>CM028135.1:1049782500-1059782500 GCA_016271365.2 Neoceratodus forsteri
AAGCCTGCACAGACCCAGTTGTTGACGACTCTTCTAAATCCCAGCTCTCAATTTCCCCTTGTGTTCATCTACCCTTTTTCCTTTTTTTTTTTTGTGCAATGATGTGTGTGTGTGTGTGTGTGTGTGTGTGTGTGTGTGTCTTGTTCACTTTGTTAAAGAGCAGCTGACGCCATTAGAATAACTTTAACAAAACATATTGTTGTAGACACAGTTCGACTTGTATTTTACTTTTGTCCTGTATTTCTATCCCCATTATCTATTACTGAGGCAATTTGCATGAAAATGAGATCTTTGCTCCTGAAGAGTTCATGTATTCCTATAGCTTTCTCCCTGCCTGAAGTCATAGGGCCAGATATTCAAACTTTGCCTCTGGGCTAAGTTAACACTGCCTGGCAGGCAAACTTAGCCCGAAGCACAAAGCAAGCTATATTCAAAAGGAATAGCCCAGGGCAAACAGCTTCTTAATATAGCATGGGAATGAGGTCGTGCAAACTGGGCTTGGGAGTGCAGGGCACATGTAGCCCTGGAATAAGACAGCACTGAATATAGCAACTAGGAAGTGCAAACCACAACACAGTGCACAGCGACAAGGGCCGGTTGAGATGAACTATGTGGCCAATGTGTGTGCCAGCAAATGCGTGGACCCTGTACAGCTGCAGGCAGCAGCAGATGTGAAAAAACAGCGATCAAAACTGTATAATATTCCCTGGACCGTTAGTGCCTCGAGCGCGGAGCCAAGCTGTTTGCCGGTGCTAAGATTAGCCATGTTGAAAAGTGACATGCAAATGAGCCTACTTGGGTAGTCTCTGGGCAAACAGCCAAATTAGCATCTCATTATTCCCTGATTTGCATGCAGTTTGCCCAGCGTTACTGCAGGGTCCCACAGCTCCACCTGTAGGTCAGTCTGGAAATGCAGGGGCTGGCCAGGTCCGACTGCAGCTCCACCTGTGTGTCAGTCGAGCAGTGCATGATGATAGCGGCAGGCTACATGTGAAAAGTACAACATAGTATTGTGTACTCCAGGGGACAACGCAGCATAGGCACAGGCGGCGGTGGTGCTGCATGCAACCGTCGCACTGTAGGCCATGCTACAGTGCACAGCAGACACTACAGTAGCAAGGGGGCTGGTAGTGTGAGGAACACAGCAATGCCTATGGTATGTAGGGCAGTGAAGACCACTGTACTGTACACAGTGACAGGCCCAGCTTGCAGGTGACTTACTGACAGTGGACAGTACTGTTTCACTGTTGTGCTCCACAGATGCTGCACCTGTGGTATGGGATGCTCACAGTGACATACATGGCTGACTGTGTGTGCTGTGGCATCTGTATAGTTGTGCGGTATGTGGCTGGGGGGGGGCATGTAAGATCCGACAGGCACACAGGTGGTGGGGTATTCCCACTACTGGCCCATGTACACTGTGTGGTGTCCCAGCCTTGTGGTCACACCTGGGCTGTAGTGAGGTCTAGCCACCCGTACACCCTCCCCTCAATTGCCACAGTGCCCATGGTGCTGCATGTGTGTGCTGGCATCTGTTGGTCACCACAAACATATGGTCTGCAGGTGTGTGCTGTATGGCCACACTACCATGATGTCCCCCTGTGGGCCAGATCACCCCTTACTGCCTGGCATGGCTGGGACTGGTGGCAGCTGTTGGCATCATGGTGGTGCCATCACTGAGCAGCATGTGTCCTCCATGTCTGGCATTTTCTAAGTGTCATGATCATATGTTAGGGTCACGCAAGCCGCGCTAATCCCATGCAAAGCACCTATGTCGTGCAAAGCTGTTTGCCCAGGGTTAAGACCAGCTTTTCCTGTGTGGTAATTTGTATTGCGCTAAGGGTCGCACTATGTCATGCTAAACACCTTAGCGGTGCGCTAGTCGCTGAATATCTTGTAGCGCCTGTATTCATGTTCACTTTGCCCCTTGCATATAATTATGGTTTGCCCGGCGCTAATGCAGTTTGCCCGCGCTATTTGGCCTGTTTAATATGGCAGACCCGCGCTAATCCCGTGCAAATGGTTTGCACACCGTGCAAAGCTTTGAATATCTGGCCCATAATGTTCTACTTGTGACATCACTATTACTCCCATGGCAACAGGTTGTGATGTCTCAAGAGGACTATGACATGAAGTAGGGACTCTGCAAAAGAGGCAGATAACTCTAAGGGATAGAGCATGTTTCCATGCAAATTTCTTAGTAATAAGCAACAGAGAGGAGAAGTGTATTGAATACATAAGGAAGCTGAATTTTGTTTTTCAAAGTTTTCTTTGAGACCTCAGCAGCTCTTTAATCTTGACATTTTAGATAAGACGCTGCTGCAACAGTCACCTTGGAACCCACTTGGAATAATGGGCACTACGTCTCATTGTGGATTGCCTGGTGTGTCAAATTCTAATAAATAATTTCAGCCTATTTAATTGAGCCTCTACCGTCCCTGTTTGGGTATCTAGCTGGGTCTCCACTACCTGCCTACTGGTTTCATTTCCACACCACCTCTGCACTCCCCTCCACAATGGGGCTAGGCGTACACCTGCTTTATAGGTCTCTCGCCTGATTGGGGGCTTGTTGTTTGCATGCTGTGTATTGCTGCTGTTTTATTTTGCACGTCTAATGGTGTTCCATATTGTGCTGTGACCGCACTTCATTTTTGTACCAAGTTATTTAGCAAGTATTTGCTCAAATGACTTGTGTATTGTGCTGCAGTTTCTCCTGTTCTGTTCCCCTGAGTCGCACCTGGAGATGGGCCTTGGCTCAGTGTGCCGCACCCAGTTTAAATTAAAAAAAAAAAAAAAGACAGAGGTGCCAAAAAAATGGCAAAGCGCCAAACAAAGTAGAAAAGTTGCTGTCAAGCAGCAGGCAGTTTGGGTACACGGTCTCTGAAGCTCCACATAGAGATAAAGTCCAACAACTGTTATCTATGCAAAAGTGGTGTTTAAAAAAAAAAAAAAACTGCCAACCAGCAGGTGAAGTTGTTTTGGTTGAGGGAGGGACATGTGCTTCACCTGCTGTCTCTTTTTTTTTTTTTGGCATCTTTGTATGGAATAAAGTGCCATTTTTATCCTGACATCAGTTGTTGAATGTGTTATGAAGCTTTGGAGACAGTGTAGCCAAATTGCTTGCTGTTTTGTGAGTACCTCTCCCAGTTAACCAGTTTTCAAATAAATAAAAATAATGCCACTCTACCACAGAGTGCTTTTTTTTTTTCTTTTGTCACAGTATCTGTTTTAGTTATTTATTTATATTCATCTTAAATTACTGGAGAGATGTCCAAGCAGGGGATGAAATAACCACCTGTCTGCCTGTCCCAGAGTCCCAGATACCCAGATATCTTCAGGGACAGCTGGTTTCCTTTCTCTGCCTGTCCCTGGGACAGGCACCAAGTGAAAAAGCTACTTGGACCTAGGAGATGTTGTTGTCACCTGTAAGGTTGAACTATAGATGTCCCAACATCCCAGTGTCGCATGTTGAGAGATGTCCATTCAACCAGACATCCAATCATAGGCTCTTCTTTGTGGTCGGCAGTTTTATTAAGTAACAGAAATGAAAACCGTGCCGCAGTAGGACTGGACTGTGCATGTGTTCCATGTCATCGTGCATATGCAGTCGCCTGGTTTCCTTCTGCTTTCTGCACAGCATACTTCACTTCTTTGTGGGCTGCACTTGGCAGTAGCAGCCTGGGACAAGCTTTGTTCACAGGCAGCAAGAGTTTTGGGGAAGCAAGTTAAAAACCCTTTTCAGTTCTGTCTGCTAAGGGGAGCCTGGGTTAGGGTAACTAAAAGCCCTTGTAAGGGCTAGAAAACCTTATTTGAAAACCCTTTGCAGGGCAGACCATCATGACACAAAGGGGGGGGGGAGGAGACTATATTGAGAGATTAGGAGAACTTAAAGGGTTGAGACAGCCACTTAAAATTCCCTGTCAGGACAGGAATGGCTCCAGACAGGAGATGAGGCTGGTTAAAAGCCCTTATTATGGTTACTAAGTAGAGAGACATTTAGTGTTTGCATTACACACAGGAGCAGAGGAAGCTGATCAGTCTGTCAGGGCAGAACAGTAGGGAATGAAGGCCCTTTGGCACCTATCAGGGTGGGGGCGCACACAAGTTCTTTTCAAGGTCATGTACCAGCCAGTGAGTAATATTCAGTAGCCCTTTTTAGGGCACCTTACAATGGGCAGCATTAGTAATTTAGCCCTTTTCAGGGCACTGTACCAGCCAGGGGCATACTAGTTATAATTGGCTCGTGTTCAGAAACAGAAATGTAAACTTGGGCCGAGATATATTCAAAGGAGTTGCACCAGTGCAACCCCAGAAATGCACCCCGGGGCAATATTCAAAGGAGGGACATGCGCAGCGCAAGTCCCGATGCACCGGGGTGCAAAGATGATGTATGTGGCGCAACTCCATGGGTCATACCTATGCATATGCGGCACATCCTGATATTCGGCCCGGGATGTGCAGTGCATATGCTGGCGCAACCCTGCGATGCGCCGCATACTGCTGGGCACAGTTGAGCCTGCTAAAAACTGCTCAAATGGTGGCCACCCACAGCCGAGCTGCTGTACTACAAGGCGCAACACAGCAGCCGCCAATCATGAGTAGCCACCCGCCCCACCAGCCCTCCATCCACAAGCACCCATGATGTCCCTGGTAGTCCAGTGATCCCCACCCCCATAGTGGCGATTGCCAGATATGTATGCAGTACACTCCCTGGTAGTCTAGTGGTACCCCCTTCCCTCCCCGTAGCGGCAATCCCTGGTAAACCTGTGTGTACTCCCTCCCTGGTAGTCCAGCGGCACCCCTCCTCCCGATGCTCCGATCGCTGGGAAAATATCTGTACCCCTCCCTGGTAGTCTAGTGGAACCCCCGCACCCTGCCCGTAGCTGCGACGTCTGTAGGATATATATATATACTAATCCCTGGTAGTCTACTGGTAACTCCTACCCCACCCGTAACCACGATTGCCAGTATGTGCACTTCACACATCTCCGGTGGTCCAGTGGCACGCCCACCCAGCACTCCCTCCCATCATCAGCGCGCAGCTGCAATCCCGCCCGCCTACCGCCCGGCTGCCTGCCAAATGACAGCGTACAGTGACGGCTGTAAGCCCGCTGGTCCACACTGTGGACCGTTGGGCCTGCAGTGCATACTATATTAGACATCCACACAAATGTGTATGGACTCCATTCCACATACTGGCAATCGGGGTTATGGGAGGGGTGGGGGTTACCACTAGACTACCAGGGATCGTACTGCATTCATATCTGGCGATCGCCGCTATGGGAGAGGGGTTACCACTGCCGTCCTCTGGGAGCACCGCATGCTGTGCAGGGCTCAATGCGCATTTCGCTTGGCCTGCCCTGCACAACGATGGCAATGAAGTATAATGACATGCAATGGCCCATGTGTTCCTTGCATACGTTAATATGGCTTACTTACATACTGCCGGCTGAATATCGGGTATTTGCACACAGAGCAACTCTGTTGCACTGGCACAGTTCCCAGTCCTGGTATTCAGCCCTGTCTGGGGGGGGGGGGGCTGCACCAGCGCATCGTAGTTGCACAGTCCCTGATATTCAGAGGTGATGCGCCATTGCTCATCTCCTCTGAATATACCCCAGTTTACCTCCGCAACACAGTTGCGCTGCGCCACCACTTGCACCATTGCTGGGCACACCTCTGAATGTCTGGGCCACAGTAAACAAAATAACAGGACCAGTACAAATTCTGTGGGAGAGTCGAAATGAATATTACACCTGTCCCTTGGACAGCCATCCCCCCAAAAAAATGATTTCTAGCCCTGCGTCAAAGTATATGCAATGGCTGTCAGATTTGCTCATTCATAGCATCTGGAGAAAATAAATGGGTTGTAGCCTGAATCACGAAAATATTTTTAAAGAGATGAGTTCACTGCTTATTCTTTTCATACTTTAAGACTGTCAACTGAGTGAAATGTTTATGACCCTGTTGGTACAGGCTTTTAGGCCCTGGACTGAAAGACACCCCTGTTATGTCATTCTACTGATCTAATTCTAGCAGTAGAACTACAGGGCATACCCTATGCTGTTGGGGGGGGGGGGGGCAGAATAAACATAGGCCCTGTCCACACTACCGCCCAAATATCTAATGTTTGCAAAACGGTTCAAACAGGCGCTGTTACGCTGCATCTACATCACCTGTGAACTGTTTTGGATACCTGTTAGTCATCCACACACTGGTGAAGTGTGACCCGTGACTGTCGGCTCCCTGCCCCATAATTCAGTTTGTGCTGCATTGAGGGCAATGCTAGAGCTACACGTTCACACATCCACACTGCCACCGGTAACATTACAAGCTAGAAAATCTTACCCATTCCGATCTCAAACCACATGAAAACCGGTCTTGAGATAGGCTTCAGGATCAGTGCTGGTAACATTTCAGATGTGGACGTGAACTTTTTTTTTTTTTAACAAAGATTTGTAACTGTTCAGCTCATCTGTAACATTACCATACTGGTAGTATGGACATTTTTTTTTTTCTTCACCCAGTGTGGTAAACCTACAGTATTGCCAGTGCATCTTGCAGAACTTGCATCCTGGTACAGAACCTCCATATTGACTGTTTAGAATTTGTTGTTTATTAAAACAACTAGTGTGTGTGTGTGTGTGTGTGTGTGTGTGTGTGTGCGTGTGTGCGTGCCCCCCATCCCCATTGAAAGAGGCAAATAAGGGGGAGTTCCTGCTCTCTGATCATGCCCTGTTTTTTATGACAGTTTCATTTGGGGAGTTTAGAAGGTCCACCTTTTGGAGGTTGAACTTGTCGTCGTTGCAGGATGAGGAGGTGGTGGAATCCATAGCTCGAACTCTGGAACAAACACAGGTGGAAAATGATCTCCCTGGGACCTCCCCGGCTATGTTGTGGGATACTATAAAGGCAGTTATAAGGGGAGAGTTTATAAAATAGTCAAGCAGAAGGAAAAGGGGGAAAAAGAGGCTAAGAAGGCTGTGTTAATAAAGGAATAATGCCCGACAGGGTGGGTGTTATGCTGGGATAACATCCCACCTTGGGTGGTTGGGCCCGAGGCCAATGGCCGAGGGCATCCAACACCCAAGGCGGGATGTTATCCCAGCATAACACCCACCCTGGAGGGCATTATTCCTATTATACAATGGCTAACCTTTAAATAAAAGAATAAAAAGAAAAAGAAATATGTTTTAAAGAGTTTTTTCACTTATTTTTTTGTGTGCAAGAATATTTATCTATAAAGAAGTTCCTTTTCCCTGTTTATCCTATAGGTGGAGCTGTGTGGGGGATTGGATTTTTTCTGTAGTTCTATATCTGCTTGGTTGTCTTACAGTACGTGTGCTTTCACTTCATTTACGTTGGTCCCTTCTTCCTATCCAGTGTGTTGTACTTCAGGTTCTCCTGGTAGAGTTTTGTATGGGGAGATTTTTAAAGTTGTGATATTTTGCCCCGAAGACCAAGCACCGCTGCAACCTCCCATTACGCTGCTGCTGCCCACTGTGTCAGTGCCATGAAAAGTAACTGGTAGGTGAATGATTTTACTGTTTCTGTTTACGTGCTGAGTTAAAAAAAGAGAGTACCTATAAAAAATTGAGTTGAAGAGCGAGCGAGCGAGCGTTATGGAGAAAGGGACGCGGTGACCGTTGAAAGGCTCGCTTGCTGGTTCAGTCCATCAGTGTGCTACTTCCGTGAACACAACTCTAACGCTCTTTTTTTTTTTTTTTAAATAAGAAGATATTTTGGGAATTTGGGGAGAAGTGCCACAGTTGTTACGTTGGTTTGTGCCTTTTTTTTCTGTTGTGGGACTCGGGATTTGCAGTTTTGTGGAGAAGTGGAAATTCAGATTTTTGTTCAGAACGAGAAGCAGTGAATACGATTGGACGAATGGCTGTGCAGTGTTTTTTACCACTTAATGCGGTCAGTAGAGTGCTGGGACTAGAGTCGGGATGTTATGCTGGGATAACATCCCTGGTCAGCCCCAGACTGACCAATCACAGCCCAGCATTCTTTCTTGCCATTGTATAATATCATGTATAACACAATTTGAGGCCCAGCAGAAGATTAAAATAGACAAAGATAGGACCAAACTACTGAAACAACTTAAGGCTAAGTTAATGAATATTCTTGATTATGGGGTTGAGCAGAAACTTTTGTTTCTTAAACAGAAATATTACGAAGGAGGACCCAGGTCTTTGAGATTGCAGGCAGCTAGACTCTGGGTACAGAGGAGTAAGGCCACTATACAGGCAATACAGCATCCCTTGGATAACCGTTTGGCTAAGGAAACTGATTCCATAGCGGAATCATTTAGGGCCTATTATTCCAACCTTTATAAGCAGGGTTTTCAGCCTTCGAATGCTCAGATCAAAGATTTCCTAGGGAGGTTGGATCTTCCTTTGGTCTCTGAGGAGCAGGTAACTTGGTTGAACAGACTGATTGAAGATGGGGAGGTGCTGGGGGCTATTAAGAACCTCAAGACCCTTAAGGGTCCAGGGACTGATGGATTGCCTGGGAAGTTTTATAAACAATTTGGTAGGAAGGTCTCCGCATTGCTGGGTAACTTATTCCAATTCCTACAGGGTGAAGAGGGTGAGATTACCCCCCTTCCTGGTCCCAGACAATAATCTCAGTGATGCCTAAACCCGGCAAGGACCCTGTATTGTGCTCCTCTTATCGTCCCATTTCAATTTTAAATATTGATTACAAATTATTGACCTCGATTATGACTAAGAGATTACAAACATTGGTACCCCAGTTAATTGGCCTTGAACAAACAGGTTTTAACCCGGGCCGGCAGGCTCATGATAATTTGAGGAAAACATTTCTTCTAATTAATCATATTGTTAGCTCCAAAAAATCTGCTTTATTGGTTAGCATTGATGCAGAAAAAGCCTTCGACAAAGTGTCGTGGAGGTTTCTGGAGGAGGTCCTGGCTTCATTTGGATTGGGAGGGGCTTTTCAGACCTTGATTGCCAAGATCTACAAATCCCCCACAGCATACATTAGAGTGAATGGCCATCATACTAGGGGGTTCGGTCTGGAGAGGGGGATGAGGCAGGGGTGCCCCCTGTCTCCCCTCCTCTTCGCTGTCTATATCAAGCCCTTGGCTCTGAGTATTAGGAAGGATGTGGGGATTAGGGGGGTAGAATTGGCGGGCTGTCAGTATAAGAGATATTTCTACGCAGATGACGTTCTCCTTTATCTGGAGGATTCTGACCCTTCCCTTAGAAGGGTAATGGATAGACTGGCTCAGTTTTCCGAGATGGCAGGCTATTCGTTGAATACCGCTAAAACAGAGGTCTTGAGGTTTAGATATGTCCCCACTTGGGGAAATTAAGGAAGTCTACCCCATGAAATGGGATCTCACGCAAATGAAATATTTGGGGATTATTATCAGCAACTCCCCAGCACAACTAAAAACCCTGAACTTCTCTCCCATGGTGCAGCAGTTAAAAAATGACTTCAAAAGATGGGTCTTACTGCCTCTTTCACTTCATAGTAGGGTGATGGCTGTAAAGATGAATGTCTTGCCAAGATTTTTATATTTGTTTCAAGGCACTACCTGCTTGGTGACTAGAAAAGATTTGGAAACTTGGCAGAAAATGTTAATGAATTTTATTTGGGCAAACAGGAGACCAAGAGTGAGGCAACTTACTTTATTTCTTCCAAAGGAGTAAGGGGGATTGGGGGTTCCATGGCTGGAGGGTTACTGGGAAGCCACACATCTGAGAATAGCTCTGTTGTGGGGGCATGCCTCATATAGGACTATATGGAAGGAGATAGAGTTGGCCGCACGTCCCTCTTCCCCCTCCCCCCGGCAGTCTTGTTCCACCCCGCGGACCTTATAACAGCACGAGAGGGGATATGTCCCACTACTCGAACAACGTGGGAGGGGTGGAGGAGGGGTACCAGGAGGGAAAGGAAACATGAAGGTCATTAGAGATATGGCTGGTGGGCAATTGATCCCTCATTTGGCCCGGCACAATGGGATACCTGGTTTTTGGATAGAGCACGAAGAGGGTTACAGGCACCATGGCAGTTATTAGAGGGTGGGGGATTACTATCCTTTGAGGTAGCCCAGAGAGTTTTTGGTCTTTCTCCCAGGGATAAAATGCATTACTGTCAAATTGTTGTTTTTTTTTTTTTTTTCTACTTATTTTCCATGCCTGTTTTTCACTGTAACTCATCCTTCCACTCCTTCGGTCCCCAAGGAGTACCACCCTCCCAACCTGACCGACACTCAGGGTCTGCTCCTAGAGTACCACACTCCTGCCATCAGACCAACATTGATGGCCCGGATTACTCCTCAGGCGGGCGGGAAAGTCCTCCACCCTCCTCTGTCTTGCAGCGAGCTGTACAGCGGGGTCTGCCCTGATCGGTCGGCGGTGGCAGACTGGCTCGAGGGACATCATCCAAGCAGACTGAGGGGCTCTTTTTTTCTTTCTCCTGCTTGTTCCCCAGCGATGGCGTGCAATGAGCGCCAAGGCTGCCGGTGTGCGTGGGCTGCGTCGGCTCGGCTCTCTGTAGCGTCTTCCCCTTTGCAACTGGCTCTCCTCAACCACACCCGACCACCTGAGCTTCCCAACGGGTGGCGGTGTATCACGGCGGAGAGAGTGGTCTCCTGGGAGAAGGAGAGCAGCCAGCGTGCTCAATCCTTCTCCTCCTCAGCCTGCCGACCCGGCTCGCTTCCCGAGCCCGGTCGCCGTGTGGTGTATGAGGTGTGTGGAAATTGTTAGTTTTATTAGTAAAAAAACTTAAGCTGGAGCGTAGAACAGGTTTTGGGGGGACAGTGGAATATATTTTTGAGGACATTTGGAAGGCTGAGCACCCTACTGGGGTTATCTCTCAACTATAAAAGAGGAATATTAAACATATTAAAGTAGGTACGAGTTATAGTAAAATGGCTTGGGAACAAGAAATGGCCTTATCTATACATGAAGGAGTCTGGGAAAAGACTTGGGGTAACATCTGGAGGATTTCCTCCTCCCCCTCCTGAAAGGAGTTTATGTGGAAAGTAAGGGTGAGATATTTCAGGGTACCAGTGGTGGTCGCTAGACAACATAGGGGGTTCTCCCCAGAATGTTGGAGGAAATGTGGAGAGCCACTCACGGACACATCTTTTGGTCTTGCCCCACTATCACTCCTTTTTGGTCAATGCTGACCACTTCGCTTAAGCAGATCTTCCAGATGCAAGGACAGTTGGGTCCAAGGAGTCTCCTTCTGGGAGAACCACCCGCAGAAATTAAGGGGAAAGATGCTAAATATTTATGGCAAATTTTAGTTGTAGCAGCCTTAAAAGCTATAACGAGGCGATGGTTGCAGCCTCTTTCCCCCAACAAAAGAGGACTGGCTGGAAGTGGTGGGGCAGGCTCAGAGGATGGAAGAATTAACATTTAAGATCCAGAGGAGAACTGCAGTTTATGTGAATTGCTGGACCCGTTGGACTATTTGGGTAGGGTAGGTTATAGTTTTCAGTTCCATTGAGAATAAATAGGCTCTATTGTATCAGAGCCAGGTTCCTTTTCTTCCTCGGTTCTTATTTCTATCTTTTCTTCCTTTACTCGGAGGAAGTAGATGGGTTGGGGGTGGGTTCCCACAATGCCGGGCAGAGCTGAGTGGCACGGGGGAGATAACCTGTACCTCCTAATAGGTTATGGGGTAATGGTACAAGGTGCCTCCTGCTAGCCTCTGGGTTGGAGGGCAAAAGGAACTACCAGAACTGTCCCACATTAGATAGGACATAATAATATAGAGAGTTGTATAGAGATGTGAGACTCTTTGGTTTGAATGTATATGTATGTTTTTATATTTTATCTGTCTTCCTGTGAATTAGCCATTTGCTTAATAAGGGGAACAGCTAAGGCTACAAAAACTGTAAAGATGGATGTGATAAATTTCAGGTGGCTGAAAGCAGGAGAACATACATTGTTATCTGAAGTACTATATTTGGATGCAAAAAGTAATATAACTTGTAAATCAAGATGTAAGAGCAATCTCAATAAATGAAGTATTAAAAAGAAAGAGGCAAATAAATTAGGCTGCTTTGGCAAGAAGGTCTTTTCCACTATCTGTGAGGCAGGCTATTTGAATGCCTGGGCCTGTGGAAACAAATGGCTACTTTTTCAGAACACCACCCAGCAGAGGAGAGCGAAGATGTTGCGTTGGGTTGTAATGCTGCCAAACAGTGGCTTCAAGCGACTGAATGCTAGTGATGCTGCTGCGAGGTGCATGGTCTCTGGCGATCCCTTGTAGGCACACTTGCTGTATGTGCACCCCCGCCCCCTTCAGGATCTTTGGACCGATGTGTCCATCCTTCCATTTGAAGCTGAACCGGATTGGTTCTCTGGGTTCCTCCTTGCAAAGATTAACAAAGTAAGAAACCGTGTGGTCTCCCTAATTAATTGAAATCTCTAAACTAAACAAAAAGAAAGGGGGGGGGGGGAGCTTTGCTAGTAACGCATAGGCAGGAGTCATGTGAGCATAACCCCCAAGTTGTGGTATATTGCATGGTAGAACATTATTCTAGACAGAAATCCATGCCTGGAATATGGTGTGCTGTAGTAGGTACGTCATTTTTGTTTTTGTGCTGCACTAGATACGTAGCTTAGTGCAGCACAACATGGAGCTCATTCTTGCACCATACCTGCTTGAGTCATGGCCATAGCTTGTAATGTAGCGATTGTCATTGGAGCGTGGTTAGTATAGTGATTCCAGTGTCAGAAGGACTTCAGGAGTCCTGAACAGGCAGGTTTTTACATGGGGAGAAAAGACTGTTCATGAAGGCATGCTAAGATGTGCTCCTGATAAAGTGGACAGTTCTCAGTGTATCCCTATCTCATTGTTGTGCAGTGCACATTTCAAACCACTGCATGTTAGCGGCTCTGACAGTGTCAAATGTTGCGATTATCAGTTTTACATGTTTCAAATAAAAGGAAATGCTTTTAACTTATTTAGACTCAAGTTTATGTGGGGGACCATACACAATAAAAGACCATGTATGGGCTACTATACACAACAAGCCTAAGTAGCCATCTGGAGGTTGCTATGGTAGCAGATTGCACCTCTTGAGCTTTGCTCTCAAATTATTAGGTTGCCATGGCAACTGTTCAGAGAGTGTGTGTGTGTGTGTGTGTGTGTGTGTGTGTGTGTGTGTGTGTTTAGTTCAACATGCTGCAGCTTTTTCTGCAAGTTAAATAAGTAATGACAGCAACCACCAACTGAAGTCCCCCCCCCCCCAAAAAAAAACCTCCAGTCCACTGAAAGTAAGCGGAGTGTCTGAAATGGGCATGGATGCCCGTACACTATAAAAGATGTATGGACACACACACACACACACACACACACAGAGACAAGCCTGTGTCTTTATCTCGTGTTTTCTGTGGCAGCTAGGGAACTTCTCGAGTTTCATTCTAAACTTTATTTTAGTTGTCAGCAAGCATAGAATAATAGAATCATAGAAATCTGGTGGCAGAAAAGGACCATTTTGGACAATCTAGCTTGCCCCCCCCACTTGCCCAGAAATCTCTCACTCCACCAAGTGATCAACGCCATTTCTGTCCCGTGCCCTCTTGATTCCCTCCACCGTTTCGTCCCTCACCACCTCCTCTTGCAGATTGTTCCAGGGCTCTACTACCCTCCTCTCGCAGACTGTTCCAAGGCTCTACCACCCTCTTTGTGAAGTAACACCTCCTCACATTGCCCCTGAACCTTCCTTCTTCTAATCTTGGATTATGACCCCTAGTTCTAGCTCCTACTTTTTTTTCTGAATAAGCTCCTCCTTATCTTATTAATCCCCTTCACGTACTTAAACATTTCTATGATGTCTTCCCTCTCCCTTCTAGCCTCCAGCGGGTACAGATCCAACTCCCTCAACCTCTCCTCATAGAGCTACCCATGCACCATCTTGGTGGCCCTTTTCTAAACCCTTTCAATCCCATCTATGTCCTTGTGTAGGTGAGGTCTCCAGAATTGGACCCCGTATTCCAGGTGAGGCCTCACCATGGCATTTGTAAAGGGGTATCGGCACCTCCCTCCTCCTGCTTGTTATACCTGTAACCCCTAGGCGGCGCTACTCCTAGGTTACTACACCTGCCTCACCTGGCCAGACCAAGGTTGAGGGGTCTGGGTTCCCAATATTACATTAAAACTGGTTCTTTCCATGATATTACCTTTGTGCAGGGCCTCCACTCAGAGTTTAGCTTAAGTGGGCTTGCTGTTACCTGGTGTAACCCTCTGGGATGTCCTACCACCCACTAATCATTAGCCATCCCAACACATAACTCAATAACATTTCCCCACATTTCAAACATTTTATCAGTTAAAGACTATCTCTGATAATATGCTCACAACACCATTTGCAAAACAAAAATAATAATATTTAGGGGGCATAGGGATTAGAAATGGGGAAACAAAAGGAATAGAGGTTATGCAGTATGATCATTAATATTTACAAGAGTCACATTTTGATTGGGTTTGGTTTGTATTGTGCTGGTGAAAACCTGGTTATAAAAATTGGAACAATTACATTGTACCAGCATTGATACCCAGAGCCCTGGCTATCTAAGCTGCCTAGAATCAGATGAAACGCAGAATAATTTTCCCACAATTGGTACCAGTTTCCCAGACTTTGGTATGAGACCCCGCAGTGCCATGTATTTAGACCTGGGTACCCAGTTACCAAGACAGTCCCTTGACGGTGGCAGGCCTGGCGGATGGTGCAGCCGTTTGTTGGCCCGCTTGAGTATCAGAAATTGCAATTTGGTTTTTAACATTAGAAACTCGATTACAGTCTCTTTGGGAGGTGTGCAGGAATTGCCCTGCATGTTGTAGTTGAAACATTGTTCCAAACACCAGGTTTGGAAGTTAAGTATTCCTTTCTGAATGTTCATCACATTTATGATTTGGTACACTGCACATTTTAAAGTTCGGACACATCTGGTATAATTGAAGGTAGAGCTTTAACCAGTGGTCTGGGTGGCCACCCTGGTCTAAAACAGTCATTTTCCGGTTTCTGAAGTCACATTTACAGATTTGGGGTCTCAGTTCTATTTATGTCTGTCGGCTATACACTGCAGCTCCACGGGACTTCTTGACCGAATAGTTAGTAAAATGTTAGACCTCACAGGCAAAGTCCGGATGAGCTCCTGTACTGGGTGCTCCCCTTCCAGTCCTGTAGGCTCCATAGCAGACATCACTTATCAGCACATCTATACTATGTTCTGGGCTCAGTTAGGTCCCCCAGAACAGTTGGGTCCACCTGGGCTGGGCATGACAGGCACAGCAGATGCAAGGTGCAGACCAAAAGAACAGTTACCAAAATTTCCAACAAGGGTCCACCCACGCTAGGCTGAGATTAGGCGCAGCAGGATGCAGGGTGCAGACCAAAGAATGATCTCTCATAGCACAGTCACTTGGGCATAGGCCACCCCAGTTAAGCAAGTTTTCTTTCATTCTTGCACTGGGGGGTACAAGAGTACTAACTCAAGATCCCTCACGGTAGACTCCTCGCAATCAAGGTTCCTGAAATCTTCAGTCCTCTCACAACTGAGGTACAATCAGCTCTCTCACAGTTGGCTTGAAGTCATCAAGTTGTTGGTCCACATCTTTCCCCCACGTGAAAGAGGGCTAGCATCTGGGGGACATTCTGACAAATCCCCAGGCTAGCAGGTACAGCATAAACTAAATTACTTTACTTTTAAAGTTTTAATTGCTAAAGAAGGCAAACACCCCCTCCTGGATGGAGAGGACTAGCTGGCTCACCAGGCCTAGTTGCATGGCTCTGGGCCGGAGCCCCAACTCCTGGGGGTCCCGCTCGAATCTGGAGAAGTGCTGAAAAAAACAGTCTCTTATGGGGCTCTCCTGAGGCTCCTGAGTGGCTGAAGCTATTGGCCGATTGGCCTAAGATTGGCTGGAGGGCCTGTCAATCAAGAAAATGAATTGTACATGAACCTCACTCGATACACAGTTGGTTTGCTGTTTTAGCGCCTGAAATTGGGTCCCTGCAGTTCCCCATGAGCATGTGAATGTTTCCCATGAGCTTTGGTTAATGTCCCACAAGTCCTGGCTTTAACATTCTAGCTTTTGGATTGGCTGTGCTGCTCTGTAATGGCAGCTGAAACATGCAGTCCCCTTAGGTAGAAATACCACAGTCCCAAACAAAGTCCTGGTGCAGCCAGAATAAACAAATTATTTGCCCAAATGCTCCACAGTTCAATAGCCTGGATGTGTACTTGCTGTCACTGCCCAGATCAAATAGATTTCTCTCCGTTTTTCCTGTTGCTGCAACCCCACCTATCACAGCAGGACTCTTGAGTCCCAGTGTTTACTGGTGCAGCCAGGAGTTAAATTGTTTGTTTATTTAAAACGCTTTCCCCTTGTAACATCTGTCACCAGTCATATACAGCAGTTACAATATTGTTCAACACATTTCTTTTCTTTTCCCTTTTAGCAGTTGCTGAAATACAGCTTTCCCGATGACAGAACAGACCATCATTAATATTTATAAGATTGGGGCTGTGGGCTCATTAATATTCAAGAGCCCCAGTCTCAGACACCTTGTGGATCTCATTAACTTTTGTAGAGGGCAGGTGCTCGGGGCCCTGTCCGTGGTCACCAGGTCCTACTTGGCAGGTGGCGACACTGGGACTGCTTGAAACACTCTCCCGATCGACCGCAAGCTGAGTGGTCGGGAGATCAAAGGCAGCATATGCACAATCCCACTGGCACAAGAGTGCTGAAACAAGCAACGGGGAATCATGGTTGGCTTTTTGGAGCCCCGAAGGGCTGGATTTTACGCTGGGGCTAAGAAAGGGGCATAGAAAGGACATGGGCCAGCACAGTGGATCAGAAAAAAAAAATGCAGGCATTTCCTGGAGGCCATAGGGAGAGATGCTGAAAACGGGAGCTACGGCTACAGGTAAGCCCCTAGTTTGGTGAGGGGTTACATACCTCTCTCTGTGCACGCCAGCATTCTGTTAGCTTTGCCCACTGCCTTGCTGCATTATGTCCCCTCCTTCAGGTTATCTGAAATTATAATCCCCAGATTTCCTCTCCTGCTCAGTTGCCCTAATATTTGTCCCCCACCCCAGTGTATAAATGGCTTGCGGGTTATTTCGCCCCATATGCATTGCTGTACATTTTTTGGCATTGAATTTCAGCTGCCAGGTTTCCAACCACTCCTGCAGACATCATAGATCTTCCCTCATAGCGCCCCACGGGGTCCACCCTATTGCAGGTCTTCATGTCATCTGCAAATAGGCAAACCTTCCCCTGCAGACCCTCCGCTGTGTCGATATAAATATAAATATTACACAGGATGGGCCCCAGTACCAACCCCTGGGGCACCCCATTAGTCACCCCTTCTCTGGAATAAGACCCCATTTACCACCACCCTTTGGCTCCTGTCCTTCAGCCAGTTCTCCACCCACCTTGCTGTTTTCTGTCCCACCCTCAGACTTTCCAGCTTATTTACCAGCCTTTTATGGGGACCATGTTGAAGGCCTTCCTGAAGTCCAGATAGGGAGGGGCAGTGGACATGACCTGATCGATCACACTCATCGCCCAACTGAAACACTCGTCCAGGTTCATCTGGCATGACCTCCCTTGTGTGAAGCCATGCTGTCTGATGTCCTGTAACCCACTCTCTATCAGGTAACTGACAAACGTTTCTGTAAGTAGTGCCTCGATCACCTTACCCACCACCGAGGGGAGGCTGACCGGATGATAATTACCTGCCTCCCTGCTGCCACTCTTGTGAAGTGGTGCCATGTTTTCCCTCTTCCAGTCTTTAGGCACCCACCCTGTATCCAGGGACAAGTTAAACAACCTAGCCAGAGGTGCCGTCAGCTGCTCCCTTAGTTATCTGGGTACCCTAGGATGCAGGGCATCCAGGAGCATTGCTTTGTCCACCCTCAACCTACCCAATTCCTCTCCTATCCTGTCATCACTGAACAGGCTAGGATCCACCCTTATGTCGTCCCTTCCCCTCTCCCTTAACACTGATCCCCTTCCTTCCACTTCCACCGAGAAGACCGAGCAGAAGTACCCATTTAGTATCTCCACCTTTCCTAAGTCCCCCTCCACTTGTAGTCCCCTTCCCCTTCTCCCTCACTATTCCCTGACTCGCCTTTCTCTTCTCTCCTATATACCAAAAGTTCTCTCCCCTTCTGACTTACTTAGCAGTTCTGTCCTCCGTTTCCACTTTTGCCTTCCTAATCTTCTGCCCTGTCACCCTCAGCTTCTCCCTGCCCTCTTTCCCCTGTGTCCTCTTGTATGTGCCGAACGCCATTTTTCTTTCCCCAGTTGCCCTCCTCACTTCCCTGGTGAACCAGAGTGGCCCCTTTCTTTTTCTGTTCCCCCTTAACTTAATTCCATAATTCCTCCACTCCCCCTATTTTCTCCTTTCCCCTCAATTTCATTTCTGAATATCTCCCTCATTTTGGCAAAATCCGCCCACCTGAAGTCCAGGACCTTTGGTCCGACTTGCTTCCTTCCCCATCCTTACCCAGAAGCTCACTGTATTGTGGTTGCTAGCACCTGGTTTGTTCCCCACTCAGACTTCTTCCACACTATCACCATTGGTGAGGACCATGTCTAGTATGCTGCCACCCCTAGTGGGCTCCCTAACCAGCTGTTGCAGGAAAGCTCCCTGGAGGGGCTCTAGGATTTCTCTGCTCCTGGCTGATTTGGCTGATGGGAGCTAGTCGACATCTGGGAGGTTGAGGTCGCCCACCAGCAAAATCTACCCCCTAAGTGCCATCCAATGAACTGCCTGCAACAGATGCCTGTCCACTTCCTCCCCCTGCATCAGGAGTCTGTAAATCACTCCCAGCCTTATTGATGCCCTAGACCTCTTTCTAGTGTGAACTACAGATCTCTCCTTCCCCTAGTTCATCCTGCCCTTCTGTCGCCAGTGTTATCCCTGATCTACAGTGCAACCCCTCTCCCTTCTGCCAGCCCTATTCTTCCTAAAGAGCCTGTACCCCGGGATACTCTCTTCCCATATCTGATGCTCAGACCACCAGGTCTAAGTTGTGGCTACAATGTCCAGGCCATCATCCATCATTATGGCCTCCAAATCCACCATTTTGTTCCCCAAGCTTCTGGCATTTGTAGGTAGTCCTTTCCACCATATACACCCCTCTTCTGCCATCCCTCCCTACCATACCTGCTCCCTTATGCAGGGGAGTGCTAGCTAGTCCATTCTCAATTCCTGTTGATTTCGCGCCCTTCCTAGCTTTGTGCTCCCCTCTTAAAACCTCATCCATATAACCTTGTAGACCCCCTCACTTAGATGTAGCCTGTCCTTCCAATCTAGATATCAACCCCCCCCACTCACCTATACAGGTGAACCCTTCTTTTCCACATCATTCTCTGAGCCATTCATCGAACTCCCTAATTCTTTGCTGTCTAGCAGTACTGGTACAGGAGACGGGCAAGGCTTCTGAGAACACAAAGGATCTCTCCTCCTTCTTGCATCCCCTTGCCAGTGCCTTAAACTTTCTCTGGACCCCCCAGCCACTTCATTGCTCGACAGATCATTTGTCCCCAAATGAATGACTAGGTGTAGTCCCCACCACCACCACCCTTGCACACTCCTGATTTCCCCCATAGCCTCCATCCACCTCCTGATCCAATGTGTATCCCCTAGATAATGGAGTTCCCGAAGACCATGGCCATCTCCACTTCCATAGTTAACGAATCTGAGCTTGTTCTGGTGCACCCACCCTCCCAGTTATTTATTCTCCTTATTATGCCCTGCTGTTCTGAACTGCCTGCCCCCCCCGGGCGAATGATTCTGGCCTTTTCTGTCCTGATCTGCTCTCCTCCCCAACTGTGTTCCCCTAGTTCTACCTTCCTGGCCTCTCCTGCTTCCCTTGATTGCTTCCCTGGATTCCCTCCTATCCTTTCCCCTTCCCCCTCATCCTTCCTTTTCTCCACTTTCCTGCCTCCTTTCTCCCCCTGTGCCCTCTTTAGCGCCTTCTCATTCATGCACTCCCCAACACCTCCTCCTTCAGTTCTTCTATCCCGTCCCCCCTATTCTTTCTCCCTCAATCCCTTTTTCTTCTCTGGCTAGTTACCCCCAGCCTTGCCAGATCTCCCCGTAACCTTGCCACTCTCCCACCCTTCTCTTCTACCCGTCCCATGGCCCATTCTTGCTCTGCCCTTGAATCCCTCCAGATCGCCCTTGCCCATCTTGGCTGATTAAAGGTATGAACTTGTTGGACACCATAATACTCCCTTCATTGGACGCTCTTCCCCTGTGGTGTCTAGGCACTTGCCCTTCCCTGAACCCATACCTCTGAAACCTCTTTCCCCTTCCTCCTCACCACCTCCCATCCATTGCTTCCCCCACAACCTGGTCTGAGCCCCTTACCTTCATGGTCCCCTCTGCCTTGCTCCTTTACTCCATGTGCCCAGCTAGTCTCTTCCTTCCCTCTTTCCATTTCTGCAACCCCCATCTGTCCCTGCCCCTTTCCTCCATGCCCCCAGCTACCCCCTTCCTTCCCTCCCTCTTTCCATTTCTGCAATCCCCATCTCCCCCTGCTGCTATTATAGTTTCCCCCACCCCGTCCTGCCAGATTCTCTCCACCTCCCCCATAGACTTTTACCTCTGATGCTATTTGCCTCAGTCTGATAATACTGGACAACTCCCTATCCTCCAGTGTTTCCATGAAGACCGCTGCCCCACAACCATTACACCCAACTATTCTGCCTGTTCTCTTGTGTACTCCCAAAGCAACTCTCCCATCTTAGGAGTCCCCTGCCCTCCCCATCTTGTATAATTCATTTTTCTTGCTCCCACTATCCCCTCTGAATTCCCAGTGCAGTCCTCAGTATTCTTTGCCTTTTCCTTGAATGCCAAACCTGCCTCTGCCTGGTTTCCCCTAGGTAGATTCTCTTCTCCCAGAGCTCCTGTCCACTCACTTTGACAGTGTTGCCCTGCGAGTCCATTTGACCAGTCTCCCGACTCAATAGAAAACCCTTTTTACTTTTTTGACCCAGCAGTGACCCCCTGAGTACCAGACCTGACTTCTCTGCTAGTTTGAGTATTCCTCTTCCAACCTTTTAAAAGAACACAAACATGTAAGAACCCCTAATATCAGGCTTCAGCCATTACTTTTGGCACATAATGTTAAATGCAAAATGCAGATATGGATCAGTCTCAACAAAGCCCCCAAAAGTCATGCACAGAGTTTCTCTTGAACAGTTTTTGCCTCTGCCCCTGAACACCTTTACTCCATGCTCTACCTCCCTGCCTGTGCTGCCTAATCCCAGAAGGCTCTTTGGATATTAAAATACATGTGGGTGGGGGTGGGGATTTTCTTCCCCAGTCTCAGTCCTGAATCTCCGCGCCTGCAACTCTTATAAGCTGTGAAGAGGCTTACCTGAATTTTGAATTTGGCGCCTTGTTTGCTTTCGGCCCTGTTTGGCCACTGCTTCCACTTCATTTTCCCCTGTGGCAGCCGCTGTTGGCAGACTTGTGGCTGATACTGTCACCAAACTCCTTGTGATGCCCTTGGCAAACTTGTAGTCAATACTGCTACTGAACTCCCTGCTCCTTGTGGCACCCTCTTATCAGTGATGGTGGTGCAGGGGAAGGACTCCCAGTCAGGGACACAGTCGACCTGCTTCTCCCTCCATTCCCAGGCTGTCTGGAATCACAGCGCCTGCAGCTCTTACAAGCCGTTACGTGGCTTGCTTGAATTTTGAATTTGGCGCCTTGTTTGCTTTCAGCCCTGAGTAGCCCGCTGCTTCCACTTTTGTTTTTCCCCCTGTGGCAGCTGCCGTTGGCAAACTTGCAGCCGATACTGCCATCAAACTCCCTGCTCCTTGCAGCATACATGTTACAAACTTTTAAATACAATACACCTCCTTCACATTCAGAGAGGATACTTTCTTTGGAATTATTCAGTTGGTTTGGTGTCCTTTGTGCAAAAATATCTACAGAACAGTTTTTAACTTTTTTTTTTTTTGTTTGTTTTTTGTTTGCATATATTAGCAGATGTGGTCTCGACACAGGAACATCTGGCCCCTTTCTCCTCCCCCCTCCCCCTTTCCTTCTACATGGGGTCGCAGACGTCCTGAGATTTGGACTAGCAATGGCCTATTTTATTATATGCAAGTCCTTCTGGCGCCTTCACCATCTTTGGCGCCCCCAATCCACTGTACCATCAAACCCGCTGGGCACGCACCAGAGGTAGGCTTGATGGTCTATTGCCTTCTCAGTGCTGCTTATTTTTTCCTTTTTGATACTGAATTTGTTCTACACCAACCGTTGATGACTTGTACACCCGCTTTGTTTCCTCGATCTCATCCACCCCCTCCCCCACTGACTTCAGGTTTCTTTCTTTTAAAATTTGTTCTTTTCTTTCTATCTAATTCTGAATGCTTTTTGGGGTTTGCTGTGCATTTTCCCCAATCTCATTATCTCCATTCCCCCACTTCATTCCTTTCCAATTAGTTCTTGTTTCCAATCTCCCCCCCTCCCAACTTCAGTCCTTTCCACTTAAATGCTTTTTTTTTTTTTTTGGCCCCTCAATTTAATTTTTTTTCCTTAGCTGTCACTTTCTTGGCATCCTAATTGCACCCTGGTCCAAAGATCACTTGACCATCCGGTGCCAAACTGAAGAGCGAAGTGGAGCTTCTTCACGAGTGCCAGCATCTGTCCTTCCACCTCCCACCCCTCACCACTGCTGCGGCAAGTTGTAAAGGACTGACAGGTAGTCTCCTAGTTCCTATTAGCTGGCTCACCTGTCCGTTCCATTGAAGATGATGTGCTAGTGCTGCTGCGATGAGTGGGGAGGGTCCGTCATTCCGTGCCGCCAGCCGTCATGCTCAAGATGTGAACGCCGGCTCTTTGGCACCCGCGTGATGCTGCCTTAGTGTGTTCTCACCACCATGTGACCACCAGCCAGACCAGGATGAAGAAGCAGAGCGGATGCGGCATGCCAGGCAGCACCTAGTGGTTGGGACAAGATCTGCGCTGCAAGGTGAAATGAAACAAAAAAACTTTAAAAAAAAACAGCTTGGCAGCATTAAGTTTGTCTGTAGGACAACCTGCTGCTGCAAAAATGCTTGTCTGCCTGACAAAACTTGTAGCCCTGGACAACGGACTACTGTATTTGTCGAACCCTGGTCTTTTTGGCTGGCAGACATGTTTAGAATCTTATTCTGCTAGGTAGGTGTAACCAGTTTGTTGGTGTAGAGGATGTAGCTATGGGTATCGCCCGGCCTAAGCGACAAACCTTAGTGCAGATCAGCTCCCCCGCATCTCCGTAAACTCTGTTTATGCACGTTCCTCGGGGAACTCTCTCTCTCTGGCAGCCTTCACTATCTCCGGGCTCTATCTCCCACCTGAGACACCTCCTCTCCTTGCACCAGCCTGATGTACCCCCAGTTCTGAAACCCCCCTCCTGAGGCATGGCCGCCCTATCCACCCAGGGCGTTCTATCTACAATCTAGTGTGCTGGGCTGGGTGATCGGCCCTTGAGAGGAGAGTGCCCAGTATTGGGAGTGTGTCCTGGGGGGCAGAGGTGCCTTTGCCTATCCCTGAGGTCAGGGAATTTTCTCTTATAGGTTCCCCCGGATGGCAGACATGCAATGATGTCTTTGCAAGCTTGGTCGCTGATGTCCTGCCGCAACTCTGCCCCATTTGTTCAGCTCTGCTAGTGGTATCTCTGGTCTCCACCAGAGGTCCCTGCTGCACAGAGCAAGCTCCGGATCCCACTCTGGGAGAGGAGAGCAATCCAGGTGCTTGATCCTCTCCCTCCCCTGCAGACCCCCGATGGCCCAGGCTCGTTCTTGAACCTGGGTTGCCGATGTGTTGTGAGGTGTGTGGCATCCAGCACCTCAACCCTCTGCACCACCGGGCTGCTTATTGTAGATCATCTTGATCCTGTTCAGCACCTTGTCACAGGCATCTGTGTAGGCAGGGAGGCTGTAGTCCAGTAGTCGCAGGATTCAGATGGCCACTGTGAGGCATCTAGCATCAGCAATGAGGCTCATCTGATTGCAATACTGAGCTCCCAGCCTTCTGTTTACCAGTGGGTAGCAAATAAGAGAGTGTTGTCCAGAATTACCCTGGGGTGCTTAAGAGTTCCACCTGTTTGAGTTTCTGTCCCACGCCATTTTGGATGATGGGCGGGGTACCTGCTCTTCAGTAGGAGACTTGTGAAAAGCAAGATGGGTTTTGGTTTTTGTATTACCAGTTTGCTGTGAGACGGTTAGTTTTCTGTGCACCCAAAGTTGCACTGGAGGACAGAGGTGAGGCTGCCAAGGTCAGTTTTTGGTATAGATAACAGCATCATCAACATATAGAACTACCTTTGCTGTCAGACAGGCATCAGGCAGGTGGTTAATGAAGAGGCCAAATAAAAGGGGGTCCCACTATGGAGCACTGGGGGATGACAATGGATACTCTCCGAACATCTGACAAGGAGCCCTCAATCTTCACACACTGTGTGTGATTTGAGTGGTAACTCTGGAACCCGGAGGCAGTATAGCGCAGTGGTTTAAGGCTCTGAGCTGCAAATCTGGTGACATCCAGCAGACCAGACCTGGGTTTGAATCCCACAGCTTCCACTTGCATACTGTGTGACTCTGAGCAAGTCACTTAACTTCCCTGTATTCCCAGGTCGCTCCTGTAAAAAAGCTTTCAGCTTAGTGTGCTACTCCTGGTTAAACAACTTAAAAAAAAAAAAAAAAAAAATGTTACTGTGTCCTGAGGCCAGGGAGTTTGCTGATTGGGAGCTTCTGGTTGTTTAGTTCATTGGAAGGCAGTGGACATGGCCTATCTGGACTTCAGCAAGGGCTTCGACACAGTTAAAAATGAGCAGCTTATGGGTAGGATGCAAAGTGGTTAATTGGGTTAGGAACTGGTTAATGGATAGGAGACAGAGGGTGGTGGTAAACAGCACCCACTCTAATTAATTGTGCGAGAATGACCGTGGGCAGGGCCCCATGTTTCAGCGCACTTTCTGCGGTTGCAGCAGTGGCCGCAGAAATTGTGGAAACCAGCTACACAGCCGCAGAAATACTAGGTATGCTATGCGATTACATAAGGCAAGGGCATAGCTACTGATGTGTTAAGTATGCCATTTCATACATGCTCATTAGAAGGGGCGATAAACTTATGCCACCTGCTACAAAGATGAAAAGCTAGTGGCCGCATGGCATGTTGACTCATGCTGGCTCTTGTTGCTTAACTCCATCCAACCAGTGTTGTGGGAGGGGGGGATGATGCAAGAGTAGCAGAGCTTGATTAGGTCCATGGCAGTTATGATTTTCTGTGGTGTAGGTGTGGTTAGCTCAGCCATGTTAATTTTTCATTGCGAGTTTGCTTATGGTGCATGCTGAATTCTAGGACAATGAATTTGGAAGGAAGAACTGGAAAGTGAGCAGTTGTCAAGAAGTTAGGAGATTCAGTGGTGCCTGTGGAGGTGGAATCTGTGTGGTGGCAGGTATCCGAGGAGGAGCTGATTGCAGAAACATATATTTATTTAATTAATTTTCATTTTATTTATTTGAGTTTTGATGACCGGTTAGAACCACTGAGACAATTACAGTGCCTTTTTTTCAGGGTCGACCTGGGGTCTTAAATGGTACAGTAAAGCAGAACAGTTGTACAGAGTCACTGCAGTACAGCATCAAACTTAACATACGTTGTACAGGAGATACAGTAATGTGGAGTTAGTCACGAATGCAATATCTACATACTTATAAATTCTATGTACATCAGGATTAACTATACATAGGCAATTAATGTCACATTTGAACACGAAAGGGAAGAGGGCTGTCAATTATTAGTGACTGATTAGGGAGGGAGAAAGAGAGGATAGGGGTTAGTGGCCAGGCGAGGTGGGGGAAGTTGAGGGCTTTGGCAGACTGTGCAGAGGACTCTGTCCCCACCGATGGACATCTATCACAGATCTGTACCTGCAAGTGTGAGTAACTTCTTGGCAGATATGAACCTGTAAGCTAAGTGGCGGCATCAAGCTCGGTTCTTAAGGAGGGTCTAGTTGCCCAGCTGCAGCAGAGCTGGGAACCAGGGTATACCAGAACTGGAGCAAGCAGGTATGGAAAAAAAAATTGGAACAGAGAGTTTGATTGCTGTAATACGTAAGTGAAATGAGGGTCACTGACTGAAGAACACCACAACCCCCTGAGTTGCGAGGAGAAGAGAACATTCTAACCAAGGTTACTCTTGCTCAATAAGAATTTTTTTTAATTGCATTTTTTTAGTGGGAAAAAATTAAATATTAGAAGTCAACAAATTCTACTGACACTGCAAGTTACACCCTCCTTCAGTATTATAGGAACACAGTCTCCATCTCCTCTCCCCCCCCCCGCCCAAAACACACAGATGTGCACTGCACTCAACATGTTTGTTGCAAGGCAGTTGGGGTATTCTAGTTTAAAAAATATAATCTAAAGAATGTTGAAAAAATCGGGGGATGGCTTTCAAGTTGAAGTCTCTTTATATCTGCTAACTAAATATAAACCAGAAGAAATCCAACCAGGTTTTGCATTCTGTGTAGTTTCAGCTGAGTGTGTATGTCCTTGGACTATAACCTAGGAGAATAGCAAAGGCCACCAATTTCCAGATGAATAGAAGAGCCTTCAGATTTGGGGTGGGAGGGAAAAGTCATTAAATTAGAACACTGATGCCCATGGATGCACCAGGTTTGGGTTATTGCAGTTTAATATTTGTGATAAGACTACTACGTACTGTGAAATGGCCTGGTGTTCCACTTTCAGTGTAGCAGAGTGGTTGCACAAAGGCAGTCAAAGGGTTAACTAAGACTTAATTTCCTTGAAAGTATGCTGTTGAACCACAATTTATCTGCCGCAGAATGGCTGCTTAATCAACAGTCAGTTCTGCCGCAGAAAGTATGAGGTCCTACCGCAGAATGTCCACTTTGCCGCAGTAAACACGGGGCCCTGCCAGTGGGGTACCACAGGGCTCTGTACTGGGACTGATCCTCTTCAGTATCTTCATAGGTGACGTTACAGAAGTACTGAAATTGATGATGCACCTATTTGAAGAGGATACCAAAATCTGTAATATTGTGGGTACTCGGGAGAGGGAGAGAATGCGCAGGATCTTGACAAACTTGAGTGGGTCAAGAGCATGGCAGTTCGGGTTCAATGCCAAAAAATGCAAAAGCATGCACCTAGAGCATATGAATCTTGAAGCAGAGTATAGGATGGGGGGGGGAGAGAGAGTAACAGACAGCCACTAAACCAGAAAGGGGGCCTTGAAATTATCCTTTTGGGGGACCTCGAAGTGGCAGGGCAGTGACAAAGTAGTGAGTAGGGCTGGTGGGATGCTAGAGTGCATGGGGTGTGGTATCTCCAGAAGGAGAAAGGGAGGTGGTGTATTTAACTGTATTGCTCACTAGTGAGACCCCACCTTGAGTACTAGGATGGAGGCAGTCCAAAGGAGGGCAACTAAAATAGTGCAGGTGTTGTATGGGAAGCCCTATGAAGAGAGACTGAGGGATCTCAACATGTACACCCTGAAAGCAAGGATAAAGAGAGAGATAGAGGGGTGACCTACAAGTACCTCAAGGGTGAACAGGGTGGGGCCGGGGGCTCTTGTGTTGGGGTGTGTGTGTGTGTGTGTGTGTGTGTGTGTGTGTGTGTGTGTGTGTTTTTCCTTTTTTAATGAGGAACACCTGAACCAGAAGGCATGTATAAAAGCTGGAGAGAGCAGTTTGAGACAGATGTGATGAAAGGGTGGTAGACACCTGGATTAGACTGCCAGTGGAAGTGTGCATGGGACAGCTACAGGGTATATTTAAAACAAAAAAAAAACGGAAGTGTCATCAGAGATGATCTGTGGAGACACACTAGGCAGGCAACATTTGGGTGGGCCAAGCATTCCTTTTCTGCTGCCATATTCTGTGTTTTACATGGTCCCACCTTGAACCATGCAATTTTGAGAGGAAACTGCTGTTTTATAAAGATGGTAAAATGGTGGATAGTCCTGAGTGTCTGCCCTCTTTGAGACAAGGAAGGAGGAACACTGTTTGCAGCTGCCGGTGAGCGAATAAATCTGAAAAGTTCAGTCTACTTATTTAGATTTTTTTCTTTCACTATTGAAGTTTATCAGGTGTTTGGTGTTACAGAAACATAGTTTGTAGTAGAATGTGACTGTCTTAACAAATTGTATAAAAATGTTAACAGATTTTAAAACATGTATGAATGTTTCTGCCCTGTGAGAGATTACGCATGAATGCATTTGTTTTTCTTTTGTTTAGGAAGTCCTGCCCCAGGTCCAGTGCCGGAGGGGTTGATTCGTCTCTACAGTATGAGGCTCTGCCCATTTGCAGAGAGAACACGGCTTGTCCTGGCAGCCAAAGGAATCAAGTAAGATCACAAGATTGTAGTTTGAGGTGTCTGCTTTCTGTGAACAAAATAGTACATACTAGCCCTGTTCTGTCACTTCCAACTTACTAGAAATCATACCAGAAGTGTCATAGGAGATACAGAAGGCTGTCTCCCATAATGTACTCCTCCCATAGAAAGGGTTATTTTTCCCCGTGGTTGATTTAATAATCATGTAAGCTCTTTTTAAATGATTCAAAAGATTTTATGTGAACCACCGAACTAGGCAGGCCATTCCAATATGACACAATTCGTTGTGTAAAAAAACAACTCCTGGATCATTTTGGCACATAAAGTGGGATAGTGTATGCAGTCAGTGTAGCACAACTCAATGAAGACACAATGTTCTGTTTTGAGTGTAGGTTTCTTCTCCATATATGTAAACTGGAAGTGAGGTCAGACTTGGCGATGCATCTAGGAACCTGTAATCTGCTGGGGTGCAGTGTAGAGCGAGTCTAGGATGGCTGTAGAGAATAAGGCAAGGCGGTTTTATTTTGTTTGGTGCCCAATCCCTGTGTGTGTGTGTGTGTGTGTCTCCAGGGCGGGTGTGTGTGTGTGTGTGTGTGTGTGTGTGTGTGTGTGTGTGTGTGTGTGTGTGTGTGTGTTGTGTCAAAGCGTGTGTGTGTGTGTGTGTGTGTGTGTGTGTGTGTGTGGTGTGTGTGTGTGTCAAGGCGTGTGTGTGTGTGTGTGTGTGTGTGTGTGTGTGTGTGTGTGTCAAGTGCGTGTGTGTGTGTGTATGTGTGTCTGTGCGTGTGTGTGTATGTGTCTAAGCGTGTGTGTGCGTGTGTGTGTCAAGGCAGTGTGTGTGTGTGTGTGTGTGTGTGTGTGTGTCAGTGTGTGTGTGTGTGTGTGTGTGTCAAGGCGTGTGTGTGTGTAGTGTGTCTGGGCGTGTGTGTGTGTGTGTGTCTGGGCGTGTAGGTGTGGTGTGTCAGGCGTGTGTGTGTGTGTGTGTCTGGGCGTGTGTGGTGTGTGTCTGGGCGTGTGTGTGTGCGTGTGTGTCTGGGCGGTGTGTGTGCGTGTGTGTCTGGGCGTGTGTGTGTGCGTGTGTCTGGGTGTGTGTTGGTGTGTGTGTGTCTGGGCGTGTGTGTGTGTGTGTGTGTGCAGGTGTGTGTGTGTGTGTGTGTGTGTGTCAGGCGGGTGTGTGTGTGTGTGTGTCAGCGTGTGTGTGTGTGTGTGTGTGTGTGTGTGTGTGCTGTATGTGTGTGTGTGTGTGTGTCAGGTGTGTGTGTGTGTGTGTGTGTGTGTGTGTGTGTTGAGCGGTGTGTGTGTAAGAGTAGTATGGTGTGTGTGTGTGTGTGTGTATGTATATGTGTGTATGTATATATATATATATATATATATATATATATATATATATATATATATATATATATATATATATATGTATTATATTATAGTGTATGTATATGTTTTGCAAAATCAATAAAAAAATAACCTAACACCACAGAACATAAAAATAACAGAGAAACTTGCATAGCAGCACCAGGCCCAGAACTCCATCTAAAGATTGAGTTTTCAGCTAAGCAGGAAACTGTACAGATGGTAACCTTTTCAGAGTCCTACCAGTGCCATGTAAAGGTAAGGACAGACTAGATAACATGAGAGTTAAACATGTGGGTAACGGTCTGATGTGGGATCTGAGGGTTCGTTCTTTTGGGAGACTGGGAAGCATTTTGGGAGGAGCGCTTGTTTTTTCAGGGATACCCCCTTGCAGCTGAGTTGGGATGGTACCAGTGCATTAGGGCTGAAGTGTGGGGTAGGAATTAGCAAGAATTTAATCTAGGAAGGGGAAGGGGCTGTGCAAGGTTGCAAAGCACCAACGCACACACTGAAAGCCTTAAAGGCACCCCCCTCCCCCCAAATAGTAAATGAATGGGGACAGGGCAGGATGAAAATAACAGCATAGCGGAGAGGGCAGGTACTGGATCCAAGGGAGCAAGGAGAAAAGGGACCAGTACCAAGGGGAGTAGAGCAGGGGTCCAGAACAAAGGGGATCACGCAAGTGTGGACAGTGAGTGCGAAAGTCTTTAGAAGGTAGTTTGGGGAAATAAAGTGGGGGAGCTCCAGGTGGGAGCACCAAAGGCAACATTGGATTTGTTGTCAATAACAAACATTCCATGTCTTGGATCAAGGGTGCTCTCTATTCAAGAGAGACTGGAATGCAGGGCAGAAAATGGGGTGGCTGTGTGCCCAAAAGATGGCATAAATGCCAAAGAAGACTACATCCTGAATAAAGAGAGTACAGACTGGGCCTAAGGCTAAGGACTGTTGTAAACTTTGCACCTTTTTTATGATTTGTTTTATCACACAGTAAAACAGAACATTTTATCCCCCTTTCTTGGCTCCATCTGCGGTAGTTATGGCAGAGCAGCTGACACCTTTGGGGAAACTTTGGAAAACGTTTAGACAGAATTCAGATTATATTTATTACGTTTATTTTCTATAGATTTCTCCTTTCTGTTTATTACTGAAGAAATTCCCACAGAAACGAGATCTTTATCCATTAGATCGCACCTGCTGCTATCGCTTATTTCCTACTTGAAATTGTAATGTGCTGTTGTGACATCAGTCTGTCATGGGAATAACTGATGTCACAAGCAGAGTGTTGCGACGTCAGGTTGGGAAGAAGCAATTTTATGTCTCCTACAGAAATAGATTACCTTTCTTTTCCCCTTCTTCGTAATTTCCTACTTGTTATCAACCTCTTCTGTCCCCCCCCCCAACACACACACCATTAGCTTGTTCGAAGCATTTTCCCTCCATCTTCTGAAAATCTAGAATCATTGCCTCTAAATTTGAATGGTGGACTTCCAGTGCTGTGGTAGACTACTCTGAGATATGGTCACTGTTCCCTAGGGGTTCCTTCATCCTGATATCCCTGTGGATGTCCCCCTTGAAGAGCACCAAATAAAGAATAGCACCCTCCCTGGTAAGTTCCTTATCCCACTCCATTATGAAACATTCCTGCACCTGCATCCTCTCGCTTTTGACATCTAAGATTTCCCAATCCACATTAGGCCGGTTGAACTTCTCCATTGGTATCCCCTCACCCTTGCTGGCATTCTCCCTAATTTCTTCCCCCAGTGCCCTGTCCCTCTGATTTGGGGGGCTGTATACCACCCCCATTCTTTCTCCCTGTACTGTTGCTAGTTGCACCCATACTGATTCTGTCCCACTCCTCATGATCCTGTCTTTAGTCTCTAGGCTACCTTTACGTACAGAACTACCCCCCCCTCCCGCCACATTGATGTATAGAGCTTATGGCAGTTGAGAAAAAGGGCAGACTCCCCTGCCTACCTGCTGATGCTCTCTGATGTCCCTGTAAACTCTTGTCCATCAGTCCCATGGTCCTCACACAGGTGTTTCTTGGCACTCTTCCTCTTATGGAGGACTGACGGGACTTCCTATGTCTGCCAAATTACATGACCAATAAAGTTGGCAGCTCCTCCCTCTGCGTCTCTTGCCTCTGACTAGACTTCACGAAGCCCCCCCAAATACCCCCTGCTGCTTCCTTGCCTCCCGAACCTCCAGACCTCCTCAACCATTTATTTAGTTTTTGGATTAACACCTTTGAGCAGATGCTCATTGTAGGTTCCACGTCAGTTGACAGAGTACAGCCAGAAAAGCCATTATACATAATTGGTACAGAAAGTCGCACATACAGTAATGCATTAGGATTGAAACAGCTGAGGCATTGTACAATGTATGCCAGCGTCTGTAATTAGTCACACTACAGCATTGGACATATAGGGAGTAGCAGATGGAAATGACAGAGGAGAGGTCAAGGGGAGGGAGCGGGGAGGCACTGTACTGAGGGTGGTGTGGTGGCAGTGCCAGAGAAGGGAGCAGGGTGAGGATCAGGGAAGTGCTTTGGTTTTGCTGCACTAACTGGGGATAGTTGGTGGAGGAGGTAAGTGCTGGCAGGTGATAACTGGTATGGGAGGGGACCTAATGAAAGCAAACACAGTTGCCAGTTGTAATAAGGTGGTGACGATACTTTTGTTTTTAAAAGAACCAATTGTTGTTGCAGTGGTAATGTCTGGTGGCAAAGAGTTGGTCCAGAGGGGGGGCACAGTGGGGAAAACTCACGATGGGCCATGGCAGTGTGGCATCTGGGAACATTGAAGACTTGACTGGTAGAACTTGCAGATTTGGAGATTTTTTTTGTCTGCAAGTTGGGTACCCAGCTCTGACATTCAGATGGAGCCAGTTTGCACGGGTATAAAGATCACAGATGTGCCTGAGTCTTGCAGCACCAGTGAGAAGATGGCAAGCCTTGTTTAAAGCAAGAGAGATGCGGTGGAGGGCCGTGTCCGTTGCTGACCCATAAATGGCCAGACCATAGTCAAAAAGGGAGACAACTGAACTGTTGATGGCCAGGTTCAGTGCTTCATGTGTAAGACTGTGTGACGATGGAGTATCCTGATTCTTGTGTTAATCACCCGTGCAATATGATCTATATGTTGGGCATAGGACAGGGTGGAGTCTGTCATGCACAGGTACTTGAAGTGCTGGACGAGTTAAAGTGCATATCCGCTGTCATGTATTTTTTTTTTTTTGGGGCCTTGTGTGTGTTTAGGAGCTGGAGTACAACAATGTTTTTATTTTTATTTTTGTTTTATTTAGTGATTCGGAAAAGACCTTTGAGCGCAAGCTCTTTTACAAAGGTTCCATGTCAAAGATTGCAAAAGAAAGAATAGGAGAAAGCAAGGGTACATTACAATGAACGATGCAGCTTGGATTCGGAACTTACAGAATAACTCAAAACATTGGTACAAGTTAAATAACAAGAAAAACACTGAGGGTGGGGGGGGGAGCAGCCACAGAGTGCCTTGTCAGTAGTTCAGAGGGACGGAGATAGCTGGTAGTGGGGTGAAGAAAGCAGGTGAGACAGAGACAGAGATGTAGTGCAGTGGAGGTGAAGGGTGGGGAAGAACGGTGATGAGGTATAGGGATAAATGGTATGGGGAGGCTGAGTGGAGAAGACATGCTAAAGTAAATGATGGGGTGTGGGGGGTGGCATAGTCAGGCAGCCTGCATTAGTAGCTACTGTTGGGAAACTCATGGGAATGTGAGTTGAGGAGGGAGGAGGGAGGGTGGGGTGGCGGTGCCGAAGGAGCATGCGCAGACTGATTGCTGAGACAAGTCATGTGAAGGGACAGAGGAGGGGTGCCTGAGGCCTGCCTAGTGCATGCTGGGGGCAGAGAGCAGATGTGGCTGGACTCGGGGGCAGGTACACTTAGAGTGTTATAGTAGAAGCCGCTTAAAGGGGACACCTCCGTGGACAACCAATCGTCCCCTTTAAGCGGCCGTCCCGATTAATAGAAGCTTGTATTTGTGCAGTTCCGATATGCACTACAGACTTCTCTGCTTCCCCATGAACACGCTAAATGAAAAAGTACTGCTTCAGGCATCATTGGGGATAGGAATGCAATGTACTTGACTTTTACCTGCATCAGGCAGCATGCCAGTGTCGGTTTTGAGAGGAACGGGAGAAGTACGGGGAGAGGACAATAGATCGGGCGGCAGTCGGCAGCATGTAGTGTCGATGGCGAGATGTACGGGAGAAGTACGGGGAGAGAACAGCAGTCTTGATATGCACTACCAATGTCTCTGCTACCCCACGAATGTGCTAAATGAAAAAGGTACGGGGAAAGGACAACAGAGAGCAGGCGGCAGTCGTCAGCATGCTAGCATCGGCGGGGGGAGGACTGCAAGTTACTTTACCTTGCTGCCTGTGTTTTGCTACCACACCATCGCAACATTGTACAGGAGGAGTACGGGAGAGAGGAACGGGGATCAGATGCAGGCAGATGGCAACGTGCAAGGGAGAAGTACGGGGAAAGGTCTGTAAGTTACTCTACCTCACCGCCTGTCTTTTGTTACCACACAGCCACAACATTGTACAGGAGGAGTACAGGAGAGAGGAACGGGGGATCGGATGGCATCAGGAAGGACTTTGACTTGAAGTACAGTACAGGGAGAGGTATGGGGAAACAACAGCTAGCAGTTAATGGCTCCAGTAACATCCCTCTTCCAGCTAATAGCTGCGAGTCACACCTAATCAATGGGTACTTAAGGGGGGATCAGCACATCCAAGTGAAGGCAAGGCTGACTGTAATCATCCCCATTAGGCGGCGGGGGTGTCCCCTTTAAACAGCAGATGTCTCCATAGGATAATATAGCCACTTAATCGGTGCCCTGGGGATCGTCCCAATTAAGCGGACATCCCCTTTAACCGCGTCCCCTTTAAGTGGCGTCGACTGTATTAGGTGCTCTTTGAGGTCAGTTTTGAATTGTGCCAGACAATTGGTGGCCAAGGGGTGCCCAGGGAGTTCATCCATGGGGGGCCGGTAGGCAAATGCACATTGCCCAAGTGAGGTGTGACTGAAGGGGATAGCCAAGGCCCCTCTAGTCATCCCTCTGACCTGTAATGAGTAGGCTGCCTTGATCAGATTGCCTATACAAGGTGGTGTTTTATCTAATACAGCCTTTTTCCCTAGGATGCAAGGTGTTTCTTAATGACAGCCAGTTTGCATGCTCATACAGAGTAACATAGAAACACAGAATTTGACGGCAGATAAGGACCGCTTGGCCCACCCAGTCTGCCCATTTCCCTACCTACTGGATAAGCTGCAGATCCTAGTTAACAAGCAGCCTACGTCTTCCTACCTCCACCCCCTAGAATGGCCTTATGACTGTCCCATGCATGCTTGAATTCCACCACTGTTTTTGACTCCACAACCTCCTCCGGAAGGCTGTTCCATGCATCCACAACCCTCTCTGTGAAAAAATACTTCCTTAAATTACCTCTGAGCCGCTCCCATCTTCAAATTGTGCCCCCTTGTTCTTGCACACCTTTTTTTTTTTTTTTTTTGAAAGATGCTACCCTCTTGGACTTTGTTGATTCCCTTGAGGTACCTTGAATGTTTCTATCATGTTCCCCCTCTCCCTCCTTTCCTCGAGCCCATACATATTAAGTTCCTTTAGTCTCTCTTCATATGTCTTCCGGTGCAGACCCTGCACCATTTTAGTTGCCCTCCTCTGGACAGCTTCCATCCTGTCAGTCTTTGCGGAGAGACTGGGTCTCCAGAACTGCACGCAGTACTCCAGATGGGGTCTGACCAGCTGTCTGTACAGAGGGATAATAACTTTCTGTTTTCTACTGGTGATGCCTCTCCCTATGCATCCCAGTATCCCCCCAGCCCTCCTTGCTGCCCTCTCACATTGCTTGCCTACCTTTAGGTCATCTGATATGACTACCCCAGGTCCCTTTCCATTTTGTTGTTAGTATCTCATCCCATTGTTGTACTCTTCCCTGGGTTTTTGTTTCCCAGTGCATTACTGCACTTCTTAGCATTGAATCTAAGCTGCCATACATTTGACCATTCCTCTAACCAGGGGTGCCGGAAGATGGTAAAAACTGAGGGGGCGGAGGATCAGAGGGGCACTTTTAAGTGTCAAAAGGGCACTTTCGACACTAGTTTTTGCCATACAAAAATACAATAAATCATGTACACACATCATAATGTTAAGAATGCAGTCCCATTTAGGACTAATTATGCAACGGCATACAAAGGTGCCAGCAAAAAGACCACCCTCATGTGTACAGCCATATTAAGAAAGCAGCCGTCGACCCATTCCCTCCAATAGCTCCACATGACGTTTGAACCTCACATTCCTTAACCTGTTACAGTGGTTGTCGAGGTGCAACAGAGAGATGCCATAGTAATGTGCATCGCCAGTCCCAACATGCGCAGTCTTCACACTAATGAGTTAGAGTTTTGGTTCCACTAATCAAGATAGAAGTTAGTGGTTAAGCCCAACCACCAGCGACAAGGTAAACTCCTGAGGCTGGGGAAATAAAGACACAGAGCCATTATGTTTACACAGCTTATTTATTAATGAATCACAGTGTACATCGTAAAGTGTATTTATTAATGAATCATAGTATACAATGACAGTAAACAATATTGTATAACGACAGGGGTATAAACAGATTTTTACAGCAAAGTCTGGATGGATGGAGGAGTGGGATACATTTGGAAATGGGCCAATGTTCCACAGAATTCAATAGAGGAAAGACATCTGTTCATTCATTCCTATACTGTTGCTACTGCATACCACAGACTCACCCAACCAACCAATTTACCATCACACCTATACTCCTGCCATGAATTAATCCTTGATGCTCTGGTCACCACTTCAGGCTGGTAAGCCTTGCAAGCCTCCACCAAGCCCTGGTGGCCACCAAATCATCCCATGAATGCTCTGGGAGCCACTTCAGGCTGGTAAGCCTTGCAAGCCTCTACCAAGCCCTGGTGGCCACCAAATCATCCCATGAATGCTCTGGGAGCCGCTTCAGGCTGGTAAGCCTTGCAAGCCTCTACCAAGCCCTGGTGGCCACCAAATCATCCCATGAATGCTCTGGTCACCACTTCAGACTGGTAAGCCTTGCAAGCCTCCACCAAGCCCTGGTGGCCACCAAATCATCCCATGAATGCTCTAGGAGCCACTTCAGGCTGGTAAGCCTTGCAAAGCCTCCACAAGCCCTGGTGGCCACCAAATCATCCCATGAATGCTCTGGGAGCCACTTCAGGCTAGTAAGCCTTGCAAGCCTCCACCAAGCCCTGGTGGCCATCAAAATCAACCAATTTACCATCACATCTACACTTCTGCCGTGAAGTAATCCTTGATGCTCTGGTCACCACTTCAGGATGTTAAGCCTCTGCAAGCCTCCACTAGGCCCTGGTGGCCACCAAAAATCAACCAATTTACCATCACATCTATACTTCTGCTATGCATTAAGTGAGCAGTTAAGCCCAACCACCAGCGACAAGGTAAACTCCTGAGGCTGGGGAAATAATGACAGAGCCATTAAGTTTACGCAGCTTATTTATTAAGGAATCACAGTGTACATCGTAAAGTGTATTCATTAATGAGTCATAGTATACAATGACAGTAAACAATATTGTACAACGACAGGGGTATAAACAGATTTTTACAGCAAAGTCTGGATGGATGGATGGATGGATGGATGGATGAGAGGATACATTTGGAAATGGGCCAATGTTCCAAAGAATTCAATAGAGGAAAGACATCTGCTCATCCATTCCTGTACTGTTGCTACTGCATACCACAGACTCGCCCAACCAACCAATTTACCATCACATCTACACTTCTGCCGTGAAGTAATCCTTGATGCTCTGGTCACCACTTCAGGATGTTAAGCCTCTGCAAGCCTCTACCAAGCCCTGGTGGCCACCAAATCATCCCATGAATGCTCTGGGAGCCACTTCAGGCTGGTAAGCCTTGCAAGCCTCCACCAAGCCCTGGTGGCCACCAAATCATCCCATGAATGCTCTGGGAGCCACTTCAGGCTGGTAAGCCTTGCAAGCCTCCACCAAGCCCTGGTGGCCACCAAATCATCCCATGGATGCTCTGGGAGCCACTTCAGGCTAGTAAGCCTTGCAAGCCTCCACCAAGCCCTGGTGGCCATCAAAATCAACCAATTTACCATCACATCTACACTTCTGCCATGAAGTAATCCTTGATGCTCTGGTCACCACTTCAGGATGTTAAGCCCTGCAAACCTCCACCAAGCCCTGGTGGCCACCACAACCAAGCAACAAATTTACCACCATATGAATCTCTAAAGTACAGAATTTCTGTATCAGATTTTTCCAAAAAAGTTAAGTAGTCTCTCGTTTCGTTGCACAAACTCCCGAACAATTAGTGTCCGATCCAAGTTGTCCGTTCTCTCTTTGTGAATGTGCAACAGCATTAGGTGATTGTACCTCTTCTCTGTCATGGTGCTTCTTAAGTAAGACTTTATCGTCCGCTGAGTTGAAAAAGATCTCTCCCCAGTTGCTGTACTCATTGGGACAAGTAGGTAAATTTGAATGAGCTTCACAACTTCTGAATACAGTATCTGCTGCTGGCAGTCTTTTCCCATTAAGGCATCAATAATGGTGTTGATTGAAGTTACTGCCCTCACCTCTGGCAAAACCTGCTGCACAAGTCCTGGGAGCAAGTTCAGTTGTGCATTCAGAATGTCAATGTCCAAGTCCTTATCTCCATACAACTGTGTGATCTGAGGAGGAACTGAAAACGTCTTTGCATTGGCTGCTTGAAGCAACAAATTCTCCATGGATGACAGCAAAGCGTAGGTTTCTTGATCAAAACGTCAGTCAAGTTCAACAAGACAAGCATCAATGGCTTCATAGTACATCTGTCGATACCAGTCCTTAGCAGATTCGGGATGGTGATGCGGTGCACTATCATGTTGCAGCCTTGCTGGCACATAGTGCTGTCTGGGAAGTTTTGGTTCCTTCACTTTTTTCAGTAGTTGCGCTCTCTCATTGATGCCTTCATAGACCTGGTCAGAGTCATCGCACTGGCGTTGTAAATTCTTCTTCAGGGAGTTTATGCTCATCATTGTAGTTTTTGCTGTCAGTGTTTTTGTTTGCAGGATTGACGCCACTTGTTCTGATATGCTGAATATGTTGTATGATACAACCAGTCCAAAATAGGTCCGAAACTTTTTCATCACCGACATCAGGCCTTTGACCTTAGTTCGTACATCTGTAGCTTTGTCTCGTTTCAGCTCCTCTAAGGTGTCATGGAGTGCTCCATAGTTTTTGAGAACAGACTTGATACTCTTTGTTCTTGCTGTCCATCTTGTTGGACAAAGTAAGTGCAGGCCTTCTACCATCATGTAAGGGTTGTCACTGTCATTCACTGCAATATTTTCATAAAGAGCCAGCTCTGTGGGGATCCCGAATCAACACACTTAAATTCTGGAGAAAGCTGAGGGCATCGCCAATGGCATCACTGCTTTGCTACAGTTTTGCAACACCAGGTCCAAGGAATGACTTGCACAATGGACATTCAATGCTAGTGGATTTTCTCTCTTAATTCTTGTTGCAGTTCCAGAAATGCATCCACTCATATTTGCTGCTCCATCATACGCCTGTCCCTCAAGTTGTTGATTGGTAAGTTGCATCGCATTTGAACATCCTTAATGGCACTGGTGATGGATTCGGCATCAGTCTTCGCCATTTCATACATCCCAATAAAATCTTCATGTATAACAAATGGGGCAGGAAACCCATCGGATACATATTGTCATCTGTTCATGTTGGCTAATATCCTGTGATTCATCTGCGATGATTGCATACAGCTTTGATTCATTAGTATCTCTTCCAGAAGGTTCCTCAGCAGCTGATGTGCCATGATTTCCATGACTTCATTCACAACATCTGAACTCTGATACTTCCTTCCTGGATCCATCCCTGTAGTTCTGGCATGTCAACTGCCCTACTCAGCATTCCCGCCTCCAGGTTGCTTTCCTGTTCTTCATTGTGCCACGAATTGCTAGTCCTTGCCGAACTAGAAGCTTTATTGCATTTACCTGTTTCAGGAACCGGTCTCTCTTTCTCCTGTTCCTGTGCAAGATGCTGGCTGAGCTGAGCACCAACGTTCATCCTTGTGTTGTTGAATGCAGTATACTTCTCAACAGCTTCATGGTGGAATAATGATGTCTGATGTTTCTTGAATTTGTCAATTGCTTTCTTCCAATCACTAAATCCTGCTGAAATGAAGGTAGTTTCACCACGACTGCCTGTGATTAGTTTTCTTTCCACTGCTGCCCGACAGTAGTAGCAGAACACACATCCTTTTGAAACACAGTATGTTAGCCAGTTGAAAGATGAAAACCATAGTGTTTGACAAGTTCTTGTTTCACTTCTCCCATTGGTTCGCAGAATGACTTGTTTGATCGAAGTGTCTATAACACTGCTTGGTTGAAAAACACTGTTAATATTGTGGCAACAAACAGAAGAGCAGGAGGGAGAGACAAAGAGACAGATTCAGACACGGTTGGTTCAACTGCAGTTACCTATGCTTTCTCAGAACAGGAGGAGAGACAAGAGACAGCAGTTTCAGGCAGCGGTTGGTTCAACTGCTGTGAGCTGGATATTCTCAGAGACATGCACGATGCCGCATCACTGTTGCTGTTCATGGGGAACAGCTCTGCAGCTCTGTTTTCTGTATCAGAGAAAGAGCAGGCCTTACCATTCAGGGGTACTGGAATAGCAGCTGCAGGACAATCAGGCAAGGAACATGTTGGTTCTAGCACTGATGCAGCATTTGAACACATGGCTGCATTTGACTCTGTCAAAGCCATTGGCAGCGAAGTGGTATGCACAGTTACATTGGCACTTACAATACCGGTATAGCTGACAGCTGCAGTGCTTGTGGCAGTGTCAGTGGTATTATTCCTGGCAGCGATGTCCCTTGCATGCTCTGAAGATATTAGCATCTTGGCACTCCCAAACCAGTAATTTAGTTTTCTTGGCATCTTGGCAGCAATATCAGCCAGTTGTTTCTCCATCTGTCGCTTTCGTCTCTCAGACCGTGGCATTTTTGAATTCAATGAGACCGTGCAAGCTCTGAGAAAGAATTGTGTATACAGTTTAGTGAACCCATCCGATTACCATCTTCTGATAAGGTACTGCAGCATGAACATTAAGCATGCTAGCAATAGAATTTCTATGGCAAACATTTTATATCCCCCCATCTTTGTCAATAGTTCGCAATCCGCAACTACTGGGCCTACTTTAGATATTCTTGGCTAGTGATCCATGCATCAAAATGCTTGTGTACTGCACCACCAGTGTACAAGACGAGAGTCCAATAACATTTTAAGAGCTTTGGCTTGTAGACACCGGGGAACAGGACTGGAGGTGCCCTCCTGAAGACATGCCGGCAGTGCAGGAAGGGAAAAATGATAACTGAAAAAAATTAGAGACGTATTCTACTTAAAGGAGATTTGGTCAGTAAAGCGATGGGTAGTAAGATGAGAGGGAGTATAAAATGTTGTAAATTACGCTCAAATAAGCTACATACTCCTCAGAATGGAACATCTACCGCTCTAATAAGGGATTGGAGGTATGATTTGATGTCCAGCCAGTCAACTGGATTCTCATGGAGATCAAAATGATTTTCTATTAACCAAGTTAACCTTTTGGAACTAGGTGGACTCATGAGTGTGACCAGCAAAGATGTTACAAAAAAAAGTGTTTGCTTTTCAGACCATTACGCTTTGACTATTTTGGTGACGTCCTACCTTCAAAACGAGATTTTGCTCAAGAGACTGTCATGTTAAAATTTATAAAATAAATGAATAAACCATTCTTTGTCTTTAGTCTCCTTTCACTAACTTGCTTATTTTTCCCCTAGGTCTTCTTCACCTTGTTTTAACCTATTGGGGATCTCTTACTCCTCCCTCCCACCCATCCTGAAATGTCCCATATCCCCCCCCCCACCATCATGCAACACTGTAGAGCTGGCAGAGACAGAGTTCACTCTCATGCCCATAAGATGAGTGTCACACTGCTGCAGAGACAGACCAGCATCCCACCCATCCCCACAGGCCACCACAGACACCTTATTACCGTTTTGCTTACTGCAGTGCTTACCCCATGACAAGGCCTTTAGGACTAGAAACAAGACCTAGCCTACTGGCTAGCTTGCTAACCCGATTTGAAGGCTTCAGCAAGACAGCAAGCATGCTAGCAAGCTAACCAGTAGGCTAGCTCTTGGTTCCAGTCCTGAAGCTTCCAGGGCCCAGTCAGGGTATCCCCCAAACGCATCAGACACTGCAGAGCTGCCACAAACAGAGTTCACCCTCATGCCAGTAAGATGAGTCACACACTGCTGCAAAGACAGATCAGTACCCCCACCACCATCCCCACAGACCACTGTGACCCACCGCCACATAACAGTCCCTTCAAACACAGAGTGCCCCAATGCATGCATGCATGCATATCGCATAATACAAGCCTTCCTCCTGGACAATCACAGTGCAGCATGCTGAAAAATTGCACTGTGATTGAACAGTGAACCCTAATGATTTTCTCAGGGCGAGCACGCACAAGGGAAGGAGGGAGGTAACAAGATAAAGGTGCTAGTTTTAAATAATGCCAGCCACGGCCTGCCTAATTAAACAGCGGTAGTGCTGCGAGGGGTTGCGGGCATGTGTCACACTCAGCAGCAGAGGGCAGGTGCAGAGAAATCGGGGGGAGAAAATGTCTTAAAAAGGCAGCTTGTGGCAAAATATTGCTGGGGCTCGGTGTCCCATGGGCCCATACACCCCGGCGCCTATGGGGTAGGTAACCAATGCTTGCAACACAGGAAATTACGTACTAGTTTGTTACACATAACTGCATTATAAATTCACTGCAGTTACAGTGTACTTTAAACAACTACAGTGTTATGAGAACATAGTGCTGCTTCACTAGTTTGCACATTTATTTTGTTTTATTCTGCGTAACTTGCCCCAATATACATTTCCCCTCAACAGGAAGGAGGTCATTATATTTGCCATTATTGCCAATAATGATAAAATTACCAACTTTCCGAGGCCTAAAACTGGGACATGGTCCATCTTGACCATGTCCTCTCCAAGACCATGTCACTCCCATGGGTACCACCACAGAGTATGCTGCACACAATTAAAATAGTGTGCTTGCTCTGGCCATGCTGGCCCACATTAACACCAGTAGCAAACATCCAGATTAAAATGCAGCATTCTGCTGCAGCAAGTTTCAAATCATGATATACAGAAAATTCATTAGAAGCAAACCTACGTTACATTGTGTTCTGACATTGGAGCTACATGCATTGCTCCTCCTCCTGACAGTCCCATCCCAGCCCGCTTACACTCACCTCAGTTGCTGAGCAAACCTCACTTCACTTCAGTGACTCCCACAACCACACCGGTTTGTTTTCACACACCTCCCTGCAGCTGATCAGGTTCAGGAACCTTAGTTCACTGCTGCCGGTCTCTTCTGCCTGGAGTCCCTCTCCACTGCTGGCAGACAGACGACCAGATGCAGTTGTCTGCACAACTAGTCTAACTTAACAGGAAGGAACACACTTTTCCGTGCTCCTGCTGACATGCTTGTGGTGCAACACAGGTGCAGGGGTTGAAGTTGCAAACTGTTGTCCAGCACAAGCAGTGCCACAGTAGTGCTGAAAACTGTCACTCATGGATTAGCAGTCAAAAAAAAAAAAACCACAAGGGACAAAACCAGGACAAATGTTACATTTTGCAAATTGTGTGGAGATAGTGGGACATGATGCCTAAAATAGGAACCGTCCTGGGAAAATAGGGACTGTTGATAGCTTTAAATAATGAAGAAAGTGTGATTTAGCTAGAATACTGCATTGAGGCAAACATCTGAGACAGTGTGACATGATAGTCTTTTGTCTAGTGTGCACTCGTCCAGCACAGCTATAACAGGGTAGTAGTATAACACTTTTCTACTGTCTGATAGTGCAAGGTTGGGGGAGGGGGTGTATTTTCTAATCTGGCAGGTAATCTCTTCAAAGACATTCAGACAAATGCTCTGGATGACATTGCCAATGTTACTTCTGTCTTTATAATAGCAGTTTGTCACAACAGCAGATTGTCTGAGTAGAAGCTGCTAGTTGCTGTATCTGTCAGTTTAAAGTTACCAGATGAGCCTTTATGGTGGAGACTCCCGTAGACTTTAACATAACGACCCTGACACTATTCTTTCAGCACTGCCCTTGTCCATATTTAAGGGTCATCTTACTTCTTGACCCCATGGTGGGGTGTCCCAGATCCACTGTGCAGTAAGCACCTCTGGGCATTTGGGGACACTGGCTGGTCCAGGGTAGCCTGGGGAAATGGACCAGAATGTAAACAAATATGGCCAGCATGCAGATGTCTGTGGCCTTGAACCTTAAAGGAGCTGCGGCTCCAGAGTAATAGCTTGGCCATGTGGCCACAGTTTAAAAAGTTACCTGGCTCCAGGGCAGGCAGCAGAGCAGGAAATTAAGTACTTCTCACCTCTAGGCACCTGATTGGGGACCAGGAAACCCCCCAAATAGGCAGAGGGACCGAATGGTGAAAGCAAGGTGCACATGTAAACTGGTAAGCAGGGAAGGCATGAACTGGGTGCCTCTTGTTTCTGGAGCCCCATACAAGTAAAGGGAGGGTTTTCCTGGACCCAGAGTAAGCAGGGCTAGGACATATAGTCATACCTCTCAACTGTCCCTGATTTTCAGGGACGTCACATCCCTGATTTTGCCTCAACATTTTCCAGTGTCCCTCTTAAAATGTGTTTTTATGACTGAACAATGGAGATTGCAAGCACAAAATAATGTCAAACATTAAAGTTAGACTTGTTATTCAGAAAATGCATCTTATACTAATCCCCTTATCTTAACATCTTTCTGGGTGAATAATATTATCGATTTTTAACATGTGTCCCTGTTTTGGGGTCTTTGTACCAGATTTTAAGCACCATCCTTGAATTATGGGGCAAGAGGTGTGCATATAGTTAGTAGCCCAGGAATGGGCCGCCATAGCCAGGGAAGCATCAAGTAAACGAATGTGGTAGTCCCCATCAAATCGATTCCCCTGCCACAGAGGACCCTGGGAAAGGATGAGTGAGGGCAGCTTGCTGAGCACAAGAACTGATTTGACTGGCCAGTCAGGTGGGGGGGGGGAATGGGATCAATGGGCTGCTATAAGAAGAGCCATAGCTTGGGAAAAAGGGTACAGTCCAGAGAGACGGAGGAGGAGACTGCAAGGGTGCTACACCAGCCTGAAGACAGCCTGGATGTTTTGTTTTGCTTTTCCCTGACCTTGCACTACAGCAGGTAGCCCTTCTCACTCAGCTGCAGTCTGTGTGGTACTGGTTTGGCCACTGTGTTGTTGCAAGTGGAGCCCCTCTCCATCACAACCGTAACTCCACACAGGCTGCTGGGTTGATCCCCTGCTCCTCCACCTCTACACATGATCCTGGGTCCCTTCTTTAACAAGCAAGGGCACTTGAAACAATAAAAAAAACCCTGCCAAACCATTGCCAACTTCTCACACTCATGGTTTAATACATAAAACATTTATCAGCCTTGAACCACTGATCCCAGACAACCACCCAATAAACAAACTTTCTTGCCAATTGCCATGCACTCAGCACTTTGACTAATGTTAGTGATACAGGTTAGGATAAAGCCAAGATCCCTAAGGTCATAAGGCATGTGTTTATTTCCCAGTCTGATCCCCAGGAAAGTAAGCCCTGCATGTGGTTCCATAGTAGAACTGAACTCAAAATCACAGCCAGGCCCAGCCATCATATAACATAGTACCCTCAGGAAAATACGACAGTGAGTGACTTACTTCTTTGCTAGTGATGTATCTGGTACAGTCCATGAAGTTGCTCTGCCGCCGACCTGCAGTTGATTCTCCTTCTCGAATCCGGAATCACTATCCCAACAGACGCCACTCAGTCCAGCCCAGGCCCAGTAGCTTAATGCTTCCTCGATCTCTGGTACTTTTCAGGCTCCTCTCCATCTCCAACTAGGCGACTACTAGGCAACTACCGAGTCCCAGAGTAGCTTCCTCCTCTTTAGGGAAGCTCAGGCTGGCTAACTAGGGGCAAGGCTTCTCGCAAGTCGCAAAGTAGCAACTAGCAAGCAGTACTAGCAGGCCCGAGGCCTAGTTGGAAGCTGGATCCTGCCGCTCCACTCCGACTACCACGCCCGTGCCAAGTTGCTGCTGCAGCCTGCAAAACAGACAAAGAGGCTCAAGAGGTGTACCGGTCGTGACTAGCCACTGGTAATAATTCCGCCTCGCTTAGTCGCTCGCTAGCCGCTGCACTGCCCCTGGACCGGACGCCAGTTGAGAGTAGTTCCTCCAAGTTACGCTGCCACCTGCTCCACAACAGCAATTACTTAAGTCTCCACCAGCATCACCGACCGCTCTGCGGCGCTCTTCCTCAAGTTAAGTAGCCCATCCTCGTCCTCGTCCTCCGCTCGACCGCTGTGCACCGTCCACGTCTCACAGGTCACCACTCAAGTAGTTGCCGGAAAGGGAACAGCCAGGAATAGAAAAGTGGAGGAAATCTGTGGGCATTTAAAGAGCCCGCGCGACCCGCCCATAACTGAAGTCACGCCTTCATTTCTTAAAGCGGACCTGATTGAGAGATATGTTTGCGATCTCAATCAGGTCCGCTGGCTGGGGCAATCGGCATATGTTTAGACCCCGCCCCCCACCTCAAAAAAAAAATGAAAATGCTTAGTGGCTAGGGTCGGGAAGGGAATAAGCGCTGCTGGAAAACCGGCGAAAAGTAAAACAAATAAAAAACCGTAGACGCCAGTCGAGTTCCGCTACCCTTCCACAGAGTATAATAGGGCACTCTCTAGACTGCACAAAAAAGTGGTGGGGCGGCCACCCTCCGTTTCCGCGCCTATGCTCTAACCTTGCCAAGTCCTTCCTCATCCTTTCCACCCACCTTGTGCATCAACTCTGTTGCAGATCTTTGTGTCATCTGCAAAGAGACATACTTTTCCTTCCAGTCCCTCTGCAATGTCGCTTATAAAGACATTGAAGAGGACCGGTCCTAATACTGAACCCTGCGGTACCCCACTAGTAACCCCTTTCTTCTAAGTGGACTCCATTTACTATTACTCTCTGTGTCCTATTCTCCAGCCAATTCTTTACCCAGGCTGTCATCTTGGGACCCACTCCCAGGCTGGCTAACTTGTATATTAATCTTTTGTGTGGGACTGTGTCAAATGCCTTGCTAAAGTCTAGGTAGGCCATGTCCACAGCCCCTCCCTGATCTACTACTTTGGTCACCCAGTCAAGAAAATCTATTAGATTCGTCTGGCATGACCTTCCATTGTGAATCCATGCTGCCTAGGGTCCCTGCCCTCTGGCCTCTAGATACTCGACTATTCTTTCCTTCAGAAGTGATTCCATCATTTCCCTATCACTGAGGTTAAACTAACAGGTCTGTAGTTTCCTGCTTCTGCCCTGCTCCCACTTTTGTGAAGGGGAATCACAATTGCCCTTCTCCAGTCCTCTGGTACCACCCCATCCTCCCATGATTTGTTAAAGAGGGTAGTCAGTGGTGTCACTAGTTATACCCTTAGTTCTTTTAGAATTCTGGGATGAATCCCATCAGGCCCCATTGCTTTGTCCACCTTCAGTTTTAAGAGTTCTTTCATAACCTTTCTTCTGTAAATGGGCTGGTATCAACTTCTGTATCCAGAGTGTTTCTACTGTTTTGTTTTAGGTACCTCCCTCTTCATTTGTAAATACTGAGCAAAATATTTGTTTAGTATCTCTGCCTTTTCACAGTCTCCCTCCGCCCACCTCCCTCCCTTTATTAAGCCTCACTATCCCTCCCTTGGTCTTCCTTCACTCCTGATGTACCTATAAAAGGTTTTATCCCCTTCTTAACTGAGTTGGCTATCTTTTCCTCGGTTTGGGCCTTTGCTGTTCTGACTGCCTTCCCAGTACAGGTGTGAGTGTCATGCTCAGCATCCAGGGTGAGTCTGCAGGCTTTGTTGAGCGCAGTCTGAACCCTCTTGAGTGCTGTATCCATTGCCGCCCCATAGACCACTAGTCCATAGTCAACAGTAGATATAATTGAACTGTGGACTGAGAGGCGGAGGGCCCCTGGAGAGGTGTTGCCTGTGCCTGTACAGGACACCAGTCTTGGTATTGTCTTGACCAGAGTCAATATGGTGCGCAAATGTGAGGGTATCATCTATTATGGCCCCCAGATACTTGAACAAGTGAACCTATTCCAGTGGCTCGCTGCATGAGTTGGATATGAGGGGTGGTGCTTATTTTTGTTGTGGGGGCTGGACATAAGTATGCCCTTGGTCGTCTTGTAGTTTAGTAGCAACTTATGACTACAGAACCAGTCCTTGAGTTTGGAGAAGGAGTTCTGCAGCTCAGATTGTAGGGCAGCCTGAGATATGCTGCTGCTCAGGAGCACAGCATCATCTGCATATAGTAAGAGTTTGGTATTGCAGGCTGTGGGAAGGTCATTTAAGAAGAGGCTGAAGAGTATGGGCCCCTGTATTGATCCCTGGGGTACCCCTAATGATATCTCTCTTGCGCTGGATACTGTTTGCCCAATTTTGACACATTGATTTCTCCATAACAGGTAGTCTTGGAGCCAGCAAAGGGCATTTTGTGCCACACCCATGTTTGCAGTTGGCTCAGTAGCGGGGTTGACTGTATCTAATGCTTGGTGAGGTCAATACAGACAGACCCCACCAGTTTGCCTTCATCCAGGGCCTTATATGCATAGTTCGTTAGTCCAGCAGGGCAGTGGTGGTACTGTGATTTTTGTCTGAAGCCATGCTGGTTGGGGCATAGTAGATTATACTTACTGATGTAGTCAACGAGTTGACTCTCCACAATCTTTTCCAGTGCCTTGGGGGGGGAGGATCAAGATGGTGTTTGTAGTTGGCTACCAGAGATTTGTCTCCTCCTTTATGCACTGGTGTAACTAGGGCCTGCTTTCAAACCGCTGGGAATTGGGCCAGGGACTTATTGTACAGCATGGTAATGGATACTATAAGAATGTCCAGGGTGACTGATAGAAGTTTCATGTCAATCCCGTCACTGCAGTTTCATGTCTATCCCGTCACTGCCTAGTCTGGTCTTACCTAGTATTTTCTTGACCATAGTAAGGGCCTCCTTCCCCATCACCCTTTTAAAGAAGGAGGTTGGGTGAGAACACTCTGTAGATACTTTGTTATAGTGGTTCCAATCAGGTTAAAAATAGGCAGGTGGTAGCACTGGTGTAAAGTTGGTGAAGGCCTTATTGAAGGCTTCTGCAATAGCTAGAGGGTCTGTAGTGGGGGTGCTACTGATACTGAGCAGCTGAGGGTGCTTTTTGTCCTCCTTTCCAAGGATGATTTTGATTTTTATCCCAGAATCTTTTCCCATCACCCCAAGAATTGCAAAGCTGGGCCTTATGATGGTTTGCTTTGGTGCAACGGTTCCTGGCTGTTCTGTAGCACTAGTAGTCATGCTTGCTACCTGTGTTTTCTGGCCTTCTCCCAGAGAATGTCCCTTTCTTTCAGGTGGGAGAGGAGCTCCCCATCAAACCAGCCATTTGCCTGCCCCTGAATTTTTCTTTTGATGAGCGGGGCATAGATATCACAGATGGAGCTAAAGCCCTTAATGAAGTAACTGAGGGCCTGATCAGGGGTAGGTACCAGGTCAATAGGAGTCCAGTCATGCAGGGAAAGGGCTGATTTGAGGGCTCCAAGTTTACCCTTGCTCAGGACCCTGCTTTCAATGAGGATGGGTTGGCTTTGGTAAATTTTAGACCACAGGAAGGTGACTGAGGAGTGGTCACTTAGCGTGTCTGCAAGAACCTTGATCTCGGAGATCTGGGATGGTGAGCTTGCTAGGATCCAGTCAAGAAGGGTACTGTTTCCTGTCTTATAGTTCTGCCTGGTGGGGCAGGTGACAAGTTGTCAGGTTGGAGGTAGCTATCAGATCCCTGAATGGGGCAACCTCCTTTCCATCCCAGTTTGTTAAAGTCCCCAGTAATGACAAGCTCCATCCCCTTTGGAAGGGTGCTTATAACGTCCATAATTGTGGGAAAGCCTGCTGTGGCTTTCTTTGTTTGGGGGGGGGGGGTGGATTGTGGCAAGGATGAGTTTTGCCATTCTGACCAACCTGTGGCTTTATCACTATCTCATGGTCCTCAGCCACCCTGGTTCCAGGGAGGACGGTGCACTGTAGAGTCCCAGGCATAGATGAGGCATTCCCCACCGCTCTTGCCTATTCTATCAATCCTGTATGCTTGGAAGCCTTTGAGGGCAACTGCGCTATCTTTAATCCTACTGGTCAACCAAGTCTCCGTTAGGCAGAGGATGTCAGGGGTATGGAGGGTGATCCATGCCTGAAGTTGGTCAAATTTTGCAGTTAAACTGCAGGTGTTTAATGAGGCTATTTTTTAGGCCTTTAACCTTATGAACGCCAGGGGCCCATTGAAGTGAGCGGGCCTGGGTGCGAGTGAATGTTGCCAGAGAGGAACAGGAGCATAAAGATTACTTTTCTGGGCTGGCCCAGTGGTACTGAGGGTTAAGGCGCTGGACGCCACAACAGCGACCTGGGTTCGGGAATGAGCCCAGATCGCCTGGGGTTGGTAGGGGGAAGAGAGGATCGAGTATTCGATGGACTGCTCTCCTCTCTCAGGGAGGGATCAAGGGGTAGCCCAGTGCAGCAGCAGCCCCCAGTGGAGAATGGCGGCACTGCTACGCACTCGGGCTTGCACAGCAAGGGACGACATTGTGCAGCTGCCTTCTGGATGTAGGTGGGAGCACCTGCATCACGGACCAGGCGGCACTGCACGTCCCACGTTGTGGGGCTTAACCAGAACAAGGAAAAAATCTGGTGCCGAGGATCAGGTGACGGCACCCATCCCTCATGCCCCACGCTGGGCTTCCTTGACTGGCCTTCAATCTCCCCTGCCCGCTCCTCATCCGATGCTGGAGTCTGCCTTACTAAGAGTGCCCAAGTGGGGGGGGGACCTACCCCGGATAGGGTTAGCCGGGGGTGCTGGCATTGATGAGGCACAGTTCGGGACCCTCAGGCGGGCAGGATAGGGATCAGATGCCTGAGAGGACCTCAGTGCCGGGAGTGAAATAAATTCGGGGGGGGGGGGAGATGACCTTTCTGGAAGAAAGGTTTATGCTAAATTTGGCTGTTACCTTCGGCCGTTGAGGCTTCAGATGATTCAGGTGATTGGACACTGGTTTACGTATTAGGGTATAGCTAACCATTACTACCCCGAGGGGAGGGCATATGGCCACCCATGTTTGATGGGTAAAGCCAAGTGAGGATGTTTCTGAAGGTGCATTTCACGGCTAAGCACTACCCAGTAGTGATTCAGAGGGGGGTAGCGGCAGCCCAGCTAGGCATTTGGTGCCAGCTGTACCAAGCCAGGAAGCAGGAAGTAGATGGCACCTTTTGATAAGGGACATGGCAGCTTGATTCTGTCGACAAGCCTGATACAGTGGTGCCAAAGAGAAGCTGTCCAGTTAACTACTGTACTTGGTAATTTTTAGAGAGCTAGAAGGAGGAGTTACACTAGATAGGGAAAGTGCTTAGCAAGAGATAGTGATGCTGTCACTCAAAGCTTAAGCAGCTGGCTGGCAGTAGCATGTAGGAATGAACTAGAAAGCCGGGACAGGGTTTAAGTGTATTTAAATGGGACCGGGAGTGGGGGGTCCAAAAAATCAGCTAGGGCTCCCTTCCTGGAGGTAATCGGTCCCTGAGGGCAAGTCCATACCTGAGCTTCTATGAGGTACTGGTGGCTTCAGACCTGGACTGTGTATGGCAATCTGCCAGGTCGAGTTCACCAGAGAACCATAGCTGTAGCTCTCAGACTGGCCTGTGTGGTTTTTTTTTTTCTCTATAGTTCCTAACTAGCCTGTGCTCCTTGAACCGTTTTTCCACGGATGCAACCCCTCTCTGAATATCCACCTCTAGAAGCTCAGGTAAGGGTTGCTGATGAATATAACCTTGTCATCGGCGTAAAGGAGCATCCAACCAGGGCAGGAGTTTTATTTAGGAATAAACTGTACAATAGTGGCCCCAGAATTTACCCTTGTGGTACACCAGAACAGACAAGTCTGCTAGCAGAGAGGATATTCCCAATTCTAACTTGCTGAGAGCAGTTGTGTAGGTAGTTGTTGAACCATTTCATGGTTTCTGATGAGAGCCCAATGTCCGTTAGCTGTTCGAGGAGGAGTGCATGGTGCACCATATCAAATGCGTTGGGTAGATCGATAAATGCTACACCTACCAAGTGGCCTTGATCTAAACCGTAAGCAGCACATTGATCTTGGGTCTCTGAGTCATTCAAGTTGCGATGACTGTAGCATGTTAGCTCTGTGTGTGTGTGTGTGTGTGTGTGTGTGTGTGTGTGTGTGTGTGAGATTTTATTTTTTATATAAATACATAAATCATAAATGGTAATTCAACTCCATACCTCATGTGATGCAGAAAAGGCAGTTGCCCTGCAGGTTCCTAAAGCGCTCTGTTAACATTTTACTTCTCCACTTTCAGGCATGAAACAATCAACATCAATCTGAAAGACAAACCTGATTGGTTCTTGAAAAAGAATCCCTTTGGCCTGGTGCCAGTCCTGGAGACCAGCAGTGGTCAGATAATGTACGAGTCTCCCATCACATCTGATTACTTAGATGAAGTGTACCCTGGGAAACGACTGATCCCATCAGACCCATATGAAAAAGCCAAACAGCGGATGTTTTTGGAGCATTTCTCTAAGGTGAGGGACTATATTTAGAGGACTGGATACCAGTAACTGTACCGGTATCCTCTGGTCTCGCAGTAAGCTTTGCATCTTTTGGTCAAAGGTTAAGGAGGTATATCACATAGCCATGAACGGACCCACTGATCTAGAACCCTTGTTTCATCCTACCTTGTAATTGGCATATTGTTCATTAACTCCTCCACAGATAACTGCCTCTTGGTTGTCCTATTAGCTAAAAGTATTGTTATACAACATTGGAGGAAGACCGTCTCACTTGAATGGCCCAAGTGGGTAAAGGACCAATCTTTCTTGAGACTGTTACGAGTGGTTATCTGTACAGTCATATGTAAGTTATGAGTGGTTATCTGTAATCTGGAGCAATTTTGCCAAATCTGGTACCCCTTTCTGACCTCTTCAGTGTATAATGCCCAATTCTGAGGCCCCGTGACCAGAAAGCACTCTTTCTTGATGCAGCCCATCTGTGCCAGTCTGTACGGTCTGCCATCTTTTTCCACCTCGAAGGTCTTTAAACTAGAATTAGCTATGTTTAGATTAATAATTTTTTTTAACCAGTAACCATGTATTTTACTATAAAAATGCATCACTAAATATCACAAAACTTTTTACATTATAAATCATTTTATAGAAGTGTAACCCCTACCCGGTATGCTGTTTCTAACAGCAGTACCAGGTGGGCTGGGTTCGGGGAGGAATATGCCACTAGTCACATAGGCTAGGTCTGGCTACTCTGCACAGGGGCACCCAAGTAACTCCGAACACAGGAAGCAATAACTGTAATGTCCAAAACCAGAAGTGGGATTCTAAAATGTGGCGCTTATTCACATCCAAACAGAATAAACAAAGTATAGATGGACCCCCATAGAGCTACACTCCTGGTAATGCAGATTAAAGGAGACCAGAACACATCCTCATCACTTTAGCCCTCAGGCTCTACAACACACTGGGCACACAGCCCAGACTTGTACACTGCATTGGGTTTTTCCTGGCTCTACTCCCTTGCCAGCCATTTGAACAACTTCCATACTTCATGGAAACATTTTCTGGTGGCTCCCTAAACCACTTAAGAGCACCTCTGCTCCATCAGGGACTCCTCCTCTTTAATCCCACGTCTGGGTACTTTCCTCAGGCACTGGCCAAGTACCTGAGGGAAAGCAAAAGGGGTGTCTGAGCAAATCCGTAGAGGTGAATTTGGTTACTACTGATTGGGGGGGGGGGTCTCCCAACTCTCACTCCCACAATTCACACCTGCCCATTTCTCTGGACTGTAAACACCTCATTCTTTAGCACTTGGCTGTGCAGATTCTTGCCAAATGTATTTCACATTCAGTCTACTTGTCTTGCTTCCCATTTGTGCAGGCCTTGAACATACTTATAAGTGGCTTTGTCCATTACTCTAGACCCCCCCAAAGTTAAGCAGTCCAATCCCCACATCTTCCAACTGTACTTGGCTGTCTTTTCCTGACCCCAGAGTAACAATCCCTTTTAGTTTCCTTCTGTTCAGGTGAAAACACTTTGCCCTTTTTCAGAGTGAGCTCACCCTTTGGTTGCAGGTGCCCCACAGGCGTTTCCTCCTCAAGGAATCTCTTACAGAGCTTCTGGTGCCTCAGCACAACTCAAAACAGGCAGCTACTTTCCCTTAGCCGGGCCCAGGGAGTTTGCACCTGGAAAACGGGGCAGACACCTTCTCTTTCCCCCAATCCCCTCAGGGATGGGGCTCCGAACCATTGAGAGCAGTCTCCACCACTTCAATTACCAGTTCTTGTGTTCCTCTTCAGGTGGAAACGCACACCAAAAACAAAAGTAGCTCCGAAACAGAGCTTTGAGAGCCTGCACACACTCTGCTGCACTACAGTCTCTCTCTCTCTCTCTCTCTCTCTGACTACACACAGACTGCCTTCAAATTCCCCAACATTCTACTCTAACCTCCAACTGCAACATTCCAGTGTGGCTTATGCAGCTGCGACAGTTCTAAAATGATGTTATCCCTCAGTCTCAGCAGAGACTGAGAACGGAGTGAGACAGTGTGAAATCTATTTAACTGGAGTTTCACAAACTGCCTTCCTGCCTACCATTTGGTCTTACTGGGATTCTAGTAACCCTGGGTAACAGGGGGGTTACAGAACAGTAACCAAAATGATTTAGGGCCAGCAGGGCTAATCCCATGAGGATTATTTTAGGGCACTGAAGATGTATTCGCTAGCGGGTGGAAGGGAGAGAGGGGGACATGATTGAGACCTTCAGGTTCCTGAAAAGAATAAACAAGGTAAACTGTGTGGAACTATTTAGCAGGAATTGGGGATCAAAAACAAGGACATGAATGTAAGCTGGAGGGGTAGAGGTTCAAGAGGGGTGTGATACATTTTTACTTTACTGAGAGAGAGGTTGAGTTATGAAATGGCCCACTAGCAGAAGTGGTGGGCGCAGAAAATCATGAATGGGTTCAGGCATAGCTGGGACAGAGTTAAGGGCTTAATGGTTACTCAGGGGGGTGACAGTAAGTGTGGGGGGCAAAAACCTTGTCTGGACAGTAGGTCCTGGGGTAGGGTAAAACTACGGGGACTGGAAAGACCAATGGTCCTATTCTGCCAATATAGTCTATTTCTATGGATTCCTTCTTACTACAATTACCAGAACAGATGGTCGAACTCTTGCATCATCTGTGTGAGGAATGGTGCCCCAGAAAAATTTTTAAGTTAATCATTTTATTCTTTTCAAAATCAGGTTCACACATACAGTGCATGAAGGAATTTTGTAACAGCAACAGTAATACAGTAATTTTGTTGCTACAGCATATCATTACGGGAGTATACAGAGATAAATTTATCAAAAGTCCTAACACATCACAAATAAGCATATGCTGAATAAAACGTTAGTCGTACGAATTGAGGAAGAGGAAGGAAAAAGCTAATACATTTCTTGGGTGATGTTGGAGGGTTACTAGCTATGGATTGGAACCCTGTAGATCTTCTTCGAGGGTATATCAGTCATCGGGTTACACCATAGGAACTTCACTGTCCGTGAATGGGGTATCTACACAGAAGATTTTCAGCAGTACAACTGGGCCTGCCCACACAGTCTGTCAGACGACGTAACCAACCCTATAAAGGCACAGGCGGGCCCACAGCCTCCTCAGTTCTTTCCTGCCATTGACTTGCAAGCACAGTCTCCGCAGAAGAGCTGTTGCAGTGTTCACACCTTTTTGTGGGCTACAGCCTTTTTTGTACACAACTCTCTTTCCAGAGATTTATTTTTGTTTTTCTTTTGTCGAGAGTTGAACCTTCAGCTTCTTTCTTCCGTCTCTGCTGCTGTGGAAAGAAGATTGCCTCAATGAGTAGCACTCTGTGTTTGTTTGCTGTCTAGGGCCTGCTCACAATGCCTCTGACTATGAGCTCTGCCAACAGTTTAACCAAACCAACTTTAGTCGATGCAGAAAGGCTCTCCATACCTTCATGGAACAGCATGTAGCCAGCTCCGAGCTGGGGTCCTCCAGGATGCATGCCGGCCAGTCACCCTCCGGGTCCAAGAGCTCCAAGGCCTCCCAGGCCAAAGACAAGTCGGGGGGGAGAGAATCATAAAGACTGGGATCGTGACTGCTTCCCCTGGCGGCCATCCCTTTTCCCTACCTACCTCTCCTTTGGCAGGACTCTTCCTCAGCTGCTGTCCCAATGAAGAGAGATGCTGTCCAGGTCCTGGTTCACTCCAGATCCATACAGACGGCTTCTCCGCCCAGCTCTCAAGGTGCTCGGCTGTTAATCTCTGGGTCATCGGCCCCTCCAACCATGGGCTCATAGTAGACTGCCTCTTCAAGACCTGACCCTTCCCAGTCGAAGGCTACAGGCTTATCGGGCGTGCAGTCTGGTCTGGCAAAATCAGTGCCATCTACCACTTCTCCAGCTACCATCGACTTTAACAAGGTTCTAGTCCACTTCACTAATGTGATTGTGTGGTTTGCTGCCTTAAATAGGCCTTCGTCACCAACACCTTCATCATTGACTCCTGTTCGTCGGCCCTGTGAGCCAGCCCGAGGACCATCGACAGCGCATCCTACACCAGACCCAAATGAAGAGGTAGACGTCGAGGAGGAATACCATCCTGACATCATGCTTCCAGATGAGGAAATGCAGTATTACACGTCAGATAAGTCCACTGCCTCCTCTGTCAGTGAAGAATCTGTCAAGCATATGAACATAAGAAATTTGCCAGCAGATAAAGGCCTAGAGGTCTATCAAGTCTGCTCGAATGTGCAGCTAGCACCCCTTATTCTGCAGCTGCCCGTCCCTTCCACCCTTCCCCTTCATTAACCCTCCCCCTTGTCCTGTCCCATCCTCGTTTGAAGCAGTCCACTGTTCTACTGCATACCACTTCAGGAGGTAACGCATTCCACCCAGCCACCACCCTCTCTGTAAAAAAGTGTCTCCTCATCTCCCTCCTGAACCTTCCTCCCTCCAGTCTCATATCATGGCCCCTGGTGTCACTCCCCTCCCTTACTTTGAACAGCTCCTCTGTACTTGTCTTGTTTATTCCTTTCATGTATTTAAAGGTTTCAATCATGTCACCCCTGTCTCTCCTCTCCTCCAGTGAGTACATGTTCAGCTCCTTCAATCTCCTCTCGTATGATAAGTCCCCCAGCCCCTTGATCATCTTTGTCACTCTGCGCTGCACCCCCTCCAGTAACTTAATGTCCCTCTTCAGATACGGACGCCAGTACTGCACGCAGTACTCCAGGTGTGGTCTAACTAATGACCTATACAGTGGCAGAATCACCTCCTCCCTCCTCGAGGATATACCCCGTGCAGTACAACCCAGAATTTTGTTGACCTTTGCAGCTGCCTTCTTACATTGTGCTGAGTTGCTCATTGACCCTGTAATGAGCACACCCAGATCCTTCTCCTCCTCCTCTGTCTGGGCTAGCTGCACTTCCCCCTAGCTGGTAACTCCTCCTTGGATTCTTCAACCCAAAATGCAGCACCTTGCACTTTTTGGCATTAAAGCCCAGTTGCCAGGTGTCTGACCAGGTTTCAAGCTTTGCCAGATCATCCTGCAACCCCTGCCATCCCCCTAGGTCATCCACCACCGCGCCTACCTTGGTATCATCATCAAACAGACTGATCTTGCTCTTGATGTCCCATGGTGTGTCTGCAATGAATATCCCAAACACTGGTCCCAACACTCCCTGTGGAACACCACTCGTCACTGCCCTTGGGTGTGAGAGCTCACCACCCACCACCACCCTCTCTTGCCTTCCCTGCAGCCAGTTTCCTACCCATCTCACCAGCTTTGCACCTGCCCCTGTGCCTACTAACTTCCTTCCCAGCCTTCCATGTGGCACTGAGTCGAATGCCTTACTCTGGCTCTGCCTGAGGATGTTTCATTCTTCAACAATATGAAGCAACTGTCTTCCACCATAGGGTTTCAGACAGAGGAGGAAGATGCCACCAGGAAGGACCTGGTGGACTACCTGGAGATCCCTATATCTCCACCAAAAATTATTCTTCCCATGCTTCCAGCAATCAAAAATACTACAACGGCAGCCTGGCACAGACCAGATGTGCCAGCTGTGCCCCGGAGAGTTGACAAGCTCTGCAGTGCCCCTCAGGGCATTACTTACTTGGCTGCCTAGGCTGAAACTGACTCAGTGGTCATCGAGGTGGCATATGACAGGTCTAAGGTGCCCACGCACCTTAGCTCCTTGCTCCCAGACAAAGTATCCTGCAGGACAGATCTTTGGGGCAAAAGGGCATATGCTTCTTCTACCCTTTGCCTGAGGATAGCAAATTGTCTCACATAGTGAAATTCCATGACACCAATGCCAGAAAGGACAAGATGGCTGCCCAAGCCCTTCCTGATGGTGCCCAGAAACAGGAATTGCTCCAATGCTTGCAAACTGCAGAGGATGTTGGGAGGCACCTTCTAAGAGCCATCTACGATTTATCTGGTGCTATTGCCAGGGCGGTGGCCACTGGCCTCTGCCTCCGTAGGCATTCATGGCTCAGGGTTTTTGGGTTTGTTGCTGATGTGCAAAACGAGGTACTGAATGTCCCTTTTTAATTGCATTAAACTCTTTGGCTCAGATGTCCAGAACATCTGCAGGCCTCGGGTATGACCATTGAGTCTGTTCATTCCCTTTACCACACTCAACAGCATGGTGTGGGGGGGGCGCCCTACTTCTTGTAAGCAAGTTAACAGACCAAGCTCTGGCTCCTGCCCTCGGGGCAAATGCAGAGCCCAGCCCTCATTGCCTGCCTCCTCCCATACTGGAGCAGCAGCCAAGCATCCCAGGACTGAGGGTCCAGCCTCCTCCGCTGGCCCCACCTCAGCTTGATTCCTTGCCAGATGCCTGGATCCTGCAGATCATAGAGTGCAGTCATACTCTGGAGCTTGTCCAGCAGCTCCAGATACCTCCTGGCTCATCTGTCTGTTCTATGGGAGGAAGTGCAGTCTCTCCTGCGCAAGCAGGCAATAAAACTGGTGCCAAAGAGGCAGAGAAACAAGGAGTTCTAGTCGAGATTCCCCGGGTCCCAAAAAGACTGGAGATCTGTGACCAATCTTGGATTTGAAAGACATCAGTCTTTTTATGTCCAGTACAAAAAGTTCCAAATGGTAACCTTACCAGGCTTGTTTCTCCTCCTTCTCCTTCCTCCCCCCTCCTCCAAGTCCGAGGACATGGCAGTCTTCCCTTTTCACAGGAGGTTTCTCTGCTTCACCTTTCAGGGAGAACATTACCAGTTCAAGGTATTGCCCTTTGGCTTCTCTTCTGTGCTGCGTGTCTTTACCAAGTGCTTAGCAGCGGTCGCAACATCCCTCAGAAGAGATGGACTGTGTATCTTTTTCCATGCCAGGACCACTGGCTTCTCAAGGCCCCATCCAGGGAGCAGTTGTTCACTCTGGAGCATACTCTTCAGCTTTTTCATTCTCTGGTGTAACTGGTAATCTGCCCAAATCTGTGCTAGTTCCATCCCAAAGGCTACAGTACATTGTGGCAGTCCTGGACTCTGGGCAGGGGAAGGCCTTCCTACCTCAGAGCAGGGTAGAATGCCTCATATCCCAAGCAGGAGGTCACCCAGAATCATCTGGGCCCCAGGCCAACTGTTGGTGCAGTCAGAAAATCTGAGTGTTGCCTACTATATCAACAAGCAAGGCAGGGCTCACTCGTAACTCCTTTGGAGGAAGGCCATGAGTGTGGTATTGGGCACTGGATCACAGTCTGACACTATATGCCATACACGTGCCAGGCGTTCTAAACACCCTGGCGGACAGCCTCGGCAGAACTCTGTCCAGCATGCACGAATGGGAGCTTCTCTCATCCATAGCGGAAGATCTGTTCAACAGATGGGGTCGTCCAGAGTTGGACCTCTTTTGCGTCCCCACACAAGCAAAACTGCCCAATTTCTGCTTGCTAGATCCAGGGCCTGGAATTTTCTGGTGAGACACGTTGTCAGTCTCTTGGAGCGGAAGATTTCTGTACGCATTCCCTCAGTTTCCCCTAATACAAAGGGTGCTGAATAAATTGCAGATGGAAGAGGCCAGCATGATCCTGGTGGCTCCATTCTGGCCTCACCAGATATGGTTTCCTCTACTTCAGCAGCTGGCAGAGGCACCTCTGGTCCCTCTGCAGGAATCTGCTGACCCAGGATCGGGGGACCCTTGTCATCTCAATCTGAGATCCCTTCATCTGCATACATAGCTCCTGAGGATGTAGCCATCTCCATGTGTTTGTCTCATGCAGGGTGGCAGACATCCTAGTGGCCGCTTGCAAGCCCTCCACTCATGCCACTTATGCCATGAAGTGGAAACTGTTTGCCATCTGGGCTGCCAAATGTTCTCTTGACCCCTTAACCTGCCCTGCCTGATCACTTTCTGACTCTGGCCTCCAGTATTCCTCCCTCAAGGTCCACCTTCCGGCTATTTCTACCTTCCACAAGCCCATGGGTGACAGTACTATTCAACTGGATGCATCCTGTATCTGAAACCCCCAATCCATTCTCCTGTCCCTGCTTGGGACTTGAATTTTATTTTTGGAAAAGTTGACCATGTCTCCTTTTAAGCCAATCGCAACTTGCACTTTCTCCCTTGGAAAGCACGCTATTTAGTTGCAGTTACTTCTGCTCAAATTTCAGAGCTTCAGGTCCTCTGGTGCGAAGAGCCTTATTTGATTTTTCACAAAGACAGGGTGTCTTTGCACACAAATCCTAAGTTTCTTCCTAAGATGGTTTCTGAGTTTACACTCGGTCAATCCATCTTTTGATTTATTTTTTGGAGAGTGCCAATCCAGGGGAAATGCTGCTTCATACCTTAGATGTGTGCAGAAATTAACTGCAAAAAAACCCCAAAAATCCTTCTGACCTGTTCCTCCATATCATAGAAGAGGGCTTGGAATTCGTATTTGTGTTGCTAGATCACTGCCCTGTAAAAAAGATCACAGCAGGGGGTGTGGAGGAGTTACAGTCCAGATCCCTTTCGTTGCCCGAACCACCCACAGGTCAGGAGTGCTCTGAGAGGCAACATATAGGCGCTCCTGTGGAGTGGCAAACTCCATCCACAGAAAATGGCAAAGTAAAAAGAGCACGTACAGGTGGATTTTCAGTTTATGTGGTGAATCGCCATCAGTGTGTGGTTCTTCAAAAAGTGCAGCGTGCAAGAGGACAAAACATCGCCAAACGGCAACACTGTGGAGTGCACCCACTCTCCCCTGCAGCTTTGAGCCTCTCTGGCTCTTCCTCAGGGGGCCTGCCTGGTGCTGGAAGCCTCTGGCACCAGGCTATGGGCATGCTGCAGGGAGAGGGACCTGTTCCTGTTGCGTTTTATGGAGTGAGATTAGGTTGGTGAATGCTGTGCATTCAGGGGGTCCTCCCTGGCCCTTGGTGCGTAACCTTTGGTCGCGCCCATGCCTACACATCCTGTGAATGCCTCTCACAGGCATTATGAATAGGACATTGATGTATTGTCATCAGTTACACCCAGTGTTGGACAAATCGGGTCCCAGGCTGGGCAGTGGTCACTTAAAAAAACTGGTTTGGCTGGCAGATTTTGAAAGTTACTGGCCAACTTACTATCTGCCCACAAAGGGATTTATGAGCCCTTAAAAATTAGGGTCGCACTGTAGGCCCAGTAGTGTAAAGGGCTGAGGCGTGGGGTACCTCCCCTTCTACCACACCAGTGACCCGGGATCAGAAACTGACATGGGTTACTTGGGCCAGCTGGGAGAGGGAGGATTGTGCCTACATTGGACTGATCTCCTCCCTCAGGGAGGGGTTGCCGTGGCTCGCTGTTGACTGTGGAGGTGTTTGGGTGATGGCGGAAGCGAGTCGCACAGCGGGGAGAGATCCCACATAGAGTGCCAGGTGTATTTCTGCAGAGGACGAGTACACACCTCATGCTCATTGCTAATCAGTGGGGCCCAGGAAGAAGGAGGAGAAAGTTGAGGACAGGCTTTGTGAAGCCTGCCCAATGGAACTGGTCCAGACCTAATCTGGATACCCAACTGGGGCCTTCACCCCTGGCCCCGTGTGGGGGATACAACCTAAGGGCAGAGCTGAGAAGCCACCCCATTTTTGCAAAAAAAAAAAACTTTATGGGGGAGGGATGAGGGTCACAAAAAATATTTGACGTGGCTATCAGATTTATAAAGCTGGCTGTCAAACTGACCACCAGCTCACAAACTGATTTGTTTTCCCCAATTTTGATTACATTATTTGACATCTTAGTTGATGTTGGAATAGCAGCCCGATGCAGAAGTGATCTGGTCCTGCCACAGAATAATGGGCTGATTAAGGTAGAGAACGGTGTTGGAAGAAAAAAGGCTGTTGGTCGATCTAGACTGCTCAGATTTACCCTTCCTTCTCTTAACTCGCGACCTATTGAGTAGATGGGGGGGGTGTTTCATCCTATTCCCTGCCTCTTATGCACTTGACTCTCTCAGCTGTGCCTTGAACCCGTGGATGCTTTAGCATCCAGCACCTTTGCCTGTAGCTCTCTGGCTGTATCTAGTGACTTGTGTGTGAGCTGTAAACTACATTCTGTAGGACAAATGTATTCCAAGAAGTAAACTTTGAAAAAGCAGGACCCAGTACACTTTGTAACTGTTTCTGGAGGAACGTGTGGCATTATTGACAATTAAGAAAATAAAATCTACCAGAAATATTGTTGCATAGTAGAGTGGGTCCTGCTTTTCCAAAGTTTGTTTCTTGGGAATGCGTCTGCTTCGGGGCACCCCCAAGGCAAAGTACATATTGCCCCAGAACAGAATGCTGAACAGCCTGGAGCCGTGCCCCCCCCTTTTTTTTTTGTTTGTTTGTTTGCCAGAGGGATTTATATTCCACAAGGGGATGCCAGTGAACTGGGACAGGTAGTACCTGTTAGTAATGCATTCATGTCCCGTCTCTTTCCTAGGCACAGGCATATGCCTTCAGGATTCCTATTGCAAAGACGAAAGGAGAGGACACAGCTACTTTGGAAACTGAGTTCTGTGAAAAGCTTGCAGTGCTTGAGGAGGTGAGTGAGAGAGTGTGTGTACTGTGTATGTTTTTTTTTTTTTTTTTTTAATTTCTTGGTGTCTAAAGGACCACTTACAGTGGTGTCAGTCAAACGTCTGGAAAGCTGGATAGCATAAATACCTCTCTGAAAGTGACCCTTTCCTACATTTTCTTTCTGCTAAAAAGCAGAAACATGACGTGCCCTTACTTAAATGGGAGCTCCACCACAATGTTTAAAAATGTTTTCTATTAGCCTACAAAGGAAAGGAAAGGATTGTAATTTACCCCAAGGGGCTGGCAGCACAATCTCTTTCCACTTCCTGACTCTGTGAGCCGTGCCCAGATGTTTTGTGATGTCTTTACATGGCAAGCGCTGGGGGTGTGTGCTCCATTCACTTGAATTGAGCGTCTTTTTTCTAAAGCTGATTTCCCAGTTTCAAATTGGGTTTTTATACTGATTGGTATCAGGGTTCAGCTAAGCCAAGATTTGCACCTCTTAACACTTCTTACCATTTTTCGAATAAGTGTAATAATCACTCCGGGGGAGTGGGTGGGTGTGTGCGCACACACATGTACATACATGCGCGCTGTGGTGGGATTTATACTAAACTCCTTTTGCTTTAAAGTGACCCTTTAAAGAGCTGCCGACTCATCCGGGTAAACTCTGGAAAACAAACTAGACAAAATTTGGCTTGTACTTCAGTTAGTTTCTGTTGATTTCCCCTCTCTTTTAGTTATTACTGAGGAAGTTCTCACAAACACAGATCTGTATCCCTTGGAGTTAGTCAGCCCCTACAGCTTATTCTCAACTTGAATTCACAGTGGTCTATTGTGATATCACAGTCAGTTGCCAGGGAGCAACTGACACAAGCAGAGGATTATGACATCAGGCTGGGAAGAAGCAACAGGAGCTGATGAACCCTCATGGAAGAAAGATCCTGTTTTAATGCATATGACCTTGGTAACAAATAATGGCAAGAAGAAATGCAAAGCTCCTGAGAAAGATAAGCTTCTTTGTGTTGAGAGAGTGTGTGTGAGAGAGTGTGTGTGAGAGAGTGTGTGTGAGAGAGTGTGAGTGAGTGAGAGAGTGTGTGTGAGAGTGTGTGTGAGAGAGTGTGTGTGAGAGTGTGAGGAGTGTGAGTGTGGAGAGTGTGAGAGAGTGTGAGAGAGTGAGAGTGTGAGAGAGTGTGAGTGAGAGTGTGAGAGAGTGTGAGAGTGTGAGAGAGTGAGAGAGTGTGAGAGTGAGAGTGTGAGAGAGTGTGAGAGAGTGAGAGAGAGTGAGAGAGAGTGAGAGGAGTGAGGAGAGAGTGAGAAGGAGAGTGTGAGAGAGAGTGAGAGAGAGGAGAGAGAGAGAGAGAGAGAGAGGAGAGAGAGAGTGCAGAGGCAGAGAGTGTGAGAGAGTGTGAGAGAGTGTGGAGAGAGTGTGAGAGAGTGTGAGGAGTGGAGAGAGTGTGGAGAGAGTGTGAGAGTGTGAGAGAGTGAGAGTGTGAGAGGTGTGAGAGTGTGAGAGTGTGAGAGAGTGCAGAGAGTGTGTGTGTGTGTGTGTGTGTCAGTGTGTGTGTGTGTGTGTGTGTGTGTGTGTGCAAAAAGGAGAGGTGTGTGTGTGTGTGTGTGTGCGTGTGTGTGTCTGGGGGCCAGCTGGGGTGGCAGCTGCTGTGTTGCGCCCTGCAATACAGCAGCTCACCTGTGGGTGGCCCTCAACTTGATCCTTTTTTTTTTTTGGCTCAAGGTTATGCAGGCGCAGGTTGGGGGTTGCGCATGCACAACTCTGCACAACCCGACTGAATATCGGGTTGCGCAGGTTATGCATGGTTCCTTCCCCTCCTGTTGAGCATGCATTCATTTGCATTGCTCTTTTGCGCAACCTGTTGCCAGTGGAGCAACTGCCTCCTGCTGAATATCGCAGAATGGCGCAATGTAGGACTTGCGCATGCGCAACCCTGTTGCGCATGGAGCAACCCTTTTGAATATCTGGGCCCAGGTGTTTTAGAAAAAGTACTGCCACAAACTCACTACTATTGGTTAGTAGTGCCCATCCTCGGAGCCTAAAAAATTCCATCCCATTTGGACAAATATTGAGATTGAGGAGAAATTGTAGCTCAGATAATGACTTCATTGTACAAACTGATGAACTCCTGAAGAGATCTGAAGTCACAGGTTATGATAAAAGGTTTTTAGAATGAACAAGAGAAAAAGTACAAAGAATAGCAGAGATGATCTTCTCAAAGAAACAAATAGAACAAATGAAACACAAAAAGAAAAAATTACCATGTACATTTGTCACAGATTTTAACCTTGTTGCAGGTCAGATAGGTAATGTAATACATAAAAATTGGCCTATCTAATTGGGAGACAACATGGTGGGTACATCTGTGGGTCCTAAACCCAGGGTCACTTTTAATAGAAGTGAGAACCTTAGGGACAAATTGGTTCATAGTAGGACTCCAGCTTTGACCAAAACTACCAGTACATGGTTGCCATGCCGTTCTAGTGGTTACTATAGATGTAGCAATTGCAATATTTGTAAATATGGTGTACCAGCTAAGGAATTTATACATATGAACATCAAAGCTGAAATCAGGGAACTTATTATTACATGTAATACCTCCTATGTTGTTTATGTATTATGGTGTACTTGTAATTTAATTTATGTGGGTAAGACTGTTAGACCTCTAAAACAAATAATACAGGAGCATATTCGCTTGATTGTGAATAATAAACTAGACACCCCAGTAGGCACACATTTCTCAGATCTACACAAGTCTAAACCCGATGGTTTGAAATTTATAGGACTGGAACATGTGCCACAAATGAAAAATGGAGGTGATAAACCTAACTTATTATTACAATGTGAGAGTTTTTGCATCCACACTTTACATAGTGTGAAACCACAGGGACTTAATGACAAGTGGGATTTGAAACCTTTTTTAAAGTAATTTAAAAATAAACAGAGCTACATAAACTAGGATTCTGATATATTAGGCTGAATTTGCGCTCTTTTCATATGTTTAAAAATACAGATTTAAGATTATATGTTGTATCTGTAAAATAATGTCTTTTTCTTTTTCATAGGCTCATTTCACCTCATCCGGCTGCCCTCCAACTACCTAGCCCTTATTTACTAGGAGGTCCTCTATTTTGGTTGCCTTGCAGTCTCTTTTGCCTTTAACCAGGATTTGCTGGAGGTTTGGTCTAATCATCTAATTTTATTTTATTCATCGTTTCATTCATCATTTGTCATTTTTATGTTGCTTGCACGCATGTGCAAGAAACATAGTGCCATCATCGGAGATTTCGGAGGTGTGTCACCTCCTCCTCAAATTCAGTCAGTGTGCTGGCAGGCGCGGCCCCTGTAACGCAATGCACTTTGGAGCTGTCTATGACACGCTCCAAAATGCAGTGGCATACAGTTGAAAGGGGGAGCTACGCTGAGTGAGCAGCGATAAGATATCGCCTGCTCATGCATCTCCCCACACCACACACAGGCGCGCCCATGCAGGCCTCGCGCCCCTCCCCATGCACTGTATAGCCTCACGGGTGCCCAATCCCCGTCGGCTGTGCTGCATTCCCCCCTGCCTGTCCCCACCAAAGGCTTCAAGAATGCCATGCTGGGTGCCCACCCCAGCGTGGCAACTAATCATATAGCCGACGGGGGTGCCCAATCCCCGTCGGCTTGCACTGTCCTCTCCCCCCTCCCGAGTAGTGAGTGCCACGCTGGGAGCCCACCCCAGCGTGGCAAACTATTCCTTTTCCGACAGGGGTGCCCAATCCCCGTTGGCTGAACGCCCCCCCAAGTCCTTGTGCCACGCTGGGAGCCCACCCCAGCGTGGCAAACGTCCCGTGTAGTCTTTTTGTTTAAGTTTAACTCTGTAAAGAAAACGTTCTGCTGCTGCCTCCCAACCCTCCCACAACCCGCACCCACCCACTGCGCACCCAGCTTCCCCCACACCCCCTCACCCCATACTTACCTCCGACTCCAGCGACGATCTTCGTGGACGGGAACACGCCTGCACTCTTCAAAGCCAACCACGAACTGAGGAAATACCGTAAGCTGTATAATGGCCAGATAGGGGTTTCAACTTGTTACATATCGCAGGTATTTTGAATTTTTGCATTCAAATTAACATGGTTTTAGACCCTTCATAATATATCGGTCATGGTAAGAGTTTGAATTCGGCGATTGCAGGACTGCGCAGGACTGCGAAATCACCCTTCGGGTCTGAATAACACCATGACAGTGACATCATTCATGAGAAGGGGTCCCAAAACCCCATGTTGAAAATTTTGTGCCAAAATTCCAAAATTACTGTTTTATGAATGCGTAGCGCAGTTCCTACGCAGGCTCGTAAGTTCGCGAAATTTCAATATTTTCACTCCAGATTTTCAATATTGCCATTTTACCACACCTTCTTATGAGTAGTACAGCTGTCATTTTTCACATCTCACCCAAAATGTGTTTCTGCCCATGTAGCGCAGAATGGAGCAGTCAGTGTACGAAATCAATGTACGGCATAAATTAAGAAAATCACAGTGACACTGTTCATGAGCAAAGGTCTTAAAATGACTATGTTGAAAATTTGGTGAAAAAATTCCAAAAAATGACTGTTTACGCGCGTGCGTTGTACAGTTCCTACGCACGCTTGTAAGTTCGCAAATTTTCAATATTTTCACTCCAGATTTTCAACATTGCCATTTTACCACACCTTCTTATGGTAGTACAGCTGTCATTTTCACATCTCACCCAAAAGCGTGTTTCCGCCCATGTAGCGTATAATGGCGTCAGTGTGCAAAATCAATGTACGTGGACAAATTAAGAAAATCACAGTGACACTGTTCATGAGCAGAGGTCTTAAATGGCTATGTTGAAAATTGGTGAAAAATTCCTTCAGATGTTCTGCAATATTACTAATGAAGACATTGAACAGAACTGGCTCCAGCACCGACCCCCCAGCACCCCACTGGTCGCCCTCCCTAGACTGCATACCATTTACCACCACTCTCTGCCTCCTGTCTGTTAGCCAGTTTCTAACCCAGTTTACCACCCTTTCCCCCATGTCCAGCCTACCCAGCTAGTTTATCAGCCTCCTATATGGGATGGTGTCAAAGGCTTTGCTGAAATCAAGGTAAGCGTTGTCCACTGCCCCACCCTGATTCACTTCCTTTGTCACCCAGTCAAATAAATCAACCAGATTTATCTGACATGATGTCCCCACTGTGAATCCATGTTGTCTATGGTCCTGGGTTCCGATGGCATCTAGATGCCCCACTATCCTTTCTTTAAGCAATGTATCCATGATCTTCCTCACTACTGAGGTGAGGCTGCATGGCCTATTGTTCCCTGCCTCCTCCCTGCTGCCGGACTTGTGTAGAGGGACCACATGTGCCCTCCTCCAATTCACTCATGTTGAATGACTCAGTGAACAGGGCTGCCAGAGGTACTGCTATCTCCCTTCGCAGTTCTGTTAATATCCTTGGGCGTATGCCATCTGGTTCCATCACTTTGTCCACCTTCAATTTAGTGAGCTCCTGCAGGACTCTTTTGTCCACCTCTTCACCCTCTTGGCAACTGCTGTACTGCTGTGGCCCTTGCCCCTCCCACTCTTCTGTGAATACTGAACGGAAAGACACAGTGGATGTCTTGGGAGGAAGGCATGAAACTGTCACTTCCAAATACCTGAACAGCACATACAAGCAAGCAACATTCGGCATTGACAAATGCTTGTTTCTGTCAGTGTCTTTTGGAACTTACATACATCTTGGTGTTTCTATTTAAAGCTGTATATGCTGCATTACAACAGCCCCATCTAGTGACCTAATATAGGTATCACACTGTGCACAGATTGAAAATGACTGTTGAATATTTACGAGTGTTAATTTTTTTTGGTTAATTGATTAATTGCTTTAATTATCAGACGATATAAGGGTGCTATCCATGATGTAACCTTTACCCCCTGATGAAGACTCGTTTGTGAGTCGAAGCACTAGGGCAAGTTGGCGCTTTGTTTTGTATGTCGCCTGTTGGCCCTTTCGTTCTTTAGAATGTAATAAATATATATTTTCATATTTTTTGGTTTGGACCTGGATTTATCCTAGTACAGGTAAAGAGTGCTGAGCTTTCTCAGACTTGTTGTTTACAAAACAGCCAGAGGTTTTGCCAGTTCCTCTCGGAATTCCTATAGGATCCTCAGGTGTATCACATCAGGCCCCGTAGCTTTATCCACCCTAAGCTATTCTAGTGCTCTTTTTATTCTGTTCTCTGAAAAAGGTCTACTGTCCACCCCCTTTTCCCTGTTTGCCCTTCTCTATTAATGGGGGAACCATCCCTATTGTCTTCTTCCATAAATACAGAGCAAAAGTATTTGTTGAGGATGGCCGCCTTGTCAATGTCTTTCTCCACTTCCCTGCCTTCCTCTTCCCGAAGTCTCATAATCCTGCCCCGCCTCCATTCTCTTGCTAATATACCTAAAGAATGTCTTCCTTCCTTCCTTCCTTCACTGATTTAGCTAGCTTTTCCTCGGTTTCAGCCTTTCCTGCCCTTACTGCCATGTTTGCTTCCTTTCGTTTTTCCAAGTATTCTTGCCTGTCCTCCTTGCTTTGTGTTGCCTTGTACCTCAGAAATGCCATCTTTTTTCCTCTTACTAGCTCTGCTACTCTCCTCGAGAGCCACAGTGGTTTTCTCTTTCTTTTGCTCTTGCTGTAGGGCCTGGCACAATGGTTTGCTACCAGGTGCAGGGCTTCCCTTATATTATCCCACTGTTCCACTACTCCCCTTATGTCATTGCATCCCTGCATAATCTTCCTGAATTCATCTTTCATCTTACCGAAATCTGTCCTCCTGAAATCCAGGATTCTAGTCCTTGTGTGGCTAGCCTCCTGTGGCATCCTTATGGTGAACCCCACAGCTCAATGATCACTAGTCCCTAGGGTCTCCCCCACTGTGGCAGTGCTTAATTTGTGCCGGTGCTAGCTGGGGCTCAGTCCCGGCACCTCTTTTCATTCTGGGGCTGAGCTCCAGCACCTCTTCTAAGTTCTCCGACTGAGCCGACTCACACTGTGACACTGGCAGCTGCCCTTTAAATGCGTCTAGTAGTACTCACTCAGACTCAGTGTATTTTGCTGCCGTGCAGTGCAGATCCACCTCCTTGACTTGTGCCGTCCTCCTCTACTTGCCGGGGGGCGGGGGTGAGTTCGGATGCCGGGCGGCTAGCACGCGCAAGCAACTTCAGTGCCTTCAGTTCCATCTGCATGTGCACGATTCGGACTGCTCGTGCATGCTTCATTCAGACATGCATCACCTGATCAACTGTTCTGTGGTCAGGTGGTGCATCTTTCTCTTGCGTACACAGGCAGCATAACGTAATGTAGTGGGAGGAGTCAGAGTGACTAGTACAGTTGCCAACTTGCTGGGTCATTGGTGTTGCTGCAGCAGGGCCAAGCTGTGGCTACGTTTAACACACGCTCCAGCTCCTCACATTCATTTTCTGCACAAAAAAATGTTCTTGGGCGACAGGGCGAACTGAAGTTACTTGAGATTGGGGAATAGTTAGGGTTGGTTGCTGCTGGCTGCTAAAAGGAAAGTCGGGCATCATGGGTGGGGTGGTGGGCAAGGCTGGGAACGGAACGAGTGGGCCGACCGAGGTCGAGAAACTGCAGCCACGGAGGTGGTGGGAAAGTAGCTGGGCTTCTGGCTGGAGCCTGAGGGAGGAGAGGAGGAGGTTCAAGGAACTTGGAAGCCAGGCTGACTGAGGCAGCAAAATTTGATTCGGGGTGCTAAAATGGAGTGGTGAAGAAGGCAGCTTAGTAAGCTGAAGCAATTTAGGAAGAACAATCAGAAGGGCGGGCAGCATTAAGGCAACTTAAGGGATTCAAGGAGAAGTGCACAGTGCATTTGCAGGGCAGAACAGAAGAAGCAGCCTCTGCTTCAGGCAAAAGACTTGAGACTTCACTTACTACCTACCTAATAAACAGAAATAAATAAGTAGTAAACCACAAGAAAAAAAAAAAAAAACAGTAAAGTGAAGAAGCAGACAGACTGCATTAAAGCTAATAGGTTTTGGAGCCTGAGCTGGCTCAAGACAAGCTGAGAGCTAATCATCTTAGTTGTGTATTTATTGAACTTGGTAAATTCAGCCAGCAGTCTGTCTGGATTTGACTATTATTTTTACTTAAAGGTTTTCCTAGTTCTCCACAAGCTGAAGTAAAAATAACTCCCTTCCTGACTTCTTGGGAAAAACATTTTTTGTCACCTGGACGGAGTCAGGATATTAGAGACTCTCATTCACCTTATTAAGCAACAATTTCAAGCAAGCCAGAGACTAGAGGCAGAGCAAAATTTAAGGCAGAGGAGCACGTGTGCGGACTGCGAGCTTGGTTTAATTCTCACAAGTTCCACTTACATATAGCACATTACTGTGCGTGACAGTAACTATCTTTGTCTCTTTCAGGGGCTGGGCTTAGATAAAAAAGGCTAATACAGGCAGAGGAGCACGTGTGCGGACTGCGAGCTTGGTTTAATTCTCACAAGTTCCACTTACATATAGCACATTACTGTGCGTGACAGTAACTGTCTGTCTCTTTCAAGGGGCTGGGGCTTGAATAAAAAAAAGCTAATACAGGCAGAGGAGCACATGTGCGGACTGCGAGCTTGGTTTAATTCTCACAAGTTCCACTTACATATAGCACATTACTGTGCGTGACATGGTGACAGTAACTGTCTTTGTCTCTTTCAAGGGGCTGGGGCTTGAATAAAAAAAAGCTAAGTGAGATAGGCAGAGGAGCAGGTTAGATCTCTATTCATTTTGGAGACAGGCAGACAGCTGACACATAAATCAAAAAATGTCTCATGGTCAAAAGAAAATATGGTCGTATTTTTTTAAGCCAGGAGGTAGTAGAATGAGGGTGAGCCAGTGACTAAGAGGAAGAAAAGGAGAGTGATAAAAACGACAGAAATGAATCTGAAGATGTATCAGGTGCCACTGTTACATGTGTCAGCAGTGCTACAAAAGAAAAGCAAGTTCATGATTTTGAAGGAATAGTTTTGTCGAAAACAGTTGTGCCAATAGTGACTCTGAATCACAGAGCTCTGGTACTGAAGATGAATTACCTGAACAAGTTGTGGCTCACAGCAAACATTTACTTCCTGCCGGATGGACGTGTGAACAAAAACATTTTTTTCAGAGCAAATACCGGTGGTTAGTCATCAACGGATCAAATCTCGGTTGCAGTGTGTGTCAGCAAGTCAGTAACTTGGGTCCTGAAAAATCTGCTGGAATGAAGCTGGCTAAAGAATGGATCAAAACCTGTGTTACTTCATACGGTACCAATAAAGCAAAGCAACAGAAATCACTATGGAAAAAGATAGGAGAACATGCACAAACTAAGTCACATGTCGCGGCTTCTCGCATTCTTGAGCAGTCAAAAAAAGACACATTGCTGCAATTAGCTGCAAATGCACAGTCTGCCCAAATTGCAACTCACGCCAGAATCTTCAGAACTGCTTATAAAGAAGCGATGTAAACCGCCCGTCATATGGTTTTGAAGTAGAAATAGACTGTCAGCAGTTGAATGGACTAGACATGGGAGATTTTGCATTCCAATGTGGCATGTTCTAACATTCAACATCACATTTCGTCTCAGATGGAGAAAAAGTTGTTTGCCCAAATCACAGCGATTGCTCCTAAAGTGAGTCTTTTACTTGATGAAGCTACTGCTTTAAACAAGAAGCGCTTTAATTGTGTACATGCGACTGATGTTACCTGGCATGGAGTCTCCTGCTAATTTATTTGTGGACCTTGTGGAGCTGCATGATCTGACTGCCGAGGGAATAGTGAACAGTTTATTGTCTGCGCTGAAAAAAATTAACATAAATGAAAACTTTCTTGCCAAGTGCCTGATAGCAGTTGCTTGCAATGGAGCTTCAGTGATGTTTGGATGCAATACAGGTGTCGTGAAGTGGTTGCAAGACGTGTTTCCAAATATCATAGCATGGCACTGCTCTGCTCATCGCCTAGAGCTTGCAGTCAATGATGTCATGAAAGATGTTGGAGCTACTAATCACTTTAAAAGTTTGTTAGACAAGCTATATTCTCTTTATAGCACATCTGGGAAAAATAGGTTAGAGCTGAAGGAATGCGCTGAAGCACTTGACATTCAGCTTTGCAAGATAGGTAGAGTGTTAGACACCCGGTGGGTTGCGTCGAGCTTTAGAACAGTAGAGGCTGTTAGGAATGCTTACCCTGCTCTCTATAAGCACTTCACATCTGCGGCTAATGACATTTCTCGTGACAGCACAACACGCAAAACCTACTCTGGTCTAAGCAAACGGTTGTCGTCTATTCAGTTTGTCAGCAACCTTGGAATTATGTATGATGCCCTACAGGAGTTGTCAGAGTTATCTCTTGAATTGCAACATCGCGATTGTACAATTGTTGATGCACACCGAGCTATCTGCCGCCAAATAGCGGTATTCAACGCAATGGTAGAAAAACAAGGCAAATTTTTGTTACAGTGTGAGAAAGCCCTAGAAGAAAGGATGTTTCAGGGTGTCCTATTGCATGAAGGAAATGTTTGTGACAAGAAGATTCACCCAGGACAATTTTTCCGCAGCTTAGCAGACAACTTACGAAAACGTATGCTGTCTACAGGAGGTACAACTGGTGACAAGACTGGATATGAGAATCTGATCACCGAAATGAAAGTGCTATATAAGCAGTACTGGCTCGATGAGCTACCTACACTGTATGGAGAAAGTGAGATTGAATCTCTTTGCAGAAGATTTGCTATTGGTACTACTCAGTGAAACCATTCGGGCTATAGGGTGTACAAGGAGTCAGGTGGTAAAGAAATTCAGGAGCAGTATAAGTACCTCTTGACAGCCGTGAGCACTATTGCTATCTCCAGTGCCGAGTGTGAGCGAGGCTTTTCCCAAATGAACCTCATATGCACATCAACACGAGCATCAATGCTTATTGAAACTATTTCATCATTACTATTCCTCAATCTAGTCGGCCCACCATTGAAGAAATTCAATCCCATCCCTTATGTTCGCTCATGGCTTGCCAAAGGGCACAGATCAGCCAGTGACACACAAAGTAAGGAAAGAAAACACGAGGATAGCCAGAGAATATGGAAATTCTATGGTCTTTCTCGATATGTAGAGAACAAACCAAACCAAACTCAGAATTTCTTTCTGCAACCTACAAAACTGGTGTAGCAACATGGATGCTTACTTAATGGTATTTGTAGCTTAATACAGAAACTGTATTTTGGCTAGCAGCAGCTGAAACAGTGCATTATATACTCTTTTCTTTGTGCTATACTTCCACCATGCATTACCACACACATCAAATTACTGTAGATTTTGTGTAAGCATCCATCATAAAGTAATGGTGGCGTAGCTACCACCACCATCCATTACATCATGATGGATACTTGCACAAAATATTATAGTAACTTTTGTTAAGGAACATTGTTACATTAGTGTCTCTTACCTGGTCAATCCAAGCTGGGGATTAGCTATTCATCAAAACTGAGTCTGTTCCTGAGGAATTCCTGCAAAGGAAAACAAGAAATTTAAACAGGACACAAAGAAACAAGGGTTGGATTTAAACCACTTGTAAATCATCAGATTAAAAAAGTTTTTATACTTATCTGATAAGGCAATTAAGACATGTCAAGACCTGTAAAATAAAAGAGAGGTAACTAAATAAAATCTTCTAGAAAAATATTTTTTTAAAAAGACAGATGGTGCAATGCTAGACATTTTAATATCCTGTTCTGATGAGGGCCCCCAGAAACTCCTGGGTTTTAGATGGTCTGTTTTGAGTATTGTGGCTTTTATTGAAGATAGAACACACTTCTGTTACAGGTTCCCTAGTACCTCCATGTTGTTGCTTAATAAGGTGAGCGAGAGTCTCCAATATCCTGACTCCATCCAGATGATAAAAAAATGTTCCCCTAGGAGTCAAGGGGAGCATCCCCTTGACTTATAGGGGAACATTTTTTTTTTCATCTGGACGGAGTCAGGATATTGGAGACTCGCTTACTCACCTTATTAAGCAACAACATATACCACATGGCATCTAGCAGGGTACAACTTTGCCCAATGCCTGGTATTGTATGGTGTGCACGGTGGCCTGGGGTTCGATAAGTATTAGACCATGTCAATGTCATATTATAAAATGTTCTTACTTCAGCAGCTAACCTCCCATTCTAACAAATTAATTGCAGGAGCATAATTAATGTTATAGGTAGGCCAGAAGCCCTTGGGTTTTGGATGCTCTGTGGTGAGTTTGGGGGCTTTTATTGAAGATAAAGCACACTTCTGTTACAGGTTCCCTAATAGGGAACCTGTAACAGAAATGTGCTTTATCTTCAATCAGGGAACATGTAACAGAAGTGTGTTTTATCTTCAATTAAAGCCCCAAAGCTCACACAGCGCTTCTAAAACCCAAAGAGCTTCTGGTGCCTTCCATTCCCCACACCCCTGGCCTTTGGATCACAGTACCTTGCCATAGCTTCTACATGCCCATGATCCTTTAGCTATAAAACCTTTTCATGCTTCAGTTTTAATTGGTTCTTCTATTACTTGTACCATGCTAGATGTTATGTGGTACATTTGTTGCTTAGTAAGGTCAGCCACAGTCTCGAATACCATAACTCCAGTATAAAGGGCAAGATGCTGTGGAATTGACCCCAAAGCCAAGGCCAGGGTCTGAGACCAGTAGGCACCGGAGCTCTTGGTTTCAGATGCTCTGTGGTGAGTGTTGGCCAGGGTTATATATTGCACACAAAACACATTTCTATTCTTTGTCCCCAAAAAAATTCTTCCCTTGGATTCAGGGATAGGGAACCTGGCACAGAATAGAAATGTGTTTTATCTGCAATATAACCCATCCAAAACTCACCACAGAGCATCTAAACCAAGAGCTTCTGGGGGCCTATTGGCCCCCAGATTCCTGGCCTTTGGTTCAATTCACAGCATCTTGCCCTTTATACAAGCCCACAGTCCTTTACCAGTGGTCAGCCAGACTCTACAATAATTGACTCTACCCCCCAAAACAATTCTTACCCAGATTCAGGGGTAGGGAACCAGAACCAGACACAGAAATGTGTTTTATCTGGAATATAAATATAACCCCCCCCAAATTCATTACAGAGCATCTAAAACCAAAGAGCTTCTGGGGGCCTACTGGCCCCCAAGCCCCTGGCATTGAAGCCAATTCACAGCATCTTGCCATTGCATTATACTTATACATGCCCAGCCATGATCCTTTATCAGTGCCCGGTCAGCCAGGCTCTCCAACCTGACTCCACCCCAAAAAAAAATTCTTCCCGTGGATTCAGGGGCAGGGAGCCTGATATAGAAATGTGTTTTATCTGCAATATAACCCCCAAAACTCACCACAGAGCATCTAAAAACCCATAGCTTCTGGGGGCCTAGTGGCCCCCAGACCCCCGGCTTTTGGTGTTTGGACTCAGAGCCCTGGCAACTCTTTCTTTACAAATTAAGCACTGCACTGTGGCTTCCTTTATCCTGTCCCCATTGCTTAGGACAAGATCCAGAATTGCATTGTCCCTTGTAGGCTCCCTTGCTAGCCGTGTGAGACCTGCCCCTTGCAGGGATTGCAGGAATCCCTTACTCCTGGCTGAGGCTGCCGCCGGGATGCTCTAGTCCACATCTGGCGAGTTGAAGTCACCCATCAGCAACAATTCACCCTTTGTTGCCCTGTTCTCGATAGTGTCCAGCAGTTCTCTGCCTGTATCTTCTGCCTGCTCTGGGAGCCTTTATATCACTCCCATTCTAAGTACTGTTCCCCTCCCCACTTCCAGGGTTACCCACAGTGCTTCTGCTTTCCCCCTTTGTCTTGTGGGACTGTTGCTTTTATCCCTTCCCGTACATATAATGCAACCCCCTCTTCTTGCCTTCCCTGTTCCACCTGTGCAGCGTATACCCTGAAATGGCTAGCTCCCAGGCATGGTTGCTATTGCACCATGTCTCTGTGATTAGTTTGATATCCAGGTCTTCTGAGGCCATTAATGCCACAAGTTCTGGGATTTTGTTACTCAGACTGTGGGCATTGGTGCACATAGCCTTCCAATCACAGCCTCCCCCCTTTGCTATAACTCCAGTACCATCCCCCTTATTCTGTGTCTACCCCTCCTGTACTTTACATGAGGTCCCTCCTTTTGAGGGCTGTGGGCAGAGCCTACAGCACTATTGTGATCACTCAGTAGCTCTAAAAAAGGGCCAATCATGGAACCTTTCTTTGGACTTTTGGAAGTATCTTTCTGAAAGCCCAGATGAGCTTGAACCGCTCTGCCACGATCGGCTGCTATGGAATAACAGCTGCTCTATTCCAGCTGTTACTTCTGCATTCCGGTGCATGAACTGCACATGCATGACTTGGACGCAAGCGAGGTTCTGCTGGCGCCATCATGTTGTGAATGGCAAGATGCCATTCATCACAACTGCACATGTGTGAAAACTGCGCATGTGCAGTTGCATCGTGTAAGCTCCACAGCATTCTGTGCCCTGCCACCAACTCAAATGGCACACTGGGGGCCCACCCCAGTGTGTCCAAAGATGTTAATTTTTATCCGTTGACATCTGGGTCCCCAATCCCCATGTCAGCATTATGTGCACCCATCCCCACTCATGTGGCACACTGGGAGCCCACCCCAATGTGCCTAATTTTATTTTTCTTCCCCCCACCCCCACCGACATCAGGGTGCCCAATCCCCATGTTGGCATCCTGTACAACCTTCCCCCCATTTATGTGGCACACTGGGAGCCCACCCCAGTGTGCCCAAATGTATTCTATTTCTGTTTTCTGTATATAAGAAAACAGTCCCTCATCGTCATTGCACTCATTTTTCCTATAAAAAAGAAAATGGTCCCTCATTGTTGCTGCAATCCCCCCATCCTCGCCCTCCCACTGAGCACCCACCTCCTCAGCCCCTTACCCCATACTTACCTCTGGAGGTTGGCACTGTCTCCTTCTCTGGACTAGGACACGTCTGCACTCTTCAAAGCCGAACCACAAACTGAAGAATCTAAGGTAGGCGCGCTGTAATGCCATTTAATGTGGTTTTCTACTTATGCTGATAAATCAGCCATTTCTTGGAATTTTTGCCCCAAATTTTCAGCATGGGGTTCTTGGGACCCCACCTCCTGAAAACCATCACTGTCATTTTGTTACTTGGTTGCAAAAGGTAATTTTGCAGTTGCTGCATGGAATCACCTTTCAGGACCGATTCACAAAATGACAGTGCCACTGTTCATGAGGTGGTGTCTCAAAAAGCACATGTTGCAAATTTGGTGAAAAAGTTCCAAACAATGACTGCATTACGAACTTGCATTGCACAGTTTCTATGCACACTCCTAACTTCGCCAATGTTTAGTATTTTCACTCCACATTTTCAACATTGCCATTTTTGCATACCTCCTTCAAAACAGTACAACTGTCATTTTCCACAACCTGCCCAAAATGTGTTTTCGCTCCTACAGCACAGAATAGCATATTCGCTCAGCGAAATCACCTTTCGGAACGAATGAACAAAATGACACTGGCACTCTTCATAAGAAGGGGTCCCAAAAAGGCCATGTTGAAAATTTGGTGCACCACCTCCAAAAAATGGCCAAGTTACACCTGGGCGTTGAATGATTCCTATGCACATGTGTAACTCTGGTCAGTTGGTAGCTTTTCACAGCCCTATCAGCTCTGGCTAGATCCTGTTTACATATGGCCGCTCATGTCCATGCCTGTTTCCCTTAGTTTGATGTTGAGTGGTTCCCTTCCATTCGCTGATCCCCTTACCTTCATATCTTTCTGCTGCATCCTCATTTAGGTCTTCTCTGTGCTGGAGACTTCCCAGTTTAAACCCTCCACAAAGACCTCCAACTCCTGCCTTAGCACTCTCGCTTCTTCTCTGGTGAGATGCAGACCATCACGCTTGAAGAACTTCCTGTCCCAGAAGGTCCTTCAATCTCCAATGTAGTGCATCCCATTGTCTGTGCACCAACCCTGAAGCCACCAATTGAATTCTCTGATCTCTTCATTCCTAATCCTTTCCTCACTTCCGCCCTTCCTCCAAACTGGCAACACCTCCAAGAAGACCAAGTGTGTTGTGTATTCCTTTAGGCTCTCCCCTAGGGTCTTCATGTCTGTCTTGGCTTGTCCCGCAGTCCTAGTTCCTATGTCATTTGTCCCAAGGTGGACAGTGATCCCCGTAAAATCCTGATCTCTTCTCACCAGCTGTCCTACTCTGTCCCTATCTCTTCTTGCAGATGCTCCTGGCATGCATTTGACCATGGTTTCAGCTCCGTTTACACTGATGGACTGTGCCTCCACTCCTTACAACATGGTGTCTCCCATGACCGGAATCCTCCTGTTGCTCTGTATATTCTTCTTCTCCTTTCTTGTACCTCCTTCCTGCATTCTTGAATCAGGTTTGTCCTGCTCGATTCTTCCTTCTTCCCCACCTGGTTTCTGTCCCCTGGCTGGGGGGGGGCAAAATGATTTTGCATGTGGATAGCATGTGGCTGGCAGTGCCCCATCTTAGCTCTAGGTGCCCCACTGCCCTCTCCCACCACCCTCCATCCCCCAAGACCCATGGTCCTTTGGGGGAGTGGGGGGTGGGCATCCCCAATCCAGTCTCCTCTGCAGCCTTGTGATCTCTTCTCTTGCCTGTCATAGCTCCCTCTGTAGTTCCTCAACTGTCCTGCAGAACTGGCACCCCAGTCTCCAGAGTGTCTGCCTTGATACCAACCCTCCGCAGCTTTGGCACATCTGGATGTCCATGTCTGTTTTCCTTCTGACATGTAGGTGTCACTGTTTCTTTCTCACTTCACTGTGTCTTCTCTGTCCTCTCTTCCTGTTTTCACTGGTGTCTTCCCTTGGGAGCCCTACAGGAAGTTCCCTTGGGCTTCTATAAATGTAGAAATATCCTGGGGGTTCGGAGGGTGGATAGTACTATTACCACTCCTTAGCAGTTAAGTAATGGGGGAAGGAGGATTTAGCTGGTTCCCTTCTTCCTTTCTAAAATGAGGTACTCTTCAAAGCAAATACAAGCTCCCTTTTAGTTGCTAGCTTCCCTCACCAAAATGAGGTGCTTTTAAAAGTAGATGCTAGCTCCTTTTCAGTTGCTAGTTGTTGTTTCTAAAAGCTGAAGCAGAAGTAAATACAATCTCCCTTTCAGCTGCTAGCTGCTGCTTATGAAAGCTGAAGCCCATAGTATCTAACATTAATTTATCCTTGTGTAACTGTGTTCGGTAGGTGCAGATGTGGCCACTGTCAAGCTATGCCAACTCCTAATGAGAAAGAATGCTGCTGTAGTTATGCATTGGTAAGGACGAAATTTGAAGCCATGCCTGAAATCGGATGCATCACAAGTCATCCCGGTTTTGTCTCTAATTGCCAAGATGAGTTCATTTTGGAGTCTACTTTCAATGAATTCATTTACCTGGATGGTTCTGTTGATGATGATATACCCACAAATGAGTTAGTTAAATGTACATTATTTTTTTACTGTGCTGTAAATATGAAGAGTGGGGTACTGGCTTGCCAGTGCAGCAGCAAGGCATCTGCTTGTGGTGCGAACGTCTCAGGTTCGGAAACAGACTTGGGAGTCAGATGACGAGCCAGGGAGTGAAGGATTGAGCATCCCGGGGACAGCGCTCCTTCTCTGGGGAAGGGGGGTTAAATGTCCTGTGCATTGTGGACCTCTGGTGGAGGCTGGGGGTACTGCCGAGGCCGGCGCCCAAATGTTAGTGGTGTGGGACGGACTCTGATAGTCATTGCACATGCACGTCCCCGGGAGGCAGATACAAAATGAAAAATGCTGGCCCCGCACATGGTGCTGGCCCCACCACCATCCCTGCTGCCTACTCAAGTCCGCCAGGTGGAGGTGGGGTTCCCGCTCCCGTGGCCCCGAACCGGGAGGCAAGTCTGGTCTCACCTGTCAAAATGTCCACGGGAGTGAGGGTGCCCGCTCAGCAACCCCGCCCAGTGGGGTAAGCCTGAGCATACGGGAGTGGCAAGTGGGGCTGGGCTGGGCTGAGCCTCCGTGGTCTTGGCACATAAAAAAAAATAAATTAAGGGAAAAAATATGAAGGGTGGATGTAGGGTTAGTTAATTGTATGAGCTAATAAATGGCATATGTTAGGTTGTTTCAGGTCAGTGAAGCCACAGCTCTTAGGTTGTCTTGTTGTCTGTCTGGCTTCAGCTCTGTTTCCAGTAGTGATCTACTGCTTACAGACCATGGTGCTTGACATGACAGCGCCTGGTTGACACTTCTGCTAGGTACAGTGACAACATGCATTAGGCTCATTTGGTAATCCAGTTTGCATTAAATCCATTCATGGGCTAACATGAGTAAGGTGATGGCCATGTTAGTCCTGCCAATTGTAATTGTCATGTCTCTGCAAGTGATGTCTACCATCATGATTATAAAGCAACTCACATCCTCTAATGTGATGAATGGAATAATCTGATGTGGATGTTTACAACTGAGCTGTAAGAAACGTTAACTTGGCCACAAACCCTGCATGATTCAGTGTGGTGTGGCACACCCATGTCGTTCACCATGTAGGCGTGCTCATCGATTGTACAATAGGCGGTAGATTGCAGAAGTGCCATATTGTACGTCTGTGACACTAATCAGATGTACTTTAGATAACACACTTGAATATATGCTGAAGTGATGTCTGGTCAGGTCAGAGTGGTGATTCAGAGATGGGGTGGTGACTGAAACACGTTAATATACTAAGGTGCTTGGAGACCACACACTTGCACCTTGCAATCCAATTTAATTGTGTGAAAGTACGTGTTAGCCAAGTCATTACACTGTACTGTATATATTCCCATCTTAGAATGTGAGACTCCCTGTACCTCCTATACGAGTACTTACATAGTCATGAATAGGTGATATACAATTTGGTGTAATTTACACCTCCCATCACTCTCCAGTCCTGCAACATCTGCTTTGTCTTGGCTTACACGTTTAGTCAAACAAGCAGATATGCGCATTGTTTGTTCAAAATGTGGGAGCACTAGGAAGGGTTGTAGCAATGTGTTAGTAATGATAAGCATTTTAGGTAATCACAGTGATGGTGTACAATGTTCATGCTGTAGAAATATATAAACATGGTAACACTGTAAGCATTGTCAGTTTTGGACCATCAAGCCCCTCTACTCTGCCCATATTTACCTTTTTATAAGACATTGACCGTATCTTGTCAACGACTTTACTTCACTCCTCCATGCTTCTAATGTTTCTTTTATGTCTGACTCATGCATGTATAAATCTCTGGATTGTGATTTCTCTCACAACGTGATTTGGCATAATATTCCATGCATCTACCACCCTCTCTATGAAGAAACACCTCCTCACATTTCCCCTGAACTGGCCACCTTCCGATTTCATATCACGTACCCTTGTTACTTTAATCCTTCCATTGGGAAGATGTCTCCTTCCTTTTACATTGTTAAAGCCCTTTAGGTACTTGCATGTTTCAATCATGCACCCCTGCCTCCTTCTCTCCTTCAGTGAGTACATAGTGAGGACACTTAATTACTCAGTGTTTGTTTTGTTGTTCAAGTCCTGTACTGGCCTGAATGCAGTTTGTGAGGAACAGATAAGATGGCAGTCAAGATTCTTGTATATGACAACATACAGTGTCATCTTGGATGAGACTTCTTGACCTCAGTCTTTACTGTATATTTGGTAGGTATTTGGATTAGCTGTAGTTACACATTGCTCTGGAAGGGAGACTCGGGGGGGGGGGCCTACACCCCCCTCCCCCGTTATAAAAAAAAACTCTGTGGGGTTGTGGGGGGTATGGAGGGCTAAGCCCTACAATCATATCGATTACATTCAGTGCACAAGACCAGTATACAGTTGACTGTCTAGCAACGGGTAGCTCACATACATCAAAATATCGGCCACCAAATTTGTTCCTCACTAACTGCAGCCACTGTCCAGAACCATCTATGTTTTCTTAATCTGGATTGCCTCAAAACTGTATTTCTCTTAATGAAGGAGAGGCTTCCAGAACTGCACTGAAGGAGAGGCTTCCAGAACTGCACTGATGAAGGAGAGACTTCCAGAACTGCACTGATGGAGAGGCTTCCAGAACTGCACTGATGATGGAGAGGCCTCCAGAACTGCACTGATGAAGGAGAGACTTCCAGAACTGCACTGGAGGGTATTATTGCACTTAGAAAATGGTCTGCTGTGTGAATGTTAATTTTGTTAGAGAATGCAAGATGAAAAGATTATAAAATTGAATAGAAACACTTGAAAAATGCTTTAGTGGCTAAGTAGTCCCTCTGTTTTTGTGCTGTTTTATCTGCTTTTGCCACCTCCCACGTATAGCCATTATGTCCTAATTATCAACCCTTCCCCCCACACTTATTTATTTGTTTTGAGCGACTGTATATAGTGTCTGGAGTACCAGACATAGTGCATTTTTATTTTCTTATTACAACTTCAAGGGTGTAGAGTATATAGGTACACTTATTCTGGTCGATTCTTTCAAATTATTCACTTTTAGTAATACCCATGCTCATAACCACTGGTTAAAACTGCAATGAAAATGACACTGAAACACAGGAAAGTAAGCGATTTTTATAGGTTTACTATTGTTTTATCTTCCAGCTTCCTCGACCTCCATGCTCCATCGCAGTAAACCTGCGCTCAAGCGTCCGTACTTCAGAGCTCCGTATTGAGGCCCGCCCACTTGTCACCACTAATCCTTGACCTTACTCAACATTGCATTGCTTTTTTAGACTGTAGCCTGCTCTGAACTACTGCTTAAAATACTGCATCAAAACATAAGGTGACGTTCATAAATGTGATTGTTTTTTGCACCATTCATTTTACATTCCTCTAACTATAAATGTCACTTGGAAGTTTTAGTTTTAGTTTTAGAATGTTTGACCTCGTTATGAATTCACAGACCTCCAGTCCAGCCGTGTCAAGTACACCGTTTACATGGTGTGATCCCTGCCCGTCACCACTGCTACTCAACCCAGTTCCTAATGCATTAAGTTTACTTTTCACTCCCAGCTCAGATGATCTCTCTTCATAAAAGGGTATGGACAACTGGTCACACATCTAGAGTTAAAAAAGGCAGTCAAACATGGAGGCAGGTGGAGGAACTATTTGTTCACATAATAAATTAAACAAATAAGAGTTTTAACAACTTAGATTACAATACATTTTTTAACAAATGTACATGACACAGTGGCCCATTTTCTAAGTACAATAATACCCTCCAGTGTGAGCAATATGGACAATACTGGACCTTCCAGGGGCTACAAGGCTCTCTCTGTTTTCCGTGCTGGGCATCATTATGGCCCCGTGCAGTCCGGTGTTGCCCAATACTACCCACTCTGCCAGGTATTACTGCTTGCGTACCACAATGACAATTTGTCCATATTTCACTGTACTAAAAAATGATTATTTATTTGTAGCTGATTAATTGGTGCTTGCACTATCACTTAGTTTCTTTATTTGTCATTCCTATAGTTGTACCACTGCATTGTGTGGTTATGCTATCTAATGTTCAGTTTTTTCACAGCTCCTTAACATTAATCTGTGATTCTTTTCCTCCTTTTATTAGGTTGTTCTGTCATATGGCATATCAACATTTTGTATTTTGGATTTGGAAGCGCCCTGGCCAAGGAAATTGAAGGGTCGTTCCCTTCTGGGCTGTGTGCGCAATAAGGGGAAGATTTCCATCAGAAACATATGTCGGTTTCAATAAGGTGTAAACAACTATTGAGGGACATTTAAGTGCAGACACCCTTTATAGTGTTGTTGTTGTTAATGTCTGCCATTCACACTGTTGTTCAGTTATTGTTTTTTTTAATACAGTACTGTAGTATTAATGTTGCATGCTATCTGAATGAGTTACATACGAACATACAAATCTGCCAGCAGAAACAGACCACTGGTCTATCAATGTCTGCCCTAGTGTGCAGTTAGCCCCCTAGATTGTAGCTGCCCGGGCCCCCTCCCCATCTGTCATTCCCATGAGTTGATACATAAATTGAACGTTAACCTTCAAGTGTTCATTAATTCCAGCTAAAGTGCAGCTCGCCAGGATGAATCCCACGTATACAGCATTCTGGAGCATGCTGCAGCAGAGGTACTGCAGTTACTGTAGTTTCAACGGGAATTTATCCCTTTTGTCATGCAGGAAAATGTGACACTGAAAGGATGATGTGAATGGCACAGTTTCCAGTATGACGAAAGCGGACTTTTTGCCATTGAAATGACATTGTTTTCCACATCAGCTCTGCTGCAGCATGCTGCAAAATGCTGCAGAATGGGGTTTCATCCTGGTGAACTTCTTTACCTCAGATAGTCATGTCTGCATTTTATTACCTTTATCGATTCACCCTTTCTCTGAACGTTTGACAATTGAACCATTTACAAAAGGTAAGGTGTCTACATCTCTGTCAACAGGCATGATGTGACACATAAGTAACTGTCGGCATTAACACTAGTTTTGATATGACATTGGTTAAGCCAAATCACTTTTGAGGAACTTCGGTATTTTGCTGTCATCAATCTTCAACCTGAGTCCTCTTTTACATGTGTGTTATTGTACAGTTACCCACTTCATGAACAACCCCTCCCCCCGCATAATACTGAACATTTGTTCTTCACCACAGAACAGTGTTAGGCATGGGTCCTGCAAGTAGAATAGTCGTGTGTTGGCAACTGCTAATATTATGCTGCTTCCATTTGTGTTACAGGCATTATAATTTCTCTTCCCCCCAGCCCAAGTTCACCACTGCCACCTACCACCCACCTTCCACAACCCATAATCCCTCCTTTTCAATACCTGGAAAAATTCCATGGTGAGCTGCCAGAATGTCTCCCTTATAGCTGTTGGTAAGTGATGAGGCCCTCTGTTCAGTGCGCACTTACCAAACAGTAAGATTACTCAGACTGACATGGAAACCATTTTACTGCAATAAAGTAAGATCTTTGTTGGGTTATAATTCACCGGGTAACATATAGTTTTATACATAGACTGTAATTTATATTTAAATGAACTGTGATCACTAATTACGCAAGAGGAAACAGTTCAAGCATAGCAGTACATTCTAAAATTAACGTTAACTGTCGAATATTAAATGTCAAAATCCATATCGGCTTATCAAGTAGATCAGTTAATATAACACTATCCAAATACTTCCTCAATATGACTAGGCTCTGGAATTTGTTTTTGTTTGTTTCTCGACTTATTTATTTATGTTTTGCTATTTCTTTTTCTCCTCATTGCTGCGGTCTTCATCCGGAGGGAGCCCCCAGCCCTGTCTCCCGGCATCCACCATCCAGCGCTGGCCCATACCCCCAAGGCTTACCCCCCCAGTGGAGCTAGTGCGGTTCCCCAATCCCCACCAGAGACTGGATCCAGTATGGACAGTGCCATGGCTAGCCGGGAGTGAAGCCTGTGAGGCACCCTCCATCATTCTGCTGCGGCAACTATTTCCTGGTTTTTCTCCCAGGAGATGAGGCATCCAGTGATGCCTGTGGAGTGAGCATGCACACATCCGCACCCACTTACATCTGCCCCATCTCCTCCCCTTTTCTACAGTGTCAGCGCACTGTCTCCCAGCCTCCGCTAGGGGCCAGCCAAACATCGACCACTGGTGACCCTGCCTCCCCAGAAAAGGAGAGCAGTCCCTCAGATGCTTGATCCTTCTCCTCCACTCCCAACCCCTGGCAGCCCGTGCTCATTCCCAAACATGGGTCACCGGCGTGGGACAAGGTAATGTGTCCAGTGTCTCAGCTCAGCCTTCAGCGCCATCGAGCCGGTGCATTTCTCTACTTATTCATTTTTTTTAATGTGAGCGGATTGTTAAAATAGGGCAAAAGAAGAATTGGACATGTTTTCCTACATGCAGTTGTGCAAGATACTCTTAACATGCCAATGCACAGTTGTTTGTTGACTACGAGACTTGTTTGCAATAAAGTTTTTAAAGTTCATGAAGTGCTTGTTGTGACTCTTGGCCAACTGGTTATGATTGCTCTATGATATTTGTGTAAACAATGTGATATGCAAGTGTCTCTCATGAGACAGCCTGTGGGATGTACCTCCCCCCAGGTTTCAGTTAAAATGACAGGATATATATTAAGCAGCAGATCTCTGTAATGTGATTAACTTCCAAGACATTGCATTTTTTGGCCTGTTTCTGCTTTGAAGTGGAACTTAAATGGGATTTTATGAGTCTGCCAAAGGATGGAGATCATAAACCTTTACAACATCTTAAGAAGAAGAACATTTAATATCAACTGGTGTTAAAAATCTATACTGCATCTAGGGGAGAAACCGCAGGGTTGTAAAGGTCCTTTGATATGGCCAGGGAACAGGAACCGCTCAAAGTTCAAAGAGAAGGAACGGGGAAATCACAGACTTATAATTTGGAAAATTAGTTTTTGCTGAAGTCACAGCATTTTAAAATTTATCCTGACAGGAAGATCAGTATTTGTATAATTTTTATATTCTAAAAGGAGGAGCTAGATGACATCATGGAATGGTGTGTGTGTGTGTGTGTGTGTGTGTGTGTGTGTGGCGTGTGAGTGTGAAAGAGACAGTTTAAACTATTCTTTGTCTGATCTTTAATGACATATTTTCTTTGTGGGGTCTTAAGAAACAAGAACTAACTTAAGCACTATAAGAAGGTAATACATTGGATCGAAAAAGTCTAATTGTATTGTGGTAGGAGATTATGTTTGTACTTTAACCTTGTTCTTTTAATTGATTGTATGCTTTGTGATATAGTGTTCTGTGTTTACATTTTACATATTTTTATCCATTTTTAAGTAAACCTTTCATTTAAAAAGCCTGCCTGGGTGTGTCTTTGAAGTTCTTTTGCATGTGAAGTATAGACGGTTAAATTTGACAACTATTCATAAGCTTGATGGTGTTACCAGACTGGGAAAAGGTAAGAATATACCTAAGGTCTTTTATAGAGTTTTAAGGGTTCATTCTGGATACCTGGTTAGTTGCCCTTAGGTGAAAGATATCTGGCATCCCCCAAAGAGCAGATTATCTGAGCCTGTACATTTGGGTGCACTAGCATAAGGTTCACAGTGTGAATCCCCCCAGAACTTGAGACTAAAGGTGATTCGGACCCACAAGCAAACAGGAGGGTTTCCCTGTTCTGTTACCTGTTCACAATACTGCACTCGGAGGTTGGCACTGTGGGAGCAAAGGGCCTGACCTGCTGAGTGCGTTTGTGACAGATTGGTTGGCAGCAGTGCAGATACATTTAGTAATATAAGCTTTAATTGTTCAGTGTGTCAGTTTAATACTGTACAGCTCACTTGCAAAATAAGGCAGTGATTTATTTTTAAAAAGGAAACAGAACTAAAAAATTTTGCTTACTGTCAAGTTCCTACCCGTTTTATTTTATTTTTTTTCTAAAGTGCAAACTAGAGTAGCCATAGTTAGGGAAGAAGATGGCTTCCAACTACAGTGGGCGCACTGTAGACAACTTGAGGCAGTTGTGCCAGGACAGAGCTATCCCGTACGGGGTGAGAGCCCCCAAGCAGAACATCATGGATGCCCTGATGGCAGAAGATGCTCAGAGCATCAAGTCACAAACTGTGACTGTAAAAGATCAAACCTTCAGCATGGAGGGGCCAGTGGCCAGTGCAGTGTCCAGGTCCGGTGAGGATGACAGCAGGGCCAGTGCCAGCAAAGGGCCACAGCAGCAGGGGAAGGTCACCAGCATTCTGGAGCCAGAAGCAATCAGGCTGCAGATTGAGTTGTGCAGAATGGAGCCTGAGTTCCAGAGAGAAGAGAAGCAAGAACAGCAATCCACAGAGGAGAAGAGGGAGCGAGAACAATGAACTGCAGAGGAGAAGAGGGAGTGTGAACAGCGAGATGTGGACCGTGAGGAGTGTGAGCACCAGAGGTGACATGAACTGGAGAAGCTACGATTCCAACCACCAGCACCAGAGCAGGTAAGTGGCTTGGGTTTAACTGGAACTACAGGACTGGGTTACAAATTGAATTCCAAATTGACAGCTGAATTTAAAGAGGGGGAGAATATGGATGCCTTTTTAAATTCCTTTGAAAAGGTTTGCATTCCGGCTAAAATTCCTAGAGGGTCCTGGAGCTTCCAGCTATCGGTGCTATTTACCGGGAAAGCTTGGGATGCATTGGGTCACATGGACAGTAAGGACAGCAATGATTACAGCAAACTTAAAGCTGCACTGTTAAAAAAGTTTGGTTTAACTGCTGAAGCATACAGAGCTAAATTCCATAACCTCAGGAGAAGCTCTGACATGAATTATGAGGAGCTAGCCATGAAACAACATCAGTTTTTAAAACGGTGGGAGGAAATTGAAGTAAACTCTGTAGTTAAAACTGAAAATGCTATTTTGTTAGAACAGTTTTTTGGGCCTGCCCAGCAGAGGTGAAAACGTGGCTGGAGGACCGAGATCCCAAAGCAGTGCAAGAGGCTGCTGAACTCTCGGACCGCTATGCCAAGAGCAGACCTGCTTTAAGTGAATGGGCCGGGCATGGCAGCATAGAAAGGTAAAAGCACACCTTCAGGGCAGCTAAAACCCTCACTGCCTCCACTGAAACCAGTTAGACCCAGGTTTCAAAGAAAAGAGTTCTCTGAGAAAAGGAATGCATGTTGGTTTTGTAAAGAAACTGGGCATATTGCCAGACAGTGTCCCAAAAGGGCGAACAATATGCAACAGGGGGCTAGGAAAGAAGTGGGTTGCTTGTGTGTCCCTGGAAGCATGCCTGTGAACATGAGGGAACACATGCACCCAGTCAAGGTGAATGGTGTACAGACACAAGGGTTACGCGACACAGGGGCATCCATGACATTGGTAAAAGAGGATCTGGTAGAGCCTGGTCAGCTTATACCCAATAAGTATGTCACTGTACAAGACTTTACTGGTGAGGAGAAAACATTGCCCCTCGCTAGTGTTCTCCTAGACTGGGGTGAAACAGGGGGAACTGTGCAACAGGTGACTGTAGCCAAAACGTTAGCAGTTGATGTCATCCTTGGCAATAATCTCAAACAGGGGATGGTGTGTGTGCAGTTACCCATAGCCAAGTGGGAAGGGGAAACTGTAGTTCCCTGGACCCCAGAGAAGCCATTGTGGAAACCACTGGAAGGCTGATTCCCCAGCCTGTGTCTCCTGATATGGAGACTAATAAAAAAGGGGCAGAAATTTCCCCAGTAGTAGTTAACTGCACAGCTAAGGAGGATTACTCCAAAGAGGGAGGGGTGACCCCTTGTTAGAGGGTAGGAATTGACAGTGATCCTGAGTGCCCTGACGTTAGTGGTAGGGACCCTAGTTTAGCGACTGAAGGGGACCTGTCTCATGCCTTGGGAATGTGTGAGGAGTTTGCAGCTGCTCAGAAAAGTGACCCTAGTCTAGAGAAGCTGAGGGCTTGGGGAGACTGACGGAGCACAGGGAGGTGATGGTAAACATAAGATTTATTGAGAAAATGGACTGATGTATACTCAGTCTGTGCAGACAGAGGAAGGGGTGATAGGCAGGCAGCTTGTCGCTCCCCAGGGATATAGTGAGCAGTTGCTCAAGATTGCACATGATATTCCCTTGTCTGGTCATCTGGGAATCGTGCGCACTACGCAGCAGTTGGCCCAGAATTTCTATTGGCCCAAATTCACCCAGCAGGTGAAGGAGTATTATAGGTCTTGTCACCAGTGCCAAGAAATAGCGAAGGCAGGTAAGAAAACCCAAGCTGCCCTAATTCCATTGCCCATAGTGAAGGAGCCATTCCAGCAGGTGGGAATGGATATTGTGGGGCCTTTAAATACCCCCAGCTCCTCTGGGAAGAGGTTGATCCTGACTGGTGGATTATGCCACCTGGTACCCAGTGGCAGTCACCCTATCCTCTCTGAGGACAGACAAAGTGGCAGATGCCTTACTTGGGATTTTTTCCCGTGTTGGGTATCCGCAGGAGGTTATCACCGATTGAGAGGGTTTCTTCATATCGTACCTGATGAAATGTTTGTGGGAGAAGTGTGGGGTGGTGCAGAAACGCACAACACCGTATCATCTGCAAGCCAATGGGCTTGTGGAAAGATTTAATGGTACCCTGAAGTCAATGCTCCAAGCATTCGCTGAACAGCATGGGAGGGACATATTTTTATCCATTTTTAAGTAAACCTTTCATTTAAAAAGACTGCCTGGGTGTGTCTTCGAAGTTCTTTTCCATGTGAAGTATAGACGGTTAAATTTGACAACTTATCATATGCTTGATGGTGTAACCAGACTGGGAAAAGGTAAAAATATACCTAAGGTCTTTTTTAGAGTTTTAAGGGTTCATTTTGGATACCTGGTTAGGTATCCTTAGGTGAAAGGTATCTGGCATTCCTTGAAGAGCAGATTATCTGAGCCTGTACATTTGAGTATGCTAGCATAAGGTTCACAGTTTGAATCCCCCCAGAACTTGAGACTAAAGGTGATTCCGACCCACAAGCAGACAGGAGGGTTACCGTATTCTGTTACCTGTTCACAATACTGCACTCAGAGTCTGGCACTGTGGGAGCAGAGGGCCTGACCTGCGGAGTGCATTTATGACACTTGTGACTGTTCTGATTATGATGAAAGGAATAAAGTCATAGTGTCCTATGTGCTGTAGTAACCGGAGGTATTTCCAGATGTGTCAGATACACTTTCCATCCTGTTTTCAGTCCACCAAAAAGAAAAAGAATATAATAAGTTTGGTTCACTAACATCGATATGCGTTACATTTGCTTTATGCTACATTATCATTTTGACATGTTGTGTAATGACTTTGCTGTTACTGTTATTAACCATATGTCAATCGATGTTGGGAGAGACATTGATATGCATTAACTGAAAAGGGTCAAGACATACAGACACATTAGCAAAAAATGAAACAAGCATTTGTCAGTGCCAAATGTTGTCTCACTGGCATTGGTAGTGCAGGAGTTAGAGATGCATAATAGGAATGGCAGTGAAGTATTGAACCGATGCCAACCTTACCCCCACCCTGAAGAGACACATTTTCAACATGGGCAGTTTGAGACCTCCCCTCATGAACAGCGGCACTGTGATTGTGTTAATCTGTCCCAAAATTTGATCTCCCACATCAACCATGCCATTCTGTGCCACATTTTAGGATCTCTGCTCATGAACAGTGTCACTGTCATTTTCTCAAACTGTCCCGAAAACTGATTTCACACAGCGACCACGCTATTCTGTGCCAGACATGCAAAAAGACATTTCGGCCAGGATATGTAAAATGACAGCTGTACTGTTCATAAGGAGCTGTGAAAGAATGTGAATGTTTAAAATCTGGAGTGCAAATATTACAAATTCACAAAGTTACGAGCGTGCGTGGAAACTGCACAATGCATGCTCATAAAACAGCCATTTTTGAGATTTGTTTCACCAAATTTGCAACATAGGTTTTTTGAGAGTCCACCTCATGATCAGTGGCACTGTTGTTTTGTTAATCGGTCCCAAAAGGTGGTTCCGCCCAGTGACTGTGAAATCACCTTTTGGGACTGAATAATGCTATGATAGTGACTGAATTCATGAGGGGGGTCCCAATAACCCCATGTTGAAAATTTGGTGCCAAAATTTCCAAAAATGCTCAAGATATGCAACAAAGTTGAAAAAACCCTATTTATGCCATTATAAGGCTTACAGGCATTTCTTCTGTTCTCAGTTGGCTTTGAAGAGTGCAGACGTGTTCCTGGTCCACCGAAGATCGTCGCGCCATGCTCCAGAGGTAAGTATGGGGTGATGGGGAGGTGTGGGAGGGAGGGTATGCAGAGGTGGTAGCGGGGTTGCGAGAGGACACAGGAGTTGACAAGGGACTGTTTTTGCTTTGCAGGTTTTAAAAAGAAAAACATTGCAGGACAGTTTTTCTTTACAGGGCATTTGGCATGCATGCCACGAAGTGTTCATTTTGGGGGTTCTAGCTGACAGAGTTGGGCACACAACAAATGGAGGGTCATTATGCCGACGGGAGTGGGCTCCCCATCGGCAAAGTAAACTGAAAAGGGGGGACATGATGCCGAGGGGGATTGGGCACCCCCTCGGCACACATGTTAAATGGGAGGAGGGTTGCATTATACCTATGGGGAGTGGACTCCCAGTCAGCAACTAAAGTGGTCACCCGGAAAGGCACGCTGCTGCATGAGAAGCTTGGCTGTCACTGTAGCGGACCTTTCCTTAGATCTGGTGGCCAGTTTACATGTTGAGGGTGTCAGCACCTGCAGCTGCCTTATTGGGGAATGAGGAAGGCACCTAATGATGCATGCCCTGCATTCGCCCACAGTGACCGCACCTCCAAATCTGCTACTACTGCAAAACGTTGGCTGTGCCAGCGCAAGCCAACATAAAAACTTATGGGGGGATTTTATGAGGGATATATGGATATGGCAGAAATACTAAATGTATATTTATGTTCAATATTCATGGGAGAGGGAGAGAGACAGGCACCATGGGTGGTCAACAGATACCAGTGAAGGTGAGGGGTGGTTAGAAGTCAATTCACATGGGAGAGATTCATGCAGTAGCGCATTAAATGGAGGATGGACAAATCGATGGGGCCAGATGGGGGAGCAGAAAAAGATAGAATAAGCAGAGAAGGAAGTACTGACAAGGGTAGAATAACAGGGGCAAAAGGTGGGAACAGTGTACAGCAGGAGGAGGAAGGAGTTAGGACAGGGAAGGGAAGGGAGGACGGGAGGGGTGAAAAGGTAGAAAGAGGTGGGATCTTAGTGTTGGGGGACTCAATGCTGAGAGAGGTCAGGTGGGTAGCAAGGGAAAGAGGCACAGTCGGGTCTGGGTGGAAGCCATGCCAGGAACGAAGGTGGAAAGGGTGGGGTAATCAGCACTAAAATATGCCAGAAAGGGCAGGGAAAACCACATCTAATTCTGCACCTGAGGATGGATGACTTGGCTGATGGGACGGTAGATGAGGTGAAGAGGAGGTTTGAGGATTTAGGTCCATTTTGCGAGGGGGCAGGAAGATCAGTTACCTTCTCGGAGGTACTTCCAGTGCCAAGGGCAAGTACGGCAAGAAAACTGAGGATTCAGGAGTTTAATGAATGGCTGGTAATCAGGTGTCAGGAAAAAGGGTATGGGCTGGTAGGAGTGAGAGAGGGGCTAAAGTGTGTTAGGGAAGGGGGGGGGAGGATGGAGATATAGAGGCCCTATTGATGCAGATCCAAGACCCCAAAAATAGGACACTATGGTTGGGAGTGGTGTACAGGCTGCCCTCCCAGTCGGAAGGGACAGATAGGATATTGGTGGAACAGATCCAGAGGAACTGTGGGCAGGGTGGGGTGGTGATAGTAGGTGACTTCAACCTGCCGGGAGTGGAGTGGGGGACACCTGCCACCAAGTGTAGAAGGGAACAGATAGTGCTAGACACCTTCCAGGATAACTTCCTGATGAAGTTGGTCAGCAAACCAACTAGGGAAGGGAAGAAAAAATTACTCACCTTAGTAATTGCTTTTCTTCTCATGGAGTCTTGCTATATTAGGACCTTTGCAGTATGCCCCTGGCTTTTGACTGCCCCGGAGATGAAATAGTTAACTCCAGAGAAATCTGGAGTTCCACAGCGCGAGGGCGCTTATTGAAAGCTCTATCTGGGTTGTTTGAACCCAAACTGTCAGGTTCTTTATGAGGCTAAACTAACATAGCAAGTCTGTGTGGAAAGCCTTACACTAGCCATTGGCTACCTACTAACAGTAGAACCACAAAACACAACACCAATAAAGAAAAACAGTATCACGTATTATTGTTAGGATAACCCTTGACAATCATTACTTAAGGCCCCTCTGCCCAAAGACTCAAGTCCAGAGAGGGCCCAGCTACCAATTAACAAAAACAGAAACTATCTAGTTCCTAACCCAAGAAAGAAAAGAAGGGGGGAACTAGAAGCTAAACAGGCATGACACAGTGATTGCATTAATTTCAACCCCATACCCAAGTAGGATTCTGAGAGGGGTAGGAGGGAGGGTTGTCTCTAATAGCAAGACTCCATGAGAAGAAAAGCAATTACTAAGGTGAGTAATTTTTCTTCAAACACCATGAAGTCTTGCTTATATTAGGACCTTTGCAGAGTACACAGCAGTACCCCATGGAGGAGGTCAGAACCTACTTAGGAAATAGGCTCTGCAGGACAGCTGTGCCAAAGCGAAGCATCTCTCCTGGACTGGACGTCCAGGGAATAATGCTTAGTGAAAGTGTGGACTGTCTCCCAGGTAGCAGCTTGACAGATTTCCAAATGGGAATATCTCCAGCAGCCGCTAGAGATGCAGCTGTACCCCCAGGGAATGAGCCCTCAGGCCTGAGGGCGTCTTTGCCCAGTTTTTTGATAACAGAACTGGATACAAGAGACAATCCACCTAGCAACCGACCTCCTAGTAGCAGGCCTCCCTTACCCACATCTCCATAGGTAAGGAAGAGCTGGAGGATTCGAACCTGTGACCCTTTGGTACGATCCAAATAATAGCTAAGGGCTCTTTACGTCCAAACTGTGCAAGCTTCTCTCACCAGAAGAGGAGTGCTCAGTAAAAATACTGGAAGAGATGGATTGGTTAAGATGAAAATCTGAAACCACCTTAGGTAAAAACTTTCTGTTAGTCCTGAGGATCACTTTATCTCTGTGGAAAGAAATGAAATCTCTTCCACTGACAAGGCTTGCAATTCACTTATCGCCTAGCAGAAGTGATAGCCACTAGAAAAACAGTTTCCAAGTTAAGAATTTGAGATCTGCGAATCCAGAGGCTCAAGGGAGGTTGCATTAGCTGGGCAATGCAAATATTCAAGTCCCATGCAGGGGTTGGTTCCCAAAGGGAGGATTAGTATGAAGTAACCCTTTGAAAATTTGGCAAACACAGGGTGAGAAGAAAGAGAAACTGGTTTTCCTGCAGAAATAAAAACTGAAACAGCTGCCAAATGAACCTTTAAGGTAGCTGGTTTGAGGCCTAAGGAATTTAAGTGGACCAGGTAGTCCAACAAATAGGCAGGTCAGCTGATTCTGGGGTGATTTGCCTCTCAGAACACCAAAATGAGAATCTCTTCCATTTAGAATTATAAGTGGCTCTAGTGGAAGGCTTTCTGGAGGCCTTCAAAATATCCAAGACACCTTGAGAAAGGTGTAAATGAGCAACTCTAACTCCTCAAGAACCAAGCCTTGAGGTGGAGGAGTTGAGATCCGATACTACACTCTCCCTGTGCACAGGTCAGCAGGTTGTGAGCCCTGGGCAAGGTCAGGGAGGTGGAATGATAGGGACAGAAGAAGAGGGTACCAAGGCTGCCTGGCCCAGTCTGGAGCAATCAGAATCACCCTGCAAGGCTGAGTTCTGATTTTACTAAAACCCTGAAGAGTAGAGGGAACGGAGGGAAAGCATAGAGGAACTTTCCTCCCAATCCAGCTGAAAGGCATTCAGGGGACTGACCCCAGAACTGGGGCCTGCAGCAAAACAGGGGAAGTTTGTGCTGTCTGGGGCTGCAAAAGATCTATCTGAGGAGTGCCCCAGCTGGCAAAGATTGACCCCAGCACTTGAGGGTTCAGAGCCCATTCGTGATGGCCCTGAGAAATCCTGCTGAGGGCATCGCTAGGACATTGTCCTTCCCTGGGAGGTGAACCGCTATCAGAGAGGTGTTCAGGAATAGGCCAGAGACCACAACTTCATTGCTTCGGTGCATAGGGCTGAAGAGCAAGTGCCCCCTTGCTTGTTGATGTACCACATTGTTGTGGTATTGTCTGTCCTGACTTGAACAATTTTGTTCTGGACAGTTTCTGAAAAAACCTGGAGAGCTAGGAAGACAGCTCTGAGCTCCAGCAGATTGATGTGAAGCAGAGATTCCTGAGGGGACCAAACTCCCTGAGTTGAAAGGTCGCCCAGGTGAGCCCCCCAACCCAACAGGGACGCATCCATGGTGAGGATGAGGGAGTGAGGGACAGGAAGGAATGGGACCCCTGAGGACAGGTTGCTCCGATCCAGCCACCACTGGAGAGCTAGGATCAGAGTCTTGGTCACTGGGACCAATTTGGTAAGGGGGTCCCTCCTTTGAGACCAATAGGACCTCAAGTGGAACTGAATGTCCCTCATCTGAAATCTTGCCCCTGGCACAACAGCTGTAGAGGCAGCCATGTGCCCCAGGAGTTGCAGAAAGTGCCTTGCTGGTCGAGAGACCTGCATGGAGAAAGAAGATGCCAGGGCAATGAGTTTGTCCACTTCTTGGAGGGAGGAATGCCCTGGCTAACTTTGTGTTCAGCTCTGCACCTATAAAAGTTAGTACCTGAACTGGTTCGAGAACTGACTTTGGAACATTCAGCAGGAACCCCAGAAAGGTGAGGAGTTCCTGGGTGATTTGCAAGTGGGATTTTACCTGCTCTGATGACTGACCCACAATAAGCCAGTCATCCAAGTAGGGAAACACAGCTATCCCTTGTCTTCTTAAGTGGGCCACTACTACAGCTAGACATTTTGTGAAAACTCTTGGAGCAGAAGTGAGTCGAAGGGCATTGCCTGAACTGGTAGTGGCCGAGGGCAGTTCGAACCTGAGGTACTTTCGGTGAGAGGCCCTGATTAGAATATGGAAGTAGGCGTCCTTGAGGTCCAGGGAAGCTAGCCAGTCCCCTGGCCTCAAGGATGGCAAAATCATTGCTAAAGTCAGCATTTTGAACTTTGGTTTTACAAGATGCTTGTTCAGAAATCTTAAATCCAAGATGGGCCGCCAGTCTCCTGTCTTTTTTGGGGTCAGAAAGTACCTTGAGTAAAGACCCTTGCTCTGGTGGCAAGGGGGGACCCTTTCCACTGCTTTACAGTCCAAAAGAGAGGAAACCTCCGCTTCTAGTGCGAGGGTTTCTAAAAGACTTGAGGGGGGAAAGTGCCTGGCTCTCATCTTGGGAAACTGTTTGAAACTGAGAACCAAGCCTTGGCTTACCACCTCCAGAACCCATTTGTCCGAGGTTAGGAACAACCAATTCTGGCAGAAATAAGCCAGTCTGCCCCCACCGGTACAGGAGAGTCGGCCCCAGACACCCCGTCAGGGTGCCTGCTTGGCAGAAGCAGCTTTAGGTTGGGGAGGGGCCTGCCTGTGCCCGTCTGCCTCTGCCTCTGAAAAATCCTCTCTGTGCAAAAGCAGAAGAAGCCTGGAATTGGTAAAAGGCCTATTGTAAGGCCTGCCCTACCCTGGGGCATGCCTATGTTGAGTGGCATGCCTTTCCTTAGCTTGGGCACTTTTGTAAGTAGTTCTGTATTCATCCATCTTTTTCATGTAATTTTCTGTTTGTTCTCCAAACAGAGAATTTCCTATAACAGGAAAATCTATAGCCTTTGACTGGGTATCTTCGGACAGATTAGTGCATCTGAGCCATGCCAACCTACGGAGAGCTACAGAAGTGGCCATGACCCTAGAGGAAACATCATTAACATCAACAGCAGCATGAAATTGAACTTAGAGGCTTCAATGCCATCAGCAGCCACCTGTTCCAACTCACTAGCCAGCTGGCCATGGGCCTGCTTGGCCAACTGCAATATAGTGTCCCATCTAGATTTCTGATATCTAGCCACATAAGCCATATAATTAACCTGTCTGAGTCCCAAAGAAGCTGCCACATACTGTTTTTCGCCATGGCATCAATCTTCCTGGAATCCTTATCAGGAGGATGTGAAGCCAGGGAATATTACCTTGTCACAGGCTGCAGCTTGCACCACACCTACATGACTACACTGTTCAGTAAGGAAGTCTGTATTAGGGCCTGACAACGATACCTTCTGTCCATTTTTTATCTACAGGAGGGACAGAAAAGGATTTTTAAATCTTAGTGGTTTGTCTCCTAAATGACTTATGTAAAGGAATAGACAACCTTCTAGCCTCTGGAATATCCATCATTTCCACATAGTCAGGCTCCTCTTGCTCATCCACAGCCTCTTCTAAGGGAGCTGAGAGTTTCTGCTACTTTCTTATAAAATCTGAAATGAGATGGGACTCAGACAATAAAGGGGAGACTCAAAGGGTCTGTCTGGAGAAATGTCCAGTTCTATTGGCACTTCAGACCTTCCCAATCACAATTACAATCATCAAAATCTTCCTCCCTCCTGTGGTTCATAAAATCCCCAACATCATAATCCTGAACCACTGGACCTGAACGAGACCCCTTTTTCCAACCAGAGAGGGTTCAACAAGTCCCTGAGACAAAGATTGGACAATCTGTATGGCTTTAGCTATTTCTACAGCAGAAGGAGAGACAAAACTGGACTCCACACTAGCTGATTTCTTTGTCCTTTTGCTTTGACTGGTTCCTCAGGACCAGCCTTTCTTTGCCGAAGTATGGCCCTGGTCAGGGCACTCCCTCTGGTCCAGCCGTAGCTGGGCGGGCTGGCCATCTGGGTCAGCGGACTTTTGGCCTCTCATTCCCTGAGCCTGCCCAATCTCTTTCCAGGGTGGCTGCAGGAAATTCTTACATATCTGGCAGTCTGACAGGAGGTGGTCAGCCCCAGACAATAGACACAAGTGTGTGTGGGTCAGCCTTGGCAAAGGCTTCCCACAGACATCACTGATGTTGAAACCCAGTGGGCCGGTTTTCTTTTGGGTTTCTCAGACATAATGCCAGCCTAACCAAACTTGTCCTTTATTTCAGGCCTTGCCAGGACAAGACACCCTTATCGGTCCCTAACCGTGATCACGGGTATTTGAAAAACCACTTTTAATTGCAGGTTTTTTTAGGACCCGATAAGAACGAGTACCTCACTCTAAATGCAAAGAACAATTTTTTAAAGCAAACTGATCGGTTCAGAAGCGAACCGATAATGAGTTCCACACACAGACTAAAATTATTTTACTTACGGTTACCAGATAGAGCTTTAAACGGAAAACCGTGGTAATTTTAAACACTTTCCGGTTAAATGAACCGATAAAATACTTTAAACCGCAAACGAACCAAATGAAGGAGCTGGTCTCGGAGCGCCTGTTCAGTGAAAGCGGAGTAAAGAATCTGACAGTTTGGGTTCAAACAACCCAGATAGAGCTTTCAATAAGCGCCCTCTCGCTGTGGAACTCCAGATTTCTCTGGAGTTAACTATTTCATCTCCGGGGCAGTCAAAAGCCAGGGGCATACTGCAAAGGTCCTAATATAAGCAAGACTTCATGGTGTTTGAATACATTTAACTTCATACTGTCTAACGGGGAGTGGGTGAGGGATCTGAGGGTGGAGGAACCATTGGCGGGGAGTGACCACTGGACAGTATGGTTCCAGTTGCAGCTGAGCAGGGAGAGGGAAGCATCTGGCATAAGGGTGCTAGACTTTAGAAAGGTTGACTTCAAAAAGATGGGTGAAGTGGTACAAGGGTTCCTGGACAGTATTCAGCCTAACATGAACATGAATCAGAGGTGGGAATTCATTAAGCTAGGGATAGAGGAGGCAACAAATTCCTGCAGCAAATCCAAAAGCAAAAAGGCTAGGGCAAAGAAACCTAGCTGGATGAGCAAGGGTGTCATAGACAGGGTGAGGAAGAAAAGAGTTGTGTATAAGAGATTCAGGAAAACAGGGAAGGGGAGTACAGGAAGGAGTACCTGAAGAAACAAAGGAGGTGACCAGGGAAGTAAAGGCAGCAAAGGCGTCGAGGGAGTTCAGGCTGGCGAAGAGAATTAAGGAGGGTTAAAAAGACTTCTTCAGGTACATCAGGGAGAATAGGGGTTGTAAGGAGCAAATAGTAAGGATTAAGAAGGAGGGAGAATGGGTGGCAAAAGGGGGCGAAAAGGCAGAAGTGCTTAACGACTATTTCTACTCAGTTTTTTACTAAAGAGAAAGAGGAGGAAATACCTAAGGTTGGGGGGAGTAGGATCAGAGAGGAAGGGGTTGACAGATGGGGAAATAACAGAAGGTAACGTGCTAGAGGGGTTAAGGGCACTGAAGGTGGACAAGGCTCCAGAAACAAAAACACCACAGTTGGCTCAAGAATGGAGTCACTGGACGGAGCCGTAACAAAAAGTGCTGCATCCGCATACAAAAACGGTTGCTTGGCTGCCCATACTAGCAGTCAATCCACTGCTAGGATATATTAAAAAAGTATTTATTAATAGACAAGATACAATGTAAGTAGCACCCCCACCAACTAAGTCAACATTTCACACTGCTCTAGTGCTTTTTCAAGCCGGATGGCATACACCCCAGGGTACTGAAAGAGTTGGCAGAGGTCCTGGCAGGCCCACTGGCAGGCCTATTTAATGCCTCTCTAGACTCAGGGTGTGTACCTCAGGATTGGAGGATAGCACATGTGATTCCTCTCCATAAGAGTGGTCCCAAAGATGAACCAGGAAACTATAGACCAGTGAGTCTCACGTCCATAGTTGGGAAACTGATGGAAACAGTCCTGAGGGAGAGGCTGGTGACCCTGCTGGAGGCCAGTGGGGCACAGGACAGTCGGCAGCATGGCTTTGTCAAGGGCAAATCCTGCCAGACCAACCTAGTGGACTACTATAACTGAGTGACTAGGGAAATGGACAAAGAGCATGCGGTAGATGTCCTGTACCTGGACTTCAGTAAGGCATTCAACTCGGTGCCACGTGGGAGACTAGCATGTCAGCTTAGGGGCACGGGGCGGGGGAAAACGTAGCGGAACAGGTGAAGATCTGGCTGCAGGGATGGCAGCAGAGTGTGGTGATGGAAGGAGAATTATAATCCCCAAGGGCAATGACGAGCGGGGTCCCAAAGGGGTCAGTGCTGGGGCCAGTATTATTTGGGGTATTTATTGCAGACATCTCGGTAGGCAGCTGCAGAGTAGGGGTGCTAGCTGCAAAATCAAGCAGACTCGGAAGATCAAATGGTCTTTTTCTGCTGTGAGTTTCATATGTTCATAACAAACATTCATCTGCATGTCAGTTAATGGGATTCTCATGTACTATACGTGATGGGTACTTTGAAGGGTTTGGTAACAGGAGCGTCCCCTCCAGCTTTTGGGTACAAAACTCCCCAATTAGTCACTCCTTGACTGGTGAAAGCATGTGCTCTGGCAGAATTCTCATTGAAGTGTAATGCTGCAATATGCAACCTGTAAAGGAACAAGAAATGCAACATGTTTCATTGACAAGTGCAGTGAACACACATGATTGAGAAAAACAATACGCAAAAACAGGCTCAATGGCACAAAGAAAGGAGCCCCACACTGGGACACAATAAAAACTTACATTTATTGTTTAAAAGCGAGTAATAGGTAGCACCTCCCACCAACAAAGCTCCTCAACGTTTCATGCCACGCTGGCGCTTTTTCAAGATGTCAGCAGCGACCAGACACAAGTGGATTTTCATTTAATTTTTAAGAATATCTTTGTTATGGATAGCAACTAAGTACTGGCATACTGATCGATACTTTTAAATATTCCTATCATATGCCAGACAAATGCTTGGTTTAGAATAATAGTATGGCATGAAGAGGCATTAACTTCCTTTGGAGAATCCCAGTAATCAGGGGCATAGTTAATTCAGCTACATCAGATAGAAATAGAGCTGTAAGGACCATATATTAATGATGAGGAAGGGGAGGGTTGGTTGAAGCAGGGGGTGATAAGTTAGTAGCGCTAACCAATAAATTCTGCTTGGTGTTCACTATGGAATGGGGGGAGTGATACCCAAGGGAGCAGCATGGCAGGGATGGAGATGCAGGGGTCAATGGATGGAGCAATCACAGAGGGCAGGGTTCTCATACGAGAGTAGACTGAGGGAGCTGAACATGTACTCAATGGAGTAGAAGACAGTAGAGATGGGGGATATGGTTGAAACCTTCAGGTACTGTACTGCTCATCGGCCTCCAGGACATGCTGGGACGGGGGAGTGGGGCGCCATGTGTTTGCCTCAGTGGCTGGAGGGGTGGGTGATCCTCTACACTACTGAAAGGGTGGGGGACACAATATTTTATGTACTCGTATGGGAAGGGGAGATCATTACCATATGGTCAGGGCTGGGGCACAGATGTTTTATTTACTCGAAAAGGGGATCGAGATAGGGAGGAGGGCCACTACACTATAGAAATTGGGATGGGGGTTTTATTGTATTGTACTCAAATGGGGATCAGGATGGGGAGGGGGGATCCTACACTATGGAACAAGGGTGGGGTGTAGGACAACACAGGACGGGGCAAGGGGGGGGTTGCAGGCCACCTGGTGCATCCTGTCAGGCGCATCCCTGCAGAAGGCATGCAAATGAGGCCATAATGACATGCAACTGGCCTGTTTGCTCCTTGCATGCATAATGGCCTCATTTGCATTTTCCTTGCTGAATAAAGGCCTTTGTTGCATGGATTTTATTAAGACTGTTGTTGTTTTATTTGAGACTATTTATGTACAGCATCTGGGTTTGGAAAGGCACTTTATAAATAAAGCTATTATTATTATATATGGAATTTGGGCCCGGCGCATCTGCTATTACACCGCATATCCCCATTCAAGGTATTCAGGCCATCAGGAGGGATATGAGGAGACACTTTTTCTACAGAGAGGGTGGTAGCTGTGTTGAATGCATTACCGGCAGAAGTGGTATCTAGTAGATCAACTGGCTGCTTCAAAATGGGGCTAGAACAGGGCAAGATGGAGGGTCAGAGGAACTGGGGTTAGCTTCTGTTTAATCAGTTAATATCACACCACTCTCACCTTGCCTCCACGGTGTCGCAGTAACAGTGCAGACTTTTCAGAGCAAAGGAAAGGATAACTTTGTGAAAAGCCTCTAGAGAGGAAGTGTGTTCAGCAGGTGACAGATGTTGAATGTCCTTGCATAGGATCTTGTTGTCCACTATTGACATCAGCTCATTAAATGGTTGGCTCCCTGTGAGGAATTACTATAGTCGGTTTAAGTTATTAACATTTTACCACAAAATTTAAAATTAAAATGACGACAATTGCAGTGGTAGTGTAAAAAACCTTGACAGATTTGCAGGGACACAAGGTACAGCTCACTCATAACATTGTTGGTATGTGTCATACAGTTCCTGAGTCTGAGTCAGACTACTGATGTTACTAATCGCCTCCACATACTATTCATATTTCATCATATACAACACTTGCTACAAATCAATGTGGCCACTCTCTGTGTAGCAACTCCCCACATCAACATCATATTTTCCAACCCCAAACAACAGCCAGAATTGTACCATTCAATTCAGGAATTCAAAATTCTTCTGTGATCCAGTGGCATACATGAACACAGGCACACAAACGCTGCTGCTGAACCCATGTCCACCATTCTGCTGCCCTTGTGATCGGCAGAGGTACCGCCGCCTCTGCCATGTCGCTGCCACTCCTGAGCATTCCAGACACCCCATGCTCAGTGGGTACCTGACAACCTGCGAGAGAGAGAGGGAGTGCCTGGTGCCCACATTCCTGACTCCATGCTGTCATCACCATGCCTGGAGGAATCCTGCTTGGGGATGAGTTCCACAGCTTCGAAGCAGACACGACAATCAGCCGTATCCAGCTGCACAGCTTCCTAGGGGACTCCTGGGGGATTCTGTTCTCTCACCCCAAAGACTATACCCCTGTCTGCACCACAGAGCATGGACACACAGCGAAGCTGGCAGAGGAGTTTGAGAAATGAAATGTCAAGATGATTGCGTTCTCTGTGGACAGCATCAAGGACCATCTTGGATGGAGTAACGACATCAATACTTACAATGGTGACAAAGTCACAGAGAAATTGCCCTTCCCAATCATTGCCGACCCCAACCAGGATCTGACTGTCAAGCTGGGTATGCTGGACCCGGATGAGAAGGACAAGGATGGCCTGCCTCTGCCCGTTCGATGTGTGTTTATTATTGGTCCAGATAAGAGGCTGAAGCTGTCCATCCTGTACCCCACAACTACTGGCAGAAACTTCAGTGAGATTCTGAGAGTCATTGACTCATTTCAGCTAACCGCACACAAGAAGGTCACAACTCCTGTCGACTGGAAGCCAGGTGAGAGCTGTATGGTCTTTCCCAACATCCCCGAGGCAGAGGCAACCAAGCTGTTTCCAGGTGGCATTTTCACCGAAGAGCTGCTATCTGGCAAAAAATATCTACACTACACCCGCCAGCCATAAACAGTCCAGGGGGGTGGCATCGGTGATCAGGATTTTCAGCAGCGTTGGTGCCAGAACTGACTACGGATGGTCAGCATGACAATGCCACTGGAAGTATCCTATAATGGATGCACTACTTGGAAAATTATTTACGTTAAGGTGTCTTGGAATTCTGTTGGGTATCCTTTCATGCATGCAGAACAAGTATGTAACCTACAGAACATTCCAAATGTGGACTGAATGTGACTCTTAAGTTACAGTTGCTGTTTTATGATTAAGATGACCTACTTGTGAATGTTCTTCAAAGTCCTCAACCTACAAATCCCCGTTACTCCCGACCCCCCAAAACAATATTGCTCTCGCACCCAGGCTAGGACCAGGACATGCATATGGTCTTCCTGTGGTTGTTGTTTATGAAGATATTTCTTATTGCTGTCTGTCTTTTGTGAAATGCACTAAAGTCAGTTTCTCATTACAGAAGTGGCAGAGAATGGAAGGCTACTACTACAGAGACCTCCTGCCCTTCCTTCGCTGCCAAGTAAATCCCAGAGATTTTGATGGTATATAATTGAGCTGTATCCTAGCTGGACAGAGATTTGCACTACTTCAATAATCAGTTGCCTCACCGCGTGCTGTTAAATGGTGGAGGAATTCAATAAATTTAGTGAATCTTCAAAAAAAAAAACATGGGCACACAAACAGGACTACAAATGAACTACAGAACATGCTAGGCCATGGAACAACATTGACGTGAGGGTGGATACTAGCCCTCACCTACTGGCAATTAGTAGGGGGGTTCATCTTGGGATTTGTGGGCCCGGAGGGTCAGGCAAATGACAGCGCTAGTGTTAAGGGGGTTAGAACTAGTAATCGTTAGAGAAAAAAAAGGATGAGCAACTTAATGCACATTCAGTGTGTTCTGCCACACTGGGTTTCTGATTCGCATAGTCATCTCGAGCTTCACTCTCGAGGTCAGAGGTAGTCAGTACCCATCTGTGGCATAACAGACCAATTGTGTACTATTGCAAAGCTCAATGGATGTAGACACACACCACAACTTAGAAGTCTAACTATATATTTCGGTTTCAGACAGGGAGGGTAAAAAGGATGGGGGACTGGCCCTGTACATCAGAGATGGTATGAATGCTATAGAAGTTCAGGGAAGACAGGGAGAGGTTGAGGTACTATGGGTCAACCTGGAGTCAGGAAATGCAACAGCAGTACGCACAGGTGTGATATACAGATCTCCGGTACATAGGGAGGAAGTAGACAGGGAACTAGTAGAGAACATACATGACACTGCAGCTAAAGGTGAAATCCAGCTAGTGGGGAATTTCAATATGCTGGATGTGGATTGGGTCACCCAGGTGGCTACTTCAGACAGAAGCACAGCCATAATAGAATGCCTGCAGGGTGTTGGACTCAAGACAGCTGGTGCATGAGCCAACCAGGGACGGTAGGAGGGCACATGTAGTCCCATTGCACAAAAGCAGCAGTAGGGAGGAGGTGGGGAACTACAGGCCAGTCAGCCTAACCTCAGTGGTGGGAAAGATCATGGAGACACTTCTGAAAGAAAGGATAGTGGCACATTTGCATCCAGCAGTGACCAGGATCTGAGGCAACACAAATTCACAGCAGGAAGGTCATGTCGAAAGAATCGAATAGATTTTTTTGATGGGGTGACTAGGGACATAAATCAGGGAGGGGCAGCGGACGTGGTCTACCTAGGTTTCAGCAAAGTCTCTGACACTGTCCCACGTAGAAGGCTGATTAATAAGATGGGTAGTCTGGGTATGGGAGACAAGGGGGTGAACTGAGTTAGGAACTGGTTAACAGACAGGAGACAGAGGGTGGTGGTAAATGGGGTACAATTTGGGGAGAGGGGGATGACCAGTGGGGTCCCTCATGGATCAGTACTAGGACCAGTCCTGTCATTGCAGAGGGACTGGATGGAAAGGTCTGCCTGTTTGCAGATGTCACCAAGGTCTGCAACAGGTGGATACTGCAGAAGGAGTGCAGAAAATGAAGATGGACATGGAGAGGCATGAAAGATGGACAGAGACGTGGCAACTGAGATTCAATGCAAAGAAGTGCAAAATAAAGCACCTGGGTAGAGGGAACTCTGGGGAGAACTGCACATTTGGGGGAAGGGATGACTGTCTCCAAAGAGGAAAAGGACCTAGGTGTTATCATCTCTGATGACCTTAAAGTATCAAAGCAGGGCACAAAGGAGGCAGGGAGGGCCAGTAACATGCTAGGGTGCATAGGCAGAGGTATCACTAGCAGGAGGCGGGAGGTGGAAATGCCATTGTAGAAAACATTGGTAAGACTTTACATGGAATACTGCATGCAGTTCTGGAGGCCACATCTGCACAAGGACATAGATATGGTGGAGACTATCCAGAAAAGGGCAACAAAGATGGTGCAGGGCTTGCACCACAAAACATATGAGGGGAATCTAAAGGACCTAAATATGTACTCATTGGAGGAGAGGAGAGAGCAGGGGGATATGATTGAAACTTTCAAGTACCTCAAGTGCATAAGCAAGGTGCAGGTTGGGAACCTTTTCCAATGTTGAAAAATTACTACAGCAATGGTGCACAATATGAAATGAGAAAGGGGGTAGATTAAGAGGTAATGTGAGAATGTTTTCCTACGCAGAAAGAGTAGCTGACACTTGGAATAGTCTACCACAGGCGGTAGTGGAAGAAAACACAGTGGAGGGGTTTAAGCATGCATGGAACAGGCACAAGGGAAGATTGAAAGGTGAGGGAGTGGTGAAAAGCCATTGATCAGATAGGATCAGTAGCCACATTCAATGTATAGGGCCTATGGGCAGACTGGATGGGCCTAGCCATCCTAATCTGCCAACAGTTTATATGTTTCTATGTTAAACCGATGGTTCACAGATCCCCCCACTGCAGCCCTTCCCTTGAGCAATGACTGCTGACATGAATTGTAAGTATACCTCTTCTTATCCAGACATGGCAATAAGAGACCCATGCAGACACTGTGGGAACAAATCATCACATCCTGAATGTATATCGGCCACATGGTTGCTGATGGACTTCCATTTTGCTTGAGCCATGTTGCCGTCAACACCGCTTGAACTTGTGCACCAGTACACATGGTTGGTGATGGATTGACACCATTGCACTAAGATTTTACAGTCTTTCCTTCAACCCTTTGATTCAATCTTTCTCTTGATATCTTTTACAAATATTAGTGAGTACAGTATCAAGACATTGGGAGTGTAAGCAATGATAAAAATAACAGTATTGTTATTGACACTAAATATTGTTGACACCAACCCTTAGCCATAAGCCAAACATCAAACCAATGCTTGATGTGAGTCTTTTGCTCACGTATATGCTGACACCAATATGCCTGTGAGTTGTAAGACTAACCACATGGACATCTGCATCAACTTCTTCAGTCCCCCTTGAAGGCCTTCTAGCTCCATAGCATTGCTATTTTTAACTTCATTACTCTAAACAACAAATACTTTGTGTCACACTGTGTGCCTGTAAACCAGTATACGCTGAAGTACTTTGAAAATAGTGGGTACATGAAATACAGTTCCTATTACCTGTACTAATTCAATGTTCACTCTCTTTGTGTGGTCCAGATCAATTAGGGTGTAGGAGCCATACTTAGCCGTGTATACTGGAGAGCAGCACCGTGCGTCTCCACCAAGGTTTGCTTTTCCTTTAGGGAAGAACGTTAATAAAGCTTGTTGTGTTCGGGACCACACTGTCTTGACAGCAGGAATTAAATAACTGGTTTGCATTAAATTATATGTTCTTACTGAAATGGTGGGAATATTCATGTGTCTCAAGAAGTTAAGCATTCTAACAGGACTCACACACAGATACACACACAGAAATATGATAGCAGAGAAAGGCCCCACAGCCCATCTAGTCTGCCCAACACCCTACTTCCCCCCTTGTTATGCTTCCACCCTCTTTTCCCAACCCCTTAAATCTATCCCAAGCCCTCTTGAACCCCTCCACCATTTCAGCTGCCACTACGTCCTCCGGCAGCATGTTCCAGGTCTCCACCACCCTCTCCGTGAAAAACTGCCACCTGACATTATCTCTGTATTGCCCACCTTCCAGTTTGAGGCTATGTCCCCTCGTGTTCGCTCCCTTCTTCAATTTGAACAAGCTATCACCCTCCACCTTATTTATTCCCTTCAGACTCCCACTCAAAAGAAATATGCTGGAAGTTGTGAACAAGTTTTCCAACGGCATTGTGCCATGTCGCAGCTGGCTTTCCCAAGTTCTACAATGTCCAGTGGGATAAACCTGTTCAATTGTGATCATGCTTCCCAGTGCATGCCTGAGGAATACCTTGCTTGTCTTGAGACACATGAAACATGACTCCAGCAGCAATAGTAGAGTGCTCTCGAACACAATGAATTTACATTCTCTCTCTGGTGATGTCCCGAAATTTCATTTCTGTGCCACTGGAACTGAAGAAAAACAACATCAGAAACAGTCTGTTAGTATTATCTGCTAAATGATGTATGTATCATTGCAAAAAGCTTCTCAGAAATGTTGTAATCTGATTGGCTGTCTGTTAGGATTCCAACAGCTTTACATTAATCCATGTTATACTGTCATGTACAGCCTGATCACATTGGCACATGGATTCTTCCTGTCAGTATTCCATCCTCTAGCACTGCTGAATGACTGGAATGATGCATTCTGATTTTGAACCAGCATTCTTAAACTGTTGGTGGAAGAACTGTTTTATTAAAAATCTCCCTCTAAATGAGGAAAACATTCAAAAAGTAGTATTTTAACTCTCTTCTTTGGAAGACTTTTTTTATAATAGCAATAAGGCACTCCCAAGAGTTAGATTAACAGTCAATCACTCCTTAGGGGCAATATGGCACTCGGTTGTGCCTCGTGCCACATTACACCCCTAGGGGGGTGATTAACAGACTATTAATCTAACCCCTGGTCATGCCCAATTGCTTACATATATGATACTACTCATATACACATATATAGGTGTATAAATAAATATGTTGATGTACATTTTCCTGTGCAGGGTCATGGCAGAAACATGACTAAATATTGCACCACTGACAGTGACAACATGCAGTTATGACAAACGTCAACAGAAGCAACAATATGGCTTATCAAAAAGAACTCAGACAACCCCACTCAACATCCACTTCGCACAACAACTAAAACATTATGCACTTGCAACCAATGTGAAAGGAATATGAACCAAACACAGGAAGGCAACCATAATGGTGCCTCATGTCTCAGTACTGGGTCCATTCAACTTTATTGTCTTAACTGGAAACATTGCAGAATGGCTTACAGTGATGATAGATCTCTATGCAGACAATGTCAAGGTGCACATAACAGTGGACACATCATACGGAGAGGAAAGAAAATGTACAAAAACAAGGCAAGCCGGTACAGATGGAAAAGCTTTGTCTACACATAAATTAATTTAGTTCATGGAGGGGAGTGGTCATAAATCCAGGATGGTGGGTCAGATACAGTAACAAAACAGGGCAAAGAACAGAGGTGGAAGGGAGGGGTAATGTTAATGGGTGACCGTAAAGTAGAGCAGCAATGTGTACAGGGGGTAGGAAGTGACAGAATGATGATGTATTGCATTGCATTCAGTAAGAATTACACCGACAGCTTATTCTGGATCATTGTCAGTAGGCATTCTTCTTTATCTCCACCCGGGACGAGACTAAAAATAGGTAGAATTGTCTAGATATCCTTTCCTGGTCAGCAAAAAATAAATAAATAAAAATTGTAAGAGGCACTACCATTATAAAGCAGGAGGGAGTGATAACAGTCTACTGGAATGACCACATATGGTATACTGGATTCAGCTCAGCGGATCACATATCTGGAAAAGCATAGACATAATGGATGCGGTGTATAGATGAGTGACAGAAAAATAGTCAAATGAATGCTCCAGACAACAAATAAGGAATTACAGTCAGATCTCAATAGGTATACTCATGAGTAAGGAAGCTAGAGTGGTGATATGATAGAGACATTCAAAAACCTCAAAGATAAAAACGAATTCCAGTACGGAATCAAATGCCATTATAAAAAAGGTCTCAGAAATGCTGCAATCTGACTGGCTGTTAGGATTCCAACAGCCTTACATTAATCCCGGTTACACTGCCATGTACAGCCTGATCACTATGGCATATGGATTCATTCTGTCAGCATTCCATCCTTTAGCACTGCTGAATGACTGGAATGATGCATTCTGATTTTTAACCTGCATTCACAAACTGTTGGTGGAACAACTATTTTATTAAAAAAAATCTCCCTCTAAATGAGGAAAACATTCCAAATGTATAGTTTAAAGGGGACAGGAAATCATTTCTAATTGACAACTGTTTATAAAGTTCTTATTCTCAGAAATGATATGCATTCCCTTAAATTATCAATATTTAGCTGCTCCTGAATAAAAAGGAGGCAGTATAGTGCAGTGGTTTAAGGCTCTGAGCTGGAGACCTGGGTTTGAATCCCACAGCCCCCACTTGCATACTGTGTGACCCTGAGCAAGTCACTTAACTTCCCTGTGCTCCCAGGTCGCACCTGTAAACAAGTTTTCAGCTTAGTGTGCCACTCCTGGTTAAACAATTGAAAAAAACAACTGTATTTTGCATTGCTTTGTATTTATGGGCAGCATGCTGTTACAGTTTTCTGCACGGAACCAGTAACCTGGAGTTTTTACTATGTCATGATTTGTGCACAGAATGTTAATTATGAGTTGTTGACCTACTAGAACAATGCTTAGAGTTCTGTGCGCAAACCACAACATAGTTAAAACTCCAAATTACTGGTTCCATGAAGAGAACTGTAACAGAATGCTGCCCATAAAAACAAAACAATGCAAAATAAAGTTTTTTACATCAATTTTTATTCAGGTACAGTTAAATATTGATACTTTAGGGGAATGCATATCATTTCTGAGACTAAGAACTTTATAAATAACTGTCAGTCACAAATGATCTCCTGTCCTCTTTAAACATGAATGGAACATTGTATCACATCACCGCAAATGAGAACTGAATAAGAAACAAATCATAAATGGTCCAGCAACGCTATCATTGGACAGCAACGTATAACCACCAACAGAAGTTGCAAAAATGAATAATAGCAGCACTGTGCTTGTTGCATAAACTTTACATATGGTTTTTGAAGCAATGACATTTAGAATACATGACAGAGTCTCAGGTGTACATGGAATACTTCAAGATGCGCTATTGAATCACCATTACCAATCCATGTACTATACATAAATAAATCATATGTGTTCAATGTAGGCAAAACAAAAACCATAACTATGACAGTTTTACATATTTTAAAAACAAAATCATATATCCAATACCATTCTTCTTGTACAGGGATGTTGACATCATCTTCACTGTCAGTTCGTTGACTGTCTATGCTGGAGAATGACCAATTGGGATCGCCAATTGTGTCATTGTTGTACTCCAATGAGCTTTCATCATCCAGTTCATCTACACATAACTCTTCTGCGATGGGATCCAGAATAACTGATAGGTTGTCACACTGTATTGCGACAGAGGATGTCTGAACAGATGTGGTGCGCACTTGAATTCCTCTGCTAATTCCCATTGGGTATGTCTGTGTACCCCTAGAATTTCTTGTCTTTGCTCCACTGGTGCCCACATTCTTCATAGTCTGAGTAGACTTGTTGACCATCACCTTCAGAACCAAAAGACACACAGATGGGACTAAGATGTAGCTCAGACACAACGAGAGCATTTTGAAAAGACAAATCATGCTGCGACAAACTGATGACAGTCAATGTTACTGGATCACAAAAGACTCCCATTCTTGATGTCCACTACGTTACAAAGTCAACCACATAATGCAACATCCATACGGGCAAAACATAGTACCAAACATTGGTTGTGAAAATATACTATAAGATGTATAATGCTGGTTACAGAAGTCTTGGTGTGTTTGTCCGGCACACAACCTGTCCCAATCTGCCTGCCCTCTGCACTGTGGCCGTTTCACCAGCCCAACCCTCCCACACCTTGATCAAACCACACTCCCATCCCCGCTCATACAGACAGACCTTTTTTTTTTAATAAATAAAGCCAAACAAGCCACCATGCTTTTCTGGCACAGCGCCCACAGTGTCTCTTGGGTCTGCCATGGCACGGCGGCTGATGACTCTCCTAGTACTGTACCTGTGGCAGTAATAGACACATTTCAATTATTTGATGCAATGGCAATGCCAACATTGCTGAAAGGTAAAATTAATATAAAGGAGCTTCAGGCAGTTAGCATGGCACTAACAGTAATTGTCACATAGGAATTATGCTGACATGTGCCGTGTTGACTGTATACATAACTTTGCCAGACAGATAACATATTCAACTCCCCAACAACACTGCATGATACAGGTCTCACAGCAGTATCACTGCTGACCTCAGTGATGTATCAGATTTACAGTGCGTCGCCAGACAAATTCATACTTTCTCATCCATCTGAGTCACCTTCACATGGGGCATGGTGCTCGTGACACTAACTTCAGCATTTGCAGAAGGGGGTATGTTCTCTATGTCCTCTGAAGTGGGCATTACTTCAGTAGACGGTGCGAGTCTCTTTCACTTAGTTTCCACCAGTCCCAGTTCTTGCAAAACCTGATGAAATGTAAAATATAAATGATTTGTTAAAATGCATGTCAATCTACATGTAATAGACATCATGCTACATGTTAAGTATCTGTACGCATGCAGAAATGATTACGATAGTACCAGTACCTATGACTATGTGCATCATTCACTGCAAGTCAGAAAGATATACCATGAAAAATGTGCAAACACTTGTCAGATTGTCACCAATCTGGGGAACACACACAACCAGTAGGTGCACTCCTTTCCCCTGAAAGTGAGACGCTATCAGTATTAGAGACAGGTATCCTACACGCTGCTGATGGGAGTGGGGTGGGGGGAAGGGAAGATTGTGCCTATGTTGAGGAGGGAAGTGGTGTGATAGTGCCTCTGATGGCAGACAGGATGGACTGTGCTTCTATTGGGAGGGGTGATTGTGCACCTACAGGGAGTGATTTATCATCTGATAGTGTCATGTTGGGGGGGTACTGTAACTGTGCATGTGATATGGGGAAATAGGGTGAGGACTGTGCTTCTGTTGAGGAAGTGGCTTGTACCTCTGATGTGGGAGGTGAGTATGCCTATGAAGGGTGAGATTGAGCTTCTGCGGTGGGGGGGGATGGATTGTGCTTTTGCAGGGGAGTGATATCGTACTTATGGGGTGCTGGAGCTTTTGATTGGGGGGAGGTGGTTGTTGTGCCTATGATGGAGTGCCCTGGATCACCACAAACAGGTGGTGGGCATTGGGTTGATCACACAGTGGTGGGTGGATATGTTTCCGATACACTGTGTGTGTGTGTGTGTGTGTTGGGGGGAGTATGTCTGGGGAGGACCTGGCAGCTGTCTCACTAAATGACAGGAAAAAATTGGGCTGTCAGTTTTTAAATTAGAAGGATCAGGAATATCTTTGATTTGCTGTGTCCAGGTATTCAGGATTGTGACCAGTCACAATACCTGCAATCCATTCTCAATTTTATAAATACAATGACCCAGACTACATAACCAGATAGATGATAATGTATGGCCTTTAGCTAATAACCACGCTGTAAACACTTTGAGAGATTGCCATGACATCATTATAAACCTTAAGCCTGCAGCTTGAGAGGCTTTCAGATGTCATGGCAGCCTCGAGAAGTTTTTTCAGCGTGGTTGTTAACCAAAGAATGCACATTATATTTTATAGTGTATGAGCTACCAGGATTGTGTAATCATGGATTACTTTACTTTACTAAATGAATTTGCAAACACTTATTTTTGTGAGCAATCCGTCTTGTTATGCCACTGATGTGACATACTCAAGAAGTCTTAACAAAAGAGTGATTTCTTAACAGTAGCATTACAAGATTGTCATCTGCTTGATTACAGTTAATAGCTGATGAACGTTTTTGAGGCCGCTTGCTGAATACAAATACTGTAGGAACAGCAGTAGGTTTCAGGTGTCTCTGACTTGGCTGAAAGCAAATACTTTGAAGAAATTCAGGTTGGAAGAGAAATTGATCAGCCTCAAAGTGATCAGAGCAAATTACAGAAAGTTCTGTAGGCTGAAAACCCTCACGCCTGAGGGAAAATACCCGTTGTTTGTGCCTGACCTCATCTGTAGGAGACCGATAAATGTTTTTGCCAGAACCGGTACCATTGGTACATCAATATATATGCACTGCAGTAAGGCATGTTAGAAGACTACAAATGCTACACTAAAATAGGTTAATCATAGAAGGTAGAAATAACAGGATTACAACATATATATATATATATATATATAAAATCACAGTTCAGATGCTCTGTGGAAAAGCTAAAGTCACACACTGTAACAATAAAACCACTGAGTATGTCATTTATGAATGAACACAGGTTATTTATTTTTAATACTGCAATTGTGCTTTATACAATGGAAGGCAGATAATGATTACTAGGTACAATGGGACTTTCATTAAAGGAAACCAGGGTTCACTGGTATGATTCAGTTACTTGCTTAGAGTCACACAGAATACAAATGTATGATGTGTGAATCAAAACACTGGTCCAGATGATGAACAAAGCCCTTTCAAAACTTGTAAATCTAACCACAATAGTACACAGGTACACTATTTGCAAAACAGAAAAACATTGTCACAAAGCCTACACAACCAATTATGTTGATTTATCACTGTGGAAGAAACTGCAGGGAGTTTCTGCACTCCAGACCGATTTGATGTGTCATGCTGCGCCAGCAATCTATTGAGAGACAACACAGACACATTCGGTGACACAAAAATGAATGTATAAGATAATAGTTAGGACTTTGTCAGCTGCTCAAACATTCTCATTAGGCAATAGCACACATACTGTTACAGCATGAATAACTGTAGTAAGCACTGACCCATGTTTTAAAACTGGAACAAATATCACGATTGCATGACATGGCAGTGACACATGTAAACTCAGTCAGACACAGTATGTTAAAGCTGATTAGATAATGGGTAAACTCAAACTACCATCCTGATTGGCTGAAAGAGCCTGCCAGCCGGGCTGTTATTTCTTAATAACGACCCGCTTCAGAACAAGTACCAATTCTACATGCCACATTACCCATGATATTACTGGGCACCCTGAATGCTGATATCGAGCAGCTGGCATTTTTTTTCTCCTCACTAGCATCACACCTCCCCAACCCCCGTCTATCCTGTCACCGATCCACAGTCTCCTTTTTTTCACAAAAAACTGACACCAAACTCAGAATTTACTTTTCTGTTTTCCTCCTACCTACATCCCGGCTCCACTGCACCTCTTGATTTATGCCCCGGTTTCTCTTTTCTCCATCCTGCAGCCAGGCGGCCCGCCAGCATTCCAATGCAGTCTGATTCAAACTACCGCGTAGAAACCCACAATCCTACATAAGCTTCAAAGCCCATTCCTTCTAATTTACACAACTAAAAAAAAACCAAAATAAAACATTAAATCACAAAGTTTTTCTTTTTGTGGCGCCCTTCCACGCAAACGACAGTTTCAGGCACGACACCTTCAGCCACGCTCTCGGTCCGCTTCACCTCTCACTTCCTGTCACAAACTGCACACCAGCATCCCCGATGGTGTCTCCAGTAGGTCAAAAAACCATACTGGCTACTTTATTACAAATTTATCACGCCACTTATTTTAAACTAATCTTTTACCTTTTTTTAATTATTTTTTTTCCTTTACAATGCCCTTTATCTAAGTGTAATAATACCCTCCAGGGTGGGCATTATGGGATATAACCGACCTTCCAGGGGCTATAAGGCCCTCCGCCTGTGGCGTTGGGCTTCATTACGCCCCTGGGTGGTTCGTTATATCCCACTAATGCCCACCCTGTCGGGTATTATTACTTACATAATGAAACAAGCTGCTTAGTTTTAGTAACTAGGTCAAAGTAGTGGTACTCTTCAGTACTACAGAGCTGAACAACTGAGACAAACTTATAACACATGTCACTAAAAAGCACCTGACTGAAAGAGTCTGCTGACTGACACTATGAGGAGAAATAAACTACCACAGAGGGCAAGCACATGTCAGTGACATTTCAAAATAAGGAACCTTTAAATTTCAGCATTTCATATCACAACTGTATAAATAAATCCTGATGGCAAACACATTGACACTGACTTCAAATAATTAGCTGATGTGTGAGAGTGGAATCCCCGAGACATAACCAGCAAAGGGTGAAACCAGCAAAAACTGAAAGGAAAGAAAAGACTGCATGAATGTATGACGGTGAAACGAACGCCTTAGGAATGCTGTGCTCAGGAATATACCCACTCAAAATAATAAAACGAACTACCACTGGTGACTGCACTTTACAAAATAAGCATTTGTCAATGCCAAAGTTCGTCGTTTGGAATTGATGTTGGTACGACTACAGTTCCCAGCAGAAAGAATAAGTTATGCCACCAAGTTCACGTTCCCGTTGCAATACAGTGAAGTGCCGACCTGTTTCCTCAATTTGTGATCTGGCTTTGAAGAGTGAAGATGTGTCTGCGGTTCAGAGAAGATGAGGGCACTGGAGCCCCACCATGGGTTGGGTTGGGGGGGACGTTATGATTAGAAATCCTAATGCCAGGGCATTTGTTGGTATTTGCACTACAAATTTTCAACATGGCCTTTTGTGACCCCCACCTCATGAAAGCATTTGGGACCTCTGCTCATGAATAGTGGCACTGTGATTTTGTTAATCTGTCCTGAACATTGATTTCTCACAGCGACCGCGCCATTCTGCACCAGATGTGCGAAAACACAGTTTGGGCAGGATGTGAAAAATTACAGCTGTACCATTCATAGGGTGGTGTGAAGAGAAAGCAGTGTTGAACATCTGGAGTGAAAATATTAAAAATGCTCGAACGTACAACCATACATGGAAACTGCACAATGCACGCTCGTAATAGTCATTTAGTGGAATAATTTCACCAAAATTTCAACATAGGCATTTTGTGACCTCTACTCATGAACACTGTCACTATGATTTTCTTACTCTGTCCTGAATGTTTGATTTCCCACAGCGACCGCACCATTGTGCGCCAGATGTGTGAAAGCACATTTCGGGCAGGATGTAAACAATGACAGCTGTACTCTTCATAAGGAGGTGTGCAAAACTGACAATGTTGAAACTCTTGAGTGAAAATATTACAAATCCGCAACGTTATGCATGTGCATGGAAACTGCGCAATGCATGCTCATAAAATAATCATTTTATGGACTTTTGTCACCAAATTTTCAACACAGGCATTTTGGGACCTCTGCTCATGAACAGTGCCACTGTGATTTTCTTAATCTGTCCCAAACACTGATTTCCCACAGCGACTGCGCTATTCTGCACCGAAAGTGCAAGAACACATTTTGACCAGGATGTGAAAAATGACAGCTGTACTGTTCATAAGGAGGTGTAAAAAAATGCCAGTGTTGAAACTCTGGAGTGAAAATATTACAAATTCATGAAGTTACGTGTATGCGTGGAAACGGCGCAATGCACACTTGTAATACAGTCATTATATGGACTTTTGTCACCAAATTTTCAACATAGATATTTTGAGACCTCTGCTCATGAACAGTGTCACTGTGATTTTCGTAATCTGTCCCAAACACTGATTTCCCACAGCGACCATGCTAGTCTGCACCGGAAGTACAAAAACACATTTCAGCCAGGATGTGAAAAATGACAGCTGTACTGTTCATAAGCAGGTGTAAAAAAATGCCAATGTTGAAAATCTGGAGTAAAAATATTACAAATTTTTGAAGTTATGAGCGTGCGTGGAAACTGTGCAATGCATGCTCGTAAAACAGTCATTTTTTGGATTTTTTTCACCAAATTTGCAACATAGGCTTTTTGAGAACCCACCTGATGAACAGTGGCACTGTTGTTTCATTAAATCAGTCCCAAAAGGTGCTTCTACACAGGGACCGCGAAATCACCTTTCAGGACCGATTAACTAAACGACAGTGCCACTGTTCATGAGGTGGGCCCTCAAAAAGCCTATGTTGCAAATCTTGTGAAAAATATCCCCAAAATGCCCGAGATATGCACCAAAGTTGAAAAAACCCTATTAATGCTATTATACAGCTTACTGGCATTTTTTCAGTTCGCAGTCTGCTTTGAAGAGTGCAGATGTGTTCCCGGTCCACCGAAGATCATCGTGCCGGGCTCTGGATGTAAGTATGGGTTGTGGGGGAGTGCGGAGATGGGTGCGCAGAGGGGGGATGCGGGTTGAGGGCCACCGGACTCAACAAGGGACCGTTTTCTATTTTACAGGTTTTAAACAATTTAAAAACCTCGCAGGAAGGTTTCTTTTTTTTTTTTTACAGGGATATTTGGCATGCTGGGGTGGGCTCCCAGTGTGCCACCTGAGTGTTTGTGGGGTTGTAGCTGACGGGGATTGGGCACCCCGCCAGCACATACTGAGTATTGGGGGGGGAGACAAGAGCCAAGGGGGATTGGGCACCCTCCTCGGCACACAAGAAATTGGGGGAGGACATTATGCAAACAGGGAGTGGGCTCCCCAGTCAGCAAATTAACTGGGAGGGGGCATGCCGACAGGGGGATTCGGCACCCCCGTCATTTTTTTTTTTCACTGCGAGGGTAAAGGCCTGGGCTCAGTGCATTCACACTGCTGTACGCTATAGTAGTGTGAACGTGCAACCAGGAATGCAATGCAGGAATTCAACTTCAAAGGACCAAGCTGCGCCACTATTGGAGTGGGTCCGTCCTTTGAAAAGTTGTCCTGCTCAGCCCAAAACAGCTGAATGTGAGTCATCGCCAGCCTGCTGACTGATTTGCCTGCCGCTGATCTGCCCCTACAAATGGAGCTCTCCATTGGGCACACCCCTGTAGAGCTCCTTATAGCAATGAGTTAGTCTGCGCCAGCGTGCCACAACAAACTCAAAAATGACACTTCACTCCTGCATTCGGCATCGTCTCATTGCGGCAGAAGCTAACAATCTGAAAGCCCGCCAGCACTTCAGCTGGTCTCGCGTACCCTCATTTACGTCATGCATTCTGACACACCTCCCACTATTGGTACACAGCCTGCATTTAAACCGGAGGATGAGACGCTTGTAATGATGCTGAAAAAACAAAACAATTCCAACAAAATAAACAACGAATTTTAAAAATGTTAACTTCACAGGTATGTTTAAACTACCAATCCATGCAAAACTAAGGAGGCAGACATTAATTCAGGAGCATTATACTTGATCTTTAATAAAAATTAAATAAAAAAAAATATCATCAGGGACCAAATTATACTTCTCAAAGGGGATTTTAACCATGGGGATGGGGCAGGGGCAATGCGGCATACAGGATGTGAAGTAGTGACTTGAGTGACATGGATGTGATGTAACACTGACTGTCTGGTCTGCAGAGAGTTTCTTTTAATAACGTGATTCACATGTCACATTCAAGTAGACTGAACTGTCAGGCTCATCTAGTCTATGAGTGAAAAATAAAAACGAAATAAAAAAGACAGTAAAGATCCCTAATATTAAATATTTATTACACACACACATCAGACAGCATCAGCGCCTGCTGCTGTAGCCAAGCCAACACTCTAGACTATCACAGGTGAGGCAGCAGGGCAGGCTGGTGGGGGTGGATTGATGGTGGACCATGAATGATGATGTCCAAAAAAAAAAAATCAAGCATCTTCTGAATCTCCTCACTTAATCAACTCGGGCTGGGCTTGGTCACAGCTTAGCTGGCTGAATCAAGAATGAATCATGACAGAAATAGCTTTAAGGGAATTGCTACCACACGTGGGAGCCCTGACTTTTACAATGGCAATATTTTTAGTATATCCACCCAACTTTAAAGAAAAACGGTACTGACAACAATTGGGGATATGGTTGACGGTGGCCAAAAAAAAAGTTGTAACTAGTCACTGGCTAACACCTCATTGCCCTACTCAACTGGAATGGGAGGATATAGTCATGTCCATTTATAAGACGGAAAGGCTGACAGTGGGATTACACCGTGATCCTATAGCGATGACTACTTTTACCAATCAGTGGAACAGCTGGTTGATTTGGCTGTTGAACCATAGGCCAGATGAAATACCTTGAATGTACTGTTGTATGCATCATTATTCAGAAAGGTTTGGACCACCTGACAACGGAGGGTGAGCCATTCACATTTGAGGGATCTAGGATATTCTGTGCTTCTATGACAGTATTTAGACCATGCAACATCAACTATAAGACATAATTAGATGCTGACATCTTTTAAAAGTTTTTCTAAATGATATGTAGGTACTATTAGGGGATTCTGAAGCTGGATGATATACTCTTTAATCCATATGTTGAAATGTAATTATTTGTGCACCTGTATTATGCATTGAAACTTAAAACTCAATTAAAATAAAAATTATATATAAAAAAAAGAATGAATCAGGAATGAGTTATAAAAAATGAAACGGCAGTCAGAGTTGGGGACTCTCTGGCAGTCAGGAGGGCATCAGAGCAGCAGCAGCCAGGCAGCAGGAGCAGTAAGAGCAGGCAGAGAGCAGCAGGGTGCAGCACTTGCCACTGGCTGACAGTGTGTTTGTTCCACCTGGCCCCTCCCCGAGTCCCAGGTCGGACAGACTACACATGCATGGATCGGCCCCTTGGATGGTCAACCAGCCTGTGCCCGACAAAGTAACCCCACTTGCACAACTGCACACACCGCACTAGCGACACCCTCCCCCGTGACTACTAGACTGACCATTGCCCACCCCAACAATCCCTGATGGCCGTCCCATCCAATCCCAGATCCCACACTGTCCCTGAGATGTGACCAGCCACATCCATCCGAAAATCTGATTCATGTCATCATGATCCCAAAACCAAATTCCATCCTCCCTCCCTCCAATTGTGATGACTCGGGGGTTGGTGCTGCTGCTACCACCAGCTATGGCCTGGCTTGGTCCTTTCTGTCTCCTCTAGACTCCTAGTCTGTCTGAATTTCGGCTATAACAGTTGGGCTACACACACTACTGCTCCATTCTCTGCTCTTCTTATTCACTGTCCATCGACCACCAACCAGTCCACCACCACTGATTTCTTTCTCTCACAGAATGGACCTCCTTCCCTAACCTAACCTTTTCAGTGTTGTGAACCAAGAAAAAAAGTTATTTTCTTTCACTTTCAGCAATGAAGTGAAGACAGCCATGAGCCTCTGAGACTTGCGTCTCCTCCGATTCCTTCACCACACATTTCGTGGCTGCAGCACGCATGCTGCTTACACATGCACATTTTACAGTAAACCACATGACTCCACCACAGCGCACCATGTGACTCCCTCACTTGCAGGTAAAACTGTCCGACTGGCACACACTGCAGGCAAATAAGAGACACAGGGCAGTTCACCTATTTTCTTTCTTTATGTATTTTAGCACACATGCGTGACAGTTTCATGTGGGTCTCCTTATGATGTGGGCCTGGGACATTTGCCCCATTTGTCCCCCAATCTGGCCCTGCTCTGAGATGATTCTGAAATAAAGTATCCCCAGTCCATTGTCTCTGAGATGGTTCTGAAATTAAGTATCCACAGTCCATTGTCTCTGAGATGGTTCTGAAATTAAGTATCCACAGTCCATCGTCTCCAAGATGGTTCTGAAATAAAGTATCCACAGTCCATTGTCTCTGAGAGTTCTGAAATAAAGTATCCACAGTCTGTTGTCTCTGAGATGGTTTTGAAATAAAGCATCCACAGTCCATCATCTCTGAGATGGTTCTGAAACAAAGTATCCACAGTTCACTGTCTCTGAGATGGTTCTGAAATAAAGTGTCCACAGTCCATTGTCTCTGAGATGGTTCTGAAATAAAGTATCAACAGTCCATCATCTCTGAGATGGTTCTGAAATAAAGTGTCCACGGTCCATTGTCTCCGAGATGGTTCTGAAATAAAGTGTCCACAGTCCATTGTCTCTGAGATGGATCTGAAATAAAGTATCCACAGTTCATTGTGTTTGAGGTGGTTCTGAAATAAAGAATCCACAACACATTGTCTCTGAGATGGTTCTGAAATAAAGTATCCACAGTCCATCGTCTCTGAGATGGTTCTGAAATAAAGTATCCACAGTCCATTATCTGCACAATGAAAACTTCAGTTAGACTAGAGATACCAAGGTAATCATCCTTATCTGAGGAGAAAAGTAGCCTTGGGAGAGATAGTGGTAAGAGGTAAGAGGTAAGAGCAAATGATAAAAAGCTTCACTAGTGGCTTGATGGTGCAACTTGCAGTTAAAGGCCTATTATGTTATGCCCTGTGGTATATTTACAGCTATGTAAGATAGCCGTGGACCCCAAATGCCTCTTAATTTAGCCTAATTCCTCCTGCCCCACATGAGACTTGTGTGAGAAGAAGGCAACCCTAGTGACCCTGGCTACCCACTCTCCAGATTTTGTGCTGGACAGCTGCCGCCACTTCATAAGCAGCTGTCACTTGGCTTCCATAGCCATTGGGGAGGTGGGGCAGGGTCAGTAGCCTAAGCTGTGGACCCTGCAATATGAGCAGACTTGATAGATCAAATAGCTTTATTCTGCTGGTTTCTTTATATGTTCATACGTAATAGATCAAGACTGGCTGTGTGATTGCGCATTTCTTCCTAGAGAGGGGCTACACCCCTAGGATCCAGATATATGGAGAGTGGGATATCCACTCCAGTTAATTTTCTTCATTTTTTTTATTCCAAGGATCATTACATGAAAACACGATCATTGTTTCCTAGAACTCTTCTGCTTTGACTGCTTGCCCACACCTGACTTTATAATCACCTGTTTATGACTTTATAATTATTCCCACAGTAACAGATTGTGATGTCATAAACAGAACTGTAATGTCAGGGGTAGACAAGTAGCCAGAGCAAATAGGGCAGGGCTCATGTTTTCAAGCAAATGCCTATATCAATAAAGAAATGAGTGGGAATTAGAGAAAATAAAATATGACATATAGGCTGTACCTAGTCTAAATATAACATTTTTCCAAAGTTGCCCCAGAAGTGTCATGGGCTCTTTAAAGCTCATGCTTGTTTTAGGGCTAAGTGAATTTGCCAATTTGATTTTTGAACTGTGACATGATTACCAGACTTTCTAGACCTCACTTACTTAGTAAGTATATCTGTCATCTTTCGCACTGCAGTTATGCAACTGTGATAGGTCATAGCAACCTGGAAACATCCTGAACTGGAGAACTGCATGTAGGAGGATTTTACCATTTCTGTACTAGACTCTTCAGCAGGCTTTTCTTGTGGGACATATGATAAAGGATGTTTGGTGATGGAATTGGATGGCCAAAATTAGTGTTGCTTAGATAGTGCTTCTGTAGATCCTACCACCCTCCATCAGATAGTACTGGTATCCTACTTAGGATCCTAGCAGAAATCCTACCAAAGATGGCTGTCTGATCTGGGGTCAGATAGCAATGGATCCTAGGTCAGATCCAGGGATCCTAGATCAAATAGTTCGGATCTGAGCTGGATCTGTTGGTCAGATCTGTGGATCTGTTGCTAGGATCCACAACGTGGGTCAGATCCATGGTCAGGTAGCACTCAGATTCATAGAATGTATACAAGTTCAACAGGCTAAATGCCCTTTTAAGAACTTGCCACCCTGTTATGGGTGGTATGTATATTTCCTGTTACCTATGTGAAGATCCAGTCTAGTTTTAAAAGTGTCCATAGTCGGACTAGATACTACATGTACAGGCAGACCATTCCAGATTCCAACAATCCTCTGTATGAAGAATTTACTTCTTTTATTCGTTTTTATGAATTCCCCTACTCCCATTAAATCCATTATTTCTTATATTGACTATGGTATCATTCAAAGTAAGACCTACAGTTACGGCCAAATAACCATCTTTAAGTGCTTTATATGTAAAGCACAGGTCCCCACAGATTTGTCTATAACCCACAGAGTATAACTGTAGATTTATTAATCTTGTATTAATCTAGTTTCTCTTGATTTCTTATTTATTTAGTGTATTTCCTCTGGACACCTTCAACCAGTCTGCCACTTCTTATAGAATGAGACTTATTAAACTGAGAGCAGTACTCAAGATGTGGTCTCACCAGACTAGAATATAGTGGAATTAATACCTCCTGCTCTCTACTCTTTATATTTGCCAAGATAGAACCTATTATTTTTTAGCACTTCTTCACTTTTACAGTAGTATTTTTGGCAAAATTAAGATAGTTGGTTATTATAGTGCCAAGATCCTGCTCTTCAGATACAGACTGTACAGTAGTAAGTAATATCCTAGATGATAACTATAACATGTGTTGTTCTTCCCAATATGCATAACCTTGCACTTATCCAAGTTAAATTGCATATGCATAGTTTGCTCCCATTCCATCAGTAAATCTAACTGTTTTTGTATATTAGCTTTGTCTATTATGGTGGTTACAAGGCCCAACTTGCAGTCATCTGCATATTTGGCAAGCCATACACTGTCCAAAATTGGCATAGTTGTGACTAGGATATTGAAAAGGGTAGGTCCCAAAACTGATCCCTGCGGGACACCATTAGTTACACAACCCCAGGTGGAGTAATTCCCCTTAACTGCAACCTTCTGGTATCATTATCCAACCAAGAACTGCTCCATCTTACAATATTGGGTGATAGATCAATCTTTAAATGTTCATTTATTAATACAGAATGAGATACTTTATCAAAAGCTTTTGCGAAGTCGAGATAAATTGCATCGCTGGGAGTGCCCTTATCAAGTGCCTGGCTTATGGGCTCAAAGAAATTGAGTTGGTTAGTTAAGCATGATTTCCCAGGAACAAATCCATGCTGACTATGATCTACTAACCCCACTGTTATCAAGTGATCATTAATTCTCCTTTGCAATAATTTCTCCATGATTTTACCAACCACGGATGTCAAACTAATTGGTCTATAGTTGTTGGGTTCATCTCTTTTACCTCCCTTGTGGATTGCAGTTACAACTGCTATATGCCATTCCTTTAATGCAACACCATCCTGTAGAGACTTATTATAAAGATTATAATGGGGGCTAATTCTTGGATAAGTCTCGGGGATGTACCATCTGGTCCAGGTGAACTACTGTTTTTTAATGAATGTATTACAAACTTCAGAGCTGCTGATACCAGGAAAGTTTGACGTGGTCAACTCAATCTGTTGCATTTGAGGATCTTTTTTTCCAAAAACGCTAAGGAAATAGTTATTTAATGTTTCTGCTATTTCCTCCTCACCCATTATTATACCTTTATTCATTTTAAGGGGCCCTATGGCATGTTGATTACCTTTTAAAGTACCGATACAGTTAAAGAACTGTTTTTTGTTGTCCTTAACCCTAGATGCTAATTTTAATTCAATATTTTTTAGTTCTTTGATCATTCTTTCAATGTTTTTGTTACAGTTTAAGTTTGTCAAGTAGCTCTGCAGTATTTGTTTTCTTAAATTTATGAAATATTTTATTCTTTTTCTGAATCTATTTCTTTATTCTATTGTTCCACCAAGGGGGGGGTGGGTACCTTTGTTTTTTATTATATTTAGCTCTAATGGGTACATATTTCTCAATACAGTCCAAGAGCTGATGTTTAATAAGATCCCAAATTAGTTTCTAGATCTTTACCTATAAGATATTCCTCCCATTTCCATTTACCCAGTTGATCCCTTATTTTCTGATAGTCTGCTTTATGGAAATCTCTTACAACTGTTTTTCCTTTAGTATATTCAATATTATTTTTGTAAGATGCTGTTATCATATTATGATCGGAATCACTGAGTGGTGGATGTAATTGAATGTCGTGAATTTTTCCATCACAATTAGTTAAAATGAGATCTAAAGTATTGTTTCCCCAGGTTGGTAGATAAACCATTTGCTCAAGATTTATCTGGATAAATAGGTCAATACATTTTCTTTCTAATGCTACCTTACTGTCCGAGGTCCAATTAATATGAGGTAGGTTGAAATCCCCCTTTAGGGCGTAATCACCTGCAATGTTCCTAGTTTGAATAAAATGTAATAAGTTAATATTTTGTTCAGTAGTCAGGTTTGGAGATCGAAGACCAAGTCCACGGTCAAATTATTGTTGTTTAATAGTTTAACCCATATACACTCAAATTCATTTTCGTTTTCCTCAGTATTATATATCTCAACTGATTTGATGTCCTCTCTTACTTACATGGCTACCCCTCCACCCAAACGATTCTTCCTATTTTTATAAAATCTATTGTAGCCACTGATGTCCATATTCCAGGTGTCATCTGTACCCCAAGTCTCAGTAATACCACAAATAAATATATTTTCTGTTTCTAGAAAATGTTGTAATTCGTCTATTTTAGAGATTAAACTTCTGGCATTCAGTCAATCCTATCCTACCACAGCAACTATCTGGCCAAATGAGAGGTTATCTGTTGGGATCCTAGTTTCTAGGATACTATCTGAGCAACACTAGCTGAAATGCTTCGGGGTGGGGGGGGGGCTGGACCACAAATTGAGCACCAAGGAGCACTGCACCTATATCCCAGGACAGAGGCATGAAACCAATGTTTCTGGTGTTATTAAAGTTTTGTTAGAGAGCAGCATTTCTTGAATCTCTTTGTTAGCAATGCATGAATGCATGTTTGTTTTTTGTTTTTTTTGTAAGTCTTGTGCAGCAGGAGAGAGGAGTAAGTTGCTTAAAAAAGTAAGTAAGATTTGTAGAGAGTGGGGTTGGGGGTAGTTGCACTGGGGAAATACAGTCATAAACAGGATGAATGCTGTTTAGCAAACAGGAAGGGTGTGTGTGGAGGTGGATGCGCGGTCCACAGGGGAGAAAAGGGCAAAGGGTTTCCAGGCTGTAGCTTGGTTATATGGCTCTGGACACCCCCAAAACTGTTTAGAAAGCTGTTCTGTGTTTGTCTTGTGTGTTATGTTTCACACACTGTCAACTTCAACACACAGAGATTATGGTAAAGTAAAAACATGGGAGTGAATCTGGTTCTGTGCAGAGGAGGGTCTTGATCCCCCACTAGACTCATCAAGTAATGATGAATTTGAAACACAGAAACACAGACTTTGATGGCAGATAAGGGCCGCTTGGCCCACCCAGTCTGCCCATTTCTCTACCTATTGGATAAGCTGCAGATCCTAGTTAATCAACAGCCTGCTTCTTCCTACCCCCCCCCACCAGAACTGCTTTATGTCTGTCCCTTGCATTCTTGAATTCCCCCACTGTTTTTGACCCCATGACCTCCTAAGGAAGGCAGTTCCATGCATCCACCACCCTCTCTGTGAAAAAAATACTTTCTCACGTTACCCTTTAGTCATCCCCCTCTATCTTCAAATTGTGACCCCTTGTTCTTGCACATCTCTTTTTCTGAAAGATGCTACTCTCCTGGACTTTGTTTATTCCCTTGAGGTACTTGAAAGTTTCTATCATGTCTCCCCTCTCCCTCATTTCCTGGAAGGTATACATATTAAACTCCTTTAGCCTCTCTCCATATGGCTTCTGGTGCAGACCCTGCACCATTTTTGTTGCCCTCCTCTGGACTGCCTGCATCCTGTCTGTGCCATAGTGAGATGGTGTCTCCAGAACTGCACACAGTGCTCCAGATGGGGTCTCACCAACTGTCTGTACAGAGGGATAACAACTTCCTGTTTTCTACTGGTGATGCCTCTTCCAGTACATCCCAATATCCCCCCAACCCTCCTTACTGCCTTCTCACATTGCTTGCTTACCTTTAGGTCATCTGATATGACTATGTCCAGGTCCCTTTCCATTTTTGTTGTTGTTAGTACCCCCCCCATGTACTCTTCCCCTGGGTTTTTGTTTCCCAGGTGCATTACTTTGCACTTCTTTGCATTGAATCTAAGCTGCCATACTTTTGACCATTCCTCCAACCTTGCCAAGTCCCCTCTCATCCTTTCCATCCCCCCGTGTGTCAACCCTGTTGCAGATCTTTGTGCCATCTGTAAAGAGTCATACATTTCCTTCCAGTCCCTCTGCAATGTCACTTATAAAGACATCAAAAAAGACTGGAACCAGTACTGAGCCCTGCAGTACCCCTCTAGTAACACCCCTTTCTTTGGAGTGGACTCCGTTTACTATTACCCTCTGTGTCCTGTTGTCCAGTCAATGTTTTACCCAGGCTACCAGCCTGGGACCCACTCCCAGGTTGGCTAATTTGTTTATTAATCTTTTGTGTGGGACTATGTCAAATGCCTTGCTAACGTCTAGGTAGACCATGTCCACAGTCCCTCCCTGTCTACTACGTTGGTCATCCAGTCAAAGAAATCCATCAGATTTGTCTGACATGACCTTCCTGCTGTGAATCCATGCTGCCTTTTGTCCTGTGTGCTGCAGGCCTCTAGGTACTCAACAATTCTTTCTTTCAGAAGTGATTCCATCATTTTCCCTACCACTGAGGTCAAACTAATAGGTCTGTAGTTTCCTGCCTCTGCTTTGCTCCCATTTTTGTGAAGGGGAATCACATCCACCTTCCTCCAGTCCTTAGATACCACATCGTCCTCCCATGATTTGTTAAAAAGGGTTGTCAGTGGTGTCACTAGTTCTCCCCTTAGTTTGTTTAGAATTCCGGGGTGAATCCCATCAGGGCCCATTGCTTCGTCTACCTTCAGTTTTAGGAGTTCTTTCAGAACCCTTTCTTCTGTGAATGGACTGGTATCGACCCCCCTATCCAGAGTGTTTCTTTTGATTGGATTAGGTACCCCCTCTTCTTTTTTAGTGGATACCAAGCAGACTTCATTCAGTATCCCTGCTTTTTTACTGTCACCCTCTGCCCACGCACTCTCCCTTTTATTAAGCCTCATTATCCCTCCCTTGGTCTTTCTTTGCTCCCTAATATACCTATAAAAGGTTTTATCCCCTTTCTTAATCGAGTTGGCTATCTTTTCCTCAGTTTGGGCCTTTGCTAAATAATGTTTATAGACTGATATAGATAGTAGAAAACCACAGGGTTTACCTGGTGCATCCGTAGCTTCTCATCATCCATATCTATTACTGTAAGTCCCAATTTACTCATATATTTATCTAGATGAAGTTTGAATGAATCAATTCATGTGTAGTTATAAATCGGCAAGAACAAAATCTAGAAATTTATTTGGCCAAGATATGTCACTTGATCTCTATAAATGCATGGTCAGGTGCCAAATCTCATTTTCCTCCCCCCACCAAAAACTACTTACAGTCATTTTATAAGTGTAATGAGCCCCCCCCCGGGTGTACGTCGTAGCATTTTAATGCACTTCCCATGGGGATAAGGAATCTCGTCCTTCAGTCTGTTGCCATACTGCACTCCTAGGTCATGCATTAACATCCTATAATGAACACCCTGTCGTGGCACATTACTTACATAACATATTTCACATTTTTACTACTCTAAGGGTAAAATAATTGTGTCTTATCTCAGTATTAAATAAGTGTCCTTCCAACTGGCCAATAGGAAATTATGACTTATGGTATCTTGAACACTTCTTTTAATTTTTTTGGTTTAGTGTATCTAATAAGTCCAGGTTCTTAATTGCTTTGAATACTAAAATCAAGCCACTTCTGAGACGCCCACTTTTCACAGTAAACAGACTGAGTTATTTAATACATTGTCCATAGGTTAGACCTTCCACCCCTCTGACCATCCTCCTCTTTACGCCCTCCAGTCCTATTATATCCTTCCTCAGATAAGGAGACCAGCAGTGAGCCAAGACCATGTCTTCCCCTGACTGTAGAAAATCCAAAATATGCTGCACAGAGGCCTTAGTGGGCTTGATGCCTCGCTCTTAAGCCCAGAAAACAAAAACGGAGCAGGTTGTATCATATGCCATTACAGTCGAGAGCTTTCTGGATGACACAGGTGTCCATGACATTGGTAGAAAAACCTTGCCTTTAAAACTGTATCCTTTTAGGATCCAGGCTGTTAACTGAAGAGGTCCTGAATTTGGACAGAGCACAGATCTCTGACCTAGCAGGTCCCTGCAGCAAAGGAGCAGAGCCAGCTCCTGTATTGTGAGTCTGAAACTGAGAGCACAGAAGGCTGAACACTTCTAGATTTAGCTTCCCCAGATAATTTGGTGACTGAGGCAGTCTGCGTGAAGGTTTAGATCTCCAGCTAGATGTATGGGTGATAGAGACAGAAGGTTCTTCTTTGCTCACTAAAGCACTTTCTGAGCTTCCAGAAGCATGCTTTTGCTTTTTGCGCCTCCTTGATTATTTCTGTATGTGACCGTCACAATGTTGTTTGACTAGATCTTCACTACTTGGAACCTGCCTTGGTCTTTAAAGTGGAGGAACACTGCTGTAAGTTTATCTGGAAGACTTGCTCCTCCAGGCTCGATACTCTGTATTGGGGTCTGATCCCGAACCATGTCCCAGGCATCGGTAATCAGAATTCTTCCCTGGAGGAGAACAGAGCTGATCCTTTGTCAGACCTTCTTGCTGCTCTCTCCATGCAAAGGTCTACCAAACCAAAGGAGGGAGCCAGATTTGTGTCTGATGCTGCTGCAAGGCTGGAGACCAAGTCAACAGAAGGTGAGATTGAAGCCCCCTCATGTGGAAGCAAGCCCAAGAAACTAGTTTGATTGTGAATTTCATCAAACCTAATGTCTGAAAGCAACAATGGGCAGAGACTGTTTTCCAGACTCTTAGGTGCAGAATGTCTTGTAGAAGAACTGTCACTCTTGAGTTGGAGAGAAAAATTCTGTCAATCCATCTCAAAATAAGCTCCCAGATTTTCCAATCTGAGACAAGACCAGCAAACTCTTCTCTTTGTACACTATCCATCCATGCTGTCTTAGAACCTGCAAGATCCTGGCTACTAATGCTCTCATTACCTGTTCCAAACAGGCTGCAATCTAGAGGTCCTCTTAGTAAAGATAGACATGATGGCTCTTCAGTCTGAGGGAGACACTCTTGCTGCAGAGGCCAAGCCAAAAAGGAGAGCATAATATTGAAAATGCTGGTTTTTGATGGCAAACCTCAGGAATCTCTGCTGGGATTGCCAACATGGAATTTGGAGCTCTATGGCTGCCAGATAACCCCCAGCTGAACCACCCTTATAATGGATTGAAGAGACTCCATCTTGAAATTGGTTAGCCGCACAAACTTGATTAGACCGTGGAGATCTAAAATTGGTTGGAAGCCCCCCCCAATTTCTTTGGAACTACAAAGTGAATTGAGTACAACCACTGTTTCCTCTCTGAAAGGGGAAGTGGGACCATTGCTTCATCTGGAGCAGGTAGTCTAGAGTCTGATCCACCACCCTTCTGTTCACATGATTTTTTGACAGAGTGGACTAAAAGAGTCAACCCCCTGAAGGCACGGTAGAGAATTCTATTGTCTAACCTAGAGATACACTCTCCAGTACCCATGAGTCCATTGTAGTCTGGGCTTATCTTTCTGCAAAGTGCTGTAGAATCCCTCTAAGGGGCAAGATGGACCTGAAAATCTTCATGTTGAGAATACATGTTTTCTGCCGACTCCTCCTGTATGCTTGCAGGAGAAGGAGCCTCTGTTTTTGATTGAACCTAAACTGATGAAGGAGCCTCTGCCACCAATATTTTCATAACCTCAAAAGGAATGAAAATGCCTCTATAATTCCTAGTACATCCAAAAACTCTTCCCTGGAAGGAATACGATGGATTCTATTGTTCTTTTGAGATAGGCAACTGTCCCTTTTTACTCTTAACATTTTTCAAAACCATGTCTAACTTCAGGCATGTTAGATAAATGTGCCTTAGTGGCTTGGTCCTCAGACCAGTGTCAAAGCCATATTTCTCTCATTACCATAATAATGGCAGATGAGTCCCTGACTAAAAACTGCAGTCTATCCATAGCCAGATCACCTAGTTATGAAGTTGCCATATTAATAAGAGGCAGAAGCTGGGCCACTGTGGAATCCTCTGGTAAGCCCTCCGAGAGCATCGACACCCACTTACAGAGTGCTCTGGAGACCAGAACAGAATCATACATTACCCTGATGTTAGATTCTGCTACTGAGAAGGCATGTCAGCAAGCAGCATCTATATTCTTATCATTCCCAATGGAGAGTGCCAAAGTTCCCTCAGTAGGGATAGTGGTGTGTTTCACCATATTAGTCACCGAAGCTACAGCATCCATGCTTGATTTGGTCTCCAATTTCTTTAGCATGATTTCAGAGAAAGGACAGCATTTTGCCCTAGTTTTTGCAAATGACTTCTTCTTATCAGCCTCTGATCATTCCTGGTTACCAATATGACTGTAATGCTAAAAGCTTGGGAACCATTTTGGGGCATTACCTTTTGTTAAAAAGGATGAGCCTTACCAGTAATGGTGGTTACCGATTGAAGCACTGTGAGATTTAGTGCCCTGCAAGTTTTGGTCGATACATAAGCAGCAAACTGTGGACTGAACAAGAATGGTATAGAAGCTGAATGTGGGCATAAGGATCACTCACCTTCCTCCTCAGAAGAGGAGATCGCACCTTCATCTGATGGCTTAAACAATTTAGCTGGGTTAGGATGTTCTTTCCTGTTAGGCTTCTGTTTCTTTAGTTTAAGCTTAGTTTGATTTGTATATTTAAACTCTAGTAAGACCATGAGCAAAACTTGCCCATTTTCAGGGGCAACCAGATACAAAAAAAAAACGAGAATAAAATACAACAATTCAGCTCAGTCCATACAAGATACATAACTAAATATATAGACACTCAACACATAACACAAAAAAATATCATCCACATTTACAACAATCAGAAGCACGTAACGGTTTTGTAAGATTAGTTTTAAAAACAGTTAAACCTGACAAACCAACAGTAAGACTTGGGCGTAAAGAATTATAAAATTTAGGTAGCTGAAACAACAAAAGATCTCTGGCCTAAGTTAGTTTTAACATTAGGGAGAGCAAAATAAGAAGAAAAACAAGATCTTGTATTTATCATTGCGATCTTTGGTTAGACAAAATTGTGGCAGAGTTTCTGGAACCTTCTTAGCAACACCTTTTTAGCTAACAAACCAAGGCGCAGTTTAAACCTGGTTATTAAGGTGGACCACTGAAGTGCGTTAAGAAGAATACAATGATGTGTACAGGCAGGCATTTGAGTGGCTAATGTTGCAATTTGATTATATAAGGTCTTCACTTTAGAGACAAAGTTTAAACTCAGAATTGTCAAAGTCATCAGGGCTTATCTTTTCTTTGGATAGATCATCCTTGTCATGCTCTGGTACGCCTTTACATACCTGCAGCAAGCCACATTGGCCTGAGAGTTTACCATGGGTGTCTTTGCAGGTGGTGCTTGTGGTTCCTCAGCATAACACATATCACTCAAGAGCTTTGTAATTCAAGGTTGCTACTACCTTTCGGTTTGCCAGACAGACCCTCCCTGCATCACCAGAGATCTGAGACATGGGAGTCCAAAAAGTCCTATTTTCTTGAGTAGTACAGAAAGGACAAAATGAACCATATGGAGAAAGTCTCAATGTCCTCCTGTACAGGGTGGAACAAACTGGATAGCCAGCTGAACAATGGCCACTAAAAACGGGCTTGGCTACTGGATTTAGAAAGTTACTGACCAACTGGCTACCTGCACATAAAGTGATTTTTGAGCCCTTAAAAATTTTTGGCCAAAAAAAAAAAATATCAGTTTGGCTACCGGATCTTGAAAGTTAGTAGCCAAACTCATCACTAGCTCTCAAACTGATTTGTCCCACCCTGTTCCTGTAGGCCTTATATTATTTGTAGCTGTTTGGTTGGTGACAAGTCATGGTACCAATATATATATATATATATATATATATATATATATATATATATATAAAATGTTTCTCTTTTTCACTTCTGATAGCCCAAGAAAAAGCGACTGCACAGTATGTCTCCGATCTGCACTGCCGAACAGCATTTAATGGTTTCCCCACTAACCTGTGGCTGGAGAACACGCAGGATGCTCTCTAAAGCCACTCCTACATGCTGCAGCACTGAGAGGGAGCAAGATGAGAGAGAGGCTGCACCAAAGAAAAAGCTGCAGATGTGGTTTACAAACCGCTCCTTCAAACCCACTGGAGTAGATGACAAGCCAGCGAGAGTCTGCACATGCACAGTTGCATGGTAGCATCCTGCAGCTGATACTAGGAATACGCAGAGGTTACTCATGTAGGACAGGGCACATGCAGTAGCTCTAACAGAGCACAGAAACTGAGCCCATGTGCAAGAACTCCCTCTTGACTGTTGGATAAGAGTGCGAAAATGGGGCTCGTGCTATCCACAGCTGGGAGATACTAATACCAAAAAACATTGAGAAAATTCCACAAAGTCACTAGCAGAGCTATATCAATACACTTTAAAAAACAGAGCTCCACAGAAAAGGCACAATAATCCCAAACTTAAAAAGGCACTGGGGTGGTGGTGGTGAAGTTGAACCACACATTAAACGATTGGGGGGGGGGGGGTCTGAAAAACAAAAAACAGTATCACTTACCTCAGGTAACAGGCAGATAATTAGAAATAGACCAAATAGGCAGAAAACCAATTAAACTTCAAACTCTGCCTGCTCTGTGGTGCCGAGTGATCGGGCATCTCTCTGGCACACTGGTGATCTGGGTTCGCACCCCAAACCCAGGTATCAGGAGCAGAGGCCAGCAAGGAGGGAGTCAGGGTATCCCTTGGATGCTTCCTTCCCAGGGAGAGTCGGTGCAGACTACTCTTAGAGCAGCTCCTGGTGGTGGCTTATGGAGGCGCTCTTGGTGGCATGGGTGACCACACACTGCCGAGTGTACCTGTCCCCAGGATGCCACCATGGCCACACATGTGGGAGATGGGTGGGGCTCTGAAAATGGAAAAAGCTGGACAGATGCAGGATGCCACCCACCATGCATTCCAAGACCCATGCAGTCTAGGGCGCTCCCCTGGAAAATGCATACAGAATCCTCCAGGGTCGTCCTTGCCTGGCCTTGTGGTCCCCACCTCGGAGGGGCAAGCCAGGGAGGAACAATGGCGGACATCAATTCCAGGATGACTTGGAGGGTGCACGGAATGGGCTGAAGTGGGCTGACCCCAGTAGGGAGCAAAAACAAAACAAAAAAAAACTTCACAGTCCAACTTTGGGGCCAAAGAGTCCAAGGCACACCTCAATGCCTCTCACTGGCTGCAGGGTGTGGAATGGTATGAGCATTACAGGCAAGAATTCCAAGTCACACCCTCTGATGCCTATCAGTCTCTACAGGGTGGGGCGTTATGGTCGGAAACCCTAAAGCGTCAGGCGTTCGTTGGCATTTTTTGTGACCCCCACCTTATGAACAGTGGCAATATCAGTTTGTTAGCCAATAGCTGATTTTGCACAGCGACTATGCCATTTGGCACCACAGGTGTAAAAACACATTTCTAACACAATGTGAAAAATGATAGCTGTACCGTTCATGGAGAGGTGCAAAAAAGGAGGCAGTATAGTGCAGTGGTCTCAAGGCTCTGAGCTGCAAATCTAGTGATATCCAGCAGACCAGACCTGGGTTTGAATCCCACAGCTTCCACTTGCACACTGTGTGACCCTAAGCAAGTCACTGAACCTCCTTGTGCTCCCAGGTCGCTCCTGTAAAAAAAGCTTTCAGCTTAGTGTGCTATACCTGGTTAAACAACTAAATAAAAAAAAAATATTAAAAAAACTGGTGAAGTCATGAGCATGCATAGAAACTGTGCAACGCACACCCATGATGCAATTAGTTTGGGGATTTTTTATAGCAGATTGTCAACACAGGCATTTTGGGACCTCCTCTCATGAACAGTGTCACTGTGGTTTTCTTAATCTGTCCTGAACAGTGGTTTCCCACAGCGACCACGCATTTCTGATTTGGAAGTGTGAAAACACATTTCAGCCATGGTGTGAAAAATGACAGCCGTATTGTTTATGAGGAAGTGTGGAAAAATGCCAGTGGTAAAAATCTGGACTGAAAATATTAGAAATCCATGAACTTATGAGGGTGTGTGGAAACTGCGCAATGGTTGCTCGTAACTCAGTCATTTTGTGGACTTTTTTCACCAAACTTTTAACATAGCCATTTTAACGCCTCTGCTCATGACCAGTGTCACTGATTTTCTTAAACTGTCCCGAACATTGATTTCGTACACAGACTGTGCCATTGCGCTACATGCATGGAAACACATTTTGGGCGAGATGTTAAAAATGACAGCTGTACTGCTCATAAGGAGGTGTTGTAAAATGGCAATGTTGAAAATCTGGAGTGAAAATATTGAAAATTCGCGAACTTACAAGCGTAAGAACAGCACAACGCATGTTCGTAAAACAGTAATTTTGAGGAATTTTTTCACAGATTTTTTGACATAAGGGTTTTGGAGGCATACCTCATGAACTGTACCACTATTGTTTTGTAATGGTCCCGAAGGTGGTTCCGCAGAGTGACTTTAAATCACCTTCTGGGGCCTAGTAACAAAATGACAGTGACAGAATTTATGAGGTGGAGTCACAAAAACCCCATGTTGAAAATTTGGTGAAAGAATTCCCAAAAATGCCTGAGACATGCATCAAAGTTGAAAAACCCCAATTTATTCCATTATACAGCTTACCGGCATTTTCTCAGTTCGCGGTCGGCTTTGAAGAGTGCAGACGTGTTCCCGGTCCACCGAAGATCATTGCGCCATACTCAGGAGGTAAGTATGGGATGAGGTAGAGGCGTGCAGAGGGTGGGGAGGGTCAGGACAGTCAGTGAGGAAGGTTTTTTCCTTAGACAACACAGGACTTGTGCTATGCTGGGGTGGGCTCCCAGCGTGGCAGCTGGAAGAGCTGTTTGGGGGCAGTGGAGCCGATGGGGATTGGGCACCCCGTCAGGCATATGGACTGTTACCATGCTGGGGTGGGCTCCCAAGAAGCGCGCACCCAATAGTCTGTTGGAGGAAACAGTGGAGCCGGCCAGGGGGATTAGGCGTCCCCGTCGGCCATACAGTGTGTGCGTAGGGGGGCGCATGAGCACTCACTATCTTATCACTGCTCATTGAAGCGGAGCTCTCCCTTTCAACTGTATGGCACTGCATTTTCAACTGCTGTCATAGACAGCTGCAGCATTCACTGGTGAACTGTGGCCATGCCTGCAAACACACTGACTGAATTGGGAAGACAAGGTGCCACACCTAGAAAAACTTGGATGATGGCACTATGTTTCTTGCACATGCGTGCAATCAAACATAAAAACAGGCACAGGTCCCACCCCCCCCCACCATATCCTTCTATAATTTAATGAATAGAGTCCCAAATGAGTGAATCTCTCTGTGTAAGTCATGTCCCTCATATTCCTTACCCTCTTAGCCATTCGCCTCTGAACCCTTTCAATCAGTCTGTCTCCACCCCGACTTTGGGGGGTACAGAATGGAGAACGGCACTCCAGATGAGGTCTAACCAATGAAGAATAAAGTGAAATAAGTGCAGTAGACTCTCTGCTCCTTATATGTCTAAAAATACATGACATTGTCCTCCGAACTTTTTTAACCATCTCCTTGATATGGATGTTAAAAGAAAGGGGAATTTGTAACTGTAACACCTAAGTCCTTTTCTATTTTAGTTGTCTGCAGGATATGGTCATTCAATATATAAATAAACGGTTTATTCCCCACCCCCCCAGGTGCATCACTCTTCACTTTTCTTGGTTAAACCTCAACTTGTTTGTACGTGCCCACTGCTCCAGTCTCATTAATTCCTCCTGTAGATTGTTTGCTGCTTCTTCATTACTAAACTACAGCTCCCACCTTACTGTCATCGGCACACTTACATGCCCAGACAGAGCTGGAAGTTTCCATTTCAGATACAAATATAGCAAACAAGGTGGGACCCAGGACAGACCCCTGAGGCACACCGTTGGTCACCTCTCCTCATTCCGAAAAGTACCCCCCCCCCAATTACAACCCTTTGATGCCTGTCATGCAGCCAGTTATTTACCCATCTTAGTATACTAGGGTGAAGCTGTAATTTCTCTAACTGTTGTAGTAAAATGTTTTGTGAAACTGAATCGAAGGCTTTTGAATAGTCCAAAAATATTACATCTACTGGTAAACCTGCATCCAGTGCAGCACTAATAGGTTTGAAAAATTGTAGTAGATTCATAAGACAAGACCTCCCAGGATATGAAGTACTGTGTGTTTTTTAATTTGCTCAGAAGTTCAACTACAGCAAGAGGAGAAGATGCTGGCTTTGTGAATTAGTAACTTAGCTGCATAACAGTGAATGACTTGAGAAAGAGAAAGCGCTATCTTCGTTAACACTACTGTGTCTGAGAGGTGGTACTTTCTCGGTTTTCCATACCACAGATGGACATCCATCTGCGCCAACACTACCAGACATAGCGCGCACTCTATCTCTTTTGCTCAAGGACAAGCCGATCGGTCTGACTTCTGTCTGGTTTGTTTCTTTGTTTTTATTTTTTAAAATGTGTACATACTATTTGTTCAATTTGTAGCAGTTTCAACATAGTGGGAGAAAAAAAAACAAGCATGTGTCAATGCCGAATGTTTGCTTGCTGATATTAGCATTGGACATGCAGGAGTTAGACAGATGCAGAATAAGAGTGGCAGTGAAGTATTGCACTCACGCCAATCCCACCTCCACCCTGCAGAGATGGACAGGCATTGGGGTGTGCCTGTGGGTCATTGCCTGTAATGCTCATGGCATTTCACCTCACCCTATCCTGTAGACACTGACAAGTGTTGGGGTGTGCCTTGGGGTGTTCGACTTCACAGTCACCCCATTTCATAAGGATATATGCTGAAATGGGTGCAGTACAGGAGAATGGGGTGAAGTCTGGGGCTGAAGAGTGCAAGGCACACCTCAATGCCTGTCACTGGCTTCAGGGTGGGGGTGGGATGGCATGAGCATTACAACCGGTGATCCAAAGTTACATCTCTGATGCCTGTTAGTCTGTACAGGGTGTGACATTATGGTTAGAAACCCTAACGCCTTGGGTGTGTGTTGGTATTTGCACTACAGATTTTCAACATGGTCTTTTTGTGACCCCCACCTCATGAAAGCATTTGGAACCTCTTCTCATGAACAGTGGCAGTGTGATTTTGTTAATGTATCCCGAACTTCGAGTTCCCACACGACCGTGCCATTCTGCGCCAGATGTGCGAAAACACAGATCAGGCAGGATGTGAAGAATGACAGCTATACTATCCATCAGGAGGTGTGAAGAGATGGCAATGTTGAAAATCTGTAGTGAAAATATTAAAAATGCTCAACGTTACGAGTGTACATGGAAACTTATAGAAACATAGAATTTGACAGCAGATAAGGACCGCTTGGCCCACCCAGTCTGCCCATTTCCCTACCTGATGGATAAGCTGCAGATCCTAGTTAACCAGCAGCCTACTTCTTCCTACCCCAACCCCCTAGAATTGCCTTATGACTGTCCCATGCATGCTTGAATTCCACCACTGTTTTTGACTCCACAACCTCCTCTGGAAGGCTGTTCCATACATCCACAACCCTCTCTGTGAAAAAATACTTCCTTAAATTACCTCTGAGCTGCCCCCTTCTTCTTCTTCAAATTGTGCCCCCTTGTTCTTGCACACCTCTTTTTTTGAAAGATGCTACCCTCTTGGACTTTGTTGATTCCCTTGAGGTACTTGAAAGTTTCTATCATGTCCCCTCTCCTCCTTTCCTCAAGCTATACATATTAAGCTCCTATGTCTCTCTTCATATGTCTTCCGGTGCAGACCCTGCACCATTTTAGTTGCCCTCCTCTGGACAGCTTCCATCCTGTCTATGTCTTTGCGGAGATTGGGTCTCCAGAACTGCACGCAGTACTCCAGATGTGGTCTCACCAGCTGTCTGTGCAGAGGGATAATAACTTCCTGTTTTCTACTGGTGATGCCTCTCCCTATGCATCCCAGTATCCCCCAGCCCTCCTTGCTGCCCTCTCACATTGCTTGCCCACCTTTAGGTCATCTGATATGACTACCCCAGATCCCTTTCCATTTTTGTTGTTGTTAGTATCTCACCCCCCATTGTGTACTCTTCCCCTGGGTTTTTGTTTCCCAGGTGCATTACCTTGCACTTCTTAGCATTGAATCTAAGCTGCCATACTTTGACCATTCCTCTAACCTTGCCAAGTCCCTTCTCATCCTTTCCACCCCACCTTGTGCATCAACTCTGTTGCAGATCTTTGTGTCATCTGCAAGAGACATACTTTTCTTCCAGTCCTCTGCAATGTCGCTTATAAAGACATTGAAGAGGACCGGTCCTAATACTGAACCCTGTGGTACCCCACTGCTACCCCCTTTTTCAGAGTGGACTCCATTTACTATTACTCTCTGTGTCCTATTCTCCAGCCAATTCTTTACCCAGGCTGTCATCTTGGGACCCACTCCCAGGCTGGCTAACTTGTATATTAATCTTTTGTGTGGGACTGTGTCAAATGCCTTGCTAAAGTCTAGGTAAGCCATGTCCACAGCCCCTCCCTGATCAATTACTTTGGTCACCCAGTCAAAGAAATCTATCAGATTTGTCTGGCATGACCTTCCCGCTGTGAATCCATGCTGCCCTGGGTCCTGTGCCCCTCTGGCCTCTAGATACTCAACAATTCTTTCCTTCAGAAGTGATTCCATCATTTTCCCTACCACTGAGGTTAAACTAACAGGTCTGTAGTTTCCTGCTTCTGCCTTGCTCCCACTTTTGTGAAGGGGAATCACATCTGCCCTCCTCCAGTCCTCAGGTACCACTCCATCCTCCCATGATTTGTTAAACAGGGTAGTCAGTGGTGTCACTAGTTCTATCCTTAGTTCTTTTAGAATTCTGGGATGAATCCCATCAGGCCCCATTGCTTTGTCCACCTTCAGTTTTAAGAGCTCTTTCAGAACTCTTTCTTCTGTAAATGGGCTGGTATCAACTTTTGTATCCAGAGTGTTTCTACTGTTTGTTTTAGGTACCTCCCCCTCTTCCTTTGTAAATACTGAGCAAAAATATTTGTTTAGTATCTCTGCCTTTTCACAGTCACCCTCTGCCCACCCTCCCTCCCTTTATTAAGCCTCACTATCCCTCCCTTGGTCTTCCTTTGCTCCCTGATGTACCTATAAAAGGTTTTATCCCCCTTCTTAACTGAGTTGGCTATCTTTTCCTCGGTTTGGGCCTTTGCTGTTCTGATTGCCTTTCCAGCTTCCTTTTGCTTTAACTGATACAGTTCTCTGTCCTGTTCCTTCTGTGATTCCTTGTACTTCCTGAATGCTTTCTTTTTTCTGAACCTTCACTGCCACTTCCTTTGAGAACCATAGTGGTTCTTACCTTGTTTTGTTTTGTTTATTTGCTTTACACAAAGGCTTGTTACCTCTGTGATGGCAGTTTTTATTATTCCCCATTGTTCTTCCACCCCTCCTTCCTGCCCATTTGCTAGTGCATTCCTTAGGCACTCACCCATTTTGGCAAAGTCAGCCCTCCTAAAGTCCAGTACCTTTGTCTTTGTATGGCTTGACTCTATTGCTGTGTTTATTGTGAACCATACTGTTCGATGGTCGCTAGTTCCCAGATGGCTACCCACTTCTACATCTGTGATCCTCTCTTCATCTCCATTTGAGAGAACCAGGTCTAAGATTGCTCCCTCTCGAGTGGGCTCCAATACTAGTTGTCTAAGGCATGCCCCCTTAGAAGTGGCTGCTGCAACTGCACTCCAGTTAACATCTGGCATATTCAGATCACCCATCAGCAATATCTCCCTTTATCTGCCATTCTAAGTATACTTCTATCATTTCCTTGTCCATTTCCTCCCTGAGAGGGGGGTCTGTATACAACCCCTGTGCGGATTGTGGTGCCATTGCCTGCCTCCAAATTGACCCACAGTGCTCTTTCTCCTCCCTGTTTACCCTTTTGTTCTGTTGCTTTGATTTCTTCTCTTATGTAGAGAGCTACTCCTCCTCCTCTTTTACCCTCCCTGTCCCTCCTGTAGATAGTGTATCCTGGTATGTTTACGTCCCAGTCATGGTTCTGTGTGTACCGTGTTTCTGTGACTGCCACAATATCCAGATCTTCCTCCTCCATCAAGGCCACTAATTCAGGAAGCTTGTTACCCAGACTACGAGCATTGGTACTCATTGCTCTCCATTTTTTGATGGCTTTACCTTCTGTAGCGGCAACCCCCATTGACCTTTCTACCTTGGTCTTTTTCTCATTTAGTACCCTGTTTTGTAGGGGGAGGCTGGGATTTTCCTTCTGCTTATCAGTGCCTCCCCCCTTGACTAGGCACAACACATGCTTGTACCGCAGTCATTTAGTGGAATTATTTCACCAAATTTTCAACACAGGCATTTTGTGACCTCTGCTCATGAACACTGTCACCATGATTTTCTTAATCTGTCCAAAACATTAATTTCCCACAGTGACCGTGCCATTGTGTGCCAGATATGCAAATGCATATTTCGGGCAGGATATGAAAAATGACAGCAGTACTGTTCATAAGGAGGTGTGGCAAAGTGCCAATGTTGAAACTCTGGAGTGAAAATTTACAAATTTGCACACTTCCGAGCATATGTGGAAACTGCACAACGCACGCTTGTAACACAGTCATTTTATGGACTTTCGTCACCAGATTTTCAACATAGGCATTTTAGGTCCTCTGCTCATGAACAGTGTGAGTATGATTTTCTTAATCTGTCCCGAACACTGATCTCCCACAGCAACAACGTTACTCTGTGCTGGAAGTGCAAAAACACATTTCAGATGTGAAAATGACAGCTGTACTGTTCATAAGGAGGTGTGGAAAAATGCCAATGTTGAAAATCAGGAGTGAAAATATTACAAATTCACGAAAGTATGAGCATGCTTGGAAACTGCGCAATGCACGCTCATAAAACAGTCATTTTTTGGATTTTTTCCATCAAATTTGCAACATAGGCTTTTTGAGAGCCCACCTCATGAACACTGACACTGTCATTTTGTTACTTGGTCCCAAAAGGTGATTCCGCTCAGTGACTGCAAAATCACCTTTTGGGACTGAATAACGATATGACAGTGGCTGAATTCATGAGGCAGGGTCCCAATAACCCTATGTTGAAAATTTGGTGCCAAAATTCCCAAAGATGCCTGAGATATGCACCAAAGTTGAAAAAACCCTATTTATGCCATTATACAGCTTACCGGCATTTCTTTAGTTCATGGATTGGCAGAGTGCAGATGTGTTCAGGTCCACTGAAGATCGTTGTGCTGGGCTCAGAGGTAAGTATGGGGTGAGGGTGGGTGTGGGGAGGCAAAGTTGTGCAGAAGGTGGGCCTGCCGGGTTGGGGGAGGGCCAATGAACTCAGCGAGGACTGTTTTCCTTTATAGGTTAAAAAAAAACTACCAACCAAAAACATTGTAGGATGTATTTTTTTACCAGGAATTTGGCACGCTGGGTGGGCTCCCCAGCGTGTCACCTGAGTGTTTTTTTTTGGGGGAGGGCTGTAGCTGATGGGAGTGGGTACTCTATCGCACATACTGGGGAGAGATGAATGGTATTGGCACCCCTTGGTATACAACAAATTGGCAAATTAAACTGGGAAGGGGGGACTGAAGCCAACGGGGATTGGGCCCCCTGTCGGCAAAGAAAGACTGTTGGGAGGGCACATGATGCCGAGAGGGATTGGGCACCCCCTTAGCACACAACAAATGGGGGAAGGGGTTACAGTATGCCGACGGGGAGTGGGCTTCCCCACTGGCAAATTAACTGGGTCGGGGATGGCAAGGTACCGCTCTGCAATGATGGGTCACTCCCTCATTGTAGCGGCGGATTCGTTTCAAGGTGGTAGCATACTGGCTGAACAGTGTCAGCAGCAGCATGCCACCGCATTGGGGAAAAAGGGCCAAGCCTCAAAAAGCACTGGGGGCCACTGGCCCCCACATTGCCGCACCTCCAAAATCCTGCTTCTCTCCTAAACTGTAACAAAATGTTTCTTGCTCATGCACCCAAGCAAACATAAAAACTTCAGCATGTGAAAAAGCAGATACTTTTCTTATTGTGATTAAGGTTTTCATGGTTGCTTGGCCCTCACTAGTGGAGCAGGGGTGGGAGGACTCTAAGGAGAACGCCAATACCTACTTCCATTTTTTTGGTGACCAAACAGCCCACTACAAGTACAGAGTTGCGAAAACTCCCTCCCTACACCAGAGTTGCTGTCAGCATTTCTTTCTTACTTTTTTTTTTTTTGCTGCTACGTGGATTCTGAGCGCAATCCCAAAAGGACTACATGTTTGAAAAAGGCTGCTGTCTGTTTTGAGGTGTAGCACGAGTGTCCAGCGGTAAGGTATGCAAATTAATAGTCTTCTTTGGTGGGTGTTGTGAGAGGAGCAGTTTTAAGGAAAAAAGATAGTTTGTGCTGTCACGCCCCCTCCCCATCATTGTGTAGTTGGCAGTAAGGTACGCCACAGCGCTGCATTTGTGTTTTTTGTGAGAGCCAAGCCAGCTGTTATGAGAGAAAATCGATCGTAGCCAGAATTTTTTTGTGAGGTTTGGGATAGAGGAAAAAAGGTTATTTTGCATATGGGACTGAGGCTGGAGTTGTGCCTAGTTATATGGACTGGTTTAAGGACTGAGTGTGGGGGAGGGCTTCTCTCTTAGGGGGCGGACAGTATTTCTCGCTAAGTGAGAGAAAAAAATGGCGTCCGTTTCAAATTTATATGGGTGTTTTTGGCCAATGAGGAGGGTGGGCAGAGGGATATTTAAATGGGTGACAGGCACTTGGGCTGGTACTTTTAATACCAAGCTTCTGTTGTCTGATACACGCCCAACTTACTGGGGCTACCAGCCAATAAGAGCTCGGGAATTTCTTAGACCATTTTCTAACGGCATTCATTTCACTCTCTGCCATTGAATTGCACTGCCACATTGTTTCACTCTGTATAAAATGTTTCTTATGATTTTCTACTGTAAAAAAATTAATTATTTTTTTAATGCTTTTAGCTGCCGTCAGCTGCCTGGTGCTTCCGCCTGGTCACAAACCCCCGCTTCCACTCCCATATTGGCCTCAACCCATTAATACCACCCCCCCCCAGCATGGGGTTGCAGCACCAGACCCATATAGTGCTGCACACGATGGAACAGGTCGAGGGGCCGGCCTGGGAGCTGATAGAAGCTGAGATGGGTTTCATTAAGGGCAGCCGGCAGCTCTTTTTTCCCCTGGTGCAATGACTTCCAGCGTCCGCCCTGCCCCCCGAATATTGGTGTCGGCATGATCAGTACACCCAGCCTCCGCTAGGGTGTTGAATGCGCCAAGCACAACGCCCGGAAGAGAGCAGTCATCAGGACGTCAATTCTTCTCCCTGGCTGACCCTCTGGTGTCCCTGGTCCATTCCTGTACCCAGCTTGCCGGCATCACAGGCAGGCAAACTGCCCCTGCGCCAGCTGGCTGGCAAAAAAAAAAAAATGATTTTGACTTCAGCCTGTTGCCCAGTTGTCACTTCACTCCCTATCTTGACCCTCATCTCTCTCTCTCTCTCTACTGCATGCTGTGCATAGAAAACAAACTCACCATACTAAGATGGCAGCTTCAGGCTCTGACCTGATCACTGACACCCCAATGGCCAGTCACAGCTATTAACATGTTTCATAAGGGTGCTCAGAAACACAACTCCACCCCCCAAGTTCAGGGAGAAAAAACATCTGTTAGACTGCCTCACTACAACACTTGGGTTATGTGCAGGCCTAGCGTCTTGTTTTTTTCATTACCTTCAACTGGTACAAACAGTGGGTCAGCCTCATGGCTCCTCTGCATGTACACTTTATGCTGATGTCTGAACTGCATGCCAATGCTAGTCATTTACTTGGGGGATCACCACAGTACTGGTTGCACTGTAAATAAACAAAAGAGGGGGCAATCGTAGCTGTTGATTTTTTTATGGCTCACATTTAAGCCTTTTAGACTTAGAGGCCTTTATCTGAATTAAATCCAAGACAAAAAAACTAAAATGTGGAAGATTTCTACCACTGTGCTGTTTTGTGGCATCAGTGTGCTGTTTCGTGGCATCAGTGTGCTGTTTCGTGGCATCAGTGTGCTGTTACATAGATCTTGCTGCAGTTTATGGTAGTGGCATGAGTTCACATGCTAGCCGAGTAAGTTTGAAATAGGTTAATATTCAGGACATAATACAGTAAGTGCTAAGGTAAAGGTACAGGAGCTGTTTCAGGCAAAGGAGAGTGCTAGAACTAGAGGACACAATACGAGTCTGAAGGGTGGGAGGTACAAGAGCAATGCTAGGAAGTTCTTCTTTACTGAGAGGGTGGTAGACCCATGGAATAGCCTACCGCAGGAGGTGGGGGGCCAGAACAATGAGAGAGTTCAAAAATGCAGGGGATAGGCACAAGGGTAACATTTTACTGAAAGGCTAAGGGAGGGGGTAGCATCCTATTAAAAAATGGGGGCAGACCAGATGGATCTTGTGATCCGCTTCTGCCATCACTTTCTACATTTCTCCACAGGAGGAGGAAAAAAAATTTGAGTTCTGATGCTATGACCACATGCCATTCTGTTAATACCTAACAAGAAGCCCGAACTTTTTATTTTATCAAAGGGTACATGTTAATAGAGAAGAAAGTCATATGGATCCAATAACTTGTGGGCAAATGTACAGGGATTTGATCCTGCCTCTACAGGGAGAATACAGGAAAAATGAAGACATGTTACGGGAAATTGCTGTTTGGACCTGAGAGCACGGAAAGGTGCTCTTTAAATCTCAATCACTATCTCTCAACAGAATATTGTTTTCTTATAAGATGCCTTTCCTAGCAGTTCAGACTCTGACTCCTGTTCTTGAAGTTTCATGTCCTGTCTTTCACAAAATGGGGTAGTTTATGCATGAAAGTTAAAAGGACTGGGAAAGGTGTTGCGAGCCACTCTATTTTCTCAGTCCCCATGCTTTGTTATAGAAGCAAAAGTAAGTCAGTTGTACAAAAAACATACTGACAAGACATGGATTTTGGCATAATACATTGCTAACAGGGTGTCTTGGGGGAAGGGGGAAACACAGTATCTAGATTGAGTACTGGTAGTTTTCCCTTGCAAAGCTGCTGTGACTGCACTGTACTGCACAGTCTGAGTCAATCCTCTGCCCTATAGTGATGTCATTGGAAGCCAGCAGTCCAGCAGCTGAACAGCAAAGGCAAGGGCTGCAGGGCTCAAAAACAAATGCAAAACATGGAAGGCAGAGTAAACATTGGCCAAAAATAACAATTGCACACACCCTTTCAGATTTAGTACTGTATTACCCTTTTGGACCATCATGAAAAGCGTTCTTTAAGACGTATCTTATTACATTCAATGGTAAATGTCGAGTATATTAAGAAGAGTGGTGCCCTCCTGGATACTGTAATCATTAATGTTATATTGCATGTTAGTGAATGAAACTGTATGTTTGTTGCAAAATAATAAACATTAAGTCTAAAAAAAAGTATGGCATAGAGTTGCCGGGGGCAGTGAAAGCCCACTCCACAAGGTGCATGGTGACCTCTGTAGTCTGTTCTAAAGGAGTCTCATCTGCTAACATTTGTGCTGGGGCCATCTGAAGTACCGTCTATACTTTCACTAAGCACTGCAGTCTGCACATTGCCTCTAGAGCCCGTGCAGGTTTTGGCAGGGCTGTGCTGCAGGGCCTCATGTCTTAGGTTTAAGGCTGACCTTCTTCCCAGACTGTTTATGTGCATCTGTATCTGCTTGGGACTCGCTCCATATGTGTGATCTGATGACTGATATATCCCTGATGAAGACAGAACAGTTACGCAAGAACTTTTCGTAACAGTTGATCTTCACGGGGCTTTCAGTCATCAGGTCTGCCTTCTCTCCCACCATCCCCTTTTATGGGACTCTCTCAGAACTGGCTATCTGGTGTATCCAGTCTTTTATTTAGGCCTGGGCACCCCCTCTCTCCTCCATGGCACAAGTTTTGCTCCATTTCTCCGGGAGGAAAGAACTGAGGAGGGAGCAAGGCCACTCACGCCTTTATAGAGTTGATGACATTGGCAGATGACGTCGGCGTGAGTAGAAACATAGAAACATAGAAGTTGATGGCAGATAAGGACCGCAAGGCCCATCCAGTCTGCCCATTTCTTTTTCTACCTTATAAATGTGCCATCGGCCTTTGCTCTGTCAGTGGCCTATCTATTCATAGTCATTTGTATTGCTCCCTTATGCCTATCCCATGCCTGTTTGAAGCCCTGCACTGTATTCATAGCCACCACTTCTTGTGGTGGCCATTCCTTGCATCCACCACCCTTTCTGTGAAAAAATTCCTCACATTCCCCTTAATCGGCCTCCCTCTAATCTCATGCTGTGTCCTCTTGTCCTGCTATTTTCTTATATTTAAACATGTTAGACTCTTTCACCTTGTTTATGCCCTTAAGGTGTTTGAATGCCTCGATCATATCACCTCTCTCCCTCCTTTGCTCAAGGGTATACATATTGAGCTCCGTTAATCTGTCCTCATATGTCTTCTGATGCAGTCCCTGCACCATTTTGGTTGCCCTTCTCTGGACTGTCTCAATTTGGTTAATGTCCTTATGAACGTGTGGCCTCCAATACTGCACGCAGTACTCCAGATGGGGCCTAACCAGTGTCTTGTACAGAGGGATTATTACCTCCCTCTTACGACTTGTGATACCACTACTAATACACCCTAACACCCCCCTAGCCTTACCTACTGCTTTAGAGGTCTGCTTGGATGATTTTAGGTCATCAGTGATGATGATGCCCAAGTCTCTTTCTTCCTTTGTGACTGCTAGCAACTCCCCTCCCAGCCTATAGGTGGCTTCAGTTTCTCTTCCCTATGTGCATGATTTTGCATTCTTTGCATTAAATCCAGTTGCCACTCTTCTGACCATTCTGCTAGTTTATCCAGATCTCTTCTCATTCTGCCCACCCCATCTGGATTATCTACTCTGTTGCAGATCTTGGTGTCATCTGCAAACAGACAAGCCCTTTCTCTAGTCCATCTGCAAGGTCACTAATGAAGATGTTGAAGAGGACTGGCCCCAGGACTGATCCCTGAGGTACCCTACTTGTGACTTGCATCTCTTCTGACTGTATACCATTTACCACCACTCTCTGTTTTCTGCCCGTCAACCAGTTTGCCACCCAGTTGACCAACTTCTGACCCACCCCGAGCCTACCCAGCTTATTTATCAATCTTCTATGTGGAACAGTGTCAAAAGCTTTGCTGAAGTCAAGGTAGGCGACATCAACTGCTCCCCCTTGGTCCACCACTCTGGTTACCCAGTCAAAGAAATCTATGAGATTAGTTTGACAGGACCTTCCTTTTGTAAACCCACGCTGTCTTGGATCCTGTGCCCCTATGGATTCCAGGTGTTGCACTATCCTTTCCTTAAGGAGTGCCTCCATAATCTTGCCCACTACTGAGGTAAGACTGACGGTCTGTAGTTCCTCACCTCCTCCTGCTACCACTCTTGTGGAGCGGGATCACATGAGCCCTTCTCCAGTCTTCTGGGACCTCTCCTGTGCTCAGAGACTCACTAAACAATTCTGCTAATGGCTCTGCTAGTTCCTCCTTTAGCTCCTTAAGTACCCTGGGATGTATGCCATCAGGTCCCATTGCCTTATCCACCCTGAGCTTAGAAGCTCTTGTGGGACCCTTTCTTTGTGAAGTGAGTAGTGCTCACCTCCCTCCCCCTGTGTCCATGTTGCTGAGCTGTGGGCCCTGGCCCTACCTTCTCTTCAGTAAATACTGAGCAAAAGTATCTATTTAGGATAGATGCCTTTACAGGGTCTTCCTCCTCACATGCTCCCTTTTCTCCATTAAGCTTAGCAATACCCTCTGGACTTTCTCCTTTCACTAATGTATCTATAGAAAGTCTTGTCACCTTCTTTTACTGTTCGTGCTAGTGTTTCCTCAGTTTGGGACTTTGCCTGCCTTACTGCCTTACCTGCTTCCCTTAGGGCAGTTTGGTATGCCTCCCTATCTTCATCCCGCTGTGCTCCCTTATATTTCCTGAAGGCCAGCCTTTTGGCTCTGACCTTTTCTGCTACTGTATTTGAGAACCAAAGTGGTTTCCTTCTTCTTTTGCACTTCCTTTTGTGTGGCCCCACTTGTACTGCTTAAAATCTTCTGTGTGGATCCTGTTTCACTGATGGTAAAGTTCCATATGTGTGACCCGATGCTCTCGGATAGCAAGCATTAAGTAGGGAAGAAGTAAGTCCCAGTCCTTTCTGTCTCAACTCACGACTTTCTGCAACATCCCCTTCAAAGTCTGATTAAATCATTCGACCAGACCATCTGTCTGGGGGTGGTACACTGAGGTCCTCAGGACTCGGATCTGGAGGAGCCTGCAAAGCTCCTTCATTAAACATGAGACAAAGGGAGTACCCTGGTCCATCAGTATCTCCTTTGGCCTGATGGGATTCACCCAAGAATTCTAAAAGAACTAAGGGGAGAACTAGTGACACCGCTGACTACTCTCTTTAACAAATCATGGGAGGATGGGGTGGTACCCAAGGACTGGAGGAGGGCAGATGTGATTCCTCTTCACAAAAGTGGGAGCAGGACAGAGGCAGGAAACTACAGACCAGTTAATTTGACCTCAGTGGTGGGGAAAATGATGGAATCACTTCTGAAGGAAAGAATTGTTGAGTACCTAGAGGCCAGTGGGGCACAGGACCCAAGGCAGCATGGATTCATGATGGGAAGGTCATATCAGACAAATCTAATAGATTTCTTTGACTGGGTGACCAAAGTAGTAGACCAGGGAGGGGCTGTGGACATGGCCTACCTAGATTTTAGCAAGGCATTTGATACAGTCCCACACAAAGATTAATTCACAAGATAGCCAGCCTTGGAGTGGGTCCCAAGGTGGTAGCCTGGATAAAAAATTGGCTAGACAACAGGACGCAAAGGGTAGTAGTAAATGGAATACACAGTGAAGAAAGGAGGGTTACTAGTGGGGTACCGTAGGGTTCAGTACTGGGACCGTCCTTTTAATGTCTTTATAAGTGACATTGCAGAGGAACTGGAAGGAAAAGTATGTCTCTTTGCAGATGACACAAAGATCTGCAACAGGGTTGATACACCAGATGGAGTGGAAAGGATGAGAAGGACTTGGCAAGGTTGGAGGAATGGTCAAATGTATGGCAGCTCAGATTCAATGCAAAGAAGTGCAAGGTAATGCACCTGGGAAACAAAACCCAGGGAAGAGTACACAATGGGCGTGAGATACTGACAACAGTAAAATGGAAAGGGACCTGGGGTAATTATATCAGATGACCTAAAGGTGGGCAGGTAAGTGAGAAGGCAGTAAGGAAGGCTGGGGATACTGGATGCATAGGAAGAAGCATCAATAGTAAAAAACAAGAAGTTGTTATCCCTCTGTACAGACAGTTGGTGAGACCCCATCTGGAGTACTGTGTGTAGTTCTGGAGACCCCATCTCCACAAAGACATAGACAGAGTGGAGGCTGTCCAGAGGAGGGCAACCAAAATGGTGCAGGGTCTGCACCAGAAGACATATGAAGAAAGACTAAAGGAGCTTAATATGTATACCCTAGAGGAAAGGAGGGAGAGAGGGGACATGATAGAAACTTTCAAGTACCTCAAGGGAATTAACAAAGTCCAAGAGGGTAGCATCTTCCAGAAAAAGAGATGTGCAAGAACAAGGGGGCACAATTTGAAGATAGAGGGGGGACAGCTCAGAGGTAATGTGAGGAAGTATTTTTTCACTGAGAGGGTTGTGGATGCATGGAACAGCCTCCCTGAGGAGGTCGTGGAGTCAAGAACAGTGGGGGACTTCAAGAAAGCATGGGACAGGCATAAGGCAGTCCTAGTGGGGGGTAGGAGGAAGTAAGCTGTTGGTTAACTAGGATTTGCAGCTTATCTGTTAGGTAGGAAAATGGGCAGACTAGGTGGGCCAAGCTGTCCTTATCTGCCGTCAAATTCTCTGTTTCTAATCCGATCCTCGTGAAGGCTTGAATAAGTTCTCTGGCAATTAACTTTGAGGCTGTGTTAAGGAGCAGGATCGCTTCCAGATATCTTGAAGCATAGTCTATGATGACTAGGATGTGTTGGTGGCCCCGGGCTGACCTGTCTAGGGGGCCTACCAGGTCCATTGCAATCCTCGCGAAGGGTTCATCGATGATTGGCAAGGGCACCAATAGGGCTCTTAACTTCAGCCATGGGGACGCCAACTGGCATTCTGGGCATGAAGCACAGTACTGCCATACCTCAGCATAAATTCCAGGCCAGTAGAATCTTCGGAGTACACGGCACAGCATTTTTTCGACCCCAAGGTGTCCTCTGAGAAGGTGAGTGTGTGCCAAATCCAGTACCACCTTCCTGTGCTGGCGGGGGACCAGCAACTGCTCCATGTCATGTTCTTCATCTGGTATCACTGGGTATAGGAGGTCATTATTTAACATGAAATACGGTCTGGGTCCCTTTCTACCAGCACCCCGTTAATCTCCACAACCTCTGACCGGATATTCTCTAAGAGAGGCTCGTCTATTTGGTCCCGACCAAAGTTCCTGGAGGCTATCCCGAGGGTACTCAATTCAGGGGGATTCGACTCTGTCTTCACTTCTGGGTCCTCCTCTTCCTCCCTACAACTCTCCCCTCAGGCAACAGACCACTCACCCTGTTGTCCCTCTGGGAGCGGGGTTCTACCTCCCACTAGCACGGACCTGCCATTGACAGCCAGTATCTTGGTCCCTGACTTCTTACAATCCCTACGTTCCTTTCATGATTTCCAGGGCTTTCCTGCCTCCCCACACAACTCAGGGTCCCAATGCCTGTACGGGAAATAATCAGGTGAGTCCTCTGACCCCTCAGGGATTCCTAGCAACATAGCCTCGGTTACTGGGGCCCTGGCCTCCTGGGTCTCTCCCCCCCCCCACGGAGTAATGTCTCAAACCCTGGGAAATCTCGACCCACCAGGACAGGATGTGCCAATTGAGGGAGGACCCCCACTGTGACCTGCCTCTTCTCCCCCTGCGTTTCCACAGTAACTACCACTGTGGGGTAATAAAACACTGTGCCATGGACACAGGTGATCCCGGTATGTTTCTGGAAGTTAATTTGGGAGGGTTTCACCAGACTGTGAACTATAAGGGTGACCTCACTCCCCGAGTCAACAAGGGCCATAACGGCCTGTCCGTTTACCTTAACAACCTGGGTAAATCGGTGTGAAGTGGCGACCACCCCTACCACATTAATCAAATGGCAGTTGCTCCGTGGGGACCCACCCCAGTTGCACTGCATTGGCTCGACCCCATTCGGGAAGTTGCCAATTACATGTCCCCGCTCCCCGCATCCATAACAGCGGTAGCATTCCCTGGGTGACCCTGGATCCTTTGGGCTTCTAGGGATAGCCAGGTCCCCCTCTATTTTTAAACCCAAAAGTCCCTTCGTGGCCTCGGACCACTCTTCGGTGTTTCTTCTCCCTGGCCCTGTCCGGTCTGACCTCTCGGGGAGTCAATATCTCCGGTTTGGAGTCCGCTCCAAGTCCCAGGGGTAGCCGACCCCAACATCCGTGGAAAGTTCCTTCATGGCATAATGCTGCTCCACCAAGGTGACCAGTTGATTACAGGAAGCGGGGTTGGCCTGTCCAACCCACTGTCGTAGGCTGGGCGGTAGTCCCCTTAAGATCCGGTCCATTACCAGGAGCTCCACGATTTTGGCAGTGCTATGGAGCTCAGGTCACAACCACTTCTCGGCCAAGTGGTGGAGGTCATACATCTGTGACCGAGGCTTCTCTGACTCCCGGAATCTCCAGCTGTGGTACCTCTGGGCTCGAAGGGCTGGTGTCATGATGGCACGGGCCAAGATCTCTTCCTTCAGGCTTGGATAGTCGGTGGCGACTCCCTCATCCAGATCATAATACGCCTTCTGGGCCTCACTGCACAAAAATGGAGCTAAAATGCTGGCCCACTGATCTTGAGGCCATAATTCATGAGTAGCCATCCTTTCAAAGGTGAGCAATTATGCTTCAATGTCGTCAGCCATCGTAATTTTCTGCAGGCAGTGGGAAGCCTGTATAGTCCAGTAACCTTCTGGGGTAGGCCCTCCCGGGCGACCCTCTCCCGGCGTGGTCTCGATGAGACACTTTACCATTTCCTGGAGGACAGCGCGGTCCTGGGCCGTCTGTCTGAGCAGCAACTGGTTCATGTCTTGTTGAGCCCGAGTAGCTTCCTGTTGGGCTGCTGTAGTCTAGATCAAGTATTTCATCATGTCCTCCATGCCCTGGTCTCCTTTACTCCGGGGTGGTTCAGATTCCAGTCAAATTCTACACTGACCTGGATCCCACTTCTGACACCATGTGTGACAAGGCACAACCTCGCCACGGGATTCAGGATCAGCTTTGCAGTGGTTAAGGAGTCTCAGGAAGACCAGTTTGTTAACATCAAACCAACAAGGTATATTTTTATTTCCTTAATATGGTTGGTAACACAGAACCTTGGGCTTCTGCCCTTTTCTTTTTAAGCCCCACTGGGGAAAATGAAACAAAACCAGAAAAAAAGAGGCCTAGCTCCGGGTGGGAGCACTGTCTAAACAATCCCCGACCCTAACTAGAAACCCCCTTTTCCAGAAGGCTAGACCTTCTGGAAGAACACAAACAGTAAAATGGAAAACTCACAATGAAAATAAATTTTTCTTTTTGGCCTAATTCAGGAGACCAATCTCCTGAGAGTTGCTTATGGGACTCCTGATCCAGAACACATCCAGGCAGCTTGTCAGCCCTCTAACCCTGCAGCAACCTGCTGCTGGCTTTTCCTTCCTGTTTTTAAAGCTCTTTTATCTGAGCAGCTGCAGCCAATCAGCTGCAGTTGTACCCTGACTATCTTATTCATGGAAACCCCTTTTCCTCCAGTACCTGAGTCCAAAACACATCCCCCTCCCCAGCTCAACACTACAGGGTTGGGCGGCCGCGCCGAGAGGTAGGATCTTTGGGAAAGTCCGTCCGCATTCCCGTACATTGTCCCCACCCTGTGATGGACCAGGAAGTGATACGGTTGCAGTGCAAGGAATCATCTCGTCATGCTGGCATTTTTTTCCCTGTTTGTTTGAATCCACTTGAGTGGGGCATGGTCCGTCACCAGAGCGAACTTGCGACCCAGTAGGTAATATCTGAGGGTTTCTGTTGCCCACTTCACTGCAAGGCACTCCTTTTCCACTACAGCGTACTGCTGTTCCCGGAGTAACAACTTCCTACTTAGGTACAGGATGGAGTGCTCTTCACCTGCTACCACCTGGGAGAGTACTGCCCCCAATCCAACATCTGAGGTATCCGTTTGCAGAATGAAGTCTTCATTGAAATCCGGGGAGACCAGTACCGGATCAGAACAGAGGGCCGTCTTGAGGGCGATGAATGCCCCATCCGCTGCCTCTGACCACCTCACGATGTCCGGTGCTCTTGCCCTTCTTAACTCCATTAATGGAGCAGCCCAGGTGGCAAAGTGAGGGATGAACCTCCGGTAGTAACCGACCAACCCTAGGAAAGCCCTCACTTGCTTCTTCTTGTTTGGTCGGGCCAGTTTTGGATTGCCTCTACCTTCTTCACCTGGGGTTTCACCAATTCCCATCCAACCACATAGCCCAAGTATTTTGCCTCCGACAAGCCGATCTTACATTTGGCGGGGTTCGCTGTCAACCCGGCTCCTCGTAACATATCTAGTACGGCCTCGACCTTCCAAAGGTGAGTCTCCCAATCCATACTATGGATGACCACATCATCGATGAAGGCAGCAGCATAGTGAGAGTGCGGGCGTAGCAGTTGGTCGATCATGCGCTGAAAGGTCGCGAATGCTCCATGCAGACCGAATGGAGGACTTTGTAGTGGTCTAAACCCCCCGGGGCAACAAAGGCAGTCTTCTCCTGGGCTGCCCTTGTGAGTGGGATCTGCCAATATCCTTTTGCAGGTCCAAGGTGGAGAGGTATCTGGCCTTCCCCAACTGGTCGATCAGTTCATTGACTCTAGGTAGGGGGTATGCATCAAACTGCGATACCTCGTTTAGTTTCCTGAAATCGTTACAAAACCTCCAAGTGTTATCCGGTTTTGGCATGAGGACGATGGGGCTCGACCATTCACTATGGGACTCTTTGGTGAAGTCGAGCTTCAGCATCCTCTTGACTTCAGCCTGGATTTCTTTCCTCTTGGCCTCTGGGATACAGTAGGGTCTTTCCCTTATCCTTCCGCCCGGAGCTGTCACAATGTCGTGGTAGGCTGCTACCGTCCGACCAGGTCATTCGGAGAACACATCCCCGTTCCACTGAACTATTTCCACTGCTTCTTTAAACTGTGTAGGAGGCAGCTCGAGTGAGATATGGACTTGCCCCTCTGTTTTACCTTCTGCCGGGATTACGCCCAACGAGACACAGCAGGCCTCCCGGTCTTGCCACACATTCAGGAGGTTAATATGGTATATTTGGAACTTCTTCCTGCAATCAGGTTGGCTTACTTTATAGTTCACATCACCAACAGCTTCCACAGCCTCGTACGGACCCTGTCACCTGGCAAGCAGTATGCTTTCCGCAGTGGGAACCAGGACCATCACCTGATCCCTCGGCTGGAACTTCCGTATCCTCGCCTGATGGTCATAATAAGTCAGTTGGGTCTTTTGGGCCTTTTCTAAGTGTTCCCGGACAATAGGAATGACCCGGGCCAACCTTTCCTGTATTTGGGAGATATACCCAATCACACTGGCTCCTTGTGGCGGTTGCTCTTCCCAGTCCTCCTTTAGCATATCGAGGATACCCCTGGGCCAGCAGGCATATAACAACTCGAAGGGAGAGAATCCGGTGGATGCCTGTGGGACCTCTCAGATAGCGAGCATTAAGCTGGGAAGGAGTAAGTCCCAGTCCTTTCTGTCTCGGCTCACGATTTTCTGCAACATCCCCTTCAAAGTCTGATTAAATCGTTTGGCCAGACCATCTTTCTGGGGGTGGTACACTGAGGTCCTCAGGGCTCGGATCTGGAGGAGTCTGCAAAGCTCCTTCATTAAACATGAGACAAAGGGAGGACCCTGGTCTGTCAGTATCTCCTTTGGGAATCCGACCCTCGCAGAGACTTGAATAAATTCTCTGGCAATTGACTTTGAGGCTGTGTTAAGGAGCGGGATCACTTCCAGATAGCTTGAAGCGTAGTCTAGGATGACAAGGATGTGTTGGTGGCCCCAGGCTGACCTGCCTAGGGGGCCTACCAGGTCCATCGCAATCTTCATGAAGGGTTCATCGATGATTGGCAAGGGCACCAACAGGGCTCTTAACTTCGGCCGCAGGGACACCAACTGGCATTCTGGGCATGAAGCACAGTACTGCCTTACCTCGGCATAAATTCCAGGCCTGTAGAATCTTCAGAGTACACGGCGCAGCATTTTTTCGACTCCGAGGAGGTGAGCATGTGCCAAATCCAGTACCGCCTTCCTGTGCTGGCGGGGGACCAGCAACTGCTCCACATCATGTTCTTCATCCGGTATCACTTGGCATTGGAGGTCATTATTTAACGTGAAATATGGTTTGGGTCCCTTGGCTTTGCCGTCTACCAGCACCCCGTTAATCTCCACAACCTCTGACCGGATATTCTCTAAGAAAGGCTCGTCTATTTGGTCCTGACCAAAGTTCCTGGAGGCTATCCCGAGGGTACTCAATTCAGGGGGATTCGACTCTGTCTCCAATTCTGGGTTCTCCTCTTCCTCCCTACAACTCTCCCCTCAGGCAACAGACCACTCACCCTGTTGTCCCTCTGGGAGCAGGGTTCTACCTCCCACCAGCATGGACCTGCCATTGACAGCCAGTATCTTGATCCCTGACTTCTTGCAATCCCTACGTTCCTTTCGTGATTTCCAGGACTTTCCTGCCTCCCCATACAACTCAGTGTCCCAATGCCCGTAAGGGAAATAATCAGGCGACTCCTCTGACCCCTCTGGGATTCCTAGCAACATAGCCTTGGTTACTGGGGCCCTGGCCTCCCGGGTCTCCCCCTATGGAGTAATGTCTCAAACCCTGGGAAATCTCGACCCACCAGGACAGTATGTGCCGATCGAGGAAGGACCCCCACTGTGACCTGCCTCTCTTCCCCCTGTGCTTCCACGGTAATTACCACCGTGGGGTAGTAAAACACTGTGCCATGGACACAGGTGATCCTGGTACATTTCTGGAAGTTAATTTGGGAGGGTTTCACCAGACTGCAAACTATAAGGGTGACCTCACTCCCCAAGTCGACAAGGGCCATAACGGCCTGTCTGCTTACCTTAACAACCTGGGTAAATCGGTGTGAAGTGGCGACCACCCCTACCACATTAATCAAATGGCAATTGCTCTTTGGGGACCCACCCCAGTTGCACTGCATTGGCTCGACCCCATTCGGGCAGTTGGCAATTACATGTCCCCGCCCACCCACAACAGCGGTAGCATTCCCGTGATTCTGGACCTTCGGCTTCTAGGGTGGCCAGTGTCCCTCTATTTTAAACCAAAAGTCCTTCGTGGCCTCGACCGCTCTTCCGTGGTCCTTCTCCCTAGGCCCTGTCCGGTCTGACCTCTCGGGGAGTCGATATCTCTGGTTTGGAGTCCACCCCAAGTCCTGGGGGTAGCCGACCCCAACATCCGGGGAAAGTTCCTTCATGGCATAATGCTGCTCCACCAAGGCGACCAGTTCATCACAGGAAGTGGGGTTGGCCTGTCCAACCCACTGTGGTAGTCTGGGCGGTAGTCCTCTTAGGAACCGGTCCATTACCAAGAGCTCCATGATTTTGGCAGCGCTATGGAGCTCAAGTCACAACCACTTCTTGGCCAAGTGGTGGAGGTCATACATCTGCGACCAAGGCTTCTCTGACTCCCGGAATCTCCAGCTGTGGAACCTCTGGGCTCGAATGGCTGGTGTCATGCTGGCACGGGCCAAGATCTCTTCCTTCAGTCTTGGATAGTCGGTGGCAACTCCCTCATCCAGATCATAATACACCTTCTGGGCCTCGCCGCACAAAAACGGAGCTAAAATGCTGGCCCACTGATCTTGAGGCCATCATTCATGAGTAGCCACCCTTTCAAAGGTGAGCAAATATGCTTCAATGTCGTCAGCCATCGTAATTTTCTGCAGACAGTGGGAAGCCCATATAGTCCGGTAACCTTTTGGGGTAGACCCTCCCGGGCGACCCTCTCCCAGTGTGGCCTCGATGAGACATTTTACCATTTCCTGGAGGACAGCACGGTCCTGGGCCATCTGTCCGAGCAGCAACTGGTTCATCTCTTGTTGAGCCCGAGTAGCTTCCTACTGGGCTGCTGTAGCCTGGATCAAGGCTTTCACCACATCCTCCATGCCCTGGTCTCCTTTACTCTGGGGCGGTTCGGATTCCAGTTAAATTCTACGCCAAGCTGGATCCCACTGCTGACACCAAGGCACAACCTTGCCACAGGATTCAGGATCAGCTTTGCGGTGGTTAAGGAGTCTCAGGAAGACCAGTTTGTTAACATCAAACCAACAAGGTATACTTTTATTTCCTTAATATGGTTGGTAACACAGAACCTTGGGCTTCTGCCCTTTTCTTTGTAAGCCCCACTGGGGAAAATGAAACAAACAGAAATAAAGAGGCCTAGCTCCGGGTGGGAGCACTGTCTAAACAATCCCCGACCATAACTAGAAACCCCCTTTTCCAGAAGGCTAGACCTTCTGGAAGAACACAAACAGTAAAATGGAAAACTCACAATGAAAATAAATTTTTCTTTTTGGCCTAATTCAGGAGACCAGTCTCCTGAGAGTTGCTTATGGGACTCCTGATCCAGAACACATCCAAGCAGCTTGTCAGCCCTCTACCCCTGCAGCAACCTGCTGCTGGGTTTTCCTTCCTGTTTTTTTTAAGCTCTTTTGTCTGAGCAGCTGCAGCCAATCAGCTGCTGCTGTAACCTGACTATCTTATACAGGGAAACCCCCTCTCCTCCAGTACCTGAGTCCATCACAATATACATATATATATATATATATAAAACCGGTAGGCCCATCCTTTCTGCCATATATCCTTTCCATATTTACATGGAAATGCGGTCAGGCTGCAGGAAATGTTACTCGTAGAACAGTATTTTTATCTGGAAATGCTGTTGCTGCTACTACCTGCAGATCCTGTTTTCAGACTGGTGGTGTAGTGCGTGAGTATAACTCTCTGTTTACTGCTGCGCTGTTGTCTCCGGTCTCTGGATGGGGTGGGGGTTGGGTGGAGCACACCATCATATCCTCCCGGTGTGGGCTGTCAGGGCTCAGGGCTGACTGCATGTGTTTGTTGGAATCAGGCACTCCTTGGACTGCTGTGGGGTCCTTGCCATAACATGGACGGGCAGTACAACCTAGAGGTTAGAGTAATGAGCTGTGAATGAGCTTGGCATATCCAGCAGACCTGGGTTTGATTCTCACAACCTCCACTTGCATACTGTGTGACTCTGAGCAAGTCACTTATCCACCCAGTGCTCCCAGGTTGCCCCCGAAAACAGGCACTTGTGCCTAGTGGACCTTACCCGGTTACCAATGAATAAAGTAAATAAAAAAATAACACGACCCATGTGATTCAGTACTGCTGCACTGATTGGCTGATTGGGATCTCTTCTCACTGTGCTGACCACGAGTTGCCACAGTTGTCAGTTGATAGCGAGACAGGAAGGAGCTCTCTGTCTAGGTGTTTACTACAGGAGTAGTCTTGGTGTTGGGGGGAAAAACGAGGAGCTATTAAAGAAAATGTTGACTTTGTGGGGAAAAAAATAAATGATCTCTGTGAGTGTAGTCAGTAGTAGCTGCACTGAGAAAACTACACATTTTTTTTCTCACAAGATGGAGAAGGACTCTATTGAGTACTCTGGGGGTCAGGGGATAAATAAACGGGGAGCTGCTGTAAAAGAAAACTGAGTGGCTGAGGTAAAAAAAAAACATACTCTATGAGTGCAGTCAGAGAGGAGTTGCTGCACTGAGAAAACTAATTTTTTTTTGTTTTGCAAGTGGGGAAGGATCAAGCGGTCTGGAGGTTGGGTGACAAACAAAGCAGCAGTGAGCCTTGTATGCCTGCACAGGCAGGCTTTTTGCTTTAAAACAAAACTGACTCATGGGGAGAAAAAGGTCTGCTGAGACAGTGCAGTCAGGAAAGAGCTGCTGCACAGAGAATAAAATTGCAGACTGCACTATTTTAATTGATTGCTGAAGACTCTTCAGAAACTTGTGGGGAACTCTTAACTCTCTGTGGTGCAGTGTAGTGGAGTTAAAAAAAAACAACAAAAAAATGAAATTCCTGAATACAAAGAATGCATTGCCCTACAGTACGGTAAAGTCCTTGTAGTGGAAATCTCTGTCTGCTCCGCAGTGACAATGGTGGATTTAAAAAAAACCAACTAAATTCCAGTATGCTAAGCGCATTGCCCTACAGTAAGGAAAAGTCCCTGTGGGGAAATATCTGTTTGAGCTGCAGTGTGGCGGACTACAAAAACAATTAAACTCCAGTATACTATTGCCCTACAGTGAAGAAAGTCCCTTTGGGGAGTCCAATCTCTGCGTGAGCTGCAGTGTGGTGGATTAACACCCCCCCCCCAAACACACACACACTAAATTCCTGCATACTAAGAAAATTGTCCCACAAGTCCTGGTAGGGAAAGCTCTGTCTGAGCAGCAGTGTGGTGGATTAACAAAAAAACAATAAAAAAACCCACTAAATTCCTGCATATTATAAGCACATTGCCCTACTAGTCCTTATGGGGAAATCCCTGTCTAAGCTGCAATGCGGTGGAGTAAAAAAGAAAACAAGCATTTGTCAATGCCGAATGTTGTCACACTGGCATTGGCAGTGGTAGAGCTAGAGGCGCATAATAGGAATGGCAGTGAAGTATTGAAGTGGCGCCAACCCCACCCCCACCCTCTAGAGAGCGACAGCAGTGGGGTGTACCTTTGGGTCGTCAGCTATAATGCTGATGTCATTGTACCTCACCCTACCCTTTAGACACTGACAAGTGCCATGGTGTGCTTTGGGGTCTTTGGGCATTATACTTACCCAATTCCATAAGAAAATACACTGACGTGGGTGCAGCATAGGAGCGTGGGGTGAAGTTTGTGGCTGAACAGTGCAAGACACACCTCGATGCCTGTCAGTGGTTGCAGGGTGGGTGTGGGGGGTGGAATGGCGTGAGCATTACATCCGATGATCCCAAGTCACAACCCTGACACCTGTCAGCCCGTACCGGGTGGGGTGCTGCAGTTGGAAACCTTAACATCATAGGCATGCAGTGGTAGTTTTCACTCTACATGTTCAACATGGGCTGCTTGTCAGGCCACTTCATGAAAAGTGGCACAATCACTTTGTTAGCTGAAAGATTGTTTTGCACAGCAGCTGTGGCATTTAGTGACAGAGGGATGAAAACACAGTTTTGGGCAGGATGTGGAGAATGACAACTGTCTTGTTAATGAGGAGGCGTAAAAAATGGCAAAGTTTAAAATCTGGAGTGGTAATATGAAATTCTGGTGAAGCAATGAACATGCATACAAACTGCGCAACCCAATTATTTGTGGGAGTTTTTTAGGCACATTTTCAACATAGGTATTTTGGGACCTCCCCTCATGAACAGTGGTGCTGTGATTTTGTTAATGTGTCCCAAAAGGTGATTTCCACAACAAGCACGCCGGTATGCATACAGTTATAGGAACACATTTCAGGCAGGCTGAAAAATGGCAGCTGTACTGTTGATAAGGAGGTGTGCACAAATGCCAGTGGTGAAAATGTGGCATGAAAATATTGCAAATGTACAAAGTTACAAGGCTGCGTGGAAACTGCGTAACGTACGCTTGCAGCACAGTGGTTTTCTGGACTTTCAGCACCAAATTTTCAACATAGGCATTTTAGGACCTCTACTCATGAACAGTGTCATCGTCATTCCCTCAAACTGCCCCGAAAATCTGATTTCACACAGCGACCTTGTGATTCTGCGCCGAACGTGTGAAAACACATTTCAGGCAGGATATGTAAAAAGACAGCTGTATTGTTCATAAGGAGGTATGGAAAAATGCCAATTTTGAACATGTAGAGTGAAAATATTACAAATGTACGAAGTCACAAGTGTGCGTGCAAAATGCGCAAAGCACGCTCCTAAAACACTAATTGTATGGACTGTCAGCCCCAAATTTTCAACATAGGCATTTTAGAACCTCTGCTAATGAACAGATACAGTAAAACAGTACAAAATAATGCAGACGGATAACAGGTTCACAGTGCTGCCATTACTGTGTGTCTGACTTGACTCATGTCTCATACACACACACACTACATGTAATGCGCAGCAAATTGAAAACTTCAGTAATATAACTAAATCTCTTAAACAAATTATGCACTGCTTCACAACAATCAGCAACAAAATTTCAAAAATTACTGAGAATATTATTGTGTGTACATGAACACAGTTAAACTACAAAAATATAATCAAAACAGTAAGAAAGACTGCCTTTCTTCCAGTTATGGAGACTTTACTTACATAAGGACATAGATAGGGTAGAGAAGGTTCAGAGGAGGGCAACAAAGATGGTACATGGATTGCATCACAAGTCCTATGAGGACAGGTTGAAGGAATTGAATATGTACTCCCTGGAGGAGAGGAGGGAGAGAGGGGATATGACAGAGATATATAAGTATCTTACAGGGAGGAACAGGGTGCAGGAATACACTATTTTTAAGCAAAAAAGATGTTCCAGGACTAGAGGGCATGGGATGAAGTTGGAGGGAGGACGATTCAGAGGAAACGTGAGGAAGAATTTCTTCACAGAATGGTGGTGGACAAGTGGAACACACTGACAGAGGAAGTGGTGAGGACTGAAACAATCAGAGGATTTAAGAATGCATGGGATAGACATAAAAGAATTCTGGAGGTCAGGGTGAAGGGGCAACAGACTTCTAGGAAGACATAACGTGAACTTACAAGCTCAAATGGGCAGACTGAGTGGGCCGTAGGCCCTTATCTGTCGACACTGTCTATGTACTATATCTATATAGCTAATCTACCTCCACCACAGATACGCCCCTCCCCCAAGCACACTTCAACAGTGTCTGTCAGTACACAGACTGAAAGTTCTAAATTAACATTCAAAATCCACACAAAAACTATAAACACTTGATGATATGAGCACAGGAAGGTTTCCTACAATCGATGTACTGAATTTTGAGAAAAGAAATGGCTCAAAAGAAAAAATTACTCACCTTAGTAATGTTGTTTCTTCTAATGGAGTCTTGCTGTATTCTGACAAATTGTAGTGAGTCCCAACCTTCGAACTGCCCCAGAGATGAAAGAGTTAACTTTCCATGCCAGGCATGGAACGATGAGCTCGAGCTTAGTTGAGACTCTGTCTGTTGCTGTTTGAACTCAAACCGTCAGATCTTTACGAGCTAAACTCACTGAGGTCCTGTGTGGAAGCTGTAAACCTACACTAGCCAACTGGCTACTAACATAACAAATTTTTGGTCACAAAAACAAAGACTCAAGTCAGGAAACCCAAAAATGAAATAACACAACACCCACTCACCCAAAGAAAGGGTGATAACAAAAAAAGAGTGGGGCACATCCTGAGTGCCAACACTGCCACTGCCCACCCACATCCCAAAAAAACAAAGGTTCTGAGAGGGGAAGGCAGGAAGGGAGGTCAGAATACAGCAAGACTCCATTAGAAGAAACAACATTACTAAGGTGAGTAATTTTTCCTTCAAACAACATGAAGTCTTGCTGTATTCTGATAAATTGCAGACTACCAAGCAGTACCTCCATGGAGGAGGGACAGAACCTACTTAGGAAATAGGCTCTGAAGCACAGCTGTGAAACTGAGCATCACTCCTAGCCTGGATATCCAGGGAGTAATGCTTGGTGAAAGTGTGAACTGTTTTCCAGGTAGCTGCTTGACATATTTCTAGAATAGGGATATCCCTGGCAGCAGCCAAGGAAGCAGCTGTACCTCTAGTAGAGTGAGCCCTCAGGCCTGAGGGTGGAACCTTACCCAATTTTTCATAGCAAAATTGTATGCGACAGTCCACCTGGCAATGGATCTTTTAGTGGCAGATTTTCTTTGCCTACCTCACCATACGTGAGGAACAGTTGGAGGGAGTCAAACCTATGACCCTTGGTGTGTTCTATATAGTAGCTAACGGCTCTTTTCATGTCTAGGCTGTGCAGCCTCCTCTCACCAGAGGAAGAATGGTCAGTGAAGTACACAGGAAGAGAAACAGATTGGTTAAGGTGGAAGTCTGAAACCACCTTAAGCAAAAACTTCCTGTTAGTCCTTTGGACCACCTTATCCCTATGGAAGGAAATAAAGTCAGGCTCCACTGACAGGGCTTGCAGCTCACTTATGCACCTGGCAGAAGTGATGGCTACCAAAAACACAGTTTTCCAAGTCAAGTACTTAAGCTCTGCTGAGGACAAAGGCTCAAAAGTGGGTTGCATAAGCTGAGCAATGCAAACATTAAGATCCCAAGCAGGCAGGATCCTGAATGGGAGGATTGGTATGAAGCAATCCCTTGAAAAACTTGGAGAAAACAGGGTGAGCTGAAAGAGAAGAGGGCTTACCTGCTGAAATGAAAGCAGAAATCACTGCCAGGTGCACCCTTAGTGTAGCTGGTCTGAGACCCAAGCTATTGAAATGAACCACGTAGTCAAGTACTGTCGGCAGATCAGCAGACTCTAGGGAAATATGCTTCCCAGAGCACCATATGGAAAATCTTTTCCACTTGGAATTATAGGTAGTTCTGGTGGAAGGCTTCCTAGAAGCCTTCAGAATATCCATAACCCCTTGGGAGAGGTGTAAATCAGCAAACTCTAACTCTTCAAGAGCCAGGCCTTGAGATTGAGAGATTTGAGATTTGGGTACCAAACCCTCCCCTGAGCACAGGTTAACAGGTTGTAATTCCTGGGAAGAGCAAGGGGAAGATGGACTGATAAGGACAATAGGAGAGGATACCAGGGCTGTCTGGCCCAGTCTGGAGCAATCAGGATCACTTTGCAGGGTTGAGACCTGATTTTGACTAGCACTTTGAACAGGAGAGGGAGGGGGGGGAAGCATACAGGAACTTCCTTCCAATTGGAGAACTAAGGCATCCAGGGGGACTGAGCCCAACACTGGGGGCCTGCAGCAAAAAGGGGAAGTTGGTAATTGTCTGGGGCTGCAAAAAGATCTATCTGTGGGACGCCCCATCTGGAGAATATCACCTCCAAGACCAAGGGATCCAGTGACCATTTATGATGGCCCTGAGATATCCTGCTGAGAGCATCTGCCAGGACATTGTCCTTGCCTGGGAGGTGTACTGCTGAGAGGGAGGTGTTCAGAGAATAAGCCAGGGACCACAACTTCATTGCTTATATGCACAAGGCCGTAGACCGAGTGCCTCCTTGTTTGTTGATGTACCACATTGTGGTGGTATTGTCTGTTCTGATCTGAATAACTTTGTTCTGAACAGACTTGGAAAAAACTTGAAGTGCTAGAAATACTGCTCTGAGCTCCAACAGATTGATGTGGAGCAGAGATTCCTGAGGGGACCACAACCCCTGGGTGGTCAGGTCGCCCAAGTGAGCCCCCCACCCCAAGAGGGAGGCATCTGTTGTAAGGATTAAAGAGTGAGACTGAGTGACAAAGGGAACTCCTTGTCTCAGATTGTTCAGATCCTGCCACCAGTGCAAGGCCTGGATCAGGGTTCAAGTCACTGGGATCAGTTTGGTCAGAGGGTCCTTTTTCTGAGACCAGAAGGCTCTCAAATGGAACTGAATGTCCCTCATCTGAAATCTTGCTCCCTGCACCACTGCTGTAGAAGCAGCCATGTGCTCCAGGAGCTGCAGAAAATGCCTTGCTGGTCGAGACACCTGTAGGGTGAAAGAGGAGGCCAGAGGGATAAGGGTCCTTGCCCTGTCCAGGGGAAGGAAGGCTTTGGCCCTTTCTGTATCTAGCTCTGCACCTATGAAGGTGAGGAGCTGAACAAGCTCTAGAACTGACTTTGACAGATTCAGAAGGAAACCTAGAGAAGTGAGCAGTTGCTGAGTTATCTTTAAGTGTAACTTGACCTGGTCTGGGGACTGGCCTACTATGAGCCAGTCGTCTACGTATGGGAAGATGGCAATCCTTTGCCTTCTCAGAGAAGCAACTACTACTGCCAGGCATTTTGTGAACACCCTTGGAGCAGAGGTTAGTCTGAAGGGCATTGCTCTGAACTGGTAATGGCCTGATGGTAGCTCGAACCTGAGGTACTTTCGATGGGAGCTTCTGATAAGAACATGGAAGTAGGCATCCTTGAGGTCCAGGGACACTAGCCAGTCCCCTGGCCTTAGAGAGGGCAGAATTATTCCCACAGTCACCATTTTGAATTTTGGCTTTAAAAGGTGCTTGTTTAAATATCTGAGATCCAGGATGGGCCGCCATTCTCCTGTCTTTTTTGGGGTAAGGAAGTACCTGGAGTACAATCCTTTGCCCTGGTGTAGGGGTGGAACCTGTTCCACAGCTATGAGAGCCAGAAGGGCAGAGACCTCTGTCTCTAAGGCAAGTGCCTCTGAGGGATTTGCCGGTGGAAAAGATCTGGTTCTCAGCTTTGGAATTTTTTGAAGCTGAGAACCAGTCCCTGGCTTACTACTTCCAGGACCCACTTGTCTGATGTTAGAGACTTCCAGTCCTGGACAAAGTAAGCCAGCCTGCCCCCTACAGGTGGTGGAGAATCGGCCCTGGCAAACCCATCAGGGTGCCTGCTTGGCAGGAGGTTTTGGCTGATGGGTGGAAGCAGGTCTGCTTATACCCCTTCTGCCTCTCCCTCTAAAGAACTTCCTCTGAGCATAGGCAGAAGAGGAGGCCTGGCCTTGGTAGAAAGGCCTGTGAACAGGCCTGCCCCTGCCCCTGGGATGCTGCCTTTGAGGAGTGGCCTGCCTTTCCTTGGCCTAGGCACTCCTATAGGTGGTCCTATATTCATCCATTTTCTTCATGTAATTCTCTGTTTGCTCCCCAAACAGAGAATTACCCACAACAGGAAAATCCATGGCCTTAGTCTGGGTATCCTGTGACAGGCTAGTACATCTGAGCCAAGCCATTCTGCGAAGTGCCACAGATGTAGCCATGACTCTAGATGACACATCATTGGAGTCCACTGCAGCATGGAATTGCACCTTGGATGCCTCAATACCATCAGCAGCCACCTGCTCCAGCTCCTTGGCAAGCTGGCCAGGGATTTGTTTTGCTATAGCCATGACAGTGTCCCATCTGGATTTCTAATACCTAGCAGCATAAGCCATATAATTGGCCTGTCTGAGTCCCAATGATGCTGCCATGTATTGTTTCTTTGCCATGGCATCAATCCTCCTGGAGTCCTTGTCTGGGGGGGAAGCCAAGGGAATATTTACCTTGTCACAGGCTTCAGCCTGCACTACCCCAACATGGCTGCATTGTTGTGCAAGGAACTCCGTATCTGAGCCTGACAATGTATACCTCTTGTCCATTCTTTTATCCACAGGCAGTATGGTGTTAGGAGTCTTTAAAATCTTAAATGTCTGTGTCCCAAAAGATTTGTGTAAGGGAATAGACAGCCTCCTAGACTCTGGGATATCCATCATTTCCACATAGTCAGGCTCCTCCTGGTCATCCACAACTTCTTCCATAGGAAGCTGGAGGGTTTCAGCCACTTTTTTATAAAACATGAAATGGGAGGGGGACTCAGAAAGCCTAGGAGGAGACACTCCTGAAGGTCTGTCTGGGGAGATGTCTGGGTCAATGGGCACATCCAGATGTTCAAAACCACATTCACCTTCCTCCTCCTCCTCTTCCTCCTCCTCCTCCGGTTCATAAAATTCCTCTAAATCATACTCCTGAACCGGTGGAACCGGACGAACCGAGTGCCTCCCTGATGGCGCCGGTTCGGTCGGAACTGGGGAAAGCGAATGCACAATTTTTATTGCTTTGGCTATTTCTTCAGCGGTTGGAGAAGAAAGTTTTGGATCCACACCAGCTGATTTTTCCTTTCTTGTTCTCTTAGCTGGAACCGACTCAGAGTCGGATCTCCTTGTGCTCGGCAGAAGTCTCTCGCCTTGGTCAGCAGCACCCTTCTGTTCGGTTTGAACCGAACCAGGCTGGCCATCCGTTCAGCTGACTTTTGATCTCCCTTTCCCTGAGCCTACCAACTCGTTTTTCTAGGGTAGCTGCAGGAATATTTTTACAAATCTGGCAGTCTGCATTGAGGTGGTCAAACCCCAGACAATAAACACAGCTGGTGTGGGGATCAGCCTTGGCAAAGACTTCCCCACACACACTGCAGTGTTGAAACCCAGTGGGCCCGGTTTTTCTTTTGGGTTTCTCAGACATTGTGCCAGTCCTAACCAAACTTACCCTTTTAATGGCAATCCACCAGGCAAGACCCTCTTATTGGTTCCTGACCGTGTCATGGGTCGTGGAAAAAAACGTAATAAAATCTTTTTTTTTTTTAGAACCGATAAGAACCGGTAACCACACTCTAGAAATTCAAATAAAGATTTTTTAGCAACTTGATCAGTTCAAACCGAACCTATGAACCGTTTACAAGTTCCACACAGAATAGAAACAATATAAACCTATTTAGTACTCATGAATACCACAGACAGAGACTGAACCAACAGGTTGCGGTTTAAATTTGGTCGAAAACCGAGAAAAAACGGTTCTTTAACCGACAAATTGAACCGAGCAGAAGGAGAAATCTCCAGAGCGACTGTTCAGTGAGGCGGAGTAAAGAATCTGACGGTTTGAGTTCAAACAGCAACAGACAGAGTCTCAGCTGAGCTCCAGCTTAGTGTTCCATGCCTGGCATGGAAAGTTAACTCTTTCATCTCCGGGGCAGTTCGAAGGTTGGGACTCACTGCAATTTGTCAGAATACAGCAAGACTTCATGCAGTTTAAAAGGCTTTTTGAACAGTTTTTAGAGGGTCTGAACCTCATAACTCTGAGAACAAACTGTCTCCAGCTACCACTACACACACACTACAAAGAACTGAGGCTGTGCAGAACAATCTAGAGTCATTGTGACCTGCAATCCCATGAATCACTACAAAATTCACCTGAAAGCACTTCAACTATAGGAGAATGCCATACATTGAAATCAATGTACTGTGATTACAATTGGTGTAGAAGTGGTTGGGGAAAGGAGGAGTAATGCAAAGTCAGTGCTTCCAATGGACTTCGCGATAATGACTGGAAGGCAGAGTACTCCGCTTTGCGTTGTGGATTACTCCACAGATACCACTTTAATACGCAAATTGCTCCACATAGCAGATTTTGACCACTTCACCCACCTCTATTTGTGATTTGTTGACTAAATAGAAAGACTCACACAACTCAGTTAAAGAAAAATATTAATTAACAAACAACTTGTTTCTCAGATCAAGAAGTATGTCTCTTCTTAGATTTGGCTTTAGAAAAAAAATTACAGTGGATTCTGTACCACAACCACATCCATCTTCCTTCACCGAACCTGAAAGAATCCCTGACAGAGGTCCCATATCTTCTGTGGAGGAGAGTACCAAACCCGTGGAGATGCCCCCCAACTCCCAAAAAGTAATGCTTGGTCACCCATGTCAAGGAAAAATGTCACAAAAAGAGAAAGAGTATGAAAAACAATGAACCTGACATTTTCAAGAGTCATGAAAGAAAGATAGGAAATGGCTTTTAATAAATAATGACAGAACAGAGATGTGCTGTGAGTATTACAGAAAAATATTTCCAAACAACAACGGTTCATTTGTGTGTCGGCTGCAAAACCATGATGATTGGTACTTTAAAAACACACAAAACTAGTCACATTCATCGTGAGGCAAGCAATCATATTGCTGCTCAATGTCAGCCTAACAAAAACCCAACTGTCAGAGGGTTGTTGTCAATGGGCAGGGAGACAACAGAAATCATGACCCATAGGTTCCTGATGGCTTTTAAGGTTGCTAAAGCAGGGCAACCATTCACAAGTTTCATTCAAGATGTGGAACTATTGTCATGGATAGGGAAACAGGAAAAGATTGGGTTGAGGTACACCAGTGACAAGACCCGTGCCAGTTTTATCAAATTCATCAGTAAGGATATTAATGCACAACTTACAGACGAGGTCAGGCAGTCTAAATATTTTTCAGTGTTGTGTGATGATAGTACCGACTCAGCTGTAATACAGGAAGAGCTCATTTATTTTTTTGAAATTGCAATTTTATTATTTCCTTTTTTCAAACAACAGGTTACAAAAAACAGGAATGAATAGACACAAGGAGGCCGAATACATTTCGCTAGATTAAAAAAGATAGAGAGTACAGCCCAAACAATTAATCAGGCCTTATCCTAGCTAATACAGTTGTTAGGAACTACGCTAGCTATTAAAGCATACAGAGACTCCCAGAATTTTACTTTAGAGTTCAAATACATTTAAGGTCTAGCTTTAGGCCTCCAACTTAATACAAGAAAGGGGGGAACTCCCCCCCACCCTCTAAACATAGGGGTGAAAGGGCAAAGAAAGACAAAAGGAGAAAGTAACAATACATACATATACATAAAAACCCTCAAACTACCGCCCCACTCTACCCCCTACCTCCCCCGACCCGTGGTGAGAAAAATCCTTCCCAAGTTGCCCCAAGGTACAAAACTGTTGCCTAACCTACCCTGCCCCATCCAATGATCCAAACATCTATCCTCACAGGTTCCTTAGTCCAAGACTTCTCTTGCCAGAATTTCTAAGGTAGTAACTCCCTCCTTTCCACTCAGGAACTCAAAAAATGGAAGCCAGCGGGATTTATATAGCTCTGGTTTTAAGTTCAGATTAGCTGTAAGTCTTTCCATTACCTTAATTTGGTTACAGCATGACAGCCACTGTTATTCACCGGGGGGGTTTTAGATAGCCACAACTTAGTATTGGCCTTCTGTGCCACAGCCAACAAGATTGGGAACAAATAGTTGGCTTTAGGGCCTACCAAACCTTAAGGAGGTTCCCCTAGTAGCAGATGACGGGGCTGATCTAAATTGGCTGCCTTAAGAATCTGCTTCAGTCCAAAACTAATACCCTCCCAATAATTTTTAATTCTAGGGCATCCCCAGAAAATATGTTCATGCGTCCCCGCCTGCCCGCAACCCCTCCAGCATCTATCCGAACAGGATTGGCCAAAATGTTTGGTTAGTACTGGTGCCCTAAAAAATCTTGGGAGTACCTTCCACCTAAACTCCCTCCATGAAGGTGAGGCCGAAGTTCTGTGTGCCATCCTCCAGATGAGCTCCCACCTAATCTCCCCCTCTCCCAAGCCCAATTCCTTCTCCCAGAGAGTCTGGATTCACAGTCTGGGTTTTAAGCCCAGGAGTTGGCAGGCCCTGAATTGCCCTGGGATTCCTTTTATTAAAAACGATTGATGGAAGGGTATAAGGGTGCAAGCGCTGCCTATCCATTCTGGCCCAACTCTGAGCTGCAGCAGGGGATGCATAAACCGCCAAGTACTGTAATTGAGCCGCTATATAGTATCTTTTAAAATCTGAGACTCCCAGGCCCCCCTTTCCCTTAGGCAACTTCAGCAGGGCCCAGCTTAACCTGGGTTTCTTACCAGCCCAGATGAAACTGCTTATAATTTTTTGAATATCTGTCCAAAACTTTTTTGGAGGACACAGAGGGATAGCATCAAACAAAAACAGCATCCTTGGAAGGACGTTCATTCTTACCGACTCAGCCCAACCAGAAATGGTGAGTGGCAGAGTAGCCCATCTAGCACAGTCCTCCCTCAGGCATTCCAGCAATTTGAGATAATTAACCTGGAACAACTTATCCATATCCTTCGGAATATGTACTCCCAAGTATCGGAAACTAGTTGTGTTCCACCTTAGATCTGTCATACTCCTTACCGAAGGTGGGAGCCCCTCTCCCAAGGGAAATATCTCCGATTTGGATTCATTAATCTTAAACCCCGAAATACAGCCAAACTCCCTCAGCATGTTCATCGCTGCTGGTAAGGAGAATTGAGGGTCACTCAAGTACAGGAGGGTGTCGTCCGCATACAGAAATATGCGGTTGTCTACCCCACCCACTGAATCCCTTTAATGCCTTCATGCGACCTGAAAGCTTCCACCAAAGGCTCCATATTTAGGGCAAAAAGAATGGGCGAGAGGGGGCAACCCTGCCTCGTGCCCCTTCTGATGGAAAAGGGTTGGGAGAACAGTCCATTCAATCGCACCCTTGCTGAGGGTCTGGAATATAGGGTACCCACCCATGCTTGAAATTTAGGGCCAAATCTAAACTTCTTAAGGACTTCACCAAGATATCCCCATTCAAGGCGATCGAAGGCCTTTTCTAAGTCCAACGTAATCACTACAGCTTGCTGTCCTCCCCCCCCCCCAGACTGAGCATGATGGGCCATTACTGTGAGCAGCCTTCTGACATTATCATGGAGATGCCTCCCTGGCATGAAGCCCGACTGATTGGAGACTTTAATATTCCAGACGTGGACTGGAGCATCCCAGCAGCAGCATCAACTAGGAGCAGATTTATCCTGGACTCCCTTCAGGGTGCCTTCCTCAAGCAACTGGTCATGGAACCAACTCGGCAGAAGGCAATACTGGACCTTGTGCTCACAAACAGGGACAGTGTGATGGGTAACAGTGGGGGAGCACCTGGGAAACAGTGACCACCAGTCATTGTGGTTTGAAATCACAGAAAGAGCAGAACCAAACCACACAAAAACACGTATTCTGGATTTTAGGGGGGCAGACTTTGGGAAAATGGGGAGATACTTGAAAGAGGCATTAAGGGAATGGGACAGGAATCAGGGGTTGAGGAACAGTGGGTAGCATTTAAAATGGGGATTACAAGAACAACAGAATTATGCATTAATCAGGTTAGCAAGAGGAAAAGGAAGAGGAGACCATTATGGTTTTCAAAAAAGGTAGCAAAGAAAGTGAAAGCCAAAAGATTGCATTCAGGCAATACAAAAAGACACAGGCAGAAGGGATAGGGAGAAGTACCAGGAGAAGCAAAGGGAGGCAGGGAGGTCAGTAAGGAAGCCAAAGCTCAGACAGAAGAACACATTGCAAAATCAGTGGGTAGAGGACAAAACCTTTACAGGTACATAAGTGAAAAGAAAGACAAAGGGAGGGATAGTGAGACTGAAGGGGGAGGATGGGGCGCTGGAGGATGACAACAGTAAAGCTGACATATTGAACAGGTATTTCTGCTCAGTCTTTACTGAGGAAGAGGAGGGGTAATGGGTCTGAAGGGAGTACAAGGGTGAGAATGGTGCAGAAATGGACACAAGTCCCTTACACGAGAAAGGGTCCTGAAGGAACTGGAAGTAATAAGAGTTGATAAAGCAATGGGGCCAGATGGGGTGCACCCAGGGTCCTTAAAGAACTAAGAGAGGTGGTGGCTGAACCTCTGGCTATCCTGTTTAGCCAATCACTGAAACAGGGAGGTACCCAAAGACTGGAGGACAACAGATGTAGTCCCTTATACAAAAGTGGGAACAAAGAGGAAGCAGGGAACTACAGACCAGTCAGCCCCACCTCGGTAGTGGGGAAGATCATGGAAGCACTACTGAAGGAGAGATTGGTGGAACATCTGGTTGTCAATGGACTACAGGACCCAAGGCAGCATGGTTTCACCAGGGGGAGGTCATGTCAGACCAACCTCATTGAATTTTTTGACTGGGTGACTAGGGAGGTGGATCAGGGAGGGCAGTGGACATGGCCTATCTGGACTTCAGCAAGGCCTTTGACACTGTGCCACATAGAAGACTATTACACAAACTGGGGAATATGGGTGTGGGCAGGACAGTAGTGTGGTGGGTAGGTAACTGGCTGGGTGGCAGGACACAGAGAGTGGTGGTAAATGGCTGTCACTCCACAGAGGGAAGAGTGACCAGTGGGGTACCACAGGGATCAGTGCTGGGACCGGTCCTATTCAACATCTTCATCAGTGACATTGCGTGGGACCTAGAAGGCAGAATTTCACTGTTCGCTGATGACACAAAGCTCTGTAACAGAGTAGACACACCAGTGGGTGTAGACAGAATGAGAAGCGACCTGCAAAAACTTGAAGAATGGTCGGGTTTGGCAGTTGAAATTCAATGCAAAGAAGTGCAAGATAATGCATATGGGGCACAAAAACCCTGGCACAATATATCAGTTCTGTGTAGGGGGGTGAGGATATAGCATGCACCAAGCAGGAAAAGGATCTTGGGGTTGTCATCTCTGATGACCTCAAGGTAGGGAAACAGTGTGACAAGGCAGCAGGTAAAGCAAATAGGATGCTGGGATGTATAGGCAGGGGCATCACCAGCAGGAAAAGGGAGGTCATAATTCCGCTATACAAGACATTAGTGAGGCCCCACCTGGAGTACAGTGTACAGTTCTGGAGACCATACCTACGTAAGGACATAGACAGGGTAGAGAAGGTTCAGAGGAGGGCAACAAAGATGGTGCATGGATTGCATCACAAGTCCTATGAAGACAGGTTGAAGGAACTGAACTTGTACTCCCTGGAGGAGAGGAGGGAGAGAGGGACATGATAGAGACATACAAGTATCTTACAGGGAGGAACAGGGTGCAGGAAACACTATTTTTAAGCAAAAAGATGTTCCAGGACTAGAGGGCATGGGATGAAGTTGGAGGGAGGACAATTCAGAGGAACATGAGAAAGAATTTCTTCACAGAACAGGTGGTGAACAAGTGGAACACCCTGCCAGAGGAAGTGGTGGGGGCTGAAACAATCACGGGATTTAAGAATGCATGGGATAGACATAAAGGAATTCTGGAGGTCAGGGGTAAGGGGCAACAGACTTCTAAGAAAACAAACTGAACTTACAAGCTCAAATGGGCAGACTGGGTGGGCCATAGGCTCTTATCTGCCGACACTGTCTATGTATCTATGTATCTATGTATCTATGATCTGGATGGATCAGCTGAGCCACCACCGCCTGGAGTCTGTTTGCTATCATCCTGGCAAAGATCTTGACATCCAAATTTAACAACGAAATAGGGCAATAGCTGCCGCTCAAGGACGCATCCTTGTCCGGCTTCGGGATAACAGATATTAGGGCTTGTGCCCAACTATCTGGGGCCTCTGAGGGAATATGGGCCTCATTGCAAACTTCGAGAAGCAACAGGACTATCTGGTCACTAAATCTCTGATAGTACTCTGCTATATAGCCATCCGGGCCAGGTGCCTTATTATGCTTAAGTTGTTTAATTTCCCCTTTCAATTCCAGCAGGGAAAATGGTTTATCTAGTTCACTTCCAAGATCGGCAGAAAGTTTGGGTAGCCGGAGACCGTCGAGGAACTGCCTAATCCAGTCAGGGTGGGAGGCCCTGGCCTCTGACTCATACAGGTCCTCATAACATTTCCTAAAGCATTCAGCTATTTGGGGAGCTCCTGATACTCACCTCCCAGGAGATTTAGGGTCCTGCACCCCTGAAATGAACCTATCAGCTTCTTGTTTCCTTAATCTGAAAGCTAGCAGTCTGCCCGCTCTATTGCCTCCAGCATATTTCTGTGCTGTAAACCTGAGGGCATTCTCAGTTTTTGTCATAAGGGAGGTGTTGCATTTGTTCCCTTGCCAGTTGCAGCTCCCTGAGTATACTGCAGCCTCCTCCTTTTTTATGAATCTCCTCTAGCGCTTTAATTTTTTGTTCTAAGCTGTCCTGCTGCTGTTGCCTGGCCTTCTTTGGCTGTGTTGAGTATGAAATCACTTCTCCCCTAACCACCGCCTTTAGCCCATCCCAGAGGAACCTCACCTTTGACACCGACCCAGTATTTTCCCTGAGGTAGTTTTCTATCACATCTTTTATCTTGGAAATAAAAACCTTATCCTTAAGGAGCCCAGCATTCAAACGCCACAAGGATTGCTTATGTTGCCCTCCAAGGGAGATCGAAAGACTGACTTTTGCATGATCTGAGAGATATATGGAATATATCTGCTGATCCGCAATAGAGTCCACCCTGGATTTAGGCATATAAAATCTGTCTAATCGTGAATATGAGTCCCGTGGGTGGGAATAGAAGGTGAAGTCCCTACTGGAAGGGTAACTGTCTCTCCACATGTCCACTAGACCCAACTCCGTTTGGAGATGGGATAGTGTCTTAGGTCCTGCACCCTTCTCCCTGACACCCTGGTTTCCTGATCTATCTAACCTTACATCCTCTACGCAATTCCAGTCACCTCCTATAACTAGTTGGCCTTCTGGGAGTGTAGCCACTACCCCAAGCGCATTCCTAAAGAACTCAGGGTTGACAGGCGTAGGGGCATATATATTGACAATATGAATAACCTTGTCTGCAATCTTCCCCGAGAGGACTACCAATCTACCCTCTTCATCAGAAAAGGAATCCAGTGGAACCAAACCTAGGCCCCTTCACACTAAAATAGCCACCCCAGCCTTTTTTGAATTCTTATGTGACGAGGCAAAAACCTCTCCCACCCACAGGCGGCGAAGTTTCTTATGTTCCATTGCCGAGAGATGGGTTTCCTGCAATAGGTCAATATTGCAATGCACTTTCGCTAGATCTCTCAATATACTATGCCTTTTTGCAGGAGAACCCAGCCCCTTAACATTATACGTGACCAATTTTAGGGTCCCCATGTTAATCTGTTCTTTAAACTTCTCAGCCCCCACCTTGGTCCCTGTCTGATGCCCCTACGCAAGTCTCCCCTTCCCTGGAGGACAGCACACAGAGCACCTCTTACAACCACAAAAGCACAGTCATCACGGGTCACCCTCCCCATTCCCCCATAACCCCCCCCAGTTCCCTTCCCCCCTCAACATCCCCAAAAAACTATATACACATACAAATTCCCAAACAGAAGCTCGCATTTTTGCGAGTGAACTATATAAATTACAGTCCATTGGGCCTATTGAGGAAGCTCCTCCACCCAGGAGCATAGGCTGCTGTATAGCCCTAACCCCCCCCCCGAACAATGGGTGATAAGGAGGGTAATCTCCTGGGGTGGGCTTTCAGCGGGAAGGCTCAAACCCTTAGCGGGTGTCAGCGCGAATCAAGGAAGGCACAGAAAAATAACCCACAATCGGCTGACCTCCGTAAGGGTACCTATCCCCTGAATTGGCTTCCGGTGTTGGTGGTGCAATAATTAAATCGATCAAGGCTAGTAGGTTGATGGGAGCACAGAGAATCATTCCTGCCCTCCCCATCCAAATGTAGCTTAAACCAGTGCTCACCTCAGCAGATGAACAGGAGAAATGAGGGGGGGTGGGGAACAAATAGAAGCTCCCACCTGGCACCTTCTATGCCCCTCCTCAGGTGTATTGAGCAAAGCCTTGGAAGTCTGGGCGCCCGGCCAAGCAGAAGGCCTCCCCCCCACCTGAAGGAACTGGTACTTCCTTGCGCCTGCTTTATCAGGGACAACAGGAGAAGAAAAAAGGAAACTTTTCCAATTCAGGGCCAGTCAATACAAATCGCTGGAGTAAACGCAGATTCCGCCAGGTCTGGAACCACCACAAGGCCCAGCTTCACCTCCCCGCAAGAGAAGGCCCGCCGGCCATCCAGCGATTCCAGATCCTCCACGTGTTAGTCCAAAACCTTACCCCTGAGGTCCGCCTGGGTATCCAGGCCCAAATCCAGAACGTGGTTGACTGGCCTCACCACTCACCCCCTCTCCTACCACCGTTACCCCTGCCCAAGGGATTGGGCTAGATCATCCACAGGTGGCTAGAGGGAGGCCCTTTAATCATTATACTTTACATATGAGTAACCAGGTACTTTAATCAGTTCAGTCTATTAATAGCAGAGAGGCAGGAGAGCAAACCAATATGTCCTGCCCGGCTGTCATCAGTTCACTTTCCTGGCCTGTAGGCTTTTTCCCAACTGACAGAAGTCTTTACACAGCTGCTCATCCAGGCCCACAATTTTGAAACTCTCTCTTCTCCCGGGACCTTTAGTTGTCATCGACCAGTTCAGGTGCATCAGAGTCTGTTCTGAGATGTCTGGCTGAAGGTCCAGGAGCTCGATTCCAGCCTTTTGTAGCAGCTTTTTGGCTTGTAGGAGCGATTCATACAGCTTACTACCTGTAGACCAGTGCACTAACAGTCTTGCCAGATACCTAAGAAAAGCCTTTATTTGCTTCTCCCTCAACTGCTTAATGACCGCGAGGACCCGCTTCCTCTTCTGCATAGTAACCGGGGGGAAATCGTGATCCAGGTATACACGCTTCCCATCCAGATTCAGATCTCGTTTACCCCATGCCTTGCATAACACCATCTCTTTAACAGGGTACCAAGTAAATTTAGCTAGAATTGAGCGAGAGGGGGCATCTTTCTTCGGCTTCGGGCCCAGAGCCCGATGAACTCTTTCAAGCTCCAGAGGTTCGGTGCTGGGGATATCCAATTCCTGGTGTAACCAAGACTTGACAAACTCAACTGGATTGTCTTGTTCAGCACCCTCTGGAAAGCCGAAGATCCAGATCGTCTTCCTCCTCCCCCTCAACTCCGCATCCTCCACCCTTGCTGTTAACTCTCTCTCCCTTCTGTCCAGATAGATGACTGCCCTGCTAAGCCGCATGGAGTCTTCGCAGAGCTCATCTAGGCCCGACTCAAGCTCTTGCGTCCATCTCTCCAAGTGCTTTAAATCTTGTTTAATATCTTTAACATTACTATCGATCCTCTGTAGCATTTTAACAATGTGGGCCATCACCCGGCCGTCAATGGAGCTCCTCCTAGATACTGTCTCCTCGTCATCTTCTCTCTCGGATCCCACGGCTGATTCCGAGGCCCTAGACAGTGGGACACTTGATCTGCGATCTGATCTCGATCTATGGTTCCCTGAGGATTTCTTAGCACTTCTGCCCCGCATTTTCACAAGCTGGCTCATTTTTTAAACTGCAGGCTTGACTCAAAGTCAATTCGGTTATCTAACAGCACCGGATTGACAACAATTTTTGCACCACCATCGCGGAGCTTAGAGCTAAACCGCCATTCAGTCGGATGATGTCGCCAGAAGTCGAAGAGCTCATTTATATACGACATGTAAAGGACAGTGAACCCGTGACAAAGTTTCTCACCGTTGTAGACATAGGCAGGCCTATTTCAGATAATATTTCCCATGCAGTTATGAACAGTATTAAAGAAAATGCAAAAGTAGAGGATTACTCATGCATGTTAGGATTCTGCACTGATGGTGCAGCAGTAAATTTTGGACTTAATAATGGGGTTGTCAAAAAAGTTCAGGGTCGGGTTCCTCACATAGTTTGCGTCCACTGCTTAGCCCATTGCTTTGAACTGACACTACAAGATGCAGCCAAGCCTTGCTCTGTAGTGCAGCAAATTGATGACCTATTACAGCAGATTTTCCAGTACTACCATGCATCGGCAGTGATGTGGAATGAACAGAAACATACATCCTCTGTTCTGGGTCTCCAGTACCTTGTGCCTGTGAATGTGTTGGGAACCAGATGGCTAGCCCACAGTGTTAGAGCATTAAATGTGCTTATTAAAATGAGGAAAAGCATTGTTGTGCATGTAACACAGGTTAGTGATGGTCAGGTCAGTACTGGTGGCCACATGGATACCCGAATGAAAGCTGCTACACTGAGAAAAAGTCTCATCTTACTAAAATACCTCATTGCAATACATCTAGTGCATGAACTTTTTCAGATGATAGTGTCTGTATCCTTGGCATTTCAACAAGAAAAAATGGTAATTTTCCAAATTGCAGAAAGAGCTGAGGCTGTTATTCTTTCCTTAGAACACTATGACATGCTGCAGGTTGGGGAGCACTTCCTTGCTGCCAACAATATTTCTGCTGACAGAATGGAATTCAAAAATGGACTTATGTTGGAATCGGGTCAACAGTTCCCTGACGCAGTATGTACTGTTACAAAAGAGATGACCCATTTCAGAGATGACATTGTTAGGTCCATGAAACAGTGTTTCAGGAACATGATAAGTCCTTCGCCAGTGGAAGACCGTGATGAACAGCACAGTGTTGTACAAGCATGTCAGATTTTCACTCCAAACAACTGGCCAGCAGCTGTGCTGGACACTAATGATGATGTTGCACATGGCAGAAAAGAAGTGGCATTCTTAGTAGAACACTTTTCTAAAGCACTAGAAGGCCAAGACCTTAACCCCACATTATGCTTTGGGGAATTCTGTCTGTTGACGAAATGTGCCCTCTGACTGCTTGCTCTCGAGCCTGTACTGGTTAACAATCCTCATACCCTACTTAAGAAGTTATTTAGAAAACAGGAGGACTTGCTCAGTGTCATGGCTCTGCTCAGCATTGTTTTAGTTTTAAGCTCAAGTTCATGCAATTGTTGAGTCTGGGTTTTCAGTCATGAAACGCATTAATACTGACTGGAGAGAATGCCTGACTCCTGAGATTCTGGGGCATTTGATGAATGTCAAACTAACACCTGCACAAATAAAGAATTTTGATCCAACTGGTGCATTGCCACTGTGGGCACTGGAGAAAGAAAGGAGACCAGAGACTGCCAAATACAAGAGAAAAGACTAAGAGTTACAAACACACACGGAAAACAACCTGTTAAGCAGTTCCTCTGAGGGTGACAGTGAAGGGAAGGCATAAATTGTGTTCCTGGACCGCTCTACTGTTTTTGCTATTATTTTTATTATATTCTATTATTTTCTATGTGGAAATGTACCATTTACTCTGGAACTGTATGCTGCACCACCCACATTTCCAGTGGAAATGTACCCTTGAGGCCATTATTTCAAGCTCTGTATATACACTGTGTATATATATATATATATATATATATACACAAATTTATGTATATATGTAACCCCTGGGTGATGCTGTCCCAAGGGCTACTACCCCTGCCTGCATGGCTAGTTGCATGTTAAGGGGCCTCGGTACTGAAACGGGTGCCTCCACCCGGAGGACAGGGTTGTTAGTAACAAGACTAACCTGGGTACAGTCCTCCGGGACACTGTAACCCCTCCTTTCCTGTCTAGTGACCCAGACAATATGCAACAAACACTTTCACAGTAGCTCCTATACAGCATACAAATCCCCACACTGTTTGCACTTACCACCAGGGCTGGTTCCACCAGTTCGACTTTAGAGACCCCCTGTAAAACAAGGTTAGGCACTGTAAATAACAACAGTACAGTTCTTTTGGTACAAAGTAGATCCACAGTCAGATTAAATGCAAAAAGAGATCTCATTTATTCAGGGGAATTGAACAAGGAAGGGGCGTAATCAGGTTGATTGATTCTAAAACTGATCTTATCAGGCAATTATGGATGCGCTTTTAGTACCTGCACAGTTACACGCTCTGGGTACCCAGTTGGAAGTAAGGCGGGCTAGCCTGGAATGTTGCCTGGGGTAGGCAGACATCGCAGCTGGTTGGGGCCCTGTGATAAAAAGAAAAGGCATGCACAACCACACACAATTTGTAATCCAGAGCCTGAAGGCTCAGTTCGTGAAAGGAAAAACAACAATGCAATCAGATGACAACACTTGAGATTTAGCTGTTGTTGCAGGGAGCTACCTGGTTGTTACTCACGCTACCCAATACGAGACACAGGCTAGATGAAATGGAGACTGCAGGTTGATGACTGGTTTGCCAGGAGAAGCAGGGCCCACATGAATCACTGAGGTGTCATTCTTGTTTGAGATGGTTGAGCAGGGTGCTGATCCCCAGGCAAGTCTCTCATCGATGATGGTTTCTGTGCCTGAAGTAGCTAGCTGGGCCAGGTGGCAAGGCCCAGGCTGGGTGGAACAGTTCGGATTTTGAGTCCGGTAGTGCTGGATGCAGCTTCCAGCAAGCGTGGCACATTTACACAGTGGGGAACCAAATCGTGACCCACTAACAGCACACAGCACATTTATAGTAAAGCAATCACCATACCACAATGCAGAAGGCAGTCTGGCCGCAGTATCAGTGTCTCTGAGCAAAACTGGGAATTCTGTGGAAAATAGATGTCCTGACAGGCCGATCGCATACAGCAAATCTTCGGTCTTCTTCAGGTTCAAATCTGGTCACTGTTCAGTGGCTTTGTCATACTCCAATTTGGATACAGTCTGATTGCTAAGCCTTTCAAAGGATTCCCTCTCGAGGGACTGCAGGTAGACAGGCCAGACTCAGCCTTTCCACCAATCTCCCGCGTGAACTATGCAGGAGCTGCTGCTTGAATCACTTGGGATGTTTACTCTTCAAACTCTAACCCCAGACTGACTCACTGCAGCAGGCAACTTGGGAATTGCCCTTTGGTCCAAAAGGTTCTGGTTGGCTGATCCATCAGTCTGTTAAAGCAAGGGCTCCCCTCCAGGTGAATTTAGGTGCCAAAGTCTCTAAACTACAATCCCTACAGAAATTCACTCCCACAAGACCCCTGGGGACAGACTCCATTTTAGGGTCCCCAAAGATACCGATTGGCCCATTCTGGCAGTCCAGGACCAAGATGGTGGTGATAAACAGAACTGTCCATGCTGCAAAGAAGGCAGATTAGACAAACTACATTACCATTATTATACTAATAGATAATCAACAAATAAGTACAGCTTCTAACAGAGCTCCCTCTGCGCAAATAGCGATGGCAGAACGGAGCGATTATCTGGCAGCCCGGGCGGGACTTAAACATAGAAACACCCAGCCCCTCCCAAATTAAATAAGCACTACGTTATAGGCAGCTCTTAAAGAGACAGAGCACAGAGGCATTAAGGCACTCTCATACAACACTTTTAAAATGCTAAGACACAGGATATCAACCTGGCAGTGGGCATTTAGGCAAGCCCAAGGAAGACTTTTGGGAACCCCCATTTGTAGGGGGGTTATATATATATATATATATATATACACACACACACACACACACACACACACACATATATTGCAAAAAACTTTGTTAATGCACTAGTTAGGTCGAAAGTGACAAAGGCAGGGAAATGTGGCGTTAGCATTTCCAACCCTAACACCTCACCCCAACCCTGTAGGCAGCAACAGGTGTGGGGTGTCAATTCTAATGCTCATCCCATTACATGAGTAAGTAAGCTGAGATGGGTACAGTTTATGAGAATGGGGTGAGAGTTAGGATTGACAATTGCAAGGCACACCCCACGCCTGTTGCTGCCTGCAGGGTTGGGGTGGGCGTTGGGTTTGGAAACCCTAATGCCAAATTTCCCTACTTTTTATGCTTTAACCCTGACTGGTGCATTAATTAAGTTTTTTGCAATGAATTTCTTAACTTTTTGAGATAGTATAGTTGTATCCTTATTTGCCTGTGGAGGGCCCTGCGCTTCCATCCCTCTGTAATTGTTTCCTTATTTGAATGTGGGAGTGCAGGGTCCTCTGGGGTCTAAAGGAGTATGTTGTACATCCATGTAAGCCAAAACATATATATATATATACACACATATATATGTATATACATGTATATGTAAAAACTAAGTCCGATCCCTGTGATCTGATCAATCTATTATTTTTGTGCCCTGCACTCCCATACCTTCTTAGATGCATGTATGTGTAGCACCCCCCCCGTCCTCCATGTCTAGGGGTTAAAGTGCGATGTTCCTGGGTGGGGGGGCCCATAGCATAGCGAACATAACCTGAACATAGCACAGGCTCCAAGGTAGAAATAGAATTGGTGTCCTGCCTGGAGATGTCTTCAACTACATATGGCTAGATTCAGGTATCTTACCAGTGCAGGAGCTAGCTGCTCCACCAATCTTCTGAAATGAGAAATCCCGACTCAGACCACTTACTATTGTATCCCGAAGGTCCCCACACCCCCAAACATGCAGAGGTGCAGGATGTGTCTCTCAAAATGTAAGCCTCTGGAAGATAAACTCATTAGTATGTTAAAAACCCAAGGGTCATCGTTTCATTCCTATCCTTAAGAGTAAAGTGACTCAGGACTCATAGGCTTGTTTACTAAGAATAATCACTTTTATTTCTCTTAGCCCAAATGATTAAAGGGCTGTAGGGGTCCATTATGTGTGAAATGTGAACTTTCAGCTCCATGGGGCTCAATGTTTGAACATACAAATGTTGGCAGTACGTAAGGGCAGTTCATAGGTTCATTGGTCAGTACGAGCTCGCGGGACTAGCCCATAAAGAACTCGCCACCCACTAGCCCGGGTGGTAATCATATTTTAAATCACCCATATAAAAATTGAGATTCTTTTTAAAGAGCTGGAGAGTAGTACTACACACCACATCCAGAGGTAGTGAATTCCAAATTGGCATTATTCTCTGTGTAAAAAAATGATTTCTTCTGGTTGTCTTATTTATACTAGATTTTAACTTTAATTTATGAGACCTAGTATTATTTACAGTATGTTGCCATTCCAAGCATATAGATTCAAACAAAGCCGTATCCCTTGAAGCTTTATAGATTAAACATAAATCACCTCTTAAAGAACGATATTTAATGAAAAAAAGATTCAACTCTTTTAATTTATTATCATATGACAATGTTTTCAGATTAGAGACATACCTAGTAAATCTCCGTTGAACTTTCTCTACTGACAACTTATCCTGAATCAATGTAGGAGCACAAAAGGAAGAGCAATAGTCAAGATGAGATCTGACTATACTACAATAAATAGGAATTATCACTTCCGGCTCTCTAGATTTGATATTTTTCATAATGCAATTAATTATTCTTTGACATTTTTGAACTGTTTTGTTTGTGTGCTCAGAGAATTTCAAGTTGTTAGTTATGTAAACTCCCAGATCCTTCTCAGAGATTACCTTACTTAACAAAATATTGTCCATAAAATAGTTTACAAGCGTATTACCTTTGCCAAAGTGCATCACTTTACATTTAGAAATGTTAAAGGTTAATTTATTTTCTTTTGCCCAGATAGATGTTATTCAAATTCTCCTGTAGCATATGAGCAGTGGTAGAATCATTGACTATACACCCTAGTTTGGCAGCATCGGCGTATTTATTTAGCCATACTCCATTTGTGGTATTCATACTAGAGATGAGAATATTAAATAAAATGGGGCCCAGCACTGACCCCTGAGGCACGCCGCTGGTAACAGTACTCCAAGTGGACTTATATCCCCTGATACTAACTTGTTGTTTTCTATTAGTTAGCCATGATGAAATCCACCTAGTAATATTCTTGTGTAACCTTATATTTACAAGACATTCAATCAGGATTTTATGAGATACTGAGTCAAATGCTTTTTTGTAATCCAAAAAGACTACGTCTATCGGAAAGCCTGCGTCCAAGGCTGCACTAATAAAAAATTGATTACCTTGTTTAGACATGATCTTCCTGGTGTAAATCCATACTGGGTTATATCAGTCTGTCCGTTTCTTGCTATATGTGTGCTTATTTTATGTAATAAAAGTTTTTACATAACTTTACCTATACAGGAGGTCAAACTAATAGGTCTGTAATGCTTTACATTTTGTTTTGCACCCCCCTTATGAATTGGGATCACCAAGGTTTCTTTCCATTCATCTATAGTATCCCCAGTTTTAATAGATTCATTAAATAAAAAGGTAAGAGCCCCAGCAACCTCATGAAATTTCCTATAGAAAAACAAAGGGGATGTTAACTATTCTAACTGAAGGTGATGGTTTGAAGGAATTAATAGCTGAATAAACTTCTGAAACTGTAAATTCTACTTCATGTCACGTCAAACTCTATGTTTCTATATGTTTCTCTATGTTCCTTCGAAGAATAATCTATATTTCTCATAGGTTCCTTGGATTTATAGATACTAGAAAAGTATTGATTGAATTCATTAGCCATTAGCTGTTCATCTGATATCAAATTATCATCAATTTGCAATGGGCCTACTTTGGAAGGATTACTTCTCAAGGATCCAATATAATTAAAAAACTGTGTTTTATTATCTTTATTTACAGTTGCTAGTTTGCATTCCATATCTTTCTTTACCTTTTGCATGGCTGAATTAGTTTTGTTAGCCTTTTGTTTAAACCTATTCCAGTTAGTATCAGACGTTTGCTTCCTATATTTATTGAAGGCCTTTTTTTTCTGCCCTCACAAGTCTGCTGATCCTTGATGAAAACCAAGGAGGAATCCTTCCATGATTTTTGTATTTTATACGCTCTGGAACCCAATTATTAAAACAGTGGTCAATCTTTTCTTTAATTTTGCTACATATATGCTGAACTTTAAGATTTCTTAGCTCCTGTTGCCAATTCCAGTCTATAAGATAGGACTTCAATGCCTCATAATTAGCCCTTGTGAAATCCCTCATTTTAGTTATACCCTTAGTAGTCATTTTGTAATAGTTGATAGTCCAGAGCACCATGGAATGGTCACTATCACCCAGAGGTTCAAGTATAATTGGGATTTCTGCCTGGTCATAGATGTTAGTGAAAATTAAATCTAGGATGTTATCCTTCCTTGTAGGATAATGAACCAGTTGTTCCAAACCCAAAAAAACAATTGTTTCCAAGAATTTAATTTCCTGATAAAAAGGGCTCACTAAGGTGCCCCAACTGATAATTGGCAGTGCCAGATCTTTGCTCAGTTTTTACCACCACGGCAAGATTTTCCCCCAGAATGAGCCAGAGCCTTTTTATTTTACCTAAAACGTGACGCTCCTACATTGATTTTCAGCTGGTACATATTGAGCTTCCTACTTCAACAAATGGGGCCTTTCTCCATTTTCCTCTTCCCAGGAAAGTGTACAGCTTCTCCCTAAACCGTTCCCCAGCCCTCACTTCCAGTCCCAAAGGACATGGATTGTGTGGCGCCAGCATTACCCTCCAACACCATTCTCCATTATCCTTTCACCCCAGGCCTACAGAGACCCTGCTACAACCTGCTACAACCCCAGAGGCCCAGAAACACAAACACTTTCCACCAGGGCCCAGACCCAAAAACCCTGAGGCCTACCTGTCCTGCACCTCGTTCTTGTTGGCGAGCGCTCTTCCTCCAGCCACCCAGAGCCCATGACCCTGAACAAATGGTGGCATACTTCCTCTCTTGTGCCCTCCCACGGATGCTACCCAGGGACCCAACTCATCGCTGCAGGCCAAGCCACCCTGACTAAAGGGGGGGTCCCCCACCTCGCACTGCCCTGATGTGCGCACCAGTATCCTTCTCCTACCCCAGCACTGTCTCCCAGCTCTCTAAAACCCGGGAAAAAACTGCATTTTATATCCTAGAAACCTACTATCTGCTGCCACCACATGGCAGCAAACAGAAATTGCACCCCCAGAGCATGAAAAATCCCTAAACCCTGAGAGCAATTAAGAAGAAAGGGGGTCCCTAAAGGGAGCATAAGCCCCTCTCAAAAGAGAGGGGGCTTACACTCTCCCCCCTACCCAGGGAATCATTCCCTCCTAGGAATGATGGCAGGGGCCCAGGACGTCCTCCTCCAAAACAAACTGCGTATGCGCATCTCCCCAGCCTGCCCAGAAAAGAACCACCCAAAGGCCCAAAGGGTACCCCTCCTAACACTACCCACCATAAATTTTTAAATCCTAAGGAGGTTTCAAATACAGCTACAGAAACAATAAAACATTTTCATTCTCAAAAAATATTAAGAAAGCAGTTATTATGTAAATTTCAAGCAACATCTTAAACAAACAGCTATGTGAGGTAGAAGCCTATAACACACTAGTCCCTTAACACCCTTGTTAATTAGTATACCTCCCCCAAGGTAACATGTTATTTTATATACAACTAAAGAGGTTTTAACTTCCAAACACCGTACACACGCCCATTCATTCTCACAGTCACACCAACCACAGCATTTTAAGTGCAATAAAACTGTTAATCTATCATTAGGCTCTAGGTGAAAATTTTGAGATAATTAAATTTTAGTTTTTTCATTAATCAGTAGCATTGTACAGTCACCATAACCTGTTCAGTTGAGCAATCTTCCCACACGGTTTATGATTCTTTCAAAGGGCTTAAGTGGTAGGTCCCCCACCAATTAGGAAACAGAAATCTGGGTCTGGTTTGGTGGTAATGTCCCCAAAAGAGTCTCTGTCCACCACATAGCACTTGGTGTGGTTTCCAGACAAGTCCTGCACCAATGCAAAGTTCTTAAACAGGATGAGTCCGGACCATGGCGCAGTGTGGCTCATTCCCCCTGCTTTCTGGAATAGTTGCTGAGAGGGGAAACCACCACCTCCAGGTCGATGTTTTAGTATTTCTAGTTGTTCTTTGAATACCCATTCCTGCCTCATTTCTTCAATAATGTCTCACATACTCTCTAACATGTATGGGTAATCCAGAAAAGGGTATTCGATGGGTAATCCAGAAAAGGGTATTCGATGGGTAATCCAGAAAAGGGTATTCGATGGGTAATCCAGAAAAGGGTATTCGATGGGTAATCCAGAAAAGGGTATTCGACATGCATCCTTCTCCTTACCCATCTCTCAGCCTGACTCCATTCAGGCAGATCTCCAATGCTGGTTCTCCTAGATTGTCCTGGCTGCAACCACACTCCCCTTCTATATGTAATATTTAAAGGGTCATTGGGGTTCAACACATCCAACCAGGTCTAAAGGGTCCTAGAATGCACAGGCAAACATGGGGTGCGGTCGGCCATAGTGACCACCGGGCGGTGATAGGGTCAAGGGATTGCTCTGAAGACCTAGTAGTCAGCAAATTGGAACCTTTGTCCTGGAACCTTTCTTCATCCACCTCCTCTCCCAACTCCTCTGGGATCTTTCCACTCCCTGCAGGCTCACTGGGAGCAACAGGTTGAGACCAGGGAGATCCACTTGCTTTTACCCTGGACCTCTCCCTAGTTGAGGGCTCAGATTTCTCCGACAGGGCCGGGGGATGCCTCCAAACAAAGGCCCCAGTGGGGACTTCCTGGGTCCTTGGGAGTCACCCACAGATGTCTTAAGGCCCCTGCCCCTCCCTCTGCCATGGGGATAGCAGGCAACTGGTGGCGGGGAGCAGGGCAGACAACTGTGCTCCCCGTCACCCCCTGACTTCAGTCCCTCAGCAGCGCCCTCTTCTTCCTCTGCTTCAACTACTTTATCAAGAGAAGAGCCCCTGGTCTTCTCCACTCCCACACAGGCACTCTTTCATTTTTTTTTTTTTTTTTATCTTCTTTATCCCCTTCCTAGCTGCCGACCTCCCAGTAATTCTGCCCGGTCACGGGCCACCGGCTTCCACCCCCCAGATCGGCCACGGCTCCCCTGATACCCCGTGGATTACCCCCCATGGCAGAGCTGCAGGGTGCGGACCCAAACACCCGCAGAGACCGAATTGGTCGGGAAGCTGGCCTCAGGGCTAATTGAAGCCGCAAGGGCTTCATGTAGGGAGGTCGGCAGCGTCCATTTTCCTGTTTTTCTGGGAGGCGGAGGTGCAATGACGCCGAACGCCTGCCCCGCCTCCAAGTCAGCGAGCCGGTTTGTTTTCATGACACCTGCCTCCGCCAGGGGTCACTGAAGCTCCGGACACTGTCCCCGTCCTCCCCGGAGAAGGAGAGCAGCCCGTGGGTGCTCGATCCTTCTCCCGACCCTCCAGTGACCGAGTCCGTTCCCGAACCCGGGTCGCTGGCGTCGCAAGCGGAAATCCAACCGCTGCGCCGACGGGCCGGCTTACAGGCACTCTTTCAAAGGGAGAGTTTCTTGAAGGCTCCAGAGTCCACACTTCCTGGTGGCCACAAAGAATAAGACCCCTCTAAAACACTTGGGGAGGGTCCACAAAAGAAGATTGGTGGGGCACAGTCAAAAATGTCTCCCGGGACAAGCTTGAACAGATCCCACACACCGGCAGTTGCACAATACCTTCCCCCCAAAATACACATTTAACACACAGCATTCATCAGGCTGTCCTTTCCATCCTGCTTGCCAGAGCCATGTCAGCAGTGAGGCAGGAACCGAAGCTTCTTACTCAATTTTGAATCTCCTGCCTGCCACCATTCGATACCAGTCCATATGACCACCCCCAAATCTTTCTCAAGTATTGACAGTCCTACCCACACTGCTCAAGAATAGAGGGAAATAGTTTTTTGACCTGCTCTTCTGGATGCCTCTTACACAATTTCCCCACCTCTCCAACGCTGCTGCAAAATGGTGCTTGGGTTAGAAGTGCCTCTCTTCTCTACTGCAGCTATCCACCAATCAGGGTCACTGGAGAACAACACATGACCAGTCAGTCACATGCGCGCACCACACCAGGCGAGCTGGGGCCTACCTTCACACTAGGCCTAACTCCTACAACTCCACAGGATTTTCTTACTGCATCACATGGCCTGCACAGGGTGGGAGGCCCACCAGCACCTCTGCTCCTGGAAATACAGGGTGTTTTTAATTTTTGGGGTGCGAGGAAACATCCCGGAAGAGCCCGCACGTGTAGCATCCCTTCCCCATGTCTAGGGGTTAAAGCACAATGTTCCTGGGAAGGGGGGCCCACAGTATAGTGAACATCACCAGAACATATCACAGGCTCCAAGGTAGAAATAGAATTGGTGTCCTACCTGGAGATGTCTTCAAATACATATGACTAGACCCAGGTATCTTACCGCTGCTGGAGCTGGTTGCTCCCCCAATCTTCTGAAATGAGGAACTCCAGCTCAGCTCACTTACTCTTGTACCCCGAAGATCCCTGCGGCCCTGAACACGCAGAGGGGCAGGATGTGTCTCTCAAAATTTAAGCCTCTGGAAGATAAACTCATTAGTATGTTAAAAACCCAAGGAGTATCATTTCATCCCTATCCTTAAGAACAAAGCGAATTGGGACTCATAAGCTCATTTACTAAGAATAATCACTTTTATTTCTCCTGAGCCCAAATGATTAAAAGGCATACAAGGGTCCATTATGCGTGAAATGTGAACTTTTAGCTCCATGGGGCTCAACTTCTGTACATACAAATTTTGGCAGTACACAAGGGCAGCACCAGATCTTTACTAAGCTTTTACCATCATGGCAAGATTTTCCCCCAGAATGAGTCACATCCTTTTTATTTCACCTGGAATGTGAAGCTCCCACATTGATTTTCGACTGGCACTGGTGAGTACCTATTGAGCTTACTACTTTAACAAATGGGGCCTTTTTCCATTTTCCTCTTCCCAGGAAAGCGTACAGCTTCTCCCTAAACCCATTCCCCGGCCTTCACTTCCTGCCCCAAGGGACATGGATGGTGTGTCACCAGCATTGCTCGCCAACACCATTCCTCATTATCTTTCACCCCAGGCTGTTCTCCTAGTCATTCTCCTGGTCTGCCAAGTCCCCCACAATACTACCCTGCACCCACATTAGGTCTTTTAGTGAGCCCGATACAATACCTGCAGCCACCATGGAACCGAACCTTTGATTCTAAACTGCTGCCTGATCTGAGCAACCAGCCATGGAGGACAGACTTCTAGAGCACTCCTCGGCCCACTCGGCAAAGTCTGGCAGCCCGAGGCCTGTCCCTCCAAACAGGCCCTTAACCAGGTAGAGGCTCCCCCTTGCCCCCTCAACAGTGTCCCTTGGCCACCTTACCACACTGGACTGCAGAGGCCCTGCCACAACCTGCTACAACCCCGGAGGCCCAGAAACACAGACACTTTCTGCTGGTGCCCAGACACAGAAACCCTGAGGCCTGCCTGTCCTGCATCTCGTTCTTTTTTTTGTTTGTAGACTTAATTTCTGCACCCCTACCACATTGGACTCTCTCCAGCATGGTCCTTCACTAATCTGGCTGTTCCCATCTTCCTGAAGCCTTCCTGCTCCTCCTGCTGTGGTATCTCCCTCTCATCGTGTCACCGACCCCCCCCCCGATCTGTGTCCCCGGGGAGCAAGGACTGCCACTACTGCCTGGCACTCTATCTATAGTGTCAGGTGGGCCAGATGAGAGGAGAGCCAGAAGGGCTTCAAGCCCCAGAATTGGACATGGTGCCAGTGACCTAGACCCACCTTCGCCTACCAATGGGAAGGGGATTTTCCTTGTTTCTTCCCCTCATTGGCCCAGTCATGCAATGCACTCCAGCATGATGCGTGAGTGCTCCTGCCCACAGGAGCACCACCATGGCCATGTCCCCACGCTGCCAGGACTCGACTGTTGCTGGACAACCAGCCATTGTTAGGGGTTGGCAGAGAGCAAGACCTTAATCCCCCCTCCCTCCCAGGAAAGGACAGCTGTCCTCTGGATGCTCGATTCTTTCCTCCCCTGCCAACCCCTGGCTACCCAAGTCTGCTTCCAAACCCAGGTCCCCAGTGTGGTGCGAGATGTGGCGTCCAGCGCCTCAACCCTCAGCACCACTAGGGCTGGCTGCTGCACCTCGTTCTTGGTGAGCATTTTTCCTCCAGACCCCCACAGCCAAGAACTCTGAACATATGGTCGCATATTGCCTCTCTTGTTCACAGATGCTACCTAGGGACCTGACTCATCGCCACAGACCAAGTCACCTTGCCTAAAGTGAGGGGGTCTCCCACCATGCACTGCCCTGCTATGCCCACCAGTATCCCTCTCCTACGCTGGTACCATCTCCCAACTCTCTAAAACCCGGGATAAAAACTGCCATTTATACCATAGGAACCTACTCTTTGCTGCCACCACATGGCAGCAAGAAGAAATTGCATCCCCCAGAGCACAAAAAGTCTCTAAACCCTGGGGGCAACTAAGAAGGAAGGGGTCCCTAAAGGGATCACAAGCCCCTTTCAAAAGAGAGGGGCCTTACATATGTATGTCAGATGTATATAATTGTGCCATTGTTACATACTGTGATCCCACATTTTCAACATGAGCTTCTTAGGATCTCACCTCATAAACAAGGGAGGTGAAAATTTGCAAATCCTGACCAAAAAGTAATTTCACCGACTGACCAGAAATCATCTTTTGGTCTGGATTTGCATAAATCCATCGACATTGTTCAGGAGGCCATACCGGAAATTTGGTATGAAAATAAGCATAAATTGCAAAGCTATGCATCAGAGTTGAAAAACCCATTGAAATGCATTAAAACTCATTCCAAATAAAACCTGTAAAAATAACTGAGTCTGAAATCCTTTTTTTCGAGTAGAAATCCTTTTTTGTGAGAATGAAAAAGGATTCACAAAAAAAGGGTCCTATGTCGCGAAAAAGGATTTAAAAAAAACTAAGTCCAAAACATTTTTCATGAGACAGGATCCTTTTTCACAAGAACTAAAAAGGATTCATGAAAAAGAATCCTATCTCTTGAAAAAGCATTTAAAAAAACTAAATCTTAAATCCTTTTTCGTGAGATAGGATTTTTTTTTGGCAGACTAAAAAAAGATTCACAAAAAAGGATCCTATCTAGCAAAAAAGGATTAAAAAAACTAGGTTACAAATCCTTTTTCACAAGAAAGAATCATTTTTCATGAAAACAAAAAAGAATTCATGAAAAAGGATCATATCTCGCAAAAAAGGAATTAAAAAAATAAGTCCGAAAACCTTTTTCACAAGCAGAAATCCTTTTTTGTGAGACTGAAAAGGGACTCAAGAAAAAGGAATTAGTGAGTCATGAAAAAGGACTTAACATGCTAATAAAAGCCTAGTATGGATGTTTTTCCACCAGATAACTTCAGACTCCACCTTGTGAAAAATGATTAGCCCCTTGCGAAAAAGAATCCTTTTCTGTGAGACCAAATTCCTTTTTCATTCCAGGAAGCTATCCAAAAGACTGTACTGAGCAAGCTCAGAACAGGAAACTTTAAAATTAAATAACTTTACAATGGATTAATATTTTTTCACCAAACCAGCAAAAGGCACTTCTGTGGGGCAAGCACTGCATACACTAAAAATTTCAGACCAAAATTCCAAACCTTCTAAATGCAGTGTGATGACAAAGTGCAAAAAAAGGCAAATGTTAATGTTTTAGCACTATGTGCTGCTTGAAATCCGTTAATCTGACTGAAGTAAAACTTGGCACTTCAAGAGATCTACCAGACTGTGCATGCAAAAGTTTGTGCAAATCCATTGAACAGTTGCAAAGTTATTAAAGTGCAAAATTTGAGATTTAATATTAAAGTGCCTACTCAACCCTAACTATAGGGGCTCAACTGCACCCCTATAATATATATATATATATATGAAGTATCTATATGTTATGTTGCTATACAATCCCCTCAGTAATCCAAAATAATATGTTCCAATATGCGAGCTCTATGTGATCTGCTTCAAAGAAAAAGAAGTTTAAACTTACCCCAGGTTACCTCTCTATACATTTCTTGCATGGTGAATGAGGCCGAAAATCGACAGCATTGCCTAGCCCCCGTTTCCTGGTCAGCAAAAACAAAATAAATAAACTTGCATAGAAATTACAGCTGAGGCCAAACTATCTCCAACAACCAACATTATGAAAAGAAATGTAAAGACTTTTCTTGGCAAAATCTTCACAGATTGGCAGGACAGACTTTGTCAACATGAGAAGGCTACACCACTGCAGGATGTGGAGAGGTACTCCCGCCTCTCCTGTATGATGACTATTTCATCCCTGTCCCTATATAACGATGTAAATCAATGAAGAAGGGGCAGCTTAATGTGCCCACAACATGGACAAAACACAAAACATTCAGGAGATGGTATCTGGTTCAATTAGAAAACTTCTTGGGTCAGTAATCCTGCACTGCACTCATAAACACGTAAAATAAATACATTTGTACACATATTTTTTACCAACTATGCAAACAACAAGCACTCATTCAAGGAGTTACAGCTTCAGCACTGACCAACCTGTCATCAGGTTAAATACGTAAAAAGGATATGAACAGCAACAAAAAGGGCCTCTCTCCATTTCCTTACATAATTACTAACCCAGCTCTCAGGCCACAGATGCTGAAGTATGATCTGTGCCCCTTGCAAAACAACAAAGAAAAAGTGGTTTTGACTGTTCGACCAAGTTTACCATGAAAGAAAGATCATTCTGTTTTTTTTTTTTCCATTTATTGTACCTTTGTTTTTATTTAAGTGCATTGAATGACACGGTGCAAAAGTGATATGCACAAAGGAGCCTGTGTATTATGGTGTTTATTGCCTACACACCATGGATCAGTGGCGAGTAGGCAATCCTAGCTGTCAATGCTGTGCACTGGGGATCTCACGGACCCCTGCCCAGATGCATGAAAGGGACGCATGTCTCTTGCACACTGGATCCCCCAGCCAGTTGCGCAGCTACATGTACAGCTGATCCAGAGGTGGGCCTGCACTCCATGTCATTCACTAAGGTGCAGAGTGCCAGGAAAGGAGGGCACAGGATATGGCAGTGGGGACCTTTCCATATCTGTTATGTGCCCCACCAATGACACCTGCAAGCTGCGGTAGGACAGGGAATCCCACCACCATGCTGCCTCAGCCCACTGGGCTGACTTGGAGCGTTGGGGGCAGCCATTCGGGCACGCACCCATACTTTAAAAAAATGGTGGTTACATGCATTTCCAGAATCCCCTGCTTGCGCAGAGCAGAGGGTCTATATCAGGACCCAGGATGAGCATCCCATTGGATGTCTGCCTGTGTCCCTTGAACCCCCCCCTCGCAGCTGTGTGCCAGGGGGCCATGGACAGGTGCCCTGTGGAGACCCGTGGTTGTGCATACTGCATATACAATACCTGGCTCACCATCGTGCATAGGGCCGAATATTCAACATGTATCTGGCAGTACTGTACACAAATCATAAATAATTTCAGTCCACATAATGGAGTGGCTCTAAAGGGTCCCAGGAGAGGGAAGGGAACTGGCAGGATTTGGGATGGGTGAGGGAGTTTCCCCATTCCTAGAATCTAGGAGCACCAGAAACACTGTCAGATGATTCTGGCAGCAGTCACCATTGCTGGTGCCCTAATGAGGAGGAGGAGACAGGGCGCTGGTATCGGACCCAGCTGTCCTTCGAGCAGCTCACAGAGGTAGAGACAGTCAGGCGATACCGCCTCAACAGGGCCATGCTGAAGCAGCTATGTGAGCAGTGCCATGATGCGATGCAGGCACCCACTGCACAAGGTCCTGCCATCTCAGTGGAGACCAAGGTGACAACGGTCATGTGCTTGCTCACCACAGGAACCTTCCAGAGGCCTACTGGGGACACCACTGGCATATCACAGGCCTCTACGTCCCACCTCCTCACACAATTCCTCACTGCACTGCTACCACATGCTTCGGAATACATCAAATTCCCCAGCACGCAGGCAGAGCAGACAGAAGCCATGCAGGGGTTCTACAGGGTGGCACGCATGCCAGGTGTCATAGGGGCCATTGACTGCACCCATGTGGCAATCCGTGCACCACCTGGGGAGGAGGGCATCACGTACGTGAATCAGAAGGGGTACCATTCAGTGAACTGCCACGTGGTGTGCGATGCCACAGGGCGCATCACCAATGTCTGCACCACACACCCTGGGAGCACACACGATGCACATATATGGCACCAGTCAGCACTCTGCACGAGGTTCGAGGCCAGGGACATCCAAAGTGGCCATCTGATAGGTACATGTTACTGGACACCAACAGCATAGGGTGGCACATGTCTGGGACACATGGGGTGGGCTGTGGGCAGCTAGAAGCAGGCCAAGGGCTCTGGGACAGCAGGGGTGTGAAAGGGTGCAAAGGCAGATGCAGGGTGGCATGCAAGCGTTGTGCACCACATGGCAGATGGGGGCAGGCAGAAGCAGCTGAGGTAGGGATGCAGGACTGCTAGGTATGTGGATGCACAGCTGGGGGAGCAGGGCAGGGGCACACATCACAGAGGGCAGGGATGGGGACAGGGCACAAGCCACAGAGTATCCCAATGTACTAATGGAGACACTTCTACCACCACAGGTGACGCTGCATACCCACTGAGACCCTGGCTCCTCAACTCCATCCGACGACCCGGAACAGTGGTGGAAGAATGCTACAATGAGGCACACATCACGACACACGCCATCATTGAGCGAGTCTTCGGCATACTGAAGATGCGATTGCAGTGCCTGTGTTGGTCAGGTGGTGCCCTACAGTACAGCCCTGAGAAGGCCTGTGGCATATTTCTGGCCTGTTGTATGTTACACAACATGGCCCATGAACGTGGGATACATGTTGAGGCCGGTGAGGGCAACAGTTCCGGGGAGGAGGAGGGGGTGGAGGAGGGTGCAGACAGGGCACCCCCTGAGGACCAGGGAGGCGAAGCCAGGCAGGGATCCCAGGCTTGCGGAGAGGGCAAGGGCATACTGCAGATGAGTGGTGGAGGAACACTTTGGGCCCTGCAGGTGAATATGCAGGCATGTATGTGTGCAGGTGTGGGCACTGCGGTGTATGGACAGCATGACGCTGGAACAGTGGACACTGGACGCCACACAGGGGTGCACACACATGGACAAGGTGGGGGACACACAGACACATGGACACCATGCGTGCATCACCCCAGAACCACCCAGGCCACGCTCCAGACATCACAGGTCAGTGTACACAGCAGCCAGCACATGGGCACTGCAGGCACCGTAATGCACTCATCATTCCCATGACACATGGCACTACAGCGGTACACCCATACACATCGGTCAGCCTGCACAGGTAGCACAGGGTGGTGCCAGGACAACTGTGAGGCAGGTGACTGCCACACACACCACCACTGGCACCACCCACAGGGCAGCCAGTACGCATGGGCATGCCACCCGCCACCACAAGCCTGCGGACATGGGCATCACAAGGCAGCCCCACAACTGCCACAGACACATGGGAGGCCTCTGCCACAGCTGCTGGTGGGGAGATGCCACCACCGAACACAGGGGGCATCCCCAGTGACCCCGCAGGGGTGCTTCACTGAGACTGAATGTGTGTCCAGTGGGGTGGCCATTCGACGCCCACCAGCTGATCCATGGATGGTGGGTGTGGATGCCAGTGGCGATGGTGTCAGCAGCAGGGGGTTCACCTGGCCCCGCAGTCAGGGTGTACGGGATGTGCTCCTGGGTGTCCTACTGGACGCATGATGTCCACAGCATGCTGTGGATGCAGCCACTGCCTCCACAGCAGCTGCAATCCGCTCCATGGCTGCGGTCATGCCCACCTGCATGATGCATGTCTCAGCCAACATCTGAGCACACCACACAACCGTAGACTCACGCTCTTGGACCATGATGGCCCTGTGGCTCCCGAATTCCGCTTGGAGGGCCTCCTGACTCTCCACAGTCACCCGCAGCAGGTCAAGGTAGGCCCCCATGTTGTCGGCAGGTGATGCATCACGGTGGCATCGCTGATGAACAGGGGATGGTTCAGCCTCACCAGGTGCATCCATGGGCAGTGGACACACCCTGGCAGGCTGCAATGTGGGCAGGGCATGGCTGGGTACTGCCGCTGGCTGCCCATTTGTGGTGTCCTTCAGGCCCACTGTAGCGAGTTTGTGCACACAGGTGCCCTGCCTGGATGACACCGACGTTGCCAGCACTGCACTGGGCAGTGGTGCAGAGGGCATGGTACCCACAGCCATGGGCAGCTGTGCTGCCACTGTACCAGAATCCAGCACAGTGGGAACATCGGTGGCACTCAGGGATGCGTGCACAGGCAACCCTGTGATGTGTGCACTGTTGTCGGCCATGGCAGTGGCGCTGGTGACGGTTGAACATGCGGTGGTGCCACTGCCCTCCCTCTGCATGCCACTGGTGAGCATGAGGAGGGCATCCACAATGTCCACCGCTTCACCTGGGTCAGCATCAGACAACCCAGACAGGTTCCCCAACCATGCGATGTACCCGTTGGCTGTCCCACCATCGCTGGTGGAGGGGTCCACAGGACCCTCCGCCACAGGGACCGTGACCGGTGTTGCATGGATCGTGGACAGTGCAGGTGCAGAATCATCCATGGCAGTGTCATTGGCTCCATGGGATGGGCCCGCATCATCGCCCGTGAGGGCTACTCAGTCAGCCATGGCCATGGCTGCACCCAGGAGTCGCGATGGTGCTGTGGAAAGAGGAAGGTAGAACATGGTTAATGCACAGGACATACATGGGACAGCTCAGCTGGTTCTGATGGCTTATGTCCTAGTTTATTGGCGGATGCTGCCTCGGTTATAGCACTTCCAGTTAGTATTATTTTCAACTTGTCTTTTGTTACAGGTACTATACCTAATATATGGAAACATACTTTGGTCACTCCTATATTTAAATCTGGTTCACAACATGAGTTTTGTAACTACAGACCTGATTCTATCTTGTCTGCTTTAGCTAAAGTTCAGGAAAGAATAGTTTATAATCAGTTGATTGGGTATGTGGATCGCTTTGGATTATTGTCTCAGAACCAACATGGTTTTAGAAAGGGAAGGAGTACTGAGACTGCCTTGGTCGAGTTCACGAACGCGGTACTTAATGGCATGGATAAAGGGTGTCTGACGGGTGCCGTGTTCGTGGACTTGACCAAGGCATTCGATTCAGTTGATCACCAATTGTTGATTTCTAGACTTGAGTCATTGGGAGTTGGTGAGTCTTTCTTGGACTGGACGAGGGATTATTTAACAAATAGGTTTCAAAGGGTTAAATATAGGGGTGCTGTATCAGACTCTGTAATGGTTAAGTGTGGGGTTCCACAAGGTTCTATTTTGGGGCCACTTTTGTTTTCTTTGTTTTTTGATCAACTAGTAAGTGTGATTAATAATGCTTCTCTAACACTTTACGCTGACGATGCAGTAATTTATACGCAGGGTTTGTCATTTGGAGATCTAGGTGTTTCCTTAACAGAGGAAATGTGCAATTTTCGGTCTTCACTTATGGCCTGTAAATTACTCTTAAACAAATCTAAGACAAAGGTGATGGTTTTTGGTACCCCACCTAGACTGAGATCTGAGGTTGGTACTTTGGAAGTTAAATCTCTTGATGGATTACTGTTTGACTATGTTGATACATTTCAATATCTTGGGGTATTACTAGATTCTCATCTAAGTTATGAATCTCATTTTTGAGGGTTACCTCAAGAATACATTGTAGACTAGGTTCTTTGTACAGAATCCGCTCATTTCTTATTCCTGAGTCTAGGTTGGTTATTTCAAATTGCTGCTTACTTCCTATTGTGAACTATGCAGCTATGATTACTGACACTGCTTCATGCATAGTGATTTCAAAGAAATCCACTTTACTTCACTTGATAGCAAGTTTGCTTTAAATTGTTCTAAGTCATCTCATCATTGTGTGATTTTGAAAGAAATGGGCTGGTTACGGTTTCATTAAATTTCCAATACTGTGTGGCCAAGTTCATATATAAAGTCATGGACTCTGGAATTCCACATAGTATTTCAAAGTTTTTGAGACCATATATTGATGGTCATTATTCTAGACATAGGTCAGACAGTAGGTTTCTCAAGATTCCTTTTATGAAATCTAAAAGTGGACAAAGATCCTTTGCTTATATTGCTCCATTCATTTGGAATGAAATTCCTCAAGATATTAGGTGGTTGTGTTCTGTCAAAAAGTTTACCGATGCATTATGATGTATTTCAATCTCAATTTAATTGTAACTGTTTTTTATGAATTTTTTTAATGAATTTTATACGTAACAAAGACATTTTTGTCTGCAATTTGCTGCATTGTATATGTATGTTTGATTATGTATTGTCTGTATGCAATATATGTGGGTCGCACCTGTAAAAGGAACTTGTTTCCAGTGTGCTTACCCGTTAAGCGAATAAACAAACAAACAAACAAACATGTCACAGTGGCAAAGCTCAACAGAACATGGCCGACCACACAATGCCAGGTCCACATGCCTGTCCATGGCAGGGCCAGGGCACGGCAGTGATGGCAGCCCATGCCATGGTCATGCCAGCCACCGACCCATTGTGCACAATGCATAGTGGCGGCCACACATGCCACACGGGTGCAGTGCCATCCCGCAGCCTCCAGTGCTGTGGCCTAGCACCCACAGCACCACAGGGCTGGTCATGCTCTACCAGGGATGACCATCCCAGGGACGCTGTGCCCGAGTGCACAATGACGGTGCTTGGCATGCATGTACAGGCATGCCAAACGTGGCACGCAGGTGGCCGTGCCTGGCTAGGGTGCACAGCTACTCACCATGCTGCGATGAGCTGCCCCCCCATCTGGAAACCACCACCTGCGACACCATGCATGGCCGACCTAGACACACTGGCAGCCAGGAGGGCCTCGTTGGGGCTGAGCTATTCCACCATGCTGGGGCCGCCCCCCCCGTCCGCTGCAGGGATGCCTGGATGCTGGCCACCTTCTCCTTGGCCCTCCATTGGCCATCGTTTCAGTGCTTCTGGTACTCCTGTACCATGTGGGTGTACGGTGCCACTGTGTTCACCTGCTGGCCCACGTCCTCCCAGCCTTCCGCACGCGCCATCTGGCTGCCTCCCCTGCCAGTGAGTACGTTCAGGCATAGGTGGCATGCCTCGATGAGTGCCCTCTCCTTATCCTTTGTGAAGTTTGATCACCGTCTGCTGGCGGCACCTTCTTCCTTCGACATACTAGCTACTGTGGGGAGAAGCATCCAGGTGTCAGTCACACCTGTGGGTACACATGGTCCCGCACCCATCACCCTCAGTCTGTTGCCACCCCCCATGGTTCGTGTTGCTGTTGATAAGGGCTGTGGTCCATGGGTGGGCAGCTGAGCACAGGTGGCCATGCACCAAGATACATGGTCCATGGGGGACATTGCACATGCCACACATGTCACTCAGTCCACGGTGGGGGGAACAGTGTAGCCCTGGTGGGGGTCACACTGTGCTGTCTGCTATGGGCATGTCCCAGTACCCCTACAGCACATGTGCTACCACCGTGGTGACACATCCATCATGGGAGCCTCCCATGGAATGGCTGCAGGGCGGAGGGAGACTGACATCTAGCAACAGCCATGGTTCAGCTAGCAGCAGTGTGCGGCCTGGCAGTGATGCCCTTGTGCCTGCATGTGTGCCACTCTGTGCCTCGGACCTACCTGTTGCATGTTGCTGTGTCCACCACACATAGCTAGTGACACCCAGATGTACGTAGCACTCCTGTGTCCCAGTGTACAGTGGGCGGCCCATCTGTACACATTGCATGCCCTCCCTGTTCCACATTGCAATGCCTAGGCACACTGACGTCCGCCACATCGCTCAGCAGCACTGTTCCATACGTGCTGGGATGTGTGGATCCCAGTGACACAGTCAGCCGATGTGGTCATGGCAGGGAACAGTCCATTGGTGCCCTGTGCACCGTCTATACCGCCCTGCTGCTGTATTCCACAGTTTGGCTTGAGTGCCACTTAATGGCTGTACTGGTCCCACATCCGGGGTACAGGGGCATTGCCTGGTGTGCACGTTCACAGTCAGGCACCCCAGTGTGTTCTGTAGCCCTGTAAACATGGCTGTGTACTCACCCTCTAGGCACTGACTCCTCTCAGTGTCCTGGTCTCAGCCTGCTGAATTGGGAGCATTTATGGCTCAGGGCATGCAAATGAGGCCTGAGCCCCTGTTAATGAGATGCTAATCGGCTGAGTTGCCCATTCATGGTTGATGAGGCTGTTTAGGGTGCACTCTCTGTGAATTGCACAATTGCAGCCAGCTTATCTCAATTTGCACGGAGCATCTGTGGAATGCGCCGATGGTCATACAGCGCATCTCCGGTGCATGCGTGTACCAGTTGGTGCATAGTCATGAATCGGGGGCATTATGGATGGTGCATCTGTCATGCATGCGCAGTCACCATGTCCGGTGGTGCATCTCCCATGATGCACTGTACCACCGCTGACCCATTGCGCCGTAGCAGGCCTGCTGACCATGGTGCCATGTGCCCTATCACGCAGCATGTCCCACAATGTGCCGTCCATGCTGCACTGTGCCGGACCTGCTCCTGGATCATGCACGGTGTGTGGTACATGTTCATAGCACATGCCATGCACAGCATGGCACCCGCACGCTTACCACGCATGCGCGACTGTGTTCTGGCCATGCAATGCCATTGCGGGGCGCATTGCACATGCACGGGCACATCACCATTGTCCTATCACGCTTCACGTTCAGTGCTCGCTGTGCTGCATGTGCCTCACTGGTTCACATGGTGCAAAATGATCGCTCAACTGCGCTTTGCCTGTTTGCACCTTGCCACTGTCAGTTCACATTTTATGATGCCTAGGGCTGGGAGACAGGCACCTAGGGCCAAGAACTGGTAGAAGGTGGAGTTGCTACATCTTGTAGCACTGGTTATAGCTGTGGAGGGGCACTTGTTTGGCCAGGATGACCTCCATGAGCCCAGGGCCCAAGTGTGGGCCTCCATTGCAACTGGGCTTGTGTGCCATACAGGGATGCCACACACAGGGGAGCAGTGCAGGCATCGATGTGGCGACCTCCAGAGGCGGGACAGGGAGTGGCATGCGCAGCTGCCGTGCATGCAGGAGTGCACTGCCAAGACCAGGTGGGTGTTGTTCAGCTGTCTTCTTTTGTGGCGTATGCTGGGTGTGTGTGTGTGTGTGTGTGTCACAGCCCTCCTGGGTCTCACAGCATCCTGCACACACGGCAGTTGCTGCATCTCTCCCATGCTGCATTACCATGGTGCCAGGGGGTCTGGGCATGGCTATGTCTGCCTGCAGACCATCAGGTGCTTCACAGCCAGTCTTCAATGTCTGCTGCATGGCCACAGGCTGGTGGGGGGGGGCACTGTGGCACTGCATCCTGCACAGTGGCAGTGGTCGCTCATGGTGCTGTCTGTTGTGTTTTGCAGGACCAGAGGCCAGGCGGCAGGCCACGGTTGCAGCTGAGGTGCAGCATCAGAGGTTCATAGAAACATAGAAGTTGACGGCAGATAAGGACCGCAAGGCCCATCCAGTCTGCCCATTTCTTTTTCTACCTTATAAACGTGCCATCGGCCTTTGCTCTGTCAGTGGTCTATCTATTCATAGTTATTTGTATTGCTCCCTTATGCCTATCCCATGCCTGTTTGAAGCCTGCACTGTATTCATAGCCACCACTTCTTGTGGTAAGCCATTCCATGCATCCACCACCCTTTCTGTGAAAAAGAATTTCCTCACATTCCCCCTTAATCGGCCTCCCTCCAATCTCATGCTGTGTCCTCTTGTACTGCTATTTTTCTTACATTTAAACATGTTAGACTCTTTCACCTTGTTTATGCCCTTAAAGTGTTTGAATGCCTTGATCATATCACCTCTCTCCCTCCTTTGCTCAAAGGTATACATATTGAGCCCTGTTAATCTGTCCTCAAATGTCTTCTGATGCAGTCCCTGCACCATTTTGTTGCCTTCTCTGACTGCCTCAATTTGGTTATGTCCTTGTGAAGTGTGGCCTCCAATACTGCATTGCAGTACTCCAGATGGGGCCTAACCAGTGTCTTGTACAGAGGGATTATTACCTCCTCTACGACTTGTGATACCCTACTAATACACCCTAACACCCCCTAGCCTTACCTACTGCTTTAGAGGTCTGCTTGATGATTTTAGGTCATCAGTGATGATGATGCCCAAGTCTCTTTCTTCCTTGTGACTGCTAGCAACTCCCTCCCAGCCTATAGGTGGCTTCAGGGTTTCTTCCCTATGTGCATGATTTTGCACTTCTTTGCATTAAATCCCAGTTGCCACTCTTCTGACCATTCTGCTAGTCTATCCAGATCTCTTCTCATTCTGCCCTCCCCATCTGGATCATCTACTCTGTTGCAGATCTTGGTGTCATCTGCAAACAGACAAGCCTTACCCTCTAGTCCATCTGCAAGGTCACTAATGAAGATGTTGAAGAGGACTGGCCCCAGGACTGATCCCTGAGGTACCCACTTGTGACTTGCATCTCTTCTGACTGTATACCATTTACCACCACTCTCTGTTTTCTGCCCACAACCAGTTTGCCACCCAGTTGACCAACTCTGACCCACCCCGAGCCTACCCAGCTTATTTATCAATCTTCTATGTGGAACAGTGTCAAAAGCTTTGCTGAAGTCAAGGTAGGCGACATCAACTGCTCCCCTTGGTCCACCACTCTGGTTACCCAGTCAAAGAAATCTATGAGATTAGTTTGACAGGACCTTCTTTGTAAACCCATGCTGTCTTGGATCCTGTGCCCTATGGATTCCAGGTGTTGCACTATCCTTTCCTTAAGGAGTGCCTCCATAATCTTGCCCACTACTGAGGTAAGACTGACCGCCTGTAGTTCCCCGCCTCCTCCCTGCTACCACTCTTGTGGAGCGGGATCACATGAGCCCCTCCAGTCTTCTGGGACCTCCTGTGCTCAGAGACTCACTAAACAATTCTGCTAATGGCTCTGCTAGTTCCTCCTTTAGCTCCTTAAGTACCCTGGGATGTATGCCATCAGGTCCCATTGCCTTATCCACCCTGAGCTTAGCAAGCTCTTGTAGGACCCTTTCTTTGTGAAGGGAGTAGTGCTCACCTCCTCCCCTGTGTCCATGATGCTGAGCTGTGGGCCCTGCCCTACCTTTTCTTCAGTAAATACTGAGCAAAAGTATCTATTTAGGATAGATGCCTTTACAGGGTCCTCCTCCTCACATGCCCCTTTTCTCCATTAAGCTTAGCACACCTCTGGACTTTCTCCTTTCACTAATGTATCTATAGAAAGTCTTGTCACCTTCTTTTACTGTTCGTGCTAGTGTTTCCTTAGTTTGGGACTTTGCCTGCCTTACTGCCTTACCTGCTTCCCTTAGGGCAGTTTGGTATGCCTCCCTATCTTCATCCCGCCGTGTTCCCTTATATTTCCTGAAGGCCAGCCTTTTGGCTCTGACCTTTTCTGCTACTGTATTTGAGAACCAAAGTGGTTTCCTTCTTCTTTTGCACTTCCTTTTCTGTCTAACACAATGGGATGTTGCTTCAAGTATTGCATCCTTAATGCTTGCCCACTTTGCCTGTACCCCTCACCTGTGTTTCCTTTGCCAGGGCTAGCTTAACTCTGTTGGCCATCTTATCAAAGTCAGCTCCTCTGAAGTCCCATATTTTGCCTTGGAATGGGATGATTTAGATGTAGTAGCCAAATTGAACCATACTATGTGATGGTCACTGGCCCCAGGTGACCTTCTACCTGGAGATCTGTGATCCCTTCTTTGTTAGTCAGTACTAGATCTAGAATAGCCCTGTCTCTTGTGGGTTGCTGTACCAGTTGTTTGAGGCCCTCCCCTGCAGGAATCCACTATGAGTCTAGTTCTGGCAGATGTTCCTGCTGGTATTGACCAATCTGTATCCGCATGTTGAAGTCTCCCATTATCAGAACCTCCCTTTAGCTGTCATGTTTTGTATATCTTCTAACAGTAATGTGTCTATGTCCTTCCTCTGGTCTGGGGCCTGTAGACAACCCCAGTTCTTATGGCTGTCCCATTTCCTGTTTCCAGGGTGACCCACAGTTCTTCTGGCTCCTTATGTGTATTCTGAATTTCTGTAGCTTTGATATTTTCATTAACATACAGGGCCACTCTCCCTTTTGCACCTCGGTTTCTTCTGAACAATACATAGCCAGATACTGAAGTCTCCTAGTGTGGTTACTGGTAAACCACGCCTCACTAATTGCTACTATGTCCAGTTTAGCCTCTGACATTATTGCCTGCAGGTCTGGGATCTTATTTCCCAGGCTGTGAGCATTTGTGTACATGATTTTCCATTGGCCAGATTTTGGTGTGTTAGTTGTTGGGTGAAGTTTGGCATTACCCCTATGCGTCGTATGGGGAGACAAACCTTTTTTCTTACCTGGTGATGCAAATGAACGGCAAACATGCTGAATGCCTGTTTGACCACTAGCTGAGGGGGGGTGTTCTTCCCATTCGACGTATGGGGTGCTGCACCCCTCTCCCCATTTGCTAGTTTAAATATTCTGCAAAGACGTCAAACTTCTGCCCCAATGCACTGACTCCTCTTAGTCAGATGCAGTCCATCAAATTTAAAGAACTTTCGCTCCCAGAACTGTTGCTAGTTCCCTACAAATCTGTGTCCTTTTTCCTGGCACCAGCCCTTGAGCCACGTGTTTAGCTCCCCTATCTCCCCTTCTCTGACCTTCCGTCCATCTGCTCCCTCTCCCAGACTGGCAGGATCTCAGAGAAGGAGATGCCGGACGAAATAGATGATAGTTTGTCACCCAGCCTAGTCAGGTGTTCCTTGGTCTCCACAACTGACCGGCTGGCGAGATCGATAGTCCCTATGTGTACTAGGACATCAATGTTTTCTCCTGCTTTGTGAACAATTTTAGCAATGCGGTCAGTGTCTCTCCATGCTGATGTACCTGGAGACATCTGACCATCACCCTGGCTGGAGATGGGTATCAACTCCCGAATCATGGAGTCTCCTATGATCAGAAGTTTTTTGATTTCCTTTGTGCTTGTTTTGTTTTGGTTCCTGATTTGGGTGAGTTTTGTTGTGCTAGCTCCTGTGCCACAGTGTCCTGTTCTGCAGTGTCTTCTGCCTCTTTATTTGATTTCAGAGATAGAGGCAGATACCTGTTTGTAGTGTTTATATGGTTTTTGGAGGTAATGTGTTGGAGAGCAGAGAGTGATGGGGCACCTGATTTGCTCCTCCTAACCACCTGCCAACCTCCTGGACCAATTACCCTCTGCGGTCGAGGTTTTTCTGTTGGATGCTGGGGAAATGGCGGGTGGTTCTTATAATGTATTTCCTCTTCAATATGAAATTTGAGGCGTGCAATCTCTGCCCATGCTGTCCGGAGCTGAGCCCTAAGATCTCCAAAGGCCCAGCATGTAGGACAGTGTCCTAAATCCTGTAAGACTTTCTTTCTGAAAATTGTTCCACAGTACCTGCAGTTAATGAAATCCATTCCAAATAAGTTGCTGGGTTTGTAACCTAGTCAGAGTAATTAGAAGGAAAAAAAAAAGGAAAAAAAATGCAAGTAATGGTTTAATTGTGCTTTGTTTAACTTGTTATAACAAGTTAAATTACTAGTGCCCCTGTAAATGTGATCACCTTGTGGAGGCACCACTGATCCGCCCTTCCTGCTCTGCCACAGGAAATGTCACAACTGTGGTACCCTATAAAGGAGTGTAGCGGGGTGGTTGGGATGGGGTGGGTGGCTGGGCCCTTCCCCGCCTAAAAAGAAGAACCACGGACGAAAGAACAAGGAGGAAGAGCAGAAACAATCAGTCAACAACAAATGCAGTAACCCTGAAAGCTTATCCTAATGTTAGATAAAACTGTAAAACCTGTAAAGCACCACCTGTAATAATTTCAGAGAAGATATACGCTGTAAGAAACACTTTGCTCCAGAGAAAACAAAGCAGTAACAGAAGATATACCTTGCAAAAGACAATTTGAATCAGAAGATTACAGGAGTAATCTGTTAGCACACACCTGTAGGCACACCTTGTAATAATGCAGAAGAAGGTATACCAGCAACAACAATTTGAATCAGAGAAAAAAATAAAGCAATGAAATGTTAGCAACAAACAGTAGCAATCCCTGTGAGTAAAAAATAAAAACACCACCACACAGTAAATCTGCTTAGCCAAACTAAGTCTTAATCCTTTTCCCTTGCTCTGGTAAGTTTCTCTACTCTGCCTTTCAAGCAGTCTTAGAAGGAAAGAACTCAGGTGAAGCTAGGTGCCTTGGCCAGCAAACCAAGTCTTCATGGGTGCCAGGCCTGGTGCCCTGCCAGGGGCAGGTGAGTGCTGCTTTCCGTGATTCCTGTCTTTCAGGTTCTATGCGGTTACTGGTGGGTGGGGGTGTTTTCCACGTTCAGGCCCTCAGTGTGTGTTCTTTCTGTCATTTGCTGTAGGTGTCCTGGCTCGCTATGCTGTAGCAGGTGGTGGTGCCCCTGTTGATGTGGACCGGAGGATCCGTGAGGCCATCCAGGCAGCCCTGCGCCTTCTCTCCAGGACTGTTCGGCGACTGTCAGCTGCCCTGCAAGGCGTCCTGCTGCGTCTCCCGGTCCGTGCCAGGGTGGTGCGTGGCAGGGCACGGGGCCGCTAGTGTCCCCCTGCCTCTTCCTGGGGACTTCCCTTGTATATAGCTGACATTCACTGTCCCCTGTTTCTGTCCCTTTCCTGCCTTCCTTACCATCCCTGCACCCCCCCATTCCCCATTTGTTGTTGTGCATTGTTTCACATTTGTGTTGTACAGATTTTTATGCACCTACCCTTTTATAAACATGTTTTAATCTACACTTGTGTCCGCAGGTGTGTTTGTTACAGCTCTGTGATTGCTCCTCATGCCCTGCTGTGCTGCTCCACTTGTTCTGCATAGCTCCCCTGTCTGGCTGCGAGACATCCGGCTTGCCCTGGTGCATCGCAGGTTGCGCAGGCACATCTACAGTTACGCTGTCATGTTCTGCGGTGATTCACAGTGGTGTTGCGCTCGGCGCTTACCACTGCACATGCCTCTGTGAATGGCTCTGCTTGTGCTCGGCGCATCTGATTTGCGCTGGTGCATTTGTGTTGCGTCAAGCGCATCCTCTTTGTGAATCCTGCCCTTACTCTTTACAATGTGCCTGAGATTATATGCTTTTGCCTCTATCTCATCACATTATGTCTGAGATTATATGTTTTTTCCCCTCTATTGCTGTACCTGCTTTTGTTGCCGTGACCTGGCAGACTATATACCATTCTAATTTAGATTATTCTACAATCTGTATACTCATCACTACTGCATTCATTTTCTGTGCTGTGCTGTACTATACTGTCCTAACCAGGACCGCCTTGCAAATGAGCTCTGCTCAATGAGCTTTTCCTGTTAAAACAAAATAAAATGAAATGAAAATGAAAAATGTGTGCAAAATATTACTAATTTAATACAAATGGCTAATTAAAAATTGTGCTTATTTAAAAACCACTATACAGAACAATAACCAGAAGTCTATCTACAGCATGTAGCCAGGCTGGTGGACAACACTTAATTTCGAAGACTGTTCATTGCACTACTGTTTTAAATGACTGGCTTCATTTCTGACATCATCAGCACAGCCCTTGCAGATGTGCCCCCAGCTGATTTGGGGTTACACAGACAGAAGGACAGGCCTGTGACCTACTGTTAATGTTTCTAAAGTTTGACTAGTCATGTTTGCATTTTAATTCATCTCTAAATTCTTAAAATGCAGTGTTTAAAAAGAATATTAACAGCACTGCTTGTAGAAAATTGTTCAGGCTCAAACAGCCTAGCACTTTGTTCCCCTTGCTCTCAGTCATCTGCAATCTGGATTTTTCTTGTATTTATCATGTTTTTACATTATTTAAAATGCAGGGATACTTATTTTAAACATATACAAGTGGTGGGAGTGTTTCTGAGAACATATTAGTTGGACATCACCTTATTATGGAACTACGACAAGTAAACTCCGATTCTCACAGCTATAATAAAAGTCTATCAAATTCTGACTGACTCCACAAGAGGTCAGTGTTTACATACAAATCTTTAGCAAAAAAGAAAATTAGCTGAATACGTCCAGTAATACAGTATTTGGCATTCATGCAAAGAAGTGAAGACAGATGCAATAGATGGTGATGGTGGATATATATATATATATATATATATATATATATATATATATATATATATATATATTGTCTTTAAGGTTGGTCTGGAGTACCTCTGGTTAAATGAACAGTGAGACTATTAGGTGATTAAAGGGATTCATTTATAGTGCTACCAGCCCACTCCACTCCTTCATGTAAATATAAATCTCCTACCAGATGAGGTATAGGAAGGAGTTCCTGTTGTGTTTCTCTAGGGATGTGTGTCGGCTCATATTTTTAAATCTCTTTGACTTACACTTAACAATGCCCCTTGATTACTCTAGAGAGACCGGATCATTTGAGGTGGAGATACCCGGGCGGAGCCTAAGCTTGACTGGTAATCCTGTTTTTCACCTACACTATTTTATCCAACACTCTAATTATTTAGAAAGATTCTTCATTACCTTCTATGTTACAGTTTTCTTCATGAAACTAATGACTTGCCTTATCCGGATCCGGTAAGGAGACTATGAGGCATGGGAGGACAGCACCTAAGTTAATATGATATCAAAGAAAGTATTTTAGTTATTTATTTATTTATGTATTCATTCATTTATTTATGTCTTTGGTTACCAGGTAGGTGCACTGATCCAAAAGACCGTTTTCAAGCATGACCCGGGCCACAAGGTGGCAACAGGACAGAAAGCATCAATTACATACATGGTATGACAGTACACACCCCAAGCATGGGATGCTGTGGAAAAAAAGAAAAAGAAATGTGCAGTTAATAGGCTGGATTATACGACAACAGTAGAGACAGACAGGGACAAGTGTGCCAGAAACAAATAAAGTAAGTTACATTCACTAACAGCATATGCTAGCATGATCTAATTCCATACAGACACTGACCACAATAGCTATTAAGGTTCAGACAGTCAAGCATTATCGTTGTTTCTTAGTGATTAAAGGTTCGGCGAGGATATGGGGCAGGTTTGAGGATTTGAGGGGGGGGTTATGGCAAAGGAAGAGACAGTTTTGAGAAAAGGAGAGGCTGAATAGGCAGGGGCAAGAAGTGCCGTCTGCCCGTTAAAGAACATGGAAGGGGAGAGGGAGGTAAGGTGCCTGCCTGGCGCCATGGCTTGGAGGGACAGGGAGCGAATCCTCAGGATTGCCAGAGCAGCTGCACAGGGGAGGGAGCTGGATGTCATTGTCCACCTAGGGACAAATGACCTGGCTAAGAAAGGGATTAGAGAAGTGCAGGAAGAGTTTGTGGAATTGGGGAGGGGCCTTAGTCAAGTAGCACACACGGTAACCTTCTCGGAGGTGCTACCCATCTATGGCATAGGAGAGGCTAGGATGTTCCATACCGTGGGATTCAATCAGTGGTTGAAAAACTGGTGTGGAGCTCAGGGATTTGGCTTCATTGGGGACTGGGGGTCCACCTGGAGTGATGCAAGCCTATACTGGCATGATGGGCTGCATCTGTCCGGGAGGGGAACCAGGATCCTAGGTGATAGGTTTAAATGCTTCATTGGCAAGCTTTTAAACTAGCCAAGGGGGGAGGCACTGGAAAGGAGCAGGAAAATCCTAGCCCCCAAACAATCACGGTAGTAAGTGTGGCAAACACCAACATGGAGGTGTCGAGGAGAAGGCAGGGTAAATGGAGAAAGTGACAAAGGCAAGAAGGACAGAGATGGGGCAAAGTAAGGCCATCAGAAATGGAGGGTAATGAGTACCAATGCTCTGTAGTCTGGGCAACAAGCTCCTGAGCTGGTGGCCTTAATGGAAGAGGGATGCCTGGATATCGTAGAGTCACAGAAACATGGTACACAGAGAACCATGACTAGGATGTTAACATACCAGGGTACATAACCTACAGGAGAGACAGGCAAGGAGAAGAGGGGAGGGAGTAGCTCTCTATGTAAAAGAAGGGATAAAGCAACTGAACAAAAGAGTAAACAGGGAGGAGAGGAGGCACTGTGGGTCACCTTGAGACTGGAAAGGGCACCACAATCCGCACAGGGTTGTGTACAGACCCCATGTCAGGGGAAGGAATGGACAAGGATATGATGGAAGGCATTCTTAGAATGGCAGAGAAAGGGAGATACTGTTGATGGGAGACCTGAATATGCCAGATGTTAGCTGGAGCACATTTGCTGCAGCCACATCCAAGAGCAGGGCCATTCTTGATGCCCCAGGTGGCAAGCATTAGACAGCTAGTTTCGAACCCACTGTGAGGGAGCAATCTTAGACCTCGTACTCTCAAACGGGGGCAGTGAGAGGATCTCAGATCTAGAAGTGGGTTGCCATCTGGGGACAAGTGACCATCAAACAGTATGGTTCACGTTAAACTCAGCTACAGAGTCAAGCCATACAAAAGTGAGGGTACTGGACTTTAGGAGGGCTGACTTTGGCAAGATGGAGAGTGCCTCAGAAAAGCACTAGCAAACAGGCTAGAAGGAGGTGTGGAGCAACAATGGGGAATTATCAAAACTGCCATCACAGACGAACAAGCCTTTGTGTGAAGCAAATAAACAAATCAAAACGAAAGAAAAAGCCACTATGGTTCTCAAGAGAGGTGGCTGTGAAAGTCAGGAAGAAAAAGATAGCATTCCGGAAGTATAAGGAAACACAAAAGGAGCAGGACAGAGAGCTGTACCAGTTAAGGCAGAAAGAAGCAGGGAGGGAAGTCAGAATAGCAAAGGCCCAAACTGAGGAAAAGATAGCCAACTCAGTTAAGAAGGGGGATAAAACCTTTTATAGGTACATCAGTGAGCGTAGAAAGACAAAGGGAGGGATAGTGAGGCTGAATAGAATGAACGGTGGGTGGGCAGAGGGGGACAGTGAAAAAGCAGGAATACTGAACGAATATTTCTGCTCAGTATTCACAAAAGAGGAGGGGGAACTGCCTAATCCAATTAACAGAAGCACTCTTGATAGGGGGGTCGATCCCAGTCCTTTCACAGAAGAAAGGGTTCTGCAAGAACTCCTAAAACTGAAGGTGGACAAAGCAATGGGTCCTGATGGAATTCACCCCAGAATTCTAAAAGAATTAAGGAAGGAACTAGTGAAACCACTGGCTACTCTTTTTAATAAATCATGGGAGGATGGTGTGGTACCCGAGGACTGGAGGAAGGCGGATGTGATTCCCTTCACAAAGTGGGACCAAGACAGAGGCAGGAAACTACAGACCTGTCAGTCTGACCTCTGTGGTAGGAAAGTGAGGAGTCACTTCTGAAGGAAAGAATAGTTGAGTACCTAGAGGTCAGTGGAGCACAGGATCCAAGGCAGCATGGGTTCACAGCGGGAAGGTCATGTCAGACTGAATCTAATAGATTTCTTTGACTGGGTGACCAAAGTAGTAGACCAGGGAGGGGCTGTGGACATGGCCTACCTAGACTTTAGCAAGGCATTTGACACAGTCCCACACAAAAGATTAATAGTCAAATTAACCAGCCTGGGAGTGGGTCCCTGGGTGGTAGCCTGGGTAAAACATTGGCTGGACAACAGGACACAGAAGGTAATTGTAAATGGAGTCCACTCTGAAGAAAGGGGGGTTACTAGTGGGGTACCGCAGGGTTCAGTATTGGGTCCAGTCCTTTTAATGTCTTCATTAGTGACATTGCAGAGGGACTGAAGGAAAAGTATGCCTTTTGCAGATGACACAAAGATCTGCAACAGGGTTGATAACAAGGAGGTGGAAAGGATGAAAAGGACTTAGCAAGGTTGGAGGAATGGTCAGACGTATGGCAGCTAGGATTCAATGCAAAAGTGCAAAATAATGCACCTGGGAAACAAGAACCCAGGGAAGAATACACAATGGGTGGGGAGCTAGTGACAACAACAAAACAGGAAAGGGACCTGGGGTAATCATATCAGATGACCTTAAGGTTAGCAAGCAATGTGAGAAGGCAGTAGGGAGGGCCGGGGTATACTGGATGTATAGGGAGAGGCATCAGCAGCAGAAAACAGGAAGTTGTTATCCTCTGTACAGACAGTTGGTGAGACCCCATCTGGAATACTGTGTCCAGTTCTGAGACCCCATCTCCAAAGGACATAGACAGGATAGAGGCAGTCCAGAGGAGGGCAACTAAATGGTGCAGGGTCTGCAAGAGAAGCCGTATGAGGAGAGACTAAAGGAGCTTAATATGTATACCCTTGAGGAAAGAAGGGAGAGGGGGACATGATAGAAACTTTCAAGTACCTCAAGGAATCAACAAAGTCCAAGAGGGTAGCATCTTTCAGAAAAAGAGACTTGCAAGAACAAGGGACACAATTTAAAGATAGAAGGAGGGCAGTTCAGGGCAATGTGAGGAAGTATTATTTCACAGAGAGTAGTGGATGCATGGAACAGCCTTCCTGAGGAAGTTGTGGGTTTAAAACTGTGGAGAATTCAAGAATGCATGAGACAGACATAAGGCAATTCTTGTGGGGGCAGGAAGATAAAGGCTGTTGGTTAACTAGGATCTGCGGCCTATCCTGTAGGTAGGGAAATGGGCAGACTAGATGGGCCTAGCGGTCCTTATCTGCCGTCAAAGTCTATGTTTCTATGTTTCTATGGGCAATATGTAGGCCCTAGATATTAATGTTGGGTGCAGTGACAGTTAACAGCAGTCAGGAGCCAAGCTTTTAGATTCTGTTTAAAAGCCAGGTGGGAGGGGGATGAGTGGATGGACAGTGAGTACATAAGTACATAAACATAATGGTGATATTGTAGGTTGGCCATTAAAAACACAGTTTGGCAAAGGTGCATCAAAGGCCTGCTAAAATATCTTGTGATGGGGTACTTGTGCTGTGGCAAGGCTAGTAGGTATGTTGCATCTAGGATGATCTCTTAGTAGGTGTCATCATGACACAAGTCAGAAAGCATAGGAAAACAAGGAGCAGTTGTAAAATTCGCAACAAGAGTTTTATTATTAATAACAGTAAAATAAAATTGTTCAGTATAACTATTTACAACGACCATATAAACAGAGAAAGTCCATCTGGATTTCTACTCAATTTCCAATCTCAGTCTTTGTGTTTCTCTCTTGTAAAACATTGCAGCTCATTTTTATAAATCTGTACAGGAGCACATTAAAAAAATAGCATGCTTCTCATACAATGTTCTTGTAAGTTTCCAATGTTCTTGTCAGTTTCATCAGGTGCAGCAGAAAGAACATTGTGACCCAGAACTGACTTCTTATTTACGACCTCTGCAAAAGGCTTAAAAATTGTATCTCAGATTAACCCCTTGAGTGCCAAATAGCTTTACAATCATTTCAACAGTATAATTATATACCGTTTCAGTTTTGCAATCATTTCAACATAACTATATACAGTTTTAAACAAAGGGATTCCAGTATCAGTGATATTTCCACATTATCTGATGTAACTGATTTCCGATTTATTCTTTTTGCACTTTGCTGTTTGTTTTTTTTTGTTTTGCCGTTCTCTTTGTTCGTTTGTTTGTTTTTTGTATGCTTAGGTGATTATTATACATTGTGCTTGTGTTTGGTGCTTTTCACATTGTGGGTGGGATTGGGGTTATTTATTCAGTTGGAGATAGTCTGTTATTGTAGCTTGATGTGAGCGGGTCCAAGTGTACAGTGCCTATTCCCTCTCTGTTCTCTGGATGAGGTTCCAAGCAGGGGGCAAGCCCACTCGCTGTTCCATCACTCTCCGGAGGATAATCAAAGTGTCCTGAACGTCCTTGGTGGTGACAGTTGGTTCTTCGGTTTGCTCACCTTCCTCCTCTTCATCTTTGTCATCTGCTACAGTGATAGACATGGTGGAAACTGCGGCCGCAATGTCATCTTCTTCAGGAGCAATCTGTGGGTTGTCGCCAAGATGGCAGAGTTCTTCAAACTGATCATCAGTGAGTCCAGGGGGTGGTTCTTCATTGTCACTCATCTCTTCATTGAGATCTTCCTGGGCAGCTTGTGATGGAGTAACTAACCCACGTTTGGCAAAGCACAACATGATTGTCTCCGGGGTCACTGCATCCCAAGCAGTCTTCATCATGCGCACAGCATCTAGGATGCTAATTTTTTGTATGCAGTCCACAGCAGACAAGTCGGTTAATGCTGTGTCTAACATTTCTAGAACATGACTCCTCATAACCCAAACGTAGTGCCTTTTAAAGGTATAAATGATTCCTGATCAAGGGGCTGTGTGAGGCAAGTCATGTTTGCTGGCAGAAACATAAGTTTTATGTTCTGGAAGTTTTCTACAGGAGGTTGGCCAAAGAAGTTGTCCAGCAGAAACACAATTTTCCTGCCCCTAAGTTTTCTGTCCCACAGCCTTAGCCACTCTGTGAAAATTAAGCCAGTCATCCAAGCAGAACTGTTGGAGCAGTAGATGACTGGCAGATGTCTTACATCCCTAAAGCACCTCGGCTGGGTTGATTTACCGATCACAAGCAGATCAGTTTTATCAGATACAGTCATGTTACAGCAATACTAAACACTTAAGTGCTCCTTTGACTTTTTTTGAATCCACAGGCAGATTGTTTTTAAAAGTTAGGGTCTCAGAACCAACACATCTGAAGAAGAAGCCTGTTTTTTTTTTTTGTTTTTTTTTACTTTCGTTCTTTATCCCTCCTTACTACCTCCGGAGCCCCCTCCTTCCGTCCGCTCATGTCTCCCTTGCCTACCTTAGGGATCTTCCCCTAGAGTGCCCATCCTCCTTTCCTTGCACAGTGGGGTCTGTCCTGCAGGTGGTCCGGGTGGCCTTCATCTAGGGCTGCCAGAGGGGATTTTCCGTTTTTCTCCCCTTACGTCCCCTACCCCCTAGGACGTCGAACGCTTGGGACGTACGTCCCAAGTGATGGCGTGCTGACGCACGCAAGAGCCCTCATGCATCAGCGACATCCCCCCCTCCCCGACTCCGTTAGGTGGAGCCGCCTCCATCCCCTCTATTGTCGGTGCTTCCACCGGCTATGAGGGTGATGTAGAACGTGGAAGCATTCTTGGTTCCCACCCCTGAGGGAGGAGAGCATCCATTGGGACACTTGATCCTCCCTCTCCCCTGCCGACCCCCGGCCCCCCGAGTCTGTTCCCGAACCCGGGTCGCCGGCGCAGTGCGAGGTGTGGCATCCAGCGCCTCAGCCCTCAGCGCCACCGGGCCGGCTCGAAGAAGCCTGTTTTGTCACAGTTGTAAATGTTAGAAGGGTCATTGCCAGCTAGCAATCCAGGCAGCACTTCAGCCACCCACTGCTCGGTGCCTGCTAAATCTGCATCTTGTTTCTCGCCGTGAGCACAGCAATACCTGATGTTGTGCCTAACCTTCCACCTGTGTAACCACCCCATAAGAGGCACAAAGTCTGTTTTTCCAAGTGCTGTAGCAATTTGACTAGCTTTCTCAATAAGAAGGGGGCCGCTAATCATGGCATCTCTACCTCGAGCACATGTGAACTAGCAAATCACAGCTTCTTCAATCTCACTGCCCTTTCCGAACAAAGACCGGTTAATGGGCATGAGTAACAAAACCGCTAGTAAACCAAAGTTGTGAATGAGCACTAATGGGCTAGAATGATACAGCTTACGTGGAAGGACACCTACTATATACCGGCTGCTTAGTTCACTATAAATGAATGGGATTGCATAGCAGTACATGAGAATGGCTTTTGGCAACAGGGAACAGTCTGGTAAAAATGGAATTCCAGGATAAATGGATCCAGTGTATGTGGGCTGCACTGTATCAGTGATATGACATTTTCACATAAAGAGTCACATATATTTTTATACCTGCACATATGCAAGGGGGGAGAAAAGACAGAATAGGCAGGTGAGGGTAGACAGATAGCAAGAGGCAGAGAATTGCAAGACTGTCAGGGTGATCAAGTCCTAGGTCTCATGAGAAAATCGGGTTGCACAACCAGACAGAGAAGAGACAGAAAAGGAGAGACTAGAACAGATCCTTGCATTTAAACTCTTTCTCCATAACAACTGGGACAGAGTTGTATTCAAACCTGGTCACATACCCCCCTTCCTTAACAGGGAACCTGGTTTACAAAAACAGATTTCCAAAACTTTCTAGTAATTCCCATCTAATATAAGCATATAACCTTTACACTTCTGTGCATATGCAGTATCCTTTTTTCCATAACAACAGAACAGCAAATAGGGAATCAGTTCCCTGATTCATATCTTGACATAAAATCAGCATTGACATTCTCTTTCCTAGATTTGTGCATCATTTAAATTTAAATGGCTGTAGTGCTAGGTACCACCGTGTGATTCTAGAATTTTTATCCTTCATTTGGTTAAGCCAGTAGAGAGGATTGGGATATGTTACAAATGCAAAGTCAGCTCCTAGTAAGTAAAACTTAAGGGATTCCATGGGCCATTTTGCTGCAAGGCATTCCTTTTCAATCAAGGGCGCCATTTAGGGGGGCGGGGGGCACTTGCCCCCCCACACTGCAGCCAGGATAGTTTTTTTTTCTGCTGCAGTGTCTTTTTTTTTTTTTATAAAAATGTGCCACTGCCTGCCACCCGCACTCATCAGAACCCCCCACCACAGGCAGCAAGCAAATACAATTGTGGTGTGTTGGACTGGTCCCAATGGCTCATGGCTCCTTCCTGCAAAACAACTCATAGTACCAGTGTGCATAGCGGTAGCTGCATCTCAGTGCACATGCACAGAGCCAGGACTTGGCTATAGTCTACTGCAATTGGCTAGGGAGGCCAGGGGGTTAGACAGGTCACAACGTCGACCCCGACGTCACTTGTAAGCGGGAGAAGCCTGCCTGACAAGTGTGAGCAGGACTGGAGGTGGAAAACGGATGGTTGTCGGTTGGGAGACGGAAGTCAACAAGAAGAGTTTCTATTTTCAACTAAGAAGAGTGAGTGACGGACGCAGAGGGGCACAGACACCACACTAGTCATGTCCTCCATGTCGGGATTTGTTTGTCGGTCGATCAGGCGGGCAGCCGCAGCCAGGGCCCTGGGCACTGCAGACAGACAGTCAGACAGACAGAGGAGAGCTGAGCTAAGTAAGCTACCATGGAAATTGGAGGAAGGAAAATAAGACAGTAAAAGACAGTAGCAGGTATGCAATACTAATGTCCTATGTCTGGCAGACATTTGAGCTAATGTGCTATTGTTTTACATTAAAACAAGTTTTAAAAAAATAGAAAAACAATTATTTAATTATTATTTGGTGAGCTGACTGGCACAAAGTTAACCTGGAAATGAGTTCTTTAGTGAGGAATCCTTAAATGTGCCTTAGGCTTTGTCAACATCTCTGAAGTGGCCATCTGAAGCAGAATGGATTTGAAGGATAAAGATTAAGCCCCCTCTGTTCTGTGCCTTACTGTACACTGGATTACTAGATACTGTACACCCATGGGGGAAGGGGGAGGTCAGACTATCACGTACAGCCATTGGTTCAACAGACAGCAGGAACTTCATTCCCCCAGCCCAGAATGCAAGCAGTTAAGTGCTCAGAATGATTCCAAAATACTGTGACCCCCCCATCGATATGTACACATGTGCACAAGGTGATTATTTAAATTTGATTTGATTCACAGAAGCAAAATGTGATTGCTGATGATGGGACTTTTCTTAAGTTCTCTCTCTACTCCTGTACTCATCGGGTCCTGACTGATTTATAATATCATAGTATAGAAAGAGATCCTATCCATCTGTGGACACACAACTCTTTTTTGCATTAAACATTTCTTGATTCGGGCAGGTTCATAGGCTGACCCAGTGGCTCAGCAGTAGCCCTGGCTACCACCTGCCATGCATGCCAGCCCACTGGCTCAGCAGTAGCCCTTCCACCTGCCATGCCAGCCCAGTGGCTCAGCAGTAGCCCTTCCACCTGCCATGCCAGCACAGTGGTTCAGCACTAGCCCTTCCACCTGCCTTGCCAGCCCAGTGGCTTGCACTAGCCCTTCCACCTGCCATGTTAGCCCGGTGGCTCAGCAGTAGCCCTTCTACCTGCCAATGCCAGCTCAGCAGTAGCACTTCCACCTGCAATGCTGCTAGCCCAGTGGCTCAGCAGCAGCTCTTCCACCATCCATGCCTGCCCAGTGGCTCAGCAGTAGCCCTACCACCTGCCATGCCAGCCCAGTGGCTCAGCAGCAGCTCTTCCACCATCCATGCCTGCCCAGTGGCTCAGCAGTAGCCCTACCACCTGCCATGCCAGCCCAGTGGCTCAGCAGTAGCCCTACCACCTGCCATGTCAGCCCGGTGGCTCAGCAGTAGCCCTACCACCTGCCATGTCAGCCCGGTAGCTCAGCAGTAGCCCTACCACCTGCCATGTCAGCCCAGTGGCACAGCAGTAGCCCTGCCACCTGCAGAATTTACCTGACTTGAAAGCAATTCTGCTTTCATTCAGCACTCCTTATTTTCCCTTATGCAGAATCATTCATTTTTTTAAATAAAAGAAAACAAATCCATCTCACAAATTGGTGAGACAGATAGAGGGAAGCTTATTTCCCTGATCCAACAGTCCAGATTGAGCAGCCCCCCCAGACCACCACCATGATGTCAAGTCACCTTCTGATGTTTTTCATCTCATGCCAGCCTTTCGCAAACCTTGCCTGACCATCATGGAGGATTGCTGGCAGTATTCCCTCCAATCTCCCCACCAGCACCTTAGCCACCACCTTGTAGCCCATGTTGAGTAGAGAAAGAGAGCAGCAGGAACCACACAAGGTAGGGTCCTTCCTTGGCTTCAGGAGGACTGTGATGGTTACCAGGCAATGCAAGGGGTGCAGCCACACTGATTCCAGATCCTCCAACACCATTGTCTGCTTAGGCAGGTTGAGGTCCTCCCATAAGAACTTGTAGATATCAACTGGAATCCCATTTGGACCTGGCACTGCAAGTTGGAGTGACTTTATTGCTGTTTCCTCCTTTTCTGAAGTAACAGTCTCCTCCAGTCCTTCTCTGTCTGCAACAGAAATCTTTGGGAAGGGTAGGGTGTCCAAGAAGGTGTCAGGGCTAGGAGCACTGTGCGGAACTTCTGAGATGTATAGCTTCTGATAAAAGTTAGTAAATGCCTCCTGTATAGCTGACTGGTCCACTACTGGTTCCCCATACTTCTCCTGTAGTTGTAAAATGTTTTTCTCTGCCACTTCCCATCTTAGGTGTCAGGCCAACCACTTCCCTTCTTTGTCTGTCTCAAAATATTGCTGACCCTGTTTTAGGAGGAGGTTTCCCTTTATATGCCATAATATTATTTGGTACAATTAAAATAGAAACATAGAAATCAGATGGCAGAAAAGGACCCCATCGACCCATCCAATCTGCCCCTAACCCATCCCCACAGGAAGCCCAGGACCTACCTCTTTACACCCCATCCCTGCACACCCCACGAAAGAGATTCCAGTCTCCTCCCTACTTCCAGGTTTATCCTCTTCCTTCCCCTGTTTATTGCCAGTGTCTTAGCAATACATTCTCATTTTTTTAGTTTTTATTAAGACTGCAACTAACAACAGAATAGATATGTAACTTTTTCCTACCCGATTCAGATCTGTTCCACTCCAGCTTAACTTGTGGTGGCCATGGCCTACATGCCCCTGACCCCGCTGAATTTAGCAACTGGCCCCGCTCAACTCAGCCCCTGGCCCCACCCCTACAGCCACTCTGGTTGGCGGTTGTTGCCTCCCCTGTTGAAATCTGAAATGGTGCCCCGTTTTCAATGGTGGAGTAGCTTTTCTCTCTGTCATGCAACTTCCTACATATGTACAGAATAGGATGTTCTTTCCCATCTATATGCTGACTCAAGACTGCACCTAGGCCTACCTCTGATGCATCTGTCTGTAACAAAAATTGTTTCTCAAAGTCTGGACTTCTGCAAACAGAGGCTGAACATAATGCAGCCTTAATAGTCCGAAAAGCTTCATCACACTCTGGGGTCCATTTCACATTATTCGGGAACCGTTTCTTTATGAGTTCAGTGAGGGAAGTAGCTAACTTGGCAAAGTTGGGAACAAATCTCCGATAATAACCAGCCAGCTGTACAAATGACCTGACATGTTTCTTGCTTTTGGGAACAGGGCTATTAGCTGCAATTTATATCTTGGAAACCTCTGGCTTGACTTCTCCATTTCCCAAAACATAGCCCAAACATCTGGTTTCCTGCATGCCCAATGCACATTTGGTAGGATTAATTGTCAGACCTGCCTTTTTTGATCAATTGGTTAACTGCTTGTAGGTGTTCCAGGTGGCTTTTCCTGTCTGGACTGTACACCACAACATTATCCGGGTATGCAGCACAATAACCAGTGTGAGGGGGATAAAATTACATCCACGTACCGCTGGAATATAACGGATGCGCCATGTAAACCAAATGGCATTGTGAAGAACTGACAGAATCCTACAGGAGTGGCAAATGCAGTTTTGTCTCTGGATTCTTTAGCCAGGGGGATTTGCCAATATCCCTTGGTGAGATCAAGGGTACTGATATACTTAGCACTCCCCAGCCTGTCAATCAAATCATCTATTCTGGGCATAGGATAACTGTCAAATTCTGACACTTCAGTTTCCTAAAATCAAGGCAGATTCTTGCACCCCTTCTTTTTTGTTTACAGTCACCATTGGTGATGACTAAGCACTTTTTGACTCTTCTATGATACCCAATTGTTTCATTTTTCATATTTTCTTAACCACGTCTCCTCTTAACCGCTCTAGTAATCTGTATAACTTTTGTCTGATAGGGCAAGAATTTTGAGTCACTATTATGTGCTCCAGCTCTTTTGCTCAGCCTGGTACCATGGTAAAAGTACTGTTAAATGTCTTTAGCAAGGTACAAATTCCTGCGATTTGTTCGGAGGTTATGGAAACATTCACCTTTACAGCATCAGCAGTAACAGTTTGTTCCAATCTATCATAAACTACATTAATATCTTCTTTAGCAGTTTCTGGTAAAAACTAACAAAACAGCTTTTGGTGTTTTTTCAACCCATTTTTTGAGGAGTTTAGCGTGGTATATCTTAGTAGGATTTTTCCTATCAGAGGTCTCAGTCTCATAGTTATCTGCCAGTACGTCTAAGCACTTTACAAGGCCCTTGCCACTTTATTAACGGTTTATTTTCTGTAGTGGATAACAGGAGCAAGACCTTTTCACCTGGCTCAAAAACTTTTTCTTTTACCCCATAGTCATTAAACATCTTCTGCTGGTTTGGAGCCTCTTCCTGATTACTATGGGTGATTTCAACATATTTTGTCAGCTTCTATCCCAGGGCACACATATAAGATGTTATAGATTGTTTCTGATAGGGGTTATCTTCCCATGTTTCTTTGATTACATCTAGTGGCCCTCTAGGTTGTCTACCATACAGCATTTCAAATGGTGAAAAACATGTTGATTCCTGTGGCATTTCTCTGTAAGTAAAAAGCAGGTAAGGCAAGTATTGGCCCCAGTCTTTCCCTTCCCCTTTTACACACCTTTTTGACATACATTTTAGGGTTTGATTAAAATGCTCAACAAGACTGTCTGTCTGAGGGCGATAAGGGGAGGTTCTTATGGCAGTGATACCTAGTAGTTGGCACAGCTCCTTCAGTAATGCAGCACCAAAATTACTACCCTGATCAGTAATAATCTGTTTTGGTATGCTCACCCTGCTGAACATTTTGACAAGCTCTGTTGCCACCTTTGGGGCTGGATAGTACACATTGGAACTGCCTCTGAGTATAGAGTAATATAGTCACATATTACCAAAATGCTTTTGTCTAAGGGGCCAACCACATCCATTGCAATTCTCTCAAAAGGCACATCTATCAAGGGTAGGGGCACCAGGGGCACCTTGTCTTTTTTTAGTCACTGGGGCTACTTTCTGACACTCAGCACAAGAACTGCCATAGGTAGCAACATCTTCACGAATTCCAGGCCAGTAAAATCTGTACAGCAATCCGGCAAGGGTGCGATCCCTCCCCGAGTGATTAGCCATAGGACTATCATGTGCTATCTGTAAAAACTCAGAGCTATACTTTTGTGGTATAACCAATTGTTCTATCTGGTCCTATGTCTGAGGTTTAACCCAAACTTTGTACAGTAGTCCATTACATTTTTTAAACATGGGTTCACCCTGTCTTTATTTCACCCCCAGCTGCTTAAAATAACCCTGGAGAGAATCATCATTAGCTTGCTCTAAAAGAAAATCACAATCAGTTAGTTTAATTTCAGCATTTTCTTATGTTAACCCCTTATGTTCATCAGTCTTTTGTTGCCACTGTTTCTTCAGGTGATGTCTTTCTTTCCTGGACTTCAGAATCTTGAGCTGTGCTCAAACAAGTCTGAATCAAAATCAGCTAAAGGAAAAGAGTCCCTACCATCTGAGGTTTTCTTTGCCTGAGCTCTTGTCACCACAGCTGCTGAAACATCAGGATTTACTCCCTCTTTAATTAACTCAGTAAATCCTGGGAAGTCATTTCCAGTAATCACAGGTACAGGTAACTTAGGTAGAACCCCCACTTTCATTTGGTGCGATACCCCATTAATAGAGTCACTGGGGTGGTGGGATTGTATTGAGTGTCCCCATGGATGCAGATACTTGGTCCTTTTGAACATTGTTTTCATAGCACTTCAATACGTACTAGGGTCAAGCCAGCCTGGTGGCACTGAGGGTTGAGGTGCTGAATGCCACACCTCGCACCACGCCTGTGACCCGTGTTTGGGAATGAGCATGGGCTGTTGGGGGTTGGCCGGGGAGGAGAAAGCTTGAGCGTCTGCTGACAGCTCACTTTTTCCTGGGGGAGGGAAGGAGGGTTGCTGGGCTCGGCACTTGAGTGCCTCCCAAAAGGGAGGCAACGCGCTGCAGCCTGCACACAAATGGGGAGGTGGTGCATGGCAAACATCAGCAGGGGTGCACTTGGGAGTGAGTGCGTTACCCCCAGGTGTCATTCCATGTTCATGCATGCCTGGGAAGGGGGTGAACCACCAAGAACAAGGAAACACCCTGGAGATGTGGTAGGCGACGGCACACCTTGGCCCCATGCCCACTGCCGGACCCCGCCCACCTGGGTCCCGATCCTCTGCATGCCTCCTCAGCCTGGATGATACTGGATGTCTTGGGCACCGGAAGGAGTAGTGGTCCCACCCTGGGGGGTAAGCCAGGGAGGTCTCTCACCAGGCGGAGGTAGGCATTAGCGGAGCCCCGTGAGGGGACCCAGAGTTGGGGGGGTTCAGACTGAGTGGGAGAACCGGGATGACGCCTGAGAGAGGCCACATCTCTGGTGACCGGAGGGAAAAAGAGTCAGAAAAAAAAAACATATATATTATATATACTGTATATGTACTAGGGTCTGTCTTCTTCACGAATCTGTAAGTCCCTTCACAGTCTTATCTCCAACCCTCACATCTATTAAGTACTTGCCCCAATTTGCTAAGGACAAATCTGCTCTGGTGTCACTCTTCTCACTACGGCAATTGCTTGCAATATGACCTGGCTTATTACAGTTATAGCAAATAAAGCCTTTGGATGCAGATTTGTTACCTCCACTAGAGTTCTTATCAGACTTGGAGTTTAAATGGGAAAAAGAGTGTCTCAAAGCTGCTTGGCTGTTATCTTGCTGCTGTGACATCTGTCTGGCCATTAGGTAGTCTTCAGCCAAAAAAACAGCCTTTTCCCCACTTTCTGGTCGGTGTTCTTTCATCCGAAGCTGCACATCTGAAGGCAGAATGTTGATGACTTGTTCTATTGCAAATGTGTAGATCTGTGGGAGTGTTTTGCCCTCTGGTTGGAGCCATTTTATCAGGAGTTCTCTGAGTCAGGTGAAGACTTCTCAAGGATTGTCAACTGAGTTGTACTTCAGAGACCGAGATTTCTACCTGTAAGTCTCTCCTGAGATGTCATTGTGACAGAAATGGTAAAGAAGGAGTTAATGTTTGGATTTTCCAAACACATTTTTTTAGCAGTCTGGAAAAAAAACACTCATGAAAGCTGAGAAGCTGGAATTCTCAGTCCTCCCTAGCTGCTAGATAAGAGCTGGGTCATAAATCTCGAGTGGACATCTCCACACACACAGACTTGTCCACACACACAGGCCAGTTTGAATAAGTTGGTTCATTCAAATATAAACTTAAGGTTAAAAGGGGATATAGTTGGTCACTGATAGGTGTTCAGTCTGATTAGGACAATTAAATACATACATGTTAGATGGTTGGTGCATTCAAAGGGGGAATAGGCATTACCTATTCCCAGGAGAATATATAAGAGACTGAAAGACAATGAAGAGCGTTCTTCCTATTTTGAAGCTGGAAGGGGAAACCTAAGCTGAGAGCCTACCCTTTTAGCTATGTCCGTGAGAGCTGGCAGTTAGAATAGGGTCCAGTGTCTCTTGTAAGGACATGAAAGGGTAAGTTTAGTACTAGAATATCGCAGTAATAGCCTTTTTCTTTTGTCATCTGTTGTTTAAAAACTTTTGTTTACTTTTCCTGTATCAGTGTTATTCTCTTGTGTTGTAAATATATATCCTGTAAATGCTCAGTGCACTTTCTGTTAAGTAAAAGCTATGTATTTGCTCAACAGTTATGACTGTGATGTCATTTTTCTAAGGTAATATTTGGTTTCCACTGGCTCAGGTAAACTCTGTGTAGCATCCGCCACCTGAGAGACAGACACACTACCAGACTTTAACTTGTGCAATTGCACATTTAATTGTTCAAGTTTGTACACTTGAAGGTCATGCTGGAAGGACAGTCCGGTTGGTGGCAGCAAATACCCGAGGACAGACACCTCTCTAAAAGCTGTTTCAGCCCAGAGGGAGAGGTGGGTTGTTACAATTGGTGGCAGAGGTGGGATGATGATAGCGGATTGCGAAGCACACTGAGATATGGAGTTTGCCAGTGGAACAGTTACCTTAGCATTGCAAAACAGGATTTATAAGGGAATACACTTATACAACCGTTTTATTTGTTTCTAGTTAGCACAGTGTAGAGTAAGTTAAGAGAATGAGATCCACGGAGTATGACTCACTTACTGTGCCACAGCTTTGCAAAAGGTGCCAGGAAAAGGGGATTCAACTTGAAGGTCTAAAACACAAGAAAAAGGCAGACCTCATAGCTACCCTCATGGCACATGACCTGAAGCAGACAGTCGCTGAGGGGTGAGTCAGGAACTGAGGCAGTAGGCCCCCCAAACCAGCTTGAGGCACTGTGACTGCAGCTGTTGCTGCAAGACAAGGCACTGGAGGCAAAAAGACTGGATGCTGAAGCAGAAGCAAGAAGGTTGGATGCAGAAACAAAAAGATGGGAAGCAGAGACAAAAAGATTGGAAGCAGAGAAAGAACTGGAAGAAAAAAGACTGGAAGCAGAGAAAGAACTGGAAGAAAAGAGACTGGCAGACAGAGAGAAAGAATGTGAAGACAGAGAGAAAGAATGTGAAGAAAGGGAAAAAGAATGACAGCACGAGAAGGAGATAATGACCCTGTGCAGCCAGCAAACCGTGAGTAATGGTGGAGTGAGTTTGCCTCATGAAGCCAAAATTAATTCTAAATTGTTCCCTCAGTTTAAAGAGGGAGATGACCTTGATTTATTTTTAAGGTCATTTGAGAGAGTATATGACCAATTTCAATTGACTAAGGCTCCCTGGTCAACTTATCTCACACCCTTACTTACAGGGAGGGCTTTACATGCGTTCTTTAAAATGAGTAATGAAAACTATGCTGATTATGATAAAGTTAAAACAATGTTGTTGAAATGTTTTGTATTAACTCCTGAGGCTTATAGAAGGAAATTTAGGGAGTTAAAGAAAAGCTCAGAAGACAGTTATGCAGAATTGCAGGTTCAACTGCATACTTACCTTGATAGGTGGGTGGATTGGGCTAAAGCAACCACTGTAAAACTAATCAAAGATGTATTGGTGAGAGAACAATTCCTTAAAATTGTACCTGAGGATATGCGCATATGGCTAATAGACTGGGCATGCGCCTCCTCAATGGAGGTGGCAGCAAGTGCTGACATGTATCTGTCTAGCCGGCCATACACACAGCGTAAGTCTTATGGTGGGAGGGCAGCACATGGTTATAAGGGATCCCATGGGGGGCAGCCCAAAGGAAACCAGTCTGCACCTGAGCCCAAAGTAGAACCCTCTGGTTCTAAGGGGACTCAAGAGACAGGACCCAAAAAATTTCATATTTGCAATCAAGTGGGACACTTGAGATATAACTGCCCTCAGAAATTGGTTAAGGGGCAGCAGTATGGGGGAGGGGTGATCAAAAGAGTACTGGTGTGTTTGTAGGGTGTGTCCAGTTGGAAGAACCTCTCTCCTCTGATGAGAATCTGCATCCCATTACAGTTAATGGAATAGTAACACAGGGACTGTGGGACCCGGGTGCTGACATCTCCCTGATAAGGCAGGATCTCATTTGGGCAGAGGAGATGGTGCCTGGGAAATACTCCAGGGTCCAGGCATTCACAGGGCCACCAGTCCAATTACCAATGGCTAGAGTCTTCCTGAGCTGGGAAGGGGGCCATGGAGAAAAGGAGGTGGGGGTTGTAGTGGACCTACCTGTAAATATGATTGTGGGGAAGGACTGGGACCCCAGGAAAACACTGGTGTGTGTTGTAACTCATAGTCAGGCACAAGGGCAAGCTTCTGAGGGTGAAGAGGGGGTGACTCTGGGTGGTCCAGCCACACCCTCAGCAGCTGAGGAAGTATCTAGCACAGGGGAGGGGCTGGCTAGAAGCAGCAGTCCGGAACCCCAGTCACAAATAGAAAAGTCCACAGGACTTCCTTCTGAAGGGGCACTGGGAAGGGTCAGACGAGGGCAACTGAGTGCGGCACAGCGAACTGACCCTACCTTGCAAAAACTGAGAGAAATAGCTCATAGGGCTGAGCGTCCTCAGGGTGGTAAAGAGTCCATTTACTGGGACAATGGGCAGTTGTACAGAGAATGTACAACAGAGAAAGGGCTAGATGGTGAGGTACTCCAGCAGCTGGTAGTCCCTAAGGTTCCCCGTCAGCAGCTTTTGGCCCTCGCCCATGATATCCCTTTTTCAGGGCACTTGGGGGGGTGAGGCGCATGAAAAAGCATCTAACCAACAATTTCTTCTGGCCTGGTATTGGCAAGGATGTGGCAAATTATTGCAGGACTTGTCCACAGTGCCAGCAGGTGGGGAAAATGGGGGACAAGGCCAAGGCAGCTTTGGTGCCCCTGCCCATTATTGATGAACCCTTCAAGAGGGTAGCTGTGGGCATAGTGGGGCCATTGAGCACCCCAAGTCACACTGGCCAGTGGTATATACTGGTAATTGTTGACTATGCCACCAGATACCCAGAGGCAGTGGCCCTAACATCCTCTAAGGCAGAACTAGTGGCAGATGCACTGTTGAGAATATTTAGCCAGGTGGGCTTTCCCCAGGAGATACTGTCAGACCGGGGTGCCAATTTTATGTCAAGGTTGATGAGTAGTTTGTGGGAGAAGTGTGGGGTAAAGCAACTCAAGACCTCCCCATACCATTCCCAAGCTAATGGTCTGGTGGAATGATTTAATTCAACCCTTAAGACCATGCTAAGGACTTTTGCTGACCAGCATAAGAGGGACTGGAACAAATATTTGCCTCATCTCCTATTTGCATACAGGGAAGTCCCACAGGAGTCCACAGGGTTCTCACCTTTCGAGCTCCTATTTGGTCATAGGGTGTGGGGGCCCCTAGATTTGATTCGGGATGAATGGGAGAGTGACCGTGCCTCCCATGGAAGTCTGTTGTGGAGTATGTCCTGAACTTCAGGACCCACCTTAAGGAGCTCATGGGGTTTGCTCAGGAGCACTTGGCCACTGCACAACAGCGCCAGAAAGTCTGGAATGACCACGGGGCCTGAGCCAGAGAATATGAGGTAGGACAGCAAGGGATGGCACTCATCCCTGTCCGACAGAATAAATTATGGGCAGCATGGGAGGGGGCCATTCTCCATTGTCCAAAAGGTTAGTGATATCAATTACATGATAGAGATACCGGACAGGAGATGCAGGCGAAAGGTGTATCATGTTAACATGCTGAAGCCCTACCATGACAGGGAGGAAATGGTCCTTGCTGTATGCAGTGCCCCAGAGGAGGAAACTGAGATGGATCCACTGGTGGACTTGCTTGGGGAGGCCAGAGTTGCATCCTCTGTGGACAACCTTACCCTCTTGGAACAGCTGACACCAGCCCAGGTGCAAGAAATTAGGGGCGTGCTGAGAGAATTTGAGGACATGTTCACAGAGAAACCAGAGTACACCACGATGGCAGAGCACCACGTGGATACAGGGACCCCGGTTCCCCTGAAACAGTCCCCCTACAGGGTACCCGAGCACATTAAGCAGACTGTGAAAGAGGAGCTCAAGGAGATGCTGGAGCTTGGAGTAATCCAGGAATCTAGTAGCCCCTGGGCATCACCCGTGGTATTGATCCCCAAAATGGATGGCACCACATGATTCTGTGTTGATTACCAGAGACTTAATAGCTGCATGGAGTCTGATGCCTATCCCATGCCCAGAACAGATGAGACCCTGGAGCGACTCGGGGGAGCCAAGTATTTGACCACAATAGATCTAACAAAGGGCTATTGGCAGGTACCTCTGACCCCTGCAGCCAGGGAGAGATCAGCTTTTGTCACTCCATTTGATTTATACAAATTCAAGGTAATGCCATTTGGAATGAAGAATGCACCAGCAACCTTTCAACGGCTTGTGGATCACATTCTGTCTGGGGTAGGTGAGTTTGCATTGGCTTATATGGATGATATAGCCATGTACAGCCAGACTTGGGATGAGCACATCAAGAATGTACAGGATGTGTTCCACAGACTAAGGAACACAGGTCTGACAGTCAAGGTGGAAAAGTGCCAGATAGGTATGGCAGGAGTGTCCTACCTTGGGCACCAGGTGGGTAGTGGACACATCCACCCGGAGCCTGCCAAGGTTGATGCCATCCTGGCCTGGCCTACTCCTACCACCAAGAAACAGGTCAGGGCATTTCTGGGTACAGCAGGGTACTACCGGAGGTTTGTTCCTTGCTATAGCGATCTGGCTAAGCCCCTGACAGACCTAACCAAGAAGGGAAAGCCAGATACTGTGAAGTGGTCAGAAGGCTGTGAGGTCACTTTCCAGGAGCTAAAGAAGGCCTTAAGTGGCCCAGCTGTGTTGGCCAGCCCCAATTATAGTTTAAAGTTTATGGTCCATGTGGATGCCTCAGATCATGGGCTGGGGGCCGTACTGAGCTAAGTTACCCAGCAGGGGGAGGAGCATCCGGTTGTGTACCTCAGCCGGAGACTTTTGCCCAGAAAGAAGGCATACGCCACAGTCGAGAAGGAATGCTTGGGAATAGTGTGGGCCCTTCAGAAGCTGCAGCCTTACCTATATGGGAGAGAATTTACTGTGGTCACAGATCATAATCCCCTGATATGGCTTCATAGGTCAAATGGGCAAAATGGAAAACTACAACACTGGAGGTTGGTACTGCAGGCATACAACATGACCATCCAGCATCGCAGTGGCAAACAAAATGCAAATGCGGATGGGCTGTCTAGGCAGGGCTAATGACATGGCCGGATACTTTGGGCACTTCCCAGTCGTTGCATGAATGGCTGTGTCACTTGGGGTGGCCCAAGGGACACGCCTTCATCATCTTGGGGGGGGGGAGATGTGACAAAAATGGTAAAGAAGGAGTTAAGGATTTTCCAAACACATATTTTTAGCAGTCTGGGAAAAAAAACACTCATGCAAGCTGAGAAGCTGGAATTCTCAGTCCTCCCTAGCTGCTAGATAAGAGCTGGGTCATAAATCTCGAGTGGACATCTCCACACACACATACCTATCCACACACACAGGCCAGTTTGAATGGATTGGTTCATTCAAATATAAACTTAAGGTTAAAAGGGAATATAATTGGTCACTGATAGGTGTTCAGTCTGATTGGGACAATTAAATACATACATGTTTGATGGTTGGTGCATTCAAAGGGGGAATAGGCATTACCTATTCCTAGGAGAATATATAAGAGGCTGAAAGACAATGAAGAGTGTTCTTCCTATTTTGAAGCTGGAGGGAGAATCTAAGCTTGGGGGCTTACCCTTTTAGCTATGTCCGTGTGAGCTGGCAGTTAGAATACGGTCCAGTGTCTCTTGTAAGGACAGGAAAGGGTAAGTTTAGTACTAGAATATCGCAGTAATAGCCTTTTTCTTTTGCCATCTGTTGTTTAAAAACTTTTGTTTACTTTTCCTGTATCAGTATTATTCTCTTGTGTTGTAAATATATATCCTGTAAACGCTCAGTGTACTTTCTGTTAAGTAAAAGCTATTTATTTGCTCAACAGTTGTGACTGTGATGTCATTTTTCTAAGGTAATATTTGGTTTCCACTGGCTTAGGTAAACTCTGTGTAGCATCTGCCACCCGAGAGAGAGACACTGCCAGACATTAACTTGTGCAATTGCACGTTTGATTATTCAAGTTTGTAGACTTGAAGGTGGTGCTGGAGACAGTCCAGCTGGTGGCAGCAAATACCCAAGGACAGACACCTCTCTAAAAGCTGTTTCAGCCCAGAGGGAGAGGTGGGTTTTCACAGTCATATCTTTACAGGATTTTGCTTTTCACCAGGTCATCATTTTCTGACTGTGCAGTGTCCATATTGCTGTAGGCAAGTTAGGATTTCCCTGTCAGGTAGGGTCTTATTGCCCATTACTGCTTTGGCCACTGGCAGGCTGTGGCAACCCTTTCAAAAGTTGTCAGGTATGCTTCGATATCAACCGAGGGACACAACTTTGTAAGTTTAATGTCTTTTAAGTTGTTAGTGTCTTGTTGCTCTGCTGGACCAGTGCCAGATCCTCCAGCTTTGGTAACTTGCAAGGCATCCCATCCATCACTGCATCTCTTCTTTCCTTTGCTGCTCCTGCTGCTGCATCTCTTCTTTTCTCTGTTCTTCTAAACGTTGAATCTCTTTTTCTCTCTGCTTTTCCATCCCTTTTTGTTGTATATCCCACCATTTGAAAAAGGCAGTCAGGCTTTCAGGTTCTATCACTGTCTGTTCTTTTTCTATAGCTGGTGCTAGCTGTACAGTCTCAGCTTGGACATCTGTCTCTGCTAGTTTGGCTGCCATTCTCCTGGTAACCACTCATGGGCTTGCTGCTGCAAAATATATACCTTTCTTCTATGCCTCCCTGTTACCAGGTCTAGTACCCACACACAAAACTCCTGGCTTAGAGTATGCACGGCGTAAATCCCACTTAAGCTGACACCATCTGTCATTGAGGCACAGGTCAGGAAGCACATGAAAACAAGGAGAAGTTGTATAATTTGCAACAAGAGTTTTATTATTAATAATAACAGTAAAATAAAATAAAGTTGTTCAGTATAACTGTTTACAAAGTCAGTATAAAAAAAGTCCATCTAGATTTCTTCTCAATTTCCAATATCAGTCTCTCTCAGTCTCTGTGTCTCTCTTTTGCAGAACATTCCAGCTACTTTTTATAAGTCTGTGCAGGAGCATGTTAAGAAAATAGTATGCTTCTTACACAGCATTCTTGTAAGTTTCCAATATTCTTGTCAGTTTCAGCAGGTGCAGCAGAAAGAACATTGTGACCCAGAACTGACCTCTTGTTTACATCCTCTGCAAAAGGCTTTCAGTACCCGAAAATTTGTATTGTTTTATTTTTATGTTTTTTGATCCCCAGGGTAGTGAGAGTACCAGGGTTTCAGAATTTGCTGTATTTATTAATATTTTGTAAATTTATTTAATTATTTTTATTTTTGGGATTTGAACTCTCTTTAGAAATGGACTCTTAAGGGTGGTTTCCTTTTTGGTTTGTTTGATTTATAATTTATTTGTATTGTTTTAAAATGATAATTTTAAGGAAATAGTTTTAAGTTGCCTATATCTGGGAATGCTGAACAATTGAGATTTATTTGTATTTATATAAGTGGTTGATTATATATTTTTTGTTTATTTTTGTTTATTGTTTCTTTTTGTAACGTGTTGGGGTGATTTAGCGACGGTTGGGCATTATTCCCCCGCCAGACTCAGGGAATTGTGTCCCTTTGAATGTCCACCATTGTCATCCGACACCTATTTTAGGTGTCGTGCTTTGGGCATTTTGAAGAAACATAAAAGAAGATGGAGAGCGGAGTCTGGTGGGGGACAGGAGGGGAGGAGGGCGGATTGGGGTGGTAGGATCCAGGAGACACCCTGGGGCGAAATAGGACCTAGATAGAATTCATTCTTGTCTTGTTCCCATACCCAAGGGTTCTGACTCTAGTAGGCAGGAGCCGAGGTCTTCCCAGACAGCTCATCCAGCCTTGGCGGTGTTATGCAATGCCAGATCTATTAAAAACAAGACAGCTATAATAGCTGATCTTGTTGGATCAACTGATCTGGCATGCATCACCGAGACCTGGCTGGATGAAAATCCAGGCCCTGTATTGGCCTCAGCAACACCAGCCGTGTTCTCGGTGATACACCGTCCAAGGCTGGATCGTAGGGGCAGGGGTGTAGCCATTATGTTTAAGACTGAGCTGGGCCTTGTGGATGTGCCTTTGGGAAGTACCAGATCCTTTGAATATATCTTGGGTGAGGGTGTAGGTTGCGGAATTCTCCTCATCTACCGTCCACCGGGAGATGGTGGAGAATTCCTGCAGGAGATAGCAGACTTCATCGTCGACCTGGTATTGCGTTCCCCCAGATTGTTAATTCTGGGGGACTTCAATGCCTGGGCCGACGATGAACTCTCTCATTTTGGTCAAAATCTCCTCCAGTTGATGACTTCACTGGGCCTAACACAAGCTGTTACCTCCTCAACCCATATAAAAGGTCATTCATTGGATCTGATCTTCCTTCTGGATATGGAGATTGCTGACTTGGGGGTGGAACCAGTCAGCTGGACTGACCATCACACCATAAGGTTCAGTTTCAGGGCTCCCCTAATAGGTCTACCCCTACGGAGATGGTTCAGTACCGCCCTTTAAGGGGTATTAGTCCCAGCGACCTGATGGCGGTACTGGATCTATCGTGCATGTCTGGTGAATGCATGAGTCCAGATGATCTCGTATTGGCCTATAATAAGGCTGTGGGAGATGCTCTGGACAAGATTGCTCCTGTCTGTGTTTGGCCTCTCACCCTCCGTTCAAGGAGTCCTTGGTTTGATGGCTCCTTGAAGGAGTTAAGGAGATTTGGCCGAAGGTTGGAGAGAGTCTGGCGGAAGTCCGGAAATGATGCTGACAGGCTTAGATTGATGGCACATTATGATGGCTATCAATCAGAAATCAATCGTAAGAAGGCAGAGTTCCTGTCCAGGGAGATTTCTGCTGCACAGAATCGACTGGCTCAGCTTTTCTGGACTGTTGACAGATTGTGCAATCCAGTCTGTCTCCAGCCCAGAGAAGCCTTTTCTCAGCTAAGATGCGAGGAGTTCGCTCGGTTCTTTGCAGATAAGGTTGCTAGCATCAGGTCTGGTATTGGTCTGACTCCTCCTTTATGGGATTGCAGCTGTCGACAGGAAGTGTTATCCACCCGGTCTGTCTGGTCAGATTTTCGCTGGCTGGAGTTCACTGACATTGTGAAGATCATCCAAACATTGCGACCAACCAGTTGTAGTTTGGATCCGGGTCCTACACCCCTCTTAGTAGGATGTTTAGAGGTTATCTGCCCGATCCTTGCTGACATTGTCTGGAAATCCTTGGAGAGGGGGGTCTTTCCTGATCCCCTTAAGGAGGCGGTAGTTCGACCACTCCTAAAAAAACCCTCCTTGGATCCAGACTGTCTAGCTAACTACCGGCCTATCTCTAACCTTCCTTTTGTTGGGAAGGTTATTGAGAAGGTGGTTGCGTTACAACTGGATGATCATCTTACAACTCACAATGTCTATGATACTCTCCAATCTGGTTTTAGGAAGAAGCATAGCACGGAGACTGTCCTTGTCCGGGTGTTAAATGACCTCCTAATGGCTAGAGATCGAAAGGCATGTACCATTCTGGTCCTTCTCGATCTCTCTGTGGCATTTGACACTGTAGACCATGGTGTGCTGTTGGAGCGCCTGCGGATTTATTGTGGACTGTCTGGAACAGTCCTCAAATGGTTTCAATACTACCTCACAGACAGGTTTCAGAGGGTTACCACTGGAATTTATTCCTCTGGTGCTCACTGCCTGCCTTGTAGGGTATCGCAGGGTTCCATTTAAGCGCCCACGTTGTTTGCAGTGTATATGCTGCCTTTAGGAGATATCATCAGGCGATACAGTTTGGGTTTTCACTGCTATGCAGATGATACTCAGCTGTATCTGTCCTTTCCGCCCCGGCAAGATGGTGCTCTCTCCTTGCTTGACAACTGCCTTACTGAGATCAGATTATGGATGAGTTCTAGCTGGCTGAGACTGAATCCTGATAAGACTGAGGTGTTGGTAGTGGACCCGGGTCACCCGGTGACGGGTTTGGGGGCAGGCCAACCACCGGGCCTACTGCTCGGTGGTAATTCGCTCACTACCTCTGATCGGGTACGAAACCTGGGCGTTATTTGATGATGGCTTGACCTTAAAATCTCAGGTGTCAGCCGTGGTCCAATCCTCTTTTTTTCATCTGAGGAATATCGCCCGGGTCAAATACCTGGTCCCACCGGGTGATCTGCCAACGTTGGTCCATGCCTTTATCACTACCCGTCTTGACTACTGTAACTCCCTTTACCTAGGGCTATCTGGGGTTGATATCCATCACCTGCAGCTGGTGCAGAACGCGGCGGCAAGGCTTTTGACTGGGATCTCTAGATACAGCCATATTACGCCTGTGTTCCGCGAACTGCACTGGCTGCCTGTTAGGTGGCGGATTACCTATAAGGTTGGTTTACTAACCTTTAAAGCCCTACATGATCAGGGATCCGGCTACCTGAAAGATCTCCTGGCACCCTATTGCCCCCTCCATCCTCTCCGCTCCGTCAATGAGGGATTGCTGGAGATTCCCAGGGTTTGATTAAAACATCAGGATCTCGTGCTTTTGCTTTTTTCAGCACCAACCCAGTGGAATTCTCTACCTCGTTGGTTGAGAGAATATCCAACCGTCGAGAAATTCAAAAATGAGTTGAAGACATATTTATTTAGTTTAGCATATCCTAGTTATGGCTGTTAATTTATGATCATTTTAACTTATGTATTTATGTGAATTTATTGTACAGCGCCTTGGTTTTGAAAGGCGCTTTATAAATAAAGACGATTTGATTTGATTTAAAAATTGCATCTCAGATTAACCTCTTGAGTTCCAAATAACTTTACAATCAGTTCAACAGTATAATTATATACAGTTTTAGCTTTGCAATCGTTTCAACAGAGTATCTATATACAGTTTTAAACAAAGGGATCCCAGTATCAGTGATATTTCCACATGAAGATTCACATATATTTTTATACCTGCAGATATGCAAGGGAGAAGAAAAGACTGAACAGCAAGTGAGGGTAGAGAGATAGCGAGAGGCAGAGAATTGCAAGACTGTCGGAATGATCAATTCCTAGGTCTCACGAGAAAATCTGGTTACACAACCAGACAGACAAGAGACAGAAAAGGAGAGAATAGAACAGAGCCTTGCATTTACACTCTTTCTCCATAATAACTGTGACATGGCCATATTCAACCCTGTCATAGTAGGACAGATGGATTCTCACAATGGGGGCTATGCACTAATATGGGTCCAGGTATATAATATTTGCGCTACCCAACCCACGTAGCTATGCATCTGGGAGCAGGTGCATTGTACACAGTATGCACAACAACATGCCCCTGCTGGGCATCTGTCTGCAGCCCCCCCTGGTGTGCACAATCACATGGGGCAGTTCAGAGGACACAGACGGTGTCCAATTGGATGCCCATCCTAGGTCCTGTAGTGGATCCCCTGCTCCATGTGAGCAAGGGATTCTGGGTAGGCACGGGCCCCATTTTAATAAATGTGTGGTTGAGAGACTGACTGGATGCCCCCAGCCCTCCCCATCAGTCCAGTGGGCTGGGGCATAATAGTGGGTGGATTCCCTGTCCTGCCATGGCCGGCGGGTGTCATGGTGGGGCGCATAAAAGATATTATTTTTTTTTAGTTTTTGTTGACCAAGAAGGAGCACTATTTTCAGCCTTGTCCCAGGGAAGGGGGATACAGATGGATGTCACTGAGGTTGAACCAGAGTTTAAGCTGTTGGTGGTATTTTTTAGTGAATGGGGGAAATTTGACCAGGACACCGAGGAAATTCCCCTGCTGTTCTGTAGGGGAAGCTGCTATCCCAGAGAACGAGAGTCAGTTGGAGTAATGGAGGTGTCAGAAGAAGTCGCAGTAGTGCAGCCTGTGGAAGAAGAGACAGAAGTCTCTAGCAAAAAAGCATCGGAGGACAAGGAACAATATGAGTTAGCGTCAATGACAGATGTTTCAGGGAGTGAGTCCTCGGAGGAGGAGGAGGAATTGGATGGCATGGATGTCGGGTCGGTAGGAGAAGAAGAGGTGCAGACTACCTCCAACTGTGACATTGGAATAGCTGTGACACAATTAGAGCAGATAATGGAGGAAAAGAGACTTACGGTCCAGAGGATCTTAGAAGAAGACTGTTATGTGTAGTGCAGCTTTAAGAAATGTTAGACAGTACAGCTTTAAGAAATGAACTTCCTGTGTGAGTCTTCCTGTGTGTGTTTGAAACAGTTTTTCCCCTTATATCTGTGCTGAATAGAAGTGAACAGAGAAGGCCTAGATTTCTGTGTGATATGTTTTCTTATTACTAAGACCCTGATGTGTTTAAGGTACTTATTTTCGGCCACCAAATACTACAAACTGGCGACAAGGATGGTGAAAATTTTCATAGTTCCAACTTACTGAATTACACCATTTTGTGACTTTCTGCATTGGAGGCAAGTAAGCAGTTTGGAACTGTACAATATGGAAACTTCAGCCAACTTTGAGATTTTTACAGGAACAGACTGGGATACATGGTCCAGATGGTTTGATCAGTGGTTATCACTTAATCCTGCCATACAATCTGCAAATGTTGAGCAACAGGATATACTTATTCAAGCTGCTTTTTGTACTTTCTTGAGGAGTGAAACCTTCAAACCTTTATGCAGTCTGTGTGCACTGGACCGGCTGGAGGATTTGTCATATCAAGAACTAAAGGCTAAATTGAATGCACAATACAGTTTACCAACTTTTCCAAGGGCTGAACGTTATAAATTCTACAGTTACCACCAGAAACCAGGTCAGTCATTACAATCTTATATGGCTGAGATCAAACGCTTAGCACTCACATGAGTGGAGCAGAGAGCATCTTGAATCTAATTTAGCTGATAAGTTTGTTATGGGGTTGAATAATGAACATCGTATTCAGCAATTACTTTCTGTAAGTGTCAAGAAGTCTGCTGATGAACCTTTACAGTTGGCACAAATGCATGAGGCTGCAGAAAATGAAGTGCATGCTAAGATGAACACTAAAAATGAGGTACAAGTAACTGCAGTAAACCCCAAATTGAAACAGCTCAAACCTAAATCTAAACCACTGTTTACAAGAAAAATTCAACCACTCCACCCAAACTGCATGGCCAGTACAAATGTGCATCATGTGGGTCTTCACAGCATAACGGGGACCAGTGCAAATTCAGAGAAGTTCAGTGTCATGCATGTAAACATCAGGGGCATATTGTTAAGGTTTGCAGGAGCAGAAGAACTGTGGTAGATGGTTTGGCGGGCCCAGACAGTGCGGTGGTTTCTATTGCACCACAAATGCAGACTAAAGATGTTCCTCCTTTCTATGTGTTACTTCAATTGTCACAACTGAGGCGTCAGTTGCGTTTAATGGTAGACTCTGCTTCCCCAGTTATTTTTATTAACCATCAAACATGCTCTGATGTGGACAAGCCACCATTGTCTCCTTGTAATAAGTTGCTGTGTGCATTTGAAGGGCAACCAATTCAGCCACTGGGCTCGTATATCACTTTAGTATGCAGGACTGATTCTTCTTGTACACCTTTAACTTTTCTGGTTTCAAAAAAGGGTGTCAACATTTTGGGCAGAGACGCTCAGGTTATTCTAAACATTCATGTTGATCCAGCAGATTTTGGCCTACTTACTGCTGACCAGGTACCACAAAGCAGTAACCCGCCCAAGCTTGGGGAGATTTTAGACATGTATCCAGAGTTGTGGAAAGGCCTGGGATGTTGCACAACAGCTAAAGCCAAGCTAGTTACTAAGCCTAATGCAGTCCCTAAGTTTTGTAAACCATAGAAACTTCCTTTTGCCTTAAAACTGGTGGTTGGGGCAGAATTGGACAGACTGGAAAAAGCGGGTGTGCAGGAAAAGGTTTCAAGTTCAGATTGGGCTACTCCAATTGTGGTGGTATCTAAACCAGGTGGTAAGGTTCGAATATGTGGAGATTTTTAAGGTGACACTTAATCTAGTACTTAGCACAGATTTTTTTTTTGTTGTTTTTTTTTAGTTGTTTAACCAGGAGTAGCACACTAAGCTGAAAGCTTTTTTACAGGTGCATCCTGGGAGCACAGGGAAGTTAAGTGACTTGCTCAGGGTCACACAGTATGTAAGTGGAAGCTGTGGGATTCAAACCCAGCTCTGGTCTGCTGGATGTCACCAGATTTGCAGCTAAGAGCCTTAAACCACTGCGCTATACTGCCTCCTAGCAGATGTATTTTCTTTACCCTTACCAGAGGAACTTTTTCACAGATTGAATGGTGGTGTGGGGTTCTCTAAACTGGACCTCGCTGATGCATACCTTCAAGTGGAACTGGATACAGGCTCTCAGAAATTGGTACTGATTAATACACACCAAAGACTGTACAAGTACAAACAGTTATGTTTTGGCTTTAGTTCTGCAACTGCTATTTTTCAAAAAGTGATTGAGCAAACGGTAGGTGATATACCAGGTGTTGCTTGTTATTTGGATGATATCATTGTCACGGGCAAGACAGAAGCAGAACATTTACTTAACTAACAAAAGACTTTAGAGAGACTGCAACAGAGTGGATTCATACTCGGGAGAAAAAAATGCCAATTTTGTCAACCAAGTGTCACATACTTAGGTCACAGTATTGACAAAGATGGAATTTGTCTGAATGATGAAAAGGTGGAAGCCATTGTGCACATGCCTGAACTGCAGAATGTTTCAGAGTTGCGCTCATTCTTGGGTATGGTGCGCTACTATGACTGTTTCATACCTGGCTTAGCCACTAAATGTGCTATCCTAAATGAACTGTTACATAAGGGTACTCCATGGAAGTGGACCAAGGGGCACAGTAAAGCAGTTCAAGCCATCAAGCTCTCTCTAACTGACGTGAATAATTTAACTCATTATGACCCTAACTTACCTATCACATTGGCCTGTGATGCTAGTCCTGTAGGTATAGGAGCTGTCCTTTTCCGTAGAGATTCAGAAGGAGTGGAGAAGCCGATAGCCCATGCTTCACGCAAACTCACTGCAGCTGAAATGAACCATGCCCAGATTCAGAAAGAGGCATTAGCAATTGTGTTCAGAGTCTAGAAATTTTGCCAATACTTGCTAGGTCACAAGTTTCACCTGAACATGGATCACAAGCCACTAGTGACAATTTTCAGTCTGAAAAAAGGAATTCCAGAAACAGCCGCTAGCCGACTTCAACGATGGGCAATAATTTTGTCTGTCTATAATTTTGAGGTCACATACCAACCAACTGACCAGCATGGAAATGCGGATGCCTTGTTGAGGTTACCAATATCCAGAGAAATGGAGCTCAATGTGGAACTTAAAGAGGAGCCATTAGTATGCCAGGTGGGGCCAGATAGTTTTCCAGTACAATTCAAAGATATGGAGGACTCTACTGTTGTATGTGCAGTGGAGTTACAACAGTTAGATCAACTTCCAGTACTAGCCAAGGACATTGCAAAAGCGACTAGTCAAGATGTAATTTTGAAACAAGTGTATCAGTATATGCTTGAGGGTTGGCCGCAAGAGACTACTTGTTCGACTGCACTACAACCCTACCTATACAAAGAGACAGCCGTTGTCCATTGCTGAGTGGTGTCTTCTATGGGTATTGCGTGTCATAGTACCCCAAAGTTATCACTCAAATGTGCTGACTATCTTGCATGCGGGCCATCCAGACATTGCTAAAATGAAATCCCTAGCCAGACTTCACATATGGTGGCCTTCTATTGACAGAGACATATACCAGGTTGTGCAAAGATGCGAAGGTTGTGCTGTATCGATGGGAAATCCAGCAAGAGCTCCAGTTCACCACTGGGAACGACCTGCCAAACCCTGGCAAAGGTTGCATATTGATTTTACAGGACCCTATTTAAATTCCATGTGGCTACTCTTAACTGATGCTTATAGTAAATGGCCAGAAATTCATCAAATGTCATTGACAACTACTGAGAGTACCATTAAAGTGTTGAAATCTATGTTTGCTACCCATGGTTTTCCGCAAGTGATTGTCTCGGATAACGGACCACAGTTCACGTCTGTTGAATTCCAAGCATTTTGCCAGCAATGTGGTATCTGCCATATTTTCTCACCTGCCTACCATTCAAGTTCAAATGGCGAAGCAGAATGACTGGTTCAGACTTTTAAAAAAAAGTATGGACAAAACTAATCCTGCTACACCGACAGCAATACAAATAGCCCTTTGGGACTTTCTTGTGATTTTTTGAACACCATCACATTGTGTCATGGGAATATCCCCTGCAGAATTGTTGTTTGGACCTCAGACTTGAACTCAATTGGACCTTCTTCACCCTCTAGGCTATAAGTCAGTAACTGAAATGCTTCCTAAGAACAGATCCTTCAAACCCAATGATCTTGTGTGGGTCAGGATATATGCAGGCCCAAGTAGATGGCTAGAAGGTGTGGTAGAAAAAAAGTTCAGAAATGTTGTCTATACTGTTCAACTGACTAACCAGAGGAGAGTGAAAAAACATGTGGACCAATTATGCATTAGAATTGAGACAGAACAAAAAAGGGATACCCAGAGTAGGGGTAGTTATCCAGTATTATTTCTTCCAGAACAAGAACAGGAAGAGATAGTGGAACCACAGCGTTTCAAACAAGATGTGGCTGATGCTAATCAGATTCCAGAGCAACAGCCTCTAGTCCTACTACGTCAGCCAGGATGTGTAAGCTGTCCACCAAAGAGAATGGACTTGTATAGATATAGCCTAATGACATAGACTAACTAAAGGGACATTGCAGTAATACCTTTAATAGTTTCATATTACTTCTGAATTATTGACTTATGTATTTTCTAGCTAAGTCAGGAGGGAGTGTTATGTGTAGTACAGCTTTAAGAAATGTACTTCCTGTGTGAGTCTTGCTGTGTGTGTTTGAAGCAGTTTTTCCCCTTATATCTGTGCTAAATAGAAGTAGAGAAGGCCTAGATTTCTGTGTGATGTGTTTTCTTATTACCAAGACCCTGATGTGTTTCAGGTACTTATTTTTGGCCAACTACAACAAAGACAATGAGAGACGTATGGAGGAACGAAGGAAAGAAGCACTCAGCAGGTCGTTTCCAGAGCCTGGAGGAATCGATAGTGTCCTGGGAGGAAGTGGAACTGTTATGGCAGAAGCAGTAGCGGCTCTAGCCACAAATGGTTACCAGGGCACAGCTGGGGCACAATAGATGGCAGCCAGGGCACTGATATATTGTTACTATGGGGGAAGCTCTGCACCATATGGGGCACCAACTGGGGCACAGCATTTTTTTACCAGGGCACGTGCCCTGGTGGGCCCTGGTGTAGAGCCGCCACTGGGCAGGAGGAAGCAAGTTGCCTCTGTTGCGGGAGCACCAGGTATGTCGGCAAAACAAACAACGGTGTGTGCGTTCAGGTTGCCAGTTGAGGAAGGTTGGTCAAAAGAATGGTCGCCTGGAATCACTTTGAAAGGGGCAGGGTGGAAACAGGATGCTGACACCAGATGGCAGCCTGAGAATGGATGGATCAGATTTTCTCAGAGTGAATCGGAGAACTCCCAGGGGAGCACAACGCAGGATAAAGGATTGACACAGGTAGCACTGTGGGGGCGTGAAAACCAGGAAAGTGAGGTACAGACGTGGATGGCTGGTGGGGAGGGCACTTCTACCTTGAATGTTGGAGTGGGGGGGACGTGATAAGGAACTGCCAATCCCATATTCATAGATTCATAGAAGTGTGACAGCAGACAAGGACCGAACTAGGCCCACCAAGTCTGCCCATTTGCCCCTCCCATGTGGTTGTCCCATGCTCTTTTGAATCCCTCCACTGTTTCCTCTCCAATGACTGCCTCTGGGAGTCTGTTCCACTTTTCTACCACTCTCTCTGTGTAATAGTATTTTCTAATGTTACCCCTGATCTGCCCTCCCTCCATCTGCAGGTCATGCCCCCTCGTCCTCAGTTTTCCTTTCATCTTGAAGATGCTCCCCCCCCGGCACCCTGTTTATACCCTTAAGGTACTTGAAAATCTCGATCATGTCCCCTCTCTCCCCCCTCTGCTCCAGGGAGTACATGTTCAGATCTCTCAACCTTTCTTCATAGGATAGGTGGCCTAACCCTTTTACCATTTTTGTCGCTCTCCTCTGAACCCTCTCTATCCTCCCCACATCCTTCCTGAGGTATGGCCTCCAGAACTGGACTCCGTACTCCAAGTGTGGTCTAACTAAATGGGTGTACAAGGGTACTATGACCTCCCTATTCCTACTGGTGATCCCCCTTCCTATGCATCCCAGCATTCCACTCCCCTTGGCCACTACCCTCCCGCACTGCCCTTCCACCTTCTGGTCCCTGGATATAATGATGCCTAGGTCCCTTTCTTGTTCTGTCTCCTCCAGATCTCTGCGCCTCATACGGTACCCTGCCTTCAGATTTCTGTAGCCCAGATGCATGATTTTGCATTTTTCTGTACTGAATTCAAGCTGCCACCTTTTTGACCATGCCTCAAGTCTCCTCAAGTCTCTCTGCATTTGTTCCACCCCTTCCTCCGTGTCCACCTTATTGTAGATTTTGATATCGTCCGCAAACATACTCACACCCCCCTCAAGGCCCTCCACGATGTCCCCTATGAATATATTGAACAGTAGAGCCCCAACACTGATCCCTGAGGGACCCAGCTCATGACCTTGCCCTCCACGGATGCCACCCCATTTTTTATGACCCTCTGCATCCTTTTCCCCAGCCAGCTTCCCACCCATTTGACTACCCTCTGCCCCATCCCCAGTCCTGCCATTTTACACAGCAGCCTCCCATGGGGCACTGAATCAAACGCCTTTCTGAAATCCAAATAAGCTACATCTACCGCTCTATCTTGATCTATTTCCTTGGCGACCACATCAAAAAACTCTTATCAAATTTGTTTGACAGGATCTGCCCCTAGTAAAACCATGTTGTCTTGGAGTCATCAGGCCGCTTGTCTCCAGGTAGCTGGTGATCCTGCCTTTTACTAGCTTCTCCATGAGCTTGCCTACCACTGATGTCAAGCTCACGGGCCTGTAACTTCCCACTTCCTCCCTCCTCCCCCCCTTATGCAGAGGGACCATATTTGCCCACCTCCAGTCCTCCGGCACCACCCCCGTTTTCAGGGACTGATTGAAGAGTGCAGTCAAGGGTCCCGTCAATACCTCCTTTATCTCCCTTAACACCCTTGGGTGCACCCCATCTGGCCCCATTGCCCTGTCCACCTTCACGCAGCCCAGTTCTTCCAATATTTCCTCCACGAGAAACGGCCTCATCTCCACCCCCCCCAGCCATTTCATTTCCTGCTCTGCTGCCTTCTTCTCCTTCTTCCTCCCTATTGAACACAGCAAAAATAGGTGTTTAGTAGGTCTGCCTTTTCTCTGTCTCCTTGTAGCACCTCCCCCTCTTTTGTTCTTAACTGGAGAATCCACTGCCTAGTCTTCTTTTCATTTACATATCGAAAGAAAGTCTTATCCCCTTTTTTGACCCCTCTCGCTATTCGCTCCTCTGTCTGTGCCTTTGCTCTCCTTAGCTCTACCCCGGCTTCTCTCTCTGGCTCAGCTGGTATTTTACCCAGTTCGCTTCCATCTGAGTTGTCTTGAACCTCCTAAAGGCTTTCCTTTTTGTCCTTACCTTTTCTGCTACTTCCCTTGTATACCACAGAGGTTTTCTTCTCCTCTTATTTTTACTCTCTCTCGGCACAGACGTCAGTGGCCCCTACAATAGCTTCCTTTGTCCTCCCCCACTTTGCCTCCACCTCCATCAACTCCCCCACCCCCTGCAATGCCCTTGCCACTATTTCCCCCATTCTCCTGAAGTCCATCCTCTTGAAATCCAGGACCTTTAACCCGGACTGGTGAACCTCTGCAGTGTTTCTCATTTTAAACCTGACCGTGTTGTGGTCACTTGTACCGAGATGTTCCCCAACCGATAGCTCTTCCACCCTTTCCCCATTTGTCTGGACTAGATCAAGAGTAGCTCCTGCTCTGGTTGGCTCCCTGACCAGTTGATTTAGGAGGGCCAACTGCAGGGAGTCCAATATTTCCCTGCTGCTGGTTGAAACAGCCGAAAGGGTGTTCCAGTCTACGTCTGGTAGGTTTAGATCCCCCATCAGCACCACCTCCCCCCTTGCTGCCATTTTCACAAACTCGTCGGCCATACTTCTATCTGCAGATTCGTGCTGCACTGGGGGTCTATACACCACCCCCATACGCACTGACTCCCCCTTCCCCACCGCCAACAAGACCCAGAGTCCTTCTGCCTCTCCCCACTTACCCTGCAACTCTGATGCTCTGATACCCTCCTTTACATAGAGTGCAAGCCCCTCTTTCCCTCCCTGTCCTTCCTGAACAATTTGTACCCTGGTATGTCCATTTCCCATCCCTGCTCCTGGTGGCACCATGTTTCTGTTACCCCCCACTAAGTCAAGGCCCTCCTCTGCCATTTTTGCCATTAGATCAGGGATCTTTCTACCCAGACTTCTGGCATTCACACAGATAACCCTCCATGCCCCTCTCTCCTCCTTTCCTGTATGTTTGTCCCCTTTACCCTCTTGCTGTGTGTGTAGGGCTTTCTGCTCCCCGCTGCCACCTGCCTCAACAGCCAGGCTTTTCCCTGCCCTCCCTTGTTTAGTTTAAATGGTAGCATCTGTCCACATAATCATCCAGTTTACATTGGAACAGTGCCTTCCCCTCCCTGTTTAGGTACAGCCTATCTGGGGCATATAGGCTCGTGTCACTCCATGTTGACCCCCAATCTCCTATCACACCATACCCCTTCTGGGAACACCAACTTACAAGCCAATCATTGAATTCCTCAATATTTTGCCTTGCCTCCATGCTGGCCCTTGGTACAGGTAGCACCTCCGAGAAGGACAGGGATTTGAATTCTGAATTGCTGCAGAACCTTGCCAGCGCCACAAACCTGGCCTGCACCTCCATCACACTGCTCTTTGCAAGGTTGTTTGTGCCTAGGTGGAAGATCAGGTGCGTTTTCTTATCAATTTCCCTATGGACCCAATGGACAACTTTGGCAGCCGTCATACCTGGCAGGCACTCCACCCATATTTTTTTCCCTCTCTCTTCCCTTCTCCCCCATGTAACCCCTTTTATAATAGAGTCCCCCACTGCTAAGTCTCTATCCCCTTTTTCCTCCTGGACACCCCTCACTGCTACCATTCTCCTCCTCCTCTTTTCCAATTTCTTCTCCTGTATCCCCTTGTTTCCCCCCCCCCAAAACTACCTGAGTCTTCCTCCCCTCATCCTCCATCTGTACCCTTCCCTGTGCCCCTTCCTGGTTCTCTGGTTTCTCCGTGCTTCCCTTTCCCTCCTCTGAAGCTTTTCGATTCTCTCTTTCTCCAACCTGCTCTTCTCCCTCACCCAAATCCTGTTTTTCTGGCACTTCTATTGTGCTATCCCTCTTTGTGCTTTGCTCCCTTTGATCTCCCCATGCTTTTCCTTCTACCCCGACCTTTATTGCTGGGCCCTGCTCCACTTCCCTTCCTGCCGAAGCCCCTTTTCCCGATGTTCCCGCTTCCTGCCTGTTTTTTTCCACCAAACTTCCTCCTTTCCCTTGTTATCTGCTCCTGCGCCTCTCTCCCCGGTCCCCTTTCTGCTGATCCTGGGTCCCCACTCCCCCCCGCTACCCTCAGCCACTTCCCATACCCCCCTCTCTCCGGTCTCCATTGACCCCTCCTCCCTCGCCTGGTGTTACAGGCACTCCCGCCTCGGGCTCCTCCTGCCAGGCTGCTTCTGTTTTCCCAGCCAACGTCCAGTTCCTCCCCTTGTGCTTGAGGTTTCACCCCCCTGTGTATGTTTGCAGGCCGCCCCATGTCCCTTCCTTTTCCACTCTACCAGCTGTCTCCGAAGTCCTTCCACTTCCTCCCCGAGCTTTGCCAGCTGGTGGCATACTGGGCAACCTCCAAACTTCCAAGCCCAGTCTAGTACTATGGCTGCCCTACACCCCGTGCATCCAACCACCCTCCCAAAGATGCCAGCTGTAGCAACTTGAGGCCGCATTCCTATTGTTTTGCGTCATTGGTCACTCTCCACTTTTAATAATACTATACAAGCACTTCTGCTCCTACAATAGGTAGTTCCCTTTCTCCTAGCCTTTACAAACAACCACACATTATCAAGTTCCCGACTAAACTGTCCTTTTGTGCTCCTTTTTTTTTTTTTTTACTCTTACTGCTCTTGAATACAAAACCTCTATCAATGTCCTTTAAAATCCACATAAGTCAGGCCCAATAACCCAAAATCAGGTACAACCCAAAGTCACATACAAAAACCTCTCTCAATGTTCTTTAAAATCCACTAAAGTCAGGCCACTCCTTCCCCTAGGCTCCACCCCCACTGCCTATTTAATAGAGATCGGGGTCGGGGTGGGTCGTGTGGGAAGAAAAATACCGCTCCTTTGCGGCATCTGCTGTGTGAGCGGCTGGGCCTGCCTTTTATGCCCAGCTCTGATTCAAAAACTTCGCGCCCTCTCTCCTGATTGGCTGCCTCTCCTTAATTCCTGCTGGTCCTCTGCCGACTGCAGCCACCGGGAACTCCCGCTCGCCCTGTTCTTGTTGCTGTTGCAGCACTGGCTCCTCTGTCCCCTGATGCGCTCCTTTCCTGCAGTCCTGGCCTGCCCAAATCCAAGCCGCTGGGAAATCTCTGCTCCACGCCTCCCCCGAAGACGACTACAGCTCCTTTGATGGTGAAAGAGAGAGAGAGAAAGTCAGTCTGGCTTGCTTGGAAACCAAGAAGAAAATGTTACAGTAGAGGGGCAACATAGCCAAACAGGAGCAGTTATTAGTTGTGATGGGGAAAGCAGCACACAGCCCCAGGGGTCAGGAAGTGGCAAGAGGAGAGAGAGAGAGAGAATGCTATACTCTGCCATGTTACAAAAAAGCAATGCTGGAAGGAAAGTGCAAGATTTGCCTGGGGCATCAAATATCCCCTCCCCCCCCACACTGAGAGGAAGGGCCAGGTCTTCCTACACAGATAGTTACATTGACCCTACCCCTAGGAGATATGCAGTGCACTTAAGATACAAAGGTGGGCTTGAGGTATTCCCAGACAGGCTGTATGTGGGGAGAGAATTACTAAAGGAATCAATGAGGTTCATAGCATCCAAAATTTATGCCCTAATTCATGTTTCTGGCCAGGATGTGTTTGACATTAGTTTTAGGTCTGTGAGGGGGCTGGAAAGATTTTGGCTTAAGTACAATCAGTTAAAATTCTCCCCTATTTTGGCCCCCTTTATAGCTATCCCATTGACTAAACCCATGATCAAGACCATAATAATAATGTTTAGGAATGAATGTGTACATGTAGGAGACATAGCGCACTGGTTGAATCAGAAATGTGTGGTCTTGGGCCCCCCGGAAGCTATAATAGATGCTGAATACCTTTGGACTGGAGAATGGCGCTTTAAGGTCAAACTCCATCAATAAGAACATGGAGTTTCAAACATACCAAACAACTTTTTCTTGGGCAGGGATAGGGGAGTATGATTTTACTCCAGCCAGTCCAAGGCCTGCTATAAGTGCGGGTCGAGGTCCCACCTATTAAATGTCTGTGACACCATAAGTTGTGCCTTATGTGGGGAATGTGGACACAGCAACTCACAAAGTAGTAATGTGCAATGTAACTTGTGCGAGGAATATGGTCACCTTTATCAAAACTGCCCTTGGGCTGCGAGGAATAATACTAGAAGCATGAACCTGAACGATCTTATAAAGAAAGCATAGCAAACAGGGACTGCCAGGAAACAAGGGCCCCACCCGAACAAGGAGAAAACATGGCTTCTAGTGAGTCTGCTTCTCAGGATGCCTCCAGCCAGGAGGCTGAGGTTACTCCAGTACCTGAAGAAAGGGTGGAGGGAGCAAGGGAGGAGCCCTTGGCCAGGACAACAGCTGAGGCCAAAAATGAGGAATGTCCTTTGCAAAGAGAGGCAGAGATGGAGGTGTCTGAGATGAGTGAACAGGGTGAGGATGGAGAAATACCCCCTCCCTCCACCAGAAAAAAAGAAGGCTAATTTAGGACTTGAAAGGCATATGGGTCTGAGGAGTAAGAAAGGGGGAGCACCAGAATTCCATTGTCAAACTCCTACGAGGTGCTAGAGATTCAGGGGGATAGAGAGGAAAATGAAGAGGAACCTGACTCTCTCATTTCTTCTGTCCAGATGACCAGCAGAACGCCGAAAACAAAAAGGAAAAAACAGGGGTAGGGGGGAAGAATAAAAAGAAAAAGAGAAGGCAAGACACCTGACATTATGTTTTATCTTGTAGGAAGTTGTGATATTACTTTGGCTTGTGTGAAATATGGTGCTATTTTCTCTAGCTTCTGCAGATGTTTGCAGTATACTTAATGGTAGGAAAAGGATGGCTGTGTGAGTAGACCTTAGAGATTTAGCATGTGAGGTTATTTTTATACAAAAAACTTGGATGAATTCCATCAATATGGTCTCCCAGGGTCAAAGGGAGTGGGTATGGGGACTTTCGTACTGTAAACGGTCGTTTGGATTGGACAGGGTGGATGTAGTGGAAATTTTATTTTCTGGTACAGGGTTTAAATTTCGAAAGCTTGTAGATATCTTGCCAGGAAGGGCACTTTTGGTGGCTGGGTTATGGCATGGCCAACCAAGTAGATTGGCGGTTGTATATGGCTCACAAATTAAGGCAGAAAGAGTGCAGCTATGTGAGTTAATTCAGCCATTTTTGTGTACTGGAAGAAATGTGTATTTAGGAGGTGACTTTAATTGTACTTTAGACATTCAGGATCATAGGGACAAAGGTAAAAAATACATTGCGATTCTTTTGTGTTACAGAGATGTGTGGAAACTGCAGAACTAACAGACTGCTTGACCAAGGCGGCACCACCAGTTAAGTTTACCTCTGTAAAAGGTACATTGTTTTCAAAGATAGACTATATTTTCATATCTCAAAGGCTAGGCATAGTAAAGGTGGAGGCAAGCACGTACTGGAAAATGAATATATCCAGTTTAGGAGAGGTTGAAGTTAAAATAGGGATAGCATCACTATTTGTGGCAAGGGCCTCAGTAATGGGATTATATGAAGACATACTGTACTGAGTTGATGGATAGATACTAAGAAAGAAATGTGCAAATGGATGCAGAATTTTGGAAAGAAAAGGGCAAAAAACAAGTTTGTGCAGTATCTGGGTTAAGAGGACAGCTATATAGATTACTGGAATCCACTTATTTGGAGGGAGAGGATTTATCAGGCCAAATTGAGAGAATAAAGAATGAAATGCAGAAAGTGTGATATGATAGAGCAGCTTCTTTGGTATCAGAGGTTAGTTTGGGTACACAAACGAACCCCGTTTGCTGACCCCTGTTAAGCATACAAACAGAAAAAGAACAGGCCTAGATTTACGAGTTTGAGAAATTAAAGGGGAGAGGCTGTTAATACTACAGAGGGGATAAGGGGAGATAGCGGAAGAGCACATAAAGGAAGTAATAAATGGGGAAATGGGCTTTAGCTGAATCCTGCACAGTCTTTCCCAGTGCAAGGGCCCTTCCTTCCCCTTTCCTCTGACAACCTGTATCTCCCCACCATATACTGGTCCCATCTTGACCACAGTCCGGTGCATTTCTCCATGGTCGGCCAAAGAGAGAGAGTTATTCCCTTCATTCTATTAATCTCATTTACTCAGTCTTGGCGGGAGGCTAGTGTGGGCGCCATATTCTGCAGCCAGTAGATAGTTATACCTTTCATGGCTGCAGTGCAGAGGAGTCATATCAAGCATTTGTTAAGGTCCCCCACCTCGCTAGTCTAGTTCCTAATAACATTTTATTAAATTCAGAGTGGACTGTGCCCTCCCATAACTCAATCAGTTGCTTGTGGATCTGCTTCCAGTACATTTGGATGATGGGGCAGGCCCAAAATATGTGAAAGAGGTTTCCAACTGCTTCATACCCCCTCCAGCACACAACTGATGATACTGTTCCAAAATGCTGTGGAATGGTGGGGATGTGGAAGAATCCTGTCAGGCACTTGCATCTGAACTCCCCCCCAACTGAACAAAGCTGTCACTCTCCACCCCTTTTCTCAAGCCCACTTCCACTCTTCTTTGGTGATAGTGGACCCAGCATCCTTTTCCCATTGAGTCTTTATGGCTGTAAGTGAAGGAGTGTCTTCTCCTAGAAGGGCTTTGTAGGCCTTAGAAACTGTGCCCCTCTCTCTCACAACATGGCTGCCCAGTAGAAAAACATCTTCTAGAGGAGTGAGCTCTCTAGTAATTTTAGGGATCAGGTTTTCAGAAGTGAGGTAGTGCCTCACCTGGAGGCATCTGTAAAAGTCTTACCTGGGCAGGCTATGTTTTTCTTGGAGTTCCCTGAAGGTAATGCAAATTCTGTTTTAAACTAAGGCTGAGTATCGGGCTAGGGCTTGCCTAGTCCATCTTTGGTAGCCAGAGTCTGTCCTGGGCAGGTGGGGAGTAAGAGAGCCCACTTCATTGGGAGTCTTCGTGTTCTTTCATGCCTTTATTAGCATACCAAGGGTGTGTTGGGTCCAAGGGTTAACAATCTCAGCCTTGAGTCTTGGGGACATTGTTGCATGAGGGAGCGCAAAAGGGGTATTGGCAGTGCTGAATTCGCCTCTATTTACAACCATCCCATGTCCCTCCGTTGTTTAATCCAAGAGACTATCGGAGCTATTGGTGCTGCCAGGTAATAAAGATGGAGGTCTGGGATAGCCAAGTTCCCCCCTTTCCCTTGACAGAGATAGTAGTTTTTTTATTAGGTCTGTGTCAACCCCCCATATGAATTTCAGGGTTAGCTTTTGCAGGCAGTGCTAGAAGTGTTCCGGTATCCTGATGAGGAGGGCCTGGAAGAGGAACCGGAACAGGGGAAGAATGTTCATCTTCCCGCTAGAGATGGAGAGGGGGCATGTCCCACCTGCCAACATCTGTCTTTATTTATTTGAAGATTCATAACTGTGAAAGGCACAATGAGCAGAGCCTCATTTCCAGGTGTGACCCAAAGAGAAGAGGGTGATGATGGCTGTCATGACGGGGCAGACGATAACTGCCTGGAGGAGGCTGAGTTAGTTGGTTAAGTTGTGTGTTCACATGTGGCTGATGAGTACGATGCATGCTGAGCACATACATCCACATACAGGGCACATGAGACCCAATGCAGCTGCTACCTGATGTTGAGAAGCAGCTTTCCTTGCTGTTCTGTTCTCTTCAGCTGTCATAGAAACATAGAATTTGACGGCAGATAAGGACCACTTGGCCCACCCAGTCTGCCCATTTCCCTACCTGATGGATAAGCTGCAGATCCTAGTTAACCAGCAGCCTACTTCTTCCTACCCCAACCCCCTAGAATTGCCTTATGACTGTCCCATGCATGCTTGAATTCCACCACTGTTTTTGACTCCACAACCTCCTCTGGAAGGCCGTTCCATACATCCACAACCCTCTCTGTGAAAAATATTTCCTTAAATTACCTCTGAGCTGCCCCCTTCTATCTTCAAATTGTGCCTCCTTGTTCTTGCACACCTCTTTTTGAAAGATGCTACCCTCTTGGACTTTGTTGATTCCTTGAGGTACTTGAAAGTTTCTATCATGTCCCCCTCTCCCTCCTTTCCTCGAGGCTATACATAATAAGCTCCTTAAGTCTCTCTTCATATGTCTTCCGTGCAGACCCTGCACCATTTTAGTTGCCTCTCTGGACAGCTTCCATCCTGTCTATGTCTTTGCAGAGATTGGGTCTCCAGAACTGCACGCAGTACTCCAGATGTGGTCTCACCAGCTGTCTGTACAGAGGGATAATAACTTCTTGTTTTCTACTGGTGATGCCTTTCCCTATGCATCCCAGTATTCCCCCAGCCCTCCTTGCTGCCCTCTTACAGTGCTTGCCCACCTTTAGGTCATCTGATATGACTACCCCCAGGTCCCTTTCCATTTTTGTTGTTGTTAGTATCTCACCCCTATTGTGTACTCTTCCCCTGGGTTTTTGTTTCCCAGGTGCATTACCTTGCACTTCTTAGCACTGAATCTAAGCTGCCATACATTTGACCATTCCTCTAACCTTGCCAAGTCCTTCTCATCCTTTCCACCCCACCTTGTGCATCAACTCTGTTGCAGATCTTTGAGTCATCTGCAAAGAGACATACTTTTCCTTCCAGTCCCTCTGCAAGTACCGCTTATAAAGACATTGAAGAGGACCGTCCTAATACTGAACCCTCATGCATTCTACTACTAACCCCTTTTTCAGAGTGGACTCCATTTACTATTACTCTCTGTGTCCTATTCTCCAGCCAATTCTTTACCCAGGCTGTCATCTTGGACCCACTCCCAGGCTGGCTAACTTGTATATTAATCTTTTGTGTGTGACTGTGTCAAATGCCTTGCTAAAGTCTAGGTAGGCCATGTCCATAGCCCCTCCCTGATCAACTACTTTGGTCACCCAGTCAAAGAAATCTATCAGATTTGTCTGGCATGACCTTCCGCTGTGAATCCATGCTGCCTTGGGTCCTGTGCCCCTCTGGCCTCTAGATACTCAACAATTCTTTCCTTCAGAAGTGATTCCATCATTTTCCCTACCACTGAGGTTAAACTAACAGGTCTGTAGTTTCCTGCTTCTGCCTTGCTCCCACTTTTGTGAAGGGAATCACATCTGCTCTCCTCCAGTCCTCAGGTACCACCCATCCTCCCATGATTTATTAAAGAGGGTAGTCAGTGTGTCACTAGTTCTACCCTTAGTTCTTTTAGAATTCTGGGATGAATCCCATCAGGCCCCATTGCTTTGTCCACCTTCAGTTTTAAGAGCTCTTTCAGAACCCTTTCTTCTGTAAATGGGCTGGTATCAACTTCTGTATCCAGAATGTGTCTACTGTTTGTTTTAGGTACCTCCTCTTCCTTTGTAAATACTGAGCAAAAACATTTGTTTAGTATCTCTGCCTTTTCACAGTCACCTCTGCCCACCCTCCCTCCCCTTTATTAAGCCTCACTATCCCTCCCTTGGTCTTCCTTCACTCCCTGATGTACCTATAAAAGGTTTATCCCCTTCTTAACTGAGTTGGCTATCTTTTCCTTGGTCTGGGCCTTTGCTGTTCTGACTGCCTTTCCAGCTTCCTTTTGCTTTAACTGATACAGTTCTCTGTCCTGTTCCTTCTGTGATTCCTTGTACTTCCTGAATGCTTTCTTTTTCTCTTGAACCTTCACTGCCACTTCCTTTGAGAACCATAGTGGTTTCTTACCTCGTTTCATTTTGTTTATTTGCTTTACACAAAGGCTTGTTACCTCTGTGATGGCAGTTTTTATTATTCATAGATACATACATAGATACATAGACAGTGTCGGCAGATAAGGGCCTATGGCTCACCCAGTCTGCCCATTTGAGCTTGTAAGTTCAGTTTGTTTTCCTAGAAGTCTGTTGCACCTTACCCCTGACCTCCAGAATTCCTTTATGTCTATCCCATGCATTCTTAAATCCCATGATTGTTTCAGCCCCACCACTTCCTCTGGCAGGTGTTCCACTTGTCCACCACCCGCTCTGTGAAGAAATTCTTCTCATGTTTCCTCTGAATCGTCCTCCCTCCAACTTCATCCCTGCCCTCTAGTCCTGGAACATCTTTTTCGCTTAAAAATAGTGTTTTCCTACACCCTGTTCCTCCCTGTAAGATACTTGTATGTCTCTATCATATCCCCTCTCTCCCTCCTCTCCTCCAGGGAGTACATGTTCTGTTTCTTCAACCTGTCTTCATAGGACTTGTGATGCAATCCATGCACCATCTTTGTTGCCCTCCTCTGAACCTTCTCTACCCAGTCTATGTCCTTACGTAGGTATGGTCTCCAGAACTGTACGCTGTACTCCAGGTGGGGCCTCACTAGTGTCTTGTATAGCGGAATTATGACCTCCCTTTTCCTGCTGGTAATGCCCCTGCCTATACATCCCAGCATCCTATTTGCTTTACCTGCTGCCTTGTCACACTGTATCCCTTCCTTGAGGTCATCAGAGATGATAACCCCAAGATCCCTTTCCTGCTTGGTGCATGCTATATCCTCACCCCCAACTGATATATTGTGCCAGGGTTTTGTGCCCCATATGCATTATCTTGCACTTCTTTGCATTGAATTTCAACTGCCAAACCCTGACCATTCTTCAAGTTTCTGCAGGTCGCTTCTCATTCTGTCTACACCTCTGGTGTGTCTACTCTGTTACAGAGCTTTGTGTCATCAGCGAACAGTGAAATTCTGCCTTCTAGGTCCTGCGCCATGTCACTGATGAAGATGTTGAATAGGACCGGTCCCAGCACTGATCCCTGTGGTACCCCACTGGTCACTCTTCCTCTGTGGAGTGACAGCAATTTACCACCACCCTCTGTGTCCTGCCACCCAGCCAGTTACCTACCCACCACACTACTGTCCTGCCCACACCCATATTCCCCAGTTTGTGTAATAGTCTTCTATGTGGCACAGTGTCAAAGGCCTTGCTGAAGTCCAGATAGGTTATGTCCACTGCCCTCCCCTGATCCACCTCCCTAGTCACCCAGTCAAAAAATTCAATGAGGTTGGTCTGACATGACCTCCCCCAGGTGAAACCATGCTGCTTTGGGTCCTGTAGTCCATTGACAACCAGATGTTCCACCAATCTCTCCCTCAGTAGTGCTTCCATGATCTTCCCCACTACCGAGGTGAGGCTGACTGGTCTGTAGTTCCCTGCTTCCTCTTTGTTCCCACTTTTGTATAAGGGGACTACATCTGCTGTCCTCCAGTCTTTGGGTACCTCCCCTGTTTCCAGTGATCGGCTAAACAGGATAGCCAGAGGTTCAGCCACCACCTCTCTTAGTTCTTTAAGGACCCTGGGGAGCACCCCATCTGGCCCCATTGCTTTATCAACTCTTATTACTTCCAGTTCCTTCAGGACCCTTTCTCGTGTAAAGGGACTTGTGTCCATTTCTGCACCATTCTCACCCCTTGTACTCCCTTCAGACCCATTACCCTCCTCTTCCTCAGTAAAGACTGAGCAGAAATACCTGTTCAGTATGTCAACTTTACTGTTGTCATCCTCCACGTAGCCCCCATCCTCCCCCTTCAGTCTCACTATCCTTCCCTTTGTCTTTCTTTTTTCACTTATGTACCTGTAAAAGGTTTTGTCCCCTCTACCCACTGATTTTGCAATGTGTTCTTCTGTCTGAGCTTTGGCTTCCCTTACTGACCTCCCTGCCTCCCTTTGCTTCTCCTGGTACTTCTCCCTATCCCCTTCTGCCTGTGTCTTTTTGTATTGCCTGAATGCAATCTTTTTGGCTTTCACTTTCTTTGCTACCTCTTTGGAAAACCATAATGGTCTCCTCTTCCTTTTCCTCTTGCTAACCTGCTTAATACATAATTCTATTGTTCTTGTAATCCCCATTTTAAATACTGCCCACTATTCCTCAACCCCTGATTCCTGTCCCATTCCCCTTATTGCCTCTTTCAAGTATCTCCCCATTTTCCCAAAGTCTGCCCCCCTAAAAGCCAGAATACGTGTTTTTGTGTGGTTTGGTTCTGCTCTTTCTGTGATTTCAAACCACAATGACTGGTGGTCACTGTTTCCCAGGTGCTCCCCCACTGTTACCCCCATCACACTGTCCCTATTTGTGAGCACAGGGTCCAGTATTGCCTTCTGCTGAGTTGGTTCCATGACCAGTTGCTTGAGGAAGGCACCCTGAAGGGAGTCCAGGATAAATCTGCTCCTAGTTGATGCTGCTTCTGGGATGCTCCAGTCCACGTCTGGAATATTGAAGTCTCCAACCAGTACTACCTACTCTTGTCTGCCATCCTTTGATGGCTAGCATCAAGCTTCCTATCTGTTTCTTCCTCCTGGGCTGGTGGTCTATAGACCACACCTGTGCGGATGCTGTCCCCATTTTCCTTTCCAGCTTAACCCACAGTATCTCCCCCATTTTGTTCCTCCTGGATCTCTGTGGCTCTTATGTCATTTTTCACATAGAGTGCCACTCCTCCTCCTTCCTGCCTGCTCTGTCTCTTCTGAATATGTTGTAGCCAGGTATGGCCATCTCCCAGTCGTGGTTATCATTACACCAGGTTTCAGTGATGCCACAATGTCCAGGTCTGACTGCACCATGACAGCCTCCAGATCTTCCATCTTGTTGCTAAGGCTCCTGGCATTTGCACACATGGCTTTCCATGATTTGACCTCCTAGACTGTCTCACTGTTCTACTCCAACCCCTTCCTTGGTTGTCATTTATCCCTGGTTCTCCTTGCTGTCTGCCCATCTGCTGAATTTTGCCCCTTTTCTGCTTATCCACCTCTTGGGCACTAATCTCCATCTTTTGCACACTGCTTTGCAGAGATAGCCACTCCTCTGGTTCACTGGTTTCACTGCTAGCTGTGGGGGGTGAGCAAGTAGGTACCCTCCTTGCTGGCCTGCCACCCCCCTTTGCTAGTTTAAATGCTTGTCAATGTAGCAATATTCCCCATTGTTCTTCCACGCCTCCTTCCTGCCCATTTGCTAGTGCATTCCTTAGGCACTCACCCATTTTGGCAAAGTCAGCCCTCCTAAAATCCAGTACCTTTGTCTTTGTATGGCTTGACTCTATTGCTGTGTTTATTGTGAACCATACTGTTCGATGGTCGCTAGTTCCCAGATGGCTACCCACTTCTACATCTGTGATCCTCTCTTCATCTCCATTTGAGAGAACCAGATCTAAGATTGCTCCCTCTCGAGTGGGCTCCAATACTAGTTGTCTAAGGCATGCCCCCTGTAGGGCATCTAGAATAACCCCACTCTTAGAAGTGGCTGCTGCAACTGCACTCCAGTTAACATCTGGCATATTCAGATCACCCATCAGCAATATCTCCCCTTTATCTGCCATTCTAAGTATACTTTCTATCATTTCCTTGTCCATTTCCTCCCCCTGAGAGGGGGTCTATATACAACCCCTGTGCGGATTGTGGTGCCATTGCCTGCCTCCAAATTTACCCACAGTGCTTCTTCTCCTCCCTGTTTACCCTTTTGTTCTGTTGCTTTGATTTCTTCTCTTATGTAGAGAGCTACTCCTCCCTCCTTTTACCCTCCCTGTCCCTCCTGTAGATAGTGTATCCTAGTATGTTTACATCCCAGTCATGGTTCTGTGTGTACCATGTTTCTGTGACTGCCACGATATCCAGATCTTCCTCCTCCATCAAGGCCACTAATTCAGGAAGCTTGTTACCCAGACTACGGGCATTGGTACTCATTGCTCTCCATTTTTTGATGGCTTTACCTTCTGTAGCGGCATCCCCCACTGACCTTTCTACCTTGGTCTTTTTCTCATTTAGTACCCTGTTTTGTAGGGGGAGGCTGGGATTTTCCTGCTGCTTATCAGTGCCTCCCCCCCTTGACTAGTTTAAAGGCTTGCCAATGAAGCATTTAAACCGATTGCCCAAAAGACTTGTTCCCTTCCTGGACAGATGCAGACCATCCTGCCAGTATAGGCTGGTGTCCCTCCAGGTGGAACCCCAGTCCCCAATGAAGCCAAACCCCTGTGCTCCACACCATTTTTTCAACCATTTGTTAAACTGCATGGTGCAAAGTACCCTCGCCTCACCCATGCCACTGACAGGCAGTACCTCTGAGAAGGATACTGTGTGTGCTACTTGTCTTAAGCCCCTCCCCAACTTTACAAAGTCCTTCTGCACTGCTCTAATCTCATGATGAGCTAAGTCATTTGTCCCTAGGTGGACAATGACGTCCAGCTCAGACTTCCGTGCAACTGTTCTCGTGATCCTAAGGATGCGCTTCCTGTCCCTCCAAGCCATGGCACCGGGCAGGCACCTTACTTCAGTTTTCCCTGCTCCCCCCAGTTCTATCCCGCTAATAATTGAGTCCCCCACGAGCAGCTGCTTTCTTTCCTTGTGGTGCCCTCTGCCTCCTTCCTGAGGGCCTCCCTTGTGACAGTTGTCTGCACCCTCCTTAGTCTCCTCTGCGGGTGCATCCATAGGAGAACTATGCTCCCCCAGAATGGTGTATGGATTGTGGAGTGAAACAACTAACTGGGTGTGCCTCTGTTCCACCACCCTTACCCTCCCTGAGCCCACTGTGGTCCAACTGCTGTGCTTTCTTCGCAACCTCTGAGGTAGTGGTGGTGGCTCTGGTGCTCCCTGGAGGGGGGAGGTTCCCTTGCCACTGTCCAGTGCGGCCTGAAGATGGGCAACTTCCTCCCTCAGGGCAGATAGTTGTCTGCAAACAGGGCAGCATCTCAGCCTCCAGAAAGACTCCTGGAAGACTGCTACCCCACAGCCATTACATTGTACTACTCCCCACATAACTGTCTACCTTGTTTAGTTTTTTTTTTTTGTGTGTGTGTATGTGTGATTGGTGCGTTATATAGAAATATATGTTTATATAATGTGTATGCTTATATTGTCAGTGCAGTGTGCCAGACAGGATATGACAGTGATATGTCCTTGCCCTCTTGAGGAAATGATGTCAGAACCCCAGGTATAAATGAACTATTTCCAGGGTGGGTGGGGTGAGGGGTGGAAGGGTTGGACCTAAACTGTGCCCTCATGAAACAATCAGCTAAACGCTCTGACCTACCGATGCGATGAGTGCCTTCCTGTCAGCAAGATGCCATACACGACAATTTGTAATACTGTTTCAAACCAATTTGACAGAGAAAATACCCTGCTAATCAAACAGAGAAAAATCCAAACATCCAAGTCAGACACAGGTAAACCTCCCCAGCCCCAAAAGAGCCTGGTGACTTGTGCTCTGAAAACAGTCAGCCCCACAACACGTCAGCTGTGCAGAAGGGCAGACACAGAAAACAGTGTTCAGCCTATGTGGGTTTAAACTCTTCCTGCACTGAAAAGCTTAACACTTGTAACAAAAGTAAAGCAAACTCCACCTCCCTCTGTTGATTGAAAGACTGCCTTTTCTGATAATTCTAAGTTCCTTATTTCACCCTTCAGTTAGAAGTATCCTCCACCTGAAGAATATTACCTTTCCTAAGGAATCTGCTTCAAACCAAAGACAATTGTAAATTGTAAAATTGCAAATGTAAACTGTCATCACACATTGGCTTTCAAACGTTGTGACTCCGTCATGAACAGCGGATCTCCACCATGACCTGTCTTCTTGAGCCATTATCTCCCAGTTTTTTACATTGATGTTACATTTGGTCAGTGAGTGTTTCAGTGTGTCCCTGTAGTGCTTCCGTTGTCCACCCAGAGAGCATTTACGCAACTTCAGCTCTTCATAAAGGATAAGTTTGGCAGCCTTGTGTCATCCATACATATCACTTGACCTGTCCAACTAAGCTGAGCCTCGATAAGTTCTCTTTCAAGACTGATTGCTTGAGCTCATTGCAGGACTTCGGTGTTGATTTTGTCCTGCCACTTAACGAGGAGAATGTTTCTTGAGTGCCGCACATGGAAAGACTCAAGCTGCTTTATACAACCTCTATAAAGTGTCCAGGTCTCGCAACCATTCTATATTATAGAAGCACAATCAGTATGACAGCCTGGCATACTGAGTTTTGCTGACAATTTTAAATCTACTACAAGAGCCAAGGGTGTACGTCTCCAACTTCTCCTGTGGGAGCTTCGCCTTCTCTGGCAGCTCTTCCATGGGGACCTGCCTGACTGCCAGCCAATCCAGAGATGCACAGGCCACTTGCCCTGAATGGGTGTCCACTTCCAACCTCTCCCATGGGTGCTGTGCCTTCTCTGGCAGCTCTTCCACATGGGATCTGCCTGACTGCCAGCGAGCCCAGAGACCCACAGGTACGGACAGAGAGACACAACCCAGCCTTTGGAGCTACCGGGCTTGAATCTTGGCACTTTCTGTTTCCATTGACTGATTTGGTTCTGTATCTCAGTTCCTTAACCCTGATTTGACTCTTCAACTTTCTCCTGCCCTCTTATTCGCTACTGCATTCATCTCCCTAAGCTGCTTAGTTTGTACAAACTTTTATATTGCTGGGGTGTATTTACTGCTCTGAATACTTTTTTTTTTCCCATTTGCAAATTTTACTGCAAAGCCACTAGAGGACAATCAACTCAAGTAACTTGCTGCTGCTGCTGCTGCTGCTGCTGCTGCTGGCAACTGTTACTGTCCACCACTACTCACAGTCACTTCACTTCTGCCACTGCCACTGATCTACTTCCTACTTCTGAGTAGTATACCCTGATTTATTCTTGCTCTCCCCTGATTAATATAATATGCCCACCCTTCCATCACCACTTCCCCTCCTTCTAATTCTTCTATCAATTTGATCTACCTCAGCTCCACACTCTCCTCAGTCTAATAAACCCTTCTCACCTTTCTCCTCTGCTCTCATAGCCCCCACCTTTATCTTTGCCATAACTCCCACACCCCCTTATATACTCTGGTCTCACTTCCCTCACCTCCCCCCCACTCTATTCTCAGTACCTAGCCACCTAGCTGTCCTTCACCTTCTTACCTTTATCTCACCTAGCCCCCACCCCCGACATACTTCCCAAATCGTCAGCCTGTCACAAATGCCCTAAACTCCACTGCCTCATAATAGCACTCCTCTTACTCGCATCAGGAAATGTTCATCCCAATCCTGGCCCCACTACACACACCTCTGCCAGTTGCAATCCTTCCACTAATGTACCAACTTCCTGCACCCCTTCTGCCCTCCCCAATGACCTGAAAATCCTCCACTTAAATGTAACCCCCCTTGTTCCCAGGGGTTACTAGAATCCTAGTTAGGACCAGTGGTAGGCAGGGAAGGCAGCTAGTGAAATGCCAGTTAAATGGATTTCACTCTGTCTCACTCTGTTCTCAGTCTCTGCTGAGCTCTGGAGGGATGATGTCATTTAGAACTGTCACAGCAGCATAAGCCACATTTCCTAGCAGCTGCTAGAGCTAGCTTTAGAATGTTCAGTGAGTAGTCAGCAGGAGTTTGTGGAGGAGGCTGCAGAGTGTAGTGCAGCTCCTCAGTCAGCACTGGTATAGAGCTATCAGTTTCTTTTGAATGTTTTAGTTCTCACCCTAGTGGATGACAACTGTTCCAGTCTGTAGAAGTAGTGGAGACCCGTTCCAGTGGGTTTCCCTGTGCTCCATCCCAGGTGGGATGGGGTTGAGCTCCAGGATGCGGGGTAATCCCCTGGTCCATCTGGACTTTTGAAGCTGCCTTGGTACAACTGCTCTGTGAGTACTTTGTTGTTTTCTATGTAAACCCAGGAGTACCTGTATTTCTGTTAACTCATTCTATCCTATTGTCACTTAGAATGTTCAGGTATCCTCTGCCTGTTGCTAGAACACCTGTATGCCTGAAGGGTTTTAGATCTGCAGCATTCATACAAACGCACTGTGCTTAAACCTACACATCTTAAAAACTATACATCCAATTTTAAAACTGTAAAAAGAAAAGTTTTTCAGGACAAAAAGTTTTTGAAAATGAGTGAGATTTGGTAATGTCTATTTAACTGGATTTAATGTTGTGTAAGGTTGTTTCCATGTTTTAATAAATTCTGATGATTTTATCTAAATATAATTATGCTCTGTTTACTTAGTCATGCACAAATATTACATTTCTGTAAAATTGTTGATTAAAATAGTTAAAAATATACAATAAACATCTGTCATTGTCTAAATATAAATATTGCAAGTTTTTTACCATTTTTTAGTCAGAAATCAATATCTGAATCTCTTGCTATTACAGTTTGAGTTTTTTGTTCCACTCCACTGGTTGGAATTTTTGCAGTGTTCAGTTCTTCCTACCCACTGATTTTAGTTTATGAATCTGATTATCAATTTTTTTGTTTTTCCCCTAGTTTAGTAAGAACATATTTACACATTACCTTAGAAGCACATATCAGGAAGTGATGCAGGAAGGAAGTGCTTTGTGAGGTCAAGTGATGTAAACAGGAAGACCACTTCCAGTGTAGGTCAGTGAGCTGACACAGGAAATGGAGACATTTGTTAGTGCTGGAGGGCTCTCTATGATTAATTGCATATGTGCTGTAGTTAAAATGTATAATTTCATTGAAATAAACTATTTTATTTTTGCAATAAAATCCCATGATAAGTATAGGAAACTGTATTTTATTTGTGCTGTTTGCTTTATCATACTGTAAATGAAGCATGATGTTGTTCATGTAAAGGTTCACAGTCTTTCAGTAAACATCATGTTACATAAATCTGTGTATTATTTAATTTCCTGGCATAGTTTATTTTTTGGGGTTGTATTATGGGATGGTTTAAGGTGAGGGAATGACTGTATGAGGAAGCACTGTGTGTTAGTGGTGGTGGTGGTGGGGGGGTCCTGCATTCATAATACAGGCTCAGATGCACTTCATATGTTCTCGGAAATGAGAGGGCTGTATGCCTAATAATGGTGCTAACAGACACTGTAGATACATTATGGGTATACGATAGGATGATGAAATTGCTGAAAGGCACTGGTAATTTGGGGTATACTGTGTCATGGGGAAGGGGTGGTGTGCCTGTACCAAGGAATGATGCTCATAGGCACTGCAGTCATTCTGTGTCATGAATTGGCACCTGTCCTTGGGGTATACCAGTTGTAGGAAGCAGGTGGGCTGCCTGCACCTGGTAATGGTGTTCATATGCCATGCAGAAACATTGTGGGTACACATACAGGGTGATGACATGTACACTTGTAAAGGTTGTGTACTATGTGCTGTGTCACATGGTTTGCCTGCATACACATGTAATATGTTGCAACATTCAGTATGGTGCACTGTGTGGGTGGGAAGGAGTGTGGGTGTGCCTGCACCATGGAGTGATGCTCATTGGTGCACATGTGTACTGTGTGCTAGGTTTCATTTGAATGGACTGTATACGTCATACACTGGCACTGATCACATCACAGTGCATCAGAGGTAAGGGATGGTCTGAAGCATTATGAGCACAAGGGACTAAAGTGGTTGTGGAGCGATCTAACTTGAATAGAACATTACAGTGCATCTGAGGGTAGTGTTGGAATGAATCTTGATGGCACAATGGACTATACCATGGTGACTGAGGAGGGATCCATATCAGTAATGCACATCACAGATTGTCAGAGATAAAGGTTGGACTGAAGACTGATGAACAGATGGACTAAATCAGTGACTCTGGTGGATTTGAACTTGAACAGCACTTTACAGTGCAGTAGAGGTTGGGGCTGGACTGACACCAGATCAGTCAATGGACAACACATTGGCTGTGGAGGATCTGAACCTGAAATGCACTTCACTGTTCACTACAGTTGGAGCTTGATGGATGCATGATAAGGAGATAGATTTTACAAGTGGCTGTGGAGGGATTTGAGCCTGAAGAATACTTTACAGTGCATCAGAGATTGGGGCTGAACTGATGTCATATGAATTGATGGGCTACACCAGTGGATGTAGAGGGTTTTGAACATCAAATGCACTTCACAGTGCATTATGGGATTGGTCTGGACTGATACATGTTAAGTCGATGGACAACACCATCAGCTGTGGAGGGATCTGATCCTGAAATGCACTTCAGTGTTCACTACAGTTTGGGGCTCGAATGACACATGATAAGGAGACAGATCTTACAAGTGACTGTGGAGGGATTTGAACCTGAAGAATACTTTACAGTGCATCACAGATTGGGGCTGAACTGATGGACTACACCAGTGGATGTGGAGGGTTTTGAACATGAAATGCACTTCACAGTGTATTATGGGATTGGTCTGGACTGATGCATGGTAACTCGATGGACAACACCATCAGTTCAGGAGGGATCTGAACCTGAAATGCACTTCACTGTTCACTACAGTTTGGGGCTCGACTGATGCATGGTAAGGAGCTAGATCTTACAAGTGGCTGTGGAGGGATTTTAACCTGAAGAACACTTTACAGTGCATCAGAGGTTGAGTCTGGACTGACGTCATACGAGTCGATGGACAACACCAGTGACTGGAGGATTCAAAACTGATTTGGCCTTTACAATGCATCAGAGATTGGGGCTGGACTGATGCCAGATAAGTTGAAGGCAACACCACTATTTTTTCATTTTAAACAATCAGCAACTGCGTATTAGGGAGAAAACTCAAGTGCAGAGCATGAGACAAACATGCTACTGACCCTAACCCACTTATCATCCATAACGCAGGGAGCAACATGCCACATAGATTTTAATATAGCCATAATCCGAACATAAACTCTTTAAAAAGTAACAAAAGGTGCTGAATTCATGTGACCTCATCTAGTACATGCACAAGAAACACTCGCTCCCATCAGGAATGCCAGCTGGATCCATAAGATGTGATCACACAGGATGACCAGAAATTATCCCAAAATGAACAAAGTAACAACTATGAAAACTTTTATCATAAATAAAAATAAAAACAAATAAAGTAAATACAGATTACAAATCGAGGTTTTGGCACTGAAATGAAGTGAGTATTTTAGGATCAGAGCAGCACCTCCATCTTGAAACTAAGTTTCTAGTCACCCTGCTCTTCCTGCACCAGTGTGCACTCTGACTGGTTAATGGAAATAGTGATGTGTACAATAAGCATAGAGGAAGCATGGCAACAGTGAGGATCAATATGACCAAATGGTGATGCACTACAGAACTAGGGCAGGTGCAGGTGAGGGCCGCGACCCCTAACTGAAACATCAAAAAAAAAAAAAAAAATCACTGTACACTCCAGAGCCCAGAGAGCCACTTTCTCTCCAGTGACGGTTGTAAAAAAATACGAGTCCTTGCTTGAATGCTAAATAAGGATTTAGTCTAACATTTCAGGCACACACATTGAATAGAATAGTGGAAGACACAACAAAAGATCTGCGTATAGGTTCCCTGGTGCTTCAACAACTAAGGCTTCATCAGGGGGATGGTGCCTGCATCTAAGACAATCCCTTTATACCAGTTAAATTCAGAATTGATGATGTCAGAAAATCCGACCAATGACAGGGCTCGATTTTTAAATACAGAAATATTCAGCTCACTTAGTGGTATAAATGGACTAATAGTTATAACAATCATGATATCAGTGACAACACGTTATTGTAGAAAAATACCCCAAAAGACAAAAAAATACACCAAAGTGGTGACGGCCAATCGGATTGCTCAATAAAAAAAAAGAAATAAATAAATTATGAAATTAATTATAGGTAAACCTGATCAGCTTAACATGTTACACTAAAACAAGATGATTTGTTGTTACGATACAAACTAATGGCAGAATGAACATAATACATTTTTCACAGCACATGCAAAAAATAGTAAATTTATTTATGTATTAAGGCTTGTTTTCTCAAAAATAGCCAATGGGAACACATATTCTATTAGGTAAAATCAGTAAGGGTACGATGTCCCCTATTAGCTGGTACAACTCAATTCATCAAATGTAAACAAATGCTTGAGCTGCACCAAGAGAAAGATATGGACGCCAATTAGCGTCATCAGGCACTACAGCAAATGATTTAGGACGTCATATAGCGTCATCAGGAAAAATAGGTATTTTTTTTATGACGCCATATGGCGTCATCAGGAAAGAATGAGTTAATGGTGGATTCTCTGACAAAAGGAACCTTGTCACCTGAGACTTTCTGTTTAAAAGTTATCTGCCTACATTTGGAGTCCAGTATGTGACTGTCCATGCACAGAACTTTTAATTCTGACACCTGTGAGGTGTTTGTAGTATGTTAAGTGTAAGATACATTTTAGACAACATCTACAGTTTCTGCAGCTGTGTGGTGTTATTAACCAGATGAATGGCTGAGTATAAGCTTGGAAACAAAAGGTGGAAGACCCTCCATCTGGAGTAACCAGTTTACCTCTACGGGTTCTGAAGGGCACTGATTTCTTTTAATTCAGTGCATGTCGCCAATGCCTGAGGAAAGTGTTTACCCCTGTAAATGGGTTTGTTTCTTCCAGTTTACCCCAGTATAGTGGGTTCTGAAAGTCCTGAGCCAGTATGTGCTTGTTGTAGTCATGTGTGCTACATTCATTCCCATGTAATATGGGAACAGTACCAGTACCTGGCCGGATGTGCCAATTTCCAGAGGGAACCAGTGTTCACAAGTGTGTGTTTTCTTCATCCTATGCTAAATGGGAATTCAAGAATGTCTGTACCTCAGTAATCTGCAGTACAAGCATGTGTAGCCCTATGGGGTCCATCTTTGCTTTGTGATTACACCTACTCTGTTATGTGAATAAAAGCCACACTCTAGAATCCCAACCTGGTTTGGACAGCCATGTTATTGCTACCTATTGTCTGGAATTACTTGGGTGCCCCTGTCCAGAAATGCAAACCTAGCATAGCCCTGAGCAAACGTTTTCTCCCAGGGACCTGGGTTGTTGGCCATGGTAATTGGTCCCTACCAGGTGTGTGCCAGGTAGTTGCCACACTTGGCTGTCTGTTTTGTACAGCAGTCTTTTCCATCTGGCATATCCCACCTTGTATAGGGTGGCTTCTTGTTTTTTACAATGTAAACCCCCACCCATCTCTTTACCCCAGACGTTTCGTGAGAGGTGTATGTATTTTTCCATAGAAGGAGGTCATAGGAACAATAAATTTCATACTTTTTGGAATCAGAGTAGGGTTAAATGTAATGTGCAAAATTTAGGTCAGGATATTATATTCCCCAGGGCCAGTAGGGGATTGATATCCCTTCTTATTTTTGCACTAGCTAGTGGGGATATCGAGTCAAATCCTGGTCCTGGAATTCAGACCAATAATATTAAAATAGCACATGATAATGCCAGAAGTTTTGCTGGAAAACAGTCCATTTTTAACCTCTGGGTATCAGAAAATGCCTATGACATTATAGGAATTATGGAAATTTGGCTAACAAAAAAGCATTTAGATTCTGAATTTCAAAGGGAAAATTATGATTGTTATAGATATGATAGGCCTTCCAGGGGAGATGGAGTTGCACTTTATATTAGAAGTAATTTGGGCCATGTAGAGCTGCTATTTTCTGGCAATATTGAGGGCATTGAGATATTACTGGTCTATATGACTAGACTAAAAATGTGTGCTGGAGTAGTATATTCTCACCCAAAATTAAAAATTTTAGCATTTGAGCTTTTGGCTTTTAAATTAAATATGTTGATTGGCCAAATGGATGTACTCCTGATTGGAGATTTTAATGCAGCAAGGGGTACAGAAAGAGGTTTTAAACTGCAGTCTGAATTTCAGGCATTAGGTCTTACTCAAGTAATAACTATTCCCACACGTAGAAGTACATATGCTAGTACAGGAAATATTTTGGATTTGATTTTTATTTCAAATGGGATTCACTTATTGGATTATAAAGTGGGTTCTCCAAATTTAGGAGATCATTGTTATCTTGAGTGTAATATCAATTACAATTATGAAACTTCCAACATTGTAAATTGCCAATATGTTAGAGATTTTAAACATTTTAATAGATCTGCTTTTCAGATTCAAATGGGACAAGTAAATTGGGCTTGTATAGATTTGATTCCAGAGGTAGATATGGCAGTTAGAGAATTCACAAAGACATATTTAAAAGTATGTGATAAAAGTGCTCCCTTTAAAAAATCTAGACAAAGACTTAAACATAATCTTTGGGTAAATGAAACAATTAAAAAGTTCATAAGATGGAAAGACAGGATATGGAAAAAGGCAAATCGATCTTTAAAAGTGGAAGATTGGGAATTGTTTAAGAAGGTTAGAAATAAAAGTAAAAGTCTAATAAGAGAAGCAAGGAAAAGTTATTATAGAAACAAAGTGAACCAAACAAAAAACCCAGCTCAGTATTGGAATTTAATCAAGGATTTGGAGGGTAGGGAAAGGAAACACTCGAAAATAATTTTTAAGGATGTACTGGGAGAGAAGATGTCTACAAAACAAGTAGTAAATAACCTGAATCAGTATTTTTGTTATCTTCCTGATATAAAAATAAAACAAGTTGATTGTAATCAGAGTAATGATTTCCAACAAATTAGGCCTTTGGAGACACAATATAGAGAGAGTACACCATGTTTCTATTTTCGGGCAATTAAAATTGGTGAAGTTAAGAAGCAAATAAGACGGTTAGATTCACGGAAAGCAATAGGGATGGATAGAATAGAGATAATTTTTTTGAAGGCTTCAGTAGAGCAAATAAGTCCAATATTGACAAAAATTTTTAATTTTAGCCTTCAGCAAAAAAGTTATCCAGACTTTTGGAAAAATTCCAAAATTATTCCTGTCTTCAAGGGCGGAGATAGGAATAATCAATCAAATTATCAACCAATAGCCTTATTGTCGATTGTCTCAAAGGTCTTTGAACGCCTGGTTTGTGCCCAGTTATATGAGCATCTGGAGAAATATAAACTCCTGACTGATTGTCAGACGGGCTTTAGGCATGGGAGGTCGATGGACACTGCCCTGGTGGACTTCCTGGACTCTGTGGCAAGTGGTCTCGAGGTCTGGGAGTCTGTTGGGGCAGTGTTTGTCGACCTCTCAAAGGCCTTTGACTTAGTCAACTTTAATATACTGATAAAAAGGCTGGCCCAGATGGGTATATCAGAATCTGTTCAGACATGGATATTATCATATCTGACCGAACGTACACAACGGGTATTTATAGATGGAATAACGTCAGATAAAGAGAGTACTTTTAGGGGAGTTCCCCAAGGTTCAATCTTGGGTCCCCTATTATTTTTGATTTATATAAATTCCCTTCCTTCATGCATTCAAAATACTGTAGTAAGATTTATTTATATGCTGACGATAAGGCCCTTATAGGGAAATCCAAAAGTCTGGATGACTTACAAAAATCATTGCAATTTGATTTTGATATTCTACAAAACGGGTTAATTCAATTTAGAATGGTTCTTAGTACTAAGAAGACTCAGGTGATGCTTTTTCACTCTAAAAATAAACTGCCTCATCAGACATTAAATATTTTTTCTTTAGGGGGTTTAATGTTAGAACAAGTTTCAGTATATAAGTATTTGGAAGTTTATATGGATAGCTCCCTTACTTTTTCTTCTCATATCATAAATATAACTAAAAAAGTTAACTCTAGATTGGGTGTGTTAAGAAGGAAAACATCTATACTATCGAGAGAGACTAGAAATAGAGTGGTTATACAATTACTTTTACCAATGTTAGAATATGATAGTTTAATTTATCAGTTTGCCCCTAAATGTTTACTAAATAGTTTAGACAAAACATATTATAGAATAGCGAGATATGTAAAGAAATGCCCATATAATACTCATCATTGTAATTTACTACAGGACCTTGGTTGGGATTCTCTTGCAACTCATCGAAAAAAACTTGTAGGGTATAAAGCTTTCTTTGAATATAGAGGGAAGATTAATCAAGGTGTGCCCTCTCTTGGTGTTCCTATTTCTGACAGATATAACCTAAGACATTTAAAACATAGATGTCAAAAGGTTCCTTTAGAATTAAATGTTTATAGTAAAATGCAACACAATTTCTATTTGCCAAAAATATGGAATGAAATAGATTTGCATATTAAAACTATTACTAGTTTTAATAAATTTAAGTATTCTTTGAATACTATTTGGAGAGATAGATGCATTTGTTATGGTGTTTTTTAGATTACATAAATATTTTTCTTTAATTTTTTTTCTTCTAATCTTCCCCCTTTTTTCTTTCTTTTATTTTCATTTGTCTCCATTCCCTTCCCTCCTTTTCTTCCCTGATGTTCTTGATTAAACATGATAATATTGAGAATGTAAATAATTCTTTTCTGTTGTTAGTTATCAAATCATGTGGACTCGTCTGGATAAACGCATATTTAAAGTGTGATGGAATTGTTGAATTTTACTGATATATTGTGTATACATGCATGTTTTTTGTAATCTATGTAGTGAATCTGTTTGTCTTATATGTAAGATTTGTTCCTGTAATATAATTACATGATGTCATTGTTTTTTGAACTTGTAATCTTAAACAGGACAACTCTGATAAACAGGGCCTTTGGTCCTAAAAGTTATTAACCTGTTAAAAAAATAAAACTTTCTATCTATCTATCAATCTATCCATCTATCTATCTATCTATCTATCTTTCTTTATCTAGGTGTGCCTTTCTAGTTAAATAAGGGAGATAGTGGGAAGGGGGTTACATAAACATATCCAGTCTCATCTCAGAAATGTACCTTTTACATTCTATGGTATTCTCCCTCACACCTGATATTCTAATTTTAACGGAAACCTGGTTAAACACCAAAATACCCAATCTCGCCATTGATATCCCAGGTTAATCCATAATTAGGCATGATAGGACTGGCAGGGGTGGTGGAGTAGCCATGTATATCCTGTCCCCACTTCAGTTCACAACTAGTCTAACATCCTTATTACTCTCCGCCTACGAAGCACTTGTAGTAAACATTACCTTGCCTTTTTCCTCCCCTATCTTCATAGCTTGCATCTACTGTTGATCTGGCTCCAAGGCATCCAATGCTTTGGATCTCATTATCTCCATAATCTTCCTCTGACATAAAGGCGAGGATATACATCCTAGGTGATGTAAACCTAAACTGGCTATCAGCAATAACTGCCAAGACACGTAATGACATCATGGCCCTCAATCTTTCCCAACTCATCCTGGAACCCACCTGTCTAAATCATAAAACCCTTAACTACTCAATGATAGACTGGGCTCTCACCTCTCCCCCCACCAAGTCATTAAATCAGGCATCCTCCCTGATGCCCTCAGTGATCATCACCCAATCTTTGTTGTCAGGAAAGTCCACAGACCAAAACCGCCACACAAAATTCTGCAACTCTGCTCCTTCAGCTCCTTAAACCTTAATCCCCTTAATAAACTGGCCAGCTCCGATTGGTCCCCTATTGCCTTTGCCCCTTCCATTGACCAAGCCCTCGCTTATTTCATCTAACTACATGGAACTCCTGCACTCCATTCAAAAGCACTGGAGTTCGTGGCAACCATTATCCCTGGGTCTCCCCCGAGTTACTGACCTGTCTCAGGAAGCAAGGCAAAGCTTGGAGGAAACATAAGGCCTCCCTGCTTCGCCCATACTATGCCAGGTATTGCATGTTAAAAAATGCCTGCACAAAAGCTACTAGACTTGCCAAGTCTGAATATTTTAAATCATCTTTTCTCAAAAACATCAGTTTCCCCTCCAAATTCTGGAAGGTGAATTCTCCCCTTCACATCCGTCTCCCTCAATGCTTAAAATAAACAACTCATTGGTCTCCAAACCATGCGCAGTGGCTCAAGAGTTTAAGTCCTACTATACCTCCTGTGCCACAGCACTTCTAAAGTCCCTCCCCTCTACCCTTCCCCCTCCTCATCCTCCCACACCCAACACTCAACCCCTCCGTGCCCACCCTTCCTTCTCCTTTTCTGCTGTCTTCCCAGAGGAAACACTAACAGCCCTTCTCGCTCTCTTAATCTTTCTAAAGGCTCATCACCAGATGACCTTGACCCTAAACTCCTCTACCTTTCAGCTCTGCTATAGCCTACCCTCTCTCCTTAATCCTAAATCTCTCCTTCTAAACCTCATCTATTCCTTCATCCTGGAAACACCCCTCCCCCAAGAGGATGGTGACCCCTCCTCCCCTGCAAATTTTCACCCAATCTCCCTCCTCCTCCTCCCTTCCCTTGCTAAGCTCCAAGAACATCTGGTCCTCTCTCAACTAACCTCCTTCCTCAATGACACTTCCTTTTCACCTTGTTCAAATCTTGCTTTCGGAAGAACCACTCCACTACCACCTCCCTACTCAGGCTCACTGACTGCATCCTCACCGGGCTGGATAATGGCCTCATTACCTCTGCCACCTTTGCCAGTCTTGCCAAGACTTTCGACAGTCTCTCATGTCCTACTTCTTGACTCCCTTATGGCTTCTGGGTTGTCTGCTTCTGCCCAAAAAACTGGTTTAGAGCTTACCTCTCAGGCAGAACACAATCCATCAAGATACAGGATACGATCTCTCCCCCCTCCCTATTTACACAGGAGTCCCACGGGGCTTGGTGCTTGGACCCATTCTCTTCTCCGTCTTCCTAAATGACTTGCCCTCAGTATGCTCCCCCTCCTTCTCTATCCATACGTATGCCAACAACACTGTCCTTTTCTCCTCTGGCAAATGTCCCGCCAGTGTAGCAACCACCCTTCAGTATGACTTCCACCAGGTTCAGCTATGGTTTGCCTCACATCAGCTATTCCTAAATGCCAAAAAGACTGTCTCCATGACCTTTGGCACTAGGCAGAGACTCTCTAGGTTCCATCCTTTACCTTCTTTCCGTACTCTTGATGGGACAATCCTAGAGTACACCTCCTCATTCAGATGCCTTGGGGTTTGGTTGGACCAACACCTCAACTTCTCTGGCCACATTGACGCCATCCTGAAAAAACTGTGCCCCAAGCTTGGTGCCTTATTCAGAAACTGTAGTTGCATCCCTCCTATGGTGCAGCATGAACTAGTCCAGAAGATGATCCTCCCCATTTTTGACTACTGTGATGTAGTCTATGGTACCGCTCCCAAATCCTCCCTAACCAGATTGGACACTCAGTTTAACTCCTTCTGTCATTTTGCCCTTGATGCTCCATCACGCACACATCACTTTGACCTCTACCATACCCTGTCCCTTCCCCCGCTTGCCAACAGACGCCCCACTCATTGTGCCAAACTCACTTCTAAATTTTGGTTAGGAAAACATCCATCCTACCTCTCATGTTCACTCTCTTCCCCCTTTCCCCCTCCCACTCCCTCAGATCCTCTGACACTCACACTTTGTTGGTCCCCTGTCAGACCACTCTCATCGGTCAATCAGGCTTCACCCATCGTTTTCCGCAAATCTGGAACCTCCCCCAAATACGTCACTCCTCCTCCTCCTCCTACTCCCTTGTCTCTGCCTTACACAACTTTCTCTCATCTAACTGCTCCTGCTTCAACCCTCCTTAACAGTCCACCTATACCTCTGCTCCTCTCCATGACTCACACCCCCTAATAAGCCTTTCTCCCTGCCTGAGCCTGCTTCTCAGCACGCTCTCCTCTCCCTTCGCCACTTACCTCCTCAGTCCTACCCCAGCCTTCTTCCATTACCAACTTGCCCCTGCTTGGTTTTTACCTCTGGCAGGGTCCTCAGCATCCTGGAGGGGTCTAACACTGGGCAAGCCTCCTCCTCCCCTTCCCCCTCCCTTCCCCTTCTCCTTTCTACCCAACTTGTCCTCACCTAAATCTGTCCTCTGTCAGGATTGTTAGCACCCTGGCGATGTCTACTCTCAGGTAAGTTTCCTCCCTCCTTTTTTTCCTTTCCTCTTCTATCCCCCCATTTCCCCTGCCCAACTTGTCCTCACCTAATTCTATTCCCTGGCAGGGTTCTCTGCATCCTGGAGGGACCCAGCACCGGACAATTACTCTTCCTTCACTCCCCCTCTATCCTTTCTACCCAACCAGTCCTTGCCTGATTCTGCACTCTGGCAGAGTTCTCAGCATCCTGGAGTGGCCTAGTCTTAGGCAAGCTTCAACTCATTGACATGCTTATGTGATGTGTAACACTGCATGGGAGGAGCGGGTTTGTTTCGTGAATGCACTTTTGGAATTTATAAACTGTGGATATCCAGTGTCAGATGAATTTTAAATGTGGATACCAATAAAGGATTTTGTACCAGTGAACAGGAATCAGTGAGTTTTTCCTGAGTATCTGGCTGTCATGTGCATACCAATGACTGGTGTAAATCGCATATGCGAGCATTTGGCCTTGTGAGTGGTGCCGGTCCCGAGTGACCTATGGTTGTGATTTCAGAGATTACTTTAAGTTTGACTGGGCACACTCACTTCCCGGTGCAGCAGTTTCCTTTCTGTTTTAAGCTTCTGCTTTCCCTCCTCTTCTCTCCTTTCCCTTCAGCCTTTCCTTTCTTTTCTCTCTTCTCAATGTGTCCTCACCTAGTTCTGCCCCCTGGCAGAGTTCTCAGCATCCTGGAGGGGTCCAGCACTGGGAAATGATTCTTCCTTCCCTCCCCTTTCCCCTCCATCCTTTCTATCTAACTCATCCTTGCCTGACTCTGCTCTCCGGCAGGGTTCTCAGTATCCTGAAGAGGCCTAGTCTTAGGCAGGTTTCTCCCACCCCTCCTCCTCGTCATTCCCTTTACCATCCCCTCTACTATCTCTACCCAAATTGTCCCTGCCTACTCTAAGCCCTCGTCTCATTCTGACACTGGCAGCGATCTCGGCACTCTGAAGGGGCCAGTTCCCAGGTATGACTCATCCTTCCCTTCCCTACCCTATCCTTTGCCCCCACCTCCCTCCTGAGCTCCCTCTCTACCCCCCTGCACTTAAACAAAGGAATTAGTTCACTTGCGCTAATAAATTGCACTTTTTGTTCTGCCTGAGGTGCTCCCAGATTGCACTAGCCCTGTGTTAACTTGCCCCGCGCAATTGATTTTTTTGCTCACTTCCCCCATCGTTATCCTCTTCTTCCACCAGCTGGTTTCCCCTGTCTACCCCCTCTGCCTTCCTTGATGTCCCCTCACTGCACCTCATTCATTCAATAATTGCTAAACGATCCGCCTCTTAACTGTGATCCATTCCTGCAAGGAGTTGGCTTCAAGACTACATTAAATTTCTGTACCATGTTCCTCAGATATGCCACTTGTAATTATATGCATATTCCACAGGAATGATATATTTAACTGTATGTTATGTCACAAATGCAATTGTATGATTATTTCTGGTATTTTTTAACTGTATATCTTGTTACAAATGTAATTAAATGTTTAATTTCTTGGATATGTTAAATGGTAAACTGTATGTCTAATTCTTCATCCAATTGTACCCCAACCCCCCAGATCACACCAGGAGACTAGCAACTAGTTGTTCAGTGTGCCTTCCTGGTGAAACATTTCAATAAAAATTAAAAAAATAAAAGATCTTGATTACACTTGCCTGACAGACAACTACCCAACATTTTTTGCCTGACATACGAACATACGAAGAAGCCAGCAGAAGAAGGCAATTTGATCTATCAAGTCTGCTCGTATTGCAGGGGTCCACAGCTTGAGCTACTGTCCCTGTCCTCCCTCCCCACTCCTCCCATTCTCCCTACCCACGATCCTTACTTTCCACCTATATCTATCCCAGACTCTCTTAAAGCTGCTCACTGTCTTCAATGAGATGACCTCTTCCGGCAGTGCATTCCAAGTGTCCACTGCCCTTTCTGAGAAGAAGTGCCTCCTGACCTCCCTCCCTCCCTCCTGAACCTCCCACCCTCCAGCTTAAGGCTGTGCCCCCTCATGTTATGGTTGCCACTCAGCTTAAATAGACTCTCCTTATCAATCTTATTTATTCCTTTCAAGCACTTGAAGGTCCCAATCATGTTCCCTCTCTCTCCCCCCTGTCTTCCAGAGAGTACATGTTCAGTGCCCTCAATCTCTCCTTGTATGCCTTACTCTGCTGACCTGCCATCATCTTTGTAGCCCTCCTCTGGACCTTCTCCAGTAGGTTAATGTTATTTTTGAGGTGTGGGCATCAGTACTGAACTCCATACTCTAGATGCGGCCTTACCAGTGACCTGTACCAGGGCAGTATAACCTCCTCTCTCCTACTACTGATCTCCCTAGATATGCATCCCAGCATCTTGTTTGCCTTTGCTGCTGTTTTCTTGCACTGCGTGGAGTGCTTCAGGTCACTAGTGGTCATCACTTCCAGGTCCTTCTCCTCCTCTGATGCAGATACTCGGACTCCACCCTGGTAGTACTCTGTCCTGGGATTCTTGACTCCAATATGCATAACTTTGCATTTCTTGGCATTGGAGCCAAGCTGCCAGATCCTGAACCACTTCCCAGGCTTTTCCACATCTTCCTGTAAGGTCCTGTATCCCTTCAGCTGTGTCCACCCTCCTGCAGAGCTTGGTGTCATCCACAAATAGGCACAGTTTGCCCTTAATGCCATCCCCAATGTCATTAATGAAGACATTTAACAACACTGGCCAGCACCGAGCCCTGCAGAACCCCACTGGTTACCTTTCTGGTGCCAGATAACTCTCCCCCCACAACCAGCCTCTGGGTTCTGTCCCTCAGCCAGTTTTCCATCCATCTGGCCATCTTTTCCCCAACCCTAAGATCCATCAACTTCCTGATCAACCTTTAGTGGGGGCACAGAGTCAAAGGCCTTGCTGAAATCAAGATAGAGGATGTCTACCACTTGGATTCTGTCTACTGTCTTAGTGACACAGTCAAAGAAGTCAATCAGATTTGTTTGACACGATCTCAAATGCCCAACATTTTCTGCCCAACATGCAGTTGCCTGACTGGTGTACAATCCTGACAAGAGATTGTCCGACATTCGGAAAGTCAGCGACCTGGAGTTAGTTATATTAAGTCTGGAGGTGCAGGATCACGATGCACACTACATGCAGGGGTGGGTCTGCACCTTGCACCCCTCTACACAGTGAACTCTGCCCCCTGCATCCCCCAGACTTAATATAACTAACTCCAGGTCACTGACTTTCTGAATGTTGGGCAATCTCTTGTCAGGATTGTACACCTCTCAGGCAACTGCATGTTGGACAAAAAATGTTGGGCAGCTGCTTGTTAGGCACGTGAAAGTCAGACAATCATAGAACTCCCGTTTGAGGTCATGATCATTCCAGACTTTGTCATAGAAACAGCCAAAGTTGCTGCTGGCTTTACGAATGTAAGTAACTGTCTCCTTATCTATGAGCACTTCAGTAGAGAAATTGCCGCTGAGGTACTTGAAAGATGCTACTTCCTTCAGTTTGAGGCCACTGATATTGATGTTGGTCTCAGCAGCTGAAATCATATCATTTAGTGGCCTTTGATGCATAACCTTTGTCTTGCTGAGGTTGATCAACAGGCCAAATGCTGTTTCTGCTGCAGATAAGTGATCGGACATCTCCTGGAGGTCACAATCTGTGTGTACGAACATCGCACAGTCATCACATAATCCCCTCTTTAAAAGGGAACCTGTTTTACAAAAACAGGTTTCTAAAACTTTTTTTTAATTATCTTCTAGTATTAGCGTATACGTTTTACAGTTTAGTGTATATGCAGCAGATCAAACAGAGATGTTTCAACTCACATTTTTTCAGCCTTCGAAATTCTCAGTTCCTGATCCATATCTTGACAGAAAATAAGTGTTGACATTCTCTTTCTCAGATTTGTGCCCACTTTAAATTTAAATAGCTGTAGTGCCAGGTACCTTTTTATTATTTATAATCTGTTTTTACTATACAGGCGCTTTGATCTTAATTGTAATTGCACTTTTTATAAAAAAAAAAGATTGATTGATTGATAATTCTCTGTTGTGACATCTCAATCTGTTGCCATGGAAGTAACTGTGATACCACAATTGGTGCATTATGCCCTCAGGTGAGGAGAAAGCTACATGAACAGATAAACTCTTCAGGAGCAGAGATCCTGTTTTTATGCAAATGACTTCAGCAATAAAAATTGGGGAGGAAAAATACAGAACTAATGTAAAATATTAATTGAACTGTGTCTAAATATTATGTTTTGTTTAAGTTATCCTGAACGTGTCAGCTGCACTTTAAGGAACTCCATGGCCCACTTTGCTGCAAGGTATTCCTTTTCAGTGTGAAGTACCTTTTGTCTCGGTTGTGCAATTTCCTCCTTATGTATAGAATAGGATGTTCTCTCTGTCTATATGCTGACTCAAGACTGCACCTAGGCCTACCTCTGATGCATCAGTCTGTAACAGAAATTGTTTCTCAAAGTCTGGGCTTCTTAAAATGGGCTGAACATAATTCAGACTTAATGGCTCGAAAAGGCTCATCACACTCTGGGGTCCATTTCACATTATTTGGTAACAGTTTCTTTGTGAGTTCAGTGAGGGGAGTAGATAACTCGGCAAAGCTGGCAACAGATCTCCGATAATAACCAGCCAGCCATAAAAATTACCTTGTATGTTTCTTGGTCTTGGGGATAGGGCTGTTAGCTACAGCTTCTATCTTGGAAACCTCGCTTGACTTCTCCATTTCCCAAAACACTGCCCAAATATCTGGTTTCCTGTATGCCCAGTGTACACTTGGTAGGATTAATTGTCAGACCTGCCTTTTTGATCGATTGGATAACTGCTCGTAGGTGTTCCAGGTGGCTTTTTCAATCTGGACTGTACATCACAACATCATCCAGGTACACAGCACAATAACCAGTGTGAAGGGATAAAATTACATCCATGTACAGCTGGAATGTAGTGGGTGCGCCATATAAACCAAACGGCATGGTGGTGAGCTGATAGAATCCTATAGTAGTGGCAAATGCAGTTTTGTCTCTGGATTCTTTAGCTAGGGGAATTTACCAGTAACTCTTGGTGAGATTGAGGGTACTGATATACTTGGCACTCCCTAGTCTGTCCACCAAATCATGTATTCTGGGCATAGGATAACTGTCAAATTCTGACACTGAATTAAGTTTCCTGAAATCAAGGCAGATTCTAACACCTCCTTCTTTTTTGTTTACAGTCACCACTGGTTATGACCAAGTACCTTGCGACTCTTCTATGATATCCAGTTCTTTGATATTTTGTATTTTCTTAACCACGTCTGCTCTTAACTGCTCTGGTAATCTGGGTTCCATGTCATAACAGTGATCGCAGAAAGGCAATCACCGTTAGGGCAAGGGTACATCATGGAAAATCAATGTTGGCAATGTACACTACTGCTGCACAGCAAAAGGGCACTGGAGACTTACATTTTTTTATTAATGCGGGGGCTGTGCCCCCCACACCCACCTACTTAAGGATTCTCAACTCCACCGGGGTGCATGTTGGGGGGATGCAAAACAAAACAAAAATTAAATCCCAGACCGGCGTACAAAAACGTGACTGTGCCTAGAACTGAACCTGGTACCCTCCCAACCCTAGCCTGCCTGCCATGCCACATGGCCATCTTGGCAACTGACCACTGCAGTACACCCCACAAACCCTCCTTCCCCTTCCGTCCATGGCATGACATGCCCCCCCACGCGCATGTACATATAGCGACATCCTGTTGCTATATTCATGGACCCCCCCAATAAGGTCGCCCTCCCTGCCCAGTAGCCCTCTGTACAGGTGCCATGATTGAGTCGCCCTTCTTGAAAGTGCTCAATCGCGGTCGCCATTGTCACAGGCTAACATAATGGGTATGTCTTTTGTCTAATAGGGCGAGCCTGGTACTGTGGTAAAAGTACTGTTAAATGTCTTTAGCAAGTTACGAATTTCTGCAGTTTGTTCGGAGGTTAAGGAAATATTCACCTTTACAGCATCAGCAGTTACAGTTTGTTACAGCCGATCATAAGCTACATCAACATTTTCTTAATCAGTTTCTGGTAAAACTAGCAAAACAGCTTTTGGTGTTTTTTCAACCCATTTCTTGAGGTTAGCATGGTATATCTTAGTAGGACTTTTCCTATCAGAGTTTCAATCTCATAGTTAACAGTACCAGTACATCTGAGCACTTTGTAAGGCCCTTGCCACTTCATTAATAGTTTATTTTCTGTAGTGGGTAACAGCAGCAAGACCTTTTCACCAGGCTCAAAAACCTTTTTCTTTTACCCCTTGATCATAATAATATCTTCTGCTGGTTTTGGGCCTCTTCCTGATTACTATGGGCGATTTCAACATATTTTGCCAGCTTCTTTCTCAGGGCAGACATATAAGATATAATAGATTGCTTCTGATGGGGGTTATCTTCCCGTGTTTCTTTTATTACATATAGTGGGCCTCTAGGTTGTCTACCATACAGCATTTCAAATGATGAAAATCCTGTTGATGCCTGTGGCACATCTCTGTATGGAAAAAGTAGGTAAGGCAAGTATTGGTTCCAGTCTTTCCCTTCCCCTTTTACAAACCTTTTTAACATGCATTTTAGGGTTTGATTAAAATGCTTACAAAGACCGTCCATCTGAGGGTAATAAGGGGGGGTTCTTATGGCAGTGATACTTAGTAGTCGGTACCATTACTTCAGTAATGCAGCAACAAAATTACTACCCTGATCAGTAATAATCAGTTATGGCATGCCCACCCTGCTGAACATTTTGGCTAGCTCTGCTGCCACTTTTGGGGCTGTGACAGTATGCATTGGCATTGCCTCTAGGTATCGAGTAGCATAGTCACATATGACCAAAATGAATCTATTACCCTTTTTACTTTTGTCTAAGGGACCAACCACATCCATTGCAATTCTCTCAAAAGGCTCATCTATCAAGGATAGGGGCACCTCATCTTTTTTAGTCATTGGGGCTACTTTCTGACACTCAGCACAAAAACTGTAATAGATGGCAACATCTTCATGAATTCCAAGCCAGTAAAATCTGTACAGCAATCTGGCAAGGGTGCAATCCCACCCCAAATGACCAGCCATAGGACTATCATGTGCTATCTGTAACAATTCAGACCAATACTTTTGTGGTATAACCAATGATTATATCTGGTCATGTGTCTGAAGTTTAACCCAAACACTGTACAGTTGCCCATTACATTTATTTAACATAGATTCACCCTGTTTTGGTTTCACCTCTAACTTTTTAAAATAACCTTGGAGAGAAACATCATTAGCTTGTTCTGAAAGAAAATCACAATCAGTGATCAGTTTAGTTTCAGCATTTTCATATGTTAACCCCTTATGTCCATCAGTCTTTTGTAGCCACTGTTTTTCAGGCATCGTCTTTCTTACCTGAACTTCTGAATCTTGGAGCTGTGCTCAAACAAGTTCGAATCAAAATCAACAAAAGGAAAAAAGTCCCCACCATCTGAGATTTTCTTTGCCTGAGCTCCTGTCACCACAGCTGCTGAAACATCAGGATTACTCCCTCTTTGATTAACTCAGTAAATCCTGGAAAGTCATTTCCAGTAATCACAAATACAGGTAACTTAGGCACTACCCACACTTTCATTTGGTGCAACACACCCTTAATCAGTGAAAATCAGTGTCAGTGGCTCAGTAGGTAGCACACTTGCCTCTGAGGCCGTGAGATCAGAGGGCTGTGAGTTCAGTTCCCACATCTGGCACTTGGGTTGATATCCCAATACTGACACTGTAGTGCAGCATGAGGGGGGTGCTGCACTTCTGAGGCGTCGTCTTTCGGATGAGACTTTAAACCGAGGTCCCATCTGCCTGGATTGGTGGTAGTTCAGGTGGATGTTAAAGATTCCATGACACTTATTGAAAAGATACAACCACAAAGCAAAACATATACAAAATAGTATTTACAGTACACAAAATCATAATATAAAACAAGGATTAACATAAATAAGTATTACATCATACATTCAAAAATCAGCAGCAGTTTAGTGACCCAAAAAACTAACCAGTGCCAACTCCCCCCCCACACTAAAATAGTAGGGAAGTGTTTATTATCATAACAGTAGACCAAAAGTGAAATATAAACTGTGGTATGTCACATAAAATAATAAACAAATCATATAGAAAACAAAACAAATGAGTATTGTCAACATACCATGTCAGAGCAATGTAAAAGAAATAATACGAAAACATCCCCCCACTAAAAAGGATTAGGGGAATATTGCAACTAAAAAGCAACAATCAAACAATAATATATACAGTAGAAATCATAATGCACAGCAAATGGAAATAAAACAAGTATACTAGCATACAAATGGGATGTACAGAAAGCATAGAAACCAAGTATGCACAACAAACCAGCATCATAAAATGATTGGAAAATTAAAAAAACAAATAGTACCAGAAGCTACAAATGCCCCCCCTTAAAGGGAGGAAGTGGGTCTAAAATAAAACTTACACGTATGCAGAAAATAGCAGTCCCCACCAAAATTACACCAAAAGGAGGTTCTAGCCTTACAAGCAGGGATACCCAGCACTTTTCAAGAAGGCCTGGACATAGCACTATAACCTTTAACCTGTGTCAAGCCAGTTCATTTTCCTCCATAACAATCAAAACAGTTTAGGATGCACTTTTCCTTTTTCCTGAAGTCTCCAGCTAAGTATTACCTTCTTAATGTTATTAATGTATTAATACATGTTATTAATGTATTAATCTGGGATGCAGAGAGTAATTTCTGCCGAAGTGTAAAATTACACCGTGCTTGCCACAGCTGAAAGCCTATATGACCCATTAACAGGCGCATAGTGATTACATCACAAGTCACCCAGGAGCCCGGCAGAACCCCTTTCACCCAGATCTGTGATGATAGATCCCAAAAAGGAGTTAAAGGCCACACATCCTGAAATTGGGACCAAAAGGAAACTACAAAGGGACAATCCACAAAAAAATCTTCCATAGTTTCAACCACCCCTAAGCAGGTTTCCTCTCTGGGACAAAACCTTTCCAAGAGTTCTTTATGCCTCATATTGCCTTTTACCCCTAATCTGTTGTGGAGATATAGCCATAAAAAATCCCACATATAGCGGGGTACCCTCTTGCTTACTAATAATTGAAATTTGGAATGTCACTCAGAAAGTGGTAAATCATGAAACCAAGGATCCATAAAAAAGTAATCCTGCAATATAGTACTATAGAATTGCTGACGTGTTCGAAGAAGAAAGGATTTTCTGACAACATGCCAGGATTTCAACTTTTGAAACATCATATGAAAGTGACTAGTCAATGCACATAACCGTACCTGCTGGGCCAAAAAGGAATCCTGAACCCAATGCCTAAGAAGGGGATCTATACCATCAGGCACCCACGGGGACCAGATCTTAACAACCCCCTTGAGCAAAGGAACTAAATTATAAAAGATAAATACACTATGCAAGAATACAACTGGATTCACCATACCTAAACCTCCTTCACCGATAGGTAAATAAGTGATACCCCTCTTCACCGGATTTAATCTATTACCCTATAAACAAAGAAAAAATACATCATAAAGAAAGATTTCTAAAGAAGGGAGAGGGGGAAAAACTGCAGCTATAAACAAAAAATATGGCAACAAAAAAATGTAATCAAATATATTCGCTTTGCTTTAGACATTCAGCCCTTATTCCAGAGTAACACCCTATTACGTGCCTTCAATAATTGGCTCTCCCAATTGTACCGATGATCATCCACACCTCCAAAATAAATACCAAAAATCTTCCTATAGCCAGTTTTAATAGGCAGGTCCCAAATCAATGACACATCGGTGGCCACATACCCCAAAGGCAATATCCCACTTTTAAACCTATTAAGAGAGGAACCAGACATAGCTGAAAAGGTGTACAATAATGTCCGTGCAGCAACAGCAGAATTTTTATCTGGCAGAACTAAAACCAAATCATCTGCATATGCTATTGTCACTATCTGTGGGTCCATATAACCAACTGATAATCCAACAATATCATATGTATTATTTAAAGCATGCAAAAGGGGGTCCAAGGATAAGACATAGAGTAGGGGACTTAGTGGACACCCTTGCCATACTCCCCTATGTACCTCAATATCTCTTCCCAACCATCCATTTATGCTAGGTATCAGAGTGATGTCTGTATAGCAGGTACGTAGCCAGTTTATAAATTGTGAGGGAAACCCATACCGTCTCAAACTCTCCCACAGATAACTATATTCTACTTGATCAAAAGCTTTAGCCAGTCAAGACAAACCAGATGCCCAAACATGTCTCCAGATGCTCCTTTAGCTATAAGCTCCTTGAGTAGGATCAGTGCATCCTGAACACTTCATGTGGCACCCACTAAATTGTGATGGATGTAATAAGACCAATACACCCGTAATCTAATACAAAGATTTTCATCAAGATCTTACAGTCAGTGTTCAAAAGAGACAAAGGCCTCCAATTATCTAAATCCCCACGCTCCCCTTTATTTTTATACAGTAAAAGCAACACACCCTGTAACATGCTTTTAGGTAGAGACCTTGCCTGTAACCCAGCATTCTATACCGACATAGGTAAGTACCCAAAACTTCCCACAAACTTTTATAGATTTCATGGGACAATCCATCAGCACCTGGAGTAATTCCCGACTTCAGAGATGGACCAAAGTAGACTGCTCATCTATAGACAAAACAGAGACTGATCTTCTAAGAAACCAATCATTAATGGGGGTCTCAGGGAGCAATCTACTCTTAAAGGATGCAGTAACATAGTCATGTATCGTATCTAAAATACCAGTATTTGTTGTAACACGCCCCCCAGTTGAGGTGTTTAAATACATCATAGCTCGGGAGTGTTTAAGAAGTTTCAGATTTTCAAAAGGTAAAATATCCTTCTTTGTACCACTAATCCCATATTTATCCTTTCTCTCCATGTCCTGTAAAACCTGAGACTGTAAATTAACCAACTCTTCCTTTACCTTTTTAATTTGACCCAGATCTGCAGATCCCAAAGACTGGTGGAAGGTAGACAAAAAATGAAGTCGTTCTCAAAGATATTGAAGTCCATCATGCCGGAATCTCCCATTTAAACAACCTATGGTTTTAAAATAGAGTCTGACTTCACATTTCGTGTCCTTCCACCAAGTATTTAAATCTTCATATAGAAAGAAAACAGACCGACATGCTAAAAAAAAGGGAATGTGGACCATCAGCCACACCAGGGATATCTAATAAGATAACATTTAATTTCCAAAAACTTGGCCCCCTCTGAACTTCAGGACTATCACATAACACTAATCTAAGCATTTTATGATCTGATGTGGCCACCTCCTGCAAGGACTGTGATTGTACTACAACCCCTGTTGAAAGAAAAAAGTAGTCAATTCTGGAACCTCTAGTTCCGCAAAAATAAGTATTTCCAAACCCATAAGAGGTAGGCCCAAAAGCATCATTTAAACCAGTATCTGCAAGAAGTTTTGACAAGCTTGCCATATCACTATACACTTTCTTCCTCGTTCCAGAAGAAACACTGGAAGGCAAGGAGCAGTTAAAGTCCTCCCCAAGGATAGTAACATAAGAGGTGCATAGAAAAGGGTATAATGAATTAAAAAAGGGTTACTCGATCAAATTTAGATTGAGGTGCATAAATATTAAGTAACTGTAAGGGTAAGGAACCCCACTTAACATCCAAAACCAAGGCCATACCAGCTAAAATCTCTATCTGATGAATTACTTTTATATGTGAATGAAAAAAACAAATCCCCACCCCACCACACAAATCACTTCCCAAAGACCAAAAACAATCTCCCCACACCCAACCTGTAGTGGCAGCCTCTATCTCCGTAGGAGAATGCAAACGAACATCCTGCAGGAAAACACAGTCCAGATTTTCATATAAAAAATGAGAATAAGTGCTCTGACGTTTAACAGGAGATTTAATGCTATTTGCATTTAAAGTTGCCTCTCTAAAGTAAAAGGGGAACCATGAGTTAATGAAAGGGTAAAGTCACTTTACATTGCTAGATGCTCTTGTTACCCTTCCACTTTTCCCATCTGATGGCTTAGGACCAATCTGTCCTTCAGCAGGTTCCAAGGGCTCAGGCCTTGGGGGGGTGCAGAAGGCAGAGACATGTCAGAAACCGCCTCCGGAGCCTCTACCAATACTGCAAAGGTATTAGGGTCAGTAGTAGAACCATGCATGGAAGGTAAAGCTGTTTTCCTACCCACCTTCCCCTTTCCTTTAACAGATTTCCCTTTCTTGCCACTAACCATAGTAAAACCATCTACCAAGGGATCCAAACTAGACAATACCGAATCCTGGCAAATAACCCCCCCCTTGTCCCATCTCTGGTACCTCATGAGTCACCACTTGAGGTATATCTATAGAGTCTGTGCTTGAGGTAGAGTTATCAATCAAACCTGACACGGGCAAGGGAGACTAGCCCAGAGGTACTGGGATCCAACCTTCCTCCAGTAGGAATGCCAAGTCGAACTGCCTCCTAATATAATGGTCTTGTACCCCAAAATCAGCTTCCGTGTGTTTTAGCTGCCAAGGGCAAAGTTCAAACATGTGACCCACCACATCACAAAGATTGCATTTAGAGATTTGGAAACAGTGAGCACTAGGATGACCAGACTCCCCACAATAAGAACATTTTAGCATATCACAAGAGGTGCTTATGCAAGTCCGAGACCCACACTTGAAGCAAACCCTTGGCTGACCTGGATAAAAAAGAAACCCCTTATCCCTCCCCAAAAAAACAGTTGGGGAGATGCACCAAATCAGAATCAGTAGAGTGGAGTTTAATCCTAAATTTCCAACCCCCATTCCAAAATCCCGCTGCATCCAGGATAGGAACAGGATTCCCCTGTATTGTAGATAACCAATTAACAATATCTATGACATTAACCCCTTCATTTCTGAACATGATTGTAATGACCCTAAAGGCCTGTTTTGAAAGAGGCAATACAATAAAGTCTGACCATAGGGGATTAGTTTTTAGATTTAAATAGCGACTCCAGAATAGTTCCAAAAGAGCTGGGGTGTGAAAACTGACATCAAATGTAAACTCTCCAGGAACATGGATCAAGGCGTAGACTTCAGAAGGGGAAAAAAACATACTTTTCTTCAATAAAGTTTTTCCAACATAAAACCTATCGGGGGGATTATCCCTGGGGCCAACATATCATAAACGAATGGCATTTTGCCGCTTAGCTAATTCTAGAGGTTGCCTAAAATGACTGGCATAGGAAGGTTTTTCCACAGGTTCCAAAGCTGGCCTCTGTATGACAGAGGAAGTAGCCACATCTGCAGCCATTTCCACTGACAAGCTGTCCAAGGGTAGTCCAGAATCAGTAGTAGATTTAGGAAAAGGGGAGACTGGAAGTTCAGAGACTAAAACAACAGGAGAAGGGACTGATAAAGCCACAGTACTTATCTCTGCAGACTCCGGTAGTGCTGAAGATCCATCAGCCGGCTTCCATGAATCACCCGAAATCGGAATCCAGCCAGCCCCACGCAGTGCATGCTCCGGAGACTAGAGATCAGGATTCATCTACCAGATCTCCCCAATCTTTAGAAGTCAGAACTTCGCTGACTTTTAGCCTTTCAGTAGCCAGATGCAACTTGCTGAGCCCCTCTGCTGCTGCAGTGCTCGGTGAACCCTCCGATCTCTTCCACTTCCTGTCATCCTCCACAGTGAGGTTCCTACGTTCCTGTACCAATAATGCACTCACACAAAGAAGTTCCTCTTCCAAACAGCGTTGTTTCTCTGACAAACTAAGCCCCAGAGTAGCAACAGAAACTGAAGGACCACTTGAGTTGGCGTTTTGCTGGCCACCTCACAGGTGCATCCCAGCCATTTCAGCATTTCCAGACTCGGTGAAATCAACAGGTGAGGAATTACTCTGGGCTATCGCAGCCCCATGTGCAGCTCCTCCACTGTCCTCCTCCACCTCCTCCACCATCTTGGTCCCACCAGAAAATGGGTCCCCCCTGCTCATAGGAAGCAGGAAGTAGGGGAATTTCCCTGGTGTCCTGGCCAAATTTCTCCCATTCAAACACCACCAACAGCTTAATCTGGTTCAATTTCAGTTGCTTACCATCTGTATCCCCCTCCCTCCCTCGGTCACCCCTGAAAAAGGGACCTCTAGGCCAGTGAGCTTACCAGGTCAACAAAATTCAATAAATAAATAATAGTCAGAGTCACTTGGCTGGTGGGATAGTATTGAGTGTCCCCATGGATGCAGATGACACCAGTACCTGGTCCTTTTGGACATTGTTTTCCCAGCACTTCAGTATGCACTAGGGTCTGTCCCATTCCCGAAGACAAGTCCCTTCACAGTCTTATCTCCCACCTTCACATCTGTTAAGTACTTGCCCCAATTTGCTAAGGTCAAATCTGCTTCATTGTCACTCTTCTTACTACGGCAATTTTTTGCAATATGACCTAGCCTGTTACAGTTATAGCAAATAAAATCTTTGGGCACATATTTGTTACCCCTGTGACAGATAGCCAATCTGCTTGCTATTATGTGTATTATATCTGTAATATAAATATGTGTTCCTTTGAATTTCTGCTTGAGAAGTATGGCAGTCAGCACAGGGCATCATGGGATATTGGATTTTTAAAAGAACAAAAATGTGCTGGACTTGCTTGTTGTCACCTCTAGCTTGTAAAAGCCAACTTCCTGGGACTATAATAAAACCAGGTTGTATAGATTGTAAACCAGCCACTTGTATAAAGTATTGCATGTTATTACCTATTAGGAGGAAAGCAACTTCTGACAGATACCTATGAGAATCTTCACACAAATAGGAGAAATAGCTGTCAGGAAGTTCCTCTGAAGATCAAAGGAGTAATTTTGACCTGCCATAAAGCAGGCTCACTAATTTAAAAAAAGTATATTTTTTTTAGTGGGATGCTTAGCAACATACAGATACATGAGATTAATTCAGTATACAGGAATGTGAGTGACCTCACAGCCAGCATCACCACTGAACTGTGACCTCACAAGCTGGGTGGGACCCTTGTTCCCTATAGATTGACAAGGCTGAGAAAAAAAGTGGGCTTTCTATTTCTGGACTCCTGAAAGAACACACTCTCAAGAAGCACTTCTACTAAAGTACGTAATTCAACCACCACTATTTATCGATTGAAACTGGGGTAGGATTATTTTCTTTATGACTTGTCCTAAATGTTGTATGTTCTGTGTTTCATAGTTCATTTACTAATTTTAATTTTAGTAAACTTTGTTTTCCTTGAAATCCTGACTGAGCATTTTCCTCATTTTGAGTGTGAAAGCTGGAACAGTGTTGATAATTCAGACACAACTGTTAAGCGCTTACAGTGTGTTACCATATACACCAAGGTAAGGTACCAAGGTCTCAACTGAGTCAAAAAAGGGGCTTGTGAACCAGGTGGTGTGCCCACTGGGTTATGTATTGCACTGCATTTCCCTGAAGAGGGTGAGATATTTGAACCTGTTAATTGAGCATGCTAGCAAAAAAGGGTTCATATTTGACCCCAAGACTAAAGACTGGTAGTTGTTTGGATCCAAAACAGACAGGAGTGTTACGCTGTTTGTCTCCTAATCACATATTGCACTTTGAGGTTGGGCACTGTGGGAGCAGAGGGCCTGACCCCCGAAGTGTGTTTGTGACAGATTTGGTTGGCAGAGGTGCAATCTAAAAGATTTGGTTTGCTGTGCTGCAATCAAAAAGATTTGTTTGCATACTGTGAAATTATGTGGTGACATGAGCATTTACAGTCCAGTGTGTCAGATTCACAAACTGTAACAGTTCACATGTAAAATAAAGCAGTGATTTTAAGAAAAAAATAGAAATATATCATCGTGGTTACAGTCAAAGTTCCCTACCTGTTTTATTTATTTATTTATTTATTTTTTTTGGGTGCAAGCTAGTGTAGCTGTAGATTAGGGAAGAAGATGACTTCCACCTACAGCGAGTACACTGCAGAATACCTAAGGCAGTTGTGCCAGGAGAGAGGAGTCCGTTGCAAGGGGCGGAATGAACAGCACCTCGTGGAAGTTTTTGTGGCAGCCGATGCACACGACCTCGAGTCACTGTTGGTGACAAAGGGAACAGACCTCGGGCATGGAGGGGCCATGGTTCATTGCAGTGTCCAGTTCCAGGGAGGAGGACAGCAGGACCAGTGTGAACTGAGAGCCACGGCTGGTGACAAAGGGAACAGACCTTGGGCATGGTTGTATAGGTTGTAAACCAGCCTCTTGTATAAAGTATTGCATTTTATGACATACTAGGAGGGAAGCAACTTCTGATAGGATGTTGATGAACTGCTCCATTACAAACGTTTCGATCTGTGAGAGCGTTTTGCCCCACTGGTTGGAGCCATTTCATAAGGAGTTCTCTGAGACAGATGAAAGCTTTTTAAGGACTGTCAACTGTGTTGTACTTCAGGGACCAGAATCTGTGCCTGTATGTCTCTCCTGAGATGTCATACCTTTTCAGGATTTTGCTTTTTACCAGGTCATAGTTTTCTGACTGTACAGTGCCCATATTGCTGTAAGCAAGTTGGCCTTTCCCTGTCAGGTAAGGTACCAGTCTAATTGCCCATTGCTGCTTTGGCCACTGGCAGGCTGTGGCAACCCTTTCAAAAGTTGTCAAATATGCTTCAATATCATCCAAGGGACACAACTTTGCAAGTTTAATGCATTTTAAGTTGTTTGTGTCTGGTTGCTTTGCTAGACCAGTGCCAGATCCTCCAGCTTTGGTAACTTACAAGGTATCCATCCATCGCTGCATTTCTTCTCTTCTTTGCTGCTCCTGTCACTGCATCTCTTTTCTGTGCTACTCAAGTTTCATTTCTTCTTTTTGTTGTGCCTCTAAACATTGAATCACTTTTTCTCTCTGCTGCATCTCCTCTATTCTCTCTCTCTTTGTGTTGTATAGCCCACCATTTGAAAAAGGCAGTTAAGCTTTCAGGTTCTGTCGCTCCCTGATCTTTTTCCATAATTGGTGCTAGCTGTACAGTCTCAGCTTGGACTTCTGACTCTGCTAGTTTGGCTGCCATTCTCCTGGTAACCACTCCTGAGTTTGCTGCTGCAGAATCCATACCTTTTTTCTAAGCTTCCCAGGTACCAGGTGTAGTACCCACACACAGTACTCCTGGCTTAGAGTATGTATGGCATAAATCCCACTTTTCACACCATCTATCATTGAGGCACAGGTCAGAAAGCACTGGAAAACCAGGAGTAGTTAAAAAATTCACAAGTAGCATTCTATTATTAATTACAGCAACATAAACAAAAAAATTGTTCAGTATAATTATTTACAGTGGCAATACAAACACAAAAAAAGCAGAGTCCTTCATCTGAGTTTTTCTTCTCAGTTTCCAATCTTAGTCTCTCAGTCTCTGTCACTCTCTTGCACAAGCATTGCTGCTCTTTTTAGAAGTCTGCGCCTGGGAAACTCAAGAAGACAGCATGCTTCTCACAAAATGTTCTTTTAAGTTTCCAATGTTCTTGCAAGTGCAGCAAAAAGAACATATAGACCTCAAACTGGCTCTTGTTTACAGCATCTCAGAGAGTTTGCAAACTAGTTTCTCAGGTTAACCCCTTGAGTTCCAAATAGCTTTTTGCAATAATTTCAACAGTGTAACTATATACAGTTTTAAACAAAGGAATCCTGGTATCATTGACATTTCCACATAAAGATTCACATATATTTTTTTATAACTGCAGATATGCAAGGGGAAGAAAAGACAGAACAGCAAGTGAAGGCAGAGAGATAGCAAGAGGTGAAGAACTGCAAAACCATCAGAGTGATCAGTTCCTAGGTCTCACATGAAAATTTGGTTGTGTAACCAGACAGAGAGACTGACAAGGAGAAGATAGAAATGAACCTTGCACTTAAACTCTTTCTGCATAACAAATGGGACAGGGCTTATTCAACCCTGTCACACTCACTGAGAATTAGATATTGCCATTTAGCTGCCCTATCCTGGGTAATTACAATCTAACAATATGTAAAATCAAGACACCACTGAAAATGAGACATTGCATGTCATTTGCTCTATCCTGGGTAAATTTATAGTAAAAATGTGTACAAGCAGGACCTGGTACAACAGCAATACCTGCAGCGAATATTCAGCATTGACAAATGCTTGTTTATGTTGCTTTAGAAAATGGCTAGAATGTATTCTGAAGCCTGATTGGTTAAAAGCAGTTCCAACCTGGGCATCTATTTTCTGATAAATGCCCGGTGGAAAACAAGAGCCAATTTTGGGTGCCCCATTGCTGACAGTATCATTGGGAACCCCAAATGTTCAAACTTCTTAGCTCCCGTTTTTTTCTCTCAAGTCTCCCCATCCCAGTAACCAAAGTCCTGTCCTGTAGGATTCCCCAAACAGAAAAGAAAAACACAAACTTCAGTGACAGCCCCCCCAAAAGAAACCAATCCATTACAAAAGGAAACGTTACCATTTCATCCTCAGACACAGCACTCCTGTCACTGAAAATAAGTCCATATTGAGAAAGAAAGCCAGCCGCTCTCGTAAGTGCCACACCCGCACAGTGCGTCTCCATGACCGTGAGGCAAACTCATTCACACATCCCTCCTTACATTGTGGAGTGAGCAGGACACTGCTGCGATGCCTCTTCACCCACTCCTTCATGGACACTCAGAGAAAGAACTTGCACACTTGGGGAAAAAAAAACAGCATGTGTGCCAGACTGTGTGTGCCTGTGGGGGTGGGGGTGGGGGTGACTGAAAAGCATCTCCATGAAAAGAAGCAGAAACAGTGTTTGTGGAGTAAGCATGACACTGCTGAATTATCTCTTTACCCACTCCCTCACAGACTGTCATAGAAATGATTCGCACATGCAGGAATAAAACAAATGTCTATGTGCCTGACTTTGGGGGGACAACTAAAAAGTGTCTGCATGGAAAGAAGGAAAAACGAGTGTCCCTGGTGTCTGTAGGAGAAAACATTTCCACACTTAACCAACCATAAAGGAGAGTAGTACCCTCTAGTGGCATTGCCATTTTCAAATGGCAGGGACTATTTAGCACCCCAAAAAATCTATACAATAATATACTGTATATAATTTTCTTATAGTTTCCGGGTGGGGGGGTTAACATAAAAAAAGCCACATGTGGGCCATTTTCTAAGTGCAATAATACCTTCCAGAGTGGGCAGTATTGGGAAATACTGGACCTTCCAGGGGCTATAAGGCCCACCCAATACCACCCACCCTGTTGGGTATTATTGCTTACATAACTTTTTCTCTAGGCTTGACTATTTTCTTCTTCCTATGCAACTGAGAGTTCAGTGATTAATACTAACATAGAGGCATCTGCAATCTCAGATCCTGTTCTAGCAATTTTACTACTTGAACCAAATCCTAGAGCTCGTATAGACAAAATATGGCAAATTAATAATAATTTGGCACAAGGTACTGTGGTTATTTGTTGATTACCTAAAGTGATTAAAAGTATTTTTTGCAATGAACGGGATCGATAGGCTCCATTGCTGTACTTTGGAATGGTTTAAATGCTCACTACAAGAGGGACTTACTAGTGTTGTGACTAATAGGAAATAAATTAAACAACAGAAGTCAGGAATCTTTACAAATGAAAGGTAGGGTGGTGATACAGACAACAGGGAATTAAATTATGTGCAACAAAAAAACATCAAAAGTGATCTGATCAAGGAACCGACAGAATTTACAAAACCAAAACTAAAATGAGATATTCGGAACATGGTAATAAGACAAGTAAGTTTTTTTTATTATGTACATGAGAGAATGTACTGTAGAAAACTCTAGAGCAATCACTTCAATTCAGTGTCATAAGACAAATAAGATCACAACGAAACCCCTAGAGACATTCTTAAAGTTCTCGAGAACTACTACAAAGAACTCTATACAAGCAACTTCAACACAACCACAGAAAATATTGAAACCCTGCTAAGGAACACTACTCCTAGTAGTTGAGCATTGGCTTTGGTTTTTTCTCCAAGGTTGCTTAAACACACATAAATGTACATTGAAATATGCCCCCATAGACTTGTATGGGGTGCGCCCCCACACTCTTCCTGCTTAGACTTCACAAAACGTGAGAGGGCAGGGGCAGGGCCGGTGGACTGGGAAGTGGAAGAGATTGGCTGGCAATGGGTTCAGCTCCAGTTATGATCCCTTCTGACTTGAAAAGAGTAACCTTAAAACATTTACTTTTGCCACAAATAGACTAACACTGCCATAAGATAATGGACTGTGAAACCCAAATAGATTTTAAAAGAACTTGGAAATTTACTTTAAGGAAGATTTTTATATGGAAAATGGAGTAGTTCAAAGGGTTAGACAGGAGACCTTGAAACTGAAGAAGTTCCAATTATAATAAACCTCCTATATAAATTAATGATATGAATAAGGCAAAATTTGACAAAGGAACAAACAAACAGGGTAAAGAAAGAAACTTGTTTTAATGCAAGGTGTACAAACGAAAAGCAAAAGGTCATTATATTATTAAGAAAAAAACAAAAATCATGAACTTTACTAATTGAATTGAAAATGAAAACAGCTTAAAAAGATCTTGGCACAGCAAAAACAAGTTCACATTACTTTATTATGGAGCGAACTAAACAAAACTGTTATGACCAATGATTCAAGGGCCTTCTGGCATCCTGCTGCAAAGGGAACATTAAATCAAGAAAGAAATATCCTTGCAGCTATTCAACCACTTATCAGTATGAACTGAGTTCTTTAAAATAATTTTGCCTCTCTCCTCTCCTTCCCCCTTTGTCCTCTTACTCTTTCTTGCTTGCTTACCAATGCTTGATCTCGCTCTTTTGCTATCCTTCCAAAGAAATCTGCTCCTGGACAAGCTGCCTTCTCGTTTCTTTTACCTAAACTATGGAGTTCCCTTCCCCCCTTCTGTTTGCTCCACTCCATCCTTTTCTGTTCCTATATCTATACTCCCATTATTTCTCTTCTCATTCCTGCAGTTGTATTCTGATTTTGGTTTGGACCCCTTTCATCAGGTACCACCAAGCATTGTTTTCAGCACTTCTCACTTCCCTAGCATCAGTTATTCCCTATGTTCTTTATTTTAGAAATGTTTATTACTAGTTAATTGATATTTTGCTAGTTCCACAATTTACTGTATGTAACTTACTGTCGATTTATTTAGTTTTCTTGTATTGTATATTTTGACATACTCACTTCAATTATATTGAATGTTTTGCACTGTATTTTGTACCTGTTCTCTTCTCTCTTTCCGTCCCACCAGGACACATCTGGAAACAAGTTGTTACCAGTTCAGTATATCTTTCCTGGTTAAAGCCTTTGAAATAAACAAACAACTAAAAGCACATTTCTGGACCCAAATAATAAGCAGATCTTCACCTTTGAAGATGACAGAGAAAATGAATAATCACCTTTGTGCTCACTATAATAATTAATGCTAGCACTAGAAAATTAAAAACTATACAAAGCTCCTGGGCCACATACACTCCCAGCAGATATCTACAATGGACATTCAGCTTGGTCGGTAACTGTTCTGGCATATCTATGTAACAAAATTTGGTGTTCCAAGACAATTCCAGAGTCCTGGAAGGGTACCATGATTGCCGCAATTTATAAAAATAAGGGTTCATCTGCAGATCCTGTAATGTACAGTCCAATTTCACTTACTGATAATTCTCAACAAAATTTTGATAAATTATCATACATAAATTGCAACATTTGTTAAATCAAACCAAGGTTCTCAAAGATGCACAATTTAAATTTAGATCAGGTAGATTGGCAAAAGACAGTTGTATGATACTTTACCACCTAAGGTAAAAACATGTTAAGAACAAAATGAGTGAGTGCAATATATATATATATATATATATATATATATATATATATATATACACACACATATATCACACATAGATTTTTCACAGACCTTTGACACTGTGGCTAGAATATACTTTGGAAAAAGATGTAGAGGATAGGAGTGCTTTGTCACCTTCTCTCAACAATGGTAGCACTTAGCCGGCCTGGTGGCACTGAGGGCTGAGGTGCTGGATGCCTTTCCTCGCACCATGTCAGTGACCCAGTTCGAGAACGACCTCAGGTTGTCAGGGTGCCAGCATGGTGGGGTGGAAGGAAGCAGGATTGGGCAGCCAATGGCAGCTTTCCCCTCCTGGGGTGGTTGTCTGCCCCCCATAGCTCCTCTCCCATTGGGTGGCAGTCCGATGGGAAGTGTACGTGGAAGGGGGCTGCAACAATTTCCAGGGGTGAGGTGGAAGGGGCCGAACTGGTACCCAGCATGCATGTGTGCCTCCACATGCACGCACGCACATGTCTGCTGGGGTCCCAGGTCAAGGGGAAAATGGGAAAAAAGCTGCAAAAACTACATATAGAAAAAAAAATATGGTAGCACTTCACTAGGACACTTGGGCAAAGGTTTGTTACTCACTACAGGGTGATTTACCCGAAATTTTTTAAACAAATAAAGGCATTAGACATGGTTGCTTACTAACACCTACCTTATTTAACATGTATGCTAAGCCAATTCTTCAGGAAATGAACAAAGAAGTTTTACGTATTCTAAAAATAATTCATGAAAACTGCAGACACCTTTGCACTGATGTCTGTTACAGATTTAAATTTTCAGAGAAAACTACAGTAATTAGAGGAGAACTGTAACCATTTGAAATGGAAAATTAATATCTCCAAATCACAAGTAATGGTAGTTGGTAACAATAATAAAACAAAAATTTTCTTGGCTTACACAAGGATCAGTCCTGAGCCCAGTCCTGTTTAATGTCTTCATAAGTGACATTGCGGAGGAGCCGGATGGGAAGGTATGTCTATTTGCAGATGACACTAAGATCTGCAACAGGGTGGAAAATCCTGAAGGGGTGGCAAACATGAGAAGGGACCTAGATAAACAGGAGGAATGGTCCAGAGTGTGGCAGATGAGATTCAGTGCAAAAAAAAGTGCAAAATCATACATTTGGAGCACAAGAACCCAGGGGAGGTTTACATGGGTGGGGGAGAAACTGATGGTCACCAAACAGGAAAGGGATTTTGGAGTAATTATATCTGATGACCTAAAGGTGGCCAAACAATGTGCCAGGGCTGTGGGGAGAGCCAGTGGGATGCTGGGGTGTGCAGGGAGAGGTATCACCAGCAGAAGAAAGGAGGTAGGTGGTGATGTCACTGCAGCAAAAGTCATATGAGGAGAGACTGGGAGACCTTAATATATATACCCTGAAGGAGAGAACAGACAGGGGAGATAGGATAGAAACCCACAAATATATAAAAGGCATAAACAGGTAATGCCGCTGCACACTGCTCAAGTTAGATGCGCTGGCGCTTCCCCCCCAGACAGGGCTGAATACCAGGCATGGGAACTGCGCCAGTGCAACAGAGTTACGCTGTGTGCAAATTCCTGATATTCAGCCAGCAGTATGCAAATGGGGCCATAATGTACGCAAGGCACAAATGGTGCCATTTGCCGGTCATTATTGTCTCATTTGCATGTGTTGTGTAGGGCTGGACAGCGAAATGCACCTGGCACCCTGCATAGTATGCGGTGCTGTCAGAGGAGGTCTAGTGGTACCCCCCTCGCCATCACGTACCTCCATTCACCCGACAGGAAAGCCTGTCAAATCTCTGGTAGCCTAGTGGTACCTCCTCCCTCCCCATAGCCCGGATCATGGTAAAATCCATGTGTGAAATACCCTGGTGGTCTAGCGGTACCCACCACCCCTCCCATAGCTACGGTCACCGAAAATAATATATTAATAAATCCCTGGTAGTCAAGTGGTACCCCCCCCCAATTGCTCCAATCACCGAAAATAATATACGTCACTCTCTGGTAGTCTAGTGGCACCCTCCACCCACAAATATTTCCCAGCCCAAGCTGTCTCCCCCAGTCATTGGCAGAGCAATTCCACCTGCATACCTCCAGCTGCTCGTCAATGAAGTTTACAGTATTCAGCTGCAAACCCATTGATTCATGCTGTGGACCAATGGTTTGCAGTGTGCATACTAATAATCATTTACAAATATGTGAATGAATGACTTCATTCACATATTTGTGAATGACTATTACAGTATGCACTGCAAGCCCATTGGTCCACAGTGTGGGTCAATGGGTTTGCAACTGATACTGTAGCCGTCATTCCGGGCAGCTGCAGAAGTATGCAGGTGGGTTTGCTACCGCCTACCGATGATGGGGGCTGAGTGGGTTGGGGGTCCTGAGGTGTGGGGTGCCACTGGACCACCAGGGATTTATTACCATTGGGGTTATGGGCAATTGGGGTAACGGGCGGGGTGGGGGTTCACCACTTGACTATGAGGGAACTGATGCCTGCATTTACAGGTGATCGGTGTTCCTGGATGGGGAGAGGGGTACTACTAGACCAGGGTTTTATTTAACTCTAAACATTGATTAGTGTTTTGCTCAATTCTGCATTGAAAGTCAGCCACTGAGCACCATCAGAACCCCACCCAGAAAACCGCATTTTGATGACATGAAGTAGGGAAGAGGCACCAGGGCTACAGATAGCATTATAATGTTATGGGGGGCATCGGCAGCCTTTATGTATAACTATTACTTATTACAGGCACTTATTCTTGTTAAAGAGCAACTCTCTGCTATAGCAAAAAGCTTAAATGCACTAGAGGTTACACCAATTATATTTTAACTTTGCTTTTTTCTAGTTATTTATTTTTTCTACTTTTCATCCTTTTTGGTAAACTAAATATGGTAGATAGTGCAGCAGTTATTTCATCAAGTCTTTCAAAATGTATCTGACTTTCCCCTGCCAACCACACAATGGCTGTTTGTGACATCACAGTCTGTAGGCATGGTGAGTGAGCACTACGATGTCATAAACAAAGGCACTGTGAGGTTAACAGGGGAGAGGCAAATGTTTTCAAATGTTTTCTATACAGACTTTTCAGATGGACTACCAAGATGTGCAGTAAATCTTGGAAAGGAACAATGAAAATGAAAAAAAATGTATTCTCTACTAAATTGGAACAACTGAAGCAGTTTATTTATGAAAGCACACACTTAAGTGCAGAGTTGCTCTTTAAGGGGAGTAGTATAACATGTTGGATTTTTAAGGCGTAAGGGCCATCTGTCTCATTTAAACTGAGATTGGGGATTACAGGCTTTCTTGTTGACATAGGGAGTGTAGGTAGCCAGGTTATACCTTATGACATCCTAATTACACTTTGATAAATTGACTAAAAATATGTTAAAAGCTTGGAATAATGTAAAAGTTGACTTGGAAGGATGGGAGAAGGAATACACACAACAATGTGGAGCAGGAATAACACGATCAGCACGAAAGTCGTGCCTAGACTGAATTATCTTTCAATAACTGGCAACCCCATCTGTCACACTGTTTATCAGCGTGATCGAACACTGTAATAACCGGGTATGATGTCATACCCAACTATTATGGCTTTTTGAGCGCTCGCTCTTCACTTTCACTTACAGTACAACAGAAGGAAACAGACTGCACTGCAAATCCCTGCACTAGTTATGAAAATAAAATTAAACATAAGCAACTGTGTGTTCGTGAAGTTATTTTACACACCCTTTGCCCTCAATGTTTGTGGGTCATCACACACCTTAGGTGTGTAGAAAAACTTCATAACACACAGTTGCCTATGTATCATTTTCTATATTAGTTTGCTACCTATAGAATCTCCCAAAATAGTTTCTAAAGAACGTGAATCTTTATGTTTATTTGGGGTAATAAAAACCATAACATCTGTTATTCCAAGCCATCTGCTTTTAGAAATAGAGGAGGTATTAATTTTGAGGACTTTCTGCTTTGCTTTCACTTATATAGTGCTATCATATGGATTGACTGGATACTGTCTCAAAGACCTTTCTGTGATGCAGTTTTATTTTTAGATTCTCTTCATTTTTATTTTACTCTGTACATGCATTTGGCACTGTTCTGTGACTTAGGATGTTATCTTGATATATCAATTAAGTACATTAAATTGCAAAAAAAAAAATATATATATATACTGCTATCAAGTACTTACAGTGGTACTCAGCAGAGACAAAATACTTAGTGGAACAAAATAAACCTGCCGTACTATATATGAAGAAGGATTTATGTATGGCTCATATCTCCCTTAAATCTGTCATTTTTTGTCATATCTCTTTATTGGCAACAAAGGTAATTGAAATACAGTAACTCATACAATGCATTCTGACAGATGGGTTACCAAACACAGCCAGTAGCACACATACAGGACAATGACAATGGTTCCACCAAGTCGCTTCAATAACTTTGTTGTCAAAATCCCCTACAGCGACGGACGAAACGTCAGCTGTCGAAGTTTCGCCCATTGGAAAATCACTGTTTTTTTTTTTTTTTTTTGCAGGAGGGGCTGTGCCCCATGCACTCCCCACGAGGAGGAGGAGCTCTGCCCCCCACACACCCCAATTTCTGAATAACCAACTTCAAGACAGAGTTGATTTGAAAGGGGGCAAAACACTGGCAAAACTGGTGCCGGTGTTAAGCAGGACCATTACAGCGACAATCTCGAATTCGTCACTGTAATGGTGTTCACTGTAATTTTTTCAGCATTTTGCTGGTATATGCAGGACAATCAGGGAACATGAAGACCAAGCATCCAGTCAGCATCCAGATATCCATGTGTTAAGGTGCAAGTTAAAGTTTAAAGCACAAAGTTTGAAAGCGAAGAGGACCCACAATGCGTTTGCCTCACCCATAGCCAGCTTCAAGCATACCTATCCCTTTTTAACAGACAAGAAAATCAGAGGCCAAGGCCCTTTTCCTAGGGCCCCAAACTGACTCTTACACTTGAGCTTTATTAATAATGCTGTACTGTGTTCTTTCCAGTCTATACTTTCTAGCAGGGCATTTCCCTAATGAGCTACTGTTTGGGGGGGGGGGGGTTCTCAGACATCCATGTCTGGGATTATAACTTTTTTGCCCTCCTTTCCAGGTCAACAAAAACTAAAAAGAATAAATAAAAGTTAAACTGTACTTGATGTAGCCTGTTATTGGTAGATCACAGGTTTTGCCCATGTGCCACCCCTTCACAGTCACCCTCTGATAAACTAGAGCCGCCCACGTCTCTCTCCTATCTTTTTCTGAGGGATTTTGCGCTGTCTGTGGCACTGCCAAATAGTAGGGCACAGAAACATAGAAGCTGTCAGCAGATAAAGACCTCTTGGCCCACTTTGTCTGCCCTATATTCCCTACTTACTGTGCCAACGCAGACCCTACTTGATCTCCGGTCTTCTTCTCCCCTTGCCTTAATTCTTAGGTCCCCTTGTGTCTATCCCATGAATGGTTGAATCCTGTTACCATTTTAGCACCCATCACCTCTGCTAGAAGGCTGTTCCAGGCATCCATCACCCTCTCCATGAAGAAGTATTTCCTCACATTTCTTTTGAGCCTCCTCACCCAACTTCATAGTGTGACCCCTTGTCCTGGAGAATCCTCTTCTATGGACAATGTTACCTTCCCGTACCTCATTAATACTTGTGAGGTATTTCAACATTTCTATCAGGAGCGTATCTATGAGAAGCTTTGTCAACTCTCTGCACATGGGTTAGAATCATGTGCTTACTTGTAATCGGCTGATGCCAGACCATACTGCTGAGATAATTGGTGGAAGGAGCTTAATACTCCACCATCATAAAGATCAGCCACTTTACTGAGCCCCCCCCCACGCACACACACACACACACACACTTACACAAAATTTGCACTGTGTGGAGGGGACTTTAGTGTATCCCCACGGTCCTTGTTCAATGCCCGCTTCTGGGAAAATCCACTTAGATTGCTCTATGTTAAATCTATCCTTTATATTAAAGAGAAGGCAATTCCAGATTATATTAACAGTACCCAAGTGAAAACTCTATTACAGTATTCCAACCCTTACAAAAGTAGTTGAACTTAAACTAGTTAGCTTTTGAACTACAACTACTTTGGTATACCCAGTGTTAAAATATGGGAAATTCATTATACACGTTACAAAAGGTCTTTTATAAATCAGGACAAGTCCTTAAAAAAAGACTGACTGGCTTCCTTTGAGGTTATAATGAATACTTACACTCTAGAACACTCAGAACTCCCTTACGATCCAATATCCAACTTGGAGACACAGGGCTCAATTCTCGAAAGAGTTAGAGTGTGGCAAGCCCTGAGTGTGTCAAACACAATGACGATGGGGCTTATGCTTTTCCTGGACGCAGTTGGGATTCTCGATCCGTGTGCTGCATGCCACAAGTTAGATCAGCTTTGATGGTCTGACTTCATGGACCTTTACTGTGTTTGCACCAAATATTTAGTGCATGAGCAAAGTCACAAATGCATGTGACCTTTGTGAATCAGGCGCATGGTGTGGCGCTGTGTTTGGGTCAGTGCAGGGTTTGACGCAGGGCTTGTAAAAGCCTTGCATCAACCTTTGAGAATCAAACCCACAGTCTCTAAAGTGTACCCTATATCAACCAGGAAATATATGGTTTCTTTCTACTCAGGAAGCTTATCCAATTAAGTGCTAAAAAGTGCCCAACAAGCTTACTGTACAAAGAACTGCTATCTCAGACTACACAAGCTCGAATAAATATAGAAACATAGAAACTGAAAGCAGAAAAGGACCTCCAGGCCCACTGAGTCTGCCCAAGTATACTACTTACATGTTAACCAGAAGTCCCAGGTAATTTCCCTACCCTTCCCCCTCTCTACCGAAACCTCCTGTCAGACGCCCAACATGGTTTCAGAAAAGGTCATAGTACCGCAACTACATTCCTCAAATTAACCAATGACACAAAAAGTAGCAATGAACAACGGCCTACTAACTGATGCTGTCTTCACTGGCCTTACAAAGGCCTTTGACCTTATTAATCATTCCCTCCTTAAATGTAAAATGCTATCGCTTGGCTTCTGCACTGAGGGGGTAACCTGGTATAACAGCTACTTAACAGACAGATAACAATTTGTCAAATATAACTCTGCCATTTCTGACTATTCCACAGTCAACATTAGAGTACCCAAGGGGGCTATACTTGGCCCCCTTCTCTTCACCATTTTCATTACTGATATATCTCTCAGTGCCTCTACTTGCTCTTTTTTGCTTTGCGCAGATGATCTTGTTCTCTATACTAGCTCCTACAACCTCACTGACCTTAATTCTACCCTCACTTCTGATTTTTGCAACATCCATTACTGGCTTTCTAAAAACAAGTTAGTATTTAATACTGGAAAAACCCACTCCATGCGCTTTGGCTCTTTCCCAAAATTAAGAAAATGTCCAGGGTAATTATCTATATACTGCTGTGATGGTTCTCCTCTTGAAAATGTCAGTACTTTTAAATACCTTGGCATTACCCTTGACTCCTCACTTGATTATGGCCAACACATCTCCAACACTTGCAGAGCTATAAACTGCAAGCTTCGCCTGGCCTACAAAACTAGCTATGCCCTTGCACCCTCTGCCAGAATTGCCATTGTGCAGGGCATTCTTCTTCCTGCTCTAACATACAGATCTGTCATTAATGTTGGTCTTGCCAAAGCCAATCTCCTCAAATGGGAAACCACCTATAATCATATATGTCATTTTGGCTTGGCTTTACGTTCCTCACTAATCACTATCAGCTATACAGAGGCCTTAAATGGCTCTCCCTGAGGCAAACCACTTCTACCTCTTGGCACCTTGATGGATAATATCTGGTGTTCCCTCCACCCTAGCCAGAATGATGACCCCACCAAGCCTCCACCATGTCCTTTGCTAAGGTGACCAGAACCTTCTGTTAGTTCCTAGGTGCAGGATGTACATGGGATGTCAGGCCTTCTCCCACTTTGCCCCTCATTACTGGAACTCATTACCTGCATCCGTCTGACACTCTGACACCCACGCCAGTTTCAAGCGAGAACTACGCAACCACCTTATAGCCTCAAACCCCTGCACTTGCTTCTTTCCTCTCTGACATACACCCTTCTTGCTCACTTGACCTCAGTCTGTCCTCATTGCTCAATCACTTGGCACTTATATTTACTGCTCTACATCTGTTTCAGCAAACCTATCCCTTCTTCTGGAATGACCTGAGCTTCTTGTATGATTTTTCTCTCTCTCTCTCTCTTTTACATCTGCTGCACCTATTCCTTTCACTTCATTGCACTGCTAATGTCTCATTTTTGTAACCATGAATGTTATATTTTTTAGCTATACCCTTTAATACTGTGAATTTACTGTGTTTTAGTTCATTAGCTACTGTGTGAATACTATATCAACCCACATCTTGTGTTTATTGTTAATTGTATACTTTCCCTGTACCACTGAGTCATGACTGTTTTTGCCTTGTACCCTCCTGGGTCATGCCTGTAAATAGGCATTTGTAATGTCTAGTGCACTTACCCAGTAATCAAAAACATAACTAAATAAATAAAGTTCTCTTGTGCCTATCCCATGCAGCTTTGAATCCTGTCAAATTCGTGTCCCCCACCACCTCCTCAGAAAGTCTATTCCAACTGTCCACCAACCTTTCTGTGAAATAAAATCGCATAATGTTTCCCTTGAATCTACTCCTTCTGGCTTCATGTCATGACCCCTCATTTTCAAGTGTCTTTTGTTCTGGAAAATACTGCTCTCTGAAACCCATTTAATATCCTTGAAGTGCTTGAAGGTCTCTATCATGTCCCCCCTTTCCCTGCTTTGCTCCAAGGTGTACATGTTGAGGTCCTTAAGCCTCTCCTCGTATGACAAGCGGCTGAGTCCCTGCACCATTTTTGTTGCCCTCCTCTGGACCTCCTCCACCCTATCTACATCCTTCCTGAGATATGGTCTCCAGAATTGGACACCGTACTCAAAGTGTGGTCTCACCAGATGCTTGTATAACAGTATCATCACCTCCCTCCTGCTGCTCTTGATGCACCTGCCTATGCATCCTAGTATTCTATAGGCTCTCATCACCGCCCTCTCGCATTGTTTAGCCACCTTGAGATCATTAGATATGATTATACCAAGGTCCCTCTCCTGCTCTACAGCCTCCAGTACAGGAACACCCATCCTGTAACCTGCATCCCGATTTCTGTTCCCCAAATGCATGATTTTGCACTTCTTTTTACTGAAGCTCAGCTGCCACACTCTTGACCACTCCTCTAGCCTGTGCAAATCTCAACACGTTTTTGTACCCCACCCGAAGTGTCTACTCTGTGGCAAATCTTTGCCTCATCTCTGAACAGACATACCTTCCCCTCAAGCCCTTCTACAATATCTCCTATAAAAATGGTGAACAGGATTGGTCCTAGTACCGATCCCTATGGTACCCCACTGGTTACCCTTCCCTCCCTTGATGAAACTCCATTAACAACTACCCTTTGCCTTCTTTCCTCCAACCACTTTTTCACCCATCTCACCACCTCTGGACCCACCCTCAGACCTCTCAGTTTGTGCAGAAGCTTTCTGTGTGTCACGGTGTCAAATGCCTTGCTACAGTTGAGGTACGCTATGTCTACTGTCCCGCCCTCATCTATTACTCTGGTCACTCGGTCAAAGAACTCAAGTTCTTTTGACATAACCTCCCTTCCGTGAATCCATGCTGTTGGCAATCCTGCAGTTCATTTGACTCAAGATATCTGATAATTATTTCCTTCAGTAATTTCTCCATTAACTTCTGCACCCACTGATGTCAGGCTGACTGGCCTGTAGTTGTTGATTTCTTCCTTGCTTCTGCCCTTGTGGAGAGGAACCACATCTACTCATTTCCAGTTGTCTGGAACCACCCTCTGTCTCCAATGATCTGTTGAACAGGCCAGTTAAGGGCTCTGCTATCACCTCCCTCAGCTCCACCAGTATTCTGGGGTGTATCCCATCACATCCCATGGCATTGTCTACTTTCAGTAGTCCTTCTAGTTCCTTCAAGACCTCTCCACTTTGACTTGGCTGATGCCTTGTCCACCCCCCGCTTTCCCCCTCTCCTGGATCCAGTCCCCTTGCCCTTCCCCCACCACCGTGAACACTGAGCAGAAGTAGCTGTTTAGGATGTCTGCCTTCTCCTCGCTCCCCCTCCACCACCTCCCTGCCCTTATCCCTCAGCTTAACTATCCTGCCCTTTGCCTTGATCCTTTCGCTCACATACCAGTTTAGGTTTTGTCCCCTCCCTTAACTGATTAAGCTATTTTCTCTTTAGTCTTTGCCTTCACTCTCCTGACCTCTATCCCTGCCTCCTTTTGCCTTTCTTGGTTTGCTTCTCTATCCTCCTCCCTCTGATCTGTTTGTATCTCCTGAACGCTGTCCTTTTCACTCTGACCTTTTTTGCTACCTCCAAGCTGAACCATAGTGGTTACCTTTCTTTCCTGTTTTTACTGACCTGTCTGATGTAGAGATCAATGACTTCTGCTATGGCCCCCTTTCTTTTTGCCCATTTTTCCTTCACCCCCTCCAGATCCACCACCCCTGCAAGGGCTTCCTTGAGGCGGTCGCCCATATTCTTAATGTCAGCCCGCATAAAATCTAAGACCTTTACTTTAGAGTATTTCCCTTCAGTTACTGTCCTTAGTGTGAACAATACAGTATTATGGTCATTTGTGCCTAGGCTTTCTCCCACGGAGACTCCCACACACACTCCATCACTGTTTGTGAAAATCAGGTCCAGTATTGCCCCTTCCCTAGTAGGTTTCCTGACTGTCTCAAGAGTGCCCCATGTAGGGGGTCTATGATATCTCTGCTCCTAGCAGAGGTTGCTGCTTGGGTGTTCCACATCTGGTAGGTTTAATTCCCCCAACAGCAGCCCCTCCCTTTTCTTTGCCATCCTCTGTATTTTCTCCAACATAGTTTTATCCACCTCCCCCTCTTGTGTCAGCAGCCTATATATCACTCCTGTGTGCATAACAAGCCTCTATCCCCTGTCTCCACTTGCCCAGTACTTCTGTTGACTTTATGTTATCCCCCACATAAAGTGCTACTCCCCCCTTTTTTGCTGCCCCGTCCCTTCTGAATAGAGCATATCCCAGTACAGTCATGTGGTTCGCATTGCTCCACTTCTCTGTAATAGCCACAATGTCTAGGTCTGCTCCTGCCATAACTGCAGCGAGGTCTGGGATCTTGTTTCCCAGACTCCTAGAACTGGTACTCATGACCCTCCATACTTTGGACCTACTCTTTTGTCCAACCTCTGTAGTGTCCCCCACCTACCTGTGCTGTGCAATATCTCTTATATTATCCTCTTCCCCTCTATCGACCCCATACGTCCCAACTGTTTTCCTCCCTTCTTGTGTTTTTATGCCACCTGAGAGCCCATTTTGACCCCTCCTGTTGATTGGCTGGCATCCCCTCCCCTTCTTTCCTTCTTCCTGTTCAAATCTACCAGTACTAGTCATCCTAATTGACTAATGTAAACATCAAACTTTTATGCTCACGCACTAACCCCCTCCCTTGTAAGGTGGAGACCATCTCCCTTAAAAAGCCTCCTTTCCCAGAAGTCACCCCAGCTGCTAATGAAGTAGTACCCCCCCCCCCAGACTGGCACCACATCTTCATCCACTCATTTAGTTCCACAACCTCAGTCTGTCTGATTCTTTCACTCTTCCCTCCATTGCCCCGCACTGGTAGGACCTCTAAAAAGGCATGGGATGATGCTCCTGTGTCCAGTCTTTCTGCCAACTTTACCAGACTGTGCTTGACATCGTCAGCTGATCGGTGTTCTAGGTTATTGGTACCTTAATGGATTAGCACCCCCGGGCCTTTCTCCGCATTGACATCATTTTGCCTATCTTTTTCTATATCTCTCTTAGCAGATGCTCCTGGAAGACATTTAACTGAAGTTTCATCTTACATTACAAAGGAGATGGTCTACCCAACTGCAGGTAGATACAGAAGATCAAACTTGGGATAACATTTGGCAGAAAGGGATCACAACAACTCAGACTAGATAACTGCACATTAACTCACTATATAATAGTATTCACATCTTATTACACATCATGTGAACAGTTTTTGTTTGTCAAAACAGAAGATGATCTGTGTAGGTTAAAACTGTAAAGTGCCGAGATCACTGGTTACTACTGATGCATTTTGATACCTGTTCTGTGATGTTGGTGGCTAAGATGAAACTCCACTTCACTCCGTGATGTTGATAATGGCCTCTCCATGGCTCTGTCTTGTTGGACTCACTAAAACTGTACTGCACAAGGTTTAACAGCAAATGTCAGTGGTGTATCCTAGCACTGTCTGTAGTAGCACTTTCTGAAAATGCAGTGTAAACATTCTGAACATTAAACAAGACTTGTACATTTTTTTTCAGAGAACCAAACTAAAAAGAAAATAAACACTAGAGAACACCATTATTTTTATCTCATTTTTATTACTTTCATTTATAAAATTAAAAATGCTGAAAACTGTTAAAAATAAACACTGGGAACCTCCCCAGTCGTGCCTGAAAATAGGCAACTGTCTGCCTAGTGCACCCTACCCAAAAACAAAATAATAAATAATAAATACAAAATAAACAGCAAACAGGAAACTCTATCTATGGCCCCTGTGCACGAATGTGTGGAGTGCTTACATGCCGCGGATACGTGGCGCGTAGCCACTCCACACCCATTGCATCCTCCGCATGGGATGCACTAACCAGGATGTACAACCCCTATGCACCCGATCCTTCGGCTGTGCAGACTGCAATGTGCTGGGGATAGGTGTGGGGTGTGTGCCAGCACTAAGTGCCATTCACTAAGGGGTGTAGTGCTGCCCATGGGGTGCAGAGGAGGGTGCAGGTTACAGCAGGGGGGACCCATTCTGTAACTCCAGTATGCACCCTGTGCATACAGACCACCACCCGTTCCAGGAGGATAGCTCCCCGTCCCCCACCAACAGGATCCCTGCACCCATCCCTGCTGGCTGTTCGGTGCCATCCACCCCTGCACACAGCTGTTCCCCATCCCTGTGATAGCCAACTCTGTCCCCACACACACACATAGGGGCACCAGCCCTGAGGTTGCAGACACCACCCCACCCTGTGCAACATCACCAGCCCACCCGCCACCCCAACCCCTCCAAGCGTTCATGGGTGTTCAGTGGCCCCCACACAGCTCCAACAACACAACCCCCCACACCTGCATCTGTCCTCGGGTGCCACTGCATGGGACAGCTGCTAGCCAAGGAGGTGTGTGGTGGGCTGTGCTGCTGGCCGTCCCTCATGGTGGCAATGCTGCGACGGAAAGGGGTTGGCGTTGATGGTGCTGGGATAGTGGAGGAGTTAATACAGCACAGTAAATTGGACAGGGGCACAAATAAGTCGGGTGGTCCTTCATGGGGATAGGGCTGTGCTGTGTGGGGGAGTGGGAAGCAGGCATTCGGGACTGGGGCGGGGTTGCTCTTGGGGGGTGGGGCTAGCATCATAGGTTCAGCTGGGGATGCACTGGGTGACAGTGCCTGGCCACATGGGTCTGGGTGCGCATGTGGCTTTCCACACATCCAGACTCATGCCCCACCGCGTAAGGGATCCACTGTTGGACCCAGGCCGGGCACCCAAGTGGATGCCCGACTGGGTCAGTTACTCCAGTGCACTGGGGGTGTGGAGCCATGGACAGATGGTGGCCAGTGCTGAATACCAGCCTATGCTCACCTGTCTGCAGGTGCGGAGCTATGTGAGAGGGATACGCGCCACAGGTGCATATGTCCTGCCTGTTCGTGCATGGGCCCCAATGTTTTAGAAAGAAAGTCTTTGAAGGGGTTCTGGTCCACATGTTTTGCAGCTGTTTAAAAGTGACCCTGCAATGTAGAGAACATGAGAAAATATATTTACATTCACTTGTGGGTGTTTAATCCAGAGACTTGCTTGTTGGGTGTTATTCCTTCAGAATACTGAGGGAGCTCAAAGAGGTGCTGGCTGCACCTCTAACAGCTCTGTTCAAATTATAATTAAAAACAGGAAAGGTTCTAAGGGACTGGAGGAGAACAGATGTGGTTCCACTTCACAAAAGTGGGAACAGGAAGGAGGCAAGAAATGACAGACCTGTCCGCCTGACCTTGGTAGCGGGCAAAGTAATGGAAACACTAGTGAAGAAAAGGATAGTGGAATACCTTCTAACCAGTGGATTACAGGATCCAAGGCAACATGGTTTCACGGGGGAGGACTTGCCAGACAAACCTGACTGAGTTCTTCAACTGGGTGACCAGGGTTGTGGACCAGGGAGGAGTATTAGATGTGGCCTACCTGGATTTCAGTAAGGCCTTTGGCACCATTCTGCATAGAAGACTGGAGAACAACCTGGTCTGTCTGGGAGTGGGTCAAAACATTAATATCTGGATAAAAGGTTGGTCAGGCAACAGGAGTCAAAGGGTGGTGGAAAATGGTGTTCACTCTGAAGAAGGCAAGGTGACCAATGAGGTGCCTCAGAGCTTAGTACTAGATTGGTCCTCTTCAATGTCTTTATTAGTGACATTGCAGAAGGGCTAGAAGGGAAAGTATGCCTGTCTGCAGATGACACAAAACTCTGCAACAGAGTAGACACACTGGGGAGTGATGGAAAAAATGAGGGATGATTTGAAAAAGTTGGAAGGGTTTGGCAACTGGGTTTCAGTGCAAAAAAGTGCAAAATCATGCACTTGGGGCACAGAAACCTGGGGGCTACATACCAACTGGGAGGAAAAGTACTAGCAACCACAAAACAAGAAAGGGACCTGGGGGTAATAATTTCTGATGACCTGAAGGCAGCCAAACAGTGTGATAAGGCAGTAGGGAAGGCAAGCAGGATGCTAAGGTGCATAAGAAGGGCTATCACCAGTAGGAAGAAGGATATAATAGTACCCCTGTACTGATCACTGGGGTACCACCTTGAGGGCTGTGTACAGTTCTGGAGGTCCCACCTCCAAAAGGACATTGATAAGGTGTAGGTGGTAGCACGTCAGAACAATGACATCACCACAGCAAAGTCAACCACAGTGATAAATCTCACTAGATCGCTGTGCTGCACTGTGATGGTCCGCTCTGCAATGGTACCATGACTCCTGGTGTTTCATCCCAACCCCGAACCAACTCCAACTCAGTTTTGGTTATTTAGAGATGGGTAGTGTGGGGTACGAAGCCACCACAGAAAAACACTTTGTCCCGACAGGAACAGTGCCAACTGTCGGCATTGTTCTCATCGTTGTGCAGGATGTCGACAACACTGTTGTTGATATTCGGTCATGGAAGCAGTGTAGGCAGTACAAAAGGGGCCTACCAAAATGGTGCAAGGCCTGCAACAAAAGCCATATGCGGAGAGACTCAAGGAACTTAATATGTACTCTCTGGAGGAGAGAAGGGAAAGGGGGAATATGATAGAAAATTCAAATACCTAAACGTATTAATAAGGTACAGGAAGGTAGCATTTTCCATAGAAAAAGAAGCTTGAGGACAAGGGGTCACACTATGAAGTTGGGTGGGGGAGGGGCTCAGAAGAAATGTGAGGAAATACTTCTTCACAGAGAGGGTGGTAGATGCCTGGAACAGCCTTTCAGCGGAGGTGATGGGTGCCAAAATGGTGACGGGATTCAGGCATACTTGTGTAGTTCTGAAGGCCACATCTTCATAAGGACATCAACAGGGTGGAGGCATTTCAGAGAAGGGCAACGAAGATGGTGCAGGGCTTGCACCAGAAGCCTTATGAGAAGAGACTAAAAGACCTCAATATGTATACACTGGAAGAAAGGAGGGAATGGGGAGATATGATAGAAACCTTCAAGTATCTTAAGGGCATAAACAAGGTACAAGCAAAAGACATCTTTCAGTACAGGAGAGGTTCAAGAACAAAGGGGCACAACATGAGATTGGAAGGAGGCAGGATAAGGGGTAATGTGAGGAAGTTCTTTTTCACAGATAGGGTGGTAGATGCATGGAATAGCCTGCCCCAGGAGGTGGTAGGAGCGAGCACAGTGGCAGGATTCAAACATGCATGGGATAGGCATAAGGGAACCCTAGAAGTGGGACGGAGAAGCTAAAGCCGCTGATACAGGTAGTGTATACGGGCAAACTGGAAGATACAAACATACAAAGAAGCCAGCAGAAGAAGGCCATTTGGTCTATTAAGTCTGCTCGTATAGCAGGCTCCACAGTTTGAGCTAATGTCCCTGCCCTCCCTCCCCACTCCTCACATCCTCCCTACCCATGATCCTTACCTTCCCCCTGTGCCTATCCCAGCCTCTGTTAAAGCTTCTCACTGTCTTCAATGAGATTACCTCTTCTGGCAGTGCATTACAAGTGTCCACCACCCTCTCTGTGAAGAAGTGCTTCCTCACCTCCCTCCTAAACCTTCCACCCTCCACCATTAGACTGTGCCCCTCGTGTTATGGTTGCCACTCACCTTAAAGAGACTCTCCTTATCAACCTTATTCATCCCTTTCAAGTACTTGAAAGTCCCAATCATGTCCCCTCTCTCTTTTCTGTCTTCCAGGGAATACATATTTAGTGCCCTCAACCTCTCCTCATATGCCTTGCCCTGCTGACCAGCTATCGTCTTTGTAGCCCTCCTCTGCACCTTCTCCAGCAGGTTAATGCCCTTTTTTAGGTGTGGGCACCACTACTGAACATACTCTAGATGCAGCCTTACCAGTGACCTGTACAAGGGCAGAATAACCTCTTCTCTCCTACTACTGATCCCCCTAGATATGCATCCCAGCATCTTGTTTGCCTTCGCTGCTTTCTTGCACTGCGTGGAGTGCTTCAGGTCACTAGTGATCATCACTCCCAGGTCTTTCTCCTCCTCCTCTGATGCAGATACTCTGACTCCACCCAGGTAATATTCTGTCCTGGTATTCTTGGCTCCAATATGCATAACTTTGCATTTCTCGGCATTGAAGCCAAGCTGCCAGATCCTGAACCACCTACCCAGCTTTTCCAGATCTTCCTGTAGGTCCTGTATCCATTCAGCTGTGTCCACTCTCCCACAGAGCTTGGTATCATCCGTGAATAGGCACATTTTGCCTCTAATGCCATCCCCAATGTCATTGATGAAGACATTGAACAACACGGGCCCCAACAGGGAGCCTGTGGGACCCCACTGGTTACCTCTCTGGTGCCAGATAACTCTCCCTCCACAACCACACTCTGGGTTCTGTCCCTCAGCCAGTTTTCCACCCATCTGGCCATCTTTTCCCCAACTCCAAGATCCACCAACTTCCTGATCAACCTTTTGTAGGGCACAGAGTCAAAGGCCTTGCTGAAATCAAGATAGAGGATGTCTACCTCTTGGCCCCTGTTTACTATCATAGTGACACAGTCAAAGAAGTCAATCAGATTTGTTTGACATGATCTCTCCCCATGAATCCATGCTGCCTTTCATCCTGGAGACCATGTGTAACCCCCCTACAAATGGGGGTTCCCAAAAAGTCTTTCTTGAGCTTGCCTAAATGCTCACTGCCAGGCTGGTGCCCCGCGTTTTAGCAGTTTAAATCTGATTACCAGAGCCTGTATAGACTCTGTGTACTGTCTCTTTAAGAGCTGCCTGATTGCAGCACAAGTAACCTGAGAGGAAGCTCTGCTGACAGATGTAACTATTTACTGAAAATCATTTAGAGTGATAATGTAGTGTGTCTAACCTGTCTTCTTTGTAGCAAGGACTGTTTTGTTTGTCTCCACTATCTTGGTCCTGGACTGCAAATTGGACCAATCAGTTCTGGTGGGACCTAAAATGTAGCCAGACTACAGGAGCTGTCTGAAGTCAAAATCTGTAGGAACTGTAGTTTTGGTCTTTTTGTGCCTTTTTTGCAACTGAAGGGGGAGTTCTTGCTTTGACTGACAGCTAAATCAGTCAACCAAGCCTTTTGGATCTGAGGGAATTCCCGAAGCTGCCTACTGTTTAGGGCAGATCTAAGCTGGAAGCTGAAGAATAAGGAGCTGAAGTGATTCTGAGCAGCAATCCTGAGTGGATTCGCATGGGAGAACTTTGAAAAGGCTGAGTTTTTGGCCTGCATGTCTGCCTCTTGAGAGGGAGAGAATTATTTTGGACTAAATCCAAGTTTGTGTGACTAAAGTAAGCTACTGAAGTGGGACAGGCTCAACCTGAAGAAGACCGAAGATTTTGCTGAGTGCGATCGGCCTGTCAGGAGTTCCAGCTACCCCTAAGCTCCCGGTGTGTGCAGAGACTTTGCAATTGTGACCGGGGAGCGCTTTTTTGCCTGGTACAGTAGAATTCCCTTACATGTAAATGTGCTATGAGCTGCTAGTGGGTTGTGAGTTAGTTCCCCACTGTGTGAACTGTGTTCTGCTTGCTGAAAGCTATATCCAGCCCAAAACGGACTGCGTCCGAATTTGTTTCCATGCAGTCAGGGCCTTGCAAGACTGGCCCAACCAGACTACCCGCTGCACAGAGAAGCCATCGACGAGAGTCCTGCTTGGGGATCAGCCCCCTGCTCCACGCTTGAACAAGAACGACGCCTCTGCGACTCGTGTGGGCCCTGCTTCTCCTGACATTCCAGATCAGCCACCTGCAGTCTCGATTTACGTCCAGCCTGTGTCCAGGCTTGGGTATCGTGAGTAAATACCAGGGTAGGTCCCTGCAACAACAGTTTAATCTGAGTGTGTCATCTGATTGTCTTGTTGTTTCGTTTCCTTTTCGAACTGAGCCTTCTGGCTCAGGATTACAAATATTGTGTACTGTGCATGTTGTGTTTTCCATCATAGGGTCCCAACCAGCTGCTACACCGGCCAACCCCGGGCAAATGTCCTGGCTAGCCCATCTCTTCTCCACCTGGGTACCCAGAGGTGTGACTGTGTGGGGGGACTCAAAGCGCACACATAACTGCTTGATTGATATAACCTTTAAGCTAATTAACCTGATTTTGCCCCTCTCTTGTTCAAGTCCCCTGAATAAATCAGATCTAACTTTTTCTGCATGTAATCTGACTGTGGTTCCAGTTTGTGCTCAAAGTACTGTACTGTTGCTATTTGCTGTGCATAACCTTGTTTTACTGGGGGTCCCCAGGGTTGAGCCAGAGGAATCAGCCCTGGTGGTAAGTGTAAACAGTGTGGGTACTTGTATGGTGTACCAGGTGTATTGTGAAAGTGATTATTGTACAGTGTTCAGGCCACTACAGGGGAAAGAGGGGGGGTTACAGTGTCCCAGAGGGCTATGCCCAGGTTAACTCAATCACTGCCAACCCTGACTTCTGGGTGGAGGCACCCGTTTCAGAACTCAGGCCCCTTAACCTGCTACTAGCCAAGCAGGCAGGGGTAGTAGCCCTTGGAATAGCGCCACCTAGGGGTTACACATGCTCCGCTACCAACCTTTCCTTTAGTATGGTCTCCATGAGCTTGCCCACAATGGAGGTCAGACTGACTGGTCTGTAATTCCCTGGGTCATCCTTGGGACCGCTTTTGTGGAGGGGCACTACATTTACTGTTCTCCAGTCCTGTGGTACCACACCTGACTCTAGTGAACTATTAAATAGGGCTGCCAGTGGCACTGCCAGCTCCTCAGCCAGTTACTTTAGTACCCTTGGATGTACTCTGTCTGGGCCTGGTGATTTGTCCACTTTCAATGCCAGCAGACCCTCCCTCACTCTACCCTTCTCTATCACTACATCTGTGTTCCCTTCCCCCGCTCCTCTTTTCCCTCCTGAAGGCACTGGCCCATCCTTCTCCATGGTGAAGACAGAACAGAAGTATGCATTTAGCATCTCTGCTTTTCCCCCATTATCCTTCACCCCTTTCTTAAGCTTAACAGTCCCTTCCTTCTTGTCCATTTTCTCACTTATATAGCAAAGGAAAGCCTTCTCCCCCTTCTTAATTCCTTCAGCTCTCTGCAGCTCCTTCTGTTCCTTTGCTCACCAGACTTTCTTATTTGCCTCACTAGCCAACCTTAGGTAATTTTTTCTGTCCACCTCTCTCTTGGACTTCCTGAATTTTCTATAGGCCAACCTCTTTTCCCTTACTGCCTTGGCAACCCTAGAACTGAACCAGCTGGGCGCTTTGGCCCTTGTGTTTTTTCTTGAGACTAGTGCACTCATCTGTGGCAGCCAGTATTCCTTCCTTAATGATGGACTACCTTTGGTCCACCCCCATATCTACTCTGATGCCCGCCAGATGGCTCCTTAGCACCTCGCCCATTTTCCTGAAGCCCACCCTCCTGAAATCCAAAATTCTGGTTTTAGTTTGGATGGGCCTAGCCGTCCATATCTGCTATCAACTTCTATGTTTTAACTTATATTTCACGCCCCAGTTGCTGTACAAAATGGGGAAGCTAGAGCAGGATTATTGCACAAAATGCAGACAGCAAAGTGGCACACTACATTACATAGGAGGCAGTATAGTGCAGTGGTCTAAGGCTCTGAGCTGCAAATCTGGTGACATCCAGCAGACCAGACCTGGGTTTGAATCCCACAGCTTCCACTTGCATACTGTGTGGCCCTGAGCAAGTCACTTAACCTCCTTGTGCTCCCAGGCTGCTCCTGTAAAAAAGCTTCCAGCTTAGTATGCTATACCTGGTTAAACAACTAAATAAAAAAAAATATATACATACTGTGGGAGTGTCCAAAGGCTAAGCTGTTATGGGATACAATTAAGGAACTGGAGCTGGACCCTCTTTTGAGCATTGAATCCACTTTTACACCTGAAATCTGTTTGCTAGGACATAGAGAATACTGGATGAGCAACTATGCGCAACCAGTGTGTTCTGCCACGGAGGGGTTCTGATTCCCTCTGACCTTGAGAGCAAAGCTCGAGAGGTTCATGTGAATCAGAACCATGAGGTGGTAGAACACACTGATAATGCATGAAGTTGCTCATCCTGTGTTTTTTATAGTGTATAGTATTATATGAAATGTGTGCATTGTGTTTTTTTCTTTCACAATGAACCTGACTTGAGTAGTCTGTAGAGGTTCTAGAATACTGTTATAGCACAGAAGAGTACAATCACATTCCATGACCTTTGAACTGTGGTACAACAGCATTTTGAAAAGGATGGCTGTCTATATAGAACAATGCTCTACTATATACTATATTACAGTTCACAGATATTATCATCTCAGAAGTATCACATGGCAAGGCTGGCCCTCCGGCGCAGAGGCAGGGCATTTGTCTGCAATGCAAACATCCCGGGTTCGGAAATGGACTTGGGATGTTGGAGGGCTAGCTGGGGAAAGAAAGATTGAGCATCGCAGGGACTGCTCTCCTTCTCCAGGGAGAGGGGTGGTAGAGTGTCCAGCACATCTTGCCTTCTGGTGGAGGCTGGGGACGGGATTCTGTCATGCTTGTGTTGACACCTGCAGGGGTGGGGCAGATGCAGGACATCACTGCATATCCCCTCCCCCAGGTACCACCACAAAAATAATTAGGAAAAACTCCGGACCCCCACACATGATGCTCTCCTCCGCCACTGTCCCCGCTGCCACCAGTGCCTGCTGGGGGGGGAGTCGCACTCCCATGGCCCCACCCTGGGGGAGGTAAGCCAGGCAAGATCCGAAGTACCGTGGGAAGTGGTCACTCGCCGGCGGCCCCACCCAGGGCGAGTAAGCCTGGGCATGGGATGGGGGTGTGGGGGTCTGGCTGAGCTTCCTTCGGGAAGGGAGGGGTCCGGACCAAAAAAAATAAAATTAAACAAAAAAAGAAGTATCACATGCCTCTAATAGCCGGAGTGGCCAAGAAATTATCTTGAAGCACAGGTTAGATGACAACGTCCCAACTTGCTTAGAATGACACAATGAAATCTTAGCAGCCTTAAAAATAGAAAAACTTTTAGCCAGCACTAACAATAGGCTTTGCAGCTACCGTAAGAAATGGGAAATGCGCCACACTCTGCTATCTCGGGATACAGTGCCAGTAGTGGATACCTAAGAGTCATCACAGAAGTGCGGGAGTGGGTAAGTAAGTAAGTAAGTAAGTAAGTAAGTAAAATTTATTTTTAAAGCGCTTTTCAAAACCAAAGCGCTGTACAGATTAAATAATTAAAATACATACATGTAACATACAACAACAAATAACAATATGATTACAATAAAATCACTCTCCATATGCCTGTTTAAATAAATAAGTTTTTAATTCTAGCTTAAAACTCTCAACGGTCAGGCAGCCTCGTATCCGATGAGGTAGAGAATTCCACAGGGTAGGGGCAGCATAAAAAATGCCCGAGCTCAGAGGTTTAAATGGACCCTGGAACCTCTAGCAATCCCTCGTCGGTGGAGTGGAGCGAAGCGTAGAGGGACAGTAGGGAACAAGGAGATCTTGAAGATCCGCGTCCCTGTTCTGTGGGCTTTATAGGTCAGTAACCTGACCTTAAGGTGATCCGCCGCTGAACTGGCAGCCAGTGCAGTTCGCGCCTTGGGCGTAATATGACTTCTCATAGATGTCCCAGTCAAAGCCTGGCTGCTGCATTCTGCACCAGCTGCAAGCGGCGGATATCAACCCCTGGTAGCCCTAGGTACAGGGCATTGCAGTAATCAAGGGGAGAGGTAACAAAGGCATGGACCAATACCGGAAGGTCAGCCGGAGGAACCAGGTGTTTCACCCGAGCGATATTCCTAAGATGATAAAAGGAAGATCTGACAACGGATGACACCTGAAACTTCAGGGTCAAACCATCGTCAATAATAACGTCCAGGTTACGCACCCAGTCTGGGGTTGGGAGCTGGGCACCATCGATCCATATGCCCGAAGGAAGCCCAGCCCTACAACCCGCCTCAAGGCGACCTGGGTCCACCACCAACACCTCAGTCTTATCCGGGTTTAACCTTAGCCAGCAGGCACTCATCCAATCCTTGATCTCGGATAGACAGCTGTTAAGTATAGATACTGCATCTTCCTGTCCGGGACTAAAAGACAAATACAGCTGAGTGTCATCTGCATAGCAGTGAAAACCCAAGGTGTATTGCCTAATAATGTCTCCCAATGGCAGCATATAGACAGCGAACAACATGGCTGCTAAAATGGAGCCCTGCGGAACCCCACAGGGCAGAGAGAAGGCATCAGAGGAATAAATTCCGGTGATAACCCTCTGTCTCCGCCCCGTGAGAAAAGATTGAAACCACTGCAGAACTGTACCAGGCAGTCCGCAGTAACACCGCAGGTGTTCCAAAAGCACACCATGGTCCACAGTGTCGAATGCTGCAGAGAGATCAAGAAGGACTAGAATAGTACACGCCTTTCGATCTCTCGCTATCAGGAGATCATTTAGAACCCGGACAAGGGCAGTCTCAGTACTATGTCTTTTCCTAAATCCTGATTGAAGAGTATCATAGATATTGTGATTTGTAAGGTGGTCGTCCAGTTGCAGTGCAACCACCTTTTCAATAACCTTACCCAAAAAGGGCAGGTTAGAGACAGGTCTGTAGTTAGCCGGACAGTTCGGGTTCAATGAAGGTTTTTTTAGGAGTGGTCGAACGACCGCCTCCTTAGGGATCAGGAAAGACCCCGTTCCAGAGATTTCCAAACAATTTCAGCAATGGTCGGACAGATAGTATCTACGCAATCTAATAATAGAGGCGTAGGGCCCGGATCCAAACTACAGCTGGTTGGACGTACAATCTGGACAATCCTCACAATATCCATGAATTCCGGCCTACCAAAGTCAAACCAGGTGACACAGGTGTTTGTTTCCCCCTGCCGATCACTGCAAACCCTTGAAGAATGAGCCTGGCTGATATCCAACCTAATGCTGGCAACCTTATCAGCGAAAAACCGAGCAAGCTCATCACACTTTATTTGGGAAAAATCTCTTCCAGACTGTAGACAGAGTAGATTGCACAGTCTGTCAACAGTCTGAAAGAGTTGAGCTGGTCGGTTGCACGCAGCAGCAATCTCCCTGGACAGCAATTCTGCCTTCTTACGGGTTATTGCCGATTGATAGATAACGTAATGATCCATCAATCTAAGTTTGTCAGCATCCAAGCAAGATTTCCATGGCCCTCTCTAGCCTTCTTCCTACTCTTCTCAGTTCCTTCAAGATCATCAAACCATGGAGTCTTTGGGTGCTGGGTGAGTGGGCTAACATGAACAGGAGCAATTTGGTCCAAGGCCCTGCTCACTGCCTTATTATAGGCAAGAACAAGGTCTCCTGGACTCATGCTCACACCCAAAACACCCGATAGGTCCAGTACCGCTAATAGGCCCTCTGGGTTTACTCCCCTTAAAGGGCGATACTGGACCATCTCCGTAGAGGCAGGCCTATTAGGGGGTGCCCCAAAACTGAATCTTACGGTGCGATGGTCTGTCCACACATTTGGTTCCACCCCCAGATGGGTAACATCCAAATCCAGTCTGAACACCAGGTCTAAAGAGTGTCCCCCTATATGGGTAGCAGAGGTAACTACCTGTGACAGGCCCAACATAGACATGAGTTGGAGGAAATTCTTTCCAAAGTGCGAGAGTTCATCGTCGACCCAGGCATTGAAGTCACCCAGTATTAACCATCTGGGCGACTCCAATGCCATGTCCACGATGAAGTCCGCAAATTCCTTCAGGAATTCTCCACCATCGCCGGGTGGACGGTAGATGAGGAGAATCCTAAACTCTGCACCTGCTGCCAGGATACACTCAAAAGACCTGGCGTTACCAACTGGCACCTCCACAAGACTCAGATCTGATCTAAAAAAGATGGCCACTCCCCCGCCCCTACGATCCAATCTCAGACGGTGCATCACCGAGAACCCAGCCGGAGCAGCAGAGTCTAAAATAGGACCTGCATTCTCATCCACCCAGGTCTCAGTGATACATGCCAGGTCAGATGTTGCAACAAGGTCTGCAATAATAGCAGTCTTGTTCCTAATAGACCTGGCATTACATAGCACCGCCCGAGTTGGATGGGTTTTTGGAGAGGAATGCAGCACCTGCCCACAATCTGTGGAGCCCTTGGGTATGGGAATCAGGCAAGGAGGACCCCTCTTCTGATCCCATTTTGCCCCAGGGCGTCTCCTTGACCCAACTATCCCTATCTGTCCACCCCCCTCCAATCTCCCACTCTGTCCGGCCCACCCATCCCTGAACTTCTCGTTATACCCACTATGTGGCAGTTATTAAGAACATCATTTGACAGCCGAGGACAATAAAAGGGACGGAGGTCCCGGAGCAGGGTAGGAGAGTAGCGCCTGACCGTTGTGGACCCCAAACACATCTTTAATAGCAATTATCTAATAAATAACTCAAACACACCTACCAAATAAGCTCCTCTTTCTCTCACAAAGAGGAGGCAAAATTATACAAAACTAAAATAAATCCCAACTCAAAACTAACCCTAAACAATAAAATACCATTAAATACAGAACTTAAAATAATTTTGTATTTTTGAACACTGAAGCACCTCTCACGTGCAATAGTGCAATAGATGTTATAATATCTCCCAAAACTACCTCTCACATAGCAGGGGACATTTTCAGAGTGTTCAGAGCAAATAGAAATCAAATAAGTCCAAATAAATAATATTGCACACAAAAATCCAGTGGTAAGGATCCGAATCCAAACTCAACTCAACAAAGGGATCTGAAGGAGTCCAGAAATCCAGCAGCAACTTGTACTTCAAGGACCATACTCCAAACAGTCAGTTTACCAGGAAACAGGTAGATAAATGTGTTACCTAAGACAGCAGTAGTAGCAGCCTTAACCGGTCAACGACCCGCGGCTATAACAATCCCACAAGTCAGCCCAAGCAGTCGAATCCTGGGAAGGTCTAGAAGAAGCCCTGGTCCCCCCAGCTTCCTAGGGGTAAATGGGCAACTCCTGCCCAGTTGGAAACTGAGAGGCAGCCACTGCTTCTACAGCAACCTTACCCGGCTAGCGACCCGCAGCTACAAACGTCCCATGAGTCAGCCCAAACAGCCAAATCCTGGGGCGGTCTAGGAGAAGCCCTAAGTCCCCCAGCTTCCCAGGGAGCAAACTGGGCAACTCCTGCCCGGTCGGAAACCGAGAGGCAGCTAACGCTTCTCAACCAGCAACTTCACATATAAATCCACTAGAGTTCACCAGAGTCCTTAAAATCAATAACAGGGCAACCAAAATCTTGTATAGCAGCTGGAATAACAAATACTCTGTTGGAAAACTTCCTTACAAGTCCTTCTCCTTACAAGTTCTCTTAGAGCAAGGCAGGCAAATGCTTCAGCAACAAGCCGTACAAAGTTGAATAATTCCTCCTTTGCAAGTCCTCCTTGTAGGTCCTCTTAAAGCAGACAGTTACTTTGATGGATTAACCAAACGACTCCACGACTCCACACATTTCTAAATCCACAGATCAGTCTCATTCACAATGTGGATTTAACTCACACATGAGACTTCCATATGGCCACAAAACGATCAAAATTAGCTCCGAACAAACTCAGTAACTTTGAGTGAATTCCAATAAAACAGATAAACAGGTAAAACGAAAACAAAAACCGGACAGCGAAAAACTTCCGCGCAAGGAACGTTACTCGTGCACTCGTACGCTTGTAATCGCAGAGTTCTAACTTCCTCACTCCTTCAACCCTATCTAACTAAAAAATTACTTTCAAGGAGAGTGAAGTTTAGGCAGAAAATAAAACAACACTTAAACACTTGTAACGCTAGAAACACAGCGGCAGCAGCAGGGTATGTGTAGTTCTGTACAGACATGGGCGTATACTTTTCTTAGGAACAAGGCTCTTTAAGACTGCTTTGCTATGCCTCAGTGGTGGATTATGCCTTGTAATCAATGAACTTTGGAGTCAAGTTAGATTCTACATTGTAACATATTGCAATGTTGTCATGGGGGATTTGTGTTCTATGTATGTAATGTATAGTGTAGTGTTTGTGTTATGTAACAGAAACATTTTTCAATGAAATATACTGAGTTTTAAAAAAAAGTGTCGGGAAAACAAGGTGGGGGGGGGGAATACCAATGGGATGAAGTTGTTATCCATGGCTTTGTACGAACTAACATACCTGATGACAAAAATGTTTAATGCCTTCCTGCAGTACTCCCAGTTCCCTGAAAAATGGAAACCAGCACTGGTAATGCATCTTTTCAAGAGTGGCGACAGACTAAATATTACAATAGACAGGCCGATTCCGCTGCTCTCTCTGCTGTCCAAGGGGTGCTCAAAAGGAAATGACCAACATATCACCTACCTAGATATATATGCCATTCAATGTATCCAACAACATGGGTTCAGGAAATTACTTAGTACAAATATAGCCTTTCCTGAATACACTAAGTTCCCTCACGAGGCTTTGGACAGAAGAGATATGGTTGGGGCAATCTAAAATGACCTGACAAAGGCCTTTGATCCCATCAACCATAAACTCCTGCTTGAAAAATCACTGAACCTGTGTAAATCTATGGACACTGTGTCCTGGGCTGAAAGCTACCTAACCAAGTAAACCCAGAAGGTAGCAAACGTTTGTCAATGCCAGTTACTTGCCACTGGTATTAATGTTCTACCAGGTAAAGGTGACGATCTCAGGCCGTGCTGGAAGACTAACGTTTGGACCGGGGAGGCTGCAGTTATGGTGGGGCAACAACTGACAAACTGAAGGGAATTTAAAAGAATTAAAAATGGAAATTACGTACTTACCATAATTCTTGATCTTCTTGGACAAAGTCTCCACCACTTATTCATACTAATGGGACTACGCCAGAGGTGCTAGGACCCCACGGGAGTCAAAAATCTTCAGGAGGGCTGGTGCCAGGATAGATCCATGCATGCGCAGCATCGTGAGACTAGCTCACACCTGTATAGGCTATCTCTGTGTCGACCCTCCAACCGCCTCTGTACCTTTTCGACTGAGGAGGTTCAGCATAAACTAATGAAAGAAAACCTAACCCTAACTTCCGGGCCTATGAAGGCCTGGATGACCCATGTAAGAAGGGTCAATTCAACAATGTCTTCACAGGCTGAACCACAAGGAAGTGAAGATTAAAACAGAACGAGTGAGCTCCGGGGATGGTGGATGGGTGTGTAAATGAGTGATGGAGACTTCGTCCAAGAAGTTCAAGAAATACTGTAAGTACGTAATTTCCATATCTTCCTAGACTAAAAGTCTCCACCACTCATTCACACTAATGGGAGAGTACCAAGCTAAAAATCAACCCTCCGAAAAGGGTGGTAGGAGACAGAGCTCACTTATGACAGAAGTCCACAAGGATTGTCCTGCCGAAGAAAGTTAACTATCTGGCATGAACATCCAGAACATGGTGCTTTACCAAGGTATGTAGTAAGCCCCAACTCGCCACCTTGCAGATGTCTGCAATTGCTACATTACAAATTTTCACCAAGAGCCACAACCGCTCTGGTAGACTGGTGAGAACCAGGCCTTCTAACTTGAGCTGTGCCATGAATTAGCAGTGCAGAAGACATGCTACTAACCGAGCAGACATGCATCTCCTGGCTACAGGCTGAGCCTGCCAAGGCATTCGGAAGGATACAATTGTTGCTTGGATGCATATACCTCTGTTCTGTTGAAGTAGAATTGCAGATCCCTCTTAACAATCAGAGAGAGATAAAGGGGGTGCTCTTCTAGATTCTGGAGTTAATGAAGTAAGTAAGGAGAAGTAAAACTTGATTAACCATAACTGAACCAGTGACAAGTTGTCTACTGGCTTGAGATAGTTTGAAAACGGGCAGAGGTAAACATTCTCTGCCGAGAAAGCAGTCCTGCATTCAACAGGTCCACAGGGTACCCCAAAGGTTTACTTGGTGGGCAACCAATGGGCTAGATGGAAATTGCACACAAGATGGTGAAGAGCAACCACTTAGCCGTGTAAGTCCTCTTGGCGGAAGGTCTATGCGTGGCTAAGTATTCTATGATTATCTGGAAACCTAAGGCTTGTTCACTTTCATTCCCTCAGAATCCCAGTAAGGGGATGAAGGGAGTGCAGGAAGGGTGGACCAAGTCCCTGAGTTAGAGGGTCCGCTCGTAGAGGGAGTCGCATTGGGGGAATTTCTAACCGACTGATTAACTGTGCATATTGTACCTGTCGAGGCCAGTCTGTGATGAGAAATCATCCTGCCCCTGTTTACATACAACTCAAGCAGCATTCTCTGAACTAAAGGAGAGGAGAAAAGTGTACAGGAGAAACTGGTCTACTGTGGAAAAGCATCCTGACAGAAGACACCAGAGTCTGGATTTCTGAAGCAGGATAGGGGCAGATTTGCATTGAGAAGGGACGCAGAAAGGACCAGGTCCGGGCTGCTCCACTCTTTGAAAGTGACTGCACAACGACCGAACTACGCAATGTGCTCAAAGCACCACTCACCACGGCCTTCCTGCATGGGGGGGTAGGAAAGTGCTCCACCTTGCTTGTTGATGGAAACATCGTAATTTTGTCATCGCCCCGAATTGGAATCACTTCATGGCAGAGGGCCTGCCTCACCCTAAAGGTATCTAGGAGAAATCCAAGAAAAGGATCTGCTGGGAAGGTGAATCTGACACCTTCCCTGAATCAGAAAAGCCTTCCTGGCAGAAAGCGACTGAGAAGCTGTAGCAACTGCTTCCTGAGACTCTAGCCCAGATGGGCTGGCTTGGAGCCAAATGTCCAGGGAGTGAAGGCTTGAATACTGAGGTTATAGTGAACTCCTCCCTGAACAGGACTTGTTTAGCCTTTCAAGGTCGAGAAATGGGCACATGCAGCCTGTTATCTTGGACCAAGTAAAGGAAGTAGGAACCTGTGTTCCGACTCGCCATGGAGCCACTTCTACTGCTCTGAGGCCCTGAGTCGAGGAAAGAGAGTCTGACAGAAAAAACAACCTACTAGGCTGCCGCCTAGGTCTAGGAAAATCCCTGAAATTAGGATAGTATCCCTCTCAGACAATCCTGATGACCCATATATCCACTGGATTGGACTTCCCCTAGTTAGAAGAACAAGTCAGATGCCCCCACTGTTGTCAGGAGGCGACCACCTCAGATAGCTGAGGTGGGACCTGGGCCGGATCCAGAAGAATGGTACTGGGTGCTTTCAGGCCTTGGGCCCTTTGCTGTGATTTTTTTTTTCCAGACAAGTAGTTGGTTCCTGACAAAGGCTTCCAGGCCCCTACCTTGAAAGAACTGCCTATTACAAGAATAACAACGATGGCGTCCCTCTGAGGGGCAGCAGAGCTTGAGCACTCTCGATAACTTAATCTGAATTAATAATCACAGCTGAGGAGATGTTTGTGCTTCGGTGGACTGTCCTCCCCCTAAGCACTGGACAGCCCATGGTAGGACAGACCCCCTCTTTGCAAAGGGCGGCAGACTGGACACAGCCCCACTGCCATCACAGCTTTCAAACGAAGTCTTCCTATCGTCTCCATTACCGTCTAGGATAGACTCCGTTGATGGCATGTGAGAATTTCTTCTTCTTCTTCATCGTCTTCTTTTTTTTTTTAAAACAAGAAAATAACACTAAAAATGTTGACTCAAACGAATACTGAATGGCTAAGCTGCTGTCGTATAGACGAAGACTTGATTCTGGCAGGCGAGCGATGTCGACATTGAAGCGATACAACGGCGAAAGAAAAGGAACTGAGGCGGTTGGAGGGTCGATGCCAAGATAGCCTGTACAGGTGCAAGCTAGTCTTGTGGTGCCATGCATGTGTGGTCCTATCCTGGCGCCGGCCCTCCTGAAGATTTCTGACTTCCGCGGGGTCCTAGCGCCTCCAGCATTGTCCCATTAGTGTGAATGAGTGGTGGAGACTTTTAGTCCAGGAAGACAGACAGTTTTCATCACTCTCTGCTTGGAGTGGGGGCTTGACTTTCAGTGTAGAGGTTCCTCTGCAGCAGTACTGCTGTAGTCTGGTGTACATGGATGACTTCAGAAAGGAATGTGGCTTTTATTCCCACCAGTCTAGTGTAAGAACATCATAAAACTGAACTGCTGGCTGTGGTAGAGCTGTGCACTACGTTAGTAATAACTGGAGCACCCAGGGGCATATTTTTCCAACCTTTCCCTTTATCTTTCTTAGTAGTCTGCTGCAGCAGTGCCATTTTCTTATCCTATTTAGTTCCAATCTTATGCCTCAGTGCATTGGCCACCTACCTAGGTAGTCTCCCCTCTCACTATTCTTTCTCTTACATTTTCTTTTCTCTTTTCTGTCCATATGTGGTGCTAAAGTGCCTGCTGTGCTGAATAAAATGCTTGATATGCATAGGAATAAGAAAAACTGCTTAAGAATGGTGACAGAAATCCACTAGTGAAGCCCTAGAGTGAGAGAGGCAGCTGGTTCTGTATTAGGCATGAAAGGGTTACATCAACTGTCTCAAAGAACTGCTTCTGTAGTTAAAGGGACACTGTCAGCTTTTCCCCTCCATTCCGTGTGAAATGTGAGCCTTGTGCCTCTAGGCACAGTAAAACAACTGTTTCAGTAGAGCGCCCCTATATATTGCAAAAGCCACCAGTTTGCCTCATTTTTTAAATGTGATAATATTTTGATTTAGGAGCGTCCCGGCTGAAATATAGCACTCACCGGAAGTAGCTGTTCACTCAGGATGTGCGTCTGCCACCAAGCACTCTCCCGATATGGATTTTTTAGTAAACATAATGGACAAATTAGTTTGTGTAAAAGCTTTCCTAATACAGAATCAGTCTCAACATGTTAGACTTGAAAACGAGCAGTAGTACTGCCACAAAATGCTTTTAAAAAGTGCCTCCGAAATTGCGTTCATGTGCAAAGAGCAACTGAAGCGAGATCTCACGCATGCGCAAGAGCGTGTCAGTCTTGCGCATGAATGTGATTTCGAAGCGCTTTTAAAAGCATTTGTGGCAATCGTCTGTCGTTTTCAAATCTAACATCGGACGATCCTGTATTAGGAAAGCTTACTAAACTCATTTGTCCATTATATTACTAAAATCCATATCGAGAAAACTAGTAACAGAGCGATCATCCTGGTGGAACAGCTGCTTCCGGAGTTCATATTTCAGACGGGATGTAAAATCGAAATAATATCACAGTTAAATAGAAGTGAGGCAATGGTAACTTTTGCAATATATAGGGGCACTCTACTGAAACAGTTGTTTAACTGTGTGCCTAGAGGCACAAGGCTCACATTTCACACAGAATGGAGGGGAAAAGCTGACAGTGTCCCTTTAATCTGGCAGAAGTCTCCCCAAAATGATTTATAGCCTTCCCAATGTACAGCCCACATTACAACAGACTTCGTGCATTCCAAATAGCATGCTTCAGACACAGACATTAACCCTTCCCTGCTCTGACAGAGAGAATGAAAGAGCCGATTTATAAGTGTGTCTGTCAGCACAATGTTTTGAAGTCCACGCACTTCTTGCCTGAGAGTGTCATAATCAGTCTTATTGATTATTGGTCAGGCCCCTTGTAGACTCTTCTGGATTGGATCACTGTGACATACTCTCAAAGCTCTGTACCATATTCCAAAATGCTTTGCCTACAGCAAGCATAACAAGCACCTGTCAATGCCGAAGTTCATGGTTGGAATTGCTGTTGGTATGCACCGATTGGCAGGACTACAGTTCCCAGCAGAAAGAAAAAATTACTCTCCGCAGTAATCTTCTTTCTTCCAGTGGGTCCTATAGCATCAGTAACTTTAGCAGTTAGCTGGCTAGGTGCAACTGCCCCGGAGGTGTGCCTTTAAGAGAATTTAAATTAACTTAGGCAATAGCCAATCAGAAAACAGGAAGGGTAGTGAGCTGAGTGAGAGCTGCTGAAGGCTTCAGAATTTTTTCGAAGGAAAAACGAGGGTACATGCCCCGAAAAAGAATCAACAGGATTCAAAAAACATGCAATTGTCCACAAAAGTGGAAACAGAAACAACAACACAAGTTAAAAACTCATTGATAAGAAATCCCAAATTTGGAAAGAGATGTGATAAAGAGCCCTTCTTTGACAGGTGAACTGGGGAGGAAGGGTGGAAGCTTACTGATGCTAAAGGACCCCTTGGGAGAAAGAAGATTACTGTGGTGAGTAATTTTTTCTCCTTACCCCAGGAGTCCTTTAGCATCAGTAACTTTAGCAGACTACCAAGCAGTACCAAGTGGGAGATGGGCAGAGAATCTTCTAGGAAAGAGGCTCTGCAGAACTGCCCTGCCAAATCTGGCATCAGATCTGGTCTGCACATCCAAACTGTAGAGATTCACAAAGGTGCATACAGATTTCTAGGTAGCTGCTTTTCATACATCCAGTAGTGGAATGTCCCTTGCTGCTGCAAGCGATACTACCGTGCCCCTGGTGTAGTGGGCCCTGAGCCCCACTGGAGGTTGGTGACCAGCCTTTTCGTAGCAAAATCTAATACAAGAGACCTACCACAGGAAATAGTTCTCTTGGTTGCTGGCTTTCCACTGCCTACATACTCGTAGGTGGGGGACAACTGACAGGAAGAGCCTCTGGACTGTTTAGTATGCACTAGGCAGTAGGAGATGGCTCTTTTGACATCCAAGCTATGAAGCATTATGCTCGCCAGGAGTGCATTTCTCAGTAAAGAAGACAGGCAGAGTAATGGACTGGTCCAAGTGAAGCTTTGAAACCACCTGTGCGGAAATTCCTATTTATCCTGAGCCCAACCTTGTCGCTGTAATGGAAGATGTACAGTGGGTCAGTGAACAGGGCCTAAAGCTCTGAAAACCTCCTGGCCGAGGAAATGGCTACCAGGAAGCCTGTCTTCCAAGTTAACTAGATGTGAGCCGTGGACATAGGCTCGAACTTAAGGGTAGCTTCATGAGCCTGTCTGTGCAAAGGTTAGGGCTCCAAGGAGGAACAGGCCCCCACATTGAAGGTTGGGGCTGCAGGACACCTTTGAAAGATTTTTTAAATATGGCGTGGGAAAAACCAAAACCAAAAAACAAACAGAGTTTTGCTTTCCCACCAAACGGTAGGCCGAAATTGCCACCAGGTGTAGCTTGAGGGAGATGGTCAGAGCCGGCCTTAACCATTCTGTGCCCCTGTACAGCTCCCTGCTGGGCCCCACCACTCCATTCCCTGTGGGTCCCCCCCATCCATCATTTACATCTAACTAACCCTCCTGCCCTGTATTAGTAAAGCAGTACCAGGTCTACTAGTTTAACCAGTATCTTTTACTTATTGCCATTGACTGCACTGAATTGTTTGACTTCACCATTAGAAGTGAATCTGACTCAACCTGGAGAAAGAACTTAAGAATGGTACTACAGCCATATTAATTTCTGTAAGGACAGGGGCATCATCACTGGACACGTACACCTCCGATAATCCGATTTGCAAACACGTTAAAACAACTTAACTTTTCTGTAGGTGTGAGTGAGAGAGAATAGAGAGGATTATCATGGGACAACAGTGATGTTGCCACCTGTCAGGTTTTCAGGGTTCCTATCAGGAAATCTGGTTTTGCTATGTGCTGGTCAGGTTTTTGAGCCATTTTGAGTGCTCACTTACTTTTGAAACAGATTTTGTCATATCATTCATTGTTTCAGCTACATGTCAAGGTTATAAACAAGTTCTCTTGTCAATATAGCCCTTTGTGAAAGAAGTCAGCCTGGGAGGTGTAAGGTATGGCAGTGGTTTAAGGCTCGAGCTGCAAATCTGGAGCCCTGGGTTTGAATCCCACAGCCCTCACTTGCTTACTGTGTGACCCTGAGCAAGTCACTTAACTTCCCTGTGCTCCCAGGTCACATCTGTAAACAAGCTTTCAGCTTAGTGTGCCACTCCTTGTTAAACAACTGCAAAAAAAAAAAAACACCATTAGCACTTACATAACCTAATCTTTTTTCACTGCATCTTAAACTGGCATAGCAGCAAAGCTGTCCCCTACCTTTTGTAACAGTAACAGAGCCAGTTGTCTTCCACTTTCATTTGCTGGTAAACATTGTCGTCTCTAACAAACTTTAGGCATTTTTAAATGTTTTGAATTATTTTTTTCCTCTACAAAAAAGTATGTGCCCCCAAGGTACAGGGGCACATCTTGCACCTAGCTAAGGCCGGCCCTGGAAATGGTTTCAAGCCTGACACCTGTAAGAGTACCAGGCAATCTAGCAGCTGAGGGTCTAAAACTGAATGGGATTTGATCTTTTTGCTCTTGCACCAGAGGGAAAACCTTTACATTTGGCTGCATAAGTTTTCTTAGCATTTGATTTTTTAACCACCTTCAGTATCCTAAGGACCTGTTAAGAGTACTGCAAGGATGCAAACCTCTAACTGTTCCAGAACCAGGCTTTGAGGTGAAAGGAGTGTATGCCTGGATACTGCACTCCTGTTTGAGGAAGATTCAGCAGGGAGCGAGTCGGAGGCAGGAGAATGGACTGCTGCAGGGCATTGAGAGAAGGAGAGGGTACCAGGCTTGCTTGGGCCAGTCCAGAGTCACCAGGATCCTAGGTGCAGGCTGTTGTAAGAGTTTCAGAATTACCCCGAGAATCAGGGGAAAAGGAAGGATGCATCTAAGAACCTTCCTGACCAGACCAGGATCAAGGTGTCCAGAGGAGGCAATACCAGGACTGGAGCCTGCAACAGAAATGAGGAAACTGGAGACTGAGGGGAGAGGCAGACAGATTCCCTTCTGGGTGCCCAACCGCCTGAACCCTGTGACTAGTACTTGTTTGTTCAGAGTCCATTAACTCTGGCCTTGACTGATGCAACTAGATCCTCTGCCAGAGCATTGTGTTTGCCTGGGAGGTGAATCACTGGAAGGCGGACTCCCAGGTAGAAAGCGAGAGACCAATTTTTATAACTCCTGCGAACACAGTACTCCTGATCTGGCCACTGCAGTAGTATCTGTTCAACTCTGTAACTCTGTTCTGTTATGACAAGAGCAAATTCTTGGAGCTAGAAAGATTTCTCTGAGTTCCAAAAGAAATATGATTAACTGTGACTCTTGGAGAGTCTAGGTGCCACTTACTGAGGTACTGTCCAGATGCACTTCCCAGTACAGGGGGAAGGCGCCTGTGGAACTGCTCTGTCAGAGTTTTCAGTTTTGAAAATTGTTGCTTTCTGAGACCAGCAAGCTACAAGGAGACTTGCGGGTGATGCATCCTGTATCTGAACCCTAGGACCACTGCAGGCACTGAAGCCATGTGTCCCAATAGCCTGAGGAAATGTCACAGTTACATGTTTTGCTCAGGACCAGCGACCGCGTCATATACTGAACCAGGAAGGTTAATGATTCAAACCCAGTCAAGCGCTTGCTGGCTGGTCTCACTGTCCCTGGATGAAGAGAACTGCCAATGAGAGACATCTTGAATTCTTGCTTGTAGAAGGAAGGCATATCCTTCCTGTATGCTGGGAGGGTTCCAGGTGAGACTTTGTTTAGATTGACCCGGTAACCCCAAGACTACAGATAGAGCCCTGTAAGGGAAAAAAAGGGGCTCCTGGACCTGACAAGGAGACTTTGGCAGGCTAATCGGCAACTTAGGTGTTGCTAGAGGCGCCCAGATTCCTGAGGTGTGCTGCTACCACTGCCCAGCACTTTGTGAGATTCTTGGGGCTGAGGAAGGCCGAAGGGCTGCAGTGAGCCCACCCTTGTGTGTGAGACGTCATTAAAGGTATATAGAAAAAAAGGGGTCCCTTTTTGGCCCAGGAAGTTTAGCCCGTCTCCCTACTGTAAGAGCTGTATGACAAGTTACCATCTTGAACGTGGGTTTTAACAGCAAGATGGGAAGCCACTCCCCAGTTGTCTTCTGTGTCAGGAATTATGTGGAGTAGAGGTCCTTTCTTCCTTTCATGGCCAGGGGCCCATTCCACCATTCACTAAGCTAGAATGGTTTTTGCCTCCCACTCCAACAGTAACGTCTGTGTTGGGATAGAGGCTTAGAAACCTGGGTACGTATGAGGTATACCCACTCTAACTTCAGGCTTTAGACTGCGAAAACACCCCTGTACTGACAAAAGGCTGGGGAAAAACCTCTGCCCCAATGCTGTTGGGAGGAATTTCCATGGGGCAGGAGGCCTTGTTGCAATGACATGTTCTGGAATTGAACAGTAAGTTTTGATCACAAGGAAATCCTATGGCTTAAACTGGGAGTCTGAGGGTAGACTAGTAGTTCTAGGCCAGACAAAACGCCTCAGACAGATGGCAAAGGCCGTGACTCTGGAAGTGGCATCATTGTTGTTGTCCTGTGGAATTGGTACTACATGGTTTCCACAGCATACCCACACCAGAACCAGGGCAGTTCCACAGTGCTCTGTGATATTTGGCCAAAAAGCCAAGTAGGTAAACATTTTCACAAGCATCTGCGAGTAACTAAGAAATCTATTTTCTGGAGTCCTTATCCAGGGGGTAAGGAGGACAAGAAGACTCCAACTTTTTTGCAAGCTGCCCAATATACTATACTCAAATGGCTGGGATGTACAGACAGGCACTCAGCATTGTTAAACAATTGATATATTTATATGTTTATGTATTTATTTATTAACACTTTTAGACCACTTCTAAACCTCTGCCACAGAAGTGAGATGGAACCTTTCATTTCCCTATAATCTTTTCTTATCTGTATCCTCACCTTGGAAGGACTCCTGAGAAGGGAGGTCCAGGGTGTTGATTGTGTTTTGGATAAACAAAGGGATAGAGGGAGAACCTCCTTGGATATAGGGTTCTAGACCCTCCACATCATAAAAATTCTTACATCATCTGTATCACCCTCATAGTCTCAGGGGCAAGAACTGTGGAAGAGTGATAGCAGCCCCTGCATGCAGGGGCATAATAACATTATTTACCATTAACCGTATCACCCTCACAGTCTGTGGGATGAGAACTGTGGAAGAGTGTTAGCAGCCTCTGTAGGCAGGGGCATCATACAATTATTTATCATCACTTGTATCACCCTCACAGTCTATGGGAAAGAGAACTGCGGAAAAGTGTTTGCCAGCCCCAGTAAGGAAAGGACCCATCTTTTGTAGGGTCTGTAACAGTTGCTGTGCTTTTTCCATATTTTGCAGAGATGGAATACTGTGCAGACTTTGCAAGTACTTGTTTTTATGTTTGCTTGCACGCATGTGCAAGAAACATAGTGCCATCATCCAAGATTTTGGAGGTGTGTCACCCCCCCTTCCAATTCAGTCAGTGTGTTGGCAGGCACGGCCCCGTAAGCCAATGCATGCTGGAGCTGTCTATGACAAGCTCCAAAATGCAGTGGCATACAGTTGAAAGGGGGAGCTACGCTTAAGTGAGCAGCGATAAGATATCACCTGCTCATGCTTGGCTCCCACACCACGCCCTGCCCATGAGCGTGCACCCCCATGCGCACACACTGTATAGCCGACAGGGGTGCTGAATCCCCTGTCGGCTGTGCTGCACTCCCCCGCCCCCAAAGCCTTCAAATACCATGCTGGGTGCCCACCCCAGCATGGCATCTCTAATATAGCTGAGGAGGGTGCCCAATCCCCGTCGGCTCCACTGTCCTCACCCCCAAAGTACTGGGTGCCACGCTGGGAGCCCACCCCAGCGTGGCAATAGATGCTTTGTCCGACGGGGGTGCCCAATCCCCCGTCGGCTGAATGCCCCCCCAACCATCCTTGTGCCACGCTGTAAGCCCACCCCAGCGTGGCAAATGTCCCACGTCGTCATTGAAAAAAAAAAGAAAACCTGTAAAGAAAAAACGGTCCCACGCAGTCTCCCTGGCCCCCTCCCACAACCCGCACCCCCCTCGCACCCTGCCTCCCCACACTCCCCACTCACCCCATACTTACCTCCGGACCTTGGCGCGACGATCTTCTGTGGACCGGGAACACGTCTGCACTCTTCAAAGCCGACCGCGAACTGAGGAAATGCCGGTAAGCTGTATAATGGGCTAGATAGGGTTTTTTCAACTTTGTTGTATATCTTAGGCATTTTTTGGAATTTTTGCACCAAATTTTCAACATTGTATATTTGGGACCCCTTCTCATGAATGATGTCACTGTCATGGCGTTATTCAGGCCCGAAGGGTGATTTCGCAGTCACTGCGCGGCCACTGCGCGAAATCACCTTTCGGGATTGATTAACGAAACGACACTGCCAATGTTCATAAGGTGGACTTTCAAGAAGCCTATTTTGAAAATTCGGTGGAAAAATTCAAAAAAACGACTGTTTTTCGAGTGTACATTGCACAGTTCCTACGCACGCTCGTAAGTTTGCAAATTTTCAATATTTTCACTCCAGATTTTCAACACTGCCATTTTACCACACCTTCTTATGAGTAGTACAGCTGTCATTTTTCACATCTCACCCGAAACATGTTTCTGCCATGTAGCGCACAATGGGCGCGAGTCGATTGATGGAAACCAATGTATGGGACAAATTAAGAAAACCACAGTGACACTGTTCATGAGCAGAGGTCTTAAAATGGCTATGTTGAAAATTTGGTGAAAAATTTCCTAAAAATGACTGTTTTATGAGCGTGCGTTGCGTAGTTCCTATGCACGCTCGTAAGTTCGCAAATTTTCAATATTTTCACTCCAGATTTTCAACATGGCCATTTTACCACACCTTCTTATGAGCAGTACAGCTGTCATTTTTCACATCTCACCCAAAACATGTTTCCGCCCATGTAGCGCACACTGGTGCAGTCGGTGTGCGAAATCAATGTATGGGACAAATTAAGAAAATCACAGTGATGCTATTCATGAGCAAAGGTCTTAAAATGGCTATGTTGAAAATTGGTGAAAAAATTCCCAAAAATGACTGTTTCACTGAGCGTGTGTTGTGCAGTTCCTCATGCGCTTTCGTAAGTTCATGATATGAATATTTTCACTCCAGAATTTTCAACATTGCCATTTCCACACCTCCTTATGAGCAGTACAGCTGTCATTTTCACATCTTGCCCAAAATGTGTTTCCGCCCATGTAGCGCACAATGGGCGCGGTCGATGTGCGAAATCAATGTAATGGGACAAATTAAGAAAATCACAGTGAATCTGTTCATGAACAGAGGTCTTAAAATGGCTATGTTGAAAATTTGGTGAAACAATTCCTAAAAATGACTGTTTTACGAGCATACGTTGCGCAGTTTCTATGCATGCTCATAAGTTTGCAAATTTAATATTTTCACTCCAGATTTTCAACATTGCCATTTTATTACACTTCTTTATGAATAGTACAGCTGCATTTTTCATATGCCGCCCAAAATGTGTTTTCGCACATGTAGAGCACAATGGTGCTGTTGGTGTGCGAAAGCAATGTTTGGGACAGATTAAGAAAATCACAGTGACACTGTTCATGAGCAGAGGTCTTAAAATGGCTATGTTGAAAATTTGGTGACAAAAGTCCATAAAATGACTGTGTTACGAGTGAGCATTGCGCAGTTTCCACGCATCCTCGTAAGTTCATGACTTTGAAATATTTTAAGTCCAGATTTTCACCAGTGACATTTTTCTACACTGCCTTATTTACAGTACAGCTGTCATTTTTCACAACATGGCCGGAGTGTGTTTTCACACTTTCAGCGCAGAGATGCGTGGTCGCTGTGGAAAATCATTGTTTGGGACAGATAAAGAAAATCACAGTGACACTGTTCATGATGGAGGCACCAGAATGCCTGAGTTGACAATCTGCTGTAAAAGAATCCAACCTAATTATATTATGGGTGTCGTTGCACCAGTTTCTATGTCGCTCGTGACTTCACCATTTTTTAAATATTTTACTGCAGATTTGCAACATTGCCATTTTACACCTCCCCATGAACAGTACAGCTGTCATTTTACATCCTGTTTGAAATGTTTTGCACCTGTGAGTGCTAAATGCCGTAGTCGCTGTGCGCATAAAGCAGCTTTCGGCTAAGAAACTGATATTCCCCCTGTTCATGAGGTGGGGTCACAAAATAAACATGTTGAACATTTGGAGTGAAAATACCAATGAATGCCTGCGGTATTAGGGTTTCCAACCATAACGCCCAATCCTGTAGAGAATGACAGGCATCAGGGGTGTGACTTGGAATTCTTGCCTATAATGCTCATACCATTCCACACCCTGCAGCCAGTGAGAGGCATCGAGGTATGCCTTGGACTCTTTGTCTCCAAAGTTCACCCCATTTTCCTATACCGGACCCATCTCACTGTATTTCCTGATGGAATGGGGTGCGCATAAGGACCAAAGACCCCAAGGAACACCGTGACACTTGCCATTGTCTGCAGGGTGGGGTGTACTGAAATAGCATGGCCGTTATGCCTGACGACCCAAAGGCACACCCCAATGCCTGTCACTCTCCGCAGGGTGGTGGTGGGATTGGCTTCAGTTCAGTACTTCACTGCCATTCCTATTACGCAGCTCTGTAACTTTTACACTACCACTGCCAATGCCAGCAAGCAAATATTCGGCATTGACAAATGCTTGTTTCTGTATGATTTAAGCTGCTTGATGTCTTGCTATTAGCTTTCCCAGGAGCAACGGGAGCATTTATGTCTAGACAGAGTTTCTTTTTAGCCACTTCATCAGCAGCTTAATAATGCTTCCTTTGTTTGTCACTTCTATTATTTTTAATGAGGAACGTCATATTTAGAAGCCTTATTTTTGTCTGGGGTCTGGAGGGTTCCTCAGCACCTCTTTACATTTGTATTACTTTTGGATGGCCCCTAGTCGGAAGCCTTTGATATGTCCTCAGCCCTAATAATCAAAGATTTGTTTGCTAAGTTTGCCAATTCAAGCAAAGCAAACCGGTCGTGGACCTTATGAACTGATTGCAGGTTTCTGTGAAAATGCCATTGGCCAGTCCTGCCCCAGTTAATTATCTCTGTCTGTTGCCAGTGCCTTTTTTTTTTTTTTTTTGTGGTTGTAGAACTGGGATCTATTCCAGTGCCAATCTTAATAGAAAACCCAGCAATACTTGTCAACTGCCACAGGTGGCTGCTGGACCCTTTACGGACAGTCCTGCGGCGGATAATACCTTAGGTCCAGTTCCTTATGTATAAATACATATAATAGAAAGGTTTCTCATAATATGCCAATCCTGAGAGAGACCCCCAGGCACTGCTTAGATTTGAACTCCAGTGGATTGCCTCACGGTAAAACCCGCGAGGTCTGAGGTAAAACACAAGGCAACTGTCCCTAATTCGTCGGTTCCCACAAGAATTTAAAAATGAAGGTAACCGTCGAAAATAAGCACCCTCAATAAATTTAACATTTAAAATGAACAGTCATGGTAAAAATAAAGTCAAAATAGCGCGGTTGCGCTAAAATTAAAAAATTAGCAAAGCAGGCATTCCTGGGCATTCTCCTTTCCCTCTTATTAAAGTCTACTGCAGTAGCAACCTATTAGTGATTACTATCCTTTATTTCCTTTACTACTTCAGTGGCTCGGCCACCCACTGAAGTACCTTCCCCCTCTTTGTTTTCCATTCTTCCTGCCCAGAATGCCTGCAAACTGAAAAGGTACTTGTTGTGCCTTGTATGGTAAAAATGAGCTGTGCTCCTGTAATGTTGCACCACATTAGTGGTTTGGAGCTTATAATTTGTGCTGAGCAGTCTGGTGCTGCGAGCCTAGACCCCAGTTCGGTGCCTGGCATGGTGTCCCAGTCTAGAACTCGCTCACTCTGCAGTTCGGACTTAACTGTCCGGTACCTGGGGAGAAACACCAGTATGTGTGGCACTGTCTCTCACGTTCTTCCCCTTCCCCACACCTCGCCCGCAGAAGCAGCTCAGCAGCTCCTAGAGATATGTCCTGGTTCCCAATGTTAAGTTTCTGCTGTGGAACACGCAGGACGCTCCTCACAACTGTGCGAGAGGAAAGATGTGCAAAATGTGCTCTGCGAGTTGCAGGAGTAGAGCTTTCTTGCCACATGTTGCAATTCGCAAAATAGCAAATGCCAGAAGTTAAAACCGCAGCCATGCAGTTACTCTTTTACATTTCTCTATCTTCCCTCTGTATGTAAAATGAAGAAAATGCTGGTTCCTTCTCTTTATTGAAAGGGAGACAGAGAACATAAGAATATAAACAGTGTGCAGCCTTTACAGAAGCCCTGCCTGTGGCACCGTTTAGCATTAGAACACTTCCTTGCTGTTATTTTTCTGTTTATTTTTATTTATTATTGTGTTGATTAAAAATAGAAACAAACGCAGTGCCATACTAAAGGAAAGCGCTAGATAATGTTTTGCCTTTGAATTATAATATGTAATGCAAGTTTCACTGAATAAAAACAGAGAAACCAAAGAATAGGTCACCAAGAGAAGATAAGGTTGTTTGTAGCCTACCTTCTACCTCTGTGTTCTGGGTGCTTCTATAGGAGTCAGCGGCCCCAACCAGAGGCTGTATTATAGGATGCCACCTGTCAATCTCTTGAAAGTTGATGGAGTTATGAATCCCTATGTTTGCTTATTAAGTGTCAGAACTGTTTTCTTTAATGTATTAACATACTTTATGTTCATTTTCATGTAAACATATAATAATTGTGATGTTTTCCCTGTCCACCAGATTCACCAGACTATGTATTAGAATAGTTTTATATTAATTTGTATTAGAGTAGGGGTGGAGCAGATGGATCAGGTGACCAGAGATCCCTATAAAAGGTATCCCTGGAAGCTAAGCAGGTTCAGTTTGACCTGTGTTGCTGTGAAAGGAAGACCTCTGCCAGATGAATGTGGAATTGCTGCTGTTGATATCCACTCTGTAGTTGGTTATGGTTTGTTATTTCCGTTTTATTTTCGCTTATGCTCAAAATAAATACGGCACTACCAGTGTGTTTTACACTTTAAATGTGGTGCCTGTGTCTCAATAACCACACTCCAGGACAGGTGGACAGACTCTATCAGGGTCTGGTGGCTCACCCCTATTTCACATCTTCACCTCAGGTAGACTCTGTGGTGATTAATGCCATACATGATCGGTCCTCCAGGCCTCAGCACATGACTGCGCAGCCACAGGATGCGGAGTCTAAGAAGTTGGAGGCCATGGGAAAATGGATTTTTTCCCTCGGCCGCCTTGTCCCTCCGGGTATTTAATTACATGGGACACCTTCTTCAATATCAGGAGGAAATTCTTAAAGCCTCCCAGGCCATGGTCCAGTCCCTCCCGGCCGGTGCTGCCCAAGATGACCTAATGGTGAAACTTTCCATGGCGGTGGCTGTGGGCTGCCACCTGCTAAGAGCTGCTTACGATGCCGTGGATACCATGGCTTGAATGTCCTCTGCTGGTATATGTCTCAGGCGTCACGCCTACCTTAAGGTGTCTGTTTTTTAATAATAATAATAAACTTTATTTTATTTTCCCAGGACATCCAGCAATCCATTTTGAATGCTCCCTTTAAAGATGTGCAACTGTTCAGCCTGCAGACGCAGGACATCTTAAAAGACCTGCAGGACTCCGGTTATACCCTACAATCGGTATGGACCCTTTTCTGCCCTAAGGACAAACAACCCTTTAGGGGTTCCTCCAGGGGTCGCCCCTACAGAGGCCACCCCCCGTTCACTCGGCAGCCGGTTAATAAAAGGAAACCTCAGTTACAATTGCCTGGCCTGAGAAATACCCCTAGGACCCAGTACATCCTTGCTGCCCCTCAGCAGGACCTGCCTCCCGCCTGAGGATCTTCCTCCAGTCGTGGGTATGGAGGCCTTACCCACAGCCATTGGTGGCAGATTTGCTCTGCACCTGCAAGGGTGGCAAGCCCTCTCCTCCGACCAGTGGCTACTGCAACTGATCGATGCGGGACACACACTAGAGTTCAGGGAGATGCCTCTTCCATCACCACCCAGGGTCTCTCACTACCCCCCGGACCAGGCACTGATCCTAGGGACCGAGATAGCTGCCTTACTATCAAAAAGAGCTATCAAACCAGTTTCCCTTCCTCAGAAGGGGACGGGATTTTATTCCCACTTCTTCCTGGTCCCCAAATAGACAGGGGATTTACGCCCAATTTTGGATTTGAGGGGTGTCAACCTCTACATTGTTTACCAGAAATTCCGCCTGGTGTCCCTTCTGACACTTCTTCCTTTGGTGAACAAAGGCGAGTGGCTGTGCTTTCTGGATATGAAGGATGCATACCTTCATATCATGATACACCCGGCTCACCGACGGTTTCTCCGTTTCCTGTTCCAAGGGTGTCATTACCAGTTCAAAGCCCTCCCTTTTGGTCTTTCCTCAGCCCTGAGAGTCTTTACAAAATGCCTTGCAGTGGTCACGGTGGCCCTCTGATGGGAAGGCCTCTATGTCTTCCCGTACCTGGACGACTGGCTCCTGAAAGTGTCCTCCAGGCACCAATTGTCTCACGCTTTCTCGCACCCTGCAGTTGTTCACCCACGTAGGGATTGCGGTAAACTATCTGAAGTCCAAATTGGACCCTTCTCAATGCCTCCAGTATATAGGAGCCGAGCTGGATTCCTCTGTGGGATGGGCATTGCTGCCCATTACTCAAGCGTACGCCCTGATTGCTTTAGCACGCGGTTTGGAATCCTGCAATCGGATCTCTGCAAGAGACTATCTCCATCTCCTGGGACATTTGGCGGCCACAATTCTGATAGTCCCCAATGCCAGGTTGCATATGAGATTCCTTCAGTGGCCCCTCAGAGTCCAATGTGACCAGTATCTGGATGATTTCTATGCCCCAGTCCTGCTGTCTTCCCCAGCTCTTCGAGACCTGCAGTGGTGGAAGTCAAAGGACAATCTCCTCAGGGATGCCTTTTCATTCACCTGTCCCAAGTCTCACTCTAACAACGGACACCTCCTTGACTGGGTGGGGTGCTCACCTCCTGCACGTCTGATCACAAGGATCTTGGACGTCGGTGGAAGCCCACCTCCACATCAATGTCTTGGAATTGCAGGTGGCCCCCTACGCCTTGCAAGCATTCGAGGCGCATCTCCCTCCAGGTTGCCTACAGGTGCAATCAGACAACTCTATAGTAGTTCACAACCTAAACAAACAAGGTGGCACCCATTCCTACCCTCTCTGCAGAGAATTCATGAGGGTGTGCTATTGGGCAATCCAGAGATGTATACATCTTCTGGCGGTACACATCCCAGGGGTGTCCAACACCCTGGTAGATTCCCTGAGCAGATCCTCTGCCCTTGCCCATGAGTGGGAACTCTGACTTGATGTTCTCAATGACATCTTTCATGTCTGGGACAACCAGAGTTGGCCCTGTTTGCCTCTCCACAGAATGCAAAACTGCCACTTTACTGCTCTCTCGTGCTAGGTCCTGGAACTGTGTGGAGGGACGCATTGTCTCTTTCCTGGACAGGAAGATTTCTATACACCTTCCTGCCCTTTCCACTTGTTCAGAGAGTACTACTCAAACTGGTCCAGGACAGAGCGTCTATGATTCTCATAGTGCCGTTCTGGCCAAGACAGATTTGGTTCCCTCTGCTTCTACAGCTCTCAGACACGGAGCCAATCCCTGTGCCTATTTGCCGAGCCTTGCTGTCCCAGGCACAAGGCTACCTGTTACACACGGGCCTTTGCTCCCTCCACCTGCATGCCTGGCTCCTGAGGACATAGTCCTCTCGCGCTTCTGGGTATCCCCACAGGTAGCGGAGGTTCTCCGGGCTGCTAGAAAGCCATCTACTCGGTCTTCCTATTCTTTGAAGTGGAAACGCTTCTCTACTTGGGCATTGTCTCAAGCCTTGGATCCTTATGAGTGTCTCCCTCAGTGCATCCTCGATTATTTACTCTACTTGTGAGATGGTGGACTACAATAGTCCGCTGTGAAATTCCACCTTTCGGCTATTGCCGCATTTCATTTGCCTGTGGGCAACGTTTTGTCCCAGTTGACATTGATGTGTATCTTTTTTTTTCCCCATTTATACTTTTTAGGGTTTTTTCTTGTTTACTCCCACTCCCCCCAGGGCCACGGTGTACACATGCATGTATGCACGTGGAGGCGCACATACACACCAGGATCCAGTGGCCCCTTCCGCCCCTCCTCTGACTTTTGTTGCCACCCATTGCCGCCTATGCACCCACTGGATGTCCACCCAGTGGAAGCAGGACTATGGATGGGCAGGTGTCCACCCCATTGGAGGGGAGAGCCATGGCTCAATCCCGCTCCAGCCCTCCACCCCCGAGGTGGCACCCAGCGACCCGAGTGGTTCCGAACCTGGGTCACGGCGTATACGAGGTAAGCACCGAGTCGTCAGCCCTCTGCACCACCAGGCTGGCTTGATTCGTACCTTTTAAAGGTATTCTACATCTGCACCCCCTATTAGGGATCCAGTCCCTGTCTGGGATTTGAATTTTGTGCTTGAAAAATTGATGAGTCCTTTTGAGCCCACTGAATCCAGCGACCTCCAATATCTCTCTTGGAAGACTATGTTTTTAATAGCCATTACGTCTGGCAGACGGGTCTCGGAGGTGCACGCCCTGATGTGTAAACCCCCGTATATTCAGATTCATAACGACCAAGTGTCTTTATGCACTAACCTGGCATTTTTGCCTAAGGTTGTTCCTGCATTTACTTTAAATCAGATCATCCAACTGCCAGTTTACTTTGTGGACCCTCAGAATCTGGGGGAAGCCTTGCTTCATACACTCTATTTGCATAGAACATTGGGTATTTACCTTCTGCACACTTCACAGTTGCGTCAGTCACAGCAACTTTATGTTTCTTTTGCCCCTGGCTGCCAGGGCATCGGTGTCTCCAAGCAGTGCTTGTCCACATGGTTGGCCAACTGCATTATGTTTATTTATGCTAAATTCAACGTCCCGCTCATTGGTGTTGTCAAGCCATACTCTATCAGAGGCATAGTCGCTTCGACGGCCTGTTTCTGAGGTGTTTCGGCCTTGGATATCTGTGAAGCTGCCACGTGGTCCACTGAACATACCTTCACTAGGCATTACAGTCTGGACATCACTTCTAAGAGGTGCACCGCTTTTGGATGGTCCGTCCTACAAGGCCTCCTGTCCTAAATCACTCATGATACACTACCATCCTCCCGCTGGGTTTTACAACTGCTTGGGAATCTTCCCTCTGGTTATGACCTGCTGCAACAGATTGCCTCGGAGAAGATAATACAGTTGTGTAAGAACTTACTGTAACAGATCTTCGAGAGTCTCTTGCAGCAGGTCATACAGCCCCACCCTCTTCCCCTTTGCTGTTGCTTCACAAGGGTTCCTTGTTCCTGTCTCTCATACTCCAAGAGCTGCTGCCTTTACTTTTTCCCTCCTTGGTTCCTCTCAGAGACCCTCAGATATGGTTACACATACAGTCGCCGGGATGGGAAAAGAACTGAGGAATGCCTGGGACCTCCCCCTTTTATACCTGCCAGGTGTATGACACATGGTGGTGCTGGGGGGGGGGTGTCCCAGGGTCGACTGCTGTGAAATCATCCAAAGATGAGGGTGCCTGCAGCTGAATCCCACTAGTTATGACCTGCTGCAAGAGACTCTCGAAGATCTACTGTTACAGTAAGTTCTTATGCAACCGTACTATGTTTCTGAATCCAAGGACACTATATTAATAATATTAAATGGGGGACTTGGTTGGGGGTGGGAGTAATATTTGGGAGTTCAAAAATCCGGATTGATCACCTGGTTAAACAATTGGAATTGGACTTCCAGATGCGGATCTTGTGCTCTTTCTGACTTTCACCGAAATTAACTTTAAATGATCCCGGTTCAGCCAGCCCGGTGGCACTGAGGGTTGAGGCGCTGGACACCACACCTCATGCCACGCCGGTGACCTGGGTTCGGGAACGAGCACAGGCCATCAGGGGTCAGCAGGGGAGAGGAAAGGATCGAGCATCAGGAGGACTGCTCTCCTTTCCTGGGGGAAGGTTGGGTTGCTTGCCACTGCTTGAGCAGCTCCTGGTGGTGGCTGGGAGTTGCCACGCCATATGGCACGCTTACATGGGGGGAGCATCAGCGAATGCCTTACGCATGGGGGCAGGAACACGCCCATTGCAAGCAAGGCGTCACTGCACGTCCATGCTCGGGGAAGCATAGAAACAAGGGAAAACACCTGAGCCAGCAGTAGGCGAAGGTGGGACCAGGGACCAATTACCACGCCAAGCACTGGATCCTCCAGCCTGCCCCGGATGCTCCCTTCACAAGTCCTGGCCGCACACTAGATTTACAAAAAGGTCGCCAGTAAGGAGTTGGCGGTCCCATCCTGGAGGGCTTAACTCAAGGGGGTCGGCAGACTAGGAGTGATCGAGGAAGGTCTTCCCCCATCTGGTAAGTAGGGCTGGGGATCTCAGGTGGGCGGGATCGGGTTGGTCAAGTACCCCCCCTGGAGAGAGTCTGGTGGTCCAGTGTGTAGGAGGATAAAAAGAATGTACCAAAAAAAAGATCCCTGTTCACATTATTTCTTTGCCATTACAGTCTGTGAGCCCCAGTTGGTAAAACAAACAAAGCAGTTGTTTTACAAACACTTTTGTCACTGTACAAAAAAATAAATAAATAAATAATGACAGGTTGCTCTAATACGGATTTCACAAAAATGGAATGGTAATAATGAAAAAAAAAAAGGACTGCATTTTTGCATGTGGAAATACCTAACATTCTGTACTATTAAATAACAATTCTATCAATCCAAATCAAAAACCGAGGGAATCAACCCCCTCCCAGGCTAAGTATTAATGTATTATTAAAATCAAACTTAACAAAGACCCCTTAATAATTGAGATCCTGTATCCTAATATGTTCATTGTTTTATAATGTGTTTGCATATAATCAACTGCCGTAACACAGAAACATAGAATTTGATGGCAGATAAGGGCTGCTTGGCCCACCTAGTCTGCCCATTTCCCTACTTAATGGATAAGCTGCAGATCCTAGTTAACCAACAGCCTACTTCTTCCTACCCCCCACTAGAATTACCTTATGTCTGTCCCATGCATTCTTGAATTCCCCCACTGCTTTTGACTCCAGGACCTCCTCTGGAAGGCTGTTCCTTGCATCCACAACCCTCTCTGTGAAAAAATACTTCCTCACATTACCTCTGAGCCATCCCCCCTCTATCTTCAAATTGTGCCCCCTTGTTCTTGCACATCTCTTTTTCTGAAAGATGCTACCCTGTTGGACTTTTGTTGATTCCCTTGAGGTACTTGAAAATGTCTATCATGTCCCCCTTCTCCCTCCTTTCCTCGAGGGTATACACATTAAGCTCCTTTAGTCTCTCTTAGTATGTCTTCTGGTGCAGACTCTGCACCATTTTGGTTGCCCTTCTCTGAACAGCCTCCACCCTGTTTATGTCTTTGCGGAGATGAGGTCTCCAGAACTGCACGCAGTACTCCAGATGGGGTCTCACTAACTGTCTGTACAGAGGGATAACAACTTCCTGTTTTTTACTGGTGATGCTTCTCTCTATGCATCCCAGTAACCCCCCAGCCCTCCTTACTGCCTTCTCCACATTGCTTGCCTACCTTTGGGTCATCTGATATAACTACCCCCAGGTCCCTTTCCATTTTTGTTGTTGTCAGTATCTCACCCCCATCGTGTACTCTTCCCTGTGTTTTTGTTTCCCAGGTGCATTACTTCTTCTTTGCGTTGAATCTAAGCTGCCATACAGTTGACCATTCCTCCAACCTTGCCAAGTCCTTCTCATCCTTTCCACCCCACCTTGTGTATCAACCCTGTTGCAGGTCTTTGTGTCGTCTGCAAAGAGACATACTTTTCCTTCCAGTCCCTCTGCAATGTCACTTATAAAGACATTAAAAAGGACCGGTCCCAGTACTGAACCCTGCGGCACCCCACTAGTAACCCCCCTTTCTTCACTGTGGACTCCGTTTACTATTACCCTCTGCGTCCTGTTGTCCAGCCAATGTTTTACCCAGGCTACCACCCTGGGACCCACTCCCAGGCTGGCTAATTTGTTTATTAATCTTTTGTGTGGGACTGTGTCCAATGCTTTGCTAAAGTCTAGGTAGGCAATGTCCACAGTCCTTCCCTGGTCTATTACTTTGGTTACCCAGTCAAAGAAATCGATTGGATTCATCTGACATGACCTTCCCACTGTGAATTCATGCTGCCTTGGGTCCTGTGCCCCACTGGCCTCTAGGTACTCAACAATTATTTCCTTCAGAAGTGATTGCATCATTTTCCCTTCCACTGATGTCAAACTGACAGGTCTGAAATTTCCTGCCTCTGTCTTACTCCCACTTTTGTGAAGGGGAATCACATCCACCATCCTCCAATCCTTAGGTACCTTATGTACTATATATACAGTAACAGTCCTAGAAATCTGAAACAAAAGCAATGTGAATCCAACCCTCCCTGGGGAACAGCAATGTATCGATAATTGGTCAAACAGAATCATATAACCATTTTGTTAGTGAACAGGTAGTCGTCACATAACTTAACCCCACTGTGCCATGTACTAGATGTCAAGAGTCTGTACACATAAAAAAACAGGCACAAACATCAACAACCTAGTAAATGAGATGCTGTACCTAAAATGTCCATGTATGAATATGTATCTGTCTATGGGCATCTACAGGTCCAGAGTCTCAAAGGTGACACACGGGAACAAGTTAGCACCTTCAAATATCTCCGGGTTCATTTAGATGACACTCTAACATTTGGTAGTCATATTGACCATGTTGTTAAATCTGTTACATACGAACATACGAAATTTGCCAGCAGATATAGGCCTAGAGGTCTATCAAGTCTGCTCGAATGTGCAGCTAGCACCCCTTATTCCTCAGCTGCCCCTCCCTTACACCCTTCCCCTTCATTAACCCTCCCCCTTGTCCTGTCCCATCCTCGTTTGAAGCAGTCCACTGTTCTACTGCATGCCACTTCAGCAGGTAACGCATTCCACCCAGCCACGACCCTCTCTGTACGAACATACAAACATACGAAATTTGCCAGCAGATAAAGGCCTAGAGGTCTATCAAGTCTGCTCGAATGTGCAGCTAGCACCCCTTATTCTGCAGCTGCCCCTCCCTTCCACCCTTCCCCTTCATTAACCCTCCCCCTTGTCCTGTCCCATCCTCGTTTGAAGCAGTCCACTATTCTACTGCATACCACTTCAGCAGGTAACACATTCCACCCAGCCACCACCCTCTCTGTAAAAAAGTGTCTCCTCATCTCCATCCTGAACCTTCCTCGCTCCAGTCTCATATCATGGCCCCTGGTGGCCCTCCCTTCCCTTACTTTGAACAGCCCCTCTGTACCCGTCTTGTTTATTCCTTTCATGTATTTAAAGGTTTCAATCATGTCACCCCTGTCTCCTCTCCTCCAGTGAGTACATGTTCAACTCCTTCAACCTCCTCTCGTATGATAAGTCCCCCAGCCCCTTGATCATCTTTGTTGCTCCGCTGCACCCCTCCAGTAACTTAATGTCTCTCTTCAGATACGGACGCCAGTACTGCGCAGTACTCAGGTGTGGTCTAACTAATGACCTATACAGTGGCAGAATCACCTCCTCCTCCCTCCTCAGGATATACCCTTGCAATACAACCCAGCATTTTGTTGGCTTGCAGCTGCCTTCCTACATTGTGCTGAGTTGTTCATTGACCCTGTAATGAGCACACCCAGATCCTTCTCCTCCTCTGTCTGGGCTAGCTGCACTCCCCCAGCTGGTAACTCCTCCTTGGGTTCTTCATCCCAAAATGCAGCACCTTGCACTTTTGGCATTAAACCCCAGTTGCCAGGTGTCTGACCAGGTTTCAAGCTTTGCCAGATCATCCTGCAACTCCTGCCATCCCCTAGGTCATCCACCACGCGCCTACCTTGGTATCATCAGCAAACAGACTGATCTTGCTCTTGATGTCCCATGATATGTCTGCAATGAATATCCCAAACAACACTGGTCCCAACACTGAGCCCTGTGGAACACTGCTCGTCACTGCCCTTGGGTGTGAGCTCCCACCCACCACCATCCTCTGTTGCCTTCCCTGCAGCCAGTTTCCTACCCATCTCAGCAGCTTTGCACCCGCCCCTGTGCCTACTAACTTCCTTCCCAGCCTTCCATGTGGCACTGAGTCGAATGCCTTACTGAAGTCCAGATAGAGGACATCCACTGCATGGCCCCTGTCCAGTTGCCTAGTTACCCAGTCATAGAACTCGACCAGGTGGGTTTGGACGGATCTGCCACGTATGAAGCCATGCTGTCTGCTGTCCTGTAGTCCTTTGGCCTCTAGAAGGGCCACCAGCCTCTCCTTCAGGATAGTCTCCATTAGCTTACCCACGAAGGATGTGAGGCTCACTGGTCTGTAGTTTCCCGGTTCATCCTTGGGGCCACTCTTGTGGAGGGGCACCACATGAGCCATCCTCCAGTCCTGAGGTACACACCCCGAATGTAGTTAATGCAAAGCTTGGTGTCCTCTATCGCCACAGGCATTCTATGTCCCCAGAAGCCCTGAAACTGGTCACAAGTTGCTCAGTCTTATCCACTGTAGACTATGGCCTTGTTATCTATAGTGCTGGCACTGACACTGCCCTCAAAAGGTTAAAAACCCTACTTCAAGCCTGTCACCTGGTTCTGGGGGTGGATCACTGGACACATTCTTGTGCCGTCTATCAAGAGACAGGATGGCTCCCTCTTCGCCATAGGATTATATACCAAATGTGCCTACTTGCTAAGAAGTCCTTGCTGGGGTTTACCCGTAGTTCATCCTCCTGCCTCTTCTGAACTACTCAACCTACTATTAGGATCCGAAATGTGGTTGCGAGGGGGGGGCTTGTGGTACCGTTCAAGTAAACAGCACAAGCCCAGAGATCTATCTTCTTCCGTGGTCCCAAGTGGCTCAATGAACTCCCCAAGGACTTGATTCAGTATAGCAAGGTTAGCCAATTCAAATTGGGCCTCTGGAGCCCACTTAGCCCAAGAGAGTGTCTGTAAATGTTTCCCTAAACCCTAACAATATCCAGCCCTTGCCAAAGCAGAGATCCCTGGACTCGTTTCATACCACGCCTTTGGACACTAGTGTAAACTGTTAAAATGATCCTCCCTCCACCCAGTCACTGCCCTACCTTTCCCTATCAGCTCCCCCCCTTGCCACCCCTCCCCTGGTTCACCCCCTGGTATTTCCCCCCTCCTCCTCCTCCCATTCTCCTCTGGTCACCCCTATCACAATTCTCCTCCCCACCACACTCCTTCCCCAACGCCTGGTACTGACAAAGCCTTGTCTGTCTGCTTCACTAATTCAAGCAAGTTTTGTATTCTAGTCCTCTTGCTGTACTCTGCATTTACCCTGGCATAGCTTTACGCTACAATCTGCATCTGAAATGTAAACAGCTCTCTCTATTTCGCACTGAGCTCAAAACCTGTCATGTTGTGTCTTGGGCTGCCAGGTTCACTAAGTTCCTTTGCAACCAATGTACTCATGTGGAGCCTTTTGTAACTTGTAATGTAACTTACTGCTGAATCTGTGTAACCTTATGTAACCTATGTGTTGCTTGATTGTCTTACATATCTGTATGACTTGGAACCTTTGTAAACGAGTCCCAAACTCAAAGGTATTAATCCCAATCTGAAATAAATAAATAATAAGCTTTACCCCATGACACCAGCCCACCCCACACCCTAATTTTTTGGTGGGTGAAACCAACATAATGTTAACCAATTAAATGGGATTCTATATCCATTTAGTATTAAAACATACAACAAAAACACCATGTACTACCATTATACGTTCACTCATTGTTCCTGAAGTAGGTGAAAGTTTAAGTAGTGTAATGTGACATAAAACCTAAATCAATGTTCATACCATCTCTCACCATACTGAGAAGTAAAATGAGCTTGATCTCGAAAGCATCTCTCTGTTGTGTATTTCTGAAATGTCCTTTCAAAACCAGGACCGACATATCTAAGATGGAGTGATCAGACTGAGAGAAGTGTTGTCCCACTGGTTTGTCAGTCATCTTCATTTTAATAGTAAGTTGTCTGAGGTCATTTGGGTGCAGAGAGGTTGTCCCGTCTCTCCAACGTACCCTGTTTGTGGACATCTCTTGCATTGAATGAAATAACATTCCAAGATGCAAATGTATAATTCCCCTGTATCCGGAATTGTCTATTTTGTGGAGTATTGATGCAATCGGAAGTAGAAATGTGCTCACAAGTCTTACATCTGGTGAGACTGCAGGGTCTTGTACCATTTTGTGTTGTGTTGTTTTGTTCTGGAGCAAGATTACTCCTAACAATCAAGTTGGTTAAATTAGGTGGTTGCTTAAAAGACAATAGTGGTTGTTCTTGAAAAATGCATTTTCTTGTAATGATACTCTGTTGTTCCATCCCTGCTGATTTTTAAAAAGCAGTTTAAGCCAATGGGATTTTAAAATTTTGTTATCTGTTTTTATGCATGATCTAGACTTTAAGAAAGTGTATTCTTTCAAACCAACTGTTATTTTTCTGATAAAGAATTCTATGTAATTGGAAAGCTCAAGTTCCTTTTTTCATTTATAACATCTATGTTGGTCCAATAAAAGGTATCAAATCATCTCTTTTTTTTCTGGATCTTTTGTCACAAGGATCAATACGGCAACGTAACTAATTTTCTGGTTAAGACAGTTAACTGTAGGTTGGGCGCACTGTTCCAGAATACTGTAACTTCACCCCAGAGGAATGGTGCTTAGTTGTGTTAAGTTCCATTTTAGCGCTTATTGACTATGGCCTTGTCATTTACTCTGCTGCATGTAATTCAGTATTGGACAGGGTCAAGGTAATTTGTAACAAAGCCTGAAGATCTGTACTAGAGGTAGACAAGTTTACCCACAGCTGCAGCCTACACACACACACACACACACACACTGGGAAGTAGAAATGCAACTGCTCTCACAAAGAAATCACCCCATTTCTGTGTATACTGTCAAAATCCAATTTATTCCAATCATATCCACAGTAAGGGTGCAGAACATGCTGTGAACCACAATAGCCTCAACACACAAGTCAACTGGTTACCTCTAACAAACAGAATCAAGTTTCAGCCCTGCATGATAGGGAAAAACACTAAAGCCCTGTTGGATCTTACCCCCCCAACTTAAAAGTTGCCTCAGTTTTGTTGATAATAAATATACGAACATACAAACATAGGAAATTTGCCAGCAGATAAAGGCCTAGAGGTCTATCAAGTCTGCTCGAATGTGCAGCTAGCACCCCTTATTCTGCAGCTACCCCTCCCTTCCACCCTTCCCCTTCATTAACCCTCCCCCTTGTCCTGTCCCATCCCCTTTTGAAGCAGTCCACTGTTCTACTGCATACCACTTCTGCAGGTAACGCATTCCACCCAGCCACCACCCTCTCTGTAAAAAAGTGTCTCCTCATCTCCCTCCTGAACCTTCCTCCCCTCCAGTCTCATATCATGGCCCCTGGTGGCCCTCCCCTCCCTTACTTTGAACAGCCCCTCTGTACCCATCTTGTTTATTCCTTTCATGTATTTAAAGGTTTCAATCATGTCACCCTGTCCCTCCTCTCCTCCAGTGAGTACATGTTCAACTCCTTCAACCTCCTCTCGTATGATAAGTCCCCCAGCCCCTTGATCATCTTTGTCGCCCTGCGCTGTACCCCCTCCAGTAATTAAATGTCCCTCCTCAGATACGGGCGCCAGTACTGCACGCAGTACTCCAGGTGTGGTCTAATGACCTATACAGTGGCAGAATCACCTCCTCCTCTCGAGGATATACCCTTGCAATACAACCCAGCATTTGTTGGCCTTTGCAGCTGCCTTCCCACATTGTGCGAGTTGTTCATTGACCCTGTAATGAGCACACCAGATCCTTCTCCTCCTCTGTCTGGGCTAGCTGCACTCCCCTAGCTGGTAACTCCTCCTTGGGTTCTTCATCCCAAAATGTAGCACCTGCACTTTTGGCATTAAACCCCAGTTGCCAGGTGTCTGACCAGGTTTCAAGCTTGCCAGATCATCCTGCAACCCCTACCATCCCCTAGGTCATCCACCACCGCGCCTACCTTGGTATCATCAGCAAACAGACTGATCTTGCTCTTGATGTCCCATGATATGTCTGCAATGAATATCCCAAACAACACTGGTCCCAACACGAGCCCTGTGGAACACCGCCGTCACTGCCCTTAGGTGTGAGGCTCCCACCCACCACCACCCTCTGCTGCCTTCCTGAAGCCAGTTCCCACCCATCTCACCAGCTTTGCACCTGCCCTGTGCCTGCTAACTTCCTTCCCAGCCTTCCATGCGGCACCGAGTCGAATGCCTTACTGAAGTCCAGATACAGGACATCCACTGCATGGCCCTGTCCAGTTGCCTGATTGCAGTCATAGAACTCGACCAGAGTTGGTTTGGCAGGATCTGCCACGTGCCGACATGCTGTCTGCTGTCCTGTAGTCCTTTGGCCTCTAGGAGGGCCACCAGCCTCTCCTTCAGGATAGTCTCCATTAGCTTACCCACGATGGATGTGAGGCTCACTGGTCTGTAGTTTCCCGGTTCATCCTTGGGGCCACTCTTGTGGAGGGGCACCACATGAGCCATCCTCCAGTCCTGAGGTACACGCCCCGAATGCAGTGAGGCATTAAATAGGTCTGCCAAAGGTCCTGCAAGGACCTCTGCCAGCTCCTTCAGTACCCTGGGGTGGATGCCATCTGGGCCTGGCGCCTTGTCCACCCTCAGTGCCTTCAAACCCTCTCGAACTCTGCCCTCCATGATTTCCCCATCTGTCACCACTTCCCCCCCCGCTTCTGCCATTTCTCCCACCTTGGGTGTCACCCCCCTCTTCTCTTTAGTAAATACTGAGCAGAAGTACTCATTTAGTGCTTCGCCTATCGTACCCTGCTTCCACCCAACCCCTCCTTCCTAATCCTTACTATGTGGTCTCACAGCTCCTTTTCCCTGATGTACTTAAAGAAGTCCTTCTCCCCCTTCTTAATGCCTTGTGCCAGCCTGAGTTCCGTAGATGCTTTGGCTCCCCTTACTGCCCTTGTCACCTCCTTCGATTTTGTCAAGTACTCCTCCCTGTCCTCCCCCTCCTGTTTTCTTGTACTTCCTAAAGGCAGATCTTTTCCTCCTTACCTTTTCCATGACCTCCTTGCTCAACCAGCTCGGTTTCTTAGCCCTAGCCTTCTTGCTCTGGGCTTTGCAACAGGTTTTGGTTGCCTCCACTATCCCCAGCTTTATGAGCTCCCATCTCTGGTTAGTATCCATACTAGATTGAATTCTGGCCAGGTACCCTTTTACCACTTCCCCCATCCTCCCAAAGTCGGCCCTCCTGAAGTCCAGCACTCTTGTGCCAGATTCCACTCCTTCCTTGCCCATATCCAATGTCCAATCCAATGTGAGTATGACCAAACAGGCTAGTGAAACCCTTTTGCAGAACAAGTCAGGTTCGGTGTTCCTTTTCTGTAAGGGCAACCAACTAGCTGAATGATCTACGTGAAATGATTTTTGCTGAGTCTAACTTGAACCAGTTTTAAAGCTCACTACTTGTACTAATTCTCGAACAAGCCTGCTGTAATTGTAGATACTTGTTCTGTACTATGTCTGTACTATATATAGTCCTATCTTAAGACACTTTTACATGCAGTGCCCTGCAATGGAATAAGTGTTACAGAATTGCTGTTCTGCTTCAAAAATGTGTGTAATAGCAACCCATTCTGGAATGAAAGTGAGCGTTCACCCCAAAACGCATTCCCAGCTCTAGTGGGTTCGCCGTCCGCTATGCTGTTCCAATGTGCTGTGTACTTTCTCCCTTCCAACACAAACGTTACCATTTTGGCACCGTACTTACAACACGTTCTTCTAACAGAATTTGAGAACATTAAAAAGGGATAACTTCCATACAGAATTCGGTTAGGTAGGATGTTCCCATACGAATTCTGTTGAAAACATTTACAACTGACTCTCCATGCATAACTTTAGATGAATTTCCTCTGCCCTAAATGAATTCTGAATTGGGGTTATAGTTTTTTAATGTAATCAAAGCAGTATGGCTGCCCAAAGTTCTGTTCATTGCCCGTGATACCACTGGGCACCAGATGACAGGAAACACTGGAAGATACCATGTGCGAAAACCGGAGTTCGGTGTACAAGCAGCATGCGAGTGCAGCGAGAGGAGTGAAACAGGACAGGAACAAAACTGAATGGCACAATTAAGTGCCCTGTAACAGTAACCTTAATTACTCCATACTTAATCAGTGCTGTTGCTGAAAGATATTTCCAAACAACAATAAAGTATTCTGCTATTTTGCTAGTGCTGATCAAAAGACATGACAGCAAGGCAACTATCTATTGTGATTAGGGGTTTGCAATAGTATGTAACAAAATTGCAACACATAGAGAAAACAAGTAAGTGAACTAAATCCAGCTCATGGTCACACATGGAAATTAACAAGAGAGAGGTTCAGGAGGGATGTGAGGAACTACTTCTTTATGGAAAGGGTGGTGGAACCTTGGAACAGTCTGTCGGACGAAGTGTTGAGTGCATAGTCAGGGGATTCAAGCAGGCATGGGATAGAATGAAGGGAATAGTGGTGGCCTGGGGTGACAAGACCAGGGAGGAGAATGGGGACAGGACGGGGAGGGTTAGTACCCTGGAGGAGCAATAGGTTCCAGGGATTACTGGGAATATGAGCAGACTCAATGCACCTCTGGTCTTTTTCTCCTGTCATGGTCTATGTTTCTATATAGAGGGTGTGGGAGGCAGAGCCCACCATTCTTAACAAAAACAGTTGCAATGTAGTTTTTGGTCACATGTGGATTCCGCCCCCACCCCAAACCCCCTGTATATGTATTTTCATCATACCTCTCAACCTTTTCGCCTCAAAAATCAGGGACAAGGCTTAAAAAAAATCAGGGACAAAGACCTCAAATCAGGGACACATCTTAAAAATTGGTAATATTCACTCAGAAAGCTGAGGGAATAGGGGGATTACTGTAAGAAGCATTTTCTGACAAACAAGTCTGTAACTTTAATGTTTGACATTATTTTGTGCTTACAGTCCCCACTGTTCAGTTACAAAAATGTACAGTTACGTAAGAACTTACCATAACTGTAGATCTTTGAGAGAAGATCTTGCAGCAGGTAACACAGTTAGGACTGACACCACCTGGCGGCATTCCAGGCAATTTTTTCTTCCACCAGTACCGACATGGGAACACCCCTAGCCGACATCGGCTCCACCCCCGTAACCCTATATAAGGGAGGAGTTCCCCATGTGCTCCAGTTCTTTCACGCCCCCCGTCAGGCAGAGAGATGGTAACAGGCAATAGCCAGAAAGGATGAACCAAAAAGTTTTTTTAATTTTTTTCCCCTCACAATGGAGGAAAAACCAGCCTGGAAAAGGCCTGATCCCTGGAGGAAGGAGGGTAGGAAATACACCTGCTGCAAGAGCTTCTCTCAAAGATCTACTGTTATGGTAAGTTCTTACGTAACTGTACTATCTTACTTTGAGAGGAAGCTCTTGCAACAGGTAACCCAATGAGGACTGATTCCCAAGCAGTATAAACTTATAACAACCCCTGGGTGGGGAAACAGTATGGAAGGGAACAGCAGGAACACAGAAGGTCCCTCAGGAAACCAGGCCCTGCAAAACTGCAAGGCCAAAAGCTGCTCTGCATCTGGAAATGATGTCAAGGCTGTAATGCCTGACGAAGATACAGTATGAACAGAACTCCAGGTAACAGCAGCATAAATATCAGCTGCAGGTACCCGCTTCAGTGCCGCAAAGGAAGTGGCGACAGCTCTGGTAGAGTGAGCTCTAACCAGTCCTGGGGTAGACCTGTTATGCTTCTAATAACAACAAGTAATGCAATGAAACAACCAGCGCGACAGTGTCTGTTTGGTGACCGGGCGACCTAAGGACCTTTGAGCAAAGGATACAAAGAGTTGATCAGATTTCCTGTCCCCTTTGGTCCTGGCAAAGTAACATCGGACAGCCCCATGGACGTCCAAGGAGTGAAGCAGGGCTTCCCCCCTATTAGAATGCTCCAGGTAATACACTGGAAGATGAATGGACTGGTTCAAGGTGAGCTCTGAAACCACCTTCGGTACAAACTTCGGGTTAGTGTGAAGGTCAACCCTATTCTTATGTAAAATTAGGTAGGACTCCTTACATATGAGGGCTTGAAGCTCTGAAATGCGCCTCGCTGAAGTAATGGCTACCAAAAGCAGAGTCTTCCAGAACAGGAAACGAAGCTCAGCTTCCATAACCTGTTTGAAGGGGGGAAGTGTAAGCCTATCCAGGATGAAAAGGAGATCCCAAGGGGGTACAGGATCCCGGATGGGAGGTTTGATATGCAGAATACCTCACAGAGAGGCTTTAGAAACCTCCATCTGAGCCACTGTCTTATCCAGCACTGGCAAGTGATAAGTGGAGATGGCGGCCAGATGTACTTTGATGGAGGAATAACTGAGACCTGACTCCGAGAGAGAAAGCAGGTATTCTAAAACAGAGTTAACCGGACAGACCAGTGGGTCCACCCTCTTAGCTGTGGCCCAGATACAGAAAGGTTTCCACTTCATAGCGTAAGTGGTCCTGGTGGCAGGCTTACGCGCCTCAACCAGAATTTGCGCTACCTGATCGGACACACCAAATCTGGCTTTAGCTAGGTCTTGAGGAGCCAGGCATGCAGGTGAAAAGAGCGCAGATTCAGATGGATCAGGGTCTCTCTGTCCTGGGACAGAAGATGTGAGGAGAGTGGAAGAGGTAGCAGAGGCTCTGCCGCTAAGCGCTGAAGCAAAGGAAACCAAATCTAACAAGGCCATAGCAGGGCAATCAGAATAAGGGTGGAAGGTTCCGACTACGCCTTGGGGAGAACCTTCTGCAAGAGTGAGAAGGGAGGAAATGCATAGAGAAACCTCCCTTTCCAGGAGAGGGACAATGCATCTTGCCAAAAAGCTCCAGGCTCTGGACTTAGTGAGCAGAAACTGGGCAGTTTTGCATTGAATTGTGATGCGAATAGATCCAGCTCTGGAGTCCCCCACCGGCAGAAGATGTGACCTGCGACTTCTTGAAGCAGCTCCCATTCGTGAGCCTATGACTTTGTCCTGCTGAGTGCATCGGCTAACACGTTTTGTTCCCCTGGAACGTGTACTGCCGTTAACATGAGCTGATGCTCCAGAGCCCAATCCCACACCCGCATGGCTTCCTGGCAGAGGGGATACGAGTGTGTGCCACCCTGTTTGTTGATGTAGAACACAACCAAAGTGTTGTCCATCTGGACCAACAGATGGCCTGGCACTAGGACTGAGACCAGGGCTTGAAGGGCATAAAGGAACACTCTTAGCTCCAGAACATTAATATGCAGATCTTCCTCTATTGGGGTCCAGGAACCCTGAGTGCGATATGTCCCCAAGTGGACGCCCCATCCCGGGACGACGCGTCCATGGTCAGAATTTGGGTTGGTGCCCCTGTATGGAAGGGGATACCCGCCAGCAAATTTTGTGATGACATCCACCAGCGTGATTCCAGGCAGATTGGCTCTGAGATCCAGATTGAGGCATCCAAGCTGTCTAGTGTTTGATCCCACTGAACTCTTAATGACCACTGGATGTTTCCCATGCGTAGTCACGTCAGAGGAACCAAAGCTACAGCAGCTGCCATATGCCCTAACAGCCTGAGGAGGAGCCTTGCATGGACTCTTTTTTTTAAACTTTATTTTTTTAGTTTCATTTGATTTACATCATATGTTCAATCTATATTCAAGACAATCCTCATACATCATTTTAGTACAGAGAGCGTTTAACAACTCCTTAATAAAAGTATATGTGCATCCTGAATATTTTGATACCTCATGTGAGGGGATACCCAGATTTACACTATTACTATTATTGCATGGACTCTTGATGCTGAAGAGATCTGGTACGCGAGGACCTGAATCTGACCTGCTCTGTTGGAGGGAAGAAACACTTTCCCGAGAGTGGAATCCAGAAGAGCTCCAATGAACTGGAGATTCTGGGACAGGAGAAGATGAGACTTGTCCCTGTTGACTATGATCCTCAAGCGCTGAAACAGCGAAATAGAGTCCCTGATGGTTTCCAACAGGCAGGACCTGGAAGGAGCCAGTCATCCAGATAAGGAAACACAAAGTGGCCCTGCCTCAACAGTGCCTCGGCAACCGCTGCCAGGCACTTGGTGAAGACCCTGGAGGCTGAAGAGAGACCGAAGGGAAGGACTTGTATCTGATAGTCCTTGTCTTTGAACCTGAACCTCAGAAATCTTCGATGGCCCTTGGTGATAGGGGTATGCAAGTAGGTGTCTTGCATGTCCAGGAACGCCAGCCAGTCTCCTGATGAAATGAGGGGCAGAAGAGTGGGGAGGGAGACCATCCAGAATCTCCAGTAGGAGACCCATTGGTTCAGATCACTGAGGTCCAGAATGGGCCTGAGGTCTCCCGACTTCTTCGGGACTAGGACGAAGTGGGAGAAGAACCCTCTCTCTCACTCAGCTGGGGGTACCGGCTCAATGGTGTTTTTGTTCAAAAGGGATAAAATCTCCCTTCAGATCAAAGCCCGGTGTTCCCTGGGATAACAGGATGGGGGCGGTGGTCAGTCCAGCAGAATGGCATCGAACTCAATAGAGTGCCCAAACTCCACAAGCTCGAGGACCCACTGGTCAGAGGTCACTTGACTCCACACATCTGTGTTGAGGGAAAAGCAACCTACAACTGGCTCTCCTGATGAGGTGTCTAGGGGAGGAGGGTGGCCTGGATAGTCTGGCAGTGGGAGGGGGAGGGAGGGCGGCAGTGGCTGCCTTGGCCTGTCTAGAGGAGGAGGCAGAGGATCCTCTGGCTCCGACCCTGCGACTGAAGCTGCCTCGCTGAGAGTGTGGCTGGAAGCAAGGCTGCTGAGGCTGATGTACCCCACGGCCACTAAAACGAGGCTTACGAGATCACCCCTGTTTCGGGCGGTACATGGACTGCATGGTTCGGATGGCCTTACCAGAGTCCTGCAGCCTGGTGATAATCTTCTCCATGTCCTCACCAAAGAGAACGGAGCCCTTGAAGGGAGCATCTAGAATGTTTGTCTGAACATCTGAATTGAACCCAGAAACCCGAAGCTAAACATGGCATCGGAGGCAAATGCCAGTGGCAGCTGCCCTTGAAGAGGTGTCCGCAGAGTCATAGGCCGACCTCAGAATGTGGATACCCATGTCTGAGCTAGTCTGAAACAGTTTCTCAAGCTCTGCCCGCTGAGGGCAATCGGGCATGCTTTGCACAATGTCCAATCCTTGTTCCCAAAGGGCATTTTGGAATTGGACCATGTGTGTCAGGAAGTTGAGACTCCTGATACTGCAGGTGGCAGCAGAGTACACCTTACGCCCCATGGAATCCAGCTGCTTTGACTCTCTGTCAGACGGCTGGGTGCTCAGGTGTTTGGGCCTCTGCGAACGGTTGTGAACTGCCGAAATCACCACTGAGTCAGCTGCGGGTGGTTCGGCCAAGAAGGGGTGGTTCTTAAGGGCCCGGTAGAACCGGTGAGCGTTCTTGGGCACGGCAGAGGAGGAGTGATGGCACTTCCAGGTCGTGAACGTGATATCCTCAATGGTGTCGACTATGGGAGGATGACCACCGGCTTAGGGTCTTTTTGGTGGGGGTATTTAGCCAACCACAGTCGCTCAGGGTCCAGGGCCTCAGTGTCCCAGCCCATGTTGGCCTGGATGTGCCTCATCACCTCCATGAAGCTTGGGTCATCCGAAGGGGATTTTGGGTGTTCCTCCATGTCCCCTAGATCTGGATCGACGTCAGAGTCTGCATGCAAAGTGTCAGAGTCCACATAGGAATCCGAGGTCGAAGAGGATGGGGACCTGTGCCGTTTCCTCTTACGCCTCTTGTCCAGATAGGGAGAGTGGGAGGAACTGCTGGACCTGATCCTCCTGTGTCTCTTGTCCTTATGTTTCTTGGGTGCTGGCTCCTTCCCTGCCTCTTGGTCAGACAGCTCCGCGGCATCAGGCACTGGAACCGGAGTGGATGTGGGAGGAGGTGCCCCCACTGGGAGATCGTATTTCATCGTGTCCCAGCAGTGGGAGAAGAGCTCCTTAACCTGCAAAAAGTTCAATTTAGGGGAACCAGGCACAGGTAAAGAGGAGGACCAGAGCCTGTACTGGCACTGGCCCCTTCATCAGGGGGTACTGGCGTCAGGTCCGAACCCTTGTCTTTGGTCTCGATGAGCACCGGCATAGGTTTAAGGGGCGGTATCGGAGGGGTGTCAGCTCCCCTGTTGTCAGGTGGACCGGTGACTGTGGCGATGGGGTCTCAGAACTGACATCGGGAGGCGCCAGGGTGGCCGGCATCGGGAGGACAATGACTGGCAGCAGGATGGCCTTTGCCAGAGTGGTCGCCGGAGGGGCTGCGGGTGGATGACGGTCCGGCATCCACTTGTCCTTTGAGCCAGACTGGCATCCTCAGAGGCGTGAGCCTTGGGATGGTAGGACTTATGCTTAGAAGATTTCTCGACCAAGCATCAGTCAGCCGCTGAAGGTGGGTGCCGGTCTGAATCTTTGGATTTCAGCAGCAAGGACGAGGCCCTGCTGCCTGAAGACCTGGAGGCCTTGCTCAACTCCTGGGAGTCGGCCTTGGAAGAGGAGGCCAATCAGGAGGAGGGCTTACCTGCGCCCGGCGAGACAGCCTTGTCAGCAGGCGGATGTACCTTCAGAGGCTGGAGGGTGGTCCCTGAAGACTTAGCCATGGAAGATCCCATGGACAATTTGAGGGTCGTGAGGTGGGAATCATGCCCCGACGACCTGGATTTTGAGCCCGAGAACCTAGGCCTGGAGTGGGGCCTCTCTTTCTCCTGGTGCTCCCGGTGTTTGTGGTGCTTGTGGGCGGGACTATGGTCGGATTCCCCCGAGAACAAGGCGTGTTCCATCACGGCCAACTTTGACTCCGCTAAAAAGGTGGAAAGAGACTTCTGATGCCTGATATGCGTTTGGTAGTTGAGGGCCTGACAATGGGGGTAGGCGTCGGTGTCATGGTAGGGCCCGAGGCAGAAGAGACACGCTGAATGGCCATCCTTAGTGGGTATCTGTTACCCACAGGAGCACTTGTTGACATGCCCCTTGGAGGAAGATGACAGAGATGCAATGAAAACTAGTATGAAAACAGTGGAGAAGGAAGGAGAACGATCGGTACTGCGAGCGGTAACCGAAGGTGAACTAACACTGACCGTGTGGCGGGAAAGAACTGGAGCACGTGGGGAACTCCTCCCTTATATAGGGTGACATCGGGGGTGGAGCTGACGTCGGCAGGGGGCGTTCCCATGTCGGTACTGCTGGAAAAAAAAGCGCTGGGAACTGCCGCCAGGTGGCGTCAGTCCTAATTGTGTTACCTGCTGCAAGAGCTTCCTCTCGAAGTAAGATCACAGATTTTACAAGCGACTGAGGAAAGTTTTCGGGCAAAATCAGGGACAGTTGAGAGGTATGATTTTACCTTTGTAAACTGCATCGTTCTCCCAAACACCCTGACTAAGTAAAGCTACCAAATGTCCTGGTTTGGCTGAGATAGTCCTAGTATTAAAAGTGTTGTCCTGGTGTCCGGAAGGATTTCCAAAAATCGGTACTTTGCTCCAGTTTCAGAATTTTCATCCCAGCCATCCCAGTTAGCAGTAATCCACCTGCCCACTCCCCAGCACCTGCTGCATAACCCCAAGACGATCGGAACATTCCTGCCAAGATGCACCTGCCTGCAGCCCTTTTAAATTAGCCACCAAAGGCAGGCGAAGTCCGGACCAGTAAAATGTCCTATCCAGAGCTGAGTCAGGGTGGTGCTGCGCTTTAGGGATACGAAGGTAATAGGAGGACTTGGACTTTAGTACTGCTGACACCAATCCAATTACTACCACCAATGGCAGGCCAGGACCAGGTAAAAGGTCAGGGCTTGGCCGCCCTTTGTCTGATCGGATTGGTGATTGGTTGGAGCCAAGGGGATCAGTGCTGCGTTAGTTATGGCCTGGGATCAGATGGAAACAGACTACCGTTTATAATACAGCGTGCCGTCGGGTCACCTTGAGGTAGGGAACAGACTCTTCTCATTCTCCGGGTCCGGCTCCTCCACTTGTTTTTTGTGGGGGAGGTACAGTTTGTGCTTTGTGTTTACTTTTCTTTGTGGTCCGTAACCCATCTGACTGGACTTCCTTGCCTGGGAATGAATGGCCAGAGATGCTGCATGGATGGGGCGAAGGCTGGAGGGGTGGCAGCAGCAGCGATGGTCCTTGACCTGAGCACTCGTCGGATGGACAAAAAAGGTCGAAAGGCAAGAAAAGAACAAGGGTGAGTCCTGAGTAGCGAGTCTTTTCTCAGCAGTGGCAGTGGTACTTTGCTGGCTCAGGCTTCTTGCAGTGCTTCAAGGTTGCTCCTTGGTTTCCTTGGGCCCTTATGAGGGGGAGGGGTTTGCAAAATAAGCTAGCCTAGGGGAAATCTGATGTGATTGGCTTGGTGTTGGGTCAAGCTAGCGGGAAGATCTGTCAGAAGGCTTGAGAGTGCTGAAGGTGCAGTAGAGCTTATCTGTGCTGAGGGTGCAGTAGAGTTTGTGATGGTCAGTGAGAGGCAGCATTTTCTGCAGACACAAATAAAATATATAAAAATGGGGTGGGTCAGGTGGTTGCCAACCCAGATGCAGCTGCAGACTCTAAGCCAAGGCCAGCCAGTCTCCCACACCCCTGGCTCCAGGAGAAAAATATTTTTTCCCTGTAGTCAAGGTGGGGTAGAGAAGATGAAACAAAAGTATGTTTTGGGGGCTTTTAGTAAGAAATAACACATGACGGGGTGTGGGTTATTCTGGATAAACACACACCATGGGGCGTAGTGAGGCAGAGCCAAGCGCCTTACTGCCCCTAGAAGTGCGTTTATCCAGAATAACCCATACCCCAGAGTGTGTTATTGCGCTTATGGCGGCAAGGACACAGAAGAAGCTGTAAGGTAAGTATGGGAGTAGCAGGATTGCAGTGGCAGAAGGGAAGGCACATGATAGTTCATAACAAGCAGATGAAATAGGCAAAACAAGGGTATGTGCAAGTTGCAAAGGAAGATGGGGGGATAAACAGGAGAGAAAAATGGGAAAACAGTAGCAAGGACTTGTGGAGAAGAGTGAGAGTCTAAGGGAGAGCTGATCCATAGGCAAGAGTAGGCTAGGGAGAATTAAAACACACACAGGAATGATATGGAAAGGAATTTTAGGAGTTCCTTTTTAAAGATAGTATGGGAAGGCAAGTGGTGTATGGCAAGGGGGAAAGAGTTTGAGAAATTTGGGGCAGCATGAGATAAGGAGCAGGAACCCTTAGAAGTTTTACACCTGGGTATGTGTAAGAGAGATTGTTCAACGAAACGAAGGCCAGGAGGAGGTTAGGGGATAAGCATGGTGGCAAGAGAAAAGGGGGTTTGGGATTTGATTACAGCATCCATTAGGGAACCAAGTGAGTAGAGCCTGAGGGCAGAGGGGGGAGCCAGTTTTAATCAGCATAGGGCTGGCAGTGATGTTTGCGCCGTGGGGAAGATAAGGTGTACCGACAAATATTATTATAAGTTGTATCCCACTTGCAAAGAGTGGTCTTTGGCACATTAGCATATGCAGGAGAACCGTAGGTAAGAGCCAGAAACAAGATACCTCTAGCAATAACCAATCTGGCAGAGGGTGTTAGAACATAACTGGTTTTCCAGGCAATCCCTAGCTTGATATTAACAGACTTGCAGGTAGCCTGGATATGGGAATCAAAGTCAAGGAATCCGTACAGCAGAACCCCAAGATGTTTGAAAAACTTCACAGTCTCAATTTGGGAGAAGTCATAAAAGTTTTATCTTCAAAAAAAGCCCCCAAACTCATTACAAATGCCAGAGCTTCTGGGGGCCTAGTGCCCCCCAAACCCATGGGTGTTGGTAGGCATACTCAGTGTACTCGGCTGAGTACAATAAAATCTGGGAAATCCAGGGGCAACATGAGCCTCAAGCCAGAGTAACAAACTCAAACCCTCATTGGCTACTTTAGTGTGAGTTTGTGAAAGATCTTTGGAAGATGTGTGGGTGCTAAACTTAGAGGCGTGATTGCATGAGACACTCAATCGAATATGTATGCACGAGTGCTGGTGTGAATATGTCTTGATGAGGTACAAAGGCTTATCACAATGTATCCTAAACAATGTAACTAAAAGCCAGCCAACATCCGTCTGATTGGTCATGTGTTTGTTAGATAAAATAGAATGTTGTGAATCTATTAGGAACTTTGGTTTACTGCACATAGCTGACTGAACCAGGGTTGGGGCAATGTTTGTGTGGTGGGGCAGCACATTTTTTGGTTTGTGTTTATTGGGGGGAGAGAGACAGTTGGTCAACTCTTGAGCATACCTCTCAACCTCTTGCCTCCTGAATCAGGGACAAGGCTTAAAAAATCAGGGACAAACACTAAAGCTACCAACAGTCCCTATTTTCCCAGGACAGTCCCTATTTTAGGCAGCATGTCCCAGTGTCCACACAAGTTTTGCAAAATGTCACTTTTGTCCTGGTTTTTGCTTACTTGTCCCAGTTTTGTCTCTTTTTTATTTTGCTGACAGCTAATCCATGAGTGACAGTTATTTTAGCACCACTGTGGTGCTGCTCGGGCTGAACAACAGTTTGAAACTTCAGTCCCTGCGCCTGTGTTGCATCGCAAGCATGTCAGTGGGAGCACAGTAAAGCATGTTTCTTCCTAGTAGATTAAACTGGGTAGTAGAGCAAACAGTGCATGTGGACTGAGAGGGACCCCAGACAGAGAAGAGGCCGGCAGCAGTGAACTAAGGTACCTGAACCTGATCGGATCTAGAGAAATGTGTGAAAACATTCTGGTGTGGTGGTGGGAGTCACTGAAGTGAAGTTTGCTCAGCAATTGAGGTGAGTGTAAGTGGGTTGGATGGGACTGTCAGGAGGAGCAATACATGCAGCTGGAATGTCTGATCACAATATAACGCAGGTTTGCTTCTAATGAACTTTCTATACATCATGATTTGGAAATTACTGCAGCAGAATGATGTATTGTTTTAATATGGATGTTTGCTACTGGTGTTACTGTGGGTGGCATGGCCAGAGCAAGCAGCAAAATGTAATTGATTGTGTGCAGCCTTGTCTGCGGCGGTGCCCGTGGGAGTGACACCATGGGGCAGGGGGTCATGGTCAGGATGGACCGTCCCAGTTTTAGGCCTCGGAAAGTTGGTAGCTTTAAGAAAGACCCAAAATCAGGGACACATCTTAAGAACTGACACTATTTATTCAGAATGATCATAGAATAAGAGGATTTGTGTTAAGATGCATTTTCTGAAGAACAAGCCTGAATCTTTAATGTTTGACATTATTTTGTGATTTTAATACCCACTCTTCTGTCATAAAAACACAAATTTTATGAGGGACAGAGGAAAATGCTGAGGCAAAATCAGGGACATCCCTGAAAATCAGGGACAGTTGAGAGGTATGCTCTTGAGTACAAGTTTGAAATTCCTGTCTACACCCCTGCCCAACAATGCTACATTGACAAGCATTTAAACTAGCAAAGGGGGGGTGGCAGGCCAGCAAGGAGGGTACCTATTTGCTCACCCCGCACAGCTAGCAGTGGAACCAGTGAACCAGAGGAGTGGCTATCTCTGCACAGCAGTGTGCAAAAGATGGAGATTAGTGCCCAAGAGGTGGATAGGCAGAAAAGGGGCAAAATTCAGCAGAAGGGCAGACAGCAAGAGAACCAGGATAAAGGACAACCAAGGAAGGGGCTGGAGTAGAACAGCCGAAACAGTCTAGGGAGGTCAAATCATGGAAAGCCATGTGTGCAAATGCCAGGAGCCTTAGCAACAAGATGGAAGATCTGGAGGCTGTCATGGTGCAGTCAGACCTGGACATTGTGGCCATCACTGAAACCTGGTGTAATAATAACCACGACTGGGAGATGGCCATACCTGGCTACAACATATTCAGAAGAGACAGAGCAGGCAGGAAGGGAGGAGGAGTGGCACTGTATGTGAAAAATGACGTAAGGGCCACAGAGATCCAGGAGGAACAAAATGGGGGAGAGATACTGTGGGTTAAGCTGGAAAGGAAAATGGGGACAGCCATCCGCACAGGTGTGGTCTATAGACCACCAGCCCAGGAGGAAGAAACAGATAGGGGGCTGATGCTAGCCATCCAAAGAATGGCAGACAAGGGTGAGGTAGTACTGGTTGGAGACTTCAATATTCCAGACGTGGACTGGAGCATCCCAGCAGCAGCATCAACTAGGAGCAGATTTATCCTGGACTCCCTTCAGGGTGCCTTCCTCAAGCAACTGGTCATGGAACCAACTTAGCAGAAGGCAATACTGGACCTTGAGCTCACAAACAGGGACAGTGTGATGGGGGTAAAAGTGGGGGAGCACCTGGAAAACAGTGACCACCAGTCATTGTGGTTTGAAATCACAGAAAGAGCAGAACCAAACCACACAAAAACACATATCCTGGATTTTAGGGGGGCAGACTTTGGGACAATGGGGAGATACTTGAAAGAGGCATTAAGGGGAATGGGACAGGAATCAGGGGTTGAGGAACAGTGGGCAGTATTTAAAATGGGGATTACAAGAACAACAGAATTATGCATTAAGCATGTTAGCAAGAGGAAAAGGAAGAGGAGACCATTATAGTTTTCAAAGGTAGCAAAGAAAGTGAAAGCCAAAAAATTGCATTCAGGTAATACAAAAAGACACAGGCAGAAGGGGATAGAGAGAAGTACCAGGAGAAGCAAAGGGAGGCAGGGAGGTCAGTAAAGGAAGCCAAAGTTCAGACAGAAAACATTGCAAAATCAGTGGGTAGGGGGGACAAAACCTTTTACAGGTACATAAGTGAAAAAAGAAAGACAAAGAGAGGGATAGTGAGACTGAAGGGGGAGGATGGGGGCCACGTGGAGGATGACAACAGTAAAGCTGACATATTGAACAGGTATTTCTGCTCAGTCTTTACTGAGGGAAGAGGAGGGTAATGGGTCTGAGGGAGTACAAGGTGAGAATGGTGCAGAAATGGACACAAGTCCCTTTACATGAGAAAGGGTCCTGAAGGAACTGGAAGTAATAAGAGTTGATAAAGCAATGGGGCCAGATGGGGTGCACCCCAGGGTCCTTAAAGAACAAGAGGTGGTGGCTGAACCTCTGGCTATCCTGTTTGCCGATCACTGGAAACAGGAGGTACCCAAAGACTGGAGGACAGCAGATGTAGTCCCCTTATACAAAAGTGGGAACAAAGAGGAAGCAGGGAACTACAGACCAGTCAGCCTCACCTTGGTAGTGGGGAAGATCATGGAAGCACTACTGAAGGAGAGATTGGTGGAACATCTGGTTGTCCAATGGACTACAGGACCAAAGGCAGCATGGTTTCACCAGGGAGGTCATTCAGACCAACCTCGTTGAATTTTTGACTGGGTGACTAGGGAGGTGGATCAGGGGAGGGCAGTGGACATGGCCTATCTGGACTTCAGCAAGGCCTTTGATACTGTGCCACATGAAGACTATTACACAAACTGGGGAATATGGGTGTGGGCAGGACAGTGTGTGGTGGGTGGTAACTGGCTGGGTGGCAGGACACAGAGGGTGGTGGTAAATGGCTGTCACTCCACAGAGGAAGAAGTGACCAGTGGGGTACCACAGGGATCAGTGCTATTACGGTCCCATTCAACATCTTCATCAGTGACATTCGCAGGACCTAGAGGCAGAATTTCACTGTTCGCTGATGACACAAAGCTCTGTAACAGAATAGACACACGGAGGTGTAGACAGAATGAGAAAGACCTGCAGAAACTTGAAGAATGGTCAGGGGTTTGGCAGTTGAAATTCAATGCAAAAAGTGCAAGATAATGCAGATGGGGCACAAAAACCTTGGCACAATATATATCAGTTGGGGGTGAGGATATAGCATGCACCAAGCAGGAAAGGATCTTGGGGTTATCATCTCTGATGACCTCAAGGTAGGAAACAGTGTGACAAGGCAGCAGGTAAAGCAAATAGGATGCTGGGATGTATAGGCAGGGCATCACCAGCAGGAAAAGGAGGTCATAATTCCACTATACAAGACACTAGTGAGGCCCCACCTGGAGTACAGTGTACAGTTCTGGAGACCATACCTACTAAGGACATAGACAGGGTAGAGAAGGTTCAGAGAAGGGCAACAAAGATGGTGCATGTAACCCCTAGATGGCGCTATCCCAGGGCTACTACCCCTGCCTGATTTGCCACTAACAGGTTGAGGGCCTGGATCCAATGGCGGTGCCTCCACCCAGAGGTCAGGGTTTGTAATAGTTAAACTAACTTGGTCACAGCCCTCTGGGACACTGCAACCCCCTTTCTTCCCACTAGTGGCCCACACAATATATCAGAATTACCTTCACAGTATACACTTACCCCAGGACTGGTTCAGGCACTGGGACCTCCTGTGAAATAAGATACAGTGCAACAATCACAGTACAGTACTTTAACATAGACAAATACCTCAGGCAGTATAACTTTGCTGAAACAAGCAGCTCTGATTTATTTAGGGGATATAACAAGGACAGGAAATCAGGTTAATTAACATCACTCTACTCATCTACCTATGGCTCTGTGCACAGGCCTATCCCTATCAGTTACTGTCCTGGGTACCCAAGCCCTAGTGGCTAGTCCAAACCGTGGCAGCTGGTAGGGGCCCTTTCACACAGAGAAAAGAAAAATTAGTTAAACAGTCAGCAGTACAGTAATTCCATTTGGATTTAATGTGGCAATTCAACAGGAGCGACCTGAATTAGTACTCCGACCTCCAAACAAGATAGGGTCCTTCAACGTCAGCAGGGCTACTCTTGAGCTCACGAGACTCTTCACACATTTATATGGTAAAAAAGTACTATACCAGGCAGGCTGCTTCTCTATCCCGATCGCAATTACTGCACAATACCGGGAGAACACACAGATTCAGTTCCTGACAGACGAGTGCAATTCAGCTATTTCTCCAGTCTTCTACAGGGTGAGCCTGGTTTCTACTCTTCAGATATCCTTTGATTCTCTTCACAGGATGATTCAGTCCTAACAAGCAGTTACACAAGCTGCAGACACGGAACTCTGGGCCTTACCACGTTTCCGACTAAAACTGCACACTGAAAAAGCACAGGGCTCCTTCCTTCTTCACTGTCAGAGCTAAACTGAAACTCCAACAGACAAAACCGGGCACTTCCTTTGAGTTCCTCCCAGTTCTTGACTGGATTGGCTGTCACTCACAATAGACTGCTGCTGTTGGTCCAAAAATGCGCCGAAGTCTAAACTACATCTCCCAGAGTCACTGCCCATACAATCCTCTTGTGGCTGGTTCAGATTATGAGTCCAAGTTCTGATTCGTCCAAGGCACCATTTTAGAGCTAGCTTACCCCACACTGATTGGTCCAGTTCAGCAGTTCAAAACCAGAATGGGAACTAGGCAGACACAGTTCTGACTGCAAAGAAAGCAGGTTAGACAAACTGTAATTTCATTATTACTCTAAATGGTTTCTGGCAAACAGTTACATCTTTCAGATAGGTTCCCTTTGCACTCTAGTGACTGCAAAAATGGAGTGAATTGGCAGCAGCTCGAGTGGTACTCAATCAAAGAAACACACAGTCCCCCATACAAACTAATTATGTCTGCAAGCAGACAGCTCTTAAAGACAGTACAGAGGTTCTAAAGCGCTCACTGATAAATGGCTTAAACGCCAAACACCATTCAGGCTTGGAGCATTCAAGCAAGCTCCTGGAAGTCTTTTGGGAACCCCCATTTGCAGGGGCGTTACACATGGATTGCATCACAAGTCCTATGAAGACAAGTTGAAGGAACTGAACATGTACTCCCTGGAGAGAGGAGGGAGAGGGATATGATAGAGACATACAAGTATCTTACAGGGAGGAACAGGGTGCAGGAAAACACTATTTTTAAGCGAAAAGATGTTCCAGCACTAGAGGGCATGGGATGAAGTTGGAGGGAGGGCGATTCAGAGGAAACATGAGAAAGAATTTCTTCACAGAAGGGGTGGTGGACAAGTGGACACCTGCCAGAGAAGTGGTGGGGCTGAAACAATCACAGGATTTAAGAATGCATGGGATAGACATAAAGGAATTCTGGAGGTCAGGGGTAAGGGGCAACAGACTTCTAGGAAAACAAACTGAACTTACAAGCTCAAATGGACAGACTGGTTGGGCCATAGGCCCTTATCTGCCGACACTGTCTTTGTATCTATGTAACTCCCCGGCCTTAACGTGTCCCCCACTTCCCCCTGAGCCTCCTAGAAATTTGGTAGCCTGAGGAATAAGGCTTAACGGTAAGGTAATACCGTTGTATGGCATGCACGTAATGTCTACGGTAGGGTCCTCTGTCCTCCTGTTAAGCCAAAAGAGGAACGCAAGTATGCATCTCAACGGGAGAGAACCGAGAACCAAGAACAAGTGGTTAGGAAAAAAAACGGTGCTTGACCGCGCCTCGTTATTAAACACTCGAGGCGCTCGAGTGCGTTCAAGAGACCCGCCAAAACTGAAAGAAGACAAGCTATTGGCCGCCAGCGCCACCGAGCAGAGAAACGATTGGCTGTGCAGAGCCGCTGCGGGAGTTAGAAAGGACGCCCTCCTCTCAGAGACCGAGGGATTCCGGGAGCTATCACCAGGGCCTCGTCTGGGCTTCAGGGTTGCCAAGGGGAGTTTCAACCAATAAACTGCCATGTTGAAGAGAAGGTACAGGAACAGAATCCCAACAACAACCAATCGAAAAAATCGTAGCTGTCTCCTGGTTACCGCTGTAAACAACGTGACACGTTTTGACATATTTTAAAGGGGAGCCTGAACAGAATAATTTAATAACTACTGGAATGCAGTAAACGCTTTCGAATTCTTCAGGCACTGACAGAAAAGGGAAATGGAGAGTATCGGTTCTCTTGAAGTCAGGTGAGCAAACAAGTGTTTTGGGAAGGGAACTTATAGGAAAGTACTGTTTAAAGTACAGCAGTGGGTTTGTATCAAACCATTAGCGACTACAAACTTGCAGTTGCAGAAGTTGCTTAGAGTGTGGTCCCCATCACGGTGTTAAGCGAGACACATACCCTTTTCTGAGTACCAGTCCCAAACCCCAAGTACGTTTTATCCAGTCTAGTTATCAAGCAATTAATCTTTATTTTACCAGGAGAAACACTGTTGAGGAATCTCATTTACAAAGTGGTCCTGGGAAGAGGTATGAATGAATAAAAAGGAAAAAAAATAACATCACTTGTACATATACTGTACATAGCACTTATAACGCAGTTCAAACGATGCATAAGCATGGGTGTAGGCAGGCATACTCCAAGCACTCCATGGTGTGCAATTTTATTTAAGGGGGGTAGCAAATAGGCTCTGAACTGCTTCCTTTTTCAATGAAAACTAACAAAGAAAATGTTGAACCTTTCTGTAATTTTATTCATAGGAGTCAAAACTAGAAGAACTGGTCACTAATACTCTCTTTGCATCCCAAGGACAATACAACTTTACAGGCTCTGGGCTGGTACGTGGGTGTCTTAGGGAACAATGCATGGCATTTGTATTTACCCATGCATGGCAACAACCACTGTCATGAGACACAAAAGTTGTATTTATTGTGCCAAATGAGGTAACAAGCATGGTCCTGGTGTACATTTGTATATCGTCTGGCTACATGGGGGTAGCAGTGAGTCCACTTGGTGTGCAGATCTGAAATCCCTGGCTACACCCCTGTGCATAAGTTACAATTACAAAGAAGCATACAATTTAAGATAGAAAGATACTCTCCCTAACCCTCGGACTGCACATGTCCATTCTCTTGAGAACTGTGAAATAATCTAGTTCGCACTTATCCTATCCTGTATAACACAGTCCTTCACGTTGTCCTTGCTTATGTTTGTATGTTTTGCTATTGTACGTGCATACAGTTGTTGTTGTTTGAATTACTCAAAGGCCATGTAACCCCCTTGTACTCATGTAATTACTTGTCTGTATCCTTGATTTTTGTTTTAGTTTTTAGTGTTACCTTATTACCTATGTAATCCAATACCCCCTCCCCCAGGACACACCATGAGACAAGCAACTTGTATTTCAGTGTGATTTTTATGGTTACTCTCTTCATTCAATAAATAAATAATACAATACTACATAAATCATTGATACAAGAGATCACAAGGACAGTAGTTACTAGGTAGAATATACAATGAGGAAGGTACCTAAAAAATGAGTATGCAGCTGAGTATGTTGGAGGGAGGACGATTCAGAGGAAACATGAGAAAGAATTTCTTCACAGAACGGATGGTGGACAAGTGGAACACCCTGCCAGAGGAAGAGGTGGGGGCTGAAACAATCACGGGATTTAAGAACGCATGGGATAGACATAAAGGAATTCTAGAGGTCAGGGGTAAGGGGAAATAGACTTCTAGGAAAACAAACTGAACTTACAAGCTCAAATGGGCAGACTGGGTGGGCCATAGGCCCTTATCTGCCGACACTGTCTATGTATCTATGTATCTATGTAGCTGGAATTGTAATTCTGAGCTTAGTCCAACCAACCAGATTCCATGACCAGATGGTGCCAGATTCCAAGGGACTTGAGCAGATATTAAGTTTAAAGCAGCAGTACTATGGAAAAAAAATTGCGCTTTTTTTGACAGTTTATACCCTGTGCACTGCTAATCATATACATGGTACTCTTTCTCACTGGCATTGTACTATCGCCGAGTAATTTGCTCAGTTATTCCCTGCTTTTGTTTACATTTCTGCTACTAAGCGTGTTGCACTGGAACCCCCTCTGCTGCCAGCTGCACATGTGTATGCACTGCAGGGACATCGGGAATGGTCAGCAGAGGGTCCCTCTGATGTTGTCAAAAGACCTGATGTGACCTGTATAAAAAGCGCAGCTGAAAATTAGTCAGCCGCCATATTTTTTGTAGCACTACAACAATTCAAATACATTGCAAATATCTAAAAAACTAAAGATGACTGGAAAAAAACATTTACAGGTATGGAAACTGGAACTTTGGCCACATGCTTATAGCCGAAAAGCAGAATTTTGATAGCTCATGTCCTGGTTTTGTAGTACTGCTGCTTTAAGGGGAGGTGCGACAGCAGAGGCTGCAGTAGTGTACCAAACTGACTTCAAACAGAGGAGTATTTGCCACTGTTGCATCTGAATAAAAAGTTGCCACTGAACATTGACTATGGTTCTGTTTTTTAGGACATGGATATCACTACCATTATATGATCATGCTGATATTAGATGAGACTGTTCTATCATTTTGCAGTCAGTTTGATGGAAAATGAGAACCCAAAAGCCGGCCCGGTGGCGCTGAGGATTGAGGCGCTGGACGCCATACCGGCGACCCGGGTTCGGGAACGAGCCCGGACCGCCAGGGGGTCAGCGGGGGGGGGGGACTGAGCATCCAGAGGACAGCTCTCCTCTCCCTGGGGTGGGTTCTGGAGATCCACGGTGCAGTAGTGACGCCCAGTGGTGACCGGGGGTACTACACATGCCTGGAACGCAAGGGGAGGAGCGCAGTGGACGCTCACAGATTCTCCATGCAGGCATCACTGCACATCCGGCTCCAGGGGGGCAATCTAAAGTAGGAAAATCCCGGGCCGAGGATAGGCGAAGGCGCCTTCAGTCTCGGCCACACTCCCATTGTCGGGCTTGATTTCCAGGGGGGTCCACTGACATCTGTCCAGCACATTAGATTGTACATAGAGTGCCAGAGCGGACGGTCCCACCTCGGGAGGGGGGCTTAGAGCCGGGGGATCTGCCCGGCGGGGTCGGCCTGGAATATCGAGCATCAGACTGGGAAGTAGAGCCAGGCTGGCAAAGTAGCCGGAGAGAGTTCCTCAGTCCCGGTGAGAATAAAGTCTACAAAAAAAAAAAAATAGAAAATGAGAAACCAGTTTTATGGCAATCTAATTTTATTTATTTTTTAATTCTTATACCTTTGCATACATTTTGCATATGCAGTCTATACTGTTGTGTCCTTCTGGTTCCTACACTGTGGTCTTCAAACAACATGAAGTTTTGCTGTATTCTGACTTATTGCAGTTAGCCCCAGCACTTGAACTGCCCTGGAGAGAAAAGAGTTAACTCTATGCAGGAGCTCGAGCTCGGTTTTCAAACCTCTGTCACTGGTACACTCTGGTGCAACTGTCAGATTCTTTACACCGCCTAACTGTGAAGACGCTCTGGAGATTTCTCCTTGTTACTTTAGTTTGGTTTAGTAAATTTGTTCAGTTTATTTAGTTGTTTAATTATTTTTCGGTATCAAATCTCTGTCTACGGTACAGGTAGTGTAATTAGGTAGATAGTGATAGAAATTGTTTTTTCTTTGGTTCCTTATCGGTTGGTCCGGTGTGGAACAGAACTGAACCAGTTCTGGTATTCTTGTAATTTTCTGATGTTTCCAGAAATCTTCTCTAGTGTGTGGTCCTGGTACATTTCGGTCTCAAAAAGACGACGTTTTATTCCGTTTTTTTCCACAACCCTTGAACTGGTTGGTGACTGAAAGGTTTGGTGTTACCTGGCTTAAACGTTGTTAAGGGTAATTTTCAGGAAAAGAAAGGCAATGTCTGAGAAACCCAAAAAGAAAACCGGTCCCACTGGGTTTCACACTGTGGTGAGTGTGGGGAGGCTTTTGCTAAAGCTGATCCCCACCTCATTTGTGTTTACTGTCTGGGGTTTGACCACCTTAAATCAGACTGCCAAATATGTGCAAATTTTCCCAAAGCCACGCTGGACAAGTGGTTAAAGAGGCTGAAGGAAAAAGTGGTTGAGAAATCCGCTGATCTGGATGGCCAGCCTGGTTCGGTTCTGACCGAACCTGAGGAGGTGCCTGCTGACACGGGTGATACCTCCTTTGGCAAAAGGAAATCCGATTCCGAGGGATCGGTTCTGACAAAAAGAAAAAGGAAGTTGGTTGGTTCGGATCTGAACCCACAGATCCCAACCGGTGAAGAAATTGTGAAAGCGATCACCATTGTACAGTCGCTTCGTCCCAATCTGACCGAACCGACTACCTCAGGAAGGCGATCAATTGAGTTGGTTCAGGTCCTCTCAGAATATGATCCAGAGGCCTTTTTATGAAATTGAATGGGAAGGAGGAGAACAACAAGATGATGACGAAGATGATGATTTTGGAGGCCTAGATGAGCCAGTAGAGCCTGACATCTTCCAAGACAGGCCTTCTGATGTTTCCCCTCCCACTTTTTGTTTTACAGAAAGGTGGCAGACATTCTCCAGTTCCCAATTGTGGAAGCTTCTGAGGAAGAAGAAGAACCTGACTTTGTGGAGATGATGGATGTCCCAGAGTCAAAAAGGCTGTCTATTCCCTTGCATAAATCTTTGGGAAAACAGACTAAAAAAATCTTACAGCTTCCCACTTCTGTACCTCCTGTGGAGAAGAAAATGGACAGGAGGTATATGCTGTCAGGTTCTGGTACGGATATCTTGTACAATCATTGCAGCCATGTTGGGGTAGTGTAGGCTGCAATGATTGTAATGATATTTCCTTATTTATGGTAAAGGTTTTGAAAGGGACAGTCCCTCAATATGTTATTGACCTTTTTTCCTTTAGATCGATACCACAAAGATTGAGGTCAGCTGCTGGTTTAGAATTTAATGTACCTAAAGTTAGACTAGACACAGGGAGATTTTCAGTTAAACATAGGGGTGTGGTAGCTTGGAATCAACTTCCAATTTAAATATGAGATCCCTCCACACTGAATAAAAAGAAATATATTAAGTCATGGTTTAACAACCGAAGTCATGTACCTGTAGCGTGTTGTTTGTCAGCAATACCTTGGAATCCCTAGATATTTCCTTACAGTCTGTTAGTTTTTATTGATTACATGTCAATGTTGGACTTATTGATTGTATGTAATGTGTCCTTTTGTAATTTTGTATTTTGTGTTATCATTATTTATTTACATGGATTGTGTGTAAGGTAACTGTTTGAATGCATAACTGGATTACCTTGAAAATGAGTTTGCTCAATGGTGTTTTATCCATTTCATGGCATTGTCCTGAATAAAATATATTACTATTATTTCTACTACTACTACTACTACTGTGACAAGGCTATAATTCCATTGGCTTCCCCAGAAGTTCAGGAAGGTGGATGCTGTGGCTAGAAAGCGATACTTAGCAGCCTCCTTGGGGCTCAGGCAGGCCTCTTATATGGCCTATGCTGCTAGGTACCAGAAGTCAAGGTGGGATACAGTTCTGGAACTAGCTAAGAGTGTCCCTCCCCAGCTTGCCAAGGAGCTGGAACAGGTGGCTGCAGATGGTATCGAGGCACCCACGGTTCCATTTCATGCTGCTGTGGACTACAGTGATGTGGCATCAAGAGTCATGGTTACATCTGTCTCCTTGCAGAGATTTGCTTGGCTCAGGTGTACTAGCCTGTCACAGGATACCCAGGCTAAGGCTGTGGACTTTCCTGTTACCCAGAACTGTCTGTTTGGGGAGCAAACAGGGGCATACATAAGGAAGATGGATGAATACCGGACCACCTGCATGAGTGCAGTGACCAAGGAAAAGCAAGCTACTCCTCAAAAGCAGCAGTCTAGGGCTGGCAGGGGGCAGGCCTTTTCACAGGCCTTTTTACCAAGCCCAGGCCTCCTCTACTTTTCAGTGGGGTGGGGAGGGGTTCAGATGGAGAGGCAGAAGAGGGATGAGCAGGGCTGCATCCACTTCTCAGCCTAAGGCTCCTGCCAAACAGACACCCTGATGTGTCAGACCGGGTCACCTCCTCTGTTCCAGTGGGGGGCAGGCTGGCTTACTTCTTCCAGTCATGGAAGTCTGTTACTTCAGACAAATGGGTCCTGGAAGTAGTAAGCCAGGGACTGGCTCTCAGCTTCAAAAGAATTCCCAAACTGAGAGCAAGGTCCTTCAAGCCTGCCATACCTCTGGAAACAGCAACTCTGGAAGCAGAGGTGTCTTCTTTGTTGCTCCTAAAAGCTGTGGAGCAGGTACCTCTGTTACATAGGGGGGAAAGGGTTGTATTCAAGATACTTCCTTACCCCAAAAAAGACAGGGGAGTGGCGACCCATCCTAGACCTTAGATATCTGAGCAAATATCTTGCAAAGCCAAAGTTCAAAATGGTGACTCTGGGAATTATTCTTCCCTCTCTGTAGCCAGGAGACTGGGTAGCTTCCCTGGATCTCAAGGATGCCTATTTTCACATCCCCATCAGATGCTCCTACAGAAAGTATCTCGGGTTCGAGTTGCCCTCAGGTCATTACCAGTTCAGAGCAATGCCCTTCGGCCTAATATCTGCTCCAAGGGTGTTTACAAAATGCCTAGCAGTAGTGGTAGCCTTCCTTAGAAGACAAGGCATTTGTGTATTCCCTTACCTGGATGACTGGCTCATAATAGGCCAGTTTTCAGACCAAGTCAGGTTAGCTCTGGCTGTTACCCAGAGACTTCTGGAGTCCCTGGGTTTTCTTCTCAGTCTATCAAAATAAGTTCTGGAACCAGTTTGGCTACTTACCTTGATTGGGGCAAAGCTGGATACCGTGCAGGCAAAAGCTTTTCTCCCTATGTCAAGGGTGCAGGCTCTCATTTCCTTGGCAGCTTCTTTCAGACCTCTGGTGTCTCGGCATGCCAGGCATTTTCTTCAACTTCTAGGACACATGGTAGCTTCCACTGCAGTGGTCAAGGGGACCAGGTTCCAAATGAGGGACTCCGTTTCACCTCAGGGCCTTCTGGTCTCAGAAAAAGGACCCACTAACCAAGCTGATTCCAGTGTCTCAGACCCTTGTCCAGGCTCTCCAATGGTGGTTGGGGGGAGAACAATCTCAGGCAGGGAATCCCCTTTCTTTGCCAGGCTCCTTCAGTTATTCTCACGACAGATGCATCTCTTCTGGGTTGGGGAGCCCATCTGGGGAACCTCTCTGTACAGGGCACTTGGTCAAAGCAGGAGTCTCTCCTTCATATCAGTCTCCTGGAACTCAGGGCTGTGTTTCTAGCCCTTCAGGCATTCTCAGAATCAATTCAGGGGAAAGTGGTGGAAATCGGAACAGACACCACCACCATGTGGTATATAAACAAACGGGGTGGCACTCGGTCCACGGCCTTGTGCACAGAAGCCATGAAGGTATGGTCCTTGGCTTACTCTCTTCAGACCTCTCTGATAGCAGTGCATCTTCCAGGGAAAGACAGTGTGCTGGCAGATACATTCAGCAGAATTTCTCAGGGTCACCACGAGTGGTCCCTGAACTACCAAGTTCTTCAGATCATTTTCAAGAAATGGGGCACTCCAGAGATCTCTTTGCAGCCCCAGACAATCATCAGCTTCCTCTGTTCTGTTGCAGACTTCCCTTGTTGGGGTCTCTTCCCCAGGATACTCTCCTTTTGGATTGGACAAATAGGTTCCTGTACGCCTTTCCTCTGATTTTCAGAGTTCTGATAAAAATCAGGTCTCAGCCCTGCACAGTGATTCTGGTGGCTCTGGATTGGGCCAGGCAACCTTGGTATCCTCTGTTGCTCTCCCTAGCAATGACAATTCCTCTTGCCTGCCCAGGAGGCTCGATCTTCTGTCTTCCTCTCTCGGGGAGCTTTGGTTCCCCAATCTTCAGTCTCTCAGACTCAAAGCCTGGCTCTTGAAGAGATAGAGTATGCAGGACTGCATCTCTCTCAATGAGTGCTGGATATCCTGAAGGTCTGTAGAAAACCTTCCACTAGAAAAAGTTCACCTTGCAGCTGTCTCTGCTTTTCTTTCTGCAGGGAAGGGATCATCCCTGGCCTCTCGCCCTGTGTTCAGTAAGTATTTCAAAGGTCTGGCTCATCTCAAGCCTCCCTTTAGGAAGCCTACTCCTGCATGGGACTTGAATGTCTGTATTGCACAGCTCATGCAGCCCACTTTTGAACCTTTATCCTCAGCTGAGTTTAAGTACTTGGCTTGGAAGACTGTATTCCTGGTAGCCATGACTTCTGCCAGGAGAATCAATGAATTACAGGCCCTGTCAGTAGACCCTGACTTTATTGCCTTGCACAAGGATAAGGTGGTCCTCAGTACAAATAGAAAATTTCTTCCCAAGGTGGTTTTGGATTTTCATCTTAACCAGTCCATGTCCCTGCTTGTGTTTTTCACTGATCATTCATCTTCAGGTGAGCGAAGATTGCACAGTCTGGTTGTAAAGAGGGCATTAAGCTACTATATAGACCATACAAAGGTCTATAGAGATGGCTTTTCTCAGTTGTTTTTTTTCTTATGGGGAAGTGGGGAAAGGTAAGCTTGCCACTAGAAGAACTATTGCCAGGTGGATTGTCTCATGTATTCAGTTCTGTTGCATGAAACTGGGTAAAGAGTCTCCCTCCGGCCTGAGGGCACACTCTACCAGAGGTACAGCTGCCTTTGTAGCAGCAGCTAGGGATATTCCCTTTCTGGAAATTTGTAAAGCAGCCACCTGGAAAACTGTTCATACATTCACCAAGCATTACTCTTTGGATATTCAAGCAAGAAGTGATGCTAGGTTTGGCACAGCAGTGCTACAAAGCCTATTCCCAAAGTAGGTTCTGCGGTTCCCTCCTCCAAGGGGGTACTGCTTGGTAGTCTGCAATAAGTCAGAATACAGCAAGACTTCTTGTTTGAAAAAAAAAAATTACTCACCATAGTAATATTGTTTCTTCTAATGGAGACTTGCCGTATTCTGACCTCCTTCCCTACCTCCCCTCTCAGAACCTGGTTTTGGGATGTGGGTGGGCAGGCACAGTGTTGCATCCCAGAGGTGTACCTTATGTCCCATCCTGGCTAGGTTGGGCTATTTGTTTGTTATTTTACTATGGTTGTTATCACTATCTACCTAGATTTTTTTTTGGGTTCTCGACTTGAGTCTTTCAGGACCCAGTTATGGTTGTTGCCTTTAGCTTAAAAAATTTTAAGAAAACAATTTCTATACTTATTAGTTAGTTAGTATAGTGCTCATAAGAATCTGACGGTTACACCGGAGTGTACCAGTGACAGAGGTTTGAAAACCAAGCTTGAGCTCAACGTTCTATGCTCCTGCATAGAGTTAACTTTTTCCTCTCCGGGGCAGTTCAAGTTCTGAGGCTAACTGCAGTAAGTCAGAATACAACAAGACTCCATTAGAAGAAACAACATTACTATGGTGGGTAATTTTTTCTTCCCTTCCCCTGACTTTCTGCTCTGCCTCATCACTCTTCTCCCTCAAATCCCTTCTTCAGGACTTCTCTGCTCACTTTGTAACTGCCCTTGACTGCATGTCATTGTTGGAGGACTACGGACCGGCTTCAGTAGCGTAGCCAGTACAGTATGCTTTCTAGTTATGCTACTTAGGGTTCGTTGGTATGGCTGTTATGCATTTTTAGTACATTTATTTGAGTGGGCATTCTCGCCTCACAAAACTCCATGTTAAATCCCCAAAATGCAGGGTAGTGTGTGTGTGTGTGTGTGTGTGTGTGTGTGTGGTGCAACACTCCCAGCCCAGGGAGGGTGACATCGGGTTCTGCCACTTTGGCAACCTCTGCAGTGGGCCAGGGTGCTTGCTTCTCTGCTGGGGACATTAGCAGCTTGAGAAAACCGACGGTTGGCTGCGTCTGAAGTCTGGAGAGGTGGACGGGGAGAAAAGCATGTGGGAAAACTGATGGCTGGCAGGATGAGGGATCCCTGTCATCGCAGGCACCACATCACATGCGAGGCCCTAGTCTACAGTATCTGGATTGTGCATGGGGGGGGGGGAATGATCCTCCCCCTCCTGGTCCTGAAATGGTGGTGGTGGGAGGAGTCTGGGGGGATCAAGACCAGGTAAGTCCCTGGTGGGTGATGTGGTTGAATGATTGGGACGTTAAGAGAGAGCATAAAATGTATATGCAAAATAAATAAAAAATATTCTGACCCAAAGTTTTATTTAAAAATTAATTTCAAATTGAGTTCAACATTTCTCATAATGTTTACATCTATGCATTTATCTTCATCATGACAGATGCACCCCGCCCCCAGAGATGGAACCTATTCTAATTCTGGAATTTAGAATGCTGGTTTCAAATTCTGCAGATCCACTCTGGCAGTTAACCAGATATAGTGTATGTTGGACTGTTGTTATGGATGGAAATCCAGCCCCACTAAAACGTTGTTATGCTGTACTAGCTACGTAGCTAGTTTGTTATGCTGTACTAGGTACGTAGCTAGTGCAGCATAACAACATAGAATGTGATCACACATGTGTGGTGCGCGATCTTCCCCATACTTGATAGCGACCGTGGCAACAAGATCAAGCCTGTCCTAGAGAAAAAAAAGCCAAAAGTAAGCGACAGTCATCTTAGCATGGCTCTTTTCTTATTTTTTTGCCACATACACTATACAAGCATTTGTCAATGCCGAATGTTGCTTGCTTGTATGTGCTGTTAGGTATTTGGAAGTGACGGTTTCATGCCTTCCTCCCAAGACATCCACTGTGTCTTTCCGTTCAGTATTCACAGAAGAGTGGGAGGGGCAAGGGCCACAGCAGTACAGCAGTTGCCAAGGGGGTGGAGAGGTGGACAAAAGAGTCCTGCAGGAGCTCACTAAATTAAAGGTGGACAAAGCGATGGAACCAGATGGCATACGCCCAAGGATATTAACAGAACTGCGAAGGGAGATAGCAGTACCTCTGGCAGCCCTGTTCACTGAGTCATTCAACATGAGTGAATTGGAGGAGGGCACATGTGGTCCCTCTACACAAGTCCGGCAGCAGGGAGCAGGCAGGGAACAATAGGCCATTCAGCCTCACCTCAGTAGTGGGAAGATCATGGAGACATTGCTTAAAGAAAGGATAGTGGGGCATCTAGATGCCGCCAGACCAGGACCATAGACAACATGGATTCACAGTGGGGACATCATGTCAGATAAATCTGGTTGATTTATTTGACTGGGTGACAAAGGAAGTGAATCAGGGTGGGGCAGCGGACAACGCTTACCTTGATTTCAGCAAAGCCTTTGACACCATCCCATATAGGAGACTGATAAACTAGCTGGGTAGGCTGGACATGGGGGAAAGGTGGTAAACTGGGTTAGAAACTGGCTAACAGACAGGAGGTAGAGAGTGGTGGTAAATGGTATGCAGTCTAGGGAGAGGGGGCGACCAGTGGGGTGCTGCAGGGATCGGTCCTGGGGCCAGTTCTGTTCGATGTCTTCATTAATAATATTGCAGAACATCTGAAGGTAATTTTTTTCACCAAATTTTCAACATAGTCATTTTAAGACCTTTGCTCATGAACACTGTCATTGTGATTTTCTTAATTTATCCCGTACATTGATTTCGCACACCGACTGCGCCACTGTGCGCTACATGGGCGGAAACACATTTTGGGTGAGATGTGAAAAATGACAGCCGTACTATTTATAAGAAGGTGTGGCAAAATGTTAATGTTGGAAATCTGGAGTGAAAATATTGAAAATTCGCGAACTTACGAGCTTGCATAGGAACTGTACAACACATGCCTGTAAAACAGTCATTTTTTGGAATTTTTTTCACCAAATTTTCAACATAGCCATTTTAACACCTGAGCTCATGAACAGTGTCACTGTGATTTTCTTACTTTGTCCCGTACATTGATCTCACACACCGACTGCGCCATTGTGTGCTACATGGGCAGAAACACGTTTTGGGTGAGCTGTGAAAAATGGCAGCTGTACTACTCATAAGAAGGTGTGATAAAATGGCAATGTTGGAAATCTGGAGTGAAAATATTGAAAATTTGCGACCTTACGAGCGTGCGTAGGAACTGCGCAACGCACGCTCGTAAAACAGTCATTTTAGGAATTTTTCACCAATTTTCGACATAGCCATTTAAGACCTCTGCTCATGAACAGTGTCACTGTGATTTTCTTAATTTGTCCGTACATTGATTTGCACACCGACTAGCCATTCTACTGCTACATGGAAACACATTTTAAGGTGAGATGTGAAAAATGACAGCTGTACTACTCATAAGAAGGTGTGGTAAAATGGCAATGTTGAAAATCTGGGTGAAGTATTGAAATTTCGCGAACTTACGAGCCTGCGTAGGAACTGCATAATGCTGCGCTAAATAAAACAGTCATTTTGGAATTTTGGCACCAAATTTTCAACATGGGGTTTGGGACCCCTTCTCGCAGAATGATGTCACTGTCATGGTGGTATTCGGGCCGAAGGGTGATTTCACAGTCACTGTGCGAAATCGCGCCGGACATCTTTCATAACAGTAACATCATTCATGAAAGGTCAAAACCCCATGTTGAATTTGGCAAAATTCCCAAATGCCTGAGATATGCAACAAAGTTGAAACCCCTATCTAGCCCATTATACAGCTTACCGGCATTTCCTCAGTTGAGTCGGCTTTGAAGAGTGCAGCGTGTTCCCGGTCACGAAGATCGTCGGCGCGGAGTCGGAGGTAGTATGGGGTGAGGGGGGTGTGGGGAGGCTGGGTGCGCAGTGGGTGGGTGCAGGTTGTGGGAGGGTTGGGAGGCGCACATGAGACGTTTTGTTTACAGGTTTAAAAAAAAAAAAAAGGCGTCGTGGGACATTCCCGCGCTGGGGTGGGCTCCCAGGCGTGGCACAAGGGCTGATAGGCGTTCAGCCCGGGAGATTAGGCACCCGTCGGCCATGGCATTTGTTGCCACGCTGGGGTGGGCTCCCAGAGTGGCACAGAAACAGAGGCGTTCAGCCGACGGGGATTGGCCACCCGTCGGCCAAGGACTGCTTGCCACGCTGGGGTGGGCTCGCAGTGGGCACCTACTGGGGGGCGCAGCTCAGCCGGCGGGGATTGGGCACCCGTCGGCTATACAGTCGCGTCTTGAAGTGCGCTGCGCCTGCGTGTGTGTGGGGGAAGCTGCGGCGTGAGCGGCGATGTCTTATCGGTGCTCACTGAAGCCCTAGCTCCCCTTTCAACTGTATGCCACTGCATTTTGGAGGCGTGTCATAGACAGCTCCAAAATGCATTGGCTTACAGGGGCCGCGCCTGCCAGCACACTGACTGAATTGGAGGAGGAGGTGACACACCTCCGAAATCTCCGATGATGGCACTATGTTTCTTGCACATGCATGCAAGCAACATAAAAAAAACAATGGATGACTAACTATTGGTAACAAGCTACGTTAGTACATCTCGAGGTTCCCATGGCAACCAAACCTCTCGAGCTATGCTCTTGAGGTTCAAACGGTCACCATAGGAACCTCTCAGTGAACTAACTGGCTTGTTACTGATAGTTAGTCATCCATTATTCTCTATTTGTTTCTCTGCCTGGAGAGCACAGTTGCCTGGGAAGCTAGTTCCAGTATTACTGGGTCTCTAGCTGATTTATTATTTTTAAAAGCTAAAAAAAAGTTTTAATATTGCTCAGTAACAACATATTACTTTGCATTTAGTTTGGGAGTTATTTTTTAAATTGTTTTATTTTTCTGTTTTGGCCCCCATGTCCCGATCAGCCCCCACCGATCTCACTGCTCCACCCAGCCCCGTCGGCCACCATCGCTGGACTTACCTTGACCTTGCTTGTTCCCCCGTGGATAACCTCCACGGGAAGGGCTGCCGGGGCTTCCCTTGGGCAGAATTGATGTTTTGGTTGGCAAGGGCGGGTGCCAGTTGATGCGGGACCTGTGATGGGTGGCGGATGGCATCATGCATCGGTCGGGCCTTTTTTGTTCCTTGCTCCCCAGGACTGCGAACATGAGTGCATGGATATGTGCACATACAGTGGAATGAATCCAATGTCATCCCTCCATAGTCTTGATGGCGCCAGCTGCTCATCCACCTGTGGTCACCCAGATGGCAGTAGTGTACTGACATCCATACACCCTCCCTCCCCAAAGTGGAAAGCATCCACTCAGATGGTCTACTCACCTCTCCCCGGCTAGCCCTCTGACGACTCGGGCTTGTTTCTGAACCTGGGGAGGGATGATGGGGGACATGATCTCAGTCTTTCACATTTTGTAAATTCTATAATTTGTGCATATTCTCACCTATGTAGTAAGTGTTTTTCTACAAAATTGTATTTTCTGTATATGTGTACTGTATATATCCACCCATGTTTTTGTCAGAACTGGACGCTTGTGAAAACGGGCATTTTGCCCACGTTCCTTTCCAGTATAAAATAGAAATGAAATGAAATGAAGGCTGTATTAACAAAGGTGCATTATCCTGCCTGGGTTTAGGGCTCTTTGTACATCTACCCAGCCCAGTTCCTGCAGTCTCCAGTTACAAAATCTGGGGGCCAATGGTTGCTTCAGGGCTCATAGATTTGATGTGTTCCATCTATTTACTTCATCAGCATTTACTTTTGGACTTCACTTCGGGGGTTTGAGAGGGTGACCCTGTGCCGTGGGTCCTCTCCCCCATACCAGACTTATTCCCGTAGGACCACTGAAGAATCTCCTCGAGGTCGAGGCACTGGAAATGTCCAGGCGGACCTCCCCCAAAGCCTGCTGATCTGGGACCTGCAACCTTTCTACCGACGCAGGAATTTTCACTGATGGCGCGGAACCCCTCCTGGGCTGCGCAGTTACCGTGCCTGCTACCAGAGTTTCTGCTCCTGCCCCGACTACCGAAGTTGCTTCGGAGTCTCGCCAGCCATTAATCTTAACTGGAGCTTTTTTCTTGCCTCCTGAGCACCAATTTTAAAAAAGACTCTCTGCATCCATTGGCCCTGCTGCCAGTGATGCTTGGACAGCATGGACATAAAGCCGTTCCGAGCCCCGCCAGCTCCAGCATTTACTTTTGAACTTCACTTTGGGGGTTTGAGAGGGTGACCCTGTGCTGCGGGTCTCCTCCCCCTGTACCGGACTTATTCCCGTAGGACCAATGAAGAATCTTCTCGGGGATGAGGCGCTGGCAATGGCCAGGCAGACCTCCCCCAAAGCCTGCTGATCTGGGACCTGCAACCTTTCAAATTTTCCCACCCACCCCGTTCCCTCCTCCCCTTACATGCTCTTAAACCCCTCCCACTAATCCCTTAGGGGCCTATCCCATTGTGTCTGCTCTCTGGGACTGCTACTCCCAGTGTGCCTGCATTCTAGGGACTGATATTCTCTGCTTTAATACATTGTACAAAATACTGTAACTTCTGTTCACTAAGTCTACTGGTATTAATATTTTTTTGATCTGCTTTCTGCCACCCCCATGTTCAAAAGTTGAATTTGACTTATTGTATTGATGTTTCTACTGCTTTGCAAAGTTCACTAAACCTATTGGTACTAATTTTATTTTGATCTGTTTCTGCTATCCCCCTGTTTAAAGCTGAACTTGATCTACTGTACTGATATTCTACAGCTTTGCAAAGATACAGTAATTTAGCCTTACTTTATCACCAACATTTCCAGTCCTAACCTGGTAGGACAGGCCCTGGTTTTCCCTTCTTGTCAAGTTTGGCTTGTCTAACCTAGGGGGTTACTTAACCAAATATCCAAACTGAATGTGTCACCCCCGCTGCTTAATCCTGAATCCTGCTACTTTGCTACAGTACCTGAGATATTTAATAAATGGAAGTTGCTGAATGTTATTCCAGTGTAGGTACTAACAACTGGAAGCTTCTGAATACCATTCTACTATAGGTGATAGACCCACCCTGCCTCCTACCACCAGAGTGGGGTACATTCCTACCTCTTAAGAAGAGATTTCTCTTGACCCTTCCTCTTCCAAGGCCCTGACTCAATAATGCGGTGCTTGGGACTCACATTAGCTCTTGCCTATATGGCACTAATATTGGGGACTGACCAGCTTTTCTCCTGGGGATTGAGTCCACTGGACTCAGATAGCAACTCTGGCCGCCCTTCCCATGGATCTCCTGAACCTCAGGTTGGGGGGGGGGGGGACTGTACTACATTCCTACTATTCATGTATGGGTTAACCTGACACTGAAATTGTTATAACTTATTCTACCACCTCACATCAAGAGATCAAAGGAGACTCCCCTCCACTACCCCTTGAATTACTGGATATCTTACCAGGCTTAAACTTGCACTGGGGAGGATGTGGAATCAAACCCTGGTCCCCACCCCTCCAATACCATACTCAGTGACCCAACTTTGCCCTCACTGGATCAATGCTAGGGGCCTCAAGCTGGTCCACATGAACATAAGTAGCCCAAGGCATAAAGTCCATGACCTTGAAGCTTGGACTGCACTCTATAAACCCGATGTACTCGCAGGGACTGAGACCTGGTTCAAACCCCAAATCCTGCCTCATGAAGTTGACCTGATCGGCTATAATGCATTTAGGAAGGATCGATCAGTGAAGAAAGGCGGGGAGGTTCTCATCTACACCTGGACTAGTCTTAATGTTACGCAGCTTGACCACTCTCCCCTCTGTGACTCTGTGAACGAGACAATTTTCACAAAAATGCTCCTTGGTGACGCCAAACCCTTGTACATAGGGTGTGTCTACCTCCTTCCCCAAACGGCTGCCTCCTCCTTTGAATCACTAACCCATCCCTTGACAGAACACTCCCTGGGGGAGATGATACTCCTTGGAGACTTTGACATGAATTGGATCACACTGGGGGCCTCTGTCAGTAAGAACCCAGTACTCGATACCAAGCTGACCCAAGTTATTGACCTACCCACAAGGCTCAACGTCAAGACAGGTAACCACTCCTTACTTGACTGGGCCCTAGTATCCAGCCTGGACCGTATATTGACTGCTGGGATCATGGCAGACTCCTTGAGTGACCACTCGCCAATCTTTTGTACCTGGTCCAATAAGTTCCCCAAAGTGCCTGCCAGAGTAATTGAAGCCAGGAACTACAACAGACTCATGCCAGAAGCATTCTGCTCTGAGCTATGAGCTGTTAACTGGGATTCCCTCATCTCTCTTCACACCCTGGATGAGGCGCTAGATTATTTTACAAAATCTTTTATGTCCATGGCAAATGAACACGCCTTCCCCCATAAGAAATTAAGGCTTCAGGGGAAGTGCCATAAATGGCTTAACCCCAGCCTCAAACAAAGCATGTTGCTCCGTGACAAGGCCTGGGGACTTTACAAATCCTACAGCCGCAGATCTGACTGGGAGAAGTGTAGGGAGCTGAGGAATCTGTGCAAGAAAGCTTCCAAACAGGCTAAATTTAAATACCTGTGTGATCTCCAGTCGAGACACCTACGGGATCCCAAGAGATTCTGGGGCCTAATAAATCTGTTGCTAAAAGGAACCTCTAGTGCCCAAGAAGGAGCGCTCCTGGTTGGTGATACCCTAACCAATGACTCCTCTTTAGTTGCTGAGGCGTTTAATGCCACTTTCTCAAACCCTTGTGGACTCAAACCCCCATCGCCCACTGGAGTCCACCACAGCAGAAGTGCTGCTTGGGATCACACTAGACCCCAGTTCCACTTGAAACTGTTTAAACCCACGGAGGTACCCCCCCTTCTGCTTCAAATTAACCCTGACTCCTCCCCGGGACATGACCTTCTTGAACCTAGGCTTCTGAGGGCCGCTGCCCCAGCTATCTCCTGTCCTGTCACTATGCTCATCAACGGGTCTCTCCTTGAAGGAACAGTCCCAAGCAAATGGAAGGTTGCAACCATCGTCCCCATTCACAAAAAAAGGCCCTGGGATAAAGTGGGGAACTGTAGGTCCATCTCTATTCTCTACCCTCTCGCGAAGGTGCAGGAGAGGATGGTCTACAACCAAATCCAGGACTACCTTGAAATGCACCTACTCCTAGCTGACATTCAACACGGCTTTAGGAAAGGCCATGGCACCGACACAGCCCTTATCCAACTCACATCGGACATCCTCGATGCCGTGGATCGGGGCTCCCCGATGGGTGCTCTATTCATTGACCTGTCCAAGGCATTTGATTTGGTCAGCCATGAACTTTTCCTCTCCAAACTCCAACTACTGGGACTGGACAGGCTCTCTGTTTCTTGGTTCGAGAGCTACTTGCTCAACCGAACTTAAAGTCCTGTAGAGAGGAACCCAGGCTAGTGCTCAACCAGTAACCTCTGGAGTATCCCAGGGCTCGATCCTGGGTCCCCTGCTAGTCATCCTCTTTGTCAATGACATTGAGGGGGTCTGTGAGCTGAACAACCTTATTCTCTATGCAGATGACACCGTTGTCTACTGTAGTGATCCACTACCAAGCGTAATCAATGCCAACCTCCAGACCAGTCTTGTGGCACTTGAGGCCTGGTTCTCCACCAACTCACTCATGCTGAATGAAGAGAAAACGAAGACTATTATGTTCGGGACTAGATGCCTTGGAGCTGACCGGCAGAGCCTGCTTCAACTCCACACAGCCCAAGGGAACAGAGTGGAGGTGAGTGATGAGATCAAATACCTTGGGATCCTTCTCGACCAGGAGATGTCCTACAAACCTTATATTGACTCCTTAGTGAAGTCCACTCACCAGAAGATTGGACTTCTCTACAGGCTAGGAAACTCTCTCCCCGTTGAGGCTCTGTATGCCATAGCTAACTGCACCCTGCTCCCCTCCCTTCTCTATGGGGCTCCCTTGCTACAGTTCTTTAGAGAGGGTGAAATAACTACATTGACTGTCCTCTATCACAGGGTAGCTCATTTTGCTACCAACTCCCCCCTAGGAGGCACCATTGTGAGGTCCTTGCGGACCTCCACTGACCCACCCTGTGGCACAAACTGGCCTTCTCCTCCCTATGTTTGACCTTTAAATTTATCACTGCAGGCCCTCCTCCCCACCTACATGGCCTGCTCAATCCCAAATTCCAGGGCCGTGACCTCAGATCTTCGGTGGGTCGTCCCCTTGACATCCTGCGTGTACGCACTAACCAGAGCAAGTGATCCTTTTGTTATGCGGCTCTGCACTCATGGAACCTTCTCCCAGAGAACTTGGCTAACTGTCCCACTCTTCATGGATTTAAGTGTAACTTGAAAGTGTACCTACTGGAGCTTAGTCTCCGTGGCTGCAGTCGCTAGCTCTCCGCGTGTGAACTAGATGGTCTGATATAATGCCCTGCATCTCTATTGCTGTTACTACTACACCCTCTTAACTCATGTGTTAAGTTGTTGTATGTACTGTGTACCGTTACACTCTGAAAATACTCACCCATGTGTTAAGTTATCATATGTACTGTGTACTGTCACACTCTGTAAATACTCTGTGCCTATTCAACTAATGTAATTTTGTATACTCCTGCCATTTTATGTAACTGTTGTTGTAATTAATCCCGGGTCGCTTCTGAAAAAGGGACCTCCGGTCTCAGTGAGCTTACCCGGTTATCTAAATAAATAAACATTGAACATGATTAACAAATTAAATTCCTTGCTAATAACAGTGTTCCTTACACATTTACCTGTAAAGTATCCAGCATCCATTGAATAATGATTAATTATAAGGAGAAATATTGGAGACCCGTATGTTCACCTTAGTTCAAGAGGGGGGGGGGACATGATCTCAGTCTTCCACCCAGTGAAGGGTGTATTGACAATGATGCATTTTCTTACCTGGATGTAGGGCCCTCCATGCATCCACCTAGCCAAGTTCCTGCAGTCTACTGATACAAAATTTGTGGGCAGATGGTTGCTTCAGGGGCATGGGTGTGATATGGCTCATCTAGTGGACATTAACATATTAAATCCCATCTTAATGATAGTATACCTTTCACACTCACTAGTAAGGTATCCAGCATCCACTGAATAATCGAATTGTTGAAACCTCAAGGGACATAAGTTGTAGCCATTGTTACTTCACTGTCATTCATGGCACTCTGTTCTATCACCAAGCAGCCTTCTTCGTCAGTGATTACAGCCACTTCTTGAAACCTAGTATATCTGGGAATTAGTACTGCTACTCCCCAGCACCTTCATTCTTTCAAGGAGGATGAGTAATCCCAAAAAGCATACTTAGCTTGTTGTGCTCTGCCTTGACCAAGAGGGATCCCTAAATGTGAGGGTTATGTAAGCACCCCTTTGGGAGCTTACTAGTTAACTTTTTTGTAGTTAGGTGTAGTTAGGTAGGGAAAGCTATGGTGCCTGTAGGTCTGGGATGTGGGTCTGCCTGCTGCCAGAAGGGGTACCCCTCCCATAAGAGGTATAAATAGAGGGTTTTGGTGCCAATTACGAGGATTTTTGGTGGGAGAGAGCCAGGGGAGAGAGAGAGTGTCAGTGTTCGGCTCACAAGTTCGGCTGTGAGGGCCACGGCAGGGCTGGGCTGGGCCATCTGCCACCCTTGCCCTCCTCCCTCAAAGACCTGCAAAGTGAGTGCAGTGGTTCGGGGCTGTAGAGAGACAGGAGGGAGCTGTGGAGCAAATGGTGGGGTCCCTTTGGTGCTGTTTCATGGGAGCCGGAGCCTGGGTAAGAAGACAATGGAGCCTGCCAGGTGATCTCTGGCACCTTGCTTGGTGTAGATACTTGAGGGGGTCCCATTCAGAAAAATTCTCGGCCATAGGCAAGTGTATCCTGGGAGCCGGTGAGTTGTTTGTGGCTGGGTCTGCTGTGGCTGAAGGGGCCTGGGGCACGGTCCAGAAGTGGCAGCCTGGATTGTTGGGGGTGTAGTGGTGGAAGCCTATCCCCTTTTCTCCAGACCTCAGGGCCACTGCAGTGTCTGGGCTCTCATAGGTGGTGCAGCCTGTGGAGGCATGAGGAGTTCTGCATGGGGAGTGGCTGTTTGGGACCCCAGGTGGGGTGGCAGTCTGCCTGGGTGCTCCATGTGACACTTCAGCCCATCTCTGGGTGGAAGCAGTCCTGAAATGGAATTGCTGCATGAGTAGAAAGTGCCTTGGGTCTCCGAGATTGCCAAGGATATAAGGAACTACTTGGGATGCTTGGAGCAGGCATGTGACATCAGTGATTGGTGGTAGGAAGGTTTTCCATGTTATTGTTTGTGCTAAAAGTCAACACCGATGTGGAAATAAATGTGCTCACAGTATTAAAGTTTTGAGAAAGTCCATTCCTGCCTTGGCATATTATTTCAGGCTGGGGACAGTCTCTTAATTGCTGATTGAAAAAAAAAATGTTTTCCCACACCATTATGCCTATTTTAGATGATAAGGTGATGTTAATTATCATCATGCAAATGTTTAGCAACCTCTGACCTCTACGACAAACTTACAGCTTCATTGTGAATTGTGACTGGTTGACACATCAGTGTTTCTTCACCTTAATTGGGCTTTCTGTAGAGAAGCACAATGATCTTAACTGGCTTAAATTTATTTTAAGGTTGTAAATGATATGAACGCTTCATATCTTCAGTCAGAGCTTTGTTCTAACACCAGGAATCCATCAGTTGTGCTTTGCAATAGACATTATTCTTCCTGGTAGAGTGTGATGCCCCAGAGACAGAACTTCTGCTAGTTAGAGAATCAGAATAAAGTTCAAACTCTGCAGTTTTGTCATGCTCCCCCTAGTGTTCTAACATCTGATTTATTTCTCCGCCTGAAGAGAGCAGTTGTCCTGAAATACAGCTTCAGCCTTCTGGTCAACAACATTTAAATTGTATTCCTAATTTGTTATATTCCAAAGTTTTGTTCGTTACTCAATAGCTGCATTAGTTAGGTTAATTAGGAAGACTAGGTTTGCTGGCAAAGGCACCTAGCTTCACCCAAGCTCTTTTCTTCTAGGTTGCTTGAAAGGACAAAGCAAAGAACCTTACCAGAGCAAGGAAGAAAAAATTACTCACCTTAGTAATGTTGTTTCTTCTAATGGAGTCTTGCTATATTATGACTATTGCAGTTTGTCCCAGCCTTAGAACTGCTCCGGAGGTGAAAGAGTTAACTTCCATGCAGAGCATGGAGCTTAAGCCATGAGCTCGATTCAAACTCTGTTAGGCTGGTTTCAAACAGAAACTGTCAGATCTTTCTGAGCAAAAACTCACTAAGGTTCTGTGTGGAAGCTGTAACCTATACTAGCCAACTGGCCACTAATATATTAACACATTTTTCCTGGTCCCAACACAAAGACTCAAGTCAGTGGACCAGAAAAAATTAAGATAAAATAACTAAATAAACACAAGACCCAAACATGAAAGAGGGCATCAATAAATGCCAACAGAGGACTACTCACGCCATACCCAAAGTAGGAGTTCTGAGAGAGGCAGGCTGGGGGGGGAGGTCATAATATAGCAAGACTCCATTAGAAGAAACAACATTACTAAGGTGAGTAATTTTTTCTTCAAACAACATGAAGTCTTGCTATATTATGACTATTGCAGACTACACAGCAGTACCTCCATGGAGGAGGGACATAACCCATCGGGAATAGGCTCTGAAGCACGGTGTGCCAACCGAGCATCCTCCTGGCCTGAATATCCAGGGAGTAATGCTTGGTGAAAGTGTGTACTGTCTTCCAAGTAGCTGCCTGACATATCTCCAAGATAGGATGTCTCTAGCAGCAGCTAGAGATGCAGCTGTACCTCTGGTAGAGTGAGCCCTCAGGCCTGAGGGGAACCTTACCCAGCTTTTGATAGCAAAATTGGATACAAGAAACGATCCACCTGGCAATGGATCTCTTAGTGGCAGGTCTCCTTTCCCAACCTCACCATAAGTGAGAAACAGTTGGAGGAGCCAAACCTGTGACCCTTGAGTACGCTCTATGTAGTAACTTAGGGCCCTCTTAACATCTAAGCTGTGCAGCCTCCTCTCACCAGAGGAGGAATGGTCAGTGAAGAACACTGGAAGTGAAATAGATTGGTTAAGGTGGAAATCTGAAACCACCTTAGGCAAAAACTTCCTGTTAGTCCTGAGGACTACTTTATCCCTGTGAAAGGAAATAAAGTCAGTTTCTACTGATAAAGCCTGTAACTCACTTATACTCCTGGCAGAAGTGATGGCTACCAGAAATACAGTTTTCCAAGTCAAATACTTAAGCTCTGCCGAAGACAGAGGCTCAAAGGGGGGTTGCATTAGCTGAGCAATGCATACATTAAGATCCCAAGCCGGGGCAGGGTCCCTGAATGGAGGATTGGTGTGAAGCAATCCTTTAAAAAACTTGGAAAATACAGGATGAGCAGAAAGAGAAGAGGGCTTCCCTGCTGAAATGAAGGCAGAGACAGCAGCCAAGTGCACTTTCAGGGTGGCTGGTCTCAGTCCCAAAGAATTAAGATGGACCATGTAGTCCAATACAGTGGATAGATCAGCAGATTCTGGGGAAACATGCTTCCCAGAACACCATATGGAAAACCTTTTCCACTTGGAGTTATAGGTAGCCCTGGTGGAAGGCTTCCTAGCAGCCTTCAGGATTTCGAGAACACTTTGAGAAAGTTGCAAATCAGCAAACTCTAACTGCTCAAGAGCCAAGCCTTGAGGTTGAGGGATTTGAGATTCGGATACCAAACTCTCCCCTGAGCACAGGTTAACAGATTGTGGTTCCTGGGGAGACACAGGGGAAGATGGACTGCTAAGGACAGAAGGAGTGGGTACCAGGGCTGCCTGGCCCAGTCTGGAGCAATCAGGATCATTTTGCAGGGCTGAGACCTGATTTTGACTAGTACTTTGAACAGGAGAGGGAAGGGGAGAAAGGCATAAAGAAACTTCCCTTCCCAATCGAGGAGAAAGGCATCCAGGGGAACTGAGCCCAACACTGGGGGCCTGCAACAAAACAGTGGAAGTTGATGATTGTCTGGGGCTGCGAAAAGATCTATCTGAGGAGTGCCCCATCTGGCAAACACTATCCCCAGTACTAGGGGATCCAGTGACCATTCGTGATGGCCCTGGGAAATCCTGCTGAGGGCATCTTCCAGGACATTGTCCTTGCCTGGGAGGTGAACTGCTATGAGGAAAGTGTTCAGGGAGTAAGCCAGAGACCACAACTTCATCGCCTCGGTGCACAAGGCCGAAGACCAAGTGCCCCCTTGTTTGTTGATGTACCACATTGTAGTGGTGTTGTCTGTTCTGACCTGTACCACCTTGTTCTGAACAGATGCAGAGAAAACCTGAAGTGCTAGAAAAACAGCTCTGAGTTCCAACAAATTGATGTGGAGCAGAGAGTCCTGAGGGGACCATACTGCCTGGGTGGAGAGGTCACCCATGTGAGCCCCCCATCCCAAGAGGGATGCATCTGTAGTAAGGGTCAAGGAATGGGACAGAGGGATGAAAGGCACCCCTGTCTCAGATTGCTCTGATCCTGCCACCACTGAAGGGCCTGGATCAGAGTTCGAGTCACTGGGATTAACTTGGATAGAGGATCTCTTCTTTGAGACCAGAAAGCTCTCAAATGGAACTGAATGTCCCTCATCTGAAATCTTTCTCCTTGCACCACAGCTGTGCAGGCAGCCATGTGCCCTAGGAGCTGCAGGAAATGCCTTGCTGGTCGAGAGACCTGCAGAGTGAAGGAGGCGGCCAGGGCCTTTAAGGTCCTTACCCTTTCCAGGGGAAGGAAGACTCTGGCCTGCTTTGTGTCCAGTTCTGCACCTATAAAGGTGAGTACCTGGACAGGTTCCAAAACTGACTTTGGAAGATTGAGAAGAAATCCCAGAGAGGTAAGCAGCTGCTGGGTAACTAGCAGGTGTGATTTGACCTGGTCTGGAGACTGACCCACAATGAGCCAGTCGTCCAGGTAGGAAAAATGGCAATCTTTTGCCTTCTTAGGTGGCGACTGCTACTGCCAGACATTTGTGAACACCCTTGGGGCAGAAGTGAGGCCGAGGGCATTGCTCTGAACTGATAATGGCCTGAGGGCAGTTCGAATCTGAGGTACTTTCGATGGGAGCTTCTGATAAGAACATGGAAGTAGGCATCTTTGAGGTCAGGGAGGCTAGCCAGTCCCTGGCCTTAGGGAGGTAAAATCATTCCGTGTCACCATTTTGAACTTTGGCTTTAAAGGTGCTTGTTTAGATATCTTAGATCCAGGATAGGCCGCCACTCTCCTGTCTTTTGGGGTAAGAAGTACCTGGAGTACAGACCCTTGCCCTGGTGAAGGGAGAACCTTTTCTACAGCTCTGAGAGCCAAGAGGGTTGAGACTTCTGTTTCCAAAGCTAGAGTCTCTAAAGGGTTTGTAGGTGGAAAAGATCTGGCTCTCATCTTTGGAAATTTCTTGAAGCTGAGAACCAGACCCTGGTTCACTACTTCAGGACCCACCTGTCTGAAGTTAAGACTGCCAGTCCTGGATGAAGTGAGCCAACTTGCCCCTACAGGTAGTGGAGGAGCCGACCTGGGCATCCCATCAGGGTGCCTGTTTGGCAGGGGAGCTTTGGGCTGAGTGGTAGGAGCAGGCCTGCTCGAACCCGTCCCTCTCTCCTCTGAAGAACCCCTCTGTACATAGGCTGAGAGGAGGAGGCCTGGGTCTGGTAAAGGCCTGTGAAAGGCCTACCCCTACCCCTGGGGGCTGCCTCTGAGGAGTGGCTTGCCATTCCTTGGCTTATGCACTCCTGTAAGTGGTTCTATATTCATCCATTTTCTTCATATAATTCTCGTCTGCTCCCCAAACAGAGAATTTCCCACCACAGGAAAATCCATAGCCTTAGACTGGGTATCCTGTGACAAAGTAGTACACCTGAGCCAGGCCAATCTCAAAAGCCACAGATGTAGCCATGACTCTAGAGGATACATTGTTAGAATCCACTGCAGCATGGGATGCACCTTAGATGCCTCAATACCATCAAGAGCCACCTGCTCCAGCTCCTTTGCGAGCTGGCCAGGGACCTGTTTAGCTAAGGCCATGACAGTATCCCATCTAGATTTCTGGTATCTTGCAACATAAGCCATATAGTTAGCTTGTCTGAGTCCCAAGGATGCTGCCATGTATTGTTTTTGGCCATGGCATCAATCTTCCTGGAATCCTTGTCAGGAGGATTTGAAGCCAGTGGAATATTAGCTTTATCACAGGCTGCAGCCTGAACTACTAACATGACTGCATTGCTGTGAAAGAAAATCTGTATCAGGACCTGACAAAGTGTACCTCCTGTCCATCTTTTTATCCACAGGAGGCACAGAATTAGGAGCTTTAAAATTTTTATTGTTTGTTTTCTAAAGATTTATGTAAAGGGATGGACAACCTCCTGGACTCTGGGATATCCATCATCTCCACATAGTCAGGCTCCTCTTGCTCACCCAAAGCCTCCTCTAAGGGAAGCTGGAGGGTCTCAGCAATTTTTATAAAACAAAAATGAGAAGGGACTCAGAAAGCCTAGGGGAGACTCACCTGAAGGTCTGTCTGGGGAGATGTCCGTTCAATGGGCACATCCAGACTTTCAAAGTCACATTCACACTGATCATAATCCTCATCCCCTCCTCTGGTTCATAGAACTCTTCTATATCATAATCCTGAACCACTGGAACCGACCCGAACCGACCTTTTGCCAGACAGTGGCGGTTTGGGAAGGAACGAGGACAGAGGACTGGACAATCTGTATTGCCCTGGCTATCTGTGCAGCAGTTGGAGAAGGAATTTTGGACTCCAAACCTGCTGATTTTTAGATTTCTTTGCTGGAACTGGCTCCTCAGAGCCAGCTTTCGTTGCCGAGAAGTCCGCCCTGGTCAGAGGCACTCCCTCAGTTCGGTTGGCACCGAACGGGCTGTCATCTGGGTCAAGCGGACTTTTAGCCTCTAGTTCCTGAGCCTGCCCACTCTCTTGTCAGGGTGGCTGCAGGAAATTTTACAAATCTGGCAGTCTGAATTGAGGGTGGTCAAACCCCAGACAATAGACACATGAGTGTGGGTCAGCCTGGCAAAGGCTTCCCCACAGACACTACAGTGTTGAAACCCAGTGGGCCCGGTTTTTCTTTTGGGTTTCTCAGACATGATGCCAGCCTAACCAACAAACTTGCCCTTTTAATGGCAGTGCCAGGCAAGACACCCTTAGCGGTTCCAAACCGTGTCACGGGTCGTGGAAAAACGTAATGAAATCCGTTTTTTTTTAGAACCGATAAGAACCGGGAACCGCACTCTAAGAAAGCCTTAAAGGCTTTAAACTTATATTTTAATACAATTCGATCGGTTCAACCGAACCGATAATACTACAAGTTCCACACTGAAAAACCTATCTATTACTTACGCCTACCATAGACAGAGCCTGAACCGATCGGTTTTGCGGTTAAAATAATTAAATCGTGGTTAAATTAAACCGAGAAATAGCGCTTTAAACCGAAGAAATGAACCGAGCAACAGGAGGAATCTCCGGAGCGACTGTTCAGTGAGACAGAGTAAAGAATCTGACTGTTTCGGTTTGAAACCAGCCTAACAGAGCTTCTGAACCGAGCTCGCGCTCTAAGTTCCATGCTCTGCATGGAAGTTAACTCTTTCACCTCCGGAGCAGTTCTAAGGCTGGGACAAACTGCAATAGTCATAATATAGCAAGACTTCATGTTGTTTGAAAAGGATTAAGGCTTCTTTTGACTACGCATATTTACTGTGTGTTATTATTTTCTTTTGTACTCACAGTGATTGTTACAGTTTGTTGCTAAAATGTTATTGCTTTATTTTTCTCTGATTCAAATTCTTGTTGCTGGGTATACCTTCTGCTGCTTTATTACAGGGTGTGCCTATAGGTGTGTGCTTACAGATTACTTCTGTAATCTTCTGATTCAAATTGTGTTTTGCAAGGTATATCTTCTGTTACTGCTTTATTTTTCTCTGTAGCAAAGTGTTTCTTACAAGGTATATCTTCTGTGAAATTATTACAGGTGGTGCTTTACAGGTTTTACAGTTTTATCTATCATTAGGATAAGCTTTCTGGGCTATTGCATTTGCTGCTGGCTGATTGTTTCTGCTCTTACCTCCTTGTTCTTTTGTCCGTGGTTGTTCTTTTTCGGCAGGGGAAGGGCCCAGCCACCCACCCCCATCCACAACCACCCCTCACTATACTCCTTTATAGGGTAGCACAGTCAAGACATTTACTGTAGCAAAGCAGGAAGGGGTGGCTCAGAGGGTATCCACACAGTGACCCTCATTTACAGGGGCACAAGTAATTTAACTTGTTATAACAAGTTATACAAAACAAAACACAAAATCAAACTTTTGCTTTCATTTTCTTCCTAATTACTCTGATCAGGTTATAAATCCAGCAACTTATCTGGAATGGATATTATTAACGCAGTTACTGCAGACACTTTTCAGAAGAACAGTTTTACAGGATTTAGGATACTGTCCTACATGGTGGGCCATTGGAGATCTGAGGCTCAGCTCCAGGCAGCATGGGCAGAGATTGTGCGCCTCAAATCACATATTTAGGCGGAATTATAAGAACCGCCCGCCATTTCTCCAATATCCAACAGAAGCACCTTGACTGCAGAGGGTAGTTGGTCCGGAGGTTGGCAGGTGGTTAGAAGGGGCAAATTGGGTGCCCCATCACTCAGTGCTCTCCAACTTATCACCTCCACAAACCATATAAAAACTACAAACAGGTGTCTGCCTCTATCTCTGAAATCAAACAAAGGGCAGAGGACACTGCAGAGCAGGACATTGCAACCGGAGCTAGTGCAACAAAACTCGACCAAAACAGAACCAAGGAAATCCATAAGCGTCTAATCATAGTAGACTCCAAGATTCGGGAGTTGACACCTATCTCCAGCCAGGAGTAATGGTCAGATGTCTCCCAGGTACATCGGCATGAAGAGACACTGACCACATTGCTAAAATAGTAAAGGAAGCAGGAGAAAACACTGATGTCCTGGTACACATAGGGACTAACGATCTCGCCAGCCGGTCAGTTGTGGAGACCAAGGAACACCTGACCAGGCTGGGTGACAAACCATCATACATTTTGTCCTGCATCTCCTTCTCTGAGATCCTGCCAGTCTGGGAGAGGGGGCAGATGGACGGATGGTCAGAGAATGGGAGATGGGAGCTAAACATGTGGCTCAAGGGCTGATGCCAGGAAAGCGGACACAAATTTGCAGGGAACTGGCAGACAGTTCTGGGGCTGAATTCTTTAAATTTGATGGACTGCATCTGAATAAGGAGGGAGTCAGTGCATTGTGGCAGAAGTTTGACGTCTTTGCAGAATGTTTAAACTAGCAAATGGGGAGAGAGGTGCAGCACCCGATATGTCACATGGGAAGAACACCCCTCCCCCCCTCAGCTAGTGGTCAAACAGGAGTTCGGCATGTTTGTAGTTCATTTGCATCACCAGGTAAGGAAAAAGGTGTGGCTTCCCATACGACGCTCAGGGGAAGCACCAGACCTCACCTAACAACTAACACACCGAAATCTGGCCAATGGAAAATCGTGTACACAAATGCTCGCAGTCTGGGAAACAAGATCCCAGACCTGCAGGCAGTAATGACAGAGGCTAAACTGGACATGGTAGCCATTAGCGAAACATGGTTTACCAGTAACCACACTTGGGAGACTTCAGTACTTGGCTATGTACTGTTCAGAAGAGACAGAGGTGCAAAAAGGGGGGTGGAGTGGCCCTTTATCCCAATGAAAATGTCAAAGTTACAGAAATTCAGAATATACATAAGGAGCCAGAAGAACTGTGGGTCACCCTGGAAACAGGAAATAGGACAGCCATACGAACTGGGGTTGTCTACAGGCCTCCAGACCAGGGGGAGGACATAGACACATTCAAACAACATGAAGTCTTGCTGTACTCTGACATTATGCAGTTAGTCCCAGCACTTGAACTGCTCTGGAGATGAAAGAGTTAACTCTATGCAATAGCATAGAACGTTGAGCTCGAGCTCAGATCAAACCTCTGTCTGCTGCACTTTGAAGTTTGACCATCAGACTCTTTACTCCGCCTAACTGAACAGTCACTCCGGTCGGTTTAAAAATCGTCAGTTTTACCGATACTTCTAATTGTTTTTCAGTTCAGATCCCTGTGTGTGGTACAGAAAGTGCATAGGTAGTGGACTTGATTAGAAAATTGTGGAAATTGTAAAAGTAGATTTTTCGACCGGTTCGGCTGAACTGGTTCCTGTATAGTGTGTGTGTGTGTGTGTGTGTATTTTGTTTTTCTTTCAGGAGATTTAGTGTGAGTTACCAGTCCTTATCGGTTTTGAAAAAAACAAACAAATGTGTTTTTATCGTTTTTTTTTTGTTTGTTTGTTTTTCTCAAATACCCGTAACACGGTTAGAAACCGATAAGGGAGTCTTGCCTGGCGGTTGCCCTAAAAAGGGTAACTGTTAGTCATGGCTTTGTCTGAGAAACCCAAGAGAAAAAAACGGGCCCACTGGGTTTCAGCACTGCAGTGAGCGTGGGGAGGCCTTTGCTAAGGCAGATTCCCCACACCACTTGTGTTTACTGTCTGGGTTTTAGTCACCTAGAGTCAGACTGCCAAATTTGAAAAAAATTCCGTAAAGCCACCCTAGACAAAAGATTTGGCAGGGTTAGGGAGAAGGAGGCAGAGAAGTCCGCTGACCCGGATTGCCAGCCCGGTTCGGTTCCAACCGAACCTGAGGGAGTGCCCACTGACCTGGGCAAGACTCCCTTGGGCAAGTAGAGAGTCGATCCTGAGGGGTCAGTTCCGACAAAAAGAAAAGATAAATCGTCCAGTTCGGATCCAGAACCGCATCATCAGACTGCCAAAGAAATTGCCTGGGCGATTAGCATAGCTAAATCGCTCTGTCCGGTTCCTAATGATCCGATGCCTTTGGGCAGGTGTTCGGTTTGGTCATTTCCTCTGGTTCAAAATTACTCCCCTGAAGACTTTTATGAACCAGATTTGGAAGGGGATGATGGTGGTAGTGGTGATGGTGGTGGTGGTGGTGTGGAAGGTCTGGATAAGCCCATAGAACTGGACATCTCCCCAGACAGGCCTTCTGGTGTTTCCCCTCCTAGGCTTTCTGAGTCCCCCTCCCACTTTATGTTTTACAGGAAAGTGGCAGAAACCCTTCAGCTCCCTTTGGAAGAAGCTGTCGAAGAGCAAGAGGAGCCTGACTATGTGGAGATGACGGACATCCCAGAGTCCAAGAGATTGTCTATTCCCCTTCACAAATCTTTTGGGAACTAGTCACAAAAGTTGCTTAAAACTCCAAATTCCTTACCTCCTGTAGACAGAAGAATGGACAAGAGGTACATGTTATCAGGCTCAGGTATGGAGTACTTGTACCAGCAATGCAGCCACGTTGTGGTTGTGCAGGCTGTAGCCTGTGATAAGGCTAACATACCCTTGGCTTCACACACCCCAGATAAAGATTCCAGGAAGCTGGATGCCATGGCAAAGAAACAATACATGGCATCTTCTTTGGGACTCGGGCAGGCTAATTACATGGCCTACATAGCCAGGTAACAGAAGTCCAGATGGGACACTGTACTGGAACTTGCTAAACAGGCCCCTTCCCCCAGCCTGCCAAGGAGCTGCAGGAGGTGGCTGCTGATGGGACTGAGGCATCAAAAATCCAATTTCTTGCTGCTGTGGACTCCAGTGATGTGTCATCAAGAGTCATGGCTACATTTGTGGCTCTTTGGAGACTAGCTTGGCTCAGATGTACTAGCTTTTCGCAGGACACCAAGTCTAAGGCTATGGATTTCCCTGTTGTCAATAATTCTCTGTTTGGGGAGCAGACAGAGAATTATATGAAAAAGATGGATGAGTACAGGACCACCTACAGGAGTGCACAGGCCAAGGAAAGGCAGGCATCTCCTCAGAGGCAGCAAACTAGGGGCAGGCTTTTTCACAGGCCTTTCTACCAGGCACAGGCCTCCTCTCCTTTTTCCCCAAAGGGGGTTCTTCAGAGAGAGAGGCAGAAGGGGGATGAGCAGGGCTGCATCCACCTCTCAGCCCAAGGCTTCTGCCAAGCAGAGACCCTGATGTGTCGGCCCGGGTCGACTCCCCAATCCCTGCAGGAGGCAGGCTGGCTTACTACTTCCAGGACTGAAAGTCTGTTACCGCAGACAAATGGGTCCTGGAGGTAGAAAGCCAGGGACTGGCCCTCAGCTTCAAAAGATTTCTAAAACTGAGGGTCAGGTCCTTTCCACCTGCAAACCTCTCCGAAACCATTGCCCTAGAGGCTAGAGCTGTGCGAATACCTTTTTTCGAATATTCTGCCAAATATTCGGTGCCCGAACTGCCGAAATATTCGAACGAATATTCATATTTGGCAATTGTTTAAATGCTCCTCCCTACCCTCAGATAGCACCCAGAACCCCCTCTGTCACAAACTCACTCAATCGGTCAGCCCTCTACTCCCAAAGTGACAACCCCTGAGCATATGATTTGTGGACAGTAAACAGAACAAGGTAACCCTCTTGTCTGTTTTGTGGGTTCAAGTCACCTTGGTCTCAAGCTCTGGAAGGATTCAAACTGATAACCTCTCGTTAGCGTACCTAATCATCAGGCTCAGATAATTCTGTTTTCAGGGGGCCAGATATCTTTGCCTATGAGCACTCAACCAGGTGTTTCAAATGAACCCTTAGAACTCTATCCGTTTCCCAGTTTGGTATATCAATAAGCCCATACACAGTGCTAACTGTAATCTTTAAAAGCTCCAATTAAATAAAAAGAAATGTCAAAGCACTCCAGGCAGCTTCCGTTGTAAAATATATCTTTACTTTAAAATTGGAAAACAGAAAAAATATTACAGAACAAAATATATCCCAACACATACAGCCTTAAAACAAGTAGGTTTAAAGGGACCTGCAGAAACTTGAAGAATGGTCAGGGGTTTGGCAGTTGAAATTCAATGCAAAGAAGTGCAAGATAATGCATATGGGGCACAAAAACCCTGGCACAATATATGAGTTGGGGTGAGGATATAGCATGCCCACACAGGAAAGGATCTTGGGTTATCATCTCTGATGACCTCAAGGTAGGAAACAGTGTGAAAAGGCAGCAGGTAAAGCAAATAGGATGCTGGGATGTATAGGTAGGGGCATCACCAGCAGGAAAAGGGAGGTCATAGTTCCGCTATACAAGACACTAGTGAGGCCCCACCTGGAGTACAGTGTGCAGTTCTGGAGACCATACCTACGTAAGGACATAGACAGGGTAGAGAAGGTTCAGAGGAGGGCAACAAAGATGGTGCATGGATTGCATCACAAGTCCTATGAAGGCAGGTTGAAGGAACTGACCATGTACTCCCTGGAGGAGAGGAGGGAGAGAGGGGATATGATAGAGGCATACGAGTATCTCACAGGGAGGAACAGGGTGCAGGAATACACTATTTTTAAGCAAAAAAGATGTACCAGGACTAGAGGGCATGGGATGAAGTTGGAGGGAGGACGATTCAGAGGAAACATGATGAAGAATTTCTTCACAGAACGGGTGGTTGACAAATGGAACACCCTGCCAGAGGAAGTGGTGGGGGCTGAAGCAATCACAGGATTTAAGAATGCATGGGCTAGACATGAAGGAATTCTGGAGGTCAGGGTGAGGGCAACAGACTTCTAGGAAAACATAAACTGAACTTACAAGCTCAAATGGGCAGACTGGGTGGGCCATAGGCCCTTATCTCAACACTGTCTATGTATCTATATGTAACCCCTAGATGGCGCTATCCCAGGACTACTACCCCTGCCTGATTTGCCACTAACAGGTTGAGGGCCTGGATCCAATGGCAGGTGCCTCCACCCAGAGGTCAGGGTTTGCAATAGTTAAACTAACTTGGTCACAGCCCTCTGGGACACTGCAACCCCTTTCTTCCACTAGTGGCCCACACAATATATCAAATTACCTTCACAGTATACACTTACCCCCAGGTCTGGTTCGGCACTGGGACCTCCTGTGAAATGAGATACAGTGCAACAATCACAGTACAGTACTTTAACATAGACAAATACCTCAGGCAGTATAACTTTGCTGAAACAAGCAGCTCTGATTTATTTAGGGGATATAACAAGGACGGGAAATCAGGTTAATTAGCTTATCACTCTAATAATCTACCTATGGCTCTGTGCACAGGCTATCCCTATCAGTTACTGTCCCTGGGTACCCAAGCCCTAGTGGCTAGTCAAACCGTGGCAGCTGGTGGGGCCCTTTCACACAGAGAAAAGGAGAATTAAATAGTCAACAGTACAGTAATTCCATTTGGATTTAATGTGGCAATTCAACAGGAGCAACCCTGAATTAGTACTCACGACCTCCAAATAAGATAGGGTCCTTCAATGTCAGCAGGGCTCACTTGAGGTACACAAACCTCTTACACATCCATATAAAAAAAGTACTATACCAGGCAGGCTGCATCTGTATCCCGATCGCAATTACTGCACAATACCGGGAGAACACACAGCAGATTCAGTTCCTGACAGACCGAGTGCAATTTTCAGCAATTCTTCCAGTCTTCTAGGGTGAGCCTGGTTTCTACTCTTCAGAGATCCTTTGATTCTTTTCACAGGACGGATTCAGTCCTAACAAGCTGTTACACAAGCTGCAGACCGGAACTCTGGGCCTTACACACGTTTTTGACTAAAACTGCACACTGAAAAAGCACAGGGCTCCTTCCTTCTTCACTGCCAAAGCTCAACTGAACTCCAACTGTCTAAACCGGCACTTCCTTTGAGTTCCTCCCAGTTCTTGACTGGATTGGCTGTCACTCACAATAGACTGCTGCTGTTGGTCCAAAAGGCACTGAAGTCTAAACTACATCTCCCAGAGTCCTGCCCATACAATCCTCTTGTGGCTGGCTCAGATTATGAGTCAAGTTCTGATTCGTCCAAGGCATCATTTTAGAGCTAGCTTACCCCACTGATTGGTCCAGTTCAGCAGTTCAAAACTAGAATGGGGAACTAGCAGACACAGTTCTGACTGCAAAGAAAGCAGGTTAGACAAACTGTAATTTCATTATTACTCTAAATAATTTCTGGCAAACAGTTACATCTTTCAGATAGGTTCCTTTGCACTCCTAGTGACTGCAAAATGAAGTGAATTGGCAGCAGCTCAGTGGTACTCAGAAAGCACAATGTCCCCATACAAACTAATTATGTCTGCAAGCAGACAGCTCTTAAAGAGACAGTACAGAGCTCTAAAAACACTCACTGATAAATGGCTTAAATGCCAAACACCATTCAGGCTTGGAGCATTCAAGCAAGCTCCTGGAAGTCTTTTAGGAACCCCCATTTGCAGAGGTTACACCCTTCCTGGCCTGGGAAAGCTTGACGTCCGCGTCAAGCCAGTACCCATAAGTTTCAACTGCAACCATATACATTTGCATTAGGCTCACATGTAATCATCAGTCAATATATCATTTTACCAAGAACACATTTCTGAAACATTGCAGTACGTACTCTTTGCACACAGTATTACACATTTGTACCATAACTCAAGTTGTACCTCTTGTACATGAAACCTGAGAGGGCCCTTCCCTATCAGTTACCTTGGGGCTGGATGGGGCAAAGGCACCATATAGAAGGCAACACAAGTAACTTGGAGTTGGCACTGATGCTCAGTTTGGGCAATGAGCTCGGGGACACATACACTCCTTTATGGACAACATTGAAGGCAAGTCCACAGGCCTCCCAAGTGAATCATAACTGAGGGTGCACCACAGGCTTTACAGCTCGACCAGTCTTTCTAGGGGAACTGTTATAGTCTCTGCACTCTGAGCCTCATTTTCAGCATTGTCCTCACTTGTCAGGAGTCTCCATGGGGGAGAGAGGCTAGAACTTGGGCACTTTCAGCTCCAGGAGTTACAGTTTCTGGAGTCCACAACATTTTGGCTCGCATGGAAACTTTCGGACACTGGCAGTGGACTGTCAGAGCACTCAAAATACTCTTCTTGTTCAGGTGTATCACACTGCCCCAATCTATCATTTCCTCCCCTAAGCTCAAACAGTTCAACCATGCACAATGATTCCATTTCATCTGATCTGATGCTTTGCACTTCACTTTCTGGAGCATTGGCTCCAGGGATGAAGCTGGGGGCTTAGACAGTCCAGAAGGCCCAGCTTTGTCTCCAGTATTGACTAGGGATTGCCCCAAAACAATTGACTCAGTTAGTAAGAAGGATAGTATTCAAAAGTCACTCTCACTTTCTTCCGATATGGACTGACAGTCATGCTCAACTGGGACTTGTGGAGGGAACACTTTAACTTTGCTTCTGTAAGGTGCAGACTTTCTTGATCTTTTCTTATAGCAAGCTCTAGTCACTGGTCCAGAGGGGCATCTTCTGGGGCTCAGACTCAATTAAGATTTGTCCAATGGGCAGTAAATGATTTCTATGCATTGTTTTACATCTTTTAAGATTATTCTCAGGCCTTACTTGTACACTGGCAGATCATCTAGTTTGCCCACTACAATGTGAGGAGATGGTACCATCTGTCAGCAATCTGTGCTTGCCATACAGTCCCAGATTTCTTAGCAATACCGATCTCCTCCGAGTTCTGTACTTTCCACCTTTTTCTTACCTTCTTTGTTGTCCAGATTTCTTTTGGCAGCCATGGTTTGAAACCAGTTAGATACGCATAAGTTAGCTGGGACTTTAACCTTGCACATACTGTAATAGTTTGCTCAGCTGAACCCCATCAGGAGAGACCCAAAACACATCTCTACTGGTAGTGAGCTTCTCTTCAAACATCAGAGCAGGGGAGAATCAGTGGCATCACTTTTGGTGCAGTTATAAGCATGTACCAGGGTGCTAATTTGTTGGCTCCATCTAGGCTTGTCCTTTGGGTGCAGTGCACCTAGCATATCTAGCAAAGTGCCGGTTGGAACGTTCAGGCTGTGGGTCCCCTGGGTGGTAAGGAGTGGTTCTGGACTGCCACCCCACAGAGAAAGCATCTCTTTGATCAGACGACTCTCAAAGTCTCTCCCTTGATCAGAATGGGATTCTTTGTGGAGCCCATAGTGAACAAAAGTTTTCTACAAGTACTTTGGCTACAGTGGATGCTTTCTGGTCTTTGGTGAGGAAAGCTTGGGCATATCTCGTGTAAATGGTCAGTGACCACCAGCACATTACAATATTTCTTTGATCTGACCCAAACTTAGAAAATCAATACAGACCAGCTCCATGGGTGCACTGGTGGTTATTGTTAACAAAGGGGCAGCCCTCTGAGGGCAAAAGCTTTCCTCTGTAAGCAGCGACTACAAGTTCAATGTGTTGCTCCACATCAGCCCCATCTTAGGCCAATAGAATCTGGATCTCACCAAGTCAAGTGTTCTGTCTATACCAAGGTGCCCTCATGTGAGATATGTGCAAGGACCTCAATACTGAGTCTCGAAAGGCAGTAGGCAGCACTAGTTGTTGTTTGTCTACTTGTCCCCCTCTGTCTACTGTTTCTCTGCATAACAGTTTATTGATCAGTTTCAACTTAGGACCTTCTTTGTATAACAGTGCAGTTCTCAAATCAGTGGGCGTAATTTGGACACATCTTTTCCCTGCATGAGGGCTTCTAAAGCTGCTTTGATCATGGGATCGTAAGGATTGAGCCGCTTGAATACTGTCATTGTCCAGCTGAGGCAGTGCACCAATGTCTATTGCAGAAAAGTGGCAATAAGCAGCAGGTATACAATTCCTCAGAGGCTCCCAAGCAATCCACCATGCAGTCCACTGCGTCCGTGGACATTGTTCCTCCCTGTCAAACTTCCGGCAGAGTGCGGACGTCAGGTTCTACGATCGGACCAAATCATTCTGGGGAACAGGCCTCCGGAGAGAGCATCCATCTAAGTAGTTCAGACCTGCCCGTATTAGGAGCATAGTCATATGTAGATAATGCAGAAACATACCTATGGCCAGTGGCATCCAACTAAGCTGAGGAGTCTGCACAGGTCAAAAGTGATTATCAGTTTTACTAGTATTTTAGCCCCATACAAGTACTCATGGATTGGTCAGCAATAGCCCACTTCAAAGCAAGACTCTAACTTATGTGAGGATAGTTCTTTTTCGGATGGGGTCAGGCTTCTACTGGCAAAGGCCACTGGTCTCAGCCATTCTACGTACTTTCTTGGTACAACACAGCCCCCAACCCTTGCAAGCTAGCATCAGTGTGCAGGACGTAAGGTTTTTCTTAGATAAGCATAGAGCCAGCACTGGAGCATGGGTAAGTTGATATGATCTCATGAAAAGCAGTCTCACAATCAGGAGTCCAGCGAACCCAAATACTTCACTCGGATGAAAATACACTCTTTCAGTCTTGAGGATGCTGACTTTAGTATTTTTTTGGGTTGGGGGATACCCTTGAGTAAGAGTTAAAGTAAAAGGCGGATCACTCTTGAATAGTCCTTGATGGGCGCCGATAATACCACCACAGAATCCCAGGAATCTTGCAGTTCTTTTTAGATTTTTGGAGCTGTGGCCAGGTAGTCAAAGGCCTCAACTTTACTTGGGTCGGTCTCTATTCCTCGGTGGATACTGTGTCCCACATTTACTGATGTTTGAAAAATTGACACTTATCAATGGACAGTTTAAGGCCAAAGTCCTCCAGTTTGGTCCAATACCTTAAATAATCTGCTCATGTTCCTCCAGTGAGCTGCCAAACACAATAACATCATCTAGGTATACCAGGCACTCTAAGTAAGTTCATGTCCCCACTGCACGCTCCATCAGTCGTTGAAAGTGGCTGGGGCACCTGAAATCCCTTGAGGCATCCTCATGAATTCATAGAAGCCAACGGACAGATAAAGGCTGTCTTTTCCGGTCCTCTGGGGCCATCGGGATCTGATAGTACCCACTGCGGAGATCCAGCACAGAGAACCACTTGCTCCCGTTTAGGCAGTCCAAAAGCATCCTGAATGCGGGGCATTGTGTACCGATCAGGGATAGTCCGGTTTACAAAAGGATATCCACACACATCCTTACTGTTCCATTCTTTTTCCTCACTACCACAATGGGAAGCATAAGGGCTTCTGGATTCTTGTATTACACCAGCAGCTAACATCTCTTGCAGATGCCGTCCCACATCATCTATGTCAGCAGGTGTCAGGCGTCGAGACCTCTCCACACGAAATGGTCTTTGTCCTTGCAGCGGATATTGTGCTCAGCTCCTTGCCGCGCATCACCATCCCATTCCTATAAAACACCTGGTCTCTCTGGGCAAGCTTCTCACTGATCTTCACTTTCCATTCAGCTGAGCAGCGGGAGTCGCCGAAATCAAACAAGTCAGGCGTTACTCTGTCATTCTTCTTGAACTCTTGCTGCTGGTAGCACTGCAGTGTCTGCACAATGCACATTAGCCAGGATGCAACCTCTGTTTACTCAGATGTCTCTTTCAGACACATTATGAACTTGGACCATTACCCTTCTGGCATAAGCATGGGCTCTAGCGGGCAAAATACTGACCAGCAGTCCCTCTGGCACATTTCCAACGCCTGGTACATCCAACATTAATATTTTATTCTTAACATCCTTTCAATCTACGGACCTCTCCTGTAAGGTACACTGGGCATTTGGCGCCAGGATCAGAGACTCAGGATCCTTCTTCCATACAATTCGACGGTTCCTCTGGTTCTGTTTTTCCAGCATCTCTGTGCCTCATAGGCCTTCTTAATTAAAGCCCGAACTTCAAAGCTCTACTAGTCTTTGACCCCTGTTTTCATAACAACTGTGCCAGCCTTCCGAACATATGAGCATTTGTTCCAATCAACAAGGACACCATCACAGTCCAGTGGGGGACACACTAAGTGTAGGAGTCTCTACTTATTCAGGCCACTCCAGCCACGGAGGTGGGAAAGACAACCAAGATCGGGATATACCGGAATAGGGGTAGCCTTCTCCTTAACCCCCATACATGCAGTCCTTCTAATGGTTGTAAGGGTACGTCTGACAAATGCTTCTGATACCAATCTTGGAACATAATTGTCACTTGGGAGCCACTGTCTAATATAGCTCTTGTAGACACTCCGTTCACCTTTACAGTGGTCTCCATGGGGGACCCACTATTCTGGACCAGTCTGGAGGCGGTAGTAGGGGCCTGGGCAACTGACCTTGCCACAAAGGACGTGAATTAGCATTTTTGGTGCCCTCACTGGGATCATGTCGTGCACCTCTTAACCACTGATTTCTTCTCCAAGCTCTCCTTGTAGCCTATATACAACTTTGTCGGTGTCTTTTGGGGACTAGCATTCCCTTTCATGTCCCATCTTTCCCACAATTATAAAAACATACTTTCTGGGTTTGAGCTGGCCGGTACACTGGGAGCCAGGGCGGGGAGTATTACTAACTGGAAACCTTGGTACCATCTCTGTCTTGCAGGTGATAAGCATTTGGAGACATCTCGTCAGTTTCTCCACTTCCATGGTCAAGGAATCGAGTTCGGAGCTGTTATCAGCAGGAGATACATGGTGGGTACCCCCACCCCCATAGCAGATGCAGTCGGATATAGGTCAGGGCCCGTACTTGCAGGCGTGGCCTTCATAAAGGGACTGTTTTGAATTCGGATCTCTCTCAACAGTTAAGCCCCATTTGTGACATATCTTTCCTTGTGGGCTGCTCATTGACTGCCAACCTCTGCCCCTAGACTTCCTTGATGGGTCACCCTCAGTCACTCGAGGTCGTAGCCGCAGCTATTGGTGCAGGTCCTCCGGTGTCTTTCTCAACTCCTCATTTCTCTCATTAACTCATCATGGGAGGGTGGGATTCAGTCGATCTGCCAGGTGTAACTGAAGCAACAGCAGTTCTGAGAAGGGGGCAGACTTAAGGATCCTGTCCAGCTGGTTCGGTCCAGTTCAATCGCTGGCAAACTACCTTTTCTGAGCATTCTTGCAACAATTTTTCCAGCCGAGATACATACACAGACAACAACTCCCCTTAGTATCTGTTGGCATCTCTTACTCTCCACCATAGGTCCTCATCCAAGATCTGGGCTCCCATACATTCTCCAAGGCCTCAAGATAGGCTGTGCAGTCGCTTCAGGGTTGCACTAGCCCGTTTAGCAGCGGATGGTAGCCAGGGGCGGCGGGACCTCGGAGGCTCTCACTAACCCTCTTTGGCTTTTCACCTTCCAGGCATTGCCATTCTAGCACTTGAGGCAGCATAGTCTATCCAGGTCTCCCAGTCATCCTCCCTTGGGGGTGGGGAGGGTGCCAGAGAAGATCCTCAACCTTCGGTAAGAGTCGTGACTAATGGCAGGTGCAGAAATAGGAGTCTGCATTGGTTTCAGCCACTATTACAGGCACTGGAGCAGGAGAGGGAGGTGTTGGGGAGGGAACACCCCAGGTGGCAGAATAGTTTCTTTAGAGTCCTCCACAGTTTTCCCCTCTCCCAGCAACCATTCAGCAAATTTCTCCTCAAAGTTTCAGATAGTGGTGGGGCTGATTCCCCCGGTCTTTACTGTCCTTAGTTATCACTCTCCAAGCAGTGAGGGCTCCCTCTGGGGTAATGGTCTGTGGCACTTTGGGAGCTATCTATGGGATCATAAACTCTACTAGGGCCAGGAAAGTGTGGGTGAGCAGATTAGCATACCGACCCACCACCACAGGGTTTGTAAACCTTCCACCTTAGAAAGTACTCCCTGCACAGTGTCCGTGTTGATACAGGCAGGGGATGTCCAGGATAAGATAGCATTTTGGGGTCGATCTCTCCCCAGTACACCACTCCACCAGCCGGCATGCCACTTCTGTCGGGTACCCATTTTTTCTTAACAGTGGTTCGTAAATATGGCACCAGAGGACACACAATCCCAGCGGTGAGCCTCCAAGATGTAACCCCTAGATGGCTATCCCAGGGGCTACTACCCTGCCTGATTTGCACTAACAGGTTGAGGGCCTGGATCCAATGGCGGGTGCCTCCACCCAGAGGTCAGGGTTTGCAATAGTTAAACTAACTTGGTCACAGCCCTCTGGGACACTGCAACCCCTTTCTTCCACTAGTGGCCCACACAATATATCAGAATTACCTTCACAGTATACACTTACCCCCAGGTCTGGTTCCGGCACTGGGACCTCCTGTGAAATGAGATACAGTGCAACAATCACAGTACAGTACTTTAACATAGACAAATACCTCAGGCAGTATAACTTTGCTGAAACAAGCAGCTCTGATTTATTTAGGGGATATAACAAGGACAGGAAATCAGGTTAATTAGCTTATCACTCTAATAATCTACCTATGGCTCTGTGCCAGGCTTATCCCTATCAGTTACTGTCCCTGGGTACCCAAGCCCTAGTGGCTAGTCAAACCGTGGCAGCTGGTGGGGCCCTTTCACACAGAGAAAAGGAGAATTAAATAGTCAGCAGTACAGTAATTCCATTTTGGATTTAATGTGGCAATTCAACAGGAGCAACCCTGAATTAGTACTACGACCTCCAAATAAGATAGGGTCCTTCAATGTCAGCAGGGCTCACTTGAGGTACACAAACCTCTTCACACATCCATATAAAAGAAAGTACTATACCAGGCAGGCTGCATCTGTATCCCGATCGCAATTACTGCACAATACCGGGAGAACACACAGCAGATTCAGTTCCTGACAGACCGAGTGCAATTTTCAGCAATTCTTCCAGTCTTCTACAGGGTGAGCCTGGTTTCTACTCTTCAGAGATCCTTTGATTCTTTTCACAGGACGGATTCAGTCCTAACAAGCTGTTACACAAGCTGCAGACCGGAACTCTGGGCCTTACACGCGTTTTTTGACTAAAAACTGCACACTGAAAAAGCACAGGGCTCCTTCCTTCTTCACTGCCAAAGCTCAACTGAACTCCAACTGACGAAACCGGGCACTTCCTTTGAGTTCCTCCCAGTTCTTGACTGGATTGGCTGTCACTCACAATAGACTGCTGCTGTTGGTCCAAAAAGGCACTGAAGTCTAAACTACATCTCCCAGAGTCACTGCCCATACAATCCTCTTGTGGCTGGCTCAGATTATGAGTCAAGTTCTGATTCGTCCAAGGCATCATTTAGAGCTAGCTTACCCACACTGATTGGTCCAGTTCAGCAGTTCAAAACTAGAATGGGGAACTAGCAGACACAGTTCTGACTGCAAAAGACAGGTTAGACAAACTGTAATTTCATTATTACTCTAAATAATTTCTGGCAAACAGTTACATCTTTCAGATAGGTTCCCTTTGCACTCCTAGTGACTGCAAAATGAAGTGAATTGCAGCAGCTCGAGTGGTACTCAGAGAAGCACACAGTCCCCATACAAACTAATTATGTCTGCAAGCAGACAGCTCTTAAAAGACAGTACCAGAGGCTCTAAAAACACTCACTGATAAATGGCTTAAATGCCAAACACCATTCAGGCTTGGAGCATTCAAGCAAGCTCCTGGAAGTCTTTTGGGAACCCCCATTTGCAGGGGGGTTACATATGTAAGTGCAAATTCCTACAAATAATAACTTCAGACTAATCTTATCTAAGGTCCTTACTTCAGTGCTTTGATGGTCTCTCTTCTGTCAGTCAGAAATATTGTCTTGTGTGTCTCTCTGTCAGGGTTCTCTCAGCAATTAAACACAGTTCTGAGCCGGCATTCTCATGAGGTCACTAACTCCACCTGGGTGTATCATAATCTATATTTTACAATACAGGATGTCCAAATAAAATATTTAAAAAAACATAATAGGTGATCTCACTGACTTTCCTCTACTCAGGTTAACCAGGCAAAACTGGTTTGTGCTCTGCTATACATACATATCAAAAGTTTCTTTGATCTAAGTCACTGTATTCAAGCAAAAGTGTATTCGCCTCTTTAATCCCGTCTGGGCCTTGGAATCTACACCTCAAAGGTCTCTCTGATGTAATTCAAGGGTTCCCCAGGAAAGTATATTGGACCTTCCAGATATGTGGTTAAGAGGTTTCTTAAGGGAATTCTGCGTACCAGACCTCCTATAAGACGACCAGTCGCAGCCTGGGACATTAATGTTGTGCTAGACATGCTCACTCGAAAAGCTTTCGAGCCTCTAGCCACCTGTGAGTTAAAATTTCTCACTTTGAAAATGGCCTTCCTAGTGGCCATTACCTCAGCCTGCAGGGTCTCTGAGATACATGCCTTGGTCACAGACCCTCCATATACTGTGTTTCATAAAGACAAAGTAGTTCTTAGAATCCATCCTACGTTTCTCCCTAAGGTTGTTTCAGAATTCCATCGAAATCAACCTTTGGTCCTTCATACTTACTTTGCGAACTTCCAAAATGAAGGAGAGCATTCTCTTCATTCCTTGGACATCAAAAGAGCTTTGTGTTTCTATCTAGGTAGAACAAAAGACTTTCGCAAAGCTCAACAACTGTTTGTTTCTTTCAACGAGATCCGGCTGGGTCAACCTGTCGCTATCAAATGTATTTCAGCATGGCTGGTTGCATGCTTTCGCCACTGTTATTCCATGGCGCGGGTTAAGCTGGAGGGCAGGTGTCGCTCACTCTACTAAATGAGTGCCAGAGATCCTAGCGGAAATCATAATGTGCTCATTGCAGTTATTTGCAATCTTGACTACCTGGAGCTCTGTGCATACTTTTGTCAAACACTATGCCCTGGATGTCCATGCAGACGACATCTTTCTTTTGGCAGAACCATTCTTAATGGACTCCTGTCCTAAAACTGTGAGCTCTTGGTCTCTCTTGCAGCCCTCTCGGGGGATTATTAGCTCGGTACTCTCCCATTAGTGTGAATGAATGGTGGAGACTTTAGGTCCGGGAAGATATGGAAATTACGTACCTACCGTAATTCTTGATCATCTTGGATGAGTCTCCACCACTCATTCAGACGCTCATCCTCCATCCCCCGAGCTCACCTCTGTTGTTGGTCTTCACTCCCTCAATCTTTAGGCTGTGAAGACTTCTTTGTTGACCCTTTTTATATGGGTTGTCTGGACTATCTTATATCCAGTTTTTGGATAGGCTATCCTTCTAAGTTACTTATGCTGCACCTCCTCAGAAAAAAAGGGTACTGAGGCGGTTGGAGGGTCGACGCCGAGATGGTCATTACCGCACAAGCTGAGGCTCGCGGTGCCACTCCTCGTGGCTCCATCTCTGGCACTGACCCTCTAGCAAAAAAGTTTGCTCCCGCTGGGTCCTAGTGCCTCCGGCACAGATCCCATTAGTATGAATGAGTGGTGGAGACTTGTCCAAGAAGATCAAGAATTATAGTAGGTACATAATTTCCATTTTTCTACTATTGATGCCTCTCCCTATGCATCCCAGTATCCCCCAGCCTTCCTTACTGCCTTCTCAAATTGCTTGCCCACCTTTAGGCCATCTGATATAATTACCCCCAGGTCCCTTTCCATTTTTACTGTTGTCAGTATCTTACCCCCCATTGTGTACTCTACTCTTCCCCTGGTTTTTGTTTCCCAGGTGCATTACCTTGCACTTATTTGCATTGAATCTGCGCTGCCATACATTTGACCATTCCTCCAACCTTGCCAAGTCCCCTTCTCATCCTTTCCACTCCATCTTGTTATCAACCCTGTTGCAGATCTTTGTGTCATCTGCAAAGAGACATACTTTTCTTTCCAGTTCCTCTGCAATGTTACTTATAAAGACATTAAAAAGGACCGGTCCCAGTACTGAACCCTGCGGTACCCTGCTAGTAACCCTCCTTTCTTCTCTGTGGACTCCATTTACCACTACCCTTTGCGTCCTGTTGTTTAGCCAGTTTTTTTATCCAGGCTACCACCTTGGGACCCACTCCAAGGCTGGCTAACTTGTGTATTAATCTTTTGTGTGGGACTGTATCAAATGCCTTGCTAAAATCTAGGTAGGCCATGTCCACAGCCCCTCCCTGGTCTACTACTTTGGGCACCCAGTCAAAGAAATCTATTAGATTCGTCTGACACAACCTTCCCATTGTGAATCCATACTGCCTTGGGTCCTGTGCCCACTGGTCTCTAGGTACTCAACAATTATTTCCTCTAGAAGTGATTCCATCATTTTCCCTACCACTGAGGTCAAACTAACTGGTCTGTAGTTTCCTGCCTCTGTCCTGCTCCCACTTTTGTGAAAAGGAATCACATCCACCCTGCTCCAGTCCTCAGGTACCACCCCATCCTCCCATGATTTGTTAAAGACAGTAGTCAGCGGTGTCACTAGCTCTACCCTTAGTTCTTTTAGAATTCTTGGGTGAATCCCATCAGGCCCCATTACTTTGTCCACCTTAAATTTTATTAGTTCTTTCAGAACCCTTTTTTCTTTAAATGGACTGGTATCGACCCCCATCTTAAGAGTGTTTCTCTTGTTTGTTTTAGGTACCTCCTCCTCCTCTTCCTTTGTGAATACTGAGCAGAAATATTCGTTCGGTATCCCTGCTTTTTCACTGTCACCCTCTACCCACATTCCTTCCCCTTTATTAAGCCTCAGTATCCCTCCTTTGATCTTTCTTCGCTCCCTAATGTACCTATAAAAGGTCTTATCCCCCTTCTTAACAGAGCTGGCTATCCTTTCCTCGGTTTGGCCTTTGCTATTCTGACTGCCTTCCCAACCTCTTTCTGCTTTAACTGATAAAGTTCTCTGTCCTGCTCCTTCTGTGTTTCCTGAATGCTATCCTTTTCTCCTTAACCTTCCCTGCCACCTCTTTTGAGAACCATAGCGTTTTTTTCCTTCGTTGTGTTTTGTTGATTTGCTTTACACAAAGGTTTGTTGCCTCCGTGATGGCTGTTTTGATTACTCCCCATTGTTCCGCCACTCCTCCTTCTTAACTGTTTGCTAGTGCTTTTCTGAGGCACTCTCTTATTTTCCTGAAGTCAGCCCTCCTAAAGGCAACTACTCTTGCTTTTGTATGGCTTGATTGCATGGCTGTGTTTGTCGTGAACCACACTGTTTGGTGGTCGCTTGTTCCCAAATGGCTACCCTCTTATAAATCTGAGATTCTTTCTTCATCCCCATTTGAGAGTACCAGGTCTAAGATTGCTCCCTCGCAAGTGGGTTCCAATACTAGCTGTCTAGCCCCCTGGAGGGCATCAAAAATGACCCTGCTCTTGGATGTGCCTGCAGCAAAGGTGCTCCAGTTAACATCTGGCATATTCAGGTCCCCCATCAGCAATATCTCCACTTTTCTGCCATACTAAGGAAGACTTCTATCATTTCCTTGTCCATCCCTTCCCCCTGAGATGGGGGTCTATATACAACCCCCGTGCAGATTGTGGTGCTATTTCCTGTCTCCAGGGTGGATTGTGGATTGTGAACTGCCTTCACCATTGCTATGCCATGGCTCGGGTAAGATTGGAGGGCAGCATAGTGCCCACTCTGCCAGGACAGTTGCCACTTCCAGGCAGATATCCGCTCTGTGCCTATTGGTGAAATTTGTAGAGCTGCAACTTGAAGTTCAGTGCACACCTTTATTAAGTACTATGTCCTTGCCAGGCAGCATACTACTTGGGCAGGATAATTCTGAATGGATTACTATCCTGAGTGAGCCCTGAGCTCTAGCCTCCCTAGTCTGGGGAATTATTTTCTGAGCTTGGTACTCTGATCCACAACTGGGAATCTCAGATGAAACTTGATTCTTGGAAGATATTAAAATTATGCACTTATCATAATTCTTGATCTTCAAGAATATCTTCAGCATTAATTACTGCACCTGCCCACCATCATAGATACATAGATACATAGACAGTTTCGGCAGATAAGGGCCTACGGCCCACCCAGTCTGCCCATTTGAGCTTGTAAGTTCACTTTATGTTTTCCTAGAAGTCTGTTGCCTTTTAACCCTGACCTCCAGAATTCCTTTATGTCTATCCCATGCATTCTTAAATCCTGTGATTGTTTCAGCCTCCACCACTTCCTCTGTCAGGGTGTTCCACTTGTCCACTACCCGTTCTGTGAAGAAATTCTTCCTCACGTTTCCTCTAAATCGTCCTCCCTCCAAGTTCATCCCATGCCCTCTAGTCCTGGAACATATTTGTCGCTTAAAAATAGTGTATTCCTGCACCCTGTTCCTCCCTGTAAGATACTTGTATGTCTCTATCATATCCCCTCTCCTCCAGGGAGTACATATTCAAGTCCTTCAACCTGTCCTCATAGGACTTGTGATACAATCCATGTACCATCTTTGTTGCCCTCCTCTGAACCTCCTCTACCCTGTCTATGTCCTTACGTAAGTAAGGTCTCCAGAACTGTACACTGTAGACATCCTCCAGACTCACTCCAGTTCTGTTGTGTTGTGGTCTTCACCCTTTATACCTGGTTTGGGCTGTGAAGATACTGTGTTACTGGATTTGGTGGCCCTTCTTACATGGGCCTATGGCTAGTTTGTGCACTTGGGTTAAGTGCATAGGTTAATAATGAGGTTCCTGGTGCTCACCTTTTTGATAAAAAAGGTACTGAAGCAGTTGGGGGCTGGTGCCACTGTATTTCAGTGGGTGCATGCATTGACATCTGATATTGCACATGCGTTGCTTACTGTGTTACCTGCCCATAGAAACGTTCCGGTTTCCAGAGTCCTAGCACCTCCAGCTGGCAGGGATGGCGTTAAGGTTTTGGCGTGCTCCTATATACTAATTGCTATTTTATAAGTTAAGTGAATAAAACAAGTTTTACCATGTTTTAAGCATGCCAAAAGCATCCATAAAATGTTTTATGTAACTGTATACAGGCAAATATAATTACTGCCAACTATGATTGAGTTGAATGACACAAAATACAGCAACAGCTGGTTGGCAATTTGCCTGTTGGATCTGCTCCACCAGCGACGGTTCCTATTTTGTTTTTCTTTTTAGGGTGGACTACACATTCTAGAGAGGTCTGAGTGGTCTGGGAGTACTGGGTGGGATGGTAGCAGCAGCACCTGACTTGACTCTGGCTGTTGTCTGTCTCATCACAAATTATTTTCATGACACTTTTATTCCAGCATCAGCTGAGCTCAGTATAGTACTATATTCCCAAAGTCATCCCAGTCAGGTCAGCAGCAGCATCCCCCCCTCACCGTCCCCCACCCCATCATCACTACCTTACTCTTTTTTTTTTTTTTTGTCATTCTTTCCTAATTGCTCAGTGTAAAGGTTCCCCTTCAACACTTGGCGTCTTGGTGGTACTTCATGAAACAGATCAACAACACACACACATTACAACCCAGCCATCATTGACTCAGACAACCATCCTTCCTGCAAAGCAGCTAAGTACCAGCAACGATTATGGCCTGGCAGCTGGGTTTAAATTAATTACCACCGTTGACTGCACCACTGTATATACCATGGGCAATTTAACAAGGAGAAGGACTCCAGCAGAACAGCCTTCTACAACATGAACTTGATGTGTGTAGTACCCAGGTCGCAACTAAGTCGACTCAAATGGTGCTCACACATTCATCACAGGTCACAAATGTGTGTTCTGACTGGTGACGACCATCCTGAACACGTGCACTGCAGTTCCTCAACAGTCAACAGCATTCTCCTTCACATCTTGACCTTGTTACTCATTAGTATTATGCAGCAGTCTCCAGAGACAAACATTCTAAATTTCTCCAGTAACCCATTGCACAAGGCCAACTACATACCGTCTCAGAGCCAGGCAGGCACAACAAAATATATATTGACACTGCCCTTGCCGTCCCAACCACGAAATACACTCTCCATAACAATAACTAACTACAATGGCAGCAGCCACAAACTCTGTAACTGAAATCCTGCTGCCCCCCCCCCCGCCTACTCAAATTGAAGTCCAAACTCCAATCCCAACTGAGTGCCCTTAATCAGTCACCAACACGTTCACCAGCGCACGCTGCCAGGCCTTGGCTCAGCCCGGGCGGCTGCATGATTCTCCTCAACCAAACATCATTCACCCATTGCCACCTTTGCCCTGACTTCCCAACCACAGCACTGAACAGCAGTAGGCACCATGCCTAATTAACCAAAAAAATGCTTAAGCTGCAGCCACATAATACAAATATTACCAAGCTTAAGGCTTCCTTTCAGCAGAGGGACTGCACCTGTGACTGTGACATCTGAAAAGCATGGTAAGGAAAGAAAAGACAGTGTGCACAGCTGCACTGCATTACTAGACCCGCAATGACCATGGCACAAGGGTCGGGACCGACCCACTCCACAACTTAGAAGCTGGGGCAGCAAATTTATTAGTCAAGTACACACAGTCTCTCTGCACAAGCACATGTCTCATCAAAACAGTAAAAGAAACCACACCAGTGAGTCACCATGACTCCTTCTCAGCATGCAGCAAGCAAGCAGAGTGGCAAGAGAGACAGGGAACCTTTGAGAACTGTAAAACCCAGAATTAACAAACCCCATTAAAACATTAACTAACTCTGGCTACATTTCCAGCAGAGGTGGATATGGCTCGGTCTTCTCAGATCTAGCATCTCAATCCTCCTGCTTCCACTCACCCATACTAACTAATGGGAAGTGGGAACAGACACTGGGCTGGAGACTCTATATTAAATTTGTATTTTCTCAATCCCTCGTGGTACAGTTCTTGAAGGTTTAACATATTCTAAGTGACTCAGTCAGTCTGCCACTTTCAATTTGACTCCATCTAAACCTTCAGAATGGTATCCATGGGGTGACACATCTGAACTTTTAACACTTCAGCATAACAGACCGCCCTGTTTCTTAGTGTGATCGTGTGAACTACCTCCTTCAGACAGCCATCAGCGGCCTCCGTCTCTACTCTCTCTCTCTCTGTCTCTCACATCAGTAGATGGATGTCTACAGAATAACTCCAAGGAACCACAAAGTAGGCCAACACAGTCACCAATCTGCACAATTTGAGGCATACAGGGGCCTGCACTGCAAGCAACACACCAAGTGCTGCGGACATCATGTAGGAAGTTAAAAAAAACAAAACAAAAAAAAATCCTCACCTCTCAAATGTACGTATGGTTTTCTCTCACTCCTCTTCCCTTATTTGGCGTCAATATCGGCTTCTACCAATGGAAAAAGAAATATGTAGAACGTCACATCACCGCCGCTGGCTACTACTCGACTCACGACTGCTCACACTCCTTCTTCCTTGTATCTGGTCTGCTCTGCAGTTGGCTTCCACCTCTGTTCTGCAACATTAAGCTGTGCAAAGACCAAGATTGCCCACCCCCACAGCAAATAGATTGATGGACAATATAACGAGTAGTTTTCTGAAACTCCTGCTTTAAAATAAGGGCATTTTTCTTGCACACAACCCTCTCCAGAGCTTGGTTTCCAAAAAATAAAAAGTCTTGGCGTGATCCCAGTGATGTTAATAGCCCTTCCTTCATCCATGTTCGTACTGTGCAGCAGGAGCACACATAGTGCTGGAATGAGGATTTAAAACATGCTCCTACATATGCAAAACGTGCTCGGAGAACGGAGCACAGACCCAGAAGTGGTAATCAATGGACAAGATAGTTGGCTGATTAAGTAGTTATTTTCTCTCTGGGGAATTAAGAAGTGACAAACCATTCCCTATAGCCTTGTGACAAACCATTCTAACCACATATATTCTTCTCATATTCAAAACTCTCTCTGCAGTTAGCCTGCCCAGTAGAACTGCCTGGAGAATGGAACTATATGCTAATTATGGAATCATTAGCATGTGACCATTATTCAAACTACTGCCCTCATCTGCTGCACATTCTATCAACGTCTCAGGTTTCTTACTCTGCCTCACGAGTCTAGACATCCAGGAGATCTCTCAGGTCGCTGTTGGCTTATTTTGAAGTTTAATTGTTTAATTATACAGGGTACATACTTTTCTTTCTGCCTACTGCTGAGGAAATTGCCAGGGCTATTAAAGTCATTGAGGCAATTCAGGGGTTCATACCTTCTCCAACCCCTCCTCCTCCTCCTCCTCCAAGGGTTCAGGAGATTACTCCCTCCTCAGATCCCCAGTCTCAGGAGATAGATACTGGGGAGTATGACATACCAGAGGATGATGAAGGTGAGCCCATTGAACCTGAAATCTCACCTGAGCAGGACTTTGGCTCTCCTCCCAGACCTGAGGATTTTTCCTCTCACTTTTCCTTTGTGAGGAAAATAGTAGATGCCCTTGACCTGGCTACCACCGAGGTCATTGAAGATGAGGAGGAGGCAGAATATATGGAGATGATGGGGTTAACACACACTAAAAAGATTTTTCTGTCCATCAATAAATTCTTTAAGAAGAATTTATTTACAGTTCTGCAGAACCCTAACTCTTTCACGCCTCTGGATAAGAAGGCTGACAAGAAATAACAACTGGACAGGAAAGGGGCTGACTTCCTCTATTCTCACGCTGCTCATCAGGGTATAGTCCAGCAGGCAGCCTGTGAGAAGGTGAGAGATCCTTTATTCTCTTATCCACCTGAGAAGGATTCAAGGAAAATGGACAGCATGTCAAAAAAAGGTATTTAGCTGCCTCTCTGGTGGTCAGACAAGCTAATTACCAAGCCTATACTGCACAGTATCAAAAGACACTGTGGCAGTCTGTTTTGGCCATGTCAGAGAAGGTTCCCTCTCCTGTCTCTGACGACCTAGCAGAAACAGCCAGGTTTGGACTGGGAACATCAAAATACCAGTTCCAGATTGCAGCAGATGCCAATGACAACGCTGCTAGGATTATGGCTCTGACTGTAGCCCTGAGAAGGTTTGCTTGGCTAAGGGCTACAAATTTAACACAGGACACCCAGGATAAGGCCGTGGACTTTCCTGTACAAGATCATTCCCTCTTTGGCAAACAGACCAAAGAATATATGAAAAAGGTGGATGAATACAAAACCACTTATAAGAGTAATTCATCCAAAGACAGGCCTTTTACTTCTTATAGGCCTTATGGAAGGGAAGGTAGAGGAAGGTCCTATGGTAGGCCCTTCTATCAGCCTCAAGCTGTTTCACAGCTGCAGCCATACCCACAGCAGACTGGGTATTATAGGGCCAGAGGTAGGAGGGGCTCTAGGAAGGGTTCCCAATCCGCCCAGGCCCCACCGAAACAAAATCCCTGACTCCTTTGCCAAGGCCGTCTCCCCAATACCAGTAGGTGGCAGACTGGCTCATTTCTTCCAGGCCTGGCAGGCCATAACCACGGGCAAGTGGGTATTAGAAGTAGTGAGCCAGGGATTGCCTCTGGGTTTCAAATCTTTCCCTCCTCTGAAGTCACGGCTGTTCAAACCAGTCTCCCTCCTCGAAGAGCAGCTCCTGGAAAAGGAGGTTCAAACCCTGCTCAACATAAAAGCAGTGGAGCAGATGCTAACCCTTCAGAGGGGCAGAGGGTTATACTCCCGGTATTTTCTTACCAAAAAGAAAAATGGGGAGTGGTAGCCTATTCTGGACCTAAGGCATCTGAACAAATACCTGGAAAGCCAAAGTTCAGGGTGGTGACCCTATCTATAATTTTACCTGTCATCCAGCAGGGAGACTGGCTGGCATCTCTAGATTTAAAAGATGCCTATTTCCACATCCCTATAAGGGAGTCTAACAAAAAATATCTCGGGTTCAGACTCCTTTCAGGTCATTACCAGTTCTCGGCCCTGCCCTTCGGTCTTACCTCAGCACCAAGGGTATTCACAAAATGCCTGGCAGTGGTAGTAGCATTCCCTACAGGAAACTAAAGATTTAGTTTCTTTATCGCAGTGACTGGCTAATAGTGGGAAGTCATTTCCCAGCAGGTGCAACACACCTGGAAATAACAAAAAATCTGTTACATTCTCTGGGCTTCCTGCTTAACTAGGAAAAGTCCATTCTCACACAAGTTCAGGTCCTGCATTTCATTGGAGCAGAACTGAATACTTTAAAAGGAAGATTTTTTTTTCCAGAGGACAGAGTTCAGGCTATACTGCAACTGATTGCCTCATTTAAGTTGGGAAAGCCATGTCCTGCAAGAAGATTCTTGCAAATACTGGGACACATGGCTGCAACATCAGGAGTGGTCTTCGGAGCAAGACTTCGAATGAGAGACATAGAGACAGAGAAAGCAGCCAGAGATTCCTTAAATCAAGGAGGTTATTTTCTAGACTACAGTGAACTGAATTATTACTTTTTGGATCTGTGTAAGTAACTAGTATTGCTTCTGTTCTTGGGGTTGACTTGCCTTAGTTTTAGCTTTAATTTGCCAGGGAGGAACTGTCGCTGGGAGATATTTGCAGTCATTTGTGACTAGACCTGGTACTTAACCTCTGTGAAATAGGAGTCTGAAAGGAAGGAAGGCACTCCCTGGGGTGGAGAGTCAGAGTTGTAGTTGATTGTTTCTGGATGGCATGAGTTTACTCCCTCCCCCTTCCCCACACCCACCCGCCCCAAGTGCATAACTTCCTTTATAGCAGGGGTTCTGACATCACTTCCTCAAAACTGCTAACAACATTCACCTGTTCATATCTTTAAAGGCACAGCACACTGAATAGGGGGTAGAGACACTCTCAAGCTTGCACAAACTAAAACAAGAACAAAAAGGAAAAGCATCTGTAACAGGAAGGGACACAGACATGTGGGGAGTGGTGCAATGTACTGGCTGTGGAGCAGCAGTCTTCCAGGAGACATTCTGGAAACTGCGTTGCTGCCCATTTTGCAGGCACCTCTCTGGTCTGAGGGAGGAGGCTGCTCGTCTCCAAAATGACCTGGCAGTGATTCGGAAAACCTGCTCCCCACCCAGGGACCACTCAGGCCACCGCTACTACCTCAGAGGTTGCCAAGAAAGAGGAGTGGTTGGACCATGGTGGGCTCAGGGAGGGTGAGGGTGGTGGAACACAGGCGCATCCCTCCAGTTGTGCCTCTCCACAATTCATTCGCCACTCTGGCAGAGCATGGTTCATCTATGGAGGCACCTGCAGTGGAGACCAAGGAAGATGCTGGGAATCTCCACAGTGGAGACCCACAGGAGCGTGGCACAGGACCCCACAGGGGAAGGAAACGACTCCTGGTTGGTGACTTGATTGTTAAGGGGTAGAACTGGGGGAGGGAAGGGAAAGGGAGGAGAGGTGCCTGCCTGGCGCCATGGCTTGGAGAGACAGGAAACGAATCTTCAGGATTGTGGGAGCAGCTGCAAAGGGGAGTGAGCTAGATGTCATTATCCACCTAGGGACGAATGACCTGGCTGAGAATGGGATCAGAGCAGTGCAACAGGAGTTTGTGGAGTTGGGGTGGGGCCTTAGACAAGTAGCACACACGGTAACTTTCTCGGAAGTGCTACCTGTCTATGGCATGGATGAGGCTAGGGTACTCCACACCATAGGATTCAATGACTGGTTGAAAAACTAGTGCAGAGCTCAGGGATTTGGCTTCATTGGGGACTGGGGCTCCACCTGGAGGATGCAGGCCTATACAAGCATGATGGTCTGCATCTATCCTGGAGGAACCAGGATCTAAGCGATATGTTTAAATGCTTCCTGCCAAGCATTTAAACTAGCCAAGGGGAGAGGCACTGAAAGGAGAGAGGAAATCTAGCCCCCAAAAAGTCAGGGTAGTTAGTGAGGTAAACACCAAGATAGAGCAGTCGATAGGGATAAGGGCAGGGGTAAATGGAGATAATGACAAAGGCAGTAAGGACAGGGATGGGGCAAAAAGAAATAAAGCCATAAAAAAATGGAGGGTAATGAGTATCGATGCCCGAAGTCTAGGTAAAAAGCTCCCCGAAATGGTGGCCCTGATGGAAGAGGGATGCCTGGATATCGTGGCAGTCACAGAAACATGGTACACAGAGAACCATGACTGGGATGTCAACATACCAGGGTACACAATCTACAGGAGGGACAGGGGGGGAAGAAGAGGAGGGAGCTCTCTGTGTAGGGAAGGATCAAAGCAACAGAACAGAAGGGTAAACAGGGAGGAGAGGAGGCACTGGGGTCACCCTGGAGACTGGAAATGGCTCCACAATCTGCACAGGGGTTATATACAGATCCCCGTCTCAGGCGGAGGAAATGGACAAGGAAATTATAGAAGGCATCCTTGGGATGGCAGAGAAAGGTGAGATATTGCTGACGGGGGACCTGAATATGCCAGATGTTAACTGGAGCACCTTTGCTTCAGACACATCCAAGAGCAGGGCCATTCTCGATGCCCTACAGGGGGCATGCATCAGACAGCTAGTTTTGGGGCCCACTCAGAAGGGAGCAATCTTAGACCTGGTACTCTCAAATGGGGAAGGAGAGAGGATCTCTGATCTTGAAGCAGGTAGCCATCTAGGAACAAGTGACCACCAAACAGTGTGGTTTACGATAAACTTAGCTGTAGAGTCAAGCTACACAGAAGTGAAGGTACTGGACTTCAGGAGGGCTTATTTTGTCAAAATGGGAGAGTGCTTCAGAAAAGCACTAACAAACAGGCAAGAAGGTGGGGTGGAGCAACAATGGGGAAACATAAAAACTGCCATCACAGAGGCAACAAGCCTTTGTGTGAAGCAAATAAACAAATCAAAATGAAAGAAAAAAACAGTATGGTTCTCAAAAGAAGTGGCGGGGAAGGTAAGGGAGAAAAAGATAGCATTCAGGAAGTATGAGGAAACACAGTAGAAGCAGGACAGAGAACTGTACCAGTTAAGGCAGAAGGAACTGCGGAAAGCAGTCAGAAAAGCAAAGGCCCAAACTGAGGAAAAGATAGCTAACTCGGTTAAGAAGGGGGATAAAACCTTTTATAGGTACATTAGGGAACAAAGAAAGACGAAGGCAGGGATACTGAGGCTGAATAAAGAGGAAGGTGGTTGGGCAGAGAGCGACAGTGAAAAAGCAGGGATACTGAACGAATATTTCAGCTCAGTATTCACAATGGAAAAGCAGGGAAGAGACCTAATCCAGTCAATATAAGCACTCTGGATAGGGGGGTTGATATTAGTCCTTTCACACAAGAAAGGGTTCTGAAAGAACTCTTAAAACTGAAGGTGGATAAAGCAATGGGGCATGATGGGATTCACCCCAGAATTCTAAAGAACTAAGGAAGAACAGTAACACGCTGACTACCCTTTTTAATAAATCATGGGAGGATGGTGTGGTACCTGAGAACTGAAGAAGGGCGGATGTGAGTCCCCTTCACAAAACTGGGAGCAAGACAGAGGCAGGAAACTATAGACCTGTCAGTTTGACCTCAGTGGTAGGGAAAATGATGGAATTGCTTCTGAAGGAAAGAACTGTTGAGTACCTAGAGGCCAGTGGGGCACAGGACCCAAAGCAGCATGGATTCACAGCAGGAAGGTCATGGAGACAAATCTAATTGATTTCTTTGACTGGGTGACCAAAGTAGTAGACCAGGGAGGGGCTGTGGACACGGCCTACCTAGAAGTTAGCAAGGCATTTGACACAGTCCCGCACAGAAGATTAATAAACAAATTAGCCAGCCTTGGAGTGGGTCCCAGGGTGGTAGCCTGGGTGAAACACTGGCTGGACAACAGAACACAGCGGGTAATAGTAAATGGAGTCCACAGTGAAGAAACAAGGGTTACTAGTGGGGTACTGCAGGGTTCAGTACTGGAGCTGGTCCTTTTTACTGTCTTTGTAAGTGACATTGCAGAGGGACTGGGGGGAAGGTATGTCTCTTTGCAGATGACACAAAGATCTGCACAGAGTTGATACGCAAGGTGGGGTGGAAAGGATGAAAAGGGACTTGGCAAGGTTGGAGGAATGGTCAAATGTATGGCAGCTTAGATTCAATGCAAAGAAGTGCAAAGTAATGCACCTGGGAAACAAAACCCCAGGGCAAGAGTACACAATGGGGGGTGAGATACTGACAACAACAAAAATGGAAAGGTACTTGGGGTAGTCATATCAGACGACCTAAAGGTGGGCCAGCAATGTGAGAAGGCAGTAAGGAGGGCTGGGGGATACTGGGATGCATAGAGAGAGGCATCACCAGTAGAAAACAAGAAGTTGTTGGCCCTCTGTACAGACAGTTGGTAAGACCACATCTGGAGTACTGTGTACAGTTCTAGAGACCCCATCTCCACAAAGACATAGACAGGGTGGAGGCTGTCTAGGGGAAAGCAACCAAAATGGTGCAGGGTCTGCACCAGTAGACATATGAAGAAAGACTAAAGCAGCTTAAGACCTATAGCTTCGAGGAAAGGAGGGAGAGGGGGGACATGATAGAAACTTTCAAATACCTCAAGGGAATCAACAAAGTCCAAGAGGGTAACATCTTTCAAAAAAAAAGATGTGCAAGAACAAGGCGGCATAATTTGAAGAAAGAGGGGGGACGGCTCAGAGGTAATGTGAGGAAGTATTTCTTCACAGAGAGGGTTGTAGATGCATGGAACAGCCTTCCTGAGGAGGTCATAGAGTCAAAAACAGTGGGGGAATTCAAGAATGCATGGGACAGACATAAGCAATTCTAGTGGAGGTAGGAGGAAGTAGGCTGTTGGTTAACAAGAATCTGCAGCTTATCCATTAGGTAGGGAAATGGGCAGACTGGGTGGGCCAAGCGGTCCTTATCTGCCATCAAATTCTATGTTTCTGTGAGAGACATACAGTTTCATCTACAGACACATTGGTGCCAAAGAAAAGACCATGGGCAGGATATTCAAACTGCGCCATTCTGTGGCGCAAGCCTTTGCGCTGCTCAAAAAAGTTGCGCTGGGGTGTGGCGGGCGATATTCAGCGAATTACGCTTTGAGCAACTCCTTTGAATATGGCCCCTGGCCACAACCACTAATACGTAAGCGCAGTGGAACTTGCGCCTCCAGCAAGTGGTCAGAGTGGAGCATTCAAGATGCAGTGGTGCAAGTTCCATTGCGCCATCGCAAATTATGATATTCAAAAGGTGACATGCAGATGGGGCCATAATTCATGCAAGGCACATGGGGGGCCATTTGCATCTACTTACGGCCCCATTTGCATGCCATTAGCATGCAGGTGCACTGATCCCTGACGACTTGTGCCTGGCGCCCTGCCAGGCAACAGCCGTCTGGGACTGACGCCCCCTGCAGCCCGATTACGGGCATGAAGTAAATCCCCTTCCCCCGACTGGCCCGATCGTGGGCATAACATAAATGTACACCCCCACTGGCCCGATCGCGGGCTAGCGTAAATGACAACCCCTACTGGCCAGCGGGCTTAGCGTAAATAACACCCCGCCTGATGTGGGCATTAACATAAATGAGACCCCTCCCGACTGGCCCGTTGCGGGCACATGTTAACGTCCCCGTCCACTGGCGATCGCGGCCAGAGCGGAGTTCACCCCCACAAAGAGCAAAATCCCTGGTGGTCCAGTGGACGTGAAGCCCGATCACGGGCATTAAGTCAACCCCAAGGTCCAATTACCCTGTGATCTAGTGGCCCCACCCACCACCATGGAGCCCCCTACCTGCTCCCCACCCGCCTGCTGCCCGCCATGCGACTGACTGCTCGGTGGGGCTACCGCCCGTGGTTCAGAACAAGAGCCAATGGGCGTGCAAGCTACTCCGTACAAGGCAGTCAGATATGTGACATATCTGGACTGCCTTGTCTGCTATGGGCTACTACGCCAGTGGCTCTTGCTCCAGATCAATGGGCATGCAACTACTGGGCTGACAGTCAGGGGCAACAGGTGGAGTGAGATGCTACCGGCTGCGGGGGCAGGGTGGTGGGGCTCCGTGGAGTGGGGTGAGGGCCACTAGATCACCAGTGTAATTGGACCTTGGGGGTTGACTCTAATGCCTGCGATTGGGCTTTGCGGTCCACTGGACCACCAGGATTTTGCTCTTGAGGGGTTGACTCTAATGCCCGCGATCAGGCTTCCAGGTCCACTGTACCACCAGGGATTTTGCTCTTTGGGAGGTGAACTCCATTCTGGCGCTTAATCGGGCCAGTGTGGGGGTTCACATTATGCCGTGAATGGGCCAGTCGGAGGTCATTTATTTTATGCCCACGATCAGGCGGGGGTGTCATTTACATTAAGCCCGATCGGGCCAGTGGGGGGTCATTTATGTTATGCCCTTGATCGGGCCAGTGGGGAGAATGTGTTCTGTGCCCGCGATCAGACTCGTGAGGGGCAGGAAAGAGTGGAGGCACCACAGGTGGCAACTGCTGTGTTGTGCCCTGTGTCGGCAGCTCACTTGTGGGTGGGCCTCAACAATCCTTTTTTTTTTTTTTTTGGCTCAGAGTCGTGCAGGCGGGTTGGGGTTGCGCCTGCACAACTCTACACACCCAACTGAATATCGGGCTGTGCAGTTTATACATGGTTCCTCCCCTCCGGTTGAGCATGCCTTCATTAGCATTCTTGTCATTGCTCAGCATGACTTGAGAGTGCAACTGCCTCCTGCTGAATATTGCAGAATGGCGCAATTTCGGGACTTAGCATGGCGCCGACCCTATTGTGCATGGCGCAACCCTTTTGAATATCCTGCCCCATATGTCAAAACTGATTCCTTTAACAAAGTCTGTTATCCAGGCCCTACAGTGGTGGACAGATGTCCACGATCTAAGGGCAGGAGTTCATTTTCAGAGGGGAAAATCCCTCAGTCATTCTTACAACAGATGCTTCTCTGTTAGGATGGGGTGCTCATATAGGAGAGCACACTGCCCATGACATTTGGTCAAGTGTGGAGTATCTCCTCCACATAAATCTGCTAGAGCTCCGAGCAGTATTTCTGGCTCTAAAAAGTTTTTCCCCGTTAATACAGGGCAAAGTGGTGCAGGTCAGAGCAGACAACACCACCACAATGTTTTACATAAACAAGCAAGGGGGAACAAGGTAGGATCCCCTGTGTACAGACACCATGAAAATCTAGTAACTGGCTTACTCTCTAAAAGCTTCCTTGCAAGCCATTCATGTACCAGGCAAGGACAGTACCCTGTCAGATGCCTTATGCAGGATCAACCAGGCACATCACGAATGGTCTCTGAACAGACAGTTACTGGACTCAGTGTTCAGACAGTGGAGCACTCCAGAGGTAGATCTCTTTGCCTCTCATAAAAATCACATGTTGCCCCTATTCTGTTGCAGGCCACCAGTCAGGGGTACAATTCCCCTGGACGTCCTAGTCCTGGAACGATCAGGAAAGCATCTATATGCCTTCCCTCCCTTCCCTCTCATCTTCAGGGTGCTACTCAAACTCTGGTCACAGCCTGCATCCATGATACTGATAGCACCATACTGGGCCACACAGCCATGGTACCCCCTTCTGCTGTCAATGTTGGTGTTCACACCAATCCTCCTACCCAGGAGGCACAATCTTTTGATTTCCCACCAAGGGAAAATCCTGTATCCGAACCTCAGGTTTCTCAGGCTCAAGTCCTGGCTCTTGAGGACTTAGGGTTTGCAAACTTACAACTTCCTCAAGCTGTTTTAAGTATCCTAAAAGGATATCCTAAAAGTATCCTAAAAGTTCATCTTCTCAGAAGAAGCCAGAAGGTGAAGGAAGGAAACATATTCAATTCAGTGCTTCAGAGTAACTGGTAACTGGTATTTTTCTTTTAAACTTAGATTGTAGGCTTGTAGTGACACTATACTTTCTTTCTGTGTTGTCTTTACTTATAATTGTTTTTGGGCTGTTGAAAATTTAAAGAATAGTGGTGGTGTAATTCTGTGCTGTCTTTAATTGCTGCAATTCGCCCCCTCCCACCCTTCCCAACTCTTAATTATATGCCTGATAAATCACATTGACAGGGCTAAACACAGGGTATAGTAAGAGGTGTGAAGTAGGAGGGGCATAAGGGGGAAGAAGACCACCCTCAGCACGACAAGTGTTTTGACTCATTTATTTATTTATTGGTTTCTTTTTCCTTAAAAAATATATATCTGAGGATCAGTTACAGGATTTTTAATACTGTAAATAAATAAAAGAGAACTAAGAGAGCTTCAGTAGCAGATAAGTAGTGGAATTGCAGTATAATGTGGGGAGTGGTGCAATGTAGTGGCTGTGGGCAGCCATATTCAGGCAGACCTTCTGGACACTGAGGTGCTGCCCTATCTGCATGCATCTCTCGGGACTGAGGGATGAGGTAGCCAGACTCAGGCGGAAGTAAACTGGGTCGGAGTACCATCACCCCTGTCCAGGAACCACCCAGTCCAATGCAGCTGCCTCAAAGGATGCCGAGAATGAGGAGCACTTGGATGACAGTGGGCTCAGGGAGGAGTTAGAGCAGTCAGGCAGAGCACATCCCAGATCCTATTCCTCTAAGAACTCATATGCCACACTGGCAAATGAGGACAACCAAATAGAGTACCCAGGGAAGTGGAAGGAAAGGATGTGGAGGTTAGACAAGGAGGTGACCTCAGTGGGGAAAGCAGTGGACCCCAGAGGAGGAGGAAGCAAATCCTGGTGGGGACTCCATCATAAGAGGATCCAGCTAGGAACACAGGAGGGGAGGACAGGGAGGTGAGGTGCCTACCAGGTGCCACGGCATGGAGGGATGGAAGGAAGATACTGGGGATCACTGGGAAGGCAAGACAGGAGGGTGAGCTGGATGTCATTATCCACCTAGGTACTAATGACTTGGCAAATGGGGAGCCAAAGGAAGTTCAGGAAGAGTTTAGGAAACTGGGAGGGGTCTCAAGCAAGTAGCTACTTCTGTCACTTTCTCAAGTACTACCTGTGAGAGCAAGGGAGAACATAGGAGTGCATGCAGGAACTTTAACTCATGGTTGAAGAACTGGTGCTGTGAGAAGGGTTTGGATTCATTGGTGACTGGGGACCCATCTGGAGGGATGGAGGTTTGTTCAAGCCTGACGGCCTGCATCCATCCTGGAGGAATCAAACACTCAATGATAAGTTTAAATGCTACATTGACAAGCATTTAAACTAGCAAAGGGGTGGCAGGCCAGCAAGGATGGTACCTACTTGCTCACCCCACAGCTAGTAATGGAACCAGTGAACCAGAGGAGTGGCTATCTCTGCAAAGCAGTGTGCAAAAGTTGGAGATTAGTGTCCAAAAGGTGGATAAGCAGAAAGGGCCAAAATTCAGCAGAAGGGCAGACAGCAAGGAGAACCAGGGATAAATGACAACCAAGGAAGGGGCTGGAGTAGAACAGTGAAGCAGTCTAGGGAGGTCAAATCATGGAAAGCCATGTGCAAATGCCAGGAGCCTTAGCAACAAGATGGAAGATCTGGAGGCTGTCATGGTACAGTCAGACCTGGACATTGTGGCCATCACTGAAACCTGGTGTAATAATAACCATGACTGGGAGATGGCCATACCTGGCTACAACATATTCAGAAGAGACAGAGCAGGCAGGAAGGGAGGAGGTGGCACTGTATGTGAAAAAATGACATAAGGCACACAGATCAGGAGGAACAAAATGGGGGAGAGATACTGTGGGTTAAGCTGGAAAGGAAAATGGGGCCAGCCATCCGCACAGGTGTGATCTATAGACCACCAGCCCAGGAGGAAGAAACAGATAGGAGCTGATGCTAGCCATCCAAAGGATGGCTGACAAGATGAGGTAGTAGTAGTTGGAGACTTCAATATACCAGATGTGGACTGGAGCATCCCAGCAGCAGCATCAACTAGGAGCAGATTATCCTGGACTCCTTCAGGGTGCCTTCCTCAAGCAACTGGTCATGGAACCAACTCGGCAGAAGGCAATACTGGACCTTGTGCTGACAAACAGGGACAGTGTGATGGGGGTAACAGTGGGGAGCACCTGGGTAACAGTGACCACCAGTCATTGTGGTTTGAAATCACAGAAAGAGCAGAACCAAACCACACAAAACACGTATCCTGGATTTTAGGGGCAGACTTTGGGAAAATGGGGAGATGTGAAAAGAGGCATTAAGGAATGGGACGGGAATCGGGGATTGAGGAACAGTGGGCAGTATTTAAAATGGGATTATAAGAACAACAGAATTATGCATTAAGCAGGTTAGCAAGAGGAAAAGAAAGAGAGCCATTATGGTTTCCAAAGAGGTAGCAAAGAAAGTGAAAGCCAAAAGACTGCATTCAGGCAATACAAAAGACACAGGCAGAAGGGGATAGGGAAGTACCAGGAGAAACAAAGGAGGCAGGGAAGTCAGTAAGGAAGCCAAAGCTCAGACAGAAGAACACATTGCAAAATCAGTGGTTAAAGAGAACAAAACCTTTACAGGTACATAAGTGAAAAAGAAGGACAAAGGAGGATAGTTAGACTGAAGGGGAGGATGGGAGCAGCGTGGAGGATGACAACAGTAAAGCTGACATATTGAACAGGTATTTCTGCTCAGTCTTTACTAAGGAAGAGGGGTAATGGGTCTGAAGGAGTACAAGGGTGAGAATGGTGCAGAAATGGACACAAGTCCCTTTACGAGAAAGGGTCGGAAGGAACTGGAAGTAATAAGAGTTGACAAAGCAATGGGGCCAGATGGGGTGCCCAGGGTCATTAAGAACTAAGAGAGGTGGTGGCTGAACCTCTGGCTATCCTGTTCAGCCAATCACTGAAACAAGGAGGTACCCAAAGACTGGAGGACAGCAGATGTAGTCCCCTTATACAAAAGTGGGAACAAAGAGAAAGCAGGAACTACAGACCAGTCAGCCTCACCTCGGTAGTGGGAAAGATCATGGAAGCACTACTGAAGGAGAGATTGGTGGAACATCTGGTTGTCAATGGACTACAGGACCCAAGGCAGCATGGTTTCACCAGGGGAGGTCATGTCAGACCAACCTCATTGAATTTTTGACTGGGTGACTAGGGAGGTGGATCAGGGGAGGGCAGTGGACATGGCCTATCTGGACTTCAGCAAGGCCTTTGACACTGTGCCACATAGAGACTATTACAAACTGGGGAATATGGGTGTGGGCAGGACAGTAGTGTGGTGGGTAGGTAACTGGCTGGGTGGCAGGACACAGAGGTGGTGGTAAATGGCTGTCACTCCACAGAGGGAAGAGTGACCAGTGGGGTACCACAGGGATCAGTGCTGGGACCGGTCCTATTCAACATCTTCATCAGTGACATTGCACAGGATATAGAAGGCAGAATTTCACTGTTGCTGATGACACAAAGCTCTGTAACAGAGTAGACACACCAGAGGTGTAGACAGAATGAGAGGGACCTGCAGAAACTTGAAGAATGGTCAAGGGTTTGGCAGTTGAAATTCAATGCAAAGAAGTGCAAGATAATGCATATGGGCACAAAAACCCTGGCACAATATATCAGTTGGGGGTGAGGATATAGCATGCCAAGCAGGAAAGGATCTTAGGGTTGTCATCTCTGATGACCTCAAGGTAGAAAACAGTGTGACAAGGCATCAGGTAAAGCAAATAGGATGCTGGGATGTATAGGCAGGGCATCACCAGCAGGAAAAGGAGGTCATAATTCCGCTATACAAGACACTAGGTGAGGCCCCACCTGGGTACAGTGTACAGTTCTGGAGACCATACCTCGTAGGACATAGACAGGGTAGAGAAGGTTCAGAGGAGGGCAACAAAGATGGTGCATGGGTTGCATCACAAATCCTATGAAGACAGGTTGAAGGAACTGAACATGTACTCCCTGGAGGAGAGGAGGGAGAGGGGATATGATAGAGACATACAAGTATCTTACAGGGAGGAACAGGGTGCAGGAAAACACTATTTTTAAGCGAAAAAGATGTTTCAGGACTAGAGGGCATGGGATGAAGTTGGAGGAGGACGATTCAGAGGAAACATGAAAGAATTTCTTCACAGAACGGGTGGTGGACAAGTGGAACACCCTGCCAGAGGAAGTGGTGGGGGCTGAAACAATCACGGGATTTAAGAATGCATGGGATAGACATAAAGGAATTCTAGAGGTCAGGGGTAAGGGGAAATAGACTTCTAGGAAAACAAACTGAACTTACAAGCTCAAATGGGCAGACTAGGTGGGCCATAGGCCCTTATCTGCCGACACTGTCTATGTATCTATGTATCTATGATATAGAAAACTTATAATGCAAAATGGAAAAGATTTTCTATTTGGTGTGATGCCAAACATATTTCTCCCTCTCTGGCAGAAATCCCAGTGCTGTTAGAATACCTTACTGATTTGCACTCACAAGGTTTGAAACATACATCTCTGAAGGTGCATTTGGCATCAATTTCAGCTTTTATCTCTGCAGGAAAAACTGTTTCCCTTGCTTCTAATCCCATTTTTAAAAAGTTCTTTAAAGGGCTATGTCACTTGTACCCTCCTATTAAGGAACCAGTTCCAGTACAGGATCTGAACATTTGCATTGCTCAGCTCATGAAACCTCCATTCGAGCCAATGTCTTCTGCACACTTACAGTATATCACGTGGAAAACTTTTTTTTTTTTTTAAGCAATCACTTCAGCTAGGAGAATTAGTGAATTGCAAGCATTATGTGTGGAAAAGGATGATTTATCTTTCCATAATAATACAGTAGTACTTCAAACTAATAGGTGTCTCCCTAAGGTGGTTTCTGATTTCCACTTGAATCAGTCCATGTCACTGCCAGTCTTCTTCACAGAACATGCCAGTTCAGGAGAGCAGAGACTCCATAGTCTAGATGTGAAAAGGGCATTGAGTTACTATCTGACCCACACCAAGGATCACAGAGGTGATAAACAACAACTTTTTCTCACTTTTGGGGATGTGGGAAAGGGTACCCCAGCCTCCAAGAGATCAATCTCTCGCTGGATAGTACAAAGCATTTAGTTTTGTTACACAAAAAATGGAAAGCAGGCCCCAGCAGGCCTCAGGGCCCACTCTACTAGGGGCACAGTTGCTTCCATAGCAGCTTCTAGAGATATCCCTTTAGTGGAGATCTGTAAAGCAGCTACCTGGAGAACAGTACACACCTTTACTAAGCATTATAGTTTGGACTTGCAGGCCAGGAGTGATGCCAGGTTTGGCACATCAGTCCTGCAGATCCTCTTTCCTAAATAGGTTCTCTGCCCACCTCCAAATGTACTGCTTTGAAGTCTGCAGAGAGTTATGAATATGAGAAGAATACATGGGGTTAGAAGAAAAAATTACTCACCTTAGTAATCTTGTTTCTTCAAATGTATTCTTCCATATTCATAACTCTTCCTCCCTACCTCCCCTTCCAGAACCAGAGCCTCTGAATGGTCTTCTTACCTGACAGTCCAAAACACAGGCACACTTACCTTAATCCTGTGGGGTTTTTATTTAACCTTTATTTTTCCCAGGTGATTCTGGTCTTTTTGAGGTAGGTCTGATACCATAATCATTAGTATTGGCTGTATTGTGTAGGTATAAACTTAGTTGTGTGTATCAAGCAGAGTGTATGCTCGAGTATTTTAATAGGTTGCCTTATGGGCTTCCTCGAAATCTGAGACGTTGATAGAATGTGCAGCAGATGAGGGCAGCAGTTTGAATAATTGTCACGTGCCAATGATTCCATTATTAGCATATAGTTCCATTCTACTGAGCAGGCTAACTGCAGAGAGTTATGAATATGGAAGAATACATTGAAAGAAACAAGATTAGTAAGGTGAGTAGTTTTTTCTTCACTACCACCCTCAAGGCGATCCACAACAAGAAAGATTTCATAGAACCTTGTTGAATATGTCGGGCACGTTGGAGTCAGCAAGTGAGCATGATGGACGCACTTGCAGTGATGTCACGTGGCAGTCCACATATCTGCTCATGTTTGGAAGGGAGGCCAGGCTCCCAGTGGACCTTGCATTTGGAGTGCCATCTGATGGAGGCAATCTAGAGACTTACACTAAATATGTTCAAAGACTTAAACAACAATTGGACAATGCCTGCAGGCTAGCTGCAGAATTGTCTACAAAGAGAAACTTGGCAAATAAAACAAGACACAAATAATGTATTGGAGTTCATGAGTCACTCTCTGTGGACAGAGTCTTGGTCTGGAACTTGAGATTACCAGGAAAGCATACAGTTGTAGATTGGTAGGGCAACATTCTCTATGTGGTCCAGAAAAACTTGTGGACTTGCCAGTGTACAGAATTTGCCCAGAAGGGGATCCCAGTAGAAGTAAAACTTTGCACCACAACCATTTGCTCCCTATTGGACAGTTGGACGAGCCACATTTGGACAATGGCCCATTACTCCCCCAAAGAAGGGAAATCAGAGGTTCTCATAAACGCAGAGGCAAACCTAGTCAGCCTACTCCCAGCCTGGATACTAGTCCACTCATGCTTCCCGAGAGGCCTCCAGCTGAACCAGCACAAAATGTAACACATTCATCTAATGAAATGGAGGACCTTGCTCGTTACTATTCCACTGGAGGCATATCCTATCTGTTATATGCTTTAAAGGATTGGTGGAGGCCATCTTCTCCACCCATACAGTTAAATCTAGATGCAAAGCCTTTTGAACCCCCAGTTAGACCGGCAACCCCTGAACTACAGCATGTAGAAGATTATGTAGAACTCAACAAACCAGATATTATAACTGAACCAGCTCATTCAAACCACATGAAGTCTTGCTGTATTCTGACTATTGCAGTTAACCCTAGCACTCAAACTGCCCCGGAGAGAAGAGGGTTAATTTTCTATGCAGAGCATAGAACGTTGAGCTCAAGTTCGATTCCAGCCTCTGTCTGCTGCACTCTGAAGCACAACCGTCAGATTCTTTACTCCGCCTAACTGAACAGTCGCTCTGGAGATTTCTCCTTTGCTCGCGGTTCGAAAGTCTGTTAAAGTCCTCGGTTTTACTGATTATTTTTTGCAAGTTTTGGTTCAGATCTCTGTCTGTGGTACAGTAAGTACTGGTAGTGAACTAGACATAGTAAACTTGTGGAAATTGTAAAAATTTATTTTTTCGATCAGTTCGGCTGAACAGGACGTTTAGTGAATTACATATTCTATCTTTGTTTAGAAAATGGGCATCAAAATCCTAACACCCTGATTGGCAAAGAACTCCCTGACATCCCCAATCTATCTGACAACAGATCCCAGCCAATAAAAGGTGCCAGCGTTTTTGTCCCCATCACGGCGATCCCTCAGCTGATCGAACGCTAAGTTTCTGACAGCTGTCAAAAGCCACCATTTTTCTTCTCTGTGTGCCCCGAAGTTTTTTAAAAAAACTGACAATGTCAGATAACGTACCAGTGTTCTTGGAAGTAGTAACCAAGGAGAGTCTAAAAGAACTGTTCCCTTCATCAGAATCACTGTCAGCTGCCAAAAAAAAAAACGAGCAGAAAAACGAACTGAGTCCCTCGAGGCAAGCCATCATATATCAGTGAGTGAACAGGAGCTGGCTCAAACAGAAAGTGATAGGGACGAGGCAAATACAAAAAAAAACAAAAAAACACTGTTTGGGCTGTGGGAGTGTTCACCGACTGGGCATCCAGGCAGGGTCTGGCCATTAACTTTAAAACCGAAACTGACAAAAAGCTCTGCAGCTTACTGAGGCAGTTCTGCGCTGAGGTGCATACGAGTGCTGGGACCGAGTACTCTGTTTCTGGTTACTGTGTCATCTGTGCTGGGCTAAATCATCACCTTAACAGCAGCACAGCAGCACGTAGCCGCAACATAATAAGAGACCCCATTTTCCATCCTGCCAACAATGTATTTATCAGTATCCTAAAAAAATATCGCTAAGCAAATAAAGACAAGGCTTCCCACCACCCTGCAATAAATGCAGCAGACATAAAAAAAAAAAATCCGCCAGTCTGATGCTGTGTTACCCAATACTGCGCCAGGCTTAGTGAAAAGACTGTGGTTTGAAATACAAATCCACATGGCCCGGCGCGGCATGGAGGGGTTACGTGAGCTGACACCCAAGTCATTTGAAGTGAAGGTTGACGAAAATGGTTGCAGATATCTAAGCCTAGCACATAACTAGCATTCAAATAACCACAACCAGCCCAGGGAGTCAAACAAAGAAAACACCAGAGGCAGTATTTTTGAGGAGTCTTAGAATGAAAACTGCCCAGTCAAACTGTACCTGAAGTATATTTCAAAAATCCCAGCAGACGCCAAAGCCCTGTACATGCATCCTAGAAGACTCCCCCAGGCATTCCTAGATACTCAGCAGACATGGTACTCGAATGACCCTATGGGGAAAAAATATTTAGGCTCACTAATGCCACTAATAAGTAAAGAAGCAAACCTTTCAACAAGATATACCAACCACAGTATCCGTGCCACATCAGTACAGATCTTAGATCAGACGCAGGTCTCCAAGCCAGGGAGATAATGTCAGTAACAGGTCACAAATGTGAGCAGAGCCTGCAAAGTCACTGGAAACCATCTACACATGATAAAAAGAAATGGAGCAATGTCCTGGGTGCACAGGCAGCACATCCTGCAGTGGAAACAACATTCAAGACAGAAGAGCCAGAAGAACCAGAAGAAAAGCCATGCTGCAGCTCAGCCATGCCACCAACTGGAACCTCATCAACACCAATCAACCTCCTGAATTGTTCCTTCACAGCACCAGTGAATTTTATCAACTACAGCAATTGAAAGGGCACACATTTTATTGTTTTCTCCATCCCAAAGCCAAAGTGCAACGTATGGGTTATAAAAGCGTTTCTTTATTTTCCCCATCCCAGTCCCAAAAAGGGACTACTTTTTCTCCTAACAGTTTAAAGTTCATGTATCTGAATGAATAAAAAAAAAAAGTTTTAACTGAAAAACTATTTTGTGTCTCTGTCTCATTAATGTTACCTATTGCCCATTTTCTAAGCGCAATAATACCCTCCAGGGTGGGTGGTATTGTGCTATAATGGACCTTCCAGGGGCTATAAGGCCCTCCGCCTGCGGCGTCGAGACCTCATTCGCCCCTGGGGTGGTCAGTATAGCACAATACCACCCCACCTATCTGTAATATTATGCTAAACTTAGAGTGTGTTACTGGTACTTATCGGTTTATAAAAAAAAAAAAAACACATTTTCTTGTGGTTTTCCAATACCAGTGACACGATTAGAAACCGATAAAAATTGTCTTGCATGGTTGTTTGCCATAAAAAAGGTAAGCTTGTGGTTAGGATGGCTATGTCTGAGAAACCCAAAAGAAAAACCGGACCCACTGGGTTTCAACACTGCAGTGTGTCTGGGGGGTCTTTGCTAAGGCTGATCCCCACACCACCTGTGTGTATTGTCTGGGGTTTGACCACCTCGATTCAGACTGCCAAATCTGTAAAAATTTCTCTAAGTCTACCCTGGAAAAAAGATTAGGTAGGCTTAGGGGATAAGGAGGCCGAGAAGTCCACTGACCCGGATGGCCAGCCCGGTTCAGTTCCGACCGAACCTGAGAGAGTGCCCTCTGACCAGGGCGATACTTCTTCGGGCAAGAGGAGAGTCGATCCTGATGGACTGGTTCCTACAAAAAGACAAAGAAAAGAAAAATCGGCCAGTTCAGATCCAGAGACCCATTTTCCAACTGCCGAAGAGATTGCCAAAGTGATAAGGATTGTAGAATTGCTTCGCCCGGTTCAGTCTGATCCGGCGCCTTCTGGCAGGTGTTCGGTTTGGTCGGTTCCTCCCATTGAAGGTTATGCCTCTGAAGATTTTTATGAACTGGATTTGGAGGGGGGGATGATGATGATGGTGATGGTGATGGTGATGGTGGTGGTGGTGGTGGTGGTGGTGGTGGTGGTGATGGAGGTCTGGATGAGCCCATTGAATCAGACATCTCCCCAGACAGGCCTTCTGGTGTTTCCCCTCCTAGGCTTTCTGAGTCCCCTTCCCATTACATGTTTTACAAGAAAGTGACAGAAACCCTCCAGCTCCCTGTGGAAGAAGCCGTGGAGGAACAAGAGGAACCTGATTATGTGGAAATGATGGACATCCCAGAGTCTAAGAGACTGTCTATTCTCCTTCATAAGTCTTTTGGGAAACTGACACAAAAGATTTTAAAAACTCCAAATTCTGCACCACCTGTCGACAGAAGGATGGACAAAAGGTACACTGTATCAGGTTCAGGTAAAGAGTACTTGTATCAACAATGCAGCCATGTTGGGGTTGTGCAGGCTGCAGCCTGTGATAAGGCTAGTATACCCTTGGCATCATGGCCCCTAGATAAAGACTCTAGGAAGCTGGATGCCATGGCAGAGAAACAGTACATGGCATCCGCCTTGGGACTCAGGCAGGCTAATTATATGGCCTATGCAGCCAGGTACCAGAAGTCCAGGTGGGACACTGTACTGGCACTGGCTAAGCAGCCTCCCCCCAGCTAGCCTCGGAGCTGGAGGGGGTGGCTGCTGATGGGACTGAGGCATCTAAGGTACAGTTCCATGCTGCTGTGGACTCCAATGATGTGTCATTTAGAGTCATGGCTACATCTGTGGCTCTTCGGAGAATGGCTTGGTTTAGATGTACTAGCCTTTCACAGGACAACCAGGCTAAGGCCATGAATTTCCCTGTGGTGGGTAATTCTCTGTTTGGGGAGCAGACAGAGAATTACATGAAAAAGATGGATGAGTACAGAACCACCTGTAGGAGTGCACAGGCCAAGGAAAGGCAGGCAACTCCTCAAAGGCAGCAAGCTAGGGGCAGGGGCAGGCCTTTTCATAGGCCTTTCTACCAAACATAGGCCTCTTCTCCTTTTCCTCAAAGGGGGTTCTTCAGAGGGAGAGGCAGAAGGGGTATGAGCAGGGCTGCAACAACCCCTCAGCCTAAGGCTCCTGCCAAGCAGACACCCTGATGTGTCAGCCCGGGTCGACTCCCCCATTCCTGTAGGAAGCAGGCTGGCTTACTTTATCCAGGACTGGATGTCTGTAGCCTCAGACAAGTGGGTCCTGGAGGCGGTAAGCCTGAGGCTGGTTCTTGGCTTTAAGAAATTTCCAAAGCTGAGGGCCAGATCTTTTCCACCTGCAAGCATCTCCGAAACCATTGCCCTAGAGGCAGAGGTTTTATCTCTACTGGCTCTAAAGGCTATAGAGAGAGTTCCTACATTGCACAGGGGCAAAGGTCTGTACTCCAGGTACTTCCTTACCCCAAAAAAGACAGGGGAGTGGCGACCCATCCTAGACTTAAGATATTTGAACAAACATCTTTTAAAACCAAAATTCAGAATGGTGTCTCTGGGAATAATCCTTCCCTCTCTAAGGCCAGGGGACCGGCTAGCCTCTCTGGACTTAAAAGATGCCTACTTTCACATTCCCATCAGGTGCTCCCACAGAAAGTACCTCAGGTTTGAATTGTCTTCAGGCCATTATCAGTTTAAAGCTATGCCCTTCAGCCTGACATCAGCTCCAAGGGTATTCACAAAATGCCTAGCAGTAACAGTGGCCTTTTTAAGAAGGAAGAATATTTCCATATTTCCATACCTGAATGACTGGCTCATTGAGCGTCAGTCCCCAGACCACATCAAGTCAGACCTGCAAGTGACTCAGCAAGTGCTCACTTCCCTAGGATTCCTTCTCAATCTTCCCAAGTCAGTTCACGAGCCTGTATAGCTCCTCACCTTCATAGGTGCAGAGTTGGATACAGTCAAAGCAAGAGCTTTTCTTCCCCTGGAAAGGGCAAGAGCTATTGTAGAGCTGGCTTCTTCATTCCACCTTCTGGTCTCTCGGCCAGCAAGGCACTTCCTTCAGCTTCTGGGCCACATGGCAGCTTCTACAGCAGTGGTCCAAGGGGCCAGATTTCAGATGAGGGACATTCAGTTTCACCTGAGGGCCTTTTGTTCTCAGAAGAAAGATTCACTAACCAAACTAGTTCCAGTGACTCAGACTCTGATCCAGGCTCTGTAATGGTGGCAAGATCAGGGTAGCCTCAGACAAGAAGTCCCATTCATCACTCAGTCTCGCACTGTGGTCCTAACCACGGATGCTTCTCTATTGGGGTGGGGAGCCCATCTGGGGACTCTCACAGCCCAGGAACTGTGGTCCCCTCCGGAATCCCTTCTTCATAGGAATCTCTTGGAACTCAGGGTGGTCTTTCTGGCCCTGCAAGCTTTCTCTGTCAGTGCAGAACAAGGTGGTTCAGGTCAGGACAGACAACACCACCACCATGTGGTACATCAACAAGCAGGGAGGCACTCAGTCCATGGCCTTGTGCACGGAAGCCATGAAATTGTGGCCCCTAGCTTATTCTCTGCAGACCTCTCTGATAGCAGTACACCTTCCAGGGAAGGACAATGTGCTAGCAGATGCATTGAGCAGGATCTCCCAGGGCCATCACGAATGGTCCCTGGAGCCTCCGGTGTTTTCAAGGTGAGGCACTCCAGAGATAGATCTCTTTGCAGTCCCAGACAGTCACCAACTTCCTCTGTTTTGTTGCAGACCCCCAGTCTTGTGCTCAGTCCCTCTGGATGCTCTGATTTTGAACTGGGAGGGGAAATTTCTATATGCCTTCCCTCCCTTTCCTATACTGTTCAAGGTTCTGGTCAAGATAAGGTCACAACTCTGTAAAGTGATTCTGAATGCTCCAGACTGGGCCAGGCAGCCTTGGTACCCCCTGTTGCTGTCCCTAGCAGTCCATCTTTCCCTGTCTCTTCCCAGGAATCGCAACCTGTTAACCTCCTCTCAGGGGAGGATTTGGTACTCCAATCTTCGGTCTCTCAATCTCAAGGCATGGCTCTTGGAGCGTTAGAATATGCAGATTTGCATCTGTCCCAAGGGGTTCTGGATATTCTCAAAGCCTCTCGAATGCCTGCCACCAGAAAAATGTATAACTCCAAATGGAAAAGTTTCAGCATTTGGTGTTCCAAGAAGCATATATCCCCAGACATTGCTGAATTGTCTACAGATCTTACTTCGAGATACAGCTCTTGCAGCAGGTTACACCATTAGGACTGAAGCCGTCAGGCGCCAGGACTCCACGGAAATTTTCTAGCTAGCTATCTTCAGCGGGGACCGCCCCCGACGTCGGTCCCGCCTCCGACGTCAGGCGTGGTACATAAGGGTGCGGTCCCGCCAGAATCCCCAGTTCTTTCCCGCCGTCGAACTGCATGCCTCGACCCTCCGGTCACTGTCTAGCGCATGACGCGTGGTTTTCAGAACTTCCCGGAAATTGAAGAATTTCAAGAATTGATCATCGCTGATGTCCTCTCCGACCTCCGGTCATCCTTCCAAGTGCGTGTGTGGAAAACAGTTCCCCTTCAAGGACCCACATTCCGCGTGCGTTCGGTGCCTGGGCCCAGACCACGACACCAAGGCCTGCTCCCTGTGCCAAGGGTTCAACAGCCGCACCAGAATCCGCCGGCAGAAGGCCCTTCAAGCGTTCTTGTTAGAAGAAAAACTTCGGGCCATGTCCTCGAAGGGGGAATCTTCCCACAAACACGCGGAGAAGAAGAGAGAAGATCTTCCCAGGTCGCCAGCTCGGGCCTCCGAGTCCTGCAGCTCAGTTCACGGTCGGACCGGTCCCGTCCAGAGCTTCTTCCCTTCCCCAGCTGCGGCTCCAGCTCCCAAGTCTGCTCAGGCTCCACCCCCAGGTGCGTCTTCTTCCACCCGAAGGCCGTGGCGAAGTCCGGGGAGCGCCACCACCATCATCATAAGTCGGGCTCCCGCTCCTCGGCCCCCGACGCCCGGTCCTCCTCGGTACCCCCCCGGAAGACTCTGGATCTGACGCCCTTGAAGAGACTGGTGGACCCGACGTCGGCCAGACCGCCGTCTGCCGTACGCCATCGTTCCTCGGAGCCATCGTCGGCCGGCCGGCCGTCGTCGGCCTCGTCTTCGCATCGGACGTTGGTGGGGGGTCCGATGTCCGCTCTGCCTGAGCAGAGGGCTCCTGCGCCTCCAACGGCCGTCGGGCAGGAGTCCCTCACGGAGGAGGAATCGACACAGCCCGAAGACCAGACGGGCATTCCCGGCCTCGAGCAGTCTCCTAGGGGTCCCTCGCCGCCGCCCGAGGCCCCCGCGGAGCCGTTGCCGGGACCCGACGTCCGGCCCTCGTCCTCGGAGCCGACGTCGGGACTGTCGCTTGCGGAGGTGAAGGACCTCTTCACGTATTGGTGGGACACCATTAGGAAGGATGTGGCACCCGCAGTCCTTCCTCCTCCTCCTCCTCCTCCTCCTCCTCCTGTACCTACTCAAACTCCGGCCCCGGCCCCACCTTCGCCAGTGAGGTCGGTCGCCCAGTCTGTCCCTAGGGAGCCTGAATCCCCTCCCAGGGCTCGCCATTCCAAGAGGAGACCTCCGCCGAGATCTTCCTCTTCTGGATCGCCCAGCCCCAAGAGATCCAGAAGACGTCGTCGTTCGCCGTCGACAGAGGACACGGGATCAGCTTATTCCACTTCAAGATCCCCGTCTCCAGTCTCTCTTCCTTCACTGGACCCACGTGAGACTCCACGGTCTCCTCCGGATGACCCCTCGTTCATGGATATTTTACGTCATATCCAGGAGAACATGGGGTGGGAAGCTGAGGAGTTGGACCCCGAGAGGTTACGCCTGGCCAAGTACCTTCGGCAGAAGGACCCTAAGCCTGTGGTGGGTGCCACCCTTGGTGGACACCTTTGTGGGCGTCACCAAGGCTGGCGGAGGCGTCCACATTCGCTGGCGGTGCGAAGAAGGCTGACCGTTTGTACAGGGCTCCTAGGAGGACCAGTACCTGTCACAGCATCCTCTGGCGATTCTCTGGTCATTACAGCCTCACATGACCAGTCTCAGAGGCCGCAGCATCTGAGCACCCTGCCACCGGACCCTGAGTCCAAGCAGTTGGACTCTTTGGGTAGGCGCACGTACGCATCCGCTACTTGTGCCATTAGGTCCCTGAATTATCTCACCCACATGGTGCAGTTCCATCACCCCGGACGTCCAGAAAAATATTATGGACGCCACCTTTGAGGGAGAGGTTTTGTTTGGCAACCCATCCGAAAGGATCATTACCAAACTCCAAGAGGCCGGAAAGGCGGTTCGGTCGGTCCAGGCAATGTACTGGCCGAGGCTTGGTTCCTTTCGCAGGCACCAAGGCTGTTTTCGTGGGCGGACTCAGAGGCAGCAGCCCCGTTCCGCCACACAGCAGAGGGGCTCCGGTTTCCGAAGAACCCAGGGAAAGCAGCCCGTCAGCAGGGGTCAGCGCACTCCGAAGGCCTCCCAGCCGGTGGGCCCTTCCACCGCCACAGCATGAGTCCTTTCCGGCCCCCGCCCCTCAGGATCAACGGGATATTATGGTCGGGGGTCGCATTGCGAACTTCCTGTCGGGATGGCAAGCAATTACCACCGACAGGTGGGTGCTTCAGTTGGTCAGCATCGGCCACTTTTTAGAGTTCGCAGAACAGCCACCCTCGAGGCCTCCTCTGCTCTCCCGGTATTCGGGTCAGCACAGCGCCTTAATTTGGCGAGAAGTGATCGCGCTCCTAAGCAAGGGGGCAATACAGCATGTCCCGGGAAACCAGAGAGGACTAGGGTACTATTCTCACTTCTTCCTGGTTCCCAAGAAAACAGGGGACCTCCGTCCTATTCTGGACCTAAGCGACCTCAACTTATCAGTCGCATACAAAAGATTTGGCATGGTGACCCTTCCGGGTCTGATCCCCATGCTAAAACAAAGCGCCTATTTAGCGTCCTTAGACATGCAGGATGCCACCTGCACATCCCCATAGCTCAGGCGCATCAGAGGTTCCTGCGCTCGAGTTTCTAGGCCACCACTTTCAGTTCCGGGCTCTCCTTTCGGGCTGTCATCCGCACCAAGGGTCTTTACCAAATGCATGGCAGTCGTGGCAGCTGCTCTGAGGAGAAAGGGCCACTATGTGTTCCCGTACCTCGACGATTGGCTTCTCATGGCCGTCTCCAGCGAGGCGCTTCTGCAGGCGATCCAGGACACTCAGGATCTGTTCGGATCACTAGGGATTCTCATAAACCAGGAGAAGTCTGTCTTGGTACCGTTGCAGAACCTGCAGTTTATAGGTGCAGTGCTGGACACGGTCCAGGAAGACTTTCCTTCCAGCCGACAGGCGGAACACATCAGGTAACTTATAGAGGACCTATCAGCAATCAGACCTCTCCGGCCAGATCGGTCCGCCGTCTGCTCGGACACATAGCTGTGACCATTCCTCACAGTCCCTCGCGTGACTCCACATCTGAATACGCAGTGGATGCTCAAGGCGCAGTGGGACCAAAGGCAAGACCATTGCAGCATCCAGTCAGGATCACAAAACGGGTGATTTGGGATTGGCAATGGTGGTTAGCCGAATTGCGCTTTCAAGGCGTCCCGTTTGCAGCGCCGTCCCCAGAGATAACCCTCACCACGGACGCCTCAGGTCTCGGGTGGGGAGCACACCTGGATGGGGTGAAGTCTCAGGGTGTATGGAGCCCGCTGGAGGCTCATCTCCACATCAATGTCCTAGAGATGAGAGCGGTCCTCTACACACTCCAGGCTTTCCAGTCCATGATTCCGCCGTGCACTATCCTGCTTCAGACGGACAACACGGCGGTGATGTATTACCTCAACAAACAAGGAGGCGCTCACTCTTACCCCCTTTGCAGGGAGGCCATGAGAGTGTGGGATTGGGTGATCGGACACGGCACAAGCTTGATCGCTGTACACGTTCCTGGTGTGGACAACACGATCGCAGACGGTCTGAGTCGCTCCCAGGCCAGAGTCCATGAGTGGGAACTTCTTCAGGAGGTGGCAGAAGATCTGTTCCTTCGATGGGGAACTCCAGAACTGGATTTGTTCGCGTCCCCATCAGCATAAAACTGCCCAATTTTTGCTCGCTAGATCCAGGGCCTGGTGTTTTCTGGCGGGCGTGTTGTCCCTCCTGGGCGAACAGATTCCTTCGCTTTTCCTCCTTCCCGTTGATCAGAGGTTCTTCTCAAACTGCGCAGGGAGCATGCATGGATGATTCTGGTAGCTCCATTTTGGCCCAGACAGATTTGGTTCCCATTGCTGGCTCAGCTATCCCGGAAACCACCGCTCCCGTTGCCGCTCAGCTCCCACCTTCTGTCTCAGGAGAGAGGTTCATTGCTGCATCCAGGTCTTTGCTCTTTGAACCTGCATGCATGGCTCCTAGAGACATAGCCATTTTGCGACATGGGGTCTCGCAAGAGGTTGCCGAGGTCCTCTCCGCAGCCAGAAAGCCGGCAACACATGCTACATATGCCATGAAATGGCGTCATTTTAGTTTATGGTCATGGGCTCGTGACCTCTCCCCTTTAGGTTGTCCCGTCGGGGCAGTCTTGGACTACCTCCTTTCCCTATTCCAGTCAGGGCTGGCCTACTCCTCTATTAAAAGTGCACCTGTGCGCTCTTCGACCTACCACCTGCCGGTGGGGCAGCGCACTATTGCTCAGCTGGGCGCTTCTGGGAGTTTCTGAGGGAGTGTTACACCTTAGGCCTCCTATCAGGACCCGGTTCCTCCATGGGATCTCCTTTTTGTCCTGGAGCGGCTCCACTTCCTCCCTTTGAACCAGCCATGAATTGCGACTACGTTTTCTGTCATGAAGCGTTGTTTTAGTGCCGTTACTTCAGCCAGAAGGATTTCTGAGCTTCATGCTCTCATGTGTAAAGGCCTTATTTGGTTTTCACGGGACAGAGTATCTCTGAGGCCCAGACCGAAGTTTTTGCCTAAGGTGGTTTCGACCCTCACTTTAAATCAGGACATCGACCTTCCGGTCTATTTCCCGAGTTATTCAAATAGAGGGGAGGCTTTGCTCCACACTCTGGATGTTCACCGCAGCCTGAGGTATTACCTCAACAGAACCAAACCCTTTCGGGCTTCTGACCAGCTCTTCATCTCTTTTGCGCAGAGAATGAGAGGCCAGCCGGTTTCTAAGCAATCCTTATCCCACTGGCTTGTGCAGTGTATCTCACACTGTTATCAATCTAGGTAAAAGCCCCTCCCGGGTTCCATCCGGGGTCATTCTACCAGGGGTGTGGCCACTTCCTTTGCAGCTCTCAAAAATGTCTCAATCTCTTCCATCTGTGCTGCAGCTACTTGGAGTTCTGTGCATACCTTTATCAGGCATTACAGTCTGGATATAGCCTCTAGGCGAAGGGCCAGTTTCGGCCTAAGCGGTGTTGCAAGGCCTCTTGTCCTGAGTTAGGATTTGGTTTGGTTTTCTGTTTCTTCCTCTTCCTCCTCCCAAAGTTTCTTTTGGGCAGCGTTACTGCTTGGGAATCAGTCCTAATGGTGTAACCTGCTGCAAGGCTGTATCTCGAGTAAGATAGTACAGTTACGTGGGAAACTTACCGTAACAGTAGATCTTCGAGAACAGCTCTGCAGCAAATACCATACCATATCCCCTTGGAAGAGAGACATGGCTCGTTTAAAAAAAAAAAAAAAAAATTTCAAATAAATAACGAGCGAAGAAGTCTGGGGTCATTTGGGAAATGAGCAAATTTATTTTGATCCAGTCGGGAATTTGTTCCTTATTGCCTTCTGACGGTGGATCTCAGTCTCCAACTTCTGATGTCATCGTCGCGGCTGGGAGTCTCCGGCGGAGAACTGAGATTCTGGCAGGACATACTGTATACCACGCCTAGCGTGCGAGGCGGGACCGGCGTCGGGCGGTCCCCGCTGAAGATAGCTAGCTAGAAAATTTCCGTGGGGTCCTGGCGCCTGACGGCTTCAGTCCTAATGGTGTAACCTGCTGCAAGAGCTGTTCTCGAAGATCTACTGTTACGGTAAGTTCTTACGTAACTGTACTTTCTGGATTATATGGTTCATCTTAATGGCCTAGGTCTCAGACCAGCTACTCTCAAAATACATTTGTCAGCTGTTTCTGCTTTTCTGTCAGTGTGAAAGCCTTCCTCATTGTCATCTCACCCTGTATTCTGTATATTTTTCAAGGGATTGCTTCATACCAGTCCCCCCCTTTAGGGATCCTACCCCTGCTTGGGATCTTAATGTTTGCATTGCTCAGCTTATGCAACCCCCTTTTGAGCCTTTGTCTTCAGCAGAGCTTAAGTACTTGACTTGGAAAACTGTGTTCCTGGTAGCTATTACCTCTACCAGGTGTATCAGTGAATTGCAAGCTCTGTCAGTGGAGCCTGATTTTATCTCATTCCATAGAGATAAGGTGGTCCTTAGAACTAACGGGAGGTTTTAACCCAATGTGGTTTCAGATATTCATCTGAACCGATCTATATCTCTCCCTGTGTTCTTCACTGATCATTCTTCTTCAGTAGAAAGAAGTTTACACAGTTTGGATGTTAAGAGAGCCCTTAGTTACTACATTGAGCATACTAAGGCTTGCAGGTTTGACTCCCTCCAGTTGTTTCTCACTTATGGGGAACTGGAGAAGGGCAAACATGTCACTAAGAGAACTGTTGCCAGGTGGATTGTCTCTTGTATTCAATTCTGCTATGAGAAGCTAGGCAAAATACCTCCCTCAGGTCTGAGGGCTCATTCGACTAGAGGTACAGCTGCTTCCCTGGCTGCAGCCAGGGATACTCCTTTGCTAGAGATATGTAAAGCATTCACCTGGAAAACTGTCCATACATTTACTAAACATTACTCCTTGGACATCCAGGCTAAGACTGATGCTCGGTTTGGTACAGCAGTACTGCAGAGCCTATTCCCAAGGTAAGTTTGATTCCCTCCTCCATGGAGGTACTGCTTGGTAGTCAGAATACTGCAAGACTTTATGTGGTTTGAAGAAAAAAATTACTGACCTTAGTAATTGTTTCTTCTAATGGAGTCTTGCTGTATTCTGACTTCCTTCCCTACCTCCCCTCTCAGAACTTGTTTTTGGGAAGTGGGCTGGCAGGTGCAGTGTTGCACCCCAGGGATGCATTTGGGCACGCCCTCCTTTTAGAGAGGGGGAGTGGTTATATTATTAATTTAACAGTCTTAAGTTGTTCACTACCTGGTTTTTGATTTTGGATTTCTTGACTTGTCTTTTGGCAATCCAAAATATTTGGTTGCCATTTGGCTAGTAGAAATGTTACAATTTCCACATAGTAGTTAGTTAGTATTAGCTCATAAGAATCTGACGGTTGTGCTTCAAAGTGCAGCAGACAGAGGTTGGAACCGAGCTTGAGCTCAGCGTTCTATGCTCTGCACAGAAAATTAACCCTCTTCTCTCCGGGGCAGTTTGAGTGCTGGGGCTAACTGCAATAGTCAGAATACAGCAAGACTCCATTAGCAGAAACATAATTACTAAGGTGAGTAATTTTTTCTTCTGAGGAACCTCATGCACTGTTCAGAGAGGAGGGGAATGCACCTTTGGTTGCCAAGGAACTGGAAGAAGTCCCATTATGATGTTTAGAACGACCTGTAAGACCTGTTTTGAAGCTCAGTTATGACAGTTCTGGTGCCTCCATGACCTGCCCCTGTATGTAGTGCATAATAAAATCTGTAGGCTGCACCTCTGCAAGCCAGTTGAAAAGGGTGGAGGCAGTACAAGGAGGACAACCAAAATAGTGATGGGGTTACGCAAGAAGCCATATGAGAAAAGGCTGCAGGAACACAACACGTACTCCCTGGAAAAGGGGAGCGAGAGAGGTCATGACTGAAACCTATAAGTACCTTGCAGGAGTGAATGAGGTGCAAGTGGAGGGTCTATTTCAGAGCAAGGAAGGCAGTAGAACAAGGAGGCATGCAATGAAGCTAAGGGGGGAGTTTAGGAGAGATGTGTGGAAATATTTTGTGCATACGTGTAACCCCATTGTTCCCAGGGGTTACTAGAATCCCAGTTAGAACCAGTGGCAGGCAGATAAAGGCAGCTAGTGAAATGGCAGTTAAATGGGTTTCACACTGTCATGCTCTGGTTTCAGTCTCAGCTGAGCTGGAGGATGATGTAATCATAGAACTCTCGCAGCGGCATAAGTCGCACTTATTTGCCAGCTCTAGGGAGGTAGCTTTAGAATGTTCAGTTAGAGTGGAATCAGTCCTGAGTAAGAGTTCCAGGAGGAGGCTGCAGCTTGCTGTGCAGCTCCTCAGTCAGCTCTGTTAGAGAGCTACCTCTTTGTTTTGGGCAGTTTGTTTTCACCCTAGAAGAAGAACATAGAAGACAGTGACTGAAGTGGTGGAGACCTTGCCAAGTGGGTTTTCCTTTGCCCCATCCCAGGAAGGATGGGGGTGATCTTCAGGGTTCAGGGGCAATCCCCTCAATCCAATCTGTCTGGTGAAGCTGCCTTTGTACAACTTCAGAACTGTGAGTACTACTTTTGTGTCAGCCTGGGAGGGGCACCTGCAACACCTATGGTGAATTTCTTTGGCAAAGGGACTCTGTCACCTAGACTGTTTCTGTTTTAAAAGTGTCTGCCTACATTTGGAGTCTAGTGAGAGACTCTCCAAGTACAGCACTTTTAACTTTCTGACACCTTAGAGGTGTGTCATGTAGTACGTTAAGTGTGAAAAACATTTCAAGATAGCATCTACAAGTTTCAGTTAGGGTGTTATTAACCGGATGAATTGCCGAGTATAAACTTGGGAGCAAAAGGTGGGAGACCCACCATCTGGAGTAACCAGTTTACCTCTCCGGGTTCAGTTTGGGCACCAGCTCAATTTTCAGTCGGTGCATTTGGCCAGTGCCTGATGGAAATAGTTACCCAGACGTGGGTTTTGGATTCTCCGTTTTCAGTTCACCTCAGTGTAGTGGGTGCTGGAAGATTTTGAGCCTGGATGTGTCCTAGTACTGACTGTGTGTGCCTAGTCGAGGGGAAATGTACCAGTAACTGGCCATGTGTGCCAATCTCCATTTTCAGAACCAGAGTGTTCGCTGTTTTGTGTCTTTACCCTGTGCTAAATGGGAATGTCAGGAATTTCTGTACTCTGGAGAATCTGCAATACCAGTATGTGTAGCCCTGTGGGGGGTCCATCTTCGCTTTGTGATTATTCCTACTCTGTTACGTGAATAAAAGCCACACTCTAGAATCCCAGCCTGATTTGGACAGTATTGTTATTGCTTCCATTGTGTCTGGATTTACTTGGGTGTCCCTGTCCAGAAGTGCAAACCTAGCACAGTTATGAGCAGACATTTTCTCCCAGGGACCTGGGTTACTGGCCATGGTAAATGGTTCCACCAGATGTGTGCCAGGTAGTTGCCAAACTTGGTTGCCTGTCTGTGATAGCAGGCTTAGCAATAGAAATGTGTGTGTAACCCCCCTGCAAATGGGGGTTCCCGAAAGACTTCCAGGAGCTTGCTTGAATGCTCCAAGCCTGAATGGTGTTTGGCGTTTAAGCCACTTATCAGTGAGTGTTTTTAGAGCCTCTGGTACTGTCTCTTTAGAGCTGTCTGCTTGCAGACATAATTAGTTATATGGGGGACTGTGTGTTTCTTTGATTGAGTACCACTCAAGCTGCTGCCAATTCACCCATTTTGCAGTCACTAGGAGTGCAAAGGAACCTGTCTGAAAGATGTAACTGATTGCCAGAAATCATTTACAGTAATAATAAAATTACAGTTTGTCTAACCTGCTTTCTTTTGCAGTCAGAACTGTCTGCCTAGTTCCCCATTCTGGTTTTGAACTGCTGAACTGGACCAATCAGTGTGGGGTAAACTAGCTCTAAAATGATGCCTTGGACGAATCAGAACTTGGGACTCATAATCTGAGCCAGCCACAAGAGGATTGTATGGGCAGTGACTCTGGGAGATGTAGTTTAGACTTGGTGCCTTTTGGACCAACAGCAGCAGTCTATTGTGAGTGACAGCCAATCCAGTCAAGAACTGGGAGGAACTCAAAGGAAGTGCCAGTTTTTGTCTGTTGGGAGTTTCAGTTTGAGATCTGAAAGTGAAGGGAAAGAAACCCTGTGCTCCTTCAGTGCACAGTTTCAGTCAAAAACGTGTGCAAGGCCCAGAGTTCCGGTCTACAACTTGTGTAACTGCTTGTTAGGACTGAATCCGTCCTGTGAAAAGAATCAAAGGATCTCTGAAGAGTAGAAACCAGGCTCACCCTGTAGAAGACTGAAGAAATTGTTGAATTACACTCGGTCTGTCAGGAACTGAATCTGTCTGTATTCTCCTGGTTATTGTGCAGTAATTACGATTGGGATACAGATGCAGCCTGCCTGGTATAGTGCTTTCTTTTTTTACCATATAAATGTGTGAGAGTCTCTTGGAGATCAAAAGTAGCCCTGCTGACATTGAAGGACCATATCTTCTTTGGAGGTCGTGAGTACTAATTGGGTCGCTCCTGTTGAATTGCCACATTAAATCAAATGGAATTACTGTACTGCTGACTGTTTAATTTTCCTTTCTCTGTGAAAGGGCCCCTACCAGCTGCCGCAGTTTGGACTAGCCACTAGGGCTTGGGTACCCAGGGACAGTAACTGATAGGGATAGGCCTGCACAGAGCCAGGTAGATTATTAGAGTGATAAGCCAATTAACCTGATTTCCCCTGTCCTTGTTATATCCCTCTAAATAAATCAGAGCTGCTTGTTTCAGCAAGTTATACTGCCTGAGGTATTTGTCTATGTTAAAGTACTGTACTGTGATTGTTGACTGTATCTCATTTCACAGGAGGTCCCAGTGCGGAACCAGTCCTGGGGTAAGTGTATACTGTGAAGGTAATTCTGATATATTGTGTGGGCCACTAGTGGGAAGAAAGGGGTTGCAGTGTCCCAGAGGGCTGTGACCAAGTTAGTTTAACTATTGCAAACCCTGACCTCTGGGTGGAGGCACCCGCCATTGGATCCAGGCCCCTCAACCTGTTAGTGGCAAATCAGGCAGGGGTAGTAGCCCTGGGATAGCCCATTTAGGGGTTACATCTTGGAGGCTCACCGCTGGGATTGTGTGTCCTCTAGTGGCCATATTTACGAACCACTGTTAAGAAAAAATGGGTACCCGACAGAAGTGGCTGTGCACCGGCTGGTGGAGTGGTGTACTGGGAGGAGATCGACCCCAAATGCTATGCTTATCCTGGACATCCCCTGGGTATCAATACGGACACTGTGCAGGAGTACTTTCCAAGGTGGAAGGTTTACAAAACCCTGTGGTGGTGGGTCGGCATGCTAATCTGCTCACCCACACTTTCCTGGCCCTAGTAGAGTTTAAGGATCCCATAGATAGCTCCAAAGTGCCACAGACCATTACCCCAGAGGAGCCCTCACTGTTGGAGAGTGATAACTAAGGACAGTAAAGACCGGGGGAACAGCCCCACCACTATCTGAAACTTTTGAGGAGAAATTTGCTGAATGGTTGCTGGAGAGGGAAAACTGTGGAGGACTTGAAGAAACTATTCTTGCCACCTGGGGTGTTCCTCCCCAACACCCTCTCCTGCTCCAGTGCCCGTATGGTGGCTGAACCAATGCAGACTCCTATTTCTGCACCTGCCATTAGTCACGACTCTTACGAAGGTTGAGGATCTTCTCTGGCACCCTCCCCACCCCCAAGGGAGGATGACTGGGAGACCTGGATGAACTATGTTGCCCCCAAGTGCTAGAATGGCAATGCTGGAGGCAGCGAAAGAGGGTTAGTGAGCCTCCGAGGTCCTGCCCTGGCTACCATCCGTGCTAAGCGGGCCAGTAACCCTGAAGCGACTGCACAGGCCTATCTTGAGGCCTTGGAGAATGTGTATGGGAGCCCAGATTCTGATGAGGACCTATGGTGGAGAGTAAGAAATGCACAACAGTACCAAGGAGTTGTTGTCTGTGTATGTCTCTCGGCTGGAAAAATTGTTGCAAGAATGCCTCAGAAAGGGTAGTTTGCCAGCGATTGAACTGGACCGAACCAGACTGGACAGAATCCTTAAGTCTGCCCCTTCTCAGAACTGCTGTTGCTTCAATGCCTGGCAAATCGACTGGAATCCCCACCCTCCTATGATGAGTTAATGAGAGAAATTCGAGAGTTGAGAAAGGCGACCTCGGGAGGTACCCTGCACCAACAGCTGTGGCTCTGACCAGTGACTGAGGGTGACCCATCAAGTGAAGTTCAGGGCAGAGGTTGACAGTCAATGAGTGCTCTGACAAGGAAAAGATATGCCACAATGGAGGCGAACTGTTGAGAGAGATCGGGAATTCAAAAACAGTCCCTTTATGAAGGCCACGCCTGCAAGTACAGGCCCTGATCTATATCCGACTGCATCTGCTATGGGGTGGGGGTACCCACCCATGTATCTCCTGCTGATAACAGCTCCAAACTCAATTCCTTGACCATGGAAGTGGAGAAACTGACTGAGATGTCTCCAAATGCTTATCACCCGCAGACAGAGATGGCACAGGTTTCCAGTTAGTAATACCCCACCCTAGCTCCCAGTGTGGCGCCTCGGCCAGCTCAAACTCAGAAAGTATGTTTTGCTATAATTGTAGGAAAGATGGGCACATGAAAAGAATGCAGTCCCAAAAGACACTGACAAAGTTGCATATAGGCTACAAGGAGAGCTTGGAGAAGAAATCAGTGGTTAAGAGGTGCGACATGATCCAGTGAGGGCACCAAAATGCTAATTCACGTCCTTTTGTGGCAAGGTCAGTTGCCCAGGCCCCACTACCGCCTCTCAGACTGGTCCAGAATAGTGGGTCCCTCCATGGAGACCACTGTAAAGGTGAATGGAGTGTCTACAAAGCTGTATTAGACAGTGGCTCCCAAGTGACAATTATGTTCCAGGATTGGTATCAAAGCATTTGTCAGACGTACCCTTACAACCATTAGAAGGACTGCATGTATGGGGTTAAGTGGAAAAGCCTACCCCTATTCCGGGTATATCCGAATTTGGCTGTCTTTCCCACCTCCGTGGCTGGGTGGCCGAACAAGTAGAGACCCTAGCCTTAGTGTGTCCCCCACTGGACTGTATGATGGTGTCCCTTTGTTGATTGGAACAAATGCTCATATGTTCGGAAGGCTGGCACAGTTGTGTTATGAAAACAGGGGTCAAAGACTAGTAGACTTAAGAGTTCCGGCTTTAATTAAGAAGGCCTATGAGGCACAGAGAGATGCTGAAAAAACAGAACCAGAGGAACCGGTCGGAATTGTATGGAAGAAGGATCCTGAGTCTCTGATCCTGGCGCCAAATGCCCAGTGTACCTTACAGGGAGAGGTCCGTATCAGAAAGGATGTTAAGAATAAAATATTAATGTTGGATGCACCAGGCGATGGAAAATTGCCAGAGGGACTGCTGGTCAAGCCTAGTATTTTGCCCGCTAGAGCCCATGCTTATGCCAGAAGGGTAATGGTCAAGTTCATAATGTGTCTGAAAGAGACATTGGTAAACAGAGGTTGCATCCTGGCTAATGTGCATTGTGCAGACACTGCAGTGCTACCCAGCAAGAGTTCAAGGAAGAATGACAGATAGCGCCTGACTTGTTTGATTCAGGCGACTCCCGCTGCCAGCTGAATGGAAAGTGAGGATCAGTGAGAAGCTTGCCCAGAGAGACCAGGTGTTTTCTTTAAAGGAATGGGATGTAGGATGCGTGCGAGCTGAGCACAACATCCGCTGCATGACGAAGACCATTTGTGAGAGGTCTCGACGCCTGGCACCTGCTGACATAGATGATGTGAGACGCATCTGCAAGAGATGTTAGCTGCTGGGTATATACAAGAATCCAGAAGCCTTATGCTTCCCCATTGTGGTAGTGAGGAAAAGAATGGAACAGTAAGGATGTGTGATTATCGACCTTAAACGGCGGACTATCCCTGATCAGTACACAATGCCCCATTCAGGATGCTTGGACTGCCTAAGCAGGAGACAAGTGGTTCTCTGTGCTGGATCTCCGCAGTGGGTACTACCAGATCCCGATGGCCCCAGAGGACCGTGAGAAGACTGCCTTTATCTGTCCGCTTGGCTTCTATGAATTCAAGGATGCCTCAGAGGATTTCAGGTGCCCAGCCACTTTTCAACGATTGATGGAGCGTGCAGTGGGGGACATGAACTTACTAGAGTGCCTGGTATACCTAGATGATGTTATTGTGTTTGGCAGCTCACTGGAGGAACATGAACAGATTATTTAAGGTATTGGACACGACTGGAGGACTTTGGCTTAAACTGTCCATTGATAAGTGTCAATTCTTTCAAACATCAGTAAAGTATGTGGGACACATAGTATCACCAAGGAAAGAGACAACCCAAGTAAAGTTGAGGCACTTGACCACCTGGCCACAGCCAAAAATCTAAAGAACTGCAAAGATTCACCTAGTATACTGTGGTTATTATCGAGCTTCATCAAGGATTATTCAAGAGTGATCCGCCCTTTATAACTACTCAAAGGGTATCCCCAACCCACAAAAATACAAAAGTCAAGCGCCCCTCAAGACTGAAAGAGTGTATTTTCATCCAAGTGAAGTATTTGAGGCCCGCTGGACTCCTGATTATGAGACTGCTTTTCATGAGATCATATATCAACTTACCCATGCTCCAGTGCTGGCCTATGCCGATCCAAGAAAACCTACGTCCTGCACACTGTTCCTTAGCTTGCAAGGTTGGGGGCAGTAAATTAAGAGCACGAGAATGGCCTGAGACCAGTGGCCTTTGCCAGTAGAAGCCTGACCCCATCCGAAAGAACTATCCTGTACATAAGTTAGAGTTCCTACTACGAGTGGGCTATTGACCAATTCAGCAGTACTTGTATGGGGCTAAAATACTAGTAAAACTGACAATAATCCTTTGACCTATGTGCAGACCTCAGCTAAGTTGGATGCACACTGGCCATAGGTGCTTTCTGCATTATCTACATATGACTATACTCAATACGAGCAGGTCTGAACCACATAGATGCTGATGCTCTCCCGGAGGCCTGTTCCCCAGAATGATTGGGTCCGATTAGCAGAACCTGATATTCGGGCACTCTGCCGGAAGTTTGACGAGGAGGAAGACAATGTCCCGCAGGGCCTTGATGGACTGCATAAGTGGATTGCTTGAGGAGCCTCTGAGAATTGCATCACCCTGCTTGTGCCACTTTTCTGCAATAGAACATTGGTGCACTGCCTCAGCTGGACAATGACAGTATTCATCGGGCTCAATCCACGCGATCCCATGATCAAAGCAGCACTATGAAGCCCTCTATGCAGGAAAAGATGTGTCAAGTGCAACTCCCACTGATTTGAGAACTGCACTGTTATACAAAGAAGGTCCTAAGTTGAAACAGATCAATAAACTGTTTACAGAGAAACAGTAGACAGAGGGACAAATAGACAAACAACAACTAGTGCTGCGCACTGCCTTCGAGACTCAGTACTGAGGTCCTTGCACAACCACATGGAGCACATTGTATAGACAGAACACTTGACTTGGTGAGATCCAGATTCTATTGGCCCAAGATGGGGCTGATGTGGAGCAACACATTCAGAACTTGTAGATAGCTATTACAGAGGAAAGCTTGCCCAGAGGGCTGCCCCCTTGTTAACATCACCACCATGCACACATCGAAGCTGGTCTGTATTGATTTTCTGAGTTTGGAGTCAGATCAAAGAAACATCAGTAATGTGCTGGTGATCCTGACCATTTCACGAGATATGCCCAAGCTTTCCCACCAAAGACCAGAAAGCATCCACCTTGTGGCCAAAGTACTTGTGGAAAACTTTTTGTTCACTATGGGGCTCCACAAATCCATTCTGATCAAGGGAGACTTTGAGAGTCATCTGATCAAGAGATACTTTCTCTGTGGAAGTCAGAAGTCCAGAACACTCCTTACCACCCCCAGAGGGACCCACAGCCTGAGCGTTCCAGCACTTTGCTAGATATGCTAGGCACCTTGCACCCAAAGGACAAGCCTAGATGGAGCCAACAATTAGCACCTGGTGCCTACTGCACCAAGCATACCTGATTCCCCCTACTGATCATTTGAAGGAGCTCCCAGTAGATGTGTGTTTTAGGGTCTCTCGTGGTTCAAGCTGACAACTATTTACAGTATGTGCAAAAGTTAAAGGCCAGCTAACTCATGCGTACCAACTGAGCTAAACCATATGCAAAAAGAAATCTAGCCAACAAAGAAAGGTATGATAAAAGGTGAAAGCACAGGAACTCCAGGAGGGAGATCGGTATTGCTAAGAAATCTGGGACTGCATGGCAAGCACAAGATTGCTGACAGATGGCACCATCTCCCTCACATTGTAGTGGGCAAACTAGATGATCTGCCAGTGTACAAAGTAAGGCCTGAGAATAATTCAAAGATGTAAAAACAATGCATAGAAATCATTTACTGCCCATTGGACAAATCCTGATTGAGTCCTGAGCCCCAGAAGATGCCCCTCTGGACCAGTGACTAGAGCTGCTGCTAAGAAAAGATCAAGAAAGTCTGCACCTACAGAAGCAAAGTTAAAGTGTTCCCTCCACAAGTCCCAGTTGAGCATGACTGTCAGTCCATATCAGAAGAAAGTAGAGTGACTTTGAATACTATCCTTCTTACGAACTGAGTCAATTGTTTCGGGGCAATCCCTAGTCAATACTGGAGACAAAGCTGGGCCTTCTGGACTGTCTAAGCCCCAGCTTCATCCCTGGAGCCAATGCTCCCAGAAAGTGAAGTGCAAAGCATCAGATCAGATGAAATGGAATCATTGTGCATGGTTGAACTGTTTGAGCTTTCAGGGAGAAAATGATAGATTGGGGCAGACTGGTGATACACCCGAACAAGAAGAGTATTTTGAGTGCCCTGACAGTCCACTGCCAGTGTCCGAAAGCTTCCATGCGAGCCAAATGTTGTGGACTCAGAAACTGTAACTCCTGGAGCTGAAAGTGCCCCAAGTTCTAGCCTCTCTACCCCCATGGAGACTCCCTGACAAGTGAGGACAATGCTGAAAATGAGGCTCAGAGTGCAGAGACTATAACAGTTCCCCTAGAAAGACTGGTCGAGCTGTAAAGCCTGTGGTGCACCTCAGTTATGATTCACTTGGGAGGCCTGTGGACTTGCCTCTCAATGTTGTCCATAAAGGAGTGTATGTGTCCCCGAGCTCATTGCCCAAACTGAGCATCAGTGCTAACTCCAAGTTACTTGTGTTGCTCCTCTAAGTATGGTGCCCTTGCCCGTCCAGCCCCAAGGTAACTGATAGGGAAGGGCCCCTCTCTTCAGGTTTCATGTACAAGAGGTAATAACTTGAGTTATGGTACAATGTGTGTGTAATACTGTGTAAAGAGTCACGTATGCAATGTTTCAGAAATGTATTCTTGGTAAAATGATATATTGACTGATGATTACATGTGTGAGCCTAATGCAAATGTATATGGTTGCAGTTAAAACTTATGGGGGCACTTGTTGCGGACGTCAAGCTTTCCCAGGCCAGGAAGGGTGTAACCCCTGCAAATGGGGTTCCCGAAGACTTCAGGAGCTTGCTTGAATGCTCCAAGCCTGAATGGTGTTTGGCGTTTAAGCCACTTATCAGTGAGTGTTTTAGAGCCTCTGGTACTGTCTCTTTAAGAGCTGTCTGCTTGCAGACATAATTAGTTTATAGGGGGACTGTGTGTTTCTTTGATTGAGTACCACTCAAGCTGCTGCCAATTCACCCCATTTTGCAGTCACTAGAGTGCAAAGGAACCTGTCTGAAAGATGTAACTGATTGCCAGAAATCATTTACAGTAATAATAAAATTACAGTTTGTCTAACCTGCTTTCTTTGCAGTCAGAACTGTCTGCCTAGTTCCCCATTCTGGTTTTGAACTGCTGAACTGGACCAATCAGTGTGGGGTAAACTAGCTCTAAAATGATGCCTTGGACGAATCAGAACTTGGGACTCATAATCTGAGCCAGCCACAAGAGGATTGTATGGGCAGTGACTCTGGGAGATGTAGTTTAGACTTGGTGCCTTTTGGACCAACAGCAGCAGTCTATTGTGAGTGACAGCCAATCCAGCCAAGAACTGGGAGGAACTCAAAGGAAGTGCCCGGTTTTTGTCTGTTGGGAGTTTCAGTTTGAGATCTGAAAGTGAAGGGAAAGAAACCCTGTGCTCCTTCAGTGACAGTTTCAGTCAAAAACGTGTGCAAGGCCCAGAGTTCCGGTCTACAACTTGTGTAACTGCTTGTTAGGACTGAACTGCCCCTGTGAAAAGAATCAAAGGATCTCTGAAGAGTAGAAACCAGGCTCACCCTGTAGAAGACTGAAGAAATTGTTGAATTACACTCGGTCTGTCAGGAACTGAATCTGCTGTGTGTTCTCCTGGTTATTGTGCAGTAATTGCGATTGGGATACAGATGCAGCCTGCCTGGTATAGTGCTTTTCTTTTTTACCATATAAATGTGTGAGGAGTCTCTTGGAGATCAAAAGTAGCCCTGCTGACATTGAAGGACCATATCTTCTTTGGAGGTCGTGAGTACTAATTGGTCGCTCCTGTTGAATTGCCACATTAAATCCAAATGGAATTACTGTACTGCTGACTGTTTAATTTTCCTTTTCTCTGTGTGAAAGGGCCCCTACCAGCTGCACGGTTTGGACTAGCCACTAGGGCTTGGGTACCCAGGGACAGTAACTGATAGGGATAGGCCTGTGCACAGAGCCATAGGTAGATTATTAGAGTGATAAGCTAATTAACCTGATTTCCCTGTCCTTGTTATATCCCCTAAATAAATCAGAGCTGCTTGTTTCAGCAAAGTTGTACTGCCTGAGGTATTTGTCTATGTTAAAGTACTGTACTGTGATTGTTGCACTGTATCTCATTTCACAGGAGGTCCCAGTGCCGGAACCAGTCCTGGGGTAAGTGTATACTGTGAAGGTAATTCTGATATATTGTGGGCCACTAGTGGAAGAAAGGGGGTTGCAGTGTCCCAGAGGGCTGTGACCAAGTTAGTTTAACTATTGCAAACCCTGACCTCTGGGTGGAGGCACCCGCCATTGGATCCAGGCCCCTCAACCTGTTAGTGGCAAATCAGGCAGGGGTAGTAGCCCCTGGGATAGCGCCATTTAGGGGTTACATGTGTACTTGTTGTGTAAACCCCCATCCCTCTCTTTTGTCCCTAGACGCTATGTGGTGTAAGGAGCAGCCCTGCTAGTTAACAAGGTGGGCCGTTGGGGGGTTACATACGAACTTGGGAAGAAGCCAGCGGAAGAAGGCCATTTGGTCCATCAAGTCTGCTCGTATTGCAGGGTCCACAGCTGGAGCTACTGTCCCTGCCTACTCTCCCCACTCCTCCCATCCTCCCTACCCATGACCCGTACCCTCCCTCTATACCTGTCTCAGGCTCTCTTAAAGCTTCTCAATGAGATTACCTCTTTTGCAGCACATTCCAAGTGTCTGTGAAGAAGTGCTTCCTAAACCTCCCACCCTCCACCTTAAGACTGCGCCCCCTCGTGTTATGGTTGCCACTCGGCTTAACGAGACTCTCCTTATCAACCTTATATATCCCTTTCAAGTACTTGAAGATCCCAATCATGTCCTCTCTCTCTCTCTCTCTCTCTCTCTCTCCTGTCTTCCAGGGAGTACATGTTCAATGCCCTCAACCTCTCCTCATATGCCTTACCCTGCTGACCAGCTATCATCTTCATGGAAAGGGTTGTGGATGACTAAAATAGCCTGCCAGGTAGTGGAGGCAAAGACTGTGAGGAGCTTCAAACTTACGTGGGGTAGGCACAGGGGCATATTGGGTAGTGGAACGTGGGGAGGGAGTGAGACCTATTACCAATGAGGGTCAGTGGTGATGGAATGACGAGGGGCAGACTAGATGGGCCTAAAGGTCCCTTTCTGCTGACAAAATCTATGTTTCTATATCATACCCCATACTGTGTTCAGTAGTCCAAGATTATAATGTTGCGATGCAGGGAACTGGAAACGTTGATCAGCTAGAAAACGATTGTTTATAAAGGAATGTTTGTGAAAATGTTGTACAGCCCAAAATCTGTTTGTATTGTTCAAACAACATGAAGTCTTGCTATATTATGACATATGCAGTGAGTCCCAACCTTCAAACTGCTCCGGAGGTGAAAGAGTTAACTTTCCATGCCAGGCATGGAACTCTGAGCTTGAGCTCGGTTGAAAACTCTGTCTGTTGTTCTTCAAACTCAAACTGTCAGATTCTTTACTCCGCCTCACTGAACAGTCGCTCCGGAGATTTCTCCTTCTGCTCGGTTCATTTTGTCGGTTAAAGTATTGTTTTCTCGGGTTTTTTGACCGAATTTAAACCGCAACCGGTCAGTTCAAGCTCTGTCTGTGGTATCGTAAGTAATAGACAGGTTTTACATTTATTATTCTGTGTGCAACTTGTAAACGGTTATCGGTTTGGTTTGAACCGATCAGGTTGGTTTCAAAACTTATTAATCTGTTTTTAGAGTGCAGTTCCCGGTTCTTATCGGTTCTAAATGTAACCCCCCTGCAAATGGGGGTTCCCAAAAGACTTCCAGGAGCTTGCTTGAATGCTCCAAGCCTGAATGGTGTTTGGCGTTTTAAGCCATTTATCAGTGAGTGTTTTTAGAGCCTCTGGTACTGTCTCTTTTAAGAGCTGTCTGCTTGCAGACATAATTAGTTTGTATGGGGGGACTGTGTGCTTCTCTGTTTGAGTACCATTCGAACTGCTGCCAATTCACTCCATTTTTGCAGTCACTAGGAGTGCAAAGGGAACCTATCTGAAAGATGTAACTGTTTGCCAGAAATCATTTACAGTAATAATGAAATTACAGTTTGTCTAACCTGATTTCTTTGCAGTCAGAACTGTGTCTGCCTAGTTCCCCATTCTGGTTTTGAACTGCTGAACTGGACCAATCAGTGTGGGGTAAGCTAGCTCTAAAATGGTGCCTTGGACGAATCAGAACTTGGACTCATAATCTGAGCCAGCCACAAGAGGATTGTATGGGCAGTGACTCTGGGAGATGTAGTTTAGACTTCGGCGCCTTTTTGGACCAACAGCAGCAGTCTATTGTGAGTGTCAGCCAATCCAGTCAAGAACTGGGAGGAACTCAAAGGAAGTGCCCGGTTTTGTCTGTTGGGAGTTTCAGTTGAGCTTTGGCAGTGAAGGGAAAAGGAACCCTGTGCTCCTTCAGTGCACAGTTTTAGTCAAAAAACATGTGTAAGGTCCAGAGTTCCGGTCTGCAGCTTGTTAGGACTGAATCCGTCCTGTTAAGAGAATCAAAGGATATCTGAAGAGTAGAAACCAGGCTCACCCTGTAGAAGACTGGAGGAATTGCTGAAAATTGACTCGGTCTGTCAGGAACTGAATCTGCTGTGTGTTCTCCGGGTATTGCAGTAATTGCGATCGGGATACAGATGCAGCCTGCCTGGTATAGTGCTTTCTTTACCATATAAATGTGTGAAGAGGTTTGTGTACCTCAAGTGAATCCTGCTGCCATTAAGTGACTTTTGCCTGTGACTGTTTACCATATAAATGTGTGAGGAGTCTCTTGGAGCTCAAGAGTAGCCCTGCTGACATTGAAGGACCCTATCTTATTTGGAGGTCGTGAGTACTAATTCAGGGTCGCTCCCTGTTGAATTGCTACATTAAATCCAAATGGAATTACTGTACTGCTGACTGTTTAATTCTCCTTTTCTCTGTGTGAAGGGCCCCTACCAGCTGCCACGTTTGGACTAGCCACTAGGGCTTGGGTACCCAGGGACAGTAACTGATAGGGATAGGCCTGTGCACAGAGCCATGAATAGATGGGTAGAGTGATAAGCTAATTAACCTGATTTCCCCAGTCCTTGTTATATCCCCTAAATAAATCAGAGCTGCTTGTTTCAGCAAAGTTATACTGCCTGAGGTATTTGTCTATGTTAAAGTACTGTACTGTGATTGTTGCACTGTATCTTATTTCACAGGAGGTCCCAGTGCCGGAACCAGTCCTGGGGTAAGTGTATACTGTAAAGGTAATTCTGATGTATTGTGTGGGCCACTAGTGGGAAGAAAGGGGTTGCAGTGTCCCAGAGGGCTGTGACCAAGTTAGTTTAACTATTGTAAACCCTGACCTCTGGGTGAGGCACCGCCATTGGATCCAGGCCCTCAACCTGTTAGTGGCAAATCAGGCAGGGGTAGTAGCCCCTGGGATAGCGCCATCTGGGGTTACATAAAAAACAGAATTTATTCGTTTTTTTCCGACCCGTGACACGGTTGGGAACCAATAAGAGAGTCTTGCTTGGCGGATTGCCATTAACGGGCAAGTTTGGTTAGGACTGGCACTATGTCTGAGAAACCCAAAGAAAAAAACGGGCCCACTGGGTTTCAACACTGTAGTGTCTGTGGGGAAGCCTTTGCTAAGGCTGACCCCCACCACCTGTGTTTATTGTCTGGGGTTTGACCACCTCAATGCAGACTGCCAGATTTGTAAGAATTTTCCTGCTGCCACCATAGAAAAGAGAGTTGGTAGGCTCAGGAAAGGGAGGCCAAGAAGTCCGCTGACCCAGATGGCCAGCCTGGTTCGGTTCTGACCAGGGCGAGACTTCCTCGGGCAAAAGGAGAGCCAGCTCGGAGGAGCCGGTTCCAGCAAAAAGGACTAGAAAATCAGCTGGTGTGGAGCCAAAAATTCCCTCTCCAACCGCTGAAGAAATAGCCAAAGCGATTCAGATTGTCCAGTCGCTTTCCCCGGTTCCGACCGAACCGGCAACATCAGGTAAGCGTACGGTTCGGCCGGTTCCACCGGTTCAAGAGTATGATTTTGAGGATTTTTATGAACTGGAGGAGGGGGAAGAGGAGTATGAGGAGAGTGAATGTGGATTTGAGAGTCTGGATGTACCCATTGAACCGGACATCTCCCCAGACAGACCTTCAGGAGTGTCTCCTCCTAGGCTTTCTGAGTCCCCTTCTCATTTTATGTTTTATAAAAAAGTTGCTGAAACACTCCAGCTCCCTGTTGAGGAAGCTGTTGATGACCAAGAGGAGCCTGATTATGTAGAAATGATGGATATCCCAGAGTCCAGGAGACTGTCTGTTCCTTTGCATAAATCTTTCCGGAAACAGACAGTAAAAATTCTAAAAACTCCTCACACTATACCTGCTGTGAATAAGAGAATGGACAAGAGGTACACATTGTCAGGCTGTGATACGGAGTTCCTCACACAACAATGCAGCCATTTTGGGGTAGTGCAGGCTGCAGCCTGTGAGAAGGCAAACATTCCCTTGGCTTCACACCCCCCTGAAAAGGACTCCAGGAGGATTGATGCCATGGCAAAGAAACAGTACATGGCAGCATCCTTGGGACTCAGGCAAATTATATGGCTTATGCTGCTAGATACCAGAAATCCAGATGGGATACTGTTATGGCTCTAGCAAAACAGGTCCCTGGCCAGCTTGCCAAGGAGCTGGAGCAGGTAGCTCCTGATGGTATTGAGGCATCCAAGGTGCAATTCCATGCTGCAGTGGACTCTAATGATGTGTCATCAAGAGTCATGGCTACATCTGTGGCACTTCGCAGAATGGCTTGGCTCAGATGTACTAGCCTGTCACAGGATACCCAGACTAAAGCCATGGATTTTCCTGTTGTGGGTAATTCTTTGTTTGGGGAGCAGACAGAGAATTACATGAAGAAAATGGATGAGTATAGGACCACCTATAGGAGTGCACAGGCCAAGGAAAGGCAGGCCACTCCTCAAAGGCAGCTTTCCAGGGCCAGGGGCAGGCCTCTTCACAGGCCTTTTTACCAAGCCCAGGCCTCTTCTTCAGCTTTCGCCCAGAAGGGGTTCTTTAGAGGGAGAGGCAGACGGGGTACAAGCAGGCCTGCTTCCACCCCTCAGCCTAAAGCCCCTGCCAAGCAGGCACCCTGATGGGGTTGCCAGGGCCGATTCTCAAGTACCTGTAGGGGGCAGGCTGGCTTACTTTGTCCAGGACTGGAAGTCTCTGACATCAGACAAGTGGGTCCTGGAAGTAGTAAGCCAGGGACTGGTTCTCAGCTTCAAAAGTTTCCAAAGATGAGAACCAGATCCTTTCCACCTGCAAATCCATCAGAGGCACTTGCCCTAGAGGCAGAAGTATCTTCCCTCCTGGCTCTCAGAGCCGTGGAAAGGGTTCCACCCCTACATCAGGGCAAAGGATTGTACTCCAGGTACTTCCTTACCCCAAAAAAGACAGGAGAATGGCGGCCCATCCTGGATCTCAGATACCTAAACAAGCACCTTTTAAAACCAAAATTCAAAATGGTGACTCTGGGAATTATTTAACCTCTCTAAGGCCAGGGGACTGGCTAGCGTCCCTGGACCTCAAGGATGCCTACTTCCATATTCTCATCAGAAGCTCCCATCGAAAGTATCTCAGGTTCGAGCTGCCCTCAGGCCATTACCAGTTCAGAGCAATGCCCTTTGGCCTCACCTCTGCCCCAAGGTATTCACAAAATGCCTGGCAGTAGCAGTTGCCTACCTAAGAAGGCAAAAAATTGCCATCTTTCCTTACCTGGACGACTGGCTCATAGTAGGCCAGTCTCCAGACCAAGTCAAGTTACATCTTCAGATAACTCAGCAACTGCTTACCTCTCTAGGTTTCCTTCTGAATTTTCCAAAGTCAGTTCTAGAGCCTGTCCAGCTTCTCACCTTCATAGGCGCAGAACTGAACACAGAGGAAGCCAGAGCTTTCCTTCCTCTGGACAGGGCAAGGACCCTGATCTCTCTGGCCTCCTCATTCACCCTGCAGGTCTCTCGACCAGCAAGGCATTTTCTGCAGCTCCTGGGACGCGTGGCTGCTTCTACAGCAGTGGTGCAAGGAGCCAGTTTTCAAATGAGGGACATCCAGTTCCATTTGAGAGCCTTTTGGTCTCAAAGAAAGGACCCTCTAACCAAGTTGATCCCAGTAACTCGAACCCTGATCCAAGCCCTACAGTGGTGGCAGGATCAGAGCAACCTGAGACAAGGGGTTCCCTTTGTCACTCAGTCTCACTCTTTAATCATTACTACAGATGCATCCCTCTTGTGGTGGGGAGCTCACATGGGCGACCTCACTACCCAGGGACTGTGGTCCCCTCAGGAATCTCTGCTCCACATCAACCTGTTGGAGCTCCGAGCAGTTTTTCTAGCATTTCAAGCTTTTTCCAAATCTGTTCAGAACAAAGTTGTACAGGTCAGAACAGACAACACCACTACAATGTGGTACATCAACAAGCAAGGAGGCACTCGGTCTACGGCCTTGTGCACGAAACAATGAAGTTGTGTTCTCTGGCTTACTCCTGAACACCTCCTTCACGGCAGTTCACCTCCCAGGCAAGGACAATGTCCTGGCAGATGCTCTCGGCAGGATTTCCCAGGGCCATCACAAATGGTCACTGGATCCCTAGTCCTGGGGTATATTGCCAGATGGGCGCCCCGCAGATAGATCTTTTTGCAGCCCCAGACAATCACCAACTTCCCCTTTTTTGCTGCAGGCCCCCAGTGTTGGGCTCAGTCCCTCTGGATGCCTTAGTTCTCAATTGGGAAGGGAAGTTTCTCTATGCTTTTCCCCCCCTTCCCTCTCCTGTTCAAAGTGTTAGTCAAAATCTGATCCCAATCCTGCAAAGTGATTCTGATTGCTCCAGATTGGGCCAGACAACCCTGGTATCCACTCCTACTGTCCTTAGCAGTCCATCTTCCCCTGTGTCTTCCCAGGAATCACAATCTGTTAACCTGTGCTCAGGGAAGGATTTGGTACCTGAACCTCAAATCTCTCAATCTCAAGGCCTGGCTCTTGAAGAGTTAGAGTTTGCTGATTTACACCTCTCCCAAGGTGTATTGGATATATTGAGGGCTTCTAGGAAGCCTTCCACCAGGGCTACTTACAATTCTAAATGGAAGAGGTTTTCCATATGGTGCTCTGGGAAGCATATTTCCCCAAATTCTGCTGATTTACCCACAGTCCTGGATTATATGGTCCATTTAAACACTTTGGGGCTGAGACCAGCTACCCTAAAGGTGCATTTGGCAGCTGTGTCTGCTTTTATTTCAGCAGGTAAACCCTCTTCTCTTTCAGCTCATCCTGTATTCTCCAAGTTTTTTAAGGGATTGCTTCACACCAACCCTCCATTCAGGGACCCTGCCCCTGCCTGGGATCTTAATGTTTGCATTGCTCAGCTTATGCAACCTCCCTTTGAGCCCTTGTCTTCAGCAGAGCTTAAGTACTTGACTTGGAAGACTGTGTTTCTGGTAGCCATCACTTTAGCCAGGCGTATAAGTGAATTACAAGCTTTGTCAGTGGAGCCTGATTTTATCTCCTTTCATAGAGATAAGGTGGTCCTCAGGACTAACAGGAAGTTCTTGCCTAAGGTGGTTTCAGATTTCCACCTTAATCTATATCTCTTCCAGTGTACTTCACTGACCATTCCTCCTCTGGCGAGAGGAGGTTGCACAGTTTAGATGTAAAGAGCCCTTAGCTACTACATAGAGCATACCAAGGGTCACAGGTTTGACTCCCTCCAACTATTCCTCACTTATGGTGAGGTTATTAAAGGGAAACCTGCCACTAAAAGATCCATTGCCAGGTGGATTGTCTCTTGTATCCAGTTCTGTTATGAAAAACTGGGTAAGGTTCCTCCCTCAGGCCTGAGGGCTCACTCTACCAGAGGTACAGCTGCTTCCCTGGCTGCTGCCAGGGACATCCCTATTTTAGAGATATGTCAAGCAGCTACCTGGAAAACAGTTCACACTTTTACCAAGCATTACTCCCTGGACATCCAGGCTAGGAGTGATGTCGGTGTTCAATACAGCTGTGCTTCAGAGCCTATTTCTAAGTAGGTTCTGACCCTCCTCCATGGAGGTACTGCTGTGTAGTCTGCATATGTCATAATATAGCAAGACTTCATGTTGTTTGAAGAAAAAATTACTCACCTTAGTAATGTTGTTTCTTCTAATGGAGTCTTGCTATATTTTGACCTCCCCCCTGCCTGCCCCTCTCAGAACCTTTGTTTTTGGGATGTGGGTGGGCAGTGCAGTGTTGGCACTTAGTAGATGCCCACCTTGTTGTTTTTCACCCCTCCTTTTTTGGGGTAACTTCGTGTTGTGTTTTTCATTTTTTGGATCTCCTGGCTTGAGTCTTTGTTTTGGGACCAAAAAATGTGTTCTTATGTTTAGTAGCCAGTTGGCTAGTGTAGGTTTACAGCTTCCACACAGGACCTTAGTGAGTTTAGCTCGTAAAGATCTGACAATTTGAGTTTGAAGAACAACGGACAGTTTTCAACCGAGCTCGAGTTCAGAGTTCCATGCCTGGCATGGAAAGTTAACTCTTTCACCTCCGGAGCAGTTCGAAGGTTGGGACTCACTGCATATGTCATAATATAGCAAGACTCCATTAGAAGAAACAACATTACTAAGGTGAGTAATTTTTTCTTATGTGTCTCTGGACCCTGTGAATAGCTTAGCTAGAAAGCATTTGTCTAGGTAGAACTGTTAATTGTTGCTGCTTATAAAATAGGCATCCAAAATAAAGAAGTCTCATTGGTCAAAATATATCATGTGACCGTGCATGTACTCTGTTTTATGCACAATCATCCTGGTCCTAAACCACATCACACAATGAGTAAATCAGTCCTTCGACAACCAGAACTATCCTCCATCAGTCCCCTACAACCAGGATTGGGATCTTCCATCACAAACATGACTGCTAACTTTACACTGTAAAAAAAAAAAAAAAAAAAATTCAACTGGGCCCTAAAATAAAACTACCTTAAATAAAAAATAAAACAAATTTGTTAAATGTTGTTTCCCTGATCACCACACTTCCCTTACACATATAAACAAATCAGAAACATAAAGTATTGCTTATAGTTTTCATTACAACTGTTCCTTTGCTGACAATGAAACCCCCCCTTCTGTCTTTACTTGCTCATCAGGGAAATCTCTTCTGCTGGCCCTGACAGTGAGATAATGGAGTCTCTGTCTGTAGAAGAGGCCTTTCTAATGTATGGGGAGCCTTTATTATTAACTGAAATCAAGCAGATTACAACCTTGTACTCCCATTATAATGACTGACGCGCTTATTTTCCCATAGGGAAACCTGGTGGTTATAATGGCAAACACACACCAGGTTTCCCTCGCACCACGCATGCGCCAGTCTTCTCGGCGATGTTCTTGGAAGCAAAACAGTTGCAGTCTTAACCGCTCCTTGCAGTAATCGATAATTTTCTTTTAAGTCATCTCCTCCAGTGACCCACAAAACCATTTGAAAACCGGGGCTGTTGAAAGGGCACCAGATTTCCCTGTCACCACGCGTTGGCCAGCGCTTCTCCCAATCTCTTCAAATGAAGTATGATAGGACTTTGCAACCGTCACTTGGTGGTAAGTTTAAAAAAAAAAAAAAAAAAAAAAATGTAGACCGATTTAAAAACAAATTAAACATGCCACACTCCATGGGAGCCATCTAACTTGACAGACTAAGAATTCGGACTGGTTCCCGTCTATGTGAACACCACTGCCTTGTGTATTCTATTTTCTATAATTGCTGAGGCGAAAAAACGCAGAACAGCAATTATAAAAAATAAAATATGGGGTGGAGTGTGTAAAACTCGATTTTACACACACCCTCGTTGTGGGATGCTTTTCACAAACCCCTCGGGCTTCGCCTTCGGGGTTTATGTAGCATCCCACAACTTGGAAGTGTGTAAAATCTCGTTACACACTCCACCTGTATATTATTCTCTATGTAATGACATCACTCTGTTGTTAACCCTTCTTGAGTATGTCATATCAATGGTATAACAAAACGGAATACTCACAACAATCAATGTTCCATATATATAGGATAGTGTATGACTACGTGTTCACAACAGGGCTATTCTTTACCCAAGCTGTTACTGTGATGACTGGTGACCTCAAGAGCGCAGCTCGAGAGGTCCTTCAGTCGTTACAGTAATGATGAGGGTAATGAGTAGCCCTGTTGTGAACACTTAGTCATACACTTTTCTATATAGTATATGGTCTAACCATATATATGTGACACAAATACAAGGAGACAGTAGTAAGCAGGCAAGAAATTTTACTATGATACAACACGTTAGTTTTTTTTTACAACAGGGCAAAACAGTAAATGGCAATAACAAATTTCAGCACATAAATGCGAGGAGACTGACGGTTTTGCTGCAGCGACTGAGGAGACACAAGATGAGAAAGGGAATACAATATACAAATTGTTTGACTTACCTTTCTTTATGAACGAACAGGTAGTCTGATGGCTATGGTAAAACGATCAGTTGGCTTCTCTCTCTCTCTCCATCCCCCTCCCCCCAGCAGCAAAAAAAAAAAAGCCCCAAAATACATTGCCCTGCCTGTTGAGAGACTGGATTGGCTGCTGATTTTACAAGAAAGCTTTGCCGTGCTAGAATGAAAGGCTAGGTTTTGACAACTGCCAACACTTACAGTGGGAGGACGTTCACTACTAACGCAGAACAACGTTTTAAAAGTAGTGAAAATCGGTTGTGAACTATGTTCCACTATACACTATAAAGTAATTCAGTAAAGTAATTCAATCTGCAATTACACAAACTTGGTAGCCCATACACTATAAAATATAAAGTATGGTGTTTGGTTAACAACTACGTTGAAAACACTACTCAAGGTTGCGATGATATCTGAAAACCTCTTGAGCTGCGCTCTTGAGGTTTACAGTGATGTCATGGCAACCTCTCGAAGTGTTTACAGCGTGGTTATTAATCAAAGACCATACATTATCCTCTATGTGGTGTGTGTGTGTGTGTGTGTGTGTGTGTGTGTATACAGTATGTTATTAGAGGAACATTCTGCCAATGGAACTGAGCAGAATTTTGAATCCATGTACTCCATGGTAAACATTCCATATCTGACTGGCCCAGTGGCGCTGAGGGTTGACGCGCTGGGATGTCACACCTCGCACCACGCCAGCAACCTGGGTTCGGGAACGGACTAGGGCTGCAGGGGGTCGGAGGGGCGGAGAAGGATTGAGCATCCCAACGGATGCTCTCCTTCTCAAGGGGTGGGTTCCTAGTGGTGCTTTCCGCACCCGATGCACCAATGTCTGTGGAAGCATGGACATTGGGGCTGAAAGCATTCTCTGAACCGGGAGAGGAAGACGCCAGGGCACTCTGAGGCGACGTGTGCCAGCACGCCGCTCGGGCCGACATCAAGTCCTGCATGCCGACGTCCTCAGGGGTAGTGGGACGTAACAGAGGAGTAAAAAATACTTGGAAATACCCCGCTAGCCGCCTAGATGACGACCGACCTGATTTCCCAGTTCACCTCCCAAGGGCAGACTCTAATGTGCAGACACTCTAGGAGGAGGAAGGTGAGGCAGATACAGAAGTGTACCTGACACTCTAGGAGCAGACTCCGTGGAGGGATCACCAGGAATGGTCAGGGTCCGAAGGAGTGGGGGCTAGCGGGCAGTAAGGAGGGATAAAAAGAAAGTATAAAAAAAAAAAAAAAAAAAAAAATTCCATATTTGGAATCTTGATGCCATCAAAGGACAAACTTTGTCCAACAGTAATACAGTGACTTCATCGATTACATTATTTGTAGTGGGCGGAAGGACTGTTTCATCATGAACGTACACAAGTAAATCTATTGTTTCTGCATATAAACATGCGGTTTCCAACTGTAAAAAGTGTGCGTGTGGGGGGAAATTGACTCCATTTTATAAGTGCAATAAGACACTCAGGGGTGTGTGTGCGTGCACGCACGGAACAAATTTTATCGCACTTCCAGGGGCTGAAGGCACTTGACCTGTGGCTTTATGCCTCACTACACCCCTGGGCGTACGGTAACATCTGTTCCATGCACATCCCATCATGTCTTATTGCTTACATGTTTGTGTCTTTCAGGTCCGCACTGGATGGAACACATGGAATTGCCGGGACAACAATTCGTGATCTGGGGAGAGTGCAACGCCCTCCTTAAAAAGGGGCTTACCTGGACTGCTGCTGCTGCCCTCCTGAGGTCCCCGGAATTACTGCTGTTCTTGCTGCCAGCTCCCTTCCACATGACCATGTGTGTGGTGGTGGGAGAGCGAGAGCGCAGCAGCATGGATGTTCTCAGTGCCTTCTGCATCCTTGGCTGCCACTGCATTTCTTCAGCCCTGGCACCCCAGTCCTGGCAGTGGGGACCAGGAGAGACAAGGACACCACACCTCCTTTTTGGTGCTTCAGTGTGCCACATGCAAGTACTTCCATCACTAGGAGTGGAAGACCATGTTACAAGGGGCTCCTCCCAAGTGCTCCCTACTTCTCTACCATAGCCAGTGACATGCTTCTCCATTTCACCACAATCCCACTGAAGGAACCAGACATCATCCCAGGTGGGCTGCTGCACACCAGGGTGCCAGCACATTGTTGAAGGGCAAAATAATAACTAAAATAGAGGACTTTGGAGCATAATTCTCCATTAGGACATGGGTATGGCCATATTGATGTTCATTGACACCACCAGCCAGCAAATCAGAAGGCTAGAAAGACCCAGACAGCAGCAAGAGATAGTGTGGAGGATGCTGTGGCAGGACCTCCCCCACTGTACTGGTGGGCTAAGAGGGCTAGTCAGAGGGCAGAACTTGGCAGAAGGACTGGTGGACAGCGCTGCCTGACAAATGAGGTACTGAGAGGGAGAAAAGTTTTGGGGCTCTCAAGGAGTTAGTAATAGTCTGAGAGAGAGAGAGACACTGTGGGGTTCAGAACAGCTGCTGGTGAGATCAAGCTAGAGGCCTAGGCATGTCGAAAATCCTGTGAGTCCTCACCAGGGTTTATTCTGGAAAATCACTAAGACTTTTCCTGGGCATGTACTGTTTGGAGACTGTACCAGGGAAACGCATCTGTATAGTAAAAGCTGTGAAATTGTGCTAGATGGGCACCTGTTGAAAAACACTGCTGGGAATCTGTACCTGTGGGGCTTTGCTGCAGACTGAAGCTGCTGAGCTGTACAAAATATAGACAGATAGCTGCTTCCTACCCAGGTTTCTTTGGAGCCAGATAAGGGGCCTGTCAGCCCTTATGTAGTGGGATGGATCAGGGAAGAAGGAGCCAGTGGTACATACCCTGAGTATGTGGGTACTCTCCACCCTGAGGGGAGTTGGACTGTGGGGATCATCCCTGGGGTCTGGGCTCCTTGGGATCTTGGAAGTTGCTGCGTAGTGCTCCACTAACTGAGAGCTGAGTCAAAAGGGCTGTGTCCTCAGAGGTGTGAGATGGAAGGGCTGTGCTGCTGCAAAACATCTGACAGCATCCCAAGTGATTTATCTCCAGGTTACTGGGGCCTGTTCCTGACTGCTGTCGACCTGCTGTGTATACACCCACTTTGTGTATAACATGATTTGAAGAGTTTATTGGTGAAGGTAACAGCTCTCTCTTATTTGTCCCCAGGGGATGGTTGAGTCCAGTGTTGGTACTGCATTCCATGGGGTAGTACTGCACACATCTGTCCCACTTCTTCAAACAACATGAAGTCTTGCTGTATTCTGACTAAATGCAGTTAGCCCCAGCACTTGAACTGCTCCAGAGAGTAAAGGGTTAACGCAATGGAAAGGCATAGAACATTGAGCTCGAGCTTGGTTTTCAAACCTCTGTCTGTGGCACTCAAGTGTAACCGTCAGATTTCTTACTCCGCCGTGAAGTTGCTCTGGACATCCCTCCTGCGCTTCGGTTCAATCCAGTTCGAATCGGTCATTTTTTTCAAACCGTTGTTTCTATATTTCAGTATTCTTGCCTCTGTCGGTACCAGTAAGTGGTAGTAGTAGGTAGTGGTTATTTAGTGTGTTTTGGTTAAGAAATTGTTTTATTTCTCAGTTCTTTACTGGTCGGTCCACTTCAGAACTGACACTGATCTTCTCTTATTATATAGTATATTTGTGTGTGGTTTTTCCGGTGCTTATCGGTTCCTAAAAAAATCCGATATTAGCATTCTTTTAACCGACCTGTGACACAGTTGGAACCATTAAGTTGTAATCGCCTGGCTTAACCGCTGTGTAAGGTGATTTTTGGTTGAATGCATGTCTGAGAAACCGAAGAAGAAAACCGGACCCACTGGGTTTCAGCACTGTACCGAGTGTAAGGAGGCCTTTGCTAAGGCCAGCCCTCACCTCGTGTGTGTGTGTGTGTGTGTGTGTATTGTCTGGGGTTTGACCACCTCAAGGAAGACTGCCAAATATGCAAGAACTTTCCCAAGGCCACTCTGGATAAACGTTTGAGTAGGCTGAGGGAGAGGGAGGCCGAGAAGTCCACTGACCCGGATGGCCAGCCCGGTTTGGTTGCGGCTGAACCTGAAGAGGTGCCCACTGATCTGGGTGATACCTCTTCGGGCAAATGGAGAGCCGATTCTGTGGAATTGGTTATAAGTAAAAGGAAGAGAAAGTCAGCTGGTTCGGAACCGGCTTCCCATGGTCCGACCGCTGACGCGATAGCGAAAGCGATTTCAGTAGTTCAGCCGCTTAGCCCGGTTCTGACTGAACCAACATCAGTTCAGAGCCGATCAGTTCGGTCGGAAGTACTTGCTTCGGATATAGATCCTGAGGCGTACTATGAGGGCGATTGGGAGGAGGATGAAGATTATGAAGAAGAACAATGTGAAGGCCTAGATGAGCCAGTAGAGCCTGACATCTCCCCAGACAGGCCTTCTCAGGCTTCTCCTCCCAGGCTTTCTGAGTCCCTTTCCCATTTCTTGTTTTACAAGAAAGTGGCTGAGACTCTTCAGCTTCCTATGGAGGAGGCTGAACAGGATCGGGAAGAACCTGACTATCTGGAAATGATGGATGTCCCAGAGTCAAAAAGAGTATCTATCCCCTTCAACAAATCCTTGGGGAAGCAGACAGAAAAAATGTTACAGTTTCCAACATCCATTCCTCCTGTGGAAAAAAGAATGGACAGGAGGTATGCTTTGTCAGGTCCTGGGACAGAATTCCTTTCTAATCACAGCAGCCATGTTGGGGGTAGTACAAGCTGCAGCCTGTGACAAAGCCAATATTCCCCTGGCATCTCACCCCCGATAAGGATTCCAGGAAGGTGGATGCCATGGCAAAAAAGCAGTACTTGGCATCCTCTTTGGGACTCAGGCAATCGAATTACATGGCATATACAGCCAGGTACCAGAAATCTATGTGGGATACGGTTCTGGTGCTGGCTAGGAATGCCCCTCCCCAGCTAGCCAAGGAGCTGGAGCTGGAGCAGGTGGCTGCAAATGGTATTGAGGCATCCAAGGTGCAATTCCATGCGGCTGTAGACTCAAATGATGTTCATTCCAGGGCCATGGCTACATCTATCTCCATGAGGAGATTTGCGTGGCTTAGGTGTACCAACCTCTCACAGGATACCTAGGCTAAGGCCATGGATTTCCCTGTAACTGATAATTCTCTTTTTGGGGATCAAACAGAGAATTACATGAAAAAAATGGATGAGTACAGGACCACCTATTGGAGTGCTGCAGCCAAAGAGAAGCAGACCACTCCTCAGAGGCAGCAACTTAGGGGCAGGGGCAGGCCTTTTTACCAAGCTCAGGCCCCTCCTCTTCTTTTCAGCAGAGGGGGTTCTTTAGGAGAAGAGGTAGACGTGGGGTAACTAGGACCCCATTAGCTACTCAGTCCAAGCCCCCTGCCAAGCAGACACCCTTAGGTGTCAGTCAGGGTTGCCTCCCAAATCCCAGTAGGGGGCAGGCTGGCTCACTACTTCCAGGCCTCGGGGACTATTACTTCACACAAATGGGTCCTGGAAGTAGTGAGCCAGGGACTTGCTCTCAGTTTCAAAAGGTTCCCAAGAATGAGAGCAAGGTCCTTCAGTCCTCCCTCTCCCTTGGAGACAAAGGCCTTAGAGGCAGAAGTCTCCTCTCTTCTGCAAGCAGTGGAGAAGGTACCTCTTTGTCACATGGGAAAAGGACTGTATTCAAGATACTTCCTTACCCTCAAAAAGACAGGGGAGTGGCAACCCATACTGGATTAAAGGTACCTGAACAAACGTCTGACAAAACCAAAGTTCAAAATGGTGACTCTGGGAGTAATTCTTCCCTCTCTGAGACCAGGAGACTGGCTAGGCTCTCTGGATCTCAAGGATGCCTACTTCCACATACCTATCGGACATTCCCACAGAAAGTACCTCAGGTTCGAGTTGCCCTCGGGCCATTATCAATTCAGGGCCATGCCTTTCGGCCTAACATCTGCTCCAAGGGTGTTCACCAAGTGTCTTGCAGTAGTGGTGGCATTCCTCAGGAGGCAGGGCATCCTTCTGTTCCCATATCTGGACGACTGGCTCCTAGTGGGCCAGTCCTCAGACCAAGTCAAATCAGCTTTAGAGGTCACCCAAAGACTTCTAGAATCCTTGGGTTTCATTCTAAATTTAGAGAAGTCTGTTCTAGAGCCAGCCCAGCTTCTCACCTTCATAGGGGTGGAAATAGATACAGTTCAGGCAAGAGCATTTCTTCCTCTCTCAAGGGTTCAGTCATTGGTTACTCTGGCCTCCTCTTTTCATCCTCTAGTGTCTCATCCAGTCAGACACTTCCTACAACTACTGGGCAACATGGCAGCTTCCACAGCAGTGGTTCAGGGAGCAAGATTTCAGATGAGGGATATACAGTTTCATCTCAGATCTTACTGGTTTCAGAAAAAGAACCCTCTCTCCAAACTGGTTCCAGTCTCCAAAATCTTGGTCCAGACCCTTCAGTGGTGGTTGGAGGAAGACGATCTTCAACAAGTGGTCCCCTTTATCAGTCAAGCCCCTTCTGTAATTCTCACCACAGATGCCTCCCTGTTGGGGTGGAGGGCCCACCTAGATCATCTTACAGCTCAGGGAACTTGGTCACACCAGGAGTCCCTTCTACACATAAATCTTCTCAAATTAAGAGCCGTCTTCCTAGCACTTCAGATATTCTCAACGGTGGTCCAAGGGAAAGTAGTGCAGATCAGAACAGACAATACCACAACCATTTGGTACATCAACAAACAGGGAGGCACTCGGTCCTCGGTCTTGTGCACAGAGGCCATGAAAATATGGTCTCTAGCTTATTCCCCTTAGGCTTCCCTGATGGCTGTGCATCTCCCAGGGAAGGACAACATTCTAGCAGATGCTCTCAGCAGGATTTCTCAGGGTCACCACGAATGGACCCTGAACCCTTTCATTCTTCAAGCCATTTTCAGGAGATGGGGCACCCCAGAGTTAGATCTCTTTGCAGCCCCAGACAATCATCAGCTTCCTCTTTATTGTTGCAGACCACCCCTTCTGGGTCCTGTTCCTCAGGATGCTCTTCTGCTAAATATGACAAGCAGGTTTCTGTATGCATTTCCTCCTTTTCCTCTGATATTCAGGGTCCTGATAAAAATCAGGTCTCAGCCCTGCAAGGTGATTCTAGTGGCTCCAGATTGGGCCAGACAGCCTTAGTATCCTCTACTGTTGTCAATGTCACTAACACTGCCTTTGTGTCTTCCCAGGCAACACAATCTCCTCACCTCCTCTTAGGGGAGGATTCTGTACCCCAACCTTCAGACTCTCGGGCTCAAAGCCTAGCTCTTGAAGAGCTAGAATATGCAAGTTTTTTTTTTTTTTTTTTTATAATAAAATTTTTATTAGGCACGAGGACATTTATACATTATTCAAGACATTTTACATAGATATATTCGTTCAGTTTATATAATTATACATTGGACTTTAAAAAAAAAAAAACTCTCACCCAGCATCAGGACTAATTAATCACATGAACTAGACAAGTCTCGTTTTAACATTTCTCCAGTATTGATTAGACTAGCTTCAGGGAACAAAATCTGAATAAGTGCTTAACTGATACATAATCCATTTTCTCCATTTTGTATCAAATACCTCCACTCTATCCCGTACTCAGGCCGCCATCTTCTCCATCCTATATATCTATTTTGTCAAGTTTAGCCACTCTCCCTTAGTTGGCAGCCTATTCGTTCCCCATAGTCTGGTTATTACCTTTTTTGCTGCCAATATTAGCAATGCAGTTTGCAGGTATACATTCTTTACTTTTAGACCAAATGGGGTAGTAGCTGTCAGTATATACCCAGACGTAAAAAGACCTGGGTTTTCATATATTGCCACCGGCTCCTGCACTACCTCCCCCCACAATAAGGACCCAGCATGCTGCAATTCCAAAATATGAGTCTGGTCTGCATGTACTGCTCTACATCCCCTCCAGCACTTTCCTTCAGGATCGCCTGTAAAACTAGCTACCACAGCAGGAGTGTGGAAAAATCGATATTGTAATTTCCATGCAAACTTTTTCCAATATGGGGATCCCGAGGCCTTAAGCAGAAGTGAGGAGGCCGTCTTCCAGTTAGTAACCAGTAGGTCAGTCCCCAATTCCAAGGACCAATGGGCTCTAATCGACTCAGTAGAGTCTTCTGGTTTCAAACAACATGAAGTCTTGCTGTATTCTGACAACTGCAGTTAACTCCAGCACTTGAACTGCCCCGGAGAGTGAAGGGTTAAAATTCTATGCCAGGCATAGAATGTTGGTCTCAAGCTTGGTTGAAAACTCTGTCTGTGACACTTTGAAACCAAACTGTCAGATTCTTTACTCCACCTCACTGAACAGTCACTCTGGAGATTTTCTCCTTCTGCTCGGTTCAAAGTCGGTTAAAGTTGTCGGTTTAGTCCACGTTAAATTCCGTTTATCGGTTTGAGACTCTGTCTGTGGTACTGTAAGTACGTAGGATAGTATTTGTGTGGAAATTGTAAAGCTTTTTCTATAGGTTCGGCTGAACCGATCCTGTAGACAAAAATCTTGTGAAAAAGTTTAGTGTGTGGTTACCGGTTCGTATCGGTTTAAAAAAAAAAAAAAACCTTGATTTTAACAGTTTTTTCCAACACCCGTAACAAGGTGAGAAACCGATAGGGGAGTCTTGCCTGGCGATTGCCTTATAAACGGTAAGTTTTGTTAGGTTGGCCATGTCTGAGAAACCCAAGAAAAAAAAATGGGCCCACTGGGTTTTAACACTGCAGTGTGAGTGGGGAGGTCTTTGCTAAGGCTGATCCCCACACCACTTGTGTTTACTGTTTGGGGTTTGACCACCTCGATTCAGACTGCCAAATTTGCAAGAATTTCCCTAAGTCTATGTTGGATAAAAGGTTAGGTAGACTTAGGAATAAGGAGGCCAAAAAATCCGATGACCCGGAAGGCCAGCCCGGTTCGGTTCCTACCGAACCAGAAGGAGTGCCCTCTGACCAGGGCGATACTTCTTCGCGCAAGAGGACAGCCGATCCTGAGGGATCGGTTCCTACAAAGAGAAAACGCAAGGGTAAATCGGCTGGTTCGGATCCAGAACTTCATGTTCCAACTCGCCGAAGAGATAGCCAGAGCGATTCAGATTGAGAATCGCTTTTGTCCGGTTCCACCGATCCGGCGCCTTCTGGCAGGGGTTTGGTTGATCGGTTCCCCGGTTCAGGATTATTCCCTGAAGATTTTACAAACCGGAGTTTGATGAGGAGGGATTTTGAAGAGGATGATTACGACGGTGAAAGTCTGGATGTGTCTGTGGAACTGGACATCTCCCCAGACAGACCTTCTGGTGTTTCCCCTCCTAGGCTTTCCGAGTCCCCTCCCCACTTTCTGTTTTACAGAAAAGTGGCTCAAACCCTCCAGCTTCCTATTGAGGAGGCTGTGGAGGATCAGGAGGAGCCTGATTTTGTAGAGATGATGGATATCCCAGAGACTAAGAGACTGTCTATTCCCCTCCATAAGTCCTTTGGGAAACAGACACAAAACATTCTTAGGTCGCCTAACTCTGTACCTCCTGTTGACAAGAGAATGGACAAGAGGTACACCTTGTCAGGCTCAGATACGGAGTTTCTTTATCAGCAATGCAGCCATGTTGAGGTAGTGCAGGCTGCTGCCTGTGACAAGGCAAACATCCCCTTGGCTTCACACCCCCCAGACAAAGACTCCAGGAAGATAGATGCCATGGCAAAGAAGCAGTACATGGCATCATCTTTGGAACTCAGGCATACTAACTATATTGCTTATACAGCCAGGTACCAGATGTCCAGGTGGGACACTGTACTGGCACTGGCTAAACAGGCTTCCCCCCAGCTAGCCAAGGAGCTGGAGGGGGTGGTTGCTGATGGGATCGAGGCATCAAAGGTGCAATTTCATGCTGCTGTGGACTCCAGTGAAGTGTCATCAAGAGTCATGGCTACATCTGTGGCTTTTCGGAGAATGGCTTGGCTCAGATGTGCTAGCCTTTCGCAGGACACCCCGGCCAAGACCATGGATTTCCCTGTGGTGAGTAATTCTCTGTTTGGGGAGCAGACAGAAAATTAGATGAAGAAAATGGATGAGTACAGGACCACTTACAGGAGCGCCCAGGCCAAGGAGAGGCAGGCAACGACTCAAAGGCAGCAAGCTAGGGGCAAGGGCAGGCCTTTTCACAGGCCTTTCTACCAAGCACAAGCCTCTTCTTCCTTGTCTCAGAGGGGGTTCTTCAGAGGGAGAGGCAGAAGGAGGATGAGCAGGGCTGCATCCACGCCTCAGTCTAAGGCTCCTGCCAAGCAGACAACCTGATGTGTTAGCCTGGGTCGACTCCCCCATTCCGGTAGGAGGCAGGCTGGCTTACTTTGTCCAGGACTGGATGTCTGTTACCTCAGACAAGTGGGTCCTGGAGGTTGTAAGCCAGGGGCTGGTTTTCAGTTTCAAAAATTTTCCGAAACTGAGACCCAGATCCTTTCCACCTGCAAATACATCAGAAACCCTTGCTCTAGAGGCAGAGTTTGCCTCTCTTCTGGCCTTAAGAGCCATAGAGAGAGTTCCTACCCTATACAGGGGCAAAGGTCTGTACTCCAGGTACTTCCTTACCCCAAAAAAGACAGGAGAGTAGCGGCCCATCTTAGATTTAAGATACCTAAACAAGCACCTGCTAAAGCCAAAATTCAAAATGGTGACTCTGGGAGCAGTTCTTCCCTCTCTGAGGCCAGGAGACTGGCTAGCCTCCCTGGACCTCAAGGATGCCTATTTTCACATTCCCATCAGGTGCTCCTACAAAAAGTACTTCAGGTTCGAATTGCCCTCAGGCCATTACCAGTTCAGAGCAATGCCTTTTGGCCTAACTTCAGCTCCAAGGGTGTTTACAAAGTGCCTAGCAGTAGTGGTGGCCTTTTTAAGAAGGAAAAGCATTTCTATCTTTCCATACCTGGATGACTGGCTCCTTGTGGGCCAGTCCCCAGACCAAGTCAAGTCAGATCTGCAGGTCACCCAGCAAGTTCTCACTTCCCTGGGGTTCCTTCTCAATCTTCCCAAGTTAGTTCTAGAGCCAGTACAGCTCCTCACTTTTACAGGAGCAGAGCTGGACATGCTCAAGGCAAGAGCTTTCCTTCCTTTGGAAAGGGCAAAAGCCATCTCTCAGCTGGCCTCTTCCTTACTCCCTCTGGTTTCTCGGCCAGCAAGGCATTTTCTTCAGCTTTTGGGCCACATGGCAGCTTCCACGGCAGTGGTCCAAGGGGCCAGGTTTCAGATGAGGGACATTCAGTTTCATCTGAGGACCTTTTGGTCCCAAAGAAAAGATCCTCTTACCAAGCTAGTTCCTGTTACTCAGACCTTAATTCAGGCCCTTCAGTGGTGGCAGGACCTGGACAATCTGAGACAAGGTGTTCCATTTGTCACTCAGACTCACTCTGTGGTTCTTACCACAGATGCTTCCCTTTTGGGATGGGGAGCCCATCTGGGGGCTCTCACGGCCCAGGGACTGTGGTTCCCTCAGGAATCCCTTCTTCATATTAACCTCCTGGAGCTCAGGGCAGTACTTATTGCCCTATAAGCTTTCTCTTAGTCAGTACAGAACAAGGTGGTCCAGGTCAGGGCGGACAATACTACCACCATGTGGTACATCAACAAGCAGGGAGGCACTCGGTCCACGGCCTTGTGCACGGAGGCCATGAAAATATGGTCCCTGGCTTATTCCCTACAGACTTCTCTGGTAGCAGTCCATCTCCAAGGAAAGGACAATGTGATAGCAGATGCATTGAGCAGGATTTCCCAGGGCCATCACGAATGGTCTCTGGATCCTTTGGTGTTGCAAGTGATTTTCTCAAGGTGGGGCACTCCAGAGATGGATCTCTTTGCCATCCCAGACAATCACCAACTTCCTCTGTTTTGTTGCAGACCCCCAGTTTTGGGCTCAGTCCCTCTGGATGCTCTGATTTTGAACTGGGAAGGGAGATTTCTTTATGCCTTCCCTCCTTTTCCTCTACTGTTCAAGGTTCTAGTCAAGGTAAGGTCACAACCATGCAAAGTGATTCTGATTGCTCCAGACTGGGCCAGGCAGCCTTGGTACCCCCTGTTGCTGTCCCTAGCAGTCCATCTTCCGCTGTCTCTTCCCAGGAATCACAACCTGTTAACCTCCTCTCAGGGGAGGATTTGGTACCCCAGTCTCCTGTCACTCAATCTCAAAGCATGGTTCTTGAAGAGTTAGAGTATGGAGACTTACATCTGTCCCAAGGGGTTCTGGATATTCTCAAAGCTTCTCGAAAGCCTGCCACCAGAAAAACTTACAACTCCAAATGGAAAAGGTTCAGTATTTGGTGTTCCAAGAAGCATATATCCCCAGATACTGCTGAGCTGTTTACAGTTCTGGATTATATGGTTCACCTTAATGGCCTAGGCCTCAAACCAGCTACTCTCAAAGTTAATTTGTCAGCTGTTTCTGCTTTCCTGTCAGTGGAGAAGTCTTCCTCTCCGTCATCTCACCCTGTATTCTGTAAATTTTTCAAAGGATTGCTTCATACCAATCCCCCTTTTAGGGATCCTGCTCCTGCCTGGGATTTGAATATTTGCATTGCTCAGCTTATGCAACCCCCCTTTGAGCCTATGTCCTCAGCAGAGCTCAAGTACTTGACTTGGAAAACTGCGTTTTTGGTTGCTGTTACTTCTGCCAGACGTATCAGTGAACTGTAAGCCCTGTCAGTGGAGCCTGACTTCATTCCATAGAGATAAGGTGGTCCTTAGAACCAATAGAAGGTTCTTACCTAAAGTGGTTTCTGATTTCCACTTAAACCAATCTATGTCTCTTCCTGTGTTCTTCACTGATCACACCACCTCAGGAGAGCGTAGGCTACACAGTTTAGATGTTAAAAGGGCCCTTAGTTACTACATAGAAAGTACAAAGGGTCACAGGTTTGACTCTCTCCAGTTGTTCCTCACTTATGGGGAAGTAGGTAAGGGAAAACCTGCCACCAAGAGAACTATTGCCAGGTGGATTGTGTCCTGTATCCAATTCTGCTATGAGAAACTGGGAAAAACTTCACCCTCAGGCCTGAGGGCTTATTCCACTAGAGGTACAGCTGCATCTCTGGCTGTGGCCAGGGATATTCCTTTGCTACAAATTTGCCAAGTAGCCACCTGGAAAACAGTTCATACCTTCACCAAGCATTACTCTCTGGATATCCAGGCTAGGAGTGATGCTAGGTTTGGCACAGCAGTACTTCAGAGCCTATTCCCAAAGTAGGTTCTGTCCCCCCTCCTTGGAGGTACTGCTTGGTAGTCTGCAATTGTCAGAATACAGCAAGACTTCATGTTGTTCGAAGAAAAAATGACTCACCTTAGTAATTTTGTTTCTTCTAATGGAGTCTTGCTGTATTCTGACTTCCCTCCCTGCCTCCCCTCTCAGAACCTGTTTTGGGAAGTGGGTGGGCAGGTGCAGTGTTGCACTCCAGGAGTGTCTTTAGCCCACTTTCTGTTGTGTTGTGTGCCTTGTGTTTGATTAGTTAAGAGTTTTTTATTTCTTATTGCTTGGTTTTTGGTCTTTGGGTTTCCTGACTTGAGTCTTTTGGGAATCTAAAGTCTTTGTTGCCAGTTGGCTGGTAGGAATTTTACAATTTCCACATTATATAGTCAGTGAGTTTTAGCTCGTAAGAATCTGACGGTTTGGTTTCAAAGTGTCACAGACAGAGTTTTCAACCGAGCTCGAGCTCAACGTTCTATTCCTGGCATAGAATTTTAACCCTTCACTCTCCGGGGCAGTTCAAGTGCTGGAGCTAACTGCAATTGTCAGAATATAGCAAGACTCCATTATAAGAAACACAATTACTAAGGTGAGTAATTTTTTCTTCTGTCCCAAAGCTAGGTAGGCCAGACTGATACCGTAGTCTAGAGTGGTACCTTGTCCCTGTGTTAGAAGTAATTTTATTATTAGTGGGGGGTTTTCAGCCACTGCTGCCAGTGCTTCCTCCATTGGCCGCAAATAAGATTTTAGCTGCAAATACTTATGAAAGAAGCCCTGGGGTATTTTATACTGAGACTGGAGCTGGACAAATGAATAAAGGCCCTGTGGGCCTAATAATTGAAAAATATGTTTGATATTATATTTATGCCACTGGGTTAAGGATCTATCCAAAGAATTGGGTAGAAAGGCACTGTTCACCGCAAGGGATCTCAGAAAAAGTGCCTCCATGGGCAATAATCTTTTATTGAGTACAGTCAGCCACTGCTTAAACACCTCTGCAGTATATTGTGGGAATCTAGAGAGAGAGAGAGAGGTATGCAACCAGGAGGATGTCCAAAGAAACAGTCCATCAGGCCTTCTATGCCATTCCAAGTCATCTCAGACTGCTTCCAGGGCATAATATAATTGGGGTTCATCCAGGAGAGTAAGATCTTTAATTTAGAAGCTCTGGGAGATTCAGTAAATTTAACCCACCTCTATCTTTTGATAACTGTAACACAGAGTATCAAATCCTGGTAGGTTTCCCCTGCCATATAAAGCGAGAGATCAACCTATTCCAAGCTTGAAAATAAGTCTGTGTAGGAAATAATGGGAGTGTCTGCAGATAGAACAAAATCTGGGGAAATATGTTTTGTTTAATAGTTTCTATTCGAGCTAGGAAACTCAAAGGTTTCTGTGACCATCGTGTGAGGTCCTCAGTTATGTTTTGGGTTAGGGGTTCAAAATTTGCAATATCTGCATGTATCCGATTTTTAGTAAGATGGATCCCAAGGTACCACATCGATTGTTTATACCACTTAAGGGGAAATGTACGTTTTAAAGCAGGGGAAGAGATGTAGTTACACAGTAGTACCTCTGTTTTTTGTTGGTTAATTTTATACCCTGAGATTTTACCATACATCTCCAGTTGTTCCCAGACCCTTGGGATTGATATATCCGGGGAGGACAAAGTGAGAAGGATGTTGTCTGCAAATAGTGAAATTTTATGATTTGTGCCTCCCATAGGTATGCCCCCAATCTCCGGGTGAGCTCTAATGGCTTGGGCTGATGGCTTGAGATACAGAGCAAATAATAGATGTGAGAGGGGGCATCCTTGATGAGTTCCCCACTGTAGAGGAAAAGGGTCAGAGATAGAGCCATCTAATTTTAAGTAAGCCCGAGGGTGTTTATACATATTTTGCAATTGTTGTATGATCTCCAGGGGAAAGCCAAAACTAGACAAGGTAGCCCACAGAAATGGCCAGGCCACCCTGTCAAATGCTTTTTCGGCATCCAATCCAATAAGTGCCAGGGGAATCGAACGTGTTGCTGCGTACTCTTTAAGTAGATGTGTTCATCGCACTGCATTGTGAACCTGTCGTCCCTTAATAAAGCCCACCTGATCATGATTGATTAACAAAGGCATGATGTGTTCAAGTCTGTACTAGCACAGACATAAATTTTGTAATCAAAATTTAACATTGAAATTGGCCTGTATGATGAGGGAAGGGTAGGGTTTTTGTTTTAAGTATGGCAGATATCACTGCGTACTGCCAAGAGGGAGGAGGAGTACCTCCTTCCTGTATCTCATGGATAGCCTGGAGTAATGGTGGTAGTATTTCTTCTTCATGAGTTTTATAGAACTCCAACGGATATCCATCTGGTCCTGGAGTTCTCTGGGTTTTAGCTCTCTGCAACACTCCCTCTATCTCAATCAAGGTAGTAGGGGCTCTCAAAATATCTATCTGGGAGGCAGTCAATTTGGGAAGCTTTAAGTTGTTAAGGTATGCCTCTATCTGTTGACCAGTCTTCAGACTCTGCCCTATATAAATCCCGACAATATTCAGCCATGACTCGTCTAAGGATCTTAGGGTGACGTTCTAGCTTCCCCGTAGTAGGGTCTTTCATGGCCATAACACAGGCTCTAGCCTTATGCATTCTAAGTTTACGGGCCAGATTCCTGGCTCCTTCAGGGCCCCCCCCCTCATATGCTGCGAGTCTGAGATAAAAGAGCTGTTGCTCTACTTTCTGATCTAGGTATTTCTGAATTTTTTGTTTTATTGTTAGTAGTTGTACATTTACAGTTCCATCCCCCTGGGCATATAAAGACTGCAGTACTTTCAACTCCCCCTGGAGCTTAATAAGCTGTGCCTCTCTCTCTTTATTTTTCCTCAATGAATAAGCAATAATATCCCCACACTACACTGTCTTAAGGGTATCCCACTGAATCACTGCCAAAACATCTGGGTTACCATTCTCCCCCAGGATCTGTGGGATCCTGTCTTTAACCATTTGATTAAACTCTGGAGCTCTCAAGTGCATCAAGTTGAAGCCCCAGAAGTTTGTTTTATGTCCCCTGCCCAAATCAAATTTGGCATATACTGGGGAATGATCTGATAATATGGTCGCCCCATGCCACACGTCGTGTAATGTTTCTAGATGTTCTGCGGTGGTAAACATATAATCTAGTCGAGACGCCACCCCTTGTCCCGGTGCTATATGGGTATATTCTCTCTGCGTGGGGTTACAGTGACACCAGATGTCTACCAGCCCCAAAGAAGCAATTGTACCCCTAAGTACTTCTGAAGCAGGTTAACCCTGTGAGGAAGATGGACTGAGACATCCCTTGCAGGGTTCAGAGTAGTATTCAGGTCGCCCCCATCAGAAGTTGCCCCTGGAGGATCTCCAAAAGCCGTGTAAAAAAAAAAAGTCTGAGCCAATCTCTTTGAGGTCCCTGGGGAAAAATAAACGGATGCCATAGTAACCAGGCAAGCATGAAGCATGCCCGTTGCAATAGCGAATCGTCCCTCTGGGTCTTTTACCTTCTGATGGAGGTCGAATGGTACCTCACGTCTGATCAGGATGGCCGCTCCCTGTCTCCTACCTGAGCTGTGAGGTGAAGCTATCACCGTGGGAAACCCCCATTTGGTGAATTTTCATGGTCAGGAGAGGACAGGTGAGTCTCCTGCAAAAATATGATTCAGGATTGTCTCTTTTAATAAATTGTATCAAATGGGATCTCTTAACTGGGCTGTGGATCCCATTAATATTAAGGGACAATATCAGTGATATTTCCCCGTCTTGTATCATTAACAAGTATTTTATATTGCATAAGCCCAGTTTCCTACTGTTCTCCTTGTCACCCATTATACAGTAGTAAACATCTCCTCTCCATATATTCTCAGCCCAAATTGCTGGTAAGCAGTTTCAGTCCAAAGCAAACACACCAAAATAGCCTCTTGTATGTTCGAGTCCTCATTGCCTAATTTTAACAACCTATACAAAATAATATATCCATAAGATAGAGTACAAATGTTCAAAACATATTTGTATACCTTACAAAAGATCAGTAATAGATGACAGTATTTATCTCCCTCTAGTGGTGATTTGGTGGTACTCCCAACTGTGTATTGTTTCCAGCTAGGTTTAACACATATCTTAATTCGTGTTAGCCTACGGGAATAACAAAAGTAAAAGAATATTGGTTCGGGGGAGAATTTGTAACTTTCATGCCTAGGTTTCTCATCATAACAGTGTAACATTAACTTATTTACATGGATTACAGAACAAGTCTGTAACGACTCCCTAGGTAGGGAGGGATCTGTACTCCCTCCTGTGCAGAGATGAATGATATTTCCTTGTGAGGGATGCTCACGAGGCCAACGTGGGCCCCCAGCACCATGTACAAAAATTAGTAACATGGAACAGGCAAACAACACGCGCAGCTCTGGACTGCTCCAAATAAATTGATGCTGTCCCGATATCCGCTGCACATGACTGTTGCCATGTTGCCATCTAGCTGAATGCATCTCCATTAGCTCACCGCATGGGACCCAACAGTATTATTTAAAAAATTAGTTTTAATAGGGGAGCTCGTCAACAAATGAGGAATGGTAGCCGAGGCTATTTACAGAGGTAGATATAAATGGGGGGGGTAAGATAAAGTTTTCAGTTCTTTCACCATTATTGTCCCACACTCTTTTTTTACATTAAATAATAAAAAGAAATCAGATTACTATGCATAGATCGCTTGAGTCTGTACTTCAGCCCCCATTTCCTTTGATTAATATCTCTGACTAGCATTCTAAATTACAAAGATTCAGCCCTTATAACATCGCACCACCTCGGCTAGTTTTCAGATGGCTCAGACAGCCGCTCTGAAAGTAAGTGCATGCCCAGACTCTCGTCATGGGCTAGGAAGATTACCAGAGCCCTTTTCTCAGACAGTCAATCCGGGGCAGTCCTCTGGAACTTGAGTAAAAGTTTTTTAACATCTTGTAATGTGGAGTAGCCTTGTCTCTTTCTGGTTTGCATGTTCTGTTGCTTCTCCCATATGATTCCTGACTTGAGTGCCTCTAGGTCCCGAGTTTCCGGTGTTAGCCGCAGGGGTACCACAATGTTCTCGGCCTGGAGAGCTTTGCTGGCTTCCTCTGGAGTTTCAAATGTTTGTGGGCCTTCAGGAAACATTATTATAAGCTTTGCAGGATATGGTGTAACAAACTTCAACTGCTGCTGTTTCAGGTGCGAAATATCAGGGCATAGGCCCTTCTCCTTGCTGCTATTTGTGAGGAGTAGTCATTATCAAAATAAAGACGTCTGCCCTTGTATTGAATGTGTCCCCCATGCGCCATGCTCTTGACAACAACTGCTGTTTTACTGCGTAGTTTAATAGCTTGAGCACTATGGAGCGCGGCCTCTGATCAGTATGTTGAGGTTTTGGGGTGAGGGCTCTGTGAGCTAGTTCTATGTCTAGTTTGGTGGCTGGATCAAGGTTTAGTACCTCCCGTAATAAAGTATCCACAAATTTAAGCATATCATGTCCTTCTTCCTCCTCTGGTACTCCATGAATGCGTAGATTATTTCTCCTTGATCTATTCTCAAGGTCTTCACATTTGTCTGTTAATAGCTTTTGTTCATTTATTAAATGCACCTCAACTCTCTCCAGGCTATCAGTTCTTGTATCAATTTCTGTGTGAGCTGACTCCAATTCAGATACCTTCTGATTTATTTTAGCCAGTTCTGTGGATAGTTCAGTGCGAAAGGAGCGAACTTCCTCTCTGAATCCTTTGAGTTCTGCCAGGATTGCAGCATTGCTGGGCTGTCCATTAGGAGATAGCGCGGGCTCCGCCATGTCTGGTAGGCCAGAATCACCAGTCTGAGAGTCTTTCACTTGTCTGGTCTGCTGTGCAGCCAAAGCAGTTGATTTTTTCTTTTTTCGGGCTCCCATTCAGTTCTGTAACTCCTCTAGCCTCTTGTATAAAAATGTTTTTCTGGTTTTTGTTTTGTACTGATTCTGGGAGTTTTTTTGTCGGGTCCCTGGAGCTTGATCTTTCAGTGCTGCATTCCAGCCGACAGCTCAACCGGAAGTCCTAGAATCTGCAAGTTTGCATCTTTCCCAGTCAGGCCTAGGAATTTTAAAAGTTAGCAAGAAGCCTAGTACTAGGAAGACTTACAACTCCAAATGGAAAAAAAAATGTGTTTTGGTGTCCAGTAGGCATATTGAGCCAGAGCTGGCTGATATTGCTACTGTTTTGGACTATTTGGTACATCTTAACAGTTTAGGCCTCTGGTCTACTACTCTTAAAGTACATTTGGCAGCTGTTTCTGTCTTCCTTTCTGCTGGTAAGGGCTCTTCTCTAGCTTCTCATCCAGTTTTCAAGAAATTCTTCAAAGGTTTGGTCCATGTCAATCCTCTCTTTAGGGAGCTTACTCCTTCTTGGGATCCGAACATCTGCATTGCACAGCTTATGCAGCCCCCTTTTGAACCTTTACCTTCAGCTGAGCTGAAATACTTGACTTGGAAAACTGTATTCCTGGTGGCCATTACCTCTGCAAGGAGGATCAGTGAATTACAGGTCTTATCAGTGGAACCTGATTTCATTTCCTTTCATAGGGATAAGGTGGTCCTCTGCACCAATAGAAAGTTCCTTCCCAAGGTGGTGTCAGACTTTCACCTGAACCAGTCTGTGTCTTTGCCTGTCTTTTTCACTGATCATTCTTCTTCTGGGGAGAGGAGGTTATAGAGTCTCGATGTGAAAAGGGCTCTTAGTTACTATATTGACCATGGTAAGGCCTATAGGAAGGACTGCTCTCAGTTGTTTCTCACTTATTGTGAAGTGGGAAAGGGCAAGCCTGCTGCCAAGAGGTCTGTTGCCAGGTGAATTGTCTCTTGTATTCAATTCTGCTACTCTAAACTTGGGAAGGAGCCTCCCTCAGGCCTGAGGGCTCATTCTAGCAGAGGTACAGCTGCTTCGGTTGCAGCAGCTAGAGATATACCTTTAGTGGACATATGCAAAGCAGCTACCTGGAAATCTGTTCACACCTTTACCAAGCATTATTCTTTGGACATTCAGTCACAAAGGCACCCTACTCCTTCAGATACGCCACTCCATCTGACACCCTACTCCTTCAGACACCTTACTTCTACGGTGCTGCAGATCTTATTCCCAAAATAGGTTCTGTAACTCCCTCCTCCAAGGGGGTACTGCTTGGTAGTCTGCATATAGTCAGAATACAGCAAGACTTCATGTTGTTTGTAGAAAAAATTACTCACAATAGTAATGTTGTTTCTTGTAATGAAATCTTGCTGTATTCTGACCTACCTCCCCTCCTGGAACCTAGTAGTTTTGGGATGTGGTGGGGCAGGCACAGTGCTGCACCCCAGAGGTGTTCTGGACATGCCTCCATCTCTTAGGGTTTTTTTTTCTTTTAGTTTGGTGAATCACTACCTGTTGTATTCTTGTTGGGTTTTCTCGACTTGAGTCTTTGGCCCTAAAACCTTGTTTTGCCATTTGGCACAAAAATTTTGAAACAATTTCTTACTTTGAGTTAGTTAGTTTAGTGCTCGTAATAATCTGACGGTTACACTTCAGAGTACCACAGACAGAGGTTTGGAAACCGAGCTCGAGCTCAACGTTCTATGCCTTTGCATAGAGTTAACCCTTTACTGTCCGGAGCAGTTCCAGTGCTGGGGCTAACTGCATATAGTCAGAATACAGCAAGACTCCATTAGAAGAAACAACATTACTATGGTGAGTAATTTTTTCTTCTCTCTTCGGGGGGCACAGCGCTATTTCTTATTTGTTCTGGGACAACCCCCTCCCGCAGAGGAGAAAGAACAAACCTAACTCGCTCAACCAGGTGGACCCTGTACAGCCACCAGGCAGGGGTGTGAATTTGGACACGTTGACTCCAGGGTCACATACAGTTCTAAAATGGTCCTTACTAGCAGCATGTTACTCAGAAACACACAGTTTGATAAAAGGCCAGAGAAAACATTTGGAACCTGTCTTTGAAGCAGCACAGTTTCTACAGATAATACAAGTTTGTAGGTTGAAAGCAGTTTTGCTTTAATTACATTATTGTGCTTGCTGTGACAACAGACAGCAGTGTCACAGCAATTGTAAGTTCAGTTACAGACAGATGTTTCTGAAACAGAGGATCAAGTACTTGTTAATGTGAAATATTTAGGACTGCTAATGTGATGAAGCCAAAAATCTTGAAAATAGTCAAATACAGTCAAGGATCTCCGTTGTTGAAGTTCCTGTGGTGCCTTTAGATTGATAATTTTCTCCATAACTCCCTGCTGGAGAACTCTTTTGGCTAAAAAGGTTGCGGATTATACAGTTAACCTCCTTTTGAAACGAATCTGGGTGTGTTCATGAAAAGGCCAAGGGGTTACCAAAGTGTGACATGAGGGTCAATTGTTCAGCTCCACAATAGATCAGTTTTGATAAGCTTGTCAAGACACTGTGACGAAAAAGTAAAAAAGGGACCAGATTGTGAGATGACTCCCTAACAAACACTTGAGAAAAAACACTTTCCAAGTTGTGTGTGTAACAGTGGACACTAAAGCATTGTACGTGTAACAGTGGACATCGCATATCTGTTTTTAAGTTGAAAAAAATCTTTTATTTTAATAAGCATTTCAAGACACTGTGGGCCCCATATTCAGAGCTATGAGCAAACAGGTGTGCCACGCAAAACAATAGGGTCGGTTGGCTCTGGCACAATATTCAAACCGATAGCGTGGTCGCTATCTGGCTGAATATTGGGTCATGGTAGCACGGTGGACAGCAAGTAGTCACTATGCTTTGTGCCCTACTACCAGAGCACTGGGCCAAAGACCACCCATAGGGGTACAGCATGGCACACACTGGATAGCTCCATGTCTGGGCTGAAGACCACCCTTAGGGGTACAGCGCAGCACACACTGGATAGCACCATGACCCCTATGTACAATATTCAGCCCAGACATGCAGATGAGTCCGTTGGGCATGCACGGCACTAACGAATCATTTGCATGCCCATTATGGGCTCGTCGGCATGCCATGCTTCGGCCGAGTGCACCAGGCCAGGTCCCCCATCCCAAACCCTGATCACCTCTTGTAATATATTTTAGTGAACCCTGGTGTTCTAGCGGTCCCTCCTTAGCCCTGATCCCCTCCCATAACATATTTCGGTAATCTCACAAATGAAAGCCGCTCCTAGAAAAGAGACAGGGCCTAAGTTCAAAGGGCAAAATGCAAAAGAAAGGAAACCCGCTCTCTGTCCAGAGGAAATAATAAACAGAGACCCAACTCTTGGGTTATTTTCAGTTTAAAAAAGCAATTCAAACAACATGAAGTCTTGCTATATTATGACGTATGCAGTGAGTCCCAACCTTCGAACTGCTCCAGAGGTGAAAGAGTTAACTTTCCATGCCAGGCATGGAACTCTGAGCTCGAGCTCGGTTGAAAACTCTGTCTGTTGTTCTTCAAACTCAAACTGTCAGATTCTTTACTCCTCCTCACTGAACAGTTGCTCCGGAGATTTCTCCTTCTGCTCGGTTCATTTTGTCGGTTAAAGTATTGTTTTCTCGTTTTTTTGACCGAATTTAAACTGCAACCGGTCGGTTCAAGCTCTGTCTGTGGTATCGTAAGTAATAGATAGGTTTTACATTTATTTTCTGTGTGGAACTTGTAAACGGTTATCGGTTCGGTTTGAACCGATCAGGTTAGTTTAAAAACTTATTAATCTGTTTTTAGAGTGCGGTTCCCGGTTCTTATCGGTTCTAAAAAAAAAAACGGAATTTTTAATGTTTTTTTCCACGACCCGTGACACGGTTGGGAACCGATAAGAGAGTCTTGCTTGGCGGATTGCCATTAACGGGCAAGTTTGGTTAGGACTGGCACTATGTCTGAGAAACCCAAAAGAAAAACTGGGCCCACTGGGTTTCAACACTGTAGTGTCTGTGGGGAAGCCTTTGCTAAGGCTGACCCCCACACCACCTGTGTTTATTGTCTGGGGTTTGACCACCTCAATGCAGACTGCCAGATTTGTAAGAATTTTCCTGCTGCCACCATAGAAAAGAGAGTTGGTAGGCTCAGGGAAAGGGAGGCCAAGAAGTCCGCTGACCTGGATGGCCAGCCCGGTTCAGTTCCAACCGAACCGGAGGGAGTGCCCTCTGACCAGGGGCGAGACTTCCTCAGGCAAAAGGAGAGCCAGCTCGGAGGAGCCGGTTCCAACAAAAAGGACTAGAAAATCAGCTGGTGTGGAGCCAAAAATTCCCTCTCCAACCGCTGAAGAAATAGCCAAAGCGATTTAATTGTCCAGTCGCTTTCCCCGGTTCCGACCGAACCAGCACCATCAGGTAAGCGCACGGTTCGGCCGGTTCCACCGGTTCAAGAGTATGATTTTGAGGATTTTTATGAACCGGAGGAGGGGGAAGAGGAGTATGAGGAGAGTGAATGTGGATTTGAGAGTCTGGATGTGCCCATTGAACCAGACATCTCCCCAGACAGACCTTCAGGAGTGTCTCCTCCTAGGCTTTCTGAGTCCCCTTCTCATTTTATGTTTTATAAAAAAGTTGCTGAAACACTCCAGCTCCCTGTTGAGGAAGCTGTTGATGACCAAGAGGAGCCTGATTATGTAGAAATGATGGATATCCCAGAGTCCAGGAGACTGTCTATTCCTTTGCATAAATCTTTTCGGAAACAGACAGTAAAAATTCTAAAAACTCCTCACACTATACCTCCTGTGGATAAGAGAATGGACAAGAGGCACACATTGTCAGGCTCTGATACGGAGTTCCTCACACAACAATGCAGCCATGTTGGGGTAGTGCAGGCTGCAGCCTGTGAGAAGGCAAACATTCCCTTGGCTTCACACCCCCCTGAAAAGGACTCCAAGAGGATTGATGCCATGGCAAAGAAACAGTACATGGCAGCATCCTTGGGACTCAGACAGGCAAATTATATGGCTTATGCGGCTAGATACCAGAAATCCAGATGGGATACTGTTATGGCTCTAGCAAAACAGGTCCCTGGCCAGCTTGCCAAGGAGCTGGAGCAGGTGGCTGCTGATGGTATTGAGGCATCCAAGGTGCAATTCCATGCTGCAGTGGACTCTAATGATGTGTCATCAAGAGTCATGGCTCATGGCTACATCTGTGCGCCCATGCGAATGGCTTGGCTCAGATGTACTAGCCTGTCTGGGATACCCAGACTAAAGCCATGGATTTTCCTGTTGTGGGTAATTCTTTGTTTGGGGAGCAGACAGAGAATTACATGAAGAAAATGGATGAGTATAGGACCACCTATAGGAGTGCACAGGCCAAGAAAGGCAGGCCACTCCTCAAAGGCAGCTTTCAGGGCAGGGCAGGCCTCTTCACAGGTCTTTTACCAAGCCCAGGCCTCTTCTTCAGCTTTCGCCCAGAAGGGTTCTTTAGAGGGAGAGGCAGGCGGGGTACAAGCAGGCCTGCTTCCACCCCTCAGCCTAAAGCCCCTGCCAAGCAGGCACCCTGATGGGGTTGCCAGGGCCGATTCTCAAGTACCTGTAGGGGGCAGGCTGGCTTACTTTGTCCAGGACTGGAAGTCTCTGACATCAGACAAGTGGGTCCTGGAAGTAGTAAGCCAGGGACTGGTTCTCAGCTTCAAAAAGTTTCCAAAGATGAGAACCAGATCCTTTCCACCTGCAAATCCATCAGAGGCACTTGCCCTAGAGGCAGAAGTCTCTTCCCTCCTGGCTCTCAGAGCCGTGGAAAGGATTCCACCCCTACATCAGGGCAAAGGATTGTACTCCAGGTACTTCCTTACCCCAAAAAAGACAGGGGAATGGCGGCCCATCCTGGATTTCAGATACCTAGACAAGCACCTTTTAAAACCAAAATTCAAAATGGTGACTCTGGGAATTATTTTACCCTCTCTAAGGCCAGGGGACTGGCTAGCGTCCCTGGACCTCAAGGATGCCTACTTCTATATTCTCATCAGAAGCTCCCATCAAAAGTACCTCAGGTTCGAGCTGCCCTCAGGCCATTACCAGTTCAGAGCAATGCCCTTTGGCCTCACCTCTGCCCCAAGGGTATTCACAAAATGCCTGGCAGTAGCAGTTGCCTACCTAAGAAGGCAAAAAAATTGCCATCTTTCCTTACCTGGATGACTGGCTCATAGTAGGCCAGTCTCCAGACCAAGTCAAGTTGCATCTTCAGATAACTCAGCAACTGCTTACCTCTCTAGGTTTCCTTCTGAATCTTCCAAAGTCAGTTCTAGAGCCTGTCCAGCTTCTCACCTTCATAGGCGCAGAACTGAACACAGAGGAAGCCAGAGCTTTCCTTCCTCTGGACAGGGTAAGGACCCTGGTCTCTGGCCTCCTCATTCACCATGCACAGGTCTCTCGACCAGCAAGGCATTTTCTGCAGCTCCAGGGACATATGGCTGCTTCTACAGCAGTGGTGCAAGGAGCCAGATTTCAAATGAGGGACATCCAGTTCCATTTGAGAGCCTTTTGGTCTCAAAGAAAGGACTCTCTAACCAAGTTGATCCCAGTAACCCGAACCCTGATCCAAGCCCTACAGTGGTGGCAGGATCAGAGCAACCTGAGACAAGGGATTCCCTTTGTCACTCAGTCCCACTCTTTAATCCTTACTACAGATGCATCCCTCTTGGGGTGGGGAGCTCACATGGGCGACCTCACTACCCAGGGACTGTGGTCCCCCTCAGGAATCTCTGCTCCACATCAACCTGTTGGAGCTCCGAGCAGTGTTTCTAGCACTTCAAGCTTTTTCCAAATCTGTTCAGAACAAAGTTGTACAGGTCAGAACAGACAACACCACTACAATGTAGTACATCAACAAGCAAGGAGGCACTCGTTCTACGGCCTTGTGCACCGAAGCAATGAAGTTGTGGTCTCTGGCTTACTCCCCGAACACCTCCCTTACGGCAGTTCACCTCCCAGGCAAGGACAATGTCCTGGCAGATGCTCTCAGCAGGATTTCCCAGGGCCATCATGAATGGTCACTGGATCCCCCTGGTTCTGGGGGTAATATTTGCCAGATGGGGCACCCCGCAGATGGATTTTTTTGCAGCCCCAGACAATCACCAACTTCCCCTTTTTTGCTGCAGGCCCCCAATGTTGGGCTCAGTCCCTCTGGATGCCTTAGTTCTCAATTGGGAAGGAAGTTTCTCTATGCTTTTCCCCCCTTCCCTCTCCTGTTCAAAGTGTTTGTCAAAATCAGATCCCAGTCCTGCAAAGTGATTCTGATTGCTCCAGATTGGGCCAGACAGCCCTGGTATCCACTCCTACTGTCCTTAGCAGTCCATCTTCCCCTGTGTCTTCCCAGGAATCACAATCTGTTAACCTGTGCTCAGGGAAGGATTTGGTACCCCGAACCTCAAATCTCTCAATCTCAAGGCCTGGCTCTTGAAGAGTTAGAGTTTGCTGATCTACACCTCTCCCAAGGTGTAATGGATATATTGAGGGCTTCTAGGAAGCCTTCCACCAGGGCTACTTACAATTCTAAATGGAAGAGGTTTTCCATATGGTGCTCTGGGAAGCATATTTCCCCAGATTCTGCTGATTTACCCACAGTCCTGGATTATATGGTCCATTTAAACACTTTGGGGCTGAGACCAGCTACCCTAAAGGTGCATTTGGCAGCTGTGTCTGCTTTTATTTCAGCAGGTAAACCCTCTTCTCTTTCAGCTCATCCTGTATTTTCCAAGTTTTTTAAGGGATTGCTTCACACCAACCCTCCATTCAGGGACCCTGCCCCTGCCTGGGATCTTAATGTTTGCATTGCTCAGCTTATGCAACCTCCCTTTGAGCCCTTGTCTTCAGCAGAGCTTAAGTACTTGACTTGGAAGACTGTGTTTCTGGTAGCCATCACTTCTGCCAGACGCATAAGTGAATTACAAGCTTTGTCAGTGGAGCCTGATTTTATCTCCTTTCATAGAGATAAGGTGGTCCTCAGGACTAACAGGAAGTTCTTGCCTAAGGTGGTTTCAGATTTCCACCTTAATCAAGCTATATCTCTTCCAGTGTACTTCACTGACCATTCCTCCTCTGGCAAAGAGGAAGTTGCACAGTTTAGATGTAAAGAGAGCCCTTAGCTACTACATAGAGCGTACCAAGGGTCACAGGTTTGACTCCCTCCAACTATTCCTCACTTATGGTGAGGCTGGTAAAGGGAAACCTGCCACTAAAAGATCCATTGCCAGGTGGATTGTCTCTTGTATCCAATTCTGTTATGAAAAACTGGGTAAAGGTTCCTCCCTCAGGCCTGAGGGCTCACTCTACCAGAGGTACAGCTGCTTCCCTGGCTGCTGCCAGGGACATCCCTATTTTAGAGATATGTCAAGCAGCTACCTGGAAAACAGTTCACACTTTTACCAAGCATTACTCCCTGGACATCCAGGCTAGGAGTGATGCTCGGTTTGGCACAGCTGTGCTTCAGAGCCTATTTCCTAAGTAGGTTCTGACCCTCCTCCATGGAGGTACTGCTGTGTAGTCTGCATATGTCATAATATAGCAAGACTTCATGTTGTTTGAAGAAAAAATTACTCACCTTAGTAATGTTGTTTCTTCTAATGGAGTCTTGCTATATTATGACCTCCCCTGCCTGCCCCTCTCAGAACCTTGTTTTTGGGATGTGGGTGGGCAGTGCAGTTTTGGCACTTAGTAGATGCCCACCTTGTTGTTTTTTCATCCCTCCATTTTTGGGGTGACTTCGTGTTGTGTTTTTCATTTTTTGGGTCTCCTGACTTGAGTCTTTGTTTTGGGACCAAAAAATGTGTTCTTATGTTTAGTAGCCAGTTGGCTAGTGTAGGTTTACAGCTTCCACACAGGACCTTAGTGAGTTTAAAGATCGTAAAGCTCTGACAGTTTGAGTTTGAAGAACAACAGACAGAGTTTTCAACCGAGCTCGAGCTCAGCGTTCCATGCCTGGCATGGAAAGTTAACTCTTTCACCTCCGGAGCAGTTCGAAGGTTGGGACTCACTGCATATGTCATAATATAGCAAGACTCCATTAGAAGAAACAACATTACTAAGGTGAGTAATTTTTTCTTTTATTACACAATCTGGTAAAACGAGGTGTGAAATGATCATTGGGCGTTTTCAGTACACCGTGGTGGAATGTATCTGTGTATTTTTAAGCAGATTTTGTAATGAACTTGCTTTTTAAACTGAAAATAACCCAAGAGTTGGGTCTCAGTTTATTATTTCCTCTGGACAGAGACCGGGTTTCTGTTCTTTTGCATATTTCAGTAATCCCTGATAGTTAGTTGTCCCCCCTCCTTAACCCTACCCGCCCGTATCAAAAAATATATCTGTTCCTGGTGGTCTAGTGGGCCCCCCACCCCAACAGGTACTGTCCCTGCACCCCGTCCCAACCCTGAGCTGGTGACTGGCACAGCCGTCCACTTACCACCATGGCTGGTAGCAGACTGAGCTCTCAAGGAGTGCGTACTGTCATTCACCACCACGGCCGGCTGCTGACTGAGCTCTCAAGGAGTGTAGACTGTCTCCTTGAGAGCTCGGTCTGCTGCCGGCCGTGGAGGTGAGTGGAGGGCTGTGCTGGTTGCCAGCTTTCTGGGTTGGGATGAGGGGGGTGCGGGGTGGAAAGACAGTACCTGTTCGAGTGGGGATTCTACTAGACCACGAGGGACAGATATATTTTTGATACGGCTGGTCGGGTTTAGGGAAGGGGGACTGCTAGATCACCAGGGATCACTTAAATATGTTACAGGAGGGGATTGGAGCTAGGGAGAGACCACTAGACAACCAGGGATCGCTGAAATATATTATGGGAGGGGATCGGGGCTAGGGAGGGACTGCTAGACCACCAGGGGTCACTGAAATACATTACGGGAGGGTATCTGGGCTAGGGAGGGGCCGCTAGACCACCAGGGATAACTGAAATATATTATGGGAGGGGATCGGGGCTAGGGAGGGACCACAAGACCACCAGGCAATGGTGCTGTCACACAGTGCAGGGACAGAGTGTGTGGCAACATCCCTTTCTGCACGCCATTATGGGCTGGGTTTCAGAAACGTTACATTGCTCCATGCACATGGGCATTTAGCATTTCTGAAATCTCTGAATTTTGCACTGCGCCACATATGCATGAGAGAACCCTCATTTGCATGGTCACAGTGCACAATTATGTGTGATGGCGCTGTCGGGGTTGTGCTGCACCTAGGTACCCTTTGAATATGGGCAATGCCCTGGTAGCCAGCGCTAGTCCCAGTCAGCGCAGCTCAAACCTGGTTTGAACAATGCTAACCCTTTGAAAATGGGGCCCTGAGACCCAAGAGTAAAAAAAGGGGCCATGTGGTAGGATAACTCCATATCAGAGACTTGAGAAAAAGCACCTTCAACCTTGTGCATGTAACAGTGGACACCAAACAACGTTGCACATGTAACAGTGGACACCAAACAACGTTGTACATGTAACAGTGGATGTCACAGCATTGCACGGGGGAGAAAAAAAAACAATGCCTGGACCCCTCCCTCACCAAGTCCTGTTGCACTTTAAAGACCCCATCCCAAAAGAACCCCCTCAATCAAAAAAAGCTGTATGCTTTTGCTGAAATTTTGGGGAATGTGTAAACTATGTAATTTGCTAGGACGCCATAGTTGCATGCACCACATAAAACTTTGAGTGAAGCAGAAATGTTTCTATGTATTTAAACACCAGGATGAAAATGTCTTCATCAACAAAAGACAACACCAGAAGCAGTCTTCAAAATAACTTCACTAAAGTGCAACTAAAATAAAGTCTGCATAGAAACAGTGGAACAGATTGTGGTTTTGCATGTTACATTTTAGTGAGAAAAATCTGTGGCATTTTGGAGCTGAACATTAAAAAATATGGGCGCACCTGGGTTTCTCAAATTATGTAATATAGCTGTACTTGTGGCTGCCTTTTAAATTCAGTTATCATAACTGCAGTGGCTATTTTTGTGTTTCCTTGCGCTTGTGCAAGAGACAGCTTGGGACAGTACCACATCTGAGAGGTGTGTCAGGGACAAGTCCAATGCAGAGCACTGTACAGTGGGTGCGACACTGACACACCAGTGACCACTGAAGCAGAGTGTGATGGCCGTTGGAATTTCACAGCTGGGGGCTGGCTCGCACTTGAGAGAAATTAATCACACCAATGAGAGAGTGTGCTTCATTCCTCTCATTTGCACAGCCAGCATTGCAAGTTTGCAGACCCTCACGCTCCCTCCCACTGCTGCAGTCTGCCTCGCATGCACCCTCTGTTTCCCCCACCAGCCCGGCATCTTTCATTAAACCTTCCTGCTGCCTCCCACTGCTGCTGTCCTTCCTGCTCCTGTCCCAGCCCTGGGCGTCTAACTGTAACCTCCCCCCTCCACGGTTATAGGCTTACCACATGCTGCCTCTGTTTGTGCTGCCTTGCTCCCCGGATCCAGAGGGTTCTTGAGTGCTTCTGCCGGTCCCGTCATCCCTGGTTTTGTTAAAAGGGGACCGGCAGAGCAGGAAAAAAGTAAAAGAAACCGCTATATGCTGTGGCAAGTTGCCAATCACCGCGCAGCTCCTGGGTGAGCTGCTGCGGTCGGCTCCTCCCCTCTCCACAATGAAGGAGGCGCGTGCTGGAAAGCGAAAGCCACAGCACTTGAAAGTGAAAGCCACTCCATGTGGCTGGCAGCAGTCCTGTTAGTGTGTGCCCCAGCCCCGAGTGAAATATTAATGAAATATAATGTTAACCCTCCTGCTCCCTCCCACTATGTGCTGTCCACCCCACACCATCCATTTCCCATTCCTGTGCTGACATCGGGGTGCCCAATCCCCGTGTCAGCATCATGTACCCCCCCAACTCATGTAGGACACTGGGAGCCCACCCCAGTGTGCCCAAATTTATTTATTTTGTTTGTACCTGTAAATAAAGAAAACCATCCCCCGACCTCTTTTTTTTGTTTTTTCTTCAACCTGTAAAAAAGAAAACGGTCCTTCGTCGTCTCCCCAGTCCTCCCTCCCACATCCCCACCCTCCCACTGAGCACCTACCTCCCCTTACCCCCCCTTACCCCATACTTACCTCCGGAGGTTAGCGCTGTCATCTTCTGAGGACCGGGACACTTCAAAGCTGACCGGCAAACTGAAGAATCAAGGGTAAGCACTGTATAATGGCAGTCAGTGGGGTTTTCAACTTAGGTTGATATCCTAACCATTTTTAGGAATTTTGGCCCCAAATTTTCAACATGGGGGTTCTTGGGACTCCACCTCATGAACGCTGTCACTGTCATTTCGTTACTCGGTCCCAAAAGGGGATTTTTGCGGTCGCTGCACGGAATCGCCTTTCTGGACCAATTAACGAAACGACAGTGATAGTATTCATGAGGTGGGGTCCAAAAGCCCGTGTTGCAAATCTGGTGAAAATTCCAAAATTGACTGGGCGTTAGCGCAGATAGGCAGTTTCACGACGCCCTAACTCTCGCTTAATTTTAATATTTTCACTCCAGATTTTCAGCATTGCTATTTTTTCACACCTCCTTATGAACAGTACAGCTGTCATTTTCACATCCTGCCTGGAAATTGTTTTCGCACTGTGGCGAGAATGGCGCAGTCGCTTCAGTGAAATCACCTTCGGGATAAGTGAGTTGAAATGACAGTGGCATTCTTCATGAGGTGGGTCCCAAAAAGGCTATGTTGAAAACTTGGTGAAACTGCTCCAAAAAATAACCGAGTTACACCCGGTTGTTCAAAATTTTCTACGCACACATGTAACTGGTTATTTTCAATATTTTCACTCCAAATTTTCAGTATAGCCTTTTTATCACACCACCTCATGACCAGTACAGCTGTCATTTTTCACATCTTGCCCATAATGTGTTTTTGCACCTGTGGCGTGGAATACCGTTTTCCCACGGATTTGAAAATTTTCACCTACAGGGTTCATGAGGTGTGGTGATAAGAAGACTATGTTCAACATTTAGGGTCAAAATATGAAAAAATTACAAAGTTATGGCCACGTGTTGCAGTTTTGGTATGCATGCTGGTAACTGCGGAAATCCTAAATATTTGCATCCCATATTTTTTTAAATTATTTGTACTCCTACTACACAGTCCTCTCTGTCTGGAGGGAGCCCCAGCCCTGCCCCCGACATCCACCAGCTGACGCCGACCAGCTACCCCCAGGGCTTTCCGCCCTGGTGGGGTTAGCGGGTGGGCCCGGGGGCCCAACCCCACCAAGACCCCCCCCCAACCAAGACCGGATCCAGTACAGTGGTCGGCTCAGTGACTGCTCGCAGAGGGACCTGCAAGCTCCCTCCATCATTCGTTGTGAGCTTTTCTCGTCCTGTTTTCTCCCCTTCAGGGGTAGAGTGTGCAAGGATGCCGGCGACTGTGCTGCACAATCTCCCGTGCATGCACCCCCTCAGGCATCTACCCCGCCTCTGACCCATTGTCTGCAGCATCAGTGTGCCAGCCCCCAGCTGCTGCTAGGGGCCAGGCATGCACCGACGGCTGGTCACCCCCTCTCCCTGGAAAAGGAGAGTTGTCCTTGGGATGCTCAATCCTTCTCCTCCCCTGCTGACCCCCAGTGGCCTGCGCTTGCTCCCGAACATGGGTCACCAGCATGGCGCGAGGTGTGACACCCAGCACCTCAACCCTCAGTGCCACCGAGCCAGTGATGCACCCCATATTTTCAACATAGCCTTCTTAATACCAGAGTTTCTGTATTCAGTTGCTGTCCTAAATATGACAGCTTGTCAAAACATAGTTCAGGCAGGCTTTTCCACCCACCAGACAAAATTATGCCCACTTGTTGCAATTTCAGTGCACATGCTAGTAACTGCGGAAATCTTAAATATTTGCACCCCACTTTTTTTTTTTTTTTAAATTAGTTGTACTCCTGCTCCATGGCCCTCTCTATCTGGAGCCCCCCCCGATGTCCACCAGCCGATGCCGACCAGCTACCTCCAGGGCTTACCAAGACCGGATCCAGTACAGGGCTCGGTGCCATGAATATTCGGGGGTGGAACCTGTGAGCTCCCTCCATCATCCACCATGAGCTTTTTTTCCTCCTAGTTTCTCCCCTTCAGGGGCGGACTGTGCAAGGACACCAGCGATGGTGCCGGGCACGCTCCCATGTGTGCACTCCATCGGTCATCTGACCCACCTCTGACCCACTGTCTGCAGCATTGATGTGCCAGCCCCCAGCTGCCGCTAGGGGCCAGGCATGCACCGACAACTTGCCGCCCCTCTCCCCGGAGAAGGAGAGCTGTCCCTGGGACATTCTGTCCTTCTCCTCCCCTGCCGAGCCCCAGTGGCCTGCGCTCGCTCCTGAACACGGGTCGCCAGCGTGGCGTGAGGTGTGGCATCCAGCACCTCAACCCTTAGCGCCACTGGCCCGGCGATGCACCCTCACATTTTCAACATAGCCTTCTTATTACCTGAGCTTCTGTAGTCAACTGCTGTCCAAAATATGACAGGTTGTCAAAACATAGTTCAGGCAGGCTTTTCCTCCCACCAGAAGTTCAACTAACACAATGCACACCTGCCACATAAACCATGCAAGGAAACATTCGGCATTGACAAATGCTTGTTTTTTTTTTTGTTTTTGTTTTTTTTGTTTTGTTTTTAAGTAATGTGAAAAGTATTTGGCACATTGATACCCCAATTTCATGGAATTACCCAAATGTGACTTTTAGTGTTAGAATATTATTGCACAATTGCTGTAAGATCAGAAGTGGTACAACATAGAGGATAATGCATGAGCATCGATGAACAACAACTCTATGCTCACTTCGAGTGGTTGTCATGACAACTTAGAGAAATCTCGAGAGCGCAACTCAAAAAGTTTACCTAAGGTGTCATGACAACCACGAGAAGCGGGCATAGAGTTGTTGATCGATGCCCATACATTGTTTTTTATAGTGTATGGGCATTGGTGCCTTGACTTTCAATAAAATATAGTATTTTTTTTTTATTATTTTTATTTTTTTATATTCTTTATTTTTCAGGTCAGTATTACAGCAGGAATACATTTGTACAGCAATTTCATTGTTCATGATATACACATACAGTTTAAATTCATATGTTACAGGACATTCTATCCAGTTTAAACCATTTGTACAAATCACTTTGGACATGTAATGTCCTTTGGCATCATATAATTGATAATGGGGTACATGTGGGAAGAGAGATGCAGGTACCAAGGGGCGTATCTCATCAGGGGATAAATTAATCATCTAATGGGGAAATATAGAAGACCCAGGCCCTCCAGTAAATTTCAAACTGGGGAATGCGGTCAGCAAATAGTCGTTCCAAATAATAGATCTCTGACACTATAGAGTGCCAGTGGGTCAAAGCTGGGATTGTGGACTTCCGCTATAAGCTGGTGATCACCTTCTTAGCTGCAGCTAAGTATAAATAAAGTTTGCTTTTTTTAGTAGGCACTAAACCCTCTTCCCCTATGTATAGCAAAATCATTTGATTTGTTAAAACCAAATCTGTATCAATTAATACTTATTGAAGGAGCAGTCCTATATAACTATTGATAACATCTATCGATCTCCATCTGCAAATTCAGATTACACAACTGATATGTTTAAAGAAATTACACATTTTTCAGAATCTCAAGATACTGTAATATTTGGTGACTTTAATCTCCCTCATATTAACAGGGACTCATTCTCAGGACAGTCCTGTGCCAAGAAAGGACTAATAGATGTGGTAGTTAGTACTGGATTACAACAACTTGTTACTGAACCCACTCGAGGTCCTAATATTTTGGATCTATTATTTACTAACATAGAGCAACAAATTAGCAATTTATAAATTTGGGATCCACTTGGGACCAGTGATCATTCATCCATTCTTTTTGAAATTTAACAGTTTAAAACTACACAAAAGAAGTTATACTGCACAAAAAATTATAATAAAGCAAATTTTTCTAAAATCAATGAATACTTACAAAACATAAACTGGGAATCTAATCTTCTTAATTGTACAACACAACAAGCTTGGAACTTTTTTAAAAACATTGTATATTATTTGGAAAATACCTTTATTCCATCTAAGAGGAAATTTAATAATAAAGGAAAAATTCTCCCTTGGTTCAACAAGACAACTAAAAATCAGATTAAAATAAAAATTAAACTTTTTAGGAAACTTAAGAATAGTTCTGTTCCATTTAAAACTACTCTAGTACATAAATACAGACTATCTGTGAAAAACTTAAAACAATTCTATTAAATTGGCAAAAAATAAGCTAGAATTTAAACTAGCTCACACAAAAGACTGTCACAAATATCTTTTCTCCTATATAAATAGTAAAAAAAGGTGTATCAAGGACCACTGGTCCCATTATAACCAATGGCTCTTCTCTATCTGATATAGAAACCTCGAATCTCTTTAATAAGTACTTTTGTTCTGTCTTCTCTCAAAAATCACATATTAGTACATTTAAAGTTCACCATGTAGATTATCATAGGTTCTATCCAACTGACATTATATGGGCTATCAAAAAACTAAAAAAAAAATACTAGTCCGGGCCTAGACTGTATTCATCCATGGTTTCTGATCGAAACCTCTATAAATATTTTTATACCTTTGTCAATTATCTTCAACAAATCCTTACAAGAAAGCATTGTACCAAATGATTGGCGTTCAGCAATAGTTACTCCTATATTTTAAAAAGGCAATAGAGGTTCTGATAAAATTATCAGTCAATTAGCCTGACCTCAGTGGCTGGTAAATTAATGGAACGAGTCATGAAGTCTCTAATAGATCAAGATTGTAAAAAATTAGGAATTTATAATTCAAATCAGCATGGGTTTGCTACCAAGTATTCCTGCACCACCAATCTGATATCTTTTTACAATAATATAAGTACTCTACTAGATGTGGGTATCCCTATTGATGTAATTCTTTTGAACTTTAGTAGAGCTTTCGATAAAGTCTCACATGAAAAACTCATTACTAAAATGCACAATCTAGGTTTGTCACCTGATCTTGTCAACTGGACTTTAAACTGGTTGACAAATCATTCTCAGAGAGTCAGAATTAATGATATCTTGTCTGATTCGGGTAGTGTGACAAGTGGTGTACCACAGGGGTCGGTCTTGGGACCAACATTGTTTAATCTCTTTATCAGTGATTTACAGACAGGGCCAAATAATTTCATGGCTAAATTTGCAGACGATACTAAATTGGGGGGGGCAAGGTTAATAATCAAGAAAATATTTCTGCATTAAAGAAGGATTTGGAAAAATTAACACTTTGGGCAAATGAAAATCATATGCAGTTTAATCAAGACAAATGTTTAGTAGTGCATTTCGGTGTAAATAATCCAAAAACGATGTATTAAATAAACGGACTACCACTTCACTCATCAAATTGTGAGAAAGATTTAGGGATATATGTTAATAATAAACTTACATCAAATGATCACTGTGTTAGAACTGCTTGCATGACCAACAGACTTTTGAGGCAAATAAAATGCACTTTTGTTAATCGCACTGAACAATGCCTTATTCCATTGTATAGGGCATACATTAGACCATATCTAGACTATGGCTCCCCTTTCTGGAATCCAAACCAAAAAAAAGACATAGCAATTCTTGAACAGGTTCAAAGGAGAGTAACTAGAATGATTCTAGGATTAACAAACTTGGATTATCAGAACAGATTAAAAGCTACTGGTCTCTTCTGTCTTCAAACTAGAAGATTAAGTGGTGATAAGCTTATGGTTTTTAATTTAATAAATTCACCAGATCTAATGGAAAAATGTGGTCTAACACTCTCCAAAAGGAGACATGTTCCGAGACTGCATAATAAACAGCTTGAAGTAAAAACTTATAAAACCAGCAAAAAGGGAAACTTTTTTCCAATAAGAGCATCCATTGTATGGAACACCTTGCCACAAGAATTGGTAGAGGCAACTAGTGCCACTGTCTTTAAAAACAAATTAGATGTTTTGTTGAGGGATAAAAGATAAATAATGTCCCACATAGTGTGGGGAACAGTCTCGATGGGCTCTGGCCTTCTTCTGTTCTTTCATACCAAGTAATACTTGGAGACTCCTGGCAATTTCTTTCCAATACTGGGAAATTTTCGGGCATGAACAAAAAATATGGGAGGTATTAGCCCTCACCTGCCCACATTCTCTCCAACACTTTCCTGAGTTTCCAGGTAGGAATTTAGCTAGTTTATCTGGAGACATAAAGAAATGCATGCGGCACTTCCAAATAAATTCAAGCCAATAGGGAGTGGAAGAAGCCTTCATGGACGGAATAACTGGCTCTAGCCATTTATCATATGTAATCTAAGTATTTAATTCTTTATTCCATTTAGTCAAAACATTCACTGTGGTCTGCTTCCAATTTTCCCTCAAGGCTCTATAAAGCTGACCAATTAATTGTGTTGGGAGTTTTCCCTCAATTGCCTCAATTATCAGATTCATCAGGTTAGGCTTGGGGGAGAAAAGAGCCAACAGAGTGGAGCCCAAATCCATCAGATATGAACGTATCTGCAGAAATCTAAAGTGATGCGTGGAAGGGAGTCCGAATTTAGATTGTAGGGAGGCAAAGGGCATCACCCCATGTATATCTAGAAATTGGTAAAATATCAAAAGACCTAATTTATGCCACTCCTCATATGTATGGTCTTGCCTGGCTGCTATGAGCTGTTTTTCCCTAGTCACCAGTCGGAAATAAAAAAAAAAAAAAAAGCTTTGCAAGTTCCTGAGCTGACCTAAGTTCGTACCATACTTTTAATATGTTACGGGTCCCCCGCGTAAGTCCCTTAAAGATGGAATAGAGTCTAATGGAGAAAACAAAACAGGGAATATATCGTAAACGTTATTCAGGGTAAATTCAGTTAATTTCCACGGGGACATAGTATGTCTATTAAGCCAAATAAGAATGACTTTAGATGTCCTGGCTCTATGATACTCTTTTTAATTAGTAAGGTTTAAACCTCCTTTGGCAATAGGTAATTGTATAGATGACCACTTTATCCTTGGGTGTTTCCCAGCCCAGACAAACCTGGAGAATATTCTATCCCAGGAAAAAAAATAAAATCTTGATGGAATTAAAGGTAAAGTTTGAAAAAAAAAAATAAAATCTTTAGAAAGACCGTCATTCGGATAGTCTGGATATGCTGATGAAATGATAAGTGCAAATGTGCCCACTTTTCCATTAGTTATTCTATGGCTAAAGTCACAGGCTCCAGGTTCTGGAGCTTCAAAAGGTCCAGGTCTTTTGGAACTACAACTCCCAAATACCGAATTCTATTATTTCGCCATCTAGCTGGTAATAGAACACTCAGACCTTGGGTTGGGACAAAGTTGAGAGGAAGAATCTATGTCTTTTGAATATTAATCTTATATCCAGCAACCTCCAAAAACCTCTATATCACCTCTATAATGGCTGGTATTGAGCTTTAAGTGTCTAATAGGGTCAGCAATATATCGTCCGCATATAATGACAGAGTTAATTCTCTCCCCCTGAATGGTATCCCGTGGATGTTGGCATTTCGTCTAATGGCCTCTGCCAGTGGTTCAATATATAAAGCAAACAAAAGTGGGGAAAGTGGGCAGACCTGCCTAGTCCCCCTGCCCAGATGTATCCTATCTGATAGCTGACCATTCACCTTGATATACGCCTTTGGAGAGGCATATACCCTCCGTAGCAGGGAAATAAATTCCCCTGGAAACCCAAACTCCGAGAGGGTCCTCCAGAGAAAATTCCAGCTAACCCAGTCGAAAGCCTTGTCAGCATCCAGGCTGACAAAGGCTGCCGGGATTTTCCTCTTATTCACATAATCAAGGAGATGTACTGTTCTTTGGATATTATCTGCAGTTTGTCAGTTCTGGACAAACCCTGATTGATCTGGATTCACTAGCTCAGGGATCAATTTCTCTATTCTATGAGTCCATATAGACATAAACAACTTATAATCCATATTGAGTATGGATATCGGTCTATATGAAGTAACTAAATCTGGGGGTTTACCTTGTTTCAACACCGGAGAGATATTAGTATAATCCCAAGAAGGGGGGGGGTCCCTCCCTCCTGAATCTCCTGAAATAACTTAACTAATACAGGAGCAATATGTTTGTAAAACGTTTTATACCACTCAGCTGGCATTCCTTCCGGGCCTGGGATTTTTAAGGTTTTACTATCTGTCACCACTCTTAAGTTCTTCCAACCTAATCTGGGCCTTCAGTCTCTCTGCCACATCGTCTGGCAAATGGGGAAGAGTGAAGGCGCGAAAAAACTTCTCCAACTTACTCGAGTCGGCTAGCACTGGGGTGGTATATAGCTGGGAATAATAATTCTTAAAGCTAACTTTTATTTGTTCTGTGTGAGTTACTCTGGTATTAGATGTAGAATCAGTTAAGTGAGAAATGCTTGTGGTTGTCCTCTGCCCTCTTAATCTTCTAGCCAGGTTCTGAGCCCCTTTTGGCCCTCCCTCAAACCTATATGATTTCAGAAAAAACAAAGCCTGTTGTGTTTTCTCATCTAAAAGCTTCTGTAAACTAATTCTATGCAGCGGGGGGATCTGGGATTCCGGAACACAGAATTAGAGTGCAGGTCCGATGGGAGAAGGAGTTAAATTGTGAGGAGGAGAAACCTGGTTGGGAGGTGATATGGAGGATGGCGAATAAAACCTCGGCCTCTCCCTCTTGGAGGGAGTTCAGGTGGAAGATTCTCACAAGATTTTTCAGAACTCCTACAATAACAAAACACTACGGCCGAGACAGGATCAGATGAATGCTGGAGAGGGTGCGGACAGGTGGAGTCGCACAAACACATTTTCTGGAGTTGCCCCAGAGTTAAGAATTACTGGAGCCTGGTGGCTCAAGGTATGGGTCAGATCCTTCAGGTGGAGATTCGGATCACCCCGCTACCTTCTGTTGAGAACCACCCCTGGAGTGGGGGCTCAACAGCTACATATCTGTTTTCAATTCTGGTGGCTGTGGCCCAAAAGCAATCAACAATAGTTATGGCTAGACAAGGCTCCTCCGGCCGTGAGAACACTGGCTGGTGATTTGTGACCAGATTAGATTAATGGAGAGACTTACTGCCAATTTGAACTTGAAAGACGGATAGATTTAGAGCTCAGTGGCTTCCCTTCTTCGAGTTCTTGGCAGTAAAGGAGGGGGTTGACATTTTGGCAATCTTAGCTAAAGAAGCCCTGGATTGAGAGCAGAGGGACTGCCCTCGTCATGAGACACCCCTCCCCCACTACGTAGGGGAGGGAGATAGAATATAGTGCAATAGATTGGAGATTTGAAGGGACCTATTGACCACCACTCACCATCTGTCTAGGGAGGGAAGGGCGGGAAGAGGGAGGAATCAATCTGTTTAATATTTGTTGTTTTAATGATGCATAAAGAGAATTTGTTAACTGTCATTGGCATAAATAAGCTGAAACTAGAATAATGTTTTAGGTTTTTTAAACTGGGCTTAAGGACCCAGGTTGATTGAAGGACCTTTCTTTTTAATTGCATGAATATTAGAAGAGGTAACTGCTAATTTTGATGTATTTTATTCTGCCTAGCCAATGTACTATACGGATTATGGTTCTTATTCAAACATTTCAATAAAATACAATTTCAAAAAAAAAAAAAAAAAGCTTCTGTAAACTAGCTTTTGTTTGCTTCATTTGTGTCCTAATCTCTTCAGTTATAGGGACATGGGCCTGTAGGTCCTTCAATTCACCATGAAGCTTTATATATTGTTTTTCCCAGTTTTTTTTCCTAGCCGCTGCATAAGCTATGATCTCCCCACGAATCACCACCTTAATTGTATCCCACAGCATCGATGTGGAGACCTCCCCTCCTGAGTTTTCTGCAATTACCTGGGCAATTTTAGCTTTGAAGCTATCTCTAAAGGGTTTATCTTTTAAAAATGAGGTATTCAGACGCCACCCAGTGGTTTTCTTAGGAATTTTAAAGTCTAGTTTTAAGAATAGGGGTGAATGATCTGAAAGGAATCTGGGACCAATTGCCAGGTCTTGTAAATAATCTGTATGTTCCTGAGTAATAAAAAAATAATCCAATCTGGAATGGGAGTCATGATAAGGAGAGTAAAAGGTATATCCCCTTGTCAATGGATAAAAAACCTCCAGACATCCGTCATGGCAACTGCTTCCATATTAGTCCTGAAATATTTCAGGGCCGAGGAAGATCTATGTTTATGTGGGGCAGATTAATCTAAATGGGGGTTCAAGGTAAGATTAAGATCCCCACCCATAATCAAACATCCCTGAAGATAATCTATTAATTTGCCAAAAAATCGTTTCAGTATTACTACTAGCATTATTGGAGGGGAATACACTTTCTCCAATGTTACCTGTTTCCCAAACAATGTCCCCTTAAGGATCACATACCATCCATGAGGATCAGTGAGCTGTGAGGATAAGTGAAAAGGGGAGGTCCGAGGAATCATAATTGGCACCCCACATCGTTTTCCATTTGGGAAAGACGAAGCATACACCTGATACCATCCCCCTCCCGATAATTTAGTGTTTGACATCTGTCATGTGGGTCTCCTGTAAATATATGACATCAGATAGATGTTTCCTTAGGTTTTGTAAGAGTCTTGCTCTTTTAATCGGGGTTATTCAACCCATTTATATTAAGGTACAACACCGTAATAATTTGGGTTGTCATTATAGAAGATTATGCTGCCTTTGGACCTCCCCCCTGTACCATCCCTTCTTCCATTCAACCTATAAAATAGGCGGATGTAATTTGGATCCACTGCGAAGAAACATTATAAGACCTTTCCTTAAGCTTGGTTCATAGCTCTTAACCCCTCGCCACCCCCCCCCCAAAAAAAAGGTTCCACCCTTGTATATCTTTAATTTTAACATTACTGTCCACCCTGCTATCCTGCTGTGGCTGTAAATGCAACTGAAAAAATGAAGTAACTGTGTTTTACATATATTAAATGTGTTAGTCTGTATAAACTGTACAACCAACTGTGTGGACCAAAAGTCGAGGAGAAACCCCACCTCAAGACATGAACTATGTACATCAACTGCGACTTCCAAGGTAGGGGAGATTCTTTGCCTAATCCCCAAATGTTCTTTCAGACCAACAGAAGGAACCGGAGGTAGTCCGGGTGCTTGTTGATCTCGGGCCTCCAGAGGGTGTAAGTTCCCTCTAAGGTTAAAACAAAAAATGGGCAGAATGTTAAAATGAAGTCCAAAAAATAAAACAAAATATAACGTTTTGCTGCCCTTCTAACTCAAACATAATCCTAATAGCCTGGCAGTAATCTCAAGCTCCCCCATCAGGTTCAGATTGTAATTTTCTTTTGTAAACTTTTGGCTTTCATACATATCTCCTATTATTTGTACACTAAACCCTCCTTCTTTCACCTTCATTTACTTTTCCTTATAGTTATAAATCCATATATATTTGCTCGAAACAGAAATAACAAGAGTTCTATTGTAGGCCTGTTTATACCAGCCTGAGATTGTCCCTGCGCAACGTCCTGGATTCGGGCCTCTGCCCCAGTTATGTTAGTCTCTGCAGGTAAAAATCTCCAAAATTCTGTCTGTAGACTAGACTCACTGAGCACTTCTCCATGTTTTTCTAGATTTAAGTCGGGTTCTGCCACGGGTAGGTCTGTGAAATATAGCGAGTCGGTTCTTCAGACTGTCCAGTCTCTGTTCTCCCACTTGTCGACGTTCTTCACGTGGAGTCACTGTCTGCCATCTGGGTACCCTTGGCGAGACCGTAGGTCTTAACTTGGCGCTCTTCTTAATCTGGATCCCCATTTTGAGAAGCTCTTCCCTGGCCTCTTCTGCAGAGTGAAACTCTTTCCTGCCAGTCGGGTGCTGCACAACGAGGCGAGCAGGGTAAGGGGTGGAATATTTTTTCTAGGGACATGGATATGTTGTTCATCCACACTGTCTGGCAGGTTTTTTGCTGCTTTAAATCTTGCCGGAAGGTCTTCAAGCCGGCTCCTCTCACCCACCCGGGTGGTAAAACTCTCGGCTCCGCCCCATGACGCCAGATCTTCCTTACCGCTTGGAAGCTCAGGTTCACTCCTTAACGCTCTGCGTATAGACTGGATCCTAGTTCTTCGGTTCACCTGAAAATAGTTCTAAAATTCTCAAGACTTTGGTCAAATTCTTCCCTCGCGGCTGCGATGGACAAATCGACTCCCAGTTTTCGGCCATGCCCATGCGGGCAGAAGATGTCCAGGATGGACCCGCACTCCACGTACGTCTACTGCCTCGGCCTTGATCACGACCCGCAGGCCTGCGAGTTGTGTAGATCATTCTCGGCCAACGTCCTTGAAGACCGCGCTGCCTAGTTACAACCTGGGTGCCCCAAGAAGCGCTACCCGACAGCGAAGTCTAAGGAGGCCCGTTGGGCGGTGTCAGCGGTGGCTGGCTCGGCTAAGCAACTCGAGCAGATGATCGCCCTCGAGCAGGAGGCGGCCCAGGCTGCATCCTCATCCTCCTCGGTTGCGGCATTTATCTCACTCTCTGGGATCCTCCTAGACAGCTTCTTTTAAGGAGCTTTGCCAGTCCCTTTCCACGAAGGGAGAGGGGCCATCGGGACACTCTTCTCGGTCAAGAAAGAAGGACTCGAAGGGTAATTCCCACCGTCGATGTTCGTGGGAGTGGAGAGGTCCCCTCCCGGACAGTCTACATTCGACGATTCGAGGGATGCGAGCTAAGGCAGCTGGCTTCTGATGTCCCCGTCAGGTCAGCTGGCCGAGACACCTGTCGACGCGGTCGAGATATTTCTCGACCTGTCGGACGGGCTGTCAACTGGTGAAGCCGACAACCCTTCATCACTGGTTCCCCCGGTGGAAATCGAGGACATGCCTGCGCCTCCTGTGCCGGAGTCCCCGGTCAAGGCTCCCAAGCCGAGGGAGGAGCGGGTGTCCCCTGCTCCCTCCCAGACCAACCCTCGGAAACACCGAGGGTCCCGGTCTTGGTCTCGGACCTCGTCTCGGTCCAGCCGATCCCACCAACATCGGCAGTCTCGGTCTCGGGACCGAGGAAAGCGGCGGCACCGCTCGTCCTCATCTTCCTCCTCAGAAGAGGAGAGGCTTCAGCGCAAATTGTGTCGATGCTACGAGGACTTAATGTGGCAGCAGCTCCTTTTGTCTGGGAACAAGCCGATGCTGTCGCCTTCCCCGGCCATTAAGTGGCTGTCACCCATAAGGCCGAAACAGCCCCTCGCGGTAGTCGAGGTGCCCAAGCCTGGGCCAGTTGTTCAGCCGAAACCAGCTGCCCCACTGATTGTGGTGGAACCTCCGCCTCCACAACCGAAATCGGGGGCGCCAACCAAGGACTCTCGGTCGGGTCAGGGTCTGCCCCACCGGTTGTTGGTCACCCTGACTCCCGACCGTCCTCGGCAGGTGGAGGGTGGCTCAGGCCTCAGGCAACTCTTTGCAGACTCCTCGGAGTCTGATGACGTCTCCTCCCTGTTTTCCATGCCCCTTGACCTGGAGTCCTCCGAGGGCAGTCGATGGACGAGAGCCCATCATCGTTCATGGGTCTGCTTCGGCTCATCTCGGAGTCCACCGGGATGTGGCTCGAGCCCATATCCAAGCGGGCCAAGTATCCCCTCACGGAGATACTGGACCGAGGGCATTCGCCCACGGAAGCCTTTCCAGTGGCTGAAGCCATTGTTGTCCCAGCCTTGGAGCTTTGGCAGCGGCCGGCTTCCTGTCCTGCGCCTTCAGCCAGGATGGCCAGGAAGTATGTGGTCCCTACCGGTTCTTTGTCCAGTTTTTCGGAGCATCCCTCTGCGGAGGCGTTGGTCACTGATAGCGTTTTCCGGCGCTCTGGGAACGCTAGGGATGTGGATAAACCCCGCGACAAGGAGTCCAAAAAGCTGGACTATGCCGGGCACAAGGTGTACGCTGCGTCCTCCCTCGGCCTCCATCAGGCCAGCTCGGCCGTGCTGATGGCACACTTCTCCCACGCCCTCATGGGCTCCCTGGATGAGGTGATCCCTCATCTCCCAGCCGACCTGCAGGCTACGGTCAAGCAGGTGCGGGATCAGGGAAGGGCAGTGGCGAAACAGCAGCTCCAAACGGCTCTGGACATTGGAGATTCCTGTGCCCAATCAGTAGCAGCCGCAGTGGCCATGCATCGCAGAGCATGGCTGAGGACATCCACCTTCACGGAGGATACCCAGCACAAATTGGCGGACGTCCCCTTCTTGGGGACTGACCTGTTCGGCCCTGGAGTGGAAGGCCACCTCCAGCGGATCGAAAAGTCCAACGCTACCCTGGACTCTGTCACCTCCACCCAGAAGAACAAGTGCCGTCGTCAGTAACATAAGCCCTTTCACCCTTCTGCGCCTGCGGCACGTCCGGCCCAGCAACACCAGCATCAGGGCCAGCAGGCTCGCGCTTGGCACCCCAAAGCCAAGCTTGCAGCTTCCTCTAACAGGAAGCAGGGAGAAAAAGGCCCAGGAGGTCCCTCGGCCGGTCCTTCCTCCAAGCCTGCCCAGTGACAGGTTGAGGGGTGTCACCCCCAGCCTCGTCGCTCCCCTTGGGTTCCCCATGAGGGATGGCTCGCCACTTCCTTTCCGCCTGGTCCGCTATCACCATGGACCGCTGGGTTTTGAGGTGGTAGGAAAGGGCCTGCCTCTGAGTTCAAGCAGGCCCTGCCTTCCGAAAACATCGTCTCCGCTGGGGCTACGGGTCCGCAGCCTCCCTGTTGGCTCGTCGAGCCGACATTGCTCTGCTTCTCAAAAAGGAGGTGATCAGGAAGGTGGTGGACCCTTCACCAGACCCAGGGTTTGTGTCCAGGTACTTCCTGGTCCCGAAATGGACGGGGGGGCTGGCGCCCCATTCTAGACCTGCATGACCTGAACAGGTTCTTGAGGTCTCGAACCTTCAGGATGGTCACTCTGGTTCAGATCATTCCATCCTTGGAACGAGGCATGTGGTTCTGTTCTCTGGACCACCAGGACGCGTTCTTTCACATCCCAGTCCGTCCGTCCCACCAGAGATTCCTCCACTTCAGGGCAGAGGGATCCCTCTATGAGTTCCGGGCCATGCCCTTCGGCCTTTCTCTAGTTCCCAGGGTCTTCACCAAATGCATGGCAGTGGTGACAGCATTCTTGTGGCTACGAAGGGTCCGGGTGTACTCCTACCTGAACGACTGGCTGATTGCGGCCTCCTCCAGAATGGAGGTGGAGCAGTCCAGGGATCTGGCCCTCCAGGTTTGCTCTCAGGTTGGCCTCCTTATCAACGAAGCCAAGTCGAAACTCGTGCCAAAGCAGGTGATACAATTCAGCAGGGCAGAGCCCGACTCTCTGCGAGCCAGAGCATGGCTCCTGGCGGACAGGGCCGAGGTTCTTTCCTCCTTTGCCCAATCATTTCAGGGTGAGCAATTGCTCCCTGCCCGGGACATCCTGTGCCTCCTGAGCCTCATGGCAGCCTACACCAGCGTGGTCCGTTGGGCCCGTTGGTACATGCGTCCCCTACAATGGGGACTGGCCAGCCAATGGTCACAGCACTCCGATCCTTTGGATCAGCTAGTGGCAGTGACCCAGGAGATGTGGAATGCTCTCCAGTGGTGGACCGTTCCAGCTCATCTGCAGGAGGGCATCCCGTTTGTCCACCCCAAGCCGACAGTCTCTCTATCAACCGATGCCTCTCTGGGTTGGGGTGCCCATCTGGAGGAGCACAGAGCCCACGGCCTCTGGTCCCCGGAGTCCCGATGCCACATCAACCTGCTGGAGCTTCGAGCGGTTCATCTAGCCCTCACCACCTTTGCTCCGTTTGTACGGGGTCAAGTGGTCCAGGTCCAGACGGACAATACCACGACCATGTACTACCTAAACCGCCAGGGCGGGATGCGCTCCATGCCTCTGTGCAGGGAAGCTCTCCGCATTTGGTCCGTTGTGCGCAGCCTGGAGGCGGATCTCCTTGCCATCCACGTGGCAGGAGCCACCAATATTCTGGCCAATGCCCTAAGCCGGATAGGGACTGTGTCCCACGAGTGGTCTCTCCTACCGGAGGTAGTACAAGATCTGTTCTCCCACTGGGGCATGCCTCAGGTGGACCTGTTTGCCTCCAGGAAGAATGTGAAGCTGAGACTGTTTCATGCCCGCCCCCCTCAGCAGGGCTCGCTGCAGGGGGATGCCTTCTCGAGGTCATGGACCCCGGGCCTCTTCTACGCCTTTCCCCCATTTCCCTTGATCCACAAGGTGCTTCTCAAGGTGAAGAGGGACAAGGCGCAGGTGATTCTGGTAGCCCCAGACTGGTCCCGCCAGTTCTGGTATCCAGATCTCCTCAGTCTGAGCTCCAGGCTCCTGAGGCGGCTTCCAGCCCGCCCAGACCTGATCTCAGTCAATCGGGGAAGGTATTCCATCCGGACCTTCAATCCCTGCACCTGACAGCCTGGTTCCCGAGCGGCTAGATTTCCAGGCCTTGGGTCTTTCCGACGAGGTCCTCAATGTTGTTGAGGCGTCCCGTAAGGAGTCTACCAGAAAATGCTACGCCTTAAAATGGAAGAGATTCTCCATTTGGTGTCAGGGCAAGGGCCAGGACCCTTCCTCCGGTTCCTTGGCAAGCATTCTGGACTACCTGAGGTCCCTTTCTCAGCAAGGGCTTCAGTCGACGACCCTTAAGGTGCACCTGGCAGCCATCTCTGCTTACCGGGTGTGGGCCGGGAAGCAGTTGGTGGCGCAGGAGAAGGTGGACGGGCACTTTTTCAAAGGCCTGGATCACATATCCCTTCCGGTGTGAGAACCTCCACCTCCGTGGGATCTACTGCTGGTATTGGCTAAGCTCATGGGCAAGCCATTCGAACCGATGCACAGGTGTGACATCTCTCACCTGTCGTGGAAGACTGCTTTCTTGGTGGCTATCACGTCAGCCAGAAGGATGGGAGAGCTCCAGGTGCTTTCCATCGAGTCTCCTTATCCGGTCTTCCACAGGGACAAGGTTGTCCTGTGCCCCAACCCGAAATTCCTTCCGAAGGTGGTGTCGGAGTTTCACCTTAACCAGGTGTTGACTCTGCGGTGTTCTACCCCAATCACACCTCGGATGCCAAATATAGGCTCCATACTTTGGACCCTAGAAGAGTGCTCGCTTATTACAAGGGGCGGACGGCTGAAGTTCGGGGAGAGGTTCGCCAGCTGTTTGTCACCTACGCTGAAGCCACACCTGGCAGACCTGCAGCCAAGCGGACGATGGGCAGGTGGGTCACCTCCTGCATAGATTTCTGCTATAGGTTGGCAGGCATGGAGCCTCCCAGAGGGATAAGAACTCATTCTACCCACCATACCGCTGCATCAGTGGCTGCTTCCAGGGACATTCCTATCCAGGAAATCTGCAGGGCTGCTACCTGAAAGTCGGCACACACCTTCATTACCCACTACCACATCGACCTTGAGTCATGCCAGGATGCTGGTTTTGGGGCCTCGGTTCTCCAGTCTTTATTCCCTAAGTAGGGTGTGTGCGCTTTGCCTCCCTCCTCCCAGAGAACTGCTAGGAGTCTGCCAGACAGTGTGGATGAACAACATATCCATGTCCTAAATACAGATTACTCACCTGTAACAGGAGTTCTAGGAATGGTATATGTTGTTCATTCACACAACCCACCCGGCCTCCCCGGCTTCGACGCACAACCTGGCTTCCAGCGGGCTAGATCTGGCGTCATGGGGCGGAGCCGAGAGTTTTACCAGCCAGGTAGGTGGGAGGAGCTGGCTTGAAGACCTTCCAGCAAGATTTAAAGTGGCAAGGAACCTGCCAGACAGTGTGGATGAACAGCATATACCATTCCTAGAACTCCTGTTACATGTGAGTAACCTTTATATATTTGCCTCTTTTAGAACTGGGAGAATGTCCGCATATGCCCTCCGACTCTGTGTGGTTTGGGGGGCATAATCATTATCTAAATAGATTCGAGTTTCTCCGTAGAAAATCTTCCCCTTATGCCATGCTGCTGACAGGATCTTTTCTTTTACTGCATAACTGAGGAAGTGGAGTATTATAGACCGAGGCCTAGCATTTGGATCGTTAGGTCGTGGGCTAAACACCCTGTGGGTTCGCTCTAATTCCAATGGCATATCTGAAGGCAATTCTAAGGCTGTTTTCAGAACAGTTGTAATGAAATCTGGGAGATCTTGGTCCTCTGAGCCCTCCGGAATACAATAAATTCGAATGTTTTTCCGTCGGGCCCTAGTCTCTGCATCTTCTTGTCTAGAATGGAGGAGAGCATATTGATCTTGCAGTTCGTGTAAAGACTCCTCGATGTCATCCACCCTATTTTCTACCACAGTGATCTGCCTCTCAGTGGAATCTGTTCATTGCTCTAAATTCGCCACATCCCTTTGCAGCTCCCCATGCATGTCTTTTATTTCCGCACGAAATTCCAGTAATTCTTTGTATATTGTATCAAGCTTCACTCGTTTGTTCTTTATTTTGCCTCGGCCTGCAGTAATCTGTTCAGTGATTTCAGATGGAGCCACTGATAGCTCGGAGTCGGAGGCCTCCGGGCCAACATCATGGCTGCTGGATTTATTCTTTCCCACTTTCTTCCGTGTACAAGTAAGCCGATTTTGTTTCGTTTTAGCCGCTGTCCCTGCAATTATACTTCTTTCTAGATCCCAAAGGCAGTAAAACTGAGTGGTTGCTAGGGATTTAGTGAGGAGGGATCGCAGAGCTCACAACTAGACCGCCATCTTGGTTCTCGGCTCCACCCGGAAGTCCTCGATAAAACATAGTATATTTTGAAACAGGATCCTTTCTTTATTTCTCTCACCACTGCAGCTGGTTCAGGAAGACCAAGGTTAGCGTAACGCACATGCGCAGATCGTTTCATGTTGTTCTACCAGCAACGTGACGTACCATCGATGGCTTAACAGCATTGTGCTGTCACCTCGATGGTACAACAATCCTGTAAAATGATAGATTTTTAGAGGTAACAACGTTCGACCATACATTATAATATTTTGATGTCACTGTGATGGTGTGATCATATTTAGACATATACCATACTGTATGTTGGAACATTTTGCACTGTAGAATTCAGTGACAGCACAGTGCTGTTGTGCATGGTTTACAATTGTCAGTCATCTGTTGCTTATGGGAGGGGACTGCTGTTGTGCATGAGTATCTTTGTCAATCAGAATCATACATCAGATAATTGATAGAACATCAACATTCCACAGCATTTCACTGACAGAACATGAGCATTCCACAGTTTATAAAAAAAGTTTACATTTAAACATTGCAATTTAGCCTGTATGTTTATTGCAGTTTAAATGCATTATGGTTCCATAACTCAAGAAGTTTGCTTCCCCCCCTCATTGTTTGATCTGTAAGAAAAAAAAAACACTTAACATTATTCAAGCTATGGGATCCCTTGCTAATATATTATTGTAAATGTCTTTCCGGATCACTGAATAGTTTTCATATCTTTAGACTGGTTGTTACAATGCAGATAAACAACAGCACAAACTAAACAAAAAAACATTTTTTTTTTCAGTACTTCTCTGCTCCATTCTGTACAGTGTTTATGTTTGTGTGTTTGTAATCTTCATGCTTTCTTCTACTAACCCCACCATTTTTTTTCCTTTTTTAAGATGGGTTCAGGGATCCCCAAACCGGGATGTGGCCTTTGTAAACAGCAAGACTATCTGCTACCCTTGTGGGAACTACATCATTTTCATTGACACAGAAACCAGAAAGCAATCTGTGCTGAAGTGCTCAAACGGCAGCATTGGAGCTGTTGCTGTGAGTGGGAACTCTGAAGTGGTGGCATTTTCAGAGCAGCGATTAAAGCCAGCCATCTTTGTCTACACCTTCCCAGGATTTGTGAAAAGAGCAGAACTCAAAGGTATTTTAGAATGCCTGATACTGTACAGAGCTGCAGAAAGGGACATTATCAACCTGCATGGGCCAATTTTTGGCTCTTTTGAACCGGTCAGTGGTGGGGGCGGGAGTGGGGGTGGCAGTAAAGTATCTTTAAAAGGACAAGCAATTATTTATACTTTTCTGCTGTTTCTTTTTTTCTTCTTTTGAGATTTTTGTCTCATTAGTCATTGATCGGCATCATTCAGCCCCAGTCCATTTAGCCCTGTCACCCACCTTCTCTGGGACTTGCCCTTCTTCAGTCCCCCCCCTGGGAATTACCCCTTGTGGTGGGGCTGTTGGGACTGGCCAGCCCTCCCCCCCCCCAAAAAAAAGAATACAGTCCATATCACTCCAGAGGAAGCATCTAGTTGGTGGTGCAGAGTCTGTAATGGACTGGAGCGCCATCTTATCCGTTGGGGTTTTATCCACAGTTGTTCTCCTTCCCTAGGGTCACCTGTCATGCAGTGACATGTGTGCAAGTGGAGGCATGCACCTAATTGTCCAATGGCCAACCCTCTGCTTAGATCCACTCCCACTCTGCTGCAGCCAGTCCTCCGCTTGTTTGCAGGTAAGGAGTGTTGTGACCTGTGAACCCTCCCCAAGAGAGCAGAGTAGTCTGTGGAATGCTGTGTCTTCTCTCCCCCCCGGCTGATCCCCCCCGTGTATGTCTAGTCTGCTCCTGAACCCAGGTTGCTGATGTGGCAGGCGCTAGTGCTAGTGCCGAGCCACTGGGCCAGCTGCTGTTTCAAATGTTCCTCTTATCAGAAATGATAATTATACCCCAAGATAATCCATGTTTAGCTGGACCTGATTGATACAGCAAAGTTTATATAAAAAGTATTTTTTGTAGTGCTTCACATTGTCAATGGATATTCACAACAACTGGGTATAGTGCACCCCTGCCAAGGGAATGGCACAACCCAAGCTTTAGAATAGTGGGCATATGAAGATTCCAAGCAGCTGCAATTCCCCAGTTCAGCTGCTGAAGACGTTGTAGGACTTGGGAGTGGAGCCTATTTCAGTTAGGTGGGTAGGAAACTGGTAAAGGGGAAGTAACACAGAGCAGTGGTTAATGGGGCTAATCCGGGAGACAGAGAGGTCATAAGCAGAGCTCCACAAGAATCAGTCCTAGGACCTGTCCTATTTAATGTGTTCATAAGTGTCATTGGGGAGGGTATCTGGGGAAAAAATGTGTCTCTTTGCTGATTTATTTTATTTTTATTTATTTAGTTTTTGTTTACCGGGTAAGTACCATAGCCAAGGCATGACTATTTTCAGGCACGACCCGGGAGAAATACATACAATAGACAAGGAACAGACATTAGAAATTAAACAGGATGAAACACGATACAGAGCAGTACAAGATATTGACAAAGATCAGTGAGTTGGTACAAAGTTGGCCAAAATTTCACCGTTAGGTTACAGGACTTGACAGTGGTTCACTAACAACACTTCAATTGATACAGGCAGGAGTGGCCAGGATACAGCGCGATGTAAGATACTGACAAAAATCAGTGAGTAGGTGCAGAAATTAAGACAACATTTAGCAGTAGGGATGACAGAAAGTTACAGTATGCGGCAGGGTGGATAATGATGAAGGGTTGCGGGACCTCCAGAAGGACCTAGAGAAACTAGAGAAATTGTCTAAGGTCTGGCAGTTGAGGGTCAGTGCCAAGGAGTGCAAAGTGATACACTTAGGTAGACTGAATGCCTGTACAGAATACCGGAAGGGAGGAGTTAGACTGGCTAATTCAACAGAGGACAGAGATCTGGCTGTCATTTCTATCTATTTATTTATTTATTTATTTTATTTTAACTTTGTTTACTGGGTGAACAATATGAGCCCAAGGCCCATTTTGAAATGCGACCCGGGAGTCATATTTGGTGATTACCACAAGCAAACAAGTCAGTGCAACAAAGTATCCAGCAAGGCGTTGCGGATGCTGGGTTGTAAAAGGAGGGTTTTTCACAGTAGGAGAACTGAGACAATTCTGCTGTACAGATCCCTGGTGTGGCCTCATCTGGAGTACTTTGCCTTGTTATATTGATGATTAGAGTAGGTAAAGCAAAGGGTCTCCAAGATGATCCAGGGTCAGCAGTACGATCCTTTAAGGAACAGCTGGAGGCCCTAATCATATATTAGCTGGAGGCCAGGCCTGAGCAGGTGACTTGATTGAAACGCATACTTTTCCCAGGGGTACAAACAAGGTAAACAGTGAGGATCTATTTGTATGAAATAGGGATGCAGTTACTAGTGGGCATGACCAGAAGCTGGTGGGGGCAGATTCAGGAGAAACTTGAGGAAGTTCTATTCACTGAGATGGTGGTGGAACCTTGGAAAAGACTGGCAGTGGAGGTGTTGGGTGCAGCTGCCCATAACAGGTTTTAAACACGGTTGAGACTGGGCACGAGGACTCCTAGACCGCAAAAGGTGCAGCAAGGGTTTGAGGGGTGGGGTATCGGGAGAGGGAGGGATACAGCACAACAAGGCAGTAGGTCAAGTGAAGTGAGGTAATAAAAGAAGGCAAGACTTGATGGACCTTTGGTCTCCTTCTGCAGTCAAATTCTGTGTTTGTGTCCTTAAACTGCCCTGCCAATGTGCCTCAAACTCAGTTTGGAGCAGCCACCACGTAAGTGAATTCTGACCCAGTTCTTATTCAGTCCTTGGACCTTCATGATTGACTGCCAAAAAGGGTGCCAGCTAGTGTTAATTGTGTTGGAGGTTTGGGCTGGGAAGTGAACTGTGACCCCTACATTAGGATAGTAGATGGAGAAACATGTACAACAGGATTGTGATTCCATCGAGGAATTCTGAAAACCTCACAGACCACAAAAGATTTGATATCATTAGAATCCTGAGATGGAGACACAGGTTTTTTTTTCTGTTTTTCCTTTTTGTCAATCTGTTGTTTTCATAGTGTATGATGGGGCATTTTTAAGCACAATAAATATTAAGTAGTCCTTTAACAGTTTTTATAAAATGGGCAAAGGATTTCAAGCAATCTGATTAGTTGTTAGCCATGCATTAGATGCGTCTAATGTATGGCTAAAACTGTAAACTCCATGTGGAATACACAGACCCATTTTGTAAGCGCAATAAGCCACTCTGGGGATGTACATTAGACAGTTTTGTGCCTCGTGCCTCACTATGTCCTAGCTGTGCGTTAGAACTGTCTAATGCACACCCCGGCATGTCTTATTGATTACATAATAATTGGGGAGTGTTTCCTCCCATAGGAAAACCCTGTTTATAACTCGCCATTAAAACCAGTTGGCTATAACAGTGAACATGCGCAAGGTTTCCCTCACTCTTTGTGTGTGCACAGTGCCTCCCTTATGCAAACACTTCGATTGGCACCTCACAGTAAACAGCATTAAGTTTCACAAGTTCTGTCACATTACCACATTTTACCTGCCAACAGAGTTGTTCAATTCAAGTTTCTGTCTGCATTTGGGGGCACACGTGCAAAAGGAAAAAAGTAAAGGTTTAAACCGTGCTTCAGCCTGACCACGCCATTGTACTAGCGCTGTCGGAATCACTGGCCAGTGGCCATACTGTTTTCTGCAATTGCTGGGTAGTGTTTTTAAAGTGAGAAAACACTATCCAGCAATTTATTTATTTATTCAGTCTTGGATTACAATATCTTTGAGCGCAAGGTGCTCATTTACAAAGGTGCCACGTCAGTGGGGAGGGGTGAACCAACATACAGAGGCAGTAATACAAAGACTAGGTTTAAAAAACAGTAAAGTACATACTTTAATTATCTAGAATTAATAACTTTAGTAGTGGAGAAGAATGGAGTGGGGTGGAGGTAATAAGAGAGAAGAAGAAAAGTGTTAAGCAGCCAGAAGGCCTTGTCATTAGGAGTAGAAAGAGTGGTGGGTGCGGGTAGGAAGGGAGGTGGTGGGGGTGGGAGGGTGGGGGAGGGTATGAGGATACAGCAAGGGTTGGAAAGGTAAAGCTTTGGGGTGGAAAAGAGGGAATTGGAGTGCGCTCAGGTGGTGGTATCATTAGGTGAAGCAGTTGCCAGGAACTATTTGTCGTAAGATGCTGATGGAGGATGTGCTTGAAAGGACCTAATCTTGGTATGGATAGGATTTCATTGGGAAGTGCATTGAACCCTAGTGGGGCTCTGTAAGTGAATGACCGCTGCCCTTTAGATGTCCTGCACCTAGGAATCTTCAGAGATTGATGGGCTGAGCCTCGAGTGTGCTGGGAGCTGGAGTGAAGGCTAAGGAGGTTCGCAGTTTCAGGGGCCAAAAGGCCGAGAAGTGCTTTTTTAGCTAACAGGTATGTTTGGTACTGTATCCTTCCGCTTGGTTGAAGTCACCCAAACTGGGCATATAGGTTGCATGTCTGGGTGAGGTGTGCAGCACTGGTGATAAGTCTGCACGCCTTATTTAGTGCAATGGATAGTCTACGGAGTGAAGTAGTAGTAGCGGCACCATAGATAACCAAGCCATAGTCAACAGTAGGTAAGACAGACATGATAATTGCAGTTTTAAAACAAAACATGGGGAGGTGTATAAAACTTGAATTTTACACACACCCTTGGTGTGGGATGCTTTTATAAACTCCTTGAGCTTCACACTCAAGGTTTTTGTAGCATCCCACACCTCAGGTGTGTGTAAAATTCTTATTCTAACCCCAGGAATCCACTAATATTATTACTCGTTCAGTGCCCCTTTAAATCAGCACTGCCCCAGAAAGAATAGAATGCTATGCTAATCATGGAATGTTTAGCTCCTGCTTCTATTTTCAAACTGCCCAGTGTCAACTGCCTACATTCTACCTCAGATTCCTTCTTTCTGCTGCAAAGTTCAGATACCCTGGAGATCTCTCTCAATCAAGACCGATTCCTGTAGTGCACAGAGCAAAAAAAGCAAGCATTTTTGTTTTATTTTTCATTACTGCCTAGTGTCATTGTTCTTTAGTGTTTGATACCTCATAGTTTTAAATTTAAACTTGTTTATCAGTTCCTCGCGATTCCTTTGAACCGAGGGGCAACCAACCTTCTTTTTTATTTAATCGGAACCTTTTTAGAGGGTTCCAGTTATTTTATACTTTAATTTTATTTAATATTAACTGCTTTTGAACTGAGGTTTATTGGTTTCCACAGTGGTTTTCTCGATTCCGGATCCAATTGAACTGATAGTTTTTTCATTTTATCAGTTACTGAACCGACTGCTATTTCTATTAAAACCGACCTCAAATATTTAAATCTAGTCTATTTTTAGTCGGTTCCCGGTTCCTGTTTTCAATAATGTCAGACAAGCCTAAAAAAGAAAACAGGACCCCCTGGGTTCAAGAATTGCTTGAAGTGTGCAGCAGTGTTTGCCAAGGCAGACAGGCATAATCTTTGCTTGATTTGCCTTGGGCAACAGCGCTTCAATGAAGACTGTGATACTTGTCTTTCCCTGTTAAGACAGTGGAAAAACGCAGGGAGAGCCTTATTGTAAAACAAAACTAGAGGAGGGGTCCATGGGCTCTAACCAGTCCACCCTATCTAAGACTCTGGCAGTTCCTTCCAGAGCCTCTAAATCCACCCCTGATACGGGTGAGGGCTCTGGCAAGAGAGGCAATCAATCGGCTGACTCCCCCGGTGCCTGCCAAAAAATTAAAGAAAACCAAACACACTGACACGCCGCCTGAAATGCCTCAAGGGGTCCCTCAGGTGCCTATTAATGCTCCTTCTCCTGCTGAGTTGACACAGGCTTTCGCCTTACTCCAGGTGCTGCAGGGGTTTATTAATCCCTCAGCAGGCTGTGATTACTGCTGCTGAAAAAGCAACTGTTGTTACCCCTCTTTTGCCTACTGCTACAGTGGCATATGAGGAGGATGACCAAGACGAAGAGGGAATTGAACCTGAGGTGTCACCAGAACAGGATTTTGGCTCCCCTCCCAGACCCTCTGAGGATTTCTCTCCCAATTTTTCTTTTGTTAAGAAAATGGTAGAGACCCTGGATCTGCAAACAGCTGAAGAGATCCAGGATGAAGAGGAGGCACAATACATGGAGCTTATGGGGCTGACACCCTCAAAAAGGCTCATTCTGCCTATTTACAAATTATTTAAGAAAGATGTTTTAGAAATTCTCAAGACTCCCAATACAGTCACACCCACTGACAAAAAGTGTGACAAGAAATATCAGCTAGAAAGATCTGGTGCTGAGTTTCTGTTCAGTCACCCAGACCACCAGGGTGTTGTACAGCAGGTTGCCTGTGAGAAAGTCGAAACTCCCTTATCCTCTTACCCCCCCCCCGAGAAGGATTCGAGGAAGGTGGACAGCATGGTAAAAAAGGGGTACCTTTTGGCATCCCTGGCAATTCCTCAAGCCAGCTACCAGGCCTATGCAGCCCTCTTATCAAAACGCTCTCTGGCAGTCAGTAGTGGACAGTGCTGAGGCCAACCCCTCTTTCAAACAACATGAAGGCTTGCTGTATTCTGACTATATGCAGTTAGCCCCAGCACTTGAACTGCTCCGGAGAGGAAAGGGTTAACTCTATGCAGAGGCATAGAACGTTGAGCTCGAGCTCAGTTTTCAAACCTCTGTCCCAGGTACTCCTGAGTGTAATCATCAGATTCTTTACTCCACCTAACTGAGAAGTCGCTCCGGAGATCCCCTCCTTCACTTCGGTTCAGTCACAGTAAAAATCGGTCAGTTTTTTCCAAACGGTTTCTTTATTTTTGGTGTTCACAGCTCTGTCCCGGTACAGTAAATGTATTAGTAGGTAGATAGCATGCTTTTGTGAGGAAATTGTTTTTTCTGCTCGGTTTCTTCCCGGTCGGTCCGGTTGGGAACCGAAGTAATCTGTCTAGTTAATTTAAAAAAAAAAAAAAAAAAAATTTGTGTATGGTTTCGGGTATCTATCGGTTCCTGAAAAAAAGGACGATTTCTGTTTTTTTTTTCAACTGACCCGTGACACGGTTGGAACCGATAGGTCTTGATAGTTCCCTGGCTTGAACGCTGGTAAGGGTAACTTTGTTTTGTTGAGGCATGTCTGAGAAACCCGAAAAGAAAACCAGGCCCACTGGGTTTCAGCACTGCACTGAGTGTGGGGAGTCCTTTGCCAAGGCTGACCCCCACCTCATCTGCGTTTATTGTCTGGGGTTTGACCACCTCAAGGAAGACTGCCAAATCTGCAAGAACTTTCCCAAAGCCACTGCTGATTAATGTTTAAGTAGGCTGAAGGAAAGGGAGGCCGAAAAATCCGCTGACCCGGATGGCCAGCCCAGTTCGGTTCCGACCGAATATGAGGGGGTGCCCACTGACCTGGGCAACCCCCCAGGCAAAAGGAGAGCCAATTCTGTGGAATCGGTTCCTGCAAAGACAAAACACAAGTCGGCTGGTTTGGATCCCGGTCCCCATGTTCTGACCGTCGACGAGATAGCCAAAGTGATTGCTATTGTGCAGTCGCTTGGCCCAGTTCCGAACGAACCAACACTGACTCAGGGACGGTCGGTTCGGTCGGACTTGCCTGCTTCTGATTATGACCCTGAAGCATTTTATGAGGGCGAATGGTAAGGAGACAAAGATGATGAAGATTACGAAGGCCTAGATGAACCTATTGAGCCTGACATCTCCCCAGACAGGCCTTCCAATGTGTCTCCTCCCAGGCTTTCTGAGCCCCCCTCCCACTTCTTGTTTTATAGGAAGGTGGCTGAGACTCTTAGCTCCCAGTGGAAGAAGCCGAACAGGATCAGGAGAAGCCTGACTATGTTGAGATGATGGATGTCCCAGAGTCCAAATGGGTGTCTATACCTCTGCACAAGTCCCTGGGGAAACAGACCCAAAAAATATTGCAACTTCCAACATCCATACCTCCTGTGGATAAGAAGATGGACAGGAGTTATGCCCTGTCAGGCCCTAGAATGGAATTCCTTACCAATCATTGCAACCATGTTGGGGTAGTGCAAGCTGCAGCCTGTGACAAGGCTAATATTACCCTGGCATCTCGCACCCCCCAGATAAGGATTCCAGGAAAGTGGATGCCATGGCTAAGAAACAATACTTGGCATCCTCTTTGGGACTCGGGCAATCCAGCTTCATGGCATATACAGCCAGATACCAGAAGTCTAGGTGGGATACGATTCTGAAGCTGGCTAAAAATGCCCCTCCCCAGCTGACCAAGGAGCTGGAGCAGGTGGCTGCGGATGGCATCGTAGCTTCTAAGGTCCAGTTTCATGATGCTGTGGACTCGAATGATGTTCATTCTAGAGTTATGGCTATATCTTTTTCCATGAGGAGATTTGCCTGGCTCAGGTGTACCAAGTTATCTCAGGATACCCAGACTAAGGCCATAGATTTTCCTGTCACCGTAACTCTCTGTTTGGGGAGCAAACGGAGAGTTACCTGAAAAAGATGGACGAATACAGGACCTCATACAGGAGTGCTGCAGCCAAAGAAAAGCAGACCACTCCTCAAAGCAGTTCCCACAGTGATTCTCACCACAGACGCTTCCCTACTGGGATGGGGAGCCCATCTGGATCAGCATACTGCTCAGGGAACTTGGTCTCATCAGGAGCCTTTCCTACACATAAACCTTCTCGAACTCGGGGCTATCTTTCTGGCATTCCAGACATTCTCGAACATAACTCAGGGGAAAGTGGTGCAGATCAGGACAGACAACACCACAGCCATGTGGTACATCAACAAGCAGGGAGGCACTCGGTCCTCGGCCTTGCGCACCAAGGCCATGAAAATATGGTCACTAGCTTATTCCCTGCAGGTTTCCCTGATTGCTGTGCATCTGACAGAAAAGGACAATGTACTTGCAGATTCTCTCGGCAGGATTTCCTAAGGTCACCACGAATGAGCCCTGAATCCTCTCATTCTTCAGATAATTTTCAAGAGATTGGGCATGTCAGAGAAAGATCCCTTTGCAGCCCCGGACAACCAACAGCTCCCTCTGTTCTGCTGCAGACCCCCTCTCCTGGGGTCTGTTCCTCTAGATGCCCTCCTGTTGGATTGGACCAACAGGTTTCTCTGTGCTTTTCCTTCCTTTCCTCTATTCAGAGTTCTGGTCACGATCAGGTCCCAGTCTTGCACAGTGATTCTAGTAGCCCCGGACTGGGCCAGACAACCTTGGTATCCTCTACTATTGTCACTATTGATGACAATACCTCTGTACCTTCCCAGACAGTTCAACCTCCTCACCTCACCTCATCTCATGGGAGGATTCTGTATCCCAACCTTCACTTGCTCAGGCTCAAGGCCTGGCTCTTGAAGAGCTAGAATATGCAGGCTAGCATCTCTCAAAATCAGCTCTGGATATCCTTAAGGCTAGTAGAAAGCTTTCCACTAGAAAAACCTATAGTTCTAAATGGAAGAGGTTTCGGTTCTGGTGCTCCCAGATGCACATTCAGCTGGACTCAGCTGACATTGCCACTGTTTTGGATTATTTGGTGCATCTTAATAACTTAGGCCTTCGGTCTACCACCCTCAGGGTGCATTTGGCAGCTATTTCTGCTTTTATTTTGGCTGGGAAAGTCTCTTCTAGGAGCATGGATATGTTGTTCATCCACACTCTCTGGCATGTCCCATTCCCCTTTAAATCTGGCTGGAAAGTCTTCAAGCTGGCTCCTCCCACTCACCCGGGTGGTAAATACCTTGGCTCTGCCCCATGACACCAGATCTTCCTTTCCGCTGGAAGATTCAGGTTCCCTCATGCTACTTCAGCAGTTCGTAGGCCCTGGATTCTCAACGTCGGTTTTTCACCGAAAACGCTCTCGCTAAAACTCATTAGAGTTTACTGATTCCGATCCTAGCGCATCGACACGGAGGACAAATCGCCCCTGATTTCGCCCAGTGTCCCCGCGGCCAGAAAATGTCGCGCACCGATCCCCACCTCTCGTGTGTCTACTGCTTAGGTGTCGTGCATGACACCACCTCTTGCACCATCTGTCTGGCCTTCCATCCCAATGTCCTGGATGACCGCAAGGCGCGCCTAAAATTGGGGAGACCGGAGCTTCTCAATCCACTGGTGAAATTGAAGGAGGCAAGATGAGCAGTTTCCGTGGCCACGGGATCCGCCGAACAGCTCTATCAGGTGGCGGCTTTCAAAGAGGAAGCTGCTCAAACTTCGGCCAGTCGAAATTTTTTTGTACCTCTCAACCTTGGCTCTACCTTTACTGGGTCCTTTCGGGAGTTGTGCCAGTCTCTCCCCACCAGGGGTGAGGCGCCCTCGGGCTCGTACTCCTCCCGCCCTCGGAAGAGGGACAAGGACTCCAAGTCTTCTTCCTCCAGAAGGAGACTTTCCTGGGACCAAGAGAGGTCCGACTCTCAGAAACTTGCAGTCTCGACCTCGGTTGAGATCGCTTCCTTGGCCACCGGCTTGTCGAACCTTCCATCAGTCCAAGGCACCGAGACCGAGGAAATGGCTGAACCGGCCGAGATCACTCTTGACTTAATCGAGCCTTTGTCGCCGACTCCTTAGAAAGGACCCCTGTCCTTTCCTTCCCCGACAAGGAGACCCTGCCCTCGGCTGTCCCGATCGAGGGAAAGGTGCCAGAACCTCTGTTCTCTCCGACTCCGGCATCTCCCGATCGAACAAGCTGACCCCGTCGTTCTCGATCGAGGACTAGGACCCCTTCGGTCAAAAAACTGAAGAAAGGTCATTAGCACTCCAGAAAGAGGCGTTGCCATCGATCCTCATCCTCCTCGGATGAGGAGAGACTTCGACGGAAGCTCCGTCGACGTTATGAGGATCTCATGTGGCAACAGCTGATTCTGACCAGTCAAAAGCCGGCCCTGCTGGCTGCACCAGCCATTACTTGGCCCCCGCCTCTTAGGCTGACGCCGACCCCTCCCTACCTGTGGGGCTGGCACACATTCCAGCTCGGCCTATTTCGGTCTCCCCACCGATATTGGTGGAACCCCCGCCTAAGCAGCCTCAGGGAGGGGTTCCTTCAAAAGAGGACTGTACAGACACCGGACTGCCCCGTCATCTGTCCATCACTGTTGTCCCCAATCGCCCTTGGCGCATCGAGGGAGACGTAGGCGGGAGATCATTATATCCCGACTCTTCGGACTCTGATGCCAGTGGTTTGCACTCGCATCCGGGGGAATGACGAGTCATCAGTGGCAGGTTTGGAGGAAGGTCCTTCCACTTTTCAGGGCATCCTCCACCTGATTTCTGAATCTAGCAGAATGCCCTTGGAGCCTATCCAGAAGAAGGCGGAATACCCCCTTCTGGATATCCTCAAGAGGGGGGATACCCCGACGGACGCCTTTCCAGTAGCCGAAGCCATTGTTGGCCCGGCTCTTGAGCACTGGCAGGGCCCTGCCTCCTGTCCAGCTCCGTCTGCCTGCATGGCCCGCTAGTATACAGTACCCGTGGGGTCCCTGGCAGGGGTCACAGAGTATTCCTCGGCGGAAAGCCTTGTGACTGCTTCTGTGTTCAGATGCACTGATAGCTCAGCTGACACTGACCGCCCTCCGGATAAGGAGTCCAAGAATATGGACCATTCTGCCCGGAAGGTCTATGCGGCCTCATCCTTAGGCCTTCGTCAGGCCAGCTCGGCTGTGATCATGGCACACTTCTCTCATGCCCTCTTAAGGTCATTAGATGAAGTCCTCCCTCATCTCCCAGAAGACATGCAAACCATGGTGAAGCAAGTCCGTGACCAGGGACATGCTGTTGCGAAACAGCAGCTCCAGACGGCCCTAGACATTGGAGATTCCTGTGTCCGATCCTTAGCAGCCGCAGTGGCCCCTCGCCGCAGGGCCTGGCTGAGGTTACCCTCCTTCCCAGCGGATACTCGGCACAAGTTAGCTGATGTGCCTTTCCTAGGCACCAACCTCTTCGGTCCGGGAGTGGCTGGTCACCTCCAGTGCATAGAGCAGTCCATTGCCACTTTTGGATGCTACCTCTGCGAAGGGTTCTTCGGGCAAGAACCAGCAGAAGTGCAAGAAGAAGCCTTTTCGGCATTCTTCCCCTGTGGTTAGGCAGCCCTCCTTTCAAGGAGGCCAGCAGCAGCAGGCTGAAGCTTGGCACCCCAGGCCCAAGCAGGGCCCCCAATAGCCCCGTAAAGAAGGCCGAGGTGCTGGTCCAGGAGCCTCCTCCTCCTCTAAGCCTGCTCAGTGATGGGTTGGGGATTTCCACCCCTACACCCGTCATGCCAGCTCTGGGTCCTCCCGTGGGGGGCTGGCTCCATCAATTTCTTTCCGCCTGGTCCGGTATCACTTCGGAAGTAGTCGGCCAGGGACTGCCTCTGGAATTTGAGCAGTACCCTCCCAGCTGAGCCCGTGCCCCTCGGGAGGAAAGGTTCTCGGTTTGCACTCAGTCGGCCCTTTGGGATGACATTGCTCAGCTCCTCCGCAAGGAGGTGGTAGCTCCAGTACCAGATCCTCCTACAGACCCAGGCTTCGTGTCCAGGTACTTCCTGGTGCCCAAGCGGATGGGGGGTTGGCGCCCCATCCTAGATCTCCACGACCTGAATCAATATCTCAGGTCTCGCACCTTCTGGATGGTAACTGTGAACCAGATCATACCACCTCTGGAGCGAAACATGTGGTTCTGTTCACTGGATCTGCAAGACGCGTTCTGTCATGTTCCAATCTGTCTATCTCACCAGCGGTTCCTCCGCTTCAGGGTCGAGGGGACCCAATATGAGTTCCAAGCCATGCCATTCGGCCTGTCATCGGCCCCACGGATCTTCACCAAGTGCATTGCAGTGGTGGCAGCCCATCTTCGGTGTCTAGGAGTTCGGATATACCCATATCTCGACGACTGGCTCTTGGCAGGTTCCTCCCTTCAGGAGGTGGTGAGGTCCAGGGATCTGGCCATCCGGACCTGCTCCCAACTCAGCCTGCTTATCAACGAGGCCAAGTCGGAACTCATGCCCTCTCAGGTGATGGGCTTCACTCGGGCAGAGCTCAACTCTCGTCAAGTCAGAGCTCGGCTCCTGGCAGACAGGGCGGAGGTTCTTTCTTCCTTTGTCTGATCATTTCTGGTTGGGCTCTTGTGCCCTGCCCGGGACTTTCTGCGCCTTCTGGGTTACATGGCGGCGTGCACCTCTGTGGTCCGTTGGGCCAGGTGGCACATGTGCCCCCCTTCAGTGGGAGCTGGCCGCCCAGTGAACTCAGCGCCACAGTCATTTCGACCAGCTGATCACTGTAACCCAGAAGATGTTTGACGCTCTCCAATGGTGGACCGTCCCAGACTGGTTACAGGAAGGGATCCTGTTTGTCCGCCGAGAGCCGACAGTCATCCTCACGACCGATGCCTCTCTCATGGGCTGGGGAGCCCACATGGGGGACAATAGGGCCCAGGGGTTCTGGACCCCCGAGGAGTCCCGATGCAACATCAACCTCTTGGAGCTCAGAGCAGTCAGACTGGCACTGTCAGCTTTCGCTCCTCAGCTCTGGAGTCAAGTGGTTCAAGTCCAGACTGACAATACCACGACCATGTACTACCTCAACAAACAGGGCAGCATGCACTCCCATCTGCTATGCAAGGAGGTACGCTGAATCTGGACCCTCATCAGCCAGTTGGAGGTGGATCTCCTAGCCATCCATGTGGCAGGAGTCTCGAACCAACTGGTGGATGCTCTCACCCACTTAGGCCAGACATCCCACAAGTGGTCTCTCCATCCAGAGGTAGCTTACAACTTCTTCTCCTGTTGGGGCAAACCGATGGTGAACCTGTTTACCTCCAGGGAAAACACCAAGCTGAGGCTGTATCATGCCGGCCCCCCTCAGCAGGGCTCGCTGCAGAGGGATGCCTTCTAGAGGCCATGGACCCCAGGCCTCCTCTACGCCTTCCCTCCATTTCCCTTGATCCACAAGGTGTTACTCAAGGTGAGGAGGGACAAGGCGAAGGTGGTCCTGGTACCCCAGATTGGCCCTGCCAGTTCTGGTATCCAGATCTCCTCAGCCTCAGCCGCAGGGCCCCGGAGCGGCTTTATACTCACCCGGACCTGATATTGAACCAGGGGAAGGTTTTCCATCCGGACCTTCAATCCCTGCACTTCACAGCCTGATACCTGAGCAGCTAGAGTTCCAGGCTTTGGGTCTTTCCGAGGATGTGTACACCGTGGTGGAGGCATCTTGTAAGGAATCGACCAGGAAGTGTTATGCCTTCAAATGGAAAAGGTTTTCCATTTGGTGCCAGGGGTAAGAGTCTGGACCCCTTATCCTTCTCTGTGGCTAACATTCTAGACTACCTTTGGTCTCTCTCTCCAAAGGGGGTCTACGGTCATCGACATAGGGTGCACCTGACAGCCATTTCTGCTTACCGGGCGCGGGCCGGTCGGTCAACTTTGGCTCAGGAGACAGTGGTCAGGCGTTTTTCCAAAGGCCTGGATCACATATCCCCTCCAGTGTGTGAACCTCCACCTCCATGGGATCTCTTGCTCGTTTTGGCAATGCTTATGGGCAAGCTATTCGAAACCATGCTCAAGTGTGAGCTCTCACACTTCTCGTGGAAGACTGCCTTCCTGGTGGCTATCACATCGGCCAGAAGGACAGGGGAACTCCAGGCGCTTTCGGTAGACTCCTCTTATCTGGTCTTCCACAGGGACAGAGTTGTCCTGTGCCCCTACCCGAAATTCCTTCTGAAGGTGGTTTCCGAGTTTCACCTTGATCAGGTGTTGACTCTGCCGATATACTACCCTTACTACACCTCGGATGCCGAGTACAGGCTCCATACTCTGGACCTGAGATGTGCTCTCTCCTATTATAAGGAGAGGACGGTGGAAATTCGGGGAGAGGTTAGCCAGCTGTTTGTCATCTATGCTGAAGCCGCTTCTGGCAGACCTGCAGCTAAATGGACCATTGCGAGATGGATTACATCATGCATAGGTCTGTGCTATGAGTTGGCGGGCAAGGAGCCTCCCGGAGGGATAAGAGCTCATTCTACCCACCATACTGCTGCATCGGTGGCTGCTTCCAGGGACATCCCTATCCAAGAGATCTGTCGGGCTGCTACCTGGAAGTCAGCAAACACCTTCATTACCCACTACCACATCGGCCTTGAGTCACGCCGGGATGCTGGTTTTGGGGCCTTGGTTCTCCAATCTCTGTTTCCTAAATAGGGTGTGTGCGCCTTGCCTCTCTCCTCCCGGAGAACTGCTTGGAGTCTGCCAGAGAGTGTGGATGAACAACATATATAAGCTCCTAGAAGAACAGGTTACTCACCTGTAACAGTAGTTCTAGGAATGGTATATGTTGTTCATTCACACGCACCCACTCGACCTCCCCAGCTTTAGGCGCACCACCTTGCTTCCAGCGGGCTAAGATCTGGCGTCATGGGGCGGAGCCGAGGTATTTACCACCCGGGTGGGTGGAGGAGTCAGCTTGAAGATTTTCTGGCCAGATTTAAAGGGGAAACGGACATGCCAGAGAGTGTGGATGAACAACATATACCACTCCTAGAACTACTGTTACAGGTGAGTAACCTGTTCTTCTCTAGCCTCCCATCCAGTTTTCAAGAAATTTTTCAAGGGGTTGATCCATATCAATCCTCCCTTCAGGGATCCTACTCCCCTATGGGATCTGAATATCCATATTGCACAGCTGATGCAGCCTCCCTTCGAACCACTTTGCTCAGATGAACTCAAATACCTGACTTGGAAAACTGTGTTTCTGGTTGCTATCACCTCTGCCAGGAGAATCAGTGAGCTACAGACCATATCAGTGGAACCTGATTTCATTTCATTTCACAGAGATAAGGTGGTCCTTCACACAAATAGGAAATTCCTTCCCAAAGTGGTATCATATTTTCACCTGAACCAATCTATGACACTGCCTGTGTTTTTCATTGATCACTCCTCCTCCGGAGAGAGGAGATTACACAGTCTCTATGTAAAGAGGGCTCTGAGTTACTACATAGAATCCACTAAACCCCATAGAAATGACTGCTTCCAGCTGTTTCTTACCTATGGGGAGGTGGGTAAAGGCAAACCTGCCACTAAGAGAACTACTGCTAGACGGATTGTCTCTTGCATACAGGTCTGCTATTCAAAATTGGGGAAGAAGCCTCCATCAGGCCTGAGGGCTCACTCCACCAGAGGTACAGCTGGTTCGGTTGCAGCTGCCAGGGATATACCCTTAGTGGAAATCTGTAAAGCAGCCACCTGGAAGACTGTTCACACATTTACCAAACATTACTCCCTTGACATTCAGTCAAGAAGTGATGCTAGGTTTGGCACAGCAGTACTACAGAGTCTTTTCCCAAAATAGGTTCTGTAGATCCCTCTTCCTTGGTGGTACTGCTTGGTAGTCTGCATATAGTCAGAATACAGCAAGACTTCATGTTGTTTGAAGTTAAAAATACTCGCCATAGTAATGTTGTTTCTTCTAATGGAGTCTTGCTGCATTCTGACCTCCTTCCCTGCCTCCCGTCCTGGAACCTAGTTGTTTTGAGATGTGGGTGGGCAGGTGCAGTGCTGCACCTCAGGGGTGTACCTGGTTGCCTCTTCTTTAAATGAGGTTTGTTGTTATTATATTTTATTGTTATATAGAGAATAATGGACGGGGAAGGGTTTGATATGAGAATTTAATGCACACCCGAGTTGTGGGATGCTACATAAGCCCCGAGGGCGAAGCCCAAGGGTTTATCAAAGATTCCACAACGAGGTGTGTATTGAATTTCATAAAAACACACCCTCCCCATCTTTTATTTTTTATAATAGCAGACCAGCAATTTTTCTCCAGCACTTTGTGAGACTGGCCCCGCCCACATACAGAATGTTGGCCAATGAGGCAGCAGCATAGTTTGACTGGCATGGCTCATGAATGTCATAACAACCAGCTGGTTGCTATGGAAAATATCAACCTGGTCAGTACATTGAGAGAAATTGCTGACCAGTTATTATATACTTATTACCTACTTGGATTCTTTTTGGGGGTCTAGACTTGAGTCTTTGGACCTTAAATTGATGTTTGTTGCCCTTTGGCAGGAAATTTTTAAAACAATTTCTGGGTTGTTAGCCAGTTAGTTTAGTGCTCGTAAGAATCTGACGGTTACACTCAGGAGTACCTGGAACAGAGATTTGAAAACCGAGCTCAAGCTCAACGTTCTATGCCTCTGCATGGAGTTGACCCTTTCCTCTCTGGAGCAGTTCAAGTGCTGGGGCTAACTACATATAGTCAGACTACAGCAAGACTCCATTAGAAGAAGAAACATTACTGTAGTGAGTAATTTTTTCTTAACAGTGTTAGAGCTGCTCAACACAGCAAAATTGGGCTTGGAGGCTTCCAAATACCAATTTCAAATGGCAGCTGACACTAATGATACAGCTGCAAGATGGATGGCTGGTACCATAGCTCTAAGGAGATTTGCCTGACTGAGGGCTACCAGCCTCAACCAGGACACCCAAAGTAAGACGATGGATTTCCCAGTCGAAGGCCACTCTCTCTTCGGTGCCCAGACTGAGGCATACATGAAAAAAGTAGATGAATACAAAGCTACTTTTAAGAGCAACTCGACCAGAGACAGACCCGCTACTTCAACTTTGTATTATTCTAGAGGAGGCAGAGGCAGGTCCTTTTTTAGGAGTCCTTTCTTTCAGGTACAAGCTGTTTCAAACCCCAGGAAATCTTACTGTATTCTGACAAATGCAGAATGGTCTCACCAGAGGACTGCCCCAGAGCTGAAATGGTTAATAGAACCTATGGTAATAGTGGAATGTTAAGCTCGAGATCGTTTTTAAATCGCTGTCCCTGGTTACACTTCCTGCACCCGTCAGATTCTTTACTCCACTTGCCTCAGTAAGACGTCTCCAGAGAGTTCTCCTTCACTCTAACTGAAGAGATTATTTTCTCAGTTTATTTGAAAGTCTGTTTACTTTATTTCGATTTTTGAATCACTGTCCTTGGTTCACAGGTAGAATTAGTTAGATTAGTGTAGTTTTGGTAAGTCTCTTTGGTTCCTCCTCGGGTTTTCCAACCGGGAAGGAACCAATATTATTTACTTCATTTATTAGTTTAATTTAATTGTATGCCGTCCGGTAAGGTGGTTTTTGGTAGATTATATTCACCGGGGTAACTCTTGGTTTAATTCGGTTTTTAACAGCCAATAAATGTACATGAACCAAGAAAGAATGGGCCCCAGGTTTCCAACTTTGTACAGATGTGGGAGCCGTTGAGTAAGATCCTCATCTTATATGTGTGTTTTGTTTGGGGTTTGACCACCTCAAAGAGGTGACGAGATCTTAAAACGCCCTCAGTCGACGCTTGAGAGGCACTTAAAATGACTGCAGGAGAAGATGTCTGAGAAGGCTGCTGAACCGGCTGCAGACAAACCGATTTTGAGCCAAAAGGAACTGGAGGATCAGCCCTCTGACGAGGGTGATGGTTCATCGGTTAAAAAGAGACCTGCTGACCCTGCCGCTAATCCGGCAACCGTAGGAAAGCAAAAAAGAAAAGAAAAGCACTCAGCGGTAGAACCGCAAACAAGTACCTGGTTCCAACTGCTGAGGAAATGGCAAATTGCTGTTAAAATAATCCAGTTGTATCAACTGGTAATCCCGGTTCAGGTTCCGAAGTAGCCGCGGTTGGATCCTTCAAGTTCTGTTCTGGTTTCCGGTTCCTTGCAACCCGAGTTGGACACCTTTGTGGAGGAATACAATGATGATGCTGACGAGGATGAGGAAAAGGATTACGGTGAACCCATTGATCCGGATATTTCACCAGATCCTCATCGTCCTGACTCCCCTAACAAGGGAACCGAGGACTATACCTCTCAGTTTCAATTTTTAAAACAAGTGGCTCAATCCCTGGACCTCCCCACACAGGAGTCAACTGATGAGGAGGAGGAACAGGATTTTAGGAAAATGATGGATGTCCAGGCTCCTAAACGAGTTTTACTGCCCATCCATAAGTCCCTGACGAAGCAGGTCATGAAAATCCCATGCACTTCCCAACTTCCATACCACCAGTTGATAGAAAGGTGGATAAGAAGTATTGGTGGCTAAGGGGTGGGGCTGAGTTCCTCTTTGGACACCCTAGCCATGAGGGGGTGGTACAGGCAGCAGCCTGTGATAAAGCAGGCATTCCCCTGGCATCACACCCTCCTAATAAAGACTCCAGAAAACTGGATTCTGTTGCAAAGAAGCAATACCTGGGTTTCTCCCTGGCAATTAGGCAGGCTTCATACATGGCCCATGTTGCCAGGTATCAAAGGACACTCTGAGACACTGTGCTGGAGATTATGAAAATCTGTGCCAATCCCTATGGCAGCAGACATGGAGAAAGCTGCTAAGAGAGGTGTAGAGGCCTCCAAGGTTCAATTCAGGATGGCAGTGGATAGCAATGACACTGCTGCCAGACAGATGGCTTCCTCAGTGTCTCTTAGGAGATTTGGAGGACTACCAATCGTACCCAACATACCCAGTCCAAAGCCATGGATTTTCCATGTGAGCCTTTGTCCCTGTTTGGACAACAGACAGAGGCTAACATGAAGAAGATGGATGAATACAAAGCAGCATATCAAAGTGCTGCTGCTAAGGATAAGGCTCCTACCCCCCAAAAGCAGCATGCCAGGGGTCATGGGGCAGATATTACAGGCAATTTTCCAGCCTCAAGCTTATCCACAATATCAGCAGCAGAAAGGCTGTTTCAAAGGCAGGGGCAGGAGGAGCAACAACCGAACCAGCCCCAGCACCCAGTCAGCACCTCAAAATAAGCAGACACCCTGAGGGATCTGCTCGGGTTGCCTCCCCAGTTCAAGTAGGGGGCAGGCTGACCTACTACCTCCAGGAATGGCAATCCATCACCACAGGTGTGTCCTGGAGGTAGTGGGTCAGGGCCTTGCACTCAATTTCAAACTCAGACCAAAACTGAGGGCAAGAGTTTTTCAACCTTCCTCCCCATCAGAGACACTCTTACTGGAAAGGGAGGTGTTAAATCTGCTATATTTGGGAGCAGTGGAGCCAGTTCCTCTCTGGCAGAGAGGAAAGGGCCTGTACTCAAGATGCTCACTTACAACCAAGAAAACAGGAGAGTGGCAACCCATACTCAGACACCTAAACAGGCATTTACTGAAACCAAACTTCAGAATGGTCACTTTAAACACAATTCTGCCAACCTTAAGGCAAGGAGACTGGTTGGCATCTCTGGATTTAAAAGATGCTTACTTCCGTATCCTAATAAGACAGTCCCACAGAAAATTCCTCAGATTCAGACTGCCATCAGGCCACTATCAGTTCAGGGCAATGCCTTTTGGCCTTACTTCTGCTCCAAGGGTGTTCACAGAATTCTTGGCTGTGGTTGTGGCACATCTGCAAAGGCAAGGAGTGGCAGTTTTTCCATACTTGGACGACTGGCTATTAGTGGGGCAGTCTCCCCAGCAGGTCAAATAGTCCCTAGGGTTGACACAGGAACTGTTGCAGTCCCTAGGGTTCTTGATAAACCAGAAGAAGTCAGTGTTGCAGCCAGTATAGCTCCTGGAGTTCATAGGGGTAGAACTGGATTAAGTCAGAGGAAGGGCTTTTCTTCCTCAGCTGAGGGCAGCCACTCTGATACAGCTGTTGGGCTCCTTCAAGCCTCACAGTCTCAGACTGGCCAGACATTTTCTTCAGTTGTTAGGCCACATGGCAGCCTCAACTGCCACAGTGTCAGGGGGCAAGATTCCAGATGAGGGATGTTCAATATCACCTCAAGCAATACTGGCACCAGAAGAGAGATCGGTTATCAAAGCTGGTCCCAGTAACACAAACATTCGTGCAAGCACTTCAGTGGTGGCAGGATCTGGAAAACCTCAGACAGGGAGTTCCATTTCTCCAAGAGCAACCATCTCTGGTGCTCACCACAGATGCGTCCCTACTAGGGTGGGGCGCACACCTAGGGGGAGCATACTGTCATGGAGGTCCTTAGGGTATTCAGAAAACCTTCTACCAGGAAGATTTATACTTCCAAGTGGAAAAGATTTTCTTTCTGGTGCAGGGACAAAAATCTGGATCACACCCAGGCTGGGTTATCAGTAGTCCTAGACTGTTTGACCCATCTTCATTCCCTTGGCCTCAGGCCCTCTACTCTGAAGGTGCATCTGGCTGCAGTATCTGCTTACCTGTCAGCAGGTAAGTCATCCTTTCTGGCTTCTAATTCTGTGTTCCGAAAGTTCTTTAAGGGGCTGCTGCATTTGCATCCTCCCCATAGAGTTCCTACCCATGTTTGGGACTTAAACATTTGCATAACACAGCTTATGCAGCCCCCTTTCGAGCCCACGTCATCAGCTGACCTTAAGTATGTGACTTGGAAGGCTGTGTTTTTAGTGGCCATCACCTCTGCCAGAAGGATTAGTGAGATTTAGGCGTTGTCTATGGAACCCAACTAGGTGGTCGTCAGGACAAATAAATTTCTTCCTAAGGTGGTATCTGACTTTCACATTAATCAGTCCATCACCCTTCCAGTCTTCTTTACGACCATTCCTCCTCAGGTGAGCGTAGACTACATAGCTTGGATGTCAAGAGAGCTATTAGCTACTACCTAGAGCACACAAAATGTCACAAAGTGGATAGAACCCAGCTTTTTCTGACTTATGGAGAGGTGGGTAAGGGTAAACCTGCCACAAAGAGATCCATAGCAAGATGGTTTGTGTTGTATCCAATTCTGTTATGGTAAAGTGGGTAAGCAGCCCCAAAAGGGTTCAGGGCCCATTCTACTAGAGGGAATGCTACATCAATAGCAGCTTCTCGAGACATCTCTCTTCTGGAAATCTGTAAAGCAGCTACCTGGAAAACGGTTCACACTTCACCAAGCACTACTGCCTTGATACTCAGGCTAGAAGTGATGCCAGGTTTGGCACAGCAGTTCTGCAGAGCCTGTTTCCTAAATAGGTCCTCTGCCTGCCTCCAGAGGCACTGCTTGGGTAGTCTGCATTTGTCAGAATACAGTAAGATTTCATGGGGTTTGAAGAAAACATTACTTACCATAATAATCTTCTTTCTTCTAAGGGAATCTTACTGTATTCTGAGCTCACACCCTTCCTTCCCTGCTAGGACCTACAGGGCTCTCTGCTCACTACCTGTATAACTGATGTTGGAAATCTGTGGGTACCTGTTAGTTTTTTTGGGCATCTGTTGACTTGAGTCTTAGAGATCCCTCCTGTTGTTAGGCGTTTTTGTTCCCCTGAATAGGGGTATTTATGGATTGCAAATTTAGTTTGGATAGTTCGTACTTTTAGCTTCTACGTGCTTTGTAAAAATCTGACGGTTGCAGGAAGTGCAACCATGGACAGTGATTTGAAAATTGAGCTTGAGCGTAACATTCCTCTATTAGCATAGGTTCTGTTAACCATTTTGGCTCCGGGGCAGTCCTATGGTGAGACCATACTGTATTTGTCAGAATACACTAAGATTCCCTTAGAAGAAACAAGATTACTATCATAAGTAATGTTTTCTTCCCAGCAGTAGTACCAACCACAGCAGACTGGATTTTATAGAGCTAGAGGTAGAAGGGGTTCTTGGAGAGGATCCCAATCTGCTCAGCCTCTGCAACAAGCAAAACAGAACCCCTGACGTTTCCCTTCAGGCTGCCTCTCCACATCCTGTATGGCGCAGACTCACCCACTATTTCCAGGAATGGTTGAAAATAACCACAGACAAATGGGTCCTGGAAATAGTGAGTCAAGGTCTCTCCCTTTGCTTCAAGTCCCTTCCTCCTCTAAGGTTAAAATATTTTGCACCAGCTCCCTTCTCAGAAAGAGAACTGCTGGAGCAGGAGGTACAGGCCCTGCTGCTGGCAAAAGTAGTGGAGCCTGTCCCCCACAACCAAAGAGGACAAGGGTTTTATTCCAGATATTTCCTAACAACAAAAAAGAACGGAGAGTGGCAGTCTATACTAGACCTCAGAATGCTAAACAAGTACCTGGTGAAGCCCAGGTTCAAAATGGTCACAATGGCCATGATTTTGCCAACTCTGCAAAAAGGGAACTGGCTAGCCTCCTTGGATGTAAAGGACACATATTTCCATATTCCCATAAGGGAGTCACACAGAATGTATCTCAGATTCAGACTTCCCTCAGGCCACTACCAGTTCTCAACACTTCCCTTCGGCCTTACCTCTGCACCAAGGGTCTTTACCAAGTGCATAACAATAGTAGTGGCACACCTCAGAAGATTGGGTGTCACAGTTTTTCCTTACCTAGACAATTGGCTAATCATAGGAAAATCCCACTAACAGGTGTCGCACTACCTTTAGGTAACCCAGGATATGCTGTTCTCCCTGGGATTCCTCCTCAACACCAACAAGTCAGTTCTGACCCCTGTGCAGGTTCTACAGTTCATAGGTGCAGAACTGAATACAGTAGTGGGAAGAGCTTTTCTCCCTCAGGGGAGGGCAGAAAGCAGTCAGCTTTTGGCAGGCTCATTTGCCCTTGGCAGGCCAAAGCCAGCAAAACAGTTTCTTCAACTGTTAGGGCACATGGCTTCAGCAACAAGCACAGTCATAGGTGCCAGGTTTCAGATGATAGATATTCAGTTCCACCTCAGAGCACACTGGTGCCAAAGGCAGGACCTCCTCTCAAAGCCAGTACCAGTCACACAAATGTTACTACAGGCCCTCCAGTGGTGCAGGAAGCTGGAAAATTTAAGGGAGGGGGTTCCATTTCTGCAGGAGCCTCCTTCTCTGGTTCTCACAACAGATGCTTACCTGTTAGGATGGGGGTGCTCACTTAGGGGATCACACCATCCACGGTACCTGGGAGAGTGCAGACTCACTCCTGCACATAAACCTACTGGAGTTAAGAGCTGTTTATCTGCCCCTTCAGGCTTTCTCTCATCTCATACAGGGAAAGGTAGTACAAGTCAGAACAGACAATACCACAACAATGTATTAGATCAACAAACAAGGAGGGACAAGGTCCACTCCTCTGTGTACAGGGGCAATGAAAATATGAAGCCTTGCTTACTCTCTAAATGCCTCTCTACAGTCACTTCATGTGCCAGGCAAGGACAACACCTTGGCAGATGCCTTGAGCAGGATAAACCAGGCCCATCACGAATGGGCATTGAACAAGCAAGTGGTGAATTCTCTATTCAGAAGGTGAGGGACCCCAGAAATAGACCTCTTTGCTTCCCACCAAAATCACCACTCACCTCTCTATTGCTGCAGGGCCCCAGCGAAGGGGACAGTTCCCATGGATGCCCTGATTCTGGATTGGACAGGCAGGGACCTCTGTGCCTTTCCTCCTTTTCCACTGATGCTCGGGGTGCTCATCAAGCTCGGGTCACAACCAGCTTCGGTGATTCTGGTACCCCGGACTGGGCAAGACAGCCTTGGTACTCCCTGCTGCTCTCAGTGTCCGTGAGCAAGCCGATTCACCTCCCTCAGAGGTACAGTCTACTGACTTCCTTCCAGGGGAGGGTAGTGTACCCCAATCTCAGGTCTCTCAAGCTCAAGGCCTGGTTCTTGAGGACTTAGAATATGCAGATTGCCAATTATCTGAAGCAGATTTGGAAGTCCTTAAGAGTTACAGGAAACCTTCCACTAAGAAAACCTATGCCTCAAAATGGAAAAGATTTTCCATTTGGTGCAGTGACAAGGGTATAGTCCCAGCCCAGGCCAGAATCCCAACCCTTCTGGATTACTTGTCTCACCTGCACTCCCTGGGGTTGCAGTACTCAACTCTGAATGTGCACCTGCTTCAGTTTCAGCATACCTTTCAGCTGGAAAGGATACCTCCCTAGCATCAAACCCTATATTCAGAAGGTTCTTTAAAGTGCTGTCTTATTTGTTTCCCCTTCACAGGGAACCAGTGCCAGCAACGGACCTTAATATTTGCATTGCCCAGCTTATGCTTCCACCCTTTGAGCCTATGGCATCTGCAGAGCTTAAACTTGTTACCTGGAAGGTAGTTTTTCTGGTAGCAATCACTTCTGCCAGAAGGATAAGTGAGCTACAGGCCCTCTGTGTGGAAAAGGACTATGTTTATTTCCACAGGGACAAGATTGTGTTGAGAACTAATAGGAACCCCCACCCCAAGGTGGTTTCTGACTTCCATTTGAACCAGTCTATAAGATTGCCAGTTTTCTTTACTAAACACTCTAACTCAGGTGAGTGTAGATTGCACAGCTTGGATGTAAAAGGAGCTCTGAGTTATTACATGACTCATACCAAAGATCATAGGCAGGACAGACAACAACTGTTCCTCACCTATGGGGAAGCAGGTCAAGGTACTCCTGCTTCAAAGAGGACTGTCTCTTAATGGATAGTCCAGTGTATTCAGTTTTGTTACTTAAAAACAGGTAAGGTACCCCCTCTTGTCTTAGGGCCCACTCTGCAAGGGTCACATCTGCCACTATTGCAGCTGCCCGAGAGGTACTTCTGATGGAAATATGTAAAGCAGCTACCTGGAGGTCAGTCCGCATCTTCACTAAGCATTATAGCCTGGACCCCCAGTCCAGGGGTGATGCCAGATTTGGCACAGCAGTCTTGCAGAATCTTTTTCCTAAATAGATTCTGGCCCACCTCCTTGAGGTACTGCTGCATAGTCTCCAAGCGTAATATTAGTGGATTCCTTGGGTTAGAAGAAAAAAATTACTCACCTGTAGTAATGTTGTTTCTTCCAAAGGGATCCACTAATATTATTACTCCCCACCCTTGCCTCCCCTTCAGAATCAGTAACGAGAAAAATCCTCTACACAGCTGATAAGGTGTGTGGTTGGAGTGGCATGCCACCTGCTGGCATCTTCTAGAAATGTCTAACTTGTAGGTTCTTTTCTAAAGGCATATCTGACTTCAGAAAAAAGGGACCTTTGTTTCTACTAGTCCTTTGGTTAATGTAATTAGTTGCCCCAGTTGGGCATCATTTTTCTATAATTATTTAATTAGTGATTCACATGTTGTTATGGCCTCTTTGCAGGCTTCTAAGAAATCTGAGGTAGAATGTAGGCAGTTAACACTGAGCAGTTTGAAAATAGATGCACTAGCTAAACATTCCATGATTAGCATAGCATTCTATTCTCTCCAGGGCAGTGCTGATTTAAAGGGGCACTGCAAGAGTAATAATATTAGTGGATCCCTTTGGAAGAAACGAGATTACTGCAGGTGAGTAATTTTTTCTTATACACCCCCCTCAAAAATTATTCTATATATAATATATGGAAACCTCATTTTTTAGGAGGTTTCAAAACTCGTAACTGCAAACCATTAAGTATGAGTTTTGAAGAATGTGCAGCATGACTTTTTGCATGAATCTGCTGGTCACTGACTGCAGTGCAACCACACGTGGTTGAGATTTTATTTTTTTAATCCCTCAGGGGCACACCGTAGGTAGCTAGCTCTGCCCTGTTTCTGCCACCCATGTCCATCTGCCATTCCTCCAGAATAGCTAAGCCCCACTTCTCCCACAAATTTCCCCCTGTGGCAGGGCTGGGAAGGCTATCCTCCTCCGGGTCTATGACAATTCGTGCTTGACAGTTCACTCCCAGGCATTTGGTCCCTGCAATACACTCCTGCGTCATTTCATCCCTGCACTTCCCACTCCCGTTGATTCGTTAACCCCTTCTTGTGTGTAAAAACCCTGGTACCTGTTTCTAAAACCTTCTCGCCACCATCAGTAGCTCAGCACCTGGCAGGGTAAGTCCTGCGGGTGAATATTTTGTGGAGGGGTGCCGGGGACCCTTGGACATCACGGGAGCATCTGGATTACAATGTGCAGTAGTTTGTATGAATCACAGTATTGGCAGTTGGCTAGCGAAGAGTTGCGCATGACTTTGTAGGATCTGGCATCAGTGCGGGCGGGTGACCATGTGGAACTGATGTTTTCTTTCACTCATGTTTGTTTGTGGTAGGTCTCCTCCTATCCCCATCAGACAGTGTGAAAGGTGACAAAATCATTGGGGTAAGAAGTGAGCAGGCCCCGAGTTACACAGCACCCACTGGGAAATCGCCATGATGCACTGCTGGAGGATAATGAGATGAAAGTCCCAAATAGGCAGCTTGATAACTGGCTGATGAGGGAGGGAGGTTTTGTGCTCTCAGGTATTACGGGGGAGCGAATTGATGGGAGAGGAAAGTACAGGGGACGAATTGTTGTTGGAGTGTATTGCCCAGAGTGAAATGACAGGAGTGAATTGAAGGGAGCGAATTGTTACTCTCCCTCCTCCCTTCACCCAGGATTCACAATCCAGATCAGGGCTTCGGTGATCCGGCATTGGAGCAGGGTGTAGGCTGGCAGGCATGGCTTCAGGGAGCCTATGGTCGCCCTTTTTTCTCCTGTTTTTCTCCCACATTTCGGCACCATGAGTGTGCACACGCACGCTACGTAGCCATACTCCTTGCTTCCCAATCTCCAGTGCTAGCACCCGGCCTCCACCAGGTGTCAGCCAAAGAGCAGGAGAGCTGAACCCGCCACCCCTACCCTGGGAGAGGAGAGCAGTCCGCACCTCAACCTTCAGCATCACTCGGCCGGCTGGCTGAGATATTTTCAAACCACAACTGAAACCCATGGTTTTAATACCTTTTACACTTGTTGGCTGATTTTTCAATGCATATGGCAACATTTCCCTGCATTTAAAACAAAATGCTTACAAACAAGGTGGCCATTATACTGTATGATGTAAATAAGGGATACACAGTGGTCTGACTCGGAACCATCATTTGCGAGTCTCGAAGCCACAAGTGAGTTATGAAAGTCTTGCCCCCCCCTGCCACAAATGGAGATAAATTGTGCATTTTGAGTCAAGCCATTGTGTATTCAATTTGTCAAACATCAGTTACACAATTATAACTTTTTAAATCAGATTTTTTTTGCAAAGAATTTACTGTTTTTCTGGGATTTGAACTACTGGCTTCAGTGCCGCACAGGTCAGTTATGATGTCATTAGCATTGTGATAGCTGCTCTCTGATTGCTGTGCTCTGTATAAAGAGCAAGGAAAATGAATGTGTCATATCTATCCTCTAGATAAATGTTTATCTGGAGGTTAGAGTGTGTGACAAATTTATCAGAGCAAATTTGTCACCACTAGTGTTCCATAAAATAAAAAAAGCATGTGTTCAGAAGATGCTGATATCAACTTGTGGGTTTGGTGACATTTGGAACTGTCAAGATCATTGGATGTCATTGAACCCACTTGGTACTAAGAGTCCATGGGCGGGGGAGGGTTCTGATGGTTTCTAGCTTCTCTTCACACAGAATGACTTTGAATGCGAAGAATCGGTTTCCACAGAGATCAGAAAATGCTGTATGAACAACCACTTTTTCCCCCCTCATCGGCTCTGGGGCTTGAACAGCTGCCATTCTGCATAAACCTTGTCAATAGCAGCACCAACTAAACTTGTTCAGGACCTCCAGAAGGTTTGCTGTTTAAATTGTTTGTTTTTGCGAAATGGGCAGATCATGTATTATAGTTAAAACAGCTCTGATTGTGAGGAACAGGGTTAGTAGGGCATCTTGCAGTCCTAGTGACATCACAGTACCACTCAAACTTCACTTTCAGTGTTATGTGATATCACAAGAACCCCTCAGTGTCCTAACAACCCTGGATCTTCACAGTCGGATGTTAGTTCACTGAAAATACCAATATTTAAAATTATGCAGTATGGCCCTTTGCACTTTAGTGCATCGCTCAGCAACTGCCTTTTTAATTTTTTTTAATTTAGAAATCTCACCCAGTTGCCAGCTGCTGCATACATTCGTTACCCACTGCCCATTTCACATTTTGTTTTATTTACTGCGCTTAGTTTTTAATCCAGCGTTGTACATTGTTAATTTGCGCTGTGGTATATGCTTAGACAGATGGAGGCAGTAAAAGGAAGAGAATCCAGTCGTCCCTTGGCAATGGTCTAAAAACTAAGACAACACAATTACAAAGTGTGAAAATGTGTATTCTGGGCAGCTGGTGGGTTGGTTTTGCAGCAACTGGAAGTGGGGCAAGTTTTTTGAGATTTAAAAAATAAAGAAATATCCACTGGTGTGAGTAATGACAGCACAGCCCACACTCTGTTGTGTGTTGGTGCACATAAATGCAGTGTCTTTGTACGAGTTGAATTCTGAAGTGCATTGAGTGAGCTGTACGCAGAAGAGCAGCATACTGTATACATAACATTTATACTACCTTTCCTTGGTTTCACTGGACAGATAATTTTAATAATTAGCTGCAATGGACAACTTAAAACATTGGCACAATGCAAGAGGGCAGTGCTGGTGGGGAAGGCAAATGTGGTGCTAGGGCTACAGGAAGGGAGTTCAGCAGCAGTGGGAGGGAGGGAGGAGGAGGGATCCTGCTCTTGTATAGATCCTTGGTTCATCTGCACTTGAGTACTGCATGAAGTTCTGAAGCCCAGACATGAAGAAAGAGAGGGGCAGGGTGAAGTCTGTGCTGATGAGGGTAACCAAAGTGATCCAGGAGTGACAAGGGAAGTCCTACATGGAGAGGTTGGAAGACCTCAGCATGTACACCCTGGAGGCAAGAAGAGAGAGGGATATGAGCGAGACGTGCAAGTACCATCATGGAATAAATATGATGGATGCCAGAGAACCGTTCACACTGAGGAGAAAAGCAGGCATCAGGGAGGACTCTGTGTAGCTGGTGGTGCTGGTGGTGGTGGCGGCCAACAGAGCTAAGCTAGCCCTGGCAAGATGAAATACAGGTGAGGGGGTACAGGCAAAGTGGGCAAGCATTAAGGATGCAATACGTGAAGCAACATCCTATTGTGTTAGAGTGAAAAGCTAGAGCAAAAGAAGGAGGAAACCACTTTGGTTCTCAAAAACAGTAGCAGAAAAGGTCAGAACCAAAAGGCTGGCCTTCAGGAAATATAAGGGATTGCAACGGGATGAAGATAGGAAGGCATGCCAAACTTCCCTCAAGGAAGCATGGAAGGCAGTAAGGCAGGCAAAGGCCCAAACCGAGGAAACACTAGCACAAACAGTAAAAGAAGGGGACAAGACTTTCTATAGATGCATTAGTGAAAGGAGAAAGTTCAGAGGGGAGTATTGCTAAGATCAAAGGGGACAAGGGGAAGTGTGTGGAGGAGGACCAAGAAAAAGCATCTATCCTAAATAGATACTTCTGCTCAGTATTTACTGAAGATAAGGTAGGGCAGGGCCCACATCTCAGCACCATTGACACAGGGGGGAGGGAGGGAGGTGTGCACTAGTACCTTCACGAAAGAAAGGGTCCTACAAGAGCTTGCTAAGCTCAGGTTGGACAAGGCAATGGGACCTGATGGCATACATCCCAGGGTACTAAAGGAGCTCTAAGGGTGGAACTAGCAGAGCCATTATCGGAACTGTTTAGTGAGTCTCTGAGCATAGGAGAGGTCCCAGAAGACTGGAGAAGGGCTCATGTGATCCCTCCACAAGAGTGGTAGCAGGGAGGAGGCAGGGAACTACAGACCAGTCAGTCTTACCTCAGTATTGGGCAAGATTATGGAGGCACTCCCATACCTCTCAACTGTCCCTGATTTTTAGGGATGTCCCTGATTTGGCCTCAAAATGTTTCTCTGTCCCTCGTAAAATTTGTGTTTTTGTGACAGAACAGTGGGGATTAAAAGTGCAAAATAATATCAAACATTAAAGTTACAGACTTGTTCTTCTTCAGAAAATGTATCTTAACACAAATCCCTTTATTCTATCACCTTTCTGATTGAATAGTACCAGTTTTTAAGATGTGTCCCTGATTTAGGGTCATTGTCCCTGATTTTTTAAGCCTTGTCCCTGATTCATGAGGCAAGAGGTGGAGAGGTATGGGCACTCCCTAAGGAAAGGATATTGCAACACCTAGAATCCATAGGAGCACAGGATCCAAGACAGTATGGGTTTACAACAGGAAGGTCCTGTCAAAACATCTCATAGATTTCTTTGAGTTGGTAACCAGAGTGGTGGCCCAAGGGGGAGCAGTTGATGTCACCTACCTTGATTTCAGCAAAGTTTTCGATACAATTCCACATAGAAGATTGATTAATTAGCTGAGTAGGCTCGGGGTAGGTCAGAAGTTGGTCAACTGGATGACAAACTGGTTGGCGGGCAGAAAACAGAGAGTGGTGGTAAATGGTATACAGTCAGAAGAGATGCAAGGCACAAGTGGGGTACCTCAGGGATCAGTCCTGTGGCTAGTCCTCTTCAATAGCTTCATTAGTGACATTGCAGATGGACTGGAGGGGTAAGGTTTGTCTGTTTGCAGATGACACCAAAATCTGCAACAGAGTAGATGATCCTGATGGAGTGGGCAGAATGAGAAGAAATCTGGATAAACCGTCAAAATGGTTGGAAGAGTGGCAAATGGGATTTATCGCAAAGAAGTGCAAGATCATGCACATAGGGAAGAGAAACCCTGAAGCCACCTATAGTTTGGGAGGGGAGCTGCTGGCAATCACAAGGGAAGAAAGAGACTTGGGCATCATCATCATCATCATCATCATAGATGACCTGAAATCATCCAAGCAGACCACTATAGCAGTAGGTAAGGCTAGAGGGATGTTGGGTTGTATTAGTAGGGGGTATCTCAAGTCGTAAGAGGGAGGTGATAATCCCTCTTTCAAACAACATAAAGTCTTGCTGTATTCTGACTTATGCAGTGATCACCAACCTTTGAACTGCCCCAGAGAACGAAGAGTTAACTTTCCATGCAGGGCATGGAACGCTGAGCTCGAGCTCGGTTGAAGCCTCTGTCTGCTGTTGTTTAAACTCCAACCATCAGATTCTTTACTCCGCCTCACTGAACAGTCGCTCCGGAGATTTCTCCTTTGCTCGGTTCAAAAAAGTCGGTTAAAGTGTTGTTTTTTTGCTCGGTTTCAACCGAACTTCTGCTCTGAACCTGTCTGTTTAAGTCTCTGTCTGTGGTACCGTGAGTACTAGATAGGATTTTGTATTCGTTTTCTGTGTGGAACTTGTAAACATTGGATCGGTTTGGTTTGAACCAATCAGGTTTGTGTAAAAAACACTTTTGTCTTTAGAGTGTGGTAACTGGTCCGTATCAGTTCTAAAAAAAAACAGATTTCATTACGTTTTTTTTCCAAGACCCTTAACACGGTCAGGATCCAATAGGGGTGGCTTGCCTGGCAGATTGCCGAAAAAAGGGTAAGTTTTGGTTAGCATTGGCCATGTCTGAGAAACCCAGGAAAAAAAACGGGCCCACTGGGTTTCAACACTGTAGTGTGTGTGGGGAAGCCTTCGCTAAGGCTGACCCCCACACCACCTGTGTTTATTGTCTGGGGTTTGACCACCTCAATTCAGACTGCCAAATTTGTAAAAGTTTTCCCAAAGCTACCCTGGATAAGAGAGTAGGTAGACTGAGGGAAAGGGAGGCTGAAATGTCCGCTGACCCTGATGACCAGCCCGGTTCGGTTCCAACCGAACCAGAAGGAGTGCCCTCTGACCAGGGCGAAACTTCTTCGGGCAAAAGGAGAACCGATTCTGAGGAGCCGCTTCTGGTTAAAAGAGAGAAAAGGGATAAATCATTCGGTTCGGATCCACAAGTTCTTTCTCCGACCGTTGATGAGATAGCCAAAGCGATAAGGATAGTTCAACTGCTATCTTCGGTTCCAGCTGAACCGGCACCATCTGTCAGGGGCTCGGTTCAGTCGGTTCCCCTGGTTCTGGATTATACTTTAGATAGAGGATAATGTATGGTCCTCTATCGTTAACCGGTCAGTTAACAGTCGAGAGGTTGCCAGGGTGACCATGTAAACCTCGAGGCGGGCTCGAGAGGTTCGTGCCATGGCAACCTCGAGGCTGATTAAAATTCGACCGTTTCATAGAGACCATACATTATTTTATAGTGTGGTCCCACTATCAAAAAAAAAGGCTTACGTTTTTTAAAAGTCACCGCGGCCCTTCAGTCCTTCCCCGCCGGTTTCCTTCAGTCGGTTTCCGTGTCGAAAAAAAGCGCCGCGATACGCAAGAGACATTGCTAATCAGTTAACCTATCGATGTGACGTAGGATCGATAGGTTAACAACATATCTACGTCACATCGATAGGTTAACAACCTTAGGAAATGATGATTTCCTAAGGTTAACAGCGTTCTAACATACATTATAAGAATTTTATGAACCGGAGGAGGAGGAGGGAGAGTATGAAGATAATGATGATGATGGTGATTATGAAAGTCTGGCTGTGCGCATTGACCCGGACATCTCCCCAGACAGACCTTCAGGTGTTTCTCTTCCTAGGCTTTCTGAGTCCCCTTCCCACTTTATGTTTTACAAGAAAGTGGCTGAAACCCTCCAGCTTCCTATGGAAGAAGCAGTAGAGGATCAGGAGGAGCCTGATTTTGTTGAGATGGTGGACATCCCAGGGTCCAGGAGATTTTCTATTCCCCTCCATAAATCTTTTGGGAAACAGACATTTAAAATTTTAAAAACTCCTAATTCCATACCTCCTGTGGACAGAAGAATGGACAAGAGGTATACTCTTTCAGGCTCTGACACGGAGTTCCTTTCCCAGCAATGCAGCCATGTTGGGGTAGTGCAGGCTGCCGCCTGTGACAAGGCAAATATTCCCTTGGCTTCACACCCCCCAGATAAGGACTCCAGGAGGATTGATGCCATGGCAAAGAAACAATACATGGCAGCATCTTTGGGACTCAGGCAGGCTAACTATATGGCCTACACAGCTAGATACCAGAAGTCCAGGTGGGACACTGTCCTGGCTCTAGCTAAACAGGCCCCTGACCAGTTTGCCAAGGAGCTGGAGTGGGTGGCTGCAGATGGGACTGAGGCATCCAAGGTGCAATTTCATGCTGCTGTGGACTCCAGTGATGTTTCATCTAGAGTCAAGGCTACATCTGTGGCCCTTCGGAGGATGGTTTGGCTCAGGTGTACTAGCCTATCACAGGATACCGAGGCTAAGGCCATGGATTTTCCTGTCATTGGTAATTCTCTGTTTGGGGAGCAGACAGAGAACTACATGAAGAAGATGGATGAGTACAGGACCACCTACAGGAGTGCTCAGGCCAAAGAAAGACAAGCCAGTCCTCGGAGACAGCATTCCAGGGGCAGGCCCTTTCAAAGGCCTTTTTACCAAGCTCAGGCCTCCTCTTCTGCTTTTGCTCAGAGGGGGTTCTTTAGAGGGAGAGGCAGATGGGGTATGAGCAGGCCTGCTTCCACCCCTCAGCCTAAAGCCCCTGCCAAGCAGACACCCTGATGGGTCTGCCCGGGCTGATTCTCCAATACCTGTAGGGGGCAGGCTGGCTTACTTTGTCCAGGACTGGAAGTCTTTAACATCAGACAAGTGGGTCATAGAAGTAGTAAGCCAGGGACTGGTTCTCAGCTTCAAAAAATTTCCCAAGATGAGAACCAGATTCTTTCCACCTGCAAATCCATCAGAGGCCCTTGCCCTAGAGGCAGAGGTCTCTTCCCTCTTGGCTCTCAGAGCCATAGAAAGGGTTCCTACCCTACACAGGGGCAGAGGATTGTATTCCAGGTACTTCCTAACCCCCCCAAAAGACAGGAGAATGGCGGCCCATCCTGGATCTGAGATATCTAAACAAGCACCTTTTGAAGCCAGAGTTCAAAATGGTGACTCTGGGAAAAATTCTGCCCTCTCTAAAGGCCAGGAGACTGGCTAGCCTCCCTGGACCTCAAAGATGCCTATTTTCACATTCCCATCAGATGCTTCCACAGAAAGTTCCTCAGGTTCGAGTTGCCCTCAGGCCACTATCAATTCAGAGCAATGCCCTTTGGCCTAACATCAGCCCCAAGGGTGTTCACAAAGTGCCTGGCAGTAGTGGTTGCCTTCCTAAGGAGAAAAAAAGATCTCCGTCTTTCCATACTTGGACGACTGGCTCATAGTGGGTCCGTCTTCAGACCAAGTCAAGTTACACCTTCTCGTAACTCAGCAACTGCTCACTTTCTTAGGATTCCTCCTGAACCTTCCAAAGTCGGTTCTCGAGCCAGTTCAGCTCCTCACCTTTATAGGAGCAGAGCTGGATACAATAAGAGCAAAGGCCTTCCTTCCCTTGGACAGGGCAAGGACACTAATAGAACTGGCCTCTTCTTTCACCCTTTAGGTGTCTCGACCAGCAAGGCATTTCTTTCAGCTCCTGGGCCACATGGCAGCCTCTACAGCAGTGATCCAGGGGGCAAGATTTCAGATGAGGGACATTCAGTTCCATTTGAGAGCCTTCTGGTCCCAGAGAAAGGATTCCCTTACCAAACTATTTCCAGTGACTCGAACCTTGATCCAGGCTTTGCAATGGTGGCAGGATCAGGACAATTTAAGACAGGGAGTTCCTTTTGTCACTCAGTCTCATACACTAATCCTCACCACAGACGCCTCCTTCTTGAGCTGGGGAGCCCACTTGGGGGATCTTACCACCCAAGGACTGCGGTCACCTGAAGAATCTCTGCTTCACATCAGTCTCTTGGAACTCAGAGCAGTGTTTCTGGCACTGCAAGCTTTTTCCAAGTCTGTACAGAACAAAGTAGTCCAGATCAGAACAGAGAATACCACCACAATGTGGTACATCAACAAGCAAGGGGACACTCGGTCTACGGCCTTGTGCACAGAAGCAATGAAGTTGTGGTCTCTGGCCTATTCCCTGCAAACTTCTCTGATAGCAGTTCACCTTCCAGGGAAGGACAATGTCCTAGCAGATGCACTCAGCAGGATATCTCAGGGCCACCAAGAATGGTCCTTAGATCCCCTAATTTTGAAAGCGATTTTCTCCAGATGGGGCACTCCACAGATAGATCTTTTTGCAGCCCCAGACAATCACCAACTTCCTCGCTTTTGCTGCAGACCCCCAGTCTTGGGCTCAGTCCCCCTGGATGCTCTGGTTCTGAATTGGGAAGGGAAGTTCCTGTATGCTTTTCCCCCTTCCCCTCTCCTGTTCAAGGTACTAGTCAAGATCAGGTCTCAACCATGCAAAGTGATTCTGATAGCTCCAGACTGGGCCAGACAGCCCTGGTATACACTGTTGCTGTCCTTAGCAGTCCACCTTCCCCTGTCTCTTCCCAGGAATTGCAACCTGTTGACATCTTCTCAGGGAAGGATTTGGTATCCAAATCTCAAATCTCTCAATCTCAAGGCCTGGCTCTTGAACAGTTAGAGTTTGCTGATTTGCACCTCTCTCAAGGTGTTCTGGATATTCTTGAGGCTTCTCGAAAGCCTTCCACCAGAAGAACTTACAACTCCAAATGGAAAAGGTTCACTATTTGGTGCTCTGATTAAGCATATTTCTCCAGAATCTGCTGGGTTGCCTACAGTCCTGGACTATATGGTTCATCTCAATGGCTTGGAACTCAGACCAGCTACACTTAAAGTACATTTGGAAGCTGTTTCCGCCTTTTTGTCAGTAGGCAAGCCCTCTTCTCTATCAGCCCATCCTGTATTTTGCAAATTCTTCAAGGGATTGCTTCACACCAATCCTCCCTTCAGGGACCCTCCTCCTGCTTGGGACCTTTGATGTTTGCATTGCTCAGCTTATGCAACCCCCTTTGAGCCTTTGTCCTCTGCAGAACTTAAGTACTTGACTTGGAAAACTGTGTTTTTGGTAGCTATTACCTCTGCCAGGCACATCAGTGAATTGCAAGCCCTGTCAGTGGAGCCTGAGTTCATATCTTTCCATAGAGATAAAGTGGTCCTAAGAACAAACAGGAAGTTTTTGCCTAAGGTGGTTTCAGATTTCCACCTTAATCAGTCTGTGTCTCTCCCTGTTTTTTTCACTGACCCTTCCTTCTCTGGGGAGAGGAGGTTGCACAGCTTGGACGTAAAAAGAGCCCTTAACTACTACATAGAGCGCACCAAGGGTCACAGGTTTGAGTCCCTCCAGTTGTTCCTCACATATGGGGAGGTCAATAAGGGCAAACCTGCTTCTAAAAGATCTATTGCCAGGTGGATTGTCTCTTGTATACAATTCTGCTATGAGAAATTGGGTAGAACCCCACCCTCAGGCCTGAGGGCTCACTCTACTAGAGGTACAGCTGCTTCCCTGGCTGCTACCAGGGATATTCCTGTCTTAGAAATCTGTCAAGCAGCCACCTGGAAAACAGTCCATACATTCACCAAGCATTACTCTCTGGATATCCAGGCTAGGAGTGATGCACGGTTTGGCACAGCAGTACTTCAGAGCTTTTTCCCAAAGTAGGTTCTGTCCCTCCTCCTTGGAGGTACTGCTTGGTAGTCTGCATATGTCAGAATACAGCAAGACTTCATGTTGTTTGAAGAAAAAAGTACTCACCTTAGTAATGTTGTTTCTTCTAATGGAGTCTTGCTGTATTCTGACCTCTGCCTCCCCTCTCAGAACCTGGTTTTTGGGATGTGGGTGGGCAGGAGCAGTGTTGGTACCTAGAGGTGCCCCTTTTTTCTCACCCTCCTTTATTTGTGTGTGTGTTGTGTTTTGTTTTTTGGGTTTCCTGACTTGAGTCTTTGCTTTGAAACCAAAAGACCCTTTTTAATAAATTTAGTTGCCAGTTGGCTAGTGTGAGTTTACAGTTTCCACACAGAACGCCTAGTGAGTATAGCTTGTAAAGATCTGATGGTTGGATTTTAAACAGCAGACAGAGGCTTCAACTGAGCTTGAGCTCAGCGTTCCATGCCCTGCATGGAAAGTTAACTCTTTGTTCTCCGGGGCAGTTCAAAGGTTGGTGATCACTGTATATGTCAGAATACAGCAAGACTCCATTAGAAGAAACAACATTACTAAGGTGAGTAATTTTTTCTTACAAGACGCTGGTTAGGCCCCATCTGGAGTATCGCATGTAGTACCGGAGGCTACACCAGCACAAAGGCATTAACAAAATGGAGGCAGTCCAGCAAAGGGCAACCAAAATGGTGCAGGGACTGCACTGGAAAACATATGAGGACAGATTAATGGAGCTCTATATGTATACCCTAGAGCAACATTCAAACATCTTAAGGACATTAACAAGATGAAAGAGTCTAACATGTTTCAGTGTAAAAAAAAAAAAATAGGGCAAGAGGACACAGCATGAGATTAGAGGGAGACTGATTAAGGGGTAATGTGAGGAAGTTATTTTTCACAAAAAGGGTGGTGGATGCATGGAGCGACCTACCTCAGGTAGTGGTGGATATGTATACAGTGCAGGGCTTCAAACAGGCGTGGTATAGGTATAAGGGAGCAATACAGATGAGTATGAATAGATAGGCCATTGACAGAGTACAGGCCTATGGCACATTCATAAAGTAAAAAAAATGGGCAGACTGGTTGGGCCTTGCAGTCCTTATCTGCCGTCAACTTCTGTGTTTCTATGGTTCTATGGTGGTGATTTACGAAAGACGTCAGGAAATATATTTTTTTATATGGAAAGAATAGTAGATAGGAGGATCAAACTGTCAAGGGAAGCTATCTGTGCAAAATTAGTGTGGGGGGGAATTCAGATGTGAGTGGAACAGACATGGCTGGTATAGGCAGTAGGAGAGGTAGAGGGGGGAGAGAGGCCACTAGGGGCATCATATCCAACCTAAAGCACTGCTGGGTAGACCGGATGGGCCATAGAGCTTTCTTCTTCCATTAATTTCGTGCCAGGGGCTGGGTGAGTCCTTGGTGTCTAGAAACTTCTGGGCCATCCTATTTCCATTTATTTTTCATAAAATGTTCGGGTACACCAGGGTTACATAACAGTATTTAGATTTTTCTTGTTGGCAACTCCGCATTTTCAGATCTTGACTATGCCCCTGGTACATATTAATGTACTGCAGCACAGATTTACAGGCTAACAAATCATTGCCACAGTTGATGAAACCTGTAAAATCCAGTGAAACAGCTGAAACAGCAAGTTAGAAAACGTTACACAGCAATTACAGACAAGCTGATTTCAGCAGAACCAGTGAGCAGATCCAGATCAGTAATAAATATTCTGCACAATTACATGAAACGTTTTTTTTTTTTTTTTTTTTTTATAAAGTGGACCATCCTTTGGTGGGAGGATTAAAAGTGTTTGGGGAGGTGATAATACTACAGGATTATTAATTAATCCTAATAGAAGCTGCAGCTATCTCTACAATACCTTGCTCACACCTGGATTAATGTGTGCCTTTTTTGTTAGGCGAGGCAAAGCTGGACTACACTTTATTAGCCTTCAGCTATTCCAGTCCTTACCTGGCGAGTTACTCCGCAGTCCCAGAGTATGCTCTTACAATATGGTAAGTAGTTCCATTATACAAACAATTGTTCAATATATTAATGCATTTGGTAATTGGGCTGACTCTTGGGGAGAAACTGCCCAGTTACAATAGTGACCTAGGGGTGAAACATACAGTACACACATACAAAACAGGATGGATGTCATAAATACTAGAACAGGATACATAACATAAGAGTAAACAGGGTGATGCAGTGTAAAATATACATTTTATGAATGGGTTTATAGCATGGGAGTGGTGAATAACGATGCCGAATAAATAGGGGATATTCCACTGGGCATCCAGAAATAAGCTTTTTATCCAGTCTGGAATGTTGCCAGCAATGCTGCCACGGTGAGGTCAGGAGTGCTGGGCTGCATTACTAGCAACATTTCAGACTGCAGAAAAAGGCTTACTCTTGGGTGCACTGTGAATGTCCTGTTTATACCATAGGCTCTGTCCTGCCAGTGTAATGAGTCTGTAGTGGAAATTACATGAGCTGTGGTGGACATAACATAGAGAATTGTGTTTGGGCCACGATACACAAGCATGGGTCTGAATTGAGAGGTATCCATGGCAGCCAGAAACCTTTGCAGCTTGAAAGGTCTCATGGTAGCCATGGAAACCTTGAGATTCCAACACAGGCTTGTCTTAGAAAGGAAAACAAAATAAAATTATGAAACACCAAACTTAATCATTTGAACTGCACTCTACTTCATACCAAACTCTTGAGTGTACTAGTAGAGCTGAACACTGCGTCATTTCAGATGATCACATAAACACTTATCTGGTCATTTTGTAATGCAGTTAAATAAAACTGATCACTTTTACTTTCATAGGTGTGTGTGTGGGGGGCGATCCTTGCCTCGGCCCCTCGTTGTTAAAAGTCATCCGCCAACCAAATTATAATAATTTTTTTTTTACATTCATGAGTCAGCAGGACTCGGCCAGGACTGGGTTTTGGATGGGAGTGGGAGGGCATTCTGTGTGCTGTGTGCGGCAGGTCAGGTCATGTGAAATGACTCGCCACACACAGATGATATTTCCAGTCAATCTCATTCACACAGATGCGCGCGCGCGCACACACACACACACACACACACACACACACACACACACACTCACCACTCTCACTTTGAGGATCACGTTTGAGAGTGTTGAGATGATCGTCATGGATGAGTAGAGTAGTCCTCCACAGGGTAGACTCGGCGGCAGTAATTTGATCATCCTCCTAACACAGGGCACTCCATCCACGCCGCTCACTGGACTGACTCTCGACACCAGGGGCAGACACTTTCTGTTCCTCACTGTACAAGTAGATGGCATGGGGGATTTGTGCTGCATGCATGCTATTTTATTCATTGCCCCAGTTGTGTTTAGTTTAGCATTGTGACCTTCTAAACTCAGAGCAGCAAGTAATGAAAGCAGAGGGAACCCAGTCCACTCAGACTTTGTGTTTTTGTATGGCACAACTTGTTATGTTTTTTTTCATTTTTCCCTCAGCTGTAGTGGACTGGGTCCCTTCCCCTCTGTTTTCTTTGCCTGCTGTTGTATCTAAAACACTGTTTTCAGTTCTGGAGGCCACGTCAGACAGAGTTAGAGTAGAGGCAGTTCAGAGGAAGGCAACTAAAATAGTGCAGGGTCTGCACCATAAGCCCTACGAGGAGTAGCTGAGGGACCTTAATATGTGCACCCTAGAGGAAAGGAGGGAGAGGAGAGGGGGGGATATGACAGAGACTTTTAAATACCTCAAAGGTATCAATAAGGTACAGGAAGGCAGCATTTTTCGGAGAGAAAAAAAAGATGTTCAAGAACAAGAACTCTTGATATGAAGCTGGAGGGGATAGGCTCAGGGGAAATGTGAGAAAGTACTTCACTGAAAGGGTGGTGGATACATGAAACAGCCTCCTAGTGGAGGTGGTGAGGGCAAAAATACATGGGATAAGCATAAGGGAACCCTGGTGAAAAAGAAGGTGGGATAAAGCAGGAGAACAAGTAGGGTCTTTGGTGTTTCAGTGGGTTATGGGCACACTATGTGGACCATGCAATCTGTAGTAGGGTGGGATTAAACAGACACAAAGACAGGAGAATAATGCATAAAATAAACGCAAACTTGCGTTTCAAATTTTTATTTCAAACTGAAAGTCAATATTTACAGAAAGCAAAAAGAAAATTGGTGTCAAGCATCACACCTAAAACAAAAGAAATCTTCAACCATTTGCAGCTCACTCTTTCCTTAGTGACCATTTCAAACAACAGGAAGTCTTGCTGTATTCGGACTATATGCAGTTAGCCCCAGCACTTGAACTGCTCCGGAGACTAAAGGGTTAACTCTCTACCAAGGCATAGAACGTTGAGCTCAAGCTCGGTTTTCAAACCCCTGTCTGTGGTACTCTGAAGTGTAACCGTCAGATTTCTTACTCCGCCTAACTGTGAAGTTGCTCTGGAGATCCCTCCTGCGCTTTGGTTCGGTAACAGTTTGAATCGGTCATTTTTTCAACTGCAGTTCTTATTTTATCGTATTCTTACCTCTGTCTCAGTAACAGTAAGTGGTAGTAGTAGGTAGTGGCAATTTTTGTTGATTTTGTTAGAAATTGTTTTATCTTCAGTTCTTTTCCGGTCGGTCCGGTTCTGAACCAAAATCTATGTGATTTGTGTATTCTCTGTATTCATTATTGTGGTTTTCCAGTACTTATCGGTTCCTAAAAAAAAAATCCGTATTTTTGTGGGATTTTTTTTTAACTGACCGGTGACACAGTTGGAACCGATAAGTGTTAGTTGCTTGGCTTAATGCTGACAAGGGTTACTTTTTATTGTATTCGGCATGTCTGAGAGACCCAAAAAGAAAACCGGTCCCACTGGGTTTCAGCACTGTTTCAAGTGTGGGGAGGCCTTGGCTAAGGCTGATCCCCACGTGGTATGTGTGTATTGTCTGGGGTTTGACCACCTCAAGGAAGACTGCCAAATTTGTAAGAACTTTCCCAAAGCCACTCTTGAAAACGTTTGAATAGGTGGAGGGAAAGGGAGGCTGAGAAGTCCGCTGACCCAGATGGCCAGCCTGGTTCAGTTGTGACCGAACCTGAGGAGGTGCCCATTGACGTGGGTGATACCTCTTCATGCAAAAGGAGAGCTGACTCTACAGAGTCGGTTCTGGCTAAGAGAAAAAGAAAATCATCTGGTTCGGATCCGAAACCCCATGTTCCGACCACTGAGGAGATAGCGAAAGCGATTACAATAGCACAATCGCTTTGCCCGGTTCCTACTGGACCGAGATCGGTTCAGTTGGAAGTTGTTGCCTCAGACATTGATCCAGAGGCATACTATGAGGGCGATTGGGAGGAGGAAGACGAAGATGATGAAGAAGGAGAGTCTGTAGGCCTAGATGAGCCAGTAGAACTTGACATCTTCCCAGACAGGCCTTCCAGTGTCCTCCCCCCCCCCAGGTTTTCTGAGTCCCCCTCCCACTTCTTGTCTTACAAGAAGGTGGCTGAGACTCTTCAGCTTCCTATGGAAGAGGCTGATCAGGATCAGGAGGAACCTGATTATGTGGAAATGATGGATGTTCCAGAGTCAGAGAGTGTCTATCCCTCTGCATAAATCCCTGGAGAAACAGACAGAAAATCATGCAATTTCCAACATCCATTCCTCCTGTGGATAAAAGAATGGACAGGTTCAGGAATCAAGTTCGGGCATGGAATTCCTTTCAGCACATTGCAGCCATGTTGGGGTAGTGCAAGCTGCAGCCTGTGACAATGCTAATATTCCCCTGGCATCTCATCCCCCAGATAAGGATTCCAGGAAAGTCTATGCCATGGCTAAGAAACAGTACTTGGCATCCTCTTTGGGGCTCAGGCAATCAAATTACATGGTATATACAGCCAGGTACCAGAAATCTATGTGGGATATGGTTCTGGAGCTGGCTAAGAATGCCCCTTCCCAGCTAGCGAAGGAGTTGGAGCAGGTGGCTATAGATGGTATAGAGGCATCCAAAGTGCAATTTCATGCTGCTGTGGACTCGAATGATGTGCATTCTTGAGTCATGGCTACATCTATCTCCATGCTTGGCTTAGATGTACCAATCTTTTGCAGGATACTCTGACTAAGGCTATAGATTTTCCTGTAACTGGTAATTCTCTGTTTGGTGAGCAAACAGAGAACTACATGAAGAAGATGGATGAATCTAGGACCACCTATCGGAGTGCTACAGCCAAGGAAAAGCAGGCCACTGCTCAGAGGTAGCAATTTAGGGCTGGCAGAGGCAGGCCTTTTCAAAGGCCTTTCTACCAAGCTTAGGTCTCCTCCTTTTCTTTCCAGCAGAGGGAGTTCTTTAGGAGAAGAGGCAGGCGTAGGATGACCAGGACCCCATCATCCACGCACTCTAAGCCTCCTGCCAAACAGACACCCTGAGGTGTCAGTCAAGGTCGCCTCCCCAGTTCTAGTAGGGGGCAGGTTGGCTCACTATTCCCAGGCCTGGGAGTCTATTACTTCAGACAAATGGGTCCTGGAAGTAGTGAGCCAGGGACGTGCTCTCAGTTTCAAAAGGTTCCCAAAAATGGGGGCAAGGTCCTTTAGTCTTTCCTCTCCCTTGGAGACAAGGGCCTTAGAGGCAGAAGTCTCCTCTCTTCTGCGAGCAGTAGAGAAGGTACTTCTTTGTCACAGGGAAAAGGACTATATTCCAGATACTTCCTTACCCCAAAAAGACAGGGGAGTGATGCCCATCCTAGATTTAAGGTACCTGAACAAACATTTAACAAAACCAAAATTCAAGATGGTGACTCTGGGAGTAATTTTTCCCTTTCTGAGACCAGGAGACTGGCTAGCCTCTCTGGATCTCAAGGATGCCTACTTCCACATACCTATCAAACATTCCCACAGAAAGTACCTCAGGTTCAAGTTGCCCTCAGGCCGTTACCAATTCAAAGCTATGCCCTTAAGCCTATCATCTGCTCCAAGGGTGTTCACCAAGTGTCTTACAGTAGTGGTGGCATTCCTCAGGAGACAGGGTATCCTTCTGTTCCCATACCTGGACAACTGGCTCCTAGTGGACCAGTCCTCAGACCAAGTCATGTCAGCCTTAGAGGTCACTTAAAAGCTTCTAGAATCCTTGGGCTTCATTCTGAACCTAGAAAACTCTGCCCTGGAACCAGTCCAGCTTCTTATTTTCATAGGGGTGGAACTAGACACTATTCTGGCAAGAGCATTTCTCCCTCTCTCAAGGGTTCAGTCCCTTGTCACTCTGACTTCTTTTCATCCTTTAGTTTCTTGACAAGCCAGACACTTTCTACAGTTGCTGGGTCACATGGCTGCATCCACAGCTGTGGTCCAGGGAGCAAGGTTTCAGATGAGAGATATTCAGTTTCATCTCAGATCTTATTGGTCTCAGAAAAAAGACCCTCTCTCCAAATTGGTTCTAGTGTCTCAAACTCTAGTTCAGGCCCTCCAGTGGTGGCTGGAGGAGTACAGTCTTCGACAAGGTATCCCCTTTATCAGTCAGGCTCCTTCAGTGATTCTCACCACAGATGCCTCTCTACTTCAGTACTTCCCCTTCTAAGAAGAGGGGAAAGTACCGAAACCAAACAATAGAAACACAGTAGATACGGGGGTTGACACCAGCCCATTCACAGAAGAAAGGGTTCTGAAAGAACTCTTAAAACTGAAGGTGGACAATGCAGTGGGGTCTGATGGGATTCATCCCAGAATTCTAAAAGAACTAAGGGTAGAACTAGTGACACCACTGACTACCCTCTTTAACAAATCATGGGAGGATGGGTACCTGAGGACTGGAGGAGGGCAAATGTTATTCTACTTCACAAAAGTGGGAGCAGGGCAGAAGCAGGAAACTACAGACCTGTTAGTTTAACCTCAGTGATTGGGAAAATAATGGAATCACTTCTGAAGGAAATAATTGTTGCGTACCTAGAGGCCAGAGGGGCACAGGACGCAAGGCAGCATAGATTCACAGTGGGAAGGTCATGTCAGATGAACCTAATAGATTTCTTTGATTGGGTGACCAAAGTAATAGATCAAGGAGGGGCTGTGGACATGGCCTACCTAGACTTTAGCAAGGCATCTGACACAGTCCCACAAAAAAGATGAATATACAAGCTGGCCAGCCTGGGAGTGGGTCACAAGATGGTAGCCTGGGTAAAGAATTGGCTCAAGAATAGGACACAGAGGGTAATGGTAAACGGAGCCCACTCTGAAGAAAGGGGGGTTACTAGTGGGGTACCGCAAGGTTTAGTACTAGGACCAGTCCTCTTTAATGTCTTTATAAGTGACATTGCAGAGGGACTGGAAGGAAAAGTTTGTCTCTTTGCAGATGACGCAAAGATCTGCAACAGGATTGATACACAAGATGGGGTGGAAAGGATGAGAAGGGACTTGGCAAGGCTGGAGGAATGGTCAAATGTATGGCAGCTTAGATTCAGTGCTAAGAAGTACAAAGTAATGCACCTGGAAAACAAAAACCCAGGGGAAGAGTACACAAGGGGGGGGGGTGAGATACTAACAACAACAAAAATGGAAAGGGACCTGGGGTAATCATATCAAATGACCTAAAGGTGGGCAAGGAGGGCTTCGGGGATACTGGGATGCACAGGGAGAGGCATCACCAGTAGAAAACAGGAAGTTGTTATCCCTCTGTACAGACAGCTGGTGAGACCCCATCTGGAGTACTGCATGCAGTTCTGGAGACCCAATCCCCGCAAAGACATAGACAGGATAGAGGCAGTCCAGAGGAGGGCAACTAAAATGGTGCAGGGTCTGCACCCAAAGACATATGAAGAGAGACTTAAGGAGCTTAATATGTATAGCCTTGAGGAAAGGAGGGAGAGGGGGGACATGATATAAACTTTCAAGTACCTCAGAAATCAACAAAGTCCAAGAGGGTAACATCTTTCAGAAAAGAGGTGTTCAAGAACAAGGGCACAATTTGAAGACTGGGGGATGGCTCAGAGGTAATGTGAGTAAGTATTTTTCATCGAGAGGGTTGTGGATGCATGGAACAGCCTTCCTGAGGAGGTTGTGGAGTCAGAAACTGGTGGATTTCAAGAATGCATGGGACAGTCATAAGGCAATTCTAGAGGGTGGGGATAGGAAGAAGTAGGCTGTTGGTTAACTAGGATCTGCAGCTTAACCATTAAGTAGGGAAATGGGCAGACTAGGTGGGCCAAGCGGTCCTTATCTGCTGTCAAATTCTATGTTTCTATGTAGGTTGGGGGGGAGGTGCTCATCTAGATCAGCTTACAGCTCAGGGAACCTGGTTGCACCAGGAGTCTCTCCTATACATAAACCTTCTCGAACTAATAGCTGTCTTTCTAGCACTTCAGACACTCTCAACTGCTGTTCAGGGGAAAGTGGTGCAGATCAGGGCAGACAATACCACAACCATGTGGTATATCAACAAGCAGGGAGGCACTCGGTCCTCAGCCTTGTGCACAGAGGCCATGAAGATATGGTCTCTAGCCTGTTCCCTTCAGGCTTCCCTGATGACCATGCATCTCCCAGGGAAGGACATCATTTTAGCTGATGCTCTCAGCAAGATTTCTCAGGGTCACCATGAATTGACCCTGAATCCCCTAATTCTTCAGGTAATTTTCAAAAGGTGGGGCACACCAGAGATAGATCTTGTTGCAGCTCCCGGACAATCACCAACTTCCTCTCTTTTGCTGCAGACTGCTTCTTCTGGGCCCTGTCCCTCAGGATGCTCTCACACAGTCAAGCAGGTTTCTGTATGCATTTCTTCCTTTTCCTCTGATATTCAGGGTCCTGATCAAGATCAGGACTCAGCCTTGCAAGGTGATTCTAGTGGCTCCAAACTGGGCCAGGCAGTCTTGGTACCCCCTTCTCTTGTCACTGTCAGTAACAATACCTCTATGTCTTCCCAGACAGTTCAGTCTCCTTACTTCCTCACAGGGGAGGATCCTTTACCCCAACCTTCAGACTCTCAGGCTCAAAGCCTGGCTCTTGAAGAGTTAGAATATGCAAGCCTATACCTTTCTCAATCAGTCTTGGACATTTTAAAGGTTAGCAGGAAACCTGCTACTAGAAAGACTTACAACTCCGAATGGAAAATATTTGGGTTTTGGTGTCCCAGAAGCATGTCCAGCCAGAGCTGGCTGATATGGCCATTGTATTGGACTACTTGGTGTATCTTAACAGTTTAGGCTTCCTGCCTACTGCTCTCATGGTACATTTGACAGCTGTGTCTGCCTCCCTTTCTGCTGGTAAGGGCCCTTTCCTATCTTCTCATCCAGTTTAAGAAATTTTTCAAGGGTTTAGTACATGTTAATCCTCCCTTTAGGGAGCCTACCCCTTCTTGGGACGTGAATATCTGTATTGCACAGCTTATGCAGCCCCCTTTTGAGCCTCTGTCCTCAGCTGAGCTGAAACACTTGACTTGGAAAACTGTATTTCTGGTAGCCATTACTTCTGCCAGGAGAATCAGTGAATTACAGACTATATCAGTGGAACCTAATTTCATTTCATTTCACAGGGATAAGGTGGCCTTCAAACCAACAGAAAGTTTCTTCCCAATGTGGTATCAGACTTTCATTTAAATCAGTCTGTGTCATTGCCTGTATTTTTCACTGACCATTCTTCCTCTGGGGAGAGAAGATTACACAGTCTTGATGTAAAGAAGGCTCTTAGTTACAATGTGGAGCATACTAAGGTCCATAGGAATGACTGTTATCAGTTGTTTCTCACTTATGGAAAAGTGGGAAAGGGCAAACCTGCCACCAAGAGAACAATTGCCAGGTGGATTGTCTCCTGTATCCAGTTAGATACATAGACAGTATCGGCAGATAAGGGCCTATGGCCCACCCAGTCTGCCCATTTGAGCTTGTAAGTTTAGTTTGTTTTCCTAGAAGTCTGTTGCCCCTTACCCCGACCTCCAGAATTCCTTTATGTCTATCCCATGCATTCTTAAATCCTGTAATTGTTTCAGCCCCCACCACTTCCTCTGACAAGGTGTTCCACTTGTCCACCATCTGTTCTGTGAAGAAATTCTTCCTCACGTTTCCTCTGAATCGTCCTCCCTCCAGCTTCATCCCATGCCCTCTAGTCCTGGAACATCTTTTTCTCTTAAAAATAGTGTATCCCTGCACCCTGTTCCTCCCTGTAAGATACTTGTATGTCTCTATCATATCCCCTCTCTCCCTCCTCTCCTCCAGGGAGTACATATTCAGTTCCTTCAACCTGTCCTCATAGGACTTGTGATGCAATCCATGTACCATCTTTGTTGCCCTCCTCTGAACCTTCTCTACCCTGTCTATATCCTTACGTAGGTAAAGTCTCCAGAACTGTATACTGTACTCCAGGTGGGGCCTCACTAATGTCTTGTATAGTGGAATTATGACCTCCCTTTTCCTGCTGGTGATGCCCCTGCCTATGCATCCCAGCATCCTATTTGCTTTACCTGCTGCCTTGTCACACTGTTTCCCTACCTTGAGGTCATCAGAGATGATAACCCCAAGATCCCTTTCCTGCATGGTGCATGCTATATACTCACCCCCAACTGATATATATTGTGCCAGGGTTTTTGTGCCCCATGTGCATTATCTTGCACTTCTTTGCATTGAATTTCAACTGCCAAACCCCTGACCATCCTTCAAGTTTCTGCAGGTCCCTTCTCATTCTGTCTACACCCTCTGGTGTGTCTACTCTGTTACAGAGCTTTGTGTCATCAGTGAACAGTGAAATTCTGCCTTCTAGGCCCTCGCAAGAATGTCACTGATGAAGATGTTGACTAGGACCAGTCCCAGCACTGATCCCTGTGGTACCCCACTGGTCACTCTTCCCTCTGTGGAATGACAGCTATTTACCACCACCCTCTGTGTCCTGCCACCCAGCCAGTTACCTACCCACCACACTACTGTCCTGCCCACACCCATATTCCCCAGTTTGTGTAATAGTCTTCTATGTGGCACAGTGTCAAAGGCCTTGCTGAAGTCCAGATAGGCCATGTCCACTGCCTTCCCCTGATCCACCTTCCTAGTCACCCAGTCAAAAAATTCAACGAGGTTGGTCTGACATGACCTCCCCCTGGTGAAACCTGCTGCCTTGGGTCCTGTAGTCCATTGACAGCCAGATGTTCCACCAGTCTCTCCTTCCGTGGTCTTCCCCACTACCGAGGTGAGGCTGACTGGTCTGTAGTTCCCTGCTTCCTCTTTGTTCCCACTTTTGTATAAGGGGACTACATCTGCCTTCCTCCAGTCTTTGGGTACCTCCCCCGTTTCCAGTGATCGGCTAAACAGGATAGCCAGAGGTTCAGCCACCACCTCTCTTAGTTCTTTAAGGACCCTGGGGTGCACCCCATCTGGTTCCATTGCTTTATCAACTCTTATTACTTCCAGTTCCTTCAGGACCCTTTCTCGTGTAAAGGGACTTGTGTCCATTTCTGCACCATTCTCACCACTTGTACTCCCTTCAGACCCATTACCCTCCTCTTCCTCAGTAAAGACTGAGCAGAAATACCTGTTCAATATGTCAGCTTTACTGTTGTCATCCTCTAAGCGGCCCCTTCCTTCCCCTTCAGTCTCACTATCCCTACCTTTGCCTTTCTTTTTTCACTTATGTACCTGTAAAAGGTTTTGTCCCGTCTACCCACTGATTTTACAATGTGTTCTTCTGTCTGAGCTTTGGCTTCCCTTATTGACCCCCCTGCCTCACTTTGCTTCTCCTGGTACTTCTCCCTATCCCCTTCTGCCTGTGTCCTTTTGTATTGCCTGAATGCACTCTTTTTGGCTTTCACTTTCTTTGCTACCTCTTTGGAAAATCATAATGGTCTCCTCTTCCTTTTCCTCTTGCTAACCTGCTTAATACATAATTCTGTTGCTCTTGTAATCACCATTTTAAATACTGCCCACTGTTCCTCAACCCCTGGTTCCTGCCCCATTCCCCTTAATGCCTCTTTCAAGTATCTCCCCATTTTCCCAAAGTCTGCCCCCCTAAAATCCAGGATGCGTGTTTTTGTGTGGTTTGGTTCTGCTCTTTCTGTGATTTCAAACCACAGTGACTGGTGGTCACTGTTCCCCAGGTGCTCCCCACTGTTACCCCCATCACACTGTCCCTGTTTGTGAGCACAAGATCCAGTATTGCCTTCTGCCGAGTTGGTTCCATGACCAGTTGCTTGAGGAAGGCACCCTGAAGGGAGTCCAGGATAAATCTGCTCCTAGTTGATGCTGCTGTTGGGATGCTCCAGTCCACGTCTGGAATATTGAAGTCTCCAACCAGTACTATCTCACCCTTGTTTGCCATCCTTTGGATGGCTAGCATCAGCTCCCTGTCTGTTTCTTCCTGCTGGGCTGGTGGTCTATAGACCACACCTGTGCGTATGGCTGTCCCCATTTTCCTTTCCAGCTTAACTCACAGTATCTCTCCCCCATTTTGTTCCTCTTGGATCTCTGTGGCCCTTATGTCATTTTTCACATACAGTGCCACTCCTCCTCCCTTCCTACCTACCCAGTCTCTCCTGAATATGTTGTAGCCAGGTATGGCCATCTCCCAGTCATGGTTATCATTGCACCAGGCTTCAGTGATGGCCACAATGTCCAGGTCTGACTGCACCATGACAGCCTCCAGATCTTCCATCTTGTTGCTAAGGCTCCTGGCACATGGCTTTTCATGATTTGACCTCCCTAGACTGTTTCGCTGTTCTACTCCAGCCCCTTCCTTGGTTGTCCTTTATCCCTGGTTCTCCTTGCTGTCTGCCCTTCTGCTGAATGTTGCCCCTTTTCTGCCTATCCACCTCTTGGGTGCTAATCTCCATCTTTTGTACACTGCTTTGTAGAGATAGCCACTCCTCCAGTTCACTGGTTCCACTGCTAGCTCTGGGGGGGTGAGCAAGTAGGTACCCTCCTTGCTGGCCTGCCATCCCCCTTTGCTAGTTTAAATGCTTGTCAATGTAGCATTTAAACTTAGCATTGAGTGCTTGGATTCTCCTCCAGGATGGATGCAGGTCGTCAGACTTGAACAAACCTCCATCCCTCCAGGTGGGTCCCCAGTCACCAATGAATCCAAACCCTTCCTCACAGCACCAGTTCTTCAACCATGAGTTAAAGTTCCTGATGCATGCACCCCTATGCTCTCCCTTGCCTCTCACAGGTAGTACTTCTGAAAAAGTGACAGAAGTAGCTACTTGTTTGAGACCCCTCCCCAATTTCCTAAACTCTTCCTGAACTTCCTCTGGCTCCCCATTTGCCAGGTCATTAGTACCTAGGTGGATAATGACATCTAGCTCACCCTCCCGTCTTGCCTTCCCAGTGATCCCCAGGATCTTCCTTCCATCCCTCCATGCCGTGGCACCTTGTAGGCACCTCACCTCCCTGTCCTCCACCTCCTGTGTTCCTAGGTGGATCCCTCTTATGATGGAGTCCCCCACCAGGATTCGCTTCCTCCTCCTCTGAGGTCCACTGCTCTCCCTGCTGAGGTCACCTCCTTGGCTAACCTCCACATCCTTTCCTTCCATTTCTCTGGGTACCTCTATTTGGTTGTCCCTGTTTGCCAGTGTGGCATATGAATTCTTGAGTGGAATAGGATCTGGGATGTGTCTCTGCCTGACCGCTCTAACCCTCCTGAGCCCACTGTCACCCAAGTGCTCCTGTTCTCGACATCCTTTGAGGCAGTTGCATTGGACTGGGTGGTCTCTGGATAGGGGTGATGGTACTCCTGACCCAGTTTACTTCCGCTCTGAGTCTGGCTACCTCATCCCACAGTCCAGAGAGATGTATGCAGATAGGGCAGCACCTCAGTGTCCAGAAGGTCTGCCTGAATATGGCTGCCCCACAGCAACTGCATCGCACTACTCCCCACATTATACTGCAATTATACTGCTATTCCACTACTTGTCTGTTACTGAAGCTCCCCATGTTCCCTTTTTATTAATTTACTGTCCTAAAAATCCTGCCACTGATCTTCAGATACTTTCCTTTTTAACAAAAGAAAATAAACCAATAAATAAATAAATGAGTCAAAACACTTGTCGTGCTGAGGGTGGGCTTCTTCCCCCTTATGCCCCTCCTACTCCACACCCCTTACTATCCCCTGTGTTTAGCTCCTGCAATCAGATTTAACAGGGCATATAATTAAGAGTTGGGGGAAGGGGAGGAAGGGGGGCGAAAATTTGCAGCAATTAAAGACAGCAAAGAAATACACCACCACTATGTTTTAAATTTTCAACAGCCCAAAAACAATTCTAAGTAAAGAGAGCAAATAAATTACAGTGTCGCTAAAAGCCCACAATGTAAGTTTAAAAGAAAAATAGCAATTACCAGTTATTGTAAAGCACTGAATTGAATATGTTTCCTTCCCCTTCTGGCTTCTTCTGAGAAAACAAAACTCACTTGCTACCTCAACTCTGACTAAGCCCCACCTCCAGTTATCACGTAGCTGAGGTCAGAGGCCAGACAATTAACACCCCTCGCCCAAACTACAGGGCAAGTCAGACCAGCCAAGACTAAATTTGCAGCAATTAAAGACAGCAAAGAAATACACCACCACTATGTTTTAAATTTTCAACAGCCCAAAAACAATTCTAAGTAAAGACAGCAAATAAATTACAGTGTAACTAAAAGCCCACAATCTAAGTTTAAAAGAAAAATAGCAATTACCAGTTACTGTAAAGCACTGAACTGAATATGTTTCCTTCCCCTTCTGGCTTCTTCTGAGGGGAAAAAAAAAAAAAGCTTGGGAAAGAGCCTTCCTCAGGCCTGAGGGCTCATTCTACCAGAGGTACAGCTGCTTCAGTGGCAGCAGCTAGAGATATACCTTTAGTGGAAATCTGTAAAGCAGCCACCTGGAAAACTGTTCACACATTTGCCAAGCATTACTCTCTGGACATTCAGTCAAGAAGTGATGCTAGGTTTGGCACATCGGTGCTGCAGAGGTTGTTCCCAAAATAGGTTCTGTGACTCCCTCATCCAAGGCTGTACTGCTTGGTAGTCTGCATATAGTCAGAATACAGTAAGACTTCATGTTGTTTGAAGAAAAAATTACTCACCATAGTAATGTTTCTTCTAATGGAGTCTTTCTGTATTCTGACCTGCATCCCCTCCTGGAACCTAGTAGTTTTAGGATGTGGCATGGCAGGCACAGTGCTGCACCCCAGAGGTGTACTTGGCTTGCCTTATTTTATTATTTATTAAGGGTTCTTCTAGTTTTTATTATGAATATTTTGCTTGTTTCACTACCTGCTTGAATTCTTTTTGGGCTTCTCAACTTGAGTCTTTTGGCCCAAAAAAATATGTTTATTGCCCCTTGGCATAAATATTTTAGAGACAGTTTCTAATTACTGAGTTAGTTAGTTTAGGGTTCGTAAGAATCTGACAGTTACACTTCAGAGTACCACAGACAGAGGTTTGAAAACTGAGCTCGAGCTCAACGTTCTATGCTTTGGCACAGAGTTAACCTTTACTCTCCGGAGCAGTTCAAGTGCTGGGGCTAACTGCATATAGTCAGAATATAGCAAGACTCCATTAGAAAAAACAACATTACTATGGTGAGTAATTTTTTCATACTGCTGGTGTGAACTCTAGCACACCTCCTTCTCCTCTGAGACCAACAACCTGCTGGCCTACCACTCTACTGTGTCTCAAAGGCTGGGTATTTGTCCCTTCCAGAGCATGACATCACAGCTGATGCAGGCAAAGCCCTTCCCCTTATGACATCACAGATCTCTGTATCTTTAAAAACAGTCATTTTGGGTCCGGTCAGCCTTTTAGTAAGCAGTGCACCCTTTTTGAAGGTAACTACTTTTTTGTTAGTTTTGGAATAAGCCCATGTCATGACTGTCTACAAATGTCTGAGCTAACAGAAAGAATAGGGATAGAGGGCGCACTCCTCGTCTCCCTTCTTTTGTTAGCTTAGGACATTTGGATTTTGTATGTTTAAAACTCTTGCTTTGTTTCTCTAAACATTTTTCAGCACTAGATTTATGTAGCCAGTTCATTTTATTCTTCAGGGACTCTTTGCAAACTCCTATTGACACCCAGCTACACAGTCTGAATTAACAAGGTTCCTGATGGCTGAAATACTAACATACTAAAATGCCAGCAGAATAGGCCTAACGGTCTTTCGAGTCTGCTCGATTGGTCAGCCCTCACCCTGGGTGCTGACCTTGCTGCCCCCCTCGCCTTCTCTGGCTTCTCCCTTCCTAGTTCCGGATATTCTTGCTGCATTGGATTTTGCTTCCAGAACCCTTCCCCTGTACCTGTCCTAGCCATTGGCTTACATTTCATTTGGGCCTTTTTAGGGCTGTGGGCAGAGCCTACAGCTCTTTTGCGAGAGCTGTGTAGCTCTGAAAACGGCCGATCTCAGAACCCCTCCTGTTGGACATTTGGAAGTATCCTTCCGAAAGCCCAACGAAGCTGAAACCCTTCCACCACAATTGGCGTATGGCATAACAGCCGCACTATTCTGGCTGTTACTTCCGCATTCCGATGCATGCACTGCTCACGTGCACAAGTCATGCACATGAGCAGTGCTGTGGTGCCAGCATGTTGTGAATGGCACAATGCCATTCACTATTTTGTGCCCCCCCCAGCCATCCCCAGTATGTTATATTGCAACACTGGGAGCCCACCCCAGTGTGCGAAATTTGTTTTTCTCTCTAAATCAGAAAACGGTCCCTCGTCATGTTTCTTTTTTCCTGGTGCCCCCCCACACCATGCCCGACATTGGGGGGCCCAATCCCCATGTCGGCATTCATGTGGCACACTGGGAGCCCACCCCAGTGTGCCTAAATGTTTGTTTTGCTGTAAATTAGAAAACGGTCCCTTGTTGTCGCTGCGGTCCCCCTCCCACCTCCCCACCCTCCCACTGAGCACCCACCTCCCCACACACCCCCCACCACATACTTCCCTCCGGAAGTTGGTGTAGTCATCTTTTCTGGACTGGGACACGTCTGCACTCTTCAAAGCCCAACCGCGAACTGAAGAATTAAAGCTATACTGTACAGCCATTTATTGGGATTTTCAACTTATGCTCATATCTGAGCCATTTTTGGAATTTTTGCTCCCAGATTTTTAACATGGAGTTCTTGGGACCCCACCTTGTGAAAACTGGCACTGTCTTTTTGTTACTTGGTCCCGAAAGGTGATTTTGCGGTCACTGCGCAGAATCACCGTTTGGGACTGATTCATGAAATGGCAGTGCCACTGTTCATGAGGTGGGGTCCCAAAAAGCCCATGTTGCACATTTGATGAAAAAATTCTAAAAAAATGACTGTGTTATGAGTGTGCCTTGCGCAGTTTCTATGCAGGCTTTTAACGTCGTTAATTTTTAATATTTTCACTCCACATTTTTAACATTGCCATTTTTGCACAACTCCTTCACAACAGTACAGCTGTCATTTTCCACAACCTGCCCGAAAAGTGTTTTCACACCTGTGGCACACAATAGCACATTTGGTCTGCGCAATCGCCTTTTGGGACAATTGAACAAAATGACACTGGCACTGTTCATGAGGAGGGGTCCAAAGAAGGCCATGTTGAAAATCTGGTGCAACACCTCCAACATATGGCCAAGTTATACCTGGGCGTTGAATAATTTCTACGCACATGTGTAACTTTCATCTCTTGGTAGCATTTCACTGCCCTGTCTGCTCTGGCCAGAGTTTGTTACAACACCTCTGGGCTGTTCTATTCATTTAATTATTTTATAGTATATGGTTAGGGCTTATTCTAGATGAAAAACAGTGGATTCCCAAATGTTGTTGTAGGACATTCAAAGGTCAAAAAGTTGCTGTACTATCATTCTGATGTCAGATCGATAGTACAACAACTTTTCAGCCTTGAGCTGCTTCATGATTAGCTGAAAACAGAGCTGATCAAAAAATGCGCTCCAAAATGGCGGAGGTGTCTAACGATCAGTCGGTAGTGCCATTCAGTCAGATAGTTGGGACACGGACTGCCATACTCTGCTCCGTGTTCCTAAACTATCAGTTTGCCAGTTTTGTTTTTTTTATTTCTTTTGCTGAGAGCAGGACTGCAGGAAGCAGTGAAGCACTGGTATCTTTGATGTCAGAACTGGATGGCGACTGCAGCATGGACCGGGAGGGAATGACCGAGCAGCAAGCGAGTGGGACAATATTCACAAGGTATGAACCTTGTCAAAAGTCAAACCTCCTACAGTTTGGGGAACCATATACTATATAAAATAGTATATGGTTGCTTAAACACAACAAGGCATTGTAGCCATCTCGGGGAAGTGATTCCATAACACGGACCTCTCGAGGTCTGTGTGACGTCATCACATCCCCTCAATGGCATCATAGCCTTGTTGTGTATGAGCAACCATACACTATTATATATGCCTTCTATCTCTGGGACACATTAGGGGACTGCAGCACTCTGCCCTTAATGTCCTTTGCTACAGGCACTTTAGTTCTTTTATTTACCTAGTTCCCTGCAGTGGAACACTCTCGGCTACCAAAAGCAAGCCAAAAATGCTTTTATTTACAGACACTCCTGGTGCCTCCATATACAAAGCGCAATGGTGCTTTTCTGGTAATCTATTCAGGATTTTTACAGGAATACTTTGTGCACAACAGCGGGGCATTTTAGATAAAGGGGATAGAAAAAAAAAAAAAAGAGATGAGAATTGTCAGGTTGGCCAGCCTAACAAGAAACAAGGACAGAAGAAGAAAGAACAGAAGACAGTACAGAGTGAAGGAAATGAGGGGGGTTTGCACAATCCTTAACCTTTTTATGTTTGCTTGCATGCATGTGCAAGAAACATAGTGCCATTATCTGAGTTTTTGTAGGTGTGGCACCCTGTCCTCCAATTCAGTCAGTGTGTTTGCAGGCACAGCCACAGTTCACCAATGAATGCTGCAGCTGTCTATGACAGCAGTTGAAAATGCAGTGGTATACAGTTGAAAGGGAGACACCACATCAGTGAGCAGTGATAAGATATTGTTGATTAGCATATTGCCGGCAATCCTGCTTGTATACGTCTCTGCTTTCTCTTCCTGGAACATAAATTCAGTTTGAAGTGAACTTTTCCTAGGACTATCTTTCTGGGAGGGAGCAAGTGACTAAAATGACATCCTTGGAATGTTTCCAAAAAAAGATCTAATTACTATCATTGGAATGTTGAGTCAGAGTTCAGGGTAGGAGCGGCATTGACAAAAGCAGGAAAAAAGAACCCCAAAGAGACTGAAAAAGTAGACTCTGTTTTTGTCTGTTGGCACACCTGATCAGTACTGTAATAATATTCCCCAACCCTCTGAGTGTCTCTGAATAGCGCCCCCCCCCCCGGCCACATACAGTATGGCTGACGGGTGCCCAATCCCGTGGCCTCTGCTCCCCTACCCCCAGAGTTTAGGGTGCCATGCTGGGAGCCCACCCCAGCATGGCATAAGTGAGAATATGCGACGGGGTGCTCAATCCCAGCGGCTCAATTAAACCCCCCCAAAAGAAACAGACTTCCAGTTGCCATGCTGGGAGCCCACCCCAGCGTGGTACACGTCTGTATGGCCGATGGGGATGCCCATACCCTGTCATCTCCAATGACCCCCCCAAAAAATCTTCCAGTTGCCATGCTGGGAGCCCACCCCAGCGTGACACAAGTCCTGCGTCGTCTTCCTAAAAAGAAAACAAACACCTGAAAAGAAAAAAGGTCCCTCGTTGATTGTCTTGCCCCCAACCCGCACCCACCCTCTGCGCATCCACCTCCCCACACCTCCACCTCACCCCATACTTGCCTCCGGAGGCCGGTGCAATGATCTTCGGTGGACCAGGAACATGTCTGCACTCTTCAAAGCCAACCGCGAACTGAAGAAATGCCGGTAAGCTGTAGAATGGAATAAATAGGTTCTTTCAACTTTGCTGCATATCTCAGACATTTTTGGGAATTTTGGCACCAAATTTTCAACATGGGGTTTTTGGGACCCCCTTCTCATGAATTCTGGCACTGTCATGGCATTAATTGGCCCCGAAAGATGATTTCGCGGTCACTGCTTGGAACCACCTTTCCGGACTGATTTTATGAAATGACAGTGTCACAGTTCATGAGGTAGGCCCCCAAAAACTTTGTTGAAAATTTGGTGAAAAAATTCCCAAAATGACTGATTTACAAGTGTGCGTTATGCAGTTCTTACACACGTGCATAAATTCGCAAATTTTTAATATTTTCACTCTAGATTTTCAACATTGCCATTTTACCACACCTCCTTATTAGCAGTACAGCTGTGATTTTTCACATCTTGCCCAAAATGTATTTCCACGCATGTAGCGCACAGTGGCGCAGTCAATGTGCAAAATCAATGTTCAGGACAGATTAAGAACATCACAGTGATGCTGTTCATGAGCAGAGGTCTTAAAAAGGCTATATTAAAAATTTGGTGACAAAAGTCCATAAAATGACTGTGTTACGAGTGAGCACTGCGCAGTTTCCACGCACCCTTGTAAGTTCATGAATCCATAATATTTTCAGTCCAGATTTTCACCACTCGCATGTTTCCACACTTCCTGAACAGTATAATTGTCATTTTTCACACCATGGCTGAAATGTGTTTTCACACTTCCAGCACAGAAATGCGTGGTTGCTGTGGGAAATCACTGTTCGGGACAGATTAAGAAGATCACAGTGACACTGTTCATGAGCAGAGGTCCCAAAATGCCTGTGTTGACAATCTGCAAAAAAAAAAAAAAAAAAAAAAAAAAATCCCCAAACTAATTACATTACGGGTGTGCATTGCACAGTTTCTGTGCCCGCTCGTGACTTCACCATTTTTTTTAATATTTTCACTGCAGATTTTCAACATTGCCATTTTTTACACCTCCCCATGAACAGTACAGCTGTCATTTTTCACATCCTGTTCGAAATGTGTTTTTGCACCTGTGGTGCCAAATGGCATAGTCGCTGTGCAAAATCAGCTTTCCGCTAACAAACTGATATTGCCACTGTTCATGAGGTGGGGGTGACAAAAAAACCATGTTGAGAATTTGGAGTGAAAATACCAACAAATGCCTGAAGCGTTAGGGTTTCCGACCATAATGCCCCACCCTGTAGAGACTGACAGGCATCAGGGGTGTGACTTGGGATTGTCGCCTGTAATGCTCATACCATTCCACCCACACCCTCACCCTGCAGCCAGTGAGAGTCATTGAGGTGTGCCTTGGACTCTTCGGCCCCAAAGTTCACCCAGTTTTCCTATACAGCACCCATCTCACTGTATTTCCTGATGGAATGGGGTGAACATAAGCGCCAAAGACCCCAAGGCACACTGTGACACTTGTCGGTGTCTGCAGGGTAGGGTGTGGTGAAATGGCATGGCCGTTATGCCTGATGACCCAAAGGCACACCCCAATGTCTGTCACTCTCTGCAGGGTGGTGGTGAAGTTGTCTTCAGTTCAATACTTCACTGCCATTCCTATTATGCAGCTCTGTAACTCCCACACTACCATGCCAATGCCAGCAAGCAAACATTCGGCATTGACAAATGCTTATCATTATTATAACAGTAGCATCCTGTTACACAGTCCTTATCTGTTGTCACTTTCTGTGTTTCTATTGTGCTGCTGCCGTGTCCCTTTTTTTCTTGTGCTCAGATCAAAATGGCAATTCACATGATGATAATCCTTTGCTTAAACTGCCTTACTTGTCCACTTCTTAGGATTGAGGTATGGTGCATGGCTTGCAGGCAGTGGGCTGGCAAACAATGCTAGGGGGTTGGTGGTGGTGGAAGAAAGGGGCAATTAAAGGGGCTAAGTGTGAGCTGGAGCGTCCATTTCACAGAGTGTGAGAGAAATGGAGAGTGAGAAACAGTCCACTTTACAAAAGAAGTAAAGAATGCAATTTCATAAACTGTTACATTTAAAACATTCTTGCAGGAAACAGCAACATCCTTATCACAGAATGTTGCATCCTGGTGGGCTGCAGCTTATCTTTCTTGGCTCTAAAATGCAGGAAAATGCACCACTTGCAATGATGTTTTAAAAAGTTTGAGGGGGCATGCTCAGACCCCCAGCCATGTGAGTATTTCGGCCACCCTGTGTTCAGTGGCTCAGCACACGACTCTGGTTGTATGTTGTAAAATAAGTAAGACAAATCGGGTACTGTGATTGATGAAATCCACCACTTGACTGTGCGGTTATTACAGTATAACTGTACGGCTCTGTTTACAATTCTTTTGCACGATGTTACAATGCAGGGTGTGCTGTTACGCTGTACTGACTACCCTTCCCAGTTGGTTGGAAGCACTTGATCGCGCTTCATACCTCGCAATCCACCAACTTGTGTGGTTATTACAGTATTGAAACTCACAAGTACCTCACAGGGGTTAACAGGGTGTTGGAAGGGAGTCTCTTCCAAATGAGATCAAGCACCAGGACTTGGGGGCATGCGGTGATGCTACGGGGAGGGGGGGGCGCAGTTCAGGAGAGAGGAGAGGAAATATTTTTTCACTGAATTTGTGGTAGATGCCTGGAAAACACTGCTAGCCAAAGTGGTGGAGGCAACAACGGTGGGGGGCTTCAAGCGTGCGTGGGGGAATATTAGAACAGAGACAGGTAGGGGGAGGATTGACGGAGACCAGATGGGATTTCCGGTTGTAGAATAGGCATGGAACACGGATAGATTGGATGGGACAAGTGGTCCTTTTCTGCTGATAAACTCTGCGTTTCTGCTGCACACTAATCTGTGCAGTTGCTTACTTGCCAAGCATAGACATAAATGGGTATCCATTTCAAAGTGTTTTGTTTCTTTTCTTTTAAAAGCAGCAATGCCTGGCACTGAGCCCTGTAACACCCTCCTCTCCCAGTTCTGCACACATCTGCCCCATGACATGTGAATTGACAACCCCTTAATAACGGTACATGTAATGTTCCTCAAATTCAGGATGTCTGGATGTATAGGACAGAAAGCCAGTGCCTGGAGCCCTCTGACTATATTAGGCTAACAGTGCCAAGGAAATAAAAGTGATTTTTATGCTCTTTAGGAATTGGCAAGATGGGATTTGCCTCTGTAGCCAGTCACAATTGGGAGTGAAATTCACCAGTTTATCCTTTAACCCCATGAACTGGCACCAGCTGTGTCTGTCCAGCAGGAGCTCTGTTATGCTGTGGAACATTGAGAGAAGTGATACTCGCCATCTGCTGAAACCAATGTGAGTAAAATACCCTCGGATTCCATAATGAATTGTTTAGTTTTATGACCTAATTATGTGGCAGTTTGGACCTGTTGATCAACTTTGTTGACCTGTTAAACTTGTGTTAACTTGAAACCGTATGTATCATCCGCTCTCTACTTGTTTTAGAACCCTCTTCAAACCTGATACTGCAGCGAAATGAGGTGATCCTAGTGCAGAATTCATACATACAGTACATACATGCATGTCTACATACATATACAGTCCACATGTGCTACATACATGCCTGTGTACACACATACATTCAGTGCATAACATGTATACAGTGCATACATACATTCAGTACATATATGTATACATACACTCTATGCATGCATATATACAGTACATAATGCATACATACATACATGCATTCATATATTCAGTAGATGCATAGTTACATACAGTATATACAGTAAATACATACACAGTATATGTAATACACACATTACATTTATACAGTACATACATGCATATATAGTTACGTACATATAATACATACATACATAGTGTATATACATGCATACACTACATATGTAGTTACATACATGCAGTACATAGTGTATATACGTACATGCACGCAGTACATGCTTACACACACACACACACACACACACACTCTCTCTCTCTCTCTCTCTCTCACTGAACAAGGTTTTTCCAGTGCAGAAGTCTTTCATACAGTACATAGAAACTGATGGCAGATAAGGACCACATGTTCATTCGAGTCTGCCTTTTTTTGTTGCATTGCTTACGCTGTAGACCCCTCCAGGTCTATGGTACTTCCTTTTCAACCCCTTACCCATCTCTTATGATTCCCTTGTGCTTATCCCATACGTGTGTGCAATAAGACACGCCAGGTATGTATCTTTGGGAAATAACGTATGGCTCAAGGGTATCAAGTAGGGCATGAGGCGCCTGCGTTAAATGCCTTTAAACACCCAAGAGCAAATGCAGTTATTCCCAACAAGTGCAAACTATTCCTAACAAGTACATAGCCTTGAAGTGGTTTATTGCAATTTTCAGAAAGTTCTTCAAAGGATTGCTTCACTTGCATCCCCCACACAGAGAACCAGTCCCTTCTTGGGACCTGAATGTATGCAATGCACAGCTAATGCAACCTCGACTTGAGTCCTCAGCATATCTCAGGTACATCAGTTGGAAAACAGTCGTTTTAGTGGCAATAACTTCAGCCAGAAGGGTGGCAATTACTTCAGCCAGAAGGATTGGTGAACTCCAGGCTTAGTCCATAAAGCCAAACTACATTTCAAGTCCATAGGGACAAGATAGTCCTCAGAACCAATAGGAAGTTCCTCCTCAAAATGGTCTCTAACTTTCACATCAATCAGTCTGTTACCCTGCCCGCCTTTTTTACTGATCATTCCAGTTCAGGGGAACGCAGGCTGCATAGCCTAGATGTTTAGAGGGCTATCCTCCAGGCCGGCCCGTCGGCGCAGTGGTGGGATTTCCGGACGCCGGGCGTAATCTCGGGTTCGGGAACGGACCCGAAGCTCTGCCGAGGGAGCTGGCCGGGGAGAAGGATTGAGCGTCCTATGGACTGCTCTCCTTCTCCGGGGGGAGGGTCGAGGCAGCATCCGGAGCGATGGGGACCCCTGGCGGAGGCTGGGGGCACTCACGCTGCCGCGCTTACGTCAGGGAGGAGGCGGGGCAGGCGCTGGCTATTGCACGCCCCTCGGCCTGGAGGGAGGAAAACCAGGAGGAAAGAAGGAGGGGAGGTCCTCCTGCCTAGGTGAAGCCTCCCCGAGGCTTCAATGCACTCCCCTGCCGGGCCACACTCCCAACCAGATATTGGTTCCACGGCACTGGAGTTGAGGGGTCTGGTGTTGGCCCCCTCCGGGGGGGAAAGCCGGGGGTGACCGGAAGGGGCGGCAAATGGGCAGGCGGTGGAAGCTCCGGGGGCCGTGACCAGGCTGAAGGAGGACGGAGGACCCCCACAAAAAAAAAAAAAAAAAAAGAGGGCTATCCTCTATTATTTGGATCCTACAAAAGGTCATAGACCGGGTAATACCCAGCTCTTCCTGACCTATGGAGAAGTGGGGAAAGGCAAGCCAGCTTCAGAAAGGACTGTTGTACACTGGATTGTTGCCTGTATTCAGTTTTATTACAGCAAACTAGGTAAAGAACTCCCAGTGGGCCTCAGGACTGCAGACTAGCCACCTGGAAAGCTGTTCACACCTTTACGAAACACTGTTGTCTAGATAACCAGGCTAGAAGTGATGCCAGGTTTGGCACAGCAGTACTACAGAGCCCGTTTCTTAAATAGGTTCTATGCCCACCTCCAAAGATCCAAAGGTACTGCTTGGTAGTCTGCATATGTCCAATACGTATTTCCAGGGGCTTGAAGAAAAAATTACCATAGTAATCTTGTTTCTTCCAAAGGAATCTTAACTGTATTCTGAGCTCTCACCCTACCTCCCTTACTAGAACCTGTTGGGCACTGCACTCCAGCTGTTTATATTTTGCTGTTGAAACTTGTTTAGGTTGGTAGGTTCTTGGGCTTCTGTGACTTGAGTCTTTTGAGATGTCCTATTCAAAGTGAGAATTATAGTTCTTAGAGAGATTTAGTTCTTTAGGATAGTATCTTTTTGTACATGCATCATAAGAATCTGATAGTTACATAGAATGCATCAGGGACAGTACTTTGAAAACCGAGCTCAAGCCTATCAGCGTTTCACTATTTGCATAGGTTCTTTAACTCTATCTTCTTTGGGCAGTTGAATGGTGAAGGCTAACTGCATAAGTCAGAATACAGTAAAGATTTCCTTGGAAGAAACAAGATTACTGTGGTAATTGTTTCTTCTGTCTTCCATGGAGTTCATGTTCAGCTCCCTAAGCCTCTCTCCCATTCCCTGAATCATCTTAGATGCCCTCATCTGGACACTCTCTTTGGGAGCATGACTTCCTTCTTTAAGTAAGGACACCAGAACTGCACACAGTATTCCAAATGCGGCCTCACTAAGGATTTTTACAGTGGCAGGATAACCTCCTCCCTCCTCGAAGTGATCTCCCTAGCAATACACCCCAACATTCTATTTGCCTGTGCCACTGCTTTCCTGCACTGATTTGAGTGATTCATTTTGCCAGTGATCACCACTTCTAGATCTTTTTCTTCCTCCGAGACTGTCAACTGTTCCCCCCTCAAATGGTAGCTGTACCCTGGACCCCTAGCCCCCAAATGCAGTACACTACACTTCTGAGCATTACACCCCAGCTGCCGTGTGTCTGATTACTGTTCAAGTCTTTCCAGATCTCCCTGGAGAAATCTTTAACCCCTCCTCGCTTTCTACCACTGCTCCCAGTTTGGAGTCGTCAGCAAACAAGCTAATTTTGCTCATAACTCCCTCTGCAATGTCTGCAATGAAAGCATGAAATAAAAGTGGACCCAGAACAGATCCTTGTGGGATCCCACTAATAACTCATCTGGGTGTCGAAAGCTCCCCCACTACTACCACTTGCTGTTGCCTGTTGCCCAGTCAGTTCCCAATCCACTTCTTCATGTTTGCCCCCATTCCCAGGTTCCTCAACTTGCCCAGCAGTCTCCCATGCAGCACCAACTCAAATGCCTTGCTGAAGTCCAGGTACAGGACATCAGCCGGCCGACCACAATCCAGAGACTTTGTCACCCAATCAAAAAAATTTGACCAGATTAGTTTGACAAGATCTGTCCTGGACGAATCAATGTTGCCAGACATCTTGAAGGCTGTTAACTTCCAGGAATGCCACCAGCCTTTCCTTCAAGATGGTCTCCAATAGTTTCCCCACTGTTGACGTCAGACTGACCGGCCTGCAATTTCCTGGCCTGTCCCTAGGACCGCTGTTATGGAGGGGCACGTGTGCCATCCTCCAGTCCAGTGGTACACGTCCCAATAGGAGGGAGAAATTGAATTATTCCATCAAAGGTAATGCCAGGACATCCACCAGTTCCTTCAGGACCCTGGGGTGGATCTTGTCTGTGCTTGGGGCCTTGTCTGTCATCAGGGGCTTAAGGCCCTCCCACACTCTCTTCACTGTGATCTCTCCATCTGTTAGTGTCCCCCATCTCCAAGCACGGCCTTACCTCCACCCTGTGGAACTGGCCCATCCTTTTCCCTTGTAAAGACTGAGCAGAAGTACTCATATAGTACCTCAGCCTGCTCAACTCCTTCCTCTGCTCACCCACCTTCCTTTTTAAACCTGGTGATTTGACCCCTACACTTTCTTCTCTCCTGATGTATCTAAAAAATTCCTTCTGCCCCTTTATGGCCCCCTGTGCCAACCTTAGCTCTTTGGATGTCTTGGTTGCCCCTACCACCCTGCTCACCTCCATCAATTTCATAGTACTTCTGCCTATCCTCCTCCCCATGAGTTTCCTTGTACTTTTGGAAGGCTAGCCTTTTCTTCCTTACACTGTCTTGCACCTCCTTGGACCACCTACTGGGTTTTCTTGATCTTGGTTTATTGTAGTGGGTCATTGGGCATTTCTTTTGGTCTCTAACAGACCCAACTTCAACACTGCCCACCTGTATTTCGTGTCAGTATATGGACTGATCTTCTCTAGGTGCCCTCAAGCATGGCTGTCATCCTCCTGAAATATGTTCCCCTAAAGTCAACTACATTCATACTTGTCTGACTATCTCCCCAGCCCAGGTCCAGGGAGAACCATACTGTAGAGTGGTTGCTCCCCGCTAGCAGGCCCTCTACTACTACATCTTTTACCTGGTCACCATCTGCTAGAACCAGGTCCATGTCGCTTTTTTCTGTGGTCAGCTCTACCACCAGTTGTGACAGAAATGCATCTTGGAATGTGTCCAGTATCCTTTGTTCTTTAGCAGTAGCTGACGACCTAGTGCATCAGTCCACCCCTGGCAGGTTGAAGTCTCCCAGCACCACCATCCGAATCATTTTTACAATCATCTCATTATGAACAGGGATGGGATTGCAATCCTTCTTCCAATGCAGTGTATCTAATTTAGGGTACATTTTCTTGTGAATAGCATCTCTGTGACAGGAAAAGCCAAGGTTACCATCCAACCAGACACCCAGCTTTTTAAAAGGATGGGAAACAATATTTGTTCCCCTTAGTTAATAAAACAAAGCATTTGATTCAAACAAAAGTCTCTCTGTATCGTTTTTGCAGCTGTAATGTTTGTAACTGACTTTTTACTCCCTCCCATTTTATCAACTCACTCTCACATATATGCGCTTGCTGCAGCGTGCTGTTTTCTGAATCTGCCAGTTTGCATGCAAAAGGCATTCAGATATCCTGCTTCCTCGTCTAAGGATGAGGATGTCTTCCTCCACATCAATCAATCAATCAATCAAAATCTTTATTTATTCAGGCGAACATCATTGAGCATAGCTCATTTACAAGATGGACCTGAGTGGTCATAACAATAAAAGGTTACAAATTGTACACAAAAACATGATACTGAATAAGCACAAATACAATCATTTATGAATGAGACAGATATACAAATATTTACATATATACAAGGCAAAATGACAATAAACCTAAAACCTATTAAAGGAGAGAAACAAACAGTTTAGTAGGGATAAGGCTTGGATAGTGGGACTTGGGTGGGCATATATGTATGAAGTTTGATGGAGAACGAGCTAGAGGAACGATAGAAGAATAGGGGGAGCTTTAAAAGGGGTGGAGGGAGAGGTGTGTGGGAGGAGTGGGGTGTGGGAGGACTAAGCCTTGTGGAAGCAGTTGCATGAATCTGGGAATAGGCTGGCGTACAGCTTTTTGAAGGATGTTAAAGAATCCAGGGTATCCAGTTTCAATGTCTTTTGAAGAAATTCCAGATAAGTGCCAGGGAATAGCTGATTGCAGCTCTTCCATACCGGTGCAGGTGATAGGAATCTTCAGCATGATCAGTTTATTGATCCTCAGGGTGTAAGGCCTGGATGTGATCCGTTGAAGCAGTCTGAGATGTAGGAAGGAGCTTGTTTGTCAGAGCTTTGTAGATCCAGATAGCAGCATTTTTATTTCTTCTTTGTTGCAGGGATGTCCAACTGACTGCATTGTAGAGAGCAATGATGGGTGCTGGAGGAAGGTCTGTAATGAATCTAATAGCTCTATGATACAAGGTGTCTAATTTGTTTAAATGGGAGAGGGAGCAATGACCATAGAGGAAGTCAGCATAATCAATGAGGGACAGGAATGATGCTAGGATTAATCTTTGTTTGGAATCTCTGGTCAGGTAGTGTTTGATCCTATAGAATAGACCAAGTCTTTGTCTTAGCTTTTTCAGGAGCTCTTCAATGTGGGTAGTATAGTCAAGTTTATTGTCTATCCACATGTCCCAGTATGCTAAGTACTCTTCATACTGGTGGTTCCTTACCAAGATGCTGAAGGAGCTTTACTTGGGGTCCTTTGTAGCTGTAAGCCTGCATCCTTATCACTGAGATTCCTTGGGGATTTCAGTGATGACTCTTATCTGTCCTTGGCCTTGGGCCTTTGAAAAGGCATCTAGGACTGTCTTGTTCTGTCCTTTTTCTCCTTCTCCAGCCCCAAAAGACATACAGTGTGGGTACTGCACTCCCGTGGTGTCTGCAGGAGCTGTACCTCACCCCACTTCATGGATTTTGGTACTGCACACCCCCCACTGGGCTAATCACCCTGTGTGTAACTGCCCTCGATGGGCTGATTCTGCAGAGGTAAATGTCTCGGGGAGGAGGAGTTTCACTGTGGCACTCACCGTCATGTGCATTGCCTCACACCAAGCTCATCGGATAGCTTACAAGCACCTATGGTTGCAGCTAGGTCAGGTCCTAGCTGCAGTGCCTGACCATGACTCAATCCACTAAGCCATTCGCCTTTTAGCCCAAAGGCCTGAAACTGGCGAGGCACCAATCAAGGGTGTCTTATGACACCAGCGAGTTAGCTTCAATGTTGGTAGGAACAGAAGAGCAGTCTACATTCAGCTGGCATGACTTCACCTTTCCAGGCTGGCATATCTGCCCCAGTATAAGGTGCTTAACCCAGATTCCCAAGAGAGTCATTTCTTTTCCTGCTGGTTCAGGCATGAGCTGTTCGGGCACTCTCCTGCTCCAGAGCCCTGGAAGTCTCCACTTGTCCATGACCAGTCTCTGGTCCTGTTGAACCTGTAAGGAGTTCCTGACCTCAGGTGGTTCTTCCCCATGCAGAGGGCTGAGGGACATTTTCCCTCAGGGTGAGCCAACTCCTCCCTTTTGGGAATGCTTGGTACGCTGACCCATTAGTGTGAATTAATGGTGAAGATTGATTTCTGGAAGATATGAAAATAATGTACTCACTGTAATTGTTAATCTTCCAGAATATCTTTACCATTTGTTCACATCCCAGCCCACCATCCCACATCCAGGTGAGAGCCAGGACCCCTGGGCGTCTCACCCAGTTGTGCCTCAGCGTACTGGCATTCTTCTTGCCACTCCCTCGTGAGGTGTGTTCTTCTCTTCTTTTCTTTTAGTTGGAACATTCTGATCTTACTTCGAGATACAGCTCTTGCAGCAGGTAACACCATTAGGACTGAGGCTGGCAGGCGTCAGGACCCCACAGAAATCTTCTAGCTAGCAGTCTTCAGCGGGGACCACCTCTGACGTCGGTCCGGCCCCCGACGTCAGATGTAGTACATAAGGAGGCGGTCTCGACCCTTCGGTCAGTTTCTAGCGCGCGACGCCTGGAAAAGTTATTTTTCCGATTTGGAAACCTTTTCTTACCTCAAATGTCTGCCATCTGATGTCCTCTCCAACCTCCGTGGAAGGCCATCCATCAAAGTGCGCCTGTGGGAAGCAAATCCCCTTTAAAGACCCGCATTTGGCCTGTGTGCGGTGCCTAGGCCCAGGCCACGACACCCAGGCCTGTACCTTCTGTCAGGGATTTAATAGCCGGACCCGGATCCGTTGCCAGAAGGCCCTTCAAGCGTAACTTCTTGAAGAGAAAGTGAAGGCGATGGATTCTGCCTCCAAGGGGGAATCGTCTGAGAAAGCCCGGTGACATCTTGAAAAGCACAGGGAGAGGGTAAGATCAAAATCCCCTTCTAGGGCTTCCAACTCCTGTAGCTCCGGCTCCCGGTCCGACCGCTCCCCTTCCCGGGCCTGCTCTCAGCCTCCCCCAGTTGCGGTGAAGTCTTCTTCGGGTTCTTCTTCTCTACAGCTGGCTAAGACCTTCAGGCCTTCTTCATCTGCTTTCAAGGCCTCACCGAGGTCAGGGGATCGCCACCACCACCACAAGTCCAGCTCCCGTCACCTGGACCCAGACGCCTGGTCGGTCTCCTTGCCCCCTCCACCCCAGCGGAAGACCAAGGAGCTGACTTCGCTCAAAAGGACATCGGACCCGACGTCGGCCCACCCGACGTTGGCTAAGCATCACCGGTCCCGAGACCCGACAACTGCCAGACACCCGTCGCTGGTCAAGCCTTCTCCACCCCGGACGCCGGCTGGGGACCGACGCCCGTTCCTGTAGAGGAGAGCACACCTGCACACCTACGGTCGGCCAGGAGAGCAGCTTCGAGGAGGAGCGACTCAGCCCGAAGACCAGACTGGCGAACCCGGTCCTGTCGCACCCCCCAGGGAGCCCTCCCCAGAACCAGAGACCCCCGGGGAGCCGACGCCGGAACCCGATGACCGACCACCGGCACCCGGCCCGTCGTTGGGCCTCAGTATTTCAGAGATTAAGGAGCTATTCACCTATTGGTGGGATACCATAAAGGACGTGGTTCCCACACCTACTCCTCTTCTTCCTCCTACTCCACCTGTGACTCCAACAGCCCCAGCGCCCTCCACCCCATCCAGGGCAGCAGGCCGAGTACCTTCCCCCCAGGAGCCTGCAGAACCTCCTAGGGGCAGACCAGACAAGAGGAGACCTCCGTCCAGATCTTCTTCAGGGTCATCCAGTCCCAAGAGACCCAGAAGACGCCGCCACTTGCCTTCAATGGAGGACACGGGATTGGACTTCTCAGATGGATCCAGATCCCCTTCTCCCATCAGCGTCCCCTCTCCGGACCCACATGAGCTCCCAAGATCTCCTCCGGATGACCCATCATTCTCAGAGATTATGGGGCATATCCAGGAGAACATGGGCTGGGACGCAGAGGAACTTGACCCCGAGAGGCTACGCCTTGCCCGTTATCTTTGGCAAAAGGACCCAAAGCCTGTGGTGGTACCACCCTTAGTGGACACCTTCGTGGACATCACCAAGGCAGTGTGGAAACATCCACACTCTGCTCCCGGCGATGCTGAAGAAGGTTGACCACCTGTACAAGGCCCCTAGGGAGGACCAGTACTTGGCATCCCATCCTCTGGCTGATTCTCTGGTCATCACAGCCTCACATGACTGGTCCCAGAGGCTGCAACATTTGAGCACCCTGCCATCAGACCCAGAGTCCAAGCAATTGGACACTATAGGCAGGCACACGTATGCAGCCGCTACCTGCGCCATTAGGTCCCTCAACTATCTAACCCACATGGTCCAGTTTCAGAATGCCTTGTGGGAGCAGGGACTGGATCTGGCGGAAAAGATGCCAGAAGGTGAGCAGAAGGAGGAGTTGCTGCAACTCCTTCGCACGGATTCGGACGTGGGAACCCAGGTGCTGCGAGCCACGTACGATTCCGCAGACTCCTCGGCCAGAGCGGCAGCCTCAGGCGTGTGCCTCCGGAGACACTTCTGGTTCCGTGTCTCAGGATTTACCCCGGATGTCCAGAAAAACATCCTGGACGCCTCATTCCATGGCGAATTTTTTTTTGGTGAGTCCTTGGAGAAGGTTCTCACCAAGCTTCAAGAGGTCGGGAAGGCAGTACGGTCTGTCCAAGCCATGTACAGACCTAAGCTCAGTTCCTTTCATAGGAACCAGAGCTGTTTCCGAGGCCGGATGCAGAGACAGCAGTCCCACACCGGTCCGCAACAGAGGGGCTCCTTCTCCCGCAGAGCCCAGGGGAAGTTGTCCGCAGGTCGAGGCCAATGCCCTACCAAGTCGGCCCAGCCTGCAGGACCCTCAGCCACCACAGCATGACTCCTTCCCAGCCCCCGCCCCTCAGGATCAACGGGACACCAAGGTCGGGGGTCGTATTGCGGACCACCTGTCAGGGTGGCAATCTATAACCACTGACAGGTGGGTTCTTCAATAGGTTAAACAAGGCCACTTTATAGACTTCGTGGACAAGCCACCCACAAGGCCTCCTCTACTCTCCCATTACTCGGGTCAGCACAGATCGCTCATCAGGCAAGAAGTACTCGCGCTCCTCCAAAAGGGAGCGGTGGAGTACATCCCGGAGAACCAGAGAGGAACCGGCTACTATTCCCACTTCTTTCTGGTTCCAAAGAAAACAGGGGACCTCCGTCCAATATTGGACCTCAGCGACCTCAACATGTTGGTCACCTACAAACATTTTCGCATGGTGACCCTCCAAGGGCTCATTCCCATGCTGAGAAAGGACACCTTTCTAGCATCTCTGGACATGCAGGACACCTACCTGCACATCCCTGTAGCTCAAGCGCATAGGAGGTTCCTGCGCTTCGAGTTTCTCAGCCACCACTTTCAGTTCCGGGCTCTTTCTTTCAGACTGTCATCGGCCCCCAGGGTCTTTACCAAGTGTATGGCAGTTGTGGCAGCATCTCTGAGAAGACAGGTCCACTATGTGTTCCCGTACCTGGACGACTGGCTTCTCATGGCCGCCTCCAGAGAGGCGCTGTTGTTGGCTATCCAGAACACTCAAGCTCTCTTCCAGTCTTTGGGCATTCTTACCAACTACGAGAAGTCTCTCCCGGTACGGTCTCAGAAACTGCAGTTCATAGGCTCAGTTCTGGACACCGTCCAATGGAAAGCCTTTCTTCTCAAGGAAAGAGCGGAACGCATCAGGTCTCTCATCAGGGATCTTTCAGCGAAGAAGATGGTCCCTGCCAGGCTGGTCCTTCGCCTGCTCGGACACATGGCCACGGCCATTCCAACTGTCCTTATGGCAAGGCTCCACATGCGGGTAACTCAGTGGATGCTCAAAGTGCAGTGGGACCAAAGGCAAGACCACATGCAGCAGCCGGTCAGAATCATGAACGCCGTGATTCGGGACTGGCAATGGTGGCTAGACCCTGGGACACACTCTGCGGGTGTTCTGTTTGCAGCGCCATCCCCGGAAGTAATCCTCTCCACAGATGCCTCAGGGCTGGGGTGGGGAGCACACCTGAACGGGGTGAGGTCCCAGGGAACGTGGACCCCTCAAGAAGCTCACCTCCACATCAACATTCTGGAGATGAGGGCGGTCCTTTATGCCCTGCAGGCCTTTCAGTCAGAAATCCCGCCGAGTACTCCTCTGCTTCAAACAGACAATACGGCGGTGATGTATTACCTCAACAAACAAGGAGGCACACACTTTTACCCTCTTTGCAGGGAAGCGATGAGTGTGTGGGATTGGGTAATCCAACACAGCGCGAGCCTGATTGCAGTTCACGCTCCTGGTGTGGACAACACAATCGCAGATGGCCTGAGTCGTTCCCAGGCCAAAGTCCACGAATGGGAACTCCTTGAGGGGGTAGCAGAGGATCTGTTTCTTCGATGGGGCACTCCAGAGTTGGACTTATTCGCTTCCCCATCCAACGCAAAACTGCCCAATTTTTGCTCGCTAGATCCAGGGCCTGGTGTTTTCTAGTGAGATGCGTTGTCCCTCTCCTGGGCGGACAGATTCCTCTACGCTTTCCCTCCCTTCCCGTTGATCCAGAGAGTTCTTCTCAAACTGCGGAGGGAGCATGCAACAATGATCCTGGTAGCGCCTTTCTGGCCCAGACAGATCTGGTTCCCCATGCTGACGCAATTGTCCCGGGAACCTCCAGTCCCATTGCCCTTCATCTCCCACCTATTGTCTCAAGAGGGGGGTTTGTTAGTCCATCCAGACTTACGCTTACTGAACCTGCATGCTTGGCTCCTCGAGACATAGCCATTATGCGACACGGGGTCTCGCAAGAGGTGGCGGAAGTTATTTCCGCTGCCAGAAAGCCGGCAACGCATGCAACGTACACCATGAAATGGCGCTGATTTTGCCTGTGGTCTCAGGCACGTGGTCTCTTCCCTTTAAAATGCCCAGAGAAATCAGTTCTGGAATACCTGATTTCCCTTTTTCACTCAGGCCTTGCCTACTCCTCGATTAAGGTCCACCTCTGTGCGATTTCGGCCTACCACTTCCCGATAGGTCAGTGCACAGTGGCACAACTCGATGCCTCTCGGGACTTCCTGAGGGGGGTGTTACACCTTAGGCCACCCATCAGGGATCCCGTCCCTCCTTGGGACCTACTCTTTGTCCTGGAGCAGCTCACGCTGCCCCCCTTTGAACCTGCCGCGATTGCGAGCTGCATTTTCTGTCATGGAAAACGCTATTTTTAGTTGCTGTTACGTCAGCTAAGAGAATTTCTGAGCTACTTACTCTCATGTGTAAGGAACCTTATTTAATTTTCCACCAGGACAGAGTGTCTATGAGGACGAATCCTAAATTCCTGCCTAAAGTGGTCTCTGCTCTCTTTCTTAACCAGGACATCGATCTGTCGGTGTACTTTCCCATGTACACTAACAGAGGAGAGGCATTGCTTCACACCCTAGATGTTCACCGCTCCTTAAGATACTACTTGAACAGGACTAAGCAGCATTGTACGTCCGAGCAGCTGTTTATATCCTTCACTGAGAGGATGTTGGGCCAACCAGTCTCAAAACAGACTCTTTCTTGCTGGTTTGTCCAGTGCATTTCTTTTTGCTGCAACAACAAACAGAAGCCCCTTCCGGGCACAGTCCGGGGCCACTCGACTAGGGGGGGTGGCTACTTCCTTCGCAGCGCTGCGGAACATCTCCACCTCAGCCATTTGTGCTGCAGCTACATGGAGCTCAGAGCACACCTTCATTAGGCATTATAGCCTGGATATTACCTCACGGCAGAAAGCCGGTTTCGGCCTTGCCGTTCTACAGGGTCTCCTGTCCTAGAGTCGGGATTTGTTCAAGATCTCTCCGTTTTGCCTCCTCCTAGAATGCTTAGAGGCGCTATTGCTTGGGAATCAGTCCTAATGGTGTTACCTGCTGCAGAGCTGTATCTCAGTAAGATAGTACAGTTACGGAAAGAACTTACGGTAACAGTAGATCTTCGAGAACAGCTCTTGCAGCAAGCTCTCCTCCATCCCACCATTCCCCTTGGAGGAGGTATGGCCTAACCAGACTTCGGCAGGAGCTTACGCTCTTTCTTCTTCTGATGGCGGATCCTCGGTCTCCACTTCTGATGTCATCCAGTGGCCGGAAGTCTCCGGCGAGAGAACTGGGGATTCTGGCGGGACTGCCTCCTTATGTACCACGTCTGACGTCGGGGGCGAGACCGACGTCTGAGGTGGTCCCCGCTGAAGACTGCTAGCTAGAAGATTTCCATGGGTTCCTGACGCCTGCTGGCCTCAGTTCTAATGGTGTTACCTGCTGCAAGAGCTGTTCTCTAAGATCTGCTGTTACAGTAAGTTCTTACGTAACTGTACTTTTCCAAGGAATAAACCTAAATTGGTCAAGATGCCCTTTATACTATTCCTACCACCACCCTAAAAAAGAAAATACTTTGGGGAGTTTTTTTGCTCTCACCTCTGCCTTAATGGTTCTTCCCTCTTTCTTCTAGGATGTCTCCTTGATATATCCCTGTTGTTACTGTCCACAACTTCGCTTTGTCTTGTCCACATTTTCAGTTGTGCTGTGTGGCAAGTGCCTGGCACTTGGGGCAAAGTGCAGCTATCTTTTGGTGTCCTGCATTACAGGGAGAGGCAGGTGCTTTAGGTTTTTATGTGCCATATACCTCAACTTGTTGGAGTATGTTTTTCAAACAACATGAAGTGTTGCTATATTATGACATATGCAGTGAGTCCCAACCCTCGAACTGCTCCGGAGGTGAAAGAGTTAACTTTCCATGCCAGGCATGGAACTTTGAGCTCGAGCTCGGTTGAAACTCTGTCTGTTGTTCTTCAAACTCAAACCGTCAGATTCTTTACTCCCCCTCACTGAACAGTCGCTCCGGAGATTTCTCCTTCTGCTCGGTTCATTTTGTCGGTTAAAGTATTATTTTCTCGTTTTTTTGACCAAATTTAAACCGCAACCAGTTGGTTCAAGCTCTGTCTGTGGTATTTGTGAGTACTAGATAGGTTTTACATTTATTCTTCTGAGTGGAACTTGTAAACGGTTTATCGGTTCAGTTTGAACCGATCAAGTTGCTAAAAAATCTTTATCTGTACTTTTAGAGTGTGGTTACCGGTTCTTATTGGTTCTAAAAAAAATGGATTTTATTACGTTTTTTCCATGACCCGTGACACGGTCAGAAACCAATAAGAGGGTCTTGCCTGGTGGATTGCCATTAAAAGGGTAAGTTTAGTTAGGACTGGCACAATGTCTGAGAAACCCAAAAGAAAAACCGGGCCCACTGGGTTTCAACACTGCAATGTGTGTGGGGAAGTCTTTGCTAAGGCTGATCCCCACACCACCTGTGTTTATTGTCTGGGGTTTGACTACCTCAATGCAGACTTCCAGATTTGTAAAAAGTTTCCTGCAGCTACCCTAGAAAAATGAGTTGGTAGGCTCAGGGAAAGGGAGGCCAAAAAGTCAGCTGAACCGGATCGCCAGCCTGGTTCAGTTCAAACCGAACCAGAAGGAGTGCCCTCTGACCAGGGCGAGACTTCTTCGGGCAAAAGAAGATCCGATTCTGAGGAGTCAGTTCCAGCTAAGAGAACAAGAAAGGAAAAATCAGCTGGTGTGGATCCAAAACTTTCTTCTCCAACCGCTGAAGAAATAGCCAGAGCGATAAAAATTGTGCAGTCGCTTTCCCCGGTTCCGACCGAACCGGCATCATCAGGGAGGCGCTCGGTTCGGCCGGTTCCACTGGTTCAAGATTATGATTTAGAGGAATATTATGAACCAGAGGAGGAGGAGGAAGAGGAGTATGAGGAAAGTGAATGTGGTTTTGAAAGTCTGGATGTGCCCACTGACCCGGACATTTCCCCAGACAGACCTTCAGGAGTGTCTCCTCCTAGGCTTTCTGAGTCCCCCTCCCATTTCATGTTTTATAAAAAAGTGGCTGAAACCCTCCAGCTTCCTATGGAAGAAGCTGTGGATGACCAGGAGGAGCCTGATTATGTGGAAATGATGGATATCCCAGAGTCTAGGAGGCTGTCTATTCCCTTACACAAATCTTTTGGGAAACAGACATTTAAGATTTTAAAGACTCCTAACACCATACCTCCTGTGGATAAAAGAATGGACAAGAGGTATACATTGTCAGGCTCAGATACAGAGTTCCTTACACAACAATGCAGCCATGTTGGGGTAGTGCAGGCTGCAGCCTGTGATAAGGCAAATATTCCCTTGGCTTCACACCCCCCAGACAAGGACTCCACGATGATTGATGCCATGGCAAAGAAACAGTACATGGCAGCATTCTTGGGACTCAGTCAGGCCAACTATAGGGCCTATACTGCTAGGTATCAGAAATCCAGATGGGACACTGTCATGGCTTTAGCAAAACAGGTCCCTGGCCAGCTTGCCAAGGAGCTGGAGCAGGTGGCTGCAGATGGTATTGAGGCATCCAAGGTGCAATTCCATGCTGCAGTGGACTCAAATGATGTGTCATCTAGAGTCATGGCTACATCTGTGGCACTTCGTAGAATGGCTTGGCTCAGATGTACTAGCCTATCACAGCATACCCAGACTAAGGTCATGGATTTTTCTGTTGTGGATAATTCTTTGCTTGGGGAGCAAACACAGAATTACATGAAGAAAATGGATGAATATAGGACCACCTATAAAAGTGCCCAGGCCAAGGAAAGGCAGGCTATTCGTCAAAGGCAGCATCCCAGGGGCAGGGGCGGGCCTTTTCATAGACCTTTCTACCAAGCCCAGGCCTCCTCGTCTGCCTATGCTCAGAGGGGGTTCTTTAGAGGGAGATGCAGAAGGGGTACAAGCAGACCTGCTTCCACCCCTCAGCCAAAACCCCCTGCCAAACAGGCACCCTGATGGGTTTGCCAGGGCAGGTTCTCCACCACCTGTAGGGGGCAGGCTGGCTTACTTTGTCCAGGACTGGAAGTCTCTGACATCAGACAAGTGGGTCCTGGAAGTAGTAAGCCAGGGACTGGTTCTCAGCTTCAAAAAGTTTCCAAAGATGAGAACCAGATCTTTTCCACCTGCAAATCCCTCAGAGGCACTTGCCCTAGAGGCAGAGGTCTCTTCCCTTCTGGCTCTCAGAGCTGTGTAACAGGTTCCACCCCTACACCAGGGCAAAGGATTGTACTCCAGGTACCTCCTTACCCCAAAAAAGACAGGAGAATGGCAGCCCATCCTGGATCTCAGATATTTAAACAAGCATCTTTTAAAGCCAAAATTCAAAATGGTGACTCTCGGAATAATTCTACCCTGTCTAAGGCCAGGGGTCTGGCTAGTTTCCCTGGACCTCAAGGAAGCCTATTTCCATATTCTCATCAGAAACTCCCATCAAAAGTACCTCAGGTTCGAGCTGCCCTCAGACTATTGCCAGTTCAGAGCAATGCCCTTCGGTCTAACCTCTGCTCCAAGGGTGTTCACAAAATGCCTGGCAGTAGTAGTTGCTTCTCTAAGAAGGCAAAGGATTGCCATCTTCCCATACCTGGACGACTGGCTCATTGTGGGCCAGTCCCCAGACCAAGTCAAGTTACACCTACAGATAACTCAGCAACGGCTCACCTCTCTGGGTTTCCTTCTGAATGTTTCAAAGTCAGTTCTAGAGCCTGTCCAGCTCCTCACCTTCATAGGCGCAGAATTAGATACAGAAAGGGCCAGAGCCTTCCTTCCCCTGGACAGGGCAAGGACCCTTATCACACTGGCCTCTTCATTCACCCTACAGGTGTCTCGACCAACAAGGCATTTTTGCACTCCTGGGGCACATGGCTGCTTCTACAGCAGTGGTGCAAGGAGCAAGATTTCAGATGAGGGACATTCAGTTCCATTTGAGAGCCTTTTGGTCTCAGAAAAAGGACCCTCTGACCAAACTGAGCCCAGTGACTCGAACCCTGATCCAGGCCTTGCAGAGGTGGCAGGATCAGAACAATCTGAGACGAGGAGTTCCCCTTGTCACTCAGTCTCACTCTTTAATCCTTACTACAGATGCCTCCCTCTTGGGGTGGGGGGCTCACTTGGGCGACCTGACCACCCAGGGGTTGTGGTCCCCTCAGGAATCTCTGCTTCACATCAATCTGTTGGAACTCAGAGCAGTATTTCTAGCACTTCAAGTTTTTCCAAGTCTGTTCAGAACAAAGTTATTCAGATCAGAACAGACAATACCACCACAATGTGGTACATCAACAAGCAAGGAGGCACTCGGTCTACGGCCTTGTGCACAGAAACAATGAAGTTGTGGTCTCTGGCTTATTCCCTGAACACCTCCCTCACAGCAGTACACCTCCCAGGCAAGGACAATGTCCTGGCAGATGCTCTCAGCAGGATATCTCGGGGCCATCACGAATGGTCACTGGATCCCCTGGTCTTAGCGGTGATGTTCTCCAGATGGGGCACCCCACAGATAGATCTTTTTGCAGCCCCAGACAATCACCAACTTCCCCTTTTTTGCTTCAGGCCCCCAGTGTTGGGCTCAGTCCCCCTGGTTCTCAATTGGGAAGGGAAGTTCCTGTATGCCCCCCCCCTTCCCTCTCCTGTTCAAAGTGTTAGTCAAAATCAGGTCTCAGCCCTGCAAAGTGATCCAGATTGCTCCAGACTGGGCCAGACAGCCCTGGTATCCTCTCCTATTGTCCTTATCAGTACATCTTCCCCTGGCTCTTCCCAGGAATTACAACCTGTTAACCTGTGCTCAGGGAAGGGTTTGGTACCCGAATCTCAAATCTCTCAATCTCAGGGCCTGGCTCTTGAAGAGTTAGAGTTTGCTGATTTACACCTCTCTCAATGTGTTATGGATATTCTAAAGGCTTCTAGGAAGCTTTCCACCAGAACTACTTATAATTCCAAGTGGAAAAGATTTTCCATATGGTGCTCTGGGAAGCGTATTTCCCCAGAATCTGCTGATCTGCCCACAGTCCTTGACTATATGGTCCATCTGAAGAGGCTTGGGACTCAGACCAGCTACACTCTGGGTGCATCTGGCAGCTGTTTCTGCTTTCACTTCAGCAGGTAAGCCCTCTTCTCTGTCAGCTCACCCTGTTTTCTCCAAGTTTTTCAAGGGATTATTTCATACCAATCCTCCATTCAGGGATCCTGCCCCTGCTTGGGATCTTAACGTTTGCATTGCTCAGCTTATGCAACCCCCTTTTGAGCCCTTGTCCTCAGCAGAGTTTAAGTACTTGACTTGGAAAACTGTGTTTCTGGTGGCCATCACTTCTGCCAGGCGCATAAATGAGCTACAAGCCCTGTCAGTGGAGCCTGACTTTATTTCCTTCCATAGGGATAAGGTGGTCCTCAGGACTAACAGGAAGTTTTTGCCTAAGGTGGTTTCAGACTTCCACCTTAACCAGTCTGTCTCTTCCTGTGTACTTCACTGACCATTCCTCCTCTGGTGAGAGGAGGCTACACAGTCTTGATGTGAAAAGGGCCCTTAGCTACTATACAGAACGTACCAAGGGTCATAGGTTTGACTCCTTCCAACTGTTCCTCACTTATGGTGAGGTTGGTAAAGGAAAACCTGTCACTAAAAGATCCATTGCCAGGTGGATTGTCTCTTGCATCCAATTTTGCTATGAAAAATTAGGCAAGGTTCCACTCTCCGGCCTGAGGGCTCACTCTACCAGAGGTACAGCTGCTTCCCTGGCTGCTGCCAGGGATATTCCTATCTTAGAGATATGTCAAGCAGCTATCTGGAAAACAGTTCACACTTTTACCAATTACTTCCTGGATATCCAGGCTAGGAGTGATGCTCGGTTTGGCACAGCTGTGCATCTGAGCCTATTTCCTAAGTAGGTTCTGTCCCTCCTCCATGGAGGTACTGCTTGGTAGTCTGCTGTTGTCAGAATACAGCAAGATTTCACGTTGTTTGAAGAAAAAATTACTCACCTTAGTAATGTTATTTTCTTCTAATGAGTCTTGCTGTATTCTGACCTCCCCCCCCGCCTTCCCCTCTCAGAACCTCTGTTTTTTGGGATGTGGGTGGGTAGTGGCAGTGTTGGCACTCAAGAGGTGCCCCACCTTTTTTGTTATCACCCTTTCTTTGGGTGAGTGAGTGTTGTGTTATTTCATTTTTTGGGTCTCCTGACTTGAGTCTTTGTTTTGGGACCAAAAAAATTTGTTATTATGTTAGTAGCCAGTTGGCTAGTGTAGGTTTACAGCTTCCACACAGGATCTCAGTGAGTTTAGTTCATAAAAATCTAACGGTTTGAGTTCAAACAGCAACAGACAGAGTCTCAACCGAGCTCAAGCTCAGCGTTCCATGCCTGGCATGGAAAGTTAACTCTTTCATCTCCGGGGAAGTTTGAAGGTTGGGACTCACTGCTATTGTCAGAATACAGCAAGACTCCATTAGAAGAAACAACATTACTAAGGTGAGTAATTTTTTCTTCCTCCCCGCTAGAAGGAATTGTAGATGGAACTGTGGTGGTCTTGGCCTCTTCTGAACTCCCTAAATTAGTTTCATCACTCAGTATATCCTCATATAAATTTTCACACAGAATCTCATTATATCTGACTGAATTATATTTAAACAATCTAATTTGATCCTTTTCAGCCTTTTCTTGTAACAAATTAGTAGTATCTTGTTGGATCCGTCTGATCCTAATTGTTCCTGATTATTTTCAAGAATAGTTAGTGTCTTTATCCCGTCATTTTTTACTGTACTCTTCATATTTCTTGCCTTTAGTTTTATATTTCCTTGTGTTTATCGGTTCACATGTATCCTTCTTATTAGTAATTCCTGTATTACTATTCTCTAGATGACAGAAACAAGCCCTGTCCTTATCAGATGGTAAAGGACAATTAACTTGAATACCTTTTGTCCCATTGATAACTGGGTCCTGAGTTAAGTGTAGGAAAGACCTCTGCTCATTCTGGCTGGAGTTAACATCTCTAGAGTTTTTCAGAACTTTATCCAGCAGAATTCTATTATGGAAAACATCCTCTCTTAGGCTAGAAATTTCATTCTTCAAAATGGTTATGTTTTCTAACAAAATGATATTGGCTGAATACCCATCTTTCAAAATTTCTAGAGTTTGTGCTGAAATAGTTGAAGCTACCCCCAGATTAATTCTGCTTTGATCATGAGATCCGTTCTTAAAAATACCAGTTCCCTCTAAGGTCTCCAATATACTGTTATTTGGGGCTTAATTTATTTCTATATGTTCCTCTCATCTCCTATTTTCCTTATGAGGATTATCTAATCGTTTTTGCCCTTCAGTTGTCACACACATTTCCTGTATTATCCTGCCTAGGGCCATATTGTCCCCCTCAGTTTCCGTCAGCTCAGTGCAATGGTTGTTCCACCCCTTAGGGGATATTGCGCGCCTTAGTTGGGTTTGGGCAGTATGAGAGTCTGGTGAAAATACCAAGTCCATAGACTCCGGACATCCTTGATAGCTTTAGTCCTGCATTGGTGATATAGTAGGGATCTCCCAGTCATAATGATCATTTTGTTTACTTTGTGTAGACAATCTCCTTTCTCCGGAAAAAGCATTGCAGTCTATATATGACTGGTCCGCCCATTCAGGAGAAGTTTGTACAGGTGTGGAAAGGTATCTTGGAGTAACTTCCCTTTCTACCCATAGATCTGGTAACCTAAGTTGTTTATTTCTATCCCCTTTTCTTCTATTCGTTTCATCCTTTTTTCCCCACTTTAGTAATTTCTTTCTTTAATATCGGAGATTTTTTCCTATTAACAACCTTTCTTATTTTGTTTTACTATTTTTTTTGAAGCACTTAGTTCTTGACAGGCAGCCTGGGTATCTTGTATGTCCTGAGTGTCCGGAATCTCAATCACCTGTGATACAGGCCCTCCATCCATATTATCAGAAGGATAATTAGCCTTCTTGCTCCTGGTAATCACCAGTTCTACCCAAAACTTCTTTAGAGGTTAAAAAAAAGGAAAACAAAAAGGGTGCAGAATAGATCTTTAACTGCAACCCCCTTAGATATGACAGACTTGAAGTGGATATAAATAGAATATGTACTGTTTCAAAATAGGGAGGCAGCAGTACAACAATACCTGGGCCAGAAAAACAGAACAGCAACTGTCATCTAATGCTTCTCAATAGATAGCAGAGACAATCAATGTCTTATTTTAACTTATTCCACTTGATACCTAAAAAATCATATAAACCAGTATCACCACGATCACCAGTGTTGCCAGCTAACCCTTGGCTGCTATAATTATCTAGATGTTAAAATTTGGATGACGTATCTGTATTGTATGTATATATGTTGGTATTAACAAAACTAAGATTAAATAATCATTGAGTAATCAATATTAATTTTCTAAAAATCTTCTGCCTGACATACAGTTGAAGCAGGAAAATTAAGTGTCTATGCAGCTTAAGATACAAAAAAATGAATACTACAAAAATCCTTCCTTTAGCAGCTTAACTCCTTGTTTCCAAGTCCTCTCCTGCTGCAAGGAATAAGATATAATTCAGTTTTCCTAAAAAATATACATTGTTCCTCCGTCTCAGTCTCAGTCTCCTTCACCTTCAGGCTTCTCAGACTTCTCCAGCACTCTATAACTGTCCTTTCATAGGAAATGATAGTAGACCAGAGGTAAATAAAATTATACGTCAGGTTCTCCTTCAGTTCGACAAAATGAGTAGAACAAATAATCCTGGGAACTGCTCCTCTGCCTTTTCTTATACCCTTCCTGAGTCCAACGACCCATAAAACATCTTGGGGCTCCACTAAAACCAAAAAAGAGAGCCTTCAGTATAAAAGACTATGGGCTTGCACAGGCTATATAAATTAAGCAAAATTCACTGATTCTAAAACCGGAGACACACATAGAAGAGTGGCTATTTTAGTGTTACTATTGTTGATGTGCTGCTAAAGTCATTATATTTAAAATACCATAGTAATACCAAATAACACAGTCTCTAAGAGTCACAGAATACATGTTCTTGTAAAACCAATTAAAATGATATAGCAAACTTACTTAGTATCGGTTTCTGAGCAATTTTACCGGGTTCCTGGATTTCAAAACTCCTGGTTATCACAGGATACAGGCCCGACAATAGTGAGACAGTAAATGAATAAAAATGACACAGACGGACAAAAATAGCTTCAAGACTGTTCTCTAGCACCAGCTTGTTGTATAAGGAGTCAGGAGCCTGACAGCAAAAATCGCTATAAGCGCTAAAAGTGCTATAAGGACGAGTACAAAATGCCGATTTCGGGTGCCGTTCCTCCCCAGCAAAAGATGCCAACCAGCCACTGGCCTACGCCCTACTCACTGCTCAGCGCTACTCAAAAGAGAACGTCCACACCTTATGCAGAGATAGTGCAAATTAACCCTCAGCAAGGATTTTATGTGATGATGTCACGTGCTAATTAGCATAAGGCATGAAAATCAAAGCAAAGGTAAAATAGCTTAGAAACTGACATAAAAGCATAAAACATTATATAAATAAAATCAATTAGACCTCTAAAAGAACCCTATAACCACAAAATAATACAGGACGCATGCAGGCCACATAAATCAGCTATTGCTGAATAATTCTATACAGAAATCTAACGAAACCCTGCATCCGTCAAACACTGATAGCTACTATGCTGCAAGGTAGTTGGTTACACTCAATATAATTAGTATCTAATTTCTAGTCTGAGATTTAAGATTTAAAATTAAGGGTTTATACATCCCTGCAGCAGAAGACGTCTTAAAGGAAGTTTACCAAGACTGAAGGGTCACTCAGACGGTTAGTGAATCTTCGCTTCTTTCAATGGCTCAGTCTGCGGAGCTTTAAAGCCATTACGAGCAGCCTCCTCTCCACGATCCCGCTCTCCCATCTGGAACTCTCCAGTACCACCACCGGGGGCCTTCCTCCTACGGGGGGGGGGGATAAAGCACAAAGGGCAAAAACTAGGCAGAGGTGTGCTAAAAGATTGGCTGTACAGGAGACACACTCACAAAGGTAAATGTGGCTGTGACAGAAATGGGCAGGAAAGAGTTAATGGTTTGGATTCTGTAGGTGCCTCATTATGTTGCTTGCACGCACGTGCAAGAAACATAGTGCCATCATCCGAGTTTTCGAAGGTGTGGCACCCGTCTTCCAATTCAAGTCAGTGAGTTTGCAGGCACGGCCGCAGTTCTCCAATGACTGCTGCAGCTGTCTATGACAGCAGTCAAAAATGCAGTGGCATACAGTTGAAAGGGAGAGCTCCGCTTCAATGAGCAGAGCTGTCCCCCCATACTAAGCCGCATATTGCATGCTGATCGCTCCCCTCACGCACTCACTGTAGGCGGCCGACGGGGTGGCCAATCCCCTCAGCTCCACACCCCAACAAAACTGACCAGGTGCCACGCTGGGAGCCCACCCCAGCGTGGCAAATCTTGTTATAGCTGACAGGGTGCCCAATCCTCCATCAGCTCCAGCCCTCTAAACAGCCTTTCCAGCTGCCACGCTGGAGCCACCCCAAGCGTAACAAGACGTTCGCGTCATCTTAATTAAAAAAACAAAAAAAACTGTAAATAAAAAGCGAGTCCCTCACAGTCTCCTGCCCCACCCGCACCCTCACTGCACATCAGACTCCCACACCCCTCACCCCATACTTACCTCTGAGCTCGTAACGATCATCGGTGGACCGGGAACATGTCTGCACTCTTCAAAGCCGACCGCGAACTGAGAAAATGCCGTAAGCTGTATAATGGAATAAATAGGGTTTTTCAACTTTGTTGCATATCTCAGGAAATTTTGGCCCAAATTTTTAACATGGGTTTTGGGACCCCTCCTCATGAATTCTTGCACTGTCATGGCGTTAATCGGGTCGAAGGGTGATTTTGTGTCACTCTTGCGAAATCACCTTCGGAACCGATTAACAAATAACACTGCCAGCGTTCATAAGGTGGGCTCTCAAAAGCCCATGTGGAAAATTTGTGAAAAAATTACTAAAATTCCTTGTTTTATTTAGCTTATCGCTATGCGTTCCTACCATGCTCGTAAGTTCGTGAATTTTCAATATTTTCACTCCAGATTTTCAATATTGCCATTTTACTACACCTCCTTATGAGCAGTATAGCTGTCATTTTCACATCCTGCCCAAAACATGTTTCCGCCCATGTTGCGCAAAATGGCACAGTTGGTGCGAAATCAATGTATGGGACACATTAGGAAAATCACAGTGACACTGTTCATGAGCAGAAGTCTCAAAATGGCTATGTTGAAAAATTTGGTTAAATTCTAAAATTCCTGCTTTTGACGAATGTATGTTGCGCAGTTCCTACGCACTCTCGTAAGTTTGGCGAATTTTCTATTTTTGCACTCCAATGACTTCCAAATACCTAAACAGCACATACAAGCAAGCAACATTCAGCATTGACAAATGCTTGTTTTTTTTTTTAGCAGTTTGGAAAAAATACAGTCAGGCTGAAATCCTCTGTCCAGCAGCATCCAGCTTGTGGAATTCCTAGCTGCTAGGTAAGAGCTGTGTCATAAATCTTGAGTGGACATCTCCAGACACACACACACACACAGACACACACACACACACACACACACACACACACACAGACCTGAAGACATGGACACAGGGCAGTTTGAATGGATTGGATCATTCAAATATAAACTTAAGGTGAAAAGGGAATATAATTGGTCACTGATAGCTGTTCATTCTGATTGTGACAATTAAATACATACATGTTAGTTGGCTGGTGCATTTAAAGGGAGAATTCGAATGACCTATTCTCCACAGAGTATATAACCTTCTAAAAGACAGAGAAGGCTCTCCTTGTGCTTTGGAAGCTGGGAGGGGAAACATAAGCTTGGAGCCTACCTTGTAGCTATGTCCGTGGAAGCTGGCAATTACAACAGGGTCCATTGCCTCTTGTGAGGGCAGAGAAGGTTAAGTTTAGTGATAGCATATTTCAGTAATAGCCGTCTTCTTTTGCCATCTGTTATTTAAAAACATTTGTTTACTTTTCCTGTATGAATGTTATTCTCCTGTGTTGTAAATACATATCCTGTAACTGCTCATTGCACTTTCTGTTAAGTAAAAAGCTATTTATTTGCTCAACGGTTGTGACTGTGTTGTCATTTTTCTAAGGTTATACCACTGGCTGAGGTAAACTCTGTGTAGCATCTGCCACCTGAGAGAGACACACTACCAGACTTTAACTTGTGCAATTGCACGTTTAATTATTTCAAATTTGTACACTTGAAAGAGGTGCCGGAAGGAAAGTCCGGCTGGTGGCAGCGAATACCCAAGGATAGACACCTCTCTAAAAGCTGTTTCAGCCCAGAGGAGAGGTGGTGTTGCACATATTGGTTGGAAGTAAAGGGGTGATGATAGCGGATCATGAAAGGCTAATTGAGATACAGAGTTTGCCAGTGGAACAGTTACCTTAGCATTGCAAAACAGGATATACAAGAGGATACATTTGTACAACAGTTTTATTTGTTTCTAGATAGCACAGTAAAGTGTAGCGGTAGAGAATGAGCTCCACGGAGTATGGCTCACTTACTGTACCACAGCTTGTTGAAAGGTGCCAGGAAAAGGGGATTCCGCCTGCAGGTCTAAAGCAGAAGAAAAAGGCAGACCTCATAGCTGCCCTCTTGGCACATGATCTGAAGCAGACAGTCGCTGGGGGTGAGTCAGGAACTGAAGCAGACTGGGTGGGCTAAGTGGTCCTTATCTGCCGTCAAATTCAAATTCTGTGAGGCAGCAGACCCCCACACCAGCATGAAGCACTGCAACTGCAGCTGCTGCTGCTGCAAGACAAGGCGTTGGAGGTGAAAAGACTGGATGCTGAAGCATAAACAAGAAGGTTGGATGCAGAAACAAGAAGATTGGAAGCTGAAACAAAAAGATGGGAAGCAGAGACTAGGAGACAGGAAACAGAGAAAAACCTGAAGAAAATAGACTGGCAGACAGAGAGAAAGAACGCCAAGACCGAGAGAAGGAACGTGAAGAAAGAGAGAAGGAACGACAGCACGAGAAGGAGATGAGTACCCTGCGCAGCCAGCAAACCGTGAGTAATGGTGGAGTGAGTTTACCTCATGAAGCCAAAATGAATTGTAAATTGTTCCCTCAGTTTAAAGAGGGAGATGACCTTGATTTATTTTTAAGGTCATTTGAGAGTATGCGATCAACTAAAATTGACTAAGGCTTCCTGGTCAACTTATCTCACACCCTTGCTGACGGGGCAAGTGCTGCATGCATTTGCTAAAATGAGTAATGAAGACTATGCTGATTATGATAAAGTGAAAACAGTGTTGTTGAAATGTTTTGAAATAACTCCTGAGGCTTATAGAAGGAGATTTCGGGAGTTAAAGAAAAGCCCAGGAGACAGTTATGCAGAACTGCAGGTTAAACTGTATACTTACCTTGGTAGGTGGATGGAGGGGGCTAAAGCAACTACTGTGGAATGGATTAAAGATGTGTTGGTGAGAGAACAATTCCTTAAAATTGTACCTGAGGACATGCGTGTATGGCTCTTAGACAGGGCATGCGCCTCTTCCACAGTGGTGGCAGAAAGCGCTGATGAATATCTGTCTAGCCGGCCATACACACAGCATAAGTCTTATGGTGGGGGGGGCAGCACATGGTTATAAGGGATCCCATGGGGGGCAGCCCAAAGGAAACCAGCATGCACCTGAGCCCAAAGTACAGCTCTATGGTTCTAAGGGGACTTGAGAAATAAGTCCCAAGAAATGTCATATTTGCAGTCAAGTGGGACACTTGAGATTTAACTGCCCTCAGAAACTGGTTAAGGGGCAGAGATCTGGGGCCGGGGGTGATCAAAAGGGCACTGTTGTGTTTGTAGGGTGTGTCCAGTCTGAAGAACCTCTCTCCTCTTATGAGAATCTGCGTCCCATTACAGTTAATGGAATAGTAACACAGGGACTGTGGGACACAGGCGCTAACGTCTCCCTGATAAGGCAGGATCTCATTCGGGCAGAGCAGATGGTGCCTGGGAAATACTCCAAGGTCCAGGCATTCACAGGGCCACTAGTCCCATTACCAATGGCTAGTCTTCCTGAGCTGGGAAGGGGGCCATGGAGAAAAGGAGGTGGGAGTTATAGAGGACCTACCTGTAAGTATGATTGTGGGGAAGGATTTGGACCCCAGTGAAAAACTGGTGCGTGTTGTAACTCATAGTCAGGCACAAGGGCAAGCTTCTGAGGGTAAAGAGGGGTTGACTCTGGGTGGTCCAGCCACACCCTCAGCAGCTGAGGAAGTGTCTAGCACAGGGGAGGGGATGGCTAGAAGCAGCAGTCCAGAACCCCAGTCACAATTAGAGGAGCCCACAGGACTTCCTTCAGAAGGGGCACTGGGACGGGTCAGACGAAGGCAGCTGAGTGCTGCACAGCGAACTGACCCTACCCTGGAAAAACTGAGAGAAATTGCTCATAGGGCTGGGCATTCTCAGGAGTGTAAAGAGAGTCCATTTACTGGGACAGTGGGCTGTTGTACAGAGAATGTACAACAGAGGAAGGGCTAGATGGTGAGGTACTCCTGCAGCTGGTAGTCCCTAAGGTTCACCATCAGCAGCTTTTGGCCCTTGCCCATGATATCCCTTTTTCAGGGCACTTGGGGGTGAGGCACATGAAAAAGCGTCTAACCAAACAATTTCTTCTAGCCTGATATTGGCAAGGATGTGGCAAATTATTGCAGGACTTGTCTACAGTGCCAGCGAGTGGGGAAAATGGGGGACAAGGCCAAGGCAGCTTTGGTGCCCCTGCCCATTATTGATGAATCCTTCAAGAGGGTACCAGTGGACATAGTGGGGCCATTGAGCACCCCAAGTCACACTGGCAAGTGGTATATCCTGGTAACATAGAAACATAGATTTTGACGGCAGATAAGGACCGCTTGGCCCACCCAGTCTGCCCATTTCCCTACCTATTGGATAAGCTGCAGATCCTAGTTACCCAGCAGCCTACTTCTTCCTACCTCCACCCCCTAGAATTGCTTTATGACTGTCCCATGCATGCTTGAATTCCACCACTGTTTTTGACTCCACAACCTCCTCCAAAAGGCCATTCCATGCATCCACAACCCTCTCTGTGAAAAAATACTTCCTTAAATTACCTCTGAGCCGCCCCTTCTATCTTCAAATTGTGCCCCCTTGTTTTTGCACACCTCTTTTTTTGAAAGATGCTACCCTCTTGGACTTTGTTGATTCCCTTGAGATACTTGAAAGTTTCTATCATGTCCCCCTCTCTCTCTCTCTCCTTTCCTCGAGGCTATACATATTCAGCTCCTTAACTCTCTTCATATGTCTTCCAGTGCAGACCCTGCACCATTTTAGTTGCCCTCCTCTGGACAGCCTCCATCCTGTCTATGTCCTTGCGGAGATTGGGTCTCCAGAACTGCACGCAGTACTCCAGATGGGGTCTCACCAACTGTCTGTACAGAGGGATAATAACTTCCTGTTTTCTGCTGGTGATGCCTCTACCTATGCATCCCAGTATCCCCCCAGCCCTCCTTGCTGCCCTCTCACATTGCTTGCCCACCTTTAGGTCATCTGATATGACTACCCCCAGGTCCCTTTCCATTTTTGTTGTTGTTAGTATCTCACCCCCATTGTGTACTCTTCCCTGGGTTTTGTTTCCCATGTGCATTATCTTGCACTTCTTAGCATTGAATCTAAGCTGCCATATATTTGACCATTCCTCTAACCTTGCCAAGTTCCTTCTCATCCTTTCCACCCCACCTTGTGCATCAACTCTGTTGCAGATCTTTGTGTCATCTGCAAAGAGACATACTTTCCTTCCAGTCCCTCTGCAATATAAACATAAAGACATTGAAGAGGACCGGTCCTAATACTGAACCCTGCGGTACCCACTAGTAACCCACCTTTCTTCAGAGTGGACTCCATTTACTATTACTCTCTGTGTCCTATTCTCCAGCCAATTCTTTACCCAGGCTGTCATCTTGGGACCCACTCCCAGGCTGGCTAACAACGTATATTAATCTTTTGTGTGGGACTGTGTCAAATGCCTTGCTAAAGTCTAGGTAGGCCATGTGTCCACAGCCCTCCCTGATCTATACTTTCCTCTTTTGGTCACCCAGTCAAAGAAAATCTATCAGATTTGACTGGCGTGACCTTCCCGCTGTGAATCCATGCTGCCTTGGGTCCTGAGCCCCTCTGGCCTCTAGACACTCACCAATTCTTTCCTTCAGAAGTGATTCCATCATTTTCCCTACCACTGAGGTTAAATTAACAGGTCTGTAGTTTTCTGCTTCTGCCTTGCTCCCACTTTTGTGAAGGGGAATCACATCTGCCTTTCTCCAGTCCTCGGGTACCACCCCATCCTCCCATGATTTGTAAAGAGGGTAGTCAGTGGTGTCACTAGTTCTCCCTTAGTTCTTTTAGAATTCTGGGATGAATCCCATCAGGCCCCATAGCTTTGTCCACCTTCAGTTTTAGAGTTCTTTCAGAACCCTTTCTTCTGTAAATGGGCTGGTATCAACTTCTGTATCCAGAGTGTTTCTACTGTTTTTTTGGTATCCCCCACTTCCTTTGTAAATACTGAGCAAAATATTTGTTTAGTATCTCTGCCTTTTCACAGTCAACCTCTTCCGCCCTCCTCCTCTTTATTAAGCCTCACTAGCCTTCCCTTGGTCTTCCTTCAGCTCCTGATGTACCTATAAAGGTTTTATCCCCTTCTTAACAGAGTTGGCTATCTTTTCCTCAGTTTGGGCCTTTGCTGTTCTGACTGCCTTCCCAGCTTCCTTTGCTTTAACTGATACAGTTCCCTGTCCTGCTCCTTCTGTGATTCCTTGTACTTCCTGAATGCTTTCTTTTCTCTTGAATCTTCACTGCCACCTTTGAGAACCATAGTGGTTTCTTACATCGTTCGTTTTGTTAAGTTGCTTCACACAAAGGCTTATTACCCTGTGATGGCAGTTTTATTATTCCCATTGTTCTTCCACCCTCCTTCCTGCCCATTTGCTAGTGCATTCCTTAGGCACTCACCCATTTTGCAAGTCAGCCCTCCTAAAGTCCGGTACTTTTGCCTTTGCCTAAAACGACTCTATTGCTGTGTTTATTGTGAACCATACTGTTCGATGGTCGCTAGTTCCCAGATGGCTACCCACTTCTACATCTGTGATCCTCTTCATCTCCATTTGAGAGAACCAGGTCTAAGATTGCTCCCTCTCGAGTGGGCTCCAATATTAGTTGTCTAAGGCATGCCCCTTGTAGGGCATCTAGAATAACCCCACTCTTTGAAGTGGCTGCTGCAACTGCATTCCAGTTAACATCTGGCATATTCAGATCACCCATCAGCAATATCTCCCCTTTTTCTGCCATTCTAAGTATTCTTTCTATCATTTCCTTGTCCATTTCCTCCCACTGAGAAGGGGGTCTGTATACAACCCCTGTGCGGATTGTGGTGCCATTGCGGTCTCAAATTTACCCACAGTGCTTCTTCTCCTCCTGTTTTCCCTTTTGTTCTGTTGCCTTGATTCCTTCCCTTGTAAAGAGCTACTCCTCCTCTTTTTACCCTCACTGTCCCTCCTGTAGATAGTGTATCCTGGAATGTTTATGTCCCAGTCATGGTTTCGTGTGTACCTTGTTTCTGTGACTGCCACGATATCCAAATGTTCCTCCTCCATCAAGGCCACTAATTCAGGAAGCTTGTTACTCAGACTACGGGCATTGGTACTCATTGCTCTCCATTTTTTGATGGCTTTACCTTCTTTTGCAGCATCCCCCACTGACCTGTCTACCTCGGTCTTTTTCTCATTTAGTACCCTGTTTTGTAGGGAGAGGCTGGGATTTTCTTGCTGCTTATCAGTGCCTCCCCTTGACTAGTTTAAAAGCTTGCCAATGAAGCATTTAAACCGATTGCTCAAAGACTTGTTCCCTTCCTGGACAGATGCAGACCATCCTGCCAGTATAGGCTGGTGTCCCTCCAGGTGGAACCCCAGTCCCCAATGAAGCCAAACCCCCTGTGCTCCACACCATTTTTTCAACCATTCATTAAACTGCATGGTGCAAAGTACCCTCACCTCACTCATGCCATTGACTGACAGCACCTCAGAGAAGGATATTGTGTGTGCTACTTGTCTTAGGCCCCTCCCCAATTCTACAAAGTCCTTCTGCACTGCTCTAATCTCATGATTAGCCAAGTCATTTGTCCCTAGGTGGACAATGACATCCAGCTCAGATTCCCATGCAGCTGTTCTCGTGATCCTGAGGATGCGCTTCAAACAACATGAAGTCTTGATATATTATGACTATTGCAGTTTGCCCCAGCCTTAGAACTGCTCCGGAGGGGAAAGAGTTAACTTCCATGCAGAGCATGGAGCTTAGAGCGCGAGCTCGGTTCAGAACTCTGTTTGGCTGGTTTCAAACAGAAACGTCAAGTTCTTCTCCGCCTCACTGAACAGTCGCTCGAATTTCTTCTGTTGCTGGTTCATTTCTAGGGTTTAAAAGCGCTATTTCTCGGTTAATTTAACTTTAATTTCATTATTTAACTACAAAACCGATCAGTTCAGGCTCTGTCTATGAGTATCGTAAGTAATAGATAGGGTTTTTTCTGTGTGGAACTTGTAAAGTCATATCGATTGGTGAACCATTGAGTTATGTTAAATAGAAGTTTAAAGCCTTTTAAGGCTTTTTAGAAGTCTTGATTCGAGGTTCTTATCGGTTCTAAAAACAGTTTCATTACGGTTTTTTCCAGGACCCGTGATGGGTTTGGAACCGGATAAGGGTGTCTTGCCTGGCACTGCCATCAAAAGGCAAGTTGGTTGGTTAGGCTGGCATCATGTCTGAGAAACCCAAAAGAAAACCGGCCCACTGGTTTCCAACACTGTAGGTGCCTCAGGGGAAGTCTTTGCCAAGGCTGACCAACACACTACATGTGTCTATTGTCTGGGGCTTTGACCACCTCAATTCAGACTGCCAGATTTGTAAAAATTTCCTGCAGCCACCCTGGACAAGAGAGTGAGCAGGCTCAGGACCAAGGCCAAAAGTCCGCTGACCGGATGGCCAGCCCGGTTCGGTGTCAACCCGGGCAGGAAATACCCTGACCAGGCGGAGACTTCCTCGGGCAAGCGTGGCTCTGAGGCCAGTTCCAGCAAGAAATCTAAAAATCAGCAGGTTTGGGTCAAAATTCCTTCTCCAACTGCTGCTGAGATAGCCAGAGCAATATAGATTGTCAGTCCCTGTCCCAAGTTCCCTCACAACCGCCACTGTCTGGCAAAGGTCGGTTCGGTCGGTTCCAGTGGTTCAGGATTATGATATAGAAGAGTTCTATGAACCAGAGGAGGGGATGAGGATTGTGATCAGTGTGAATGTGATTTTGAAAGTCTGGATGTGCCCATTGAACCGGACATCTCCCCAGACAGACCTTCAGGTGAGTCTCCCCTAGGCTTTCTGAGTCCCTTCTCATTTTTGTTTTATAAAAAGTTGCTGAGACCTCCAGCTTCCATTAGAGGAGGCGTTGGATGAGCAAGAGGAGCCTGACTATGTTGAGATGATGGATATCCCAGAGTCCAGGAGGTTGTCCATCCTTTACATAAATCTTTAGAAAACAAACAGTAAAATTTTAAAGCTCTAATTCTGTGCCTCCTGTGGATAAAAGATGGACAGAGGTACACTTTATCAGGTCCTGATATAGATTTTCTTTCACAGCAATGCAGTCATGTTGGGGTAGTTCAGGCTGCAGCCTGTGATAAAGCTAATATTCCACTGGCTCACATCCTCCTGACAAAGGATTCCAGGAAGATTGTGCCATGGCCAAAAAACAATACATGGCAGCATCCTTGGGACTCCAGACAAGCTAACTATATGGCTTATGTTGCAAGATACCAGAAATCTAGATGGGATACTATCATGGCCGTAGCCAAACAGGTCCCCGCCAGCTCGCAAAGGAGCTGGAGCAGGTGGCTCTTGATGGTATTGAGCATCTAAGGTGCAATTCCATGCTGCAGTGGATTCTAATGATGTATCCTCTAGAGTCATGGCTACATCTGTGGCTTTTGCAGATTGGCCTGGCTCAGGTGTACTACTTTGCATCAGGATACCCAGTCTAAAGCTATGGATTTTCCTGTGGTGGGAAATTCTCTGTTTGGGGAGCAGACAGAGAATTATAGAGAAAATGGATGAATATAGAAGACCACTTACAGGGTGCACAAGCAGGAACGGCAAGTCACTCCTCAGAGGCAGTCCCCAGGGGATAGAGGTGAGCCTTTTCACAGGCCTTTTACCAGACTCAGGCCCTCCTCTTCAGCCTATGTACAGGAGGTTCTTCAGAGGAGGAGAGGCAGGCGGGGTTCGAGCAGGCCTGCTCCCACCCCTCAGCCTAAGCCCCCCTGCCAAACAAGCACCCTGATGGGATGCCCAGGGTCAGCCTCCTCTCCTGTAGAGAGGCAGGTTGGCTCACTCAGTCCAGGACTGGCAGTCTTAACTTCAGACAGGTGGGTCCTGGAAGTAGTGGGCCAGGGTCTGGTTCTCAGCTTCAAGAAATTTCCAAAGATGAGAGCCAGATCTTTCCACCTGCAAACCCTTTAGAGACTCTTGCTTTGAAACAGAAGTCTCAACCCTCCTGGCTCTCAGAGCTGTAAAAAGGTTTCTCCCTTCACCAAGGCGCAGGGTCTGTACGCCAGGTGCTTCCTTACCCCAAAAGACAGGAGAGTGGCGGCCTATCCTGGATCTAAGATATCTAAACAAGCACCTTTTTAAAGCCAAAGTTCAAAATGGTGACACTGGAATGATTTACCTCCCTAAGGCCGGGGACTGGCTAGCCTCCCTGGACCTCAAAGATGCCTACTTCCATGTTCTTATCAGAAGCTCCCATCGAAAGTACCTCAGATTCAACTGCCCTCAGGCCATTATCAGTTCAGAGCAATGCCCTTGGCCTCACTTCTGCCCCAAGGGTGTTCACAAAGTGTCTGGCAGTAGCAGTCGCTCACCTAAGAAGGCAAAGATTGCCATTTTCCCTACCTGGACGACTGGCTCATTGTGGGTCAGTCTCAGACCAGAGTCAAATCACACCTGCTAGTTATCCAGCAGCTGCTTACCTCTCTGGGGTTTCTTCTCAATCTTCCAAAGTCAGTTTTGGAACCTGTCCAGGTACTCACCTTTACAGGCGCAGAACTGGATTCAAAGCAGGCCAGAGCCTTCCTTCCCTTGGAAAGGGTAAGGACCTTAGTGGCCCTGGCCGCCTCCTTCACTCTGCAGGTTTCTCGACCAGCAAGGCATTTCCTGCAGCTCCTAGGGCACATGGCTGCCTCCACAGCCGTGGTGCAAGGAGCAAGATTTCAGATGAGGGACATTCAGTTTCATTTGAGAGCTCTGGTCTCAAAGAAGAGATCCTCTATCCAAATTAATCCCAGTGACTCAGAACCTGATCCAGGCCCTTCAGTGGTGGCAGGATCAGAGCAATCTGAGACAGGGGGTGCCTTTCATCCCTCTGTCCCATTCCTTGACCCTTACTACAGATGCATCCCTCTTGGGATGGGGAGCTCACATGGGCGACCTCTCCACCCAGGGATTATGGTCCCTCAGGAATCTCTGCTCCACATCAATCTGTTGGAACTCAGAGCTCTTTTCTAGCACTTCAGGTTTTCTCTGCATCTGTTCAGAACAAGGTGGTACAGGTCAGAACAGACAACACCACTACAATGGTACATCAACAAACAAGGGGCACTCGGTCTTCGGCCTTGTGCTCCGAGGCAATGAAGTTGTGGTCTCTGGCTTACTCCCTGAACACTTCCCTGATAGCAGTTCACCTCCCATGCAAGGACAATGTCCTGGCAGATGCCCTCAGCAGGATTTCCCAGGGCCATCACGAATGGTCACTGGATCCCCTAGTACTGGTGATAGTGTTTGCCAGATGGGGCACTCCTCAGATAGATCTTTTCGCAGCCCCAAACAATTATCAACTTCCACTGTTTTGTTGCAGGCCCCAGTGTTGGGTTCAGTTCCCTGGATGCCTTTCTCCTCGATTGGGAAGGAAGTTTCTTTATGCCTTCCCTTCCTCTCCTGTTCAAGTACTAGTCAAAATCAGGTCTCAGCCCTGCAAAATGATCCTGATTGCTCCAGACTGAGCCAGGCAGCCCTGGTACCCCTCCTTCTGTCCTAGCAGTCCATCTTCCCTGTGTCTCCCAGGAACCACAATCTGTTAACCTGTGCTCAGGGGAGAGTTTGGTATCCAATCTCAAATCCCTCAACCTCAAGGCTTGGCTCTTGAGCAGTTAGAGTTCTGATTTGCAACTTTCTCAAAGTGTTCTCGAAATCCTGAAGGCTGCTAGGAAGCCTTCCACCAGGGCTACCTATAACTCCAAGTGGAAAGGTTTTCCATATGGTGTTCTGGGAAGCATGTTTCCCCAGAATCTGCTGATCTACCTACTGTATTGGACTACATGGTCCATCTTAATTTTTTCGGACTGAGACCAGCCACCCTGAAAGTGCACTTGGCTGCGGTCTCTGCCTTCATTTCAGCAGGGAAGCCTTCTTCTCTCTCTGCTCATCCTGTATTTTCCAAGTTTTTAAAGGATTGCTTCACACCAGTCCCCCATTCAGGGACCCTGCCCCGGCTTGGGATCTTAATGTATGCATTGCTCAGCTAATGCAACCCCCCTTTGAGCCTCTGTCTTCGGTAGAGCTTAAGTGTTTGACTTGGAAAACTGTATTTCTGGTAGCCATCACTTCTGCCAGGCATATAAGTGAGTTACAGGCTTTATCAGTAGAAACTGACTTTATTTCTTTTCACAGGGATAAAGTGGTCCTCAGGACTAATAGGAAGTTTTTGCCTAAGGTGGTTTTAGATTTCCACCTTAACCAGTCTATTTCACTTCCAGTGTTCTTCACTGACCATTCCTCCTCTGGTGAGAGGAGGCTGCACAGCTTAGATGTTAAGAGGGCCCTAAGTTACTACATAGAGCGTACCAAGGGCCACAGGTTCGACTCCCTCCAACTGTTTCTCACTTATGGTGAGGTTGGGAAAGGAGACCTGCCACTAAAGATCCATTGCCAGGTGGATCGTTTCTTGTATACAATTTTGCTATCAAAGCTGGGTAAGGTTCCCCCTCAGGCCTGAGGGCTCACTCTACCAGAGGTACAGCTGCATCTCTAGCTGCTGCTAGAGACATTCCTATCTTGGAGATATGTCAGGCAGCTACTTGGAAGACAGTCACACTTTCACCAAGCATTACTCCCTGGATATTCAGGCCAGGAGGATGCTCGGTTTAGCACAGCTGTGCTTCAGAGCCTATTCCCTAGTAGGTTCTGTCCCTCCTCCATGGAGGTACTGCTGTGTAGTCTGCAATAGTCATAATATAGCAAGACTTCATGTTGTTTGAAGAAAAAATTACTCACCTTAGTAATGTTGTTTCTTCTAATGGAGTCTTGCTATATTATGACCTCCCACCCAGCCTGCCCCTCTCAGAACTCCTACTTTGGGGTATGGGGTGGGTAGTCCTCTGTTGGCATTTAGTGATGCCCTCTTTCATGTTTGGGTGTTGTGTTCATTTAGTTATTTTATCTTAATTTTTCTGGTCCACTGACTTGAGTCTTGTGTTTGGGACCAGTAAAATGTGTTAATATATTAGTAGCCAGTTGGCTAGTGTAGTTACAGCTTCACACAGAACCTTAGTGAGTTTTTGCTCGTAAAGATCTGACGGTTTAGGTTTGAAACCAGCCAAACAGAGCTTCTTAACCGAGCTCGCGCTCTAAGCTCCATGCTCTGCATGGAATTTAACTCTTTCACCTCCGGAGCAGTTCTAAGGCTGGGGCAAACTGCAATAGTCATAATATAGCAAGACTCCATTAGAAGAAACAACATTACTAAGGTGAGTAATTTTTTCTTCCTGTCTCTCCAAGCCATGACACGAGGCAGGCACCTTACTTCAGTTTTCCCTGCTCCCCCAAGTTCTATCCCCCTAATAACTGAGTCCCCCACCAGGAGCTGCTTCCTTTCCTTGTGGTGTCCTCTTCCTCCTTCCTGTGGGCCTCCCTTGTGACAGTTGTCCTCAGCCTCCTTAGTCTCCTCTGCGGGTGTATCCATGAGGGGCCCTGCTCCCCAGAATGATATTATGGATTGTGGTGTGGAACAACTGACTGGGTGTGCCTCTGTTCCACCATCCTCACCCTCCCTGAGCCCACTGTGGTCCAACTGCTGTGCTTTCTTCGCAACCTCTGAGGTAGTGGTGGAGGCTCTGGTGCTCCCTGGATGGGGGAAGTTCCCTTCCTACTGTCCAGTGTGGCCTGGGGGAAGGTCCCCATACTACTGTCCAGTGTGGCCTGAAGACGGGCAACTTTCTCCCTCAGGACAGAGAGTTTTCTGCAAATAGGGCAGCATCTCAGCCTCCAGAAAGACTCCCGGAAGACTGCTGCCCCACAGCCATTACATTGCACTACTCCCCACATTTTTTTTTATTTTTTTTTTGTGTGTGCATGTGCGTGTGTGTGTGTGTGTGATTGGTTTGTTGTAGACTATGGCACCGGATACCCAGAGGCAGTGGCCCTAACATCCTCTGAGGCAGGACCAGTGGCAGATGCACTGTTGGGAATATTTAGCTGGGTGGGCTTTCCCCAGGAGATACTGTCAGACCAGGGTGCCAATTTTATGTCAGGTTTAATGAGTAGTTTGTGGGAGAAGTGTGGGGTGCAGCAGCTCAAAACATCCACATACCATCCCAAAGCTAATGGTCTAGTGGAGCAATTTAATTCATCTCTTAAGACCATGCTAAGGACTTTTGCTGACCAGCATAAGATGGACTGAGACAAATATTTGCCTCATTTCCTGTTTGTATACAGGGAAGTCCCACAGGAGTCCACAGGGTTCTCACCTTTCAAGCTCCTGTTTGGTCATAGTGTGCGGGGGCCACTAGATTTGATTCAGGATGAATGGGAGGGTGACCGTGCCTCCCAAGGGGAGTCTATTGTGGAGTATGTCCTGAACTTCAGGACCCGCCTTAGGGAGCTCATGGGGTTTGCTCAGGAGCACCTGGCCACTGCACAACAGCGTCAGAAAGTCTGGTATGACCACGGGGCCCAAGCCAGAGAATATGAGGTAGGACAGCGAGTTATGGCACTCATCCCTGTCCAACAGAATAAATTACAGGCAGCATGGGAGGGGACATTCTCCTTGTCCAAAAGATTAGTGATGTCAGTTACATGATAAAGCTACCGGACAGGAGATGCAAACGAAAGGTGTATCATGTTAACATGCTGAAGCCCTACCATGACAGGGCGGAAATAGTCCTCGCTGTATGCAATTCCCCAGAGGAGGAAACTGAGGTAGATCCACTGGTGGACCTACTTGGGGAGGCCAGGGTTGCATCCTCTGTGGACAACCTTACCATCTCGAAACAGATGACACCAGCCCAGGTGCAAGAAATTAGGGTATGTGCTGAGGCAGAGAAGTGCCAGATAGGTATGGCAGAAGTATCCTACCTTGGGCACCGGGTGGGTAGTGGACACATCTGTCCGGAGCCTGCCAAGGTTGATGCCATCCTGGCTTGGCCTACTCCTACCACAAAGAAACAGGTCAGGGCATTTCTAGGGACAGCAGGGTACTACCGACGGTTTGTTTCCTGCTGTAGCGATCTGGCTAAGCCCCTGACAGACTTAATCAAGAAGGGAAAGCCAGATACAGTGAAGTGGTCAGAAGGTTGTGAGGTTGCTTTCCAGGAGCTAAACAAGGCCTTAAGCGGCCCAGCTGTATTGGCCAGCCCCAATTATAGTTTAAAGTTTATGGTTCATGTGGATGCCTCAGATCATGGGCTGGGGGCTGTGCTGAGCCAAGTTACCAAGCAGGGGGAGGAGCACCTGGTTGTGTACCTCAGCTGGAGGCTTTTGCCCAGAGAGGAGGCATACTCCACGATTGAGGAGTGCTTGGGAATAGTGTGGGCCCTTCAGAAGCTGCAGCCTTACCTATATGGAAGAGAATTTACTGTGGTTACAGATCATTATACCCTGATTTGGCTTTATAGGTCCAGTGGGCAAAATGGTAAACTACTACGTTGGAGTTTGGTACTGCAGACATACAACATGACCATCCAGCATTGCAGTGGCAAACAAAATGCAAATGTGGATGGGCTATCTAGGCAGGGCTAATGGCATGGCTGGATATTTTTGGGCACTTCCCAGTAATTGCATGAACGGCTGTGTCACTTGGGGTGGCCCAAGGGACACGCCTTTATTATCTTGGGGGGAGGGGTGTGACAGAAATGGGCAGGAAAGAGTTAATGGTTTGGATTCTGTAGGTGCCTCATTTTTTTTAGCAGTTTGGAAAAAATACAGTCAGGCTGAAATCCTCTGTCCAGCAGCATGCAGCTTGTGGAATTCCTAGCTGCTAGATAAGAGCTGGGTCATAAATCTTGAGTGGACATCTCCAGACACACACAAACCTGCAGACACGGACACAGGGCAGTTTGAATGGATCGGATCATTCAAAAATAAACTTAAGGTGAAAAGGGAATATCATTGGTCACTGATAGGTGTTCACTCTGATTGGGACAATTAAATACATACATGTTGGTTGGTGCATTAAAAGGGAGAATAGGAATGACCTATTCTCCACAGAGTATATAACCTTCTGAAAGACAGAGAAGGCTCTCTTGTGCTTTGGAAGCTGGGAGGGGAAACAAAAGTTTGGAGCCTACCTTGTAGCTATGTCCATGGGAGCTGGCAGCTAGAACAGGGTCCAGTGTCTCTTGTAAGGACAGGGAGGGGTAAGTTTAGTGATAGCATATTTCAGTAATAGCCTTCTTCTTTTGCCATCTGTTATTTAAAAACATTTATTTACTTTTCCTGTATGAATGTTATTGTCTTGTGTTGTAAATACATATCCTGTAACTGCTCATTGCCCTTTCTGTTAAGTAAAAAGGTATTTATTTGCTCAACAGTTGTGACTGTGATGTCATTTTTCTAAGGTAATACCTCTGGCTGAGGTAGACTCTGTGTAGCATCCGCCACCCGAGAGAGAGACACTACCAGACTTTAACTTTTGCAATTGCACGTTTAATTATTTCAAGTTTGTACACTTGAAAGAGGTGCCAGAAGGAAAGTCCGGCTGGTGGCAGCGAGTACCCAAGGACAGACACCTCTCTAAAAGCTGTTTCAGCCCAGAGGGAGAGGTGGGTTGTCACAGTGGCATACCTTTTTTAAAACTTTTATCCAGCGGTATCTCCCTGCTTCTCAGCCTTACTCCACAAGGCCTGAGAGCAATAAGCAACACGTCTGTCTCCAACCTTCAGTAATCTTGTGTGCCCTTCCAGAAGCCATCCAGGTCACCATCCGGAAGGATGTGGGGAGGCTAGAGTGGGTTCACCACAGCAGACTGGGTATTACAGCAGCAGAGGTAGGAGGGGTTCCAGAAGAGACTCCACCCAGGCTAAAGCTACCAACTTTCCGAGGCCTAAAACTGGGACGGTCCCTCCTGACCATGACCCCCCGCGACACTGTGTCACTCCCACGGGCACCGCCGCAGACAAGGCTGCACAGAATATAATTTTGCTGCTTGCTCTGGCCATGCCATCCCAAAGTATCACCAGCAACAATCATCCCGATTGAAACAAAACATTATTCTGCTGCAGCAAGTTCCAAATCATGATGTACAGAAAGTTCATATGAAGCAAACCTGCGTTAAATTGTGATCCGACATTCGAGCTGCATGTGTTGCTCCTCCTGACAGTCCCATCCAACCCACTTACACTCACCTCATTTGCTGAGCAGACTTCACTTCAGTGACTCCCACCACCACCACACCAGATTGTTTTTCACACACTTCCCTACAGCTGATCAGGTTCAGATACCTTGCTTCACTGCTTCCGGTCTCTTCTTTGTCTGGAATCCCTCTCAGCTGCTGGCAGGCAGACATCCACATGTGCTTGTTTGCACTACTAACCAGTCTAATCTAACAGGAAGGAACATGATTTCTAGGGACGTGGATATGTTGTTTAATCCACACTTTGTGGCAGGTTCCTTGCCACTTTAAATCTTGCCAGAAGGTCTCCAAGCTGGCTCCTCCCACCCACCCGGGTGTTAAAACCCTTGGCTCCGCCCCATGACGCCAGATCTTCCTTACCGCTTGGAAGCTGAGGTTCCCTCCTTAGTGCTCTGCATTTTAGGCCTGGATTCACACTCTTCAGATTTCCTGAAAAACTAATTTTAAAATTTACAAGACTAAGGTCTTCGTCTTCCCTCACGGCTGCAATGGACAAATCGACTCTCAGCTTTCATCGGTGTCCTTGTGGGCAGAAGATGTCCTGGACTGATCCGCACTCCACGTGCGTCTACTGCCTGGGGCTTGGCCACGATTTGCAGGCCTGTGACTTGTGCATGTTTTTCACGGCTTCGGTCTTGGAGGACCGCGCTGCCAGACTACTTCTTGGGCGCCCCGAAAATGGTACCCGATGGTCAAGTCTTAGGAGGCCTGTTGGGCAGTGTCCGCGGTGGTGGGCTCCGTGGAGTAGTTGGAGCAGATGATCACCCTCGAGGAGGAGGCAGCCCAGGCCGCTTCTTCTTCCTCATCGGCCGTGGCATTTATCCCACTCTCCTTGGGCTCCTCCTACACTGCTTCCTTTAAGGAGCTTTGTCAGTCCCTCTTCACTAAGGGAGAAGGGCTATTGGGACATTCCAGTCAGTCCAGAAAGAAGGACTCTAAAGGTAAGTCCCACCGTTGACGTTCATGGGAGTGGCAGAGATCCCCTTCACCGGATCGTCTACTCTCGACTTTGGTCGAGGTTGCGGCCACTGGCTTCACGATGTCCCTGTCAGGTCAGCTGGCTGAGACATCCGTCAACGCGGTCAAGATTTTTCTCGACTCGTTGGACGGTTTGTTGACTGGAGAAGCCGACAACCCTTCTTCACCAGTTCCCTCAGTGTTTACCGAGGACTTGTCTGTGCCTCCTGTGCCGAAGTCCCCGGTTAAGGTCTCCGCACCGAGGGGGGGGGTTTCTCCCATTCCCTCTCTGAACCACCCTCAGAATCCCCAAAGGTCTCAGTCTCAGTCCTCTTCTAGGTCCAGCCAGTCCCACCGACATCGGTGGTCTCTGTCTTGGCACCATGGAAAGTGGTGTCACAGCTCGTCTTCCTTGTCCACTTTGGAGGATAGGCTCTGGCGCAAGTTACATCGGTGCTACGAGGACTTGATGTGGCAGCAACTTTTACTGACCGGTTACAAGCCGACTCTGTCACCTTCTCCGGCCGTTAAGTGGCTTTCACTGGAGCGGCCGAAACAACCCCTCGTGGTAGTCGAGGAGCCGCCCCCCCGGCGCTGGTTGTTAGTCCGAAACCAGCTGCTCCACCCATTGTGGTGGAACCTACACCTCCACAACTGAAGCCAGGGGCCCCGACCAAGGATTCTCAGTTGGGTCAGGGCTTGCCCCATCGGTTGTCGGTCACCCTCACTCCTGATCGACCTCAGCAGGTGGAGGGTGGCTCAGGTGCTCGGCAGCTGTTCGCAGACTCCTCAGAGTCTGACGATGACTCCTTCCTGTTCTCCAGGCCACTTGACCTGAAGTCTGCAAGGGGGCCAATCGGTGGACGAGAGCTCATTCTCGTTTTTGGGTATTTTTTGACTCATATCAGAGTCTACTGGGATGCAGCTCGAACCCGTTCAAAAATGGGCCAAGTATCCCCTTATGGTGATACTGGACCGAGGGAATTCCCCTACGGAGGCCTTTCTGGTGGCCCGGCCCTGGAGTTGTGGCAGCGACCAGTATCTTGTCCCGCGCCTTCGGCCAGGATGGCTCGCAAGTACACTGTCCCCATTGGTTCACTCTCCAGCTTCTTGGAGAGCCCCTCTGCGGAGGGGTTAGTGACTGATAGCGTTTTCCGGCGTTCTGGGAACGCCCGGGATGTGGACAAACCGCCCGATAAGGAATCCAAAAAGTTGGATTACTCAGGGTGGAAGGTTTATTCTGCTTCCTCCCTAGCCTTCGTCAGGCTAGCTCGGCTGTTCTGATCGCACATTTCTCACATGCCCTTATGGGCTCCCTGGATGAGGGGATTCCTCATCTCTCTGATGATCTTCAGATGATGGTCAAGCAGGTGCTGGATCAGGGAAGGGCGGTGGCTAAACAACAGCTCCAAACTTAATTGGACATTGGTGACTCTTGTGCCTGTTAAGTAGCAGCTGCAGTGGCCATGCGCTGCAGCGCTTGACTGCGTATCTCCACCTTCATGGTGGACACCCAGCACAAGCTGGCAGACGTTCCTTTCCTGGGCATCGACTTGTTCGGGCCCGGAGTGGAAGACCATCTCCAGAGGATCGAGAAGTCCAATGCTACCTTGGACTCGGTCACGTATGCCCAGAAGGACAAAGGCTGCCAGCAGCACCGTAAGCCCTTTTGCCCTTCTGCTACTGCGGCACGTCCGGCCCAGCAACACCAGCATCAGGGCCAGCAGGCTCACACTTGGCACCCTAAGGCCAAGTCTGCCACTTCCTCTAGTAGGAAGCCTGGAAGCAAGGGTCCAGGAGGTCCCTCAGTGGGCCCCTCCTCCAAGCCTGCCCGGTGATGGGTTGTGGGGTGTGGCCCCCAACCTCATCACTCCTCTCCGGGTTCCCCCCATGGGGGGACGGCTCCGCCACTTCTTTTCTGCCTGGTCCGTTATCACCGTGGACCGCTGGGTGCTAGAAATGGTTGGCAGGGGTCTGCTTCTGGAATTCGAGCAGTTCTCTTCCTATTGAGCTGTCACCCCAGGGGGGGCTACAGGTTCCGCAGCCTCTCTGTCGGCTCATCGAGTCGACATTGCCTTGCTCCTCAAGAAGGAGGTGATCAGCAAGGTGTCGGACCCCCAAGACCCAGGGTTTGTGCCCAGGTACTTCCTGGTCCCAAAACAGATGGGGGGGCTGGCACCCCATTCTCAGTCTGCACAACCTGAACAAGTTCCTAAGGCCTCACACCTTCAGGATGTATCAATCTGGCTCAGATCATTCCATCCTTGGAACCAGGCATGTGGTTCTGTTCTCTGGACTTTCAGGACGCGTTCTTTCACGTCCCAATCCGTCCGTCTCATCAGCGATTCCTCCACTTTAGAGCAGAGAGATCTCTTTACAAGTTGCCTGTTGCTAGACTTGCTTGTAGAGCAGAAAGCAGCTAACTAAAAGAAGCTACATTTTCTTCTTAATTTAAAACATATATCTCAGCAGGAGTCAGTCTCTGTTAAGATTAAGTAGACAGATAACTTTATTAGAAGTAGAAGGGGACTTATTTAGGGTTAAAAAAAAAAAGAAAGAAAAGAAAGAAAGAAAGTCAGTGTGCATTCTGTGCAGTGAAAGGTACTGCAACAGTCTACTTTGCTAAACCAGTAGGAAGAAAGACAGCTTACCTGGGGGTGTGGCTTAGACACTATAAAAGCAGGTGAGTCAAATTACAACTTCCTGTTGCTAGCCTTTTTTCTTACTAATTACCCTCCATCCCACCCACCCAAAGCCAGTTCTACTTTTATAGCCACTGGATTTGACTGTCAACAGGAACTTCCTGTTTGGCAGTAGGAAGGAAAGGATCATAGAGAAACATTGGTTTTGTCAACCCTAAAGTAGAAAAAGTAGCTCACTCTCCACCCCTAGCTTCTGGTAGTCTGATATTGAGCAAGGAAGAAGGAGGCTACTGAAGAAGATAGGAAGTTGCTGTCCCAGAACAGGAAGGGTGAGAGTTGTAAGGAGAGGAGAGAGTAAGCATCCAGAGAAACAGTAGAGGGGACACAAAATAAGACATGATAGGAGTGGTGCAGTGCAATGGCTGTGGGGCGGCAGTGTTCCGGTAGACATTCTGGAGGCTGCGATGCTGCCCTATTTGCAGGCACCTCTCTGGTCTGAGAGAGGAGGTTGCCCGTCTCCAGGCTGAGCTGGCTAGGATTTATGAAACCTCCTCCCCCACCCAGGGACCACCAGGGCCAATGCCACTACCTCAGAGGTTGCCAAGAAAGAGGAGAGGCTGGACCAAGGTGGGCTCAAGGAGGGAGAGGGTGGTGAAACAGAGTTGCATCCCTCCAGCTGTACCTCTCCACAATTCATTCACTCTTCTGGTGGATAGTGGTTCCTCTGTGGAGGCACCTGCAGTGGAGATCAAGGAGGATGCTGGGAACCTTCACAAAGGAGACCCAAAGGAGGGTGGCATGGGACCCCACAGGGGAAGGAAACAACTCTTGGTGGGGGACTCAATCATTAGGTGGGTACAAATGGGGAGAGGGAGGTAAGGTGCCTTCCTGGCGCCACGGCTTGGAGGGACAGGAAGCGAATCCTCAGAATCGTGGGAGGAGCTGCACGAGGGAGGGAGCTGGATGTCATTGTCCATCTGGGGAAAAATGACCTGGCTAGGAATGGGATCAGAGCAGTGCAAGAGGAGTTTGTAGAGGTGGGAAGGGGCCTTAGACAAGTAGCACATATGGTAACCTTCTCGGAGGTGCTGCCTGTCTATGGCAAGGGAGATGCTAGGGCACTTCTCACCAGGGAATTCAATGAGTGGTTGAAAAACTGATGTGGAGCTCAGGGTTTTGGCTTCATTGGGGACTGGGGAGCCACCTGGAGGGATGCAGACCTATACTGGTGCGATGGCCTGCATCTGTCCGGGGAGCCAGGATCCTAGGTGAGAGGTTTAAATGTTTCATTGGCAAGCATTTAAACTAGCCAAGGAGGAGGCACTGAAAAGGAGCTGGGAAATCTGAGCCTCCCCCCACAAAACATGGTGATTAGTGAGGTAAACACCAAGGTACAGAAGTTATTAGGGAGCAGAACAGATTTAAATGTAAAAAAGGCAAGGGCAGTAAGGACAGAAATGGGGCTAAAAGGGGTAAGGCTATCAAAAAGTGGAGGGTGATGAGTACCAATGCCCGTAGTCTGTGTAACAAGCTCCCTGAACTAGTGGCCTTGATGGAAGAGGGTTGCCTGGATATTGTGGCAGTCACAGAAACATGGTACACAGAGAACCATGACTGGGATGTCAACATACCAGGATACACAATCTACAGGAGGGACAGGGAGGGTAAAGGAGGAGGAGGAGGAGGAGGAGTAGCTCTCTATGTAAAGGAAGGGATCAAAGCAACAGAACTAAAGAGTAAACGGGGAGCAGATGAGGCACTTTGGGTCACCCTGGAGACAGGAAATGGCACCACAATCCATATGGAGGTTGTATACAGACCCCCATCTCAGGGGGAGGAAATGGACAAGGAAATGATAGGAGGCTTCCTTAGAATGGCAGAAAAAGGGGAGATATTGTTGATGGGGGACCTGAATATGCCAGATGTTAACTGGAGCACCTTTGCTGCAGGCACATCCAAGAGCAGGGTCATTCTTGATGCTCTACAGGGGGCATTTCTCACAGCTAGTATTGGAACCGACTCGGGAGGGAGCAATCTTAGACCTGGTACTTTCAAATGGGGATGGAGAAAGAATCTCAGATTTAGAAGTGGGTAGCCATCTGGGAACAAGTGACCACCAAACAGTGTGGTTCACGATAAATACAGCCATACAATCAAGCCATACAAAGGCAAGAGTACTAGACTTTAGGAGGCCTGACTTTGGGAAAATGAGAGAGTGCCTCAGAAAAACACTAGCAAACAGGCAAGAAGGAGGGGTGGAGGAACAATGGGGAGTGATCAAAACAGCCATCACAGAGGCAACAAGCCTTTGCGTAAAAAAAATCAATAAAACACAACAAAGGAAAAACCGCTATGGTTCACCGAAAGAGGTGGCAGGAAGGTTAAGGAGAAAAGGCAGCATTCAGGAAATATAAGGAAACACAGAAGGAGCAGGACTGAGAACTTTATCAGTTAAAGCAGAAAGAGGCTGGGAAGGCAGTCAGAATAGCAAAGGCCCAAACCGAAGAAAGGACAGCCAATTCTGTTAAGAAGGGGGATAAGACCTTTTATAGGTATATTGGAGCGAAGAAAGACCAAGAGAGGATACTGAAGCTTAATAAAGTGGGGAATGTGGGTGAGGGTGACAGTGAAAAGCAGGGATACGGACGAATATTTCTGCTCAGTATTCTAAAGGAAGAGGAGAGGAGTTACCTAAATCAAACAAGAGAAACAATCCGAAGGCGAAGTGATACCAGTCCATTTACAGAAGAAAGGATTCTGAAAGAACTGATAAAACTGAAGGTGGACAAAGCAATGGGGCCTGATGGGATTCACCCAAGAATTCTAAAAGAACTAAGGGTAGAACTGGTGACATCGCTGACTACTCTCTTTAACAAATCATGGGAGGATGGGGTGGTACCCAAGGACTGGAGGAGGGCAGATGTGATTCCTCTTCACAAAAGTGGGAGCAGGACAGAGGAAGGAAACTACAGACCAGTTAGTTTGACCTCAGTGGTAGTGAAAATGATGGAATCATTTCTGAAGGAAAGAATTGTTGAGTACCTAGAGGCCAGTGGGGCACAGGACCCGAGGCAGCATGGATTCACGATGGTAAGGTCATGTCAGATGAATCTAGTAGATTTCCTTGACTGGGTGACCAAAGTAGTAGATCAGGAAGGGGCTGCGGACATGGCCTTCCTAGATTTTAGCAAGGCATTTGATATAGTCCCACACAAAAGATTAATACACAAGATAGCCAGCCTTGGAATGGGTCCCAAGGTGGTAGCCTGGATAAAAAATTGGCTAGACAACAGGACGCAAAGGGTAGTAGTAAATGGAATACACAGTGAAGAAAGGAGGGTTACTAGTGGGGTACCGCAGGGCTCAGTACTGGGACCGGTTCTTTTTAATGTCTTTATAAGTGACATTGCAGAGGAACTGGAAGGAAAAGTATGCCTCTTTGCAGATGACACAAAGATCTGCAACAGGGTTGATACACAAGATGGAGTGGAAAGGATGAGAAGGGACTTGGCAAGGTTGGAGGAATGGTCAAATGTTGGCAGCTCAGATTCAATGCAAAGAAGTGCAAGATAATGCACATGGGAAACAAAAACCCAGGGGAAGCGTACACAACGGGGGGTGAGATACTGATAACAGTAAAAATAGAAAGGGACCTGAGGGTAATTATATCAGATGACCTAAAGGCGGGCAAGCAATGTGAGAAGGCAGTAAGGAAGGCTGGAGGGATACTGGGATGCATAGGTAGATGCATCAATAGTAGAAAACAGGAAGTTGTTATCCCTCTGTACAGACAGTTGGTGAGACCCCATCTGGAGTACTGTGTGCAGTTCTGGAGACCCCATCTCCGCAAAGACATAGACAGAGTGGAGGCTGTCCAGAGGAGGGCAACCAGAATGGTAAAGGGTCTGCACCAGAAGACATACGAAGAGAGACTAAAGGAGCTTAATATGTATACTCTTGAGGAAAGAAGGGAGAGAGGGGACATGATAGAAACTTTCAAGTACCTCAAGGGAATTAACAAAGTCCAAGAGGGTAGCATCTTCCAGAAAAGAGATGTGCAAGAACAAGGGGCACAATTTGAAGATAGAGAGGACGGCTCAGGGTAATGTGAGAAGTATTTTTCACTGAGAGGGTTGTGGATGCATGGAACAGCCTCCCTGAGGAGGTCTGGAGTCAAGAACAGTGGGGGACTTCAAGAATGCATGGGACAGGCATAAGGCAGTCCTAGAGGCGGGTAAGAGGAAGTAAGCTGTTGGTTAACTAGGATCTGCAGCTTATCTGTTAGGTAGGAAAATGGGCAGACTAGGTGGGCCAAGCAGTCCTTATCTGCCATCAAATTCTATGTTTCTAAGTTCCGGGCCACGCCCTTCGGCCTCTCTCCAGCTCCCAGGGTCTTCACCAAATGCATGGCAGTGGTGACAGCATTCCTGCGGCACTGAGGGGTCCGGAAGGCCCCTTACCTGGACAACTGGCTGATTGCAGCCCCCTCCAGGTTGGAGGTGGAACATTCCAGGGATCTGGCCCTCCAAGTCTGCTGTCAGATTAGCCTCCTCATCAACGAGACCAAATTGGAACTCGTGCCATTGCAGGTGATTCAGTTCATCAGGGCAGAGCTCGACTCTCTTCAAGCCAGAGCCCGGCTCCCAGAGGACAGGGCCGGGGTCCTTTCCTCCTTTGCCCAATCTTTTCTGGTTGGGCAACTGCACCCTGCCCGGGACTTCCTGCACCTCCTGGGCCTCATGGCGACCTGCACCAGCATGATCCATTGGGCCCTCTGGCATATGCGGCCCCTGCAATGTGGGCTGGCCAGCAAGTGGTCACAGAGCTCTGGTCCTCTGGACCAGCTGGTGACAGTGACCCAGGAGATGTGGGGGATGGTCTCCAGTGGTGGCTCATCCCAGCTCATCTTCAGGAGGGTATCCCATTCATCCACCCTGAGCCGACAGTCACTCTAACGACCGATGCCTCTCTGATGGGTTGGGGTCCCCATCTGGGGGGAGCTCAGAGCCCATGGCCTCTGGTCCCCTCAGGAATCTCGATGCCATATCAACCTGCTGGAGCTTCAAGCAGTTTGACTAGCCCTCGCTGCCTTTGCTCTGTTTATACGGGGTCAGGTGGTTTGGGTCCAGACGGACAACACCACGACCATGTACTACCTCAACCGTCAGGGTGGGATGCACTCCATGCCTCTGTGCAAGGAGACTCTCCACATCTGGTCTCTCTTGATCAGCCTGGAGGCAGATCTCCTAGCTATCCATGTGGCAGAAGCCTCCAGCAGTCTGGCCAATGCCCTCAGCCAGATAGGCACTGCATCTCACAAGTAGTCTCTCCAGCCAGAGGTAGTACAAGATCTGTTCTCCCATTGGGGCTACCCTCAGGTGGACCTGTTCGCCTCCAGGGAGAATGCGAAGCTGAGGCTGTTTCACGCCCGCCCCCCTCAGCAGGGCTCGCTGCAGGGGGATGCCTTCTCGAGACCATGGACACCGATCCTCTTCTACACCTTCCCTCCATTTCCCTTGATCCACAAGGTGCTTCTCAAGGTGAAGAGGGACAAGGCACAGGTGATTCTGGTAGCCCCAGACTGGCCCCACCAGTTCTGGTACCCAGATCTCCTCAGCCTCAGCTCCAGGCTCCCGAGGTGGTTTCCAGCCAGTCCGGACCTGCTCTCAGTCGACAAGGGGAAGGTTGTCCATCCGGACCTTCAATCCCTGTACCTGATGGCCTGGTTGCTGAGCGGCTACAGTTCCAGGCCTTGGGTCTTTCCGACGAGGTCCTCAATGTCGTTGAGGCATCCCGTAAGGAGTCGACTAGAAAATGCTGTGCCTTCAATGGAAGAGATTCTCCATTTGGTGTCAGGACAAGGAGTTGGACCCTTCTTCCTGTTCCTTCGCTAGCATTCTGGACTACCTGTGGGCCCTTTCTTAGCTAGGGCTTCGGTCGACTTTAAGGTGCACCTGGCAGCCATCTCTGCATAACGGGCGTGGGCCGGCAAGCAGTTGGTGGTGCAGGAGAAGGTGGTCGGGTGCTTTTCCAAAGGTCTTGATCACATATCCCCTCTGGTGCGAGAACCTCCACCTCCGTGGGATCTACTGCTGGTACTGGCTAAGCTCATGGGCAAGCCATTCGAACCGATGCACAGGTGTGGCATCTTTCACCTGTCGTGGAAGACCGCCTTCTTGGTGGCTATCACGTCAGCTAGAAGGGTGGGAGAGCTCCAAATGCTTTCCATCAAGTCTACTTATCTGGTCTTCCACAGGGACAAGGCTGTCCTGTGCCCCCATCTAAAATTCCTTCCGAAGGTGGTGTCGGAGTTTCACCTTAACCATGAGTTGACTCTGCCGGTGTTCTACCCCAATGACACCTCAGAGGCCGAATATAGGCTCCATACTCTGGGCCCTAGAAGAGTACTCTCATATTATAAGGAGCGGATGGCTGAAGTTCAGGGAGAGGTTCGCCAGCTGTTTGTCACCTATGCTGAAGCCGCACCTGGCAGACCTGCAGCCAAGCAGACGATAGGCAGGTGGGTCACCTCCTGCATAGATCTCTGCTATAGGTTTGTGGGCATGGAGCCTCCCAAAGGGATAAGAGCTCATTCTACCGGTCATACCGCTGCTTCGGTGGCTGTTTCCAGGGACGTCCCTGTCCAGGAAATCTGCAGGGCTGCTACCTGGAAGTCAGCATGCACCTTCATTACCCACTACCTCATTGACCTTGAGTCACGCTGGGATGCTGGTTTTGGGACCTCGGTTCTCCAGTCCTTATTTCCTTAGTAGGGGGGGTGCGCACCTTGCCTTCCTCCTCCCGGAGAACTGCTAGGAGTCTGCCAGTAAGTGTGGGTTGAACAACATATCCACGTCCCTAGAAATACAAGTTATTCACCTGTAACAGAAGTTCTAGGAGTGGTATATTTTGTTCATCCACGCAATGCACCCAACCTCCTCGGCTTCGACGCGCAACCTGGCTTCCAGCGGGCTAGATCTGGCGTCTTGGGGCGGAACCGAGAGTTTTTCCACTTGGATGGGTGGGGGGAGCCAGCTTGAAGACCTTCTGGCAAGATTTAAAGTGGCAAGGAACCTGCCAGTAAGTGTGGTTGAACAACATATACCACTTCTAGAACTCCTGTTACAGGTGAGTAACCTGTATATTTGGGCTATGTGTTGGGAAGTGGAGAAGTTATGCCAGAAATTTCTAAAATAGAAGCTGTAGTTAACAACTCTGTCCTTAAAACAAAGAAACATGTCAGGTAATTTTTGGGGTTGGCTAGTTATTATTGGAGATTTGTTCCCAACTTTGCTGAGTTAGCTACTCACCTCACTGAACTCACACACAAAAAAAAAACGGTTCCCAAATAATGCGAAATGGACCGCAGAGTGTGATGAAGCTTTTCAAGCCATTAAGGCTACATTATGTTCAGCCCCTGTTTTAAGAATCCCAGACTTTGAGAAACCATTTTTGTTACAAACAGATGCATCAGAAGTAGACCTAGGTGCAGTCCTAAGCCATAATATAAATGGGACAGAACATCCTATTCTGTACATAAGTAGGGATTTGCATGATAGAGAGAAAAGGTGCTCCACCATTAAAAAGGAATGTTTAGTAGCAAAGTGGGCCATGGAGTCCCTTAAGTTGTATTTGCTAGGAACTGACTTTGTATCTATAACAGATCATAATCCTCTGTGTTGGCTTAAATAGATGAAAGATAAAAATTCCAGAATCACAAGGTGGTACCTTGTACTACAGCCATTTAAATTCACGATGATACACAAATCTGGTACAGAGAATAGCAATGCTGATTTTCTGTCAAGATATGGATCAGGTTAGCCAGCCAGGTGGCACTGAGGGTTGAGGCGCTGGATGCCACACCTCACAGCATGCCTGCGACCCGTGTTCGGGAATGAGCCTGGGCCGCTGGGGGTCAGCAAGGGAGAGAAGGGATCGAGCATCCGGAGGATGGCTCTGCCTTTCCTGTGGAGGGCTCAGGGGTTCCACCACTCTGTAGTGGCACCTGGCAGTTGTTGGGTGCAGCGCAAGCAGCAGTGGCACACATTGCGGGGAGGAGCTTGGCAGGTGGCGGTACATTGTGCCCAGCCACCACTGCACATCCAAGCTCCTCGGGGACAAGTAAACAAAGATATTCCTGCCCCTGGGGATAGGCGATGGCACCACCTCCTGCAGCCCACACTCTACCGATCGGACCCACTCCTCTCCTGGGCAGAGCCCAGACCAGCCTGAATTGCCTGATGGAGTGCCCTGGGCGGATAGGGTGGCCCTACCTCAGAGGTGCTCAGAGCCGGGGGCGAGTTCAGGTCCGGAGGTAGAGTGGCAGGATCCAGTGGCTGCCTGAGAGGGTTCCCCAGGTGCCGGTGCAAAAAAAAGAGTTTGAAAAGACATGGATCAGGAACTGAGGGTTCTGAAGGTTTGAACTTTACCATTTGCTGTACCGTTGTAGAAAAAAGGATACTGCGCACGTGATTAATTTCTGAAAGTTAGAAGTTATTAGAGAATTAATAGAAAGTTTTGGAAACCTGTTTAATAAAACAGATTCCCTCTTAAGCAGGGGGTGTATGTGACAGGCTTGAATAGGACTCTGTCCCAGTTGTTATGGAGTGTTTGAAAGCAGGGATCTGTTCAAATAACATGAAGTCTTGCTATATTATGACAATCGCAGTGAGTCCCAACCTTCGAACTGCTCCGGAGGTGAAAGAGTTAACATTCCATGCCAGGCATGGAACTTTGAGCTCGAGCTCGGTTGAAAACTCTATCTGTTGTTCTTCAAACTCAAACTGTCAGATTCTTTACTCCACCTCACTGAACAGTCGCTCCGGAGATTTCTCCTTCTGCTCGGTTCTTTTTGTCGGTTAAAGTATAACGTTTTCGTTTTTTTAACCGAATTTAAACCACAACTGGTCGGTTCAAGCTCTATCTGTGGTATTTGTAAGTACTAGATAGGTTTTACATTTACTTTCGGTGTGGAACTTGTAAACGGTTTCATTGGTTCGGTTCGAACCGATCAGTTTATTTCTATTACATTACTATCTTTAAGAAGTGCGGTTCCTGGTTCTTATCGGTTCTAAAAAAAACTTATTTCATTACGATTTTTTCCACGACCCATGACACGGTTGGGAACCGATAAGGGAGTCTTGCTTGGTGGATTGCCATAAACGGGCATGTTTTTGGTTAGGCTGGCACTATGTCTGAGAAACCCAAAAGAAAAACCGGGCCCACTGGGTTTCAACACTGTGTTGTCTGTGGGGAAGCCTTTGCTGGCTGACCTCACACCACATGTGTTTATTGTCTGGGTTTGACCACCTCAGTGCAGACTGCCAGATTTGAAAGTTTTCCGCAGCTACCCTGGATAAAAAGAGTTGGTAGGCTCAGGGAAAGGGAGGCTAAAAGTCCGCTGAACGGATGGCCAGCCGGTTGAGGTTGAAACTGAACTGGAGAGTGCCCTCTGACCAGGCGATACTTCCTCGGGCAAAGGAGAGATGACTCTGAGAGTCGGTTCCAGCAAAGAGAACTAGAAAATCAGCTGGTGTGGAGCCAAAACTTCCTCTCCAACCGCTGAAGAAATAGCTAAAGCAATAAAATTGTTCAGTCACTCTCCCGGTTCCGGCCAGACGGCACCATCAAATAGCGTCACGGTTCGGTCGGTTCCACGGTTCAAGAGTTTGATTTAGAGGAATTTTATGAACCAGAGGAGGGAAGAGGAGTATGAGGAGAGTGAATGTGGATTTGAAAGTCTGGATGTGCCAATTGAACCGGACATCTCTCCAGACAGACCTTTAGGAGTGTCTCCCCCTAGGCTTTCTGAGTCCCCTTCTCATTTTATGTTTTATAAAAAGTGGCTGAAACCCTCCAGCTCCCTATGGAGGAAGCTGTGGATGATCAAGAAGAGCCTGATTTTGTAGAAATGATGGATATCCCAGAGTCTAGGAGACTGTCTATTCCTCTGCATAAATCTTTTTGGAAACAGACAGTAAAAATTCTAGAAGCTCCTCACACTATACCTCCTGTTGATAAAAGAATGAACAAAAGGTATACATTATCAGGCTCTGATACGGAGTTCCTTACACAGCAATGCAGCCATGTGGGGGTTGTGGGGGTTGTGCAGGCTGCAGCCTGTGACAAGGCAAATATTCCCTTGGCCTCTCACCCCCCTGACAAGGACTCCAGAAGGATGGATGCCATGGCAAAGAAACAGTACATGGCAGCATCCTTGGGACTCAGACAGGCAAATTATATGGCTTATGTTGCTAGATACCAGAAATCCAGATGGGATACTATTTTGGCTCTAGCAAAGCAGGTCCCTGGCCAGCTTGCCAAGGAGCTGGAGCAGGTGGCCGCTGATGGTATTGAGGCATCTGAGGTGTAATTCCATGCTGCAGTGGACTCTAATGATGTATCATCTGGAGTCATGGCTACATCTGTGGCCCTCCGTAGAATGGCTTGGCTCAGATGTACTAGCCTGTCACAGGATACCCAGACTAAGGCCATGGATTTCCCTGTTGTGGGCAACTCTATGTTTGGGGAGCAAACAGAGAATTACATGAAGAAAATGGATGAATATAGGACCACTTATAGGAGTGCACAGGCCAAGGAAAGGCAGGTCACTCCCCAAAGGTAGCCTCCCAGGGGCAGGCCTTTTTACCAAGCCCAGGCCTCCTCTTCAGCTTATGCACAGAGGGGGTTCTTTAGAGGGAGAGGCAGACGGGGTGCAAGCAGACCTGCTTCCACCCCTCAGCCTAAAGCCCCTGCCAAGCAGGCACCCTGATGGGACGCCCAGGGCCGACTCTACATTACCCATAGGGGGCAGGCTGGCTTACTTTGTCCAGGACTGGGAGTCTCTAACATCAGACAAGTGGGTCCTGGCGGTAGTAAACCAGGGACTGGTTTTCAGCTTCAAAAAATTTCCGAAGATGAGTCAGATCCTTTCCGCCTGCAAATCCTTCAGAGGCTCTTGCCCTAGAAGCAGAAGTCTCTACCCTCCTGGCTCTCAGAGCTGTGGAAAGGGTTCCACCCCATGCCAGGTCAAAGGGTTGTACTCCAGGTACTTCCTTACCCCCAAAAAAGACAGGAGAATGGCGGCCCATCCTGGATCTCAGGTATCTAAACAAGCACCTTTTTAAACCAAAATTCAAAATGGTGACTCTGGGGATTATTTTACCCTCTTTAAGGCCAGGGGGACTGGTTAGTGTCCCTGGACCTCAAGGATGCTTATTTTCATGTTCTCATCAGAAGCACCCATCGAAAGTACCTCAGATTCGAACTGCCCTCAGGCCATTACCAGTTCCGAGCAATGCCCTTTGGCCTCACATCTGCCTCAAGGATATTCACAAAATGCCTGGCAGTAGCAGTTGCCCATTTAAGAAGGCAAAAAATTGCCATCTTTCCTTACCTGGATGACTGGCTCATAGTAGGCCAGTCTCCAGACCAAGTCAGGTTACATCTTCAGGTAACTCAGCAACTGCTAACTTCTCTAGGTTTCCTTCTCAGTCTTCCAAAGTCAGTCCTAGAACCTGTCCAGCTTCTCACCTTCATAGGTGCAGAACTGAACACAAAAGAAGCCAGAGCCTTCCTTCCTCTGGAAAGGGCAAGTACCCTGATTTCTCTGGCTTCCTCCTTCACCCTGCAGGTCTCTCGACCAGCAAGGCATTTTCTCCAGCTCCTGGGACACATGGCTGCTTCGACAGCAGTAGTGCAGGGAGCCAGATTTCAGATGAGGGGACATCCTGTTCCATTTGAGAGCCTTTTGGTCTCAAAGGAGGGACCCTCTAACCAAGTTAATCCCAGTGACTCGAACCCTGATCCAAGCCCTTCAGTGGTGGCAGGACCAGAGCAATCTGAGACAGGGGGTCCCCTTCGCCCCTCAGTCTCACTCCTTAATCCTTACTACAGATGCATCCCTCTTGGGGTGGGGAGCTCACATGGGCGACCTGACTACCCCAGGGATTGTGGTCCCCTTAGGAATCTCTGCTCCACATCAATATGCTGGGACTGGTCCTATTCAACATCTTCATCAGTGACATGGCGCAGGACCTAGAAGGCAGAATTTCACTGTTTGCTGATGACACAAAGCTCTGTAACAGAGTAGACACACCAGAGGGTGTAGACAGAATGAGAAGCGACCTGCAGAAAGTTGAAGAATGGTCAGGGGTTTGGCAGTTGAAATTCAATGCAAAGAAGTGCAAGATAATGCATATGGGGCACAAAACCCTGGCACAATATATCAGTTGGGGGGTGAGGATATAGCATGCACCAAGCAGGAAAGGGATCTTGGGGTTATCATCTCTGATGACCTCAAGGTAGGGAAACAGTGTGACAAGGCAGCAGGTAAAGCAAATAGGATGCTGGGATGTATAGGCAGGGGCATTACCAGCAGGAAAAGGGAGGTCATAATTCCGCTATACAAGACACTAGTGAGGCCCCACCTGGAGTACAGTGTACAGTTCTGGAGACCGTACCTACATAAGGACATAGACAGGGTAGAGAAGGTTCAGAGGAGGGCAACAAAGATGGTGCATGGATTGCATCACAAGTCCTATGAAGTCAGGTTGAAGGAACTGAACATGTACTCCCTGGAGGAGAGGAGGGAGAGAGGGGATATGATAGAGACATACAAGTCTCTATCATACAGGGAGGAACAGGGTGCAGGAAAACACTATTTTTAAGCGAAGAAGATGTTCCAGGACTAGAGGGCATGGGATGAAGTTGGAGGGAGGACGATTCAGAGGAAACATGAGAAAGTATTTCTTCAGAGAACGGGTGGTGGACAAGTGGAACACCCTGCCAGAGGAAGTGGTGGGGGCTGAAACAATCACAGGATTTAAGAATGCATGGGATAGACATAAAGGAATTCTGGAGGTCAGGGTTAAGGTGCAACAGACTTCTAGGAAAACAAACTGAACTTACAAGCTCAAATGGGCAGACTGGGTGGACCATAGGCCCTTATCTGCCGACACTGTCTATGTACAGTGGCGTGAAAAAGTATTGGCCCCCTCCCTGATTTTCTCTATTATTGCATATTTGTCACACTGGATGTTTTTAGGTCTTTAGAGAAAATGTAATATTAGATAAAGGGAACCTGAGTGAACAAATAACACTTGTTTTTTTTTTAATTTCACTTATTTAATGAAAAAAAGTTAACCAACACCAACTGGCACTGTGTGAAAAAGTAATTGCCCCCTTACACCTAATAACTGGTTATGCCACATTTAGCTGCAATGACTGCAACCAAACACTTCCTATAATTCAATATCAGTCTTTCACATCGCTGTGGAGGAATATTAACCCACTCTTCCTCACAGAACTGCTTTAATTCAGTAACATTTGATAGGTTTTGAACATGAACTGCTCGTTTCAGGATCCTGCTACAGCATCTCTATTGGGTTTAAGTCTGGACTTTGACTAGGCCACTCCAAAACTTTCATTTTACTTCTTTTTAGCCATTCTGATGTGGACTTGCTTTTATGTTTTGGATCATTGTCTTGCTGCATGACCCAACTACGCTTCAGCTTCAGCTGATGAAAGGATGACTGGACATTCTCCTTAAGAATTTTCTGGTACAGAGCAGAATTCATGGATCCTTTAATTATGGCAAGTCATCCAGGTCCTTAGGCAGCAAAGCATCCCCACACCATCACACTACCACCACCATGTTTGACTGTTGGTATGGTGTTCTTACTGTGGAATGCTGTGTTTGCTTTACACGAGACATTATGGGATCCATGTTGTCCAAAAAAGTTCCACTTTGGACTCATCTGTCCATAGAACATTTTCCCAAAAGGCTTGTGGATCATCCAGGTGCTTCTTGGCAAATGAGAGATGAGCATTTATGTTCTTCTTGGTTAGCAGTGGTTTCCGCCTTGATACTCTCACATGAAGCCCATTTTTTGCCCAGTCTCTTTCTGATTGTGGAGTCATGAACACTGACCTTAGCTGAGGCAAGAGAAGCCTGCAGTTCTTTGGATGTTGTTTTAGGATCCTTTGAGACTTCTTGGATGATTTTACACTCGCCCTTGGAGTAATTTTGTGCAGGCGCCCACTCCTGGGAAGGTTCACTACTGTTCCAAGTGTTCTCCATTTGGAGATTATGGCTCTCACTGTGGTTCTATGGAGTCCCAGAGCCTTAGAAATAGCTTTGTAACGCTTTCCAGACTGATAGAGGGCAACACATTTTTTCTGATCTTTTCAGGAACTTCCTTTGATCATGGCATAATGTGCTTGTTGAATCTTGTGCTGGCAACGTGACTCTGATGGTAAGGGCCAAAATAAGTGAGGTTTATATTGAGCAGGGCTGGCTGTAATCAAGCCTGGCTGTGTTCAATCAGCTGACTCTAATTATCCCTTTAATTGGGTTGATTTAACTAGGGGCAATTACTTTTCACAGTGCCAGTTGGTGTTGGTTAACTTTTTTCATTAAAGAAATGAAATAAGTAAAAAAAAAAAGTGTTATTTGTTCACTCAGGTTCCCTTTATCTAATATTATATTTTGTCTAAAGACCTGAATACATCCAGTGTGACAAATATGCAATAATAGAGAAAATCAGGAAGGGGGCAAATACTTTTTCACGCCACTGTATGTATGTATCTGTTGGAACTCAGAGCAGTTTTTCTAGCACTTCAAGTTTTTTCCAAATCTGTTCAGAACAAAGTTATTCAAGTCAGAACAGACAATACCACCACAATTTGGTACATCAACAAGCAAGGGGGCACTCAGTCTACGGCCTTGTGCACCAAAGCAATGAAGTTGCGGTCTCTGGCTTACTCCCTGAACACCTCCCTTGTAGCAGTTCACCTGCCAGGCAAGGACAATATCCTGGCAGATGCTCTCAGCAGGATTTCCCAGGGCCATCACGAATGGGCTCTGGATCCCCTAGTACTGGAGGTGGTATTTGCCAGATGGGGCACACCCCAGATAGATCTTTTTGCAGCCCCAGACAATCACCAACTTCCCCTTTTTTGCTGCAGGCCCCCAGTGTTGGGCTCAGTCCCCCTGGATGCCTTCCTTCTCAGTTGGGAATGGAAGTTTCTCTATGCCTTTCCCCCCTTCCCCCTCCTGTTCAAAGTTCTAGTCAAAATCAGATCTCAACCTTGCAAGATGATCCTGATTGCTCCAGACTGGGCCAGAAAGCCCTGGTACCCACTCCTTATGTCCGTAGCAGTCCACCTTCCCCTGTGTCTTCCCAGGAATCACAATCTGTTATTCTGTGCTCAGGAGAGAGTTTGGTACCCGGACCTCAAATCTCTCAATCTCAAGGCCTGGCTGTTGAAGAGTTAGAGTTTGCTGACCTACACCTCTCCCAAGGTGTTTTGGATATCCTGAAGGCTTCTAGGAAGCCTTCTACCAGGGTTACTTATAATTCCAAATAGAAGAGATTTTCCATATGGTGCTCTGCAAAGCATATTCCCCCAGAATCTGCTGGTTTACCCACGATCCTGGACTATATGGTCCGTCTAAATACTTTGGGGCTGAGACCAGCTACCCTAAAGGTGCACCTGGCAGCCGTGTCTGCTTTCTTATCAGCAGGTAAACCCTCTTCTCTTTCAGCCCATCCTGTTTTCTCCCAAGTTTTTCATAGGGTTGCTTCACACCACCCCCCATTCAGGGATCCTGCCACTGCCTGGGATCTTAATATTTGCATTGCCCAGCTTATGCAACCCCCTTTTGAGCCCTTGTCTTCAGCAGAGCTTAAGTACTTGACTTGGAAAACTGTGTTTTTGGTAGCCATCACTTCTGCCAGATGCATAAGTGAGTTACAAGCATTGTCAGTGGAGCCTGATTTTATCTCTCTTCACAGAGATAAGGTAGTCCTCAGGACTAACAGAAAGTTCTTGCGTTAGGTGATCTCAGATTTCCACCTTGATCTATGTCTCTCCCCGTGTACTTCACTGACCATTCCTCCTCTGGTGAGAGGAGGTTGCACAGTTTAGATGTCAAAAGATTCCTTAGCTACTGCATAGATCGTACCAAGGGTCACAGGTTTGACTCCCTCCAACTGTTCCTCACTTATGGTGAGGTTGGCAAAGGGAAACCTGCCACCAAAAGATCCATTGCCAGGTGGATCATCTCTTGTATCCAATTCTGCCATGAAAAACTGGATAAAGTTCCTCCCTCAGGCCTGAGGGCTCACTCTACCAGAGGTACAGCTGCGTTTCTGGCTGCTGCCAGGGACATCCCTATCCTGGAGATATGTCAAACAGCTACCAGGAAAACAGTTCACACTTTTACCAAGCATTACTCCCTGGATATCCAGGCTAGGAGTGATGCTCAGTTTGGCACAGCGGTGCTTCAGAGCCTATTTCCTAAGTAGGTTCTGTCCCTCCTCCATGGAGGTACTGCTGTGTAGTCTGCAATTGTCATAATATAGCAAGACTTCATATTGTTTGAAGAAAAAATTACTCACCTTAGTAATGTTGTTTCTTCTAATGGAGTCTTGCTATATTATGACCTCCCCCCCTGCCGGCCCCTCTCAGAACCTTTACTTTTGGGATGTGGGTGGGCAGGGCAGTGTTGGCACTTAGATGCCCACCTTGTTTTTTCACCCCTCCTTTTGTGGTGATCTGTGTTGTGTTTGTCATTTTTTGGATCTCCTGACTTGAGTCTTTGTTTTGACACCAAAAAATGTGTTTTATATAATTAGTAGCCAGTTGGCTAGGGTAGGTTTACAGCTTCCACACAGAGTCTTAGTGAGTTTTGTTCGTAAAGATCTGACAGTTTGAGTTTGAAGAACAACAGATAGAGTTTTCAACCGAGCTCGAGCTCAAAGTTCCATGCCTGGCATGGAATGTTAACTCTTTCACCTCCAGAGCAGTTCGAAGGTTGGGACTCACTGCATATGTTGTAATATAGCAAGACTCCATTAGAAGAAACAACATTACTAAGGTGAGTAATTTTTTCTTCTGTTCTATTCTGTTCTCCCCTTTCCTGTCTCTTGTCTATCTGGTTGCACAACCAAATTTCCCTGTGAGACCTAGGATTTGATCCCCCCCAACATTCTTGTAATTATTTGCCTTTTACTATCTCTGTCTTCAGTTGCTGTTCGTCCTTTCCTCCCTTGCATATCTGCTGATATAAAAATATATGCAAATCATTATGTGGAAATCTAACTGATATTGGGATCCCTTTCTTTAGAAATGATATAGTGTTAATTTTTGAAATGTATATAATTATAGTTTGAGATGATTGCAAAAAGCTATTGGAAAATCAAAAGGTTACCTTAGTGCAATGTTTAAGCCTTTTGCAGAAGAGCTGTGGAAAAGGGGCCTCAGTTCAGGCACACTGTTCCTGCCAGTACCTGCCTGAAACATACAAGAGTACTTTGGAAGACGTTCGTTAAGAATAGGGGGCTAGAAGGACTTATAAGACAGAGCTGCCATTGCTTGCAGGTTAGATGGACACAGAAATTGAAGAAAAACTCAGATGGATTTTTTTCTGTCTATTTGGCCTTTGTGAATAGTTATACTGAACAATATTTTTTTTTTATGTAACTACTAGTACAAATAAAATACTTTTTGTGAATTCTACAACTGCTTCTAGTTTTCCTATGTTTCCTGACCTGTGCCTCGACGACATTAATGAAAGGTTCTAGCCTGGTGGCGCTGAGGGTTTAGGCGCTGGACGCCACACCAGCGACCCAGGTTCAGGAACAGACTCTGGTCGTTTGGTGGTCGGCTGGGGGAGGTATGGATTAAGCATCCAGAGGACTACTCTCCTTCCTTGGGGGCGTTTATGTCAACACAGCAAGAAGGGATTCGGTCCATGCCCATGGTGCTTGGCCGCCTCCATGGAGGTGGAGACAGCTGCTGCACCCATTGCATGGGCGTGAGGGAGAAAAGGAACAGAGGAAAATACCAGGACCCAGCAAGACCCATGAGGGCCCCAATGGGCTGGAGGATGTAACCCTCGGGGTGAGTAGCCCCTGACGGGTCCTCGGAGGTGGTAAAATAATGTTGCGATAAAACAAAAATTGAAGAATCAAAGGTTCTGAAGTATTGAAATTTTTCATAAGTATGTCATTTGAAAAAAAGAAAACTTTCGGATAGTAAGAAAAAATCTCTCCACAATTGAAAAAGTGAAAGAATCCACTTTCTTGAAACTTGTACAGGAGGATCACTTGATGTTCTAAGATGTCTTGGCACTGATTAACTGAATTGCCAAAACTGATTTATAATACTCAGTTTAACTGACATATTGTGTGTGCTTCTTTACAGCACGGTCAGACTTCCTGCTGTTGATGGCTCTGTTGCTCAGGAGGAATGGAACTCTCTTGCACAACCTGCTTTGACACTGTCGTACTACGGACCACAGATGCCAACCCCTGCCATTGCAGGACTTGTGGGCAAGATCACGGAGACCTTTGTGGTAAACATTGCTGTGGATTTTGCCCTTCATTATTTGAGCTGTGGATCAAAAACCCGATTCCAGCAATATTATCAAACAACTTACCATGTGATAGCATTCCAGGCATTTTTTCTGGTTTATGCCACAGTCTTTGAGTCACTGTTTTTGCCTCATTTGTAACTCTTTCCATTTTGTTTGACTGTAAGAATAAAATGCTTTTTTTGGGGGTGTTATTTCAGTGTCAAGCTAGCTCTTCTCTTCCATTTTCTGCATAGCCCCACATCCTTCCCTTATCATTCCTGCCTCTTTCCATTCCTTTCTCTGCTCAACTTTGGCTCAGCCTATTTATTAAAAGAGTTTTGAGACCCACTGAGCTATAAAAGCTCATTTTGTTAGGTGCTCTGGGGAAAAATAAATGAAATTGGTCACTGAGCATGCTCAGAAATTTACCTTCACATGTTATAAATTTCTTAGCATGCTGAGTGACCAACTTAATTTATGTTACTCAAGTTGCCCAAGATAACATGTTTTTCTTGGAAAATGTATTTTTACACCTGTTGTATAAGTAGATATTGCAGCATGAGTGTGTTAGGTTCCATGGGCGGATTGCTTATGGTATCAAAGAAATGCCAAATAATGCACATGGGGAATAAAAACCCTGGAGCAACATATCAGCTTGGTGGGGCGGAGGATATAGAATGCTCCAAGCAGGAAAGGGACCAAGGGACCTAGGGGTCATCATCTCTGATGACCTAAAAGTAGGGCGTCTGTGTGACAAGACGGCAGGTAAAGCAAACAGGATGCTTGGATGCATAGGCAGAGGTATCACTAGCAGGAAATGGGAGGTCATAATTCCACTATACAAGACATTAGTAAGGCTTCACCTCGAGTACAGTGTCCAGTTCTGGAGGCCCTACCTATGCAAGGACATAGACAGGGTAGAAGGCAGTACAGAGGAAGGCAACCAAGATGGTGCAAGGGTTATATCACAAAATCTATGAGGATAGGCTAAAATACTTAAATATATACTCCCTGGAGGAGAGGAGGGAGAGGGGGAATATGATTGAGACATATAAGTACCTCACGGGGAGGAACAAGGTGGAGGAAAACACAATTTTACATGGAAAAAAAGGACTAGGGAACATGGGATGAAACTAGAGGGAGGGAGGTTCAGAGGAAACGTGAGGAAGTATTTCTTCATGGAGAGGGTGGTGGACAAATGGAACACCCTGCCAGAGGAGGCAGCAGGGGTTGGAATGATTACAGGATTTAAGAATGCATGGGATAGGCATAGGGGGATCCTAGTAGTTGGGGGTGGGGGACAACCAAGTAGTAGGAAAGCTAGAAGAAGCAAAGCTAAGTACTACAAATGGGCAGACTAGGTGGGCCAAAGGCCATTATTTGCAGTCACTATCTATATATCTATGTATCTATGTACCTCAGCCTTTATATATATTGGGAGGCTTGGGCAGGGAGGGTCATTTTCCTAGGGTGGGTATTTAGTGTCTAGCCTTCTTTCATTCTTAGGGAGAGCCTGAGAATAGGTTCCTAGTCTGGTGTTACCAGACCTCATTCTGATACCATTATGAGAGCTTCTAGGTTGCCAAGCTTTGAGGGTTGATTGCAATCCTGGGGTCAGTTTTCCAAGCACAATGTTCTGTCATCTTTGCAAGCCATAAAATGGTTTTGTTCTGAAAATGAATCATCTATTAATAAACAGACTAGTCTTTGTGAATCATAATATTTTTTCTAAAAATGTTTGTCTTATTTCTCTAATTGCTTTATGATAAAGCCCAGAGAAGCCATGAAACCCATAGTCCAGCCTGTGTCCCATTGCTGGACATCAACATCTGATTTGTATGTGGGCTGTGAGGAGGGACATCTGCTGGCCATTAATCCAGAGACACAGAAAGTGACCATACTTTTCAACCCAGAGAGAGATACAGGGCACTCAGCTACTGGTAAGAACTGAGATATGTTCTATTAATATGTTGGGACTGGCAGTGCAGCCTAAACATTATTGCAACAAGCTGTTAATGAACTTGGTACATCCAGCAGGCCTGGGTTTGATTCCCACAACCTCCACCTGCTTGCTGTGTGATTCTGAACAAGTCACTTAACCTACCTGGTGCTCCCGGATCACCCCTAGAAACAGGTACTTATGCCTAGTGGGCCTTGCCCGGTCACCCAAAAATACTAACATACTAACATACTAAAATGCCAGCAGAATTGGCCTAATGGTCTTTCGTGTCTGCTCGTTTGGTCAGCCCCCACCCTGGGTGCTGACCTTGCTGTCCCCCTCGCCTTCTCTGGCTTCTCCCTTCCCAGTTCCGGATATTCTTGCTGCATTGGATTTTGCTTCCAGAACCCTTCCCCTGTACCTGTCCCACACCCTCTTGAACCAATCCACTGTCTCCGCCTCCACCAGCCCCCTAGGCAGTGCATTCCATGGCTCCACCACCCTCTCAGTGAAGTAACACCTCCTCCTTTCAAACACCATGAAGTCTTGCTATATTATAACAATAGCAGTCAGCCACTGCAGCTGAACTGCCCCGGAGAGGAAGGCGTTAACTCCAGAAGATCTGGAGTTCTACAGCGCGAGGGCGCTGTGCCCAAAGTCTATCTGCAGTTTCAAATGAAACTGTCAGATTCTTTACTCCGCTTCACTGAACAGTCGCCTCGGAGATCAGCCTTCAGCTCGGTTCATTCTCGGTTTAAAGAGTAGTTTTCGGTTCATTTGAACCGCAAAAGTCATTATTTTTACGCATTTGGTTCTAAAGCTCTATCTGGTAACCGTAAGTACAAAAATTCAAGTCTGTGTGGAAAATTAATTATCGGTTCGGTTTGAACCGATCGCTTGGTTTTTCTGCCTTTTAAAACTGTACTGTGGGTTTTAGAGTGCGTTCCGGTTCTTATCGGTTCTAAAAAACCGAAATTATTACGGTTTTTCAACACTACCGTGACACGGTTAGGAACCGATAAGGGTGTCTTGCCTGGCACTGCCATCAAAGGGCAAGTTTTTGTTAGGCTGGCATTATGTCTGAGAAACCCAAAAGAAAAACCGGGCCCACTGGGTTTCAACACTGTGATGTCTGTGGGGCGCCTTTGCCAAGGCTGACCCACACACCACTGTGTCTATTGTCTGAGGGCTGACCACACCTCTGTCAGACTGCCAGGTGTGTAAAAATTTCCCTGCAGCCACCCTGAGAAGAGATTGGCCGGCTCAGGGAACGAGAGGTCAAAAGTCCGCTGACCGGATGGCCAGCCCGGTTCAGTACCCACTGGACCAGAGGGAGTGCCCTCTGACCAGGGCGAGACTTCAAAGGAAGACTGGTTCAGAGGAACCAGCCCCAAGTAAAAGACAAAGAAATCAGGAGGTTTGGAGTCCAGAATTGTGTCTCCAACTGCTGCAGAGATAGCTAAAGCCATTCAGATTGTCCAGTCACTGTCTCAGGGATCTGTAGAACCACCAATAGTTGGTAAAAGGTTGGTTCGTTCAGTCCCAGTGGTTCAGGATTTTGAAGTTGAGGATTTTTAGAACCACAGGAGGGGAGGAGGAATTTGATCAATATATGTGTGGTTGGGAGGGTCTGGACGTGCCCATCGAACGGGCATTTCTCCAGACAGACCTTAGAATCTCCCCTATTCTGTCTGAGTCCCCTTCTTTCTTTATTTTTACAAAAGGTTGCAGAAACCCTCCAGCTTCCTTTAGAGGAGGCTGTGGATGAGCAAGAGGAGCCTGATTATGTGGAAATGATGGATATTCCAGAGTCTAGGAGGTTGTCTATTCCTTTGCATAAGTCATTTAGAAGAAACAACAAAGATTTTAAAATCCTCATTCTGTCCCTCCTGTAGATAAAAATGGACAGAAGGTATACTTTGTCAGGCTCGGATACAGACTTCCTTATTGAGCAGTGTAGTCATGTAGGTGTGGTACAAGCTGCAGCCTGTGACAAGGCTAATATTCCTCTGGCCTCACATCCTCCTGATAAGGATTCTAGGAAGATTGATGCCATGGTAAGAAACAGTATATGGCAGCTTTTTGGGACTCAGGCAGGCAAATTATATGGCTTATGTGGCTAGATATCAGAAATCTAGGTGGGACACAGTATTGCAGTTAGCCAAGCAGGCCCATGGCCAGCTGGCTAGTGAGTTGGAACAGGTGGCTGCTGATGGCATTGAAGCCTCTAAAGTTCAATTTCATACTGCTGTTGATGTTAATGATGTTTCCTCTAGGGTCATGGCCACTTCTGTAGCTTCCGTGGTTGGCATGGCTCAGATGCACTAATCTGTCCCAAGATACTCAGTCAAAGGCTATGGATTTTCCTGTAGTGGGAAATTCTCTGTTTGGGAGCAAACAGAAAATTATATGAAAAGATGGATGAATACAGAACTACCTACAAAAGTGCCCAGGCTAAGGAGAAGCATGCCATGCCACAAAGGCATGCTCCCAGAGGTAGGGGCAGACCCTTTTCCAGGCCTTTTTACCAATTTCAAGCCTCCTCTGCTGTCTCGCAGAGGGGTTTCTTCAGAGGCAGGGGTAGACGTGGCGCTAGTAGACCGTCTCCTTCCCCTCAGCCTAAGGCTGCTGCTAAGCAGGCACCCTGATGGGGTGCCCAGGGCCGATTCTCCTGTACCAGTGGGGGCAGGTTGGCCTATTTCAGCCAGAGCTGGCTGTCCCTAACTTCGGACAGATGGGTTCTGAGGTAATAGGCCAGGGTCTGGTTCTCAGCTTCAAATATTTTCCAAAGATGAGAGCCAGGCATTTCACCTGCAAGTCCTTCAGAAGCCCTTGCTTTGGAAGCAGAGTTTCTCTCTTCTGGTCTACAAAGCAGTGGAAAGGGTTCCTCCTTGCCATCAGGGCAAGGGGCTTTATTCAAGATACTTTCTTACCCCAAAAGACAGGAGAATGGCGGCCCATTCTGGATTTAAGATACTTGAACAAGCATCTGTTGAAACCAAAGTTCAAATGTTAACCCTGGCAATGATATTGTTTTCCCTAAGGCCAGGGACTGGCTAGCTTCCCTGGACCTCAAGGATGCCTATTTTCATGTTCTGATCAGGCCTTCCCACCGAAGTACTCAGGTTCGAACTGCCCTCAGGCCACTACCAGTTCAGGGCAATGCCCTTCGGCCTTACCTCTGCGCGAGGGTATTCACAAAATGTCTCGCTGTAGTAGTGGCTCATTTAAGAAGGCAAGGTTGCTGTTTTCCCTACCTGGACGACTGGCTCATTGTGGGTCAGTCTCCAGGTCAGGTGAAATCCCACTTACAAGTCACCCAGCAGCTTCTCACTTCTCTGGGATTTCTAAACTTACCAAAGTCAGTTCTGGAACCAGTTCAGGCCCCTAACTTTCATAGGAACAGAATTGAACACAAGGTTAGCCAGGGCCTTTCCCTCGGAAAGGGTGGACAGACTCATCGCCCTGGCATCCTCCTTTACCCTGCGGCTCTCTACCAGCAAGGCATTTCCTGCAACTCCTCGGACACATGGCTGCTTCCACAGCTGTTGTGCAGGAGCAAGATTCCAGATGAGGACATTCAGTTCCATTTGAGGGCCTATTGGTCTCAGAGGAAGGACCCCTTACCAAACTGGTCCCAGTTACTCAATCCCTGATCCTGGCCCTACACTGGTGGCAGGATCAAAGCAATCTGAAACAAGGGGTTCCCTTCATTCCCATTTCTCCCTCCCTCACCCTCACCACGGATGCCTCCCTGTTAGGGTGGGGAGCTCACCTGGGCGACCTTACCACTCAGGGAGTGTGGTCTCCTCAGGAATCTCTGCTCCACATCAATCTTCTGGAACTCAGAGCTGTCTTTAGCTCTTCGGATCTTTCAGATTCTGTCCAGAACAAAGTGGTTCAAGTCAGGACAGACAATACCACCACAATGTGGTACATCAACAAGCAAGGGGGCACTCGGTCTTCAGCCTTGTGCACCGAAGCAATGAAGTTGTGGTCTCTGGCTTATTCCCTGAACACCTCCCTGATAGCGGTTCATCTCCCAGGGAAGGACAATGTGCTGGCGGACGCCCTCAGCAGAATTTCTCAGGGCCATCACAGATGGGCTCTGAATCCACAAGTACTGGGGTCCGTCTTTGCCAGTTGGGGCACTCCTCAGATAGATCTTTCATGACCCCAGACAGCCACCAACTTCCTCTTTTTGCTGCAGGCCTCACTACTGGGCTCAGTCCTCTGGATGCCTTTCTGTTGGATTGGAAAGGAAGTTCCTGTATGCTTCCCCTTTCCTCTCCTTTTCAGGGTACTAGTGAAAATCAGATCTCAACCTTGCAGAGTGATTCTGATTGCCCCAGATTGGGCCAGACAGCCCTGGTACCCTCTGCTCCTGTCCCTGGCAGTCCACCCTGCCCTGAGCCTGCCCAGAGTTCACGACTTACTGGCCTGTGCACAGGGGAGAGTGTGGTATCCGGACCTCAAGTCCCTCCACCTCAAGGCTTGGCTCTTGAGGAGCTAGAATTTGCTGATTTACACCTTTCTCAAGGTGTTATGGATATTTTAAAGGCTTCAAGGAAGCCTTCCACTAGGGCCACTTATAATTCTAAGTGGAAGAGGTTTTCCATCTGGTGCTCTGAGAGGCAGATTACCCCAGAATCTGCTGATCTTCCCATTCTTTTGGACTATTTGGTCCATCTGAATTCCTTAGGCCTTAGACCAGCTACCCTGAAGGTTCATCTGGCAGCTGTCTCTGCTTTTGTGTCAGCAGGAAGCCTGCCTCCCTTCTTCTCACCCTGTGTTCTCCAAGTTTTTAAAGGGTTACTTCACTCAACCTCCTCGGGAACCAGCTCCGCCTGGGACCTGAATATTTGCATTGCTCAGTTAATGCAACCTCCTTTGAGCCTCTGTCTTCAGCAGAGCTCAAGTATTAACTTGGAAAACGTTTTTCTAGTAGCTATCACCTCTGCCAGGCATAAGTGAGTTACAGGCCCTGTCAGTGGAAGAAGATTTTATCTCTTTCCACAGAGATAAGGTAGTCCTAGGACTAATAGAAAGTTTTGCCTAAGGTGGTTTCTGATTTCCACCTGAATCAATCTATCTCCTCCCAGTATTTTCACTGAGCAGTCTTCCTCAGGTGAGAGGAGACTGCACAGCTTGGATGTCAAAGGGCATTAAGTTACTATCTAGGCGCACCAGAGGTCATAGGTTCGAATCCCTCCAACTGTTTCTTACCTATGGCGAGGTTGGCAAGGGAAACCTGCCACTAAGAGAACAATTGCAAGGTGGATTGTCTCTTGTATCCAATTTTGTTATCAGAAACTGGGTAGAGTACCCCTCAGGATTGAGGGCCCACCCACCAGGTAGTGAGCTGCCTCCAGCGGCTCAAGAGACATCTTATTCTGGAGATTTGTCAAGCTGCTACCTGGAAGACAGTTCACACCTTTACCAAGCATTATTCCCTGGATATCCAGTCCAGGAGAGATGCTCGGTTTGGCACAGCTGTGCTTCAGAGCCTATTTCCTAAGTAGGTTCTGACCCTCCTCCATGGAGGTACTGCTGTGTAATCTGCTATTGTTATAATATAGCAAGACTTCATGGTGTTTGAAGAAAAATTACTCACCTTAGTAATTGCTTTTCTTCTCATGGAGTCTTGCTATATTATACCCACCTCCTCCTGCCCCTCTCAGAACTCCTACTTGGGTAGAGGTGGCAAATTGGTGCAAGCACTGTGTCATGCTATTTAGTTTTCCCCTAACCCTGTTTTCCTTTGGGTTAGGGATCTAGATGTTCTTTTAGGTTATTTTTTATTGCCCCTTCTTGGACTTGAGTCTTGGGGAAGGGGGTTCATATGTGCTTGTCAAGGGTGGTAAAACGAACCATAATACCATCAATCTTTGTTATTATGGTTCTGGGTGTTTTGTTGTTTATATTGTTGTTATTACTACTAGTAGGTAGCCATAGGCTAGTGTAGTTTTCCACACAGACTTTTTCCGTCCTTTGATGTTGGCTTGCAGAAGATCTGACAGTTTCATTTGAAACTGCCAGATAGAGTTTTTGGGCACAGCGCCTCGCTGGCTAGAACTCAAGATCTTCTGGAGTTAACTCTTCCTCCGGGGCAGTTCAGCTGCAGTGGCTGACTGCTATTGTTATAATATAGCAAGACTCCATGAGAAGAAAAGCAATTACTGAGGTGAGTAATTTTTCTTCTCCCTGAATCTTCCCCTCCAGCTTCCACCCATGCCCTCTAGTGGCCCCTTCCTCCTTCCTTCAAAGCACCCTGACTGTTCCTCCCCTATTTACCCTCTTCATGTACCTGAAGACCTCTATCATGTCCCCCCGGTCCCTCTCTCTTCCAATGTGTACATATTTAGCTCTTCGAGCCTCTCCTCATAGGTCCTGTCCCCCAAGCCCCAAATCATTTTGGTTGCCCTCCTCTGGACCCTCTCCAGGAGGTTAATGTCCCTCTTTAAGTGTGGCCTCCAAAACTGCACGCAGTACTCAAGGTGCGGCCTCACCAAGCAGTTATACAGAGGGAGTATCACTTCCCTCCTTCTGGAGGTGATCCCCCTAGCGATGCATCCCAGCATCCTGTTGGCCTTGGCTGCTGCCCTCTTACAAGTCTCAGAGTTGTTCATCTTGACATCCACCACCACCCCAGGTCCCTCTCAGCCATCGAGACTTGTAGCATCCCCCCAGGGTGCACTTGGCCTGGGTTTCTGGCCCCAGGTGGAGTACCTTGCATTTCCCTGCATTGAACCTCAGTTTCCACTTTCTAGACCATCTTTCCAGAGCCTCCAGGTCCCCTGTAGGGCCACCTCCCCTCCTCCCCATCCACCACCGCCCCAGTTTTGAGTCATCTGCAAAGAGACTCATCTCACCCTGATTCTCTCCTATGTCAGATACGTAGGCGTTGAACAGAAGGGGCCAAGGACTGATCCCTGTGGGACCCCACTAATGACCCTCCTTGGGGATGAGACTATCCCACCAACTACAACCCTCTGGGTCCGGTCCTGGAGCCAATTGCCTATCCATCTGATCATCTGGTTCCCAACCCCCATTTCTCCCAGCTTATCCAACAGGCCCACGTGAGGAAAAGAGTCAAATGCCTTGCTGAAGTCTAGAAAGAGGACATCCACTGGTCTACCCAGGTCCAAGGCACTTGTCACCCAGTCATAGAACTCCACCAGGTTTGTCTGACACGATTTCCCCGGGATGAATCCATGCTGTCTATCGTCCAGGCACCCTGACTTATCCAGGTCCCCCCAGCCTCTCCTTGACAATGCCCTCCATCACCTTGCCCACCACCGATGTCAGGCTGACAGGCTTGTAGTTCCCTGCCACCTCCCTTGATCCTCCCTTGTGGATAGGCACTATATGCGCCACCTTCCAGTCTTGGGGCACCCACCCTGTCCTCAAAGAGATGGTGAAAAGCTCTGCCAGGGGTTTTGCCAGGACATCTGCAAGTTCCTTCAGCACTCTGGGATGTAATTTATCCGGCCCTGGTGCTTTCTCCGTCTTAAGGGAGCTGAGGGCTTCCCTCACTCTCTCTGCTGTGATTTCCACTTCCGGTACCTCTTCTCCCTGCTTAGCCCATACACAGCAAAAAAAAAGTTAGGGAACAATAGTTGTAGTGCTGCTACAAACTCTCATTCATTTTGAGTGATATACATTTTATAAAATCTTTTGGACTTGGTTGCAAACTGTGTAACTCAAACAAGTCCACAGGGGCCGCGTGCACAAAAAAACAGAGGCATTCCAGGTACTTAGCAGTGTTGGGGGCAATCAGAAAAAAAAACAAAAAGAGGCTCACATAGAAAGAGTAGCACTAAACTGCAGCGCTTCGCTGCTATAGCACAAGGCTTCTTCAGAGGGCGGAGCTTGAGGCAAGGCAGTTCTAATTTATACATGTAACATAAAGAGATAACATTAAATTTGCCTGCCTCAAGTTAACATGGCAACCAAATCAAAACCATATAAAGTGACAAAATACAAGTTCACTTAAAAAATTGTGAGTGTGTGTGTGTGTGTGTATGTATATATATATATCTGTATATTTTTAAATTAAATGTACACTGTAGATCAAATACTAGCAGTCTCCTAATGTTAATGGTGGAGAGCAGGTCTGAAGCAAAAAGAGACCTTGGTACCTATGAGTGAGCATATGTAGCCTAAAAGAGTACTTCAGTAGAAATCAAAACTCACGTCAGGTATATTGTCAATATTAATGAATCAGGGATCCAGGACCAGGGCCCAGATCCACAAAGCTTTTCTCTGGCACAAACCTGGCTTGCCCAGGGCAAACTGGGCTTTGTGAATAGCTGGTATTCACAAAGCCCAGTTGCTAAACAGTTCGCCTGAGAAAAGTAGTGAGGGAGCAGCAATGCTAATGCGGGCAGTGGACCTGCATAGCCCAACAATCCAATTCACAAAGGATTTGCTTCATGCAAGGGCCTTTGCGAAGGTCCTTGCGTGGAGCAAATTACTGCCAAAAAAACCCTGGCGGTAGTCCGCGCAACCCTAGTGGTTGGCAGAGGTACTTTGGGCACCCAACCCCCTCCCCAATCACTCACCCAATAATAGAGAAATATGTTCCATAGTGTAGGGTCCCACCCCATGCCGAATTGCTCACCTGGTAATGTAAACCCTGTTTTCCATAGTGCAGTGGCCCTCCCCAATCACCGATCCCCCATGTAAAAATTATTTTTCCATAGTGTAGAGGCCCCCCTACCCCAATCACCAATCACCGCACTGTATAATAAAAAAACATTTTCCGTAACATAGTGTCCCCACCCCGACTGTCCCACTGTATAATAAAAAAACCCTTTCCATAGCATAGTTTCCCTTCCCCCACCCGGGTCCCTGATCACCATATTGCATCACCTTTTCCATAGTGTAGTGACCCCCCGACCGCATTCCCCAATCCCGATTCCATGTTGCCTGGAAACTCTCTGACGAGTCGAGTGGACCCCCCACCCAATAATGGAGACTCTGACCACCCTACTCCGCCCCAGCCTGACCAACAGCCACGACCAGCATAGCCCACCACTCACTACCACGACTGGCCTCTGACTGAGCTCTCAATGACTGCACAGTACTGTATAGAGTATGGTCCATTGACAGTGACCTGTCAATCACTGTTAGTTAGTCGTACTCCATACTTTACTGTACGGTCATTGAGTTCTCATTTGGTGGCCAGCTGTGGTGATGAGTGGTGGTCTGTGCTGGTCATTGACTGGGGCCTGGCTGGGGGGGGGGGAGCGGTGGTCAGACTCCGCTAGCGGTGGGGAGTGGGGGTCTGCTAGACTGCCAGAGTTTCTAGGCAACATAGAGTCAGGAACGGAAAGCGGTGTGGGACTACTACACTATGGAAAAGAGGATGCAATACAGCGATCAGGAAACAGGGTGGGGGTTGGGACACTATGCTATGGAAAAGGGGGTTTGATTTATACAGTGGGGCGATTGGTGTTTGGGGTGGGTGGAGGGACGCTATGCTATGGAAAAGTTTTTTTTTTGTAATTATATTTTATTGACTTTTAATATATCTATCTATACAATAAAATAGTAAGAGACAAAAGTCAAACATACATATTTCAGTTTACATGTATGGCGTGTCAAGACCAATGTACATTTGAGGTGGGGTAAAGGAAATAATATTTTGACAAAGTTCATTTCAAAGACATTAGGTCAGCAAAAATATAGAGTTTAACAGAACTTTGGAATTACTTGTACAAATAATATTTCAAGGCTGCGACCTTCCTCTTATATCTCCTTTAATTTAAACTATCCCTCTCCACAGAAAAAAAAAAAGGGAAACTAAAATTCTAAAAGAAACCCACTCCATTAACCCATTTGCCTTGGAGGCATTGTATCATTCTAGCATTCCTAGTTTCTGCTATTTCATTCAACAGGCATGTTTATCATCTCTTCCTCAGCATGCGTTGGGGAATCCATTTCATTTAAATCATGTTGAGCTCTAAGAAAAGCAGAGACTTGATCCACACCATAGAAAATATACTGTGTCCCTTTAAATTTTACATGGAGTTTTGCAGGGGCTAGGAGCTGGAACTCCGCACCCATTTCAATCACCTCCTGTCGAAATGTTAAAAAATGGCGGTGCCTTTGTTGGGTAGCATATGAATAATCGGGAATGATTGAAAATCTATTGTTCTTATATGTGAGAGGAGACTTAATACGTGACAGATGCACAATCAAATCACGATCAGTTTCAGACGCTAAGGTGAACAAAATTGTAGATTTCCTTTGAGAGGGTAAATCAGCATAATTAACAGTTTTCACTGGTATCCTTTAAGCCCGACTAATAAGTGGCACATTTTCTTCTGGAAGTTCAAAAACATTAACAAAAGCGTCTTTAATCATGTCATGGGCTGACTGAAATTCTGAGTCTAAAGTAGGTGATATACCAATCAGTCTCAAATTACGGTACCTTTGTTAATTCTCCAGCATCTCAACTTTATGGGGCCATTGCAAGATTGTCTTTTATGAAATTTGCAGCTTTTGTTTCCATACCAGTCATTTTATAAATATTTTTCTCCATTTCCTTTTTATTTTTATCTATGTCCTGATTAAGTTCTTTGATTCTTTCCAGATTCTGTTTGGCATCCTTTTATAAAAATCTACTTTTTCCAATAATGCATTACATTTTCTATCAAATGTTTGGGTCCATGAAAATAACTTCTCTAAAATATCCCCAAGTGAATCAATGGTGTACTTTGTAGCCATGATATCCGAAGTACTTTCTGCTGAAGGCAAAACAAGCTGATTTGAAAAATCCCTGGTAGAATCTCATGTCTGAATTACGGGTATTGTCAGGGAACCTACAGCCCCAAATCCAACTTCCACCCTGCCGAAATCCGATGTAAAGGTCTCAGGGGTCTTAGAAATAGTTTTGGAAACTTCTGCGGGAGTTATTATGCTACTCCCCGTCGGTCGCAGATCGGCAGTCGGTGTCTCAGCTGTGGAGCTAGAGGCTCTCTCCCCAGCCTGCCTGTTGCCTGTATTGCCGGTAATCGGTCTGAAATATTTCTCTAGCGGCTTAATTCTCGAAGAAGAAAAATCTTCTGAAGAGGATGAAGAAAAACGTTCCTTTTATCAGCCATCAACAATTTACCAATGGAAGATCTTTTCCAACATCGATATTAAATCAAGCCGTCCACACTGAACTCAAACCAAACGCTACCAAATGCCGCCATGTTAACTCCAGCCCCATGTCACAAGGGACACTATGCTATGGAAGAGGGGTTTTGAATTATACAGTCGGGCGATCAGTGATCGGGTTGGGGGGGACCACTGCACTGTGGAAATATTGCTTTTACATGGGGAATCGGTGATTAGGGAGAGGGAGGGCTCCACTAGACTCACAGGGAGTGCGGCTGTTTGGGGCTTGGGCTGCTGGGTGGGGGGCACAATCGCATACTAATGCCATGCAAATGAGCCCAGAATGGGCATGCTGATGGCCTCTAGTGCCTTGAATGCCCAGTGGGCTCATTTGCGTGGCCACTTTAGTGAATAGTGCTTTAGCGCATGAGTGCAATTGGCAGTGGGGCCATTTTTCTGGCTGGCTGTGGGGGCAGCGCTACTGGGTATCCTACTGCTTTTCCTGGGTTAGCGCTGCCCCTGCCGGCCCCTATTCACAGTTGGATAGTGTACCGTGCTATCTCACTGTGAATGGCAAGACTGCCCTTGAGCGCAATGGCGAGGTGCTGTGCAAGCTTTTGCGTTGCACTTTGCATTTTTAGTGAATCCTACCCAGGGCTTACAACTTACACTTATAAGCCTTGATTGACTTGTTCCAAGAAAACCAGGAACAACACAATATGGCGGAACTGATATTTTCCATAGATGACGTCAATCTGGGCTTTCCACAAGTTCCTGTAACTGAGGCACTTGATAGAAGTGGTTGTTTCAAACGTTAATCCACCTTCTCGCCATCTTCTGTGACATTACCAGCTCTGCAAACGTTTCAGAGTGTGGTACTTCAATAGGGGGATGAATTTTTTTGTATAGAATGGGATTACCATCATCAAAATTTAAACAACAAGGAAAAACAGATGCTACATGAACTACAAAGTTTAAAAACTGTAAAAATCAAGCCAGCAGACATGATTGTCATTCTTGACAAGGACAAATATAAATCTGAAGTCAGTTAACAGTTGTGGGACTGACACAACTACAGGACATTATAATTTGACCCCACAAGGACACTTCAGAACAGGATTTTTGAAAGATCCCAAAAACAGAACTGGATATCCACGGAAGAAATTGAGTATAAGGAAGTTTCTACACCCACATTACCAACTTGTCATGTTTTTGTCAAAACTTCATAAGGACCAGACCAAACTCCCGGGGCCATCTATTTGTTTCGGGATAGGGTTCCCTGACAGAGAAAATCTCAGTCTTTGTACTGTAGATGTTTTCTGCAAAAAGTTGTTTGTACTTTACCATCTTATATTCGTGACTCTGTGGACATTTTTGTCAAAATTAGAGGGGTTGTTCTGGTCTGAAGAATTGAATTGGCTGACCATAGATGCTACCTTGCTTTACACCTCCATCAGTCATGAGCTGGAACTCACAGCTCATGAATACCTTTTTTTTTGAAATTGTAATTTATCTCTCTCCTCTCTATACTGGAGCCCCGCTCTGTCGGGAGTCGCTAAGGGTATTACCCCACTACAGCCTTACCTGGAACCCTGGTAGACCCCCATGGAGCCGTGGCTATGTCCCCCAGGTGGGTACGAGGCGGGGCCCGTACACCCCGATCAATCAACTTTCATCAGGTCCCCTCCGGCGGTCAGGCAGGCAGCAGTCATGAGGGCCTATACCCAGCGCTCCTTCCCCTCGGCGCTCTGGTGTGTGTTTCCCTTGTTCTAAGGGAGTGGCTACGTCCAGATGTCAAGGCGTTCCAGCCGATGTCCTCACTCCCAACCCTCTCTGTGTACTAGTGTGCTTGTTGTGCCTCCGGCTTCCGCCAGAGGCCAGACAAGTGCCGAGTCGGCACCCCCTACCCTCCCGGGAGAGGAGAGCTGTCCTCTGGACACTGAATCCTCTCCTTCCCCTGCCGATCCCCAATGGCCCGGGCTCATTCCCGAACCCGAGTTGCCGGCATGGCGCGAGGTGTGGCATACAGCGCCTCAACCCTCAGTTCCACTGGGCCAGCCTCATGAATACCTTTTGACACATTCTGAAGTTTCTGGTTATTTTCCAACAGGTTTCATTTTAGATGCTGTAGATCTCACTTGGACTTCAAGTGACTATTTTGAATGACCAGTTCTATCAACAGACAAGAGACATGGCTATGGGGACCACCATGTCCCCTTCCTACACCTACATTTTTTGGGTTGGTGGCAGGGGGCCATTGTGTACAACCATGAATGTAACTCATACCTGCCCTAGACACATTTCTGGAACAGGTATGTAGATGACATAGCTGTCTGGAAGGGCAGTATTGTATCAGCAGGCCAGTTTGTGGATTTTTTGAATACTAATGACATAGGAGTCAGTTGTACTTGCACTACAGATCCCAGTTCCATCACGTTTCTGGATATGAATTTTATAGCAGCTCCAGGTAGTGTTACTGAATCACAGACACATTGCAAAACTTCAGCAGGACATACCCTGCTTTTGGCCCAAAGTGCCCACCCTTCATATCTCCAGCGAGGTGTTCCATTCGGGTAATTCCTATGCATGCGTAGGAATTGTTCCACTATGGCCACTTTTGATGCACCAGCATCTGACTTTAAAGAAAGGTTCTTACCCCAGGGGTCCTTTAGCATCAGTAACTATAGCAGTCAGCTGGACAGCTAACACTGCCCCAAGGTAGAATATATGGTAATGACATTTATGAATTAGCCAATCCGACTGAAGCTATGGAATGTGCTGAGCAGGAAGGAGGTTTTAGAATTTTTTTTCTCTGCTGGACTGAGGAACACTGCCTCTGAGGTGCTCTCCCTCTCCCGACAAGAAAAAGTAGTTTTTTCTTGGTAGCTATTTCTTAGTTTCTAATAAATTTTAGTGTGCTGAGTATTTTTATTTAGGTTTTAGTGGTTCCCCTCGGATCCTGGGAACTGTGTGTTTTCTCTCAGTTCCGTGGTTCCTCACAGTTCCCTTTTTCTTAATTTCTGAAAAGTTTTAAGTTATCGCGTATAGCATTTCCATGGTTCCGTTATTATTATTATTATTATTACTGTTTATTTTATTGCGGTTCCCTTTTTTAAGTGGGAACTGATGGTTTTATATATTTTTTTTACCTCAGAAAAGTTGCATTTTTTACCACAAGGGACCCAACCATTGGACCTTAGATTTAAATGGTTCAGCATTCTTTTCAGGGGTTTTCTGTTAGTTGGGCATGTCAGAAACCCCAAAGGAAAGGACTGGACCCACAGGTTTTAAAAATTGCTTGAACTGCCATACAATTTTAGCTAAAGATGATACTCATGACTTGCGTTTAGGTCCAGATTGTTATTGTGTTCTTTGCTCCAAATTCTGTTCCAAAACTTTGAGAAATAGAGCAAAAAGGCTTAGAGAAATGACAGAAGAAGGGTCTTCATCTGGTCCCAAACATAGACCCAAGGCTACCGATGAGGGGCCTATTAAAATACAAATAATACAGGTGCTGATGAGGCATCTTTGACGTCTGAGCCTAGTACAGGTGCTGATGAAGAGCCTTTAAAAAATAAAGCTAAAGGAGCTAATTAAGTTCCTAAATCAAAAAGAAAACCTGATCAAGTCACTGATGAAGTGGCATCAAAAAAGATGTGTAAGGAAAAAAATCCTGTTGCTTCACTAAGCGATGCCATTAGTGAGGATGCAAGGGGAAAAACAGATAATTAAAAAAATATTGAAACCCAGGAGGGGGTCAAGATTTTCAAGGGGACCTTCCCTCTATGGAGGATAAGGTAAAAGTCTGGCACCTTTATCAACCTATCCAGGGCATGGGTTCTATTTTTGATGCCTTTGATTTCCCTAGACGAACCCCTTCTAATGTTCCCTCTGCTGTAGGAGCTGACGAAGGGGAGGAAGATGATGACTGTTATGAACCCCTGATGACACCTCTGAGGGTAAGGCCCCAGAACCAGATGCAGGGGTGTTCAAATCAAAACTTTTAGCACTTGCCCAGCCATGACTGTAGCTGAATTTTCACTTGCCCCTATTCATTACAATGAAATTAACTCTATTTTTGTACTTGCCCTTCAAGGAAATCTACTTTTTAAACAACATGAAGTCTTGCTGTATTCTGACAATTGCAGTGATTTTCCCAACCTTTGAACTGCCCCGGAGAACAAAGAGTTAACTTTCTAAGCAGGGCATAGAATGCTGAGCTCAAGCTCAGTTGAAGTCTCTGTCTGGAGTGATTCAAACCTAAACCGTCAGATTCTTTACTCCGCCTCACTGAACGGTCGCTCCTGAGATTTCTCCTTCAGCTCAGTTCGAAAGTCAGTTTTCAGTTTTTGTCGTTTTTTTAAACCGAAAAAAGCATCTGCATAGTCGGTTCAGTCTTTGTGGTGCCGTGAGTACTAGATAGGAATTGTTCTGTTTTTCTGTGTGGAACTTGTAAAAGTGCGGCTCAGTTCGGCTGAACCAGCCATTTGTTAGGGAAATTTGTTAGTTTACTTAGTGTGTGGTTACCAGTTCTTATCGGTTCTAAAAAAAAAAAAAAAAAAGTGTTTTGAACCGTTTTTCCAATACTCGTGACATGGTTAGGAACCGATAAAGGAGTTTTGCTTGGCGGTTGTCGAAAAAAGGCTAAATTTGGTTAGGTTGGCCATGTCTGAGAAACCCAAGAAAAAAAACAGGCCCACTGGGTTTCAACACTGCAGTGAGTGTGGGGAGGTCTTTGCTGAGGCCGATCCCCACACCACCTGTGTTTGTCTGGGATTTGACCACCTCGATTCAGACTGCCAAATATGTAAAAACTTTCCCAAATCTACCCTTGAGAAGAGATTAGGTAGACTGAGGGAAAAGGAGGCCGAGAAGTCCACTGAACCGGATGGCCAGCCCGGTTCTGTTTTGACCGAACCAGAAGGAGTGCCCTCTGACCAGGGTGATACTTCTTCAGGCAAAAAGAGAGCCGATGCAAAGGGATTGGTTCCGACAAAAAAAAAACGCAAAGATAAATCGACCAGTTCGGATCCAGAGGTTCATGTTCCGACTGCCGAAGAGATAGCCAGGGTGATTCAGATTGTGGAATTGCTCCGTCCGGTTCTGACCGATCCGGCTCCTTCTGGCAGGGATTCGGTTCAGTTGGTTCCCCCGGTTCAAGAGTATACCCTTGAAGATTTTTATGAACCGGAATTTGAAGAGCAAGGGAATTTGAGGATGATGATGTAAGTGAAGGTCTGGATGTGCCTGTGGAACCAGACATCTCCCCAGACAGACCTTCTGGTGTTTCCTCCTAGGCTTTGTGAGTCCCCTTCTCACTTCATGTTTTACAGAAAGGTGGCTGAAACCCTCCAGCTTCCTGTGGAGGAGGCTGTGGAAGATCAAGAGGAGCCTGATTATGTAGAAATGATGGACATCCCAGAGTCCAGGAGACTGTATATCCCCCTTCACAAATCTTTTGGGAAACAGACACAAAAAATCCTAAAGTCTCCTAACTCTATACCTCCTGTGGATAGAAGAATGGACAAGAGGTAAACACTTTCAGGCTCAGACACAGAATTCTTATATCAACAATGCAGCCATGTTGGGGTAGTGCAGGCTGCTGCCTGTGACAAGGCAAATATTCCCTTAGCTTCATACCCCCCAGACAAGGACTCCAGGAAGATTGATGCCATGGCAAAGAGGCAGTACATGGCATCTTCAAACAACATGAGTCTTGCTGTATTCTGACAATTGCAGTGATTCCCAGACTTTGAACTGCCCCGGAGAACTAAGGTTTAACTTTTCATGCAGGGCATGGAACGCTGAGCTCGAGCTTGGTTGAAGTCTCTGTCTGGAGTGTTTTGAACTCAGACCGTCAGATTCTTTACTCTGCCTCACTGAGCGGTTGCTCCAGAGATTTCTTCTTCATCTCGGTTCGAAGTCGGTTAAAACTTGCAGTTTTTCATTGGTTTAAACCGAAAAAAAGTATCTGCGTAGTCGGTTCAGTCTCTATCTGTGGTGCCGTGAGTACTAGATAGGAATTGTTCTATATTTCTGTGTGGAACATGTAAAAGTGTGGTCGGTTCTGCTGAACCAACCATTTGGTTGTAAATTTTGCTATATTTAGTGTGTGGTTACTGGTTCTTATCGGTTCTAAAAAAAAAACATGTTTTAACCGTTTTTTTTTTTCAATGCCATGACACGGTTAGGAACCGATAAGGGAGTCCTGCCTGGCGGTTGCCGAAAAAAGGGTAAGTTTGGTTAGGTTGGCCATGTCTGAGAAACCCAAGAAAAAAAACTGGGCCCAATGGGTTTCAACACTGCAGTGAGTGTGGGGAGGTCTTTGCTAAGGCCGATCCCCACACCACCCCTGTGTTTATTGTCTGGGGTTTGACCACCTCGATTCAGACTGCCAAATATGTGAAAACTTTCCCAAATCTACCCTTGAGAAGAGATTGGGTAGACTGAGGGAAAAGGAGGCCGAGAAGTCCGGTGACCTGGATGGCCAGCCCGGTTCTGTTTCGACCGAACTAGAAGGCGTGCCCTCTGACCAGGGTGATACTTCTTCGGGCAAAAGGAGAGCCGATGCAAAGGGATCGGTTCCAACAAAAAGAAAACGTAAAGATAAATCGACCAGTTCGGATCCGGAGGTTCATGTTCCGATCATTAAGAGATAGCCAGGTGATTCAGATTGTGGAATCGCTCCGTCCGGTTCCGACCAATCTGGCTCCTTCTGGCAGGGGTTCGGTTCAGTTGGTTCCCCCGGTTCAAGAGTATACCCTTGAAGATTTTTATGAACCAGAATTTGAAGAGCAAGGGGAATTTGAGGATTATGATGTAAATGAAGGTCTGGATGTACCTGTGGAACCAGACATCTCCCCAGACAAACCATTAGGTGTTTTCCCTCTTAGGCTTTCTGAGTCCCCTTCTCACTTTATGTTCTACAGAAAGGTGGCTGAAACCCTCCAGCTTCCTATGGAGGAGGCTGTGGAAGATCAAGAGGAGCCTGATTATGTAGAGATGATGGACGTCCCAGAGTCCAGGAGACTGTCTGTTCCCCTCCATAAATATTTTGGGAAACAGACACAAAAAATCCTAAAGTCTCCTAACACTATACCTCCTGTGGATAAAAGAATGGACAAGAAGTATACACTCTCAGGCTCAGACATGGAGATCTTATATCACCCCCCTGACAAGGACTCCAGGAAGATTGATGCCATGGCAAAGAAGCAGTACATGGCATCTTCTTTGGGACTCAGGCAGGTGAATTACATGGCCTGTACAGCCAGGTACCAGAAGTCCAGGTGGGACACTGTACTGACACTGGCTAAACAGGCCTCCTCCCAGCTAGCCAAGGAGCTGGAGGCGGTGGCTGCAGATGGGATTGAGGCATCTAAGGTTCAGTTTCATGCTGCTGTGTCATCAAGAGTCATGGCTACATCTGTGGCTCTTCGGAGAATGGCTTGGATCAGATGTACTAGCCTCTCACAGGATACACAGGCTAAGGCCATGGAGTTTCCTGTAGTGGTTAATTCTCTGTTTGGGGAGCAGACAGAGAATTACATAAAGAAAATGGATGAGTACAGGACCACTTACAGGAGTGCTCAGGCCAAGGAAAGGCAGGCAACTCCTCAAAGGCAGCAGTCTTGGGGCAGGGGCAAGCCTTTTCAAAGGCCTTTTTACCAAGCACAGGCCTCTTCTTCCTTTTCTCAGAGGGGGTTCTTCAGAGGGAGAGGCAGAAGGGGGATGAGCAGGGCTGCATCCACTCTTCAGCCTAAAGCCCCTGCCAAGCAGACACCCTGATGGGCCTGCCCGGGTCGACTCTCCTATTCCAGTAGGGGGCAGGCTGGCTTACTTTGTCCAGGACTGGATGTCTATTACATCAGACAAGTGAGTCCTGGAAGTAGTAAGCCAGGGGTGGTTCTCAGCTCCAAAAAATTTCCAAAGATGAGAGCCAGATCTTTTCCACCTGCAAATCTCTCAGACACCCTTGCCCTAGAGGCAGAGGTTTCTTCTCTCCTAGCTTTAAAAGCTATAGAGAGAGTACCTACCCTGCACTGGGGCAAAGGACTGTACTCCAGGTACTTCCTAACCCCCAAAAAGACGGGCGTGGAGACCCATCCTAGACCTAAGATATCTAAACAAACATCTTTTAAAACCAAAGTTCTAGATGATAACTCTGGGAATATTTTTATTTTTTTTTTAGTTGTTTAACCAGGAGTAGCACACTAAGCTGAAAGCTTTTTTTACAGGAGCGACCTGGGAGCACAGGGAAGTTAAGTGACTTGCTCAGAGTCGCACAGTATGCAGGTGGAAGCTGTGGGATTCAAACCCAGGTCTGGTCTGCTGGATGTCGCTAGATTTGCAGCTCAGAGCCTTAAACCACTGTGCTATACTGCCTCCCTCCTTCCCTCTCTAAGGCCAGGGGACTGGCTAGCCTCCCTGGACCTCAAAGATGCCTACTTTCACATTCCCATCAGGTGCTCCCACAGAAAATACCTCAGGTTCGAGTTGCCCTCAGGCCACTATCAGTTCAGAGCAATGCCCTTTGGCCTAACCTCAGCCCCAAGGGTTTTCACAAAGTGCCTGGCAGTAGTAGTTGCCTTTCTAAGAAGGCAAAAGATTTCCACTTTTCCATATCTGGATGATTGACTAATAGTGGGTCAGTCTCCAGACCAAGTCAAGTCTCACCTACAAGAGACCCAGCAAGTGCTCACTTCTGTAGGATTTCTTTCTCAACCTTTCCAAGTCAGTTCTCGAACCAGTCCAGCTTCTTACCTTTTATGGGGCAGAACTGGACACACTCAGAGCAAAAGCCTTTCTTCCTCTAGAAAGGGCAAGGGTTCTGATGGAACTAGCCTCTTCCTTCAGCTTTTGGGTATCTCGACCAGCAAGGCATTTCCTCCAGGGCCACATGGCAGCTTCAACAGCAGTGGTCCAAGGGGCAAGATTCCAGAAGAGGGGATGTTCAGTTCCACCTGAGAGCTTTCTGGTCTCAGAGAAAGGATTCCCTTACCAAACTGATACCAGTGACTCTGACCTATATCCAAGCCCTCCAGTGGTGGCAGGATCAGGACAATTTAAGACAAGGTGTTCCTTTTGTTGCTCAGCCTTGTTCAGTGGTCCTTACCACGGATGCTTCTCTCCTGGGCTGGGGAGCCCACCTGGGGTCCCTCACTGCCCAGGGGCTGTGCCCCCCCCCCCAAAGAATTCCTTCTCCACATCAGTCTTCTAGAGCTCATGGCAGTTTTTCTGGCTCTAAAAGTGTTCTCACAGTCGGTACGGAACAAGATGGTTCAAGTCAGAACAGACAACACCACCACCACCATGTGGTACATCAACAAGCAGGGAGGCACTCGGTCCACGGCATTGTGCTCAGAAGCCATGAAGTTGTGGTCCCTGGCTTATTCCCTGCAAACCTCTCTTGTAGCAGTTCACCTTCCAAGCAAGGACAATGTGCTAGCAGATGCACTGAGCAGGATTTCTCAAGGCCATCACGATTGGTCCCTGGACCCTCAGGTGTTGAAAGTAATAAATAAGTAAATAAGACATGATAGGAGTGGTGCAGTGCAATGGCTGTGGGGCGGCAGTGTTCCAGGAGACATTCTGGAGGCTGCGATGCTACCCTATTTGCAGGCATCTCTCCGTTCTGAGAGAGGAGGTTGCCCGTCTCTAGGCTGACCTGGCTAGGATCCGTGAAACCTCCTCCCCCACTCAGGAACCACCAGGGCCAATGCCACTGCCTCAGAGGTTGCCAAGAAAGAGGAGAGGCTGGACCAGGTGGGCTCAAGGAGGGAGGGTGGTGGAACAGAGTTGCATCCCTCCAGCTGTACCTCCACAATTCATTCGGCTTCTGGTGGATAGTGGTTCCTCTATGGAGGCACCTGCAGTGGAGACCAAGGAGGATGCTGGGAACCTTCACAAAGGAGACCCACAGGAGGGTGGAATGGGACCCCACAGGGGAAGGAAACAACTCCTGGTGGGACTCAATCATTAGGGGGTAGAAATGGGGGAGGAAGGGGAGAGGGAGGTAAGGTGCCTTCCTGGCGCCATGGCTTGGAGGGACAGGAAGCGAATCCTCAGGATCGTGGGAGGAGCTGCACGAGGGAGGGAGCTGAATGTCATTGTTCACCTAGGGACAAATGACCTGGCTAGGAATGGGATCAGAGCAGTGCAAGAGGAGTTAGTAGAGTTGGGAAGGAGCCATAGACAAGTAGCGCATACGATAACCTTCTCGGAGGTGCTGCCTGTCTATGGCAAGGGAGATGCTAGGGCACTTCTCACCAGGGAATTCAATGAGTAGTTGAAAAAATGGTGTGGAGCTCAGGGTTTTGGCTTCATTGGGGACTGGGGAGCCACCTGGAGGGATGCAGACCTATACTGGTGCAATGGTCTGCATCTATCCAGGGGGGGAACCAGTATCCTAGGTGAGAGGTTTAAATGCTTTATTGACAAGCATTTAAACTAGCCAAGGGGGGAGGCACTGAAAAGGAGCAGGGAAATCCCAGCCTCCCCCCACAAAACATGGTGATTAGTGAGGTAAACACCAAGGAACATAAGTTATTAGGAAGCAGAACAGATTTAAATGTAAAAAAAAGGCAAAGGCAGTAAGGACAGAAATGGGGATAAAAGAGGTATGGTAAGGCTATCAGAAAGTTGAGGGTGATGAATACCAATGCCCATAGTCTGTGTAACAAGCTCCTTGAACTAGTGGCCTTGATGGAAGAGGCTTGCCTGGATATTGTGGCAGTCACAGAAACATGGTATACAGAGAACCATGACTGGGATGTCAACATACCAGGATACACAATCTACAGGAGGGACAGGGAGGGTAAAAGAGGAGGAGGAGTAGCTCTCTATGTAAAGGAAGGGATCAAAGCAACAGAACTAAAGAGTAAACAGAGCAGATGAGGCACTTTGGGTCACCCTGGAGACAGGAAATGGTACCACAATCTGCATGGGGGTTGTATACAGACCCCCATCTCAGTGGGGAGAGAATGGACAAGGAAATGATGGAAGGCTTTCTTAGAATGGCAGAAAAAGGGGAGATATTGTTGATGGGGGACCTGAATATACCAGATGTTAACTGGAGCACCTTTGCTGCAGGCACATCCAAGAGCAGGGCCATTCTTGATGCCTTACAGGGCATGCCTCAGACAGCTAGTATTGGAACCCACTCTGAGGAGCAATCTAGACCTGGTACTCTCAAATGGGGATGGAAAAGAATCTCAGATTTAGAAGTGGGTAGCCATCTGGGAACAGGCGACCACCAAACAGTGTGGTTCACAATAAACACAGCCATACAATCAAGCCATACAAAAGCAAGAGTACTGGACTTTAGGAGGGCTGAATTTGGGAAAATGAGAGAATGCCTCAGAAAAGCACTAGCAAACAGGCAAGAAGGAGGGGTGGAGGAACAATGGGGGGTGATCAAAACAGCCATCACAGAGGCAACAAGCCTTTGTATAAAGCAAATCAATAAAACACAACGAAGGAAAAAAACGCTATGGTTCTCAAAAGAGGTGGCAGGGAAGGTTAAGGAGAAAAGGACCGCATTCAGGAAATATAAGGAAACACAGAAGGAGCAGGACAGAGAACTTTATCAGTTAAAGCAGAAAGAGGCTGGGAAGGTAGTCAGAATAGCAAAGGCCCAAACTGAGGAAAGGATAGCCAATTCTGTTAAGAAGGAGGATAAGACCTTTTATAGGTACATTAGGGAGCGAAGAAAGACCAAAGGAGGGATACTGAAGCTTAATAAAGGGGAGGGAATGTGGGTAGAGGGTGACAGTGAAAAAGCAGGGATACTGAACGAATATTTCTGCTCAGTATTCACAAAGGAAGAGGAGGGGGAGTTATCTAAACCAAACAAGAGAAACACTCTGAAGACGGGGCTCGATACCAGTCCATTTACAGAAGAAAGGGTTCTAAAAGAACTAATAAAATTGATGGGGCCTGATGGGATTCACCCAAGAATTCTAAAAGAATTAAGGGTAGAACTAGTGACACCGCTGACTACTCTCTTTAACAAATCATGGGAGGATGGGGTGGTACCCGAGGACTGGAGGAGGGCAGATGTGATTCCTCTTCACAAAAATGGAAGCAGGACAGAGGCAGGAAACTACAGACCAGTTAGTTTGACCTCAGTGGTAGGGAAAATGATGGAATCACTTCTAAAGGAAAGAATTGTTGAGTACCTAGAGGCCAGTGGGGCAGAGGACCCAAGGCAGCATGGATTCACGATGGGAAGGTTGTGTCAGACGAATCTAATAGATTTCTTTGACTGGGTGACCAAAGTAGTAGACCAAGGAGGGGCTGTGGACATGGCCTACCTAGATTTTAGCAAGGCATTTGATACAGTCTCACACAAAAGATTAATACATAAGATAGCCAGCCTTGGAGTGGGTCCCAAGGTGGTAACCTGGATAAAAAATTGGCTAGACAACAGGACGCAAAGGGTAGTAGTAAATGGAGTACACAGTGAAGAAAGGAGGGTTACTAGCGGGGTACCGCAGAGTTTAGTACTGGGACTGGTCCTTTTTAATGTCTTTATAAGTGACATTGCAGAGGAACTGGAAGGAAAAGTATGTCTCTTTGCAGATGACACAAAGATCTGCAACAGGGTTGATACACAAGATGGAGTGGAAAGGATGAGAAGGGACTTGGCAAGGTTGGAGGAGTGGTCAAATGTATGGCAGCTCAGATTCAATGCAAAGAAGTACAAGGTAATGCACATGGGAAACAAAAACCCAGGGGAAGCGTACACAATGGGGGGTGAGATACTGACAACAGTAAAAATAGAAAGAGACCTAGGGGTAATTATATCAGATGACCTAAAGGTGGGCAAGCAATGTGAGAAGGCAGTAAGGAAGGCTGGGGGGATACTGGGATGCATAGGAAGAGGCATCAATAGTAGAAAACAGGAAGTTGTTGTCCCTCTGTACAGACAGTTGGTGAGACCCCATATGGAGTACTGTGTGCAGTTCTGGAGATCCCATCTCCGCAAAGACATAGACAGAGTGGAGGCTGTCCAGAGGAGGGCAACCAAAATGGTAAAGGGTCTGCACCAGAAGGCATATGAAGAAAGACTAAAGGAGCTTAATATGTATACCCTTGAGGAAAGAAGGGAGAGAGGGGACATGATAGAAACTTTCAAGTACCTCAAGGGAATTAACAAAGTCCAAGAGGGTAGCATCTTCCAGAAAAAGAGATGTGCAAGAACAAGGGGGCACAATTTGAAGATAGAGGGGGGACGGCTCAGGGGCAGTGTGAGGAAGTATTTTTTCACTGAGAGGGTTGTGGATGCATGGAACAGCCTCCCTGAGGAGGTCGTGGAGTCAAGAACAGTGGGGGACTTCAAGAATGCATGGGACAGGCATAAGGCAGTCCTAGTGGGTGTAGGAGGAAGTAAGCTGTTGGTTAACTAGGATCTGCAGCTTATCTGTTAGGTAGGAAAGAAAAATTACTCACCTTAGTAATGTTGTTTCTTCTAATGGAGTCTTGCTATATTATAGACATTAGCAGTTTGATCCAGCTCTAGAACTGCCCTCGAGTGTGAAATGGTTAAAACCATTCAAAATAGAATTTGGCACGAGAGCAGCTCTCATCTGTGTCATTTCAAACTTGAACTGTCAGATCTTTACGAGCCAAACTCACTAAGGTCTGTGTGAAGCTGTAACCTACACTAGCCAAATGGCTACCTAAATAATAACAACCATTGATGGTCCCAACACCCAAGACTCAAGTCAGGGGACCAGAAATACTAACACCATTCTAATAATATGAAAATGGAACATAAGTATAATAAAACACACACACGCAGACACACACATATCCAGTCCCAAAGGGGACAAAATGCTAACAGGACATAAGTAGTGCCCACACTAAGTTGTCCCGCACCCCACCAAGTAGAGGTTCTGAGAGGGGCAGGTTGGGAGGTTCATAATATAGCAAGACTCCATTAGAAGAAACAACATTACTAAGGTGAGTAATTTTTTCTTCAAACAACATGAAGTCTTGCTATATTATAGACATTAGCAGAATACACAGCAGTACCTCCATGGAGGAGGGCAGAACCTACTTAGGGAATAGGCTCTGAAGAACAGTTGTGCTAAACCGAGCACTCTCCTGGCCTAGACATCCAGGGAGTAATGCTTGGCAAAAGTGTGTACCGCTTTCCAAGTAGCAGCCTGGCAAATCTCTAATAAAGGATATCTCTGACAGCAGCTAGAGACGCAGCTGTACCCTGGTAGAATGAGCTCAAACTGGGGCTCTGCCCACTTTCTGATAACAAATTGGATACAAGAGACAATCCACCTGGCTATTGATCTCTAGTGGCAGGTTTGCCTTTCCCAACTTCACCATAGGTAAGGAAAAGTTTGAGGATTCGAACCTGTGACCTTTGGTATGCTCTATATAATAACTAAGAGCTCTCTAACATCCAGGTGTGCAACCTCCTGTCACCCAAAGAGGAGTGATCAGTGAAAATACTGGAAGGAGATAGATTGATTAAGATGGAAATCTGAAACCACCTTAGGCAAAAACTTCCTATTAGTCCTAAGGACTACCTTATCCCTGTGGAAAGAAATAAAGTCAGTCTCCACTGACAAGGCTTGCAATTCACTTATGCGCCTGGCAGAAGTGATAGCCACTAGAAAACAGTTTTCCAAGTTAGGTACTTAAGCTCTGCAGAAGACAGAGGTTCAGGAGGGGTTGCATTGACTGGGCAATGCAAACATTAAGTTCCAAGCAGGGGCCGGTTCCTGAAAGGAGGATTAGTATGGAGTAATCTTTAAAAACTTGGAAAACACAGGATGAGAGGAAAGAGGGATGACTTTCCTGTTGACACAAAAGCAGACACAGCTGCCAAATGAACTCTCGGGTAGCTGGTCTGAGACCCAAGGAATTAAGATGTACCATGTAATCTAACAAAATGGGCAATTCAGCAGATTCTGGGAAATATTTTTCCTAGCACACCAAATGGAAAACCTTTTCCATTTAGAACTATAAGTAGTCTTAGTGGAAGGCTTTCTGAAGCCTTTAGGATCTCAAGAACACCCTGAGAGGTGTAATCAGCAAACTCTAACTCCTCAAGAGCCAGGCCTTGAGGTTGAGGGATTTGAGGTCCAGATACCAAACCCTTCCTGGGCACAAGTCAACAGATTGAGATTCCTGGGAGGCACAGGGAAGATGGACTGTCAGAGACAGAAGGAGGGTACCAGGCTGCCTGGCCTAATCCGGGCAATCAGAATCACCCTGCAAGGCTAAGATCTGATTTTGACTAGTACTTGAATAGGAGAGGAAAGGGGGAAGATAGAGGAACTTCCTCCCAATCCAGAAGAAGGGCATCCAGGGAACTGAGCCCAGCACTGGAGGCCTGCAACAGAACAGAGGAAGTCTGTGATTGTCTGGGGCTGCAAAAGATCTATCTGAGGGATGCCCCACCTGGCAAAAACTATCCCCAGCACTTGAGGATCCAGGGACCATTCGTGATGGCCCTGGGAAATCCTGCTGAGGGCATCCGCTAGGACATTGTCCTTCCCTGGAAGATGAACTGCTATGAGGAAGTGTTAAGGAATAGGCCAGAGACCACAACTTTATTGCCTCGGTGCACAAGGTCAAGACCGAGTGCCCCTGTTTGTTGATGTACCACATTGTTGTGGTGTTGTCTGTTCTGACTTGTATCACCTTGTCGTGACAGATGCAGAAAAGCTTGAAGAGCTAAAAAGACAGCTCTGAGTTCCAGCAAATTGATGTGGAGCAGAGATTCCTGGGGGACCAAACTCCTGAGTGGAAAGGTCGCCCATGTGGGCTCCCCAACCCAGAAGGGAAGCATCTGTAGTGAGAGTCAAGTCGGAAGGGGAAATGAAGGGGACCCCGCTTAAATTGCTCTGATCCTGCCACCACTGGAGAGCTAGGATCAAGGTTCGAGTCACTGGGACCAACTTGAAAGGGGGTCTCTCTGAGACCAAAAGGTTCTCAAGTGAAACTGAATGTCTCTCATCTGAAATCTGGCCCCTGCACAACAGCTGTGGATGCAGCCATGTGCCCCAGGAGCTGCAGAAAGTGTCTTGCTGGTCGAGAGACCTGCAGAGTGAAGGAAGAGGCCAGAGCCACTAAATTCCTACCCTTTCTGGGGAAGAAAGGCTCTGGCTAGCTTTGTGTCCAATTCCTGCCCCTATAAAGGTGAGTACCTGGACTGGTTCCAGAACCGACTTTGGTAGGTTTAGCAGAAAACCCAGGGAGGTGAGAAGCTGCTGGGTGACCTGCAGGTGAGATTTTACTGTTCTGGGACTGGCCTACAATGAGCCAGTCGTCTCAGATAGGGAAAAACAGCAATCCTCTGCCTCCTTAAGTGGGCCACTGCCACTGCTAGACACTTTGTGAATACCCTTGAGCAGAGGTAAGGTCAAGGGCATTGCTCTGAACTGGTAATGACCTGAGGGCAGTTAGAATCTGAGGTACTTTCGATGGGATCTTCTGATTAGGACATGGAAATAGGCATCCTTGAGGTCCAGGGAGGCTAGCCAGTCCCTGGCCTTAGGGAAGGTAAAATCATTGCCAGAGTTACCATTTTGAACTTTGGTTTCAAAAGATGCTTGTTCAGATATCTGAGATCTAAAATGGCCGCCACTCCTGTCTTCTTTTGGGGTAAGGAAGATCTGAATACAGACTCTGCCCTGATGCAGGAGAGGAACCTTCTACTGCTCTGAGAGCTAACAGGGATGAGACCTCTGTTTCCAGAGCTAGGGTCTCTAAGCACTTGCAGGTAGAAAAGTCTGCTTCTCAACTTGGGAAACTTTTTGAAGCTGAGAACCAGACCCTGGCTTACTACTTCCAGAACCCACTTGTCTGAGGTTAAAGCAGCCCAATTCTGACTGAAGTAAGCCAGCCTGCCCCCACTGGTACAGGAGACTGACCTTGGGCACCCCATCAGGGTGCCTGTTTCAGGAGCTTTAGGCTGGGGTGGGAGCAGGTCTGCCCACCCCTCGCCTGCCCCTGCCTCTGAAGAAGCCCCTCTGAGCATAGGCAGAGGAGGCCTGAGTCTGGTAGAAGGCTCTGTGAAAAGGCTCTCCCCTCACCCATGGGGCATGCCTTTGAGGAGTGGCTTGCCGCCTTAGCCTGGGCACTCTTGTAATTAGTCCTATATTCATCCATCTTTTTCATGTAGTTCTCTGTCTGCTCTCCAAACAGAGAATTTCCACCACAGGAAAATCCATAGCCTTAGTCTGGTCCTGGACAAACTAGTACACCTGAGCCAGGCCAACCTACGAAAAGCTACAGATGTGGCCATGACCCTAGAGGAAACATCATTAACATCCACAGCAGCATGAAACTGAACCTTAGAGGCTTCAATGCCATCAGCAGCCACCTGTTCTAGTTCACTAGCCAGCTGGCCATGGGCCTGCTTGGCCCAATTGCATAACAGTATCCCATCTAGATTTCTGATACCTAGCTACATAAGCCACATAATTTGCTTGCCTGAGTCCCAGAGAGGCTGCCATATACTGTTTTTTGCCATGGCATCAATCTTCCTGGAATCCTTGTCAGGAGGATGTGGAAGCCAAGGAATATTAGCTTTATCACAGGCAGCAGCCTGAACTACCCCAACATGACTGCATTGCTGAGAAAGGAATTCTGTATCAGGGCCTGACAATGTATACCTTCTGTCCATCTTTTATCTACAGGAGGCACAGAATTAGGAGCTTTTAAAATTTTAATTGTGTGTTTCCAAAAGACTTATGTAAAGGAATAGACAATCTCCTAGACTCTGAATATCCATCATTTCTACAAAATCAGGCTCCTCTTGCTCATCCACAGCCTCTTCTAAGGGAAGCTGGAGGGTTTCGCAACTTTTATAAAACATAAAATGAGATGGGGACTCAGACAGCATAGGGGAGATTCTAAAGGTCTGTCTGGGAGATGTCCGTTCAATGGGCACACCCAGACCTTCCCAGCCACATTCATACTGTTCATAATCCTCCTCCTCCTCTGGTTCATAAAATTTCTCAATATCATAATCCTGAACCACTGGGACCGGACGAACCGACCTTTACCAGATAGTGGTGGTTCGGACGGACCCTGAGACAGTGACTGGACAATTTGTATGGCTTTTGCTATCTCTGCAGCAGTTGCAGAAGGAATTTTGACCCAGACCTGTTGATTTTCTTGTTTTCTTTACTGGAATTGGTTCTCAGAACCAGCTTTTCTTGCCCGAGAAGTCTGGCCCTGGTCAGAGGCACTCCTCTGGTTCGGTTAGCACCGAACCGGTTGGCCATCCGGTCAGTGGACTTTTGGCTCTCTCGCCCTGAGCCTGCCCAATCTTTTTCCAGGGTGGCTGCAGGAAATTCTTACATACCTGGCAGTCTGACTGGAGGTGGTCAAACCCCAGACAATAAACACATGTGGTGTGGGGTCAGCCTGGCAAAGACTTCCCACAAACATCACAGTGTTGAAACCCAGTGGCCCGGTTTTCTTTTGGGTTTCAGACATAATGCCAGCCTAACCAAAACTTGCTTTTAACGGCAGTGATAGTAAGACAACCTTATCGGTTCCTAACCGTGTCACGGGTATTGGAAAAACGTAATAAATCTGTTTTTTAGAACCGATAAGAACCGGGAACCGACTCTAAGATAGTAACTTTTAGTTTTAAATGAGTTTTAACTCCACTGATCGGTTCAAAACCGAACCGATAACTTACAAGTTCCACACAGACAAAACCTTCATTTACTTACGGTTACCACAGATAGAGCTTGAACCGAATGGTTTTATGTTAAAATAAACTATTCTCGTTAAATCCAACCGAGAAAACACTTTTTAAACCGAGAAATGAACCGAGCAGAAGGAGAAATCTCCGGAGCGACTGTTCACTGAGGCGGAGTAAAGAATCTGACAGTTCAAGTTTGAAATGACACAGAGCTGCTCTCGTGCCAAAATTCTATTTTGGAATGGTTTTAACCATTTCACCCCGGGGCAGTTCTAGAGCTGGATCAAACTGCTAATGTCTATAATATAGCAAGACTTCATGTTGTTTGAAATGGGCAGACTGGGTGGGCCAAGCGGTCCTTATCTGCCGTCAAATTCTATGTTTCTATGTTTCTAAAATGATTTTCTCAAGGTGGGGTATTCCAGAGGTAGATCTCTTTGCAGCCCCAGACAGTCACCAATTCCCTCTCTTTTATTGCAGACCTCCAGTCCTTGGCTCAGTCCCTCTGGACGCCCTGATCCTGAATTGAATAGGAACGTTTCTGTATGCCTTTCCCCCCCTTCCCACTCCTGTTCAAAGTTTTGGTAAAAATAAGGTCTCAACCTTGCAAGGTGATTCTGATTGCTCCAAATTGGGCCAGACAGCCCTGGTACTCCTTGTTGCTGTCCCTAGCAGTCCATCTTCCCCTGTCTCTTCCCAGGAATTACAACCTGTTAGCATCCTCTCAGGGAAGGATTTGGTTCCCTAGTCTTCAGTCTCTCGATCTCTAAGCATGGGTCTTGAAGAGTCAGAGTTTGCAGATCTGCATCTTTCCCAAGGGGTTCTGGATATCCTCAAGGCTTCTCGAAAGCCCTCCACCAGAAAGACTTACAACTCCAAATGGAAAAGATTCAGCATTTGGTGTTCTAAGAAGCATGTTTCTCCAGACACTGCTGAATTGCCTACGGTTCTGGATTATATGGTCCATCTTAATTGCCTAGGCCTCAGACCAGCTACTCTCAAGGTACACTTGTCAACTGTTTCTGCATTTTTATCTGTGGGGAAGTCTTTCTCACTGTCTTCCCATCCTGTGTTCTGTAAATTTTTTAAAGGATTGTTTCACACCAATCCTCCTTTTAGAGACCCTGCCCCTGCTTGGGCTTTGAATGTTTGCATTGCTTAATTTATGCAACCCCCCCTCTGAGCCTATGTTTTCAGCAGAGCTTAAGTACTAGACCTGGAAACCTGTGTTCTTAGTAGCCATTACTTCTGCCAGGCGTATCAGTGAATTGCAAGCCCTGTCAGTGGAACCTGATTTTATCTCATTTCACAGGGATAAAGTGGTTCTTAGAACCAATAGAAGGTTCTTGCCCAAAGTGGTTTCAGACTTCCATTTAAACCAGTCTGTGTCTCTCCCCATTTTCTTCACTGATCATTCTTCCTCAGGAGAGAAGAGGCTACACACTATAGATGTGAAAAGAGCCCTTAGTTACTACATAGAGTGTACCAAGGGTCACAGGTTTGACTCCCTCTAGTTGTTCCTCACTTATGGAGAAGTGGGAAAGGGCAAGCCTGCCACCAAAAGATCTATTGCCAGGTGGATTGTGTCGTGTATACATTTCTGCTATGAAAAGCTGAGAAAAACTCCACCCTCAGGCCTGAGGGCTCATTCCACAAGAGCTACAGCTGCTTCCCTGGCTGCTGCCAGGGATATCCCTCTCTTAGAAATTTATCAAGCAGCCACCTGGAAAATGGTCCATACTGTTACCAAGCATTATTCTCTGGACATCTAGGCTAGGAGTGATGCTCGGTTTGGCACAGCAGTACTTCAGAGCCTATTCCCAAAGTAGGTTCTGTCCCTCCTCCTTGGAGGTACTGCTTGGTAGTCTGCAATTGTCAGAATGCAGCAAGACTTCATGTTTGAAGAAAAAGATACTCACCTTAGTAATTATGTTTCTTCTAATGGAGTCTTGCTGTATTGTGATCTCCCTCCCTGCCTCCCCTCTCAGAACCTGTTTTTGGGAAGTGGTTGGGCAGGTTCAGTGTTGCACCCCAGGGGTGTTTTTTGCTTGCACCCTCCTCCTTTTTCTTTGGGTGCTGATTTATTATTGTTATTTATAGTACATTGGGTTTTGTTTTTGGGTTTCCTGACTTGAGTCTTCCTTGGGAATTCAAAACTTTTTTCAGCCAGTTGGCTAGTAAGAATTGTTACAATTTCCACATAGAATTTTTAGTTTAGTTGGGCTCGTAAGAATCTGACGGTTTAGGTTTGAATCACTCCAGACAGAGACTTCAACCGAGCTCGAGCTCAGCATTCTATGCCCTGCATAGAAAGTTATCTCTTTGTTCTCCAGAGCAGTTCAAAGGTTGGGAATCACTGCAATTGTCAGAATACAGCAAGACTCCATTAGAAGAAACATAATTACTAAAGTGAGTAATTTTTTTTTTACCTCAGACAGGGGACAATGGGATTTGCACACCCCTGCCAGATGTGTCTCCTGATCCAAATTTTGGGGCTCCTCTCGGTTTTCTTTCCTGCAACACATGGCAGACACTCTTGATCTCCCCTCTCAAGAGTCCAGCCAAGATGAGGAGGAAGGCCAGGACTATAGAGAGATAAAAGGTGTTCTTTCTCATAAGAAACTGGTTCTCCCTATTTATAAACTCTCCAGGATGAACACTATGAACATTCTTCAAAACCCCACTTCGGTGCAAGGGGTTGAAAAAAGGGCTGACATGAAATATCAATTTTCAAAAACTGATACTGAATTTCTGTTTGTGCACCCAAGTCATGAGGGAGTGGTACAACAGGCAGCACGTGATAAAGCTGGAGTTCTACCTTCTTCCTAGCCACCAGAAAAAGATACTGGATTTCATGGGTAAGAAGACATATACCTCAGCCTCTCTCCTTCTTCACTTGGCTTCTTATATGTCTTATACCCCTAAATATCAGAAGGCTCTGTGGAACTCAGTGTTGGCAATTGTCAAACAAGGTTCAGATTCCATGACCAAAGATTTAGTGGAATCAGCTAAGACAGCTCTGGAGAACATAAAATACCAATTCTGCATGGTAGATGATAGCAATAATGCTCCCTCAAGGGTTATAGCCCAGGCTATTTCCCTGAGGCGCTTTGCTTGGCTCAGGTCTACAAATCTGTCACAAGACACTCAGTCCAAAGCTGTGGACTTCCTTGTGACAGAAATCTTCTCTTTGATTCCAGGACTGAGGAGTATATGAAAAAGGTTGACGAGTGCAAGGCAACCAACCAGAGTAACATTACTAAGACTAGACCTCAGGGGGCCCACAAACCTCAACATAGGGGTAACAGAGGTAGGGGCTACTTTCCCAAGCCTTTTTACTCCCTTCCTCCTCAGTTTGACCTCTCAGTTCAGGGTTACTACAGAGGTAGAGGCAGGAAGGGCCAGAGAATATCTACTTCTACCCCTGCTCCTGCCACCCAGCAAAAGCCCTGACTCCTCAGCCCAGGTTGCCTCCCCTCTGCCTGTAGGGGGCAGGCTGTCCCACTGCCTCCAGTTCTGGACCCTTATTATCACAGACAAGTGGGTCTTGGAGGTAGTAGAAAAGGGCCTGTCTCTTCAGTTCAAAAAGATGCCAGCTTTAAAAAGAATTCAGATGTCCACACCTCTAACTTCAACAGAGAAAATTCTGTTAGAATTGGAAGTAAAGAATCTTTTGGACACAAAAGTAGCGGAGAAAGTGCCTGTCCATCAAAGGGACAAAGGACTCTACTCCAGGTACTACCTAACTTAGAAAAAGAATGGGGAGTGGTGGTCTATCTTAGACCTCAGGTTCCTAAACAGGCACCTTCTGAAACCGAAATTCAAGATGGTCACTGTGAATTTAGTGATTCAGTCTTTGCAGCAGGGAGACTGACTAGCCTCCTTAGATCTCAAAGACGCTTACTTTCACATCCCCATCAGGTTAGCCCACAGGAAGTTCCTAAGGTACAAACTTCCATCAGGGCACTACCAGTTTGCAGCCATGCCCTTTGGCCTGATGTCTGCCCCAAGGGTATTTATAAAATGTCTAGCTGTAGTGGCAGCTCACTTAAGAAAAAGGGGGTTATCAGTTTACCCATACTTGGACGACTGGCTCATAGTAGCAAAGTCTCCTCCACTTCTGGAACAGGCCCTTTCATTAACAAAGCACACTCTGCAATCTTTGGGCTTCATTATACATCTAAAGAAGTCCAAGTTAGCAGTAGCCCAACTCCTCACCATCATAGGAGCACTGCTGGACACTTTGCATAGCACAGCCTTTTTACCTTTAGAAAGGATTCAAAATTTCCAGTCAGTGGGAAACTCCTTTGTCCTGGGTCAGCCCAGGCCAGCCAGGCATTTCCTGCAGTTACTGGGCCACATGACATCTACTGTATGTCAGCGGTGGTCCCAGGGATCAGATTTAGAATGAGAGACTGTCAGCATTACCTAAGGTCTCACTGGTCCCAAAGCAAAGATTCCCTGTCCAAACTGATTCCAGTTACTAAACACTTGCTACAGTTTCTGGACTGGTGGAAGTATTCCACCAACCTGTCAGTAGGGGTTCCCTTCCAGATTTTCTCCCCCTCAAAAATCATCACTGCAGATGCTTCTGTGCTTAGATGGGGAACTCACATGGACGACTGTTCTGTCATTGGCTCCTGGACTCCACAAGGGTCACAATCCAACATCAATCTACTGGAACTCGGGGCCATTTATCTGTTTCTCAAAGCTGTTGCTCTACAGATAAAGGGACTGAGAGTTCAAATAAGAACAGAAAACACCACTGCTATGTTTTACATAAAGAAGCAGAGTTGCACAAGGTCCACCATCCATTACTTGGAGGCCATAAGGATTTGGGACCTAGCCTATTCCCTGGGAGTCGGTCTCTCAGCTATACATCTCCCAGGGAAAGATAATACCCTAGCAGATGCCCTCAGTCACATCAACCAGGGGCACAGCAAATGGTGCCTAAACAAGCAAGTGTTAGCCACAGTGTTGAGGAGGTGGGGCACACCAGAAGTGGATCTGTTTGCCTCCCATCTGAACCATTAACTTCCTCTGTTCTGCTGCAGGCTCCCAGTATTGGGATCTTGTCCATCAGATGCCCTTGCACTGGATTGGACAGAAAGGTTCCTTTATGCCTTTCCTCCGTTTTCTCTAATGTTCAGAACTTCGTTAAAGCTCAACGATCAGCCTGCAACGATGATATTGGTGGCACCAGACTGGCCGAGACAGGCATGGTACCCTCTCCGTGTCCGTGTCGTGCAGCAAGCATATTCGTCTTCCTCTGAGTCACTTCCTTCTGCCTCTTCCCCAGACAGGTTTGTCTAATCCAGATTTAAAACCCCTTCCCCTCAAAGTTTGGCTCTTGAGGAGCTAGAGTTTCCTGATTCTCTGTACTCTGAGAAAGTGCTGAAGATCCTGCGGATGTCCTAAAAGCCTAGTACAAAAAGAGACTTATGCAGCCAAATGAAAAAGATTTTCTATCTGTGCAAACAGAAGCACATTAATCCTCTTAAGGCTTCAATTCCTAACATTATGGATTATCTGGTATACTTGCAGGACTCAGGCTTGAAGCTCTCTTCCTTGAAGCTTCATCTGGCTGCTGTTTCAGCCTATCTTTCTGTGGGGAAGACCAAGTCAGTCTATTCACAACCGGTTTTCAAACAGTTTTTGCACAGGTCTCCTTCATGCCCAGCCTCCAATAAGGGAACCTGTGCCCCCTTGAAGTTTGACTCTTTGTATTGCCAAACGTATGGAGCCTCCTTTAGAGCTCATGGCTACAGTCCTTATTAAGTATGTGACCTGGAAAACTGTTTTTCTAACCCCAGTAATACTCAGGTATTCATAACTTTCTGCAGTAAGCCTTCTAGGTAGGACTGCCCGGAGAGGACAGAACACATGCTGGAATTCTTTGCATGTGACAACTTTTCAAATGTTGCCCTGTACTAACTGCTGGTGTTCTAAACTTAGATTTCACTCTCCGTCTGAAAAGTCTGGTCGCTCAGAGTGTCGCTCTCTTCCTTTCATCTATGTGAAGAAAATTTTCAAAAAATATATATAAGTATATTTTTTATTTTCATTTGCTGCCTTTTACTAAGTGTATTTTGTTATTAGACTTAGTTTAGAGTTAGTTGTGTTTTCCCGGTTCCTCTCGGTTTCGTATAATTATGGGGGAACCGGGTTAGTTTTACTGTTAGTCGGGGTTTTCTGACTAAAAAACCTTTTAGTTTATAAATGTTATTTGTTTAAAAAACTTTATTTTGTAACCGATAACTCCGGTTACTGAACCGCTAATACCGGTTCCCTTTTCTATTATCGGTTTGGTTCTGTTGGTTCCTATTCGGTTCCGGAACCGACCGCAAACTGCTATCTTTCTTTAAAAAGTTTTATCTTTTAGCAGTTACTGATTTTTTTCTCTGTTTCTGTTAAAATATCAGAGAAACCTAAAAAGAAAACAGGTGAGCCTGGTTTTAAGAATTGTACCCAGTGTGGGGACGTTTTTGCCAAGACAGACAAGCACAGCTTGTGCATGGCCTGCCTGGGCTATGAGCATTTGAAAGAGTCATATGCTATCTGTAAGACATTCCCTGACAAGACTGTTGAAGAATGCCTGGAACTGCTAAAATACAAGCTTGCTCAACCTAGGGGTCCCTCTGGCTCTGACCAGCTGATACTCCATGGTAACGTGGGTGAAACCACATCTGTTGTTGCCTCTACCCCAGAGATGGGTGAAAAGGGCAAAAAGAGCACTAGTGAACTGACTGACTCCCCAGTTCCTTCTAAAAAAGCTAAGAAACTGAAGCACACTGAACCCCCACCTCCTAAACTGGGGACTTCTGTGTCTGGCCTTACAATGCCTTCACCTCAGGAAATTGCCCAGGCATTTAATGTCATTCAGGCTTTACAAAGTATTACTGTTCCACCTCAGCAGCCACCTGTCCTGACCCCGGGTACCTAGGCTGGCACTGCAGGAAAATCTTCTTTCCTAGAGGAAGAGGATTATGGTGAATGTGAGGTGGATGAAGGAGAACCTTTTGAACCTGAGATGTCCCCTGAGCAAGAGTTTGGTTCTCCCCCCAGGGTATCTGAGGACTACTCTTCTCAACTCTCTTTTATTTGAAAGATGGCTGATGCCCTGGACATCACCACTACAGAAGAGACTGAGGATGAGGAGGAGGAGGTGGAGTATATGGAAAAGATGGGGTTAACCCCCACTAAAGCTCTCCTCTTCCCTGTGAATAAGTTTTTTTAAGAAGGATGCACTAAAACTCCTTCAGACTCCCAATTCCATCCCTCTCCTTGACAACAGGATGGACAAAAAATACTATGACTATGACAGCATGCGAGGTTTCTACTGTTCCAATCCCTCTCAATACTGGGCCTTAATTTATACTTTCTCCCCCGGGGGGATTACTTCACTTGGAGCATTTTCTGTACTTTTGTGGTTTTTCACAGTCATAAAACTTGGTGTTCTTTAACAAGAAGAGAACCACCGAAGACCTTTGCGACACTCGATTGCTGAGGCCATGTGCCCAGACTGACTTCCCAGGGAATTCTGCATCCTGATCTAGAAACCAGCAGCACCTCTGTTCCTGCAGCGATTCCTATACCTGGACGATCCTCAGTAATGGGAATGCTGCTTGTGCCACACGGAGCACTCTGGCAGTCTGCCACCCCGCCCGGGGTTCCAATCAGCTGTTCTTCACATGGACCTTTCTAGGGACATGGATATGTTGTTCATCCACACTCATTGGCAGGTATCCTTGCCGCTTTAAATCTTGCCGGAAGGTCTTCAAGCTTGCTCCTCCCACCCACCCGGGTGGTATAACTCTCGGCTCCGCCCCATGACGCCAGATCTTCCTTACCGCTTGGAAGCTCAGGTTCCCTCCTTAACGCCTGCTTTGAGACTGGTTCCTATTTCTCCGCTTTGCGGATTTAAAATAAATTTTATGGAAAAGACTTCAGTCTTCGATCCTCATGGGCTGCGATGGACAAATCGACTCGGATTTGGAGATGCCCATGCGGCAGAAGATGTCTGGACGGATCCACACTCCACGCGGTGTCTACTGCTTAGGCCTTGAGCACCCACCCAGGCTTGCGACCTGTGCTCATCTTTCTCGGCCTACGCCCTCAAGACCTAGCTGCCCGATTGCAACTGGGCCGGCCCCGAGAAGCGCTTTCTCCGTGAAGTCCAAGGAGGCCCGGTTATGTGTCCGGGCGCGGGCTCGGCGGATCAGCTCGAGCGGATGGTCGCCTCAAGAGGAGGCGGCACGGCTGTATCTCTCCTCGCCGCTGCATTTATCCCGCCTCTGGGTTCTTCCTACACGGCTTCTTTTATGAGCTTTTGTCTGTCCTCTCCACTAAGGGAGAAGGGCTACGCCTGCTGGACCTTATTCTTGGTCCAAAAGAAGGACAGGGTAAGTCCTCCGTCGACGCTCTTGGGAGCGGGAAAGGTCCTCTCCCGAGTCGGTCGACCGCCGGGTTCGGTCGACTGGCTGCCCGCCACTGGCCTCACGGGGTGTCCCCCACAGGTCAGTTGACCGAGACTCCATCGACGAAGTCGAGATTTTTCTCGACCCGTTGGATGGGCTGTCGCCTTTAGCAGCCGAGATTCCCCTCTCCCCGTTTCCCCCGGGAGGAGTTGAGGATCCCGTGGGCTCGCCTGTGCCTCCGGTTCCGGAGCCCTCGGATGGACCATCCGAGCCGAAGGGAGTGCCGGTTCCGGCCGACACCTCCCCGCACCGACCTCGGAAATTCCGGGACTCTTGGTCTCGGTCTCGGACCTCTTCGCGGTCCAGCCGATCCCACCGTCATAGGCGGTCTCGGTCTCGGCACCGCGTTAAGCGGCGCGACGCTGCCCTCGTCCTCCTCCTCGGACGCCAGGAGGCTTCGTGAAATTACGCCGACGGGCACGAGGACCTCATGTTGCAACAGCTCTCCTGGCCGGGAGTAAGTCGACCCTCGCCGCTTCCCGGCCATTAAGTGGCTGTCACCGAGCGGCCGACACAACCCCCGACTTATCCGAGGAGTCTATACCCAGGCCAGTTGTTCGGCCAAACCAGCTGCTCCAACCGATTCCGTGGAACCTCCGCCCACAGCCACCTATTGGGCTCCGACCAAGGATTCTCGGTCGGCTAAGGGTCTACCCCATCGGCTGTCAGTTACCTCACTCCCGACCGACCTTGGCAGGTGAAGGGTGGCTCAGGCCAGAGGCAGTCTTTCGAGGACTCTTCCGAGTCCGAAGATGATTCTCCTTTTCTCCAAGCGACTGGACTTGGAGTCTTCAGGAGGTCAGTCAATGGACGATAGCCCGTCGTCCTTCCTAGGACTGCTTCGCTCATCTCGGAGTCCACCGGATGGAGCTCGAACCCGCTTCCAAACGGGCCAGGTATCCTCACGGAGATTCTGGACCGAGGGATCTCGACGGAGGCCTTTCCGTGGCCGAGGCCATAGTGGGTCCGCACTGGAGCTTTGGCAGCGCCCGCTTCCTGCCCTGCACCTTCGGCCAGGATGGCTAGGAAGTATGCGGTCCCTACCGGTTCCTTGTCCGGTTTTCGAACACCCTCTGCTGAGGGGTTGAGCACGACAGCTTCCGGCCGCTACCGGCAACGCCAGGGATGTGGACAAACCTCCTGACAAGGAGTCCAAGAAATTGGACTATGTCGGCGAAAAGTCTACGCTAGGCCCCTTCTCGGCCTTCACAGGCCAGTTCGGCCGTCCTCATGGCACATTTTTCTCATGCCCTGTTGGGCTCCCTGGATGAGGTCATCCCTCATCTTCCCACCGATCTGCAGACTACAGTTAAGCAGGTGTGGGACCAGGGCAGGGCAGTGGCCAAACAGCAGCTCCAGACTGCTTTGGATATAGGGGACTCATGTGCCAGATCGGTGGCGGCCGCAGTGGCTATGCGTCGGCGGGCTTGGCTGAGGATATCCACCTTTACTTCGGATACCCAGCACAAGTTGGCGGATGTTCCCTTTTTGGGGACTGACCTCTTCCCCTGGGGTGGAAGGTCACCTGCAGAGGATCGAGAAGTCCAATGCTACATGGACTCGGTCTCTTCCGCCAGAAGGACAAAGGCCGCAAGCCACAGCCTAAGCCCTTTCGTCCTTCTGGTGCCCCGGCGCCCCCGACCAGCACCGCCAGGGCCAGCAGGCTCGGCCTTGGCATCCCAAACCCAAGGCCCGCGCCTCTAACAGGAGGCAGGAGGAAAGGCCCAGGAGGTCCCTCGGCCGGTCCCTCTCCAAGCCTGCCCAGTGACGGGCTGAGGGTGTCGCCCCATTCCCGCCACCTTCCTGGGTCCCCCGTGGGGACGGCCCGCACCCTGCTCCGCCTGGTCCGCTGTTTCCACGGACAGGTGGGTCTTGGAGGTGGTGGAAGAGGCCTGCCTCTGGAATTGAGCAGGCACCACCTTCAGAGCCGCCGCCTCGGGGCTTCGGGATCCCAGCTCACTGGTGGCTCGTCGAGCCGACATCGCTTCCTCCTCCAGAAGGAGGTGATAAGAGAGGTGGTGGACCCTCCTTCAGACCCAGGGTTTGTGTCCAGGTACTTCCTGGTTCCGGCGGACGGGGCTGGCGCCCATTCTCGACCTCCACACGACCTAAACAAGTTCCTAAGGTCTCGAACCTTCAGGATGGTCACTCTGGCTCAGATAATACCATCCTTGGAACGCGCGCGTGGTTCTGCTCTCTGGACTTGCAGGGACGCGTTTTTCACGTCCCTATCCGTCCATCTCACCAGAGATTCCTTCGCTCGAAGCGAAGGATCCCTCTTCGAGTTCCAGGCCATGCCCTTGGCTTGTCTCCAGCTCCCAGGTCTTCACCAAATGCATGGCAGTGGTGACAGCATCTCCCATGGGCGCCGAGGGGTCCGGGTGTACCTTACCTGGACGACTGGCTGATAGCAGCTCCCTCCAGGAAGGAGGCGGAGTGGTCCAGAGATCTGGCCTCCAGGTCTGCTCTCAACTGGGCCTCTTATCAACGAGGCCAAGTCGGAACTCGGGCAAGCAGGTGATTCTATTCATCGGGCGAGCTCGACTCTCTCGAGCCAGGCGCGGCTCCCGGCGGACAGGGCCGGGGTTCTTCCTCCTTTGCCCGATCATTTCTGGTTGGGCAATTCGCGCCCTGCCGGGACTTCCCTGCGCCGTGTCTCATGGCGGCCTGCACCCAGCGTGGTCCGTTGGGCCTGGCTGGAACATGCGTCCCCTTCAGTAGGACTGGCCAGCCAGTGGTCCAACGCCTGCGATCCTTTGGACCAGCTTGTGTCGGTGACACAGGGGATGTGGGAGCTCTCCAGTGGTGGACCGTTCCAGATCATTTGCAGGAGGGCATCCTGTTCGTCCCGCCTGCGGACGGCGTCTCTCTGTCGACCGATGCCTCTCTGTTGGGTTGGGGTGCCCATCTGGGGAACACGGGCTCATGGCCTCTGGTCCCAGCAGGGGTCCCGATGCCACATCAACCTGCTGGAGCTCCGGCGGTCCGCTTCTGCTCTCACCGCCTTTGCTCCGTTCCTCCGGGGTCAAGTGGTCCGAGTCCAGACGGACAATACCACGACCATGTACTATCTAAACCGCCAGGGCGGGACGCGCTCCATGCTTTTATGCAAGGAAGCTGTCCGCATTTGGTCACTCGTGCGCAGCCTGGAGGCGGATCTCCTAGCCATTCACGTGGCAGGAGCCTCCAACACCCTGGCCGATGCCCTGAGCCGGATAGGGGCTGCATCCCACGAGTGGTCTCTCCTGCCGGAGGTAGTACAGCATCTGTTCTCCCATTGGGGCACACCTCAGGTGGACCTGTTTGCCTCAAGGGAGAATGCGAGCTGAGTCTGTTCCATGCCACCCCCTCAGCAGGGCTGGCTGCAGGGGGATGCCTTCTCGAGGCAGTGGACCCCGGGCCTCTTTTACGCCTTTCCCCCATTTCCCTTGATCACAAGGTGCTTCTCAAAGGCGAGGAGACAAAGGGCGCAGGTGATTCTGATAGCCCCAGACTGGCCTCGCTAGTTCTGGTACCAGATCTCCTCAGTCTCAGCTCCAGGACTCCGCGGCAGCTTCCAGCTCGCCCGGACCTGCTCTCAGTCAATCAGGGGAAGGTGTTCCATCCGGACCTTCAATCCCTGCACCTGACGGCCTGGTTCCTGAGCGGCTAGAGTTCCAGGCCTTGGGTCTTTCCGACGAGGTACTCAATGTAGTTGAGGCGTCCCGTAAGGAGTCGACCAGAAAATGCTATGCCTTCAAATGGAAAAGGTTTTCCATTTGGTGTCAGGGCAAGGGCTTGGACCCTTCCTCCTGTTCCTTGGCAAGCATCTTGACTATTTATGGTCCCTTTCTAGTCAGGAGCTTAGGTCGACGACCCAAAGGGTGCACCTGGCAGCCATCTCTGCCACCGGGCGCGGGCGAAGCAGTCGAGGCGCAGGAGAAGGTGGCTCGCTTTTTCAAAGGCCTTGATCACATTTCCTCCAGTGCGGGAACCCCACCTCCATGGGATCTACTGCTGGTACTGGCAAAGCTCATGGGCAAGCCATTCGAACCTATGCACAGGTGTGCTCTCTCTCACCTGTCGTGAAGACCGCCTTCTTGGTGGCTATCACGTCAGCCAGAAGGATGGGAGAGCTCAGGGCTTCCATCGAGTCTCTTACCTGGTCTTCCACAGGGACAAGGTTGTCCTGCGCCCCCACCGAAATTCCTTCCGAAGGTGGTGTCGGAGTTTCACCTTAACCAGGTGTTGACTTGCGGTGTTCTACCCCAATCACACCCGGAGGTCGAATATAGGCTCCATACTCTGGACCCTAGAAGGGCGCTCGCTTATTATAAGGAGCGCACGGCTGAAATTCGGGGAGAGGTTCGCCAGCTGTTTGTCACCTACGCTGAAGCCGCATCTGGCAGACCTGCAGCCAAGCGGACGATAAGCAGGTGGGTAACCTCCTGCATAGATCTCTGCTATAAGTTGGCGGGCATGGAGCCTCCCAGAGGGATAAGAGCTCATTCTACCCACCATACTGTTGCAACGGTGGCTGCTTCCAGGGACGTCCCTATCCAGGAAATCTGCAGGGCTGCTACCTGGAAGTCAGCAAACACCTTCATTACCCATTACCACATCGACCTTGAGTCACGCCGGGATGCTGGTTTTGGGGCCTCGGTTCTCCAGTCTCTCTTTCCCAAGTAAGTATTGGGGTGTCGTCTTGCCTCCTCCTCCCGGAGAACTGCTAGGAGTCTGCCAATGAGTGTGGATGAACAACATATCCATGTCCTAAATACAGGTTACTCACCTGTAACAGGAGTTCTGGAATGGTATATGTTGTTCATCCTACAACTCTGACCTCGCCCGGCGCGTCACAACCTGAGCTTCCAGCGGCCAGATCTGGCCATACGGAGCCGAGAGTTATACCACCCGGTGGGTGGGAGGAGCAAGCTTGAAGACCTTCCGGCAAGATTTAAAGCGGCAAGGATACCTGCCAATGAGTGTGGATGAACAACATATACCATTCCTAGAACTCCTGTTACAGGTGAGTAACCTGTATTTCCCTGCCTCCACAGTCTGCCCAACCAGAGAGTCCCAACGCTGTAGCAGCTACCGGCCAGGCCAAATGGGGTAGCGCTGCCACCACTATGCCCACAACAGTCCAGGCTGCCACGCATGGACCGCGCCCCAGGACCATGCTGCCAGAGCAGGCCCTCTCACAGGAAACGCACTGACCCACACAGCTGTACATGCCTGCAGGCAAATCTACTTAACACATGAGGCCCCCATCGGTGCTTACCTTTGTAAGCTGCTGAAGTTCACTTGACTAGCCTCCACAAACTTCTTTCTCCCCAGGCTTTGGCTTCCAAAATGCAGCAACAGGCCCCCTTTGTTGCTCCAATGCTCCCCTTCAGACTGTGGCCCGAACTGCTGCTGATTGTCTCACATAGGTCTTTGAGGGAGGAGGGCTGGGGTGGCTAGCGGCACCCCCCAGCCCTGCCACGGCCCTTCGGCCGAACTTGCAGACTAAACCTCCCTGACTCTTCTCTCCCTCCTATCTCCTTTGGTGCCAAAATCCCCTCTTATTTATACCCCTAGGGGATGGGGTCCCCTGCCGGCAGCAAGCAGGTCCTACATCCCGGACCTGATGGCACCAAAGCTCTCTCTCCATGCCTAACTACACTTTGCAACCCAAAGTTAACTAGTAAGCACAGAGAGGGTGCCTAGACTTCATTTCTCTGAAAGATTCCATCGTCTTTGTTAGTGATAGCATAGTCTGTATGTATTAAGAGATTTGGAATTGTGATTATTTCTCTTTTTTCTGTGTATTTTTTCTGCAGAATTTTGAATTGTTCCTGATAAGAGATCCATCACCTATACATTTTTTACATTATGTGCGTCCTGTTATTTGATTATCCTTTATTCCTTGCCCTTCTTCCTCTTTCTTCTCCTCTTCAGGACCCACATTTCCTATCCAGACAATACCCCTATATTTTTGTCTGCCTTGGTTTCTCTGTTTTTTTTTTTTAGTCAATTTGCCTTCCCTCTTCTAGTTGTTTGTAGCGCTTAAATATACAGCAGCCACATATACAACATGTTACCTCTTCCCCAACCCCCTTTTTATCCCTTACATTATCTGTGCTTTAAATATATTGCCACACTACCTTAATAAACCTTTGCCATACTTTGTAATTTCTCTAATATGACCTGTTTCTAACCTGTTCTATAATATTTCATGTTTCCTGACTTTTTCTTCTCCTTTCTTTTTGTGGGTGGCAGGTCAGTTGGAGGTTCCTATTTGAGATTTATTTTAGCTCTAAGGTACATTATCGCTTCCCTTTGTATCCCACCAGAGCTACTTATGTTCACTCATAAGCACTAGGGTCCACATTTTCAAAGGAGTTGCGCGGCGCAAAGTAGAGATGTACCATCCACCTCAAATAATGTGCCAAAGCGCAATATTCAAAAGGGTAAAATGCATTGTGCATCTCCAGATGCGCCAATATACAGAGATAATGTATGCAGTGCAGATAAAGGGTGCGTTCCCATGAATATGCTGCGCATCCCTATATTCAGCCAAAGTGTGCGACACATCTGCCACACATGTTGGAAATACGCTGCCCAAGTTAGGCATGGAAAAGGCATGCCTAAATTGGCCAGCCACCCACAGGCAGGCAACAGAACTGCAGGCAGGCCATCCGGGGACAGCTCTCGGAGGTGCACCAGATCATGCTTCAGGCACCCACACACAGTTGTCAAGCCAGGATGAACATACCCAGAACCACAGGTGCAGTGTCACCACCAGCACTGTCCAGGGAGCAACCCCCCACACCGCACCCTGGAAGTAGACACCCAACAGCCACATACCAGTGCTGTCAGGTGCCCCCAGACATACCACGCGGAGAGGACAGCACAATGCAGCAGTTGTACTGGGAGTTAAGGCCTGCACCCATGCAGCATGCCACTTGGTGGTGGCATGCACCCAGGGTGCCATCTGGTGCAGCGGTGTCCAGGTAGCCTGGTTGACAGGTGGCAGCCTGGAATAGGCCAGGGACTCATCTGTGGCACACATCCATGGTGGTACACCATAGGTGCACACAAGTGGGGCCCACCCACTCGGGTACCTAGTCACCCTCTGCACATTGCCATTGCTTGCAGTCACCGCCATGTTCCTCTCATACAAGGGTGTGAGGAACTGCATGTGACTGTATGCTGCACATGGTGCTGTTGTATCACATGCATGTGGTATACCGATCAGATTGTGTTACCCTGTACCCACCCCTGCTGCATGTCCCAGTGGACCCCTGTGGCTACTGTCCAGGTGGGCCCCCTGTACCCCAATCTGACCTTGTAAATGGCTATGAGTAATAGCACTGTACCCTAGGCCAATGCAGTCCACCCACCCCACACACAAACAGTCCATCACACCTGCCGGCTGCAGTACCTTCTGTTCACCTTTGTGGAGTGGTGGGCAGCCCTGCAAAGCTGGGACTGAGCATGCCCCGAGTATGCAAATGACCTGAATACATTCCAGTAATGAGCTGCAGATGTGGAAGAGGGGCTTGGAATATGCAAGGAGGTAATTTTCATATTCCAGCTGAATATTGCAACTTTGCGCACCACGCAAATGGCTTTGCATTGTGCATTTCCCCATGCTCTGCATAGGGCTCAGCTCACCTGCTGCACTGCGCATCTCCCACTGCGCGGTCACGCATGTTTGTGATTTTCAGTCAGACATGCGTGAGTGCATCTCATGGCGCATCTTCTGAATACATCATTATTTTTGGCCAGTGCATCACAGATGCGCAGCGCACGCACTTGTGCGATTTTGCCAGGTGACGTTTGAATAGGGGCGAATAAGTTCTCTTTTTGACTCTGACTTGCTCTCCACCATTAAGTTTAGGAGACTGTTTCTAGTGCTTGATTTACAGTGCCTATATTATTTTAATTTTATATACACTGCTCCCAATGTTTGTTTTTTGTTTTGTTTCATGAACATGTATTTTGTCACTTTATATGGGTTTGGACTGGTTGCCACTTTAACTTGAATCAGGCAAATTTAATAATATCTCTATAAGTTAATGTATAAATTAGAACGTCCTTGCTCAAGCTCCACCCCCTGATGAAGCCTCACACTATAGAGGCGAAGCTCCAGGGTTTAGCACTACTGTTTCTATGTGAGCCTTTTTTAGTTAGTAAATTTTTGATTGCCACCAACACTGCTAAGCTGTGGAACTGCCAGACTAAAATGAGATTCTCACTATGCCACTTAAAAATGTTGTGCAGTTTCATGTTATAAGCTGGGCAGTTATGTCAGCAAAGTATAATATGAAAAGCATCACCTTAAATGACAGAATTACTCAACAGGTAATGTCTTTTTTTTTTTATTATTGTTTTTAACACCATTGTCCTGCCATCAGCCTTGGGGAATATACTCTGTTCAGGTGATTTATGCCATCATTCAGATAGCAGGGTGTTTTATGTCCCCATTTTTTCTCTTCCTCCCTCATCCCCTGGTGGTCGTGGTGCCTCTTTTGGCCTTGCCAACTGGTGCTTGCCCAATGGCAGGAGCAAGCTCCCTGGCCAAGCCAGTGGGGTCACTGCAGAGGTGGAACTCACTGAATTGATAGCTTATTTGGTAGAGCACAGGGAAAGTATTCTGGTGATCTGGATTCAATTCACAATTAGATAACATTATTTCTTTACATTACAATTTATACTTTCCTCTGATTGTCAAGTTTCTCCTGAAAGTTCAGCAAGAACAGATCAGGATTACCTTAAAAGAATGTTCTAAGTTTCTTATTTTAAAATAACATACTATAGTATATGCGCCTTCACCTTTGCAGGAGTTAAATTTACATTAATTATAATTTTTGACCGACTGCTCTTGAGAACAAATGATTTGATGCATTTTATTGGACCAACAAGGATGTTACAAAAAGAGCAAATAGCTTTAGCTTTTGGACCAACAAGTCAGTCCTTCCTCGGAAGCTTAATGGCAGTTATTTAGAAAATCTCATATTATTGACACTTAGAACATGCAGAAAAAAAGAAATAATTCTCATTGGTTTAAAACGGGCATTCAAAACATAATTAAAGTGACGTCAGAGAGCTTGAATATCTTAAGTGTGCTTTCAGCTGAACCAAATTAAAGGTTAAAGGTTGTATATTATATCATGTAACAGTCTAATGAATAACAAAAGACTAGAATTCTCTACTCACTAAATGGTATGTCAAGTGCAAAAAACTCCCAAAGACACATGCTTTAAGAGTGAGGTAAGAGCTCACCAGTAGAAGCCAGCTTCAACTCTGCTCTGAACTCTTGTTAGTTTGAGAATACAGCCAATGGCAAGAAAATGACCCTGGATAAAACAATTGCATGACAAAATGTAACATATTAGCAAATAAAAAATAATCCCCAAACATTACAACAGAAATTATCTTTACAAGGCATATAGAGGAATTAAAGTGATGTTAACCCAAAGTGAGTAAGTGTATCACACTGATGAATGTACAGCTGGCTGGAGATGTATTTCCAACATACTCTCAACCACCTGTTATGTTTCAGAAACCTTGAGGCTTTCAGTGTTGTAACAAGATTTTATACATTATAATATCAATTGTCAGTGTATGTCAGATACAAAGAAGTACTAGTCAAGGACCCCAAGAAACTGAGTCTATGCAGTCTGATATGTACATATTTCAATAAATTGTCAGTGTATAATATAACATACATTTACAGAAACAGTCTAAGGAATCTAAACAAAATTCCTAGGAATTAAATCTCCTCCCTGGGAAAGTAACTACTTAAAAGGAAATATATGTACATGAACTTAATACACCATCAATTGCACTAAGCACTACAGTAGTTACCACAAATAAATTACACCTGTCATGAACCCCCAAACAAATGAGACAATGTGTCCTAATAAGTACAGAATGTAAAACATAAAAGCATATACTCAAACTACAGAACTAGCAGAAGGAAGAAAATATCCACTATAATATGAGCACAGAGTCCAGCCACTATGTCATCATAATGTCATGTAGCTGAACATACGCTTACCTCAGTATCACCACAATATTCACATCCACTATACCCACATAACCACCCACCTCAGATACCCATATTAACTAAGTCCGCCAGAGACAATAGGGCTGCAGGAGAGGCATCTGGTTAAAATATTGAAAATTATTTTTCTTATCATATTTTTACACCTACTTTTCAACAGAGCCTGGTGATGAACCTGCCTCGTAAAGAAAGGCAGAGAAGATGTTAAACTCCTGGCCTAAAGGTAATGTCATGCAAGGACTACAAAATCAACTTTTGGGCTGCAAACACACATTTTGAGCAGGAGTTGGAAAATGACAGCTGTCACATTAATGAGTCGCTGTACCAAAATGACTATGTTGAAATGCTGTGGTAAAAATACTGAATATTACCAAAGTTATGAGCCTGCATTTGCAAAATTCAGCATAGCCTCATAATTTAAAGAAGCAGTGCAACAATTGGAGAAAATTTTGACCTATACTTTTTTATGCTATTTTAGATTGCCGTTTACCTCCTGACTTGTATGATATCCTTCTTTCCACAATTTGAGTCTGCTTGGGTACCTTTTTCCATGTCTGAAATAATAAAAGGAGCACTCGTTTTAATGCGACTCAGACCAGATTTTCATTAGTATTTGTAGCTGCTTTTTGAACAACTTTTGTTCTGTAAGATCAAAGAGCGATGTCTGCTGCATAATAGTTCATTTTAGTCACATCAGAAGTGATATATAAACAACAGATGGTCAAAAACAGCTAAAAATACAGATGAAGACCCGGTCCACACTGTATTAACCCTCAGGCTGCCAAAAGAATTGGAACATATAGGAATTTTGGACTGATATATCAGTCCGTGGGTATAGCAAGGGTTAAAAGGAGTACTAGTGTTATTTCAGACATGAAAGAAATACTAAAGCAGACCCAGACTGTGGAAAGAAGGGTATCGTATAAGTCAGAAGGTATGGCACTAAAATAGTATAAAAAGCATTGGTCAAAATTTTAACCAGATTATTGCACCGCTGTTTTAATAGATGAACATACTAGAATCATACAACACAAGAATGTGCAAAGTATAATACCATCCTGCATGAAATTTGTTCAAGTCTAGGAATACATTGTTTTTTGTTTTTTTTTTTGGCATTGAAAAAGTATAACTTGGTCCACAGGGAGGAAATTTGGATACAGCTTTATTTAATCAAGCCCTACTAAAGGGGGGGACAGCGTCCACGCCAGGAAAGGAGAGCTGCCAAAAGGTGGCTCAGTCCTGCTCCTACCCTCTCCCCCGGCCAGCTCCCCGACCCAAGGTTGTTTCTGAATTCGGGTCGCCGGCGTGGCACGCGGTAAGGCTAGATGCCTCAACCTATTGCACCACCGGGCTCACAGGTGATGGCCTTCTAAACTGACCTGCCAATAGAGACTGTGGACATAAAGACAATAGAGCAGTCCTTAGTGTTGCCCATCCCTTAGCTTTTGCCAGAACTGAGTCAGTATGGCTGTGGAGAGTGTTTAGGAGTGGCAAGAACATTGAAAAGAATATGAGGTGCTCTCGCTGCACCAGAGTTGGATATAACTGATACTGCTGCTATTACAGTACTATGCATGTGTGATACTGTATGCTCATTTTGCCTTGTACTCAGTCGTAGAATCGCAGCAGCACTGACATGACTACATATGCGCCATACTTACATATGCATAGTTAAAGTCTGCACCGGTAAAAGTAAGGCCCCACTGAAAATGAGATACAGCATCTTAGCCAGGCTAATGTGTATTAGTACATTGAAAAAGTGGGTAAAATTAGGACCTCTGAAATGAGATCCTGCATCTCATCAAAGCTATCCTGTGTAAGTACAATGCCAAAATGGATAAAAGTTTGACCCACTGAATATGACATAACTGCATCTCAGCCAGGCTATCTGACTGTGTCAGTACATTGTAACAATGCTATAATACCATCAAGAGGTTCTGGAGACATGTGAACATTGAGAGCAAAGCTTGAGAAATTTCAGCATTTTTCCAGTGCCTCTGTGATATGTTGCAGGTGAGTTTTATCGTTTAAAATAAATAAAAAGAGCCTTAACATTTGGTATAGTGATTTTACTGACAGGCATAATGAAGTCAGTTGCTGTACATGTATTGATTTGAGCATACAGGAATGTATAGAGTGTTGTTCCAGTTTTACATGAAAAACACAGGGAAAAGGAGGGTGCCCTACATGGAAATATTTTGTTAAATCTGGTAACACTGCAATTGACACCACTATCATTCTTTGTAATTCCCTAGGATGCCCCTTGCAGCCTCTGAAAATGCCAAACGATTAGCTGCCTAGCATTTATTTACCCTTCCTACAAGTATAAAACCATGAGAGTTCCAGTTGCCCCATAGTCAGCCATACCATGGCAGCACTGTCATGACTACATATGTGCCATACTCACATACGCATAGTTTAAAGGGACACTGTCAACCTCCTTAGGTCTCAAAGTGCCCCTAGTTTAACAAAACATATTTTATGATTGCCAACATTCTGTAAAGACTGCTGATGCAGCTGGTAGTTTGATTCCAATTCTTTTTATCTTTAAAAAGTGAAAAACAGACTGTCCACCATACTGGTGTTACCACACCAAAACAGGTTTGTTTACATTCCTTGTTCAGCTCCCACTGCATGTTTCCTGGACTAGGAACACCCACAGCACAGTCTAGTCACTCATGATGCAGTGGGAGTTTAGAAGGCTAGTGCCTCATGAGTGACTGCACTGTTTGGGTGTGCTTCTAATGTTCAGAAAGTATGCAGTAGAACAGATCCAGGACTGTAAACAAAACAAGGTTGTTTATAAATATACATTGCCATGCATTTCAGTTCTACTAAACAAGGAGACAGACAAAACAAATGGCAACACCAATGAATTTTAGAGAAGGTAAGAAATCATAAAATGTAAGGTTTTAACTATAAATAATATGATGAAAAATAGGTTGACAGTGTCCCTTTAAGTTAGCACTGGTAAAAGCAAGACCTCACTGAAAATGAGATACTGCATCTTAGACAGGCTAACATGTATCAGTACATTGTAAAGTGGGTAAAATTAGGATCCCTCTGAAAATGAGATCCTGCATCTCTTCAAAGTTCTGTGATATGTTGCAGATGAGTTTACCATTTAAAATAAATAAAACAGCCTTAACATCTGTTATAGTGATTTTACTGACAGGCATAATGAAGTCAGTTGTGTACATGTATTGATTTGAGCATACAGAAAAATGTACAGGAGTTTTGTTCCAGTTTTACATGGAAAAATACAGGGAAAGGAGGGTGCCCTACAGGGAAATGCTTTATTCAGTCTGGGAACACTGCAGTTGATACTGCTATCATTCTTTGTAATTCCCTCCCTAAAACATTAATTGCCTAGCATTTAAAACCCTTCCTTTATCCAATGCCAGTAATTAGGTCCAGAATGAGTTTGCATAAATCAATTATTAGAGGAAATGTTTACTTCACAAACACACACACACACACACTCACACACACTCTCCCACTCTGGAAGAGTTGACTAAGACTGTAATTTGACACTACCCTGCAGTTTGATGTTATCTGTTGAATGTCATGTCAGTAAATTATTAGTCTCCAAAGACAGCAAGTCACATTGCAATACAAAAAAGCTGAGAAAACAGTATTATAATTGGTTTATCAAGTTGGATTTAAAAGAACACGTGTTTCTTGTACTTACTGAAGCAATGCAAGGTTGGGGAGAAGAGGTGATTGTCCAGAGCATTTGTTTCTTAATCCCTAGGCTGGCAAAAGAACTAAAATGAATCTATTTGATTGAGACCCGGACAGATATTCAGTCTGCAGCACTGCAAGAGTTAAACTGAAGAGCTGCAAAGATGGAAGTATCATTCTGTATCATTTTTAGAGCTGATGCAAGAGGGCTGCAGGCTCAGCCTGCCTGAAGCCCTAAAAATTCAATGTGCCACACCTTCTCCCCCCGCAATACATTCACAAACCCACACACACACGCACACATTCACACAATACAAATGTGAGAGGCCAACCTGTAGATAACACAGTTAAGACGGACTGTATAAGCACGAGTCAAAGTCCATGGCTCATTGAAAACCTAAAATATGTATGTTCATGCTTTGATGTAAGTTTTACGGTAATGTGCCACATATCCAACATCAATGTTCGAGCCATCTTCCACCAGATAAGAAGTAACATAAGTCTGATCTCACAAGCTTGTCTCTGTTGTGTACTGTTGAAATGTCCTTTCAAGACTATCACAGACATATCTGAGATTGAGGTGCCATCCTGAAAGAAGTGTTGTGCCACTGGTTTGCCAGTCATCTTCCTATTAATATTATATCTGTGTGAATTCATTCTAGTGCAGAGTTGTTGTTTCATCTCCCCACATACCTTGTGCAAGGACATGTCCTGCATTGAATAAGATAAACAACATTGCATGATGTACATTTATAATCACCCAATATGCTGAATTGTCTGTTTTGTGAGGTAACCACACAGTCTGAGGTGGAAATGTGCTCACAAGTTTTACATCTGTGTTTATTACAGGGTTGCGTGCTATGTGATGTTGTGGCACTCTGTTCAGGTTCAAGTTTACTCTTAATAATCAGGTTGGCTAAATTGGGTGGTTGTTTAAAAGATAGTAGTGGCAGTTCTCGAAAAATGCAACTAAGGGTTTCATCCTCACTAATTATTGAGTGTAGGTCCTTAATAATCTTAAATTGAAGTTCAAGTTCAGGATGATACGTGACTACTAAGGGTACTCTGTTAGTAGTGGTCATTTCATTATATTGAGAGGGGTGGGTTTGTAGTTTGGATCTGATGTGACCAGGGCATTACTCCTAGTTCTAACAGGAGCCCAGTAGTGATGAGTGATGTCATTTAAGTCTGCATCATCTCCTATTATAGATGCTGACCCAGACATAGAAAGGAATTTAGAATGTAATTCAAAACTGCAGTGTGTCATGCCCCCCCCCCCGTGTTCTAACCTCAGATTTGTTTTCGCTGCTGAAGAGAGCAGATACACTGGCGTCTTTTTCCAGTTTTTCAGTCCTTGTGGCTAAGTTTATTGTTTTCTTGAGTTAAAGTATTTTGAAATGGAAAACTAGCCACTTCAAACCCCAGGAAATCTTATTGTATTCTGACTAATGCAGTATAGTCTCACCATAGGACTGCCTCGGAGCTGAAATGGTTAATAGAACCTATGCAAATGATGGAATGCTATGCTCGAGCTTGGTTTTCAAACCACTGTCCCTGGTAAACAATCTCTGTCAGATTCTTGACTGCTGTCTCAGTAAGACGCTCTGAGAGCTCTCCTTCATCTCTTGAAGAAAGTTTATTTTCTGTTTTTATACCAGTAAATTCATTTATTAGGTGTTCTTATCACTGTCCTTGGTTTTCAGGTAGTAATTGTTTAGATTTTAGTTCATAGAGGGTAAGTAGTTGTTTTTCTCCCGGTTCCCTAACCGAGGGAATTTGACAGTTCCTTTATTTTTCCTTATATTGTATTTGTTAGTTTTAAGAATTTCTGACTCTGTATAGTCGGTAGTTATCTAAAACTTATACCAGAGTAATTTTCCAGTCTGTGGGTCCCTTTATTTCAACTGGGGTAACCCCGGACTTATACTTTAAAACTGTTCTTTTACGGTGTAACAATTGATTAAAAAAAAAAGAAACAAAAGGTCTGATTGGTCTTTTTGTATACTTTTTCTTATGTCACAGAAACTAAAACAGAGAACAGGACCCACAGGTTTCCAGCACTGCACAGAGTGCGGGGAAGTGTTTGCAAAGGCTGAGACTCGCTTAATTTGCCTGTTCTGTCTGGGGTTTGACCACCTTCAGATAGACTATGAGATCTGCACTAATTTTCCTCAGTCCACCCTTGATAGATGGTTAACGACTAAGGGAAAAAATGTTGGATAAGGCCATTATCACAGCTACCGAACAGTCTGCTGAACCAGAGGGACTGCCCTGTGACAGGGGCGATAGTTCCACAAAAAAGAGAACCACGGATAAGGCTGCTGAACCGTCCGTCGCGATTAAGAAAAAGCGTAAAGAAAAGCACCAGGAACCACAACTGGTCCCAACAGCGGTTCCTTCTGCTGAAGAGACTGCGAACGCGATCAGAATTATGCAGTCTTTACAGTCTCCGGTTCTGGTTGATAAACTGCCAGTTCCGTGAACTCCCGGTTCACAAGTACCCAGTTTAATAGACCAAGGTGGGGAACAGTTTGAGGATACTGGTCCTGCTGAAGAACCAGATGATGATTATGCAGATGATGATTATGATGAGCCTATAAAGCCAGACATCTCTCCTAACCCCCACAGGTCTGATTCCCCTAATAAGGGAACTGAGGATTTTTCCTCATACTTTGCTTTTATGAAGCAAGTTGCCCAGTCTCTTGACCTCCCATCCCATGAGTCTCTGGAAGATGAGGAGGAAGAAGACTATAAGGAAATGATGGATATTCCTCCATCAAAGAGGCTGTTCCTCCCTCTGCACAAGTCTTTAATAATAATAATAAAACTTTATTTCTATCGCGCCTTTCTGAAACTCAAGGTGCCTTACAGTAACTACAGATAAAACAGGTAAAACATCAGTCTAAGCTCATAATATCCCAATAATCAGTCAGGATAGATTTTACACCATAAATAGGTCTTTAAGGTCTTTTTAAATTCCTCCATGGACGTACACTGACAAAGCGGATGGGGTAGAGAATTCCAGAGGGTAGGGGTAGCATACATAAAAGCACGAACTCCTGAAGATTTTAAAGAAACCCTCGGAACCTCTAGCAACCCCTAATCCGCTGAGTGGAGAGATCGCTTAGGGCAGTAGGGGATCAGAAGCTCTTTCAAGTAGTCCAAGCCATGTCCGTGTAGGGCTTTGTAAGTTAAAAGGCCAACTTTAAAAGTGATCCGCCACTAGAGTTGGCAGCCGTGCAGATCACGCAGAACCGGGAAATATGACAGGTATGAGATGTACCCTCAATAACCGGGTCAAGCTGTTCTGCACCAGCTGCAAGTGGTGAATATAAACCCAGGAAGCCCTAGATAAAGGGAGTTGCAATAATCAAGATGAGGTCACAAAAGCGTGGATCAATGTAGGCAGATCGCTGGGTGGAACAAGGTGCTTAATCCTGGCGATGTTCCTAAGATGATAAAGGATAATTTTACAACTGCCAACACCTGCGAACTCAGTGTCAGTTCGTTGTCAAAATCACCCTCAGGTTCCGACCTGTTCAGAGGTAGGGGCGGACACCTCCAGAAATAAACCTGAGGGTAATCCAGCTCCTGTCCTCTCTACCTTGCGATCCAGATCCACAGCCATTACCTCAGTCTTCTCCAAGTTCAGCTTTAGCCAGCTTGAATTCATTCAGCACTGGATTTCAGTGAGGCAGCTATTAAATACTGAGGAAACTCTGTCCTGGTCAGGTGCAAATGATATGTAGAGCTGGGTATCATCTGCATAGCAATGAAACTTCAGCCCATACCTTCTTACAATGTCTCCGAGGAGCAGCATATACACTGTGAACAACATGGGGACAACACCGAGCCCTGGGGAACCCCACATGACAGAGAGACTGGGTGGGAAGAATTAATCCCAACACCACACTCTGAGCTCTGTCTGTGAGGAAAGATCTAAACCAACTGAGAACTGTACCTGACAGACCACAGATGAACTCCAGGCACTGGAGAAGTATCCCATGGTTCACAGTGTCAAAGGCTGAAAAGAGATCAAGAAGAACCAAGATGGAGCAGCTCTTCTGATCTCTAGCCATCAGGAGATCATTGAGCACCTGAACCAGCACTGTCTCGGTACTATGCCTCTTTCGAAACCAGACTGGAGTGGTTCATAGATGTCATGGATAGTTAAATGGTTCTCCAACTGTATGGCCACTACTTTCTCAGTAATCTTCCCCACAAAGGGAAGGTTAGAGATCGGCCTGTTGTTAGCATGGCAGTCAGGGTCCAAGGAAGCTTTCTTCAAGAGGGGCATCACCACCGCCTCCTTCAGGGAGCTAGGAAACTCACCCATATCCAGGGAGCACCAAACTATCCATGCTAGGACTGGGTAATATCATGACAACCCTTTATCAGGGAAGTCGGGCCTGGGTCCAAACTACAGCATGTAGAGTGCATACTCTGGACATTCCTCATGACATCAATGAGCTCAGACCAGTCAAAGGAATTCCAGGAGAGATTAGAGGCTGCGGCCAAACGCCGATCTTCAGCTTCTCCTATAGAGGGAGCAGGCTGTAGTACCACCCTGATGTCGGTCACTTTAGCCGCAAAGAAGCGAACAAGCTCATCACACTCCACTTGTGAAAAGGCTTTCCCGAACCTGTAGACAGGTTGGCTGCAACAGTCTGTCGACAGTTCAAAAGCTGCTGAGCTGGTTTGTTCTGAGCAGCCTCAATCTCCTGGACAGCAACTGTGCCTTTCTAGGGGATTGCGAATGATTGTGTTGATAATGTTCCATCAGTCTAAGATGGTCGGCATCAAGGGCAGATCTCCACCAACAATGCTCTAATCTTCATCCTTGTTGCCGCATCTCCCTCAAGGTCCCATCAAACCATGGAGACCGAGGGGGGAGAGGATGAACATGAACAGAAGCAATTAGATCCAGAGCCAAGGAAATGGCCCTATAATAGGCCAACACCAAGGCATTAGGATCATTGCTCACTCCAGAAAACTCTGATAGGTCAAGCATCGCTGCCAGGCCTGCAGAGCTAACATCTTGCAAACAGCAGTACCTGACCATCTCCACAGGGGTAGGCCTGCAAGGGGGGGTGCAAAAACTGAATTGCACAGTGTAATGATCAGACCAATTGACAGGTTCCACCCCCAGGTCGAAGGCTTCAATCCCCAGGAGGAAGACTAAGTCCAAAGAATGACCACTCTTATGAGTGGCAGAAATAACCACTTGTGTGAGGCCCAATAATGTCATTAATTAGAGGCAGTGTTGTCCAAACTGAGAGAGTTCATCATCGACCCAGGTGTTAAAGTCACCCAGGACCATCAGCCTGGGCGACTCAAATGCCATGTCGATGACGAAGTCTGCTACTTCCTGCAGAAAACGCGTCTCATCACCTGGGGGACGACAGATGAGAACAATTCTACAACCCACACCTGCCACTACAGTACACTCAAAGGACTCAGCCCCCTCAACTGGTACACTTGTGAGGCCCAGTTCGGTCTTGAAACAGACTGGAACCCTCTCCCCCCCATGGTCCATCCTTGGGCAGTGTAACACTGAGTACCCAGCTGGAACTGCTGCTTCCAAAGTAGGACCCACATTTTCATCCAGCCAGGTCTCAGTAATGCAAGCCAGATCCACAGACCCAATAAGGTCTGCAATAACTACAGTCTTATTCTTTATGGTTCTGGCATTGCACAACACTGCCTGGCTAGACGGGCTCTGGAGCAGCACGGACCACTTTGCCTATCATCATTGGTGGTGCCCTTGGGTATGGAAACCTGACAAGAATGACCTTGTTCCAGAGTCCATTTCGCCCCAGGGCATCTTCTGGTTCCTGCAACCTCAATACAGTGTCCCTGCTCATTTGACTGCCACTGTTCACACCCCCCCAAAACCACTCCTCCCCCTTCGCACAATACCCAATGCTCTACAGCATTGGTTGACAACTGTAATGGTAAGGGGGAGAAAGAGCGGAGGGCATGAAGAGCGGAGGACGAATAACGTACGACCGTGGGGGCAGGCCTTCTACACATGTTAAAATTAATAACTTTAAAACCCCTATAGTGTCTCTGTGAATCCCCACACACTCACACCAGGGGAAACTCAGATAAACAAAAATCTAAACCACCCCAAACTAAATCTTTAATGTAACAAAACACAGAAAAACCACAGAAACAAAGTTTTCAGTCAAAAAAAAAATAACACAATGTCCAAATATATAAAATCCAAAAATTTAGTAGGTATTTTGGGCAGATGAGGCTCTTACCCTCTCTCAGTTCTATAAAGCAGACTCAAATATTGCAAAATAAACCTCAAACACCCATCCCGATAATAAAATAAATAGCCCTCAGTTACCCCTCCCCTAACATAAAACTCTAAAATAAAGTAAAATATAAAAACTCAGAGTCTTGAATGAGGGTAAATCGGCTTAGGAACAATTCAGTCACAGATGGCTAATAAACTTGCTGTAAAGTAAATCCAAAATGCAAAACAATTCAAACATGAGTAATTAATAAATATCTTCGGCTCCCCAGGGCCCTCTCACTGCCTCGGGGAATTAACAAGGCACAGGCACTCTCACTGTCTGTCTGAGCCAGAAGATAAAATCAAGAATATGGATTTTTTCAGTCCCCAGGCCCTCTCACTACCTGGGGGACCGACAGAAAACACAGGTACTCTCACTGCCTGCCAAGTACCAGTAAATAATAAAATAACAGAAATGGAAATCTGACCATGTGCAGGTAGAGGATCCTTAAAGCTAACGTCCTCACTCACGTTCCATATACCAGGAGGGCAGAGACCTCAATAATCCCATATAAGGGACCGCAGCCAGAAAATATCCGCAACTGCCCCCTCGGTTCTCTACCAGCGCCAACCCACCAGTTGAGCCCGGGAGAACCTAGGAACCAACAGCCCGTTCCGTCAACTACCTGACGGGACCACGGCTCAGCTCCCCAAACAGCCCCGAATTCCAGCTAGTGGTCATCTTGCAGGGTCAGGCCAACTGCTACAAAGTATTGCAGGTATTCCAAGTCCTGCATCCACCAAAAGCAACATTACAGGATAGTTCAGACAGACAATTCAGTTTACACAGATCCTCTCACACAGCACCAGTCCCAATAAATTAAGCTCCTAGATGATCCACCACCTGTCCTCTGCTCTTCTCCTCTCCTCCTCTTCTTAAGCTTCCTATCTCCAATCCCAGCCAACCCGAGATACAGATCCGGACTGAAAACGGCAAATTCCAGTAGGTCTGAATAACCCCCCAAAAGAAACACAAACAAATCAGAACAGGTCTTCAATCAAGTAGGACAACGGGCCCCGAAACGAATGACCCCAGTACACACTAAGGTCGTCAGCAACGAAGTGCTCTGTCATTGAATAGCGGGAGAAAATGGTTGGTGAAACAGTCACAGTCAAAAACGAGCAATGGACAGTAACAAACTTCAGTACATGGAAAGGAACAGTAAAGTCAAAAATGGAGGAAAATCACAATTAATTGCAGGAGTGTCCTACAGCACACCCAGCCTGGTGGCCATCTTCCTTTAGTAATGAATATCAGCGGAGGAGGCAGACCATAAAAATTTTGGAGACTCCCACTTCTGTCCCTTCAACTGATAAGAAAGCGGACATGAAGTATTGGTGATAAGTCTAGATGAATTTTGGTTTGGGCACCCAGCCATGAAGATGTGGTTTAGGATGCAGTCGTGACAAAGCTGGCATCCCTCTGGCATCCCACCCCCAGAGAAAGATTCCGGGAGGACGGACTCAATAGCAAAAAAGGTTTATTTGGGATCCTCCCTAGCCATTAGGCAGGTATCCTATATGGCATATTTTGCCAAATATCAAAAATCTGTGTGGTCTATAGTACTAGAAATTGCCAAGTCTGTTCGCCCTCCAACGGCTGCTGACCTAACTACACTTTGCAACCCAAAGTTAACTAGTAAGCACAGAGAGGGTGCCTAGACTTCATTTCTCTGAAAGATTCCATCGTCTTTGTTAGTGATAGCATAGTCTGTATGTATTAAGAGATTTGGAATTGTGATTATTTCTCTTTTTTCTGTGTATTTTTTCTGCAGAATTTTGAATTGTTCCTGATAAGAGATCCATCACCTATACATTTTTTACATTATGTGCGTCCTGTTATTTGATTATCCTTTATTCCTTGCCCCTTCTTCCTCTTTCTTCTCCTCTTCAGGACCTACAATTTCCCCTATCCAGACAATACCCCTATATTTTTGTCTGCCTTGGTTTCTCTGTTTTTTTTTTTTAGTCAATTTGCCTTCCCTCTTCTAGTTGTTTGTAGCGCTTAAATATACAGCAGCCACATATACAACATGTTACCTCTTCCCCAACCCCCTTTTTATCCCTTACATTATCTGTGCTTTAAATATATTGCCACACTACCTTAATAAACCTTTGCCATACTTTTGTAATTTCTCTAATATGACCTGTTTCTAACCTGTTCTATAATATTTCATGTTTCCTGACTTTTTCTTCTCCTTTCTTTTTGTGGGTGGCAGGTCAGTTGGAGGTTCCTATTTGAGATTTATTTTAGCTCTAAGGTACATTATCGCTTCCCTTTGTATCCCACCAGAGCTACTTATGTTCACTCATAAGCACTAGGGTCCACATTTTCAAAGGAGTTGCGCGGCGCAAAGTAGAGATGTACCATCCACCTCAAATAATGTGCCAAAGCGCAATATTCAAAAGGGTAAAATGCATTGTGCATCTCCAGATGCGCCAATATACAGAGATAATGTATGTAGTGCAGATAAAGGGTGCTCCCATGAATATGCCAAGATCCTATATTCAGCCAGTGTGTGCGAACATCTGCCACACATGTTGAAATACGCTGCCCAAGTTAGGCATGGAAAAGGCATGTCAAATTGGCCAGCCACCCACAGGCAGGCAACAGAACTGCAGGCAGGCCATCCGGGGACAGCTCTCGGAGGTGCACCAGATCATGCTTCAGGCACCCACACACAGTTGTCAAGCCAGGATGAACATACCCAGAACCACAGGTGCAGTGTCACCACCAGCACTGTCCAGGGAGCAACCCCCCACACCGCACCCTGGAAGTAGACACCCAACAGCCACATACCAGTGCTGTCAGGTGCCCCCCCAGACATACCAGCGGAGAGGACAGCCACAATGCAGCAGTTGTACTGGGAGCTAAGGCCTGCACCCATGCAGCATGCCACTTGGTGGTGGCATGCACCCAGGGTGCCATCTGGTGCAGCGGTGTCCAGGTAGCCTGGTTGACAGGTGGCAGCCTGGAATAGGCCAGGGACTCATCTGTGGCACACATCCATGGTGGTACACCATAGGTGCACACAAGTGGGGCCCACCCACTCGGGTACCTAGTCACCCTCTGCACATTGCCATTGCTTGCAGTCACCGCCATGTTCCTCTCATACAAGGGTGTGAGGAACTGCATGTGACTGTATGCTGCACATGGTGCTGTTGTATCACATGCATGTGGTATACCGATCAGATTGTGTTACCCTGTACCCACCCCTGCTGCATGTCCCAGTGGACCCCTGTGGCTACTGTCCAGGTGGGCCCCCTGTACCCCAATCTGACCTTGTAAATGGCTATGAGTAATAGCACTGTACCTAGGCCAATGCAGTCCACCCACCCACACACAAACAGTCCATCACACCTGCCGGCTGCAGTACCTTCTGTTCACCTTTGTGGAGTGGTGGGGCAGCCCTGCAAAGCTGGGACTGAGCATGCCCCGAGTATGCAAATGACCTGAATACATTCCAGTAATGAGCTGCGCATGTGGAAGAGGGGCTTGGAATATGCAAGGAGGTAATTTTCATATTCCAGCTGAATATTGCAACTTTTCGCACCACGCAAATGGCTTTGCATTGTGCATTTCCCCATGCTCTGCATAGGGCTCAGCTCACCTGCTGCACTGCGCATCTCCCACTGCGCGGTCACGCATGTTTGTGATTTTCAGTCAGACATGCGTGAGTGCATCTCATGGCGCATCTTCTGAATACATCATTATTTTTGGCCAGTGCATCACAGATGCGCAGCGCACGCACTTGTGCGATTTTGCCAGGTGACGTTTGAATAGGGGCGAATAAGTTCTCTTTTTGACTCTGACTTGCTCTCCACCATTAAGTTTAGGAGACTGTTTCTAGTGCTTGATTTACAGTGCCTATATTATTTTAATTTTATATACACTCGTTCCCAATGTTTGTTTTTTTTGTTTTGTTTCATGAACATGTATTTTGTCACTTTATATGGGTTTGGACTGGTTGCCACTTTAACTTGAATCAGGCAAATTTAATAATATCTCTATAAGTTAATGTATAAATTAGAACGTCCTTGCTCAAGCTCCACCCCCTGATGAAGCCTCACACTATAGAGGCGAAGCTCCAGGGTTTAGCACTACTGTTTCTATGTGAGCCTTTTTTAGTTAGTAAATTTTTGATTGCCACCAACACTGCTAAGCTGTGGAACTGCCAGACTAAAATGAGATTCTCACTATGCCACTTAAAAATGTTGTGCAGTTTCATGTTATAAGCTGGGCAGTTATGTCAGCAAAGTATAATATGAAAAGCATCACCTTAAATGACAGAATTACTCAACAGGTAATGTCTTTTTTTTTTTATTATTGTTTTTAACACCATTGTCCTGCCATCAGCCTTGGGGAATATACTCTGTTCAGGTGATTTATGCCATCATTCAGATAGCAGGGTGTTTTATGTCCCCATTTTTTCTCTTCCTCCCTCATCCCCTGGTGGTCGTGGTGCCTCTTTTGGCCTTGCCAACTGGTGCTTGCCCAATGGCAGGAGCAAGCTCCCTGGCCAAGCCAGTGGGGTCACTGCAGAGGTGGAACTCACTGAATTGATAGCTTATTTGGTAGAGCACAGGAAAGTATTCTGGTGATCTGATTCAATTCACAATTAGATAACATTATTTCTTTACATTACAATTTATACTTTCCTCTGATTGTCAAGTTTCTCCTGAAAGTTCAGCAAGAACAGATCAGGATTACCTTAAAAGAATGTTCTAAGTTTCTTATTTTAAAATAACATACTATAGTATATGCGCCTTCACCTTTGCAGGAGTTAAATTTACATTAATTATAATTTTTTGACCGACTGCTCCTTGAGAACAAATGATTTGATGCATTTTATTGGACCAGCAAGGATGTTACAAAAAGAGCAAATAGCTTTAGCTTTTGGACCAACAAGTCAGTCCTTCCTCGGAAGCTTAATGGCAGTTATTTAGAAAATCTCATATTATTGACACTTAGAACATGCAGAAAAAAAAAGAAATAATTCTCATTGGTTTAAAACGGGCATTCAAAACATAATTAAAGTGACGTCAGAGAGCTTGAATATCTTAAGTGTGCTTTCAGCTGAACCAAATTAAAGGTTAAAGGTTGTATATTATATCATGTAACAGTCTAATGAATAACAAAAGACTAGAATTCTCTACTCACTAAATGGTATGTCAAGTGCAAAAAACTCCCAAAGACACATGCTTTAAGAGTGAGGTAAGAGCTCACCAGTAGAAGCCAGCTTCAACTCTGCTCTGAACTCTTGTTAGTTTGAGAATACAGCCAATGGCAAGAAAATGACCCTGGATAAAACAATTGCATGACAAAATGTAACATATTAGCAAATAAAAAATAATCCCCAAACATTACAACAGAAATTATCTTTACAAGGCATATAGAGGAATTAAAGTGATGTTAACCCAAAGTGAGTAAGTGTATCACACTGATGAATGTACAGCTGGCTGGAGATGTATTTCCAACATACTCTCAACCACCTGTTATGTTTCAGAAACCTTGAGGCTTTCAGTGTTGTAACAAGATTTTATACATTATAATATCAATTGTCAGTGTATGTGCCAGATACAAAGAAGTACTAGTCAAGGACCCCCAAGAAACTGAGTCTATGCAGTCTGATATGTACATATTTCAATAAATTGTCAGTGTATAATATAAATAATACATTTACAGAAACAGTCTAAGGAATCTAAACAAAAATTCCTAGGAATTAAATCTCCTTCCCCTGGGAAAGTAACTACTTAAAAGGAAATATATGTACATGAATCCTAATACACCATCAATTGCACTAAGCACTACAGTAGTTACCCACAAATAAATTACACCTGTCATGAACCCCCAAACAAATGAGACAATGTGTCCTAATAAGTACAGAATGTAAAAACATAAAAGCATATACTCAAACTACAGAACTAGCAGAAGGAAGAAAATATCCACTATAATATGAGCACAGAGTCCTAGCCACTATGTCATCATAATGTCATGTAGCTGAACATACGTTTACCTCAGTATCACCACAATATTCACATCCACTATACCCACATAACCACCCACCTCAGATACCCATATTAACTAAGTCCGCCAGAGACAATAGGGCTGCAGGAGAGGCATCTGGGTTAAAAATATTGAAAATTATTTTTCTTATCATATTTTTACACCTACTTTTCAACAGAGCCTTGTGATGAACCTGCCTCGTAAAGAAAGGCAGAGAAGATGTTAAACTCCTGGCCTAAAGGTAATGTCATGCAAGGACTACAAAATCAACTTTTGGGCTGCAAACACACATTTTGAGCAGGAGTTGGAAAATGACAGCTGTCACATTAATGAGTCGCTGTACCAAAATGACTATGTTGAAATGCTGTGGTAAAAATACTGAATATTACCAAAGTTATGAGCCTGCATTTGCAAAATTCAGCATAGCCTCATAATTTAAAGAAGCAGTGCAACAATTGAGAAAATTTTGACCATACTTTTTATGCTATTTTAGATTGCTTACCTCCTGACTTGTATGATATCCTTCTTTCCACAATTGAGTCTGCTTGGCACTTTTTCCATGTCTGAAATAATAAAAGGAGCACTCGCTTTAATGCGACTCAGACCAGATTTTCATTAGTATTTGTAGCTGCTTTTTGAACAACTTTTGTTCTGTAAGATCAAAGAGCGATGTCTGCTGCATAATAGTTCATTTTAGTCACATCAGAAGTGATATATAAACAACAGATGGTCAAAAACAGCTAAAAATACAGATGAAGACCCGGTCCACACTGTATTAACCCTCAGGCTGCCAAAAGAATTGGAACATATAGGAATTTTGGACTGATATATCAGTCCGTGGCATAGCAAGGGTTAAAAGGAGTACTAGTGTTATTTCAGACATGAAAGAAATACTAAAGCAGACCCAGACTGTGGAAAGAAGGGTATCGTACAAGTCAGAAGGTAAGTGGCAATCTAAAATAGCATAAAAAAGCATTGGTCAAAATTTTAACCAGATTATTGCACCGCTGTTTTAATAGATGAACATACTAGAATCATACAACACAAGAATGTGCAAAGTATAATACCATCCTGCATGAAATTTGTTCGAAGTCTAGGAATACATTGTTTTTGGTTTTTTTTTTTGGCATTGAAAAAGTATAACTTGGTCCACAGGGAGGAAATTTGGATACAGCTTTATTTAATCAAGCCCTACTAAAGGGGGGGACAGCGTCCACGCCAGGAAAGGAGAGCTGCCAAAAGGTGGCTCAGTCCTGCTCCTACCCTCTCCCCCGGCCAGCTCCCCGACCCAAGGTTGTTTCTGAATTCGGGTCGCCGGCGTGGCACGCGGTAAGGCTAGATGCCTCAACCTATTGCACCACCGGGCTCACAGGTGATGGCCTTCTAAACTGACCTGCCAATAGAGACTGTGGACATAAAGACAATAGAGCAGTCCTTAGTGTTGCCCATCCCTTAGCTTTTGCCAGAACTGAGTCAGTATGGCTGTGGAGAGTGTTTAGGAGTGGCAAGAACATTGAAAAGAATATGAGGTGCTCTCGCTGCACCAGAGTTGGATATAACTGATACTGCTGCTATTACAGTACTATGCATGTGTGATACTCGTGCATGCTCATTTTGCCTTGTACTCAGCCGTAACGTGGCAGCACTGACATGACTACATATGCGCCATACTTACATATGCATAGTTAAAGTCTGCACCGGTAAAAGTAAGGCCCCACTGAAAATGAGATACAGCATCTTAGCCAGGCTAATGTGTATTAGTACATTGAAAAAGTGGGTAAAATTAGGACCCCTCTGAAAATGAGATCCTGCATCTCATCAAAGCTATCCTGTGTAAGTACAATGCCAAAATGGATAAAAGTTTGACCCACTGAATATGACATAACTGCATCTCAGCCAGGCTATCTGACTGTGTCAGTACATTGTAACAATGCTATAATACCATCAAGAGGTTCTGGAGACATGTGAACATTGAGAGCAAAGCTTGAGAAATTTCAGCATTTTTCCAGTGCCTCTGTGATATGTTGCAGGTGAGTTTTATCGTTTAAAATAAATAAAAAGAGCCTTAACATTTGGTATAGTGATTTTACTGACAGGCATAATGAAGTCAGTTGCGTACATGTATTGATTTGAGCATACAGGAAATGTATAGGAGTGTTGTTCCAGTTTTACATGAAAAACACAGGGAAAAGGAGGGTGCCCTACATGGAAATATTTTGTTAAATCTGGTAACACTGCAATTGACACCACTATCATTCTTTGTAATTCCCTAGGATGCCCCTTGCAGCCTCTGAAAATGTCAAACGATTAGCTGCCTAGCATTTATTTACCCTTCCTACAAGTATAAAACCATGAGAGTTCCAGTTGCCCCATAGTCAGCCATACCATGGCAGCACTGTCATGACTACATATGTGCCATACTCACATACGCATAGTTTAAAGGGACACTGTCAACCTCCTTAGGTCTCAAAGTGCCCTAGTTTAACAAAACATATTTTATGATTGCCAACATTCTGTAAAGACTGCTGATGCAGCTGGTAGTTTGATTCCAATTCTTTTATCTTTAAAAGTGAAAACAGACTGTCCACCATACTGGTGTTACCACACCAAAACAGGTTTGTTTACATTCCTTGTTCAGCTCCCACTGCATGTTTCCTGGACTAGGAACACCCACAGCACAGTCTAGTCACTCATGATGCAGTGGGAGTTTAGAAGGCTAGTGCCTCATGAGTGACTGCACTGTTTGGGTGTGCTTCTAATGTTCAGAAAGTATGCAGTAAGAACAGATCCAGGACTGTAAACAAAACAAGGTTGTTTATAAATATACATTGCCATGCATTTCAGTTCTACTAAACAAGGAGACAGACAAAACAAATGGCAACACCAATGAATTTTAGAGAAGGTAAGAAATCATAAAATGTAAGGTTTTAACTATAAATAATATGATGAAAAATAGGTTGACAGTGTCCCTTTAAGTTAGCACTGGTAAAAGCAAGACCTCACTGAAAATGAGATACTGCATCTTAGACAGGCTAACATGTATCAGTACATTGTAAAAGTGGGTAAAATTAGGATCCCTCTGAAAATGAGATCCTGCATCTCTTCAAAGTTCTGTGATATGTTGCAGATGAGTTTTACCATTTAAAATAAATAAAAACAGCCTTAACATCTGTTATAGTGATTTTACTGACAGGCATAATGAAGTCAGTTGTGTACATGTATTGATTTGAGCATACAGAAAAATGTACAGGAGTTTTGTTCCAGTTTTACATGGAAAAATACAGGGAAAGGAGGGTGCCCTACAGGGAAATGCTTTATTCAGTCTGGGAACACTGCAGTTGATACTGCTATCATTCTTTGTAATTCCCTCCCTAAAACATTAATTGCCTAGCATTTAAAACCCTTCCTTTATCCAATGCCAGTAATTAGGTCCAGAATGAGTTTGCATAAATCAATTATTAGAGGAAATGTTTACTTCACAAACACACACACACACACACTCACACACACTCTCCCACTCTGGAAGAGTTGACTAAGACTGTAATTTGACACTACCCTGCAGTTTGATGTTATCTGTTGAATGTCATGTCAGTAAATTATTAGTCTCCAAAGACAGCAAGTCACATTGCAATACAAAAGCTGAGAAAACAGTATTATAATTGGTTTATCAAGTTGGATTTAAAAGAACACGTGTTTCTTGTACTTACTGAAGCAATGCAAGGTTGGGGAGAAGAGGTGATTGTCCAGAGCATTTGTTTCTTAATCCCTAGGCTGGCAAAAGAACTAAATGAATCTATTTGATTGAGACCCGGACAGATATTCAGTCTGCAGCACTGCAAGAGTTAAACTGAAGAGCTGCAAAGATGGAAGTATCATTCTGTATCATTTTAGAGTTGATGAAGAGGGCTGCAGGCTCAGCCTGCCTGAAGCCCTAAAAATTCAATGTGCCACACCTTCTCCCCCCGCAATACATTCACAAACCCACACACACACGCACACATTCACACAATACAAATGTGAGAGGCCAACCTGTAGATAACACAGTTAAGACGGACTGTATAAGTACGAGAGTCAAAGTCCATGGCTCATTGAAAACCTAAAATATGTATGTTCATGCTTTGATGTAAGTTTACGTGTAATGTGCCACATATCCAACATCAATGTTCGAGCCATCTTCCACCGTATTAAGAAGTAACATAAGTCTGATCTCACAAGCTTGTCTCTGTTGTGTACTGTTGAAATGTCCTTTCAAGACTATCACAGACATATCTGAGATTGAGGTGCCATCCTGAAAGAAGTGTTGTGCCACTGGTTTGCCAGTCATCTTCCTATTAATATTATATCTGTGTGAATTCATTCTAGTGCAGAGTTGTTGTTTCATCTCCCCACATACCTTGTGCAAGGACATGTCCTGCATTGAATAAGATAAACAACATTGCATGATGTACATTTATAATCACCCAATATGCTGAATTGTCTGTTTTGTGAGGTAACCACACAGTCTGAGGTGGAAATGTGCTCACAAGTTTTACATCTGTGTTTATTACAGGGTTATGTGCTATGTGATGTTGTGGCACTCTGTTCAGGTTCAAGTTTACTCTTAATAATCAGGTTGGCTAAATTGGGTGGTTGTTTAAAGATAGTAGTGGCAGTTCTCGAAAATGCAACTAAGGGTTTCATCCTCACTAATTATTGAGTGTAGGTCCTTAATAATCTTAAATTGAAGTTCAAGTTCAGGATGATACGTGACTACTAAGGGTACTCTGTTAGTAGTGGTCATTTCATTATATTGAGAGGGGTGGGTTTGTAGTTTGGATCTGATGTGACTAGGCATTACTCCTAGTTCTAACAGGAGCCCAGTAGTGATGAGTGATGTCATTTAAGTCTGCATCATCTCCTATTATAGATGCTGACCCAGACATAGAAAGGAATTTAGAATGTAATTCAAAACTGCAGTGTGTCATGCCCCCCCCCCCGTGTTCTAACCTCAGATTTGTTTTCGCTGCTGAAGAGAGCAGATACACTGGCGTCCTTTTCCAGTTTTTCAGTCCTTGTGGCTAAGTTTATTGTTTTCTTGAGTTAAAAGTATTTTGAAAATGGAAAACTAGCCACTTCAAACCCCAGGAAATCTTATTGTATTCTGACTAATGCAGTATAGTCTCACCATAGGACTGCCTCGGAGCTGAAATGGTTAATAGAACCTATGCAAATGATGGAATGCTATGCTCGAGCTTGGTTTTCAAACCACTGTCCCTGGTAAACAATCTCTGTCAGATTCTTGACTCCGCTTGCCTCAGTAAGACGCCTCTGGAGAGCTCTCCTTCATCTCTTGAAGAAAGTTTATTTTCTGTTTTTTATACCAGTAAATTCATTTATTAGGTGTTCTTATCACTGTCCTTGGTTTTCAGGTAGTAATTGTTTAGATTTTAGTTCATAGAGGGTAAGTAGTTGTTTTTCTCCCCGGTTCCCTAACCGAGGGGAATTTGACAGTTCCCTTTATTTTTCCTTATATTGTATTTGTTAGTTTTAAGAATTTCTGACTCTGTATAGTCGGTAGTTATCTAAAACTTATACCAGAGTAATTTTCCAGTCTGTGGGTCCCTTATTTCAACTGGGGTAACCCCTGGACTTATACTTTTAAAAACTGGTTTCTTTTACGGTGTAACAATTGATTAAAAAAAAAAAAGAAACAAAAAGGTCTGATTGGTCTTTTTGTATACTTTTTCTTATGTCACAGAAACTAAAACAGAGAACAGGACCCACAGGTTTCCAGCACTGCACAGAGTGCGGGGAAGTGTTTGCAAAGGCTGAGACTCGCTTAATTTGCCTGTTCTGTCTGGGGTTTGACCACCTTCAGATAGACTATGAGATCTGCACTAATTTTCCTCAGTCCACCCTTGATAGATGGTTAACGACTAAGGGAAAAAATGTTGATAAGGCCATTATCACAGCTACCGAACAGTCTGCTGTGAACCAGAGGGACTGCCCTGTGACAGGGGCGATAGTTCCACAAAAAAGAGAACCGCAGATAAGGCTGATGAACCGGCTGTCGCGATTAAGAAAAAGCGTAAAGAAAAGCACCAGGAACCGCAACCGGTCCCAACAGCGGTTCCTTCTGCTGAAGAGACTGCAACGCGATCAGAATTATGCAGTCTTTACAGTCTCCGGTTCTGGTTGATAAACTGCCAGTTCCGTGAACTCCCGGTTCACAAGTACCCAGTTTAATAGACCAAGGTGGGGAACAGTTTGAGGATACTGGTCCTGCTGAAGAACCAGATGATGATTATGCAGATGATGATTATGATGAGCCTATAAAGCCAGACATCTCCTAACCCCACAGGTCTGATTCCCCAATAAGGAACTGAGGATTTTTCTCATACTTTGCTTTATGAAGCAAGTTGCCCAGTCTCTTGACCTCCCATCCCATGAGTCTCTGGAAGATGAGGAGGAAGAAGACTATAAGGAAATGATGGATATTCCTCCATCAAAGAGGCTGTTCCTCCTCTGCACAAGTCTTTAATAATAATAAACTTTATTTCTATCGCGACTTTCTGAAACTCAAGGTGCCTTACAGTAACTACAGATAAAACAGGTAAAACATCAGTCTAAGCTCATAATATCCCAATAATCAGTCAGGATAGATTTTACACCATAAATAGGTCTTTAAGGTCTTTTTAAATTCCTCCATGGACGTACACTGACAAAGCGGATGGGGTAGAGAATTCCAGAGGGTAGGGGTAGCATACATAAAAGCACGAACTCCTGAAGATTTTAAAGAAACCCTCGGAACCTCTAGCAACCCCTAATCCGCTGAGTGGAGAGATCGCTAAGGGCAGTAGGGGATCAGAAGCTCTTTCAAGTAGTCCAAGCCATGTCCGTGTAGGGCTTTGTAAGTTAAAAGGCCAACTTTAAAAGTGATCCGCCACTGTATTGGCAGCCGGTGCAGATCACGCAGAACCGGGGAAATATGACAGGTATGAGATGTACCCGACAATAACCGGGCCGCAGCGTTCTGCACCAGCTGCAAGTGGTGAATATAAACCCCAGGAAGCCCTAGATAAAGGGAGTTGCAATAATCAAGATGCGAGGTCACAAAAGCGTGGATCAATGTAGGCAGATCGCTGGGTGGAACAAGGTGCTTAATCCTGGCGATGTTCCTAAGATGATAAAAGGATAATTTTACAACTGCCAACACCTGCGAACTCAGTGTCAGTTCGTTGTCAAAAATCACCCTCAGGTTCCGCACCTGTTCAGAGGTAGGGGGCGGGACACCTCCCAGAAATAAACCTGAGGGTAATCCAGCTCCTGTCCTCTCTACCTTGCGATCCAGATCCACAGCCATTACCTCAGTCTTCTCCAAGTTCAGCTTTAGCCAGCTTGAATTCATTCAGCACTGGATTTCAGTGAGGCAGCTATTAAATACTGAGGAAACTCTGTCCTGGTCAGGGTAATGATATGTAGAGCTGGGTATCATCTGCATAGCAATGAAACTTCAGCCCATACCTTCTTACAATGTCTCCGAGGAGCAGCATATACACTGTGAACAACATGGGGACAACACCGAGCCCTGGGGAACCCTACATGACAGAGAGACTGGGGAAGAATTAATCCCAACACCACACTCTGAGCTCTGTCTGTGAGGAAAGATCTAAACCAACTGAGAACTGTACCTGACAGACCACAGATGAACTCCAGGCACTGGAGAAGTATCCCATGGTTCACAGTGTCAAAGGCTGAAAAGAGATCAAGAAGAACCAAGATGGAGCAGCTCTTCTGATCTCTAGCCATCAGGAGATCATTGAGCACCTGAACCAGCACTGTCTCGGTACTATGCCTCTTTCGAAAACCAGACTGGAGTGGTTCATAGATGTCATGGATAGTTAAATGGTTCTCCAACTGTATGGCCACTACTTTCTCAGTAATCTTCCCCACAAAGGGAAGGTTAGAGATCGGCCTGTTGTTAGCATGGCAGTCAGGGTCCAAGGAAGCTTTCTTCAAGAGGGGCATCACCACCGCCTCCTTCAGGGAGCTAGGAAACTCACCCATATCCAGGGAGCACCAAACTATCCATGCTAGGACTGGGTAATATCATGACAACCCTTTATCAGGAAGTCGGCCTGGGTCCAAACTACAGCATGTAGAGTGCATACTCTGACATTCCTCATGACATCAATGAGCTCAGACCAGTCAAAGGAATTCCAGGAGAGATTAGAGGCTGCGGCCAAACGCCGATCTTCAGCTTCTCCTATAGAGGGAGCAGGCTGTAGTACCACCCTGATGTCGGTCACTTTAGCCGCAAAGAAGCGAACAAGCTCATCACACTCCACTTGTGAAAAGGCTTTCCGAACCTGTAGACAGGCTGGGTTGCACAGTCTGTCGACAGTTCAAAAAAGCTGAGCTGGTCGGTTCTGAGCAGCCTCAATCTCCCTGGACAGCAACTGTGCCTTCTTACAGGGGATTGCGGAATGATTGTGTTGATAATGTTCCATCAGTCTAAGATGGTCGGCATCAAGGGCAGATCTCCACCAACAATGCTCTAATCTTCATCCTTGTTGCCGCATCTCCCTCAAGGTCCCATCAAACCATGGAGACCGAGGGGGGAGAGGATGAACATGAACAGAAGCAATTAGATCCAGAGCCAAGGAAATGGCCCTATAATAGGCCAACACCAAGGCATTAGGATCATTGCTCACTCCAGAAAACTCTGATAGGTCAAGCATCGCTGCCAGGCCTGCAGAGCTAACATCTTGCAAACAGCAGTACCTGACCATCTCCACAGGGGTAGGCCTGCAAGGGGGGGTGCAAAAACTGAATTGCACAGTGTAATGATCAGACCAATTGACAGGTTCCACCCCCAGGTCGAAGGCTTCAATCCCCAGGAGGAAGACTAAGTCCAAAGAATGACCACTCTTATGAGTGGCAGAAATAACCACTTGTGTGAGGCCCAATAATGTCATTAATTAGAGGCAGTGTTGTCCAAACTGAGAGAGTTCATCATCGACCCAGGTGTTAAAGTCACCCAGGACCATCAGCCTGGGCGACTCAAATGCCATGTCGATGACGAAGTCTGCTACTTCCTGCAGAAAACGCGTCTCATCACCTGGGGGACGACAGATGAGAACAATTCTACAACCCACACCTGCCACTACAGTACACTCAAAGGACTCAGCCCCCTCAACTGGTACACTTGTGAGGCCCAGTTCGGTCTTGAAACAGACTGGAACCCTCTCCCCCCCATGGTCCATCCTTGGGCAGTGTAACACTGAGTACCCAGCTGGAACTGCTGCTTCCAAAGTAGGACCCACATTTTCATCCAGCCAGGTCTCAGTAATGCAAGCCAGATCCACAGACCCAATAAGGTCTGCAATAACTACAGTCTTATTCTTTATGGTTCTGGCATTGCACAACACTGCCTGGGTCAGACGGGCCTCTGGAGCAGCACGGACCACTTGCCTATCATCATTGGTGGTGCCCTTGGGTATGGAAACCTGACAAGAATGACCTTGTTCCAGAGTCCATTTCGCCCCAGGGCATCTTCTGGTTCCTGCAACCTCAATACAGTGTCCCTGCTCATTTGACTGCCACTGTTCACACCCCCCCAAAACCACTCCTCCCCCTTCGCACAATACCCAATGCTCTACAGCATTGGTTGACAACTGTAATGGTAAGGGGGAGAAAGAGCGAAGGGCATGAAGAGCGGAGGACGAATAACGTACGACCGTGGGGGCAGGCCTTCTACACATGTTAAAATTAATAACTTTAAAACCCCTATAGTGTCTCTGTGAATCCCCACACACTCACACCAGGGGAAACTCAGATAAACAAAAATCTAAACCACCCCAAACTAAATCTTTAATGTAACAAAACACAGAAAAACCACAGAAACAAAGTTTTCAGTCAAAAAAAAAATAACACAATGTCCAAATATATAAAATCCAAAAATTTAGTAGGTATTTTGGGCAGATGAGGCTCTTACCCTCTCTCAGTTCTATAAAGCAGACTCAAATATTGCAAAATAAACCTCAAACACCCATCCCGATAATAAAATAAATAGCCCTCAGTTACCCTTCCCCTAACATAAAACTCTAAAATAAAGTAAAATATAAAAACTCAGAGTCTTGAATGAGGGTAAATCGGCTTAGGAACAATTCAGTCACAGATGGCTAATAAACTTGCTGTAAAGTAAATCCAAAATGCAAAACAATTCAAACATGAGTAATTAATAAATATCTTCGGCTCCCCAGGGCCCTCTCACTGCCTCGGGGAATTAACAAGGCACAGGCACTCTCACTGTCTGTCTGAGCCAGAAGATAAAATCAAGAATATGGATTTTTTCAGTCCCCAGGCCCTCTCACTACCTGGGGGACCGACAGAAAACACAGGTACTCTCACTGCCTGCCAAGTACCAGTAAATAATAAAATAACAGAAATGGAAATCTGACCATGTGCAGGTAGAGGATCCTTAAAGCTAACGTCCTCACTCACGTTCCATATACCAGGAGGGCAGAGACCTCAATAATCCCATATAAGGGACCGCAGCCAGAAAATATCCACAACTGCCCCCTCGGTTCTCTACCAGCGCCAACCCACCAGTTGAGCCCGGGAGAACCTAGGAACCAACAGCCCGTTCCGTCAACTACCTGACGGGACCACGGCTCAGCTCCCCAAACAGCCCCGAATTCCAGCTAGTGGTCATCTTGCAGGGTCAGGCCAACTGCTACAAAGTATTGCAGGTATTCCAAGTCCTGCATCCACCAAAAGCAACATTACAGGATAGTTCAGACAGACAATTCAGTTTACACAGATCCTCTCACACAGCACCAGTCCCAATAAATTAAGCTCCTAGATGATCCACCACCTGTCCTCTGCTCTTTCTCCTCCTCTTCTTAAGCTTCCTATCTCCAATCCCAGCCAACCCGAGATACAGATCCGACTGAAAACGGCAAATTCCAGTAGGTCTGAATAACCCCCCAAAAGAAACACAAACAAATCAGAACAGGTCTTCAATCAAGTAGGACAACGGGCCCCGAAACGAATGACCCCAGTACACACTAAGGTCGTCAGCAACGAAGTGCTCTGTCATTGAATAGCGGGAGAAAATGGTTGGTGAAACAGTCACAGTCAAAAACGAGCAATGGACAGTAACAAACTTCAGTACATGGAAAGGAACAGTAAAGTCAAAAATGGAGGAAAATCACAATTAATTGCAGGAGTGTCCTACAGCACACCCAGCCTGGTGGCCATCTTCCTTTAGTAATGAATATCAGCGGAGGAGGCAGACCATAAAAATTTTGGAGACTCCCACTTCTGTCCCTTCAACTGATAAGAAAGCGGACATGAAGTATTGGGTGGATAAGTCTGGGCCCGAATTTTTGTTTGGGCACCCCAGCCATGAAGATGTGGTTTAGGATGCAGCTTGTGACAAAGCTGGCATCCCTCTGGCATCCCACCCCCAGAGAAAGATTCCGGGAGGACGGACTCAATAGCAAAAAAGGTTTATTTGGGATCCTCCCTAGCCATTAGGCAGGTATCCTATATGGCATATTTTGCCAAATATCAAAAATCTGTGTGGTCTATAGTACTAGAAATTGCCAAGTCTGTTCGCCCTCCAACGGCTGCTGACCTGAAGGAAGCAGCTAAGAGGGGCATTGAAGCTTCAAAAACCCAGTTTAGCATGGCAGTGGATTCAAATGACACTGTATCCAGGCAAATAGCTTCAGCAGTGTCCTTGAGAAGGTTTGCTTGGCTGAAAACCACTAACCTCCCACAGGACAAATAAGGACCTGGATTTTCCCTGTGACCCGGTGTCTCTGTTTGGACAACAAACAGAAGCATATATGAAAAAAATGGATGATTACAAAGCTGCTTATAAAAGTGCAGCAGTAAAGCAGAGAACTGCCAACCCTCAAAGGTACCATTCTAGGGGTGGCAGGGGCAGGACTCCTTACAGGCCTTATTTTCTGCCCCAAGTCCTTCCCCAGTATCAGCCTAGGGGATACTTTTGGGACAGAGGCAGGAGGGGCACTGGCCGCAATTGCCCCACTGTCCAGCCAGCAGCTCAATCAAAGCAGACTCCCTGAGCAGAATGTCCGGGTCGCCTCCACACTACCAGTAGGGGCCAGATTGGCCCACTACTTCCAGGAGTGGAAAAACATTACCATAGACAAGTGGGTTCTGGAAGTAGTGGGCCAGGGGTTGGTCCTCGGCTTCAAAGCCAAACCAAGGCTAAGGTCAAAGGCTTTCAAGCCCTCTTCCTCATTAGAAACAACCCTACTGGAAAAGGAACTGTCATCCCTTCTGCTGCTTCAGGCGGTAGAACCAGTCCCTGCTATTCAAAAAGGCAAGGGTCTGTATTCCAGATACTTCCTCACACTAAAGAAAACAGGGGAGTGGCGTCCCATTCTGGACCTCAGATACCTGAATAACCACTTGGCAAAACCAAAATTCAGGATGGTCGCTCTATTTACCATTATACCTACTCTAAGCTAGGAAGGCTGGCTAGCATCCCTGGACCTAAAAGATGCTTACTTCCATATTCCAATCAGAAGGTCTCACAGAAGGTACCTCAGATTCAGGTTGCCATCAGGCCATTATCAATTCAGAGCACTGCCCTTCAGACTAACATCTGCTCCAAGGGTGTTCACAAAATGCCTAGCTGTCATGGTGGCACACCTTCGGCAGCTAGGGGTGTCAATGTTTCCCTATCTGGACGACTGGCTCATTGTAGGCCAGTCACAGCAACAAGCGAGAGAGGCGTTTTCAATCACTCAGGCCACCTTGTCCTCCCTGGGATTCTTAGTCAATCAAAAGAAGTCTGTTCTAGAACCTGTGCAGGTGCTCCAGTTCATAGGGACAGAACTGGATACAAGGACAGGAATGGCCTACCTTCCTCAGGATGGACAGCCTTATTCAAATAGCCAGGTCTTTCTCACTGCATGTTTCCAGACCAGCAAGGCATTTCCTGCAGCTGTTAGGGCACATGGCAGCCTCCACTGTAACTGACCCAGGAGCCAGGTTTCAGATGAGAGACATTCAGTTTCATCTCAGAGGGTACTGGTCCCAAAAGAAAGATTTCATATCAAAACTGGTCCCAGTCACGGCCACCCTTATTCAAGCTGTGCAGTGGTGGCAGGTGAAGGAACATCTCAGACACGGGGTACCTTTCCTACAGCAGTCCTCTTCTCTAGTGCTTACCACAGATGCTTTCCTTCTAGGGTAGGGAGCACATCTAGGGGATCATACTGCCCATGGCACATGGGAGAAGCAGGAATCCCTTCTGCACATCAATCTACTGGAGCTCAGAGCAGTTCTTCTGGCACTTGAGTCTTTTGCCACTCAGGTGGTAGGAAAGGTGGTACAGGTCAGAACAGACAACACAACCACCATGTACTACATAAACAAACAAGGGGCACAAGGTCAACCCCTCTTTGCACAGAAGCTATGAAAATTTGGACAATAGCATACTCTCTAAAGGAGTCCCTTGCAGCTGTTCATCTCCAGGGTAAGGACCATGTCCTGGTGGATGCCCTCAGCAGGATAAACCAGAATCACCACGAATGGTCACTAAACAGGCAGGTCTTACAGACCATTTCCAGTAGGTGGGGCACCCCAGAAGTGGATCTCTTCGCAGCCCCAGACAATTACCAGCTCCCAGAGTATTGCAGCAGACCCCCCAGCAGGGGCATAATTCCTTTGGATGCACTCCTGTTGGATTGGACAGGGGAAATTCCTGTATGCTTTTTCTCCATTCCCTCTACTACTGAAAGTGTTGAACAAGCTCGGGCTTCAACCAGCCTCAGTGATTCTCATTGTCCCAGACTGGACCAGGTAGCCTTGGTACTCCATACTTCTCTCAGTGTCAGTAGCCAAGCCAATCAGTTTTCCCAGGAGGTACAATCTACTGACTTCCTCTCAGGGCAGAATCATGTACCCCAGCTTACTATCTCTCAGACTCAAAGTATGGCTCTTGAGGACCTAGAGTATGCAAACTTGCATCTTTCAGAAGGGGTTATGGACATACTGAGGGTTTCCAGAAAACCCTCCACTAAGAAAACATATGCCTCTAAATGGAAACGATTTTCCTTCTGGTGCCAGGGCAGAGGCCTGGATTATTCTCAAGCTAACATTTCTGTTGTCTTGGAGTATATGACTCATTTGCACTCCACAGGTTTAACTATTTCTACTCTGAGGGTGCATTTAGCAGCTGTTTCAGCTTATTTATCAGCAGGGAAAGCTTCTTCCTCCTCTTTGGCTTCAAAGCCAGTGTTCAAAAAAATTCCTTAAAGGGCTGTTACACTTACATCCACCACACAGGGAGCCCACACCCATGTGGAATTTGAATATTTGCATTGCTCATCTCATGCAACTTCCATTCAAACCCATGTCATTAGCAGACCTGAAATATGTGACTTGGAAAACTGTATTTCTGGTTGCCATTACCTCTGCCAGGAGGATCAGTGAACTCCAGACTTTATCCACAGAGCCAGGCTATATCGCAGTTCATAGGGACAAGACAGTCCTTAGAACTAACAGAAAGTTTTTGCCTAAGGTGGTATCAGATTTCCACCTTAACCAGTCAATTACCTTGTCATTCTTCTTTATAGACCATTCCACTTCAGGTGAACGTAGGCTGCACAGCCTTGATGTAAAAAGGACAGTCAGTTACTATCTTGACCACACAAAGGGTCACAGACAGAACCAAACCCAGCTCTTCCTTACCTTTGGAGAGGTAGGGAAAGGAAAACCTGCCACAAAATGATCCATTGCTGGATGGATTGTAACCTGTTTCCAGTTCTGTTATAGCAAGGTGTGTAAGGAACCACCTGCAGGCCTCAGGGCCCACAACTAGGGGTACTGCAGCCTCCCTAGCAGCTGCTTGGGACATCCCCCTAGTAGATATCTGCAGAGCTGCAACTTGGAAAACAGTCCACACATTTACAAAGCATTATTCTTTGGACATCCAAGCCAGAGGTGATGCCAGGTTTGGCACAGCAGTCCCGCAGAGCCTGTTTCCTAAATAGGTTATAGCCTAGGCCCACCTCCAAAGGCACTGCTGGCTAATCTGCATTAGTCAGAAAACAGTAAGATTTCCTGGGGTTTGAAGAAAAAAATACTCACTTTAATGATCTTGTTTCTTCTAAGGGAATCTTACTGTATTCTGAGCTCCCTCCTTTCCTCCTCTTCTCATACCTCTGGTCACTGCATTACAGCTGTGCTATAGTTGTAGCAAACTTGGGGAGCATATACTGTTTCTTTTTTGGACATCTGTGACTTGAGTCTTCTGGGATGCTAGGGTTCTTTGGGAATATTTGAAACAGGGGTAATTCCCACATAATTTTCTCCTGACATTTCTGATGTAGAGAGGTTCTTATTATTGTTAATATTATTACTATTTTTATTATTATTATTATGATTCAAACAACAGGAAGTCTTGCTATATTATGACAAATGCAGTGAGTCCCAACCTTCAAACTGCTCCAGAGGTGAAAGAGTTAACTTTCCATGCCAGGCATGGAACTTTGAGCTCAAGCTCGGTTGAAAGCTCTATCTGTTGTTCTTCAAACTCAAACTGTCAGATTCTTTACTCTGCCTCACTGAACATTCGCTCCGGAGATTTCTCCTTCGGCTCGGTTCATTTTGTCGATTAAAGTATAAAGTTTTCGTTTTTTTAACCGAATTTAAACCGCAACTGGTCGGTTCAAGCTCTATCTGTGGTATTTGTAAGTACTAGATAGGTTTTACATTTACTTTCTGTGTGGAACTTGTAAACGGTTTCATCGGTTCGGTTCGAACCGATCAGGTTGTTTCTATTACATTTACTATCTTTTAGAAGTGCGGTTCCCGGTTCTTATCGGTTCTAAAAAAAAAAGCGGATTTAATTACGTTTTTTTCCACGACCCGTGACATGGTTGGGAACTGATAAGGGAGTCTTTGCTTGGCGGATTGCCATAAACGGGCAAGTTTTTGGTTAGGCTGGCACTATGTCTGAGAAACCCAAAAGAAAAACCGGGCCCACTGGGTTTCAACACTGTGTTGTCTGTGGGGAAGCCTTTGCCGAGGCTGACCCCCACACCACCTGTGTTTATTATCTGGGGTTTGACCACCTCAATGCAGACTGCCAGATTTGTAAAAGTTTTCCTGCAGCTACCCTGGATAAAAGAGTTGGTAGGCTCAGGGAAAGGGAGGCCAAAAAGTCCGCTGAACCGGATGGCCAGCCTGGTTCGGTTGAAACCGAACCGGAGGGAGTGCCCTCTGACCAGGGTGATATTTCCTCGGGCAAAAGGAGAGCCGACTCTGAGGAGTCGGTTCCAGCAAAGAGAACTAGAAAATCAGCTGGTGTGGAGCCAAAACTTCCCTCTCCAACCGCTGAAGAAATAGCTAAAGCTATTAAAATTGTTCAGTCACTCTCCCCAGTTCCGACTGAACCGGCACCATCAGGTAAGCGTACGGTTCGGTCAGTTCCACCGGTTCAAGAGTATGATTTAGAGGAATTTTATGAACCAGAGGAGGGGGAAGAGGAATATGAGGAGAGTGACTGTGGATTTGAAAGTCTGGATGTGCCCATTGAACCAGACATCTCTCCAGACAGACCTTTAGGAGTGTTTCCCCCTAGGCTTTCTGAGTCCCCTTCTCATTTTATGTTTTATAAAAAAGTGGCTGAAACCCTCCAGCTCCCTATGGAGGAAGCTGTGGATGATCAAGAAGAGCCTGATTATGTAGAAATGATGGCTATCTCAGAGTCTAGGAGACTGTCTATTCCTCTGCATAAATCTTTTTGGAAACAGACAGAAAAAATTCTAAAAGCTCCTCACACTACACCTCCTGTTGATAAAAGAATGGACAAAAGGTATACATTATCAGGCTCTGATACAGAGTTCCTTACACAACAATGCAGCCATGTGGGGGTTGTGCAGGCTGCAGCCTGTGACAAAGCAAATATTCCTTTGGCCTCTCACCCCCCTGACAAGGACTCCAGAAGGGTGGATGCCATGGCAAAGAAACAGTACATGGCAGCATCCTTGGGACTCAGACAGGCAAATTATATGGCTTATGTTGCTAGATACCAGAAATCCAGATGGGATACTATTTTGGCTCTAGCAAAGCAGATCCCTGGTCAGCTTGCCAAGGAGCTGGAGCAGGTGGCCGCTGATGGTATTGAGGCATCTAAGGTGCAATTCCATACTGCAGTGGACTCTAATGATGTATCATCTAGAGTCATGGCTACATCTGTGGCTCTCTGTAGAATGGCTTGGCTCAGATGTACTAGCCTGTCACAGGATACCCAGACTAAGGCCATGGATTTTCCTGTTGTGGGCAACTCTCTGTTTGGGGAGCAAACAGAGAATTACATGAAGAAAATGGATGAATCTAGGACCACCTATAGGAGTGCACAGGCCAAGGAAAGGCAGGTCACTCCCCAAAGGCAGCCTCCCAGGGGCAGGGGCAGGCCTTTTTCATAGGCCTTTTTACCAGGCCCAGGCCTCCTCTTCAGCTTATGCACAGAGGGGGTTCTTTAGAGGGAGAGGCAGACGGGGTGCAAGCAGACTTGCTTCCACCCCTCAGCCTAAAGCCCCTGCCAAGCAGGCACCCTGATGGGGTGACCAGGGCTGATTCTTCACTACCTGTAGGGGGCAGGTTGGCTTACTTTGTCCAGGACTGGCAGTCTCTAACATCAGACAAGTGGGTCCTGGAAGTAGTAAGCCAGGGACTGGTTCTCAGCTTCAAAAAATTTTCCAAAGATGAGAACCAGATCCTTTCCACCTGCAAATCCTTCAGAGGCTCTTGCCCTAGAAGCAGAAGTCTCTACCCTCCTGGCTCTCAGAGCTGTGGAAAGGGTTCCACCCCTACACCAGGGCAAAGGATTGTCCTCCAGGTACTTCCTTACCCCAAAAAAGACAGGAGAATGGCGGCCCATCCTGGATCTCAGGTATCTAAACAAGCACCTTTTAAAACCAAAATTCAAAATGGTGACTCTGGAATTATTTTACCCTCTTTAAGGCCAGGGACTGGCTAGTGTCCCTGGACCTCAAGGATGCCTATTTTCATGTTCTCATCAGAAGCTCCCATCGAAAGTACCGCAGATTCAAATTGCCCTCAGGCCATTACCAGTTCAGAGCAATGCCCTTTGGCCTCACATCTGCCCCAAGGGTATTCACAAAATGCCTGGCAGTAGCAGTTGCCCATTTAAGAAGGCAAAAAATTGCCATCTTTCCTTACCTGGACGACTGGCTCATAATAGGCCAGTCTCCAGACCAAATCAGGTTACATCTTCAGGTAACTCAGCAACTGCTAACTTATCTAGGTTTCCTTCTCAGTCTTCCAAAGTCAGTCCGAGAACCTGTCCAGCTTCTCACCTTCATAGGTGCAGAACTGAACACAAAAGAAGCCAGAGCCTTCCTTCCTCTGGAAAGAGCAAGGACCCTGATTTCTCTTGTTTCCTTCTTCACCCTGCAGGTCTCTCGACCAGCAAGGCATTTTCTCCAGCTCCTGGGACACATGGCTGCTTCGACAGCAGTAGTGCAGGGAGCCAGATATCAGATGCGGGACATCCAGTTCCATTTCAGAGCCTTTTAGCCTCAAAGGAGGGACCCTCTAACCAAATTAATCCCAGTGACTCGAACCCTGATCCAGGCCCTTCAGTGGTGGCAGGACAAGGGCAATTTGAGACAGGGGGTTCCCTTTACCCCTCGGTCTCACTCCTTAATCCTTACTACAGATGCATCCCTCTTGGGGTGGGGAGCTCACATGGGCGACCTCACTACCCAGAGATTGTGGTCCCCTCAGGAATCTCTGCTCCACATCAATTTGTTGGAACTCAGAGCAGTTTTTCTAGCACTTCAAGTTTTTTCCAAATCTGTTCATAACAGTTATTCAGGTCAGAGCAGACAATACCACCACAATGTGGTACATCAACAAGCAAGGGGGCACTCGGTCTAAGACCTTGTCCACCGAAGCAATGAAGTTGTGGTCTCTGGCTTACTCTCTGAACACCTCTCTTGTAGCAGTTCACCTCCCAGGCAAGGACAATATCCTGGCATTTGCTCTCAGCAGGATTTCCCAGGGCCGTCACGAATGGGCTCTGGATCCCGTAGTACTGGAGGTGGTATTTGCCAGATGGGGCACACCCCAGATAGATCTTTTTGCAGCCCCAGACAATCACCAACTTCCCCTTTTTTGTTGCAGGCCCCCAGTGTTGGGCTCAGTCCCCCTGGATGCCTTCCTTCTCAGTTGGGAAGGGAAGTTTCTCTGTGCCTTCCCCTTCCCTCTCCTGTTCAAAGTGCTAGTCAAAATCAGATCTCAACCCTGCAAGATGATCCTGATTGCTCCAGACTGGGCCAGACAGCTCTGGTACCCACTCCTTATGTCCTTAGCAGTCCACCTTCCCCTGTGTCTTCCAAGGAATCACAATCTGTCATCCTGTGCTCAGGGGAGAGTTTGGTACCCGAACCTCAAATCTCTCAATCTCAAGGCCCGGCTCTTGAAGAGTTAGTTTGCTGACCTACACCTCTCCCAAGGTGTTGTGGATATCCTGTAGGCTTCTAGGAAGCCTTCTACCAGGGCTACTTATAATTCCAAATGGAAGAGATTTTCCATATGGTGCTCTGCAAAGCATATTCCCCCAGAATCTGCTGGTTTACCCACTGTCCTGGACTATATGGTCCATCTAAATACTTAGGGGCTGAGACCAGCTACCCTAAAAGTGCACTTGGCAGCCGTGTCTGCTTTCTTATCAGCAGGTAAACCCTCTTCTCTTTCAGCCCATCCTGTTTTCTCCAAGTTTTTCAAAGGGTTGCTTCACACCAACCCCCCATTCAGTGATCCTGCCCCTGCCTGGGATCTTAATATTTGCATTGCCCAACATATGAAACCCCCTTTTGAGCCCTTGTCTTCAGCAGAGCTTAAGTACTTGACTTGGAAAACTGTGTTTTTGGTAGCCATCACTTCTACCAGACGCATAAGTGAGTTACAAGCATTGTCAGTGGAGCCTGATTTTATCTCTTTTCACAGAGATAAGGTAGTCCTCAGGACTAACAGAAAGTTCTTGCCTAAGGTGGTTTCAGATTTCCACCTTAATCAATCTGTGTCTCTCCCTGTGTACTTCACTGACCATTCCTCCTCTGGTGAGAGGAGGTTGCACAGTTTAGATGTCAAAAGATCCCTTAGCTACTACATAGATCGTCCCAAGGGTCACAGGTTTAACTCCCTCCAACTGTTCCTCACTTATGGTGAGGTTGGCAAAGGGGAAACCTGCCACCAAAAGATCCATTGCCAGGTGGATCATCTCTTGTATCCAATTCTGCTATGAAAAACTGGGTAACATTCCTCCCTCAGGCCTGAGGGCTCACTCTACTAGAGGTACAGCTGCGTCTCTGGCTGCTGCCAGGGACATCCCTATCCTGGAGATATGTCAGGCCGCTACCTGGAAAACAGTTCACACTTTTACCAAGCATTACTCCCTGGATATCCAGGGTAGGAGTGATGCTCGGTTTGGCACAGTGGTGCTTCAGAGCCTATTTCCTAAGTAGGTTCTGTCCCTCCTCCATGGAAGTACTGCTGTGTAGTCTGCATATGTCATAATATAGCAAGACTTCATGTTGTTTGAAGAAAAAATTACTCACCTTAGTAATGTTGTTTCTTCTAATGGAGTCTTGCTATATTATGACCTCCCCGCCTGCCCCTCTCAGAACCTTTACTTTTGGGATGTGGGTGGGCAGGGCAGTGTTGGCACTTAGTAGATGCCCACCTTGTTTTTCACCCCTCCTTTTGGGGTGATGTGTGTTGTGTTTGTCATTTTTTGGGTCTCCTGACTTGAGTCTTTGTTTTGGCACCAAAAAATGTGTTTATATAATTAGTAGCCAGTTGGCTAGTGTAGGTTTACAGCTTCCACACAGAGTCTTAGTGAGTTTTGCTCATAAAGATCTGACAGTTTGAGTTTGAAGAACAACAGACAGAGTTTTCAACCGAGCTCGAGCTCAAAGTTCCATGCCTGGCATGGAAAGTTAACTCTTTCACCTCCAGAGCAGTTCGAAGGTTGGGACTCAGTGCATATGTCATAATATAGCAAGACTTCATTAGAAGAAACAGCATTACTAAGGTGAGTAATTTTTTCTTATCCTCCATTAAGAGGAAACTGCTTAGTGCATGCTTCATAAGAATCTGACGGTTAGAGATTGTTTGCTAGGGACAGTGGTTTGAAAACCGAGCTTGAGCCTAGCATTCCATCATTTGCATAGGTTCTAGTAACCATTTCAGCTCCGGGGCAGTCCTATGGTGAGACCATACTGCATTAGTCAGAATACAGTAAGATTCCCTTAGAAGAAACAGGATTACTATGGTGAGTAATTTTTTCTTTTTGACACTTTACGTTGAGGTACTTTTTTACACTGTGGATTAGCTTTGTTTTTTTATTAATTATTAATAATCAATTTTTTTCTGTTTGCCTGTCAATTCCAGAAACTGAAGAAATAGCAATTCAGCCTGGTTCCCAACTAGAGAGTGGGAACAAAGGAAAAGTCTTAAAAATAATTGAAAATTGTTTAAAAGTAATTATTTATTTATTAGCAGTTTCAACCACAATTACTATGGGAACTGAATATTTTGCTGTTACAGGGGTTTTCAGTTAAATTAGCATAATGGAAAGGCCTGTAAAGAGGACAAGGCCTACAGCAAACTGCAATCCTGTGCTAACGAGCTTTGCTTTACTTAGCCCTGACCATAAAACTGTGAATTGTGTAAATGTTTTTGTCCAAAAAAACAAAAGAAAAGGGCTGCTTTAAGGGGAGCATATTCAGCTCTCCAGTCTGCTTCTATATCACTTTAAAGCTCACCTTTAAAAAGTTCTATAGTGGAGGGGGTTACCAATTATGATAGAAAGCGCGTGTCGGATAATCTTTCACCATTGCAGAAGTCACTGACTCCATCTGTGGCTATAGAAGTGCTACAAGCAGCAGTTTTTGCCACAGTGGACAGAAAAAGCTGCTAAGCCGTCCTCGGAGCCTAGTAAAGAGCATAGGTGTCTGATAGAGGGAGCCCTAAGAGCAATGGTGGCAAAAAGGGTTAAAGAGCTTCAGATCAGCCATTGTCCTTGCATCTGGTAAGAAAAGGCATAAAGATAAACATACCTCAGTCACTCCCCCCTCAAAGGGACCAGGAGTAGACAGTAAAAAGAGAACTGTGCCTTCTGTGGAGGACATTGCACACACAGGGCAGTTACTTCATGCTTTTCAAGCTATGGGGAACCTAGTAACAACTGCTACCCCCTTCCCAGTCTCAGGTCACACTACAGGTAACTGTGTTAGAGGAGGCAGAGAAAGAGGAGGAAGGGGAACCAGTAGAGGCTGAGGTGATGCCAGAACAGGACTTTGGTTCTCCACCAAGATCAATGAAGACTCTTCCTCCTACTCTGGTTTTGTACAATAAATGGTAGCTCACTATTATAATAACTGCCTCGCTGATATCCAAGACTGGATGAACCTCAGTGGATTAAAGTTGAACCCGGGAAAGACCGAGGTTATGGTGGTGGACCCTGGTCACAGGGCTGAGGGTCAGGGGATGGGGTCCCCCTCTGGAATAGTTCTTGGGGTAGACCAGATCCCCACCTCTGAACGGGTGCGTAACCTGGGTGTGGAGCTTGACACTGGTTTGACTCTCCATTATCAGGTGTCTGCAGTAGTCAAGACTTCATTTTTCCATCTCAGAAATATCTCCAGGATTAGGCACCTGGTTCCGCCTGGCGATTTGCCGGTTTTGGTCCACGCCTTGGTGACATCACATCTTGATTACTGCAACTCCCTGTAACTAGGGCTTGCTGGGGTTGAAATCCGTCGCTTGCAGCTAGTGCAGAATGCTGCAGCACGTTTGTTGACTGGGGTGTCTAGAAGATCTCACATCACCCCAGTGCTGCGCACTCTGCACTGGCTGCCTATACAGTGGCGGATCACCTTTAAAGTGGGTCTTTTGACCTACAAAGCCCTACATGGTTTAGGTCCGATTATCTGAAAGAGCTTCTGGTGCCTTCGCCCCTCTGAGACAGCTCAGCTCTCATTTGTGAAGGGTTGCTGGAGATTCCGGTGAATTTGAAGTCCTGGAGCCCATGCGTTTGGCTTTGTGGCTCCCACCCTTTGGAATTCTCTGCCCCGCCAGCTCCGAGAAAGTTCAACTGTGGATGGCTTTAAGAAGGCCTTAAAATCATATTTATGGATTCAGGCCTTCCCTGTTGTATTTTAAATTGTTTTATTTTTATTTGTTGTATTGCTATATTTGTTTTCTGATTATGATAAATGTATGAGACTGTAAAGCGCCTTGAAATATTTGAAAGGCGCTTAATCAAATAAATGTTATTATTATTATTATTATTACTTTATATATACTCCATTGGAACTAAAGAGGATATGAAGGAGGCAGAGTTCATGAGTATGCTGGGACTAACATTGACAAAGAGACTTTCTGTACCCAAACACAGATCCCTCAGGAAGTCTGGGCAGACTGGGTGGGCCAAGCGATTCTTTTCTGCCGACAAATTCTATGCTTCTTAGAAAAGTCACAGCAAGAGTGCTGGCAGCTCCCCACTCAGCTGCAGGCATTGATAAAAACATTGAAAAAAGCTAACAGGTGGGCAAACGGGATGGAATACCTATACGCCCACTCTCACCATAAGGGAGTAGTGCAAGCAGTGGCATGTGAGAGGGCAAATATCTCCCTATTAGCTCTACCACCACAAAAGGATTCCAGAGAACTGAAAAATATGGGATGGAACTGCAGCCTGCTTGCAGTTGAGGGAAGCAGGGTACATGACCTACACAGTGCACTATGAAACAATAAAGTTTCCCAAGGTTCCTTTTATAATTAATAATAAAACAGGGGAGAAAGGAAAATAGGATATATCCTGGTCCAATACAGCAGTTCAGGACCCAAATGAAGAAACTACACTGCCCAGTCCTTGCTACAAGTAAGCAGGTTAGAACAAACTGCATTTTCATTATTACTCTTAACAGATCATCAGCAAACAATTACATTTTTTAATTATGTTCCCTCTGCGCATATAGCGACTGCAGAAACGGAGCACTCAACCAGCAGCCCGAGTCAGATTCGGGCATTGCAACACACAGTCCCCCCATTCCAATTAATTATGTCTGCAAACAGACAGCTCTTAAAGAGACAGTATGCAGAGGCTCTAAAGCACTCGCTGCAGTGCCATTTAAACAGCTTAAACGACAAACACCATCCAGGCTTAGAGCACTTAGCAAGCTCCTGGAAGACTTTTGGGAACCCCCATTTGCAGGGGGGGTTACACAGGCACCAAGTCGAAAAACCCAGTAGTTCTCCCTCTTACTGAGGGCTAGCTCCCTATTGCGACCCCTTGGTCCAAGGTTCACTTGTTCAATACCTGTGAACTTCAACTCATGGTGATCTTGGTACAGTGCATTCATCATGTGCATTGCCCATACATACTCCTGTTCCTTGTTTTCAGTAGCCCTCACATGCTCCCCTACCCTTTCTTTTAGTTTCCTTTTGGTATGTCCCACATAATACGCACCACACTCGCATTCAGAAAAATAAACTATCCATTTTATATCACAGTTAGTGAAATGATCTGTATATACAGTACCCCCATCATATGGATTCTCAGTCACTCTGCTCGTGTTCATATATGGGCCATAGTTGCATCTCCCACACTTTCTAGAGCTTTTTGGTAAAAGTGGAAACCAGGTATTAGCTCTTTGATCTGGTTGAGAAGAGGTCACCAACTGGTCACGGAGGTTTTTGGCCCTCCTGTATGCCATACTGGTTAACACTTTGGAAGTTTTGAGTAATCTAGCATCTGCCCCCAACACATGCCAGTTGGTATTGATAACATTCCTGACCTGCCAGGATCTGACATTGTAGGTGGTGACAAATTTTATTCGATCATCCCTCATTTGTGTGTGTTCCCACTAGTGGCATCTTGACATTGTAGTAAGGTATTCCTTTCCCTTGTATCAACCTCCCTTCTAGCAATAACAACCGTTTCCCTCAAGTACCCCCTTTCCGTAAATCTCTGTGTGAGATCCATTTTTTCAATTTCATATACCTCAGTTTTGCTACAATTCCTTTTCACTGCAAGGAACTGACTCTTTGGTATTTTGGAAATAATATGTGAGGGACGACAGCTGCTAGCTAGTAGGATGCTGTTCCTATCCGTAGGCTTCCTAAGTAGGCTTGTGTTCATTTTACTCTCTCCAGGCATAATAATGTAGATGTCCAAAAACGAAATCTGTTGGTTATCTGCATTACATGTGAAGTGTAGATGTTCATTGCTTCCATGTAGGTACTCTAAGAATTCCCCTAGTTCTGCCCTGTTTCCGTCCCACACTAGAAAAATGTCACCAATAAAACATTTCCGTGTTTTAATTTTTGACAGAAAGGGGTTGTAGTTACTCCAAATGAATTCTTCTTCCCAGTATGCTAAATATAAATTTGCACAATGGAGGGGAATTTCCCCCCATCATCGTATCCTTTTCCTGGTGATAGTACGTACCCTTGAAGGTAAAATAATTCCCTTCAAGTACCAGTTGCACCATTTCAATTAATAAGTCTGTGTCATGTCTTGCCTCCACTTCTCTAGTGTTCAGGAAATACCTCAGTACTCTCAACCCACCCAAGTGTTGAATACTCGTGTGTAGTGCTTCTACATCAAGGGTGACTAAAAGCGAGTCAGCCTTGATGTCCAGTGTGCATAGTGTGTTCAGAATATCTCTAGTGTCTAAAAAGAATGATGAGTCTCTTACGAACCAGTGGTTTGATGGCATCGCCAATAAAACATGCAAGGGGTTAAGTTACACTCCCTATACCCGACACTATAGGCCTACCAGGGGGCTTGATGAGAGTTTTGTGGACCTTAGGAAGGGTGTAGAATTAGGCCCTATGTGTTTTTTTAACCATTAGTGTTTTCTCCTTCTCAGTAATCAGTCTTGTGTTACATGCCCAATTAAGGAAAGCATCTACTTGTCTTTTCTGTGTAGGTATGGGGTCAGAAGAGATAGGTTTATATGCCTCTCTCACATTTAGCTGTCTTAGGGCTTCATTTTCATGTTCCGTGGTGTCCTGTATAACCACGCTACCCCCCTTGTTAGCTGGTTTGATAGTTACGCTTGTATTACTTTTCAGTTCCCTAATGGCATTCCTGTCTTCATTACTGAGGTTACAAAACTGTGGTGTGAATTCTTGCCTCCTCAGGTGTTCCAACCCTTCCTCACACAATTTTCTAAACACTGATATAGCTGGTGGTTGGGGTGGACAAAAAGTGCTATATTAAAACCTATTAATGGATTTGTTTCTCAGGTTCATATACACTTCTCCTAATTTCCCCCTTATTTGCAGTTTCTAGTTCAGATTTCACAAATTTAGTAATACCAGCATTATCAAACAATCTATGTGCTTCCAACACCTCTTGTGTTGGAATATTCTCAGTAGTATTACCAGCATTTACAATACTTTAACAGCTCCCCCCTACTGACATAGATTAATTTCCTCGCCCATATTGCTATAGAAGCACCTTAGGCTTAGTATCCTACACAATCTATCAATGGTTGTTTCAAAGAAATTTGTCTATTGTAGGCACAAATGAAAGACCCTTGCTTAGGACCTTAATTTCTGCATCAGTTAATATGTTGTCAGACAGGTTGATAATATATAGAATAGTGGATGGTTGACTATCTACAACAAGGCTATGTTTCCATCGAGGGAGTTGATGATGTCATAGCGTCCTAAAGCTCTCGAGGTCTCCATGGCATCATCAACTCACGAGATGGAAACAGACTTAGTTGTGGATAGTCAACCATCCACTGTTTTGCATAGTATATCGTTCCCCAAAATGGACACAAGGTTCATACCTTGCGTTGACACTCCTGCACTGGTCCTCGCTCGAGTTCCCCAAGATACCGGTCCTCCTCACTGCAGTTATGCTCTGTTCAAACAACATGAAGTCTTGCTATATTATGACATATGCAGCGAGTCCCAACCTTCGAACTGCTCCGGAGGTGAAAGAGTTAACTTTCCATGCCAGGCATGGAACTTTGAGCTCGAGCTCAGTTGAAAACTCTGTCTGTTGTTCTTCAAATTTAAACTCTCAGATTCTTAACTCTGCCTCACTGAACAGTCGCTCCGGAGATTTCTCCTTCTGCTCGGTTCATTTTGTCGGTTAAAGTATTATTTTTTTCGTTTTTTTGACCAAATTTAAACCGCAACCGGTCGGTTCAAGCTCTGTCTGTGGTATTTGTAAGTACTAGATAGGTTTTACATTTACTTTCTGTGTGGAACTTGTGGCGGTTCATCGGTTCGGTTTGAACCGATCAGGTTGTTTAAAATATATTAATCTGTCTTTTAGAGTGTGGTTCCCGGTTCTTATCGGTTCTAAAAACAACCGGATTTCATTACGTTTTTTTCCACGACCCGTGACATGGTTGGGAACCGATAAGAGAGTCTTGCTTGGCGGATTGCCATAAACGGGCAAGTTTGGTTAGGACTGGCACTATGTCTGAGAAACCCAAAAGAAAAACCGGGCCCACTGGGTTACAACACTGCAGTGTCTGTGGGGAAGTCTTTGCTAAGGCTGACCCCCACACCACCTGTGTTTATTGTCTGGGGTTTGACCACCTCAATGCAGACTGCCAGATTTGCAAAAATTTTCCTGCAGCTACCCTGGAAAAGAGAGTTGGTAGGCTTCGGGAAAGGGAGGCCAAAAAGTCTGCTAAACCGGATGGCCAACCCGGTTCGGTTGAAACCAAACCGGAGGGAGTGCCCTCTGACCAGGGCGAGACTTCCTCGGGCAAAAGGAGAGCCGACTCGGAGGAGTTGGTTCCAGCAAAAAGGACTAGGAAATCAGCTGATGTGGAGCCAAAACTTTCCTCTCCAACCACTGAAGAAATAGCCAAAGCGATTAAAATTGTCCAGCCGCTTTCCCTGGTTCCGACCGAACCGGCACCATCAGGTAAGCGTACGATTCAGTCGATTCCACCTGTTCAAGAGTATGATTTAGAGGAATTTTATGAACCAGAGGAGGGGGAAGAGGAGTATGAGGAGAGTGAATGTGGATTTGAAAGTCTGGATGTGCTCATTGAACTGGACATCTCCCCAGACAGACCTTCAGGAGTGTCTCCTCCTAGGCTTTCTGAGTCCCCTTCTCATTTTATGTTTTATAAAAAAAGTTTCTGAAACCCTCCAGATCCCTATGGAGGAAGCTGTGGATGATCAAGAGGAGCCTGACTATGTAGAAATTATGGATATCCCAGAGTCTAGGAGACTGTCTATTCCTTTGCATAAATCTGTTGGGAAACAGACAGTAAAAATTCTAAAAACTCCTCACACTATACCTCCTGTTTATAAGAGAATGGACAAGAGGTACACATTGTCAGGCTCTGATACGGAGTTCCTTACACAACAATGCAGCCATGTTGGGGTAGTGCAGGCTGCAGCCTGTGACAAGGCAAATATTCCCTTGGCTTCACACACCCCTGACAAGGACTCCAGGAGTATTGATGCCATGGCAAAGAAACAGTACATGGCAGCATCCTTTGGACTCAGGCAAATTATATGGCTTATGTTGCTAGGTACCAGAAATCCAGATGGGATACTGTTATGGCTTTAGCAAAGCAGGTCCCTGGCCAGCTTGCCAAGGAGCTGGAGCAGGTGGCTGCTGATGGTATTGAGGCATCTAAGGTGCAATTTCATGCTGCAGTGGACTCAAATGATGTGTCATCAAGAGTCATGGCTACATCTGTGGCTCTTCGCAGAATGGCTTGGCTCACATGTACTAGCCTGTCACAGGATACCCAGACTAAGGCCATGGATTTTCCTGTTGTGGGTAATTCTCTGTTTGGGGTGCAGACAGAGAATTACATGAAGAAAATGAATGAGTATAGGACCACCTATAGGAGTGCACAGGCCTAGGAAAGACAGGCCACTCCTCAAAGGCAGCCTTCCAGGGGCAGGGGCAGGTCTTTTCATAGGCCTTTTTACCAAGCCCAGGCCTCCTCTTCAGCTTATGCCCAGAGGGGGTTCTTTAGAGGGAGAGGCAGACGGGGTACAAGCAGACCTGCTTCCACCCCTCAGCCTAAAGCCCCTGCCAAGCAGGCACCCTGATGGGGTGGCCAGGGCCGATTCTCCACTACCTGTAGGGGGCAGGCTGGCTTACTTTGTCCAGGACTGGAAGTCTCTAACATCTGACAAGTGGGTCCTGGAAGTAGTAAGCCAGGGACTGGTTCTCAGCTTCATAAATTTCCAAAGATGAGAACCAGATCCTTTCCATCTGCAAATCCATCAGAGGCACTTGCCCTAGAGGCAGAAGTCTCTACCCTCCTGGCTCTCAGAGCCGTGGAAAGGGTTCCACCCCTACACCAGGGCAAAGGGTTGTACTCCAGGTACTTCCTTACCCCAAAAAAAGACAGGAGAATGGCGGCCCTTCCTGGATTTCAGATACCTAAACAAGCACCTTTTAAAACCGAAATTCAAAATGGTGACTCTGGGAATTATTTTACCCTCGCTAAGGCCAGGGGACTGGCTAGCGTCCCTGGACCTCAAGGATGCATACTTCCATATTCTCATCAGAAGCTCCCATCGAAAGTACCTCAGGTTCGAGCTGCCCTCGTGCCATCACCAGTTCAGAGCAATGCCCTTTGGCCTCACCTCTGCCCCAAGGGTATTCACAAAATGCCTGGCAGTAGCAGTTGCCTACATAAGAAGGCAAAAAATTGCCATCTTTCTTTACCTGGACGACTGGCTCATAGTAGGCCAGTCTCCAGACCAAGTCCAGTTACATCTTCAGATAACTCAGCAACTGCTTACCTCGCTAGGTTTCCTTCTCAGTCTTCCAAAGTCAGTTCTAGAGCCTGTCCAGCTTCTCACCTTCATAGGCGCAGAACTGAACAAAGAGGAAGCCAGAGCCTTCCTTCCTTTGGAAAGGGCAAGGACCCTGGTCTCTCTGGCCTCCTCATTCACCCTGCAGGCCTCTCGACCAGCAAGGCATTTTCTACTGCTCCTGGGACACATGGCTGCTTCTACAGCAGTAGTGCAAGGAGCCAGATTTAAGATGAGGGACATTCAGTTCCATTTGAGAGCCTTTTGGTCTCAAGGATAGGACCCTCTAACCAAGTTGATCCCAGTAACTCGAACCCTGATCCAAGCACTACAGTGGTGGCAGGATCAGAACAACCTGAGACAAGGGGTTCCCTTTGTCACTCAGTCTCACTCCTTAACCGTTATTACAGATGCATCCCTCTTAGGGTGGGGTGCTCACATGGGCGACCTCCCTACCCAGGAACTGTGGTCCCCTCCGGAATCTCTGCTCCACATCAACCTGTTGGAGCTCAGAGCAGTTTTTCTAGCACTTCAAGCTTTTTCCAAATCTGTTCAGAACGAAGTTGTACGGGTCAGAACAGACAACATCACTACAATGTGGCACATCAACAAGCAAGGAGGCACTCGGTCTACAGCCTTGTGCACCGAGGCAGTGAAGTTGTGGTCTCTGGCTTACTCCCTGAACACCTCCCATATGTCAGTTCACCTCCCAGGCAAGTACAATGTCCTGGCAGATGCTCTCAGCAGGATTTTCCAGGGCCATCACGAATGGTCACTGGATCCCTTGGTCCTGGGGGTAATATTTGCCAGATGGGGCACCCAGCAGATAGATCTTTTTGCAGCCCCAGACAATCACCAACTTCCCCTTTTTTGCTGCAGACCCCCAGTGTGAGGCTCAGTGCCTCTGGATGCCTTACTTCTCAATTGAGAAGGGAAGTTTCTCTATGCTTTCCCCCCCTCCCTCTCCTGTTCAAAGTGCTAGTCAAAATCAGATCTCAATCCTGCAAAGTGATTCTGATTGCTCCAGATTGGGCCAGACAACCCTGGTATCCACTCCTACTGTCCTTAGCAGTCTATCTTCCCCTGTGTCTTCCCAGGAATCACAACCTGTTAACCTGTGCTCAGGGAAGGGGTTGGTACCCGAACCTCAAATCTCTCATTCTCAAGGCCTGGCTCTTGGAGTTAGAGTTTGCTGATCTACACCTCTCCCAGGGTGTAATGGATATATTGAAGGCTTCTAGGAAGCCTTCCACCAGGGCTACTTACAATTCCAAATGGAAGAGGTTTTCCATATGGTGCTTTGGGCAGCATATTTCCTCAGAATCTGCTGATTTACCCACAGTCCTGGATTATGTGGTCCATTTAAACACTTTGGGTCTGAGACCAGCTACCCTTAAAGTACATTTGGCAGCTGTGTCTGCTTTTATTTCAGCAGGTAAACCCTCTTCTCTTTCAGCTTATCCTGTATTCTCTAAATTTTTTAAAGGATTGCTTCACGCCAACCCTTCATTCAGGGCCCCTGCCCCTGCCTGGGATCCTAATGTTTGCATTGCTCAGCTTATGCAACCTCCCTTCGAGCCCTTGTCTTCAGCAGAGCTTAAGTATTTGACTTGGAAGACTGTGTTTCTGGTAGCCATGACTTCTGCCAGACGCATAAGTGAATTACAAGCTTTGTCAGTGGAGCCTGATTTTATCTCCTTTCATAGAGATAAGGTGGTCCTCAGGACCAACAGAAAGTTCTTGCCTAAGGTGGTTTCAGATTTCCACCTTAATCAATCTATTTCTCTTCCAGTGTACTTCACTGACCATTCCTCCTCTGGCGAGAGGAGGCTGCACAGCTTAGTTGTGAAGAGAGCCCCTAGTTACTACATTGAGCGTACCAAGGGTCACAGGTTTGACTCCCTTCAACTGGTTCTTACTTTTGGTGAGGTTGGTAAAGGGAAACCTGCCACTAAAAAATCCATTGCCAGGTGGATTGTCTCTTGTATCCAATTCTGTTATAAAAAGCTGGGTAAGGTTCCTCTTTCAGGCCTGAGGGCTCACTCTACCAGAGGTACAGCTGCTTCCCTGGCTGCTGCCAGGGACATCCCCATTCTAGAGATTTGTCAAGCAGCTACCTGGAAAACAGTTCACACTTTTACCCAGCATTACTCTCTGGACATCCAGGCTAGGAGTGATGCTCGGTTTGGCACAGCTGCGCTTCAGAGCCTATTTCCTAAGTAGGTTCTGTCCCTCCTCCATGGAGGTACTGCTGTGTAGTCTGCATATGTCATAATATAGCAAGACTTCATGTTGTTTGAAGAAAAAATTACTCACCTTAGTAATGTTGTTTCTTCTAATGGAGTCTTGCTCTATTATGACCTCCCCACCGCCTGCCCCTCTCAGAACCTCTGTTTTTGGGATGTGGGTGGGCAGTGCAGTGTTGGCACTTAGTAGATGCCCACCTTGTTTTTTCACCCCTCTTTTTTGGGGGTAACTGGGTGTTGTGTTTTTCATTGTTTGGGTCTCCTGACTTGAGTCTTTGTTTTGGGACCAAAAAAATGTGTTCTTATATTTAGTAGCCAGTTGGCTAGTGTAGGTTTACAGCTTCCACACAGGACCTTAGTGAGTTTAGCTCGTAAAGACATGACAGTTTGAGTTTGAAGAACAACAGACAGAGTTTTCAACCGAGCTCGAGCTCAAAGTTCCATGCCTGGCATGGAAAGTTAACTCTTTCACCTCCAGAGCAGTTTGACGGTTGGGACTCACTGCATATGTCATAATATAGCAAGACTCCATTAGAAGAAACAAGATTACTAAGGTGAGTAATTTTTTCTTCTGGTCACGTTCCCGAATATAGCGGTACTAATCGCTGCAGTCTCACTCTGCTTTCGCCGTAACTGTGCCAGATATAAAAAAAAAAAAATGCAAATTGAGCGTTTGAACGCACAGAGCCAATTATGACAGTCCATGTCCAAACTGTCTGCTCACCCGACCCTCACTTAGTGAATCCACCATTTTAGAATGTATTTTTTTAATCACTGCCTGTTTTCCACCAGTCATGTAGGAGCTCATGGGGCATAAGTTGTTGTACTATCGATGTGACGTCAAAACGATAGTACAACTTTTTTGACCTTTGAACTGTTCTACAGCAGGATTTGGAAAACCATCGTTTTCCATCCACAATAAACCCTAACCATATACTGTATTATTCTGTACCTTCCCTTCTACACAGATTGGTACCTCTTCTTCTTCTAGCTGGCTGGGTTTTGTTTTTCCCCTACGCCCTCTCCTGTGCCTCCTGATGTTCCTTGATTCCATTGCTTCCTCTTGCCCTTCCTCTGGGGTTCCTCCGCCGATGTAGTCTAATCTAAAAAAATAACCTGAAAGCTCAGAGTCACTAGTTAAGCTTGTTTCAGAGGCACTGGTGGTGGTAGCTGGGGGGCTGACACAGTTGTAGCAGTATCCCTTGTTCTGTTCAGAGTAGGTTGCTTCAAAAAAGAAGCGTGTAGTAAACCTCACTTTATTTTTCGTCACTTTCACCTGTCTGTCTTTTCTGTTGTTTTTTGGCTAACTAAAGATATGCCCTTGCTTGTAATCATTCTCATCCCTCAACAGTTTTTTCTGCTTTGCTGCACTAATTCTCTTATCCTGCAGTTCTATATCTGCCTTTAGTTTGTTTTTAAATTCAGCAAAATTACTGTCCTGAGCATCGGCATCAAGTTCCTGCTCCTTAACTGATAATCCACTTTCTGTTTCCTGTTGGCTTTTTAAGGTGTTCTTAATAATTAATTGCATCCATTTTATGGACGCCTCATGGGCAATTTCCTTCCAGGGGACTATAAAGTCCTCTTCTTCCAGAGTGAATGTTGGATCTTTAAGTTACTCTCAGCCTTCTAGGCACTCGATTCACTCTCAAGTACTCCTCAAAAGTTTTTATAATCCAATATTATCTCCTTGCTTTAAGTGCTACTTTCTCAGATTGAAAAAAGGCATTCTGTATACCTCTATCCTCCTCTACAAAGTCCACCCGCTGCTCCTCCTCGTGCTCAACGGCTGCTGCAGTGCTGAACAGATTGTCCGTGCACAGATCAGAAAAAATACTGCTGGTAAATGTGGATGAAGAGGGCTCCCCTCCTTGCCTTTCACTCGCTTGTCCATTTGCTGAGCCAGTGTCCGCTCCTCCTGTCATGCTTCCTGCGGTTGCTGTGTCGCTTGAAAGGTGGTCAGCTCAATATACACTACCTTTGCTCCTTAGTTCCTCAATAGGATTTCTGGGTCCCTCGTGGTGTAGCTCACTCATATAAACCAAGATAACGCTTCTTCCTCTTATGTGCTCATTTGTTTGACATGGAAGTTTGTTGCATTTACTATGCTTCCTTTTATCTTTGCCCACTGTTCCTACACCTCATCCACGCAATCCCCCTCCCCCGCCAGGTCATCCCTGAGGCATTCACCCATCTTTAAAAAATCTGCCCTCCTGAAGTCCAGGACCCTTGGCCTTGTGTGGTTCAATTCTGCAGCTGTCCTTACGTTGAACCACACCGTACAGTGATCACTAGGCCCCAAGTGGCCTTCCACCTTGGCATCTGCAACACTGTCCCTGTTACTGAGTACCAGGTCCAGTATTGCACCATCTTGAGTGGGTTCAGTGACTGGTTGCCTGAGGAACACTCCCCTGCAGAGAGTTCAGGATGCCCCTGCTTCTAGCTAAAGCCATCGTTGGGAGGTTCCAGTCTACATCTGGCAGGTTGAAGTCCTTCACCAGCAGCACTTCCCCCTTTTCCTGCCATCTTGCCAATGGTAACAGACCTGGTCGGTAAAACTAACCAGTGCAGTACATGTTCTATGGTCTTTTCTGAAGCTCTGTTGTTCCTCACAGAGAAAGCTTATATGATTTTAGATAGGAGGTGAGTAGATTGTGTACATTCCTGTCTTAGACTTTAGCTATGACCGAGAGAAAAAAATACAGGCCTGTAGTTACCCAGGACTGTGTTTTTGCCTTTTTTAAATAGGGGTACTGCTGTCGCTAGTTTCCAGATGTCAAGAGCTGTTTAGACCCAAATCATAAGTTAAATACTTGGTAATTGGTTGGCAATCTGCCATGCAGCTGTTTTGAGGAGTTTGGGATCTAATGCATCGCTGCTGGCAGATATGTCAGTTTTTAAGTGGATTGACAGTTTGTGGACTTACTTAACTGTGATCTTTTAAAAAACAGAACCAGGGATTTTATGGCTCCAGTTTTGGCTTGTGTACATCAAACCTCTGCTCCCCTTCAGCAGTATAACTAAATTTCTAGGATCGTGGATATGTTTTTCTAGCCACACTTCTTGGCAGGTACCTTGCCGCTTTAAGTTGTGCCAGAAAGTCTTCAAGCTGGCTTCTCCCACCCACCAGGGTGGTATAGCCCTTGACTCCGCCCCATGACGCCAGATCTTTCTTTCCGCTGGAAGGTTCAGTTTCCCTCTTTAGCACTGCCGCGTGTAGTAGACCCTGGCTCTAGAATCTTAGGATTCACTTCCAGAACTTCTTTTAAAAATCTCTCGAGTTTTATCTTCACCGCCTTCTCTCTTGACCACGATGGAAGACATATCAGTTCCTGGGTTTCGTCGGTGCCCCTGTGGAGCAGAAGATGTCTCCCACCAATCCACACACCGCGTGCGTCCACTGCCCGGGACATGACCACGATCCACAGGCTTGCGATCACTGTTGGTCATTTTCACCTTAGTGTCTGAAAGACCATGATGCCTGACTTCAGCTGGGGCGACCGGACATGGCGTTACCCACCAGTTAAATACAAGGATGCTCCTTGAGTGGTCTCCATGGCTGCGGGGTCCACTGAACTGCTGGAACAGCTTAAGGCCTTCGAAGATGAGGCGGCTCAGGCTGTGGCGGGCTCCTTTTTGGCTTTGGCCTTCATTCCGCTACAACTGGGATCCTCCTATATGGCTTCCTTCAAGGAGTTGTGCCAGTCTCTCTCTCTACCAAGGGAGAGGGCTCTTCGAGGTCGCATGTTTCATGCTCTTGGAAGAAGGAGTTGAAAGAGGACAAGTTGCAGTGTTGACGCTCTTGGGCTCGGGACCGGTCCCACTCGCAGGAAACTCCTGTTTTGACTTCAGTCGAAGTCGCAGCTGAGGCCACTGGTTTCACAGTAACCCTGTCAGACCAGTCAGCTAAGACACCTGTCAACGTGGCCGAGATTTTTCTCAAGCCGATCGGCAGGTTGTCACATGATCCAGCCAACGACTCTTTATTTCAGACACCGGTGCTTCTAGTGCCCTCAGATGGGTCGGCTCAGCCCGCTGGGCAGGACTTGTCTCCAAGGAACCTGACCAGGAGGAGCCACGGGTTTTCCTGACTCCTTCTGAGGTCCCTCGTTGACCCTGCTGATGGTCGAGGTCGGTCTCATTCCATGACTTTGACGTCGGACAAGACTCACCCTCATCAGTGATCTCGCTCCTGATGCCATGGTAAATGGCAGCGCCACTCTTCGTCTTCATCCACCTCGGATGAAGAGAGGCTCTAGCACAAGTTGCGTTGGTGCTATGAAGACCTAATGTGGCAGCAGTTGGTCCTGTCAGGGTTGAAACCGATTCCAGTTTCCACCCCAGTCATTAAGTGGCTTTCGTCCGAGCGACCGACATCGGCCACCATCACCGAGGTGTCGGTTAAGGCCCTGCCAGCTCAGCCGAAGCCAGCTACTCCACCGATCCAGGTGGAACTGCCACCCAAGCAACTGAAGCCCAGGACTCTGACCAAGGAATCCCGGTTTGCCCAAGGCCTGCCCCATTGGTTGTCGGTCACTCTTATTCCCGACCACCCAAGGCGGGTTGAGAGTGACACGGGTGGTAGCCCACTTTACGAGGATTCCTCAGAGTCTGAAGATTCCTCCATGGCCTCCCGTCCTGTCGACGCCGAGTCTCCCGGGGCTCTCTGTTGACGAGGGCCTTACCTCGCTGATGAGTATTTGTCGGCTCATTTCCGAGTCCACAGGGATGGAGCTCAAGCCTGTGGAGAAACGGGTCAAGTATCCTCTCACAGAAATTCTGGACAAAGGGGATACTCCTATGGAGGCCTCTCCGGTGGCTGAGGCCATTGTGGGCCCAGCCTTGGAGCTGTGGCAGCATCCTGCATCTTGCCCTACACCTTCTGCCTGCATGGCCTGAAAGTATGCGGTCCCTATGGGGTCCCTTTTGGGGTTTTCAGAGCACCCCTCTATGGTGGGGTTGGTGGCCGACTCCATCTTGCAGTGCTCAGGCAACAAAGGAGATGTGGACAGATCCCCGGACAAGGAATCCAAACAACTGGGCCATTCCGGGAAGAAGGTCTATGCAGCCTCCTGCCTTGGCCTTCATCAGGCCAGTTAGGCCATTATCATGGCACATTTCTCCCATGCCCTCTTGGGCTCCCTGGACAAGGTGATCCGGGACCAGGGTAGGGCAGTGGTGAAGCAACAACTACAGATGGTTCTGGACATTGGTGACTCCTGTGCCCATTCGGTAGCAGCCGCAGAGCTTGGCTGCACATCTCGACCTTTACGGCTAATACGCAACACAAGCTGGCAGATGTCCTCTTCTTGGGCACCAAACTGTTCGGGCCCGGCGTGGAGGGTCACCTCCAGTGTATAGAGGAGTCCAGTGCCACCTTGGACTCCACCACATCTGCCCAGAAGGACAGGGGCCCCAAGCGTCAGAACTGCAGGCCCTTTCGTTCATCCTCTCCTGCAGCCAGACTGGCCCAGCAGGCTCAGTCTTGGTGTCCTCGGGCCAAGTCCATGGCCTCCTCATTCAGGAAGCCTAGGGGGAAAGGTCTCGGTGGCTCCTCCACTGGACCCTCCTCCAAGCCTGCCCAGTGATGGATTGGGGGGGCGCCTCCCTCAGTTCCGTCACACCTCCCCTGGGACCTCCCATGGGGGGGGCGCCTCAGCCACTTCCTTTCCACCTGGTCTGCTATCACCACGGACCATTGGGTTCTGGAAATGGCTGGTTGAGGCCTGCCTCTGGAATTCGAGCAGGCTCCTCCATATCGAGCTCGTGCCCCATGGCGGGGATCTGGTGTCTGCAGCCTCTCAGTCAAGCTCTCCAAGATGACTTAGCTCAGTTCCTCCTCAAAGAGGTGATTCGCAGAGTAGCAGACCCGCCTTCACACCCAGGGTTCATTTCCAGGTACTTCCTGGTACCAAAACGGACAGGGGGCTGGCACCCCATTCTAGATCTGCATGACCTAAACAAGTTCCTCAGGTCCCGCACCTTCTGAATGGTAACTCTTGCTCAGATCATACTATCCCTGGAGCAAGGCATGTGGTTCTGCTCCCTAGATCTTCAGGACACGTTCTTTTACGCCCCAATCCGTCTATTCCATCGACGGTTCCTTTGCTTCCGAGCCGAGGGAACCCTTTATGAGTTCCAAGCCATGCCCTTTGACCTGTCTTCAGTCTCCAGGGTCTTCACCAAATGCATGGCAGTGATGGCAGCTTACCTGAGGCACCAAGGGGTCCGGGTGTACCCTTACCTGGATGACTGGATGATAGCAGGTTCCTCCAGGCAGGAGGTGGAGCGGTCAAGGGATCTGGCCCTCCAGACTTGCCTCGACCTTGGCCTCCTGATCAACGAGGCTAAGTCAGAACTCATGCCTTCATAGGTGATTCAGTTCATTGGGGCAGAGCTCGACTCCTGCCGAGCCACAGCTCAGCTTCTGGTGGACAGGGCGGAGGGTCTCTCCTCCTTTGCCCAGTCATTTCTGGTTGGGCAATTGTGCCCTGCCTGGGACTTCCTGCATCTTCTGGGATACATGGCCTGCACCAGCATGGTCCCATGGGCCTGCTGGCATATGCATTATCTTCGGTGTGGACTGGCCAGCCAGTGGTCTCAGCGCTCAGGTCATCTCGACCAGCTGGTCTCTGTGACCCAGAAGATGTGGGATGGCCTCCAGTGGGGGCTTATCCCATACCACCTGCAGGAAGGGATCCCATTTGTCCACCCCGAGCCGATGGTCATCCTGACGACCGACGCCTCTCTGATGGGTTGGAGTGCCCATCTGGGAGAGCACAGAGCCGGTGAGCTCTGGTTGCCCCAGGAGTCCCGATGCCACATCAACCTGCTGGAGCTTCAAGCAGTTTGGCTAGCCCTGACCACATTTGCTTCATTTGTTCGGGGTCAAGTAGTCCAGGTCCAGACAGACAACACCACAACCATGTAGTATCTCAACAGGCAGGGCAGAATGCACTCCTTGCCCCTCTGTAAGGAAGCTCTCTGCATTTGGTCCCTTGTGCTCAGCCTGGAGGCAAATCTCCTATCCATTCACATGGCAGGAGCCACGAATCAGCTGGCCAATGCCCTCAGCCGGATGGGCGGGGCATCTCACGAATGGTTTCTCCACCAAGAGGTAGTACAAGATTTGTTCTCCCACTGAGGCACCCCTCAGGTGGATCTGTTCGCCTTCAGGGAGAATGAGAAGCTGAGGCTGTATGATGCCCACCCCCCTCAGCAGGGTTTGCTGCAGGGGGATGCCTTCTTCAGGCAGTGGACCCCAGGCCTCTTCTACGCCTTCCCTCCCCTTCTCTTGATTCATAAAGTGCTCATCAAGGTCAGGAGGGAAATGGAGCAGGTGATCCTGGTAGCCCCAAACTGGCCACGCCAGCTCTGGTATCCAGATCTTCTATCCCTGCACCTGATGGCCTGGTTCCTTAGCAGCTAGAGTTCTAGGCCTTGTGTCTGTCTGACAGGGTCCTTAATGTTGTTGAGGCTTCCCGTAAGGAATCGACCAGAAAATGCTATGCCTTTAAATGAAAGAGATTCTCCATCTGGTGTCAGGGCAAAGGGTTGAACCCATCGTCCTGTCCATTGGTTAGCATTTTGGGCCATCTTTGGCCCCTCCCCCAGCAGGGACTTCGGTCGACAACTCTAAAGGTGCACCTGGCAGCCATCTCTGCTTACTGGGCGCTGGCCGTTAAGCAGTTGGTGGCGCAGGAGAAGATGGTCTGGCATTTCTTCAAAGGCCTAGATCACATATCCCCTCTGGTGCATGAACCTCCACCTCCATGGGATCTACTGCTGGTTTTAGCAAAGCTCATGGGCAGGCCATTCGAACTGATGCACAAATGTGACATCTCACATTTGTCTTGGAAGACCACCGTCTTGGTGGCTATCACATCAGCCAGAAGGACTGGGAAGTTACAAGCGCTCTATATCGAGTCTCCTTACCTGGTATTCCACAGGGACTAGGTTGTTTTGTGGCCCCAACCCGACATTCCTTCTGAAGGTGGTGTCAGGGTTTCACCTTAACCAGGTGATTACTCTGCCAGTGTTCTACCCCAGTCACACCTCAGAGGCCGAGTACAGGCTTCATACTTTGGACCTGAGATGCTTGCCTACTACAAAGAACGAACGGTGGGCGTTTTAGCCAGCTGTTTGTCACCTACGCTGAAGCTGCACCTGGCAGGCCTGCAGCCAAGGGGACAATAGCGCGATGGACTACGTCTTGCATTGACCTCTGCAGCAGGTTGGCGGGTAGGGAGCCTCCGGTAAGACTTAAGGCTCATTCCACTCGCCATACCGCTGCATTGGTGGCTGCTTCTAGGGATGTTCCTTTCCAGGAAATCTGCAGGGCTGCTACTTGGAAGTCAGCACACACCTTCATTTTCATTATCACGTTGACCTCGAGTCACGCTGGGATGCTGGTTCTGCAGCCTCAGTCCTCCAGTCCCTCTTTCCTAAGTAGGGGGTGTGCGTCTTGCTTCCCTCCTCCTGGAGAACTGCTAGGAGTCTGCCAAGAAGTGTGGCTAGAACAACATATCTATGATCCTAGAAAAACAGGTTACTCACCTGTAATAGTAGTTCTAGAAGTGGTATATGTTGTTCATCCACACTGACCCACCCGACCTCCCCGGCTTCGACGCACAAACCTGGCTTCCAGCAGGCCAAGATCTGGTGTCATGGTGTGGAGCCAAGGGTTATACCACCCGGGTGGGTGGGAGGAGCCAACTTGAAGACTTTCCGGCACATCTTAAAGCGGCAAAGTAGCTGCCAAGAAGTGTGGATGAACAACATATACCACTCCTAGAACTACTGTTACAGGTAAGTAACCTGTTTTTTTCCAGATTGCAAAAATGGTCGTTGAACAATCCCGCTACCATTTTTGGATCTGTCTGCTTGGTACCATTGACTTCGCTGGTCATGGGGGCCTAAGCAGTTCTGGGGTTGATTAAACTGTTAATACAGGTCCAAACTTCTATAGGGTCACTCATGTTGGCTGTTTGCTGTGCTCTGAAATATGTACAGTACATTTGGCTCAATTGAGTTTATGCTTACACTTGTTCTGTAGGCTTCCCAGTTAGGTCTTGGATTAGATTTTTAGGTTCGCTTGCACGCATGCACAAGGAACATTGCGGGAGAGTAGCATACTTTGGAGGCATGCCTCTCCCTTTCAATCCAGTACTCCATTGAGCAGGCGTGGTGGTCCGCACCAATGGGTGCGGAGTTGTATGACAGCGTGGTCTTTGCTTCAAAGAAAAACCACCGCTGTCACACAGAGCACCGCTCCACGCTGCCCCGCGCCATGCAGCCCCCAGAATCTTTGCCATGCTGGGAGCCCACCCAGCATGGCAAATGTCCCATGTTGTTTGCCGACTGGGGTGCCCAATCCCCGCCTGCTCCACGGCCCCCTGCCATCCTTCTGCCACGCTGGGAGCTCACTCATACATGGCAAACATCCCGCTGTTGTTTGCCGACGGGGTGCTCAATCCCCGTCGGCTCCTTGGGCCCCCAGTTATTCTTTCACACGCTGGGAGCCCACCCCAGCATGGCAAACGTCCCACGTAGTTCTTTTTTTTTTTTTTCACCTGTAAAGCAAAACGGTCCCACAGCTTCTCCCAGTCCCCTCCCACAACCCGCACCCACACACTGTGCACTCAGCCTCCCCACACCCCCCCATCCCATACTTACCTCCCGAGCTCAGCGTGATGATCTTCGGTGGACCGGGAACACGTCTGCACTCTTCAAAGCCGACCGCAAACTGAGGAAATGCCGGTAAGCTGTATAATGGGCTAGATAGGAGGTTTTCAACTTTATTGCATATCTCAGGCATTTTGTGGAATTTTGCACCAAATTTTCAACATGGGGTTTTGGAACTTTCATGAATGATGTCACTAATGTAGCTATTTGGGTCCGAAGGGTGATTTTGCAGTCACTGGCCCGAATCACCTTCGGCCCTAATAACGCCATGACAGTGACATCATTCATGAGAAGGGGTCCCAAAACCTCATGTTGAAAATTTGTGCAAAATTCCAAAAATGACTGTTTTATTTAGCTTGCTTTATGCAGTTCCTACGCAGGCTCGCAATTGCAATTTTCAATATTTTCACCCAGATTTTTAACATTGCCATTTTACCACACCTACTTATGAGCAGTACAGCTGTTATTTTTCACATCCTGCCCAAAATGTGTTTCGCCATGTAGCGCATAATACTAACATACAAATTTGCCAGCAGATAAAGGCCTAGAGGTCTATCAAGTCTGCTCGAATGTGCAGCTAGCACTCCTTATTCCTGCAGCTGCCCTCCCTTCCACCCTTCCCTTCATTAACCCTCCCTTGTCCTGTCCCATCCTCATTTGAAGCAGTCCACTGTTCTACTGCATACCACTTCAGCAGGTAACGATTCCACCCAGCCACCACCTCTCTGTAAAAGTGTCTCTCATCTCCTCCTGAACCTTCCTCGCCCAGTCTCATATCATGGCTCCTGGTGGCCCTCCCTCTTACTTTGAACAGCCCTCTGTACCAGTCTTGTTTATTCCTTTCATGTATTTAAAGGTTTCAATCATGTCACCCTGTCTCTCCTCTCCTCCAGTGAGTACATGTTCAACTCCTTCAACCTCCTCTCGTATGATAAGTCCCCAGCCCCTTGATCATCTTTGTCGCTCTGCGCTGCACCCCTTCCAGTAACTTAATGTCCCTCTTCAGATACGGATGCCAGTACTGCACGCAGTACTCAGGTGTGGTCTAACTAATGACCTATACAGTGGCAGAATCACCTCCTCCCTCCTCGAAGATATACCCCTTGAAGTACAACCCAGCATTTTGTTGGCCTTGCAGCTGCCTTCTTACATTGTGCAGAGTTGTTCATTGACCCTGTAATGAGCACACCCAGATCCTTCTCCTCCTCTGTCTGGGCTAGCTGCACCCCCTAGCTGGTAACTCCTCCTTGGGTTCTTCATCCCAAAATGCAGCACTTTGCACTTTTGGCATTAAAGCCCAGTTGACAGGTGTCTGACCAGGTTTCAAGCTTTGCCAGATCATCCTGCAACCCCTGCCATCCCCTAGGTCATCCACCACCGCGCTCTACCTTGGTATCATCAGCAAACAGACTGATCTTGCTCTTGATGTCCCATGATATGTCTGCAATGAATATCCCAAACAACACTGGTCCCAACACTGAGCCCTGTGGAACACCGCTCATCACTGCCCTTGGGTGTGAGAGCTCCCCACCCACCACCACCCTCTGTTGCCTTCCCTGCAGCTAGTTTCCTACCCATCTCACCAGCTTTGCACCCGCCCCTGTGCCTACTAACTTCCTTCCCAGCCTTCCATGTGGCACTGAGTCGAATGCCTTACTGAAGTCCAGATACAGGGCATCCACTGCATGGCCCCTGTCCAGTTGCCTAGTTATCCAGTCATAGAACTCGACCAGGTTGGTTTGGCAGGATCTTCCATGTATGAAGCCATGCTGTCTGTTGTCCTGTAGTCCTTTGGCCTCTAGGAGGGCCACCAGCCTCTCCTTCAGGATAGTCTCCATTAGCTTACCCACGATGGATGTGAGGCTCACTGGTCTGTAGTTTCCCGGTTCATCCTTGGGGCCGCTCTTGTAGAGGGGCACCACATGAGCCATCCTCCAGTCCTGAGGTACACACCCCGAATGTAGTGAGGCATTAAATAGGTCTGCCAAAGGTCCTGCAAGGACCTCTGCCAGCTCCTTCAGTACCCTGGGGTGGATGCCATCTGGGCCTGGCGCCTTGTCCACCCTCAGTGCCTTCAAACCCTCTCGAACTCTGCTTTCCCATGATTTCCCATCTGTCACCACTTCCCCTGCTTCTGCCATTTCTCCCACCTTGGGTGTACCCCCCCTTCTCTTTAGTAAATACTGAGCAGAAGTACTCATTTAGTGCTTCCCTTATCGCACCCTGCTTCCACCCAACCCCCTCCTTCCTAATCCTTATTATGTGGTCCTTACAGCCCTTTTCTCCTGATGTACTTAAGAACTCCTTTCCCCTTCTTAATGCCTTGTGCCAGCCTGAGTTCTGTAGATGCTTTGGCTCCCCTTACTGCCCTTGTCACCTCCTTCGATTCTGTCAAGTACCCTCCCTGTCCTCCCCCCCTCCCTGTTTTCTTGTACTTCCTAAAGGCAGCTCTTTTCCTTCTTACCTTTTCCATGACTTCCTTGCTCAATCAGATCGGTTTCTTAGCCCTAGCCTTCTTGCTCTGGGCTTTGCAGCAGGTTTTGGTTGCCTCCACTATCCCCAACTTTATATTCTCCCACCTCTGATTAGTGTCCATACTATACAATGGCGCAGTCGGTGTGCGAAATCAATGTATGGGACACATTAAGAAAATCACGGTGACACTGTTCATTAGCAGAGATCTTAAATGACTATGCTGAAAATTTGGTGAAAAATTCCTAAAATGATTGTTTTATAGCGCAGATTATGCAGTTCCTACGCACGTCAGAGGGTTTGTGAATTTTCAATATTTCCACTCCAGATTTTCAACATTGCCATTTTACCACACCTTCTTATGAGTAGTACAGATGTCATTTTTCACATCTCACCCAAAACGTGTTTCCGCCCATGTAGCGCACAATGGCGCAGTCGGTGTGCGAAATCAATGTATGGGACACATTAAGAAAATCACAGTGACACTGTTCATGAGCAGAGGTCTTAAAATGGCTATGTTGAAAATTTGGTGAACAAATTCCTAAAATGACTGTTTTATGAGTGCTATGATTTCCACGCACTGTGACGCTTGCGTAATCTTCAATATTTTCACTCCAGATTTTCAACATTGCCATTTTACCACACCTCCTCATGAGCAGTGCAGCTGTCATTTTTCAAGATCTTGCCCAATGGTGTTTCCTACCATGTAGCTTATTAATGGGCACAGTCGCTGTGCGAATCCAGTGTATGGGACACATTAAGAAAATCACTGTGTCACTGTTCATGAGCAGAGATCTTAGAATGGCTATGTTGAAAATTTGGTGAACAAATTCCTAAAAATAACTTTTACAAGCATGCGTTGTGCAGTTCCTACGCACGCTCGTAAGTTTGCGAATTTTCAATATTTTCACTCCAGATTTTCAACATTGTCATTTTACCACACCTCCTTATGAACAGTACAGCTGTCATTTTTCGCATCCTGCCCAAAACGTGTTTCCGCTCATGTAGTGCACAATGGCGCAGTCAGTGTGTGAAATCAATGTATGGGACACAGTAAGAAAATCACAGTGACACTGTTTATTAGCAGATGTTTTAAAATGCCAATGTTGAAAATTTGATGAAAAAATTCCTAACAATGACTGTTTTACGAGCGTGAGCAGTACAGTTCCACGCACGCCGTAGGTTTTGTGAATTTTCAATATTTCCACCCAGATTTTCAACATTGCCATTTTACCACATTTTATGGAGCAGCACAGTTGTCATTTTTCACATCCTGCCCAAAACGTGTTTCCGCCATGTAGCTACAATGGGGTAACAAAAAGGTCATGTTGAAAATTTATTGTGCAAATACCAGCAATCGCACAGGGCATTAGGGTAAAGACATACAGTACAAACACCACTGCAGATATCTGCAAGCGAACGTTCGGCATTGACAAATGCTTGTTTTTTTTTTTATATCCTAGGCTGTATCTCTGGCCTTAATTTATTTGAAAAGGCCTTTAGATAGCAAATTTGAGTTTAGGGTTTTGACACTGTGCCTACTCAAAGGGGCCTGATGATCGAGCAGCTTTGTGAATTATGTGATAAAGAACTCCAGGGCACAATTTACATCAGGTATTACATCTAGAAAGGCCTTATCTACATGTGAGAGGTAATTTAAGTATGCCTAGGGGTTGAAACCTTTGCAGTTGTGGTAAGAAACATCTTTTGGGACCGAGTTGCTGATGGTGCTATTATGTTAGACACAGTGAATAGCAGAGTGATAGTGACAGAATCAGCTAGGTGGCCTGACAACTTGATTCTGTCAGTGTTGCTGATTAGCATTTAGTCAGTGAGGGTATGGTTCCCTGATTTAATGTTTAGTAGGTGCTGTAAGGATTGGTTTGATGTTATAATTATCCATACATCCCTGTATGCCATAGTATTAGTTAACCGGTTTAAGTTAAAGTCTCACAGTATTATTGTTGTGGTGTGGCCAAGGGTAGATATGCAGAGCACCACATCTTTGAGACTCTCAATTCCTACTTTCGGTGGGTTGTACATAAGTGACAGTAGGAAGTTAAAACGTGCTAACCATTTTCATTGGCTATATCCTGCATGCTTTCTTTGTTCCTCACACTGTCCAACAATATGACTCAACCTTGTGATTGAGGAACCACCTCAGATGAGAGAGAAGATAGTTCATACTACATGTCCATTCAGTTCTTGTCCTCTCAAAAGACGGCCACAGTGGGTGCTAATTGTTACTCGCATTTCTTGGAATGTGGATAACTTTCCACTAGGCACTGGATCCAGACCACCACAACTTATCTAAAATAGTCCACAGAACGATCATCGGATCATAACATCTTTTGGCCACTGTGGACCAAGGTCTGCTTTATATTAGTGTCCTGCTTATCATGAATATCAAAACTGTCCTGCTGAGCATGTGTTCAGTTCTCTTCTTTAAAGTTGAACAACTTCTGATTTGGGTTGGAGGCACTCAATTTCAAGAGGAAAGATCAATCAGATACAACTCTATATTGTGTGAATAAGTTTAAGGCTGTGCACCTTTCAGTACTTTCATTCCACTATGTGTCAATTGTTTAATATTTTTTTCTTACTTCTGCTGTCTTAATAAACCTAATAGGGACCACTCTGAAGCAAGGAAGCCTGAATACACTCGCACTACAAAGGAATGGACTGTATGCTGCTGGAAGTGTAAGTGTTTTTCTTATAATAAGGGGGTAACTCATTGCATGGAGGAATATAAAAAATTGCTTGGAGGGTGTTGTGAACAAAATGTTGATGTATTTCTTATTTAAGGATGTAATGAGTAAGGACTGAGAGGCTGGAAGCAGTCATGCAGTCTGAGCTTCCGTCAGTCAACTGACATTCCAGCATTGCTTTGTCTTTTGGGTTTGGAGTGCAAATATGGAAAGTTGGTAGCATTCAGCTGCACTTGCTGGCTCTAGATTTGAAATGGAAGCATGATTCAGCCACTTGACAGATATCTAGAGGGTGTAGACACAGTGTCTGACTGTTTCATGTGGAGATGTGCTCAGCATGTTGCTTGCACTGCACCATGATTTCTGTGTATCAGATCTCGGACCACCCAAGCTCCTGCTGGATCATCAGGAGATCCCGGCTTCAGTATTTGCTAGGATCAAGAAAGCTTCTCTGAATGAGGATAAGAGTCCATCAGCTGTGAAGGGACATATACACTACACGAGCCTAGCAAATTACAGCCCTAGGTCCAACCTTCAGTCACATGGAAGGGAGTGGAGAAGGTGGTTGCAGTACAGTTGCATGCTTACTTATGTCTGTGTATTTTTATCCTATGAGAGGGGATTATATATATATTTTTTTATATATATATTTTTTTTATTTTGTCTTTTGGGTTTGAATTCTATCCAATTGTGGGAGGAGGGTAGTTTTATATGTTTTGCTGGGTTGGGATTATGGTTTTTTGGGGGTTCAAGATTTTAATTGTTTGGAGTTTTGTTTTAAGAATTTAGGGTTTGGTGTGCCTTTTCTATTGTTTGGCTATAATTATTGGTGGAATGTGCCTGCTTGCCCTCCCCGTGCTATTGGCTTCGCCCTTAGCCCGTTCCCCACCCGCTTTTGTTTATCAGTGCTGTCGGCTGGAGATTGCTTGCAGGGGTGGATGTCGTGGTGTGCGGGGTTGGGTGACAGCTGAGCACCTAATGAGCGTGCACTTCTCCCATTGTGGTTGGGACCAGAAGACTTCTGGGGAAAAAACTGCACATGGAATGTGGTCATCCTGTTCTGATTCCCATACCCAAGGCCACCTCCGTTTTGGGAGGACAAGTAGTTGGGACAGCTTGCCAACCTCGTCCAACTTGGGCGCTGTTATGCAATGCCAGATCTGTTTGCAACAAAACTGCTCTTATTGCAGATTTTTGGCTACAGCAGATCTGGTTTGCATTACCGAGACCTGGTTAGATGAGAATGCTGCCCCTATTTTGGTGGCAGCTATCCCTACCGGCTACTCGGTTATACGACGCCCGAGATTGGACCGTGGGGGGGGGGTCGCGGTCTGTTTCAAAACTGAATTGGGCCTAACTGGTGTTCCAGTTTAGGAGGCCAGGTTATTTGAGTGCACTGGGGTAGCTGGTGTGGGGTGCAAGATAGTTCTCATCTACCGTCCACCAGGTGATGGGAAGCTATTCCTGCAGGAGGTAGCGGATTTTGCCACCAACATGGTATTAAAGTCGCCCAGACTGATGGTTCTGGGCGACTTCAGTGCCTGGGTCGACGACGAATACTCGCTTTTTGGTCAACACTTCCTCCGGGTGATGACATCTCTGGGCTTCACACAGGTTGTTTCCTCAGCTGCTCACAATAGTGGGCACTCCCTTGATTTGGTCTTCCTCCTGGGGATCGAGGCCTCCGACTTGGAGGTAGAACCAGTCAGTTGGTCCAACCACTTCACTGTTGGGTTCAATTTTTTGGCCCCCCCCCCCCGGGTAGGTCGACCCCTGTGGAGATGGTCAGTTATCGCCCTTTGCAGGATGTGTTCCCTGAAGACCTGATGGCGGTGATGGACCTCTCGCTGTTGGACGAGACCAGCACAGATCCTGAGCAGTTGGTCACGGCCTGCAATAGGACAGTTTCTTCTGCTCTCGCTCTGATTGCTCCTGCCCGAGTTCACCCTCTCCCATGTCGCCCTGGGGCCCCATGGTTTGGTGGGACTCTCAGGGAGTTGCGAAGACAGAGGCGTAGGTTAGGGCGTTGTTGGCGGAGGACAGCCCTAGATGCTGACCACCTTATTTTGTTGAAGCATTATAAACTCTATCAAACAGCAATTTCCCGTAAGAAGGCAGAATTCCTGTCCAGGGAAATTGCTGTCGCGCAAAACCGTCCGGCTCAACTCTTCAGGATGGTTGACAGGCTGTGCAACCCAGCCTGTCAACAGTTCCATCAAGTCTTTTCACAAGGGGAGTGTGATGAGATCGCTCGTTTCTTTGCGAATAAGGTGGCTGACATCAGGCAGGAGTGCCGCCAACCTCACTCTATGGGGGATGCTGTTGGTTGGTGTCTTGTCACAGAGCCTGGAGTGTCCTGGAGTACCTTTGATCTGCCGGAGTTCATAGATATTATGAAGATTATCCAGTGGATGCGTCCCACTTGCTGTAGGTTCGATCTGGGTCCTACTTCCCTGATTTTGGGTTGTAGCGACATCAACGGCCCGGTCTTAGCTCGGATTGTCCGGTGCTGTTTGGAGTTGGGTGAGTTTCCTAGCTCCCTGAAGGAGGGGGTGGTGATACCACTCCTGAAGAAAGCTTCTTTAGACCTGGAAAACCTTGCAAACTACAGGCCCATCACTAACCTTCCTTTTATGGGGAAGGTTATTGAGAAAGTTGTGGCAGCTCAACTGGAGAACCATTTAACGATTCATAATTTATACAAACCTCTCCAATTGGGTTTTCGTAAGAGGCATAGTACCGAGACTGCTCTGGTTCGGGTGCTCAGTGATCTCCTGATGGCGAGAGATCAGAGACACCGTTCCATCTTGGTTCTCCTTGATTTATCATCAGCCTTTGAAAATGTAGATCATGGGGTTCTGCTCGAGCATTTGAGGTTCATCTTCGGGCTGTCAGGGTCAGTTCTCAGATGGTTTACATCTTTCCTCGCTGGTAGAATGCAGAGAGTGGTCTCAGGTTATTTTTTCTTCCGAGACTTACTCTCTGCCTTGCGGGGTGCCTCAGGGCTCGGTGCTGTCCCCCCATGTTATTTGCAGTGTATATGCTGCCCCTCGGAGACATTGTAAGATGGTATAGGCTGAGGTTTCACTGCTATGCTGATGATACCCAGCTGTACCACTCTTTTGCCCCCGACCAGGTTAGTGCTGTCTCGGTACTGAACAGCTGCCTCGTAGAAATCCAAGATTGGATTAGTACCAGTGCTTTAAAGTTGAACCCAGGAAAGACGGAGGTCTTGGTAGTAGATCCGGGTCGCAGGATGGAGGGGTTGAGGACTGGGCTCGCCTCCGGTTTAGTCCTGGGCGGGAGCACAGATTCTCACCTCCGAACGGGTGCGTGACCTAGAAGTGGTGCTTGACGATAACCTGACCCTTCGTCATCAGGTGTCAGTAGTCGTCAAGCTGGCCTTTTACCATCTTAGAACATTGCTAATATCAAGCACCTTGTTCCGTCCAGCGATCTGCCTGTCTTGGTCCATGCATTCGTGACAGCATGCCTTGACTACTGCAACTTCCTTTACTAAGGGCTTCCAGGGGTTGATGTCCGCTGCTTGCAGCTAGTGCAGATCGCTGCAGCACATTTGTTGACTGGGGTTTCGAGAAGAACTCATATTACCCCAGTGCTGCGTGATCTGCATTGGTTGCTTATTCAGCGATGGATCACCTTTAAGGTAGGTCTATTGACCTACAAAGCTCTGCATGGACAGGGTCCTGATTACTTGACAGAGCTGCTGGTTCCCTACACCCCTCTGCGACAGCTCCGCTCGGCTGACGGGTGGTTTGCTGGAGATTCCGAGGGTAAGTTTAAAGTCATCTGGTGCTCGTGCCTTCGGGTTTGTTGCACTTACCCTCTGGAATTCTCTGTTCCGTCTGCTACGGGAGTGCAGGACAGTGGGGTGCTTTAAGCAGGCACTGAAGACCTTTTTGTGGGGAAGAGCGAATCCTGAATTCCTTTGATTTTACTGTTTTCTCTTTTATTGTTTTTATCTTACTGTGCAGCGTCTTGAAATGTGAAAGGTGCTATATTAAATAAACTTATTATTATTATTATTACTTACTTGCAACATGTTGCAGGTTATTAAGGCAGCAGTGCAATGGAAAATGAGTTTCAAAAAAAATTAGTTTTAGTTACAGTTAATTCAGTATTAGCAAAACAGTCAAATGTACTTGTCTCGGTATCTCCTGTGCTGCACACCATAAGTTCTTTTTTATTTTCTGTATTATAACCCTTGCAAGGTCTACATTGCTATTTCTACGCAAAATGTGGTGCCAAAAAAACCTAAATTAAAACATTAAAAAAATACTCCTATTTTGATGGAATTAGAAAAGTGTACCACCAAATAAAACTGGAAGATACATGGAATGTTTTATAGTTAAAAGAGGAAGGATCAAAAATTTTTTTTTTACCAAATTTCGATGCACTGTTGCTGTAAATAAGCCAAAAGAATTCATTGTCAATTTTGTGTGTGCAAGTGCTGATCAGTTGTAAAAATGCATAACACTTGGCACAGATTAACAAAATTAAAAATGCTTAATCACTGGGTTTTGAATATGTAAAAATATTAAAAGTGTTTAGCAGTCTAGTGCTATGCAGTTAAGAAAATGGTTAGCGTTACCCTCCGATATGTGTATCATTTTGCTCTGCTATACCATCTATTTAATACCTTGATGTTGACATGTAGGAGTCAAGTCATCTCTTTTCAAGCCATGCTACAGCACTGAAATGACACTAGTGAGAGTAGTTTAAGGACATGGCAGTATTTAACACCACCGATGATAAGGTGTCGACTGATTAGGGGTCACTGTACTGTATCATAGCTTTGTCCCTTTTTAATATATATTTCATAGTGTGTGGTGTTGGGGTTCACTCGTCTTAGACTGCTGGCCTCAGTTGTGAAATTCCAAACGAGTTGCTCTTATCCCTGGTGTTGCTTCCCTTGGAGGATATTATCCGAAAGCACAAGCTGAGGTTGCACTGCTATGCTGCTGACACCCAGTCTTACCCTTCTTTTAACTCTGACCCACAACACGCAGGAGGTGACCTGGCACAATCCCAGAGCACCTACCTCCATCCCTGCATACCTCAGAGGACCCCTCAGAAATGCTACTCCTCTCAACTCAACTCGATGCGACTGAGTTGGCTGAAGGGGCGGCGGCAGCAGCGAGGGTAGCCGACATGGGGCGAAGGTGAGAGCTTCACTGCCTTGTGGGTCGACCCCAATTGTTTGCGGTTGTCTCGTTCGGTCCGGGAGTCAGTTGCTCGAGTACTGAGGCTGTTTGTGTTCTAATCTCTTCGTGATCTGTGAAGGTTCTCCTTGGATTATTGACACTGCTTTTCAGCCCTTGAGCCTGGACTAGTGCACTGGTTTGATGCCCACTTTGACCTGGTAATTTGTTCTCAGTCTAAGCCTGGTGAGAGCGTTGGTCTAGGGATTGTGACTGGTAAGAGGGGTTTACCATTTTTTCGAACTAGTTTCCACTCCTGAGAGGGGTGAGCTACCCTTTGGTTGGTCCTGTGCTTTGAATAACTTGTGACTTTTTGATTTTGCAATCTCTAAGATCTTGCTGGAAAACTGGCAGTCTGAGTACCTTTTTCTTCATCGTGAGACTTTGGGCTCATTTATTTGGACTTGGACTATTTGCCAGTTAATTTTAGCTTCAAACACCATGAAGTCTTGCTATATTATAACAAAAGCAGTCAGCCACTGCAGCTGAACTGCCCCGGAGAGGAAGGAGTTAACTCCAGAGGATCTGGAGTTCTACAGCGCGAGGGCGCTGTGCCAAAGCTCTATCTGGCAAGTTTCAAATGAAACTGTCAGATTCTTTACTCCGCTTCACTGAACAGTCGCTCCGGAGATCAGCTCCTTCAGCTCGGTTCATTCTCGGTTCAGCGGTATTGTTCGTTCATTTGAACCGCAAAAGTTATTATTTTAACGCATTTCGGTTAAAAGCTCTATCTGGTAAACCGTAAGTACTAATTTTAAGTCTGTGTGGAAAGTTAATTATCGGTTCGGTTTGAACCGATCGGTTTGCTGTTCAACATTTTAAAGTGTTGGTTGGGTTTTAGAGTGCGGTTCCGGTTCTTATCGGTTCTAAAAAACCTGAATTTTAATAGGTTTTTCAAATACCCGTGACACGGTTAGGAACCGATAAGGGTGTCTTGCCTGGCACTGCCATCAAAAGGGCAAGTTTTGATAGGCTGGCATTATGTCTGAGAAACCCAAAAGAAAACCGGCCCACTGGGTTTCAACACTGTGATGTTGTGGGGAAGCCTTGCCAAGGCTGACCCACACACCACTTGTGTCTATTGTCTGGGGGCTGACCACCTCCTGTCAGACTGCCAGGTGTGTAAAAATTTCCCTGCAGCCACCCTGGAGAAGAGATTGGGCCGGCTCAGGGAACGAGAGGCCAAAAAGTCCGCTGACCCAGATGGCCAGCCCGGTCCAGCACCCACTGGACCAGAGGGAGTGCCCTCTGACCAGGGCGAGACTTCTTCGGGCAAAAGGAAGGCTGGTTCAGAGGAACCAGTCCCAGTTAAAAAGACAAGGAAATCAGTAGGTTTGGAGTCCAAAATTGTGTCTCCAACTGCTGCAGAGATAGCTAAAGCCATTCAGATTGTCCAGTCACTGTCTCAGGGACCTGTCGAACCACCAACAGTTGGTAAAAGGTTGGTTCATTCAGTTCCAGTGGTTCAGGAGTATGATGTTGAGGATTTTTATGAACCACAGGAGGGGGAGGAGGAATTTGATCAATATGTGTGTGGCTGGGAGGGTCTGGACGTGCCCATTGAACCGGACATTTCTCTAGACAGACCTTTAGATTCTCCTCCTATTCTGTCTGAGTCCCCTTCTCATTTTATGTTTTACAAAAAGGTTGCAGAAACCCGCCAGCTTCCTTTAGAGGAGGCTGTGGATGAGCAAGAGGAGCCTGATTATGTAGAAATGATGGATATACCAGAGTCTAGGAGGTTGTCTATTCCTTTGCATAGTCATTTAGGAAGCAAACAACAAAGATTTTAAAATCCTCATTCTGTCCCTCCTGTAGATAAAAAATGGACAGAAGGTATTTTGTCAGGCTCTGATACAGACTTCCTCACTGAACAGTGTAGTCATGTAGGTGTGGTACAAGCTGTAGCCTGTGACAAGGCTAATATTCCCCTGGCCTCATATCCTCCTGATAAAGATTCCAGGAAGATTGATGCCATGGCAAAAAAACAGTATATGGCAGCTTCTTTGGGACTCAGGCAGGCAAATTATATGGCTTATGTAGCTAGATATCAGAAATCTAGGTGGGACACAATATTGCAGTTAGCCAAGCAGGCCCATGGCCAGCTGGCTAGTGAACTGGAATAGGTGGATGCTGATGGCATTGAAGCCTCTAAAGTTCAATTTCATACTGCTGTTGATGTTAATGATGTTTCCTCTAGGGTCATGGCCACTTCTGTAGCTTTCCGTAGGTTGGCATGGCTCAGATGCACTAATCTGTCCCAAGATACTCAGTCAAAGGCTATGGATTTTCCTGTAGTGGGGAACTCTCTGTTTGGGAACAAACAGAAAACTATATGAGAAAAGATGGATGAATACAGAACTACCTACAAAAGTGCCCAGGCTAAGGAGAGGCATGCCACGCCACAAGGCATGCTCCCAGAGGGGAGGGCAGGCCTTTTCACAGGCCTTTTTACCAATTTCAAGCCTCCTCTGCTGTCTCGCAGAGGGTTTCTTCAGAGGCAGGGGTAGACGAGGCCAAGTAAACCGTCCCCTCCCCTCAGCCTAAGGCTGCTTACTAGCAGGCACCCTGATGGGGTGCCCAGGGCCGATCTCCTGTACCAGTGGGGGGCAGGTTGGCTTATTTCAGCTAGAACTGGCTGTCCTTAACTTCGGACAGATGGGTTCTGGAGGTGATAAGCCAGGGTCTGGTTCTCAGCTTCAAACACTTTCCAAAGATGAAAGCCAGACATTTTCGACCTGCAGACCCTTCAGAAGCCCTTGCTTTGGAAGCAGAGGTTTCTTCTCTTCTGGACTGCAAAGCAGTGGAAAGGGTTCCTCCTTGCCATCAGGGCAAGGGGCTTTATTCAAGATACTTTCTTACCCCAAAAAAGACAGGAGAATGGCGGCCCATTCTAGATTTAAGGTACCTGAACAAGCATCTTTTGAAACCAAAGTTCAGAATGTTGACTCTGGCAATGATATTGCTCTTCTCTAAGGCCAGGGACTGGCTAGCTTCCCTGGACCTCAAGGATGCCTATTTTCATGTCCTGATCAGGCCTTCTCACCGAAAGTACCTCAGGTTCGAACTGCCCTCAGGCCATTACCAGTTCAGGGCAATGCCTTTCGGCCTTACCTCTCGCCAAGGTATTCACAAAATGTCTCGCTGTGGTAGTGGCTCACTTAAGAACGCAAGGTTGCTTGTTGCCTCTACCTGACGACTGGCTCATTGTGGGTCAGTCTCCAGGTCAGGTAAAATCCCACTTGCAAGTCACCCAGCAGCTTCTCACTTCCTGGGATTCCTGCTAAATTTACCAAAGTCAGTTCTGGAACCAGTTCAGGTCCTAACTTTCATAGGTGCAGAATTGAACACAAAGTTAGCCAGGGCATTTCTTCCCTCGGAAAGGGTAGACAGACTCATGGCCTGGTATCCTCCTTTACCCCAAGAGTCTCCCCGACCAGCAAGGCATTTTCTGCAACTCCTGGGGCACATGGCTGCTTCCACAGCTGTAGCAAGGAGCAAGATTCCAGATGAGGGCATTCAGTTCCATTTGAGGGCCTATTGTCTCAAAGGAAGGACCCCTCACCAAATTGGTCCCAGTGACTCAAACTTGATCCTGGCCCTCCACTGGTGGCAGGACCAAAGCAATCTCAAGACAAGGGGTTCCCTTCATTCCCATTTCCCACTCCTCACCCTCACCACGGATGCCTCCTGTTAGGGTGGGAGCTCATAGGCGACCTGTCCACCAGGGAGTGTGGTCTCCTCAGGAATCTCTGCTCCACATCAATCTTTTGGAACTCAGAGCTGTCTTTTTAGCTCTTCGGGTGTTTTCAGTTTCTGTCCAGAACAGAGTGGTTCAAGTCAGGACGGACAACACCACCACAATGTGGTACATCAACAAGCAAGGGGGCACTCGGTCTTCAGCCTTGTGCACCGAAGCAATGAAGTTGTGGTCTCTGGCTTACTCCCTGAACACCTCCCTGATAGCAGTTCATCTCCCAGGGAAGGACAATGTCCTGGCGGATGCCCTCAGCAGAATTTCTCAGGGCCATCACGAATGGGCTCTGAATCCACAGGTGTTGGGGTCTGTCTTTGCCAGATGGGGCACCCCTCAGATAGATCTTTTCGCAGCCCCAGACAACCACCAACTTCCTCTATTTTGTTGCAGGCCTCCAGTGCTGGGCTCAGTCCCTCTGGACGCCTTTCTGTTGGACTGGAAGGGGAAGTTCCTGCATGCCTTTCCCCCCTTTCCTCTTCTTTTCAGGGTGCTAGTGAAAATCAGATCTCAACCCTGCAAAGTGATTCTGATTGCCCCAGATTGGGCCAGACAGCCCTGGTACCCTCTGCTTCTGTCCTTGACAGTCCACCCTGCCCTGAGCCTGCCCAGAGTCCACGACTTGCTGGCCTGTGCACAGGGGAGAGTGTGGTATCCGGACCTCAAATCCCTCCATCTCAAGGCCTGGCTCTTGAGGGGTTAGAATTTGCTGATTTACACCTTCTCAAGGTGTCATGGATATTTTAAAGGCTTCAGAGCCTTCCACTAGGGCCACTTATAATTCTAAGTGGAAGAGGTTTTCCATCTGGTGCTCTGAGAGGCAGATTATTCCAGAATCTGCTGATCTTCCCATTCTACTGGACTATTTGGTCCATTTAAATTCCCTAGGCCTTAGGCCAGCTACCTTGAAGGTTCATCTGGCAGCTGTCTCTGCTTTTGTGTCAGCAGGGAAGCCTGCCTCCCTTTCTTCTCACCCTGTGTTCTCCAAGTTTTTTAAAGGGTTACTTCATACTAACCCCCCTTTTCGGGAACCAGCTCCTGCCTGGGACCTGAATGTTTGTATTGCTCAGTTAATGCAACCTCCCTTTGAGCCTCTGTCCTCAGCAGAGCTCAAGTATCTAACTTGGAAAACTGTTTTCCTAGTGGCTATCACTTCTGCCAGACGCATAAGTGAATTACAGGCCCTTTCAGTGGAAGAAGATTTTATCTCTTTCCACAGAGATAAGGTAGTCCTCAGGACTAATAGAAAGTTTTTGCCTAAGGTGGTTTCAGATTTCCACCTGAATCAATCCATCTCTCTCCCAGTATTTTTCACTGAGCATTCTTCCTCAGGTGAGAGGAGACTGCACAGCTTGGACGCCAAAAGAGCCTAAGCTACTATTTGAACGCACAAAGGTCACAGGGTTCGAATCCTCCAACTCTTTCTTACTTATGGCGAAGTTGGCAAAGGAAACCTGCCACTAAGAGGACAATTGCAAGGTGGATTGTCTCTTGTATCCAATTTTGTTACAAAACTGGTAGAGAACCCCCTCAGGACTGAGGCCCACTCACCAAGGGTACAGCTGTGTCTCTGGCGGCTGCTAGGGACATTCCCATTCTGGAGATTTGTCAAGCTGCTACCTGGAAGACAGTTCACACTTTACCAAGCATTATTCCCTGGATGTCCAGTCCAGGAGAGATGCTCGTTTGGCACAGCTGTGCTTCAGAGCCTATTTCCTAAGTAGGTTCTGGCCTCCTCCATGGAGGTACTGCTGTGTAATCTGCTTTTGTTATATATAGCAAGACTTCATGGTGTTTGAAGAAAAATTACTCACCTTAGTAATTGCTTTTCTTCTCATGGAGTCTTGCTATATTATACCACCCTCCCTCCTGCCCTCTCAGAACTTCTACTTGGGTAGGGTGGCAAATTAGTGCAAGCACTGTGTCATGCCATTGTAGTTGTTTCCTTTACTCTCTTTCCTTTAGGGTTAGGAACTAGGTTGTTTCATTTAGGTTATATATATTGACCCCCTTCCTGGACTTGAGTCTTGGGGGGAAGGGGGGGTTCCTATTGGTGCTTGTCAAGGGTGGTAAAACGAACTATAATACCATTATTCATTGTTATTATGGCTATTGATGTTTCTTTTGTTGTTTATATTGTTGTTATTACTACTAGTAGGTAGCCATTTGGCTAGTGTAGAGGTTTCCACACAGACTTGTTGTTTAAGGTTAGCTTCGTAAAGATCTCACAGTTTCATTTGAAACTTGCCAGATAGAGCTTTGGCTCAGCGCCCTCGCGCTGTAGAACTCCAGATCCTCTGGAGTTAACTCCTTCCTCTCCGGGGCAGTTCAGCTGCAGTGGCTGACTGCTTTTGTTATAATATAGCAAGACTCCATGAGAAGAAAAGCAATTACTAAGGTGAGTAATTTTTTCTTATATAGCTCCCTTTTTTTGACAGAGTATTTTCTTTAGCATACTTGCACTGCATTGAGATTCCTTATTTTTTGTTTGTTTGTTGATCGTGCTTAGGCACCTTAAATATAGTATTTGGGTGGGTTAGTTTGGGGTGGGGGTATTGTGGGTTTTAAGTTAAGTGGGTGTGTGGGTGGAGTGTGTGGTGTAGAGTGTGTTTGTGGGTTGTGTTTTTGGGTTAGGGTTTACATAATTAGCAGGGATGTGTCTGGGAAGGTATGAGGGCCTGGGTCGGGCTGGAATAGTGTATGGTGCACCCCAGCTGCGTGATCTATGGCCTTTTCTCAGCCTCCCAGTATCTGTTAGTACAGCGAGATGCTGTAAGGAGGTTGGAATAGGGAGGAACCGTGTGGTTCGCTTGTGACTGGGTGCCCCATGCACTGCGGTTGGTGGTAGGATCGAGATAGTGGAATTTCGAAAGCACCCTGGGATTAGACCGGTTCTAGAGAGAGGCCAGACATGTTTAGTTCCCATCTCCAGGGTTCCCACCAGACCGAGTGGGCAGGTAGCCAGAGGGAATGCACTGTTCACTAATCCCCTGAGGGCGGTGCTTTGCGATGCCAGATCGGTCAGAAACAAGACTGCAATTATAGCAGACCTAATTTCTTCGGCTGATCTGACTTGCATTACGGAGACCTGGATTGGTGACCATGCTGACCCTGTTTTAGAGGCCGCCGTCTCGTCTGGTTATACGGTGATGCACTGCCCCAGAGTGGAACGAAGGGGTGGGGGAGTAGCTATCTGATTTGGATCCGAACTAGGCTTCACCTTACACCCAGTGAGCACACCACATTCATTTGAATGTGTGGCCATCCATGGGGGTCCGGGTGCAGGTTGCCTGATTCTTTTGAGTTATCGCCCTTCTGGGGCAGTGGGAGACTTTCTGCAGGAGGTGGCCGATTTCGTGGTCAGGGAGATGTTGGAGGCCCCCAGATGTTTAGTGCTGGGGGACTTAAATGTCTGGGCCGATGATGAATCTTCTTGGCTTGGTTCTAACTTTCTCCAGTTGATGTCTTCCTTGGGCTTTGCGCAGGGTTTTTCCTCTGTAACTCATCTGGGTGGTCACATGTTGGATCTGGTGTTCTCACTGGGGCTTGAGATTAAAAGTCTTAGGACTGATCGGGTCATTTGGTCCGATCATTACACGGTGAAGTTCTCGTTCAAGAGCCACCCCCAGTAGCCATTCCCCTGCATAGATGGTCAGCTATTGCCCTTTGAGGGGGTTGTCACCTGAGGGTTGTTTGGCGGTGGCTGACCTATCTAGTGTGGACAGTGGATGCGTTGGGGGTGTGTGCACGGCAGTGGATGCCTATGATAAGGCACTTGCTGGTGCGCTCAACTCCCTCGCATCAGTCTGTGGATGACCCAGGTCTTCTCACTTGAGGTCCCCTTGGTATGAAGGTGAGCTCAAGGGGATGAAGACCTTGGGTCAGAGATTAGAGCGCTGCTGACAGTAGTCTGGCCTGGAGGCAGACAAACTGGCCCTGCGTGTGCACTATGGTGCATACCAGGGGGCAATCAACCGTAAGAAAGCAAAATTCCTGTCCAGGGAGATTGCTGCTGGGAGGAACCGACCAACTATGCTCTTTTGGGCTGTGGACAGGCTTCTTCATCCTTCCTGTCTACAGCCGAAGGTAGCTTTTTCTAACGTTTTGTGCAAAGAGTTTGCTGGGTTCTTCTCTGACATGGTGTCAGCCATCAGGCAGGGGGTTCCGCCAGTGGGTCAGAGTTTGGCCAACAGTGGTCGCCATGGGTGACTGGAGAGCTTTCCGCCTGGTTGGGGCAAGTTTAGACTGGTGGAGGCAACTGAGGTCATTGAGATTGCTTCCAAGCTTCAGCACACCTTTTGCGAACTGGACCCAGTGCCAACTCGTTTTTTTAAAGAGATGTGTTGACTCTGTTGGCCCAGTGTTTGCCTTGATTGTCCGGTGTTCCTTGTTGGAGAGGGTCTTTCCCGATGTCTTGAAGGAGGCATTGGTGAGACCCCTTCTGAAAAAAACATAGTTGGACCCTGAGATCAAGGCAAATTACCATCCTATCTCCAGTCTTCCATTTTTGGGTAAGATTGTGGAGACAGTGGTGGTGCTTCAGGTTAAGAAGCATCTTGTGGCCCATGATCTATACGAGCCACTCCAGTCTGGATTTCGTGCAAGGCATTGCACAGAAACTGCACTGGCTCGGGTGCATAATGACCTCCTTAGGGCTAGAGATCGGGAGGAAGGGACAGTTCTTGTTCTTCAAACAACATGAAGTCTTGCTATATTATGACTGTTGCAGTTTGCCCCAGCCTTAGAACTGCTCCGGAGGTGAAAGAGTTAACTTCCATGCAGAGCATGGAGCTTAGAGCGCGAGCTCGGTTCAGAAGCTCTGTTTGGCTGGTTTCAAACCGAAACCGTCAGATTCTTTATTCCGCCTCACTGAACAGTCGCTCGAGAATTCCTCCTGTTGCTCGGTTCATTTCTTGGTTTAAAGCGCTATTTCGGTTTAATTTAACTGCTGATTTCATTATTTTAACCAAAAACCGATTGGTTCAGACTCTGTCTATGGTAATCGTAAGTAATAGATAGGGTTTTTTTGTGTGGAACTTGTAAAGTATTATCGGTTCGGTTGAACCGATCGAGTTGTATTTAAATATAAGTTTAAAGCCTTTTAAGGCATTTTAGAGTGCGGTTCCCGGTTCTTATCGGTTCTAAAAAAAACGGATTTCATTACGGTTTTTTCCAGGACCCGTGACACGGTTTGGAACCGATAAGGGTATCTTGCCTGGCACTGCCATCAAAAGGGCAAGTTGGTTGGTTAGGCTGACATCATGTCTGAGAAACCCAAAAGAAAAACCGGGCCCACTGGGTTTCAGCACTGTAGTGTCTGTGGGGAAGCCTTTGCCAAGGCTGACCCACACACTACATGTGTCTATTGTCTGGGGTTTGACCACCTCAATTCAGACTGCCAGATTTGTAAAAATTTCCCTGCAGCCACCCTGGACAAGAGAGTGGGCAGGCTCAGGGAACGAGAGGCCAAAAAGTCCGCTGACCCGGATGGCCAGCCCGGTTCGGTGCCAACCGAACCGGAGGGAGTGCCCTCTGACCAGGGCGAGACTTCCTCGGCCAAACGAAAAGCTGGCTCTGAGGAGCCAGTTCCAGCAAAGAAATCTAAAAAATCAGCAGGTTTGGAGTCCAAAATTCCTTCTCCAACTGCTGCTGAGATAGCCAGGGCAATACAGATTGTCCAGTCCCTGTCCCCGGTTCCCTCCGAACCGCCACTGTCTGGCAAAAGGTCGGTTCCAGTGGTTCAGGATTATGATATAGAAGAGTTCTATGAACCAGAGGATGATCAGTGTGAATGTGACTTTGAAAGTCTGGATGTGCCCATTGAACCGGACATCTCCCCAGACAGACCTTCAGGTGAGTCTCCCCCTAGGCCTTCTGAGTCCCCTTCTCTTTTTTTGTTTTATAAAAAAGTTGCTGAGACCCTCCAGCTTCCTTAGAGGAGGCTTTGGATGAGCAAGAGGAGCCTGACTATGTGGAGATGATGGATATCCCAGAGTCCCGGAGGTTGTCCATCTCTTTACATAAATCTTTTAGAAAACAAAGAATAAAAATTTTAAAAGCTCCTAATTCTGTGCCTCCTGTGGATAAAAGGATGGACAGGAGGTACACTTTGTCAGGTCCTGATACAGATTTTCTTTCACAGCAATGCAGTCATGTTGGGGTAGTTCAGGCTGCAGCCTGTGATAAAGCTAATATTCCACTGGCTTCACATCCTCCTGACAAGGATTCCAGGAAGATTGATGCCATGGCCAAAAAACAATACATGGAAGATACCAGAAATCTAGATGGGATACTGTCATGGCCTTAGCCAAACAGGTCCCTGGCCAGCTCGCAAAACAGCTGGATCAGGTGGCTCTTGATGGTATTGAGGCATCTAAGGTGCAATTCCATGCTGCAGTGGATTCTAACAATGTATCCTCTAGAGTCATGGCTACATCTGTGGCTTTTCGGAGATTGGCCTGGCTCAGGTGTACTACTTTGTCACAGGATACCCAGTCTAAGGCTATGGATTTTCCTGTGGTGGGAAATTCTCTGTTTGGGGAGCAGACAGAGAATTATATGAAGAAAATGGATGAATATAGAACTACTTACAGGAGTGCGCAAGCCAGGAACGGCAAGCCACTCCTCAGAGGCAGCCCCACAGGGGTAGGGGTAGGCCTTTTCACAGGCCTTTTTACCAGACTCAGGCCCCCTCCTCTTCAGCCTATGTACAGAGGGGGTTCTTCAGAGGGAGAGGCAGATGGGGTTCGAGCAGGCCTGCTCCCACCCCTCAGCCTAAAGCCCCTGCCAAACAGGCACCCTGATGGGATGCCCAGGGTCGGCTCTCCACTACCTGTAGGGGGCAGGTTGGCTCACTTCGTCCAGGACTGGCAGTCTTAACTTCAGACAGGTGGGTCCTGGAAGTAGTGAGCCAGGTCTGGTTCTCAGCTTCAAGAAATTTCCAAAGATGAGAGCCAGATCTTTTCCACCTACAAACCCTTTAGAGACTCTGGCTTTGGAAACAGAAGTCTCAACCCTCCTGGCCTCAGAGCTGTAGAAAAGGTTTCTCCCTTCACCAGGGCAGGGTCTGTACTCCAGGTACTTCCTTACCCCAAAAAGACAGGGAGTGCGGCCTATCCTGGATCTAAGATATCTAAACAAGCACCTTTAAAGCCAAAGTTCAAAATGGTGACACTGGGAATGATTTTACCTCCCTAAGGCCAGGGGACTGGCTAGCCTCCTGGACCTCAAAGATGCCTACTTCCATGTTCTTATCAGAAGCTCCCATTAAAAGTACCTCAGATTCTGAACTGCCCTCAGGCCATTATCAGTTCAGAGCAATGCCCTTCGGCCTCACTTCTGCCCCAAGGGTGTTCACAAAGTGTCTTGGCAGTAGCAGTCGCTCACCTAAGAAGGCAAAAGATTGCCATTTTTCCCTACCTGGGCGACTGGCTCATTGTGGGTCAGTCTCCAGACCAGGTCAAATCACACCTGCTAGTTACCCAGCAGCTGCTTACCTCTCTGGGATTTCTTCTCAATCTTCCAAAGTCAGTTTTGGAACCTGTCCAGGTACTCACCTTTATAGGCGCAGAACTGGATACAAAGCAGGCCAGAGTCTTCCTTCCCTTGGAAAGGGTAAGGACCTTAGTGGCCCTGGCCGCCTCCTTCACTCTGCAGGTCTCTCGACCAGCAAGGCATTTCCTGTAGCTCCTAGGGCACATGGCTGCCTCCACAGCTGTGGTGCAAGGAGCAAGATTTCAGATGAGGGACATTCAGTTCCATTTGAGAGCTTTCTGGTCTCAAAGAAGAGATCCTCTATCCAAATTAATCCCAGTGACTCGAACCCTGATCCAGGCCCTTCAGTGGTGGCAGGATCAGAGCAATCTGAGACAGGGGTGCCTTTCATCCCTCTGTCCCATTCCTTGACCCTTACTACAGATGCATCCTCTTGGGATGGGAGCTCACATGGGCGACCTCTCCGCCCAGGGATTATGGTCCCTCAGGAATCTCTGCTCCACATCAATCTGTTGGAACTCAGAGCTGTTTTTCTAGCACTTCAGGTTTTCTCTGCATCTGTTCAGAACCAGGTGGTACAGGTCAGAACAGACAACACCACTACAATGTGGTACATCAACAAACAAGGGGGCACTCGGTCTTCGGCCTTGTGCACCAAGGCAATGAAGTTGTGGTCTCTGGCTTACTCCCTGAACACTTCCCTCATAGCAGTTCACCTCCCAGGCAAGGACAATGTCCTGGCAGATGCCCTCAGCAGGATTTCCCAGGCCATCACGAATGGTCACTGGATCCCCTAGTACTGGGGATAGTGTTTGCCAGATGGGCACTCAGATAGATCTTTTCGCAGCCCCAGACAATTATCAACTTCCACTGTTTTGTTGCAGGCCCCAGTGTTGGGCTTAGTTCCTTGGATGCCTTTCTCCTCGATTGGGAAGGGAAGTTTCTTTATGCCTTCCCTTCCTCTCCTGTTCAAAGTACTAGTCAAAATCAGGTCTCAGCCTTGCAAAATGATCCTGATTGCTCCAGACTGGGCCAGGCAGCCCTGGTACCCACTCCTTCTGTCCTTGGCAGTCCATCTTCCCCTGTGTCTCCCCAGGAATCACAATCTGTTAACCTGTGCTCAGGGGAGAGTTTGGTATCCGAATCTCAAATCCCTCAACCTCAAGGCTTGGCTCTTGAGCAGTTAGCTGGTATATAGCCACGCCTAGACCCACTGTTAAGTACTGACCCCCCCCCAGCTTGCTCCTCACCAGCCTAATTGTTCTCTCTCTTATCCCCCTGTCTTATCAACACTAGGCCCATCCATCCCCTTATTCTTCCTTTCCCAACCTCGGATAGGAGCTCACTACCCTGGGTTGTGACACCCTACCATGCCCCGTACTTTATAGCATTCAATCCCGGGACTCACACATACTCCTTTTCTCCATCCACCTTCTCTACATCCAGCTTTACCAAATCCTTTCTGTGCACCGTGCCTTCCTAGCCTTTCTCCCCTTACTTCCCTCCCTCTCTTCCCCCCTACCTTCACCTCTACCTGGTGTATATTTTTTTTTTTCTTCCATTACTTCCTCCTGCAACCTTAGATAACCTGCTTTATCTTCCATAGACACTTCTATGTATGTAAATACCTGTAATCTGTACAATATCTGTATAATTCTATGTACATATGAACTTCTTTTTCTTCCTCTCTGTAAAGAGTATTATCTGTATTGCCTTGTAAATACCTGTGTTGACCTGTATATACAATTGTTCATGCTCCACCCAGGTCCATCTTGCAAATGAGCTTCTGCTCAACGATGAACGCCTGGTTAAATAAAGATTGATTGATTGATTGATTGAGTTAGAGTTTGCTGATTTGCAACTTTCTCAACGTGTTCTCGAAATCCTGAAGGCTGCTAGGAAGCCTTCCACCAGGGCTACCTATAACTCCAAGTGGAAAAGGTTTTCCATATGGTGTTCTGGGAAGCATGTTTCCCCAGAATCTGCTGATCTACCCACTGTATTGGTCTACATGGTCCATCTTAATTCTTTGGGACTGAGACCAGCCACCCTGAAAGTGCACTTGGCTGCTGTCTCTGCCTTCATTTCAGCAGGAAGCCTCTTCTCTTTCTGCTCATCCTGTATTTTCCAAGTTTTTAAAGGATTGCTTCACACCAATCCTCCATTCAGGGACCCTGCCCCGCTTGAATCTTAATGTATGCATTGCTCAGCTAATGCAACCCCCTTGAGCCTCTGTATTCGGCAGAGCTTAAGTATTTGACTTGGAAAACTGTATTCTGGTAGCCATCACTTCTGCCAGGCGATAAGTGAGTTACAGGCTTTATCAGTAGAAACTGACTTTATTTCCTTTCACAGGGATAAAGTGGTCCTCAGGACTAACAGGAAGTTTTTGCTAAGGTGGTTTCAGATTTCCACCTTAACCTATCTATTTCACTTCCAGTGTTCTTCACTGACCATTCCTCCTCTGGTGAGGAGGCTGCACAGCTTAGATGTTAAGAGGCCCTAAGTTACTACATAGAGTGTACCAAGGGTCACAGGTTTGACTCCCTCCAACTGTTTCTCACTTATGGTGAGGTTGGGAAAGGGAGACCTGCCACTAAGAGATCCATTGCCAGGTAGATCGTTTCTTGTATCCAATTTTGCTATCAAAAGCTGGGTAAGGTTCCCCCCTCAGGCCTGAGGGCTCACTCTACCAGAGGTACAGCTGCATCTCTAGCTGCTGCTAGAGACATCCCTATCTTGGAGATATGTCAGGCAGCTGCTTGGAAGACAGTACACTCTTTCACCAAGCATTACTCCTGGATATTCAGGCCAGGAGGATGCTCGGTTTACACAGCTGTTAGCTCAGAGCCTATTCCTAAGTAGTTCTGTCCCTCCTCCATGGAGGTACTGCTGTGTAGTCTGCAGTTGTCATAATATAGCAAGACTTCATGTTGTTTGAAGAAAAAATTACTCACCTTAGTAATGTTGTTTCTTCTAATGGAGTCTTGCTATATTATGACCTCCCCCCCAGCCTGCCCCTCTCAGAACTCCTACTTTGGGGTATGGGGTGGGTAGTCCTCTGTTAGCATTTATTGATGCCCTCTTTCATGTTTGGGTGTTGTATTTATTTAGTTATTCTATCTTAATTTTCTGGTCCACTGACTTGAGTCTTTGTGTTGGGACCAGCAAAAAATGTGTTAATATATTAGTGGCCAGTTGGCTAGTGTAGGTTACAGCTTCCACACGGAACCTTAGTGAGTTTTTGCTTGTAAAGATCTGACGGTTTCGGTTTGAAACCAGCCAAACAGAGCTTCTGAACCGAGCTCGCGCTCTTAAGCTCCATGCTCTGCATGGAAGTTAACTCTTTCACCTCCGGAGCAGTTCTAAGGCTGGGGCAAACTGCAATAGTCATAATATAGCAAGACTCCATTAGAAGAAACAACATTACCAAGGCGAGTAATTTTTTCTTCAAACAACATGAAGTCTTGCTATATTATGACATATGCAGTTTGTCTCAGCCTTAGAACTGCTCCGGAGGTGAAAGAGTTAACTTCCATGCCAGGCATGGAATCTGGAGCGAGCTCGGTTGAAAAACTCGTCTGTTGATCTTCAAACTGAAACTGTCAGATTCTTTACTCTGCCTCACTGAACAGTCGCTCGAGATTCCTCCTACTGCTCGGTTCATTTCTCGTTAAAAGTGTTTTCTCGGTTTGTTTAAACCGCAATTATATTTATTTTAACCGCAAACCGGTCGGTTCAAGCTCTGTCTGTGGTATCGTAAGTAATAGATAGGTTTTACATTCTCTGTGTGGAACTTGTAAACGTTGTTATCGGTTCGGTTTGAACCGATCAGGTTGTTGTTAAAACTTATTAAAATTACATTTAGAGTGCGGTTCCCGGTTCTTATCGGTTCTAAAAAAAACGGATTTCATTACGGTTTTTTCCACGACCTGTGACACGGTTGGGAACCGATAAGGGTGTCTTGCTTGGCGATTTGCCGGAAAAGGCCAAGTTTTTGGTTAGGCTGGCATTATGTCTGGGAAACCCAAAAGAAAAACCAGGCCCACTGGGTTTCAGCACTGTAGTGTCTGTGGGGAAGCCTTTGCCAAGGCTGACCCCACACACACTATGTTTATTGTCTGAGGGTTTGACCACCTCAATGCAGACTGCCAGATTTGCAAGAATTTCCCTGCAGCTACCCTGGATAAGAGAGTTGGTAGGCTCAGGGAACGAGAGGCCAAAAAGTCCGCTGACCCGGATGGCCAGCCCGGTTCGGTGCCAACCGAACCGGAGGGAGTGCCCTCTGACCAGGGCGAGACTTCCTCGGGCACACGAAGAGCTGACTCGAAGGAGCCAGTTCCAGCAAAGAGGACTAGAAAATCAGCAGGTGTGGAGCCAAAATTTCCTTCTCCAACCGCTGCAGAGATAGCCAAAGCGATCCAAATTGTCCAGTCGCTTTCCCCGGTTCCGTCCGAACCGCCACTTTCAGGTAAACGGTCGGTTCGGTCGGTTCCACCGGTTCAAGAATATGATATAGAGGAATTTTATGAACCGGAGGAGGGGGAGGAGGATTACGAACAGTGTGAATGTGATTTTGAAAGTCTGGATGTGCCCATTGAACCGGACATCTCCCCCGACAGACCTTCAGGAGTGTCTCCCCCTAGGCTTCCTGAGTCCCCTTCTCATTTTCTGTTTTATAAAAAAGTTGCTGAAACCCTCCAGCTCCCTTTGGAAGAAGCTGTGGATGAACAAGAGGAGCCTGACTATGTGGAAATGATGGATATCCCAGAGTCCAGGAGATTGTCTATTCCCTTACATAAATCCTTTAGGAAACAAACAATAAAAATTTTAAAAGCTCCTAATTCTTTACCTCCTGTGGATAAAAAGATGGGCAGGAGGTACACTTTGTCAGGCCCTGATACGGAGTTCCTTTCACAACAATGCAGCCATGTTGGGGTAGTGCAGGCTGCAGCCTGTGATAAGGCAACTATTCCCTTGGCTTCACACCCCCCTGACAAGGACTCCAGGAGGATTGATGCCATGGCTAAGAAACAATACATGGCAGCATCCTTGGGACTCAGACAGGCAAATTATATGGCCTATGTTGCAAGATACCAGAAATCCAGATGGGATACTGTTATGGCTTTAGCGAAACAGGTCCCTGGCCAGCTTGCCAAGGAGCTGGAACAGGTGGCTGCTGATGGCATTGAGGCATCCAAGGTGCAATTCCATGCTGCAGTGGACTCTTAATGATGTATCTTCAAGAGTCATGGCTACATCTGTGGCTTTTCGTAGAATGGCTTGGCTCAGGTGTACTAGCCTGTCACAGGATACCCAGGCTAAGGCCATAGATTTTCCTGTTGTGGTAATTCTCTGTTTGGGGAGCAGACAGAGAATTACATGAAGAAAATGGATGAGTATAGGACCACTTATAGGAGTGCACAGGCCAAGGAAAGGCAAGCCACTCCTCAGAGGCAGCCTTCAGGGCAGGGGCAGGCCTTTTCACAGGCCTTTTACCAAGCCCAGGCCTCCTCTTCAGCTTATGCCCAGAGGGTTCTTCAGAGGAGAGGCAGACGGGATGAGCAGGCCTGCTCCCACCCCTCACCCCAAAGCCCCTGCCAAACAGGCACCCTGATGGGATGCCCAGGGCCGATTCTCCATTACCTGTAGAGGCAGGCTGGCTTACTTTGTCCAGGACTGGAGTCTTTAACATCAGACAAGTGGGTCCTGGAAGTAGTAAGCCAGGGACTGGTTCTCAGCTTCAAAAATTTCCAAAGATGAGAACCAGATCTTTCCACCTGCAAATCCATTAGAGGCTCTTGCTTTGAAACAGAAGTCTCAACCCTCCTGGCTCTCGAGCTGTGGAAAGGTTCCTCCCCTACACCAGGGCAAAGGACTGTACTCCAGGTACTTCCTTACACCAAAAAAGACAGGAAAATAGCGGCCCGTCCTGGATCTAAGATACCTAAAGAAGCACCTTTTAAAATCAAAATTCAAAATGGTGACTCTGGGAATGATTTTACCCTCCCTAAGGCCAGGGGACTGGCTAGCGTCCCTGGACCTCAAGGATGCCTACTTCCATGTTCTCATCAGAAGCTCCCACCGAAAGTACCTCAGATTCGAACTGCCCTCAGGCCATTACCAGTTCAGAGCAATGCCCTTGCCTTACCCTCTGCCCCAAGGGTATTCTCAAATGCCTGGCAGTAGCAGTTGCTCACTTAAGAAGGCAAGATTGCCATCTTTCCTTACCTGGACGACTGGCTAATTGTGGGTCAGTCTCCAGACCAAGTCAAATCACACCTTCAGGTTACCCAGCAGCTGCTTACATCTCTAGGTTTTCTTCTCAATCTCCCAAAGTGAGTTCTAGAGCCTGTTCAGCTACTCACCTTCATAGGCGCAGAACTGGACACAAAGCAGGCCAGAGCTTTCCTTCCTCTAGAAAGAGTAAAGACCCTGGTGGCTCTGGCCTCCTCCTTCACTCTTCAGGTCTCTCGACCAGCAAGGCACTTTCTACAGCTCCTAGGACACATGGCTGCTTCCACAGCTGTAGTGCAAGGAGCAAGATTTCAGATGAGGGACATTCAGTTCCATTTGAGAGCCTTCTGGTCTCAAAGGAGAGATCCCTTAACCAAATTGATCCCAGTAACTCGAACCCTGATCCAGGCCCTGCAGTGGTGGCAGGATCAGAGCAATCTGAGACAGGGGGTTCCTTTCATCCCTCAATCTCACTCCTTGACCCTTACTACAGATGCGTTCCTCTTGGGATGGGGAGCTCACATGGGCGACCTCTCCACCCAGGGATTGTGGTCCCCTCAGGAATCTCTGCTCCACATCAATCTGTTGGAACTCAGAGCTGTTTTTCTAGCACTTCAGGTTTTTTCTGCATCTGTTCAGAACAAAGTGGTACAGGTCAGAACAAACAACACCACTACAATGTGGTACATCAACAAGCAAAGGGGCACTCAGTCTTCGGCCTTGTGCACCGAGGCAATGAAGTTGTGGTCTCTGGCTTATTCCCTGAACGCCTCCCTCATAGCAGTTCACCTCCCAGGCAAGGACAATGTCCTGGCACATGCTCTTAGCAGGATTTCCCAGGGTCATCACGAATGGTCACTGGATCCCCTAGTACTGGGGTTAGTTTTTGCCATGTGGGGCACCCCTCAGATAGATCTTTTTGCAGTCCCAGACAATCACCAACTTCCGCTTTTTTGTTGCAGGCCCCCAGTGTTGGGCTCAGTCCCTCTGGATGCCTTCCTTCTCGATTGGGAAGCGAAGTTCCTCTATGCCTTTCAAACAACATGAAGTCTTGCTATATTATGACAATTGCAGTTTGTCCCACCATTAGAACTGCTCCAGAGGTGAAACAGTTAACTCCATTCCAAGAATGGAACTTAGAGCACGAGCTCTACAGAGAAGCTCTGTCTGTGTAGTTTCAAACCTGAACTGTCAGATTCTTTACTCCGCCTCACTGAACAGTCGCTCCGGAGATTTCTCCTACTGCTCGGTTCATTTCTCGGTTTAAACAGTGTTTTCTCGTTCGATTCAACCGAGAATAGTTTTATTTTAACCGCAAAACCGACCGGTTCAAGCTCTGTCTGTGGTATCGTAAGTAATTCATATTTTAATTCTGTGTGGAACTTGTAAGTTTTATTGGTTCGGTTTTGAACCGATCAGCTTGGTTTAAAACTTAAAATTTTAAAACTTGACATTTTAGAGTGCGGTTCCCGGTTCTTATCGGTTCTAAAAACCGGATTTCATTACGTTTTTTTCCAATACCCGTGACACGGTTAGGAACCGATAAGGGTGTCTTGCCTGGCACTGCCGTTTAAAGGGCAAGTTTTTCTGGTTAGGCTGGCATTATGTCTGAGAAACCCAAAAGAAAAACTGGGCCCACTGGGTTTCAACACTGTGATGTCTGTGGGGAAGTCTTTGCCAAGGCTGACCCACACACCACATGTGTTTATTGTCTGGGGTTTGACCACCTCCAGTCAGACTGCCAGATTTGTAAGAATTTCCCTGCAGCCACCCTGGAAAAGAGATTGGGCAGGCTCAGGGAACGAGAGGCCAAAAAGTCCGCTGACCCGGATGGCCAGCCCGGTTCGGTGCCAACCGAACCGGAGGGAGTGCCCTCTGACCAGGGCGAGACTTCCTCGGGCAAACGAAAAGCTGGCTCGGATGAACCAGTTCCAGTAAAGAGAACAAGAAAGTCAGCAGGTTTGGAGCCCAAAATTCTTTCTCCAACTGCTGCAGAGATAGCAAGAGCTATTCAGATTGTCCAGTCACTTTCTTCGGTCCCGGCCGAACCGCCACTAGCTGGTAAAAGGTCAGTTCGGTCGGTTCCATCGGTTCAGGAATATGATGTTGAGGAGTTTTATGAACCAGAGGAGGGGGAGGATGATTATGAACAGTATGAATGTGACTTGGAGGGTCTGGCGTGTGCCCATTGAACCAGACATCTCCCCAGACAGACCTTTAGAATCTCCCCCTATGCTTTCTGAGTCCCCCTCTCATTTTATGTTTTACAAAAAAGTTGCTGAACCCTCCAGCTTCCTTTGGAGGAAGCTGTGGATGAGCAAGAGGAGCCTGATTTTGTAGAAATGATGGATATACCAGAGTCTAGGAGATTGTCTATTCCTTTGCATAAGTCATTTAGGAAACAAACAATAAAAATCTTAAAAACTCCTAATTCTGTGCCTCCTGTAGATAAAAAGATGGACAGAAGGTACACACTGTCAGGTCCTGATACAGAATTCCTTTCTCTGCAATGCAGTCATGTTGGGAGCGTCCTTGGGACTCAGGCAAGCAAATGATATGGCTTATGTAGCAAGGTATCAGAAATCTAGATGGGATACTGTTATGGAATTAGCCAAACAAGCCCCTGGCCAGCTTGCTAGTGAGCTGGAGCAGGTGGCTGCCGATGGCATTGAGGCTTCTAAGGTGCAGTTTCATGCTGCTGTGGATTTTAATGATGTTTCCTCTAGAGTCATGGCCACATCTGTAGCTTTTTAGGTTGGCCTGGCTCAGGTGTAGCTAGCCTGTCACAGGATACCCAGACTAAGGCTATGGATTTTCCTGTGGTGGGAAATTCTCTGTTTGGGAGCAGACAGAATTATATGAAAAAGATGGATGAATATAGGACTACCTATAAAAGTGCCCAAGCTAAGGAGCGGCAAGCCACTCCCCAGAGGCACACCCCCAGGGGTAGGGGTAGGCCTTTCCACAGGCCTTTTTACCAAACCCAGGCCTCCTCTGCTTATGCTCAGAGGGGGTTCTTCAGAGGCAGAGGCAGACGGGGCATGGGCAGGCTTGCCCCCACCCCTCAGCCTAAAGCACCTGCCAAGCAGGCACCCTGATGGGGTGCCCAGGGCCGATTCTCCTTTACCAGTAGGGGACAGGTTGGCTTACTTCAGTCAGAACTGGGTGTCTTTAACTTCAGACAAGTGGGTTCTGGAAGTAGTAAGCCAGGGTCTGGTTCTCAGCTTCAAAAAGTTCCCAAAGATGAGAATCAGGCCTTTTCTACCTGCAAGCTCTTTAGAGACCTTTGCTCTAGAAGCAGAGGTCTCAACCCTGTTAGCTCTCAGAGCGGTAGAAAGGGTTCCTCCCCTACACCAGGGCAAGGGTCTGTACTCCAGATACTTCCTTACCCCAAAAAAGACAGGAGAATGGCGGCCCATTTTAGACCTCAGTTATCTGAACAAGCATCTTTTGAAACCAAAGTTCAGAATGGTAACTCTGGCAATGATTTTACCTTCTCTAAGGCCAGGGGACTGGCTAGCTTCCTTGGACCTCAAGGATGCCTATTTTCACGTCCTAATCAGACGCTCCCACCAAAAGTACCTCAGATTCGAACTGCCCTCAGGTCATTACCAGTTCAGAGCAATGCCGTTCGGCCTTACCTCTGCCCCAAGGGTATTCACAAAATGTCTGGCAGTAGCAGTGGCTCACTTAAGGAGGCAACGGATTGCTGTTTTTCCCTATCTGGACGACTGGCTCATTGTCGGCCAGTCCCCAAAACAGGTAAAATCTCACCTGCAAGTCACCCAGCAGCTTCTCACCTCCCTGGGCTTCCTGCTAAATCTACCAAAGTCGGTTCTGGAACCAGTCCAGGTACTCACCTTCATAGGTGCAGAACTGGACACAAATCTGGCCAGAGCTTTTCTTCCCTTAGAAAGGGTAAGGAACTTGGTGGCTCTGGCCTCCTCCTTCATTCTGCAGGTCTCTCGACCAGCAAGACACTTTTTGCAGCTCCTGGGGCACATGGCTGCGTCCACAGCTGTAGTGCAGGGAGCAAGATTTCAGATGAGAGACATTCAGTTTCACTTGAGAGCCTATTGGTCTCAGAAAAGAGACCCCCTTTCCAAGTTGGTCCCAGTGACCCGAACCTTGATCCAGGCCCTCCAGTGGTGGCAGCATCAGAGCAATTTAAGACTGGGGTTCCCCTTCATTCCCCTTTCTTACACTTTGACCCTCACTACGGATGCTTCCCTCCTGGGGTGGGGAGCCCACATGGGTGACCTCTCCACTCAGGGAGTGTGGTCCCCCCAGGAATCTCTGCTCCACATCAATTTGCTGGAACTCAGAGCTGTCTTTTTAGCACTTCAAGCGTTTTCTGCTTCTGTCCAGAACAAAGTGGTACAAGTTAGAACAGACAATACCACAACAATGTGGTACATCAACAAGCAGGGGGGCACTCGGTCTTCGGCCTTGTGCACCGAGGCAATGAAGTTGTGGTCTCTGGCCTATTCCCTGAACACTTCACTCATAGCAGTTCACCTTCCAGGAAAGTACAATGTCCTAGCAGATGCTCTCAGCAGGATTTCTCAGGGCCATCACGAATGGTCTCTGGATCCTCTAGTACTGGGGATAGTCTTTGCCAGATGGGGCACCCCTCAGATAGATCTTTTTGCAGCCCCAGACAATCACCAACTTCCACTGTTCTGTTGCAGGCCCCCAGTGTTGGGCTCAGTCCCCCTGACACCCTTCTCCTGGATTGGGAAGGGAAGTTTCTTTATGCTTTTCCCCCCTTCCTTCTCCTATTCAAGGTGTTAGTAAAAATCAGATCCCAGCCTTGCAGGGTGATTCTGATTGCCCCAGATTGGGCCAGGCAGCCCTGGTACCCACTCCTTCTGTCCCTGACAGTCCATCTCCCCTGTGTCTCCCCAGGAATCACAACCTATTAACCTGTGCCCAGGGAGAGTTTGGTATCCAACCTCAAATCCCTCAGCCTCAAGGTTGGCTCTTGAGGAGTTAGAATTTGCTGACCTACACCTCTCAGGGTGTTCTTGAAATCCTAAAGGCTTCTAGGAAGCCTTCCACTAGGGCTACTTATAATTCTAAGTGGAAAAGGTTTTCCATTTGGTGTTCTGGGAAGCTATATTTCCCCAGAATCTGCTGATTTGCCCATTGTGTTAGATTACATGGTCCATCTTAATTCTTTGGGCCTGAGACCAGCTACCCTGAGAGTTCATTTGGCAGCTGCCTCTGCTTTTGTTTCAGCAGGAAAGCCATCCTCTCTTTCCGCTCACCCTCTGTTTTCCAAGTTTTTTAAGGGATTACTCCATACTAATCCACCTTTTCGGGATCCGGCCCCTGCCTGGGACCTTAATGTTTGCATTGCCCAGTTAATGCAACCCCCTTTTGGACCTCTGTTTTCTGCAGAGCTTAAGTATCTAACTTGGAAAATTTTTTCCTAGTGGCTATCACTTCTGCTAGACGCATTAGTGAGTTGCAAGCCTTGTCAGTAGAAACTGACTTTATTTCTTTCCACAGGGATGAGGTAGTCCTCAGGACTAACAGGAAGTTTTTGCTTAAGGTGGTTTCAGATTTCCATCTTAACCAATCTATCTCCCTTCCAGTGTTTTTCACTGAGCACTCCTCGTCTGGTGAGAGGAGATTGCACAGTTTGGATGTTAAGAGGGCCCTTAGTTACTATATAGAACGTACCAAGGGTCACAGGTTCGAATCCCACCAACTTTTTCTCACTTATGGTGAGGTTGGGAAAGGGAAACCTGCCACTAAGAGATCAATTGCCAGGTGGATTGTCTCTTGTATCCAATTTTGTTATCAGAAACTGGGCAGAGATCCCCCCTCTGGCTTGAGGGCTCATTCTACCAGAGGTACAGCCATGTCTCTAGCTGCTGCCAGAGACATCCCTATATTGGAGATATGTCAGGCTGCTACTTGGAAAACGGTACAAACTTTCACCAAGCATTACTCCCTGGATGTCCAGGCTAGGAGAGATGCTCGGTTTGGCACAGCTGTGCTTCAGAGCCTATTCCCTAAGTAGGTTCGGTCCCTCCTCCATGGAGGTACTGCTGTGTAGTCTGCAATTGTCATAATATAGCAAGACTTCATGTTGTTTGAAGAAAATTACTCACCTTAGTAATGTTGTTTCTTCCTAATGAGTCTTGCTATGACCTCCCAGCCTGCCCTCTCAGAACTTCTACTTGGGTATGGGTGGGCAGCCTAGTGTGGGCACTATTTTATGCCCCTTTATGTGTTTTCACCCCTTCTTGGGGTTTTGGGGTGTGTGTTTATTTTCTCTTATATTACTTCTCATATGGTTAAATTATACTATTAATTCTGGTCCCTGACTTGAGTCTTTGTGTTGGGACCAGCAATAGGTGTTACTATTCAGCTAACCAGTTGGCTAGTGTAGGTTACAGCTTCCACACAGACCTTAGTGAGTTTTTGCTCGTAAAGATCTGACAGTTCAGGTTTGAAACTACACAGACAGAGCTTCTCTGTAGAGCTCGTGCTCTAAGTTCCATTCTTGGAATGGAGTTAACTATTTCACCTCCGGAGCAGTTCTAATGGTGGGACAAACTGCAATTGTCATAATATAGCAAGACTCCATTAGAAGAAACAACATTACTAAGGTGAGTAATTTTTCTCCCCTTCCCTCTCTTGTTCAAGGTGCTAGTCAAAATCAGATCTCAACCTTGCAAGATGATTCTCATTGCTCCAGATTGGGCCAGACAGCCCTGGTATCCACTCCTTCTGTCCTTAGCAGTCCATCTTCCCCTGTGTCTCCCCAGGAACCACAATTTGTTAACCTGTGCCCAGGAGAGAGTTTGGTATCCGAATCTCAAATCCCTCAACCTCAAGGCCTGGCTCTTGAGGAGTTAGAATTTGCTGACCTACACCTTTCTCAAGGTGTACTCGAAATCTTGAAAGCTTCTAGGAAGCCTTCCACCAGGGCTACTTATAATTCTAAATGGAAAAGGTTTTCCATATGGTGCTCTGGGAAGCATATTTCCCCAGAATCTGCTGATTTGCCCACAGTCTTGGACTATATGGTCCATTTAAATACTTTGGGGCTGAGGTCAGCTACCCTGAAAGTGCATTTGGCAGCTGTCTCTGCTTTTATTTCAGCAGGAAAGCCCTCTTCTCTTTCTGCTCACCCTGTATTCTCCAAGTTTTTCAAGGGATTGCTTCACACCAACCCTCCATTAAGGGACCCTGCTTCTGCCTGGGATCTTAATGTTTGCATTGCTCAGCTGATGCAACCCCCCTTTGAACCTTTGTCTTCAGCAGAGCTTAAGTACTTGACTTGGAAAACTCTGTTTCTAGTAGCCATCACTTCTGCCAGGCGCATAAGTGAATTACAGGCTTTGTCAGTGGAGCCTGATTTTATCTCCTTTCACAGAGATAAGGTAGTCCTCAGGACTAACAGGAAGTTCTTGCCTAAGGTGGTTTCAGATTTCCACCTTAATCAATCTATATCTCTTCCAGTGTACTTCACTGACCATTCCTCCTCTAGCGAAAGGAGGCTGCACAGTTTAGATGTGAAGAGAGCCCTTAGTTACTACATAGAGCGTACCAAGGGTCACAGGTTTGACTCCCTCCAACTGTTCCTCACTTATGGTGAGGTTGGGAAAGTGAAACCTGCCACTAAAAGATCCACTGCCAGGTGGATTGTCTCTTGTATCCAATTTTGCTATCAAAAACTGGGTAAGGTTCCCCCTTCAGGCCTGAGGGCTCACTCTACCAGAGGTACAGCTGCGTCCCTAGCTGGCCAGGGACATCCCTATCTTAGAGATATGTCAAGCAGCTACCTGGAAAACAGTACACACTTCACCAAGCATTACTCCCTGGACATCCAGGCTAGGAGGGATGCTCGGTTTAGCACAGCTGTGCTTCAGAGCCTATTTCTAAGTAGGTTCTGTCCTCCTCCATGGAGGTACTGCTGTGTAGTCTGCATATGTCAATAATATAGCAAGACTTCATGTTGTTTGAAGAAAAATTACTCACCTTAGTAATGTTGTTTCTTCTAATGGAGTCTTGCTATATTATGACCTCCCTGCCTGCCCTCTCAGAACCTCTACTCTTGGGATGTGGGTGGGCAGTGCAGTGTTGGCACTTAATGTTGCCCACCAACTGTTCTTCACCCCTCCTTTTTGGGGTGTTTGGGTGTTGTATTTTATCTTATTTTCTGGGTCCCCTGACTTGAGTCTTGGTTTTGGGACCAGAAAAATGTGTTAATATTTTAGTAGCCAGTTGGCTAGTGTAGGTTTACAGCTTCCACACAGAACCTTAGTGAGTTTTTGCTCGTAAAGATCTGACAGTTTCAGTTTGAAGATCAACAGACAAGAGTTTTTTCAACCGAGCTCGCGCTCCAGATTCCATGCCTGACATGGAAGTTAACTCTTTCACCTCCAGAGCAGTTCTAAGGCTGAGACAAACTGCATATGTCATAATATAGCAAGACTCCATTAGAAGAAACAACATTACTAAGGTGAGTAATTTTTTCTTCTCGATCTCTCCTCAGCGTTTGACACGGTGGACCATCGAGTGTTACTTGACTGCCTAAGGGAATTCTGCGGACTTGCTGGCACCGTCATTTGCTGGTTTAAGTCTTTTCTATCTAACAGGAGGCAGAACGTAATGATGTGGAATTTGTCCTCCTCCCCTGGCCACCTGTCATGCGGGGTTCACCAGGGTTTGGTCTTGTCGCCGATGTTGTTTGCTGTTTATATGCTGCCCTTGGGAGAGCTCATTAGGAAGTACAGTCTGGATTTTCATTGTTATGCCGATGATACCCAGCTGTATTTTTCCTTTGCTCCTGAAACATCTCGTGCAGTGGAAGTGCTTAATAGTTGCCTCACTGAAATCAATGACTGGATGGCCTCCAGCTGGTTGTGACTGAACCCCGATAAGATGGAGGTATTGGTGGTGGAGTTGAACAGAGGGCGTGATAGGTTGGCCTCTGGTGCTGAGGCAGGGCTTTTTCTTGGCTCAGTACTATTGAAGGCCTCCTCTAGGGTGCAGGATCTGGGCATTGTTCTTTACAGTGGATTGACACTTAGAAACATAGAAACAGAGACTTTGACGGCAGATATGGACCGCTAGGCCCATCTAGTCTGCCCATTTCCCTACCTACAGGATAGGCCGCAGATCCTATTTAACCAACAGCCTATATCTTCCTGCCCCCCACAAGAATTGCCTTATGGCTGTCCCATGCATTCTTGAATTCTCCCACAGGTTTAGACTCCACAACTTCCTCAGGAAGGCTGTTCCATGCATCCACTACCCTCTCTGTGAAATAATACTTCCTCACATTGCCCCTGAACCGCCTCCTTCTATCTTTAAATTGTGTCCCTTGTTCTTGCAAGTCTCTTTTTGAAAGATGCTACCTCTTGGACTTTGTTGATTCCCTGAGGTACTTGAAAGTTTCTATCATGTCCCCCCTCCCTTCTTTCCTCAAGGGTATACATATTAAGCTCCTTTAGTCTCTCCTCATACGGCTTCTCTTGCAGACCCTGCACCATTTTAGTTGCCCTCCTCTGGACTGCCTCTATCCTGTCTATGTCCTTGCGGAGATGGGGTCTCCAGAACTGGACACAGTATTCCAGATGGAGTCTCACCAACTGTCTGTACAGTGGGATAACAACTTCCTGATCTTCCCTTGTCAATCTTCACCATTCATTACTTCCTGGGTGTAAGCCGGAGGCGCGCACCCGTCACGGGAGCTTTTTTTTTTTTTAAGTTGCCTAACTGGCCCCGCCTCGGAGCGCGTCATGCGCGAGGGGCGGCTCAGTAGCGCACCGACTCCTCCTCCAACTCAGTTCTGTTTCTCCTCCCGCCGAGGCAGCACCTGTTCGCGAAGCTAACCGAAAAGTGCGATCCGACCTCTTTTTCTACACTCGACGCCTCACGTAAGATCATTGTCTTTTTCTTTCCTTTAGTACGGCTACCGGTGTATTTCCGACTGTGTTTAATCTTGTTTATTTGGCGTTGTGTCCGGTTCTGGGCGAAATGTTCTTCTAAGACGGGCCGTGCTCCTATGCGTCCGGTGCTCCTGGCGCAGGCATTTCTCCGTCTCGGACGGCATGCGTCTGTCTTCGTTGCCTGGGACCCAACCATAATATGGATTCGTCGGCGACGCTTGTTTCTCGATGGACCGTCGCTCCTCGAAGTCCGCGCACATATAAGCTCGGCAAGGCCCGCCGACTGGGGGAAGGCCGTCAAGGAATCTCGGGAAGAGATCCTAGGCCTCTTCCCCGGTCCTCCCCGGCCTATACGGTCCGAGGAGGAGGGGGTCTCCTCTTCCCTTCTTGCCGAGGGGGAGGCCCCTTCCGCGGTGTTGGGGGAGCGTCGTAGCCCCCTCCGGGGCCGCAGCGCTGACACCGCCTCGGCAGTCACCTCTTCGGAGGTGCAGGCTCCCCCCGTGTCGAGGCCCTTGGCTGGGCCCGGCCAGGACCCTCGACGTCGCCTCCGTGGCGCGCCGTTTTGATCCGCGCCGTTCGCGGTGCCGGTGATCAGCGGCGCCCGTTCAGCGCCGTTCAGATCGGCGCCGCTTCGCGGTGGTGTCGAAGCGGCGCCGCTTTGAATCCTGGCGCTCGTCACGGCGCCGGTGATCAGGGTGGCGCCGCTGGCGGTGCCGCTTTGGCCTCGCGCTGTTCGCGGTGCCGATGAGCCTGGCGGCGCCGCCGAGCGGTGCCGCCGCCTCCAGCGCGCGGCGGCGTGGCGGCCTTCCTCCTCCGGGCGGTGCGGGTCTGCGGAGCCGCTGGGGTGTGAGGTTGGGCCTTCATGCTGCCGGGCGCTGGGGGGCGGCGGTGTCGCACTCGTACCGGGCCGTTCGCGGCCCCATGGCCTCGGGGACCCCTGGGGTGGCCAGCATCGAGGTCCTGCTGGTCTCGTCCTCCTCGGAGGACGATGACTCAGATGTGGATCCATCCTGGCATCCCCATTCTTCGGAATCTGGGTCCTCGGTGGCTAGGGGTACCAGGCGGCGCAGCGGGCCCCTCCCTCTGTCCCCCTTGCCGTCGTCTCCTGAGGGTTCCTCGGCTGGGGGTGGCCGAGAGTCCCGGGGGGCAGACGTGGGGGTGACGGAGGGGGAGGCTCCCCTCTCTGGAGGTCCGGTGACAGCTACCCCCTGGGGTGCTGTTACCTCCTCTGGGGTTAGGGGAACATTGCAGTCGGGGAGGAGGGCCTCTCCGAACCGAGGGTTGAGGGGCAGGCGTCCTGCTGCTCGGTCTTCTTTGGCCACCTCAGGGGGTGGCCAGGAGCCAGAAGGCAGAGCCCCGCCTCCCCCAGGGTTCTAGGGTGTCCTCTGGCAGCGCTGTGTGGACTGCCCTTCTGGATCCATGCAGTCCCAAGCGTCGTCACAGGGGAGTTTCTCCCCAGGGCTCTTCCAGGTTCCGCTTCCCAGAGTTCCGCTTCTGGCCTGGTTTGATATCCGGATCCCTCCTACTAGAGCTCCCTTCCCCGATTCCAGAGCCCTCAGGAGAGCAGTTGCCTCCTCGGAGGTGCCCCTCTCCCATCTCTCTGCCTTCACCACCCCCGCTCCCAGGCCATGTCGGTCCTACGGGTCCGTTATCCTGGGAGCAGTTCAGGGGTTCTGCGGCGGCCTTCCCCTCATATGTTAGTTACATGCATGAGCGGGTCTTTCGACTCTCCCCACCGACGCAGGAATCCTCTGGACATTCCAGTTCCCCATCATCCTCGTCTCCCTCCTCTGAGGGAGAGGAACCCCCTGCTCATCTGTCCTCCGATGCTGATTCCACAGAATATCAGCGTTTCCTCTCGAGGATGGTGAGGGATCTTCGGATTTCCTACGTTCGGAGAGACAATACCGAACGGGTGACGCGTGAATTCCTTGGTGAATTCAGTGCCCAGCATCTGGTGGTACCTTCCTGGCCTATCCCCTTCCAGGAGGCGTCTATCCGGTCCTGGCAGTTCCCTGCCGTTTCTTCCCCAGCCCCGTCGGACTGCCAGCGTAGGTATTGTGCCCCCTCTGAGTCTCTAGGTTCCCTTCCCAACCCGTCCTCAGGTTTGGTATACCTGGATACTCCTTCTGGGTGCCGTTGCCTGGCGCACGACCGCCCACCGGATTCGGACTCTCTCCAGTTCGACCGTTGGGGGCGAAGAGTGTTCTCTTCTTCGCGTGCAGTGCATGTATTGCATCACATCAGGCTCACCACGCTGCCTACAACCGCATCTGTGGTCGATAATGTCCCAGCTGCTGGCATCTATGCCTGACACGGAGCAAACCAGACAAGCTGCTGCCCTCTCCGGCTGTAGGCCTGGAGCTGGCAAGACACCAAGCAAGGGCATCTTATGACGCCAATGAGGTGGCTTCCAGGCTTGTGGGACAGCGATCTGCATCAGGCGGACGGCATGGCTTCGCTTCTCCAGGTTGTCACCCTGGCTCAAGCGTAGGGTGATGCGCCCCGCCTCCGGGGACCCGTTTTTCTCATCCAGAGCTAGGAGACTTTACAGGGCTCCCTCCGTCTCCTCGTCTCCTTGGAGAGGCACCTCCTAGCTCTTCTCCCACTTAGGCTTTCTAGAATAAGCCAGGGTCTTCTCCTTCTGTTTCTCACCAGCAGAAGGCTGGGGGTCGTCGTTCCCTCAGGGTATGGCCTCTTCCCCTCCTGGGGAAGAGGAGCTTAATACTCACCAGGAAGTAATGAATGGTGAAGATTGACAAGGAAGATAGAGAAATGCGTAGCACTCACCGTAATTTTGATCTCTCTTGTATCTTCACCATTCATTACTATGCCCACCCACCATCCCCTCAGTGGCCTCTTCCTGTGGCTTCTCCACCTCCGTCTCCTTCCTCTCTGCATTATATAAAATATAGGAAAATTGCTTCATTTTCAAAAAAAAAACAAAAGTAAAAAAAAAAAAAAAAAATCTTCTGGAGGTTTAAAATCCAGAAAAATTATTTACTCTAAGATTCATGGGCCATCTCGCGGATTGCATTGGCGATCAGACTGCACAACTATCTCTTGCTATTCTTATGCAAGATACCTCTAGGGTTGTTTGGCCTGGCTCAGGCTATTAGTTTTGATCCTGCAATCCCGTGTTCAGGTAGTTCCCTGAAATCTAATCCCCCCCTTCTATTCTTGCCTTGCAGAGCAGAGGAACGAGTACGTCTGTTCCTTTCTCTTCTAAAAAAAAAAAAAAAATGCTGAGGGAACTCTCTCCGACTGCTATAGGCATCTTGGTATCTGGGTCATGCATCTAGTTAAAAAAAAAAAAAATTTTTTCTATCTGTAAAAAAAGGAATAGGAGAAATCAAACAAGAAGGCAAATGAGAAGGTAGGCTATCCTTCTCGCTGTTTTGCTAAGTGGTTTCTCCCTTAAGTGTCCTCCTGGACAATTTTACAGTAGAGCTCTGCTGACCATATCCAATCTTAGCCAGCCTAAGCCTTGGCCGGCCTTAGCCAGTCAGTCTGAGTCCTGTTCTATCTTGGGCAGCCTGAAAGGCTTACATTTTCCATTTCTAAACCCTGAGCAGCGCCTCATGCTGCTGGGGTTTTATTCTTCCTCCTCGGCTGCCCTCCAGTTAAAGGCCTTCGCGGCCAGGAGCCAGTGGGTGTCAAGAACAATGGCATGTTGAAGATGAGGACTATGCCCTCCTGAGTCTGTCTAGCGGGTTCGGTGAACCTTCTCTTCAGCTCTATCTCCGGGATTCTTGCTTCCCTTTAGTCGAGCCTTCAGCTACAAGCTAACTATGCTGGTGGGCATTCTGGTCCCTTCAACATCCCATCTCTGTCTTCTCTTTCTTCTTCTTCTTCTATTTTCTCATTTCCTTACTCATCTCTCCTCCTAGAGTCGCCCAGGTAAGGAGGCCCTGCACTCCCTAGGCTAGGATGTTCTTATCTCCTCTGTCCTTCCTCCATCGGCTTATTCCTTTTCAGTTCATTCTTCCTTGCTTTGCTATCCCTCGCTATCTTGCCTCGCTATCTATATTTTCTGCTTTCATTTTGCCTCTCCGGCTCACAGAACTGAGTTGGAGGAGGTAGTATCGCTACTGCGGCCGCCCCTCAGACGCATGACGCGGCAGCTCTCGAGGCGGGGCCGTTAAGCAACTTTAAAAAAAAAAAAAAAAAGCTCCCGCGGACGGGTGCGCCTCGCTTACACCCGGAAGTAATGAATGGTGAAGATACAAGAGAAGATCAAGAATTACGGTAGGTATGTAATTTTCCTTTTCTGCTGCTGATGCCTCTCCTATACATCCCAGTATACCCCTGGCCCTCCCTACTGCCTTCTCACATTGCTTGCTAACCTTAAGGTCATCTGATATGATTACCCCAGGTCCCTTTCCTGTTTTGTTGTTGTTACTACCTCCCACCCATTGTGTATTCTTCCCTGGGTTCTTGTTCCCAGGTGCATTATTTCGCACTTTTTTGCATTGAATCCTAGCTGCCATACGTCAGACCATTCCTCCAACCTTGCCAAGTCCCTTTTCATCCTTTCCACGCCTCCTTGTGTATCAACCCTGTTGCAGATCTTTGTGTCATCTGCACTTGAGTTTCAGGTGTCTTCCACGGTCCGTACTAGTTTTTACCATCTGAGGAATATCGACAGGATAAAGCCCCTAGTTCTGCCACAGGACCTCCCCACCTTGGTACATGCTGTTGTGATGTCCAGGCTGGACTACTGTAATGCACTCTATTTCCGGGTATCTGGTGGTACCCTGCGCCGACTGCAGCTGGTGCAGAACGCGGCAGCGAGGCTGTTGACAGGACATCCCAAGTATTGCCATATTACTCCGGTGCTGCATCAACTGCACTGGCTGCCTGTTAGGTGGAGGTTCCTTTTTAAGGTCGGTTTACTCACCTTTAAGGCCCTACACGGCCTGGGCCCTGGTTACCTGAAGGACTTTTTTAGTCCTGCTGTCTTGGTCCGCTCCCTCTGCTCCTCCTCTAGGGGCCTTCTTGCGATTCCCAGGACGAGGTTAAAAACTGCTGGTGACAGAGCATTTAGTGTCACCACTCCCGTCCTGTGGAATTTGCTTACTCCAGCTGTTAGGGAGGCCCCTTCTGTGGAGGTATTCAAAGCCCGCCTCAAGGCCTTCTTGTTTAATCAGGCCTTTCCAGTCTGTGCTTTATAGCCCTTGCTTATTTTTAAAATCTTGTTTTTTTTAGGCATTTGTTGTTGCTGTTTAGGTTATATATAAATTTTGTTTTATTGTTGATATTCTGTATGTTGTGTTTGACATATTGTTATATATTTTGTTTTATAATGCATAGTATTTGTTTTTAAAATGTTTGGCACCCAGAGCCTCCAGGATGGGCGTCTCTTAAATAAAATTTGCCTTGCCTTGCCTCCTAGGGGGATCTCTGGCAGAGATAAGCTGGACCCTCTGAGGATGGGGGGGGGGACAGTCTGGGGAGCTTTAGGTTTTAGAACTTTATGCATGAGACAACCTCTTATGGTTATAAGAGTACCGAAAATGTTTAGAAATAAACAATCCTGATTGGCTAAGTGTGATATCATGATTTATAATATACGGTAGCACCTGTTTTTCATGAACTGTACTAGATGCCTTGCCTCTGTGGTGGAGGATTGACTTTTAAGGATTTCGAAGTACAGACTGTTTAAAAAAACTAGAACCATCCACTCAAACTTATGCATAATCTCCACGAGGGATACGGGGCTCCGGAACTAAGAGTCTTTTTCGAAGATGCTCTGTCTCTCATCGTGTTGGTCTTGTGCCTCCCAGCCTTCCAATGGTAGATCTTTTAAAGGAGAACTGTGCTGAACCTGTAAGTCATTTTTCCCAGTAGAAACTGTTAAGTACTAGTTAAATTTCTGCTGTTGTTCCATCTGTACAGGCATTTTAGTAACCTTAGTGGGTGTTTCTGCTTTACACTCTGATGTTAAGAGCCATTTTAGAACTGTATGATGTCGTTTACGTCCCTCTCAGTTGCAGAGTTCTGTAATAGAACATGAATGAATTGTGCCAACAATAGACAAATAGAACAGGGACAAAAACTACACCATACAATTCTAAAATTGTTCCTACCAGGATTTATATCACAGACACCCACTAGGATAGCTAAAAACCCTGGATAGCTAGAGCAATAACAGAATTTGAACCAGTATTTAAACAAGCATTTGTCAATGCCAAAGTTCGTTGTTTGAAATTGATGTTGGTATGCACTGATTGGCAGGACTACAGTTCCCAGCAGAAAGAACAGGATGTTCCACCAAGTTCACATTCCTGTTGAAATACAGTGAAGAGCATACCTGTTTCCTCAATCTGGCTTTGAAGAGTGACGATGTGTCTGTGGTTCAGAGAAAATAAGGGTACTGGAGCCCCACCATGGGTTGGAGGGAAGGGGAGGGGATGTTATGGTTAGAAACTCTAACTCCCTAGGTGTTTGTTGGTATTTGCACTACAGATTTTCAACATTTCCTTTTGTGACCCCCACCTCATGAAAGCATTTGGGCCTCTGCTCATGAATAGTGGCACTGTGATTTTGTTAATCTGTCCCAAACACTGATTTCCAACAGCGACCCACCAGTCTGTACCAGATATGCGAAAACACAGTTTGGGCAGGATGTGAAAAATTACAGCTGTAACATTCATAGAGAAGTGTGAAAAGAAGGCAGTGTTGAACGCCTGGAGTGAAAATATTAAAAATGCTTGAACATACGAGCATACATGGAAACTGCACAACACATGCTCATAACAGTCATTTAGTGGAATAATTTCACCAACATTTCAACATCAGCATTTTGTGAGCCCTACTCATAAACATTGTCACTATGATTTTCTTACTCTGTCCTGAACATTGATTTCCCACAGCGACCATGCCATTGTTCGCCAGATGTGCGAAAATGCATTTCGGGTAGGATGTAAACAGTGACAGCTGTACTGTTCATAAGGAGGTGTGTAAAACTGACAATGTTGAAATTCTTGAATGAAAATTTTACAAATCTTTGATGTTACATGTGTGCGTGGAAACTGCACAATGGGCGTCATAAAATAGTAATTTTATGGACTTTTGTCACCAGATTTTCAACATAGGCATTTTGGGACCTCCGCTCATGAACAGTGTCACTATGATTTTTTTTACTCTGTCCCCAACACTGATTTCCCACAGCGACCGCTCTATTCTGTGCCGGATGCGCAAAAACATAGTTCGGCCAGGATGTGAAAAATGTCAGCTGTACTGTTCATAAGGAGGTGTTAAAAAAAAAAAAAAAAGCCAATGTTGAAAATCTGTATGGAAAATATTACAAATTCACGAAGTTGCATGTGTACGTGGAAACTGCGCAACACACGCTCGTAACACAGTCATTATATGGACTTTTATCACCAAATCTTCAACAAAGGTATTTTGAGACCTCCACTCATGAACAGTGTCACTGTGATTTTTATAATCTGTCCCGAACACTGATTTCCCACAGCGATCGCTCTATTCTGCGCTGGAAGTGCAAAAATGCATTTTGGCCAAGATGTTGAAAATGACAGCTGTACTGTTCACGAGGAGGTGTAAAAAAATACCAATGTTGAAAATCTGGAGTGAAAATATTACAAATTTGTGAAGTTACGAGCATGCGTGCAAACTGTGCAACGCACGCTTGTAAAAGTCATTTTTTGGATTTTTTTCACCAAATTTGCAACATAGGCTTTTTGAGAACCCACGTCATGAACAGTGACACTGTCATTTCCTTAATCGGTCCTGAAAGGTGATTCAGACAACATGAAATCTTGCTGTATTCTGACAATAGCAGTGAGTCCCAACCTTCGAACTGCCCCGGAGATGAAAGAGTTAACTTTCCATGCCAGGCATGGAACGCTGAGCTCGAGCTTGGTTGAGACTCTGTCTGTTGCTGTTTGAACTCAAACTGTCAGATTCTTTACTCTGCCTCACTGAACAGTCGCTCCGGAGATTTCTCCTTTGATCGGTTCATTTTGTCGGTTAAAGTACCGTTTTTCTCGGTTTTCAACCGAATTTAAACCACAACCTGTCGGTTCAGTCTCTGTCTGTGGTATTCGTGAGTACTAGATAGGTTTATATTGTTTTTTTCTATTCTGTGTGGAACTTGTAAACGGTTCATCGGTTCAGTTTGAACTGATCAAGTTGTTGTAAAATCTTTATTTCTACTTCTAGAGTGCGGTTACCGGTTCTTATCGGTTCTAAAAAAAAAAACTGACTTTATTACGTTTTTTTCCATGATCCGTAACACGGTCAGGAACCGATAAGAGTGTCTTACCTGGCGGATTGCCATTAAAAGGGTAAGTTTGGTTAGGACTGGCACCATGTCTGAGAAACCCAAGAGAAAAACCGGGCCTTCTGGGTTTCAACACTGTAGTGTGTGTTGGGAAGTCTTTGCTAAGGCTAACCCCCACACCACCTGTGTTTATTGTCTGGGGTTTGACCACCTCAATGCAGACTGCCAGATTTGTAAAAATTTTCCTGCAGCTACCCTAGAGAAGAGAGTTGGTAGGCTCAGGGAATGGGAGGCCAAAAAGTCCACTGAACCCGGATGGCCAGCCCGGTTCTGTTCAAACCGAACCAGGAGTGCCCTCTGACCAGGGCGAAACTTCTGCGGGCAAAAGGAGAACCGATTCCGTGGAGTCGGTTCCGGCTAAGAGAACAAGGAAGGAAAAATCAGCTGGTGTGGATCCAAATGTTTCTTCTCCAACCGCTGATGAAATAGTCAAAGCGATAAAAATTGTGCAGTCGCTTTCCACGGTTCCGACCGAACCGGCACCATCAGGAAGGCGCTCGGTTCGGCCAGTTCCACCGGTTCAAGATTATGATTTAGAGGAGTATTATGAACTGGAGGAGGAGGAGGAAGAGGAGTATGAGGAAAGTGAATGTGGTTTTGAAAGTCTGGATGTGCCCATTGACCCGGACATCTCCCCAGACAGACCTTCAGGGGTGTCTCCTCCTAGGCTTTCTGAGTCCCCCTCCCATTACATGTTTTATAAGAAAGTGGCTGAAACCCTTCAGCTTCCTATGGAAGAAGCTGTGGATGACCAGGAAGAGCCTGACTATGTGGAAATGATGGATATCCCAGAGTCTAGTAGGCTGTCTATTCCCTTACACAAATCTTTTGGAAACAGACATTTAAGATTTTAAAGACGCCTAATACTATACCTCCTGTAGATAAAAGAATGGACAAGAGGTATACCCTGTCAGGCTCAGATATTGAGTTCCTTACACAACAATGCAGCCATGTTGGGGTAGTGCAGGCTGCAGCCTGTGATAAGGCTAATATTCCCATGGCTTCACACCCCCAGACAAGGACTCCAGGAGGATTGATGCCATGGCAAAGAACCAGTACATGGCAGCATCCTTGGGACTCAGGCAAGCCAATTATATGGCCTATATACCTAGGTATCAGAAATCCACATGGGATACTGTCATGGCTTTAGCAAAACAGGTCCCTGGCCAACTTGCCAAGGAACTGGAGCAGGTGGCTGCTGATGGTATTGAGGTATCCAAGGTGCAATTTCATGCTGCAGTGGACTCCAATGATGTTTCATCTAGAGTCTTGGCTACATCTGTGGCACTTCGTAGAATGGCTTGGCTCAGATGTACTAGCCTGTCTCAGGATACCCAGACTAAGGCCATGGATTTTCCTGTTGTGGGTAATTCTCTCTTTGGGGAGCAAACGGAGAATTACATGAAGAAAATGGATGAATACAGGACCACCTATAAAAGTGCCCAGGCCAAGGAAAGGCAAGCCACTCCTCAGAGGCAGCATCCCAGGGGCAGGGGCAGGCCTTTTCATAGGCCTTTCTACCAAGCCCAGGCCTGCTCTTCTGCCTATGTTCAGAGGGGGTTCTTTAGAGGGAGAGGCAGAAGGGGTACAAGCAGACCTGCTTCCACCCCTCAGCCTAAACCCCTTGCCAAACAGGCACCCTAATGGGTTTGCAAGGGCCGATTCTCCACCATCTGTAGGGGGAAGGCTGACTTACTTTGTCCAGGACTGAAGTCTCTGACATCAGACAAATGGGTCCTGGAAGTAGTAGCCAGGACTGGTTCTCAGCTTCAAAAATTTCCAAAGCTGAGAACCAGATCCTTTCCACCTGCAAATCCCTCAGAGGCACTTGCCTTGGAGGCAGAGGTCTCTTCCTCCTGGCTCTCAGAGCTGTGGAAAGGGTTCACCCTACACCAAGGCAAAAGATTGTACTCCAGGTACTTCCTTACCCCACAAAAGACAGGAGAATGGCGGCCCATCCTGGATCTCAGATACTTAAACAAGCACCTTTTAAAGCCAAAATTCAAAATGGTGACTCTGGGAATAATTCTACCCTCTTTAAGGCCAGGGGACTGGCTAATCTCCCTGGACCTCAAGGATGCCTATTTCCATATTCTCATCAGAAGCTCCCATCGAAAGTACCTCAGGTTCGAGCTGCCCTCAGGCCATTACCAATTCTGAGCAATGCCCTTCAGCCTAACCTCTGCTCCAAGGGTGTTCACAAAATGCCTGGCAGTAGTAGTTGCTTCTCTAAGAAGGCAAAGGATTGCCATCTTTCCATACCTGGATGAGTGGCTCATAGTAGGCCAGTCCCCAGGCCAAGTCAAGTTACACCTACAGATAACCCAGCAGTTGCTCACCTCTCTAGGTTTCCTCCTGAATCTTTCAAAGTCAAGTTCTAGAGCCTGTTCAGCTCCTCACCTTCATAGGCGCAGAGCTAGACACAGAAAAAGCCAGAGCCTTCCTTCCCCTGGACAGGGCAAGGACCCTTATCACACTGGCCTCTTCATTCACCCTCCAGGTGTCTCGACCAGCAAGGCATTTTCTGCAGCTCCTGGGGCACATGGCTGCTTCTACAGCTGTGGTGCAGGGAGCAAGATTTCAGATGAGGGACATTTGGTTCCATCTGAGAGTCTTTTGGTCTCAGAAAAAGGACCCTCTGACCAAACTGATACCAGTAACTCGAACCCTGATCTAGGCCTTGCAGTGGTGGCAGGATCAGAACAATCTAAGACAGGGAGTTCCCTTTGTCACTCAGTTTCATTCTTTAATCCTTACTACAGATGCCTCCCTCTTGGGGTGGGGGACCCACTTGGGAGACCTGACCACCCTCAGTAATCTCTGCTTCACATCAATCTATTGGAACTCAGGGCAGTGTTTCTAGCACTTCAAGCTTTTTCCAAGTCTGTTCAGAACAAAGTAATTCAGATCGGGACAGACAATACCACCACAATGTGGTATATCAACAAGCAAGGGGGCACTCGGTCTACGGCCTTGTGCACAGAAGCAATGAAGTTGTGGTCTCTGGCCTATTCTCTGAACACCTCCCTCACAGCAGTACACCTCCCAGGCAAGGACAATGTCCTAGCAGATGCTGTCAGCAGGATATCTCAGGGCCATCACGAATGGTCACTGGATCCCCTGGTTTTGGAGGTGATCTTCTCCAGATGGGGCACCCCACAGATAGATCTTTTTGCAGCCCCAGACAATCACCAACTTCCCCTGTTTTGCTGCAGGCCCCCAGTGATGGGCTCAGTCCCCCTGGATGCCTTGGTTCTCAACTGGGAAGGGAAGTTACTGTATGCTTTTCACCCCTTCCCTCTCCTGTTCAAAGTGCTAGTCAAAATCAGGTCTGAACCCTGCAAAGTGATTCTGATTGCTCTAGATTGGGCCAGACAGCCTTTGTATCCTCTCCTGTTGTCCTTAGCAGTCCACCTTCCCTTGTCTCTTCCCAGGAATTACAACCTGTTAACCTGTGCTCAGGGGAGGGTTTGGTACCCGAATCTCAAATCTCTCAACCTCAAGGCATGGCTCTTGAAGAGTTAGAGTTTGCTGATTTACACATTTCTCAAGGTGTTATGGATATTCTAAAGGCTTCTAGGAAGCCTTCCACCAGAACTACTTATAATTCCAAATGGAAAAGATTCTCCATATGGTGCTCTGGGAAGCATATTTCCCCAGAGTCTGCTGACCTGCCCACAGTCCTTGACTATATGGTCCATCTCAATAGCTTGGGACTCAGACCAGCCACACTAAGGGTGCATCTGGCAGCTGTCTCTGCTTTTATTTCAGCAGGTAAACCCTCTTCTCTTTCAGCTCACCCTGTATTCTCCAAGTTTTTCAAGGGATTGCTTCATACCAATCCGCCATTCAGGGATCCTGCCCCTGCTTGGGACCTTAACGTTTGCATTGCTCAGCTCATGCAACCCCCTTTTGAGCCTTTGTCCTCAGTAGAGCTTAAGTACTTGACTTGGAAGACTGTGTTCCTGGTGGCCATCACTTCTGCCAGGCGAATAAGTGAGTTACAAGCCCTGTCGGTAGAGCTTGATTTTATCTCTTTCCATAGAGATACGGTAGTCCTCAGGACTAACAGGAAGTTTTTACCTAAGGTGGTTTCAGACTTTCACCTTAACCAATCTATATCTCTTCCTGTGTACTTCACTGACCATTCCTCCTCTGGCGAGAGGAGGTTGCACAGTTTGGATGTGAAAAGAGCCCTTAGCTACTACATAGAACGTACCAAGGGTCACAGGTTTGACTCCCTCTAACTGTTCCTCACTTATGGTGAGGTTGGTAAAGGAAAACCTGCTACTAAAAGATCCATTGCCAGGTGGATTGTCTCTTGCATTCAATTTTGCTATGAAAAACTAGGTAAGATTCCACCCTCAGGCCTGAGGGCTCACTCTACCAGAGGTAGAGCTGCTTCCCTGGCGGCTGCCAGGGATATTCCTATCTTAGAGATATGTCAAGCAGCTACCTGGAAAACAGTTCACACTTTTACCAAGCATTACTCTCTGGATATCCAGGCTAGGAGTGATGCTCGGTTTGGCACAGCTGTGCTTCAGAGCCTATTTCCTAAGTAGGTTCTGTCCCTCCTCCGTGGAGGTACTGCTTGGTAGTCTGCTATTGTCAGAATACAGCAAGACTTCATGTTGTTTGAAGAAAAAATTACTCACCTTAGTAATGTTGTTTTTTCTAATGGAGTCTTGCTGTATTCTGACCTTTCCCCCTGCCTTCCCCTCTCAGAACCTCTGTTTTTGTGATGTGGGTGGGCAGTAGCATTGTTGGCACTCAGGAGGTGCCCCATCCTTTTTTATTATCACCCTCTTTTCTTTGGGTGAGTGGGTGTTGTGTTATTTCATTTTTTAAGTTTCCTGACTTGAGTCTTTGTTTTGGGACCAAAAAAATTGTTATTATGTTTAGTAGCCAGTTGGCTAGTGTAGGTTTACAGCTTCCACACAGGACCTCAGTGAGTTTAGCTTGTAAAGATCTGACGGTTTGAGTTCAAACAGCAACAGACAGAGTCTCAACTGAACTCGAGCTCAGCATTCCATGCCTGGCATGGAAAGTTAACTCTTTCATCTCCGGGGCAGTTCGAAGGTTGGGACTCACTGCTATTGTCAGAATACAGCAAGACTCCATTAGAAGAAACAACATTACTAAGGTGAGTAATTTTTTCTTCTGCGCAGTGACAGTAAAATCACCTTTCGGGACCAATTAACGAAACGACAATGCCACTGTTCATGAGGTGGATTCTCGAAAAGCCTATGTTGCAAATTTGGTGAAAAAAATCCAAAAAACGCCCGAGATAGGCACCAAAGTTGAAAAAAAACCTATTTATGCCATTATACAGCTTACTGGCACTTCTTCAGTTCACGGTCAGCTTTGAAGAGTGCAGACGTGTTCCCGGTCCACCGAAGATCATTGCGTCGGGCTCCAGAGGTAAGTATGGGTTGGGGGGTGTGTGAGGAGGTGGGTGCGCAGAGGGTGGGCGCGGGTTGGAGGGGCCTCCAGACTCAACAAGGGACCGTTTTCTATTTTACAGGTTTAAAAAAAACAAAAAAAAAATCAACATCGCGGGAAGGTTTTCTTTTTTTACAGGAACATTTGGCACGCTGGGGTGGGCTCCCAGCACGCCACCTGAGTGTTTGAGGGAAGGGGGCTGTAGCCAATGGGATATTGGGCACCCCATTGGCACACAACAAGTTTGGGGGGGGGGACAAGAGCCAAGGGGGGTTGGGCACCCCACTCGGCACACAACTAATTGGGAGGGGGCATTATGCCGACAGTGAGTGTGCTTCCCCCATTGTCAAATTAACTGGGAGGGGACATACTGATAGGGGGATTGGGTACCCCTGTCAGTTTGTGCACAACCACACACAACAGATTGGGGGACATTATGCGACGGGAGTGGGCTCACATGCAACGAACTGGGAGGGGGCATGCCAACAGGTGGATTGGGCACCCCTGTGTCTTTTTTTTTTTAACTGTGAGGGGGAAGTCCTGGACTCAGCACGTTCACACTGCAGTAAGCTCCAGCAGTGTGAACGCGCAACCAGGAATGCAATGCAAGAATGCAACTTCAAGGACCAAGCCGTGCCACTATTGGTGCAGCTCCATCCTTGCAAAAGTTGTCCTGCTCAGCCTGAACAGCTGAACGTGAGTCATTGCCAGCATGCCGACTGATTCGCCTGCCGCTGACCTGCCCCTACAAATGGAGCTGTCCATTGGACACACCCCTGTAAAGCACCTTATAGCAATGAGTTTGTCTGTGCCTGCGCGCTATAACAAACTCAAAAACAGCTTCTACTGGGGAAAATTACATCTTACTTCGAGAAGGCTCTTGCAGTAGGTAATCACCTTGAGGACTGTGCCCCCTGGCATCAGGACCACATGGAAACTTTAGCCAGCAGTATCTGACAGGGGACCACCCACCCGACTTCACATGACTGATGCCAGCGTGACCCTATATAGTGGGCGGTCCCCACATCTGCCTTCCAGTTCTTTCCCGCTGTCAACCACTTCATCGGATGAGTATCCACTTTATTTCTTTCAAATTCAGTATTTTCTTTTCTTTTGTGCATGTTGTTGTCTTCAAACACTGAGTACAAGAATAAGTGTGCTTCATGCGGTGCACATCTACCGCACAGGTATTCACAGTCCCTCTGCCTCTTCTGCTTAGGCCCGGAGCACCGGGTCAAGGACTATGAGGCCTGTGCTAGCTTTAACCCAGCCACACGGAAGCACCACCAGCAGGCCCTCTAGGCTCATTTACTTAAGCAACGAATGGCCACCATGGAGAAAGAACTCCAAAAATTACGCAGCACTTCCACCTCACCCACCAAGTCCAAGTATGAGAAGAAGGAGAAGCATCGGGACCAGGAGCAGTCCCCCCTGCATCCAAAGCTGCCTGCGGGCCCTTTGGACGAGCGTCGGTCTTCTTCCTCCAGGAAGTTGGCCATCACGGCCCAGCCTGTCCCGCGAAAGGAGCAGTCCTCGTGGCCCCCACCTCCACTGGTCCTAGTGGCCGTGGGAAGCTCAGCTACACTTAGACTCATCTCCACAGGAGTAGGGGTGTCTAATGTGCCGGGGGAGCCGCGAAGTTGTTAGTGGGGCCCTCCGACGAACGCCCAACTCAGGCTGTTGTGTTGGGCACCAGAGGTTCCGAAGCCCGCCCGGCTTTGACAGATAAGTCAACCAGTCTGATGCCTGCTTGGTTGTTTCGGACGATAAGTCATATATGTACGTATGGTATGTAAGGTACATGTATGGGAAGCAGGAGAGTGGTAAACTGCGATAGCTGTGGGGCAGTAGTCTTTCTGGAGTGTTGTGGAGTAAAGGGGGATGTCCTGTGTGTAAGAGCCTGGAACAGCTAAGGGCTAAAATAAGGCTGTTCAGATGGGAGCTGGGAAGGATCGTGTGGCAAGTCAAAGGAGCAGAGCAGTGGAGGGAAAGGCAGAGGGGTGATGCCCAGGAAAGTGAGGGCATCAGGCAGGGGATGGGAGTGGGGAGGAGCACACAGTTTACAGGAGTATCTCTTCCTCAGAGGACTAGGGAGCCCATGGTTGAGGAATGGTAACTGGTAAGGGGAAGGGGTGGGAATGTGAAATTAACATTAGGAGTGGGAAATTCTAAAGGAGTGCCTTTATTGAATAGATTTGCACTGCTGTCTGGAAGGAGGAAGGGGGCAGCAGAAGGTGAGGTAGGAGGTCAGGGTGAGCCAGGGCTGCGAGTAGGAGTACAAGGGAGGGGAAAGGGAACTAATCAGGGTGGGCAGGGAAGAGGAGGCAGGCAAAACGGAGTGGAGAATGTGGGGGTGGGGAGAGAAAAGGAAATGAAGCGTGGAGGGGAAACTGAAAGCAAATACAGATAGTCAAAAGGGGAGAGGTAGAGTGGGAGATGGAAAAACAGTTAAGGGGATAAATTGTGGATGTGGAGATAAGTTCACCAGGGTGCAGAGGGAGCAGTTAGGTGGGGAAGCAGCTAGTACCGAAGGTAGGAAAGGAAGGACGGGGAGCACAAGTGCGGAGGATGGAAGGGTAGCAATCATAAGGGACTCCATAATTAGGGGTATTCACTGGGGAAGGAAAGGGGACCCAAATGCAAGCAGGAGGGTGGTTTGTTTGCCAGGGATGACAGCAGAGAAGGTGGTCCCAAGAAGAAGGGAAATAGTGTTGGAGGTTGGAGAAAAACCTAATTTAGTTATACGAACAAACGACCTAGCTGGGGAGGAGGTTGAGGTAGTGCAAAATAGGTTCAGGGAGTTAGGGAAGATCTGCAGGGAGGAAGGAAGTTTGCTGGCCTTCTCAGAGGTGATACCAGTACAAGGGCCAGCATAGCCAGGAAAAGAAGAATAATAGAGGATTTTAATGACTGGCTGAAGAAATGGTGCAGGGAGGAGATGTTTATCTGTATTAGAGACTGGGAGAAGACCTGGTCAAACAAAGCACTCTTTTCACCAGGCAGGCTACACATAAGTAGGGAGGGTTTGAGGGTACTCAGGGACAAATTGGAGGAATACATAACCACTACACTTAATTTAAGCTACTTGGGGGCAGTGGGCATGCAGGCACATAGACTCCGAAAGAGGAGGTCAGTAAACCTCCCCCTGACAGTGATGGAAGAGGTCTGGAGGGAGGAGGTGGAAGGGGCAAGAACACAGTTAGCAAAGGGTGGCGGGGTAAGGAACACATAACAAGGGTATGTGGAGGGATGCACACACAGGGAATAAATGTGAATAGTAGAATAGAGGGAAGAGAAAGAAAGTCAGATTCTAGGTGGATGGTGGTGTCTCTGAATGCGCAGTCTTGGAAACAAGATGAATGACCTGCAGGCACTATTAGCAGACAGGGTGGACATAGCTGCAATAACTTTGACTTGGGCAACATCACATCATGACTGGGACTTAGCGATCCCTGGATAGAAACTATATAGGAGGGACAAGGTAGTCAGGAAGGGGTGGCAGTTTATATCAGGAAGGGAATAACTTGCAGAAGGGAGGAGTTGGAGGAAGGGGAGGTGGAGGCATTATGGGTTCAGTTAACGTCCAACAGAGGGAGAAAGGTGAGGTTGGGGGTGGTTTACAGACCACCCAATCAGGATGAGGAGAGGCACAGAGAACTGATCTCACAAAAATTGAAAGCTGCGGGGAAAGGAGAGGTGGTAATTGTGAGAGACTTCAGTCTGCCCAAGGTGGACTGGAGCATACTCTCCACAACATGTATTAGGAGTCAGGTGATCCTGGAAGGACTGCAGAGTGATTTCCTGACTCAGGGCATCACTGAGCCAACAAGAACTGAAGCAATTCTTGATCAGGTGCTCACAAATGGGGAACATGTACAGAAAATAATGGTCAGGGAGCCACTTGGTAGAAGTGACCATTGCACAGTATGGTTCCAGTTGGATATGGGCAGGGAAGACATGTCAACTAAGACCAAAATCTTGGATTTCAGGAGGGCAGACTTCAGGAAAATAGGCGAAGTGCTGAGGAGCCAGCTGGCAGGCATCAAAGCAGATATGGGGGTGAACCAAAGGTTGTCCATTATTAAGGAAGGAATACTGGTTGCCATAGATGAGTGCATTAGGTTCAGGGGTAAGAACACAAGGGCCATAGTGCCCAGCTGGTTCAGTTCTGGGGTTGCCCAGGCAGTAAGGGAAGAGAATAGAAAATTCAGGAAGACCAAAAGAGAAGTGGATAGGGAAAATTACCTCAGGTTGGCTAGTGAGGCAAGTAAGGAGGTCCGGCAAGCAAAGGCACAAAAGAAGCTACAGATAGCTGAAGGAATTAAGAAGGGGAGAAGGCTTTCTTTCACTATATACGTCAGAAAAGGGACAAGAAGGAAGGGATTGTTAGGCTTAAGAAAGGGATGGAGTGGATGGAGAATAATGGGGGAAAAGCTGAGATACTAAATGAATACATCTATTCCATTTTCGCCAGGGAGAAGGATGGACCAGTGCCTTCAGGACGGAGAAGAGGAGCAGGGAGGAAGAGTAACATAGATGTAGTGATAGAGAAGAATAGAGCGAGGAAGGGTCTGCTGGCATTGAAGGTGGACAAATCACTAGGCCTGGATAGAGTGCATCCAAGGGTACTAAAGGAACTGGCTGAGGAGCTGGCAGGGCCACTGGCAGATCTGTTTAATAGTTCACTAGAGTCAGGCATGGTACTGCAGGACTGGAGAACAGCACATGTAGTGCCCCTCCACAAAAGTGATCCTAAGGATGACCCAGGGAATTACAGACCCGTCAGTCTGACCTCCATTGTGGGCAAGCTCATGGAGACCATTCTAAAGGAAAGGTTGGTGGAATATCTAGAGGACCATGGTATTCAGGATGCAAGGCAGCATGGGTTCATGGGGGGGAGAGATCAAATCAAACAAATCTGATTGACTTATTTGAATGTGTCACTAAGACAGTAGACTGAGGCCAAGTGGTAGACATCCTCTGTCTTGAGTTCAACAAGGCCTTTGACTCTGTGCCCCACAAAAGGTTGATCAGGAAGTTGGTGGATCTTGGAGTTGGGGAAAAGATGGCCAGACGGGTGGAAAACTGGTTGAGGGACAGAACCCAGAGTGTGGTTGTGGGGGGAGAGTTATCTGGCACCCGAGAGGTAACCAGTGGGGTCCCACAGGGCTCCCTGCTGGGGCCCGTGTTGTTCAATGTCTTCATCAATGACATTGGGGATGGCATTAAGGGCAAAATGTGCCTATTCATGGATGACACCAAGCTCTGTGGGAGAGTGGACACAGCTGAAGGGATGCAGGATTTACAGGAAGATCTGGAAAAGCTGGAGAAGTTGTCCAGGACCTAGCAGCTTGGCTTCAATGCCAAAAGATGCAAAGTTATGCACATTGGAGCCAGGAGTCCAAGAACAGAGTACTACCTGTGTGGAGTCCGAGTATCTGCATCAGAGGAGGAGAAGGATCTGGGAATGATAATCACTAGTGACCTGAAGCACTCCACGCAGTGCAAGAAAGCAGCAGCCAAGACAAACAAGATGCTGGGATGCATATCTAGTGGGATCAGTAGTAGGAGAGAGGAGGTTATGCTGCCCTTGTACAGTTCACTGGGAAGGCCGCATCTAGAGTATGGAGTTCAGTACTGGTACCCACACTTCTAAAGGATATTAACCTGCTAGAGAAGGTCCAGAGGAGGGCCACAAAGATGATCATGGGTCAGTAGGGTAGGGCATACGGGGAGGGGTTGAGGGCACTGAACATGTACTCCCTGAAAGATAGGAGAGAGCAAGGAGACATGACTGGGACCTTCAAGTACTTGAAAGGAATAAATAAGGTTGATAAGGAGAGTCATTTTAAGTTGAGTGGCAACCATAAGAAAAAATTACTCACCTTAGTAATTGTGTTTCTTCTAATGGAGTCTTGCTGTATTCTGACATATGCAGTTAGCCCCAGGACTTGAACTGCTCCGGAGAGGAAAGAGTTAACTCTATGCAAGAAGCATAGAACGTTGAGCTCGAGCTTGGTTCAGACCCCTGTCTGCAGCACTTTAAAGTGTAACTGTCAGATTCTTACGAGCTAATACTAACCACACTTCTTAAAGTGGAAACTGTAAAGAACATAGCCAACAGGCAACAAATTTGGTTCCCCCAAAAGACTCAAGCCGAGAACCTAAAATAATAACCAGGTAGTGAACCAACATATAGCTACCAAAACAACATAACAATAACCCACTCCCCTTTTCTAGAAAGGAGGAGTGCCAAGTACACCCCTGTGGTGCAGCACTGTACCTGCCAACCCACTTCCCAAAAACAGGTTCTGAGAAGGGAGGCAGGAAGGGAGGTCAGAATAAAGCAAGTCTCCATTAGAAGAAACACAGTTACTAAGGTGAGTTATTTTTTCTTCAAATAACATGAAGTCTTGCTGTATTCTGACATATGCAGACTACCAAGCGGTACCGCCATGGAGGGAGGTACCGAACCTATTTTGGGAATAGGCTCTGCAGTACTGCTGTTCAAACAACATGAAGTCTTACTATATTATGACATTTGCAGTGAGTCCCAACCTTCGAACTGCTCCGGAGGTGAAAGAGTTAACTTTCCATGCCAGGCATGGAACGCTGAGCTCGAGCTCAGTTGAAACCCTGTCTGTTGTTCTTCAAACTCAAACCGTCAGATTCTTTACTCCGCCTCATTGAACAGTCGCTCCAGAGATTTCTCCTTCTGCTCGGTTCATTTTGTCGGTTAAAGTATTGTTGTTCTCAGTTTTCGACCAAATTTAAACCACAACCGGTCAGTTCAGACTCTGTCTGTGGTATTTGTGAGTACTAGATAGGTTTTAGATTTATTTCTATTCTGTGTGGAACTTGTAAACGGTTTATCGGTTCAGTTTAAACCGATCAAGTTGTTTAAAATATCTTAATCTGTCTTTTAGAGTGTGGTTACCAGTTCTTATCGGTTCTAAAAAAGACGGATTTTATTACGTTTTTTTTCCATGACCCATGACACGGTTGGGAACCGATAAGAGGGTCTTACCTGGCGGATTGCCATAAACGGGTAAGTTTGGTTAGGACTGGCACTATGTCTGAGAAACCCAAAAGAAAAACCGGGCCCAGTGGGTTTCAACACTGCAGTGTGTGTGGGGAAGTCTATGCCAAGGCTGATCCCCACACCACCTGTGTTTATTGTCTGGGGTTTGACAACCTCAATGCAGACTGCCAGATTTGTAAAAGTTTTCCTGCAGCTACCCTCGGAAAAGAGAGTTGGTAGGCTTAGGGAAAGGTAGGCCAAAAAGTACGCTGAACCAGATGGCCAGCCCGGTTCGGTTCCAACCGAACCGGAGGGAGTGTCCTCTGACCAGGGCGAGACTTCCTCGGGCAAAAGGAGATCCGACTCTGAGGAGCCAGGTCCAGCAAAAAGGACTAGAAAATCAGCTGGTGTGGAGCCAAAACTTTCCGCTCCAACCACTGAAGAAATAGCCAAATCGATAAAAATTGTCCAGTCGCTTTCCCCGGTTCCAACCGAACTGGCACCATCGGGTAAGCGCCCGGTTCGGCCGGTTCCATCGGTTCAAGAGTATGATTTAGAGGAGTATTATGAACCAGAGGAGGGGGAAGAGGAGTATGAGGAGAGTGAATGTGGATTTGAAAGTCTGGATGTGCCCATTGACCCGGGACATCTCCCCAGACAGACCTTCAGGAGTGTCTCCTCCTAGGCTTTGAGTCCCCTTTTCATTTTATGTTTTATAAATAGTGACTGAAACCCTACAGCTCCCTAAGGAGGAAGCTGTGGATGATCAAGAGGAGCCTGACTATGTGGAAATGATGGATATCCCAGTCTAGGAGACTGTCTATTCCCTTGCATGAATCTTTTGGGAAACAGACTTTTAAAATTTTAAAAGCTCCTCACACTATACCTCCTGTGGATGAGAATGGACAAGAGGTACACATTGTCAGGCTCTGATACGGAGTTCCTTACACGACAATGCAGCCATGTTGGGGTAGTGCAGGCTGCAGCCTGTGACAAGCAAACATTCCCTTGGCTTCTCACCCCCCCTGACAAGGACTCCAGGAGGATTGATGTCATGGCAAAGAAACAGTACATGGCAGCATCCTTGGGACTCAGACAGGCAAATTATATGGCTTATGTTGCTAGATACCAGAAATCCAGATGGGATACTGTTTTGGCTCTAGCAAAACAGGTCCCTGGCCAGCTTGCCAAGGAGCTGGAGCAGGTGGCTGCTGATGGTATTGAGGCATCTAAGGTGCAATTCCATGCTGCAGTGGACTCTAATGATGTGTCGTCAAGAGTCAGGGCTACATCTGTGGCACTTCGCAGAATGGCTTGGCTCAGATGTACTAGCCTGTCACAGGATACCCAGACTAAGGCCATGGATTTTCCTGTTGTGGATAATTCTCTGTTTGGGGAGCAGACAGGGAATTACATGAAGAAAATGGATGAGTACAGGACCACCTATAGGAGTGCACAGGCCAAGGAAATGCAGACCACTCCTCAGAGACAGCCTTCCAGGGGCAGGGGCAGGCCTTCTCATAGGCCTTTTTACCAAGCTCAGGCCTCCTCTTCAGCTTACGCCCAGAGGGGGGTTCTTTAGAGGGTGAGGCAGATGGGGTACAAGCAGGCCTGCTTCAATCCCTCAGCCTAAAGCCCCTGCCAAACAAGCACCCTGATGGGGTGGCCAGGGCCGATTCTCAACTACCTGTAGGCGGCAGACTGGCTTACTTTGTCCAGGACTGGAAGTCTCTAACATCAGACAAGTGGGTCGTGGAAGTAGTAAGCTAGGGACTGGTTCTCAGCTTCAAAAAATTTCCAAAGATGAGAACCAGATCCTTTCCACCTGCAGATCCATCAGAAGCACTTGCCCTAGAGGCAGAAGTCTCTACCCTTCTGGCTCTCAGAGCCATGGAAAGGGTTCCACCCCTACACCAAGGCAAAGGATTGTACTCCAGGTACTTCCTTACCCCAAAAAAGACAGGAGAATGGCGGCCCATCCTGGATCTCAGATACTTAAACAAGCGCCTTTTAAAGCCAAAGTTCAAAATGGTGACTGTGGGAATTATTCTGCCCTCTCTAAGGCCAGGGGACTGGCTAACGTCCCTGGACCTCAAGGATGCCTACTTCCATATTCTCATCAGAAGCTCCCATAGAAAGTACCTCAGGTTCGAGCTGCCCTCAGGCCATTACCAGTTCAGAGCAATGCCCTTTGGCCTCACCTCTGCTCCAAGGGTATTCACAAATGCCTCGAGTAGCAGTTGCCACCCAAGAAGGCAAAATTGCATCTTCCTTACCTGGACGACTGGCTCCTGGTAGGCCAGTCTCCAGACCAGGCCGCTTACATCTTCAGATAACTCAGCAACTGCTTACCTCTCTAGGTTTCCTTCTGAATCTTCCAAAGCCAGTTCTACAGCCTGTCCAGCTCCTCACCTTCATAGGCGCAGAACTGAACACAGAGGAAGCCAGAGCCTTCCTTCCTTTGGACAGGGCAAAGACCCTGGTCTATCTGGCCTCCTCATTCACCCTGCAGGTCTGTCGACCAGCAAGGCATTTTCTGCAGCTTCTGGGACACATGGCTGCTTCTACAGTAGTAGTGCAGGGAGCCAGATTTCAGATGAGGGACATCCAGTTCCATTTGAGAGCCTTTTGGTCTCAAAGGAGGGACCCTCTAATCAAATTGATCCCAGTGACTCGAACCCTGATCCAAGCCCTACAATGGTGGCGGTGGCAGGACCAGAGCAATCTGAGACAGGGGTCCCTTTTGCCCCTCAGTCTCACTTCTTAATCCTTACTACAGATGCATCCTCTTGGGGTGGGGAGCTCACATGGGCGACCTCACTACCCAGGGATTGTGGTCCCCTCAGAAATCTCTGCTCTACATCAATCTGTTGGAACTCAGAGCAGTTTTTCTAGCACTTCAAGCTTTTTCCAAATCTGTTCAGAGCAAAATTATTTAGGTCAGAACAGACAACACCACCACAATGTGGTACATCAACAAACAAGGGGGCACTCGGTCTATGGCCTTGTGCAACGAAGCAATGAAGTTGTGGTCTCTGGCTTACTCTCTGAACACCTCCCTTATGGCAGTTCACCTTCCAGGCAAGGACAACGTCCTGGCAGATGCTCTCAGCAGGATTTCCCAGGGCCATCACGAATAGTCACTGGATCCCCTGGTCTTGGAGGTAGTATTTGCCAGATGGGGCACCCAGCGGATAGATCTTTTTGCAGCCCCAGACAATCACCAACTTCCCCTTTTTTGCTGCAGGCCCGCAGTGTTGGGCTCAGTCCCTCTGGATACCTTCCTTCTCAGTTGGGAGGGGAAGTTTCTCTATGCCTTTCCCCCCTTCCCTCTCCTGTTTAAAGTGCTAGTCAAATTCTGATCTCAGCCCTGCAAGATGATCCTGATTGCTCCGGATTGGGCCAGACAGCCCTGGTACCCACTCCTACTGTCCTTAGCAGTCCACCTTCCCCTGTCTCTTCCCAGGAATCACAACCTGTTAACCTGCGCTCAGGGGAGAGTTTGGTACCCGAACCTCAAATCTCTCAATCTCAAAGCCTGGCTCTTGAAGAGTTAGAGTTTGCTGACCTACACCTCTCCCAAGGTGGAATGGATATTATTAAGGCTTCTAGGAAGCCTTCTACCAGGGCTACTTATAATTCTAAATGGAAGAGATTTTCCATATGGTGCTCTGGAAAGCATATTTCCCCAGAATCTGCTGACTTGCCCACAGTCCTGGATTATATGGTCCACTTAAATAACTTGGGGCTGAGACCAGCTACCCTAAAAGTGCACCTGGCAGCCGTCTCTCCTTTCTTATCAGCAGGTAAGCCCTCTTCTCTTTCAGCTCATCCTGTATTCTCCAAGTTTTTCAAGGGGTTGCTTCACACCAACCCCCCATTCAGGGACCATGCCCCTGCCTGTGATCTCAATATTTGCATTGCCCAGCTCATACAACCCTCTTTTGAGCCCTTGTCTTCAGCAGAGCTTAAGTACTTGACTTGGAAAACTGTGTTCTTGGTAGCCATCACTTCTGCCAGATGTATAAGTGAATTACAAGCCTTGTCAGTGGAGCCTGATTTTATCTCCTTTCATAGGGATAAGGTGGTCCTCAGGACTAACAGGAAGTTCTTGCCTAAGGTGGTTTCAGATTTCCACCCTAATCAATCTGTGTCCTCCTCGTGTACTTACTGACCATTCCTCCTCTGGTGAGAGGAGACTGCACAGTTTAGATGTCAAAGGGCCCTTAGTTACTACATAGAACGTACCAAGGGTCACAGGTTTGACTCCCTCCAGCTGTTCCTCACTTATGGTGAGGTTAGTGAAGGGAAACCTGCCACTAAAAGATCTATTGCCAGGTGGATTGTCTCTTGTATCCAATTTTGTTATGAAAAACTGGGTAAGGTTCTTCCCTCAGGCCTGAGGGCTCACTCTACCAGAGATATGTCAAGCAGCTACCTGGAAAACAGTTCACACTTTTACTAAGCATTACTCCCTGGACATCCAGGCTAGAAGTGATGCTTGGTTTGGCACAGCTGTGCTTCAGAGCCTATTTCCTAAGTAGGTTCTCGTCCTCCTCCATGGAGATACAATAGCAGTGTAGTCTGATATGTCAGAATATAGCAAGACTTCATGTTGTTTGAAAAAAAAGCTACTCACCTTAGTAATATTGTTTCTTCTAATGGAGTCTTGCTATATTATGACCTCCCCCTTGCCTGCCCCTCTCAGAACCTTTGTTTTGGGATGTGGGTGGGCAGTGGTGTGGGTGGGCAGTGCAGTGTTGGCACTTAGTAGATGCCCACCTTGTTGTTCACCCATCCTTTTTGGGGTGAATTGGTGTTGTGTTTTTCATTTTTTGGGTCTCCTGACTTGAGTCTTTGTTTTGGGACGAAAAAATGTGTTGTTATGTTTAGTAGCCAGTTGACTAGTGTAGGTTTACAGCTTCCACACAGGACCTCAGTGAGTTTAGCTCGTAAAGATCTGACGGTTTGAGTTTGAAGAATAACAGACAGAGTTTCAACTGAGCTCGAGCTCAAAGTTCCATGCCTGGCATGGAAAGTTAACTCTTTCACCTCCGGAGCAGTTCAAAGGTTGGGACTCACTGCATATGTCATATTTTAGCAAGGCTCCATTAGAAGAAACATTACTAAGGTGAGTAATTTTTTCTTCTGTTCCAGGAGTTGATAAAAAAGCTGATAAATATCAGCTTGATAGGACAACAGCTGATTTTCTGTTCAGCCACCCTGACCCTGAAGGGGTTGTGCATGCTGCTGCTTGCGACAAAGCCAGAATTCCCTTGGCTACCCATCCCCCTGATAAGAATTCCCGGAAGATGGATGCAATGGGGAAGAAAGGGTATATGGCTGCTTCCCTCATTCTTAGACAGGCCAATTATATGGCTTATGCAGTGCAATACCAGAAGGCGCTCTGTAATGCAGTGCTAGCTCTGGCAGACAGAGTGCCTAGTGAGGTAGCAGTGGACTTGCAGGATACAGCAAGGGCTGCTTTAGATGCCACAAAATATCAGTTTCACATGGCTGTGGATACTAATGCCGCCGCAGTCAGTTTGATGGCACTTTCTGTCTCCCTTAGAAGATTTGCCTGGCTCAGGACCAGAAACCTGACCCTTGATATCCAAGATAAAGCTGTGTATTTTCCTTTTGTGAAAAGTTCTCTGGAGATAAAACAGAGGCTTTTATGAAGAAGGTAGAGGAATGTAAGGCCACCTACAGAAGCAATTCTAAGGATAGGCCTTCCTCATCCTATAGGTCCCAGACCAGGGGAGGCAGGGGTAGGGGATCCTACTCCAGACCTTTTTTCCAAGCTCAGGCCTCTCAGCTGCAACAACAGCCTAGAGGATACTTCTGAGGAAGGGGAAGGAGAACTATGAGGAGAGTTTCTCCTTCCCCAGTGATTCGGGCACAGCCCACTCAGAACCCCTGATGGGCTAGTACAGGTCACATCCCCTTCCAAAAATCCACCAGTGGGTGGCAGACTGGCTCGTTTTCTCCAGTATTGGTATACCATCGCCACAGACAAGTGGGTTCTGGAGGTGGTGAGCCAGGGTTTAGCACTCTGTTTCAAATCCCTTCCCAAGCTGAGAGCAAGAACATTTGCACCAGTCACATCTGCAGACAGGATACTACTGGATGCAGAAGTAAAACATCTGCTAGCCATCAAGGCAGTGGAGCCTGTACCCCTAAATCAGTGGGGCAAAGGCTTCTACTCTAGCTACTTCCTTACAAAGAAGAAAATGGGGATTGGCGACCTATCCTAGATTCAAGAATTCTAAACAGACATATTCTGAAACCAAAATTCACATGGTCACTCTTGCTCTGATCATTCCCACTTTATAAAAGGGAGACTGGCTAGCCTCCCTAGACTTTAAAAGATGCTTTTTTTCACATCCCCATCAGATCTTCTCACAGAAAGTTTCTGAGGTTCAGATTGGCCTCAGGCCATTATCAGTTTGCAGCCCTTCCTTTTGGCTTGACTTCTGCACCAAGGGCATTCACAAAATGTTTGGCCGTGGTAGTGCAGTTTCTGCAAAAACAAGGAGTATTAGTCTTTCCCTACCTGGACGACTGGTTAGTGGTGGGTCCATCTCTACATCTGGCAGAGCAGGCCTTAGCACTAACAAAGTCTACTCTAGAGTCCCTGGGTTTCTTCATAAATGAACAGAAGTCTCAGCAAGCAACAGTTCAGGTGCTTGAGTTCATTGGGGCAGAACTGAACACCAGCCTGGGCAGAGCTTTCTTGCCAGAGGACAGTTTAAACAATATTTTACGAATTGCAAACTCATTTGTACCAGGAATATCCAAACCAGCCAAAGATTTCCTCAGGTTTTTGGGTCACATGGCAACTGCCACCTCAGTGGTACTAGGATCCAGATTCCAAATGAAGGACATTCAGTTCCACCTGACACAGTACTGGTCACAGAGGACAGACCCTCTGTCCAAGTTGGTGCCAGTCACACACACTCTCCTACAGGTACTGCAGTGGTGGCTGGATGAACAAAACCTTCGGGTAGGGGTTCCTTTCACAAAAAATCAACCTTCCTTGGTTCTTACAACAGATGCATCCCTTCTGGGTTGGGGAACACATATATTTGAATATACAGCAAGTGGCAGATGGTCTACTCAAGAATCCATGTTGCATATAAATATTCTGGAGCTCAGAGCAGTGTACCTAGCCCTGCAGGCATTTGCTCCACATCTTCAAAACAAAGTGGTGCAGGTCAGAACAGTCAACACCACTACTGTGTATTACGTAAACAAACAAGGAGGCACCAGGTCAGCCCCACTGTGCACAGAAACAATGAGGCTGTGGTCCCTGGCCTACTCCATGAAGGTATCCCTTTCAGCCATACATCTTCCAGGAAAGGACAATGTACTACTGGCAGACTCCCTCAGCAGGATTAGTCAGGATCACTATGAGTGGTGTCTGAATCCTCAGATTCTCAGTTCAATTTTCAGGTGTTGGTGTACTCTAGAGATACATCTCTTCGCCTCTGCAGAAAATCACCAGCTGCCAGTTTATTGCTGTAGGCCTCCTCTCAGGGGCACACTACCCTGGATGCATTGGCACTGGATTTGACAGGGAAGTTTCTGTATGCCTTTCCTCCTTTCCCACTGATATTCAGGATCCTACTGAAATTGAGGTCCTAATCGGCAAGAATGATACTGGTGGCACCAGATTGGGCAAGGCAGCACTGGTATTCGCTTCTGTTGACTCTATCAGTGGTACCTCCAATTCCTCTGCCAAGGAAGCACAACCTGCTGACTTCCTTTCAGGGCAGGATACTGTACCCCAACCTGAAATCTCTTAAGGCTCAAGGCCTGGCTCTTGAGGACTTAAGAGTATACGGATCTTAAACTGTCAGAACAAGTTTTGACAGTACTTAGGGGTTCTAGAAAACCTTTCACTAAAAATACATACTCGGCCAAGTGGAAGAGGTTCTCCATATGGTGTGCAGGTAAGGATATCGACCCATCCAGGGCTGATTTGGCCATTCTCCTGGATTACTTGACACACCTGCATTCTTTATCTCTGAAGCCTTCGACACTCATGGTTCATTTGGCTTCAGTTTCAGCTTACTTGTCAGCAGGTAAAGAAAGGTCCATGGCTTCTCATCCAGTTTTCAGGAAATATTTTAAAGGCTTTCTTTAACCTTTTGTACCCTCCCTTGAGGGAACCAGTTTCTGCCTGGAATCTGAATATCTGCATTGCTAAGCTCATGGATGCCCCATTTGAACCAATGGTAACAGCAGACCTGAAGTATATCCTTGGAAAACTGTGTTTTTGGTTGCTATTACTTCAGCCAGAAGAATCAGTGAGTTACAAGCCCTGTGTACGGATGTAGGTTACATCTCATTCCACAGGGATAAAGTGGTCCCCAGGACCAATAGAAATTTTCTTCCCAAAGTGGTGTCTGATTTCCATTTAAATCAGTCTATCACTTTACCTGTCTTTTTCACAGAAAACTCCAGTTCTCCAGAACGGAGGCTTCACTCCCTTGATGTCAAAAGGGCACTTAGCCACTACATTGACAAAACTAAGTCTTAAAGACCAAACCAGACACAGCTTTTTCTTACCAATGGAGAGGTAGGTAAGGGTAGACCTGCCACAAAACGGACAATTGCTCGTTGGATAGTGGCATGTATTCAGTTTTGCTATAGTAAAGTGAGTAAACAGAACCCCCTGGGCCTCAGAGCACACTCCACCAGGAGTACAGCTGCTTCAGTGGCAGCTTCAAGGGATATCCCACTCTTGGAAATCTACAAAGCAGCTACATGGAAAACAGTACACACCTTCACAAAGCATTACAGCCTGGATCTGCAATCCAGAAGTGATGCCAGGTTTGGTACAGCAGTACTGCAGAGCTTGTTTCTGAAATGGGTTCTCTGCCCAACCTCCACAGGTACTGCTTGGTAGTCTGCATTAAGTTTAATCATAATGAGTGATTCCTGGGGTTAGAAGAAACAAGCATTTGTCAATGCCGAATGTTTGCTTGCTGGCATTGGCATTGGTAGTGTAGGAGTTAGAGAGCTGCATAATAGGAATGGCAGTGAAGTACTGAACTGAAGCCAACCCCACCAGCACCCTGCAGAGACTGACAGGCATTGGGGTGTGCCTTTGGGTCGTCAGGCATAACGGCCACGCCATTTCACCAACCCTCACCCTGCAGACACCAAGTGTCGCGGTGTGCCTTGGGGTCTTTGGTCTTATGCTCACCCTATTCCATCAGGAAACACGATGAGATGGGTGCTGTATAGGAGAATGGGGTGAACGTTGGAGCCAAGAGTCCAAGGCACACTTTGATGCCTGTCACTGGCTGCAGGGTATGGAATGGTATGAGCATTACAGGTGAGAATCCCAAGTCACACCCTGATGCCTGTCAATCTGTACAGGGTGGGGCATTATGGTCAGAAACCCCACGCCTCAGGCATTCGCTGGCATTTTCACTGCAAATTTCAACATAGGTTTTTGTGACCCCACCTTATGAACGGTGCTAATATCAGTTTGTGACCAACGCTGATTTTGCACAGCGACTACGCCATTTGGCACCACAGGTGTGAAAACACATTTCGAACAGGATGTGAAAAATGACAGCTGTGCTGTTCATGGGGAGGTCTAAAATGGCAATGTTGAAAATCTGCAGTGAATATATTAAAAAACTGGTGAAGTCATGAGCGTGCGAAGGAAATGCACAATGCACATCCGTAATACAATTAGTTTGGGGATTTTTTACAGCAGATTGTTAACACAAGGATTTTGGAACCTCCACTCATGAACAGTGTCACTGTGATTTTCTTAATCTGTCCCAAACAGTAATTTCCCACAGCGACCATGCATTTCTGCGCTGGAAGTGCGAAAACACATTTCGGCCATGGTGTGAAAAATGACAGCTGTACTGTTCATAAGGAAGTGGGGAAAAATGCCAGTGGTGAAAATCTGGACAAAAAATATTAGAAATCCATGAATTTATGAGGATGCGTGGAAACTGTGCAATGGTCGCTCGTAACACAGTCATTTTATGGACTTTTTTCACCAAATTTTTAACATATCCAATTTAACACCTCTGCTCGTGAACAGTGTCACTGTGATTTTCTTAATCTGTCCTGAACATTGATTTCGCACACCGACTATGCCATTGTGCACTACATGCACGGAAACATGTTTTAGGCGAGATGTGAAAATGACAGCTATACTGTTCATAAGGAGGTGTGGTAAAATGGTAATGTTGAAAATCTGGAGGGAAAATATTAAAAATTCGAGAACTTACGAGCATGCGTAGGAACAGCAACACATGCTCATAAAACAGTGATTTTTGGGAATTTTTTCACCAAATTTTTAACATAGCCATTTTATCACCTCTACTCATGAACAGTGTCACTGTGGTTTTCTTAATGTGTCCCAAACATTGATTTTGCACACCGACTGCGCCATTGTGCGCTACATGCACGGAAACACATTTTGGGCAAGATGTAAAAAATGACAGCTGTACTGCTCATAAGGAAGTGTGGTACAATGGCAATATTGAAAATCTGTGGTGAAAATATTGAAAATTAGTGAACTTACGAGTATGCGTAGGAACAGTGCAACGCATGCTTGTAAAACAATCATTTTTGGGACTTTTCTAAATTTTCAACCATAAGGGTTTTGGAGGCCTACCTCATTAACTGTGACACTGGTTGTTTTGTAAATCAGTCCCGAAAGGTGGTTCTGCGCAGTGACCGTAAAATCACCTTCCGGCCTGATTAACAAAATTACAGTGACAGAATTCATGAGGAGGTTCCAAAACCTTATGTTGAAAATTTGGTGAAAAATACCCAAAATGCCTGAGATATGCATCAAAGTTGAAAAACCCTATTTATTCCATTATACAGCTTCCGGCATTTCCTCAGTTCGCGAGTCGGCTTTGAAGAGTGCAGATGTGTTCCCCGGTCCACAAAAGATCGTCCACGCTGGACTCCCAAGAGGTAAGTAAGGGGTAAGGTGGGGTGTGGGGAGGCTGGACGCTAGAGGGTGGGTGCGGGTTGGGGACGGGGTCAGGACAGTCAGCGAGGAAAGTTTTTTCAGGTGCTTTTCTTTTTAGGAGGACGACATGGGACTTGTGCCTCGCCAGTAGGCTCCACACGCCCAGCTAGAAGGCTATTTGGGGAGCAGTGGAGCTGGACGGGTTGGCACACTGTCCGGCCATCTCTGGACTATTGCCACGCTGGGGTGGGCTCAAGTGTGGCACCTGGAAACTCTGTTTTGGGGAGGAGGGTGTAAGAGAGCCGGCGGAGATTGGGACCCCATCGCCATATAGTGTGTGCGTGGGGGTGGTGCATGAGCACACACTATGCATATGTGTGTGTGTGGGAGGAGCGCATGAGCATGCGATATCGCTGCTCACTGAAGAGTACCTCTCCCTTCAAACAACATGAAGTCTTGCTATATTATGACAGATGCAGTTTGTCCCACCATTAGAACTGCTCCGGAGGGGAAAGAGTTAACTTCCATGCAGTGCATGGAGCTTAGAGCGCAAGCTCGGTTAGAGAAGCTCTGTTAGGGTGGTTTCAAACCGAAACCGTCAGATCCTTTACTCCGCCTCACTGAACAGTCGCTCTGGAGATTCTCTGCTGCCTCGGTTCATTTTCTCAGTTTAAAGTGTCTTTCTTGGTTAATTTCAACCGCGTATATTCTTTTATTTTAACACATAAACCCGATCAGTTCAGGCTCTGTCTATGGTATTATATGGTAATAGATATAGGTTTTCTGTGTGGAACTTGTAAATGTTTATGATTGGGTTTGAACCGTATCAAATTGTATTAAACTTTATTTTGAAGCCTTTTAAGGCTTGTTAGAGCAAGCGGTTCCTGTTCTTATCGGTTCTAAAAAAACTGATTTCATTACGCTTTTTCCACGAATTCGTGACACGGTTGGGAACCGATAAGGGTGTCTTGCCTGGTACTGCCATCAAAGGGCAAGTTTTGGTTAGGCTGGCATTATGTCTGAGAAACCCAAAAGAAAACCGGGCCCACTGGTTTAACACTGTAGTGTCTGTGGGAAGCCTTTGCCAAGGCTGACCACACATACATGTGTTTATTGTCTGGGTTTTGACCCCCTCAATGCAGACTGCCAGATTTGCAAGAATTTCCCTGCAGCTACCCTAGATAAGAGAGTTGGTAGGCTCAGGGAATGAGAGGCCAAAAAGTCCACTGACCCGGATGGCCAGCCCGGTTCGGTGCCAACCGAACCGGAGGGAGTGCCCTCTGACCAGGGCCAGACTTCCTCGGGCAAACGTAAAGCTGACTCTGAGGAGCCAGTTCCAGCGAAGAGAACTAGAAAGTCAGCAGGTGTGGAGTCCAAAATCCCTTCTCCAACTGCTGCAGAGATAGCCAGGGCAGTACAGATTGTCCAGTCACTGTCCCCGGTTCCCTCCTAACCACCACTATCTGGCAAAGGTCGTTCGGTCGGGTTCCACCGCGTTCAAGAGTATGATATAGAAGAGTTTTATGAACCAGAGGAGGGGAGGATGATTATGATCAGTGTGAATGTGACTTTGAAAGTCTGGATGTGCCCATTGAACTGACATCTCCCAGACAGACCTTTAGGTGAATTTCCCTCAGGCTTGCTGAGTCCCTTCTCATTTTTGTTTTACAAAAGTTGCTGAAACTCCTACAGCTTCCTTTAGAGGAGGCTTTCGACGAGCAAGAGGAGCCTGACTTTGTAGAGATGTGGATATCCCAGAGTCCAGGAGATTGTCCATCCCTTTACATAAAATCTTTTAGGAAACAAACAATAACAATTTTAAAAGCTCCTTAATTCTGTGCCTCCTGTAGAAAAAAAAAGATGGACAGGAGGTACACTTTGTCAGGTCCTGATACAGAATTTCTTTCACAGCAATGCAGTCATGTTAGTAGTTCAGGCTGCAGCCTGTGATAAAGCTAATATTCCTCTGGCTTCACATCCTCCTGACAAGGACTCAGGAAGATTGTGCCATGGCTACACAAAAACAATACATGGCAGCGCCCTGGGACTCAGACAAAGCAAACTATATGGCTTATGTTGCAAGATACAAAAATCTAGATGGGATACTGTCATGGCCTTAGTCTAAACAGGTCCCTGGCCAGCTGCAAAGGAGCTGGAGCAGGTGGCTCTTGATGGTATTGAGGCATCTAAGGTACAATTCACATGCAGGTGGGATCTCTAGGATGATGTATCCTTCGAGAGTCATGGCTACATCTGTGGCTTTTTCGTAGATTGGCCTTGGCTCAGGTGTACTACTTTGTCACAGGATACCCAGTCTAAGGCTATGGATTTTCCTGTGGTGGGAATTCTCCTGTTTGGGGAGCAGACAGAGAATTATAAGAAGAAAATGGATGAATATAGAACCACTTGTAGAGTGCACAAGCCAAGGACGGCAAGCCACTCTCAGAGGCAGCCCAGAGGGTGGGGCAGGCCTTTTCACGGGCCTTTACCAGGCCCCAGGCCTCCTCTTCAGCCTATGTTCAGGGGGTTCTTCAGAGGGAGAGCAGACGGGAATGCAGCAGGCCTGCTCCCACCCCTCAGCCTAAAGCCCCTGCCAAACAGGTATCCTGATGGGATGCCCAGGTCCGCTCTCCATTGCCTGTAGGGGCAGGCTGGCTTACTTCTGTCCAGGGACTGGGAGTCTTTAACATCAGACAGGTGGGTCCTGGAAGTAGTGAGCTAGGGTCTGGTTCTCAGCTTCAAAAAATTTCCAAAGATGAGAGCCAGATCTTTTCCACCTGCAAACCCTTTAGAGACTCTTGCTTTGGAAACAGAAGTCTCAACCCTCCTGGCTCTCAGAGCTGTAGAAAGGGTTTCTCCCCTACACCAGGGCAAGGGTCTGTACTCCAGGTACTTCGTTACCCCAAAAAAGACAGGAGAGTGGCGGCCTATCCTGGACCTAAGATATCTGAACATGCACCTTTTAAAACCAAAATTCAAAATGGTGACTCTGGGAATGATTTTACTCTCCCTAAGTCAAGGGGACTGGCTAGCTTCCCTGGACCTCAAGGATGCCTACTTCCATGTTCTTATCAGAAGCTCCCATCGAAAGTACCTCAGATTCGAACTGCCCTCAGGCTATTATCAGTTCAGAGCAATGCCCTTCAGCCTTACTTCTGCCCCAAGGGTGTTCACAAAATGTCTGACAGTAGCAGTTGCTCATCTAAGAAGGCAAAAGATTGCCATCTTTCCCTACCTGGACGACTGGCTCATTGTGGGTCAAATCACACCTACTAATTACCCAGCAGCTGCTTACCTCTCTGGGCTTTCTTCTCAATCTTCCAAAGTCAGTTCTGGAACCTGTCCAGGTACTCACCTTTATAGGCGCAGAATCGGACACAAAGCAGGCCAGAGCCTTTCTTCCCCTAGAAAGGGTAAGGACCTTGGTGGCCCTGGCCTCGTCCTTCACTCTGCAGGTCTCTCGACCAGCAAGGCATTTCCTGCAGCTCCTAGGACACATGGCTGCTTCCACAGCTGTAGTACAAGGAGCAAGATTTCAGATGAGGGACATTCAATTCCATTTGAGAGCCTTCTGGTCTCAAAGAAGAGATCCCCTATCCAAGTTAATCCCAGTGACTCGAACCCTGATCCAGGCCCTTCAGTGGTGGCAGGATCAGAGCAATCTGAGACAGGAGTGCTTTCATCCCTCTGTCCCACTCCTTGACCCTTACTACAGATGCGTCCCTCTTGGGATGGGGAGCTCACATGGGCGACCTCTCCACCCAGGGGTTATGGTCCCCTCAGGAATCTCTGCTCCACATCAATCTGTTGGAACTCAGAGCTGTTTTTCTAGCACTTCAGGTTTTTCTGCATCTGTTCAGAACAAGGTGGTTCAGGTCAGAACAGACAACACCACTACAATGTGGTACATCAACAAACAAGGGGCACTCGGTCTCGGCCTTGTGCACCGAGGTGATGGTGTGGTCTCTGGCTTATTCTCTGAACACTTCCCTCATAGCAGTTCACCTCCCAGGCATGGACAATGTCCTGGCAGATGCTCTCAGCAGGATTTCCCAGGGCCATCACAAATGGTCACTGATCACCTAGTACTGGGATAGTTTTGCCAGATGGGGCCACCTCAGATAGATCTTTTGCAGCCCCAGACAATCATCAACTTCCACTTTTTTGTTGCAGGCCCTCAGTGTTGGGCTCAGTCCCCCTGTATGCCTTTCTTCTCGATTGGGAAGGGAAGTTTCTCTATGCTTTCCCCCTTTTCCCTCTCCTGTTCAAGGTGCTAGTCAAAATCAGGTCTCAGCCCTGCAAGATGATCCTGATTGCTCCAGATTGGGCCAGGCAGCCCTGGTACCCACTCCTTCTGTCCTTAGCAGTCCATCTTCCCCTATGCCTCCCCAGGAACCACAATCTGTTAACCTGTACTCAAGGGAGAGTCTGGTATCCGAATCTCAAATCCCTCAACCTCAAGGCCTGGCTCTTGAGGAGTTAGAGTTTGCTGATCTACAACTTTCTCAAAGTGTTCTCGAAATCTTGAAAGCTTCTAGGAAGCCTTCCACCAGGGCTTCCTATAACTCCAAGTGGAAAAGATTTTCCATATGGTGTTCTGGGAAGCATATTTCCTCGCTATCTGCTGATTTACCCACTGTATTGGATTATATGGTCCATCTTAATTCTTGGGACTGAGACCAGCTACCCTGAAAGTGCATTTGGCAGCTGTCTCTGCTTTCATTTCAGCAGGAAGCCCTCTCTTCTGCTCACCCTGTATTTCCAAGTTTTTAAGGGATTGCTTCATACCAATCCTCCATTCAGGGACCCTGCCCCTGCTTGGGATCTTAATGTTTGCATTGCTCAGCTGATGCAACCCCCCTTTGAGCCTCTGTCTTCGGCAGAGCTTAAGTATTTGACTCGGAAAACTGTATTTCTAGTAGCCATCACTTCTGCCAGGCGTATAAATGAGTTACAGGCCTTATCAGTGGAGACTGACTTTATTTCCTTTCACAGAGATAAGGCAGTCCTCAGGACTAACAGGAAGTTTTTGCCTAAGGTGGTTTCGGATTTCCACCTTAACCAATCTATTTCACTTCCAGTGTTCTTCACTGATCATTCCTCCTCTGGTGAGAGGAGGTCTACAGCTTAGATGTTAAGAGGCCCTAGTTACTACATGAGCGCACTAAGGGTCACAGGTTTGACTCCTCCAACCATTTCCTCACTTATGGTGAGGTTGGGAAAGGAGACCTGCCACAAGAGATCCATTGCCAGGTGGATTGTCTCTGTATCCAGTTTTGCTATCAAAACTGGGTAAGGTTCCCCCCTCAGGCCTGAGGGCTCACTCTCACCAGAGGTACAGCTGCATCTCTAGCAGCTGCTAGAGACATCCCTATCTTGGAGATATGTCAAGCAGCTACTTGGAAAACAGTACACACTTTCACTAAGCATTACTCCCTGGATATCCAGGGCAGGAGGGATGCTCGGCTTGGCACAGCCGTGCTTCAGAGCCTATCCTAAGTAGGTTCTGTCCCTCCCCTTGAGGTACTGTGTGTAGTCTGCATCTGTCAATATAGCAAGACTTCATGTTGTTTGAAGAAAAATTACTCACCTTAGTAATGTTGTTTCTTCTAATGGAGTCTCGCTATATTATGACCTCCCCCAGCCTGCCCTCTCAGAACTTCTACTGGGTATGGGGTGGGCAGTCCACTGTTGGCACTTATTGATGCCCCCTTTATGTTTGGGTGTTGTGTTTATTTATTTATTTTATCTTGTTGTTTCTGGTCCCCTGACTTGAGTCTTGGTGTTGGGACCAGGAAAATGTGTGAATATTTTAGTAGCCAGTTGGCTAGTGTAGGTTACAGCTTCCACACAGAGCCTTAGTGAGTTTTGCTCGTGAAGATCTGACGGTTTCGGTTTGAAACCACCCTAACAGAGCTTCCCTAACCAAGCTCGTGCTCTAAGCTCCATGCACTGCATGGAAGTTAACTCTTTCACCTCCGGAGCAGTTCTAATGGTGGGACAAACTGCATCTGTCATAATATAGCAAGACTCCATTAGAAGAAACAACATTACTAAGGTGAGTAATTTTTTCTTTCAACTGCACAGCACTGCATTTTAAACTGCTGTCATAGGCAGCTGCAGCATTCGTTGGCAAACTGTGGCCGCACCTGCAAACACACTGACCGAATTGGAAGACAGGGTGCCACACCTCCGAAAACTCAGATGATGGCACTGTGTTTCAAACAACATGAAGTCTTGATGTATTCTGACAATCTACAGTTAGCTCCAGCCTTTGAACTGCCCTGGAGTGTAGAGGGTTAATTTTCTATGCAGTGCATAGAACGTTGAGCTCGAGCTCGGTTGAGGTCTCTGTCTTCAGCATTTTGAAACCCAACTGTCAAATTCTTTAATCCGCCTCACTGAACAGTCGCTCCGGAGATTTCTCCTTCTGCTCAGTTTAAATTTGGTTAAAGTGTCGGTTTTTCCGCTTAACTTCCGTAGTATTATGGTTCAGGGCACTGTCTGCGGTACAGTAAGTACTTTAGGTAGTAGTTCTGGGTTATTTGTGGAAATTGTAAAAACTTTTCTTGATCGGTTCGGCTGAACTGATCCAAAATATTTCAGATCTGTGTGTTTTCCTTTAGTGTGTGGTTACCGGTCCTTATTGGTTTAAAAAAAAATGTGTTTTTAATGTTTTTTCCAATACCTGTAGCATGGTTAGAAACCGATAAGGGAGTTTTGGCTGGTGGTTGCCGAAAAAAGGGTAAGTTTGGTTAGGCTGGCCATGTCTGAGAAACCCAAGAACAAAAACGGGCGTTCTGGGTTTCAACACTGCAGTGAGCGTGGGGAGGTCTTTGCTAAGGCCGATCCCCACACCACCTGTGTTTATTGTTTGGAGTTTGACCACCTCGATACAGACTGCCAAATATGTAAAAACTTTCCTAAGTCTACCCTAGAAAAAAGATTAGGTAGACTTAGGGAAAAGGAAGCCGAGAAGTCTGCTGTCTCAGATGGCCAGCCCAGTTCGGCTGCGACCAAACCAGAAGGCATGCCCTCTGACCAGGGCGATACTTCTTCGGGCAAGAGGAGAGCCAATCCTAAAGGATCGGTTCCTACAAAAAAGAAACGTAAAGAAAAATCAGCCAGTTCGGATCCGGAGGTTCATGTTCCGACCGCTGATGAGCTTGCCTGAGTGATTCAGATTGTTGAATCGCTTCGTCCGGTTCCTTCCGATCTGGCTCCGTTAGCTAAGGGTTCGGTTTGGTCGGTTCCTCCGGTTCAGGATTATACCCCTGAAGATTTTTATGAACCAGAATTTGAGGAGGAGGGGGATTATGAGCAAGATGATGATTATGATGGAGCAGAAAGTCTGGATGTGCCCATTGAACCGGACATCTCCCGAGACAGACCTTCTGGTGTTGCCCCTCCTAGGCTCTCTGAGTACCCTCCCCACTATCTGTTCTACTAAAAAGTGTCTGAAACCCTCCAGCTCCCTATGGAGGAGGCTACAGAGGATCAAGAGGAGCCCGATTTTGTTGAAATGATGGACATCCCAGATTCCAGGAGGCTGTCTGTTCCCCATCACAAATCTTTTGGGAAGCGGACACAAAAAATGTTAGTCTCCAAATTCCTTGCCTCCTATTGCTAAAAGAATGAACAAGAGGTATACCTTATCAGGCTCAGACACAGAGTTTTTCTATCAACAATGCAGCCATGTTGGGGTTGTGCAGGCTGCAGCCTGTGACAGGGCTAATGTTCTCTTGGCCTCACACCCCCCAGATAAAGACTCCAGGAGGATGGATGCCTTGGCAAAGAAACAGTACATGGCATCCTCTTTGGACTTGGGCAGGCTAATTATATGGCCTATACAGCCAGGTACCAGACGTCCAGGTGGGACACTGTACTGGCACTGGCTAAACAGGCCTCCCCCCAGCTGGCCAAGGAGCTGGAGGAGGTGGCTGCTGATGGGATTGAGGCATCTTAGGTAAAGTTTTGTGCTGCTGTTGACTCCAGTGATGTGTCATCAAGAGTCATGGCTACATCTGTGTCTCTAATGAAGATGGCTTGGCTCAGATGTACTAGCCTCTCACAGGACACCCAGGCTAAGGCCATGGATTTCCCTGTGGAAGGTAATTCTCTGTTTGGGAAGCAGACAGAGAATTACATGAAAAAGATGAAGGAATATAGGACCACTTATAGGAGTGCACAGACCAAAGAGAGGCAGGCAACTCCTCAAAGGCAGCAATCTAGGGGCAGGGGCAGGCCTTTTCATAGGCCTTTCTACCTAGCACAGGCCTCTTCTCCCTTTTTACAGAGGGGGTTCTTCAGAGGGAGAGGCAGAAGGGGGATGAGCAGGGCTGCATCCACTCCTCAGCCTAAGGCCCCTGTGAAGCAGACACCCTGATAGGTCTGCCCGGGTTGACTCTTCTATCCCTGTAGCGGGCAGGCTGGCTTACTTTGTCCAGGACTGGATGTCTGTTACTTCAGACAAGTGGATCCTGGAAGTAGTAAGCCAGTGACTGGTTCTCAGCTTCAAAACATTTCCGAAGATGAGAGCCAGATTTTTTCCACCTGCAAGTCTCTCCGAAACCCTTGCCGTAGAGGCAGAGGTTTCATCTCTTCTGGCCTTAAGAGCCATACGGAGGGTTCTGACCCTACACTGGGGCAAAGGTCTGTACTCCAGGTACTTCCTTACCCCAAAAAGACAGGGGAGTGGCAACCCATCCTAGATCTAAGATACCTGAACAAAACATCTTTTAAAACCAAGGTTCAGGATGGTGACTCTGGGAATAATTCTTCCCTCCCTAAGGCCAGGGGACTGGCTAACCTCCCTGGACCTCAAAGATGCCTACCTTCACATCCATATCAGGTGCTCCCACAGAAAGTACCTCAGGTTCAAGTTGCCCTCAGACCATTATCAGTTCAAAGCTATGCCCTTTGGTCTAACATCAGCTCAAAGAGTTTTCACAAAGTGCCTGGCAGTAGTAGTTGCCTTTCTAAGAAGGCAAAAGATTTCCATTTTTCCATATCTGGACGACTGGCTCATAGAGGGTAAGTCTCCAGACCAAGTCAAGTCAGACCTGCAAGTGACTCAGCAGGTACTCACTTCCCTGGGATTTCTTCTCAACCTCCCCAAGTCAGTTCTTGAACCAGTGGAGCATCTTAACTTTATAGGGGCAGAGCTAGATACTGTCAAAGCAAGAGCCTTTCTTCCCTTGGAAACGGCAAGAGTTCTTATAGAACTGGCTTCTTCCTTCAGCCTTCAGGTGTCCCGCCCAGCAAGGCATTTCCTTCAGCTCTTGGACCACATGGCAGCTTCTACAGCAGTGGTCCAAGGGGTAAGATTTCAGATGAGGAACATTCAGTTCCATCTGAGGGCCTTTTGATCCCAAAGGAAGGATCCTCCTATCAAACTGATTGATTCCAGTGACTCAGTCACTGATCCAAGCTCTTCAATGGTGGCAGGATCAGGACAATTTAAGGCAAAGGGTCCCATTTGTCACTCAGTCTCATTCAGTGGTCCTTACCATGGATGCTTCTCTTTTGGGGTGGGGAGCCCATCTGGGGGCTGTCACAGCCCAGGGACTGTGGTCCCCTCAGGAATCCCTTCTTCATATCAATCTCCTGGAACTCAGGGCAGTTTTTCTGGCCCTGCAAGCTTTCTCTCAGTCCGTGCAGAACAAGGTGGTTCAGATCAGAACAGACAATACCACCACCATGTGGTACATCCACAAGCAGGGAGGCACTCGGCCCATGGCTTTGTGCATGGAAGCCATGAAATTGTGGTCCTTGGCTTATTCTCTGCAGACCTCTCTGACAGCAGTCCACCTTCCAGGGAAGGACAGTGTGCTAGCAGATGCACTGAGCAGGATCTTCCTGGCCCATCATGAATGGTCCTTGGACCCTCTGGTGTTGAAAGTGATTTTTTTTTCATGGTGGGGCACTCCAGAGATAGATCTCTTTGCAGCCCCAGACAGTCACCCACTTCCTCTGTTTTGTTACAGACCCCCAGTCTTGGGCTCAGTCCCTCTGGATGCTCTGATGTTGAACTGGGAAGGAAAATTTCTCTATGCCTTCCCTCCCTTTCCTCTATTGTTCAAGGCTCTGATCAAGGTAAGGTCACAACCTTGTAAAGTGATTCTGATTGCTCCAGATTTGCCCAGGCAGCCCTGGTACCCCCTCTTACAGTCCCTAGCAGTCCATCTTCCCCTGTCTCTTCCCAGGAATTACAACCTGTTAACCTCCTCTCAGGGGAGGATGTGGTACCACGATTTTCAGTCTCTCAATCTCAAGGCATGGCTCTTGAAGAGTTGGAGTATGCAGATTTGCATCTGTCCCAAAGGGTTCTGGATATTCTCAAAGCCTGCCACCAGGAAGACTTATGACTCCAAATGGAAAAGATTCAGCATTTGGTGTTCCAAGAAGCATATATCTCCAGACACTGCTGAATTGCCTACAGTTCTGGATTATATGGTCCATATTAATGGCCTAGGCCTCAGACCAACAACTCTCAAGGTACACTTGTCAGCTGTTTCTGCTTTTCTGTCAGTGGGAAAGCCTTCCTCACTGTCATCTCACCATGTATTCTGTAAATTTTTCAAGGGACTGCTTCATACCAATCCTACCTTTAGAGATCCTTCCCGTGCTTGGGACTTAAATGTTTGCATTGCTTAACTTATGCAACCCCCATTTAAGCCTATGTCCTCAGCAGAGCTTAAGCACTTGACTTGGAAAACTGTGTTTTTGGTAGCCATTACGTCTGTCAGATGTATCAGTGAATTGCAAGTCCTGTCAGAGGAACCTGATTTTGTCTCCTTTCATAGAGATAAAGTAGTCCTTAGAACCAATAGGAGGTTCCTGCCCAAGGTGGTTTCAGACTTCCATTTGAATCAGTCTGTGTCTCTCCCTGTTTTCTTCACTGATCATTCTTCCTCAGGAGAGAGGAGGCTACACAGTTTAGATGTTAAAAGAGCCCTTAGTTACTATATAGAGTGTACAAAGGGTCACAGGTTTGATTCCCTCCAGTTGTTCCTCACTTATGGGGAAGTAGGAAAGGGCAAACCTGCCACCAAGAGAACTATTGCCAGGTGGATTGTTTCTTGTATACAGTTCTGCTATGAGAAACTGGGAAAAATTCCACCCTCAGGCCTAAGGGCTCATTCCACAAGAGGTACAGCTGCTTCCCTGGCTACTGCCAGGGATAGCCCTCTGTTAGAAATTTGCCAAGCAGCCACCTGGAAAACAGTTCATACCTTTACCAAGCATTACTCTTTGAATATCCAGGCTAGTACTAATGCTCGGTTTGGCACAGCAGTACTTCAGAGCCTATTCCTAAGTAGGTTCTGTCCCTTCCTCCATGGAGGTACTGCTTGAGAAGTCTAGATTGTCAGAATACAGCAAGACTTCATGTTGTTTGAAGAAAAATTACTGCGCCTTAGTAATTGTGTTTCTCTAATGGAGTCTTGCTGTATTCTGACCACCGCCCCTGCCTCCCTCTCAGAACCTGTTTTTGGGAAGTGGTTGGGCAGGCGCAGTGTTGCACCCCAGAGGTGCTTCAAGCATACCCTCCACTTTATCTGGGTGCTTTGTATTATAATATTTTATTTTTTGGATAGGTTTTGGTTTTGAGTTTCCTGACTTGAGACTTCCTTTGGGAATCCAAACCTTTCTGTTACCAGTTGGCTAGTTAAACTTTTTTTTACAATTTCCACATAGTTAGTCAGTGAGTGTTTGCTCATAAGAATCTGACGGTTGGGTTTCAAAGTGCTGCAGACAGAGACCTCAATCGAGCTCGAGCTCAACGTTCTATACACTGCATAGAAATTAACCCTCTACACTCTGGGGCAGTTCAAAGGCTGGCGCTAACTGCAGATTGTCAGGATACAGCAAGACTCCATTAGAAGAAACACAGTTACTAAGGTGAGTAATTTTTTTTCTTTTTTGCACATGCGTGCAAGCAAACATAAAAATTACTCACTATAGTAATCTTGTTTCTTCAAAGGGATCACTCATTATGATTAAAGCTCCGTCCCTGCCTCCCCTACTAAAAAAAACTATGATCCTTGTTCTGCATCCCTGTTTTGGGATATTTTTTTCATATAGGTTAGGTTAGAGACTCACCTTTTTGTCTGTCTTTCTGATGAGACGTTAAACCGAGGTCCCATCTGCCTGCATTTGTGGTGGTTTAGGTGGATGTTAAAGATCCCATGGTACTTATCGAAAAGAGTAGGGGAAATTTTTATTTCAAAAAACAAAAACAGAGCATTGCATACAGTGTTAATTCACACAAAATAAATAAAAAAACAATCAAACTATAAGCAAAAAATAAAGCTAAATGCTCATATCAAATCTTTATAATTCAAAAATTAACACATAGGTCAAAGAAAAAGGAAAAATTCATTAATACCCAATCATGAAGGGAAAACCATACAATTTAAATACAAATACACCACCTGTAAGAAGAGAACATTTAAAGAAAACACAAAAGATCCAAGGTTTAATCTAAACCCTACAATACTATAGATAAATAATTAGCTTACATAAAATACTAGAAATCAAAAGGAAAAAAACCTTCATCCTACCCAAGATACATTTTCCCAAAGAATCCATCCAACAGTTGTCCCCAGTGTGTTAAATTCATAAGCATACAAAGCATCCAGGTCATTCTGTATATGAAAAAATATTTATTGTACAGTATAAATTTTGTTTTGTAAAATTCTCAAACATCGTGCTTGCCAAATATGCCATTTAAGGCATGCCAGAAGTACATATACCGTACTTTTATGCCATTTACGCCATTCTGTAAGGAATTGGCCCAGTATCAAGGTATTATATGCCATGTATTCAAACAATGGTTCACCCCACCAAAGTGCCAGGGCTGACCAAAAGGAGGCACTCAAAATATAAATGTTGTATCGTCTCCAACTGTCCATGACATGAAACTTCTGGACAAGCCCCATCACTTATCTGTTTGTGCATCTGGTTAGCTTTTACATTTAGTTTCTGATGTGCACACAACCAAACCACATACTAACATACTAAAATGCCAGCAGAATAGGCCTAACGGTCTTTCGTGTCTGCTCGTTTGGTCAGCCCCCACCCTGGGTGCTGACCTTGCTGTCCCCCTCGCCTTCTCTGGCTTCTCCCTTCCCAGTTCCAGATATTCAAACACCATGAAGTCTTGCTATATTATAACATTAGCAGTCAGCCACTGCAGCTGAACTGCCCCGGAGAGGAAGGAGTTAACTCCAGAGGATCTGGAGTTCTACAGCGCGAGGGCGCTGTGCCCAAAGCTCTATCTGGCAGTTTCAAATGAAACTGTCAGATTCTTTACTCCGCTTCACTGAACAGTCGCTCCGGAGATCAGCTCCTTCAGCTCGGTTCATTCTCGGTTCAAGTGAGTATTTTTCGGTTCATTTGAACCGGCAAAAGTAATTATTTTTACCGCATTTCGGTTTTAAAGCTCTATCTGGTAACCGTAAGTACTAAATTTTAAGTCTGTGTGGAAAATTAATTATCGGTTCGGTTTTGAACCGATCGGTTTGTTATTTCTGCATTTTAAAAGTGTACAGTGGGTTTTAGAGTGCGGTTCCCGGTTCTTATCGGTTCTAAAAAAACAGAATTATAACGTTTTTTTCAAATACCCGTGACACGGTTAGGAACCGATAAGGGTGTCTTGCCTGGCACTGCCATCAAAAGGGCAAGTTTTGGTTAGGCTGGCATTATGTCTGAGAAACCCAAAAGAAAAACCGGGCCCACTGGGTTTCAACACTGTGATGTCTGTGGGAGGCCTTTGCCAAGGCTGACCCACACACCACTTGTGTTTATTGTCTGGGGGCTGACCACCTCCTGTCAGACTGCCAGGTGTGTAAAAATTTCCCTGCAGCCACCCTGGAAAAGAGATTGGGCCGGCTCAGGGAACGAGAGGCCAAAAGTCCGCTGACCGGATGGCCAGCCTGGTCCAGTACCCACTGGACCAGAGGGAGTGCCCTCTGACCAAGTGAGGACTTCCTCGGCAAAAGAAAGGCTGTTCAGAGGAACCAGTCCGAGTAAAAGACAAGGAAATCAGTAGGTTTGGGGTCCAAAATTGTGTCTCCAACTGCTGCAGAGATAGCTAAAGCCATTCAGATTGTCCAGTCACTGTCTCAGGGATCTGTAGAACCACCAACAGTTGGTAAAAGGTTGGTTCGTTCAGTCCCAGTGGTTCAGGATTTTGAAGTTGAGGATTTTTATGAACCACAGGAGGGGGAGGAGGAATTTGATCAATATATGTGTGGCTGGGGGGGTCTGGACGTGCCCATTGAACCGGACACTTCTCCAGACAGACCTTTAGAATCTCCTCCTATTCTGTCTGAGTCCCCTTCTTTCTTTATTTTTTACAAAAAGGTTGCAGAAACCCTCCAGCTTCCTTTAGAGGAGGCTGTGGATGAGCAAGAGGAGCCTGATTTTGTGGAAATGATGGATATTCCAGAGTCTAGGAGGTTGTCTATTCCTTTGCATAAGTCATTTAGGAAGCAAACAACAAAGATTTTAAAAAATCCTCATTCTGTCCCTCCTGTAGATAAAAAAATGGACAGAAGGTATACTTTGTCAGGCTTGGATACAGACTTCCTTACTGAACAGTGTAGTCATGTAGGTGTGGTACAAGCTGCAGCCTGTGACAAGGCTAATATTCCTCTGGCCTCACATCCTCCTGATAAGGATTCCAGGAAGATTGATGCCATGGCGAAGAAAGCAAGGTATATGGCAGCTTCTTTGGGAATCAAACAGGCAAATTAAACATGTGGCTAGATATCAGAAATCTAGGTGGGACACAATGTACAGTTAGCCAAGCAGGCCCATGGCCAGCTGGCTAGTGAGTTGGAACAGGTGGCTGCTGATGGCATTGAAGCCTCTAAAGTTCAATTTCATACTGCTGTTGATGTTAATGATGTTTCCTCTAGGGTCATGGCCACTTCTGTAGCTTTCCGTAGGTTGGCATGGCTCAGATGCACTAATCTGTCCCAAGATACCCAGTCAAGGCTATGGATTTTCCTGTAGTGGGAAATTCTCTGTTTGAGGAGCAAACAGAAACTATATGAAAAAGATGGATGAATACAGAGCTACCTACAAAAGTGCCAGGCTAAGGAGAAGCATGCCATGCCACAAGGCATGCTCCCAGAGGTAGGGGCAGGCCTTTTTCCAGGCCTTTACCAATTTCAAGCCTCCTCTGCTGTCTCATGAGAGGGTTTCTTCAGAGGCAGGGTAGACAGGCACAAGTGGACCGCCCCTCCCTCAGCCTAAGGCTGTTGCTAAGCAGGCACCCTGATGGGGTGCCCAGGGCCAATTCTCCTGTACCAGTGGGGCAGGTTGGCCTATTTCAGCGGAACTGGCTGTCCCTAACTCTGGACAGATGGGTTCTGGAGGTAATAGGCCAGGGTCTGGTTCTCAGCTTCAAACACTTTCCAAAGATGAGAGCCAGACATTTTCCACTGCAAATCCTTCAGAAGCCCTTGCTTGGAAGCAGAGGTTTCTTCTCTTCTGGACTGCAAAGCAGTGGAAAGGGTTCCTCCTTGCCATCAGGGCAAGGGGCTTTATTCAAGATACTTTCTTACCCCAAAAGACAGGAGAATGGCGGCCCATTCTAGATTTAAGGTACCTGAACAAGCATCTTTTGAAACCAAAGTTCAAAATGTTGACTCTGGCAATGATTTGCCTTCCCTAAGGCGAGGGACTGGCTAGCTTCCCTGGACCTCAAGGATGCCTATTTTCATGTTCTGATCAGGCCTTCTCACCCGAAAGTACCTCAGGTTCGAACTGCCCTCAGGCCACTACCAGTTCAGGGCAATGCCCTTCGGCCTTACCTCTGCGCCAAGGGTATTCACAAAATGTCTCGCGTAGTAGTGGCTCACTTAAGAAGGCAAGGGGTTGCTGTGTTTCCCTACCTGGACGACTGGCTCATTGTGGGTCAGTCTCCAGGTCAGGTGAAACCCATTTGCAAGTCACCCAGCAGCTTCTCACTTCCTGGGATTCCTGCTAAACTTACCAAAGTCAGTTCTGGAACGGTTCAGGTCCTAACTTTCATAGGCAGAGAATTGAACACAAGGTTAGCCAGGGCTTTTCTTCCCTCGGAAAGGTGGACAGACTCATCGCCCTGGCATCCTCCTTTACCCTGCGGGTCTCTCGACCAGCAAGGCATTTTCTGCAACTCCTTGGGCACATGGCTGCTTCCACAGCTGTCGTGCAGGGAGCAAGATTCCAGATGAGGGACATTCAGTTCCATTTGAGGGCCTATTGATCTCAAAGGAAGGACCCCTTACCAAGTTGGTTCCAGTTACTCAAACTCTGATCCTAGCCCTCCACTGGTGGCAGGTCCAGAGCAATTTAAGACAGGGGGTTCCCTTCATTCCCATTTCTCACTCCCTCACCCTCACCACGGATGCCTCCCTGTTAGGTTGGGGGGCTCACCTGGGCGATCTTGCCACCCAGGGAGTGTGGTCTCCTCAGGAATCTCTGCTCCACATCAATCTGTTGGAACTCAGAGCTGTCTTTTTAGCTCTTCGGGTGTTTTCAGATTCTGTCCAGAACAAAGTGGTTCATGTCAGGACAGACAATACCACCACAATGTGGTACATCAACAAGCAAGGGGGCACTCGGTCTTCAGCCTTGTGCACCGAAACAATGAAGTTGTGGTCTCTGGCGTACTCCCTGAACACCTCCCTGATAGCGGTTCACCTCCCAGGGAAGGACAATGTCCTGGCGGACGCCCTCAGCAGAATTTCTCAGGGCCATCACGAATGGGCTCTGAATCCACAAGTGCTGGGGTCCGTCTTTGCCAGATGGGGCACTCCTCAGATAGATCTTTTCGCAGCCCCAGACAACCATCAACTTCCTCTTTTCTGTTGCAGGCCTCCAGTACTGGGCTCAGTCCCTCTGGACGCCTTTCTGTTGGACTGGAAAGGGAAGTTCCTGTATGCCTTTCCTCTTCTTTTCAGGGTACTAGTAAAAATCAGATCTCAACCTTGCAGAGTGATTCTGATTGCCCCAGATTGGGCCAGACAGCCCTGGTACCTCTGCTTCTGTCCTTGGCAGTCCACCCTGCCCTGAGCCTACCCAGAGTCCACGACTTACTGGCCTGTGCACAGGGGAGAGTGTGGTATCGGACCTCAAATCCCTCCACCTCAAGGCTTGGCTCTTGAGGGCTAGAATTAGCTGACTTACACCTTTCTCAAGGTGTCATGGATATTTTAAAGGCTTCTAGGAAGCCTTCCACTAGAGCCACTTATAATTCTAAGTGGAAGAGGTTTTCCATCTGGTGCTCTGAGAGGCAGATTATCCCAGAATCTGCTGATCTTCCCATACTTCTGGAATATTTGGTCCATCTGAATTCCCTAGGCCTTAGACCAGCTACCCTGAAGGTTCATCTGGCAGCTGTCTCTGCTTTTGTGTCAGCAGGGAAGCCTGCCTCCCTTTCTTCTCACCCTGTGTTCTCCAAGTTTTTTAAAGGGTTACTTCATACTAACCCTCCTTTTTGGGAACCAGCTCCCGCCTGGGACCTGAATATTTGCATTGCTCAGTTAATGCAACCCCCCTTTGAGCCTCTGTCTTCAGCAGAGCTCAAGTATTTAACTTGGAAAACCGTTTTCCTAGTAGCTATCACCTCTGCCAGACGCATAAGTGAGTTACAGGCCCTGTCAGTGGAAGAAGATTTTATCTCTTTCCACAGAGATAAGGTAGTCCTTAGGACTAGTAGAAAGTTTTGCCTAAGGTGGTTTCTGATTTCCACCTGAATCAATCTATCTCTCTCCCAGTATTTTCACTGAGCATTCTTCCTCAGGTGAGAGGAGACTGCACAGCTTGGATGTCAAAAGAGCCTGGGCTACTATTTAGAGCGCATCAGAGGTCATAGGTTCGAATCCTCCAACTGTTTCTTACCTATGGCGAGGTTGGCAAAGGAAAACCTGCCACCAAGAGAACAATTGCAAGGTGGATTGTTCTTGTATCCAATTCTGTTATCAGAAACTAGGTAGAGTACCCCCCAGGATTGAGGCCCACTCACCAGGGTACAGCTGCGTCTCTAGCGGCTGCTAGGGACATTCCCATTCTGGAGATTTGTCAAGCTGCTACCTGGAAGACAGTTCACACCTTTACCAAGCATTATTCCTGGATGTCCAGTCCAGGAGAGATGCTCGGTTTGGCACAGCTGTGCTTCAGAGCCTATTTCCTAAGTAGGTTCTGACCTCTTCCATGGAGGTACTGCTGTGTAATCTGCTAATGTTATAATATAGCAAGACTTCATGGTGTTTGAAGAAAAATTACTCACCTTAGTAATTGCTTTTCTTCTCATGGAGTCTTGCTATTATAACCACCTCCCTCCGCCCTCTCAGAACCTCTACTTGGGTAGGGGTGGCAGATGGTGCAAGCACTGTGTCATGCCATTGTAGTTATCCCTTTACCCTCTTTCCTTTGGGTTAGGGATCTGGTTGCTTTCATTTAGGTTATTTATATTGCCCCCTTCCTGGACTTGAGTCTTGGGGGGAAGGGGAGTTCATAATGTGCTTGTCAAGGGTGGTAAAACGAACCATAATACCATCAATTTTTGTTATTATGGTTCTGGGTGTTTCTTTGTTGTTTATATTGTTGTTACTACTACTAGTAGGTGAGCCATGGCTAGTGGTATTTTTCCACACAGACTTTCTGTTCTTTGATGTTAGTTTGTAAAGATCTGACAGTTTCCATTTGAAACCGCCAGATAGAGCTTTGGGCACAGCTCAAGGCTGTAGAACCCAGATCCTCTGGGTTAACTCTTCCTCTCCGGGCAGTTCAGCTGCAGTGGCTGACTGCTAATGTTATAATATAGCAGACTCCATGAGAAGAAAAGCAATTACTAAGGTGAGTAATTTTTCTTCTTGCTGCATTGATTTTGCTTCCAGAACCCTTCCCTGTACCTGTCCCACCCCTCTTGAACCCCTCCACTGTCTCTTGCCTCCACCAGCCCCTAGGTAGTGCATTCCATGGCTCCACCACCCTCTCAGTGAAGTAGCACCTCCTCCTTTCTCCCTGAATCTTCCCCTCCAGCTTCCACCCATGCCCTCTAGTGGCCCTTCCTCCTTCCTTCCAAGCACCCCTGACTGTTCCTCCCATTTACCCTCTTCATGTACCTGAAGACCTCTATCATGTCCCCCGGTCCCTCTCTCTTCCAATGTGTACATATTTAGCTCTTCGAGCCTCTCCTCATAGGTCCTGTCCCCAAGCCCCAAATCATTTTGGTTGCCCTCCTCTGGACCCTCTCCAGGAGGTTAATGTCCTCTTTAAGTGTGGCTCCAAAACTGCACGCAGTACTCCAGGTGCGGCCTCACCAAGCAGTTATACAGAGGGAGTATCACTTCCTCCTTCTGAGGTGATCCCCTAGCGATGCATCCCAGCATCCTGTTGGCCTTGGCTGCTGCCCTCTTACAAGTCTCAGAGTTGTTCATCTTGACATCCACCACCACCCCCAGGTCCCTGTCAGCCATTGAGACTTGTAGTATTCCCCAGGGTGTACACTTGGCCTGGGTTTCTGCCCCTAGGTGGAGTACCTTGCATTTCCTGCATTGAACCTCAGCTTCCACTTTCTGAGCCATCTTTCGAGCCTCCAGGTCCCCTGCAGGGCCACCTCCCTCCTCCCATCCACCACCGTCCCCAGTTTCGAGTCATCTGCAAAGAGACTCATCTCACTCCTGATTCCTGTCCTATGTCAGATAGGTAGGCTGAACAGAAGGGGCCCAAGGACTGATCCCTGTGGGACCCCACTAATGACCCTCCTTGGGGATGAGACTATCCCACCAACTACGACCCTCTGGGTCCGGTCCTGGAGCCAATTGCCTATCCATCTGATCATCTGGTTTCCCACCCCCATTTCTCCTAGCTTATCCAACAAGCCCACGTGAGGAACAGAGTCAAATGCCTTGCTGAAGTCTAGAAAGAGGACATCCACTGGTCTACCCAGGTCCAAGGCACTTGTCACCCAGTCATAGAACTCCACCAGGTTTGTCTGACACGATTTCCCTGGGATGAATCCATGCTGTCTATCGTCCAGGCACCCTGACTTATCCAGGTCCCCCTAGCCTCTCCTTGACAATGCCCTCCATCACCTTGCCCACCACCGATGTCAGGCTGACAGGCCTGTAGTTCCCTGCCACCTCCTTGATCCCCTTGTGGATAGGGCACTACATGCGCCACCTTTCAGTCTTGGGGCACCCACCTGTCCTCAGAAAGATGGTGAAAAGCTCTGCCAGGGGTTTGCCAGGACATCTGCAAGTTCCTTCAGCACTCTAGGATGTAATTTATCCGCCCTGGTGCTTTCTCCGTCTTAAGGGAGCTGAGGCTCCTCACTCTCTCTGCTGTGATTTCCACTTCTGGTACCTCTTCTCCTTGCTTAGCCCTCCCCCACCTGCCAGTGATGCCTCCCCTCCCCAGACCTGCCGACGGTAAGGGTCCCCCCTCCTCATTATCTCTGTCTCTCCCATATATGATGCAGCATCCCCATTTTTCCTGGTGAAAACTGAGTGAAGTACTCATTTAGTACCTCAGCCTGCTCCCCTGGGTCTTGTGCCCATCTCTCCCTGATTTTATCCTGCTAATCTGCCCCTTCACCCTTCGCCTTTCCCCAATGTATCTAAAGAACCCTTTTCCTCTCCTAATTTCCCTGGCCAGGTTCTGCTCCTTCCTTGCCTTAGCCGCCCTCACCACTCTAGTGGCCCTTCTAGCCATCAGCTCATACTCCCCTCGATCCCTTTCACTCCTTGAGCACTTGAATTTCTTATAGGCTGCTTTCTTTCCCCGCACCACCTCCTGGACCTTCCTGGTCCACCAACAGGGTTTTTGGGCCCTACCGCATTTTCGTCTTACTCTTGCACAGGTGCTGGTAGCATCCTGCACCCCTCTCCTGATGATTTCCCACTTACTATCAGCGTCCATGTCTGACCCAATCCCATCCAAATGCTCCTTAAGGATCCTTCCCATTTCCTTAAAATCCGCCCCCCTGAAGTCAGTTACTTCCGCATTTTCTTCGGTATTCTAGGCTCTATTATACTAGCAATCAAAATGGATGTATCTATGTCTGTAGAAACTAAAAAAAGGGGTTCCTCAAAATAACAAGTAGAAACAACATGGTTATAAAAGGACCTTCTCTCGTGTGACACAAACCAACTTAATTCAGTCTTCTATAAACGAATATATTTGAGTGTATGTTGCACATAGATAGGAAGCTTTCTTTCTATTGGGTGCCATTTTCCTCGGCCCCAGGCTGCTAAAAAAGGGGCTCCCCACACAGTCATACACATAGTACCAACAGCAGTGCTTTCCAACAAAAGAGGTTGAATAGAGGTATAAAAAAATTCCCCAGAAAAATGTTCAATTGGATGTAACATACCTAGGCCACCCTCTTTCCAGGGTCTGTAAGTGTGTGCTCTCTTAACTGGATTTAAACGACTACCCCATAATAACTGAAAAAAAGACCCAAAATTTTAGTATGCAGCACAAAAGGCAAAGGAAAAATATGAGACAAATTAAGAAACAGTGGGACTATGTAAGATTTCAATAGGAAAACACGTTTCTTTCACATCATTTTCCATGCTTGCCATTTTTTTACTTTAGAAAGAGCCGTATCATAGATTCCATCCCAATTACTATTCACTGATTCCTGAGAACCGAAAAAAAACCCAAGAAATTTAACTTTAGTAGTAATTACTGGTATACCAAACAAATCCACACTAGGAGCGGTACCTAAAGGTAACAAAAAAACTTTTAGACATGTTAATTTTGATACCAGTGCTCGATTGTACAGAACTTAAGAAGGTTAGAATATGTTTCCCTAATTCTATATCTGCAATAGGGCAGATACAATCATCGGCATAAGCTAAAATTTGGGAGAAACAGAAACTTTCAGTAGTCACAATAGCCTGCACCTGCGTATCCCTGTCAATATATTGTAATAAAGGGTCTAAACCAAATACAAATAAAAGAGGACTCAAGGGACATCCTTGTCTGACTGCTATCCGGTAAGGAACCGTAACCCTCAAAAACCCATTAACCAAAGGCGTTACCATAGCTGCGCTATATAGAGTTTTAAGTAGGTTCAAAAAAATAGATGGTATACCATAATAAGTTAAAACATCCCAAAGACAGTTATATTTTAAAGAATCAAACACCTTTTCCAAATCCAACGCTAATAGATAACCAGTAAGCTTTTCCTGTGTACCAAGCTCTAGTAATTCTCTAATAAATATTAAGTTTTGAGAAATATTCCTCCCTAAGAGAGCACAGGTTTGGGTAGTAACCAATATTTTTTTTAGAAACAGCTAATAGTCGGTTATTAAGAATACAATAGCCAAATTTTATAACCTGAGGTCAGGAGACTTAAAGGCCTCCAATTCAGTAATTTCGCAGGATCTCCCTTTTTATAAACAAAAAAAAGGATCCCATTCCCCATACTAAGGGTAAGTTTTTGTTCATGCCAAGCAGCCTGGTAAACAAGCAACAGCCATGGTGCAAGTGTATCTGCATATGTTTTATAAAACAGGTTTGGCAAACCATCCCCACCAGGTTTAGAAGTAGTGGACAAATGACCAATTGCTTGTGTAATTTCAGCTAAGGTAAAAGGAGCCTGAAGGTCATTAATTTCCTGATTCGTAAGTAACGGTACGTCCAAAGTAGATAAAAAGGAAACAGGGGGTGCTAAACTTAAAGAAGAAAAGTTTTGTTCAACACGTTCTTGCACCATGTTCTTAATCTGACGAGTAGTTTCAACTAAGGTGCCTTCAGTCGATTTTAAAGAGGTCATACACAATGGTGGCAAATTTTGACTGGCTAAATCAAGAGGATTCACTTGCTCTCTAGTACCTACAGTTAAATATTTCTGTTATAATCGAAATTGTTTTTCCTATTCTGGATAAAGGTTATCATTTTTTCCTTGAGAGCTAAAAGTTTTTGCCTCTGTACACCCTGTGAAGAACTCACCTGTGATAATGCCATATATCTGGCCCTATACCCTAGATATGTGAGATAATCGTCTCTTGCTCTATTTCTAGAAAAGTGCAAAAAAAGACATTTTAAATCCCTTTTTGTGTCTTCCCACCAATCCAGGAGACTATCATATAAAAAGGAAATATCAAACCTTAATGAAAAAAACAAATGTAACTGAACATCAAGTGTAACATCCTGTAGGAGAGACGTATTTAACTTCCAAAAGCCCCGGCCTAGAACAAGCTGTTGATAGTTACCAAGAGTAAATTTAACAATCAAATGATCAGAAGTTTCCAAAAGCAACGTAAAAATAGAGCTGCACGTAATCCCCTTGGATACAAATCAAAAATCTATTCTGGTAGAGAATAAACCTTTGTAAAAGGTGTGTACTGGCATTTGGTGGAGTAGATCATAGGAGTCCACCAAATTGTTTGCTCTTAAAACAGACAACAAAGCATTTGTATCACAGAACAATTTTTTTACGTACGTCCCCAATATTTATCTGTTAGACCACAGTTAAAATCACCCCCATATCACCAATTTTGATGTATGTAAATATGGGGATATTTGTTTAAATAAAGCCGCTCTACCAGCTTTGGACTGGGGGGCATAAATATTTAAAAGTCGGTAAATACACTGTGAAATAACTATATCCATAAACATTGCTCTACCAGGATCTATATCTAATAATTGCAACACTGTAACGGTTAAGTGTGAGGAAAACAGAATCCCTAAACCATCACAAACAGCTTCCCCAATTGACCAAAAGGAAACACCCCAGCGCCAATCCTGACTCGCAGCTTTTACACAGTCCAGAGAGTTTAACCTGGTGTCTTGTAAAAAAATTATAGAACCAAGGTGAGTGCTGAGACTGGCAAAAGTGATTCATCTCTGCAAAGGAGACTTTATACTGTTAACATTAACAGTAAAGAAAGAAGTATTCATAGCCAGTAAGGGTAGATGTCAGGAAAACCCAAAGACTTCCAAAAAGGTGAAAATCACTTCCGTTTTTTCCGCTTTTTTGGTTTAGGTTTATCCCTAACCTCAAAATCCTGGACATGTTCAGGGAGAGAGGAGGCAATAGATGAAAAATCCGAATCCGCCTCCTCCTCATCTCCGTCTTGTTCTTGTAAAGGGGTAAATGGGTTTGCAATGGTGGAATCTACTATTTCTGGACAAAAGGGAGGGACTCCTGAGCCCATTCTAGATGCCTTTGATCTAGTGACTCGTTAAAAGGGAATATCTAATGATGTACCCGGGGGAGGCATACACAAGGGTTCCTGAGGATGACAAGTTTCCTCAACTAGTTGGGAGGCAGTGACTATCAGCTCCTCACCTTGCCGCCCACTAATCTCCACCTGGGGCAAAGGGTTAATAATCGGAGGTTCAATCTGCTCCCCTCCAAGTGAAGATGGAGGAACATGGTTTCTGATTTCCATTCCATCAGAGATTGGGATATGAGAAGCCTCACCATCAGGAAAAGGTGGAACTGCGTCTGGAGCCACCATCTGACCTACATTATGGACTAGCAATTCTTGCAACCTTTGACATTCCCTTTGTGCATTTGTAACAAAACATCTTGTTCTGCCCTACTGGTAGCATCAGCTTGATTATGTGGCACTCCTAGAACATGTTCGGAGCGTGTCCTTTTCTTCACATAAGTTGCATTTCATGGGTTTCTACAGTGTGCCCTATATGCCCTAGGTCCCCACATAATCCACATTTTTGCTGATCACATATGTTACTCAAATGACCCAAAGCCCCACATTTATAACAGGCTCTGAGCTGTCCTGGGTAAAATAGCACTCCTCTATCCCGACCTAAAAAAAAAAAAAAAAAAATTCGGCAAATGTCTAGTCAGGCCATTCTCAATACGTAAGTCAATTTGATATCTCCAACCCCCTGTCCATAGATGCTCCTCATCAAGAATGGGTTCCGGGGGACTTTTAACAGAACAGTGTTGTTTTAACCAATATGTAAGGTCAGCTACATTCACTCCTTCATTCCGAAAAAGAATAGTGATTTTCTTTGAAACTGGTTTAGTTAAGGGTATTGCCAAGTAAGGTTTCCATGAAGGTGTATGTTTCAAAATTAAATACTGCTTCCAAAACCTGTTCAAACCTGCCGGGTCTTTAAAACTAACATCAAAAACTACATCCCCAGGCATATGGATCAGGGCGTAGATCTCATAGGTGTAAAACCTCATGCTGTTTTTTAACAGTTCACGTCCAATAAAAAGTCTATTCGGGATCTCCTCCTGTGACCCTCCAAACTTCAAACGAACAGCATTGCGTCGTGCAGCAGGTTCATGCCCTAGACCAGACATGACTGGAAAAAGGCGTTCAGCAATATTACCTTGCCACACAGAAAAACCTTTATCCTGTCCAACCTCAGACTTATTCACTGGAATAGGGGAGACAACACCAGCCGGAGCAACCACAATGGGGGGGGGCTCAGGAGTCTGACTTACATCACCCTCTTCTAGAGCTCTAATGTGCTCCAACATATCAGGACTAGGATTTTTAGATAAAAGTTCCGAAGTAAGAGCCAATTGTTGACCTAAAGGAAAGCTGGGATCACTAGGTGTCAAGGTTGAGGATAAGGATGACTCAAGAGGCTTAACATTTGCATCCCAGGATTTCCCATCTGGAGATCTGACCCACCCTGCAGCTGTCAAAACTGTGGCCACCCATGGAGGAGATTCAGGAGTCTCCAAGGACCCCATATTACAAGAGCTCAGTTTTGAAGAAGTGGGAAGGGGGGGGGTCAGAATTAGGTAATATAGATAAGTCATTATTAGTAATGCTAGGAGTAACAGTCAAAACATTCAACTCCTCTGCTGAAGACTGGGAAGACAAACCTGTGAGCCAGTAGTGCTGGATAGTTTTTCAGTGGGGAACAAGGGACGCGCAGCATCAGCTGCAGTCAGCACTTCAAGAAAGTCCTCGCCAGAATTCAAAAAGGACTCACCCTGTGAAGCCCCAGACATAACAATGGCATTAAACGGATCCTTAAAAGATTCCACATCCTCCGTGACTCCGGTATCTAACAACCCATTTCCCGATTACTCAGGGACTCTCCCTGCACCACTACCAGTTCCTGTATGTGTGCATCAGTAAAATCAGACTGCCGTAGTTCCGACGCCTGAATCAGGTCGTTCCGTCATGCTACATACTGCCGCTGCATATCCTCCAGTTGAACATTTAAATCCGACTCTTCAGTGGAAAATTCAATCCTTAAATCCGACTCCTCTGCAACATCAGATGACAAAACGCTGCCCTCACAGCACCTCCGTCCGAGGTAGGTTCCATCATTTATCAGTAAACATAAAAGCGAGGAGGAGAAACTCTTCCACTTCCACGCCTTGCTTTGTCAGTGTCCACAAGCACACTGACAGAGAAGAGAAGTTGTTGAACTAACGAACAGAAAAGAAAACGAAAATGATACAGAAAAATACAAACACAAAATATTAAGTAACGGAAAAATCAGAATCAGTTATCCAAGGTAATAGTGTCCATAATTCCAACAAAGAGTTAGACGGCAAATGCTCTGCCTCTGAAAAATATATGGCCTTCAAATCATGTTCGATCCTTCGAATAATGGTAAGAAGAGGCACATCCTGATTCTGTAAATTAAACAGACAACGAGCATTCCACACATGCCATTTATTACAAAAATCAAATTTAATGAATTAATATTCCAGTGAGACCAAGCGAGGGGGGAAAAAAACATACATCAAATTGTCATAAGTAATGAGAGCAAACAAGGGTTCACGCCATCTGGCAGCTAATAGAGTCCAAAAAGAAACAATAAATGTACATGAAAAAAAAAGGTGTGAAATAGTTTCTTCTTGTTGCTGACATTCAGGTCTGGAACAAAATCTGTCCTGTAGTGATTTGTGTTTATGGTTACATTTGACATTGATACGCTCATGGCAGCTAAGCCAATGCAAGTCCCACTCTTTGGGGAACCCTAGAATTACTGAAGTAAATTGAGCAAAGCAGGGAGATGTTAGTAGGACATTTGGGAAAAACAACAATCTCAAAACATACAGGTCCACTAAATACTTATACAATGATTTTCTGAGACAATTATTAGCATATGGCTAGTAATCTGCCAGTGTTTCAAACGAAAAAACGTCCCTAACATACGAGAAATCTGGGGAATGTGTTAAACTGGCTAATTTGTTAAGTTCCCATTTATGAAACCAAGGACCACAGGATTCAAGAAACCAAGATTCCCAACCTTGATCCCTGGATAACCTGCAGGGGTCTAATATATAAACAAGAAAAAACTAGTATAAAAAACAGATTGGACCATAGCTAGGCCTCCATCCCGAATAGGAGATAGGTGATCTGACATTTAATGGGGTTCAGCGGCTACCCCATAGGCTTGAAAAGAGACTAAGCAATCTGGTTTCAAATTGCCGGGAGGGGAAAAATATAAGCCAGAAAGAGAAAAAGGAAGCAGAAAGGTTTTAATCATGTAAATCCTTTTTTCTTACTCATCTGCCATGAATTCCACCGAACCATAGTCTGAGCATAATCTAATTTGGGAGTCCAGTTAAGGACATCTAAAGACCAGTACGTATAAAATGCCCAAAATCCTAAAAGGGTCATCACAAAGTCTAATGTCAACAGAAGCCTCATCTACAAAAGGGGAACCTAATCTGCGGCTTACACATTTATCAAGATTAAGGGCCGCGCCAGAAACAGCCCCAAACTTGGAACAATGCCATAATGCCGAACGCACGGAGGCAACACTAGCCACCATGAGACTCATATCATCTGCATAGGCCAACACGGAATATGGGGCTGAGGGAAGTGGCATAATTGTTGGGGCCGAATTAATAGAACGAAGTAAGGGATCCAAAAAAATATATATATAAAAGTGGACTAAGGGGACAGCCCTGTCTAACCCCTCTGTGTAGAGGAAGCATAGGGCCCTTCCATCCATTGACCAGTGGGACAACAGTTGCAGGACCGATATAGCAACCGTAGTCTAGTCAGGGTATAACTGTACATTATAATATCAAGAGTAGACCATAAAAATCATGATGTACAGAATCAAAAGCCTGTTGTTGGTCCAGTGAGAATATGAAACCATGTAAAACATTAGAATTTCCACATTCAACCATTTCTCTAAGTAAAATTAGATGGTCCTGAATACATCTCCTAGACACTGCAAGACTGTACAGGTAGAAATCACATGTATGGCCAATTTAGAAAGTCTGAGGGCCAAAATTTTGGTCAATATTTTAAAATCAGTATTTAAGAGGCATAAAGGTCTCCAATTGAGAGCAATTCTATCCCCTTTTTATGTAAGTAAAATAAACAACCCATGTTAAAGTCTAAAGGAAGATGTTCGCACTGTAGAACAGAATTATAAACTGTAGCCAATTCAGAACTCAGGTCAGCAGAAAGCAATTTATACAGCTCACTGGAGAGACCATCCAGGCCCGGTATCACTCTTAGAGTAAAGACTTGATTACTGCTTCAATTTCATGTGCTTGTATCTCAGTATCTAACATATCTACAACAGAAGAAGGTAATCAGGAAGTTGTAAAAGGAAAAGTAGTCCATTATGGATGCAGATGGGGGGTATGGGACCAAACAGCTTTTGTGTATAACAGAAACACGGTGCCTGATATCCAAAATATCAGTGAGCTCGGTGAAACTGTCATCAAACAGCGTAGTAAAGGTTTTACTCTCTACTGTTCGCTGAATAGAAGCATGTGGTCATACTGCGTCACAGGTACCAGAGGTCCCAAAACGCTGTTGATGCCGAACAGAAGTAACCTTCAGAAAGTGATAATCCATCATGCGCTCCTTAAGAGTACTTATTTGGGTGGAAAAATCATGGCCAGTTTCATGAGATAAAGTAAGTAATTTTTGAAGTCGTCGTCTGTTAGTGTGATAAAGGAAATACAATGAATCATAATGATGTTTACTAAAATTTTTAAACAAAGTTCGGAGTCCAGATTTCGTATCCCACCACCAATCCAAGGGGGCATCATATAAAGAAAAATACAGTCTTTCGATTATGAATATACTCAGTTAAGTGACTTAAACATGAATCAGATAACAGGGAAGCATTCAGTTTCCAAATGCCAGGGCCAAAACGAGATGTCAAGGAAGGGCCTAAAGAAATAGATAATAAATTATGATCTGAAAATTTCGCAACTTGAATTACAGCATCAGAAAGTTGAAGGTGGGAAGAAATAAAAAAAAAAAAAATCAATACGGGTTGCAAGGGGGCCTTTGTGAAAAGTAGGAGTATGCCGACCCGTAAAAGATAAATATGCATCCTGTAGAATGGAGCAATTGTTTCAGAAAATTCGTGTCACAAAACAACTTGGTAGTCTTTGAAGTAGAAGACTTATCTTTAGTGGATAACCCACAATTGAAATCACCTCCAAAAATCACATGCATTGACGTGTATAAATAGGGTTGAATCAGTTTCAATAGTTCAATTCTGTGGGATTTCAATTGAGGGTCATAAATATTAATAATCTGGAAAGGGACAGAAGAAATTAAAATATCAAACAGCAGAAGCCGACTCGGGTAAATATCCAACAGTTGAACTGTAACATCAGGTATACTAAATAAAATGCCCAAACCAGAACAAGAGTCCTTTCCAAAGGACCAAAAAGAGAGCCCAGAGGTCCAGGCACGAGTAGCCCTGGAAATTTCAGGAAGAGCATGGAAACATACATCTTGCAAAAAGATGAGACCAGCTGTCAAGTCAGATAAAAAGGAAAAAACTGCATCCCTCTTAGCATGCTTCTTTATACTGTTAACATTAACAGTATGTGCTGAGAAAGCAGAAGACATGAAACGGGAAAGTGAAAACAAAAACACAAAAGTCACCTTAACCTACCTTTCCTAGGGGTACCTTCCCTATGTTTCAGTTTTGCCTTAGCTTTCCTTTTTTGAGAACCAATACTGTCAGTGGGTACTTCAGTGTCCGTAGTCACATCAGGGCGAGAGGAAGGAACAGAGGACGTATCAGAGTCCGTGTTGTCCTGAGGGTGGTGTAAAACCTCAAATTTATTTATATGAGTTACAGTAGAGTTTCAGGGCCTTAGAAGAGAGAAGTCCTTCTTAGATCCTCGTGTAACTCTAACAAAAGGTTAATTGAGGGTCCATGGAAGACCCAGAAATACTAGGCAAGACAGGAATAGGACCTCTTCCGAGGTAGAAATAGCAAGATCAGAGGAAGGGGAGGGAGAGCTGTAGTAAAGGTCTTTGGTTCCAAAACAGGAGCAGACCGTTCGTGTAAAGTAGAAGAGGGATCAACAGCAGGTACAACAGGGTGAGGGAGGGGTATGCGTTGAGGTTTAGAAAGAGTGTCAGATAAAGAACGTTAATGCGACAGTAATAATCAAACGTTGTTCTTCCCTTCAGCAAGAGTCGGGAGTTGTGAGCTGCCCAAGTACAAAGTCTGGAAGTGTCCCCAATTGTCACAAAGGACACAAAGAGGTTCATCCACACATTGGGAACCTGCATGGCCAATGTTACCACAAACAGAGCATTTAATCTTGTCACAGACACTACTGATATGATTCTGAGAGCCATATCTGTAGCAAGCTTTAGGCTGGCCAGGGTAAAAAAGAACACCCCTGTCTTTCCCAAGCATAAAGCTGTTTGGGAGATGCTGTAATCCAACCTCCGAAGTTCGAAGCATAACCCTCGCTCTCCACCCACCCGTCCAGATATTCTCAGAATCAAAGATGGCCTCTGGGTCAGAAAGGACAGTACATCTTTGTTTTAACCAGACACTGATATCATTAAGACTGCACCTTCGTTACAAAACAATATAGTAACAGTTTTTTGAGTACGTTTAGTTAAGGGAATGGCATTAAACAGTGACCATAAAGGAGAAGTTTTAAGCTCCTGATATTTTCTCCAAAACTTTTCTAAACCAGTGATAGTTTTAAAACTAATATCAAAATGAGACTCTGAAGAAACATGAATTAAGGCATGAATCTCGAAAGCAGCAAATTGCATAGAATCCTTCAAAAGAGTGCGACCTACAAAAAATCGGTCAGGAAAGTCAGGTAAGCCCCCCAAATAATGCAGCCGAACAGCGTTGTGTCTTTTAGCTTGATGTACAGGGGGTTGAAAGCATGCAGCATAAGTTTTAGAGGAAGAAGCAGTAGAAGCAGCAGGAACTGGACGAGACTCGGGATCCTGAAGAGTCCGTTGTTCTTGAGGCGTCGGGGAAGCAGGACCAAATTGCAAAGTTGGGTTCTGAGTCAGAAGAAGTTCAGTTGGCAAAGAAAGATTAAGAGAAGCAGCAGAGTCTTTCAAAACAGGAGAGGCCAGCAGTTTGTCAGGTGGCCTAGTACAGATCGGGGAAGAACCAGAATGCCAAGTCCCAACGGTAGGATCCTTCTCCCACCCAGCCGCTTCCAGGGCCGACTCAACAGACCAGTCCGTCGTGTGCAAGGCATCAGGGGAGAGCAGAAGCAGGCACCTGTACAGAAGAAGTTTCTGGAGAAAGCTGAGCAAGAGGTGCAGTCAGTACAGGCGGTAGGGAGTGAGGAGGGTCCGTAGCAACAGGCAAAGAATGTGGAAGAGTCAGAATCGGTGAAGAGACAGTAAAACAATCTTTCCCAGATGGTGAGTCAGTAGCAGCAGGTACAAAACCAGACTGAGGCTTAAGGGCTAACAAACGCTGTCTAGCAGTGAAATAACGCTGTTCCTCGATTTTAAGTAACATATCTACATCCATAGAAACAGGAGGAGAAGACTCACGTATATCCATATTAGCAGGGTTAGAAGACGTTGTAAGCGTAGTTTGAGGAATAAATGACGGATCCACAGGCAAACACTGCACACAAGTATCCCACAACAGCAGCAGGGGAAGTATCCAAAGGCACAGAAGAACCATATTCAGTAGATTGCAGTACAATAGGCATAGAAGATGGGGTCTCTCTCAGAACAGAGACAGGGGAAGAGACCAGCTCAACTGCCTCCAACACCTCCATGTCCTCCACAGGATGTCCAGCGGCAGCCATCTTGGTCCCACATGAAATGGGACCCCTCTGCTTACAGGAAACAGAGTAGGGGAATTTCCCCGGTGTCCTGGCCATATTTCCTTCATTTACTAAAAATACCACCAACAGCTTAATCTAGTTCAAGGTTGGTTGGCATTCATCTGTATCCCCCTCCCCCGGGTAGTGCCTGAAAATAGGCAGGATTTGTCTAGTGCACTTACCCGGTCAACAAAAATGAAATAAATAAATAAACCAGTTGGTTCCCTTGTGGTCTCAAGTTTTTTTCTTTTTAGGTTTATCTATTGGGATGCTTTTTGACCTGAGAGGACAAAAAATTATTTACATAAATATTATCATAGTCAATGGGTCTTACTCCCAGTTTAGGTTACGTAAGAATCTGAAGCACTCAGAGTGCAACAGTTGCTAGAGCAGCAGTTTGAAAGTGGCATGAGCCAATTGAGAGTTCCATCATTTGCATATAATTCCATCTCTCCGGGCAGTCCAACACAGGAGGCTGACTGCATTCATTTAATCATAATGAGTGATCCCTTTGAAGAAACAAGATTACCATGGTGAGTAACTTTTTCTTCTGTGCACACAACAGCGCAGTTTTAGAAAAGGGCATAGTACCACCACTGCCCTGCTTGAATTTACTGGTGAAGTATATAGTTCCCTAGATAAGGGTCTTCTTACTGGGGCTGTCTTCATCGACCTTTCGAGGCATTTGACGTGGTCCATCATTGGCTGCTGTTTGACCAACTACTCCTTGCTGGCCTCGCATCTGACTCAGCCCACTGGTTCAGAAGCTACCTTGACAACTGCTCACAAACAGTAAAAATTGCCAGTGTTCTCTCAGATACCTTGACTGTCCACTCTGGAGTCCCTCAGGGGTCCATACTGGGCTCACTTCTTTTCAGCCTTTTTTAAACTCCCTACCGCAATCCTGCTTGGAACCAAACATCCTGTATGTGGATGGTGCTGTTGTCTTCTCCATGCACAAGGACCCTACACCACTACAACTCAGCCTACAACTCTGATTCTTTGCCGTTGAAACATGGTTTTCCAAGCATAAACTAGTCCTCACTCTCAAGAAAACCAAGTCCTTGCTTTTCTGCAGTTCACATAACCGTCACAAGCATCACCCCCTCACCATCTCCACCAAGCAGGGGTCTGTCCTCGAACAAGTCTACTCATTCAAATATCTAGGGATTCCGCTTGACCTCAATCTGTCCTATTCTGCTTACATTGCCAGCATGGCTAAAGCTGCCAATACACGCCTTGGATTACTCTACAAGCATAGGCAACATCTTACCCCAGAGGCCCTGAAGATTGCCGTCCAGAGCTCTGTGGTGTCAATTATTGATTATGGCCTCATTATCTGCTGACACTGTCTATGTATCTGTGTATGTATGTATCTATGGCTGTGCTGCGACGTCCATCCTGTGACATATAACAACTGTCCTAAACAAAGCATGCCGACTTACAGCTGGTGCCCACTGCCTCAGACATACCTGTGCCCTTTATGCACAATCCAAATGGCTCCAACTCTCCAACCATACAAAGTATCTCACATGTACTATGGTGGGAAAAATCCACCCTGGCCTCATAACCCCTGGTGTTACTGCCTTGTTACATCAAAATACCAATCGACAGAACACCAGGAGCTCAACAACCCAGAATCTACAAGTTCCTCGCTGTCGTACTACGCAGGGCCAATGCTCCTTCGCCTACAGGGCTCCTCTATGGTTGAATGGTCTCAGCCACACCATCTTCTTAGCCACAACACTAGGCCAGTACAAAACCAGGCTCTGGGCCCATCTCATTGTCTCTAGCTCCTGTGACTGCCTCTCCTAGCTCATGACTTTCACAGCCAAACACCCAACTGATATTCTGCTTATCCCCTGGCTCCCTCCTTCCCCCCCAGCTCCTGAGGTGCCACTTCAAATCTCAGGTTTACATACCACCTCTTTAGCCTCATTTTGCCCCCTTGTAGCACTTATTTCCTCCCCCTTATCCTGCCCCCCACCTTCCCTTCTTTCACTCCTTCCCATTCATTGTTCGACAAATGCCACCGGCTGCATCTACGTTCTCACGTAGGGGGGTCGATCCCAGTCCTTTCACAGAAGAAAGGGTTCTGCAAGAACTCCTAAAACTGAAGGTGGACAAAGCAATGGGTCCTGATGGAATTCACCCCAGAATTCTAAAAGAATTAAGGAAGGAACTAGTGAAACCACTGGCTACTCTCTTTAATAAATCATGGGAGGATGGTGGTACCCGAGGACTGGAGGAAAGCGGATGTAATTCCCCTTCACAAAAGTGGGACCAAGACAGAGGCAGAAACTACAGACCTGTCAGTCTGACCTCTGTGTAGGGAAAGTGATGGAGTCACTTCTGAAGGAAAGAATAATTGAGTACCTAGGGGTCAGTGGAACACAGGATCCAAGGCAGCATGGGTTCCTAGCGGAAGGTCATGTCAGACGAATCTAATAGATTTCTTTGACTGGGTGACCAAAGTAGTAGACCAGGGAGGGGCTGTGGACATGGCCTACCTAGACTTTAGCAAGGCATTTGACACAGTCCCACACAAAGATTATTAGTCAAATTAACCAGCCTGGGAGTGGGTCCCAGGGTGGTAGCCTGGTAAAACATTGGCTGGACAACAGGACACAGAAGGTAATTGTAAATGGAGTCCACTCTGAAGAAAGGGCGGTTACCAGTGGGGTACCGCAGGGTTCAGTATTGGGTCCAGTCCTTTTTAATGTCTTCATCAGTGATATTGTAGAGGGACTGGATGGAAAAGTATGCCTTTTTGCAGATGACACAAAGATCTGCAACAGGGTTGATACACAAGGAGGCGTGGAAAGGATGAAAAGGGACTTGGCAAGGTTGGAGGAATGGTCAGACATATGGCAGCTAGGATTCAATGCAAAAAGTACAAAATAATGCACCTGGGAAACAAGAACCCAGGGGAAGAATACACAATGGGTGGGAGGTAGAATAACAAAACAGGAAAGGGACCTGGGGTAATCATATCAGATGACCTTAAGGTTAGCAAGCAATGTGAGAAGGCAGTAGGGAGGGCCGGGGGTATACTGGGATGTATAGGAGAGGCATCAGCAGCAGAAAACAGGAAGTTGTTATCCCTCTGTACAGACAGTTGGTGAGACCCCATCTGGAATACTGTGTCCAGTTCTGGAGACCCCATCTCCGCAAGGACATAGACAGGATAGAGGCAGTCCAGAGGAGGGCAACTAAAATGGTGCAGGGTCTGCAAGAGAAGCCATATGAGGAGAGACTAAAGGAGCTTATTATGTATACCCTTGAGGAAAGAAGGGAGAGGGGGGACATGATAAAAACTTTCAAGTACCTCAAGGGAATCAACAAAGTCCAAGAGGGTAGCATCTTTCAGAAAAAGACTTGCAAGAACAAGGGGACACGATTTAAAAGATAGAAGGAGGGCGGTTCAGGGCAATGTGAGGAAGTATTATTTCACAGAGAGGGTAGTGGATGCATGGAACAGCCTTCCTGAGGAAGTTATGAGGTCTAAAACTGTGGGAGAATTCAAGAATGCATGGGACAGACATAAGGCAATTCTTGTGGGGGGCAGGAAGATATAGGCTGTTGGTTAACTAGGATCTGCGGCCTATCCTGTAGGTAGGGAAATGGGCAGACTAGATGGGCCTAGCGGTCCTTATCTGCCATCAAAGTCTATGTTTCTATGTTTCTCCCCCTCTTTGCATCCCTGTCTCTGACCCGACCCATTCCTTGTGGGCACATGCTTTCTATGTGTGTTCCCCATTTCATTATAGCTGCATCTTTTTACTACCCACACTTCTCCTCCTCCTCTGCACCTTACTCTACCTTTTCTTGACTTTTTCAATAGCGCTGTTGTAACATGAATTGTTTACTGTTATTTCACTGTTGTTTCTGTGTTGTGTGTTATTAACTGATGTGGAACTTTTGTAAAAGAGCCGTGGCTCAAATGTATTTGTAATCCTAGACTAAATAAATAAAATTAACATAAATTAAGTCTGATCCAAGAGAGCTATGCGAAACGAGGTAATATACTTTATAAAATAGGTTCTGAAAATACTGTTTCTAGGGACGTGGATATGTTGTTCAATCCACACTTATCGGCGGGTTTCTTGCCACTTTAAATGTTGCCGGAAGATCTTCAAGCTGGCTCCTCCCACCCACTCAGGTGGTAAAACCCTCAGCTCTGCCTCATGACGGCAGATCTTCCTTACTGCTTGGAAGCTCAGGTTCCCTCCTTAGTGCTCTGCGTTTTAGGCCTGGATCCAAACTCTTCAGTTAACCCCAAACTAATTTTAAAGTTTACAAGACTTTGTTCTTCGTCTTCCGTTGTGGCTGTGATGGATAAATCGATTCCCAGCTTTTGTCGGTGCCCTTGTGGGCTGAAGATGTCCCGGACTGATCCACACTTCACATGCGTCTACTGCCTGAGGCTTGGTCATGATTTGCAGGCTTGTGAATTGTGCAGCTCCTTCTTGACTTCAGTCTTGGAGGACCGCACTGCTCGACTTCTTCTTGAGTGCCCTGAAAAACGGTATCCACTGGTCAAGTTGAAGGAGGCCCATTGGGTGGTGTCCGCGGTGGCGGGCTCTGTGGAACAGATGGAGCAGATGATCGCTCTCGAGGAGGAGGTGGCCCAGGCCGCTTCTTCTTCCTCCTCGACTGTGGCATTTATCCTGCTCTCTTTGGGCTCCTCCTACATGGCTTCATTTAAGGAGCTCTGCCAGTCCCTCTCCACCAAGGGAGAAGGGCCACTGGGACATTCCAGTCGGTCCAAAAAGAAGGACTCAAAAGGTAAGTCCCACCATTGACGTTCGTGGGAGTGAGAGAGATCCCCTTCACCGGACCATCGACTTTCAACTTCGGTTGAGGTTGTGGCTAAGGCTGCTGGCTTCACAGTGTCCTGTCAGGTCAGCAGACCGAGACAACCGTTGATGCAGTCGAGATTTGTCTCGACCTGTCGGACGGTTTGTCAACTGGTGATGCTGACAACCCTGCTTCACCGGTTTCCCCAGTGATTGCCAAGGAATTGCCTGTGCCTTCTGTGCCGAAGTCCCTGGTTAAGGTCCCTGAACCGGAGGAAGGGTGGGTTTCCCTCCTTTTCCTCTCTCTGACCCACCCTCGGAAACCCTGAAGGTCTCGGTCCTCTTCCAGGTCCAGTCAGTCCCGCCGATGTCAGCAGTCTCGGTTTCGGCACCGTGGAAAGCGGCGTTGCCGCTCATCCTCATTTTCCTCTTTGGAGGATAGGCTCCGGCGCAAGTTGCGCCAGTGCTACGAGGATTTAATGTGGCAGCAGCTCTTATTGTCCGGGAATAAGCTGACTACATCACTTTCTCCAGCCATTAAGTGGCTGTCAGCGGAGTGGCTGAAACAACCCCTCGTAGTGGTCGAGGAGCCAACTCTGGCACCGGTTGTTTGGCCGAAGCCAGCTGCTCCACCCATTGTGGTGGAACCCCTACCTCCTCAACCGAAAACCGGGGCCCTGACCAAGGATTCTCAGTTGGGTCAGGGCTTGCCCCACAGGTTGTCGGTCACCCTCACTCCCGATTGACCTCAGCAGGTGGAGGGTGGGTCAGGCATCCGGCAGCTGTTTGCAGTCTCCTCAGAGTCTGATGACGACTCCTCCCTGTTCTCCAGGCCGATTGACCTGGAGTCTGTGGGGGGGGGGCAGTCAGTGGACAAGAGCCCATCCTCGTTTTTAGGTTTGCTTTGGCTCATCTCAGAGTCCACTGGGATGCAGCTCGAACCCATTTCGAAATGGGCCAAGTATCCCCTCACTGAGATACGGGACCAAAGGGATTCCCCTATGGAGCCTTTTCCTGTGGCCAAAGCCATTGTTGGCCCAGCCCTGGAGTTGTGGCAGTGGCCAGCATCTTGTCCCGCGCCTTCGGCCAGGATGGCCCAAAAGTACGCAGTCCCTACTGGCTCACTCTCTGGTTTCTTGGAGCACCCCTCTGCAGAGGGGTTAGTGACCGACAGTGTTTTCCGGCGATCCTGGAAGGCTCGGAACGTGGACAAACCGCCAGATAAGGAGTCCAAGAAGCTGGATTACGCAGGGTGGAAGGTTTACGCTGCTTTCTCCCTAGGCCTTCGTCAGGCTAGCTCAGCACTTCTGATGGCAAATTTCTCACATGCCCTCATGGGCTTCCTGGATGAGGTGATTCCACATCTCCCGGCTGACCTTCAAATGACGGTCAAGCAGGTGCGGGATCAGGGAAGGGTGGTGGCAAAACAGCTCCAAACTTCATTGGACATTGGTGATTCTTGTGCCTGATCAATAGCGACCACAGTGGCCATGCACCGCAGAGCTTGGCTTCGGATCTCTGCCTTCACGGCAGACACCCAGCACAAGCTGGCAGATGCTCCCTTCCTGGGCACCGACTTGTTCAGGCCGGGGGTGGAAGGCCATCTCCAGAGGATCGAGAAGTCCAGTGCCACCTTGGACTCTGTCACGTCTGCCCAGAAGGACAAAGGCCACCAGCAGCAGCGTAAGCCCTTTCGCTCCCCACCCCTACGGCACGTCTGGCCCAGCAGCACCAGGGCCAGCAGGCACACACTAGGCACCCTAAGGCCAAGTCTACTGCTTCCTCCAGTAGGAAGCCTGGAGGCAAGGGTCCAGGAGGCTCCTCAGCGGGCCCTTCCTCCAAGCCTGCCTAGTGACGGGTTGAGGGGTGTTGCCCCCAACCTCGTCATTCCTCCTCGGGTTCCCCCCATGGGGGAACTGCTCTGCCACTTCCTTTCCACCTAGTCCGCTATCACCATGGACAGCTGGATGCTAGAAGTGGTGGGCAGGGGTCTGCCTCTGGAATTTGAGCAGTTCCCTCCTTATCGGGCCATCGCCCCATGGGGGGCAACGGGGTCCGCAGCCTTTCTGTCAGCTCTTCAAGCCAACATTGCCTTGCTCCTCCAGAAGGAGGTGATCAGCAAAGTGGCGGATCCTCCTCCAGACCCAGGGTTTATGTCCAGGTACTTCCTGGTCCCAAAACGGACTGGGGGCTGGTGCCCCATTCTCAACGTACACAACCTGAACAAGTTCCTAAGGCAGCGCACCTTCTGGATAGTCTGCCTGGCTCAGATCATTCCATCCTTGAACTAGGCATGTGTTTTTTTGTTCTCTGGACCTTCAGGACGCGTTCTTTCACGTCCCAGTCCAACTGTCTCATCAGCAATTCCTCCATTTTCAAGCAGAGGGATCTCTTTACGAGTTCTGGGCCACACCCTTCGGCCTCTCTCCAGCTCCCAGGGTCTTCACCAAATGCGTGGCAGTGGTGACAGCATTCCTGCGATGCCGAGGGGTGTGGGTGTCCCCTTACCTGGACGACTGGCTGATTGCAGCCCCCTTCCAGGTTGGAGGTGGAGCAGTCCAGGGATCTGGCCCTCAAGGTCTGCTCTCAGATTGGCCTCCTCATCAATGAGGCCAAGTCAGAACTCGTGCCATCGCAGGTGATTCAGTTCATCGGGGCAGAGTTTGACTCTCATCGAGCCAGAGCCCAGCTCCCAGTGGACAGGGTCAAGGTCCTTTCCCCAGTCATTTTTGGTTGGGCAACTGCGCCCTGCCCGGGACTTTCTGCGCCTCCTGGGCCTTATGGTGGCCTGTACCAGCGTGGTCCGTTGGGCCCGTTGGCATATGCATCCCCTACAATGGTGCTGGCCCACCAATGGTCACAGCGCTCCAGTCCTCTGTACCAGCTGGTGGTGGTGACTCAAGAGATGTGGGATGGCCTACAGTGGTGGCTCATTCAGCTCATCTGCAGGAGGGTATCCCGTTTGTCCACCCCGAGCTGACGGTCACTCTGATGACTGACGCCTCTCTGATGGGTTGGGGTGCCCATCTGGGGGAGCTCAGAACCCATGGCCTCTGGTCCCCTCAGGAGTCTCGATGCCACTTCAACCTGCTGGAGCTTTGAGCGGTCCAACTAGCCTCACCATCTTCGCTCCATTTGTACGGGGTCAAGTGGTCCAGGTCCAGACGGACAACACCATGACCATGTACTAACTCAACAGACAGTGCAGGACACACTCCTTGCCCCTGTGTAAGGAAGCTCTCCGCACTTGGTCTCTCATGATCAGCCTGGAGGAAGATCTCCTAGCCATTCATGTAGCAGGAGCCTCCAACAGTCTGGCCAATGCCCTTAGCTGGATAGGTGCTGCATCTCACGAGTGGTCTCTCCTGCCGGAGGTAGTACAAGATCTATTCTCCTACTGGGGCACCCCTCTGGTGGACATGTTCGCCTCCAGGGAGAATGCAAAGCTGAGGCTGTTTCATGCCCGCCTCCCTCAGCAGGGCTCACTGCAGGGGGATGCCTTCTCGAGGTCGTGGACCCCAGGCCTCTTCTACGCCTTCCCTCTATTTTCCGTGATCCACAAGGTTCTTCTCAAGACGAAGAAGGACAAGGCGCAGGTGATTCTGGCAGCCCCAGACTGGCCCTGCCAGGTCTGGTATCCAGATCTCTCTAGCCCACCCGGACCTGATCTCAGTCAACAAAGGGAAGGAACTCCATCCGGACCTTCAATCCCTGCACCTGATGGCCTGGTTCCTGAGCAGCTAGCATTCCAGGCCTTGGGTCTTTCCGACGAGGTCCTCAATGTCGTTGAGGCATCCCATAAGGAGGTGACCAGAAAATGCTAGGCCTTCAAATGGAAGAGATTCTCCATTTGGTGCCAGGACAGAGGGTTGGACCCTTATTCCTGTTCCTTGACTAGCATTCTGGACTACCTGGGGTCCCTTTCTCAGCAAGGGCTTCGGTCGACAACCCTTAAGGTGCACCTAACAGCCATCTCTGCTAACCGGGTGCAGGCCAGCATGCAGTCAGTGGCACAGGAGAAAGTGGTCAGGCACTTTTTCAGAGGCCTAGATCACATATCCCCTCTGGTGCGAGAACATCCACCTCCGTGGGATCTACTGCTGGTATTGGTTAAGCTCATGGGCAAGCCATTCGAACCAATGCACTGGTGTGACATCTCTCACCTGTCATGGAAGACTGCCTTCTTGGTGGCTATAACATCAGCCAGAAGGATGGGAGAGCTCTAGGTGCTTTCCATCGAGTCTCCTTATCTGGTCTTCCATAGGGACAAGGTTGTCCTGCGCCCCTAGCCGCAATTCCTTCCAAAGGTGGTGTTGGAGTTTCACATTAACCAGGTGTTGACTCTGCCAGTGTTCTACCCCAATCACACCTTGGAGGCTGAATATAGGCTCCATACTTGGGACTCTAGAAGAACACTCTCTTTTTATAAGGAGCAGACGGCTGAAGTTCAGGGAGAGGTTCGCCAGCTGTTTGTCACCTACGCTGAAACCGCACCTAGCAGACCTGCAGCCAAGCAGATGATAGGCACGTGGGTCACCTCCTGCATAGATCTCTGCTATAGGTTGGTGGGCATGGAGCCTCCCAAAGGGATAAGAGCTGATTCTACCCGCCATGCCACTTCTTCGGTGCCTGCTTCTATGGACGTCCCTATCCAGGAAATCTGCAGGGCTGCTACCTGGAAGTCAGAACACAGCTTTATTTCCCATTACCACATTGACCTAGAGTCACGCCGGGATGCTGGTTTTGGGACCTCGGTTCTCCAGACCCTGTTCCGTAAGTAGGAGGTGCGTGCCTTGCCTTCCTTCTCCCGAAGAACTGCTAGGAGTCTGCCAATAAGAGTGGATTGAACAACATATCTACATCCCTAGAAATACAGGTTACTCACCTGTAACAGGAGTTCTAGGAGTGGTATATATTGTTCATCCACACGACCCACCCGACCTCCCTGGCTTCCAGAGGGCTAGGTCTGGTGTCATGGGGCAGAGCCGAGGGTTTTAACACCTGGGTGGGAGCGAGGAGCCAGTTTGAAAACCTTCTGGCAACATTTATAGCGGCAAGGAACCTGCCAATAAGTGTAGATGAACAACATATACAGTACCACTCTTAGAACTCCTGTTACAGGTAAGTAACCTGTATATTCTGATTCATCAAAGCAGGTCACCTCACCATAGATTCATTCTTAAGAAACCCACAGTTGGTTTGCCGGACTACAAAATCCTGATTGACAGCAGTGTAAAATGACCTAGCCAGATCTCACCACCAGAGAGACATGTAAAAAAACTACAACTATGGCATCCTCATTAGGACAAATCCACCTAGTGGAGAACTACAACTACATCATCCTCAGTAGGACAAACCCATTAGGTGGAAGAACTATTTTTTATTTATTTATTTTATTTCTCGGATTACAAGTACCTTTGAGCCAGAGACTGTTTTACAGAGGTTCTATGTTGGGTAACTATTTTATTGCAAATACATGTAGGTCATGCTTTTTTAAAATATTTATTTAGGTAAACCTCTAAAATAAGGTTGCCCATTTTATAAGCGAATTAAGCCCACTCTAGGGCATGGGTTTACTGAGAACTAATCCACACCTGGGGTGGTTGATGTCACTCGGTGCAGCCTCATGCCCCCGGCATGGATTACTTTTAATTATACATTGGGGTATGAAAATTCTGTAACCTCGTTGGTCAAAACACATCACATGACAGCGGTATATCCTGTAATAACCCATGTTTGAGAAATGGCATTTATAAAAAACATACTTAAATACATTTAAAATTTATTTTACACATGGGTCCATTGTATAATTGCAATAAGGCACTCCAGGGTGTGGGTTATTGGGGGATTTACCCACTTCTTATGTGGTTAAGTCACTCAGCTGCGCCTTGTGACACACCACACAAGGCGTGGGTAAATCCCCCCAAAACTCACACCCTGTCATGCCTTATTGCTTAAGTAAACTCATACGCTGTCATGGGTTAGACCTTACTTAAAACACTGAACTATCCCTGCTGACGTAGAGACAGCACAGGAGCAGATCCCCCTACTCTGTCAATAAGCAACAAATGACTAACTGAGATGAGTTTTGTTTTCCACAGGATGGGGTGTTGCGCCGTCTGAGCATCAGCAGCACAGATATACATGTTGAGGAGCTCTGGGAGGCAGGAGAACCAATCCTAAAAATTGACTTCTCTACAGATTATGGAATTCTGGCAGTGGCAACAAGTAAGGTAGGCAATATGTCCTCAAGAAAAGTGTTTCAACGTCTAAACTGTTCTCCTGTTTTGTCATAATGGGAACCTAAACTTTGTTTATTATTTTATTATTATAACTGTAAGTCAAGGGTGGAAAATGAGAAAGAAAAAGTGTGGCCTACTAGGATTCAAACCTTAGATCTCTGGTATACTGTTCCAGCGCTCTAACCATTAAGCTACAGGCTCACTGGTCAACACATCTGAGGAATTTCCTTACAGCCACACACACTCCTTTGTCTAGTGTTGTGCAATTATGCAACTAGGAACCAGTGTTAGAAATACCACTTTCTCTCAGTGCAGTTGAACCCCTGCAAGGTATACATATTTTTAAATCAAGGATGGAAAGTGAGAGAGGAAAAGTATGGCTTACTGGGATTCGAGCCTCAGATCTCTGATATGCCATTACAATGCTCTCACCATTAAGCTACAGGCTCACTGGTCAAAGCATCTGAGGAATTTTACTTTTCCTTTCTCATTTTCCATCCTTGATATAAAAATATGTATACCTTGCAGGGGTTAAATTGCACTGAGAGAAAGTGGTATTTCTAACATTGGTTCCTAGTTGCATAACTGCGCAACACTAGAAAAAGGAATGTGTGTGGCTGTAAGGAAATTCCTCAGATACATTGACCAGTGAGCCTGTAGCTTAATGGTTAGGGCTCTGGAGTGGTATACAAGAGATCTGAGGTTTGAATCCCAGTAGGCCATACTTTTCCTTTCTCATTTTCCATCCTTGATTTAAAAATATATATACTTTGCAGGGGTTAAACTGCACTGAGAGAAAGTGGTATTTCTTATTATAACTGGAAATTTGGGCATGTGTGAAGTCTGTTTAATATTCCCAGTATAGTATTTATTTTTAATAGTCCTATTTTGTCCTCATTGTTATTGCAGCCTTTTTCATGACACATTTTCATTTTTACGTTGATTACGCTTGCGCTAACCAATGTATTGTGGCAATATGGGATTTTGGGGGGTCACTGCAGAGCCCACTGCAGTTCACACAACCATGGGCTCAGCAGTCTACCCCAGTTTTACCCCAATGACTACTAGGTGTAGTCCTGACGCAACTTTCTGCTGAGTGGGCTGAGCGGTCATGCATTTCAAAGGACTAAAGTCGCTCTAATCCGAGAGGGCTTCAGTCTTTGATTTGCATAACCATTCAGCTCACCCAGCAGATTAACTTTTAGCCTAAAACATTTGTTGTCCTCAGAGTGAGAAAAAAAAGTCCCTGGTAGTCTAGTGTCCCTCCCTCCTACCTTAGTGCCCAATTCACCAGTGTCCTGTCCCTGTAATAAAGAAAACTGTACCTCTTTTTTTTTTTTTTTCCAACAAATAATTTTTATTGCGACATGAGGAAAATTGATAGCATAATAAATTACATCCATCAGAATCACATCAATCCACATCAAATAGTTTATACAGATAGTACAGACAAAAGCTTTGTCACTATATATAATTAGCAGAATTGGGCCCTGAGTAATGACTACCATAATAATGACATACCACAGCTACAAAAGCTTCCAGCATCCTAGTTTGGAAAAATGTCTGCCTCGACTGCTGCCAGTAGAGCACCCCATATTTGCAAAAAAATTCTCTAATTGACCCAAAGCAGGGAACTGTGCTTTCAGACAACATGAAGTCTTGCTATATTATGACATATGCAGTTTGTCCCAGCCTTAGAACTGCTCCGGAGGTGAAAGAGTTAAAGTCCATGCCAGGCATGGAACTTAGAGCTCGAGCTCGGTTGAAAATTCTATCTGTTGCTCTTCAAACTTAAACTGTCAGATCTTTACGGGCAAAAACTCACTAAGACTCTGTGTGGAAGCTGAAAACCTACACTAGCCAACTGGCTACTTAAATAAACACATTTTTTGGTGCCACAAAGAAGACTCAAGTCAGGAGACCCAAAAAATGACAACACAACAAAGATCACCCCAAAAGGAGGGTGAAAAACAAGGTGGGCATCTACAAAGTGCCAACCTGCCCTGCCCACCCACATCCATGAAGTAAGGTTCTGAGAGGGGCAGGCGGGGAGTCATATGTAAGACTCCGGTGAAGAAGCAACATTACTAAGGTGAGTAATTTTTCTTCAAACAACATAGTCTTGCTATATTATGACTTATACTCTGACTACAGCAGTACCTCCATGGAGGAGGGACAGAACCTACTTAGGAAATAGGCTCTGAAGCACAGCTGTGCCAAAACGAAGCATCACTCTAGCCTGGATGTCCAGGAAGTAATGCTAGTAAAGTGTGCACTGTTTTCCAGGTAGCTGCTTGACATATCTCTAGGATAGAGATGCCCTGGCAGCAACCAGGCGCATACTGTACCTCTGGTGGAGTGAGCCCTCAGGACTGAGGGAGAACTTTACCCAGTTTTCATAGCAGGGTGGACACAAGAGGCGATCCACCTGGCAATGGATCCTTTTGGTGGCAGTTCCTTTGCCAACCTCACCATAAGTGAGGAACAGTTGGAGGAGTTAAACCTGTGACCTTTGGTATGATCTATGTAGTAGCTAAGTGATCTTTGACATCTAAACTGTGCAACCTCCTCTCACCAGAAGAGGAATGGCCAGTGAAGTACACAGGAGAGATATAGATTGATTAAGGTGGAAATCTGAGACCACCTTAGGCAAGAACTTTCGGTTAGTCCTGAGGCCTACCTTATCTCTGTGAAAGGAGATAAAATCAGGCTCCACTGACAATGCTTGTAACTCACTTATCGCCTGGCAGAAGTGATGGCTACAAAAACACAGTTTTCCAAGTCAAGTACTTGAGCTCTGCTGAGGACAAGGGCTCAAAGGGTGTTGCATAAGTTGGGCAATGCAAATATTAAGATCCCAGGCAGGAAGGATCCTAAATGGGGGTTGGTGTGAAGCAACCCTTTGAAAAACTTGGGAGAATACAGGATGAGCTGAAAGAGAAGAGGCTTACCTACTGACAAGAAAGCAGACACGGCTGCCAAGTGCACTTTTAGGTAGCTGGTCTCAGCCCTAAAGTATTTAAATGAACCATATAAACCAGGACTCGGGTAAGTCAGCAGATTCTGGGAAATATCTTCCCAGAGCACCATATGGAAAAATCTCTTCCATTTGGAATTATAAGTAGCCCTGGTGGAAGGCTTCCTAGAAGCCTTCAGAATATCCAATACACCTTGGGAAAGGTGTAGGTCAGCAAACTCTAACTCTTCAAGAGCCAGGCCTTGAGATTGAGAGATTTGAGGTTCGGGTACTCAAACCCTCTCCTGAGCACAGAATAATGGATTGTGACTCCTGGGAGACACAGGGGACGGTGGACTGCTAAGGACATAAGGAGTGGGTACCAGGGCTGTCTGGCCCAGTCTGGAGCAATCAGAAACATCTTGCAGGATTGAAACCTGCTTTTAACTAGCACTTTGAACAGGAGAGGGAAGGGTGGAAAGGCATAGAGAAACTTCCCTTCCCAACTGAGAAGGAAGGCACCCAGGGGGACTGAGCACAACACTGGGGGCCTGCAACAAAAAAAGGAAGTTGGTGATTGTCTGGGGCTGCAAAAAAAAAAGATCTATCTGGGGTGTGCCCCATCTGGCAATACCACCTCCAGAACTAAGGGATCCAGAGCCCATTCATGATGGCCTTGGGAAATCCTGCTGAGAGCATCTGCCAGGACATTGCCCTTGCCTGGGAGGTGAACTACTACAAGGGAGTGTTCAGGGGTAAGCCAGAGACCACAACTGTTGCTTGATTGCAGGCCGTAGACCGAGTGCCCTTGCTGTTGATGTACCACATTGTGGTGGTATTGTCTGTTCTGACTTGAATAACCTTGTTCTGAACAGATTCGGAAAAACTTGAAGTGCTAGAAAAACTGCTCTGAGTTCCAACAGATTGATGTGGAGCAGAGATTCCTGGGGACCCCAATCCCTGGGTGGTGAAGTCGCCCGTATGAGCTCCCCACCCCAATAGGGATGCATCTGTAGTAAGGATTAAGGAGTGAGACTGAGGGTAAGGGGACCCCTGTCTCAAATTGCCTGGTCCTGCCCCACTGAAGGGCCTGGATCAGGGTTCGAGTCACTGGAATTAATTTGGTTAGAGAGTCCTTTCTTTGAGACCAAAAAGGTCTCAAATGGAACTGGATGTCCTCATCTGAAATCTGGCTCCCTGCACTACTGCTGTCGAAGCAGCCATGTGTCCCAGGAGCTGCAGAGTGCCTTGCTGGTCGAGAGACCAGGGGTGAAGGAGGAAGCCAGAGAAATCAGGGTACTTGCCTTTCCAGAGGAAGGAGCTCTGGCTTCTTTTGTGTTCAGTTCTGCACCTATGAAGGTGAGAAGCTGGACAGGCTCTAGGACTGACTTTGGAAGATTGAGAAGGAAACCTAGAAGTTAGCAGTTGCTGAGTTACTTGAAGGTGTAACCCGGCTTGGTCTGTGGACTGACCTACTATGAGCCAGTCGTCCAAGTAAGGAAAGATGGCAATTTTTTGCCTTCTTAAGTGGGCAACTGCTACTGCCAGGCATTTTGTGAATACCCTCGGGGCAGATGTAAGGCCGAAGGGCATTGCTCTGAACTGGTAATGACCTGAGGGCAGTTCGAATCTGAGGTACTTTCAGTGGGAGCTTCTGATGAGAACATGAAAATAGGCATCCTTGAGGTCCAGGGATACTAGCCAGTCCCCTGGCCATAAAGAGGGTAAAATAATTCCCAGAGTCACCATTTTGAATTTTTAAAAGGTGTTTGTTTAGATACCTGAGATCCAGGATGGGCCGCCATTCTTCTGTCTTTTTTGGGGTAAGGAAGTACCTGGAGTACAACCCTTTGCCTTGGTGCAGGGTGGAACCTTTCCACAGCTCTGAGAGCCAGGAGGGTGAGACTTCTGCCTCAGGGCAAAAGCCTCTGAAGGATTTGCAGGTGGAGAGGATCTGATTCTCATCTTTGGAAATTTTTTGAAGCTGAGAACCAGTCCCTGGCTTACTACTTCCAGGACCCACTTGTCTGACGTTAGAAACTCCCAGTCCTGGACAAAGTAAGCCAGCCTGCCTCCTACAGGTAGTGGAGAATCGGCCCTGGGCTCCCCACCAGGGTGCCTGTTTGGCAGGGGCTTTAGGCTGAGGGGTGGACGCAGGCCTGCCTGCACCCCGTCTGCCTCTCCCTCTAAAGAACCCCTTCTGTGCAAAAGCTGAAGAGGAAGCCTGGGCTTGGTAAAAAGGCCTATGAAAAGGCCTACTCCTGCCCTGGGAGGCTGCCTTTGGAAAGTGACTTGCCTTTCCTTGGCCTGTGCACTCCTATAGGTGGTCCTATATTCATCCATTTTCTTCATGTAATTCTCTGTTTGCTCCCCAAACAGAGAGTTGCTCACAACAGGGAAATCCATCGCCTTAGTCTGGGTATCCTGTGACAGGCTAGTACATCTGATCCAAGCCATTCTATGGAGAGCCACAGATGTAGCCGTGACTCTGGATGATACATCATTAGAGTCCACTGCAGCATGGAATTGCACCTTGGATGCCTCAATACCATCGGGGCCACCTGCTCCAGCTCTTCTGCCAGCTGGCCAGGAACCTGCTTTGCTAGAGCTAAAACAGTAACCCATCTGGATTTTTGATGTCTAGCAACATAAGCCATATAATTAGCCTGTCTGAGTCCTAAGGAAGCTGCCATGTACTGTTTCTTTGCCATGGCAAGACTCCATTAGAAGAAACAACATTACTAAGGTGAGTATTTTTTCTTCTCTATCAACATACATTGTTTTAGATTGTTAACCCACTGCTGTATGCTGGGGTAGTTTGTGACAACCAATTCTGTGCAATTTGTCTTGCGTGCATTCACCAAAGCTAAAGACCATAACATTTAATGTTTTGCCTTGCTCGGGCGATCCGGATCAGCCCCCAGTAAAAATTCTATTGCAGAGTGAGGCAGGACAACACCCAAAACCTTGGACATTATGTTGTGCATTCCATTCCAAAAGGGCATAATTTGGGGACAGAATAAGGCCATGTGTATAAAGTCTGCCTTACCAGCCTGACATTTGGGGCATAAATCAGATCTGGAGGGGCTCATCTTGTTAAGCGGCACCGGGGTATAGTATGCCTGGTGTAAAAAGGAGAATTGCACCTGTCGGAGCTTATTGCTCCTAGAACAGGTAGCCAAATGCTTGGATGCACACTGCCAAGTGTGTTCATTAAACTCAATGCCCAGATCCACCTCCCATTTCCCCATAATTTTATTCGAGGGCTGTGTATCATACCCTCTATGGCATTGATAATAGACTGTTAGTGGTCTAGATCCAGGCTGAGGAGCAAATAATTCCTTTTCCAAAGCTGAGAGAGGGGCCCACCCAAACCTAGGACTAAGGGCAGCTCCCAGAATGTTTCTTAAGCGGTAGTAAATGAAAAAGTCTCCCCCTGTATATTCCACTTATCCTTAAGATAGGCAAACGGCACTATGCGACCACCCACATAAAGTTGGTGAACTCAGCTTAGCCCCTTAAGACCCCAGTCTCTTAGTCTATAGGTCATAGCTAAGGTGGATGCAGACTTCATTCTAACTGCCTCTGTTATAAGAGTCATGTGAGTAGGCGCTATTGGTCTACTAATTGTATGGTGTGCACGTGCCCAGGCCTCAACTGTAGCTGAAGCAAATGGATTTGGGTAATCCGGTGTTGTCCTGTACCAAAGCACCTCTGCCAAAGCTCCCCCTTTTATTTTCAAGTCGGTGCCCAATTCTTCAAGCTCCAACCAACCAATAGTGCTCTCATCTGTGCCCACTGGTAGAGCGGCAGTCTGAGCCACCTGATAATAATACTTGAAATTTGGCAGACCAAGACCACCCCATCGGGGAGGTAGCTGTAATATTGATCTTTTCACCCTGGAATTTTCACCCCGCCATAAAAGTCTGTGAACAAGAGTCCAACCTCCGAAAGTGACATTTAGGGAGCTTAACTGGAAGGGACTGATACAGATATAATAATCTAGGTAGTACCATCATATTTATGACACCCACTCTGCCTAATAATGAAACTGGTAATGCCATCCACCTTTCACAATCCAGAGCCAGTGTCCTTAGCAAGGGCTTAAAGTTTAACTTATACAAGGCATGTGCACTTCCTGACATATAGATCCCCAAATGCAGTGTCAGTGGCTCAGTAGGTAGCACACTTGCCTCCGAGGCCGGGAGATCAGAGGGCTGTGGGTTCAGTTCCCACATCTGGCACTTGGGTTAATATCCCAGTACTGACACTGTAATGCAGCATGAGAGGGGTGCTGCATTTCTGAGGTGCCGTCTTTCGGATGAGATGTTAAACCGAGGTCCCATCTGCCTGGATTGGTGGTAGTTCAGGTGGATGTTAAAGATCCCATGGCACTTATCGAAAAGAGTAGGGGAATTTCCCTGGTGTCCTGGCCAAATTTCCCTCATTCACTAAAAAATACCACCAACAGCTTAATCTGGTTCAAGGTCAGTTGGCATTCATCTGTATCCCCTTCCCCCGGGTCGTGCCTGAAAATAGGCAGGATTTGTCTAGTGCACTTACCCAGTCAACAAAAGCTAAATAAATAAATATTTAAGTTTAGACACCACCTGTAAGCCATTCAAATGTTGGAGCAAACACTGCCTCTGTAGTTTTCCTGTTGGGAGGACTTCACTCTTGGTCCAATTAATTTAATAGCCTGAAATTAACCCATATTCAGAAAAAAACAGATGTACAGAAGGGAGATCGACAGATGGAACCTGGAGGTAGAGGAGAAGATCATCAGCATATAGAGCTACCTTGTGGTCAGTCTCATTAGCCTGAAAGCCTCGGATCCTTGAATTATTACGAATAACTCCAGCTAAGGGTTCTAAGGACAGGACATATAACAGGGCAATAGGGGACAACCCTGTCTAGTCCCTCTACTTAAAATAAACTGAGAGGTTAGGCCTCCGTTTACCACAGTTTGGGCGGTGGGGCTCGTATAAAGTGTCCTAATCCACAAAATACAATTTGAGCCGAATCCCATTTTGCTCAGTGTGGCAATTAAGTACCCCCACTCCACTCAAAGACCTTCTCCGCATCTAATGCAAGAATAGCCACCCCATGTTTATTCTTAGATTTCTCCCAGTGGTAAGCAATATTCAGAGTACGTCTAATATTGTACTTCCCATATCTGCCTTTCACAAAACCAGTCTGGTCGGAGTGCACAACGCTAGGCAATAAGGGATCTAACCTGGACGCCAGAACCTTCGCTAAGATCTTGTAATCAGCATTTAGCAAAGAAACAGCTCTGTAAGAAGAACACCGACTGAGGTCTTTACCAGGTTTAGGGAGAACTGTAATGACTGCTGACCGAGTGTAGGTGGGCAGAATTCCCGTGGTCCTACTCTCATCCAGCATGTCAGTCAAGGAGACAAGAAGCGTATCTTGGCAACATTTATAAAAATCAATAGGAAGGCCATCCAGGCCAGGAGCTTTGCCACCCTTTAGTCTCTTAATAGCCAGGCTGATCTCCTCTTGATTGACTGGGGTCTCCAACATTTCAGACTGAGCCTCAGAAAGTGTTTTTAATGAGGCCTTGTCCAGAAAAGCATTGATCAGCTCAGGTGAAGGGGGAAAACTCTGTAGTGTACAGCTGTTTATAAAAACTCTCAAAGGCTCTGCTTATTTCCTCAGGGTTATCTACCAAGTCCCCATTTGAAGTGTGTATTTGGGTTACTGTCATCTCCCCCTCCCTCCTACGTAACTGCCAAGCCAGCATCTTCCCCGCTCGATCCCCCATCGAAATACTGACCAGCCTGGGAAAGCAGTATAGCTCTTTCTAGTCAGGCACCGCAGGCCGAATTGTACTACCATTTCAGTTTCTGCAATTTATTGTGTAGCAGTTGGTCAGGTTTAAGTCTATGAGACTGCTCAACCATTTCTATCTGAGATCTCAGCTCCTCTTAATTCCTTAGCTTTGTTCCGGGTGTCATGTGCTGTATACGAAATGGTATGCCCTCTAATATAAGCCTTTAAAGCTTTCCATCTCGTAGAGTTAGAGGTATCTCCTTTTCTATTAAAGACAAGGAACTCCTCAATACGTTCATTAATAAAATGGACAAAAGCTTGATCTTTCAACAGCAAAAGGTCCATTTTCCAGGATATACTCCCTGTCGCTATATGCCCCACTTTAAGACCCACAGATACTGCAGCATGGTCTGAGATCCGAATGGGAGAATAACTGGCCTCTCTCAAGATGGGTATCATGTCAGTACTAATTAACACCTTATCAATATGGGCATATGATTTATGTGCAAAAGAATAAAAACTGTAATCCCTGCCAGTTGGATATAAATACCGCCAAGCATCAATCATACCAACCTCCTGCATTAACATAGCCAGTGCCCTTGCATTTTTTGTCAGTGGTGCAGGTGTGGTGTTAGACCTATCTAGGATGGTATCTATTACACAGTTGAAGTGGCCCCCCCTACCCCCAAATCAATGCGCCCTGCCAGGCCACCAGGTCCAAGGAGAGTCTCTGAAAAAATTCAGGATCCTCTACATTAGGAGCATATATTGAGCCCGAATTATAAGTACCCAACACTGGATACATTACCCTAGCAAGGGCATATCTACCTTGTGAATCCAGCTTAGATTCCATCTAGGCCAAGTGGAAGAGGTTGTACATCTGCGACCGTGGCTTCGCCGACTCCCGGAATCTCCAGCTGTGGTACCTCTGGGTTCGAAGGGCTGGAGTCATGCCAGCACAGGCCAAGAGCTCTTCCTTCAGCCTTGGATAGTCAGTGGCGACTCCCTCATCCAGATCATAATACGCATGCTGGGCCTTGCCACACAAAAATGGAGCTAAAATGCCAGCCCACTGTTCCTGAGGCCATGATTCATGAGTAGCCATCCTTTCAAAAGCGAGCAAATATGCTTCAGTGTCGTCAGCCATCGTCATTTCCTGCATACAGTGGGAAGCCCTTATAGTCCAGTAACCCTCTGGGGTAGGCCCTCCTGGGCAACCTTCTCCCGGCATGATGTTGATGAGACGCTCTATTATTTCCTGGAGGACAGCGCGGTCCTGGGCCATCTGTGTGAGCAGCAACTGCTTATTCTCTTGTTGAGCCCGAGTAGCTTCCTGCTGGGCTGCCGTAGCCTGGATCAAGGCTTTCACCACGTCCTCCATGGCTGGTCTCCTTTACTCTTGGGTGGTTGGGATTCCAGCCAAATTCTTTGCCGACCTGATCCCACTTCTCACACCACATGTGACAAGGCGCAAGCTCGCCACAGGATTCAGGATCAGCTTTACGGTGGTTAAGGAGTCTCAGGAAGACCAATTTGTTAACATCAAACCAACCAGGTATATTTTTATTTTCTCTTAATATGGTTGGTGACATAGAACTTTAGGCTTCTGCCCTTTTCCTTTTCCTTTTTAAGCCCCACCGGGGAAAATGAAACAAAAACAGAAATAAAGAGGCCTAGCTCCGGGTGGGAGCGCTGACTAAACAGTCCCCGACCCTAACTAGAAACCCCCCTTTTCCAGAAGGCTAGACCTTCTGGAAGAACACAAACAGTAAAATGGAAAACTCACAATGGAAATAACTTTCTTCTTTTTGGCCTAATTCCGGAGACAGCTTGTCAGCCCTCTATCCCTGCAGCAACTGCCTGCTGGCTTTTCCTTCCTGTTTTTAAAGCTCTCCTGTCTGTGCAGCTGCAGCCAATCAGCCGAATCAGCTGCAGCTGTACACTGACCATCTTACTCAGGGAAACCCTCTCTCCTCCAGGACCTGGGTTTATCACAATATTTATTTTTATTTATTAAAGTCTCAAAATTACACCACCTTTGAGCCAGAGGCTCGTTTACCAAGGCTCCATGTCAATAAGGGAAGGAGAAAACACGAGCAGATTACATGATATAAGGGTAGGCAAACAGATTACAAGTTACGTAATGCAGTGTACAAACAGAGTGGCTTGAATATTACATTACATAGTTAGATTCAGTAGTGAGAACATCTAGGTAAGATAGGAATCTGGGTTACAGTTGTCTTCCACCTAAGAAGAGTGGTCGGGGGGCTGACCTTGTCAGAGGTCTCGTAGGTTAAGGGAAAACAGTATAGGTTGGGAGTGGGTCTGCGAGGAAGTATTGAGAGTATAATAAACAGGCCTATGTTATAAACAAGGATAGAGACGAAGAGATAGAGTTAGGACCTGGAGGATAGACTGAAGAGCAAGAAAAGGGCGGGGAGTGGGGTAATAACTGATGGGTGGAGTTTGGGGGTGGGAAGTGAGAGAGAGAGAGAGAGTGTGAAGTGGCTATTGCAAAGGGGGGTAAGTCAGTGTTGGGGCCAAAGGTGGTAATTGACTGTTTGAGTAAGGGGGAGGTGATATTGCCAGGGTAGGTGGGGTAGGAAGGGAGACTGAATCAAATTGCTATTTCAGTCATCGTATTTCAGTGGGTTTTGAGTTTCAATGTATTTCAAAGGGCTTTTCAACGTAGTGGCATAACTTGGCCATTTTTTAATATTTTTGCCCCAGATTTTCAACATATCTTTTTGGGACCCCACCTCATGAACAATTAAGTGACAGTGGGCAGTTCTGTCCCAAAAGGTGAATTCACATTGACAAATGCTTGTTGTAAAACTGTCTCATATTGAATTTCCAAAAACATAGGAAGAATGTATAAAAGAGAAGCCATCAAAAATTGTTGTGCAACCTGATTAGTTATGCCTCAGTGCCACATGGTGGGCTGACCTGCAAGTTGAAGAGTCTGAGAGCAGGGAAGAAACTGGTCAGATGGGTCAAGAACTGGCTGCAGGGTAGACAGCAGAAGGTAGTAGTAAGAGGGGAAGCATCTGAACCCAGGGCAGTAACAAGTGGTGTACCACAGGGCTTGATGCTGGGGCTGGTTCTGTTTTAACATTTTCATAGCCGACATTGCAATAGGGATTACGAGCAAGATCAGTCTCTTCACAGATGGCACAAAGATCTGTGCCGAGGTAGATGGTGGGGGGGCAAAGGTTCTTCAGGAGGATTTGGCAAAACTGGAGGAATGGCCTTATAATACTTGGCAGCTTGGTTTCAATGCCAAGAAGTACAAAGTGATGCATTTAGGAGGCAAGAACCCAGGACACAGTTACTGGCTGGAGGGTGTCCCATTAGCAAAATCTAAGGAGGAGGAGAAGAATCTGGGAGTGCAGGTAATCGGGGAGAGGAGTCAGTCTGCTCAGTGCAGGAAAGCAGCAGTGAAGGCAAACAGGATGCTAGGTTGCATAGCAATGGGGATTACTTCCAGGAGTGGGAAGGTCATCTTGCCCCGCTACAGGTCCCTGGTGAGACTGCACCTAGAGTTCTGTGTGCAGTTCTTGCACCCCTACTTGAAAAGGGACATCAGACTACTGGAAGGGGTACAGCGCGGAGCAACAAAAATGATCCTGGGGTTGGGGGACTGACCATATGAGGAGAGACTGAGAGAGAGCTCAATATGTATACCCTGGAGGAAAGAAGGGAGAGATGGGATATGATTGAGACCTTCAAGTACCTTAAGGGTTTGAACAGAGTAGACACCAGGTGTATGTTCAGTCTGAAGGGCGGAAGGGAAACCAGGGAACAATCTATGAAGTTGGAAGGGGGCAGGTTCAAGAGGAAATGGAGGAGGCACTATTTCACAGAAAGGGTGGTGGCAGGGAGGAACGATCTGCCAGAGGAAGTCATATCGCTGCAGAGTGTTGGGGGCTTCAAGAGGGGGTGGGACAGATTCAAGGGAGGATACAAACCAGGAGGGGTGCAAGATGGGGGAGGGCTTATGAGGAAGGGGGCAGCTGCAGTCTAATGGACTGAAGTGCTACACACTCGAGCAGACTAGATAGACTGAATGGCCTGTATCTGCTGGTAGTTTCGTATTCTCGTATTATAGTACTGTAGGTACTACAAACATACCCTCCAATGTTATGTCCCAGAGGGGATGGCCAATAAGAAATTAGCACTCTAACGCTAAAACAATAGCACTGTAGTCAAATAACAAGCATTTGTCAATGCTGAATGTTTCCTTGCATGGTGTACACCAAATAAGTAAAAGAGAAACGAGCAGTAAGTAAACTGTAATGCCTGGAGATAATAGCGTGAAATGAATGACATGGTCGAAACGGAAACTTTTTGTTAGATGGAGAACAAGTACTGATGGTCAACACTCACCCCCTCTTAAAAAGCAGGCACCATATTCAAATCATATAATACAAGTTTCAGGGTTAGGCAGACAGTAACCAAGGTCCACATATGATACATCTCTCAACCTTTTATCAGTCAGAGGACACTGTCCCTCAAAATCATGGAAAGAAGACAAAATGTGTGCCACTTCATCACATCAGTGAAACAGCTCTGCACAACACACTAGTGTAGAACATGGTGCTTTTTCTGCTGATAGGTTGCTCCCAAAAATTCAGAGGACCACTATGAGTGTGAGGGACAGCACCTCTGGAAACAAGCATCTTATCCATGATGAGGCCAAGTGGATAATCCCATCTCCGTGCTAAAGTGACACTCGTCCCTGTCTGACATAGGGTTACCACTTGTCCCGATTTCCTCAGGACAGTCTGGTTTGGGTGGTTGTGTTCTGCCAAAAACAATGAAAAATGATAATACTAGGAACAAAAATATTTCCCTTTTCCTCTAGAAGTTGCAGAAAACTAGGATACCGTAACTAAAATACCGGAAATGATAGGTAACAATATGAACAAAAAAAAAACTACGACAGGCAGTCTTAGTTTTTGATTATTTAGAGAAAAGAATTCTGTTGTAACTATCACACTTAGGCTTCTTAAAATGTGATAACCCTAGTCTGACTTCTTACTAATAGTAATGGGGCAGTGAGGTATCAGATGTGTATCAAGTTGTCCTACGGCTTACTGTGTCCTGCCTTGTAGTTTTTAGCTCAATCAAAGTAGTTTCCTAAAATGTTATTTCTAGACTCGCCTCCCTTTTCCTGTCACTGAGGAGGCTGTGTTCGGTATAATTCTCATCATCTGGTTGCCTCTTGTCTGCGGCGCTGACCAGTAGGTCACCAGTTCAGAGTGGATTGCAAAACGAAGGCAAGGCTTTCAATATTACTTGCTTTTTTTTTTTTTTCCTTCTTTCTTCCTCTCCAGTCGTTAGTGATCCAATTGGACAAGCTAGTGGTGACAGGGTTGAACAAGGCTGCCTCTTTTTGACCCAACTGCAAAATCTGCAAACAGCTGCAGCAGCTGGAAGCAGTTTCCTTATTGCTGCGGACAGATTGTGATCCTGCATCTGTACAAGGATTCGATTACCAAAGTGCTGCGGATTGAGCATTATCATTCCTACGACATGACCTACAGCTGACCTCTTTCTATTAAACATAAACTCTTTTGACAAAGGGTGAACTCCCATGTCAGCTTACAAAAAGTGAATGAGAATAAGTTAGCTCTGCCTTGACTGTCCCATGTGCCAATCAGCTCCTACTATGCAAAGCCATGGCCCCGCCCATGATGTCACTAGCTCCACCCCTTGTCTTTTGGAATCGGTGACCTGCCATGAAGTCGGTAGCTTCACCCCATTGCCTATAAGAGAGCAGCCAGCTCGCTCCTTAGTCTGTTGTGTTGGGTGGTAGGCTCCTAATGTCCCGTGGCATATGTATATGTTTCTCCTCCTGCTTGTGCATGACACTAACTGCCAGGGGGGAGCTGTTATCTCGCCACCCCAGGGTCACTAGTCAGGGGTAGCTATGGTCTGAATATGCAGAGAACATGGTGCCCTGTTCATTCTGCTTGTACAGCTCCTAATGTCTTGGGGCATATTGAGGTGTTTATTCTCGTTCTTTTGCATGACACTGGCTGACATGGTATGGAAGTGGGGAGTCTTACAACACAGCACATGGTGGAATACAAAAGAGAGGAGGAGTAGCATATGGTGACCTGAGTCACAGAGTGAATGGCAGACACATGGAAAGGGGCACAGAAAGGATCAGTGGCTGTGAAGGAGAAGGGAAACCACAATTCACAGGACAATTTTCAGCAATAACGCACCAGCAATCAGGGCACTTCAGCCAACTGACAAGGGGAAACCATTTGTTTTGCTGTAGTGAGTATGAATAGTTGCTAGTTGTAGCTTGACTCCCTGTACCTCCGTGCTATGAACATGTACATATTCAGCAGTAGGGTTATGTAAGGCAAAGAAGGGTGAGTGGTGTGGCTGAAGTTCACCTCACTGATGGACATCTTCTCAGCAAGACTGGCACTCTTGTGTTGCAAGTGGTGTGGCTGAAGTTCACCTTAGTGACAGACGTCCTTTCGGCAAGACTGTCAGTCACGACCTGACCAGGAGCCATATTAGAAAGTAATAAAGCCGCTCAGCTGCTTGCTAGATGGCTTTATGCAAAGGAAAGTACTGACGTGCTCTCTCATTGGAGCGCTTCAGTCCTTTCAAGTACACAAAGATCTTCCCTGTATTAATCTTCACCACTCATCACTGGTGGGTACAAGCCAGAGGTGCAGGACCCTGCAGGAAGCTTTGCTTGTAAAAGCTTTACTGCTTTAAGGGGGAGGGATGACATTGGGGACGGCACTGCCTCAAGGCCGACACACTGTGTGGTGCTCGCGAGTTGGACAGCAACCAACGCCATCCCTTCTAGTCCCTCAGTTCTGCTCTTCCCGCCATTAAAATAGCAGATGCTCATGGGACAACATTCTTTTCAACTGTGTCAGTTCAAAAACTCTAGTTTTTCTCCATGCTGCTTGTCTTTACCATTTCTTGATGCCATTTCACAGCACTGTTTTTCGACATCGGTTAGTTTCTGTGTCATGCTTTTCCTGCTTATAATTTTGTTGTTGTTTGAGGCCGAGTCACGTCAGGTTTGGGGTGCAAGTCTGTGAAGGAGGGGACCACACTATGCGACAGTGCCCCTATGGAGGTCGTTTTACCATTATGGACCCACATGATTGGTGCTCCACCTGCTTGGGGTCTTTAGGGCTGGCCTCCCCCTGTGGCTACACGCTCTGGGGGAGAGCAGGTGGCTGAGGGCTCTTGTCCCACTGAGCCCCAGCACCTGGGCGAGCGGTTAGGTGTGTGGTCGGTCTCCTCAGAGGGGCTGGCTGCAGGCCACTTCAGGCCTGGTTTTCCCTTGGAGTGCCAGCAGACCCCAGTGTTGAGGCCTCAGCTCCATGTTGGGCCAACGTCAGAGGTCCCTTCAGGGGCTTCAGGGGGTTTTGACTTCAGCTGCTGGCTCTGGGGACGGTGAGTAGTGCCTTCCTCCTGCTGCTGTGGAGTCCCTTCCTGATGCAGATTTCTGTACAGGGACTGGCAGAGTGACAGGGGTTGCTTCTCTGGGTGTCTCCATTGTTTCCCCCTCCGATTCAGGGAGTGACTCGGAGGGTTTGGAATGGCTACCTGGCTCTTTGGAGAAGTCGCCTACTGGACTTTGTTCATGGTCTTCTGGAAGCTCTGACCTGGACATAGACTTAGAGCTTGCCGCCGCCCATGTCTTGTTCGATGTTGCGGTTGGCACTGACAGGGACTCCAGTGCCACTCTCGGTGCTATCCAGGACACTAATGCCGCTCATGGCATTGTGTCTGGGGGTGGCGCCATTGTTGCTGCCCATCGGTGCGACACCTGCCAACGCTGCCAGTGTCGGGGTTGGCTCCATTCCCAATACTGGTGTCAATGACGGTGCCAACTCCAATGTCTGTGTCTTGATGGGTGTCAGTGATGCAGTGGTTGGTGCCATAGTCGGCAATGTGTTTGGAGTTGCTCCGAGGTTGGTGCCATGGAGTCTGGTGTCGTCTCAGGCACCACTCTTGGGGACTGATAGGACCATCAGCTTCCTTCTCAGTGCTGCTTCAGAGTTGAGGCAGTCTGAGGCCAATCTGGGTGCCAGCTTCTCTTTGCGTTCTTCTCTTAGGTCTTGGGCTACTAGATGACCTCACTCAAGGGGCACGTTTCTGTCCTCCTCGGGGAGGTTGGGGGTTCGGGTCTCGCCTTGCTCTGCCCTGAGGGCTTTCACCAGCCATGAGTGGATCCAGAATGTGGGTACAGCCATTCCTTCTTCTCCGGAGGGGGTGTCCTGCATTAAGTGGGGACAAGGGCCTCCCTGTTGGGCATGCTGGACTCCAGTTTCCCCACCGGAAGTCTTCCCCTGTAGGGCCCCACCGCTGCTGACCTTGAGGTTTTTCAACAGCAGGAGGACTTTGAGCAGTACAGTCCTCTTACAGTAGAGGGATCTCCCGTTCATGCCCATGACCCTAGTGGAATGCATCAAGTCCCTCAGGACAATCCTTCCCAGCCTGGATCCACTGTGCATCCTCTTCCCCTTCTCCTGGGTCTCTCTGGTCCCTTTGAGCCTCTCACCTGAGAAGAGTATAGTGCTGTGGTGGAATCGTTTCCCCAGTTCTGTAGAGCTATGGATGAGATGGTTTTCTCATCTCAAGATATGGCTCCGTCATTCCCTGTGCAGAGCCCCTCCACTTCATCGTCTTCCTCCTCGTAGGGTGAGGAACCCCCCTTTTTACCACTCTATGGATGCTGTTTTTACTGCATATCAGCAGTTCCTGACGACTATGATGGTGGAGCTCAACCTTACCCCATCTCAAAGCCACAATACCGAGTGTGTGACTCGTGTATTCCTGGGGGGGAATATAGCCCGGAATCTATAGTCATTTCTCTGTGGCTGCAGCCATTAAAACAAGAATTGTACATGCCTGGCAGTGGCCTGCCTCCACTTCCACCACCCCAGGAGACTTCCAACATCAGTACTGTGCTCCCACGAGGTCTTCAGGGTTTTTACCTCACCCCTCTTCGGGTCTGGAGTGGCTGGACAACCCCTCTGAGCATCTGCATCTTTCAGTAGACCGTCTTCTGGATGCGAACTCTGCGGAGTTTGATCACTGGGGCAAGAAGGTGTTTACCTTAGTGCTTCTCCTGATAGTTATAGCAGTACATCAGGCACACACAGCGTTCTGTGTAAGGCATCTGTGGGCCACAGCGGGTTCCTTCCTTGCAGCCTTGCCTGATTGTGAGGTGACCAGGCGAGCCATTGTCATCTCTTCAAGGGGTCTGGGGCTAGCGAGACACCAGGTGCAGGTGTCTTATGACGTCAGTGCGGTGGCTTCTAGGCTGGTGGGATCAGTGATTTGCATTAGGCAGTGGGCATGGCTTCGCCTATCCCAGTTGTCACCCCTGGCCCGGCATAGGGTGACTGCTTTGCCTTTCCGGGGGGCCTGGTTTTTCTCACGAAGAGCAAGGCAGGAACTATTGGGGCACCCTCCCTCTTCTGCAGGGCAGGAGACCCGTCCTGACTCTTAGCAGTAACAAGTCTGGCCAGACCCATGATGGGCTCTCCTCCCTCGTGTCTCCCCCATCCCTCTCAGTTTCTTCTTTTCGTCTAGGGGTGCATATCCTCTTCTGTCCTGTCAGACCTTTGGTTCTTGGTGGGAAAGAACTGGAGGGCAGGCGTGGGGGACTACCCCTTTATATTGACGACGGTTGATGCCAGTCACCTGACATGGGGGCGGTCCCCCACCAGAAACTGCTAGCTAGAGATTTTTTCGTGGGGTTCTGACGCCTGGTGGCTTAATCCTATTTGTGAATACCTACTGCAAGAGCCTCTCTCGAAGATCTACTGTTACAGAAAGTTCTTACGTAACTGTATTTTGTTTTTTTTCCCAAATATTGTTTATGCTCCTGCTGACCATTGACTAGGACTTCCTTCAGTTGTCTCCTCATGAGCTCCCCTCCCTGGCAAGATCCATTGCAGCTACCCCTGGAACCCCCACACGCCCACGACATACCACTGTGCTGCCCCCCCCCCCCAGCTTACCCTTGGGGCCGGGGCCTCCATCTGTCAATTTGACATTACCTCCTCGCAATTATCTGGACACCCAGGGTGAAGCTAAAGTTGTGAGTTATCCTAGGAGTGCTGCAGTTAGAATTCAAAGTAGGAATGGGCCGCTGAAACAGCTTCATTTGCCCAGCCCATGTGCACCATTTTCCTTGTTCTCCATGCCCCCCCACCCACCTTCACCACCACCAGGAACACACAGTGGGACTGGCTACTGTCGAGGCCTGATGCAGCCAACCTGTGAGCACACTCCACTGGCCTCGCCTTCCATTCATGAATCCTCTGCACTGCTACCTGTGGTCACCCAGGTGGCGATAAAGCAGTGGGATATGAAGCCCTCCCTCCCTGGAGGAGGAGAACATCCAATGGGATACTCGATCCTCCTCCTCCTCCTCCCCAGCCTGCTCTCCGATTGCCCTGGCCTGTTTCTGAACCTGGGTCAGTGGTGTCATGAGAGGTAGCGCTACCACTGCATCAGTGGGTTGGATCATATCGATAGTCTTAAAGTAGCAGTACTATGAAAAAAACATTTGCGCTTTTTTCACAGTTTATTCCTTGTGCTCTGCTGATCATATACCTGGTACTCTTTCCCGCTGGCATTGTACTATCATGGAGTAATTTCTTCAGTTATCCTCTGCTTTTTTTTTTTTTTTACATTTCTGCCACCAAGCATGTTGCACTGGAACCCCCCTCTGCTGCCAACTGCACATGTGTATTACTTGCAGGGACATTGGGAATGGTTAGCAGAGGGTACCACTGCTTTAGTCAAAAGACTTGATGCCACCTGAAGAGAAAGCACAGCTGAAAATGAGTGATCCGCCATATTTTTTGTAGCACCACAACAATTCAAATAAATTGCAAACATCTAAAAAAATTTATTTATTTATTTATTGAATTTTGTTGGCCCGATAGGCCCACTGAAACTAGAAGTCCATTTTTCAGGGGTGACCGGGGGAAGGGGGCATACAGATGGTAGCCAACTGAAACTGAACCAGATTAAGCTGTTGGTGGTATTTTTAGTGAATGGGGGAAATTTGGCCAGGACACCGGGGGAAATTCCCCTACTCTTTTCGAGAAGTGCCATGGGATCTTTAACATCCACCTGAACTACCACCAGAACAGACAGATGGGACCTCAGTTTAACATCTCATCCGAAAGATGGCACCTCAGACGTGCAGCATCCCCCTCATGCTGCACTGCAGTGTCAGTATTGGGATATTAACCCAAGTGCCAGGTGTGGTGATAGAACCCCACAGCCTTCTGATCTTTCTGCCTCAGAAGCGAGCGTGTTACCTGCTGAGCCACAGACATGGAAAAAAATGTTTACAGGTATGGAAACTGGAACTTTGGCCGCATGCTTACAGCCAGAAAACAGAATTTTGATAGATCACTTAATGATTTGGTAGTACGGTCAGCTTTTAGCTGATTTTCAAGCCCCAGTTAAAAACGGAGCCAGCGCATGCAATTATCACACATGCAGTAGTCATAGCTCCTGCTTATCTCAAAATGCACACTAACATGTTTTTTTTTCAGATTTTCTTGCTGAGTGAAAGCCTGGGCTATCCCACCAGTCCTGCATTTGCACTTCTAAACTCATGCATGAATGAGTGTTGATTGTGTAAAGTCATTCCAATGAAACTGTTATTTCAAAATGGGACACTACCCTGAGACTTACAAAGTGATTGCACTTCTGAAATGAGTGCTGTATATAGAATAATACATGAGGTGGTGTGTTTAACAAGATTTTGAGGTGTTGGATGGTTTATTTAAGCATCCAACACCAAGGATGTGTGTAAAATATTGAGTTAAACACACCACCCCATGTTTCATTTTATATAATTGCTGGGAGCATTTTTTTCGCCACAGCAATTATATAAAATAAAAAAACACCTAGTTGGCTGACTGTCACGGTGGGAAGGTGTTTGCATGTGACGCTGACAGCCCAGATTCGGGAACGGTCCTGGGATGTTGGGGGGGCAGGCCAGGAGGAAGAAAATTGAGCATCCAAGGGACTGCTCTCCTCCTCTGGGGGGAGGTGGGAGTGAGTGTCCTGCATGTGACTGATCTCTGGCAGAGGCCAGGGGTTGCAGCGAGCTGGTGCCGAACTACTGAGGGGGCGTGCCTGACATTAATGCTTCGGCGTTGTTGTATCATTGCATGCCACGCCTTCCACTAGGTTAAAAAACAGAAAAATGGCTGCTGATAGGGTGATGTCCACCCTCCACAGACCGAACCTCATGCCACGGACCACAACCCCTCACTGCCCAACAGTACCACTGAAATTCTTCCAGGAAATCAATGGCGCTGCCCTGGGAGATAAGCCAGGGTGCTTGGGGGTTTGGTAGATGTGAAGGAAAGTGATGGAAGAGGCGTGGTCTGGTTCGGTTTCACTGTAGTTCCCAGCCAGAAGTGGGTTTTGAAACAAAATGTTTCATATTTTTTTTTTATTCCTTTTAAAAAGCTTAAGTTTAATATCACAAAGAGTTAAGTTAATGTTTTTTTACGTTAACTTTCCACCGAGTGCCAGTTGAAGTAAAGTGTTCTGGTGCTAAGGGAAGAGCGGTGGCTAGCACATGCATGGACCAAAGGAAACCTGGTGCATGTTCGTCATTATTACCCGCAGGTTATAACAGTGAATTATTACTGGGATTCCTTATGGGGAAAAAACTCTAACCAGTTATTATATAGAGGATAATGTATGGTCTTTGGTTAATAACCACCCTATAAAGACTTTGTGAGGTTGCCATGACATTGTAAACCTCGAGAGTGCAGCTCGAGAGGTTTTCAGATGTCATGGCAACCTCAAGGAATGTTCTCGGTGCGATGGTTAACCAAAAAAACATACATTATATTTTATAGTATATGAGCTACCAAGATTGTGTCATCACAGATTGAATTACTTACTGGATTACTTTGCAGAACATTGACTGTTGTGAGCATTCCATTATGTTAGAACACGCGCAATCTTGGCATAACCTTTGACGGTGGATTGACATTTGAAGGTCAGGTGTCATCCGTTGTCCAGACCAGCTTCTACCATCTTAAGAATATCGCCAGGATCAAGACCCTAGTTCCACCTATGGACCTCCTAATTTTGGTGCATGCCTTTGTAACATCAAGGTTGGATTACTGTAATGCCCTCTACTTCAGGGTCTCAGGAGGTGCCCTCCGCAAGCTGCAGCTAGTGTTGACAGAGCAGTCAAGATACTGCCACATCACTCCAGTGCTGTGTGAACTGCACTAGCTGCTGGTCAGGTGGAGGATTCTCTTTAAGGTGGGCTTGCTCACCTTTAAGGTCCTACATGGGCTAGGCCCTGGGTACCTGTCTGACCTTCTAACACCTGCGGTCTCTGCCCGCTCCCTCTGTTCTTCCTCTGGGGCTCTTGTGATTCCCAGGATGAGGCTTAAGACTGCTGGTGACAGAGCTTTTAGTGTCACTGGCCTCATCCTGTGGAATTCGCTTGCTTTGTAGATATCCCATCCTCCTCCCTAGTGAAAACAGAGTCAAAGTACTCGTTTAATACCTCTGCCAGGTCCCTCGCCTCTTCCACCCATCCTCCTTCTGATCTCAATCTGCCAAGATGGCCTTTAGTTTTTCTCCGCTCCCCAATGTACCAGAAGAACCCCTTTTTCCCCTCCATGTATCCCCTGTGCCAGCCACTGTGCTTTACTGGACTTTGCCCCCTCACCATCCGGGTGACTTTTCTAGATGAAAGATGGTACATTTCCTTTTCCCTGCCCCCTCTTGTTGTTTTATAATTTTTGTAGGCCGCCTTCTTTTCTCTGACTGCTACCTGAACCTCACTGGGCCACCAGCATGGTTTATGTGACCTTGCTCCCTTACGTTTCACCTCAGCGCAGGTCCGGACTGCCTCATGAAGTCCCGATTTTATGACCTCCCATCTCTTTTGCACGTTTGTCATTGATGTAATCCCCTTCAAGTGATCCTTCAGAATATTTCCCATGCCTACAAAGTCTGCCCCCCTGAAGTCCACTGCCAGTGTCCTAGGTCTCTCCCCCCCTACCCCCATGCTTATTTGAAACCAGACAGTATTGTGGTTGCTCCCAGTCAGGGGATCCTCTACAACCATATCCCTTACCAGATACCCATCTGCCAGTACCATGTCCAGGACATGCCCCTCCTTTGTGGGCTCCATCACATGTTGTGTTAAGAACACTTCCTGGAAGCCATCCAGCAGCCTGTGCTCCTTGGCCACCTTAGAGGACATGGTTCCCCAGTTTGTACCTGGCATATTAAGGTCCCCCATCAACACCACTCCTTCCCCTTTTGGTCCACACTGGGCAATGATGTTGTCCAGCAAACCATCCTCCAGAACTTCACCCATCCCAGGGGTCCTATATACTACACCCAGCTTGACCTCACCTCCTGCTGGGGTTCGTGAGGTGACCCATAAGGCCTCCACGTTTCCCTCTGCCTCTTCTACCCTAGCAATTTCTGTGTCATCTCTAATGAACATAGCCATTCCACACCCTCTGCCTTCCTTTCTATACTTCCTAAGCACAGTGTACCCCCACACATTTAGGTCCCAGTGATGTTTTTTATTGGTCTACGTTTCCATGACCACCGCCACATCCACCCCCCCACCCCCGAACAGCATGGCCTGGAACTCTGGCAACTTGTTTCCCAAGCTCCTGGCACTTACTAACACCACCCCAACCCTTTATCCTTGATCCCTTTGTTGAACCTCACCCAGGTTTCTTATACTGATCCTCCCTCTGCTCCTCCCCCAGTCTGTTTCCTCCTTCCCCCCTTGGGTTTGAAGGCTACTTACTCCCCTCATCTGGAGGAGAGGGCTTCAGGTCAGCCCCTCTCTTATCCCTCCACCCCTCACAAGTTTAAACCCCACCTTTCTTGAATGTAGTCAGCCATCCCCTGTTTAAGGACTTACTTCCTTAACGGGGCAAGATGAAGCCTGTCCTTGGTATACAGTCTCTCATACTTCCAAACTCCTTTGCAGTTCCCTAACACCCCCAAGCCACTCTCTTCACCTGACTTCCTGAGTCAGTCATTAACCTCTGTGATCTTCATTTTTTTCTCCACTGAGGCCTTTGGTACTGGCAGTATCTCCGGAAAGGAAATGTTGCATCCATTATCCCAACAGACTCTGGCAAGTTCTTGGAACCTTGCTTGGATTTCCAAAATGCTATTTCCCTCTAGATCGTTAGTTCCCAAATGCACCAGGAAAGCCGATTTCCCTCCACAATCCCTAACCATTTCATACACCATGAACTTTGCTCTGTGCACTGTCAGCCCAGAGATACTCCCTACGTTCACCTGGCTATGGCATTCACCCCCCGTCTCCTCCCACTGTATACTCCTAATCATCAAGTCTCCTAATAACAGAACCTTAACACTGCCATCATCCTTATGGTTACCTCCACTATGCGCCTAACCCCCCATCCCCCATTATCATGATCTCAATTCATGGGAGTCTTCCTACCTTATTAGAGACCCCTTGTCACCCTCCCTTTCTGCCTCCTTGTTATTTTGCCCTCTTAACTCAGACCCCCGAATAGGTGTCCCTTTAACCCTCTCTTATCCAAACCATTTATCCTGGCCCTGATGGTTTCCCCTATCTCTCACACTGCCATCCTCCCCCCTTGTAATAGTACCCCTACCTCCAGAGGCCCTCTGTGTGTCCCCTTTACCTAGGGCCCCCATCTTTGGTACAGACCCCCCTGCTGAAGGGGGGCCCCTCCCCCACCTCCTTGTCTCCCAGTTTATCTCCAGTCATGCTCTCCTCCCTCATGTCTGCAATATGTTGCATCTCCCCCATCTGCTTAACATTTATGTTTCTCCTTCTCCCTCTGGGACTATTTCTTTCCTTTCCATTGCTGGTCTGTGATGCCCTATATGTATCAGACTCCTTCCCCCCCGGCCTTTGTATCAGTTTCCTCATTTCCACCAACCCCTTCCTCCTCCTCTAGGTTGCTTAGTAGCTCAAATTTATTGTAACACTCTGCCAGCCTCCATCAAGTAATCTGAGTTTCCCCTGACTGCCCCTCTTCCTCCCCTCTTGCCCTGTTCTCCTTAGGAGCTCCCTTCCCATAGTCTGCTCTTTTAGGTTTCCCCACAACAGCCCCTCCCTTCTCACTGTCTGCTCTTCTAGGCTTCTCCACAACAGCCCCTCCTGATTCTTCCCCCTCCACTCTCTTTATATTCAGAAAGTTTACTCCGTACGTTTTCCCCTTAGTGTCAACATCCCTATCTAAGGGTCCTCTGTCCCTAATATCCCCCCTCCTGCTTGCTGTAACATAACATCCTGTAATTTCTGAGCATTGCCCCAGCCTCCCCTCAGCCCCACCTTTCTGCCGCCCATATCCACACCCCTTATCCTTGAACACCCCAACTCCCCCAGCTTACTCCTTAACCAATATACTTCACTCCTGATACAAGATAGCTGTCTACAGAGTCGGCAACCTCCCTCTCTCCAGGCCTAGTTGAGAATTATTGCCAACCCACAGCCTGTGCAGTCTACAACCCTTCTGAAGATGCCTGCCATGGTGGAATGTGACCACCCTGTTTGTCCCTCTCTGTTCATAATGGCACACACCCCTTTTCCTCAGTCCCTTCTCCCTGGAATACAGTCTCTCTCTATACGGACTGCAGTTATTTACGAACCCAATTTCAACCCCACCAATAAAGTTCTCAAGTCTCACAAACACATACAGTCAAGTGTGTGTCCAGTCCCACTAACAGTGTGTGTATGCAGATATCAGGTACTGTATGATGTCACAGGCCCACCAGTTCCTGTTGCTTCAAATTTCAGTCACAAACAGAAATGCAGAGCCCTTCAATCCTAACCCCCAGTGGCTTTTCAGTATTTAAGAATGCCTACAGAACAGGATGGGTGCGAGGGCTGTACCACCACCAGGCAAACATCATATTTAAATTTCACTCTAATTATCACTGCCAAACAAGTGTTCCCACACCCAGCACACTAGCCCAATAGTTACAATATCACAGCCCAAGTAACAGTTCTAACTCAAAGCAGTAATTTTTAACACACAGAACTAATTTCAAGTAGAAAACTATTCAAATTTTTCATTTAAAACAGAAGATAAAACCAAACCTCTTTCCTGAACAACCTCCTACTTCTGTTCCCAGGTGGACAATGAAAGACAAGATGATTCTTGTAATTACCCCTCCCCCTAACACCAGGCAAACATCACATTTAAATTTTACTCTAATTATCACTGCCAAACAAGTATTCTCTCACCCAGCACACAAGCCCCAATAGTTAAAATATCACAGCCCAAGTAACGGTTCTAACTCAAAGTAGTAATGTTTAACACACAGAACTAATTTCAAGTACAAAACTATTCAAATATTTCAGTTAAAACAGAAGGTAAAACCAAACCTCTTTCCTGAACAACCTCCTACTTCACCCTCTGTGCATCTGCCTTCCCCCCCCACCACTTCACCCCATACTTACCTCCGGAGTCCGTCACGATGATCTTCGGTGGACTGGGAACACATCTGCACTCTTCAAAGCCGACCGCGAACGGAGGAAATGCCGGTAAGCTGTATAACAGAATAAACAGGGTTTTTTTCCAACTTTACTGCATATCTCGGGCATTTTGGGGAATTTTTTCATCAAATTTTCAACATGGAGTTTTTGGGACCCCACCTCATGAATTCTGTCACTGTCATGGTGTTAATCTGCCCCAAAAGGTGATTGCATGGTCACTGCGCCGAACCACCTTTCGGGACCAATTTACAAAACAACAGCATCACAGTTCATGAGATAGGCTCCCAAAAACCCTATGTTGAAAATCTGGTGAAAAAATTCCCAAAAATGACTCTTTTACAAGCATGCGTTGCGCTGTTCCTTCATGCAGCTCATAAGTTTGCAAATTTTCAATATTTTCAACATTGCCATTTTACCACACCTCCTTATGGTAGTACAGCTGTCATTTCTCACATCTTGCCTAAAATTAGTTTCCATGCGTGTAGCGCACAATGACGCAGTCGGTACACAAACTCAATGTTTGGGACAGATTAAGAAAATCACAGTGATACTGTTCATGAGCAGAGGTCTTAAAATGGCTATGTTGAAAATTTGGTGAAAAAATTCCCTTCAGCCATTCTACAATGTTACTAATGCAGACATTGAACAGGACTAGCCCCAGGACCGACCCCTGCAGCACCCCACTGGTCACCCCCTCTCCCTACACTGCACCGCATTTACTACCACTTTCTGCCTCCTATCTGTTAGCCAGTTTCTAACCCAGTTTACCACCCTTTCCCCCACGCCTAGCCTACCCAGCTAGTTTATCAGCCTCCTATGTAGGATGGTGTCAAAGGCTTTGCTGAAATTAAGGTAAGCGTTGTCCACTGCCCCACCCTGATTCACTTCCTTTGTCACCCGGTCAAATAAATCAACCAGATTTGTCTGACATGATGTCCTCACTGTGAATCCATGTTGTCTATGGTCCTGGGCTCCGATGGCTTCTAGATGCCCCGCTATCCTTTCTTTAAGCAATGTTTCCATGATCTTCCCCACTACTGGGGTGAGGCTGAACAGCCTTTTTTTTCCACGCCTCCTCGCAGCTGCCAGACTTGTGTAGAGGGACCACACGTGCCCTCCTCCAATTCACTCGTTTTGAATGACTCAGTGAACATGGCTGCCAGAGGTACTGCTATCTCCCTTCGCAGTTCTCTTAATATCCTTGGGTGTATGCCATCTGGTTCCATCGCTTTGTCCACCTTCAATTTAGTGAGCTACTGCAGGACTCTTTTGTCTTTGAATGGACTATTGTCCACTTCTTCACCCCCTTGGCAACTGCTGTACTGCTGTGGCCCTTGCCCCTCTCACTCTGCTGTGAATACTGAACGGAAAGGCACAGTGCATGTCTTGGGAGGAAGGCATGGAACTATCACTTCCAAATACCTAAACAGCACATACAAGCAAGCAACATTTGGCATTGACAAATGCTTGATCTTATCTGTGTCAGTCTTCACCATTCATCCCAGATGGGTACTGGCCGGAGATCAGGACCACGCGGGAGCCTTTTTTTTAAAAGGATAGGCGGAGTCGACGCAGCATCGGTGCTGCCCTCGAGGCCGACATACTACATGGCGCTCGAGGATTAGCCGTTAGGCTGTGTCGATTCCGCCTGCCTACCAGTTCTTTGTCTCCCGCCATCGAGGTCACCTCGTGGGAAGCCAGCTGAAGAAATTTTCAAACTTTTAGGCCTTAGCCTTTTGTCGTCGACAGTCCGTCGGTTCCTGCTAGTTCTAGTCTGCCCTACTCGACGTCGCTGGTAAGATCTTTCCATTTATTTTACAGTATAAGTGACATTGAGTCTGTTTTTGGTGTTTTTTTCCGTAGGTCATGTCGCGGTCGGAGGGCAAGAAGTCTTCTAAGGTGGGGCGGCCCCCCATGCGTCAGTGCACGTGCAGCCGCAAGTACTCCGTTACCGACCAGCATGACCGGTGTCTCTCGTGTCTTGGCCTGCTTCATGACATGGATTCGTGTGACACCTGCTTCTCTATGGACCACCTTGTCCTCAAACAGCGCGCGTTTAAAGTAGGGCAAGCTCCGACGACTTTCGGGGGTAGGATTCGCACTTGTTGGGCCAAGCCGAGCTCTCTTGGCCTTTCCTCCATGTCTCCTGCTGGTTCTATACAGACCAAGGAGGAGGGAGCCTCAGCTTCTTGTAGCCTAGCCTTGGCACAGGAGGCCCATCCTGCTTCCTTCTGGGAGCGGGCGGGAGGCGCCGCTATGGCAATCACCCTTTGGGGTAAGCCCCTGGTGTCGCTCCTGCGTCCTGAGCCCGATTCGACACTGTACTTGACGCCGCCGGTGCCGTCAGGGCCTTCAGCGAGTTTGCGGTGCCGTGGGCCTGTCGGTGCCAGCGGCGGCGCCGACTCATCTCTCGGCGCCGTGGGCCTTGTCGAGCGCCGTTCGAGGTGCCGACCCTTCTCGCGGTGCCGTAACCCTGGATTCGGCATCGCCTTTCGCCATGTCTCGTCTCAGCGCCGAGGTTGAGCACGGCACTGTGGGGCCTTCGGAGTCGTCTGTCGGTGCCTTCCTTGGCGCCGTTGGTGCTCTCGGTGCCGCTCACGGTGCCGAGGGGTCTGGCGGTGCTGTGTTTGGCACCGAGTCTGCCCTCTGAGTCGTCGGCGCCGCTTCGGTCCTTGATGCAGGTGCGGTGCCAAGGAGCCTGACATCGGCGCCGAGGCTGTTGCTGGGGCTTCTGTTGGTGCCGTCTCTGTTACTGGTACCGCCCCTGGTACTGGTGGACTTGACGGTGCCACAGTTGGCCCGTGCTGCCCTGCTGCCTTCTGCCAGCACCGCTTTCGGGGCTGTGGAGGGTGCAGGTGCCGCCTTGGCCACTGCTTTGACTTCTGGGCCCTTGGTAAGGTCGCCCTCGCCTCCTCCCACTGCTTGGCTTAGGGGCCTCAGACCCCACCTCTTCGGAGTCAGAGTCAGGCTCGGAGTCGAACGGGCAGTCACACCCTTGGGGGTTGTCTGCAGAGGAGGACGAGCCAGTGGTCTCCACAACGGGTCTCAGTCAGCCCGCTACTGAGGTGCGTCTGGTTCCCCCTGAGGTTAGGGTCAGTGGTACTGACCAGCAGGCTGTGGTACATGCCACCATTGCCATGCAACCTGGCCTTGGGGGGTTCCTTGGCCCCTCGGCGGTGGTACCCCCTCCGGTGGTGTGTCTCGATCGCCCAACTTTGGAGCCTATCGTGAAGCCCAATGGAGGGAAGGGTGCTGCTCCCTGGGTCTCCCTTTCGAGGGGCAGCCCAGAGTTGTCAGCTTCCTAGGTTGGCCCTTTCGAGGACTAGGACCCTCTTGGACCCCGAGGGGTCGAGAGGTGTGGGGTCGGCATGTTGGCCTTTCTCTGGGACCCACCCGGGCCCTAGCCGAAGCCGGAGTGCGGACTTCCGCCCTTCCCCTTCTGGTTCCTTGAGGGGGTCCCATTCTTTGGAGGCAGGGAACTGTCCTTCTGTATCTATACGGCTCCGGTCGCCTCACTTGGGGGATTCTTCTGGGTGCAGCCTAGGCAGTACCAATGTCGTCGTACAGCTGTCGGCTGTGGAGTCTTCCAGGACACCCTCCACGGGGGTCTATGGTCCGCTCTCTAGCCCTGGCAGAGGTCAGCCGACTTCCTCTCTTGGCTCTGCTCCTTCCCCTCTGTCGCCTTCTCCAGTGTTCCCAGGTATTCTTGGTCCTAGCGGCCCTCTCACCTGGGAACAGCTCAGAGCGGTGGCTGCTCAGTTCCCTGCCTACATTAGGGCCTTGGACAGCCAGGTTTTTCAACCTCCCCCCGAGCAGCCACTCTCAGAATGAATGGTGACCTCCAGCTCCTCATCCCCCTCTTCTGGGGGAGAGGAACCATCTGTCCACATCTCTCCTGCCGCTGATCTCTCTGAGTATCAGCATTTCCTCGTGAGGATGATGGAGGACCTTCACCTTTCTCCACTGTCCGTGAGCAATCCAGAGCAAGTGGCGCATGCCTTTCTAGGTGATTTCAGTGCGGCCACCCTTGTGGTGCCCCCCTGGCCTGCTCCCTTTTGGGAGGTGTCCATGCGTTTCTGGCAGAGGCCCTTTTCCAGAGTTCCTGCCCCTAGGGACCTCAGCCAGAGGTATTGTGTTCCCCCGGAGTCCCCAGGCTCTATGCCTCATCCGCAGTCCGGATTGATGCACCTGGACACTCCTGACGGGCTTCACGCCCTCCACCGTGACCGGCCCCCAGATCAAGACTCCTTGGATTTTGACTTCTGGGGGAGGAGGCTTTCTACTGGCACGGTTGCTTCTCTCCATCTCAGCTCATCAGGCCCACTATGCAGCCTACAATAGGTTCTTGTGGTCAGCGCTAGGTCAGATCCTAGCTGCTTTGCCTGACTTGGAGCAAACTAGGCAAGCCATTGCTCTCTCTGCACGTGGCCTGGAACTAGCAAGGCACCAAGCAAGGGCATCTTACGATGCCAATGAGGTAGCTACCAGGGTCGTAGGGATTTGCACCAGGAGATCGGCATGGCTTCGCCTTTCCCGGTTGTCACCCTTGGCCCGGCGAAGGGTGATTTGCTCCGCTCACCAGGGGACCTATCTCTTTTCCCGTAGGGCGAGACGACATCTGTCGGGACAACTTCCTTCCCCCTCCGGGGGGACCCCGTCTCGCTCTCCCCACTCTCGGGACTCTCCAGGCCCAGAAGATTCCCCCCCCTTAGTGTGTCACCCACTGAGGGCTAAGGGACTCTGTCCCTTAGGGTGCAATGAATCAACCCCCTTCGGGGGGGGCTTGGTACTCACCCATCTGTGATGAATTGTGAAGATTGACACAGATAAGATATTCAAATTACGTACCTACCGTAATAATGATCTTTCTGTGTATCTTCACCATTCATCACAATCCCTCCTGCCATCCCCCTTGGGGCACCAGTCTCTGGATCCTCCTCCCTCTGTGCCTACCCCTCTCTTGAGCGGGGTAAAGTTGGGACACACAAGGGGGGGTAGTTTCTTCCCTAAGGGGTACAGTTCGAGTGGCACTCCTTCTCTACTACATATCTTCACCCCTATGGGGTGAGAGCTGGTAGTTGCCCTCTTGCTGTTATCCATCTAACAAAAAAAAAAGAAAAAATTCCCTTTTTTTCACCAAATATCCTTTCAGAGAGAGTACTGAGTCCCTGTACCCGTCCTTCTCCAGAATAGCCGACTCTGCTTTTGGAGTATTGCCAGTTATTCAGTGCCTTGAATTCTGGCAAGAGAGCTTTGCTACTCCTTGCAGTTCCTATACAGTCTGGTGATGGACAAGGGTCCTGGATCCTTGTTACCTCTCACTCTCTGCTTAATTTTCTCCTCCTTCCTCCCTTCTTCCGTTTCCAGAGATTGGGGCCCCTACCCAATCCCCTTAGTCTTACTTCTTCTACGCTGTCCTCTCAGTCATTATTTCTCCTTTTGGTTCACTTTTCTCTTCCTTTTTCTGTCCCTTGGACTCTCTTGTCCCACCCTCCATCCCTTCCTCTTATCTCTCTGGCGACTCAGAACTGGTAGGCAGGCGGAGTCGAGACAGCCTAACGGCTAATCCTCGAGCGCCACATAGTATGTCGGCCTCAAGGGCAGTGCCGATGCTGTGTCGACTCCGCCTATCCTTTAAAAAAAAAAATCCCGCAGGGTCCTGATCTCCGGCCAGTACCCATCTGTGATGAATGGTGAAGATACACAGAAAGATCATAATTACGGTAGGTACGTAATTTGAATTTTCATATAGTTATTTATTTATCTATATGTTGTTATGGCCTCTTTGCAGGCTTCTAAGAAATCTGAGGTTGGAATGTAGGCAGTTACACCGGGCAGTGTGAAACTGAATGCAACAACTAAAGATTTCATCATTAGCATAGCATTCCATTTGACTCCAGGGCAGTGCTGATTTAAATGAGCACTGAAAGAGTAATAACATTAGTGGATCCCTTTGGAAGAAACAAGATTACTACAGGTGAGTAATTTTTTTCTTTCCAAACAATGCTTATCCAAATGGTTAACAAACTGCATTTTGTTTTGTTATCAGAAGTGTAATAAGCCCCATCCGGGGAAGGTCAAGGGGCATTCGATCAGAGACATGGCTCCATCTACTGCTTGTATCAAGAATGTTTCTGCCATGGACATTTGTGTGGGATCCACTTGGAGCTCTGTCCACACCTTTACCAAACATTACAGTCTGGACATTGCCTCTAGGTGCAGGGCAGGCTTTGAACTAGCCGTCCTTCAAAGCCTCCTGTCTTAACCTGGTGCCTACTGCAGACCTTTCTTGCCTCCTGTGCTTCAGCCTTTGTCTGCATTTCACTGCTTAGGAGTCTTTCCTAATGGTTATTACCTACTGCAAGAACCCTCTCGAAGTAAGATAGTACAGTTATGTAAGAACTTAACATAACTGCCGTAACTGAGAGAGACTCTTGCAGTAGGTACCTTCTCCCCCCCCACCTTCCCCCATCCTTCTGTGGCTCCTCCTTTCTAGCCTTTCTCTTGGCTCCAGTAGCCCACGCCTTTCTTCTGTCGCATTTTCTTAGGTCTCCGGCAGGAGAACAGGAGGGCGGGTATGGGGACCGCCCACCATATAGTGTCATGCTGACATCCATCACGTGATGTCGGGTGGACGGTCCCCCACCAGACACTGCTAGCTAAAGTTTTCCGTGTTGTCCTAGTGTCTGATGGCTCTAGTCCTAATGGTTATTACCTACTGCAAGAGCCTCTCTCGAAGCTCTGCTGTTGTGGTAAGATCTTCCTGGACATAAAGTCGCCACCACTCATTCACACTAATGGGACTATGCCGGAGGCACTAGGACCCAGCGGGAGCAAACTTTTTTACTGGAGGGTCGGTGCCAGAGATGGAGCTGCGAGGAGCAGCACCGTGATCCTCAGCTCGTGCAGTAATGACTATCTTGGCGTCGACCCTCCACCCGCCTCAGTTCCTCCTCCCCCCCCCACCATCGAGTGCACTTCAGTGACGATGTTGCTCGCCCGCCGGGAGTCTAACTTCAAACTAGTAGCTTAGTTTTTCAGTTTTATTGTTTTGTAGTAATATCTTGAATAGTTTTGCTTACTTTATTTATTCTCAATTTAAGAAGAAGTCTCAGCCTACATTGACAGAGTCGATCATGAGCGGGTCAGGTGATGGTAGGGAGACTTCTTATGAAAGCTGTTCAGTCAGCCGGGCTGGGTCCGGTCTGCCGCCTTCTACGGAGGAGGGTCTGACAATGGTTCATCGGTTCGGTTTGAACCGATCAAGTTGTTTAAAAAATCTTAAATTGTACTTTTAGAGTGTGGTTACCGGTTCTTATCGGTTCTAAAAAAAAAATTATTTTATTACGTTTTTTTCCACGACCCGTGACATGGTTGGGAACCGATAAGAGGGTCTTACCTGGCGGATTGCCATAAACGGGTAAGTTTGGATAGGACTGGCACTATGTCTGAGAAACCCAAAAGAAAAACCGGGCCCACTGGGTTTCAACACTGTAGTGTGTGTGGGGAAGTCGGTCGGTTCAAGCTCTATTTGTGGTATTTGTAAGTACTAGATAGGTTTTACATTTACTTTCTGTGTGGAACTTGTAAACGGTTTCATCAGTTCAGTTCAAACCAATCAGGTTATTTCTATTACATTTACTATCTTTTAGAAGTGCGGTTCCCGGTTCTTATCGGTTCTAAAAAAAAACGGATTTCATTACGTTTTTTTCCACGACCCGTGACACGGTTGGGAACCGATAAGGGAGTCTTGCTTGGTGGATTGCCATAAACGGGCAAGTGTTTGCTTAGGATGGCACTATGTCTGAGAAACCCAAAAGAAAAACCGGGCCCACTGGGTTTCAACACTGTGTTGTCTGTGGGGAAGCCTTTGCCAAGGCTGACCCCCACACCACATGTGATTATTGTCTGGGTTTGACCACCTCAATGCAGACTGCCAGATTTGTAAAAGTTTTCCTGCAGCTACCCTGGATAAAAGAGTTGGTAGGCTCAGGGAAAGGGAGGTCAAAAAGTCCACTGAGCTGAAACCGAACCGGAGGGAGTGCCCTCTGACCAGGGCGATACTTCCTTGAGCAAAAGGAGAGCCGACTCTGAGGAGTTGGTTCCAGCAAAGAGAACTAGAAAATCAGCTGGTGTGGAGCCAAAACTTCCCTCTCCAACCGCTGAAGAAATAGCTAAAGCAATTAAAATTGTTCAGTCACTCTCCCCGGTTCCGACCGAACCGGCACCATCAGGTAAGTGTACGGTTCGGTCGGTTCCGCCGGTTCAAGAGTATGATTTAGAGGAATTTTATGAACCAGAAGAGGTGGAAGAGGAGTATGAGGAGAGTGAATGTGGATTTGAAAGTCTGGATGTGCCCATTGAACCGGACATCTCTCCAGACAGACCTTCAGGAGTGTCTCCCCCTAGGCTTTCTGAGTCCCCTTCTTATTTTATGTTTTATAAAAAAATGGCTGAAACCCTCCAGCTCCCTATGGAGGAAGCTGTGGATGATCAAGAAGAGCCTGATTATGTAGAAATGATGGATATCCCAGAGTCTAGGAGACTATCTATTCCTCTGCATAAATCTTTTTGGAAAGAGACAGTAAAAATTCTAAAAGCTCCTCACACTATACCTCTTGTTGAGAAAAGAATGGACAAAAGGTATACATTATCAGGTTCTGATACGGAGTTCCTTACACAACCATGCAACCATGTGGGGGTTGTACAGGCTGCAGCCTGTGACAAGGCAAATATTCCCTTGGCCTCTCACCCCCCTGACAAGGACTCCAGAAGGGTGGATGCCATGGCAAAGAAACAGTACATGGCAGCATCCTTGGGACTCAGACAGGCAAATTATATGGCTTATGTTGCTAGATACCAGAAATCCAGATGGGATACTATTTTGGCTCTAGCAAAACAGGTCCCTGGCCAGCTTGCCAAGGTGCTGGAGCAGGTGGCCGCTGATGGTATTGAGGCATGTAAGGTGCAATTCCACGCTGCAGTGGACTCTAATGATGTATCATCTAGAGTCATGGCTACATCTGTGGCTCTCCGTAGAATGGCTTGGCTCAGATGTACTAGCCTGTCACAGGATACCCAGACTAAGGCCATGGATTTTCCTGTTGTGGGCAACTGTCTGTTTGGGGAGCAAACAGAGAATTACATGAAGAAAATGGATGAATATAGGACCACCTATAGGAGTGCACAGACCAAGGAAAGGCAAGTCAATCCCCAAAGGCAGCTTCCCAGGGGCAGGGGCAGGCCTTTTCATAGGCCTTTTGACCAAGCCCAGGCCTCCTCTTCAGCTTATGCACAGAGGGGGTTCTTTAGAGGGAGAGTCAGACAGGGTGCAAGCAGACCTGCTTCCACCCCTCAGCCTAAAGCCCCTGCCAAGCAGGCACCCTGATGGGGTGCCCAGGGCAGATTCTCCACTACCTGTAGGGGGCAGGCTGGCTTACTTTGTCCAGGACTGGGAGTCTCTAACATCAGACAAGTGGGTCCTGGAGGTAGTAAGCCAGGGACTGGTTCTCAGCTTCAAAAAATTTCCAAATATGAGAACCCGATCCTTTCTACCTGCAAATCCTTCAGAGGCTCTTGCCCTAGAAGCAGAAGTCTCTACCCTCCTGGCTCTCAGAGCTGTGGAAAGGGTTCCACCCCCACACCAGGGCAAAGGATTGTACTCCAGGTACTTCCTTACCCCAAAAGAGACAAGAGAATGGCGGCCCATCCTGGATCTCAGGTATCTAAACAAGCACCTTTTAAAACCAAAATTCAAAATGGTGACTCTGGGAATTATTCTACCCTCTTTAAGGCCAGGGGACTGGCTAGTGTCCCTGGACCTCAAGGATGCCTATTTTCACGTTCTCATCAGAAGCTCCCATCGAAAGTACCTGAGATTCGAACTGCCCTCAGGCCATTACCAGTTCAGAGCAATGCCCTTCGGCCTCACATCTGCCCCAAGGGTATTCACAAAATGCCTGGCAGTAGCAGTTGCCCATTTAAGAAGGCAAAAAATTGCCATCTTTCCTTATCTGGACGACTGGCTCATAGTAGGCCAGTCTCCAGACCAAGTCAGGTTACATCTTCAGGTAACTCAGCAACTGCTAACTTCTCTAGGTTTCCTTCTCAACCTTCCAAAGTCAATCCTAGAACCTGTCCAGCTTCTCACCTTCATAGGTGCAGAACTGAACACAAAAGAAGCCAGAGCCTTCCTTCCTCTGGAAAGAGCAAGGACCCTGATTTCTCTGGCTTCCTCCTTCACCCTGCAGGTCTCTCGACCAGCAAGGCATTTTCTCCAGCTCCTGGGACGCATGGCTGCTTCGACAGCAGTAGTGCAGGGAGCCAGATTTCAGATGAGGGACATCCAGTTCCATTTGAGAGCCTTTTGGTCTCAAAGGAGGGACCCTCTGACCAAATTAATCATAGTGACTCGAACCCTGATCCAGGCCCTTCAGTGGTGGCAGAACCAGGGCAATTTGAGACAGGGGATTCCCTTCACCCCTCAGTCTCATTCCTTAATCCTTACTACAGATGCATCCCTCTTGGGGTGGGCAGCTCACATGGGCGACCTCACTACCCAGGGATTGTGGTCCCCTCAGGAATCTCTGCTCCACATCAATCTGTTGGAACTCAGAGCACTTTTTCTAGCACTTCAAGTTTTTTCCAAATCTGTTCAGAACACAGTTATTCGGGTCAGAACAGACAATACCACCACAGTGTGGTACATCAACAAGCAAGGGGGCACTCGGTCTACGGCCTTGTGCACCAAAGCAATGACGTTGTGGTCTCTGGCTTACTCTCTGAACACCTCCCTTGTAGCAGTTCACCTCCCAGACAAGGACAATATCTTGGCAGATGCTCTCAGCAGGATTTCCCAGGGCCATCACGAATGGGCTCTGGATCCCCTAGTACTGGAGGTGGTATTTGCCAGATGGGGCACACCCCAGATAGATCTTTTTGCAGCCCCAGACAATCACCAATTTCCCCTTTTTTGTTGCAGGCCCCCAGTGTTGGGCTCAGTCCCCCTGGATGCCTTCCTTCTCAGTTGGGAAGGGAAGTTTCTCTATGCCTTTCCCCCTTTCCCCCTCCTGTTCAAAGTGCTAGTCAAAATCAGATCTCAACCCTGCAAGATGATCCTGATTGGTCCAGACTGGGCCAGACAGCCCTGGTACCCACTCCTTATGTCCTTAGCAGTCCACCCTCCCCTGTGTCTTCCCAGGAATCACAATCTGTTATCCTGTGCTCAGGGGAGAGTTTGGAACCCGAACTCAAATTCTCTCAATCTCAAGGCCTGGCTCTTGAAGAGTTAGAGTTTGCTGACCCACACCTCTCCCAAGGTGTACTGGATATCCTGAAGGCTTCTAGGAAGCCTTCCACCAGGGCTACTTATAATTCCAAAGGGAAGAGATTTTCCATATGATGCTCTGGAAAGCATATTTCTCCAGAATCTGCTGATTTACTCACAGTCCTGGATTATATGGTCCATTTAAATACTTTGGGGCTGAGATCAGCTACCTTAAAAGTGCACCTGGCAGCCGTGTCTGCTTTCTTATCAGCAGGTAAACCCTCTTCTCTTTCAGCCCATCCTGTCTTCTCCAAGTTTTTCAAAGGGTTGCTTCACACCAACCCACCATTCAGGGATCCTGCCCCTGCCTGGGATCTTAATATTTGCATTGCCCAGCTTATGCAACCCCTTTTTGAGCCCTTGTCTTCAGCAGAGCTTAAGTACTTGACTTGGAAAACCGTGTTTTTGGTAGCCATCACTTCTGCCAGACGAATAAGTGTGTTACAAGCATTGTCAGTGGAGCCTGATTTTATCTCTTTTCACAGAGATAAGGTAGTCCTCAGGACTAACAGAAAGTTCTTGCCTAAGGTGGTCTGAGATTTCCACCTTAATCAATCTATGTCTCTCCCCATGTACTTCACTGAGCATTCCTCCTCTGGTGAAAGGAGGTTGCACAGTTTAGATGTCAAAAGATGCCTTAGCTACTGCATAGATCGTACCAAGGGTCACAGGTTTGACTCCCTCCAACTGTTCCTCACTTATGGTGAGGTTGGCAAAGGGAAACCTGCCACCAAAAGATCCATTGCCAGGTGGATTGTCTTTTGTATCCAATTCTGCTATGAAAAACTGGGTAAAGTTCCTCCCTCAGGTCTGAGGGCTTACTCTACCAGAGGTACAGCTGCGTCTCTGGCCGCTGCCAGGGACATCCCTATCCTGGACATATGTCAAGCAGCTACCTGGAAAACAGTTCACACTTTTACCAAGCATTACTCCCTGGACATCCAGGCTAGGAGTGATGCTCGGTTTGGCACAGCTGTGCTTCAGAGCCTATTTCCTAAGTAGGTTCTGTCTCTCCTCCATGGAGGTACTGCTGTGTAATCTGCATATGTCATAATATAGCAAGACTTCATGTTGTTTGAAGAAAAAATTACTCACCTTAGTAATGTTGTTTCTTCTAATGGAGTCTTGCTATATTATGACCTCCCCCCCGCCTGCCCCTCTCAGAACCTTTACTTTTGGGATGTGGGTGGGCAGGGCAGTGTTAGCACTTAACAGATGCCCACCTTGTTTTTCACCCCTCCTTTTGGGGGTGATCTGTGTTGTGTTGGTCATTTTTTGGGTCTCCTGACTTGAGTCTTTGTTTTGGCACCAAAAAATGTGTTTATATAATTAGTAGCCAGTTGGCTAGTGTAGGTTCACAGCTTCCACATAGAGTCTTAGTGAGTTTTGCTCGTAAAGATCTGACAGTTTGAGTTTGAAGAACAACAGATAGAGTTTTCAACCGAGCTCGAGCTCAAAGTTCCATGCCTGGCATGGAAAGTTAACTCTTTCATCTCCGGGGCAGTTCGAAGGTTGGGACTCACTTCATATGTCATAATATAGCAAGACTCCATTAGAAGAAACAACATTACTAAGGTGAGTATTTTTTTCTTTTGGGATGTGGGTGGTCTGTGCAGTGCTGGCACTTAGTAGGAGCTCACCCTTTTTGTTTCACCCCTTCTTTTTTGGGTGAGTGGGTGTTGTGTTTTCATTTTTGGGTCTCCTGACTTGAGTCTTTGTGTTGGTACCAAAAAATGTGTTTTTATGTTTAGTAGCCAGTTGGCTAGTGTAGGTTTACAGCTTCCACACAGGACCTTAGTGAGTTTAGCTCATAAAGATCTGACGGTTTGAGTTTGAAGAACAACAGACAGAGTCTCAACCGAGCTCGAGGTCAGCGTTCCATGCCTGGCATGGAAAGTTAACTCTTTCATCTCCGGGGCAGTTCGAAGGTTGGGACTCGATGCATATGTCTGAATATAGCAAGACTCCATTAGAAGAAACAACATTACTAAGGTGAGTAATTTTTTCTTCTTCGACCTACAGGTCAAGAAAGAGAAGGCATCACTCGAGGTCGCCCTCTGATATGTCTGCATGTAGATGGTCATTTATTGGGGCTAGTTGCCGGTCTCCTCCTTTGGAGTAACCAGTTTCTATTTCTGGTCGCCAATGTCTTCGACATTGGGGCCCTACTCTTCCTTCTGGTAGGTCTTCGGATGAGCAGTTCCATCAGTGGGCTGCTCTTATGGAGCAGTCGGTTTGTAGGTTGGTCCAGCTGCCTGGACCGGTCATTCAGGGGCCTTCAGGCTTCTTGGGAGGTCAGGTAGGATGGTTGAGCCTCCCTAGTCATGCAGAGCCATCTTCGGTGCTGTCGACTCCGTGCTTAGGTGTCTTCCCTGCTCACACGGCTGCGGCGCAGGGGACTACACTGATGCCTTTATCTCCTGGTTTTCATCCTTCTTTCTCCTCAAATCCTGTTTTCCGGAGTCTTGGGATGTTTTCAATGCCCTCAGTCTGTCGGCACAGTCCTCAGCGCCATTGACTTTCTCAGCGCTGTGTGCTTCGTCTGCGCCTTCCTCGGCGCCGTGTGCTTTCTCGGCACCGTCCTCGGTGCCTTGTGGCTTCTCAGCGCCGTGCGACCTCTCGGCATAGTCTTCAGTGTTGTCCGGCTTCTCGGTGCCATCTTTGGCACTGTGTGGCTCCTCGGCGCCATGCATATTTTTGGTGCCATGCATTTCTTCGGCACCAAGGCCTGTTAGGACGTCATCCAGCCTTCAAGACTCTTCCTTCAACACTTTTCCTTCCTCATTTCCTTCTGATTTTCACTCCTTTCCTGTCCATGCAGTCCCTCCTGGACCGTCAGGAGATGACATAGAGCCTGACCCAGACCGTAGGCTGGGTGATGATGTGGAAGGAACAGGATCTATTCCTGCTGCAGAGCCTGTGGTCAAGGACCTGTCTTTTAAGTCTCTGCTGAAAAACTAGAGTTCCATTTTTTCTCTCCAAACTACAGATATCGATCCTGGGAAACTGTTAAGACTCCAATACCTTCATGTTCCGGAGATCCCTATGGATTTGACTCCTCTGGTACAACCTTCCTTTGAGGCACTGTCTCAGATGGTATGGAATAATCCCGCTCTCATTCCTTTGGTGGCTAAGTCCATAGATAGGAAATATGCTGCTCCCAAGGATCTACCCATTTTGGCATCCCAAGCCTTTGTGGATCCTATCGTAGTCTTGGCAGAGAATGATAAGGTTGTCCTTCCCCAGACTGCTATAGCTCGACCTATTAACAAAGAATTTCGTAAGATAGATACTTTAGGTAAGAGAGTCTTTGCTGCTTCCACCCTAGGTATGCGTATTGCCAGCTACCAAGGCTATTTCTCTCAATATGAGTATGTCCTTTGGCATTCACTCACACAAATGGTTGAAGCTCTACTGGAGTTGGACACAAATTCAGAGCTTCTTCAAACCATAACAAGAGGTATCGAGTCCAACAACCAACAGGTTAAAAGCAGCTATGGGCGCTTCGATGCTGCTTCCAATGACGGGCATTTGTACCCACTGTGTCATTCCTGGCTGCGCACTTCAGGTTTCACGAATGATGCACAGCAACAGGTAATGGTGTTGCCTTTCGATGGTGTGTATCTCTTCAACCCTCTAGTAGAACAGGCTCTAGAGGCTACGCAAAAAACTAGGTCTGCCATTAAATTGGCTTGACCTCCTCCTGTCCCCTCTCGAGGGAGTGTTAATAAACGCCAGTTTCATAACTGTCAGTCCTTTTGAGGCAAAGGCAGGGGAAGTTTTAATAAGAAACAAGCTCCCCAGCCTCAAAAGAAAATGTAGCAGAAGGCACAAGGACCCAAAGCTCCCAGTGCCGCCTTCTGAGTTGTTGGCCCAAGTCCCACCTCAGCTGCCTGAGGTGGACTCTTCCTCAGCAGTGGGAGGTCGTCTCACTCACTTATACAATCAGTGGAAGTCCATAACCTCGGACAAATGGGTCCTCCGGATAATCAACGAGGGGTATTCTCTCAATCTTTTGGAGACCCTGCCGGATTGTCCCCTCAGACGACAGCCCAGGCTGTCAGCTTTTCAGTCAGATCTTCTCGCCTCCGAGATGCAGGACTTTCTGAACAACAGGGCAGTGGAAGTAGTTCCGCTGGATCAACGGAACACAGGGTTCTACTCCCATTACTTCCTGACAGGAGGAGAGATATCCTTCAGATGGCCCAATACATCGAAGAGAGCAGCTAGATTTCAGCTCTCTCGATGCAACAGATGCTAGGCCTCATGGCATTCTTGGTGTTCACTGTACCACTAGGACGTCTTCACATGAGAACCTCTCAATGGATGCTCATTACTCAGTGGTCCCCAACCACTCACCCTCAGTCCTTTCTCATCAAGGTGACAGAACCTCTCAAGAGATTGCTCACCTGGTGGTCGCAAGAAGACAATCTTCTGGAAGGGTATCCCTTTGCTCCTCTGGATCATCAGATTTCCATTACCACAGTCCCTGATTGGGCGGGGAGCTCACTGTCAGACTCTCCACACTCAAGGTACGTGGACTCAGGACAAGTACCAGCTTCATATAAATGTCTTAGAGATGAGAGCCGTCCTTTATGCAGTCCGGGCTTTGAAGGACATTCTCTGTCACAAGAACATTCTCCTTCAAATGGACAACAAAGCAGTGATGTATTACATCAACAAGTAGAGCGGTGCTCACTCTTACCCCTTATGCAGGGAAGCGGTGAGAGTGTGGGAATGGTGCTTGGAGCACAAGGCTCTAATTCAAGCGGTCTACCTACCGGTAGTACAGAACGAACTGGCAGACCGTCTCTGCAGAACGGAGAGAGATCCTCACGAATGGTTTCTCAACTCAACCATAGTTCACTCACTGTTCACAGGCCGGGGAACTCCAGACCTGGACCTTTTTGCATCCCCTCTCAACACAAAACTGACTCTGTTCTGCTCCAGAAATCCTGGGCCTGGCATTTTCTGTCAGGATGCATTCAGGCTGCAGTGGACACAACTCTTTCTATATGCCTTTACATAGATACATAGATACATAGATACATAGACAGTGTCGGCAGATAAGGGCCTATGGCCCACCCAGTCTGCCCATTTGAGCTTGTAAGTTCAGCTTGCCCTCCCAGAAGTCCGCCTCCCCCCACCCCTGACCTCCAGAATTCCTTTATGTCTATCTCATGCATTCTTAAATCCGTGATTGTTTCAGCCCCACCACTTCCTCTGGCAGGGTGTTCCCTTGTCCACCACCCATTCTGTGAAGAAATTCTTTCTCATGTTTCCTCTGAATCGTCCTCCTCCAACTTCATCCCATGCCCTCTAGTCCTGGAACATATTTTTCGCTTAAAAATAGTGTTTTCCTGCACCCTGTTTCTCCCTGTAAGATACTTGTATGTCTCTATCATATCCCCTCTCTCCCTCCTCTCCTCCAGGGAGTACATGTTCAGTTCCTTTAACCTGTCTTCATAGGACTTGTGATGCAATCCATGCACCATCTTTGTTGCCCTCCTCTGAACCTTCTCTACCCTGTCTATGTCCTTACGTAGGTATGGTCTCTAGAACTGTACACTGTACTCCAGGTGGGGCCTCACTAGTGTCTTGTATAGCGGAATTATGACCTCCCTTTTCCTGCTGGTGATGCCCCTGCCTATACATCCCAGCATCCTATTTGCTTTACCTGATGCCTTGTCACACTGTTTCCCTACCTTGAGGTCATCAGAGATGACAACCCCAAGATCCCTTTCCTGCTTGGTGCATGCTATATCCTCACCCCCAAGTGATATATTGTGCCAGGGTTTTTGTGCCCCATATGCATTATCTTGCACTTCTTTGCATTGAATTTAAACTGCCAAACCCTTGACCATTCTTCAAGTTTCTGCAGGTCCTTCTCATTCTGTCTACACCCTCTGGTGTGTCTACTCTATTACAGAGCTTTGTGTCATCAGCGAACAGTGAAATTCTGCCTTCTAGATCCTGTGCAATGTCACTGATGAAGATGTTGAATAGGACCGGTCCCAGCACTGATCCCTGTGGTACCCCACTGGTCACTCTTCCCTCTGTGGAGTGACAGCCATTTACCACCACCCTCTGGGTCCTGCCACCCAGCCAGTTACCTACCCACCACACTACTGTCCTGCCCACACCCATATTCCCAGTTTGTGTAATAGTCTTCTATGTGGCACAGTGTCAAAGGCCTTGCTGAAGTCCAGATAGGCCATGTCCACTGCCCTCCCCTGATCCACCTCCCTAGTCACCCAGTCAAAAAATTCAATGAGGTTGGTCCGACATGACCTCCCCCTGGTGAAACCATGCTGCCTTGGGTCCTGTAGTCCATTGACAACCAGATGTTCCACCAATCTCTCCTTCAGTAGTGCTTCCATGATCTTTCCCACTACCGAGGTGAGGCTGACTGGTCTGTAGTTCCCTGCTTCCTCTTTGTTCCCACTTTTGTATAAGAGGACTACATCTGCTGTCCTCCAGTCTTTGGGTACCTCCCCTGTTTCCAGTGATTGGCTAAACAGGATAGCCCGAGGTTCAGCCACCACCTCTCTTAGTTCTTTAAGGACCCTGGGGTGCACCCCATCTGGCCCCATTGCTTTGTCAACTCTTATTACTTCCAGTTCCTTCAGGACCCTTTCTCATGTAAAGGGACTTGTGTCCATTTCTGCACCATTCTCACCCCTTGTACTCCCTTCAGACCCATTACCCCCTCTTCCTCAGTAAAGACTGAGCAGAAACACCTGTTCAATATGTCAGCTTTACTGTTGTCATCCTCCACGCGACTCCCATCCTCCCCCTTCAGTCTCACTATCCCTCCCTTTTTCACTTATGTACCTGTAAAAGGTTTTGTCCCCTTTAACCACTGATTTTGCAATGTGTTCTTCTGTCTGAGCTTTGGCTTCCCTTACTGACTTCCCTGCCTCCCTTTGTTTCTACTGGTACTTCTCCCTATCCCCTTCTGCCTGTGTCTTTTTGTATTGCCTGAATGCAATCTTTTTGGCTTTCACTTTCTTTGCTACCTCTTTGGAAAACCATAATGGTCTCCTCTTCCTTTTCCTCTTGCTAACCTGCTTAATGCATAATTCTGTTGTTCTTATAATCCCCATTTTAAATACTGCCCACTGTTCCTCAACCCCTGATTCCTGTCCCATTCCCCTTAATGCCTCTTTTAAGTATCTCCCCATTTTCCCAAAGTCTGCCCCCCTAAAATCCAGGATACGTGTTTTTGTGTGGTTTGGTTCTGCTCTTTCTGTGATTTCAAACCAAAATGACTGGTGGTCACTGTTACCCAGGTGCTCCCCCACTGTTACCCCCATCACACTGTCCCTGTTTGTGAGCAGAAGGTCCAGTATTGCCTTCTGCCGAGTTGGTTCCATGACCAGTTGCTTGAGGAAGGCACCCTGAAGGGAGTCCAGGATAAATCTGCTCCTAGTTGGTGCTGCTACTGGGATGCTCCAATCCACGTCTGGAATATTGAAGTCTCCAACCAGTACTACCTCACCCTTGTCTGCCATCCTTTGGATGGCTAGCATCAGCTCCCTATCTGTTTCTTCCTCCTGGGTTGGTGGTCTATAGACCACACCTGTGCGGATGGCTGGCCCCATTTTCCTTTCCAGCTTTACCCACAGTATCTCTCCCCCATTTTGTTCCTCCTGGATCTCTGTAGCCCTTATGTCATTTTTCACATACAGTGCCACTCCTGTTCCCTTCCTGCCTGCTCTGTCTCTTCTGAATATGTTGTAGCCAGGTATGGCCATCTCCCAGTCATGGTTATCATTACACCAGGTTTCAGTGATGGCCACAATGTCCAGGTCTGACTGTACCATAACAGCCTCCAGATCTTCCATCTTGTTGCTAAGGCTCCTGGCATTTGCACACATGGCTTTCCGCCTCTTCCTCTAATTCAGAGGGTACTTCTCAAGTTCGAGTCCCAAGGGGACAAAATGATCCTCATTTCTCCCTTCTGGCCTTGACAGATATGGTTGCCACTACTCAATAGTAGGTCGGAAGCTCCTCCGAAACTGCTTCCCCTTCAGATGAACCTTCTGACTCAGGGGCCTGTGGTCCACCCAACCTGAGGTCGCTTCACCTTCACGCTTGGCTCCTGAAGAGATAGAAGTGAACAGGTTCAATGTCTTTCGCAGGGTTTCAGATATTCTTCTGGCTGCATGCAAGCCAGCCACTAGGAAAACTTATACAGCCAAATGAAAGCGTTTTTTGCTCTGGTGTGCAAAATCCTCTTTGAATCCCTTTTCCTGCCCACCAGATAAAAGTTTTAGAGTACCTCTTAGACCTCTCAAATTCAGGTCTGCAGTACTCTACAGTTAAGGTTCACCTCTGTGCCACTTATTCTTATCATGAGCCAGTACTTTAAAAAACATGAAGTCTTGCTGTATTCTGACAAACTGTAGTGAAGTCCAACCTTCGAACTGGCCCGGAGATGAAAGAGTTAACTTTCTATGCCAGGCATGGAACGCTGAGCTCGAGCTCGGTTGAGACTCTGTCTGTTGCTGTTTGAACTTAAACCGTCAGATTCTTTGCTCCGCCTCACTGAACAGTCGCTCGGGAGAATTCTTCTTTGCTCGGTTCAATTTATCGGTTAAAGTACCGCTTTTCTCGGGTTTCGACCGAATTTGAACCATAACCTATCGGTTCAGTACTCTGTCTGTGGTTTCGTGAGTACTAGATAGGCTTATTTTTGTTAATTTTCTGTGTGGAACTTGTAAATGTGGGATTGGTTCGGTTTGAACCGATCAAGTTGTTTTAAAAATACTTTATTCTGCTTTTAGAGTGTGGTAACCAGTTTTTATCGGTTCTAAAAAAAAAAAAAAAAAAGACTTTACTACGTTTTTTCCCATGACCCGTAACACGGTTGGGAACCGATAAGGGTGTCTTACCTGGCGGATTGCCGAAAAAAGGGTACGTTTTTGGTTAGGACTGGCCATGTCTGAGAAACCCAAAAGAAAAACCGGGGCCACTGGGTTTCAATACTGTAGTGTGTGTGGGGAAGTCTTTGCTAAGGCTGATCCCCACACCACCTGTGTTTATTGTCTGGGATTTGACCACCTCGATTCAGACTGCCAGATTTGTAAACATTTTCCTGCAGCTACCCTGGAAAAAAGAGTTGCTAGGGTCAGGGAACGGGAGGCCAAGATGTCCACTGACCCAGATGGCCAGCCCGGTTCGGTTCCAACCAAACCAGAAGGAGTGCCCTCTGACCAGGGCGAAACTTCTTTGGGCAAAAGGAGAACCAATTCCGAGGAGTCGGTTCTGGTTAAAAGAACAAGAAAGGATAAATCAGCTGGTGCGGATCCAAAAGTTCTTTCTCCAACCACTGATGAATTAGCCAAAGCAATTAAAATTGTCCAGTTGCTATCCCCAGTTCCAACCGAACTGGCACCATTAGGAAGGCGCTCGGTTCGGCTGCTTTCACCGGTTCCGGATTATAATTTAGAGGAATTTTATGAACCGGAGGAGGAAGAAGAGTATGAGGAAAGTATGTGTGATTATGAGTCTGGATGTGCCCATTGACCCGAACATCTCCCCAGACATACCTTTAGGAGTGTCTCCTCCTAGGCTTTCTGAGTCCCCGTCCCATTTCATGTTTTACAAGAAAGTGGCTGAAACTCTTCAGCTTCCCATGGAAGAAGCTGTGGATGACCAGGAGGAGCCTGACTATGTTGAAATGATGGATATCCCAGAGTCCAGGAGACTGTCTATTCCCCTTCTTAAGTCCTTTGGGAAACAGACAATAAAAATGTTAAAGACTCCTAATTCTATACCTCCTGTGGATAAGAGAATGGACAAGAGGTATACTCTCTCAGGCTCAGATACGGAGTTCCTTACCCAGCAATGCAGCCATGTTGGGGTAGTGCAGGCTGCAGCCTGTGATAAGGCAATATACCCTTGATTTCACACCCCTCAGATAAGGACTCCAGGAGGATTGATGCCATGGCAAAGAAACAGTACATGGCAGCATCCTTGGGACTCAGGCATGCTAATTATATGGCCTATACAGCTAGATATCAGAAATCTAGATGGGACACTGTCATGGCTTTAGCTAAACAGATCCCTGGCCAGCTTGCCAGGGGAGCTGGAGCAGGTGGCTGTGGATGGTATTGAGGCATCCAAGGTGCAATTCCATGCTGCAGTGGACTCCAATGATGTTTCATCTAGAGTCATGGCTACATCTGTGGCCCTTCGTAGGATGGCTTGGTTCAGATGTACTAGCCTGTCTCAGGATACCCAGACTAAGGCCATGGATTTTCCTGTTGTGAGTAATTCTCTGTTTGTGGAGCAAACAGAGAACTACATGAAGAAAATGGATGAGTACAGGACCACCTACAGGAGTGCTCAGGCCATAGAAAGGCAAGCCACTCCTCAGAGGCAGCATCCCAGGGGCAGGGGCAGGCCTTTTCATAGGCCTTTCTACCAAGCCCAGGCCTCCTCTTCTGCTTATGCTCATAGGGGGTTCTTTAGAGGGGAGAGGCAGACGGGGTACAAGCAGGCCTGCTTCCACCCCACAGCCTAAAGCCCCTGCCAAACAGGCACCCTGATGGGTTTGCCAGGGCCGATTCTCCACTACCTGTAGGGGGCAGGCTGGCTTACTTTGTCCAGGACTGGATGTCTTTAACATTAGACAAATGGGTCCAGGAAGTAGTAAGCCAGGGACTGGTTCTCAACTTCAAAAAATTTCCAAAGACGAGAACCAGATCCTTTCCACCTGCAAACCCTTCAGAGGCACTTGCCCTAGAGGCAGAGGTCTTTTCCCTCTTGGCTCTCAGAGCTATAGAAATGGTTCCACCCCTACACAAAGGGAAAGGATTGTACTCCGGGTACTTCCTTGCCCCCAAAAAGACAGGAGAATGGTACCTCATCCTGGATCTCAGATATTTATACAAGCACCTTTTAAAGCCAAAGTTCAAAATGGCGATTCTGGGAATAATTCTACCCTCTCTAAGGCCAGGGGACTGGCTAGACTCCCTGGACCTCAAGGATGCCTATTTTCATATTCTCATCACAAGCTCTCATCAAAAATACCTCAGGTTCGAGCTGCCCTCAGGCCACTACCAATTCAGAGCAGTGCCCTTCGGCCTTACCTCTGCTCCAAGGGTGTTCACAAAATGCCTGGCAGAAGTAGTTGCGTTCCTAAGAAGAAAAAGGATTTCTATCTTCCCATACCTGGACGACTGGCTCATAGTAGGCTAGTTCCCAGACCAAGTCAAGTTACACCTACAGATAACTCAGCAACTGCTTACTTCTCTAGGTTTCCTTCTGAATCTTTCAAAGTCAGTTCTAGAGCCTGTACTGCTCCTCACCTTCATAGGCGCAGAGCTAGATACAGTAAAGGCAAGAGCCTTCCTTTGCCCTGGACAGGGCAAGGACCCTTATTTCACTGGCCTCTTCATTCACCCTCCAGGTGTCTCGACCAGCAAGGCATTTTTCTACAGCTCCTGAGGCACATGGCTGCTTCTACAGCAGTGGTGCTGGGAGCAAGATTTCAGATGAGGGACATTCAGTTCCACTTGAGAGCTTTTTGGTCTCAGAAAAAGGACCCTCTGACCAAACTGATTCCAGTGACTCGAACCCCTGATCCAGGCATTGCATTGGTGGTAGGATCAGGACAATCTAAGACGGGGAGTTCCTTTTGTCACTCAGTCTCATTCTCTAATCCTTACTACAAATGCCTCCCTCTTGGGTTGGGGAGCCCACTTGGGAGACCTGACCACCGAGGGGTTGTGGTCTTCTTAGGAATCTCTGCTTCACATCAGCCTATTAGAACTCAGAGCAGTGTTTCTAGCACTTCAAGCTTTTTCCAAGTCTGTTCAGAACAAAGTTGTTCAGATCAGGACAGACAATACCACCACAATGTGGTATATCAACAAGCAAGGGGGCACTCAGTCTATGGCCTTGTGCACAGAGGCAATGAGGTTATGATCTCTGACCTATTCCCTGAACACCTTTCTTACAGCAGTACACCTCCCAGGCAAGGACAACGTCCTGGCAGATGCTCTCAGCAGGATATCTCAGGGCCATCACGAATGGTCACTGGATTACCTGGTTTTGAAGGTGATCTTCTTCAGATGGGGCACCCCACAGATAGATCTTTTTGCAGCCCCAGACAATCACCAACATCCTCTCTTTTGCTGCAGGCCCCCAGTGTTGGGCTCAGTCCCCCTGGATGCCCTAGTTCTCAATTGGGAAGGGAAGTTCCTGTATGTTTTTCCCCACTTCCCTCTCCTGTTCAAGGTGTTAGTCAAAATCAGGTCTCAACCCTGCAAGGTGATTCTGATTGCTCCAAACTGGGCCAGACAGCCCTGGTATCCTCTCCTGTTGTCCTTAGCAGTCCACCTTCCCTTGTATCTTCCCAGGAATTACAACCTGTTAACATGTGCTCGGGGTACGGTTTGGTATCCGAATCTCAAATCTCTCAATCTCAAGGCCTGGCTCTTGAAGAGTTAGAGCTTGCTGATTTGCACCTCTCTCAAGGTGTTATGGATATCCTAAAAGGCTTCTCGGAAGCCTTCCACCAGAAGAACTTACAACTCCAAATGGAAAAGATTCTCTATATGGTGCTCTGGGAAGCACATTTCTCCATAGTCTGCTGGCCTGCCCACAGTTCTTGGCTATATGGTTCATTTTAATAGCTTGGGACTCAGACCAGCTACACTAAGAGTGCATCTGGCAGCTGTCTCTGCTTTCCTTTCAGCAAGTAAGCCTTCTTCCCTTTCAGCTCATCCTGTATTCTCTAAATTTTTCAAGGGATTGCTTCATGCCAATCCTCCATTCAGGGACTCTGCCCCTGTTTGGGACCTTAATGTTTGCATTGCCCAGCTTATGCGACCTCCTTTTGAGCCTTTGTCCTCAGCAGAGCTTAAGTACTTGACTTGGAAAACTGTTTTCTTGGTGGCCATCACTTCTGTCAGGTGCATAAGCAAGCTACAAACCCTGTCAGTGGAGCCTGATTTTATCTCTTTCCATAGAGATAAGGTGGTCCTCAGGACTAACAGGAAGTTTTAACCCAAGGTGGTCTCAGACTTCCACCTTAACCAGTCTATGTCTCTTCCTGCTTTCTTCACTGACCATTCCTCCTCTAGGGAGAGGAGGCTGCACAGTTTGGATGTGGAAAGGGCCCTTAGCTACTATATGGAGCATACCAAGGGTCACAGTTTTGACTCCCTCCTACTGTTCCACACTTATGGTGAGGTTGGTAAGGGAAAACCTGCCACTAAGAGATCTATTGCCAGGTGGATCGTCTCTTGCATTCAATTTTGCTATGAAAAACTAGGCAAGACTCCACCCTCAGGCCTGAGGGCTCACTCTACCAGAGGTACAGCTGCTTCCCTGGCTGCTGCCAGGTATATTCCTATCTTAGAGATATGTCAAGCAGCTACCTGGAAAACAGTACACACTTTTACCAACCATTACTCTCTGGATATCCAGGCTAGGAGTGATGCTCGGTTTGGCACAGCAGTGCTCTAGAGCCTATTTCCTAGGTAGGTTCTGTCCCTCCTCCATGGAGGTACTGCTTGGTAGTCTGCAATTTGTCAGAATACAGCAAGACTTAATGTTACATACTAACATACTAAAATGCCAGCAGAATAGGCCTAATGGTCTTTCGTGTCTGGTCGTTTTGTCAGCCCCCACCCTGGGTGCTGACCTTGCTGTCCCCTTCCCCTTCTCTGGCTTCTCCCTTCCCAGTTCCGGATATTCTTGCTGCATTGGATTTTGCTTCCTGAACCCTTCCCCTGTACCTGTCCCACCCCCTCTTGAACACCCCCACTGTCTCTGCCTCAACCAGCCCCCTAGGTAGTGCATTCCATGGCTCCACCACCCTCTCAGTGAAGTAGCGCCTCCTCCTTTCTCCCCTGAATCTTCCCCCCTCCAGCTTCCACCCATGCCCTCTGGTGGCCCCTTCCTCCTTCCTTCGAAGCACCCTGACTGTTCCTCCCCTATTTACCCTCTTCATGTACCTGAAGACCTCTATCATGTCCCCCCGGTCCCTTCTCTCTTCCAATGTGTACATATTTAGCTCTTCGAGCCTCTCCTCATAGGTCCTGTCCCCCAAGCCCCAAATCATTTTGGTTGCCCTCCTCTGGACCCTCTCCAGGAGGTTAATGTCCCTCTTTAAGTGTGGCCTCCAAAACTGCACGCAGTACTCCAGGTGCAGCCTCACCAAGCAGTTATACAGAGGGTGTATCACTTCTCTCCTTCTGGAGGTGATCCCCCTAGCGATGCATCCCAGCATCCTGTTGGCCTTGGCTGCTGCCCTCCTACAAGTCTCAGAGTTGTTCATCTTGACATTCACCACCACCCCCAGGTCCCTCTCAGCCATTGAGACTTGTAGTATGTTGTTTGAAGAAAAAATTACTCACCTTAGTAATGTTGTTTCTTCTAATTTAGTCTTGCTGTATTCTGACGGTTTGAGTTTGAAGAACAACAGACAGAGTCTCAACCGAGCTCGAACTCAGCATTCCATGCCTGGCATGGAAAGTTAACTCTTTCATCTCCGGGGCAGTTTGAAGGTTGTACCTCACTGCAATTTGTCAGAATACAGCAAGACTCCATTAGAAGAAACAAGATTACTAAGGTGAGTCATTTTTTCTTCCTTGTCACTGGCTCAGTTACCTGTGGTTAAGAGGTTTCTTAAGGAAATTCTGCATACCAGACCTCCTATAAGACGTCCAGTTGCAGCCTGGGACATTAATCTTGTGCTAGAGATGCTCACTCGAAAACCTTTCGAGCCTCTAGCTACCTGAGAGTTAAAATTTCTCACTTGGAAAACTGCCTTCCTAGTGGCCATTACCTCGACCCTCAGGGTCTCTGAGATACATGCCTTGGTCACAGACCCTCCGTATACTGTGTTTTATAAAGGCAAAGTACTTCTTAGGACCCATCCTAAGTTTCTCCCTAAGGTTGTTTCAAAATTCCATGTAAACCAACCCTTGGTCCTTCCTACTTACTTTGCAAACTTCCAAATGAAGGAGAGCGTTCTCTTCATTGCTTGGACATCAAAAGAGCTTTGCGTTTTTATCTAGATAGAACAAAAGACTTTCACGGAGCTCAACAACTGTTTGTTTCCTTCAGCGAGACCCGGCTGGGCCAACCTGTTGCTATCAGATGTATTTCAGCATGGCTAGTGACATGCCTTCGCCACTGTTATTCCATGGCGCAGGTTAAGCTGGAAGGCAGAGTGTACGCTCACTCTACTAGAGCGGTCGCGGCATCCCTAGCGGAAATCTGCAACGTGCCCATTGCAGATATTTGCAATGTGGCTACCTGGAGCTCAGTGCATACTTTTGTCAAACACTATGCCCTGGATGTCCATGCCAGACAACATCTTTCTTTTGGCAGAACCATCCTTAATGGACTCCTGTCCTAAAACTGTGAGCTCTTGGTCTCTCCGGCTGCCCTCTCGGGGGATTATTAGCTCGGTACTCTCCCATTAGTGTGAATGAGTGGTGGAGACTTCATGTCCAGGAAGATATGGAAATTACTTACCTACCATAATTCTTGATCTTCTTGGACGAGTCTCCACCACTTTTCACACGCCCACCCTCCATCCCCTGAGCTCACCTCTGTTGTTGGTCTTCACTCCCTCAGTCTTAGGCTGTGAAGACCTCTTTCAAACACCATGAAGTCTTGCTATATTAGGACTTATTGCAGTTAGCCACTGCACTTGAACTGCCCCGGAGAGGAAAGAGTTAACTCCAGAGCATCTGGAGTTCTAAAGCTCGAGGGCGCTATACCAAAGCTCTATCTGGGCAGTTTCAAATGAAACTGTCAGATTCTTTACTCCGCTTCACTGAACAGTCGCTCCGGAGATCAGCTCCTTCAGCTCGGTCGGTCAAGCGGTATTTTCAGTTCATTTGAACGGCAAAAAGTAATTATTTTACCGCATTTGGTTAAAAGCTCTATCTGTAAACCGTAAGTACAAATTAAAGTCTGTGTGGAAAGTTAATTATCGGTTCGGTTTGAACCGATCGGTTGCTTATTTTAGCTTTTAAAGTTTTGGGCTTTTAGAGTGCGGTACCGTTCTTATCGGTTCTAAAAAACCTTGATTTTAAATAGGGTTTTTCAAATACCGAGAAACGGATTAGGAACTGATAAGGTGTCTTGCCTGGCACTGCCATCAAAAGGGCAAGTTTTGGATAGGCTGGCATTATGTCTGAGAAACCCAAAAGAAAAACGGGCCACTGGGTTTCAACACTGTGATGCTGTGGGAAGCCTTTGCCAAGGCTGTCCCACACACCACTTGTGTTTATTGTCTGGGGCTGACCACCTCCTGTCAGACTGCCAGTGTTTAAAATTTCTCTGCAGCCACCCTGAAAGAGATAGGGGCGGCTCAGGGAACTATTGGCCAAAAGTCCGCTGACCGGATGGCCAGCCGGTCCAGTACCCACTGGACCAGAGAAGTGCCCTCTGACCAGGGCTAGACTTCCTCGGCAAAAGGATGGTTCAGAGGAACCAGTTTAAAAATAAATAAATAAATAAGAATATGACAGAGAAATCAGTAGGTTTGGGTCAAGATTGTCTCTCCAACTGCTGCAGGAGTAGTTAAGCCATACAGATTGTCCAGTCACTGTTTCTAGGTCCTGTCAGACCATCTACAGTTGGTAAAAGGTGGCTCGTTCAGTTCCAGTGGTTCAGGTTTATGATGTTGAGGAATTGTTATGAACCACAGGAGTGGGAGGAGGAAATTGATCAATACATGTGGGGCTGGTAGGGTCTGGACGTGCCCACTTAAGCGGACATTTCTCCAGACAGACTTTTAGAATCTCCTCCTATTCTGTCTGAGTCCCTTTCTCAGTTTATGTTTTACAAAAAGCTTGCAGAATCCCCCCAGCTTCCTTTAGAGGAGGCTATGGATGAGTAAAGGGGAGCCTGATTATGTAGGAATGATGGGCTAGGAGGTTGTCTTTCCTTTGCATAAGTCATTTAGGAAGTAAACAACTAAGATTTTATAAGATTCTTCTTTCTGTCCCTCCTGTAAGATAAAAAATGGACAGAAGGTGTATTTCGTCAGGCTCTGTTACAGACTTCCTCACTGAGCAGTGTAGTCATGTAGGTGTGGTACAAGCTGCAGCCTGTGTCAGGCTAGTCCCTGGCCTCACATCCTCCTGAATAGGATTCCAGGAGGATTGATGCCATGGCAAGAAAAACAGTATATGGCAGCTTCTGTGGGACTCAGACAGGCAAGTTGTATGGCTTATGTGGCTAGATTTGAAATCTAGGTGGGACGCAGTATTGCAGTTAGCCAAGCAGGCCCATGGCCAGCTGGCTAGCGGGTTGGAACAGGTGGCTGCTAATGGCACTGAAGCCTCTAAGTTCAAGTTCATACTGCTGTTGGTGTTAATCTTGTTTTCTCTAGGGTCATGACCACTTCTGTAGCTTTCCGTAGGTTGGCATGGCTCAGATGCACTAATCTGTCCCAAGATACTCTGTCAAAGTCTATGGGTTTGTTTCTTGTTGTGGGTAATTCTCTGTTTGAGGAACAAACAGAAAGCTATATGAAAAACATGGATGATTACCTACAAAAGTGCCCAGGTAGAGGCTCAGGCCTCCTCTGCTTTCGCCAGAGGGGTCTCTTCAGAGGCAGAGATAGACGGGGCACAAGTAAACCGTCCCCCTCCCCTTAGCCTAAGACTATTGCCAAGCAGGCACCCTGATGGGGTGCCCAGGGCCGATTCTCCTATACCAGTGGGCAGGTTGGTTTTTATTTCAGCCAGAACTGTGTGTCCCTAACTTGGACAAGTGGGTTCTGGAAGTAATAGGTCTGGTTCTCAGCTTCAAACAGTTTCCAAAGATGAGAGCCAGACAGGTCCCACAAAATCCTTGGAATCCCTTGCTTTGGGAGCAGAGGTTTCTTCTCCTCTGAACTGCAAAGCAGTAGAAAGGGTCCCTCCTTGCCACCGGGGCAAGGGGCTGTGCTCATGATACTTTCTTAACCTATAGAAGGCAGGAGATTGGCGGCCCATCTCAGATTTAAGGTACCTGAACAAGCATCTTTTGAAAACAAAGTTAAAAATGTTAACTCTAGCTGAGGCCAGGGGACTGGCTAGTTTTTCTGGACCTCAAGGATGCCTATTTTTTCATGTCTTGATCAGGCCTTCTCACCGAAAGTACCTCAGGTTACCCTCAGGCCACTTTCAGTTCAGGACAATGCCCTTCGGCCTTACCTCTGCGCCAAGGGTATTCAAGAAATTCTAGCTGTGGTAGTGGCTCTTTTAAGAAGGCAAGGGATTGCTTTGTTTCCTTTCCTGGATGACTGGCTCTTAGTAGGTCAGTCTCCAGATCAAATAAAATTCCACTTGCAAGTCACCCAGCAGCTTCTCACCCTTCTGGGATTCCTGCTGAATTTACCAAAGTCAGTTCTCGAACCAGTTCAGGTACTAACTTTCATAGGTGCAGAGTTGAACACAAAGTTAGCCAGGGCATTTCTCCCTCTAAAGGGTAGGCAGTCTCTTGCCCTGGCATCTTCCATTACTCTGCGAGTCTCTTGACCAGCAAAGCATTTGCTACAACTACTAAGGCACATGGCTGCTTCCACAGCTGTAGTGCAGGGAGCAAGATTCAGATGAGGGCCATTCAGTTCCATCTGAGGGCCTATTGGTCCCAAAGGAGGATTCCTTTCCAAATTGGTTCTAGTGACCCAATCCCTGATCCTGGCCTTACACTGTGGCAGGATCAAAGCAATCTAAAACTAGGGGTCCTCTTCATTCCCTCACCACGGATGCTCCTGTGTTAGGGTGAGGAGCTCGCTTAGGCGACCTGTCCACTAGGGGTGTGGTCTCCCTAGGAATCTCTGCTCCACATCAATTTTTGGAACTCAGAGCTGTCTTCTAGCTCTTAGGAGTTTTCAGCTTCTGTCCAGAACAAGGTAGTTCAAGTCAGGACAGACAACACCACAATAATGTGGTACATCAACAGGCAGGGGGGCACTCGGTCATCAGCCTTGTGCACCGAAGCAATGAAGTGGTGGTCTCTGGCTTACTCCCCGAACACCTCCCTGATAGCAGTTCACCTCCCAGGGAAAGACAATACCCTGGCAGATGCCCTCAACAGGATTCTCAGGGCCATCACGATTGGGCTCTGAATCCTCAGGTGCTGGGTTCAGTCCTTGCCAGATGGGGCTCATTTTCAGATAGATCTTTCGCAGCCCCAGATAACCACTAACTTTCTCTGTTTTGTTGGAGGCCTCCAGTGCTGGGATCAGCCCACCTGGGCGCTTTTCACTTGGATTGGAAAGGGAAGTTTCTGTTCACTTTTCCTCCCTTTTCCCTTTCTTTCAGGGTACTAGTAAAATCAGATCTCAGCCTTGCAAAGCGATTCTGATTGTTCCAAGCTGGGCCAGACAGCCCTGGTACCCATTGTCTCTGTCCTTGACAGTCCACCCTACCCTGAGCTTGCCCAGAGTCCCGACTTACTGGCCTTTGCACAAGGGAGAGTGTGGTATCCGAACCTCAAATTCCTCCTTCTCAAGGCAGCTCTTGAGGAGTTAGAATTGCTGATTTACACCTTTTCAAGGTGTCGAGGATATTTTAAAGGCTTCAAGGAAGCTTTTTCACTGGCGCCACTTACAATTCTAAGTGAAACAGGTTTTCAGTCTGGTGCGCTGAGAAGCAGATTATACCACAGTCTGCTTATCTGCCCATTTTCTGGACTTTTTGGTCCATTTTAAATTCTTTAGGTCTTAGGCCAGCTACCTTAAGGGTTCCTTTGGCAGCTATCTCTGTTTTTTTCTGCAAGCAGGGAAGCCTGCTTCCTTTTCTTCTCAACCTGTGTTTTCCAAGTTTTTAGGGGTTGCTTCACAACCCTCCTTTTTGAGGAACCAGCTCCTGCATGGAGCCGAATGTTTGCATTGCTCAGTTAATGCAAACCCCTTGGACCTCTGTCCCCAGCAGAGCTCAAGCTTCTCACTTGGAAAATGTTTTTTTTCTGGTGGTTTCACTTCTGCCAGGCGCATAAGTGAACTACAGGCCCTGGCAGTGGAAGAAGATTTTTCTCTCCCCACAGGGATAAGACAGTCCCTAGGACTAACACAGGGGTTGTCCCTAAGTGGTTTCAGGTTTCCACCCGAACCAATCCATCTCTCTCCCAGGATTTTTTCACTGAGCATTCTTCCTCAGGTGAGAGGAGACTGCACAGCTTGGACGTCAAAAGAGCCTTATGCTACTATTTGTAGCAGCACCAAGGGTCACAGGTTTGAATCCCTCCAACTCTTCCTTACCTAGGGCAGGTTGGCAAGGAACCTGCCACTAAGAGGACAATTGCAAGGTGGATTGTCTCTTGTATCCATTTTGTTATCAAAGACTAGGTAGGAGAGCCCCTTCAGGACTGAGGCTCACTCCACCAGGTGTACAGCTGCATCTCTAGCGGCTGCTAGAGATATTCCCATTCTGGAAATCTGTCAAGCTGTTACTTGGAAGACAGTTCACACTTTTACCAAGCATTATTCCCTGGATTTCAGTCCAGGAGAGATGCTCGTTTTAGCACAGCTGTGCTTCAGAGCCTATTTCCTAAGTAGGTTCTGACCCTCCTCCATGGAGGTACTGCTGTGTAATCTGCAATAAGTCCTAATATAGCAAGACTTCATGGTGTTTGAAGAAAAATTACTCACCTTAGTAATTGCTTTTCTTCTCATGGAATCTTGCTATATTAGGACCACCCCAACCTGCCCCTCTCAGAACTTCTACTGGGGGGTGGCAAATTAATGCAAGCACTGTGTCATGCCATTGTAGTTCTTCCCTTCACCCTCTTTTATTTAGGGTTAGGGAACTAGGGTTTTCTGTTTGAGTGATTTGTTGGCCCCTTCCTGGACTTGAGTCTTTGGGGAAGGGGTTCCTAATAGTGCTTGTCAGGGAAAACTAATAATACCATTATTCATTCTTATTATTGTTATTGTTGTTCTATTGTTGTTTCTATTGTTGTTATTACTACTAGTAGGTAGCCATTTGCCTAGTGTAGAGCTTTCCACACAGACTTGTTGCTTAGTGTTAGCTTCGTAAAGATCTGACAGTTTCATTTGAAACTGCCCAGATAAACTTTGGTATAGCGCCCTCGCTTTAGAACTCAGATTCTCTGGGTTAACTCTTTCCTCTCGGGGCAGTTCAAGTGCAGTGGCTAACTGCAATAAGTCCTAAATATAGCAAGACTCCATGAGAAGAAAAGCAATTACTAAGGTGAATAATTTTTTCTTGTTGACCCTTCTTATACGGGTCGTCTGGACTATCTTATGTCCGGGTTTTTGGTTAGGCTATCCTTTTAGGTTAGTTACGTTGCACATTCTTGGAACAAAAGGTACTGAGGCGGTTGGAGTGTCGACGCCAAGATAGTCATTATCGCACGAGCTGAAGCTCGCAGTGCTGCTCCTCGTGGCTCCATCTCTGGTGCTGACCCTCCAGCAAAAAAGTTTGCTCCCGCTGGGTCCTAGTGCCTCTGGCGTAGTCCCATTAGTGTGAATGAGTGGTGGAGACTCCTTCAAGAAGATCAAGAATTACGGTAGGTACGTAATTTCCATTTCTTACGTACTGTAACTGTACTTTCTAGCCACACTTCTGGCAGTTGCCTTTCCCTTTAAGACTTGCCAGAAATGTCTTCAGGATAGCTCCTCCCACCCACCTGGGTGGTAACTCCCTCGACTCCACCCCATGATGCCAGATCTTCCTTTCTGCTGGAAGAAGCAGCTTCCCTCCTTACCACTCTCGCACTGAGTAGGCTCTTGCAACCTAAATTTTTGTATTTACTTCCTAAAAAGTTTAAAACTTTGTGTCTTCAGCTTGATCTCTGGCCGTGACCATGATGGACGACAAGTGCGCTTCTGGGTTCCGCTGATGCCCTTGTGGGCAGAAGATGTCTCAAACGGATCTGTACTCCACGTGCGTGTACTGCCTGGGTCACGAGATCGGCCCCCCAGGCTTGTGATTTCTTTCCCTTTTTTCATCCAGCCTTTCTTGAGGACTGTCTGCCCTGGCTCAGGTTAGGCCAGCTGAGTGAACAGTACCTGCCAGTCAAGTCCAAGGAAGCCCACTGGGTGGTCTCCATGCCTGCGGAGTCCTCTGTACAGCTTGCGGCCTTCAAGGAAGAAACAGCACAGGCTACTTCCCATTCCTCTTTGGCTTCTACCTTCATTCCACTCCAGCTGGGATCGACCTTTATGGGGTCCTTAAAAGAACTGTGCCAGTCCCTGCTGACCCTCGGTCAAGGACCCTCAGGGCAAAAAACTCCGCCTAAGAAAAAGTCATAAAAATAGTCTTGCCATCATTTATGGGATCAGGAGTGCTCTCATTCGGGAGCCTGTGATTCCTGCACTTCTCCGGATCCAACTTCGGTTGAATCCTTAGGCCAGCCCACCGGCTCCATTATAACCCTGTCAGGCCAGTTGGTCGAGACACTGGTTGATCTTCCGTCTGAGATATTTCTGGAATTGGTCGACCAGTTGTCAACTGAAGAGGCTGACACCTCCTTATCCAGGACTGCAGTCCTGACTCAGACTATGGGAGGGATGGATCAGTCTGCTGACCCGCTGCCTCTGGTCTCAGACCAAGACCCAGAGGAGCCTCAGCACGTGCCGACTCCCTCCAAACCCCGCCGCCAGTCCCCCTGGTGGGAGAATTTGGGGTCTTGGTCTTCATCCCGTGGGTCAAGCGGTTCCCGCCAGCATTGGTGTTCCTGCTCTCGGCACCATGAGAAGTGGCACCACTGCTACACTTCATCTTTGTCCTCCTCAGGTGAGGAGACGGTTCGGCGTTAACCGTGTAGATGCTGCAAAGATCTTATACAGCAACAGATAGTAGCCTGAGCTGGCTTAATGCCAGTAAGCACTATGTCAGCCATCACCTGGCTTTCACCCGACCGAAATACCGACACCTTACTCCACTTCAGAAGTTTCCTAAGGCAGTCCCAGCTCAGCTGACCCCAGCATCTTCACCAATTCCCTTCGAGCCGCCACCTGCTCAGCCGAGGACCGGTGCTCCAACCTAGGAGTCTCAGCTGGCCAAGGGACTTCCCCATCGGCTGTTAATAACCGTCTCCCCATGACCATCCATGGAGGGTCAGCAGGGACTCGGGTGGTTCACCCATTTGTTTGACTCCTTGGAGTTGGAGGGTTCCTCCTTGCACTCTTGTCTGGTTGATGTGGAGTGAGTGAGAGATCTCTCGATGGACAAAGGCCCTACCTCCTTTCTGGGCCTTCTCCACCTGATCTCCAAGTCCATGGGTATGAAAATGGAGCCTGTCCAGAAATCTGCTCATTACCTGTTGACTAAGATTGTCGACTGGAGATATACTCTGATGTAGGCTTTCTCGGTGGCAGAGGCCATTCTTGGCCCTGCTCTGGAGCTCTGGCAGTGCCCCGCGCCTTCTGCCCAGATGGGCCCACAAGTTTGTGGTACCTACCAGTTCCCTCTCGGGATTCATGGAACACCCCTTGGCTGAGTGGCTGGTAGCCAATTCTGTGTTTAGGTGCTCCATCAACACAGGGGACATTGACAAGCCACCCGACAAAAAGTCCAAGAAATTGGATCATGCGTCAAAAAAGGTCTATGCTGCTTCCTCGTTTGGACTCCACCAAGCAAGCTTGGCCCTCCTTATGGCCCACTTTTCCTATGCCCTGCTGAGTACCCTGGATGAGGTTCTTTTTTTTTTTTTATAGTTTACTGTTTTATTCTGTAAATACATTCAGTTTTTTACAGGCAGCGATACATTTAAAACTAAGTATAAGATACTAGCATTTGATTTACATCAGAGAGCGGAGCATACAGGCAATAATTAATACAGTAGAGGATCTTTAATACAATAGGACAATATATCAGTTTTCAGGGAATATAATTAATACTGAGCTTAAAGACAGAGACATTAAACTACATTAATTACAGATGGCAGGACATGATGGGTTCCCCAAAAAAAGTTTGTTTAATCTCAAGAAAAGTCTTTATGCTCCTTGAGCCGAGGCCCAGTGGAGACAAACAGGCAGAAAGTGACCAATGCTCTTTAATTATTAACCTTCTTAGGGGACAAAGTCCTCATATTGACCAAGTTGAAAGGAAGTCAGTTTTTGCTATCTAACATCGAATTTCTATGTACTGTCCTTCATTCTGGCGGAGAGTCACTCGAGGGCATATAACTCCCTGGTAGAAGTTAGCCAGTATTCTTTGGTGGGTATTTTATTAGTAAACCACTGTCTGGTTATTGATTTATGAGCTACTATGATAAATTTTTGTATTTGCTTTAAAGATTTTTTATCTGATCTCAAACCTAGAGGTTTGATGAAGGTCATTATGAAAGTAGGGGTGAATACGTCCCCGGTATCATAGATTACCTTTAGCTCCTTGAGAATCTCCTTCCAAAAATCAGACAATATTGTACATGACCAAAGAATATGACTCTGGTTTGCACACTCTTCCCCACAACCCCTGCAGCACTTTACTTCTCCCAGTTCTCCCATACTGGCCAGAAAAGCTGGAGTTAGGAAGAAATGAGACCTGAGCTTCCAGGTGTATTCCTGCCAATATGGTGAGGAGAACGTTTTTAATACCGGTAATGCAGACTCACACCAAGCCTGTTCTCAGATTACCACTTGCAGTTCCTGTTCCCAACTGATTTTAACTGTGTTTGTTGAATCTCCCTGTTTTTCATTTGGGGCCTTGTATATTTTACTAATTAAGTGGTCAGATGTTGTACTTTTAATATGAGCTTGGATAAGCTGTAGGACTAGAGGGGTGTTCTCCACTAGTGTCACCAATGACTGTTCATATGGTTGGAGGTCAGCTTTAAGATGTCGATACGAGATCAAATGTTGAAGAGGAAGTTTGTATTTTCTCTGTAGGGAAACAAAAGGGAGAAACCCAGTCCTACCCACTAATTGATAAAAAAAAAAATTCCAAATCTCTGCCATTAGGCTATATGTGTACCAAGTGGACCCACTATAAATTCTGTATTGTATCGTTGGGTTCCCAATAACATTTTTTCCAAAAATCTTAAATAGCTATTACTAATTTAAAGCCATACCTTTATAGGTTCTCTGGTGAATTTTGGGAACTGTGTCACTCTCTGGCCAATAGGTGGGGTCCCAAAGAGGAGCTCTTTATAATTATATAGATCTCCCCAGGTTAGTTCCAGCTGCTTCCAGTGTGCAACATATTGTTCGTTTATCCAGTTTCACAACACTTTTAGCTGAGCTGTCATTGCATATTTTCTAAGATCTGGGAGGTTAAGTCCACCTTTTTCTCTGGTCAAAAGGAGCACTGAATATCTTATTCTAGGTGATCCCCCTTATGAAACTTGAAATTATTCTGTCCCACATCTGAAAGTATAATTTGGTTAGGAAAAAAGGCAATGTCTGAAGAAAAAAACAATATCCGGGGGAATATAGTTTGCTTGATTGTATCTATTTTATTAAAAAGGCTTTAGGGAAAGTAAGACCAGCGCAACAGATCTTCAGCCAGTTTTAGAGTGAGGGGTTCCAAATTAAGTAATCTTTCATAGACTGGGTTTCTTGTAAGTTTTATTCCTAAATATCTCCTCTCTTGTCTGAACCACTTAAAAGGAAAAGCTTTTTTTAAAATGAGTAGGTAGGGTATAATTAAATGATAACACCTCTGTTTTAGTTTTATTTTTTTTATATCCAGTCATTTTACCAAATATTTGTAACTGTCGCCAAACTTTAGGAATTGATTGTTCAGGCTCCGTGAGAGTTAAAAAGATGTCATCAATGAAGAGGGATATTTTTGTCTCTGCCCCCCCACCGGCAAACCCTCAACCCCCCGGCAGGCCTGATGGCAATTGGCAAGGGTTCAAGATACAAGGCAAATAACATTGGTGACATTGGGCAACCCTGTCGGGTACCCCTAGACAGCTGAAATATCTTCGACAAGACCCCATCCACCTTAATGTTCACTTTAGGGGAGGTGTAAATATTTCGTAGCTGCTTAATGAAGTGCTCAGGGAATCCAAATTGCCCTAAGGTCTGCCAGAGGAATGGCCAGCTCATTCGGTCGAATGCTTTTTCAGCATCTAATCCCAGAAGTACTAATGGAATTTGTATTTCTATGGCAAAATCTGTTAAAAGATATGTACGTCTAATGGCGTCATGTGCCTGTCTACCCCTGATAAATCTCACCTGATCAGGGTCAACAATTTTTGGTAATAGATGATCTATTCTGGAGGCCATAGCCAACATGAACAATTTATAGTCATAATTCAACATTGAAATGGGGCGGTAGGAAGAAGGGTACTTAGGGTCTTTCTGAGGTTTGGGTATTGCAGCTATAGTAGCATACTGTCATGTGGGGGGGCTCTCCCCCCAACCCACATGCAAAGCTGGAAGCAGCATTGGGAAGAGGAGGTTCTTAAATTTAGTATAAAATTCAAAAGGATATCCATCTGGGCCTAGAGCCTTAAGGGTCTTGGCATTTTTAAGGATTTGAGACAAGTCTTCTTCTCTAATTGGTGCCAGTAGGGACTCGGCCTGCTGTGGGGTAATTTGAGGTATCGATAGACTTTACAAATAGATTGTAATGTTATTGAATCGTACTTCCTCTTCTTTAGTATATAAATCATGGTAAAATAGTTGCAAAATATGTCTTATTTCCCTGGGTTTCTTTACTAGTCTCCCTGATTTAGGGTCTACAATACTGATTATGTTCGCTCTGGATCTCTGTTCTCTTAATTTTCTTGCTAGGTTTCTTGAGGCCCTTGGTCCCCCCCTCATGTTGTTTTCACTTTAAATAAAATAATTTTTGCTCAGTGGTCTGGTCTATTATTTTTTGGAGTTTTTGCTTTACTATTCCAAGGCGTTGTCAAATTATGGAATCTTTTTGGTCTGGCCAGTTCTGCAAATGTACTAATTCCTCTTGCAGATCTTTATATGTTTCTTCCCTCTGTTTTGTTTATTTGCAGACAATCGTATGATTCTAACCTCATGTATTCTTCTCATATTCCTAACTCTCTGCAGTTAGCCTACTCAGTAGAACTGCCTGGAGAACGGAACTATATGCTAATGATGGCATCATTGGCACATGAAACATTCAAACTGCTGCCCTCATCTGCTGTACATTCCATCAACGTCTCAGATTTCTTACTCCGTCTCACAACTCTAGATGCCGAGGAGATCTCTCAGGTCATTGTTGGCTTTTGTGAAGTATAATCCTGTTTAGTTATACATAACTTTCTTTCTGCTGCCTTCATTATTGTTTAATTTTATTAAAACGTCCAATTTGTATTAGTTTAGTAGATTTAGCATTTATTTCTCGGTTCCTTGTGGTTCGGTATAACCGTTGAGGAACCGAGTAGTTAATTATTAGTTGCGGACTTTTTCCACTTTCATTTCTCTATTTCCGTCTTAAATATTTATTACTATGTTAAGTTTTATGTGTGGATTTAAACCGCTAACCCAGTTTCTTTATAACCGCTAATCTGGTTACTGTGAACCATTGTATTGGTTCCAAGAACCGCTGACCCGGTTCCAAATTCTAAAAATTTATCGGTTCTTTTGGTGCCTAATCGGTTCCTGAACCAACACAAAAAAAAAAAAAAAAAAAAAAAGGAAATCTTTGCGGTTAAGGTTTTTCTCATGAAAATGGATCACTCTGAAAAGCCTAAGAAAAAGACTGGTCCTCCAGGTTTTAAAAACTGTGTGAAGTGTGGGGAAGTGTTTGCCAAGGCAGACAACTATGACAGTTGTGTTTTCTGCCTGGGAACTGATCATTTGAATTCTGATTGTGAAATTTGTATATCTTTCCCACAGAAAATTGTGGAAAAAAATGGAGAGGTTGAACAAGAAGTTAGGGGGTGTTTTCAGGCTCTAACCAGCCAAAACCTTCCAAATCAGCGAATGAAACCGCAGATCTTACTTCGAGAGGGCTCTTGCAGTAGGTAATTACATATAGGATTGACATCGGCAGGTGGCAGGACCCCACGGAAAATTTCTAGCTAGAAGTCTCTGTCGAGGGACCGCCCCCAAGTTAGGAGACCGGTGTCAGGAAATGTCGGTATAAAGGGGTGGTCCCCCACACCCACCTTACAGTTGTTTCCTGCTGTTAGCTCATGCCAGCGCCTTGTGGAAAAGTTCCTTGTTCGTCAGGCTCTTTCTCCGGTTTTAACTCCCGCACTAGGACGGCCATTCCCTGTGCCTTTTTTGCCTAGGTCCGGACCATCCGATAGAGAAGTGCCAGAACTACCTTAGTTTTAACGCGGCCACCCGGAGAAGGTGGCAGCAGTCCCTGGAGGCCCATATTTTGAAGAAGAAAATGAGCTCCATGGAGAAAGAATTAAAAAAGCTTTGGCAGGCATCAACTTCCCCTGAAGGCCATCGCAAGAAAAAGGATAAAGAAAAGCACCGGGACAAGGGCTCCTCACCCACCGTGACTTCCTCGGGAGTCGCCGTGCTAAAGGTAACGTCCCCCCACCACTCCACGACGGCCGCCTTAGAGGCTTCTAAGGCGGCATCGACTCCACCCGTCTGGCTCACGCTATTCTTCGGCGCCTCCGGGCTTTTGGAGGCCTCTGCTCCTGGTAAAGCTGTGGTTTTGCAGCCTACTGGTGCGAGCGGCTCTGATAAGCCAGACGTCGGCTCCTCCGATGCCCGCACGAAGAAGGTCAATAAGTTGCCCGACCCTTCACAGCGGCGCGCAGCCCCTATTCCACCAGACCAGGCCGCCCCTCCATCGTGGCCTGCCCCCAGCGATGGGTCCGTTAAGTTGGATGCTGGCCCCTCCGGCGCCTGCCCAGATCCCACTGCTAAGCCGCATGTCGGTTCGCCCGACATCCACATAGCGGATGAGCAGACGCCGGACCCTCCCACGTCCGTTGTTCCCGGATCCCTGCAGCCTTCATTGCCCTCTGGGGACCCTGAGTCTCCTCAACCCGACTCAGAGGATCCCCCCCCCCATCCTCAGGCGACGCTGAGGTTCCTATTCCACCTTCGTCAGATCGTCCACCTGTTGGTCCGACCTGTCTGATATCGGCTCCCTGGACGCCAGCGTTGCCGACTCCAGGCGACATCCCGCTCCCAGATGCTGCCCTGACGCCGGGCCCTCCGCTCCCCAGGCCTTCTGCTCCAGATTTGCCCGTGGGGCCTCTGGCTGGGCTGTCTGCTCCGGAAGCCCCCCCTCCCGGTTTCCAGGTATCCGACCCTGTCGTATCCGACGCCGTCATACCCGGGACCACAGTATCCGGTGCCAACCTATCGAACGCCACAGTACCCGATGCCTCAATACCTGACACTGGGCTTTCCATCGTCGGGTTATAGATATGCGCCTTATGGGTATACTCCATACCCATACCCCCCTCCTCCTCCACCACCCCCCCCAGCGGCCGGTGGATCTGCAGGAGACTCTGGCCTCCTGGTGGGCTGAGGCCAAGGCTCAGCTCATCAGAGAGGTGGAGAGTCGTCTTCTGATGACGGTGCCAGTGCCGGTTCCCGTACGTCCATGATGACAAACTCCCTCCCCACCTCATGACACGGGGGCTAAACCCTCTGGGTCCAGAGAGGGGCAGAACATGCTTCTCCAAGGGCTTTCCAAGGGGTCCGTTCCTCCCCCTCATCGGGAGAGGGAGTCTACTTCTTCCTCCCTGGACACCTCGGACGCTTCCAACGTTTGTTCCGAGCAAGACTACGAGCCATGCTCTCCATCCAAGCCCCAGCCATGGACTCCTCCAAAGTCTTCTTGGGAGGATCCTTCCTTCATGGAGTTGCTACAAAAGATCCAGGAAGTACATAAGTGGCAGTCCTTGGAGCCAGACCCCCAGCATAAAAAACTCGCTGAGCATCTGGATCTGCCCATGACAGCTCCCACTTTGGTGCCACCCTGGATCGAACCTCACGCCGACCTTATTATCACTATATGGAAACAGCCGTCGGCCTTAGCCCCACTTCCCAGGAAGTGGAACAGGCTATACCAGGCTCCCAAGGATGTTGACTATTTAGACTTCCACCCTCAAGCTGACTCAGTTGTGATTAGCGCCGCTCATGGCTGGTCAGCTCACCCCAAACACCTTAGCTCATCTCCACCTGACAAAGAATCCCGCCTTCTGGACCAGTATAGCAAGAAGATTTTCACTTCTTCCACTCCGGGTATTAGGGCCTTGAACTATGTCTGTCACATGGGGGAATACCAAAAGGCGATTCTCAGTGAGGTGGAATCTAAATTGGACTTCCTTCCGGACTCTCAGGTCAAGCAGGAAGTGGCTGACCTTGTCCGCTCTGCACATTCGGCCAGTTGGCACATCCTTCGTGCGACCTACAATGCAGTGGACACTGCTGGTAGGAGCTCAGCTTCTGCCGTAGGCCTATGGCATCATGCCTGGCTCCGAGTGTCAGGGTTGGTCCCAGAAGTGCAGTCCGCCATCCAGGAAGTGCCCTTCCGGAGTTCGGTACTGTTCGGGGGTGATGTCAAGGACATCATCACTGACCTGCAGGAGAAGGGGATGGCACTAAAGTCTTTGGACTCTATGTATCATCCCCATCAATCGCAGCGCCGTCCCTTTCGCAGACGGAATCGGCCCAAAGCGAGACCACAGGGAAAGAGGGCCACTAAACATCCGGCCCCCCAGCTGCCAAGCCCCCCCACCCAAAAAAGCAGTGGGAGCTTCAGCTGCGGCACTGCCTCTCCCACAGCCTCTGGGCTTCCCAGAGGAACCGGTAAGAGAGAGGTTTTCCCTCCATCTTCCGGGCTGGGAAAGGATAACATCAGATTCATGGGTGCTCCAGCTAATCGCAGAAGGACACTCAATAGAGTTTCTACAGAAACCACCTCGTCACCCTCCTCCAAGGTCGTCGTACTCTCGGGAACATCTTCTTCTGGTCCAGGAAGAGATTTCAGCACTTTTGCTGAAAGAGGTGATAGAACCTGTCCCCCTTCCTCTGCAAGGAATGAGTTACTATTCCCACTTTTTCCTGGTCCTGAAGAAGACAGGAGATGTAAGACCTATTCTGCATCTCAGTTCCCCGAACCTATTCATGGAGTACAAGAGGTTGAGGATGCTCTCACTGCAGAGCCTTCTGCGCCTCCTCTGCTCGGGTCAGTGGCTGTGCACTCTGGACATGCAGGACGCTTACCTGCACATATCTATCAGTCCGTCTCACTGCAGATATCTCCGTTTTGCTTTCCAGGGGGACCACTACCAGTTCAAGGCACTTCCATTTGGCCTCTCCTCGGCTCCTCGAGTATTTACCAAATGCCTTGCGGTGGTGGCAGCCCACCTGCATACCAGGGGAGTGCAGGTTTTCCCGTACCTGGACGATTGGCTCCTGGCCACCCTCACCCAACAGGTTTTTGCCTGTCTGGGTATTACCATCAACCATTCCAAGTCTCACTTGATCCCATCCCAGAGGCTCCAGTTTATTGGGGCGATAATTGGACACGACCCTGGGCAGGGCCTTCTTGCCACTGGACAGGGCGGCCACTCTCCAGACTCTGGTAAGCCTGTTGTCCAGCCACAGGTGGGTCAGTTCTTCACCTCCTCAGGCTTATGGCAGCTGCTATCCCGACAATCCCTCGCGCTCGGCTCCACATGAGGGTCTCTCAGTGGACGCTTCGCTCCCAATGGGATCAGTTAGTGGACGACTTGGACCAGTTGGTCCTAGTATCCTCTCCCATGGTTCAAGATTTGCAGTGGTGGATTGTTCGAGGGAACCTTCTCCGGGGAGTTCCATTCTTCCTTCCTTCCCCCTCCCAGACTCTGACCACAGACGACTCAGGCGGAGGTTGGGGAGCCCATCTCGGTCCTCAACGGACCTAGGGCTCTTGGTCCAAGCTCGAACAAACACTTCACATCAATGTGCTCAAGCTTCGGGCGGTGCTTTATGCTGTCCAAGTGCTTCATCTGCATCTTCTTCCCAGCCACCTAGTCATCCAGTCAGACAATATGTGTGTGGTATGGTACATCAACAAACAGGGAGGGACTCGGACCTACCCTCTTTGCAGGGAAGCGATGAGAGTTTGGGATTGGGCAGCACAACACGACCTTCACCTTATGGTGATTAATGTTCTGGAGGTCGAGAACATTTTAGCAGACAAACTAAATCGCTCCTCTGTTCAAGCTCACAAGTGGGAACTGGATTAGGGAGTCCTAGATGATATCTTCCTATGCTGGGGAACACCAGAGGTCGACCTGTTCGCTTCCCCTCAAAACGCAAAGCTTCCTGACTTCTGCTCACTCGTTCAAGAGCGAAATATTTTCTGGAGAGACGCTGTGTCTCTAGATTGGAAGGACAGATATGTCTGTGCCTTTCCCCCAATTCATCTGATCCCGCGAGTCTTGCAGAAACTTGGCTCAGAAGGAGCACGAATGATTCTGATCGCTCCTTTCTGGCCCAGGCAAGTTGGGATCTCTCTTCAAACAACATGAAGTCTTGCTATATTATGACTATTGCAGTTAGCTCCTCCTGTAGAACTGCCCCGGAGAGGAAAGAGTTAACTCCATACAGGATGGAGTTCTGAGCGCGAGCGCTCTGCTTAGAAGCTCTATCTGGCTAGTTTCAAACAGAAACTGTCAGATTCTTTACTCCGCCTCACTGAACAGTTGCTCCGGAGATTTCTCCTTCAGCTCGGTTAATTTCTCGGTTTAAATCAGTATTTCTCGGTTAAATTTAACCGAGAACAGTGTTTTATTTTACGCATTTCGGTTCAAAGCTCTATCTGGTAACCGTAAGTACAAGGTCTTTAGTCTGTGTGGAAATTGTCATTATCTGTTCGGTTTTGAACCGATCGGTTTGCTTTAAAAGACTTTTAAACATTGTACTATATATTTAGAGTGCGGTTCCCGGTTCTTATCGGTTCTAAAAACAGATTTTTTATTACGGTTTTTTCAAATACCCGTGACACGGTTAGGAACCGATAAGGGTGTCTTGCCTGGCACTGCCATTAAAAGGGCAAGTTTTTGGTTAGGCTGGCATTATGTCTGAGAAACCCAAAAGAAAAACCGGGCCCACTGGGTTTCAACACTGTGATGCTTGTGGGGAAGCCTTTGCCAAGGCTGACCCACACACCACATGTGTTTATTGTCTGGGGTTTGACCACCTCCAGTCAGACTGCCAGATTTGCAAGAATTTCCTGCAGCCACCCTGGAAAAAGATTGGGCAGGCTCAGGGACGAGGCCAAAAGTCCGCTGACCGGATGGCCAGCCCGGTCCAGTGCCAACTGGACCAGGAGGGAGTGCCCTCTGACCAGGGCGAGACTTCCGGGCAAAAGAAAAGCTGGTTCTGAGGAACCAGCCCCAGTAAAAAAATCTAAAAAATCAGCAGGTCTGGAGTCCAAAGTTTCCTCTCCAACTGCTGCAGAGATAGCAAAAGCCATACAAATTGTCCAGTCACTGTCTCAGGGGCCGTCCGAACCACCACTAGTTGGCAAAAGGTTGGTTCGTCCGGTCCCAGTGGTTCAGGAGTATGATGTTGGGGAATTTTATGAACCACAGCAGGAGGAGGAGGATTATGAACAGTATGTATGTGGCTGGGAAGGTCTGGATGTACCCATTGAACCGGACATCTCTCCAGACAGACCTTTAGAATCTCCCCCTATGCTGTCTGAGTCCCCATCTCATTTTATGTTTTATAAAAAAGTTGCTGAAACCCTCCAGCTTCCCTTAGAAGAGGCTGTGGATGAGCAAGAGGAGCCTGATTATGTTGAAATGATGGATATTCCAGAGTCTAGGAGATTGTCTATTCCTTTGCATAAGTCATTTAGGAAGCAAACAATAAAAATTTTGAAAAATCCAAATTCTGTACCTCCTGTCGATAAAAGGATGGACAGGAGGTATACTCTGTCAGGCCCTGATACAGACTTCCTTTCTGAGCAGTGTAGTCATGTAGGAGTAGTGCAGGCTGCAGCCTGTGACAAGGCTAACATTCCCCTGGCTTCACATCCTCCTGATAAGGATTCCAGGAAGATTGATGCCATGGCAAAAAAGTAGTATATGGCAGCCTCTTTGGGACTCGGGCAGGCAAATTATATGGCTTATGTGGCTAGATATCAGAAATCTAGATGGGATACAGTTATGCAGTTAGCCAAGCAGGCCCATGGCCAGCTGGCTAGTGAATTGGAACAGGTGGCTGCTGATGGCATTGAAGCCTCTAAAGTTCAATTTCATGCTGCTGTTGATGTTAATGATGTTTCCTCTAGGGTCATGGCCACTTCTGTAGCTTTCCGTAGGTTGGCATGGCTCAGGTGCACTAATCTGTCACAGGACACTCAGTCTAAGGCTATGGATTTTCCTGTGGTGGGAAATTCTCTGTTTGGGGAGCAGACAGAGAACTATATGAAAAAGATGGATGAATACAGAACTACCTACAAAAGTGCCCAGGCCAAGGGGCAAGCACCCCAGAGGCACACACCCAGAGGTAGGGGCAGGCCTTTCCACAGGCCTTTTATCAATCCCAAGCCTCCTCTGCTTATGCTCAGAGGGTTTTTTCAGAGGCAGAGGCAGATGGGCGAGGTAAACTGTCCCCCACCCTAGCCTAAGGCAACTGCCAAGCAGGCACCCTGATGGCGTGCCCAGGGCCGATTCTCCTGTACCAGTAGGGGGCAGGTTGGCTTACTTCAGTCAGAACTGGGTGTCCCTAACTTCGGACAAATGGGTTCTGGAAGTAGTAAGCCAGGGCCTGGTTCTCAGCTTCAAAAAGTTCCCAAAGATGAGAACCAGACATTTTCCACCTGCAAGCCCCCTAGAGACCCTTGCTCTGGAAGCAGAGGTCTCCGCCCTGTTAAATTGCAAAGCAGTGGAAAGGGTTCCTCCTTTACACCAGGGCAAAGGTCTGTACTCCAGATACTTCCTTACCCCAAAAGACAGGAGAATGGCGGCCCATCCTAGATTTAAGATATCTGAACAAACACCTTTGAAACCAAAGTTCAAAATGCTAACTCTGGCAATGATATTATTCCTCCTGAGGCCAGGGGACTGTTTAGCCTCCTGGACCTCAAGGATGCTTATTTCATGTCCTCATCAGGCCTTCTCACCGAAAGTACCTCAGGTTCGAACTGCCCTCAGGCCACTACCAGTTCAGGGCAATGCCCTTCGGTCTTACCTCTGCTCCAAGGGTATTCACAAAATGTCTAGCCGTGGCAGTGGCTCATTTAAGGAGGCAAGGGGTTGCTGTTTTTCCCTACCTGGACGACTGGCTCATTGTAGGACAGTCTCCAGAACAGGTGAAATCCCACTTGCAAGTCACCCAGCAGCTTCTCACCTCCCTGGGATTCCTGCTAAATCTACCAAAGTCAGTTCTAGAACCAGTTCAGGTACTCACTTTCATAGGTGCGGAATTGAACACAAAGCTGGCCAGGGCCTTCCTCCCCTTGGAAAGGGTAGAGAAGTTGATTGCCCTGGCCTCCTCTTTCACCCTGCAGGTCTCTCGACCAGCAAGACACTTTTTGCAGCTCTTGGGGCACATGGCTGCCTCCACAGCTGTGGTGCAGGGAGCAAGATTCCAGATGAGAGACATTCAGTTTCACTTGAGGGCCTATTGGTCCCAAAGGAGGGACCCCCTTGCCAAATTGGTTCCAGTGACCTGAACTCTGATCCTAACTCTTCAGTGGTGGCAGGATCAGAGCAATTTAAGACTGGGGTTCCCCTTCATTCCTATCTCCCACTCCCTCACCCTCACTACGGATGCCTCCCTGCTGGGGTGGGGAGCACACTTGGGCGACCTTTCCACCCAGGGAGTGTGGTCCCCCCAGGAATCTCTGCTCCACATCAACTTGCTGGAACTCAGAGATGTCTTTTTAGCTCTTCAAGCATTTTCTGCATCTGTCCAGAACAAAGTAGTCCAGGTCAGAACAGACAATACCACAACAATGTGGTACATCAACAAGCAAGGGGGCACTCAGTCGTCGGCCTTGTGCACCAAGGCAATGAAGTTGTGGTCTCTGGCTTACTCCCTGAACACTTCTCTAATAGCAGTTCACCTGCCAGGGAAGGACAATGTCCTAGCGGATGCCCTCAGCAGGATTTCTCAGGGCCATCACGAATGGTCCCTGAACCCTCGAGTGCTGGGGACAGTTTTTGCCAGATGGGGCACCCCTCAGATAGACCTCTTCGCAGCCCCAGACAACCACCAACTTCCACTGTTCTGTTGCAGGCCCCCAGTGGTGGGCTCAGTCCCCCTGGATGCCCTTCTCTTGGATTGGGAAGGGAAGTTTCTGTATGCTTCCCCCCCTTCCCTCTACTTTTCAAGGTGTTAGTAAAATCAGATCCCAGCCTTGCAAGGTGATTCTGATTGCACCAGATTGGGCCAGGCAACCCTGGTACCCACTCCTGCTATCACTAACAGTCCACCTTCCCCTGTGTCTTCCCAGGATTCACAATCTGCTGACCTGTGCCCAGGGGAGAGTATGGTATCCGAATCTCAAATCCCTCAACCTCAAAGCCTGGCTCTTGAGGAGTTAGAATTTGCTGATTTGCACCTTTCTCAAGGTGTCCTTGATATTCTAAAGGCCTCTAGGAAGCCTTCCACTAGAGCCACTTATAATTCCAAGTGGAAAAGGTTTTCCATCTGGTGTTCTGGGAAGCATATTGTCCCAGAATCTGCTGATTTGCCCATTTGTTGGACTACATGGTCCATCTTAATTCTTTGGGCCTGAGGCCAGCTACCTTAAGAGTTCATTTGGCAGCTGTCTCTGCTTTTATTTCAGCAGGAAAGCCTTCCTCCCTTTCCGCTCACCCTGTATTTTCCAAGTTTTTAAAGGGGTTACTTCATACCAACCCTCCTTTTCGGGACCCAGCCCCTGCCTGGGACCTTAATGTTTGCATTGCTCAGTTAATGCAACCTCCCTTTGAACCCCTGTCTTCGGCAGACCTTAAGTTTTTAACTTGGAAAACTGTATTTTTAGTGGCCATCACTTCTGCTAGATGCATAAGTGAGTTACAAGCCCTTTCAGTAGAAAATTATTTTATTTCTTTTCACAGGGATAAGGTAGTCCTCAGGACTAACAGAAAGTTTTTACCCAAAGTGGTTTCGGATTTCCATCTTAACCAATCCATCTCCCTTCCAGTATTTTTCACTGAGCATTCTTCCTCTGGTGAAAGGAGATTGCACAGTTTGGATGTTAAGAGGGCATTGAGTTACTATTTGGAATGCACCAAGGGTCACAGGTTCGAATCCCACCAACTCTTTCTCACCTATGGCGAGGTTGGCAAAGGAAAACCTGCCACTAAGAGGACAATTGCCAGGTGGATTGTCTCTTGTATCCAATTTTGCTACCAAAAACTGGGTAAAGAACCCCCCTCAGGATTGAGGGCCTATTCTACCAGAGGTACAGCTGCATCTCTAGCGGCTGCTAGAGATATTCCTATTTTGGAAATCTGTCAAGCTGCAACCTGGAAAACAGTTCACACTTTCACCAAGCATTAATCCCTGGATATCCAGGCCCGGAGAGATGCTCGGTTTGGCACAGCCGTGCTTCAGAGCCTATTCCCTAAGTAGGTTCTGTCCCTTCTCCATGGAGGTACTGCTGTGTAGTCTGCAATAGTCATAATATAGCAAGACTTCATGTTGTTTGAAGAAAAAATTACTCACCTAATAATGTTGTTTCTTCTAATGGAGTCTTGCTATATTATGACCACCCCGCCAACCTGCCCCTCTCAGAACTTCTACTTGGGTAGGGTGTGGGCAAATTAGTGCAGGCACTGTGTCATGCCATTATAGGTGTTTTCTCCCCTTTTTAGGATTTTGGGGGAGTGATGTTTCTATTATTAATTGGTATTTTTTGTCTGGCTCCCCTCCTTGACTTGAGTCTTGGGGGGGGGGGGTCCTAGCAGTGCTTGTCAGGGTTGATATTGGTTGTTGTTATTGTTGTTGTTGTTATTAGTAGGTAGCCATTGGGCTAGTATAGGTTACAGTTTCCACACAGACTCTTAGTGAGTGTTTTGCTCCGTAAAGATCTGACAGTTTCTGTTTGAAACTAGCCAGATAGAGCTTCTAAGCAGGGCTCTCGCGCTCAGAACTCCATCCTGTATGGAGTTAACTTTTTCTTCTCCGGGGCAGTTCTACAGGAGGAGCTAACTGCAATAGTCATAATATAGCAAGACTCCATTAGAAGAAACAACATTACTAGGTGAGTAATTTTTTCTTCTGCAACAATACTCAGAGGAATCACCTCTTCCTCTTCCTCTGTCATGAATTTTGCTGACCCAGGATCATAACTTTTTGCTGATCTATCCAGGACTCAAGTCCCTTCAGCTACATGCATGGCTCCTGCAGACATAGCTCAAGCCCGCTTTGGAGTTTCTCCCCAGGTGGCGGAGATTCTGGTGGAGGCTAGGAAACCCTCCACTAGGTCTACCTATGCCATGAAGTGGAAAAGGTTCACAATCTGGGCCGCTTCGAAAGACTTTGAGCCTTTCTCCTGCTCTGTTGGGAGGCTGTTGGAGTACCTGCGCCACCTCTTTGACCTGGGTCTCAGTCACTCCTCTCTGAAGGTTCACATGGCGACCATTTTGGCCTATCATGTTCCCTTTGCAGACAGGACGTTTGCTCAACTGGAAGTCTCTGAAACTTTCCTCAGAAGGGTTCTTCACATGAGACCCTCTATCTCTGTCCCGGCCCCGCCTTGGGATTTGAACTTTGTTCTTGAGAAACTTACTTTCCCTCCTTTTGAACCAGCAGCTTCCGCAGACTTGAAGTTACTTCCATGGAAGACACTCGTGGCCATTACCTCCGCTCGGAGGATTTCCAAGCTCCAGGCCCTGATGTGTAAAATTTCTTACTTGATTTTTCACAAGGAACATGTGGATCTGCACCCCAATCCTAAGTTTCTCCCCAAGGTGGTAGCAGAATCTACATTGAACCAGTCCATAGAGTTACCCGCTTTCTTTACGCAGTACTCCAACCAAGGGGAGTATCTACTTCATACTGTGGATGTCCACTGGATTCTGAGATACTACACTAACAGAACAAAGGATCTCAGAAAGAACGATCAACTGTTTGTCTCTTTTGCACCCAAAAGAGAAGGCAAAGCTGTTTCTAAGCAATGCCTGTCTGAATGGTTGGTTCATTGCATCACTTTCCGTTACAAGTACAACAAGACTCTTCCGGGTCAAGTAAGAGGACACTCCACCAGAGGAGTTGCTGCCTCAGTGGCATGTTTCAAGAATGTGTCAGCGGCAGACATCTGTGCTGCCGCCACTTGGACTTCTGTCCACACATTTACAAAACACTAAAGTTTGGATATTGCCTCTCACCGTAGAGCAGGCTTTGGGCTTGCTATTCTGCAAGGCCTCCTTTCTTTTTTTTTTTTTCTACTTATTTTTTATCCTTCTCCTTACTGTCCCTTCCAATCACCACTCCTTCCGTCCTACATGGAGTGACGACCCCCACCTCTGCCGACCAGCTTGGTCTGCCTCAGAGTGCCACACTGCCATTGGGGCACTTTGATGTCTGATTACCTCGGCGGGCGGAGAACTCTCTTCCTTCCCCTGTGGCAGCTGCACATTGGGGTCTGCCCCTGGTCAGAGGGTGGCAAGGCTGGCTCCGGAGGACTTCATCTAGGCAACTGGAGGGCATTTTTCCTCCAAGTTGTCTTGTTTCCCCCTTAACCCCACCCTCTGAGACACCGGCGCAGAAAGTCTGCATGCTGACGTACGCTCCTCTCAAGCACCTAACGGCATCCCCCCTCTCCAGCTCTGGTAGACGGAGCCATCATGTTCTTTCGGGAGTCGGTGCATCCACCGACCCTCTCAGGACGTCATGCACTCCAACGTGCCCCTGGCATCCCACCCCGAGGGAGGAGAGCATCCGTTGGGACGCTCCATCCTCCCTCCCTGGCTGACCTATGACCGGGTCCGTTCCCAAAGCCAGTGTGACACGCTTGGTGTGGCGTCCAGCACTTCAACCCTCAGCACCACCGGGCCAGCAAGGCCTCCTTTCTTAAGGCCTTTACAGCTAGAAGATCGACTTGAGTAGCTTTCCTCCTCCCGTGTGCTTCTTCTTGTTCCAGACTGCTTGGGACTCAGTCCTATATGTAATTACCTACTGCAAGAGCCCTCTTGAAGTAAGATAGTACAGTTACGTAAGAACTTACCATAACAGTAGATCTTCGAGAGAGGCTCTTGCAGTAGGTAATACCTTCCTGTCCTCCATCCCCCTAAGCTTTTCAAACAACATGAAGTCTTGCTATATTATGACAATTGCAGTTTGTCCCACCATTAGAACTGCTCCGGAGGTGAAAGAGTTAACTCCATTCTAAGAATGGAACTTAGAGCACGAGCTCTGTTAGAGAAGCTCTGTCTGGGTTATTTCAAACCCAAACTGTCAGATTCTTTACTCCACCTTACTGAACAGTCGCTCCGGAGATTTCTCCTACTGCTCGGTTCATTTCTCGGTTTAAACAGTGTTTTCTCGGTTCAATTTAACCGAGAATATTTTTTATTTTAACCGCAAAACCGATCGGTTCAAGCTCTGTCTGTGGTATCGTAAGTAACTTTTGTTTTAATTCTGTGTGGAACTTGTAAATGTTATCGGTTCGGTTTTGAACCGATCAGCTTGCTTTAAAACTTGAAGCTTACAAAATTAGAGCTTTTAGAGTGCGGTTCCCGGTTCTTATCGGTTCTAAAAAAAAAAATTTATTACGTTTTTTTCCAAGACCCATGACACGGTTAGGAACCGATAAGGGTGTCTTGCCTGGCACTGCCGTTTAAAAGGGCAAGTTTTTGGTTAGGCTGGCATTATGTCTGAAAAACCCACAAGAAAAACCGGGCCCACTGGGTTTCAACACTGTGATGCTTGTGGGGAAGTCTTTGCCAAGGCTGACCCACACACCACATGTGTATATTGTTTGGGGTTTGACCACCTCAATTCAGACTGCCAGATTTGTAAAAATTTCCCTGCAGCCACCTTGGATAAGAGAGTTGGCAGGCTCAGGGAACGAGAGGCCAAAAAGTCTGCTGACCCGGATGGCCAGCCCGGTTCGGTGCCAACTGAACCGGAGGGAGTGCCCTCTGACCAGGGCGAGACTTCCTCGGACAAACGTAAAGCTGGCTCGGATGAGCCAATCCCAGTAAAGAAAACAAGAAAATCAGCAGGTGTGGAGCCCAAAATTCCTTCTTCAACTGCTGCAGAGATAGCAAGAGCTATTCAGATTGTCCAGTCACTTTCTCCGGTTCCGTCCGAACCACCACTGTCTGGTAAAAGGTCGGTTCGGTCGGTTCCATCGGTTCAGGAATATGATGTTGAGGAGTTTTATGAACCAGAAGAGGGGGAGGATGATTATGAACAGTATGAATGTGACTTGGAGGGTCTGGGTGTGCCCATTGAACTGGACATCTCCCCAGACAGACCTTTAGAATCCCCCCCATGCTTTCTGAGTCCCCCTCTCACTTTATGTTTTACAAAAAAGTTGCTGAAACCCTCTAGCTCCCATTAGAGGAAGCTGTGGATGAGCAAGAGGAACCTGATTTTGTAGAAATGATGGATATACCAGAGTCTAGGAGATTGTCTATTCCTTTGCATAAATCTTTCAGGAAACAAACAATAAAGATTTTAAAAACTCTTAATTCTGTGCCTCCTGTAGATAAAAAGATGGACAGGAGGTACACACTGTCAGGTCCTGATACAGAATTCCTTTCGCAGCAATGCAGTCATGTTGGGGTAGTTCAAGCTGCAGCCTGTGATAAAGCTAATATTCCCCTAGCTTCACATCCTTCTGACAAGGATTCCAGGAAGATTGATGCCATGGCTAAAAAACAATACATGGCAGCGTCCTTGGGACTCAGGTAAGCAAATTACATGGCTTATGTAGCAAGGTATCAAAAATCTAGATGGGACACTGTCATGGCTTTGGCCAAACAGGCCTCTGGCCAGCTTGCTGATGAGCTGGAACAGGTGGCTGCTGATGGCATTGAGGCATCCAAGGTGCAGTTTCATGCTGCTGTGGATTTTAATGATGTATCCTCTAGAGTCATGGCTACGTCTGTAGCTTTTCGTAGGTTGGCCTGGCTCGGGTGTACTAGCTTGTCACAGGATACTCAGACTAAGGCTATGGAGTTTCCTGTGGTGGCAAATTCTCTGTTTGGGGAGAAGACAGAGAATTATATGAAGAAAATGGATGAATATAGGACTACCTATAAGAGTGCCCAAGCCAACAGACCCCCAGGGGTAGGGGTAGGCCTTTCCACATGCCTTTTAACCAAACCCAGGCCTCCTCTGCTTATGCTCAGAGGGGGTTCTTCAGAGGCAGAGGCAGACGGGGTGTGGGCAGGCCTGCTCCCACCTCTCAGCCTAAAGCGCCTGCCAAACAGACACCCTGATGGGGTGCCCAGGGCCGATTCTCCTTTACCGTAGGGGGCAGGTTGGCTTACTTCATTCAGAACTGGGTGTCTCTAACTTCAGACAAGTGGGTCCTGGAAGTAGTAAGCCTGGGTCTGGTTCTCAGCTTCAAAAGTTCCCAAAGATGAGAATCAGATCTTTCCCACCTGCAAACTCTTTAGAGACTTTTTCTCCAGAAACAGAAGTCTCAACCCTCCTGGCTCTCAGAGCTGTAGAAAGGGTCTCTCCCCTACATCAGGGCAAGGGTCTGTACTCCAGATATTTCCTTACCCCAAAAAAGACAGGAGAATGGCGGCCCATTTTAGACCTCAGATATCTGAACAAACACCTTTTGAAACCAAAGTTCAGAATGGTGACTCTGGCAATGATTTTACCCTCTCTAAGGCCAGGGGACTGGCTAGCCTCCCTGGACCTCAAGGATGCCTATTTTCACGTCCTAATCAGAAGCTCCCACCGAAAGTACCTCAGATTCGAACTGCCCTCAGGTCACTACCAGTTCAGAGCAATGCCCTTCGGCCTCACCTCTGCCCCAAGGGTATTCACAAAATGTCTGGCAGTAGCAGTTGCTCATTTAAGGAGGCAAAGGATTGTTGATCTTCCCTTGTCAATCTTCACCATTCATTACTTCCTGGGTGTAAGCCGGAGGCGCGCCTCATCACGGAGCTTTTTTTTTTTAAGTTTGCACTAACGGCACCGCTCGAGAGTGACGTCATGTAGGGCGGCCAAGTAGCGACCGACTCCTCCTCCAACTCAGTTCTGTTTTTCCCCGTCGAGGCAGCACCTGCTTCGTGGAGCATCTTTTTCCCACCGTGTAGTTTGGGCCGACTCTTCTACTTATCGCACTTTCGGCGCCATTCCGTAAGACTGTTCCTTTTTCTATGATACGGCGCCGGGTGTGTTTTTCCTACTGTGTTTTTTCCTAATAGTTTCGCGTGATGTCGGTTCTGGAGCTAAGCTGCCAAGACTGGCGGCGCCCTCGTCCAGTGCTCCTGTGGCGGCATTTCTCCGTCTCGGACCGGCATGACGTTTGTCTTGGTTGCCTGGGACCCAACCATGACATGGATTCGTGCGACGCCTGTTTCTCCATGGACCGCCGTGTCCTCGAAGTCCGCGCGTTCAAGCTCGGCAAAGCCCCGCCGACCTTCGGGGGACGACGTCGCTCAAGGGATTCTCAGGTAAGGTCTCTAGGCCCTTCCCCCGGGTCCCTCCCGGGCGATCACGGTCCAAGGAGGAGGGGTCTCTCTCTTTTCTTGCCGAGGAGGAGGCCCCTTCTGCGGTGTCGGGGGAGCGTCGTAGTCCCTCCCGGGGCCGCGACGCCGACACCGCCTCGGCAGTCACCTCCTCGGAGGTGCAGGCTCCCCTGTGTCGAGGCCCTCGGCTCTTGGGCCTGGCACAGGTGGACCCTTGACGCCGCCTTTCGGCGCTGTTTCGGATCACGGCACCGTTCGCGGTGCTGGTGATCGAAGCGGCGCCGTTCCTGGTGCCGTTTTGGGTCCTGGCGCCGTTTGCGGCGCCGGTGATCAAGGCGGCGCTGCGTTGGATCCCAGCGCCGTTCGCGGCGCCGGTGATCAGGGCGGCGCCGTTGGTGGTGCCGCTTGCAGCCTCGGCGCCGTTCGCAGCACTGATGGTCATGGCGGCGCCGTCAGCGGTGCCACCTCGCCTCCCAGCGCCACTGGCGGCACCATGGGCCTAATCTTGCCTCCTCGCGGCGTCGGGTCGGTTTCCGGCACCGGGAGTGGTGCCATTTGTCCTACCAGCGCCATAGGGGTTGGGAGTCGGCCTGGCTGCTGCCAGCGTTGGGGGCGAGCGCGCGCTGCTATACGGGGCCGTTCACGGCGCCGTGGCCTCTGGGACCCTTGGGGTGGCCAGCATTGAGGTCCTGCTGGTCTTGTCTTCCTCGGAGGACGATGACTCAGACGTGGACCCATCCTGGCACCCCCACTCTTCGGGGTCTGGGTCCCCTGTGGCTAGAGGTACCAGGCGGCGCAGCGGGCCCCTCCCTCTGTCCCCCCTTCCGTCGTCTCCTGAGGGCTCCTCGGCTGGGGGTGGCCTGGGGTCCCAGGGGGCAGGCGTGGGGGCGACGGAGGGGGAGGCTCCCCTCTCTGGAGGGCCGGTGACAGCTACCCCCCAGGGTGCTGTTGCCCCTCTGGGGGCAGAGGGACTGCTGTCGGGGAGGAGGGCCTCTCAGAGTCTGAGGGTTGAGGGCAGAGGTCTGGCTCCAGTCTTCTTTGGCCACCTGGGGTGGTGGCCAGAGCCTGAGTGCAGAACCCGCCTCCTCCTCCGGGGCTCTAGGGTGCCCCGCCGGGCGTTCTTGGACTGCCCTTCTGGATCCATGCAGTCCCGCGTCATCACAGGGGAGGTTCTCCCTGGGCTCTTCCAGGCTCCGCTTCCCAGAGTTCCGTCCCTGGGCCTGGTCTGTTGTCCGGGATCCCTCCAGCTAGGGCCCCGTTCCCCGGATTCCAGAGCCCTGGCAGAGAGCTGTTGCCTCCTCGGAGGTGCCCCTCTCCCATCTCTCTGCCTTCACCACCCCGCCTCCCAGGCCATGTCGGTCCTACGGGTCCGTTATCCTGGGAGCAGTTCAGGGGTTCTGCGGCGGCCTTCCCCTCCTATGTTAGATACATGCATGAGCGGGTCTTTCGACTCTCCCCACTGCCGCAAGAGTCCTCTGGACAATCCAGCTCCCCATCATCCTCGTCTTCCTCCTCTGAGGGAGAGGAACCCCCTGCTCATCTTTCCTCCGATGCTGATTTCACTGAATATCAGCGTTTCCTGTCGAGGATGGTGAGGGATCTTCGGATTTCCTATGTTCGGAGAGACAATACCAAATGGGAGACGCGAGAATTCCTTGGCGAATTCAGTGCCCAGCATTTGGTGGTACCTTCCTGGCCCATCCCCTTCCAGGAGGCATCTGTCCGGTCCTGGCAGTCCCCAGCCGCTTCTTCTCCAGCCCCGGCTGACTGTCGGCGTAGGTATTGTGCACCCTCAGAGTCTCTAGGTACCCTTCCCAACCCCCCCTCTGGTTTGGTCTACCTAGACACTCCTTCCGGGTGCCGCTGCCTGGCGCACGACTGCCCACTGGATCCGGACTCTGCCCAGTTCGACCGTTGGGGGCGAAGAGTGTTCTCTTCTTCTCGTGCGGTTGCCTGTATTGCATCTCATCAGGCTCACCACGCTGCCTATAACCGGCATTTGTGGTCGATGATGTCCCAGCTGTTGGCATCAATGCCTGACATGGAGCAAACCAGACAAGCCGTTGCCCTCTCCGCGGTAGGCCTGGAGCTGGCAAGACACCAAGCAAGGGCATCTTACGACGCCAATGAGGTGGCTTCCAGGCTTGCGGGGACAGCGATCTGCATTAGGCGGACGGCATGGCTTCATCTCTCTAGGTTGTCACCCCTGGCCCGGCATAGGGTGATTCGCTCCGCCTTCCGGGGAACCCGTCTTTTCTCCTCTAGAGCTAGGAGACTTTTGCAGGGGCTCCCTCCATCTCCTCGTCCTCGGGAGGCACCTCCTAGCTCTTCCCCACTTAGGCTTTCTGAATAAGCCAGGGTCTTCTCCTTCTGTTTCTCACCAATAGGAGGCTGGGGGTCTTGTTCCCTCAGGGTATTTTACCTCTCCCCCCCCCCCCGGGGGAAGAGGAGCTTGGTACTCACCCAGGAAGTAATGAATGGTGAAGATTGACGAGGGGAGATATGAAAATTACGTACCTACCGTAATTCTTGATCTTCTCTTGTATCTTCACCATCCATTACTACACCGCCCACCATCCCTCAGTGGCCTCCTCCTGGGGCTCCCTCCTCGTCTCCTTCCTCTCTCAAAAAGCAAAAAAAAAAAAAAAGGGAGGGAAAATTACTCCAACCTCCAAAAAAAAAATGTTTTCTTTACATCTATATCCTTAAGGGGATCCTTTTTCTTCCAGAAAATTATTTACTCTAAGATTCTTGGGCGTTTTCCAGGAATTGCGTTATGGTGATCAAACTGCATAACTATCCCTTGCCATTCCTTCTGGCAGATACTTCTGGGGTTTTAGCCTGTCTCTGGCTATACAGTTTTGATCCTGCAATTCCTGCTACCAGCGTCTTAGCCCTAGAATCTCAAACCCCTTTTATTCTTGCTTTGCAGAGCAGAGGCGAATGCGACTATTTTTCTTTAAAAAAAAAAGAAAAGGAGAAAACTGAGGGAACTCTCTCCGACTGCTGTAAGGCAATCTCTAAATTTAAGATCATGCTCCTAGCCTGCAAGTTATGCTCTAAAAAAAAAAAAAATGGAAAAACAAGGGCAAAGAAAATCCTTCTTGTAATACCTTGATGATTGGTTTTTCCCTTCGAGTGTCCTCCGGGACAGTTTTGCAGACAAGCAGTGGTAACCATGACCAATCTTCGCCAGCCTAAGCCTCTGGCCTGCCTTGGTAAGTCCGACTGAGTTCCACTTCTATAACTATAAACCGCCTTAAAGGCCTAGATTTTCCATTTCTAATCCCTTGAGCAGCTCTCACATGCTGCCTGGGATTTATCCTTTCCTCCTCGGGTGTCCTTGAGTTAAAGGCCTTTCCTCGGCCAGGAGCCCGAAGTGGGGATCAAGGACCATGGCATGTTGAAGATGAGGACTATGCCCTCCTGAGTCTGACTAGCGGGTTCGGTGAACCTTCTCTTCAACTCTATCACCGGGGATTCTTGCTTCCCTGTTAATCGAGCCTCTAGCTTTCAGCTAACTACGCTCGTTGGGCATCCGGTCCCTTCAACATCCCATCTTTCTCTTCTCTCCTTCCTCTTTCTTCCTTATTACCTTCCTTCTCTCCCCTCCTAGAGTCGCCCAGGTAAGGAGGCCCTGCAGTCCCTAAGTTAGGGATACTCTTATCTCCTCTGTCCTTTCTCCATCGGCTTATTCCTTTTTCAGTTCATTCTTCCTTACTTTGCTATCCCTTGGCTATCTTGCCTCGCTATCTCTATTTCTATGTTTTCACTTTTTGCCTCTCCGGCTCACAGAACTGAGTTGGAGGAGGGTTGTCGCTACTAACGGCCGCCCCTCGCGCATGACGCATGGCGTCACTCTCGGCGGTGCCGATAGTGCAAACTTTAAAAAAAAAAAAAAAAAAAAGCTCCGTGATGAGTGCGCGCCTCCAGCTTACACCCAGGAAGTAATGAATGGTGAAGATACAAGAGAAGATCAAGAATTACGGTAGGTACGTAATTTTCATTTTTTCCCTATCTGGACGACTGGCTCATTGTAGGCCAGTCCCCAGAACAGGTAAAATCTCACCTGCAAGTTACTCAGCAGCTACTCACCTCCCTGGGCTTCTTGCTAAATCTTCCAAAGTCAGTTCTGGAACCAGTTCAGGTGCTCACCTTCATAGGTGCAGAATTGGACACAAAGCAGGCCAGAGCCTTCCTACCCTTAGAGAGGGTAAGGAACTTGGTGGCTCTGGCCTCCTCCTTCACTCTGCAGGTCTCTCGACCAGCAAGACACTTTTGCAGCTCCTGGGGCACATGGCTGCGTCCACAGCCGAGAGTGCAAGGAGCAAGATTTAGATGAGGGACATTCAGTTTCACTTGCGAGCCTTTTGGTCTCAGAAAAGAGACCCCCTTCCAAGTTGGTCCCAGTGACCCGAACCTGATCCAGGCCCTCCAGTGGTGGCAGAATCAGAGCAATTTGAGACTGGGGGTCCCCTTCATTCCTCTGTCTCACTCCTTGACCCTCCACTACAGATGCTTCCCTCCTGGGGTGGGGCCCACATATGATCTCTCCACTCAGGAGTGTGGTCCCCCAGGAATCTCTGCTCCACATCAATTTGCTGGAACTCAGAGCTGTCTTTTAGCACTTCAATGTTTTCTGCGTCTGTTCAGAACAAAGTGGTACAAGTCAGAACAGACAACACCACAACAATGTGGTACATCATCAGCAGGGGCACTCGGTCTTCAGCCTTGTGCACCGAGGCAATGAAGTTGTGGTCTCTGGCCTGTTCCTGAACACTTCCCTCATAGCAGTTCACCTTCCAGGAAAGGACAATGTCCTAGCAGATGCTCTCAGCAGGATTTCCCAGGGCCATCACGAATGGTCTCTGGATCCTCAAGTACTGGGGATAGTTTTTGCCAGATGGGGCACCCCTCAGATAGATCTTTTTGCAGCCCCAGACAATCACCAACTTCCACTGTTCTGTTGCAGGCCCCCAGTGTTGGGCTCAGTCCCCCTGGATGCCTTTCTCCTGGATTGGGAAGGGAAGTTTCTTTATGCCTTTCCCCCCTTCCCTCTCCTTTTCAAGGTGCTAGTCAAAATCAGATCCCAGCCTTGCAGGGTGATTCTGATTGCCCCAGATTGGGCCAGGCAGCCCTGGTACTCACTCCTTCTGTCCCTAACAGTCCGTCTTCCCTTGAGTCTCCCCAGGAATCACAACCTGTTAACCGGTGCCCAGGGGAGAGTTTGGTATCCGAACCTCAAATCCCTCAACCTCAAGGCCTGGCTCTTGAGGAGTTAGATTTGCCCATTCCACCTTTCTCAGGGTGTTCTTGAAATTCTAAAGGCTTCTAGGAAGCCTTCCACTCAGGGCTACTTATAATTCTAAGTGGAAAAGGTTTTCCATTTGGTGTGCTGGGAAACATTTTTCCCCGGAATCTGCTGATTTGCCCATTGTTTTGGACTATATGGTCCATCTTAATTCTCTGGGCCTGTGACCAGCTACCCTGAAAGTACATTTGGCAGCTGTCTCTGCTTTTGTTTCAGCAGGAAAGCCCTCCTCTCTTTCCGGCTCACCCTGTATTTTCCAAGTTTTTAAAGGATTACTTCATCTAATCCACCTTTAGGGATCCGCCTCTGCCTGGGACCTTAATGTTTGCATTGCTCAGTTAATGCAACCCCTTTTGAACCTCTGTCTTCTGCAGAGCTTAAGTACTTAACTTGAAAACTGTTTTCCTAGTGGCTATCACTTCTGCCAGATGCATAAGTGAGTTGTAAGCCTTGTCAGTAGAAACTGACTTTATTTCTTTCCACAGGGATAAGGTAGTCCTCAGGACTAACAGGAAGTTTTTGCCTAAGGTGGTTTCAGATTTCCATCTTAACCAATCTATCTCCCTTCCAGTGTTTTTCACTGAACATTCCTCCTCTGGTGAGAGGAGATTGCACAGTTTAGATGTTAAGAGGGCCCTAAGTTACTATATAGAATGTACCAAGGGTCACAGGTTCGAATCCCTCCAACTTTTTCTCACTTATGGTGAGGTCGGGAAAGGGAGACCTGCCACTAAGAGATCAATTGCCAGGTGGATTGTCTCTTGTATCCAGTTTTGTTATCAGAAACTGGGGAGAGTTCCCCCCTCTGGCCTGAGGGCTCATTCTACCAGAGGTACAGCTGCGTCTCTAGCTGCTGCCAGAGACATCCCTATCTTAGAGATATGTCAAGCTGGCACCTGGAAAACGGTTCACACTTTCACCAAGTATTACTCCCTGGATGTCCAGGCCAGGCGAGATGCTCGGTTTGGCACAGCTGTGCTTCAGAGCCTATTCCCTAAGTAGGTTCTGTCCCTCCTCCATGGAGGTACTGCTGTGTAGTCTGCAATTGTCATAATATAGCAAGACTTCATGTTGTTTGAAGAAAAAATTACTCACCTTAGTAATGTTGTTTCTTCTAATGGAGTCTTGCTATATTATGACCTCCCCCAGCCTGCCCCTCTCAGAACTCCTACTTGGGTATGGGGTGGGCAGCCTAGTGTGGGCACTAGTTATGCCCATTATATGTTTTCCACCCCTTCTTCGGGTTTTGGGGTGTGGTGTTTTATTTTATCTTATATTACTTCTCATATTATTATATTATATTATACTATTACTTTTGGTCCCCTGACTTGAGTCTTTGTGTTGGGACCAGCATTGGGTGTTAATATTTAGGTAGCCAGTTGGCTAGTGTAGATTACAGCTTCCACACAGACCTTAGTGAGTTTTTGCTCGTAAAGATCTGACAGTTTGGGTTTGAAATAACCCAGACAGAGCTTCTCTAATAGAGCTCGTGCTCTAAGTTCCATTCTTAGAATGGAGTTAACTCTTTCACCTCCGGAGCAGTTCTAATGGTGGGACAAACTGCAATTGTCATAATATAGCAAGACTCCATTAGAAGAAACAACATTACTAAGGTGAGTAATTTTTTCTTTCAGCTCCTTTTCCAGTGAGGGAAATATCTGCTTCTCTCTCTCTCGTCCAGCCTCTTGTGGCCTGTGGTGGGAAAGAACTGGAAGGTGGGTGTGAGGGACCACCCCTTTATGCCTACGTCTTCTGACGCCGGTCACCTGACATGGGGGCGGTCCCTCGCCAGAGATTGCTAGCTAGAAAGTTTTCTGTGGGGTCCTGCCGACGTCAGTCTTATATGTCATTATCTACTACAAGAGCCTCTCTCGTAGATCTACTGTTACGGTAAGTTCTTACTTAACTGTATTTTTCTTCTTTTACCACCCCTGATAAGGGTGAATCTACCTGTTTAAAGAGACTGAGTGGGCCGGCTGACTCTCTGGTCCCCTCCAAAAAGTCAAAGACCACCAAGCACGTCGAACCCCAGGCTAAACCTACAGGGGATTCTTCTGTGCCTCACAGTCTGCGTACTGCTGAGGAAATTGCCAGAGCTATCAAAGTCATTGAGGCAATTCAGGGGTTTACACCTTCTCCAACTCCAACTCCTCCTCCAAGGGTTCAGGAGGTTACTCCTTGCTCGGACCCCCAGTCTCAGGAGATGGATCCTGGGGAGTATGATTTACCAGAGCAAGATGATGGTGAGCCCATTGAACCAGAAATCTCACCAGAGCAGGACTTTGGCTCTCCTCCCAGGCCTGAGGATTTTTCCTCTCTTTTCCTTTGTGAGGAAAATAGTAGATGCCCTTTACCTGGCTACCACTGAGGTCATAGAAGATGAGGAGGAGGCAGAATATATGGAAATGACAGGGTTAACACCCACTAAGAACATTTTTCTGCCTATTAATAAATTCTTCAAGAAGGATTTATTTGCAATCCTGCAGAACCCTAACTTTGTTATGCCTTTGGACAAGAAGGCTGATGAGAAGTACCAACTGGACAAGAAAGGGTCTGACTTCCTCTATTCTCACCCTGATCATCAGGGTGTAGTCCAGCAGGCAGCCTGTGAGAAGGCGAGGGTTCCTTTATCCTCTTATCCTCCTGAGAAGGATTCAAGGAAAATGGACAGTATGTCAAAGAAGGGGTATTTAGCTGTCTCTCTGGGGGTCAGACAAGCTAATTAACAGGCTTACGCTGCACAGTATCAAAAGACACTGTGGCAGTCTGTTTTGGCCATGTCAGAGAAGGTTCCCTCTCCTATCTCTGATGACCTAGCAGAAACAGCCAGGTTTGGACTGGAAGCATCCAAATACCAGTTCCAAATGGCAGCAGATGCCAGTGATAACACTGCTAGGATTATGGCTCTGACTGTAGCCCTGAGAAGGTTTGCTTGGCTAAGGGCTACAAATCTAACATAGGATACCCAAGCTAAGGCCATGTATTTCCCTGTTCAGGATCATTCTTTCTCTTTGGCAAACAGACTGAAGAGTATATGAAAAAGGTGTATGAATACAAAACCACTTATAAGAGTAATTCATCCAAGGATAGGCCTTCTACTTCTTATAGGCCTTATGGAAGGGGAGATAGAGGAAGGTCCTATGGCAGGCCCTTCTATCAGCATCAAGCTGTTTCACACCTGCAGCCATACCCACAGCAGACTGGGTATTATAGGGCCAGAAGCAAGAGGTGCTCCAGGAGGGGTTCCCAATCTGCCTAGGCTCAGGCCCCACCTAAGCAAAATTCCTGATTCCTTTGTCAAAGTCGCCTCCCCTATACCGGTAGGGGGAAGACTGGCTCACTTCTTTCAAGCCTGGTAGCCCATAACCACAGACAAGTGGGTATTAGAAGTAGTGAGCCAGGGATTCTCCCTGAGTTGCAAGTCTTTCCCTCCTCTGAAGTCAAGGCTATGCAAGCCAGTCTCCCTTATTGAAGAACAGCTCCTGGAAAAGGAGGTTCAAACCTTGCTCAGCATGACAGCAGTGGAGCAGGTACCTACCCTTCAGAGGGGCAGAGGGTTTTACTCCTGGTATCTTCTTACCAGAAAAAAAATGGGGAGTGGCGGCCTATTCTTGACCTAAGGCATCTGAACAAATATCTGGCAAATCCAAAATTCAGGATGGTGATCCTGCCTTTAATTTTATCTGTTATTCAGCAGGGAGATTGGCTGGCATCTCTAGACTTAACATAGAAACATAGACTTTGACAGCAGAAAAGGACCACTTGGCCCACCCAGTCTGCCCATTTCCCTCCTACCTACTGGATAAGCTGCAGATTCTAGTTAACCAACAGCCTGCTTCCTGCAACCCCGCACTATAATTGCTTTGTGTATGTCCCAAGCATGTTTGAATTCCCTCACTGTTTTAGACCCAACGACCTCCTCAGGAAGGCTGTTCCATGTATCCACCACTCTCTCCGTGAAAAAGTATTTCCTCACATTACCCCTGAGCTGTTCCCCCTCTATCTTTAAACTGTGCCCCCTTGTTCTTACACATCTCTTTTTCTGAAAGATGCTACCCCTCCTGGACTTTGTTGATTCCCTTGAGGTACTTGAACGTTTCTATCATGTCCCCCTGTCCCTCCTTTCATCAAGGGTATACATATTAAGCTCTCTCAGTCTCTCTTCATATGGTTTCTGATGTAGACCCTGCACCATTTTAGTTGCCCTCCTCTGGACTGCTTCCATCCTGTCTATGTCCTTGCGTAGATGAGGTCTCCAAAACTGCACACAGTACTCCAGATGGGGTCTCACCAACTGTCTGTATAGAGGGATAATCGCTTCCCTTTTTCTACTTGTGATGCCCCTTCCTATGCATCCCAGTATCCCCCTGGCTCTCCTTACTGACTTCTCACATTGCTTACCCACCTTTAGGTCATCTGATATGACTACTCCCAGGTCCCTTTCCATTTTTGTTGTTGTTAGTACCTCCCCTGCTATTGTGTACTCTTCTCCTGGGTTTATGTTTCCCAGGTGCATTACTTTGCACTTCTTTGCATTGAATCTAAGTTGCCATATGTTTGACCATTCCTCCAACCTTGCCAAGTCCCTTCTCATCTTTTCTACCCCCTCTTGTGTATCAACTCTGTTACAGATCTTTGTGTCATCTGCAAAGAGGCATACCTTTCCCTCCAGACCCTCTGCGATGTCACTTATAAAGATGTTAAAGAGGATTGGACCCAGTACTGAGCCCTGAGGTACTCCACTAGTAACCCCCCTTTCTTCGGAATGTGTTCCATTCACTGTTACCTTCTGTGTCCTGTTGTGCAGCCAGTTCGTCTACAGGCTGCCACCCTGGGACCCACTCCAGGCTGGCTAACTTGATTATTAATCTTTGTGCGGGACTGTGTCAAATGCCTTGCTAAAGTCTAGGTAGGCCATATCCACAGCCCCTCCCTGGTCTATTACTTTGGTCACCCAGTCAAAGAAATCAATTAGATTAGTCTGACATGACCTTCCTGCTGTAAATCCATGTTGCTTTCGGTCCTGTGCCCCACTGGCCTCTAGGTGCTCAACAATTCTTTCTTTCAGAAGTGATTCCATCATTTTCCCTACCACTGAGGTCAAACTTACAGGTCTGTAGTTTCCTGCTTCTGCCTTGCTCCCACTTTTGTAAAGGGGAATCACATCTGCCCTCCTCCAGTCCTCAGGTACCACCCCATCCTGCCATGATTTGTTAAAAAGTGTGGTCAGTGGTGTCACTAGGTCCCCCCTTAGTTCTTTTAGGATTCTGGGGTGAATCCCGTCAGGCCCCATTGCTTTGTCCACCTTGAGTTTTAGGAGTTCTTTCAGGACTCTTTCTTCTGTGAATGGACTGGTATCAACCCCCCTACCTAGAGTGCTTCTATTGTCTGGTATAGGTAACTGCTCCTCATCTTCTTTTGTGAATACTGAGCAAAAGTATTCATTCAGTATCTCTGCCTTTTCACTGTCTCCCTCTGCCCACCTCCCCTCTCCTTGATTAATCTTCACTATCCCTCCCTTAACCTTTCTATGCTCCCTAATGTCCTATAAAAGGTTTCATCCCCCTCTTTGACCGAGTTGGCTATTTTTTCCTCGGTTTGTGCCTTTGCCATTCTGACTGCCTTTCCTACTTCTTTCTGCTTTAATTGATACAGTTCCCTGTCGTGCTCCCTCTGTGATTCCTTATACTTTTTGAATGCAGCCTTTTTCTCCTTAACCTTCCCTGCCACCTCTTTTGAGAACCATAGTGGTTTTTTACTCTGCTTTAAAAGATGCTTATTTCCACATCCCCATAAGGGAGTTTCACAGAAAATATCTCAGGTTCAGACTTTCTTCAGGTCATTACCAGTTCTCAGCCCTGCCCTTCGGTCTAACCTCAGCACCAAGGATATTCACAAAACGCCTGGCAGTGGTTGTGGCATTCCTTCGAAAACTAGGAATTACAGTTTTTCCCTATCTCGATGACTGGCTAATAGTGGGAAAGTCATTTCAGCAGGTGCAAGCACACCTGGAAATAACACATGATTTGTTGCAGTCTCTGGGTTTCCTGCTGAACCAAGAAAAGTCCATCCTCACACCGGTTCAAGTTATGCACTTCATAGGAGCAGAACTGAATACCATAAAGCGTCCTGCACTACAGCCTGACTGTTGTGTGGCACTTCTCGCCTGCCCCAACCCCCACCCAGGGTCGGCGTTCATTTATTGCTGCCGGCAGGTCACGTGTCACATCACGTGACCTACCTTCTTTTTACTAAGTGTCCACTTTCCCATTTGCAGCTTATAGACACCAACCACGTGAGCATTAAGCCACGACAGAGGTGTGCTCTAATGCTGGATTGATGCATGGGGGGGCGGTGCGTGCCCGAGGCCCATGGCCGAGGGCTACCACCCGACCCCCCATGCATCAATCGCATTAGAGCACACCAACGGAGTGGCTTAATGCGCTTGTAACATGGGCCTCCCGATGACACAGTCACCAAGAGCCCATTTTGCCTCGGTAGAACTACATAAGAGGAAGACTCTGGGAGATCTGTACACTGTTACGGTGCACTTACAAATCATCTCAGACACCGCCCTTACGATGCTGATGCGGTCAACACAGTGTGTACCTGTACTACTACTGACCAGAGCGGCTCGCATTCTCGTGTATCAGCTGTCCCGATCTGCACGGCTATTGCTCGGTTAATACCGTTGGAGGTCTCCAGGTGGCTTCTCCTCGCCACGCCAGCGCGGTCGCAAATTAGCATGCCTGTGCCTCACTTCTGTTCCTCTCGCGTGGTCCTCCGACAATACAGGCTTCCCTGCAGGAGGTCTCGTAGGGCTGTGCTCATCCCTCCTGTGTGCGCCTGTTTCCCCTTTCCGCCTGCCTGCAGATCGTCGCACTTCTTCGTTGCAACGCCTCGTCCACCCACCTCCATCGCTGCCCCTCCTGCCAAAGAAAAGCAGAGCACCCTCTTTTGTGCCGCCTGTCACCCTTCCCAGCTACAGACTCCTGCGACTGTGCGCCGCGGGTTCTCGTCCCCCCTTCTGATCTCGCACTCCTAGTGGGGCTCCCGGACCACAGCTCCTCTCGGTTCTGCTCTCCCTTTCCCACAGGACCCAGTGCTGCTAGGCTGGGGGTCTGGCTGGTTGTGCCCGAAGCTGAAGCGGGCACGTCATATACGCTGGGTTAATACCCGCTTCGGCTGCCATTTCATGACCGCCCTAGCCCTATCGGGTTGCTCCCTCAGAGGCAGACAATTCATGCCGTGTTACAAGTAGGCATTAAGCCACGATGGAGGTGTGCTGTAATGCTGGATTGATGCATGGGGGGGTGCCCGAGGGCCGAGGGCTGCCACCCCCTTCCCCCCCATGCATCAATCGCATTAGAGCACACCGACGGAGTGGCTTAATGCGCTTGTAACATGGGCCGGCGACTGGTGGAGGGATGTCGATGGGGCCCACTGTGACAGCTACGGAATAGCTGGCGGAGGCGGTGAGAAGATTTGACAATTTGAATGCAGTTTGAGAAAAGGCTACAACACATGGGATACGTACTGATGTGGTCCACAGACAGTGTCCATGCAGTGGCGCGGAGGGGGCCAGCTAAGAGTCCTGTGCGTCTTGTGCAGATTTCCGTGCGGGTATTGTGGTCATGCCCGCAGTGGGAGGTCTGCCGTGCAGAGTTCCACGGCACCGAGGAGCGCTGGCCTCACGGTCACTCTGACTTCCTGCTCCCCCGGGATACTCGTCCGGCTGCATCGCCATGCACCTGTTGTGTGGATGATGCTGCCCGAGGCGATCTGCGCGCTATGCTGATCTGGCCGGCACTTGTGGTTCCCATTGCCGGTGGGTGGTCCGTGAAGTTCACTGTGCCATGCGGACGGTGGCAATGCGGTCGTGGAGGGTCACTGCTTCTGCCCCCCATCTACTGCCTCGTCGGATTCCTAGTAGGGCTCCAGAAGTGCCGCTCATTGCCCTCCTCCTTTCATTTCCCCACAGGAGCTAGTGCTGCTAGGCAAGGGGTCTGGCTGCGAGCGGTACTGCCGAAGCGGGCACGGCATATATGTGCGTTAGTACCCGCTTTGGCTGCCGTCTCGTGACTGCCCTAGCCCTATCGGCTTGCTCCCTCAGAGGTGCACAGTTCATGCCATGTTACAATAGGGGTTGCTGCACTCTCCACTCTAGCTACTCTTTCAACTCTCCACCCCTTCCTAGCAACTGTTTGCAAACTCCACCCACTAGAGGTCCCTGCAGTTCCCTTTGAATCCATTCTGCTATCTACTTTCCTCACTCCTCCCATCAGCCCACCACTAAGCACCTGGCAGCCTCAAACCTGGTACCCTTTATTCCAAAGTCTACTGCCTAATCACTAAGCCAACGAACCAGGCCAACATCTTTCAAACAACATGAAGTCTTGCTATATTATAGACATTAGCAGTTTGATCCAGCTCTAGAACTGCCCCGGAGTGAAATGGTTAAAATCATTCCAAAATAGAATTTTGGCACGAGAGCAGCTCTATCTGTGTTATTTCAAACTTGAACTGTCAGATTCTTTACTCCGCCTCAGTGAACAGTTGCTCCGGAGATTTCTCCTTCTGCTCGGTTCATTTCTCGGTTTAAAAAGTGTTTTCTCGGTTGGATTTAACCGAGAATAGTTTAATTTTAACTGCAAAATCGTTCGGTTCAAGCTCTATCTGTGGTAACCGTAAGTAAATGAAGGTTTTGGCTGTGTGGAACTTGTAAGTTATCGGTTCGGTTTTGAACCAATCAGTTGGGTTTAAAACTCATTTAAAACTAAAAAATCACTATTTTAGAGTGTGGTTCCCGGTTCTTATCGGTTCTAAAAAAAACAGATTTATTACGTTTTTTTCCAATACCCGTGACACGGTTAGGAACCGATAAGGGTGTCTTGCCTGGCACTGCCGTTAAAAGGCAAGTTTTTGGTTAGGCTGGCATTATGTCTGAGAAACCCAAAAGAAAAACCGGCCCACTGGGTTTCAACACTGTGATGTTTGTGGGGAAGTCTTTGCCAAGGCTGACCCACCATATGTTTATGTGTCTGGGGTTTGACCACCTCCAGTCAGACTGCCAGGTATGTAAGAATTTCCCTGCAGCCACCCTGGAAAAAAGATTGGGCAGGCTCAGGGAACGAGAGGCTAAAAAGTCCGCTGACCTGATGCCAGCCCGGTTCGGTGCCAACCGAACCAGAGGGAGTGCCCTCTGACCAGGGCGAGACTTCCTCGGCCAAAAGAAAAGCTGGTTCTGAGGAACCAATTCCAGTAAAGAAAACAAGAAAATCAGCAGGTCTGGAGTCCAAAATTCTTTCTCCAACTGCTGCAGAGATAGCAAAAGCCATACAGATTGTCCAGTCACTGTCTCAGGGTCCGTCTGAACCACCACTATCTGGCAAAAGATCGGTTCTTCCGGTCCCAGTGGTTCAGGAGTATGATATTGAGGAATTTTATGAACCAGAGGAGGGGGAGGATGATTATGAACAGTATGAATGTGGCTGGGAAGGTCTGGATGTGCCCATTGAACCGGACATCTCTCCAGACAGACCTTTAGAATCTCCCCCATGCTGTCTGAGTCCCCATCTCATTTCATGTTTTATAAAAAGTTTCTGAAACCCTCCAGCTTCCTTTAGAAGAGGCTGTGGATGAGCAAGAGGAGCCTGATTTTGTAGAAATGATGGATATTCCAGAGTCTAGGAGATTGTCTATTCCTTTACATAAGTCTTTTAGAAACAAACAATTAAAAATTTTAAAAGCTCCTAATTCTGTGCCTCCTGTAGATAAAAGATGGACAGAAGGTACACATTGTCAGGCTCTGATACAGAATTTCTTTCTCAGCAATGCAGTCATGTTGGGGTAGTTCAGGCTGCTGCCTGTGATAAAGCTAATATTCCCCTGCTTCACATCCTCCTGACAAGGATTCCAGGAAGATTGATGCCATGGCAAAAAAACAGTATATGGCAGCCTCTCTGGGACTCAGGCAAGCAAATTATATGGCTTATGTAGCTAGGTATCAGAAATCTAGATGGGATACTGTTATGCAATTAGCCAAGCAGGCCCATGGCCAGCTGGCTAGTGAACTAGAACAGGTGGCTGCTGATGGCATTGAAGCCTCTAAGGTTCAGTTTCATGCTGCTGTGGATGTTAATGATGTTTCCTCTAGGGGTCATGGCCCATCTGTAGCTTTTCGTAGGTTGGCCTGGCTCAGGTGTACTAGTTTGTCACAGGATACCCAGACTAAGGCTATGGATTTTCCTGTGGTGGGAAATTCTCTGTTTGGAGAGCAGACAGAGAATTACATGAAGAAGATGGATGAATATAGGACTACTTACAAGAGTGCCCAGGCTAAGGGCGCAAGCCACTCCTCAAGGCATGCCCCAGGGTAGGGTAGGCCTTTTCACAGGCCTTTCTACCAGACTCAGGCCTCCTCTGCCTATGCTCAGAGGGGCTTCTTCAGAGGCAGGGGCAGGCGGGGGTGGGCAGACCTGCTCCCACCCCCCAGCCTAAAACTCCTGCGAAACAGGCACCCTGATGGGGTGCCCAGGGCCGATTCTCCTGTACCAGTGGGGGGCAGGCTGGCTTACTTCAGTCAGAATTGGGCTTCTTTAACCTCAGACAAGTGGGTTCTGGAAGTAGTATGCCAGGGTCTGGTTCTCAGCTTCAGAAAGTTTCCCAAGTTGAGAAGCAGACTTTTCTACCCAAGTGCTTCAGAGACCCTGCTCTGGAAACAGAGGTCTCATCCCTGTTAGCTCTCAGAGCAGTAGAAGGGTTCCTCCCTGCATCAGGGCAGGGGTCTGTATTCCAGATACTTCCTTACCCCAAAAAGACAGGAGAATGGCGGCCCATTTTAGATCTCAGATATCTGAACAAGCATCTTTTGAAACCAAAGTTCAAAATGGTAACTCTGGCAATGATTTTACCTTCCCTAAGGCCAGGGGACTGGCTAGCCTCCCTGGACCTCAAGGATGCCTATTTCCATGTCCTAATCAGAAGCTCCCATTGAAAGTACCTCAGATTCGAACTGCCCTCAGGTCATTACCAGTTCAGAGCAATGCCCTTCGCCCTTACCTCTGCTCCAAGGGTATTCACAAAGTGTCTAGCAGTGGCAGTGGCCCATTAAGGAGGCAGAGGATTGCTGTTTTCCTATCTAGACGACTGGCTCATTGTAGGCCAGCCCCAGAACAGGTAAAATCTCACCTGCAGGTCACCCAGCAGCTTCTCACTCTCTGGGCTTTCTGCTAAACCTACCAAAGTCGGTTCTGGAACCAGTCCAGGTACTCACCTTTATAGGGGCAGAATTGGACACAAAGCTAGCCAGAGCCTTTCTTCCCCAGAAAGGGTAAGGAATTTAGTGGCTCTGGCCTCCTCCTTCACTCTGCAGGTCTCTCACCAGCAAGACACTTTCTGCAGCCCTGGGGCACATGGCTGCATCCACAGCTGTTGTGCAGGGAGCCAGATTTCAGATGAGAGACGTTCAGTTTCACTTGAGAACCTTTTGGTCTCAGAGAAGAGACCCCTTTCCAAGTTGGTCCCAGTGACTCAAACCTTGATCCTAGCTCCAGTGGTGGCAGGATCAGAGCAATTTAGAGTGGGGTCCCTTCATTCCTTCTCACGACTTGACTCTCACTACAGATGCTTCCCTTCTGGGTTGGGAGCCCATGGGCACCTTTCCACCTCAGGGGTTTGGTCTCCCCAGGAATCTCTGCTCCACATCAATTTGCTGGAACTCAGAGCTGTCTTTTAGCTCTTCAAGCATTTTCTGCATCTGTCCACGACAAGGTGATACAAGTCAGAACAGACAACATCACAACAATGTGGTACATCAACAAACGGGGGGGCACTCGGTCTTCGGCCTTGTGCACCGAGGCAATGAAGTTGTGGTCTCTGGCCTATTCCCTGAACACTTCCCTCATAGCAGTTCACCTCCCAGGGAAGGACAATGTCCTAGTGGATGCCCTCAGCAGGATTTCCAGGGCCATCACGAATGGTCCCTGGATCCTCAAGTGCTGGGGATAGTTTTTGCCAGGTGGGGCACCCTCAGATAGATCTTTTGCAGCCCCAGACAATCACAAACTTCCTCTGTTCTATTGCAGGCCTCCAGTGCTGGGCTCCAGTTCCTGGATGCCCTTCTTCTGGATTGGGAGGAAGTTCCTCTATGCTTTCCCCCTTCCTCTCCTATTCAAAGTACTAGTCAAATCAGATCTCAGCCTTGCAGGGTGATTCTGATTGCCCCGGATTGGGCCAGGCAGCCCTGGTACCCACTCCTTCTGTCTCTGACAGTCCATCTTCCCCTGTGCCTCCCTAGGAATCACAACCTGTTGACTTGTGCCCAGGGAAGGGTTTGGTATCCGACCTCAATCCCTCAACCTCAAGGCCTGGCTCTTGAGGAGTTAGAGTTTGCTGATTTACACCTCTCTCAGGGTGTTCTTGAGATCCTAAAGGCTTCCAGAAAGCCTTCCACTAGGACTACTTATAATTCTAAATGGAAAAGGTTTTCCATTTGGTGTGCTGGGAAAATATTTCCCCAGAATCTGCTGATTTGCCCATTTTGTTAGATTACATGGTATATCTTAATTCCTTGGGTCTCAGACCAGCTACCCTGAGAGCTCATTTGGCAGCTGTATCTGCTTTTTGTGTCAGCAGGAAAGACATCCCCTCTTTCCTCTCATCCTGTGTTTTCCAAGTTTTTAAGGATTACTCCATACTAATCCACCTTTTCGAGAACCGCCCCTGCTTGGGACCTTAATGTTTGCATTGCCCAGTTAATGCAACCCCTTTTGAACCTCTGTCTTCTGCAGAGCTTAGTACCTAACTTGGAAAACTGTTTTCTAGTGGCTATCACTTCTGCCAGACGATAAGTGAGTTGCAAGCCTTGTCAGTGGAGACTGACTTTATTTCTTTCCACAGGGATAAGGTAGTCTTTAGGACTAATAGGAAGTTTTTGCCTAAGGTGGTTTCAGATTTCCATCTTAATCAATCTATCTCCTTCCAGTATTTTTCACTGATCACTCCTCTTCTGGTGAGAGGAGGTTGCACAGCCTGGATGTTAAGAGAGCTCTTAGTTACTATATAGGCGTACCAAAGGTCCAGAGTTCGAATCCCTCCAACTTTTCCTTACCTATGGCGAGTTGGGAAAGGCAAACCTGCCACTAAGAGATCAATTGCCAGGTGGATTGTCTCTTGTATCCAATTTTGTTATCAGAAAGTGGGCAGAGCCACCCCCGGTTTGAGGGCTCATTCTACCAGGGTACAGCTGCGTCTCTAGCTGCTGCCAGATACATCCCTTTATTAGAGATTTGCCAGGCTGCTACTTGGAAAATGGTACACACTTTACCAAGCATTACTCCCTGGATGTCAGGCCAGGAGAGATGCTCGGTTTGGCACAGCTGTTCTTCAGTAGCCTATTCCCTAAGTAGGTTCTGCCCTCCTCCATGGAGGTACTGCTGTGTATTCTGCTATGAAGTCTGTAATAGCAAGACTTCATGTTGTTTGAAGAAAAAATTACTCACCTTAGTAATGTTGTTTCTTCTAATGGAGTCTTGCTATATTATGACCTCCCCCCCAACCTGCCCCTCTCAGAACCTCTACTTGGTGGGGTGCGGGCAACTTAGTGTGGGCACTACTTATGTCCTGTTAGCATTTTTGTCCCCTTTGGGGCTTTGGGGGTGTGTATGTGTATGCGTGTGTGTTTTATTATACTTATGTTCCATTTTCATATTATTAGAATGGTGTTAGTATTTCTGGTCCCCTGACTTGAGTCTTGGGTGTTGGGACCATCAATGGTTATTATTTAGGTAGCCATTTGGCTAGTGTAGGTTACAGCTTCCACACAGACCTTAGTGAGTTTGGCTCGAAAGATCTGACAGTTCAAGTTTGAAATAACACAGATAGGCTGCTCTCGTGCCAAAATTCTATTTTGGAATGGTTTTAACCATTTCACTCCGGGGCAGTTCTAGAGCTGGATCAAACTGCTAATGTCTATAATATAGCAAGACTCGATTAGAAGAAACAACATTACTAAGGTGAGTAATTTTTTCTTCTCTACTTTCAAACTCTTAACCCTTCCTCCCTCCTCTGAATTAAAAAAACTTTCTACACTCTGTCCCTAAGCTGTACTCCAACCCAGTACCCTTGCCATCAGAGTCAACAGCTCTACCTCTTAACCACTTTGTCTAGCTACTTTACTCCTACTTTCTAGGACTTTTAGTTTCTTACCCCCCCCCCAACAACCTGCCAAAATATAAAGTTTTACCACTTCTCTCTTGCTGCCTTTGTAGGCTTTGAACCCTGCACCCTCACTGTTTTAGTCAGCAGTTCCACCACTCAGCTAGCACACCTGTCTATTATTTGTGCAGGATTTCAATCTCTAAAAAAAACCCTCTAACCCTCAGACACTGCTAAATTGTTGTCTGATTGTTTCTGCAGACCTTGAGCCCAGCTCCCTGCTGCTACAGCCAGTCTGGGGTCCTTCCTGCTACCCTGGGCAAGTCTTGAACCTAGTGCCCTGTGCACCTCAGGCGCCAGCTCTGCCACTGTACCAAGTGGCAACTACACTTAGAGGTGACCTCTCACTACTATCTCCCCCTCTATCATCCTAGTTCCCCCATCTTTCTTCACTTCAGCTCTCTCACCCTTACCAATTATACATGTGCACCTCCTGCCCACCTGCCTCTCTCTTCTCCTCCTTTTGCCTTCCACCAACCCTATTGTCCCTGCTAACCCTCAGCCTCACTACTCTAGTGCTCCTACCTACCCTTCTGCCCTCCTCTCCTCCTATACCACTGCTCCTCCCTCTCCCTCCTCCTCCACACACCCCATATGCTCCTCTCCACCTCACCACCCATCCAAACATTACCTTTCCTCCCCCCCCTGCTCCCTTGGGCATCTGATCGCTCAAGCTTTCTCTGCCTGTGCTGCCCTACCCACCCCCTGTGCTACGAAACCCCCTTTCTCTTCCTATCGCTCTCGGCATAAACTCTCCTTCTGCCACCCTCTGACCAGAGCAGTTCTCCTTCTGCTCCTGTCAGAACATACATCCCAACCCAGGCCCTGCCCCTCCCACCCACCCACTCGGCTCACTGGTCTCCAAATAGCCTCCATGAATATATGCAGCCTGCTGAAAAAATTTGATGCCCTACAGTGCTGGGCCATGGCTCATCAACCAGACATCATAGCCCTGGTTGAAACCTGGCTGTCCAAATCCACCTCTGACTCATTTGTCTCCCTCCCAGGCTATACCTTATACCGGGAGGACCAAGTAGGCAAATGAGGGGGAGGCTGTGCAATCTACACTAGGGACACAATATTTGGACACGCGCTCCCCACCCCTGCCCTTGTAAATGGGGCCCAGGCTCTTACCCTTACATTTACCCCGGACCCCTCTGAGGCCTCTCTATCTCACCACTGCCCTCGTTCCCCAAAGAACCAGCACCGGCCCTGGTATCTTTAACTGACTATCTAGCCTCCTCCACCATAAGGCGGAACAAATCCTAGTTGGGGACCTAACGTAATTGGCTCAGCACCTCCTCTTCCACGATCAGAGACTCATTTGCTTCAAGACCTGACGCAAGAACGTCACGCAGCCCACTAGAATAAATCCTAAGAGAGGAACCAGCACCCTTCTGGATGTAATTATCACCAACCGACCCAAAATCCAAAACATCCAGGTCCTACCAGATTCCCTAAGTGACCACTCCCCTATCCTATTTCATTGGGCAGTCCCCAGTCCCAAACCCAAAGCCCAGACCACCCTCCGCAGGCGCCTCTGCCCTGGTGGGCTGCAAAAACTTAAACTATTCCTCACCCAGATAAACTAGTCCCCCATTCATCGTGCAACCGACATTGACACTGCCCTCACCTTCTTCTCACACACCTTCAACATGGCCTGTGATCTCTTTGCACCCTTCACCAAAATCCGATCCAAAAAGCAGAATGCACCCTGGGTTAGCCCTGCCCTTCTACAATTACTAAGAAATCGGGATAACCTCTGGCACCTTGCTACTGAAACGGGTCGGCTGTCTGAAAGGCAGGCTTACAATGCAGCCCGGAATAAGTGCTCTTGGGCCGTCCGGAAAGCCAGGGACGACCATTACCAGGCCACCCTCACCTCCTCCTGGGGTTTGGCCCGGACTTTCTGGGATAATATTAAACAACTAAATGGAAAATCACGCTCCCCTGCCCCATCCCTGCTCACTAGCAATGGCACTACTTCCATCGAGCCTGCCACCATAGCTAACTGGCTCAACACCACTTTTACTGACCTTAGCTCTGTCCTCCCTAGTAATTTCTTTGACCCTCCCCCCAACCAACCTCCCCCTGTCCTCCTGCACCCCAGCTTCCACCTGTGCAAGATTTCTGCCCGGGAAGCCAGACCCATCCTAATCAAAGCTTTGAATAGCAACAGTCCCGGCAGTGACTCACTGGACCCCAGTATCCTCAGGCTGGTGCTAGATGAAGTCCTTGCCCCACTCACCAGCCTAATTAACCGATCACTCTGCCTGGGACAATTTCCCACTGCTTGGAAAACAGCCATAATCACGGCTATTCATAAAGGGGGCGACAGGTCATCAGCCAACAACTACCGGCCAATCTCCATCCTCCCCCAAAGCCCTGGAGAAAGTGGTGGCCATTCAAATCACTGAATATCTGGCTAAGCATAACATCTTATGCCCAGAGCAACATGGCTTCCGTGCTGGTCACAGTACCAGCACTGCACTAATTGAATTCTCCAACTTCCTACACTCCTCCCTGGATACCAGCTCCCTAGCTGGTGCAGTGTTCATCGACCTCTCAAAGGCTTTCGACACCGTCTTCCACCCTCTTCTGCTGAATGCTGTCTGCCACACTGGTCTCTCGGCTGGCCCCCTAGCATGGTGCACGAGCTATCTAGCCTCCCAATCACAGTGTGTTTAAATCAACAGGTATTCTCTGATACCCGTCCCATTCACTCTGGGGTCCCCCAAGGCTCCATCCTGGGCCCCCTTCTCTTCTCACTCTATCTGAACACCCTGCCCAGTGCATGCCCTGGCAAAATTCTCCTGTATGCAGATGACGCTGTCCTTTTTGCCACCCACCGCAATCCCGTCTCCCTTCAGGACACCCTACAGCAGTCTTTCAATAATGCTGAAGCCTGGTTTAAGGAGCACAGACTCGTCATTAATCTTAAAAAAACCAAAACTATGCTCTTTTCCCACCCCCAAAACAAAGCTAGCAACCACCCACTCTATATCCTTTCTAGTACCAAACAGCCACTGGAACAAGTCTGCTCCTACAAATACCTTGGGGTTACCTTCGACTCAGCCCTCACATTTCACAACCACATTGATGCCCTAACATCCGCCACTAACATACGGCTTGGCATCCTCTTCCGCCATAGAACCTGCCTTCCCCCAAATGCGCTCCGGCTCGCCGTTACGTCTTCTGTATTGTCCCTTATAGACTATGGTCTACCAGTCTATGGTGCTGCCGACACGACTGAATTAAAAAAAATTCACTTAACCCTGAATAAAGCCTGCAGATTGATTACTGGTGCCCCCAGGCTCACACACACCTGTCAGCTGTATGACGAGGCTAAATTCCTTACCCTGGATGAACGGCTCCGATATCAAACCTGCCTCCTCACAAAAAAAACCCTACTCGGGCTCTCCCCTCCTGGGGTGACAGCATCCATCCACCAGATCCCACCCACTATTGCAACACGGTCATCCAACAAGACCACTCTAATGGTCCCCAGATCAAGAACCAGCCGTGGCCAGAGGTCCTTCTGCTACAGAGCCCCATCCTGGTTTAACTCTCTCCCTGCCCCCATCACCAATACCACCACCACCTCCAAGTTCAAAACCACCCTTTGAAACCAACTCTTCAACACTCGTAGCTGCTCCTGTCTCTGAAGGCAGCCTCCACCTCGACTTCTCATGACAACGCCCACCGGCCGGCTCTCCACCTAGCCCTCCCACCACCAATTCTCGGTACACCGTACCTATGTCTAACCTGGCCATTGCCAGCTGTTTCGTGGTATGCCTATTAGATTGTTCAATTTTTGATACCAACTTGTGTAACACCTGTTCTCAATTACTTGTACCCTGTAACCTATATGTATTTTGTCTGACCTCAGTGTGACGTGGCGCCTCTGATGAACGCCTATTTTTAGCAAACCTGTGCTATGTAACCTAAAACTCTATGTATGTCTTTAATGTGACGAGGTACCTTTGGAAACGAGCCTCTGGCTCAAAGGTTGTAAACTGATTTCACAAATAAATAAATAAATAAATAAATAATATAAAGGGAAGAGCTTTTCTTCCAGAGGACAGAGTTCAGTCCATACTGAAACTGATTGCCTCATTCGAATTGGGAAAGCCATGTCCTGCAAGAAGATACTTGCAAATACTGGGAAGTTTGACTGCAGCAACAGGAGTGGTCTTGGGAGCAAGGCTTAGAATGAGAAACATACAGTTTCATCTATGGACACACTGGTGCCAAAGAAAATACCATATGTCAAAACTGATCCCTGTAACAAGGTCAGTGATCCTGTCCCTGCAGTGGTGGACAGATATCCACAATCTAAGGACAGGGGTTCCCTTCCGAAAGGGAAATCCTTCAGTCATCCTTACAACAGATGCTTCTCTGTTAAGATGGGGTGCTCATATAGGAGAGCACACTACCCTTGGCATTTGGTCAAGCATGGAGTCTCTTCTCCACATAAACCTGCTGGAGCTCAGAGCAGTGTTTCAAACAACATGAAGTCTTGCTGTATTCTGACTATTGCAGTTAGCCCCAGCCTTTACACTGCCCCGGAGAACAAAGGGTTAACTTTCTATGCAGAGCATAGAATGGTGAGCTCGAGCTTGGTTGAGGTCTCTGTCTGGAACCCTTTGAAATCTAACTGTCAGATTCTTTACTCCGCCTCACTGGACAGTTGCTCCGGAGATTTCTCCTTCAGCGTGGTTCGAAAGTCGGTTAAAGTGTCGGTTTTAAACCAAATTTATTTCCGCACATTCGGTTCAGTCTCAGTCTGTGGTACCGTGAGTAATAGATAAGTTTTGTTCTGATTTTCTGTGTGGAAATTATAAAATGTTAGATCGGTTTGGCTGAACTGATCTCTTGTAGTGAATCCTTGTGTTGTGCTTTAGAGTGTGGTTACCAGTCCTTATCGGTTCTAAAAAAAACGTGTTTTGAATGTTTTTTTTTTTTTTTTACAATACCCGTGACACGGTTAGGAACCGATAAGGGAGTCTTGCCTGGCGGTTGCCATAAAAAGGGTAAGTTTGGTTAGGCTGGCCATGTCTGAGAAACCCAAGAAAAAAAACAGGCCCACTGGGGTTTCAACACTTCAGTGAGTTTGAGGAGGTCTTTGCTAAGGCCAATCCCCACACCACCTGTGTTTATTGTCTGGGGTTTGAACACCTCGATACAGACTGCCAAATTTGTAAACATTTTCCTAAATCTACCCTTGAAAAGAGATTAGGTAGACTGAAGGAAAAGGAGGCCGAGAAGTCAGCTGACCTGGGTGGCCAGCCAGGTTCGGTTCTGACCGAACCAGAAGGAGTGCCCTCTGACCAGGGCGATACTTCTTCGGGCAAGAGGAGAGCTGATCCTGAAGGGTCGGTTCCTACAAAAAGGAAACGCAAAGAAAAATCAACCGGTTCGGATCCAGAGGTTCATGTTCCGACCGCCAAGGAGATACCCAGAGCAATTCAGATTGTGGAATCGCTTTGCCAGGTTCCTACCGATCCGGCACCTTTTGGCAGGGGTTCGGTTCGGTCAGTTCCCCCAGTTCAGGATTATACCCCTGAAGATTTTTATGAACCAGAGTTTGAGGAGGAGGGGGAGTTTGAAGATGATGGTGAAAGTCTGGATGTGCCTGTGGAACCGGACATCTCCCCAGACAGACCTTCTGGTGTTTCCCTCCTAGGCTTTCTGAGTCCCCGTCCCATTTTCTGTTTTTTCAGAAAAGTGGTTGAAACTCTCCAGCTCCCTATGGAGAAGGCAATGGAGGATCAAGAAGAGCCTGATTATGTGGAAATGATGGAGATCCCAGAGTCCAGGAGACTGTCTATTCCCCTTCACAAATCCTTTGGGAAGCAGACACAAAAAATCCTGAAGTCTCCCAATTCTGTACCTCCTGTTGACAGAAGGATGGACCAGAGGTACACGCTATCAAGCTCAGATACGGAGTTTTTATACCAGCAATGCAGCCATGTTGGGGTAGAGCAGGCTGCTGCCTGTGACAAGGCAAACATTCCCTTGGCTTCACACCCCCCCCAGACAAAGACTCCAGGAAGATTGATTCTGTGGCAAAAAAACAGTACATGGCATCTTCCTTGGGACTCAGGCAGACGAATTATATGGCCTATACAGCCAGGTACCTGAAGTCCGGGTGGGACACTGTACTGGCACTGGCTAAACAGGCCTCCTCCCAGTTAGCCAAGGAGCTGGAGGAGGTGGCTGCAGATGGGATTGAGGCATCACAAGTACAGTTTCATGCTTCTATGGACTCCAATGATGTGTCATCAAGAGTCATGGCTACATCTGTGACTCTTTGGAGAATGGCTTGGCTCAGATGTACTAGCCTCTCACAGGACACCCAGGCTAAGGCCATGAATTTTCCTGTAGTGGGTAATTCTCTGTTTGGGGAGCAGACGGAGAATTGCATGAAGAAAATGGACGAGTACAGGACCACTTGTAGGAGTGCTCAGGCCAAAGAGAGGCAGGCAACTCCTCAAAGGCAGCAGTCTAGGGGCAGGGGCAGGGGCAGGCCTTTTCATGGGCCTTTTTACCAAGCACAGGCCTCTTCTCACTTTTCACAGAGGGGGTTCTTCAGAGGGAGAGGCAGAAGGGGGATGAGCAGGGCTGCATCCACTCCTCAGCCCAATGCCCCTGCCAAGCAGACATCCTGATGGGTCTGCCTGTGTCGACTCTCCTATTCTGGTAGGGGCAGGCTGTCTGGCTTTGTCCAGGACTGGATGTCTATTACCTCAGACAAGTGGGTCCTGGAAGTAGTAAGCCAGAGACTGGTTCTTAGCTTCAAAAAATTTCCGAAGATGAGAGCCAGATCTTTTCCACCTGCAGATCTCTTAGAAACTCTTGCCCTAGAGGCAGAGGTTTCATCACTTCTGGCCTTAAGAGCTATAGAGAGTTCCTACCCTGCACAGGGTCAAAGGTCTGTACTCCAGGTACTTCCTTACCCCAAAAAAGACAGGGGAGTGGCATCCCATCCTAGACCTAACATACCTGAACAAACAGCTTTTAAAACCAAAGTTCAAGATGGTAACTCTGGGAAGAATTCTTCTCTCTCTAAGGCCATGGGACTGGCTAGCCTTCCTGGACCTCAAAGATGCCTATTTTCACATTCCCATCAGGTGCTCCACAGAAAGTACCTCAGGTACAAGTTGCCTTCAGGCCACTATCAGTTCAAAGCAATGCCCTTTGGTCTAACATCAGCCCCAAGGGTTTTCACAAAGTGCCTGGCAATAGTCGTTGCCTTTCTTAGAAGTCAAAAGATTTCCATTTTTCCATATCTGGACGACTGGCTCATAGGGGCCAGTCTCCAGACCAAGTCAAGTCAGACCTGCAAGTGACCCAGCAAGTGCTCACTTCTCTAGGATTTCTTCTCAACCTTCCCAAGTCAGTTCTCGAGCCAGTGCAGCTCCTTACCTTTATAGGGGCAGAGCTGGATACTGTCAAAGCAAGAGCCTTTCTTCCCCTGGAAAGGGCAAGAGTTCTTATAGAACTGGCTTCTTCCTTCAGCCTTCAGGTGTCTCGACCAGCAAGGCATTTCCTCCAGCTCTTGGGCCACATGGCAGCTTCTACAGCAGTGGTCCAAGGGGCAAGATTCTAGATGAGGGACATTCAGTTCCATCTGAGGGCCTTTTGGTCCCAAAGGAAGGATTCCTTTACAAACTGATTCCAGTGACTCGGACCCTGATCCAAGCCCTTCAATGGTGGCAGGATCAGGACAGTTTAAGGCAAGGGGTCCCATTTGCCACTCAGTCTCATTCAGTGGTCCTTACCACGGATGTTTCCATTGTGGTCCCCTCAGGAATCCCTTTTCCATATCAGTCTTCTAGAAAGGTGAGATGCCTATGCCCGTGGCACTAGCTCAGTCATTCAGTCTCTCCAGGGGATTTTACCGGTTCTGGTGCCACAGACACCGGTTCAATTCTTGGTTCAGTAACCAGTGGCTCCAGTTCAACCCTCTCTTCCTGAATTTCAGGATTGTGAGGAATATGAAGTCTATGAAGAGGATGATGGGAACCTATTGAGCCTGAGGTATCCCCAGATCAGGAATGTGAATCCCCACCGAGGGCCTCTGAGGATTTTTTCTCACAGGAAAATGGTGGATGCACTTCATATTGCTACTAATGAAGTGGTAGCAGACGAAGAGGAGATGAAATACCTCAAATTTATGGGGCTTGCCCCAACAAAGAAACTGTTGCTGTCCATGAAAAAAATGTTCAAAAAGGACATTTTGAAGATACGGCAAACCCCAAACTCTGTACCACCTCTTGACAAAAGGGCTGATAAGAAGTATTGATTGGACAGAGATGGGGCTGAGTTCTTGTTTACCCATCCGGGTGTTGTGCAGACTGCAGCCTGTGATAGGGAAAAAGTACTTTTAGCTTCTTACCTACCTGATCAGGACTGTAGGAAGATTCATAGTATGACCAAGAAGGGCTACCTGTCAGCTTCTTTATTTATTAGGCAAGCTAATTATATGACCTGTTCTGTCCAGTATCAGAAATCTCTGTGGCAGTCAGTGTTGGCCATGGCTGATAAAGACCCCTCTGGATTATCAGCTGATCTGGTTGAAACTGCTAGTTTTGGATTAGAGGCTTCTAAATATCAATTTCAAATGGCAGCAAATGCTAATGATACTGCTGCCAGGTGGATGGCTCTCACAGTGGCCCTCAGGAGATTTTCATGGCTCAGAGCCACCAGTCTTACACAGGATACTCAGACAAAGGCCGTGGACTTCCCAGTGGAGAATAACTCTGTTTGGGGACAAGACAGAAGCCTGCATGAAGAAGGTGGATGAGTACAAAGCCACCTATAAAAGCAATTCAGCCAAGGAGAAACCTTAACCTTCCAGTAGGCCTTACGGTAGGGGAGGCAAGGGTAGGGCTGGTTACACCAGGTCTTTCTTCCAAGCACAGGCTGTCCAGTAGTACCAGCAGTACCCACAGCAGACAGGGTACTTCAGGGGAAGAGGCAGAAGAGGGTCAAAGTGTGGGTCGCAGACTGGCCAGGCCCAACCCCAGTCTAAGCAGAACCCCTAATCTATTTGCCAAGGTGGCCTCCCACATTTCAGTAGGGGGCAGGCTGACTCACTACTTTCAGGCTTGGAAAAACATTACCACAGACAAGTGGGTTCTGGAGGTAGCGAGTTAGGGTTTGTCCCTCGGTTTCAAATCCTTCCCATAATTAAGAACAAGAGTGTTCAGACCAGCTTCAAACTCAGAGAGGAAGCTGCTAGAAGAGGAAGTGGCAAATCTGCTACTGTTGAAGGCAGTGGAACCTGTTCCCTCACAACAGAAGGGGAAACGTTTCTACTCAAGATACTTCCTCACCACAAAGGAAAAATGGGGAGTAGCGGCCTATTCTAGACCTAAGGTTACTAAACAGACTCTTGGCAAAGCCAAAATTCAGAATGGTAACCTTGAGAGTGATTCTGCCAACCCTCCAAAAAGAAGATTGGTTGGTATCGCTGGATTTAAAAGATGCTTACTTTCACATCCCCATAAGGGAGTCTCACAGAAAATACCTCAGGTTCAGGCTCCTATCAGGTGACTATCAGTTCTCAGCAATGCCATTCGACCTCACTTCAGCCCCAAGGGCATTCACAAAGTATCTGACAATGGTGGTGGCTCATCTAAGAAGGCAGGGAGTGACTGCCTTCCTGTACTTGGACAACTGGCTGATAATGGGAAAATTACCACGACAGGTGACAGAGTCCCTAAGAACAACCCAGTACCTGCTAGAGTCTCTGGGGTTTCTGGTAAACCTAAAGAAATCTGTTCTACAACCAGTGCAGGTTCTGCACTTCATAGGGGCAGAACTAAACACACAGAAGGGAAGGGCATTTTTACCTGAGGACACGTAAACAGTATCCCTCAGATAACAGGGTCAAAGCCAGCAAGGCAGTTCCTGTAGCTCCTAGGCCGTATGGCTGCAGCAACAGGTACAGTCTTAGGAGCCAGGTTCCAGATGAGGGACATTCAGTTCCACCTCAGGACACATTGGTGCCAAAGAAGGGACTCACTGGCAAAGCTGGTATCTGTAACAAAGACCCTGATACAGGCACTTCAATGGTGGCAAGTAAGGAACAACCTCAGAGTGGAAGTCCACTTCCAGCAAGAGTCACTATCAGTAACCCTCACTACAGATGCTTCCCTGCTAGGTTGGGAAGCTCATCTGGGGGCACACACCATACACAGCACTTGGTCAAGTGCAGAGTCACTCCAGCACATAAATGTGCTGGAACTCAGGGCAGTGTTCCTAGCTGTACAGGCCTTTACATCCTTGATTCGGGGAAAGGTGGTACAGGTCAGAACAGACAATACCACCACTATGTACTACATAAACAAACAGGGAGGGATAAGGCCCAGCTCTTTGTGCACAGAGGCAATGAAGGTGTGGTCTCTGTTCTATTCACTTCAGGCCTCCCCAGTGGCTATCCATCTGCCAGGCAAGGACAATACCCTGGCAGATGCCTTAAGTCAGATCAACCAGGATCATTACGAATGGACTCACAACAGACAGGAACTGGAGGTGGTGTTCAGGAGGTGGGGCACCCCAGAGATAGATATTTTTGTGTTTCACAAAAATCACCAGCTAACACAGTTTTATTGCAGATCACCAGCCAGGGGCACAATACCTCTGGATGCCCTGACTCTGGATTGGTCAGGGAAGCAGCTGTATGCCTTCCTTCCTTTTCCTCTGATTCTCAGGGTTCTAATCAAACTCAGATTCCAGCCAGCATCACTTATCTTGACAGCACCAGACTGGGCTAGGCAGCCATGGTACTCTCTGCTACTCTCCATGTCTGTGACATCACCAATACACCTCTGTCAGAGGGACAGCCTGTTAACCTCCTCCCAGGGGAGGATCCTGTATCCAAACCTCAGGTCCCTCAGGCTCAAGGCCTGGCTCTTGAGGTCCTAGAGTGTGCAGGCTTGCATCTCTTCAAAAAGTGTCCTAAATGTTCTGAGTGGTTACAGGAAACCCTACACTAAGAAGACCTCTGCTTCTAAGTGGAAGAGATTTACCATACGGTGTTCTGATAACAATATAATAATACCCTCACAGGCAGGGGTATCAGCATTGCTGGATTACCTTACCAACCTGCACTCCTTGAGTTTGCAACCCACTACTCTGAAGGTGCATTTGGCATCTGTTTCAGCATACATCTTGGCTGGAAAAGATGTGTCCCTAGCTTCCAATCCTTTTTTTAAGAAGATTTTCAAGGGATTAGCTCATCTGCACCCCCCCTCCCCCGATAGGGAGCTGGTGCCTGCATGGGATCTTTATGTGTGCATTGCCAAGCTCATGGGTTTACCATTCGAGCCAATGGCCACAGCTCGCTTGAAATATGTTACCTGGAAAACAGTGTTCTTGGTGGCTATCACTTCAACCAGAAGAATTAGTGAACTTTGGACCATGTTCAATGAGCAGGACTACATTTCCTTCCACAGGGACGAGGTAGTGCTTAGAACCAATAGAAAATTCCTACCAAAGATGGTTTCTGACTTCTAATTGAATTTGTCCATCACCTTACCTGTCTCTTTTTTACTCGGCATTCCAGCTCAGGGGAATGCAGACTTCATAGCCTTGATGTCAAGTGGGCTTTGAGCTACTACATGACTTGCACTAAAAGCCATAGGCAGGACAGACAGCAGCTGTTCCTGACATATGGGGATGTGGGAAAAGGGAAACCAGCATCCAAAAGGACTATATGTCGTTGGATAGTCCAGTGCATCTGATTCTGTTACTCAAAAGCAGGAAAAGAGCCCCCAGTAGGGCTTAGTGCTCATTCCACAAGGGGCACAGCTGCTGCCATAGCAGCTGCCAGGGAGGTTCCATTACTAGAAATCTGCAAAGCAGCTACATGGAGAACAGTACACACTTTTACAAAGTATTACTGCCTGGACACTCAGTCCAGGAGTGATGCCAGGCTTGGCACAGTAGTTCTGCAGTCTGCTTCCAAAGTCGGTTCTGTGCCCACCGCCAAAGGTACTGCTTCATAGTTTGCAAGAGTTAGGAATATTGAAGAATTCCTGGGGTTAGAAGAAAAAATTACTCACCTTAATAATCTTGTTTCTTCCAAGATATTCTTCAATATTCATAACTCTCCCACCCCTGCCTCCCCTTCCAGAACCAGTGGCCTCTGCATCTCAAGCTGGATACCTATATTGAAAGGGGATATTTTCTGGCCTAATAACATTTTTGAGCCCTGTTGGGCATAGTTTTACATCATCAGGTTATTCTGACATTCTGAAGAATTTTCCTCTATTGGGAGGTTAGTTGGTGTGGGTGCTTTAGCTATAATTGACATTATTACTATTTTACTATTAGGAATTATAGGTCCTGAGGTGATTAGTTGTTAGTTTAGATTAGGATGGGTCTCTCCTTGCAGGCTCAAGATGAAATCTGAGGTGTTATAGAATGCAGCAGTTACTAAGGGCAGCATTTGAATAGTGGCATGAGCCAGTGATGGGTTCCATCATTTACATATTGTTCCATTCTCCAGGCAGTTCTACTCTAAAGGCTGACTGCAAGAGCTATTTCTTTTTTATTTATTTTATTGAATAATTTGGAATTAAACCTTTGAGCTGATAGCTCTTTACATAGTTTCCATGTCAAGGATTGCAAACAACACAGATTACATAAATGGTATATAAACAGGTAATTGCAAAACTGGGTGGCAGGCAGAGAACACATGTAAACAATGAAGTGGTGAGGAAAACAAATGTGACAATTATCAGTGGTTATCAAAAAGCAGTTGCAGGTTACATTTGTAATAAGAAGACATTATTGGCTTACAAGCAAATTACAATACAAATTGAATCTACAAAAGAATGTCAGCCCAGAAGGCCTCGTCATGAGGAAGAGAAGGGGGGGGAAGGGGAAGGTAGGAGAGGTGGGAAAAGAGGAGGTGGGAGAAGTTTAGGTAGGGAAGGAGAGGGGAGGGGCATGTGCATAAGGTGGCGAGGGGAGGGTGAGGGCAAAATGAAGGGAAGGGGAGTGTGGATGGAAGGAGGATAGGAGGGAGAGAGAGAGTGTGGTAGCAGCCAAAAACTGTGAAACAAAGGACACAAGATTTGGACCAAGAAGTGCTATTTGGGGAATTCACTGTAAGAGGATACATCTAGTGGAAGCAGTCGCAACTAGAAGTAGTTACCAGGTGCTGCCGAAGCTTGAGTTTAAAGGATTCCAGCATGCAAGAGGAGGATATATTAATAGGTAGAGAGTTGAGCCAGATTGGGGCCTTTGACCATGAGATGTACGGCAACATGGAATACTGAAGATCTGGTTCTAGGGACGTGGATATTTTGTTCAATCCACACTGTCTGGCAGGTTCCTTGCCGCGTTAAGATGGTCCGGAAAGTCTTCAAGCTGGCTCCGCCCACCCACCTGGGTGGTAAAACCCTCGGCTCCGCCCCATGATGCCAGAACTTCCTTCCCACTTGGAAGCTCAGGTTCCCTCCTTAGCGCTCTTGCGACTTTAGGCCTGGATCCTAAACCTTTGGTTTTACTGAAAATCGTCCTAAAATTTACAAGACTTAAGTCTTCTCCTTCCTTCGCAGCTGTGATGGATTAGAAATCTACTCCTGGCTTCTGTCGGTGCCCTTGCAGGCAGAAGATTTCTCAGACCGACCCACATGCCATGTGTGTCTACTGCCTGGGGCTTGCCATGATCGGCGAGGCTGCAGAGTCTCTGCAAAGTCTTTTTGGCTTGGTTCTGAAGACCGCTGACTGACTTCAACTGGGGCGCCTGAAAACAGTTTCCACCAGTGAAGTCAGCGAGGCCCGTTGGTGGCTACGGCTCCGCGGAGCAGCTGGAGCAGTTAATTGCCCTCGAGGAGGAGGCAGCCAAGGCCACGTCTTCTTCTTCATCTGCGTTAATTCCGCTATCCTTGGGCTCCTCCTATACTGCTTCCTTTAAGGAGCTTTGTCAGTCCCTCTCCACCAAACGAGAGGGGTCCTCAGGGACTCACTTCAGTAGGTCAAAGAAAAAGGAACCGAAAAGTAAGTAACACCATCGACGTTCGTGGGAGCGGGAGAGATCTCACTTCCCGGAGCGTCTGTTTTTAACTTCGGTTGAGGTTGTGGCTAAGGCTGCTGACTTTTCGGTGTCCCCGTCAGGTCAGCTGGCCTAGACACCCGGCAAAGTGGCTGAGATTTTTCTCGACCCGTTGGTGGGTTGTCGACTGGAGAAACCGATAACCCTCTTTCACCGGTACCCCGTGTGGTTACTGAGGACTTGCCTTGGCCTCCCGAGCCGAAGTCCCCAGTCAAGGACCCTGAACTGGGGGATGAAAGGGTTCCCCGGCCTCCTCTTTGACCCACCATCAGTGACCCCGACGGTCTCTGTCTTGGTCCTCCTCCATGTCAGGTAGGTCCTGCTGACATCGGCAGTCTCGGTCCCGGCATCACGGAAAGCGGCATTGCCTCTTGTCCTCATTGTTCTCTTTGGAGGATAGGCTCTGGCGCAAACTGCATCAGCGCTATGAGGACATGATGTGGCAGCAGCTCTTATTGGTTGGCAACAAGCTGACTCCATCTCCTTCCCTGGCAATTAAATGGCTACCAGCTAAAGCAAACTCTCGCCAACAGCTCCTTGGACGAGGAGCCAACTCCGGCACCGATTGCTCGGCTGAAACCGGCTGCTCCACCTATTGTGGTGGAACCTCTGCCCCCGCAACCGAAGACTGGGGCCCCGACCAAGGATTCTCGGTCAGGTCAGGGCTTGCCCCACAGGTTGTCGGTCACCCTCACCCCCGATCGGCCTCGGCGAGTGGAGGGTGGCTCAGGCACTCTGCAGCTATTTGTGGACTCCTCGGAGTTTGATGATTCCTCCCTGTATTCCAGGCCCCTCGACCTGGAATCCTCCGGGGGTCTGTCGGTGAATGAGAGCCCATCCTCATTCTTGGGTATTCTTTGGTTCATCTCAGAGTCTACTGGGATGCAGCTTGGACCTGTGCAGAAACAGGCCAGATATCCCCTCATGGAGATTTTGGACTGAGGGGATTCCCCCACAGAGGCCTTCCCTGTGGCCGAGGCCATTGTTGGTCCGGCCCTGGAGTTGTGGCAGCGGCCTGCATCCTGTCTTGCGCCTTCGGCCAGGATGGCCCGCAAGTACGCAGTCCCCACCAGTTCCCTCTCCAGTTTTCCGGAGCACCCCTCGGCTGAAGGGCTAGTAACCGACAGCATCTTCTGGCGCTCCGGAAATGCTAGGGACGTAGAGAAGCCCCCGGACAAGGAGTCCAAAAAGCTGAACTACTCCAGGTGCAAAGTTTATGCTGTTTCCTCCCCAGGCCTTCGACAGGCTAGCTCGGCTCTACTGATGGCGCACTTTTCACATGTCCTTATGGGCTCCCTGGATGAGGTGCTTCCTCATCTTCCTGCTGACCTTCAAATGATGGTCAAGCAGGTGCAGGATCAGGGAAGAGCAGTGACCAAGCAATAGCTCCAGACTGCCTTGGACATCAGAGACTCTTGTGCCTGGTCAGTAGCGGCTGCAGTAGCCATGCACTGCAGATCTCCACCTTCACGGCAGATACCCATAACAAGCTGGCAGACGTCCCCTTCTTGGGCACTGACTTGTTCTGGCCTGGGGTGAAGGGCCATCTCCAGAGGATCGAGAACTCAACACCACCTTAGACTAAGTCACGTCTGCCCAGAAGGACAAAGGCTGCAAGCAACAGCGTAAGCCCTTTCGCCCTTCCTCCCCTATGGCACGTCTGGCTCGGCAGCACCAGCAGCAGGGCCAGCAGGCTCACGCTTGGTGCCCCAAGGCCAAGTCTGCTGCTTCCTCCAGCAGGAAGCCTGGAGGGAAAGGTCCAGGCAGCTCCTTGGCCAGCCCTTCCCCCAAGCCTGCCCAGTGACAGGTTGAGGGGTGCCACCGCCAACCTTGTCACGCCTTCCCTGGGTCCCCCCCGTGGGGGGACAGCTCAGCCACTTCCTTTCAACCTGGTCCGCTGTCACCACAGACCGCTGGGTGCTGGAAGTGGTTAACAGGGGTCTGCCTCTGGAATTTGAGCGGACCCCTCCCTATCGAGCCGTCGCCCCTTGGGGGGCTACCAGTTCCGCAGCCTCTCTGTTGGCTCATCAAGCTGACATAGCTCTGTTCCTCCAAAAGGAGATGATCAGCAAGGTGGCAGATCCTCCTCCAAACCCTGGGTTTGTGTCCAGGTACTTCCTGGTCCCAAAATGGACGGGGGGCTGGTGCCCCATTCTTGATCTGCACGACCTGAACAAGTTCCTAAGGCCGCGCACCTTCAGGATGGTCACTCTGGCTCAGAGCATACTATCCTTGGAACTAGGCATGTGGTTTTGCTCTCTGGATCTCCAGGTCACGTTCTTTCACGTCCCAATCCATCTGTCACATCGGTGATTCCTCCGCTTCAGAGCAGAGAGATCCCTCTACGAGTTCCAGGCCATGCCCTTCGGTCTTTCTCCATCTCCCAGGGTCTTCACCAAATGCATGGCAGTGGTGACAGCATTCCTGCAGCGCCAAGGGGTCCGGGTGTACCCTTACCTGGATGACTCGCTGATAGCAGCCCCCTCCAGGTTGGAGGTGGAGTGGTCCAGAGATCTGGCCCTCCAGGTCTTCTCTCTAATTGGTCTCTTGATCAATGAGGCCAGATCGGAACTCGTACCATCGCAGTTGATTCAGTTCATCAGAGCAGAGCTTGACTCTTTTCGAGCCAGAGCCCGGCTCCTGGTGGACAGGGCTGAGGCCCTTTCCTCCTTTGCCCAGTCATTTCAGGTTGGACAATTGTGCCCTGCCTGGGACTTCCTGCACCTTCTGGGTCTCATGGCAGCTTGCACCAGCATGGCCTGTTGGGCCTGCTAGCATATGCGTCCCCTGCAATGGGGGCTGGCTCACCAGTAGTCTCAGTGCTCCGGTCCTTTGGGCCAGCCAGTAACCATGACCCAGAAGATGTGGGACTGCCTGCAGTGGTGGCTCATCCCAGCTCATCTGCAGGAGAGTATCCCATTTGTCCGCCCCAAGCCGACAGTCATACTTACGACTGACGCTTCTTTGATGGGTTAGGGTGCTCATCTGGGGGAGTACGGCTAGCCCTCACCGCTTTCGTTCCATTTGTAGAGAGTCAGGTGGTTCAGGACCAGATGGACACACCACGACCATGTACTATCTCAACCTTCAGGGCAGGACGCACTCCTTGCCTCTGTGCAATGAAACTGTCCGCATTTGGTCTCTCATGATCAGCCTGGAGACGGATCTCCTAGCCATCCATGTGGCAGGAGCCTCGAACAGTCTGACCAATGCCCTCAGCTGGATAGGTGCTGCATCTCATGAGTGGTCTCTCCTGCCAGAGATAGTTCAAGACCTGTTCTCCCATTGGGGCACCCCTCAGGTGGACCTGTTCAGCTCCAAGGAGAACGCGAAACTGAGGCTGTTTCATGCCTGCCCCACACTGCAGGGGATGTCTTCTCGAGGCCGTGGACCCCGGGTCTCTTCTACACCTTCCCTCTGTTTCCCTTCATCCACAAGGTGTTTCTCAAGGTGAAGAGGGACAAGGTGCAGGTGATTCTGGTTGCCCCAGGCTGTCCTCGCCAGTTCGGGTACCCAGATCTCCTCAGCCTTAGCTCCAGGCTCCCGAGGCGGCTTCCAGCCCGCGCAGACCTGATCTCAGTCAACAAGGGGAAGGTGCTCCATCAAGACCTTCAATCCCTGCACCTGACGGCCTGGTTCCTGAGCGGCTAGAGTTCCAGGCCTTGGGTCTTTCCGACGAGATCTTCAAGGTTGTTGAGGCGTCCCATAGGGAGTTGACCAGAAAATGATATGCTTTTAAATAGAAGAGATTCTCCATTTGGTGTCAGGACAAGGGGTTTGGACCCCTCTTCCTGTCGATTGGCTAGCATTCTGGACTACCTGTGGTCCCTTTCTCAGCTAGGGCTTCGGTCGACAACCCTTAAGGTGTACCTGGCAGCCGTCTCTGCTTACCGGGCACGGACTGGCAAGCAGTCGGTGGTGTAGGAGAAGACGGTCTGGTGCTTTTCCAAAGGCCTCAATCACATATCCCCTCCGGCATGAGAACTTCCACCTCCTTTCGATCTACTGCTGGTATTGGCCAAGCTCATGGGCAAGCCATTCGAACCAATGCACAGGTGCTATATCTCCCACCTGTCGTGAAAGACCACCTTCTTGGTGGCTATAACGTCAGCCAGAAGGATGGGAGAGCTCCAGGTGCTTTCCATCGAGTCAGTTCATCTGGTCTTCCACAGGGACAAGGTTGTCCTTCGCCCATACCCGAAATTCCTTCCGAAGGTGGTGTCAGAGTTTCACCTTAACCAGGTGTTGACTCTGCCGGTATTCTACCCCAATCACATCTCAGAGACTGAATATAGGCTCCATACGTTGGTCCCTAGAAGAGCGCTTGCTTATTACAAGGAGTGGACGGCTGAAGTTTGGGAAGAGGTTCACCAGCTGTTTGTCACCTACGCTGAAGCTGCACCTAGCAGACCTGCAGCCAAGCTGATGATTAGCAGGTGGGTCACCTCCTGCATAGATCTCTGCTATTGGTTGGAGGGCATGGAGCCACCCAAAGGGATAAGAGCTCGTTCTACCCGCCATACCACTGCTTCGGTGGCTGCTTCTAGGGACGTCCCTATCCAGGAAATCTGGAGGGCTGCTACCTGGAAGTCAGCACACACCTTTATTTGCCATTACCACATTGAACTAGAGTCACGCCGGGATGCTGGTTTTGGGACCTCGGTTCTCCAGTCCTTATTCCCCAAGTAAGTATCGGGGGTGCATGCCTTGCCTCCCTCCTCTCGAAGAACTGCTAGGAGTCTGCCAGACAGTGTGGATTGAACAACATATCCACGTCCCTGGAAATACAGGTTACTCACCTGTAACAGGAGTGCTAGGAGTGGTACTTGTTGTTCATCCACATGACCCACCCGACCTCCCCGGATTTGGCGCGCAACCTGGCTTTCAGCAGGCTAGATCTAGCGTCATGGGGCGGATCCAAGGATTTTACCACCCAGGTGGGTGGGAGGAGCCAACTTGAAGAATTTCTGGCCCATCTTAAAGCGGCAAGGAACCTGCCAGACATATACCACTCCTAGAACTCCTGTTACAGGTGAGTAACCTGTATTTATCAGAGTTTCTAGTCCAGTGGGGGTAGCAGTAGGGAGTAAGGAGCTTCTGAACCCCTTGGGGCATCAGTTCTAGGAGAACTTTTTTTGCAATAAGACATGTTTGGAACATAACTCGATTATTGAACTGAAGCCAATTCACCTGCATATACAGGTCACAGGTGTGAGTAAGGCGCACAGATCTGGTGAAGAGTCGGCAGGATTTATTTAGAGCTGTTTTAATTCTTCAGAGGGAGGTATCTGTTGCGGACCCATAAATTACCAGACCACAGTCACAACTGTGAGCGGCAATCAAGGTAGCTCCTGAACCAAGCAGCAGTATCATTGGAAAGCCTTATGTCGGTTAGCTGGTTGGCCAGAAGGGCATGATTAATCACGTTAAAAGGCTTTGGTTAAACCAATAAAGACCATGCCAGCCAGGTGTCCTCAATCTAGGCGTAATGGATGAAACCAGTGAACTCTAACAATGCCATGGTGGTACTATGCCCAGGCCTAAAGCCATGTTGTTGAGGACACTGTAATTGATATTTATCGAGACACTCAACCAGCTGGTCAGCAACTTTTCTCTCCAGAGCTTTCGAGAGCATAGGAAGAATGGAGATCAGTCTGTAATTGCCATGAAGGGCTTGATCACCACTTTTGAAAACAGGAATAACGATAGTGGTTTTCCACTTATGCAGGAATTTGGAGTAGCGGAGTGATTAATTATCCACATTAGAGGTGCCAGGATCGAATCTAAGGTGAGGGCAATAAGTTTGAGGCTGAGGGTGTCCCCACTGACTCTAGATTTTTCAAGTACTTTAAGGAGGCATTTTCTTGCCTCAGCTTCAGAGACTACTTTGAAATAGAAAGGCGGGTAGTCAAAAAGTTTAAAAAGATTCCTGTGGTTATCATGTATTTATTTATTGAATTTTGTTGACCCGGTAGGCCCACTGAGACAAGTGTCCCTTTTTAAGTGGTGATGGGGGGGGAGGGGAACAGATGGTAACCAACTGAAATTGAACCAGATTAAGCAGTTGGTGGTATTTTTAGTGATTGGGGGAATATGGCCAGGGCACCAGTGACATTTCCCTGCTTGTGAGAAGGGGGCGCTGCTGGCCCGTTTCCCTGTGATGGGCTAGTCAGATGCTGCTGAGTTGGTGGAGAAGGAGCAGTAATTTGGAGGTGTGGTCTCCACCCATAACCTATGAAAATATAATGAACGAGTTAGATTTATGTGCTCAATCAGCAGAGCGAGCTGAAGTCAGCTATGTAGAGAGAGACACTGAGCAAAACGTTGATGAGAATGATGTTATGAAGCCCACAGATATGGAACTAACTGAGCCTACTGTTACAGCGGATGACCAAGCACTAGAGGAAAATATTTGTCTACGGCGACAGAAGTTGGCCACGGACTTGGCATGTGAGGAAGATATTTTTTTGGGAAAAAAGAAGGAGTTTAAACGACGAAAGGTAGAGAAAAATGTTTTGCCAAAAGGAATATGACCGCACTATCAATCCAGGTCCTCTAGCCCTACTCGTTGTTCTACTGCCTGGGACAGAATAAAGGAAGCCTTCTTTCTTGGTTCCTCCCCATATGAATCGGAGCTAGAATGGACACCAGAAAAGGCATTGGTGCGAGCAGGGTGGCAGCAGGATGCACACAGATTCTGGATTCCAGATGACTCCATGGGTTTTGCAAGCAAGACCTCACAACAAGAAAACAGCAGTGCAGCTGCTGGCGGAACTACCTCTGAAACTGTACAGCAATCTAACGAGACATGCAGTAAGCGGGACCTGACTGGGGCAAATGATCCTTTAAGTAACCTTTTTTTTTTGGTTGACCGCAACGTTACTGATTTATCTGCCTCTGTGAATTTGCAAGCACCATTTATTTTTATGGGCATGGCTTCAGTCCGAGGGTTCCACTAGAAGCGCCTGGTCATGAGTGTGATAGGACTATCCTCTGAGTCAACATCCCCTAGGCAGGCCATACATTGGGAACAGAGGGTTCTGAGGTCTGATTGTATTGTTCCCATGCCCAAAGAGACACAGCAGGACACTGCTAGTAGTCTTTCCCAGAGGGCAAACTAGCATTTAGAAACTAGTTGGCAGAATAACTCCAGTGAATGTCAGGCTACTTCAGAGACAGAGTATACTGGGGATCAAGATAAGAAACAGTTCAATAGTGATTCTAATACAATCTGTCCAAACTCGAAAAATTTCCGCTGCCTTCATAAGCCTAGATGCTGAAAAAGCATTTGATCGCATCTATTGGCCCTTTTTATGGGATACCTTAAGGGCGTTTAGATTCCCAGACTCCTTCCTCTCATGGCTTAAGCAGATATATTTCTCTCCTAAAGCTTATGTTCGTATCTACGGGAGGCTTTCCTCCCCATTCTCACTTAACCAAGGCACCCGACAAGGTTGTCCCCTATCCCCACTAGTATTTGTGCTCTACATTGAACCCTTAGCTATTACCTTAAGAGCATCATCTAAGATAGAGGGTATCCCCTTGCATCACACTGAATATAAAATTAGTCTTTATGCGGACAACATTCTTTTCTCCCTCATATCGCCTACTAACTCAATCATAGAGACATGGAGCATTGTTAAAAAATATGAAGAATTAGTGGGTTTCAAATTAAATGTATCAAAAACTAAAGCCTTGCTATACAATTACTCCCCCCCAAACCCAGAAGCAAGCCTTGACCTTAAAATGGCGCTCCACCAAAATTAAGTACTTGGGGATTTATTTATCTCCAAATTTACAAGTACTAGAACTAATAAATTATGAACCTATATTAGTCTTGATCCAGTTGGATTTAGATAGATGGTCCCAACTCAACAATACACTATTTCAACGAATTGAGACAATTCGGATAACTGTCTTACCCAGGTTTCTATACCTGTTTCAAAACATCCCCTATTTTCCATCTTCATACTACTTCAAATCATGGGACAACATGATATCTTCATTTGTATGGAACAAAAAAAAACACGAATATGGCTCTCTATAATAAAACTATCCCCGGCCCAAGTAGGAGCGAATCTTCCAGATCTTAAAAAATACACTGAAGCAGCATTTATACGTATACTTCTTCTTTGGCTTTCAGACCATTACGATGCCCCCTGGAAGAAGTTAGAATTTTATCTGAATGACTTATATGATATTAAGAAGATTCTGTTCTCCTCCTCGGGGAGATCTCCTCCTGTAAAAGGTTTCACAGGATTCACCTCATAAATCCTTCAAATCTGGTACTAACTTCTCAAAAAAGACCAATTTCAAACAATATATGAATACAGTAAGATGATTTCAGAGGATGAGTTCTGTATCCTGTCCCTCATGGACTTGTCCTTTCCCCGGTGGAGAAGGCTAGGCCTCGAACAAATCTTCCAACTTTTAAACTCGAATGGGATCTTAACATTCGATGAACTAAAGAGGAAATTTAGCTTAACTAATATGGACCACTACCTATATCTACAGGTTAGAAACCATATGCTCAGAAACCGTATCATACAGGTGAAATTGGCCCCACCAATTCCTCCTCTTTTGAAATTGTTTCTAGATCATTTCCAAGGACAGCACTGGAATCACCTAACTGGAATTTTATTTAAAACCACAAGAGACTTATCTAAGGAATCAATAGTTTCCGTACTGCACAGTTGGAACAAAGATTTAAATCTAAACATAACAAATGAAGAATGGACCGGTAATGCATTAAGGGTGGTCAAGATCATCCAGTCATATGGCCTAGATTCTCAGAGCTTTTTGACAGAATAACCCCTAAACTCAGGAGGAATGCAGTTCGCTTGAGGTACAGGGAAGGGCTTGATACTTTCCCAGACTGGGAGTATGTTGGTCGAACACTCATAAAGGATTCTTTAAAGTTTCTCCTGGGGATGTACATGTACTTATACATATTTTGGGTGAGGAACACTTCGACATCAGCTTCCATACATCAATGGGGTTAGAACACTTTTGGGCTAAGTACAATCAGGTTAAATATTCCCCCCGTGGATGCCATTAATAGCGATTCCCCTGACTATGCCTTTGACAAAATGAATAATTGTTATGTTCTGGAATGAAGGGGTCAATGTGAGGCACATACACAGTTTGCTCCAAAAAAAATGCACGATTCTTAGTGCCCCTGAACTGAACATTGATTCTGAACAGTTCTGGACTGGTGGATGGTATTTTCGAGTAAGACTAAACCAAACTGTGGAAGGCATACAACACATTCCGAACAGTTTATTCATTGGAAAAGACAGAGGGGTCTGCTTTTATGCAGGCCAACCTAAGGCCTGCCATAAATGTGGGGACCATTTGTATCTCGCCAGTGCATGTGACAAACTATGGTGCATACTATGTGGAGAATTTAACCATATTAGCACAGCCTGCACCAATGTAGCAAAATGTAATTTATGTGATACAGTGGGGCATGTTTTCCAAAAAATGCCCCTGGTCCTCTCATAACCGTTTTGACCAAGACTTTCTCATTTGAAATGCCCAAAATACACCATCGTCACAAACATAGACTAATCAAGATACAGGGCCTAGACCTACCCATAACAAGGAGACCATGGAATGACCAACCACATGAGATGCACTGTCAGGAACAGACCCATGGGGGACAACCAGATTCAAAGGAGGACTCCCACATGGAACCTAACTTTATCCCCCCACGCCTCCCCTCCCCCCCTCGGATGTACAGAATACTAAAGCATCTGCGGTTAGTTCACCTCAGGAACATCAGGACATACCCTCTCCCCCTCAACAGATTGGATGAAGCCCACCACAAAACAGAGTGCGAGACTTCAAGCAGTTCAATCCCCTGTGGTTACCACAGAGAATACGTATGAAACTCTTGGAACAAACAAAAGTTGGGGTGATATGGATTGTGATGGTTTAGATTCTGATGCCTCAACGCATTTTTTACCACTGTCAGAAGAAAAGTATGGAAGGAAAAAAAAGAAACCGATTGCTGACATGAGCCTTGCCCTGAAATAAGTATTCTCCTATATGGAGTTTAACAACTCTTACCATCTAACATGGAAGCCCTCTGCCTCACATCTCTTTATGTTTGTAGCATGAAGAACTCTAGGAAAAGAACTGCATTATTTTCAGCATTACACTAGGAGCAGGCAGACGTTGTCTTTCTACAAGAGGCATGGATGCAGGACACTTACCAGCTGAATCATACCAGGAATGCTTTGGTGTGGGGACCTTCCTATTGGTCTTTCGGACTAGAAAGGGCTGATGGGGTGGAAATTTTATTTACAGGAACTGGGTTTAAGTTACAAAAACTTATTGACTTACTTCCAGGAAAAATGTTAATTTTTGATGGATTATGGGAAGAGAAACCTTTCAGATTTATCAATGTATATGCTCCACAAGCCAAAACAGATGGAATCAACTTACTGGAGAAAAGTACAGCCTTTTTTAGCAGCTGCAAGGACAGTGATCATAGGGAAAGATTTTAACTGTTCAATAGATGTTGAAGATGGTGAATTCTGGTAAATAAAAGTGTATTGTGACTCTAATGCTCTTATTCCAGTGTTAGCTAAGGCAGGTTTGCAAGATGCCTGTGCAGTGACAGGTTTAACCCCAATGAAAACTTATTTTAGAGGAGCCTTGGCAATGAGGATAGATTTCTTCTTTTTATCCCCCAGGACTCAAATCAAAGAGCCAAGTACACTTCCCTGTGATTACTTGGACCATTTAAGATTACACTTAAAAACATTTTTGACTCCCTACCCATCTTCACATAAAAGCAGATGGAGACTAATATGAATCTGTTGTCGGATGCTGAAATTAAAAAGGAGAATTATTGGCTAGGAACACTGTAAGATGCTTATATTATTCAGTTGGAGACTGGTGGGAGGATACCAAGACAAGTATTAAAACCTGGTTGCAAAGACAAGGAGCACAGAAACAAAATGAGAAATTTGTACAATACTTATCACTTAGGAATCAATTACAACATTTGTTCTCACTAACCACCATTACAGGGAAAGATTATTATAACCAAATTGTTAATATCAAAACTCAAATGACGAACTACCAGCATGATAGAGCAGCTACTCTTTCCACAGAATTAAGTTTTGGAACATTTAATACTCCAAGTAGTGACCCATGTGCAGCCTGTAAAGCTCGGGTAGACTCATCTAGGTTACCTGAATTAACGAATAGTGATGGCAAAGTATACCATGACCAAATTGAGATGGAACAGATTTTTCATGATTACTTTAATGATTTACATGAGACTCCAATAGATGACTTACCAGAGCGCACTGACTATTTATCTCCTATTTCCATTACTTTAAGTACAGATGAGCAACAGCCATTAATTGCACCTATTGCCCTTGAAGCAATTCTTACTGTAATTTCGGAGATGGAAAAAAAAATCAACGTGGTAGGATGGCCTACCCACAGAATTTGACCAAGTTTTTTGGAATGAATTAACCAGCATGTTATTACAAGTATTTCGAGCAATTTCTTCAGAGGGAAGAATTTTTACAGAATTTGCCACGGGGCTATTAAGGAGATAAAACTCTACTCCAGAACTGGAGGCCTATTGTATTGTTAAATACTGATTGGAAAATTCTCACTACTGTTTTGCATAAAAGGTGTGTAAAAAAATTGATTCACCCCTCACAAACCTGTTTGGTCCTAGGGAGAAAAATTCAAGAGAACCTATGGACTATTAGGGATTGTTCTGCATACTGTACTCTCATAACCTATGGGGATTTTTAATAGCCATGGATCAAAGCAAGGCCTTTGACAGGGTGTTCCCACATGTTTTTATTTCAAGTATTGGAAAAATATGGAATCTCTGGTCAGGTAATTGAGTGGCTAGCCACTCTTTATGGAGCTGCAACAGTAGTACCCTTATTTAGTGGGTCTGTGGGAGGCAAAATTCCAGTGCAATGTGGGGGTACTACAGGGCTGTCCCCTTAGCCCCTTATTGTACATTTTTCATTTGGACCCATGTATTAGACATATAGTTAATAATAGGGAGATTATAGGATTACCAAACCCAGCAGGGGGACTCACACTTAAAGCTCTAGCTTACGCAGATGATCTCTTATTAATTTGTCAAACTGAATCAAGTACTGAGAATGCAGTAGCTGAATTAACACAGTTCTCTACAATAGCAGGGGCAAAAATAAATCCTGACAAAAGTCTGGGAATCAGTCTAGGGGGTACACAGATAAATACCATGTTAGTTGGGATTCACATACAATCTGAACCTATAAAAAATCTTGGGAATTCTCGCAGGGAAGGGGATATGACATACGTAAATTGAAATGAGGCACTTCACAAATGTGAAATCCAGGTGGCCAGATGGAAAGGCTGGCACCTCTCAAAAGTGAAAAGGTATTTATCATTCAACAATTCCTGATCCCTATTTTATTGCATACAGCTTGGGTATACCCTATTCCTTGTAGGCTAGAAACCAGAGTGTATAGTCTTTTCTTTCAGATGCTGTGGGGGAGCCGCCTCAACTCCATTAAAAGGGATTTCACCTACTTAAGCAGGAAACAAGGAGGTGTTGGAATAATTAATCCGCTTGTGTTGTTTCACACTTTATTTTGGTCGGGCTCCTTTAAACTTATGGTTCAAGGAGAACATTCCTTCTGTAAGGATTGGTTCCAAGGATTATTACATAATTTTTTAGCTAAATGGACTGAAGACCCCTTCTGTTAAAAAGATGAGTCTATGGTAAGTTACTAAAACAAGGATCCTGACCTGTACTAGGTAGCTTTTTTACGAGGATATTTTAGCAAAGATAGGGCCCTCAGAACCTGAACTAAAAGGATGCAATACTGGAAAAATCCTAACTGTTGTATACCAGCTCACCAATGTTAGGACCCCTTTAAGGATGTGGGATAATCATGGGCTGTGCACTTATGGCAAGGTGAATGTTCGTGGTAATTGGAAGCATAAGGCACTTGATGAAAGATCTTGTCCATACTATGACTGTCTACACCTGGTGGAAACCATGAAGCACTTTATGCTTCAATGCACATACACGGTTCATTTATGGGCCTTCTTAGCAGTTAGATGGAAGCTCATTTGATTAAAACACTTAACCTATAATCAAATTGTACTAGGAGATTATTTTGGCAGACTGACAGTATATGATAGAAGTACATTAGAGGATCTTACTTCGAGAGTTCCTGCAGTAGGTCTTTACATATAGGACTGTGCCCCCTGGCGTCAAGACCGCACAGCAAATTTCTAACTAGCAATCCTTAGTGGGGGACCGCCCCCAGCGTCACCTGATCGAGCATCAGCATGACAGTATATAGGGGTCAGTCTCCACGTCCGTCCTCCAGTTCTTTCCTGCCGTCGACCTGAACTGGTCGGATCCTTGCGGTTGAACTAGCTTAGTCGTCTGCCATTTCTTTTCACCAAATGCACATTTTTTGCCCCTTTTCATCTCAAAGTATGTCTTAGAGAAAAATAAAGAAAAAGTGCTCACAGTGCGGTGCCCAAGTTCCGCAAGGAGACGACCACTCTCACTATGTTCTTTGCCTGGGCCCTAAGCACCAGGTGGAAGATTGTGAGATCTGCCAGTTGTTTAACCAGGTCACACGCACCCATTGCCAGAAGGCCCTCGATGCTCACCTCTTGGAAGTGTCACATTGCATCAATGGAAAAAGAGCTCCAGGAGCTGAGGGAATGCGTTTCTTCACCCACTCTCGAGAAAAAGTGAAAGGAGCAGGAGAAGCACCGGGAGCGGGATCGTTCTCCATCCAATTGTCATCAGACAGCTGATGCCACTGCGGCCTCCACGTTGGTGAGTACTTTGTCTCAAGGATCTCCATCCATTCCGGTGGATCGGACACCTTCTCTCCCTCCACCCTTGGTCAGTGGGGGGCTCCTCTCCGGAGCACACTTTGGGTCTTGTCGAAGGCTCTGCTGCTATGCCTCCTCCTGGTTCTCTCATTGGGAGCACGACCTCAGGTGCTTCATCTCACTCCAGCCCCCCCGGCTGTTGTGGGCCCAACTGTCACCTGTAAGTCGGTCGTCGGCTCCTCCGATGCCAGCCAGGTCTCCGCTGTTAAGTCATTCGTTGGCTTGTCTGTCGACCGCCCGGCAGGTGCCCTCCCGTCAGACACCTCTGTGATCTCTGACGTTGCTCAGGGTGAGCCTCCAGGCCATTCTTCATCCCGCTAGGTTTCCCCTCCATGGGACTTACTGACCCTGCCCAGTGACTCATTTTCCCCAGCTGGGGAACCGAGTGTGGTTGTCCAGGAGACCTCTCCTGCGTCAGGCACTCACTCTGAGACTCCTGCCTTGGGGCCGGATCAGGCAACGGGGCTTTGTATCCCCTTGCCTCCCTGGCCTTATTCAGACCAGATGTAGGGTCACCTGCCTACCCTGACGCCAGGCCATTCCCCAGTCTATACTCCTATTCCTAGCATGGACCAGGACTTTCCTGCTCCAATGCCAAAGCCACCTTATGGTCCTTCTGGGGTCCCAACAGAGACCCTAGGCCTGCCGACAGACCCTACCCCACCCAGTGGTCCCTCGGCACCACCTATCCCTGTACCCTCTGCCCCCCTTTGGGCTTCACGCCCCATTTTCAGGAGGTTTTTAAAGGGTTCCCACACCTGTATTCTCAGTTAGGGACCTAGTCCCCCCTTGGAATTGGAACCTGTGCACAGCAAAACTTATGGACTCCCCTTTTGAGCCCATGGCTACTGCTGATTTGAAGTATTGCACCTGGAAAACAGTGTTCCTGGTTGCCATAACGTCTGCCAGAAGGATGTGTGAGTTGCAGGCCCTCTGCACAGACTCGAATTACATCATCTTTCATAGGGACCAGGTAGTCCTAAGCACTAACAGAAGATTTTTCCCTAAGGTGGTGTCTGTTTCACCTGAACCAGTCCATCCTTTCAGTGTTTGTTACAGAAAAATCCAGTTTTTGGGAGCAGAGGCCCCACAACCTGGGTGTTAAGAGGGCACTTAGTTAATATCTGAACTGCTCTAAGAATCTTGGATTTTCCCACTCATAACTGTTCCTCACATGTGGTGAAGTGGGAAAGGGCAGGCCAACTTCTAAGAAAACCATTGCTAGCTGGATAGTCTCCTGCATCCAGTTTTGTTACAGCAAAGCTGGTAAGCTACCTCCACAAGGTCTCAGGGCACACTCTACATGTGGCACATCTGCCTCTGTGGCAGCTGCAAAGGGTGTCCCCTAGCTAGAAATTTGTAAAGCAGCTACCTGGAAAACAGTACACACCTTTACAAAACACTGTTGTCTAGATGTACAGTCCAGAAGGGATGCCAGGTTTGGCACTGCTGTCTTGCAGAACCTTTTCCCTAAATAGGTTCTGTACCTAGCCTCCCAAGGTATTGCTGTATAGTCTGCAATAGTAAGCACAGTGAGGGATTCTTGGGGTTTGAAGAAAAAATTACTTACCATAGTAATATTGTTTCTTCCAAGAGATCCCTCATTGTGTTTTCCACACCCACTCTACTCCCCTTTCCAGAACCTGGAAAAGGTTCTTCAAGAATCATTTATTGTTTCTGTCTTCAGTTTTGCTTGAGCATTACTTTTTGCATTGCATACATTCAGTTTTGGCTGTTTCTGATGCATAATTTTAGTCTGCCATAGCTTGCCCTGTGGGACCAATCTTTTGGAGTTTTCCATTTTTATGTTTGCTTGTACGCATGCGCAAGAAACACAGTGCCATCATCCGAGATTCTGGATGCAGTGGCATACAGTTGAAAGGGAGAGCTCCACTTCAGTGAGCAGAGCTCTCCCCCCTCCCCACTCTCGCAGGCACACAATCACTGCATTTTGCGTGCTTGTGCACGCTCCCCCCCGATGCACAATCTGTATGGCCGGACAGGGTGCCCAATCTCTGTTGGCTCCAGGCCCTCCTCCCCCAGAAAACAAGCTTCCTAGTGCCATACCGGGAGCCCACCCAGCGTGGCAGACAATGTAATGGCTGATGGGGTGCCAAATCCCCACCATCTTCATGTCTCCAGGCCCCCAAACGTTTTAGGTGCCACTAGGGAGCCAACCCCAGCGTGGCAGAAAAAGTCCCTGAAAGAAAAACGGTCCCTCGCGGTCTCGTTGGCCCCCTCCACCACCACCTGTGCCCACCTAGTGCGTACCCTGCCTCCCCACACACCCCCCCCCATACTTAACTCTGTACTCCAGCCCAATGATCTTTTGGTGCATCTGGGAACACGTCTGCACTCTTCAAAGCCGACCGCAAACTGAGGAAATGCCGGTAAGCTGTATAATGTAATAGATAGGGTTTTTTCAACTTTGCTGCATATCTCAGGCATTTTTTTGAATTTTTGCACTACATTTTCAACATGGAGTTTTTGGGGCCCCTCCTCATGAATTCTGTCACTGTCATGGTGTTAATCGGGCCTGAAGGGTGATTTCACGGTCACTGCATGGAATCACCTTTCGGGATTGATTAATGGAATGACAGTGCCAGTGTTCATGAGGTGGGCTCACAAAAAGCCTATGATGAAAATTTGGTGAAAAAATTCCTAAAAATGACTGTTTTACTAGCATGCAATGTGCAGTTCCTACGCATGCTTGTAAGTTCGCAAATTTTAAATATTCGCACTCCGGATTTTCAACATCATCATTTTAACACATCGCCTTATGAACAGTACAGCTGTCATTTTTCACATCTCGCCCAAAATGTGTTTCCGCACATGTAGCGCACAATGGCGCAGTCGGTGTGCGAAATCAATGAATGGGACACATTAAGAAAATCACAGTGGCAGTGTTCATGAGCAGAGGTCTTAAAATGGCTATGTTGAAAATTTGGTGAAAAAATTCCTAAAAATGACTGTTTTACGAGTGTGCGTTGTACACTTCCTACACATGCTTGTAAATTCGCAAATTTTTAATATTTGCACTCCAGATTTTCTACATTCCCATTTTACCACACCTCCTTATGAAATGTTGCCCAAAATGTGTTTCCATGCATGTAGCGCACAATGGCGCAGTCGGTATGCGCAGTCAATGTTTGGGACAGATTAAGAAAATCACAGTGACACCGGTCATAAGCAGAGGTGTTAAAATGGCTATGTTGAAAATTTGGTGAAAAAATTCCCCAAAATGACTGCTTTAGGAGCGCACGTTACTCAGTTCCTAAGCACGCTGGTAAGTTTGCAAATTTGTAATATTTGTACGTCAGATTTTCAACATTGCCATTTTACCATACTTCCTTATGAGCAGTGCAACTGCCATTTTCACATCTTGCCCAAAATGTGTTTCCGCACATGTAGCGCACAATGGCGCAGTCGGTGTGCGAAAACAATGTTTGGAACAGATTAAGAAAATCACAGTGACACTGGTCATGAGCAGAGGTCTTAAAATGGCTGTGTTGAAAATTTGGTGACAAAACTCCGTAAAATGACTGTGTTATGAGTGACGATTGCGCAGTTTCGACTCACCCTCGTAAGCTCATGAATTTGTAATATTTTCAGTCCAGATTTTCACCAGTGGCATTTTTCCACACCTCCTTATGAACAGTACAGCTGTCATTTTTCACAACATGGCCAAAATGTGTTTTCACACTTTCAATGCAGAAATGCGTTGTTGCTGTGGGAAATCACTGTTCGCGACAGATGAAGAAAATCACACTGACACTGTTCATGATTGGACATCCCAAAATGCCAATGTTAGCAATCTGCTGTAAAGAAAAAAAAAAAATTCCCCAAACTAGTTACATTACGGGTGTGCGTTGCACAGTTTCTACGCACACTCATGACCTCACCAGTTTTTTTTTTAATTTTCACAGCAGATTTTCAACATTGCCATTTTTTACACCTCCTCATGAACAGTACCGCTTTCATTTTTCACACCCTGTTCAGAATGTGTTTTTGCACCTGTGGTGCCAAATGCCGTAGTCGCTGTGCAAAAGCAGCTTTCGGCTAACAAACTGATATTGCCACTGTTCATGAGGTGGGGGTCACAAAAAACCATGTTGAAAATTTGGAATTAAAATACCAACGAATGCCTGACGCCTTAGGGTTTCTGACCATAACGCTTCACCCTGTACAGAATGACAGGCACCAGGGCTATGACTTGGGATTGTTGCCTGCAGTGCTCATACCATTCCACCCCCACCCACACCCTGTGGCCAGTGAGATGCATCAAGGTGTGCCTTGGACTCTTCGGCTCCAAAGTTCACCCCATTCTCCTATACCACACCCATCTCACCGTATTTTCTGTTGGAATGGGGTGCGCATAAGGGTCAAAGACCCCAAGGCACACCGTGACACTTGTCGGTGTCTGCAGGGTAGGGTGTGGTGAAATGGCATGGCCGTTATGCCTAACGACCCAAAGGTACACCCCAAAGCCTGTCACTGTCTGCAGGGTGGTGACGGGCTTGGCTTCAGTTCAATACTTTACTGCCATTCCTATTATGCAGCTCTGTAACTCCAACACTACCAATGCCAATGCCTGCAAGCAAACATTCTGCATTGACAAATGCTTGTTCCTTGTTTTCTTTCCTTAGGGTTAGGTTAGCTAGCTTAGTGGTCACTGCTCCCCTGGCTTTCGAAATAAATCTGATGTTGGAGGGCAGAGTGGAGCGTGACCGAGTGGCAGAGATTTGAATTTCTTTCCATGGTTCCTTAATTTACATACAATTCCACTCTCCAGGGTAACTCAGACCTGCAGGCTGATGCAGCAGTAAGCATAGTGAGGGATCCCTTGGAAGAAACAATATTACTTTGATAAGTAATATTTTTTTATAGGTGAGTAACCTCTATTTGTCCATTCTCTCTTCTTTATTTAAAGTACTTCGGGATACACTTTGTGTCAAAGGCACTTTTAAAACCAAGTTCCTCCTATCACCTCCCTCCCTCCTCCCTCCCTTCCTTCCTTCCTTCCTTCCTTCCTTCCTCCGCTGTCTAGCACCCGCTATAGTCAACTTATAGGAGGATAGGATGTCCCCCACCCATTCCCCTTGTGGATGAGGTTGGGTGCTGCAACATGCTTCATGAGGGCTGCAGTGCTAGACAAATGGACCTGGGTACAAAATGGAAGGAAATTATGATATGTGGCCACACAAAAAACTGAAGGATCTTGAAAGTGTTAAACAGTTCCTTAATGCTAGCATTATTTTGCAGTTGGAAAACAATATCAGGCCTACTTGTTTGACTGTCTTTTCTTTCTCAGGGGTCGGTATATACCTACAAGTCGGCGTGCCAGGAGGGGATCTTTAGCATTTTCAATGTTTGCTCCGGGAACTTCCTTGCTGTTGACTTTCTTGCACCTGGAAACAAGTACTGCGTGGTGAGTGATTCTGAGGCCCTGTATAATCTGGGTTTACTTAGTCATGTGTAGTATCTCTGATTGTGTGTTCACATCTAAATTAACCTCCTAACAAACAGCTGACCACTGATGTCATTAAAAGTAGCTTTTTTTCTAACGAGGACTTATTCATAAGCACACACATTGCCTCATTCCAGCACAAGAAGCTAGAGTCATCCAGTTGGATCAAAACCACAACCGTATGACAGTCTCCACCTTTCGTGCATGGTTCCCTCCAACTCTTGGAAATCAGGTCCTGGTTTCCACTGAATGAGGACACCAAGTGGTTATTGGGAACAAAGTACAACACTGGATCTTGGTATTGAATGTAGTCACTTGGTTCACGTTCCTCAGGAGTGCGTGGGTCCAGTAATGCAGGACCTTTTATGACCTTTACTTCACCAGAGCATCTGTGCCAGAAAGGCTGGCTCAAACAACATGAAATCTTGCTATATTATGACATATGCAGTGAGTCCCAACCTTCGAACTGCTCCCGGAGGTGAAAGAGTTAACTTTCCATGCCAGGCATGGAACGCTGAGCTCGAGCTCGGTTGAAACTTTGTCTGTTGTTCTTCAAACTCAAACAGACAGATTATTTACTCCGCCTCACTGAACAGTCGCCCCGGAGATTTCTCCTTCTGCTCGTTAATTTTGTCGGTTAAAGTATTGTTTTTCTCGGTTTTCGACCGAAATTAAACCACAACCGGTCGATTCAGGCTCTGTCTGTGGTATTTGTGAGTACTAGACAGGTTTTACATTGATTTCTATTCTGTGTGGAAGTTGTAAATGGTTATCGGTTCGGTTTGAACCGATCAGGTTGTTTAAAATTTATTTATCTGTCATTTAGAGTGTGGTTACTGGCTCTTATTGGTTCTAAAAAAACAAACGGATTTTATTACGTTTTTTTTCACGATCCGTGACACGGTTGGGAACCAAAAAGGGTCTTACCTGGCGGATTGCCATAAATGGGTAAGTTTGGTTAGGACTGGCACTATGTCTGAGAAACCCAAAAGAAAAAACGAGCCCACTGGGTTTCAACACTGTAGTGTCTGTGGGGAGGTCTTTGCCAAGGTTGACCCCCACACCACCTGTGTTTATTGTCTGGGGTTTGACCACCTCAATGCAGACTGCCAGATTTGTACAAATTTTCCTGCAGCTACCCTGGAAAAGAGAGTTGGTAGGCTCAGGGAAAGGGAGGCCAAAAAGTCTCCTGAACTGGATGGCCAGCTCGGTTCGGTTTCAACCGAACTGGAGGGAGTGCCTTTTGACCAGGGCGATACTTCGTAGGGCAAAAAGAGATCCAACTCCGTGGAGTCGGTTCCAGCAAAAAGGACTAGGAAATCAGCTGGTGTGGAGCCAAAACTTTCCTCTCCAACCGCTGAAGAAATAGCCAAAGCGATTAAAATTGTCCAGTCGCTTTCCCCGGTTCCGACCGAACCAGCACCTTCAGGTAAGCGCGGCCGGTTCGGCCGGTTCCACCGGTTCAAGAGTATGATGTAGAGGAATATTCTGAACCGGAGGAGGGGGAAGAGGAGTATGAGGAGAGTGAATGTGGATTTGAAAGTCTGGATGTGCCCATTATCCCGGACATCTCCCCAGACAGACCTTCAGGAGTGTCTCCTCCTAAGCTTTCTGAGTCCCCTTCTCATTTTATGTTTTATAAGAAAGTGGCTGAAACCCTCCAGCTCCCTATGGAGGAAGCTGTGGATGATCAAGAGGAGTCTGACTATGTGGAAATGATGGATATCCCAGAGTCAAGGAGGCTGTCTATTCCTTTGCATAAATCTTTTTGGAAACAGACAGTAAAAATTCTAAAAACTCCTCACTCTATACCTCCTATCGATAAGAGAATGGACAAGAGGTACACATTGTCAGGCTCTGATATGGAGTTCCTTACACAACAATGCAGCCATGTTGGGGTAGTGCAGGCTGCAGCCTGTGACAAGGCAAATATTCCCTTGGCTTCACACCCCCCTGACAAGGACTCCAGAAGGATTGATGCCATGGCAAAGAAACAGTACATGGCAGCATCCTTGGGACTCAGACAGGCAAATGATATGGCTTATGTTGCTAGATATCAGAAATCCAGATGGGATACTGTTATGGCTCTATCGAAACAGGTCTCTGGCCAGCTTGCCAAGGAGCTGGAGCAGGTGCCTGCTGATGGTATTGAGGCATCCAAGGTGCAATTCCATGCTGCAGTGGACTCTAATGATGTATCATCTAGAGTCATGGCTACATCTGTGACACTTCGCAGAATGGCTTGGCTCAGATGTACTAGCCTGTCACAGGATACCCAGGCTAAGGCCATGGATTTTCCTGTTGTGGGTAATTCTTTGTTTGGAGAGCAGACAGAGAATTACATGAAGAAAATGGATGAGTATAGGACCACCTATAGGAGTGCACAGGCCAAGGAAAGGCAGGTCACTCCTCAAAGGCAGCTTTCCAGGGGCAGGGGCAGGCCTTTTTATAGGCCTTTTTACCAAGCCCAGGCCTCCTCTTCTGCTTATGCCCAGAGGGGTTCTTTAGAGGAGAGGCAGACGGGTACAAGCAGGCCTGCTTCCACCCCTCAGCCCAAAGCCCCTGCCAAGCAGGCACCCTGATGGGGTTGCCAGGGCCGATTCTCAGCTACCTGTAGGGGGCAGGCTGGCTTACTTTGTCCAGGACTGGAAGTCTCTCACATCAGACAAGTGGGTCCTGGAAGTAGTAAGCCAGGGACTGGTTCTCAGCTTCAAAAAATTTCCAAAGATGAGAACCAGATCCTTTCCACCTGCAAGTCCACCAGAGGCACTTGCCCTAGAGGCAGAGGTCTCTTCCCTCCTGGCTCTCAGAGCTGTGGAAAGGGTTCCACCCCTACACCAGGGCAAAGGATTGTACTCCAGGTACTTCCTTACCCCAAAAAAGACAGGAGAATGGTGGCCCATCCTGGATCTCAGATATTTAAACAAGCACCTTTTAAAACCAAAATTCAAAATGGTGACTCTGGGAATTATTCTACCCTCTCTAAGGCCAGGGCACTGGCTAGTGTCCCTGGACCTCAAGGATGCCTACTTCCATATTCTCATCAGAAGCTCCCATCGAAAGTACCTCAGGTTCGAGCTGCCCTCAGGCCATTACCAGTTCAGAGCAATGCCCTTTGGCCTCACCTTTGCTCCAACGGTATTCACAAAATGCCTGGCAGTAGCAGTTGCTGCCCTAAGAAGGCAAAAATTGCCATCTTCCCTTACCTGGACGACTGGCTCATAGTAGGCCAGTCCCCAGACCAAGTCAAGTTACATCTACAGATAACTCAGCAACTGCTCACCTCTCTAGGTTTCCTTCTGAATCTTTCAAAGTCAGTTCTAGAGCTTGTCCAGCTCCTCACCTTCATAGGCGCAGAGCTGAACACAGAGGAAGCCAGAGCCTTCCTTCCTTTGGACAGGGCAAGGACCCTGGTCTCTCTGGCCTCCTCATTCACCCTGCAGGTCTCTCGACCAGCAAGGCACTTTCTACAGCTCCTGGGGCACATGGCTGCTTCTACAGCAGTACTGCAGGGAGCAAGATTTCGGATGAGAGACATCCAGTTCCATTTGAGAGCCTTTTGGTCTCAAAGGAAAGACTCTCTAACCAAATTGATCCCAGTAACTCGAACCCTGATCCAGGCCCTACAGTGGTGGCAGGATCAGAGCAATCTGAGACAAGGGGTTCCCTTTGTCACTCAGTCTCACTCCTTAATCCTTACCACAGATGCATCCCTCTTGGGGTGGGGAGCTCACATGGGCGACCTCACTACCAGGGATTGTGGTCCCCTCAGGAAATTTCTGCTCCACATCAATCTGTTGGAACTCAGAACAGTTTTCTAGCATTTCAAGTTTTTTCCAAATCTGTTCAGAACAAAGTTGTACAGGTCAGAATAGACAACACCACCACAATGTGGTACATCAACAAGCAAGGGGCACTCGGTCTCGGCCTTGTGCACGAAGCAATGAAGTTGTGGTCTCTGGCTTACTCCTGAACACCTCCCTTCAGGTAGTTCACCTCCCAGGCAGGACAATGTCCTGGCAGATGCTCTCAGCAGGATTTCCCAGGGCCATCACGAATGGTCACTGGACCCCCTGGTCCTGGAGGTGATATTTGCCAGATGAGGCACCCCTTTTTTGCTGCAGGCCCCCAGTGTTGGACTCAGTCCCTCTGGATGCCTTAGTTCTCAATTGGAAAGGGAAGTTTCTTTATGCCTTTCCCCTCTTCCCTCTCCTGTTCAAAGTGTTAGTCAAAATCAGATCTCAATCCTGCAAGATGATCGTGATTGCTCCAGATTGGGCCAGACAACCCTGGTATCCACTCTTTCTGTCCTTAGCTGTCCATCTTCCCCTGTGTCTTCCCAGGAATCACAACCTGTTAACCTGTGCTCAGGGGAGGGTTTGGTACCCGAACCTCAAATCTCTCAATCTCAAGGCCTGGCTCTTGAAGAGTTAGAGTTTGCTGATCTACACCTTTCCCAACGTGTAATGGATATACTAAAGGCTTCTAGGAAGTCTTCTACCATAGCTACATATAATCCCAAATGGAAGAGGGTTTCCATATGGTGCTCTGGGAAACACATTTCCCCAGAATCTGCTTATTTACCCATAGTCCTGGATTATATGGTCCATTTAAATACATTGGGGCTGAGACCAGCTACTCTAAAAGTACATTTGGCAGCTGTGTCTGCTTTTGTTTCAGCAGGTAAACCATCTTCTCTTTCAGCTCATCCTGTATTCTCCAAGTTTTTTTAAGGGATTGCTTCACACCCACCCTCCATTCAGGGACCCTGCCCCGGCCTGGTATCTTAATGTTTGCATTGCTCAGCTTATGCTACCCCACTTTGAGCCTTTGTCATCAGCAGAGCTTAAGTACTTGACTTGGAAAACTGTGTTTCTGGTAGCCATCACTTCTGCCAGATGCATAAGTGAATTACAATCTTTATCAGTGGAGCCTGATTTTATCTCCTTTCATAGAGATAAGGTGGTCCTCAGGACTAACAGGAAGTTCTTGCCTAAGGTGGTTTCAGATTTTCACCTTAATCGATCTATGTCTCTTCCAGTGTACTTCACTGACCATTCCTCCTCTGGCGAGAGGAGACTGCACAACTTGGATGTGAAGAGAGCCCTTAGCTACTATATAGACCGTACCAAGGGTCACAGGTTTGACTCCCTCCAACTGTTCCTCACTTATGGTGAGGTTGGTAAATGGAAACCTGCCTCCTGCCACTAAAAGATCCATTGCCAGGTGGCTTGTCTCTTGTATCCAATTTTGTTATGAAAAACTGGGTAAGGTTCCTCCCTCAGGCCTGAGGGCTCACTCTACCAGAGGTACAGCTGCTTCCCTGGCTGCTGCCAGGGACATACCTATTCTAGAGCTATGTCAAGCATGCCTGGAAAACAGTTCACACTTTTCCAAGCATTACTCCTGGACATCCAGGCTAGGAGTGATGCTCGGTTTCAACAGCTGTGCTGCAGAGCCTTTTTCTAAGTAGGTTCTGTGCCTCCTCCATGGAGGTACTGCTGTGTAGTCTGCATATGTCATAATATAGCAAGACTTCATGTTTGAAGAAAAAATTACTCACCTTAGTAATGTTGTTTCTTCTAATGGAGTCTTGCTATATTCTCCTCCCGCCCCTCTCAGAACCTTTGTTTTGGGATGTGGGTGGGCAGTGCAGAGTTGGCATTTAGTAGATGCCTACCTTGTTTTTTCACCCCTCCTTATTTTGGGTGACTTGGTGTTGCATTTTTCATTTTTGGGTCTCCTGACTTGAGTCTTTGTTTTAGGACCAAAAAATGTGTTCTTAGGTTTAGTAGCCAGTTGGCTAATGTAGGTTTACAGCTTCCACACAGGACCTTAGTGAGTTTAGCTCGTAAAGATCTGACGGTTTGAGTTTGAAGAACAATAGACAGAGTTTCAACCGAGCTCGAGCTCAGCGTTCCATGCCTGGCGTGGAAAGTTAACTCTTTCACCTTTGGTAGCAGTTCGAAGGTTGGGACTCACTGCATATGTCATAATATAGCAAGACTCCATTAGAAGAAACAACATTACTAAGGTGAGTAATTTTTTCTTTAGGACTACACCCTTGTGTTTTCTTTAACCCTGCCCCAACACAGAGCATCTCTTCTGGTTTGGAGAATGTTGAGCCCATCCTACCAGTTGTGTTGCAAGCACTAGTTGTCATCCCATATTTTGTTTGTTCTGGTTTGGTTCCAGTTAATTTACCTTCCAAGTGGTAAATTGGGCACTTCTAATGTAGGTGTTTATGGGGGAAGGAGAGTGGAATTCAACCCTCAGTGCAACCCCCACCCCCAGGGCCGGATTTACCAGTTCTCCAAGCATCAGTCCACCATCGATTCACACTAATGGGTCTGGGGAGGTACAAGTGGTCTACGGGAGAACATTTTTTATTTTTTTTTGCAGGAAGGAGATGATGTTAGATACTGACAGCAGCAGCACACCCCACATGACGCAGTGTGTGCCAGCCAATAACCAACTTTGGCTCCTTTACGCACTTCAGTTCTTTTTCTTCCTGCTGTCAAGTGAACACCATGGGCATAACAGCACCTCTATCTGCTGGCACCACTGAATTTCTTCTACGTCACTGCTCAGTTTTTTGTTGCAGTGCTATCTAACTTGTTCTTTTTTTCTTTCTGTGATGCTAAAGTCAGAAACAGATAAGAAAGGGGCAAAGAGGTCCTGGAAACACCAACAACCTCCCATGATTCATTATTGCCTGTGTGGAAAACAAATTGCTGTGAAGGAGCGACATCAGCGCTGCTGGACCTGCCTTGGCATCTCTCACAACATGGATGAGTACAACACCTGCTTCTCGATAGACTGCCATACCCTCGAAATCCACTCAGTGAAGTGAGGTACCTGATCCCCACTTTTGGAGGAAGGCTTCGCACTCATGAGGCCAAGGCATGGCCTGTGTGCCTTTCTCCTGGGCCCCTTCCCAGTGCCTCGGGTGTTAAGGAGGCACAGGGTCAGGGGCATGGCTTGGCAGCCAACAAGATGGCTGCTTAATCTTTTCTGGCACTAAAACCCTGATCACAGCCCTTAAGAATCCTGCTCAGTTTTATCTCCTACCTTGTCTGACGCTGTATACTTCAGCAAGACAGCTCTACCTGAGCATCTCAGTACCTCTATCACCTGATTTGGTGCCATGCTGATTCTCCATGGCCATCAGTTTTCTCCTCCACCAGAGTTTTCTTCTTAGCGGTGTGGCCTACAAGATGGCGATGACCACCCCAATCCAGCGTCAGAAGAACTCTGCAAAATAAAATCCATATTTGAGCACCTTATGCATCAGATTTCCAAACCTGAGGTGTCTACCCACCCAGTGTGCACCTACAAATGACCCAGTGGATGAATGTAGCCAAACAGTGGGTGGGGGTCATGGAGGACCACATGGAGTGCATGATGTCCCACATTTGGGACCAGAACAGAGCAACCCACCTCCTCTGGTAAAAAGTTGAGGATGTGGGGAATCGGGGCCAGCAGAACAATCTCCACTTTACTGGCTTTCCCAAGAGTTGTCAGAGCAAGTTAGTAAACTTATTCTTGCAGAGAGCTCTCCATTAAATACTTTGAGACCAGTGCCTTCAAAACTTAGAGATTGGTCAGTCCCACAGGGCTTCTGCCCCCTCAAGTCTGGTGAGCATCCCAGACCTATCATTACACATTTACTTCAATGTACTGATAAATAGAACATCATCGTCTGGGCTCCCCTGGGTGGAGACCTAACTTGGAAAGGGCATCGAATTAAATTTTTTCTTGATTTCTCCACACAATTGTCAGCCACGTGGAAATTCGACATACCAGCTAGGAAAGCCCTCATGGATCTCGGTGTACCCTGCACTGCCCAAAATTCTGCTTCATTAAGGATTCTTAAAGATGCGGTCTCCCTAGCAGAGACTGGAAGGGAGGAGATCCCGAGCATCCATTGGACACTTCCCTCTCGGGGGTGGGGGTGGGTAGGGCCTTGGCACCTGAAGGGGAATCAGAGTTTGCTAGGGGGTGCGAAGCCTCGACAGGTCCCTGCACATACCTGCCTCAGGTTGCTGTCCCCACGCAGCCAAATCAGGGTAGAGTGGTCAGGCCAGAAAAGTGGAAAAAGCTCCCTGATTAACTGGATGATGGCCACCAGTCCCTGGCAGGCCACGATAACCCGGGATAGCCCATGCTGCCCCCCCACTGGCTCCCAGGCTAAGCAGTTGTGCCTAAGGCCACATCTCCCCTGGGAGGGGGACACCCACCTGACGAAGAGTTACATAGGGTCACCCGGGATTGGCAGTAGTGGGAGCAGCGTATGGTGACTGGGGAGGAGGGTGGCCGTAGGTCCTAGGTGGCCCAAAGGAGTGGCCGGTCGAGCAGGGAGGGAGGAACAAAAAAAAATGGGGTCTCTCAATACTTTGACAATCCTGAGGCTGTGGAATCATTTATTTCTAGGGTGTCTGGATATGGTGCACTATATATATTTCTGGCAGCCTTCCATTCTCCTTTAAATTTGTTGAATGTTTTCAAAATTAAGCTTCTCCTACCCACCCAGGTGGTATACTTCACTGCTCCACCTTGAGATATCAGATCCTTCTTTCTGCTGGAAATATCAAGTCTCCTCCTTTGCAGCTCCATGTGTGGTGTAGGCTTCATCATACGCCATTGGCAGATTTTTGTTTTCATACTATTTGAACTTAAAAGTGTACGTCTAACCCCATGTATTCTTCTAAATTCATAACTGTATGCAGTCTGCCTCCTAAGTAGAACTGCCTGGAGAGAAATGGAACTATATACAAATGATAGAACCTATCATTGCTTGAGACACATATTCAAACTGCTGCGCTCATCTACTGCAACGTTCCATTAACGTCTCAGATTTCTCACTTCGCCTGACAAGTCAGACACCTGGATATCTTCCTCTTGACTGGTCGTGCTGATTCCAGTTTAAATAAGTATGCTTTACTCTATATGTGAGCTACTGCCTTCATTTGTTGTTTAATTTAGTTATAGCTATCTTTTTAGTTAGTTTTATTTAGTTTAACAGTAAAATTGTATTTTTCTTGGTTCCTCACGGTTCGGGATAACCACTGGGGAACCGGGGGTTTTCTTAGTAATTCCGGTGCTTTTTTGCCATAGTTTAGCGTTATTTTATCTTACATTTCATACATTTTCTGTGTTTAAAACTTGTATTTTGAAACCGAGCTGTTGGTTCTTTTGAACCGATACTCTGGTTTCTGTGAACCACTGACCCAGTTCGGTCTGAAAAATTCTCTGTTCTTTCTCGGACCCTTGACCGGTTCCTGAACCGACAAAAAAAGAAAAACGTTAGCTTGAATACTAATGAGCAGTTACTGGTTTTTCTCCTGGAAATGGAATTACAAGAAAAAACAAAGAAAAAGACTGGTCCCCCAGGTTTGAAAAACTGTACTATGTGTGGGGAAGTGTTTGCAAAAGCTGACAAATACGAATTATGTTTAGTCTGCTTAGGATCAGACCATTTTTCAGCAGACGGTACCATATGTAAATCCTTTCTTTAAAAAACTATTGAAAAAAGAACGGAAAGGCTGAGGGAAAAAAGTGGACAGTGGTCCATCAGGCTCTAACCAGCCATCAAAAAATGCGGGTAAAACCGCTTTATCTATTGTTACCACCCCTGATAAAGGTGTTTCAAACAACATGAAGTCTTGCTGTATTCGGACATATTGCGGTGATTCCCAATTTTTGAACTGCCCCGGAGAACAAAGAGTTAACTTTCTATGCAGGGCATAGAATGCTGAACTCTAGCTCGGTTGAAGTCTTTGTCTGGAGTGTTTGAAACTCAAACCGTCAGATTCTTTACTCCGCCTCACTGAATGGTCGCTCCGGAGTTTTCTACTTCAGCTTGGTTCTAAAGTCAATTAAAGTTTCAGTTTTCGTCACTTTTTAAACCGAAAAAGTTATCCGCATAGTCGGTTCAGTCTCTGTCTGTGGTGCCATGAGTACTAGATAGGACTTGTTCTGTTTTTCTGTGTGGAACTTATAAAAGTGCGGCTCGGTTCGGCTGAACCAGCCATTTGATAGTGAAATCTTGTGTTTTGTGTTTTTACTTAGTGTGTGGTTACCAGTTCTTATCGGTTCCAAAAAAGAACGTGTTTTAGTATGTTTTTTCCAATACACGTGACATAGTTAGGAACCGATAAGGGAGTCTTGCCTGGCGGTTGCCATAAAAAGGGTAAGTTGGTTAAGTTGGCCATGTCTGAGAAACCCAAGAAAAAAAATGGGCCCACTGGGTTTCAACACTGCAGTGAGTGTGGGGAGGTCTTTGCTAAGGCCAATCCCCACACCACCTGTGTTTATTGTCTGGGGTTTGACCACCTCGATTCAGACTGCCAAATATGTAAAAACTTTCCCAAATCTACCCTTGAGAAGAGGTTAGGTAAACTGAGGGAAAAGGATGCCGAAACGTCCACTGATCTGGATAGCCAGCCTGGTTCAGTTCCGACTGAACCAGAAGGAGTGCCCTCTGACCAGGGCGAGACTTCTTCAGGGAAAAAGGAGAGCCGATTCCGAAGGATCGGTTCCGACAAAGAGAAAACGCAAAGACAAATCAGCTGGTTCGGATCCAGAGGTACATGTTCCGACCGCCGAAGAGATGGCCATAACGATTCAGATTGTGGAATCGGTCCGTCTGGTTCCTACTGATCCGGCTCTTTCTGGCAGGGGCTCGGTTCAGTTGGTTCCCCCTGTTCAAGATTATACCCTAGAAGATTTTTATGAACTGGAATTTGAAGAGGAAGGGGAATTTGAGGATGATGATGGTGAAAGTGAGGGTCTGGATGTGCCTGTGGAACCGGACATCTCCCCAGACAGACCTTCAGGTGTTTCCCCTCCTAGGCTTACTGAGTCCCCTTCTTACTTTATGTTCTACAGGAAGGTGGCTGAAACCCTCCAGCTTCCTGTGGAGGAGGCTATGGAAGATCAAGAGGAGCCCAATTATGTAGAAATGATGGACATCCCAGAGTCCAGGAGACTGTCTGTTCCCCTTCACAAATTTTTTGGGAAACAGACACAAAAGATCCTAAAGTCTCCTAACACTATACCACCTGTGGATAGAAGAATGGACAAGAGGTATACACTTTCAGGCTCAGACACGGAGTTCTTATATCAGCAATGCAGCCATGTTGGGGTAGTGCAGGCTGCTACCTGTGACAAGGCAAATATTCCCTTGGCTTCACACCCCCCAGACAAGGACTCCAGGAAGATTGATGCCATGGCAAAGAAACAGTACATGGCATCTTCCTTGGGACTCAGGCAGGCGAATTATTTGGCCTATACAGCCAGTTACCAGCAGTCCAGGTGGGACACTGTACTGGCACTGGCTAAACAGGCCTCCCATCAGCTAGCCAAGGAGCTGGAGGCGGTGGCTGCAGATGGGATTGAGGCATCTAAGGTTCAGTTTCATGCGTCTGTGGACTCTAATGATGTGTCATCAAGAGTCATGGCTACATCACAGAGAGGGTTATGGATGCATGGAACGGCCTTCTGGAGGAGGTTGTGGAGTCAAAAACAGTGGTGGAATTCAAGCATACATGGGACAGTCATAAGGCAATTCTAGGAGGTGGGGGTAGGAAGAAGTAGGCTGCTGGTTAACTAGGATCTGCAGCTTATCCATTAGGTAGGGGAACTGGGCAGACTGGGTGGGCCAAGCGGTCCTTAGCTGACGTCAAATTCTATGTTTCTATGTTTTTATGTATCTCTGGCTCGTCGGAGGATGGCTTGGCTCAGATGTACTAGCCTCTCGCAGGACACCCAGGCTAAGGCCATGGATTTTCCTGTAGTGGGTAATTCTCTGTTTGGGGAGCAGACAGAGAATTACATGGAGAAAATGGATGAATACATGACCACTTTCAGGAGTGCACAGGCCAAGGACAGGCAGGCAACTCCTCAAAGGCAGCAGTCTAGGGGCAGGGGCAGGCCTTTTCAAAGGCCTTTTTGCCAAGCACAGGCCTCTTCTTCCTTTTCTCAGAGGGGGTTTTTCAGAGGGAGAGGTAGAATGGGGATGAGCAGGGCTGCATCCACTCCTTAGCCTAAAGCCCCTGCCAAGCAGACACCCTGATGGGCCTGCCCGAGTTGACTCTCCTATTCCAGTAGGGGGCAGGCTGGCTTACTTTGTCCAGGGCTGGATGTCTATTACATCAGACAAGTGGGTCCTAGAAGCAGTAAGCCAGAGACTGGTTCTCAACTTCAGAACATTTCCAAAGATGAGAGCCAGATCTTTTCCCCCTGCAAATCTCTCCGAAACTCTTGCCCTAGGACATAGGTTTCTTCTCTTCTAGCCTTAACAGCCACAGAGAGAGTACCTACCCTACACTGGGGCAAAGGACTGTACTCCAAGTACTTCCTGACCCCAAAAAAGAAAGGAGAGTGGCGACCCATCCTAGACCTAAGATATCTAAACAAACATCTTTTAAAACCAAAGTTCAAGATGGTAACTCTGGGAATAATCCTTCCCTCTCTAAGGCCAGGGGACTGGCTAGCCTCCCTGGACCTCAAAGATGCCTACTTTCACATTCCCATCAGGTGCTCCCACAGACAGTACCTCAGGTTCAAGTTGCCCTCAGGCCACTATCAGTTCAGAGCAATGCCCTTTGGCCTAAACTCAGCCCCAAGAGTTTTCACAAAGTGCCTGGCAGTAGTAGTTGCATTCCTAAAAAGGCAAATGATTTCCATTTTTCCATATCTGCACGATTGGCTAATAGTGGGTCAGTCTCCAGACCAAGTCAAGTCTCACCTGCAAGTGACCCAGCAAGGGCTCACTTCTCTAAGATTTCTTCTCAACCTTCCCAAGTCAGTTCTCGAACCAGTCCTGCTTCTTACCTTTATAGGGGCAGAGCTGGACACACTCAGAGCAAGAGCCTTTCTTCCTCTAGAAAGGGCAAGGGTTCTTATGGAACTAGCCTTTTCTTTCAGCATTCAGGTATCTCAACCAGCGAGCCAGCTCTTGGGCCACATGGCAGCTTCAACAGCAGTGGTCCAAGGGGCAAGATTCCAGATGAGGGATATTCATTTCCACCTGAGAGCTTTTTGGTCTCAGAGGAAGAATTCCCTTACCAAACTGATCCCAGTGACTCTGACCTTGATCCAAGCCCTCCAGTAGTGGCAGAATCAGGAAAATTTAAGACAAGGTGTTCCTTTTGTTACTCAGCCTTGTTCAGTGGTCCTTACCACGGACGCTTCTCTTCTGGGTTCGGGAACCCATCTGGGATACCTCACTGCCCAGGGACTGTGGTTCCCCCAAGAATCCCTTCTCCATATCAATCTACTAGAGCTCAGGGCAGTTTTTCTGGCCCTAAATGCTTTCTCTCAGTCAGTACAGAACAAGATGGTTCAGGTCAGAATGGACAACTCCACCACCATGTGGTACATCAACAAGCAGGGAGGCACTCGGTCCACGGCCTTGTGCACAAAAGCCATGAAGTTGTGGTCCCTGGCTTATTCCCTGCAGACCTCTCTGGTAGCAGTTCACCTTCCAGGGAAGGACAATGTGCTAGCAGATGCACTGAGCAGGATCTCTCAGGGCCATCACGAATGGTCCCTGGACCTTCAGGTGTTAAAAAAAAGTGCTTTTTTCAAGGTGGGGCACTCCAGAGATAGATCTCTTTGCAGCCCCAGACAATCACCAACTCCCTCTCTTTTGTTGCAGACCTCCAGTCTTGGGCTCAGTCCCCCTGGATGCCCTGATTCTGAATTGGGAAGGGAAATTTCTGTATACGTTTCTCCCCTTCCCACTCCTGTTCAAAGTTTTAGTCAAAATAAGGTCTCAACCTTGCAAGGTGATTCTGATTGCTCCAGATTGGGCCAGACAGCCCTGGTACAGTCCCTAGCAGTCCATCTTCCCCTGTCTCTTTCCAGGAATTACAACCTGTTAACATCCTCTCAGGGGAGGATTTGGTACCCCAATCTTCAGTCTCTCAATCTCAAGGCATGGCTCTTGAAGAGTTAGAGTTTGCAGATCTGCATCTTTCCCAAAGGGTTCTGGATATCCTCAAGGCTTCTCAAAAGCTCTCCACCAGAAAGACCTATAACTCTAAATGGAAGAGATTCAGCATTTGGTGTTCTAAGAAGCATATTTCTCTAGACACTGCTGGATTGCCTATGGTTCTGGACTATATGGTCCATCTTAATGGCCTAGGCCTCAGACCAGCTACTCTCAAGGTATACTAGTCAGCTGTTTCTATGTTTTTGTCTGTCGGTAAGTCTTCCTCACTATCTTCTCATCCTGTGTTCTGTAAATTTTTTAACGGATTGCTTCATACTAATCCTCCTTTTAGAGACCCTGCCTCTGCCCCTGCCTGGGATTTGAATGTTTGCATTGCTCAACTTATGCTACCCCCATTTGAGCCTATGTCTTCAGCAGAGTTTAAGTACTTGACTTGGAAAACTGTGTTCTTGGTAGCCATTACGTCTGCCAGGCGTATCAGTGAGTTGCAAGCCCTGTCAGTGGAACCTGATTTTATCTCATTTCACAGGGATAAAGTGGTCCTTAGAACCAATAGAAGGTTCTTGCCCAAAGTGGTTTCAGACTTCCATTTAAACCAATCTATGTCTCTTCCTGTTTTTTTCACTGATCATTCTTCCTCAGGAGAAAGGAGGCTACACAGTTTAGATGTTCAAACAACATGAAGTATTGCTGTATTCTGACTATTGCTGTTAGGTCCTGCCTTTTAACTGCCACGGAGAACAAAGAGTTAACTTTCCTTGGCCAGCATGGAATGTTCAGTGCGAGCTCGGTTGAAGCCTCTGTCTGCTGTTGTTTAAACTCCAACCGTCAGATTCTTTACTCCGCCTCACTGAACAGTCGCTCTGGAGATTTCTCCTTTGCTCGGTTCAAAAAAGTCAGTTAAAGTGTAGTTTTTTAACTCGGTTTCTACCAATTTCTGCTACTAGACCTGTCGGTTTAAGTCTCTGTCTGTGGTACCGTGAGTACTAGATAGGTTTTGCATTTAGTTTCTGTGTGGAACTTGTAAACATTGGATCAGTTCAGTTTGAACCGATCAGAATTAAAAAAAAAAAAAAAAAAAAAAAACTTTTGAATTTATTAGAGTGTGGTAACCGGTCTGTATCAGTTCTAAAAAAAAACGGATTTAATTACGGTTGTTTCCAAGACCCGTAACATGGTCAGGAACCGATAGGGGTGTCTTGCCTTGTGGACTGCCGAAAAAAGGGTACATTTTGGATAGGATTGGCCATGTCTGAGAAACCCAAGGAAAAAAACCAAGCCCACTGGGTTTCAACACTTTAGTGTGTGTGGGGAAGCCTTTGCTAAGGCTGATCCCCACACCACCTGTGTTGATTGTCTGGGGTTTGACCACCTCGATTCAGACTACCAAATTTGTAAAAGTTTTCCCAAAGCTACCCTGGATAAGAGAGTAGGTAGACTGAGGGAAAAGGAGGCCGAGAAGTCCGCTGACCTGGATGGCCAGCCCGGTTCGGTTCCTACCGAACCAGAAGGAGTGCCCTCTGACCAGGGCAAAACTTCTTCGGGCAAAAGGAGAGCCGATTCTGAGGAGTCAGTTCCAGTTAAAAGAAAGAGAAGGGAAAAATCATCCGGTTCAGATCCACAGATTCTTTCTCCGACCACTGATGAAATAGCCAAAGTGATAAGGATAGTTCAGTCGCAAACTTCGGTTCCGGCAGAACCGGCACCATCTGTCAGGGGCTTGGCTCGATCGGTTCCCCCGGTTCCGGATTATACTTTAGAAGAATGTTATGAACTGGAAGAGGAGGAAGGAGAGTATGAGGATAATAATGATGATGGTGATTATGAAAGTCTGGATGTGCCTATTGACCCGGACATCTCCCCAGACAGTCCTTCAGGTGTTTCTCCTCCTAGGCTTTCTGAGTATCCTTCCCACTTTATGTTTTACAAAAAAGTGGCTGAAATCCTCCAGCTTCCAATGGAAGAAGCAGTAGAGGATCAGGAGGAGCCTGATTTTGTTGAGATGATGGACATCCCAGAGTCCAGGAGATTGTCTATTCCCCTCCATAAATCTTTTGGGAAACAGACATTTAAAATTCTAAAGACTCCTAATTCCATACCTCCTGTGGACAGAAGAATGGACAAGAGGTATACCCTTTTAGAGCTCGGACACGGGTTCCTTTCCCAGCAATGCAGCCATGTTGGGGTAGTGCAGGCTGCTGCCTGTGATAAGGCAGATATTCCCTTGGCTTCACACCCCCCAGATAGGACTCCAGGAGGACTGATACCATGGCAAAGAAGCAGTACGTGGCAACATCTTTGGGACTCAGGCAGGCTAACTATATAACTATGTATCCAGGAGGAAGAAACAGATAGGGAGCTGATGCTAGCCATCCAGAGGATGGCAGACAAGGGTGAGGTAGTACTGGTTGGAGACTTCAATATTCCAGACGTGGACTGGAGCATCCCAGCAGCAGCATCAACTAGGAGCAGATTTATCCTGGACTCCCTTCAGGGTGCCTTCCTCAAGCAACTGGTCATGGAACCAACTCGGCAGAAGGCAATACTGGACCTTGTGCTCACAAACAGGGACAGTGTGATGGGGAGTAGAGTGGGGGAGCACCTGGGGAACAGTGACCACCAGTCACTGTGGTTTGAAATCACAGAAAAGAGCAGAACCAAACCACACAAAAACACGTATCCTGGATTTTAGGGGCAAACTTTGAGAAATGGGGAGATACTGAAAGAGGCATTAAGGGAATGGGGCAGGAATCAGGGTTGAGGAACAGTGGGAAGTATTCAAAATGGGGATTACAAAGAGCAACAAATTATGTATTAAGCAGGTTAGCAAGAGGAAAAGGAAGAGAGACCATTATGGTTTTCAAAGAGGTAGAAAGAAAGTGAAAGCCAAAAGATTGCATTCAGGCAATACAAAAGACACAGGCAGAAGGGATAGGAGAAGTACCAGGAGAAGCAAAGGGAGGCAGGGAGGTCAGTAAGGAAGCCAAAGCTCAGACAGAAGAACACATTGCAAAATCAGTGGGTAGAGGACAAAACCTTTTACAGGTACATAAGTGAAAAAAGAAAGGCAAAGGGAGGGATAGTGAGACTGAAGGGGGAGGATGGGGGCTGTGTGGAGGATGACAACAGTAAAGCTGACATATTGAACAGGTATTTCTGCTCAGTCTTCACAGAGGAAGATGAGGGTAATGGGTCTGAATGGAGTACAAGGGGTGAGAATGGTGCAGAAATGGACATAAGTTCCTTTACACAAGAAAGGGTCCTGAAGGAACTGGAAGTAATAAGAGTTGATAAAGCAATGGGGCCAGATGGGGTGCACCCCAGGGTCCTTAAAGAACTAAGAGAGGTGGTGGCTGAACCTCTTGCTATTCTGTTTAGCTGATCACTAGAAACAGGGAAGTACCCAAAGACTGGAGGATAGCAGATGTAGTCCCCTTATACAAAGTGGGAACAAAGAGGCGAGGAACTACAGACCAGTCAGCCTCACCTCAGTAGTGGGGAAGATCATGGAAGCACTACTGAAGGAGGATTGGTGGAACATCTGGTTGTCAATGGACTACAGGACCCAAGGCAGCATGGTTTCACCAGGGAAAGTCATGTCAGACCAACCTCATTGAATTTTTGACTGGGTGACTAGGAGGTGGATCGGGAGGGCAGTGGACATGGCCTATCTGGACTAGCAAGGCCTTTGACACTGTCACATAAGACTATTGCACAAACTGGGGAATATGGGTGTGTGCAGGATAGTGATGCGTTGGGTAGGTAACTGGCTGGGCAGCAGGACACACAGAGGGTGGTGGTAAATGGCTGTCACTCCACAGAGGAAGAGTGACCAGTGGGGTACCACAGGGATCAGTGCTGGGACGGTACTATTCAATATCTTCATCAGTAACATTGTGCAGGACCTAGAAAGCAGAATTTCACTGTTCGCTGATGACACAAAGCTCTGTAACAGAGTAGACACACCAGAGGTGTAGACAGAATGAGAAGGGCCTGCAGAAACTTGAAGAATGGTCAGGGTTTGGCAGTTGAAATTCAGTGCAAGGAAGTGCAAGATAATGCATATGGGGCACAAAACCCCAGGCACAATATATCAGTTGGGGGTGAGGATATAGCATGCACCAAGCAGGAAGGGATCTTGGAGTTATCATCTCTGATGACCTCAAGGCAGGAAACAGTGTGACAAGGCAGCAGGTAAAGCAAATAGGATGCTGGGATGCATAGGCAGGGCATCACCAGCAGGAAAGGGAGGTCATAATTCCACTATACAAGACACTAGTGAGGCCGCACCTGGGTACACTGTGCAGTTCTGGAGACCTTACCTACGTGAGGACATAGACAGGGTAGAAAGATTCAGCGGAGGGCAAAAAGATGGTGCATAGATTGCATCACAAGTCCTATGAGGACAGGTTGAGGCACTGAACATGTACTCACTGGAGGAGAAGGAGGGAGAGGGGATATGATGAGAGACATACAAGTATCTTACAGGGAGGAACAGGGTGCAGGAATGCACTATTGAAAGCGAAAAAGATGTTCTAGGACTAGAGGGCATGGGATGAAGTTGGAGGAGGACGATTCAGGAAAGCGTGAGGAAGAATTTCTTCACAGAGCGAATTGGTGGACAAGTGGAACACCCTGCCAGAGGAAGTGGTGGGGGCTGAAACAATCACGGGATTTAAGAATGCATGGGATAGACATAAAGGAATTCTGGAGGTCAGGGGTAAGGGGCAGCAGACTTCCTGGAAAACATAAACTGAACTTACAAACTTAAATGGGCAGACTGGGTGGGCCATAGGCCCTTATCTGCCGACACTGTCTATGTATCTATGTATTTTCACATCTCTAACTATATGGCCTACACAGCTAGATACCAGAAGTCCAGGTGGGACACTGTCCTGGCTCTGGCTAAACAGGCCCCTGACCAGCTTGCCAAGGAGCTGGAGCAGGTGGCTGTGGATTGGATTGAGGCATCCAAAGTGCAATTTCATGCTGCTGTGGACTCCAATGATGTTTCATCTAGAGTCATGGCTACATCTGTGGCCCTTCGGAGAATGGCTTGGCTCAGATGTACTAGCCTATCACAGGATACCCAGGCTAAGGCCATGGATTTCCCTGTCATTGGTAATTCTCTGTTTGGGGAGCAGACAGAGAGCTACATGAAGAAGATGGACGAATACAGGACCACCTACAGGAGTGCTCAGGCCAAAGAAGGACAAGCCACTCCTCAGAGACAACATTCTAGGGGCAGGGGCAGGCCCTTTCAAAGGCCTTTTCACCAAGCCCAGGGCTCCTCTTCTGCTTATGCTCAGAGGGGGTTCTTCAGAGGCAGATGAGGATTGAGCAGGCCTGCTTCCACCCCTCAGCCTAAAGCCCCTGCCAAGCAGACACCCTGATGGGTTTGCCCGGGCCGATTCTCCAATACCTGTAGGGGGCAGGCTGGCTTACTTTATCCAGGACTGGAAGTCTTTGACATCAGACAAGTGGGTCCTGGAAGTAGTAAGCCAGGGACTGGTTCTCAGCTTCAAAAAATTTCCCAAGATGAGAACCAGATCCTTTCCACCTGCAAATCCATCAGAGACCCTTGCCCTAGAGGCAGAGGTTTCTTCCTCCTGGCTCTCAGAGCCATAGAAAGGTTCCTACCCTACACAGGGGCAAATGATTGTACTCCAGGTGCTCCTAACCCCAAAAAGACAGGAGAATGGTGGCCCATCCTGGATCTCAGATATCTGAACAAGCACCTTTTAAAACCAAAATTCAAAATGGTGACCCTGGGAATAATTCTGCCCTCTCTAAGGCCAGGGGACTGGCTAGCCTCCCTGGACCTCAAAGATGCCTATTTTCACATTCTCATCAGGTGCTCCCACAGAAAGTACCTCAGGTTCGAGTTGCCCTCAGGCCACTATCAATTCAGAGCAATGCCCTTTGGCCTAACATCAGCCTCAAGGGTGTTCACAAAGTGCCTGGCAGTAGTGGTTGCTTTCCTAAGGAGAAATAAGATCTCCATCTTTCCATACTTGGACAACTGGCTCATAGTGAGTCAGTCTCCAGGCCAAGTCAAGTCACATCTGCAAATAACTCAGCAAGTGCTCTTCTTTAGGATTCCTCCTCAACCTTCCAAAGTCAGTTCTCGAGCCAGTACTGCTCCTCACCTTTTTAGGGGCATAGCTGGATACAATAAGAGCAAAAGCCTTCCTTCCCCTGGACAGGACAAGGACCCTTATAGAACTGGCCTCTTCATTCAGCCTTTGGGTGTCTCGACCTGCAAGGCATTTCTTGCAGCTCCTGGGCCACATGGCAGCCTCTACAGCAATGGTCAAGGGGGCAAGATTCCAGATGAGGACATTCAGTTCACTTAAGAGCCTTCTGGTTCCAAAGAAAGATTCCCTTACCAAACTAGTCCCAGTGACTCGAACCCTGATCCAGGCTTTGCAATGGTGGCAGGATCAGAACAATTTGAGACAGGGAGTTTCTTTTGTCACTCAGTCTCATTCAGTGATACTCACCACAGATGCCTCCCTGCTGGGCTGGGGAGCCCACTTGGGGGACCTTACCACCCAAGGGCTGTGGTCACCTCAAGAATCTGTACTTCACATCAGTCTCGTGGAACTCAGAGCAGTGTTTCTGGCACTGCAAGCCTTTTCCAAATCTGTACAGAACAAGCTGGTCCAGATCAGAACAGACAATACCACCACAATGTGGTACATCAACAAGCAAGGAGGCACTTGGTCTACGGCCTTGTGTACAGAAGCAATGAAGTTGTAGTCTCTGGCCTATTCCCTGCAGACCTCTCTGATAGCAGTTCACCTCCCAGGGAAGGACAATGTCTTAGCAGATGCTCTCAGCAGGATATCTCAGGGCCACCACGAATGGTCCGTAGATCCCCTAATTTTGAAAGTGATTTTCTCCAGATGGGGCACTCCACAGATAGTTCTTTTTGCAGCCCCAGACAATCACTAACGTCCTCTCTTTTGTTGCACACCCCCAGTCTTGGGCTCAGTCCCCCTGGATGCTCTGATTCTGAATTGGGAAGGGAAGTTCCTGTATGCTTCCCCCCCCCCCTTCCCTCTCATGTTCAAAGTGCTAGTCAAGATCAGGTCTCAACCATGAAAGTGATTCTGATTGCTCCAGACTGGGCCAGACAGCCCTGGTACCCACTGTTGCTGTCCTTAGCAGTCCACCTTCCCCTGTCTCTTCCCAGGAATTACAACTTGTTGACATCCTCTCGGGAGGATTTGGTATCCGAACCTCAACTCTCTCAGTCTCAAGGCCTGGCTCTTGAAGAGTTAGTTTGCTGATCTGCACCTCTCTCAAGGGGTTCTGGATATCCTTAAGGCTTCTCGAAAGCCTTCCACCAGAAAGACTTACAACTCCAAATGGAAAAGGTTCACTATTTGGTGCTCTAATAAGCATATTTATCCAGAATTTGCTGGGTTGCCTATAGTCCTGGACTATATGGTTCATCTTTGTGGCTTGGAACTTAGGCCAGCTACACTTAAAGTGCATCTGGCAGCTGTTTCTGCCTTCTTGTCAGTAGGCAAGCCCTCTCCTCTGTCAGCCCATCCTGTTTTATAAGTTCTTCAAGGTATTGCTGCATACCAATCCCCCCCCCCTTTAGGGACCCTGCTCCTGCTTGGGACCTTAATGTTTGCATTGCTCTGCTTATGCAACCACCCTTTGAGCCTTTGTCCTCTGCAGAGCTTAAGTACTTGACTTGGAAAACTGTGTTTATGGTAGCCATTACCTCTGCCAGGCGTATCAGTGAATTGCAAGCCCTGTTAGTGGAGCATGATTTCATCTCTTTCCATAGAGATAAAGTGGTCCTAAGAACTAACAGGAAGTTTTTGCCTAAGGTGGTTTCAGATTTCCACCTTAATCAGTGTATGTCTCTCCCTGTTTTCTTCACTGACCATTCCTCCTCTGGAGAGAGGAGGTTGCACAACGGATGTTAAAAGGGCCCTCTGCTACTACATAGAGTGCACCAAGGGTCACAGGTTTGAGTCCCTCCAGTTGTTTCTTACATATGGAGAGGTCGGTAAGGGCAAACCTGCTACTAAAAGATCTATTGCCAGGTGGATTGTCTCTTGTATACAGTTCTGCTATGAAAAACTGGGTAGAACACCACCCTCAGGCCTGAGGGCTCACTCTACAAGAGGTACAACTGCTTCCCTCGCTGCTGCCAGGGATATTTCTATCTTAGAAATTTGTCAAACAGCCACCTAGAAAACATTCCATACATTCACCAAGCATTACTCTCTGGATATCCAGGCTAGGAGTGATGCTTGGTTTGGCACAGCGGTACTTCAGAGCCTATTCCCAAAGTAGGTTCTGTCCCTTCTCCATGGAGGTACTGCTTGGTAGTCTGCAATAGTCAGAATACAGCAAGACTTCATGTTGTTTGAAGAAAAAATTACCTTAGTAATGTTGTTTCTTCTAATGGAGTCTTGCTGTATTCTGACCTCCTCCCCTGCTTCCCCTCTCAGAACCTAGTATCTTCCTGGACATAAGTCTCCACCACTCATTCACACTAGTGTGATCTGCGCCGGAGGCACTAGGACCCATCGGGAGCAAACTTTTTGCTGGAGGGTCGGCGCGAGAGATGGCGCCGCGAGGCATGGCGCCGTGAGCGGTGGCTCGCGCCTGTAATGACTATCTCGGTGACGACCCTCCAGCCGTCTCAGTTCCTTTTTTCCCGCCGTCGAGTGCGCTTCAGTGACAACGTCGCTCGCCTGTCGGGAGTCAAACTTCAAACTAGCACATAGTTTTCAGTTTATTTTTTTGTAATATTATCTCGATAGTAGTATCGCTTAATTTTATTCTATTTCATTATATTTCTGTTATATTTTAAAATTTAACTTATAGTAAAAGTCTCGGCCTACTGGACGGTCGACCATGAGCAGGTCAGGTGGCGGTAGGGAGACTTCGTGTGAAAAGCTATTCAGTCAGTCGGGCTGGGTCGGTCAGCCCCTTCTCCTCAGCGGGGTTCCGACAACGGTCAGTCCGATGCCGGGGATGGCGGTCCCCGCCGGCATAAAATAAGCAGTCGCATTCTCGGCCCGTTTGGCCTCGAGCTCTTCTTGACCCACAGATCAAAAGAAGGCATCACTCGAGGTCGCCCTCTGATACGTCTTGCGTTGACGATCCGGTTATCATAGCTAGTTGCGGTCTCCTCGCCGGATCGCCAACTTCCAGTTCCGCCGTCTTCGACCCGGAGCCCCACCCGCCTATAGGTAGGGCTCCAGATGAGCAGTTTCATCAGTGGGCCGCTCTTATGGGCGATGGGCTTGGAGGTTGGTTCTTCTGCCTGGCTCGGTTGCCCGGAGCCTTCAGGCTCGTCGAGCGATCAGGTAGGGCGGTTGGACCTTCCTAGTCGCACGGCGCCTCCTTCGGTGCCAGCGACTCCGTGCTTAGGTGTTCCCCCCCACATTGCTGCGGTGCAGGGGGCCACACCGATGCCCTTATCTCCTGTGTTTTTCCCTTCTCTTGCTTTCCAGGTTCCAGGGGTGTCCTTGGCACCTTCTGCGGGGTCGCTGCGCTTGTCGGTGCTGTTTTCGGTGCCGCGGGACCAGGGCGCCATCCACAGCGCCAGCCGGGTCTCACAGCGCCGCCAGCAGCGCCGTGTTCTTCACAGTACCACTGGCACTGCGAGGTAAGCGGTGCTGCGTGCTTCTTGAGCGCCCGTGCGCCTCCAGCGCCGTTTCGGACTCTTCGCCTCCTCGGCTGAGCCCTGAGGGACTCTCTCTTTATCTGCTTTTCCTCCTCTCTATTTTCACTCCTTTCCTGTCAAACAGTTCTTCCTGGACTATCAGGAGTTGATGTTGAGCCTGACCCAGACCTTGGTTGGGTGATGAAGTGGAGGAAACAGGATCTTTCACTGCTACAGAGCCTGTGGTGAGGACCTATCCTTTAAGTCTCTGTTGAAGAACCTGAGATCCTCTTTCTCTCAGACTACAGACATCGATCCTGGGAAAATATTAAGACTCCAGTATCTTCATGCTTGGAATCCCTACGTTTGACTCCTCCGATTCAACCTTCCTTGAGGCGCTGTCTCAAATGGTATGGAATAATCCTGCTCTTATTCCCTCAGTGGCTAAATCCATTGATAAAAATATTCAGCTCCCAAGGATCGTCCCATTTGGCATCCCAAGCTTTTGCGGATCTATTGTAGTCCTGGCAGAGGAATGACAAGGTCGTTCTTCCTCAAGCTACTACAGCTCGACCTATTAACAAAGAGTCTCGTGAAATTGATACATTAGGTAAGAGAGTCTTTGCTGCCTCCACTTTAAGTATGCGTATTGCCAGCTATCAAGGCTATTTTTCTCAGTATGAGTATATCCTGTGGCACTCTATGAAACGAATGGTTGAAGCTCTTCCAGATTCCGACTCCAAGTCAGAGCTTCTTCTAACCGTTACCAGAGGTATTGAGTCCAATAACCAACAGGTCAAAGCCGCCATGGACGCTTTCAACACTGCTTCTCATTCAGCAGCCGCAGCTATTTGTACTCGACGCCATTCCTGGCTGCGTACTTCCGGCTTTATGAATGATGCTCAGCAGCAGGTAATGGCGTTGCCCTTTGATGGCTCATATCTTTTCGGTCCTCAGGTAGAGCAAGCCCTTGAGGCCACTCAGAAGACTAGGTCGGCCATTAAGTTGGCTAGACCTCCGCCTACCCCCTCTCGGGGGCATGTAGGTAGACGTCAGTTTCATAGTCGTCAGTCCTTTCGAGGCAGAGGAAGCTTCCATAAAAGCCAACCTGCCCAACCTCAAAAGAAGGCGCAGCAGAAAGCGCAGGGGCCTAAAGCCCCAAGCGCTACCTTATGAATTGCCGGGCCAAGTTCCATCCACACTGCCCGAGGTGGAGCTTTCTCATCCGGTGGGAGGTCGTCTGATGTACTTCTACAACCAGTGGAAGTCCATAACCTCGGACAAATGGGTCCTTCGGATAATTCACGAGGGTTATTCTCTCAATTTTTTGGAAACCCTCCCTGAATTGTCCTCCCAAATGACAACCCAGGTTGTCGACCTCTCAGTCAGACCTCCTCACCGCCGAGATCCAGGGCCTTCTAAGCAACAGGGCAATAGAACTGGTGCCCGCATCAGCGGAACACGAGGTTCTACTCCATTACTTTCTGGTTCCAAAGAAATCTGGGGGATGCGCCCATTCTAGACCTCAGAAAGTTAAACAAATTCCTCCCAGGAGAAATTCAAAATGATTTCCCTAGGTACCCTGTTACCTTTGCTGCATCAGCACGACTAGCTGGCCTCCCTGGATATGCAGGACGCTTACCAGCATATCCCCATCCACCCGACCCATCGCAAATTCCTGAGGTTTGTGGCTCTGGGTCAGCATTATCAGTTCAGAGTCCTGCCTTTTGGGCTATCCTCGGCGCCGCGAGTTTTTACAAAGTGTTGTGCAGTTCTCGCAGCGCATCTCAGGAACCTCGGACTCCGAGTGTTTCCCTACCTGGACGATTGGCTCCTAGCAAGCCCTTCCAGCCAAGGGACTCTGGAAGCCATTCAAACGGCCTCTCACCTTCTTACGTCCATGGGAGTTCTGCTAAATCTGAAGAAGTCACAACTGCAGCCCTCCCAGAGGCTCTTTTTCATAGGGACTCTTCTGGACACCTCTTCCACGAAGGCTTTCCTTCCAGAGGACAGATGACTCGACATCCTTCAGATGGCCCGTTACATCGAGGAGAACCGATTGGTCACAGCTCTCTCGATGCAACGTATGTTGGGTCTCATGGCGTCCCCAGTGTTCACTGTACCCCTAGCTCGGTTACACATGAGGACCACCCAATGGACGCTCACCCCCAGTCTTATCCCATCAAGGTGACGGAGCCCCTACAAAGGTCTCTCACCTGGTGGTCTCAAGAGAGCAATCTCCTGGAAGGATTCCCCTTTGCTCCTCTGGATCATCAGATCTCCATCACCACAGACGCATCGCTAATGGGATGGGGAGCTCACTGTCGCTCTCTCCACACTCAAGGTGTATGGACTCAGCTCAAGCCCAGCTCACATAAATGTCCTGGAGATGAGGCGGTCCTCTATCGATCCAGCGTTGAAGGATGTTCTTTGTCACAAGAACATTCTCCTTCAACGGACAACAAAGCTGTGATGTATTACATCAACAAGCAAGGCAGTGCTCATTCTTATCCCTTTGCAGGGAAGCAATGAGAGTGTGGGAGTGGTGCTTGGGCACAAGTCTCTAATTCAAGCGGTATATCTGCCAGGTATACAAAACGACTTAGCAGATCACCTCAGCAGAACGGAGGCAGACCCTCACGAGTGGTCTCTCGATCCAGCCGTAGCTCAGTCACTGTTCGAAGAGTGGGGGACTCCAGACCTGGACCTTTTTGCATCCCCACTCAATGCAAAACTGCCTCTCTTCTGCTCCAGAAATCCAGGGCCTGGCATTTTCTGTCAGGATGCGTTCAGGCTGCGGTGGACAAAACGCTTTCTTTATGCCTTTCCACCGCTTCCTCTAATTCAGAGAGTACTCCTCAAATTCGAGTCTCAGGGGACCAAGATGATTCTCATTGCTCCCTCCTGGCCTCGGCAACTATGGTTTCCTCTACTCAACAGTATGTCGGCAGCCTCTCCGAGACCACTTCCCTTGCAAATCAATCTTTTGACTCAGGGTTCGTTGGTCCATCCCAACCTGAGGTCACTTCACCTTCATGCTTGGCTCCTGAAGAGGTAGAAGTGAACCGGTTCAACGTCTCTCGTAGAGTCTCAGACATCCTTCTGGCTGCTCGGAAGCCAGCTACCTGAAAAACTTACGCTTCTAAGTGGAGACGTTTTTCCCTCTGGTGTGCAAAGTCCTCTTGGAATCCCTTTTCCTGTCCTCCAGACAAGGTTCTGGAGTACCTTTTGGACCTATCAAACTCAGGTCTCCAGTACTCCTTGGTTAAAGTTCACCTTAGTGCCATTTCAGCGTACCATGAGCCGGTTTCTTCCTTGTCTCTGGCTCAGTTACCTATGGTGAAGAGATTTCTTAAGGGAATTCTGCATACCAGACCCCCTGTTAGACGTCCGGTCGCAGCCTGGGACATTAACCTTGTGCTAGACATGCTCACTCAGAAGCCTTTCAAACCCCTAGCTACCTGTGAGCTAAAATTTCTTACCTGGAAGACAGCCTTTCTAGTGGCCATTACCTCAGCCCGCAGGGTCTCTGAGATACATGCCCTAGTTACGGACCCTCACTATACTGTGTTCCATAAGGACAAAGTAGTTCTTCGTTACTCATCCTAAATTTCTTCCCAAGGTTGTGTCAGAATTCCATCTAAACCAACCTCTGGTGCTTCCCTCTTACCATAAACTTCCAAAATGAAGGAGAGACGGTCTCTTCATTCCTTGGATGTTAAGAGAGCCTATGGTTCTACTTAGATAGAACCAAGAATTTTATAAGACTCAGAAATTGTTTGTTTCCTTCAAGCGAGACCGGCTGGGTCAGCCTGTCGCTATCAGATGCATCTCATCATGGTTAGTGGCATGTCTTGACATTGCTATTCCATGGCACAGGTTAAATTAGAAGGTAGAGTTTACGCTCACTCTACTAGAGGCGGTTGCGGCATCCCTACGGAAATTCGCAATGTTCCAATTGCAGATATCTGCAATGCATACCTGGAGCTCAGTGCATACCTTCGTTAAGCATTATGCACTGGATGTTCATGCCAGCGTCATTCTGCCTCGGCAGAACTATCATAATGGACTTCTGTCCTAGGCTGTGAGCTCTGGCTCCCTGCCGCCCTTTTGGGGATTATCAACTGGTACTCTCCCATTAGTGTGAATGAGTGATGGAGACTTATGTCCAGGAAGATATGAAAGTACATTGCCTACCGTAATTCTTGATCTTCTTGGGCCAGTCTCTACTCATTCTACATACCCTCCGTCTGAGCTCACGCTGTGTTGGTCTTCACTCCCTCAAATCTTTAGGCCGTGAAGACTTCTTTGCTGACCCTTCTTACACGGATCGTCCGGACTATCTTATGTCCGTTTTTAAGGTTAAGTTTACTCTTTCGTTAGTTCGCTGCACCTCCTTGGTAAAAAAGGTACTGAGGCGGTTGGAGGGTCGTCGCCGAGATAGTCATTACAGCGAACACGCTGGCGCGGTACTCATGCCTCAGGCGCCATCTCAGCGCCGACCCCCCAGCAAAAAGTTTGCTCCCAATGGGTCCTAGTGCCTCCGGCGCAGATCCCACTAGTGTGAATGAGTGGTGGAGACTTGTCCAAGAAGATCAAGAATTACGGTAGGTACGTAATTTTCATTTTTGGGATGTGGGTGGGTAGGAGCAGTGCTGGCACCCTAGAGGTGCCCCTTTTTCACGCTCCTTAATTTTGTGTGTGTGTGTGTTGTGTTTTGTTTTTTGGGTTTCCTGACTTGTGTCTTTGCTTTGAAACCAAAAAACCTTTTTTTAATAAATTTAGTTGCCAGTTAGCTAGTGTGAGTCTTACAGTTTCCACACAGAACTTCTAGTGAGTATTGCTCATAAAGATCTGACGGTTGGAGTTTAAACAACAGCAGACAGAGGCTTCAACTGAGCTTGCGCTGAACATTCCATGCTGGCCATGGAAAGTTAACTCTTTGTTCTCTGGGGCAGTTGAAAGGCAGGACCTAACTGCAATAGTCAGACTACAGCAAGACTCCATTAGAAGAAACAACATTACTAAGGTGAATAATTTTTTTTCTTAGTTACTACATAGAGCGTACCAAGGGTCACAGGTTTGACTCCCTCAAGTTGTTCCTCACTTATGGAGAAGTGGGAAAGGGAAAACCTGCCACCAAGAGATCTATTGCCAGGTGGATTATGTCTTGTATACAATTCTGCTTTGAAAAACTGGGAAAAACTCCACCCTCAGGCCTGAGGGCTCATTCCACAAGAGGTACAGCTGCCTCCCCTGGCTGCTGCCAGGGATATCCCTCTCTTAGAAATTTGTCAAGCAGCCACCAGAAAAGCAGTCCATACCTTTACCAAGCATTACTCTCTGGATATCCAGGCTAGGAGTGATGCTCAGTTTAGCACAGGAGAACTTCAGAGGCTATTCCCAAAGTAGGTTCTGTCCCTCCTCCATGGAGGTACTGCTTGGTAGTCTGCAATATGTCAGAATACAGAAAGACTTCATGTTGTTTGAATAAAAAAATTACCTTAGTAATTATGTTTCTTCTAATGGAGTCATGCTGTATTCTGACCTCCCTCCCTGCCTCCTCACTCAGAACCTGTTTTTGGGAAGTGGGTGGGCAGGTGCAGTGTTGCACCCCAGGGGTGTTTTTTGTTTGCACCCTCCTCCTTTTTGTTTGGGTGCTGACTTATTACTGTTATTTGTATTAGATTGGTTTTTGGTTTTTGGGTTTCCTGACTTGAGTCTTCCTTGGGAATCCAAAACCTTTTCTGCCAGATGGCTAGTAGGAACTTTTATAATTTCCACATATAATTTTTAGTTAGTTGGGCTCGTAAGAATCTGATGGTTTGAGTTTGAAACACTCCAGACAGAGACTTCAGTCGAGCTCAGCATTCTATGCCCTGCATAGAAAGTTACCTCTTTGTTCTCCGGGGCAGTTCATAGGTTGGGAATATCTGCAATATGTCAGAATACAGCAAGACTCCATTAGAAGAAACATAATTACTAAGGTGAGTAATTTTTTCTTCAGGCACTTTGAAAAGGGGAAGTGGTCCAGCTGAATCTCTGTCCCCCTCCCAGAAATCCAAGAAAACTAAACACTCAGAACCCCAGGCTTCTGCATCTCAAGGGGTTTCTACTGTGTCTCACAGCCTGCCATCTGCAGAGGAGATAGCTCAGGCTATGAAAGTTTTACAGGCTTTGCAGGGGATGTTGCCTGTTCAACCTGCTCCTCCAAAGGCTCCTGCTCCAGCTTCTGTCCCTGAACCACAGGAGCCTGAGTGTGAAGATTATGGTGAGATGGATCCTGAACAGGATGAGCCTATAGAGCCCGAAATCTCACCTGAGCAGGAGTTCGGTTCTCCTCCTTGACCTGAGGAGTTTTCATCTCACTTTTCTTTTGTGAAAAAAATAGTTGATGCGTTGGATTTGGCTAACACTGAAGTGGTCGATGACGATGATGAGGAGGCCGAATACTTAGTTGATGGGTTTAACACCCACAAAAGACGTATACCTGCCAGTTAACAAGTTCTTTAAAAAAGACGTTAAAGATTTTACAGACTCCTAACTCTGTTCCCCTATAGATAGGAAGTCTGATAAGAAGTACCAGTTGGGCAGGGAGGGAGCAGAGTTCTTATATTCCCACCCTGACCATCAAGGGATAGTCCAACAAGCAGCCTGTGAAAAGGTAAGGGGCTCTCTCTCTCTCTCTCTTCCCACCCTCCTGAGAAGGATTCCGGAAAAATAGACGGTATGTCTAAGAAGGGTTATTTAGCTGCCTCCTTAGGTGTGAGGCAAGTTAATTACCAGGCATATGCAGCTCAGTATCAGAAAATATTGTGGCAATCAGTACTGGCTATGTTAGAGAAGGCTCCCTCGCCCCTCTCTGATGACCTGGCAGAGACAGCTAGATTTGGTCTGGAAGCTGCTCAATATCGGTTCCAGATGGCAGCTGGTGCTAATGATAATACTGCCAGGTGGATGGCTTTGTCAGTGGCCTTATGAAGACTGGCATGGCTTAGGGCCACTAATCTCACCCAGGATACCCAGACCAAGGCCATGGATTTTCCTGTGGAGAACTCCCTGTTTGGTAAACACACTGAGGATTACATGAAAAAAGTGGATGAATACAAGGCCACTTACAAGAGTAATTCCTCCAGGGACAAGCCTACCCCTTCCTATAGGCCTTACGGAAGGGGAGGCAGGGGAAGGTCCCCTTATGGGAGGCCTTTCTATCAGGGCAAGCTAATTTTCAGCAACAGTCCTACCCACAGCAGACTACTTTAGATCTAGAGGCAGGAGGGGTTTCAGAAGGGGCTGCTAATCTGTCCAAGCTCAGGCACCCCCAGAACAAAACCCCTGACTAGTTGGTCCAGGTCCTCCCCAGTGCCAGTAGGGGGCAGGCTGACTTACTTCCTCCAGAACTGGGTTTCCATCACCACAGACAAGTGATTTCTGGAGGTGGAAAGTCAGGGTTTGTCCCTATGTTTCAAATCCCTTCCCCCTCTGAAATCAAGAATCTTCAAGCTAGCTTCCCTCATGGAGGGCAAACTCTTGCAAAAAGAGTGCAGAAATTGATCCACAAGAAAGTAGTGGAACACGTACCAGTGCATCTCAATGGAAGGGGTTTCTATTCCGGTTACTTTCTGACCAAAAAGAAAAATGGGGAGTGGTGACCCATTCTGGATCTCAGATCTCTCAACAAATTTCTAGTGAAACCAAGGTTCAAGATGGTCACCCTGTCGTCCTACTACTAGTTATCCAGCAGGGGGATTGGCTGGCAGCCTTGGATTTAAAGGATGGCTATTTTCACATCCCAATAAGGCAGTCTCACAGAAAGTATCTCGGGTTCAGGCTCCTTTCAGGCCATTACCAGTTCACTTCCCTTCCCTTTGGCCTGACCTCAGCCCTAAGGGTATTCACAAAGTGCATAGCTATAGTAGTGGCACATCTAAGAAGGTCTGGTATTCTAGTCTTCCCTTATCTGGACGATTGACTGTTTGTGGGAAAGTCCCCACAACAGGTCTGTGAGCACTTGCAATCAGCAGTGCATCTCCTGCAATCCCTAGGATTTCTAATAAATCAGGAAAAGTCTGTTCTTACCCTTGTTCAGGTGCTTCAATTCATAGGAGCAGAGCCGAATCCTACTCAGGGAAGAGCTTTCCTCTCTCAGGACAGGATGAAAAGTATTTTCGACCTGGCTGCTTCTTTCAAACAAAACCAGCCATGCCCAGCAAGATGCTATCTGCAGATTCTGGGCCATATAACTGCAGCAACAGGTACTGTTTCAGGGGCAAGATACAGAATGAGAGACTTACAGTCTCACCTCAGTTCCCATTGGTTACAGAGAAGAGACAAAATGTTAAAACACATTCCAGTAACAGAGGCTGTTATTCAAGCCTTACAGTGGTGGAAAAATCCAGACAACTTCAGGCAAGGGGTCCCTTTACAAAAGGAAAACCCTTTCTTTATTCTTACAACAGATGCTTTTCTATTGGAATGGAGCACCCACATGGGGGAACACACCATACTTGGGACTTGGTCCGGAGCAGAATTCCTTCTTCATATGAATCTTCTAGAGCTCCGAGCTGTACTTCTAGCTCTAAAGGCCTTTGCTCACTTGGTGCAAGGCAAGGCGGTACAAGTCAGGACAGCCAGTACCACAACAATGTACAGTACTACATAAACAAGCAGGGAGGTACAAGATCAGATCCTCTGTGCTCCGAGGCCATGAAACTGTGGGATCTGGCATACTCTTTAAAAGTAACTCTGCAAGCTGTCCATGTCCCAGGGAAGGACAACATTCTGGCAGATGCCCTCAGCAGAATCAGTCAGGGACACCACGAGTGGTCCTTGGACACACAAGTGGTAACTTCAGTATTCAGAAGGTGGGGTACTCCAGAAGTGGACCTCTTTGCCTCTCAAGAGAACCACAAACTACAACTGTTTTGTTGCAGATCTCCAGCCAGGGGCTCATTCCCGGTGGATGCCATGGTACTGGATTGGTCAGGTAAAAGCCTGTATGCTTTTCCTCCCTTCCCTCTCATTCTCAGAGTCCTGATCAAGCTCAGGTCCCAGTCAGCTTCAATGATCCTTATTGCCCCAGACTGGCCCAGACAGCATTGGTACCCTCTCCTGTTATCCATGTTGGTATCCAGACTGATACATCTTCCTCAGAGGCACAACCTGTTGACCTCCCACCAGGGGAAAATAGGGTATCTCAGCCTCAGCTCCCTCTGTCTTAAGGCTTGGCTCTTGAAGACATAGAATTTGCAAATCTGAATCTTTCCCAAGCAGTTTTGCACATTCTTAAGGGGTATAGAAAATCCTCCTCTAAGAAAACATATTCAGCTAAATGGAAAGGGTTTCTCTCTTGGTGCAACCTGCACAACATTGAACCTGCTACAGCAGGAATTTCCACTCTCCTTGAGTATCTTACTTTCCTGCTTTATCAGGGCCTTAAGCACACTTCCCTAAGAGTTCACTTGGCATCTATCTCTGCTCACGTTTTGGTGGGTAAAACAACCTCTATAGCAACTGATTGTATTTTTAAGAAGTTTTTCAATGGTCTGTGTCACACATACCCACTCATTAGGGAACCTGTCCCTGGGTGGGACTTGAACATTTATATTGCCCAACCTATGAGGCCGCCTTTCAAACCGATGTCTACAGCTCACCTCCAGTATGTTACATGGAAAACTGTATTTTTAGTAGCTATGACTACTGCTAGAAGAACAAGTGAGCTTTAGGTCCTATGTGTAGAAAAGGACTACTTTTCTTTTCACAATGATAAAGTAGTACTCAGAACAAATAGAAAATTCCTCCCCAAGGTGGTGTCAGATTTTCATTTGAATCAATCTGTTACACTACCAGTGTTTTTCACTGAGCATTCTACCTCAGGTGAGTGTAGACTCCACAGTCTTGATGTAAAGAGAGCTCTGAGCTATTACATATCTCATACTAAAGATCACAGCAGGATAAACTGCAGATCTTATTTTTAGAGGGTTCCTGCCGTAGATCTTCACATATAGCACTGTGCCCCCTGGCGTCCGGTCCGAACGGCAAACTTGTAGATAGCAATCATCAGTGGGGACCGCCCCCCAGACGTCAACCCGACTATAAAAGGAGTGGTCCAGTGCCCGCTCTCCAGTTCTTTCCCGACGTCGCCTCTGTACGTTCAGCACACAATAGAACAGTGATCAAACATCTGCCTTTTTTGTCTAAGTTTTCTTCGCCTCATAGTAAAATTTTCTCTTTGATTTACCTACCATTTGATGTCTTCTAGACAGAAGAAGAAGTGCTCAAAGTGCAGTGCCCAAATCCAGCATGTGGACGACCATTCCCGCTGTCTCCTCTGCCTTGGTTCCAAGCACAACACCGAGGAGTGCTCTGTCTGCCAGGCCTTCAACCAAGCAACTCGAACCAGGTGCAAGCAGACCCTCAAGGCCCACCTTCTGACCCGACAACTGGCGTCAATAGAAAAGGAGCTCCAGGAACTGAGGGATAGGTTGTCATCGCTGGCCCCAAAAAGGAAGAAAAGCAAGGAGGAGTGCTGGGACCAGAGTCCATCGCCATGCGGGGAGGCCTTCTGAAACCGTGAGTACTTCAGCTAGTGCCCCGTCTACTTCTTTAGGCCGGGGAACTTCTCCCCCCTCCTGCCGAGGTGAGCGGGCAGCCGGGGGTAGCATCTCTTGAGATATCACTTAAGTCACCTTAACAAGCCAATAAGACACCCCTTGACCCCGTTGAGGTGTGGATGGCTCCAGACAATCAGCCTAGCGGCGGTCTACTGACCACCACTAGCCCGGCGCGGTCCGTTCAGTCGAACAATGGCTCCTCTGTCACCTGCCCGGATCTGTTCACTCTCCCGTCGGGTTTCAGTTTGGCCTCTGATGCCGGACAGAGTGAGTGGCAGAGCGACCCATTGTCCCCCCTGGGTCATTCATCCCAGGGACTTGCCACCCGATCTTCTAATTTTTCTTCCAGCAGGATCACCCTCTGACCCGCCGTCAGGGCTCCTTCCAGACCCCTCCCCCCCCCAACCAGGCCTGCCGCTGTCCCCAGACATAAATCCAATCTTTCCATGGAGTCTCCTCCGTCAGGACCTTCGGGGACCCTCCCAGATCCTGTGCCTCCTAGAGGCGCCATGGCACCTCCCCCAGCAGGACCAGATCCTCTGGGCGGGTTTCCGGGTCCAGAACCCATTGTCCCACCTCCGGCTGGCCCACCGTCGACTCCACAGTATCCAACACCAGGCTATGTGCCCCCGACGTCAGGATACCTAACGCAAGGGTACTGGGTACTCTTACTATCCTCAAGCGGGTTATCACTACCCATCTTAGCCTCAGTACCCAGGCTACCCTAACTTCCAACCTCCTCCCCCACCACCACCCCCGGCGCCAGACCATGAGTCGGCCCCCCCAATGGCGGCAGAAGGCCAGAACTCAGCTACTATCGGAGCTCAGGCAGTCTGTGGGGGACATTCCCCTACCCAGGGCCCCCCCACTGCCTCCTTCCAGCAGGGCCTCGGGTTCTTTAGCTGTGGGATCTGCTGGGGTGGATCCTTCCATCCCCAGTGGCTCTGAGCCCTCCGATATGGAGTCTAACTCCGAACCTTCGGACCCCAGATCTCCTGTTGAGGTCCCTCCTAAGGAGTCCCCCAAGTCTCCCCCAGAGGACCCTTCCTTCAGAGACCTCTTGTGCTCCATACAGGCAGCTGGAGGCTGGCCCTCGAAAGAGGTGGCTCTGCAATGAACAAGACTGGCAAAGCACCTAGATCTTGCTACGTCTGATCCTATCCCCATCCCCCCCCCCATGGATGGGTCCCCATGAGGATTTGCTGACCACGATATGGCAACAGCCATCCTCCATACCAGCGGTCTCCAGAAAGGCAGACCGGACTTATTATCCCCTGGATGGGATTCATCATCTTATCACCCATCCAAAGGCTGACTCATGGTAATCACTGCCGCTCATGACCGGTCAGCCCAATCGAAACACCTGAGTTCCTCGCCTCCAGACGAGGACTCTCGTCAGTTAAACCAGTTCAGATGAAAGATCTGCTCTTCTTCCTCTTGTGCTATTAGATCTCTCAACTATGTCTCGCACATGGTTGCTTTCCAAAAAGCTTCACTTTCAGAGCTGGAAAGGGACCTCCTTGAGGTTCAGGATGAAACCTTAGGAAGAAGCTCCTGGACAAGGTCAGGAAGGGCAAGTCCTCATGTCGTCACATGCTCTGAGGAACGTATGACTCTGTGGATTCAGTGGCTAGAGCAGCAGCCACGGAGATCTGTCTCCGCTGGCTGTCCTGGCTTTGGATAGCAGGCCTGGCACAGGATGTGCAGTCTTCCCTTTTGGACGCCCCTTTTACGGGTTCTGTCCTCTTTGGCGACGATGCCAGAGATATTATCACAGGACTGCAAGAGAGTGGATGCTCCTTAAGAGATGTATGCTCTATGTACAAAATGGGTCAGAAAAAGCAACCCTTTCGCCACCAAAGAAGGTGGAATAAGAACCAGGCTAAGCGTCAGGGAAAAAGACGCACCCCTGGCTCAGGAGTTCAAACCCCACAGGCTAAGTTCCCCAAACCAGCCTCTGGGCTAAAGCTCCTATCTCCTTGGCATCTTGACTCCTTTCCCCTCCTTCTGCTCCCTCCCTTAAATCAGGAGGAATCGGTCGGAGGGAGGTTCGGCCTCCACCTGGGGGGTTGGAGGTTCATCACCGCAGAGTCTTGGGTGCTTCAGCTCAACCAGCGGGGTCACTCGATTGAGTTCCTCGAAATCCCAGCACCTCTGCCACTGGGACGGTCTTTCTATCCATGGGATCAGGTCCCCTTTGTCTCTAAAGAGATCCAGACTCTTCTTCTAAAGAAGGCCTTAGAACCCGTCCCTCCAAACCAGATAGGAAGGGAATTTTACTCCCACTTCTTCCTAGTCCCAAAGACAACTGGCGACCTGAGACCAATCCTGAACCTTAGCACACTAAACATCTTCGTCGAGTACAAAACGTTTCATATGTTGACTCTTAAGGGGCTCCTGCCCCTGCTCCATCCAAACTCCTGGCTCTGCTCCCTGGATATGCAGGATGCCTACCTGCACATCCGTATCCTCCCAGCCCACCATCGCTTCCTCCATTTTGTTTTCATGGAGGACCACTTCCAGTTTTGGGTGCTCCCATTTGGCCTTTCTTCAGCCCCTCGGGTGTTCACGAAATGTCTAGTGGTTGTAACGCCGCCAGGGCATTTATGTCTTCCCGTACCTGGACGACTGGCTCATTGCAGCACCCTCTCCTGCCAGCCTGAAAGAGTCCCTCTCTTTCACACTGAACTTGTTCTCACTTCTGGGTATCACGGTCAATTTCCCCAAGTTCCAGCTAGTACCATCTCAATGTCTCCAGTTCATTGGAGCCGTACTAGAAACAGTTCAGAGCCAGGCGTTTCTGACATCGGATTGAGCCGAGACTTTAGTTGCTCAGGCTTCTCTTGTGGCCCAGGCTCGATGGATCCCAGCACATGCTGTGCTCTGTCTTTTGGGACTGATGGCAGCAGCCATTTCAACAGTACCCCTAGCCAGACTCCATATGAGAGTCACCCAGTTGTCTCTCTGAGTCCAGTGGGATCAGAGGATGGATGACATGAACCAAAAAGTCATAATCTCCAGCAGCCTACAGAGAGATCTTCGCTGGTGGCAGGATCTTTCCAACCTTTTGAGGGGAGCACCTTTTCATTCCCCAGTCCCAACCCAAATCCTCACCACGGACGCCTCAGACTTGAGCTGGGGAGCCCATCTGGGGGTACATAAGACACAGGGGTCATGGTCCGACCAAGAGCTTATGCTCCACATCAACATTCTGGAGACCAGGTAAGTTCTTTACACTTGCTAGGTATTCAAGTCCCTCCTGGTACTGGGATCACTTCTGGTCCAGAAGGACAACATGTCCATAGTCCGGTACATCAACAAACAGGGAGGAATCTGGTCGTATCCTCTCTGCAGAGAAGCAGTGTGGGTCTAGTACTGGGCGATCCAGCACAGCCTTTTCCTGACAGCAGTCCATGTCCCAGGCATAAGCAACATCCTGGTGGACAGTCTCAGTCAATCAGTGGCCAGGGCCCACGAGTAGGAGCTAAAGTCAGTGGTGGTCAAAGAACTCTTTCTTTGATGGGGTTGACCAGAGATAGATCTGTTAGTCTCCCCATTCAACACAAAACTACCCAACTTTTGCTCGCCCGTTCCCGGGCATGGTGCTATTTGGTGAGACACACTGTCTCTCTCTCTTGGACAGGGAAATTCTCTATGCCTTTCCTCTCATTCAGAAGGTTCGGGTGAAACTTCAGCAGGAGGGAGCTCATATGATTCTTATCGCTTGTCTCTGGCAACGCCAGATTTGGTATCCTCTTTTGCAACAACTGGCACTGGAACCTCCAGTCCCTTTGCCATTTTCCCATGACCTTCTGACACAGGAGCAGGGCACCCTGGTGCACCCGAGCCTTCAGTCTTTTCACCTTCATGCGTGGCACCTGTGGATATAGCGGTTTCCTGCTATGGTGTCTCCTCGCAGGTTGCACATATCTTAGTAGAAGCCAGAAAACCCTCTACTAGATCCACTTACACCATGAAGTGGAAAATATTTTCGATCTGGACCCAAGCAAGGTGCTGGGACCCATTTTCATGCTTGGCGGCCCAGGTGTTAGAGTACTTTGCACATTTATCTGAGGTGGGCCTTAGCTACTCTTCCATTAAGGTCCATCTCTCTGTGGTGTCGGCCTACCACCTCCCAGTGGAGGGTAAAACCTTGGCTCAGTTGGAGGTTGCCAAAACCTTTCTGAAAGGTATCCTTCACTTTAAACCTCCGATCCAGAATCCCTGTCCCCCCTGGGACCTGAATTTCATGGTCAAGAAGGTGATTTTACCCTCCTGGAAGACTTTATTTTTAGTCACAGTGACTTCCACCAGAAGGGTCTCTGAGCTCCAGGCCTTTGTCTGTGAGGAACCCTATTTAATTTTTCATAGGGACAGAGTAGTCCTTCAGACAAACCCTTCCTTTTTCCACAAAGTGGTCTCAGAAACCACACTGAATCAGAGCGTGTAATTACCAGTATACTATCCCCAGCATTCCAACAAGGGGGAATACCTTCAGCACACCTTAGATGTGCACCGGATTCTGAGGTACTACACGAACCAGACTAAAGAGGTTTGTAAATCCAACCAACTCTTTGTAGCCTTTGCTCCCCAGTGCCAGGGCAAGGCTATCTCCAAACAAACCATCTCTAGATGGTTAGCCAACTGCATCCACTTTTCTTACACAAAATATGGGAAGTCCCTTCCAGGGGCAGTCAAAGGTCACTCCACCCACAGCGTTGCTACCTCTACTGCCTTTTTCAGGAATGTGTCTACTGCAGAGATCTGTGCAGCGGCCACATGGTCATCTGTTCACACTATCACTAAGTATTACAGTCTGGACATTGCCTCTAGGCGCAGAACAGGCTTTGGACTTGCAGTTTTGCAAGGCCTTCTGTCATGATTCCCTATGGCGACTTCTCCTCCTCCCGGATGCACCTCAGCATTAGTTATTTTGGGGAGTGCTTGGGATTCAGTCCTATATTTGAAGACCTACTGCAGGAACCCTCTCGAAGTAAGATATTGCAGTTACGTAAGAACTTACCGTAACAACAGATCTTCGAGAGAGGTTCCTGCAGTAAGTCTAGTTTCCCTCCCACCTTCCCCCAGCTCCTGGATGTTTTTTTCTTTATTTTTCATCTTACCTAGCCCTTGGGTCTAGAGAGGAAGCAGGGCCCTAGGAGTCTTTACTCCTATCTTAGTCTTACCTTTCTATAGGTCTCCGGTGGAAAAGAACTGGAGAGCGAGTACGGGACCACCCCTTTTATAGTTGGGCTGACGTCACATCACCTGACGTCAGGGGCGGTCCCCTCTGATGATTGCTATCTACAAGTTTGCCTATCGGACCTGATGCAGGGGGCGCTGTCCTATATGTGAAGACCTACTGTAGGAGCCCCTCTCGAAGATCTACTGTTACGGTAAGTTCTTGCGTAACTACAATTTATTTCTTACCTATGGAGATATAAAAAAAGGTACATCAGCTACCAAGAGGTCAGTCTCTCGCTGGATTGTTAGTTGCATGCAGTTCTACTATCAAAAAGCAGACAGACAGATCCCATCAGGACTTACGGCCCACTCAACTAGGGGAACAGCTGCTTCCATAGCAGCTTCAAGGGATGTCCCCCACTAGACATATGCAAAGCTGCCACGTGAAGGACAGTACATACTTTTACTAAGCATTACAGCCTGGACTTACTGTCCAGAAGAGATGCCAGATTTGGAACAGCAGTCCTGCAGAGCCTCTTTCCTAAGTAGGTTCTCTGCCCACCTCCAAAGGTACTGCTTTGAAGTCTGCATACAGTTATGAATATAGAAGAATACATGAGGTTAGAAGATAAAATTACTCACCTTGGTAATATTGTTTCAAACAACATGAAGTCTTGCTATATTATGACATATGCAGTGAGTCCCAACCTTCGAACTGCTCCGGAGGCGAAAGAGTTAACTTTCCATGCCAGGCATGGAACTTTGAGCTCGAGCTCGGTTGAAAACTCTACCTCTTGTTCTTCAAACTCAAACTGTCAGATTCTTTACTCCACCTCACTGAACAGTCGCTCTGGAGATTTCTCCTTCTGCTCGGTTCATTTTGTCGGTTAAAGTATAAAGTTTTCGGTTTCTTAACCGAATTTAAACTGCAACCGGTCGGTTCAAGCTCTATCTGTGGTATTTGTAAGTACTAGATAGGTTTTACATTTACTTCTGTGTGGAACTTGTAAACGGTTTCATCGGTTCGGATCGAACCGATCAGGTGTTTCTATTACATTTATTATCTTTTAGAAGTGCGGTTCCCGGTTCTTATCGGTTCTAAAAAAAAAACTGATTTCATTACATTTTTTTCCACGACCCGTGACACGGTTGGGAACCGATAAGGGAGTCTTGCTTGGCGGATTGCCATAAACGGGCAAGTTTTTGGTTAGGCTGGCACTATGTCTGAGAAACCCAAAAGAAAAACCGGGCCCACTGGGTTTCAACACTGTGTTGTCTGTGGGGAAGCCTTTGCTAAGGCTGACCCTCACACCTCCTGTGTTTATTGTCTGGGGTTTGAACACCTCAATGCAGACTGCCAGATTTGTAAAAGTTTTCCTGCAGCTACCCTGGATAAAAGAGTTGGTAGGCTCAGGGAAAGGGAGGCCAAAAAGTCTGCTGAACCGGATGGCCAGCCCGGTTCAGTTGAAACCGAACCGAAGGGAGTGCCCTCTGACCAGGGCGATACTTCCTCAGGCAAAAGGAGAGCCAACTCTGAGGAGTCAGTTCCAGCAAAGAGAACTAGAAAATCAGCTGGTGTGGAGCCAAAACTTCCCCCTTCAACCACTGAAGAAATAGCTAAAGCAATTAAAATTGTTCAGTCACTCTCCCCGGTTCCGACTGAACCGGCACCATCAGGTAAGCGTACGGTTCGGTCGGTTCCACCGGTTCAAGAGTATGATTTAGAGGAATTTTATGAACCAGAGGAGGGGGAAGAGGAGTATGAGGAGAGTGAATGTGGATTTGAAAGTCTGGATGTGCCCACTGAACCGGACATCTCTCCAGACAGACCTTCAGGAGTGTCTCCCCCTAGGCTTTCTGAGTCCCAATCTTATTTTATGTTTTATAAGAAAGTGGCTGAAACCCTCCAGCTCCCTATGGAGGAAGCTGTGGATGATCAAGAAGAGCCTGATTATGTAGAAATGACGGATATCCCAGAGTCTAGGAGACTGTCTATTCCTCTGCATAAATCTTTTTGGAAACAGTAAAATTCTAAAAGCTCCTCACACTATACCTCCTGTTGATAAAAGAATGGACAAAAGGTATACATTATCAGGCTCTGATACGGAGTTCCTTACACAACAATGCAGCCATGTGGGGTTGTGCAGGCTGCAGCCTGTGAGCAAATATTCCCTTGGCCTCCTCACCCCCTGACAAGGACTCCAGAAGGGTGGATGCCATGGCAAAGAAACTGTACATGGCAGCATCCTTGGGACTCAGACAGGCAAATTATATGGCTTATGTTGCTAGATACCAGAAATCCGGATGGGATACTATTTTGGCTCTAGCAAAGCAGGTCCCTGGCCAGCTTGCCAAGGAGCTGGAGCAGGTGGCTGCTGATGGTATTGAGGCATCTAAGGTGCAATTCCATGCTGCAGTGGACTCTAATGATGTATCATCTAGAGTCATGGCTACATCTGTGGCTCTCCGTAGAATGGCTTGGCTCAGATGTACTAGCCTGTCACAGAATACCCAGACTAAGGCCATGGATTTTCCTGTTGTGGGCAACTCTCTGTTTGGGGAGCAAACAGAGAATTACATGAAGAAAATGGATGAATATAGGACCACCTATAGGAGTGCACAGGCCAAGGAAAGGCAGGCCACTCCTCAAAGGCAGCCTCCCAGGGACAGGGGCAGGCCTTTTCATAGGCCTTTTTACCAAGCCCAGGCCTCCTCTTCAGCTTATGCACAGAGAGGGTTCTTTAGAGGAAGAGGCAGACGGGGTGCAAGCAGACCTGCCTCCACCCTCAGCTTAAAGCCCCTGCCAAGCAGGCACCCTGATGGGGTGCCCAGGGCTGATTCTCCACTACCTGTAGGGGGCAGGCTGGCTTACTTTGTCCAGGACTGGGAGTCTCTCACATCAGACAAGTGGGTCCTGGAAGTAGTAAGCCAGGGACTGGTTCTCAGCTTCAAAAAATTTCCAAAGATGAGAACCAGATCCTTTCCACCTGCAAATCCTTCAGAGGCTCTTGCCCTAGAAGCAGAAGTCTCTACCCTCCTGGCTGTCAGAGCTGTGGAAAGGGTTCCACCCCTACACCAGGGCAAAGGATTGTACTCCAGGTACTTCCTTACCTCAAAAAAGACAGGAGAATGGCGGCCCATCCTGGATCTCAGATATCTAAACAAGCACCTTTTATAACCAAAATTCAAAATGGTGACTCTGGGAATTATTTTACCCTCTTTAAAGCCAGGGGACTGGCTAGTGTCCCTGGACCTCAAGGATGCCTATTTTCATGTTCTCACCAGAAGCTCCCATCGAAAGTACCTCGGATTCGAACTGCCCTCAGGCCATTACCAGTTCAGAGCAATGCCCTTCGGCCTCACATCTGCCCCAAGGGTATTCACAAAATGCCTGGCAGTAGCAGTTGCCCATTTAAGAAGGCAAAAAATTGCCATCTTTCCTTACCTGGACGATTGGCTTATAGTAGTCCAGTCTCCAGACCAAGTCAGGTTACATCTTCAGGTAACTCAGCAACTGCTAACCTCTCTAGGTTTCCTTCTCAGTCTTCCAAAGTCAGTCCTAGAACCTGTCCAGCTTCTCACCTTCATAGGTGCAGAACTGAACACAAAAGAAGCCAGAGCCTTCCTTCCTCTGGAAAGAGCAAAGACCCTGATTTCTCTGGCTTCCTCCTTCACCCTGCAGGTCTCTCGACCAGCAAGGCATTTTCTCCAGCTCCTGGGACACATGGCTGCTTCGACAGCAGTAGTGCAGGGAGCCAGATTTCAGATGAGGGACATCCAGTTCCATTTGAGAGCCTTTTGGTCTCAAAGGAGGGACCCTCTAACCAAATTAATCCCAGTGACTCGAACCCTGATCCAGGCCCTTCGGTGGTAGCAAGACCAGGGCAATTTGAGACAGGGGGTTCCCTTCACCCCTCAGTCTCACTCCTTAATCCTTACTACAGATGCATCCCTCTTGGGGTGGGGAGCTCACATGGGCAACCTCACTACCCAGGGATTGTGGTCCCCTCAGGAATCTCTGCTCCATATCAATCTGTTGGAACTCAGAGCAGTTTTTCTAGCACTTCAAGTTTTTTCCAAATCTGTTCAGAACAAAGTTATTCAGGTCAGAACAGACAATACCACCACAATGTGGGACATTAACAAGCAAGGGGGCACTCGGTCTACGGCCTTGTGCTCCGAAGCAATGAAGTTGTGGTCTCTGGCTTACTCTCTGAACACCTCCCTTGTAGCAGTTCACCTCCCAGGCAAGGACAATATCCTGGCAGATGCTCTCAGCAGGATTTCCCAGGGCCATCACGAATGGGCTCTGGATCTCCTAGTACTGGAGGTGGTATTTGCCAGATGGGGCACACCCCAGATAGATCTTTTTGCAGCCCCAGACAATCACCAACTTCCCCTTTTTTGTTGCAGGCCCCCAGTGTTGGGCTCAGTCTCCCTGGATGCCTTCCTTCTTAGTTGGGAAGGGAAGTTTCTTTATGCCTTTCCCCTCCTTCCCTCTCCTGTTCAAAGAGCTAGTCAAAATCAGATCTCAACCCTGCAAGATGATCCTGATTGCTCCATACTGGGCCAGACAGCCCTGGTACCCACTCCTTATGTCCTTAGCAGTCCACCTTTCCCTGTGTCTTCCCAGGAATCTCAATCTGTTATCCTGTGCTCAGGGAAGAGTTTGGTACCCGAACCTCAAATCTCTCAATCTCAAGGCCTGGCTCTTGAAGATTTAGAGTTTGCTGACCTACACCTCTCCCAAGGTGTATTAGATATCCCGAAGACTTCTAGGAAGCCTTCCACCAGGGCTACTTATAATTCCAAATGGAAGAGATTTTCTATATGGTGCTCTGCAAAGCATATCCCCCCAGAATCTGCTGGGTTACCCACTGTCCTGGACTATATGGTCCATCTAAATACTTTGGGGCTGAGACCAGCTACCCTAAAAGTGCACCTGGCAGCCGTGTCTGCTTTCTTATCAGCAGGTAAACCCTCTTCTCTTTCAGCCCATCCTGTTTTCTCCAAGTTTTTCAAAGGGTTGCTTCACACCAACCCCCCATTCAGGAATCCTGCCCCTGCCTGGGATCTTAACATTTGCATTGCCCAGCTAATGCAACCCCCTTTCGAGCCCTTGTCTTCAGCAGAGCTTAAGTACTTGACTTGGAAAACTGTGTTTTTGGTAGCCATCACTTCTGCCAGATGCATAAGTGAGTTACAAGCATTGTCAGTGGAGCCTGATTTTATCTCCTTTCACAGAGATAAGGTAGTTCTCAGGACTAACAGAAAATTCTTGCCTAAGGTGGTTTCAGACTTCCACCTTAATCAATCTATGTCTCTCCATGTGTACTTCACTGACCATTCCTCCTCTGGCGAGAGGAGGTTACACAGTTTAGATGTCAAAAGATCCCTTAGCTACTACATAGATCGTACCAAGGGTCACAGGTTTGACTCCCTCCAATTGTTCCTCACTTATGGTGAGGTTGGCAAAGGGAAACCTGCTACCAAAAGATCCATTGCCAGGTGGATTGTCTCTTGTATCCAGTTCTGCTATGAAAAACTGGGGAAGGTTCCTCCCTCAGGCCTGAGGGCTCACTCTACCAGAGGTACAGCTGCGCCTCTGGCTGCTGCCAGGGACATCCTATCCTGGAGATATGTCAAGCAGCTACCTGGAAAACAGTTCACACTTTTACCAAGCATTGCTCCCTGGACATCCAGGCTAGGAGTGATGCTCGGTTTGGCACAGCTGTGCTTCAGAGCCTATTTCCTAAGTAGGTTCTGTCCCTGCTCCATGGAGGTACTGCTGTGTAGTCTGCATATGTCATAATATAGCAAGACTTCATGTTGTTTGAAGAAAAAATTACTCACCTTAGTAATGTTGTTTCTTCTAATGGAGTCTTGCTATATTATGACCTCCCCTCCGCCTGCCCCTCTCAGAACCTTTATTTTTGGGATGTGGGTGGGCAGGGCAGTGTTGGCACTTAGTAGATGCCCACCTTATTTTTTCACCCCTCCTTTTTGGGGTGACCTGTGTTGTGTTTCATTTTTTTGGGTCTCCTGACTTGAGTCTTTGTTTTGGCACCAAAAAATGTGTTATATAGTTAGTAGCCAGTTGGCTAGTGTAGGTTTACAGCTTGCACACAGAGTCTTAGTGAGTTTTGCTCGTAAAGATCTGACAGTTTGAGTTTGAAGAACAACAGATAGAGTTTTCAACCGAGCTTGAGCTCAAAGTTTCATGCCTGGCATGGAAAGTTAACTCTTTCACCTCCGGAGCAGTTCGAAGGTTGGGACTCACTGCATATGTCATAATATAGCAACACTCCATTAGAAGAAACAACATTACTAAGATGAGTAATTTTTTCTTCTTCCAGTGTATTCTTCTATATTCATAATTCTCCCACCCTGCCTCCCCTACCAGAACCAGAGCCTCAGCATGCCTTCTAATTTTATCGTGGATTTCCGTAAGCATGTACACACTATTGAAGTACATTTTAACTTTGGTGGGATTATCTCTTATTCTTTGGTTACCTGGGTTTTCAGGATAAAACTTACCTGTTTTTGGGTTGTAGTTAATTAGCCACTAGAGGGCATATTTGGTTCATAGGAGTTAGTTCCTTTATGTATTCATAGATAGTTTTAGGTAGGTACATAGTACTTCTGCCTTCTAGGCTGTTATTGAAATCTGAGACGTTAATGGAATGTTGCAGTAGATGAGGGCAGCAGTTTGAATATGTGTCTCGAGCAATGATAGGTTCAATCACATGCATATAGTTCCATTTCACTCTGGGCAGTTCTACGTAGGAAGCAGACTGCATACAGTTATGAATATAGAAGAATACAATGGAAGAAACAATATTACTAAGGTGAGTAATTTTTTTTTTAGAAGATATATATAGTATTACTGTTGACATGTATATATAACTGTATTCAAACAACATGAAGTCTTGCTATATTATAGGCATTAGCAGTTTGTTCCAGCTCTAGAACTGCCCCGGAGGTGAAATGGTTAAAACCATTCCAAAATAGAATTTTGGCACGAGAGCAGCTCTATCTGTGTTATTTCAAACTTGAACTGTCAGATTCTTTACTCCGCCTCAGTGGACAGTCGCTACGGAGATTTCTCCTTCTGCTCGGTTCATTTCTCGGTTTAAAAAGTGTTTTCTCAGTTGGATTTAACTGAGAATAGTTTTATTTTAACCGCAAAACCGTTCGGTTCAAGCTCTATCTGTGGTAACTGTAAGTAAATGAAGGTTTTGTCTGTGTGGAACTTGTAAGTTATCGGTTCGGTTTTGAACCGATCAGTTGGGTTTAAAACTCATTTAAAACTAAAAAATCACTATTTTAGAGTGCGGTTCCCGGTTCTTATCGGTTCTAAAAAAGCGGATTTATTACGTTTTTCCAATACAAGTGACACGGTTAGGAACCGATAAGGTGTCTTGCCTAGCTGCCGTTAAAAGGGCAAGTTTTTGGTTAGGCTGGCATTATGTCTGAGAAACCCAAAAGAAAACCGCCCACTGGTTTCAACACTGTGATGTTTGTGGGAAGTCTTTGCCAAGGCTGACCCACACACCACATGTGTTTATTGTCTGGGGTTTGACCACCTCCAGTCAGACTGCCAGGTATGTAAGAATTTCCCTGCAGCCACCCTGGAAAAAAGATTGGGCAGGCTCAGGGAATGAGAGGCCAAAAAGTCCGCTGACCCGGATGGCCAGCCCATTTCGGTGCCAACCGAGCCAGAGGGAGTGCCCTCTGGCCAGGGCCAGACTTCCTCGGGCAAAAGAAAAGCCGGTTCTGAGGAACCAGTTCCAGTAAAGAAATCAAGAAAATCAGCAGGTCCGGAGTCCAAAATTCTTTCTCCAACTGCTGCAGAGATAGCAAAAGCCATACAAAGTGTCCCGTCACTGTCTCAGGGTCCGTCCGAACCACCACTTTCTGGCAAAAGGTCGGTTCATCCGGTCCCAGTGGTTCAGGATTATGATATTGAGGAATTTTATGAACCAGAGGAGGGGGAGGAGGATTATGAACAGTATGAATGTGGCTGGGAAGGTCTGGATGTGCCCATTGAACCGGATATCTCTCCAGACAGACCTTTAGAATCTTCCCCTATGCTGCCTGAGTCCCCATCTCATTTCATGTTTTATAAAAAAGTTGCTGAAACCCTCCAGCTTCCTTTAGAAGAGGCTGTGGATGAGCAAGAGGAGCCTGATTTTGTAGAAATGATGGATATTCCAGAGTCTAGGAGATTGTCTATTCCTTTACATAAGTATTTTAGGAAACAAACAATAAAAATTTTAAAAGCTCCTAATTCTGTGCCTCCTGTAGATAAAAAGATGGACAGAAGGTACACATTGTCAGGCCCTGATACAGAATTCCTTTCTCAGCAATGCAGTCATGTTGGGGTAGTTCAGGCTGCTGCCTGTGATAAAGCTAATATTCCCCTGGCTTCACATCCTCCTGACAAGGATTCCAGGAAGATTGATGCCATGGCAAAAAAACAGTATATGGCAGTCTCTCTGGGACTCAGGCAAGCAAATTATATGGCTTATGTAGCTAGGTATCAGAAATCTAGATGGGATACTGTTATGCAATTAGCCAAGCAGGCCCATGGCCAGCTGGCTAGTGAACTAGAACAGGTGGCTGCTGATGGCATTAAAGCCTCTAAGGTTCAGTTTCATGCTGCTGTGGATGTTAATGATGTTTCCTCTAGGGCCATGGCCACATCTGTAGCTTTTCGTAGGTTGGCCTGGCTCAGGTGTACTAGTTTGTCTGGGATACCCAGACTAAGGCTATGGATTTTCCTGTGGTGGGAAATTCTCTGTTTGGAGAGCAGACAGAGAATTACATGAAAAGAATGGATGAATATGGGACTACTTACAAGAGTGCCCAGGCTAAGAAGCGGCAAGCCACTCCTCAAAGGCATGCCCCCAGGGGTGGGGTGAGCCTTTTCACAGGCTTTCTACCAGACTCAGGCCTCCTCTGCCTATGCTCAGAGGGCTTCTTCAGAGGCGAGGGCAGACGAGGGTGGGCAGACCTGCTCCCACCCCCAGCCTAAAGCTCCTGATAACAGGCACCCTGATGGGGTGCCCAGGCCATTCTCCTGTACCAGTGGGGGCAGGCTGGCTTACTTCAGTCAGAATTGGGCTTCTTTAACCTCAGACAAGTGGGTTCTGGAAGTAGTAAGCCAGGGTCTGGTTCTCAGCTTCAAAAGTTTCCCAAGTTGAGAAGCAGACTTTTTACCTGCAAGTGCTTCAGAGACCCTCGCTCTGGAGACAGAGGTCTCATCCCTGTTAGCTCTCAGAGCAGTAGAGGGTTCCTCCCTGCATCAGGGCAGGGGTCTGTATTCAGATACTTCCTTACCCCAAAAAGACAGGAGAATGGCAGCCCATTTTAGATCTCAGATATCTGAACAAGCATCTTTTGAAACCAAAGTTCAAAATGGTAACTCTGGCAATGATTTTACCTTCCCTAAGGCCGGGGACTGGCTAGCCTCCCTGGACCTCAAGGATGCCTATTTCCATGTCTAATCAGAAGCTCCCATCAAAGTGCCTCAGATTCGAACTGCCCTCAGGTCATTATCAGTTCAGAGCAATGCCTTTCGGCCTTACCTGTGCTCCAAGGGTATTCACAAAGTGTCTAGCAGTGGCAGTGGCCCACTTAAGGAGGCAGAGGATTGCTGTTTTTCCCTATCTAGACGACTGGCTCATTGTAGGCCAGTCCCCAGAACAGGTAAAATCTCACCTGCAGGTCACCCAGCAGCTTCTCACCTCTCTGGGTTTTCTGTTAAATCTACCAAAGTCGGTTCTGGAACCAGTCCAGGTACTCACCTTTATAGGGGCAGAATTGGACACAAAGCTAGCAGAGCCTTTCTTCCCCAGAAAGGGTAAGGAATTTAGTAGCTCTGGCCTCCTCCTTCACTCTGCAGGTCTCTCGACCAGCAAGACACTTTTGCAGCTCCTGGGGCACATGGCTGCATCCACAGCTGTTGTGCAGGGAGCCAGATTTCAGATGAGAGACATTCAGTTTCACTTGAGAACCTTTGGTCTCAGAAGAGACCCCCTTTCCAAGTTGGTCCCAGTGACTCGAACCCTGATCCTAGCTCTCCAGTGGTGGCAGGATCAGAGCAATTTAAGAGCGGGGGTCCCCTTCATTTCCCCTTCTCTGGACTTGACTGTCACTACAGATGCTTCCCTTCTGGGTTGGGGAGCCCACATGGGCGACCTTTCCACTCAGGGAGTTTGGTCTCGCCAGGAATCTCTGCTCCACATCAATTTGCTAGAACTCAGAGCTGTCTTTTAGCTCTTCAAGCATTTCTGCATCTGTCCACAACAAGGTGATACAAGTCAGAACAGACAACACCACAACAATGTGGTACATCAACAAACAGGGGCACTGGTCTTGGCCTTGTGCACCGAGGCAATGAAGTTGTGGTCTCTGGCCTATTCCTGAATACTTCCCTCATAGCAGTTCACCTTCCAGGGAAGGACAATGTCCTAGTGGATGCCCTCAGCAGGATTTCCCAGGGCCATCACGAATGGTCCCTGGATCCTCAAGTGCTGGTGATAGTTTTTGCCAGGTGGAGCACCCCTCAGATAGATCTTTTTGCAGCCCCAGACAATCACAAACTTCCTCTGTTCTGTTGCAGGCTTCCAGTGCTGGGCTCAGTTCCCCTGGATGCCCTTCTTCTGGATTGGGAGGAAGTTCCTCTATGCTTCCCTTCCCTCTCTATTCAAAGTACTAGTCAAAATCAGATCTCAGCCTTGCAGGGTGATTCTGATTGCCCCGGATTGGGCCAGGCAGCCTGGTACCACTCCTTCTGTCTCTGACAGTCCATCTTCCCTGTGCCTCCCAGGAATCACAACCTGTTGACTTGTGCCCAGGAAGGGTTTAGTATCGGACCTCAAATCCCTCAACCTCAAGGCCTGGCTCTTGAGGAGTTAGAGTTGCTGATTTACACCTCTCTCAGGGTGTTCTTGAGATCCTAAAGGCTTCTAGAAAGCCTTCCACTAGGGCTACTTATAATTCTAAATGGAAAAGGTTTTCCAATTGGTGTGCTGGGAAAAATATTTCCCCAGAATCTGCTGATTTGCCCATTTTGTTAGATTACATGGTACATCTTAATTCCTTGGGTCTCAGACCAGCTACCCAGAGATTCATTTGGCAGCTGTATCTGCTTTTGTGTCAGCAGGAAAGTCATCCCCTCTTTCCTCTCATCCTGTGTTTTCCAAGTTTTTAAGGATTACTCCATACTAATCCACCCTTTGGGAACCGGCCTGCTTGGGACCTTAATGTTTGCATTGCCCAGTTAATGCAACCCTTTTGAACCTCTGTCTTCTGCAGAGCTTAAGTACCTAACTTGGAAAACTGTATTTCTAGTGGCTATCACTTCTGCCAGACGCATAAGTGAGTTGCAAGCCTTGTCAGTGGAGACTGACTTTATTTCTTTCCACAGGGATAAGGTAGTCCTTAGGACTAATAAGAATTTTTGCCTAAGGTGGTTTCGATTTCCATCTTAATCAATCTATCTCCTTCCAGTATTTTTCACTGATCACTCCTCTTCTGGTGAGAGAGTTGCACAACCTGGATGTTAAGAAGGCTCTTAGTTACTATATAGAAGCGTACCAAGGTCTGAGTTCGAATCCCTCAACTTTTTCCTTACCTATGGTGAAGTTGGGAAGGCAAACCTGCCACTAAGAGATCAATTGCCAGGTGGATTGTCTCTTGTATCCAATTTTGTTATCAAAAGTGGGCAGAGCCCCAGGTTTGAGGGCTCATTCTACCAGGGTACAGCTGCGTCTCTAGCTGCTGTCAGAGACATCCCTTTATTAGAGATTTGCCAGGCTGCTACTTGGAAAACGGTACACACTTTTACCAAGCATTACTCCCTGGATGTCCAGGCCAGGAGAGATGCTCGGTTTGGCACAGCTGTTCTTCAGAGCCTATTCCCTAAGTAGGTTCTGCCCCATCTCCATGGAGGTACTGCCGTGTATTCTGCTAATGTCTATAATATAGCAAGACTTCATGTTGTTTGAAGAAAAAATTACTCACCTTAGTAATGTTGTTTCTTCTAGTGGAGTCTTGCTGTATTATGACCTCCCCCCAACCTGCCCCTCTCAGAACCTCTACTTGGTGGGGTGCGGGCAACTTAGTGTGGGCACTACTTATGTCCTGTTAGCATTTTTGTCCCCTTTGGGGCTTCAGAAGTGTGTATGTGTTATCGTGTGTGTTTTATTATACTTATGTTCCATTTCATATTATTAGAATGGTGTTAGTATTTCTGGTCCCTTGACTTGAGTCTTGGGTGTTGGGACCAGCAATGGTTGTTATTATTTAGGTAGCCATTTGGCTAGTGTAGGTTACAGCTTCCACACAGACCTTAGTGAGTTTGGCTCGTAAAGATCTGACAGTTCAAGTTTGAAATAACACAGATAGAGCTGCTCTCGTGCCAAAATTCTATTGTGGAATGGTTTTAACCATTTCACCTCCGGGGCAGTTCTAGAGCTGGAACAAACTGCTAATGTCTATAATATAGCAAGACTCCATTAGAAGAAACAACATTACTAAGGTGAGTATTTTTTTCTTTTGCCATAACTGAAAAAGGTATTGAAAATTAGAGGTTATCAGAGTTAAATTTTTAGTTTTTTTTTTCCAAAAGCTGCAGAATGAGCCCATCAGGAAGCTCACTGTATTCTAGCAGCTCCTGATATTTTCGAGAACAGAACATTTGGCAAAAACAGGATGTTTGCTAAGGATGGGGTTGAAAAAGACATAAAAGAGCTGAGCTGAGCTGCAATAAAAAACATTACAAGATTTTATTTTGTCTCTGTACATAGTTATTATGAACAAGTTTATTTTTTTATATTACTGCTACTATAAATAAAGTTTCTGTGAATTTTACAACTGCTCCTGGGGTTTCCCTATGATTCCTGACCTGTGCCTCGTCGACATACTGGAGCGCTTGTTTCCAAAATAGGTTTAGTACTTTCTCCTATCTTTCTACTGCTAGTAATTGGTACCTTGTGAATGGCTATGTGTGGCTATCGATGAATCCCTGAGTTAGAAGAAAAGTTATTACTTCTAGAGGTGTTTATCTATAGCCACACTTTGCCCTCCCATCCTACCCTGTCTGAGTTATTTGGGTTTGATGTACTAGTTGTTGGACTAGTTTTCTTCTGCTTGTGGGTGCTTGCCTCATCAGCAGCAATGATCTAACAATTGGAGTGAATCATGCACGAGAGATGAAGGCAGTGACATTGTGTGAATCCGATTGGATGTTTTTGGGTTATGCACCTCAAGTGCAATGATGCAACGTGTGTGGCGATGGATAAATAACCTGTAGAAGAAATGCAGTTCAAACAACATGAAGTCTTGCTGTATTCTGACAATTGCAGTTAGGTCCTGCCTTTCAACTGCCCTGGAGAACATAGGGTTAATTTTTCTATGCCTTGCATAGAAACAGAGAAACATAGAAGTTGACGGCAGATAAGGACCACAAGGCCCTTCCAGTTTGCCCATTTCTTTTTCTACCTTATAAATGTGCCATTGGCCTTTGCTCTGTCAGTGGCCTATCTATTCATAGTCATTTGTATTGCTCCCTTATGCCTATCCCATGCCTGTTTGAAGCCCTGCACTGTATTCATAGCCACCACTTCTTGTGGTAAGCCATTCCATGCATCCACCACCCTTTCTGTGAAAAGGAATTTCCTCATGTTCCCCCTTAATCGCCCCCCTCTAATCTCATGCTGTGTCCTCTTGTCCCGCTATTTTTCTTATATTTAAACATGTTAGACTCTTTCACCTTGTTAATGCCCTTAAGGTGTTTGAATGTCTCGCTCATATCACCTCTCTCCCTCCTTTGCTCAAGGGTATACATATTGAGCTCTGTTAATCTGTCCTCATATGTCTTCTGATGCAGTCCCTGCACCATTTTGGTTGCCCTTCTCTGGACTGCCTCAATTTGGTTAATGTCCTTGTGAAGGTGTGGCCTCCAATACTGCACGCAGTACTCCAGATGGGGCCTAACCAGTGTCTTGTAAAGAGGGATTATTACCTCCCTCTTACGACTTGTGATACCCCTACTAATACACCCTAACACCCCTAGCCTTACCTACTGCTTTAGAGGTCTGCTTGGATGATTTCAGGTCATCAGTGATGACGATGCCCAAGTCTCTTTCTTCCTTTGTGACTGCTAGCAACTCCCCTCCCAGCCTATAGGTGGCTTCAGGGTTTCTCTTCCCTATGTGCATGACTTTGCACTTCTTTGCATTAAATCCCAGTTGCCACTCTTCTGACCATTTTGCTAGTTTATCCAGATCTTTTCTCATTCTGCCCACCCCATCTGTATCATCTACTCTGTTGCAGATCTTGGTGTCATCTGCAAACAGACAAGCCTTACTCTCTAGTCCATCTGCAAGGTCACTAATGAAGATGTTGAAGAGGACTGGCCCCAGGACTGATCCCTGAGGTACCCCACTTGTGATTTGCATCTCTTCTGACTGTATACCATTTACCACCACTCTCTGTTTTCTACCCATCAACCAGTTTGCCACCCAGTTGACCAACTTCTGACCCACCCCGAGCCTACCTAGCTTATTTATCAATCTTCTATGTGGAACAGTGTCAAAAGCTTTGCTGAAGTCAAGGTAGGCGACATCAACTGCTCCCCCTTGATCCACCGCTCTGGTTACATAGTCAAAGAAATCTATGAGATTAGTTTGACAGGACCTTCCTTTTGTAAACCCATGCTGTCTTGGATCCTGTGCCCCTATGGATTCCAGGTGTTGCACTATCCTTTCCTTAAGGAGTGTCTCCATAATCTTGCCCACTACTGAGGTAAGACTGACTGGTCTGTAGTTCCCCGCCTCCTCCCTGCTACCACTCTTGTGGAGCAGGATCACATGAGCCTTTCTCCAGTCTTCTGGGATCTCTCCTGTGCTCAGAGGCTCACTAAACAGTTCTGCTAATGGCTCTGCTAGTTCCTCCTTTAGTTCCTTAAGTTCCCTGGGATGTATGCCATCAGGTCCCATTGCCTTATCCACCCTGAGCTTAGCAAGCTCTTGTAGGACCCTTTCTTTTGTGAAGGGAGTAGTGCTCACCTCCCTTCCCCCTATGTCCATGATGCAGAGCTGTGGGCCGTGCCATACCTTCTCTTCAGTAAATACTGAGCAAAAGTATCTATTTAGGTTAGATGCCTTTACAGGGTCCTCCTCCTCACATGCTCCCTTTTCTCCTTTAAGCTTAGCAATACCCCCTCTGGACTTTCTCCTTTCACTGATGTATCTATAGAAAGTCTTGTCACCTTCTTTTACTGTTTGTGCTAGTGTTTCCTCAGTTTGGGACTTTGCCTGCCTTACTGCCTTCCCTGCTACCCTTAGGGCAGTTTGGTATGCCTCCCTATCTTCATCCCGTTGTGTTCCCTTATATTTCCTGAAGACCAGCCTTTTGGCTCTGACCTTTTCTGCTACTGTGTTTGAGAACCAAAGTGGTTTCCTTCTTCTTTTGCACTTCCTTTTCTGTCTAACACAATGAGATGTTGCTTCAAGTATTGCATCCTTAATGCTTGCCTACTTTGCCTGTACCCTCTCACCTGTGTTTCTTTTTGCCAGGGCTAGCTTAACTCTGTTGGCCATCTTATCAAAGTCAGCTCCTCTGAAGTCCCATATTTTTGCCTTGGAATGGGATGATTTAGATGTAGTAGCCAAATTGAACCATACCATGTGATGGTCACTGGCCCCCAGGTGACCTTCTACCTGGAGATCTGTGATCCCTTCCTTGTTAGTCAGTACTAGATCTAGGATAGCCCTGTCTCTTGTGGGTTGCTGTACCAGTTGTTTGAGGCCCTCCCTTGCAGGGAATCCACTATGTGTCTAATTCTGGCAGATGTTCCTGCTGGTATTGACCAATCTATATCCAGCATGTTGAGTCTCCATTATCAGAACCTCCCTTTAGCTGTCATGTTTTGTATATCTTCTGACAGTAATGTGTCTATGTCCTCCCCTGGTCAGGGGGCCTGTAGACAACCCCAGTTCTTATGGCTGTCCCATTTCCTGTTTCCAGGGTGACCCACAGTTCTTCTGGCTCCTTATGTGTATTCTGAATTTCTGTAGCTTTGATACTTTCATTGACATACAGGGCCACTCCTCCCCCCCTTTTTGCACCTCGGTCTCTTCTGAACAATACATAGCCAGGTACTGAAGTCTCCCAAGTGTGGTTACTGGTAAACCACGTCTCACTAATTGCTACTATGTCCAGTTTTGCCTCTGACATTATTGCCTGCAGGTCTGGGATCTTATTTCCCAGGCTGTGAGCGTTTGTGTACATGATTTTCCATTGGCCAGCTTTTGGTGTGTTAGTTGTTGGGTGAGGTTTGGCATTACCCCGTGCGTCGTACGGGGAGACAAACCTTTTTTCTTACCTGGTGATGCAAATGAACTGTAAACATGCTGAATCCCTGTTTGACCACTAGCTGAGGGGGGAGGGGTGTTCTTCCCATTCGACGTATGGGGTGCTGCACCCCTCTCCCCATTTGCTAGTTTAAATATTCTGCAAAGACGTCAAACTTCTGCCCCAATGCACTGACTCCCTCCTTAGTTCATCACGAGCACGGTTGAAGCCTCTGCCTGTTGTTATTCGAACTGCAACTGTCAGATTCTTGACTCCGCCTCACTGAACAGTCACTCCGGACATTTCTCCTGCTGCTCGATTCAAAAGTCGGTTGAAGTGTTGGTTTTCGGACGGTTTCTTCCGAATTGTTGTTTCCGCATAGTCTGTTCAAGTCTCTGTCTGTGGTACCGTGAGTACTAGATAGGTTTTTGTTCTGTTTTCTGTGTGGAACTTATAAACTGTGGATCGGTTCGGCTGAACTGATCATTTTGAGGTAAAATTTGTACTTTACTTTAGTGTGTGGTTACCAGTCTGTATCGATTCTAAGAAAAAATGGGTTTTAGTACATTTTTTCCCCAAGACCCGTGACACAGTCAGGATCCGATAGGGGAGTCTTGCCTGGTGGATTGACAAAAAAAGGGTAAGTTTGGTTAGGTTGGCCATGTCTGAGAAACCCAAGAAAAAAAAATGGGCCCACTAGGTTTCAACACTGCAGTGTGTGTGGGGAGGTCTTTACTAAGACTGATCCCCACACCACCTGTATTTATTGTCTGGGGTTTGACCACCTCGATTCTGACTGCCAAATTTGCAGTAATTTTCCCAAATCTGTCCTGGAAAACAGATTAGGTAGACTGAGGGAAAGGGAGGTCGAGAAGTCCGCTGACCCGGATTGCCAGCCCAGTTCAGTTCTGACCGAACCAGAAGGAGTGCCCTCTGACCAGGGTGATACTTCTTCGGGCAAAAGGAGGGCCGATTCCGAGGAATTGGTTCCGACAAAAGGAAAAAGAAAAGACAAATCGACTAATTCGGATCCAGAATCTCATACTCTGACCGCCGATGAGATGGCCAAAGTGATTAGGATTATGGAATCGCTTGGAACGGCTCCAAATGAACCGGCACCATCTGGCAGGGGCTTGGTTCGGTCGGTTCCCCCGGTTCTGGATTATACCTTGGAAGAATTTTATGAACCGGAGTTTGAGGAGGAGGGAGAGTATGAGGATGATTATGGTGATGGTGAAAGTCTGGATGTGCCTATTGACCCGGACATCTCCCCAGACAGACCTTCAGGTGTTTCTTCTGCTAGGCTTTCTGAGTCCCTTTCACACTACATGTTGTACAGAAAGGTGGCTGATACCCTCCAGCTTCCTGTGGAGGAGGCAGTAGAGGATCAGGAAGAGCCTGATTATGTTGAGATGATTGACATCCCAGAGTCCAGGAGACTGTATATTCCCCTCCACAAATCTTATGGGAAACAGACACAAAAAATTCTTAAGTCTCCCAATTCTATACCTCCTGTGGACAGAAGAATGGACAAGAGGTACACTCCTTCAGGCTCAGATACGGAGTTCCTTTTTCAGCAATGCAGCCATGTTGGGGTTGTACAGGCTGCTGCCTGTGATAAGGCAGACATTCCCTTGGCATCACACCCCCTAGATAAGGACTGCAGGAAGATTGATGTCATGGCAAAGAAGCAGTACATGGCAGCATCTTTGGGACTCAGGCAGGCTAATTATATGGCCTATGCAGCCAGGTACTAGAAGTCCAGGTGGGACACTGTATTGGCACTGGCTAAACAGGCTCCTACCCAGCTTGCCAATGAGTTGGAGCAGGTGGCTGCAGATGGGATTGAGGCATTGAAAGCTCAGTTTCATGCTGCTGTAGACTCTAGTGGTGTATCATCGAGAGTCATGGCTACATCTGTGGCTCTTCGGAGAATGGCTTGGCTCAGATGTACTAGCCTCTCACAGGATACCCAGGCTAAGGCCATGGATTTTCCTGTAGTGGGTAATTCTCTGTTTGGGGAGCAGACAGAGAATTTCATGAAGAAAATGGATGAATGCAGGACCACTTACAGGAGTGCTCAGGCCAAAGAAAGGCAAGCAGCTCCTCAAAGGCAGCAGTCCAGGGGCAGGGGCAGGCCTTTCCAAAGGCCTTTTTACCAAGCACAGGCCTCTTCTTCTTCTTTTTCGCAGAGGGGGTTCTTTAGAGGGAGAGGCAGAAGGGGGATGAGCAGGCCTGCATCCACCTCTCAGCCAAAAGCCCCTGCCAAGCAGACACCCTGATGGGTCTGCCCGAGGTCGATTCTCCTATTCCAGTAGGGGGCAGACTGGCTTACTTTGTCCAGGACTGGATGTCTCTTACATCAGACAAGTGGGTCCTGGATGTAGTAAGCCAGGGACTGGTTCTCAGCTTTAAAAAATTTTCCAAGATGAGAGCCAGATTTTTTCCACCTGCAAATCTCTCAGAGACCCTTGCCCAAGAGGCAGAGGTTTCTTCTTTCCTAGCTCTCAGAGCTATAGAGAGAGTTCCTACTCTACACTGGGGCAAAGGATTGTACTCCAGGTACTTCCTAACCCCCCAAAAGACAGGAGAGTGGTGACCCATCCTGGACCTAAGATATCTGAACAAACATCTTTTAAAGCCAAAGTTCAAAATGGTAACTCTGGGAATTATCCTTCCCTCTCTAAGGCCAGGAGACTGGCTAGCCTCCCTGGACCTCAAAGATGCCTACTTTCACATTCCCAGCAGGTGCTCCCATAGAAAGTACCTCAGGTTCAAGTTGCCCTCAGGCCACTATCAGTTCAGAGCAATGCCCTTTGGCCTAACATCAGCCCCAAGGGTCTTCACAAAGTGCCTGGCAGTAGTTGTTGCCTTCCTAAGAAGACCAAAGATTTCCACTTTCCCATACTTGGATGACTGGCTCATAGTAGGTCAGTCTCCAGACCAAGTCAAGTCACACCTGCAAGTGACCCAGCAAGTACTCACTTCTTTAGGATTCCTTCTCAATCTACCAAAGTCAGTTCTCGAACCAGTGGAGCACCTCACCTTCATAGGTGCAGAACTGGATACGATAAAAGCAAGAGCCTTCCTTCCCCTGGACAGGGCAAGGACCCTCATGGAACTGGCCTCTTCATTTAGCCTTCAGGTGTCTCGACCAGCAAGGCATTTCCTTCTGCTGCTGGGCCACATGGCAACTTCCACAGCAGTGGTCCAGGGGGCAAGATTCCAAATGAGGGACATTCAGTTCCACTTAAGAACTTTTTGGTCCCAAAGAAAGGATTCCCTTACCAAACTAATTCCAGTTACTCGGACCCTGATCCAAGCCTTGCAATGGTGGCAGGATCAGGACAATTTGAGGCAAGGGGTTCCATTTGTCACTCAGTCTCATTCAGTGGTCCTCACCACAGATGCTTCCCTGCTGGGCTGGGGAGCCCATTTGGGGGATCTTGCCACACAGGGACTGTGGTCGCCTCAGGATTCTCTGCTTCACATCAATCTCTTGGAACTCAGAGCAGTGTTTCTGGCACTGCAAGCCTTTTCCAAATCTGTACAGAACAAGGTGATTCAGGTCAGAACAGACAGCACCACCACCATGTGGTACATCTACAAGCAAGGAGGCACTCGATCTACGGCCTTGTGCACAGAAGCAATGAAGTTGTGGTCCCTGGCCTATTCCTTGCAAACCTCTCTGATAGTTCACCTCCCAGGAAAGGACAATGTCCTAGCAGATGCACTGAACAGAATATCCCAGGGCCATCACGAATGGGCCCTAGATCCCCTGATGTTGGAAGTGATTTTCTCAAGATGGGGCACTCCAGAGATAGATTTTTTTGCAGCCCCAGACAATCACCAGCTTCTTCTCTTTTGTTGCAGACCCCCAGTCTTGGGTTCAGTCCCCCTGGATGCTCTGATTCTGAACTGGGAAGGGAAATTTCTGTATACTTCCCCCCTTCCCTCTCCTGTTCAGAGTGTTAGTCAAGATAAGGTCACAACCATGTAAAGTGATTCTGATTGCTCCAGACTGGGCCAGGCAGCCATGGTATCCCTTGTTGCTGTCCCTAGCAGTCCATCTTCCCCTGTCTCTTCCCAGGAATTACAACCTGTTAACATACTCTTGGGGGGATTTGGTACCCGACTCTTCAGTCTCTCAATCTCAAGGCTTGGCTCTTGAAGAGTTAAGAGTTTGCAGATCTGCATCTTTCCCAAGGGGTTCTGGATATCCTTAAGGCTTCTCGAAAGCCTTCCACCAGAAAGACTTACAACTCCAAATGGAAAAATTCAGCATTTGGTGTTCTAAGAAGAATATTTCTCCAGACTCTGCTGAATTGCCTACGGTTCTGGATTATATGGTCGTTCTTAATGGCCTAGGTCTCAGACCAGCTACCCTTAAGGTACACTTGGCAGCTGTTTCTGCTTTCCTATCTGTAGGCAAGGCTTCCTCTCTGTCATCCCATCCTGTATTTTGTAAGTTTTTCAAGGGATTGCTGCTCATCAATCCCACCTTTAGGGGTCCTGCTCCTGCTTTGGGATCTTAATGTTTGCATTGCTCAGCTTATGCAACCCCCTTTTGAGCCTTTGTCTTCAGCAGAGCTTAAGTACTTGACTTGGAAAACTGTGTTTTTGGTAGCCATTACTTCTGCCAGACGTATTAGTGAATTGGAAGCCCTGTCAGTGGATTCTGATTTCATCTCTTTTCACAGAGATAAAGTGGTCCTTAGAACCAACAGAAAGTTCTTGCCTAAAGTGGTTTCAGATTTCCACCTCAACCAGTCTGTATCTCTCTCCCTGTTTTCTTCACTGATCATTCTTCCTCGGGCGAGAGGAGGCTACACAGTTTGGATGTTAAAAGAGCCCTTAGCTACTACATAGAGCGTACCAAGGGCCACAGGTTTGAATCCCTCCAGTTGTTCCTCACTTATGGAGATGTTGGTAAGGGCGAACCTGCCACTAAGAGATCTATTGCCAGGTGGATTGTTTCTTGTATACAATTCTGCTATGAAAAACTGGGTAGAACTCAACCCTCAAGCCTGAGGGCTCATTCCACAAGAGGTACAGCTGCTTCCCCTGGCTGCTGCCAGGGATATTCCTCTCTTAGAAATTTGTCAAGCAGCCACCTGGAAAACAGTCCATACTGTCACCAAGCATTACTCTCTGGATATCCAGGCTAGGAGTGATGCTCGGTTTGGCACAGCAGTACTTCAGAGCCTGTTTCCAAAGTAGGTTCTGTTCCTCCTCCATGGAGGTACTGCTTGGTAGTTTGCAAATGTCAGAATACACCAAGACTTCATGTTGTTTGAAGAAAAAATTACTCACCTTAGTAATTATGTTTCTTCTAGTGGAGTCTTGCTGTATTCCTGACCACCCTAACCTCCCTCTCAGAACCTAGTTTTTGGGATGTGGGTGGGCAGGAGCAGTGTTGGCACCTAGGGTGTCCTTTACACCCTCTTTTTGTTTGGGTGGAATGTTGTTTTATGGATGTGTTTTTGTTTTTGGGTTTCCTGACTTGAGTCTTCCTTTGAGAACCAAAAACATTATATATTTGCCAGTTGGCTAGTAAAAATTTTACAGTTTCCACACAGAATGCCTAGTGAGTTTTTGCTCGTAAAGATCTGACGGTTGCAGTTCGAATAACAACAGGCAGAGGCTTCAACCGAACTTGTGATGAACATTCTATGTAAGGCATAGAAAAGTTAACCCTGTGTTCCCTGGGGCAGTTGAAAGGCAGGACCTAACTGCAATTGTCAGAATACAGCAAGACTCCACTAGAAGAAACATAATTACTAAGGTGAGTAATTTTTTCTTAGAGGTGAATAACCTTTTCTTTTTGCCACTTGTCCCCTGCCACAGTGATTGGCATCTGCTGTGACTAAACCCTTCCTCTGGACAAGAGGGTCGGTGTGCAGCCGTCTTCAAAACTAGCACAAATCCTGCTTCAGAATTTTTTATTTAGCTAGGCCTTCCCTGATGAGAGTTAATTTAAGGATTTTTAGTATTGATGATTTTAAAATGTGAAGCAATAGAATATTTTATTTAAGAAATTCTCTGACCGTGTGTAAAGCGCTTTGACTCCCTGAAATGTGTGCTAAACAAAGTATTGATTGGCGAAGATTGATACAGATAAGATATGAAAATTACGTACCTACCATAATTCTGCCTCTCTTTCTATTGTCTGCTGCCTTACCTATATTTATTGTTGCACTATGTTGTTTCCCATTATATCTGTCACCTTGTTAACTGCTGTTTGCTCCAGTGTGAGTGCACAATGTCCTGAGTGTGTGCTATGTTTGCCGTTTTATATTTACTTTTACTGTTCAGCAGTACCTGTAACTACTGTACTGTACATGATGTTCCTGCACTGAAGTAGTGTACTTGTCTTACCACTCCTTTTGTACTCTCCCGGGTCATGCCTGAAAATAGTCATTGTTTGGCTAGTGTACTCGCCCGATTAACAAAAAATAAATAAATAAAAACAAATTGTTGATCTTTCTATATAACTTCACCATCATCACTGATTCCTGCTTACCTTCCCCTCTTGGGCCTCAGTCTCTGGGCAGTGCCTCCTCCTTGCTTGCCTTCCCCCAATTGAAGCCAATTGCGAGTCTAGTCCTGCTGGCACCTCAGTCCTCTGATCCTTCAGGTATGCAACAGGAATCCATCTTTGGGGGAGGGCAACCAGGGGCATTTGCCCACCTACGATAAGGGGTTCCTCGGGGCCCTCTTCTTGCAGTCCTGATGGGGACCCCCCTCTGGAATTTCTGGGGGGGCCTGGGTAGCCCGACTCTGGTCTCACATTGACCTCTGGGATCCTCACCTCAATTGATGGGAAAGTGGAAGGGCCCTGGGGACCTCCAGTCCCCCTTCTTCTTGGAGCAGAGACTCCTCTCTGAATTTTCCTGGGCAGGGTCCCCCTTTTCTTTTAAAAAAGAAAGGGGGTGAACTTCTACTCGGACATCCTCTTGCCCCTCCTACCATCTGGCTTGGAGTGTGTGATGTGTGTTCTTTCAAGTTAAGACCCCTTCTGTTGAAACAGTCTTTCTTAGAGGGGGATTCTGCCCCAGGGTGGGTCATGTCCCCACTCTTGTGTGAATTAGGGACAGGAGTGAGAAACCTTTGACACCCTTTCCATCCCCCTCTGGACCGGGGGGGATGCACCATCACAGCCCGGTGCCCTGACTTGTGCTCTGCTCTACTGGACTGGTGTCCAGCTAGTTCCTTTACCTCTTGCCTTCAAATCTAGCTTGAAGGTTCTGTGCAACTCACTCCTTCACTCTGTGGAGCTTCAAAAAAAAAAAGGAGGTTGGATGAGTAGATTAGGGCAGTAGTGCCCCTGCTGGTCCTCAGAGAGTGCCTTGGACCTCTGCTGTGGTGTCGTTAGGTCTCTCATCTCCTCTCCCCTCTTTATCTTTTTGTAACCCCCCTGCAAATGGGGGTTCCCAAAAGACTTCCAGGAGCTTGCTTGAATGCTCCAAGCCTGAATGGTGTTTGGCATTTAAGCCATTTATCAGTGAGTGTTTTTAGAACCTCTGGTACTGTCTCTTTAAGAGCTGTCTGCTTGCAGACATAATTAGTTTGTATGGGGGACTGTGTGTTTCTTTGATTGAGTACCACTCGAGCTGCTGCTAATTCACTCCATTTTGCAGTCACTAGGAGTGCAAAGGGAACCTATCTGAAAGATGTAACTGTTTGCCAGAAATAATTTAGAGTAATAATGAAAATACAGTTTGTCTAACCTGCTTTCTTTGCAGTCAGAACTGTGTTTGCCTAGTTCCCCATTCTAGTTTTCAACTGCTGAACTGGACCAATCAGTGTGGGGTAAGCTAGCTCTAAAATGGTGCCTTGGACGAATCAGAACTTGGACTCATAATCTGAGCCAGCCACAAGAGGATTGTATGGGCAGTGACTCTGGGAGATGTAGTTTAGACTTCGGCGCCTTTTTGGACCAACAGCAGCAGTCTATTGTGAGTGACAGCCAATCCAGTCAAGAACTGGGAGGAACTCAAAGGATGTGCCCGGTTTTGTCTGTTGGAGTTTCAGTTTAGATCTGGCAGTGAAGGGAAAAGAAACCCTGTGCTCCTTCAGTGCACAGTTTCAGTCAAAAAACGTGTGTAAGGCCCAGAGTTCCGGTCTGCAGCTTGTGTAACTGCTTGTTAGGACTGAACTGTCCTGTGAAAAGAATCAAAGGATCTCTGAAGAGTAGAAACCAGGCTCACCCTGTAGAAGACTGGAGAAATTGCCAAATTACTCGGTCTGTCAGGACTTGAATCTGCTGTGTGTTCTCCGGATTGTGCAGTAATTGTGATCGGGATAGAGAAGCAGCCTGCCTGTTTGCTATATAAATGTGTGAGGAGTCTTGTGGAGCTCAAGAGTAGCCCCTGCTGACACTGAAGGACCCTATCTTGTTTGGAGGTCGTGAGTACTAATTCAGGGTCGCCCTGTTTAATTGCCACATTAAACCAAATGGAATTACTGTACTGTTGACTGTTTAATTCTTTTCTTTCGTGTGAAAGGCCCTACCAGCTGCCACGGTTTGGACTAGCCACTAGGGCTTGGGTACCCAGGGACAGTAACTGATAGGGATAGGCCTGTGCACAGAGCCATAGGTAGATGAGTAGAGTGATAAGCTAATTAACCTGATTTCCCCCTGTCCTTGTTATATCCCCCTAAATAAATCAGAGCTGCTTGTTTCAGCAAAGTTATACTGCCTGAGGTATTTGTCTATGTTAAAGTATTGTACTGTGATTGTTGCACTGTATCTCATTTTACAGGAGGTCCCAGTGCCTGAACCAGCCCTGGGGGTAAGTGTATACTGTGAAGGTAATTCTGATATATTGTGTGGGCCACTAGTGGGAAGAAAGGGGGGTTGCAGTGTCCCAGAGGGCTGTGACCAAGTAAGTTTAACTATTGCAAACCCTGACCTCTGGGTGGAGGCACCCGCCATTGGATCCAGGCCCTCAACCTGTTAGTGGCAAATCAGGCAGGGGTAGTAGCCCCTGGGATAGCGCCATCTAGGGTTACATCTTGGAGGCACCGCTGGGATTGTGTGTCCTCTAGTGGCCATATTTACAAACCACTGTTAAGGAGAAAAAAATAAATTAATGGTACCCGACAGAAGTGGCTGTGCACCGGCTGGTGGAGTGGTGTACTGGGGAGGAGATCGACCCCAAAATGCTATGCTTATCCTGGACATCCCCTTGGTATCAATACGGACACTGTGCAGGGAGTATTTCCAAGGTGGAAGGTTTACAAAACCCTGTGGTGGTGGGTCGGCATGCTAATCTGCTCACCCACACTTTCCTGGCCCTAGTAGAGTTTAGGATCCCATAGATAGCTCCAAAGTGCCACAGACCATTACCCCAGAGGGAGCCCTCACTGCTTGGAGAGTGATAACTAAGTACAGTAAAGACCCGGGGGAATGAGCCCTCCACTATCTGAAACTTTTGAGGAGAAATTTGCTAATGGTTGCTGGGGAAGGGAAAACTGTGGAGGACTTGAAGAAACTATTCTTGCCACCGGGGTGTTCCTCCCCAACACCCTCTCCCGCCTCCAGTACCGTAATGGTGGCTGAACCAATGCAGACTCTATTTCTGCACCTGCCATTAGTCACGACTCTTACCGAAGGTTGAGGATCTTCTCTGGCACCTTCCCACCCCAAGGGAGGATGACTGGGAGACCTGATAGACTATGTTGCCCCCAAGTGCTAGAATGGCAATGCTCGGAAGCCAAAAGCGAAGAGGGTTAGTGAGAGCCTCGAGGTCCTGCCCTGGCTACCATCCGTACAACGGGCCAGTAACCCTGAAGTGACTGCACAGGCCTATCTTGAGGCCCTGAGAATGTGTATGGGAGCCCAGATTCTGATGAAGACCTATGGTGGAGAGTAAGAGATGCACAACAGTACCAAGGGGAGTTGTTGTCTGTGTATGTATCTCGGCTGGAAAAATTGTTGCAAGAATGCCTCAGAAAGGGTAGTTTGCCAGCGATTGAACTGGACCGAACCAGGCTGGACAGGATCCTAAGTCTGCCCCTTCTCAGAACTGCTGTTGCTTCAGTTACGCCTGGCAAATCGACTGGAATCCCACTCTCCTATGATGAGTTAATGAGAGAAATTCGAGGAGTTGAGAAAAGGCGACCTCGGAGGGACCTGCACCAACAGCTGCGGCTACGACCCGAGTGACTGAGGTGACCCATCAAGTGAAGTTCAGGGGCAGAGGTTGGCAGTAAAATGAGTGCTCTGACAAGGAAAAGATATGCCACAATGGGGCGAACTGTTGAGAGAGATCCGGAATTCAAAACAGTCCTTTATGAAGGCCACGCCTGCAAGTACGGGCCCCTGACCTATATCCGACTGCATCTGCATGGGGGTGGGGGTACCCACCCATGTATCTCCTGCTGATAACAGCTCCAAACTCAATTCCTTGACCATGGAAGTGGAGAAACTGACGAGATGTCTCCAAATGCTTATCACGCAGACAGAGATGGCACCCAGGTTTCCAGTTAGTAATACCCCGCCCTGGCTCCCAGTGTAGCGCCTCGGCCAGCTCAAACTACAGAAAGTATGTTTGCTATAATTGTGGGGAAAGATGGGCACATGAAAGGAATGCCAGTCCCAAAAGACACTGACAAAGTTGCATATAGGCTACAAGGAGAGCTTCGGAGAACAAATCAGTGGTTAAGAGGTGCACGACATGATCCCAGTGAGGCACCAAAATGCTAATTCACGCCTTTTGTGGCAAGGTCAGTTGCCCAGGCCCCCACTCACCGCCTCCAGACTGGTCCAGAATAGTGGGTCCCTCCATGGAGACCACTGTAAAGGTGAATGGAGTGTCTACAAGAGCTGTATTAGACAGTGGCCCCAAGTGACAATTATGTTCCAGGATTGGTATCAGAAGCATTTGTCAGACATACCCTTACAACCATTAGAAGGACTGCATGTATGGGGTTAAGGAGAAGGCCTACCCTTATTCCGGTATATCCGGAATTTGGCTGTCTTTCCCACCTCCGTGGCTGGAGTGGCCAAACAAGTAGAGACCTCTAGCCTTAGTGTGTCCCCCACTGGACTGTATGATGGTGTCCCTTTGTTGATTGGAACAAATGCTCATATGTTCGAAGGCTGGCACAGTTGTGTTATGAAAAACAGGGTCAACGATAGTAGAGCTTTAAGAGTTCCGCTTTAATTAAGAAGGCCTATGAGGCACAGAGATGCTGAAAAATAGAACCAGAGGAACCGATCGAATTGTATGGAAGAAGGATCCTGAGTCTCTGATCCTGGCGCCAAATGCCCAGTGTACCTTACAGGAGAGGTCCGTATCAGAAAGGATGTTAAGAATAAAATATTAATGTTGGATGCACCAGGCGATGGAAAATTCCAGAGGGACTGCTGGTCAAGCCCAGTATTTGCCCGCTAGAGCCCATGCTTATGCCAGAAGGGTAATGGTCCAAGTTCATAATGTGTCTGAAAGAGACATTCGAGTAAATATAGGTTGCATCCTGGCTAATGTGCATTGTGCAGACACTGCAGTGCTACCCAGCAGCAAGAGTTCAAGGAAGAATGACAGAGTAACGCCTGACTTGTTTGATTTGCGACCCCGCTGCCAGCTGAATGGAAAGTGAGGATCAGTGAGAAGCTTGCCCAGAGAGACCAGGTTTTTTCTTTAAAGGAATGGGACGAGGATGCGGGCAAGGAGCTGAGCACAATATTCGCTGCATGACGAAAGACCATTTCGTGGAGAGGTCTCATTCTGGCACCTGCTGATATAGATGATGTGAGACGGCATCTGCAAGAGATGTTAGCTGCTGGTGTAATACAAGAATCCAGAAGCCCTTATGCTTCCCCATTGTGGTAGTGAGGAAAAGAATGGGACAGTAAGGATGTGTGGGATTATCGCACCTTAAACCGCGGACTATCCCTGATCAGTACACAATGCCCCGCATTCAGGATGCTTTGGACTGCCTAAACGGGAGCAAGTGGTTCTCTGTGCTGGATTCTCGCAGAGTGGGTACTACCAGATCCCGATGGCCCCAGAGGACCGTGAGAAGACAGCCTTTATCTGTCCGCTTGGCTTCTATGAATTCATGAGGATGCCTAGGATTTCAGTGCCCCAGCCACTTTTCAACGATTGATGGAGCGGCAGTGGGGACATGAACTTACTAGAGTGCCTGGTATACCTAGATGATGTTATTGTGTTTGGCAGCTCACTGGAGGAACATGAGAGCAGATTATTTAAGTATTGGACTGACTGGAGGACTTTGGCCTTAAACTGTCCATTGATAAGTGTCAATTCTTTTCAACATCAGTAAAGTATGTGGGACACATAGTATCCACTGAGGAATAGAGACCGCACCAAGTAAAGTTGAGGCCTTGACCACCTGGCCACAGCCCAAAATCTAAAAGAACTGCAAAGATTCCTGGATTCTGTGGTTATTATCGGCTTTCATCAAGGACTATTCAAGAGTGATCCGCCTTTACTTAACCTTACTCAAGGGTATCCCCAACCCACAAAAATACCAAAAGTCAGCGCCTCAAGACTGAAAGAGTGTATTTTCGTCCTGAGTGAAGTATTTGGGCCCAGCTGGACCTGATTGTGAGACTGCTTTTCATGAGATCATATATCAACTTACCCATGCTCCAGTGCTGGCCTATGCCGATCCAAGAAAACCTTACGTCCTGCACACTGATGCTAGTTTGCAAGGGTTGGGGGCTGTGTTGTACCAAGAGCACGAGAATGGCCTGAGACCAGTGGCCTTTGCCAGTAGAAGCCTGACCCCATCTGAAAAGAACTATCCTTCTTACGAACTGAGTCAATTGTTTGGGCAATTCCTAGTCAATACTGGAGACGGTGGCCTTCTGACTGTCTAAGCCCCCAGCTTTTCTGCCCCTGGAGCCAATGCTCCCAGAAAGTGAGGTGCAAAGCATCAGATCAGATGAAATGGAATCATTGTGCATGGTTGAACTGTTTGAGCTTTCAGGGAGGAAAATGATGGATTGGGGCAGACTGGTGATACACCAGAACAAGAAGAGTATTTTGAGTGCCCTGACAGTCCACTGCCAGTGTCCGAAAGCTTCCATGCGAGCCAAATGTTGTGGACTCAGAAACTGTAACTCCTGGAGCTGAAAGTGCCCCCAAGTTCTAGCCTCTCTACCCCAGGGAGACTCCTGACAAGTGAGGACAATGCTGAAAATGAGGCTTAGAGTGCAGAGACTGTAACAGTTCCCCTAGAAAGGCTGGTTGAGCTGTAAAGCCTGTGGTGCACCTCAGTTATGATTCCCTTGGGAGGCCTGTGGATTTGCCTCTCAATGTTGTCCATAAAGGAGTATATGTCCCCGGAGCTCATTGCCCAAACTGAGCGCCAGTGCTAACTCCGTTACTTGTGTTGCTTCTTTCAGTATGGTGCCCTTGCCCCTGTCCAGCCCCAAGGTAACTGATAGGAAGGACCCTCTCTTCAGGTTTCATGTACAAGAGGTAATAACTTGAGTTATGATACAATGTATATGTAATACTGTGTAAAGAGTGACGTACTGCAATGTTTCAGAAATGTGTTCTTGGTAAAATGATATATTGACTGATGATTACATGTGTGAGCCTAATGCAAATGTGTATGGTTGCAGTTAAAACTTATGGGGGTACTTGCTTGACGCGGACGTCAAGCTTTCCCAGGCCAGGAAGGGTGTAACCCCCCTACAAATGGGGGTTCCCAAAAGACTTCCAGGAGCTTGCTTGAATGCTCCAAGCCTGAATGGTGTTTGGCGTTTAAGCCATTTATCAGTGAGTGTTTTTAGAACCTCTGGTACTGTCTCTTTAAGAGCTGTCTGCTTGCAGACATAATTAGTTTGTATGGGGGACTGTGTTTCTTTGATTGAGTACCACTCGAGCTGCTGCCAATTCACTCCATTTTTGCAGTCACTAGGAGTGCAAAGGGAACCTATCTGAAAGATGTAACTGTTTGCCAGAAATAATTTAGAGTAATAATGAAAATACAGTTTGTCTAACCTGCTTTCTTTGCAGTCAGAACTGTGTTTGCCTAGTTCCCCATTCTAGTTTTCAACTGCTGAACTGGACCAATCAGTGTGGGGTAAGCTAGCTCTAAAATGGTGCCTTGACGAATCAGAACTTGACTCATAATCTGAGCCAGCCACAAGAGGATTGTATGGGCAGTGACTCTGGGAGATGTAGTTTAGACTTCGCGCCTTTTTGGACCAACAGCAGCAGTCTATTGTGAGTGACAGCCAATCCAATCAAGAACTGGGAGGAACTCAAAGGAAGTGCCCGTTTTGTCTGTTGGAGTTTCAGTTTAGATCTGGCAGTGAAGGGAAAGAAACCCTGTGCTCCTTCAGTGCACAGTTTCAGTCAAAACGTGTGTAAGGCCCAGAGTTCCGTCTGCAGCTTGTGTAACTGCTTGTTAGGACTGAATCCGTCCTGTGAAAAGAATCAAAGGATCTCTGAAGAGTAGAAACCAGGCTCACCCTGTAGAAGACTGGAGAAATTGCCAAATTGCACTCGGTCTGTCAGGACTTGAATCTGCTGTGTGTTCTCCCGGGTATTGTGCAGTAATTGCGATCGGGATAGAGAAGCAGCCTGCCTGTTTGCCATATAAATGTGTGAGGAGTCTTGTGGAGCTCAAGAGTAGCCCTGCTGACATTGAAGGACCCTATCTTGTTTGGAGGTCGTGAGTACTAATTCAGGGTCGCTCCCTGTTTAATTGCCACATTAAATCCAAATGGAATTACTGTACTGCTGACTGTTTAATTTTTCTTTTCTCTGTGTGAAAGGGCCCCTACCAGCTGCCACGGTTTGGACTAGCCACTAGGGCTTGGGTACCCAGGGACAGTAACTGATAGGGATAGGCCTGTGCACAGAGCCATAGGTAGATGAGTAGAGTGATAAGCTAATTAACCTGATTTCCCCCTGTCCTTGTTATATCCCCCTAAATAAATCAGAGCTGCTTGTTTCAGCAAAGTTATACTGCCTGAGGTATTTGTCTATGTTAAAGTATTGTACTGTGATTGTTGCACTGTATCTCATTTTACAGGAGGTCCCAGTGCCTGAACCAGCCCTGGGGTAAGTGTATACTGTGAAGGTAATCTTGATATATTGTGTGGGCCACTAGTGGAAAGAAAGGGGGGTTGCAGTGTCCCAGAGGGCTGTGACCAAGTAAGTTTAACTATTGCAAACCCTGACCTCTGGGTAGAGGCACCCGCCATTGGATCCAGGCCCCTCAACCTGTTAGTGGCAAATCAGGCAGGGGTAGTAGCCCCTGGGATAGCGCCATCTAGGGGTTACATTTTTATGTCCGTTCTTTCACTCTCCTTCCCTTTCTGCTATCCCTCCTTTGGCCTGCCCAGTGGTTAGAGCCCCTGTTCCCAATCCCTAGGCTATGTCTCTACCTCTCGTGGACGGCCTTATTTCTTTTTCTGTTTATATCTTTTCCTTTTTACTGTCTCTTGGGTTCCCTTGCCCCGCCCTCCTTCTCCTCTGTCTCTGATTTTCCCACTGTCTCTCTGGCATGCAGAACTGAAGTGTAGGAGCAGTCATTGTCAGTTACAGGCCAACTCTAGAGCGCTACACACTACGTCTGCCTTAAGGGCAGTACCGTCCTGGTGCAGTCTCTTCCCCCTAGAGAAAAAAATGTCTCATGTGGGGTCCTGCACCTCTGGCTTAAACCCACCAGTGATGAATAGTGAAAATATACAGAAAGATCAACAATTATGGTAGGTCCGTAACTTTCATTTTCCATTTAGTAGTTAGTCAACTACATACATTAGCATACCTGTCTCATAGATTCCGACTTCAAGCCGAGCGGCCACCAAGCACTGCAGCTGCACCCCTAAAAATTTCAGTGTGAGGATGTGAAGTAGGGAACAGGGCTGCAGACACGCTACATGTGGAATAATGAAATTGGGGGAGGAGACTCTAAACATGCTGACCGTTTCTTTGCTTTCATTCATACATGTATGGGTCTAATATATGACATAGATTACTGCCCCATACTGTATAAATGGAAGCAAAGAAACTGTTGGCATGTTTACAGAGCCCCCAAAATTGGTACTGTTTATGTTATATATTATAATACTTTATTGTGTTTTATGGTAAGAACAAACATGCAGTTCCAAGAATCTAGCAAAGTCCATTGTAACAAATCAGTTTAAGTAACTTATTCTAGTTGATATCTGTTTTCAGTATGCAAGCACTCTTTTTTGAATGCCGCCCTGAAACATAATAAACAGAGCTTCATCTTCTTTTTTTTAAATAAAGGTTTTTCAGCCTTTGGTTAGATGGGCAGCTCTTCAGCCCTGTCCTTATTTCCTGTGACTGACTCCCACTCCTGATCTGGGGGTACTCAGCCTCTGCATATTCCTCCCCCTGCAGCGGGGCCAGGAGGGGAAGGGCCATCCTGTTCCTCAGATAACAAATCCAGATAACCTACCTGTGCGGATGGTGGAGCTGGCCCAGTGAGATGGGCAGGGCTACATATAGCCCATCCTTCCAGTTTCCATTTTTCTTGTCCCCTACTACAGTGCCAGTACTTCTGTGAGGAGGCACACACGGCCTGCGCAGCTGCAGAGCTTCCCTTTTAGTCACTTGGGCCTGCACTGTCAGCGGGCCTCCACTCGGTGGCAGTCACAGGCCAAGATGGCTGACCACCCTTCTCTGGGAGAGGAGAGCAGTCCCCTGGGACGATTGATCCTCTCCCACCTCACTGACCCCAGCAACCAGTGCTTGTTCCTGAACACGGGTCACAGGAGGGGTGGGAGGTAAGGGGTTCGGTGTTTTAGCCCTCCATGTCACTGGGATGGCCTATCAGAGCTTAATCTTCAATGGAAAGGTAATCCATTTAGTGTTTTCAGTTGTTGCTTGTAGTAGTATGACTGCAATACATCAATTGTAATAATCAATTCTAATAGCAATGTTTCTCCCGAAGGCTACAGTAATACATGAAAGGGTACACTGACTGTCAGCACGAGTTCAAATGTAGGGGAAGACAGTCAGGAAGGACGTAGAAAAGCATTATCTCACCCAGACAGTGACATGGCTGTGGAATGGATTACCAGAAAAAGTGATAAATGCAAACAGTGTTCTGAGTTTCAAGACTAGGCTTGATAGCTGCTGGAAGGGAAAAAGTATTTCAGGTGACTGCTGTAGGATAACAGGGAGGTGAACTAGATCGACCACACCCTTTAGTCTTACCAAACCTATGCACCTTAGAACCTAGATAATAGCTTTTGATTTCTTAGAAAAGTGACAACTGTGGGGTTGCAGCCTTTAAGGGGGGGTCTTTCCATGAAACCCTGTCCACACTGAACTTTCACTGATATTCTATTTCAGCAAATTTAATGTATTTGCTTCTTGTGTGTCCCAGACTGTGAGAGAGTCAGGAGAAGTACAGGCGTGGTCTGTGGAAGATGGATTCAACATCAGCACTTTGTGTCTTCAAACACAGGTATGACTAGCAGTCGTGTCTCACCTAAGCATGTTACACACAGAAGCAGCCTTACTACACACAGATACATAGAAAAGATATGCTGAATATGTAAGAAAGCGGAGTGTGTATGTGCCCTTTCACTTTTGAGATATTGTAAACAGCATTTCTGCACTTTACATTACCTTTGACAATGTGTGCAGTCTCCTTTAATATTGGTAAGCACAGTGTGCAACGTCTTTTACATCTCATCTTATGCAACTGAGTTTTAAGTCTCCCAGGTCGCTCCTGTAAAAAAGCTTTCAGCTTAGTGTGCTATACCTGGTTAAACAACTAAATAATAAAAAAAAAAAAGTCAAACGTTAATTTAGACCTGTAGGCACAATGCTTTTTTCCATGCTTAACATTCCATAAGGTTTATAATTTATGTTATCCAAATTTCTTTACATTCCAGTCACGGAATCCCTTCTAAACTTGACAGATGGACATTGTGAGTTTTTTTTTTTCAGGCCCTACTGAACCTGATTGACTCATGTTGCTGTAGGGTGTGGCAGATATACAAAATGCATTTAATGAATGTAAATCTGTTCTGCAAACCTACAGTTCTACAAACACTATAATCTGAGGTACTGTGGTGTTCCATGTCGTCTTTTTTCATCACCAATGTTCTTTATAATTATATTATATGGTTTCAAACAACATGAAGTCTTGCTATATTATGACATATGCAGTGAGTCCCAGCCTTCGAACTGCTCCGGAGGTGAAAGAGTTAGCATTCCATGCCAGGCATGGAACTTTGAGCTCAAGCTCGGTTGAAAACTCTATCTGTTGTTCTTCAAACTCAAACTGTCAGATTCTTTACTCCGCCTCACTGAACAGTCGCTCCAGAGATTTCTCCTTCTGCTCAGTTCATTTTGTCGGTTAAAGTATAAAGTTTTTCTATTTTTTAACCGAAATTAAACCGCAGCCGGTCGGTTCAAGCTCTATCTGTGGTATTTGTAAGTACTAGATAGGTTTTACATTTACTTTCTGTGTGGAACTTGTAAACGGTTTCATCGGTTCGGTTTGAACCGATCAAGTTATTTCTATTACATTACTTTGTTTTAGAAGTGCGGTTCCCGGTTCTTATCGGTTCTAAATAAAACAGATTTCATTACGGTTTTTTCCACGACCCGTGACACGGTTGGGAACCGATAAGGGAGTCTTGCTTAGCGGATTGCCATAACCGGGCAAGTGTTTGCTTAGGATGGCACTATGTCTGAGAAACCCAAAAGAAAAAACGGCCCACTGAGTTTCAACACTGTGTTGTCTGTGGGGAAGCCTTTGTCAAGGCTGACCCCCACACCACATGTGTTTATTGTCTGGGGTTTGACCACCCTAATGCAGACTGCCAGATTTGTAAGAGTTTTCCTGCAGCTACCCAGGATAAGAGAGTTGGTAGACTCAGGGAACGGGAGGCCAAAAAGTCCTCTGAACCAGATATGCAGCCCGGTTCGATTGAAACCGAACCGGAGGGAGTGCACTCTGACCAGGGCAATACTTCCTCGGGCAAAGGAGAGCCAACTCTGAGGAGTCGGTTCCAACAAAGAGAACTAGAAAATCAGCTGGTGTGGGCCAAAACTTCCCTCTCCAACGCTGAAGAAATAGCTAAAAGCAATAAAATTGTTCAGTCACTCTCCCCGGTTCCGACCGAACCGCACCATCAGGTAAGCGCCCGGTTCGGTCGGTTCCACCGGTTCAAGAGTATGATTTGGAGGAATTTTATGAACTAGAGGAGGGGGAAGAGGAGTATGAGGAGAGTGAATGTGGTTTTGAGAGTCTGGTTGTGCCCATTGAACCGGACATCTCTCCAGACAGACCTTCAGGAGTGTCTCCCCCTAGGCTTTCTGAGTCCCCTTCTCATTTTATGTTTTATAAAAAAGTGGCTGAAACCCTCCAGCTCCCTATGGAGGAAGGTGTGGATGATCAAGAAGAGCCTGATTATGTAGAAATGATGGCTATCCCAGAGTCTAGGAGACTGTCTATTCCTCTGCATAAATCTTTTTGGAAACAGACAGAAAAAATTCTAAAAGCTCCTCACACTATACCTCCTGTTGATAAAAGAATGGACAAAAAGTATGCATTATCAGGGTCTGATACGGAGTTCCTTACACAACAAAGCAGCCATGTGGGGGTGGTGCAGGCTGCAGCCTGTGACAGGGCAAATATTCCCTTAGCCTCTCACCCCCCTGACAAGGACTCCAGAAAGATAGATGCCATGGCAAAGAAACAGTACATGGCAGCATCCTTGGGACTCAGACAGGCAAATTATATGGCTTATGTTGCTAGATATCAAAAATCCAGATGGGATACTGTTTTGGCTCTAGCAAAGCAGGTCCCTGGCCAGCTGGCAAAGGAGCTGGAGCTGGTGGCCGCTGATGGTATTGAGGCATCTAAGGTGCAATTCCATCCTGCAGTGGACTCTACTGATGTATCATCTAGAGTCATGGCTACATCTGTGGCTTTCCGTAGAATGGCTTGGCTCAGATGTACTAGCCTGTCACAGGATACCCAGACTAAGGCCATGGATTTCCCTGTTGTGGGTAACTCTCTGTTTGGGGAGCAAACAGAGAATTACATGAAGAAAATGGATGAATATAGGACCACCTATAGGAGTGCACAGGCCAAGGAAAGGCAAGTCACTCCCCAAAGGCAGCCTCCCAGGGGCAGGGGCAGGCCTTTTCATAGGCCTTTTTACCAAGCCCAGGCCTCCTCTTCAGCTTATGCACAGAGGGGGTTCTTTAGAGGGAGAGGCAGATGGGGTGCAAGCAGACCTGCTTCCACCCCTCAGCCTAAAGCCCCTGCCAAGCAGGCACCCTGATGGGGTGCCCAGGGCCGATTCTCCACTACCTGTAGGGGGCAGGCTGGCTTACTTTGTCCAGGACTGGGAGTCTCTAACATCAGACAAGTGGATCCTGGAAGTAGTAAGCCAGGGACTGGTTCTCAGCTTCAAAAAATTTCCAAAGATGAGAACCAGATCCTTTCCACCTGCAAATCCTTCAGAGGCTCTTGCCCTCGAAGCAGAAGTCTCCACCCTTCTGACTCTCAGAGCTGTGGAAAGGGTTCCACCCCTACACCAAGGCAAAGGATTGTACTCCAGGTACTTCCTTACCCCAAAAAAGACAGGAGAATGGCAGCCCATCCTGGATCTCAGGTATCTAAACAAGCACCTTTTAAAACCAAAATTCAAAATGGTGACTCTGGGAATTGTTTTACCCTCTGTAAGGCCAGGGGACTGGCTAGTGTCCCTGGACCTCAAGGATGCCTATTTTCATGTTCTCATCAGAAGCTTCCATCGAAAGTACCTCAGAGTCGAACTGCCCTCAGGCCATTGCCAGTTCAGAGCAATGCCCTTCGGCCTCACATCTGCCCCAAGGGTATTCACAAAATGCCTGGCAGTAGCAGTTGCCCATTTAAGAAGGCAAAAAATTGCCTTCTTTCCTTACCTGGACGACTGGCTCATAGTAGGCCAGTCTCCAGACCAAGTCAGGTTACATCTTCAAGTAACTCAGCAACTGCTAACTTCTCTAGGTTTCCTTCTCAATCTTCCAAAATCAGTCCTAGAACCTGTCCAGCTTCTCACCTTCATAGGTGCAGAACTGAACACAAAAGAAGCCAGAGCCTTCCTTCCTCTGGAAAGAGCAAGGACCCTGATTTCTCTGGCTTCCTCCTTCACCCTCCAGGCCTCTCGACCAGCAAGGCACTTTCTCCAGCTCCTGGGAAACATGGCTGCTTCGACAGCATTAGTGCAGGGAGCCAGATTACAGATGAGGGACATCCAGTTCCATTTGAGAGCCTTTTGGTCTCAAAGGAGGGACCCTCTAACCAAATTAATTCCAGTGACTCGAACCCTGATCCAGGCCCTTCAGTGGTGGCAGGACCAGGGCAATTTGAGACAGGGGTTCCCCTTCACCCCTCAGTCTCACTCCTTAATCCTTACTACAGATGCATCCCTCTTGGGGTGGGGAGCTCACATGGGCGACGTCACTACCCAGGGATTGTGGTCCTCTCAGGAATCTCTGCTCCACATCAATCTGTTGGAACTCAGAGCAGTTTTTCTAGTACTTCAAGGCTGTTCAGGTCAGAACAGACAATACCACCGCAATGTGGTACATCAGCAAGCAAGGGGGCACTCGGTCTTTGGCCTTGTGCACCGAAGCAATGAAGTTGTGGTCTCTGGCTTACTCCCTGAACACCTCCCTTGTAGCAGTTCACCTCCCAGGCAAGGACAATATCCTGGCAGATGCTCTCAGCAGGATTTCCCAGGGCCATCACTAGGATCCCCTAGTACTGGAGGTGGTATTTGCCAGATGGGGCACACCCCAGAATGATCTTTTTGCAGCCCCAGACAATCACCAGCTTCCCCTTTTTTTTGCAGCCCCCCAGTGTTGGGCTCTGTCCCTCTGGATGCCTTCCTTCTTAGTTGGGAAGGGAAGTTTCTCTATGCATTTCCCCCTTCCCTCTCCTGTTCAAAGTGCTAGTCAAAATCAGATCTCAACCCTGCAAGATGATCCTGATTGGTCCAGACTGGGCCAGACAGCCCTGGTACCCACTCCTTATGTCCTTAGTAGTCCACCTTCCCCTGTGTCTTCCCAGGAATCACAATCTGTTATCCTGTGTTCAGGGGAGAGTTTGGTACCCGAACCTCAAATCTCTCAACCTCAAGGCGTGGCTCTTGAAGAGTTAGAGTTTGCTGACCTACACCTCTCCCAAGGTGTTTTGGATATCCTGAAGGCTTCGAGGAAGCCTTCCACCAGGGCTACTTATAATTCCAAATGGAAGAGATTTTCCATATGGTGCTCTGCAAAGCATATTACCCCAGAATCTGCTGGTATACCCACGGTCCTGAACTATATGGTCCATCTAAATACTTTGGGGCTGAGACCAGCTACCCTAAAGGTGCACCTGGCAGCCGTGTCTGCTTTCTTATCAGCAGGTAAGCCCTCTTCTCTTTCAGCTCATCCCGTGTTCTCCAAGTTTTTCAAAGGGTTGCTTCACACCAACCCCCCCATTCAGGGATCCTGCCCCTGGCTGGGATCTTAATATCTGCATTGCCCAGCTTATGCAACCCCCTTTTGAGCCCTTGTCTTCAGCAGAGCTTAAGTACTTGACTTGGAAAACTGTGTTTTTAGTAGCCATCACTTCTGCCTGGCGCATAAGTGAGTTACAAACATTGTCAGTGGAGCCTGATTTTCTCTCTTTTCACAGAGATAAGGTAGTCCTCAGGACTAACAGAAAGTTCTTACCTAAGGTGGTCTCAGATTTCCACCTTAATCAGTCTATGTCTCTCCCTGTGTACTTCACTGACCATTCCTCCTCTGGTGAGAGGAGGTTGCACAGTTTAGATGTCAAAAGATCCCTTAGCTACTACATAGATCGTACCAAGGGTCACAGGTTTGACTCCCTCCAACTGTTCCTCACTTATGGTGAGGTCGGCAAAGGGAAACCTGCCACTAAAATATCCATTGCCAGGTGGATCGTCTCTTGTATCCAATTCTGCTATGAAAAACTGGGTAAAGTTCCTCCCTCAGGCCTGAGGGCTCACTCTACCAGAGGTACAGCTGCGTCTCTGGCTGCTGCCAGGGACATCCCTATCCTAGAGATATGTCAAGCAGCTACCTGGAAAACAGTTCACACTTTTACCAAGCATTACTACCTGGACATCCAGGCTAGGAGTGATGCTCGATTTGGCACAGTTGTGCTTCAGAGTCTATTTCCTAAGTAGGTTCTGTCCCTCCTCCATGGGTACTGCTGTGAGTCTGCATATGTCATAATATAGCAAGACTTCATTTTGTTTGAAGAAAAAATTACTCACCTTAGTAATGTTGTTTCTTCTAATGGAGTCTTGCTATATTATGACCTCCCCCCCCCGCCTGCCCCTCTCAGAACCTTACTTATGGGGATGTGGGTGGGCAGGGCAGTGTTGGCACTTTTTAGATGCCCACCTTGTTTTCACCCCCTCCTTTTGGGGTGTTCTGTGTTGTGTTTGTCATTTTTTGGGTCTCCTGACTTGAGTCTTTGTTTTGGCACCAAAAAATGTGTTTATATAATTAGTAGCCAGTGGCTAGTGTAGGGTTACAGCTTCCACACAGAGTCTTAGTGAGTTTTGCTCGTAAAGATCTGACAATTTGAGTTTGAAGAACAACAGATAGAGTTTTCAATCGAGCTCAAGCTCAAAGTTCCATGCTTGGCATGGAATGTTAACTCTTTCACCTCCGGAGCAGTTCGAAGGTTGGGACTCACTGCATATGTCATAATATAGCAAGACTCCATTAGAAGAAACAACATTACTAAGGTGAGTAATTTTTTCTTCTTATCTATTATTCTATAGATAATAGTCTGTTTGGGGTTAGCGTGGCTCAACTGGTAGCACATCAGTCTCTGGACCAGAAGGTCATGGGTTCTCGTCCCATACCAGGATTGGACTCATACCTAGAACACTGGCATCTGAGTGTAGTATTGGGGGGTGTTGTACTGCTGAGGTGTGCTGTCCTTCGGCTGAGATGTTAAACCGAAATCCCTTCTACTCATCCTAGTGATGTCCTGGTGGGTGTCCAGGTGGAAGTAAAAGAACCTAGGGCAATCTTTGCAAAGAGTAGGGGACATTCCCAGTGTCCTGGCCAACATTCCACTTCCCATAAAACCAGTTCATGCAATTATCCAGGCTGTGTGTGGGTGATGATGTGTGATATGGCTGCCACTACACATTCAGTCACTTCACTAGCAGTCCAGTATTGCTTGTAAAGCACTTTGGGATACACTGTGCATGAAAAGCACTATATAAATACTGATTGTTCTTCTTTATCTATTTTATGCACTCAGTTTAAAGAGCCACTGATGCCACAGGTGAAACTTTGAAAAAAACAGTATGTGCATGTGTATGTAGGTATACTGTATAACCCCTTATTTCAGTGTACCTTTTTTGCCATTGAGTCAGTGCAAGTTGGTGCCTTAGTGTAACTTGATATTAGCGGGATTACGGCTGCATTTGCAAGTCAGCTGTCAAACTCCACTAATGACACTAATCAGTTATCTGAAGCTCTACAAATGGGTCACAAACACTTCCTCATCATCCCTCTGTGTTGCTGAACAACAGATAATGTAATTGCTACAGTGGCTAACTAAGAAGCCTGCAGTCAAACGAGACCTATTGGCAAGCTGCTTAGTACTACAAATCTGAGCCAGAGTGCACCTGTGCCACTGAAAGTGGCTGAATCCATTGTCATTGAACTTTCAAGCCCACTGGCAAATAGACCCACAGAGAGTATGTTTCATACTCTGGCTTTGAGCACTTTGAGATCGGGAAGTATGCCATGGGGAATGGTGTAATGAAAGCCGCCTACTTTTAGCAGTCTCATCGTAGGTCTTATAGATTTATACAGGCCAGAAAGGGCACGTGCTCCATAACATAACAGCCCACCCTTAACTCAGGGGGAGGAGCCACTAATGGCATTTCTTTTCTAAAATTTCAGTCCTGGTACAATGCTACAATAAATGATAGTATAGTTTGCAGCTTTGAAAAAGAGTACCTCGCTAAACTCAGCCAGATCCCAGCAAAATCACCCCTGAGCTTACCATTAAAATACAAGGCAGGCTAGCACTACTCCTGGAGGACACTGAGCAGGAGCTCAGAAACATTATCACAAGCCTGCTGTCAGAGGGGGCAGTGGTAAATGTCAGACTGGTGTCTGTAATAGATACCAGTATTGTGAAAGTACACAGTGCTGAGCAGCTATGGAGAATGGTGGGCAACTTTCTTTCAGCTGCCAATGATCCTGGAAGCAACTGAGCAGAAAAGGGTACTCAAAGAGAAAAGCTACAAAGGCTGGGAGAAAAACACTACATAGATACTGTCGGCAGATAAGGGCCGCCAGGCCCATCCAGTCTGCCCGTTTATGCTACCTGACGAAGCGGCCAGTGACCCTATCTGGTCACTGGCTTTAGCTTTTTCTTCTTGTCTCTAATATTCCTTTATTTCTGTCGCATGCATGTTTGAAGCCTGTCACTGTACGGGTGGCCACCACTTCCTGAGGCAGGTTATTCCATGCATCCACCACCCTCTCCATAAAAAAAAAAAAACTTCCTGACATTTCCCCTTATGTGGCCACCTATCAGTCTCTTGTCATGTCCTATTGTTCTAGCAGTACTTTCAAACTGGAATATGTTGTCCTTTTTCACCTTGTTCACGCCTTTGAGGCATTTGAACATTTCTATCAGGTCACCTCTCACTCCTTTACTCCAGCATGTGCAAATTGAGGTCTCTGACTCTTTCCTTGTAAGGCTTGTAGTGTAGACCCTTCACCATTTTGGTCTCCCTCCTCTGCAGTCTCTCTGTTATGTCAATGTCCTTACGAAAGTATGGCCTCCAGAACTGGACACAGTACTCAAGGTGAGGCCTCACCAGGGTCTTGTACAGTGGAACTATTACCTCCCTCCTTCGGCTTGTGATTTCCCTTCCATTACACTCCAACATCCCAGTGACCTTCCCCACCACCTTCGCTGTCTGCCTTGTGACCTTCAGGTTAGAATTTCCACAGCTGAAGTGCACATTTTTAATGCAAATCACCACTGCCTGCAGCCAGGAACTGATTCCACCAGGGCTGATAATCAGTCTTGATGAGACATGTGTCCAGCTTGTCCCTTGTAGCCAGTGAACCATGGAAACCACTGGTGCAAAACAGGTTGAGGTTGCAGGCTTGGGTGTCAAGCAGCAAGTGTCACTAGTGCTTGCTTGTTCAGTGACCGACAATCTACTCCCTCCACAGGTCATATACAAGGGTAAAACCGACAGCTGCCACTCTGCCTTTGCTTTTCCTGACAAGTGACTGATAAGCCAGTTTGACAACCACTGGGTGAGCAACGAGACCATGCTGCTGTATATCAAGCAGGTGCCCATGCACTACATTTCAAAAATGAAAGAACCGCTGGAGTTAAATGAAGAACAGAGGTCTCTGCTTGTACTCAGTCTCTTTAAAGGGTACACTACCAAGGATGTGATTTCATCCCTTGAGAAGCATGGCATTATACCAATCTACATACCAGCATCCTGCGCCAGCCTGCTTCAGTCTCTCTACCTGATCTTGAATAACATCTTCAAAGATGAGATGAAGCAGGAATTTGTAAAATGGTACGCCAATGCCATATCAAAACGACTGCAGAATGGACGTGCTGCTGGGGACATCAATATCGATCTTCAGGTGCAGACTCTCAAGTTAAAGCATGCAGAGTGGCTAGTTATAAGTTTTGAAAAAAATCGAAACAAAGGCAACAGGATATCATGAATGGATTCCGGCAGGCTAGAATCCTAGAAGCCCACTCGCAGTGTCTAATTTCCAGTAATTCTCAAGGTGTGAAGTGTTACATTGCCTCCATTTGTTTTTCCCTTTTACCCCCTAATAAAGTTTCATTAACCAGCTCCATTTTAGCAGTACCCCTCTGCGCATCCCACACGTAGTAGCTTCAAATAGTACACGCTAAGTAGAATAACCCCCCATTCCACCATTATCTCTATCCATGTGGTGCCAGACAGTAATTAGTGAAAGTCAGCAACCCACCAAAGTAATCTGAATTAAAACATCAAACTATGGAAAACAAACAAACACTTCACTGTGCACCTGACTCGGTCACGTGCTGTCAGTGTTCTCCAAGTTCAGCTAGTATTAAGTAGTCTGAGGTACAGTAGTTGCCAACGTTACCAAATAGTTAATACCACTACGTGGTTTCAGTATTTCTGTCTTTTTATTCCCACTGTAAATTTATATTCACGGACAATGACTGTCCCACAGATAAGAAAATATAAATATACAGTGGAAATAAGGGATTATACATAAATACATACATATGTGTGTATATATATAATAGACATATGTATATGTGGTGTGTGTGTATGTGTGTGTATATATATATATATACACACACACACACACACACACACACAGCATTCAGTTTATAATTCAAATAGTTGCAGTATTTACTGATTTACTGCCCTCTTTCCTTTAGCACTGTGGAGGTTTGCATGAAATAAGGTTCTCTTGACACTTGGTCTGCCTTTTTGCTACAAGTGACATCATAATCCTCTGCTTATGACATCATGATTTTTCTAGCAACCAGTTGTGACATCACAGGAAAGGATTATGATGCCACTTGCAGAAAAGTAGCCAGAGCAGATGAAGACCAAGTGGCAGAGATCCTGTTGTCATGACCATTTCATAAATAAGAACGTGTGAGAAGAAGCTAAATTTGGGTGGAATATAAGCTAAACTGGGGGCTGGCAGTATAGCCTAGAGGTTAGACTGATGAGCTGTGAATGAGCTTGGTACATCCAGCAGACCTGGATTTTATTCCCGCAACCTCCACTTACGTACTGTGTGACTCTGAGTAAGTCACATAACCTCACTATTGCTCCTGGGTTACCTCTGAAAATGGGCACTTGTGCCTAGTGGGCCTTACCTGGTTACCAAAGAATGACAAAAAAAAAAAGTAGGTGTACTTACTGTCTTTTTGCAAAGCTATCTCATCGATGTTGAAAGCTGGTAACATTTGTAAACTGTTGTTTTACCTCAGAAAGTTCTCTTTGCCATGTAGGAAAAATGCCAAGTCCTGTCCTAAGAGTAGAAAATGGTTCTCATGAGAGGAATACTGGGGTCAAAGAGCAACAATTTACTCCATTATATGCAAATAATATGGACATGTTTGAGACAGAATCTACCTGATCTTCCCTGTATCAATCTTTGCATTCATCACTGGTGGCACAAGCCAGAGGCACAGGACCCCGGCGGGAGCAATTTTTTTTTCCAAAAGGGGGAGGAGCTGGGGCTGTGGGCAGCACTGCACTCAAGGCCGACGCACTGCGTGGTACTCAAGGGTTGGCCAGTAACTGACGCCGACTCCTCCTCCGCCTCAGTTCTCCTTCTTCCGCCATCGAGTGCGACTGAGCTGAAAAAGAACTACGCCATTGCAGCCTACTTGTTTGTCAATGCCGCGAAAGTTTTGCCCGCCACCATCTCTGGTCACTTGGCACTATATTTGACTGCCAGCACTGGTAAGATCTTTCTGTTTTCTTCGGTGCTGAGTGTATTGCTGAGTTCTATGTTTATTTGAGCCATGAGTCATACCGAATTTGGGAAACAAAAAGAAAAAATCTTCTAAAGCGGGACGGTCCCCAGTGCATGTTAGTGTCCCTGTGGCAGGCAGATTTCCATTTTGGATGGGCGTGACCATTGTGTGACCTGCCTGAGTTCGAACCATGATATGGACCATTACATCACCAGCTTCTCTATGGACCATAGGGCACTTTAATACTGTGCATTTAAGGTCGTCCGTGCTCTGCTGACCTTTCAGGGGTGTCATTGTACTAAGTATGCCAGATGCAGGTCTCAACCCTTTCTCCATGTCCCTCCCGGTTCTATATGTACTGCAGAGGAAGGGACCTCCGCCCATTTGAGCTTTGCCAGGGCGGAGGTCTCTTCCATGGTCCAGAGGGACAGTCAGGCTCCTCCAGGGGCCTGTCTGGGGCACCATCTTAGCTAACACTTCCTTGGAGGTGCAGGCTCCCCCGGTGTCATGGCCTGTGCTTGCTAGGCCCAGCCCAGTGGCTTCTTCTGCACCACCCATCGGGGACATCTTCTGATTCTGGAGCCATTCGTGGCTCTGGTGAGCAAGGTGGTGCCACGATCGATGCTGGATCTCCCCACGGCAGCATTCTTGGTGCAAAGGGAGGGAGGACCTTGGGGATGGCCTCTCTGCTGATCTCCCTGATCTCCTCCTCTTCAGAGGAGGATGACTGGGATGCAGATCTGGATTGGCTCCTTGACTCCTTGGGATCCCAAGGTTCTCCTTCTCCCAGCATTATGGCGCTCTCCCAATCTGCTCTTTCTTTGGGGCTGGTAATTACGATCTGTGCAGGCCATGGTGCCGAGGCTGGCATCGTAAGCGTCTCCAGAGCCACTCGTGGTACCATAGGGGTGCCTTCTGTTAGTAGTGCTTCTGTCCTGGTAGAAATTGAGATTCTAACCCCAGTAATGCTCAGTAAATTCATAACTTTATGCAGTAGCCTTCTAAGGTAGAACTGCCCAGAGAGATGGAACACATGCAAATGATGGAATCTTTTGCATGAGCCACTTTTCAAATACTGCATTCTACTAACTGCCTTTGCTCTAAACCCTCAGATTTTTCTCTCTGCCTGTCAAGACTAGACGCTTGGAGAGCCTCTTCTCATCATCTTGTTCTGACGTGAGAAAACTTATAAAATTTATATAAGTATTCTGTACATTTCATTTGCTGCCTTCTTTTATAGTTGTAAGTAAACCTGTAGTTTTAGTGTTTAAATTGTAAGTTTATTGGTTTCTTCCAGTTCGGTTTAACCAGGGGGAAACCGAAGTGTATTTTACATTTATCAGAGTTTTCTGCCTAAAAAACTCCATTAGTTATGTTTAATTTTATTAATTTAGCTTGTTTTAGAACAGCTAATACTGGGTTTTGAACCGATAGCCTCGGTTCATTTTACTGGCCCAATCTGTTCCTCATCGGTTGGGAACTGACTGCAAATGTTAAATAAAGTTTAAATAAATACATTTCTTTTAGCAGTTACAACTTTTATCGGTTTTATTAGAAAATGTCAGAAAAAACGAGAAAGAAAACTGGTGATCCCGGTTTTGAATCATGTGTTGAGAGTGGTGATATTTGTTAAGGCAAACAGTCTTTGTTTGCTCTCTGGGCATGTTCATTTCCAAGCAGAGTGAAATCTGCATTTCATGTCCTCAGAAAACTATTTAAACATGCCTGGATAAGGCTAAAAAAAGTTATCACCACCTAAGGGTCCCTCTAGCTCTGACCAGCAGACACCCTAAATTACTGTGGCTGAAACCACAACAATTATTGTAACTGCTACCCCTGAGACGGGTATACAAGCAGTTTTTGAGAGGCTTGCTGAACTGGCTGACTACCTGGTTCCCACTAAAAAATAAAATAAAACTAAGCACACTGAACCCTCTGCTAGACAGCGTATGGGGACTTCTGTGCCTGCTAGACTTTTGAACTGGCTGACTCCCTGGTTCTCTTAAATAAATCAAACACAGAACCTCCTGCTGAACAGCATTTGGGGACTTCTGTGTCTGCTATAACGCCTAACAACTCCTGCAGAAATTGTAAAGCTTTCTAGGAGAAAGTGTGGAAAAATGCCTTGAATGGTTTAAAAAAAAAACAAAAAAACTTTTAGGCTTGCAAGGGCTGTCTGTTTCTCAACAGCAGAGGACTGCAAAGCAATCTTTCTCCTCTGATCAGTCTTCCTATTATTAAGAGGAAGAATATATGTTTATGATGAAATAGAAGAAAGGGGAACCTATTAAACTGAGGTTTTCCCTGAACAGGAGTTGGGCTATTCCCACAGAGCATTTGAAGATTATTCCTCACTTTTCAAATATTGTGAGAAATGATTGGGCTGACACCCACTAAAATCTTTTTCTTCCTGTGAATACATTCTTCAGGAAAGATACTTTAAGGACTTCTACAAATTCAAAGCTCTGTCTTCCCCTCTTGAAAAGAGGCTGGATAAGAAATATCAGCTGGACAGGGAGGGAGCTGAATTTTGTATTCTCCCACCCTGTTCACCAAAGCAAGTGACAGCCTGTAACAAGGCAAAGATACCCTGGCTTTCCTCCTAACAAGGTTTTAAGGGAAATTGACAGCACGACTTTCAAGCCTTTGATGCTCAATACCAAAAGTCACTATGGCAGTCTATCTTTGCTGTGGCAGTCAAGGCTCAGATTTCCTTGTCAGATGATCTAGCTGAAACAGTTAAGTTGGGTTTGGGAGCAGCCAAATAACAGTCATATGACTGGTTCTTTTTCAGGCACTACTGCCAGATAAATGGCAGATTAAGTAGCTCAAGGGGGTTTGCCTGGCTGAGAGTCACAAACCTCATTCAGGGTACCTAAACCAAGGATATATTTTTTCCAGTTGAGGGTCATCCCCTCTTAGAAGAAAAATAAAGGCTTACATGACAAAAACTGCCTATAGTTGCAGTTCTGCCAAAGAAAGCTTCCCCTTCACTAAAACCTATGGAAGGGGAGGCAGAGACAGATAATTTCACATTAAGCCTTTCTTTTATCAGGCTAGAGTTGTGCCTCAGTATCAGCAGTACCCACACCAGGGGTACTTCAGGCTCCACAGTGGGTTAGGGATTGGCTCAGAGTTCAAATCACTGCCAAAAAAAAAGATTGAAAACATGTTACTGTCACAACGTGGAGCCTGTCCTAGTACAGCAAAAGGTACCACAAAGAGAATGGCGTGTGCTGGCCAGTCTTCGACTTTACGCTACTAAACAGGTTTTTTAACAAGGGCAAAGTTCAAAATGATAACTTTGTCACTGATTCTGCCAACACTCCAGGCAAGGGAAAGGTTGGCATCACTGGTCTTAAAGGGTGCTTATTTCCTCACCTTCATAAGGGAATTTCACAGAAAGTACCTCAGGTGCATACTCCCATCAGGTCACTATCCAAGAGTCTGCACGAAGTGTTTGGCATGGTTTCTGACACACCTTCAAAGACAAGGTGTCACAGTTTTTCCCATACCTAGATGACTGGCTAGGGGTTGTAAAATCAACCCAGCAAGTGGCCTAGGGGCTCCTGGAATCACTAGGGTCTCTGATAATCTAATGAAGTTTTGTCCTTCAGTCTGCTTAGGCACTACGGTACATAGGAGCAGAGTTGGATACTTTGCAAGGCAGGGCCTGCCTGCCTCTCAGCAGGGCAAGATGTATCCCACTGATAGTGGGCTCATTCAGCCTGAACAAACAAAAAGCCAAAAGACAGTTTCTTCAGCTACTGGCCCCATGACACCTGCCACAGGCATAGTCCTGGAATCCAGGTTATGGATGAGGGATATTCAGTTTCACCTCTGGGTTCACTAGGGAAAGGTCCTTCCTTTAAAACTAATTCTGATAACAACAAATTTTGTTACAGATCACCCAATGGTGGAAAGAAGAAACCAACCTGAGGAAATGGGCCCCCCTTTTTCAGCAAGAGTCCCCATCAATTGTTCAGTCAACAGATGCATCTCTGCTAGTGTGTAACTCCCATCTGGGGGTTCACACCATCCCAGCACAGAGTCACTTCTGCACACAAACCTGCTGGAGCCAAGATTAGTGTCACTGGTACTAAGGGTTTCCACACAACTAGTACAGGGAAGGTGGTACGGGTCAGAAGAGACAGTACCACCGCAATGTATTGCACAAACAAGCAGGGATGGATAAAGTCAAGCTATGCCTACAGAAAACTTATGATAATGGGGAGTCGGTATAGGATGCTCCATGGGGGCTATTCATCTGCCAGGCAAGGACAATACCTGGGCAGATACCCTGACTCAAATCAGCTACTCCAATCATAGATGGGATTTGGACAGTCGGGTGGTGCAAGAAACTTTAGGAGGTGGGGCACCCCAAAGGTATACTTGTTTGTGTCCCACCAGAACCACCACCTGCCATTGTACTATGGCAGACCACCAGATACGGGAAAAATCCCTCTGGATGCTCTGGCTCTGGATTAGTCAGAGAAGCATCTACATGCTTTTCCTCTTTTCCCTCTGGTGTACAGAGTATTTCTTAAGCTCAGGTGCCAGTCAGCTTCAGTGCTCTTAATAGCACCAGACTGGGCCAGGCAGCCATGGTACTCTCTGCTACTTTCCATGTCTGGGTTTGAACCAGTGCACCTTCCTTGGAGGTACAATCTGCTAATCTCCAACCAAGGGAGGCTCCTGTACCTAAAACTTGGGCTCAAGGCATGGCTCTTGGGGGCCTACAATATGTGGAATTGCATTTTTCTGAAAATGTCTTGGACATTTTAAGTGGTTACAGGAGTCCCTCTATTAAGGAAATCTATGCTTCAAATTGAAAGGTTTTTTTTCTATTGCTATTCAACTAGAAACTGGTACCAGCACATGCTGGGGTCCCAGCTGTGTCTGATTATTTTCTTATTTACATTCATTGGACTTGCAGTCCAGAACCCTTAGGGTCAAACCTAGCTGTAGCATCAGCCTGCATATCAGCTGGATAAGATGTTTCAAGTCACTCCAGATCCTATCTCCAAAAGGGCTCTTTAAGGGCTTCACATATAACAGCACAGGTTGGTGTCCCATCTGTGCTGGACTATCTTACCTATTGCATTTACTGGACTTGCAGTTCAGTACCTTAGAAGCATATACTTATATTTCAGTGGTCAGAATATTCCTCTAGTTCTCTGTGCCCCAGACCCTGTTTTCAAAAGGTTCTTTAAAGGCCTGCCCTATTTGCATACACCCTCACAAGGAACCGATGCCAGCATGGTACCTAAATGTGTGTATGGTTAGGCTCATGGGTTCCCCTTTTGAGCCTATGCTTTCAGTTTATTGGAGATATACCACATGAAAATTGTTCTTTCCTTATGGTAATTTCTGTCAGAGAAATCAATGAGCCCCAGTCTCACAGCATTGAACATGGCTACATTTCATTCCACAGAGACAAAGTGGTCCTGAAAATAAACAGGAAGTTCCTTCCTAAAATGGATTTTAATTTCCATTTAAGCCAAACCATTACCTTACTTGTCTTTTCACTGATCACTTTGGTTCAAGTGAAAGGAGCCTTCATTGTTTGGATGTCAACGAGTTTTTAGCTACTACTTGGCAACCACTACAGTCCATAGGCAGGATAGGAAACACCTGCTCCTGACCTATGAAATGTGGGAAAGGCTAATCCAGCATTGAAAGGTTATTTTCTCGATGAATAGTCCTGTGTATCCAGTTCTGCTACACAAAGGCTGGTAAGGAGCCCCCATCAGGTTTGAGGGCTCATTTCACAGGAGGGACAGCTGCTACATTAGCAGCTGCCAGGGATATTCCATTACTGGACATTTGTAAAGCAGCTACCTGGAAAACAGTACACATTTTTACAAAGCATTCATTGACAAGCTTTTAAACTAGCCAAGGGGGGAGGCACTGGAAAGGAGCAAGGAAATCCTAGCCCCCCCCCAAATAATCACAGTAGTAAGTGCGGCAAACACCAACATAGAGGTGTCGATAGGGAAAAGGGCAGGGGTAAATGGAGAAAGTGACAAAGGCAAGAAAGACAAGGATGGGGCAAAAGGGAGTAAGGCCATCAGGAAATGGAGGGTAATGAGTACCAATGCCCGTAGTCTGGGGAACAGGCTCCCTGAGCTGGTGGCCTTGATGGAAGAGGGATGCCTGGATATCGTAGCAGTCACAGAAACATGGTACACAGAGAGCCATGACTTTGATGTTAACATACCAGGGTGCATAACCTACAGGAGAGGCAGGCAGGGGAGAAGAGGTGGAGGAGTAGCTCTCTATGTAAAGGAAGGGATAAAAGCAACTGAACAAAAGAGTAAACAGGGAGGAGAGGAGACACTGTGGGTCACCTTGGAGACTGGAAAGGGCACCATAATCCGCACAGGAGTTGTGTACAGACCCCTATGTCAGGGGGAGGGAATGGACAAGGATATGATAGAAGGCATTCTTAGAATGGCAGAGAAAGGGGAGATACTGTTGATGGGAGACCTGAATATGCCAGATGTTAACTGGAGCACATTTGCTGCAGCTACATCCAAGAGCAGGGCCATTCTTGATGTCCTACAGGTGGCAGGCCTTTGACAGCTAGTTTCGGAACCCACTCATGAGGGAGCAATCTTAGACCTCATACTCTCAAACGGGGGCAGTGAGAGGATCTCAGATCTAGAAGCGAGTTGCCTTCTGGGGACAAGTGACCATCAAACAGTGTGGTTCATGTTAAACTCAGCTACAGAGTCAAGCCATACAAAAGTGAGGGTACTGGACTTTAGGAGGGCTGACTTTGGCAAGATGGGAGAGTGCCTCAGAAAAGCACTAGCAAACAGGCTAGAAGGAGGTGTGGAGCAACAATGGGAATCATCAAAACTGCCATCACAGAGGCAACAAGCCTTTGTGTGAAGCAAATAAACAAATCAAAACGAAAGAAAAGCCACTATGGTTCTCAAAAGAGGTGGCTGTGAAAGTCAGGAAGAAAAGATAGCATTCCAAGTATAAGGAAACACAGAAGGAGCAGAGACAGAGCGCTGTACCAGTTAAGGCAGAAGGAAGCAGGAGGGAAGTCAGAATAGCAAAGGCCCAAACTGAGGAGAAGATAGCCAACTCAGTTAAGAAGGGGATAAAACCTTTATAGGTACATTGAGCAGCTGAGAAAGACAAAGGAGGATAGTGAGGCTGAATAGAATGAACGGTGGGTGGGCAGAGGGGACAGTGAAAAGCAGGGATACTGAACGAATATTTCTGCTCAGTATTCACAAAGAGGAGGGGAAGTGCCTAATCCAATTAACAGAAGCACTCTTGATAGGGGTCGATCCCAGTCCTTTCACAGAAGAAAGGGTTCTGCAAGAACTCCTAACACTGAAGGTGGACAAAGCAATGGGTCCTGATGGAATTCACCCCAGAATTCTAAAAGAATTAAGGGAGGAACGAGTGAAACCACTGGCTACTCTTTTTAATAAATCATGGGAGGATAGTGTGATACCCGAGGACTGGAGGAAGGCGGATGTGATTCCCCTTCACAAAAGTGGGACCAAGACAGAGGCAGGAAACTACTGACCTGTCAGTTTGACCTCTGTGGTAGGAAAAGTGATGGAGTCACTTCTGAAGGAAAGAATAGTTGAGTACCTAGAGGCCAGTGGAGCACAGGACCCAAGGCAGCATGGGTTCACAGCGGGAAGGTCATGTCAGACGAATCTAACAGATTTCTTTGACTGGGTGACCAAAGTAGTAGACCAGGGAAGGACTGTGGACATGTCCTACCTAGACTTTAGCAAGGCATTTGACACAGTCACACACAAAAGATTAATAGTCAAATTGACCAGCCTAGGAAAAACATTGGCTGCATAACAGGACACAGAAGGTAATTGTAAATGGAGTCCACTCTGAAGAGAGGGGTTACAAGTGGGGTACCACAGGGTTCAGTATTGGGTCCAGTCCTTTTTAATGTCTTCATCGGTGACATTGCAGAGGGACTGGAAGGAAAAGTATGCCTTTTTGCAGATGACACAAAGACCTGCAACAGGGTTGATACTCAAGGAGGCGTGGAAAGGATGAAAAGGGACTTGGCAAGGTTGGAGGAATGGTCAGAAGTATGGTAGCTGGGATTCAATGCAAAGAAGTGCAAAATAATGCACCTGGGAAACAAGAACCCAGGGGAAGAATACACAATGGGTGGGGAGGTAGTAACAACAACAAAAAAGGAAAGGGATCTGGGGATAATCATATCAGATGAACTTAAGGTTAGCAAGCAATGTGAGAAGACAGTAGGGAGGGCTGGGGTATACTGGGATGTATAGGGAGAGGCATCAGCAGCAGAAAACAGGAAGTTGTTATCCCTCTGTACAGACAGTTGGTGAGACCCCATCTGAGTACTGTGTCCAGTTCTGGAGACCCCATCTCCGCAAGGACATAGACAGTATAGAGGTAGTCCAGAGGAGGCAACTAAAATGGTGCAGGGTCTGCAAGAGAAGCTGTATGAGGAGAGACTAAAGGAGCTTAATATGTATACCCTTGAGGAAAGAAGGAGAGGGCGACATGATAGAAACTTTTAAGTGCCTTAGTGGAATCAACAAAGTCCAAGAGGGTAGCATCTTTCAGAAGAAGAGACTTACAGAACAAGGGACACAATTTAAAGATAGAAGGAGGGTGGTTCTAGGGCAATGTGAGGAAGTATTATTTCACAGAGAGGGTAGTGGATGCATGGAACAGTCTTCCTGAGGAGGTTGTGGGGTCTAAAACTGTGGGAGAATTCAAGAATGCATGGGACAGACATAAGGCAATTCTTGTGGGGGGTAGGAAGAAATAGGCTGTTGGTTAACTAGGATCTGCGGCCTATCCTGTAGGTAGGGAAATGGGCAGACTAGATGGGCCAAGCGGTCCTTATCTGCCGTCAAAGTCTATGTTTCTATGTTTCTCTATTACAATCTGGATATTTTATCTAGTGGCGATGCTAGGTTTGGCACAGCAGTCCTGCAAAGTCTTTCTCTAAATTAGAATTCAAACAACATGAAGTCTTGCTATATTATGTCATATGCAGTGAGTCCCAACCTTCGAACTGCTCCGGTGGTGAAAGAGTTAACTTTCCATGCCAGGCATGGAACTCTGAGCTTGAGCTCAGTTGAAACTCTGTCTGCTGTTCTTCAAACTCAAACCGTCAGATTCTTTACTCCGCCTCACTGAACAGTCGCTCCGGAGATTTCTCCTTCTGCTCGGTTCATTTGTCGGTTAAAGTATTGTTTTCTCGGTATTTCAACCGAATTTAAACCGCAACCGGTCGGTTCAGACGCTGTCTGTGGTATTGTGAGTATTAGATAGGTTTTACATTTATTTCTATTCTGTGTGGAACTTGTAAACAGTTTATCGGTTTGGTTTGAACCGATCAAGTTGCTTAAAATATCTTAATCTATCTTTTAGTGTGTGGTTACCGGTTCTTATCGGTTCTAAAAAAAACAGATTTTATTACGTTTTTTTCCACGACCCGTGACATGGTTGGAAACTGATAAGAGAGTCTTACCTGGCGGATTGCCATAAACGGGTAGGTTTGGTTAGGACTGGCACGATGTCTGAGAAACCCAAAAGAAAAACCGGGCCCACTGGGTTCCAACACTGCAGTGTGTGTGGGGAAGTCTTTGCCAAGGCTGATCCCCACACCACCTGTGTTTATTGTCTGGGGTTGACCACCTCAATGCAGACTGCCAGATTTGTAAAAGTTTTCCTGCAGCTACCCTGGAAAAGAGAGCTGGTAAGCTCAGGGAAAGGGAGGCCAAAAAGTCCGCTGAACCGGATGGCCAGCCCGGTTTGGTTCCAACCGAACCGGAGGGAGTGCCCTCTGACCAGGGCAAGACTCCCTCGGGCAAAAGGAGATCCGACTTGGAGGAGCCGGGTCCAGCAAAAAGGACTAGAAAATCAGCTGGTGTGGAGCCACAACTTTCCTCTCCAATCGTTGAAGAGATAGCCAAAGTGATAAAAATTGTCCAGTCGCTTTTCCAGGTTCTGACCGAACCAGCATCATCGGGTAAGCGCCCGGTTCGGCCGGTTCCACCGGTTCAAGAGTATGAGTTAGAGGAGTATTATGAACCGGAGGAGGGGGAAGAGGAGTATGAGGAGAGTGAATATGGATTTGAAAGTCTGGATGTGCCCATTGACCCGGACACCTCCCCAGACAGAACTTCAGGAGTGTCTCCTCCTAGGCTTTCTGAGTCCCCTTCTCATTTCATGTTTTATAAGAAAGTGGCTGAAACCCTCCAGCTCCCTATGGAGGAAGCTGTGGATGATCAAGAGGAGCCTGACTGTAGAAATGATGGATATCCCAGAGTCTAAGAGACTGTCTATTCCCTAGCATAAATCTTTTGGGAAACAGACTTTAAAAATTTTAAAAGCTCCTCACACTATACCTCCTGTGGATAAGAGAATGGACAAGAGGTACACATTGTCAGGCTCTGATACGGAGTTCCTCACACAACAATGCAGCCATGTTGGGGTAGTACAGGCTGCAACCTGTGACAAGGCTAATATTCCCTTGGCTTCACACCCCCCGGATAAGGACTCCAGGAGGATTGATGCCATGGCAAAGAAACAGTACATGGCAGCATCCTTGGGACTCAGGCAGGCAAATTATATGGCTTATGTTGCCAGATACCAGAAATCCAGATGGGATACTGTTATGGCTCTAGCAAAACAGGTCCCTGGCCAGCTTGCCAAGGAGGTGGAGCAGGTGACTGCTGATGGTATTGAGGCATCCAAGGTGCAATTCCATGCTGCATTGGACTCTAATGATGTGTCATCAAGAGTCATGGCTACATCTGTGGCACTTCGCAGAATGGCTTGGCTCAGATGTACTAGCCTATCACAGGATACCCAGACTAAGGCCATGGATTTTCCTGTTGTGGGTAATTCTCTGGGGAGCAGACAGAGAATTTCATGAAGAAAATGGATGAGTATAGGACACCTATAGGAGTGCACAGGCCAAAGAAAGGCAGGCCACTCCTCAAAGGCAGCTTCCCAGGGGCAGGGGCAGCCCTTTTCATAGGCCTTTTTACCAAGCCCAAGCCTCCTCGTCTACCTATGCCCAGAGGGGGTTCTTTAGAGGCAAAGGCAGATGGGGTACAAGCAGGCCTGCTTCCACCCCTCAGCCCAAAGCCCCTGCCAAACAGACACCCTGATGGGGTTGCCAGGGCCGATTCTCAGCTACCTGTAGGGGGCAGGCTGGCTTACTTTGTCCAGGACTGGAAGTCTCTTACATCAGACAAGTGGGTCCTGGAAGTAGTAAGCCAGGGACTGGTTCTCAGCTTAAAAAAATTTCCAAAGATGAGAACCAGATCCTTTCCACCTGCAAATCCTACAGAGGCTCTTGCCTTAGAGGCAGAGGTCTCTTCCCTCCTAGCTCTCAGAGCTGTGGAAAGGGTTCCACCCCTACACAAGGGCAAATGTTTGTACTCCAGGTACTTCCTTACCCCAAAAAAGACAGGAGAATGGTGGCCCATCCTGGATCTCAGATACTTAAACAAGCACCTTTTAAAACCAAAATTCAAAATGGTGACTCTGGGAATTATTCCACCCTCTCTAAGGCCAGAGGACTGGCTAGTGTCCCTGGACCTCAAGGATGCCTATTTCCATATTCTCATCAGAAGCTCCCATCGAAAGTACCTCAGGTCCCTCAGGCCATTACCAATTCAGAGCAATGCACTTTGGCCTCACCTCTGCTCCAAGGGTATTCACAAAATGTCTGGCAGTAGCAGTTGCCCACCTAAGAAGGCAAAAATTGCTATCTTCCCTTACCTGAACGACTGGCTCATAGTAGGCCAGTCTCCAGACCAAGTCAAGTTACATCTACAGATAACTCAGCAACTGCTCACTTCTCTAGCTCTCCTTCTGAATCTTCCAAAGTCAGTTCTAGAGCCTGTCCAGCTCCTCACCTTCATAGGCGCACAGCTGAACACAGAGAAGGCCAGAGCCTTCCTTCCTCTGGACAGAGCAAGAACCCTGGTCTCTCTGGCCTCCTCATTCACCCTGCAGGTCTCTCGACCAGCAAGGTACTTTCTACAGCTCCTGGGACATATGGCTGCTTCTACAGCAGTAGTGCAGGGAGCAAGATTTCAGATGAGGGACATCCAGTTCCATTTGAGAACCTTTTGGTCTCAAAGGAGAGACCCTCTAACCAAATTGATCCCAGTGACTGAACCCTGATCCAAGCCCTACAGTGGTGGCAGGACCAGAGCAATCTGAGACAGGGGTCCCTTTGCCCTCAGTCTCACTCCTTAACCCTTACTACAGATGCATCCCTCTTGGGGTGGGGAGCTCACATGGGCGACCTCACTACCCAGGGATTGTGGTCCCTCAGAAATCTCTGCTCCACATCAATCTGTTGGAACTCAGCAGTTTTCTAGCACTTCATTTTTCCAAATCTGTTCAGAACAAAGTTATTCAGGTCAGAACAGACAACACCACTACAATGTGGTACATCAACAAGCAAGGGGGCACTCGGTCTACGGCCTTGTGCACCGAAGCAATGAAGTTGTGGTCTCTGGCTTACTCACTGAACACCTCCCTTAAGGCAGTTCACCTCCCAGGCAAGGACAGTGTCCTGGCTGATGCTCTCAGCAGGATTCCCAGGGCCATCACGAATGGTCACTGGATTCTCTGGTCTTGGAGGTAGTATTTGCCAGATGGGGCACCCCGCAGATAGATCTTTTTGCAGCCCCAGACAATCTCCAACTTCCCCTTTTTTGCTGCAGGGGCCCAGTGTTGGGCTCAGTCCCTCTGGATGCCTTCCTTCTCAGTTGGGAAGGGAAGTTTCTCTATGCCTTTCCCCCCTTCCCTCTCCTGTTCAAGGTGCTAGTCAAAATCATATCTCAACCCTGCAAGATGATCCTGATTGCTCCAGATTGGGCCAGACAGCCTTGGTACCCACTCCTTCTGTCCTTAGCAGTCCACTTTCCCCTGTGTCTTCCCAGGAATCACAACCTGTTAACCTGCTGCTCAGGGAGAGTTTGGCACCAAACCTCAAATCTCTCAATCTCAAAGCCTGGCTCTTGAAGAGTTAGAGTTTGCTGACCTACACCTCTCCCAAGGTGTAATGGATATCCTGAAGGCTTCTAGGAAGCCTTCCACCAGGGCTACTTATAATTCCAAATGGAAGAGATTTTCCATATGGTGCTCTGGAAAGCATATTTCCCCAGAATCTGCTGATTTACCCACAGTCCTGGATTATATGGTCCACTTAAATACCTTGAGGCTGAGAGCAGCTACCCTAAAAGTGCACCTGGCAGCCGTGTCTGCTTTCTTATCAGCAGGTAAGCCCTCTTCTCTTTCAGCTCATCCTGTATTCTCCAAGTTTTTCAAGGGGTTGCTTCACACCAACCCTCCATTCAGGGACCCTGCCCCTGCCTGGGATCTTAATATTTGCATTGCCCAGCTTATGCAACCCCCATTTGAGCCTTTGTCTTCAGCAGAGCTTAAGTACTTGACTTGGAAAACTGTGTTCTTGGTAGCCATCACTTCTGCCAGACGCATAAGTGAATTACAAGCCTTGTCAGTGGAGCCTGATTTTGTCTCCTTTCGTAGAAATAAGGTGGTCCTCAGGACTAACAGGAAGTTCTTGCCTAAGGTGGTTTCAGATTTCCACCTTAATCAATCTATTTCTCTTCCAGTTTACTTCACTGACCATTCCTTCTCTGGCGAGAGGAGACTGCACAGCTTAGATGTCAAAAGAGCCCTTAGTTACTACATAGAATATACCAGGGGTCACAAGTTTGACTCCCTCCAACTGTTCCTCACTTATGGTGAGGTTAGTAAAGGCAAACCTGCCACTAAAAGATCCATTGCTAGGTGGATTGTCTCTTGTATTCAATTTTGCTATGAAAAACTGGGTAAGGTTCCTCCCTCAGGCCTGAGGGCTCACTCTACCAGAGGTACAGCTGCTTCTCTGGCTGCTGCCAGGGACATCCCTATCCTAGAGATATGTCAAGCAGCTACCTGGAAAACAGTTCACACTTTTACCAAGCATTACTCCCTGGACATCCAGGCTAGGAGTGATGCTCGGTTTGGCACAGCTTTGCTTCAGAGCCTATTTCCTAAGTAGGTTCTGTCCCTCCTCCATGGAGGTACTTCTGTGTAGTCTACATATGTCATAATATAGCAAGACTTCATGTTGTTTGAAGAAAAAATTACTCACCTTAGTAATGTTGTTTCTTCTAATGGAGTCTTGCTATATTATGACCTCCCCCCTTGCCTGCCCATCTCAGAACCTCTGTTTTTGGGGTGTGGGTGGACAGTGCAGTGTTGGCACTTAGTAGATGCCCACCTTGTTGTTTTCACCCCTCCTTTTTGGGGTGAACTGGTGTTGTGTTCTTCATTTTTGGGGTCTCCTGACTTGAGTCTTTGTTTTGAGACCAAAAAATGTGTTCTTATGTTTAGTAGCCAGTTGGCTAGTGTAGGTTTACAGCTTCCACACAGGACCTCAGTGAGTTTAGCTCGTAAAGATCTGATGGTTTGAGTTTGAAGAACAGACAGAGTTTCAACCGAGCTCGAGCTCAGAGTTCCATGCCTGGCATGGAAAGTTAACTCTTTCACCTCCGGAGCAGTTCGAAGGTTGGGACTCACTGCATATGTCATAATATAGCAAGACTCCATTAGAAGAAACAACATTACTAAGGTGAGTAATTTTTTCTTCTGTACCCACCTCCAGGGGGTACTGCTTGGTAGTCTGCATAAAGTTATGAATATACTGAGCATTACTGGGGTTAGAAGAAAAAATTACTTACCATAGTAATCTTCTTTCTTCCCAGTGATGCTCAGATATTCATAACTTCCCTCCCTACCTCTCCTTCCAGAATTTCAGCCTCTGCACTCCTGTATACTGTGCTCTCAGGGACATAAATGCCATGTGTGGCACATATGTTGTGATTGCGTTCACTATTGTTATTCCCCCCCTTGCCAGGTGATTCTGCCATTCAGGGGTATTCTTTCACATGCTATGCCTTCCTGTTGGAGGCCCTTTTTCTGGATGTTAAGAGTTCCTACTTTAATTATTATTATTATTTTTATTATTATCATGCTCAATATTGTCATCATTGTCACACTTGGTCCTCGTGGGTCTGTCTTTCCAGGCTACTAGGCAATCTGAGGGTTTAGAGCAAAGGCAGTTAGTAGAAGGCTAGGGCTAAGAAACCGATCTGGTTGAGCAAGGAGGTCATGGAAAAGGTAAGGAGGAAAAGAGCTGCCTTTAGGAAATACAAGAAAACAGGGAGCGGGGAGGACAGGGAGGAGTACTTGACAGAATCAAAGGAGGTGACAAAGGCAGTAAGGGGAGCCAAAGCATCTACGGAACTCAGTCTGGCACAAGGCATTAAGAAGGGGGAGAAGGACTTCTTTAAGTACGTCAGGGAGAAAATGAGCTGTAAGGACCACATAGTAAGGATTAGGAAGGAGGGGGGTTGGGTGGAAGCAGGGTGCAATAAGGCGGAAGCACTAAATGTGTACTTCTGCTCAGTATTTACTAAAGAGAAGAGGGGGGTGACACCCAAGGTGGGAGAAATGGCAGAAGCGGGGGGGGGTGACAGATGGGGAAATCATGGAGAGCAGTGTTCGAGAGGGTTTGAAGGCACTGAGGGTGGACAAGGCGCCAGGCCCAGATGGCATCCACTCCAGGGTACTGAAGGAGCTGGCAGAGGTCCTTGCAGGACCTTTGGCAGACCTATTTAATGCCTCACTACATTCGGGTGTGTACCTCAGGACTGGAGGATGGCTCATGTGGTGCCCCTCCACAGGAGTGGCCCCAAGGATGAACCAGGAAACTACAGACCAGTGAGCCTCACATCCATCGTGGGTAAGCTAATGGAAACTATCCTGAAGGAGAGGCTGATGGCCCTCCAGAGGCCAAGGACTACAGGACAGCAGACAGCATGGCTTCATATGTGGCAGATCCTGCCAAACCAACCTGGTCAAGTTCTATGACTGGGTAACTAGGCAACTGGACAGGGCCATGCAGTGGGTGTCCTGTATCTGGACTTCAGTAAGGCATTCGACCAGTGCCACATGGAAGGCTAGGAAGGAAGTTAGTAGGCACAGGGGCAGGTGCAAAGCTGGTGAGATGGTAGGAAACTGGCTGCAGGAAAGGCAACAGAGGGTTGGTGGGTGGGGAGCCTCACACCCAAGGGCAGTGATGAGCGGTGTTCCACAGGGCTCGGTGTTGGGACCAGTGTTGTTTGGGATATTCATTGCAGACATATCATGGGACATCAAGAGCAAGATCAGTCTGTTTGCTGATGATACCAAGGTAGGCGCAGTGGTGGATTACCTAGGGGGATGGCAGGGGGTGCAGGATGATCTGGCAAAGCTTGAAACCTGGTCAGACACCTGGCAACTGGGCTTTAATGCCAAAAAGTGCAAGGTGCTGCATTTTGGGATGAAGAACCCAAGGAGGAGTTACCAGCTAGGGGGAGTGCAGCTAGCCCAGACAGAGGAGGAGAAGGATCTGGGTGTGCTCATTACAGGGTCAATGAACAACTTGGCACAATGTAGGAAGACAGCTGCAAAGGCCAACAAAATGCTGGGTTGTATTGCAAGGGGTATATCCTCGAGGAGGGAGGAGGTGATTCTGCCACTGTATAGGTCATTAGTTAGATCACACCTGGAGTACTGCGTGCAGTACTGGCGTCCGTATCTGTAGAGGGACATTAAGTTACTGGAGGGGGTGCAGCACAGAGCGACAAAGATGATCAAGGGGCTGGAGGACTTATCATATGAGAGGAGGTTGAAGGAGTTGAACATGTACTCACTGGAGGAGAGAAGAGACAGGGGTGACATGATTGAAACCTTTAAATACATGAAAGGAATAAACAAGATGGTATGCGGAGGGGCTGTTCAAAGTAAGGAAGGGGAGGGCCACCAGGGGCCATGATATGAGACTGGAGTGAGGAAGGTTCAGGAGGGAGATGAGGAGACACTTTTGTACAGAGAGGGTGGTGGCTGGGTGGAATGCGTTACTTGCTGAAGTGGTATGCAGTAGAACAGTGGACTGCTTCAAACGAGGATGGGACAGGACAAGGGGGAGGGTTAATGAAGGGGAAGGGTGGAAGGGAGGGGTAGCTGCAGAATAAGGGTGCTAGCTGCAGAATCGAGCAGACTTGATAGACCTCTAGGCCTTTATCTGCTGGCAAATTTCGTATGTTCATAATGCAGCATTTGAAGAGTGGCTCATGCAAAAGATTGCATCATTTGCATGTGTTCCATCTCTCCGGGCAGTTCTACCTTAGAAGGCTACTGCATAAAGTTATGAATATCTGAGCATCACTGGGAAGAAAGAAGATTACTATGGTAAGTAATTTTTTCCTTCTGGCATTGGGTCTGGAGCTTGGTGAGTGGGGCTAAGGGCTGCCCTTCTGTACCTATGCAGTCCCAGTTGCCTAACAAGGGGGATTCCCCTTCTGGGCTCAGTCCTGACCACTTCAGTCTGAGTGGCGACTGACTAAGTAAGAAGACCAGCAGATCCCTCCCTGGTGTTGAATCATTTGCAGGGTCTCATAGTCATGGCAGAGGGAGTTCTTACCTGGTGAGACCGCTTTCTCTCCTCCCTCTGCCTTCCCTTCCCTCCTTCCTGGGCCATGTGGGTCCATCTGGGCCCTTGACCTGGGAGCAATTCTGGGCCACGGCTGCTGCATTTCGTCACTGTGTGAGAGCCATGGATGAGCAGGTCTTCCACCTTTTTCCCCAGCAGCAGCCAGACACCGATTCTTTGGGCTTGTCAGCCTCCTCGTCTTCCTCCCCTGAGGTAGAAGATTCATCCATCCACCTGTCCTCTGACGCTGACCAGACATCCTATCAACATTTTTCCTTCGAGGTTGGTCGATGAGCTCCATGTATCCAGGGTGGCAAGATGCAATTCTGAGCAGGTGATGCACACTTTTCTAAGTGAATACAGTGCAGACCACCTGATGGTGCCTGCTTGGCCAGTTCCTTTTCAGGAAGCGTAGTACCGCACCTGGCAATGTCCATCAGCCCCTTCTCCAGCACCGATAGACTGCCAGCACAGGTATAGTGTAGGTATTGCACACCCCAGGGATCTCCAGGAGCTTTGCCTCACACCACTTCAGGAGTGAATATTCATGAGACCACTACCACGCATTGAAGCCCAATGCACAACCAGCCACCAGAGACTGATTCTGTGGAGTTTGACCAATGGGGAGGAGAGTCTTCTCCTCAGTGCGTCTTATGCTCTGTGTTGCATCGCATCAGGCCCATTATGATGCCTACAACAGGCACTTACAGTTGATGCTAGGCCAGTTGCTAGCATCTATGCCTGATTCAGAGGTAACCAGGCAAGCCATCGTCCTCTCCACGTGTGGCCTGGAGTTTTCGAGGCACCAGGCAAGGGCATCGTATGATGCCATTGAGGTGGCGTCCAGGCTGGTGGGGACAGTGATCTGCATTTGGTGGACAGCATGGCTTCGCCTTGGTAGGTTAACACTCCTGGCCCAGTGAAGGGTACTTGCCTCAACTTTCCAGGGAACTCACCTCTTCTCTCGCAGGGTGAGGTGGCAACTTGAGGAGCGACCTCCTTCTCCCAGGCAAAGGGAGACCATGTGTCACCCTGACCAGTCACAGGCCTAGCTTGGCCTGTGAGGGCTCTTCTCCCTGTGTTTCCCCTACAGGGGGATGAAGGAAAATGTTTCCCTCAAGTAGGTACCAGGTCCCCTTCGGGAGGCTTGGTAATCGCACACCAGTTATGACTGGTGAAGATTGATGCAGGGAAGATATGAAAATTATGTACCTACCGTAATTATTGATCTTACTTCGAGTGTGAGATCTTGCAGCAGGCTACACCATTAGGACTAAGCCACCAGGCTCCCATGGAAAACTTCTAGCTAGCAGTCTACAGCAGGGGACCTGCCCCATGATGTCAGCATGCCCCCGACTTCAGCCAGTGGTATAAAAGGGGCAGTCCCCAAGCCCCACCTCAGTTCTTTTCCCGCCGTTGACCCATGCACATCGGCTCCACGAATGCCTTCTGCTCTTAGTCGACTGCCTTTTTCGCGTTTACTTGCACTTTTTTATGTCCATTGAAATAGTGATAATTTTGACTTCTTCACCTGCATGTCTTCTTCCCCGACCTCATCTGAGTGGCAGAAATCCAGGTGTGCCTGCGGCAAGCAAATACCATTGAAGGACAGCCATTTGACCTTCCTCATCTCTGCTTAGGCCCTGACCACAATTCTGAGGCCTGCCAGCACTGTTTAAGCTTCAACCGTAGGACTAGAATGTGCTGCCTGAAGACCCTAAAGAGCTTCCTGCTGGAAAAGCAGTTGGCCTCCATGTAGAAGATCCCTTCAGGGCAAAGCTCCTTGCCTTCTTTGGTTCCATGGACCTCCTTGTCCTCGTCTTCTTCAGCCCACAAGGAGAAGAAAATTAGTGGGATACATCATCACCGGGACAGGGATAAGGATAGACCCCAGTCGGACTCCTGCTTCAGGTCCCTACTCAAGTCGGTGGCCTTTTCGGGTTTCTCCTCCACGGGAGGTCAGACTCTGCCCCAAGCCCTCACTCTTTCTGGTCTCTCATTGGTGAAGCCTCCACCCTAGTCCTGATGTTTGACGACAGGTCTTCGGGGTGTCGGCCTTCATCAACTCTCGCTCCCCTGAGTCTTAGGCATTTCAAGCATACTGGGCCTAATCCAGACAGATCAGTCGGTACTTCTTTGGGTGGCAGGTCAGAGCCTATCATCCACCCGGCTGGGGCATCCACATCTTCAGACCGGGCCTCAGGGACCGGCAACATTAAGTGACACTAGGAGCAGGAGCTCCAAATGGGAGTTCGCTCCCCTTGGCAGACACCCTCTCAGCTGATGCCGGCCGGTACCCCAGGTTGCCATCGGCAGATGCCTGTCCCTTTGACCCCAGCTTCTCTGGAGTTGAACCATGTGACACCCTCCCTGTCATCGCCCGATCCTCGGATGTTGCCGGCTCCTCTGGCTTCCCCGAGCCAACAACTGAAGACTGGATGCCAGCTAACATGGTGCTCCCTGACCCAGTACTGGATAATCTGATGCCGGATAACCCAACACCCGAAGGGCTGCTGCCCACTAACCCTACACCTCTGGACCTGATGACAGGGTCGCCCGCTCTGGTGGGTCTGACGCCGGGGCCCTCTAACATCCCCCTTCCCACACCTAGGCCTTCCAGCATCCCCTAGTCTCTCTTGCAGATGAGGGGCCCTATTCAACTCATGGTCGAACTCTTTTAAAGGGGACCTTCTGCCTAGGGGACCATTTACCCTCAGACCCCAGAACCCACTCCTCTGGGGGTCCAGCCTCTGGCCCCACCTAAGCAGTCTACTCCCCTTCCAACCAGGAAACCTTCACCACCCCGAGAAAGGCCACCCCTCCTCCTGATCACTAAGGGGAGGAGTCCCCAAGGTGACATGAACAAAGACGCTATTCTTCTTCCAGATCTTCTTCTAGGCACCGATGTCACTCCCACGGACACCAGCTCTGGCATTCCTATACTTGTTCCCCCTCATCAGAGGATTCCAGCTGGAGCTGTTCTTCTTCATCCAGGTCAGCGGAAGGGGATGCCTCCCCTCCTCCTCATCTGGATACCCTTAAGGATTCTCCGAGGTCTCCCCCGGATGATACCACGTTTATGGATGCAGTGCGACACAGCCTGTCCCATAGCGGGTGAGACACTGGGGACCTATACCCAGAGAGATGCCACCTTGCTCAATTCCTAGGGATGCATGATCCTAAGCCCCTGGTTGTGCCTCCATTGGTGGCCCCTTTCCAGGACGTTACTAAGCTTACCTGGAAACTCCCCTCATCTGCCTCGGCAGTCCCCAAGAAGGCTGACAGGCTCTACAGAACTCCCAGGAATTAGCCTTATTTGGGGGAGCATCTAAGGGCAGACTCTATGGTGTTGACTGCAGCTCATTGTAGGACTAAACAGCCTAGACACCTTAGCTCTCAGCTTTCAGACAAGGAGTCTAAGAGGCTGGATCAGTTTGGCCGCAAGGTCTATTCTTCGGCCACCTGTACCATCCCGCTCTCTTAACATTTTGGCACATATGGTCCAATACTAGAACTCCTTGTGGAAAAAAGCTGTGGAATTGGCAAAAATCTCAACCAGATTCCTCTCAGAAATCTGAGTTACTTTTTATCCTCCAGTCAGGTGTGGACGTAGGTAAGCATGTTCTTCGCTCATCCTTCTATTCAGCAGACATTGCCACCAGGGCGGCTAGCACAGGCATTTGTTTTTGCAGGTACTCCTGGCTTAGAGTCTCTGGCTTTCGCCAGGACCTTCAAGAGGCCATCTTAGATGCTTCTTTCCAGGGCCTGGTTCTTTTCGGGGAAGACACTGAAAAGATTATTACGGGCCTCCAGGATTCTGGAAAAGCTGTCCTTAACTCATTCTGTCTGATGCCACCATTTTGGCTCAGGTTAAGGAATGGATGGTTCTGATGCCATATAATGCTAATGGGTATAATGGATTAAGATGTACAAATCAGGACTGACTCCCTCCAGACACTGGCCTTTTCGTTACCCTGTGGGCCAACAGTCCAAATGCAACAGTCCAGAGGGGCCTTTAAACATAAGGCCTTCTCCCAGCCTTTAGGGACCTTGGGTCCTAGAACTGCCTAGGCCTCCCAAATCTCCCTGCCCACTCCCAGTGCCTCCGCCTGACTCCTCATCAGGGGGACTGGCTTTGCAGAGTAGCTATCGCCGTTATGGCGAGGGTACATCGCTGAAAATTAAATTCAGCGAGGAACACTCACAACAAGGAGAAATAGGGCACCTGAGACCTACGGGCTGTTTTCTTAATTTGGGGGGCTTTGCCCCCTGAACACCTTTCTTGTGGATTCTCAACTCCAGAGGAGTGCATATCAAGGGGGGAGTGAAAAACTTAAAAAAAAAAAAAAATGAATGCGGCCTGCCAGCAAAAAAAAAAAAATTGCACCACTCCGGACCAAACCCTGCACCCTCCCTACCGACCACCCTCCCCACTCAGTCTAGCGGACCAGCTTGGCAGCTGCCCGCCACACCCCCTCCCACATACCATCCTCCTCTGCCTTCGCTGCTGCTTATATGTGTGTACATCCCATAGCAGTATGTCGCCTCCCGGTATCCGTCGCCTCTGCCAGGTAGCTTGAACACAGGCGCCAGAATTGAGTCGCCATTTTGTAGGCTGCCTATTTCGCCTGCCTTGTCCATGGGTACCCGGCCCGATCACCAGCACCTCTGTCTTGTCCAGGTTCAGTCACAACCAGCTGCAGGACAGCTAGTAGTGATTTCAGTCAAACAGTTGTTGATCACATCTACGGTGTTGTGTGTTCCAGGGGCAAAGGACAAATGCAGTTGAGTACTATCTGCATAGCAGTGAAAACCCACACTGTATTGCTGTATGATCTCACCCAGGGGCAGCATGTATACGGCGAATAACGTGGCAACAAGATCGAACTCTGCGGTACTCCACGTGACAGGGGCATTGGGGAGGAGGAGAAATTCCCCATCACTACCTGCTGCACCCTGTCAGAGAGGTAGGACTCAAACCAGTTGCTGACAATACCGGTGAGTCCACAGTACTCACTGAGATTATTGAGAATGACAGTGTGATCCACAGTATCGAAGGCTGACGAGAGATAGAGGAGAACAAGAATTGTCCTGTCTCCTCTATCTCTAGCCATAAGGAGGTCATCATGCACCCTAACTAATGCCATTTCAGTACTGTGTCTAGCCCTGAACCCAACTGGAATGGCTCATAGATGTCAAAGGACACGCGGTGATCATCAAGCTGATGCGCCACAAGTTTCTCAACAACCTTGCTCAAAAATGGTAGGTTGGAGATAGGACAGTAATTCTCCAGGACATCAGGGTCGAGAGATGGTTTCTTCAAGAGGGATCTTGCTAGGGCTTCTATCAGGGCCTCTAGAAAGACTCCCTCTGACACTGAGCACCTGACAATCCCTGTGAACACTGGGCCAACAGCCCTGGCACATGTCATCAGAAACGGGTTGGGGCTGGGTCCAGTTCTCAATATGCGTGCTTTCGCTCTAATATCACCTCAATTACCTCAGCCACTTCAACTGGTTTAAATTCTTCCCAGATCGACAGAGAGCCACTGTTCCTCCCAGTCCATTCACTGCCCTCTGGTACTCAACTTAATGAGCACACAGGGCCAGTTTGTCCTCCTTAGACCAGGTCTTCTGCCAGCAATGCTCCACGTTCCAACTCCTGATCTTCATCACCTTGAGATCTCCATCAAATCAAGGGAACCTCAGATGAGAAGATCTGGGTCATTTATGGACCAGTGTGAGGGGGTCAAGAGCTTCAGATACCACCCTGTTATAGGTGACCACCACCTTACCAACACCCACTGCACATGCAGCCTCCACCCTAATTAAGTCCGCTATCGCCAGCAGTCCCTCTGGGGACAGACCCCTGAAAGGGCGATCACTGACCATCTCCACAGGGGGAGGACTTTCACTGGGGCCCCCAAATGTGAATCCCACTGTACAATGATCAGACCAACTGACCTGATCAGTCTTGAGGCTCTCAACCCCAAAACCCAGCTGAAACACCAGGTTGAGATTTCCTCGTCTCACCAGATTCCGGCCAGAGTTTACCTCATGCGTCTTGGTCACATGGTAGCTGCCATTGTGACTGTTCCTTTGGCATGTTCAATGGGACCTGCGCACAGACAACCTCAAGCAGCCTGTGAAGGTCTCCAGAGCAATGTGCCAGACCCTGGAGCGGTGGCTGAACCCTTCCAGTTTGGGAAAAGGGGCTCCTTTCCTGAGAGATACCTCTCAGCAGATCCTGACGATAGATGCTTGGGGCCAGGAATGGGGAGCTCATTTCGGAGACCACCAAACACAGGGGACCTGGTCTCCTATGGAACAGATCTCCACATCAACTTGTTGGAGATGAGAGCAATCCTCTACGCTCTGCAGGTGTTCCAGCCAGATCTACAGTATCTTGTCTTGACTCGTCTACTGTCAAAAATGAATTTGAATGTTTGGCTCTCAAGATTGAGTTATCTACTTCCCTTGCGCTCTGTGTAATAGGATGTTATAGACCTCCATCTGCTGGGTTACAGCTCCTTATGCATCTCAACACTATATTAGAGAATGGGAACTTTGAAACAATTATCCTAGGGGATCGCAACGTTGATTGGCTATCTAAGACTTCAACATCTCTTAAAACATTTTGTGACTCCCTTAGGCTGGTGCAACTATTTGAACCCACACGCCCAAATAAAAGGAATCTGAGCAATAGTACCTTGTTTGAGGTTATCTTAGTTAATAAGCCCCATCTATTCTCACATGCTGGCACCTTTTTCTCGGATGTTAGTGATCATTGTTTCATTGTTGTGTCAGATCAGTACATAACACAGTACTGGCAACTACGTTTTCCACTAAGAGGACTAGATATAACTTTGATCTGCTTGCCTATATCAATGAGCTGAAACGTTCACTGAGCTGGCAAGACCTTTACTTAGCAAACACAGTAAATATGATATATGATATCTTCTATGAAATATTGGCTGGGGCCCTACATAAGTATGCCCCCTCAGTAAAAGTTTATGTGAGGAATGTAGCCTGTCGCTGGTTCTCTGTGAAACTGAAGGCCTGAATGCTAGCAGGAGATAAGCTCTGGAAAAGTGTGCAGAACTAAGACCGACACAGACTGGTGCCAGTTTAGGAAGGCATGGAATTCAAGTACCAAAATGGTCAGGGAAGTGAAGGTTGCATTCTGTTGTACTGAACATGCCTCTGCTGCTAAGTGCTCTTCTAAATTTTGGAAGACAATCAAGAAAATGTCAGGGCATATGTCTGGCAACTCCTTGCCAGCTAAAATTAACTCTGGGAGCACAACTGTTTGTGATAGAATGGGGATTCCGGATTCCTTTAACAACCACTTTGCTACTGCAGGCCTTGCCTTTGACAACTCACCGGCATGTTTGGTATACTCGCAATTTGGTTTACAATATAATTAATCTCCTGCCCCCAACTCTGTCTTCTCCTTCCAACCTGCATCACTGAAAGAGGTTGAAGATCTTCTGTTACAGTTGGACACTAAGAAAAGCACTGGTGCTGACTCCTTAGAGCGACTATTTCCTAAAGATTACCTATCATGTATTAGCGGTACCAATTACTCATCTTTTCAACCCGTCCTTGTCCCAAGGGATCCTCCCCCCACTATGGAAAATTGCCCATCTCATTCCTTTGTTTAAATCGGGGGATCCTTGTGACCTTAACAGTTACAGACCGATTTCTCTTCTTCCAATCTTGTCTAAATTACTGGAAAAAATAGTGAGCAACCAGCTCAGGAATTACCCAGAATCCATGAATCTGTTAACCCTATGCAATCTAGCTTCGGAACAAAACACAGCACTATATCAGCCCTTGCCAAAGTAACCAACGATTGGCAGTGAGATCTGGATAGTAGAAACTTCGTCTGTGCTGTATTTTTAGATCTAAGCAAGGCCTTTGACACCGTAGAGCACAGTCTGCTTCTCTCCTCCTTGAGGAGTATAGGTCTAGACTCATTATCAATGCGATGGTTTGCTGATTACCTTACAGGATGGCTCCAGCAGGTTAAGACAGAGGGTGAGCTTTCCCCACTTAAACCACTTCAAAGGGGTGTGCCGCAGGGTTCAATCCTTGGCCCCCTACCGTTCGCTATCTATATTAATAACATTGATGATAACATAAATATGGCCAATATACACCTGTTCGCAGACGAGACGATACTTTACCTAAATCGTCTGACGCCCGAGGCCGCTTGTGCAGACCTTCAGGAAGAGTTTAACCTGCTGCAGAACCAGCTTCTATATTAAAAGCTCCTACTTAATGCCAAGAAAACAAAAGCAATGCTTTTTTCTTCCTTCAGTCGTGTGGTGAACCCAGCCAGTGCTGGAGCAATACCTCAGATTACCACAATCCTTGGCAAAAACTTGGATTTTGTCACAAAATTTAAGTACCTGGGAGTGTGGTTCGACCATAATCTCTCTATCACTGAGCAAATTGAGGATTTGCTAAAGAACCTAAGGCAGAGACTGGGTCTTCTCTTCAGGATTAACCAGTTCCTCACTAGAGATGCTAAAATGCGCCTGGTCCAAACAACTTTTCTCTCTATGGTGGATTATGTGGACTTCTTATATAGTCAGTGCCCAAACTCCTCTCTTGCAAAATTGGATACACTTTATCATAGAGCGCTTAGGTTTATAACGGGTCTTCCCCTTTCTACTCACCATTGTTCCCTGTATGCAGCTGTAGGGTGGTCCTCCCTCCTGTATAGGCGGAATAGAAATGCGGCTCTATGGACCTTCAGAGCTGTCACCAAAAAGCTTCCCCAATATGTTACTGACTGTCTCCCTTTAAGTATGCCAGCAAATTTACGCTCTGAGAAGCTCTTCATTAATCACATTGAACATTCCCAAGGTTACATCCCACTTTGGTAGAGTGGCAATAAGCTTTGTGCTGCCCAGTCTGTGGAATAAACTACAATAATTGCTGAAACTGAGCATTCCCATCAGTTTGCGTTCCTTCAAGGCTTTATATACTCGAACTGTGAGGGAACCCTGTAATAGCTTCCCCCATCCTTAGCCTACCTCTGAATCGTAGGCACCCAGCATCCTACTTGACCATACATCAGGCCGTGGCCACTTGGTTCCCTTCCCCCACATCCCTTCGTGTACTTACTATACTTTCCTTCCCCCTCTTGCATCGTCCTCCTCTCTGTTCTTTCTCCATAGTCTCTCTGGCAATTCCTTCCCTCCCTTCAACTTAGCTGTGTCTCTCTGGCTGGGGCTAGGTATTGTAACTGTTAAATATCCTTGCCATTCACTCATCAAGTAGCTAACCCTGTACCCTTGCCAATATTTCCCCCAAAGTATCTCTGTACTACCTATATATACAATAAGTTTGCCCTCTGATTTGTTGTAAGCCTGCCATGTCACTGTTTGTCACTTGATATGGTTTTTATTGTATATTTTTTGTTGATTGTACATGTATTTATGTTTATCTGTCTCTGATCTGTTGTAAGTCTGCCGTGTCACTGTTTCAGTCACTTGATACGGTTTTTGTTGTATATTTTTTGCTGACTGCACATGTATTTATGTTTATCTGTCTCTGACTGTAATTTTTAAGAACTGTACCGTGACCGGGCTCTAACCAGGTCCATCTTGTAAATGAACTTTGCTCAATGGTGTTCACCTGGATAAATAAAGATTTTGATTGATTGATTGCTCTCTCCCTGGGTTCTCTTCTGATCCAGATGGACAATATGTCTGTAGTCTTCTACATCAGCAAACAGGGAGGGGCTCATTCCTACCCCATTTGCATGGAGGCCATGAGAGTCTGGATATGGGCAGTACAACACAGTCTGGAACTCACTACAGTTCATGTTCCAAGCATCCAGAACACCTTGGCCGGCAGTCTAAGCAGGTCTCAGTCCAGGGCCCATGAATGGGAACTCCTACAGCCTGTAGCAAAGGATCTCTTTGAAAGGTGGGGGCGTCCAGAGTTAGACCTTTTTGTGTCCCCACTCAACGCCAAACTGCCCAGTTTCTGCTCGCACAATCCAGGGCCTGGTATTCTTTGGCAAGACGCGTTGTCCCTCTCTTGGAAAGGGAGGTTTCTGTATGTCTTTCCTCCCTTCCCACTGTTGCAGAGAGTCCTGCTCAAACTTCAATTAGAGGGGATGGACATGATCCTGATTGCTCCCTTCTGGCCTTGACAGATTTGGCTCCCTGTGCTCCAACAATTGGCAGTGGAGCCTCCGGTTCCTCTGCCCCTGACCTCACACTTGCTGTCCCAGGAGCAAGACACCCTGGTGCACCTGGTCCTTAGATCACTACACCAGCATGCTTGGCTCCTGCAGACCTAGCTAAGGTACGGTTCGGGGTTTCCCCCTAGGTGGCTGACATCTCAGTGGCTGCTAGGAACCTTCTGCCAGAGCCACGTATGCCACGAAGTGGAAACAGTTCTGCCTGTGGGCCTCTGCCTGGAACCTAGATTCCTTCACCTGCCCAGTGAACTCCATCCTGGAGTACCTCCTCTCTCTATCAGATTCTGGGCTGAGTTACTGTTCCATCAAGGTGCATCTTTCTGCCATTTCTGCCTATCATGCACCTATGGAGGGCAAGACCCTTGCCCAGTTGGATCTATCTCGCACCATTTTGAGGGGCATTTTGCACCTGAACCCTCCCATACGGGATCCTGTACTTCCATGGAACCTTCTGTTTTTGTTGGAAAAACTCACCTTGCCTCTAGGACCAAGCAGGAGCCAAAAAATTTTAGAAGGGTTGGCGCCGAGACAGGACCACGCATGCATGGCACCGCGAGACTAGCTCGTGCCTGTGTAGACTATCTCGGCGTCGACCCTCCAATCGCCTTAGTTCCTTTTCTCCTGCCATCGAGTGTGTTTGAATATCGATGTTGCTCATCTGCCAGAGTCAAAGTTTTCATCTATACGACAGCAGCTTTTAGCGTTTAACAGTTTAGTAGTAATTTCTTAATTTACGAACAAGAAAAGATTATGAAGAAAATTAAAAATAAAATCTTCCCTTGTCAATCTGCACCATTCATTACTGTTAAGTGATAGCCGGAGGCACGCACTCGCCATGGGAGCTTTTTTTTTTTTTTTTTGAGGCGTTGACAGCGCCGCCCCCTGGAGTGAGACACTGCATAGAGCGCGAGGGGCGGCCGTTAGGCACGCAGACTTCTTCTCCATCCCAGTTCTGTTTCTCCCGCCATCGAGGCTGCACCTGCTGCATGGAGTTCTACAATACTACTGCATCATAGGCCGCATTTTCGAAGTTTTTCAACGCTCCTTCATCCCAGTAATTCTCGATGTCATTGACCGGTAAGACCTTTCCATTATTATATTTTTTGACGATGCTGAGCCTTTTCTGTGTTTTGCTTAATTATTTAGCATCATGTCTGGTTCGGGGGCAAAGCGTAAATCTAAGGCGGGCCGTGCCCCTATGCGTCGGTGCCCCTGTGGCCGGCAGTTTTCCATCACAGACCGTCATGATGTTTGTCTCCGGTGCCTGGGACCCTACCATGATATGGACCATTGCGACGCCTGCTTCTCCATGGATTGCCATGTTTTAGAAGTTCGCGCATTACGAGTCGGACTAGCTCCATTGACTTTCGGAGGACGAAGTCGCCCTAGGGCTTCCCAGGCCAGATTTCTTGACCTTTCCTCCGGGTCCCCTCCCGGGTCTATATGGCGCGGCGAGGAGGAAGCCTCCTCCATTTCCAGCCTTGCTGAGGAGGAGGTTTCTTCTTCGGCGCCGGAGGAACGGTGTGATCCCACCCAGGGTCGCGCCATTGGCACCGGCCCCAGCAGTCGCCTCCTTGGAGGTGCAGGCTCCCCAGGTGTCGCGGCCCCCCGTTGCGGGGCCTGGTGCTGGTGGGCCCTCGTTCCCACCTATCCTCGCTATGGAGTCTACCGCATCTCGCGGTGCTGGCAACTCGGTCGGGGCCATCGGTGGTGCCGTTCTGGGCCTTGGCGCCGTTCACGGTGCCGGGGGCTCTGGAGGCGCCATCGCGGCACCATGGGTTTAGGTGGCGCCCGTCGGCAATGTCGCTCTGGAGCGCGCACTTGGGCGCGTTCGCAGCGCCAGAGATTAGGCGGCACTGCTGGTGGTGCCACGCTTGGCCCCGGCGCCTGCCTGTGGTGCTGTTGCTTCAGGTGGCACCGCCGGCGTGCTGCTCTGAACCTCGGCACTGTTTGCAGCGCTGGGGACTTGGGTGGTGCCGTCGGCAGTGCCGTGCTGGGTGGCGACGAGGACTCGCGCAACGCCGTTGCAGGTGTCTGGTACTCGGGTGACACCGTTCGCGGTGCGGCCCAGGAGCCTGACACCACTAGAGGTATGGATGACTCTGCGGACGTGTTGCTGGTCGCGGTCTACGGCGGTACCAGGCCTGGTGCCACCTCAGGGCAGGTTCCTGTAGCGGCTGGAATGGAGTCTTCCCTTGTCGACCCTTCCTCGGAGGGAGACGATTCAGGTGAGGACACAGACCAGCACCTAGAGTCTTCTGGCTCTGAACCTCCTGTAGGCTGCAGGGCTAGACGGTCCAGTGTTCCTCTCCCAGACTCCCCGGAGCTGGTTAGCCCGGATGGCTCCATGGTTAGGGGTGGCCTGGAGTCTTCCATGGTGGACCCTTCAGATGTCCGAGAGGGGATTCTCTCTTCTGGTAGGTCCCAGGCAGCCGCCTTTCCCGGTGCTGCTCATGTCCTTCAGCGGAGGGAAGAGGACCCTGCTTCAGCATGTGCCCTTCGGGGTCTTGCTTAACAGGAACCTCCACCACTGGTTTCGAGGAAGAGGGCTGCTTTGGAGTCTGAAGGATTGAGGTGTAGGGGTCGAGAGCAGCGACGAGACCCCACCGCCCTGCGGGGTGTGGGGAGGAGTCGTAGCGCTGATCCTCACCTCTCTCTGAAGGTCTCTAAAGCGCCTTCTGGTGGCGGTTCTGAGGGTTGCCCTTCTGGACTCATGTAAGCCCAGGCACGCCACAGGGGAGATTCCCCTTCAGGGTTCTTTCCGGAATTGTCTCTTTTCCTCTCTCCTATGCAACCCGGCATGATCCTAGGGTCCCTAGTTTCGGCGGCATCGCTACCTGGATCCCAGAGCCCTGGAAGAGGTCAGGCACGTACTATTAGGTGCCCTTCGCCCATCCCTCTGAAACCACCTCCCTCTCTCCTGGGCCATGTGGGGCCCACTGGGCCATTAACTTGGGAGACATTCAGAGCTACTGCGGCGGCCTTCCCGTCCTATGTTAGGGCCATGGACGAACAGGTCTTTCGCCTGTCCCCCCCGCTGCAAGAGTCTTCTGGGCATTCGAGCTCCACTTCCTCCTCATCTTCCTCAACTCAGGAAGAGGAACTTCCTGTCCACTTTTCCTCTGACGCTGACTTCACTGACTACCAGCATTTCCTTTCGAGGATGGTTTCGGAGCTTCATATTTCTTACGTTCGTAGAGACAATAGCGAGCGGCAGATGCGTGCTTTCCTTTGCGAATTCAGTGCCCGCCATTTGGTGGTGCCGTCCTGGCTGATCCCCTTCCAGGAAGCGTCTATCCTCACCTGGCAGTCTCCAGCCACTCCTTATCCAGCCCAGGAGACTGCAGGAGACGGTATTGTGCCCCCCACGAGTCTCTAGGTTCTCTACCTCACCCACCTTCAGGTTTGACATCCCTGGATACTCCTTCTGGACTTCGCCACCCAGTGCACGATAGGCCTCTGGATTCGGAGTCTGCTGAGTTCGACCGGTGGGGATGAAGAGTCTTCTCTTCTGATCGTGCATTGTTGTGCATTTCCTCCCATCAAGCTCACCACGCTGCTTACAACAGGCATCTGTGGTCAATGCTGGCTCAGGTCTTTGCTTCGCTACCTGACTCAGAGCAGTCTAGACGAGCCATTGCCCTCTCTGCGCAAGGTCTGGAGCTTGCAAGGCACCAAGCGAGGGCATCCTATGATGCCAACAAGGTGGCATCCAGACCAGTAGGGAAAGCAATCTGCATCAGGCGTACGGCATGGCTTCATCTCTCCCGACTGTCACCCATGGCCCAGCGTAGGGTGACTGGCTCTGCCTTCCGGGGGACCCATCTGTTTTCCCGTAGGGAAAAGATGCGTCTTCAGGGGCAACCACCTTCCCACAGCCCCTCGGGGGCACCTTCTCCTCCTCACCCACCTTAGACTCCTGTCTATTGGTTAGGGTCTTCCCCTCTCTACTTGTCACCAGTAGGAGGCTGAGGGTATCTGTTCCCTCATGGTTTTTCTCTTACCTCCCCCCCGGGGGAGGGGGCTTGGTACTCACCCAACAGTAATGAATGGTGAAGATTGACAAGGAAGATAAGGAATATGCATCTACTGTAATTCTTGATCTTCTCTTGTATCTTCACCATTCATTACTGATTCCCTCCCACCTTCCCCTCAAGGGCCTCCTTCTTTGTCGTCTCCCCCTCCCTGCTCATTCCTCCTCCTTCTCCTTTGGCCGTTAAGCCAAAAAAAAATAATCCCTCTCTCTCAGAATAGGAGGAACGAGCTAAGGTTTATCTGTCCTGAGGGAACTTTTTCTGACTACCCTTACTGGGCAGTTCTTGGCTTTTTCCCAGCCATGTTTTTAAATTCATTATTAAAGAGATGGTTCCTTAAGTGGCTCGCCTTCTCTTTTGCAGGCCCCTTCTCGCAGGCCCTGGTCCTTTTCCAGCCTCTACTGGTTGGTGCTGTCTGGTGCTTCTTCCATAAGAGGTGTTTTTCTGCCTTACCTCTAGGGAGTCCGATTGAGTTCCTTCCCTCTCTTCTCTATGTCATTTAGGGGTGTCCCCTGTAGACCCCCCCTGCACATGATACTGTGTTATCACTTAACAAGGTGCTAGGGGGCTTGTTTCCCTCCTAGCTGGCAGCTCTCGTTTAGAACAGTTTTTCCCTCTTAATAATTGAAGAGCTCCCACCTGGAGTCTAGAAAATTGGGTAGGCGGGAGGTTTAGGGAATCTGCCTTTGGTGTCCATTCTGCGCGAGAAGTTCGGTTGACTTTCTCCTTGAAATTTCAAAATTGGATCTTTGCTCCCTTGTTTATGGTTCTGAGCTTATAACCCTAAGCCAATTTACCAATGGCAGACTTACTCCCTCTTTTTTTCTCTCTTTTTCCCCCTTCTTCTTTCTCCTCCCTATCTGTTCCTCCCTTAGAGCTGCCCCAGAAGTGAGGCCCTTCGGTACCTTAGGGTAGGCAGTTCTCTTCCTCTCCGTTCTATCCTCTATCGGCTTATTCCTTTTTCAGTTTATATCCTTTCCTTTTTTCTATCCCTCGGCTCTCTTGCCTCACTCTCTCTTCTAACCCTTATTTCGCCTCTCTGGCTAACAGAACTGGGATGGAGGAGGAGTCTGCGGTGCCTAACGGCTGCCCCTCGCGCTTTACTGAGAGCGTCACTCCAGTGGGCGGCGCCATTGATGCCGATTCCTCAAAAAAAAAAAAGCTCCCGTGGCAGGTGCGCGCCTCCGGCTATCACCCAACAGTAATTAATGGTGACGATACAAGAGAAGATCAAGAATTATGGTAGGTACGTAATTTTAATTTCTTTCCTGCCATCAACGGAGTCGTCCTTAGACGATAGCGGTGATGGTAGGAAGACTTCATTTGAAAGTTGTTATGGCAGAGGGGCTGTGTCTGGTCCCCCGCCCTTGATAAATGGGGGGGAGGTCCAACTACGGACTGTCCTGTGTTCAGGGGGAGGACAGTCCACCGAAGCACAAATCTAGCGGTTCTGGGGATCCAGCTCCGCTTAACCTCAAGCTCTTCTTCCTCGTTGGGGGAAGGAGAATCGGTGCCGCTCAAGGTTGCCCTTTGATACGTTTGCATGAGGATTGTTTGTCAGATGGGGCGATAGGCCTTAACCGACTTTGGTGGGTTCCCCTTGGCCCCGCTCCTAACGGCCGCATTCTCGACTCCAAACGCCATCTCTGTCCTCGTTGGAGCTCCGGTGAGCAGTTTTACCTCTGGGCCGCTCCTAGGGAGCAGGGGGTTTGACTTCTTCCAGTTTTCCTGATTTCAGGGCCTCGGAGCCGTTGGACTGGAGCTGGGTCGATTGGATCTGGATGAGCGTGGTGCCTTCGCCATCATGTCGACCCCTCGTGCCTACCCCCCTCTCCCTTTTCCATACAGCACCTTTTTTTCTTCTCCCCTTCTTCTCAGGATTTCCATTGGCATTTTCCTTTGGCGCTGTGATTCAGTGCGTGGCTCAACGCCTTGGTCAGCACCGTTCGTGGTTGGTGCAGTAGGTGGAATACGGTGTCAGTGCGATGGGTCGCACCATCACTCTGTGCGGTGCCGTGGGTGCTATTGTTGCTGCTGTTGGTTGCGGCTGCGGCTGGTGATGCAGGTGGCGCCGAGGCACCAGCGGGTGGTTCTGCACATCCGTGGGCGGTACCAAGCACCCACGGGTGCTGCAGGTGGCACCGCGGGCAGCCATGGGTGCTACTGGTGCCCTCGGGTGCCATTCTTGCCATTCTTGCCATGGGTGTCATGGGTACCATGGTGCCATGGTACCATGGGTGTTGGGGGTGCCTTTAGGTGCCATTGCTGCATGGATGCTGGGGGAGCCTACAGGTGCTGCCGTGGGTGTCCTCGGGTATCACCCAGGTTGGCATAGGCACTGCTTGGTGCCCTTCTGTGCCACGAGTGACGCTGGTGCCACAGGGGTGCTAGTGGGTGCTGTCTGGCAGAACTAGTGACACATTTTTCCTTTTCGGACTTCTCCACAGAACTTGTGGCGGGATGTTTTCTGCAGAATGAAGTCCTGTTCTTTGGATTATTTTTCCACACATCTTAGTGAGTGGCGGTCTTCGTGGGATCTTGAGTCATCCAGTGGTTTTCTGCTGATGGATCTCTGCTGTACTGTTCTGCCAGCGGAATCTCTCATTCCGCTCAGCACTTTTTCAGCTCCCTACGTGGTACCAAGCTCCTCGACATCCTTCCTGATGGCGGAGTCTCTAGTGGCTCTGACCTAGACCTCCCTTAGAGGTCCTTCTGGGGTAGAAGTGCATCTAGATGGGTCTTTCCCTGTCCTTCTGGTCAGAAATACAGCAGATGACTCATTTTATATACTGAAGGGCACGTCCTCTCTATCTTCAGAGTCCGTGATGGAAGATCTTTTCAGTAGTTCCTCAGTAATGGGGTCCACTATAGTATTTCAGACTGCGTCTGTGGACCAAAAACTTCTGCGTCTAGAATTTTTCAGTCGTCAAGACAATTACACTCTGTGGAACATTCTAATGTAATGGTCAGGAGCCGCTCTGGCTCTTCCACTCCTTTGATAGGGGTATATAGCCCCCCTGTGATATTGCCCCTTTGGTGGCTTCTTTGGCACAGGTGGTTAACACCTCAGATGGAGGACATCTTCATTCTTTTTGTATCAGGCAAACCTTGCGAAATAGCAGCCTGAAAGCCTTGTCAGGCTTGGACTAATGGTAATAAAAAAAAAAAAAAAGAAAATTTATCACAGCACAGGGCCTAGACGAAATTACCCAATACCACCCTTTTGGATCTGGTCAGGTTCTGCCTCAGCCCCCTGAGGTGCTCGTCTCTAGAATACGGTAAAGAGTACCTGACTTCTTCTACCCCTAAGGGGAGTCTAATCCAGTGGCAGTATGCCTCATCTCTTTCCAAGAGAGATTTCTTTTATTTAGAGACATTCCTAGACCTATGCAACTGCCCAGTCTGTTAATCCCTCTCACAGCCTCGCAGCAACAGAAGTGACTCTCCAGTGAGTCGGAACTCAGGTTCCTGCTTTCTTGCTTGCTTCCACTTAACAGACGATATTCTCCTTTCTTGACCGTAGGTCAAGTAGGCCTTTTTTCTGAGATGGCTTCTCAAATATTCACACCTTCAGTTCCTGCACACTGGTTTTGTGCCAGTCGCTCACGAAACTATTTTCTCTGGGTACGTGACGGAACTGTGATGTTCGTTTTTCAGCAAATAAACTAGAGTCCTTTCCTACTCCCTTCAGGGAGGCCGGAGTGAGTAGTGCCTCACTGCATTGAGTCTGTTACCCTTCCCCCCCCACAGCAACATTTCACCAGTGAAGTCCCCCACAGTGACTACAGCGCCTAGCCATGGTGGGAGACCCGCTGGAACCCGGTGCTGTCTGTCAGGAGTCCTGCACACCCCCCAATCAGCTCTGACTGGAGTTGAGAATCCTTAAGTGGGAGGTGTGGGGGGGTTTTGGGGGGGCAAAGCCCCCTGAAGAAAACAAAGAAACAAATAGCGAACCGGCAGCCGACTGCAGAATGCGGTTGTCCTGCCGGTGACGCTGACGGGGCGTTCAACAAAATTTTTGTCGGACTCCTGTCGTGGATCCGCATTGAATCACTTCTGCTGCTATTCAGTCACTTTCAACGAATGGTTAGCCCTAACTTGGTCCTGCTGCATTCCTCTTTGACGCACATCTGCCTCTTTTTTACCTTACCAGTCCAGCCCCTGTTTTTTTCTGTCGGAATGTTTTTCCACAGTGGACACCTTCCCCTGTACATTTTTTCCTCTCTTCTCTGAGTTCACAGACTGCTACTACAGTTGTACACTCAGGGGCAGGATGATGCCTTTTGGAACATAAAGTGGGTAGGATCTAGTTCTACTGGACCACCGTAAGAGGCTTCTAAGTCGTGCTTTGGGCTTCCATCAGGAAGTTTTCAGTGACTAAGTGAAAACCATTCTCCTTGATGGGCTAACTCCTCTGGGGCCTTCTTTTGTTCACCAAGTAAGGGGTTCAAGTGCTCCTGGACCTGTTGTTCACAGCTTAGCCTTACTTGGTAGTGGTGGGGGGGTTCCCATCTGTGCTTTTCGGTCTACCATGAACCAGCAGACTTTACCCCTGGCTTTTTCAGTTCCTGAGGCCTTTTTACATTAGATTAATACACGTCTTTGACACTATTACTTTTGGTCCTAGACCAAACTGTGTGGTCGGGTTCTCGCTACTCTCCTTGAGTGGTTGCGGTTTTCTGGCAAAGTTTCATTTTGTGTCCATTGCAGTCATCTGCAAAGTGGTGAGTTACAACTCAAGCACTTGTCTTGTAAGCTCTGTGTTCTAGATGCTCTTTCCAAGACAGCCCTTTTTATTAAGTAGGACAGTCCCTGGCTGTCCTTTCTGAGTGAACCCTATCTCCTACCACCCTACTCAGGGTTGTTGGTTTTAGCTCCGTACTCTGCCACTAGTGTGAATGCGTGATGGAGACTTAGTCCAGGAAGATATGGAAATTACGTACTTACCATAATTGTTGATCTTCTTGGACTGTCTTCATCACTCATTCACACGCCCATCCACCATCCCCTGGGTTCACTCGTTTTCTTTCCGAGTCTTCATGGTCCTGTGGTTCAGGCTGTGAAGACATTGTTCTTTGACCCTTCTTGCAAGGGCCATCTGGGCCCTCTCAAGCCCAGAAAGTCAGGATAAGTTATTTTCATTAGTTCGCTGCACCTCCTCGGTCGAAAAGGTACTGAGACGGTTGGAGGGTCGATGCCGAGATAGCCTACACAGGCGCAAGCTAGTCTCGTGGTGCCGCGCATGCGTGGTCCTGTCTCGGCACCAACCCTTCTGAAGATTTTTGGCTCCCACTTGGTCCTAGCGCGTCCGGCGCTATCCCACTAGTGTGAATGAGTGATGGAGACCATCCAAGAAGATCAACAACTACGGTAAGTATGTAATTTCCATATCTGACTTCGAGGTGGAGCTCTTGCAGCAGGTATTACACTTGTGACTAATGCCGTCAGGTATTAGGACCCCATGGAAAAATCTTCTAGCCAGCAGTCTGTGGTGGGGGTCCACCCCCCGATGTCAGCTCCACCCAATGTCCAACGTGGTATAAAGGGGGCGGACCCCCGGCGCCATCTCAGTTCTTTTCTCGCCATCAACCCGCTTAGTTCAACTCCACAGATGCCTCGCCTTAGCAGTCGACAGTCTTTTTGTTCGCTTAGTAAAAGCAGTTTTCAAATAGTTTTTCTCGATCAATTAATAGTTATTTTGCATGTCTTCACCCTCCCCACCGCGGTGAAAGTCGAAGTGCCAGTGCGGTAGGCAGATCTCAGCCAAAGACAGCCACAAGGCCTGCCTGATCTGCCTAGGCCCCAACCATCAGTCTGACGACTGTCCACACTGCAAAACGTTCAACAATAAAACGACAATCCAAAGAGCAAAAGCACTCAAGGCCTACCTCCTGGAGAAGAAAGTAGCGGCCATGAAGAAATCCCCGTCAGGACCCAGCTCTTCATCTCCTGCAAAGGAGTCTCCCCATAGAGAGGAATCATTGGGGAAACACCATTCAAAGGAAAAAGATAGGGCCAGGTCAGAATCCTACCCAAAATCCCCTCAGAGAGGTTCTTCCTCCACCTCCGTTGGGAGGTCAAGGTCGGGGTCGGTCCCTCCATCCTCCGCTGGGACCAGTTCTAAGAAGATGCCCTCTTCTTCTGCTGACAAGCACAGAGAACAGTCTTGTTCCTTGGGGCGCTCCTTCAGGTCCCCTGCTCACCAACCCCATAAAACTTTGCATGGGTCGACCCAGGAGGGGCAGTCGCCCGCTGGTAGGCCTAAGGAGGCAGGCCATAAATCCAGTGGATTGTCTGACAGGCACAGAAAGTCAGACGACTCCACCTGGTGACAGGAGACCGTCCGCCTGGGGATGCCTCCTCTTCCGGCTAAGGGGGAGCTTGCCTGCCAGTGACAAGTGCCCCCCTGGCCGAGCGACCTCGCCAGAAGGCAGGGCCCCATTGCCCGATAAAAGGCAGTCGCCGACTGGCGACCAGACACCCTACCTTCCACCAGATGGCCGATCGCCTGGAGATGCTCAGCACACACCAGACGTCTGGTCGGACGGCCATTCACCCATACACATGGAGCCCAACCCGCAACCAGATACAGCAATGGTGGCCTCCCCAGAGCGGACACCTCAAAAGTCCCGATGCCCAGTCCTTCAAACCCGAGGCCCCCGCTACCAGTCGTCCCCCTAGCAGACGTCGGGGCCCTATTCACCTCATGGTAGAATGCAGTGAAAGGGGACCTGCTGTACAGGCCACCGGATCCCCCCACCAAAGAAACACCAGTGCCTCCTCCTCTGATCCCAGACAGGACGCCAGGTGAAGGCTCTCATCCACCTCCCAGTCCTAGAGGGAAAAGGAGATAAAGTTCTCTCTTCCAGTGGCCATCCGTCGTCCACATCTGGAGATGACACGGGGGAGTCGTTCTCTGAATCTTCGGACGATGAGGGCTATCATCCTCCATCCCCAGGACCGAAGGATTCTCCTAGATCCCCATCGGATGATCCTTCCTTCCTAGATATGAGGCACATCCAGAATATATGCAAATGGAACATGGAAGAGTTGGACCCAGAAAGGAAAAGGTTGGCTAAATTTTTGGGTGCCGTAGACCTAAACTGCTGGTCAAACCTCCTCAGTTGAGCCTTTTCAAGACGTTACCAGGGTCACCTGGAAAAAGACGTCCTCCACATCAGCAGTGCCTAGGAAGGTGGATAGGTTATATAAACCCCTGAAAGATGAACTCTTCCTGGGGGAGCAACCAAAGGCTGACTTCATGGTGCTCGCCGCAGCTCATGGATGACTCACCCAACCCAAACACCTCAGCTCCCAGCCTTCAGACCCAGAGTCCAAAAAACTGGATCACTGGGGCAGGAAGGTCTGTACCTCTGCCACTGGGACCATTTGTTCGCTAAGCTTCTTGGTCCACATGGTTACATACCAAAAATCACTGTGGGAGAAAAACATGGAACTGGTCAAGGCCCAACCTGATTCAAACTCAAAAAATGAACTACTGGCCTATGTCCAGTCCGGCATGGATGTGGACAAGCATGTCCTCCGATGCTCCTATGATTCGGCGGACATGGTGGCCAGAGCGCCAGTGTCAGGGGTCTGTCTGCGCAGACACGCCTGGCTCAGGGTGGTTGGATTCCGTCAGGACCTCCAAGACGCAATCTTGGATGCCCTCTTCCAGGGCCCGGTCCTTTCCGGCCAAGAGATTGAGGGCATCATAAAAGGCCTTCAAGACTCAGGGAAGGCAGTTGCCGATGTATACAAGATGTACAAGTCGAAACCGCAGGTGGCACGTCTGCACCCTGTTCATAAACCTCAAGACCAGCAAGGAAACCGCCAATTCCACGGCAAGGGTTCTAAGCACTGTGGTCAGCCCGTCCCATCAGGAGCCCAAGGTCCCAAACAGCCCAAAGCTCCCAGACACCCCGCACCCAACCCCCAGGAAACTGCATGACTTTCAACTGCCTCCCCCCAGTCATCAGTCCTCGCGGGGGGGAAGAGGCAGGGTGGAAATTCTCCCTCTACCTCCCAGAATGGAGCAATATCACTTCAGATCAGTGGGTGCTACAGGTCATTCAGAGGGGATACGTCATAAAGTTCCTGAGCGTTACCCCAGACAACCCACCTTCTCCTTCCCACTGTTCAACCAACCACGCTCTTCTTCTGGAGCAGAAGATCCAGTCCCTCCTCCAGAAGAAGGCCATCCAACCAGTCCCACCCTCCCAGCAGGGCAAAGGCTTTTACTCCCATTTTTTCTTGGTGCCCAAGAAAACGGGAGATCTTCACCCCATTCTAGACCTCAGCCACCTCAACAAGTTCATTCTGTACAAGAGGTTTTGGATGGTGACCTTAGCAAGCCTTTTTTCCCTTCTTCATCAAGGGGACTGGCAATGCTCCCTGGACATGCAGGACACCTACATGCATATAAAGATCCTGCTCTCTCACAGGAAGTTCCTTCGCTTCCTGTTCCAAGGCCACCACTACCAGTTCAGGGTGCTCCCCTTCGGCCTGTCATCGGCACCCAGAGTCTTCACCAAGTGCCTCACGGTAGCAGCTGCAGTGTTAAGGAGGAGAGGACACTTTGTGTACCTCTACCTTGACGACTGGCTGCTCTCGGCCCAGTCGGAGGACCAGCTAATGGGCACTCTCAAGGACACGAACAAGTTGTTCTTTTCTCTAGGCATCACTCTGAACTGGCCAAAATCTCAGCCCTGGCCCTCCCAATGGCTTCAATATATTGGAGCGGTGCTCGACACCCATCAGGGCAGGGCCTTCCTGCCGAGAGAAGAGACAGAGCGCTTTGCCTGGGCGAGCTGCTCCGAAGGATCCAGACATCAGACCAGGTCCCCGTAAGGGTACTCCTGCAGTTGTTGGGACATATGGCAGTTGCCATAGCCATGGTCTCTCTCTCCCGATTGAATATGAGGACCCTCCAGTGGCACCTCATAGTCCAGTGGGACCAGGGCTTGGACGACTTGGACTATCCCATTTGGATATCGGAAGCAGTTCGTTGCTCCCTTCAATGGTGGCAAAACCCAACTCTCTTGGAGTTGGGAGTACCCTTTCAATGGCCAAGCCTGTTGCAGGTCCTTACTACAGATGCCTCGGGACCAGGCTGGGGTGCCCACCTAAACGAGCATCAGACAAGAGGATCATGATCTGCCATAGAGAGATCCCTCCATGTCAATGTACTGGAGATGAGGGCCGTTCTGTACGCCCTCCAGGCTTTCTAGGATCAACTCTCCCGGGGTCTACTCTTACTCTAGTCAGACAATACCCCAGTAGTCTTTTACCTGAAAAAACAAGGGGGCACTCGCTCATATTCCCTATGCAGGGAGGCCATGAGAGTTTTGGACTGAGCAGTATAGAACTCAATCTGTTCCTCTTGTGCCAGGAAGTCAGAACGTTTTCGCCAACAGTCTGAGCCGCTTTTGTTCTTTGAATCATGAGTGGGCACTGCTTCAAGAAGTAGCAAACAACCTCTTCGACAGATGGGGTCATCCAGAGTTGGACCTATTTGCGTCCCCTTGCAACACCAAACTCCCAAATATTTACTCGCTAGAGCCAGAGCCTGGTGTTTTCTGGCAAGACACATTGTCCCTCTCTTGGACAGGGAGGTTTCTCTATGCCTTTCCTCTGGTTCAGAGAGTACTGCTCAAACTGTAGTCGGAGGGGGCCAGGATGATTCTGGTAGCCCCTCTTTGGCCTCGACAGATTTGGTTCCCACTGCTACAGCAGCTGGCCACAGGGCCCCCTGTGCTTCTGCCTCTCTCCACTCGCTTGCTCTCCCAGGAACAGGGGACACTCGTCCATACAGCTCTACGGACTTTCCACTTGCATGCCTGGCTCCTACAGTCCTAGCAGAGGAGAGACTGGGAGTTTTGAAGAGAGTGGCAGAGATTCTTGTGGCAGCAAGGAAATCCTCCACTAGGACAACTTATGCCATGAAGTGGAAACACTTCTGTCTATGGGCGACAGCTCATTCCTTAGATCCTCTAGATTGCTCGGTCAAGCATGTACTGGAGTATCTTCTCCATCTCCTCGATTTGGGTCTTAGCTACTCATCGATAAAGGCGCACCTGTGTGCCATTTTGGCATATCATGCCCCTGTGAGAGAGAGGACTTTGGCACAGCTGGACGTATGCAAAACTTTCTTACGGGTGTCCTACATATCAGACCTCTGAGGAGGGACCCCGTTCCTCTGTGGGATCTTCTTTTTGTTTTGGAAAAGCTCACCCTGCCTCCATTTGAACCGGCCGTGATGTGCGAGCTACGCTTCCTCTCTTGGAAGGCATTATTTTTAGTTGCCATTACTTCTGCTTGAAGGATTTCTGAGCTTCAGGCCCTGATGTGCAAGGAGCCTCACCTTGTGTTTCACAGGGACAGGGTGCAGCTCCGTACAAATCCTAAGTGTCTTCCGAAAGTGGTGTCTGCATTGACGCTGAACCGGGACATTCAACTTCCTGTTTATTACCCAGAGTTCTCCAACAGAGGGAGGCCCCGTTACATACTCTGGACGTTCATCGGGTTCTTTGTTACTACTTAGACCAAACTCATTCTGTTCGCAAGACGGACCAGTTGTTCATCGCTTTTGCTCAGAGAAAGGCAGGGGATCCTGTCACTAAGCAGACCCTAACCAAATGGTTAGTACACTGCATCACTTTTTGTTATCAGCATCACAGTAAACCCTTACTGGGCTCGGTTAAGGGTCATTCCACCAGAGCAATAGCCACTTCATTTGCCTCTTTGAGGAACGTTTCAGCAGTAGACTTGTGCACTACATCCACTTGGAGCACTGTCCATACATTCATTAGACACTACAGTTTGGACATAGCCTCTAGGAGGAGAGCAGGATTTGGCCTGGCAGTTCTGCAGGGGCTACTCTCATAAAAGGGTAGGCATCCCTCTGTTTCAGTCGTTCCTCCACCCTTCTAACCTGGACCTATCTAGGGATATTGCTTGGGACTCAGTCCTAAGTGTAATACCTGCTGCAAGAGCTCCACCTCGAAGTCAGATAGTACAGTTACATAAGAACTTACCGTAACAGTAGATCTTCGGGAGGAGCTCTTGCAGCAGGTGGCTTTCCCGCCCTCCATCCCCCAGGTCTTTTATTTACTGACAGAGTTCAAACACTCGTGCTGCGATCGAAGCTGAGTGGGGTGGTGCTGAATGCAAACAGGGACGCCAGCCCAAATGAAGACAAAACAACTTAATCAGCACTCTAAAACCTGCTTCTCGGATAAATTCCAGGTCCGGGACACAGTGTATGTTGCCAAATACAGATTTATTCAGTCACACGGACCACAGGTAACAACACAGAACAGAAAAAAGCGCAAAACGATCCCCAGCGCTTCGACTCACTAATGAGTCTTCATCAGGGGGTAAAGGTTAATGATCTGAGAATAGCCTTTATATAGTGAAACGACAATTGAATCAATTACTAAGTCTAATAACACTTAAATTCTAGAGCTCATGTTAAACCTATAATAGGTCACTAGATGGAGCTCTTACATCAATTCATTATGTTTTAACACAAACGTAAGTTGAAAAAGAAAAGACTAAATGAAAAAAATAAAATAACACAGATATTATAATTTAATATCTAGAGACTTGTTATAAAAAGGGACCTGAACTCCAGCATATCCTTGTTGAAGGAGAGAGATTGTGTGCAAGGCAACCACAGAAATCAAGGCAACCATAAAGAAGGACCTCTCAGAAAGTGAGGACTTTATTTGCTGGAGGGTAGTCCGAGAAGTGTGAATCTGTCCTGTAAGAAAATAAACAAAAAATTAATTTTTTATATTGGTTATTGAAAAATTACATTATTTATGAAAAAGCAGCAATGTTATTCTCAAACTTATTGTTTGTTAAAAGGAACATACAGGAAAATATAGCTTTTTCCAAACATATTTCAGAAAAGGTTTCAAGTCCCATTTGTCATTAAGACCCTGTGGCCTAACACTATGCATAGTGTAAATCCAAAAGCTCTCTCTCTGTAATAACAAATTAGCTCTATCACCCCCATTCTTCATTTGGGACACTTGTTCCAAGCCTACAAATTTCAAATCATCTGGTTTTGAATTATGTGCTACAGAAAAATGGACGCCAACAGGTGTATCTAACCTATTGTCAGTTATTGATAGAATATGTTCCTGAATCCTTGTTTTTAAAGGTCTAACTGTTTTGCCTATGTAAACCAAATTGCATGTACACCATAAAGCATAAACAACATAGGGAGTGTTGCATGTAATGAGTTCCCTGATCTCAGCTTTAACATTCACTAATGTAGGATGATAGAACTCCTTAGATGGTACCCCATAGTTACAGATGTTACATTTATTACATCTATAAAAACCATTTAAGCGACGTGACAACCATGTGCCAGTACTTTTGTTGGTGTGAGGTGTACGACTGTGTACCAGTTTGTCTTTAAGATTTTCACTTCTATTGAAAGTAACTCTCGGTTTGGGACCCACAGCTAAACCTACCTCATTATCTCCCAATCAAATAGACCAATTTTTATGTATAATATTACCAATCTGTTCAGGTCCCTTTTTATAACAAGTCTCTAGATATTAAATTATAATATCTGTGTTATTTTATTTTTTTCATTCAGTCTTTTCTTTTTCAACTTACGTTTGTGTTAAAACATAATGAATTGATGTAAGAGCTCCATCTAGTGACCTATTATAGGTTTAACATGAGCTCTAGAATTTAAGTGTTATTAGACTTAGTAATTGATTCAATTGTCGTTTCACTATATAAAGGCTGTTCTCAGATCATTAACCTTTACCCCCTGATGAAGACTCAGTGAGTCGAAGCGCTGGGGATCGTTTTGCGCTTTTTTCTGTTCTGTGTGGTTACCTGTGGTCCGTGTGACTGAATAAATCTGTATTTGGCAACATACACTGTGTCCCGGACCTGGAATTTATCCGAGAAGCAGGTTTTAGAGTGCTGATTAAGTTGTTTTGTTTGCTTTTATTTACTGATACTTCTCTCAAGTAGGGGAGTTTCCTTCTTGGTTCTCCAACTTTTTCAGTCGGATCTCTGGCGGGGAACTGAGATGGTGTCGAGGGTCCGCCCCTTTATACCACGTTGGACGTCGGGTAGAGCTGATGTCGGGGGAGGACCCCTGTCACAGACTGCTGGCTAGAAGATTTTTCCATGGTGTCCTAATGCCTGGTGGCAGTAGTCCTAAGTGTAATACCTGCTGCAAGATCTCCAGTTACGGTAAGTTCTTACTTAACTGTACTTTTTTAGTTACCATTACTTCTGCTCATAGGATTTCCAAGCTTCAGGCTCTGATGTGCAAAGAGCCTAATTTAGTTTTCCACAAGGACCAGGTGTCCCTAAGAACTAATTCTAAGTTGCTGCCGAAAGTGGTGTCCATGTTTACTCTTAATCAGGACATCCATTTGCCCGTCTATTTTCCAGAGTACGCCACTCGAAGGGAGGCTCTGCTTCACAAACTGTACATTCAAAGGGTGCTTCGTTTTTATTTGGACTGCAGCCATCCTGTCAGAAAGATTGACCCATTGTTTGTTTCTTTTGCCCCCAAAACTGAAGGGGCTCCAGTTTCCAAACAGATTTAATCCAAGTGGTTAGTTAAGTGCATTGTATATTGTTACCTCAACTATGACAAGCCTTTACTGAGTCCGGTTAAAGGTCACTCTACCAGGGCTGTTGCTGGCTCTTTTGCATCACTAAGGAATGTGTCAGCAGTGGACTTCTGTGTTGCTGCTACTTGGAGTTGTCTCCATACTTTCTTCAAACATTACAGTTAGGATGTTGCCTCTAGGCATAGGATTGGCTTCAGCCTAGTTGTCCTCCAGGGCCTGCTCTCTTGAGAGCATCTGTTGGTTTCTTTCACCACCAACCATCTGACCTGGGTTTATCCTTTGACTGCTTGAGACTCAGTCCTAATGGTGTAGCCTGCTGCAGGAGCTTATCCAGAAAGATAGTACAGTTATATAAGAACTTACCATAACAGTAAATCTTTGAAAGAGGCTCTTGCAGCAGGTGCTGCTTTCCCTCCTTCTTCCCCCTGGTCTTTTCTTCTCCTTACCATAGGGTTATTAGAACCTCCTCGGTTCTCCATCTCTGTGTAGGTTGGGTCTTCAGTGGGTGAATTGAGGTGAGGCTGGGGGACCCCCCCTTTTATACTATTGATCAACGTCGGGGGTGGGCTGATGTCGAGGGGCGGTCCCCCACTGTAGACTGCTAGTTAGAAGTTTTCCATGGGGTCCTGGTACCTGGTGGCCGAAATGGTGTAGCCTGCTGCAAGAGCTCCTCTTGAAAGATCTGCTATTATGGTGAGTTCTTACGTAACTGTACTATCTTCCTGTATATCTTCACCATTCATCACTGCTTCCTGCCCTCCATCATCTCTTGGGCCTCAGCTTCTGGGCAGTGCCTCCTCCCTGGTTGCCTTCCCCCAGTTGGGGCCAATTGTGAACTGAATCCTACTGGTACCTCCAGGCTCTCTGCTCCTTCCGCTGAAGTGACAGAAGCCCACCACTGGGAAACGGCAAGCAGGGACCTTTCATTATAGGGGCTCCCCTGGGCCCTCCTCTTGTGGTCCTGATGGGGACTCCCTTTCCACTGGCTGGCTACCTGGACCCTTCCTCTTGAAAATCTGGGTTGCCAGCTCTGGTCATCTCGACCTCTGGAGTCCTCATCAAGATTGGAGGAAATGGGGAGGGCCCTGGGGACCTCCAGTCCCCTTCCCTTTCTGGAGCTGTGACTCCTTTCCTTCTGGTCTCCAGCTGGATCCTTTCTGGACAGGGTTCCCCTTCTAAAACAATGTATAAACATCTTGAAGACAGGGACTTCTTCAGACATCCTCTTGTCCCTTCTGTTGTGCTCAGAGGGTGTCAGGTCTCTTCTTAGAACCCTCTGTGAAAGGATTTTTTTTTTGTTGCAAGAGGGACCCTGCCCTGGGGTGGGTCCTGTCCCCATGCTGTAGTACTTGGGGACAGGAGTGGGAGACCCTTGACACCCCCTCCATCTCCTCTGGACTGGGCGAGAGGGCACCTTCAAGCCTGGTGCCCTGGCCTGCTTACTGTCCTGCTGGACCGATGTCCAGTTGACCCTCCTTGCCTTCTTCAGTCCTGAGGATGTTGTGTTTCACTTGTCCCTCGTGGAGCTATATAAAAAAAGAAAAAAAAACTTAAAGGTTGAAAGTTGGCTCTGGATAGTAGTGCCCCTCTCCCCTAGTTCACAGAGAGTCCTCTGTGCCTCTGCTGGGGCGTCTTGGGGTCTCCCATCTCCTCTCCTCACTATCTCCTCTCTCTCTTTTTCTATCTTCTTTTACTCTCCCTCCCTTACTTTATCCCGCCCTTGCCTGCTCGGGAGTTGGGGCCTCCTGTCCCAGACCCTTAGGTTCTCTTCTTCCTGTCCTCTCCGCTGGTATTATTTCTTTTTTTAATTTATATCCTTTCCTTTTTCTGTCTCTCGGGCTCCCTTGACCCACCCTCTTCCCTGTTTCTGTTTTCCCTCTCCAGCATGCAGAACTGAAACGGAGGAGGAGTTGGCGTCAGTTACTGCCCATCCCTTGAGCGCCACACAGTGCGGGGCCGACTCCCAGCAGTGGCAACGTCCCGGCTCTTCCTTATTGGAAAGAATTGTTCCCAAGGGTCCTGCACCTCTGGCTTGTACCACCAGTGATGAATGGTGCAGATATACAGGAAGATCAAGAATTACGGTAGGTATGTAATTTTCATTTCTAGGGACATGGATATGTTGTTCATCCACACTTATTGGCAGGTATCCTTGCCGCTTTAAATCTTGCCGGAAGGTCTTCAGGCTGGCTCTCCACCCACCGGGTGGTATAACTCGGCTCCGCCCCATGACGCCAGATCTTCCTTACCGCTTGGAAGCTCAGGTTCCCTCCTTAACGCTCTGCGTTTGAGACTGGTTCCTATTTCTTCCTTTTGCAATTTGAAAGTTTTTGCTAAAAGACTTCGGTCTTCATCCCTCATGGCTGCGATGGACAAATCAACTCCGGTTTTGAGATGCCCTGCAGTGAAGATGTCTCGGGCGGATCCACCGCCACGTGTGTCTACTGTTTAGGCCTTGAGCACGACCCGCGGGACTGCGACTTGTGCTCTTCCTTTTGACCTATGTCCTCGAAGACGTGCTGCCGATTGCATCTGGGCCGTCCCGAGCGTTTCCCTCGGTGAAGTCTAAGGAGGCCCGGTCGGCGGTATTCGGCGGGCGAACTTCGGCGGATCAGCTCCGAGGATGATCGCCTCAAGAGGGAGGCGGTCAGATCTTCCTCGGCCATGCATTTATCCCGCTCTCTCTGGGTTCTTCCTACACAGCTTCCTTTAAGGAGCTTTGTCTGTCCCTCTCCACTAAGGGAGAAGGGCCAACGTCTGCTGGACCTTTTTCTCGGTCCAAAAAGAGGGACAAAGGTAAGTCCCTCCGTCGACGCTCTTGGGAGCGGGAAAGGTCCCTCTCCCCGAGTCGTCGACCGTCGACTTCGGTCGACCGCTCGGCTTCGGCCACTGGTCTCACGGTGTCCCCGTCAGGTCAGTTGACTGAGACTCCCGTCGGCAGTCGAGATTTTTCTCGATCCATTGGACGGGTTGTCGCCTATAGAAGCGAGACTCCCTCTCCCGGTTCCCCGAGGAGTTGAGGATCCTGTGGCTTGCCTGTGCCTCCGGTTCCGGAGCCCTCGGATGAACCCTCCGAGCCGAAGGGAGTGCCGGTTCCTGCCGACACTTCCCCGCACGACCTCGGAAAAGCCGAGGCTCGGTCTCGGACCTCTTCGCGGTCCAGCCGATCCCGCCGTCATAGGCGGTCTCGGCCTCACACGTGTAAGCGGCGCCGCTGCTTGCCCCTCGTCCTCCTCGGACGAGGGGAGGCTTCGGCGTAAGTTACGTCGACGGTACGAGGACCTCATGTGGCAACAGCTCCTCCTGACCGGGAATAAGCCGACGCAGTCGCCTTCCCCGGCCATTAAGTGGCTGTCACCGGAGCGGCCGACACAACCCCTCGACTTACCCGAGGAGCCTGTACCCAGGCCGGTTGTTCGGCCAAAACCAGCTGCTCCACCGATTCCGGTGGAACCTCCGCCTCCACAGCCACTATTTGGGGCTCCGACCAGGGATTCTCGGTCGGCTAAGGGTCTACCCCATCGGCTGTCTGTTACCCTCACTCCCGACCGACCTCGGCAGGTAGAGGGTGGCTCAGGCCAGAGGCAGCTCTTCGAGGACTCGTCCGAGTCCGAGGATAATTCCTCCTTTTCTCCAAGCGACTGACTTGGGTCTTCAGGAGGACAGTCAATGGACGATAGCCCGTCGTCCTTCCTAGGACTGCTTCGGCTCATCTCGGAGTCCACGGGATGAGCTCGAACCCGTTCCAAAGGGCCAGGTATCCCCTCACGGAGATTCTGGACCGAGGGATTCTCCACGGAGGCCTTTCCGGTGGCCGAGGCCATAGTGGGTCCGCCCTGGAGCTTTGGCAGCGCCCTGCTTCCTGTCCTGCGCCTTCGGCCAGGATGGCCAGGAAGTATGCGGTCCCTACCGGTTCCCTGTCCGGTTTTTTGGAGCACCCCTCTGCTGAGGGGTTGGTTACCGACAGCGTTTTCCGGCGCGCCGGCAACGCCAGGGATGTGGACAAACCTCCCGACAAGGAATCCAAGAAATTGGATTATGTCGGGCGAAAAGTCTATCTGCGTCTCTCTCGGCCTTCGTCAGGCCAGTTCGGCCGTCCTCATGGCACATTTTTCTCATGCCCTGTTGGGCTCCTGGATGAGGTCATCCTCATCTTCCCGCTGGATCTGCAGACTACGGTCAAGCAGGTGCGGACCAGGGCAGGGCAGTGGCCAAACAGCAGCTCCAGACTGCTTTAGATATTGGGACTCATGTGCCAGGTCGGTGGCGGCCGCAGTGGCTATGCTCGACGGGCTTGGCTGAGGATATCCACCTTTACTCGGATACCCAGCCAAGTTGGCGGATGTTCTCTTTTGGGACTGACCTCTCGGCCCTGGGGTGGAAGGTCACCTGCAGAGGATCGAGAAGTCCAATGCTACCTTGGACTCGGCCTTCCGCTCAGAAGGACAAAGGCCGCAAACCACAGCCTAAGCCCTTTCGTCCTTCTGCGCCCCGGCGCGCCCGGCCCAGCAACGTCAGGGCCAGCAGGCTCGGCCTTGGCATCCCAAACCCAAGCCGCCGGCTTCCTCTAACAGGAGGCAGGGAGGTAAGGGCCCAGGAGGTCCCTCGGCCGGTCCCTCCTCCAAGCCTGCCCAGTGACGGGCTGAGGGTGTCGCCCATCCCGCCACTCACCCTGGTTCCCCGTGGGGGACGGCTCGACACTTCCTTCCGCCTGGTCCGCTGTTACCACGGACAGGTGGGTACTGGAGGTGGTGGGAAAAGGCCTGCCTCTGGAATTGAGCAGGCCCCACCCTTCAGAGCCGTCGCACCTCGGGGCCCTCGATCCGTGGCCTCACTGTCGGCTCGTCGAGCCGACATCGCCTCCTCCTCCGGAAGGAGGTGATCAGGTGGTGGACCCCTCAGACCCAGGGTTTGTGTCCAGGTACTTCCTGGTTCCGGACGGACGGGGCTGGCGCCCATTCTCGACCTACACGACCTAAACAAGTTCCTAAGGTCTTGAACCTTCAGGATGGTCACTTGGCTCAGATACTACCATCCTTGAACGCAGGCGTGGTGGTTCTGCTCTCTGGACTTGCAGGATGCGTTTTTCACGTCCTATCCGTCCGTCTCACCAGAGATTCCTTCGCTTCGAGCGGAAGGATCCTTTTCGGAGTTCGAGCCATGCCCTTCGGCTTGTCTCCAGCTCCCAGGGTCTTCACCAAATGCATGGCAGTGGTGACAGCATTCCTGCGGCGCCGAGGGTTCCGGGTGTACCTTACCTGGACGACTGGCTGATAGCAGCTCCCTCCAGGCAGGAGGTGGAGTGGTCCAGAGATCTGGCCCTCCAGGTCTGCTCTCAACTGGGCCTCCTTATCAACGAGTCCAAGTCGGAACTCGAGCCGAAGCAGGTGATTCTGTTCATCGGGGCGCAGCTCGACTCTCTTCGAGCCAGAGCGCGGCTCCCGGCGGACAGGGCCAAGGTTCTTTCCTCCTTTGCCCAATCATTTCTGGTTGGGCAATTGCGCCCTGCCCGGGACTTCCTGCGCCTCCTGGGTCTCATGGCGGCCTGCACCAGCGTAGTCCGTTGGGCCCGCTGGAACATGCGTCCCTTCAATGGGACTGGCCAGCCAGTGGTCACAACGCCGCATCCTTGGACCAGCTTGTGTCGGTGACATGGGATGTGGAACGCCTCCAGTGGTGGATCGCTCCAGGTCATTTGCAGGAGGGCATCCTGCTCGTCCGCCCGAGCCGACGGCCCCATTCGACCGATGCTCTCTGATGGGTTGGGTGCCCATCTGGGGAACACCGGCTCACGGCCTCTGGTCCCGCGAGTCCCATGCCACATCAACCTGCTGGAGCTCCGAGCGGTCCGCCCTAGCTCTCACCGCCTTTGCTCCGTTCCTCCGGGGTCAAGTGGTCCGAGTCCAGACGGACAACACCACGACCATGTACTATCTAAACCGCCAGGGCGGGACGCTGCCCATGCTTCTATGCAAGGAAGCTCTCAATTTGGTCACTGTATGAGCCTGGAGGGGATCTCTAGCCATTCATGTGGCAGGAGCCTCCAACACCCTGGCCGATGCCCTAAGCCGGATAGGGGCTGCATCCCACGAGTGGTCTCTCCTGCGGAGTAGTACAGCATCTGTTCTCCCATTGGGGCACACCTCAGGTGGACCTGTTTGCCTCCAGGGAGAACGCGGCTGAGGCTGTTCCATGCCCGCCTCAGCAGGGCTCGCTGCAGGGGATGCCTTCTCGAGGCAGTGGACCCCGGGCTTTTTCACGCCTTTCCCCATTTCCCTTGATCCACAAGGTGCTTCTCAAGGCGAGGAGGACAAGGCGCAGGTGATTCTGATAGCCCCAGACTGGCCTCGCCAGTTCTGGTACCCAGATCTCCTCAGTCTCAGCTCCAGGACTCGCGGCAGCTTCAGCTCGCCCGGACCTGTCTCAGTCAATCAGGGGAAGGCGTTCCATCCGGACCTTCAATCCCTGCACCTGACGGCCTGGTTCCTGAGCGGCTAGAGTTCCACGCCTTGGGTCTTTCCGACGAGGTCCTCAGTGTAGTTGAGGCATCCCGTAAGGAGTCGACCAGAAAATGCTATGCCTTCAAATGGAGAAGGTTTTCCATTTGGTGTCAGGGCAAGGGCTTGGACCCTTCCTCCTGTTCCTTGGCAAGCATCTTGGACTATTTATGGTCCCTTTCTAATCAAGGGCTCAGGTCGGCGACCCTAAGGGTGCACCTGGCAGCCATCTCTGCTTGCAGGCGCGGGCGGGAAGCAGTCGGTGGCTGCAGGAGAAGGTGGTCTGGCGCTTTTCAAGGCCTTGATCATTTCCCTCCGGTCGCGAGAACCTCCACCTCCGTGGGATCTACTGCTGGTACTGGCAAAGCTCATGGGCAAGCCATTCGAACCTATGCACAGGTGTGCTCTCTCTCACCTGTCGTGGAAGACCGCCTTCTTGGTGGCTATCACGTCAGCCAGAAGGATGGGAGAGCTCCAGGCGCTTTCCATCGAGTCTCCTTACCTGGTCTTCCACAGGGACAAGGTTGTCCCTGCGCCCCACCGAAATTCCTTCCGAAGGTGGTGTCGGAGTTTCACCTTAACCAGGTGTTGACTCTGCGGTGTTCTACCCCAATCACACTGAGGCCGAATATAGGCTCCATACTCTGACCTTAGAAGGGTGCTCGCTTATTACAAAGAGCGACGGCTGAAATTGGGAGAGGATCGCCAGCTGTTTGTCACCTCACGCTGAAGCCGATCTGGCAGACCTGCAGCTAGCGGACGATAAGCAGGTGGGTCACCTCCTGCATAGATCTCTGCTATAAGTTGGCAGGCGTGGAGCCTCCCAGAGGATAAGAGCTCATTCTACCCGCCATACTGCTGCAACGGTGGCTGCTTCCAGGGACGTCCCATCCAGGAAATCTGCAGGGCTGCTACCTGGAAGTCAGCACACACCTTCATTACCCATTACCACATCGACCTTGAGTCACGCCGGATGCTGGTTTTGGGGCCTCGGTTCTCCAGTCTCTTTCCCAAGTAAGTATTGGGGTGTGCGTCTTGCCTCCTCCTCCCGGAGAACTGCTAGAGTCTGCCAATAAGTGTGGATGAACAACATATCCATGTCCCTAAAATGGGTTACTCACCTGTAACGGAGTTCTAGGAATGGTATATGTTGTTCATCCACCACGATACCGACCTCGGCCCGACGCTTTAGCCTGAGCTTCCAGCGGCCAGATCTCTGGCGTCATGGGGCGGAGCGAGAGTTATACCACCCGGTGGGTGGGAGGAGCCAGCTTGAAGACCTTCCGGCAAGATTTAAAGCGGCAAGGATACCTGCCAATAAGTGTGGATGAACAACATATACCATTCCTAGAACTCCTGTTACAGGTGAGTAACCTGTATTTTTCGGATCATATTAAAAATCCAGGAATATCAATGGTTATACCTATTAAAGCTTACAAATGATAGCTGCCATTGTAACAGAAAGAAATCATTTTAAAGTATGAAATGTTATCATATTTCTGATAGTGACCTCATGAATATAGTGCACAATCTTGTGGTTTTCCTGCTGCATAGGAGAATTTTGGAAAAAAGGGTTCAAGTCCTACATGTAAGCAGACTGATCAAATCTAGTATTGAACCTTCTTTCAGTCAAAGACAATCAGGCACCAGCTGCCATTTGTTTTTTTTATTCCTTGGTAACTAGGTAAGGCTCGCTGGGCAAAAGGTCCATTTACAGGAGTAAACCTGGGAGCACTGGGGAGGTTAGATGACTTGCTCAGGGTCATACAGCATGCAAAATGAGGTTATGGGAATGAAACCCAGGTCTGCTGGATGTACCAAGCTTATTTACAGCTCATTGCTTTAATCCAATTACAGTATACTACAAACTGTATTTGTATGGCAGCTTTCATGCACTGTAGATATTACAAGATAGTTAGTTCAATTCTTCTTCCATAGGCAATTTTTTAGATTTAAAAAAAAAAAAACCTAGCAGAGTTAATAATGCTAAGAAAAAACTGCAGAGAGCTCCACAGTTGAGGGGACAGTAGCCACAGAAGACATGGAGCCTAAAGACTTACAACAAAATTTAGGGCTGTCTAAAGGCTTGGCATTGGCAGATCTTGGTGAATACCTAGGAACACTAGGTGGCAGATTCTGCCTATCACTTTATTTGCTGGCAAGACAACTTTTGTATAGAACAGTACAGTAGAACAGAACATCTGTTTTTTTGCAAGGCCTTTTCTACTGTACACAGAGTGTCTTGTACAGCTTTACAGAGCAATTAATTGGTTACTAGTATAATGGAGGCAGCATATAGGCAAGGAGCAGCTGCCTTGCCTTTATAAGTCCCTGTTTATATGTTTGTACGGCAGGCACTGTACAGCTGCTTTGCCTCTCATATATGTTTCTATGTACTGACGCTGTGCCTATAATCGTTATAAGAGTGCATTCTCAAGTTCTTTGGGTGAGAGAACTGCAAAACAAAACTGAGTAGTTCTGGGACACAAAAGAACTGAGAAAACAATCTGAAAATTGCAACAGACATTGCAGCTATACATATCAATAAGGCAAGACAGGGTGTTGGCTCCTAGTCCTAAATTGCACGCCGAGGTGCATTGTAAGTACCCCATGACTAGAGACCCATGTTTTTCCTAAATAAGAAACAAGAAGAATTCAAGGTATAAAAAGAAATAACAAGAAGTTCAAGGTATAACAGAAAATAAGAAATTTAACATATAAAAAGAATAAACCAAAAAAAAAACATGAATAAAGTGAAAAAATTGTTTTTTGGGGGGCAAAAACTAAATAAATACTTGCAGCTATTGTTGTTCAGGCTCCGTTGTTACCACAGACATGGTCCACAAGGAAGCGACAGCGGAATTGTTTCATTCACAAAACCTTTCAAGACCATAGCATAATGCTGCTTAATACAATGTAGTATAGTGGGACTGTGATTTCTAGTGTGTATAAGGTCATTTTGAGGTAGTTTATGAATGTAAATGTAATAAGAAATAAAACTAAATTTTCAGTGAATAAAAAGAAATAACAAGAAATTCCAGAAAAATAAAAATAAAAATTATAAAAAATTAAAAGAATTTCATGGGTAGTCATGACTAAGAGGTAACATGAGGAAGTATTTCTTCACAGAGAGGGTAGTGGGTGCATGGAATAGACTCCCAGCAGAGATGGTGGGGGCAAACACAGTGGGGTAATTCTAAAATGCATGGGACAGGTATAGGGGAACGCTAACGATAGGAAAGTGCAGTTACATAGGAACTTACCGTAACAGCAGATCTTCAAGAGAGGTTCCTTCAGTAGGTAATTACATATAGACCTAGCGCCACCTGGTGTCTGGGCCACACGGCAGACTTTTCTAGCAATACCTGATGGGGGACCACCCACCCACTGTCACGTGACCAACGTCAGCATGGCCATATTAAGTGGGCAGTCACCACGCCCGCCCTCCAGATCTCCCAATGGAGCCTGGAAGAGGCCTGACAGCAGGAGTAAACAGGATTTAGAGTCCCTGTGTATAAAATGAAAGGGGAAAGGAAGGAGGGAGGGAAAAGTATGACCTACTGAAGGAACCTCTCTCGAAGATATACTGTTACAGTAAGTTCCTACATAACTGTACTATCTTAGTTCGAGAGGGTTCCTTCAGTAGGTCATTACATATAGGACTGAATCCCAAGCAGTCCCTCCACAGAGAGACCAAGAGAAACAAGGGAGGAGGAGAAAAACTAACTCCAGCAAAAACTGGGAACTAGAATGGACCCAGCCTAGGATAGAAGGCCCTGCAAGACAGCTAGGCCAAAATATGCCCTCCGTCTAGAAGCAATGTCCTGACTATAAATAATGTTTGGTAAAGGAATGGACAGAACCCCAAGTTGCTGCAGTGCAAATATCTGCTGTGGAGACGTTCCTCAAAAAAGCGTTGGAAGGAGCCATGCCCCTGTTAGACTGACCTCTGATGGGACCCGGCAGAGGTCTGTCGTACTTCTGGTAACAGTAACGGATACAGTTACCTAACCAATTGGAAAGGCCCTGCTTTGAAACTGCTTTGCCTGCTGACCTGGGGGCAAAGGAAACAAAAAGCTGATCACATTTAAAGATATCTTTAGTTCGGTGAGTATAACACCAAAGGATCTGATGTATGCCTGTGGTGTGCAGGAGTGCCTCACCTCTGTTCACAGGGGACAAAAAGTAAACTGGAAGCTCCACTGATTGGTTCAGTGTGACTTCTGACACCATCTTGGGTAAAAACTTAGAATTTGTCCTTTGGACCGGTCAGTCCTTGTGGAAAATAACATAAGACTCTTTACATACTAGAGCCTGAAGCTCTGAAATCCTTAGAGCTGAAGTAACAGCAACCAAAAATAACATCTTCCAAGAGAGGAAGCATAAATCGCAGCTTGTCGCTGGTTCAAATGGGGGGAGAGTAAGTTTTTCCAACACAAAGTTCAAATCCCAAGGGGTGTAGGGCTGCAATGGGAGGTTTCAGATGGAGTATCCCTTTCAGAAAGATTTTTGAGACATCCAACTGAGCCACGGGTTTACCATCCACTAGCTCGTGGTACACAGAAATTGCCGAAAGGTGGACCTTCAAGGAAGAATATGACAGACCCGAGTCTGAAAGATGGAGGTGATATTCCGTGACTTGCAGGGCAGAACAAGAAAATGGATTCCAATTCTTGGAAGTCACCCAAATGGAAAAACGTGTCCACTTCATGGCATGAGTGGAACAAGTAGAGGGTTTTCGAGCCTCTATTAGGACTTGAGCGACTCGAGAGGAGACCCCGAAGCAGGAAACCGCTATGTCTGCAGGAGCCACACATAAAGATGCAGTGTCCTGAGCCCCGGACGAACAAGATGACCTCGATCATGGGTGAGGAGGTCATGAGTCACTGGAAGTGGAACTGGTGGTTCTCTCGATAGCTGTTGCAGCAGCGGGAACCAAATTTGTCTCAGCCAGAGAGGGGCGATGAGGATCATCCTCGCCTTCTCTGCCTGAAACTTGAGGAGAACCCTCTGCAGAATGGGAACTGAAGGGAAGGCGTACAAAAATTCCCCTGTCAAAGAGAGAGACAGCACGTCGTGCTAGAAAGCACCATGCCCTGGAACAAGCGAGCAAAATCTGGGAAGTTTTGTGTTGGAGTGGGAGGCAGAGATCGCGATCTGGACACCCCCACTTTAGGACGAGAGATTCTGCCACTTCCTGATTTAGTTCCCATTCATGATTTGGGGTCCGAGACCTGCTGAAATTGTCCGCCAGGACATTTTGAATGCCTGGAACATGCACGGCCACTAGGGCCAGATTGTGCTGGACCGCCCACTTCCACACCCGCATCGCGTCCCTGCAAAGGGGATATGAGCGAGTTCCTCCTTGCTTGTTGAGCTACTAAACTATTGACATATTGTCCATCTGGACAAGCATTGATCCCTATGGAAGGAGGGTCTGAAAGGCCTGTAAGCTGTACAAGACAGCCCCCATCTCCAGAACATTGATGTATAAAGATGATTCCAAGCTGGATCACAGTTCTTGTGCTTGGTGCTCCCATCCCATGTTGGATGTATCCATAGTCAGGGATGCTGAGGGAGCCAGGCTTCTGAAAAGAAGACCCAAGGAAAGGTTGCAGGGGTCCCTCCACCACAACAATTCTTTCTGAACTGCCGACACCAGGACCAGATGGTCTAGGTCATCCAGGAGTTGGTCCCACTGCACCCGCAAGGACCACTGAATAATCTTCATGTGTGGCCTCACAAGGGGAATGGTGGTGATGGAGGCTGCCATCAGGCCAAGAAGTCGGAGGACCTCCCGGGCCGGGATGGTTCTGGACGAGACCACTAAGGAAGCCTGATGGATCAGTGTCTCCACCCTGACTGGAGGAAGGAAGGCTCTGTACTGGACTGTATCCAGAACCGTCCCAATGAATTGAAGTCTCTGATATGGTATCATGGATGATTTGAGAATACTGACAGTAATTCCCAGTTTGCCAAAAAGGTCCAGAGTAAAGGACAGTGCCTCCAGTAAGGAATCCCTGGAAGGGACCGAGATCAGCCGATCATCCGGGTAAGGGAAAACTGCAATACCCTGGTGGCATAGGAAAGCCGCCACCACTGCCAGGCACTTGATGAACACCCGAGGTGCTGAGGACAGACCAAAGGGGAGGGTCCAAAACTGGAAGTGCTCCCCCTGGAATAGGAACCGCAGGAATTGGCGGTGGCTGGGGAAGATCGGGATGTGCAGGTAAGCATCCTGCATGTCCAGATCGCACAGCCAATGATTCTCCAAAAGAAGAGGGAGAAGGTTGTGGAGCGTCAGCCTCCAGAACTTTTTGTATTTCATGAACAGATTGAGACTGCTCAAGTCGAGGATGGGTCTCAAGTCTCCTGTCTTTTTTGGAACCAGGAAAAAGTGGGAGTAAAACCCCTTGATGGAGGGGAACACTCTGTATTGCTTCCTTGAGCAAGAGGCTTTGAATTTCTTCTCGAATGAGAAGAGCCTGATCCCTGGAGTAGGAAGACATTTTTGGTGGAGAGTCTGGTGGGATCTCCAGAAACTGTATGGTGTGTGACAGACACCAGTTGCAGGACCCATGCATCGGAGGTTACATCCTGCCAGTCCTGTGCATGGTGGGTGAACCTCACCTCCACTGGCTCCTCGCCATGAGGCTGAGGAGGTGGCAGGGATAGGGAGTCAGGAGGTGGCAGGGCATTTAGGAGGAGGGCCTCCTGAGCGTCTCTGGTTTTTGGAGGTAGGAGGGGTGGTGGATCCCATGGCCTTGCATTCCTCTGGCGTTGAGCCCAGGCCTGCTTCCTCTGCCTCCATGTCCTTTTCCGAAAGAGTTGCTGCTGCCGTTGAGTGTCCAATCAGTAGATGGACCGCACTGATCTCAGGGCAAGGTCCCTATCCTGGAGGTCAGTGATGATGTGTTTGGTATCGCCACCAAAAAGCACCGAGCTTTGGAAGGGGGCGTCATGAATCGCAGACTGTACCTCATTGGTGAGGCCAGAAATGCAAAGCCAGGCATGCCTTCTTAAGATAACAACCATTGCTGATGCGTGAGCTGCAGAATTGATGGAGTCACATGTAGCCCGCAGAGCATGTCTACAGGAAATGCGTGAGAGGTGGAGATCCTTGGCGAACTCCTCCTTGATGCTCGAGGGGTCCATAGCCTGGACTCGGGCCTCCAGCCTGGTCAAGATAGCTTTCTGGTGTGACACCATATGGGCCACATAATTTAGGGAACGGAGTGCGCATGTGGCCGAAGAATAAACCTTCCTACTGAACTGGTCCATCTGCCTCGACTCCTTGTCTGGAGGAGAGGTGCTCATGTGCCTGGCTGCAGACGAGCGATCGTGAGCAGCTGAAATCACAACGGAGTCTGCCTTTGGATGTGCTTTAAGAAAAGGAGCTTCCTTAGGTGCCCAGTACACTCTGTCCACCCTCTTGTGGAGAGCCAGGGTGGAATGAGGCATCTGCCAGACTGCAGAGGTGAGGTCCTGGTGAGGCCCAATCCAAGGAGGAATCGGTACTGGGGACAGAGACTCTAAGTCCAGGTGTTCGGCAAGCCTCTTTCGCATGGGGTCCTGATCCTCTAACTCCCAATCAAAACAGTCTTTCATGGACCTCAAGAGGTTTGAAAAGGAAGGTCCTCCGGGGGATTTGGGAAACCTTGCCTTCGAACCTCGGGTTTGTCCAGGCTCCTCCGCCGACTTGTCGGCATCCTTCTCCTTCTCCTCCTCCTCCTCATCATCATCGTCCGCCCCCTTGTCCAGAAGGTCTGGGACAACTAAGGTTTTACGGACTGTCCCCGAGACGTGGACCATGAATGGAGAAGAACAACTCCTTGGGGGCAGAGATCTGGGAGAGCGTGGGTGTGGGAGCCTGCTTTCCAGATCTGAAATCAACTCCGAGCGCACCCCCTGCCACCAAGACTGAATTAAGGTCTTGAAGTCTGGTATAGCTAGAATAAATCCCCAACATCAGGGGGCCTGATGGAGAGGAGATTCACGTCAGATCCGGCGTTGGGATAGCCAACATCTGAGGTACCAATATTGGGACCGGCAACACCCGATCTGGTGCAGAAAAGGGATATGGCGTTGGAGGGGCCAGCATCGGGACTGGATGAAGGGGACCCGATGGAGGGACCGTGTCTGGCACCAGAGCCAAGAGCTGGGGCAGATGACTGGACCCGGGCTCTGAAGTTGTTGTCAGAGGTTCCAGCGTTGGGTGAGGGTTTGCCGAATCTAACGGTGGGATCGAGACCAGGATAGTCACCGGATCAAGAGGGATCCCACCCAATGGGAGAGGAGGGGCCTCCACCATAAGGCCTGATGGCTGAGGAGGGATCTCCTTCCCAGTGACCCCATCAGGGGAGTGCTGAACTGACCCCGAGAAATGGTCTTCGACATCGAGGGGCTCCACACTGTCCTCACCTGAAGTACCCGCTTGAGAAGGGGAGAAGAAGGGAGAGGGGCAGTCTCCCTCTGGTTCATCCAGACATTGCGCGAGACGCCGTTAGGCCCCGGGCGGGAGAACCACGCCTGAGCAGCCAGAATGGGCGCCTTACCAGGACGGAGCTGGGTGGGCGGGAGGAGCCCTGGCTGACTTATCAGCTGTAGCCGGAGGGTCCCTGAAGTTTGGGAAGACAATCCTAGTTGGTGGTCTCGGAGGAGCTGGGCAAATTTTGCGGTAGCAACGGTGCGGCCTTCGGAGGAGCCGACAGACGATTTACCTGTGGAAGTTTTGTCCGACTTACCATCAGAAATCTTTGTTTTAGGCTGCTGCTGAGAAGCAGCCTTGCTTGTTGAGGGCCGAGAGGCCTCTAGCTGGGCCTCTGCTGAGTGCTCCCGCTCCCCGAGATTTCTCCTTGCGGTGCTCTTTCTTTGAGGGAGAAGATTTCTCTGAAGAGGACTCGTGGATCCGGTCCATTTGCTTTTCTAAGGAAGCAAGACGGACTTTTAAAAGGTGGGCCTCCAAAGCCTGCTGTCTCCGCTTTCTGGTGGCCTGGTTGAAAGTCTGGCACTCCGGGCAGGATGAGACAAGGTGGTCTGGGCCCAGGCAGATCACACACTTGAGATGGCTGCCCTTATGAGGTATTTGTGTGCCGGAGGATGAGCACTTCTTAGGCGAAGACATAAGCTAAGAATTTAAAGAGATATTAGAAAAATAGCGAGGGAAAAATCCAGCGCAAGAACTATTCACGACAATCGTTAATGGAAGTCTGCACTTCGACTGACACAAGGCGACGGCGGAAAAGAACTGGAGGGCAGACATGGGGACTGCCCACTATATACAGCCACACTGACGTCGGTCACGTGACATCGAGTGGGCAGTCCCCCGTCAGGTATTGCTAGAAATGTCTGATGTGCGGCCCAGATGCCAGGTGGCGCTAGTTTTGTATGTAATGATCTACAGAATGAACCCTCTCAAAGTAAGATTGAGAAGTTAAAGCCAGAGATCAAGCAGAGTCTGCGGCTTTTGCAGTAGGTAGGGAAAATAGGCAGACTGGATGGGCCTAGCGGTCCTTATCTGCCATCAGTTTCTGTGTTTCAGACACCTGGATGTTTGAGTCAGGAGTAGAAACCATCACCATGGACTGTCTTGTGTTTATAAAATGGGTAAGTAGAGCAAAACAAAAAAAAAATTAAGTATGCATTTTAATAGAACTAGACATTTAAAAAAAAAAATTACTGAATTACTAGAATAGTAAAAAAACAAAAAAAACACTAGTCCCAGTCTCAAACCCAATGATGGACGGTTAAAGTCTCTATCAATCATTAGCTCTGAGATAGATAGAGAATGTGTTATGGGCTGAGCGCTGCTCTTTCTAGCAAACAGAGTGCATTTGTGATGTCATACAAATGGCATCATCTCAGCCCTAAGGTGTTGCCTTCAAGATAGAACTTTAGAATGTTAGCATTCAAACTCTGCTATGTGGTTCTGTTCTCCTAGACCTTCCAGTGGAAGATTTTTTTTTTTTTTTTTTAGTTGTTGTTTAACCAGGTATAGCACACTAAGCTGAAAGCTTTTTTACAGGAGTGACCTGGGAGCACAAGGAGGTTAAGTGACTTGCTCAGGGTCACACAGTATGCAAGTGGAAGCTGTGGTATTCAAACCCAGGTCTGGTCTGCTGGATGTCACCAAATTTGCAGCTCAGAGCCTTAGACCACTGCGCTATACTGCCTCCTTATTTCTCTGCTGAAGAGATTAGATGCCCCAGAGTCCTCTCCCAGTCCCAGTGCTACGTTTTCTGTTTTTTTTTAATGCTACGTTGATTGAGTTATCAATATACATACAGTACAGGTTTCAGACATAGAACATATTAAGATGCCACTCTTAATACATTTAGAAATACATCATATATCATAAGATATGTCATATGAAGGGAAATAGCAATAACAGAAAATGTTATAATCAGTAAAGTTTCAGTCCTATTCAGCTGTGTGGTTGAATCCAAGAGCTGCACGGCATACACTAAATATTTAAGCCACAGTGTCCATCAAAGTCTATGTCCTCTGGGTTTCGGGAGGGGAAAAAGGTATCATGCTAAATCAGTTACACGCAATTTATATGAAATCACTGTGAATTAAACGCTACACAACAATAAAAAGAAATACAAGTTAGGCACTTTAGAAGTAATCAAGTAAACATAAGAAAACAAAACAGCAATTACAAGGACATTACTGATCAGCAGCCCGTGTACGCACCCCCCCCAAAGACAAAGATATATAAAAAAATAAAGTCTCTGAAGTCCCACCAGTGTATCTGGCATATGAATCAGGGAGGCTTTTGCCCTTCGTAAGCATGTGCCAAATAAATCAAACTGGTAACAATGGTACTCAGTCCTGACAAGGTCAGACTGCTGACTGTGCACACACTCTCCCTTTTCTGTCTATCTTTTCTCTGAGCACAGCAACTTTGTTGATCTTGTCTGTGTCAGTCTTCACCATTCATCATGGAGGAGCCGACGTTGAGACAGCGCCGCCCTCGAGCGTGGCGCTTGTGGGTTGGCCAGTAACTGTCATCAACGCCTCCTCAACCCCAGTTCTGCCTGTCCTGCCATCAAGTGAGCATGGCCTCGCGTGGTACACCATTTTTCCTGCGGCCTAGTCCATCAATTTGTTTCTACGGTCCTAGTTCTGCTGCTCCGTCCTCGGTGTCGACTGGTAAGACCTTTCCTATTTATTTCTCATCAATGCCGAGTGCTGTTTTTGTTTTGTTTTTTATTGTTCCATCCAGTCTTGTCTGGTTTGGGGGACAAGAAAAAATCTTCAAGGGTGGGTTGGCCTCTGATGCGGCGGTGTCCTTGCGGCCGACTTTACTCCATAACGGATCAGCATGACCACTGCCTTACGTGCTTGGGACTGAACCATGATATGGACGGATGCGATGCCTGTTTCTCCATGGATCGCCGGGTTCTGGAGTTGAGCATGCTGAAGGTCAGGTAGCGCCGCCAACTTTCAGGAGACAGGTGCGTACACGATTCAAGCAGGGTTCTCGGCCCTTCCTCGGCTCCCCTCCTGGGCCTATGTGGCCTGCAGAGGAGGGGGTTTCTGCCAGTTCCAGCCTTGCCACGCCGGGAACTCCTTCAGCGGTGCAGGAGACCCAGTCTGGCCCCCTTGGGGTCAAGCGGGAGGCACCATTCAATCACCTCCCGGGAGGCGAAGGCTCCCTAGCGGTTTGAGGCCTCCAGGCTCGGGCCAGCGCTGTCCTCAGTGCTGACCGTCGGTGCCACCTCTGATTCGGCACAGGGGATCAGGGTGGTGCTGTGGGTGGCATGGGGCCGACTCCAGCGCCATTCGCAGTGCTGTGGATGGAGGCAGTGCCATGGGCAGCACGAGGTCAGTTTGCAGTGTCCCTCGCGGCACCACGGCTGAGCGGGATCGAGGAGTAGTCTGTTTTCGGGCCTCCTCTTTGGAGGATGATTCTGAGGCTGAGCCAGACTGGCTTCCAGATTCTCAGGAGTCCACTGATTCCTCTACCTCCAGCGCAGCAGCTCCGGTTCAGCCCCCTCACAAGGAGTGGATGGCTTCAACTGATTCCAGGGTTGGTGGCTCCGACCAGTCCTCTAGTGCCCTGGGTGGTGCCTCAGGACAGCCTGGAGTTGGTGATCCATCTGTCACCTTGGAAGGCGTACCCCCTCTGGTGGTTGTTCTTACTGACCCTACTTCTGGGTTGGCTGAAGCACTTCAGATAGGGGAGGGGAGGGCACTACTCCTTCGGCTGTCTCTCAGGAGGCAGCTGAGGGGTGTCAGTTGCCTCAGCTGATTACGAGGAAGTGGGCTCCTTCGGAGTCCGAAGGGTTGAGGGGGTTGGATTCAGGGCGGCGCCCTTTCCTAGGAACCCATGGGAGTTCAGGAAGGAGTCACAGTGCTGGTCTGATCTTCTCCCCTGAGTTCTCCTCAAGAGGGACCTCATCTTTAGAGGTTAGGGGCTGCCCTTGTGGGCTTATGCGGCCCCAATCACCTTGCAGTGGAATTTCTTCTTTTGGGTTCAGCTCTGGCCGCTTTAGCTTGGTTGAGTGGCCTTCGTTTGCCAGAACCACCAGATCTCCTCTTCGTTTGAGGTCTCCCGGCAGGTCCCCTAGCCCGGGCAGAGGTCATGCCTCTCCTCGGAGCTACCTGGTCCCTTTGCCTCTGCCAACTACACCCCCTTTCCCAGGTCACTGTGGTCCTACCTTCACCTGGGAACAGTTCAAACAGCATGAAGTCTTGCTGTATTCTGACATATGCAGTAAACCCCAGCACTTGAACTGCTCCAGAGAGGAAAGAGTTATTCTAGGGACATGGATATGTTGTTCATCCACACTATCTGGCAGGTTCCTTGCCGCTTTAAATCTTGCCGGAAGGTCTTCAAGCTAGCTCCTCCCACCCACCCGGGTGGTAAAACTCTCGGCTCCGCCCCATGACGCCAGATCTTCCTTACCGCTTGGAAGCTCAGGTTCCCTCCTTAACGCTCTGCGTTTAAGCTTTGGGCCCAAAAATCTTGGTTTGAAACTTTCAAAATTAAAACTTTACCTCTTCGGTCTTCTTCCCTGCTGCCATGGCGGACAAATCGACTCTCGGATTTCGGAGATGTCCCTGTGGGCAGAAGATGTCTCGACGGACCTCAAGACTCATCGCATGCTACTGCCTTGGCCAGGAGCACGACCCGCAGGCTTCAGTATCTGTGTTCCTCCTTTTTCGGCCCACGCCCTCAAGGACCCGCTGCCTGCCTCCAACTAGGGTGCCCGAAGGAGATTTCCTGGTTAATCCAAGAGGCTCGACTGGCGGTTTCCGCGGTTGCGGGTCCGCTGAACAACTAGAACAGTTGGTTGCCCCCGAGGAAGAAGGCGGCTCAGGCCGGCGACTTCATCTACTGCGGCTTTCGTTCCTGCTTTCTCTTGGGCCCTCCTACTCAGCTTCGTTTAAGGGCTTGCCTGACCCTTCTCAACTAAGGGCGAGGGTCCAACTTCTTCGGACCGTTTCCATCGGTCGAAAAAGTGGCGGGTAAGTCCCATCGCCGACGCCTCCTGGGAGCGGGAAAGATCTCCCTCCCTTGTCGACAGCCCACTTCGGTCGAGCTGCTTCGCCACTGGCTTCATGGTGCCCCTGTCAGGCCAGGTGACCGAGACACTGGCTGACGGTCGAGATTTTTCGACCTGTTAGGACGGGTTGTCGGCTGGAGAAGCCGAAATCCTCCTCCCCGGTTCCCCCGGCGAGGACTGTGGATACCGTCGGCTCATCTGTGCCTCCGGCCCTAGAGCCGTCGGTTTTGTCGACCGAGCCGAGGGGATTGCCGATCCTCGGCTCCCCGCCTCACCGACCTCGGCCTGGCCGAGATTTTCGGTCTCTGTCTTGGACATCTTCGCGGTCCAGCCGCTCCTGTCGACAAAGACGGTCTCGGTCTCGGCACCGAGGTAAGCGGCGTTGCCGCTCTTCCTCATCTTCCTCCTCCTCGGACGAGGGGAGGCTTCACGTAAGTTGCACCGTAAATATGAGGATCTCATGTGGCAACAACTTTACTGGCTGGCAGTGTCGGCTCAGGCCTTTCCGCCATTAAATGGTTGCCACCGGACCGGTCTAATCAACCTCCTCGCGGTGGTCGAGGAGCCTGTTTCCAGGCCGGTTGTTCGACCTATTCCAGCTGCCCCACCAATTTTGGTGGAACCGCCTCCGCCTCAGCCGACAGTTGGGGCACCATCGAAAGATTCACGGTTGGCCCATGGCCTTTCCCTGCAGGCTGTCGGTCACTCTCACGCCCGATAAGCCTCGGCAAGTGGAGAGTGGCTCAGGCTCCAGGCAGCTCTTCAACAATTCGTCGGAATCGGATGACTCCTCCCTATTCTCCAAGCGTCTGGACTTGGAGTCCTCTGGGGGGCAGTCAGCAGACGATAGCCCTTCGTCCTTCCTCGGGCTTCTTAGGCTCATCTCAGAATCCACTGGGATGAAGCTTGAACCCGTATCCAAACAGGCTAGATATCCGCTCACTGAGATTCTGGACCGAGGGGATTCTCCTACGGAGGCCTTTCCGGTGGCCGAAGCCATTGTCGGCCCGGCCCTGGAATTATGGCAGCGTCCGGCTTCCTGTCCTGCGCCTTCGGCCAGGATGGCCAGGAAGTATGCGGTCCCTACGGGCTCTCTGTCCGGCTTTTCCGAACATCCTTCGGCTGAAGGGTTAGTTACGGACAGCGTTTTCCGGCATGCCGGCAATGCCAGGGACGTGGACAAACCGCCTGACAAAGAGTCCAAGAAGTTGGACTATGCGGGGCGGAAAGTGTATGCTGCCTCCTCACTTGGTCTTCGTCAGGCCAGTTCGGCCGTCCTCATGGCGCACTTCTCCCATGCCCTGTTGGGCTCCCTGGATGAGGTTGTCCCTCATCTTCCCGCCGACCTGCAGACCACGGTCAAGCAGGTGCGGGACCAGGGCAGGGCAGTAGCCAAGCAGCAGCTCCAGACTGCCTTGGATATCGGGGATTCTTGCGCCCGGTCAGTGGCGGCCGCTGTGGCCATGCGTCGTCGGGCGTGGCTGAGGATATCCACTTTCACCTCGGATACCCAGCACAAGCTTGCGGACGTTCCCTTCTTGGGAACAGACCTCTTCGGCCCTGGAGTGGAAGGCCACCTCCAGAGGATCGAGAAGTCCAATGCCACCTTGGACTCGGTCTCGTCTGCGCAGAGAGACAAGGGTCGTAAGCCTCAGCCTAAACCCTTTCGCCCCTCTGCTCCCGCTGCACGTCCGGCCCAACATCAGCGTCAGGGCCAGCAGGCTAGACCTTGGTATTCCAAGCCCAAGCCACCAGCTCCCTCAAATAGGAAGCAAGGAGGAAAAGGCCCTGGTGGTCCCTCGGCCGGTCCTTCCTCCAAGCCTGCAAAGTGACGGGCTGAGGGGTGTCGCCCCCATCCCCGTCACCTCGCCCCTGGTTCCCCCCGTGGGGGGACGGCTTCGACACTTCCTTTCCGCCTGGTCCGCTGTTACCATGGACAGGTGGGTTTTGGAGGTGGTGGGAAGAGGCCTGCCTCTCGAATTCGAGCGGGCTCCGCCCTTCAGGGCCGTCACCCCATGGGGGGCTTCGGGGTCCCCAGAATCTCTACAGGCTCGTCGAGCCGACATCGCCCTACTCCTTCTAAAGGGGGTGATAAGAGAGATAGAGGACCCACCATCAGAACTGGGGTTCGTGTCCAGGTACTTCCTGGTCCCGAACGGACGGGGCCGGCCCATCCTGGACCTACACGACCTGAACAAGTTCCTAAGGTCTCGAACCTTCAGGATGGTCACCTGGCTCAGATAATACCATCTCTGGAACACGGCGTGTGGTTCTGTTCTCTGGACTTCCAGGACGCTGCTTCACGTCCCTATCCGTCCGTCTATCAGAGATTCCTCCGCTTCAGGGCGGAGGGATCCCTCTTCGAGTTCAGGCCATGCCTTGGCCTTTCTCAGCTCCCAGGGTCTTCACCAAATGCATCGCAGCGGTGACAGCTTCCCTCTGGCGGTCTGGGTGTACCCTTACCTGGACGATTGGCTGATAGCAGCCCCTCCAGGTTGGAGGTGGAGCGGTCCAGAGATCTGGCCTCGGGTTTGCTCTCAACTTGGCCTCCTGGTCAACGAGGCCAAGTCGAACCGAGCAAGCAGGTGATATCTTTCATCGGGACAGAGCTCGATCTCTTCAGCCAGAGCACGGCTCCCGGACAGGGCCGAGGTTCTTTCCTCCTTTGCCCAATCATTTCTGGTTGGGCAATCGCGCCCTGCCCGGGACTTCCTGCGACTCCTGGGTCTCATGGCGACCTGTACCAGCGTAGTCCGTTGAGCGCGCTGGCACATGCGGCCTCCAGTGGGGACTGGCCAGTCAGTGGTCACAGCGTTGCGATCCTCTGGACCAGCGTGTGTGGGCGACCAGGAGATGTGGAACGCTCCAATAGTGGACCGTTCCTCTCATCTGCAGGAGGGCATCCCGTTTGTCGCCCGGGCCGGCGGTCTCTCTAACGACCGCGCCTCTTTGATGGGTTGGGGTGCCCATCTGGGGAACACCGAGTGCATGGCCTCTGGTCCCCGCAGGAGTCCCGATGCCATATCAACCTGCTGGAGCTCCGTGCGGTCTGCCTAGCTCTCACCGCCTTTGCTCCGTTTCTCCGGGGTTAAGTGGTCCGAGTCCAGACAGACAATACCACGACCATGTACTATCTAACCGCCAGGGCGGGACGCGCTCCTTGCCTCTATGCAAGGAAGCTCTCCGCATCTGGTCACTAGTGCGCAGCCTGGAGGTGGATCTCCTGGCCATTCATGTGGCAGGAGCCTCCAACACCCTGGCCGATGCCCTGAGCCGAGCCGGATAGGGGCTGCATCGCACGAGTGGTCTCTCCTGCCGGAGATAGTACAAGACCTGTTCTCCCGCTGGGGCACACCTCTGGTGGATCTGTTTGCCTCCAGGGAGAATGCGAAGCTGAGGCTGTTTCATGCCCGCCCCCCTCAGCAGGGCTCGCTGCAGGGGGATGCCTTCTCAAGGCCGTGGACCCCGGGCCTCTTTTACGCCTTTCCCCGCTCCCCTGATTCATAGGGTCCTGCTGAAAGCGAGGAGGGACAAGGCGAGGTGATTCTGATAGCCCCAGACTGGCCTTGCCAGTTCTGGTACCCAGATCTCCTCAGTCTCAGCTCCAGGACTCGCGGCAGCTTCCAGCTCGCCCGGACCTGCTCTCAGTCAATCAGGGAAGGTGTTCCATCCGGACCTTCAATCCCTGCACCTGACGGCCTGGTTCCTGAGCGGCTAGAGTTCCAGGCCTTGGGTCTTTCCGACGAGGTCCTCAACGTCGTTGAGGCGTCCCGTAAGGAGTCGACCAGAAAATGCTATGCCTTCAAATGGAAGAGGTTCTCCATTTGGTGTCGGGAAAAAGGGTTGGACCCTTTCTCGTGTCCTGTGGCAAGCATTTTGGACTATCTATGGTCCCTATCTAGTCAAGGGCTTAGGTCGACGACCCTTAAGGTGCACCTGGCAGCCATTTCTGCTTACCAGGCGCGGGCCGGTCAGCAGTCAGTGGCGCAGGAAAAGTGGTCGGGCGCTTTTTCAAAGGCCTTGATAACATTTCCCCTCCAGTGCGGGAACCCCCACCTCCGTGGGATTTACTGCTGGTACTGGCAAAGCTCATGGGCAAGCCATTCGAACCAATGCACAGGTGTGGTCTCCCCCACCTGTCGTGGAAGACCGCCTTCTTGGTGGCTATCACGTCAGCCAGAAGGATGGGAGAACTCAAGGCGCTTAGCATCGAGTCTCCTTACCTGGTCTTCCACAGGGACAAGGTTGTCCTACGCCCCCACCCGAAATTCCTTCTGAAGGTGGTGTCGGAGTTTCACCTTAATCAGGTGTTGACTCTGCCGGTGTTCTACCCCAATCACACCTCGGAGGCCGAATATAGGCTCCATACTCTGGACCCTAGAAGGGCGCCATTATAAGGAGCGATGGCTGAAATTGGGAGAGGTTCGCCAGCTGTTTGTCACCACGCTGAAGCCGCACCTGGCAGACCTGCAGCCAAGCCGGACGATAGGCAGATGGGTCACCTCCTGCATAAATCTTTGCTATGAGTTGGTGGGCATGGAGCCTCCCAGAGGATAAGAGCTCATTCTACCCGCCATACTGCTGCATCGGTGGCTGCTTCCAGGATGTCCCTATCCAGGAAATCTGCAGGGCTGCTACCTGGAAGTCAGCACACACCTTATTTCCCACTACCACATCGACCTTGAGTCACGCCGGGATGCTGGTTTTGGGGCCTCGGTTCTCCAATCTTTGTTCCCCAAGTAAGTATTTAGGGGGTGTGCGCCTTGCCTCCCTCCTCCCGGAGAACTGCTAGGAGTCTGCCAGATAGTGTGGATGAACAACATATCCATGTCCTAGAAATACAGGTTACTCACCTGTAACAGGAGTTCTAGGAATGGTATATGTTGTCCATCCACACGAACCCACCTGACCTCCTCGGCTTCGACGCACAACCTGAGCTTCCAGCGGGCCAGATCTGGCGTCATGGGGCGGAGCCGAGAGTTTTACCACCCGGGTGGGTGGGAGGAGCTAGCTTGAAGACCTTCCGGCAAGATTTAAAGCGGCAAGGAACCTGCCAGATAGTGTGGATGAACAATATATACCATTCCTAGAACTCCTGTTACAGGTGAGTAACCTGTATATTTCTACGCCAGGCATAGAACGTTGAGTTCGAGCTTGGTTTTCAAACCTCTGTCTGTGGTGCCTCAGAGTGTAACCTTCAGATTCTTACGAGCAAACTAACTAACTACACTTAGCTACAGTGCTTCACAACCCTTTCTTTATGTGTAGCTTATGTTTTTAACAGCAGTCAAACAATACCATGAATTCCAGTCACTCCTACACAACTGCGCTGAAACAAGTCCTCTTCAAATTGCTTTGCCGTGATTAGTGGCACCTTCTTCTTGTTTGATTTTAATTCAAAACTCCACACTTGTCTCAACGTTTTTTACCGACTGAGTCGGTCCTCCTTCTGCTTTATTGTACTTTTGTTCCAGTAAAGGTCATAAAGCCAGGACAAGAAAACACACCTCCTTCTTGTATCTTTTTTTTTTTTCCCCCAATTTAAGACCCCGACTGACTGTACAGTCCCCCGCCACTGTTGATTTCACTGGCAACTCCCCGCCACCTCCCTCTACTCCAGTGCTTTCTCTCGGTGAAAAAAAAACAGCCCTTCTTTTTTTGTCCCCATAACTACAGTGCATTCCAACTCCTTGTCAGTAATGGTTGGCTGAGCATACACATTTTCCCTTCTCAGATCCTTGGAATGACCGAGACGGCAACCCCTTCCCCCAAACTAAGCGACAAAATGAAACTCTCCCTGTATATTCATTTTCTAATTTCCCATTTGTTTAGATATTTTTTAAATGCTGCTTTAATTTGCTTATATGTTTGCCAGCCAAGACAAGTTGAGAGTTGACATGAGGTAAGAAAATATAGCTGTACTGAATCAGCGATATACAAAAATCACACCGTCCGCTATATAATTCAGTAATGAAATGGCGCTATCGGCAACATGCTCCCGCTTCTGTCCCCGAAACCTCTCGCCGCTTCCGCTGCCGCGGCCAGTACCCAGGACTGACAGGTACTATTCCACATTGAATTCACTGACTCACCTGTCAGTCCTGGATCCATCCATGCTTTTCTGATGCTGTGATGAGTGGAGAGGGATTGTGGAGGGTCCTGACGAATCCTTGCTAACCGGACGCTGCTGCGCTCGCTCCTGCGCTCGCTCCTGCAGATCTGGTGCCCACATGATTAAATCTTCGTCACCCATGTGACACACTGAGCTGGGTAAGGAAGATTGAGGCACAGTGGCACCTAGTGGTTGGTCGGGGCATTGCAGGCAAGCACTGCAGCAAGGGAGAAAAAGCTCTGACAACCAGCTAATTCAATTGTGCTAGTCCCTCTGTAAATTCTTGTAGCCCGGGACGTCTGGCTATGGGATTTGTCAAACCCTGGAGGAGAGCTTTCTCATCGACTTGCCTCCTTCTGTGTATCTCTTCAAACAACATGAGGTCTTGCTGTATTCTGACTTATGCAGTTAACCCCAGCACTTGAACTGCTCTAGAGAGAGGAAATAGTTAAATTCTGTGCAGAGCATAGAATGTTGAGCTCAAGCTCAGTTCACACCTCTGTCTGCTGCACTTTGAAGTGTAACTGTCAGACCTTACTTCGAGAGGGTTCCTTCAGTACGTCATCACATATAGGAGTGGCACCACCTGGCGTCGGGCCGCACGGCAGACTTTTCTAGAAATACCTGATGGGGGACCGCCCGCCCGACGTCACGTGACCGACGTAAGAGTGACTGTATATAGTGGGAGGTCTCCACGCCCACCCTCCAGTTCTTTCCCGGCGTCGCCTCATGTCAGTCACATTGCAGACTTCCAGTTAGCGATCGTCGAGAAAGTCCATTGTGTCGGTTTATCCCCTCGCTGCTATATTTCCAGTCAGTTCATGTTCTTCCTTATGTCTTCACCCAAGAAGAAGTGCTTGTCCTGTGCACACAGATCCCTCACAAAGATGGTCATTCTCAGTGCGTTCTCTGTCTAGGCCCCGGACCATCCAGTCTCCTCCTGCCCTGAGTATCAGTCCTTTAATCAGGCCACAAAAAAAGAGGAGACAGCAGGCTTTGGAGGCCCACTTACTAAAAGCCCACTTGGCTTCTTTAGAGAAGAAAATGGATCATCTCCAGGATTCATCTGAGAAATCTTCTCCCTCAAAAAAGCACTAGGAGAAGTCTAGGGAGCGGGCTTGCTGTGCGGATGACGCCAGGCCCTTGACGAGCAAGGTCCAGCTGCCGCCCAGAAAACGGGATGGTAAGTCAGACAAAACTTCGGAAAAGTCAGCCGTCGGCTCCTCCGATGACTGCGCTGCCCAAGCCGTTAAGTTGGCTCCCGGCTCCTCTGGGGACCACGCGGCTGCCGGTAAGTCAGCTCCCCCGGCTGGGGACAGTCTCCCGGCTCCAGTCGATAAGTCGGCTGGGGGCTTCTCCCCCTAACTGCCCAACCCCGCCTGCTAAGTCGGCCGTCTCTGATGACTGCTCAGGCTCGGTTCCCCCATCAGGGCCTCACGGTGCTTCACCCGACGTCCGGCAGGACCAGAGGGAAAAAGACCCTCTCTCTCCTCCTCCTGCTTCGCCCGTGCCCTCCAATTCTTCGGTGGGTATGTCCAGCGATGGCAACGGAGATCCCATCAACCCTGTCAATGTCCCGGCTCCGCATTCCCCTTCTGGGGTCAAGGAGAAGGCGGCTGCTCCTCGGACTACTGGCCTCACTGTGGAGGCCCCTCCTCTGCCTTCCGGCGGGCTTCCGGCACCTTCTCCGACACCGGTTATCCCGACGATAGTCCCACAGCCGGGACCGGCTGATCGGCCTTTACCTTTGGCCCCAATGCCAGAGCCTCGTTGTCTGGTTCTGAAGACGGATCACCTTCCAGCGCTGGATCAGTTGGTGGTGGTTCTGATGTCGGTCCCCCTGACGTGGGCTGTCTCGATGATGGACCCTCAACCTATCTGTATGATGGCAGGTCCGACGTGGGTTCCCCAATGCCTGATCTGATGACGAGGATTTATACCCGACCCTGAACTGTCCCACATTACCCACTGGGGTATCCTGGAGACCACTACGCAGGGGGTCCCACTCTGGACTGGAGTCACCTGGGACAGTACTACCTTGGATTTAATCCCTATTCCCATTATACGGGATTCCAGAGTTGCTATCCACCACTGGTTCTTCCTCTCCCACCTCCTTCTCCCCCCCCAGCCTCTGCCTACTCCACCTCCCCCTCCTCCTCTGGTTACCCCAGATTTCAAGATCTTAATACAGTCGTGGTGGCAGGGGGGTTGGTCACAGTTGGTCTCGGACCTGGAGACTAGGCTCCCACAACCGTGGTCTCCTAGGTCCCCTTCCCCGAGCAGTTCATCCATCGCCACTGTCCACATCTCGGGGAAGACTAGACAGGACGTTTCCCTTACAGATACCAGATGCCGTCCTGTCAAGGAGGCAAATGATGAAGATGATGACAGTTCAGAGGGGAGGGAAGATTCCTCTAAGGAGGTTCCAGAGGACCCTGAGGACACGAGGGGCAAGGTCTTGCCAAAGTCTCCACCAGAAGACCCTGCCTTCTCTGACCGCTTGAGGGCCGTGAAGGACTATTTTGACTGGGAGTCAGAGGAACAGGATCCCATGAGACAGAGGCTCGTGGAACACTTAGACTTAGAGTCTCTGTCTCCCATCCCCATTCCTCCTTGGATGGCCCCCATCAAGACCTCATCACTACCGTCTGGCAGATGCCTCATTCTATCCCGGCTGTCCCCAGGTGGGCAGACAGGATCTACTGGGCACCGAATGATGCTCCATTCTTAAAGGCCCATCCCAAGGCTGACTGTGTGGTCATCTCGGTGGCTCATGATCGCTCTTCAGCACCTAAGCACATGAGCACTACTCCTCCAGACAAAGAGTCGAGGCAGATGGACCAGTTTGGCAAAAAGATATATTCCTCGGCCACGTACACCCTCAGTTACATGGCCCATATGGTGTCCCATCAGAAAGCGACCCTGGCCAGGCTAGAAGCGTGAGTCCAGTCCATGGATCCCTCGCCTCTAAAGGAGGACCTTGCCAAGGATCTCCGCCTCTCCAAGGTTTCTTGTAGGCATGCTTTAGATGCCACTTATGACTCTGTCGACTCGGTGGCCCATACCTCAGCAACTGCCGTTGCCCTCAGAAGGCATTCCTGGATCCACCTTTCTGGCCTCGCCAATGAGGTCCAGTCGGCGATTCAGGATGTCCCTTTCAGGGGCTCGGTCCTTTTTGGTGGTGACACCAAAGACATTATCACAGACCTACAGGACAAGGATGTTGCACTTAGGTCTGTCAGGTCTGTGTACTGATCGGGCTCTCAGTAATAGCAGCCCTTTTGGAAAAGGACCTGGAGGCAGAGAAAGAACGCTCAGGCGCATCGCCAAGGGAAGCGAAAGGCCACGGGTACTGCCACCCCACCTGCCTCCAAAACTCAGAGACATTGAGGAGGCTCTCTCCCTGAACGTCCTGCCACTTCTTGACTCCCTGGCCCCACTGTCTCCTCAGTCTCGCGACGGGGAGCAGGTGGGGGGAAGGTTTGCCTGCCACACGCAGAAGTGGAGGGCGATCACCTCTGACGAATGGGTCCTGCAGCTCGTGTCCAGACACACCATAGAGTTTCTGGAAATTCCTCCAGAAACTCGACCCACAAAGTCCTCTTATTCTTGGAATCAGGCTCTCCTCATTCGCAAGGAGGTAAACTCGCTCTTGCTCAAAGAAGCAATCGAGCGCGTCCCCTTCAGGCAAAGGAGAAAGGGATTTTATTCCCATTTTTTTCTGGTTCCAAAAAAGACTGGGGACTTCAGACCCATACTCGACCTAATTCAGCTGAATCAGTTTGCAGAGTACAAAAAATTTCGAATGCTAATGCTCCAGACCCTCCTCCCTCTCCTCATAGAGAACCACTGTCTCTGTGCCCTGGATATGCAGGATGCTTACCTGCACATTCCTATTTTTCCCCAGCCACCGCCAGTTCCTGCGTTTTTGTTTCCAAGGGGAACACTTCCAGTTCTGGGCGCTCCCCTTTGGCCTGTCTTTGGCACCATGGGTTGTTACCAAGTGCCTGGTGGTGGTCGCGGGATTCCTACGCCGCAGGGGCATTGCGGTCTTCCCTTACCTGGATGACTGGCTGATTTCAGCCTTGTCCAGGGATTCCTTGCTGGAGGCTCTGTCCTTTACCCTGGACCTTTTCAGCAGATTAGAGATCACAGTCATTGTTCCCAAGTCATCCCTTATCCCTGCCCAGAGACTTCAGTTTATTGGGGCAGTCCTGGATACGGTCCAGTGCAGAGCCTTCCTTCCTCCAGACAGAATGGAGACCCTTGTCTGTCAGGCCTCCAAAGTGGCTTCCCTCAGGACCATCCCTGCCCAGGAAGTTCTTCGCCTTTTGAGCCTAATGGCGGCCTCCATAACTACCATTCCCCTTGCAAGACTCCACATGAGGATCACTCAGTGGTCCTTGCGGGTGCAATGGGATCAGCTCCTGGATGACCTGAACCATCCGGTCACTGTCTCCTCAGCAGTTCAGAAAGACTTACAATGGTGGAAGGATTCTCGCAATCTTTCTCTGGGGCTTCCCATTCAGAACCTTGCACCCGGTAGCCACCCTCACCACAGATGCCTCGAATATGGGGTGGGGAGCTCATCTTGGGAAACACCAAACTCAGGGACTATGGTCTGGCTTGGAGACTTCTCTCTCTACATCAATGTTCTGGAGTTGAGGGTGGTCCTGTAAGCGTTACAGGCCTTTCAGACCCTCCTTCCAAAGGGATCACTGCTAATCGAAATGGACAATATGTCCGTAGTTTGGTATATCAACAAACGAGGAGGAAGCCGGTCGTACCCCCCTTTGCAGGGAGGTGACATGGGTGTGGAATTGGACAGTCCAGCACCATTTGGTCCTAGTGGCCATGCACGTTCCAAGTGTTCTCAACGTTCTGTTGGACAGTCTCAGCAGGTCTCGGACACTAGCTCACGAGTGGGAACTGCATCAGGAAGTGGTAGAATCCATCTTCCAAAATTGGGGGCATCTGGAAATTGACCTCCTCGCCTCCCAATACAACGCAAAACTTCCCAAGTTTTGCTCGCTCGTTCCAGAGCCAGGTGCTTTTTGGAGCGACGCATTGTCTATCCTGGACAGGGAAATTCTTGTATGCTTTCCCTCTGTTTCCCATTCTGCAGAGGGTTCTCCTCAAACTCCAGGCAGAGAGGGCAAAGATGATCCTCACTGCTCCTCTTTGGCTGAGACAGATCTGGTTTCTGTTGCTACAGCAGCTTTCCCGGGAACCATTAGTTCTACTTCAGTGACTCACGACTTCCTGACCCAGATCCAAGGTTGACTGGTACACCCAGGGCTCAGGACCCTGAATCTTCATGCCTGGCTCCTGCAGACATAGCGATATCACGCTTCAGGGTTTCCTCCAGGGTTGCTCAAGTCCTCATCGAGGCTCAGAAACCATCTACCCGTTCCACTTATGCCATGAAGTGGAAGCGGTTTTCCATTTGGGCGACTGCTAAGGGCTGGAACCCCTTCTCTTGGTTGGCCCCACAAGTTATGGAGTACCTCCTTCACTTGTCAGACTCTGGTCTGTCCTACTCTTCCTTAAAGGTCCGTATCTCGGCTATCTCAGCGTACCATGAGCTAGTGCATGGTAAACCCGTGGCTCAGCTGGAAGTCTCAAAAACCTTTCTGAAAGGTTTGACTCAAGGTTTGAGGTTGACTCAAATGTATTTTCCGAATCCTCAATAAATATTAAAATATGAAATATTGAAAGGGATTCTCCATCTGAAACCCCCCATCTGCAGCTCAACGCCACCTTGGGTCATGAATTTTGTACTGGAAAAGCTCACTCTTCCTCCTTTCAAGATGGCTATGAGCTGTGATTTGCACTTCCTATCCTGCAAGGCACTTTTTCTTGTGGCTATCAATTCAGCCCGAAGAATTTCAGAGCTTTGCGCTCTAGTCTGTAAGGAGCCATACCTGATTTTCCATAGGGATCGGGCGGTCCTCGGAACTCACCCGAGGTTTCTTCCCAAGGTGGTGTCAGAAGCCATGCTGAATCAGTCAGTAGAGCTTCCAGTGTATTATCCGTCCCCCTCTAACAGAGCTGAGGCACTCTTCCATAAGATGGATGTCCATTGGATTCTCCGGTGCTACACCAATCGGACCAAAGAATTTTGCTCTTGTGACCAGTTGTTTGTCACCTTCACCCCAAGATCAAAGGGCAAACCAGTTTCTAAGCAGGGCCTTTCCAAATGGTTAATCAACTGCATTCGATTCTGTTATCAGTAGTACGATAAACCTCTGCCAGGTACCATCAGAGGCCATTCTACTAGGGGCATGGCTGCCTCCGCAGCCTACCTTCGGAACGTTTCTGCAGCCGACATTTGTGCTGCCGCTACTTGGAGTTCTCTCCATACCTTTACCAAACATTATAGTCTGGACATTGCTTCTAGGCGGAGGGCTGGCTTTGGCCTAGCCGTCCTACAGGGCCTTCTGTCCCAGACTGGGTTCTTTCTGGACTTCAGTTTTTTACATTGGAGCTTGTTTTTTTTTTTCCTCCTCCCTAGCTTCTCTCGGTCTCTCTTTGAAGGGACTGCTTGGGACTCTGTCCTATATGTGATGACCTACTGAAGGAACCCTCTCAAAGTAAGATAGTACAGTTACGTAGGAACTTACCATAACAGTAGACCTTCGAGAGAGTTCCTTCAGTAGGTCATATTTTCCCCTCCTCCCTCCTTCCCTCGTTTTATGTTTTACAGGGACTCCAAATCCTGTTCTGCCTGCTGTCAGGCCTCTTCCTGCTCTGGCGGAGAACTGGAGGGCGGGCATGGGGACTGCCCACTATATACAGTCACGCTGATGTCGGTCACGTGACGTCGGGTGGGCAGTCCCCCGTCAGGTATTGCTAGAAAAGTCTGCTGTGCGGCCCGACGCCAGGTGGCAGCAGTCCTACATGTGATGATCTACTGAAGGAACCTCTCTTGAAGATCTACTGTTACGGTAAGTTCCTACGTAACTGTACTATTCTTTACTCCGCCTAACTGAACAGTCGCTCCAGAGATTTCTCCTCTGCTCATGGTTCTCGGTCGGTTTAAAGTAATCGGTTTTACCGATTCCTTCATTATTTCTTCGGTTCAGATCACTATCTGTGGTACAGTAAGTGCTTAGGTAGTGGACTAGCTTTAAAAACGTTGTGGAAATTGTAATTTGAAATATTTCAACCGGTTCGGCTGAACCAGTTGCTGTAAGTGTATTCTTGTGTTTTTCTTTAGGATCCTGAAGATTTTTTTTGAACCGGATCTGGAGGGGGATGATGATTATGGTGATGATGATGATGGTGATGGAGTAGAAGGTCTGGATGAGCCCATAGAACTGGACATCTATCCAGACAGGCCTTCTGGTGTTTCCCCTCCTAGGCTTTCTGAGTCCCCTTTCCACTTTATGTTCTACAGGAAAGTGGCAGAAACCCTCCAGCTCCATTTGGAAGAAGCTGTTGAGGAATAAGAGGAGCCTGACTACATGGAGAAGATAGACATCCCAGAGTTCAAGAGGTTGTCTATTCCCCTTCATAAGTTCTTTGGGAAACAGACACAAAAGTTGTTAAAAACTCCAAATTATTTACCTCCTGTGGACAGAAGGATGGACAAGAGATGCATGCTGTCAGGCTCAGGTATGGAGTACTTGTACCAGCAATGCAGCCATGTTGGGGTCGTTCAGGCTGCAGCCTGTGATAAGACTAACATTCCCTTGGCTCCACACCCCCCCAGATAAAGACTCCAGGAAGTTGGATGCCATGGCAAAGAAACAGTACATGGCATCTTCCTTGGGACTCAGGCAGGCTAATTACATGGCCTATACAGCCAGGTATCAGAAGTCCAGGTGGGACACTGTACTGGAACTGGCTAAGCAGGCCTTCCCCCAGCTTGCCAAGGAGCTGGAGGAGGTGGCTGCTGATGGGATTGAGGCATCGAAGATTCAGTTTCATGCTGCTGTAGACTCCAGTGATGTGTCATCTAGAGTCATGGCTACATCTGTGGCTCTTCAGAGGCAAGCTTGGCTCAGATGTACTAGCCTATCTCAGGATACCTAGGCTAAGGCTACGGATTTCCCTGTGGTTAATAATTCTCTTTTTGGGGAGCAGACAGAGAATTATATGAAAAAGATGGATGAATACAGGACCACCTACAGGAGTGCACAGGCCAAGGAAAGGCAGGCAACTCCTCAGCAAGCTAGTGGCAGGGGCAGGCTTTTTCATAGGCCTCCTCTCCTTTTTCCCAGAGGGGGTTCTTCAGAGGGAGAGGCAGAAGGGGAATGAACAGGGCTGCATCCTTCTCTCAGTCTAAGGCTCCTGCCAAACAGACGCCTTGATGTGTCAGCCCGGGTCGACTCCCCAATTCCTGTAGGAGGCAGGCTGGCTTACTACTTCCAGGACTGCAAGTCTGTTACCACAGACAAATGGGTCCTGGAGGTAGTAAGCCAGGGACAGGCCCTCAGCTTCAAAAAATTCCTAAAGTTGAGAGACAGGTCTTTTCCACCTGCAAACCTCTCTGAAACCATTGCCCTAGAGGTAGAGGTTTCATCTCTACTGGCCTTAAAGGCCGTAGAGAGAGTTCCTACAATTCACAGTGGCAAAGGTCTGTACACCAGATACTTCCTTACCCCGAAAAAAACAGGGGAGTGGTGGCCCATCCTAGACTAAAGATACCTGAACAAACATCTATTAAAGCCAAAGTTCAAAATGGTGACTCTGGGGAATAATCCTTCCTTTTTACATCCAGAGAATGTAGGGTATGTTCCCCTTCATTCTGAAAATTTGCAAAGTAGGTCAGAAGGACCAAGGGCTGGTTCAGGTGGAATTCCGAGACTACTTTGGGAAGGAATTTAGGGTGAGTCCTGAAAACCACCTTGTCCTTGTTGGGGGTCTGTGACCAGGGCATGTATTTCAGAGACCCTGTGAGTGGAGGTAATAGCCACCAGGAAGGCAGATTTCCGGGTCAGAAACTTAAAGTCACAGTTTGCTAGAGGCTCAAATGGCTTATGGGTGAACATGTTTAGCACAAGGTTGATGTCTCAAGCAGCTACCGGTCTTCTGACTGGTGGTCTAGTGTCTAGGATACCTTTAAGGAATCTCTTAACCAAGGGTAGCTGAGCCACCAACATATTGTAGATAGGCTCATGGTAGGCCGAAATTGCACAGAGATGCACCTTCAGCGTCGAGTATTGCAAGCCTGTGTTCGACAGATCTAGAAGGTACTCTAACACCTTGTTTGGTGAGCAAGAAAAGGAGTCCAGGGAGGACTTTGCACACCAAATGAAAAATCATTTCCACTTTGCCGTATAGGTCTTCCTAGTGGATGGCTTATGTGCTGCTAGGAGGATGTCTGAGATTCTCTGAGAGACATTGAATCTACCCACTTCTATTTCCTCAGGAGCCAAGCATGGAGATGTCAGGTGTTAGGCGTCAGCAAGACCCTCTCATACCTGCCCATGGTCACATCTACCACCACTGTACTCCCTCACAACACCCACCCACATGAACTAACCATTCTACTGTTGCTAACCACGTTTAGCAACATCCCCTCCTGTTGCCTCTGGTATGTACACACCTTTGCTGCTGGGGGAGCACCTCACCCCTCATAGCCTCTCCGTCACCCTGTCTCTCCCCCATAGCCCCCACACCCTCCCTCTACCCTCCACCCATCTCTCTGTGCCTTGAGCCCTCCTTGTCTATTCCTCCACCTGGCCATCCCAGCCCTCACACAACTGCCCATTCCTGCTCATCACTTTCTAAGCTTGCCAGCCGCCGCTACCCGGCAAAATGCCACCAATTCATGGCCCTTGTCAGGATCTTCCACTTGCTTCTTCTACTATCTGGCAATGTTCACCCCAATCCTGGCACTGCAGCGCCCCCCCAACTGCGGTCACCCATGGGGCTTCGAATAGCCGCTATGAATATCTGCAGCCTGCCTAAAAAATGGCACCCTTGCAATGCTGGACAGCACAGCACCAAACAGAAACCTGGCTGTCAGCCAAGACACCAGACTCATAGAAACATAGAATTTGACAGCAGATAAGGACTGCTTGGCCCACCTAGTCTGCCCATGTCCCTACCTGATGGATAAGTTGCAGATTCTAGTTAATCAACAGCTTACTTCCTCCCCCCCCCACTAGATTTGCCTTATGTATGTCTCATGCATTCTTGAATTCTCCCATTGTTCCTGACTTCACAACCTCCTCAGGAAGGCTGTTCCATGCATCCACAACCCTTTCCATGAAAAAATACTTTCTGACATTACCTCTGAGCCGTCCCCCTTCTATCTTCAAATTGTGCCCCCTTGTTCTTGCACATCTCTTTATCTGAAAGATGCTACCTTCTTGTACTTTAATTCCCTTGAGATACTTGAAAGTTTCTTTCATGTCCCCCCCCCCTCCTTTCCTCAAGGGTATACATATTAAGCTGCTTTAGTCTCTCCTTGTATGCCTTCTGGTGCAGACCCTGCACCATTTTGGTTGCCCTTGTCTGAACAGCCTCCACTCTGTCTATGTCTTTGCGGAGATGGGGGTCTCCAGAATTGCACGCAGTACTCCAGATGGGGTGTCACCAACTGTCTGTACAGAGGGATAACAACTTCCTGTTTTCTACTGTTGATGCTTCTCTCTATGCATCCCAGTATCCCCCCAGCCCTCCTTGCTGCCTTCTCGTATTGCTTGCCCACCTTTAGGTCATCTGATATAATTACTCCTAGGTCTCTTTCAATTTTTGTTGTTGTTATTATCTCACCCCCCCATTATGTACTCTTCCCCTGGGTTTTTGTTTCCCAGATGCATTACCTTAACACTTCTTTGCATTGAATCTGAGCTGCCATATATTTGACCATTCCTCCAACCTTGCCAAGTCCCTTTTCATTCTTTCCACCCCACCTTGTGTATCAACCCTGTTGCAGATCTTTGTGTCGTCTGCAAAAAGACATACTTTTCCTTCCAGGTGCGCTCCAATGTCACTTATAAAGACATTAAAGAGGACCGGTCCCAGTACCGAACCCTGCAGTACCCCGGTAGTTACCCTCCTTTCTTCACTGTGGACTACATAGATACATACATAGATACATAGACAGTGTCGGCAGATAAGGGCCTATGGCCCACCCAGTCTGCCCATTTGAGCTTGTAAGTTCAGTTTATGTTTTCCAAGAAGTCTGTTGCCCCTTACCCCTGACCTCCAGAATTCCTTTATGTCTATCCCATGCATTCTTAAATCCCGTGATTGTTTCAGCCCCCACCACTTCCTCTGGCAGGGTGTTCCACTTGTCCACCACCCATTCTGTGAAGAAATTCTTCCTCATGTTTCCTCTGAATCGTCCTCCCTCCAACTTCATCCCATGCCCTCTAGTCCTGGAACATCTTTTTCACTTAAAAATAGTGTATTCCTGCACCCTGTTCCTCCCTGTAAGATATTTGTATGTCTCTATCATATCCCCTCTCTCCCTCCTTTCCTCCAGGGAGTACATGTTCAGTTCCTTCAACCTGTCCTCATAGTACTTGTGATGCAATCCATGTACCATCTTTGTTGCCCTCCTCTGAACCTTCTCTACCCTGTCTATGTTCTTACGTAGGTAAGGTCTCCAGAACTGTACAGTGTACTCCAGGTGGGGCCTCACTAGTGTCTTGTATAGCGGAATTATGACCTCCCTTTTCCTGCTGGTGACTACATTTACTATTACCCTTTGCATCCTGTTGTCCAGCCAGTTTGTTATTCAGGCTACCACCTTGGGACCCGCTCCAAGGCTGGCTAACGTGTATATTAATCTTCTGTGTGAGACCGTGTCAAATGCCTTGCTAAAATCTAGGTAGGCCATATCCACAGCCCCTCCCTGGTCTACTACTTTGGTCACGCAGTCAAAGAAATCTATTAGGTTCATCTGACATGACCTTCCTGCTGTGAAACCATGCTGCCTTGGGTCCTGTGCCCCACTGGCCTCTAGGTACTCAACAGCTCTTTCCTTCAGAAGTGATTCCATCATTTTCCCTACCACTGAGGTCACACTAACTGGTCTGTAGTTTCCTGCCTTTGCCCTGCTCCCACTTTTGTGAAAGTGGAATCATATCTGCCCTCCTCCAGTCCTCGGGTACCACCCCATCCTCCCATGATTTGTTAAAGAGAGTAGTCAGTGGCATTACTAGTTCTACCCTTAGTACTTTAAGAATTCTGGGGTGAATACCATCAGAACCCATTGCTTTGTCCACCCTCAGTTTCAAGAGTTCTTTCAAAACCCTTTCTTCTGTGAATGGACTGGTATCGACCCCCCTATTCAGAGTGTTTCTCTTGTTTGGTTTAGATACCTCCCCCTCCTGTTCCGTTGTGAATACTGAGCAGAAATATTTGTTCAGTATCCCTGGTTGTTTCACTGTCACCCTCTGCCCACATTCCCTCCCCTTTAAGTCTTTGTATCCTTCCCTTGGTCTTTCTTCGCTCCCTAATGTACCTATAAAAGGTTTTATTCCCCTTCTTAACAGAGTTGGCTATCTTTTCTTCAGTTTGTGCCTTTGCTATTCTGACTGCCTGCCCTGCCTCCTTCTGCTTTAACTGATAAAGTTCTCTGTCCTGCTCTTCGGTGTTTCCTTATATTTTCTGAATGCTGTCCTTTTCTCCTTAACCTTCCCTTCCACCTCTTTGGAGAACCATAGTGTTTTTTTCCTTCCTTTTGTTTTGTTGATTTGCTTCACACAAAGGCTTGTTGCCTCTGTGATGGCTGTTTTTATTTTTCCCCATTGTTCCTCCACCCTCCTTCTTGTCCGTTTGCTAGTGCTTTTCTGAGGCACTCTCTCATTTTCCCAAAGTCAGCCCTCCTAAAGTCCAATACTCTTGTTTTTGTATGGCTTGACTCTATGGCTGTGTTTATTGTGAACCACACTGTTTGGTGGTCACTTGTTCCCAGATGACTACCCACTTCTAAATCTGAGATCCTTTCTCCGTCCCCTTTTGAGAGTACCAGGTATAAGATTGCTCCGTCCTGAGTGGATTCCAACACTAGCCATCTGAGGCATGCCTCCTGTAGGGCATCAAGAATGCCCCTGCTCTTGGATGTGCCTGCGGCAAAGGTACTCCAGTTAACATCTGGCATATTCAGGTCCTCCATCAACAATATCTCCCCTTTTTCTGCCATTTTAAGGATGCTGTCTATCACTTCCCTGTCCATTTCCTCCCCTGAGATGGGGGTCTGTACACAACCCCCATGTGGATTGTGGTGCCATTTCCTGTCTCTAGGGTGACCCATAGTGACTCATCAACTTCCTGTTCACTCTTTAGTTCTGTTGCTTTAATCCCTTCCCTTATAGAGAGAGCTACTCCTCCTCCTCCTCTTTTACCCACCCTGTCCCTCCTGTAGATTGTGTATCCTGGTATGTTGACATCACAGTCATGGTTCTCTGTGTACCATGTTTCAGTGACTGCCACAATATCCAGGCATCCCTCTCCCATCAAGGCCACTAGTTCAGGGAGCTTGTTACACAGACTGTGGGCATTGGTACTCATCACCCTCCATTTTTTGATGGCCTTACCCCTTTTAGCCCCATTCCTGTCCTTACTGCCTTTTTCTGCATTTACCTCTGTCCTGCTCCCTACTGAGTTCTCTACCTTGGTGTTTACCTAACTACTGTGTATCATGGGGGACTCATTTGTCTCTATTCCTGGCTACTCTCTCATTAGGCTTGATCATAACAGCAAGAGAGGTGGTGGCTCTTCTTTCTATGTAAATGACTCACTGCATTACCAAGCCCTGCCTGCACCCTCCCTAGACCACGGTACCCAAGCCCTCACAATAAAACTCTCCCCTGACCCAAACTGTGCTCCTCTTACTCTCACTGTCACCTGCTGTACATCCCACCCCACAGCCAATCCCCTGCCTGTAAAGCACTCTCTGACTATCTAGCCTGCCACCCCCCATAAAATGGAAGAAATCCTAGTTGGGGATCTCAACATAAACTGGCTGGTGAGCTCATCAGCACACGCTAAATATACCTTTGCTGCATTAGATATGACCCAACTGGTATCCCAGCCTACCAGGGCCAACCCCACTAATGGAACCCACACCCTACTAGATATCCTTCTCACTAATCGTCCCCACCATATTACCGACCTGGGTGTCCTACCCAATGCTTTAAGCAACCACTCCCCAATCATCTTCAGCTAGTCCTGTCGGCTACCTAAACCACCACCAAATATCACCTTTCATTATCGACTACGCCCAGGAGGCATAGCCAAACTCAAACAATATCTAATTAACTGGGACTGGTCCCCTATTTCCCAAGCCCAGCACATAGATGATGCATTGCACTACTTCACCACCACCTTTAATACTGCATGTGATGCCTTTGCACCGACCATCAAAGTGACCACTAAGAAACGTAGTGCCCCCTGGGTCACCCAGAACTCCTACGACAGTTCAAAATGCGTGACAACCTCTGGCATCGTGCCACTGCCTCCAGTTTGCTAAGCGATAGGCAGGCCTATAATACTGTCCGCAATAAGTGTACCTGGGCAGTCCACAAGGCCAAGGTGGAGCACTACAGAACTGCCCTAGCCACCTCCTGAGGTAGCACAAGAAAGTTTTGGGATGACATCAAGGAGCTTAATGGTAAATCCCGCTCCCCCCTCACAACTTAGTGTTAATGGTACTACCACCACAAACACATTTCGCATAGCTAACTGTCTCAACTCCACCTTCTCAGACCTCAGCTCAGTCCTTCCTAGCAACTTTTTTGATCCAATTCAGTCTACCCCACCACCTGAGCTCCTCCACCCCGCTTCAAACTCAGTTATTACCTCAACAGAAGCGAAAGCCTACCTGTCCAAAGCTCTCCAGAGCTCCAGTTACTGCAAAGACACCTTCGATATGTGTATCCTGTACTTTGCGCTAGACTCAGTTATCTCCCCACTCACAGACCTTCTAAATCCGTCCCTGCACCTGCACCTGGGCCAGTTCCCAACCTCATAGAAAAAGGCAGTGATAACACCAATATTGAAATGTGGTGACAGCTCCCTCCCAAACAACTACCGGCCCATCTCAATTCTCTACCCACTCTCTAGAGCCCTTGAAAAGATCATGGCCAGTCAGCTCACTGACTAACTCCTCACACACAACCTCTTATGTAGGGAGCAGCATGGTTCCAGAGCTGGTCATAGCACTATGACCGCCCTCACAGAATTTGCTAACTCCCTGCACTCCACACTTGACAAGAGGCACCTCACAGGGGTCATATTTGTAGACCTCTCAAAGGCCTTCGACACAATTTCTCATCTCCTCCTTCTTAACACATTACAACAAATTGGGGTCTCTCATTGTCCACTCTCATGGTTCTCCAGCTATCTTTTATCTAGAACCCAATGTGTTAAAATTAATAATACCATATCTACTATGCTGCCTGTGCTCTCAGGAGTTCCCCAGGGATCTATCCTGGGTCTCCAGCTATTCAGCATCTACCTCAATGCCCTGCCTAAATCCTGCCCCGGCAACCTTCTCCTCTACGCGGACAATGCTGTCCTTTATGCCGCACACCCTGATCCTCTGTCTCTCCAGCGTACCTTACAAAACTCCTTCTCTCAGATTGAACATTGGTTTGCTGAACACAGATTGGTGGTCAACATTAAAAAAACTAAGACGATGCTCTATGCCCACCGCCAAAACAGATCAAAGGAGTTCCCCCTGGAAATACTCTCCACCTCTCTCATCCCACTGGAACAGGTCTTAAAGTGTAAGTATCTAAGTATTACATTTGACTCTTCCCTCTCATTCCATGAACATATAAAACTCCTTACCTTCGCCACCAACACCCACATTGGTCTCCTTTACAGACATAAAGACTGCCTGCCACCTGAAGCACTTCACCTAGCCATTTCCTCCTCAGTCTTATCACTGGTGGACTATGGCCTCACAATTTATGCTGCCGCTGACCCTATGGCGCTTCATCAAATACAAGTAGTCATTAATAAGACTTGCCGGTTCCTCTCTGGTGCCGACAGAAATACACAAACCTGCGCCCTGTATGCGCTCACCAATATCCTCTCCCTTGAGGAAAGACTATTATACCAGGCCTGTCTGTTCACCAAAAGAATCTACCTGGGTTTAACCCCAGTAGGTATCATGGCTTCTCTTCAGGCAGCCACTATCTCAGCGTCCACACGGGGTGTTCGAAAAACTATCTGGAAGGTGCCTAGGGTCAGGACCACCCTGGCCCAGTGATCCTTCCCCCTTAGAGCGCCATCCTGGTACAATGCCCTCCCTCTGGCTGTCGCATCAGTCACCAATCTAGGTCCTTTTAATGCTGCCTTAAGGGCCCGTATCATCTCCTCACGTCAATGCCAGTGTAACAGGTAACCTGTGGATCCTGCACCATGCCACTAGGCCACTTACCTGCCTTGGCCAGGCAGTGGAGAGCCCTCACTATTTCTAACCTACAGGCCCCTCACCTCTGTCAGTTACCATACAGTTGCACTGGACTATGAATGCATTGTATTATGTATAAGCCAGGGCCTCCCTGAGGCAGCTTCTACCAACTCATATCATGCATTGCTTTAGCTACCAATTGTATAGGTCATAACAGCTCATTAGGTAAATATGTTGATAGCTCTGCCCTGTTTTAGCTACCAAATGTATAGGCATTAACCTGTGCTCATTGTACTTATACTCTGTATGATTGCTCACCCACATTTATTCTATGTATGTACTGTATGAATGTCTGTGTTTTATTCTGACGTGGAGCCTTTGAAAATGAGTATATGATGCAAAGGGTTGTAATTTTGATTTCCTAAATAAATAAATAAAAATAAATAAATAAGATGAAGGGACCACAGGTTGGGATGGATCACAAGACCGTGAGTCAGGAGGTCTGTTTGACGTGGAAGTTGTCTCAGTGGAACCTCCGATAATCTGTTGATTAACGGAAACCAAATCTGATGAGGCCAGTATGGGGTGATAGGAATCATGCTACCCCCCTGTGCCTCCAGCTTGAGCAGCACCCTCTGAATTAAGGGAAGAGGAGGAAATGCATATAGAAAGCGTCTTGTCCACCGCAGTCTGAATGCATCCTGACAGAAAATGCCAGGTTCTGGATTTCTGGGGCAGAATAAAGGCAGTTTTGCTTTGAGTGGGGATGCAAAAAGGTCCAGATCCAGAGTGCCCTACTCTTCGAATAGCGATTGTACAACATTTGAGCCAAGAGACCATTCGTGTGGATCTGTCTTCGTTCTGCTGAGGCGATCTGCCACATCATTCTGGATTCCTGGCAGGTAGACCACCTGGATCAGGGCTTCGTGCTCGAGACACCATTCCCACACTCCCATGGCTTCCCTGCACAGAGGGTAAGAGTGTGGTCCATCGTTTGTTGATGTAATACATCACCGCCTTCTTGTCCGTCTGAAGGAGAATTGCCTTGTGGCAGAGGACAACCTTCAGGATTCGGACAGCGTACAGTACAGCTATCATCTCCAGGACATTTATATGCAGCTGGGACTTGTCCTGCCTCCACAGGCCATGGGTGTGGAGTCCCTGACAGTGAGCTCCCCAACCGGTCAGACAGCATCCGTGGTGATAGTGATATGCATCTCCAGTGGGGAAAAAGGAAAAACCTTGGAGAAGGTTGTCCTCCTGAGTCCACCAGGTGAGTGACCTAGTTAGTAACACCGTCACCTTGATGTGGAAGGACTGCGCATGCGTGGTCAGAGATCACTGAGTGCTGAGCAGCCACTGAGTGGTTCTCATATGCAAGCGGGCCAGGGGCACCGTGAACACAGATGACGCCTTGAGACACAGCATCCGCTGCATTGAGAGAGCTCGAATCAAGTTGTTCTCCTTGATGAAGTAAGCCATCTGGAGAATTTAATTTCTCCTGTCTTCTGGGAGGAAGGCTCTTGCCCTAGAAACATAGAAACATAGACTTTGATGGCAGACAAGGACTGCTTGGCCTACCTAGTCTGCCCATTCCAGTTATGAAACTGCCGGTGGTTTCCACCTCACTGAGGGGCAGCAGAGGCTGGTCTGGCCATATTAATAAGCAGTCCTAGTTTTCTGAGTGGCCTTCAGTGCCTGCTCCACCTGTGGGCCAAACAGATAAACACTATCAAATGGAAAATTCATGACTCTCTGTTGAGCGTCATTAGTGAATCCCGAAGTCCTTAGCCACGAGTGACGCCGGGTGCATATTCCGGCCTGCTGCTCTAGAAGCAGTGTCAGAGGCATCCATAGCAGCGTTAAGTTGCTGATTGTTGGACTCAATGCCCCTAGTAATGATCTGAAGAAGCTCCGAGCTAACGTCCGACTCCGGAAGAGCCTCTACAGTTTCTTTGAGCGAATGCCGGAGCGTATAGTCATACTGAGAGAAATAGCCCTGATAGCTAGCAGTACGCAGGCCTAGGGTAGCAGCAGCGAACACTCTCTTTTCCAGAGTGTCAGTTTAATAGGATTCTTTATTTACTGGATGGGCCGTGGATTCCTGGGGAAGAATGGCTTTGTCATTCTCTGCCAAGACCACTAAGGCGTCTGCAAAAGCTTGAGAGGCAAGGATTGGCCTATCTTTAGGGGGAGCATATTTCCTGTCTGTGGACTTAGCCACAGAAGAAATGAGTGCTGGCCTGTCCCACACCATTTGTGAAAGAGTCTCGAAAGAGGGTTGCACCGGTGGTGTCAATTCCACAAGAATTTCAGGAACATGCAGATGTTGAAGGCGTAAAAGCTTACCAGGATCCACCTCAGAAGTCTGAAGAGAAAGGGTGGAATTTATATTCTTCAGAAGAGACTTAAAAGAAAGGTCCTCGACCAAAGTCTCTGCTGAAGTGGGGGGCTTACTTTCCACTCCAAAGTATGAATCCTCATCCAGATCGTCCCCTAATCGTAGATCAGGATCAGACTCAATACCACTGGGCCTCATGGTAGCTCTGATGCCCAGAGTGGTACCGGACCCTGTTCCTAACTGCCCGCCCCATCAGGGCTCCCATCGGGTCATCCACCCTTGGGACCTCCCTTGGGGCCTCGCCCTTCTGGATCAGATTGTCCTACTTGACCGTCAGGCATCCCTCCATCTGGGCCGCTGTGAGGCTTACCCCACTGGGGCCGCCATCAGGGCCACCAGCATATCCTCCGTCAGGCCTGCCGTTGGGGTATCACCCGTCAGAGCCACCGTCAGGGTTTCCCCCATTTGGGTCTGACATCAGGCTTTGCATATCCTCCGTCAGCCCCGACACCGGATCCTTTTTCGTTATATTACTATTCAGGCTACCCTGGCTATTTTCATACACCAGGTTACCCACATTACCTGTCTCCTAGCTTTGGGGGACATGATCCTGGCTCTGGATTCTTTCAGCCTCCACCTCCTTCCACTCCACCTCCACAACCTCAGGTGGATTTTCAGGAAATCCTAAAATCTTGGTGGTCAGAAACCAAAACCCAATTGGTTTCAGAACTAGACAGCAGGCATCTGATTGTCCTGGACACAGGCCGCCCAGCTCCCCCTCCTCGGGCACTCTCTCCAGTACCGGCTTGGCCTTTGACGTCAGGCCGTCCGTCAGCTCCAACACCCCTGATGTCAGACAGAATCACAAGGAAGCTAGATCCTCCAACTTCCCAAAAAGATTCTGGAGAATTCAGATGATTCCGATGCAGACTCGGATTCCTCATCCGCCAATTCAAATTTTGAAACTCCTCCCTCTGAGGAACCAGTCCCCCGAGAATCTCCAAAATCACCACCTGCAGATCCCTCTTTTGTGGAACTTCAAGCACATGGTGGCAGCCCAAGGACAAAAAGTCAGAAGCTCTGGACTTTAAAAGACAAAGGTTGGCAGAGCATCTTGATTTCCCAGATACAAGTCTGGTTCTCACTCCCCCATGGCTGGAACCCCACAAGGATCTTTCCTCAACCGTACGGCAGAGACCTTCCTCCATCCCGGCCATGGCAAAGAAAGCAGACCAGGTTTACAGGACCCCTGAGGACAAAGACCACCTTAGTGTACATCCTAAGGCAGACTCGGTGGTCATTACGGCAGCTCATAATAGATCTGCTAAGCCTAAGCACCTCAGCACTTCCCCTCCCAATAAGACAGTCCAGACAAATGGACCAGTTCGGGAGAAAGTTCTGTGCATCTTCTACTCTAGCCATACATGCTCTGAACTATGTCTCGCACCTGCTGAAGTACCAGAAGACCTTGTTCCTCTAGCTCGAGACAGTTGTCGAGGCCCTACCAGCCTCTGATACTAAATCCTCCTTGGCATCCACATTAAAAATGCCAAGGTGGCCGGATGCCATTCTTTGTGGGCCACCTACGATGTGGTGGATTCCTCCACTAGAGGTACAGCCACAGATGTAAGCCTTCCCGGTACTCTTGGCTAAGAGTATCGGGGCTAGCCCCTGATGTTCAGTTGGCTATCCAATATGCCTCTTTCAGAGGTTCTGTCCTGTTCGCCGGGGAAGTCCAGAACATTATAACAAGCCTGCAAGATAAAGGCAAAGCTCTTCGGTCCATCCATACTATGTACAGACTGAAACAACAACAGCAAAAGCATCCTTTTTGTTGGCAAAACAGATGTCAGACGAAAAACCAACAAGGACGCAAGTGCCAATTCAAATGCAGGGCTCCCAATACTTCCGCCACACCTCCAGCCAAAATGCAAAGAACTTCAGGTGCGGCCCCCCCCCCCCAAGCCTGACTTGCTGACTGCCTTCCCTCCGCGTCGGTTGGAGGAACAGGTGGGCGTAAGATTCAAGAGGCAACTGGGAGAATGGGAGTCCATCACGTCACATGCCTGGGTGCTTCAACTAATAAAGCTTGGTCACATTCTGGAATTCAGAGAGAAACCTCCAAACAATCCTCTGAGGTCTTCTCATTACCCAAGGGCGCATACCCCCATCTCAGGGAAGAAATCACGTCTTTTCTTCACAAAGAAGCAATAGAGCCAGTGCCAGCAAACCAGACAGGGACAGTGTTCTACTCCCATTTTTTTCTGGTTCCCAAAAAGACAGGGGATTTATGCCCAATTCTGCATCTCAGTACCCACAACTTCTTCATAGAATACCAGAGGTTTTGAATGCTGATACTGCAAAGCCTTCTGCCACTCCTCTCCAAAGGACAATGGCTTTGTGCCCTGGACATGAAGGATGCATATCTGCACATCCCAATATTCCGTCCACATCAGGTTTCCTTTCCAAGGGGAGCATTACCAGTTCAGAGCTCTCCCCTTTGGCCTGTCCTCCGCTCCACGGGTTTTTACCAAATGCCTGGCGGTAGTGGCAGCGGCCTTGAGGAGTCAGGGCACTATGTCTTTACCTACCTCGACGATTGGCTCCTCGCAGCAGTGTCGAGGCAGGGATTGGAAGTTTCCATATTGGCTTCTCTGCATCTTTTTAAGCACCTGGGTATCACGGTCAATTATCCAAAATCCCAGCTTGCTCCTTCCCAATGACTTCAGTTTATTGGGGCGGTGTTAGACACAGTGCAGGATCTGACGTTTCTCCCCTCTGGACAGGGTAGACACCCTGGAGAGACAGGACAAGCTGATATCCTCCAACAGACACATTTCAGCCAGGGCGGTTCTCCGTCTTCTTGGCCTCATGGCAGTGGCTATCTCCATGGTCCCAGTGGCCAGACTACACATGTGTATTTCACGGTGGACTCTACGGTCTCAGTGGGATCAGAGGGAGAATGACTTAGATAGTCCGGCCCTCATCTCCAGCCCAATGTAACAGAACCTGTTATGGTGGCAGGACTTCAGCAATCTGATTCTAGGAGTCCCTTTTCAGACCCCTCCTCACTCACAGATACTGACTACAGATGCATTAGGACAGGGATGGGGTGCCCATCTGGGATGCCACAGAACTCCGGGACTGTGGTCACCTGTAGAGGCGCACCTGCACATAAATGTGCTCGAAATGAGAGCAGTGCTTTATGCTTTTCAGCACATCCTCCTACGAGAGAACCTGTTGATCCAAACAGACATGTGCGGGTTGTGGTACATCAACAAACAGGAGCACGCACTCGTACCCTCTTTGCAGAGAAATAATGCGGATTTGGAACTGGGCGGTTCTGCACAGAGTCTGTCTTCTAGTGGTTCACGTCCCAGGTATGGAGAACGTTCATGCAGACAGTATAATTTGCACCAGGGTAAGAGCTCACGAATGGGAGCTAAAGCCAGAAGTTCTAGATCATATCTTCGACTTCTGGGGTTGTTCAGAAGTGGATCTGTTCACAGCCCCATCAAACACAAAACTTTCCAAGTTTTGCTCGCTCGAACTCTGGCATTGTGCTTTCTGGCAAGACATACTGTCACTTTCTTGGACAGGGAGATTTCTGTATGCATTCCCTCCCTTTCCAATATTAGAGTGTTGATCAAGCTTCAGTCAGAAGGAGCACAAATGACATTGATATCTCTGTTTTGGCCTCGACAAATGTGGTTCCCGCTGCTTCAGCAGTTATCAAGGGAATCTCCAATCCCTCTACCTCTATCTTATGATCTCCTGACCCAGGAGGGGAGGCACACTGGTACATCCGGGGCTAAAATCGCTTCATCTTCATGCGTGGCTCCTCAAGACATAGTTGCTTCCAGGTACGGGGTTTCCCCACAGGTGGCTCAAATTTGGTAGAGGTGATCAAGCCGTCAACCAGAACTACCTATGCCATGCAGTGGAAGTGCTTTTCCATTTGGGTCACCTCAAAAAATATGGATCCTTTCTCATGCCCCGCTCCCCAGGTCATGGAGTATCTTCTTCATCTGTGAGATCTGGGCTTGAGCTATTTGTCACTGAAGGTGCACCTAGCAGCCATCTCTGCCCAACGTGATCCAGTTGGAGACAAGACAATGGCTCAGTTAGAGGTATGGTATCGAAAACCTTTTTAAAAGGTAGTTTGCATCTGAATCCCCTGGTGTGTAATCCTGCTCCACCGTGGAACCTTAATTTTCTTTTAGAAAAATTGACCTTACCTCCCTTCGAACCGGCAAGTACTTGCGATATGCGCTTTTTGTCCTGGAAAGTGCTCTTTTTAGTTGCAGTTACCTCAGTTTGTAGAATCTCTGAGCTCCAGGCCCCAATGTGTAAGGTGCCTTATTTGATTTTTCACAGAGACCGGGTGGCTCTGTGCACAATTCCTAAGTTTCTGCCTAAGGCAGTTTTGGAGACTACCCAAAATCAGTCTTTAGAATTGCCGGTATACTACCCTGAGCATTCTAATCGGGGGAAGCCATTCTGCATACGTTAGACGTTCACGGATCAGCTTTCTGTTTCTTTCGCACCAAAAAGGGAGGATGTGGCAGTTTCCAAACAATGCCTTTCAAAATGGCTGGCAAACTGCATTACTTTCTGTTACCAGAAGTATGGTAAAGTCCTTCAAACAACATGAAGTCTTGCTGTATTCTGACAATAGCAGTGAGTCCCAACCTTCGAACTGCCCCGGAGATGAAAGAGTTAACTTTCCATGCCAGGCATGGAACGCTGAGCTCGAGCTCGGTTGAGACTCTGTCTGTTGCTGTTTGAACTCAAACCGTCAGATTCTTTACTCCGCCTCACTGAACAGTCGCTCCGGAGATTTCTCATTTGCTCGGTTCAATTTGTTGCTTAAAGTACCATTTTTCTCGGTTTTCAACTGAATTTAAACTGCAACCTGTCGGTTCAGTCTCTGTGGTATTCGTGAGTACTATATAGGTTTATATTGTTTTCTATTCTGTGTGGAACTTGTAAACAGTTCATCGATTCGGTTTGAACCGATCAAGTTGTTTAAAAATCTTTATTTCTACTTTCAGAGTGTGGTTACCAGTTCTCATCGGTTCTAAAAAAAGAACGGATTTTACTACGTTTTTTTCCACGACCCGTAACACAGTCAGGAACCGATAAGAGTGTCTTGCCTGGCGGATTGCCATTAAAAGGGTAAGTTTTGTTAGGACTGGCACCATGTCTGAGAAACCCAAAAGAAAAACCAGGCCCACTGGGTTTCAACACTGTAGTATGTGAGGGGAAGTCTTTCCTAAGGCTGACCCCCACACTACCTATGTTTACTGTCTGGGGTTTGACCACCTCGATTCAGACTGCCAGATTTGTAAAAATTTTCCTGCAGCTACCCTAGAAAAGAGAGTTGGTAGGCTCAGGGAAAGGAAGGCCAAAAAGTCCGCTGACCCAGATGGCCAGCCCGGTTCGGTTCAAACCGAACCAGAAGGAGTGCCCTCTGACCAGGGTGAAACTTCTTCAGGCAAAAGGAGAACCGATTCTGAGGAGTCGGTTCCGGTTAAGAGAACAAGATGGGATAAATCAGCTGGTGTGGATCCAAAAGTTTCTTCTCCAACCACTGATGAAATAGCCAAAGTGATAAAAATTGTTCAGTCGCTTCGGCCCGACCGAACCGGCACCATCAGGAAGGCGCTCGGTTCGGCCGGTTCCGGATTATGATTTGGAGGTATTTTATGAACTGGAGGAGGAGGAAGGAGAGTGAGGAAAGTGAATGTGATTATGAAAGTCTGGATGTGCCCATTGACCCGGACATCTCCCCAGACAGACCTTCAGGAGTGTCTCCTCCTAGGCTTTCTGAGTCCCCCTCCCATTTCATGTTTTACAAGAAAGTGGTCGAAACCCTTCAGCTTCCTATGGAAGAAGCTGTGGATGACCAGGAAGAGCCTGACTATGTGGAAATGATGGATATCCCAGAGTCCAGGAGGCTGTCTATTCCCTTACACAAGTCTTTTGGGAAACAGACATTTAAGATTTTAAAGACTACTAATTCTATACCTCCTGTGGATAAAAGAATGGACAAGAGGTATACTCTGTCAGGCTCAGATATGGAGTTCCTTACCCAGCAATGCAGCCATGTTGGGGTACTGCAGGCTGCAGCCTGTGATAAGGCTAATATACCCTTGGCTTCACACACCCCAGATAAGGACTCCAGGAGGATTGATGCCATGGCAAAGAAACAGTACATGGCAGCATCCTTGGGACTCAGACAGGCCAATTATATGGCCTATACAGCTAGATATCAGAAATCTAGATGGGACACTGTCTTGGCTTTAGCTAAACAGGTCCCTGGCCAGCTTGCCAAGGAGCTGGAGCAGGTGGCTGCTGATGGTATTGAGGCATCCAAGGTGCAATTCCATGCTGCAGTGGACTCCAGTGATGTTTCATCTAGAGTCATGGCTACATATGTGGCCCTTCGTAGGATGGCTTAACTCAGATGTACTAGCCTGTCTCAGGATACCCAGACTAAGGCCATGGATTTTCCTGTTGTGGATAATTCTCTGTTTGGGGAACAAACAGAGAACTACATGAAGAAAATGGATGAATATAGGACCACCTATAGGAGTGCCCAGGCCAAGGAAAGGCAAGCCACCTCAGAGGCAGCATCCCAGGGGCAGGGGCAGGCCTTTCATAGGCCTTTCTACCAAGCCCAGGCCTCCTTCTGCCTATGCTCAGAGGGGTTCTTTAGAGGGAGAGGCAGAAGGGGTACAAGCAGGCCTGCTTCCACCCCTCAGCTAAACCCCCTGCCAAACAGGCACCCTGATGGGTTTGCCAGGGCCGATTCTCCACCACCTATAGGGCAGGCTGGCTTACTTTGTCCAGGACTGGAAGTCTTTAACATCAGACAAATGTGTCCTGGAAGTAGTAAGCTAGGACTGGTTCTCAGCTTCAAAAATTTCCAAAGATGAGAACCAGATCCTTTCCACCTGCAAATCCTCCAGAGGCACTTGCCCTAGAGGCAGAGGTCTCTTCCTCTTGGCTCTCAGAGCTGTAGAAAGGTTCCACCCCTACACAAAGGGAAAGGATTGTACTCAGGTAGTTCCTCACCCCAAAGACAGGAGAATGGTGGCCCATTCTGGATCTCAGATATCTAAACAAGCACCTTTTGAAGCCAAAGTTCAAAATGGTGAATCTGGGAATAATTCTACCCTCTCTAAGGCCAGGGGACTGGCTAGTCTCCCTGGACCTCAAGGATGCCTATTTCCATATTCTTATCGGAAGCTCCCATCGAAAGTACCTCAGGTTTGAGCTGCCCTCAGGCCATTACCAATTCAGAGCAATGCCCTTCGGCCTAACCTCTGCTCCAAGGGTGTTCACAAAATGCCTGGCAGTAGTAGTAGTTGCTTCCCTAAGAAGGCAAAGGATTGCCATCTTCCCATACCTGGACGACTGGCTCATAGTAGGCCAGTCCCCAGACCAAGTCAAGTTACACCTACAGATAACTCAGCAACTGCTCACCTCTCTAGGTTTCCTTCTGAATCTTCAAAGTCAGTTCTAGAGCCTGTTCAGCTCCTCACCTTCATAGGCACAGAGCTAGATACAGAAAAGGCCAAGAGCCTTCCTTTCCCTGGACAGGGCAAGGACCCTTATCACACTGGCCTCTTCATTCACCCTACAGGTGTCTCGACCAGCAAGGCATTTTCTGCAGCTCCTGGGTCACATGGCTGCTTCCACAGCAGTGGTGCAGGGAGCAAGATTTCAGATGAGGAGCATTCAGTTCCACTTGAGAGCCTTTTGGTCTCAGAAAAAGGACCCCTTGACCAAACTGATACCAGTGACTCGAACCCTGATCCAGGCTTTGCAGTGGTGGCAGGATCAGGACAATCTAAGACAGGGAGTTCCTTTTGTCACTCAGTCTCACTCTCTAATCCTTAATATAGATGCCTCCCTCTTGGGTGGGGGGCCCACTTGGGAGACCTGACCACCCAAGGGTTGTGGTCTCCTCAGGAATCTCTGCTTCACATCAATCTGTTGGAACTCAGAGCAGTGTTTCTAGCACTTCAAGCTTTTTCCAAGTCTGTTCAGAACAAGGTTGTTCAGATCAGGACAGACAATACCACCACAATGTGGTATATCAACAAGCAAGGGGGCACTCAGTCTACGGCCTTGTGCACAAAAGCATTGAAGTTGTGGTCTCTGGCTTTTTCCCTGAACACCTCCCTTACAGCAGTACACCTCCCAGGCAAGGACAATGTCCTGGCAGATGCTCTCAGCAGGATTTCCTAGGGCCATCACGAATGGTCACTGGATCCCCTGGTTTTGGAGGTGATCTTCTCCAGATGGGGCACCCCACAGATAGATCTTTTTGCAGCCCCAGACAATCACCAACTTCCCCTTTTTTGCTGCAGGCCCCCAGTGTTGGGCTCAGTCCCCCTGGATGCCTTGGTTCTCAATTGGGAAGGGACGTTCCTGTATGCTTTTCCCCCTTCCCTCTCCTGTTCTAGGTGCTAGTAAAAATCAGGTCTCAATCCTGCAAGGTGATTCTGATTGCTCCAGACTGGGCGAGACAGCCCTGGTACCTTCTCTTGTTGTCCTTAGCAGTCCACCTTCCCTTGTCTCTTCCCAGGAATTACAACCTGTCAACCTGTGCTCAGGGGAGGGTTTGGTACCCGAATCTCAAATCTCTCAATCTCAAGGCCTGGCTCTTGAAGAGTTAGAGTTTGCTGATTTACACCTCTCTCAAGGTGTCATGGATATTCTGAAGGCTTCTAGGAAGCCTTCCACCAGGACTACCTATAATTCCAAATGGAAAAGATTCTCCATATGGTGCTCTGGGAAGCATATTTCCCCAGAGTCTGCTGACTTACCCACAGTCCTTGACTATGTGGTTCATCTGAATAGCTTGGGACTCAGACCAGCTGCACTAAGGGTGCACCTGGCAGCTGTCTCTGCTTTTCTTTCAGCAGGTAAGCCTTCTTCTCTTTCAGCTCACCCTGTATTCTCCAAGTTTTTCAAGGGATTGTTTCATACCAATCCGCCATTCAGGGACCCTGCCCCTGCTTGGGACCTTAATGTTTGCATTGCTCAGCTTATGTAACCCCCTTTTGAGCCTTTGTCCTCAGCAGAACTTAAGTACTTGACTTGGAAAACTGTTTTCTTAGTGGCCATCACTTCTGCCAGGCGCATAAGTGAGTTACAAGCCCTGTCAGTGGAGACTGATTTTATCTCTTTCCATAGAGATAAGGTGGTCCTCAGGACTAACAGGAAGTTTTTACCTAAGGTGGTGTCAGACTTCCATCTTAACCAATCTATGTCTCTTCCCTTGTTCTTCACTGACCATTCCTCCTCTGGTGAGAGGACATTACACAGTCTGGATGTGAAAAGAGCCCTTAGCTACTACGTAGAACGTACCAAGGGTCACAGGTTTGACTCCCTCCAACTGTTCCTCACTTATGGTGAGGTTGGTAAAGGAAAACCTGCCACTAAAAGATCCATTGCCAGGTGGATTGTCTCTTGCATTCAATTTTGATATCAGAAACTGGGTAGGATTCCACCCTCAGGCCTGAGGGCTCACTCTACCAGAGGTACAGCTGCGTCTCTGGCTGCTGCCAGGGATATTCCTATCTTAGAGATATTTCAAGCAGCTACCTGGAAAACAGTTCACACTTTTACCAAGCATTACTCTCTGGATATCCAGGCTAGGAGTGATGCTCGGTTTGGCACAGCAGTGCTTCAGAGCCTATTTCCTAAGTAGGTTCTGTCCTGCCTCCATGGAGGTACTGCTTGGTAGTCTGCTATTGTCAGAATACAGCAAGACTTCATGTTGTTTGAAGAAAAAATTACTCACCTTAGTAATGTTGTTTCTTCTAATGGAGTCTTGCTGCATTCTGACCTCCCCCCCTGCCTTTCCCTCTCAGAACCTTTGTTTTTGGGATGTGGGTGGGCAGTAGCAGTGTTGGCACTCAGGAGGTACCCCACCTTGTTTATTATCACCCCTTTTTTTCTTTGGGTGAGTGGGTGTTGTGTTATTTCGTTTTTTGGGTTTCCGGACTTGAGTCTTTGTTTTGGGACCAAAAAATATTTTGTTATATTTAGTAGCCAGTTGGCTAGTGTAGGTTTACAGCTTCCACACAGGGCCCTCAGTGAGTTTAGCTCGTAAAGATCTGATGGTTTGAGTTCAAACAGTGACAGACAGAGTCTCAACCGAGCTCGAGCTCAGCGTTCCATGCCTGGCATGGAAAGTTAACTCTTTCATCTCCGGGGCAGTTCTAAGGTTGGGACTCACTGCTATTGTCAGAATACAGCAAGACTCCATTAGAAGAAACAACATTACTGAGGTGAGTAATTTTTTCTTCCAGGTCATGTTAAAGGACATCCTACCAGGGGAATGGCTGCTTCCACAGCCTGTTTCAGAAATGTATCTGCTGATGACATTTGCACAGCAGCTACTTGGAGTTCAGTCCACACTTTCACAAAACACTACAGTTTGGACATTGCCTCGCAGCATAGGGCTGGTTTTGGACTAGCAGTCCTTCAGGGACTCCTGTTCAGATTTCCTAGTTTTTTCCTCCTGGGATTATGTTCCAGCCTCCCGTGTGGTTTTCTTGTCCCTTGGACTCTTTACTGCTTGGGACTCAGTCCTACAAGTTGTTACCTACTGCAAGAACCCTCTTGAAGTAAGATAGTGCAGTTACGTAAGAACTTAATGTGACAGTAGATCTTCGAGAGAGGCTCTTGCAAAGATAACCTTTTTCTCACCCACCTTCCTCCTTCTTTCTTATTCACATGCTCTCCTTCCAGAAAGCCATTTTTTGGATTCAGGAGCCTCTTTCCTTTCTTCTGTCATGAGCCTTGGTGGTCTCCGTTGGGAGAACTGGAGGGCGGATGTGGGGACTGGCCACTATATAGTGTCACGCTGACGTCAGTCATGTGATGGCCGGTGGACACTCCCCCATCAGACACTGCCAGCAAAAATTTCTTTGTGGTCCTGATACCAGGGGGACGCAGTCCTGCAAGTTATTACCTACTGCAAGAGCCTCTCTCGAAGATTTGCTGTTACAGAAAGTTCTTGCAAACTATACTTTCTAGGATCATGGATATGTTTTTCTATCCACACTGTTTGGCATGTTCTTTCCCTTTAAGATTCTTGCCGGGAGGTCTAAAAGCTGGCTCCTCCCACCCACCCAGGTGGTATATGCCTCGGCTCCACCCATTGACACCAGATCTTCCTTTCCGCTGGAAGATTCAGGTTCCCTCCTTATTGCGCACGTGTTACTGTAGTTCCTGGTGAATAAATCGCCAGATTTACCAAAACTAAAACTCGTACGAGTTTCTTCTAATCGCTTTGCGGTCTCGACCATGATGGGGGACAAGTCCTCATCCGGTTTCCACCGTTGCCCGTATGGGCAAAAAATGTTTGCACCAACCTCAAGATGCTCGTAAAAGTGATTGCCTGTGTCAGCCATGACACCCAGGCAATAAAACCATGTGAAATGTGTTGCACTTTTTATCCAAACATTTTGGACGATCACCTTGCACGACTGCAACTGGGCAGACCGGAAAAACAGAATCTGCTGGTCAAATCCAAGGAAGCTCGTTGAGCGGTCTCCGTGGCTGCGGGGTCCACCAAGCAGGTTGAACAGATGAAGGCCTTCGAAGAGGAGGTGGCTCAGACTGGAGATCAGGCCTCTTCCATGTCCATCTTCGTCCTGCTCAATTTGGGCTTCACTTTCTCAGGCTTCTTTCGGGAGTTGTGCTAGTCCCTTCCCATCAAGGGAGAGGGTCCCTCGGGCACTCACGTCTCTCGGTCCCATAAAAAGGACAAGGAGCCTAAGGAAACTTCGTCTCACCAATGACGTTCCTGGGATCATGCGAGATCTCAGTCACAGAAATCTGCAGGCTTGACTTTGGTCGAGGTTGCGACCTCGGCCGATGGCTTCACAATACCCCCATCAGACCGGCCAGCTCAGATGCAGAACAACAATCTGGTTGAGATTATTCTTGACCCCATTGACCCATCATCACTCAATGAGTTCAACAACTCCTTATTCAGGACCCCAGTCCTGCCTGCAACTGAGGAGACCCAGTTTGCTGGGAATCCCCTCGTGGTCCCTGACCAGAAAGAGCCGCAGTTCTCCCCAGCTCCTTCTGAATGACCCCATCGGTAATCCCTACGGTCCAAGTTGAGGTCTCGAACCCCTTCGACCGACAGGCTGAATAAGGTGCATAAGCGTTCTGAAAAGCAGCGTCGCCGTCACTCTTCCTCGTCCTCCTCAGATGAGGAGAGGCTTCGATGGAAACTCCGTCGATGCTACAAGTATTTAATGTGGCAGCAACTACTTATGTCTGGCCAGAAGTCAACCCCAACTTCTACCCCGGCCATTACTTGGCTTTCACATCCTAGGCCAACGCCTACTCCTCAGGAGCTAGTCCGCACTCTCCTTCCGCCCGCGGAGTCAGTCAAGACCATTCCGACTTGGCCAAAACCGATCTCTCCACCAATTGTGGTTGAGCTGCCACTGGAGCAGCCTCCTTCAGGGGCTCCTTGTAAGGAGTCTCTGCCTGTACCAGGCCTTCCGCGTAGGCTGTCCGTCACCCTCATGCCTGATAGTCCCTGCCAGGTTCGGGGTGACTCTGGTGGCCGGCTGATTTATCTGGACTCTTCGGAGTCCAAGGACTCTGACCTACATTCTCGCCCCTTGGACGAGGAATCTGTCGGTAGTCTTTCTATGGAGGAAGGACCTTCTTCCTTTATTGGCATCCTCCACTTCATCTCCGAATCCACGGGGATGCCTTTAGAACCCGTTCAGAAACAGGCCGAATACCCTCTCACTGATATCCTCAAATGAGAGGATTCACGGATGGAGGCCTCCCCAGTGACTGAGGCCATTGTCGTCCCAGCTTTGGAGCTGTGGCAGCACCCTGCCCCCTGCCCCCTGCCCCGCGCCTTCAGCCTGCATGGCCTGCAAGTATGCTGTGCCCATTGAGTCCCTTTCTGGATTCACAGAACATCCCTTGGCCGAGGGACTGGTGACTGGGTCTGTGTTTAGGTGCTCGGGTAATATGGGAGACACTGATAGACCTCCGGCAAAGAATCCTGAAAATTGGACCACTCGGCCCGGAAAGTCTGTGCCGCCTCTTCACTGGGTCTCTGCCAGGCAAGCTCAGTCATCATCGTTGCGCATTTATTGAGGCGCTGGATGTCACACCTTGTGCCACGCCGGTGACCTCAGTTCGGGAGCGAGCTTGGGAGCCGGAGGTCAGCAGGGGAGGACTGGATTGAGCGCCCACTGGGCTGCTCTCCTGTCCTGGGGGGAAGGCATTGGGGAGCTCGGCGCTCATGTGGCCCCTGGTTGAGATCGGGGGTGCTGCAGTAGCGTGGGCTGCACATAATGGCATGCCCGACATAAGGCAGGGTTACCGTGCACCTAACAGCATCAGGGGGTGCACACGCGGGGGGGGGAGGGCGGAACAGAACACAGGAAAAACCCGGCACTGAGGATCAGGCAACAGCACCTTCCCCCATGCCCAACGCTGAGGTTCCTCGACTGGCCTTCGATTTCTTCTGCCCAGCCCCTCGTCCAATGCCGGAGTCTGACTTGTAAGAGTGCCCCATGTAGGTGGGGGGGCGACCTTTACTGGATAGGGTTAGCCGGGGGGTGCTGGCATCGTCGAGGGAGGGAGAGAGGAGGCACAGTTCGGGGACTCACAGGTGGGCAGGATAACGGATGGGCTGCTTGAGAGAGGACCTCGGGGCCGTGACCGGAGCGAAAAAGAATTGGAAAAAAAAAATCATGGCGCATTTTTCTCTTGCCCTACTGGGCTCTCTCAATGAGGTTTTACCTCACCTCCCTGCAGACCTCCAAACCATGGTCAAGCAGGTCCGCCAACAGGGTTGGGCGGTTGTGAAACAGCAACTCCAGACGGCCTTGGACCTTGGAGATTCCTGTGCCCACTCGGTGGCGGCCGCGGTTGCCATGTGCCGTAGGGCTTGGTTGCGGGTTTCCACCTTCATGGCAAACACCCAGCACAAGCTGATGGACGTCCCTTTCCTGGGTACCAACCTGTTTGGTCCAGGTGTGGACGGTCACCTCCAATGCATCGAACAGTCCAATGCCACCTTGGACTTCTGCTCAGAAGGAATCTCAGGGTTACAAAAAGCAGAGGAAGAAGCCTTTTCGGTACCCTGCCCTTGCGGCCAAGCAACCTCAATTCCAATCGGGGCAGCATCAGCAACAGGCTCAACCTTGGCACCCTCAGCCCAAGTCCAGGCCCCTGGCAGCCCGTAAACCCGGAGGACAGGGTTCAGGTTGTCCCCAAACCGGACCCTCCTCCTCCTCCTCCAGGCCTTCCCAGTGATGGGATGGAGGTGGCCACACCCATACCTGTCACACCAGTTCTGGGTCCTCCCGTGGGGGGCCGGCTCCGCCACTTCCTTTCCGCCTGGTCTGCTGTTACAACGGACAGGTGGGTTTTAGAAGTGGTCAGCCAGGCACTGCCTCTGGAATTTGAGCAGTACCCACCTAGCTGAGCCCCTCCCCATGGGAGAAAATTGTGTCCGTACACAATGTGTCGGCTCTCCGAGACGACATTGCCCAACTGCTCCACAAGGAGGTGGTGGTCAGAGTCGCGAACCCCCCTGTCAACCCAGGGTTTGTTTCTAGGTACTTTCTGAAATGGATGGGGGGCTGGTGCCCCATTCTAGATCTGCATGACCTGAACCAATTTCTCAGGTCCTGCACTTTCAGGATGGTAACTCTGTCTCTGATCATACCACCTCTCAAGCAGAACATGTGGTTCTGCTCTCTGGATCTTCAGGACATTGTCTTTCACTTCCTGATCCATCTGATTCACCAGAGGTTCCACCACTTTCGAGCAGAGGGAGCCCTCTTTGAGTTCCGAGCCATGCCATTCAGCCTGTCATTGGCCCCCCAGCTCCTCACCAAATGCATTGCAGTGGTGGAAGCCCATCTTCGGCATTGAGGGGTCAGAGTGTACCCTTATCTCGATGACTGGCTCATAGCAGGTTCCTCCAGACAGGAGGTGGAGAGGTCCAGTGATCTGGCCCTCCAGACCTGCATTGATCTTGGTCTCCTGGTCAGCGAGACCAAGTCGGAACTTGTACCAGCACAGGTGATCTGCTTTATCGGGGCAGAGCTCAACTCTGCCGAGCCAGAGCCAGGCTCCCGTTGGACAGGACATAGGTTCTCTCCTCCTTTGCCTAATCATTTCTGATTGGGCACTTGCACCCTGCTTGGGACTTCCTGCGACTTCTGGGGTACATGGAAGCCTGCAGCATCTTGGTCAGATGGGCCTGATGGCATATGCGCCCCCTTCAATGGGAGCTGGCCAGCCAGTGGACTCATCGCCATGGTATTTCGATCAGCTGGTCACGGTGACCCAGAAGATGTGGAATGCTCTCCTGTGGTGGACCGTCCTAGCACATTTGCAGGAAGGGATCCCGTTTGTCTATCCCAAGCCAACGGTCATCCTCATGACTGATGCTTCTCTCATGAGCTGGGATGCCCACATGGGGAATCACAGAGTCCATGGGCCCTGGACCCGCCAAGGAATCCCGATGTCATATCAACCTGCTGGAGCTCAGAGCAGTCAGATAGGCACTGTCAGCATTTATTCCGCTCCTTCGGGGTCAAGTGGTGCAAGTCCAGACGGACAATACCACGACCATGTACTATCTCAACAAGCAGGGCAGCACGCACTCCCGGCATCTGTGCAGGAAAGTGCTCCGCATTGGACCCTCGTGAGCCGACCAGAGGCAGATCTCCTAGCCATCCATGTGGCAGGAGCCTCAGACCAACTGGCGGACACTCTTAGCCATGTTGGCAAGACGTCCCATGAGTGGTCTCTCCATCCAGAGGTAGTACACAACCTGTTCTCCCACTGAGGCAGACCTCAGGTGGATTTGTTCACCTCCCTGGAGAGCATGATGCTGAGGCTGTTTCATGCCCGCCCCCTCAGCAGGGCTTGCTGCAGGGGGATGCCTTCTTGAGGCCATTGCCCCCAGGCCTCTTCTATGCCTTCCCTCCACTTCCCATGGTTCACAAGGTGCTCCTCAAGGTCAGGAGGGACAAGGCAAGTATGATCCTGGTAGCCCCAGACTGGCCCCGCCAGTTCTGGTATCCAGATCTCCTCAGCCTCAGCTCCAGGCCGAGTCGTCTTCCAGTATGCCTGGACCTGATGTCAGTCAGTCAAGGGAAGGTATTCCATCTGGACCTTCAATCCCTGCACCTGATAGCCTGGTTTCTGAGCGGCTAGAGTTCCAGGCTTTGGGTCTCTCTGAGGATGTACTCACAGTCATGGAAGCATCCAGAAAGGAGTTGACCACAAAGTGCTATGCCTTCAAGTGGAAAAGGTTTTGCATTTGGTGTCAGGGTAAAGGTTTGGACCCTTTGTCCTGTCCGGTGGCTAGTATCCTTGACTACCTTTAGTCTCTGTCCAAAGGGAGTCTTCATTCCACGACCCTTAAGGTGCACCTGGCAGCCATCTCTGCTTACCGGGCATGGGCCGGTCAGCGGATGGTAGCACAGAAGAAGGTGGTCTGGTGCTTCTTTAAAGGCCTCAACTATATTTCCTCTCCGGTGCGTGAACCACCACCACCATGGGATCTACTGCTAGTACTGGCAAAGCTCACGGACAAGTCATTTGAACCAGTGCACAGGTGTGAGATGTCACATCTGTCATGGAAGACCACCTTCTTGGTGACTGTCACATCAGCCAGTAGGACTGGGGAGTTACAGACGCTCTCTGTTGAGTCTCCTTACCTGGTCTTCCACAGGGACAAGGTTGTCCTGCACCCCCACCCAAAATTCCTTCCGAAGGTGGTGTCAGAGTTTCACCTTAACCAATTACCCCAATTACACCTCGGAGGCCGAGTACAGGCTCCACACCTTGGACCTGAGATGTATAAGGAGTGAATGGCAGATGTTTGGGGAGAGGTTCACCAGCTGTTTGTCACCTTCGCTGAAGCTGCACCTGGCAGACCTGCAGCCAAGCGGACGATTGGCAGATGGATTACATCATGTATTGATCTCTGCTATAGGTTGGCAGGCAAGGAGCCTCCCATAGTGATAAGAGCTTATTGTACCCGCCATACTGCTGCGTCGGTGGCTGCTTCCAGGGACATCCCTATCCAGGAAATCTGCAGGGCTGCTACCTGGAAGTCAGCAAACACCTTCATTACCCATTACTACATCAACTTAGAGTCAAGCTGGGATGCTGATTTGGGGCCTCAGTTCTCCGATCTCTGTTCCCTAAGTAAGTATTGGGGGGGCACCTTGCCTCCCTCCTCCCGGAGAACTGCTAGGAGTCTGCCAAACAGTGTGGATAGAAAAACATATCCACGATCCTAGAAGAACAGATTACTCACCTGTAACAGTAGTTCTAGGAGTGGTATATGTTGTTCATCCACACAAACCCACCTGACCTCCCCGGCTTTGATGCAAAACCTAAGCTTTCAGAGGGGACGATCTGGCATCAAGGGGTGGAGCCGAGGCTTATATCACCTGGGTGGGTGGGAGGAGCCAGCTTTTAGACCTTCCGATAAGAATCTTAAAGGGAAAGGACATGCCAAATAGTGTGGATGAACAACATATACCACTCCTAGAACTACTGTTACAGGTGAGTAACCTGTTCTTCAAATAACATGAAGTCTTGCTATATTATGACATATGCAGTATAACCCCAGGTTAGAACTGCTCCGGAGGTGAAAGAGTTAACTTCCATGCAGAGCATGGAATCTTGAGCGCGAGCTCGGTTGAACACTCTGTCTGTTGAAGCTCAAACTTAAACTGTCAGATTCTTTACTCTGCCTCACTGAACAGTCGCTCCGGAGATTTTTCCTGCTGCTCGGTTTGTTTGTCGGTTTTAAAGTGTAATTTTCGGTTTATTTTACCAAAATTTAACCGCAATCGTTGGTTCAAGCTCTGTCTGTGGTATTGTAAGTAATAGATAGGCTTATTTATTATTTTTTCTTCTGTGTGGAACTTGTAAACGTCTTTTTCGGTTCGGTTTGAACCGATCAGAGGGGTTTAAAAATTACTTTCTAGCCCTTTAGAGTGTGGTTCCCGGTTCTTATCTGTTCTAAAAACCGGATTTTATTACGTTTTTTTCCACGACCCGTGACACAGTTGGGAACCGATAAGAGAGTCTTGCTTGGTGGATTGCCATTAACGGGCAAGTTTTGGTTAGGCTGGCACTATGTCTGAGAAACCCAAAACAAAAACCGGACCCACTGGGTTTCAGCACTGTGGCCTCTGTGGGGAAGCCTTTGCCAAGGCTGACCCACACACCATTATTTGTATATTGTCTGGGGTTTGACCACCTCAATGCAGACTGCCAGATTTGTAGAATTTTCCTGCTGCCACCGTGGAAAAAGAGTGTTAGGCTCAGGAAAGGGAGGCCAAAAGTCCGCTGACCCGGATGGCCAGCCCGGTTCGGTTCCAACCGAACCTGAGGGAGTGCCCTCTGACCAGGGCGATGCTTCCTCGGGCAAACGAAGAGCCAGCTCTGAGGAGCCGGTTCCAACTAAAAGGGCTAGAAGGTCAGCTAGTTTGGGGCCAAAAGTTCTTTCTCCAACCGCTGAGGAAATAGCCAAAGCTATCCAAATTGTCCAGTCTCTTTCCCCAGTTCCGTCCGAACCGGCACCATTGGGTAAGCGCCCGGTTCGATCGGTTTCCTCGATTCAAGATTATGATTTTGAAGATTTTTATGAACCAGGGAAGGGAGGAGGACGAGAGAGTGAGTGTATTTTGACAGTCTGGATGTGCCCATTGAACCGACATCTCTCCAGACAGACCCTCAGAGTATCCCTCCCAGGCTGTCTGAGTCCCTTCTCATTTTTGTTTTACAAGAAAGTTGCTGACACTCTGCAACTCCCTGTTGAGGAAGCTGTTGATGATCAAGAAGAGCCTGATTTTGTGGAAATGATGGATATTCCAGAGTCTCAGGAGACTGTCTATTCCCTTGCATAAATCTTTTAGGAAACAGACAGTAAAATTTGAAAATCCTCATTCTATCCTCCTGTGGATAAAAGGATGGACAAGAGGTATGCTTTATCAGGCTCTGATACAGAGTTCCTATCTCAGCAGTGCAGCCATGTGGGAGTGCAGGCTGCAGCCTGTGACAAGGCTAATATTCCTCTAGTCTCTCACCCTCCTGAAAAGGATTCCAGGAGGATGGATGCCATGGCAAAAAAGCAGTACATGGCAGCATCTTTGGGACTCAGACAGGCAAATTATATGGCTTACGCAGCTAGGTACCAGAAATCCAGATGGGATACTGTCCTGGCCTCTAGCAAACAGGCCCTGAACAGCTTGCCAGGGAGCTGGAGCAGGTGGCTGCGGACGGTATTGAGGCATCCAAGGGGCAATTTATGCTGCTGTAGACTCTAATGATGTTTCATCTAGAGTTATGGCTACATCTGTGTCTCTTCGCAGAATGGCCTGGCTCAGATGTACTGCCCTGTCACAGGATACCCAGTCTAAGGCTATGGATTTTCCTGTTGTGGGAAATTCTCTGTTTGGGGAGCAGACAGAGAATTATATGAAGAAAATGGATGAGTATAGGACCACCTATAGGAGTGCACAGGCCAAAGAAAGGCAAGTCACCCTCAAAGGCAGCATGTCAGGGCAGGGCAGGCCTTTTCATAGGCCGTTTACCAAGCCCAGGCCTCCTCTTCTGCTTATGCCCAGAGGGGTTCTTTAGAGGAAGGGCAGAAGGGCTCTAGTAAGCCTGCTTCTACCCCTCAACCCAAAGCCCCTGCAAACAGGCTCCTGATGGGGTAGCAGGGCCGATCTCCACTACCGGTAGGGGCAGGCTGGCTTACTTTGTCCAGGACTGGAAGTCTTTAACATCAGACAAGTGGGTCCTGGAAGTAGTAAGCCAGGGACTGGTTCTCAGCTTCAAAAAATTTCCGAAGATGAGAGCCAGATCTTTTCCACCTGCAAACCCATCAGAGGCACTTGCCCTGGAAGCAGAAGTTTCTGCCCTCCTGGCTCTCAGAGCCGTGGAAAGGGTTCTACCCATACACCAGGGCAAAGGGTTGTACTCCAGGTACTTCCTTACCCCAAAAAAGACAGGAGAATGGCGGCCCATTCTGGATCTCAGGTATCTAAACAAGCACCTTTTAAAACCAAAGTTCAAAATGGTGACCCTGGGGATTATTTTACCCTCTCTAAGGCCAGGGGACTGGCTAGCCTCCCTGGACCTCAAGGATGCCTACTTCCATGTTCTCATCAGAAGCTCCCATCGAAAGTACCTCAGATTCGAATTGCCCTCAGGCCATTACCAGTTCAGAGCAATGCCCTTTGGCCTCTCCTCAGCTCCAAGGGTGTTCACAAAATGCCTGGCAGTAGCAGTTGCTCATTTAAGAAGGCAAAAGATTGCCATCTTTCCTTATCTAGACGACTGGCTCATTGTAGACCAGTCTCCAGAACAGGTCAAACTTCATTTACATGTAACCCAGCACCTGCTTACATCTCTAGGTTTCATTCTCAATCTTCCAAAGTCAGTTCAAACACCATGAAGTCTTGCTATATTATAACAATAGCAGCAGTCAGCCACTGCAGCTGAACTGCCCCGGAGAGGAAGGAGTTAACTCCAGAGGATCTGGAGTTCTACAGCTCGAGGGCGCTGTGCCAAAGCTCTATCTGGACAGTTTCAAATGAAACTGTCAGATTCTTTACTCCGCTTCACTGAACAGTCGCTCCGGAGATCAGCTCCTTCAGCTCGGTTCATTCTCGGTTCAAGCGAGTATTTTTCGGTTCATTTGAACCGCAAAAAGTATTTATTTTACCGCATTTGGTTAAAAGCTCTATCTGGTAAACCGTAAGTACAAATTTAAAGTCTGTGTGGAAATTCAATTATCGGTTCGGTTTTGAACCGATCGGTTTGTTATTTAACGTTTAAAGTGTTTGGTTGGGCTTTTAGAGTGCGGTTCCCGGTTCTTATCGGTTCTAAAAAACCTGGTTTTAAATAGGTTTTCAAATACCGTGACACGGTTAGGAACCGATAAAGGTGTCTTGCCTGGCACTGCCATCAAAAGGGCAAGTTTTGGTTAGGCTGGCATTATGTCTGAGAAACCCAAAGAACCGGGCCACTGGGTTTCAACACTGTGATGTCTGTGGGGCGCCTTTGCCAAGGCTGACCCACACACCACTTGTGTCTATTGTCTGGGGCTGACCACCTCCTGTCAGACTGCCAGGTGTGTAAAATTTCCTGCAGCCACCCTGGAAAGAGATTGGGCGGCTCAGGGAGCGAGAGGCCAAAAGTCCGCTGACCCGATGGCCAGCCCGGTCCAGCACCCACTGGACCAGAGGGAGTGCCCTCTGACCAGGGCGAGATCCTGGCAAAGAAAGGCTGGTTCAGAGGAACCAGTCCCAGTAAAAAGACAAAGAAATCAGTAGGTTTGGAGTCCAAAATTGTCTCTCCAACTGCTGCAGAGATAGCTAAAGCCATTCAGATTGTCCAGTCACTGTCTCAGGGACCTGTCAACCACCAACAGTTGGTAAAGGTTGGTTCGTTCTGTTCCAGTGGTTCAGGAGTATGATGTTGAGGAATTTTATGAACCACAGGAGGGGAGGAGGAATTTGATATATGTGTGGCTGGGAGGGTCTGGACGTGCCCATTGAACCGGACATTTCTCCAGACAGACCTTTAGAATCTCCTCCTATTCTGTCTGAGTCCCCTTCTCATTTTATGTTTTACAAAAAGGTTGCAGAAACCCTCCAGCTTCCTTTAGAGGAGGCTGTGGATGAGCAAGAGGAGCCTGATTATGTAGAAATGATGGATATACCAGAGTCTAGGAGGTTGTCTATTCCTTTGCATAAGTCATTTAGGAAGCAAACAACAAAGATTTTAAAAAATCCTCATTCTGTCCCTCCTGTAGATAAAAAAATGGACAGAAGGTATACTTTGTCAGGCTCTGATACAGACTTCCTCACTGAGCAGTGTAGTCATGTAGGTGTGGTACAAGCTGCAGCCTGTGACAAGGCTAATATTCCCCTGGCCTCACATCCTCCTGATAAGGATTCCAGGAAGATTGATGCCATGGCAAAAAACAGTATATGGCAGCTTCTTTGGGACTCAGGCAGGCAAATTATATGGCTTATGTAGCTAGATATCAGAAATCTAGATGGGACACAGTATTGCAGTTAGCCAAGCAGGCCCATGGCCAGCTGGCTAGTGAGTTGGAACAGGTGGCTGCTGATGGCATTGAAGCCTCTAAAGTTCAATTTCATACTGCTGTTGATGTTAATGATGTTTCCTCTAGGGTCATGGCCACTTCTGTAGCTTTCCGTAGGTTGGCATGGCTCAGATGCACTAATCTGTCCCAAGATACTCAGTCAAAGGCTATGGATTTTCCTAGTGGGAAATTCTCTGTTTGGGGAACAAACAGAAAACTATATGAAAAAGATGGATGAATACAGAACTACCTACAAAGTGCCCAGGCTAAGGAGAGGCATGCCACTCCACAAAGGCACGCTCCCAGAGGTAGGGCAGGCCTTTCCAGGCCTTTTACCAATTCAAGCCTCCTCTGCTTTGCGAGGGGTTTCTTCAGAGGCAGGGGGAGGAGGCACAAGTAAACCGTCCCCTCCCTCAGCCTAAGGCTGCTGCCAAGCAGGCACCCTGATGGGGTGCCCAGGGCCGATTCTCCTGTACCAGTGGGGGGCAGGTTGGCTTATTTCAGCCAGAACTGGCTGTCCTTAACTTCGGACAGATGGGTTCTGGAGGTAATAAGCCAGGGTCTGGTTCTCAGCTTCAAACAGTTTCCAAAGATGAGAGCCAGACATTTTCCCTGCAAATCCTTCAGAAGCCCTTGCTTTGGAAGCAGAGGTTTCTTCTCTTCTGGACTGCAAAGCAGTGGAAAGGTTCCTCCTTGCCATCAGGGCAAGGGCTTTACTCAAGATACTTTCTTACCCCAAAAGACAGGAGAATGGCGCCCATTCTAGATTTAAGTACCTGAACAAGCATCTTTTGAAACCAAAGTTCAAAATGTTGACTCTGGCAATGATATTGTCTTCCTTAAGGCCAGGGGACTGGCTAGCTTCCCTGGACCTCAAGGATGCCTATTTTCATGTTCTGATCAGGCCTTCTCACCGAAAGTACCTCAGGTTCGAACTGCCCTCAGGCCACTACCAGTTCAGGGCAATGCCTTTCGGCCTTACCTCTGCGCCAAGGGTATTCACAAAATGTCTAGCTGTGGTAGTGGCTCACTTAAGAAGGCAAGGGGTTGCTGTGTTTCCCTACCTGGACGACTGGCTCATTGTGGGTCAGTCTCCAGATCAGGTGAAATCCCACTTGCAAGTCACCCAGCAGCTTCTCACTTCCCTGGGATTCCTGCTAAATTTACCAAAGTCAGTTCTGGAACCAGTTCAGGTCCTAACTTTCATAGGTGCAGAATTGAACACAAAGTTAGCCAGGGCATTTCTTCCCTCGGAAAGGGTAGACAGACTCATTGCCCTGGCATCCTCCTTTACCCTGCGAGTCTCTCGACCAGCAAGGCATTTTCTGCAACTCCTGGGCACATGGCTGCTTCCACAGCTGTAGTGCAGGGAGCAAGATTCCAGATGAGGGACATTCAGTTCCATTTGAGGGCCTATTGGTCTCAAAGGAAGGACCCCTTCCAAATTGGTCCCAGTGACCAAACTCTGATCCTGGCCTCCACTGGTGGCAGGATCCAAGCAATCTAAAACAAGGGGTTCCCTTCATTCCCATTTCCCACTCCCTCACCCTCACCACGGATGCCTCCCTGTTAGGGTGGGGAGCTCACTTGGGCGACCTGTCCACTCAGGGAGTGTGGTCTCCTCAGAAATCTCTGCTCCACATCAATCTTTTGGAACTCAGAGCTGTCTTTTTAGCTCTTCAGGTATTTTCAGTTTCTGTCCAGAACAAAGTGGTTCAAGTCAGGACAGACAACACCACCACAATGTGGTACATCAACAAGCAAGGGGCACTCGGTCATCAGCCTTGTGCACGAAGCAATGAAGTTGTGGTCTCTGGCTTACTCCTGAACACCTCCCTGATAGCAGTTCACCTTCCAGGGAAGGACAATGTCCTGGCGGATGCCCTCAGCAGAATTTCTCAGGGCCATCACGAATGGGCTCTGAATCCTAGGTGCTGGGGTCCGTCTTTGCCAGATGGGGCACCCTCAGATAGATCTTTTCGCAGTCCCAGACAACCACCAACTTCCTCTATTTTGTTGCAGACCTCCAGCGCTGGGCTCAGTCCCCCTGGACGCCTTTCTGTTGGACTGGAAAGGGAAGTTCCTGTATGCCTTTCCCCCTTTTCCTCTTCTTTTCAGGGTACTAGTGAAAATCAGATCTCAACCCTGCAAAGTGATTCTGATTGGGCCAGACAGCCCTGGTACCCTCTGCTTCTGTCCTTGACAGTCCACCCTGCCCTGAGCCTGCCCAGAGTCCACGACTTGCTGGCCTGTGCACAGGGGAGAGTGTGGTATCCGGACCTCAAATCCCTCCATCTCAAGGCCTGGCTCTTGAGGAGTTAGAATTTGCTGAGTTACACCTTTCTCAAGGTGTCCTGGATATTTTAAAGGCTTCAAGGAAGCCTTCCACTAGGGCCACTTACAATTCTAAGTGGAAGAGGTTTTCCATCTGGTGCTCTTGAGAGGCAGATTATTCCAGAATCTGCTGATCTTCCCATGTTATTGGACTATTTGGTCCATTTAAATTCCTAGGCCTTAGGCCAGCTACCTTGAAGGTTCATCTGGCAGCTGTCTCTGCTTTTGTGTCAGCAGGAAGCCTGCCTCCTTTCTTCTCACCCTGTGTTTTCCAAGTTTTTAAAGGGTTACTTCATACTAACCCCCTTTTCGGGAACCAGCTCCTGCCTGGGACCTGAATGTTTGCATTGCTCAGTTAATGCAACTCCCTTGAGCCTCTGTCTTCAGCAGAGCTCAAGTATCTAACTTGGAAAACTGTTTTCCTAGTGGCTATCACTTCTGTCAGACGATAAGTGAATTACAGGCCCTGTCAGTGGAAGAAGATTTTATTTCTTTCCACAGAGATAAGGTAGTCCTCAGGACTAATAGAAAGTTTTTGCCTAAGGTGGTTTCAGATTTCCACCTGAACCAATCCATCTCTCCCCAGTATTTTCACTGAGCATTCTTCCTCAGGTGAGAGGAGACTGCACAGCTTGGACGTCAAAAGAGCCTTAAGCTACTATTTGGACGCACCAAGGGTCACAGGTTCGAATCCCTCCAACTCTTCCCTACTTATGGCGAGGTTGGCAAGGGGAAACCTGCCACTAAGAGGACAATTGCAAGGTGGATTGTCTCTTGTATCCAATTTTGTTACCAAAAACTAGGTAGAGAACCCCCCTCAGGACTGAGGGCCCACTCCACCAGGGGTACAGCTGCATCTCTAGCGGCTGCTAGAGACATTCCCATTCTGGAAATTTGTCAAGCTGCTACCTGGAAGACAGTTCACACCTTTACCAAGCATTATTCCTGGATGTCCAGTCCAGGAGAGATGCTTCGGTTTGGCACAGCTGTGCTTCAGAGCCTATTTCCTAAGTAGGTTCTGACCTCCTCCATGGAGGTACTGCTGTGTAATCTGCATATTTATAATATAGCAAGACTTCATGGTGTTTGAAGAAAAAATTACTCACCTTAGTAATTGCTTTTCTTCTCATGGAGTCTTGCTATATTATAACCACCCTCCCTCCTGCCCTCTCAGAACTTCTACTTGGGTAGGGTGGCAAATTAGTGCAAGCACTGTGTCATGCCATTGTAGTTTTTCCCTTACCCTCTTTCCTTTAGGTTAGGGAACTAGGTTGTTCGTTTAGGTAATATATTGGCCCCTTCCTGGACTTGAGTCTTTGGGAAGGGGTCCTAATGGTGCTTGTCAAGGGGAAAACTAATAATAATACCATTATTCATTGTTATTATGGTTATTGGTGTTTCTATTGTTGTTTATATTGTTGTTATTACTACTAGTAGGTAGCCATTTGGCTAGTGTAGAGCTTTCCACACAGACTTGTTGCTTAGTGTTAGCTTCAGAAGATCTGACAGTTTCATTTGAAACTGGCCAGATAGAGCTTTGGCACAGCGCCTTCGCGCTGTAGAACTCCAGATCCTCTGGAGTTAACTCCTTCCTCTCCGGGGCAGTTCAGCTGCAGTGGCTGACTGTTGCTATTGTTATAATATAGCAAGACTCCATGAGAAGAAAAGCAATTACTAAGGTGAGTAATTTTTTCTTCTGGAGCCTGTCCAGCTTCTCACCTTTATAGGCACAGAACTGAACACAAAAGAAGCCAGAGCCTTCCTTCCTCTGGAGAGAGCAAGGACCCTGGTGTCTCTGGCCTCCTCTTTCACCCTGCAGGTCTCTCGACCAGCAAGGCATTTTCTACAGCTCCTGGAGCACATGGCTGCTTCTACAGCAGTAGTGCAGGGAGCGAGATTTCAGATGAGGGACATTCAGTTCGTTTTGAGAGCCTTTTGGTCTCAAAGGACGGGTCCCCTAACCAAATTGATTCCAGTGACTTGAACCCTGATCCAGGCCCTCCAGTGGTGGCAGGATCAGGATCAGAACAATCTGAGACAGGGGGTTCCCTTCACTCCCCAGTCTCATTCCTTGACCCTTACTACAGATGCATCCCTCTTGGGGTGGGGAGCTCACATGGGCGACCTTTCCACCCAAGGGCTGTGGTCCCCTCAGGAATCTCTGCTCCACATCAATTTGCTGGAGCTCAGAGCAGTTTTTCTAGCACTTCAGGTTTTCCACAGCTGTCCAGAACAAGGTAGTTCAGGTCAGAACAGACAATACCACTACAATGTGGTACATCAACAAGCAAAGGGCACTTTCGGTCTGACCTTGTGCACGAAGCAATGAAGTTGTGGTCTCTGGCATATTCTCTGAACGCCTCCCTTACAGCAGTTCACCTCCCAGGCAAGGACAATGTCCTAGTGGATGCTCAGCAGGATTTCCAGGGCCATCACGAATGGGCACTGGATCCCCTAGTACTGGAGGTGTAATATTGCCAGATGGGGCACTCAAATAGATCTCTTGCAGCCCCAGACAATCACCAACTTCCCTTTTTGTTGCAGGCCCCAGTGTTGGGCTCAGTCCCTCTGGATGCCTTCCTTCTCAGTTGGGAAGGAAGTTTCTCTATGCATTTCCCCCCCCTTCTTTTCAAAGTGCTAGTCAGAATCAGATCTCAATCCTGCAAGATGATCCTGATCGCTCCAGATTGGGCCAGGCAGCCCTGGTACCCACTCCTCATGTCCTTAGCAGTCCACCCTCCCCTATGCCTTCCCAGGAATCACAACCTGTTAACCTGTGCCCAGGGGAGAGTTTGGTATCCGAACCTCAAATCTCTCAATCTCAAGGCCTGGCTCTTGAAGAGTTAGAGTTTGCTGACCTACACCTTTCTCAAGGTGTTTTGATATCTTGAAGGCCTCTAGGAAGCCTTCCACCAGGGCTACTATAATTCAAAATGGAAGAGATTTTCCATACGGTGCTGGTAAACATATTTCAGAATCTGCTGGTGTGCACACGATCCTGGATTATTTGGTGCATTTGAATTCTTTGGGCTGAGGCCAGCTACCCTAAAGGTGCACTTGGCAGCTGTGTTGTCTTCTTGTCAGCAGGTAAGCCCTCTTCTTTATCAGCTCACCCTGTGTTCTCCAAGTTTTTAAAGGGTTGCTTCACACCAATCCTGCTCAAGGATCCTGCCCCTGCTTGGGATCTTAATATTTGCATCGCTCAGCTTATGCAACCCCTTTTGAGCAACTGTCTGTGCAGAGCTTAAGTACTTGACTTGGAAAACTGTGTTTCTGGTAGCCATCACCTCTGCCAGGCGATAAGTGAGCTACAAGCCTTGTCAGTGGAGCCTGATTTTATCTCCTTTCATAGAGATAAGGTAGTCCTCAGGACTAACAGGAAGTTTTTGCCTAAGGTGGTTTCAGACTTTCACCTTAATCAATCCATGTCTCTTCCTGTGTACTTCACTGACCATTCCTCCTCTGGTGAGAGGAGATTGCACAGTTTAGATGTCAAAAGAGCCCTTAGTTACTATATAGAACATACCAAGGGTCACAGGTTCGAATCCCTCCAATTGTTCCTCACTTATGGTGAGGTTGGTAAAGGGAAACCTGCCACTAAAAGATCCATTGCCAGGTGGATTGTCTCTTGTATCCAATTCTGTTACGAAAAACTGGGTAATGTTCCTTCCTCAGGCCTGAGGGCTCACTCTACCAGAGGTACAGCTGCGTCTCTGGCTGCTGCCAGGGACATTCCTATCCTAGAGATATGTCAAGCAGCTACCTGGAAAACAGTTCACACTTTTACTAAGCATTATTCCTTGGATATCCAGGCCAGGAGTGATGCTCGATTTAGCACAGCTGTGCTTTAGAGCCTATTTCCCAAGTAGGTTCCATCCCTCCTCCATGGAGGTACTGCTGTGTAGTTCATATATCATAATATAGCAAGACTTCATGTTGTTTGAAGAAAAATTACTCACCTTAGTAATGTTGTTTCTTCTAATGGAGTCTTGCTATTATGACCTCCCCAGCCTGCCCCCTCAGAACCTCTGTTTTTGGGATGTGGGTGGGCAGTAATGTTGGCACTTCTTTGATACCCACTTTATTTCACCCTTCTAGGGTGCTTAGGTGTTATGTTAAGTTTCTTCTTGAACTCCGACTTGAGTCTTTGTTTTGGGATCAAGATCAAAAGGTGTTTTTGTAGTTAGTAGCCAGCGGCTAGTGTAGGTTTACGGCTTCCACACAGAACCTTAGTGAGTTTTTGCTCGTAAAGATCTGACAGTTTAAGTTTGAGCTTCAACAGACAGAGTGTTCAACCAAGTTCGCGCTCAAGATTCCATGCTCTGCATGGAAGTTAACTCTTTCACCTCCGGAGCAGTTCTAACCTGGGGTTATACTGCATGTGTCATAATATAGCAAGACTCCATTAGAAGAAACAACATTACTAAGGTGAGTAATTTTTTCTTTCAGCAGTAGTATCAGCATACGATAGAGTGGTATACTGACACTTAGCAGGATTCTGTGAAATCTTTAGTGATACATTTATTAGCATTGATTAAGCCAACTAGCAGTATAGATTGTCTTGTGCTGAAGAACCCCATATAACCAGTAGTCCTTACATGCCAAAGTTTTAGAACTTATTTAAGGGGGGCGTGGGGGGGTAAAAAAAGTCAATTTGAAAAATCTTTTTTTAAACCTCTGAAAAGTCTATACAGCAAGTGCTATAGTATCTTTGGGTTTGCTAATTTCAATTTTAACAGTATCGTGGGATTGTAGAATCACAGGGTTTGCAGAGTGACCCCCACTTGTAAATGCAGTGCTTCATTCACTTGGCACGCTAGTGAAATTGATTAGGTTACTAAGTATAATGGAGTGAACCTGTTTGAGGCTGACTTAATTTTGACTCATCTTGTACTTAATGATCTATAATACAGTGTATTGCCATGTTACTTATTAGAGAATCTTTCATACGTTGCTTAGAACATTTGCCTTCACCTCTGGGGCTTAACTCAGTGTGGTCAGGGGATTTGGGAGTTGTAAACTTGGGGCCCAGTCCCCAAAGGTATCCCAGATATATGCCAGCTGTGAGTATTTGTGATGCCTTGATCTGAATCCACATGAGCTGGTGTGCCTCCTGCCATTCACAATCCCCATATTCTCTGAGGCCATGCATGGAGTGCTGTGTGGAGGGGACAGGGGCTAGAGATGCAGCAAAGTTTAAATTCAAATACGAAGTGCATGCAAAGTCGCCCACTTCATGTCAATTTGCACTTTGCATAATTTTCCCGCTTGAGACTAGACTTCACCTTGACTTGGCGTGCTCTTACTTTGGTGCTGGTAGTGGCCAGGAAACCAGCAGTTCTAGGTCCATGTATATTTGTTCATCACAGTTCTTGGCAGGTTCCTTGCAGCACCGTCTTGCCAGAAGGTGTTCAAGCTGGCTCCTCCCACCCACCGGGTGGTAAAACCTCTCGGCTCGCCCTATGATGCCAGATCTTCTTATTGCTTGGAAGCTCAAGGTTCCCTCCTTAATGCTCATGATAAGACTGGTTCCTAACTCTTTGGTTTTCGAAATTAAACTCCTAGGTTTTCTAGACTGTCAACTTTTTCCCCGCGCCGCGATGGACAAATCGACTCCTGTTTCGGAGATGCCCATGGGGCAGAAGATGTCTCGGACGGATCCGCACTCCATGTGCTGCTACTGCTTGGGCCTTGAGCACGAACCCGCAGGCTTGCGATACCTGTGCTCTTCTTTCTCGGCCTATGTCCTGGAAGACCGCATGCTGCCGTCTGTAACTTGGGCAACCGAAAAGCGTTACTCTCGGTAAAGTCGAAAGAGGCCCGGTTGGCGGTTTCCGTGGCGGCGGGCTCGGCGGATCAGCTAGAGCAGATGATCGCCCTCGAAGAGGAGGCAGCGCGGACCGCATCTTCCTCTGCCGCGGCATTTATCCCGCTCTCTCTGGGATCCTCATATTCTGCTTCCTTTAAGGAGCTTTGTCTGTCTCTCTCCACTGAGGGAGAGGGACCTTCATCTTCGGGACCTTCCTCTCGGTCCAAAAAGATGAAGGACAAGGATGTCTGTCCGTCGACGCTCTTGGGAGCAGGAGAGGTCCCCTTTCCCGAGTGGTCGACCATCGACTTCGGTCGATCCTTCGGCTTCGGCCACTGGCTTCACGGTGTCCCCGTCAGGTCAGTTGACCGAGACTCTTGTCGACACAGTCGAGATTTTTCTTGACCCGTTGGACGGGTTGTCAACCAGAGAAGCCGAAAATCCTCTCTCCCCGGTTCCCCCGGTGGCGGTTGAGGATCCCCTGGGCTTGCCAGTGCCTCCGGTTCCGGAGCCCTTGGGTGTTCCTTCCGTGCCGAGGGAAGGGCGGGTTTCCCCCGCTCCTAACCCTGCACCCTCCTCGGAAAATCCGAGGTTCGCGGTCTCGGTCTCAGACTTCTTCACGGTCCAGCCGATCCCACCACCATAGGCGGTCTCGGTCTTGGCACCGCGGCAAGCGGCGCCGCCGCTCATCCTCGTCCTCTTCCTCGGACGAGGGGAGGCTTCGACGCAAGTTGTGTCGATAATACGAGAACCTCATGTGGCAACAGCTTCTGTTGGCCGGGAATAAGCCGACGACGTCGCCTTCCCCAGCCATTAAGTGGCTGTCACCGGAGCGACCGAAGCAACCCCTCGCTTTAGCCGAGGCACCTGTTTCCAGGCCTGTTGCTCAGCCGAAACCAGCTGCTTCACCGATTATGGTGGAACCTCCGCCTCCACAGCTGTTGTTTGGGGCTCCGACCAAGAACTCTCGGTCGGCTCAGGGTTTACCCCATAGGCTGTCGGTCACCCTCACTCCCGATCGCCCTCGGCAGGTGGAGGGTGGCTCAGGCCCAAGGCAGATCTTTGCAGACTCTTCCGAGTCCGACGACGATTCCTCCCTTTTCTCCAGGCGAGTGGACTTGGAGTCCTCTGGGGTCAGTCGCTGGACGATAGCCCTTCGTCCTTTCTGGGTTTGCTTAGGCTCATCTCGGAGTCCACCGGGATGCAGCTCGAGCCCGTATCCAAGCGGGCCAAGTATCCCCTCACGGAGATATTGGACCGGGGATTCCCCTACGGAGGCCTTTCCTGTGGCCGAGGCCATTGTGGACCCGGCCTTGGAGCTCTGGCAGCGCCCTGCTTCCTGCCCTGCGCCTTCGGCCAGGATGGCCAGGAAGTATGCGGTCCCTACCGGTTCCCTGTCCGGTTTCTCGGAACATCCCTCAGCCGAGGGGTTAGTTACCGACAGCGTTTTCCGGCGTGCTGGAAATGCTAGGGACGTGGACAAACCTCCCGACAAGGAGTCCAAGAAATTGGACTATGCCATGCGAAAAGTCTACGCTGCGCCCTCCCTTGGCCTTCGTCAGGCCAGCTCGGCCGTGCTTATGGCACATTTCTCCCATGCCCTGTTGGGCTCCCTGGACGAGGTAGTCCCTCATCTCCCGGCTGACCTGCAGACTACGGTTAGGCAGGTGCGGGACCAGGGCAGGGCAGTGGCAAAGCAACAACTTCAGACTGCTTTGGACATTGGAGACTTGTGCACCAGGTCAGTCGCGGCCGCAGTGGCTATGCGCCGTTGGGCATGGCTGAGGATATCCACCTTCACAGCGGATACCCAGCACAAATTGGCGGATGTCCCCTTCCTGGGGACCGACCTCTTCGGCCCTGGAGTGGAAGGCCACCTCCAGAGGATCGAAAAGTCCAATGCCACTTTGGACTCGGTCTCATCCGCTCAGAGGGACAAGGGCCGCAGACCGCAACCCAAGCCCTTCGTCTGCCTGCGCCCGCACGTCCGCCCAGCAACATCAGGGCCAGCAGGCTCTGCCATGCCCCAAACCAAGCCCACGGCTTCCTCCTCCAGGAAGCAGGGAGGTAAGGCCCAGGAGGTCCCTCGGCCGGTCCCTCTCCAAGCCTGCACAGTGACGGGTTGAGGGTGTCGCCTCAACCTCGTCACCTCACCTCAGGTTCCTCTGTGGGGACGGCCCGGATTTCCTTTCCGCCTGGTCTGCTATTACCACAGACCGGTGGGTGTTGGAAGTGGTAGGAAAGGGCCTGCCTCTGGAGTTCGAGCAGGCCCCGCCTTCAGAGCCGCCGCCTGGGGGCCTGGTCCGAGGCTCGCTGTCGGCTCGCCGAGCCGACATCGCCTGCTCCTCGAGAAGGAGGTGATCAGAGAGGTGGCGGACCCTCCCTCAGACCCGGGTTTGTGTCCAGGTACTTCCTGGTCCCAAAGTGACGGGGGCTGGCCCATTCTCGACCTACACGACCTAAAGAAGTTCCTAAGGTCTCGGACCTTCAGGATGGTCACTCTGGCTCAGGTAATACCATCCTTGGAAGGTGGTGTGTGGTTCTGCTCTCTGGACCTGCAGGACGCGATCTTCCTGGACATAAGTCTCCACCACTCATTCACACTAGTGGGATTAGCGCCGGAGGCACTAGGACCCATCGAGCAAACTTTTGCTGGAGGGTTGAGACGAGAGACGGCGCTACGAGGCACCGAGGCCACAAAGCAGCGGCTCGAGCGTAATGACCATCTTGGCTACTCTACCCTCCAACCGCCTCAGTCTCCTTTTTTCCCGCTGTCGAGTGCGCTTCAGTGACAACGCCGCCGTTTGTCGGGAGTCAAACTTCAAACTAGCTTATAGTTTTCAGTTTATTTTTTGTACATTATCACTTATAGTAGTATCGCTAATTTTATTCTATTTTCGTTAATTTTTTCTAATATTTTAAATTTAATCTTATTGAAGAAGTCTCTGCTCACTGGACGGAGGCCGACTCATGAGCAGGCTTGTGGTGACGGTAGGATTCTGTGATGAAAGCTGTTCAGTCAGCCGGGCTGGGTCCGCCGCCTCCTTCTCCTCAGGGGGTTCCGGCTAACGGGTCAGTCCGATGTCTGGGGACAGGCGGTCTCACCGCATAAAATAAACGGTCGATTTCGCACTGTTCGGCTCGAGCCTTCTTCGCCCACAGGTCAAAAAGAGAAGGCATCACCTGAGGTCGCCTCTGGTATGTTCAGGCTTACGATCGGTTATCGCTGATAGTTGCCGGTCTCCTTCTTCGAGTCGCTAACTTCCGGTAACCGCTGCCCTCTACATCGGAGCCCCTCCCGCCTATAGGTAGGGCCCAGATGAGCAGTTTCATCAGTGGTCCGCTTTATGGAGCGATGGGCTCGAGGTTGGTTCTCTGCCTGGCCTGTTGCCACGGAGCCTCGGGCTCTTCCCGTGATCAGGTAGGGCGGTTGATCTTCCTAGTCGGGGCGCGCCTTCGGGTGCCAGCGACCTGCGTTAGGTGTTTCCTCCCTTCACATGTTGGCAAGGCGCAGGGGGCCACACCGATGCCTTATCTCCTGTTTTTTTCTTCCTCTAGCTTCCAGGTTCCTGGGGCTCCCCGGCGCCTTCATGTGGGGTCTGGTGGCTTGTCTCGTTTACTGGTGCCGCTGGGCCTTATGGTGTTCTGCGCGCCGCTGTCAGGGCGGCGCCTGCGGCGCCTGCGGGCGCCGCCTGGGGCGCTATGTAGCCGCATGCTCTTCAGTCCGTCAGGTTTCTCCCTCGGTGCTGCTTTCCACCCGTTTCTTTGCCTCTCTCAGAGCCGGGGCCCTCGGGACTCTCCTTGTTTCTCTGCTATTTCCTCTTCTAATTTTCACCTTTCCTGTCCAAACAGTCCTTCCTGGACCATCAGGAGATGATGTTGAGCCTGACCCAGACCTTCGTTGGGTGATGAAGTGGAGGAAACAGGATCTTTCTTGTACAGAGCCTGTGGTCGAGGACCTGTCCTTAAGTCTCTGTTGAAGAACCTGAGATCCACTCTTTCTCTCCAGACTACAGACATCGATCCTGGGAAGATATTAAGACTCCAGTATCTTCATGCTCGGAGATCCCTACGGATTTGACCTCCGATCCAGCCTTCCTTCGAGACGCTGTCTCAAATGGTATGGAATAATCCTGCTCTTATTCCCCAGTGGCTAAATCCATTGATAAGAAGTATTCAGCTCCCAAGGATCGTCCCATTTGGCATCCCAAGCCTTTATGGATCCTATTGTAGTCCTGGCAGAGAATGACAAGGTCGTTTTTCCTCAACTACTACAGCTCCGACCTATTAACAAAGAGTCTCGTAAGATTGATACATTAGGTAAGAGAGTCTTTGCTGCCTCCACTCTAAGTATGCGTATAGCCAGTTATCAAGGCTATTTTTCTCAGTATGAGTATATCCTGTGGCACTCTATGAAAAGAATGGTTGAAGCTCTTCCAGATTCGGACTCCAAGTCAGAGCTTCTTCTGACCGTTATTAGAGGTATTGAGTCCAATAACCAACAGGTCAAAGCCGCCATGGACGCTTTCGACACTGCTTCTCGCTCAGCAGCCGCAGGTATTTGTACTCGGCGCCATTCCTGGCTGCGTACTTCTGGCTTCACGAATGATGCTCAGCAGCAGGTAATGGCGCTGCCTTTTGATGGCTCCTATCTTTTTGGCCCTCAGGTGGAGCAAGCCTTAGAGGCCACTCAGAAGACTAGATCGGCCATTGTTGGCCAGACCTCCGCCTGCTCTCCTCGGGGCATGTGAACAGACGCCAGTTTCATAGTCGCCAGTCCTTTGAGGCAGAGGCAGGGAAGCTCCAAAAGCCAACCTGCCCAACCTCAAAAGAAGACGCAGCAGAAAGTGCAGGGGCCAAAGCCCCAGCGCCACCTTATGAATTGCTGGCCCAAGTTCCATCCACATTGCCCGAGGTGGAACTTTCTCCGGTGGAGGTCGTCTGATGTACTTCTACAACCAGTGGAAGTCCATAACTCTGACAATGGGTCCTTCGGATAATTCGTGAGGGTTATTCTCTCAATTCTTGAAACCCCCAATTGTCCTCCCAGACGACAACCCAGGTTGTCGGCCTCTAGTCAGACCTCCTCACCGCCGAGATCCAGGGCCTTCTAACAACAGGGCAATAGAACTGGTGCCCTCAAGATCATGAAACACAGGGTTCTACTCCCATTACTTTCTGGTTCCAAAGAAATCTGGGGATGCGCCCATTCTAGACCTCAGAAAGTTAAACAAATTTCTCCCCAGGGAGAAATTCAAAATGATTTCCCTAGGTACCCTGTTACCCTTGCTGCATCAGCACGACTGGCTGGCCTCCCTGGATATGCAGGATGCTTACCAGCATATCCCCATCCACCCGACCCACCGCAAGTTCCTCAGGTTTGTAGCTTTGGGTCAGCATTATCAGTTCAGAGTCCTGCCCTTTGGGCTATCCTCGGCGCCGCGAGTTTTTACAAAGTGTTGTGCAGTTCTCGCGGCGCATCTCAGGAAGATCGGACTCCGAGTGTTTCCCTACCTGGACGATTGGCTTCTAGCAAGCCCTTCCAGCCAAGGGACTTTGGAAGCCGTGCAAACGACTTCGCCTTCACGCCCATGGGAATTCTGCTGAATTTGAAAAAATCTCAACTGCAGCCCTCCCAGAGGCTCCTTTTCATAGGGACGCTCCTAGACACCTCTTCCGCGAAGGCTTTCCTTCCAGAGGACAGAAGACTCGACATCCTTCAGATGGCCTGTTACATCGGGGAGAACCAATCGGTTACAGCTCTCTCGATGCAACGCATGTTGGGTCTCATGGCGTCCTCGGTGTTCACTGTACCCCTGGCCCGGTTGCACATGAGAACCACCCAATGGATGCTCTCCACTCAGTGGTCTCTGACCTCTCACCCCCAGTCTTATCCCATCAAGGTGACGGAGCCCCTTCGAAGGTCTCTCACCTGGTGGTCTCAAGAGAGCAATCTCCTGGAAGGATTCCCCTTTGCTCCCCTGGATCATCAGATCTCCATCACCACAGACGCATCGCTAATGGGATGGGGAGCTCACTGTCTCTCCCTCCACACTCAAGGTGTATGGACTCAGTTCGAAACTCATCTCCACATAAATGTCCTGGAGATGAGAGCGGTCCTCTATGCGATCCGAGCTCTGAAGGATGTCCTTTGTCACAAGAACATTCTCCTTCAAACGGACAACAAAGCTGTGATGTATTACATCAACAAGCAAGGCGGTGTTCATTCTTATCCCTTTGCAGGGAAGCAATGAGGTGTGGAGTGGTGCTTGGAGCACAAGTCTCTGATTCAAGCGGTTTATCTGCCAGGTATACAAAACGACCTAGCAGATCACCTCAGCAGAACGGAGGCAGACCTCACGAGTGGTCTCGATCCAGCCGTAGCTCGGTCACTGTTCAAGAGTGGGGACTCCAGACCTGGACCTTTTGCATCCCCACTCAACGCAAAACTGCCTCTCTTCTGCTCCAGAAACCAGGGCCTGGCATTTTCTGTCAGGATGCGTCAGGCTGGTGGACAAACGCTTTACGCCTTTCCACCGCTCTCTAATCCAGAGAGTACTCTTCAAGTTCGAGTCTCAGGGACCAAGATGATTCTCATTGCTCCTTCCTGGCCTCGCAACTATGGTTTCCTACTCAACAGTATGTTGGCAGCCTCTCGAGACCACTTCCTTGCAAATCAATCTTTGACTCAGGGTTCGTTGGTCCATCCCAACCTGAAATCACTTCACCTTCATGCTTGGCTCCTGAAGAGGTAGAAGTGAATCGTTCAACGCCTCTCATAGAGTCTCGGACATCCTTCTGGCTGCTCGAAGCCAGCCACCCGAAAACGCATGATCTCCAAATGGAAACGCTTTCTCTGGTGTGCAAAGTCCTCTTGAATCCCTTTCCTGTCCTCCTGACAAGGTTCTGAGTATCTTTGGACCTATCAAACTCAGGTCTCCAGTACTCCACAGTTAAAGTTCACCTTAGTGCCATCTCAGCTGTTCCATGAGCCGGTTTCTTCCTTGACTCTGGCTCAGTTACCTATGGTGAAGAGATTTCTTAGGGATTCTCCATACCAGACCCCTGTTAAGCATCCAGTTGCAGCCTGGGACATTAACCTGGTGCTGGACATGCTCACCGGAAGCCTTCGAACCCTAGCTACCTGTGAGCTAAAAATTCTTACCTGGAAGACTGCCTTCCTGGTGGCCATTACCTCAGCCCGCAGGGTCTCTGAGATACATGCCCTGGTTACGGACCCTCCGTATACTGTATTCCATAAAGACAAGGTAGTTCTCCGTACTCATCCTAAATTTCTTCCCAAGGTTGTGTCAGAATTCCATCTAAACCAACCTCTGGTACTTCCTCTTACTTAATTTCCAAAATGAAGGGAACGAGCCTTCATTCCTTGGATGTTAAGAGAGCCTTGGTTCTATTTAGATAGAACCAAGAATTTTCGCAAGACTCAGCAACTGTTTGTTTCTTTCAGCGACACCCGCTGGGTCAACCTGTCGCTATCAGATGCATCTCATCATGGTTAGTGGCATGCCTTGACATTGCTATTCCATGGCTCAAATTAAATTAGAAGGTAGAGTGTACGCCACTCTACTAGGGCGGTCAGCGCATCCCTAGTGGAAATTGCAATGTTCCAATTGCAGATATCTGCAACCGCCACCTGGAGCTCAGTGCATACCTTTAAGCATTATGCACTGGATGTTCATGCCAGGCGACATTCCGTTCGCAGAACTATCCTTAATGGACTTCTGTCTTAGCACGTGAGCTCTGGCTCTCCTGCCACCCTTTTGGGGGATTATCAGCTTGGTACTCTCCCACTAGTGTGAATGAGTGGTGGAGACTTATGTCCAGGAAGATAGGAAAATTACGTACCTACCGTAATTCTTGATCTTCTTGGACGAGTCTCCACCACTCATTCACACGCCCACCCTCCATCCCCCAAGCTCACTGCTGTGTTGGTCTTCACTCCCTCAAATCTTTAGGCCGTGAAGACTTCTTTGCTGACCCTTCTTACATGGGTCATACGGACTATCTTATGTCCGTTTTTTAAGGTTAGATTTACTCTTTACGTTAGTTGCGCTGCACCTCCTTGGTAAAAAAGGTACTGAGGCGGTTGAGGGTCGCCGCTGAGATGTCATTGCCGCCGAGCCGCTGCTCACGCCCTCGCTCCGACCTCCAGCAAAAGTTTGCTCCCATGGGTCCTAGTGCTCCGCGCTAATCCCACTAGTGTGAATGAGTGGTGGAGACTCGTCCAAGAAGATCAAGAATTACGTTAGGTACGTACTTTTCATTTTTTTCACGTCCCTATCCGTCCGTCTCACCAAAGATTCCTTCGCTTTCGAGCGGAAGGATCCCTTTTCGAGTTCCTAGCCATGCCCTTCGGCCTGTCTCCTGCTCCCAGGGTCTTCACCAAATGCATGGCAGTGGTGACAGCATTCCTGCGGCGCCGAGGGGTCCGGGTGTACCCTTACCTGGACGACTGGCTGATAGCAGCCCCCTCCAGACAGGAGGTGGAGCTGTCCAGAGATCTGGCCCTCCAGGTTTGCTCTCAAATCGGCCTCTCATCAACGAGGCCAAGTCGGAACTCGAACTGAAGCAGGTGATTCTCTTTATTGGGGCAGAGCTCGACTCTCTTCGAGCCAGAGCACGGCTCCTGGCGGACAGGGCCGAGGTTCTTTCCTCCTTTGCCCGATCATTTCTGGTTGGGCAATTGCGCCCTGCCCGGCACTTCCTGCGCCTCCTGGGTCTCATGGCGGCCTGCACCAGCGTGAGTCCATTGGGCCCACTGGAACATGCGCCCCCTTCAATGGGGACTGGCCAGCCAGTGGTCTCAACGCTGTGATCCATTGGACCAGCTAGTGACGGTGACCCAGGGATGTGGAACGCTTCCAGTGGTGGATTGTTCCAGCTCATCTGCAGGAGGGCATCCCGTTTGTCCGCCCCGAGCCGACGGTCTCTCTGTCGACCGACGCCTCTCTGATGGGTTGGGGTGCCCATCTGGGGGAGCACAGAGTGCACGGCCCCTGGTCCCCGCGGGAGTCCCGATGCCATATCAACCTGCTGGAGCTCCGAGCGGTCCGCCTAGCTCTCACCACCTTCGCTCCATTTCTACGAGGTCAAGTGGTTCGGGTCCAGACGGACAATACCACGACCATGTACTACCTAAACCGCCAGGGCGGGACGCGCTCCATGCTTCTTTGCAAGGAAGCTCTCCGCATTTGGTCACTCGTGCGCAGCCTGGAGGCGGATCTCCTAGCCATTCATGTGGCAGGAGCCTCCAACACCCTGGCCGATGCCCTAAGCTGGATAGGGGCTGTATCCCACGAGTGGTCTCTCCTGCCGGAGGTAGTACAAGATCTGTTCTCCATTGGGGCACACCTCAGGTGGATCTGTTTGTCTCCAGGGAGAACGCGAAGCTGAGGCTGTTCCATGCCCACCCCCCTCAGCAGGGCTCGCTGCTGGGGGATGCCTTCTCGAGGCCGTGGACCCTGGGCCTCTTCTATGCCTTTCCCCCATTTCCCTTGATTCACAAGGTGCTTCTCAAGGTGAGGAGGGACAAGGTGCAGGTGATTCTGGTAGCCCCAGACTGGCCCCGCCAATGCTGGTATCCAGATGTCCTCAGCCTCAGCTCCAGGTTCCCGAGGCAGCTTCCAGCTCGCCCGGACCTGCTTTCAGTCAATATGGGGAAGGTGTTCCATCCGGACCTTCAATCCCTGCACCTGACGGCCTGGTTCCTGAGCGGCTAGAGTTCCAGGCTTTGGGTCTTTCCGACGAGGTCCTCAATGTAGTTGAGGCGTCCCGTAAGGAGTCGACCAGGAAATGCTATGCCTTCAAATGGAAAAGGTTTTCCATTTGGTGTCAGGGCAAGGGCCTGGACCCTTCCTCCTGTTCCTTGGCAAGCATCTTGGACTATTTATGGTCCCTTCTCAGCAAGGGCTTAGGTCCGACGACCCTAAGGGTGCACCTGGCAGCCATCTCTGCTTACCGGGCGAGGCCGGAAGCAGTCAGTGGCGCAGGAGAAGGTGGTCTGCTTTTCAAAGGCCTTGATCACATTTCCTCCAGTCGAGAACCTCCACCTCGTAGGATCTACTGCTGGTACTGGCAAAGCTCATGGGCAAGCCATTCGAACCAATGCACAGGTGTGATCTCTCTCACCTGTCGTGGAAGACTGCCTTCTTGGTGGCTATTACGTCAGCCAGAAGGATGGGAGAGCTCCAGGTGCTTTCCATCAAGTCTCCTTACTTGGTCTTCCACAGGGACAAGGTTGTCCTGTGCCCCCACCCGAAATTCCTTCCAAAGGTGGTGTCAGAGTTTCACCTTAGCCAGGTGTTGACTCTGCCGGTGTTCTACCCCAATCACACCTCGGAGGCCGAATATAGGCTCCATACTTTGGACCCTAGAAGGCGCCGCTTACTATAAGGAGCCCTTGGCTGAAATTCAGGAGAGGTTAGCCAGCTGTTTGTCACCTATGCTGAAGCCGCACCTGGCAGACCTGCAGCCAAGCGGACGATAGGCACGTGGGTCACCTCCTGCATAGATCTCTGCTATAAGTTGGCGGGCATGGAGCCTCCCAGATGAATAAGAGCACATTCTACCCGCCATACTGCTGCATCGGTGGCTGCTTCCAGGGACGTCCCTATCCAGGAAATCTGCAGGGCTGCTACCTGTAAGTCAGCACACACCTTCATCACCCATTACCACATCGACCTTGAGTCACGCCGGGATGCTGGTTTTGGGGCCTTGGTTCTCCAGTCTCTTTTCCCTAAGTAGGGGGTGTGCGCCTTGCCTCCCTCCTCCCGGAGAACTGCTAGGAGTCTGCCAATAAGTGTGGATGAACAACATATCCATGTCCCTAGAAATACAGGTTACTCACCTGTAACAGGAGTTCTGGGAATGGTATATGTTGTTCATCCACACGACCCACCCGACCTCCTCGGCTTCGACGCACAACCTGAGCTTCCAGCGGGCCAGGTCTGGCGTCATGGGGCGGAGCCGAGAGTTTTACCACCCGGGTGGGTGGGAGGAGCCAGCTTGAAGACCTTCCGGCAAGATTTAAAGCGGCAAGGAACCTGCCAATAAGTGTGGATGAACAACATATACCATTCCTAGAACTCCTGTTACAGGTGAGTAACCTGTATTTTGGTCACATGTGTGCCTCTCTGCAGGTCACATGACCACTTTCCTCTACAGGAAATGATTGTTTGCACTTGTTGAGTCAGTCTGACTCAGGTTGTGATGTGTGGAGGACTGCAGGCAGCTAATACAGTTATAATTCATTGAATAGTTTTCATAGTTTGTTACTTTTTAGTACCAATCTATCTTTTACTTTTTTGTGCTGAATTTTGCTAACTCTACTACCTCTGTTTTTTTTTTTTTTAACTTGTGTACTTTACACTCTCTCTCGTTCTGTTTTTTTTTTTTTCCTTTGTCAGTCAGATCCTCCCTTCTCTGGCTGTTATGGATCATCCGGCTGGACATTGTGGCCCAAGGACACATGATGGTTCACGTGTGGTAATGCTGAATAGGGCAGTTTTTGGGGTGCAGGTCCACCAACAACCAAAGGAGGTGGAGGTGCAGCAGGAAGATGAACAGGGTCAGCTGCAGCCGGTGGAGCAGCAACAGCAGGAGCAGCAGCAGCATGCAGAAGCTCCACCTGTGGTTCCATGCCCAGAGCATGATCCATCTGCTCCACCAAACAAGCTGCAGAAGAGACATCACCAGTTGTTCTAAAGCAATGCCAGCCTCTGGGCCCTGGGAAGAAGACCTCCCCAAAGTAGGCATATTTTCATCGTGAAGTGTGGATAAGTGCATCATATGCCACCAGGTGGTCCGTAGGGGGTGGAGTGACAGGCATATTGGCAACGGGGGGTGGTGGACATACCTAGCCCGGCACCACCATGCAGAATGGCAGGAGGAGAAAACAGCAGCATCAAGCAGAAAACAGAAACTGCAATCTGCAGTTGCCCCCCCAGCTGTACAAATAGAACCACCAGTACTTGCTTCAACAGCACCACTACCAGTAGCAGAAGCAGCACCACTTGCAGCAGGCAATGAGCAGCAGGAGTCAATGCGCCGGGGAAACTGTAGTGCTGCAACGCATGGTAATGGAGCTCCAGCAGACTGTTGCTCCGGTCCATGACAATGAGGACTGTGAGACTGCAATTTTAACAGTGATCCAGGACTGTCTTTGTGGTGGTAATGGTGACAAACGTGCCACTGAGTAAATATGGTGCACAGTTCAAATGTTAAACTCTGTTCGGTATCTGTACCCCTTTATCTTCTTTCCTTTCATCTTGTCTTTCTTTAACACATATGGCCTCCCCCCCCCAAAAAATAAAAGTATATAAAAATGACGATACAAAAAAATCTGTGCTATCCTTCCTTGAGCTTTCCTCACCTTATCTGTTTCTCCTGCTGTATGCTCATTGTCCTCCTTTCCTTCTTCTATCCACAAATGTCCAGTGTTGGTCCCATTAGAGAAAGCCTTTCATGCAGCTCACACTGCTGCTGCGCTGATGCACTGGTGTGTGCAAGTAAGCAGAGAATTCCAGAAGATTCCAAGTGAGAAAATGCTTGCTGTTTAAATGTCATAAAAAGTCATGACTCCAGTCCAGAGGAAAAATAATCACAAGAGAAACTGTTCATAAAAGTCACAAGTATTTCAGGATGCACTGATTCAAGCTTGCACCTACAGCTTCAACTCTCCAAAAGTGTCCCAAGTGAGAAAATGACGTGCTGGCACCTGCTGCTGTTGTCCTGCTGTATACTGCTACTGCTGCTGTACTGTGTGTCGACTACTAGCTAGCTACTTGCTAAATGATCAAGCCATGAAAGGTAAGTATTTTTGGTTTGTGGGAATGGGGGTGGGGAGGGGTCATCATTCCAAAACAAGTTTCATTATTGTTTTGTCTTCTTTCCAGGTTTTCTGTTCACAACTGGGGTCACTAGCATCATAATCATTATCTGCATCCACAAATTCAGTTTGAATGCTGTACTGTAGCGAACATGTTCCTTCCAACCACGGCTGCAGTTTGATCATCTGCAGTTTTTTCATCAACATATAAATCTTTGGATAGCACGTCAGGCATAACCTCAACAACGCTGGAAAAATTAGATTAATTAGATTAATTTGGGAGTCATTGTCAGACTCATGATCAGAATCATGTTCAACTACTGTGGGGATGGGGAGTGTGAGTGACATCGGCAACACTCTGAATCACGTCTTCGGACTCCACAACATTTTGGTAAAATGATATGTTTGCACGGGTTGAACTTGGAGCAATACTCGTGCCGTCACTAATTTCAATACCACCAGCACCAGCAGGGATAACCGCATCCCCAACCATCGCTGAAGTGACTGATTGCGCTGTGAAAAACATAGTCGGATAAATCCCTTTACTGGCATCAACTATACACCTCTGCTGCATACCACCATGCCCACGGCCACTCTTGCCACTGGCTGCAGTGCCATGGCCAGAAGCATCTTTGCATGCACGTCTCTTTGTAGACATTTTTTGGGACTACTCAGAAAATTCACAACAAACTGAGAATTCTGAAATTTGGGGTGGATGGAAAGCCAAAAAACAACTGTCGCTTACAGATGCAGTTTGGGCACTAAACAGATGTAAACGTACAGACGCAGATTGCACTCTGTAAATAGAAGCAGCTGCACAGGCACAAAAACACCTGAACCAGTGGTCACACATATCCAAAACTGGAAAAATAAATTACACCTTTATGGGTTGGGGGCAGTGCACTGCAGTAACAGTCCACTACCAAGATACCACAAAGCAGTACAAAATAACGCAGATGGAGAACAGGTTTACAGTGCTGCAATTACTGTGTGGCACAATAAAATGTGTCTGACTTGATGGCATGCGTCGTGCACACACACACACTACAGGTAATGTGCAGCAAATTGAAAACTTCAGTAATATAACCAAATCTTTTAAACAAACTGAAATGATGCACTGCACCACAACGGTCAGCAAAAAATTTAAAAAAATTACTGAAAATATTACTGTGTGTACACAAACATGGTTATACAACAAAAATATAACCAAAACAGCTAGAAAGACTGCCTTTCTCCCAATTAATCTGCCTACACCACAGATACGCCCCTCCCACCAAGCACACTTCAGCAGTGTCTGTCAGTACACAGACTGAATGTTCTAAATTAACATTCAAAATCCACACAAGAACGATAAACACTTGATGATATGAGCACAGGAAAGTTTCCTACAATTGATGTACTAAATTCTGAGCAAAAAAAAATGACCCAGTAAGGCTTTTTGAACGTTTTTTTAGAGGGTTTGAATCTCAGAGCTCTGAGAACAAACTGTCTGCAGCTACCACTACACACACACTACACAGAACTGAGGCTGTGCAGAACAATCTAGAGCCCATGTGACCTGCAATCCCATGAATCGCTGCAAAATTCACCTTAGAGCTCACAAACAAGGCGAAATAATGTGAAGTACATTGAAATCAATGTACTTAGCATTACAATTAGTGTAAAGTGGTTGGGGAAAAGCGAAATGTAGCAAGTCAGTGCTTTCATAGAAGGCGGCATTCCGCTTGTGTTACGGATTACCCACGGATTCCGCCTTAATATACTATTCGTCCATGATTTTGGTCACTTTGCCCGCCTTTAATAGGGGCAGTTTTGAATGAGATGCTGCTGGACACTGGGTATTCAGTTGCTTGGATGGATCCATAGTGGATTCTTGAGTCCACATTGAGCTGGGACTGCTGGGATATGGTAGTCCTCACAGGATAGCTGTATCCCATGTCGGTAATATGGTAAATATTTAGCTGTTGCTAGTCAGAGCTGGTATGATCCCCAGCCCTCCCTACAGGTTCCGAGGGCTGAGGGCTAGTGTTTTAGCCGCTAGTTGAGGTGAGGCATTTCATGAGGCCATGCGAATGGGAGTGTGTACCTGCTGCTGTGGCCCTTAAAGTAGTGTAGCCTCTACTTGCTCGCTGCAACATGGAGGTTTGCTTGGGAACCGGGCACATGCTCCCCACTGTTCCCACTCTGACCCAGCTGCACACATTGGCCCAGTGGCAGCAAGGGATCCTGGACAGAAGGGGCACACATAAAGGGTCCATGGATGCGTGGAGGTCTCCACATGTGCAGAGGAGAACCTCTGTGCTCAACGTGCCTGTGGATAAGACTTAGAATTGGGCCTCAGTTCTTCAAGCTTTCCAAATAGCACTGCTCAGCAGCAGGCAAGAGGGCCAACAGAATGACAGGTTCCATTAAAAAGGGAATAAACCTTAGGGACAAGAACATGAGAATGCTGTTGTATAGGGTACTGGTCAAGTCTCAGTTGAACACTGGCCCACCAAAGCAGCGGTAGCGCTACCGCTTGCAACGCCAGCGACCCGAGTTCTGTAGCAAGCCTGGGTTGCTGGAGGGTCGGCCGAGGTGGGGGAGAAAGATCGAGCGCCCAGAGGGCTGCTTCTTTCTCCAGGAAGGGTGGGCTGCAGTCCCGCTGCAATACCACCACGTGGGTGATCACAGGTGGTGGTGCAGTTAGGATGGCAGACTCAAGGGAGGGGCGGATGTTGGCTGAGGGACCGGAGCGTAGGCATGTCTCAGCATGTCTTTGTCTCCTTCCATGCGTGCCAGCACCTGCGGGGTTGGGGACCAGAAAAACGGGAAAATACCGTATGTCAGCCCCTGGAGATTGGGTTCTGGCACCAGAGACCGGAGATCTGGAGAGAACCCCATGGTCCACCCAGCATTCAAGGTCTGGTAGGGTTTAGGGAGAGTTGCCCTCCCAACCCACTCTGAGGGTTATCCATGTGTTTGAGGTCGACAGGTGGGACCCTTGGCATGCAGAAATCCTCACGATCTCTGATGGAGCTCTACTGGATGCTTGGTGCCCCTGATGAGTGGAGCTGGCGTGGTGCAGAAGGGGGCACAAAAGGTAAGTTAAAAAAAAAGTCTCAGTTGACGTAGTGAATGCAGTTCTGGACACCAGAATGCAATGATGACATAAAGGAGCTGGCCGAGGTACTAAGATGATTAGGGGGTTGGAGAGCATGACATGTAGGGAGAGTCTGCAGAACCTTGGAAAAAGTTTTATAATGCTACATGACTGAGGTATAGAAAATCATAAAGGATTTTATAAAAATAGACCCGGGCAGCATCAACCTGTTTTGCAGAATCCAGAACGGAGACACTAGGGTGCTTAATTGCAAGCTATGGGGCAAAACATATAAAAAGTAAGGAAGTAGTTTCTTATTTTTGTCCATGTAGAGATAGGGTTGTGAAATGTGTTACTAGGAGAGTTGATAAGAACAGACAGGATACTTAGCTTCAAAGCTTGGCTAGATAGCTGCAGAGATACCGGGCAGGGAAATGCAGTTCATGTTAATGCTGTTAGGATAACAGGTAGGTGAACTAGATGGACCACATAGTTTTACTGTGTCTCACCTCACCTTTGATGTGGCAATTTATTCAGGAGCAGGAATGGCTAAATTAAGAAAGCCAAGGAAGGACTATACCGTAAGTCAGGATAGCAGCAGGAAATGCAGATGACATGAAAAACCCCTAATATATAAATGGAAGATGGAAAGTCAGGGAAAGAGGTAGGACCCTTGAAACTGGGGAGGGGTGGAACATATGAGAAACACAGAGGTGATGGCTCAGATACTTAACAAATACTTCACTTCAGTGATCACCAAAGGGCCCCTTGTGGGGGAGGGGTCTCATTGGGAAGGCCCATAGCATCAGTGGCAGCCACCATGCATCCGGTGGACATCATGCCTGCCATAGTACCCAAGTACCTGGCAGAGCTTTAGCCAGGTAAGTCTCAAGGGGTGGATAGTGTACACCCCAGCATCACAGTGGAAATACATGCACACTTGGCAGTGCTACTTGTGGTAGTCTTTTAAGAGTCTGTCTGGACCGGCATGGTGCAGAGGACTGGAAAGTGGCCTTTGTGGAAATTGCCCCCTCCAGCATGACACCCCGACAGCGAAAGCGGAAAATAGACCATTGCAGCGACAGTCGCTGTAATGGTCTGTTTTTGGGTGATGCCTTTCTCCTGATGTTCTGCCCCCTCCCCAGAACAACTGTGACCTGGAGTTGATCATATAGAAATCCAGGGGGTGTAGCCCCCCTGCAAAAAATACTTCATTTTTGGACAGCACAATACTGGTGTCTGTATTGTGCCATTGCTGTGCTGGAGGTCGGCAAATTCACTGTCGACCTCCAGTGGTGCTTCCCCTTTGTGGTCCTCATCTTCAAGATGGGGGCACGGTTAGCTGCAGGTGGGCATCTACAGGCCCATCAGCCTGACATTTGTACTGGGCAAGGTTCTGAAGGCCACTACTAAGGACAGAATAATGGAGCACCTGATTGAGGTCAGGTTTCTTGCCTACTCTTAGCATGGTTTTATGAGGGGAAGCCCATGCCAGACCCACCCTGATTACTTTTTTTCGAGGGGGGTATGCAGGCAGGTGGATATGGGCCAGGTCATTGACATAGTCTGTCTGGACTTCAGCAAAGCCTTTGAAACCATAGTGCATGACAAGATTATGGGCAGTCTTAAGACATTCACAGGGTAGAATGCTAACTGGCTTGTAGCCGGAAGAAGAGGCTAGTGGCTGATGCTCACTACCATGAGTGGAGAGGAGCAGTCCATGACATGCTTCAGCAGTCAGTACCGGTCACTTCTCTTCAACATCTTTAGCAACTATCTGGAAGCTGGGGCTAGCCAGGTAGACCAGGGGGAAGGCATCCACTTGCTACTCTGGTGAACTGCACTCAGGGTCGGACTTGGATTGCTGGGAGCTGGGTAGCAGAAGGAGTGATATGCGTCTCACCGGACAGCTCTCCTCTATTGGGGAGGGGGGACTCTGTCCTCTGCTGCTTGACTGACGCCCAGCAGAGGATAGACTACAGCACATGCGGAGGCTGCCTCAGGGGTTGTGAACTGTTGCAGCTCCCGATGCATGCTGTACACAGCTGTGCATGCTCACATTATGTCATTGCATTCTGACTGTCCCCTGGGGAGAAAATCATATGGGAAAAAACCTGCAGCGAAGTTGGTCCCGTGACGCAGAGGGTTGAGGCATTGGATGCCACACCTCCCACCATGCCAGTGACCCTAGTTTAGGAACAGACTTGGATTGCCGAGAATTGGTCAGGGAGGGAGAGGACTATCTGCCTGACTGCTCTCCTTTCCCGGGGAGGGAAGACTAGCCACTGCACTCCTATTGCTGTCATGTGGAGGCATGGTGGTAGACAGCAAGTGCAGCTTGACTGGTATGGCTGCCATTAGACACTGTAGTGTGTGTGCGTGCGTGCATGCGTGTGTGCCTATGCACCTCCATGTGCACACATGCCTTGCGTCACTGCATGCTGCTGGTTGGGAGTGAGCATAAGGGAAAAGCCAAGGCAGGCATCAGTGAGACCCCTGGCTGCCAGACTCTGGCTTGTGCCACCACCTGGGAGCTCCTGTCCTGGGCTTCTGAATGCAGGACTCTTGAGTGTGGGAGGATGTCTGTCCCCCTTCTGGCCCACCGTGGTGGCCAATCTGTTGGGGGAACCCCCCGGGCAGGTAGGTCCCAGGGGAGGTGAATGTCAGTCCGAGGAGGCAGAATGCAGAAAAACAAGCCTGCACCCATAGTGGAAGAAAAAGCTCTCTAGAAAAAAACCCTGCAGTGGCAGAACGTCGAATGGCCCCTTGCAGGCCCTGCACCTTTGATCTGGTACCATCTCCAGACTGGATCCTGTTCCCCCTCAGGGAAAGAGCATTTCCCAGGGGCCCCATTGTGGGGGGCATGCTATGGGGGAACACAGAGGTTGATGTAAGTACCTGGGATTGGCAGTTGACGGGGCTGGGCTGACTGGTCACATGTGGGCCACCCAGTAGACTGAGCTGGAAAAATTGATTGAAAAAACTTCTGGAAGCTGGGTTGCCCACTGGGCTTCTTATGTTCACAGATAACACTGAGCTTGCCAAGGTGGTGGACTCTCTTGAGGATGAGGAAACATTTCAGGACTTCCTGAACAAGATTGTGTACTCTGTCAGACTCCTGGAGCCTCTGATGAAATGTAGGCAAATGCAAGTTGCTGCACTTGTGTAGGAAGAACAAAAGCAGAACCTACACATGGTGTAGGGCTTCTCTTGCTGCACTGGAGGAGGAAAAGGACCAGGGGATCTTATAGGGGCTGAAGCAAGATATATAGTGTCAAGAGGGGTTTCAGCAAAAAGGGGAGAGGAGCAGCAGAGCAGGGGAGTAATCCTGCCGCTTTACAGGCCCTGATCAGGTCCCACCTGGAATACTGCTTGGAGTTCTGGTCTCCTCAGTGCAGAAGGGACAGTAGGAAGTGCGTGATTGGTCTAGTGTAGCTAAATGCAAGGTGCTTAAATTGGGGAGGAGAAACAGATGTAGATAAAGCTACCAACTTTCCGAGGCCTAAAACTGGGACGGTCCATCCTGACTATGACCTCCCACCCCCACCGTGTCACTCCCACGGGTAGCGCCGCAGACAACGCGGCACACAATTAATTAAATGTTGCTGCGTGCTCTGGCCATGTCGATACGTGGTAACACCAGTAACAAACATCCAGATTAAAACAGTACATCATTCTGCTGCAGCAAGTTCCAAATCATGATGTACAGAAAGTTCATTAGAAGCAAACCTGCGTTAAATTGTGATCAGACATTCGAGCTGCATGTATTGCTCCCCCTGACAGTCCCATCTAACCAGCTTACACTCACCTCAGTTGCTGAGCAAACTTCACTTCAGTGACTCCCACCACCACACCAGATTGTTTTCACACACTTCCCTTCAGCTGATCAGGTTCGGGTACCTTAGTTCACTGATGCCGGTCTCTTCTCTGTCTGGAACCCCTCTCAGTTGCCGGCAGGCAGACGTCCATATGCACTTGTTTGCACTACTACCCAGCCTAATCTAACAGGAAGGAACATGCTTTACTGTGCTCCCACCCCACTGACATGATTGCGTTGCAACACAGGCACAAGGATTGAAGTTGCAAACTGCTGCCCGAGTAGTGCCACAGTGGTGCTGAAATAACTGTAACTCATGGATTAGCAGTCAGCAAAAAAAAAAAAGGAACAAAACTGGGACAAGAAAGCAAAAAGAAGGACAAAAGTGACATTTTGCAAAACTTGTGGGGACACTGGGACATACTGCCTAAAATAGGGACTGTCCTGGGAAAATAGGGACTTTTGGTAGCTTTAGATGTAGAACCTGTGGGGTTCCGCTTGCTGCAGTAGAGCAGGAAAGGTCTAGAGTGGGGGGTCTTGATAGGCAAGGGGTGAAGCAGGTCAGGCAGTGTGTATCTGCTGTCAAGAGGGCCAGAGGAATGCTGGGACACATTAAATGGGGGAGATCAGCAGAGCAGGGGAAGTAACCTTCCCCGTTACAAGGCCCTGATCAGGCCCCACGTGGAGTATTGCGTGCAGTTCTGGTCTCCTCAGTACAAAAGGGAAATTGAGGCAGTTGAGAGAGTACAATGCAGGGTGACTAAAATAATGGGCAGTACTGTGACAAAGTTATGAGAAGTGCTGGAGGCCCTTAACATGTTCACCCTAGAGCAAAGTAGGCAGATGGTGTCAGTCTTCTGCATACTCAAGGGGTATTGACAAGATCAATTAGTTGCAGGTACTTGATCTGATGTGCTATAACAGGACATGGTGACATGGCCAGGAGCTCACGGTTGGTAAGTTCAGGGGTAACGTTAGGAGGAACTTTTACCCCTCAGAGGGACCTGAAGCTATGGAACAGCCTACCTACAGAGATATTGGCCAAATGGTACAGGTCTTTAGGTAAGTCTGGACAAATTCCTGCTCGCTGAGGGAATCACGGGGTGCCCTGGGTAGTAGAGTACTGTAGGGAATCCCTAACAGTTTCTACATGTTTGCACACATATTTATTTAAAGCAGCAGTACAATAAAAAATATTTTTCCAAAAAAAGTTAGTTTCAGCTACAGTTAATAAAAGTATTGGCATCCCTGCCATCGCTACATCTTCTTCGGGGATATCTCAGTCATCAGGTCACACCATAGGAACTTCACTGTCGGTGAAGCAGGATCCACATGGAAGATTTTCAGCAGTACAGCTGGGACCGCCCTGCTCCCTCCTCAGATCTTCCCTTGTCAATCTTCACCATTCATTACTGCTTGGGTGTAAGCCGGAGGCATGACACTACCACAGAGAGGTTTTCTTCCCAGGAGTCAGCCAACGGCGCCGCCCCTGAGAGCGACGCATCACGTGATGTGCGACAGGCGGCCGTTGGACGCCGCAGACTCCTCCTCCTCCATCCCAGTTCTGTTTCTCCCGCCGTCGAGGCTGCACCTGCTAGCGCATGTGCGAGTTTTCTCTCTGCGTCATAGGCCTAGTTTTTCTGCGACTCCTTCATCTCGCTGTTTTTCCCAACGCCGTTGACTGCCAGTAAGTTTGTTCCTTTTCTTCTTCAATGGTGCCAGGAGCTTTACTGTGTTATTTATTATTTTTGCATGATGTCCGGTTTGGGAGCTAAGCGAAAGTCGAAAGTGGGCCGTGCCCCTATGCGTCTGTGCTCCTGTGGCCGGCATTTTTCTGTGACAGACTGGCATGATGTTTGTCTTCGCTGCCTGGGACCTAACCATGATATGGATAGATGAGATGCCTGTTTCTCGATGGAATGCCGTGTTCTCGAAGTCCGCACGTTCAAAATCGGCAAGGCCCCGACGACTTTTGGAGGACGGCGTCACTCTCGGGCCTCCTAGGTAAGATCTTTAGACCCTTCTTCCGGGTCCCCTCCTAGGCCTATATGGTCTGGAGAGGAGGAGGCCTCCTCATCTTCAAGTCTTGCCAAGGAGGAGGCCAATTTCATGGTGTCGGGGGAACGCCATAGTCCCACCCGGGACTGCAGTGGGGACACTACCTCAGCAGTCACCTCTTTGGAGGTGCAGGCTCCCCCAGTGTCATGGCCCGGCATGGGTGAACCCTCAATGCCACTTTTTGGCGCTGCCTCAGATCCGGCGCTGGTGGTCGGTGGCGCTGCTTTGATGCCATGTTGGCTTTCAGTGCTGTTTGTGTGGGCGCGTGGGCCCGGTTGACTCCGTTGATGGTGCTGTGTTGGGTCCTGGCGCCGAGGGCGGTTCCCAGGGACTCAGCTGCGGCCGTGGGCGAGTCGGGGCTGGGCTCCGGCATTGTCTCTGGCGCGCGGGTGCCGTGAGTGGCACTGGCGCATTTCGCTGCATTGTTTCTTGGGAGACTCCTGGGGTGGCCAGTATTGAGGTCCTGCTGGTTGTCACTTCCTCCGAAGTGGACGATTCAGACGTGGACCCATCCTGGCTCCCCGAATCTTCGGGATCGAAGTCTTCTGTGGGACATGGTGTCAGGCGGCCCAGCACGCCCATTCCTCAGTCCCCACAGCGGTCTTCTTCTGAGGACTCCCTGGCAGGGGGTGGCCTGGAGTCACTGGGAGGGGACGGCGTGGGGGTTGGGGAGGGGTCTATTCACCTAGAGGGGGCTGTAGCAGCTGCCATCCCTGGTGCTGCTGCACCCTCTCAGGGTGGACTAGGGGCCTTGTCTTCTGGGAGCTCCCCCCAGAGATCCCAGGATTGATGGGCTCAGTCCCTGGCGTCGAGGAGGATGGCGTCTTCTGAGTCTGAGGGTTTGAGGGGCCGGGGTGAGGCACGTCAAGTTTCACCTGCTGCCCCTCGGGGTGTAGGTAGGAGCTGTAGTGCCGAACCCCATCTCTCTCCCTCTTAGGCTCGAGGAACCCTCCAGTGAAATTGCTGTGGGCTGCCCTTCTGGATCCTTGCAGCCCAAGGTACATCACAGGGTAAGATCCCCTTCCAGGCTGTTACGAGGTTCGCATTCCCAGGGTTCCGTTCTGTGACCTGGTTTGTTATCCGGGACCCCGCCAGCTTGGGCTCCATTCCCCAGATTCCAGAGCCTGAGCAGAGGATAGTTGCCTCTTCGTAGATGCCCTACTCCCATTCCTCTGCAGCCACCACCCTCTCTCCTGGGCCATGTCGGTCCTACGGGTCTGTTATCCTGGGAGACGTTCAGAGGCATTGCGGTGGCCTTCCCCTCATATGTTAGATGTATGCATGAGCAGGTGTTTCGCCTATCCCCACCACCAGAGGAGTCCTCTGGGCATTCAAGCTCCCCATCCTCCTCGTCTCCCTCCTCGGAGGGAGAGGAATCCTCTGCTCACCTCTCTTCTGATGCTGATTTCACTGAATATCAGCACTTCCTTTCAAGGATGGTTGGGGACTTCCGTATCTCCTTTGTTAGGCAAGACAATATTGAATGGGAGACACATGAATTCCTCAGTGAATTCAGTGCCCAACGTTTGGTTGTGCCATCCTGGCCTATTCCTTTCCAGGAGGTGTCTATCTGTTCCTGGCAGTCTCCAGCCGACCCTATCCCAGCCCTGGCAGACTGCAGGAGGAGGTACTGTGTCCCATCTGAGTCCCTAGGTTCTCTTCCCAACCCGCCTTTGGGATTGGTGTCCGTAGAGGCTCCTTCTGAGTGCAGCTGCCTGGCGCAAGACCGACCACTGGACTCAGATTCTCTACAATTTGTGTATCGCATCTCATCAAGCACACCATTCTACCTACAACAGGCATCTATGGTCGATGCTATCTCAGCTTCTAGCATCACTGCCTGACACGGAGCAATCTAGACAGGCCATTGCTCTCTCTGCTATAGGCCTGGAGCTGGCAAGGCACCAGGGAAGGGCATCTAACGACGCCAATGAGGTGGCTTGCAGGGACAGCGATCTGTATTAGGCGGACGGCATGGCTTCGTCTATCAAGATAGTCACCCCTGGCCTGGCGTAGGGTGATTCGCTCCACTTTCCGGGGGACCCTTCTTTTCTCCACCAGAGCTAGGAGGCTACTGCAGGGGCTTCCTCCGTCCCCTCTTCTCCGGGGGACACCTCCTAGTTCTCCTCAACCCTAGGCTTCCCGTCTGATTAGCCTGGGGTCTCCCCCTTCTGTTTCCCACCAGCAGGAGGCTGAGGGTCTTGTTCCCTCAGGATTTTTCTTGTCCCCCGCTCGGGGAGCTTGGCACTCGCCCAAGCAGCAATGAATGGTGAAGCTTGACAAGGGAAGATATGAAAATTACGTACCTACTGTAATTCTTGATCTTCTCTTGTATTTTCACCATTCATTACTGAATCCCTCCCACCTTCCCCTCAAGGGCCTCCTACTTCGGCATCTCCCCTTCCCTGCTCATTCCTCCTCCTTCTTCATTGTCCTTTAAGCCAAAAAAAACAAAAACCCATCTTGATTTTTCCGTTCTTTTCTTCACGGATCCTACTGTATTTCCTCATGGTAAAGGGGGAACGAGTAGAATTTATTCTATCCTGTTGGAACTCTTTCTGATTGCCCTTAGGGGTGACCTCTTGGTTTTCTTAACCATGTTGTTCATTTCACAGTTAAAGGACCATCCCTCTTGGCTCGGCTCCTTTTGTCCTGGTCCCTCTGGCAGGTCTTAATCTTCTATTGTATCAGTTTCTTCTGGTTGGTGCTATCCTGGCACTTAAATTACCTTGAGCTAATACACTTGCCTTGCTTTTGGGGAGTCCGATTGAGTTCCCACTCTATCCTTTTTGTAAGGGGTGCCCTCTGTAGAGCTCTGTAGAGCTCACCCCTTCCCCACACACATAGGTGTTAGCACTTAACAAGGTGCTAGAGGACCTCTTCCTCTTCCTAGTTGGGCGCTCTCTTCCTGGAACAGAATTTCTGCCTCGGCAGTCTGTGAGCTCTCGGCCAGAGTTAATGGGGTTGGGATGACGACAGGTTAGAGAATCTGCCCTTTGTGTCCAATCTGCAAAAGTAGTTCGGTTGAACCTTCTTTTCAGTCCTATCAAGGGGGATCCTTGCTCCCTTGTTTTGGTTCTGAGCTTATAAGCCTTAAACCAATATATAAGTGTCCAGTGTTCTCCCCTCCCAACGTCCCCTGTTCTCTTCCCTCTCTTCTTCGTCTTCCTTTTTCTCCTTTTCTTTATCTGTTCCTCCCTTGGTGCCAGCCCAGAAGTGAGGCTCTGCGGTCCCTTAGGGGTAGGCATTTTCTTATTTTTCTGTCCTCTTCCGGCTTATTCCTTTTTCAGTTTATATCCTTTCCTTTTTCTATCCCTCAGCTCCCTTTCCTCGCTCTTTTTTCTTGTCCTTTTTTTCGCCTCTCCAGCTAACAGAACTGGGATGGAGAAGGAGTCTGCGGCGCCTAACGGCCGCCCCTTGTGCATCACGTGATGAAGTCGCTTTAGGCGGCGAGTACACACCGACTCCTCTGAAAAGAAAACAAAAAACCTGTAGGCAGGTGTCGCCTCTGGTTTACACCCAAGCAGTAATGAATGGTGATGATACAAGAGAAGATCAAGAATTACGGTAGGTACATAATTTTCATTTCTTTCCCCGTCAACATTACATGAGTCTCCTTGAAGCTGTGACTCAGTTTGCACCTTTTTTCACCTATGACTTTTTTCAACTTAATTCTTTATAATCTCTTTTGGAAAAGAGATTCTTTAATTTTGTTTATGTCAAGAGTTAATCCTTTGACTTCTCTCTTCCGTCGCTGCAGAAAGAAGATTGCCTCCAGAGACGAACATTCTCTGTGTCTGCTGTCTTGGGCCTGACCACAAAGTCTCCAACCGTGATCTCTGCCAGAAGTTTAATCAAACAACCCTCAGGCAATGCAAGAAGGCTCTAAAAAATTTCCTCATGGCACAACAGGTAGCCAGTTCCAGGCAGGGGTCCTACAGGGTCCCAGCCTCTCAGTCACCGGCAGGGACATCAAGCTCCCAGGCCACTAAGGCTTGAGACAAGTCCTTGGGGAAAAGTCCCAAAAAGGACCAAGATCGGGACCGCTCCCCCTAGCTGCGGTCCTGTTCCCCTATGGGCTCTTCTTTCTCGTCCGGGGGTTCTTCATCGGCGACTTACCGATGCATAAATCTGCTGTCAAGGTCTCTGTGCCTATCAGACTTATACCAACAGTGCCTCCGGCAAACATTCAGTGTAGTTGACTGTCAACCTCTGGGCTGTCGAACTCTCCTTTGTTAACGACGGGTTTGTTGTCGGCCCTCCCATTGATACTGAGTCCCCCAGGCCCTTGGGACACAGGCTGTTTGGGTTGACAGGGCCTATTGGGCAGGTCATCGCCCTGCACCCCCTCGCATCGACACAGTCTTCGACTCTTGTTGACCTCAATGAGATTTTAACCAAATTTACCATGACGATTGTACACCAGTTAGACACATACATGTGTACATTGCCAGCTGCATTGATGGCAGCATCATTGTCAACACCTCCTCTTTGGCAATGGCCTGCCTCACATGGGCCATCATCAGTGCCCCAGATGTCGGACCTTGATCTAGAAGAGGTCGACGTCGAGGAGGAGTACCATCCCGACCTTATTCTTCCTGAAGAGGAGGAGGAAGAACCTCTCACATCAGACAGATCCACAGTTTCCACTGTCAGTGAGGATTCTGTCAAACACACTCCTAGGTCTCCAGAGGACCCTACCTTTTTCAATATTATAAAGCAGTTATCCTCAGCTATGGGCTTTCATACAGTGGAGGAGGATGCCGCCAGAAAGGATCTGGTGGATTTCCTGGAGATTCCTGAATCTCCTCCCAAGATCATTCCTCCTATCTTGCTTGCTTTGAGGAATGTTACTACTGCAGCCTGGCACAAGCCTGACATGGTGCCAGCTATGCCCTGCATGGCTGATAAACTTTACCATGCCCCCCAGAGCTTTTCACATCATGCTGCGCAACCTAAAACAGACTCCATGGTTATAAAGGCAGCTCATGACAGGTTTAAGGTGCCCAAGCACCTTAGCTCTTTCCCCCAGACAAAGAGTCATGCAGAATTAATCTTTGGGCAAGGGGGTTTATGCCTCCTCTACCATTGGGCTGAGGATTGCCATTTGCCTGTTTGGTATGGTAAAATTCCAGAATACCAACTGGAAGAAGGGAAGGGCCACGGCCCAGACCCTTCCAGATGGTACGCAGAAACAGGAGGTTCTCAAATGCTTGCAGACTGCCAAAGACGTTAGCAAAGCACCTCCTATGGGCCCTCTATGACATCATGGACACTATTGCCAGGGCTGCTGCCACCAGCATTTGCTTGCGTAGGCACTCCTGGTTGAAGGTCTCTGGCTTTGCTGCTGATGTCCAGCAGAAAGTCCTCAATGCCCCCTTTAATGGCTCTAAGCTTTTTGGGCCAGATGTCCAGTACATCATTAATGACTTGCAGGCATCTGACAGGGTTAATAAATCTATCCACTTGCTCTACCATATCCAACGTAAGAGCAGGCAGTGTCCTCCCTTTCATAAGGCCTCCAACATTCCAGGAGCAGCCTCTCGAGCCCAGGGCAAATGCAGAGTCTCTGCCGCCTTACCTGCCCCCTCCGCTGTTGGAGCTGCAGCCAAGCATCCTAGAGGTGATGGACCAGCCTCAGTGGCTAGCTCCACCTTAGCTTGACTCCTTGCCAGACCCCTCTTCTGGTCCCCAACCAAGAGATAGTGGTCAGAGTTTGGTTCTTCCTCCATCTCAGTCAATGGAGAACTACCACATCAGATGCCTGGATTCTTCAAATCATAGAAAGGGGTCAAACTCTGGAGCTCACCGAGCAACCCCCAGAGACTCCTCCTCTACCCTCCAACTACCCCCCCCAGCCCACCTGTCTGTTCTGTGGGAGAAGGTACAATCCCTTCTGCACAAACAGGCTATTGAGCCATCACCCAGACACCATAGAAACAAGGAGTTTTATTCCAGGTTCTTTCTGGTCCCCCAAAAGACTGGCGAACTGAGGCCCATATTAGACCTCAAGAACCTCAGTCTGTATGTAAGTACAAAAAGTTCAGAATGGTAACCTTGCCAGGTCTGATGCCCCTTCTCAGGAAAGGCAACTGGCTATGTTCTCTGGACATACAGGATGCTTACCTACATATCTTGGTGTTCCCTTCACACAGGAAGTTTCTCCGGTTTCTTTTCCAGGGTGAACATCACCAGTTCAAAGTGCTGACCTTTGGCTTGTCCTCTGTACTGCGGGTCTTTACCAAGTGCTTAGCAACAGTAGATGTGGCCCTCAGAAGGGAGGGACTGTACATTTTCCCTTATCTAGATGTTTGGCTCCTAAAGGCCTGGTCCAGGGAACAGCTGCTGCAGACTTTAGAGAGAACTCTTCAGTTATTTCTCTCCCTGGGTATTACAGTCAACCTGCCCAAGTCAGTCCTAGTCCTATCCTAAAGGCCGCAATACATAGGGTTGGTTCTAGATTTGGTGCAAGGGAAGGCTTTCCTGCCTCAAAACAGGGTGGAGTGCCTTATTGCCCAGGCTTAGGAGGTGGCCCAGAGCCGTCACATTACAGCTAGGGTGTACCTGAGGGTTTTGGGTCTAATGGCAGCTGTCAGTCCCACTGTTCCACTGACCAGGCTCCACATGCGCATGCTCCAGTGGACTCTCCCAAGTACAGTGGGACCAGCAAACCAATGAATTAGATCAGTTGGTGCTGGTCTCTTCCCCAGTTCACAAGGTGCTCCAGTGGTGGATGGACCCCCTGAACCTATCACAGGGTGTCCCATTCCAGATCTCTTGCACTCAGAAAATCCTCACCATGGATGCTTCCAGTTTGGACTAAGGAGCTCATCTGGGTCCCTTTCAAACCCAGAGCTTTTGGTCCCAGATCAAAACCTCCCTGCATATCAATGTCCTGGAGATGCGAGTGGTTCTGTATGCCATGTAGGCTTTCCAGAACCATCTTCTTTTGTGTCAATTGCTGATTCAATCAGACAACCTCAGTGTGGTGTATTACATCAACAAGCAGGGGGAACGCATTCGTGCCTGCTATGCAGGGAGGCCATGAGAGTGTGCTATTGGATGTTAGATCATGGCCTGACCCTCTCAGTGGTTCACGTCCCAGGAGTACTATACACTCTGGTGGACAGCCTCAGCCAGACTCACTCCAGCATGCACAGGTGGGAACTTCTCTCATCCATTGTAGAAGATCTGTTCGACAGATGGTGATGTCCAGAGTTGGACCTTTTTGCATCCCCACTCAACGCTAAACTGCCCAATATCTGCTTGCTAGATCCAGGGCCTAGAGTTTTCTGGCAAGACATGTTGTCCCTCTCTTGTAGTGGGATGTTCCTTTATGTCTTCCCTCCATTTTCACTAATTCAGAGGGTGATAATCAAACTGCAGATGGAGGGGGCCAGCATGATCCTGGTAGATCCATTCTGGCCCCACCAGATCTGGTTTTCATTACGGCAGCAGCTGGCAGAGGAACCTCCAGTCCCTCTCCCCCTTTACAGAAATCTGCTGACCCAGGCTCAGGGGACCCTGGTCCATCCCCAATCTCAGGCCCCTCCATCTGCATGCCTGGCTCCTGAGGATGTAGCCATCACCAGATCTGGTGTATCGAACAGGGTAGCGGATGTCCTTGTGGCTGCTCGATAGCCTTCCACTCGAGCCACTTATGCCATGAAGTGGAAGCGGTTTACCATATGGGCTGCCAAGCATAACCTGAACCCTTTCACCGTTCTGGTGAGCCAGATCCTGGACTACCTGACTCTGTCTGACTCAGGTCTCTAATACTTCTCCCTCAAAGTGCACCTTTCAGCTATCTCAGCTTTCCATGAGCCAGTGGGTGACTATACCATAGTTCAGCAGAATGTTTCCCGTACCTTTTGGAGGGGCATCCTGCATCTGAAACCCTCAATCCGTTCTGTCCTGGCTTGGGATTTGAATTTTGTTTTGGAGAAGTTGACCCTCTCTCTATTTGAGCCGGCTGCAACTTGCAAGCTATGCTTTCTTTCTTGGAAAGTGTTATTTTTAGTTGCCATTACCTCTACTCGAAGAATTTTGGAGCTTCAGGCCCTCTGGTACGAGGAGCCTTATTCTATCTTTCACAAAGACAGGCAGTCTTTGCGCACTAATTCTGAGTTTCTTCCTAAGGTGGTGTCCGAGTTCACACTGAACCAATCCATTCACCTTCCTGTTTATTTTCCACAGCGTACCAATCCTGGGGAAGCACTGCTCCATACGTTGGATGTACACAGAACTTTGAAATATTTATTACCTGCTCTGAACCAAGGAATGTAGAAAGTCAAAGCAGTTGTTTGTTTCTTGCACCCCAGGTAGAGAGGGCATTCAGGTTTCTAAACTGTGTTTATCTAAATGGTTAGCTAGTTGCATTGTGTTCTGCTATAACAAGTATGGAAAAGAATTGCCAGAAGCAGTAAAGGCTCATTCCACAAGAGGCATGGCTACCTCTGTGGCCTGTTTTTGTGGGGTCTCACCTGCTGATATTTGTGCTGCTGCCACCTGGAGTACTATACATACTTTCGCCAAGCACTACAGTCTGGACATTGCCTCAAGAGGCCGTGCAGGTTTTGGCAGGACTGTGCTGCAGGATCTCCTGTCTTAGGTTTGTGATTGACCTCCCTCCCAGACTGTCTAGCTGCACCTGTAACTACTTGGGACTCTTTCCAACGGTGTGACCTGATGATTGACATACCCCCCGAAGAAGACAGGACTGTTACGTAAGAACTTACAGCAACAGTAGATCTTCAAGGGTATCTCAGTCATCAGGTCTGTCTTCCCTCCCACCATCTCCCTCCTTGGGGCTCTCTTCTGGAACTAGCTATCTGGTGTATGCAACCTTTCTTATAGGCCTGGGCACCTCTCTCTCTCTCTCGCTCTCTCTCTCTCTCTCCTCGGTCCCCCATGGCTAGAGCATGCTCCCTTTGTCTCAAGGGGAAAGAACTGAGAAGGGAGTGGAACTGCCCATGCTTTTATAGGGTTGATGACGTTGGCAGACATCAGCGGCATGGGCGGCCCCAGTTGCACTGCTGAAATTTTTCCGTGTGGATCCTGCTTCACCGATGGTGAAGTTCCTGTGGTGTGATCTGATGACTGAGATCCTGTCGAAGATCTACTGTTACGGTAAGTTATTACATAACTGTTCTTTTTCTAGGTACCTCCTATGCTGCATGCCATAAGTTTTTTATTTTTTTTTTATTTTCTTGATCCTAACCCTCACCAGGTTTACAGTATTATTTCTGAGACAAATCTGGTGGCCATCTTTTTTCTTGAGGAAAAACAACTAACTTAAAACATTTATAAACTACTCAAATGTTGGAGGAACTAGAACATTTTACCCCAAATAAAACTGGAAGATGCCTGAAACCTTTTAAGTTAAAAAACAGGGTGGGGTCCAGTTTTTTGCCCCGTTTTGTTGCACTGCTGCTTTCATTCCTGCTTATCATAGAATCATAGAAGTTTGTCAGCAGAAATGGACCCTGTTGGCCCATGTAGTCTGCCCTCGTTTTCCTCCCCCTAGGTAGCCTTTGTATCCTGTCACTGGGCGTGGATATAGGATAACACAATTTCAGGCAAGACCACAAGTCACGTGCATAAAAAATACACAAGTGCGTTTGTCGTTTTATTTTTATCAAGTAAAAAATACAGAAAATAAGAAAAATTGGTTAGACAAAATAAATCAGATGACAACTGCTTTGCTTCAGCAGCGTCCAGCGCTCTTTCTTCAGCATAACAGTATGAAAGCACACATTACAAGGAGGTCTTTCACCTTCTTCAGTCAGTATCCAACTGACCTCTATCTGTCCTCTCTCAGTCTAAAACAAAACTCATTTCAGAACTGAGTTACAACTTTTATAGGCTCTTTACAAGTTAGGAAATTCTCACTCCCCTGTGATTGATATCAGACCTAACATAAAATTAGCCACTAGGGGCCACTGTTGCTCCTAGAGAATAGTTCAGATGGCACCTGCAGGTTTGTTTGCAATATTGGGAAAGGTCAGACCTGAGGTCAGGACATTCTGCGCTCTCCTAAACTCTCCTGCAGGAACATGCTGTCTGCTCAAAAATGTATCTTAGAAGGGGGCAGCTAACATCTTAAAGAAACAGACACAAACTTTTGTTCTGGCACTTGGGTTAATATCCCAGTGCTGACACTGTAGTGCAGCATGAGAGGGGTACTGCACTTCTGAGGTGCCGTCTTTTGGATGAGATGTTAAATTGAGGTCCCATCTGCTTGGATTGGTGGTAGTTCAGGTGGATGTTAAAGATCCCATGGCACTTATCGAAAAGAGCAGGGGAATTTCCCTGGTGCCCTGGCCAAATTTCTCTCATTCACTAAAAAATACCACCAACAGCTTAACCTGGTTCAAGGTCAGTTGGCATTCATCTGTATCCCCCTCCCCCGGGTCGTGCCTAAAAATAGGCAGGATTTGTCTAGTGCACTTACTTGGTCAACAAAAACTAAATAAATAAATAAATTATTCTTTTATGAAAACAGTCCTCCTCTTAGTTTTGTTTTAGGTTAATATGCACAGAAAGCATTATAAGCATTTCAGCACTTAATGTATAACCAGCCAACCAGCATGTTGGACATTATACAAAACATATAAACTTCTTGGAGAAGGGGTTTCATTTTATCCCAGGGGTGTCCACTGTGACAAGGGTTACCCTGTCACATACCCCAATACACCTCACTTACTTCCCCCCCACATTGATCTGTGCCCTTTTTCTCTTCAGGGTATCTATCCCTCCATCTCTTGTTTAAACCCGTGTATTTATCCCATGCATTTTTGAATCCCCCCACTGTTGATCACTGCTTATGAAGCAGGTGGGTGGATTCGATGAGCCTAGAGTCTCCTCTGGCCTTAAATTGCTGGGTTTTAAATAGAGATGTGCGAAGCTGGCAAACTTCTCTCCACAAAATAATTCACGAGTTTCACAAATTCGCAAACTGCCTACTTTGGCAGGCAAAGTGGCACTGTTTCAGGAGAAGTTATGCAGATTTGCTGTCAAAGCTGCAACTTCATCTGAGTTCTTCTGAAAAAGTGACATTTCCCCAGAAAAACTCAGTGCAAAGTGGCACAGTGACAAAGAGGGCAATTTGTGAGGATATTCACGAAGGCGAATTTTGCAACTTCACCGGAACTGAATATTGTATTTAAAATTGGTATGCTGTTCACGGAGCGAAACCCTTACAGCGACATGCAATGAGGGTGCTGCAACCCAATCAACAGTCATTCCGTTGATCAAGATTTTGCAGCGCCTGCCATCTTGTCTCCCCAGGGGTGTTGTGCTCTTCCCCCCTTCACCTCCAACCTGGAGGTGATTATCTATTAGGGGGTGCAGGGGGGTGTAGGGGGCAAAGCCCCCCTCAAACAGCCAAAATGTGCCCCGGTGCTTTGCCGCGATGGCAATCGGGTGACACAGTTGCTGGGCGTCATGGTTACCGTCAGCATTGTGCTGTCAATGTAGTGTTGATTGACAATATTGATGTTGAACCAACATGGTGGAACCTTGAACATTTAAGATGCACTGGTACTGTCTGGTGCTTTGAGATGCAACAATGTAAAAAAAAGTACTGTTTTAAGTAAATGCATATGTGGTCTGTTAACCAGGAGAGATTATGTTACTGTTGTTAGACTATGTCTGCCTCATAGGTACCCTGGGATTTGGCAGCAAAGAGAGTTAGTGTTTGGGAGCTGCATAGCCATTAATAGAAAGATGCCACGAGCCATGTTACTGCAATTATGAGAATGTGTGATTTTAAGAAGATTTTCATGACTAGTACTGTGTATTTTATAGTGATATCTAAAAAGAGGGGAGATGGAGTAAGAGATAGAGAGGGGGCAGAGGCTGGAGTCATACTTCATCTTATCTATGAGCTGTCTCAGCAGGGGGACTGTGTTGCATAGATAGGAACTGTTAGGTTACTACAAATGTGTAATTAATAACAATAATCAGTCTATCAAGAGTTACCAAACAAACTTTTTCTTTCCTTTGAAACTAGGTAACTGTGCTGGCATGTTGCCCCTCCGCACACTGTGTTGCTGTGGGGACCTTTTCAGGTCATGTGTGCTTTGTGGACATGTCTGATATTGAAAAGCCACATGTAGTTCACCAAGTTCATCTGTACCGCATTCCAGTTCAGCATCTGCAGTAAGTATTGATTTGGGAAAGGAACCATCAAGAAATAAGAAAGAATTTCACTCTTATCTTAAAAGTGTATCTTGTGCAACTAAACTTAAAATTTGTAGGATTTCATTGAAAAGACTCTGAGCTATAGAGTAATTGTTCAAGGTACTTTTAAACCCTTCAAGAACTTTAAAATGCTAATAATCTTGTAGACTGATGAAGCCATTTAGCATCCAGCAGTTTATTGGTCAAAAGTGCATTGCACTTATTAGGGCTGTGGACGGAACCTACAGCCCTTCTCTCATTGATCAGTCTGTAGCTCTAAAAATGGCTTCTTGTGGAACTTCCTTGTTAGACATTTGTACATATTCCTCCACAGCTGCAAAGCAGTGTACTTCCCCTCTGATTTTTGTTATTTGCTGCTCTATGTTAAAGGCATCTGAAGGGGGAGGAGGGTGCTACTGTATTGTACCTCAGAACTTCTCAGGATATTAAAAAAAAAAAAACTTTCTAAACTGTTGTTTCTATCATCTGTCCAGCTCAGTCTAACAAATTTGTTCTATTTCTTTCAGCAACGTAGGGGTTAACTCATTTTCTCTTGGGTTTTGTGAAAACGAAAGTCATATTCGGTGTCAGATTACAGACAGTGGAATTGCAGTTTAGCTGTCATTCCTTTCAGCAGGATAGGTTGGAGGCAAGCACTGGAAACAGAAGACTGTTTTTTTCTCATTTTATAATATGATGTACTGAGTGTGTATTTAGTTGCAGGGCCAGGGCCTTGAAGAAAATAACATTTCTAGGGACATGGATATGTTGTTCATCCACACTCATTGGCAGTATCCTTGCCGCTTTAAATCTTGCCGGAAGGTCTTCAAGCTTGCTCCTCCCACCCACCCGGGTGGTATAACTCTCGGCTCCGCCCCATGACGCCAGATCTTCCTTACCGCTTGGAAGCTCAGGTTCCCTCCTTAACGCTCTGCGTTTGAGACTGGTTCCTATTTCTCCGTTTGAGGATTTAAAAATAAATTTTGCAAAAGACTTCAGTCTTCTATCCCTCGCGGCTGCGATGGACAAATCGACTCCCGGATTTCGGAGATGCCCATGCGGGCAGAAGATGTCTCGGACGGATCCACACTCACGTGTGTCTACTGCTTAGGCCTTGAGCACGACCCGAGGCTTGCGACCTGTGCTCATCTTTTCGGCCTCGTCCTCGAAGACCGTGCTGCCCGATTGCAACTGGGCGTCCCGAAGCGTTCCCTCGGTGAAGTCAAGGAGGCCGGTTGGCGGTGTCAGCGGTAGTGACTGGTCGGATCAGCTCGAGCGATGGTCGCCCTCGAAGAGGAGTCGGCGCGGGCCGTATCTTCCTCAGCCGCGGCATTTATCCCGCTCTCTCTGGGTTCTTCCTACACGGCTTCTTTTAAGGAGCTTTGTCTGTCCCTCTCCACTAAAGGAGAAGGGCCTGCGTCTGCTGGACCTTATTCTCGGTCCAAAAAGAGGGACAGGGTAAGTCCCTCCGTCGACGCTCTTGGGAGCGGGAAAGGTCCCTCTCCCCGGCGTGTCGACCCGTCGGCTTCGGTCGACCGCTCGGCTTCGGCCACTGGCCTCACGGTGTCCCCGTCAGGTCAGTTGACCGAGACTCCCACCGATGAAGTCGAGATTTTTCTCGACCCATTGGACGGGCTGTCGCCTTTAGCAGCCGAGATTCCCCTCTCCCCGGTTCCCCCGGGAGGAGTTGAGGATCCCGTGGGCTCGCCTGTGCCTCCGGTTCCGGAGCCCTCGGATGGACCATCCGAGCCGAAGGGAGTGCCGGTTCCGGCCGACACCTCCCCGCACCGACCTCGGAAATTCCGGGACTCTCGGTCTCGGTCTCGGACCTCTTCGCGGTCCAGCCGATCCCACCGTCATAGGCGGTCTCGGTCTCGGCACCGCGGTAAGCGGCGTCGCCGCTCGTCCTCGTCCTCCTCCTCGGATGAGGGGAGGCTTCGGCGTAAATTACGTCGACGGTACGAGGACCTTATGTTGCAACAGCTCCTCCTGGCGGGAATAAGCCGACTCCGTCGCCTTCCCGGCCATTAAGTAACTGTCACCGGGCAGCCGACACAACCCCTCGACTTATCCGAGGCCTATACCCAGGCGGTTGTTCGGCCAAAACCAGCTGCTCCACCGATTCCGGTGGAACCTCCGCCTCCACAGCCACCAATTGGGGCTCCGACCAAGGATTCTCGGTCGGCTAAGGGTCTACCCCATCGGCTGTCAGTTACCCTCACTCCCGACCGACCTCGGCAGGTGAAGGGTGGCTCAGGCCAGAGGCAGCTCTTCGAGGACTCTTCCGAGTCCGAAGATGATTCCTCCTTTTTCTCCAAGCGACTGGACTTGGAGTCTTCAGGAGGTCAGTCAATGGACGATAGCCCGTCGTCCTTCCCTAGGACTGCTTGGCTCATCTCGGAGTCTACGGGATGGAGCTCGAACCCGTTCCAAGGGGCCAGGTATCCCCTCACGGAGATTCTGGACCGAGGGGATTCTCCGACGGAGGCCTTTCCGGTGGCCGAGGCCATAGTGGGTCCGGCACTGGAACTTTGGCAGCGCCCTGCTTCCTGCCCTGCGCCTTCGGCCAGGATGGCCAGGAAGTATGCGGTCCCTACCGGTTCCTTGTCCGGTTTTTCGGAACACCCCTCTGCTGAGGGGTTGGTTACCGACAGCGTTTTCCGGCGCGCCGGCAACGCCAGGGATGTGGACAAACCTCCTGACAAGGAGTCCAAGAAATTGGACTATGTCGGGCGAAAAGTCTACGCTGCGTCCTCTCTCGGCCTTAGTCAGGCCAGTTCGGCCGTCCTCATGGCACATTTTTCTCATGCCCTGTTGGGCTCCCTGGATGAGGTCATCCCTCATCTTCCCGCCGATCTGCAGACTACGGTTAAGCAGGTGCGGGACCAGGGCAGGGCAGTGGCCAAACAGCAGCTCCAGACTGCTTTGGATATAGGGGACTCATGTGCCAGATCGGTGGCGGCCGCGGTGGCTATCGTCGGCGGGCTTGGCTGAGGATATCCACCTTTGCCTCGGATACCCAGCACAAGTTGGCGGATGTTCCCTTTTTGGGGACTGACCTCTTCGGCCCTGGGGTGGAAGGTCACCTGCAGAGGATCGAGAAGTCCAATGCTACCTTGGACTCGGTCTCTTCCGCTCAGAAGGACAAAGGCCGCAAACCACAGCCTAAGCCCTTTCGTCCTTCTGTGCCCCCGGCGCGCCCGGCCCAGCAACGTCAGGGCCAGCAGGCTCGGCCTCGGCATCCCAAACCCAAGCCGCCGGCTTCCTCTAACAGGAGGCAGGGAGGAAAGGGCCCAGGAGGTCCCTCGGCCGGTCCCTCCTCCAAGCCTGCCCAGTGACGGGCTGAGGGGTGTCGCCCCCATCCCGTCACCTTACCCTGGGTCCCCGTGGAGGCGGCTCCAGCACTTCCGTTCCGCCTGGTCCGCTGTTACCACGGACAGGTGGGTCTTGAGGTGGTGGGAAGAGGCCTGCCTCTGGAATTCGAGCAGGCACCACCCTTCAGGCCGTCGCCTCGGGAGGCCGGGATCCCCAGCCTCACTGGCGGCTCGTCGAGCCGACATCCGCTCCTCCTCCAGAAGGAGGTGGTAAGAGAGGTGGTGGACCCTCCTTCAGACCCAGGGTTTGTGTCCAGGTACTTCCTGGTTCCGAAGCGGACGGGGGGCTGGCGCCCCATTCTCGACCTACACGACCTAAACAAGTTCCTAAGGTCTCGAACCTTCAGGATGGTCACTCTGGCTCAGATAATACCATCCTTGGAACGCGGCGTGTGGTTCTGCTCTCTGGACTTGCAGGACGCGTTTTTTCACGTCCCTATCCGTCCGTCTCACCAGAGATTCCTTCGCTTCCGAGCGGAAGGATCCCTCTTCGAGTTCCAAGCCATGCCCTTCGGCTTGTCTCCAGCTCCCAGGGTCTTCACCAAATGCATGGCAGTGGTGACAGCATTCCTGCGGCGCCGAGGGGTCCGGGTGTACCCTTACCTGGACGACTGGCTGATAGCAGCTCCCTCCAGGAAGGAGGCGGAGTGGTCAGAGATCTGGCCCTCCAGGTCTGCTCTCAACTGGGCCTCCTTATCAACGAGGCCAAGTCGAGACTCGAGCGAAGCAGGTGATTCTATTCATCGGGCGCAGCTCGACTCTCTTGAGCCAGGCGCGGCTCGGCGGACAGGGCCGAGTTCTTTCCTCCTTTGCCCGATCATTTCTGGTTGGGCAATTATGCCCTGCCGGGACTTCCTCGCCTCCTGGGTCTCATGGCGGCCTGCACCAGCGTGGTCCGTTGGGCCGCTGGAACATCGTCCCTTCAGTGAGGACTGGCCAGCCAGTGGTCCTGGCGCTGCGATCCCTTGGACCAGCTGTAGCCGGTGACACAGGGATGTGGGCAGCTCTCCAGTGGTGGACCGTTCCAGATCATTTGCAGGAGGGCATCCCGTTCGTCCGCCCGAGCCGACGGTCTCTCTGTCGACCGATGCCTCTCTGATGGGTTGGGGTGCCCATCTGGGGAACACGGGCTCATGGCCTCTGGTCCCATGGGAGTCGATGCCACATCAACCTGCTGGAGCTCGAGCGGTCGCCTAGCTCTCACCGCCTTTGCTCCGTTCCTCGGGGTCAAGTGGTCCGAGTCAGGCGGACAATACCACGACCATGTACTATCTAAACCGCCAGGGCGGGACGCGCTCCATGCTTCTATGCAAGGAAGCTCTCCGCATTTGGTCACTCGTGCGCAGCCTGGAGGCGGATCTCCTAGCCATTCACGTGGCAGGAGCCTCCAACACCCTGGCCGATGCCCTGAGCCGGATAGGGGCTGCATCCCACGAGTGGTCTCTCCTGCGGGTAGTACAGCATCTGTTCTCCCTTTGGGGCACACCTCAGGTGGACCTGTTTGCCTCCATGGAGCAGCGAGCTGAGTCTGTTCCATGCCCGCCCCCTCAGCAGGGCTCGCTGCAGGGGATGCCTTCTCGAGGCAATGGACCCCGGGCCTCTTTCGCCTTTCCCCATTTCCCTTGATCACAAGGTGCTTCTCAAGGCGAGGAGGGACAAGGCGCAGGTGATTCTGATAGCCCCAGACTGGCCTCGCCAGTTCTGGTACCCAGATCTCCTCAGTCTCAGCTCCAGGACTCGCTGCAGCTTCCAGCTCGCCCGGACCTGCTCTCAGTCAATCAGGGAAGGTGTTCCATCCGGACCTTCAATCCCTGCACCTGACGGCCTGGTTCCTGAGCGGCTAGAGTTCCAGGCCTTTGGGTCTTTCCGACGAGGTCCTCAATGTAGTTGAGGCGTCCCGTAAGGAGTCGACCAGAAAATGCTATGCCTTCAAATGGAAAAGGTTTTCCATTTGGTGTCAGGACAAGGGCTTGGACCCTTCCTCCTGTTCCTTGGCAAGCATCTTGGACTATTTATGGTCCCTTTCTAGTCAAGGGCTTAGGTCGACGACCCTAAGGGTGCACCTGGCAGCCATCTCTGCTTACCGGGCGCGGGCCGGGAAGCAGTCGGTGGCGCAGGAGAAGGTGGTCTGGCGCTTTTTCAAAGGCCTTGATCACATTCTCCTCCAGTGCGGGAACCCCACCTCCGTGGGATCTACTGCTGGTACTGGCAAAGCTCATGGGCAAGCCATTCAACCTATGCACAGGTGTGCTCTCTCTCACCTGTCGTGGAAGACCGCCTTCTTGGTGGCTATCACGTCAGCCAGAAGGATGGGAGAGCTCCAGGCGGCGCTCCATCGAGTCTCCTTACCTGGTCTTCCACAGGGACAAGGTTGTCCCTGCGCCCCCACCGAAATTCCTTCCGAGAGGTGGTCGAGTTTCACCTTAACCAGGTGTTGACTCTGCGGTGTTCTACCCCAGTCACACCGAGGTCAATATAGGCTCCATACTCTGACCCTAGAAGGGCGCCGCTATTATAAGGAGCGCACGGCTGAAATTGGGAGAGGTTCGCCAGCTGTTTGTCACCTACGCTGAAGCGCATCTGGCAGACCTGCAGCCAAGCGGACGATAAGCAGGTGGGTAACCTCCTGCATAGATCTCTGCTATAAGTTGGCGGGCATGGAGCCTCCCAGAGGATAAGAGCTCATTCTACCCGCCATACTGCTGCATCGGTGGCTGCTTCCAGGACGCCCCTATCCAGGAAATCTGCAGGCTGCTACCTGGAAGTCAGCAAACACCTTCATTACCCATTACCACGACCTTGAGTCACGCCGGGATGCTGGTTTTGGGGCCTCGGTTCTCCAGTCTCTCTTTCCCAAGTAAGTATTGGGGTGTGCGTCTTGCCTCCCTCCTCCCGGAGGAACTGCTAGGAGTCTGCCAATGAGTGTGGATGAACAACATATCCATGTCCTAAATACAGGTTACTCACCTGTAACAGGAGTTCTAGGAATGGTATATGTTGTTCATCCTGACTCACCGACCTCCGGCCCGACGCACAGACTGAGCTTCCAGCGGGCCAGATCTGGCGTCATGGGGCGGAGCCGAGAGTTATACCACCCGGGTGGGTGGGAGGAGCAAGCTTGAAGACCTTCCGGCAAGATTTAAAGCGGCAAGGATACTGCCAATGAGTGTGGATGAACAACATATACCATTCCTAGAACTCCTGTTACAGGTGAGTAACCTGTATTTATGTAACTCATTCAAGATTCCATCAGGTGGTCAGAAAAAAGTCAGAGCATTTGTGTAAAAACTAACAAATGAAAATAGCATGCACACTGGCCTTTGAGGCTGGAAGATCAGAAGGCTGTGTGTTCTATCCTCACACTAGGCATGTGGGTTAAAGAGCTAGCATACTGCTTAAAACTAACATTAGAGTTTAAAAGCAGTTAACCATTACCTTTTATATTTGAGGTACTTTATCTTTTCCCTTTGTTTAATTAGAAGATTGTTTACCTGATGTTAATATGTGTGATGTGTGGAACAGCACTCAGTGTGGCAGCTGACATAGCTAGCTATACCGCCCCCACTACATCACCAGCATTGTGACCTCACTGACTGTGACATCACTGCTACCTAGGAACAGCAATTTAGTGACTGCCAGGTCATTCACCTGTGATTTCACTGTCATCGAATTCACAATGCTGATGATGTAGTGGGGGGCAGTAGAGCTAGATATGTCAGCTGCTTTGCTAAGAGCTGTTCCACACATCCACCACAACATTATGACATAGGAGACTCTCTGATGGGCAAAAGGAGAAAGAAAGGTACTTCAGAAATAAAATTTTATAACTGAGTACTTCTTAAAATGTATATTATTTTCCTGTCTGCCTGGTTTGGCTCCACTAGCTCTTTAAATCCCTATAATGGGGGGGGGGGCTCCTGTCGTTTCTGTCTGCCTGTTCAGGTGGATGTAAAGATCCTATAGCACTTCTCAAAAAGAGCAGGTGAATTTCCATGGTGTCCTGGCCAAATTTCCCTCATTCACTAAAAATATCACCAACAGCTTAATGTGGTTCAAGTAAGAATTTATGTCATGTTACAATTTCAGTTGGTTACCATCTGTAAACCGCCCCCCTCCTCCTGTCACCCTGAAAAAGGGACTTCTAGTCTTAGTGGGCCTACCCGGCCAACAAAATTCAACAAATAAATTCCCCCATTCAAACACCATGAAGTCTTGCTATATTATAACAATAGCAGTCAGCCACTGCAGCTGAACTGCCCCGGAGAGGAAGGAGTTAACTCCAGAAGATCTGGAGTTCTACAGCGCGAGGGCGCTGTGCCCAAAGCTCTATCTGGCAGTTTCAAATGAAACTGTCAGATTCTTTACTCCGCTTCACTGAACAGTCGCTCCGGAGATCAGCTCCTTCAGCTCGGTTCATTCTCGGTTCAAGAGAGTAGTTTTCGGTTTATTTGAACCGGCAAAAGTCATTATTTTTACCGCATTTCGGTCTAAAGCTCTATCTGGTAACCGTAAGTACAAAAATTCAAGTCTGTGTGGAAAATTAATTATCGGTTCGGTTTTGAACCGATCGCTTGGTTTTTTCTGCCTTTTAAAACTGCACTGTGGGTTTTAGAGTGCGGTTCCCGGTTCTTATCGGTTCTAAAAAAAACGAAATTATTACGGTTTTTTCAAATACCCGTGACACGGTTAGGAACCGATAAGGGTGTCTTGCCTGGCACTGCCATCAAAAGGGCAAGTTTTGGTTAGGTCTGGCATTATGTCTGAGAAACCCAAAAGAAAAACCGGCCCACTGGTTTCAACACTGTGGATGTCTGTGGGGACGCCTTTGCCAAGGCTGACCCACACACCACTTGTGTCTATTGTCTGGGGGCTGACCACCTCCTGTCAGACTGCCAGGTGTGTAAAAATTTCCCTGCAGCCACCCTGGAGAAGAGATTGGGCCGGCTCAGGGAACGAGAGGCCAAAAAATTCGCTGACCCGGATGGCCAGCCCGGTTCAGTACCCACTGGACCAGAGGGAGTTCCCTCTGACCAGGGCGAGACTTCCTCGGGCAAAGGAAGACTGGTTCAGAGGAACCAGTCCCAAGTAAAAGACAAAGAAATCAGGAGGTTTGGAGTCCAGAATTGTGTCTCCAACTGCTGCAGAGATAGCTAAAGCCATTCAGATTGTCCAGTCACTGTCTCAGGGATCTGTAGAACCACCAACAGTTGGTAAAGGTTGGTTCGTTCAGTCCCAGTGGTTCAGGATTTTGAAGTTGAGGATTTTATGAACCACAGGAGGGAGGAGGAATTTGATCAATATATGTGTGGCTGGGAGGGTCTGGACGTGCCCATTGAACGGGCATTTCTCCAGACAGACCTTTAGAATCTCCCCTACTCTGTCTGAGTCCCTTCTTTCTTTATTTTTTACAAAAGGTTGCAGAAACCCTCCAGCTTCCTTTAGAGGAGGCTGTGGATGAGCAAGAGGAGCCTGATTATGTGGAAATGATGGATATTCCAGAGTCTAGGAGGTTGTCTATTCCTTTGCATAAGTCATTTAGGAAGCAAACAACAAAGATTTTAAAAATCCTCATTCTGTCCCTCCTGTAGATAAAAAATGGACAGAAGGTATACTTTGTCAGGCTCGGATACAGACTTCCTTATTGAGCAGTGTAGTCATGTAGGTGTGGTACAAGCTGCAGCCTGTGACAAGGCTAATATTCCTCTGGCCTCACATCCTCCTGACAAGGATTCTAGGAAGATTGATGCCATGGCGAAGAAACAGTATATGGCAGCTTCTTTGGGACTCAGGCAGGCAAATTATATGGCTTATGTGGCTAGATAGCAGAAATCTAGGTGGGACACAGAATGCAGTTAGCCAAGCAGGCCCATGGCCAGCTGGCTAGTGAGTTGGAACAGGTGGCTGCTGATGGCATTGAAGCCTCTAAAGTTCAATTTCATACTGCTGTTGATGTTAATGATGTTTCCTCCAGGGTCATGGCCACTTCTGTAGCTTTCCGTAGGTTGGCATGGCTCAGATGCACTAATCTGTCCCAAGATACTCAGTCAAAGGCTATGGATTTTCCTGTAGTGGGAAATTCTCTGTTTGGGGAGCAAACAGAAAATTATATGAAAAAGATGGATGAATACAGAACTACCTACAAAAGTGCCCAGGCTAAGGAGAAGCATGCCATGCCACAAAGGCATGCTCCCAGAGGTAGGGCAGACCCTTTTCCAGGCCTTTTAACCAATTTCAAGCCTCCTCTGCTGTCTCTGAGGAAGGTTTCTTCAGAGGCAGGGGTAGACGTGGCGCAAGTAGACCATCTCCCTCCCCTCAGCCTAAGGCTGCTGCTAAGCAGGCACCCTGATGGGGTGCCCAGGGCCGATTCTCCTGTACCAGTGGGGGGCAGGTTGGCCTATTTCAGCCAGAGCTGGCTGTCCCTAACTTCGGACAGATGGGTTCTGGAGGTAATAGGCCAGGGTCTGGTTCTCAGCTTCAAATATTTTCCAAAGATGAGAGCCAGGCATTTCCCACCTGCAAATCCTCCAGAAGCCCTTGCTTTGGAAGCAGAGGTTTCTTCTCTTCTGGTCTGCAAAGCAGTGAAAGGGTTCCTCCTTGCCATCAGGGCAAGGGGCTTTATTCAAGATACTTTCTTACCCCAAAGACAGGAGAATGGCGCCCATTCTGGATTAAGATACTTGAACAAGCATCTGTTGAAACCAAAGTTCAAAATGTTAACTCTGGCAATGATATTGCTTCCCTAAGGCCAGGGACTGGCTAGCTTCCCTGGACCTCAAGGATGCCTATTTTCATGTTCTGATCAGGCCTTCCCACCGAAAGTACCTCAGGTTCGAACTGCCCTCAGGCCACTACCAGTTCAGGGCAATGCCCTTCGGCCTTACCTCTGCCCAAGGGTATTCACAAAATGTCAGCTGTGGTAGTGGCTCATTTAAGAAGGCAAGGGTTGCTGTGTTTCCCTACCTGGACGACTGGCTCATTGTGGGTCAGTCTCCAGGTCAGGTGAATCCACTTGCAAGTCACCCAGCAGCTTCTCACTTCTCTGGGATTCCTGCTAAACTTACCAAAGTCAGTTCTGGAACCAGTTCAGGCCCTAACTTTCATAGGCGCAGAATTGAACACAAGGTTAGCCAGGGCCTTTCTTCCCTCGGAAAGGGTGGACAGACTCATCGCCTGGCATCCTCCTTTACCTCACGGGTCTCTCGACCAGCAAGGCATTTTCTGCAACTCCTCGGGCACATGGCTGCTTCCACAGCTGTTGTGCAGGAGCAAGATTCCAGATGAGGACATTCAGTTCCATTTGAGGGCCTATTGGTCTCAGAGGAAGGACCCCTACAAATTGGTCCCAGTTACTCAAACCCTGATCCTGGCCTTACACTGGTGGCAGGATCAAAGCAATCTAAACAAGGGTTCCTTCATTCCCATTTCTCCCTCCCTCACCCTCACCACGGATGCCTCCCTGTTAGGGTGGGGGCTCACCTGAGCAACCTTACCACTCAGGGAGTGTGGTCTCCTCAGGAATCTCTGCTCCACATCAATCTTCTGGAACTCAGAGCTGTCTTTTAGCTCTTCGGTCTTTTCAGATTCTGTCCAGAACAAAGTGGTTCAAGTCAGGACAGACAATACCACCACAATGTGGTACATCAACAAGCAAGGGGCACTCGGTCTTCAGCCTTGTGCACGAAGCAATGAAGTTGTGGTCTCTGGCTTATTCCCTGAACACCTCCCTGATAGCGGTTCATCTCCCAGGGAAGGACAATGTGCTGGCGGACGCCTCAGCAGAATTTCTCAGGGCCATCACGAATGGGCTCTGAATCCACAAGTACTGGGGTCTGTCTTTGCCAGTTGGGGCACCTCAGATAGATCTTTCGCAGCCCCAGACAACCACCAACTTCCTCTTTTTTGCTGCAGGCCTCCAGTACTGGGCTCAGTCCCTCTGGATGCCTTTCTGTTGGATTGGAAAGGGAAGTTCCTGTATGCCTTCCCCCTTTCCTCTCCTTTTCAGGGTACTAGTGAAAATCAGATCTCAACCTTGCAGAGTGATTCTGATTGCCCCAGATTGGGCCAGACAGCCCTGGTACCCTCTGCTCCTGTCCCTGGCAGTCCACCTGCCCTGAGCCTGCCCAGAGTTCACGACTTACTGGCCTGTGCACAGGGAGAGTGTGGTATCGGACCTCAAGTCCCTCCACCTCAAGGCTTGGCTCTTGAGAGCTAGAATTTGCTGATTTACACCTTTCTCAAGGTGTTATGGATATTTTAAAGGCTTCAAGGAAGCCTTCCACTAGGGCCACTTATAATTCTAAGTGGAAGAGGTTTTCCATCTGGTGCTCTGAGGCAGATTGTCCCAGAATCTGCTGATCTTCCCATTCTTTTGGACTATTTGGTCCATCTGAATTCCCTAGGCCTTAGACCAGCTACCCTGAAGGTTCATCTGGCAGCTGTCTCTGCTTTTGTGTCAGCAGGGAAGCCTGCCTCCTTTCTTCTCACCCTGTGTTCTCCAAGTTTTTAAAGGGTTACTTCAACTAACCCTCCTTTGGGAACCAGCTCCGCCTGGGACCTGAATATTTGCATTGCTCAGTTAATGCAACCCCTTTGAGCCTCTGTCTTCAGCAGAACTCAAGTATTTAACTTGGAAAACCGTTTTCTAGTAGCTATCACCTCTGCCAGACGCATAAGTGAGTTACAGGCCCTGTCAGTGGAAGAAGATTTTATCTCTTTCCACAGAGATAAGGTAGTCCTTAGGACTAATAGAAATTTTTGCCTAAGGTGGTTTCTGATTTCCACCTGAATCAATCTATCTCCTCCCAGTATTTTCACTGAGCATTCTTCCTCAGGTGAGGAGACTGCACAGCTTGGATGTCAAAGGGCATTAAGTTACTATCTAGGGGCACCAGAGGTCATAGGTTCGAATCCCTCCAACTGTTTCTTACCTATGGCGAGGTTGGAAAGGAAACCTGCCACTAAGAGAACAATTGCAAGGTGGATTGTCTCTTGTATCCAATTTTGTTATCAGAAACTGGTAGAGAACCCCCTCAGGATTGAGGGCCCACTCCACCAGGGTAAGCTGCGCTCCAGCGGCTGCTAGAGACATTCCTATTCTGGAGATTTGTCAAGCTGCTACCTGGAAGATGGTTCACACCTTTACAAGCATTATTCCTGGATGTCCAGTCCAGGAGAGATGCTCGTTTGGCACAGCTGTGCTTCAGAGCCTATTTCCTAAGTAGGTTCTGACCCTCCTCCATGGAGGTACTGCTGTGTAATCTGCTATTGTTATAATATAGCAAGACTTCATGGTGTTTGAAGAAAAATTACTCACCTTAGTAATTGCTTTTCTTCTCATGGAGTCTTGCTATATTATAACCACCCTCCCTCCTGCCCCTCTCAGAACTCCTACTTGGGTAGAGGTGGCAAATTGGTGCAAGCACTGTGTCATGCCATTTTAGTTTTCCCCTAACCCTGTTTTCCTTTGGGTTAGGGATCTAGATTGTTCATTTAGGTTATTTTTTATTGCCCCTTCTTGGACTTGAGTCTTGAGGGGAAGGGGGGTTCATATGTGCTTGTCAAGGGTGGTAAAACGAACCATAATACTATCAACCTTTGTTATTATGGTTCTGGGTGTTCTTTGTTGTTTATATTGTTGTTATTACTACTAGTAGGTAGCCATAGGCTAGTGTAGTTTTCACACAGACTTTTTCCGTCCTTTGATGTTGGCTTCGTAAAAGATCTGACAGTTTCATTTGAAACTGCCAGATGAAACTTTGGGCACAGCGCCCTCGCGCTGTAGAACTCCAGATCTTCTGGAGTTAACTCCTTCCTCTCCGGGGCAGTTCAGCTGCAGTGGCTGGCTGCTATTGTTATAATATAGCAAGACTCCATGAGAAGAAAAGCAATTACTAAGGTGAGTAATTTTTTCTTATGCCTTATGGATTCCATATAAATCCAAATCATTCCAAGGCCATCTTGACATATAATTTTAATACCTAACAGCAAATCAGAGCCCTTTTCCTGATAAAAGGCTGCAACATATTACATTTAAATAAACAACAAAGTCACAAATAAGGAACTAGTGGCTTATGGAAAAATCTGCAGGAATTTATACAGGGATTTGATGCTGCCTCTACAGGGAAAATACAGGAAATTAAGGGCTTGTTACAGGACAATGGTTATTTGGATCTGGGAGCACTGTGATGATTGTGACTAAACAGCACTGTCTAGGCTCGTAGGTAGTTTACAAGCTCAGTAGGCGCTGATGCCTTTTATGAGCTCGCCACCTCTCATTGGTGGAAAATATATTCTCTTTGACCCATGTATAAATCTATTTTTCTTTTAAAAATGCTTACAGAATTACTTTCAACAATATCCTCGGGTAATGCATTCCATACTAATATGACCCTTTGAGTGAACCACTGACTTCTTTTATTATGGCACCAACAAGAAAATAACTTTGGTCATTTGGTAGCTTTTCACAGCCCTATCGGCTCTGGCTAGAGTTTGTCTACTTAGCTGTCGGTGTATGCAGTGCAATGCATGTCTTTACCAGTTGATTGGAGGTCCTTGTGTATAGATCATTCCCCTGTTCTACTTTGCCCTTGTGGGCCAAAGAACTGGGAGCCTGAGACTGCTCCCAAATCTTGGCCTCCAGATGGTAGTGCATAGTGCGGGAACAATACTGTTGTGCTAGTCAGCATTCTTAAAGCAGCAGTACTAGTTAATAAAAATGTTCTTTTTATGATAGTTTTGTCAAACAAGCCCCACAACTGATAAAACTTGAATCCTTTGCTTTTAATTTTTTTGTTTTCTTTATATTATTTTTTCTGACAGTTTAGCACAGACCCTTGCTAGGAGTACCATATTGGTTTCTCAGGCGGTGCAAAAATCTGGGAATTGATGAACACTTCTTGTTTAACTAGTACTAATGCTTTAAAGGACTAGATTTTATACAGTGGGGGCTCAAATATAATATAACTTTTCAAATTCCTGTTGTTAGTTGGCCCAGTGACTCAGAAACCCAAGTTTGGGAATGGACGTGGTAATATCTGGAATCGATATGGGATCAGAATGCTCCTGGAACTGTAATGGAGTGATTCAAGTTTTGCTTTTTTCAGCATCAGACACAGCACCTTCAAAATCATGGAACCTGAATTACCAAATAATGGGGGTTTCGGACTCAGAATGCACTCAGAACCTGGGAGGGACAGACTGAAGGAGCACTTGACTTCCTCTGCCATTTCTGAGATCCTTTCTGTCTGAGGAAGGGAGAAGGGGGAGCATAGAGTGAGGAAGAAGGAAACAGAGGAGTTCAATGGGTGGTTAAAAGGGTGGTATCAGGAACAGGGGTACCACTTTGTGGGGGACGGGGGGTTTTTGGGACAGGAAGCTTTTCAAAGGTGATGATCTTCACTTGATGAGAGAGGATAGTAGTGCATTAGGGCAGACGTTTGACATCTACATTGGCAGACTAACTACAGTATGAGAGAGACTTGAATTAGGGATTCCACAGGTGAGATAGATGAAGTGTAGAACCTAGACAGGAGTGCCCCTAGGATGAGGTAAGGTGTGCAAGAAGTAGTAGTAGAGTGGAATGAGTTCAGGGGAATGAGGAAATGTGTAGACAAAATAGACAAGCAAAAAGAATGAAAAACACTGGACACCTAGGATATCAAGGAACTGTGGTGAGGAAGTCATGCAGGAACCAAAAGGGGTGAGAGTGTAAGATGGAGCGTGGTGTACCTCAATGCCAAGAGCCTGGGTAATAAAATTAGCAAACTCGAGGGACTGACGGCAGACTCTGGGTTGGATCTAATGGCCGTTACCGATACTTGGGCCAATGAGAATGACGACTGGGACCTGGCAATCCTTGGATGCACCTTATATAGGTTCGATAGAGGAATGGGTACGGAAGCAGTAGAGGATCCTTTCATTGAAGGGAAAGGGAAGGTAGAATCACTGAGGGTACAGCTCACAGAGTCATCAGGTTGAAAATTCCACTTCAAGATGGTTTACGAGCCACCAGAGTAGGAAGAGGAGAGAGATAATGAACTAGAAGCAAAAGTAGAAAAGTGGGCAGCAAAAAGGGGAGGTTGAAGTAGTAGGAGATCTCAACCTGCCAGACATTGACAGGACCATCCCAGCAGCCAGGAGTGCCAGACGTCAGGTCCTGTGTAGCACTTTGCAGGACTGCATGCTGGTGCAGCAGGTCAGGGAACCCATTAGACAACCATTCTTGATGTGGTATTCACCAACTCAGTAGATGGAGTGTGGGTTGGGGAACCACTGGGGTCCAGCGACCACAATACTATATGATTTGAGTTAGCCCTGGGCACCAGTAAGCCCTCAACTAAGGCTGAGATGCTAGACTTCAGAAGGGCGGATCTCAACCAAATGAAGGGACTAGTCCTGGGCAGATTATCTGGGGTAGACGGCATCAGCAGAGTAGAATGTAGATGGGGTCATATCAGATGCTGTTCTCAGAGCAGTTAAACATGCACAAGAACAGTTAAGGGTTAGCAGCCCTGAAGGTAAACATTGCCCCGAGGCTGGATGGAGTGCATCCAAGGATACTAAGGGAATTGGCATCAGTGTTATCCTAACCCTTGGTGGAGCTGTTCAATAGCTCTTTGCAGCAAACGGCAGTTCCCAAGGACTAGTGGATGGCAAATGTAGTTCCACTACACTAGGGTGGAGAGAAGGAGCAACTGGAAAACTATAGACCCATCAGCCTTCCTTCCAATGTAGGGAAGCTGATGGAGACGCTATTCAAAGAGGACCTAGAGGAATATATAGAGAACAGTGAGCTTCAGGATAGTAAGTAGCATGTGTTTGTGGCAGGGAGGTCTTGTCAGAACAACCAGATAGTATACTTTGACTGAGTAACCAGGGTAGTTGACAAGGGGCACACAGCAGACTTACTATAACATAGAAACAGACTGTGACAGCAGATAGGGACCGCTTGGCCCACCTGGTCTGCCCGTTTCCCTACCTACAGGATAGGCTGCAGATCCTAGTTAACCAACAGCCTATTTCTTCCTACCCCCCCACAAGAATTGCCTTATGTCTGTCCCATGCATTCTTGAATTCTCCCACAGTTTTAGACCCCACAACCTTCTCAGGAAGGCTGTTCCATGCATCCACTGCCCTCTCTGTGAAAAAATACTTCCTCACACTGCCCCTGAACCCCCCCCATCTTTAAATTGTGTCCCCTTGTTCTTGAACGTCTCTTTTTCTGAAAGATGCTACCCTCTTGGACTTTGTTGATTCCACTGAGGTACTTAAAAGTTTCTATCATGTCCCCTCCCCCTTCTTTCCTCAAGGGTATACATATTAAGCTCCTTTAGTCTCTCCTCGTCGGCTTCTCTTGCAGACCCTGCACCATTTAGTTGCCCTCCTCTGGACTGCCTCTATCCTGTCTATGTCCTTGCAGATGGGGTCTTCCAGACTGGGCCAGTACTCCAGATGGGGTCTCACCAACTGTCTGTACAGAGAGATGACAACTTCCTGTTTTCTGCTGGTGTTGCCTCTCCCTATGCATCCCGGTATACCCCCAGCCCTCCCTACTGCCTTCTCACATTGCTTGCTAACCTTAAGGCCATCTGATATGATTACCCCCAGGTCCCTTTCCTTTTTTGTTGTTGTTACTACCTCCCCCATTGTGTAATCTTCCCCTGGGTTCTTGTTTCCCAGGTGCAATATTTTGCACTTCTTTGCATTGAATCCTAGCTGCCATACTTCTGACCATTCCTCCAACCTTGCCAAGTCCCTTCTCATCCTTTCCACGCCTCCTTGTGTATCAACCCTGTTGCAGATCTTTGTGTCATCTGCAAAGAGGCATACTTTTCCTTCCAGTCCTCTGCAATGTCACTTATAAAGACATTAAAAAGGACTGGACCCAATACTGAACCCTGCGGTACCCTACTAGTAACCCCTCTTTCTTCAGAGTGGACTCCATTTACAATTACCTTCTGTGTCCTGTTGTCCAGCCAATGTTATACCCAGGCTACCACCCTGGGACCCACTCCCAGGCTGGTTAATTTGACTATTAATCTTTTGTGTGGGACTGTGTCAAATGCCTTGCTGAAGTCTAGGTAGGCCATGTCCACAGCCCCTCCCTGGTCTACTACTTTGGGTCACCCAGTCAAAGAAATCTATTAGATTCGTCTGACATGACCTTCCCTCTGTGAACCCATGCTGCCTTGGGTCCTGTGCCCCACTGGTGTCTAGGTACTCAACAATTCTTTCCTTCAGAAGTGACTCCATCACTTTCCCTACCGCAGTGGTCAAACTGACAGGTCTGTAGTTTCCTGCCTCTGTCTTGGTCTCACTTCTGTAAAGGGGAATCACATCCGCCTTCCTCCAGTCCTCCCATGATTTGTTAAAAAGAGTAGTCAGTGGTTTCACTAGTTCCCCCCTTAATTTTTTAGAATTCTGGGGTGAATTTCATCTGGCCCCATTGCTTTGTCCACCTTCAGTTTTAGGAGTTCTTGCAGAACCCTTTCTTCTGTGAAAGGACTGGGATCGACCCCCTATCAAGAGTGCTTCTGTTAATTGGATTAGGCACTTCCCCCTCCTCTTTTGTGAATACTGAGCAGAAATATTTGTTCAATATCTCTGCTTTTTCACCTCGACTTCAGCAAGGCATTTGATTCGATGCTAAACCAAAGGCTGCTAGAGAAGATGGGGGGGATCTAGGTACATCTAGAAGAATAGTAAAGTGTGTAAGGAGTTGGTTGGAGGGTAGGCAGCAGAGAGTTGTGGTGAATTGGGTCAGATCAGTAGAAAAAGAAGTCACCGACGGAGTACCACAAGGATCTGTCTTGGGCCCAGTCCTCTTCAATATGTTCATCAGCGATATAGGAGAGGGAATCCGGGGCAAGTTATGTCTATTCACAGATGAAACTAAACTCTGAAGTAGAGCTGGCAACATGTAGGGTATAAGGGAATTGCAGAGAGACGTAAAAAAGCTTGAAAACTAGTCCAAAGTCTAGCAACTGAAATTCAGTGCCAAGAAGTGCAGAGTGCTGCACCTAAGGAACAGAACCCCCAGAACAAAGTATCGGATGGGAGGAATTCAGCTGGATACAATGTCAAAGGAAAGGAACATAGGAGTAATCATCAGTGCCCTCCATAAGCAAACTAGCCAGTGTAACAAGGTCTTCAGCAATGCTTACAGGATGATAGAGTGCATTGGGAGGGGGTTCAACAGTAGAAAGCAGGAGGTAGTGTTAGCTATGTATAGGTTACTGGTAAAGCCACACCTGGAGTACTGTGCCTAGTTCTGGAGTCCCCACTTAAAAAAAGAAGGACTGGCTAGAGTTGGTACAACACAAGGTGACCAAGATGATTTAGGGCCAGGAAGGAAGATCCTATGAGGATTGACTAAAGGCGCCGAACATGTATTCACTCAAAATCAGACCAGAGAGGGGGATATGAATGAGACCATCCAAGTTCCTGAAAGGAGTAAACAAGGTGAACTGTAAAGAGCTGTTTGCAAGGAACACAGAAGCTGGGACAAGGGGGTCAAGAGTGAAGGTTAATGGGGGAAGGTTTAAAAAGGATGTGTAAAAGTAATTTTTACAGAAAGTGTAGCTGAGCCATGGAGTAGTCTGCTGGTAGAGGTGATGGGTGCCAAAATCATAAAATCAAATACGCTGGGATACAGCCAATGTTGTAGTAGCTACCCAGAGGGATGAGGGAGGTGAAAACATGGAGAACAAGAGAGGAGGAGAGAGAGACAGACAGATTAGGGTAAGCAGAGACCCTACAGGCCTACAGTGGCAACAGGTCCTGGCGTATAAGATAATATGGGCAGGCCTGATGGACCGTCAGTCTTTTTCTGCCATCATCCTCCATATTTCTATGTCTCTATTAATTCTTAAATCAAAATATGAATTCTGGATCTCAAACCTCCATTCTAATACTGTGGATTCAGTCCACATCCCCAAATCTGACAGTCTACTGGATACAGCGAAGTTACAGGATGTCTTCAAACTAAGCTCCTCCCACCACCCATGGCATATCATCTGTCTCCATCCCCTTGTCATCAGATCTTCTGTTCCGCTGGGAGGGACAGGTCTCCTCCTCTTTTGCAGTTCCAACTGAATTAGAGGATTCTAGTTCTTTGGTGAATTTTGGCTTTTCTCAGAGTTTTCAGCTCATTGAGTATATTCCATCTTCGGGTTCAGGCTCCAGCAATGAACTTCAGCATGGACAAACTGAAACTGGGTTTGAAACACTGCATGTGTAGCAGCAAAAATATGTCAGCCACCGACCCGCATGACATGTGCCTGTACTGCCTGTGGTAACATCGCAACGTGAGGCAGTGTCCTTCATGTCAGGCCATGCATCTGATGTCATTGAAGGCATGGAAGGCTCGGTTCTATCTCAGTAAGCCCAGGTACCTCAGACCACCCTTGGTGACAGTCAAGTCTGTGGCCCACCAGGAGGTGACATCAGCCACAGTGGCCTTATTTTCGGCCTTGGCAGTGGTCCCACTTGAAGCAGCATCTGAGGTCCTTTCATGGGTGAATTCTGTGAAATGTATCTGGCCTTCCAGACTTACGGGGAGAGCCCACCGTATGAGGGCAAGCACAAGAAGCACCATTGTCAGTCGTGGGACCAAGATGATAATGTTCTTCTGCTCACTCTCGATTCCTCTGACCATTCAGTCTTGAACTTCTGCCAGTTAAGATGACTTCCTTAGTGGCCCCATTGGAGTACAAGACCTTAACTCTAATCAAGCTGATGGTCAACCAGTTGTTGGAGGTGGAGGAGCCCAGTCAGTGGCCCTGGCTGAATCATTCCCCAGTTGTGCCTATCTGATGGTCACCCCTCCGGTGCCCACTCAGAGACCTATTGTGGTCTCCCTGCTAAAGCAGGTCGTCTGCTTGATCCCACCAGTGGACAACTGCCTTCGGTTGAAAAATCAACATTCGAGGTCGAAGCATCAATCATGGTCCAAATCCCTCTTGACTGATTGATGTTAACATCAACACGAGTCAGACCCATCATCCTTGGATGAGAATTGATATTTATGCTGTCTTCACTGGAAGTATAAAGACTTGCACTGGCAACAGTGGACTATCACTGGATGCAGCAGGGCTCTGCTCCTGGGACCCTCATTGCCATTGGTCACCATGGTGGCTACATCCCCCAGCTGGTGACTCCACAGACTATGGGGCCCAACTCACCTCCCTTGGTGATGCAGTCTCCTCCCCCTCAGCCATGAGATGGAGCCCCCATGAAGGAATCCTGTCGGGTCACCGGCCTACAGAGTTGACTGACTGTCCATTGAGATCACTTACCGCTCTCAAGTTGTCAGCACCCAAGCAAAATGAACCAGGGGAGTCTTTGAGGACCCGCTGCACTTGAAGGAGGAGTCCTCCATGGCCTTGAGCAGAACTCATTGATCGACCCAGACTCCTTTGATGGTTGATACTCCCAGTCGAACTTGACCTGCTTTGGGGCTTTGCTTCAGTTGATGTTGGATTCCATGAAGGTCCTTTTGGAGGTGGTGCAGAAGAGGGCAAAATACCCTTTCACTGACATCCTGGACAAGGACAGTTCCCTGGAGGTGGCCCTCCCTGTGGCTGAGGTTGTAATAGAGCTGGCTTTGGATCTCTGGCTGCATCCAGCGTCCTGACCGGCACCCCTGACCTATGTGGCTTGTAAGTACGCGGTCCCTATTGGAAGTCTTTCGAGCATCTTCCAAGAATCAGTCTTCACCACTGAGTCATACTTATGGGTCTAGGACTGGAGGCAGCAGGACCTCATGGGAGCTGTTTTCCTAGAGGAAGGGAGCTGACATCGGCTACTTACATCACTTGCGCATCTCTTGTGGTTCCACGTGTGCTAGCTAATAACAGTCGTCAGCCTTGTCATGCACCTCATTTCCGTTCTTCCTGTTCTCGTTCACACCATGGGAGTAACAGCACCTCAGTTGGACAATCATCTACCAGATTTGTTATATGACACCACCAAAGCTTTTCTGTCTGTGTTGCCGACTTTCATTTAATTTATTTTCCATGATGGCGAAGTCAGGAAAAAAAAGAAGGAAGCCAAGAAACAATATCAGCCTCAAATCATGCCTCATTGCCCCTGTGGGAAACCTATCATGGTGAAAGATCGACATCAGCAGTCCTGGATCTGCCTTGTCAGTGCACGATATGGATGTGTGCAATGCCTGCTTCTCTGTGGACTGCCATACATTAGAGATTGGGGTGTTGACATGGGGTTACCTGATCCCCACCTTCAAAGGCAGACATCACACACATGAGGCCAAGGCATGATCTCTGGGCCCTTCCTCTGGGCCTCTTCCCAGCACTTTCCATGCTGAGGAAGCACACAGTCCTCTTTTATCTTGCTTCACATAGGTGTTGTAGGCCCTGCGAGGTGGGTCGGATGGACAGCTGGCTCCTTCTTGGCAGCTAGCTGCAACCCCCCCCCCCAAGTCCATCTGCCCTGGGCAGCAGACATCTCCAGTGGTGAGGCTGAAGCTAAATGCTCTTTCTACACTGGTGGGCACCTTGGTGTCATGGTCTGGTGCTGCCCTGGCTCCTGTCATTGAGTGGGGTGATATCTGCCATATGTCGGGTCCTCTCCTGTCACCACAGTGTCAGGAGAGGGACCAGCATTGAGGCCATGTGACATCCAGTTCCTGAGGTGCTGATATTTATCTCTCCCCATGTAGCCCTCATGGCTCTGGGGCTGGGATTGACACCAGACTCTGCGATAGGAGTGGCACAGACCATGTTGTCAGCCTTGGGCCCAACACAACATGGTACCAGAGTCACCCCTGAGCCATCACTGGTGCCATTTGCTTGTGGTACCAGGATGGGTATGGAACTGGGGTCAGTGTCAGACATAGCACAGGGCTCAGCACCAGGGGCGGTGCTGGTCACGGTGCTGGAGGGGAGCTAACATGGTTAGTTCCTGGTTCCGGGCCTGGTGCTGGAGGCGGCACCAGCTTGGGGTCAGAGGACAGCAGGGGTGTGGATTACTCTCCGGACCCACAGGCTGAGCCAACCATTGGTGAGGACTGGAGCAGCCCCACTTCCCTCTTGGGCCTATACCACCTCTGCCAGAACTTCCAGAGATCAGGGGCCCTTTGGAGCCAATCATCTGGAGTCAGTATCGACGTGTGACTGGTGTCTTGAAACCAGTACCATACAGTTCAGTTTCAACACGGACCCCTAGCACCACCCACTTGCATGTCCAGCACCTCCCCCTTCGTCCTCCTCTGAGGGCACAGAATACTCCCTTTATTTATTTATTTGAAAATTGTTGGCTTGGAGAGGCACACTGAGCCAAGGCTCATTTCCAGGTGCGACCCAGGGGAAAGGGATGGGAAAGCACAATTACACAGGAAAACAAACCAGGCAGTTACGTAAGGAATAAGACACAATGAGGTGTGGTTTATGGCCTTATAAGAGGACACCCCAGAGTGTCTTATTCCGCTTATAAAATGGGTCTCCAGTAAATCGGTTAATTAAACATTTCGCATAAAAAGTGGACATAAAAAACGGAAAAAACATGATAATCATGGAAAAATCAAAAAAGTAGTCCTTGTCATTCACTGAATTGTCAGAGGGAGATTCCTCTGGAAATGATGCACAGACTCATTTTTTAGTAGGTGCTCGACTGGCAATTAACCTAATAATATTCCACAACAAACATCAAACATCCTTTGTCACCCATCATCATCTTTTTACATATTTACAATCATCATATCAGTGTATTCACATGAGGCATTTTATCAGGTCCAATCTAGTCCGTACATCCAAATATCATAACTTGTCTCCAGTGTCTCATCTTCTTCCATCCTCTTCTCAGGGTCTGGATGCATGAAACCCAACACCTCTATTCTCTGTTCCTACTGCTGTGCCCTACCTGAGTTCGGGTGTTGAATCAACCCGACCCCCATTTTAGTTCAGTCTTTTTTCCTCCAAATTCCTTCTGCTACATTCACATCCGGGTGCCTTACCCCAGACCGTGCTTGTTCCCCGCCCGCACTCCTCCCCCAATCCTAGCCCTCCCAACCCTTACACTAGCCTATCTCCAGCTTAAGCAATGGAATGATGGGCTTCCCTAATTCCCATTTCCTTCCCTGCCAACTTTTTCCCCACTCCTCAATATTATCACCTGTCTTTGACACAAAATCCGACATGCCCACCGTCGATAGGTGGACACCATCTGGCCTGTAGCAACCCGGTTCATAAAAGAAATATCATTATACATGATATATGACTCCCCTTCCTTAGCTATCCATGCAGCAACCCACCTGTTAACCTTTTCCTAGCCCTTTCCACCCCCCCGATATCCCTTGCATGGCGCCAAACTATCCTGGATATTATTTCTGACCATGCTACCCCGACTTCTGTCCACCATTGTTTTATGACCCCCAAATCTCTTTCAATATCTTTGTACAATGTGCACATTTCATGCCCCAGACCCCTTTCCAGTGTAGTCTAACTTTGTCTGGATCCTGCCCCAGCTGTTTTCCTCCTGGATGAATAGCAACCCACTTCTCCGCCCAGTAAATGTACACATGCATGCCCAATGATCCACACCTGCCTGATCCTTCTCTGCCCCGTTGGGAATAAAATCGCCACGTTACATCATTTTCCTCACATATCTTTTATAACAATTCGATTTCCATCTTCCCACCTGCTTCATTTCCTCCTCCGATCCCCCTTTTGCTGCCAACTCCAATGCTGCACCTATTCTGAATGAGTGGGATGAGTAATGCTTTGGATCTTCCCCCAAGAATGCCATTCCCTTTTTAGAACCATCACCTGGTAACACATGACCAGCCTTCCATCACTGTGCACAAAAAACTGGTTGCTCCATTTTGGCCTTATTTCCTTATAATCCCAAAGAGAAACCACCAGGCATATCTCCTGCAACCCCGCTTGTCCAGTATGATTTCTGCCCTTTGGTCCGTCTTTGATTTTCTTAACCAAATTGCTAACGTCTCTGTGGCCCAGCGTCGTCATCTCCCCATAAACCCTTTTCATCTTTCTTTCTGCCAGCCACCACTTCACTTACCCCAAAGTTCCTTTGCCATTACCGTGAAAATAGCTTTAAAAGACAGGCCTCATATTCAAGTACATATCTGACCTAAAACCCCAATAACTCCTGGAGTGTCCCCCCACTTCTGGTTTTCTAGCATCACCCAGCCTTCCTTTCATCCTCTTCCAGACCATCAACATGCGGTGTACCACCTTAAATTTGTTTGGCTACGCCCATCCCCTCATACTGCAAGCCCAACCAATTCCTGCAAGTTGCAATCCCATTGTCCCGCTTGCCATCCCCACCTCCCATTTCTGTACCATGTATTTTGCCATCTGATCCTGTGAAACTGGCTCACTTACCTTGAACCCTTCCCGCTTCCGAAACTCCTGGAATGCCTCCCACACCCCCTTGTATGCCTTTAGCATGTTCGCAGACCAGGAACTCCTGTACAGCAGTCGGGCTCCTTCCAGCCAATTTCTCACACTTGCTCTGTTACCTGTGTTCTCTGTGCAGCCGCCTGTGATGCCACGGACCTGAACCTGAACCTGTCCAGCTGCAAATGGGAAAGGCTGTCAGCAATGTCATTACTAATCCCTTCTATATGCTTAGCTTTAAATGATAGGTTTAACTTTAAACCCAACAACACCAACTGCCTCAATACCCCGTTCACTGATTCCGTGTATCCTCCCTGCCTGTTAATGACCTCCACTACTGATTTGCTGTCACACCAGAAAATGATCTTCCTGCTCCTCAGCTGTTCCCTCCCAAGTCAATACTGCCACCCATATCGGGAATATCTGCAGGAATGTGATGTCCTCAGTATACCTCTCTCTCTCTCTCTCTCTCTCTCTCTCTCCATGCTTCTGACCATGCCTCAGCAATCCACTTCCCTCTAAAGTATGCCCCCATCCCAACTGACCCTGCTGTGTCCATATAAAGTTCAAGGTCATTATTTCCCATCCACTCATCCTGCCAGAACATGACTCTGTTGTACCCTTCAAAAACAGACACCACACATCCAAGTCCTGCCGCATTTCTTTCGTTATATCTGCCCAATGATGCAGTAATTTTGCTCTCCCCATTGCCCTTGTTAGCCTCCTGGTAAAAGCTGTACCTGGAGCCACCGCCCTACATGCAAAGTAAAAATGTCCCAAAAACTGTTGCACTGTCCCCAGTGGCACTCTCCTCCTACCCCTGACCCCCAAATAACTCCCTCAGTCTTGCAACCTTATCCTGAGGTAATCAGAACACCTGCCTCTCTGTATCCACCTCAATCTCAAGGAATACCAACTTCCTCCTGGACCCTCCATCTTCCCCTTGGCTAATGGTACCCCCATGATTCCACACATGCCTTTAAAATCCTCCAGCATCTTTTTCACCCCATCCCAGCTGCTCCCAATCAAGGGGAAATCGTCCAAATAGTGCACTACAGCCTTATGACCATACCTACATAGAAACATAGACTTTGACAGCAGATAAGGACCGCTTGGCCCACCTAGTCTGCCCATTTTCCTACCTAACAGATAAGCTGCAGATCCTAGTTAACCAACAGCTTACTTCCTCCTACCCCCCCCCCCACTAGGACTGCCTTATGTCTGTCCCATGCATTCTTGAATTCCCCCACTGTTCTTGACTCCATGACCTCCTCAGGGAGGCTGTTTCATGCATCCACAACCCTCTCTGTGAAAAAATACTTCCTCACATTACCTCTGAGTTGTCCCCCCTCTATCTTCAAATTGTGCCCCCTTGTTCTTGCACATCTCTTTTTCTGAAAGATGCAGCCCTCTTGGACTTTAATTCCTTTAAGTTACTTGAAAGTTTCTATCATGTCCCCCCCTCTCCCTCCTTTCCTCAAGGGTATACATATTAAGCTCCTTTAGTCTTTCTTCGTATGTCTTCTAGTGCAGCCCCTGCACCATTTTGGTTGCCCTCCTCTGGACAGCCTCCACTCTGTCTATGTCTTTGCGGAGATGGCGTCTCCAAAACTGCACACAGTACTCCAGATGGGGTCTCACCAACTGTCTGTACAGAGGGATAACAACTTCCTGTTCAAACACCATGAAGTCTTGCTATATTATGACTTAAGGCAGTTAGCCACAGCACTTGAACTGCCCTGGAGAGGAAACAGTTAACTCCAGGGAGACTGGAGTTCTAAAACGCGAGCGCGCTATGCCAAAGCTCTATCTGGCAAGTTTCAAATGAAACTGCCAGATTCTTTACTCCGCTTCACTGAACAGTCGCTCCGGAGATCAGCTCCTTCAACTCGGTTCATTTCTCGGTTCAGCGAGTATTTTAGGTTCATTTGAACGGCAAAAAATATTTATTTTACGCATTTCGGTTCAAAGCTCTATCTGGTAAACTGTAGGTCAGGATTTAAAGTCTGTGTGAAAATTAATTATCGGTTCGGTTTTGAACCGATCGGTTTACTAAAATAAGCATTTCTATTCATATTGTGGGCTTTTTAGAGTGCGGTTCGGTTCTTATCGGTTCTAAAAAACCTATATACTTTTGGGTTTTCAAATACCCGTGACACGGTTAGGAACCGATAAGGGTGTCTTCCTTAAGCACTGCCATCAAAAGGGCAAGTTTTGGATAGGCTGGCATTATGTCTGAAACCCAAAGAAAAACCGGGCCCACTGGGTTTCAACACTGTGATGTCTGTGGGGAAGCCTTTGCCAGGGCTGACCCACACACCACTTGTGTTTATTGTCTGGGGGCTGACCACCTCCTGTCAGACTGCCAGGTGTGTAAAAATTTCCCTGCAGCCACCCTGGAGAAGAGATTGGGCCGGCTCAGGGAACGAGAGGCCAAAAAGTCCGCTGACCCGGATGGCCAGCCTGGTCCAGCACCCACTGGACCAGAGGGAGTGCCCTCTGACCAGGGCGAGACTTCCTCGGGCAAAGGAAGGCTGGTTCAGAGGAACCAGTCCCAGTAAAAGACAAAGAAATCAGCAGGTCTGGGTCCAAAATTGTCTCTCCAACTGCTGCAGAGATAGCTAAAGCCATACAGATTGTCCAGTCACTGTCTCAGGGACCTGTCGAACCATCAACAGCTAGCAAAAGGTTGGTTACGTTCAGTTCCAGTGGTTCAAGAGTATGATGTTGAGGAATTTTATGAACCACAGGAGGGGGAGGAGGAATTTGATCATTATATATGTGGCTGGGAGGGTCTGGACGTGCCCATTGAACCGGACATTTCTCCAGACAGACCTTTAGAATCTCCCCCTATGCTGTCTGAGTCCCCTTCTCATTTTATGTTTTATAAAAAAGTTGCAGAAACCCTCCAGCTTCCTTTAGAAGAGGCTGTGGATGAGCAAGAGGAGCCTGATTATGTAGAAATGATGGATATACCAGAGTCTAGGAGGTTGTCTATTCCTTTGCATAAGTCATTTAGGAAGCAAACAACAAAGATTTTAAAAAATCCTCATTCTGTCCCTCCTGTAGATAAAAAAATGGACAGAAGGTATACTTTGTCAGGCCCTGATACAGACTTCCTCACTGAGCAGTGTAGTCATGTAGGTGTGGTACAAGCTGCAGCCTGTGACAAGGCTAATATTCCCCTGGCCTCACAGCCTCCTGATAAGGATTCCAGGAAGATTGATGCCATGGCGAAAAAACAATATATGGCAGCTTCTTTGGGACTCAGGCAGGCAAATTATGTGGCTTATGTGGCTAGATATCAGAAATCTAGATGGGACACAAGTATTGCAGTTAATAAGCAGGCCCATGGCCAGCTGGCTAGTGAGTTGGAACAGGTGGCTGCTGATGGCATTGAAGCCTCTAAAGTTCAATTTCATACTGCTGTTGATGTTAATGATGTTTCCTCTAGGGTCATGGCCACTTCTGTAGCTTTCCGTAGGTTGGCATGGCTCAGATGCACTAATCTGTCCCAAGATACTCAGTCAAAGGCTATGGATTTTCCTGTAGTGGGAAATTCTCTGGGGAACAAACAGAAAATTATATGAAAAAGATGGATGAATACAGAACTACCTACAAAAGTGCCCAGGCCAAGGAGAGGCATGCCACTCCACAAAGGCACGCTCCCAGAGGTAGGGGCAGGCCTTTTTACCAATCTCAAGCCTCCTCTGCGTTTGCACAGAGGGGTTTCTTCAGAGGCAGAGGTAGACGGGGCACAAGTAAACCGTCCCCCTCCCTCAGCCTAAGGCTGCTGCCAAGCAGGCACCCTGATGGGGTGCCCAGGGCCGATCCTCCTGTACCGGTGGGGGGCAGGTTGGCTTATTTCAGCCAGAACTGGCTGTTCCTAACTTCGGACAGATGGGTTCTGGAGGTAGTAAGCCAGGGTCTGGTTCTCAGCTCAAACAGTTTCCAAAGATGAGAGCCAGACATTTTCCACCTGCAAATCCTTCAGAAGCCCTTGCTTTGGAAGCAGAGGTTTCTTCTCTTCTAGACTGCAAAGCAGTGGAAAGGTCCCTCCTTGCCACCAGGGCAAGGGGCTGTACTCAAGATACTTTCTTACCCCAAAAAAGACAGGAGAATGGAGGCCCATTCTAGATTTAAGGTACCTGAACAAGCATCTTTTGAAACCAAAGTTCAAAATGTTAACTCTGGCAATGATTTTGCCTTCCCTGAGGCCAGGGGACTGGCTAGCTTCCCTGGACCTCAAGGATGCCTATTTTCATGTCCTGATCAGGCCTTCTCACCGAAAGTACCTCAGGTTCGAACTGCCCTCAGGCCACTACCAGTTCAGAGCAATGCCCTTCGGCCTTACCTCTGCTCCAAGGGTATTCACAAAATGTCTAGCTGTGGTAGTGGCTCATTTAAGAAGGCAAGGGGTTGCTGTGTTTCCTTACCTGGATGACTGGCTCATAGTGGGTCAGTCTCCAGATCAGGTAAAATCCCACTTGCAAGTCACCCAGCAGCTTCTCACTTCCCTGGGATTCCTGCTGAATTTACCAAAGTCAGTTCTGGAACCAGTTCAGGTACTAACTTTCATAGGTGCAGAATTGAACACAAAGTTAGCCAGGGCATTTCTCCCCTCGGAAAGGGTAGACAGACTCATTGCCCTGGCATCCTCCTTTACCCTCGCGGGTCTCTCGACCAGCAAGGCATTTTCTGCAACTCCTAGGGCACATGGCTGCTTCCACAGCTGTTGTGCAAGGAGCAAGATTCCAGATGAGGGACATTCAGTTCCATTTGAGGGCCTATTGGTCTCAAAGGAGGGACCCCCTTACCAAATTAGTCCCAGTGACCCAAACTTTGATCCTGGCTCTCCAGTGGTGGCAGGATCAAAGCAATCTAACACAAGGGGTTCCCTTCATTCCGTTCCCACTCCCTCACCCTCACCACGGATGCCTCCCTGCTAGGGTGGGGGGCTCACTTGGGCGACCTTTCCACTCAGGGAGTGTGGTCCCCTCAGGAATCTCTGCTCCACATCAATCTTTTGGAACTCAGAGCTGTCTTTTTAGCTCTTCAGGTTTTTTCAGCTTCTGTCCAGAACAAAGTAGTTCAAGTCAGGACAGACAACACCACAACAATGTGGTACATCAACAAGCAAGGGGGCACTCGGTCATCAGCCTTGTCCACCGAAGCAATGAAGTTGTGGTCTCTGGCTTACTCCCTGAACACCTCCCTGATAGCAGTTCACCTTCCAGGGAAGGACAATGTCCTGGCAGATGCCCTCAGCAGGATTTCTCAGGGCCATCACGAATGGGCTCTGAATCCTCAGGTGCTTGGGTCGGTCTTTGCCAGATGGGGCACCCCTCAGATAGATCTTTTCGCAGCCCCAGACAACCACCAACTTCCTCTATTTTGTTGCAGGCCTCCAGTGCTGGGCTCAGTCCTCTGGACGCCTTTCTGTTGGATTGGAAGGAAGTTCCTATATGCCTTTCCCCCCTTTCCTCTTCTCTTCAGGGTATTAGTAAAAATCAGATCTCAGCCCTGCAAAGTGATTCTGATTGCTCCAGATTGGGCCAGACAGCCCTGGTACCCTCTGCTTCTGTCCCTGACAGTCCACCCTGCCCTGAGCTTGTCCAGAGTCCATGACTTGCTGGCCTGTGCACAAGGGAGAGTGTGGTATCCGGACCTCAAATCCCTCCATCTCAAGGCTTGGCTCTTGAGGAGTTAGAATTTGCTGATTTACACCTGTCCCAAGGTGTCCTGGATATTTTAAAGGCTTCAAGGAAGCCTTCCACTAGGGCCACTTACAATTCTAAGTGGAAGAGGTTTTCCATCTGGTGTTCTGAGAAACAAATTGTCCCAGAATCTGCTGATTTGCCCATTTTACTGGACTATTTGGTCCATTTAAATTCCTTAGGCCTTAGGCCAGCTACCTTAAAGGTTCATCTGGCAGCTGTCTCTGCTTTTGTATCAGCAGGGAAGCCTGCTTCTCTTTCCTCTCATCCTGTGTTTTCCAAGTTTTTTAAGGGGTTACTTCACACTAACCCTCCTTTTCGGGAACCAGCTCCTGCCTGGGACCTGAATGTTTGCATTGCTCAGTTAATGCAACCCCCCTTTGAGCCTCTGTCTTCAGCAGATCTCAAGTTTCTAACTTGGAAAACTGTTTTTCTAGTGGCTATCACTTCTGCCAGACGCATAAGTGAATTACAAGCCCTGTCAGTGGAAAAAGATTTTATATCTTTCACAGAGATAAGGTAGTCCTCAGGACTAGCAGAAAGTTTTTGCCTAAAGTGGTTTCAGATTTCCATCTGAACCAATCCATCTCTCTTCCAGTATTTTTCACTGAGCATTCTTCCTCGGGTGAGAGGAGACTGCACAGTTTAGACGTCAAAAGAGCTTTAAGCTACTATTTGGAATGCACCAAGGGTCACAGGTTCGAATCCCTCCAACTCTTCCTTACCTATGGCGAGGTTGGCAAGGGGAAACCTGCCACTAAGAGGACAATTGCAAGGTGGATTGTCTCTTGTATCCAATTTTGTTACCAAAAACTAGGTAGAGAACCCCCCTCAGGACTGAGGGCTCACTCCACCAGGGGTACAGCTGCATCTCTAGCGGCTGCTAGAGGTATTCCCATTCTGGAAATCTGTCAAGCTGCTACTTGGAAAACAGTTCACACTTTTACCAAGCATTATTCCCTGGATGTCCAGTCCAGGAGAGATGCTCGTTTTGGCACAGCTGTGCTTCAGAGCCTATTTCCTAAGTAGGTTCTGACCCTCCTCCATGGAGGTACTGCTGTGTAATCTGCCTTAAGTCATAATATAGCAAGACTTCATGGTGTTTGAAGAAAAAATTACTCACCTTAGTAATTGCTTTTCTTCTCATGGAGTCTTGCTATATTATGACCACCCCCCCAACCTGCCCCTCTCAGAACTTCTACTTGGGTAAGGGTTGGCAAATTAGTGCAAGCACTGTGTCATGCCATTTTAGTTCTTCCCTTTCCCCCCTTTTACTTAGGGTTAGGGAACTAGGTATTTCTGTTTTTTAAGTAATATATGGCCCCCTTCCGGGACTTGAGTCTTTTGGGGAAGGGGGGTCTAATAGTGCTTGTTAGGGGTGAAACTAATAATATTATTATCATTGTTATTATTATTGCTCTTGTTGTTGTTGTGTTTGCTTGTTGTTATTCCTACTAGTAGGTAGCCACTTGGCTAGTGTAGAGCTTTCCACACAGACTTGCTGCTTAGTATTAGCTTCGTAAAGATCTGACAGTTTCATTTGAAACTTGCCAGATAGAGCTTTGGCATAGCGCTCTCGCGCTTTAGAACTCCAGTCTCCCTGGAGTTAACTGTTTCCTCTCCGGGGCAGTTCAAGTGCTGTGGCTAACTGCCTTAAGTCATAATATAGCAAGACACCATGAGAAGAAGAGCAATTACTAAGGTGAGTAATTTTTTCTTTTCTACTATTGATGCCTTTCCCTATGCATCCCCCCAGCCTTCCTTACTGCCTTCTCACATTGCTTGCCCACCTTTAGGTCATCTGATATAATTACCCCTAGGTCCCTTTCCATTTTTACTGATGTCAGTATCTCACCCCCCATTGTGTACTCTTCCCCTCGGTTTTTGTTTCCCAGGTGCATTACCTTGCACTTCTTTGCATTGAATCTGAGCTGCCATACATTTGGTCATTCCTCCAACCCTGCCAAGTCCCTTCTCATCATTTCCACTCCATCTGGTGTATCAACCCTGTTGCAGATCTTTGTGTCATCTGCAACGAGACATACTTTTCCTTCCAGTTCCTCTGCAATGTCACTTATAAAGACATTAAAAGGACCGGTCCCAGTATTGAACCTGCGATACCCACTAGTAACTCTCCTTTCTTCACTGTGGACTCCATTTACTATTACCCTTTGCATCCTGTTGTCTAGCCAATTTTTTATCCAGGCTACCACCTTGGGACCCACTCCAAGGCTGGCTAACTTGTGTATTAATCTTTTGTGTGGGACTGTATGAAATGCCTTGCTAAAATCTAGGTAAGCCATGTCCACAGCCCCTCCCTGGTCTACTACTTTTGTCACCCAGTCAAAGAAATCAATTAGATTCGTCTGACACGACCTTCCCATCCTGAATCTATGCTGCCTTGGGTCCTGTGCCCCACTGGCCTCTAGGTTCTCAACAGTTCTTTCCTTCAGAAGTGATTCCATCATTTTCCCTACCACTGAGGTCAGACTAACTGGTCTGTAGTTTCCTGCCTCTGTCCTGCTTCCACTTTTGTGAAGAGGAATCACATCCGCCCTCCTCCAGTCCTCATGTACCACCCCATCCTCCCATGATTTGTTAAAGAGAGTAGTCAGCGGTGTCACTAGTTCTACCCTTAGTTCTTTGCGAATTCTTGGGTGAATCCCATCAGGCCCCATTGCTTTGTCCACCTTCAATTTTATTAGTTCTTTCAGAACCCTTTCTTCTGTAAATGGACTGATATCGACCCCCATCTTCAGAGTGTTTCTCTTGTTTGGTTTAGGTACCTCCCCCTCCTCTTCCTTTGTGAATACTGAGCAGAAATATTCGTTCAGTATCCCTGCTTTTTCACTGTCACCCTCTACCCACATTCCCTCCCCTTTATAAAGCCTCAGTATCCCTCCTTTGGTCTTTCTTCACTCCCTAATGTACCTATAAAAGGTCTTATCCCCTTCTTAACAGAGTTGGCTATCCTTTCCTCAGTTTGGGCCTTTGCTATTCTGACTGCCTTCCCAGCCTCTTTCTGCTTTAACTGATAAAGTTCTCTGTCCTGCTCCTTCTGTGTTTCCTTATATTTCCTGAATGCTATCCTTTTCTTCTTAACCTTCCCTACCACCTCTTTTGAGAACCATAGCATTTTTTTTCCTTCGTTGTGTTTTATTGATTTGCTTTACACAAAGGCTTGTTGCCTCTGTGATGGCTGTTTTGATTACTCTCCATTGTTCCTCCACTCCTCCTTTTAGCCTGTTTGCTAGTGCTTTTCTGAGGCACTCTCTCATTTTCCCAAAGTCAGCCCTCCTAAAGTTCAATACTCTTGCTTTTGTATGGCTTGATTGTATGGCTGTGTTTATCGTGAACCACACTGTTTAGTGGTCGCTTGTTCCCAGATGGCTACACACTTCTAAATCTGAGACTCTTTCTCCATCCCCATTTGAGAGTACCAGGTCTAAGATTGCTCCCTTCTGAGTGGGTTCCAATACTAGCTATCTGAGGCATGCCCCCTGTAGGGCATCAAGAATGACCCTGCTCTTGTATGTGCATTAAGCAAAGGTGCTCCAGTTAACATATGGCATATTCAGGTCCCCATCAACAATATATCCCCTTTTTCTGCCATTCTAAGGAAGCCTTCTATCATTTCCTTGTCCTATCCGTCCCCCTGAGATGTGGGTCTGTATACAAACCCCATGCGGATTGTGGCGCCATTTCCTGTCTCCAGGGTGACCCAGAGTGTCTCATCTGCTCCCTGTTTACTCTTTAGTTCTGTTGCTTTGATCCCTTCCTTTACATAGAGAGCTACTCCTCCTCCTCTTTTACCCTCCCTGTCCCTCCTGTAGATTGTGTATCCTGGTATGTTGACATCCCAGTCATGGTTCTCTGTGTACCATGTCTCTGTGACTGCCACAATATCCAGGCAATGCTCTTCCATCAAGGCCACTAGTTCAGGGAGCTTGTTACACAGACTACGGCATTGGTACTCATCACCCTCCACTTATTGATGGCCTTACCCCTTTTAGCCCCATTCCTGTCCCTACTGCCTTTGCCTTTTTTTACATTTACCTCTGTTCTGCTCTCTAATGACTTTTCTACCTTGGTGTTTACCTCACTAATTACCGTGTTTTGTGGGGGGAGGCTGGGATTTCTCTGCTCCTTTTCAGTGCCTCCCCCCTTGGCTAGTTTAAATGCTTGCCAATGAAACATTTAAACCTCTCACCTAGGATCCTGGATCCCCCCTGGACAGATGCAGACCATCGCACCAGTATGGGTCTACATCCCTCCAGGTGGCTCTCCAGTCCCCAATGAAGCCAAAACTGTGAGCTCCACACCAGTTTTTCAACCATTCATTCTCCATCCTGTCCCCAAGTACCCATTACATCCATGTACTAAATGCTTCAAACTTAGCACATTCGGTTGAACAACGTATCAGCATCGCCTTGTCAGAACAGTAGTACCCTTAGAAGCAAAATTCCAATGGGTCCCAGTCTTCTGGCCTTACTGGTAACAGGCGAAAGGCTGACTCAATGTCAGTTTTCACCAGCCATACCCCGTCCATTATCTTAATCAGCCCCACCACCTATTCCAGTGTTGCATACAACACTGCGCCACACTCCCTGGGAATGTGATCATTCACTGATGCCCCCTCCAGATACGACAAGTGATGAATTAATCTATACTCCCCTTGCTGTTTATTCGGTATGATGCCCAATGGTGCCACCCTGAAATTGTCAAAAGGCGACTGTGAAAACGGACATCCTATACTCCCCACTTCCAGCTTCTTTAGGATTTTCCTGTCCACAATGTCCTCTCTTCCCCTTTATAGACCCCAAATTCTTAGCTCTCATGCCCTCCCTAACCCCATGATAATCCAAACTGAAACCGCTTTCGAAAACCTCCGCCAGCAACTTACCCGCTACCAGATCAGGATATCCTTTAGTCCATTCCCTCACTACTCATGCCTTGACTGGCATCCTGGCCAGCCTCCTCCTCCTCCTTTTTTGCCCCCCCCAACTGATTCCCATTGTTGCCTGCACTAAAACCTCCCCTCCCTTGGAACTCCCTCCCTCTTCCGCCTTGAAATGCACCCCCTCTTGCCCCACTGAACGTCCCCCGAAAGTGCTGCCCCCCAACATTCTGTGCCCCTGACCAGTCGCCCATCGTTCTGCAGTGGGACACCAGATGGTGCCCCACACTCTTGGAACATACGTGTCTAAACTTACAATTAGTCCATATGCACGACGCTTTATTGTATCCCCAGCATGTCTTTACCATCTGGTTGCCTCCCCCTTGCTTAAACCCCTCCCTCATCCCTACTCCGTGACCTGATAGTGTCCTCACAGGTCACCCCTAGCTGCCATCCTTTGCCTAAATGCTTCGTCATATTGTAACTATCCATAACCCCAGTTTAGCCTTATAAGCATCCTTTATAATGGCTGAGTAAGTAAGTAGCAGAATGGCTAACTCTGGTTTCTAGGGACATGGATATGTTGTTCATCCACACTGTCTGGCAGGTTCCATGCCGCTTTAAATCTTGCTGGAAGGTCTTCAAGCTGGCTCCTCCCACCCACCCGGGTGGTAAAACTCTTGGCTCCGCCCCATGATGCCAGATCTTCCTTACCGCTTGGAAGCTCAGGTTCCCTCCTTAACGCTCTGCGTGATAGACTGGATCCTAACTCTTCGGTTCGTCCAAAACTCATTTTAAAATTCTCAAGACTTCGGTCTTCCTTTTCCCTCGCGGCTGCGATGGACCGTCGACTCCCGCTTTTCAGCGGTGCTCTTGTGGGCAGAAGATGTCAGGATGGATCCGCCTCCGTCGTCTACTGCCTCAGCTTAGAGCCGCGACCCGCAGGCTTTCTGAGTCATGCTCGTTCTCGGCCAACGTCTTGGAGGACCGCGCTGCCCGGTTGAAGCTTGGGCGCCCCGAGAAGCGCTATCCGCCGGTAAAGTCGAAAGAGGCCTGTTGGGCGGTTACCACGGCGGCTGGCTCAGCTGAGCAGCTCGAGCAGATGATCGCCCTCGAGGAGGAGGCGGCACAGGCCGCATCTTCCTCCTCCTCGGTCACGGCATTTATCCCGCTCTCTTTGGGTACCTCGTATTCTGCTTCATTCAAGGAGCTTTGCTATTCCCTTTCCACGAAGGGAGAGGGGCCATCGGGATATTCTTCTCGGTCCAAAAAGAAGGATCCCAAGGGTAAGTCCCATCGTCTGCGTTCGTGGGAGCAGGAGAGGTCCCCTTCCCCAGACAGCCGACCGTTGACTTCGGTCGAGGTTGCGGCTAAGGCCGCTGGCTTCATGGCGTCACCGTCGGGTCAGCCGGCCGAGACACCCGTCGACGCGGTCGAGATTTTTCTCTACCCGTCGGATGGATTGTCAACTGGTGAAGCCAACAACCCTTCTTCGCCGGTTCCCCAGGTGGAAACCGAGGATTTGCCTGCGCCCTCGGTGCAGCAGTCCCTGGTTAAGGTGTCTGAGCCGAGGGAAGAGCGGGTGTCCCCCGCTCCCTCCCAGGCCCGCCCTCGGACACACCGAGGGTCTTGGTCTCGGACCTCTTCTTGGTCCAGCCGATCCCGCCGACTTTGGCGGTCTCATTCTCGGCACCAAGGTAAGCGGCGACACTGCTTGTCCTCGTCTTCCTCCTCGGATGAGGAGAGGCTTCGGCGCGAATTGCGTCGACGCTACGAGGAACTGATGTGGCAGCAGTTACTTTTGTCCGGGAGCAAGGCAACACCGACGCCTTCCCTGGCCATCAAGTGGCTGTCACCCAAACGGCCGAAACAGCCTCTTGCTGCAGTCGAGACGCCCTAACCTGGGCTGGTTGTTCGGCTGAAACCTGCTGCCCCACCAATTGTGGTGGAACCTCCGCCTCCACAACTGAAATCGGGGGCGCCGACCAAGGACTCTTGGTCGGGTCAAGGCCTGCCCCACAGGTTGTCGGTCACCTTCACTCCCAACCGTCCTTGGCAGGTGGAGGGTGGCTCAGGCCCTAGGCAGCTCTTCGCGGACTCCTCGGAGTCTGACTACTCCTCCCTGTTCTCCAGGCCTGTTGACCTGGAGTCCTCCGGGGGCCAGTCACTGGACGAAAGTCCATCGTCCTTCATGGGTCTGCTTCGGCTCATCTCGGAGTCCACCAGGATGCAGCTCAAGCCCGTATCCAGACGGGCCAAGTATCCCCTGACGGAGATACTGGACCGAGGGGATTCACCCACGGAGGCCTTTCCGGTGGCTGAGGCCATTGTCGGCCCAGGCTTGGAGCTCTGGCAGCGGCCTGCTTCCTGTCCTGCACCCTCGGCCAGGATGGCCAGGAAGTATGCGGTCCCTACCAGCTCTTTGCCCGGGTTTTCGGAGCACCCTTCTGCCGAGGGGTTGGTCACTGACAGCGTTTTCTGGCGTTCCGGGAATGCTAGGGACGTGGACAAGCCCCGACAAGGGTCCAAAAGTTGGACTCGCCGGGCGCAAGGTGTCACGCTCGTCCTCCCTTGGCCTCCGCGAGGCCAGCTCGGCCGTGCTGATGGCACACTTCTCCCACGCCCTCATGGGCTCCCTGGATGAGGTGATCCCTCATCTCCTGGCCGACCTGCAGACTACGGTCTGGCAGGTTCGGGACCAGGGTTGGGTGGTGGCGAAGCAGCAGCTCCAAACAGCTCTGGACATAGGGGACTCCTGTGCCAGATCGGTTGCGGCTGTGGTGGCCATGCGCCGCAGAGCATGGCTGAGGATATCCACCTTCACGGCGGATACCTAGCACAAGTTGGCGGATGTCCCCTTCTTGGGGACCGACCTCTTCGGCCCTGGAGTGGAAGGCCACCTCCAGTGGATCGAAAAGTCCAGTGCCACCCTGGACTCTGTCACCTTCACCCAGAAGGACAAAGGCTGCCGACAGCAGCAGCACAAGCCCTTTCGTCCTTCTGCACCTGTGGCACGTCTGGCCCAACAGCACCAGCACCAGGGCCAGTAGGCTCGTGCTTGGCATCCGAAACCCAAGCCCGCGGCTTCCTCCAACAGGAAGCAGGGAGGTAAAGGCCCAGGAGGTCCCTCGGCCTGTCCCTCCTCCAAGCCTACCCAGTGACAGGTTGAGGGGTGTCGCCCCCAGCCTCGTCACTCCCCCCTGTGTTCCCTCGTGGGGGGACGGCTCCGCCACTTCCATTCCGCCTGGTCCGCTATCACCACGGACTGCTGGATGTTGGAGGTGGTAGGAGGGACCTGCCTCTGGGTTTGAGCAGACCCCACCCTTTCAAGCCGTCGCCCTCAGAGCCACAGTCCTGTGCTGTCGGCCCGCCAAGCCGATATTGCCCTGCTCCTCGAAAAAGAGGTGATCAGGAAGGTGGCAGATCCTCCTCCAGACCCAGGGTTTGTGTCCAGGTATTTTCTGGTCCCAAAACGGATGGGGGGCTGGTGCCACATTCTCGACCTGCAAGACCTGAACAGGTTCCTAAGGTCTCGGACCTTCAGGATGGTCACTCTGGCTCAGATAATCCCATCCTTGGAACGAGGCGTGTGGTTCTGTTCCCTGGACCTCCAGGACGCGTTCTTTCACATCCCAATCCATCCGTCTCATCAGAGATTCGGATCCCTTTATGAGTTCTGGGCCATACCCTTCGACCTCCCCTAGCTCCCAGGGTCTTCACCAAATGCATGGCAGTGGTGACAGCATTCCTGCGGCACCGAAGGGTCCGGGTGTACCCCTACCTGGACGACTGGCTGATTGCAGCCCCTTCCAGACAGGAGGTGGAGCGATCCAGAGATCTGGCCCTCCAGGTTTGCTCTCAGATTGGCCTCCTCATCAACGAGGCCAAGTCGGAACTCGTGCCAAAGCAGGTGATACATTTAATCGGGGCAGAGCTCGACTCTCTTCGAGCCAGAGCACGGCTCCCGGCGGACAGGGATGAGGTTCTTTCCTCCTTTGCCCAATCATTTCAGGTTGGGCAATCGCACCCTGCCCGGGACTTGCTGTGCCTCCTGGGCCTCATGGCAGCCTGCACCAGCGTGGTCCATTGGGCCCACTGGTATATGCGTCCCCTTCAGTGGGGACTGGCCAGCCATTGGTCACAGTACTTCGATCCGTTGGATCAGCTAGTGACAGTGACCCAGGGGATGTGGAACGCTCTCCAGTGGTGGACCATTCCGGCACATCTGCAGGAGGGCATCCCGTTTGTCTGCCCTAAGCCGACGGTCTCTCTATCGACCGATGCCTCTCTGATGGGTTGGGGTGCCCATCTGGGGAAGCACAGAGCGCACGGCCTCTGGTCCCCTCGGGAGTCCCGATGCCACATCAACCTGCTGGAGCTTTGAGCGGTTCTTCTAGCCCTCACCTCCTTCGCTCTGTTTCTACGGGGTCAAGTGGTTCAGCTCCAGATGGACAATACCACGACCATGTACTACCTAAACCGCCAGGGCGGGACGCGCTCCATACCTCTGTGCAGGGAAGCTCTCCGCATTTGGTCTCTTGTGCGCAGCCTGGAGGCGGATCTCCTCGCCATTCACGTGGCAGGAGCCTCCAACACCCTGACTGATGCCCTAAGCCAGATAGGGGCTGTGTCTCACGAGTGGTCTCTCCTGCCAGAGGTAGTACAAGATCTCTTCTCCCACTGGGGCACGCCTCAGGCGGACCTGTTTGCCTCCAGGGAGAATGCAAAGCTGAGACTGTTTCATGCCCGCCCCCCTCAGCAGAGCTCGCTGCAGGTGGATGCCTTTTCGAGGCCGTGGACTCCGGGCCTCTTCTATGCCCTTCCCCCATTTCCCTTGATCCACAAGGTGCTTCTCAAGGCGAGGAGGGACAAGGCACAGGTGATTCTGGTAGCCCCAGACTGGCCCCATCAGTTCAGGTATCCAGATCTCCTCAGTCTCAGCTCCAGGCTCCTGAGGTGGCTTCCAGCCCGCCCGGACCTGATCTCAGTCAATCAGGGAAAGGTATTCCATCAGGACCTTCAATCCCTGCACCTGACGGCCTGGTTCCTGAGCGGCTAGAGTTCCAGGCCTTGGGTCTTTCTGACGAGGTCCTCAACGTCGTTGAGGCGTCCCGTAAGGAGTCGACCAGGAAATGCTACACCTTCAAATGGAAGAGATTCTCCATTTGGTGTCAGGGCAAGGGCCTGGACCCTTCCTCCTGTTCCTTGGCAAGCATTCTGGACTACCTGTGGTCCCTTTCTCAGCTAGGGCTTCTGTCGACGACCCTTAAGGTGCACCTGGCAGCCATGTCTGCTTACCGGGCGCAGGCCGGGAAGCAGTCGGTGGCGCAGGAGAAGGTGGTCGAGTGCTTTTTCAAAGGCCCTGATCACATATCCCCTCCGGTGCGAGAACCTCCACCTCCGTGGGATATACTGCTGGTATTGGCTAAGTTCATGGGCAGGGCATTCAAACCAATGCACAGGTGTGACATCTCTCACCTGTCGTGGAAGACCACCTTCTTGGTGGCTATCACGTCAGCCAGAAGGATGGGAGAGCTGCAGGCGCTTTCCATCGAGTCCTTATCTGGTCTTCCACAGGGACAATGTTGTTCTGCAACCCCACCTGAAATTCCTTCCGAAGGTGGTGTCGGAGTTTCACCTTAACCAGGTGTTGACTCTGCCGGTGTTCTACCCCAATCACACCTCGGAGGCCGAATATAGGCTCCATGCTTTGGACCCTAGAAGAGCGCTAACTTATTATAAGGAGTGGATGGCTGAAGTTCAGGGAGAGGTTCGCCAGCTGTTTGTTACCTACGCTGAAGCCGCACCTGGCAGACCTGCAGCCAAGCGGACGATAGGCAGGTGGGTCACCTCCTGCATAGATCTCTGCTATAGGTTGGCGGGCATGGAGCCTCCAAGAGGATAAGAGCTCATTTTACCCGCCATACCGCTGCATCGGTAGCTGCTTTCAGGGACGTCCCTATCCAGGAAATCTGCAGGGCTGCTACCTGGAAGTCGGCACATACCTTCATCACCCATTACCACATCGACCTTGAGTCACGCCAGCATGCTGGTTTTGGGGCCTCGGTTCTCCAGTCTTTATTCCCTAAGTAGGGGGTGTGCGCCTTGCCTCCCTCCTCCCGGAGAACTGCTAGGAGTCTGCCAGACAGTGTGGATGAACAACATATCTATGTCCTTAGAAATACAGGTTTCTCACCTCTAACAGGAGTTCTAGGAATGGTATATGTTGTTCATCCACACAACCCACCCGACCTCCCCGGCTTCTACACACAACCTGGCTTCCAGTGGGCTAGATCTGGTGTCATGGGGCGGAGCCAAGAGTTTTACCACCCGAGTGGGTGGGAGGAGCCAGCTTGAAGACCTTCTGGCAAGATTTAAAGCGGCAAGGAACCTGCCAGACAGTGTGGATGAACAACATATACCATTCCTAGAACTCCTGTTACAGGTGAGTAACCTGTATTTGTTCTCCAAAAGGATGGTACTGAATATTATGAAACCTGCTTGCCATGTATCAGTGTTCTTCCCTTTATATGTGGTTTTGTCTAACTTTTTTCCCACTATCGCTGGAACCACTGCCACCTCTGACTTTCCCACCGTTTCTTTCTGCTCATACCTCATCACCGTCTCCTTGTCCTCTAATGAGAAAATGTCCATATACTCTCCCTTCCATATCTTCTTTTTTATGGTTTGGGGTACCTGATCCCACAAAGTCATGCCTGGCACTCCATCATTACCTACCCTAATGTCCTTGCTGCCTCCCCCCTCACCGCCTCCTCTTAACTCCTCAAATGCCTTCTCCATCTTTTCTAAACCCTTCTCCCCCATATCTCCTTACATGCCTGCCAAGTACTCTATCACATCACCCTCTTGGTGCTGTTCACCCCTTTACTTACCATTCCTGCCCTCCTCTTTCTCTGGCTCCAACACTGGCCCTTGCTCCATCACATCCTGTAGTGACCTCTTTCCTGCTGGGCCAATCCCCGCTCCACCTACAGGCGTCTTCCTCTTCCCCGCAGCTTCCTCCACTTCCTTCCACTTCACCGCCTTCCGCAGTTCGTTCACCTTATCTATCCATCAGCCCCTTTGCCGGCACCTTCTTTGCCTTCGCATGGACTGTTTCTTCCTCATCATCTCCAGTATCTTGTTCACCTTCAGCATCAGCTCTGCTGCCTGCTCCATCATCTGAGCACTTGTGATCTCTCTGCTAGCTGCCATCCTGCTAATTTAAACTTGTAGAGAACAAAACAAACGGACTTGGTCAATTTCCACAAATAACATAATTGCTCCGCCATCCTTAACTTGTCCTTTTGCCATATCCCTGCTGCCAGGCTTGCCATCCAGGAAGGCAGTCATTAACGTTCTACTTCTGGGAGCCTGATGGCTGCATCCTCCCCACCCCATGTCCCATCCTCCAATCTATGCCACTGCTGCTCAATTAATTGTTTTTTTTTTAATACTGCTTCCCAGCCAATTGCACTTGTGTGCCCATCCCCCAAACTTCTGCACCCTTCAGAGTGCATCTTGCCAATCAAACCTCTACCTTACAATGATAACTTAAATTTATTATGCGAACAAAACAAAAGCATTACCATCTATGACCATTCTGATCCTATGCTCTCTGATATTCCAAAAGTTGTTTGCATATCCATGAGCGTAATTTGGGGTAAGCCTTAGCTCACTTTCCCCATAATGAAAAACAGTCATTTGGACTGCCACACCAACTCCGTTGAGCCTATGTTATTGCCTGCCTTCTCCCAGTCTCCTTCCAATTATTTTTTTTTTTTTTTATAAACCTATTCTTTATTCTTCGCCCAGTATCTTCTTTCCACTACCGAGGGCAAGCAACTCTACCCAACTACCTGTTGTGCTCTCCGCTCCACGCTTGCCTTCCTGTTCTATGTACTAGTGTACATACAAGGCACCTGTTGTGGCCTAGAGAACTACCAAATGGCTGCCCTCTCCTCCGTGCATGCACCTTGCTCTCGGGTGCAACTGCACATGTGCAGTCCCCCCCAGAAACCCTGAGCAACCATTTTTCCCGGCGTGACTACTGCCTAGCTTTTGGACCTCCCATGGTCGGCATTGCTGTCTTCCACAAACTGTCCCCAGCCCTGTTGCTCCCGTTGCCCCACAATGAGCTTGTCTTCGTTAACGCCGAGCCTCTTGAACCTGCTGGCCCACACTGCCTTCCCACTTGGTCCCCTCTGTTGGCCTTTTCTCCCCTCACCACTCCTTTGTCCTCCCGAAATGCCATGCCGCGTTTTACGAAATCAAAAGCCCCAATCCTCTTTGTGGCCATTCTTAGACCATTCTGACGTTCCCCTCACTGTAATCTACCTGCAAGGTCCCCCCCCATTCTCAGCCACGGGCCTTTCTGGCCTGCTCAATTTTGCCCTCTCACAGGGTCTCCGTCCGACTCCTGGTCTCAGTACAGTAGCGGGAGTGTCCTGCCCGCTTCGTCCCCTCAATGCTCCCACATTCCATGGCCACCACCCCAGTGCTATAGACTGCTACTGCACTCGCCGTGGCCATGCTCCCAACCCGCTGGGTCTCTGCTTCCATTTTCAGGACCCGACTGTCTACAGGAGCCTCCACGCCACACCTCTGCCAACACACTTCTGGACCAAACCAACCACCATACCTAACACAGGTACTGTTTTCTTTCTTACTCCAAAGACTCGCTTTATTTCATAACGAAAAAAACTGCACAAGCTATATATATGTGTGTGTGTATATATATATATATATATTTTATAATTATCATCAAAAGAAACTTAGCAATAAGTCATCTGTTACCCAGCATAACATTTTTGTAACTTAAATAAAATTGGCAACCGAGACTCATTTAGAATGCTTGCTGGCCCCTAGGCCCCAAGCCTGTCTCGCCCCATGTGGCTTGCCCCCTTGGCTTACACATTTTTCCTACAATGCTCACTTCCCTAACTACCAGCTTAACCCTGCCAACTCTTTCAAAAATTTACTTACAGCCTTCATAATCCAACCATTATTTGCTTCCTGGCCCATGTCCTGACCACACTGATAGCTTTACCTTACCTTCCCAAATTGTCTGCTAAACCTTGCCAGTTGAATGTGCTGAGATCCTACAATTCCAGAAAACCCAGCAAAAGAAGAGTGAACTCAAACTTCCCTCCTCTCTTATACCCCCCAAAGGTCCCCTCCCCGACTCCACCCTCTAACCAATCCCCACTCTTGCCCTCGCCTTGTTGTTTTACCAACCTTGTGACATCATAACCCCTCCCCTCCTACCTGTGCTGCCGAACCCCTCCCTCCCCATTCCAGTCCCACCCACTTTGCCCTTTCCCAGGAACCCCGAGCACTTCGGTGCCTTTCAGAGGCAACCGCAATTGTAGTGGCTGTGGTGTCTGTCTGTTCCACCCCCGTCACACAAAATGCTCCAGAATATGCTTTTTCTACTTTTTTTTATTTTATTGTTCGTGTGAAAGAAACAATGGAGAAGTGGTTAAGCAGGTCTGATGGGCCAGTGGATACGCGAGTATAAAAGTTTTTGTAAGAGGAGCCGGAGTGAACGTGTCCCTCATCAGCGGCTCTGGCTTGGCTGCTCACTATGCCATAACGCTAAAACCTGGAATGTTACCAAAAAAAAAAAAAAACTAATCTCAAAGAACTGGTAACAGAGTGGGTCTGGTGAGCTACTACAGACACGAGTAAATGCCCAGCAAGGGTTTTTTTTGGGTGAGAGGAGCTGGAGCGAGAGTGTCCCTTACCAGCTTCTGTATTTAGCACTTTTTCCATAGCACATCCCTGATCATGGTTTTGGCTCCTCACTACAGTTTTACATGTTCGGCACTTTGTTTCATAAGCAGTTGTGTTATTTTACATGAACTGAACAACAGGCTTCTGCTACTATTTAAAAACCATGTACTGATGGCATGCGGTGAACGCTCACTGAAGCAGGGATGGCTTTCTCGACGGTAGAAGAGGTGATAGTTTTTATTTTAAATGAGGGAAAAAAGGTTTTGTCCATGGTTCTGATACTAGGATGTGGGTATACTAAGACACAGTGTGTGTGTGTGTGGGGGCTCCAGCTCAGCTATGCAGTCGGGCAGGGAGTTGCTGCGTTACCACCATTAACAGCTTCAGCCAGAATTGAAAAAAGCTTTCTGGCAGGCATGGATATTTGCCTGCACTGTGTCCTGGTCCGCTAAAGATGTACCAGTTGGCACAATATGTCCAGGTAGGGACACAGCCAAAGGTACATCTTAGCCAATCAGAAAGCAGAAAACTTTCAACCCATTTTATAATGATAACTGCAACATAAAGCGCTTAAGTCGAAGAGCAGTACAGACAGTAATGCCACAAATGGCAATAGGTTGTCCAATAAATAGTGTGCAGAATCAACTCAAGTGTAAAAATAATTGAAAAATAAAAGTGTGAGCAACCCATTGATGGGATGCAGATCCGGTGCTCACAGGTTGAGTCAGGAAGGGTACGGCAGGGTTCAGGAAGATGGAATGCAGGAGCAGGGAGGAGGACAGAGAAGTTTTATTTGGTGCCTAAAGGAGGGAGAAAGACAGATGGAGGGCAGTAGTTGACTCGGGTTGGGGGGTGAGAGTATGAGAAGAGAAATTTTCCAGTTGAGAAGTGTGGTAGGGGAATGGAGAAAATGCGCTGGCCCCGGGGGCACTAGGAGGAGGAGGAGGAGGAGGAGGAGGGGATAGAGGAGATGAAATTGCAGAGGTAGAAAGGGACACATGTCCTCAGCCTCTGAGGAAACCCTGTACCAGAGATTCCTGGTGGACATGTTGCAGGCACTGGACATTGGCACAGTTGCCACCTCCAACACTGTATCCTTGCAGCTGGGACTCCTAGGAGCTTTCAACAATGCCAACTGTGTCATCCCTCCCTGGCCTAGAGCCTTCAACATCAGTCTTGAGGCATCCCTTCACATGCCTGTCATTGAGGCACAGGTCAGGAAGCATAGGTGTAACCCTCCTACAAATGGGGTTTCCAGAAAAGCCTTCCTCGAGCTTACCTAAATGCTCACTGCCAGGCTGGTGTCCTGCGTTTTAGCAGTTTAAATGTGATTGCCAGAGAGTGCCTGTATAGCCTCTGTGTACTGTCTCTTTAAGAGCTGCCTGGATTGCAGTCATAAGTAATCTGAGAGGGAGCTCTGTTGAAAGATGTAACTATTTGCTGAAAATCATTTAGAGTAATAATGATAATGTAGTTTGTCTAACCTGGACTGCAAAGTGGACTAATCAGTACTGGTGGGACCTAAAATGGAGCTGGACTACAGGAGTTGTCTGGAGTCAAAATGTGTAGGAATTGTAGTTTCGGCCTTTTTGCGCCTTAAGGGGGAGCCTTTATTGTGACTGACAGGAGGATCAGCCAACCAAACCTTTTGGATCTTGGGGAATTTCACAGGCTGCTGCAGCTAGTTTCAATTTTTGAGCTGAGAAGTGAAGAGATAACAGCTCAAGTGATTTTGAGCAGCAGTTCTGTGTAGTCTTGCATGGGAGAACTGTGAAAGGGCCAAGTTTTGGCCTGCCTGCTGTCCCTGAGAGGAAAAATAGAGTTTATTCAGACTGAATCCGAGTTGTGAGGACTATTTAAGTCACTGGACTGTGACCAGGCTTTAACCTGAAGAAGACCGAAGATTTGCTGATTGCTATCGGCCTATCAGGGTTTCCAGCTGCTTTTGAATCCTCGGTTTGTGCAGAGACTTTGCGATCGTGACTGGAGAGCGGTTTGCCTGGTACAGTAGAATTTCCTTACATGTAAATGTGCTGTGTATTGAAAGTGGGTCATGATTGGGTTCCCCACTGTGTGAACTATGTTCTGCTTGCTGGTACTGTAGAATCCTTTACATGTACATGTGCTGTGTATTGAAAGTGGGTCATGATTTGGTTCCCCACTATGTGAACTGTGTTCTGCATGCTGGAAGCTTTATCCAGCCTAATCAGACTGAATCTACGTCCATTTCCATTCGGCCTGGGCTGTGCCATGCTGGCCCTGCCAGACTACCCCACTGCACAGAGAAAGCCACCGCTGAGAGACCTGCCTGGGGATCAGCCCCCTGCTCCACGCTTGAACAGGAATGACACCTCGGTGAATCGTGTGGGTCCTGTTTCTCCTGGCACTCCAGATTAACCACCTGCTGCCTCAATTTTCGTCCAGCCTGTGTCCATTCTTGGGTATCGTGAGTAATCATCAGGGTGGCTCCCTGCAACAACAGCCTAATCTAAAAGTGTGTCATCTGATTGTCTTGTTTTCTTTTCATGAACTGAGCCCTCCAGCTCCGGATTAAAAAATAGTGTGTGTTGTGCATGTTGTTTTCTTCCATCACAGGGCCCCAGCCAGCTGCAGCGTTCCTGGCTAGCCCACCATTCTCCATCTGGGTACCCAGAGTGTGTGACTGTTTATGGACCCTGAAGTGCATGCATAACTGTTTGACTGATAGAGCCTTTAAGCAAATTAACCTGATTACGCCCTTCCCTTGTTCAAGCTCCTTAAATAAATCAGATCTAACTCTTTTTTGCATTTACCCTGACTGTGGTTCCAGTTTGTGCAAGAGTACTGTACTGCTGTTATTTGCTGTGTATAACCTTGTTTTATAGGGATCCCCACGGCCGTGCCAGAGGAAAGCCCTGGTGGTAAGCGCAAACAGTGTGGGTACTTGTGTGGTGTATCAGGGGTATTGTGAAAGCGATTATTGTGTATTGTTCCGACCACTAGTAAGGAAAGAGGGGGGTTACAGTGTCCTGGAGGGCTGTGCCCAGGTTAGCTTGACCACTACCAACCCTGACCTCCAGGTGGAGGCACCTGTTTCAGAACTCAGGTACCTTAACCTGCTACTAGCCAAGCAGACAGGGGTAGTAGCCCTTGGGATAGCCCCACCTTGGGGTTACATAAGCAAACCAAGAGAAGTTATAAAATTCTGAAGTAGTGTTTTATTATTATCAGTAACAAATAAAAAAAAAATACAACCGTACAGGATAGATCTTATACAGGCAGTTCAAACAAAACCAAGTCCTTCATCTGAGGGTATATCTAAATCTCAAACTCTCTAAATAACCATTGCTCTCCTTTTTATAAAATGTTTTTCCCAAACAACTAAATTATGCATCCTATTCTCGTTAAGATGCATCTCCTATACTTAATTTGGGGGTATGTCTTTCAGCAGGCTATCACTGGTAGGACTTTGCCGGCAGGTGCTAGGACCACATGGAAACCTAACTAGCAGTCTACCAGAGGATGCCGCCCACCTCCAACGTCTGCCCCTGATGTCAGCCAGTCCTTTAAAGGCAGGCGGCCTCCACACCCTCCTCAGTTCTTTCCTGCCATCGTCCAATGCACGTCGGACCACTGATACTGCCACAGCTATAGCCGACCACCATTTTCCCACATTTAAGTGCACTTTATTATCTTTTTCTAAGTTTAAAATCGAAATTTCAGTGTTCTCTCCTGATGGTTTGTGTCTTCAAAACTTTTCTTATCTTTTGACTGCTTCATGAAGTGTGTCTACAGCAAACAAATCCCAGACAAGGACGACTGATATTCCTGGACATAAAGTCTCCACCACTCACTCACATTAATGGGACTACACCAGAGGCGGTAGGACCCAAAGGGAGCCAAAAATCTTCAAGAGGGCTGGCGCCGAGGTAGGATCGTGCATGCATTGCGCTGTGAGACTGGCTCGCACTGTATAGGCTACCTCGGCGTTGACCCTCCAACCACCTCAGTTCCTTTTTTCTCTCCGCTGTTGAGTGCACTTCAGTGACGATGTCGCTCGCCTGCCAGGAGTCACATCTTCACGTCTATACGACAGCAGCTGTAGTCATTTTAATATTTGATTAGATTTATTATTTTATTATCAGTAAAAAAAATAAATACGTAAATAATTGCAAAGTAAAATTTTTCATCAAGAAGAAGTCTTCAGCCCTCCTTCAACGGAGTCGACTGTGAACAGGGCAGGTGGCTGTAGACAGACTTCGCATGAAAACTCTGTTGTTAGCAAGGCTGGGTCTGGTCCACCACCTTCTATGGGGGGGGGGTCTGACTACAGGCAGTCCAGTGCTCAGGGGGATGGGCGGTCCTCCTGAAAGCAGAAAAAGAAGTGGTCCCTGTGACACTTGGACAGCTGGTTCTGATTGCTGTATAATTTTTGTAACATAAAAATGTGTTATTGAGTGTCTGTCATGAGAGATGCTGAAACAGACTGTGGAATGCCCCCCCCCCCCAACCAGGTTTTAGCTACAAGGTGTTACATGGAAGGCCAAGAGATAATTACAGGCTAGAAGAGACCTAAATTAAGATCTCCTGTTTATCTAGCTTAATTGTAGCTTGCCAGCTGCTAGGATGGGAAATCATAAACTGTTATAACATTTAGAGGAAGAGAGCAGGTTATGACGCTTTAGTGCGAAGTCATAATAGATTCTTTGATGTGTCCTGGGAAGAAGAGCTACTTGAGATCAAAGAGGGGATATTATTTAAAGAGTGTCATCATTTGTGAAATGAGTTTTGCTGAAATGTCACTTAATTAATTTACATCTTGATCGATAAGACATCCTGGGTGTATAATTTTTTATATTCTGACAGGAAGGAGCTAGGTGACCTCATGCAAAGAGGTTGGCAAAGCCAGTTTTAAAACAGTATTCTGTTTTCCACTAAGACACACATGTTTGGACGCTGAAAAAAGAAACACCTGCAGCACTATAAGAAGATAAGAATACATTAGGTAGATAGGTCTAAGTGTATTATTGGTAGGAATTTGCACTTTTGAAACCTTATTGTTTTAAAAGATTGTATGTTTTGTGATATGTGGTTCTGCGTTTTACATTTTTATCTATTTTAAGTAAACCTCTATTTTAGAGACTACCTGGTGTGCCTTTGAAATACTTTCTTTGACAAGGGAAGCATATATGGTTAAAGCTGGCACTATACAAAGCTTACTGGTTTTACCAAACTGGCAAAAGGTAAGAGTTTATTCGGAGGTCTTCCATGGAGTTTTTAAGGGTTCATTTGTACACCTGATTTAGGTACCCGTGGTGAAAGATATCTGCCCCAGAACAACAGGAGCTATGTGACCTGTACATTGAGCACGCTAGCAAGAGGTTCACAGTTTGAATCCTTCCAGAACTTGAGACCAAAGTTTGATTCAAACCCACAAAACAAACAGGTGGGTTACCCTGTTCTGTTAACTGTTCACAATACTGCGCTCGGAGGTTGGCATTGTGGGAGCAGAGGGCCAGACCTGCTGAATGGGTCTGTGACAGATTGGTTGGCAGCGGTGTGCATAAGTTTGGTATTACAAGCTTTTATTGTTCAGTGTGTCATCTTGAGACCGTTAGCTCACTTGCAAAGAAAGAAAAAGGCAGTGATTTATTTTTAAAAGAGGAGACAGAACTATATCACTTGGCATACAGTCAAGTTCCTACCCATTTTATTTTTTTCCTAAAGTGCAAGTCACAGTAGCCATAGTTAGGGAAGAAGATGACTTCCAACTACAGCAGGCACACTGTAGACTACTTAAAGCAGTTGTGCGGGGACAGAGGAGTCCCGTTCGAGGTGAAAGCCACCAAACAGAACCTCATGGATGCCCTGATGGTAGCAGATACCCAGAGCATCGAGTCACAGACAGTGACTGAAAAGGACCGAACCTTGAGTGTGGCAGGGCTAGCGGCCAGTGCAGTGTCCAGATCCGATGAGGAGGGCAACAGGGCCAGTGCCAGCGAAGGGCCACAACAGCAGGGAAAGGTCACCAGTGTCCTGGACCCAGAAGTACTCAGGCTGCAAATTGAGTTGCGCAGAATGGAGTTGGAGTTCCAGAGAGAAGAGAAGCATGAACAGCGAGCTGCAGAGGAGAAGAGGGAGCAAGAACGCAGAGAGGCAGAGCGAGAACGTCGAGAGGCAGAGCGGGAACAGCGGGAGGCTGACTGTGAGGAGCATGAGCACCAGAGGCAACATGAACTGGAGAAGCTATGACTCCAACCACCAGCACCAGAGCAGGTAAGTGGCTTCGGTTTAACTGGTAGTACAGGACTGGGTTACAAATTGAATTCCAAATTGATAACCGAATTTAAAGAGGGGGAGGATATGGATGCCTTTTTAAATTCTTTTGAAAAGGTTTGTATTCAGGCTAAAATTCCTAGGGAGTCCTGGAGCTTCCAGCTATCCCCGCTACTTACCGGGAAAGCTCGGGATGCATTGGGTCAAATGGACAATGAGGACAGTGATGATTACAACAAACTTAAAGCTGCACTGTTAAAGAAATTTGAATTAACTGCTGAATCACACAGAGAGAAATTCCATAAGCTCAGGAGAAGCCCTGACATTAGCTATGAGGAGCTAGCCACGAAACAACATCAGTTTTTAAAACGTTGGTGTGAAGGAATTGAAGCAAACTCTATTGACAAAATTGAAAATGTGATTCTGTTAGAACAGTTTTATTGGGCATGCCCAGCCGAGCTAAAAACCTGGCTGGAGGACCGAGATCCCAAAACAGTGCAAGAGGCTGCTGAACTCTCGGACCGCTATGCCAAGAGCAGACCTGCTCTGAGAGCGAATGGGGCAGGTGTGGCAGTGCAGAAAGGGAAAAGTGCTCCTTCAGGATAGCTAAAACCCTCACTGACTCCACCAAAACCAGTTAGCCCCAGGTTTCAGAGAAAAGATTTCTCTGACATAAGAAATGAATGTTGGTTGTGTAAAGAAACTGGGCATATTGCCAGACAGTGTCCCAAACGGACGAACAATAGTACACAAGGTGGTGCTAGGAAGGAAGTGGGTTGTTTGTGTGTCCCTGGAAGCATGCCTGTGAACATGAGGGAACACATGCACCCAGTCATGGTGAATGGTGTACAGACGCAAGGGTTAAGGGATATAGGGGCATCCCTGACATTGGTAAAAGGGGATCTGGTGCAGCCTGGTCAGCTTATACTCAATAAATACGTCACTGTACAAAGGGTCACTGGTGAAGAGAAAACATTGCCCCTTGCTAGTGTTCTCCTAGATTGGGGTGAAACAGGAGGAACTGTGCAACAGGTGGCTGTAGCCCAAACCTTAGCAGTGGATGTGATCCTAGGCAACAATCTCAAACAGGAGATGGTGTGTGCAGTTACCCATAGCCAAGCGGCAAGGGAAAATTGTAGTTCCCTGAACCCCACAGAAGCCATTGTGGAAACCACTGAGAGGCTGGTTCTCTGGCCTGTCTCTCCAGATGGGGAGATTAATGAAAAGGGGGAAGAAATTTCCCCAGTAGCAGTTAACCACACAGCTACAGAGGGTTACTCCGAGGAGAGAGGGGTGACCCATTGTCAGAGGGTTGGGATTAACAGTGATCCTAAGTGCCCTGATGCTAGTGCTAGGGAACCTATTTTATCGACTGAAGGGGACCTGTCCTATGCCTTGGGAGTGTGTGGGGCATTTGCATCTGCTCAGAGAAGTGACCCTAGTCTAGAGAAGCTGAGTGCTTGGGCAGATGGGGCACAGGGAGGTGATGGCAGACATAAGGTTTATTGGGAAAATGGACTGATATATACTCAGGCTGTGCAGACAGAGGGAAGGGTGCTAGGCAGGCAGCTTGTCATTCCCCAGGGGTATCGTGAGCAGTTGCTCAAGGTTGCACATGATATTCCCGTGTCTGGTCATCTGGGAATCACACACACTACGCAGTGGCTGGCTCAGAATTTCTATTGGCTGAACTTCACCCAGCAGGTGAAGGAGTATTGCAGGTCTTGTCACCGGTGCCAAGAAATAGGGAAGGCGGGCAAGTAAACCCAAGCCACCCTGATTCCCTTGCCCATAGTGGAGGAGCCATTCCAGAGGGTGGGAATGGATGTTGTGGGGCCTTTAAATACCCCCAGCTCTTCAGGGAAGAGATTCATCCTGACTGTGGTGGATTATGCCACCCAGTACCCAGAGGCAGTCGCCCTATCCTCACTGAGGACAGACAAAGTGGCAGATGCCTTAGTTGGGATTTTCTCCCGTGTTGGGTTTCCGCAGGAGGTTATCACCGATCGAGGGGGTTCCTTCATGTCGGCCCTGATGAAACGTTTATGGGAGAAGTGTGGGATGGTGCAGAGATGCACGGCACCGTATCACCCACAACCCAATGGGCTTGAGGAAAGATTCAATGGTACCCTGAAGTCAGTGCTCTGGGCATATTCTGAACAGTATTGGGAGGGACTGGGAGAAATCACTTTCTCTAACTGTTTATTTGCATACAGGGAGGTGCCCTAAGAGTCGACAGGATTTTCCTTCTTCGAACTCTTATATGGATGCCGGGTACATGGGCTCCTAGACTTGATCCGGGAGGACTGGGAAGGCAAGCACACCACCCAGGGAACTCCCATTGTGGATTACATCCTTAGGTTTAGGGGAAAGGCTGAAGGAGCTTATGGGGACAGCTCAGAGCAACCTGGCAGATGCCCAACAAACATAAAAAGTGTGCTACGACCGCAGAACCAGAGCTCGCTCATATGTGGTGGGTCAGGAAGTCATGGTCCTTATTCCGGTGTGGAAAGACAAGCTGCAGGCTGAGTGGGCAGGACCGCACAAAATGGTTAGGAAGGTAAATGATGTGAACTATATTATAGAGTTACCTGACCAAAGACAGACAGAAAAGATGTGCCATGACAACATGATGAAGCCATATGCAAATAGGACTGACATGGTGTTTGCAGGGTATAGTCCTGGGGAGGGGACGGATGAAGGAGACTCCCTTCTGGACTTGCTGGAAGAAAGAAGCGGGAGTCCTCTGTGGAGGCAGTTAAATTGTCTCCCCAGCTGACCCCCGGACAAGATCCAGGAAGTAAGGGAGGTTTTAGCAGACTTTGCCCCATTGTTTAGCGCCAAGCCTGGACTAACCCCCTTAGCTACTCACGATGTGGAGACAGAGACACAGATGCCCATACAGTGGACAGCATATCGGGTGTCAGAGGCTGTCGAAAAGGACATTTGAAGGGAAGTGGAGGAGATGCTGAATTTAGGGGTAATTCAGAGATCCACAGCCCCTGGGCCTCACCCGCAGTCCTTGTGCCTAAGTCAGATGGCTCTACTCGTTTCTGTTTGGACTGTCTTGGACTGAATGCAGTCACGAAGTCAAGACACCCACCCGATGCCTTGGATGGACAAACTCCTGGACAAGTTGGGAGGGATGACCTACCTTATGACGATTGACCTGACCAAGTGGTATTGGCCGGTAGAGTTAACAGACAGAGCTAGGGAGAGGTTGGCCTTCATCACTCCGATAGCCTTTTTTGAATTTAAAGTAATGCCTTTCGCAATGAAGAACACCCCGGCCACTTGCCAAAGGTTGGTGAACCCGGTATTAAATGGTGCTGAGGAGTACGACGTGGCGTACCTGGATGAGATTGCCATCTTTAGTGCCAGCTGGGAGGAGCACCTGTCCCACCTTAGGGAAGTGCTGGGCAGGATACAGAGGGCTGGGCTCACTGTCAAAGCCAGGAAATGCCAGGTGGCCATGGGAAAGGTGGCATACCTCAGGCATGTGGTAGGCCGGGGACAGCTCCGTCCTAACCAAATAAAAACAGAGGTAATCCAGGCATGGCCCAGACCAGAAAAGCAGAAGCAGGTCAGGAGTTTTCTTGGGACAGCAGGGTACTATAGAAAATTTGTACCCAATTACAGTACCCTGGCTGCTCCCCTATCTGACCTTGTAAAGAAAAGGATGCCAAAGAAAATTATCTGGGGACCAGCCTGTGAAGAAGCCTTTACCAGATTGAAGGAGGCACTGTGCAGTGCTCCTGTTTTGACAAGTCCTGAGTATAGCAAACCCTTTATAGTTCGAACGGACGCCTCAGACGTGGGTATTGGGGCAGTACTGAGTCAGACATCCAGCCAAGGGAAGGATCACCCTTTAGCCTATCTGAGTAAAAAGTTACTTCCCAGGGAGCAGGCATACTCCACTGTGGAAAAGGAGTGTCTTGCCATAGTGTGGGCCCTAAAGAAGTTGGAGATATACTTGTATGGGCAGCATTTTGTGGTACAGACTGACCACAACCCCCTGGTTTGGCTGACGCAGAGGGGAAAAAAACAATGGTAGAGTTTTAAGATGGAGTCTTGCTTTGCAAGGGTATGATATGACAATATTACATAGGGCTGGAGCCAAAAATCAGAACTCAGATGGCTTGTCTCGTGTCTATGAGGAGTGAACTGATTTGGGAAGCTCATCCCATGCAGGGTATAGAAGCCCCAAATTCAGTCTAGGTGGGGAGGAATTGTGACACTTGGACAGCTGGTTCTGATCGCTGTACGATTTTTGTAATATAAAAATGTGTTACTGAATGTCTCTCATGAGAGATGCTGAAACAGGCTGTGGAATGACCCCCAACCCCCAAGATTTCAGCTACAAGGTGTTACCTGGAAGGCCAGGAGATAATTACAGGCTAGAAGAGACCTAAATTAAGATCTCCTGTTTATCTAGCTTAATTGTAGCTTGCCAGGTGCTAGGATGGAAAATCATAAACTTTTATAACGTTTAGAGGAAGAGAGTAGGTTATGATGCTTTAGTGAGAAGTCATAAAAGATTCTTTGATGTGTCCTGGGAAGAAGAGCTACTTGAGATCAAAGAGGGGATGTTATTTAAAGAGTGTCATCATTTGTGAAATGAGTTTTGCTGAAATGTCACTTAATTAATTTACATCCTGATCGATAAGACATCCTGGGTGTACAATGTTTTATATTCTGACAGGGAGGAGCTAGGTGACCTCATGCAAAGAGGTTGGCAAAGCCAGTTTTAAAACAGTATTCTGTTTTCCACTAAGACACACATGTTTGGACGCTGAAAAAAGAAACATCTACAGCACTATAAGAAGATAAGAATACATTAGGTAGATAGGTCTAAGTGTATTATTGGTAGGAATTCGCATTTTTGAAACCTTATTGTTTTAAAAGATTGTATGTTTTGTGATATATGGTTCTGTGTTTTACATTTTCATCTATTTCAAGTAAACCTCTATTTTTAGAGACTACCTGGTGTGCCTTTGAAATTCTTTCTTTGACAAGGGAAGCATATATGGTTAAAGCTGACACTGTACAAAGCTTACTAATTTTACCAAACTGGGAAAAGGTAAGAGTTTATTCTGAGGTCTTTCATAGAGTTTTTAAGGGTTCATTTTGTACACCTGGTTAGGTGCCCATAGGGAAAAGATATCTGCACCCCCCCAAAGAGCAGAATTATGTGAGCCTGTACATTGGGTACACTAGCAAGAGGTTCACAGTTTGAATCCTCCAGAACTTGAGACCAAAGTTTGATTCGAACCCACAAAACAGACAGGAGGGTTACCCTGTTCTGTTAACTGTTCACAATACTGTGCTCGGAGGTTGACACTGTGGGAGCAGAGGGCATGACCTGCTGAGTGGGTTTGTGACAGTCCCATTCTCGATCGTCGCCGAGGACTCAGCACTGTTCGACCTCGAGTTCTTCTTTGGCCTCCTGGTCGAAAAAGAAACAGTGCCGCTTGAGGTCACCTTCTGGTATGCCTGTGCGTCGATCGTCGGTTACAGACAGCAGGGGCCTGACTCCGTCTCCTCCGGGGTCTGCTCCGGCCTCTGTTCCTGGTGACCGGCATTGTTGACTCCGGAGTTCCTCCCCGCCCCCTGGGGGGTCCTCCGGTGAGCAGTTTCACCATTGGGTCGCTCTCATGGAGCAGTAGGTTCGGCGGATATCCCATCTGCCTGAGCCAGTGAGTCCGTCACTTGGGCCTTCAGGCCTATCGGTTTCGGACCTGCAGGCAAGGCGGTTGAGGCTTCCTAGTCATGCAGAGCCTTCTCCAGTGCCGTCAACATTGCACTCTGGTGGTTTTCCCCCCTCATATAGCTGCGGTGCATGGGTCAACACCGGTGCCTTTATCTCCTGCTGAATTTCTCAGACTTTCCTCCATAGGTCGGGGGTTGGAAACCTCTGGTTCGACGGTGCCAGATTCAATGCTGGCTCCTCTAGTGCTGGCGCCACATCCTGCACTGCATCCTCTGCCGGCGGCACCGGTATTCTCGGTGTCACCTTCTGTTCCGGTGCCAGGAACGCCTTCAGTGCCACATGGGGCACCACAGTTTTTGACTCCGATTTGCGGAGCTCCTCCTCTTTTTCCACCCTTTCCTATATATTCTGTCCCTCCAGGACTAGTAGGAGATGATACTGAGCCTGATCCTAATCTTCAATTGGGGGACGACTTTGACAATGATTCCTCCCTAAGGGTGGTAAATAAATCTTCTCTTACAGCAGAGCCTCTGGTCGAGGACCTTTCCTTTAACTCTCTGCTTAAAAACGTGAATATCTCTCTCTCTCTCTCTCTCTCCAGACTTCAGAGAGTGATCCTGGGAAATTGCTGCATCTGCAGTACCTGCACGTTCCGGACATTCCTGTGGAATTGACTCCTCCCATACAACCCTCTTTTGAGACTCTCTCAAAAATGCTGTGGGATAATATGACGCTTATTCCCTCTGTGACCAAGTAAGTCCATAGATGGGAAATACGCCCCTCCCAAGGATTGTCCTATTCTGGCCTCGCAAGCCTTTGCTGATGCCATAGTTGTCCTGGCAGAGAAAGGCAAGGCAGTTCTTCCTCAAGAATCTATGGCACATCCAATAAACAAGGAATCTCACAAAATCAACACTTTGGGAAAGTGAATCTTGGTTGCTTCCACCCTGGGCATGCACATTGCAAGCTACTAGGGTTATATCTCTCAGTATGCGTATACACTCTGGCATTCACTCAAGGCCAAGACAGAATCTCTCCCAGATTCGAAGGTTAACACAGAGCTCCTTCAGACCATTACTAGAGGCATTAAATCCAATAATCAGCAGCTTAAAGGCGGTATGGATGCCTTTGACACTGCTTCCAGAGCAGCAGCAGTTGGTATATGCACCAACACCACTCTTGGTTATGTATGTCGGGATTCATGAATGATTCCCAGCAGAGAGTTATGAGTTTACCTTTTGATGGTACATATCGGTTTGGTCCTCAGGTCGAGAAGGCACTAGAGGCCACACAGAAAACTAGAACAGCTACCCAAAACAGCCAGACTGCCATCAACAGGCCCTCAAAGGGGTGGGAACCGGTGGCAGTTTCATAACCGTCAGGCCTTTCATGGTAAAGGCAAAGGGGGTTTCAACAGAAACCAAGCCCCTCAGCTGCAAAAGAAAACACAGCAGAAGGCACAGGGCCCCAAAGTGCCTAATGCCACCCTCTGAGATTCCGGCCCAAGTCCCACCTCAGCTCTCCGAGGGGGACTCTTCCTCGGCAGTAGGAGGGCATCTGACTCAGCTTTACGACCAATGGAAGTCAATCACATCAGACAAGTGGTTTCTCAGGATAATCCGCGAGGGGTGCTCTCTAAACCTGTCAGAAACCCCTCTGGATCAACCACCCAAACGACAGCCCAAGCTGTCTGTCTCTCAGTCAGACCTTCTTGCTTCTGAGATTCAAGGCTTTCTAAACAACAGGGCAGTAGAAGTAGTCTCCCTGATGAAACCTTATTTGGCGAAGCGCTGGAGCGCTTGTTTGCTTACTCGACTAACGTTGTGTATAATAAAAGGAATCATCCAGAAATTTTGAATTGGTTCTGTGTCTTCACTGGAGTGAAACATACTCCTGGCTCTGGTGTGTGCGTGCGATAAGGTTTTTTTCAGTAGAAGTAGTCCCGCTGGATTAGCAGAACACAGGTTTCTACTCCCATTACTTCCTAGTTCCAAAGAAAACAGGTGGCATGCACCCTATTCTCGATCTGAGGAAGTTAAACAAATTCCTTTACAAGGAAAAGTTCAGGATGATATCACTCGGTACACTTTTACCTCTGATTCATCAAAACGATTGGCTGGCCTCCCTGGACATTCAGGACGCCTACCAGCATGTTCTCATACACCCAAACCATCACAAATACCTCAGATTTGTGGCATTGGGTCAACACTGCCCGTTCAGAGTCCTGCCCTTTGGGCTATCCTTAGCGCCTCGAGTCTTTACAAAGTGCTTTGCAGTTCTCACAGCACATCTCAGGAAGCTCGGAATTCAGGTGTTCCCGTATCTGGACGATTGGCTCCTGGCAAGTACCTCCAGACAAGAGAGACAGGAAGCCATGGCTGCGACTTCAAAATTCCTCACATCCATGGGAGTCCTGCTAAATTTGGGAAAGTTGCAGCTACAGCCCTCCCAATGGCTCCTCTTCATTGGAGCCCTTCCGGATACCTCCAGCGCAAAAACCTTTCTTCCGGAAGACAGAAGGAATAACATCCTTCAGATGGCCCACTTCATCAGGGAGAACAACTCAGTTCAGGCTCTCCCGATGCAGTGGATGTTGAGTCTCATGGCATCCTCAGTGTTCACCGTTCCCCTGGCTCATCTTCATAGGAGGACTACTCAGTGGATTCTCAGCACTCAGTGGTCACCGACCACACACCTACAATCCTTTCACATCAAGGTGACGGAACCCCTACAATGGTCACTCACCTGGTGGACCCAAGAAAACAACCTTCTGGAAAGGCTATCCCTTCACCCCTCTTGAATCTCAGATCTCCATCACCATGGATGCATCCCTACTCGGATGGGGAGCTCATTGCCAGGATCTCCACACCCAAGGTCAATGGAATCGGGATGAGTCTCAACTTCACATAAAATGTTCTAGAAATGAGAGCCATCCTGTATGCATTCTGAGCTTTGAAGGACATACTCTGTCACAAGATCATTCTCCTTCAAACGGACAACAAAGCAGTGATGTACTACACCAACAAGCAGGGCACTGCACACTCTTACCCCTTATGCAGTGTAAAGGAGTGAAAAGACTCCAGCATTAGGTTTTTATTAGAGATAAACAAGTGGAAGGAATGACAAACAGTGGCAAACCATGTAATAAACAAGTTTATTACAAAAACACAGACTCATAACCTGCAGTAAAGCAAATGTACTGGGAGAAACAAGTTTCCCTACTTCTAGACGCAGCAATTTTTAGCAAACCTTTTTAGAACCATGCTTCTTATAGTAAGATAAGGAAAAAGGTGTGACATTTCTTATTGGCTGAAGCAAACGATACCATTACATTACTGGATAGAAAGTGTAGAGTCAGCAGGAAGAATAACATTACGTTATACATAAGACATAACATTAGTTAGAACAAAGACGGCACATAAATTGTGGCAGGTGCAAGGTGATTATGGTACAAAGCAGTGTCAGCAGAAATACATGTGTACAAGAATACGTTGGTAAAAAGATATGATTGGGCCCAAAGCACGTATGCCTCATATAAGCAAATAAACATTACATCTAACAGAAAACTAAGAAATAATACTGTAAAATAAATGTATACTGTATAGTGTAAACACTTAGCAAGCATGAGCCCTAGTACCCACACTCGTACAGTGGATACCCATTACTGCATATTAGTGCAATACAGCAATATCACAGTAATAATAAAACACCTGTCATTGGTGTGTGCATGAGGGTGCAAAGGGTGTGGGACCCAGGGGCAACATTCCCCTCCTTGTTGCCTCAAAAGGGGCAACACAACCATAGGGAAGCGGTTGGAATTATTTACAAGCCCAAAGCACGAGCCTTGTAAAGGAATGTTAATGATAATATTGTATGACAGTACGCCGCAGACAGTAAAGCATTATTATTAATAATATATGAGAAAAAAAATAGAACATGTTACATGTGTGATGGATAATCACAGATTGAAACCTAAATGGAGACAAAAATGTATATGGTTTGTAAAAAGCAGATAGATAGTCAGGGTTACTGTCAAACATAGGCCTGTTCAGGGGTGGGTACAGGGGTGGTCACAGATGGAGCACAAATGGTGTGTTTGTAAAACATAGTGCAGAACTCAGGGGTGTCAGCACCACAATTGAAATATGTGGAAAGATGTTAACATGTGATACCACATATAACACCATATGATATAACAATGTCTGTTGATGAAGAAGAGTTCATGGAATCCACTTTGAGAGTGGATAAGGTAGATGCTGCCTGGTGTTGAGGTGTGGCACACCCTTGGAGCTTGATTGAAGAATCTGTTGATAATGTCTCTTGACAGATAAGTCCTTATAAAACATATACGACCAGTTTAGAAAGTTTAACAGTCCACAGAGTTTTTCATTTGCAGAAACATGGTAACCCCACAAGGCACATGGGGCTATGCAGATGGTAACTGAAAGATGAAACACCATTATAGTAAGAAAGTCAGTGTTTATGTTCCTGGCTGCTGGATGGCTGGATTGTCAGACGCCTTGGCAAGAGGTGCATTAGATTGTGCATTGAGTCTTTTAAGGAAATATTGACACACACTGGCGTAATGTTTGTGTTCAAACAACATGAAGTCTTGCTGTATTCTGACAATAGCAGTGAGTCCCAACCTTCGAACTGCCCCGGAGATGAGAGTTAACTTTCCATGCCAGGCATGGAACGCTGAGCTCGAGCTCGGTTGAGACTCTGTCTGTTGCTGTTTGAACTCAAACCGTCAGATTCTTTACTCCGCCTCACTGAACAGTCGCTCCGGAGATTTCTCCCTTTGCTCGGTTCAGTTTGTCGGTTAAAGTACCACTTTTCTCGGTTTTCGACCAAATTTAAACCGTAACCTGTCGGATCAGTCTCTGTCTGTGGTATTCGTGAGTACTAGATAGGTTATTTTATTTTCTTTTCTGTGTGGAACTTGTAAACTGTTTATCGGTTCGGTTTGAACCGATCAAGTTGTTATAAAATCTTTATCTGTACTTTTAGAGTGTGGTTACCGGGTCTTATCGGTTCTAAAAAAACGGATTTTATTACGGTTTTTCCCACAACCCCTAACACGGTCAGGAACCGATAAGAGGGTCTTTCTTGCCTGGCAGATTGCCATTAAAAGGGTAAGTTTTGTTAGGACTGGCACAGTGTCTGAGAAACCCAAAAGAAAAAACGGGCCCACTGGGTTTCAACACTGCAGTGTGTGGGGAAGCCTTTGTTAAGGCTGACCCCAACACCACCTGTGTTTATTGTCTGGGGTTTGACCACCTCAGTGCAGACTGCTAGATTTGTAAAAATTTTCCTGCAGCTACCCTAGAGAAGAGAGTTGGTAGGCTCAGGGAAAGGGAGGCCAAAAAGTCCGCTGAACCGGATGGCCAGCCCGGTTAGGTTTAAACCGAACCAGAATGAGTGCCCTCTGACCAGGGCGAGACTTCTTTGGGCAAAAGGAGAGCCGATTCTGTGGCGTCTGTTCCGGTTAAGAGAACAAGAAAGGAAAAATCAGCTGGTATGGATCCAAAAGTTTATTTTCCAACCGCTGAAGAAATAGCCAAAGCGATAAAAATTGTGCAGTCGCTTTCCCTGGTTCTGACCGAACTAGCACCATCAGGAAGGGGTTCGGTTCAACCGGTTCCACCGGTTCAAGATTATGATGTAGAGGAATTTTATGAACCGGAGGAGGAGGAGGAAGAGGAGTATGTGGAAAGTGAATGTGGTTTTGAAAGTCTGGATGTGCCCATAGAACCGGACATCTCCCCAGACAGACATTCAGGAGTGTCTCCTCCTAGGCTTTCTGAGTCCCCCTCCCATTTCATGTTTTATAAGAAAGTGGCAGAAACCCTTCAGCTTCCAGTTGAGGAAGCTGGGGATGACCAGGAAGAGACTGACTATGTGGAAATGATGGATATCCCAGAGTCTAGGAGGCTGTCTATTCAAACAACATGAAGTCTTGCTATATTATAGACATTAGCAGTTTGATCCAGCTCTAGAACTGCCCCGGAGTGCAATGGTTAAAACCATTCCAAAATAGAATTTTGGCACGAGAGCAGCTCTATCTGTGTCATTTCAAACTTGAACTGTCAGATTCTTTACTCCGCCTCAGTGAACAGTCGCTCCGGAGATTTCTCCTTCTGCTCGGTTCATTTCTCGGTTTAAAAAGTGTTTTCTCGGTTGGATTTAATCGAGAATAGTTTTATTTTAACCGCAAAACCGTTCGGTTCAAGCTCTATCTGTGGTAACCGTAAGTAAATGAAGGTTTTGTCTGTGTGGAACTTGTAAGTTATCGGTTCGGTTTTGAACCGATCAGTGAGTTTAAAACTCATTTAAAACTAAAAGTTACTATTTTAGGCGGTTCCCAGTTCTTATCGGTTCTAAAAAAAGCAGTTTATTCCGGTTTTCCAATACAGTGACACGGTTAGGAACCGATAAGGTGTCTAGCCTGGCACTGCCGTTAAAGGCCAAGTTTTTGGTTAGGCTGGCATTATGTCTGAGAAACCCAAAAGAAAACCGGCCCACTGGGTTTCAACACTATGATGTTTGTGGGAAGTCTTTGCCAAGGCTGACCCACACCACATGTGTTTATTGTCTGAGGTTTGACCACTCCAGTCAGACTGCCAGGTATGTAAGATTTCCTGCAGCCACCCTGGAAAAAGATTGGGCAGGCTCAGGGAACGAGAGGCTGGGGCAAGTCCGCTGACCCGATGATGCCAGCCCGGGTTCGGTGCTGGCACCCGAACCAGAGGAAGTGCCCTCTCACCAGGGCCAGACTTCCTCGGGCAAAGAAAAGCTGGTTCTGAGGAACCAATTCCAGTAAAGAAAACAAGAAAATCAGCAGGTCTGAGTCCAAAATTCCTTCTCCAACTGCTGCAGAGATAGTAAAAGCCATACAAATTGTCCAGTCACTGTCTCAGGGTCCGTCCGAACCACCACTATCTGGTAAAAGGTCGGTTCGTCCGGTCCCAGTGGTTCAGGATTATGATATTGAGGAATTTTATGAACCAGAGAAGGGGGAGGAGGATTATGAACAGTATGAATGTGGCTGGGAAGGTCTGGGTGTGCCCATTGAACCGGACATCTCCCCAGACAGACCTTTAGAATCTCCCCCTATGCTGTCTGAGTCTCATTTTATGTTTTATAAAAAAGTTGCTGAAACCCTCCAGCTTCCTTTAGAAGAGGCTGTGGATGAGCAAGAGGAGCCTGATTTTGTAGAAATGATGGATATTCAGAGTCTAAGAGATTGTCTATTCCTTTACATAAGTCTTTTGGAAACAAACAATTAAAATTTTAAAAGCTCCTAATTCTGTGCCTCCTGTAGATAAAAGATGGACAGAAGGTGTACATTGTCAGGCCCTGATACAGAATTCCTTTCTCAGCAATGCAGTCATGTTGGGGTAGTTCAGGCTGCTGCCTGTGATAAAGTTAATATTCCCTTGGCTTCACATCCTCCTGACAAGGATTCCAGGAAGATTGATGCCATGGCAAAAAAAAAAAAAACAGTATATGGCAGCCTCTCTGGGACTCAGGCAAGCAAATTATATGGCTTATGTAGCTAGGTATCAGAAATCTAGATGGGATACTGTTATGCAATTGGCCAAGCAGGCCCATGGCCAGCTAGCTAGTGAACTAGAACAGGTGGCTGCTGATGGCATTGAAGCCTCTAAGGTTCAGTTTCATGCTGCTGTGGATGTTAATGATGTTTCCTCTAGGGTCATGGCCACATCCAATGTTCCCTCTAATTTTTAGTTTCTGTGGGTGGGTGACTAATATGTGAGTGCAGCACTTTGTGCAAACAAATTGATTCATGTGTGCAAATTGGGTGGCCCAAACAAGTGATATATTTTATTGCCAGTAAACAGTGGAAAATATAACTAAACACTCACATACTCAATGTAAAGTTTAAATATACATTATGGCACAGTCGAAGCCTGGATGTGCATTGTGCTATAACAGTATGAACTGGAAACATGTGTAAACTATGTACATTTTAAAGAGTCTTGTATGCATCTAAAAGGGGTGCTGCTGATGATGCATTGCTAAGAAGTCAACACTTACTGTTTTTTTCTCCTGTCTCTCCCATTCTTCCAGTGGACTTATATTTTATTAGGATCCATTTTCCACCAGATGTTAAAAACAATTTTGTGCACATCAGCATATCTAAATGGCTTTCTTCCAAGCTGTTTCTTTGTTTGCTCTTAATGCAGTTCATGAGTCTGAAGCCTCTTTCACAGTCAGCACTAGAAGCTTGGAATGTAGTAGCAGTAGTACAATTTATTGTTCAGCATAAAGCAGTTACAATACACTAAAATCAGGACAAAATACATACTAAGCAGCAAGCAATAATGCCCAACAGGGTGGGTGGTATTGGGCAATACTGGACCGCCCAGGGGTGTAATGAGGCCCGACGCCACAGGCCCATACCCCCCACCCTGGAGGGTATTATTGCACTTAGAAAATGGGCATCAGCTTCATTTTGTTTTTGTGTAATTATTTCATTAAGAAAAAGAAAGTAAAATAATAATGCCAATAATCAGAAACAGCAACTTCTGTAAAATAATCCCTGTAGTTGTTGAATTTCCACTGCAGGGAGCTGCTGGGCATGACAGCCCTTTTAGATTAGTTATGTCTGTCTTTGTTTTCAAACATTTTCTGTCTTATTTTTCTAAAAAGTCTCCCCCCCAATTAGTGGTAGACAGAGTTTTTAATCCCCATGTTGTGCACCAAGCGGTGAGCGATTGCCTCAATGGTGGAGTAAAAATGGCAGGGTGTCTAAGTCAGGCAAAAAAGAGAAAAGTCCTGGGGCTTCAATGCATCAGAGGCTGAGGGAGCTGGGAGGAAGGTGAAAAACATAAGAGTACAATCAGGTTAATTGCTGTACTGTACCGTGAAGTGCATTTGCTGTGGTTTTTCAGCGAGTGTGGGAGAGAATCGGGCTGAATATTGGTAGCAGCACTGTAACAAGGTGAACTCCCCAGAGGCGTAGATGTGCTGCTGACTTCCATGATTTAATAGATCGAACGCCTTTTGGGAGAACGAGGAGCGGGGGCACTGGTACTGCATTTGAAAATACTTTGCTGAGGGGTGGAAACATTTGATTTCTTAAAATATGTGTTCTCTCTTTTTTTGTTTTGTGGAACTGTTTGCTTTTGCTACACAGAGGAGGGGTTGCTCGGAACAAGTTTTGTTGCCATACGGAAGCATGCGCTGTTATTTCAAAAACTGCACTGCCAGCAAACATGAAGCCGGTAAGGTTGCCGGCTTCATTTTGCCATTTTTTTTGGCTGCTATTAAAATAATTGAAAGATGGGAAGGGGGGTTTCTCTGAGGGGATTTTACTGCCACAAACTCTCTCCCCAACTCTCTCGGTAACACTGAGTGAGAGGTAAAAATGGCGACTGATGATGCTGAAAATTCAGGGTGCCCATAAATGTTCTCAGTAATGCGGCACCCCAAATTGGTACTTGTTTTATGTGGCCATCTATCAGAAGTTAATGTCCCTGTAGTGCCCATTGGCCAATCAGACAGCATGAAGAATCTTGCCCATTTTCTAAATATAAATAGACAATGAATAAATCAACAAGGAACTTAAATATCTTTACAGTGCAATTCAATTTAACAGAGTACCTTTTCACATAAAAACTTCACAGGACTTCAAGTCCCTCTAATAAACTTCAGGGTTTTATTTAACTCTAAAAATTGATTAGCGTTTTGCTCATAAAAGTTCTAAAACATTGTGAAAATGCATAGCACTTGCCTCACTGTGTTTAACAAACAAAACACTTTTAGAAAACCTATATAAATGCTTTCTGTACAGTTAGTATTGTCCCAAGAAAAAAAACTGTTAATCAATTATTTAAAACCCTGAACTTTACAAATGAGTTGAGATTAAAAACTTTGCAAAGATCTTTTCCATGTTCTTCTCTTTCATAGTAAACAAATACTCCAAAAGATCCTCCAGGGAAGGCAGATCCCCAGCAGTTTTTTCCTAGTTGATTCATACCTAGGACACAAGAGTACCACATGTTTGAGATCATCTATTGTCCTCACTCCACATTTACAATATGGAAAAAGTACCCCTCCTCTTTTGTCTGAAATGAATGCATTGAGCATTATAGTTTTCAGTTCAGAATCTTGTATGGATTCTTCTTTGTTTAGGACAGGTTAAAAAAGAGAGAGATGGCTCATATCCCCATGACATCTTTACTTTTTTACAAAATCCATATAGCTTAAGCTTGGAGAGTTGAACGTAGAAAGAATTTATGTCTTAAGTCAATAAGCCTCAATTTGACATCCTGCCTAATCTCCTCAAATGGTCTAGTGTAAATTTTAGGTGGACCAATCCGGCCGGCATTATTGTTTCCTTAATAAGTTGAATAAAGAGATGTACATATCCCATGCTGGCCAATTTGATGGCTTCCACTACACACATTCTGGGATATCTTTGTTGGGGCAAAATAAAAAGTTTTAACAGAAACAGAATCCGTCATTCACAAATGAGAGAAGTCAAGGAACATTGTACAGTCACTCAATATTTAATAAGCCAAACTCAAGACTGCAGTGTGGCAATGCTGCAAAATCAAAAGCAGACCAGTCAGAAAGTTCACCTATAGGAAATCAGCAGTCCAGATGGTCACATAACAGGCCAATGAATTGAAGAATTGCTGTTGTGCTTACTTTAGCTGTGCAATTAGCCAAAAGCAGTTTTACTGGTGGGCTCCAGTAGACAGTTTCACCCAGTTACTGGCTTCTGATCATTTTATATTTTGCCCTAGCAATCTGTACAGCTTCAACTGTTGTTAGACCACTTTTATGAAACATCTTTGACAACTCTACCAACTCCAAAAGTGCATCATTTAATACTGTTATGGCAATGTGGTATTCGGGTTGGACAGCTTCTAAAGCAGTACTTAGCAATGAGATCTTTGATGGATGCGTACATTGTATGTGATGTAATTTACCCTTTATAACTATGCTTGGTATTGTCAAGCTCAGTGGGGGTTTTGAAATGTCTTTTTGTAATGTAGTGAGTGAGTCAGTGTGATCTGAGACAGGAGATGCATTTAGTAGACTGTATTTCTCTTCCATTCTGGATCCATACTAAACGCAGTCTGAATTTATGAAATTAAATGAAAAGGACATTTTCTTGCACTGCTATTTTTTGTTGTCCATTTTAGAATTACTATCCCCATGTAGCCAACATGGGCAACCTTTTACAAACACTGATTCACTGAATCGCAAATGTGTGTATAATGTGAGACCTTGTTTTAAGAGAAAGCAATCTCATCTCTAGACATATGTACAGTCAGTGTATTAGCTTGCTAATTGAGAAGGTTACACCCATCCCAGCCCCCAACAAATACATAAGAAAAATGACACAAACAGAAAGTAGGTTGCTTTGATGCTTTTATTGTGAACAAAAATTATAGTTTTTCCATTTTCTTGTACTGAAAAAATTGAACATGCTTTCAACGGTGAGGCTTTAAATCCATTAGAGGAGGCAGATTACACTGAAGTTGTGCAACTTTAAAACTGTAATAATATAATATAAACCATATGTCAGAGAATCTCTCACATTGCTTTGTTGGGGGGAATCTACCAAACAAATAAAGTATGCCATTTCTGTGAACAGCAGGGGAATACTGTTCATTATCCAGTACCGTCTTACTGAAAAGAGGTGTCAAGCAAAAAACATTGCTGTAACTGCAAAGCCAATTGGTTGGAATTTTGCAGATTGATTCCATTGTTCAGTAAGTGGAACAAGTGCAAAATGTCTGGCTTGTTAACTGTTGACTTGTTAAAGTTAATGGGTTGTGGCCTCAGGGGTGGGAATGCAATGTTTCTTTCCCATTCACTTTCATGCCCTGCTGTCTGAGGCTTAAATCTGAGTGATGACTGTAGTCTCTACTTTATGAACATGAGGATCCCTGTCAGCTGCTTTGTGCACTACTACTGAAGCTGTGTGTGGGTTGTTTCTGACTGCTGTGCGGATGCACGTGTGCACACCTTAGGGGGAACATAGGCCACATCTGTAGCTTTTCGTAGGTTGGCCTGGCTCAGGTGTACTAGTTTGTCACAGGATACCCAGACTAAGGCTATGGATTTTCCTGTGCTGGGAAATTCTCTGTTTGGAGAGCAGACAGAGAATTGCATGAAGAAGATGGATGAATATAGGACTACTTACAAGAGTGCCCAGGCTAAGGAGCGGCAAGCCACTCCTCAAAGGCATGCCCCCAGGGGTAGGGGTAGGCCTTTTCACAGGCCTTTCTACCAGACTCAGGCCTCCTCTGCCTATGCTCAGAGGGGCTTCTTCAGAGGCAGGGGCAGACGAGGGGTGGGCAGACCTGCTCCCACCCCCCAGCCTAAAGCTCCTGCGAAACAGGCACCCTGATGGGGTGCCCAGGGCCGATTCTCCTGTACCAGTGGGGGGCAGGCTGGCTTACTTCAGTCAGAATTGGGCTTCTTTAACCTCAGACAAGTGGGTTCTGGAAGTAGTAAGCCAGGGTCTGGTTCTCAGCTTCAAAAAGCTTCCCAAGTTGAGAAGCAGACTTTTTCTACCTGCAAGTGCTTCAGAGACCCTCGCTCTGGAAACAGAGGTCTCATCCCTGTTAGCTCTCAGAGCAGTAGAAAGGGTTCCTCCCCTGCATCAGGGCAGGGGTCTGTATTCCAGATAAAGTTCAAAATGGTAACTCTGGCAATGATTTTACCTTCCCTAAGGCCAGGGGACTGGCTAGCCTCCCTGGACCCCAAGGATGCCTATTTCCATGTCCTAATCAGAAGATCCCATCGAAAGTACCTCAGATTCGAACTGCCCTTAGGTCATTACCAGTTCAGAGCAATGCCCTTCGGCCTTACACCTGCTCCAAGGGTATTCACAAAGTGTCTAGCAGTGGCAGTGGCCCACTTAAGGAGGCAGAGGATTGCTGTTTTTCGCTATCTAGACGACTGGCTCATTGTAGGCCAGTCCCCAGAACAGGTAAAATCTCACCTGCAGGTCACCCAGCAGCTTCTCACCTCCCTGGGTTTTCTGCTAAACCTACCAAAGTCGGTTCTGGAACCAGTCCAGGTACTCACCTTTATAGGGGCAGAATTGGACACAAAGCTAGCCAGAGCCTTTCTTCCCCCAGAAAGGGTAAGGAATTTAGTGGCTCTGGCCTCTTCCTTCACTCTGCAGGTCTGTCGACCAGCAAGACACTTTCTGCAGCTCCTGGGGCACATGGCTGCATCCACAGCTGTTGTGCAGGAGCCAGATTTCAGATGAGAGAATTCAGTTTCACTTGAGAACCTTTTGGTCTCAGAGAAGAGACCCCTTTCCAAGTTGGTCCCAGTGACTCGAACCTTGATCCTAGCTCTCCAGTGGTGGAATGATCAGAGCAATTTAAGGCGGGGTCCCTTCATTTCCCCTTCTCACAACTTGACTCTCACTACAGATGCTTCCCTTCTGGGTTGGGAGCCCACATGGCGACCTTTCCACTCAGGAGTTTGGTCCCCCAGGAATCTCTGCTCCACTTCAATTTGCTGGAACTCAGAGCTGTCTTTTTCGCTCTTAAGCTTTTCTGCATCTGTCCACGACAAGGTGATACAAGTCAGAACAGACAACACCACAACAATGTGGTACATCAGCAAACAGGGGCACTCGGTCTTCAGCCTTGTGCACCGAGGCAATGAAGTTGTGGTCTCTGGTCTATTCCTGAACACTTCCTCATAGCAGTTCATCTTCCAGGCAAGGACAATGTCTAGCGGATGCCCTCAGCAGGATTCCCAGGGCCATCACGAATGGTCCCTGGATCTTCAAGTGCTGGGATAGTTTTTGCCAGGTGGGGCATCCCTCAGATAGATCTTTTGCAGCCCCAGACAATCACAGACTTCCTCTGTTCTGTTGCAGGCCTCCAGTGCTGGGCTCAGTTCTCCTGGATGCCCTTCTTCTGGATTGGGAGGGAAGTTCTTCATGCTTTCCCCTTTCTCTCCTATTCAAAGTACTAGTCAAATCAGATCTCAGCCTTGCAGGGTGATTCTGATTGCCCCGGATTGGGCCAGGCAGCGCTGGTCCCACTCCTTCTGTCTCTGACAGTCCATCTTCCCAGTGCCTCCCAGGAATCACAATCTGTTGACTTGTGCCCAGGAAGGGTTTGGTATCCAGACCTCAATCCCTCAACCTCAAGGTCTGGCTCTTGAGGAGTTAGAGTTTGCTGATTTACACCCTCAGGGTGTTCTTGAGGATCTAAAGGCTTCCAGAAGCCTTCCCACTAGGGCTACTTAGTTCTAAATGGAAAAGGTTTTCCATTTGGTGTGCTGGGAAAAATATTTCCCCAGAATCTGCTGAATTGCCTATTTTGTTAGATTACATGGTACATCTTAATTCCTTGGGTCTCAGACCAGCTACCCTGAGAGTTCATTTGGCAGCTGTGTCTGCTTTTGTATCAAGCAGGAAAGTCCCTCTTTCCTCTCATCCTGTGTTTTCCAAGTTTTTTAAGGGATTACTCCATACTAATCCTCCCTTTCGGGAACCGGCCCCTGCTTGGGACCTTAATGTTTGCATTGCCCAGTTAATGCAACCCCCTTTTGAACCTCTGTCTTCTGCAGAGCTTAAGTACCTAACTTGGAAAACTGTTTTTCTAGTGGCTATCACTTCTGCCAGACGCATAAGTGAATTTGCAAGCCTTGTCAGTGGAGACTGACTTTATTTCTTTCCACAGGGATAAGGTAGTCCTTAGGACTAATAGGAAGTTTTTGCCTAAGGTGGTTTCAGATTTCCATCTTAATCAATCTATCTCCCTTCCAGTATTTTTCACTGATCACTCCTCTTGGGTGAGAGGAGGTTGCACAACCTGGATGTTAAGAGCTCTTAGTTATTATATAGAGCGTACCAAAGGTCACAGGTTGAATCCCTCCAACTTTTCCTTACCTATGGTGAAGTTGGGAAAGGCAAACCTGCCACTAAGAGATCAATAGCCAGGTGGATTGTCTCTTGTATCCAATTTGTTATCAGAAAGTGGCAGAGCCCCCGTTTGAGGGCTCATTCTACCAGGGGTACAGCTGCGTCTCTAGCTGCTGCCAGAGATATCCCTTTATTAGAGATTTGCCAGGCTGCTACTTGGAAAATGGTACACACTTTTACCAAGCATTACTCCCTGGATGTCCAGGCCAGGAGAGATGCTCGGTTTGGCACAGCTGTTCTTCAGAGCCTATTCCTAAGTAGGTTCTGCCTCCTCCATGGAGGTACTGCTGTGTATTCTGCTAATGTCTATAATATAGCAGACTTCATGTTGTTTGAAGAAAAATTACTCACCTTAGTAATGTTGTTTCTTCTAATGAGTCTTGCTATATTATGAACCTCCCCAACCTGCCCTCTCAGAACCTCTACTTGGTGGGTGCGGGCAACAAGTGTGGGCACTACTTGTGTCCTGTTAGCATTTTGTCCCCTTTGGGACTTTGGAGTGTGTATGTGTACGCGTGTGTGTGTTTTATTATACTTATGTTCCATTTTCATATTATTAGAATGGTGTTAGTATTTCTGGTCCCCTGACTTGAGTCTTGGGTTTTGGGATCATCAATGGTTGTTATTATTTAGGTAGCCATTTGGCTAGTGTGAGTTACAGCTTCCACACAGACCTTAGTGAGTTTGGCTCATAAGATCTGACAGTTCAAGTTTGAAATGACACAGATAGAATTGCTCCGTGCCAAATTCTATTTTGGAATGGTTTTAACCATTGCACTCCGGGGCAGTTCTAGAGCTGGATCAAACTGCTAATGTCTATAATATAGCAAGACTCCATTAGAAGAAACAACATTACTAAGGTGAGTAATTTTTTCTTCCCTTACATAAATCTTTTGGGAAGCAGACATTTAATCTCTCCTGTGGATAAAAGAATGGACAAGAGGTATACCCTGTCAGGCTCAGATATGGAGTTTCTTACACAACAGTGCAGCCATGTTGGGGTAGTGCAGGCTGCAGCCTGTGATAAGGCAAATATTCCCTTGGCTTCACACACCCCCGGACAAGGACTCCAGGAGGATTGATGCAGTGGCAAAGAAACAGTACATGGCAGCATCCTTGGGACTCAGACAGGCCAACTATATGGCCTATACTGCTAGGTATCAGAAATCCAGATGTGACACTGTTATGGCTTTAGCAAAACAGGTCCCTGGCCAGCTTGCCAAGGAGCTGGAGCAGGTGGCTGCTGATGGTATTGAGGCATCCAAGGTGCAATTCCATGCTGCAGTAGACTCCAATGATGTTTCATCTAGAGTCATGGCTACATCTGTGGCACTTCGTAGAATGGCTTGGCTCAGATGTACTAGCCTGTCACAGGATACCCAGACTAAGGCCATGGATTTTCCTGTTGTGGGTAATTCTTTGGGGAGCAAACAGAGAATTACATGAAGAAAATGGATGAATATAGGACCACCTATAGGAGTGCCCAGGCCAAGGAAAGGCAAGCCACTCCTCAGAGGCAGCATCCCAGGGGCAGGGGCAGGCTTTTTCATAGGCCTTTCTACCAAGCCCAGGCCTCCTCTTTTGCCTATGCTCAGAGGGGGTTCTTTAGAGGGAGAGTCAGAAGGGGTACAAGCAGACCTGCTCCCACCCCTCAGCCTAAAACCCCTGCCAAGCAGGCACCCTGATGGGATTGCCAGGGTCGATTCTCCACTACCTGTAGGGGGCAGGCTGGCTTACTTTGTCCAGGACTGGAAGTCTCTAACGTCAGACAAATGGGTCCTGGAAGTAGTAAGCCAGGGACTTGTTCTCAGCTTTAAAAAATTTCCAGAGCTGAGAACCAGATCCTTTCCACCTGCAAATCCCTCGGAGGCACTTGCCCTAGAGGCAGAGGTCTCTTCCCTCCTGGCTCTCAGAGCTGTGGAAAGGGTTCCACCCCTGCACCAAGGCAAAGGATTGTACTCCAGGTACTTTCTTACCCCCAAAAAGACAGGTGAATGGCGGCCCATCCTGGATCTCAGATACTTAAACAAGCACCTTTTAAAGCCAAAATTCAAAATGGTTGACTCTGGGATTAATTCTACCCTCTCAAAGGCCAGGGAACTGGCTAGTCTCCCTGGACCTCAAGGATGCCTACTTCCATATTCTCATCAGAAGCTCCCATCGAAAGTACCTCAGGTTCGAGCTGCCCTCAGGCCATTACCAATTCAGAGCAATGCCCTTTGGCCTAACCTCTGCTCCAAGGGTGTTCACAAAATGCCTGGCAGTAGTAGTTGCTTTTCTAAGGAGGCAAAGGATTGCCATCTTCCCATACCTGGACGACTGGCTCATAGTAGGCCAGTCCCCAGACCAAGTCAGGTTACACCTTCAGATAACTCTGCAACTGCTCACCTCTCTAGGTTTCCTTCTGAATCTTTCAAAGTCAGTTCTACAGCCTGTTCAGCTCCTCACCTTCATAGGCGCAGAGCTAGATACAGTAAAGGCCAGAGCCTTCCTTCCCCTGGACAGGGCAAGGACCCTTATCACACTGGCCTCTTCATTCACCCTACAGGTGTCTCGTCCAGCAAGGCACTTTCTGCTGGTTCTACAGCAGTGGTGCAGGGAGCAAGATTTCAGATGAGGGATATTCAGTTCCATCTGAGAGGCTTTTGGTCTTGGAAAAAGGACCCTCTGACCAAACTGATACCAGTGACTCGAACCCTGATCCAGGCTTTGCAGTGGTGGCAGGATCAGGACAATCTAAGACAGGGAGTTCCTTTTGTCACTCAGTCTCACTCTTTAATCCTTACTACAGATGCCTCCCTCTTGGGGTGGGGGGCCCACTTGGGAGACCTGACCACCCAAGGGTTGTGGTCTCCTCAGGAATCTCTGCTTCACATCAATCTGTTGGAACTCACAGCAGTGTATCTTCCTGGACATAAGTCTCCACCACTCATTCACACTAGTGGGATTAGCGCCAGAGGCACTAGGACCCATCGGGAGCAAACTTTTTGCTGGAGGGTCGGCGCGAGAGATGGCGCCGCGAGGCATGGCGCCGCGAGCAGCGGCTCGAGCGGCAATGACCATCTCGGCGACGACCCTCCAACCGCCTCAGTTCCTTTTTTCCCGCCGTCGAGTGCACTTCAGTGACGACGCTCGCCGCTTGTCGAGGTCAACTTCAAATCAGCGATAGTTTTGCAGTTTATTTTTGTAACATTATCTCGATAGTAGTATTTCAATTTTATTCTATTTTCATAAATTTTTCTAATATTTTAAATTTAACTTACTTGAAGAAGTCTCGGCCTACTGAATGGAGTCGACCATGAGCAGGTCAGGTGACGGTAGGGAGACTTCGTATGAAAGCTGTTCAGTCAGCCGGGCTGGGTCCGGTCAGCCTCATTCTCCTCAGCGGGGTTCCGACAACGGTCAGTCCGATGCCCGGGGGGATGGGCGGTCCCCTGTCGGCATAAAAATAAACGGTCGCATTCTCGGCACCGTTCGGCCTCGAGCTCTTCTTCGGCCCACAGGTCAAAAAAGAGAAGGCATCACTCGAGGTCGCCCTCTGGTATGTCTGCGCTTCGACGGTCAGTTATCGTAGCTAGTTGCCGTTCTCCTTCTTCGGAGTCGCCAGCTGCTGGTGACCGTCGTCCTCGACATCGGAGCCCTTCCCCACCTGTAGGTAGGGCTCCAGATGAGCAGTTTCATCAGTGGGCTGCTCTTATGGAGCGATGGGCTCAGAGGTTGGTTCTCCTGCCTGGCTCGGTTGCCACGGGCCCCGGGCTCCTCCAGCGATTGGGTAGGCGGTTGGACCTTCCTAGTCGCGCGGCGCCTTCTTCGGTGCCGGTGACTCCATGCTTAGGTGTTTCCCCCCCTCACATGGCTGCGACGCAGGGGGCCACACTGATGCCCTTATCTCCTGTTTTTTTTCCTTCTCTAGCTTTCCAGGTTCCTGGGGCGTTTCCGGCGCCTTCCGCGGGGTCTGTTGGCTTGTCAGTGCCGTTTTCGGTGCCGCTCGGGCTTGCGGTGCCGTCAGCGGTGCCGTTGGGTCTGTAGCGCGTCGGCAGCGCTGCCGTTCAGCGGCGCCGCTGCGGTGCCACGTGCCTCTTCGGCTCCGTGCCCTCTGCGGTGCGTTTTCAGCCCGTTTGCCCTTTTACCCCGGTGGGGGGCCTCAGAACTCTCCTTGTTTCTCTGCTATTTCCTCCTCTCCTAATTTCCTCCTTTCCTGTCCAAACAGTCCTTTCTGGACCATCAGGAGATGATGTTGAGCCTGCCCAGACCTTGGTTGGGTGATGAAGTGGAGAAACAGGATCTTTCTTTGCTACAGAGCCTGTGGTGAGGACCTGTCCTTTAAGTCTCTGTTGAGGAACCTGAGATCTACTCTTTCTCTCCTGACTACAGACGCCGATCCTGGGAAGATATTAAGACTCCAGTACCTTCATGCCCGGAGATCCCTACAGTTTGACTCCTCCGATCCAGCCTTCCTTCGAGGCGGCTGTCTCAAATGGTATGGAATAATCCTGCTCTTATTCCCTCAGTGGCTAAAATCCATTGATAAGAGTATTCAGCTCCCAAGGATCGTCCCATTTTGGCATCCCAAGCCTTTGCGGATCCTATTGTAGTCCTGGCAGAGAATGATAAGATCGTTCTTCCTCAAACTACTACAGCTCAACCTATTAACAAAAGTCTCGTAAGATTGATACATTAGGTAAGAGAGTCTTTACTGCCTCACTCTAAGTATGCATATTGCCAGATTATCAAGGCTATTTTTCTCAGTATGAGTATATCCTGTAGCACTCTTTGAAAAGAATGGTTGAAGCTCTTCGGATTCGGACTCCAAGTCAGAGCTTCTTCTGACCGTTACTAGGGTATTGAGTCCAATAACCAACAGGTCAAAGCCGCTATGGGCACTTCGACACTGCTTCTCGCTCCAGCAGCCATGAGTATTTGTACTCAGCGCCATTCCTGGCACAAATGCTTCTGCTTCATGAATGATGCTCCAGCAGCAGGTAATGGCGCTGCCCGCTGATGGCTCCTTTCTTTCGGCCCTCGAGGTGGAACAAGCCTTAGAGCCACTCAGAGAGACTAGGTCGGCCATTAAGTTGGCCAGACCTCCGCCTGCTCCCTGGGGCATGTGAACGAGCGTCAGTTTCATGGTAAGTCAGTCCTTCGAAGAGGCAGAGGCAGGGAAGCTTCCATAAAGCCAACCTGCCCAACCTCAGAAGAAAGCGCAGCAGAAAGCGCAGGGGCCTAAAGCCACCAGCGCCACCTTATAATTGCTGGCCCAAGTTCCATCCACATTGCCGAGTGGACTTTCTCCTCGGTGGAAGGTCGTCTGATGTACTTCTACAACTAGTGAAGTCCATAACCCGGACAAATGGGTCCTTCAGATAATTCGCGAGGTTATTCTCTCAATTTTTGAAACCCCGAATGTCCTCCCAGGCGACAACCCAGGTTGTCGGCCTCTCAATCGAACCTCCTCACGCCCGAGATCCAGGGCCTTCTAAGCAACAGGGCAATAGAACTGGTGCCCCGCATCTCCGGAGCACAGGTTTTACTCCCAACTTCCTGGTTCCAAAGAAGTCTGGGAATGTCCCATTCTAGACCTCAGAAGTTACAACATTTCTCCCCAGGGAGAAATTCAATAATGTTCCTAGTGCCCTGTTGCCCTTGCTGCATCATCACACCGACTGGCTGGCCTCCCTGGATATGCAGGGGCGGCTTACCAGCATATCCCCATCCACCCGACCCACACAAGTTCCTCAGGTTTGTAGCTCTGGGTCAGCATTATCAGTTCAGAGCCCTGCCTTTTGGGCTATCCTCGGCCAGCAGTCTTTACAAAGTGTTGTGCAGTTCTCGCACTTCATCTCAGGAAGATCGGACTCCGAGTGTTTCCCTACCTGGACGATTGGCTTCTAGCAAGCCCTTCCAGCCAAGGGACTTTGGAAACCGTGCAAACGACTTCTCGTCTTCTTACGTCCATGGGAATTCTGCTGAATTTGAAAAAATCACAACTGCAGCCCTCCCAGAGGCTCCTTTTCATAGGGGCGCTTCTAGACACCTCTTCCGTGAAGGCTTTCCTTCCAGAGGACAGAAGACTCGACATCCTTCGCATGGCCCGTTACATCGGGGAGAACCAATCGGTTACAGCTCTCTCGATGCAACGCATGTTGGGTCTCATGGCGTCCTCGGTGTTCACTGTACCCCTGGCCCAGTTGCACATGAGAACCACCCAATGGATGCTCTCCACTCAGTGGTCTCCGACCTCTCACCCCCAGTCTTATCCCATCAAGGTGACGGAGCCCCTTCGAAGGTCTCTCACCTGGTGGACTCAGAAACAATCTCCTGGAAGGGTTCCCTTTGCTCCCCGGATCATCAGATCTCCATCACCACAGATGCATCGCTAATGGGATGGGGAGCTCACTGTCACTCCTCCACACTCAGGTGTATGGACTCAGTTCAAAACTCTTCTCCACATAAATGTCCTGAAGATGAGGAAGCGGTCCTCTCGATCCGGGCTCTGAAGGATATCCTTTGTCACAAGAACATTCTCCTTCAAATGAACAACAAAGCTGTGATGTATTACATCAACAAGCAAGGCAGTGCTCATTCTTACCCCCTTTGCAGGGAAGCAATGAGGGTGTGGGAGTGGTGCTTGGAGCACAAGTCTCTGATTCAGGCGGTTTATCTGCCAGGTATACAAAACAATCTAGCAGATCACCTCAGCAGAACGGAGGCAGACCCTCACGAGTGGTCTCCGATCCAGCCGTAGCTCAGTCACTATTAAAGGGGGGACTCCAGACCTGGACCTTTTGCATCCCCACTCAACATAAAACTGCCTCTTCTGCTCCAGAAATCAGGGCCTGGCATTTTCTGTCAGGATGCGTTCAGGCTGCGGTGGACAAAGCGTTTTCTTTACGCCTTCACGCTCCTCTAATCCAGAGGTTCTCCTCAAGTTCGAGTCTCAGGGACCAAAATGATTCTCATTGCTCCTCCTGGCCTCGGCAACTATAGTATTCCTCTGCTCAACAGTATGTTGGCAGCCTCTCCGAGACCACTTCCCTTGCAAATCAACCTTTTGACTCAGGGTTCGTTGGTCCTCAACCTGAAATCACTTCACCTTCATGCTTGGCTCCTGAAGAGGTAGAAGTGAATCGATTCAACGTCTCTCGTAAGTCTCGGACATCCTTCTGGCTCTTGGAAGCCAACCACCCAGCTAGTCGCTTCCAAATGGAAGCCTTTTCTCTCTGGTGTGCACAGTCCTCTTGGAATCCCTTTTCCTGTCCTCCTGACAAGGTTCTGGAGTATCTTTTGGACCTATCAAACTCAGGTCTCAGTACTCCAGGTTAAAAGCTCACCTTAGTGCCATCTCAGCGTTCCATGAGCGGTTTCTTCCTTGACTCTGGCTCAGCTTCCTATGGTGAAGAGATTTCTTAAGAGTTCTTCATACCAGACCCCCCTATGAGCATCCATTTGCAACCTGGGACATTAACCTGGTGCTGGACATGCTCACTCGGAAGCCTTTCGAGCCCTTAGCTACCTGTGAGCTAAGATTTCTTACCTGGAAGACTGCCTTCCTGGTGGCCATTACCTCAGCCCAGAGGTCTCGAAATTCATGCCTTGGTGACGGACCCTCCGTATACTGTATTCCATAAGGACAAGGTAGTTCTCCATTACTCATCCTAAATTTCTTCCCAAGGTTTGTCAGAATTCCATCTAAACCAACCTCTGGTACTTCCCCTCTGACTTAGCTAATTTCCAAAATGAAGAGGCAGATCTCTTGGTTTCTTGGATATTAAAGAGCCTTACGGTTCTATTTAGATAGAACCAAGAATTTCATGAACTCAGCAACTGTTTGTTTCTTTCAGCGACACCCGGCTGGGTCAACCCGTCGCTATTAGATGCATCTTCATCATGGTTAGTGGCATGCCTTCAACATTACTACTCCTTGGCTCAAGTTAAATTGGAGGGTAGAGTGTCGCTCACTCTACTAGAAGCGATCGTGGCATCTTTAGCGGAGGTGCAATGTTCCAATTGGATATCTGCCTTGCACTTCCACCTGGAGCTCAGTGCATACCTTCATTAAGCATTATGCACTGGATGTTCATGCCATAGCGACATTCCGCATTGGCAGAACTATCCTTAATGAGCTTCTATCTTGGGTGCGTGAGCTCTGGCTCTCCTGCCGCCCTTTGGGGATTATCAACCGTACTCTCCACTAGTGTGAATGAGTGGTGGAGACTTATGTCCAGGAAGATATGAAAGTGCGTACCTACCGTAATTCCTGATCTTCTTGGGCGAGTCTCCACCACTCGATCCTCCCTCCCTCCATCCCCGAGCTCACGCTGTGTTGGTCTTCACTCCCTCAAATCTTTGAGGCGTGAGGACTTCTTTGCTGACCCTTCTTACATGGGTCGTCGGACTATCTTATGTCCTTTTTTTAAGGTTAGATTTACTCTTTCGTTAGTTACTGCACCTCCTTGGTAAAAAGGTACTGAGGCGGTTGGAGGGTGCGTGCATGAGATGGTCATTGCCGCTCGAGCGCTGCTCGCATGGCGCCATGCCTCGCTGGCGCCATCTCGCGCCGACCCTCCAGCAAAAGTTTGCTCCCGATGGGTCCTAGTGCCTCGGCGCTAATCCCACTAGTGTGAATGAGTGGTGGAGACTCGTCCAAGAAGATCAAGAATTACGGTAGGTACGTAATTTTCATTTCTAGCACTTCAAGTTTTTTCTGAGTCTGTTCAGAACAAAGTTGTTCGGATCAGGACAGACAATACCACCACAATGTGGTATATCAACAAGCAAGGGGGCACTCGGTCTTCGGCCTTGTGCACAGAAGCAATGAAGCTGTGGTCTCTGGCCTATTCCCTGAACTCCTCCCTTACAGCAACACCTCCCAGGCAAGGACAATGTCCTGGCAGATGCTTTCAGCAGGATATCTCAGGGCCATCACGAATGGTCACTGGATCCCCTGGTTTTGGAGGTGATCTTTTCCAGATGGGGTACCCCACAGATAGATCTTTTTGCAGCCCCAGACAATCACCAACTTCCCCTTTTTTGCTGCAGGCCCCCCAGTGTTGGGCTCAGTCCCCCTGGATGCCCTGGTTCTCAATTGGGAAGGGAAGTTCCTGTATGCTTTTCCCCTTCCTCTCCTCTCCTGTTCAGGTGCTAGTCAAAATCGGGTCTCAACCCTGCAAGGTGATTCTGATTGCTCCAGACTGGGCCAGACAGCCCTGGTACCCTCTCCTGTTGTCCTTAGCAGTCCACCTTCCCTTGTCTCTTCCCAGGAATTACAACCTGTTAACCTGTGCTCAGGGGAGGGTTTGGTACCCGAATCTCAAATCTCTCAATCTCAAGGCCTGGCTCTTGAAGAGTTAGAGTTTGCTGATTTACATCTCTCTCAAGGTGTTATGGATATTCTAAAGGCTTCTAGGAAGCCTTCCACCAGAAGTACTTATAATTCCAAATGGAAAAGATTCTCCATATGGTGCTCTGGGAAGCATATTTCCCCAGAGTCTACTGACCTGCCCACAGTCCTTGACTATATGGTTTATCTGAATAGCTTGGGACTCAGACTAGCTACACTAAGGGTACATCTGGCAGCTGTCTCTGCTTTTCTTTCAGCAGGTAAGCCTTCTTCTCTTTCAGCTCACCCTGTATTCTCCAAGTTTTTCAAGGGATTGCTTCATACCAATCCGCCATTCAGGGACCCTGCCCCTGCTTGGGACCTTAATGTTTGCATTGCTCAGCTTATGCAACCCCCCTTTGAGCCTTTGTCCTCAGCAGAGCTTAGGTACTTGACTTGGAAAACTGTTTTCTTGGTGGCCATCGCTTCTGCCAGGCGCATAAACGAGTTACAAGCCCTGTCAGTGGAGCCTGATTTTATATCTTTCCATAGAGATAAGGTGGTCCTCAGGACTAACAGGAAGTTTTTACCTAAGATGGTTTCAGACTTCCACCTTAACCAATCTATGTCTCTTCCTGTGTTCTTCACTGACCATTCCTCCTCTGGTGAGAGGAGGTTGCACAGTTGGATGTGAAAGAGCCCTTAGCTATTACATAGAACGTACTAAGGGTCACAGGTTTGACTCCTCCAACTGTTCCTCACTTATGGTGAGGTAGGTAAAGGAAAACCTGCCACTAAAAGATCTGTTGCCAGGTGGATTGTCTCTTGCATTCAATTTTGCTATGAAAAACTGGGTGGATTCCACCCTCAAGCCTGAGGGCTCACTCTACTAGAGGGTACAGCTGCTTTCCTGGCTGCTGCCAGGGATATTCTATCTTAGAGATATGTCAAGCAGCTACCTGGAAAACAGTTCACACTTTTACCAAGCATTACTCTCTGGATATCCAGGCTAGGAGTGATGCTCGGTTTAGCACAGCAGTGCTTCAGAGCCTATTTCCTAAGTAGGTTCTGTCCCTCCTCCATGGAGGTACTGCTTGGTAGTCTGCTATTGCCAGAATACAGCAAGACTTCATGTTGTTTGAAGAAAAAATTACTCACCTTAGTAATGTTGTTTCTTCTAATGGAGTCTTGCTGTATTCTGACCTCCCCCCCGCCTTCTCCTCTCAGAACCATTGTTTTTGGGATGTGGGTGGGCTTTAGCAGTGTTGGCACACAGGAGGTGCCCCACCCTTTTTTATTATCACCCTCTTTTCTTTGGGTGAGTGGGTGTTGTGTTTATTTCGTTTTTTGGGTTTCCTGACTCGAGTCTTCGTTTTGGGACCAAAAAAATCTGTTTTTATGTTAGTAGCCAGTTGGCTAGTGTAGGTTTACAGCTTCCACACAGGACATCAGTGAGTTTAGCTCGTAAAGATCTGACGGTTTGAGTTTAAACAGCAACAGACAGAGTCTCAACCGAGCTCAAGCTCAGCGTTCCATGCCTGGCATGGAAAGTTAACTCTTTCATCTCCGGGGCAGTTCGAAGGTTGGGACTCACTGCTATTGTCAGAATACAGCAAGACTCCATTAGAAGAAACAACATTACTAAGGTGAGTAATTTTTTCTTGTGGTAGTTGATGACACCCTGGCACAAAGATTAACAGTTTATAAGTAATTATCAGTCTGTATAAGGTGCCAGCCAGGCCTGGAAAGAGCAACAAAGGAGAAAATGGATGTCTTGCTTGAAGATCAATTGAAGAAGAATCTTGCTGAAGGTAAGGGATTTCCCCTACCCCAGGCTTTGCTTAATAGTAGGCAGACACAATAGGCTTTATTGTACAGTCTGTCTGAATGGGTTGGAACTTGTTTAGCTGATTTGAAGGTTTGGAAACAGGTGTAATTTTGCTGAAAACATTATACACTAGCAGTAATAATATTTTGTTTTATGTAGTAGTCCATATATGGAGCCAGTCAGGCACAAGATGGCAATGACATGAAGCTGTGGCAGCTGGGTTTGTTCTTTTGAGGAAAAGATGAATGTTTTGGCAGCTTAGACAAAAGTGTTACTGCTGTTGGACATGGAGATGTTATGTGTGCCACCATTAGAAACCTGCAAACTTGTAAAGTGTGTTAGAAACTGACTTAAGAACACATAAATAACAATATTAAACCAATGACTTACAGGTGTTTTGTGAAGAGTGGTGTGACAGAGCCTAAGTACGACAATTGTGGAAGAAAAAATAAAAATGGGGCATCGTCGCACACCTGGGGTGCAGGCGGTCTAATAATACCATTTAACCATCTCTGAATCCATGACAATGTCATGGTTACACCTCTTTCAAATTGCTGTGACAGTGATGAACATGATTTCCCTGTCTATGTGTTGCTGGCAGGCCTAATTGAGGCCTGTGTTATAAAATCTTGTAATGTTATAATAACACACTTGAAACATATAGTTTAGCAATATGGCCATTACATTATGCAATAGTGGGACAAATATATATATATCGTTGGCCTATGCCAACTAATAATAGTGCCTATTGCACCTGTGACAAGTGAAAGGGTCTACCCTTTTTTACACTGTATAGTGAAATACTCCAAAGTACTGAGTGAGGTAGGGCCTTCTTTGGAACCTTGAAGCATAGGTTCTGGAGCAGAATCTAAATTCTGCCATATTATAATTGTTAAGATTTAAAATCGCAAAACATGCATAGAGTGCACTTTATTTTCCAGGGGTCCCTGGGAGTGATGAGACAAACGGGGCATTAATTTGTTGGGGGTTTGCTTGGAACATAGTGGAGAGTGGGTCAGCAATGCTGGCCCCAGTATCTAGGTTTGGTTGGGGCATTAAAACATTCATAAATGTGGAGCAGTTTTCTGAATACACACTTGATTATGTTAGCAAGATGTATATCAAATCATAATAGCATAAACATAAACATGTTTTGTAATAGAACAATATCAGTATTGAGCATAATGCATAAAATACATTTGAAACAACAGATGCCCATTATAAATGTAGACTGCAAGGTTAGTTGAGAGTCCAGGAATTTTAGAGCATTAGACTGCATTTGTGTTGACACAACCATGGAATAAGTTGCAGTCCTTGGTAAAAATGACTTGGTTTTGGTTGAAAGAATTATTTGAGCAAACCACCACTCTGTTTTTTGTTAACTACGCTAATAGAAGGCAGATGATTGCATCCATTGTGGTAAGGCTATGGAAACTTGGTTTGTATTTGGCTGACAGGATAAAGAGCTGAAAAAAACAATCAAAATACATGAATATGTGAAATAAATACAAATCCCCCGCTCGGCTGGACTGAGCTTTGTTATACTGTTAGAATACATTGGGTCTTTTAAAACCTGCAAATAATAAATAGATTTTAGCAAATACACATTTTATTTTGTTTACCCTATGGGAAGGAGTGACATACCTTGCAACCTCTATGGGTGTTGCCTTGGAAGGAAGGGTATTATGGTCCCCCCTCCGTCGAGCTGCTACTGTGGTAAAAGAGGGAGCTCGAGCAATGTAACAATAAAAGGGTTGAGCTGTTGGTGGTGACGTGGATGCTGAAACAGAAATGGTCTGTCATGTAGTAGTCAGTTATACAACACCTTAAAAAGGTGTGCATTGGAGAAATGGTAATGGTGTGGCCTTAGTGTTTTTTTTAATACATATAATAAAATTATATTACAATTATTTTAGGAAAGGTGGCTTTATACATTACCAGAAGATGGGGAACTTTCTTTTTCCTAGGCGAAAGAAAGAAAAAAATAAAACAAGATACACAGTGCTGAAAATAAAACAAGATTATTTTGATAGGATAAAGAAAGCCAAGCATCTTTGGGTTCCCTTATCCTAAGCTATACAGAATGTCAGCTGAGTTTATAAAAGATCCGGATTGATGGTAATGCCGTCGTCGTATATTTTTAGAATGCATTTTTAAAAGGAAAAAAAAGATTATACTATGGTCTTACATAAAAACAAAAGTCATTATTTTTAACTGTAGATGGTAAACTTTTTTAAAGCAGCTGTAATATATATATATTTTTTAATAGGATACTATCCTTAAGCACTTTGTGTAGTAGGGGAATGACGGGATATTGTTTAGGAACGAAGAAGCTATGTTACAGCCAGACCTTTGTGGAGGAAGGCCTTGGGCGTTCGCTGTGTTGGCTGCAAGCCTAGAAGAAAAAAAAATGGCTGTCCTTTTTTTTTTTCAGACAGATGCATAATACTGTATAAAAAGGTAAAATTGTAGGGTTTACTCTTGTTGTGTTTCCACAAAAACATGCATTTTGAGTGGAAATGGATGGTTTAGGTGGGGACACACATTAAGTTTGAAGTGGTAGTGATAGAGAATGTTGAAACACAAGAAGGTCAACTTACTTGCTAAAGGTCACATAGTATGAAAATGATGACTGTTAGGAATGAAACATAGCCATTTGGGTTTGAAACAGTGCAGTCAAGTACTGAGCTGCACTAAGGAACAGTACATACCTTTGTGAGAGAACAAACATTAATACATAGGATGTGAATTACCACAGTTATAGTACTGTATCATGGAACCAAGTGGCCATTAAATTGCACTGCATTATAAATGGCTCAATATGGAAATGGGGATTCAGTTACCTGTTCCATGAAATACAGTGCCATGGGACATTGCAATGACACCAGGAGCAAAGAAAAAAATAGATATATATGTGTTTATATCTTACTACTGTTACTGCAGTGATTTAAATCAAGTTACAAACAGGGTTAAGTAATTTGGCTGTTAGCCCAGAGGAACTGGCAACAGTCCTAGCTCACACTTCTCAAGGAAAATCTTAAATGAGATTTTTTTTTTAAATGTATGTAACCCCCCCCCCACAAAGGGGGGTTCCTAAAAGCCTCCTAGGAGCTTGCCTAAGTGTTTCCCCTGCCTGCTGGTGTTTGGTGTCTGAGCTGTTTAAATGTGTTTCCAAGTGAGTGCTATTTGAGCCTCCACGTACTGTCTCTTTAAGAGCTGTCTGCTTGCAGGAATAATTAATACTTTTCTAGGGGGCTAGTGTTTCCCTGCTTGAATCCTGCCCGAGCTGTGGAGGAATTGCTCCAGCCTTTGGTCGCTGAAGCGCAAGGGGCCCATCTGAAATCTGTAACTGTTTGCTGGTAATCATTTAAAGCATTAGCAAATTGTGGTTGTCTAACCTGCTTTTGTTACAGCTGGGACTCTGTGTGTGTTGCTCCTCCATTTTGGACCTGAATTGCTGTGCTGGAGCAATTGGATTAAGGGAGCCTTAATATGGAGACTGCTTGGACCAACCAGAATTTGGACTTTCTATGGAGCCGGTTTACAAGGAAATGTATAGCTAGTAATTCTGGGAAGTGTAGTTTGGACCTTGGTGCCTTTTTCACCAACAGAGGGAGCTTTGGAGTGATTGACAGCTGAATCCACCAACTGGACCTTTTGGAACCTAAGGGAAATGCCCGGTACTGAAGCTGGAGAGTCAGATCAATTGTGACAGTGAAGAGAGAAGGAGCGCTATGCTTCTGCGGTGTATAGTTTCACGCGGGAAGCGCGTGTGAGGCCCTGAGGTTCTCCTGCAGCTGTTGTAAGTGTTAGTTCGGACTGAATTTGACTTGTGAGGAGAAAGAAGGAAGTCTGAAGGGTAGAAACCAGGCTAACCCTGTAGGAGACTGGAGAAATTGCTGAATTGCGCTCGGTCTGTCAGGAACTGAAGCTGCTGTGTGTGCTCCTGGGTATTTTGTAGTAATTGCGATCGGGATCTAGGAGCAGCCTGCCTGGTGTAGTACTTTCCTTTTACTTATGAATGTGCATAGTGCTTGTGGGGAATCGCTATTTTCAATCCCCTGTGCTGTGTGTTGAAGCGGAAGCAAACCCCAGCTTGTCTCAGACTAAATCCGTTTGCTATCTACTGCAGTGGGTCAGTCACAAGGACCTTGTCTCCATTCCTGTTGTTCTGACAACCCCAGAAGAACATCCACCATCTGGTTCTCAGCTTGGGTATTGTGAGTACAAGTCAGGGTATTCCCCTGCAGCCTGTTTTCAATTACAAGTGTGTCATCTAATTATTGTTGTTTCACTTCTTCATGGACTGAGCCATCTGGCTGTGGATTACAATTGGGTGTTGTGCATATATTTTCTTCTACAGGGCCCTGTCCATCTGCACCTGCCAGCCTACCCCGGGCAATGGACCTGGCTAGCCCCCCCCAACCTGAGTACCCAGAGTATGACTTTACAGACCCTGTATGTGTGCACCATACTGTAATTTAATTCTGCCAATTAACCTAATCTCCCTCTCCTGTGTTTTATTCCCCTAAATAAACCAGATTTGATGTTGTTAAACTTTAAACTGTCTGAAGTGTCAGTACTACCATGTCAAGCATTGTATTGGCTTGTGTTTGTTGATTAACCTTATTTTACAGGGGGTCCCCAGAGACGAACCTCAGAATCAGTCTTGAGGGTAAGTGGTACTTTATGAGTGAACAGTGTGTACATGTGGGGCATTGGGACTGTAACGTCTGTGCATTGTGTGAGCCACTGGAGGGAATAAAAGGGGGTCTCAGTGTCCCAGAGGGCTGTGACCAAGCTAGCCTAACCACTACAAACCCTGACCTGTAGGTAGAGGCACCCGCCATAGAACCTAGGCACCTCAACCTGTCAGTAGTCAAGCAGGCAGGGGTAGTAGCCCTTGGGATAGTGCTACCTGGGGGTTACATGTATAAAACAACAAACCGTTGTAAGCTGAGCCCACATTAAAACACTGACTAGTCATAAACACACTTTTGCAAACACAGCAGAGTACACATTTTAGTAACTTGTAATCTTTGTAAACAAAGAATTTTTTAGCACGTTTTTTTCAAACACCATCCGTATTGACGTACACGAACAATCAACAACATGCCATGCCTTATAGAATCCCTATAGAATTATCTGAGACAACAGGATTCCAACCATAAGGAAACTCTTGTACAACAACCCCCTATATTACAAATAGCAAAAACAACTTGCTAGCGATGACCCTGAAACATAGATAACCGCACCAATAATTAGGCACGGAGCACAAAACAACCATAGTATATACCATTGAGTCTGAATGTATCCTAAAGTGAATAGCAATAACAATTGAGTAAACACATATATATCACACCCAAACTGTTGCAGATGACATTAGAACAGCTTTAAACATTTACCCAAGGTAAGCAGTGGTTCTTGAACCATAAAAAAAAGTCTGAGACAAAAATAGGGAGTGAACTGTAAGAACACTTACCAGATATCAGTTTGAGAAGAGACTGCCGCTTGCCTTCCAGGATCAAATGGGATAGTTTTCTGTTTCAGAATCTCCGATTGTTTGGCCACAAATTGAACAACAGGCAGAACGTCTGATATCTCGGGTGTCTGGATAGCTAGCGTAACGAAGATGCCGCTTATGCTGAATTAGTGGAGGTCTGTCAGCATTTTACATTTAATGCGAGACATTTTTAATGTCTGTAAATCGTCTTTTTGTTAGAAAGGACTGTGTAGGGCAGTCAAATGCTGACTTGTCTCCAGTGCTGGTAGAGCAGCACATGTTTAGCACTGGGCACAAATGCTGAGTACAGAATTTTTTATTGACCTTGTGTGCAGCACACGTCTGATTAGCCCTCTGTAGTGAGTAGACACGCTGACAAACAACATAAAAGCAAGCACATTTGGGAAACTTGAAAATTAGCCCAGAGCTGTCATTTACCGCTTTCCGGTCCCGGTAGAACAATCAGTCATCATGGGAGGTTCGCTGTGACTAAAGGCAGTGTGGGTCTGCCATGCCCACTACTCTGTAGTACAGTAGGTCCAAGTGGGCAAATGAAGATTGCACTACACTGCTCGACCTTCAAAATTAATTGAAGGCGACTTCTCTTGTTTAATCTCGTCCTTGCCCAGTCCCCAATTTATAAAGGGTGAAAAGACTCCAGCATTAGGTTTTGCTGAGATAAACAAGTGGAAGGAACGACACAGTGGCAAATCATGTAATAAACAAGTTTATTACAAAAGCACAGACTTATAACCTGCAGTAAAGCAAATATACACGTCTAGGCACTTAGCAATTTTCAGCAAACCTTTTTAGCACCATGCTTCTTATAGTAAGATACGGAAAAAGGTGTGATATTTCTTATTGGCTGAAGCAAGTGATACCATTACATTACTGGATAGAAAGTATAGAGTCAGCTGGAAGAATAACATTACGTTATACATAAGACATAACATTAGTTAGAACAAAGACGGCACATACATTGTAGCAGGTGCAAGGTGATTATGGTGCGAGGCAGTGTCAGCAGAAATACATGTGTACAAGAATACATTGGTAAAAACATATGGTTAGGCCCAAAGCACGTATGCCTCATATAAGCTAATAAACATTAAATCTAACAGAAAACTAAGAAATAATACTGTAAAGTAAATGCATAGTATAAACACTTGGCAAGCATAATCCCTAGTACCCACACTTGTACAGTGGATACCCATTACTGCATATTGCTGCAATACAGCAATATCACAGTAATAATAAAATACCTGTCATTGGCGTGTGCATGAGGGTGCAAGGGGTGTGGGACCCACGGGCAACAGCAGGGAAGCGATGAGAGTGTGGGAATGGTACCTGGAGCACAAAGCACTGATCCAGACTGTCTACCTGCCGGGGGTGCAGAATGATCTGGTGGATCGTTTCAGCAGAACGCATACAGACCCTCATGAGTGGTCTCTCGACACAAACGTCATGCAGTCGCTCTTCAAAGAGTGGGGAACTCCAGACCTGGACCTTTTTGCGCCCCCACTCGATGCAGAACTGCCTCTATTCTGCTCCAGAAATCCAGAACCTGGTGTTTTCTGTCAGGATGCATTCAGACTGCAGTGGACAAGATGCTTTCTATCGCATTTCCTCCTCTTCCCTTCGTTCAGAGGTGCTACTCAAACTGGAGCGAAGGGTGCAGAATGATCCTCATCGCCCCATTCTGGCCTCATCGGATCCGGTTTCCAATAATCAACAGCTTATCAGAAACTTCTCTGAGACAGCTTCCACTTCAAATGAACCTGCTTACCCAGGGCCCTGGGGTCCATCCCAACCTGAAGTCCCTTCACCTCCATGCCTGGCTCCTGAAGAGACAGAGGTGAATAGGTTTAATGTTTCATGTAGGGTCTCAGATATTCTGTTAGCTGCACGTAAGCCAGCTACTAGAAAAACTTACATGGCTAAGTGGAAGTGGTTCTCCATCTGGTGAACAAAATCCTCTTGGGATCCTTTTTCCTGCCCACCAAACAAAGTCCTAGTCTAGATCTGTCGAATACAGGCCTGCAATACTCAACTGTGAAGGTTCACCTTTGGGCGATCTCAGCGTACCATGAGCCCATACACTCCCGTGGCTCTGGCTAAGTTACCTTTGGTCAAGAGGTTCCTTAATTGCAAACTGGATACTAGGCTGCCGGTCAGACGACTGGTAGCTGCCTGGGACGTTAATCTTGTGCTAGACATGCTCACCCATAAACCTTTCGAGCCCCTAGGTACTTGTGAGCTGAAGTTTCTGACTCGGAAGACCGCCTTCCTTGTAGCCATTACCTCCGCTTGCAGAGTGTCTGAAATACATGCTTTGGTCTCAGACCCCCAATATACTGTATTTCACAAAGACAGGATGGTTCTTAGAACTCACCCTAAGTTTCTCCCCAAGGTTGTCTGAGAATTCCATCTGAATTAGCCCTTGGTTCTCCCAACCTACTTCGCGAACTTCCAGAATGAAGGGGAGCGTACCCTGAATTCTCTGGATGTTGAGAGCTTTGTGGTTCTATTTAGACAGAACTAAAGAAATCCACACATCAAAACAACTGTTTATCTCCCTCAGCACAGCCCGACTGGGTCAGCCTGTTGCTATCAGATGCATTTCAGCATGACTAGTGGCATGTCTTCACCAGTGCTACTCCATGGCACAGGTTAAGCTGGATGGCAGAGTTTACGCACATTCTACCAGGGCAGTTGTGGCATCTCTGGCAGAAATTCGAAATGTGCCCATTGCAGACATCTGCAATGCGGCCACTTGAAGCTCCGTGCACACTTTTGTAAAGCACTATGCTTTGGATGTCCATGCCAGGTAGCATCAGTCCTTTGGCAGGACATCCTTAATGGACTTCTGTCCTAAGTGAGCTCCCCTCTCTTGCCGCCCGTCTCGGAGGATTGTTTTTGCGCGGTACTCTCCCATTAGTGTGAATGAGTGGTGGAGACTTCATGTCCAGGAAGATATGGAAATTATGTACTGCCGTAATTCTTGATCTTCTTGGGCAAAATCTCCATCACTCATTCCATGCCCACCACCATCCCCGAGCTCACTCATCCTGTTTTTGTCCTTCACCCCTCGTTATTTAGGCTGTAGAGGCTCTATTAAATTAACCCTTCTTACGGGTCGTGCAGCTATTTGAGTCCGGAATAGGGTAGTTTCATTAGGTTGGTTCGCTGCACCTCCTCGGTAAAAAAGGTACTGAGGTGGTTGGAGGGTCGACGCTGAGGTAGCCTATAGGCATCAGCCAGTCTTGCGGCGCCATGCATGCACGGTCCTACCTTGGAGCTGGACCTCCTGAAGATTGTTGGCTCCCGCTGGGTCCTGGTGCCTCCGGTGTGGTCCCATTAGTGTGAATGGTGGTGGAGACTTCATCCGTGAAGATCGAGAATTACAGTGGGTGCGTGTTCCATTTCTGCCTGTTTCTTGTGCCTAGGCCTGAGCCACGGCGTCCAAGGCTGTGAGGTCTGCCAAGTTCAACTCAGCCACCAGGAGACATTGCCAAAAGATCCTGGAGAACCACCTCCTTTAGCAGAAGGTCGCCTCGATGGAGCAGGAGCCACAGGCCAAGAGCTCCTCTGTTTCCCCAGCCCAGTCTTGGGATCTTCATCTTTGAAATCCCAGGACAAAACTACGGAAACTTAAGCACAGGAAAAATATCAGGATTGTCCTTGGTCTGGCCTCCTGCTCACTGCCCCCACACAAAGTCTTCAACTTGAAATGGTCTTCCTGCATCGGGAGGTTGACCTTCTTGGCCCCACATGCCCTAACTCCTACAGGACTACCAGTGGCCCTGCCGCTCACCTGGGCTCACTTATTGGCGGTGGCCCCTCAGGTCAGGGTACTCTTTATCCTGCTCCCCAGCTCCAACTATTTCAGCCTTTGTTCTCAATGGGCACGCAGTTAGGTGGCTCAGCCAGAGTCTCTTCAGCTGGCATGGGTGCGACAGGCACCAGTCCCTTTACTGCCACCAACCCCCAACAACCATGCTGCCAATGCCGGTCTCATCTTCTGAAACTGCCACCAGTTCTGATCCTCTCTCTTAGGGACATATGCTGCAGGATGCTGACACCTTCTCAGGCTCGGTCTGTCCTCAGCCTTCATTGGTGGAATCGTCCTCTACTCCAGCACCCATCTCTCTGCAGCTGGCACCTGTGGATCCCTGTCTGGCTTCACCTCAGCTTATGCCAGCTGGGTCTGCACCTGTTCCCACTCTGCCACAGTCCATGGGACCCACACCGGCCCTGTCTGTCCCTGTTGGGTCTGCACCTGGCCTTCAGCAGCCAGCACCCACAGGGTCAGGCCAGCTTACGCTAACCCAATGCCTGTGGGCCCATTGCCCATCCTACCGTAACCCACTCCGATGGGACTGACATTTGTCCTACTACAACCTGCACACATAGGACCTCAGCCATGGCACCCTACGGTAGCACCTGCTGGTCTGGCGCCCATCTACCCCTACCCTACACCAGTGGGACCTGTGCCGGGCTATCCATTCCCAGCACCCTTGGAACCTGCACTGATCTACAGTTACCTGATGCCTTGGGGACTGACACCGATCCTTTTGATTACCATGGTCTGATTCTGACCTTGTGGTCCTTAATGCAGATGCAGGTCCCTGACCCATGAGGCCCGGCCCCAGCAACCCCTCAAGGGTTTCCTTGACCCCATTTCCCGACCCTGTTTGACCATGCTCTATTGCTCCTCGTACTCCACAGGGTAGGCCTGACTCATGGGTCAGCTGACCTCTCAGACTATTGTCAGCCCGAGATAGTGGGGATGATGCTGATGACAGTGACAGCAGTGAGTCTTCCTCCATAGGTCCAGAATCCTCAGAAGGGAAAAGACGCTGACTAATGTCCCCAGTTCCCACTGGATGATCCCATTTCATGGCCATCATAAGGCACATTCAGGCCACTATGGGATGGGAGACAGAGGAACAGGATCCTCCCCCACGATTATCGACTCTTGATGAGGATGTTACCGGGCTGCTTGGAACTGCCCTTATATGGTCCTGGTGGTGTCCAAGAAGGCTGACAGGGTTCACCACGCTCCGGCTGGCAAGCCGTATTTTGGTGAGCAGCTCAAGGCTGACTTGGTCATAATTAGCATGGCGCGCGACCAAACCAAGAGGCCAAAGCACCTCAGTTCCTTTCCCCCGACAGGGAGTAATGACAACTGGACCAGATGGGCAAGCAAGCTTTCACTTCTGCCACTCTAGCCATTCGGGCCATCAGTTATTTGCCCATATGGTACAGTATCAGAACCTCCTATGGGACCAGGCTAGGAAGGCAGTCCTAGCCATGCCAGATGACCCTTCTAAGCAGCACACCCTCCAGACTCTCAAAACGGGCTCAGACATCAGTACCCACATACTCAGGGCTACCTATGATGTGGTAGGCACCTTTGGCCAGGCAGTGGCTATGGGCATCTGTATGAGACACCACTCCTGGCTATGGGTCTCTGGTTTTGCGCAAGACAGCCAGTCTAATATAATAGACACCCCTTTTAGAGATTTCATACTTTTTGGGGGAGATGTTCAGGATATCACCTCCAAACTGCAGACCTCAGGACAGCTCTCAGACCCATCCACTCCATGCACCATACTCAGTTGAAATCAGGGCAGCGGGCTCCTTTTCGTTGCTCCTCCTGCAGACAGGTCTGACCCCCTCCCAAAGCCCAGGGCAAGCGCAAAGTTGGGGCAGCTCTCTGCACTCCCTTCTCCACCACCACCCATAGTGCCTGAGGTGCAGCGGCCCTGGCAGCAGCTGCTCTCACCTCCTGATTCCTTGCCAAACCTCCCTTCCAGTTGTTCACCAGGAAGCGGTTGTAGGGTGGTCGCTTCTCCCTGCACCTGGACAGGTGGAGGGAGATCTCCCTGAACAACTGGGTGCTGCAACTCATCGAGCATGGCCACACTCAAATTCATACAGTGGCCTCCAGAAAACCCTCGGGCAAGTCCTTATACCCTCCTGGCCACATCCTTCTCATCTGGGAAGAAATTCAGGCCTTACTTTGAAAAACATCCATAGAGCCAGTCCCACAATGTGAACAGGGATGGAGGTTTTACTCCCACTTCTTCCTGGTCCCCAAGTGGATGGGAGACCTTTGTCCCATCTTGGACATAAACCAGCTGAACCTGTTTATAGAGTACAGATGGTTCAGGATGCTACATTGGTGGACTTGCTTTGTTCTCTGGATATGCAAGATGCTTACCTGCATATCAAGATCTTCCCTCTTACCAGCACTTCCTCCATTTCCACTTCCAGGGTCGCTTTCACTGCTCAGAGCTCTGCCCTTTGGTTTGTCCTCAGCCCCCAGGGTCTTCATCAAATGCTTGGCAGTGGTAGCAACTCCTTGAGACAGCAGGGTTTACATTTTCCCCTACCTGGATGATTGGCTGCTAGTGGCCCCATCCAGGGAAGGTCTCCAAACACTTTCTCTCACCTGCAGCCTGTTCCTAGCTTTGGGCATTACTATCAACCTGCCAAAGTCCTTCTTGACCTCTTGCCAGTGCCTCCTGTACATAGGGGTAGTGCTGGACACCACCCAGAAGAAGGACTTCTTACCTCCTCATGGAGCAGAGCGTCTGATGGACCAAGTCCGTCGTCTTTCTCCAGCCATCATGCTCCTTTGAGGATTTTTCAGAATCTTCTTGGCCTCATGGCTGCAGCCATTGCCACAGTTCCCCTGGCCAGGCTGCATGTGTGACAGGGTGACCCCTGTCATAGTGGACACCCCTGGGATAAATTGAATCCCCTTACCCAAGCAGTTTATGTTTTGTATAATGTTCAACATGCTGGTTGGCTGGTTATAAATTAAGTGCTGAAGTGCTTATAAAGCTTTCTGTGCATATTAACCTAAAAACAAAACTAAGAGTACAGTTACACAATGAGAGGACTGTCTTAATATGAGAATAACAAAAACTTGTGACTGCTTTTTGTAGATGTGAGCAGCCCCCTTCTAAGATATATTTAGCAGCAGACAGCATGAGGTAATGTTACCCTGCAGGAGAGTTTAGGAGAGCACAGAATGTTCTGACCTTTCCAGTGTTGTAAACAAGTTCTTCTGTGCTCCATTTGGCTGCCAAATAGCTGTTCTCTATGCAACAACAGTGGCCCCTAATGGCCAGTTCTGATGATCTTCCTTAACATAGTCTCTACCACTCATTCACACTATTGGGAACTGCGCCGGAGGCACTAGGATAGCGGAGACAAACTTTTTAGCTATGGAGGGCCGCCAGGGGTGGAGCAGCGAGGGCAGCACATGAGCCTTTGCTCGAGTGGTAATGACCATCTCGGCGTTGACCCTCCAACCGCCTCAGTTCCTTTTTCCGCCGTCAAGTGCGCTTCAGTGATGGCGTTGCTCCGCCGCCGGGAGTTAAACGTCAAACTAGCAGCATAGTTTTCAGTTTGTTATTTGTAGTAATATCTCAATAAGTATCGCTAAGTTTATTCTTATATTAAAAAGAAGTCTCAGCCTACTTTGGAGTCGACCATGAACAGGTCAGGTGTGGTGGGGAGACTTCGTATAAAAGCTGTTCAGTCAGTCGGGCTGGGTCGGTCCGCCACCTTCTCCGGAAGGGGGTCTGACAACGGTCAGTCAATGCCGAGGGCCGAAGCGGTCCCAGCAGGCTGTAAAATAAGCGGTCGCATTCTCGGCACCGTTCGGCCTCAAGCTCTTCTTCGAACCACAGGTCAAAAAAGAGAAGGCATCACTTGAGGTCGCCCTCTGATATGTCTTCGCGACGACGGTCAGTTATTGGGACTAGTTGCCCGTCTCCTCCTTCAGAGTCGCCAGCTTCTGTTTCTGGTAACCGACGTCTTCGACATCAGAGTCCTACCCTGCCCGCTGGTAGGTCTTCCGATGAGCAGTTTCATCAGTGGGCCGCTCTTATGGAGCAATGGGCTTGGAGGTTGGTTCAGCTACCTGGCTCGGTCATTCAGGGGCCTTCAGGCTTCTTGGGAGACCAGGTAGGGCGGTTGAGCCTCCCTGGTCATGCGGCACCGTCTTTGGTGCCGTCGACTCCGCGCTTAGGTGTTCCCCCCCCTCACATGGCTCCGGCACAGGGGGCCACACCGATGCCTTTATCTCCTGCTCTTCTTCCCTCTTTTCCCTCAAATCCTGTTTTTCAGAGTCTTGGAGTGTTTTCGGTGCCCTCGGCGTCGACGGCATGCTCGGTGCCCTCTTCGGTGCCGATGCATCTGTCGGCGCTGTCCTCAGCGCCGTGCGGCTTCTCGGCACTGTCTTCGGCGCCTATGCATCTGTTGGCACCATCCTCGGCGCCGTACGTGGCTGTGTGTCGCTCGGTGCCGTGTGGCTCCTCGGTGCCGTTTTTGGTGCCGCGTGGTTCCTCGGCGCCATTCTCTGTGCTGTGCGCTTCTTCGGCGCCGTACGCCTCCACGGCGCCGGGGGCTCTTAGGGCATCTTCTGCTTTTCAGGACTCCTCCTTTCACTCTTTTCCTTCATCCTTTTCCTCTGATTTTAACTCCTTTCCTGTCCATACAGTCCCTCCTGGACTGTCAGGAGATGACATTGAGCCTGACCCAGACCTTCGGCTGGGTGATGAAGTGGATGAAGCAGGATCTATTACTGCTGCAGAGCCTGTGGTTGAGGACCTGTCCTTTAAGTCTCTGCTGAAAAATTTGATTTCCACTCTTTCTCTCCAGACTACAGACATCGATCCTGGGAAATTGTTAAGACTCCAATACCTTCATGCTCCGGAGATCCCTACAGTTTGACTCCTCGGTTCAGCCTTCCTTTGAGGCTTGTCTCAAATGGTATGGAATAATCCTGCTCTCACACCTTGGTGGCTAAATCTATAGATAGGAAATATTCAGCCCCAAGGATCGACCCATTTTGGTGTCTCAAGCCTTTGCGGATCCTATTGTAGTACTGGCAGAGAATGATAAGGTCGTTCTTCCCCAAACTACTACAGCTCAACCTATTAACAAAGAATCTCGTAAGATAGACACCTTAGGTAAGAGAGTCTTTGCTGCTTCCACCCTAAATATGTGTATCGCCAGCTACCAAGGCTATTTCTCTCAGTATGAGTATATCCTTTGGCACTCTATCAAACAGGTGGTTGAAGCTCTACTGGAATCGGATACAAAGCCGGAGCTTCTTCAAACCATTACCAGAGGTATCAAATCTAATAACCAGCAGGTTAAAGCAGCTATGGATGCTTTAGACACTGCTTCGGCGGCCGCTGGTATTTGTACCCGTCATTTCCTGGCTGCGCACTTCAGGCTTCACGGATGGCGCACAGCAACGCAGGTAATGGCATTGCCTTTGATGGTACATATCTTTTCGGTCCTCAGGTGGAGCAGGCTCTAAACTGCAAAAGACTAGGTCAGCCATTAAGTTGGCTCGACCTCCTCCTGTCCGTCTCGAGGGAGTGTCAGTAAATGCCAGTTTCATAACTGTCAGTCCTTTCGAGGCAGAGGCAGAGGAAGTTTCCATAAAAATCAACCTTCCCAACCTCAAAAGAAAACACAACAGAAAGCGCAAGGGCCCAAAGTGCCCAGCGCCACCTTATGAGTTGCTGGCCCAAGTCCCATCTCAACTGCCCGAGGTGGACTTTTCCTCAGTGGTGGGAGGTCATCTGATGCACTTCTACAACCAATGGAAGTCCATAACCTCAGACAAATGGGTCCTTCGGATAATCCGTGAGGGGTTTTCACTCAATCTTGTGGAGACCCCTCCGGATCGTCCCCCCAAACGACAGCCCAGGCTGTCAACCCTTCAGTCAGACCTTCTCGACGCCGAGATTCAGGGCCTTCTGAACAATAGGCCAGTAGAAGTAGTGCCGCTGCATCAACGGAACACAGGGTTCTACTCCCATTACTTTCTGGTTCCAAAGAAAACTGGGGGCATACGCCCCATTTTGGATCTCAGAAAGCTAAACAAATTTCTGCCCAAGGAGAAATTCAAAATGATTTCTCTAGGAACCTTGTTACCTTTGCTTCATCAACAGGACTGGCTAGCTTCCCTAGACATGCAGGATGCTTACCAGCACATTCTATTCACCCAAGGCATCACAAATTCCTGAGGTTTGTGGCTCTGGGACAGCATTGTCAGTTCAAAGTCCTGCCCTTTGGGCTGTCCTCGGCACACCAGGTTTTACAAAGTGTTGTGCAGTTCTCTCAGTGCATCTCAGAAAGATCGGAATTCAGGAGTTCCCTTATTTAGACAATTGACTTCTGGCAAGCCCTTCCAGGCAGGGAACTCTGGACGCCATGGAGATCTCCTCTCGCTTTCTCATGTCCATGGGAATTCTGCTAAACCTCAAAAAATCACAGTTGCAGCCCTCCCAGAGGCTCCTTTTTATAGGGACTCTTCTGGACACCTCCTGTGCGAAGGCTTTTCTTCCAGAAGACACGGGGAACGATATCTTTCAGATGGCCCGTCACATCGGGGAAAACAACTCAGTCCCAGCTCTCTCGATGCAATGGATGCTAGGCCTCATGGCAGCCTTGGTGTTCACTGTACCCCTAGCACGTCTGCACATGAGAACTACTCAGTGGATGCTCAGTACTCAGTGGTCCCCAACCACTCACCCGCAGTCCTATCCCATCAAAGTGACAGAACCTCTAAAGAGGTCGCTCACCTGGTGGACTCAAGAGAGCAATCTCCTGGAAGGGTATCCCTTTGCTCCTCTGGATCATCAGATTTCCATTACCACAGATCGTCCCTAATGGGGTGGGAGCTCACTGTCAGGCTCTCCATACTCAAGGGCGTGGACTCAGGTCGAGTCCAGCTTCACATAAATGTCCTAGAAATGAGAGCCGTCCTTTATGCGATCCGAGCGTTGAAGGACATTCTCTGTCACAAGAACATTCTCCTTCAAACGGACAACAAAGCAGTGATGTAATACATCAACAAGCAGGGCGGTGCTTACTCTTACCTCTTATGCAGGGAAGCGATGAGTGTGTGGGAATGGTGCTTGGAGCACAAGGCTCTAATTCAAGCAGTCTACCTACTGGGAATACAGAACGAACTGGCAGAAAGTCTCAGCAGAACAGAGACAGATCCTCATGAATGGTCTCTCGACTCAACCATAGTTCAGTCACTATTCACAGAGTGGGGAACTCCAGACCTGGACCTTTTTGCATCCCCACTCAACGCAAAACTGCCTCTCTTCTGCTCCAGAAATCCAGGGCCTGGCATTTTCTGTCAGGATGCATTCAGGCTGCAGTGGACAAATTGCTTTCTTTACGCCTTTACTCCTCTTCCTCTAATTCAGAGGGTACTCCTCAAGTTCGAATCCAGGAGACAAAATGATCCTCATTGCTCCTTTCTGGCCTCGACAACTGTGGTTTCACTACTCAACAATATGTTGGTAATTCCTCGAGACCACTCCCCTTCAGGCGAACATCTTGACTCAGGGCCTGTGGTCCATCCCAACCTGAGATCACTTCACCTTCACGCTTGGCTCCTGAAGGGTAGAAGTAAACGGTTCAATGTCTCTCGAAGGGTTTCAGATATTCTTCTGGCTGCACGGAAACCAGCCACTAGGAAAACTTACATAGCCAAATGGAAGCATTTCTCACTCTGGTGTGCAAGTCCTCTTTGAATCCTTTTCCTGCCCACCAGATAAAGTTCTGGAGTACCTCTTAGACCTCTCAAATTCAGGTCTACAGTACTCTACAGTCAAAGTTCACCTTAGTGCCATTTCAGCGTATCATGAGCGGTTTTTTTCCTTATCTTTGGCTCAGTTACTTGTGGTTAAGAGGTTTCTTAAGGGAATTCTGCATACCAGACCTCCTACAAGACATCCAGTTGCAGCCTGGGACATTAATCTTGTGCTAGACATGCTCACTCGGAAACCTTTCGAACCTCTGGCTACCTGTGAGCTAAAATTTCTCACCTGGAAGACGGCCTTTCTAGTGGCCATTACCTCAGCCCACAAGGTCTCTGAGATACATGCCCTGGTCACAAACCCTCCGTATACTGTGTTCCATAAGGACAAAGTAGTCCTTAGGACTCATCCGAAATTTCTTCCTAAGGTTGTGTCAGAATTTCATCTAAACCAACCTTTGGTCCTTCCCTCTTACTTTGTGGACTTCCAAAATGAAGGAGAACGTTCTCTTCATTCCTTGGACATTAAGAGAGCTTTGCGTTTCTATCTAGATAGAACCAAGGACTTTCGCAAAGCTGAACAACTATTTGTTTCCTTCAGCGAGATCCGGCTGGGTCAACCTGTTGCTATCAGATGTATCTCAGCATGGTTAGTAGCTTGCCTTCGCCACTGCTATTCCATGGCACAGGTTAAGTTGGAGGCAGGGTTTCGTTCACTCTACTAGGCGGTCGCGGCATCCCTGGTGGAAATTACAACGTGCCCATTGCAGATATTTGCAATGTGGCCACTTGGAGCTCTGTATACTGCTTAAACATTATGCACTGATGTCCATGCCAGGCGACATTCTTCCTTTGGCAGAGCCATCCTTAATGGACTTCTGTCCTAGAAACGTGAGCTCTTAGTCTCTCCTGCCGCCCTCTCGGGGATTATAGTTCGGTACTCTCCCAATGAGTGTGAATGAGTGGCGGAGGACATATGTCAGGAAGATATGAAAATTACGTACCTACGTAATTCTTGATCTTCTTAGACGAGTCTCCACTCATTCAACCACACTCTCAGTCCCCCCTAGCTCACCTCTATTGTTTGTCTTCACTCCCTCCAGTCTTTAGGCTGTGAAGACTTCTTTGTTGACCCTTCTTATACGGGTCATCCGGACTGTCTTATGTCCGGTTTTTTGATTAGGCTATCCTTCTAGGCTAGTTACGCTGCACCTCCTTGGTAAAAAAGATACTGAGGTGGTTGGAGGGTTGACTCTGAGATGATCATTACTGCATGAGCTGAGGCTCGCGGTGCCGCTCCTCGCGGCTCCATCTCTGGCGCCAGCCCTCCAACTAAAAAGTTTGCTCCCGCTGGGTCCTAGTGCCTCCGGCGCAGTTCCCAATAGTGTGAATGAGTGGTGGAGACTCGTCCAAGAAGCTCAAGCATTACAGTAGGTATGTAATTTTCATTTATGTCTGCTGTTAATCAGAAGGCAGTGAAAACATTTTCCAACTTCTAGTGAGCTTATAAAAATCCCTACTTCAGTGCTGAGATAGGATAGATAGGGAGGTCTGTCGAATACTGACCGAGAAAGGTGAAAGACCTTCTGGTAGTGTGTGCTTTCACACTGTTAGGCTAAAAAAAGCCTTAGAAACTGAGGAAGCTAAGCAGTTGTCTGACTACCATTTTGCCTTCTGTATATCTTACTTGATAAAATAAAATAATAAACACTGCCATGTGTTTTTTTTTGCACCTGACTTGTGGTCTGCCTGAAATTGTGTTATCCTAAACCCACACCCATTGACATATGGTGTTTGCAGTGGTATCTGTCTGGACATCCAAGGAAATAGGAAGTCCAGTCAGTTGATGCCAGACCTGGTACTGAGGATACATGGCAGAGGTGCACGGTGCCAGGTGAAATGAGGACAGTGCATGATGAAGATGGTGACCTGGGCGAGGCACCATGGATGGGACAAGACAGACCCGATGGCCAAATGGAGATCCTGATACGGCTTCTTCACTGCATGAGTAGGAGATGGCTGGAGGCTGATCGACGCCGGAGATAGGTGAAGTGCAGATGCCAGGAGCTGCTCGAGAGGTCCCACTCAGAGAATGTCAAGGAAGAATCAGTGGAGCAGGATCCATGGGCTGTAGAGGAGGAGGACCCCCTGATGGAGCATTTGTGACAAATGTTTGTGGAGATCCCGTTGTTGCCCATTTTTCCGATGCTATTTGGTGGAGGATGGTGAATGAGAGGAGGAGACCCCAAGTAAGACTTTGACTGACAATGTATTACTTGGGCAGAAAACTTCAAGCAAGAAGGAAGAAGTCATTCTGGCTGAAGAGACTTTTGCATGTGTTAAACGTCCTCCTCTGAAAAATTATTGTTCTCCTGGAGTTGACTGGGGAACTTTGCAGGTGGGGGATCCTGAAGTAACTCAGTTAAGGTAGTGTAGGTCTCATAGGTCTCATAGTTTCGGTGGCGGATCACCTTTAAAGTAGGCTTGCTGACTTTTAAAGCCCTACACGATCTGGGCCCAGCCTATCTGAAAGAATTTCTGGTTCTCTGTCACCCCGATCGATCTCTCTGCTCAGCTGACGAGGGTTGCTAGAGGTTGCAAGGACGAATTTGAAATCTTTTGGCACTCAGGCTTTCTCGTATGTTGCCCCCACCCTTTGGAACTCTCTACCCTGTCGGTTGGGGGAGTGCACCTCTGTGTAGGGTTTTAAGAGGGGTTTGAAGACCTTTCTTTGGGAAACTGCTTTTCCTGAATACTGATTGTTTTAATTGTTTTGGTCTGGTTGGATTTTTTAATGATGTTAATTGTTTTAATTGTTATTATGTTCGGCGCCTTGACAATCGAAAGGTGCCCTATAAATAAAAATTATTATTATTATTATAGGCAAAAACAGAGCTATATTAGACAAAAGTCCATTTGCTCGCCATATCGAAGGTAACCTGAAATGTTATGTTTAATGAGGTAATTAATCTACTCTTAAAAGTGCTCATACTATCACTGGCTACTACCTCTAGTGGGAGCGTATTCCAAATATTAGTTATTCTTAGAGTAAGCCAGAATTTCCTTCTTTCTGTTCTAGGACAAACTACCACTAGCTGTAGGGATGGGCCCTAGTGGTATAAGATAATTTCCTAAAATTCAACCCCAAGAGTTCCCATAGGCCAGGATCAGTGAGTGATTTAAATATCATACACTTGTATGTAAAAATCATGGATGGGAGACAGGTAAATGGTGGCAATGGGGACAAGTTATGGTGGTATGAACTTAGGAAGGAAGTCCTCTGTCATATGAGGCCCAAGCCTCAATCAGAAAAAATCAGGGTAGTTAGTGAGGTAAACACCAAGACAGAGCAGTTGATAGGGAGAAGAGCAGGGGTAAATGGAGAAAACGACAAAGGCAGTAATGACAGGGATGGAGCAAAAAGAAATAAGGCCATAAAAAATGGAGGGTAATGAGTACCAATGCCCATAGTCTAGGTAAAAAAAACTCCCCAAAATGGTGGCCTTGATGGAAGAGGGATGTCTGGATATCGTGGCAGTCACAGAAACATGGTACACAGAGAACCATGACTGGGATGTCAACATACCAAGGTACGCAATCTACAGGAGGGACAGAGAGGGTAGAAGAGGAGGAGGAGGCATAGCTCTGTATGTAAGGGAAGGAATCAAAGCCACAGAACTAAAGGGTAAACAGGGAGGAGAGGAGGCACTGTGGGTCACCCTGGAGACTGGAAATGGCACCACAATCGACACAGGGGTTTTATACAGATCTCCATCTCAGGGGGATGAAATGGACAAGTAAATGTTAGAAGACATCCTTAGAATGGCAAGAAGAAAAAATTACTCACCTTAGTAATGTTGTTTCTTCTAATGGAGTCTTGCTGTATTCTGACTATTTGCAGTGATCTCCAACCTTTGAACTGCCCCAGAGGAAAGAGTTAACTTTCCAAGCAAGGCATGGAACGCTGAGCTCGAGCTCGGTTGAGCCTCTGTCTGCTGTTGTTTGAACCCCAACCGCCAGATCTTTACGAGCTATACTCACTGGGTGTCCTGTGTGGAAACTGTAAACTCACACTAGCCAACTGGCAACTAAATTTAATAAAAAGGGTTTTTTGGTTTCAAAGCAAAGACTCAAGTCAGGAAACCCAAAAAACAAAACACAACACACACCCAAAAATTAAAGAGGGTGATAAAAGGAGGCACCTCTAGGGTGCCAACACTGCTCCTGCCCACCCACATCCCAAAACCAGGTTCTGAGAGGGGATATCCAGAGAGTAATGCTTGGTAAAAGTATGGACTGTTTTCCAGGTGGCTGCTTGACATATCTCTAAGATAGGAATATCCCTGGCAGGAGCCAGGGAAGCAGCTGTACCTCTAGTAGAGTGAGCCCTCAGGCCTGAGGTGGAGTCTACCAATTTTCTCTTTCAAAGTCAGTTCTGTGTTCAGCTCCTCACCTTCATAGGCACGAGCTAGATACAGTAAGCCAGAGCCTTCCTTCCCTGGACAGGGCAGGACCCATATACACTGGCCTCTTCATTCACCTACAGTGTCTCTCAGCAAGGCACTTTCTGCAGCCACAGCAGTGAACGAGAGCAAGATTTCAGATGAGGATATTCAGTTCCATCTGAGAGCCTTTTGGTCTTGAAAAAGGACCTCTGACCAAACTGATACCAGTGAACCCTGATCCAGGCTTTGCAGTAAGTGGCAGGATCAGGACAATCTAAGACAGGAGTTCCTTTTGTCCTCAGTCTCACTCTTTAATCCTTACTACAGATGCCTCCTCTTGGGTGGGGGCCCCCGCAGAACAGCCACCCAGGGTTGTGGTCTCCTCAGAATCTCTGCTTCACATCAATCTGTTGGAACTCAGCAGTGTATCTTCCTGGACATAATCTCCACCCTCATTCACACTGGTGATGCGCCAAGCCTGGACCCATGAGACAAACTTTGCTGGAGGGTGGGAGCGAGAGATGACGCCAGCGAGCAGCGCCCCGACAGCGGCTCGGCAATGACCATCTCGGCGGCCTCAACGCCTCAGTTCCTTTTTCCGCCGTCAGTGCACTTCAGTGGCGGTAACATGTCGAGGCAAACTTCAAACTAAGCGCATAGTTTTCAGTTTATTTTGTAACATATCGATAATAGTATAAGCAATTTTATTCTATTTTAGTTAATTTTCTAATATTTTAAATTTAACACTTGAAGTCTGGCCTACTGAATGGAGTCGACCATGAAAGGTCAGGTGAGGGAGACTTAGTGTGAAAGCATTCAGTCAGCGGGCTGGGTCGGTCAACCTCATTCTCCTCAGCGGGGTTCCGACAACGGTCAGTCCGATGCCGGGGATGGGCGGTCCCCTGTCGGCATAAAATAGCAGTCGCATTCACAAAACGTTAAACCGAGCTCTTCTTGACCCACAGGTCAAAAGAAGCATCACTCGGTGCAGCATATGTCTGTGACAAGCGGTCAGTTATCGTAGCTGGTGCCGTTCTCATGCCAGATGCAGCTGCTGGTGACCGTCGTCCTCGACCGGGCCTCACCTGAGTAGGGCTCCAGATGAGCAGTTCATCAGTGGGCTGCTCTTATGGGCGATGGGCTCAGGTTGGTTCTCCTGCCTGGCTCGGTTGCCACGGGCCCAGGCTCCTCAGCGAATGGGTAGCTGGACCTTCCCTATGCACGGCGCTTCCAGTGCGGTGACTCCATCTGATGTTTCCCCACACATGGCTGCGGCGCGCGGGACACTGATCCCTATCTCTGTTTTTCCTTCTCTAGCTTTCAGGTTCCGGGGCGTTTCCGGCGCTTCGCGGGGTCTGGCTTGCCAGTGCAGTTTTCGCCGCCATTCCGGTGCCGTCCTGCAGTTGGGTCCGCAAGCGCCGTCGGGAGCTGCCGTCAGCGGCGCCACTGCGACCCTGCCTCGCCGGCTCCGTGCCCTCTGCGGTGCCGTTTTCAACCCGTTTGCCTTTCACCGGCGCCGGGGCCCTCGAACTCTCCTTGTTTCTCTGCTATTTCCTCCTCTCCTAATTTCCTCCTTTCCTGTCCAAACGGTCCTTTCTGGACCATCAGGAGATGATGTGAGCCTGACCCAGACCTTGATTTGGGTGATGAAGTGGAGAAACAGGATCTTTCTTTGCTACAGAGCCTGTGGTCGAGACCTGTCCTTTAAGTCTCTGTTGAGGAACCTGAGATCTACTCGCGCTCTCCTGACTACAGACATCAGATCTGGGAAGATATTAAGACTCAGTACCTTCAGCTTGATCCTAAGTTTGTCCTCCGTCCAGCCTACCCTTGAGGCAGCTGTCTCAAATGGTATAGAATAATCCTGCTTATTCCCTCAATAGCTAAAATCCATTGATGAAGTATTCAGCTCCCAAGGATCGTCCCATTTTGGCATCCCAAGCCACTGCGGATCCTATTGTAGTCCGGCAGAGAATGATAAGGTCGTTCTTCCTCAAACTACTACAACTCGACCTATTAACAAAAGTCTCGTAAGATTGATACATTAGGTAAGAGGTCTTTACCTCCACTCTAAGTATGCATATTGCCAGTTATCAAAGATATTTCTCTCAGTATGAGTATATCCTGTAGCACTCTTTGAAAGAATGGTTGAAGCTCTTCCGGATTCGGACTCCAAGTCAGAGCTTCTTCTGACCGTTACTAGGGTATTGAGTCCAATAACCAACGGGTCAAAGCCGCTATGGGCAACTTCGACACTGCTTCTCGCTCCAGCAGCCATGAGTATTTGTACTCAGCGCCATTCCTGGCACAAATGCTTCTAAGCTTCATGAATGATGCTCAGCAGCGAGTAATAGCGCTGCCAGCTGATGGCTCCTTTCTTTTACATTTCAGGTGGAACAAGCCTTAAGGCCACTCAGAACCAAATTAGGCCATTAAGTTGGCCAGACCTCCGCCTACTCCCTGAAGCAGGACAGAAAGACGTCAGTTTCATAGTAAATCAGTCCTTCAAAGAGGCAGAGGCAGGAAGCTTCCATAAAGCCAACCTGCCCAACCTCAGAAGAAAGCGCAGCAGAAAGCGCGGGGCCTAAAGCCACCAGCGCCACCTTATAATTGCTGGCCCAAGTTCCATCCACATTGCCGGTGGAATTTCTCTCCGTGGGAGGTCGTCTGATGTACTTCTACAACTAGTGAAGTCCATAACTTCCGGACAAATGGGTCCTTCAGATAATCGCGAGGTTATTCTCTCAATTTTTGGAAACCCCCGAATTGTCCTCCCAGACGACAACCCAGGTTGTCGGCCTCTCAGTCGACCTCCTCACCGCCGAGATCCAGGGCCTTCTAAGCAACAGGGCAATAGAACTGGTGCCCAGCATCTATGGAGCACAGGTTTTACTCCCATTACTTCCTGGTTCCAAAGAAGTCTGAGAATGTGCCCCATTCTAGACCTCAGAAAGTTAAACATTTCTCCCCAGGGAGAAATTCAAAATGTTCCTAGGTACCTATTGCCTTGCTGCATCAGCACGACTGGCTGGCCTCCCTGGATATGCTGGGGGCGCTTACCAGCATGTCCCCATCACCCGACCCACATAAGGTTCCTCAGGTTTGTAGCTCTGGGTCAGCATTATCAGTTCAGAGCCCTGCCTTTTGGGCTATCCTCGGCGCAGTCTTTACAAAGTGTTGTGCAGTTCTGCCAGCGCATCTCAGGAAGATCGGACTCCGAGTGTTTCCCTACCTGGACGATTGGCTTCTAGCAAGCCCTTCCAGCCAAGGACTTTGGAAACCGTGCAAACGACTTCTCGTCTTCTTACGTCCATAGAATTCTGCTGAATTTGAAAAAATCACAACTGCAGCCTCCCAGGCTCCTTTTCATAGGGGCGCTTCTGACACCTCTTCCGTGAGGCTTTCCTTCCAGAGGACAGAAGACTCGACATCCTTCGCATAGCCCGTTACATCGGGAGAACCAATCGGTTACAGCTCTCTCGATGCAGCGCATGTTGGGTCTCATGGCTCCTCGGTGTTCACTGTACCCCTGGCCCAGTTGCACATGAGAACCACCCAATGGATGCTCTCCACTCAGTGGTCTCCGACCTCACACCCCAGTCTTATCCCATCAAGGTGACGGAGGCCCTTGGGTCTCTACCTGGTGGACTCAGAAACAATCTCCTGGAAGGGTTCCCTTTGCTCCCCGGATCATCAGTCTCCATCACCACAGATGCATCGCTAATGGGATGGGGAGCTCACTGTCATCCTCCACACTCAAGGTGTATGGACTCAGTTCAAAACTCTTCTCCACATAAATGTCCTGAAGATGAGAGCGGTCCTCTACGCGATCCGAGCTCTGAAGGATATCCTTTGTCACAAGAACATTCTCCTTCAAATGAACAACAAAGCTGTGATGTATTACATCAACAAGCAAGGCAGTGCTCATTCTTACCCCCTTTGCAGGGAAGCAATGAGGGTGTGGGAGTGGTGCTTGGAGCACAAGTCTCTGATTCAGGCGGTTTATCTGCCAGGTATACAAAACAATCTAGCAGATCACCTCAGCAGAACGGAGGCAGACCCTCACGAGTGGTCTCTCGATCCAGCCGTAGCTCAGTCACTATTCGAAGAGTGGGGGACTCCAGACCTGGACCTTTTTGCATCCCCACTCAACGCAAAACTGCCTCTCTTCTGCTCCAGAAATCCAGGGCCTGGCATTTTCTGTCAGGATGCGTTCAGGCTGCGGTGGACAAAGCGTTTTCTTTTCGCCTTTCCACGCTCCTCTAATCCAGAGTTCTCCTCAAGTTCGAGTCTCAGGGACCAAAATGATTCTCATTGCTCCTCCTGGCCTCGGCAACTATAGTTTCCTCTGCTCAACAGTATGTTGGCAGCCTCCGAGACCACTTCCCTTGCAAATCAACCTTTTGACTCAGGGTTCGTTGGTCCATCCAACCTGAAATCACTTCACCTTCATGCTTGGCTCCTGAAGAGGTAGAAGTGAATCGATTCAACGTCTCTCGTAGAGTCTCGGACATCCTTCTGGCTCTTGTGAAGCCAGCCACCCAGCATGTCGCTTCCAAATGGAAACGCTTTTCTCTCTGGGTGCACAGTCCTCTTGGAATCCCTTTTCCTGTCCTCCTGACAAGGTTCTGGAGTATCTTTTGGACCTATCAAACTCAGGTCTCCAGTACTCACGTTAAAGCTCACCTTAGTGCCATCTCAGCGTTCCATGAGCGGTTTCTTCCTTGACTCTGGCTCAGCTTCCTATAGTGAAGAGATTTCTTAAGAGTTCTTCATACCAGACCCCTGTTAGGCATCCATTTGCAACCTGGGACATTAACCTGGTGCTGGACATGCTCACTCGGAAGCCTTTCAGGGCCCTTAGCTACCTGTGAGCTAGATTTCTTACCTGGAAGACTGCCTTCCTGGTGGCCATTACCTCAGCCCCAGGGTCTCGAGATTCATGCCTTGGTGACGGACCCTCCGTATACTGTATTCCATAAGGACAAGGTAGTTCTCCATTACTCATCCTAAATTTCTTCCCAAGGTTGTGTCAGAATTCATCTAAACCAACCTCTGGTACTTCCCCTCTGACTTAGCTAATTTCCAAAATGAGAGAGCGATCTCTTGGTTCCTTGGATATTAAGAGAGCTTACGGTTCTATTTAGATAGAACCAAGAATTTTCATGAGACTCAGCAACTGTTTGTTTCTTTCAGCGACACCCGGCTGGGTCAACCCGTCGCTATTAGATGCATCTCCATCATGGTTAGTGGCATGCCTTCAACATCTACTCCTTGGCTCAAGTTAAATTGGAGGGTAGAGTGTACGCCTCACTCTACTAGAAGCGATCGTGGCATCTTTAGCGGAGATCGCAATATTCCAAGTGGATATCTGCCTTGCCACTTCCACCTGGAGCTCAGTGCATACCTTCATTAAGCATTATGCACTGGATGTTCATGCCAAGCGACATTCCGCATTGACAGAACTATCCTTAATGGGCTTCTATCTTGGGTGCGTGAGCTCTGGCTCTCCTGCCGCCCTTTGGGGATTATCAACCGGTACTCTCCCACTAGTGTGAATGAGTGGTGGAGACTTATGTCCAGGAAGATATGAAAGTTGCGTACCTACCGTAATTCCTGGTCTTCTTGGGCGAGTCTCCACCACTCGATCCTCCCTCCCTCCATCCCCGAGCTCACCTGTGTTGGTCTTCACTCCCTCAAATCTTTGGGCGTGAGGACTTCTTTGCTGACCCTTCTTACATGGAGTCGTCTGGACTATCTTATGTCCGTTTTTTAAGGTTAGATTTACTCTTTACGTTAGTTGCGCTGCACCTCCTTGGTAAAAAAGGTACTGAGGCGGTTGGAGGGTCGTCACTGAGATGGTCATTGCCGCTCGAGCCGCTGCTCGCGGCGCCATAGCCTCGCGGCGCCATCTCTCGCGACCCTCCAGCAAAAAGTTTGCTCCCGATGGGTCCTAGTGCCTCCGGCGCTAATCCCACTAGTGTGAATGAGTGGTGGAGACTCGTCCAAGAAGATCAAGAATTACGGTAGGTACGTAATTTTCATTTCTAGCACTTCAAGTTTTTTCTGAGTCTGTTCAGAACAAAGTTGTTCGGATCAGGACAGACAATACCACCACAATGGTATATCAACAACAAGGGGCACTAGGTCTCTGACCTTGTGCACAGAAGCAATGAAGCTGTGGTCTCTGGCTATTCCTGAACTCCTCCTTACAGCAACACCTCCCAGGCAGGACAATGTCTGGCAGATGCTCTCAGCAGGATATCTCAGGGCCATCACGAATGGTCACTGGATCCCCTGGTTTTGGAGGTGATCTTTTCCAGATGGGGCACCCCACAGATAGATCTTTTTGCAGCCCCAGACAATCACCAACTTCCCTTTTTTGCTGCAGGCCCCCAGTGTTGGGCTCAGTCCCCCTGGATGCCCTGGTTCTCAATTGGGAAGGGAAGTTCCTGTATGCTTTTCCCCCCTTCCCTCTCCTGTTCAAGGTGCTAGTCAAAATCAGGTCTCAACCCTGCAAGGTGATTCTGATTGCTCCAGACTGGGCCAGACAGCCCTGGTACCCTCTCCTGTTGTCCTTAGCAGTCCACCTTCCCTTGTCTCTTCCCAGGAATTACAACCTGTTAACCTGTGCTCAGGGGAGGGTTTGGTACCGAATCTCAAATCTCTCAATCTCAAGGCCTGGCTCTTGAAGAGTTAGAGTTGCTGATTACATCTCTCTCAAGGTGTTATGGATATTCTAAAGGCTTCTAGGAAGCCTTCACAGAAAGTACTTATAATTCCAAATGGAAAAGATTCTCCATATGGTGCTCTGGGAAGCATATTTCCCAGAGTCTACTGACCTGCCCACAGTCCTTGACTATATGGTTTATCTGAATAGCTTGGGACTCAGACTAGCTACACTAAGGGTACATCTGGCAGCTGTCTCTGCTTTTCTTTCAGCAGGTAAGCCTTCTTCTCTTTCAGCTCACCCTGTATTCTCCAAGTTTTTCAAGGGATTGCTTCATACCAATCCGCCATTCAGGGACCCTGCCCCTGCTTGGGACCTTAATGTTTGCATTGCTCAGCTTATGCAACCCCCTTTTGAGCCTTTGTCCTCAGCAGAGCTTAAGTACTTGACTTGGAAAACTGTTTTCTTGGTGGCCATCGCTTCTGCCAGGCGCATAAGCGAGTTACAAGCCCTGTCAGTGGAGCCTGATTTTATATCTTTCCATAGAGATAAGGTGGTCCTCAGGACTAACAGGAAGTTTTTACCTAAGATGGTTTCAGACTTCCACCTTAACCAATCTATGTCTCTTCCTGTGTTCTTCACTGACCATTCCTCCTCTGGTGAGAGGAGGTTGCACAGTTTGGATGTGAAAAGAGCCCTTAGCTATTACATAGAACGTACCAAGGGTCACAGGTTTGACTCCCTCCAACTGTTCCTCACTTATGGTGAGGTAGGTAAAGGAAAACCTGCCACTAAAAGATCTGTTGCCAGGTGGATTGTCTCTTGCATTCAATTTTGCTATGAAAAACTAGGTAGGATTCCACCCTCAAGCCTGAGGGCTCACTCTACTAGAGGTACAGCTGCTTTCCTGGCTGCTGCCAGGGATATTCCTATCTTAGAGATATGTCAAGCAGCTACCTGGAAAACAGTTCACACTTTTACCAAGCATTACTCTCTGGATATCCAGGCTGGGAGTGATGCTCGGTTTGGCACAGCAGTGCTTCAGAGCCTATTTCCTAAGTAGGTTCTGTCCCTCCTCCATGGAGGTACTGCTTGGTAGTCTGCTATTGCCAGAATACAGCAAGACTTCATGTTGTTTGAAGAAAAAATTACTCACCTTAGTAATGTTGTTTCTTCTAATGGAGTCTTGCTGTATTCTGACCTCCCCCCCGCCTTCTCCTCTCAGAACCATTGTTTTTGGGATGTGGGTGGGCTTTAGCAGTGTTGGCACACAGGAGGTGCCCACCCTTTTATTATCACCCTCTTTTCTTTGGGTGAGTGGGTGTTGTGTTTATTTCGTTTTTGGGTTTCCTGACTCGAGTCTTACGTTTTGGGACCAAAAATCTGTTTTATGTTAGTAGCCAGTTGGCTAGTGTAGGTTTACAGCTTCCACACAGGACATCAGTGAGTTTAGCTCGTAAAGATCTGACGGTTTGAGTTTAAACAGCAACAGACAGAGTCTCAACCGAGCTCAAGCTCAGCGTTCCATGCCTGGCATGGAAAGTTAACTCTTTCATCTCCGGGGCAGTTCGAAGGTTGGGACTCACTGCTATTGTCAGAATACAGCAAGACTCCATTAGAAGAAACAACATTACTAAGGTGAGTAATTTTTTCTTGTGGTAGTTGATGACACCCTGGCACAAAGATTAACAGTTTATAAGTAATTATCAGTCTGTATAAGGTGCCAGCCAGGCCTGGAAAGAGCAACAAAGGAGAAAATGGATGTCTTGCTTGAAGATCAATTGAAGAAGAATCTTGCTGAAGGTAAGGGATTTCCCCTACCCCAGGCTTTGCTTAATAGTAGGCAGACACAATAGGCTTTATTGTACAGTCTGTCTGAATGGGTTGGAACTTGTTTAGCTGATTTGAAGGTTTGGAAACAGGTGTAATTTTGCTGAAAACATTACACTTGCAGAGGTAATAATATTTTGTTTTATGTAGTAGTCCATATATGGAGCCAGTCAGGCACAAAGATGGCAATGACATCGAAGCTGTGGCAGCTGGGTTTGTTCTTTTTTTGAGGAAAAAGATGAATGTTTTGGCAGCTTAGACAAAAGTGTTACTGCTGTTGTACATGGAGATGTTATGTGTGCCACACCGTGGAAACCTGCAAACTTGTAAAGTGTGTTAGAAACTGACTTAAGAACACATAAATAACAATATTAAACCAATGACTTACAGGTGTTTTGTGAAGAGTGGTGTGACAGAGCCTAAATTTTTGACAATTGTGGAAAGAGAAAAATAAAAATGGGGCATCGATCGCACACCTGGGGGTGCAGGCCGAGGTCTAATAATACCATTTAACCATCTCTGAATCCATGACAATGTCATGGTTACACCTTGCTTTCAAATTGCTGTGACAGTGATGAACATGATTTCCCTGTCTATGTGTTGCTGGCAGGCCTAATTGAGGCCTGTGTTATAAAATCTTGTAATGTTATAATAACACACTTGAAACATATAGTTTAGCAATATGGCCATTACATTATGCAATAGTGGGACAAATATATATATATCGTTGGCCTATGCCAACTAATAATAGTGCCTATTGCACCTGTGACAAGTGAAAGGGTCTACCCTTTTTTACACTGTATAGTGAAATACTCCAAAGTACTGAGTGAGGTAGGGCCTTCTTTGGAACCTTGAAGCATAGGTTCTGGAGCAGAATCTAAATTCTGCCATATTATAATTGTTAAGATTTAAAATCGCAAAACATGCATAGAGTGCACTTTATTTTCCAGGGGTCCCTGGGAGTGATGAGACAAACGGGGCATTAATTTGTTGGGGGGTTTGCTTGGAACATAGTGTAGGGGTGGGTCAGCAATGCTGGCCCCAGTATCTAGGTTTGGTTAGGGGCATTAAAACATTCATAAATGTGGAGCAGTTTTCTGAATACACACTTGATTATGTGTAGCAAGATGTATATCAAATCATAATAGCATAAACATAAACATGTTTTGTAATAGAACAATATCAGTATTGAGCATAATGCATAAAATACATTTGAAACAACAGATGCCCATTATAAATGTAGACTGCAAGGTTAGTTGAGAGTCCAGGAATTTTAGAGCATTGCGACTGCATTTGTGTTGAGCACAGCCATGGAATAAGTTGCAGTCCTTGGTAAAAATGACTTGGTTTTGGTTGAAAGAATTATTTGAGCAAACCACCACTCTGTTTTTTGTTAACTTGCGCTAATAGAAGGCAGATGATTGCATCCATTGTGGTAAGGCTATGGAAACTTGGTTTGTATTTGGCTGACAGGATAAAGAGCTGAAAAAACAATCAAAATACATGAATATGTGAAATAAATACAATCCCCGCTCGGCTGGACTGAGCTTTGTTATACTGTTAGAATACATTGGGTCTTTTAAAACCTGCAAATAATAAATAGATTTTAGCAAATACACATTTTATTTTGTTTACCCCTATGGGAAGGAAGTGACATACCTTGCAACCTCTATGGGTGTTGCCTTGGAAGGAAGGGTATTATGGTCCCCCTTCCGTCGAGCTGCTACTGTGGTAAAAGAGGGAGCTCGAGCAATGTAACAATAAAAGGGTTGAGCTGTTGGTGGTGACGTGGATGCTGAAACAGAAATGGTCTGTCATGTAGTAGTCAGTTATACAACACCTTAAAAGGTGTGCATTGGAGAAAATGGTAATGGTGTGGCCTTAGTGTTTTTTTTTAATCATATAATAAAATTATATTACAATTATTTTAGGAAAGGTGGCTTTATACATTACCAGAAGATGAGAGACTTTCTTTTCCTAAGCGAAAGAAAGAAAAAAATAAAACAAGATACACAGTGCTGAAAATAAAACAAGATTATTTTGATAGGATAAAAGAAGCCAAGCATCTTTGGGTTCCCTTATCCTAAGCTATACAGAATGTCAGCTGAGTTTATAAAAGATCCGGATTGATGGTAATGCCGTACGTACGTATATTTTAGAATGCATTTTTAAAAGGAAAAAAAAGATTATACTATGGTCTTACATAAAAACAAAAGTCATTATTTTTAACTGTAGATGGTAAACTTTTTTAAAGCAGCTGTAATATATATATATTTTTTAATAGGATACTATCCTTAAGCACTTTGTGTAGTAGGGAATGACGGGATATTGTTTAGGAACGAAGAAGCTATGTTACAGCCAGACCTTTGTGGAGGAAGGCCTTGGGCGTTCACTGTGTTGGCTGCAAGCCTAGAAGAAAAAAAAATGGCTGTCCTTTTTTTTTCAGACAGATGCATAATACTGTATAAAAGGTAAAATTGGTAGGGTTTACTTCTTGTTGTTTCCACAAAACATGCATTTTGAGTGGAAATGGATGGTTTAGTGGGGACACACATTAAGTTTGAAGTGGTAGTGATAGAGAATGTTGAAACACAAGAAGGTCAACTTACTTGCTAAAGGTCACATAGTATGAAAATGATGACTGTTAGGAATGAAACATAGCCATTTGGGTTTGAAACAGTGCAGTCAAGTACTGAGCTGCACTAAGGAACAGTACATACCTTTGTGAGAGAACAAACATTAATACATAGGATGTGAATTACCACAGTTATAGTACTGTATCATGGAACCAAGTGGCCATTAAATTGCACTGCATTATAAAATGGCTCAATATGGAAATGGGGGATTCAGTTACCTGTTCCATGAAATACAGTGCCATGGGACATTGCAATGACACCAGGAGCAAAGAAAAAAATAGATATATATGTGTTTATATCTTACTACTGTTACTGCAGTGATTTAAATCAAGTTACAAACAGGGTTAAGTAATTTGGCTGTTAGCCCAGAGGAACTGGCAACAGTCCTAGCTCACACTTCTCAAGGAAAATCTTAAATGAGATTTTTTTTAAATGTATGTCCCCACAAAGGGGGTTCTAAAAAACCTCCTAGGAGCTTGCCTAAGTGTTTCCCCTGCCTGCTGGTGTTTGGTGTCTGAGCTGTTTAAATGTGTTTCCAAGTGAGTGCTATTTGAGCCTCCACGTACTGTCTCTTTAAGAGCTGTCTGCTTGCAGGAATAATTAATACTTTTCTAGGGGGGCTAGTGTTTCCCTGCTTGAATCCTGCCCGAGCTGTGGAGGAATTGCTCCAGTTTGCGGTCGCTGGAAGCGCAAAGGGGGGCCCATCTGAAATCTGTAACTGTTTGCTGGTAATCATTTAAAGCATTAGCAAAATTGTAGTTTGTCTAACCTGCTTTTGTTACAGCTGGGACTCTGTGTGTGTTGCTCCTCCATTTTGGACCTGAATTGCTGTGCTGGAGCAATTGGATTAAGGGAGCCTTAATATGGAGACTGCTTGGACCAACCAGAATTTGGACTTTCTATGGAGCCGGTTTACAAGGGAAATGTATAGCTAGTAATTCTGGGAAGTGTAGTTTGGACCTTGGTGCCTTTTTTCACCAACAGAGGGAGCTTTGGAGTGATTGACAGCTGAATCCACCAACTGGACCTTTTGGAACCTAAGGGAAATGCCCGGTACTGAAGCTGGAGAGTCAGATCAATTGTGACAGTGAAGAGAGAAGGAGCGCTATGCTTCTGCGGTGTATAGTTTCGCGCGGGAAGCGCGTGTGAGGCCCTGAGGTTCTCCTGCAGCTGTTGTAAGTGTTAGTTCGGACTGAATTTGACTTGTGAGGAGAAAGAAGGAAGTCTGAAGGGTAGAAACCAGGCTAACCCTGTGGAGACTGGAGAAATTGCTGAATTGCGCTCGGTCTGTCAGGAACTGAAAGCTGCTGTGTGTGCTCCTGGGTATTTTGTAGTAATTGCGATCGGGATCTAGGAGCAGCCTGCCTGGTGTAGTACTTTCCTTTTACTTATGAATGTGCATAGTGCTTGTGGGGAATCGCTATTTTCAATCCCCTGTGCTGTGTGTTGAAGCTGGAAGCAAACCCCAGCTTGTCTCAGACTAAATCCGTTTGCTATCTACTGCAGTGGGGTCCAGTCACAAGGACCTTGTCTCCATTCCCTGTTGTTCTGACAACCCAGAAGAACATCCACCATCTGGTTCTCAGCTTGGGTATTGTGAGTACAAGTCAGGGTATTCCCCTGCAGCCTGTTTTCAATTACAAGTGTGTCATCTAATTATTGTTGTTTCACTTCTTCATGGACTGAGCCATCTGGCTGTGGATTACAATTGGGTGTTGTGCATATATTTTCTTCTACAGGGCCCTGTCCATCTGCACCTGCCAGCCTACCCCGGGCAATGGACCTGGCTAGCCCCCCCCAACCTGAGTACCCAGAGTATGACTTTACAGACCCTGTATGTGTGCACCATACTGTAATTTAATTCTGCCAATTAACCTAATCTCCCTCTCCTGTGTTTTATTCCCCCTAAATAAACCAGATTTGATGTTGTTAAACTTTAAACTGTCTGAAGTGTCAGTACCTACATGTCAAGCATTGTATTGGCTTGTGTTTGTTGATTAACCTTATTTTACAGGGGTTCCCCAGAGACGAACCTCAGAATCAGTCTTGAGGGTAAGTGGTACTTTATGAGTGAACAGTGTGTACATGTGGGGCATTGGGACTGTAACGTCTGTGCATTGTGTGAGCCACTGGAGGGAATAAAAGGGGGTCTCAGTGTCCCAGAGGGCTGTGACCAAGCTAGCCTAACCACTACAAACCCTGACCTGTAGGTAGAGGCACCGCCATAGAACCTAGGCACCTCAACCTGTCAGTAGTCAAGCAGGCAGGGGTAGTAGCCCTTGGGATAGTGCTACCTGGGGTTACATGTATAAACAACAAACCTGTAAGCTGAGCCCACATTAAAACACTGACTAGTCATAAACACACTTTTGCAAACACAGCAGAGTACACATTTTAGTAACTTGTAATCTTTGTAAACAAAGAATTTTTTAGCACGTTTTTCAAACACCATCCGTATTGACGTACACGAACAATCAACAACATGCCATGCCTTATAGAATCCCTATAGAATTATCTGAGACAACAGGATTCCAACCATAAGGAAACTCTTGTACAACAACCCCTATATTACAAATAGCAAAAACAACTTGCTAGGATGACCCTGAAACATAGATAACCCGCACTAATAATTAGGCAGAGCACAAAACAACTCATAGTATATACCATTGAGTCTGAATGTATCCTAAAGTGAATAGCAATAACAATTGAGTAAACACATATATATCACACCCAAACTGTTGCAGATGACATTAGAACAGCTTTAAACATTTACCCAAAGGTAAGCAGTGGTTCTTGAACCATAAAAAAAGTCTGAGACAAAAATAGGAGTGAACTGTAAGAACACTTACCAGATATCAGTTTGAGAAGAGACTGCCGCTTGCCTTCCAGGATCAAATGGGATAGTTTTCTGTTTCAGAATCTCCGATTGTTTGGCCACAAATTGAACAACAGGCAGAACGTCTGATATCTCGGGTGTCTGGATAGCTAGCGTAACGAAGATGCCGCTTATGCTGAATTAGTGGAGGTCTGTCAGCATTTTACATTTAATCGAGACATTTTAATGTCTGTAAATCGTCTTTTGTTAGAAAGGACTGTGAAAGGCAGTCAAATGCTGACTTGTCTCCAGTGCTGGTAGAGCAACATGTTTAGCACTGGGCACAAATGCTGAGTACAGAATTTTTTATTGACCTTGTGTGCAGCACACGTCTGATTAGCCCTCTGTAGTGAGTAGACACGCTGACAAACAACATAAAAGCAAGCACATTTGGGAAACTTGAAAATTAGCCCAGAGCTGTCATTTACCGCTTTCCGGTCCCCGGTAGACAATCAGTCATCATGGGAGGTTCGCAGTGACTAAAGGCAGTGTGGGTCTGCCATGCCCACTACCTCTGTAAGTACGAGTAGGTCCAAGTGGGCAAAATGAAGATTGCACTACACTGCTCGACCTTCAAAATTAATTGAAGGCGAAGCTTCTCTTGTTTAATCTCGTCCTTGCCCAGTCCCCAATTTATAAAGGAGTGAAAAGACTCCAGCATTAGGTTTTTGCTAGAGATAAACAAGTGGAAGGAACGACACAGTGGCAAATCATGTAATAAACAAGTTTATTACAAAAGCACAGACTTATAACCTGCAGTAAAGCAAATATACACGTCTAGACGCAGCAATTTTCAGCAAGCCTTTTTAGCACCATGCTTCTTATAGTAAGATACGGAAAAAGGTGTGATATTTCTTATTGGCTGAAGCAAGTGATACCATTACATTACTGGATAGAAAGTATAGAGTCAGCTGGAAGAATAACATTACGTTATACATAAGACATAACATTAGTTAGAACAAAGACGGCACATACATTGTAGCAGGTGCAAGGTGATTATGGTGCGAGGCAGTGTCAGCAGAAATACATGTGGCAAGAATACATTGGTAAAAACATGGTTGGGCCCAAAGCACTTATGCCTCATATAAGCTAATAAACATTAAATCTAACAGAAAACTAGAAATAATACTGTAAAAGTAAATGCATAGTATAAACACTTGTAAGCATAATCCTAGTACCCACACTTGTACAGTGGATACCCATTACTGCATATTGCTGCAATACAGCAATATCACAGTAATAATAAAATACCTGTCATTAGGCGTGTGCATGAGGTGCAAGGGTGTGGGACCCACGGGCAACAGCGGAAGCGATGAGAGTGTGGGAATGGTACCTGGAGCACAAAGCACTGATCAGACTGTCTACCTGCCGGGGTGCAGAATGATCTGGTGGATCGTTTCAGCAGAACGCATACAGACCCTCATGAGTGGTCTCTCGACACAAACGTCATGCAGTCGCTCTTCAAAGAGTGGGGAACTCCAGACCTGGACCTTTTTGCGCCCCCACTCGATGCAGAACTGCCTCTATTCTGCTCCAGAAATCCAGAACCTGGTGTTTTCTGTCAGGATGCATTCAGACTGCAGTGGACAAGATGCTTTCTGTACGCATTTCCTCCTCTTCCCTTCGTTCAGAGGGTGCTACTCAAACTGGAAGCGAAGGGTGCAGAATGATCCTCATCGCCCCATTCTGGCCTCATCGGATCCGGTTTCCAATAATCAACAGCTTATCAGAAACTTCTCTGAGACAGCTTCCACTTCAAATGAACCTGCTTACCCAGGGCCCTGGGGTCCATCCCAACCTGAAGTCCTTCACCTCCATGCCTGGCTCCTGAAGAGACAGAGGTGAATAGGTTTAATGTTTCATGTAGGGTCTCAGATATTCTGTTAGCTGCACGTAAGCCAGCTACTAGAAAAACTTACATGGCTAAGTGGAAGTGGTTCTCCATCTGGTGAACAAAATCCTCTTGGGATCCTTTTTCCTGCCCACCAAACAAAGTCCTAGTCTAGATCTGTCGAATACAGGCCTGCAATACTCAACTGTGAAGGTTCACCTTTGGGCGATCTCAGCGTACCATGAGCCCATACACTCCCGTGGCTCTGGCTAAGTTACCTTTGGTCAAGAGGTTCCTTAATTGCAAACTGGATACTAGGCTGCCGGTCAGACGACTGGTAGCTGCCTGGGACGTTAATCTTGTGCTAGACATGCTCACCCATAAACCTTTCGAGCCCCTAGGTACTTGTGAGCTGAAGTTTCTGACTCGGAAGACCGCCTTCCTTGTAGCCATTACCTCCGCTTGCAAGTGTCTGAAATACATGCTTTGGTCTCAGACCCCCAATATACTGTATTTCACAAAGACAGGATGGTTCTTAGAACTCACCTAAGTTTCTCCCCAAGGTTGTCTGAGAATTCCATCTGAATTAGCCCTTGGTTCTCCCAACCTACTTGCGAACTTCCAGAATGAAGGGCGTGCCCTGAATTCTCTGGATGTTGAGAGCTTTGTGGTTCTATTTAGACAGAACTAAAGAAATCCACACATCAAAACAACTGTTTATCTCCTCAGCACAGCCCGACTGGGTCAGCCTGTTGCTATCAGATGCATTTCAGCATGACTAGTGGCATGTCTTCACCAGTGCTACTCCATGGCACAGGTTAAGCTGGATGGCAGAGTTTCGCACATTCTACCAGGGCAGTTGTGGCATCTCTGGCAGAAATTGAAATGTGCCCATTTGCAGACATCTGCAATGCGGCCGCCAGACTCCGTGCACACACTTTTGTAAGCACTATGCTTTGGATGTCCATGCCAGGTAGCATCAGTCCTTTGGCAGGACATCCTTAATGGACTTCTGTCCTAAGTGAGCTCCCCTCTCTTGCCGCCCGTCTCGGAGGATTGTTTTTGCGCGGTACTCTCCCATTAGTGTGAATGAGTGGTGGAGACTTCATGTCCAGGAAGATATGGAAATTATGTACTGCCGTAATTCTTGATCTTCTTGGGCAAAATCTCCATCACTCATTCACATGCCCACCCACCATCCCCCGAGCTCACTCATCCTGTTTTTTGTCCTTCACCCCCTCGTTATTTAGGCTGTGAAGGCTCTATTAAGTTAACCCTTCTTACACGGGTCGTGCAGCTATTTGAGTCCGGAATAGGGTAGTTTCATTAGGTTAGTTTACGCTGCACCTCCTCGGTAAAAAAGGTACTGAGGTGGTTGGAGGGTCGACGCTGAGGTAGCCTATAGGCATCAGCCAGTCTTGCGGCGCCATGCATGCACGGTCCTACCTTGGAGCTGGACCTCCTGAAGATTGTTGGCTCCCGCTGGGTCCTGGTGCCTCCGGTGTGGTCCCATTAGTGTGAATGAGTGGTGGAGACTTCATCCGTGAAGATCGAGAATTACGGTAGGTGCGTAATTTCCATTTCTGCCTGTTTCTTGTGCCTAGGCCTAGACCACGACGTCCAAGGCTGTGAGGTCTGCCAGAAGTTCAACTCAGCCACCAGGAGACATTGCCAAAAGATCCTGGAGAACCACCTCCTTTAGCAGAAGGTCGCCTCGATGGAACGGGAGCCACAGGCCAAGAGCTCCTCTGTTTCCCCAGCCCAGTCTTCGGGATCTTCATCTTTGAAATCCCAGGACAAAACTACAGGGAAACTTAAGCACAGGGAAAAATATCAGGATTGTCCTTGGTCTGGCCTCCTGCTCACTGCCCCCACACAAGAAGTCTTCAACTTGAAATGGTCTTCCTGCATCGGGAGGTTGACCTTCTTGGCCCCACATGCCCTAACTCCTACAGGACTACCAGTGGCCCTGCCGCTCACCTGGGCTCACTTATTGGCGGTGGCCCCTCAGGTCAGGGTACTCTTTATCCTGCTCCCCAGCTCCAACTATTTCAGCCTTTGTTCTCCAATGGGCACGCAGATGGGTGGCTCAGCCAGAGTCTCTTCAGCTGGCATGGGTGCGACAGGCACCAGTCCCTTACTGCCACCAACCCCAACAACCATGCTGCCAATGCGGTCTCATCTTCTGAAACTGCCACCAGTTCTGATCCTCTCTCTTAGGGACATATGCTGCAGGATGCTGGCACCTTCTCAGGCTCGGTCTGTCCTCAGCCTTCATTGGTGGAATCGTCTCTACTCCAGCACCCATCTCTCTGCAGCTGGCACCTGTGGATCCCTGTCTGGCTTCACCTCAGCTTATGCCAGCTGGGTCTGCACCTGTTCCCACTCTGCCACAGTCCATGGGACCCACACCGGCCCTGTCTGTCCCTGTTGGGTCTGCACCTGGCCTTCAGCAGCCAGCACCCACAGGGTCAGGCCAGCTTACCCTAACCCAATGCCTGTGGGCCCATTGCCCATCCTACCGTAACCCACTCCGATGGGACTGACATTTGTCCTACTACAACCTGCACACATAGGACCTCAGCCATGGCACCCTACGGTAGCACCTGCTGGTCTGGCGCCCATCTACCCCTACCCTACACCAGTGGGACCTGTGCCGGGCTATCCATTCCCAGCACCCTTGGAACCTGCACTGATCTACAGTTACCTGATGCCTTGGGGACTGACACCGATCCTTTTGATTACCATGGTCTGATTCTGACCTTGTGGTCCTTAATGCAGATGCAGGTCCCTGACCCATGAGGCCCGGCCCCAGCAACCCCTCAAGGGTTTCCTTCGGGCCCCATTTCCCCGACCCCTGTTTGACCATGCTCTATTGCTCCTCGTACTCCACAGGGTAGGCCTGACTCATGGGTCAGCTGACCTCTCAGACTATTGTCAGCCCGAGGATAGTGGGGATGATGCTGATGACAGTGACAGCAGTGAGTCTTCCTCCATAGGTCCAGAATCCTCAGAAGGGGAAAAGACGCTGACTAATGTCCCCAGTTCCCCACTGGATGATCCCATTTCATGGCCATCATAAGGCACATTCAGGCCACTATGGGATGGGAGACAGAGGAACAGGATCCTCCCCCCCCCCACCGATTATCGACTCTTATGAGGATGTTACCCGGGCTGCTTGGAACTGCCCTTATATGGTCCTGGTGGTGTCCAAGAAGGCTGACAGGGTTCACCACGCTCCGGCTGGCAAGCCGTATTTTGGTGAGCAGCTCAAGGCTGACTTGGTCATAATTAGCATGGCGCGCGACCAAACCAAGAGGCCAAAGCACCTCAGTTCCTTTCCCCCGACAGGGAGTAATGACAACTGGACCAGATGGGCAAGCAAGCTTTCACTTCTGCCACTCTAGCCATTCGGGCCATCAGTTATTTGCCCATATGGTACAGTATCAGAACCTCCTATGGGACCAGGCTAGGAAGGCAGTCCTAGCCATGCCAGATGACCCTTCTAAGCAGCACACCCTCCAGACTCTCAAACAGGCTCAGACATCAGTACCCACATACTCAGGGCTACCTATGATGTGGTAGGCACCTTGGCCAGGCAGTGGCTATGGGCATCTGTATGAGACACCACTCCTGGCTATGGGTCTCTGGTTTCTTGAACAGCCAGTCTAATATAATAGACACCCTTTTAGAGATTTCATACTTTTGGGGAGATGTTCAGGATATCACCTCCAAACTGCAGACCTCAGGACAGCTCTCAGACCCATCCACTCCATGCACCATACTCAGTTGAAATCAGGGCAGCGGGCTCCTTTTCGTTGCTCCTCCTGCAGACGGTCTGACCCTCCCAAAGCCCAGGGCAAGCGCAAAGTTGGGGCAGCTCTGCACTCCCTTCTCCACCACCACCATAGTGCCTGAGGTGCAGCGGCCCTGGCAGCAGCTGCTCTCACCTCCTGATTCCTTGCCAAACCTCCCCTCCAGTTGTTCACCAGGAAGCGGTTGTAGGGTGGTCGCTTCTCCCTGCACCTGGACAGGTGGAGGGAGATCACCACAGACAACTGGGTGCTGCAACTCATCGAGCATGGCCACACTCAAATTCATACAGTGGCCTCCAGAAAACCCTCCGGGCAAGTCCTTATACCCTCCTGGCCACATCCTTCTCATCTGGGAAGAAATTCAGGCCTTACTTTGAAAAACATCCATAGAGCCAGTCCCACAATGTGAACAGGGATGGAGGTTTTACTCCCACTTCTTCCTGGTCCCCAAGTGGATGGGAGACCTTTGTCCCATCTTGGACATAAACCAGCTGAACCTGTTTATAGAGTACAGATGGTTCAGGATGCTACATTGGTGGACTTGCTTTGTTCTCTGGATATGCAAGATGCTTACCTGCATATCAAGATCTTCGCCTCTTACCAGCACTTCCTCCATTTCCACTTCCAGGGTGCGCACTACCTGCTCAGAGCTCTGCCCTTTGGTTTGTCCTCAGCCCCCAGGGTCTTCATCAAATGCTTGGCAGTGGTAGCAACTGCCTTGAGACAGCAGGGGTTTTACATTTTTCCCCTACCTGGATGATTGGCTGCTAGTGGCCCCATCCAGGGAAGGTCTCCAAACACTTTCTCTCACCTGCAGCCTGTTCCTAGCTTTGGGCATTACTATCAACCTGCCAAAGTCCTTCTTGACCTCTTGCCAGTGCCTCCTGTACATAGGGGTAGTGCTGGACACCACCCAGAAGAAGGACTTCTTACCTCCTCATGGAGCAGGCGTCTGATGGACCAAGTCCGTCGTCTTTCTCCAGCCATCATGCTCCTTTGAGGATTTTCAGAATCTTCTTGGCCTCATGGCTGCAGCCATTGCCACAGTTCCCTGGCCAGGCTGCATGTGTGGTGACAGGGTGACCCCTGTCATAGTGGACACCCTGGGATAAATTGAATCCCTTACCCAAGCAGTTTATGTTTTGTATAATGTTCAACATGCTGGTTGGCTGGTTATAAATTAAGTGCTGAAGTGCTTATAAAGCTTTCTGTGCATATTAACCTAAAAACAAAACTAAGAGTACAGTTACACAATGAGAGGACTGTCTTAATATGAGAATAACAAAACTTGTGACTGCTTTTTGTAGATGTGAGCAGCCCCCTTCTAAGATATATTTAGCAGCAGACAGCATGAGGTAATGTTACCCTGCAGGAGAGTTTAGGAGAGCACAGAATGTTCTGACCTTTCCAGTGTTGTAAACAAGTTCTTCTGTGCTCCATTTGGCTGCCAAATAGCTGTTCTCTATGCAACAACAGTGGCCCCCTAATGGCCAGTTCTATGATCTTCCTTAACATATGTCTCTACCACTCATTCACACTATTGGGAACTGCGCCGGAGGCACTAGGACTAGCGGAGCAAACTTTTTAGCTATGGAGGGCCGCCAGGGGTGGAGCAGCGAGGGCAGCACATGAGCCTTTGCTCGAGTGGTGGCCAACCATCTCGGCGTTGACCCTCCAACCGCCTCAGTTCCTTTTTTCCCGCCGTCAAGTGCGCTTCAGTGATGACGTTGCTCGCCCGCCGGGAGTTAAACGTCAAACTAGCAGCATAGTTTTCAGTTTGTTATTTTGTAGTAATATCTCAATAAGTATCGCTTAAGTTTATTCTTATATTAAAAAAAGAAGTCTCAGCCTACTTTGACGGAGTCGACCATGAGCAGGTCAGGTGACGGTAGGGAGACTTCGTATAAAGCTGTTCAGTCAGTCGGGCTGGGTCCGGTCCGCCACCTTCTCCGGAAGGGGGTCTGACAACAGTCAGTCAATGCCGAGGGCCGAGGCGGTCCAGCAGGCTATAAAATAAGCGGTCGCATTCTCGGCACCGTTCGGCCTCAAGCTCTTCTTGAACCACAGGTCAAAAGAAGGCATCACTTGAGGTCGCCCTTGATATGTCTGAGCGACGACGGTCAGTTATTGGGACTAGTTGCCCGTCTCCTCCTTCAGAGTCGCCAGCTTCTGTTTCTGGTAACCGACGTCTTCGACATCAGAGTCCTACCCTGCCGCTGGTAGGTCTTCCGATGAGCAGTTTCATCAGTGGGCCGCTCTTATGGAGCAATGGGCTTGGAGGTTGGTTCAGCTACCTGGCTCGGTCATTCAGGGCCTTCAGGCTCTTAGGAGACCAGGTAGGGCGGTTGAGCCTCCTGGTCATGCGGCACCGTCTTTGGTGCCGTCGACTCCAGCAACAGGTGTTCCCCCCTCCACATGGCTCCGGCACAGGGGCCACACCGATGCCTTTATCTCCTGCTCTTCTTCCCTCTTTTCCCTCAAATCCTGTTTTCAGAGTCTTGGAGTGTTTTCGGTGCCCTCGGCGTCGGCGGCATGCTCGGTCCCCTCTTCGGTGCCGATGCATCTGTCGGCTGTCCTCAACGCCCGTCTGACTTCTCGGCACTGTCTTGGCGCCTATGCATCTGTTGGCACCATCCTCGGCGCCCGTGCGTGGCTGTGTGTCGCCGGTGCCGTGTGGCTCCTAAGTGCCGTTTTGGTGCCAACGTGGTTCTCGGCGCCATTCTCTGTGCTGTGCGCTTCTTCGGCGCCGTACGCCTCCACGGCGCCGGGGGCTCTTAGGGCATCTTCTGCTTTTCAGGACTCCTCCTTTCACTCTTTTCCTTCATCCTTTTCCTCTGATTTTAACTCCTTTCCTGTCCATACAGTCCCTCCTGGACTGTCAGGAGATGACATTGAGCCTGACCCAGACCTTCGGCTGGGTGATGAAGTGGATGAAGCAGGGTCTATTACTGCTGCAGAGCCTGTGGTTGAGGACCTGTCCTTTAAGTCTCTGCTGAAAAATTTGATTTCCACTCTTTCTCTCCAGACTACAGACATCGATCCTGGGAAATTGTTAAGACTCCAATACCTTCATGCTCCGGAGATCCCTACGGATTTGACTCCTCCGGTTCAGCCTTCCTTTGAGACGCTGTCTCAAATGGTATGGAATAATCCTGCTCTCACACCTTCGGTGGCTAAATCTATAGATAGGAAATATTCAGCCCCCAAGGATCGACCCATTTTGGTGTCTCAAGCCTTTGCGGATCCTATTGTAGTACTGGCAGAGAATGATAAGGTCGTTCTTCCCCAAACTACTACAGCTCAACCTATTAACAAAGAATCTCGTAAGATAGACACCTTAGGTAAGAGAGTCTTTGCTGCTTCCACCCTAAATATGTGTATCGCCAGCTACCAAGGCTATTTCTCTCAGTATGAGTATATCCTTTGGCACTCTATCAAACAGGTGGTTGAAGCTCTACTGGAATCGGATACAAAGCCGGAGCTTCTTCAAACCATTACCAGAGGTATCAAATCTAATAACCAGCAGGTTAAAGCAGCTATGGATGCTTTCGACACTGCTTCGCGAGCGGCCGCTGGTATTTGTACCCGTCATTCCTGGCTGCGCACTTCAGGCTTCACGAATGACGCACAGCAGCAGGTAATGGCATTGCCTTTTGATGGTACATATCTTTTCGGTCCTCAGGTGGAGCAGGCTCTAGAAGCTACGCAAAAGACTAGGTCAGCCATTAAGTTGGCTCGACCTCCTCCTGTCCCGTCTCGAGGGAGTGTCAGTAAATGCCAGTTTCATAACTGTCAGTCCTTTCGAGGCAGAGGCAGAGGAAGTTTCCATAAAAATCAACCTTCCCAACCTCAAAAGAAAACACAACAGAAAGCGCAAGGGCCCAAAGTGCCCAGCGCCACCTTATGAGTTGCTGGCCCAAGTCCCATCTCAACTGCCCGAGGTGGACTTTTCCTCAGTGGTGGGAGGTCATCTGATGCACTTCTACAACCAATGGAAGTCCATAACCTCAGACAAATGGGTCCTTCGGATAATCCGTGAGGGGTTTTCACTCAATCTTGTGGAGACCCCTCCGGATCGTCCCCCCAAACGACAGCCCAGGCTGTCAACCCTTCAGTCAGACCTTCTCGACGCCGAGATTCAGGGCCTTCTGAACAATAGGCCAGTAAAGTAGTGCCGCTGCATCAGCGGACACAGGGTTCTACTCCCATTACTTTCTGGTTCCAAAGAAAACTGGGGGCATCGCCCCATTTTGGATCTCAAGCTAAACAAATTTCTGCCCAAGGAGAAATTCAATGATTCTCTAGGAACCTTGTTACCTTTGCTTCATCAACAGGACTGGCTAGCTTCCCTAGACATGCAGGATGCTTACCAGCACATTCTATTCACCCAAGGCATCACAAATTCCTGAGGTTTGTGGCTCTGGGACAGCATTGTCAGTTCAAAGTCCTGCCCTTTGGGCTGTCCTCGGCACCGCAGGTTTTTACAAAGTGTTGTGCAGTTCTCGGAGTGCATCTCAGAAAGATCGGAATTCAGGAGTTCCCTTATTTAGACAATTGACTTCTGGCAAGCCCTTCCAGGCAGGGAACTCTGGACGCCATGGAGATCTCCTCTCGCTTTCTCATGTCCATGGGAATTCTGCTAAACCTCAAAAAATCACAGTTGCAGCCCTCCCAGAGGCTCCTTTTTATAGGGACTCTTCTGGACACCTCCTGTGCGAAGGCTTTTCTTCCAGAAGACACGGGGGACGATATCTTTCAGATGGCCCGTCACATCGGGGAAAACAACTCAGTCCCAGCTCTCTCGATGCAATGGATGCTAGGCCTCATGGCAGCCTTGGTGTTCACTGTACCCCTAGCACGTCTGCACATGAGAACTACTCAGTGGATGCTCAGTACTCAGTGGTCCCCAACCACTCACCCGCAGTCCTATCCCATCAAAGTGACAGAACCTCTAAAGAGGTCGCTCACCTGGTGGACTCAAGAGAGCAATCTCCTGGAAGGGTATCCCTTTGCTCCTCTGGATCATCAGATTTCCATTACCACAGATGCGTCCCTAATGGGGTGGGAGCTCACTGTCAGGCTCTCCATACTCAAGGAGCGTGGACTCAGGTCGAGTCCAGCTTCACATAAATGTCCTAGAAATGAGGCCGTCCTTTATGCGATCCGGCGTTGAAGGACATTCTCTGTCACAAGAACATTCTCCTTCAAGCGGACAACAAAGCAGTGATGTAATACATCAACAAACAGGCGGTGCTTACTCTTACCTCTTATGCAGGGAAGCGATGAGTGTGTGGGAATGGTGCTTGGAGCACAAGGCTCTAATTCAAGCAGTCTACCTACTGGGAATACAGAACGAACTGGCAGAAAGTCTCAGCAGAACAGAGACAGATCCTCATGAATGGTCTCTCGACTCAACCATAGTTCAGTCACTATTTCACAGAGTGGGGAACTCCAGACCTGGACCTTTTTGCATCCCCACTCAACGCAAAACTGCCTCTCTTCTGCTCCAGAAATCCAGGGCCTGGCATTTTCTGTCAGGATGCATTCAGGCTGCAGTGGACAAATTGCTTTCTTTACGCCTTTACTCCTCTTCCTCTAATTCAGAGGGTACTCCTCAAGTTCGAATCCAAGGGAGACAAAATGATCCTCATTGCTCCTTTCTGGCCTCGACAACTGTGGTTTCCACTACTCAACAATATGTTGGTAATTCCTCCGAGACCACTCCCCCTTCAGACGAACATCTTGACTCAGGGGCCTGTGGTCCATCCCAACCTGAGATCACTTCACCTTCACGCTTGGCTCCTGAAGAGGTAGAAGTAAACCGGTTCAATGTCTCTCGAAGGGTTTCAGATATTCTTCTGGCTGCACGGAAACCAGCCACTAGGAAAACTTACATAGCCAAATGGAAGCATTTCTCACTCTGGTGTGCAAAGTCCTCTTTGAATCCTTTTTCCTGCCCACCAGATAAAGTTCTGGAGTACCTCTTAGACCTCTCAAATTCAGGTCTACAGTACTCTACAGTCAAAGTTCACCTTAGTGCCATTTCAGCGTATCATGAGCCGTTTTTTTCCTTATCTTTGGCTCAGTTACTTGTGGTTAAGAGGTTTCTTAAGGGAATTCTGCATACCAGACCTCCTACAAGACATCCAGTTGCAGCCTGGGACATTAATCTTGTGCTAGACATGCTCACTCGGAAACCTTTCGAACCTCTGGCTACCTGTGAGCTAAAATTTCTCACCTGGAAGACGGCCTTTCTAGTGGCCATTACCTCAGCCCACAAGGTCTCTGAGATACATGCCCTGGTCACAAACCCTCCGTATACTGTGTTCCATAAGGACAAAGTAGTCCTTAGGACTCATCCGAAATTTCTTCCTAAGGTTGTGTCAGAATTTCATCTAAACCAACCTTTGGTCCTTCCCTCTTACTTTGTGGACTTCCAAAATGAAGGAGAACGTTCTCTTCATTCCTTGGACATTAAGAGAGCTTTGCGTTTCTATCTAGATAGAACCAAGGACTTTCGCAAAGCTGAACAACTATTTGTTTCCTTCAGCGAGATCCGGCTGGGTCAACCTGTTGCTATCAGATGTATCTCAGCATGGTTAGTGGCTTGCCTTCGCCACTGCTATTCCATGGCACAGGTTAAGTTGGAGGGCAGGGTTTACGTTCACTCTACTAGAGCGGTCGCGGCATCCCTGGTGGAAATTCACAACGTGCCCATTGCAGATATTTGCAATGTGGCCACTTGGAGCTCCGTGTATACTTTCGTTAAACATTATGCACTGGATGTCCATGCCAGACGACATTCTTCCTTTGGCAGAGCCATCCTTAATGGACTTCTGTCCTAGAAACGTGAGCTCTTAGTCTCTCCTGCCGCCCTCTCGGGGGATTATTAGTTCGGTACTCTCCCAATAGTGTGAATGAGTGGCGGAGACATATGTCCAGGAAGATATGAAAATTACGTACCTACCGTAATTCTTGATCTTCTTGGACGAGTCTCCACCACTCATTCACACACCCAACCTCCGTCCCCCCTAGCTCACCTCTATTGTTTGTCTTCACTCCCTCCAGTCTTTAGGCTGTGAAGACTTCTTTGTTGACCCTTCTTATACGGGTCATCCGGACTGTCTTATGTCCGGTTTTTTGATTAAGCTATCCTTCTAGGCTAGTTACGCTGCACCTCCTGGTAAAAAAGATACTGAGGTGGTTGGAGGGTTGACGCTGAGATGATCATTACTGCATGAGCTGAGGCTCGCGGTGCCGCTCCTCGCGGCTCCATCTCTGGCGCCAGCCCTCCAACTAAAAAGTTTGCTCCCGCTGGGTCCTAGTGCCTCCGGCGCAGTTCCCAATAGTGTGAATGAGTGGTGGAGACTCGTCCAAGAAGCTCAAGCATTACAGTAGGTATGTAATTTTCATTTATGTCTGCTGTTAATCAGAAGGCAGTGAAAACATTTTCCAACTTCTAGTGAGCTTATAAAAATCCCTACTTCAGTGCTGAGATAGGATAGATAGGGAGGTCTGTCGAATACTGACCGAGAAAGGTGAAAGACCTTCTGGTAGTGTGTGCTTTCACACTGTTAGGCTAAAAAAAGCCTTAGAAACTGAGGAAGCTAAGCAGTTGTCTGACTTACCATTTTGCCTTCTGTATATCTTACTTGATAAAAATAAAATAATAAACACTGCCATGTGTTTTTTTTTTTTTTGCACCTGACTTGTGGTCTGCCTGAAATTGTGTTATCCTAAACCCACACCCATTGACATATGGTGTTTGCAGTGGTATCTGTCTGGACATCCAAGGAAATAGGAAGTCCAGTCAGTTGATGCCAGACCTGGTACTGAGGATACATATGGCAGAGGTGCACGGTGCCAGGTGAAATGAGGACAGTGCATGATGAAGATGGTGACCTGGGCGAGGCACCATGGATGGGACAAGACAGACCCGATGGCCAAATGGAGATCCTGATACGGCTTCTTCACTGCATGAGTAGGAGATGGGCTGGAGGCTGATCGGCGCCGGAGATAGGTGAAGTGCAGATGCCAGGAGCTGCTCGAGAGGTCCACTCAGAGAATGTCAAGGAAGAATCAGTGGAGCAGGATCCATGGGCTGTAGGGAGGAGGACCCCTGATGGAGCATTTGTGACAAATGTTTGTGGAGATCCGTTGTTGCCCATTTTCCGATGCTATTTGGTGGAGGATGGTGAATGAGAGGAGACCCCAAGTAAGACTTTGACTGACAATGTATTACTTGGGCAGAAAACTTCAAGCAAGAAGGAAGAAGTCATTCTGGCTGAAGAGACTTTTGCATGTGTTAAACGTCCTCCTCTGAAAAATTATTGTTCTCCTGGAGTTGACTGGGAACTTTGCAGGTGGGGGATCCTGAAGTAACTCAGTTAAGGTAGTGTAGGTCTCATAGGTCTCATAGTTTCGGTGGCGGATCACCTTTAAAGTAGGCTTGCTGACTTTTAAAGCCCTACACGATCTGGGCCCAGCCTATCTGAAAGAATTTCTGGTTCTCTGTCACCCCGATCGATCTCTCTGCTCAGCTGACGAGGGTTGCTAGAGGTTGCAAGGACGAATTTGAAATCTTTTGGCACTCAGGCTTTCTCGTATGTTGCCCCCACCCTTTGGAACTCTCTACCCTGTCGGTTGGGGGAGTGCACCTCTGTGTAGGGTTTTAAGAGGGGTTTGAAGACCTTTCTTTGGGAAACTGCTTTTCCTGAATACTGATTGTTTTAATTGTTTTGGTCTGGTTGGATTTTTAATGATGTTAATTGTTTTAATTGTTATTATGTTCGGCGCCTTGACAATCGAAAGGTGCCCTATAAATAAAAATTATTATTATTATTATAGGCAAAACAGAGCTATATTAGACAAAAGTCCATTTGCTCGCCATATCGAAGTAACCTGAAATGTTATGTTTATATGAGTAATTAATCTACTTAAAAGTGCTCATACTATCACTGGCTACTACCTCTAGTGGGGCGTATTCCAAATATTAGTTATTCTTAGAGTAAGCCAGAATTTCCTTCTTTCTGTTCTAGGACAAACTACCACTAGCTGTAGGGGATGGGCCCTAGTGGTATAAGATAATTTCCTAAAATTCAACCCCAAGAGTTCCCATAGGCCAGGATCAGTGAGTGATTTAAATATCATACACTTGTATGTAAAAATCATGGATGGGAGACAGGTAAATGGTGGCAATGGGGACAAGTTATGGTGGTATGAACTTAGGAAGGAAGTCCTCTGTCATATGAGGCCCAAGCCTCAATCAGAAAAAATCAGGGTAGTTAGTGAGGTAAACACCAAGACAGAGCAGTTGATAGGGAGAAGAGCAGGGTAAATGGAGAAAGCGACAAAGGCAGTGAGTGCAGGGATGGAGCAAAAGAAATAAGGCCATAAAAATGGAGGGTAGAGTACCAATGCCCATAGTCTAGGTAAAAAACTCCCCAAAATGGTGGCCTTGATGGAAGAGGGATGTCTGGATATCGTGGCAGTCACAGAAACATGGTACAAGAGAACCATGACTGGGATGTCAACATACCAAATGCATGAATCTACAGGAGGGACAGAGAGGGTAGAAAGGAGGAGGAGGCATAGCTCTGTATGTAAGGGAAGGAATCAAAGCCACAGAACTAAAGGGTAAACAGGGAGGAGAGGAGGCACTGTGGGTCACCCTGGAGACTGGAAATGGCACCACAATCGACACAGGGGTTTTATACAGATCTCCATCTCAGGGGGATGAAATGGACAAGTAAATGTTAGAAGACATCCTTAGAATGGCAGAGAAGAAAAAATTACTCACCTTAGTAATGTTGTTTCTTCTAATGGAGTCTTGCTGTATTCTGACTATTTGCAGTGATCTCCAACCTTTGAACTGCCCCAGAGAGGAAAGAGTTAACTTTCCAAGCAAGGCATGGAACGCTGAGCTCGAGCTCGGTTGAGCCTCTGTCTGCTGTTGTTTGAACCCCAACCGCCAGATCTTTACGAGCTATACTCACTGGGTGTCCTGTGTGGAAACTGTAAACTCACACTAGCCAACTGGCAACTAAATTTAATAAAAAGGGTTTTTTGGTTTCAAAGCAAAGACTCAAGTCAGGAAACCCAAAAAACAAAACACAACACACCCAAAATTAAAGAGGGTGATAAAAGGAGGCACCTCTAGGGTGCCAACACTGCTCCTGCCCACCCACATCCCAAAACCAGGTTCTGAGAGGGATATCCAGAGAGTAATGCTTGGTAAAAGTATGGACTGTTTTCCAGGTGGCTGCTTGACATATCTCTAAGATAGAAATATCTCCTGGCAGCAGCCAGGGAAGCAGCTGTACCTCTAGTAGAGTGAGCCCTCAGGCCTGAGGGTGGAGTCCTACCCAATTTTTCATAGCAGAATTGTATACAAGAGACAATCCACCTGGCAATAGATCTTTTAGTGGCAGGTTTTCCCTTACCAACCTCACCATAAGTGAGGAACAATTGGAGGGAGTCAAACCTGTGACCCTTGGTGCGCTCTATGTAGTAGCTAAGGGCCCTTTTCACGTCCAGGCTGTGCAGCCTCCTCTCTCCAGAGGAGGAATGGTCAGTGAAGAAAACAGGAAGAGACATAGACTGGTTAAGGTGGAAATCTGAGCCCACATTGGGCAAAAACTTCCTATTAGTTCTTAGGACCATCTTATCTCTATGAAAAGAGAGAAAATCAGGCTCCACTGACAGGGCCTGTAACTCACTGATGCGTCTGGCAGAAGTAATGGCTACCAAGAACACAGTTTTCCACGTCAAGTACTTAAGCTGTGCTGAGGACAAAGGCTCAAAAGGGGGTTGCATAAGCTGAGCAATGCAAACATTTAGGTCCCAAGCAGGAGCAGGGTCCCTGAAGGGAGGATTGGTGTGCAACAATCCCTTGAAGAATTTACAAAATACAGGATGAGCTGAAAGAGAAGAGGGCTTACCTACTGACAAAAAAGCAGAAACAGCTGCTAAATGTACTTTGAGTGTAGCTGGTCTGAGCCTCAAGCTATTGAGATGAACCATATAGTCCAGAACTGTAGGCAACCCAGCAGACTCTGGAGAAATATGCTTACCAGAGCACCACATAGTGAACCTTTTCCATTTGGAATTGTAAGTCTTTCTGGTGGAAGGCTTTCGAGAAGGCTTTAGAATATCCAGAACACCTTGAGAGAGATGCAGATCAGCAAACTCTAACTCTTCAAGAGCCAGGCCTTGAGATTGAGAGCTTTGAGATTTGGATACCAAACCCTCCCCTTAGAGGATGTCAACAAGTTGTAATTCCTGGGAAGAGACAGGAGAAGGTGGACTGCTAAGGACAGTAACAGTGGGTACCAGGGCTGTCTGGCCCAGTCTGGAGCAATCAGAATCACTTTGCAGTGTTGAGACCTGATTTTGACTAGTACCTTGAACAGGAGAGGGAAGGTGGGGGGAAGCATACAAAAACTTCCCTTCCCAATTGAGAACTAGAGTATACAGGGGGACTGAGCCCAGTACTGGGTGTCTGCAGCAAAAAAGGGGGAGTTGATGATTGTTTGGGGCTGCAAAAAGATCTATCTGTGGAGTGCCCCATCTGGAGAAAATCACCTTCAAAACTAGGGGATCTAGGGACCATTCATGATGGCCCTGAGATATCCTGCTGAGAGCATCTGCCAGGACATTGTCCTTCCCTGGGAGGTGTACTGCTATCAGAGAAGTTTGCAGGGAATAGGCCAAAGACCACAACTTCATTGCTTCTGTGCACAAGGCCATAGACCGAGTGCCCCCTTGCTTGTTGATGTACCACATTGTGGTGGTATTGTCTGTTCTGATCTGGACTACTTTGTTTTGAACAGACTTGGAAAAAACTTGCAGTGCCAGAAACACTGCTCTGAGTTCCAAGAGATTGATGTGAAGCAGAGATTCTTGAGGTGACCACAGCCCTTGGGTGGTCACATCCCCCAAGTAGGCTCCCCAACCCAAGAGGGAGGCATCTGTGGTAAGGATTAGAGAATGAGATTGAGTGACAAAAGGAACTCCTTGTCTTAGATTGTCCTGATCCTGCCACCATTGCAAAGCCTGGATCAGGGTTCGAGTCACAGGGACTAGTTTGGTCAGAGAATCCTTTCTCTGGGACCAGAAGGCTCTTAAGTGGAACTGAATGTCCCTCATCTAAAACCTTGCTCCCTAGACCACTGCCATAGAGGCTGCCATGTAGCCCAGGAGCTGCAGAAAGTGCCTTGCTGGTCGAGACACCTGAAGGGTGAATGAAGAGGCCAGTTTCATAAGGGTCCTTGCCCTGTCCAGGGAAAGGAAGGCTCTTGCCCTTATTGTATCCAGTTCTGCCCCTATAAAGGTGAGGAGCTGTACTGGCTCCAGAACTGACTTTGAGAGATTTAGGAGGAATCGTAAGGAAGTGAGCAGTTGCTGAGTTATCTGGAGAAGTGACTTAACTTGGTCTGGAGACTGACCTACTATGAGCCAGTTGTCCAGGTATGGAAAGATGGAGATCTTTTTTCTCCTTAGGAAAGCAACCACTACTGCCAGGCATTTTCTGAACACCCTTGGGGCTGATGTTAGGCCAAAGGGCATTGCTCTGAATCGATAGTGGCCTGAGGGCAACTCGAACCTGAGATACTTTCTGTGGGAGCACCTGATGGGAATGTGAAAATAGGCATCCTTGAAGTCCAGGGAGACTAGCCAGTCCCCTGGCCTTAGAGAGGGCAGAATTATTCCCAGAGTCACCATTTTGAATTTTGGCTTTAAAAGGTGCTTGTTTAAATATCTTAGATCCAGGATGGGCCGCCATTCTCCTGTCTTTTTGGGGGTTAGGAAGTACCTGGAGTACAATCCTTTTCCCCTGTGTAAGGGTGGAACCCTTTATATGGCTCTGAGAGCCAAGAGGGAAGAGTCCTTTGCCTCTAGGGCAAGGGCCTCTGAAGGATTTGCAGGTGGAAAGGATCTGGTTCTCATCTTGGGGAATTTTTTGAAGCTGAGAACCAGTCCCTGGCTTACTACTTCCAGGACCCACTTGTCTGATGTTAAAGACTTCCAGTCCTGGACAAAGTAAGCCAGCCTGCCCCCTACAGGTAGTGGAGAATGGCTTGGACAGACCCATCAGGGTGCCTGCTTGGCAGGGGCTTTAGGCTGAGGAGTGGGAGCAGGCCTGCTCATACCCCATCTGCCTCTCCCTCTAAAGAACCCCCTCTGAGCAAAGGCAGAAGAGGAGGCCTGGGCTTGTTAAAAAGGCCTATGAAAAGGCCTGCCCCTGCCCCTGGAATGCTGCCTCTTTGGAGTGGCTTGCCTTTCTTTGGCCTGAGCACTCCTGTACTCGTCCATTTTCTTCATGTAGTTCTCTGTCTGCTCCCCAAACAGAGAATTACCAATGACAGGAAAATCCATGGCCTTAGTCTGGGTATCCTGTGACAGGCTAGTACATCTGAGCCAAGCCATCCTTCGAAGGGCCTCAGATGTAGCCATGACTCTGGATGAAACATCACTGGAGTCCACAGCAGCATGAAATTGCACCTTGGATGCCTCAATCCCATCTGCAGCCACCCGGTCCAGCTCCTTGGCAAGCTGGTCAAGGAACTGTTTAGCTAGAGCCATCACAGTGTCCCACTTGGACTTCTGGTATCTAGCTGTGTAGGCCATACAATTAGCCTGCCTGAGTCCCAAAGACGCTGCCATGTACTGTTTCTTTACCATGGCATCAATCCTCCTGGAGTCCTTATCTGGGGGTGTGAAGCCAAGGGTATATTTGCCTTATCACAGGCAGCAGCCTGCACTACCCCAACATGGCTGCATTGCTGGGAAAGGAATGCCGTATCTGAGCCTGAAAGAGTATACCTCTTGTCCATTCTTCTGTCCACATGAGTATGGGATTAGGAGTTTTTAGAATTTTAAATGTCTGTTTCCCAAAAGACTTATGGAGGGGAATAGACAATCTCCTGGACTCTGGGATGTCCATCATCTCAACGTAATCAGGCTCCTGTTGATCCTCGACTGCTTCTTACATAGGAAGCTATAGGGTTTCAGCCACTTTTTTGTAAAACATAAAGTGGGAAGGGGACTCAAAAAGCCTAGGAGGAGAAACACCTGAAGGTCTGTCTGGGGAAATGTCCGGGTCAATGGGCACATCTAGACTTTCATAATCACCATCACTATCTTCATACTCTCCCTCTTCCTCCTCCTCCTCCGGTTCATAAAATTCTTCTAAATTATAATCCGGAACCGGGGGAACCGACCGAACCGAGCCCCTGACCGATGGTGCCAGTTCAGTCGGTACCGAAGTTAGCGATTGAACAGTCCTTATTGCTTTGGCTATTTCATCAGCAGTCGGAGAAAGAACTTGTGGATCCGAACCGGCTGACTTATCCCTTCTTTTTCTTTTAACCGGAACCGACTCCTCAGAGTCGGTTTTCCTTTTGCCAGAAGAAGTTTCGCCCTGGTCAGAGGGCACTCCCTCTGGTTCAGTCGGAACCAAACCGGGCTGGCCACCCGGGTCAGCGGACTTCTCGGCCTCCCTTTCCCTCAGTCTACCTACTCTCTTATCCAGGGTAGCTTTGGGAAAACTTTTGCAGGTCTGGCAGTCTGAATCGATGTGGTCAAACCCCAGACAATAAACACAGGTGGTGTGGGGATCAGCCTTAGCAAAGGCTTCCCCACACACACTACAGTGTTGAAACCCAGTGGGCCCGTTTTTTTTCTTGGGTTTCTCAGACATGGCCAGTCCTAACCAAACTTACCCTTTTTTCGGCAATCCGCCAGGCAAGACACCCCTATCGGTTCCTGACCGTGTTACGGGTCTTGGAAAAAAACGTATGAAATCTTTTTTTTTTTTTTTAGAACCGACACGGACCGGTTACCACACTCTAATGAATCAGAAAAAACGTTTTCACAAACCTGATCGGTTCAAACTGAGCTGTTCCGATGTTTACAAGTTCCACACAGAAAACTAATATAGAAACCTATCTAGTACTCACGCTACCACAGACAGAGACTTAACCGACAGGTTAGATTGTGGAAATTCGGTTGAAACCGAGAGAAAAAATGACACTTTAACCGACTTTTTTGAACCGAGCGAAGGAGAAATGTCCGGAGCGACTGTTCAGTGAGGCGGAGTAAAGAATCTGGTGGTTGGGGTTCAAACAACAGCAGACAGAGGCTCAACCAAGCTCGAGCTCAGCGTTCCATGCCTTGCATGGAAAGTTAACTCTTTCCTCTCCGGGGCAGTTCAAAGGTTGGAGATCACTGCAAATAGTCAGAATACAGCAAGACTTCATGTTGTTTGAAAGGGAGATATTGCTGATGGGGGTCCTGAATATGCCAGATGTTAACTGGAGCACCTTTGCTGCAGCCACATCCAAGAGCAGGGCCATTCCCGATGTCCTTCGGGGGCATGCCTCAGACAGCTAGTTTTGGAACCCAGTCAGGAGGGAGCAGTCTTAGACCTAGTACTCTCAAATGGGGATGGAGAGAGGATCTCGGATCTAGAAGTGGGTAGCCATCTGGGAACAAGTAACCACCAAACAGTATGGTTTACGAAAAACTTAGCTGTAGAGTCAAGCCATACAAAAGTGAAGGTACTGGACTTCCAGAGGGCTGATTTTGTCAAAATGGGAGAGTGCCTCAGAAAAGCACTAGCAAACAGGCAAGAAGGTGGGGTGGAGCAACAGTGGGGAAATATAAAAACTGCCATCACAGAGGCAACAAGTCTTTGTGTGAAGCAAATAAATCAAAATGAAAGAAAAAAACAAAAATGTTCTCAAAAGAAGTGGCAGGGAAGGTTAGGGAGAAAAAGATAGCATTCAGGAAGTATAAGGAAACAGTGAAGGAGCAGGACAGAGAACTGTACCAGTTAAAGCAGAAGGAAGCGGGGAAGGCAGTCAGAATAGCAAATGCCCAAACCGAGGAAAAGATAGCCAACTCGGTTAAGAAGGGGAATAAAACCTTCTATAGGTATATTAGGGAGCAAAGAATGACTAAGGCAGGGATACTGAGGCTGAATAAAGAGGAAGGTGGTTGGGCAGAGAGTGACAGTGAAAAAGCAGGGATACTGAACGAATACTTCTGCTCAGTATTCACAATGGAAAAGCAGGAGGAGATACTTAATCCAGTAAATAAAAGCACTCTGGATAGAGGGTTGATATTAGTCCTTTCACAGAAGTAAGAGTTCTGAAAGAACTCTTAAAACTGAAGGTGGATAAAGCAATGGGGCCTGATGGGATTCACCCCAGAATTCTAAAAGAACTAGGGGAAGAACTAGTAACACCACTGACTACCCTTTTTAATAAATCATGGGAGGATGGTGTGGTACCTGAGGACTGGAGGAGGGCAGATGTGATTCCCCTTCACAAAAGTGGGAGCAAGACAGAGGCAGTAAACTACAGACCTGTCGGTTTGACCTCAGCGGTAGGGAACATGATGGAATCACTTCTGAAGGAAAGAATTGTTGAGTACCTAGAGGCCAGTGCAGCACAGGACCCAAGGCAGCATGGATTCACAGCAGCAAGGTCATGTCAGACAAATCTAATTGATTTCTTTGACTGGGTGACCAAAGCAGTAGACCAGGGAGGGGCTGTGGACATGGCCTACCTAGACTTTAGCAAGGCATTTGACACAGTCCTGCACAAAAGATTAATAAACAAATTAGCCAGCCGGAGAGTGGGTCCCAGGGTGGTTGCCTGGGTAAAACACTGGCTGCACAACAGGACACAGTGGGTAATAGTAAATGGAGTCCACAGTGAAGAAAAGGGGGTTACTAGTGGGTACCACAGGGATCAGTACTGGGGCCGGTCCTTTTTAATGTCTTTATAAGTGACATTGCAGAGGGACTGGACAGAAAAGTATGTCTCTTTGCAGATGACACAAAGATCTGCAACAGGGTTGATATGCAAGGTGGGGTGGAAAGGATGAAAATGGACTTGACAGAGTTTTAGCAATGGTCAAATGTATGGCAGCTTAGATTCAATGCAGAGAAGTGCAAAGTAATGCACCTGGGAAACAAAAACCAAGGGGAAAAGTACACAATGGGGTGTGAGATACTGACAACAACAAAAATGGAAAGGGACCTGGGGGTAGTCATAGACGACCTAAAGGTGGGCCAGCAATGTGAAAAGGCAGTAAGAAGGGCTGGGGGGATGCTGGGATGCCTAGGGAGGGGCAACACCAGTAGAAAACAGGAAGTTGTTGGCCTTTTGTACAGTCAGTTGGTAAGACCACATCTGGAATGCTGTGTACAGTTCTGGAGACCCCATCTCCACAAGGACATAGACAGGGTGGAGGTTGTCCAGAGGAGTGCAACCAAAATGGTGCAGGGTCTGCACCAGAAGACATATGAAGAAAGACTAAAGGAGCTTAAGATGTATAGCCTCAAGGAAAGGAGGGAGATGGGGGACATGATAGAAACTTTCAAATACCTCAAGGGAATCAATAAAGTCCAAGAGGGTAGCATCTTTCAGAAAAGATATGTGCAAGAACAAGGGGGCACAATTTGAAGATTGAGGGGGGACGGCTCAGAGGTAATGTGAGTAAGTATTTCTTCACAGAGGGGGTTGTAGATGCATGGAACAGCCTTTCTGAGGAGGTCATAGAGTCAAAAACAGTGGGGGAATTCAAGAATGCATGGAACAGACATAAGGCTAGTGGGGTGGTAAGAGGAAGTAGGCTGTTGATTAACTAGGATCTGGAGTTTATCCATTAGGTAGAGAAATGGGCAGACTAGGTGGGCCAAGCGGTCCTTTTCTGCCATCAGATTCTATGTTTCTAAGCCAGCGGGTGAAGCAGGTGGTTGCCCAGATAGTGGTGCCCGTGGCATATAGGAAGAAGGTGATGGAGGATGTGCACTCCAGTCACTCGGGGCATATGAGCCATGGAAGGTTTTGGTAGATTAACCCCATATTTCTATTGGCCAGGCATGTACAGGCAGGTGGCAGCATACCATAAGACCTGTTATAGGGAAAGACAGATAGCGACCCCCTGATAGTGATATGGGAGGAGTAAACCAGAGGGTGAAGGGCAAGAAATAGCACCCTTGGAGGAGGGGGAGAATCCCACATGGAACAGAAGGGACAAGGTGGAAGCCGATACCACTAGTAGCGTAGAAGATTTTATATGTAAACCCAGAGGTTAGGGACAGGCTGTTAGGCATACAGCATGGTTTGTTACTAGCATACCTTTTAAATGTCTAAGTGGGGACAGAGCAAGGTAGTTCTCCCCCCAAAGGCAGTTCTACTGGGTGCTGGATTGTCTAGCCATTCGAGTATATCTGGTCAGGGAAAGTCACTAGATGGCATGAAACTGCCATTAGTAGTTCTTTCTCCTGGTGTATGTAATGCTTTGTAGTTTACTAATGTAGTAAACTTGCAAAATGTCTCATGATATTTGTATAATGATGGAAAAGATCATTATGAAAGGGACCCTGAGACGAAGCTTCAGGTGAGAAAGGGCTGAAGTTCCACACCTTTCTAGGGTGTTAATTGAGATTTGGATAGCCATAGGACGGTTGCCGTCTTATGCAGGGGGAATGTGTGACAGGGTGACCCCTGTCATAGTCGACACCCCTGGGATAAATCAGTACAGTTACACATCGAGAGGGCTGTCTTAATATAAGAATAACAAAAACTTGAGTCTGCTTTTTTGTAGATGTTAGCAGCCCTCTTCTAAGATATAATTTGCAGCAGACAGCATGAGGTAATATGACCCTGCAGGAGAGTTTAGGAGAGCACAGAATGTTCTGACCTTTCCAATGTTGTAAACAAGTTATGTAATGTGCTCCAGGTGGCTGCCAAATAACTGTTTTCTATGGAGCAGCAGTGGCTAGTTTTATGTTATGTCTGCTGCTAATCAAAAGGCAGTGGACATTTTTTCCAGCTTCTAGTAAACTTTTAAAAAGCCCTACTTCAGTGCTGAGATAGGATAGATAGGGAGGTCAGTTGAATGCTGACTGAGGATGGTGAAAAGCCTCCTGGTACTTTCAAACAACATGAAGTCTTGCTATATTATAGACATTAGCAGTTTGTTCCAGCTCTAGAACTGCCCCGGAGTGAAATGATTAAAACCATTCCAAAATAGAATTTTGGCACGAGAGCAGCTCTGTCTGTGTCATTTCAAACCTGAACTGTCAGATTCTTTACTCCGCCTCAGTGAACAGTCGCTCCGGAGATTTCTCCTTCTTCTCGGTTCATTTCTCGGTTTAAAAAGTGTTTTCTCGGTTGGATTTAACCGAGAATATAGTTTTATTTAACATAAAACCGTTCGGTTCAAGCCTCTATCTGTGGTAACCGTAAGTAAATGAAGGTTTTGTCTGTGTGGAACTTGTGAAGTTATCGGTTCGGTTTTGAACCGATCAGTGGGTTTAAAACTCATTTAAAACTAAAAGTTACTATTTTAGAGTGCGGTTCCGGTTCTTATCGGTTCTAAAAACGGATTTATTACGGTTTTCCAATACCGTGTACGGTTGGGAACCGATAAGGTGTCTTGCCTGGCACTGCCGTTAAAGGGCAAGTTTTGGTTAGGCTGGCATTATGTCTGAGAAACCCAAAAGAAAACCGGCCCACTGGTTTCAACACTGTGATGTTTGTGGGGAAGTCTTTGCCAAGGCTGACCCACACAACATGTGTTTATTGTCTGAGGTTAGACCACCTCAGTCAGACTGCCAGGTATGTAAGAATTTCCCTGCAGCCACCCTGGAAAAAGATTGGGCAGGCTCAGGGGCAGAGAGGCCTAAAAGTCCACTGACCGGATGGCCAGCCGGTTCGGTGCCAACCGAACCAGAGGAATCCCTCTGACCAGGACCAGACTTCCTCGGGCAAAGAAAGCTGGTTCTGAGGAACCAATTCCAGTAAAGAAAACAAGAAAATCAGCAGGTCTGGGTCCAAAATTCCTTCTCCAACTGCTGCAGAGATAGCAAAAGCCATACAAATTGTCCAGTCACTGTCTCAGGGTCCGTCCGACCACCACTATCTGGTAAAAGGTCGGTTCGTCCGGTCCCAGTGGTTCAGGATTATGATATTGAGGAATTTTATGAACCAGAGGAGGGGAGGAGGATTATGAACAATATGAATGTGGCTGGGAAGGTCTGGTGTGCCCATTGAACGGGACATCTCCCAAACAGACCTTTAGAATCTCCCCCTATGCTGTCTGAGTCTCATTTTATGTTTTATAAAAAAGTTGCTGAAACCCTCCAGCTTCCTTTAGAAGAGGCTGTGGATGAGCAAGAGGAGCCTGATTTTGTAGAAATGATGGATATTCCAGAGTCTAGGAGATTGTCTATTCCTTTACATAAGTCTTTTAGGAAACAAACAATTAAAATTTTAAAAGCTCCTAATTCTGTGCCTCCTGTAGATAAAAAGATGGACAGAAGGTATACATTGTCACACCCTGATACAGAATTCCTTTCTTAGCAATGCAGTCATGTTGGGGTAGTTCAGGCTGCTGCCTGTGATAAAGCTAATATTCCCTTGGCTTCACATCCTCCTGACAAGGATTCCAGGAAGATTGATGCCATGGCAAAAACAGTATATGGCAGCCTCTCTGGGACTCAGGCAAGCAAATTATATGGCTTATGTAGCTAGGTATCAGAAATCTAGATGGGATACTGTTATGCAATTGGCCAAGCAGGCCCATGGCCAGCTGGCTAGTGAACTAGAACAGGTGGCTGCTGATGGCATTGAAGCCTCTAAGGTTCAGTTTCATGCTGCTGTGGATGTTAATGATGTTTCCTCTAGGGTCATGGCCACATCTGTAGCTTTTAGTGGGTTGGCCTGGCTCAGGTGTACTAGTTTGTCACAGGATACCCAGACTAAGGCTATGGATTTTCCTGTGGTGGGAAATTCTTTGTTTGGAGAGCAGACAGAAATTACATGAAGAAGATGGATGAATATAGGACTACTTACAAGAGTGCCCAGGCTAAGGAGCGGCAAGCCACTCCTCAAAGGCATGCCCCCAGGGTAGGGGTAGGCCTTTTCACAGGCCTTTCTACCAGACTCAGGCCTCCTCTGCCTATGCTCAGAGGGCTTCTTCAGAGGCAGGGGCAGGCGAGGGGTGGGCAGACCTGCTCCCCAGCCCTAAAGCTCCTGCAAACAGGCACCCTGATGGGGTGCCCAGGGCCATTCTCCTGTACCAGTGGGGGGCAGGCTGTCTTACTTCAGTCAAATTGGGCTTCTTTAACCTCAGACAAGTGGGTTCTGGAAGTAGTAAGCCAGGGTCTGGTTCTCAGCTTCAAAAGCTTCCCAAGTTGAGAAGCAGACTTTTCTACCTGCAAGTGCTTCAGAGACCCTCACTCTGGAAACAGAGGTCTCATTCCCGTTAGCTCTCAGAGCAGTAGAAGGTTCCTCCCCTGCATCAGGGCAGGGGTCTATATTCAGATACTTCCTTACCCCAAAAAGACAGGAGAATGGCGCCCATTTTAGATCTCAGATATCTGAACAAGCATCTTTTGAAACCAAAGTTCAAAATGGTAACTCTGGCAATGATTTTACCTTCCCTAAGGCCAGGGGACTGGCTAGCCTCCCTGGACCTCAAGGATGCCTATTTCCATGTCCTAATCAGAAGATCCCATCGAAAGTACCTCAGATTCGAACTGCCCTCAGGTCATTACCAGTTCAGAGCAATGCCCTTCGGCCTTACCTCTGCTCCAAGGGTATTCACAAAGTGTCTAGCAGTGGCAGTGGCCCACTTAAGAAGGCAGAGGATTGCTGTTTTCCCTATCTAGACGACTGGCTCATTGTAGGCCAGTCCTCAGAACAGGTAAAATCTCACCTGCAGGTCATCCAGCAGCTTCTCACCTCCCTGGGTTTTCTGCTAAACCTACCAAAGTCAGTTCTGGAACCAGTCCAGGTACTCACCTTTATAGGGGCAGAGAATTGGACACAAAGCTAGCCAGAGCCTTTCTTCCCCAGAAAGGGTAAGGAATTTAGTGGCTCTGGCCTCTTCCTCCACTCTGCAGGTCTCTCGACCAGCAAGACACTTTCTGCAGCTCCTGGGGCACATGGCTGCATCCACAGCTGTTGTGCAGGGCCAGATTTCAGATGAGAGACATTCAGTTTCACTTGAGAACCTTTTGGTCTCAGAGAAGAGACCCCCTTTCCAAGTTGGTCCCAGTGACTCGAACCTTGATCCTAGCTCTCCAGTGGTGGCTGGATCAGAGCAATTTAAGAGCGGGGTTCCCCTTCATTTCCCCTTCTCACGACTTGACTCTCACTACAGATGCTTCCCTTCTGGGTTGGGGAGCCCACATGGGTGACCTTTCCACTCAGAGAGTCTGGTCCCCAGGAATCTCTGCTCCACATCAATTTGCTGGAACTCAGAGCTGTCTTTTAGCTCTTCAAGCTTTTCTGCATCTGTCACGACAAGGTGATACAAGTCAGAACAGACAACACCACAACAATGTGGTACATCAACAAACAGGGGCACTCTGTCTTCGGCCTTGTGCACCGAGGCAATGAAGTTGTGGTCTCTGGCCTATTCCTGAACACTTCCCTCATAGCAGTTCATCTTCCAGGGAAGGACAATGTCCTAGTGGATGCTCTCAGCAGGATTTCCCAGGGCCATCACGAATGGTCCCTGGATCCTCAAGTGCTGGGGATAGTTTTTGCCAGGTGGGGCATCCTCAGATAGATCTTTTGCAGCCCCAGACAATCACAAACTTCCTCTGTTCTGTTGCAGGCCTCCAGTGCTGGTCTCAGTTCCCCTGGATGCCCTTCTTCTGGATTGGGAGGAAGCTCCTCTATGCTTTCCCCCTTTCCTCTCCTATTCAAGTACTAGTCAAATCAGATCTCAGCCTTGCAGGGTGATTCTGATTGCCCCGGTTGGGCCAGGCAGCCCTGGTACCCCTCCTTCTGTCTCTGACAGTCCATCTTCCCTGTGCCTCCCCAGGAATCACAATCTGTTGACTTGTGCCCAGGAAGGGTTTGGTATCGGACCTCAAATCCCTCAACCTCAAGGCCTGGCTCTTGAGGGTTAGGAGTTGCTGATTTACACCTCTCTCAGGGTGTTCTTGAGATCCTAAAGGTTTCAGAAAGCCTTCCACTAGGGCTACTTATAGTTCTAAATGGAAAAGGTTTTCCATTTGGTGTGCTAGGAAAATATTTCTCAGAATCTGCTGAATTGCCCATTTGTTAGATTACATGGTACATCTTAATTCCTTGGGTCTCAGACCAGCTACCCTGAGAGTTCATTTGGCAGCTGTGTCTGCTTTTGTGTCAGCAGGAAAGTCATCCCTCTTTCCTCTCATCCTGTGTTTTCCAAGTTTTTTAAGGGATTACTCCATACTAATCCTCCTTTGGGAACCGGCCCTGCTTGGGACCTTAATGTTTGCATTGCCCAGTTAATGCAACCCCTTTTGAACCTCTGTCTTCTGCAGAGCTTAAGTTCCTAACTTGGAAAACTGTTTTCTAGTGGCTATCACTTCTGCCAGGCGCATAAGTGATTGCAAGCCTTGTCAGTGGAGACTGACTTTATTTCTTTCCACAGGGATAAGGTAGTCCTTAGGACTAATAGGAAGTTTTTGCCTAAGGTGGTTTCAGATTTCCATCTTAATCAATCTATCTCCTTCAGTATTTTTCACTGATCACTCCTCTGGTGAGAGGAGGTTGCACAACCTGGATGTTAAGAGAGCTCTTAGTTATTTTATAGGCGTACCCAAAGTTCACAGGTTGAATCCTCCAACTTTTCCTTACCTTGGTGAAGTTGGGAAAACAAACCTGCCACTAAGAGATCAATAGCCAGGTGGATTGTCTCTTCAGTCCAATTTGTTATCAGAAAGTGGGCAGAGCCCCCCGGTTTGAGGCTCATTCTACAGGGGTACAGCTCGTCTCTAGCTGCTGCCAGAGATATCCCTTTATTAGAGATTTGCCAGGCTGCTACTTGGAAAGCAGTGCACACTTTTACCAAGCATTACTCCCTGGATGTCCAGGCCAGGAGAGATGCTCGGTTTGGCACAGCTGTTCTTCAGAGCCTATTCTCTAAGTAGGTTCTGTCCTCCTCCATGGAGGTACTGCTGTGTATTCTGCTAATGTCTATAATATAGCAAGACTTCATGTTGTTTGAAGAAAAAATTACTCACCTTAGTAATGTTGTTTCTTCTAATGGAGTCTTGCTATATTATAGACCTCCCCAACCTGCCCCTCTCAGAACCTCTACTTGGTGGGGTGCGGGCAACTTAGTGTGGGCACTACTTATGTCCTGTTAGCATTTTGTCCCCTTTGGGACTTTGGGGGTGTGTATGTGTACAGCGTGTGTGTGTTTTATTATACTTATGTTCCATTTTCATATTATTAGAATGGTGTTAGTATTTCAAACACCATGAAGTCTTGCTATATTATAACAATAGCAGTCAGCCACTGCAGCTGAACTGCCCCGGAGAGGAAGGAGTTAACTCCAGAAGATCTGGAGTTCTACAGCGCGAGGGCGCTGTGCCCAAAACTCTATCTGGCAGTTTCAAATGAAACTGTCAGATTCTTTACTCGCTTCACTGAACAGTCGCTCCGGAGATCAACCTCCTTCACCTCGGTTCATTCTCGGTTTAAAGAGTAGTTTTGGTTCATTTGAACCGGCAAAAGTCATTATTTTACCGCATTTTGGTTCCTAAAGCTCTATCTGGTAACCGTAAGTACAAAAATTCAAGTCTGTGTGGAAAATTAATTATCGGTTCGGTTTTGAACCGATCGCTTAATTTTTCTGTCTTTAAAAACTGTACTGTGGGTTTTAGAGTGCGGTTCCGGTTCTTATCGGTTCTAAAAAGAAAAGTATTACGGTTTTCAAATACCGTGACATACGGTTAGGAACCGATAAGGGTTTCTGCTGGCACTGCCATCAAAGGGCAAGTTTTTGGTTAGGCTGGCAGTATGTCTGAGAAACCAAAAGAAAACGGGCCACTGGGTTTCAACACTGTGATGTCTGTGGGGCGCCTTTGCCAAGGCTGACCCACACAACTTGTGTCTATTGTCTGAGGGCTGACCACCTCCTGTCAGACTGCCAGGTGTGTAAAAATTTCCTGCAGCCACCTGGAGAAGAGATTGGGCGGCTCAGGGCGAGAGAGGCCAAAATCCGCTGACCGGATGGCCAGCCCGGTTCAGTACCCACTGGACCAGAGGGTAGGCCCTCTGACCAGGGCGAGACTTCCTCGGGCAAAGGAAGACTGGTTCAGAGGAACCAGTCCCAAGTAAAAGACAAAGAAATCAGGCGGTTTGGAGTCCAGAATTGTGTCTCAACTGCTGCAGAGATAACTAAAGCCATTCAGATTGTCCAGTCACTGTCTCAGGGATCTGTAGAACACCAACAGTTGGTAAAAGGTTGGTTCGTTCAGTCCCAGTGGTTCAGGATTTTGAAGTTGAGGATTTTATGAACCACAGGAGGGGAGGAGGAATTTGATCAATATATGTGTGGCTGGGAGGGTCTGGGCGTGCCCATCAGAACGGGCATTTCTCCAGACAGACCTTTAGAATCTCCTCCTATTCTGTCTGAGTCCCTTCTTTCTTTATTTTTCACAAAAAGGTTGCAGAAACCCTCCAGCTTCCTTTAGAGGAGGCTGTGGATGAGCAAGAGGAGCCTGATTATGTGGAAATGATGGATATTCCAGAGTCTAGGAGGTTGTCTATTCCTTTGCATAAGTCATTTAGGAAGCAAACAACAAAGATTTTAAAAAATCCTCATTCTGTCCCTCCTGTAGATAAAAAAATGGACAGAAGGTATACTTTGTCAGGCTCGGATACAGACTTCCTTATTGAGCAGTGTAGTCATGTAGGTGTGGTACAAGCTGCAGCCTGTGACAAGGCTAATATTCCTCTGGCCTCACATCCTCCTGATAAGGATTCTAGGAAGATTGATGCCATGGCGAAGAAACAGTATATGGCAGCTTCCTTGGGACTCAGGCAGGCAAATTATATGGCTCATGTGGCTAGATATCAGAAATCTAGGTGGGACACAGTATTGCAGTTAGCCAAGCAGGCCCATGGCCAGCTGGCTAGTGAGTTGAACAGGTGGCTGCTGATGGCATTGAAGCCTCTAAAGTTCAATTTCATACTGCTGTTGATGTTAATGATGTTTCCTCTAGGGTCATGGCCACTTCTGTAGCTTCCGTAGGTTGGCATGGCTCAGATGCACTAATCTGTCCCAAGATACTCAGTCAAAGGCTATGGATTTTCCTGTAGTGGGAAATTCTCTGTTTGGGAGCAAACAGAAAATTATATAGAAAAAGATGGATGAATACAGAACTACCTACAAAGTGCCCAGGCTAAGGAGAAGCATGCCATGCCACAAAGCAGGCATGCTCCCAGAAATGAGGGCAGACCTTTTTCAGGCCTTTTACCAATTTCAAGCCTCCTCTGCTGTCTCTTAGAGGAGGTTCTTCAGAGGCAGGGGTAGGCGTGGGCGCTAGTGAGGCCGTCTCCCTCCCTCAGCCTAAGGCTGCTGCTAAGCAGGCACCCTGATGGGGTGCCCAGGGCAGATTCTCCTGTACCAGTGGGGGCAGGTTGGCCTATTTCAGCCAGACTGGCTGTCCCTAACTCGGACAGATGGGTTCTGGAGGTAATAGGCCAAGGTCTGATTCTCAGCTTCAAATATTTTCCAAAGATGAGAGCCAGGCATTTCCCCTACAAGTCCTTCAGAAGCCCTTGCTTTGGACAGAGGTTTCTTCTCTTCTGGTCTGCAAAGCAGTGGAAGGGTTCCTCCTTGCCATCAGGGCAAGGGGCTTTATTCAAGATACTTTCTTACCCCAAAAGACAGGAGAATGGCGGCCCATTCTGGATTTAAGATACTTGAACAAGCATCTGTTGAACCAAAGTTCAAAATGTTAACCTGGCAATGATATTGCCTTCCCTAAAAGCCAGGGGACTGGCTAGCTTCCCTGGACCTCAAGGATGCCTATTTTCATGTTCTGATCAGGCCTTCCCACGAAAGTACCTCAGGTTCGAACTGCCCTCAGGCCACTACCAGTTCAGGGCAATGCCCTTCGGCCTTACCTCTGCGCCAAGGGTATTCACAAAATGTCTCGCTGTAGTAGTGGCTCATTTAAGAAGGCAAGGGGTTGCTGTGTTTCCCTACCTGGACGACTGGCTCATTGTGGGTCAGTCTCCAGGTCAGGTAATCCACTTACAAGTCACCCAGCAGCTTCTCACTTCTGGGATTTCTGCTAAGCTTACAAAGTCAGTTTCTGGAACCAGTTCAGGCCCCTAACTTTCATAGGCGCAGAATTGAACACAAAGGTTAGCCAGGGCCTTTCTTCCCTCGGAAAGGGTGGACAGACTCATCGCCTGGCATCCTCCTTTACCCTGCGGGTCTCTCGACCAGCAAGGCATTTCCTGCAACTCCTCGGACACATGGCTGCTTCCACAGCTGTTGTGCAGGAGCAAGATTCAGATGAGGGACATTCAGTTCCATTTGAGGGCCTATTGGTCTCAGAGGAAGGACCCCTTACCAAATTGGTCCCAGTTACTAATCCTGATCCTGGCCCTACATTGGTGGCAGGATCAAAGCAATCTGAAACAAGGGGTTCCCTTCATTCCCATTTCTCCCTCCCTCACCTCACCACGGATGCCTCCCTGTTAGGGTGGGGGGCTCACCTGGGCGACCTTACCACTCAGGGAGTGTGGTCTCCTCAGGAATCTCTGCTCCACATCAATCTTCTGGAACTCAGAGCTGTCTTTTTAGCTCTTCGGATCTTTTCAGATTCTGTCCAGAACAAAGTGGTTCAAGTCAGGACAGACAATACCACCACAATGTGGTACATCAACAAGCAAGGGGGCACTCGGTCTTCAGCCTTGTGCACCGAAGCAATAGAGTTGTGGTCTCTGGCTTATTCCTGAACACCTCCCTGATAGCGGTTCATCTCCCAGGGAAGGACAATGTGCTGGCGGACGCCCTCAGCAGAATTTCTCAGGGCCATCACGATGGGCTCTGAATCCACAAGTACTGGGGTCCGTCTTTGCCAGTTGGGGCACTCCTCAGATAGATCTTTCCATGACCCAGACAACCACCAACTTCCTCTTTTTGCTGCAGGCCTCCAGTACTGGGCTCAGTCCCTCTGGATGCCTTTCTGTTGGATTGGAAGGGAAGTTCCTGTATGCTTTCCCCTTTCCTCTCCTTTTCAGGGTACTAGTGAAAATCAGATCTCAACCTTGCAGAGTGATTCTGATTGCCCCAGATTAGGCCAGACAGCCCTGGTACCTCTGCTCCTGTCCTGGCAGTCCACCCTGCCCTGAGCCTGCCCAGAGTTCACGACTTACTGGCCTGTGCACAGGGAGAGTGTGGTATCGGACCTCAAGTCCCTCCACCTCAAGGCTTGGCTCTTGAGGAGCTAGAATTTGCTGATTTACACCTTTCTCAAGGTGTTATGGATATTTTAAAGGCTTCAAGGAAGCCTTCCACTAGGGCCACTTATAATTCTAAGTGGAAGAGGTTTTCCATCTGGTGCTCTGAGAGGCAGATTACCCCAGAATCTGCTGATCTTCCCATTCTTTTGGACTATTTGGTCCATCTGAATTCATAGGTCTTAGACCAGCTACCCTGAAGGTTCATCTGGCAGCTGTCTCTGCTTTTGTGTCAGCAGGAAGCCTGCCTCCCTTTCTTCTCACCCTGTGTTCTCCAAGTTTTTAAAGGGTTACTTCACACTAACCCTCCCTTTAGAACCAGCTCCGCCTGGGACCTGAATATTTGCATTGCTCAGTTAATCAACCTCCTTTTGAGCCTCTGTCTTCAGCAGAGCTCAAGTATTTAACTGGAAAACCGTTTTCTAGTAGCTATCACCTCTGCCAGACGCATAAGTGAGTTACAGGCCCTGTCAGTGGAAGAAGATTTTATCTCTTTCCACAGAGATAAGGTAGTCCTTAGGACTAATAGAAAGTTTTGCCTAAGGTGGTTTCTGATTTCCACCTGAATCAATCTATCTCCCTCCCAGTATTTTTCACTGAGCATTCTTCCTCAGGTGAGAGGAGACTGCACAGCTTGGATGTCAAAAGGGCATTAAGTTACTATCTAGAGCGCACCAGAGGTCATAGGTTGCAATCCCTCCAACTGTTTCTTACCTAATGAGGTTGGCAAGAAACCTGCCACTAAGAGAACAATTGCAAGGTGGATTGTCTCTTGTATCCAATTTTGTTATCAGAAACTGGTAGAGTAACTCTCAGGATTGAGGGCCCACCTCACCAGGGGTGTAGCTGGCGCTCTAGCGGCTGCTAGAGAGACATTCCTATTCTGGAGATTTGTCAAGCTGCTACCTGGAAGACAGTTCACACCTTTACCAAGCATTATTCCTGGATATCCAGTCCAGAGAGATGCTCAGTTTAGCACAGCTGTGCTTCAGAGCCTATTTCCTAAGTAGGTTCTGACCCTCCTCCATGGAGGTACTGCTGTGTAATCTGCTATTGTTATAATATAGCAAGACTTCATGGTGTTTGAAGAAAAATTACTCACCTTAGTAATTGCTTTTCTTCTCATGGAGTCTTGCTATATTATAACCACCTCCTCCTGCCCCTCTCAGAACTCCTACTTGGGTAGAGGTGGCAAATTGGTGCAAGCACTGTGTCATGCCATTTAGTTTCCCCTAACCCTGTTTTCCTTTGGGTTAGGGATCTAGATATTCTTTTAGGTTATTTTTATTACCCCTTCTTGGACTTGAGTCTTGGGGAAGGGGGGTTCATATGTGCTTGTCAAGGGTGGTAAAACGAACCATAATACCATCAATCTTTGTTATTATGGTTCTGGGTGTTTCTTTGTTGTTTATATTGTTGTTATTACTACTGGTAGGTAGCCATAGGCTAGTGTAGTTTTTCCACACAGACTTTTTCCGTCCTTTGATGTTGGCTTCGTAAAGATCTGACAGTTTCATTTGAAACTGCCAGATAGAGCTTTGGGCACAGCGCCCTCGCTGTAGAACTCAGATCTTCTGGGTTAACTCCTTCTCTCCGGGGCAGTTCAGCTGCAGTGGCTGACTGCTATTGTTATAATATAGCAAGACTCCATGAGAAGAAAAGCAATTACTAAGGTGAGTAATTTTTTCTTCTGGTCCCCTGACTTGAGTCTTGGGTGTTGGGACCATCAATGGTTGTTATTATTTAGGTAGCCATTTGGCTAGTGTAGGTTACAGCTTCCACGCAGACCTTAGTGAGTTTGGCTCGTAAAGATCTGACAGTTCAGGTTTGAAATGACACAGATAGAGCTGCTCTCGTGCCAAAATTCTATTTTGGAATGGTTTTAACCATTTCACTCCGGGGCAGTTCTAGAGCTGGAACAAACTGCTAATGTCTATAATATAGCAAGACTCCATTAGAAGAAACAACATTACTAAGGTGAGTAATTTTTTCTTCTGGTACTGAAACAGATCAGGCAGGCTAGTGCCCATATTGGATTTGTGCAACCTGAACACATTTGAGTAAAACGGACGTTCCAGATGGTCATTCTGACCGAGATCATACTGTTCTTTGAGCAAGGGGAGCGGTTCTGCTCCCTAGACCTTCACGACTCATTTTTCTACATTCCAGTCTGTTGTTCCCACTGCTGTTCACTTTGTTTCAGGATGGAAGGGGTTCTGCACCAGCTCTGGGTCATGCCATTTGGCCTGATGTCCATGCTGAGTGTCTTCACCAAGTGCCTTGCAGTAGTGGCTGCCTTTCTCTGGCACAAGGGAGTCAGGGTGTACCCGTGCCTGAACGATGGGCTCAAAGCAGGCATCTCCAGGGAGGCAGTGGAGAGGTCTACAGATCTTGCCCTCCTGGCCTTTCATGAGTTTTGCCTCCTGATCAACCCAGCCAAACCAGAACTGTTCTTCGTACAGGCCATCACATTCATTAGGGAAGAACTGGACTCTCTTAGCATTTTCCATTGCTTGGCACATCTCTGCCCTCTCATTTTCAAGAGGGTTCCAAGTTTATGGCATACCCCTCTCATCATACCTGCCAGAGTCACCTACTTATAGGGCCGCTGTCTTAATATTACTACCCTCTATCTGGCTAGTGGTGTCGAGGCTGTGGCTCCATATTCAGCTATCTCGCTCTGCCACCTAGTGTGCCCTTCTCTCTTTCTAGATGTTGGTAGTTTGCGTTTTATTTTGTTTATTTTTTCTATATCCTTTCCCTATCCCTTTGGGCTGTGGACTTTAAGCCCTGTCATATTTTCCTCCACTTTTGTTCTCTCTCCTGGTGAACAGAAATGAGGTTGGTGAGGGAGCCAGCAATGGTTTTTGGCTAGCACACAGCACCACTTGGGGGTATACAGGCATCGTGCCAGGTAGCTGCAGTCAGCTCCCTGACCAAAACTTTGCTTCTGCAGGGTTCTAGTGCCTCTGGTCCAGACATGTAAAGAGTAATTAGTGTTGAAGGTATTCTGGTAGATCAACAGTTACGGTAAATAAGTAACTTCCATTTCGGGATCTTATTTATTTTATTTATTTATTTATTGAAATGTTTCACCAGGAAGGCACGCTGAACAACACGTTGCTCGTCTCTTGGTGCGACAGGTGGGGTACAATTGGATGAAGAATTAAACATACAGTTTAACATTTAACATATCTGAGAAATTAAACATTCAATTACATTTGTAACAAGAAGTACAGTTAAAAATGTCATAGTCATACAATCACATTTGTGACATAACATGCAGTTAAATATATCATACCTGTGGAATATGCATTTAATTACAAGTGGCATATCTGAGGAACATAGCACAGAAATTTAATGTAGCCTTGGAGCCAACTCCTTGCTGGAATGGATCAAAGTTAGCAATTATTGAATGAATGAGGTGCAGTGAGGGGGGACATCAAGGAGGATAGAGGTGTAGACAGGGGAAACCATCTGGGGGAAGGAGAGGTTCACGATGGGGGGAACATTACCGGAGCAAAGTGAGCAAAAAATCAGTTGTGAGGGGCAAGTTAACACAGAGCTAGTACAATCTGGGAGCACTTCAGACAGAACAAAAAGTGTTAAGTTATTTGCTCAAGTGAAATAATTCCTTTAAGTGCAGGAGGGTAGAGGAGGGCAGGAGAGAGGTGGGGTAAGGGACTGGGTAGGGAAGGACGAGTCATACCTGGAAAGGACCCCTTCAGAGTGCAGAGATCGCTGCCAGCGGTGGAATGAGGCAAGGACTTAGAATAAGGCACAGGAGTAGGCAAGGACAAGTTGGGTAGAGATAGTAGAGGGGATAGTAAAGAGAAGGAGGAGAAGGGGTGGGAGAAACTTGCCTAAGACTAGGCCTCTTCAGGATGCTGAGAACCCAGGCTCTATTCCTGTTGTATGATTCTGCTGGAGCTAGGTCTGTTGCTGACCCAAGGGAAACCAGAATTTACAGGTTCTGGTTCTTGGAGCATTCTGATTCTGATTCAGTTCCATTTTTCACCCATACTGTACCTGCTTGGACAGACGCCTGGATAAAAAATACTTGGCCCCCAGAAAATAATGGGTGCATTAAACATAGCCTGTAGCAGATACTATTGTGATTATGGCTAACAGTAATAGGGCTATGACCTCTAAAGAAGTCACACAACAACCCACTAACAAAGAGTTGTGCAAGACAAGACATTATGAGTACAATGGTATTTGCTGAAGCCACTTTAGGCCAATGCACAGCAAGATATCAAGCCCATATTTCACAGTACAGCTATTAGTATGGCTCAAGCTCAAATCCATTGTGAAGGGTATGCCTGACTGTTTATTGAAGCAACACCTTTTGGTAACCCTACAGTAACTCAAGGCATTGAGTCTAATAATCACCAATTAATGGCCTCAGTGGATTCCTCTGACATGTAGCTCATCCGTGTCTGCAGGGATTTGAATTTGAAGACACTCTTGGCTGCGAACTGCTGGATTCGCTCCGGATGTCCAACAGCAGATAAGGAATGTCCCATTTGATGGCATTTATGTCTGTGGCCAGTATGTGGAGGATGCACTGAAAGAGTGGAATAAAAATAAATCAGCCTTTAAGGGTGCTAGAGCTAACCAGTCCACCTTCCAAGTAGAAAGAGGGTGAGACTGTTGTCAGAATAAACATCCTTTTTGTGGCAAACCTGCCCAATGAGGTTATCTGCAGCAACACACAAAAAAAGCCTTCTCAGCAGCAGCGGTAGAAGAAACTGCAGCAGAAGGCACAGGAACCCAAGACACCCAGTGCAACCCTCTTATGAGATACAGGCCCCGTGTCCATCTCAACTGCCAGATGTAGATCACATCTCTCCAGTAGGGGGATGCCCGACCCACTTTTATCATGACAGACAAATGGTTCTTGGTGATTTTCCAGGGGGAGGTACTCCATAAAACTGTTGGAGCACCCTCTGTACAGTCGTCCTGGAGAAAGTGTTACCACTGTTGGTTCGAATGGCAGAATTGCTCTCCCATAAGATTGAAGGCTCTTTATGCAATAGGGCAGCAGATGTTGTACTGGAGTCTGAGAGGAACAAAGGATTCTAATCCTGGTACTTCCTTGTTCCTAAGAAATCCAGGAGCAAGCACCCATTCTCAACATCAGGAAACTGAACATATATTTGAGTCAAGAGAAATACAAAATATTTTCTCTGGGGTCCCTGCTTCTCTACCTGAGACCTGAGACTGGCTGGCATTGCTGGACATGCAGGATGCTCACCGCACCATATTCTGATCAACCTAAAACACCACAAGTAAGCCGGCCCGGTGGCGCTGAGGGTTGAGGCACTGGATGCAACACCTCGCGCCACGCCGGCGACTCGTGTTCGGGCACGGGTTGCCGGGGGTCGACGGGGCGGAGATGGATTGAGCGTCGGAGGACTGCTCTCCATCTCGAGGGTGGGGGATTTGGTCGGCCGGTGCTGTCTGACCCCTAAGCGGAGGCTGGGACCGACAACCGTGCCACATAAGACTAGGGGCGGGACGTGGCTGACGCTTGACTAGTCTTGCCTTGCAGGGAGCATCACAGCGCTTCAGTTGCTGGCGCCCATTAACGCCATGGCCCATCGGGGGGGGGAAGAGAAAAAAATGGGCCCGGCAGCACGACATCGTTCCCTGGTGCCATTCCTGGAGGACGCCTCCCTGGCATGGATCCATTGTGGTGGGTCGAGTCACTCCTCACCACCCTGCCACGAAGGGTAAGTCGCGGGGTGCGGAAGGGAGGGGGTCTCATGTCCGGAGCTCCGAGGAAAAAAAACACCACAAGTACCTTTGTTTCCTGTTGGAAGGGAACATACCAGTTCAGAGTCCTTCCCTTTGGGCTTTCTTTGGCATTGTGTGTCTTTGCAAAATGTCTTGTAATACTGACAGCACACCTCAGACAGCAAGGATTCCAAGTCTTCCTGTACTTGGATGACTGACTGATAAGGAAAACAAAGTCCAAGCTGGACACACAGTATGCAGTGGCGTCTGCCTCACAGTTTCTGTCCTTGATCGGAGTACTACTGAACCCCACAATTCTCAGCTGGTACCCTTTCAAAGAGCTCACAAGTCTCAGCTAATACCCTTTCAGAGTGCTTTTTTTTTAGTTGTTTAACCAGGAGTAGCACACTAAGCTGAAAGCTTTTTTACAGGTGCGACCTGGGAGCACAGGGAAGTGAAGTGACTTGCTCAGGGTTACACAGTATGCAAGTGGAAGCTGTGGGATTCAAACCCAGGTCTGATCTGCTGGATGTCACCAGATTTGCAGCTCAGAGCCTATTCATAGTAGCTATTCATAGTAGCTGTCTGGGATACGACTTGGGCTTGAACCTGCATTCCAGAGGATAGGTCCGACTCAATTATCCAGCTGGCATGCTTTATCATGGACTGCCATTTGGTGGTTGGACGCTCCATGCAGTGCATTCTGTGTCACATGGCATCCTCATTGTTCACTTTGCCCCTAGCAAGGCTACATACGAGAAGCACTAAGTGGATGCTCAGCACTTAGTAGTTGCAAACATCTCACCCTCAGAACCACCCCCAAACAAGTAGTAGTAAGTAGTAGATTTTATTTATTTTGGGTACCCTTCCCTGGGGGTCAGGGTGCCCTTACAAAGCAATTAAAATACAGACACAGAAAGGTACAACAAACAATGAAGCTGAAAATGACAGAGATTAAAAATCCAACCGAAAATAACTAAAGCAGCTATCCATCTAAGACAATTAAAACATTTACCTCAGACCCAGAAAAGGCCTGTCTAAATAAAAAAAATCTTAAGTTTATGATCAGATATTTCCAATTTCAGTGCCCCCCGGAGTTGAAAGGGCAAAGAGTTCTAGAGAGTTGGAACAGCAATCTCAAATGTCTGGTCCCCAGAGCTCTTCAACCTCACTCTGGGGATTTCCACGAGAGCACTGGAAGCTGATCTCCGAGACCAAGATGGGACGTAGATATGCAGGAGGTCCTTCAGATAGCTCAGACCCAAACTGTGTAGGGCCTTACAGGTCAAAAGACCTATCTTGAAGGTAATGCACCAGCGCACTGGCAGCCAGTGAAGCTCACGCAGCACAGGGGTGGTATGGCTAAATCTAGAATGACCACTCAGTACCTGCGCTGCTGTATTCTGCAAAAGCTGCAGATGACACAGCTCACCACCGCCGACTCTGAGGTAGAGGGGCGTTACAGTAGTCAAGTCTCGAAGTTACAAACGCATGTACTAGCGAGGCCAGGTCTTCAGGCAGGACAAAATGATTAATCCGGGCGATGTTCTGGAGATGGTAAAAGCCAGTCTGTACAACAGCTGACACCTGAGCATTAAATGTCCATTTGCTGTCAAACACAATGCGCAGATTTTTCACCCTTGATGACAGCTCCAGTTCCACTGGGCCAATAAAAAGGCCCAATCTGTCACTGAAGGTTTCCACCCCCACTCTTCAACCCGGCTCTACCACCAGTACCTTGGTCTTCCCGGGGTTTAGTCCTAGCCAGTTCGATGCCGTCCAGTTCCCGGATCTCGACCAAGCATTTATTCAGTACATCGACAGTGTGTGGTCCATCAGGTGAGAAAAACAGGTAAAGCTGAGTATCATCAGTGTAACAATGAAAAATTTGCCCATACCTTCTTATGACCTTGGCCTGGGGTAGCATGTATACCGCAGACAGCATGGGGGAGAGGACAGAACCTGGGGGGACTCCACAAGGCAGGTCCCTAGGATCAGAGGAACAATTCCCTGAGACTGCCCTCTGAGATCTGCTTCGGACAGTCCCACATACTCCCTCAGTCTGTCCAGCAGCACCCCATGATCCACAATATCAAAAGCTGAAGAGAGATCAAGGAGGATAAAGTGATCAAACAGCTAGTGCAATCTCTCCTTTGGTGGTCCGTGAAGAACTGTCTCCTACAGGACTTCCTCTTCTACCGGCAGACTCACAGATGACTCTCTCTCTCTGCAGACGTCCCCTCGTCAAGTTGGTTAGCCCACTGTTAAAGTCTCTGAACCCAAGGAATCTGGAGCAAATCAGAGACACATCTCCACATTAGTGTGCTAGAGATGAGAGTGATCTTTTATGGCCTGAAGGTCTTATTGAACCTGGTCAATCACAAGACAGTACTACTCCAAATGGACAAGTGTGTTGTGTACTATGTCAAAAAACATGGATGAGCCTGCTCTTACCCTCTCTGCAGGGAGGCAATAAAAGTGTGTGAAGGTGTCTGGAGCATAAGACCTCTTTCCCAGGAAGTCCATCTGCCAGGAGTCCAAAACACTGTGACAAATAACTCTTGCCTTTTTTCTTGCCTTAGGTTGTATGGATGATAACCTTGACTCTGGACTTCCTCGGTTTTTGTATATGTACAGTCTGTCTGCTTTCAGGGGCGGTATCCTCGGGGAGGGAAGCTCTTCTCTGGCCTCATTTTTGGTTGTTAGTCTTTCATTTCATTATTTTGTTTCTGTCTATATCGTGTTTTTTTTTTCTTTATCTTATTGTAAGCATGCTGCTTACTTTCCACTGTCTTTGCTAACAGAACTGAGGCAGTTAAGTTGCTGACAACGGTTACTGGTCCTGGCATGCGGCGATGGATATCCACCCTAGCAATATTTTTGCTCTTAGGGGTCATAGAAACATAGAGGTTGACGGCAGAAAAGGATCTCCCAGCCCATCCAGTCTGCCCTTTTTCCCTGCCTAATATAAAACTGTTGACCCTATATGGTCACCAGCCTCTGCCATCCTGCCCCCTACCAGTGGTGTCAACAGACCCTGTTGTGACTCCTGGTTTCCTTCCCTAACAGTTTTGGTGATACCCATATGTCTGTCCCATGCTTTCTTAAATCCAGTAACCATTTTAGCCCCTACCACTTCCACTGGAAGGCTATTCCAGGGGTCTACCACTCTTTCCATGAAGAAGTACTTTCTTCTGTTCCTTCTGACCCCCACAACTTTATATTGTGCCCTCTGGTCTTCGGACATCTTTTCTTTGAACGACGCTCCCTTCCTGTACCTTGTGTATTTCCTTTTGGTATTTAAAAGTGTCAGTCATGTCTCCCCTCTATCCATCTCCAAAGATTACAGATCTAGATCCCTTAGCCTTTCCTCATAAGATTTCTAATGCATGCCCTGCACCATTTTGGTCGCCCTCCTTTATACACTTTCAAACAACATGAAGTCTTGCTATATTATGACTAATGCAGTTTGTCCCACCATTAGAACTGCTCCGGAGGTGAAAGAGTTAACTTCCATGCCAGGCATGGAACTTGGAGCACGAGCTCGGTTAGAGAAGCTCTGTCTGGAGAATTTCAAACTGAAACTGTCAGATTCTTTACTCCGCCTCACTGAACAGTCGCTCCGGAGATTCCTCCTACTGCTCGGTTCATTTCTCGGTTTAAAACAGTTTTTCTCAGTTAAATTCAACCGCGATTATTATTATTTTAACCTCAAACCGATCGGTTCAAGCTCTGTCTGTGGTATTGTAAGTAATAGACAGGTTTATTTCTGTGTGGAACTTGTAAATGTTTATCGGTTCGGTTCGAACCGATCAGGTTATTTTAAAACTTTATTCTCAAGCATTTGAAAGCTTTTAGAGTGCGGTTCCCGGTTCTTATCGGTTCTAAAAAAAACGGATTTCATTACGGTTTTTTCCACGACCCGTGACACGGTTGGGAACCGATAAGGGTGTCTTGCCTGGCACTGCGGGAAAAAGGGCAAGTTTTTGGTTAGGCTGGCATTATGTCTGAGAAACCCAAAAGAAAAACCGGGCCCACTGGGTTTCAGCACTGTAGTGTCTATGGGGAAGCCTTTGCCAAGGCTGACCCACCACATGTGTATATTGTCTGAGTTTGACCACCTCAATTCAGACTGCCAGATTTGTAAGAATTTCCCTGCAGCTACCCTAGATAAGAGAGTTGGTAGGCTCAGGAGCGAGAAACCAAAAGTCCGCTGACCGGATGGCCAGCCCGGTTGGGTGCCAACCAAACCGGGAGGGTATCCCTCTGACCAGGCGAGACTTCCTCGGCAAGCGTAAGCTGACTCTGAGGAGCCAGTTCCAACAAAGAAAACTAGAAAATCAGCAGGTGTGGAGTCAAAAATTCCTTCTCCAACTGCTGCAGAGATAGCTAAAGCAATACAAATTGTCCAGTCACTTTCTCCGGTTCCGTCCGAACCGCCACTATCTGGCAAAAGGTCGGTTCGGCTGGTTCCACCGGTTCAAGAATATGATATAGAAGAGTTTTATGAACCAGAGGAGGGGGAGGATGATTATGAACAGTGTGAATGTGACTTTGAGAGTCTGGATGTGCCCACTGAACTGGACATCTCCCCAGACAGACCTTTAGAATCTCCCCCTACGCTTTCTGAGTCCCCTTCTCATTTTCTGTTTTATAAAAAAGTTGCTGAAACCGTCCAGCTCCCATTGGAGGAAGCTGTGGATGAGCAAGAGGAACCTGACTTTGTGGAAATGATGGATATCCCAGAGTCCAGGAGATTGGCTATTCCTTTACATAAATCATTTAGGAAACAAACAATAACAATTTTAAAAGCTCCTAATTCTGTGCCTCCTGTGGACAGAAAGATGGACAGGAGGTACACTTTGTCAGGTCCTGATACAGAATTTCTTTCACAGCAATGCAGTCATGTTGGGGTAGTTCAGGCTGCAGCCTGTGATAAGGCTAATATTCCCCTGGCTTCACATCCTCCTGACAAGGACTCCAGGAAGATTGATGCCATGGCTAAAAAACAATACATGGCAGTGTCTTTGGGACTCAGACAAACAAATTACATGGCTTATGTGGCAAGATATCAAAAATCTAGATGGGACACTGTCATGGCTTTAGCCAAACAGGCCCCTGGCCAGCTTGCCAAGGAGCTGGAGCAGATGGCTGCTGATGGTATTGAGGCATCCAAGGTGAAATTCCATGCTGCTGTGGATTCTAATGATGTATCCTCTAGAGTCATGGCTACATCTGTGGCCTTTCGTAGATTGGCTTGGCTCAGGTGTACTAGTTTGTCACAGGATACCCAGACTAAGGCTATGGATTTTCCTGTGGTGGGAAATTCTCTGTTTGGGGAGCAGACAGAGAATTATATAGAACAATGGATGAATATAGAGACCACTTATGAGTGCACAAGCCAAGGAGTGGCAAGCCACTCCTCAGAGACAACCCCCAGGGGTAGAGGCAGGCCTTTTCACAGGCCTTTTTACCAAACCCAGGCCTCCTCTTCGGCTTATGCTCAGAGGGGGTTCTTCAGAGGGAGAGGCAGACGGGGTGCAAGCAGGCCTGCTCCCACCCCTCAGCCTAAAGCCGGTTCTGCATTACCTGTAGGGGGCAGGCTGGCTTACTTCGTTCAGGACTGGGAGTCTTTAACATCAGACAAGTGGGTCCTGGAAGTAGTAAGCCAGGGTCTGGTTCTCAGCTTCAAAAAATTTCCAAAGATGAGAATCAGATCTTTTCCACCTGCAAATCCTCTAGAGACTTTTGCTTTGGAAACAGAAGTCTCAACCCTCCTGGCTCTCAGAGCTGTAGAAAGGGTTTCTCCCCTACACCAGGGCAAGGGTCTGTACTCCAGGTACTTCCTTACCCCAAAAAAGACAGGAGAATGGCAGCCCATTCTGGACCTAAGATATCTGAACAAGCACCTTTTAAAACCAAAATTCAAAATGGTGACTCTGGCAATGATTTTACCTTCCCTAAGACCAGGGGACTGGCTAGCTTCCCTGGACCTCAAGGATGCCTACTTCCATGTTCTTATCAGAAACTCCCACCGAAAGTACCTCAGGTTCGAACTGCCCTCAGGCCATTACCAGTTCAGAGCAATGCCCTTCGGCCTTACCTCTGCCCCAAGGGTATTCACAAAATGCCTGGCAGTAGCAGTTGCTCATTTAAGAAGGCAAAGGATTGCCATCTTTCCCTACCTAGATGACTGGCTCATTGTGGGTCAGTCTCCAGACCAGGTCAAATCACACCTGCAAGTTACCACAGCTGCTCACCTCTCTGGGCTTTCTTCTCAGTCTTCCAAAGTCAGTTCTGGAACCTGTCCAGGTACTCACCTTTATAGGTGCAGAATTGGACACAAGGCAGGCCAGAGCCTTCCTTCCCCTGGAAAGGGTAAGGAACCTAGTGGCCCTGGCCTCCTCCTTCACTCTGCAGGTCTCTCGACCAGCAAGGCATTTTCTACAGCTCCTAGGACACATGGCTGCTTCCACAGCTGTAGTGCAAGGAGCAAGATTTCAGATGAGGGACATTCAGTTCCACTTGAGAGCCTTTTGGTCTCAAAGAAAAGATCCCCTATCCAAGTTGATCCCAGTGACTCGAACCCTGATCCAGGCCCTTCAGTGGTGGCAGGATCAGAGCAATCTGAGACAAGGGTCCCTTCATCCCTCTATCTCACTCCTTGACCCTTACTACAGATCGTCCCTTTTGGGATGGGGAGCTCACATGGGCGACCTCTCCACCCAGGGATTGTGGTCCCTCAGGAATCTCTGCTCCACATCAATCTGTTGGAACTCAGAGCTGTTTTCTAGCACTTCAGGTTTTTCTGCATCTGTTCAGAACAAAGTGGTACAGGTCAGAACAGACAACACCACTACAATGTGGTACATCAACAAACAAGGGGCACTCGGTCTTGACCTTGTGCACCGAGGGCAATGAAGTTGTGGTCTCTGGCTTATTCCTAAACACTTCCCTCATGGCAGTTCACCTCCCAGGCAAGGACAATGTCCTGGCAGATGCTCTCAGCAGGATTTCCCAGGGCCATCACGAATGGTTACTGGATCCCGAGTACTAGGGATAGTTTTGCCAGATGGGGCACCCCTCAGATAGATCTTTTTGCAGCCCCAGACAATCATCAACTTCCACTGTTTTGTTGCAGGCCCCCAGTGATGGGCTTAGTCCCCCTGGATGCCTTTCTCCTCGATTGGGAAGGGAAGTTTCTATATGCCTTTCCCCCACTTCCCTCTCCTGTTCAAGGTGCTAGTCAAAATCAGATCTCAGCCCTGCAAGATGATTCTGATTGCTCCAGATTGGGCCAGGCAGCCCTGGTACCGACTCCTTCTGTCCTTAGCAGTCCATCTTCCCCTGTGTCTCCCCAAGAACCACAACCTGTTAACTTGTGCCCAGGGGAGAGTTTGGTATCCCAATCTCAAATCCCTCAACCTCAAGGCCTGGTTCTTGAGGAGTTAGAATTTGCTGACCTACACCTTTCCCAAGGTGTTCTCGAAATCCTGAAAGCTTCTAGGAAGCCTTCCACTAGGGCTACTTATAACTCTAAATGGAAAAGGTTTTCCATATGGTGTTCTGGGAAGCATATTTCCCCGGAATCTGCTGATTTGCCCATTGTTTTGGACTATATGGTCCATCTTAATTCTTTGGGACTGAGACCAGCTACCCTGAAAGTGCATTTGGCAGCTGTCTCTGCTTTTATTTCAGCAGGAAAGCCCTCTTCTCTTTCCGCTCACCCTGTATTTTCCAAGTTTTTCAAAGGATTACTTCATACTAATCCACCTTTCAGGGACCCTGCTCCTGCCTGGGATCTTAATGTTTGCATTGCTCAGCTGATGCAACCCCGCTTTGAACCTCTGTCTTCGGCAGAGCTTAAGTACTTGACTTGGAAAACTGTTTTTCTAGTAGCCATCACTTCTGCCAGGTGCATAAGTGAGTTACAAGCTTTGTCAGTCATAAGTGAGTTACAAGCTTTGTCAGTGGAGACTGACTTTATCTCCTTTCACAGGGATAAGGTAGTCCTCAGGACTAACAGGAAGTTTTTGCCTAAGGTGGTTTCAGATTTCCACCTTAATCAATCTATTTCCCTTCCAGTGTTCTTCACTGATCATTCCTCCTCTGGTGAGAGGAGGTTGCACAGCTTAGATATTAAGAGGGCCCTAGTTACTACATAGGCGTGCCAAGGGTCACAGGTTTGACTCCTCCAACTATTTCTCACTTGTGATGAGGTTGGGAAGGGAAACCTGCCACTAAAGATCCATTGCCAGGTGGATTGTCTCTTGTATCCAATTGCTATCAAAAACTGGGTAGGTTCCCCTTCAGGCCTGAGGGCTCACTCTACCAGAGGTACAGCTGCGTCTCTAGCTGCTGCCAGAGACATCCTATCTTGAGATATGTCAAGCAGCTACTTGGAAAACAGTACACACTTTCACCAAGCATTACTCCTGGATATCCAGGCCAGGGGATGCTCGGTTTAACACAGCCGTGCTTCAGAGCCTATTCCCTAAGTAGGTTCTATCCCTCCTCCTTGGAGGTACTGCTGTGTAGTCTGCAATTGTCATAATATAGCAAGTCTTCATGTTGTTTGAAGAAAAAATTACTCACCTTAGTAATGTTGTTTCTTCTAATGGAGTCTTGGTATATTATGACCTCCCCCCCAACCTGCCCTCTCAGAACTTCTACTTTGGGTATGGGGTGGGCAGTCCAGTGTTAGCATTATTGATGCCCATTTATGTTTCCACCCTTCTTTTTGGTGGTGTTTGGGTGTTGTGTTTTATTTTTATCTTATCTTGTCTTATCTTTCTGGTCCCCTGACTTGAGTCTTGGTGTTGGGGCCAGGAAAATGTGTTAATATTTAAGTAGCCAGTTGGCTAGTGTAGATTACAGCTTCCACACAAAACCTTAGTGAGTTTTGCTCGTAAAGATCTGACAGTTTCAGTTTGAAATATCCCAGACAGAGTTTTTCTAACCGAGCTCATGCTCTAAGTTCCATGCCTGGCATGGAAGTTAACTCTTTCACCTCCGGAGCAGTTCTAATGGCGGGACAAACTGCAATTGTCATAATATAGCAAGACTCCATTAGAAGAAACAACATTACTAAGGTGAGTAATTTTTTCTTGTGGGATATGTACTTCTTCACTGTATGTTGAACATAATGGTAAACTCCTGAACCAAGTTACGGGATTTTGTCTTGCCCACGCTCTGGAATAGGATACAAACATTGTTGAGAGTTGGCTCCCCTGTCAGTCTTGCTTTGTTTAAGACCCTCTATGACAAAATGTTTGCTGAGCTCTCCTAGCAGCCTGACTATCGCATTTCTCCACATCCATTCTAGTCTCAACTGCTCATCTAAGTCCTCCTCTGCCACTATTACCCCCCTCCATTGTCCCACCCGCACTTAGCACCCTCTGCACCCCTCTTACACACCACCCCACTCCTGTCACATATTCCTAAGCCCTAGACACTGTCATGCGCACCTCTATAGCTCAGGGATTTCCATACAGGCCATTAACATGTTCCTGATGGACAGGAATATAAATGATTTTCTTTTTTTTTTTCCTCTGTTTGGTTTGTATATGACAACCATACACATCCTGCTCCTGTGGGTATTGTATATATCATGTTACTGTTGTGTTATGTATATCTTCCTTGTACATGTGCCTTTGGAATGTATATATACTGCTCCTATCATTATTGTAAACATCTTGTTCAAACAACATGAAGTCTTGCTATATTATGACATATGCAGTGAGTCCCAACCTTCGAACTGCTCCGGAGGTGAAAGAGTTAACTTTCCATGCCAGGCATGGAATGCTGAGCTTGAGCTCAGTTGAAAACTCTGTCTGTTGTTCTTCAAACTCAAATTGTCAGATTCTTTACTCCACCTCACTAAACAGTCGCTCTGGAGATTTCTCCTTCTGCTTGGTTTATTTTGTCAGTAAAAGTATTAATTTTCGCGTTTTTTTGACCGAATTTAAACCGCAACCGGTCGGTTCAAGCTCTGTCTGTGGTATTGTGAGTACTAGATAGGTTTTACATTTATTCCTCTGTGTGGAACTTGTAAACGGTTTATCGGTTCGGTTTGAACCGATCAGGTTGTTTAAAATATATTAATCTGTCCTTTAGAGTGTGGTTACCGGTTCTTATCGGTTCTAAAAAAAAACAGATTTTATTACTGTTTTTTCCACGACCCGTGACACGGTTGGGAACCGATTAGAGAGTCTTGCTTGGCGGATTGCCATAAACGGACAAGTTTGGTTAGGACTGGCACTATGTCTGAGAAACCCAAAAGAAAAACCAGGCCCACTGGGTTTCAACACTGCAGTGTCTGTGGGGAAGCCTTTGCTAAGGCTGACCCCCACACCACCTGTGTTTATTGTCTGGGGTTTGACCACCTCAATGCAGACTGCCAGATTTTCAAAAATTTTCCTGCAGCTACCCTGGAGAAAAGAGTTGGTAGGCTCAGGGAAAGGGAGGCCAAAAAGTCCGCTGACCCGGATGGCCAGCCCGGTTCGGTTTGAACCAAACTGGAGTGAGTGCCCTCTGACCAGGGCGAGACTTCCTCGGGCAAAAGGAGAGCCGACTCGGAGGAGTCGGTTCCAGCAAAAAGGACTAGGAAATCAGCTGTGTGTGGAGCCAAAACTTTCCTCTCAACCGCTGAAGAAATAGCCAAAGTGATTAAAATTGTCCAGTCGCTTTCCCGGTTCTGACCGAACCGGCACCATCAGGCAAGCGTGCGGTTCGTCGGTTCCACTGGTTCAAGAGTATGATTTAGAGAATTTTATGAACTGGGGAGAGAGAAGAGTATGAGGAGAGTGAATGTGGATTTGAAAGTCTGGATGTGCCCATTGAACCGGACATCTCCCCAGACAGACCTTCAGGAGTGTCTCCTCCTAGGCTTTCTGAGTCCCCTTCTCATTTTCTGTTTTATAAAAAAGTGGCTGAAACCCTCCAGCTCCCTATGGAGGAAGCTGTTGATGATCAACAGGAGCCTGACCATGTGGAAATGATGGCTATCCCAGAGTCTAGGAGACTGGCTATTCCTTTGCATAAATCTTTTTGGAAACAGACAGTAAAAATTCTAAACTCCTCACACTATACCTCCTGTGGATAAGAGAATGGACAAGAGGTACACATTGTCAGGCTCTGATATGGAGTTCCTCACACAACAATGCAGCCATGTAGGGGTAGTGCAGGCTGCAGCCTGTGACAAGGCAAACATTCCCTTGGCTTCACACCCCCCTGAAAAGGACTCCAGGAGGATTGATGCCATGGCAAAGAAACAGTACATGGCAGCATCCTTGGGACTCAGACAGGCAAATTATATGGCTTATGTTGCTAGATACCAGAAATCCAGATGGGATACTGTTATGGCTCTAGCAAAACAGGTCCCTGGCCAGCTTGCCAAGAAGCTGGAGCAGGTGGCTGCTGATGGTATTGAGGCATCTAAGGTGCAATTTCATGCTGCAGTGGACTTTTAATAATGTGTCATCAAGAGTCATGGCTACATCTGTGGTTCTTCGCAGAATGGCTTGGCTCAGATGTACTAGCCTGTCGCAGGATACCCAGACTAAGGCCATGGATTTTCCTGTTGTGGGTAATTATCTGTTTGGAGAGCAGACAGAGAATTACATGAAGAAAATGGATGAGTATAGGACCACCTATAGGAGAGTGCACAGGCTAAGGAAGGCAGGCCACTCCTCAAAGGCAGCCTTCCAGGGGCAGGGCAGGCCTCTTCATAGGCCTTTTACAAGCCCAGGCTCTTCTTCAGCTTGCACAGAAGGGGTTTTAGAGGAGAGGCAGGCGGGTACAAGCAGGCCTGCTTCCACCCTCAGCCTAAAGCCCCTGCCAAGCAGGCACCCTGATGGGGTGGCCAGGGCCGATTCTCAGTTACCTGTAGGGGGCAGGCTGGCTTACTTTGTCCAGGACTGGAAGTCTCTAACATCAGACAAGTGGGTCCTGGAAGTAGTAAGCCAGGGACTGGTTCTCAGCGTCAAAAAATGTCCAAAGATGAGAACCAGATCCTTTCCACCTGCAATTCCATCAGAGGCACTTACCCTAGAGGCAGAAGTCTCTGCCCTCTTGGCTGTCAGAGCCATGGAAAGGGTTTCACCCCCTACACCAGGGCAAAGGATTGTACTCCAGGTACTTCCTTACCCCAAAAAAGACAGGAGAATGGCGGCCCATCCTGGATCTCAGATACCTAAACAAGCACCTTTTAAAACCAAAATTCAAAATGGTGACTCTGGGAATTATTCTACCCTCTCTACGGCCAGGGAACTGGCTAGCGTCCCTGGACCTCAAGGATGCCTACTTCCATATTCTCATCAGAAGCTCCCATCGAAAGTACCTCAGGTTCGAGCTGCCCTCAGGCCATTACCAGTTCAGAGCAATGCCCTTTGGCCTCACCTCTGCTCCAAGGGTATTCACAAAATGCCTGGAAGTTGCAATTGCCTACCTAAGAAGGCACGAAATTGCCATCTTTCCTTACCTGGACGACTAGCTCATAGTAGGTCAGTCTCCAGACCAGATCAAGTTACATCTTCAGGTAACTCAGCAACTGCTTACCTCTCTAGGTTTTCTTCTGAATCTTCCAAAGTCAGTTCTAGAGTCTTTCCAGCTTCTCACCTTCATAGGCGCAGAACTGAACACACAGGAAGCCAGAGCCTTCCTTCCTGTGGACAGGGCAAAGACCCTGGTCTCTCTGGCCTCCTCTTTCACCCTGCAGGTCTCTCGACCAGCAAGGCATTTTCTACAGCTCCTAGGACACATGGCTGCTTCTACAGCAGTAGTGCAAGGAGCAAGATTTCAGATGAGGGACATCCAGTTCCATTTGAGAGCCTTTTGGTCTCAAAGAAAGGACCCTCTAACCAAGTTGATCCCAGTAACCCGAACCCTGATCCAAGCCCTACAGTGGTGGCAGGATCAGAGCAATCTGAGACAAGGGGTCCCCTTTGTCACTCAGTCTCACTCTTTAATCCTTACTACAGATGCATCTCTCTTGGGGTGGGGAGCTCACATGGGCGACCTCACTACCCAGGGACTGTGGTCCCCTCAGGAATCTCTGCTCCACATCAACCTGTTGGAGCTCAGAGCAGTTTTTCTAGCACTTCAAGCTTTTTCCAAGTCTGTTCAGAACAAAGTTGTTCAGGTCAGAACAGACAACACCACTACAATGTGGTACATCAACAAGGAAGGAGGCACTCGGTCTACGGCCTTGTGCACCGAAGCAATGAAGTTGTGGTCCCTGGCTTACTCCCTGAACACCTCCCTTACGGCAGTTCACCTCCCAGGCAAGGACAATGTCCTGGCAGATGCTCTCAGCAGGATTTCACAGGGCCATCACGAATGGTCACTGGATCCCCTGGTCCTGGGGGTAATATTTGCCAGATGGGGCACCCCGCAGATAGATCTTTTTGCAGCCCCAGACAATCACCAACTTCCCCTTTTTTGCTGCAGGCCCCCATTCTTGGGCTCAGTCCCTCTGGATGCCTTAGTTCTCAATTGGGAAGGGAAGTTTCTCTATGCTTTCCCCCCCTTCCCTCTCCTGTTCAAAGTGTTAGTCAAAATCAGATCTCAATCCTGCAAAGTGATTCTGATTGCTCCAGATTGGGCCAGACAACCCTGGTACCCACTCCTTCTGTCCTTAGCAGTCCATCTTCCCCTGTGTCTTCCCAGGAATCACAACCTGTTAACCTGTGCTCATGGAAGGGTCTGGTACCCGAACCTCAAATCTCTCAATCTCAAGGCCTGGTTCTTGAAGAGTTAGAGTTTGCTGATCTACACCTCTCCCAATGTGTAATGGATATCTTGAAGGCTTCTAGGAAGCTTTCCAACAGGGCTACTTACAATTCCAAATGGAAAAGGTTTTCTATATGGTGCTCTGAGAAGCATATTTCCCCAGAATCTGCTGATTTACCCACAGTCCTGGATTATATGGTCCACTTAAACACTCTGGGGCTGAGACCAGCTACCCTAAAGGTGCATTTGGCAGCTGTGTCTGCTTTTATTTCAGCAGGTAAACCCTCTTCTCTTTCAGCTCATCCTGTATTCTCCAAGTTTTTTAAGGGATTGCTTCACACCAACCCTCCATTCAGGGACCCTGCCCCTGCCTGGGAGCTTAATGTTTGCATTGCTCAGCTTATGCAACCTCCCTTTGAGCCCTTGACTTCAGCAGAGCTTAAGTATTTGACTTGGAAGACATTGTTTCTGGTAGCCGTCACTTCTGCCAGATGCATAAGCGAATTACAAGCTTTGTCAGTGGAGTCTGATTTTATCTCCTTTCATAGAGATAAAGTGGTCCTTAGGACTAACAGGAAGTTTTTGCCTAAGGCAGTTTCAGATTTCCACCTTAATCTATTTCTCTTCCAATGTACTTCACTGACCATTCCTCCTCTGGCGAGAGAAGGTTACATAGCTTAGATGTGAAGAGAGCCCTTAGTTACTACATTGAGCGTACCAAGGGTCACAGGTTTGACTCCCTCCAACTGTTCCTCACTTATGGTGAGGTTGGTAAAGGGAAACCTGCCACTAAAAGATCCATTGCCAGGTGTATTGTCTCTTGTACCCAGTTCTGTTATGAAAAGCTGGGTAAGGTTCCTCCCTCAGGCCCGAGGGATCACTCTACCAGAGGTACAGCTGCTTCCCTGGCCGCTGCCAGGGACATCCCCATTCTAGAGATTTGTCAAGCAGCTACCTGGAAAACAGTTCACACTTTTACCAAGCATTACTTTCTGGACATCCAGGCTAGGAGTGATGCTCGGTTTGGCACAGCTGTGCCTCAGAGCCTATTTCCTAATGGAGTTCCGTCCCTCCTCCATGGAGGTACTGCTGTGCAGTCTGCATATGTCATAATATAGCAAGACTTCATGTTGCTTGAAGAAAAAATTACTCACCTTAGTAATGTTGTTTCTTCTAATGGAGTCTTGCTGTATTATGACCTCCCCCCCCGCCTGCCCCTCTCAGAACCTCTGTTTTTGGGATGTGGGTGGGCAGTGCAGTGTTGGCACTTAGTAAATGCCCACCTTGTTATTTCACCCCTTCTTTTTCTTGGGGTGACTTGGTGTTGTGTTTTTCATTTTTTGGGTCTCCTGACTTGAGTCTTTGTTTTTGGGACCAAAAAATGTGTTCTTATATTTAGTAGCCAGTTGGCTAGTGTAGGTTTACAGCTTCCACACAGGACCTTAGTGAGTTTAGCTCGTAAATATCTGACAGTTTGAGTTTGAAGAACAAGAGACAGAGTTTTCAACCGAGCTCGAGCTCAGCGTTCCATGCCTGGCATGGAAAGTTAACTCTTTCACCTCCGGAGCAGTTCGAAGGTTGGGACTCCCTGCATATGTAATAATATAGCAAGACTCCTTTAGAAGAAACAACATTACTAAGGTGAGTAATTTTTTCTTCCTTTTGTATTATGTACATTTATCTGTACCTGTACATTTGTCCCTGCCAACAGCAGGTCCACCTTGTAAATGAGCTTGCTCATTGGTGATCGCCTGGATAAATAAAGATTTGATTGATTGATTGATTGATTTTGAAGTTTTTAAAAGTTCCCACTCCCATGCCATGCCTGCCACAACAAATTAAATATGTTGGTACAGTGTTAAGGAGGGAACTCTGACAGGCTGGATGGACATTTGGTCTTTTTCTGCCATCACTGTCTGTGTTTTTGCCGGCATTGTCTATGTTTTCTGCTGTCATTGTCTGTGTTTCTGTGGTAAACAAAAAAATGATTTTTTTAGCAAATGTTTAATAAGAGATAAAGAGACTGAGGAATAGCATGACATCAACTTATTGAGGGCCTGAAAGTTCAGGAAAAAAATACAATAACAAAACAAAGCAAAACAAAATAACACAACCCTATAGTTAGGGGAACTTTCGTATTTTACTAAAACTCTGTTTCTATTGTTTATGTATGCTAACAGTAAAACTAATCATAAAATAGCAAGAAAAAATCTGGAAATGTCATTGGCCAAGACGGATCAGCTGACCATACATTAAATCTCTATATACGAACAGTCATCCTGGTCCTAAACCACATCACACAATGAGCAAATCAGTCCTCATACAACCAGAACTATCTTCCATCAATCTCCCTGCAACCAGAACTGATCTTCCACCACAGACATGACTGCTACCTTTACACTGTAGAAACCTTCAACTGGGCCCTAAAAATAAAACTACCTTAAATATGAAATAAAACAAATTAATTAAATGTTGTTTACCAGATCATCACACTCTCCTCACACAAAAACAAATTAGAAACATTAAGTATTGTTTATAGTTTTCATTACAACTGTTTCTTTGCTGACAGTGAAAAATCCCGCTTCTATCTTTACCTGCTCGTCAGGGAAATCTCTTCTGCTTTCTCTCACAGTGAGATGACTGAGTCTCTGGCTCTAAAACAGGCCTTTGTTGTCTGTGTGTACAGTATGTTAGTGGAGGAACATTCTGCTAGTAGAACTGAGCAGAATTTTCAATCCCTATATTCCATGGTAAACATTCCATAATAAACATTCCATTTCTTGAATGTGGGGAAACACAGAGAAAACAAAGAATGAAGAAAGTAGGCAATAATACTATATAAACAAAGAAAAACAGTGGTAAATGTCTCACCCTGCTGTTTATCTTTTAGGACAGAGGGAGCAGTTCATGATGCTGTCAATGAGTGTGGCAGTTTTGAATCACGCTCAAGCTTGCAGCACCGGGGAACTGAGAAGTCTCTGTTATGCTTCCTTTTAGTTTTGTCTACAGAGTGAGGAGAATGAAATAAAATGAGGGGCTATGTGTCATACTTAGAATGAGGAAAACAGCATTTGTGAATTGTTGTGGATGGCAGGGAAATATGAAGCTTAAAGTGGGCAGGGAGTCACACACTGTATAACACTACTTTAATCTAGCACCAATAGGCAGAAGGACTATTTTATGTTAAAAGCAAAGATACACTTACATTTTTGCTCATTTAAAAATGTGTTTCAAAATGAAAAAAACTGCTTCTAAAAATAAAGGGCCATCTTATAAGTGCAATAAGACACTCCCGGGGTTGTGCATTACGGTGTGATAACCACACTCCTAGGGACGACCGGCACTCTGCCTTGGGACTCATGCCTAACTACACCCCTAGGAGTTGCGGTGATCACATCATAATGCACAACCCGTCATGTCTTATTGCTTACATAACCTTGTTTTTTTAAATTTCCACTGATCTTTAATATATAGGGGAGTCCTCATTAACCCCATGTGGTGGGACTAGATTTTCATTTACATTGTGTTTCTTGGTTCCCTCAAAACTCAGATTCTGTATCACCATTAGCTTTCACTGATTCTGAAAGTAAACCTTTTAGAAACTGCTGAAGTAAAAAAGTGGTCACATTCTAGTGAATATTCTTTCTTTTGCAGCTATGACCAAGAGGGACAGTTTCTCATCACTGGAGCAGCGGGTGGTCACATATTTGTCATGGATGCCAGGCCTTCCAAAACTTTTCAGATCATTGGATATACAGGTACCGGGCATACATGAGGTTACATTTCTGTGTCTGTGGTAGAAATATCACATTATGAACCTGGTGGTTCATTAATAGCCACCTGGTTGGCTTGACTGGTCCAAGTATGTTAACATGTATATTTATTTATTTCATAACTAGGAATCTTCCTGGACATAAAGTCTCCACCACTCATTCACGCTGATGGGATCTACACCGGAGGTGCTAGGACCCAGCGGGAGCAAACTTTTTTGCCAGAGTGTTTGCGCCAAAGATGGAGCCATGAGGAGCGGCACCATGAGCATCAGCTCGCGTGGCAATGACTGTCTCGGTATCGACTCTCCAACCGCCTCAGTTCCTTTTTTGCCCGCCGTCGAGTGCACTACGATGATGACGTTGCTCGCCTGCTGGGAGTCAAACTTCAAACAGCAGCATAGTTTACAGTTTGTTACTTTGTAGTATTTCTCGAATAAGTACCGCTTGCTATTATTTATTCTTCTTACAAGAAAGAAGTCTCAGCCTACATTGATAGAGTCGACCATGAGCAGGTCAGATGATGGTAGGGAGACTTTGTATAAAAGCTGTTCAGTCAGCCGCCTTCTTCGGGGGGGGGGAGGGGTCCGACAACGGATGGTCCAATGCCCAAGGGAAGGGGTGGTCCCCCAGAAGCATAAAAGAAAACGGTCGCATTCTTGGCGCCATTCGGCCTTGAGCTCTTCCTTGGCCCACAGGTCAAAAAAGAGAAGGCATCACTCGGGATCACCCTCTGGTATGTCTGCGTGTTGACGGTCAGTCATTGGGGTCAGTTGCCGGTCTCCTCCTTCGGAGTCGCCGGTTTCTTTTTCCGGTCACCGACCTCTTCGACATCGGAGTCCTTCCCCGCCTTCTGGTAGGGCTTCAGATGAGCGGTTTCATCAGTGGGCCGCTCTCATGGAGCAATGGGCTCGAAGGTTGGTCCAGCTGCCTGGCTCAGTCACTCGGGCCTTCGGGTAGGACGGTTGGACCTTCCTAGTCGCGCAGCACCTTCTCTGGTGCCGTCAACTCCACGCTCAGGTGTTTTCCCCTCTCACATGGCTGCAGCGCAGGGGACCACACTGATGCCTCTATCTCCTGATATTCTTCCTCCTTTTTTCTCAAATCTTACCTTTAGGAGCCCTGCGTTGGTTTCGGCACCTTCGGTGTTGATGGGCCGTTCGGCACTGTCCTCAGCGCCGTGTGGCCTGTTGGCGCTGTCCTCGGTGCCATGCGGCCTGTTGGCACTGTCTTCAGAGCCGTGCGGCCTGTCGGCGCCATCTTTGGTGCTGTGCTCCTCTTCGACGCCAAGGCTGGCCATGATGTCTTCCAGTCTTCAGGGCTTCTCATCTCCGAACCCCTTTCCTTCCTATTTCCTTTTGATTTTCACTTCTTTCCTGTCCATACAGTCCCTCCTGGGCTGTCAGGAGAAGATATTGAGCCTGACCCAGACCTTAGACTGGGTGATGACGTGGAAGGAACAGGATCTAATCCTATTGCAGAGCCTGCGGTCGAGGACCTGTCTTAAGTCTCTGCTGAAAACTTTGAATTCCACTCTTTCTCTCCAGACTACAGATATCGATTCTGGGAAGCTTTTAAGACTCCAATACCTTCATGTCCTGGACATCCCTATGGATTTGACTCCCCCTGTACGGCTTTCCTTTGTGACGCTTTCTCAAATGGTATGGAATAATCCTGCCCTCATTCCTTCTGTGGCTAAGTCCATAGACAGAAAGTATGCTGCTCCCAAGGATTGACCCATTTTGGCCTCCCAAACCTTTGCGGACCCTATTGTAGTCTTGGCAGAGAATGATAAGGTCATCCTCCCCCAGGCTACTACAGCCCGACCTATAAACAAAGAATCTCACAAGATAGATACTTTAGGTAAGAGAGTCTTTGCTGCTTCTACTCTGGGTATGCGTATTGTCAGCTACCAGGGCTATTTCTCTCAATATGAGTATATTCTTTGGCATTCACTCAAACAAATGGTTGAAGCTCTACCGAAGTCTGACACTAATTCAGAGCTTCTGCAAACCATAACCAGAGGTATCGAATCCAACAACCAAAAGATTAAAGCAGCTATGGACGCTTTCGATACTGCTTCCCGAGCGGCGGCATCGGGCATTTGTACTCGCCATCATTCCTGGCTGTATACTTCAGGCTTCACGAATGATGCCCAGTAACAGGTCATGGCATTACCTTTTGACGGTGTTTATCTTTTTGGCCCTCAAGTAGAGCAAGCTCTAGAGGGCACTCAAAAGACCAGGTCTGCCATTAAATTGGCTCGACCTGCTCCCGCCCCCTCTGGGGGGGGATGTTAATAAGTGACAGTTTCATAACCGTCAGTCCTTTCGAGGCAAAGGCAGGGGAGGTTTTAATAAAAGCCCAGCCCCCAACCTCAAAAGAAAACGTAACAGAAAGCACAAGGGCCAGAAGCTCCCAGTGCTGCCTTCTGAGTTTCTGGCCCAAGTACCACCTCAGCTGCCTGAGGGGGACTCTACCTCAGCGGTGGGAGGTCATCTGACTCAATTCTACAACCAGTGGAAGTCCATAACTTCGGACAAATGGGTCCTTCAGATAATTTGTAAGGGATATTCTCTTAAACTTTCAGAGACTCCTTCGGATCGCTCCCCCAAACGACAGCCCAGGCTTGTCAGTACTTTAGTCAGAACTTCTCGCTTCCTTGATACAAGGCCTTCTGAACAACAGGGCATTAGAAATAGTTCCGCTGGATCAGCGGAACACAGGGTTCTACTCCCATTACTTTCTAGTACCAAAGAAAACTGGGGGCATGCACCCGATTTTGGACCTCAGAAAATTGAACAAGTTTCTTCCCAAGGAGAAACTCATGTTGATATCGCTAGGAACCCTGATACCTTTGCTTCATCAGCATGACTGGGTAGCCTCCTTCAGCATGCAGGATGCTTACCAACATATTCCTATTCACCCAAAGCATCACAAATATCTAAGAATCGTGGCTTTGGGCCAACATTATCAGTTCAGAGTCCTGCCATTTTGGCTATCCTTGGCACTGCGAGTTTTTACAAAATGTTGTGCAATTCTCGCAGCACACCTCAGAATGATTGGAATACAAGTGTTCCTGTATCTGGACGATGGACGTATCTTGGCTTCTAGCAAGTCCTTCCAGGCAAGGAACTCTTGACGCCGTATTCACGGTCTCGGACTTTCTCACATCCATGGGAGTTCTGCCAAATCTCAAGAAATCGCAGTTGCAGGCCTCTAAGAAACTCCTTTTTATAGGAACTCTTCTGGACACCTCCTGTGCGAAAGCCTTTCTTCCAGAGGACAGAAGGAGCGATATCCTACAGATGGCCTGATACATCAGAGAGAACAGCTCAGTTTGAGCTATCTCGATGCAGCGGATGCTGGGTCTCATGGCATCCTCGGTGTTCACAGTACCACTAGCTCACCTCCACATGAGAACCTCTCAGTGGATGCTCAGTACTCAGTGGTCCCCAACCACTCACCCTCAGTCCTTTCTCATCAAGGTGACAGAGCCTCTGAAGAGGTCACTCACCTGGTAGTCTCAGGAGGACGACCTTCTGAAAGGGTTTCCATTTGCTCCCCCGGATCACCAGAGCTCCATTACCATGGATGCGTCCCTGATGGGGTGGGGAGCTCACTGCCAGAATCTCCACACCCAAGGTACATGGACTCAGGATGAGTCCCGGCTTCATATAAATGTCCTGGAAATGAGAGCCATCCTTTATGCAATCCGGACGTTGAAGGACATTCTCTGTCACAAGAACATTCTTCTTCAAACGAACAACAAAGCAGTGATGTATTACATCAGCAAGCAGGGCAGTGCACACTATTACCCCTTATGCAGGGAAGCAATGAGAGTGTGGGAATGGTACTTTGAGCACAAGGCTCTAATCCAAGCGGTCTACCTGCCGGGAGTGCAGAATGAACTGGCAGACCGTCTCAGCAGAACGGAGGCAGATCCTCACGAATGGTCTCTTGACTCAACCGTAGTTCAGTCAGTATTCGCAGAGTGAGGAACTCCAGACCTGGACATTTTTGCATCCCCACTCAACACAAAACTGCCTCTCTTCTGCTCCAGAAATCCAGGGCCTGGCATTTTCTGTCAGGATGCGTTCAGGCTGCAGTGGACAAAACGTTTTCTATACGCCTTTCCTCCTCTTCCTCTAGCTCAGAGGGTATTTCTCAAGTTTGAGTCCCAGGGGGACAAAATGATCCTCATTGCCCCTTCTGGCCTTGGCAAATATGGTTTCCGTTACTCAACAGTATGTTGGAAACCCCTCCGAAGGCACTTCCCCTTCAGACGAACCTTCTGACTCAGGGGCCTGTGGTCCACCCCAATCTGAGATCGCTTCACCTTCATGCTTGGCTCCTGAAGAGATAGAAGTGAACAGGTTCAATGTCTCTCGCAGAGTTTTAGATATTCTTTTGGCTGTGTGCAAGCCAGCCACTAGAAAAACTTACACAGCCAAATGGAAGCGTTTCTCTCTCTGGTGTGCAAAATCCTCTTTGAATCCTTTTTCCTGCCCACCAAATAAAGTTCTAGAGTACCTTTTGGACCTCTCAAATTCAGGTCTACAATACTCTACAGTCAAAGTTCACCTTTGTGCCATTTCAGCTTATCATGAGCCAGTACTTTCCTTGTCTCTGGCCCAGTTACCCATAGTTAAGAGGTTTCTTAAGGGCATTCTGCATACCAGACCTCCTATTAGATGTCCAGTCGCAGCCTGGGACATTAATCTTGTGCTAGACATGCTCACTCAGAAGCCTTTCGAGCTTTTAGCTACCTGTGAGCTGAAATTTCTCACTTGGAAAACGGCCTTCCTGGTGGCCATTACCTTGGCCTGCAGGGTCTCTGAAATACATGCCTTGGTCACAGACTCTCTGTACACTGTGTTTCATAAGGACAAGGTAGTTCTTAGGACCCATCCTAAGTTTCTCCCTAAGGTTGTTTCAGAATTTCATCTAAACCAACCTTTAGTCCTACCTACTTACTTTGCGAACTTCCAAAATAAAGGAGAACGTTCCCTTCATTCTCTGGACGTCAAAAGAGCTCTGTGTTTCTATTTGGATAGAACGAAACAAATTCGCAAAGCTCAACAATTGTTTGTTTCCTCCAGTGAGACCCGGCTGGGTCAACCTGTAGCTATCAGATGTATTTCAGCATGGCTGGTGGCATGCCTTCGCCACTGTTATTCCATGGCACAGGTTAAGCTGGAGGGAAGAGTGTACACTGACTCTACTAGAGCAGTCGCGGCATCCCTGGCAGAAATCCGCAATGTGCCCATTGCAGACTTTTGCAATGTGGCTACCTGGAGCTCAGTGCATACCTTCGTCAAGCACTACGCCTTGGACGTCCATGCCATGTGACCTATTTCATTTGGCAGGACCATCCTTAACGGACTTCTGTCCTAAATTGGTGAGCTCTTGGTACCTCCTGCTGCCCTCTCAGGGGATTATTAGCTCGGTACTCTCCCATCAGTGTAAATGAGTGGTGGAGACTTTATGTCTAGGAAGATATGGAAATTACGTACCTACCATAATTCTTGATCTTCTTGGACGAAGTCTTCACCACTCATTCACACGCCCACCCACTATCCCCCAAGCTCACCTCTGTTGTTGGTCTCCATTCTCTCAATCTTTGGCTGTGAAGACTTCTTGCTGACCCTTTTTATATGGGTCATCCAGATTATCTTATGTCTGGTTTTTGTTAGGCTATCTTTCTAAGATTAGTTATGCTGCACCTCGTTGGAGAAAAAAGGTACTGAGGCTGTTGGAGAGTCGACTCCGAGACACTCATTGCCGTGCGAGCTGAGGCTCGCGGTGCCTCTCCTCGCGGCTCCATCTCTGGCGCCGACTCTCTGGCAAAAAAGTTTGCTCCGTTGGTCCCTAGTAGCCCGGCGATCTCTATCAGTGTGAATGAGTGGTGGAGACTTTGTCCAAGAAGATCAAGATTTACGGTAGGTACGTAATTTCCATTTACAATTACCTTTGAGGCAGGTATTCTTTTACAAAGATTCCACGTCAAGTGATGTAAACATTGCAAGACAATAGGCAAAGAAGGAACAATTTAACACAATATAAATTAAGACAGAGTGCAGAAATCAAAGGCAACAGTTATCGAAGTGAATTGCAGGTAGGAAAACGTGTTACAACAGTGTCCTGTGGGAAACAGTTTGACATAAATAATCCATAACACAGTACATCAGTGAAATATGAATGCAGTCCCAAAATAACAATTTATGCAAGAGATAGAAAGTAGTGGGCCTAGGAGAGATAGGGTATGGGGGAGGGGGATGGAGCAGGGGAGGCAAGGAGAGAAGAGGTAGAAGGTGTAGTAGCAAGTGGGAGAGGAATAGGACATCATAGGGGAGGGGCATAGGGAGGCAGGGGTAGAGCAAGAGAACTAATGGGGACAGTGACACTTACTAGGAGTTACAAGGTGACCCTGGAGCTTGCTTTGAATGCTCCTAGTTTGGGTTCAGAGAGGACATCAGGGGGCAGGTCATTCAACCAGGTAGGGGCTCTACAGCTAAAAGTATCCTGCGCTTGTGAGGTCCGGCAATGATGAACGTGGAAAAATAGTTTAGCAGAGCTATGGGTATTGCGTTGGTTTGTCGAGGGAAGAAGCAGAGATTGGATGGTTGGGGGAGTTAGGGTGAGATATATTTTTTGGGCAAAAAGACAGGTTTGATATGTTATCCTACCTTGAAGGTTGAGCCACTCAGCTTTCTGATAGAGTTCACAGGTGTGAGTTCACTTGTCGGCACCAGTTATCGATCTGCAGGCCTTGTTAAGCGAGATCATCAGTCGCTTAATTGTGGTATCAGTAGCAGCACTGTAGATTAGCACGTAGATAATCAGTGATGGACAATATAGCGATGGTGACTGCAAGCCTCAGTGCCGCTGGTGTGAGACAGTGTCTATGCTTGTAGAGGACCCCTAGTCTGCTGTTTACAATCTTGGAGATGTGATTAACATGCAGAGTGTAGGAAAAGGGAGCCGTCTACTGTAATGCCTAGATATTTGAATTCTTGCACCATTTCCAGGGGTTGATTGGTTTTATTGTAGATGGTTAGGACTGCAGATTTGTATCTGTTATGGGGCTTGCAAAGAGCATTGTCTTTGACTTTTTGTAGTTCATTAACAGTCTGTGGTTGGCAAACCAAGTTTCAGTTTTTGAGAAGTTTAACTGCAGATCCCTAGCGAGAGGGAGTAGGTCAGTGTGACTTGAGAAAAGTATGGTGTCATCCACATAAAGCACGGTGTTATTGTCACAGGTTTTGGGTAGGGTATTTAGGAACAGGCAAAACAGCAGTGGTCCAAGGATGGACCCCTGAGGGACAGCTGTGCAGACTGGCAAACAGCTTGAGAGAGAGCCATTTATTTTAAACCTGCTGTGTTCGTTTTGCAAGATAGCTTTTGAACCAGTTTGTGACAGGAGTGGAAAGGCCAAGGCAGGGGAGGGACTTAAGGAGGAGGGTGTGATTCACATATCAAAATCCTTGGTCAGAGCAATATAAATTGACCCAACTATGTGACCATGGTCTAAGGCTTTGTGAATATAATCTGTGTATTCCAATAGTGCTGTGGTGGTACTATGTGCCGGATGGAAGCCGTGCTGCTGAGGGCATTGGATACTGTATTTGTTGAGAAATTCAGTCAGCTGGTCAGTCACTACTCTCTCAAGCACTTTGGATAAGGGCAGGAGGATCGAGATAGGTCACTAGTTTGAGACCAGTGATCTGTCACCGCATTTGTGTTCTGGTGTGCCAACTGCAGCCTTTCACTGTTGGGGAACTGACTGAGGGACAAGGAAAGGTTGAGGATGGTGGTGAGAGGTTGTAGCATGACATCAAGTGATAAGTGTAGTAATTTCATGTCCAGGGTGTCACTGCTGTACCTGGTTTTACCCAGAACTCTAAGCAGATATTTCTTCACCTCAGCAAGTGGGAGTCTCCTGAAGTAGAATGGGGGGAATGTGTGTGTGGAGGGGGGGAGACATCAGTGTCCGGGGTGTTACTGTGTCACTGGAGTAGGTCGCATCAAAGAAGTTAGGTGGTAGGACCTTACTGAGATCTGTAAAGGCTGAGTTAAAAGCTTCAGCTATGGAACAAGGATCCTGCAATGGGGGTATCCTTTATAAACAACACAGTAGGTGCCACCTTATGTGGCTTACCTATCAGGTCCTTAATTTTCTACCTAAAATTCTGGCTGTTCCCCCAGAAATTCATGAGCTCATTTTGATACTAGTTTTTTTTTTGGCCCTGTGGATTTCTTGGGTGCAAGCATTCCTAGCAGCTCTATAGCGTTGCTTATCAGCCAGGTTACCTGAGGCCTGAGCACGGTACCAAAGATTGTCCCTGGCTTTCATTTTGTTTCAGAGATCAGCAGTGATCCATGGGTTGGTTACACCCCCTGGACTTAACTTTATGAGCTGGGGCAAAGATGTTGCATGCTTTGTTAAAGTGTGTGATGAGGTAGTTCAGTTCAAGGTCAGTATTGGGGAGAGAGCCCAGTGGTGACCAGTTGCACTGTGGGGGGAGGAGTGATTTTATTCGTCCAGAGGCTAATGGCAGGTGAATGGTCACTCATCGAGTCCGGAAGCACCAGGGTACTGATATGTTTTTGTGGGTGTGTGGTGAGAATTAGGTCCAGAAGGGAGCTGTTGCCAGTTATATATGCCTACTACACAAATATTAAAGAGCTTGTGTATTGAATAAAACTAGTATTACTTTTTAAAGGCAGCCAACCATTACCTTTTATATCAGATGTACATCTTACTTTCCCTTTGGTTAATTAGAAGATTGTTTACCTGATGTTAGTGAGTGTACTGTGTGGAGCAACACTTCCTGGCAGCCGACATACTTAGTTATTTTCCCCCATTACAGCATAAGCATTGTGACCTCACTGGCTGTGACATCACTGCTGCTCAGGAAGAGCCAGTGAGCAGCTGACATGTCAGTAACTCGTGATGCCACAGTCAGTCAGGTCACAGTGCTGATGATGTAGTGGTGGGGAGGAATTCAACTAGATATGTCAGCTGCCAGAATGAGAGCTATTCCACACATCCAGCACAATATTATCACATAGAAAACTTTCTAATGGGCAAAAGAAAAATACTTCAGAAACAAAAAGTTACAGCTGACTTCTTCATAAAATGTGTATAATTTTCATGTCTGCCTGTTTTGGTTCCACTAGCTTTAAGGAAAACATTGGCATGTGATGCCAGAACATTAGTCCTTTGGCCTGATGGGCTAGAACCTAAAGTCCTTAAACTTGTTGCTCCATTCCTTGCTCACATCTTTAATTTACCTCTCATTTCTAACCCCAGGAAATCTTACTGATCTTATCTGTGTCAATCTTCACCATTCATCACAGATGGGTACTGGCCGGAGATCAGGACCCCGCGGGAGCCTTTTTTTTTTAGGATAGGCGGAGCCGACGCAACATCGGGCACTGCCGAGGCCGACGTGACATGTGGCGCTCGAGGATTAGCCGTTAAGCTGTGTCGACTCCACCTGCCTACCAGTTCTTCATCTCCCGCCATCGAGGTCACCTCGTGGGAAGCCTGTGGAAGAAGATTTCAGTAATTTTAGGCCTTAGCCTTTCTCATCGACAGTCCATTGGTTCCTGCTAGTTCTAGTCTGCCATACTCGACGTCGCTGGTAAGATCTTCCCATTTATTTTACAGTTTAGCGACGTTGAGTCTGTTTTTGGTGTTTTTTTCCCCGTTAGGTCATGTCGCGGTCGGAGGGCAAAAAGTCATCTAAGGCGGGGCGGCCCCTCATGCGTCGGTGCCCGTGCAGCTGCAAGTACTCCATTACCGACCAGCATGACCGGTGTCTCTCGTGTCTTGGCCCGCTTCACGACATGGATTTGTGCGACGCCTGCTTCTCCATTGACCGCTGCTTCCTCGAACAGCGCTCGTTTAAAGTAGGGCGAGCTCTGCTGACTTTCGGGGGTAGGTCTGTGACTCAGCACAAGTCAAGATTCTCGGCCTTCTCCGGGTCCCTCCGGTTCTATACGGACTGAGGAGGAGGGAGCCTCGCCTCTCGTAGCCTGGCCTTGGCCGAGACTCCTTCTGCGGCGCAGGAGGCCCATCCCGCTTCCTCCCGGGAGCGGGTGGGAGGCGCCACTATGGCAATCACTCCTTCGGGGGTGAAGGCTCCCCCGGTGTCGCTCCCGCGGTCCGGAAGGCCCGGGTCGACGGCGTCGCTCGGTGCAGTCGGGGCTGTCGGCGCCGTGAGTCCTGTCGGCGCCGACTCATCTTTTGGCGCCGTGGGCCTTGTCGGCGCTATTCGCGGTGCTGACCCTGAATCGGCGCGCCTTCACATGCCTACCGGGCGCTGAGGTTGAGCACACACGGCCTTCGGATGTCGTCAGTGCCATCCTCAGCGCCATGCGTGCCTCGGTGCCGCCAGCGCGCCGAGGGCCTGGCGGTGCCGTGTTCGGCGCCGAGTCCACCTCGGAGTCGCCGATGCCGCTTCGTGCTTCGGTGCTGCTCACGGCACTCCAAGGGCCTGGCGGTTGGTTCGCGCCAGTCCACCGGGGTCATCGGGCGCCGCCGGCCTGGCGCTGCACCCAGGCGGTTGCTGGGGCTTCTGTCGGCGCCTGCCTCTGTTCCTGGTACCGCCCTGGTGCCAGTGGACTTGACGGAGTGCCATAGCTGGCCCTACTTAGGACCTTTGGCCCATGCCGCCCTGTCGCCTTCTGCCAGCACCGCTATGGGGCTGTGGAGGGTGGTGCTGTCTTGGCCACTGCTTGACCTGGCCCTTTGTCAGTCGCCTCCTCGCCTCCTACTGCCTGGCTTAGGGCCTCAGACTCACTCGTCGGAGTCGGGCTCGAGTCGAGCTGGCAGTCACACCTTCGGGTTGTCTGCAGAGGAGGACGAGCCGTGGTCTCCACGACGAGTCTCAGTCAGCCCTTCTGAGGTGCGCCTGGTTCCCCGAGGTTAGGGTCAGTGGTACTGACCAGCAGGCTGTGGTGCATGCCACCATTGCCATGCAACCTGGCCTTGGGGTTCCATGACCGCGCGGTGGTACCCTCCGTGGTGTGTCTCGATCGCCCAACTTTGGGCCCATCGGGAAGCTGAGGAGGGAGGTGCTGCTCCCTGGTCTCCTTCGGGGCAGCCCAGAGCTGCCAACTTCCTAGGCTGGCCCTTCGAGGACTAGGACTCTCTTGACTCTGAGGGGTGTGGGGTCGGCATCGCCTTTCTCTGGGACCCACCTGGCCCTGGACGAGCCGAGCGCAGACTCTGCCCTTCCTTCTGGTTCTTTGAGGGGTCCCATTCTCTAGAGGCAGGGGACCGTCCTTCTGGATCTATACGGCCCGGCGCCTCACTTGGGGGATTCTTCTGGGCGCAGCCTAGGCAATACCAATGTGGTTGTACAGCTGTCGGCTGCGGAGTCTTCCAGAACACCCTCCGCGGGGCTCCATGGTCTGCTCCCTAGCCCTGGCAGAGGTCAGCCGACTTCCTCTCTTGGCTCTGCCCCCTCCCCTCTGCCGTCTTCTCCAGCATTCCCAGGTATTCTTGGTCCTAGCGGTCTTCTCACCTGGGAACAGTTCAGAGCAGTGGCTGCTCGGTTCCCTGCCTACATTAGGGCCATGGACAGCCAGGTTTTTCAACCTCCCCCCGAGCAGCCACTCTCAGAGCGCATGGTGACCTCCTGCTCCTCATCCCCCTCTTTGGGGGGAGAGGAGCCGTCTGTCCATATCTCTTCTGCCACTGATCTCTCCGAGTATCAGCGTTTCCTCGTGAGGATGCTGGAGGATCTTCACCTCTCTCCCCTCTCCATGAGCAATCCTGAGCATGCGGCGCTCGCCTTCTAGGCACTTCGTGTGGCCACCCTTGTGGTGCCACCCTGGCCTGCTTCCTTTCGGGAGGCGTCCATGCGTTTCTGGCAGAGGCCCTTCTCCGGAGTTCCTGCCCCTAGGGACCTCAGCCTGAGGTATTGCGCTCCCCCAGAGTCTCCAGGTTCTATGCCTCATCCACAGTCCGGATTGATGCACCTAGACACTCCTGACGGGCTTCGCGCCCTCCACCGTGACCGGCCCCCAGATCAGGACTCTTCAGATTTTGATTTCTGGGGGAGGAGGACTTTCTACTTGGCACGGTTACTTCTCTCCATCTCCGCTCATCAGGCCCACTATGCAGCCTACAACAGGTTCTTGTGGTCAGCGCTGGGTCAGATCCTAGCTGCTTTGCCTGACTCGGAGCAAACCAGGCAAGCCATTGCTCTCTCTGCACGTGGCCTGGAGCTAGCAAGGCACCAAGCAAGGACATCTTACAACGCCAATGAGGTAGCTACCAGGGTAGTAGGGACAGCGATCTGCACCAGGAGATCGGCGTGGCTTCGCCTTTCCCGGTTGTCACCCTTGGCCCGGCGTAGGATGATTTGCTCCGCTCACCAGGGAACCTATCTCTTTCCCGTAGGGCGAGACAGCGCTTGTCGGGCAATCCTTCCCGGGGACCCTGCCTCGCTCCTCCCACCTCGGCCTCCTCAGGCCCAGAAGGTTCCCCCAGTGTGTCACCCACTGAGGGTTGAAGAACACTGTCCCTTAGGGTGCACTTAATCAATCCTCTCGGGGCTTGGTACTCACTCATTGTGATGAATGGTGAAGATTGACACAGATAAGATATAGAAATCACGCACTCACCGTAATTATGATCTTTCTGTGTATCTTCACCATTCATCACAATCCGCCCGGCCATCCCCTGGGGCTCCAGTCTCTGATCCTCCCTCCTCTGTGCCTACCCCTTTGAGAGTGGTAAGTTGGGACACACAGGGGTACTTTCTTCCTCAAGGGTACAGTCTGACTGGCACTTCCTCTCTACTATTATCTTCACCCCTACAGGGTGAGAACTGGTGGTTGCCTCCTCTGTTATCCTCCTTTAAAAAAAAAAAAAAAGAACCCCTTTTTTCACCAAATATCTTCACAGAGAGTACTGAGTCCCTGTACCCTGTCCTTCTCCAGAATAGCCGACTTGCTTTGGGGTTTGCCAGTTATTCTGTGCCTTGAATTCTGGCAGGTGAGCTTTGCCACCCTTGCAGTTCCTATAATAGTCTGAGGACGGACAAGGGTCCTGGATCCCTGTTACCTCTCACTCTCTCCTAAATTCCTCTCCCCTTCTTCTTTTTCCAGAGATTGGGGCCCCTACCCAATCCCCTTAGTTTTACTTCTCCTATGCTGTCCTCTCAGTCGTTATTTCTCCTTTTAGTTCAGTTTCTCTTCCTTTTTCTGTCCCTTGGACTCTCTTGTCCTACCCTCCATCCCTTCCTCTTACCTCTCCGGCGACTCAGAACTGGTAGGCAGGCGGAGTTGACACAGCTTAACGGCTAATCCTCGAGCGCCACGTAGTACGTCGGCCTCGAGGGCGGTGCCGATGCTGCGTCGGCTCCGCTCATCCTTTTAAATAAAAAAGGTCTCAAGGTCCTGATCTCCAGCCAGTACCCATCTGTGATGAATGGTGAAGATACACAGAAAGATCATAATTACGGTAGGTACGTAATTTCTATTTTTCTGATATATGCAGTATGATCTCACCATAGGACTGCCCCAGAGCCGAAATGGTTAATAGAACCTATGCAAATGATGGAATGCTAGGCTTGAACTCAGTTTTCAAACCACTGTCACTGGAATACATCCTGCAACCGTCAGATTCTTTACTCTGCTTGCCTAAGTAAGATGCCTCAGAAAGCTCGCCTTCATCTTTCTTGAAGATTTTATTTTCTCAGTTTTTTAAAGTGCCTGATTATTTATTTTCATTTTTAAAGCACTGTCCTTGGTATTACAGGTAGACTAATATAGATTTAGTGTTGTTCCGGTAAGTTTTTCGGTTCCTTGCCAGTTCCTTGCAGCCAGGAAGAAACCTAGCCTTTGTTTACATTTTGAGGTAAAACTTATGTAAAATTTACTTCTCTGGTAGATGGTTTCTTATTTACATTTATTTTGTGTTATTTAACTGGGGTAACTCTTTTCGCTTTGGTCTCTGAACCGACCGCAGAAAAACAAAACAAAAGGGAAAACCAGAGAAGTTTTATTTAATAGTGTGTGCATTTGTCTCAGAGAAACCCATTTTTTTTGGTTTTTTTTAGATTATGTCACAGATTCTCAAGAAAAAGACTGGCCCTGTGGGGTTTCAGCATTGTACAGAGAGTGGTGAAACATTTGCAAAAGTTGATTCACACTTACTTTATGTTTTCTGCCTAGGGTTTGACCACCTGAACGCAGACTGAGATCTGTAAAAAGTTTCCCCAGTCGACGCTTGATAGGCGATTGAATTGACTGAAGGAAAAGATGTCCCATAAGGCCGCTGACCCGGCCTTAGATAAGCCAACCTCTTCTCATTCAAAAGACAAATCCAAGGAACCAGACGAACAGCCCTCTGACAAGGGTGAAGGTTCACTTGGAAGGAAGTGAACCACGGAAACTGCTGCTGAACCGGCAACCACTACGAAAAAGAAGGACAAGAACTTGGGGAAGGAGCCACAACTGACAAACCTGATGGTTCCTACCGCTGAGGAAATTGCTAATGTTATTAGAATAATTTAGTCACTACAAACTGGTACCAGTTTGATTCCGCGACTTAGTTCACATCATCCATTGGTTCAAACTTTGTCTTCCTCTTCGGTTCCCAGTTCTCTTGAACACTACACTGATGTTTATGGTGGTGATGATGATGATGAAGAGGATTATGATGAGGACTTTGGGAGCCCCCTGAACCGGATGTTTCCCCCTGATCCTCAGCACCCGGATTCCCCTGATAAGGGACCTGAGGATTTTACCTCACATTTTGCTTTCATGAAGCAAGTGGCACAAACTCTGGACTTCACCAGAAGAGGAGGAGGAGGAGGAGGAACCAGATTACATGAAAATGATGGATGTACCAGTAACTAAGAGGTTGCTATTACTCTTCCATAAGTCTCTGAAGAGACAGGCCACTAGGATTTTGCAAACCCCCACTTCTGTTCCCCAGTGGACAAGAAGATGGATAGAAAATAGTGGGTTGCCAAGGCAGGAGCTGAATTCCTCTTTGTGCATCCCAGTCATGAATGGGTGGTACAGGCTGCTGGACGTGATAAGGCAGGCATTCCTCTAGCATCACATCCTCCGGATAAAGATTCTAGGAAAATGGACCCTATGGCCAGGAAATCTTATTTGGGTTCTTCTTTGGCCACTAGGCAGGCCACTTACATGGCCTATGTTTCCAGATACCAGAAAAGTCTCTGGAACACGGTTTTGGAGATTGCTAAGGCCTGCCCTGCTCCCATGGTATCTGACCTAGCTGAGGGTGCAAAAAGGGATGTAGAAGTCTCCAGATACCAATTTAGAATCTCAGTGGATGCCAGTGACATTGCAGCCAGACTTATGGCAAGTTCAGTATCCCTGTGAAGGTTTGCTTGGCTCAGGGCCACCAATCTATCTCAGGACACCCAGGTAAATTCCATGGATTTCACTTGTGAGCCCACGTCTCTCTCTGGTGAACAGGCAGAGATCTACATGAAAAAGATGGATGAATACAAGGTGACTTACAAGAGTGCTGCTGCTAAGGAAAAAGCAGCAACACCTCAGAAGTACCAGAGTAGAGGGGGTAGGGTTAAAACCCACTACAGACCTTTCTTCCAGACTCAGGCTGTCCCAGCCTACCAGCCGCAGAGAGGGTACTTCAAAGGCAGGAGCAGAAGGGGCAGCAGTTGGGCTGGCCCTAGTCTCCAGCCAAGTGCACAAGCAAAGCTGACTCCCTGAGGGGTCTGCCAGGGTCATCTCCCCACTCCCAGTAGGGGGCAGGCTGACTCACTACCTCCAGGCTTGGAGTTCTATCACCACAGACAAGTGGGTCCTGGAGGTAGTAACCCAGGTTCTAGGGATGTGGATATGTTGTTCAATCCACACTGTCTGGCAGGTTCCTTGCCACTTTAAATCTTGCCGGAAGGTCTTCAAGCTGGCTCCTCCCACCCACTTGGGTGGTAAAACCCTCGGCTCTGCCCCATGATGCCAGATCTTCCTTACCGCTTGAAAGCTCAGGTTTCCTCCTTAGCACTCTGCGTTTTAGGCCTGGATCTACACTCTTCGGATTTCCCGAAACTAATTTTAAAATTTACAAGACTAAGGTCTTTGTCTTCCCTCGTGGCTGCAATGGACAAATCGACTTCCAGCTTCCGTCGGTGCCCTTGTGGGCAGAAGATGTCCCGGACCGATCCGCACTCCATGTGCGTCTACTGCCTGGGGCTTGGTCATGATTCGCAGGTCTTTCTTGGCTTCGGTCTTGGAGGACTGTGCTGCCAGACTACTACTTGGCTGCCCCGAAAATCAGTACCCACCGGTCAAGTTTAAGGAGACCCATTGGGCGGTGTCTGCAGCGGCGGGCTCCGTGGAGCAGTTGGAGCAGATGATCGCCCTTGAGGAGGAGGAGGAGGCGGCCCAGGCCGCTTCTTCCTCCTCGGCCGCGGCATTTATCCTGCTTCCCTTGGGCTTCTCCTACACTGCTTCTTTTAAGGAGCTTTGTCAATCCCTCTCTACTAGGGGAGAAGGGCCATCGGGACATTCCAGTTGGTCCAGAAAGAAGGACTCTAAAGGTAAGTCCCACCATTGACGTTCGTGGGAGCAGGAAAGATCCCCTTCACCGGACCATCGACTCTCGACTTCAGTCAAGGTTGCGGCTGCGGCCGCTGGCTTTACGGTGTCCCCATCAGGTCAGCTGGCCAAGACATCTGTCAACGCGGTTGAGATTTTTCTCGACCCGTCGGACGGTTTGTCGACTGGAGAAGCTGACAACCCTTTTTCACCGGTTCCCCTGGTGGTTACCGAGGACTTGCTTGTGCCGAAGTCCCCAGTTAAGGTCCCTGCACCGAAGGAGGGGCGGGTTTCCCCCGTTCCCTCTCTGACCCACCCTCAGAATCCCTGAAGGTCTCGGTCTCGGTCCTCTTTCAGGTCCATCCAGTTCCACCAGCGTCAGCGGTCTCGGTCTTGGTACCATGGAAATCAGCGTCGCTGCTTGTCCTCTTTGGAGGATAGGCTTCGGCGCAAGCTGCATCGGCGCTACGAGGACTTGATGTGGCAGCAACTTTTACAGACCGGTAACAAACCGACTCCATCGCCTTTTCTGGCCATTAAGTGGCTGTCACCGGAGCTGCCGAAACAACCCCTCATGGTAGTCGAGGAGCCACCCTCGGCACCGGTTGTTCGGCCGAAACCGGCTGCTCCACCTATTGTGGTGGAACCTCCGCCTCCACAACCGAAGACTGGGGCCCCGACCAAGGCTTCTCAGTCATGTCAGGGCTTGCCCTATAAGTTGTCGGTCACTCTCACTTCCGATCGACCTCAGCAGGTGGAGGGTGGCTCAGGTATTCGGCAGCTGTTTGCAGACTCCTTGGAGTCTGATGACAACTCCTCCCTGTTCTCCAGGCCGATTGACCTGGAGTCTGCAGGGGGCCAGTCGGTGGACGAGAGGCCATTCTCGTTTTTGGGTATGCTTCGACTCATCTCAGTCTACTGGGATGCAGCTCGAACCCGTTCAAAAACGGGCCAAGTATCCCCTTACGGAGATACTGGACCAAGGGGATTCCCCTATGGAGGTCTTTCCGGTGGCTGAAGCCATTGTTAGCCCGGCCCTGGAGTTGTGGCAGTGGCCAGCATCTTGTCCCGTGCCTTTGGCCAGGATAGCTCAAAAGTACGCAGTCCCCAACAGTTCACTCTCCGGTTTCTCGGAGCACCCCTCTGTGGAGTGGTTAGTGACTGATAGCGTTTTCCGGTGTTCCGGGAATTCTCAGGACATGGACAAACCCCCCAATAAGGAATCCAAAAAGTTCGATTACTCAGGGCGGAAGGTTTACGCTGCTTCCTCCCTAAGCCTTCATCAGGCTAGCTCGACCGTTCTGATGGCACATTTCTCAAATGCCCTTATGGACTCCCCGGATGAGGTGATTCCTCATCTCCTGGCTGACCTTCAGACAACGGTCAAGCAGGTGTGAGATCAGGGAAGGGCGGTGGCTAAACAACAGCTCCAAACTTCATTGGACATTGGTGACTCTTGTGCCCGGTCAGTAGCGGCCACAGTGGTCATGCGCCACAGAGCTTGGCTGCAGGTCTCCACCTTCACAGCGGACACCCAGCACAAGCTGGCAGAAATTCCCTTCCTGGGCACTGACTTGTTCTGGCCCGGAGTGGAAAGCCATCTCCACAGGATCGAGAAGTCCAATGCCACCTTGGATTCGGTCATGTTTGCCCAGAAGTACAAAGGCCACCTGCAGCAGCGTGAGCCCTTGCGCCCTTCCGCTCCTGTGGCACGTCCAGACCAGCAACATCAGCATCAGGGCCAGCAGGCTTACACTTGGCGCCCTAAGGCCAAGTCTGCCACTTCTCTAGTAGGAAGCCTGAGGCAGGGTCCAGGAGTCTCCTCAGTGTGCCCTTCCTCTGTTTTCACCCAGTGACAGGTTGAGGTGTCGCCCCAACCTTGTCACTCCTCCCCAGGTTCCCCCCGTGGGGGGACAGCTCTGCCACTTTTTTTCCTCCTGGTCCGCTATCACCATGGACCACTGGGTGTTAGAAGTGGTCAGCAGGGGTCTGCCTCTGCAATTCAAGCAGTTCCCTCCCTATCAAGCCGTCGCCCCACGGGGGGCTATGGGTTCCGCAGCCTCTCTGTCGGCTCATCGAGCCAACATTGCTTTGCTGTTCCAGAAGGAGGTGATCAGTGAGGTGGCGGACCCTCCTCCAGACCCAGGGTTTGTGTCCAGGTACTTCCTGGTCCAAAACGGATGTGAGTGCTGGCGCCCCATTCTCGACCTGCATGACCTGAACAATTTCCTAAGGCCTCGCACCTTCAGGATGGTCACTCTGGCTCAGATCATTCCACCCTTGGAACCAGGCTATTGGTTCTGATCTTCCCTTGTCAGTCTTCACCATTCATTACTGCTGGGTGTAAGCCGGAGGTGCGCACCCGCCACGGGAGGTTTTTTATTTAGGAGTTGGTGCCGACGGTGCCGCCCCCAAGAGTGACACACTGCGTGATGTGCGAGGGGCGGCCGTTAGGCGTCGCAGACTCCTCCTCCATCCCAGTTCTGTTTTTCCCACCGTCGAGGTTGCACCTGCTGTGCAGAGCCGAATTCAGTACTGCATCATAGGCTGTATCCTACTTGAAGCCGTCAAGCTCCTTTATCCCATGTTTCTTGATGTCGTCGACCGGTAAGATCGTTCTGTTTTTCTATATTATTCGACGACGCTGAGAGCTTTTCTGTGTTTTTCCTTAATTGTTTCGCATCATGTCTGGTTGGGGCAAAGCATGAAGTCTGACAGGCCATGCCCTAGCATTGAGCCCCTTGTGGCCGACAATTTTCCATCACAGACTGTCATGATGTTTGTCTCCGGTGCCTGGGACCCTACCATGATATGGATCATTGCGACGCCTGCTTCTCCATGGATTGCCGTGTGTTGGAAGTCCACGCATTTAAAGTCGGATGAGCTCCACCAACTTTCGGAGGACGACGTCACCCGAGGGCTTCCCAGGCCAGACCTCTCGACCCTTCCTCCGGGTCCCCTCCCGGGTCTATATGGCCCGGCGAGAAGGAAGCCTCCTCCACTTCCAGCCATGCCAAGGAGGAGGTGTCTTCTTCGGTGCCGGAGGAACGGTGTGATCCCTCTCGGGGTCACGCCGTTGGCGCTGTCCCAGCAGTCACCTCCGTGGAGGTGCAGGCTCCCCCAGTGTCGCGGCCCCCAGTTGCAGTTCCTGGCTCTGGTGGACCCTCGTTCTCATCTGCCCTTGTCGTCATAGAGTCTGGCGCAGCTCGTGGTGCCGGTGACTCAGGCGGAGCCGTCGGTGGTGCTGTTCTGAGTCTCGGCACCATCCGTGGTGCCAGGGACTTGGGCGGCGCCATCAGCGGTGCCATCTTGGGCGGCACCGAGGACTCGGGTGGTGCCATTTGCGGTGTCGTGCTGGGCCTCTGCACCGTCTGCGGTGCTGGGGACTCGGGTGGTGCCGTTGGCGGTGCTGCGCTGGGTCTCGGCGCTGTTCGCAGTGCCAGGGACTTGGGTGGCACCGTTTGCGGTGCGGCCCGGGTTCCTGGTGCCACTGAACATGTGGATGACTCTGCGGACACAGTTGGCATTATGGCCTATGGCGGTACCAGGCCTGGTGCCGCCTCTGGGCAGGTTCCTGCAGCTGTTGCGATGGAGTCTTCCCTTGTTGACCCCTCGGAGGAGGAGGACGATTCAGGATTCAGGTGAGGACCAAGACCAGCGGCTGGAGTCTTCGGGCTCAGAACCTCCTGTAGGCCGCAGGGCTAGATGTTCCAGTGTTCCTCTCCCAGAGTCCCCGAAGCTGGTTAACCAGGATGATTCCATGGTTAGGGGTGGCCTGGAGTCTTCTGTGGTGGACCCTTTGGGTGTTCCGGAGAGGATACCCTCTACTCAAAGGTCCCGGGTAGCTGCCGTTCCTGGTGCTGCTTGGGTCCTTCAGCAGAGGGGAGAGGACTCTGCCTCGGCGAGTTCCCTTCGGGGTCTTGCTCAGCAGGGACCTCCACTGCTGGTCACGAGGAAGAGGGCTGCTTCGGAGTCCAAAGGATTGAGGAGTAGTAGTCAGGAGTGGCGACGAGCCCCCACCGCCCTGCGGGGTGCAGGGAGGAGTCGTAACTCTGATGCTCACCTTTCTGTTAAGGTCTCTAAAGCATCTTCTGATGGCAGTTCTGAGGGTTGCCCTTCTGGACTCATGCAATCCCAGGCGCGTCACAGAGGAGATTCTCCTTCAGGGCTCTTTCCGGAGTTGCCTCTTTCCCTTTCTACTACGCAACCCAGCACGATCTCAGGGTCCCCAGTCTTGGTGGCATCGCTACCTGGATCCCAAAGCCCTGGCAGAGGCTGGGCACATGCTATTAGGTGCCCCTCACCCATCTCTCTGCAACCACCTCCCTCTCTCCCAGACCATGTGGGGCCTACTAGCCCATTAACTTGGGAGACGTTCAGAGCTACCACGGCGGCCTTCCCGTCCTATGTCAGGGCTATGGTCGAACAGGTTTTCCGCCTGTCCCCCCCGCCGCAGGAGTCTTCTGAGCATTCAAGCTCCACTTCCTCCTCATCTTCCTCCTCTGAGGAAGAGGAACTTCCTGTCCACCTTTCCTCTGACACTGATTTCACTGACTATCAGCGTTTCCTTTTGAGGATAGTGTCGGAGCTTTGTATCTCCTACATCCGTAGGGACAATACTGAGCAGCAGATGCATGCTTTCGTTAGTGAATTCAGAGCTCGCCATCTGGTGGTGCCTTCCTGGCCGATCCCCTTCCAGGAGGCGTCTATCTGCACCTGGCCGTCTCCAGCCACTCCTTCTCCAGCACCAGGAGACTGCAGGAGACGGTATTGTGCCCCCCCACGAGTCTCTAGGTTCTCTGCCTCACCCGCCTTCGGGTTTGACGTCCCTAGACACTCCTTCCGGGCCTCGACGCCTGGTGCACGACAGGCCTCCGGATTCAGATTCTGCTGAATTCGACCGGTGGGGACGAAGAGTTTTCTCTTCCGGTCGTACGTTGTTATGCATCTCGTCACATCAGGCTCACCACGCTGCTTACAACAGGCATCTATGGTCGATGCTGGCTCAAGTCTTAGCCTCTTTGCCTGACTCACAGCAGTCTAGACAGGCCAGTGCCCTCTCTGTGCAGGGTCTGGAGCTTGCAAGGCACTAAGCGAGGGCATCCTACGATGCCAATGAGGTGGCGTCCAGACTAATAGGGATAGCGATCTGCATTAGGTGGACAGCATGGCTTCATCTCTCCAGACTGTCACCCATTGTCCAGTGTAGGGTGGCTAACTCTGCCTTCCGGGGGACCCGCCTTTTTTCCCGGAGGGCAAGGAGGCTTCTTCAGGGGAACCTCCCTCCCCCAGTCCACGGGGGACGCTGCCTTCCCCTCACCCTCCTTAGACTTCCTGGTCTAGTGGTTAGGGTCTCCTCCTCCCTTCTTTTCACCAGTAGGAGGCTGAGGGATCTGTTCCCTCAGGGTCTACTCAGACTTCCCTTCGGGGGGGCTTGGTACTCACCCAGCAGTAATGAATGGTGAAGAGTGACAAGGGAAGATATGAAAATTACGTACCTACCGTAATTCTTGATCTTCTCTTGTATCTTCACCATTCATTACTGATTCCCACCCACCTTCCCCTCACGGGCCTCCTTCTTCGGCGTCTCCCCCTCCCTGCTCATTCCTCCTACTTCTTCGTTGGCCTTTAAGCCAAAAAAAAACAAACAAAAAAAAACTATCTTGATTTTTCCGTTCTTTTCTGAATGGATCCTATTTCCTCAAGGTAAAGGGGGAACGAGTGGAATTTATTCTGTCCTGAGGGAACTCTTTCTGATTGCCCTTAGGGGTGACCTCTTGGTTTTCTTAACCATGTGGTTCAATTCACAGTTAAAGAACCATACCTCTATGGCTCGGTCCTTTTTGTCCTGGTCCCTCTGGCAGGTCTTAAACTTCTTTTGTATCAGTTTCTTCTGGTTGGTGCTTTCCTGGGACTTCAGTTACCTTGATGCATAGGGGATGCTACTGGGATGCATAGGGAGAGGCATCACCAGTAGAAAACAGGAAGTTATTATCCCTCTGTACAGACAGCTGGTGAGACCCCATCTGGAGTACTGCGTGCAATTCTGGAGACCCAATCTCCGCAAAGACATAGACAGGATGGAAGTCGTCCAGAGGAGGGCAACTAAAATGGTGCAGGGTCTGCACTGGAAGACATATGAAGAGAGACTTAAGGAGCTTAATATGTATAGCCTCGAGGAAAGGAGGAGAGGGGGACATGATAGAAACTTTCAAGTACCTCAAGGAATCAACAAAGTCCAAGAGGTAGCATCTTTCAAAAAAGAGGTGTGCAAGAACAAGGGCACAATTTGAAGAAGATAGAGGGCGGCTCAGAGGTAATTTAAGGAAGTATTTTTTCACAGAGAGGGTTGTGGATGCATGGAACGGCCTTCTGGAGGAGGTTGTGGAGTCAAAAACAGTGGTGGAATTCAAGCATGCATGGGACAGTCATAAGGCCATTCTAGGGGGTGGGGGTAGGAAGAAGTAGGCTGCTGGTTAACTAGGATCTGCAGCTTATCCAATAGGTAGGGAAATGGGCAGACTGGGTGGGCCAAGTGGTCCTTATCTGCCATCAAAGTCTATGTTTCTATGTTTCTTGAGCTGGTGCTATTGCCTTGCCTTCAGGGAGTCCGACTGAGTTCCCACTCTATCCTTTTAGTAAAGGTGTGCCCTCTGTAGAGCTCACCCCTTCCCCACACACATATGTGTTAGCACTTAACAAGGTGCTAGAGGACCTCTTCCTAGTTGGGCGCTCTCTTTCTAGAACAGAATTCTGCCTCAGCAGTCTGTGAGCTCTCAGCTAGAGTTTAAGGGGTTGGGATGACGGGAGGATAGAGAATCTGCCCTTTGTGTCCAATATGTGCAGGCAGTTCAGTTGAACCTTCTTTTCAGTCCTATCAAGCGGGATCCTTGCTCCCTTGTTTTGGTTCTGAACTTATAAGCCTTAAACCGATATATCAGTGGGCAGTGTTCTCCCCTCCCAACATCCCTTGTTCTCTCCCTCTCTTCTTCTTCTTCTTCTTCTTCTTCCTTTTTCTCCTTTTCTTCATCTGTTCCTCCCTTGGAGCTTCCCCAGAAGTGAGGCCCTGCGGTCTTTTAGGGTGGGCATTTTCAGCTTTTCTGTCCTCTTCTGGCTTATGCCTTTTTCAGTTTATATCCTTTACTTTTTTCTATCCCTCGGCTCTCTTGCCTCGCCCTCTTTTTCTTATCCTTATTTCGCCTCTCCAGCTAACAGAACTGGGATGGAGGAGGAGTCTGTGGCGCCTAACGGCTGACCCTCGCACATCATGCAGTGCGTTACTCTAGGGGGCGGCTAAATTGAACTCCCTTCCTGAGTCTCAGACGAAGCAGGAAGTGGTGGATCTAGTCCGGTCTGTACGTTCGGCCCGTCGACACATGCTCCGTGCCATGTACAACGCATTATATGCTGCTGGTTGACGCTCGGCTTTTGCCGTGGGTTTGCGGCGTCATGCCTGGCTCCGGGTGTCAGGTTTGGTCCTGGAGGTGCAGTCTGCTATCCAGGACGCGCCCTTCAGGGGTTCAGTGCTGTTCGGGGGTGATGTCAAGGACATCATCACCGATCTGCAGGAGAAGGGTACTGCACTTAAGTCAGTCGACTCCATGTACAAACCCCCTCAGGCTCAGCGTCCCTTTTGCAGACGTTCTCGGCAAAAGGCAAAACCTCAGGGAAAGTGGGCCAACAAACATTGGGCCCTTACGGCTGCCAAGGCCCCCCCGCCCAAAAAAGCAGCGGGTGCTTCAGCCGCGACGCTGCCCCACACCTCCTGACTCCTTTCCTCTCCCACAGCCTCTGGGCCTCCCAGAGGAACCAGTAGGAGGGAGATTCTCCCTCAATCTACTGGGTTGGGAGAGGATCACTTCAGACGCTTGGGTGCGCCAGCTGAACACAACAGGACACTCTATAGAGTTTCTTTGGAAACCTCCTCGAAACCCCCCCCCCCCAGGTCTTCTTACTCCGCAGAACATCTTCTACTGGTTCAGGAAGAAATATCCTCTCTTCTTCTGAAGGAGGTGATCGAAACCATTCCTCCCCAGCCTCGGGGGATGGGTTACTACTCCCATTTCTTCCTGGTCCCGAAAAAGTCGGGAGATGTGAGGCCGGTTTTCGACCTCAGCTCCCTGAACTTGTTTGTGGAGTACAAAAGGTTCAGGATGCTCTCTATGCAGAGTCTTCTGCCCCTTATTCAGCCGGGACTTTGGCTGTGCACTCTGGACATGCAGGATGTTTACCTGAATATCCCTATTTGCCCTTCCCGCTGCAGATACCTGCATTTTGTGTTCAAGGGGGACCACTACCAGTTCAAGGCCCTCCCATTTGGTCTTTCCTCGGCGCCCCAAGTATTCACCAAATGCCTTTCGGTGGTAGCAGCCTACCTGCATACCCAGGGGGTGCAGGTTTTCCCGTACCTGGATGACTGGCTCCTGGCAGCCTCGTCCAGGGAGGAACTTCTGCGCTTCCTTTCCCTTATCCTGCAGGTTTTTGCCTGCCTGGGTGTTACCGTCACCCAGGCCAAGTCGCACCTGATCCCGTCCCAGAGGCTCCAGCTTATCGGGGTGATCCTGGACACAACCTCCGGCATGGCATTCCTGCCACTGGACAGGGCGGCCTCATTCCAGGCTCAGGTCAGCCTGTTGTCCAGCCGCAGGCGGGTCAGCGCCAGGTAGGTCCTTCATCTCCTCAGGCTCTTGGCGGCTGCTATTCCGACAGTCCCTCACACTCGGCTCCACATGAGAATCTCTCAGTGGATGCTTCGGTCTCAGTGGGATCACCTGGTGGATGACCTAGATCAACTTGTTCTGGTCTCCAATCCTATGGCACGGGACTTACAATGGTGGACGGTTCAGGAAAACCTTTGCCAGGGAGTTCCCTTCTGCCTTTCTTCACCCTCCCAGACACTGACTACAGATGCCTCGGGCGAGGGTTAGGGAGCCCACCTCGGGCCTCACAGGACCCAGGGCTCCTGCTCCAAGCCCAAAAAATCTCTCCACATAAATGTGCTCAAGCTTCGGCCCGTGCTTTACACTCTTCAGGCTCTGCATCTTTATCTGCTTCCCGGACATCTGGCTGTCCAGACAGACAACATGTGTGTAGTCTGGTACATCAACAAACAGGGAGGAACTTGTTCCTACCTTCCCTGCAGGGAGGCGATGCAGGTTTGGGAATGGGCAGTGCAGCACAACCTTCACCTCATGGCCATTTACATCCCGGGGGCGAGAACACGTTGGCAGACCACCTCAGTTGGTCATCTGCTCATGCTTATGAGTGGGAACTAGATCAGCGGGTAGCAGATGATATCTTTCTATGCTGGGGAACTCCTCAGGTAGACCTGTTTGTGTCCCCTGTCAATGCAAAACTTTTCGCCTTCTGCTCGCTCGCTCCAGGGCACGGCATTTTATGGAGAGACACTCTGTCTCTAGGCTGGAAGGGAAGATTCGTCTATGCCTTCCCCCGATCCCCTTGATTCTGAGGGTCTTACAGAAACTCAGCTCGGAAGGAGCTTGCATGATTCTCATCTCTCCTTTCTGGTCCAGGCAAGTTTTGTTCTCTCTTCTGCAACAGTATTCAGAGGAACCTCCTCTTCCTCTGTCGCATCTTTTGCCTACCCAGGATCAGGGGACCCTGGTCCATCCAGGCCTCAAGTCCCTTCCGTTGCATGCGTGGCTCCTACAGACATAGCTGAAGCCCGATTTGGGGTTTCCCCACTGGTGGCTGAGATTCTGGTGGAGGCCAGGAAGCCCTCCACTAGATCTACCTATGCTATGAAATGGAAAGAGTTCTCTATTTGGGCCGCTTCCAAAGTTTTCATTCCTTTCTTGTGCTCTGTTTGGTGGCTTTTGGATTACTTGTGACACCTCTTTGATCTGGGTTTCAGTCATTCCTCTCTGAAGGTTCATATGGTGGCCATTTCGGCTTACCATGTTCCTATTGGGGACAGGACTTTTGCGTAACTGGAGGTCTCCAAGACCTTTCTTAGAGGGGTCCTCCATTTGAGACCCCCCATTTGGGTTCCTGTCCCTCTTTGGGATTTGAATTTTATCCTTGAGAAGCTTACTCTGCCTCCTTTTGCGCCGGCAGCCTCAGCAGACCTAAAGTTCCTTTCATTGAAGACTCTCTTCCTTGTGGCCATTACTTCTGCTCGAAGGATTTCCGAACTCCAGGCCTTGATGTGCAAAATCCCGTATTTGATTTTTCATAAGGAACGTGTGGCTCTGCGTACCAACCCTAAGTTTCTTCCCAAGGTGGTAGTGGAATCTATGCTGAGTCAATCCATAGAGCTGCCTGCTTTCTTTATGCAGCACTCCAATCAAGGGGAGTACCTCTTGCATACTTTGGATGTTCACCACATTCTGAGATACTACACCACCAGGACTAAGGATCTCAGAAAGACTGATAAACTGTTTGTCTCTTTTGCGCCTAAAAGAGAAGGCAATGCTGTTTCTAAGCAATGCTGATCTAAATGGTTGGCTCATTGTATCACTTTCTGTTATGACAAGTACAACAAGACCCTGCCGGATCAAGTAAGAGGCCAGTCCACCAGAGGGGTTGCTGCCTCCGCTGCTTGTTTCAAGAATGTGTCAGTGGCAGACATCTGTGCAGCCTCAACTTGGACTTGTGTCCATACCTTTACGAAACACTACAGTTTGGACATTGCCTCTTGCCATAGAGCGGGCTTCGGGCTGGCTGTTCTGCAAGGTGTTCTTTCCCAAGACCTTCACAGCCAGAGGGTCTACTTTTGGGTCATTTTCCTCCTCCCGTTTGCTTCTGCTTGTTCCAGACTGCTTGGGACTCAGTACTATTTGTAATTACGTACTGCAAGAGCCCTCTCGAAGTAAGATAGTACAGTTACATAAGAACTTACTGTCACAGTAGATCTTCGAGAGAGGCTCTTGCAGTAGATATACCTTCCCGCCCTCCATCCCCCTAAGCTTTTTCAGCTCCTTTTCCAGTGAAGGAAACATCCACTGCTCTCTCATCTTGCCTTTTTTGGCCTTTGGCGGGAAAGAACTGGAAGGAGAATGTGGGGAACTGCCCCTTTATACTGACGTTGGTCACTTGACATGGGGCCGGTTCCCTGCCAGAGACTGCTAGCTAGAATTTTTTCCATGGGGTCCTGAATCCTGCCGGCTTCAGTCCTATTTGTAGTTACCTACTGCAAGAGCCTCTCTCGAAGATCTACTGTTACAGTAAGTTCTTACGTAACTGTACTTTCCTGACCTATGGGAATGTGTGAGAAGATAACCCAGCATCAAAGAAGGTCCACTTATTACTGGATAGTACAGTATGACCAGTTTGGTACTCTAAGGTGGGAAAGGAGCCCCTTGTGGGTGGAGGGCCATTCCGCAAGGGGCACAGCTGCTACCATAGAGGCTGTCAGTGATGTTTCCCTGTTGAATCTCCAAAGCAGCTACCTGGAAAACAGTACACAGCTTTACGAGGCATTACACTCTGGATAATCTGTCCAGGGGTGATGCCAGATTCGGCACAGCAGTCCTGCAAAGTCTGTTCCTAAGATAGGGTTCTGTGCCCACTTCCTGAGGTACTACTTGGTAGTCTGCATATAGTTATGAATACCTGAATATTATTGGGGTTAGAAGAAAAAATTACTTACTTCGTAATCTTGTTTCTTCCAAGTGATCCTCCGGTATTCATAACTCTCCCAACAAGTCTCCCCTTCTGGAATCTTCAGCCTCTGCACTCCTGAATACTGTGCTCTCAGGGGCATAAATGCCATTTCTGGCACACATGTTGTGATTGGGTTTCCTGTTGATCTTATCTGTGTCAGTCGTCACCATTCATCAACTTTGGGTATAGTGGCCAGAGGTCACGACCCCACGGGAGCTCTTTTTTTTTTTTTTGGGATGGGCAGAGTCGACGTACCATCGGCGCTGCCCTCGAGGCTGACGCACTGTGTGGCGCTCGTGGGTTGGCTGTTATGTGTGGTCGACCCTGTTCCTTTTATTCTTTGCGACAAGCAAGTCTTGTGTTGGTTGTTTCCGTAGGTAATGTCTCGGTCGGGGGGCAAGAGAACTTTGAAGACGGGACTGCCCCCTATGCGTCGGTGTCCGTGCGGCTGTAAGTACTCCGTTACCGACCAGCATGACCATTGCCTTGCGTGTCTTGGCCCGCTACACAACATAGATTTGTGTGATGCCTGCTTCTCCATGGACCATTGTGTCATCGAACAATGCACATGGAAAGTGGGACGAGCTCCGCCGACTTTCGAGGGACGGACGCGCACTTGTCGGGCCAAGCCACGGTCTCTCGGCCTTTCTTCTGGGTCCCTCCTGGTTCTACTCACGGACCACGAAGGAGGGCTTCTGCTTCTTAGCCTAGCGTTGCAGGCGCGCCTTCTGCGGTAGGAGGCCCAGTCCGTCCTTCCTGGGGGCCGGGCGGGAGGCACCTCCTTGGCAATCGCCCCTTTGGGGGTGAAGGCTCCCCTGGTGTCGTGTCCCCGGGCTGGGAAACCTGGGTTGGCGCCGTCCTTGATGATGTCTCGCACCATCGTTGGCACCAGTCTGTCGCTCGGTCTCTGCTATCGAGCCATTTGTGGCACCGATGTTGCTGATGGTGCTGTGGGAGGCTCTACAGCATCGTCCTTGTCTGTTTTTCACCTCGGCACCATTCGCGGTGCCGTGGTTGAACACGGTACCATGTTCAACTCTGATGCCGCTTGCGGCACCGAGCAAAGACACGGTGCCATGGAGATTTCCAACCTCTGCGCCATGTGCGGTGCCGAGAGTGTGGTTGGGGCCATCGTCGGCGCTATCTCTGGTCTCGGAGCCACTTGCGGCGCCATGGGTTGGGATGGCGCCATGACAGGTCTCGGCTCCAATACTGCTGCCATCCTTGGTGCTGTGTCTTCTTCGCGCACCACTCGCGGTGCTCTTGAGGGCTTCGGCGCTGACTCTGGTGCAATCCCTCGTTCTGGTGCCCCATTCAGTCAGCATGGCAGCGGGTGTCCACATACCGTCTGGCACAGGACTTCGGTCTCCACCTCCTCAGAGGCGGAATTGGACTCTTGAGTCAGATAGGCAGTCTGACTCTTTGGAGTTGGCTGCTCACATGGACACCTTGGTAGTGTCCTCGACAGGCCAGAGCCAGCCCCCCTCTGAGGAGCGGACAGTGGCCTCTGGGTCCAGAGTCGGGGGTTCTTACCACCAGGCGGTGGTGCAGGCCACCATTGCCCTGCAACCTGGCCTCGGAGGGTTTTCTGACCCCTCAGTGGTGGCACCCCCCCTCAGGTGGTGTGCCTGAATCGCCCAACTTTGGGGCCGATCGGAGCACCCACAGGAGGTGAGGGTGCTGCTCCCTGGATAGTCCCTTCAGGGACTGACCAGGGCTGCCAGCTGCCTAGACTGGCTTTTTCGAGAAGAAGGGCTCTTTCATACTCCGAGGGGTCAAGGGGTAGGGGTTTGACGCGGCGGCCCTTTTCTGGGACCCACCCAGGTTCCGGAAGGAGTCGTAGTGCGGATCTTCGCCCTTCCTTTTCAGTTTCCTTGAGAGGGCCCTGTTCTTTGGAGGTAGGGGACCGTCCTTTTGGACTTTCACGGCCCTGGTCACCTCGCAGGGGGGATTCTTCAGGGCGCAGCCTAGGCAGTTCCAGTATAGTTGACCAGCTGTCAGCTGTTGGGTTTTCTGGAGCTCCCTCTTCCCTTGGGGCTCCAGGTGTGCTCTCTGGCCCAGGCAGAGGACAGCCAATTCCTGTTGTCGGCTATGTCCCCTCTCCTCTGCCACTTTCTCCTGCTCTCCTAGGTATTCTTGGTCTTGGCAGACCTCTCTCCTGGGAGCAGTTCAGAGCTGTGGCTGCTCAATTTCCTTCTTACGTCAGGGCTTTGGACAGACAGGTTTTTCAACCTCCCCCTGAGTAGCCAGCTTCTGAACTCTTGAGGTCCTCTGACTCTTCATCCCCCTCTTCTGGAGAAGAGGAACCATCTGTCCACATCTCCCCAGCTTCTGATCTTGCAGAGTGTCAGCAATTCCTCATGAAGATGTTGGAGGACCTGCACTTCACCCCACCCACGCAGCACAATCCAGAGCACTCAATGCGCGCCTTTTTAGGCGATTTCAGTGCGGACACCCGTGTGGTGTCCCCCTGGCCTGCTCCCTTTCGGGAGGCATCGTTGCGTTTCTGGCAGAGACCCTTTTCCGGAGTCCTGGCCCTTAGGGATCTCTGCCAGAGTTATTGTGCCCCCCCGGCGTCTCCAGGTTCTATGCCTCATCCTCAGTCGGGATTGACGCAGCTGGACACTCCTGATGGGCTTCGCACCCCCTCACCATGACCAGTCCCCAGATCAAGATTCTATGGATTTTGACTTCTGGGGGAGGAGGACTTTCTACTCGGCACAGTTGCTGCTCTTTATTTCAGCACATCAGGCCCACTACGCTACCTATGATATGTTCCTGTGGTCCAGGTTAGGTCAACTCCTAGCCGCTATGCCTGACACGGAGGTAACCAGACAAGTCATTGCACACTCTGCATGTAGCCTGGAGCTAGCAAGGCACCAAGCGAGGGCATCTTACGACGCCAACGAGGTAGCTTCCAGGGTCGTAAGGACAGCAGTCTGCACTAGGCAGAAGGCATGGCTACGTCTTTCCTGGTTGTCACCTTTGGCCCGGCATAGGGTGATTTCCTCCCCCTACCAGAGAACTCATCTTTTCTCCCATAGGGTGAGACGGCGTCTGTCTGGGCAATTTCCTACTCCTTCCAAGGTGTCCCCGTCTCACTCTCCCCACTCCTGGGCCTCTCCAGACCCGTGAAGGTTCTCTCTCTTGGTGTGACACCCACTGAGAGCTAAGGGACTTAGTCCTTTAGGGTTAAGCCCCCTTCGGGGGGCTCGGCACTCACCCAAAGGTGATGTCTCTTTCACCCCCCTCCTTTCTGTTGGTCAGCGGTGGGGTGACCTTGGGCACATAGGAGGATGTTTTTCTCTAGGGGAGAGTGGCTAGGATGGGGGGGCACGCCTTCCTCATCATCTTTAGAGAGGCAGTATAGCACAGTGCTTTAAGGCTCTGAGCTGCAGATCTGGTGACATCCAGCAGACCAGACCTGGGTTTGAATCCCACAGCTTCCATTTACATACTGTGTGACCCTCAGCAAGTCTCTTAACTTCCCTGTGCTCCCAGGTTGTGTCTGTAAAAAAAAAAAAAAAAAATGCTTTCAGCTTAGTGTGCTACCACTGGTTAAACAACTACAAAAAAAATAAAAGAATGGTGAAGATTGACACAGATAAGATATGAAAATTACGTACCTACTGTAATTTTGATCTTTCTGTGTATCTTCACCATTCATCACAATCCCTCCCTCCATCCCCCTGGGGCCTCAGTCTCTGGGTCCCCCTCCCCCTATGTGCCCTCTCTTTCATCCCCCTCCTTTCTATTGGTCAGGAGTGGGGTGACCTTGGGCACATAGGGGGATGTTTTTCCGTAGGGGGAGAGTGGCTAGAATGGGGAGCACGCCTTCCTCAGTGCCTCGGCTCCACCCCCGTGGGGTGGGGGTTGGTAGTTGCCCTCTTTCCTGCTCTCTCTCCCCTTCTCCCCGTCAGCTTTTCTTTAATTCCCTTTGATTTTCTTGTCCTTTAGACACAACCTCAAATTAATTTGAGGAACTAGTTTTCTTATGCCAAAAATTTGACTTTTTTTGGGGGGGGGGGTGTTCCCTGTATCCTGTCTTTTCTTCCAGAATAGAAGATTCTGCCTATATTGGGGTTATTGCCAGTGATTCTGTGCCTTGAATTCTGGCAGTTTAGCCTTCTGGCTATTCCTTCACAGTTCTTATACAATCTGGAGACAGGTCAAGGTTCCATGGTATGTTCCCTCTCCCCCCCCCACATCCTTACTGCTAAAATTCCCTACCCTCCCTCCCTCCTCCTTTTCTACTTCCAGAGATTGGGGCCTTTCCCAATCCCTTAGTTTTTCAGCTGTACTCTGTCCTCTTAGTCATTTATTTCTCCTTTTAGTTTGTATATCCTTTCTTTATCTGTTACTTGGACTCCTTGTCCCTCCTCCCAACCTTTCCTTGCCTATGGCAACTCAGAACTGGCTGGAGGGTAGAATTGACCACACATAGGCCAACCAGGCGCCATGCAGTCACGTCAGCCTCAAGAGGCAGCGCCGATGGTGCGTCGATCTCCGTCCATCAAAAAAAAGCCTCAATAGACCGCCATCATACCCTAAGGTGATGAATGGTGAGATACACAGAAAGATCAGAAATTATGGTAGGTACATAATTTTCATTTGTCCCCTTCCCCTTTTTGGGTAATTTGGACATTCTAGGGTGTTCTTTCATATGTTATGCCTTCCAGTTGGAGGCCCTTTTTTGCGGGTTAAGGGGGTTCTCTCTAATTCTTCTTATTATTATTATTATTACACTTAGTGTTGAGGGAGTGCCCTCTGTTATTATTATTAATATTGTTGTTTTTATTACTATTATTATTACACTTAGTCCCCGTGGGCCTGTCTTTTCAGGCATCCAGGAAATCTGAAGGGTTTAGAACTAGGGCAGTTAGTATAAGGCAGCATTTGAAAAGTGGCTCATGCAAGAAAATTCCATCATTTGCATATGTTCCAAATTCTCTCTGAGCAGTTCTACTTAGGAGGAAGACTGCACAGAGTTATGAATACCTGAGTATCACTTGGAAGAAACAAGATTACTAAGTAAATATTTTTTCTTTTCTTATGTTTATTAAAATTTCTGCAGGAGCATCGATGAAGTGCTGCTGCTGTGGTGGATGGCTGGATCCGTCTCCCTGGAGCAACGCTTTATTGAATCAGAGCAGCTTGTTTTGGTTATGTTCCGTACAGTAGGCTTATCAGCCTGCGGGAGAAAAGTGTTTTCTAATGTTACCCCTGATTTGTGCATGTCTGAACTTTTGGGCGTGTTCATGCATCCTACTGGAGGACACCGGATAAGTCATCCCCATCTGTTTGACCTTGTGGCTACAGAATGCAGATAACTGAGCTCATATCCATGCACAGTAAAAAATATTGTTTACAGTACAGCAGCAGTGCAGTGCAATTAGGCAAAAAAAATTTGACCCTACCTTTTTTCCCCACTATAGAAGATTCCAGGTGTCTTTCAGTTTTATTTGCTGATATAATTTTGTGGCTCCACCAAAAATGTTGTATTTTATTGTTTTTAGTTTTTTTTTTTCTCAAGAAAAAAAAGTGGCTGTCACGTTTGGCTTGAAATAACATTGTATACCTGGTAAGGGTTAGGATCAAGAAAATAACAAAAACTCAAGTTGTGCTGCATAGGAGGTACCTGAAAAGTAGATTTGATGTATACGCTGTTGTTTGTTTTTTAACTAATGGTAGGTGAAACTAGCTTATTAGAAAAAAAAATGTTTATTGCATTGCTGCTTTAAGACTACCAAAATATGTATTTTAATTGAAAAGAAAGGCACACCAAAATTGATGGACAGGTCTTTGTACTTTTTGGAGTGTAACTAATTAATGTTTGAAGTCCTAATGTTGTCTTTGCCACTGATACTTGTGTTTCTGAAAGTTTCTCCAAGTCAGTTTCATTTCAAGGTCTCTTTTCTCTCTCTCTCTTTCCTCAGTTGTGGGGGGTGAAGTTTTGACCCTTTCCACTCTAAACACTAGGGAGAAGAAGCAGGTGAAGGTGTTGGCGTTGGTCCGTGAAGAAGGGGCGCCCAAGGCAGAGGGAGGAACAAAACTGGAAACATTTGTGCTGTCTTACGAGATCTTAACAGGTAAGTGCAGACACTGGATGATTCAGCTCCTTTGGTATCAAGATGCAGCAGCTGAATATTGCAGTATTGAAATAGGGGTCCACAAGCCCCATAGACATCATGTGAAAGCTTTCTGTACAAGCTCATAACCGGCACTTTTTCAAGATATCAAAATCACTGCATGTTGTGCACTACATAGTTTGTGCAGTATTCGAGGTTGACTTAAAAAGAGTTATGGATGAGTTGAAGACGAGTGTCTGTTAAACTGAGGTCTCATCTGTCTGCTCTGGTGGTTGTCCAGGTGAACTGTGAAGTTCCAATGGCACTTTCCAAAAACAGTAGGGACAGTCTTATTTAAAATCAAATGCCAGACATTATTATCTGTTACTCTTTAAACTTCAACAACCTTACTCAGAAATCGTACAAATTTGAACATTTTCATTTCCAGTCCTGAAATCCAATAACAGAAAAACATACTGGTACTCAGGGGCCATCCACATCAACATTTCCTGCATGCATAATTATCTTTTCTGAATTTTATACTTTGCTCAAAAACTCAACAAATTGTTTTACTGCTATATGGGCAGAGGACAATTGATGCCTGACCTACTAGAAAATATATTTTGAGTTAATAAAATTAAAAAATTAAGTGTACTGTTGTCGTACAAAACTAATGAGTAAGGAAATGTTGAATTAATCAATAGTACACTTTTAAGACTGCCTACACAACTGGAGTATCCTCAGAGTTTTAGAAATATGCTTTGGGAACTGGTTCACCAAAGGTAATTCCACATGTAAGTGTTCCATTGTTTTCATGTTGCAAGTTAGAAGAGGCTCGAGGACAATATTGTTCATTTAAATTCTTGTGTTTCATGTTTACCTGAGCAGAGGAATTTACCCAGTACCCTGGTACCACATTTCCCCCACTCACCAGCCTACTGTACCCACTGATTAAGCTTGTTAAATATTTTACTTTTTTACTGTTTTGTGGGAATTGTGCACAAAGTCCCATTAAATCAAATTAGTTTAGAAAAGCTATTATTTTAAATTAGGAAACAACTAGCACCCTCCTCAGTGAGTTTGCCATGAAATAAATAATAATAACCTTGTAATTAAATCTTTTGACTTTATGAACATAAATAAATAAAGGGGGTGCCAAACATTTAGATTTACATATCAGAATGAATAAAAATACATTCAAACAACATGAAGTCTTGCTGTATTCTGACTATATGCAGTTAGCCTCAGCACTCGAACTGCTCCGGAGAGTAAGGGGTTAATTCTATGCCAGGGCATAGAATGTTGAGCTCGAGCTCGGTTTTCAAACCTCTGTCTCTGATACATCTCAGTGGAACCGTCAGATTCTTTACTCCGCCTAACTGTGAAGTCGTCCGGAGATTTCTCCTTCGCTTTAGTTCGGTAAAGTTTGAATCGTCGGTTTGTTCAACCGATTTTCTTGTTTTTTCGGTATCGGATCTCTGTCTACGGTACAGGGTAGTGTAAGTAGAGAGACAGTGAGTTGTTTCTGAATTTTGCTATGTGGAAATTGTTTTCTTCAGTTTCCTATTGGTCGGTTCAGTTGGGAACTGAAACAATCGCTTATCTTTATTCTTTTTTCTGGGTTTTAGTAGGGGTGTCCGGTTCTTATCGGTTTCAAAAAAACGAGATTTTCTTTGTATTTTTCCACAGCCCATGACACGGTTGGTAACCGATAAGGGTGTATTACCTGGCTTAAAAGCTGTTAAGGGTAATTGGTAAGTTAAGGCTATGTCTGAGAAACCCAAGAAGAAAACCAGTCACACTGGGTTTCAAATCTGTACTGAGTGTGGGGAGGCTTTTGCTAAAGCTGATCCCCTCCTCATTTGTGTTTATCTGGGGTTTGACCACCTCAAATCAGACTGCCCAATATGTAAAAACTTTCCCAAAGCCACTTTGGATAACAGCGTAAGTAGGCTGAAGGAGAGGGAGGCCAAGAAGTCCGCTGACCCGGATGGCCAGCCCTGTTCGGTTCCAACCAGACCTGAGTGGGTGTCGGCTGACACGGGTGATACACCCTCTGGCAAAAGGAGATCCAACTCTGAGGGGTCAGTTCCGTTAAAAAGGAAAAGGAAGTTGGCCAGTTAAGATCCTGAACTGCAAGTTCCAGCCGCCGCTGAAATAGCCAAAGTGATAAGCATTGTGCAGTCGCTTTGTCTGGTTCCTTCCGAACCGACCCCTCTGACTAAGCAGTCGGTTCGGTTGGAGCCAACTCCATCGGATTATGATCTGGAATTGTTTTATGATGTGGACTGGGAGGGAGATGAAGAGTAGGAAGAGGATTTTGAGGGTATTGATTGTGGAGGCCTAGATGAGCCTTTAGAGCCTGACATCTCCCCAGACAGGCCTTCCAATGTCTCCCCTCCCAGGCTTTCTGAGTCCCCTTCCCATTTTCTGTTTTACAGAAAAGTGGCTGAAACTCTACAACTCCCAGTGGTGGAAGCTGCTGAAGAGGAAGAAGAGCCTGACTGTATAGAACTGATGGACATCCCAGAGTCCAAAAGGTTGTCTACCCCTCCTGACAAGTCCTTGGGGGAAACAGACAAGAAAAATGTTTCAAATGCTTAATTCTAGGAGCGTGGATATGTTGTTCATCCACACTCTTTGGCATGTCCCTTCCCCTTTAAATCTTGCTGGAAGTCTTCAAGCTGGCTCCTTCCACCTACCTGGGTGGTAAATACCACGGCTCCGCCTCATGACGCCATATCTTCCTTTCCGCTGGAAGATTCGGGTTCCCTCGTGCTACTTTAGCAACTTACTCTTAAACTCATCTGAGTTAGTGACTCCAATTTTAACACATCAGACATGGAGGACAAATCGTTCCCCAGATTTCGCCGGTGTACCTGCGGCCAGAGGATGTCACGCACCAATCCCCACCTCTCATGTGTCTACTGCCTGGGTGTCGGACATGACACCTCGTCCTGTACTTTTTGTTTAGCCTTCAATCCCAACATTCTGGAAGACCGCAAGGCGCGCCTAAAATTGGGGAGACCGGAGAAAAGGAACCCACTGGTGAAATCTAAGGAGGCGAGGTGGGCGGTTTCCATGGCCGCGGGATCCGTCGATCAGTTGGAACAGATGAAGGCATTTAAGGAGGAAGCGGCTCAAGCTTTGGCCACTTGAAGCTTTTTTGTTCCACTCGACCTTGGCTCAACTTTTATTGGCTCTTTTCGGGAGTTGTGCCAGTCTCTCCCCACCAGGGGTGAGGCACCCACGGGCTCACACTCCTCCCATCCTTGGAAGAGGGACAAGGACCCAAAGTCTTCGTCCAAATTGAGATGCTCCTGGGACCGAGAGAGATCCGAGTCCCAGGAGCATGCGGTCTCGACTTCGGTCGAGATCACTTCCTTGGCCGCCGGCTTTTCAGACCTTCCATCTGGACAGACTGAGGCTGAGGAAACGGCTGAACCGGCCAAAATTATGCTTGACCCGATCGAGCCTTTATTGCTGACTCTGGTCGACACTTCTTTGGAAAGGATGCCGAACCTTTCTTTTCCCGATGAGGAGACATTGCCCTTGGGTGTCCCCATCGAGGAATTTAATCCAGAACCTCAGTTTTCACTGACTCAGGTCACTCCTGATCGACTGAGCCGACCCTGTCAGTCTCGATCGAGGAGTAGGACCCCTTCAGTCGGTCGTCCGAAAAAGGGTCACAAACATTCCAAAAAGAGGCGCCGCCACCAATCCTCATCCATCTCGGACGAGGAGAGGCTTCAACGGAAGCTCAGTCGATGCTATGAGGATCTTATGTGGCAACAGCTGATTTTGACCGGGCAGAAGCTGGCTCCACTGGCTGCACCGGCCATCACCTGGCCCCCGCCTCCCAGGCCGATGCCGATCACTCCGGAACTGAAGACCTTGGTTCCACTGCCTGTGGGTATTCCGTCTCGGCCTATTACGGTCTCTCCACCGATCTTGGTGGAGCCACCGCCTATGCAGCCTCAGGAAGGGGCTCCCTCCAAGCTGGACCAACCAGACGCTGGGCTTCCCCGATGTCTGTCTAGCAAGGTCATCCCCAACTGCCCTAGGCGTATCGAGGGGGACATAGGCGGGAGACCGTTATACCCCGACTCTTCGGACTCAGATAACACTGGATTGCACTCTTATCCTGGTGATGATGTGTCATCCATGGTGGGACTGGAGGAAGGTCCTTCCTCTTTACAGGGCATTCTCTGCCTGATCTCTGAATCCACCGGTATGCCCCTGGAGCCCATCCAGAAAAAGGCAGAGTACCCCCTTACGGATATCCTAAAAAGGGGGGATACCCTGACGGAGGCCTTTCCAGTGGCCGAAACCATTGTTGGCCCGGCCCTTGAGCTTTGGCAGCATCCTGCCTCCTGCCCAGCTCTGTCTACCCGTATGGCCCGCAAGTACATGGTGCCCTTGGGGTCCCTGGTGGGGTTCACAGAACATCCTTCGGCCGAGAGCCTTGTGACTACTTCTATGTTCAGATGTGCTGGTAGCTCAGCCGACACTGTCTGACCCCCGGACAAGGAGTCCAAGAATATGGACCACTCTGCCCGTAAGGTCTGTGCAGCTTCCTCCTTAGGCCTTCTTCCGGCCAGCTCAGCTGTTATCATAGCACACTTCTCTCATGCCCTCCTTGGGTCATTAGACAAAGTCCTCCCTCATCTCCCGGCGGACATGCAGACCACAGTGAAGCAAGTCCATGACTAGGGCCATGCAGTTGTAAAACAGCAGCTCCAGACGGCCCTGGACATTGGAGATTCGTGTGCCCGCTCTTTAGCAGCCGCAGTGGCCACTCGCCGCAGGGCTTGGCTGAGGCTATCCTCCTTTCTGGCGGATGCCCAGCACAAGTTAGCTGATGTGCCCTTCCTAGGCACCGACCTCTTCGGTCCTGGAGTGGCTGGTCACCTCCAGCGCATACAGCAGTCCAGTGCCACCTTGGATGCTACCTCTGTGAAGGGTTCTTTGGGCAAGAACCAGCAGAAGTGCAAGAAGAAGCCATTTCGGCACTCTTCCCCTGCGGTTAGACAGCCCTCATATCAAGTAAGCCAGCAGCAACAGCAGGCTCAGGCTTGGCACCCTAGGCCCAAGCAGGGTCCTCAACAACCCCATAAAGGAGGCAGAGGCGCAGGTCCAGCAACCGCCTCCTCTAAGCCTGCTCAGTGACGGGTCGGGTTGGCCACCCCTTCACCCATCACGCCAGCTCTGGGTCCTCCTGTGGGGGGCCAGCTCCGCCACTTTCTTTCCGCCTGGTCCGACATCACTTCAGACAGGTGGGTTCTGGAAGTGGTCAGTCAGGGACTGCCTCTGGAATTCGAGCAGTACCCTCCTAGCCTATCCCACACCCCTCAGGAGGAAAGGATCTCAGCTTGCACTCAGTCAGCTCTTCGAGATGACTTAGCTTAGCTCCTTCGCAAGGAGGCGGTAGCTCCAGTGCCGGATCCTCCTTCAGACCCAGGCTTCGTGTCCAGGTACTTCCTGGTGCCCAAGCGGACGGGAGGTTGATGCCCCATCCTAGATGTCCGTGACCTGAATCAATATCTCAGGTCTCTCACCTTCCGGATGGTAACTCTGAACCAGATCATACCATCCTGGAGCGAAACATGTGGTTCTGTTCACTGGATCTGCAAGACGCGTTCTTTCACGTCCCAATCCGTCCGTCTCATCAGCAGTTCCTCCGCTTCAGGGTCGAGGGGACCCTGTATGAGTTTCAAGCCATGCCGTTCGGCCTGTCATTGGTCCCAAGGGTCTTCACCAAGTGCATTGCAGTGGTGGCAGCCCATCTTCGATGTTGAGGAGTCCAAATCTACCCTTATCTCGACGACTGGCTCTTGGCAGGTTCCTCCCTTCAGGAGGTGGAGAGATCCAGGGATCTGGCTGTCCGAACCTACTCCCAAATGGGCCTCCTGATCAACAAGGCCAAGTCGGAACTCATGCCTTCACAGGTGATGGGCTTCATCGTGGCAGAGCTCGGCTCCCAGCGGACAGGGCGGAGGTTCTCTCCTACTTTGACCGATCATTTCTGGTTGGGCAATTGCACTCTGCCCGGGACTTTCTGCGCCTTCTGAGTTACATGGCAGTGTGCACCTCAGTGGTCCGATGGGCCTGGTTGCACATGCGCCCCCTCCAATGGGAGCTGGCCGCCCAGTGGACTCAGCATCACAGTCATTTCGATCAGCTGATCACTGTAACCCAGAGGATGTGGGACACTCTCCAATGGTGGACCGCCCCAGATCGGTTGCAGGTAGGGATCCCGTTTGTCCACCCCCAGCCGACGGTCATTCTCATGACCGATGCCTCTCTCATGGGCTGGGGAGCCCACATGGGGGACAGCAGAGCCAATGGGTTCTGGACCCCCGAGGAGTCCCGATGCCACATCAACCTGTTGGAGCTCAGAGCAGTCAGACTGGCACTGTCAGCTTTCACTCCTCAGCTCTGGGGTCAAGTGGTTTAAGTGCAGATGGACAACACCACGACCATGTACTACCTCAACAAACAGGGCGGCACGCACTCCCATGTGCTATGCAAGGAGGCACTCTGAATCTGGACCCTCGTGAGCCGGTTGGAGGCCGCTCTCCTTGCCTTGCATGTGGCAGGAGTCTCGAACCAGCTGGTGGATGCTCTCAGCCGCATCGGCCAGACATCCCACGAGTGGTCACTCCATCCAGAGGTAGCTTACAGTCTGTTCTCCCGTTGGGGCAAACTGATGGTGGACCTGTTTGCCTCCAGGGAAAACACCAAGCTGAGCCTGTTTCATGCCCGCCCCCCCCCCAGCAGGGCTCACTGCAGGGGGATGCCTTCTCGAGGCCGTGGACCCTAGGCCTCCTCTACGCCTTCCCTCCATTTCCCTTGATCCACAAGGTGTTACTCAATGTGAGGAGGGACAAGGCAAAGGTGATCCTGGTAGCCCCAGACTGGCCACGCCAGTTCTGGTACCCTGATCTCCTCAGCCTCAGCAGCAGGCCCCCGGAGCAGCTTTGTACACGCCCAGACCTGATATCTCTCAACCAGGGGAAGGTATTTCATCCAGACCTTTAATCCCTGCACCTGACAGCCTGGTACCTGAGCAGCTAGAGTTCCAGGCTTTGGGTCTTTTCGAGGATATCTACACCGTGGTGGAGGCATCTCGAAAGGAATCGACCAGGAAATGTTATGCCTTCAAATGGAAAAGATTTTCCATTTGGTGTCAGAGTAAGAGTCTGGACCCCTTATCCTGTTCTGTGGCTAACATTCTCGACTACCTTTGGTCTCTTTTCAAAGGGGGTCTACGGTCATCGATCCTTAGGGTGCACCTGGCAGCCATTTCTGCTTACCTGGCTCGGGCCGGTCAGCCGACATTGGTGCAGGAAACAGTGGTCGGGCGCTGTTTCAAAGGCCTGGATCACATATTCCCTCCGGTGCGTGAACCTCCACCTCCGTGGGATCTCTTGCTGGTTTTGGCAAAGCTCATGGGCAAGCCGTTCGAACCCATGCACAAGTGTGAGCTCTCACACTTGTCGTGGAAGACGGCCTTCCTGGTGGCTATCACGTCAGCCAGAAGGACAGGGGAGCCCTAGGCGCTTTCAGTGGATTCCCCTTATCTGGTCTTTCACAGGGACAAGGTTGTCCTGCGCCCCCACCCGAAATTCCTTCCGAAAGTGGTATCAGAGTTTCATCTTAACCAGGCGTTGACTCTGCCAGTATACTACCCTAATTACACCTCGGATGCCGAGTACAGGATCCATACTTTGGACCTGAGACGTGCTCTCTCCTGTTACAAGGAGAGAACGGCGGAAATTCATTTAGAGGTTCGCCAGCTGTTTGTCACCTACGCTGAAGCTGCTTCTGGCAGACCTGCAGCCAAACAGACCGTAGCATGATGGATTACATCACGCATAGGTCTATGCTATGAGTTGGCAGGCAAGGAGCCTCCCAGAAGGATAAGAGCTCACTCTACCCACCATACTGCTGCTTCAGTGGCTGCTTCCAGGGACATCCGTATACAGGAAATCTGTCAGGCTGCTACCTGGAAGTCAGCAAGCACCTTCATTACCCACTACCACATCAACCTGGAGTCACACCGGGATGCTGGTTTTGGGGCCTCGGTTCTCCAATCTCTATTTCCTAAGTAGGGGGGTGTGCGTCTTCCCCCCCTCCTCCCAGAGAACTGCTTGGAGTCTGCCAGAGAGTGTGGATGAACAACATATCCACGCTCCTAGAAGAACAGGTTACTCACCTGTAACAGTAGTTCTAGGAGTGGTATATGTTGTTCATCCACACGCACCCACCTGACCTCCCCGGCTTTTGATGCACAACCTTGCTTCCAGAGGGCTAAGATCTGGCATCATGGGGCGGAGCCAAGGTATTTACCACCTGGGTGGGTGGAAGGAGCCAGCTTGAAGACTTCCGGCAAGATTTAAAGGGGAAAGGGACATGCCAGAGAGTGTGGATGAACAACATACACCACTCCTAGAACTACTGTTACAGGTGAGTAACCTGTTCTTCAAACAACATGAAGTCTTGCTTTATTCTGACGTATGCAGTGATGTCCAACCTTTGAACTGCCCCGGAGATGAAAGAGTTAACTTTCCATGCCAGGCATGGAACGCTGAGTTCGAGCTCGGTTGAGACTCTGTCTGTTGCGGTTTGAACTCAAACCGTCAGATTCTTTACTCCGCCTCACTGAACAGTCACTCCGGAGATTTCTCCTTTGCTCGGTTCAAGTTTGTCGGTTAAAGTGCGTTTTCCTCGGTTTTCGAACAAATTTAATCCGTTAACCTGTCAGTTCAGTCTCTGTCTGTGGTATCGTGAGTACTAGATAGGTTTATTTTCTTGTTCTTCTGTGTGGAACTTGTAAACGTAGGATTGGTTCGGTTTGAACCGATCAGGTTTGTTCAAAAAAGTTTATTCTACTTTTAGAGTGTGGTAACCGGTCCTTATCGGTTCTAAAAAAAACAGATTTCATTACGTTTTTTCCCGACCCGTAACACGGTCAAGAACCGATAAGGGTGTCTTGCCTGGTGGATTGGCGAAAAAAGGGTAAGTTTTGTTAGGACTGGCCATGTCTGAGAAACCCAAAAGAAAAACTGGGCCCACTGGGTTTCAACACTGTAGTGTGTGTGGGGAAGCCTTTGCTAAGGCTAACCCCACACCACCTGTATTATTGTCTGTGGTTTGACCACCTCGATTCAGACTGCCAGATTTGCAAGAATTTTCCTGCAGCTACCCTGGAAAAAAGAGTTGGTAGGCTCAGGAAAGGGAGGCCAAGAAGTCCGCTGACCCGGATGGCCAGCCCGGTTCGGTTCCAACCGAACCAGAAGGGTGCCCTCTGACCAGGGCGAAACTTCTTCGGGCAAAGGAGAACCGACTCTGAGGTCGGTTCCAGTTAAAAAAAAAGAAGGATAAATCAGCGGTGCAGGTTCACAACTTCTTTCTCCGACCGCTGATGAAATAGCCAAAGTGATAAGGATTGTTCAGTCGCTACCTGGTTCCGACCGAACTGGCACCCCGGAAGGGCTCGGTTCGGTCGGTTCCTCCGATTCAGATTATAATTTAGAAGATTTTTATGAACCGGAGGAGGAAGGAGATATGAGGATAGTGATGGTGATTCCGAAAGTCTGGATGTGCCCATTGGACCGGACATCTCCCGGACAGACCTTCGGGGTTTCTCCTCCTAGGCTTTCTGAGTCCCTTCCCATTTATGTTCTACAAAAAGTGGCTGAAACTCTTCAGCTTCCTATGGAAGAAGCTAGACGATCAGGAGAGCCTGACTATGTTGAGATGATGGATATCCCAGAGTCCAGGAGACTGTCTATTCCCCTTCATAAGTCCTTTGGGAAACAGACAATAAAAATTTTAAAGACCCTAATTCTATACCTCCTGTGGACAAGAGAATGGACAAGAGGTATACTCTCTCAGAGCTCAGATACGGAGTTTCTTACCCAGCAATGCTGCCATGTTAAGGTAGTGCAGGCTGCAGCCTGTGATAAACAAATATACCCTTGGCTTCACACCCCAGATAAGGACCAGGGAGATTGATGCCATGCAAAGAAATAGTACATGGCAGCATCCTTGGGACTCAGGCAGGCTAATTATATGGTCTATACAGCTAGATATTAGAAATCTAGATGGGATACTGTAATGGCTTTAGCTAAACAGGTCCCTAGCCCAGCTTGCCAAGGAGCTGGAGCAGGTGGCTGCAGATGGTATTGAGGCATCCAGGTGCAGTTCCATGCTGCAGTGGACTCCAATGATGTTTCATCTAGAGTCATGGCTACATCTGTGGCCCTTCGTAGGTTGGCTTGGCCAGATGTACTAGCCTGTCTCAGGATACCCAGACTAAGGCCATGGATTTTCCTGTTGTGGGTAATTCTCTGTTTGGGGAGCAAACAGAGAACTACATGAAGAAAATGGATGAATACGGGACCACCTATAGGAGTGCTCAAGCCAGGAAGGCAAGCCACTCCCAGAGGCAGCATTCCAGGGCAGGGACAGGCCTTTCATAGGCCTCTACCATGCCAGGCCTCCTCTTCTGCTTATGCTCATAGGGGGTTCTTCAGAGGAGAGGCAGACGGAGTGCTAAGCAGACCTGCTTCCACCCCTCAGCCTAAAGCCCCTGCCAAACAGGCACCCTGATGGGTTTGCCAGGGCCGATTCTCCACCACCTGTGGGGCAGGCTGGAGCTTACTTTGTCCAGGACTGGATGTCTTTAACATCAGATAGAGTGAGTCCTGGAAGTAAAGCCAGGGACTGGTTCTCAGCTTCAAAAATTTCCAAAGATGAGAACCAGATCCTTTCCACCTGCAAGTCCTTCAGAGGCACTTGCCCTAGAGGCAGAGGTCTCTTTCCTCTTGGCTCTGAGAGCCATAGAGAGGTTCCACCCCTACACAAGGGAAAAGATTGTACTCCAGGTACTTCCTAACCCCAAAAGACAGGAGAATGGCGGCCCATCCTGGATCTCAGATATTTAAACAAGCACCTTTAAAGCCAAAGTTCAAAATGGTGACTCTGGGAATAATTCTACTCTCTCTAGGCCAGGGGACTGGCTTAGTTTCCCTGGACCTCAAGGATGCCTATTTCCATATTCTCATCAGAAGCTCCCACTAGAAAGTACCTCAGGTTGGGCTTTCCTCAGGCCATTATCAATTCAGAGCAATGCCCTTCGGCTAACTTCTGCTCCAAGGGTGTTCACAAATGCCTGGCAGTAGTGTTTGCCTTCCTCAAGGAGAAAAAAGATCTCCATCTTTCCATACCTGGACGACTGGCTCATAGTAGGCCAGTCTCCAGACCAAGTCAAGTCACACCTACAGATAACTCAGCAACTGCTCACTTCTCTAGGTTTCCTTCTGAATCTTTCAAAGTCAGTTCTAGAGCCTGTGCAGTAGGGTTGTCCGAACCCTCTGAAGTTCTGGGTTCTAGTTCTAGTCTAGAACTTTTGAAAAAGTTCTAGGGTTCTAATCTTTTTTAGAACTTTTTAGAACTCGAACCCTATTTTTTTATTGTGCTGCCAGTAACGAAGATAGTAATAAAATACATGTAAAGGAAAAACTGTTCAATATAAGGGGAGAGAACTTTGTGTGACATTGATAGGAATACAACTAGGTTTATCTGTGGTTTCTTCTGTTTGCTAAAGTCATAACTATACAAGAGGCCCACCACCCATGTTCAAAGTTTTCCTGCTTAGCTGCATCATAGTTCCTTAGTGAAAGAAAGAGGCATTAGCCATTTATGTACTCAGCTATATATACTCATCATCGTCATGAATTAGGAGAAAAAATAACTGATATTACCTAATTTCAGCTATTTGCTGCTTTCTGTTTTAAATGAGTGAATCAAAGTTGCTATGTTTAAAAGCTTTTATAACAAAGTCAAGCCAAGTACTACAGCAGCAACATGTGGAACTGTTACAAAACATATTATGTCATAACATATTCAGTCAGGACATTGGAATAAAAAATATGCTAGTCATTGTTGCTGGCAAAATGCGTACAATTTTCTGTTATGCATACATATACCAACATTTTGTTGGCAAATTGAAGTAATACATACAAAAATTCTAAGATGATGCATTTTGCAGCTGATACTTCACTAAAATCTGTATTTGTCACATAAATAAAAAAGGGTTTCCTCACCACATACTAAGAACATTTAATGTAGCTGCAGCAGTTGGCATGTGATGTTTAAGGGACAGCGTCTGTCAACCCATTATGTATCAAATTATCACTACTTATAAAGCAAAACACTATGATACGTCACATTCTGTGAAAACTGCTGATGCAGATTTTCTTTTATTTCTGATTCCTTTATTCTTTTTTTAAGGGACAGGACAATTGTGCTAGGTGGCAGCAGTTTGCAATGTATTTAATAAGAATATATATTATGTGTCAGTAGGTTCGGTCTGTCATCATTTTTTCCTCACCATCCCCAGCTGATCACGAATCTGTAAATGAAAGAACTAAACAACTACCCACCTTTCACCCCATCACCCATTCCACTTTTCTTCCACTAATTCCTCATCTGTGCAGTAGCACCCATGCCACTCTTACACCCATGTTAAAACCAACCACAACCCTCACCCATGTACTAGCATCCATTTTCGTTTATGGCTAACATTTCTGTAATTGAAAAATAATAAACAGCTACCAATTAGAACTCATTGTTTTGTCCCCTTTAAATTGAAAAATAGACCGTCTCCTGTCCAGCCCATACTGATGCACCACAAAGTCAGCAGGTAATTCAACAAAATATATGTTTGCATTTAACTATAAATAATGTGATACAGAAAGGATTGGCTGACAGTGTCCTTTTATGCCAAATTTGGGCCTGTTCCCACTGATGTTAAAATTGCCCTGTATATAAAACTTGTTGACTTTAGTTTAGACCTAGCTACCAGCAGTTTGCCATGAAATGGTGAAAGTTTGGGGTATATAGTCCAAGGTAGTAGATCGAGAAAGGAGAGAGACGACAACCAAAGTCATCACAGTCTGTAAAAGTTTCCTTTTGGTGCAGAGACTCCGCTCCCACACAGTATTTACCAGCCACCACCATCTGAGTTGTCATCACCATCAACATCCACAACATCAATCACTTCTGGATCGGTTTGTATACTCTTGTAGGGATAAATCTTGACTTATTAACTTTAATAAAGTTAACGTGTGTACATTTTCTGGCAGCAACCTATTTCTGGTGTCTGTCTGACCATTGCCAGCTGTACTAAACATGTGTTCTGAAGAGACACTTGTTGCAGGACAACAAGATATTTACAGGCTTCATCATACAGCTCTGTCCAAATTGACTTTTTGATCTCCAGTATTCAAAAGGCATGCATCAATAGGAATAGGTAGTTCTTGCAGGTAACTGTCTACCATGTTGGACAGAGACCGCTCAGAAGAGGAATCAGCAGAAGCAGCTGGTATGGCAGCAATTTGGGAAAGGTTTTGCCACAGATTTAGCTTGCTACTAGGGCTGAAGAAGTGGCAGTTGTGAGACAACTACTGTTAATGTTTGCGTGACTTTTCAGTTCTGTATCCTTTGTGAAGATGAACCTGCATGTTGTGGTGATGACAACCTGAGGGTACTAGTGCTGTGTCTGTTTGACTCCTGTGAGTGCTGCAGCTCATCTAGCAACATACATTTGTACTGCTCTATATCATCTGTTTTTGGAAGATGTATAGCCTTGAACCTGGGATCTAAGAGAGTTGCAAGGATGTAGTGTCTTGATTTGTGCCATTGCAACTAATTTGTCATTGGTTTTGAAGCTCCGCCATTCTCTTTACGATTCCCATGATACAGGCGACATGTTGTCTCGCTTCAGATCTGTCTTTTTCTATTTGGTAGATTTAGAACACTAAGATGATGTGAATATGATTATGAGTAGGATAACCTGACTCACAGATGCACCTTCAGAAGACATGTCCCTTGTAGCTGTCTGAAAGGAGCTTGGATGCAACACACTGTCTCCATTAATTTCCACTGCAGCACAGACAGACATAATGCCATCTCCAATAATGTAACTGGAGCAGTACTCATGTACAGCTTGCTTTTGCTCAAGAGGCGCTGCAGCATATAAAGCGTTGAGTTCAACGAGTGAAACATTTTGAATCGGCTTTTGCTGGGGCAGCTTCAATGTTTTTGCAGTTGGGACAATGTCCGTATAGCCTTGGTTGAATATGAAAGTGAGTCACAATTTTTTTGCAAACGGCAATCGCCCATCCACTTGTGCCGTTGCTGAGAAATCCGCGTGACAATTAAGTGTAAGCAATATGCAAAGCAAGAAGCATGCAGAAATCTTTCCATCCTGTACTGCTTTTAAGATGTTGGCTCTATTGTCACTCTATGAAGCCACATTTTTGGACCGTAGAGATAAACCCATTCGTCAAGGGGCATTTAGTTCCTGCAAAGATGTTTGCAACAGTATGGTTTCTTTAAACTTCTTTATATGCAGCGCCATCTTTTTGAGGTGTCTTTGTTTTGAAGCATCAAGAAGCTGTGACCCAATGAGCTGTAAGGACATGTAATCTATGTTTTGAGTGCTGGTCCACATGTCTGTTGTGACATGAATAACCCCACCCTCTGCAGTTTTAAGTGCAAGCATCATAAGCTTTTAAAGCCTGATAAATGTTTGGTATTTCAACACTGAGAAAAGTACTTGATGAGGAACATTTGCACAAGAGTTCTGCTAATGTCATAGAGCTCCCTAAAATCTCATGATCTACAAAAGTATGTGAGACGTGCTCCGCTAACAGTTCACCAATTCGGTGATTATGATGTAAGGTCTTTGGATGATTTCTAGTAAGGTATTCTTCCTCAATGCAGAATAGGTAGCTGTTTGCAACATGTCCCTGGTTTATTATACACCGTGCTTGATGGGCAATGGGCCAGAGATGGTGGACTAGGACATACATCTGTGCCGTACTGGATGTGCCTTGGTACTAATGGTGCTGGCATTGGTGGTCAATAGTGATCCTAGTTGGCAGTGGTTCTGGCTCTAAGTTCGAACAATTAGTATCCATTTGATTCTGACCTTTTCACGTGCGGGTCTGGAAGATGGAGACATGGTTTTGGATGATCAAGCAAACCAATGCTTCAGATGGCGTTTAAGGCTGTAGTGCCAGGCATGGCCACAACACCACGGCTTTACTCTGTTTACACAGGGAACAAATTGCTCTGCATGGATCAGTTTACTGACAGAAATAATTCCACCTCAGATGACAGATTTTGTTCAGTGCTGGGTGTTGGCTAAAGACTGTTGTGTCTTTTCACCTGTCCTAACGGAACCTGGGACATGTCCTTGCTAGAAGTGGACAGAAGACTCTGATGGTTTCATTGCGCCAACAGAAGTGGTGGATTCAATGGATATGTCCTTTCATTGCCAACAGTGCTGGATGTATTTGCAAGTGCACTACCTGATTCATTGTCCAGTAGACTGCCATTTCCTTTGTTGAGGAAAGTAATGATTTGTCGCGAGCCTGGCAGTGTGGACTGAGACAAAGACTACTGTCTGGTGAGGAGGGACTCACTGCACTGCATTATTGCTGCTAGTCGGGGATCTTAGCGACATAGACCGCACCTTATGGTACCTCTCCGTGTGACCCCAGCATGTAGGTTTTCTTAAGGTCCCCATACCCACCACACACACACTTACTGTTGCTCTTTTGCTGTTTGTTTATTTTATCACATGAAATATTTTGGTTATTTCTGTTAGCACCAGGATTACCACTGCCACCAACACCTGCTCCAACACCAGCACTAAATGCTTCATCTATTGGTGTCGTAACAGACAGTAGTACCAGTACTACCAGTCTAGTATACTGCAGTGAACACAACACCCAAACAATTCCTGTGTAACAAAGCAGTGATCTGTGTCGCTGGCTACAACTAAATGTTATTGTGGTTGTGTGACACTGTGATACGGATTGAAAGTGAAGAATATGACAGTTTGCAACTAAAGGATCCCAGTTCAAGGCTTACAGAATGATTGGGCTGGGCATGGCATACATAGCATCAAGGTGCACAGCAGCAGTGGATGGGTTGACCACAGGAGGCAGTCACTTATGCAACAGGGAATGAGAATTATATTTCTACATTTCTGTCGTGTAGGTTAATGCCACACAACTTTACTGGGCTTCTCTGTAACACACACTGGGTAGGGTACAGTGCAGTCAGGGGCACACAGCAGCAGGGTGATGGTGTCCTGGAGGCGTGAGTCACTTAACCAGGGAATGAGAATTATATTTCTACATTTCTGTCATGAGTTAATGCCACCATACACTGGCCACTGGGCTTTCAACACACTGGAGGGTAAGGTGCGGTCAGGCACAGCAACAGGGTATTCGCACTGACCACGGAGCCAGTCTCTACGTAACCAGGAATAGGATTATATTTCGTTTCTGTCATGTAGGTTAACTACCACACAACTGGCCACTGAGCTTCTGTCTCTTTCTGGTTGGTTTGAGTGCAGCCAAGGGCACATGAGGTGATGGGCTGACCACAGGGACAGGTCCTGCGCAGCCAGGATGAGGTATATTTCACGTTTCTGTCATGTGGTTAATGCCACCCACACAACTGGCACTGGGCTTCCTGAACACACACTGGGTGGGGGCTGAGCTGGTCAAGAACTAGCAGCAGGGTGATGGGCTGACCACAGGAGACAGGTCACATAGGAATGAGAATTATATTTTATGTTTCATTATGTAAGGTTAATGCCACCACAACTGGCCACTGGGCTTCTCTCTGTAACACACACAATGGGGCACAGTGCAGTCAAGGGCACACAGCAGCAGGGTGATGGGCTGACTGGGAGACGGAGTCACATACACAACCCTGGAATAGGGTATATTTCTGCGTTTTGTCATGTGAGTTAATGCCACCGCACAACTGGCCCTGGGCTTTCTCTGTAACACACTGGGTGGGTACAGTGTAGTCAAGGCACTGGCAGCAGGTATGGGTTGTCCACAGGAGGCAGTCACGCTCCCAGCAGGGATGAGGTATATTTACGTCGTCATGTAAGGTTAATGCCACCACACCACTGGGCTTCTCTCTGTAACACACACACTGGGTACAGTAGTCAAAGGCACAGCAGTGGGTGATGGGCTGACACAGGAGGCGGAGCCATATACGTAACAGAGATGAAATTATATTTGGTCGTTTCTGTCATGGTTAATGCACCACACAGCTGGCCACTGGGCTTCTCTCTGTAACACACACTGTGGTACAGTGCAGTCAAAGGCACACAGCAGCAGGGTGATGGCTGACCACAGGAGACAAGTCACACGCAACCCAGGCAATGAATTATATTTTATGTTTGTCATAAGGTTATTGCTACCACAACTGGCACTGGGCTTCTCTGTAGCACACACACTGGGTAGGGTGGAGTGCAGTCAAGGGCACACACTGGGCTTCTCTGTGACACACACACTAGGGTTCAGAAAGATTTATTTTTTTTGCCCCATGCTTGTTGCTGGTAGCTGCTGGTGTGCAGTGCTGCAGTTCAAATAATCACATCACCAAGGTTCTTAACTTGGTTTTCTTTTTTTTTTGTTCTCTCTCCGGGTCCTCCTCCAGTCCTGATATTGGCTCAATCCTCCTATTCCCAGTCCTTCCCAATCTTGATTAATCCCTCCTTCTGTCCTGAACCTCCCTAGTCCCACTCCAGTCCCCCATTTTCAGCTTTTGGCCTTCTCTTGTTCTCGTCTCACAGGAGAAGAAGTGGCCACTGGACAAGAGCGGGTATACTGCCTTCCGCTAATTGCTGCAGTTTAGTGGGCTGTTGCCGCTGCTGCCACTGCTCTGATTTCTGTCATCATTTTTTCCTCACCATCCCCAGCTGATCACTAATCTGTAAATGAAAGAACTAAACAACACCCACCTTCACCCCATCACCATTCCACTTTCTTCCACCACCCTCTGTGTGTAGCACCATGCCACCCTTTACACCCATGTTAAAACCAACCCACAACCTCACCCATGTACTATATCCATTTTCGTTTATTAACATTTCTGTAATTGAAAAATAATAAATAGTTACCAATTAGAACTCATTGTTTTGTCCCTTTAAAATTGGCAACAGACCGTCCTGTCCCAGCCCATACTGATGCACCACAAAGTCACAGAAGGTAACCAAAATATATGTTTGTACTTTTAACTATAAATAAATGATACAGAGGATTGACGGACAGTGTCCTTTTATGCCAAATTTGGGCCTGTCTACTGATGTTAAATTGCCCTGTATATAAAACTTGTTGACTTAGTTTAGACCCTAGTTACAAAGCAGTTTGTCATGAAATGGTGAAAGTTTTGGGGTATATAGTCCGTTGTAGATCGGTAGGGAGAGACTACAACCAAAGTCATCACAGTCTGTAAGTTTCTTTTTGGTGAGAGATCGTTCCACACAGTATTTACTAGCCACCACCATCTGAGTTGTATCACCATCAATATCCACAACATCAATCACTTCAGTTTGGTTTACTTTTGTAGGGATACGGTATCTTGACTTATTAACTTAATAAAAGTTAACGTGTGTACATTTGCAGCAACCTATTTCTGTGTCTGTCACAATATTGCCAGCTGTACTAAACATGTGTTCTGAAGAGACACTGTTGCAGGACAACCAAGATATTTACAGGTTTCATCACAGCTCTGTCCAAATTGACTTTTGATTCCAGTATTCAAAAGGGCATGCATCAATAGGAATAGGTAGTTCTTGCAGGTAACTGTGTACCATGTTGACAGAGACCCTTAGAAGAGAATCTGTAGAAGCAGCTGGTATGGCAATTTGGGAAGGTTTTGCCAGATTTAGCTTTTACTAAGGGTTGAAGAAGGGCAGGGAACAACTGTTAATGTTTGGTGATTTTCAGTCTGTATCCCTTTGTGAAGATGAACCTGCATGTTGTGGTGATGACAACCTGAGGGTCTGTGCGTGTCTGTGTTTGACTCTGTGAGTGCTGCAGCTCATCAGCACATACATTTGTACTTCTATATCATCTGTTTTTGGAAGATGTATAGCTTGAACCTGATCTGGAGAGTTGCAAGGATGGGTCTTGATTTCGCTATTGCAACTAATTTGTCATTGGTTTTGTCCGCCGTTCTCTTTACGAGATTCCCATGATACAGGCTACATGTTGTCTGCTCAGATCTGTCTTTTCTATTTGTAGATTTAGAACACTAAGATATGGAAATATTTCGAGTAGATAACCTGACTCACGATGCACCTTCAAACTGTCCTTAGCTGTCTGAAAAGGAGCTGGGATCGCTTACTGTCTCATACTTCCACTGCAGCATAGACAGCATAATGCCATTCCATTACTGTAATCTGGAGCAGTACTCATGTACAGCTTGTTTTTTGTTCCAAGAGGCGCTGCAGCATATAGCGTTGAGTTCTAACGAGTGGAAACATTTTGAATCGGCTTTTGCTGGGCAGCTTGTGTTTTTTTGGAGTTCGGACAATGTCCTGATAGCCTGGTTGAATGTGAAAGTGAGTCACAATTTTTTGCAAACAGCAGTCATACCATCCACTTGTGCTTCGTTGAGAACCGTGACAATTATAAGTAATGTGCCAAGAAGCATGCAGAAATCTTCCATCCTGTACTGTTTTTTAAGATGTTGTCTATTGTCACTTACTATAGCTACATTTAGACCGTGAGAATAAACCCATTCGTTAAGGAGTCTTAGTTCCTGCAAGATGTTTGAGCAGTATGATTTTTGCCTAAACTTTATATGCAGCAGCCCATCTTTTGGGGTGTCTTTGTTTTGAAGAAGACAAGAAAACGTGACCCAATGAGCGTAAGGACATGTAATCTATGTTTTGAGTGCTGTCCACATATCTGTTGTGACATGAATAACCCCACCCTCTGCAGTTTTAAGTGCAAGCATCACTGTCGCTTTTAAAGCCTGATAAATGTTTGGTATTTCAACATAGGAAAAGTACTTTCGATGAGGAACATTGTAACAAGGTTCTGCTAATGTCATGAGTTCTAAACTTTCATGATTACCAAAGAGTATGGAATGGTCTGCTAATAGTTCACCACTTTGTTGGTGATGAAGGGTCTTTGATGATTTCTAGTAAAGTATTCTTCCTTTCAAATGCCTGAGACAGTGTTATTGTTGCAATATGTCCTGTTGGTTTATTATGACTGCGGTCATGGGCAGATGGACGAGATGGTGGCTCGGACTTATACATTCAGTGCCATCACTGGATGTGCAACCGTACTAATGGTGCTGGCATTGGTGGTAATAGTGATCCTAGGGCTGGCAGGTTCTGCCTACACTGTTCAGATTGTATCATTTCAGTTTGCTGCCCTTTCACGTGCGGTCTGAAGATGGAGGACATGGGTTTTGAGATCAAGCAAACCCGATCTTTCGGTGGTTGAGCTGTAGTGCCAAGGCATGACACAACTTTACCACGGCCACACTCTGTTTACATAGGAACAAATTGCTCTGCATGGATCAGTTTTACTGACTGAGAAATAATTCACACCTCAGATGTGACAGATTTGTTCAGTGCTAGTAAGCTAGCTAAAGATTGTTTGTGTCTTTTCACCTGTCCTAACAGAACCTGGGATGTCTTTGGTGCTAGAAGAGTGGACAGAAGACTTGATGGATTTTCATTGCTCAACACAGAAGTGGTGATTCTTTGATATGTCCTTTTCATTGCCACAGTGTGATGTATTTGCAAGTGTACTACTGATTCATTGTCAGCAGATTTGTTTATTTCACTTTGTTGAGGAAGTATGATTTGTCGCGACACAACAGTGTGGGACTGAGACAAAGAGCTACTGTCTGAGTCAGAGAGGACTCACTGTCACTTGCATTATTGCTGGTAGTCATGGGATCTTAACGTATGAATGGCATACTGCGGTGTTTCTCCGCAGACCCCAGCAGTTGCAGGTTTTCTTAAAAGGTCCCCTTACTACACTCACTGTTGCTCTTTGTTGTTTGTTGAATTTATCACATGAAATATTTTGGTTATTTCTGTTAGCATTAGATTACCACTCACCACTAACACCTGCTCCAACACCAGCACTAAATGTTTCATCTATGTTGGTGTCAGCCATAACAGATATAGGTACCAGTACTACTAGTCCAGTATACTGCAGTGAACACACCAACACCCAACAATTCTTAACAAAGCAATGTATCTGTAATCGCTATTACAACCCAAAATGTTGTTGTGGTTGTGACACTGGATACGTGATTGAAAGTAATTGAAGAATATGACAGTTTGTAACTAAAGGATCCCAGGTTCAAGGCTTACAGAATGATTGGGCTGTTGCATAGGTACATAGCAATCAAAAGGTGCACAGCAGCAGGGGATGGGTTACCACAGGAGATTGAGTCACATATGCAACCCAGGGAATAGACTATTCACATTTCTGTCATGTTCATGCCACCACACAACTGGCCACTGGGCTCTCTCTGCACACACTGTAGGGCAGCAGCACACACAGCAGCAGGTGATGGCTGTCCATAGACGGAGTCACAGGCTTAACCTGGGAATGAGAATTATATTTACATTTCTGTCATGTAAGGTTACTGCCACCACACAACTGGGCTCTGTTCGTAACACACACTGGTAGGGCATAGTCAAAGGGCACATAGCAGGAGGATGCACTGACCACAGAGACGGAGTCACACGCAACTTGGGGAATGAGAATTATATTTCTATGTTTCTGTCATGTAGGTTAATGCCACCACACAACTGGCTACTGAGCTTCTCTGTAACACACACTGGTGGGTACAGTGTCAGCACACAGCAGGTGATGGGTGGTTCACAGGAGACAGAGTCACATACTAACCCAGTAGAGAATTATATTTCACGCTTGCATGTAAGGTTAAGCCACCAATAATAACTGGCCACTGGGCTTCTCTGTGACACACACTGTAGTACAGTGCAAAGGGCATAGCAGCAGGGTGATGGGCTGACTATGAGACGGAGTCATACGCAACCCAGGGAATGAGAATTATATTTCATGTTTCTGTCATGTATGTTGCCACCACACAACTGGCTACTGGGCTTCTCTGTCAACACACAATGGGGCACAGTGCACAGGGCACATATAGCAGGGGGGATGGGCTGACCACAGGAGACGAGTCATATACACAACCCAGGTAATGAGAATTATATTTCACGTTTCTGTCAGTGTAAGGTTAATGCCACCACACAACTGGCCACTGGGCTTCTCTGTAACACACACTGGGTAGGGTACAGTGGTCAAAGGCACACAGCAGCAGGGTGATGGGCTGTCCACAGGAGACGGAGTCATATACTCAATCCAGGGAATGAGAATTATATTTCTACGTTTCTGTCATGTAAGGGTTAATGCCACCACACAACTGGCCACTGGGCTTTCTCTGTAACACACACTGGGTACAGTGCAGTCCAAAGGTCACACAGCAGCAGGGTGATGGGCTGACCACAGGAGACTTGATCACACGCAAGCCCAGGGAATGAGAATTATATTTCACGCTTCTGTCATGTAAGGTTACTACCACACAGCTGGCCACTGGGCTTCTCTGTAACACACACTGGGTAGGGTACAGTGCAGTCAAAGGGCACACAGCAGCAGGGTGATGGGCTGACCACAGGAGACAGAAGTCACATACGCAACCCAGGCAATGAGAATTATATTTCTACGCTTCTGTCATGTAAGGTTAATGCCACCACACAACTGGCCACTGGCTTCTCTGTAACACACACACTGGTAAGTGCAAAGTGCAGCAAGGAGCACACACTGGCTTCTCTGTGACACACACACTGGGTTCAGAAAGATTTATTTGCCTTTTTGCCCCCTTGTATGCTTGTTGCTGGCAGCTGCTGAGTGTGCAGGTGCTGCAGTTTCAAATAATCACATTTCACAAAGGTTCTTAATCTTCAGTCTTCTTATTTTTTTTTATTCTCTCTCCGAGTCCTCCTCCAGTCCTGATATTGGTCTCAATCCCTCCCTATTCCCCAGTCCTTCCCAATCTTGATTAATCCTCCTTCTGTCCTGAACCTCCCCTAGTCCCCTCCCAGTCCCCCGATTTTCAGCTTTTTTGAGCCTTTCTCTTGTTCTCGGTCTCACAGGAGAAGAAGAAGTGGCCACTGGACAAGAGTAGCGGATATAACGCCAACCGCTAATTGCTACAGTTTAGTGGGCTGCTGCCTGCTGCTGCTGCCTCTGCTCTGATGATCCTCAGCAAATGGCGCTCCTCCTCATGGCGCATCTATTAATACCCCCATAGATCCACGCGGCTCGCGTGGCTTACTCCTCGACCCCAGTCGTCTCGCGTCTCCACGGTGATTCAAACCCTTTTATGAACCATTTAGTGTCTGAGTTCTAGTTAGAACCTCGAACACCAGGGTCTGAGGAGGGTTCGACTCTTTACCGAACCTGTTCTGACAACCCTACTGTGCAGCTCCTCACCTTCATAGGGGCAGAGCTGGATACAGTAAAGGCAAGAGCATTCCTTCCCCTGGACAGGGCAAGGACCCTTATCTCACTGGCCTCTTCATTCACCCTCCAGGTGTCTTGACCAGCAAGGCATTTTCTGCAGCTCCTGGGACACATGGCTGCCTCTACAGCAGTGGTTCAGGGAGCAAGATTTCAGATGAGGGACATTCAGTTCCACTTGAGAGCCTTCTGGTCTCAGAAAAAGTATCCTCTGTCCAAACTAATCCCAGTGACTCGAACCCTGATCCAGGTGTTGCAGTGGTGGCAGGATCAGGACAATCTAAGATAGGGAGTTCCCTTTGTCACTCAGTCTCATTCTCTAATCCTTACTACAGATGCCTCCTCTCTTGGGGTGGGGAGCCCCACTTGGGGACCTGGCCACCCAAGAGTTGCGGTCTCCTCAGAATCTCTGCTTCACATCAATCACTAGAACTTAGAGCGAGTGTTTCTAGCACTTCAAGCTTTTTCCAAGTCTGTTCAGAACAAAGTAGTTCAGATCAGGGACAGACAATACCACCACAATGTGGTATATCATCAACAAGGGGCACTCGGTCTCACGGCCTTGTGCACAGAGGCAATGAAGTTGTGGTCTCTGGCCTATTCCTGATCGCCTCTCTTAAAGCAGTGCATCTCCCAGGGAAGGACAATGTCCTGGCAGATGCTCTCAGCAGGATATCTCAGGGCCATCACGAATGGTTCCTGGATCCCCTGATTTTGAAGGTGATCTTCTCCAGATGGGGCACCCCACAGATCTTTTTACAGCCCCAGACAATCACCAACTTCCTCTCTTTTGCTGCAGGCCCCCAGTGTTGGGCTCAGTCCCCCTAGATGCCCTAGTTTTCAATTGGGAAGGGAAGTTCCTGTATGCCTTTCCCCCCTTCCCTCTCCTGTTCAAGGTGCTAGTCAAAATCAGGTCTCAACCCTGCAAGGTGATTCTGATTGCTCCAGACTGGGCCAGACAGCCCTGGTACCCTCTCTTGTTGTCCTTAGCAGTCCTCCTTCCCTGTCTCTTCCCAGGAATTACAACCTGTTAACATGTGCTCAGGGAGGGTTTGGTATCCGAATCTCAAATCTCTCAATCTCAAGGCCTGGCTCTTGAAGAGTTAGAGTTGCTGATTTACACTCTCTCAAGGTGTTCTGGATATCTTAAAGGCTTCCCAAAAGCCTTCCACCAGAAACACTTACAATTCCAAGTGGAAAAGATTTACTATATGGTGCTCTGGGAAGCATATTTCTCCAGAGTCTGCTGGCCTGCCCACAGTCCTTGACTATATGGTTCATCTCAATAGCTTGGGACTCAGACCAGCTACACTAAGAGTGCATCTGGCAGCTGTCTCTGCCTTCCTTTCAGCAGGCAAGCACTCTTCCCTTCAAACAACATGAAGTCTTGCTATATTATAGACATTAGCAGTTTGATCCAGCTCTAGAACTGCCCCGGAGTGAAATGGTTAAAACCATTCCAAAATAGAATTTTGGCACGAGAGCAGCTCTATCTGTGTCATTTCAAACTTGAACTGTCAGATTCTTTACTCCGTCTCAGTGAACAGTCGCTCCGGAGATTTCTCCTTCTGCTCGGTTCATTTCTCGGTTTAAAAGTGTTTTCTGGTTGGATTTAACCGAGAATAGTTTTTATTTTAACCACAAAACCGTTCGGTTCAAGCTCTATCTGTAGTAACCGTAAGTAAATGAAGGTTTTGTCTGTGTGGAACTTGTAAGTTATCAGTTCGGTTTTGAACCGATCAGTGGGTTTAAAACTCATTTAAAACTAAAAGTTACTATTTTAGAGTGCGGTTCCCGGTTCTTATCGGTTCTTAAAACAGTTTATTCGGTTTTTCCAATACCCGTGACACGGTTAGGAACGATAAGGGTGTCTTACCTGGCACTGCCGTTAAAGACGAAGTTTTTGGTTAGGCTGGCATTATGTCTGAGAAACCCAAAAGAAAAACCGGGCCCCACTGGGTTTCAACACTGTGATGTTTGTGGGGAAGTCTTTGCCAAGGCTGACCCACACACCACATGTGTTTATTGTCTGGGGTTTGACCACCTCCAATCAGACTGCCAGGTATGTAGAATTTCCCTGCAGCCACCCTGGAAAAAGATTGGGCAGGCTCCAGGGGGCAAGAGAGGCCAAAAAGTCCAGCTGACCCGGATGGCCAGCCGGTTTGATGCTAACTTGAACCCAGAGAAATCGTCCCTCTCTGACCAGGCCAGACTTCCTCGGCAAAGAAAAGCTGGTTCTGAGGAACCAATTCCAGTAAAGAAAACAAGAAAATCAGCAGGTCTGGAGTCCAAAATTCCTTCTCCAACTGCTGCAGAGATAGCAAAAGCCATACAAATTGTCCAGTTTACTGTCATCAGGGTCCGTCATGAACCACCACTATCTGGTAAAGGTCGGTTCGTCCGGTCCCAGAGTGGTTCAGGATTATGATATTGAGGAATTTTATGAACCAGAGGAGGGAGGAGGATTATGAACAGTATGAATGTGGCTGGAAGGTCTGGGTGTGCCCATTGAACGGACATCTCCCCAGACAGACCTTTAGAATCTCCCCTATGCTGTCTGAGTCCTCATCTCATTTTATGTTTTATAAAAGTTGTTGAAACCCTCCAGCTTCCTTTAGAAGAGCTGTGGATGAGCAAGAGGAGCCTGATTTTGTAGAAATGATGGATATTCCAGAGTCTAGGAGATTGTCTATTCCTTTACATAAGTCTTTTTAGGAAACAAACAATTAAAATTTTAAAGCTCCTAATTCTGTGCCTCCTGTAGATAAAAGATGGACAGAGAGGTATACATTGTCAGGCCCTGATACAGAATTCCTTTCTCAACAATACAGTCATGTGGGGTGGTTCAGGCTGCTGCCTGTGATAAAGCTATATTCTTGGCTCCACATCCTCCTGACAAGATTCCAGGAAAGATTGATGCCATGGCAAAAAACAGTATATGGCAGCCTCTGGGACTCAGGCAAGCAAATTATATGACTTATGTAGCTAGGCATCAGAAATCTAGATGGGATACTGTTATGCAATTGGCTAAGCAGGCCCATGGCCAGCTGGCTAGTGAACTAGAACAGGTGGCTGCTGATGGCATTGAAGCCTCTAAGGTTCAGTTTCATGCTGCTGTGGATGTTAATGTTTCCTCTAGGTCATGGCCACATCTGTAGTCAGAGGCTGGCCTGGCTCAGGTGTACTAGTTTGTCACAGGATACCCAGACTAAGGCTATGGATTTTCCTCTGTTGGGAAATTCTCTGTTTGGAGAGCAGACAGAGAATTACATGAAGAAGATGGATGAATATAGGACTACTTACAAGAGTGCCCAGGCTAGGAGGCGCAAGCCACTCCTCAAGGCATGCCCCAGGGTAGAGGTGAGCCTTTTCACAGGCCTTCTACCAGACTCAGGCCTCCTCTGCCTATGCTCAGAGGGCTCTGCTTCAGAGCAGGGGCAGACGAGAGGTGGGCAGACCTGCTCCCACCCCAGCCTAAAACTCCTGCAGAAACAGGCACCCTGATGGGTGCCCAGGCGGTCTCCTGTAACAGTGGGGGGCAGGCTGGCTCCGCTTCAGTCAGAATTGGGCTTCTTTAACCTCAGACAAGTGGGTTCTGGAAGTAGTGCTTGGGTCTTGTTCTCAGCTTCAAAAGTTTCCCAAGTTGAGAAGCAGACTTTTCTACCTGCAAGTGCTCAGAGACCTCGCTTTGAAACAGAGGTCTCATCCTGTTAGCTCTCAGAGCAGTAGAAAGGGTTCCTCCCCTGCATCAGGGCAGGGGTCTGTATTCAGATACTTCCTTACCCCAAAAAGACAGGAGAATGGGCCCATTTTAGATCTCAGATAGCTGAACAAGCATCTTTGAAACCAAAGTTCAAAATGGTAACTCTGGCAATGATTTTACCTTCCCTAAGGCCAGGGACTGGCTAGCCTCCTGGACCTCAAGGATGCCTATTTCCATGTCCTAATCAGAAGATCCCATCGAAGTACCTCAGATTCGAACTGCCCTCAGGTCATTACCAGTTCAGAGCAATGCCCTTCGGCCTGCCTCTGCTCCAAGGGCATTCACAAATATCTAGCAGTGGCAGTGCGCCACTTAGAGGTAGAGGATTACTGTTTTTCCCCATCTAGACGACTGGCTCATTGCAGGCCAGTCCCCAGAACAGGTAAAATCTCACCTGCAGGTCACCCAGCAGCTTCTCACCTCCCTAGGTTTTCGCTAAACCTACCAAAGTCGGTTCTGGAACCAGTCCAGGTACTCTCACCTTTATAGGGCAGAATGGCACAAAGCTAGCCAGGCGTTCTTCCCCAAAAGGGTAAGGAATTTAGTGGCTCTGGCCTCTTCCTTCACTCTGCAGGTCTCGACCAGCAAGACACTTTCTGCAGCTCCTGGGGCACATGGCTGCATCCACAGCTGCTGTTGCAGGGAGCCAGATTTCAGATGAGAGACATTCAGTTTCACTCGAGAACCTTTTTGTCTCAGAAGAAGAGACCCCCTTTCCAAGTTGGTCCCAGTGATCCGAACCTTGATCCCAGCTCTCCAGTGGTGGCAGGATCAGAGCAATTTAGAGCGGGGTCCCTTCATTTCCTTCTCACGACTTGACTCTCACTACAGATGCTTCCCTTCTGGGTTGGGGAGCCCACATGGGCGACCTTTCCACTCAGGAGTTTGGTCCCCCAGAATCTCTGCTCCACATCAATTTGCTGGAACTCAGAGCTGTCTTTTTAGCTCTTCAAGCTTTTTCTGCATCTGTCACGACAAGGTGATACAAGTCAGAACAGACAACACCACAACAATGTGGTACATCAACAAACAGGGGGCACTCGGTCTTGACCTTGTGCACCGAGGCAATGAAGTTGTGGTCTCTGGCCCTATTCCTGAACACTTCCTCATGCAGTTCATCTTCCAGGAAGGACAATGTCCTAGCGGATGCCCTCAGCAGGATTTCCCAGGGCCATCACAATGGTCCCTGGATCCTCAAGTGCTGGGGGATAGTTTTGCCAGGTGGGGCATCCCTCAGATAGATCTTTTTGCAGCCCCAGACAATCACAGACTCCTCTGTTCTGTTGCAGGCCTCCAGTGCTGGGCTCAGTTCCCTGGATGCCCTTCTTCTGGATTGGGAGGAAGTTCCTCTGCTTTCCCCCTTTCCTCTCCTATTCAAAGTACTAGTCAAAATCAGATCTCGGCCTTGCAGGGTGATTCCGATTGCCCGGATTGGGCCAGGCAGCCCTGGTACCCACTCCTTCTGTCTCTGACAGTCCATCTTCCCTGTGCCTCCCCAGGAATCACAATCTGTTGACTTGTGCCCAGGGAAGGGTTTGGTATCCGGACCTCAATCCCTCAACCTCAAGGCCTGGCTTTTGAGGATAGAGTTTGCTGATTTACACTCTCTCAGATGTTCTTGAGATCCTGAAGGCTTCAGAAAGCCTTCCATTAGGGCTACTTATAGTTCTAATGGAAAGGTTTTCCATTTGGTGTGCTGGGAAAAATATTTCCCCAGAATCTGCTGAATTGCCCATTTTGTTAGATTACATGGTACATCTTAATTCCTTGGGTCTCAGACCAGCTACCCTGAGAGTTAATTTGGCAGCTGTGTCTGCTTTTGTGTCAGCAGGAAAGTCATCCCCTCTTTCCTCTCATCCTGTGTTTTCCAAGTTTTTTAAGGGATTACTCCATACTAATCCTCCCTTTCGGGAACCGGCCCCTGCTTGGGACCTTAATGTTTGCATTGCCCAGTTAATGCAACCCCCTTTTGAACCTCTGTCTTCTGCAGAGCTTAAGTACCTAACTTGGAAAACTGTTTTTCTAGTGGCTATCACTTCTGCCAGACGCATAAGTGAATTGCAAGCCTTGTCAGTGGAGACTGACTTTCTTTCCACAGGGATAAGGTAGTCCTTAGGACTAATAGGAAGTTTTTGCCTAAGGTGGTTTCAGATTTCCATCTTAATCAATCTATCTCCTTCCAGTATTTTTCACTGATCACTCCTCTTCGGGTGAGAGGAGGTTGCACAAGCCTGGATGTTAAGAGAGCTCTTAGTTATTATATAGAAGCGTACCAAGGTCCTGAGTTCGAATCCCTCCAACACTTTTCCTTACTATGGTGAAGTTGGGAAAAGGCAAACCATGCCACTAAGAGATCAATAGCCAGGTGGATTGTCTCTGTATCAATTTTGTTATCAGAAAGTGGCAGAGCCCCCGGTTTGAGGGCTCATTCTACCAGGGTACAGCTGACGCTCTAGCTGCTGCCAGAGATATCCCTTTATTAGAGATTTGCCAGGCTGCTACTTGAAAACCGGCACACACTTTACCAAGCATTACTCCTGGATGTCCAGGCCAGGAGATGCTCGGTTTGGCACAGTTGTTCTTCAGAGCCTATTCCCAAGTAGGTTCTGCCTCCTCCATGGAGGTACTGCTGTGTATTCTGCTAATGTCTATAATATAGCAAGACTTCATGTTGTTTGAAGAAAAATTACTCACCTTAGTAATGTTGTTTCTTCTAATGGAGTCTTCCTATATTATAGACCTCCCCAACCTGCCCCTCTCAGAACCTCTACTTGGTGGGTGCGGGCAACTTAGTGTGGGCACTACTTATGTCCTGTTAGCATTTTGTCCCTTTGGGACTTTGGGGTGTGTGTGTACGCGTGTGGTGTTTTATTATATTTATGTTCCATTTTCATATTATTAAATGGTGTAGTATTTCTGGTCCCCTGACTTGAGTCTTGGGTGTTGGGACCATCAATGATTTATTATTTAGGTAGCCATTTGGCTAGTGTAGGTTACAACTCCACACAGACCTTAGTGAGTTTGGCTCATAAAGATCTGACAGTTCAAGTTTGAAATGACACAGATAGAGCTGCTCTCGTGCCAAAATTGTATTTTGGAATGGTTGTAACCATTTCACTCCGGGGCAGTTCGAGAGCTGGATCAAACTGCTAATGTCTATAATATAGCAAGACTCCATTAGAAGAAACAACATTACTAAGGTGAGTCATTTTTTCTTTCAGCTCATCCTGTATTTTCTAAATTTTTCAAGGGATTGCTGCATACCAATCCTCCCTTCAGGGACTCTGCCCCTGCTTGGGACCTTAATGTTTGCACTGCCCAGCTTATGCAACCCCTTGAGCCTTTGTCCTCAGCAGAGCTTAAGTACTTGACTTGGAAAACTGTTTTCTTGGTGGCCATCACTTCTGCCAGACGCATAAGTGAGTTACAGGCCCTGTCAGTGGAGTCTGATTTTATCTCTTTCCATAGAGATAAGGTGGTCCTCAGGACTAATAGGTACTTTTTGCCTAAGGTGGTTTTAGATTTCCACCTTAACCAGTCGATGTCTCTTCCTGTTTTCTTCACTGACCATTCCTCCTCTGGGGAGAGGAGGCTGCACAGTTTGGATGTGAAAAGGGCCCTTAGCTACTACATAGAGCGCACCAAGGGTCACAGGTTTGAATCCCTCCAGCTGTTCCTCACTTATGGTGAGGTTAGTAAGGAAAAACCTGCCACTAAGAGATCTATTGCCAGGTGGATTGCCTCTTGCATTCAATTTTGCTATGAAAAACTGGGTAGGATCCCACCCTCAGGCCTGAGGGCTCACTCTACCAGAGGTAGAGCTGCTTCCCTGGATATTCCTATCTTTGAGATTTGTCAAGCAGCCACCTGGAAAACAGTACATACTTTTACAAAGCATTACTCTCTGGATATCCAGGCTAGGAGTGATGCTCGGTTTGGCACAGCAGTGCTTCAGAGCCTATTCCCTAAGTAGGTTCTGTCCCTCCTCCATGGAGGTACTGCTTGGTAGTCTGCATATGTCAGAATACAGCAAGACTTCATGTTGTTTGAAAAAAAATTACTCACCTTAGTAATGTTGTTTCTTCTAATGGAGTCTTGCTGTATTCTGACCTCCCCTGCCTCCCCTCTCAGAACCTGTTTTTTGGGATGTGGGTGGGCAGCAGCAGTGTTAGCACTCGGAGGTGCCCCACCCTTCTTTTCTCACCCTTTAGTTTGGGTGTGTGGGTGTTGTGTTTTGCTTTATTTTTTGGGTTTCCTGACTTGAGTCTTTGCTTTGGCACCAAAAAATCTTTTTATTATATTTAGTAGCCAGTTGGCTAGTGTAAGTTTACAGTTTCCACACAGGACACCCAGTGAGTATAGCTCGTAAAGATCTGACGGTTTGAGTTCAAACAGCAACAGACTAGGAGTCTCAACCGAGCTCGAGCTCAGCGTTCCATGCCTGGCATGGAAAGTTAACTCTTTCATCTCTGGGGTAGTTCAAAGGTTGGACATCACTGCATATGTCAGAATACAGCAAGACTTCATTAGAAGAAACAACATTACTAAGGCGAGTAATTTTTTCTTCTTTACCTCCTGTGGATAAGAAAATGGATAGGAGATGCATGCTGTCGGGCTCAGGTAAGGAATTTTTGTACAACTATTGCAGCCATGTTGGGGTAGTGCAGGCTGCAGCCTGTAACAGAGCTAACATTCCTTTGGCTTCACACCCCCAGATAAAGATTCCAGGAAGGTGGATGCCATGGCCAAAAAACAGTACTTGGCATCTTTCTTGGGACGCAGACAGACAGCTTACATGGCTTATACAGCTAGGTACTTTACCAGAAGTCCAAGTGGGATACGGTAATGGAACTGGTAAACAAGGCCTCCCACCAGCTAGCCAAAGAGCTGGAGGAGAAGGTGGCTGCTGATGGAACCGAGGCATGAAAAGTGCAATTTCATGCTGCTGTCGACTCTAATGATGTGGCATCTAGAGTCATGGCTACATCTGTGTCTCTTAGGAGATTTGCTTGGCTCAGATGTACTAGCCTGTCTCAGGATACCCAGGCTAAGGCCATAGATTTCCCTGTGGTTGGTAATTCTCTGTTTGGGGAGCAGACGGAGGCTTACATGAAGAAAATGGATGAATACAGGACCACTTACAGGAGTACACAGGCCAAAGAGAGGCTAGCCACTCCTCAGAGGCAGCAGTCCAGGGGCAGGGGCAGGCCTTCTCATAGGCCTTTTTACCAAGCCTAGGCTTCCTCTTCCTTCCCATAGAGGGGGTTCTTTTGAGCGAGAGGTAGGAGTGGGTTGAGCAGGGCTCCATCCTCTTCCCTGTCCAAGGCTCCTGCCAAACATACACCCTGATGTGTCAGTTCGGGTCGCCTCCCCTATACCAGTAGGGGGCAGGCTGGCTTACTACTTCCAGGACTGCAAGTCTGTTACTTTAGACAAGTGGGTCCTGGAGGTAGTAATCCAGGGACTGCCTCTCAGTTTCAAAAGATTTCCAAAAATGAGATTCAGGTCTTTTCCCCCTGCATCAGCATCAGAGACCATTACCTTAGAGGCAGAGGTTTCTTCCCTGCTAGCTCTCAAAGCTGTGGAAAAAGTATATCCACAACACAGGTGCAAAGGGCTGTACTCCAGGTACTTCCTTACCCCCAAAACATACAGGGGAGTGGCGACCCATCCTAGACTTGAGATATCTGAACAAACATATCACAAAGCCAAAATTCAGAATGGTGACTCTGGGAGTAATCCTTCCCTCTCTGAGCCCAGGGGATTGGCTACCATCCCTGGACCTCAAGGATGCCTATTTCCACATTTCTGTCAGGTGCTCCCACAGAAAGTACCTCAGGTTCGAGTTGCCCTCAGGCCATTACCAATTCAGAGCCATGCTCATTGGCCTCACTTAAGCCCCAAGGGTATTTACAAACTGTCTTGCAGTAGTAGTGGCCTTCCTCAAAAGGCAGGGTATCTCAATCTTCCTTTATCTAGATGAGTGGCTCCTTGTAGGCCAGTCCTCAGACCAAGTCAAGTCAGCTCTGGAAGTTTCTCAGAAGCTTCTCAGTTCCCTAGGATTCATTCTCAATCTTTCCAAATCAGTTCACGAACCTGTACAGCTCCTCACTTTTATGGGAGTAGAGTTAGATACAGTCCAGGCAAGGGCCTTCGTCCCACAAAAAAGGGGAAAAGCCCTTACAGATCTGGCTTCCTCTTTTCGACCTCTGGCCTCTCGTCCAGCCAGGCACTTTCTTCAACTCCTAGGCTACATGGCAGCTTCGACTGCAGTGGTGCAAGGAGCCAGGTTTCGGATGAGGGACATTCAGTTCCACTTAAGGTCGTTTTGGTCTCAGAACAAAGATTCTCTCGCCAAACTGATTCCAGTGACTCGGACTCTGGTCCAGGCTCTCCAGTGGTGGCTGGATCAGGACAATCTCAGACAGGGTGTCCCATTTCTCATTCAAGTCCCCTCAGTAGTTTTAACCACACATGCGCCTCTCCTGGGTGGGGGAGCCCATCTGGGGGCTCTCACTGCACAGAGAATTTGGTCACAGCAAGAGTCTCTCCTTCATATCAGTCTTCTGGAACTCAGAGCTGTGTTCCTAGCCCTCCAGGCTTTCTCGCAGTCAGTCAAAGGCAAAGTGGTGCAAGTCAGGACAGACAACACCACCACAATGTGGTACATAAACAAGCAGGGAGGCACTCGATCTGCGGCCTTGTGCACAGAGACCATGAAACTGTGGTCTCTTGCTTTCTCTCTTGAAGCTTCTCTGACAGCAGTTCATCTTCCATGGAAGGACAATGTGCTGGCAGATGCTCTGAGCAGAATATCTCTGGGCCATCACGAATGGACCCTGAACCCTCACATCCTGAAAGTTATCTTCACCAGATGGGGCACTCCAGAGACAGATCTCTCTGCAGCCCCAGACAATTATAAACTTCCTCTGTTTTGCTGCAGACCTCCAGTCCTAGGGGCCGTTCCTCTGGATGCATTCCTATTAGACTGGACAGGCAGGTTTCTTTATGCCTTTCTTCCCTTTCCTCTACTATTCAGAGTTCTGATCAAGATCAGGTCTCAACCCTGCAGTGATATTAGTGGCCCCAGACTGGGCCAGACAACCCTGGTATCCTTTCTTGTTGTCTCTAGCAGTGTCACATCCCCTGTCCCTACCCAAGAGACACAATTTATTAACTTCCTCTCAGGGGAGGATATGGTATCCCAATCTCCAGTCTCTCTGTCACAAGGCCTGGTTCTTGAAGAATTAGAGTATGCAGGCCTGCATCTTACTCAGGGGGTCATGGATATTTTAAAGGTCTCTAGGAAACCTTCTACCAGGAAAACTTATAATTCCAAATGAAAAAGTTTCACCATTTGGTGTTCTCAGAGAGGCATACAACTGGAGGCTGCAGATATTGCCACGGCCTTGGATTATCTGGTTCACCTTAATGACCTAAGCCTTAGGCCTGCGACCCTTAAAGTTCATTTAGCAGCTGTGTCTGCTTTTCTTTCTGCAGGGAAGGGATCTTCCCTAGCATCTCATCCTGTTTTCAGTAAGTTCTTCAAAGACTTGGTCCACATTAACCCTCCTTTTAGAGAACCTACTCCAGCTTGGGATCTGAATGTCTGCATTGCACAGCTTATGCAGCCACTCTCTGAGCCCTTAGCTTCTGCTGAGCTTAAGTACTTGACTTGGAAAACTGCATTCCTGGTAGCTATTACTTCTGCCAGGAGGATCAGTGAATTACAGGCCTTGTCAGTAGAACCTGACTTCATTTTCTTTCATAGGGATAAGGTGGTCCTCAGGACAAAAAGAAAGTTTCTACCTAAAGTGGTTTCAGATTTTCATCTGAACCAATCTATATCTCTGCCTGCGTTTTTCACTGACCATTCTTCCTCAGGGGAGAGAATATTGCACAGTCTGGATGTGAAAAGGGCTCTTAGCTATTACGTAGAGCATACTAAGGCACATAGGAAGGATTGTCTTCAGCTATTTCTCACTTACGGAGAAGTGGGAAAAGGTAGACCTGCCACTAAAAGGACTATTGCCAGGTGGATTGTCTCTTGTATCCAATTCTACTATTCCAAATTGGGCAAAGAACCTCCTTCAGGCTTGAGGGCCCACTCGACTAGAGGTACAGCAATCTCCCTTGCAATTGCTAGGGATATTCCTTTGGGAGAAATATGTAAAGCAGCCACCTGGAAAACAGTCCATGCATTCAGCAAGCATTACTCTCTGGACATCCAGACCAGGAGTGATGCTTGGTTTGGTACAGCAGTGTTGCTGAGCCTATTCCCAAAGTAAAGTTCTGTGTCCCCTCCTCCTGGGGGGAACTGCTTGGTAGTCCGCATATAGACAGAATACAGCAAGACTTCATGTTGTTTGAAGAAAAAATTATTCACAATAGTAATGTTGTTTCTTCTAATGGAGTCTTGCTGTATTCTGACCTCCCTCCCTGCCTCCCCTCTCAGAACCTAGTATCTTCCTGGACATAAAGTCTCCACCACTCATTCACACTAATGGAATCTACGCCGGAGGTGCTAGGACCCAGCGGGAGCAAACTTTTTGCAGGAGGGCCGGCGCCAGAGATGGAGCCGTGAGGAGCGGCGCCAAGAGCCTCTGCTCGTGCGGCAATGACTATCTTGGCGTCGACCCTCCAAGTACCTCAGTTCCTTTTTTCCCACCATCAAGTGCGCTTCAGTGACGACGTCGCTTGCCTGCCGGGAGTCAAACTTCAGACTAGCAGAATAGTTTTCAGTTTATTATTTTGTAGTATTTTCGAATAAAAGTACCGCTTACGATAATTTATTCCTATCAAAGAAAGAAGTCTCAGCCTACATTGATGGAGTCGATCATGAATGGGTCGGTGTGGTAGGGAGCTCCGTGTAAGCTGTTCAGTCAGCCGGGCTGGGTCGGTCCGCCGCCTTCTCCGGGGGTCTGACATCAGACGGTCAATGCCCGAGGAAGGTGGTCTCCCGGAAGCGCCTAAAAGCGGTCGCATTCTCGGCACATTCGCCTCAAGCTCTCTCGGCCGTAGGTCAAAGAAAAGGCATCACTCGAGGTCGCCTTCTGATATGTCTGCGTGTCGATGGTCAGTCATTGGGGTCAGTTGCCGGTCTCCTCATTCGGAGTCCTCGGTTTCTGTTTCTGGTCACCGACCTCTTCGACATCGGAGACCTTCCCCGCCTTCTGGTAGGGCTTCCGATGAGCAGTTTCATCAGTGGGCTGCTCTTGTGGTGCAGTGGGCTCGGAGGTTGGTCCAGCTGCCTGGCCCGGTCACTCCGGGGCCCTCGGGCTCTTCAGGAGATCGGACAGGGTGGTCGGGCCTCCCTGGTCACGCGGCACCCTCTTCGGTGCTGTCGACTCTGCGCTCAGGTGTTTTCCCCCCTCACATGGCTCTTGACGTGAGGGGCCACACCGTCTCTGTATCCTGGTATTTTTACTTCTTTCCCATCAAATCCTAATTTTCGGGGCCCTGGGCTGGTGTCGGCACTGTCGGCGTCAGTGGGTCGCTCGGCGTCGATTTCTGCGCCGATGCGCCTCTTGGTGCCATGCGGTTTTTCGGCGCCGTGCACCCTTTCAGCGTCGTCTGCAGCGCCGTGTGGCTGTTCGCCGTGTTCTTCAGCGCCGAGGCCTGGCTTTTCATCAGCCAATCTTCATGGCTTCTCCTCTCCAGATTCTTTTCCTTCCTCTTTTCCTGCTGATTTTCATTCCTGTCCTGTCCATGCAGTCCCTCCTGGACTGTCAGGAGATGATATCGAGCCTGACCCAGATCTTAGACTGGGTGATGATGTGGAAGGAGCAGGACCTAATCCTGTTACACAGCCTTAGATGCCATTGCCACAGCCTTAGACTTTCTCACGTCCATGGGTGTCCTGCTAAATCTCAAGAAATCGCAGCTGCAGCCCTCCCTGAGGCTCCTTTTCATAGGAACTCTTCTGGACACCTCCTGTGTGAAAGCATTTCTACCAGAGGACAGAAGGAGTGATATCCTACAGATGGCCCGATACATCAGACAGAACAGCTGGGTTCGAGCTATCTCGATGCAAGGAATGCTAGGTCTCATGACATCCTCGGTGTTCACTGTACCCCTAGCACATCTTCACATGAGAACCTCTCAATGGATGCTCAGTACTTAGTGGTCCCCAACCACTCACCCTCAGCCCTTTCTCATCAAGGTGACAGAACCTCTGAAGAAGTCACTCACCTGGTGGTCGCAAGAGGACAATCTTCTGGAAGGGTATCCCTTTGCTCCTCTGGATCATCAGATTTCCATTACCATGGACACGTCCCTGATGGGGTGGGGAGCTCACTGTCAGACTTTCCACACTCGAGGTACATGGACTCAGGACGAGTCCCAGCTTCACATAAATGTCTTAGAAATGAGAGCCGTCCTTTATGCAGTCCGGGCTTTGAAGGACATACTCTGTCACAAGAACATTCTCCTTCAGATGGACAACAAAGCAGTGATGTATTACATCAAAAAGCAGGGCGGTGCTCACTCTTACCCCTTATGCAGGGAAGCTATGAGAGTGTGGGAATGGTGCTTGGAGCACAAGGCTCTAATTCAAGTGGTCTACCTGCCAGGCATGCAGAACGAACTGGCAGACCGTCTCAGCAGAACAGAGACAGATCCTCACGAATGGTCTCACGACTCAATCGTAGTTCAGTCACTGTTTGCAGAGTGGGGAACTCCAGACCTGGACCTTTTTGCATCCCCACTCAACACAAAACTGCCTCTCTTCTGCTCCAGAAATCCAGGGTCTGGCATTTTCTGCCAGGATGCGTTCAGGCTGCAGTGGACAAAACGCTTTCTATACGCCTTTCTGCCTCTTTCTCTAATTCAGAGGGTACTTCTCAAGTTTGAGTCCCAGGGGAGCAAAATGATCCTCATTGCTCCCTTCTGGCCTCGACAGATATGGTTTCCGTTACTCAACAGTATGTCGGAAACCCCTCCGAAAGCGCTTCCCCTTCAGACGATCCTTCTGACTCAGGGGCCTGTGGTCCGTCCCAATCTGAGATCGCTTCACCTTCATGCTTGGCTCCCGAAGAGATAGAAGTGAACAGGTTCAATGTTTCTAGCAGAGTTTCAGATATTCTTCTGGCTGCGTGCAAGCCAGCCACTAGGAAAACTTACACAGCCAAATGGAAGCGTTTTGCGCTCCTGTGTGCAAAATCCTCTTTGAATCCTTTTTTCTGCCCACCAAATAAAGTTCTAGAGTACCTTGTGGACCTCTCAAATTCAGGGCTGCAATACTCTACAATCAAGGTTCACCTTTGTGCCTTTTCAGCTTATCATGAGCCAGTACTTTTCTTGTCACTGGCTCAGTTACCCGTGGTTAAGCGGTTTCTTAAGGGAATTCTGCATACCAGACCTCCTATCAGACATCCAGTCGCAGCCTGGGACATTAATCTTGTGCTAGACATGCTCACTCGAAAACCTTTTGAGCCTCTAGCTACCTGCGAGTTGAAATTTCTCACTTGGAAAATGGCCTTCCTGGTGGCCATTACCTCGACCCACAGGGTCTCTGAGATACATGCCTTGGTCATAGACCCTCCGTATACTGTGTTTCATAAAGACAAAGTAGTTCTTAGGACCCATCCTAAGTTTCTCCCTAAGGTTGTTTCAGAATTCCATCTAAACCAACCTTTGGTCCTTCCTACTTACTTTGCAAACTTCCAAAATGAAGGGGAGCGTTCTCTTCATTCCTTGGACATCAAAAGAGCTTTGCGTTTCTATTTAGATAGAACAAAATATTTTCACAAAGCTCAACTGTTTGTTTCTTTCAGCGAGACCCGGCTGGGTCAACCTGTCGCTATCAGATGCATTTCAGCATGGCTGGTGGCATGCATTCGCCACTGTTATTCCATGGTGCAGGGTAAGCTGGAAGGCAGAGTGTACGCTCACTCTGCTGGAGCGGTCGTGGCATCCCTGGCAGAAATCTGCAACGTGCCCATTGCAGATATTTGCAGTGCGGCCACCTGGAGCTCAGTGCATACTTTCGTCAAACACTATGCCCTGGATGTCCATGCCAGACGACATGTTTCGTTTGGCAGAACCATCCTTAATGGACTTCTGTCCTAAATTTCTGAGATCTTGGTCTCTCTTGCTGCCTTCTTGGGGGATTATTAGCTCGGTACTCTCCCATTAGTGTGAATGAGTGGTGGAGACTTTATGTACAGGAAGATATGGAAATTACGTACCTACCGTAATTCTTGATCTTCTTGGACAAAGTCTCCACCAGTCATTCACACGCCCACCCACCATCCCCCAAGCTCACCTCTGTCGTTGGTCTTCACTCCCTCAGTCTTTAGGTTGTGAATACTTCTTTCTTGACCCTTCTTATACGGGTCTTCCGGACTATCTTATGTCCGTGTTTTGGTTAGGCTATCCTTCTAGGTTAGTTACGCTGCACCTCCTCAGAAAAAAGGTACTGAGGTGGTTGGAGGGTCGACGCCGAGATAGTCATTGCCGCACGAGCAGAGGCTCGTGGTGCCGCTTCTCGCGGCTCCATCTCTGGCCCCGGCCCTCCTGCAAAACGTTTGCTCCTGCTGGGTCCTAGCACCTCTGGTGTAGAACCCATTAGTGTGAATGAGTGGTGGAGACTTCGTCCAAGAATATCAAGAATTACGGTAGGTACGTAATTTCCATTTTTGGGATGTGGGTTGACAGGTACAGTATTGCACCTCAGGGGTGTACCTTGCACCCCTCCCTCTATTTAGGGTGGGGTTGTTGTTCTTTTATTTGTTATATATATTTTCAGTTCACTATCTACTCTGTTTCTTCTTGAGTTCTCGACTTGAGTCTTATGTACCCGAGTTTTGTTGCCTTTTTGGGGCCTGAAATTTAAAAAATTTCTATAACTCTAGTTAGTTAGATCTCATCTGTGTCAATCTTCACCATTCATCACAGATGGGTACTGGCCGGAGATCAGGACCCCGTGGGAGCCTTTTTTTTTTTTTTATTTAAAAAGGATAGGCGGAGTCGACGCAGCATCGGTGCCGCCCTCGAGGCCGACGTACTACGTGGCGCTCGAGGATTAGCCGTTAAGCTGTGTCGACTCCGCCTGCCTACCAGTTCTTCGTCTCCCGCCGTCGAGGTCACCTCGTGGGAAGCCAGCTGAAGAGATTTTCAAAGTTTTAGGCCTTAGCCTTTTGTCGTCGACAGTCCGTCGGTTCCTGCTAGTCTAGCCTGCCCTACTCGATGTCACTGGTAAGATCTTTCCATTATTTTACAGTTAAGCGACGTCGAGTCTGTTTTTGGTGTTTTTTTCCGTAGGTCATGTCGCGGTCAGAGGGCAAGAAGTCGTCTAAGGCGGGGCGGCCCCCCATGTGTCGTTGCCCGTGTGGCTGCAAGTACTTTAACCGACCAGCATGACTGGTGTCTCTCGTGTCTTGGCCCGCTTCACGACATGGATTCGTGCGATGCCTGCTTCTTCATGGACCGCCGCGTCCTTGAACAGCGCACGTTTAAAGTAGGGTGAGCTCCGCCGACTTTCGGGGGTAGGTCTCGCACTCGTCGGGCCAAGCCACGCTCTCTCGGCCTTTCCTCCGGGTCCCTCCGGTTCTATACAGACCGAGGAGGAGGAGTCTCGCCTCTTGTAGCTCTGGCCAGGCTCCTTCCAGAGCGCGCGGAGGCCCGTCCGCTTCCTCCGGGAGCCGGGCGGGAGGCGCCCTATGGCAATCACCTTCAGGGTGAAGGCTGCCCGGTGTCACTCCAGCGGTCCGGAAGGCCGAGGCGACGCCGTCCTTAGCGCCGTCGCTCGGTGCCGTCGAGGCCTTCGCGCCGTTCGCGGCACCGTGGGTCCTGTCTGCGCCGACTCGTCTTTCGGTGCCGTGGGCCTTGTCGGCGCCATTCGCAGTGCCGACCCTGCTTGTAGCACCGTGACCCTGGAATCAGCGTTGCCTTTCGCCATGTCTCGCCTCGGCGCCATCCTCGGCGCCGAGGTTGAGCCGCGGCACTGTGGGGCCTTCGGTCGTCCGTCAGTGCCGTCCTCGGCGCCGTTGGTGCTCTCAGTGCCGCTCACGGTGCCGAGGGTCTGGCAGTACCATGTTCGGTAGCGAGTCCGCCCTCGGGGTCGTCGGCGCCCGCTTGGTCCTCGGTGCCTCGCGGCGCCGAAGGGCCTGAATCGGTGACGCCGAAGGTGTTGCTGGGGTTTTTCGGCGCCGTCTCTGTTACTGGTACCGCCCTGGTGCTGGTGGACTTAGCCAGTTACGCGGCTGGCCCTAGTTCAGGACCTTTGGCCCGTGCTGCCCTGCCGCCTTCTGCCAGCGCCGCTATGGGGCTGTGGAGGGCAGGTGCCGCCTTGGCCACTGCTTGGACTTCTGGGCCCTTTGGTAAGGTCGCCTTCCCTCGCCCTCCTACCGTCTGGCTTAGGGCCTTAGACTCTACCTCTTCAGAGTTGGAGTCGGGCTCGGAGTCGAGCGGGCAGTCACACCCTTCGGGGTTGTCTGCAGAGGAGGACGAGCCGGTGGTCTCCACGACAGGTCTCAGTCAGCCCCCTACTGAGGTGCGTCTGGTTCCCCCCGAGGTTAGGGTCAGTGGTACTGACCAGCAGGCTGTGGTGCATGCCACCACTGCCATGCACCCTGGCCTTGGGGGGGTTCCTTGACCCTTCGGTGGTGGTACCCCCTCCGGTGGTGTGTCTCGATCGCCCAACTTTGGGGCCTATCAGGAAGCCCACGGGAGGGAAGGGTGCTGCTCCCTGGGTCTCCCCTTCGGGGGTAGCCCAGAGCTGCCAACTTCCTAGGCTGGCCCTTTCGAGGACTAGGACTCTCTCGGACTCCGAGGGGTCGAGGGGTGTGGGGTCTGCGCGTCGACCTTTCTCTGGGACCCACCCGGGCCCTGGACGAAGCGGAAGCGCGGACTTCCGCCCTTCCCCTTCTGGTTCCTTGAGGGGGTCCCATTCTTTGGAGGCAGGGGACCGTCCTTCTGGATCTATACGGCCCCGGTCGCCTCACTTGGGGGATTCTTCTGGGCGCAGCCTAGGCAGTACCAACGTGGTTGTACAGCTGTCGGCTGCGGAGTCTTCCAGGACACCCTCCGCGGGGGTCCATCGTCCACTCCCTAGCCCTGGCAGAGGTCAGCCGACTTCCTCTCTCGGCTCCCCTTCTCCCCCTCTGCCCGCCTTCTCCAGCTGCTCCCAGGTATTCTTGGTCCTCAGCGGTCCTCTCACCTGGGAACAGTTCAGAGCAGTGGCTGTCGGTTCCCTGCCTACGTTAGGCCATGGACAGCCAGGTTTTTCAACCTCCCCGAGCAGCCACCTCCAGAGCATGGTGACCTCCAGCTCCTCATCCCCTCTTCAGGGGGAGAGAACCGTCTGTCCATATCTCTCCTGCCGCTGATCTCTCCGAGTATCATCGTTTCCTCGTGAGGATGCTGGAGGACCTTCACCTCTCTCCCCTCTCCGTGAGCAATCCTGAGCATGCGGCGCACGCCTTTCTAGGCGATTTCGGTGCAGCCACCCTTGTGGTGCCGCCCTGGCCTGCTCCCTTTCGGGAGGCGTCCATGTGTTTCTGGCAGAGGCCCTTCTCTGGAGTTCCTGCCCCTAGGGACCTCAGCCAGAGGTATTGCACTCCCCCAGAGTCTCCAGGTTCTATGCCTCATCCACAGTCCGGATTGACGCACCTGGACACTCCTGACGGGCTTCGCGCCCTCCACGTGACCCGGCCCCCAGATCAGGACTCTTTGGATTTTGATTTCTGGGGAGAGAACTTTCTACTCGCACGGTTGCTTTCTCCATCTCCGCTCATCAGGCCCACTATGCAGCCTACAACAGGTTCTTGTGGTCAGCGTGGTCAGATCTGGCTGCTTTGCCTGACTCAGAGCAAACCAGGCAAGCCATCGCACTCTCTGCATGTGGCCTGGAGCTAGCAAGGCACCAAGCAAGGGCATCTTCACGATGCCAATGAGGAAGCTACCAGGTAGTAGGGACAGCGATCTGCACGGAGATCGGCATGGCTTCCTTTTCCAGGTTGTCACCCTTGGCCGGCGTAGGGTGATTTGCTCCGCTCACCAGGGAACCTATCTCTTTTCCCGTAGAGGCGGAGACGGCGTTTGTCGGGGCAAATTCCTTCCCCTCCAGAGGGACCCGTCTGGCTCCCCCTCTCCGGGCCTCCTCAGGCCCAGAAGGTTCCCCATAGTGTGTCACCCACTGAGGGCTAAGGGACACTGTCCCTTAGGGTGCAATTAATCAACCCCCTTCGGTGGGCTTGGTACTCACTCATCTGTGATGAATGGTGAAGATTGACACAGATAAGATATAGAAATTACAACCTACCGTAGATTAAGCTTTCTGTGTAGCTTCACCATTCATCACAATCCGCCTCGCCATCCCCTGGGGCTCCAGTCTCTGGATCCTCCTCCTCTGTGCCTACTCCTCTCTTTTGGTAAGGGTAAAGTTGGGACACACAGGAGTAATTTTCTTCCCAAGGGGTACAGTTCAGTGGCACTTCTTCTCTACTACTTATCTTCACCCCTACAGGGTGAGAACTGGTGGTTGCCCTCCTTCTGTTATCCATCTATTTGAAAAAAAAAAAAAAAAGGGGAACTCCCTTTTTTTTCCACCAAATATCTTTACAGAGAGAGTACTGAGTCCCTGTACCCTGTCCTTCTCCAGAATAGCCGACTGTGCTTTTGGGGTATTGCCAGTTATTTTGTGCCTTGAATTCTGGCAGATGAGCTTTGCCACTCCTTGCAGTTCCTATACAGTCTGGTGATGGGCAAGGGTCCTGGATCCCTGTTACCCCTCACTCTCTCCTAAATTCTCCCCCCCCCTTCTTCCTTTTCCAGAGATTGGGGCCCCTACCCAGTCCCCTTAGTTTTACTTCCTCTATGCTGTCCTCTCAGTCGTTATTTCTCCTTTTAGTTCAGTTTTCTCTTCCTTTTTCTGTCCCTTGGACTCTCTTGTCCTACCCTCCATCCCTTCCTCTTACCTGCTCGGCGACTCCAGAACTGGTAGGCGGGGGGGTCGACACAGCTCATGCAGGCTAATCCTGAGCGCCACGTGAGTGCTGTTGAGTCTCGAGGGCGGCGCGCCGATATCATGCCGACTCCGCCTATCCTTTAAAAAAAAAAAAAAAGGCTCCCCAAGGTCCTGATCTCCGCTAGTACCCATCTGTGATGAATGGTGAAGATACACAGAGAGATCATAATTACGGTAGGTACGTAATTTCTATTTTTTGCTCGTTAGAATCTGACGGTTGCACTGAGATGTACCAGAGACAGAGGTTTGAAAACAGAGCTTGAGCTCAACATTCTATGCCCTGGCACAGAATTAACACCTTACTCTCCGGAGCAGTTCTAGTGCTGAGGCTAACTGCATATAGTCAGAATACAGCAGGACTCCATTAGAAGAAACAACATTACTGTGGTGAGTAATTTTTTCTTACATACAGTATAGGATGGTGTATGGGAGCCCATACACAGCCACAGTATTCTCATATCGAGTGGTTTCCTTGATGACGAGGATCTCAAGAGTGAAGCTCGAGAGGTCCCTTTCATCATGGAAACCATGAGGTGTAGAGAATACCATGGTTGTGTATTTGGACTCCCATACACTTTTCTTTATAGTGCATGGTGCTGAAACATAAACTGTTACTTTTTCATTGTCTTGTTGAAGTGTTTGCCGATGGGGACCAGCACTTCCAGTATGCCCAGCTCGCGCACACCAGGAATCAACTGCCCCCTGTCCTATGAACAGCGCTGTTTGGGGTTGTTGCATAATGCAGAACGAAAAGTCGTTCTTTGTTAGTAGATACATCACTAGTGCAGCAGAACAGCTTCTTTGCATGTATGGATTTCTATACACAATCTTGTTCTGCTATACCTTATAGTACAAAACTAGCCAACTTTACATATAAAACATATGCTTCCACACATGTGCACTCTTTGCATCTCTATAGCTCCAGGACTGACAGAAAAATGGAAATCGGGACCCGAGGGCTGGCTGGTGCACCGCGTGCCTCTCCAGACCCACACCACTACCAAAATGCCTCCCATATTTCTGGATATGTTTATGGAGCCTCCAGCCCTGCCAGGTGGGGTTGGGGGGCAATCTGTGGGACCCTGTGAGACCCTAACTTTGGGGGATGTGGCAGCCAGTCTGGGGGAGAGGGGAATGGAGCAGCTGGATGAACCCGAGGAGTAAAAAGCTGTATGAAAAAAAATCTCCACATAAGGATGTGTAATTGGCTGATTAAAAATATCCTGTTTATCTTCAAGTGTGAAGGGCAGGACCATAATGCACTCATGGCAGAGCACTGAGTGAGTTATAAAAGTCCTGCTCACTCACAAGTGATGATAAATTGCCTACTGTGAGTCAAGCTATTGTATACTTGATTATATGCAATAGTTTGTTTTTTTTAACTTTTTATTTATGCAAGTTTATGATCTTGCAGCATTAACTGCAGAGTACATAAATTAAAAAGACAGTGAGGTCATGAGCCCATAATGAGTGTACAGATGAATCATCATTTTATGTTGTCTTGCGCTGTCATAAGAAACATCTTCTAGTAATCTCGCGAGTTTTGGGGGCGCGGCTGCTGTTGAGCGAATGCAGGGCACGCATCAGTAGATGTGTCCCTCATTCCCCAGTCAGCCTGCATGCCAGCGCCACACCATGCATTCATAATGGGCGAGCACATCTAAGCAAAGGTCCACTGCAATCACAGGCAAAGCTAAGTCATACGCCTAGCGGTCCATTTGCTTCGCCGTCTTCGCCACCAATGCCATCGGCGGCGGGCGGCCACCTCATGCTTACCGACATCAGGTGCCCAATCCCCCTGTCGGCAACCCCCGTGTTTGTGTGTGCTGGCCAGGGGCCCTCCCGTTGGCATACCCCCCAAATATTGAATGCCAAGGGGTGCCAAATCCCCTGGCTCGCGGCCCCCCTGGCTGTCTTTGCATGACGGAGCCCACTCCCGTCGGCATCACCCCCAACTGTTGAATGCCGGTGCCCAATCCCCTAAGCTCCCGCTTCCCCCTGCTTTCTTTGTTTTCCAAGCGGGGTGCCCCAGTCCCGTCGGCATTACCACCCCCAAAGTGTTGTGTGCGGCGAGGGTGCCCAATCCCCGTCGGCTACAGCACCCCCAAAACCCACTTAGGTGGCATGCTGAGAGCCCACCCCAGGCGTGGCAATACCCTGTAACCACGAAAACTGTCCTGACCGGTTTCCTTTCCTGCAAAATAAAACCGTCCCTCGTAGTCTAGATGCCCCCCCCCGCACCACCACTGCACCCCTGCCTCCCTCACTCCCCTCCCCCATGCCTCCGGACTCCGGCGCGACAATCTTCCGTGGACCGGGAACACGTCTGCACTCTTCAAAGCCGACCGCGAACTCAGGAAATGCCGGTAAGCTGTATAATGCAATGAATAGGGTTTTTTCAACTTTGCTGCATATCTCAGGCATTTCTTGGAATTTTGGCACCAAATTTTCAACATGGGGTTTTTGGGGCCCCTCCTCATGAATTCTATCACTGTCATGGCGTTAATCAGCCTCGAAAGGTGATTTCGCAGTCACTGCGCGAAATCACCTTCGGGACCAATCTAGAAATGACAGTGTCAGCCTATTCATGAGGGTGGCCTATCAAAAAGCCTATATTCCAATTTGGTGGAAAAAAATCCAACAAATGCCTGTTCTGGCGTGCGTTGCGCAGTTCCTCACAGGCTCGTTCCTTGGCGCGTTCGCAATATTTTAACGCCGGATTTTCGGCATTGGCATTTGTGCACCTCCTTGTAGACAGTGCAGTTGTCATTTTCCACATCCTGCCCAAAATGTGTTTCCGCACTTCCGGCACATGTCGCGCGGTCGCTGTGGGAAATCAGTGTTTGGGCCAGATTATGAAAATGACAGTGACACAGTTCATGAGCAGAGCTCCTAGAATGCCTATGTTGAAAATTTGGAGCTGATACTCCATAAAATGACTGTGTTATGAGCGTGCATTGGCAGATTGCACGCACGCTCATACCGTCGTGCATTTGTGATATTTTCACTCTGGATTTTCACCATTGCCATTTTTACACACCTCTTGATGAACAGTACAGCCATCACTTCACATAGCCTGCCCAAAATGTGTTTCTGCACTTCCGGCGCAGAATAGCGTGGTCGCTGTGCGAAATCACTTCTTGGGACACTTTGAGGAAATGACAGTGACACTGTACATGAGCAGAGGTGCTAAAATGCCTATGTTGAAAATTTGGTGCCCAACGCCCATAAACTGGCAGTGCTGCAAGCATGCCTCATATTTCCACGCACCTTGCAACTCCGCAAATTCCGCTGTTTATACCACATTTTCAGCACTGGCATTTTATTACACCTCCTTATGAACTGTGCAGCTGTCATTTTTCACATCCTACCCAGCATGTTTTCCCGCACTGCACTAACAAACACCCAAAGGGACACCCTAATGCCTCTCACTCTCTGCAGGGTGGGGGTGGGTTGGCATCAGTTCAATACTTGACTGCCACTCCTATGCTGCATCTCTCTAACTCCTGCGCTGCCAATGGCAGCAAGACAACATTCGGCATTGACAAATGCTTGTTTATATAGTTAAGCTCTATAGATCCATGCACTATGTGGAACTGCCAAATGTAAACAAGAAGTAAAGTTTGAACTTATTACCCTGTAGACCAGTAGCACTCTCACCACAAACAAATACCAAAAGTCTATAAAGTCAGGATACAAGTCCTCTTGTAGAATTGACATGGTGGGCTGAGTGATATAGACACTTATAGACAGAATATTTATAAGATAGCCTGGTCTCAGTTAAGTTGCTATATAAACCCATAGACAATAGCAGAACAGGACAGCCTGCGCTATGGGTACAGGAGAAACATAAGGGTATCATTAATGTTCACAAACTGAGTGGTGATCATAGTCACCATAAAACAGCCTCTACAGTGCTAGTCAAGAATGTTATGTTTGCATTTAAAGGTCATTTTATGTAGAGCAGCAGATAACAGCCTTTTCATTGCAAACCTTTATATAATTTTTAGAACCAGAATCTGAAAATGTTTAATCGCAAACAGAGCTCCGATTGCGGAAAGTTAAATTAACAATGGGGTCAGCTGGAACCATAGCTCTGTCAAAGGAAGCCCCAGTCCTCAAGCGGGTGTAATTTAGGAAGCCAATATGAAATACAGTATATCATCCGTCTTCTTCGGAGGAAATTTCCAGTGGGTGCAGTTTATTTATAAGTTTTTCTGCAAACTGGGCTGTTGTAGCAGGATCCAAAAAGACGTGAGCCCTTGATTCGTGTCGAACTTGAAGCCATGCTGGATAATTTAACCTCGCCTCAATTCCGTGCCGCAAGAGATCTTTTTTTACCAGCTGCAGCTCTTTATTTCTTGATTGCGTCTGGGCAGACAAGTCTGGGAAGAACCCCAATTGGCTACCTTCCCAGACAGTCTCTCCTTGAGATCTGGCTGCCTGCAAAAGTGAGACCTGTGCTTCTGGCACTGACAGAGTGGCAATCGCTGTCAGCGGTCTCTGCTGTGCTTCACCTTGTGGCCGAGCTCTCTGGGGTATAGCAAATACCATCAAGATTTTTATTCCAGAATCCATCGGCAAAAGTTTCAAGTCTTCAAATATCAGCCTAGTGACCGCAGGTAAGAGTTCTGTTTGACCAGCATAGCGGGGAGGAAACCCCACAATCCGAATATTTGGTTGCCGCTGAGTGTTTTCAAGGGTTTCTACCTTGTTCCTCAGGAAGGAAAGGTCATGAACGTAGGCCGCATTACAATCGGCTTGTCTTCTCTGTAAGTCCTGTATGCTTTTAATAGCTTCAACATTGTCTTGAATAACTCGGTCATTATCCAATAGCTTTGCCTCCATAGCCGCCAGTCTCCAATTGGTCTCAGCCCCATTCTCCTGTATTTTTGTGAGTATCGCCAGAATTTGCATAGTCGACAAGTCCATCGTTGGTGTTCCAGTAAGCATCGTAGGCCCAGGCCCCACATTGGAGCTTGCTGTAGACAGGAACGGCTCCAGGCTATGTACTGCCCATTTGGCGTCTTTCTTTGGCTCCATCTGTTACTCAGCAGCTTCCTACAGGAACCCGGAGGTTTTGTGTGTGTAGTTTGTGATCAATTCCCAGGTTGTAGCACTTTTAGGCAGTCTGATTGAGGAGCTAATCTAAAATGCTGCCACCATCTTGCTGCTCCACAGCGCCCACCGATTATGTGCAATAGTGGTTTATATGTTAATATGTCCCCCGGAGTCACTCGTTGCTGTATAAGAGTGGTTTCACACGCGTTTGGCTGGAGCAAGAACAGCGAAGCAAAGCTGAATTGTTCTGGCTCAAGCTGAAGGCAAGTGAAACCACTCTAATACAGGAATGAGTGGCGACGGGGGGCATATTAATATATTATTGACTGAGAGCGATCAATAATATATAGATTTTTTAAAAACTGTTCCTGGAACATGCCCGTTTCAAACAACATGAAGTCTTGCTATATTATGACAATTGCAGTTTGTCCCACCATTAGAACTGCTCCGGAGGTGAAAGAGTTAACTCCATTCCATGAATGGAACTTAGAGCACAAGCTCTAAAGAGAAGCTCTGTCTGTGTAGTTTCAAACCTAAACTGTCAGATTCTTTACTCCGCCTCACTGAACAGTCGCTCTGGAGATTTCTTCTACTGCTCGGTTCATTTCTCGGTTTAAACAGTGTTTTCTCGGTTCAAATCAACCGAGAATATTATTATTTTAACCGCAAAACCGTTCGGTTCAATCTCTGTCTGTGGTATCGTAAGTAATTTAAGTTTATTTTCTGTGTGGAACTTGTAAATGTTATCGGTTCGGTTTTGAACCGATCAGCTGGTTTTAAAACTTGAATTGAAGGGTTTTAGAGTGCGGTTCCCGGTTCTTATCGGTTCTAAAAAAAACGGATTTCATTATGTTTTTTTCCAATACCCGTGACACGGTTAGGAACCGATAAGGGTGTCTTGCCTGGCACTGCCGTTTAAAGGGCAAGTTTTTCTAGTTAGGCTGGCATTATGTCTGAGAAACCAAAAGAAAAACCGGGCCCACTGGGTTTCAACACTGTGATGTCTGTGGGGAAGTCTTTGCCAAGGCTGACCCACACACCACATGTGTTTATTGTCTGGGGTTTGACCACCTCCATTCAGACTGCCAGATTTGTAAGAATTTCCCTGCAGCCACCCTGGAAAAGAGATTGGGCAGGCTCAGGGAACGAGAGGCCAAAAAGTCCGCTGACCCGGATGGCCAGCCCGGTTCGGTGCCAACCGAACCAGAGGGAGTGCCCTCTGACCAGGGCGAGACTTCCTCGGGCAAACGAAAAGCTGGCCCGGATGAACCAGTTCCAGTAAAGAGAACAAGAAAGTCAGCAGGTTTGGAGCCCAAAATTCTTACTCCAACTGCTGCAGAGATAGCAAGAGCTATTCAGATTGTCCAGTCACTTTCTCCGGTTCCGTCCGAACCGCCACTATCTGGTAAAAGTCGGTCGGTCGGTTCCATCGGTTCAGGAATATGATGTTGAGGAGTTTATGAACCAGGAGGGGAGGATGATTATGAACAGTATGAATGTGACTTAGAGGGTCTGGTGTGCCCATTGAACCGGACATCTCTCCAGACAGACCTTTAGAATCTCCCCTATGCTTTCTGGGTCCCCTCTCATTTTATGTTTTACAAAAAGTTGCTGAAACCCTCAGCTTCCTTTGGAGGAAGCTGTGGATGAACAAGAGGAGCCTGATTTTGTAGAAATGATGGATATACCAGAGTCTAGGAGATTGTCTATTCCTTTGCATAAGTCATTTAGGAAACAAACAATGAAAATCTTAAAACTCCTAATTCTGTAGCCTCCTGTAGATAAAAGATGGACAGGAGGTACACACTATCGAGTCCTGATACAGAATTCCTTTCTCAGCAATGCAGTCATGTTGGGGTAGTTCAGGCTGCAGCCTGTGATAAAGCTAATATTCCTGGCTTCACATCCTCCTGACAAGGATTCAGGAAGATTGATGCCATGGCAAAAACAGTACATGGCAGCGTCCTTGGGACTCAGGCAAGCAAATTATATGGCTTATGTAGCAGGTATCAGAAATCTAGATGGGATACTGTTATGGATTTAGCCAAACAAGCCCCTGGCCAGCTTGCTAGTGAGCTGGAGCAGGTGGCTGCCGATAAGCGTGAGGCTTCTAAGGTGCAGTTTCATGCTGCTGTGGATTTTAATGATGTTTCCTCTAGAGTCATGGCCACATCTGTAGCACTTAGCAGGTTGGCCTGGCTCAGGTGTACTAGCTTGTCACAGGATACCCAGACTAAGGCTATGGATTTTCCTGCGGTGGGAAATTCTCTGTTTGGGAGCAGACAGAGAATTATATGAAGATGGATGAATATAGGACTACCTATAAAAGTGCCCAAGCCAAGGAAGCGGCAAGCCACTCCTCAGAGGCACACCCCAGGGTAGGGGTAGGCCTTTCCACAGGCTTTCTTGCAAACCCAGGCCTCCTCTGCTTATGCTCAGAGGGGTTCTTCAGAGGCAGAGGCAGGCAGGCGTGGGCAGGCCTGCCCCCACCCCTCAGCCTAAAAGCACCTGCCAAGCAGGCACCCTGATGGGGTGCCCAGGGCCGGTCTCCTTTACCAGTAGGGGCAGGTTGGCTTACTTCAGTCAGAACTGGGTGTCTTTAACTTCAGACAAGTGGGTTCTGGAAGTAGTAAGCCAGGGTCTGGTTCTCAGCTTCATAAAGTTCCCAAGATGAGAATCAGGTCTTTTCCACCTGCAAGCTCTTTAGAGACCTTTACTCTAGAAGCAGAGGTCTCAACCCTGTTAGCTCTCAGAGCGGTAGAAGGTTCCTCCCTACACCAGGGCAAGGGTCTGTACTCCAGATACTTCCTTACCCCAAAAGACAGGAGAATGGCGGCCCATTTTAGACCTCAGATATCTGAACAAGCATCTTTTGAAACCAAAGTTCAGAATGGTAACTCTGGCAATGATTTTACCCTCTCTAAGGCCAGGGGACTGGCTAGCTTCCCTGGACCTCAAGGATGCCTATTTTCACGTCCTAATCAGAAGCTCCCACCGAAGTACCTCAGATTGAACTGCCCTCAGGTCACTACCAGTTCAGAGCAATGCCCTTGACCTTACCTCTGCCCCAAGGGTATTCACAAAATGTCTGGCAGTAGCAGTGGCTCACTTAAGGAGGCAAAGGATTGCTGTTTTTCCCTATCTGGACGACTGGCTCATTGTAGGCCAGTCCCCAGAACAGGTAAATCTCACCTGCAAGTCACCCAGCAGCTTCTCACCTCCCTGGGCTTCCTGCTAAATCTACCAAAGTCGGTTCTGGAACCAGTTCAGGTACTAACCTTCATAGGTGCAGAATTGGACACAAATCTGGCCAGAGCTTTTCTTCCCTTAGAGAGGGTAAGGAACTTGGTGGCTCTGGCCTCCTCCTTCACTCTGCAGGTCTCTTGACCAGCAAGACACTTTTTGCAGCTCCTGGGGCACATGGCTGCGTCCACAGCTGTAGTGCAGGGAGCAAGATTTCAGATGAGAGACATTCAGTTTCACTTGAGAGCCTATTGGTCTCAGAGAAAAGACCCCCTTTCCAAGTTGGTCCCAGTGACCCGAACCTTGATCCAGGCCCTCCAGTGGTGGCAGGATCAGAGCAATTTAAGACTGGGGGTCCCCTTCATTCCCCTTTCTCACACTTTGACCCTCACTACGGATGCTTCCCTCCTGGGGTGGGGAGCCCACATGGGCGACCTCTCCACTCAGGGAGTGTGGTCCCCCCAGGAATCTCTGCTCCACATCAATTTGCTGGAACTCAGAGCTGTCTTTTTAGCACTTCAAGCGTTTTCTGCTTCTGTCCAGAACAAAGTGGTACAAGTCAGAACAGACAATACCACAACAATGTGGTACATCAACAAGCAGGGGGCACTTCGGTCTTCGGCCTTGTGCACGAGGCAATAGTTGTGGTCTCTGGCCTATTCCCTGAACACTTCACTCATAGCAGTTCACCTTCCAGGAAAGGACAATGTCTAGCAGATGCTCTCAACCAGGATTTCTCAGGGCCATCACGAATGGTCTCTGGATCCTCAAGTACTGGGATAGTCTTTGCCAGATGGGGCACCCTCAGATAGATCTTTTGCAGCCCAGACAATCACCAACTTCCACTGTTCTGTTGCAGGCCCCAGTGTTGGGCTCAGTCCCCTGGACGCCCTTCTCCCCGGATTGGGAAGGGAAGTTTCTTTATGCTTTTCCCCCCTTCCCTCTCCTATTCAAGGTGTTAGTAAAAATCAGATCCCAGCCTTGCAGGGTGATTCTGATTGCCCCAGATTGGGCCAGGCAGCCCTGGTACCCACTCCTTCTGTCCCTGACAGTCCATCTCCCCTGTCTCCCCAGGAATCACAACCTATTAACCTGTGCCCAGGGAGAGTTTGGTATCCGACCTCAAATCCCTCAACCTCAAGGCCTGGCTCTTGAGGAGTTAAAATTGCTGACCTTCACCTCTCTCAGAGGTGTTCTTGAAATCCTAAGGCTTCTAGGAAGCCTTCCACTAGAGCTACTTATATTCTAAGTGGAAAAGGTTCTCCATTTGGTGTTCTGGGAAACATATTTCTCCAGAATCTGCTGATTTGCCCATTGTGTTAGACTACATGGTCCATCTTAATTCTTTGGGCCTGAGACCAGCTACCCTGAGAGTTCATTTGGCAGCTGTCTCTGCTTTTGTTTCAGCAGGAAAGCCATCCTCTCTTTCCGCTCACCCTGTATTTTCCAAGTTTTTAGGGATTACTTCATACTAATCCACCTTTTCGGGATCCGGCCCCTGCCTGGGACCTTAATGTTTGCATTGCCCAGTTAATGCAACCCCCTTTTGAACCTCTGTTTTCTGCAGAGCTTAAGTATCTAAATTGGAAAACTGTTTTCCTAGTGGCTATCACTTCTGCTAGACGCATAAGTGAGTTACAAGCCTTGTCAGTAGAAACTGACTTTATTTCTTTCCACAGGGATAAGGTAGTCCTCAGGACTAACAGGAAGTTTTTGCCTAAGGTGGTTTCAGATTTCCATATTAACCAATCTATCTCCCTTCCAGTGTTTTTCACTGAACATTCCTCTTCTGGTGAGAGGAGATTGCACAGTTTGGACGTTAAGAGGGCCCTAAGTTACTATATAGAACGTACCAAGGGTCACAGGTTCGAATCCCTCCAACTTTTTCTCACTTATGGTGAGGTTGGGAAAGGGAAACCTGCCACTAAGAGATCAATTGCCAGGTGGATTGTCTCTTGTATCCAATTTGTTATCAGAAACTGGGCAGAGATCCCCCTCTGGCTTGAGGCTCATTCTACCAGAGGTACAGCCGCGTCTCTAGCTGCTGCCAGAGACATCCCTATATTGGAGATATGTCAAGCTGCTACTTGGAAAGAGCACATCTTTCACCAAGCATTACTCCCTGGATGTCCAGGCTAGGAGAGATGCTCGGTTTGGCACAGCTGTGCTTCAGAGCCTATTCCCTAAGTAGGTTCTGTCCCTCCTCCATGGAGGTACTGCTGTGTAGTCTGCAATTGTCATAATATAGCAAGACTTCATGTTGTTTGAAGAAAAAATTACTCACCTTAGTAATGTTGTTTCTTCTAATGGAGTCTTGCTATATTATGACCTCCCCAGCCTGCCCCTCTCAGAACTTCTACTTGGGTATGGGGTGGGCAGCCTAGTGTGGGCACTATTGTGCCCTTTTGTATGTTTTCACCCTTCTTGGGGTTTGGGGTGTGGTGTTTTCATTTTTCCTTATATTTCTCTCATATTGTTAAATTATACTATTAGTTCTGGTCCCTGACTTGAGTCTTGGGTGTTGGGACCAGCAATGGGTGTTAATATTTAGGTAGCCAGTTGGCTAGTGTAGGTTACAGCTTCCACACAGACCTTAGTGAGTTTTTGCTCGTAAAGATCTGACAGTTCAGGTTTGAAACTACACAGACAGAGCTTCTCTTTAGAGCTCGTGCTCTAAGTTCCATTCATGGAATGGAGTTAACTCTTTCACCTCCGGAGCAGTTCTAATGGTGGGACAAACTGCAATTGTCATAATATAGCAAGACTCCATTAGAAGAAACAACATTACTAAGGTGAGTAATTTTTTCTTCCAGGGCATCTGCACGTGAGATTCTCTTCATAGTATAAGAGTGTTTCATGCGTAGGGAAAAGGAATGCTCTGATTCGTCAGGAGCGTTCCCTCGATCTGTAATACAAATTATAGCTTTTAAATATGCACTTTGAAGATTTTGCTGATTTTCTTTGCTTCAGTGCTACACTAGGCATTGTGGTGTCATCAGCATTGTGAACGCTGTTCTCTGATTGGTTCATTATTCTACTGTGATGAAATCAAGATTAAAACTATCCATTGTGACAACAGTAACAATATTTTTTGATATGTTGCAGCTACTGGTGTCGCTAGCCAAGATATCTTTTTATCTTGTTATCTCTACCCCCACTCCTGCTGTATATAATAGAATTAGCTCAGTTTTCATATATTGTCGGTGGTCCTGCTAGGTACATCACGTTGTACATCATGACCCTACAGTAGTACCATGATCTGACTTTCTGGTAGGTTTTAGGTGGCTCCTGCCCAACCCTAGCTCCAACTTCAAGCTGTAGATAATGATGACAATGGCCAGCCTGTAGACACTGTGCAGGGATGCTCCTCATGATGCCAATGACCTGGCTTTGAGAATAAGTCCAGGATGCTGGAGGGACAGCAGGGAAGAGTGATTAAGCATACCAGAGGATGCTGTACTTCTCTGGAGAAGGTGATTCACTGCCCACACTCTGCTACCACCTCCTGGGGTAGCACAGGTAGTGGTGGTGCACAATGGGGCATCTGCTTTGGGTAGATAGGCATCAACAGGCTCAATGGGAGAGTACCTGGAGCCCTGTTTTGTTGATGTCCTGTGGGTGGAACAACGCCAAGAGGAAACAGCTGTCGGACAGGACAGCAGCATGAATCTGTAGAGCTCTCTCATGCCTTGCATCACTGTAGCCTGGGGTCCCGTAAGCAAAGCTTCCGTGAGGGCATACCTGACTGCCTACCACAGGCAGGGGTTAAACTGTGCAGGAGCCCACAGGAACTCAGTTTCACCACCTCTTAAAAAAACTGTATGACAGTTCCACCACTTCTGTCATCTTTCTCCATTGACTACTATAGGAGAGTTTCACCACCTAGAAATGACAGTTCTACTACCTAGAAATAAGAGATCTTCCTGGACATAAGTCTCCACCACTCATTCACACTAGTGGGATTGGCGCCGGAGGCACTAAGACCCATCGGGAGCAAACTTTTGCTGGAGGGTGGTGTGAGAGCCCATGAGACCGCAGCGCCCATGACAGCGGCCTCGGCGGTAATGACCATCTCGGCGACGACCCTCCAACCGCCTCAGTTCCTTTTTCCCTGCGTCGAGTGCGCTTCAGTGACGACGCCGTCATTTGAAATGGGAGTCAAACTTCAAACTAGCGGATAGTTTTCAGTTTGTTTTTTGTAACATTATCACGATAGTAGTATCGCTTAGTTTTATTCTATTTTCGTAAAATTTTTCTAATATTTAAATTTAACTTACTTGAAGAAGTCTCGGCCTACTGGGCGAGTCGACCATGAGCAGGTCAGGTGACGGTAGGGAGACTTACGTATGAAAGCTATTCAGTCAGCGGGCTGGGTCGGTCAGCCTCCTTCTCCTCAGCGGGGTTCCGACTCACGGTCAGTCCGATGCCGGGATAGTGGGTCCCCGCCGGCATAAAATAAGCGGTCGCATTCTCGGCGCCGTTAAGACCTCGAACTCTTCTTGACCCACAGGTCCAAAAAGAAAGGCATCACTCGAGGTACGCCCTCTGGTATGTCTCTTGTCGGCGGTCGGTTATCGTTGCTAGTTGCGGTCTCCTTCTTGGTCGCCAGCTTCCGATATCGTCGTCCTCGACATCGAGCCTCCCGCCTATAGGTAGGGCTCCAGATGAGCAGTTTCATCAGTGGGCGGCTCTTGGGGCGATAGGGCTCGGAGGTTGGTTCTTCTGCCTGGCTCGGTTACCTCGGGCCCTCGGGCTCCCTCAGCGATCAGGTAAGGGCGGTTGGACCTTCCTAGTCGTGGCGCCTTCTTGGTGCTAGCGACTCCGTGCTTAGGTGTTTCCCCCTCACATGGCTGCGGGCGGGGCCTCACCGATGCCCTTATCTCCTGGTATTTTCCTTCTCTTGTTTTCCAGGTTCCGGGGCTTTTCGGCGCCTTCTGCAGGGTCTGTGCGTGTGGCGCGTTTTGAAGCCGCGGAGCTTCTGCGGCGCCGTTAGCGGCGCCCAGCGTGGTCTCGGCGCCCGTTGGTGGCGCCAGCGTTGTCGCCCAGCGCCGCCCGGTGGTACCCGTTAGATCGGCGGCGCCGTTCGCGGCGTCGTCTGCGATACCGTTCGCGGCGTCGTCCAGCAGCGCCGTTAGCGCGCTGTCGCGCGGCGTCGTCCTTAGCGCCGCCCGAAGGCGTTCTTGAGAACAGCGATGCCTCTTGGCGCCGATCGCCTCCTCGATGCCGTCTTCAGCCCGTTTTCCGTCTCGGCGCCGGCATGCCAAGGGACTCTCCTTGTTTTCTGCCATTTCCTCCTCTCCTAATTTTCACTCCTTTCCTGTCAAACAGTCCTTTCTGGACCATCAGGAGATGATGTTGAGCCTGACCCAGACCTTCGGTTGGGTGATGAAGTGGAGGAAACAGGATCTTTCTTTGCTACAGAGCCTGTGGTCGGGACCTGTCCTTTAAGTCTCTGTTGAAGAACCTGGGATCCTCTTTCTCTCCAGACTACAGACATCGATCCTGGGAAGATATTAAGACTCCAGTATCTTCATGCTGGAGATCCCTCTGGTTTGACTCCTCCGATTCAGCCTTCCTCGAGGCGCTGTCTCAAATGGTATGGAATAACCCTGCTCTTATTCCCTCAGTGGCTAAATCCATTGATAAAGTATTCAGCTCCCAAGGATCGTCCCATTTGGCATCCCAAGCCTTGCGGATCCTATTGTAGTCCTGGCAGAGAATGACAAGGTCGTTCTTCCTCAAACTACTACAGCTCGACCTATTAACAAAGAGTCTCGTAAGATTGATACATTAGGTAAGAGAGTCTTGCTGCCTCCACTCTAAGTATGCGTATTGCCAGTTATCAAGGCTATTTTTCTCAGTATGAGTATATCCTGTGGCACTCTATGAAAAGAATGGTTGAAGCTCTTCCAGATTCGGATTCCAAGTCAGAGCTTCTTCTGACCGTTATTAGAGTTATTGAGTCCAATAACCAACAGGTCAAAACGCCATGGATGCTTTCGACACTGCTTCTAGCTCCAGCAGCAGCGGGGATTTGTACTCGGCGCCATTCCTGGCTGCGTACTTCTGGCTTCACGAATGATGCTCAGCAGCAGGTGATGGCGCTGCCTTTTGATGGCTCCTTTCTTTTTGGCCCTCAGGTGGAGCAAGCCTTAGAGGCCACTCAGAAGACTAGATCGGCCATTAAGTTGGCCAGACCTCCGCCTGCCCCCTCTCGGGGGCATGTGAACAGACGTCAGTTTCATAGTCGTCAGTCCTTTCGAGGCAGAGGCAGGGGAAGCTTCCATAAAAGCCAACCTGCCCAACCTCAAAAGAAGACGCAGCAGAAAGCGCAGGGACCTAAAGCTCCCAGCGCTACCTTATGAGTCGTTGGCCCAAGTTCCATCCACTCTGCCCGAGGTGGAACTTTCTCCTCCGGTGGGAGGTCGTCTGATGTACTTCTACAACCAGTGGAAGTCCATAACCTCAGACAAATGGGTTCTTGGATAATTCGCGAGGTTACTCTCTCAATTTCTTGGAACCCCCAGTGTCCTCCCATCGACAACCCAGGTTGTCGGCCTCTCAATCAGATCTCCTCACCAGGAGATCCAGGGCCTTCTGAACAACAGGGCAATAGAACTGGTGCCCCGCATCTACCGAAACACAGGGTTCTACTCCATTACTTTCTGGTTCAAAGAAATCTGGGGATGCGCCCCATTCTAGACCTCAGAAAGTTAAACAAATTCCTCCCCAGGGAGAAATTCAAGATGATTTCCCTAGGTACCCTGTTACCCTTGCTGCATCAGCATGACTGGCTGGCCTCTCTGGATATGCAGGATGCTTACCAGCATATCCCCGTCCACCCGACCCACCGCAAATTCCTCAGGTTTGTAGCTTTGGGTCAGCATTATCAGTTCAGAGTCCTGCCCTTTGGGCTATCCTCGGCCCTGAGTTTTTACAAAGTGTTGTGCAGTTCTCATGGCGCATCTCAGAAAAGTCGGACTCAGTGTTTCCCTACCTGGACGATTGGCTTCTAGCAAGCCCTTCCGGCCAAGGGACTTTGGAAACCGTGCAAGCGACTTCTCGTCTTCTCACGTCCATGGGAGTTCTGCTGAATTTGAAAAATCTCAACTGCAACCTCCCAGAGGCTCCTTTTCATAGGGGCGGCTTCTAGACACCTCTTCAGCGAAGGCTTTCCTTCCAGAGGACAGAAGACTTCGACATCCTTCGTATGGCCCGTTACATCAGGAGAACCAATCGGTTACAGCTCTCTCGATGCAGCATGTTGGGTCTCATGGCGTCCTCGGTCTTACTGTCCCTCTGGCCCGACTGCACCATGAGAACCACCCAGTGGATGCTCTCCACTCAGTGGTCCCCGACCTCTCACCCCCAGTCTTATCCCATCAAGGTGGACGGCCCCTTGAAGGTCTCTCACCTGGTGGTCTCAAGAAACAATCTCCTGGAAGGATTCCCCTTGCTCCCCGGATCATCAGATCTCCATCACCACAGATGCATCGCTAATGGGATGGGGAGCTCACTGTCTCTCCCTCCACACTCAAGGTGTATGGACTCAGTTGAAACTCATCTCCACATAAATGTCCTGGAGATGAGGCGGTCCTCTATGCAATCCGAGCTCTGAAGGATGTCCTTTGTCACAAGAACATTCTCCTTCAAGCGGACAACAAAGCAGTGATGTATTACATCAACAAGCAAGGCGGTGCTCATTCTTATCCCCTTTGCAGGAAGCAATGAGGGTGTGGGAGTGGTGCTTGGGCACAAGTCTCTGATTCAAGCGGTTTATCTGCCAGGTATACAAAGCGACCTAGCAGATCACCTCAGCAGAACGGAGGCAGACCCTCACCAGTGGTCTCTCGATCCAGCCGTGGCTCGGTCCCTGTTCAAGAGTGGGGGACTCCAGACCTGGACCTTTTGCATCCCCACTCAGCAAAAACTGCCTCTCTTCTGCTCCAGAAATCAGGGCCTGGCATTTTCTGTCAGGATGCGTTCAGGCTGCGGTGGACAAAACGCTTTCTTTACGCCTTTCCACCACTTCCTCTAATCCAGAGAGTACTCCTCAAGTTCGAGTCTCAGGGGACCAAGATGATTCTCATTGCTCCTTCCTGGCCTCGGCAACTATGGTTTCCTCTACTCAACAGTATGTTGGCAGCCTCTCCGAGACCACTTCCTTTGCAAATCAGTCTTCTGACTCAGGGTTGTTGGTCCATCCCAACCTGAAATCACTTCACCTTCATGCTTGGCTCCTGAAGAGATAGAAGTGAATCGGTTCAACGCTCTCGTCGAGTCTCAGACATCCTTCTGGCTGCTCGGAAGCCAGCCACCAGAAAAACGTACGCTTCCAAATGGAAACGTTTTTCTCTCTGGTGTGCAAAATCCTCTTGGAATCCCTTTTCCTGTCCTCCTGGCAAGGTTCTGGAGTATCTTTTGGACCTATCAAACTTGGGTCTTCAATACTCCACAGTTAAAGTTCACCTTAGTGCCATCTCAGCGTTCCATGAGCCGGTTTCTTCCTTAACTCTGGCTCAGTTACCTATGGTGAAGAGATTTCTTAAGGGGATTCTCCATACCAGACCCCCTGTTAAGCGTCCAGTTGCAGCCTGGGACATTAACCTGGTGCTGGATGCTCACTCGGAAGCCTTTGAACCCTTAGCTACCTGTGAGTTAAATTTCTTACCTGGAAGACTGCCTTCCTGGTGGCCATTACCTCAGCCATGAGGGTCTCTGAGATACATGCACTGGTTACGGACCCTCCATATACTGTATTCCATAAGGACAAGGTAGTTCTCTGTACTCATCCTAAATTTCTTCCCAAGGTTGTGTCAGAATTCCATCTGAACCAACCTCTGGTACTCCCTTACTTAGCTAATTTCCAAAATGAAGGGAACGAGCTCTTCATTCCTTGGATGTTAAGAGCCTTGCGGTTCTATTTAGATAGAACCAAGGATGTTCGCAAGACTCAGCAACTGTTCGTTTCTTTCAGCGACACCGGCTGGGTCAACCTGTCGCTATTAGATGTATCTCTTCATGGTTAGTGGCATGCCTTCGTCATTGCTATTCCATGGCTCAAGTTAAATTAGAAGGTAGTGTGCGCTCACTCTACTAGAGTGATCGCGGCATCCCCTGGCGAGTCGCAATGTTCCAATTGCAGATATATGCAGCGCCTTCTGGAGCTCAGTGCATACTTACGTTAAGCACTATGCACTGGATGTTCATGCCAGGCGGCATTCCCATTCGGCAGAACTATCCTTAATGAGCTTCTATCTTAGACCAGCGTGAGCTCTGGCTTTCCTGCCGCCCTTTTGGGGATTATCAGCTTGTACTCTCCCACTGAGTGAATGAGTGGTGGAGACTTATGTCCAGGAAGATAGGAAAATTACGTACCTACCGTAATTCTTGATCTTCTTGGACGAGTCTCCACCACTCATCTACGCCCACCTCCATCCCCGAGCTCACCGCTGTATTGGTCTTCACTCCCTCAAATCTTTAGGCCGTGAGGACTTCTTTGCTGACCCTTCTTACGGGTCATACTGGACTATCTTATGTCCGTTTTTAATCATTAGGTTACCCTTTTCGTTAATTGCTGCACCTCCTTGGTAAAAAAGGTGCTGAGCGGTTGGAGGGTCGTCGCCGAGATGGTCATTACCGCTCGAGCCGCTGCTCGCGGCGCCGTGTCTCGCGGCGCCGTCTCTCGCGCCGACCCTCCAGCAAAAAGTTTGCTCCCGATGGGTCTTAGTGCCTCCGGCGCCAATCCCACTAGTGTGAATGAGTGGTGGAGACTCGTCCAAGAAGATCAAGAATTACGGTAGGTACGTAATTTTCCTTTCTCCCACGTAAACATTTCCAATTAAACCACTGACCACTAGGTCACAACTATGGAACCAGACAACTCCCATGTTAGACAAATGATGGGCTAGAGGGGTCACCCTTCATGACCCCAGTTGAGATGGGTAAGTGAACTGACAGAAATATTGGTGAGATAAATACAATAATGACTATATTAACATTTGGCATTGTGAGGGTTCCACTTTTCTGTTAAAATATTGCACAAATTCTTGTTGGGATCACTGTTGTTTGGTTGTTTATCTTTATTACAGAAAATACTTCATCAGGTATTGTACAAGACATTTGTCTGTAATCAGACACCCTTTTCTGTAAGTTAATATGTCCCCCGCAGCCACTCGTGGTTTCATGCACCTTTGCCTTTAGCGAGAACAGTGAAGCAAAGCTGAGCTGTTCTGGCTCAAGCTGAAGGCAAGTGAAATCACTCTGATACAGGAACGAGTGGTGACGGGGGGGTGGAGCGTATTAATATATTATTGATCGAGAGTGATCAATAATATATTTAAAAGAAAAAACTTCCTGGAGTGTGCCAGTTTCTAGGGCATCTGACCGGTTGGGAGCGCTCCCTCGATCTATAATGCTGTTCGAGTTGTGGAGACTTCTCTTAGCTGATGGAATTATTTATTTATTTTTTTTGATTACACTTACAGATCTTCCTGGACCTTATCTTCGCCATTGATTCGCACTGCTGGGTTCAAGCCGGAGATGCTAGGACCCTGCGGGAGCCAAAAATCTTCAAGAGGGCCAGTGCTGAGGTAGGCTGCGTACATGGCACGGCACCACGAGACTAGCTCACGCTGCATAGCCTATCTCAGCAAGACCCTCAACCACCTCAGTTCCTTTTATCCCCACCGTCGAGTGCGCTTCAGTGATGATGAAGCTCGTCTGCCGGGAGTCAGAATCTTCATGTCTATACAACAACAGTGTTCCGTTTGATTTGTTATCTATATTAAGCTAGAGTTTGTAATTTTTCTGTCAGTTACAAAAAAAAAACTTGTCAAGTTTCTCTCATCCCTACCAAACAACAGCCTGCGAACATGGACGATGATGGTAGGGAGTCTCTTTATGAATGCTGCTCTGGCATCAGGGCTGTGTCTGGTCCACCTCCTTCTCCGGGGAGGGTTCTGATGATGGATGGACCTGTGTTCCACAGGAAGGACAGTCCTCCCATAAACACAAAAAGAAGTGGGCCCATTCTTGATCCAAGTTGGGGACCCAGCACCGCTCAACCTTGGGTTCTTCCTCTTTCTGTCGGAGGGGGAAGAAGCAGTACCACACAAGGTCACCCACTGGTACGTCTGCCAAGAGGTCTTCTAGGCCCACAAGCAGGAGACCTTCATGGCACTGGCAGGTTCTCTGATGGCTTCTGTTCGTGATTATTCGGGTCTCGGGCGTGGAGCTCCTCTCTGTCCTATTGTGGGGATTTTGGTGTGCAGTTTCACCACTGGGTAGCTCTTATAGAGCAGTGGGTAAAGCATTGGGCTCATTTGCCTCTTCCTGCAGATTTGGTCCCCGGTCCTTCGGGCCTAAGCTCTTCAGATCTGCTCCTGGGGCATTTAATCTGAGTAGCGCGTTTGGCACCATCAAGGGATTCTGATCCCTTGCCAGTTACCGCACCACCGACGCTGTTTCCACTCACCATACCCCCTCGCAGTGTCCCTGTACAGGGACCAGCCCAGGTACCTTCTACAGTCACTTTGGTACTGATTGGACCTTCTTCCAGGTCTGTGTTGGGCTTGGCATCAGACTCTGGCCTTTTTCGGCCTGTCCTGGTGCCACATCCAGCACCATACCTGGCATTGCCTGCTTTGTGTTCTTTGGTGCCGCCTTCAGCTCCACTGTGGCCAGTGCCAGGCCCAGTGCGAGCTCCCTTGGGGCCAGCACCTGCTCCAGTGCCAGCTCTCCCTCCGGTGCCGGTGTCACCTGTTTATCCAACTCCAAGGTCCAAGCTTGATGTTTTTAGGTCCTCTCTTTTTCTGGCTCCCCTTTCTGAAGAGGAGTTGGAGGGAGGTGATTCTGACCCCAACATCATTGTTTCACAGGGTGGTAGAGATGACACTTTCTACAGCCTGGAGAATCAAGCCTATAGCTCCTGCTCGTGCTCCTGTCAATCAGGAGGATCTATTTTTCCAGACCCTGCTGAGAAACATGCCGGTAACCCTTGCCCTCGAGACTTCTGCCCCTGACCCAGGTAAGTGGCTGCATCTGGAGTGGCTCCATGTTCCTACCATACCAGTGGACCTCATGCCTCCTGTTTCTCCAGCTTTTGAAACTCTTTCGGAGACAGTATGGGCCAGGCCTGCTTCCATTCCTTCTGTCTCTAAGCAGATAGACTGTAAGCATATTCCTTTTAAGAATAGACCTATTTTTGCTTCCCAGCCTATTGCAGATAAAATAGCTGTCCTTGCTGAAATGACAAGGCCGTCCTCCCTCAAGAGGTTACGGCACACCCCATTAAGAAGGAATCCTATAGGACTGACACCATGTGGAAGAAGGCTTTCGCAGTGGGCACTTTGAACATGCGACTAGTCCGTTATCAAAGACATTTCTCTCAGTATGAATATGCCCTTTGGACCTCCATTAAGTCTCTTACGCAGTTCTTACCAGAATGTGACACTAAACAGAAGATCCTTCATACTGTCACTTATGGTATGCAATCCAGCAGTCATCAGCTCAAGGCCTTTGTCGGTATTAATTTGATTACTACCTACTGTCTAAGTCTGAGCAATTAATAAAGTTGTCAGGGTACATATTTAAAAGACTTTTCGAGTCTGGGTATTTATAATCCCCCATTTTTACAGTTGCATTATTAAGTGCTTGTATATTTATATACTTTTTGGACTTTCTACTTATATGCAAAGATGACTGCAGTAAACTTGTGTACAGTATGTTTTTCTTAACAGGTTAATACTACACTGGTAGCACTTTATGTATGTTCGCACTGCACCTTTAACACTGTGTTTGTTCTGGGTCATGTGACTCAGTAGTGATTGCTATTTAAACATACCCGTATGCAGTGTACCTCTGTCCCTTGAGAAAACCTTTCTGGGCGAAACCAGGTCGGCTCAGACACCAGCCAGGAATTTTGTTTGTTATGCACGTTATGTCTTGCACCACGAAGTCAGGTATTTATTGTAAATAAATCTTTTTCACTGCATTCTGGTGCTGTGCGTTTTGCTTTTTCATCAGCTCAAGCAGCCACTGATGCATATGACACTGCTTCCTGGTCTGCCGCTGCTGGAATCTGCATAAGGAGACATTCCTTGCTTCAGACTTAAGGTTTTTCAACTGATGCCCAGCAGCAAGTCATGAATGTCTCCTTCAATGGCACCTACTTGTTTGGCTAACAGGTGGAACAGTCTCTTGAGGCCTCTCAGAAGCCCAGAACAGCTATCAGATCTGAGAGACCAGCCCCTTAATACCCACAAAGAGGGAGAGGCCGTCAGTTCTTCTGCAACAAGCAGTCCTTTCATGGAAGGGGCAGAGGAGCCCAAGTCAAGCACCAGTCTCCTCAGCCACAAAAGAAAATGCAGAAGAAGGCACAGGCACCGAAAGCGCCTAGTGCCACCCTCTGAAGCTCTAGCCCTGGCTCTGCCTAAGGTGGACCTCTCCTTCCCAGTGGTGGGACGTCTGACTCATTTTTACCATCAGTGGAAGTCCATCACCACAGACAAGTGGGTTTTACGGATCATCTGGGAGGGATACTTACTGAACTTTTCAGAAATTCCCCCAGACAATCTTCCCAAGAGGCAGCACACTCTGTTGGCTGCCATGTTAGACCTTCTCACTATGGAGATAGCGGGCCTTCTTAGCAACATGGCAGTGGAAGTAGTGCCTCATGCAGAATGCAATACAGGCTTCTAGGGACATGAATATGTTGTTCAATCCACACTTATTGGCAGGTTCCTTGCCGCTTTAAATCTTGCTGGAAGGTCTTCAAGCTGTCTCCTCCCACCCACCCAAGTGGTGAAACTCTTGGCTTTGCCCCATGACGCCAGATCTTCCTTACCGCTTGAAAGCTCAGGTTCCCTCCTTAGCACTCTGCGTTCTAGACTGGATCCTAACTCTTCAGTTCGTCCGAAATTGGTTTTGAAGTTTTCTAAACTTCGGTCTTCATCTTCCCTCACGGCTGCGATGGACAAATCTATTCGCGGCTTTCGGAGATGCCCTTGCGGGCAGAAAATGTCCAGGATGGATCCGCACTCCACGTGCGTCTACTGCCTAGGCCTAGATCACGACCCGCAGGCCTGCGAGTTGTGCCGCTCTTTCTCGACCAGCGTCCTGCGGATTGCGCTGCCGAAGCTCGGCCCCGAGAAACGCTTTCCGCCCCATAAAATCAAAGAGGCTCGTTGGGCAGTGTCCGACGGCTGGCTCGGCTGAGCAGCTCGAGCAGATGATCACCCTCGAGGAGGAGACGGCCCAGGCCGCATCTTCCTCCTCCTCGGCTGCGGCATGTATCCCGCTCTCTCTGAGTTCCTTATATACGGCTTCGTTCAAGGAGCTTTGTCAGTCCCTTTCCATGAAGGGAGAGGGGCCATCGGGACATTCTTCTCGGCCCAAGAAGAAGGAGTCAAAGGGTAAGTCCCACCTTCGGCGTTCGTGGGTGCGGGAGAGGTCCCCTTCCCCGGACAGCCGACCATCGACTTCGGTCGAGGTTGCGGCTGAAGCTGCTTGCTTCATGGTGCCCCCATCAGGCCAGCCTGCTGAGACTCCCGTCGACGAAGTCGAGATTTTTCTCGATCCGTTAGACGGGCTGTCGACTGGAGAAGCCGACAACCCTCCTTCACAGGTTCCCCCGGTGGACACCGAGGATCTGCCTGTGCCTTCCGGGCCGCAGTCCCCAGTTAAAGTGCCCGAGCCGAGGGAAGAGCGGGTGTCCCCCGTCCCTTCCCATACCCACCCTCGGTCCCCCCGAGGGTCTCGGTCTCGAACCTCTTCTCGGTCTAGCCGTTCCCGCCGACATCGGTGGTCTCGGTCTCGATACCGAAGTAAGCGGTGACACTGTTCCTCCTCGCTCTCTTCCTCGGATGAGGAGGCTTCCGATGTAAATTGCGGTGCCTGCGAGGAGCTTATGTGGCAGCAGTTGCTGTTGTCGGGCTAAAGCTGACCCGGTTCAGACCCTGGCCATCAAGTGGCTGTCGCCTGAACGACCGAAGCAACCACTCGCCCCAGTTGAGTTGCTCGCTCCAGGGCCGGTTGCTCGGCCCAAACCAGCTGCTCCACCGACTGTGGTGGAACCTCCGCCTCCACAACTGAAGTCTGCGGCATCGACCAAGGATTCTCGGTCGGGTCACGGCCTGCCCCACAGGTTGCCGGTCACCCTCACTCCCGACCGTCCTCGGCAGGTGGAGGGTGGCTTAGGGCTGAGGCAGCTCTTCGCAGACTCTTCGGAATCCGACGACGACTCCTCCCTTTTCTCCAGGCAGGTCGACCTGGAGTCCTCCGGGGGCCAGTCATTGGACGATAGCCCATCATCCTTCTTGAGTCTGCTTCGACTCATCTCGGAGTCCACCGGGATGCAGCTCGAGCCTGTGTCCAAACGGGCCAAGTATCCCCTGACGGAGATACTGGACTGAGGGGATTCCCCCACTGAGGCCTTTCCGGTGGCTGAGGCCATTGTCAGACCAGCCTTGAAGCTTTGGCAGCGCCCTGCTTCTTGTCCTGCGCCCTCGGCCAGGATGGCCAGGAAGTATGCGGTCCCTACCGGCTCTTTGCCCGGTTTCTCGGAGCACCCCTCTGCCGTGGGGTTAGTCACCGACAGTGTTTTCTGGCGTTCCAGTAACGCTCGGGATGTGGATAACCCCCCCGACAAGGAGTCCAAAAAGCTAGACTTTGCCAGGCGCAAGGTGTACGCTGCGTCCTCCCTCGGCCTCCGACAGGCCAGCTCGGCCGTGCTGATGGCACACTTCTCCCACGCCCTCTTGGGCTCCCTGGATGAGGTTGTTCCTCATCTCCCAACTGACCTGCAGACCACAGTCCACCAGATGCGGGACCAGGATAGGGCGGTGGCGAAGCAGCAGCTTCAGACTGCTCTGGACATAGGTGATTCCTGTGCCAGGTCAGTAGCATCTGTGGTGGCCGTGCGCCGCAGGGCGTGGCTGAGGATATCCACCTTCACAGCGGATACCCAGCACAAGTTGGTGGATGTCCCCTTCTTGGGGACTGACCTCTTCGGCCCTGGAGTGGAGGGACACCTTCAGCGGATCGAGAAGTCCAATGCCAGCCTGGACTCGGTCACCTCCGCCCAGAGGGACAAAGGCCGCCATCAGCAGCAGAAGTCCTTTCGTCCTTCGGCCCCTGCATCTCGACTGGCCCAGCAGCACCAGCAACAGGGCCAGCAGGCTCGCGCTTGGCATCCCAAACCCAAACCGGCAGCTTCCTCCAACAGGAAGCAAGGAGGTAAAGGCCCAGGAGGTCACTCGGCCGGTTCCTCCTCCAAGCCTGCCCAGTGACGGGTTCCTCCCCCAGCCTCGTCACTCCCCCCTGGGTTCCCCCCGTGGGGGGACGGCTCCGCCACTTCCTTTCCGCCTGGTCTGCTATCACCATGGACCACTGGGTGTTGGAGGTGGTAGGAAAAGGCCTGCCTCTGGAGTTCGAGCAGGCTTCACCCTTTCGAGCCGTCGCCCCTCGGGCCCTCCAGGTTTGCTCTCAGATTGGCCTCCTCATCAATGAGGCCAAGTCAGAACTCGTGCCAAAGCAGGTGATACAATTCATCAGGGCAGAGCTTGACTCTCTACGAGCCACAGCATGGCTCCCGGCGGACGGGGCCAAGGTTCTTTCCTCCTTTTTCCAATCATTTCTGGTTGGGCAATTGCGCCCTGCCCGGGACTTCCTGTGCCTCCTGGGCCTCATGGCGGCCTGCACCAGCGTGGTCCGTTGGGCCCGTTCGTACATGCGTCCCCTTCAATGGGGACTGGCCAGCCAGTGGTGACAGCACTGCGATCCATTGGACCAGCCCGTGACAGTGACCCAGGAGATGTGGAACGCTCTCCAATGGTGGATCGTTCCGGCACAACTGAAGGAGGGCATCCCGTTCGTCCGCCCCGAGTCGACGGTCTCTCTATCGACCGATGCATCTCTGATGGGTTGGGGTGCCCATCTGGGGGGGAGCACCGAGCGCATGGCCTCTGGTCCCCTCGGGAGTCCCGATGCCATATCAACCTGCTGGAGCTCCGAGCGGTCCGTCTAGCTCTCACCGCCTTTGCTCCATTTCTACAGGGTCAAGTAGTTCAGGTCCAGATGGACAATACCACGACCATGTACTATCTGAACCGCCAGGGCAGGACGCGCTCCATGCTGTTATGCAAGGAAGCTCTCCGCATATGGTCCCTCGTGTGCAGCCTGGAGGCGGATCTCCTAGCCATTCACGTGGCAGGAGCCTCCAACACCCTGGCCGATGCCCTAAGCCGGATAGGGGCTGTGTCTCACGAGTGGTCTCTCCTGCCGGAGGTAGAACAAGACCTGTTCTCCCACTGGGGCACGCCTCAGGTGGACCTGTTTGCCTCCAGGGAGAATGCGACGCTGAGTCTGTTCTATGCCCGCCCCCATCAGCAGGGCTCACTGCAGGGGGGATGCCTTCTTGAGGCTGTGGACCCCAGGCCTCTTCTACGCCTTTCTCCCATTTCCCTTGATCCACAAGGTGCTTCTCAAGGCGAGGAGAGACAAGGCGCAGGTGATTCTGGTATCCCCAGACTGGCCCCACCAGTTCTGATATCCAGATCTCCTCAGCCTCAGCTCCAGGCTCCCAAGGCGGCTTCCAGCCCACCCGGACCTGATCTCAGTCATCCAGGGGAAGGTATTCCATCCGGACCTTCAATCCCTGCACCTGACGGCCTGGTTCCTGAGCGGCTAGAGTTCCCGGCCTTGGGTCTTTCCGACGAGGTCCTCAACGTCGTTGAGGCGTCCCGTAAGGAATCGACCAGGAAATGCTACGCCTTCAAATGGAAGAGATTCTCCATTTGGTGTCAGGGGAAGGGCTTGGACCCTTCCGCCTGTCCCTTGGCAAGCATTCTGGACTACCTGTGGTCCCTTTCTCAGCAAGGGCTTCGGTCGACGACCCTTTAGGTGCACCTGGCAGCCATCTCTGCTTACCAGGCGCGGGCCAGGAAGCAGTCGGTGGCGCAGGAGAAGGTGGTCGGGCGCTTTTTCAAAGGCTTGACCACATTTCCCCTCCAGTGCGAGAACTTCCACCTCCGTGGGATCTACTGCTGGTATTGGCCAAGCTCATGGGCAAGCCATTCAAACCGATGCACAGGTGCGATATTTCCCACCTGTCGTGGAAGACCGTGTTCTTGGTGGCTATCACGTCAGCCAGAAGGATGGGAGAGCTCCAGGCGCTTTCCATCGAGTCTCCTTATCTGGTCTTCCACAGGGACAAGGTTGTCCTGCGTCCCCACCTGAAATTCCTTCCAAAGGTGGTGTCGGAGTTTCACCTTAACCAGGTGTTGACTCTGCCAGTGTTCTACCCCAATCACACCACGGAGGCTGAATATAGGCTCCATACTTTGGACCCTAGATGAGCACTCGCTTATTATAAGGAGCGGAAGGCTGAATTTCGGGGAGAGGTTCGCCAGCTGTTTGTCACCTACGCTGAAGCCGCACCTCGCAGACCTGCAGCCAAGCAGACGATAAGCAGGTGGGTCACCTCCTGCATAGTGCTCTGCTATAGGTTGGCAGGCATGGAGCCTCCCAGAGGGATAAGAGCTCATTCTACCTGCCATACCGCTGCATCGGTAGCTGCTTCCAGGGATGTCCCTATCCAGGATATCTGCAGGGCTGCTACCTGGAAGTTGGCACATACCTTTATTATCCACTACCACATCGACCTTGAGTCACGCCGGGATGCTGGTTTTGGGGCCTCGGTTCTCCAGTCTCTTTTTCCCAAGTAAGTATCGGGGGTGTGCGCCTTGCCTCCCTCCTCTGGGAGAACTGCTAGGAGTCTGCCAATAAGTGTGGATTGAACAACATATCCATGTCCCTAGAAATACAGGTTACTGACCTGTAACAGGAATTCTAAGAATGGTATATGTTGTTCATCCTACGGTGACCACCTGAGCCTCCCGGCTTGACAGCACAACCTGGCTTCCAGCAGGCTAGATCTGGCGTCATGGGGCGGAGCCGAGAGTTTTACCACCCGGGTGGGTGGGAGGAGCCAGCTTGAAGACCTTCTGGCAAGATTTAAAGCAGCAAGGAACCTGCCAATAAGTGTGGATGAACAACATATACCATTCCTAGAACTCCTGTTATAGGTGAATAATCTGTATTTCTACTCCCATTACTTTCTTGTCCCCCCAAAAAACAGGAGGCATGCGCCCATCCCCCTCCTTGACCTCAGAAAGTTGAACAAGTTTCTGTATCGTGATAAGTTCATGATGGTTTCCATAGGAACCCTACTGCCACTTCACAAGTCAAAAGACTGGTTGGCATCCCTGGACATGCAAGACACTTACCAGCACATCCTGGTGCACCCCAGCTACCACAGGTTCCTACACTTTGTGGCATTTGGCCAGCACTATTAATTCAGAGTCATGCCCTTTGGGCTATCCTCGGCACCTCAAGTCTTTACAAAGTACTTTGCAGATCTTCCTGGACTCCAGTCTCCACCACTCATTCATAATGGGAGTACGCCAGAGGCGCTAGGACCCCATGGGAGCCAAATATCTTCAGGAGTGCCGGTGCCAGAATAGGACCGCATATGCACGGCACCACAAGGCTAGCTCACACCCATACAGGCTATCTTGGCGTCAACCCTCCAACTGCCTCAGTTCCTTTTCTCCCTCCATCTAGTGCGCTTTGATGACGACGACGCTCGCCCACCGGGAGTATAGTCTTCGTCTATATGACAGCTGCTATATAGCCATTCGGTATTCGCTTAACTTACCAATTTCAAGATTTCTTTTATTTTTTTTTTTAAAAAAAAAGAGAAGGAATTATTCTCATCCTGCCATCAATGGAGTCAACCTTTGACAGTAGCAGTGACGGTAGGAAGACTTCGTTTGAAAGCTGTGATGGCAGCGGGGCTGTGTCCGGTCTGCCACCCTTTTTGGAGTGGGGTTCCGACCACGGGCAGTCCAGTGCTCAGGTGGGAGGACAGTCCGCCCGTAGCGTAAAGCTAGCGGTTCTGGGACCCGGCTTCTCTTGATCTTGAGCTCTTCTTCCTCCTGTCGGTGAAAGAAGAATCAGTACCTCTTGAAGTCATCCTCTGGTATGTCTGCACATTGATCATCGCTGGTTGAGAGCAGTAAGCCTGAACTGACTCTGGTGGGTTCCCCTGTGGCTCCGTTCTTAACGGCCGTGATCTTCAACACTGGTTCCCATTTCTGTCTTCGATGGGGTTCCGGTGAGCAGTTTCACCTCTGGGCCGCTCTTTTAGAGCAGGGGGTACGACATCTGCCCAGTTCTCCTGGTTATGGTCCTGGCTCTGGGGCCTTTGGACCTTGGGGCCACTGGGCTGTGGCTGTGTCTGCCAGGCCAGAATGTGTGTGGTGCCCTCTCTGGTGCTAACGCTATTGACGCAGACCCCTCGTGCCTAACCCTCCCCTTCTCTCTCTCTCTCTCTCTCTCTGCAAGGCCGGCACGGGTACTGCTTCCTTCTTCCCCTTTCTTCAGGTCTAGTTTCAGTAGTGATTCTGGTGCTGTACGCTCTGGGTGCTGCCACCTTAGGTGGCGCCGTGTGATGCGGCCTCACCTTGTGGTACCATGTGCTGCCATCTGCAGCACTGGGTGGCAGAGCTGGGCGCTGGCATTAGTGGCACCATGCGGTGGTGTCTGCTGCCCTTTGTGCTGGTGTTTGTGGCGCTGGGCATCAGTGATGCCGGTGCTGGGTGTGGCACCGGGTGCGGCTCCATGTGTGGTGTTGAAACCGCAGATGGCGCTGAACTCCTCCCTGATACAGGTGGTGGCGTCTCCCTGATTCTGACCTGCCCTTGGAGGCTATTTTGGGGGTAGAAGTGGATCTGGATGAGTCTCTCCCTCGTCTGCTTTGTTGAAGATGCAGCGGATGACTCATTTTATGGGCTGGAATGCAAACCCTCTGTATCAGCTGTGATGGAAGATCTTCTTTCTAGTTCCTTTCCATAGGGATATGGGGTCCACCATAACTTTTCAGTATTCATCTGTGGATCAAAGCAGACTTGAGTTCCTACATTCCTCAGTACGAGTACACCCTGTGGAATGGTCAAGAGCCTCCCGAAATCTAACGTTCCATTGCTAGGGGTATATAGCCTAATAATTTATTTATTTATTGAATTGTTTCACTAGGAAAGATACACTGAGCAACTTAATGCTCGTCTCACGGTACGTCCTGGGGGAAAGGGATGTACAGATGTAACATAACAGACTGTGAAATTATACATACAGTTACAAACAGAAACATGGCAAAATGAGACAATATAGGCTGTTGCAAGAGTTACTGTGCAGGCAGTTCATAGGAGCAGCATACAAATATAATCAGTACAGGTAACGAGCATAGGATGCAAGATTGACAATGCATACATTACAGGCAGTACACTAGTGATGCAATATGCAGCAGGATGAACAACACAGGATCCAGACACCCCTTTTAAGAGCTAGTCTATAGGGGGAAGTATAAGTATAAGTGCGGGAGGGTGGGGGGATGAGAAAGAGGAAAGGGAGACAGGTATGCAAGGAGGGGATCAGGAGCAGGTGCAGGTAGGTGTAATGTAGTTGTGCAACGCAGCGATAAGGGAGTAAAGGGAGGAGGAGTGGCAGATTTGTGGAGGGAGTGCATTCCACATTTTAGGCAGGTGGTAGGAGAAGGCTTTTGGCAAGAGGAAGTGGTTCTGCAGGGGAGTGAGAGGGTACGAGTGTCAGCCTGGGATCTCTGGGAATAGAGGGAGAGGGTAGGGGTGCCTAGAGAGGAGGAGGAGATATATAAGGGGAGAGATCCAAGCCAAGATCCAATCAGCTAAAGCTTTTAGTGACATGTATATCTCTGCCTCTTGGGCAGCTGCCGCTGGCAGCAGGTGGTTAACGTCTCCTTGACTGTGCTTATCTGTTCGGCTAAAGGCTACTCAGAACAATAGGACTGCTATTTAAACTACATGACATCCTCATGACAAACAGTCCTGTCAAGGTAGTGGCCTAGGTGCCCTTTTCAGGAATCAACCCCATAACCACTAAAGACAACACAGTAGATGGCACAGGATCTGAAAGTGCCCTGTACTAACCTCTGTGGATCCAGCCCAGACCCCACCCCAGCTGTCTTGGGGGGGGCACCTCTCGGCAGTAGGAGGGACGTCTAATTCGGTTTTACAACCAGTGGAAGTCCATTACAGGGGACCTTTAGGTTATCAGGATTATCTGAGAGGGATACTCTCTCAATTTCGCAGCTTTCTCCAGACCTTCCACCCAGACAGCAGCCAGTCTGTTGGCCTCTTAGTCACACACTCTCTGCTTCTGAGATACGGGGCCTTTGCAGGTACTGGGCAGTAAAAATCATTCCACAGCAGGAACAAAACATGGGTTCCTATTTCCATCGCTTCTGGTTTTAAGTTAACAAATGGCATGCGCCCATTTGTCAACCTTGGAAGGTTAAACAAGTTCCTGTTCAGGGAACAGTGCCCTAAATCTCGGCGTCCAAGTCTTCACTTCCTGGACATTTGGCTCCTAGACAGCCCTTCCGGTTAGGAGACACAGGAAGCAGTCACCGCAGCTTCTCAGTTGTTCTCTCCAGGTTCGGGGAAGGTGTCAGTTCATCTTCCCAACAGCTCCTCTTCTGAGGAGCCCTCCTGATACCTCCAAGGCATCAACTTAGTTCCAGAGGACGGGAGAAACGATATCTTTAGATGGCTCATTAGAATATGGAAAATGACTCTGTTCAACTCTTTTCAGTTGAGTGGATGCGGGGACTCAGGTCGTCCTCCACAGCAAACAGTGGTCTCTGACCACACATCCATATCTTCTGTACAGAATGACAGAGCCTCGGAAAAAATCTGTGGGGTACTCACTGCCTAGGCCTCCACATTCAGCTGTGGAGCCAGAAGGATCCTCATCTTGTCATAAATTTCTTTGAGATGAGAGTTGTCTTATAAGCAAAGTTCTGGAGTATGCCCCCGCCACGAAGTATTCCTACTTTGGAAGGACGACAAAGCTGTGATATATTACATTAGCAAACAGGGTGGGGTGTCCCCCTATCCTCTCTGCAGTAGGGCCGTGAGGTTGTGAGTGCGGTACCTTGAGTACGATGCATCAGTTCAGATTTTGTGCAGCTGTTTTTATGAGGCAGCTGGGACCTGGTCCTTTTGTGTCCTCTCTCAATGCAAAACTGCCTCTATCCTGCTTCAGAAATCCTGACCCTGGTGTTTTCTGTCAGGATGTGTTCACTGCAATATTCAGGATGCTCCCTGTATGTTTTCCTCCTCTTCCCTTTATTCAGAGAGTGCTGATCAAGCTGTATGCTCGGGGGACAGGATGATTCTCATTGTCCCAGGCTGACCTTGGCATATTGATTTACATTGATCTGCAGTCTGTCAGAAGTGCCCCCGAGGTGACTACCTCTATGAGCAGACCCTCTGGCACAGGGACTTTAGTCCATCCTAGCCTGTGCTCATGTTGTCTCCATGCCAGGCCCAGAGGAAATGGAAGTGGTTAAGCTCTGTTTTTTTTCCCAGACCATCGCAGATGTCCTCTAAGTCATGCGTAGGCCTTCCACCAGGAAGGCTTACATGGCTAAGTGTAAACCCTTCTTCATCTGGTGTGCAAGTCCCATCTGGACCCTTCGTTTGCCCACCAAGTAAGGTGTTGGAGTGCCTCTTGGACCTATCAATCGCAGGTCAGCCATACTTGGCAGTGAAGGTACACCTCTGCGCATTTTTGGTCAATCTTGAACCAGTAGACATCTTGTCACTGGCTCAATTACCGTTAGTCAGGTTTTCCTTTGTTAACTCCAGAAAGAAGGGAGCACTTCCTTCACTCTCTGGATGTTAGGACGGTTCTGCGATTCTCATTGACAGAACGAAGAGAGACACAGCCGAACAACTATTGTATCTTCAGCATGCCTCAACTGGGTCAACCTCTTGCCCTGAGATGTTTTCGGCTTGGTTAGCAGCATGTCTTTGACACTACTAATCCATGTCACAGGCCAGATTGAAAGGCCAGGTTCACACCACTCTATCGGAGTGGTTGCGACTTCCTGGCAGAGATTAATAATGTAACCGTTGCAGTCTTCTGCAAGGCAGTGAGTTAGAGCTCAGTGCATGCCTTTGTAAAACACTATGTTCTGGATGTCCATTCCAGACAGCTCTTTTCTTTGGCAGGGCAGTCCTTTTGGACTTCCGTTCTGAGTGAACTCTGTCTCCGACCACCCTACTTGGGGTGTGTTGATTTTTCGCTTGGTACTCTCCCACTAGTGTGAATGAGTGGTGGGGACTGGAGCCCAGGAAGATATGGAAATTACATACTGTCACAAACCCACTCAGTGGGTCAGACCCTCTGCTCCCACAGTGCCAACCTCTGAGCGCAGTCTTGTGAATAGTTAACAGAAACAGGGTAACCCTCCTGTCTGTTTTGTTGGCTCGAATCAACCTTTGGTCTCAAGTCTTGGAGGGATTCAAACTGTGATCCTCTTGTTAGCGTACCCAATGTACAGGCTCAGATAATTCTGCTCTTCCAGGGGGCCAGATATCTTTTGCCTATGGGCACCTAACCAGGCGTACTAAATGAACCCTTAAAACTCTGTTAAAGACCTCAGAATAAATTCTTACCTTTTCCCAGTTTGGTAAAACCAGTAAGCTTTGTGCAGTGTCAGCTTTAACCATGTATGCTTCCCTTGTCAAGAAAAAGAAATTCAAAGGCACACCAGGCAATCTCTAAAGTAGCGGTTTACTTCAAAATAGATTAAAAAAATGTAACGTAAATACAGAACCATATATCACAAAACATAACAAATCACTTAAATAAAACAGGTTTAAAAGTGCAGACAGAATCTCCTACCACAGTACACTTAGAATTGTCTTTTCTAATCTTCTTACAGTGCTGCAGATATTTATTTTTTTCAGAGTCCAAGCCTTTGTGTGTCAAAATGGAAAACAAAATACTGTTTAAAAAAACTGTCTTTGCCAACCCCTTTGTGTGAGGTCACCTAGCTCCTCCTCTGTTTATTAAAAATCATACACCCAGGATGTTTTATCATTTTAGAAGGTAAGTTAATAAAGGTTACATCAGCAGAAACTCCTTTCCCCATGTGACTTCCCAGTCAAGTCTGTAAATTTCCTTTCATCTATGAGCAGTATCCTCTCTCACACAGACATCAAAGCATTTATGATTTCACACCAGTGTGCCGTAACTTGGTTTCCTCCTCTAGCGCCATAAAATGGATACTGATTTCCCTCTTAGCAGTTAAAGCTATATGTAACTTAGATAAACAGGAGATCCTTGATTAAGGCCTGTTCTAGTCTGTAATTAGCTCCTGGCCTTCCAAGTAACACCTTGTATCTAAAACCTGGGTGTGTGTGTGTCATCTCACATGCTTTCTCAGCATCTCTCATGAGAGACAGTCCACAACACACTTTCATATTACAAAAATCATAGTGTACTCAGAACTGTCTGTCCACGTGTCACACATACTTACAGTAATTCTTGGTCTTCTTCGATGGAGTCTCCACCACTCATTCACACACACACACACCCACCCACCATCCCCCGGGCTCACTCGTTCTGTTTCTTTGATCTTCACTACCTTGTTGTTTGGGCTGTTAAGAGGTTTTTCAATCAACCCTTTTTACATGGGTCATCTGGGCCTCCACATGCCCGGAGGTTAGGTTTTTTTTCTTTTGTTAGTTTATGCTACACCTCCTCGATCGTAAAGGTACTGAGGCAGTTGGACAGTCGATACCGAGATAGCCTATATGGGCATGAGCTTGCCCTCGCGGTGCCACTCATGCACAGTCCTATCCCAGCGCCGGCCCTCCTGAAGATTTTTGGCTCCCGTGGGTTCCTAGCGCCTCCGGCGTATTCCTATTAGTGTGAATGAGTGGTGGAGACTCTGTCCAAGAAGATCAAGAATTATGGTAAGTACTTAATTTCCATTTCTTATGGCACTTGGGCTACAGGTTTTTCCCTAGCTGGATGACTGGCTCCTGGCAAGCCAGTCAAAACAGGGCACAGAGGAGGCAGTGACTGCAGCAACTCAGTTTCTGACCTCCATGGGGGTCCTGTTGATCTTAGAGAAGTTGCAACTTCAACCCTCATAGCGGCTTCTCATCATAGGAGCCCTCTTGGACACTACCAAGGTGAGGGGCGTTCCTCCTGGAAGACAGGAGGAAAACCATCCTTCAGATGGCACACCTTATCATACAGAACATGTCCATGCATGCTCACTCCATACAGCAGATGTTAGGCCTGGCCTCTTCAGTCTTCACAGTGGCCCTAGCAAGACTGCACATGAGAACAACTCAATGGATGCTTTGGGCACAGTTACCCACCCGACAGCGACAGTTCGTCAGCAAAGTCCCCTACAGCGACTACAGCGCCATGCCGCTGTAGAGAACCCACTGGAACCTGGTGCTGTCTGTCAGGGGTCCTGCACCTCCCCAAATCAGCTCCGACTCCAAGTTGATAATCCTAAAGTGGGGAGGGTTGTGAGAACATGGCCCCATGGGGACTCAGGGGCTTCTTTGAAAGAAAAGCTACATACAGCCACAGGGGCAAGTCCAGCCAACTGCAGAATGCAGTCGACTTGCCGGTTTCGCTGACAGGGCATTTGAAAAATATTTTGTCGAACACCCATCGTGGATCCCTCCAGACATAGTGGTCTCTGACATGGCATCCCCAGTCTTACCCCATCAAAGTGACAAAGCCTCTGCTTCGATCGCTTACATGGTGGACACAGGAGAACAACCTTCATCAAGGTCTTCCCTTCTCTCCACCAGAACTGCAGATGACCCTTACCACTGATGCATCTCTCCTGGCATGGGGAGCCCACTGTCAGGGTCACCACACCCAGGGAGTCTGAACTCAAATGGAATCTCATCTCCACATCAATGTGTTGGAGATGAGGGCAGTCCTATATGTCCTTTGTGTCTTGGTGGACTTTATCTAGCACAAGGTAATCCTCCTTCAGAGAGACAACAAGTCAGTCATGTACTACATCAACAAGCAGAGGGAGCACACTCTTAACCTCTTTTGCAGAGAAGAGATTATGGTGTGGGACTGGTGTCTGGAACAGGATGCTCAGATCCAAGCAGTCTACTTGCCAGGGACTCAAAACAATCTGGCAGACCAACTCAGTCGGACAGAAGCAGATCCTCATGAGTGGTCATTAGCTTCAGACATTGTACAGTCTCTCTTCGATGAGTGGGGAACTCCAGAGTTGGACCTTTTTGTGTCTCCACTCAACACAAAACTGCCCCAGTTCTGCTCCAGCAATCCAGAACCTGGCGTTTATGGCAGGATGCATTCAGGCTGTGGTGGACAAATCACTTTCTATACTCATTTCCTCCTCTTCCACTGGTTCAGATGGTGCTGCACTATTTACAGTCCTTATGGTGTCATGGTCGAAGTGCCAGTCACTTAGAGCACCAGACGGGAATTGCGCTGACCTCTCTGTGCCCCCTCCCTGAGGTCCACCTCCCCGGAGTTGGTATCTGTAGTAAGAGGGTGTTTGGGGGGGGGGGACAGCCTCTCCGTGAACAGAAAAGTCAAGTTCGGCAAAATCTGGCACTCTAATTGACAGGCAATCTGACTGCGGAGCCCTAAAGTAGTGAAACCGTGCTGCAGAGGTTGGAGGCATACAGGAATGAGATGATTCTCATTGCCCCATTCTGGCCATGGCAAATCTGGTTTCCACTGATCAACAAGTTGTCAGTGGCCCCTCCAAGGCCTCTACCTCTACGGAATGATCTTATGATACAGGGGTCTCTGGTCCATCCCAATTTATGCTCTCTTCATTTTTATGCCTTACTCCTGAGGAAATAGATGTGAGCAGTTTAATGTCTCTCAGAGGGTCTCTGAAATTCTCCTGGCTGCTCGTAAACCTTCTTCCAGAAAGACTTACACAGCCAAATGGAAGTATTTCCCTGAATGGCTTGCCATATTCCATATGGGTCCATTCTGATGTCCACTGGACAAGGTTTTAGAATACCTCAGAAACAAAGTGCAATCCTAGGAGGCATATGCTAAATGTGGTTCAGCCCCTAGCCTTACTGTCTGCTGAGCTTCACTGATCTTCACCAACTGGGACAGGGACCACTCGTGGAGGGAAGGCAGACTCCGACAGGTGCAGAAGCAGGAATTCCTTGACAGCAGTTCTGCCTGAATCCTCCTTGGAGTGCACAGTCCAGGCTCCTTTCTCCTCTAAGGCAGCTTCTCTCCTCACTCGCTCTGCTCAGACCCAGCCAGCGGCTGCTCTCACAGCATAAGGAGCTGTTGGAACACTTACCCAGAATACCTGGCTGCAGTATGTAAATCAGCTGTACCCACTACTGAAATAGTGCTCAGCTAATAGAAAGCTCTCAGCTGAAAGTAACAGCTCAGACACAAAGGGCACCCCTAGGAGGCATACACCAAGAGTGGTCCAGCCCCTAGCTTTACTGTCCACTGATTTTCACCGACTGCTGTACCCACTACTGAAATAGAGGTCAGCTAATAGAAAGCTGTCGGCTAGAAACAACCAGCAGAAACAGCTTAAACACAAAGGGCAACCCTAGGAGGCATACGCCAAGGGCGGTTTAGCCCCTAACCTTACTGTCTGCTGAGCTTCACTGATCTTCACCAACTGGTAGAGAGACCACTCACGGAGGGAAGCAGACTCTGACAGGTGCAGAAGCAGGGATTCCTAGACAGCAGTTCTACCTGAATCCTCCTTGGAGTGCACAGTCCGGGCTCCTTTCTCCCCTGAGGCAGCTTCTCTCCTCACCTGCTCTGCTCAGACCCAGCCAGCGGCTGCTCTCTCAGCATAAGGAGCTGTTGGAACACTTACCCAGAATACCTGGCTGCAGTATGTAAATCAGCTGTACCCACTACTGAAATAGTGCTCAGCTAATAGAAAGCTCTCAGCTGAAAGTAACAGCTCAGACACAAAGGGCACCCCTAGGAGGCATATACGCCAAGAGCAATCCAGCCCCTAGCCTTACTGTCTACTGATCTTCACCGACTGCTGTACCCACTACTGACATAGTGGTCAGCTAATAGAAAGCTCTCTTGCTGGCCCGTCAGCGCAGCAGTTGGATTTCTGCTTGTGATGCCAGCGACCTGGGTTCAGGAGCGGACTCTGGTCACTGGAGGGCTGGCCGGGGGAGAAGGCTTGAGTGTCCCTGCGACTGCTCGCCTTCTCTGGGGGAAGGGAGGGGACCAAGGACTGAAGCTTGCCTGATCCCGGGCAGAGGCCCAAGGTATAGCAAGTCCTGCTGATAGCGGGGGGAGGTCGAGGGAGCTGTGTGGTGGATGTCGGGGCCTAGCAACTTGACGTCAGGGCATAACGCCATGCGGAAAGAAACAGGGGAAAACACCGCCAGAGCAACAAGTAGACAGAGCACCAGTACTGGCCCTGATGGCTCCTGCCTGCCTGACCACCGAGGTACCCAATGAAACCTAGAGATATCTGTGTGTAAGGGCCCACCCCATACCTGCCTGGGGGACATAACCACAGCTCCATGGGTGAACCTCTGGCAATTCAGGTAAGGCAGAGAAGCGGAGCAGTACCAGGTGTCTCCCAAAGATGCGGAGCTCCTGGGCAGGAGGCAGATAAATAGAAAGTAAAAAAAAAACAAAAAGAAAGCTCTCAGCTAGAAACAACCAGCAGCAACAGCTCATACACAAAGGGCAACCCTAGGAGGCATACATCAAGTGCGGTTCAGCCCCTAGCCTTTTTGTCTGCTGAGCTTCACTGATCCATCTCTGATCTCTCTTTCTCTCTCTCTCTCTCTCTCTCTCTCTCTATATATATATATATATAGATATATATATCCAGCATGGCTCGGTTTCCACCGAACAAGAGGAAGTGCCCTCTGACCAGGGCCAGACTTCCTCGGGCAAAAGGAGAGCCGATCCCGAGGGGTCGGTTCCGACGAAGAGAAAGAGAAAAGATAAGTTGGCTGGTTTGGATCCAGAACCGTTGCGTCCAACCGCCGAAGAAATAGCTGGAGTGATTAGCATAGTGGAATCACTCCGTTTGGTTCCGACTGATCCGGCACCGCAAACTAGGTGCTCGGTTCGGTCGGTTCCACCGGTTCCCGATTACTCCCCTGAAGATTTCTATTAACTGGATTTGAAGGGGGACAAGGATTTTGACTACGAAGATGAGGAAGTCAGTGATGAAGGTCTGGATGAGCTCATTGAACCGGACATCTCCCCAGACAGACCTTCTGGTGTTTTCCCACCTAGGCTTTCTGAGTCCCCTTCCCATTTTCTGTTTTACAGAAAGGTGGCGGAGACCCTCCAGCTCCCTTTGGGTGAGACTGTAGAGGAGTCAGAGGAGCCTGACTTTGTGGAGATGATGGATATCCCAGAGTCCAAAAGATTGTCTATTCCCCTTCATAAGTCTTTTGGGAACAGACACACAAACTGTTGAAGACCCCTAATTCCTTACCTCCCGTGGACAAGAGAATGGACAGGAGGTATTTGTTGTCAGGCTCTGATTCGGAGTTCCTGTACCAGCATTGCAGCCATGCTGGGGTAGTGCAGGCTGCAGCCTGTGACAAGGCTAGCATACCTTTGGCTTCACACCCCCCTGACAAGGACTCCAGGAAGATAGATGCCATGGCCAAAAAAGCAGTACTTGGCATCTTCTCTAGGACTCAGGCAGGTGAATTACATGGCCTGTGCAGCCAGGTGCCAAAAATCCAGGTGGGATACAGTGTTGGAACTGGCTAAGCAGGCTTCACCCCAGCTAGCCAAGGAGCTGGAGGAGGTGGCTGCTGATGGGATTGAGATGTCAAAGATACAGTTTCATGCTGCTGTGGACTCCAATGATGTTTCATCACTAGGTCATGGCTACATCTGTGGCTCTTCGGGGGATGGCTTGGCTCAGGTGTACTAGCCTCTCGCAGAATACCCAGGCTAAGGCCATGGATTTTCCTGTTACAGGTAATTCTCTGTTTGGGGAGCAGACAGAGAACTACATGAAGAAGATGGATGAGTACAGGACCACCTATAGGAGTGCTCAAGCTAAGGAAAAGCAATCAACTCCTCAGAGGCAGCAGTCTAGGGGCAGGGCAGGCCTTTTCATAGGCCTTTCTACCAGGCACAGGCCTCTCTCCTTTCCCGAGGGGGTTCTTTAGAGGGGAGGTTGGAGGGGATGAGCAGAGCTGCATCCACCTCTCAGCCTAAGCCCCTGCCAAGCAGACACCCTGATGTGTCAGCCCGGGTCGACTCCTCCTATCCCTGTAGGAGGCAGGCTGGCTTACTACTTCCAGGCCTGGAAGTCTGTAACCTCAGACAAGTGGGTCCTGGAGGTAGTAAGCCAGGGACTGGTCCTCAGCTTCAAGAAATTTCCAAAGCTGAGGACCAGGTCTTTTCCACCTCCAAACAGCTCCGAAACCATTGCCCTAGAGGCAGAGGTTTCCTCTGTGTTGGCTCTTAGGGCCATAGAGAGAGTTCCTACATCCCTCAGGGGCAAATGTCTGTACTCCAGGTACTTCCTTACCTGAAAGAAGACAGGGGAGTGGCAGCCCATCCTAGACCTAAGATACTTAAACAAGCATTTACTGAAACCAGTGTTCAGAATGGTGACTCTGGGAAAGATTCTTCCCTCTCTGAGACCAGGAGACTGGCTAGCCTCCCTGGATCTCAAGGATGCCTACTTCCACGTCCCCATCAAGTGCTCCCACTGAAAGTACCTCAGGTTTGAATTGCCCTCAGGCCATTATCAGTTCAAGGCAATGCCTTTCGGCCTAACATCAGCTCCAAGGGTGTTTACAAAATGCCTAGCACCAGTAGTAGCCTTCCTCAGAAGGCAAAACATTGCTACATTTCCATATCTGGGTGACTGGCTCATGGTGGGGCAGTCTCCAGACCAAGTCAGATCAAGCTTGCAAGTCATTCAGCACTTGCTCACCTCCCTAGGATTTCTCCTCAATCTCCCAAAATCAGTTCTGGAACCTGTTCAGCTCCTCACTTTCATAGGAGCAGAACTAGATACTGTTCTGGCAAAGGCTTTTCTCCCTCTGGCAAGAGTAAAGGCCATTGCAGATCTAGCTTCTTCCTTTCGCCTTCGGGTCTCTCGGTCAGCAAGGCATTTTCTTCAGCTTTTGGGTCACGTGGCAGCCTCCACAGCATTGGTACAAGGTGCCAGGTTTCAGATGAGGGACATTTAGTTCCATTTAAGGGCTTATTGGCCTCAGAAAAAGGATTCTCTGACCAAGCTGGTTCCAATGACTCAGACTTTGATCCAGGCTCTCCAGTGGTGGTTGGATCAAAGCAACCTAAGGCAAGGTGTCCCTTTCATCTCCCAATCCCACTTGCTCGTTCTGACCACAGATGCCTCTCTCCTGGGCTGGGGTGCTCATCTGGAAGACCTCACAGCTCAGAGGTTGTGGTCTCCTCAGGAGTCCCTGCTTCACATCAATCTTCTGGAGCTCAGGGCTGTCCATCTGGCTCTATTAGCCTTCTCAGAATCAGTTCAGTACAAGGTAGTTCAGGTCAGGACAGACAACACCACCACCATGTGGTACATCAACAAGCAGGGAGGCACTCGGTCTATGGCCTTGTGCACGGAAGCCATGAAATTGTAGTCTCTGGCTTATTCTCTAGAGACAATCCTAGTAGCAGTCCACTTTCCGGGGAAGGACAATCTGATAGCAGATGCATTGAGCAGGATTTCTCAGGATCATCACGAATGGTCCCTGGATCCCATAGTCTTGAAAAAGATTTTCTCAAAATGGGGCACCCCTCAGATAGACCTCTTTGCAGCCCTAGACAATCACCAACTCCCCCTCTTTTGTTGCATACCCACCGTCTTGGGCACAGTCCCTCTGGATGCCCTACTTCTGGACTGGAAGGGGAAATTTCTGTATGCTTCTCCCCCCTTTCCTCTGTTATTGAAAGTTCTGGTCAAAATAAGGTCACAGTCTTGCGAAGTGATTCTGATTACTCCAGATTGGGCCAGACAGCCTTGGTATCCTCTGTTACTGTCTCTGGCAATTCATCCTCCTCCTCCTCTGGTTCTCCCCCAGAGTCACAATATGTTAACCTCCTCTCAGGGGAGAGTTTAGTACCCCAACCTTCAGTTTCTCGACCTCAGGGCCTGGCTCTTGAAGAGCTAGAATAGGCTGGTATGAATTTGTCCCAAGGGGTTCTGGATATTCTTAAGGCCTCCAGGAAACCTGCTACTAGGAAGACTTACAATTCCAAATGGAAGAGATTTTCCATTTGGTGTTTAGATAAGCATATTTCTCCAACCACTGCTGACCCGTCCGCAGTCCTTGACTATATGGTACACCTTAACAGTTTAGGTCTTAGACCAACTACCCTTAAGGTTCGTTTGGCTGCTGTTTCTGCGTTCCTGTCAGTAAGGAAGCCTTCCTCACTGGCATCTCACCCTTTATTCTGTAAATTCTTTAAAGGGCTCACCCATACTAACCCTCTATTTAAAGAGCCCATTCCTGTTTGGGATCTTAATATCTGTATTGCTCAACTGATGCAGCCACCCTTTGAGCCCTTGGCATCAGCAGAGCTTAAGTACCTGACTTGGAAGGCTGTGTTTTTGGTAGCCATCACCTCTGCCAGACGCATCAGTGAGGTGCAGGCCCTCTCAGTGGAGCCTGACTTTATCTCATTTCACAGAGACAGGGTGGTCCTCAGAACTAATCGAAAGTTTCTGCCAAAAGTGGTCTCGGACTTTCATCTGAACCAGTCCATGACCCTTCCTGTCTTTTTCACTGACCACTCCTCTTCAGGGGAGAGGAGGTTGCACAGTATTGATGTTAAGAGGGTCCTTAGTTATTACATTGAGCATACTAAGGTCTTTAGATCTGGATCTTCCCAATTGTTCCTCACTTATGGGGAAGTGGGATAGGGTAAACCTGCTACTAAGAGAACTATTGCCAGATGGATTGTCTCTTGTATACAATTCTGCTATGAAAAGCTGGGCAAGGTACCCCCCTCAGGCCTGAGGGCTCATTCGACTAAAGGTACAGCAGCTTCTCTGGCTGCTGCCAGAGATGTTCCTGTCTTAGAGATTTGTAAAGCAGCCACCTGGAAAACAGTCCATACTTTCACCAAGCATTACTCCCTGGATATCCAGGCTAGGAGTAATGCCTGGTTTGGCACAGCAGTACTGCAGAGCCTATTTCCTAAGTAGGTTCTGGTCCCTCCTCCGGGGAGGTGCTGCTTGGTAGTCTGCATATTATCAGAATACAGCAAGACTTCATGTTGTTTGAAGAAAAAATTACTCACCTTAGTAACTGTGTTTCTTCTAATGGAGTCTTGCTGTATTCTGACCTCCCTCCCTGCCTCCCCTCTCAGAACCTAGCTGTTTTGGGATGTGGGCTGGTAGGTGCAGTATTGCACCTCAGGGGTGCATTGCCCTTCTCCCTTGTTGGTAGAGGGGATGCATAGTGTTTTGATAGTGTTTTTTTTAAATTCTGTTTCACTACCAGCTTTCTTTTTTGGGGTTCTCGACTTGAGTCTTAGGGACCCTGGGTATTAATTGCCTTTTTGGCTATAGTGTTTTTTTACAGTTTCCACATAGCAGCTGCAGTTAGTCATTTGGCTTGTAAGAATCTGACAGTTTGGTTTGAAGTGCAGCAGGTAGTGGTTTGAACTGAGCACGAGCTCAACGTTCTATGCCCTGGCATAGAGTTAACCCTTAGTTCTCCGGGGCAGTTCCCATGCTGGGGAATACTGCATATTGTCAAAATACAGCAAGACTCCATTAGAAGAAACACAATTACTAAGGTGAGTAATTTTTTTTTCTCTCCAGGAACTTAAACAGATACATAAAGGCCACTATGAACCTCTTGAACTGCAATAACTGTGGCACACTTTTTACCAAGGACTTCATTTACAGAGTGGGGTACTGTCCAACATGCTCTACAATCAGAGACCTCTGATCACAGCTTCGTGCAGCATGGGCAGAGATAAAATACCGCCATGATATACTAAATTGGCCCCAACAGGGCAACAGCGTAAAACCTTTAGTTTCAAGGCGCATTATACCAGTGCCCCTACCCCAAAGGACAAACAGGCCAGAGGGCTGGCAACAGGTCAGGTCCTGAACAACTGTCACAAAATCCTCAGTTCAGGAAGGTACCAAACCTATTCAGACATTGAATAGATACACTGCACTATCTGCCATGACAAATAGCGTAACGAGCGTCTAAAATTCTGTGAGCCCAGAGTGGCACGCGGATGTATAGCACAAAACTAAACCCACTAAAAAGGACAAAAAGAAACCAGTACTAATAATTGTTGACTCAATGATTAGGGGTGTAAAGACTCACCTCCTGCAGGACCATGCTTCAGCTACGGTAAGGTGCCTCCCCGGAACATCGGCATGGCGGGACACCAATCGCTAGAGGAAAGCGTTCGAGGCATTGATCGCGACACACATGTCGTTCTCCACATAGATACGAATTACCTAGCCAGTAAGTCAGTAGAGGAAATGAAACAAAACCTCACCAGGCTGAGCGACAAGCTTGCTTCCCTTTGGTCCACTATCACCTTCTCTGAAATTCTTCCAGTCTGGAAAAAAGGAGACAGCAGGCAGAAGATCGGGAAGGTGACATCTCCGAGCTAAACCCTTGGCTAAAGGACTAGTGCCAGGAAAAAGATCTCCACTTTATTGGAAAATGGCAGGACTTCTGGGAATGTCCTACACTTCTCAAAGGAGGGAACCCAAGCACTAGGGCAAAAATTTGACGTTCACATCATTTAGTTAAACTAGTGGATGGGGGGTAGCACAGACACCCCTAGCACAGAAAGGGTTGACAGATGCCCTTCCCCCATCACCAACTAGTTCATCACAAGGATGCATCAATCATACTTGGACCAAACATCACACCAAATGTACTCAGACCAAGCATTTCAACAAAATTACACAACCAAAACGTATTAAAAATGCAAATGACCAAAACAGAAGGGGATGGAAGGCAATGTGCATCAATGCTCGTAGTCTGCCAAACAAAATCCCTGATCTCACAGCCATAATGACAGAAGCACATTTAGACTGGGTCGCTGTTATGGAAACATGGTTCACTGGGAACCACTCCTGGGATGTCACCATCCCAGGGTATGCGTTATTCCGGAAAGATCGTGAGGGAAAGGGGGGGCATTGTATGTCAGTGATGACATATGCGCAACAGAAATTCAGGGAAAACACAGTAAAGCAGAGGCTCTTTGGGTTTCACTAGGAGTCTGGGACAAAGCCCCTATCCGGGTTGGAGTCATATACAGAGCCCCATCCCAGGAAGCCGATGTAGACACGGAGCTGTTGGAAACCATCTCGATGATGGCAGACGGGCGAGTTGTTGCTTGTGGGGGACTTCAATCTACCGGATGTGGATTGGTCCTCATACACAGCATCCTCAGACCGGAGCAGAGAGTTCCTTTTTGCACTAAGGGAGCAGGTATGCATCAACTAGTGAACTCACCCACCAAAGACAAAGCAATATTGGATCTAGTGCTGCCAAACAGCACCAGGATCCCAGAAGCAGAGGTGGGAGCCAGTCTAGGGACCAGTGATCAAAGTTCAGTCTGGTTTACTGTGAACAATATGCACCAAAATCAAGGTACTAGATTTCAGAAAAGCCAACTTACAAAAAATAAGAACTATGATTCCATCCATGCTAGAAGGAGGAATAACCGGAGATGTAGAGGACTGCTGGAATACTGTGAAGGCTGCTCTGCATACAGTACCAACTGTATGCACTAAGCAGATCAGCAAGTCCAAAAGAAGGAAAAGACCTCTCTGGTTCTCTCAAAGTAGCATCCAAAAATCAAAGAGAAAAAAAGGCTTTTGCACAATTTAAGCAAACAAAATACGAAGCAGACATGGAAGAATACAAGAACAAATTAAAGGAGGCGGGGAAAGCTGTTAGAAGGGCAAAAGCACAGACGGAAGAGAAAATAGCACAGGGTGTTAAGGAGGGGGACAAAACTTTCTATAGATACATAAGAGAAAAAAGAAAAACTAAGGGAGGAGGAGTAGTCCGACTAGCAACCAAGGAAGGTAAGATGGCAGAGTGACGAGGACAAGGCAGAAGTGCTAAACGAGTTCTTTTGCTCTGTCTTCACCATAAAAGTCAGTGGCAAAGGCCCTACACTAAGTAGGACAAAGAAAGATACCTAGGGAGCAGATACTAGCCCCTTCACAAGGGAGAGGGTCCTAAAAGAGCTTAATAAACCTGAAAGTAGAAAAAGCCATGGGATTGGACGGCATACACCCTAGAATATTGAAGGAGCTTCGAGAGGAACTGGCTGAGCTCTTCAACAAGTCACTAGACAGCGGGAAAATACCTCAGGACTGGAAACAGGCAACCATTGTTCCCTCACACAGAAGTGGAAACAAGGAAGAGGCAAGAAATTATCACCTGTCAGTTTGACCACAGTTGTGGGGAAAATGATGGAGTCACTACTAAAAGAAAGGATAGTGACGTACCTAACAGATACTGGAAAATGGACCCAAAGCAACATGACTTCACAGCAGGATGCTCTTGTCAAACCAACTTGATCAACTTATTCGACTGGGTCACCAGAACATTGGACCAGGGAGGGGCAGTGGACATTATATACCTAGATTTCAGCAAGGCCTTTCACACCGTCCTTCACAGAAGGCTAACCAACAAGCTTGAACATATGAGAGTTGGCCAGAAGATGGTCAGCTGGATCAGTAACTGGCTGAACAATAGGACCCAGAGAGTGCTAGTCAATGGATCATTGTCAAGGAAGGGTAGGGTGACCAGTGACGTCCCACAGGAATCGGGACTGGGACCGATTCTATTTAACATATTTATAGCAGACATAGCAAATGGACTAACAGGGAAGGCTTGCCTGTTTGCAGATGATACAAAACTCTGCAACAGAGTAGACACGAGGGAAGGAACAGATAACATGGAAGCTGACCTTAGAAGGCTAGAGGATTGGTCCAGGGACTGGCAGTTACAATTTAACACCAAAAAGTATAAGGTAATGCACTTGGGAAAGAGGAACCCTGGAAAAAAGTACACACTGGGAGAACATCAACTTTAGGAGACACAAACAGAGCGAGATCTCGGCATAATCATCACTGACAAATTAAAGGTAGGAAAACAATGTGAGAAAGCAGCACAGATACGAATACGTATCGGATACGGAGCTGCCTGACCGTCAAGAGTTTTAAGTCTGAGTTAAAAACTTATCTATTTTTGAAGGCGTATGGAGAGTGATTTTTACTGTGATTTTATTGTAATTATTATTGTTATTGTTATACTCTGTAATTAAATGTTTGTTCACCTGTACAGCGCTTTGGTTTCTGAAAGCGCTTAAAAATAAATTTTACTTACTTACTACTTACAGAAAGTGGGTGGCATCCTCAGCTGTATAAGTAGAGGTATTTCTAATAGAAAGAGAGAGGATATCATGCCCCTCTGTAGGTCCTTGGTGAGGCCACACTTGGAGTACTGCATTCAGTTCTGGAGACCTCACCTCAAGAAGAACATTGACTGTTTGGAAATGGTGCAGAGAAGGGCTACTAAGATGGTGCATGGACTGCATCATAGGTCATATAAAGCAAGACTTGGGGAACCGAACCTATACTCCATTGAGCAGAGAAGAAGCAGAAGGGACATAATTGAAACATTTAAGTATGTGAGGGAATTTAACGCAGCTCAGATAGGCAATCTATTTCAACAGAAAACGGCAGCACGCATGAGAGGGCATGATATGAGACTGGTAGGAGGAAGGTTCAAAAGCAACCTCAGGAAATACTTCTTCACAGAGAGAGTGATAGACCCATGGAACAGCCTGCCCCAGGAGATGGTAGCATCAAAGACAATCTGGGAGTTCAAACGTGCATGGGACAGACATAAAGGACAAGTTAGGAGAAAAGCTGCATGGAGACTAGGGTAGTTTCTAGGACAGACTATATGGATCACATGGTCCCCATCTGCCGACACTTTTCTTATGATCTTCCTGAACATAAAGTCTCCACCACTCATTCACACTGATGGGAGTACACCGGAGGCAATAGGACCCAGTGGGAGCAAACTTTTTTCAGGAGGGCCGATGCCTGAGATGGAGCCGCGAGCCCAGCGTGTGCGATAATGACTATCTCGGCGTCGACCATCCAACTGCCTCAGTTCCTTTTTTCCTGCCGTCAGGTGTGTTTCAGTGACTACATTGCTCGCCTGCTGGGAGATAAACTTCACTAGCAGCTTAGTTCAGTTTATTGTTTTGTAGATTATCTCGAATCAGTAACGATTATAATTATTAATTACTATCTGGTACAAAAGAAGTCTTCAGCTCTCCATTGACAGAGTTGACCATGAGTGGGTCAGATGACGGTATGGAGACTTCGTATGAAAGCTGTTCAGTCAGTCGGACCGGGTCCGGTCCGCCACCCTCCCTGAAGGGGAGTCTGACAATGGATGGTCCAGTGCTTGGGGAGATAGGCGGTCTCCCCGAAAGTATAAAAGGAAACGGTCCCATTCTCAGCACCATTTGTCCTCGAGTTCTTCTTCAACACATAAGTCGAAGAAGAAACGGCATCACTCGAGGTCACCCTCTGGTACATCTGCGTGTCAACGATCAGTTATTAGGGCCAGGCGCCGGTCTCCACCTCTGTCGGAGTCACCGGTTTCTGTCTCTGCTGGCTGACCTCCTCAACAATGGAGCTCTTCCTCACATATTGGAGGGGCTTCCGATGAGCAGTTTCACCAGTGGGCTGCTCTTTTGGAGCAGTGGGCTCTGAGATTGATCCAATTGCTCGAGCCGGCCAGTCCAACACCAGGCTGTTCAGTTTCGGATGGGCAGGTGAGGCGGTTGGGCCTTCTTAGTCGTGTGGCACCTTCTTCAGTGCCGTCGACTCAGCACTTGGGTGTTTATCCTCCTCACACGGCTGTAGCACAGGGGTCTACACCGATGCCTCTATCTCCTGCCATTTTTCCTTCTTTTACTTCCAGTCACAGTTTTCAGACTCCTGTGACGTCGTTGTCTGCTGTGCCAGCTTCTCCGGCGCCAGGGGCTCTGTCAGTGCTGTCTTCAGCACTGGGGACTTGATTGGCACCTTCTGCAGTGCCGCAGACCCTGTTGGCGCCAGCTGCGACACTATGGACTCTGTCGGCAGCATCTGTGGTGCCCTGGGCTCTATCGGCACCATTTGCTGTGCTGTCATCTCTGTCTGTGCCACCTGCAGCACTGGGGGCTCTGTCGGCGCCACGCTCTTTGTTGATGCCATGTGCAGCACCGTTTCTGTTGGCGGCTCCTTCTTTGTTCTCGGCCCTGTTTTCCTCAACAGCGCCGGGGACGGTTCAGCGCTGTCCGGTCTTCAAGGGTTTTCGACTCCAATTCTTTCTACTTCTTTTCTTCCTCCTGATTTTCACTCCTTTACTGTCTACACAGTCCCCCCTGGACTGTCAGGAGATGATTTTGAGCATGATCCAGATCTTTGCCTGGGGGATGACGTTGATCCTGACACTGCCCTGGGGGCAGGGATCAATCCTCTTGCACAGCCTGTTGTTGAGGACCTTTCCTTTAATTCTCTGCTCAAGAATTTGAATTCTACTCTTTCTCTCCAGACCACAGAAATCTATCCTAGGAGGCTTTTACGTCTCCAATATCTTCATGTACCAGAAATCCCTATGGATTTAACTCCTTCAGTACAGCCCTCTTTCGAGAACTTTTCACAGATGGTGTGGAAGAATCCAGCTCTTATTCTTTCCATGGCCAAGTCCATAGATAGGAAGTATGCCCCTCCCAAGGATCTTCCCATTTTGGCCTCACAGACCTTTGCTGATGCCTTAGTGGTCCTGTCAGAGATTGATAAGGCTGTCCTACCTCAGGAATCTACAGCCCGGTCTATAAACAAAGAATCTCACAAGATAGACACCTTAGATAAGAGAGTCTTTGCTGCCTCAACCCTGAGCATGCGCATTGCCAGCTATCAGGACTATTTTTCTCAATATGAGTACGTTCTTTGGCATTCACTCAAAGCAATGGTAGAAGCTCTACCCAAATCCAAGGTTAACTCAGAGCTACTTCAAACCATAGCTAGGGGTATCGAGTCCAGTAACCAACAGGATAAGGCTGCAATGGACACCTTCGATACCGCTTCACGGGCGGCGGCTGGCATTTGTACCTGTCGCCACTCTTGGCTGCGTTCTTTGGGCTTCACGAATGATGCTCAGCAGCAAGTTATGGCCTTACCTTTCAATGGTATGTATCTGTTTAGACCTCAACTGGAGCAAGCACTAGAGGCCACACGGAAGACTAGGTCTGCCATTAAGTCAACCAGACCTGCACCTGTCCCCTCCCAGGGGGGATGGAAACAAGCACCAGTTTCACAACTGTCAATCCTTTTGGGGCAAAGGTAGAGGAGGTTTTAACAGGAACCAAAACCCTCAGCCACAAAAGAAAGCGCAGCAGAAGGCACAAGGCCCCAAAGCGCCCAGTGCCACCTTCTGAGTTTCCAGCCCAGGTCCCACCTCAGCTGCCCGAGGAGGACTCCTCTTCAGCAGTGGGAGGAAGTCTGACTCAGTTCTACCACCAGTGGAAATCTATAATATCAGACAATTGGGTCCTCAGAATAATCCGAGAGGGGTACTCTCTCAATTTTTCAGAACCCCTTCTGGATTATCCTCCCAAATGACAGCCCAGGCTGTCGTTGGTAGAGTCAGACCTTCTTGCTTCCGAGGTATAAGGCCTTCTGAACAACAGGGCAGTAGAAGTAGTTCTGCTGGATCAGCAAAACACAGGTTCTAGGGACATGGATATGTTGTTCATCCACACTCATTGGCAGTATCCTTGCCGCTTTAAATCTTGCCGGAAGGTCTTCAAGCTTGCTCCTCCCACCCACCCGGGTGGTATAACTCTCGGCTCCGCCCCATGACGCCAGATCTTCCTTACCGCTTGGAAGCTCAGGTTCCCTCCTTAACGCTCTGCGTTTGTGACTGGTTCCTATTTCTCCGTTTACGGATTTAAAAATAATATTTTGCAAAAAGACTTCAGTCTTCGATCCCTCGCGGCTGCATGGATAAATCGACTCGGTTTCGAGATGCCCATGTGGGCAGAAGATGTCTCGGACGGATCCACACCCACGTGTGTCTACTGCTTAGGCCTTGAGCACGACCCGCGGGCTTGCGACCTGTGCTCATCTTTCTCGGCCCTCGTCCTCAAAGACCGTGCCCGATTGCAACTGGGCCGTCCCGAAGCGTTCCCTCGGTGAAGTCCAAGGAGGCCGGTTGGCGGTGTCCGCGGCGGCGGGCTCGGCGGATCAGCTCGAGCGGATGGTCGCCCTCGAAGAGGAGGCGGCGCGGGCCGTATCTTCCTCGGCCGCGGCATTTATCCCGCTCTCTCTGGGTTCTTCCTACACGGCTTCCTTTAAGGAGCTTTGTCTGTCCCTCTCCACTAAAGGAGAAGGGCCTGCGTCTGCTGGACCTTTTTCTCGGTCCAAAAAGAGGGACAAGGGTAAGTCCCTCCGTCGACGCTCTTGGGAGCGGGAAAGGTCCCTCTCCCCGGGCCGTCGACCGTCGGCTTCGGTCGACCGCTCGGCTTCGGCCACTGGCCTCACGGTGTCCCCGTCAGGTCAGTTGACCGAGACTCCCACTGATGAAGTCGAGATTTTCTCGACCCATTGACGGCTGTGCCTTTAGCAGCCAGATTCCCTCTCCCGTTCCCGGGAGGAGTTGAGGATCCCGTGGCTGCGCCTGTGCCTCCGGTTCGGAGCCCTCGGATGGACCTTCCGAGCCGAAGGAGTGTCGGTTCGGCCGACACCTCCCTGCACCGACCCGAAATTCCGGGACTCTCGGTCTCGGTCTCGACCTCTTCGCGGTCCAGCCGTCTCCCACCGTCAAGGCGGTCCGGTCTCGGCACTGCGGTAAGCGGCGTCGCCTCGCCCCTCGCCCTCCTCCTCGGATGAGGGAGGTTCACGTAATTACGCCGACGGTACGAGGACCTTATGTTGCAACAGCTCTCCTGGCCGGGAATAAGCCGACTCCGCGCTCCCGCCATTAAGTGGCTGTCACCGAACGGCCGACACAACCCCCGACTCTGCCCGGGAGCCTATACCCAGGCGGTTGTTCGGCCAAACCAACTGCTCCACCGATTACGTGGAACCTCCGCCTCCACGGCCACCACTGGGGCTCGACCAAGGATTCTCGGTCGGCTAAGGGTTTACCCCATCGGCTGTCAGTTACCCTCACTCCCGACCGACCTGCAGGTGAAGGGTGGCTCAGGCCAGAGGCAGTTTTCGAGGACTCTTCCGAGTCCGAAGATGATTCCTCCTTCTTCTCCAAGCGACTGGACTTGGTCTTCAGGAGGTCAGCCAATGGACGATAGCCCGTCGTCCTTCCTAGGACTGCTTCGGCTCATCTCGAGTCTACCGGGATGGAGCTCAACCCGTTTCCAAACGGGCCGTATCCCTCACGGAGATTCTGGACCGAGGGATTCTCCGACGAGGCTCTTCCGTGGCCGAGGCCATAGTGGGTCCAGCACTGGAACTTTGGCAGCGCCCTGCTTCCTGCCCTCGCCTTGGCCAGGATGGCCAGGAAGTATCGGTCCCTACCGTTCCTTGTCCGGTTTTGAACACCCCTCTCTGCTGAGGGGTTGGTTACACGACAGCGTCTCGCTACCGGCAACGCCAGGATGTGGACAAACCTCCTGACAAGGAGTCCAAGAAATTGACTCATGTCGGGCTAAAAGTCTACGCCATGCCCTCTCTCGGCCTTCGCCAGGCCAGTTCGGCCGTCCTCATGGCACATTTTTCTCATGCCCTGTTGGGCTCCTGGATGAGGTCATCCTCATCTCCCGCCGATCTGCAGACTACGGTTAAGCAGGTGCGGGACCAGGGCAGGGCAGTGGCCAAACAGCAGCTCCAGACTGCTTTGGATGTAGGGGACTCATGTGCCAGATCGGGTGGCGGCCGCAGTGGCTGCAGTCGGCGGGCTTGGCTGAGGATATCCACCTTTACTTGGATACCCAGCACAAGTTGGCGGATGTTCCTTTTGGGACTGACCTCTTCGGCCCTGGGGTGGAAGGTCACCTGCAGAGGATCGAGAGTCCAATGCCACCTTGGACTCGGTCTCTTCCGCTCAGAAGGACAAAGGCCCAAACCACAGCCTAAGCCCTTTCGTCCCTTCTGTGCCTCGCGCGCCTGCCCAGCAACGCCAGGGCCAGCAGGCTCGGCCTTGGCATCCCAAACCCAAGCCGCCGGCTTCCTCTAACAGGAGGCAGGAGGAAAGGGCCCAGGAGGTCCTCGGCGGGTCCCTCCTCCAAGCCTGCCCAGTGACGGGCTGAGGTGTCGCTCCCATCCCTCGCCACCTACTCCCTGGGTCCCCTGGGGGACGGCCCGGCACTCTGCCCGCCTGGTCCGCTGTTACCACGGACAGGTGGGTCTTGAGGTGGTGGGAAGAGGCCTGCCTCTGGAATTCGAGCAGGCACCACCCTTCAGAGCCGCCGCCTGGGGCTTCGGGATCCCAGCCTCACTGGCGGCCGTCGAGCCAACATCACTCTCTCCTCCAGAAGGAGGTGGTAAGAGAGGTGGTGGACCTCCTTCAGACCCAGGGTTTGTGTCCAGGTACTTCCTGGTTCCGAACGGACGGGGCTGGCGCCCATTCTACTTCACCACCTAAACAAGTTCCTAAGGTCTCTGAACCTTCAGGATGGTCACTCTGGCTCAGATAATACCATCCTTGGAACGCGGGCGTGGTTCTGCTCTCTGGACTTGCAGGACGCGTTTTTCACGTCCCTATCCGTCTGCCTCACCAGAGATTCCTTCGCCTCGAGCGGAAGGATCTCTTCGAGTTCCAAGCCATGCCCTTCGGCTTGTCTCCAGCTCCCAGGGTCTTCACCAAATGCATGGCAGTGGTGACAGCATTCTCGCGCGCCAGGGGTCCGGTGTACCCTTACCTGGACGACTGGCTGATAGCAGCTCCCTCCAGGAAGGAGGCGGAGTGGTCCAGAGATCTGGCCCTCCAGGTCTGCTCTCAACTGGGCCTCCTTGTCAACGAGGCCAAGTCGGAACTCGAGCCGAAGCAGGTGATTTTATTCATCGGGGCGCTGCTCGACTCTCTTCGAGCCAGAGCGCGGCTCCCGGCGGACAGGGCCGAGGTTCTTTCCTCCTTTGCCCGATCATTTCTGGTTGGGCAATTGCGCCCTGCCCGGGACTTCCTGCGCCTCCTGGGTCTCATGGCGGCCTGTACCAGCGTGGTCCGTTGGCTCACTGGAACATGCAGTCCCCTTCAGTGGGGACTGGCCAGCCAGTGGTCACAACGCCAGATCCCTTGACCAGCTTGTGTCGGTGACACAGGGGATGTGGAATGCTCTCCAGTGGTGGACCGTTCCAGATCAATTGCAGGAGGGCATCCTGTCGTCTGCCCGAGCCGATTGTCTCTCTGTCGACTGGATGCCTCTCTGATGGGTTGGGGTGCCCATCTGGGGAACACTGGCTCATGGCCTCTGGTCCCCGCGGGAGTCCCGATGCCACATCAACCTGCTGGAGCTCCGAGCGGTCCGCCTAGCTCTCACCGCCTTCGCTCCGTCCTCCGGGTCAAGTGGTCCGAGTCCAGACGGACAATACCACGACCATGTACTATCTAAACCGCCAGGGCAGGACGCGCTTCATGCTTCTATGCAAGGAAGCTCTCCGCATTTGGTCACTCGTGCGCAGCCTGGAGGCGGATCTCCTAGCCATTCACGTGGCAGGAGCCTCCAACACCCTGGCCGATGCCCTGAGCCGGATAGGGGCTGCATCCCACGAGTGGTCTCTCCTGCCGGAGGTAGTACAGCATCTGTTCTCCCTTTGGGGCACACCTCAGGTGGACCTGTTTGCCTCCACGGAGAACGCGAAGCTGAGTCTGTTCCATGCCCGCCTCCAGCAGGGCTCGCTGCAGGGGATGCCTTCGAGGCAATGGACCCGGCCTCTTTACGCCTTTTCCCCATTTCCCTTGATCCACAAGGTGCTTCTCAAGGCGAGGAGGGACAAGGCGCAGGTGATTCTGATAGCCCCAGACTGGCCTCCCAGTTCTGGTACCCAGATCTCCTCAGTCTCAGCTCCAGGACTCGCGCAGCTTCCAGCTCGCCCGGACCTGCTCTCAGTCAATCAGGGAAGGTGTTCCATCCGACCTTCAATCCCTGCACCTGACGGCCTGGTTCCTGAGCGGCTAGAGTTCCAGGCTTTGGGTCTTTTCCGACGAGGTCCTCAATGTAGTTGAGGCGTCCCGAGGAGTCGACCAGAAAATGTTATGCCTTCAAATGGAAAAGGTTTTCCATTTGGTGTCAGGCAAGGGCTTGGACCCTTCCTCCTGTTCCTTGGCAAGCATCTTGGACTATTTATGGTCCCTTTCTAGTCAAGGGCTTGGAGTCGGCGACCTAAGGGTGCACCTGGCAGCCATCTCTGCTTGCAGGCGCGGGCGGAAGCAGTCGGTGGCGCAGGAGAAGGTGGTCTGGCGCTTTCAAAGGCCTTGATCACATTTCCTCCAGTGTGGAACCCCCACCTCCGTGGGATCTACTGCTGGTACTGGCAAAGCTCATGGGCAAGCCATTCGAACCTATGCACAGGTGTGCTCTCTCTCACCTGTCGTGGAAGACCGCCTTCTTGGTGGCTATCACGTCAGCCAGAAGGATGGGAGAGCTCCAGGCGCTTTCCATCGAGTCTCCTTACCTGGTCTTCCACAGGGACAAGGTTGTCCTGCGCCCCACCCGAAATTCCTTCCGAAGGTGGTGTCGGAGTTTCACCTTAACCAGGTGTTGACTCTGCCGGTGTTCTACCCCAATCACACCTCGGAGGCGAATATAGGCTCCATACTTGGATCCTAGAAGGGCCGCTTATTATAAGGCGCCACGGCTGAAATTCGGGAGAGGTTCGCCAGCTGTTTGTCACCACGCTGAAGCCCATCTGGCAGACCTGCAGCCAAGCGGACGATAAGCAGGTGGGTAACCTCCTGCATAGATCTCTGCTATAAGTTAGCGGGCATGGAGCCTCCCAGAGGATGAAGCTCATTCTACCCGCCATACTGAACGGTGGCTGCTTCCAGGGCGTCCCTATCCAGGAAATCTGCAGGCTGCTACCTGAAGTCAGCAAACACCTTCATTACCCACTACCACATCGACCTTGAGTCACGCCGGGATGCTGGTTTTGGGGCCTCGGTTCTCCAGTCTCTCTTTCCCAAGTAAGTATATGGGGTGTGCGTCTTGCCTCCTCCTCCCGGAGAACTGCTAGGAGTCTGCCAATGAGTGTGGATGAACAACATATCCATGTCCCTAAAATACAGGTTACTCACCTGTAACGAGGAGTTCTAGGAATGGTATATGTTGTTCATCCACGACTCACCGACCTCGGCTTAGGCAGCAACCTGAGCTTCCAGCGGCCAGATCTGGCGCGGGGCGGAGCCGAGAGTTATACCACCCGGGTGGGTGGGAGGAGCAAGCTTGAAGACCTTCCGGCAAGATTTAAAGCGGCAAGGATACTGCCAATGAGTGTGGATGAACAACATATACCATTCCTAGAACTCCTGTTACAGGTGAGTAACCTGTATTTTCTACTCCCATTACTTTCTGGTCCCAAAGAAAACTGGTGGCATGTGCCCCATTCTGGATCTCAGAAAGTTAAACAAGTTCCTACACAAGGAAAAGTTCACGATGCTATCACTCGGTACCCTGTTACCTTTGATTCATTCACATGATTGGCTATCCTCCCAGGACATGCAGGATGCCTACCAACACATCCTCATCCACCCAAAGCGCCACAAATACCTAAGGTTTGTGGCATTGGGTCAACATTATTAATTCAGAGTCCTGCTGTTTGGGCTATCCATGGCGCCTCGAGTTTTTACAAAGTGTTGTGCAGTTCTCGCGGCACACCTCCGAAAAATCTGAATATGCGTGTTCCCATATCTGGATGACTGGCTCCTAGCAAGTCCCTCCAGACAAGAGACTCTGGAGGCTGTGGCCACAGCCTCAGACTTCCTCACATCCATGGGAGTCCTGCTGAATCTCAACAAGTCACAGTTGCAACCTTCCGAGAAGCTCCTCTTCATAGGAACTCTTCTGGACACCTCCTGTGTGAAGGCTTTTCTTCCAGAGGACAGAAGGAGTGATATCTTACAGATGGCCCGATACATCAGAGAATACAGTTCAGTTCGAGCTACAGTAGTAGCCACAGACATTGACAGCTATTTCCAGATATTTCTCGAAATTTCTAAAGAGTTTCTCTCTCTGCTGCCTCTACTGTGGAAATGGAGAAAGCAGGAGATTTCTCTGGAAACATCACAGAAATTTCGGGAAATAGCTGGCAGTGTCTATTGCTGGCACTGTATCTCGATGCAACGAATGCTGGGCCTCATGGCTTCCTCGGTGTTCACTGTACCCTTGGCTCATCTTCACATGAGAACCTCTCAGTGGATGCTCAGTACTCAGTGGTCCTCAACCACTCACCCTCAGTCCTTTCTCATCAAGGTGATGGAACCTCTAAAGAGGTCACTCACCTGGTGGTCTCAGGAGGACAACTTTCTGGAAGGCCATCCTTTCACTCCTCTGGATCATCAGATCTCCATTACCACTGATGCATCCCTGATAGGTTGGGGAGCCCACTGCCGGGATCTCCACACCCAGGGTATGTGAACTCAGGACGAGTCTCAGCTTCACATAAACATCCTGGAAATGAGAACCATCCTCTATGCAGTCCGAGCTTTGAAGGATATACTCTGTCACAAGAACATTCTCCTTCAAATGGACAACAGGGCAGTGGTGTACTACATCAACAAACAGGGCGATGCACACTCTTACCCATTATGCAGGGAAGCATTGAGAGTGTGGGAATGGTGCTTAGAGCACAAGCCTCTGATCCAGGTGGTTTACCTTCCAGGAGTACAAAACAAGCTGGCAGACCATCTCAGCAGAACAGAGGCAGATCCTTACGCATGGTCTCTCAACTTAACCGTCGTTCAGTCACTATTCAAAGAGTGGGGAACCCCAGACCTGGACCTTTTTGCGTCCCCACTCAATGCCAAACTGCCTCTCTTCTGCTCCACAAATCCAGGACCTGGCATTTTTTTGTCAGGATGCGTTCAGGCTGCGGTGGGTAAAATGCTTTCTATACACTTTTCCTACTCTTCCCCTAATTCAGAAGGTACTGCTCAGATTGGAGTCCCAGGGGGCAGAATGATTCTCATTGCCTCCTTCTGGCCTCGACAGATATGGTTCCCGCTACTTAACAGGCTATTGGAACCCCCCCCCACTTCCCCTTCAGATGAACCTTCTGACCCATGGTCCTGTGGTCCATCCCAACCTGAGGTCCCTTCACCTTCGTGCTTGGCTTCTGAGGAGATAGAGGTGAATAGGTTCAATGTTTCTTGTAGAGTTTCAGATATTCTTTTGGCTGCGCATAAGCCGGCAACTGGAAAAACCTACACAGCTTAATGGAAGCGCTTCTCTATCTGGTGTGCAAAATCCTCTTGAAGTACTTTTTCCTGCCCACCAAATAAAGTCCTGGAATATCTCTTAGACCTCTCAAACACAGGTCTGCAGTACTCCACAGTCAAAGTTCATCTTTGTGCCATGTCGGCATATCATGAGCCGGTACTTTCCATGTCACTGGCTCAGTTGCCCGTGGTTAAGAGGTTTCTAAGGGGTATTCTGCATACTAGACCCCTTATTAGATGTTCAATTGCAGCTTGGGACATTAACCTTGTGCTAGACATACTCACTCGTAAACCTTTCGAGCCTCTAGCTACTTGCGAGCTGAAGTTCCTCACTTGAAAAACTGCCTTCCTGGACGCCATTACTTCAGTCCGCAGAGTTTCTGAAATACATGCACTGGTCACAGACTTCCCGTACACTGTATTTCACAAGGACAAGGTAGTTCTTAGGACTCATCCTAAGTTTCTCCCTAAGGTTGTCTCAGAATTCCATCTAAACCAACCTTTATTCCTTCCTACCTACTTTGCGAACTTCCAGAATGAAGGGGAGCGTACCCTTCATTTGCTGGATGTTAAAAGAGGAAAGGCCAAAGGGGAGTGCTCGAAACTGAAAATGGTTCTCCAGGAAAGAAAAATGGAGAAAGTGGCGATGGGCTGGGAGGATAGGGATGTGCAGGTAGGCATCCTGCATATCCAGGGAGCACAGCCAAGAATTTGGATGGAGCAGGGGGAGGAAGCCCTGAAGGGTCAACATGCAAAACCTCTTGTACTCGACAAAGAGGTTTAGTGTGCTGAGGTCCAGGATCGGTCTCAGATCGCCCGTCTTCTTTGGAACTAGGAAGAAGGGGGAGTAAAATCCCCTTCCTATTTGGTTTTGAGGGACGGGTTCTATTACCTTCTTTAGCAGAAGGGCCTGGATCTCTTGCAAGACAATGGGGATCTGATCCCTTGGATAGAAAGACTGTTCCAGCAGATGAGGGGCTGGAATCTCTGAAAACTCTATCGAGTGACCCCGCTGGATGAGTTGTAACACCCAGGATTCTGCGGTGACAAACCTCCACCCTTCCAGGTGGAGGCCGAACCTCCCTCCCACCGGTTTCTCCTTGCCTAACAGAGGTAGCAGAAGGAGGGGGAAGGAGTCAGGACACTGAGGGGAGGGGAGAGGAGTGGAGGGGAGCTTTTGCCCCAGACGTCGGCTTTGGGAACTTGGCCTGGGGGGGTTTGTGCTCCTGAACTGGGGGAGCATCGTTTGCCCTGACGCATACCCTGATTTTTATTCCACCTTCTTTGGCGACAAAAAGGCTGCTTTTTCTGCCCTGAAGTACTTCATGGAGCGGACATCCCGAAGAGAGCATCTGCTCTTCTGCAGCCCGGTGATAATATCTTTGGCATCGCCGCCAAAAAGGATGGAACCCCTGAACGCCCATAAGTGAGGATTGGACGTCTTGTGCCAGACCTGCAATCCTTAGCCAAGAAAGTTGGTGGAGGCAGATCCCCATGGCTGCCGCTCTAGCCACCGAGTCATATGTTGCGCGCAATGCATGACAACAAGAGGACTTGCCCATCCTGACCTTGTCCAGTAGCTTTTTATGAAGGGTTTCATCCTGGACCTCCAAGAGATCTCTTTCCAAATCTGTGAGAGATGCCTTCTGGAATGCAACCATGTGAGTTACATAGTTGAGGGACCGAGTGGCACATGAGGAAGAGGAATAGATCTTCTGGTCAAACTGGTCCAACTGATGAGAGTCCTTGTTCAGAGGTGAGGAGCTCAGGTGTTTTGGTTGGGCTGACCGGTCATGATCACCATAGAGTCAGCCTTAGGATGGGTGGTGAGGTGTTGAATCCCTTGTGGGGAATAATAAGTGCGATCCGCCTTTCTGGAGACTGCTGGGACAGACGATGGCTGCTGCCATACCATGGTCATCAGATCCTCATGAGGACCTATCCGGGGGGTGGGGAGGGCATCTGAAGTGGTTAAATCCAGGTGTTCCACCAGTCTTTTACGTTGGGGATCCACCTCTTTAGAAGGCCAGCCTCCTGCGCCTGAATGGTGCATAAAAGGTCCCCGAAGGAAGGGTCCTCTGCAGGAAATTTTGGGGACTCTTTAGGAGGTACCTCAACAGGGGACCTAGGGTCAAAAGGCTCGGAATCAGAATCCGAGTCAGAGGGCTCAGAACCACTGGGGTTGGAAGGATCCACCCCACATGATCCCACAATGAGAGCACCTGGTGATCTTCTGGCCTCAGAGGCGAGTGTGCAACCTTCTGAGCCATGAACACTGCTATGATGTTGGAGGGGTAGATTCAGGAGAGATATGAAGTACTTCGTCACAGAAAGAGTGGTAGATTTCTGGAACAGCCTTCCATTGGAGGTAATGGGGGCAAAGACAGTGGTGGGGTTCAAGAATGCATGGGATTAACACAAGGGAATCATAGTGGAAAGGAAGAAGGGAGGGAAAAAGAGCTGTAGATCGAGCACGGTCTGTGATAATAGTGTAGGTAGGGAGAAAGGAACAGACGGGATGGGTCAAGCAGTCATTGTCTGCCATCGACTTCCAGGTTTCTGTGTTTAAAACAGAAATAATACTTAACATGTATGAATATTTTATTTATTAACCCTCACATTTAACAGTATTGCCTGCAGAGTTGCATAACATTGGGGAAATTAAAAATATTTGCACTGTAAACAACCATCTTTGAGTCCAAGGATTACCCAGAACAGCATTGCTTCTCTGTAAATGTGTCCTGTTTTTAAGGAAAATATATTCTAACAATATTAAAACAGTTTCTGAAGTTCACTTTTCACCTTTCCCATCTAGATCCATTGTGTGCAGCTCAATGTGCAGATAGCAGGGGTACACTGAAAAATGGTGCCATCTACAAACGTCATTATATAGTGGAGCAGCCTCTGTCCTCTGCAGTACTGGGTACCAACAACAGGGCATATGGCTTCTGTAACTGGACAAAGTCTATCCACAAATACGTCCTCACCAAGGTAAATTCCAGTCCTCTGTTATGAAATCATTTTGATTGTACAGTTTATTTACCAAGAATAGCCCAGTTGAGATGTCAGATCTAATTTTCTGTGGGGTCCTGCTTCCACCCAGTTTTTCACCTGCGAGGACAGAACACTTGCTCAGGGTCACACAGTGAGTCACTGACTGGGTTGGGATTTGAACCAGAGATCTCTTAGTTTGCAGGGCCGTGGTTGGAGCACTGGCCCAGTGTAGTGCTTTTTGATAATTGCACTGCATTCCCCTGTTGTTGACTGGTTGACTGATGGGAACATAATCTGCAGTATTGTATTATACTTTTGTTTTTGATGGACATTATTTGTTAGCTGAGCTTGGTCACAGTATAGTGACCCCAAAAGTGTGACAAATGTGCTATTCAAAGTAAGGTCCAAACCCACTGAGTGCTGGTCCAGACTACATGCCTCGTTCACTGCCTGATGGTCTTAGTTCGGGCTCCTTCTCTTCTTTTATTGAATGTAATTTTGTAACCTTATTACCACTGCTATTGTTACATAGCGCTCTATGGCTTTTTGTTTCATAGGTGCACGTATAATAAGACTACCTCCGTGTGTGTGTGTGTGTGTGTGTGACTATGGTAGAGTTGCGTAGGAGGGTGAATGTTTTGTTTTTGATCTATTGCTTGTTTTTTTTTGTTACGGTGCTTATATAGTTTTGATTGTATCTTTCTGAAAACCAATAAACATTTGAGAATTTCAAAAATAAAATTACTACATTCATTTGCAGAAACAATGAGAATTTGGATTAAGCAAACTGATATGAGTTCAGAAAAATTGTAGCAAACAAATAAAGAAAAATGCAGGTTCTTAAAATGAACAGCTTGTTTGCAGTTTATCAGAATGATTTGTGTTTTATACTGTTTTGTGTTGTGACAATAGGATCGAGCTTACAGAGAACCTATATTTTGTTAAATTACACAATGCACGATTATTGAGAATGTAGTATCTTCCTGGACATAAGTCTCCACCACTCATTCACACTAGTGGGATTAGCGCCGGAGGCACTAGGACCCATCGGGAGCAAACTTTTTGCTGGAGGGTCGGCGTGAGAGACGGTGCCGCGAGGCACGGCACCGCGAGCAGCGGCTCGGCGGCAGTGACCATCTCGACGACCACTCCAACCGCCTCAGTTCCTTTTTTTCCCTGGCCGAAAAGGCGCTTCAGTGACAACGTCGCTCGCCTGTCGGGAGTCAAACTTCAAACTAGCGCATAGTTTTCAGTTTATTTTTTTGTAACATTATCACGATAGTAGTATCGCTTAATTTTATTCTATTTTCGTTAAATTTTTCTAGTATTTTAAATTTAACTTACTTGAAGAAGTCTCGGCCTACTGGACGGAGTCGACCATGAGCAGGTCAGGTGACGGTAGGGAGACTTCGTATGAAAGCTGTTCAGTCAGCCGGGCTGGGTCCGGTCAGCCTCCTTCTCCTCAGTGGGGTTCCAACAACGGTCAGTCCGATGCCCGGGGGGATGGGCGGTCCCCCCGCCGGCATAAAAGTAAACGGTCGCATTCTTGGCACCGTTCGGCCTCGAGCTCTTCTTCGGCCCACAGGTCAAAAAAGAGAAGGCATCACTCGAGGTCGCCCTCTGGTATGTCTGCGCGTCGACGATCGGTTATCGTTGCTAGTTGCCGGTCTCCTTCCTCGGAGTCGCCAACCTCCGGTAACCGTCGTCCTCGACATCGGAGCCCCTCCCCGCCTATAGGTAGGGCTCCAGATGAGCAGTTTCATCAGTGGGCCGCTCTTTTGGAGCGATGGGCTCGGAGGTTGGTTCTTCTGCCTGGCTCGGTTGCCACGGAGCCCTCGGGCTCTTCCGGCGATCAGGTAGGGCGGTTGGACCTTCCTAGTCGCGCGGCGCCTTCTTCGGTGCCAGCGACTCCGTGCTTAGGTGTTTCCCCCCTCACATGGCTGCGGCGCAGGGGGCCACACCGATGCCCTTATCTCCTGGTTTTTTTCCTTCTCTAGCTTTCCAGGTTCCTGGGGCGTTCCCGGCGCCTTCCGCGAGGTCTGTTGGCTTGTCGGCGCCGTTTTTGGTACCGCTGGGCCTTGCGGTGCTGTCCGCGGCGCCGCGTGGTCTCGCTTGACCGGAGGCGCTTGCGGTGCCGCTTGCGGCGCCGCGTGCCTCTTCGGCGCCGTGCCCCTCCTCGGTGCCGTTTCTGACCCGTTTTGCCTTCTCGGAGCCGGGGGCCCTCGGGGACTCTCCTTGTTTCTCTGCTATTTCCTCCTCTTCTAATTTTCACTCCTTTCCTGTCCAAACAGTCCTTCCTGGACCATCAGGAGATGATGTTGAGCCTGACCCAGACCTTCGGTTGGGTGATGAAGTGGAGGAAACAGGATCTTTCTTTGCTACAGAGCCTGTGGTCGAGGACCTGTCCTTTAAGTCTCTGTTGAAGAACCTGAGATCCACTCTTTCTCTCCAGACTACAGACATCGATCCTGGGAAGATATTAAGACTCCAGTATCTTCATGCTTCGGAGATCCCTACGGATTTGACTCCTCCGATCCAGCCTCCCTTCGAGACGCTGTCTCAAATGGTATGGAATAATCCTGCTCTTATTCCCTCAGTGGCTAAATCCATTGATAAGAAATATTCAGCTCCCAAGGATCATCCCATTTTGGCATCCCAAGCCTTTGCGGATCCTATTGTAGTCCTGGCAGAGAATGACAAGGTCGTTCTTCCTCAAACTACTACAGCTTCGACCTATTAACAAAGAGTCTCATAAGATTGATACATTAGGTAAGAGAGTCTTTACTGCCTCCACTCTAAGTATGCGTATTGCCAGTTATCAAGGCTATTTTTCTCAGTATGAGTATATCCTGTGGCACTCTATGAAAAGAATGGTTGAAGCTCTTCCAGATTCGGACTCAAGTCAGAGCTTCTTCTGACCATTATTAGAGGTAGTGAGTCCAATAACCAACAGGTCAAAGCCGCCATGGACGCTTTCGACACTGCTTCTCGCTCAGCAGCCGCAGGTATTTGTACTCGGCGCCATTCCTGGCTGCGTACTTCTGGCTTCACGAATGATGCTCAGCAGCAGGTAATGGCGCTGCCTTTTGATGGCTCCTATCTTTTTGGCCCTCAGGTGGAGCAAGCCTTAGAGGCCACTCAGAAGACTAGATCGGCCATTAAGTTGGCCAGACCTCCGCCTGCCCCCTCTCGGGGGCATGTGAACAGACGTCAGTTTCATAGTCGTCAGTCCTTTCGAGGCAGAGGCAGAGGAAGCTTCCATAAAAGCCAACCTGCCCAACCTCAAAAGAAGACGCAGCAGAAAGCGCAGGGGCCTAAAGCCCCCAGCGCCACCTTATGAATTGCTGGCCCAAGTTCCATCCACATTGCCCGAGGTGGAACTTTCTCCTCCGGTGGGAGGTTGTCTGACGTACTTCTACAACCAGTGGAAGTCCATAACTTCAGACAAATGGGTCCTTCGGATAATTCGCGAGGGTTATTCTCTCAATTTCCTGGAAACCCCCCCGAATTGTCCTCCCAGACAACAACCCAGGTTGTCAGCCTCTCAGTCAGACCTCCTCACCGCCGAGATCCAGGGCCTTCTACACAACAGGGCAATAGAACTGGTGCCCCCGCATCTGCGAAGCACAGGGTTCTACTCCCATTACTTTCTGGTTCCAAAGAAATCTGGGGGGATGCGCCCCATTCTAGACCTCAGAAAGTTAAACAAATTTCTCCCCAGGGAGAAATTCAAAATGATTTCCCTAGGTACCCTGTTACCCTTGCTGCATCAGCACGACTGGCTGGCCTCCCTGGATATGCAGGACGCCTACCAGCATATCCCCATCCACCCGACCCACCTCAAGTTCCTTAGGTTTGTAGCTTTGGGTCAACATTATCAATTCAGAGTCCTGCTCTTTGGGCTATCCTCGGCGCCGCGAGTTTTTACAAAGTGTTGTGCAGTTCTCGCGGCGCATCTCAGGAAGATCGGACTCCGAGTGTTTCCCTACCTGGACGATTGGCTCTATAGCAAGCCTCCTTCCAGCCAAGGGACTTTGGAAGCCGTGCAAACGACCTCGTCTTCTACGTCCACGGAGTTCTGCTGAATTTGAAAAATCACAACTGCAGCCCTCCCAGAGGCTCCTTTTCATAGGGATGCTTCTAGACACCTCTTCCATGAAGGCTTTCCTTCCAGAGGACAGAAGACTCAACATTCTTCAGATGGCCCGTTACATCGGGGAGAACCAATCGGTTACAGCTCTCTCGATGCAACGCATGTTGGGTCTCATGGCGTCCTCGGTGTTCACTGTACCCCTGGCCCGGTTACACATGAGAACCACCCAATGGATGTTCTCCACTCAGTGGTCTCCGACCTCTCACCCCCAGTCTTATCCCATCAAGGTGACGGAGTCCCTTCGAAGGTCTCTTACCTGGTGGTCTCAAGAGAGCAATCTCCTGGAAGGATTCCCCTTTGCTCCCCTGGATCATCAGATCTCCATCACCACAGACGCATCGCTAATGGGATGGGGAGCTCACTGTCACTCCCTCCACACTCAAGGTGTATGGACTCAGTTCGAAACTCATCTCCACATAAATGTCCTGGAGATGAGAGCGGTCCTCTATGCGATCCGAGCTCTGAAGGATGTCCTTTGTCACAAGAACATTCTCCTTCAAACTGGACAACAAAGCTGTGATGTACTACATCAACAAGCAAGGCGGTGCTCATTCTTATCCCCTTTGCAGGGAAGCAATGAGGGTGTGGGAGTGGTGCTTGGAGCACAAGTCTCTGATTCAAGCGGTTTATCTGCCAGGTATACAAAACGACCTAGCAGATCACCTCAGCAGAACGGAGGCAGACCCTCATGAGTGGTCTCTCGATCCAGCCGTAGCTCGGTCACTGTTCGAAGAGTGGGGGACTCCAGACCTGGACCTTTTTGCATCCCCACTCAACGCAAAACTGCCTCTCTTCTGCTCCAGAAATCCAGGGCCTGGCATTTTCCGTCAGGATGCGTTCAGGCTGCGGTGGACAAAACGCTTTCTTTACGCCTTTCCACCTCTAATCCAGAGAGTACTCCTCAAGTTTGAGTCTCAGGGAACCAAGATGATTCTCATTGCTCCCTCCTGGCCTCGGCAACTATGGTTTCCTCTACTCAACAGTATATTGGCAGCCTCTCCGAGACTACTTCCCTTGCAAATCAATCTTTTGACTCAGGGTTCGTTGGTCCATCCCAACCTGAAATCACTTCACCTTCATGCTTGGCTCCTGAAGAGGTAGAAGTGAATCGGTTCAATGTCTCTCGTAGAGTCTCGGACATCCTTCTGGCTGCTCGGAAGCCAGCCACCCAGCAATCTGCTTCCAAATGGAAGCGTTTTCTCTCTGGTGTGCAAAGTCCTCTTGGAATCCTTTTCTGTCCTCCTGACAAGGTTCTGGAGTACCTTTTGGACCTCTCAAACTCAGGTCTCCAATACTCCACAGTTAAAGTTCACCTTAGTGCCATCTCAGCGTTCCATGAGCCGGTTTCTTCCCTGACTCTGGCTCAGTTACCTATGGTGAAGAGATTTCTTAAGGGGATCCTTCATACCAGACCCCCTGTTAAGCGTCCAGTTGCAGCCTGGGACATTAACCTGGTGCTGGACATGCTCACTCGGAAGCCTTTCGAACCCTTGGCTACCTGTGAGCTAAAATTTCTTACCTGGAAGACTGCCTTCCTGGTGGCCATTACCTCAGCCCGCAGGGTCTCTGAGATACATGCCCTGGTTACGGACCCTCCGTACACTGTATTCCATAAAGACAAGGTAGTTCTCTGTACTCATCCTAAATTTCTTCCCAAGGTTGTGTCAGAATTCCATCTAAACCAACCTCTGGTCCTTCCCTCTTACTTCGCTAATTTCCAAAATGAAGGGGAACGAGCTCTTCATTCCTTGGATGTTAAGAGAGCCTTGCTGTTCTATTTAGATAGAACCAAGAATTTTCGCAAGACTCAGCAACTCTTTGTTTCTTTCAGCGACACCCAGCTGGGTCAACCTGTCGCTATCAGATGCATCTCATCATGGTTAGTGGCATGCCTTCGACATTGCTGTTCTATGGCTCAAGTTAAACTAGAAGGTAGAGTATACGCTCACTCTACTAGGGCGGTCGCGGCATCCCTAGCGGAAATTGGCAATGTTCCAATTGCAGATATCTGCAACGCCGCCACCTGGAGCTCGGTGCATACCTTCATTAAGCATTATGCACTGGATGTTCATGCCAGGCGGCATTCCGCATTCGCAGAACTATCTTAATGGACTTCTGTCTTAGTCACGTGAGCTCTGGCTCTCCTGCCTTTTGGGGATTATCAGCTTGGTACTCTCTCACTAGTGTGAATGAGTGGTGGAGACTTATGTCAGGAAGATATGAAATTACGTACCTACCGTAATTCTTGATCTTCTTGGACGAGTCTCCACCACTCATTCACACGCCCACCCTCCATCCCCAAGCTCACTGCTGTGTTGGTCTTCACTCCCTCAAATCTTTAGGCCGTGAAGACTTCTTTTGCTGACCCTTCTCACGGGTCGACGGACTATCTTATGTCCGTTTTTGAGGTTAGATTTACTTTTACGTTAGTTGCGCTGCACCTCCTTGGTAAAAAGGTACTGAGGCGTTGGAGGGTCGTCACGAAGGTCATTGCCGCCGAGCCGCTGCTCGCAGCGCCGTGCCTCGCAGCGCCGTCTCTCACGCCGACCCTCCAGCAAAAAGTTTGCTCCCGATGGGTCCTAGTGCCTCTGGCGCTAATCCCACTAGTGTGAATGAGTGGTGGAGACTCGTCCAAGAAGATCAAGAATTACGGTAGGTACGTAATTTTCATTTTCGTTATTCATTTGCTACATTTCTTCTGACTATGAATAATTTTGTTTGACAAAAATGTGTTTCCCTTGTGAATAGTACATTTAGTTAATTGTGATTCGGATGTTATTTTGGACAGAAAATTTGTCACACTTCTGTGGGCACTATAGTATGATCAAGCCTAGTGCCGTTGTGATATTTGACCTTGCATATTATAGCCTGTTTCCACTGATGTTGGTAGGTGTTTCCTTTTAGTTATTCATTCGAGCAGATCATTTTCTTTGCATAAAAATTAGATTAGACCAAACAGTGGACCACACAACAGCGGTTTTAGCCTCCCAACATCCGTAGAAATATCTGTAGTGAAATCGAAGTACAACAGTGGTAATCTTACCTATGCTGCACTGACTCTGAGACTTTCTTATGCCGTGCCCCCGCTGCCACCATCTGTGCTCCATGGGGCAGACCTCCTGTTAATCCCCAAAGCTCGTGTAAAATCTTCTGGGGACTGAGCACTAGAATCAGCCACCTCTCTGTTACGGAATTTGCTCCCAGTGCCCTTTTGTTTAGACAACAATTAGTAGCGGGTGCTCAATCGCACACATGGTACAGGGACAGTGCTAATGCCAAGGATGGCTAATCCATAAGAACAAGAACTTGCTAGTATCTGTACTGAATTAGCACTTACAAGGTAAGTGATACTGAATTTAGATTACCATTTGGTATTATAGCCAGGGGAAACAATTCAAGCCACAAGTCTGTTTGCAATATTTCAAAAGATTTATTAACATATAACAAACGTCAAGGTAGTGCTGTTTCTGTGGAAGAGCCCCTGTCCAGTAAAATCTTGGGTCTATCAGAAGTGTTCCATGTCTGTATTGAATGCGTGGTTGTCTCTACGTTCATATGTTTGTGTCCATATTTATGTATTTAATGGACTGGCCACCCATTGATTACTGTTCTCCGTTTGTCTTGTTAGTCCTCTAACAGTCCCGCTTTACAAGGACAGCTAAATGTTACAAGTGGAGCCCAGGATAACGTCAGGTTTTCCTACTTTTCTTATTGTGGGCTTATGTTATAATAAAATACTGAACTAGCCACTTTTGCAGAAAAAAGGGAGCCAGACTTCAGATCGAGTACCCCCCCCCAAAGTATATTAGGTGCAATATATAGTACAGATAGCACACGTTTGCATACAGAGCTTAGAAAGAATAGGGAAAAATATTCCGTTCCCCTCGAGCTGGTGACAATGGGGATATTTTCAATGTTAGCTATGGTAGTATGCTAAACAGCCGTGCAAACAAAGAAAACATGTTCTGAAAGAAAGAAATTACCCCCACCAGGAAAACAGCTAAAACAGCTCAGTAAAAAATTCTCCCTCTGCTATTATCCTGTACAGCCAGAGAACTGGGTACAGTGCAATAAAGGTTACGCTGTATTTGGGATATTTATTTGTACGCATGTTAAAGTTTGAGCCAGCAAAAGAATCAAGAAAAGAAGTCGCTGCTTCTCGATAGTGCGACTTTCTTAGTTAAAACTCCGGTTGCTGCTTCTCGAAGATGCGCACTCGCGCACAGCTAACAAGCTTGGGTTTTATGAAATAATGTTTTATGCATGCACAAACTTTACGGAGTTACGAGCAGCTATGAGGGTTTCCTGGGCAAGTGAGGCAAATTCAAAAGAGTGCTTGCTTTTTCTCGTAACTGTTCTTTCTGCAAACTTTGCGTAAATGCTGAAGTCCTCAGTAAAACCTCTCCAGCAGTCCTGTACTATAGAGCCAGACGGCCTCTTGTTATGTTTTTGTATACAGGGACATGCTGGGGGAGGTGCTTACTGAAGAGTCTGCAGAATTAATTCTGGATCCAGATATTTTTATTTGTTTTCAATACCATGGAGAGTGTTATTAGGTTGCATTAAAAGGTTTAGGGGTGTAGCCGGCCCGGTGGCGCTGAAGGTTGAGGCACTGGATGCCTCACCTTGCGCCATGCCTGCGACCCGGTTCGGGAACGGACTCGGCCACCGGGGTCGGGAGGGAGGAGGATCAGGCCCAACGGATGCTCTCCTCCTCCTGGGGTGGGTTGCTGGGGTACTTTGTGGACCCGATGCACCTATGCCTGTGGAAGCATGGACATCGGGGCACAGGCAGCTCTCTGGAGTTGGGAAGGGGAGGACGTTGTGGGTATTTGACAATGGCATGCGTGAGCACGCCATCTGTCTGGATGTCAGTCCTGCATGCCGACGCCCTCAGGGGAAGGAGGGGAGCAAGGGAAGAAAAAGCAGAAAACCCCCTCTGGGTCCAAGATGACGATCGATCCTAGCCCCGATCACCTACCCACGAGCAGACCCCATTGTGCAGGCACTTCAAAGAGAGGAGTAAGGTAGGGAAATAACGGAGTTAGTCTGGCACTCTGGGGCAAACACCGTGGGAGGGATCTATGGGGATTGATCAGGTCTGAAGGAGTGGACTAAGAGGGTGGTAAGGTGGGATAAAAATAAATTAAAAAAAAAAGATATAGGGGTGTAGAAAGTTATGAAGAGTACATGTAAATAAAGAATAATAGTTATGATTGATTGACAGATAGGGCGAACCAATCTCTTAGTCCAGCCCTCTATGTATACTGTTCAGAGAGATAGACTGGTCAGAGTGAAGAAGGATGTTGATGGTAGAACATCTGAGCAGCCTAGTGGTTTCTAGTACTGAAAACTGATTATTTTCATTTTCTTCATTCTCAGAGTGCTGAATTGAAGCCTGGTGATTTATTTTTGTTGTCAATAACATTTTGGTTTATTTTGTTGAATAAGTTCGCTTTATTTTGTTTTGCTGAAAATAAATATCCTTAAGCTGAGGTTTTACAGACATCGTTCATGTGCCCATCTGTTACCCTGCAGCCTTTGACAGCTTCAAACTCCAGAAATCCCTCACTTATGCTTAACAACTGCAATCATTCCCCTGTAATGAGCTGCCCCAGAGCTTATAGAATTTTATGCTAATTATGGAACTTAGAATAAATTCATACTGTACTGTGTGGTCATACTCACCCCTATACTCTAATGTCAGATTAATATCTCTGCCTGAAGAAAGCGGTCACAGTCACCTGGAAGTCTTCTCAACTTCTGACTGCTTTATGGTTTGTTATTTTAAAATTTGTAATAATTCACTGCGTTCGGTTATTTTATCGATACTCTGCAATAGTTAGGGTGGTTACTGTAATTTTCTGTATAGTTTACAACTTTTGTCTGGTTCCTTATCATTTCCCAGGAACCAGAGAAGGCTTTTTTTCCCAGTGCAGTTCCCCACACTTAGGGAAATGCTTTTTTCTTCTAAATTACTTACATTTAAACCGCTTTGCCATTTCTCGTTGAATTACTCTTGGTTACTCATTTTTGGGGAACTGAGGCTTGGTTTGAATGTGAAAGGAACTGAACTGTATTTCTCCTATTTTAAACCCTTTTTAACCAATAAAAGGTTTTTAATAATTTAAAACTTTTTTCTATTGGGAACCGCTAACATCTTCTCAGGGTCCTCAGTATTTGGCATGACTGACAGACCCAAAAAGAAGACAGGACCTACGGGCTTTAAAAACTGTAAGATATGTGTTCAACGCCTATCAAAGGCAGACTGCCATAACAGGCCCGGTGGTGTAGAGGGTTGAGGCGCTGGCGCCTTACCTCGACCCACGCCGGCGACCTGGGTTCGGGAATGGACTCGGGGTGCCAGGGGTCGGCAGGGGGTGGAGAGGATTAAGCGTCTGGCGGACTGCTGTCCTCTTCGGGGGTGGGATTGGGAACACATCACCCAGCAGCAGCCCCCAGTGGAGACAGGAGGCACTGCCTGAGCATGCACTAATGGGGCACAAAAACATCAGGAAAAAATGGCGCCTGAAGCGAGCGGCTTGATGGCCGTCTGCAGTTTCGTCGCAACACCCGCCTGGATCCGTGTTCCACGGGGAGTTGGGGGCTCCCTGCAGCCCCACTGTGGGGGGGGAGCTGCAGGAGTCTGGGTGTCCACGGTAGAGGCGGTCGGTGGCTGGATGTCCTCGAGTGGTGGGTTGTGAGGTTGAGGTAAGCGGAGCAGCTCAGGCGGCCAAGGAGCGAAAAATAGATTCCAAAAAAAAAAAAAGGCAGACTGCCATGAGTTGTGTTTAAAATACCTGGGTCCAGACCACAGGTTTGTCAATTGTGAGCTTTGTAATAAGTTTTGCCTTAAAACACAAATGAAAAGTGCTAAAAAATTAGAAGACTTTATGACTTCTTAGTCTGCGTCTATGTCACCTAAAAGCACAGATGAGGGTCCAGCCCCTCAGAGTATGCTGCAGTCCCTATCAAATGGGACAGAAACGAAAGATAATGCTACAAGAGATGGTTCAGAACTCGGGTGTCAGAAAGGGGGAACTCTGAAACCAGCAAAAATAGAAGAACCTTAGAGCAGACACTGGAGGCAGTGCCTACCAAGAAAAAAACAAAAAGAACAAACTTTGGTCAGAGCCACAACGGCTGCTAATACATTAATATTATAACAGATTTATTTATTTCAAAGGTTTTATGAGTAACGACATACTGAGCTAGTAGCAGCTCGTTTTCAGTTGTGTCCAGGGGAAAGGGGAGAAGATAACAGATACAAAAATACAGAATATAAACTTCATAGAAATGGAATAAGTGTAATAAAGATAAAGAGGACAATTATGTCTAAGAATAAGTTGATAAAAAATAAGTTACCAAGCAGTACGTTGTGGAACTGGCCAAAGAACAAAAATAGCTATCAACTTATCAAAATAAAAACTAGAGAAATGACCGATACTGGGGAACAGATACAGAATTAATGTGTGACTTAGTTGTATTTCTGTGATGTAAAATCCTTTGCCGGTCAGGCTGCCTTCTGTTTCCGCTTTCCTAAACTTTGGAACTCTCTCCCCCTAACCATTCGTTCTGCCTCTTCCAAATGCTCTCTCTCCTCTCTGCTCCATGATCACACCGCTACCTCCTGTGCCTGCGCTTGAGTCACAGCCCTTCCCCACTCCTCAGTTTACTGTCTTACACACAAACACACAGAGACACACACACACACACACACACACACACACACACACACACAGCTGTTATAACATTAGCAGGATAGTGCAACTACAGTATTTCATTTTCAGTGGGGTCCTGCTTTTACACATCTTTCCAGTGTGTTTTGTAGAGTCAGCACAGGTAAAATGCAGAATCTCATTTTTACTGGGGTCCTGCTTTTATACATTTTTACAATGTAGTTACCCAGGATAGGTCAGTTAACATGCAGTATCTCATTTTCAGTGAGGTCCTGATTGTACCTCTTGTAACATTAACAGGTCTGTCTGCCCTAAATGAGTTGGCTCCTTCACAGCCTGTATGTTTTCAGTGACCAGATACTGTACTGTATCTCTCTTTGGCCAACAGGGGGATATGAATTGTGCTGAGTGCACATTTTAGTGCCTCATTTTTGCTTTGAGGGGCTATATTCAAACATGCTTGGGGCACTTGCACTTTGCTCCAAACATGTTTCAGTATTACAGCTACCAACTTTCCAAGGCCTAAAACTGGGATGGTCCATCCTGACCATGACCCCCTGCCCCATGGTGTCACTCCCACAGGCACCGCCGCAGACAAGGCTGCACACAATCAGTTACATTTTGCTGCTTGCTCTGGCCATGCCGCCCCACAGTAACATCAGTTAGCAAACATCCAGATTAAAATAATACATCATTCTACTGCAGCAAGTTCCAAATCGTAATGTGTAGAAAGTTCATTGGAAGCAAACCTGCGTTAAATTGTTATCAGACATTTCAGCTGCATGTATTGCTCCTCCTGACAGTCCCATCCAACCCACTTACACTGACCTCAATTGCTGAGCAAGCTTCACTTCAGTGACTCTCACTACCACACCAGAATGTTTTCACACATTGCTCTAGAGCTGATCAGGTTCATGTACTTTAGTTCACTGCTGCCGGCCTCTTCTCTGTCTGGGGTCCCTCTCAGCTACTGGCAGGCAGACATCCACATGCACTTGTTTGCTCTACTACCCAGTTTAATCTAACAGGAAGGAACATGCTTTACTGTGCTCCCACTGACATGCTTGCGATGCAACACAGGCGCAGGGGTTGAAGTTTCAAACTGTTGTTCAGCCCGAGCAGCACCACAGTGGTGCTGAAATAAGTGTCACTCATGGATTAGAAGTCAGCAAAAAAAAAAAGGGACAAAACTGGGACAAGTAAGCAAAAACCTGGACAAAAGTAACATTTTGCAAAACTTGTGGGGACACAGGGACATGCTGCCTAAAATAGGGACTGTCCTGGGAAAATAGGGACTGTTGATAGCTTTATTCAGTATAGCAAATTTAGTGACCTGTGCTAATTTGCACTCAGGAAAGAGACTTTGCAAGGGGCAGCCTGATATCTTTTAATATGGGGCCATTACTGTGTGTAGTTCTGGTTTCCAATTCTAGGTTTCAAACAACATGAAGTCTTGCCGTATGCTGACAATATGCAATTAGCCTCAGCACTTGAACTGCTCCGTAGAAGGAATTAACTCTATGCCAGAGCACAGAACATTGAGCTCGTGCTTGGTTCAGACCTCTGTCTGCTGCACTTTCAAGTGTAACTGTTAGATTCTTTACTCCGCCTAACTGAACAGTCGATCTGGAGATTCTCTTTCATCTTTCGGTTTGGATCCAGTAAAAATTGTTGTTTTTTTACCGTTGTTTTCCTTTATTCTTGGTTCACATCCTGTCTGTGGTACTGTTAGTAGTATCGGTAGTGAACTGTTACTGTGAATTATTGGTGGAAATTGTAAAAAGTGTTCTTGTTCAGTCGGTTCACTTGAACCGATCGCTTCTTGACTAAAACTTATTAGTGCGAGGTACCGGTACTTATCAGTTCTAAAAAAAAAAAAAATGTATTTTGTGTTTTTTTCAAATACCCATAACACGGTTAGGAACCAATCAGTGAGTCTTGCCTGGCCTGAAGCCGTGTAAAGGGTAAGTTGTTTTTTAAGGATGGCTACGTCTGAGAAACCCAAAAGAAAAACCGGGCCCACTGGGTTTCAACACTGCAATGTGTGTGGGGAGGCCTTTGCCAAGGCTAATCCCCACACCACCTGTGTTTATTGTCTGGGGTTTGACCACCTCGATTCAGACTGCCAAATCTGCAAAACTTTTGCTAAAGCCACCCTGGAAAAAAGATTGGGCAGGCTTAGGGAAAAGGAGGTCGAGAAGTCCGCTGACCCGGATGGCCAGCCTGGTTCGGTTCCAACTGAACCAGAGGGCGTGCCCTCTGACCAGGGCCAGACTCCGTCGGGCAAAAGGAGAGCTGATCCCGAGGGGTCGGTTCCAAGTAAAAAGAAGAGGAAAGAGAAGTCGGCTGGTTCGGATTCGGAACCACTTCATCCAACCGCTGAAGAAATTGCCAGGGCGATTAGCATTGTTGAATCGCTATATCCAGTTCAGACCGATGTGGCACCGCAGGGTAGTTGCTCAGTTCACTTGGTTCCTCCGGTTTCCAATTATTCACCAGAGGAGTACTATGAACCGGAATGGGAGGGTGAGGAAGATTTCGATGATGATGAGGAAGATGATGGTATGGAAGGTCTGGATGAGCCCTTAGAACCGGACATCTCCCTAGACAGACCTTCTGGAGTTTCCCCTCCTAGGCTTTCTGAGTCCCCTTCCCACTTTATATTCTACAAGAAAGTGGCAGAAACCCTCCAGCTCCCTTTGGTTGAGGCTGTAGAGGAGGAAGAAGAGCCTGACTATGTGGAGATGATGGACATCCCAAACTCCAAGAAATTGTCTTTTCCTCTCCACAGATCCTTTGGGAAACAGACACAGAGACTGCTGAAAACTCCAAATTCCTTACCTCCAGTGGACAAACGAGTGGACAGGAGGTACATGCTGTCAGGCTCAGGTACAGAGTTCTTATACCAGCAGTGCAGCCATGTGGGGTGGTGCAGCCTGCTGCCTGTGACAAGGCCAGCATACCCTTGGCTTCACACACCCCAGATAAACACTCCAGGCAGATAGATGCCATGACCAGAAAACAGTACTTGGCATCTTTACTGGGACTTAGGCCTATACAGCCAGGTACCAAAAGTCCAGGTGGGATACTGTTTTGGAACTGGCTAAGCAGACTTCACCCCAGCTGGCCAAGGAGCTGGAGGAGGTGGCTGCTGATGGGATAGGGGCTTCAAATGTCCAATTTCATGCTGCTTTTGTGGACTGCAATGATATTTAATCAAGAGTCATGGCTACATCTGTGGCTCTTCGGAGAATGGCTTGGCTCAGATGTACTAGCCTCTCACAGGACACCCAGGCCAGGGCCATGGATTTTCCTGTGGAAGATAATTCTTTGTTTGGCGAGCAGACAGAGAATTACATGAAGATGGATGAGTACAGGACCACCTACAGGAGTGCACAGGCCAAGGAGAGGCAAGCAACTCCTCAAAAGCAGCAGTCTAGGGGTAGGGGCAGGCCCTTTCACAGGCCTTTCTACCAAGCTCAGGCCTCCTCTCCTTTTCCTCAGAGGTGGTTCTTTAGATGAAGAGGTAGAAGGGGGATGAGCAGGGCTGCATCCTCCTCCCAGTCTAAGGCTTCTGCCAAGCAGACACCCTGATGTGTCAGCCCGGGTCGACTCCCCCATCCCTGTAGGAGGTAGGCTGGCTTACTACTTCCAGGCCTGGAAGCCTGTCACTTCAGACAGGTGGGTCCTGGAAGTGGTAAGCCAGAGACTGGTCCTCAGCTCCAAAAAATTCCCACAGCTGAGGGCCAGATCTTTTCCTCCTGTAAAAGAAACCATTGCTATTGAGGCAGAGGTTTCCTCTCTGCTGGCCCTCAGAGCCATAGAGAGAGAGTTCCTACTGTACACTGGGGCAAAGGTCTGTACTCCAGGTACTTTCTTACCCCCAAAAAGACAGGGGAGTGGCAACCCATCCTGGATCTAAGATATTTAAACAACCACTTACTCGAGCAAAAATTCAAAATGGTGACTCTGGGAATAATTCTTCCCTCTCTGAGGCCAGGTGATTGGTTAGCCTCCCTGGACCTCTAGGATGCCTACTTTCACATTCCCATCAGGTGCTCCCACAGAAAGTACCTCAGGTTCAAAATACCTTCAGGCCACTATCAATTCAGGGCAATGCCCTTCAGGCTAACATCAGCACCAAGGGTGTTCACAAAATGCCTAGCAGTAGTAGTAGCCTTCCTGAGGAGGCAAAACATCTTTATATTTCCGTATCTGGATGACTGGCTCATTGTGGGACAGTCTCCAGACCAAGTCAAGGCAAATCTGCAAGTGATTCAACACTTGCTCACCTCTCTAGGATTCCTCCTCAATCTTCCAAAGTCAGTTCTCGAACCAGTGCAGCTCCTGACTTTCATAGGGGCAGACTTGGACACTGTCCAAGCAAGAGCCTTTCAAACAACATGAAGTCTTGCTGTATTCTGACTATTGCAGTTAGCCCCAGCACTCAAACTGCCCCGGAGAGTAGAGGGTTAATTTTTTATGCAGAGCATAGAACGTTGAGTTTGAGCTCGGTTCAAACCTCTGTCTGCTGCACTTTGAAGCGCAACTGTCAGATTCTTTACTCCGCCTAACTGAACGTCCGCTCCGGAGATTTCTCCTTTGCTCATGGTTCGTAAGTCGGTTAAAATCCTCGGTTTTACCGATTATTTTTCACAAGTTTCAGTTCAGATCTCTGTCTGTGGTACAGTAAGTACTAGGTAATGAACGAGACATGGTAAACTTGTGGAAATTGTAAAAATTGATTTTTCGACCGGTTTGGCTGAACCGGCCGTCTATAGTGATTCATATATTCTGTCTTTGTTTTTAAACTTAGAGTGTGGTTACCGGTCCTTATCGGTTTTAAAAAAAAAAAACATTTTCTTGTGTTTTTTTTCCAATACCCGTGACACGGTTAGAAACCAATAAGGGTGTCTTGCCTGGTTGTTTGCCATAAAAAGGGTAAGTTTGTGGTTAGGATGGCTGTGTCTGAGAAACCCAAAAGAAAAACCGGGCCCACTGGGTTTCAACACTGCAGTGTGTGTGGGGAGGTCTTCTCTAAGGCTGATCCCCACATCACCTGTGTTTATTGTCTGGGGTTTGACCACCTCAGTTTAGACTGCCAAATCTGTAAAAATTTCCCTAAGTCTACCCTGGAAAAAAGATTAGGTAGGCTCAGGGATAAGGAGGCCGTGAAGTCCGCTGACCTGGATGGCCAACCTGGTTCGGTTCCGACCGAACCTGAGGGAGTGCCCTCTGACCAGGGCAATACTTCTTCAGGCAAGAGGAGAGCCGATTCTGGGGGATCATTTCCTACAAAAAGAAAAAGAAAAGAAAAATCGTCTGGTTTGGTTCCAGAGACCCATTTTCCGACTGCCGAAGAGATTGCCAGTACGATAAGGATTGTAGAATTGCTTCGTCCAGTTCCGGCGCCTTCTTGTAGGCATTCGGTTCGGTCAAGTTCCTCAGTTTCAGGATTATGCCCCTGAAGATTTCTATGAACTGGATTTGGGGATTATGATTATGATGATGACGATGACGATGGTGTGGGTGGACTGGTTGAGCCCATTGAACCGGACATCTCCCCAGACAGGCCTTCTGGTGTTTCCCCTCCTAGGTTTTCTGAGTCCCCTTCCCACTACATGTTTTACAGGAAAGTGGCAGAAACCCTCCAGCTCCCTGTGGAAGAAGCTGTAGAGGAACAAGAGAAACCTGATTATATGGAGATGATGGACATCCCAGAGTCCACGAGACTGTCTATTCCCCTTCATAAGTCTTTTGGGAAACAGAAGCAAAAGATTTGAAAAACTCCAAATTCTGTACCTCCTGTCGACAGAGGGATGAACAAAAGGTACACCTTATCAGGTTCTGGTACAGATTACTTGTATCAGCAATGCAGCCATGTTGGGGTTGTGCAGGCTGCAGCTTGTGATAAGGCTAATATACCCTTGGCTTCACACCCCCCAGATAAAGATTCTAGGAAGCTGGATGCCATGGCAAAGAAACAGTACATGGCATCCGCCTTGGGACTCAGGCAGGCAAATTATATGGCCTATGCAGCCAGGTACAAGAAGTCCAGATGGGACACTGTACTGGCACTGGCTAAGCAGGCCTCCTCCCAGCTAGCCTTGGAGCTGCAGGGGATGGCTGCTGGTGGGATTGAGGCATCTAAGGTACAGTCCCATGCTGCTGTGGACTCCAATGATGTGTTCTCTAGAGTCATGGCTACATCCGTGGCTCTTCTGAGAATGGTTTGTCTCAGATGTACTAGTCTCTCACAGGACACACAGGCTAAGGCCATGGATTTCCCTGTGGTGGGTAATTCTCTGTTTGGGAAGCAGACAGAGAATTACATGAAAAAGGAGGATGAGTATAGGACCACCTATAGGAGTGCACAGGCCAAGGAAAGGCAGGCAACTCCTCAAAGACAGCAGGCTAGGGGCAGGGGCAGGCCTTTTCATAGGCCTTTCTACCAAGCACAGGCCTCTTCTCCCTTTCCTCAGAGGGGGTTCTTCAGAGGGAGAGGCAGAAGGGGAATGAGCAGGGCTGCATCCATCCCTCCACCTAAGGCTCCTGCCAAGCAGACACCCTGGTGTGTCAGCCCGGGTCGACTCCCCCATTCTTGTAGGAGGTAGGCTGGCTTACTTCATCCAGGACTGGATGTCTGTTACCTCAGACAAGTGGGTCCTTGAGGTGGTAAGCCAGGGGCTGGTTCTCAGCTTTAAGAAATTTCCAAAGCTGAGGACTAGATCTTTTCCACCTGCAAGCATCTCCGAAACCATTGACTTAGAGGCAGAGGTTTCCTCTCTACTGGCTCTAAAGGCTGTAGAGAGAGTTCCTACATTGCACAGGGGGCAAAGGTCTGTACTCCAGGTACTTCCTTACCCTAAAAAAGACAGGGGAGTGGCGACCCAGCCTAGACTTAAGATACCTGAACAAACATCTTTTAAAATCAAAATTTCAGAATGGTGACTCTGGGAATAATCCTTCCCTCTCTAAGGCAAGGGGACTGGCTAGCCTCCCTGGACTTAAAAGATGCCTACTTTCACATTCCCATCAGGTGCTCCCACAGAAAGTACCTCAGGTTCGAATTGCCTTCAGGCCATTATCAGTTCAAAGCTATATCCTTTGGCCTGACATCAGCTCCAAGGGTATTCACAAAATGCCTAGCAGTAGTAGTGGCCTTTTTAAGAAGGAAAAATATTTCCATATTTCCATACCTGGACGACTGGCTCATTGTGGGTCAGTCCCCAGACCAAGTCAAGTCAGACCTTCAAGTGACCTTGTAAGTGTTCACTTCCCTAGGATTCCTTCTAAATCTTCCCAAATCAGTTCTTGAGCCTGTTCAGCTCCTCACCTTCATAGGGGCAGAGTTGTATACAGTCAAAGCAAGAGCTTTTCTTCCCCTGGAAAGGGCAAGGGCTATTGTAGTGCTGGGTTCTTCATTCCACCTTCTGATCTCTCGGCCAGCAAGCCACTTCCTTCAACTTCTGGGCCACATGGCAGCTTCTACAGCAATGGTCCAAGTGGCCAGATTTCAGATGAGGGACATTCGGTTTCACCCGAGTGCCTTTTGGTCTCAGAAGAAAGATTCTCTAACCAAACTAGTTCCAGTGTCCCAGACTTTGATCCAGACTCTCCAATGGTGGCAGGATCAGGGCAACCTCAGGCAAGGAGTCCCATTCATCACTCAGTCTCACTCTGTGGTCCTAACCACGGTTGCTTCTCTCTTGGGGTGGGGAGCCCATCTGGGGGCTCTCACAGCCCAGGGACTGTGGTCCCCTCAGGAATCCCTTCTTCATATCAATCTCTTGGAACTCAGGGCAATTTTTATGGCCCTGCAAGCTTTCTCTCAGCAGTGCAGAACAAGGTGGTTCAGGTCAGGACAGACAACACCACCACCATGTGGTACATCAACAAGCAGGGAGGCACTCAGTCCATGGCCTTGTGCATGTAAGCCATGAAATTGTGATCCCTAGCTTATTCTCTGCAGACCTCTCTGATAGCAGTCCACCTTCCAGGGAAGGACAATGTGCTAGCAGATGCATTGAGCATGATCTCCCAGGGCCATCACAAATGGTCCCTGGACCTTCTAGTGTGGAAAGTGATTTTTTCAAGGTGGGACACTCCAGAGATGGATCTCTTTGCAGCCCCAGACAATCACCAACTTCCTCTGTATCAGGCTCAGTCCCTCTGGTTGTTCTGATTTTGAACTGGGAAGGGAAATTTATATACGTCTTCCTTCCCTTTCCTCTACTATTCAAGGTTCTGGTCAAGGTAAGGTCACAACCTTGCAAAGTGAGGCAGCCTTGGTACCCCCTGTTGCTGTCCCTAGCAGTCCATCTTCCCCTGTCTCTTCCCAGGAATTAAAGCCTGTTAACCTCCTCTCAGGGGAGGATTTGGTACCCCAATATCTTCCTGGACATAAGTCTCCACCACTCATTCACACTAATAGGAACTGCGCCGGAGGCACTAGGACCCAGCGGGAGCAAACTTTTTTGCTGGAGGGCCGGTGCCAGAGATGGAGCCATGAGGAGCGGCACCGTGAGGCTCAGCTTGTGCGGTAATGACTATCTCGGCATCGACCTTAACCGCCTCAGTTTCCTTTTTCCACGCCGTCGAGTGCGCTTCAGTAGCGAGCGGCTGCGCCATGAGGAGTCAAACTTCAAACTAGCAGCTTAGTTTTCAGTTTTGTTATTTTGTAGTAATATCTCGAATAAGTATCGCTAAGTTTATTCTTATTTTACAAAGAAGTCTCAGCCTACTTTGACGGCTTCGACCATGAGCAGGTCAGGTGACGGTAGGGAGACTTCATATGAAAGCTGTCCAGTCAGTTGGGCTGGGTCCGGTCCGCCACCTTCTCCGGAAGGGGGGGTCTGACAATGGTCAGTCCAATGCCTGAGGGGGTGGGCGGTCCCTTCGGAAGCATAAAATAAGCGGTCATATTCTTGGCACCGTTTGGCCTCAAACTCTTCTTGACCCACAGGTCAGAAAGAGAAAGGCATCACTCGAGGTCGCCCTCTGATATGTCTGCGCGTAGACGGTCGGTTATTGGGGCTAGTTGCCAGTCTCCTTCTTCGGAGTCGCCTGCTTCCGTTTCTGGTAGCCAACATCTTCGACATGGGAGCCCTACCCCGCCCTCTGGTAGGTCTTCAGATGAGCAGTTTCATCAGTGGGCCGCTCTTATGGAGCAATGGGCTCGGAGGTTGGTCCAGCTGCCTGGCCCGGTCAATCAGGGGCCTTCGGGCTTCTTGGGAGACCGGGTAGGGTGGTTGAGCCTCCCTGGTCACGTGGCACCGTTTTCGGTGCCGTCGACTCTGCTCTTAGGTGTCCCCCCCCACTCACATGGCTGTGGCACAGGGGGCCACACCGATGCCTTTATCTCCTGCTCTTCTTCCTTCCCCTCAAATCCTGTTTTTCAGAGTCTTGGAGTGTTTTTCGGTGCCTTTGGTGTCGATGGCACGCTCGGTGCTGTCTTCGGCGTCGATGCGTCTGTCGGCGCCATGCTCAGTGTTGCGGCGCCTTCTGGCCTCTCTGCGTCATGTGGCTCCTCAGCGCCGTGCTCAGCGCCGGGTGGTGTTGCAGCGCCGTCTGGCCTCTCGGTGTCGTGTGGTTTCTCAGCGCCGTGTGGCTTCTCGGCGCCGTCCTTGGTGCCATGCGCTTCTTCGGCGCCATTCACCTCCGCAGCGCCGGGGGTTCTTAGAGCGTCATACACTTGTCAGGACTCCTCCTTCAACTCCTTTCTTTCTTCATTTTCCTCTGATTTTCACTCCTTTCCTGTCCATACAGTCCCTCCTGGACTGTCAGGAGATGACATTGAGCCTGACCCAGACCTTAGACTGGGTGATGAAGTGGAAGAAACAGGATCTATTCCTGCTGCAGAGCCTGTGGTCGAGGACCTGACCTTTAAGTCTCTGCTGAAAAACTTGATTTCCACTCTTTCTCTCCAAACTACAGACATCATTCCTGGGAAATTGCTAAGACTCCAATACCTCCATATTCCAGACATCCCTACAGATTTGACTCCTCCGGTACAGCCCTCCTTTGAGAGGCTATCTCAAATGGTATGGAATAATCCTGCTCTTATTTCTTCGGTGGCGAAATCCATAGATAGGAAATTCTCAGCCCCCAAGGATCGACCCATTTTGGCATCCCAAGCCTTTGCGGATCCTATTGTAGTATTGGCAGAGAATGATAAGGTCGTCCTTCCCCAAACTACTACAGCTCGACCTATTAATAAGGAATCTCGTAAGATAGACATTTTAGGTAAGAGAGTCTTTGCTGCTTCCACACTGGGTATGTGTATTGCCAGCTACCAAGGCTATTTCTCTCAATATGAGTATATCCTTTGGCACTCACTCAAACAGATAGTTGAAGCTCTACCGGAATCGGATACAAAGCCAGAGCTTCTTCAAACCATTACCAGGGGTATCGAATCTAACAACCAGCAGGTTAAAGCGGCTATGGATGCTTTCGACACTGCTTCCCGCGTGGTGGCGGCTGGTATTTGTACTCGCCGTCATTCCTGGCTGCGCACTTCAGGCTTTATGAATGACGCACAGCAGCAGGTAATGGCGTTGCCTTTTGATGGTGTGTATCTTTTCGGTCCTCAAGTAGAACAGGCTCTAGAAGCTACACAAAAGACTAGGTCAGCTATCAAGTTGGCTCGACCTCCTCCTGTTCCCTCTCGAGAGAGTGTTAATAAATGCCAGTTTCATAACTGTCAGTCCTTTTGTGGCAGAGGCAAAGGAGGTTTTCATAAAAATCAAACTCCCCAGCCTCAAAAGAAAATGCAACAGAAGATGCAAGGGCCCAAAGCTCCCAGCGCCACCTTATGAGTTGTTGGCCCAAGTCCCACCTCAGCTGCCCGAGGTGGACTCTTCCTCAGTGGTGGGAGGTCGTCTGATGCACTTCTACAATCAATGGAAGTCCATAACCTCAGACAAATGGGTCCTCCGGATAATCCGCGGGGGGCATTCACTCAACCTTGTGGAGACCCCTCCGGATCATCCCCCCAAACGACAGCCCAAGCTGTCAACCCTTCAGTCAGACCTTCTCGCTGCCGAGATTCAGGGCCTTCTGAACAACAGGGCAGTAGAGAAGTAGTGCCGCTGCATCAACGAAACACAGGGTTCTATTCACATTACTTTCTGGTTCCAAAGAAAACTAGGGGCATGCGCCCCATTCTGGACCTCAGGAAAATAAACAAATTTCTGCCCAAGGAGAAATTCAGAATGATTTCTCTAGGAACCTTGTTACCTTTGCTTCATCAACACGACTGGCTAGCCTCCCTAGACATGCAGGATGCTTACCAACACATTTCTATTCACCCAAAGCATCACAAATTCCTAAGGTTTGTGGCTCTGGGACAGCATTATCAGTTCAGAGTCCTGCCCTTTGGGCTATCCTCAGCGCTGCGAGTTTTTAAAAAGTGTTATGCAGTTCTCGCAGCGCATCTCAGAAAGATCGGGAATACAGTTGTACCCTTATGTGGATGATTGGCTTTTGGCAAGTCCTTCCAGACAGAGAACTCTGGACACCATAGCCACGGCTTCATGCTTTCTCACATCCATGGGAGTCCTGCTAAACCTCAAGAAATCGCAGCTACAGCCCTCCCAGAGGCTCCTTTTTATAGGAACTCTTCTGGACACCTCCTGTGTGAAGGCTTTTCTTCCAGAGGACAGGAGGAGCGATATCCTTCAGATGGCCCGTTACATCGGGGAGAGCAACTCGGTTCCAGCTCTCTCGATGCAACGGATGCTGAGATCTCATGGCATCCTCGGTGTTCACTGTACCCTAGCATGCCTTCATGAGAACTTCTCAATGGATGCTCAGTACTCAGTGGTCCCAACCACTCACCCATGATCCTTTCTCATCAAGGTGACAGAACCTCTAAAGAGGTCACTCACCTGATGGTCATGAAGAACAATCTTCTAGAAGGGTATCCTTTGCTCCTCTGGATCATCAGATTTCCATTACCACAGACGCGTCCCTGATGGGGTGGGGAGTTCACTGTCAGGCTCTCCACACTCAAGGCACGTGGACTCAAGTCGAGTCCCAGCTTCACATAAATGTCTTAGAAATGAGAGCTGTCCTTTATGTGGTCTGGGCGTTGAAGGACATTCTCTGTCACAAGAACATTCTCCTTCAAACGGACAATAAAGCAGTGATGTATTACATCAACAAACAGGGTGGTGCTCACTCTTACCCCTTATGCAGGGAAGCGATGAGAGTGTGGGAATGTTGCCTACAGCACAAATCTCTAATTCAAGCGGTCTGCCTTCCAGGAGTGCAGAACAAACTGGCAGATCACCTCAGCAGAATGGAGACAGATCCTCATGAATGGTCTCTCGATTCAGCCATAGTTCGGTCAATATTCGCAGAGTGGGGAACTCCAGACCTGGACCTTTTTGCATCCCCACTGAACACAAAACTGCCTCTCTTCTGCTCCAGAAATCCAGGGCCTGGCATTTTCTGTCAGGATGCGTTCAGGCTGTGGTGGACAAAACGCTTTCTATACGCCTTTCCGCCTCTTCCTCTAATTCAGAGGGTACTTCTCAAGTTCGAATCCCAGGGGGACAAAATGATCCTCATTGCTCCCTTCTGGCCTCGACAGATGTGGTTTCCACTACTCAACAATATGTCGGCAGTTCCTCCGAAACCACTCCCCCTTCAGACAAACCTCTTGACTCAGGCCAGTTGTCCATCCCAACCTGAGGTCGCTTCACCTTCACACCTGGCTCCTGAAGAGGTAGAAGTGAACAGGTTCAATGTCTCTCACAGGGTTTCAGATATTCTTCTGGCTGCATGGAAACCAGCCACTAGGAAAACTTACACAGCCAAATGGAAGCGTTTTTCACTCTGGTGTGCAAAGTCCTCTTTAAATCCCTTTTTCTGCCCACCAGATAAAATTCGGGAGTACCTCTTAGACCTCTCAAATTCAGGTCTGCAGTACTCTACAATCAAAGTTCACCTTTGTGCCATTTCAGCTTATCATGAGCCAGTACTTTCCTTGTCACTGGCTCAGTTACGATGGTTAAGAGGTTTCTTAAAGGAATTCTGCCACCAGACCTCCTACAAGACGTCCAGTTGCAGCCTGGGACAAATCTTGTGCTAGATATGCTCACTCGGAAACCTTTCGAACCTCTGGCTACCTGTGAGCTAAAATTTCTCACCTGGAAAACGACCTTCCTGGTGGCCATTACCTCAGCCCGCAGGGTCTCTGAGATACATGCCCTGGTCACAGACCCTCCGTATACTGTGTTCCATAAAGACAAAGTAGTCCTTAGAACCCATCCTAAATTTCTTCCTAAGGTTGTGTCGGAATTCCATCTAAACCAACCTTTGGTCCTTCCTTCTTACTTTGCGGACTTACAAAATGAAGGAGAACGATCTCTTCATTCCTTGGACGTTAAGAGAGCTTTGCCTTTCTATCTAGATAGAAAGAAAGACTTCCGCAAAGCTCAACAACTGTTTGTTTCCTTCAGCGAGACCCGGCTGGGTCAACCTGTCGCTATCAGATGTATCTCAGCATGGCTAGTGGCATGCCTTCGCCACTGCTATTCCATGGCGCAGGTTAAGTTGGAGGGCAGAGTTTACTCTCACTCTACTAGAGCGGTCGCGGCATCTCTGGCGGAAATCCGCAACGTACCCAATGCAGATATTTGCAACGTGGCTGCCTGGAGCTCAGTGCATACTTTCGTTAAACGCTATGCACTGGATGTCCATGCCAGATGACATTCTTCCTTTGGCAGAACCATCCTTAATGGACTTCTGTCCTAAAACTGTGAGCTCTTGGTCTCTCCTGCCATCCTCTCGGGGGATTGTTAGCTTGGTACTCTCCCATTAGTGTGAATGAGTGGTGGAGACTTATGTCCAGGAAGATATGAAAATTACGTGCCTATCGTAATTCTTGATCTTCTTGGACGAGTCTCCACCACTCATTCACATGCCCACCCTCCATCCCCCAAGCTCACCTCTGTTGTTGGTCTTCACTCCCTCAAATCTTTAGGCTGTGAAGACTTCTTGTTGACCCTTCTTATACGGGTCGTCCGGACTATCTTATGTCCGGTTTTTGGTTAGGCTATCCTTCTAGGTTAGTTACGCTGCACCTCCTCAGAAAAAAAGGTACTGAGGTGGTTGGAGGGTCGACGCCGAGATAGTCATTACCGCACAAACTGAGGCTCGCGGCTCCATCTCTGGCGCCAGCCCTCCAGCAAAAAAGTTTGCTCCCGCTGGGTCCTAGTGCCTCCGGTGCAGTTTCCATTAGTGTGAATGAGTGGTGGAGACTCGTCCAAGAAGATCAAGAATGACGGTAGGTACGTAATTTTCATCTTCGGTCGCTCAATCTCAAGGCATGGCTCTTGAAGAGTTAAGGTATGCAGATTTGCATCTGTCCTAAGGGGTTCTGGATATTCTCAAAACTTCTCGAAAGCCTGCCACCAGAAAAACTTACAACTCCAAATAGAAAAGATTCAGCAATTGGTGTTCCAAGAAGCATATATCCCCAGACACTGCTGAATTGTCTGCAGTTCTGGATTATATGGTTCATCTTAATGGCCTAGACCTCAGACCAGCTACTTTCAAAATACATCTGTCAGCTGATCTTCCTGGACATAAGTCTCCACCACTCATTCACACTATTGGGATCTGCGCCGGAGGCACTAGGACCCATCGGGAGCAAACTTTTTGCTGGAGGGTCGGCGCCAGAGATGGAGCCGCGAGGAACGGCACTGCGAGCCTGAGCTCGCGTGGTAATGACTGTCTCGGCGTCGACCCTCCAACCGCCTCAGTTCCTTTATTCCCACCGTCGAATGCGCTTCAGTGACGGACGTCGCTCGCCCGCTGGGAGTCAAACTTCAAACTAGCAGCATAGTTTTCAGTTTTGTTATTTTGTAGTATTATCTCGATAAAGTATCACTTAAGTTTATTCTTATTTTTAAAATAAAGATGTCTCAGCCTACTTTGTCGGAGTCGACCATGAGCAGGCCAGGTGACGGTAGGAGACTTCATATGAAACTGTTCAGTCAGTCGAGGCTGGGTCCGGTCCGCCTTCTCCAGAGGGGTCTGACAGCAGTCAGTCAATACCGGGGATGGGCGGTCCCAGCGAAGCATAAAATAAATGAGTGCATTCTCGGCACCGTTAGGCCTCGAGATCTTCTTTGCCCACAGGTCTAAAAGAAGGCATCACTCGAAGTCGCCCTCTGATATGTCTGCAGCGTAGGCGTTCGGTTATCGGGGCTAGTTGCGGTCTCCTCCTTGGATCGCCAACCTCTGTTTCTGGTAGCCAGCGGCTTCGACGTCGGAGCCCTACCCCGCCCGCAGGTAGGTCTTCAGATGAGCAGTTTCATCAGTGGGCCGCTCTTATGGAGCAATGGGCTTGGAGGTTGGTTCAGCTATCTGGCTCGGTCGCTCGTGGGCCCTCGGGCTCATTGGGCGACCAGGTTGGGCGGTTGGACTTTCCTGGTCGTGCGGCACCTTCTTCGGTGCCGTCGACTCCACACTTAGGTGTTTCCCCCCTCACATGGCTATGGCACAGGGGGCCACACCAATGCCCTTATCTCCTGCTCGTCTTCCTTCAAAACCTGTTTTATGGAGCCTGGGGGTGTTTCCGGCGCCTTTGGCGCCGTCCTCGGCGTCGATGGTGCACTCGGCGCTGTCTTCGGCGCTGTGCGGCTTCTCGGTGCCGTGCGGCTTCTCAGCGCCATCTGCGGCGCCCGTGCGGCTTCTTGGCTTTGTCTTCGGCTCGTGGTCCCTCTGCGTCGTTTTCGGAGCTGTGCGCCTCCTCGGCGCCGGGGGATCTCGGGGCTCCCTCTGCTTTTCAGGACTCCTCCTTTCACTCGTTTCCTTCTTCCTTCTCTTCTGATTTTTATTCCTTTCCTGTCCATACAGTCCCTCCTGGACTGTCAGGAGATGACGTTGAGCCTGACCCAGACCTTCGGTTGGGTGATGAAGTGGATGAAGCAGGGTCTATTACTGCTACAGAGCCTGTGGTTGAGGACCTGTCCTTTAAGTCTCTGTTGAAAAATCTGAATTCCACACTTTCTCTCCAGACTACAGACATCGATCCTGGGAAATTGTTAAGACTCCAATACCTTCATGCCCCTGAGATCCCTACGGATTTGACTCCTCCGGTTCAGCCTTCCTTAGAGATGCTGTCTCAAATGGTATGGAATAATCCTGCTCTCACCCCTTGAGTGGCTAAATCCATTGATAGGAAATATTCATCCCCAAGGATCGTCCATTTTGGCATCTCAAGCGCTGCGGATCCTATTGTAGTTCTGGTAGAGAATGATAAGTGTTCTTCCTTAAACTACAGCTCTCAACTCTATTAACAAAGAATCTCGTAAGATAGACACCTTAGGTAAGAGAGTCTTTGCTGCTTCTACCCTAAATATGCATATTGCCAGTTACCAGGGCTATTTTTCCCAGTATGAGTATATCCTGTGGCATTCTATCAAGCAAATGGTTGAAGCTCTACCGAAGTCGGATTCAAAGCCAGAGCTTCTTCAAACCATTACCAGAGGTATTGAATCTAACAACCAGCAGGTTAAAGCAGCCATGGATGCTTTCGACACTGCTTCCCGTTCAGCGGCTGCTGGTATTTGCACCTTCCGCCATTCCTGGCTGCGCACTTCCGGCTTCCCGAATGATGCGCAGCAGCAGGTGATGGCGTTGCCCTTTGATGGTGCATATCTTTTTGGTCCTCAGGTAGAGCAAGCTCTAGAAGCTACACAAAAGACTAGGTCAGCCATTAAGTTGGCTCGACCCCCTCCTGCCCCCTCTCAAGGGCATGTCAATAAACGTCCGTTTCATAATCGTCAGTCCTTTCGAGGCAGAGGCAGAGGAGGTTTCCATAAGAACCAACCTGCCCAACCTCAAAAGAAGGCATAACAGAAAGTGCAAGGGCCCAAAGCGCCCAGCGCTACCTTATGAATTGCTGGCCCAAGTCCCATCTCAGCTGCCCGAAGTGGACTTTTCCTCTCCGGTGGGAGGTTGTCTGATGCACTTCTACAGCCAGTGGAAGTCCATAACCTCAGACAAATGGGTCCTTCGGATAATTCGCGAGGGGTATTCAGTCAATCTTGTGGAGACCCCTCCGGATCGTCCCCCCAAACAGCAGCCCAGGCTGTCAACCCTTCAGTCAGACCTTCTCGCCACCGAGATTCAGGGTCTTCTGAACAACAGGGCAGTAGAAGTGGTGCTGCTGCATCAACGAAACACAGGGTTCTACTCCCGTTACTTTCTGGTTCCAAAGAAGTCCGGGGGAATGCGCCCCATTCTAGACCTCAGAAAGCTAAACAAATTTCTCCCCAAGGAGAAATTCAAAATGATTTCTCTGAGAACCCTGTTACCTTTGCTTCATCAACACGACTGGCTAGCCTCCCTGGACATGCAGGATGCTTACCAGCACATTCCTATTCACCCGAGGCATCACAAATTCCTGAGGTTTGTGGCTCTGGGACAACATTATCAGTTCAAAGTCCTGCCCTTCGGGCTATCCTCGGCGCCGCAAGTTTTTACAAAGTGTTGTGCAGTTCTCACAGCGCACCTCAGAAAGGTCAGAATACAGGTGTTCCCTTATCTGGACGATTGGCTTCTAGCAAGCCCTTCCAGGCAAGGGACTCTGGACGCCGTAGAGACGGCCTCTCGCCTCCTTATGTCCATGGGAGTTCTGCTGAACCTCAAGAATTCGCAACTGCAGCCCTCCCAGAGGCTGCTTTTATAGGACTCTTCTGGACATCTCCTCAGCAAGGCTTTTCTTCCAGAAGACAGAAGGAATGATATCCTTCAGATGGTCCGTCACATCGGGGAAAACAGCTCAGTTACAGCTCTCTCGATGCAACGGATGCTAGGCCTCATGGCATCCTCAGTGTTCACTGTACCCCTAGCACGTCTGCACATGAGAACCACTCAGTGGATGCTCAGTACTCAGTGGTCCCAACCACTCACCCGCAGTCCTATCGCATCAAGGTGACAGAACCTTTAAAGAGGTCACTCACTTGGTGGTCTCAAGAGAGCAATCTCCTGGAAGGATATCCCTGTGCTCCTCTGGACCATCAAATCTCCATTACCATGGACGCATCCCTAATGGGGTGGGGAGCTCACTGTCAGGCTCTCCACACTCAAGATGTGTGGACTCAACTCGAGTCCCAGCTTCACATAAACATCCTAGAAATGAGAGCCGTCCTTTATGCGGTCTGAGCGTTGAAGGACATTCTCTGTCACAGGAACATTCTCCTTCAAACGGACAATAAAGCAGTGATGTATTACATCAACAAGCAGGGCGGTGCTCATTCTTACCCCTTATGCAGGGAAGCAATGAGGGTATGGGAATGGTGCTTGGAGCACAAGGCTCTAATTCAAGCGGTCTACCTGCCAGGTGTACAGAACGACTTGGCAGACCATCTCAGCAGAACAGAGACAGATCCTCACGAGTGGTCTCTCGACTCAACCATAGTTCAGTCACTATTCGAAGAGTGGGGAACTCCAGACCTGGACCTTTTTGCATCCCCACTCAACGCAAAACTGCCTCTCTTCTGCTCCAGAAATCCAGGGCCTGGCATTTTCTGTCAGGATGCGCTCAGGCTGGTGGACAAAACGCTTTCTCTCTTCGCCTCTTCCTCTAATTCAGAGGTACTCCTCAAGTTCGAATCCCAGGGGACAAGATGATTCTCATTGCTCCCTTTGGCCTCGCAGCTGTGGTTTCTACTACTCAACAATATGTTGGCAGTTCCTCCAGACCACTTCCCTTCAGATGAACCTTGACTCAGGGACCGTGGTCCATCCCAACCTGAGATCGCTTCACCTTCACGCTTGGCTCCTGAAGAGGTAGAAGTAAACCGGTTCAATGTCTCTCGAAGGGTTTCAGATATTCTTCTGGCTGCACGGAAGCCAGCCACTCGGAAAACTTACACGGCCAAGTGGAAGCGTTCATCGCTCTGGTGTGCAAAGTCCTCTTTGAATCCCTTTTCCTGCCCACCAGATAACGTTTTGGAGTACCTCTTGGACCTCTCAAATTCAGGTCTGCAGTACTCTACAGTCAAAGTTCACCTTAGTGCCATTTCAGCGTATCATGAGCCGGTTTTTTCCTTAACACTGGCTCAGTTACCTGTGGTTAAGATATTTCTTAAAGGAATTCTGCATACCAGACCTCCTACAAGACGTCCAGTTGCAGCCTGGGACATTAATCTTGTGCTAGACATGCTCACTCGGAAACCTTTCGAACCTCTGGCTACCTGTGAGCTAAAATTTCTCACCTGGAAGACTGCCTTCCTATGGCCATTACCTCAGCCCGCAGGGTCTCTGAGATACATGCCCTGGTCACAGACCCTCCGTATACTGTGTTCCATAAGGACAAAGTAGTTCTTCATACTCATCCTAAATTTCTTCCTAAGGTTGTGTCAGAATTTCATCTAAACCAACCTTTGGTCCTTCCCTCCTACTTTTCGGACTTCCAAAATGAAGGGGAACGTTCTTTTCATTCTTTGGATGTTAAGAGGGCCTTTCGTTTCTATCTAGATAGAACGAAGGATTTTCGCAAAGCCCAGCAACTGTTCGTTTCCTTCAGCGAGACCCGGCTGGGTCAACCTGACGCTATCAGATGTATCTCAGCATGGCTAGTGGCATGCCTTCGCCACTGCTATTGCATGGCGCAGGTTAAGTTGGAGGGTAGAGTTTACGCCTACTCTACTAGAGCGGTCACGGCATCCCTAGCGGAAATTTTCAACATGCCCATTGCAGATATTTGCAACGCAGCCACCTGGAGCTCAGTGCATACTTTTGTTAAACATTATGCACTGGATGTCCATGCCAGACGACATTCTTCCTTTGGCAGAGCCATCCTTAATGGACTTCTGTCCTAGAAACGTGAGCTCTTGGTCTCTCCTGCCGCCCTCTCGGGTGATTATTAGCTTGGTACTCTCCCAATAGTATGAATGAGTGGTGGAGACTTATGTCCAGGAAGATATGAAAACTGATGACCTACTGTAATTCTTGATGTTCTTGGACCTAGTCTCCACCACTCATTCACGCCCACCTCGTCCCCTGAGCTCACCTCTGTTGTTGGTCTTCACTCCCTCAAATCTTTAGGCTGTGAAGACTTCTTGTTGACCCTTCTTATACGGGTCACCTGGGCAATCTTATGTCCGGTTTTCAGGTTAGGCTACCCTTCTAGGTTAGTTACGCTGCACCTCCTTGGTAAAAAAGGTACTGAGGTGGTTGGAGTGTCAACGCCAAGACAGTCATTACCGCGCGAGCTGAGGCTCACGGTGCCGTTCTTCATGGCTCCATCTCTGGCGCCGACCCTCCAGCAAAAAATTTGCTCCCGATGGGTCCTAGTGCCTCCGGCGCAGATCCCAGTAGTGTGAATGAGTGGTGGAGACTCGTCTAAGAAGATCAAGAATTACGGTAGGTATGTAATTTTAAGTTTCTGCTTTTCTGCCAGTGGGAAAGCCTTCCTCACTGTCATCTCACCCTGTATTCTGTACATTTTTCAAGGGATTGCTTCATACCAATCCCCCCTTTAGGGATCCTACCCCTGCTTGGGATCTTAATGTTTGCATTGCTCAGCTTATGCAACCCCCTTTTGAACCTTTGACTTGGAAAACTGTGTTCCTGGTAGCTGTTACCTCTGCCAGGCATATCAGTGAATTGCAAGCTCTGTCAGTGGAGCCTGATTTTATCTCATTCCATAGAGATAAGGTGGTCCTTAGAACTAATAGGAGGTTTTTACGTAAAGTGGTTTCAGATTTTCATCTGAACCAATCTGTGTCTCTCCCTGTGTTCTTCACTGATCCTTCTTCTTCAGGAGAAAGAAGTTTACACAGTTTGGATGTTAAAAGAGCCCTTAGTTACTACATTGAGTGTACTAAGGCTCACAGGTTTGACTCCCTTCAGTTGTTTCTCACTTATGGGGAAGTGGGTAAGGGCAAACCTGCCACTAAAAGAACTATTGCCAGGTGGATTGTCTCTTGTGTTCAATTCTTATTTATTTATTTAAGAGATTTACCAGGTAAGCATACTGAGCAGGGACCTATCGTTTCCAAATGCGACCTGGGGGGTTACATACAATACAAATAGGTGCAAAAACAATGGTGCTACAACAGGTTCAGAGCAGATGCATACATGGTGATTACAACAGGTCCAGAATAGTTACAGGCTGGACTATACATTAGTTAGTGATTCTGCTATGAGAAGCTAGGCAAACTACCTCCCTCAGGCCTGAGGGCTCATTCGACTAGAGGTATAGCTGCTTCCCTGGCTGCGGACAGGGATTTTCCATTGCTAGAGATATGTAAAGCAGCCACCTGGAAAACAGTCCACATTTACCATACATTACTCCCTGAATATCCAGGCTAGGAGTGATGCTAGGTTTGGTACAGCAGTACTGCAGATCCTATTCCCAAAATAGGTTCCGTACCCTCCTCCTGGGAAGTACTGCTTGGTAGTCTGCATATTGGCAGAATACAGCAAGACTCCATCAGAAGAAACACAATTACTAAGGTGAGTAATTTTTTCTTGCCTACCTATTTCTGTTTCAGACTGTTATCCACTGACTATTGCTTTTAGTCATTGACTGCCATACCAACAACCCAGGTTCAAGCATGGACCTGGGTCTCTTGAGGACTGACTTGAGGGTGGATGCACATCTGTAGGACAGGGAGAGGAATCTGGGTGGCAGCACCATGGGACAGCATGGGAAGGGACCCCACATCTGGATGCCTGAGGTGTCTCTGTGGAGGCTGAGTACACACATGTCTGTGCCCAATAAGGAAGAAAATAGAAGGAAAAACCCTCTGACTGCAGAACAGTGGTGGCCTGCTCTCTTGCAGGCCCCACACTGATGACTAGGCACCTCTGATCCAAGATCTCTGATCCAAGGTTTCTGGTGGTCCTGCCACAGGGCCTTGGATCAGTGCCTTGGGGTCGTCAGCTGTAACGCTCACCCCATTCTCCTATACTGTACCCATCTCAGCTTATTTACTTATAAATTGGGGTAAATGCTAGGGCTGACTACCCCGTGGCACACCCCCTGACACCTGTTGGTGTGTCAGGGTGGGGGTAGGGTGTAAGGGTTGGAAACCCTAATGCCATATTTCCCTATTTTTATGGCTTTAACCCTAACTAGAGCATTAACAACATTTTTTGCAATATGTACTCTGTGTGTGTGTGTGTATACAGGTATATATATATGTATGTGTATATATAATATATATTTCAAACAACATGAAGTCTTGCTATATTATGACATATGCAGTTTGTCCCAGCCTTAGAACTGCTCCGGAGGTGAAAGAGTTAACTTCCATGCCAGGCATGGAATCTTGAGCGTGAGCTCGGTTGAAAAAACTCTGTCTGTTGATCTTCAAACTGAAACTGTCAGATTCTTTACTCCGCCTCACTGAACAGTCGCTCCGGAGATTCCTCCTACTGCTCGGTTCATTTGTCGGTTAAAAAAGTGTTATTTCTCGGTTTTTTTAAACCGCATTTGTATATTTTAACCGCAACCGGTCGGTTCAAGCTCTGTCTGTGGTATCGTAAGTAATAGATAGGTTTTACATTTCTCTGTGTGGAACTTGCAAACGTTGTTATCGGTTCGGTTTGAACCGATCAGGTTGTTGTTAAAACTTATTAAATTACATTTAGAGTGCGGTTCCCGGTTCTTATCGGTTCTAAAAAAAACCGATTTCATTACGGTTTTTTCCACGACCCATGACATGGTTGGGAACCGATAATGGTGTCTTGCTTGGCGATTTGCCGGAAAAGGGCAAGTTTTTGGTTAGGCTGGCATTATGTCTGAGAAACCCAAAAGAAAACCGGCCCACTGGGTTTCAGCACTGTAGTGTCTATGGGGAAGCCTTTGCCAAGGCTGACCCACACACCACATGTGTTTATTGTCTGAGGTTTGACCACCTCAATGCAGACTGCCAGATTTGCAAGAATTTCCCTGCAGCTACCCTGGACAAGAGAGTTGGTAGGCTCAGGGAACCAGAGGCCAAAAAGTCCGCTGACCCAGATGGCCAGCCCGGTTCGGTGCCAACCGAACCAGAAGGAGTGCCCTCTGACCAGGGCGATACTTCCTCGGGTAAACGAAGAGCTGACTCGGAGGAGCCAGTTCCAGCAAAGAGGACTAGAAAATCAGCAGGTGTGGAGCCAAAATTTCATTCTCCAACTGCTGCAGAGATAGCCAAAGCGATCCAAATTGTCCAGTCGCTTTCCCCGGTTCCGTCCAAACTGGCACCATCAGGTAAACGGTCGGTTCGGTCGGTTCCACCGGTTCAAGAATATGATATAGAAGAATTTTATGAACCGGAGGAGGGGGAGGAGGATTATGAAGAGAGTGAATGTGATTTTGAAAGTCTGGATGTGCCCATTGAACCGGACATCTCCCCAGACAGACCTTCAGGAGTGTCTCCCCCTAGGCTTTCTGAGTCCCCTTCTCATTTTCTGTTTTATAAAAAAGTTGCTGAAACCCTCCAGCTCCCTTTGGAAGAAGCTGTGGATGAACAGGAGGAGCCTGACTATGTGGAAATGATGGATATCCCAGAGTCCAGGAGATTGTCTATTCCTTTACATAAATCTTTTAGGAAGCAGACAATAAAAATTTTAAAAGCTCCTAATTCTTTACCTCCTGTGGATAAAAAGATGGACAGGAGGTACACATTGTCAGGCTCTGATACGGAGTTCTTTCACAACAATGCTGCCATGTTGGTAGTGCAGGCTGCAGCCTGTGATAAGGCAAATATTCCCTTGGCTTCACACCCCCCTGACAAGGACTCCAGGAGGATTGATGCCATGGCAAAGAAACAATACATGGCAGCATCCTTGGGACTCAGACAGGCAAATTATATGGCCTATGTTGCAAGATACCAGAAATCCAGATGGGATACTGTTATGGCTTTAGCGAAACAGGTCCCTGACCAGCTTGCCAAGGAGCTGGAACAGGTGGCTGCTGATGGTATTGAGGCATCCAAGGTGCAATTCCATGCTGCAGTGGACTCTAATGATGTATCTTCAAGAGTCATGGCTACATCTGTGGCTTTTCGTAGAATGGCTTGGCTCAGGTGTACTAGCCTGTCACAGGATACCCAGGCTAAGGCCATGGATTTTCCTGTTGTGGGTAATTCTCTGTTTGGGGAGCAGACAGAGAATTACATGAAGAAAATGGATGAGTATAGGACCACTTATAGGAGTGCACAGGCCAAGGAGAGGCAAGCCACTCCTCAGAGGCAGCTTTCCAGGGGCAGGGGCAGGCCTTTTCACAGGCCTTTTTACCAAGCCCAGGCCTCCTCTTCAGCTTATGCCCAGAGGGGGTTCTTCAGAGGGAGAGGCAGACGGGCTACGCCCCTGCCAAACAGGCACCCTGATGGGATGCCCAGGGCCGATTCTCCATTACCTGTAGGGGGCAGGCTGGCTTACTTCGTCCAGGACTGGGAGTCTTTAACATCAGACAAGTGGGTCCTGGAAGTAGTAAGCAAGGGACTGGTTCTCAGCTTCAAAAAAATTCCAAAGATGAGAACCAGATCCTTTCCACCTGCAAATCCATCAGACGCTCTTGCTTTGGAAACAGAAGTCTCAACCCTCCTGGCTCTCAGAGCTGTAGAAAGGGTTCCTCCCCTACACCAGGGCAAAGGACTGTACTCCAGGTACTTCCTTACCCCAAAAAAGACAGGAGAATGGCGGTCCATCCTGGATCTAAGATACCTAAACAAGCACCTTTTAAAACCAAAATTCAAAATGGTGACTCTGGGAATTATTTTACCTCCCTAAGGCCAGGGGACTGGCTAGCGTCCCTGGACCTCAAGGATGCCTACTTCCATGTTCTCATCAGAAGCTCCCATCAAAAGTACCTCAGATTCGAACTGCCCTCAGGCCATTACCAGTTCAGAGCAATGCCCTTCGGCCTCACCTCTGCCCCAAGGGTATTCACCAAATGCCTGGCAGTAGCAGTTGCTCACTTAAGAAGGCAAAAGATTGCCATCTTTCCTTACCTGGACGACTGGCTCATAGTGGGTCAGTCTCCAGACCAAGTCAAATCACACCTTCAGGTTACCCAGCAGCTGCTTACATCTCTAGGTTTTCTTCTCAATCTTCCAAAGTCAGTTCTAGAGCCTGTTCAGCTACTCACCTTCATAGGCACAGAACTGGACACAAAGCAGGCCAGAGCTTTCCTTCCTCTAGAAAGAGTAAAGACCCTGGTGGCTCTGGCCTCCTCCTTCACTCTGCAGGTCTCTCGACCAGCAGGGCACTTTCTACAGCTCCTTGGCCACATGGCTGCTTCCACAGCTGTAGTGCAAGGAGCAAGATTTCAGATGAGGGACATCCAGTTCCATTTGAGAGCCTTCTGGTCTCAAAGGAGAGATCCTCTAACCAAATTGATCCCAGTAATTCGAACCCTGATCCAGGCCCTGCAGTGGTGGCAGGATCAGAGCAATCTGAGACAGGGGGTTCCTTTCATCCCTCAATCTCACTCCTTGACTCTTACTACAGATGCGTCCCTCTTGGGATGGGGAGCTCACATGGGCAACCTCACCACCCAGGGATTGTGGTCCCCTCAGGAATCTCTGCTCCACATCAATCTGTTGGAACTCAGAGCTGTTTTTCTAGCACTTCAGGTTTTTTCTGCATCTGTTCAGAACAAAGTGGTACAGGTCAGAACAGACAACACCACTACAATGTGGTACATCAACAAGCAAGGGGGCACTCGGTCTTCGGCCTTGTGCACCGAGGCAATGAAGTTGTGGTCTCTGGCTTATTCCCTGAACACCTCCCTCATGGCAGTTCACCTCCCAGGCAACGACAATGTCCTGGCAGATGCTCTCAGCAGGATTTCCCAGGGCCATCACGAATGGTCACTGGATCCCCTAGTACTGGGGTTAGTATTTGCCAGGTGGGGCATCCCCTCAGATAGATCTTTTTGCAGCCCCAGACAATCACCAACTTCCGCTTTTTTGTTGCAGGCCCCCAGTGTTGGGCTCAGTCCCTCTGGATGCCTTCCTTCTCGATCGGGAAGGGAAGTTCCTCTATGCCTTCCCACCCTTTCCTCTCTTGTTCAAGGTGCTAGTCAAAATCAGATCTCAACCTTGCAAGATGATTCTGATTGCTCCAGATTGGGCCAGACAGCCCTGGTATCCACTCCTTCTGTCCTTAGCAGTCCACCTTCCCTGTGTCTCCCAGGAATCACAATCTGTTATCCTGTGCCCAGGGAGAGTTTGGTATCCGAATCTCAATCCCTCAACCTCAAGGCTTGGCTCTTGAGAGTTAGAGTTTCTGACCTACACCTTTCTCAAGGTGTACTCGATATCTTGAAAGCTTCTAGGAAGCCTTCCACCAGGGCTACTTATAATTCTAAATGGAAAAGGTTTTCCATATGGTGCTCTGGAAAGCATATTTCCCCAGAATCTGCTGATTTGCCCACAGTCCTGGACTATATGGTCCATCTAAATTCTTTGGGGCTGAGGCCAGCTACCCTGAAAGTGCATTTGGCAGCTGTCTCTGCTTTTATTTCAGCAGGAAAGCCCCTTCTCTTCTCTGCTCACCCTGTATTCTCCAAGTTTTTCAAGGGATTGCTTCACACCAACCCTCCATTCAGGGACCCTGCTCCTGCCTGGGATCTTAATGTTTGCATTGCTCAGCTAATGCAACCCCCTTGAGCCTTTGTCTTCAGCAGAGCTTAAGTACTTGACTTGGAAAACTGTGTTTCTAGTAGCCATCACTTCTGCCAGGCGTTAAGTGAATTACAAGCTTTGTCAGTGGAGCCTGATTTTATCTCCTTTCACAGAGATAAGGTAGTCCTCAGGACTAACAGGAAGTTCTTGCCTAAGGTGGTTTCAGATTTCCACCTTAATCAATCTATATCTCTTCCAGTGTACTTCACTGACCATTCCTCCTCTGGCGAGAGGAGGCTGCACAGTTTAGATGTAAAGCGAGCCCTTAGTTACTACATGGAGCGTAGCAAGGGTCACAGGTTTGACTCCCTCCAACTGTTCCTCACTTATGGTGAGGTTGGTAAAGGGAAACCTGCCACTAAAAGATCCATTGCCAGGTGGATTGTCTCTTGTATCCAATTTTGCTATCAAAAACTGGGTAAGGTTCCCCCTTCAGGCCTGAGGGCTCACTCTACCAGAGGTACAGCTGTGTCCCTAGCTGCGGCCAGGGACATTCCTATCTTGGAGATATGTCAGGCAGCTACCTGGAAAACAGTACACACTTTCACCAAGCATTACTCCCTGGACATCCAGGCTAGGAGTGATGCTCGGTTTGGCACAGCTGTGCTTCAGAGCCTATTTCCTAAGTAGGTTCTGTCCCTCCTCCATGGAGGTACTGCTGTGTAGTCTGCATATGTCATAATATAGCAAGACTTCATGTTGTTTGAAGAAAAAATTACTCACCTTAGTAATGTTGTTTCTTCTAATGGAGTCTTGCTATATTATGACCTCCCCCCCGCCTGCCCCTCTCAGAACCTCTGCTCTTGGGATGTGGGTTGGCAGTGCAGTGTTGGCACTTAATGATGCCCACCATGTGTTTTTCACCCCTCTTTTTTTGGGGTGTTTGGGTGTTGTATTTATTTTATTTTATTTTTTGGATCCCCTGACTTGAGTCTTGGTTTTGGAACCAGAAAAATGTGTTAATATTTTAGTAGCCAGTTGGCTAGTGTAGGTTTACAGCTTCCACACAGAACCTTAGTGAGTTTTGCTCGTAAAGATCTGACAGTTTCAGTTTGAAGATCAACAGACAGAGTTTTTTCAACCGAGCTCATGCTCAAGATTCCATGCCTGGCATGGAAGTTAACTCTTTCACCTCCGGAGCAGTTCTAAGGCTGGGACAAACTGCATATGTCATAATATAGCAAGACTCCATTAGAAGAAACAACATTACTAAGGTGAGTAATTTTTTCATATATACATGCATTGCAAAAAACTTTGTTTAATGCATCAGTTAGGGTTAAAGTGACAAAAGTGGGTAAATGAGACCTTAGGGTTGAGCCCCTAACTCCCCCACCACCCCATCCTCCACAGACAGACAGACGCCAGGACGTGCCATGGGGTCGTGAGGCCCAAGTCTCACCCTATTCCATGTGTAAACAGATTGACATGCTACAGTAAAAGAGAATGGAGTGAGAGTTAGGCCACACAACCCCATAGCACACCCCGGCATCTGTCTATCTGTCTGTGGAGGATGGGGTGGTGGGGGGGTTAGGGGCTCAACCCTAACGTCTCATTTCCCCACTTTTCTTGCTTTAACCCTAACTGATGCATTAAACAAAGTTTTTTGCAATTAATTTCCTTACATTTTGAAAAAAGTGCAATATAACTAGTAAATAGAATGTGTTGGTGGTAGCGTGGGGACCTCCCACCAAGCTGCCCATTTCTGCATAAAGATATGCATCTGTGGGAGCATGGGCCCTCTGGGCCCTGCACTCCCACTTGCACATAGCTACAGAGCCATACAGCAGCCCTACAGGGCAAGGAACCCTTGTAACACTGATTTGCCGATATCTCGGGAACCGTGGCAGCTAGAAAAAAAATTCAAGTGCCGTTGTAATCATGACAGCGAGAACTACACATGACATGCATCAAACAAATCCATGTCTCACACTGTTTATGAGATACGGGCACCAAGAAACGCTATGGTTGCTAACTTTGAGGGTGTAATACTGGTCCACGGACCTGAAAATTAGCAATTGAAATACTGTTTTCCAAGTATCTCTGTAACCGTACAAGGTAAAAAAAAATGCAAAATGTATGGTATTCATGGCTTTCCAACATATTTCTGCAGAATTTTTGTGATGAAAAATCCATATCTCGAACTGTTTTCGAGATACGGGCGCCGAAAGGCATGACGGCTGCCTCAATGTTATCCTATGGTAAAAATAACTTTGTGATGGCATATCTATAGAACTGCTTAACTTTCCAACACCTAAACAGCATAACTCACACCTGTAGGGCATCCCATTAATACCCTAAAAATTGCATGTAAAAAGACCAAACCGTTACTTTACATTGCGCTGGTAAACTTTTCACAGGTTAAAAAATTTCTAGTCCGTGAGGTAGCAAAATCCCCAGCCACCAGATCAGTCCCTGTCCGCGAGCTGTCAAAATCGCCGTCCATGAGTGATCCTCAACTATCAGATTTTGCCTATCTGGTCCCTAAGTGATGGTCAAGGATTTTGCTGCCTCGCGAAGGAGGATCGGCTGGTGGACTAGAATTTTTACAGCTCGTGGACCACAATTTTGTCACCTCGCAAAAGAAGATTCAAAAACCCAGTTCTCTTCTGCGAGCTGACAAAATCCTAGTACGCTAACCCATCCTCTTTCGCGAGATAGCAAAATCCTTGCCCCTCAGCTTAATCCTCATCCGTGAGAAGGGCCATCTGGTCACAAAGTGATGGACAAGGATTTTGCAGCTTTGCAAAAGAGGATTGGCTAGGTGACTAGGATTGTTAGCGAATCACGGTTAAATAATTTTTAAATTTGAAAAGGCTATTTTTTGGGGGGACAAAACGAAGCAAACCAAAGGCATGAATTTGTAGAGGGCATCACCCTGAACAAAACCCATGCCTCATTACACCAAAAAATCACCCGTGGAGAAAGCTATGACATTTTGTTTGGGGGCGGAATGAAAACAAGATGGCAGCTCGTGGACAAGGAATTTTTCTGACGGACTAGGATTTTTAAAAATCCTCGTCCACGAGCTGACAAATTCCTTGACCGTAAGCCCAATCCTAGTCCAAAAATATACATATAAATCTTGGAGTGAACTGAGCATGCTCAGAAGTCAACAATTAAATAACTTTAGAAAAGATTAATATTTTTGAACCAAACCATTGCTGTATTGTTCTTTGACCCAAACTCTTTCTACATTCCAAATTTCAAAGACCACATCGTATGGCTGCAGAACCATGGACAAAAAAAGTGTCAAAAGTGGCAAAAAATGCATTTTTCAGTGCTTTGCTGCGCAAAAACTATAAGTCTGACCGAAACACAACTTGGTAAATCAAGAGATTTACCATACCAGACCGTGCATTCCAAATTTCGTGCAAATCTGTTCTACGGTTGCAAAGTTATTAACATGCACAAATTGAGGTTTAACATTAAAGTGCCTACTCAACCCTAACTATAGGGGTGCGCCCACGCCCTATAATATATATATACATATATTCTTTGCAAAAAACAATGTTAATGCAGACATTAGGGTTGTAAAAACGCAAAGCGTACAAAGACGGGAAATGAAAAAACATTAGGGATTTGGGACTCTGGAGTATTGGCAAATCAGTGGTGTGGTCCTACTTGCGGTTGTCAAACCTAATGACCACCCCCCAACCCGTAGCCTCCTATCCAAAGCACAAGATACAGCTCCAGCCTAGTGCCTTATAGTGATACAGTATGGCCAGCATAATCTGTCAGAGCTTTCGGGCGCCATGGGTGCCACTGGTGCCCTCGGGTGCCATTCTTGCCATGGGTACCATGGTGCCATGGGTGTCGGGGGTGCCCTCGGGTGTCATTGTTACATGGGTGCCGGGGATGCCTGCGGGTACTGCCGCGGCTGGCCTCGAGTATCGCCCAGGTTGGCATAGGCACTGCTTGGTGGCCTCCTGTGCAACAAGTGATGCTGGTGCAGCACGGGTGCTAGCGGGTGCTGTATGGCAGAATTAGTGACACATTTTTCCTTTTCGGACTTCCTTTCCACAGATCTTGTGGCGGGATGTTTATCGCAGAATGAACTCCTGTTCTGCGGATTATTTTTTCCACACATCTTAGTGAGTGGCAGTCTATGTGGGATCTTGTGTCCTCCAGCAGTTTTCTGCTGATGGAACTCTGCTGTACTGCTCTGCCAGTGGAATTTCATTCTGCTCAGCACTAACTCGGCTCTCTACATGGTACCAAGCTCCTCGACATCCTTCCTGATGGCGGAGTCTCTAGTGGCTCTGACCTAGATCTCTCTCTTGGAGGTCCTTCTGGGGTAGAAGTGCATCTAGATGGGTCTTTCAAGCAACATGAAGTCTTGCTGTATTCTGACAGTAGCAGTGAGTCCCAACCTTCGAACTGCCCCGGAGATGAAAGAGTTAACTTTCCATGCCAGGCATGGAACGCTGAGCTCGAGCTCGGTTGAGACTCTGTCTGTTGCTGTTTAAACTCAAACCGTCAGATTCTTTACTCCGTCTCGCTGAACAGTCGCTCCGGAGATTTCTCCTTCTGCTCGGTTCAATTTGTCGGTTAAAGTACCGTTTTTCTCGGTTTTCGACCAAATTTAAACCACAACCTGTCGGTTCAGTCTCTGTCTGTGGTATTCGTGAGTACTAGATAGGTTATATATTAATTTTATTATGTGTGGAACTTGCAAACGGTTTATCGGTTCGGTTTGAACCGATCAAGTTGTTTAAAAATCCTAAATTATACTTTTAGAGTGTGGTTACCGGATCCTATCGATTCTAAAAAAACGGATTTTATTACGTGTTTTTTTCCACGACCCGTGACACGGTCAGGAACTAATAAGAGGGTCTTGCCTGGCGGATTGCCATTAAAAGGGTAAGTTTGGTTAGGACTGGCACAATGTCTGAGAAACCAAAACGAAAAACCGGGCCCACTGGGTTTCAACACTGTAGTGTGTGTGGGGAAGTCTTTACCAAGGCTGACCCCCACACCACCTGTGTTTATTGTCTGGGGTTTGACCACCTCAATGCAGACTGCCAGATTTGTAAAAATTTTCCTGCAGCTACCCTAGAAAAGAGAGTTGGTAGGCTCAGGGAAAGGGAGGCCAAAAAGTCCGCTGAACCAGATGGCCAGCCCGGTTCGGTTCAAACCGAACCAGAAGGAGTGCCCTCTGACCAGGGCGAGACTTCTTCGGGAAAAAGGAGATCCGACTCTGAGGAGTTGGTTCCAGCAAAGAGAGCTAGAAAATCAGCTGGTGTGGGGCCAAAACTTCCCTCTCCAACCGCTGAAGAAATAGCCAAAGCGATAAAAATTGTGCAGTTGCTTTCCCCGGTTCCGACCGAACCGGCGCCATCAGGGAGGCGCTCGGTTTGGTCGGTTCCACCGGTTCAAGATTATGATTTAGAGGAGTATTATGAACCGGAGGAGGGGGAAGAGGAGTATGAGGAAAGTGAATGTGGATTTGAAAGTCTGGATGTGCCCATCGACCTGGACATCTCCCCAGACAGACCTTCAGGAGTGTCTCCTCCTAGGCTTTCTGAGTCCCCCTCCCATTTCATGTTCTATAAAAAAGTGGTTGAAACCCTCCAGCTTCCTATGGAAGAAGCTGTGGATGACCAAGAAGAGCCTGACTTTGTGGAAATGATGGATATCCCAGAGTCTAGTAGGCTGTCTATTCCCTTGCATAAATCTTTTGGGAAACAGACATTTAAACTTTTAAAGACTCCTAACACTATACCTCCTGTGGATAAGAGAATGGACAAGAGGTATGCATTGTCAGGTTCTGATACGGAGTTTCTTACACAACAATGCAGCCATGTTGGGGTAGTGCAGGCTGCAGCCTGTGACAAGGCAAATATTCCCTTGGCTTCACACCCCCCAGACAAGGACTCCAGGAGGACTGATGCCATGGCAAAGAAACAGTACATGGCAGCATCCATGGGACTCAGGCAGGCCAATTATATGGCTTGTGTTGCTAGATATCAGAAATCCAGATGGGACACTGTCATGGCTTTAGCAAAACAGGTCCATGGCCAGCTTGCCAAGGAGCTGGAGCAGGTGGCTGCTGATGGCATTGAGGCATCCAAGGTGCAGTTCCATGCTGCAGTGGACTCAAATGATGTGTCATCAAGAGTCATGGCTACATCTGTGGCACTTCGCAGAATGTCTTGGCTCAGATGTACTAGCCTGTCACAGGATACCCAGACTAAGGCCATGGATTTTCCTGTTGTTGGTAATTCTTTGTTTGGGGAGCAAACAGAGAATTACATGAAGACAATGGATGAGTATAGGACCACCTACAGGAGTGCCCAGGCCAAGGAAAAGCAGGCCACTCCTCAGAGGCAGCTTCCCGGGGGCAGGGGCAGGCCTTTTCATAGGCCTTTCTACCAAGCCCAGGCCTCCTCTTCTGCATATGCTCAGAGGGGGTTCTTTAGAGAGAGAGAGGTAGAAGGGGTACCAGCAGACCTGCTTCCACCCCTCAGCCAAAACCCCCTGCCAAACAGGCACCCTGATGGGTTTGACAGGGCCGATTCTCCACCACCTGTAGGGGGCAGGCTGGCTTACTTTGTCCAGGACTGGAAGTCTCTAACATCAGACAAGTGGGTCCTGGAAGTAGTAAGCCAGGGACTGGTTCTCAGCTTCAAAAGTTTTCCAAAGCTGAGAACCAGATCCTTTCCACCTGCAAACCCCTCAGAAGTACTTGCCCTAGAGGCAGAGGTCTCTTCCCTCCTAGCTCTCAGAGCTGTGGAAAGGGTTCCACCCCATACCAGGGCAAAAGGTTGTACTCCAGATACTTCCTTACCCCGAAAAAGACAGGAGAATGGCGGCCCATCCTGGATCTCAGATACTTAAATAAGCACCTGTTAAAACCAAAATTCAAAATGGTGACTCTGGGAATAATTTTACCCTCTCTAAGGCTAGGGGACTGACTAGTACCCCTGGACCTCAAGGATGCCTACTTCCATAGTCTCATCAGAAGCTCCCATCGAAAGTACCTCAGGTTCGAGCTGCCCTCAGGCCATTACCAGTTCAGAGCAATGCCCTTTGGACTAACCTCTGCTCCATGGGTGTTCACAAAATGCCTGGCAGTAGTAGTTGCTTCTCTAAGAAGGCAAAGGATTGCCATCTTCCCTTACCTGGACGACTGACTTACAGTAGGCCAGTCCCCCGACCTAGTCAAGTCAGACTTACAGATAACTCAGCAACTGCTCACCTCATTAGGTTTCCTCCTGAATCTTTCAAAGTCAGTTCTAGAGCCTGTCCAGCTCCTCACCTTCATAGGCACAGAGCTAGACACAGAAAAGGCCAGAGCTTTCCTTCCCCTGGACCGGGCAAGAACCCTTATCTCTCTGGCCTCCTCATTCACCCTGCAGGTATCTCGACCAGCAAGGCATTCTCTACAGCTCCTGGGGCACATGGCTGCTTCCACAGCAGTGGTGCAGGGAGCAAGATTTCAGATGAGGGACATTCAGTTCCATTTGAGAGCCTTCTGGTCTCAAAGGAAGGACCCTCTGACCAAATTGATCCCAGTGACTCGAACCCTGATCCAGGCCCTACAGTGGTGGCAGGATCAGAGCAATCTGAGACAAGGAGTCCCCTTTGTCTCTCAGTTCCACTCCTTAATCCTTACTACTGATGCCTCCCTCTTGGAGTGGGGGGTTCACTTGGGCGACCTGACCACCCAGGGGTTGTGGTCCCCTCAGGAATCTCTGCTTCACAGCAATCTGTTGGAACTCAGAGCAGTGTTTCTAGCACTTCAAGCTTTTTCCAAATCTGTTCAGAACAAAGTTATCCAGGTCAGAACAGACAATACCACCACAATGTGGTACATCAACAAGCAAGGGGGCACTCGGTCTACGGCCTTGTGCACAGAAGCAATGAAGTTGTGGTCTCTGGCTTATTCCCTGAATACCTCCCTCACAGCGGTTCACCTTCCAGGCAAGGACAATGTCCTGGCAGATGCTCTCAGCAGGATATCCCAGGGCCATCACGAATGGTCAATGGATCCCCTGGTCTTGGAGGTGATTTTTTCCAGATGGGGCACCCCACAGATAGATCTTTTTGCAGCCCCAGACAATCACCAACTTCCCCTTTTTTGCTGCAGACCCCCAGTGTTGGGCTCAGTCCCCCTGGATGCCTTAGTTCTCAGTTGGGAAGGGAAGTTCCTGTATGCCTTCCCCCCTTCCCTCTCCTGTTCAAAGTGCTAGTCAAAATCAGATCTCAACCCTGCAAGATGATCCTGATTGCTCCAGACTGGGCCAGACAGCCTTGGTATCCACTCCTACTGTCCTTAGCAGTCCATCTTCCCCTGTGTCTTCCCAGGAATCACAACCTGTTATCCTGTGCTCAGGGGAGGGTTTGGTACCCGAATCTCAAATCTCTCAGTCTCAAGGCCTGGCTCTTGAGGAGTTAGTTTGCTGATTTACAGCTCTCCCAAGGCGTAATGGACATTCTGAAGGCTTCTAGGAAACCTTCCACCGGGGCTACTTATAATTCCAAGTGGAAAAGATTTTCCATATGGTGCCTGGAAAGCATACTTCCCAGAGTCTGCTGATCTGCCCACAGTCCTTGATTATATGGTCCATTTAAATAGCTTAGGGCTTAGACCAGCTACACTGAAGGTGCATCTGGCAGCTGTCTCTGCTTTTATCTCAGCAGGTAAGCCCTCTTCTGTTTCAGCTCACCCTGTATTCTCCAAGTTTTTCAAGGGATTGCTTCACACCAACCCTCCTTTCAGGGACCCTGCCCCTGCTTGGGACCTTAATGTTTGTGTTGCTCGGCTTATGCAACCCCCCTTTTGAGCCTTTGTCTTCAGCAGAGCTTAAGTACTTGACTTGGAAAACTGTGTTTATGGTAGCCATCACCTCTGCCAGACGCGTAAGTGAGTTACAAGCTTTGTCAGTGGAGCCTGATTTTATCTCCTTTCATAGAGATAAGGTGATCCTCAGGACTAACAGGACATTTTTGCCTAAGGTGGTTTCAGATTTCCACCTTAATCAATCTATATCTCTTCCTGTGTACTTCACTGACCATTCCTCCTCAGGCAAGAGGAGGCTCCACAGTTTAGATGTGAAAAGAGCCCTTAGCTACTACATAGAACGTACCAAGGGTCACAGGTTTGACTCCCTCCAACTGTTCCTCACTTATGGTGAGCTTGGTAAGGGGAAACCTGCCACTAAAAGATCCATTGCCAGGTGGATTGTCTCTTGTATCCAATTTTGTTATGGGAAACTGGGTAAGGTTCCACCCTCAGGCCTGAGGGCTCACTCTTCCAGAGGTACAGCTGCTTCCCTGGCTGCTGCCAGTGACATCTCTATTCTAGAGATATGTCAAGCAGCTACCTGGAAAACAGTTCACACTTTATCAAGCATTACTCCTTGGATATTCAGGCTAGGAGTGATGCTCGGTTTGGCACAGCTGTTCTTCAGAGCCTATTTCCTAAGTAGGTTCTGTCCCTCCTCCATGGAGGTACTGTTTTGTGCTACATTGTCAGAATACAGCAAGATTTCATGTTGTTTGAAGAAAACATTACTCACCTTAGTAATTTGTTTCTTCTAATGGAGTCTTGCTGTATTCTGACCTCCCCCTGCCTGCCCCTCTCAGAACCTGTGTTTTGGGATGTGGGTGGGCAGTGGCAGTGTTGGCACTCAGTAGATGCCCACCTTGTTGTTTCACCCCTTTCTTGGGTGATTTGGTGTTGTGTTTTTCATTTTTTGGGTCTCCTGACTTGAGTCTTTGTTTTGGGACCAAAAAATGTGTTTTTTATGTTTAGTAGCCAGTTGGCTAGTGTAGGTTTACAGCTTCCACACAGGGCCTTAGTGAGTTTGCTCGTAAAAATCTGACGGTTTGAGTTGAAACAGCAACAGACAGAGTCTCAACCGAGCTCGAGCTCGAGCTCAGCATTCCATGCCTGGCTTGGAAAGTTAACTCTTTCATCTCCGGGGCAGTTCGAAGGTTGGGACTCACTGCTACTGTCAGAATACAGCAAGACTCCATTAGAAGAAACAACATTACTAAGGTGAGTAATTTTTTCTTCGCTGTTTTTCTGGTCAGTAATACAGCAGACAACTCATTTTATATACTGAAGGGCACGTCTCCTCTATCATCAGAGTCCGCGATGGAAAATCTTTTCAGTAATTCCTCAGTAATGGGGTCCACTATAGTATTTCACACTGTGTCCGTGGACCATACACTTCTGCGTCTAGACTTTTTCAATCATCAAGACAGTTACACTCTGTGGAACATCCTAATTTAATGGTCGGGAGCCGCTCTAGCTCGTCCGCTCCTTTGATAGGGGTATATAGCCCCCTTGTGATACTGCCCCTTCGGTGGCTTCTTCAGCACAGGTGGTTATCCTCTCTCCAGCTGTGATTATTAGTCCGGTCATGATTTCAGTATGGATCCTCAGGCTCCTTCTGCACTCAGATGGAGAACATCTTCGTCATTTTGTAGCAAGACAATCCTTGCGAAATAGCAGCCTGAAAGCCTTATTAGGCTTGGATTGAAAAAAAATAATTTTTATCACAGCACAGAGCCTAGCTGAAATTACCCGATATCCCCCTTTTTAGATCTGGTGAGGTTCCGCCTCAGCCCCGAGGCGCTCGTCTCCCGACTACGGTAAAGAGTACCTGACTTCTTCTTCCCCTAGGGGGAGTCCGATCCAGCGGTGGTATGGGTCATCTCTTTCTCTAAGACAGATTTCTCTCATTCAGAGACATTTCCTAGACCTAGGCAACTACTCAGTCTGTTAATTCCCCTTTCTTTTTATCAGGCTTTCTTCTCTTGAGCAGAGCCTTGCAGCAGCAGAAGCGACTCTCCACTGAGTTGGAACTCAGGATCTTTCTTCGAGAGGGCTCTTGCAGTAGGTAATTACATATAGGACTGACGCCAGCAGGTGGCATGACCCCACGGAAACATTTCTAGCTGGCAGTCCCTGGCGAGGGACCACCCCATGTCAAGTGACCGGCGTCAGGAGACGTCGGTATAAAGGTGCGGTCCCGGATGCCCGCCGCCCAGTTCTTTCCTGCCGTTAGCTCAGTAGCTTCTCACGGAAAAGTTCTGCTTAGTCAGCCCTTCTTTCGTCATTTTTTTACCAAAAAACTCTATTTTTTCTACTAACATCTGTACTAGCGTCAGTGTATGTCATTCCCTACACCCTCCGAGCACAAGAATAAGTGTGATTCATGCGGCGCCCAGCTATCGCACAAGGACGACCACTCCCTGTGCCTGTTCTGCCTAGGCCCCAATCACCCAGTTGAGAAGTGCCAGCATTGCCTCAGTTTTAACACGGCTACCCAAAAAAGGCGGCAGCAATCCTTGGAAGCCCATATTCTGAAGAAGAAAATGAGTTCTATGGAGAAGGAGCTTAAAAAACTGAGGCAGGCGTCCACTTCCCCCGAAGGCCATCAGAAGAAGAAGGACAAGGAGAGGCACCGGGACAAAGGCTCCTCCACTGCTCCCTCGGGGAGTCGCTGGACGGAGTAACATCTCTCTCCGGGACGCTTTTCCTTGACGGCTGCTCGGGAGGTTTCTGTGGCAGCGCCAGCCCACCCAGATGGTCAAGGCCGGCTCCCTTTGCAGGTCTGCCTCTCAAGTAGCTGGAGGCCTCCCGCCTTGGTCTGGCCGCTGGCTCACAGCCTATCATCAGTGGCTACTTCCGCAGCTATGCTATTCCTCTGATGTCCCTGAGGGTTGGTGGTTTCATCCGGTTCTCCGGGCGACATTAATGGACACCTTCTCTCCTTCCACCGGACCAGGCCGACACTTTTCTTTCAGCCTGTCTCCGGACGCTTTTGTAAGTCGGACATCTGCTCCTCCAGCGCCCGCTGAGAGCTCACCTCTAAGCCTCACGTCAGCTCGTCCGACGTCCGGACGGTGAAGGAACAGACAACGGACCCCCCAACGTCAGTCGTTCCCGGTTCCCCGCAACCTTCGCTGCTGTCTGGGGAACCAGAGTCTCCCCAACCTGACCCCAGGGACTTTTCCCCTCCATCCCCGGGTGAAGCTGGGGATCTTTTGCCTCTGTCAGTCCTTCCTCCATCTGAAGCGCCGGACCTGACGTCTACTCCCCGGATGCTGGCTCTGACGCTGGCCCCTCCGAGGTCGGTACCTCTGGTGCCAGAGCCTCTGCTGTTGGCCCTGACGTCAGCCTTACCAACTCCGGGAGATATTCTGCTCCCATCGGGCCCTCTGCCCTCCGGGCTCTCTACTTCATACCCGCCCGTGAGGTTCCTGGCCGGGCCGTCTGCTCCAGTAGGCCCCCCGTCTCCGCTGGTATCCTCCGTCTATTCAACGCTGGTGTGCCTGGAACGCAGTATCTGGCACCATAGTACCCGACGCTGGGCTTCCCGACACCGCTGTACTCGACGCCTCAATACCCGCCACTGGGCTACCTGCAGCCGAAGCTTGATACGCCCGGGTATAACCTGTATTCTTATCCTCACCTCCTCCTCCACCGCCTCCCTCGCGGCCGCCGGGTGGACCTGCAGGAGACTTCGGCCTCCTGGTGGGCTGAGGCCAAGGCTCAGCTCACCAAAGAGGTCGAGAGCCGCCTTCTGGCAGCGGTGCCATCCCAGGTTCCCGTACGCCCCAGCTGCACACTCCCTCACCACCTCCGGACTCCGGGGTTTCTTCCATCTGGATCCAGAGGGGCAGGACACGCTTCCCCAGAGACTCCCCAGGTCCCGTCTCTTTCCTGGTCAGGAAAGGGTTTCTTCTCTCTTCATCCTCTGTTCACTTTCTGACTCCTCGGACTTCTTCCCGGACAGCTGCCCGAGAGACGCATTTTAGCCTCGCCTCCGCTGAAGCCCGGCCATAGCTCTCTGAAGTCTCTCCTCGAGGATCCTTCTTTACAGGAGTTGCTTAGGAAAATCCAGGAGGTTCGTAGTGGTCCTCCTTGAACCCAGATCCTCAGTGCCTGAAATTCTGCTGGAACATCTGGATCTGCCCATGACAGCTCCTACCTTGGTGCCACCTGGATAGAGAGCCTCACGCATCTTTGGGAGTTACCACACAATAGTGGGAAACAGTCATTTCCACCTTAGCTCCACTTCCTAGGAAGCTCCAACAGGCTATATCAGGCTCCAGAGGGTGTTGATCTGGATTCTACCCTCGCAGACCTCGGTCGTGGATTAGCACCACTCACGGCCGGGTCGGGCGAACCCAAAACATCTAAGCTCGCCACCTCCTGATAAGGAATTCGCCTTCTGGACCAGTATGGGAGAAAGATTTACGCCTCCACACTGGGGATTAGGGCCTGAACTATGTCGGCCACATGGGAGACTTCACTGTAAGCGCCATCTCTTTCTCAGGCGGAAGCAAATCACCTTGCCTGACTCCCAAGTTTCGCGAGCTACGATCTCGTCCACTCTGCTTTGCTCGGGGCCAGTCGATAATAGCTGCCACGCAGTAACATAATGATGCAGTGGACACTGCTGGCTGGAGTTTCAGCCTTCTCCTGTAGACCTACAGCATCATGCTTTTGGTTCCAGTGTCAGGTTTGGTCCCGGAGGTAATCTGCTTATCCAGTGGTGCTTAACTTTCCGGGTCCTGGTGCTGCTGGGTGATGTCAAGGACATCATTACCGATTTGTAAGAGAAGGGGATGGCTCTGAAGTCAGTTGATTCCATCGTCCTCATCAGTTGCAGCTGTCCTCAGAGACGAACGTACAAAGGCGAAACCCTCCCAGGGAAGGCGTGGCCACAAATGCCGGGCCCTCATGGGTTGCTAAGCTCCTTCCCAAAAAAGCTGGGTGCTTTCATGGCGCTTGTCCCACACCACCTGACTTCCTTTCCTCCACTGCCTCCTGACTCTCGTGAGGAACCGCTAGGAGGGAGGTTTTTCCTCCACCTTCCGGGATGGGAGAGGATAACCACGGATTCTTGGGTGCTCCAGCTCATGGCAGAAGGACACTCCATAGAGTTTCTTCAGAAGCCACCCCGCCACCCCCCTCTGAAGTTGTCATATTCACGGGAACATCTTCCTTTGGTCCAGGAGGAAATCTCAGCTGTTCTGCTGAAGCAAGCGATAGAGCCTGTCCCCCTTCATCTTCAGGGGACGGGTTACTATTCCCATTTCTTCCTGTTCCCAAAGAAGACGGGAGATCTCAGACCAACTTTGGATCTCAGTTCCCTGAATCTTTATGTAGAGTACAAAAGGTTAAGGATGCTCTCTTTGCAGAGCTTTCTGCCCGTCCTCCGGCCAGGTCAATGGCTTTGTGCTCTGGATATGCAGGATGCTTCTCTGCACATTCCCATTTGCCCATCTCATCTCAAATACCAATCAATCAATCAATCAAAATCTTTATTTATTCAGGCAAGCATCATTGAGCATAGCTCATTTACAAGATGGACCTGTTTGGTCATAACAATGTAAAGGTACAATTTTACACAAATACAAGATACAGATTGAATACAAAGAACAAAGACATTATAAATGAACAGATGCAAGAATATTCACATATATACAAAGCAATGAGCCAATGAAACTGGGTTATAATAAAAAAGGAGAAAAAAAAAATAAAACAGTACTGAAAGATTAAAGCGAGGGTGATGGGATTTTGGGAAAAAGATCTGGTAAGAGATAAGTGGGTGAAAGCTAGAAAACAAATTAAGGGGGACGTGCAAAAAAAAGGGGATGGGGGAAAAGGGGGTATGATAGGACTAGGCCTTGTGGAAACAGTTGCATGGCTCTGGAAAGAGACTAGTGTATAGCTTTTTGAAGGATGCTATTGGAATGAGGGTATTCAACTTCAAGATCTTTTGAAGAGAGTTCCAGATAAGTGCTAGAGAGTAGCTGATTGCAGCCCTCCCATACCGGGTATATGGTACAGTATCTTCAGCATGATGAGTCTATTATTCCTTAGGGCATATGGTCTGGATATGACCTGGGTAAAACAATCTGAAATGTAGGATGGTAATTTGTTTGTTAGAGCTTTGTAGATCCATAAAGCAGCATTTTTGTTTCTTCTATGATGTAGGGATGTCCAGCCGACTGCAGTATAGAGAGAGCAATGGTGGGTGCTGAAAGGAAGGTCTGTAATGAATCTAAGAGCTCTATGATACAAGGTATCCAATTTGTTTAAGTGGGAACAGGAGCAGTGACCATATAGGAATCATCATAATCAATGAGGGATAGGAATGATGCCAGGATTAATCTTGTTTAGAATTTCTGGGTTAGATAATGTTTGATTCTGTAAATAGGCCAAGTCTCTGTCTGAGCTTCTTCAGGAGCTCTTCAATGTGGCTCAGTGTAGTCAAGTCTATTGTCAATCTAAACCCCAAGATATTTAAATTTTATCCACATATTCCAGACTTTCACCAAGGATGGTAGATAATTGGGAAGGGTGTTTGGTGAGAGAGTGGAAGAGAAGCTCTGGAGGAGAAGAACATGGCTTCATTTTCTTGGCATTTAATAGGAGTTTCTTTTCTAGTAATTTGTGCAGCAGAGAGAACTCAGATTGTAAAAGTTCACAGGCTTTTGTTGGTGTAGGATTACTGACATATAGGACAGTATCATCTGCAAAAGGTGAATATTAGATTTGGTGAGATTGGAGTCAATGTTATTGATGTAAATGGCAAAGAGGATAGGGCCCAAGATGGAACCTTGTGGTACACCTCTTAGGAGTGGTTTTGAGGTAGATAGGTCATCTTCTTTTTACCTGCTGTAGTCTACCGAGAGGTAGCATCTGAACCATTGAAGAGAGATTGAGTCTAGGCCTATGGAATGCAGAGAGGAGATTAGTAGTTCATGGTCCACAGTATCAAGGCTTTTCTTAAATCCAGAAATACAGCACAGATTATTCTTTTTGTCTAATTCAGTCTGCCAATCATTAGTAACTTTTGTTAAGGCAGAGATGGTGCTGTGCATGGATCTAAACCCAGATTGAGCTGGGTTAAGGAGATTATTGGTATCAAGGTAGGCACTTAATTGGATGTTCACTAATTTTTCAAGCATTTTGGACAATACTGGTAAGATGGATATGGGCCTATAGTTGTTCCTTCGTTTTGCATTCCAGGGGGACCACTACCAGTTCAAGGCACTCCCGTTTGGTCTATCCTCGGCTCCCCCAAGTCTTTACCAATTGTCTGGCAGTGGTGGTGGCCCACCTTCGTACCACAAGGGCGTAGGATTTTCCTTCATCTGGACAACTGGCTCCTGGCGGCCTCGTCCAGGGAGGAACTCAGCTTCCCTTACTCCAGCAGGTTTTTCCTGCCTGGGTATTACTTATCAACCATTCCAAGTCTCATCTGGACCCATCCCAGAGGTTACAGTTTATTAGGGCGATCCTCATATGTGACTGATGGGCAAGGCCTTCCTGCCTCCCGGACAGGGCTGCCACCCTTCAGACCCAACAGTCTGTTAAACCACCAGGGTGGTCTCAACGAGGTCGGTCCTTTTGCCTTCTGGGCTCTTTACAAGGTTATCCCACGGTGGTACCGACTCCACATGAGGATCTCTCAGTGGACTGTATGCCTCAGTGGGATCAGCTAGTGGATGACCTAGATCACCTAGTTCTGATCTCCTGCATGATGCGAGACTTGCAATGGTGGATGTTTTGAGCTAACCCTGTTTCGGGAGTTCCTTTCTTTCATCCCCCCCCAGACTCTAATCACAGACGCCTCCAGGTGAAGGCTGGGAGCCCATCTAGTCCCTCATCGGACCCAGGGCTCCTGGTCCAACGCTAGAACAAGCTCTCCACATCAATGTGCTCGGAGCCTGGCAGTGCTATATGTTCTCCAAGCCCTTCACCAATACATCCTTCCTGGCCACCTCAGCCATCCAGACGGACAATATGTGCTGTGAATCAACAAGCAGGAGGACTCGGTCCTACCCTCTTGCAGTGAGGTGATGAGGGTTTGGATTGGAAACACCTAATACCCACCTTCACCCACAGCGACTCATGCCCAGGAGTCGACAACACCCTGGCAGACAAGCTGCTGCTCTTCTGCTCTGACTCACGAGTGGGAACTGGACCAAGGGGTCCTAGACAGTATCTTCCAACTTTGGGGAACACCGCAGGTCGACCTGTTCGCATCCCCCATAAATGCAAATCTTCCAGTCTTCTGCTCGCTTGTTCCAGAGCGAGGCGCTTTTTGGAGTGACGCTCTGTCTCTAGACTGGAAGGACAGATTCGTCTGTGCCTTTCCCCCAATTCCACTTATCCCACGAGTCTTGCAGAAACTGGCTTCAGAAGGAGCGTGAATGATTCTGATCGTTCCTTTCTGGCCCAGGCAAGTCTGGTTCTGTCTTCTACAATCATTTTCAGAGGATCCTTCTCTTCCTCTTCCTCTATCTCGAGGCTTGTTGACCCAGGATCAGGGGACCCTGGTCCATCCAGGCCTCAAATCCCTTCAACTGCATTCATGGCTCCTGCAGACCTAGCCCAATCCCGTTTTGGAGTGTCTCCCAAAGTGGTGGAGATTTTAGTGGAGGCCAGAAAACCCTCCACCAGATCCACTTATGCCATGAAGTGGAAAAGATTCTACTATTTGGGCGCTCTCAAGAACGTGGAACCTTTCTCCTGTTTAGTAGGGCTTTCTGTTGAGTATTACGTCATCTGTTTGACATGGGTCTTTAAGCCATTCCTCTCTGAGGGTACACACGGTGGCCATTTCAGCCTATCATGTTCCCTTTGCGGACAAGGCCTTTGCTCAACTGGAGGTCTCCAAGACCTTTCTCAGAGGGGTCCTCCATCTGAGGCCCGCCATCCATACTCCTGCTCCACCTTGGGACTTGAATTTTGTCCTCGAGAAACTTACCATTCCTCCCTTTGAACCTGCAGCTTCTGCAGATTTGAAGTTTCTTTCATGGAAGACACTCCTCTTGGTGGCCATTACTTCAGCTTGAAGAATCTCCGAGCTCCAGGCCCTGATGTGTAAATTCCCCTACTTGATTTTCTCACAAGAACAGTTGCTCTTCTCACGAATCCTCAGTTTCTACCTAAAGTATTAGCAAAGTCTACCTTAAATCAGTCCATAGAGCTACCTGCCTTTTTTACTCAGTACTGTAATCAAGCGGAATATTTACTCCATACTATGGATGTTCACCGGATTCTGAGATACTACACCAACAAGACGAAGGATCTCAGAAAGACTGATCAGTTGTTTGTCTCTTTTGCTCACAAAAGGGAAGGCAATGCTGTTTCCATGCAATGCCTAAGTGGCTGGCTCATTTCATCACTTTCTGTTATGAAAAATACAACAAGACCCTCCCGGGTCAAGTCAGAGGCCACTCCACAAGAGGAGTAGCTGCCTCTGTGGCTTGTTTCAAGAATGTGTCCTGCAGAACATCGTGCTGTCGCCCATCGGACTCCTGGTCATAACTTTCCAAACACTACAGTTTGGATGTTGCCTCTCGCCGTAGAGCAGGCTTTGGGCTAGCTGTTTTGCAAGGCCTCCTATCTTGAGCTTTGCACGGCTAGAACTGCTTCTTGGAGTAGTTTTCCTCCTCTCGGTGCCTTTCTTTGTTCCAGACTGCTTGGGATTCAGTTCTATATGTAATTACCTACTGCAAGAGCCCTCTCGAAGTAAGTTAGTACAGTTACTTAAGAACTTACCGTAACAGTAGATCTTCGAGAGAGGCTCTTGCAGTAGGTAATACCTTCCCGCCCTCCATCCCCCTAGGCTTTTTCAGCTCCTTTTCCATTGAGGGAAATATCCGCTTCTCTCTCGTCCGGCCTCTTTTGGCCTGTGGCAGGAAAGAACTGGAAGGCTGGCGTCCGGGACTGCCCCTTTATGCCGACGTCTCCTGGCGCCAGTCACCTCGAGTGGGGGGAGTCCCTCGCCAGGGATACCTAGCTAGACATTTTTCCATGGGTCCTGCCGCCTGCCGCGTCAGTCCTATATGTAATTACCTGCTGCAAGAGCCTCTCTCGAAGATCTACTGTTACGGTAAGTTCTTACGTAACTGTACTTTCCTACTTCCTTGCTTGCTTAACTTAACAGGCGATTTTCTCCTTCTTGACGGAAGGTCAAGTAGGTCTTTTTTCTGAGGTAGCTTCTCAAATATTCACACCTTCGGTTCCTGCACACTGGTCCATGTCAGTCGCTCAAGAAGCTATCCTCTTCTAGTGCGTGATGGAGTTGTGATGTTTGTCTTTCAGCAAACAAACTAAAATCCTTTCCTGCTCCCTTCAGGGAGGCCAGAGTGGGTAGTGCTTCACCGCATTGATTCACTGCCTCTTTCAGTCACTTCAACAAATAGGTTAGCCCTAACTTGGTCCTGCTGTGTCCCTCCTTGATGCACACCTGCCTCTATTTGCCTTAGAAATCTAGCCCCTGTTTTTTTCTGTCGGAATGTTTTTTTCTGCAGTAGACATGTCCTCCTGTACACTTTTCCTTTCTTCCCTGAGTTCGGAGACTGCTACTACAGTTGTACACACAGTGGCAGGATGATTCCTTTTGGAATATGCAGTGGGTAGGATCTGGTTCTACTAGACCACCATGAGAGGCTTCTAAGTCATGCTTGGCCTTCCATGAGGAAGGTTCCTGTGACTAAGTGGAGACCAGTCTACTTGATGGGCTAACCCCACTGGGACCCCCTTTCTCACCAAGTAAGGGGTTCAAGTGCTCCTGGACCTGTTGTTTACAGGTCAGCCATACTTGATAGTGAGGGTTTCCATCTGCACTTTCCGGTCTACCCTGAACCAGTAGACTTTACCTCCAACTCTTTCAGTTCCTGAGGTCCCTTTACGTTACATTAGTACATGTCTTTGAGAATTGTGAGGCCAGGTTCTTGCCACTCTCCTAGAGTGGTTGCAGCTTCCTGGCAGACTTTCATTTTGTGCCCATTGCAGTCGTCTGCAAAGTGGTGAGTTACAACTCGAGCACTTATCTTGTCAGCACTATGTTCTAGATGCTCTTTACAAGACAGCTCTTTTTATTAGCAGGACAGTCCTTGGCTGTCCTTTCTGAGTGAACCCTATCTCCTACCACCCTACTCAGGGTTGTTGGTTTTAGCTCGGTATCTCCCACTAGTGTGAATGAGTGATGGAGACTTAGTCCAGGAAGATATGGAAATTACCTACTTACCGTAATTACTGATCTTTTTGGACAGTCTCCATCACTCATTCACACGCCCACCCACCATCCCCTGGGTTCACTCGTTTTTTCTTTCCTGGTTTTCATGGTCCTGTGGTTCAGACTGTGAGGACATTATTCTCTGACCTTTCTTGCAAAGACCATCTGGGCCCTCTCAGGCCCAGAAACTCAGGATGAGTTATTCTCATTAGTTACACTACACCTCCTCGGTCGAAAAGGTACTGAGGTGGTTGGAGGGTCGACGCCAAGATAGCCTACACAGGCACGAGCTAGTCTCGTGGTGCCGCACATGCGTGGTCCTGTCTCGCCGCCGACCCTTCAGAAAATTTTAGGCTCCCGCTTGGTCCTAGCACTTCTGGCGCTATCCCACTAGTGTGAATGAGTGATGGAGACTGTCCAAGAAGATCAATATTTACAGTAATATGTAATTTCCATTTCCATGCCACAGGTACAAAAACATGTTTTGGAGAGGATGTGAAAATTGACAGCTGTAACTGTTCATGAGGTGGTGTGAAAAAATGGGTATGTTGAAAATCTGGAGTCAAAATATTGTAAATTACCAAAGTTATGTGCCTGCATAGAAACTGCACAACGCATGCTCATAACATGGCCATTTTTAGGAATTTTTCACCAATATTTCAACATGAGCTTTTTGGACCCCACCTCATGAACACTGGCACTGTCATTTCATTAATTGGTCCTGAAAGAGGTGATTTATTTATTTATTCATTTATTGAAAAGTTTCACCAAAAGGGCACACTGGTCAACAAGTTGCTTGTCTCATGGTGCGACCTGGGGAAGGGGTTACACAGGGTTGTGAAGGATGATCAGTTACAATAGTATGTGGGAGAAAAGGGAGCATGTGAGGAGGAGGACCCTGTAAAGGCATCTATCCTAAATAAATACTTTTGCTCAGTATTTACTGAAGAGAAGGTAGGGCAGGGCCCACAGCTCAGCATCATGGACACAGGGGGGAGGGAGGTGAGCACTACTCCCTTCACAAAAGAAAGGGTCCTACAAGAGCTTGCTAAGCTCAGGGTGGATAAGGCAATGGGACCTGATGGCATACATCCCAGGGTACTAAGGAGCTAAAGGAGGAACTAGCAGAGCCATTAGCAGAATTGTTTAGTGAGTCTCTGAGCACAGGAGAGGTCCCAGAAGACTGGAGAAGGGCTCATGTGATCCCACTCCACAAGAGTGGTAGCAGGGAGGAGGCGGGAACTACAGACCGGTCAGTCTTACCTCAGTAGTGGGCAAGATTATGGAGGCACTCCCTTAAGGAAAGGATAGTGCAACACCTGGAATCCATAGGGCACAGGATCCAAGACAGCATGGGTTTACAAAGGAAGGTCCTGTCAAACTAATCTCATAGATTTCTTTGACTGGGTAACAGAGTGGTGGACCAGGGGAGCAGTTGATGTCGCCTACCTTGACTTCAGCAAAGCTTTGACACTGTTCCACATAGAAGATTGATAAATAAGCTAGGTAGGCTCGGGTGGGTCAGAAGTTGGTCAACTGGGTGGCAAACTGGTTGATTGGCAGAAAACAGAGAGTGGTGGTAAATGGTATACAGTCAGAAGAGATGCAAGTCACAAGTGGGGTACCTCAGGGATCAGTCCTGGGCCAGTCCTATTCAACATCTTCATTAGTGACCTCTTAGATGGACTAGAGGGTAAGGCTTGTCTGTTTGCAGATGACACCAAGATCTGCAACAGAGTAGATGATCCAGATGGGGTGGGCAGAATGAGAAGAGATCTGGATAAACTAGCAGAATGGTCAGAAGAGTGGCAACTGGGATTTATGCAAAGAAGTGCAAAATCATGCACATAGGGAAGAGAAACCCTGAAGCCACTTATAGGCTGGGAGGGAGTTGCTAGCAGTCACAAAGGAAGAAAGAGACTTGGGCATCATCATCACTGATGACCTAAAATCATCAAGCAGACCTCTAAAGCAGTAGGTAAGGCTAGGGGGTGTTAGGGTGTATTAGTAGAGGTATCACAAGTCGTAAGAGGAGGTAATAATCCTCTGTACAAGACATTGGTTAGGCCCCATCTGGAGTACTGCGTGCAGTATTGGAGGCCACACCTTCACAAGGACATTAACCAAATTGAGGCAGTCCAGAGAAGGGCAACCAAAATGGTGCAGGGACTGCATCAGAAGACATATGAGGACAGATTAATGGAGCTCAATATGTATACCCTTGAGCAAAGGAGGGAGAGAGGTGATATGATCGAGACATTTAAACACCTTAAGGGCATAAACAAGGTGAAAGAGTCTAACATGTTTAAATATAAGAAAAATAGCAGGACAAGAGGACACAGCATGAGATTAGAGGGAGGCCGATTAAGGGGGAATGTGAGGAAATTCTTTTTCACAGAAAGGGTGGTAGATGCATGGAATGGCTTACCACAAGAAGTGGTGGCTATGAATACAGTGCAGGGCTTCAAACAGGCATGGGATAGGCATAAGGGAGCAATACAAATGACTATGAATAGATAGGTCACTGACAGAGCAAAGGCCGATGGCACATTTATAAGGTAGAAAAAGAAATGGGCAGACTGGATGGGCCTTGCGGTCCTTGTCTGCCGTCAACTTCTATGTTTCTATGTTTCTATGGTAGTACAAACAGAACAACATCGTAAGATTGTGCAACAGTTAGAACACAAGGTAATGTACAAACTACAGTAGTGGAACATTGAATAAATTACAATACATGTCCAAAATCATAAAAAGAACATATGAAGGTACAACACAGTAATAATGCAATAGAACCATTTATAGTGCATGATTGTACCAGGATCAGTCTCAAGGTAATACGCAAGTGCTGTTGGAGTAAAAAGGATGGGGTTAGGCTGTGCACACTGGTGACCCAGAAGGGCAGGTGGAGAAGAGACGGGAGAGAGGCAAGGACTGAAAATGAGGAGTAGGGGTAGCAATTTCCTGATTTCCCCCTTCAGGATGATGAGAACCCTGCCGGGGGGGACAGATAGGAAGACAGAAACTGGGGATGGGTATTAAGGTGGGTTAAAGCAGGAACAGTTGAGGGATAGGTAATTGTGTAGGGCAGAGGTAAGGGAGTATTTGGAAGAGGAGTGTCGTATTTCGGGGGGAGGGAATTTCAGATTTTAGGGAAACGATGGGCGAAACCAGTCTGACCGATGAGGGTAGAGTGGCGAGGGACTGTCAAGGTGCGGTCATCATTTGATCTGAGAGAGTGGATTGGGGGAGGTGGAGTGGAGAGAGGAAAAGAGATGGGAGGGGAGCCCCCCGAACCAGAATTTGGATTCCATGCAGGGACTGCAAAATCACCTTCCAAGCTCGATTAACAAAACTACAGTGAGTGTTCATGAAGTGGGGTCCCAAAATGACCATGCTGAAAATTTGGTGAAACAATATAAGAAACGGCAAAGATATCAACATAACTTGAAAACGCCATTGAAATATATTATATGGCACTTACCTTGATTCTTCAGTTTGCAGTTCAGCTTTGAAGAGTGCAGACGTATTCCAGTCCTCAGAAGATGACAGCGCCAACCTCTGTAGGTAAGTATAGAGTAAGGGGGGGTGTGGGGTGGTGGGTGCTCAGTGGGAGTGTTGGGTTGGGGGTAGGGAGACAGCGGTGACCACGAGGGACTGTTATTTTTTTTTTTCCAGGTTAAAAAAATAAAAAGGACATTGTGGAGCGTTTTTTTCATTTCAGGAAAATGACTAAGCAGTAAGACTATTTCAGGACACTTGGGGTGGGCTCCCCAGTGTCCCACACTGCTGGGGGAGGGGGTGTAAATGCTGACACGGGGATTGGGCCCCCCGATGTCGTCAATGTTCAGCAAAGGGCTGCATAGCAGGGAAGCATCTGACACTGTGGATGGGCATCCCAGTGTTGGATAAGTACAAGACCACAATACCGCATGACACAATGCCAGAGGGAGAGAGAGAGAGAGAGCGAGAAAGAGAGAGAGAGAGAGAAGGGGAGTAGCGGCCACAGAAGGAGCGTGCGAGACACACTGAGAGGCAGCACAGAGAAATGCATGGTGCCTTAAACTACCTGTTACTCTTGCACACTGTGTGTTACTAGTCCAAACACTCTGCGGCCTGTCCTGTGTTTGGTCTCTGCCCTGTTCAACAGTGTTTGACAGCGCAATCCGCACCGAGGAAAGAGATACAGAATAATACTGTTTAAATGTGCTGTCCCTCCATGCTGCGGAGTCGCCAAACAGCAGCAGCCTCTCTTGTGTTTGTTTTCACCCCATCACCACCCATCTCTGACAGCGTGATGTCCCCGACCTACTTGTCAGGACAACAGGAGCCTACACTATATGACACAGCTTTGGTTTATTAAAGACAGCTGTCTTGTATAGTGCAAGTACTACAGAAGATGACATCACTGACCTCTGGAGGTAAGTAAATGGGTAAGGGAAGGGGGGGGTGCTGGTTGCACAGTGGGAGGGTCGGTTGGGGTAGGGAGACTGTGAGAATGAGGGACCTTTTTCATTTTTCAGGTTAAAAAAGCAACATGTCAGGGGATGTTTTTTCTTTACAGGGAAATAAGTAAATAAAAGTATTTCGGGACACTGGGGGTGGGCTCCCCAGCATCCCACACTGCTGGGGGCGTTGTGTAAATGCCAACACGGGGATTGGGCCCCCCAGTGTCAGGAGTGTTAAGAAATAAAGAGGCTGTACAGGGGGGAAGCATCTGACACTGGGAGGGGGGGCATCCCGGTGTCAGAAAAGAACAAAATATAATAAAAAATAAATTAATTAAATAAATAAATATGCTGCCACCGGCCCCTGGTGTGCAGATAAAAGTTTAATTGAGGCAAAGTCAGGATGGCGGGCCTGCAATGACAGTAGCCCTGTCCCTGACCCACGAGTGGTGACAGCAGCAGCCTACACTATACTACACAGCTGTCTTTAATAAACAACAAGTATCATATAGTGCAAGTACTATACGACACAGCTGTCGTTTATTAACTTTGTCATATAGTGCAGGCTGCTGCTTTCACAAAACTTCAGTTATGAATAGAACATTCATTTTTTGAACTGCGCATGTTCAGCAACAGAACATTTTTATTAAATATTTTAAAAACTACTTAGCTGCGGGACCTAAAAACCACAAAATCACACACCTTGGACCAACCTCTATCAAACCTGAAAGCCTCAGGTTTCAAAGTCTCCTATTTTTTAGTTATCGGGTGGCAAAACAAGTTTTAAAATTTTTGAAAACAGCATTTTGTGTTTTTTGCACCTATGTAACTTTGCATCCACTGCACCGATCTACATGAAAATTACAGGATGAAGAGTTCCAGGCTCAGAGACTGTGTTATACAAATGTCATGTAAATTGGTTGAATGGGGGCAAAGTTATTAAGGTGCAAAGATTTGGGTTTAACATAGAAGTGCTTACGCAATCTTAATGTGCAGGTGCTACTGCGCCTGTATGTAAGTATATAAATTATATATATATATAATATATATATATATATTTAATGGGATCCAAATACAAATACAGTGTTCTGATTGTATAAAACACATCACGTGACCTTGCATATGTAACCCCCCTGCAAATGGGGGTTCCCAAAAGACTTCCAGGAACTTGCTTGAATGCTCCAGGCCTGAATGGTGTTTGGCATTTAAGCCATTTATCAGTGAGTGTTGTTAGAGCCTCTGGTACTGTCTCTTTAAGAGCTGTCTGCTTGCAGACTTAATTAGTTTGTATGGGGGGACTGTGTGCTTCTCTGTTTGAGTACCACTCGAGCTGCTGCCAATTCACTCCATTTTGCAGTCACTAGAGTGCAAAGGAACCTATCTGAAAGATGTAACTGTTTGCCAGAAATTATTTAGAGTAATAATGAAATTACAGTTTGTCTAACCTGCTTTCTTTGCAGTCAGAACTGTGTCTGCTAGTTCCCATTCTGGTTTTGAACTGCTGAACTGGACCAATCAGTGTGGGGTAAGCTAGCTCTAAAATGGTGCCTTGGACGAATCAGAACTTGGACTCATAATCTGAGCCAGCCACAAGAGGATTGTATGGGCAGTGACTCTGGGAGATGTAGTTTAGACTTGGCGCCTTTTTGGACCAACAGGAACATATTGTGAGTGACAGCCAATCCAGTCAAGAACTGGAGGAACTCAAAGGAAGTGCCGGTTTTGTCTGTTGGAGTTTCAGTTTGAGCCCTGGAAGTGAAGAAGAAGGAGCCCTGTGCTTTTCGGTGTGCAGTTTTAGTCAGGAAACGTGTGTAAGGCCCTGAGTTCCGGTCTGCAGCTTGTGTAACTGCTTGTTAGGACTGAATCTGTCCTGTGAAAAGAATCAAAGGGTATCTGAAGAGTAGAAACCAGGCTCACCCTGTAGAAGACTGGAGGAATTGCTGAAAATTGCCCTCGGTCTATCAGGAACTGAATCTGCTGTGTGTTCTCCCGGGTATTGTGCAGTAATCGCGATCGGGATAGAGAAGCAGCCTACCTGGTATAGTACTTTCTTTTTTCCATATAAATGTGTGAGGAGACTCGTGGAGCTCAAGAGTAGCCCTGCTGACATTGAAGGACCCTATCTTGTTTGGAGGTCGTGAGTACTAATTCAGGGTCGCTCCCTGTTGAATTGCCACAATAAATCCAAATGGAATCACTGTACTGCTGACTGTTTAAACTAATTTTTCTTTTCACTGTGTGAAAGGGCCCCTACCAGCTGCCACGGTTTGGACTAGCCACTAGGGCTTGGGTACCCAGGGACAGTAACTGGTAGGGATAGGCCTGTGCACAGAGCCATAGATAGATAGTAAAGTGATAAGCTAATTAACCTGATTTCCCCCTGTCCTTGTTATATTCCCCTAAATAAATCCGAGCTGCTTGTTTCAGCAAAGTTATACTGCCTGAGGTATTTGTCTATGTTAAAGTATTGTACTGTGATTGTTGCACTGTATCTTATTTTACAGGAGGTCCCAGTGCCTGAACCACCCTGAGGGGTAAATGTATACTGTGAAGGTAATTCTGATATATTGTGTGGGCCACTAGTGGGAAGAAAGGGGGGTTGCAGTGTCCCAGAGGGCTGTGACCAAGTAAGTTTAACTATTGCAAACCCTGACCTCTGGGTGGAGGCACCCGCCATTGGATCCAGGCCCCTCAACCTGTTAGTGGCAAATCAGGCAGGGGTAGTAGCCCCTGGGATAGCGCCATCTAGGGGTTACACATATATCAGAGCACGACTGCACACGTGCACTTTTACCCCACTCTAAAACAATTTTGCCATTTTATAAGATGGATAACCCACTCTGAGGTGTGCTGTTACGCTCTGATATACAGCGCCTTGAGTGGTTGAGCATACCGAGGTCGCACACCAAGGCGCAGTATATATCAGAGCCGGAACACACACCTCAGAGTGGGTTATCTATTACATGTATAATCAAATCAGGGGTGGAATCTTCCTAGGGGTTGTTAACCCTAAAGCTCACCTGATTCTATACACTCCATAAACATACACACCTAATGGGGTGAGCCTTATTGTTGACAACCCCTAGGAATACTCTGCCCCTGATTTGCTTTAGGGATGGCATTGGGGTTTTAGGGTTGAAAACCGTAAAGCCACTTTTCCCAACTTTTGATGCTGTAGCCTCAGACCTAAATGTTGCATTAACGCAGTTTTTTTGCAAAGAATTTCCTTATGTTTTGAGATAGTATAATGGTATCCTTATTAACCATTATTAAAATATTATTTTATGTTGCTTATTTATATTATTATATTTTTAGAGACTGCATGTATTTGGGGCTGCCAACCCTTTGTATAGCAGCAACCCGCTCCGCTGGCGTGGTTTCAAGTGTGGTGGAGTTTCATTTAAGCCATTTCAAATAGTTGCTTATCATGGATGCTGTAGCCACAGTGTTTGTGGGTTTGGAAAAACGCATTCTGCTTTGAGCTGCTTGGTTTTGTGACAGCTCGAGCTGCGAGTTACATTGCTGTATCTGCACAGAGATTGTACTGAAATAAACAGCACTTGCTTGACACTGGGCTCAACTTTGTTTTGTTTCTCTTTGAGCGCTGCACTTCTCTGATAGAGCGTGTGTGGATTTGGGCTGGCATCCCTTTGTGTAGCACCAACCTGCTCAGCCGTTGCGGCTTTCAGGTGTGGAGGAGTGCCCATCCATTGCCAGTGGGAGGAAAGCTTACTCACTATTTTCAGGACTGGACAAAAATAACCAGAGATAAGTGGGTCCTGGAAAGTGAATCAAGAATTGTCCCTTCAGCTCAGAAAATTCCCCAAACTGCAGAATGAGAAGGGTTTGCCCCCTTGCATTCCAACAGAAAGAATCCTGTTGGAGATGGAGGTGAAAAATTACTGCAAGCAAATGCAGTGGAAAAAGTACCTACCTCACACTGGGGAGAGGGACTTTATTCTAGCTATTTCCTGACCCACAAGAAAAATGGGGAGTGGCAACCCATTTTTGACCTGAGATATCTGAACAAACATTTCAAGAAAGAAAAATTCAAGATAGTCACACTGGCTCAGTGAAACCATCTCTGCAAACAAGAGACTGGCTAGGGTCACCAGATCTGAAGGATGCCTGCTTTCACATACCTGTTATGCCCAGCAACAGAAAGTACCTCAGGTTCAGGATAGGGAACTGTTACTACCAGTTCACAGCCCTTCCCTTCAGCCTCTCCTCAGCACCAAGTGTGTTCACAAAGTGCCTAGCCGTGGCACCAGCACATCTGAGAAGGCAAATGATGATGATGATGCTTTTTCCCTAGCTGGATGACTGGCTAATCTCAGGGAAAACACACCAGGAGGCAAAGTCCTCCCTACTACTGATACAAGGCGCATTGGAGGACCTGAGCTTCCTCATAAATGTTCAAAAATGACATAACTAGTAGAAGTACTTTATAGGTGCAGTGCAGGATACCCTGCAAGGGAGGGCATTCCTCCCTCAAACAAGGGTAACAAATCTGATTGCAGCTGCAGAATCCTGCAAGGTAGGTCAGCCCACACCTGCAAGGGATTTCCTGTGTTTACTGGGGCACATGGCCTCGTCCACTGCAGTGGTACTAGGGACCAAGTTCCAAATGAGAAATGTGAGATGTTCAGTATCACCTAGGGGACCACTGGTCCCAGAGGTGGGATCCGCTGTCCATTACTGCCTGTCACAAAGATTTTCTGAGGGCCCTGGTGTTGTGAAAGGAAGAGTGCAACTTCAGAGAAGGAATTCCTTTCCTTCAGCAACCATCTACGGCTATACTCAGATGCCTCCCTTCTAGGCTGGGGCGCCCACCTGGAGGACCTCACTGTAAGTGGTACTTGGAGTACAGAAGACTCAGGAGCTCATAAATCTCCTAGAGCTCTGGACAGAGCATCAGGGTCAGTCTGTCCAGTTCAGAACAGACAATACCACAACAGTGTTGTAGATAAACAAGCAGGGAGGAACAAGAACTTCAAAGCTGCTCACAGAAGTAATGAAGATCTGGTACCTAGCATACTCCCTGGAAGTTCAGCTGACAGCAGTACACCTGCCAGGAAAGGACAATTGGCAGATTCCCTGAGCAGAATCAGTCAAGGAAACCATGAATGGACCCTGAACCAGCAGGTGCTGGCAACTGTGTTCAGACAGTGGCGTACACCAGAAATAGGCATGTTTCCATCCTGGGAGAACAACCAGTTCCCACTGTCATAAACGAGGGCGAGCTACAGCTGGAGCTAGTTTGACATCATGACATTCTGGACACAGAAAAGTACCCAAACCTCAAAAAACTCTCCCTCCTGGTGCTCTCAATGTTTGGATCAACCTACACCTGCGAATCCAGCTTCTTGATGAATGTCACTAAGAATGGTGCTAGAAACAGGCTTGTCAGTGAATCTCTGGAGAGCTACTTACATATAGCAGTCGCTTCACTGAAGCCAGATTTTAACAAGCTGGCACAAAGCAAGAGGTGCCACTTTGCTCTCTAGAGACATTACTGCTGCAAACTAATAAAAAGCCTTGTCAGTGTCATATTTAAGTTGCACAGCTGTTCTTGTTGCTTGTTAATGTTTGTTTAAGCTGGATGACAGAGTTGCTGTTTCGGCATACTTACTGCAGTGCAGAATAGTAAACAAAGCCGTGTCCTTGTGTTTTTATGTTTGCTTGCACGCATGTGCAAGAAACATAGTGCCATCATCCGAGTTTTCGGAGGTGTGGCAGCCCTCTTCCAATTCAGTCAGTGTGTTTGCAGGCGTGGCCGCAGTTCTCCAATGCCTGCAAAATGCAGTGGCGTACAGCTGAAAGGGGGAGCTACGCTTCAGTAAGCAGCGATAAGATATCGCCTGCTGATGCACGCTCCCCCTACACACATGCGCCGCGCGCGCCACGCGCCCTGCGTGCTCGCCGCCTCCACGCACACACTGTGAGCCAGTGGGGTTCCCAACTCCGCTCGGCTATGCTGCTCCCCAAAGCAGTTACATATGCCATGCTGGGTCCACCCACAGCGTCACTGCACATCGTATAGCCAACAGGGTGCCCAGTCCCCGTCGGCTCCACTGTCCCCCAGTACAGTGTGCCACGCTGGGAGCCCACCAAGCATGGCAACAGATGCTGTTGCACGAGCCCATTCCGCCGCCCACGTCTCCACCAGCCGCCCTGTGCCATGCTGGAGTTCACCCCAGCGTAACAAACGTCCTGCTGTCATTTAAAAAAACAAAACCATGAAACTTAAAACGGTCCTCGTTGTCTCTGCCCCACCAGCGCCACCCACTGCGCACCTCACCTCCCCACCCCATACTCTCTACCTCCGGATTCTGGCGCGACGATCTTCGGTGGACTGGGAACACGCTCTGCACTCTTCAAAGCCGACCGCGAACTGAGGAAATGCCAGTAAGCTGTATAATGGGATAGATAGGGTTTTTTCAACTTTGCTGCATATCTCAGCCATTTTGGAACTTGTACCAAATTTTCAACATGAGGTTTTGGGACCCCTTCATGAATGCTCTCACTGTCATGGCGTTAATCGGGCCCGAAGGGTGATTTGCAGTAACTGCGAATCACCTTTCGGGACTAATAACGAACGCCATTGTTCATAAGGTGGGCTCTCAAAAAGCCTATGTTGAAAATTTGGTGAACAAATTCCTAAAAATGACTGTTTTACGAGTGTGCGTTATGCAGTTCCTACGCATGCTTGTAAGTTCGCGAATGTTCAATATTTTCACTCCAGATTTTCAACATTGCCATTTTACCATACCTCCTTATGAGCAGTACAGCTGTCATTTTTCACATCTTGCCCAAGACGTGTTTCCGCCCATGTAGCGCACAATGGTGCAGTCGGTGTGCGAAATCAATATATGGGACATATTAAGAAAATCACAGTGCACAATGTTCATGAGCAGAGGTCTTAAAATGGCTATGTTGAAAATTTGGTGACAAAAGTCCATAAAATGACTGTCTTACGAGTGAGCATTGTGCAGTTTCCATGTACCCTCTTAAGTTCATGACTTTGTAATATTTTCAGTCCAGATTTTCACCAGTGGCATTTTTCCACACTTCCTTATGAACAGTACAGCTGTCATTTTTCACAACATGGCCGAAATGTGTTTTCACACTTTCAGCGCAGAGATGCGTGGTCGCTGTGGGAAATCATTGTTCGGGACAGATAAAGAAAATCACAGTGACACTGTTCATGATTGGAGGTCCCAAAATGCCTGTGTTGACAATCTGCTGTAAAAAATCCCCAACCTAATAACATTACGGGTGTGCGTTGCACAGTTTCTATGCATGCTCGTGACTTCACCAGTTTTTTTTAATATTTTCACTGCAGATTTGCAACATTGCCATTTTCACACCTCCCCATGAACAGTACAGCTGTCATTTTTCACATACTGTTCGGAATGTGTTTTTGCACCTGTGGTGCTAAATGCAGTAGTCGCTGTGCATAAGCAGCTTTCGGCTAACAAACTGATATTGCCACTGTTCATGAGGTGGGGGTCACAAAAAAAACATGTTGAAAATTTGGAGTGAAAATACCAATGAATGCCTGAGGTGTTAGGGTTTCCAACCATAACGCCCCACCCTGTAGAGAATGACAGGCATCAGGGGTGTGACTTGGGATTCTTGCCTGTAATGCTCATACCATTCCACATCCTGCAGCCAGTGAGAGGCATCAAGGTATGCCTTGGACTCTTCGGCCCCAAAGTTCACCCCATTCTCCTGTACCACACCCATCTCACCGTATTTCCTGATGGAATGGGGTGCGCATAAGGGCCAAAGACCCCAAGGCACACCGTGACACTTGTCAGTGTCTGCAGGGTAGGGTGTGGTGAAATGGCATGGCCGTTATGCCTGACGACCCAAAGACACACCCCAATGCCTGTCACTCTCTGCAGGGTGGTGGTGGGGTTGGCTTCAGTTCAATACTTCACTGCCATTTCTATTATGCAGCTCTGTAACTTCTACACTACCAATGCCAATGCCAGCAAGCAAACATTTGGCGTTAACAAATGCTTGTTTTTAGTGCCTGTTTGGCAGTTGTTACATATGCCTGGCATGTTTTTGAAGCCCTGATTAAAGTTGCTGTGTTCTGCATAACACTGCTGCAGCATATTTAAAATGCCTTGTCACCTTCCAATTGAAAGTTCTTACAGTTGCCTGACGTTTTTGTGTTAAGCCACCAATAAAAGTTGCTGTGTTCCGAACAGTACTACTGCAGCTTTTGCAGAAGCCTTAACTTCAGCCACCCTGCTGCACCACAGTAAGTTGTTACTGATGGCTGACACTGTTTTGCAAAGCACCAAATGAAGTTGCTAAGATCTTCCCTTGTCAATCTTCACCATTCATTACTTACTGGGTGTTAGCCGGAGGCGCGCACCCGCCACGGGAGCTTTTTTTTTTTTTTAAAGTTTGCCTAACAGCACCGCCCTCGAGAGTGACGCTATATATTACAAGGCGAGGGGCGCTAGTAGCTAATCGACCTCCTCCAACTCAGTTCTGTTTCTCCCGTCAGCGAGGCAGCACCTGTCCACGTGGGCGCTTCAGTGTTTTCTATCTTCGTAGTTACCGACTCAGTTTTCCTTGCATAAAGCCCGTCACGGTAAGACTGTTCTTTCTATCTTTGAGCGCGGGTGTATTTCCTACTGTGTTTTAGTCTCGTTGGTTTCGCGTTATGTCTGGTTCTGGAGCTAAGCGTTCTTCGAAGACGGGCGGCGCCCCTATGCGTCGGTGCTCCTGTGGCCGGCATTTCTCCGTCTCGGACCGGCATGATGTTTGCCTTCGTTGCCTGGGACCCAACCATGATGTGGATTCGTGCGACGCCTGTTTCTCGATGGACCGTCACGTCCTCGAAGTCCGCGCGTTCAAGCTCGGCAAGGCCCCGCCGACTTTCGGGGGACGGCATCTCTCACGGGAATCTCGGGCGAGATCTTTAGGCCCTTCCCCCGGGTCCCCTCCCGGGCCTATACGGTCCGAGGAGGAGGGGGTTTCCTCATCCTATCTTGCCGAGGAGGAGGCCCCTTCCGCGGTGTTGGGGGAGCGTCGTAGCCCCTCCAGGGCCGCCAGCGCTGACACCGCCTCAGCAGTCACCTCTTCGGAGGTGCAGGCTCCCCCGTAGCCGAGGCCCTTGGCTTTTGGGCCCGGCAGGTGGACCCTCGGCGCGCCTCGCGGTGCCGTTTGAATCGGCATGGTTCGCGGTGCCCGGTGACCAGCGCCCGGCTCGAAGCGGCGCTGCTAGCGGGCGCCGCTTTGGATCAGCGCCGTTCGCGGCACTGGTGATTGGGCGGCACCGTTAGGCGGTGCCCGCTTTTAACTTCAGCGCCCGTTCGCGGTGCCGGCGGTAGCCATCGACGGCGCCGTCGGCGGTGCCTCTGCCCTCGGCGCGCGGTGGGCGCGGTTGGCCTTCCTTCCCGGGCGGTGCGGGCCTGCCAGAAACCGCTGGGGGGTGGCAGGATCAAAGCCTTCCACTGCTGCCGGCGTGGGGGTGGCGGCGGCTCGCCCTTGGTACGGGGCTGTTCGCGGCCCGTGGCTCGAGGACCCCTGGGGTGGCCAGCATCGAGGTCCTGCTGGTCTCGTCCTCCTCGGGCGATGGCTCAGATGTGGACCCATCCTGGCACCCCCATTCTTCGGGATCTGGGTCCTCGGTGGCTAGGGGTACCAGGCGGCGCGCGGCCCCTCCTCTGTCCCCCACGCGTCGTCTCCTGAGGGTTCCTCGGCTGGGGGTGGCCGAGAGTCCGGGGCGGGCGGGTGGCGGTGGGAGGCCCCTCTCTGGAGGCTCGGTGGCGGCCACCCCCGGGTGCTGTTGCCTCCTCTGGGACAGGGGACATTGCAGTCGGGAGGAGGCCCCTCGGAATCCGAGGGGTTGAGGGCAGGCGGCCTGCTGCCCGGTCTTCTTTAGCCACCTCAGTGGGGGTGGCCAGGAGCCGTAGTGCAGAGCCCGTCCCTCCCCAGGGTTCTAGGGTGTCCTCGCGGCGTTTGTGCGGACTGCCCTTCTGGATCCATGCAGTCCGGCGTCGTCGCGGGGGTTTCTCCCAGGGCTCTTCCAGGCCGCTTCCCCAGAGTTCCGTTCTGCGGCCTGGTTTGCTATCAGGGATCCCTCCTAGGGCTCCTTTCCCGGATTCAGAGCCCTGTACGAGCAGTTGCCTCCTCGGGTGCCTCTCTCCCATCTCTCTGCCTTCACCACCCCCGCTCCCGGGCCATGTCGATCCTACGGGTCCGTTATCCTGGGAGCAGTTCAGAGGTTCTGCAGCGGCCTTCCCCTCATATGTTAGATACATGCATGAGCGGGTCTTTCGACTCTCCCCACCGCCGCAGGAATCCTCTGGACATTCCAGCTCCCCATCATCCTCGTCTCCCTCCTCTGAGGGAGAGGAACCCCCTGCTCATCTGTCCTCTGATGCTGATTTCACAGAATATCAGCGTTTTCTCTCGAGGATGGTGAGGATCTCGGATTCCCTATGTTCGGAGACAATACAGAGCAGGGAGCGTGAATTCCTTGGTGAATTCAGTGCCCAGCATCTGGTGGTACCTTCCTGGCTATCCCTTCCGGGCGTCTATCCGGTCCTGGCAGTTCCCTGCGCTTCTTCCCAGCCCGGACTGCCAAGCGTGGGTATTGTGCCCCTCTGGTCTCTAGGTTCCCTTCCCAACCCGTCCTCAGGTTTGGTATACCTGGATACTCCTTCTGGGCGCCGTTGCCTGGCGCGACTGCCACCGGATTCGGACTCTCTCGGTTCGACCATTGGAGGCGAAGAGTGTTCTCTTCTTCGTCAGTGCATGTATTGCATCACATCAGGCTCACCACGCTGCCTATAACCGGCATTTGTGGTCGATGATGTCCCAGCTGCTGGCATCTATGCCTGACACGGAGCAAACCAGACAAGCCGTTGCCCTCTCCGGTGAGGCCTGGAGCTGGCAAGACGCAAGCAAGGGCATCTTATGGCGCCATGAGGTGGCTTCCAGGCTTGCGAGGACAGCGATCTGCATCACGGACGACATAACCTCGTCTTTCAGGTTGATCACCCTGGCCCGGTGGGGTGATTCGCTCCGCCTTCGGGGACATCTTTTCTCTTCCAGAGCTAGGAGACTTTACAGGGCTCCTCCGTCTTCTCGTCTTGGGAGGCACCTCCTAGCTATTCTCCACTTAGGCTTTCTGAATAAGCCAGGGTCTTCTCCTTATGTTTTCTCACCAGCAGAAGGCTGGGGTCTTCATTCCTCAGGGTATGGCCTCTTCCCCTCCTGGGGAAGAGGGCAAATACTCACCCAGGAAGTAATGAATGGTGAAGATTGACAAGGGAAGATAGGAAAATTACGTACCTACCGTAATTCTTGATCTTCTCTTGTATCTTCACCATTCATTACTTACACCCACCCACCATCCCCTCAGTGGCCTCCTCCTGTGGCTTCTCCACCTCCCGTCTCCTTCCTCTCTCTCTGCATTTCTCTTTTGTTTATAAAATATAGGGGAAAATTCCTTAATTTTTCCCAAAAAAAAAAATATATATAAATAAAAAAAAAAAAAAGTTCTTTCTTAAGGGGGGAGGGGTCCTTCACCCAGAAAAATTACTTACTCTAAGATTCATGGGCCATCTCGTGGATTGCATTGGCGATCGGACTGCACTACTTCTCTTGCTATTCTTCTGGCAAGATACCTCTGGGGTTTTTTGGTCTGGCTCAGGCTATTCAGTTTTGATCCTGCAATCCCGTGTTCAGATAGTTGCCTGAAATCTTTCCCCCTCTATTCTTGCCTTGCAGAACAGAGGCAATCGTCTGTTCCTTTCTTCTTTTTAAAAAAAAAAAAAAACTGAGGAAACTCTCTCCGACTGCTATAGGCATCTTGGTATCTGGGTCATGCATCTAGTCAAAAAGGAGAAATCAAACAAGAAGGCAAATGAGAAGGTAGGCTTTCCTTCTCGCTGTTTTCTATTGGTTTCTCCTTTAAGTGTCCTCCTGGGCAATTTTTACAATAGAGCTCTGCTGACCATACCAATCCTAACCAGCCTAAGCCTTGGCCGCCTTAGCCAGTCAGTCTGAGTCCCATTTCTGTCTTGAAACGCCTGAAAGGCTTGCATTTTCATTTCAAAACCCCTGAGCAGCACTCTCATGCTGCTGGGGTTTTATTCTCCCTCCTCGGGTGTCCTCCAGTTAAAGCCTTCGCGGCCAGGAGCCCGGCAGGTGTCATGAACAATGGCATGTTGAAGATGAGGACTATGCCTCCTGAGTCTGTCTAAGCGGGTTCGGTGAACCTTCTCTTCAGCTCTATCTCAGGGATTCTTGCTTCCCTTTAGTCAAGCCTTCAGCTACAAGCTAACTAGTAGTGGGCATTCTGGTCCCTAACATCCCTCTCTCTTCTCTTTCTTCTTCTTCTTCTATTTTCTCATTTCCTTACTCATCTCCTCCTAGAGTCGCCCAGGTAAGGAGGCCCTGCAGTCCCTAGACTAGGGATGTTCTTATCTCCTCTGTCCTTCCTCCATCGGCTTATTCCTTTTTCAGTTCATTCTTCCTTGCTTTTGCTATCCTCGGCTATCTTGCCTACGCTATCTATATTTTCTGCTTTCTCTTTTGCCTCTCCGGCTCACAGAACTGAGTTGGAGGAGGTCGATGGCTACTACGGCGCCCCGCCCGCATGACGATAGCTCTCGAGGCGGGCCTGAGGCATAAAAAAAAAAAAAAAAAAGCTCCTGTGCGGGTGCGCCTCCGCTTACACCCAGGAAGTAATGAATGGTGAAGATACAAGAGAAGATCAAGAATTACGGTAGGTACGTAATTTTCCTTTCTTATCGGTTCTAAAAAAACTGGAATTTCTTATGGTTTTTTCCACGACCTGTGACACGGTTGGGAACCGATAAGAGAGTCTTGCTTGGCGGATTGCCATAAACGGGCAAGTTTGGTTAGGACTGGCACTATGTCTGAGAAACCCAAAAGAAAAACCGGGCCCACTGGGTTTCAGCACTGCAATGTGTGTGGGGAAGCCTTTGCCAAGGCTGACCCCCACCTGTGTTGTGTCTGGGGTTTGACACCTCAATGCAGACTGCCAGATTTGTAAAAATTTTCCTGCAGCTACCCTGGATAAAGAGTTGGTAGGCTCAGGAAAGGAGGCCAAGAAGTCCGCTGACCCGGATGCCAGCCGGTTCGGTTCCAACCTAACCAGAGGGAATGCCTCTGACCAGGCGAGACTTCCTCAGGCAAAGGAGAGCCGACTCGGAGGAGTCGGTTCCAGCAAAAGGACTAGGAAATCAGCTGGTGTGGAGCGAAACTTTCCTCTCAACCGCTGAAGAAATAGCCAGCGATTAAAATTGTCCAGTCGCTTTCCCGGTTCTGACTGAACCGGCACCATCAAATAAGCGTGCGGTTCGACCCAGTTCCACTGATTCAAGAGTATGATTTAGAGAATTTTATGAACCGGAGGAGGGAAGAGAGTATGAGGAGAGTGAATGTGGATTTGAAAGTCTGGATGTGCCCATTGAACTGGATATCTCCCCAGACAGACCTTCAGGAGTGTCTCCTCTAGGCTTTCTGAGTCCCTTCTTATTTTATTTTTATAAAAAGTGGCTGAAACCCTCCAGTTCCCTATGGAGGAAGCTGTGGATGATCAAGAGGAACCTGACTATGTGGAAATGATGGATATCCCAGAGTCTAGAAGACTGTCTATTCCTTTGCATAAATCTTTTGGGAAGCAGACAGTAAAAATTCTAAAAACTCCTCACACTATACCTCCTGTTGATAAGAGAATGGACAAGAGGTACACTTTGTCAGGCTCTGATACGGAGTTTCTTACACAACAATGCAGTCATGTTGGGGTAGTGCAGGCTTCAGCCTGCGACAAGGCAAATATTCCCTTGGCCTCACACCCCCCCTGACAAGGACTCCAGGAGGATTGATGCCATGGCAAAGAAACAGTACATGGCAGCATCCTTGGGACTCAGACAGGCAAACTATATGGCTTATGTTGCTAGGTACCAGAAATCCAGATGGGATACTATTATGGCTCTAGCAAAGCAGGTCCCTGGCCAGCTTGCCAAGGAGCTGGAGCAGGTGGCCGCTGATGGTATTGAGGCATCTAAGGTGCAATTCCATGCTGCAGTGGACTCTAATGATGTGTCATCAAGAGTCATGGCTACATCTGTGGCACTTCGCATAATGGCTTGGCTCAGATGTACTAGCCTGTCACAGGATACCCAGACTAAGGCCATGGATTTTCCTGTTGTGGGTAATTCTCTGTTTGGGGAGCAGACAGAGAATTACATGAAGAAAATGGATGAGTATAGGACCACCTATAGGAGTGCACAGGTCAAAGAAAGGCAGGCCACTCCTCAAAGGCAGCCTTCCAGGGGTAGGGGCAGGCCCTTTCATAGGCCTTTTTACCAAGCCTACTTACGCCCAGAGGGGGTTCTTTAGAGGGAGAGGCAGATGGGGCACAAGCAGGCCTGCTTCCACCCTTCAGCCTGAAGCCCCTGCCAGGCAGGCACCCTGATGGGGTTGCCAGGGCCGATTCTCAGCTACCTGTAGGGGGCAGGCTGGCTTACTTTGTCCAGGACTGGCAGTCTCTGACATCAGACAAGTGGGTCCTGGAAGTAGTAAGCCAGGGACTGGTTCTCAGCTTCAAAAAGTTTCCAAAGATGAGAACCAGATCCTTTCCACCTGCAAATCCTTCAGAGGCACTTGCCCTAGAGGCAGAGGTCTCTTCCCTCCCGGCTCTCAGAGCTGTGGAAAGGGTTCCACCCCTACACCAGGGCAAAGGGTTGTACGCCAGGTACTTCCTTACCCCAAAAAAGACAGGAGAATGGCGGCCCATCCTGGATCTCAGATACTTAAACAAGCACCTTTTAAAACCAAAATTCAAAATGGGGACTCTGGGAATTATTCTACCTCTCAAAGGCCAGGGGACTGGCTAGCGTTCCTGGACCTCAAGGATGCCTACTTCCATATTCTCATCAAGCTCCCATCAGAAATACCTCAGGTTCGAGCTGCCCTCAGGCCATTACCAGTTCAGAGCAATGCCCTTTGGCCTCACCTCTGCTCCAAGGGTATTCACAAAATGCCTGGCAGTAGCAGTTGCTGCTCTAAGAAGGCAGAAAATTGCCATATTCCCTTACCTGGACGACTGGCTCATAGTAGGCCAGTCCCCAGATCAAGTCAGGTTACATCTACACGTAACTCAGCAATTGCTCACCTCTCTAGGTTTCATTCTGAATCTTTCAAAGTCAGTTCTAGAGCCTGTCCAACCTCTCACCTTCATAGGCGCAGAACTGAACACAGAGAAAGCCAGAGCCTTCCTCCCTTTGGACAGGGTAAGGACCCTGGTCTCTCTGGCCTCCTCATTCACCCTGCAGGTGTCTCGGCCTGCAAGGCATTTTCTACAGCTCCTGGGGCACATGGCTGCTTCCACAGCAGTAGTGCAGGGAGCAAGATTTCAGATGAGGGACATTCAGTTCCATTTGAGAGCCTTTTGGTCTCAAAGGGAAGACCCTCTGACCAAATTGATCCCAGTGACTCGAACCCTGATCCAGGCCCTACAGTGGTGGCAGGATCAGAACAATCTGAGACAGGGGTTTCTTTCACCCCTCAGTCTCACTCCTTAATCCTTACTACAGATGCATCCCTCCTGGGGTGGGGAGCTCACATGGGCGACCTCACTACCCAGGGGCTGTGGTCCCCTCAGGAATCTCTGCTCCACATCAATTTGTTGGAACTCAGAGCAGTTTTTCTAGCACTTCAAGTTTTCTCCAAATCTGTTCAGAACAAGGTTGTGCAGGTCAGAACAGACAACACCACAACAATGTGGTACATCAACAAGCAAGGGGGCACTCGGTCTACGGCCTTGTGCACTGAAGCAATGAAGTTGTGGTCTCTGGCTTATTCACTGAACACCTCCCTTATGGCAGTTCACCTCCCAGGCAAGGACAATGTCCTGGAAGATGCTCTCAGCAGGATTTCCCAGGGCCATCACGAATGGTCACTGGACCCCTGGTCCTGGAGGTGGTATTTGCCAGATGGGGCACCCCACAGATAGATCTTTTTGCAGCCCCAGACAATCACCAACTTCCCCTTTTTTGCTGCAGGCCCCCAGTGTTCGGCTCAGTCCCTCTGGATGCCTTAGTCCTCAATTGGGAAAGGAAGTTTCTCTATGCTTTCCCCCCCCTTCCCTCTGCTGTTCAAAGTGCTAGTCAAAATCAGATCTCAACCCTGCAAGATGATCCTGATTGCTCCGGATTGGCCCAGACAACTCTGGTATCCACTCCTGCTGTCCTTAGCAGTCCATCTTCCCCTCTGTCTTCCCAGGAATCACAACCTGTTAACCTGTATCCAGGGCAGGGTTTGGTACCCGAAACTCAAATCTCTCAATCTCAAGGCCTGGCTCTTGAAGAGTTAGAGTTTGCTGATTTACACCTTTCCCAAGGTGTAATGGATATCCTGAAGGCTTCTAGGAAACCTTCTACCAGGGCTACTTATAATTCCAAATGGAAGAGATTTTCCGTATTGTGCTCTGGAAAACATATTTCCCCAGAATCTGCTGGTTTACCCACAGTCCTGGATTACATGGTCCACTTAAATACCTTGGGGCTGAGACCAGCTACCCTAAAAGTGCATCTGGCAGCTGTGTCTGCCTTTATTTCAGCAGGTAAGCCCTCTTCTATTTCATCTCACCCTGTATTCTCCAAGTTTTTCAAGGGATTGCTTCATACCAACCCTCCATTCAGGGACCCTGCCCCTGCCTGGGACCTTAATGTTTGCATTGCTCAGCTTATGCAACCCCCTTTTAAGCCTTTGTCTTCAGCAGAGCTCAAGTACTTGACTTGGAAAACAGTGTTTCTGGTGGCCATCACTTCTGCCAGACGCATAAGTGAATTACAAGCCTTGTCAGTGGAGCCTGATTTTATCTCCTTTCATAGAGATAAGGTGGTCCTCAGGACTAACAGGAAGTTCTTGCCTAAGGTGGTTTCAGATTTCCACCTTAATCAATCTATTCTCTTCCTGTATCGTCACTGACCATTCCTCCTCTGGTGAGAGGAGGCTACACAGTTGGACGTGAAAAGGGCCCTTAGCTACTACATAGAGCGTACCAAGGGTCACAGGTTTGACTCCCTCCAACTGTTCCTCACTTATGGCAAGGTTGGTAAAGAGAAACCTGCCACTAAAAGATCCATTGCCAGGTGGATTGTCTCTTGTATCCAATTTTGTTATGAAAAACTGGGTAAGATTCCACCCTCAGGTCTGAGGGCTCATTCTACCAGAGGTACAGCTGCTTCCCTGGCTGCTGCCAGGGACATCCCTATTCTAGAGATATATCAAGCAGCTACTTGGAAAACAGTTCACACTTTTACCAAGCATTACTCCCTGGATATCAGGCTAGGAGTGATGCTCGGTTCTACACAGCTTTGCTTCAGAGCCTATTTCTTAAGTAGGTTCTGTCCCTCCTCCATGGAGGTACTGCTTTGTAGTCTGCTATTGTCAGAATACAGCAAGACTTCATGTTGTTTGAAGAAAAAATTACTCACCTTAGTAATGTTGTTTCTTCTAATGGAGTCTTGCTGCATTCTGATCTCCCTGCTATTGTCAGAATACAGCAAGACTCCATTAGAAGAAACAACATTACTAAGGTGAGTAATTTTTTCTTGTCAGCCTCACTGGCCATGAGACAGGCTACTTTCCAAGCTTATGCTGCCCAGTATCAGAAATCCCTGTGGCAGTTGGTACTGGCAATGTCCATGAAGGCAACCTCACCCTTGTCATATGACCTGACTGAAACTGCCAGGTTTGGGCTAGAGAGGCGGCCAAGTACCAATTCCAAATGTCTGCTGATCTGAATGACACTGCAGCCAGATGGATGGCTAACACAGTGGCTCAGAGGAGGTTTGTTTGGCTTAGGGCTACAAACCTCACTCAGGATACCCAGTCAAAGGCCCTGGATTTCCCATTAGAAGGAAATGCGCTCTTTGGGGAGTCCACAGTGGCCTATATGAAAAAGGTGGATGAATATAAGGCTACTTGTAGAAGTAACTCTGCTAGAGACAGAGCTTTTTCATCCACCAGGCCCTATGGAAGGGGGGGGGGCAGAGGTCACTCTTTCTTGTCAAGACCCTTTTTCCAGCCAGTAGCCATGCCCCAATACCGGCAGTATCCCCCACACAGAGCTACTCAAGGGATAGGGGTAGAAGGGGCTCTAGGCAAGGGGCTCAGGCACGACCTCAACCCCAGCCTAAACAGAACCCCAGAGATACAGGCCCCCTCCTCCCTACCTGTCGAAGGCAGACTGTCCCATTTCTTCCCCCTCTGGTCAACCATCACCACAGACAAGTGCGTGCGGGAGGTAGTAGGCAAAGGTCTGTCTCTGGACTTCAAATTTCATCCTCGAAAAAAACCCAGGGTTTCCATCTCCCCACCCCTAGCACAAATTTCGTTGCTAGAGGCAGAGGTTCAGAAGCTGCTACAGCTCAGAGCAGTGGAACTAGTCCCTACAACCCTGAGAGGAAGAGGTTTTTACTCCAGATACTTCCTAACAACAAAGAAAAATGGGGAGTGGTGGCCAATGTTGGATCTCAGAGCTTTAAACAAGTACCTGAAAAAGCCAAAGTTCAAAATGGTGACTTTGGCTCGGATTCTGCCAACAATCCAAAAAGGGGACTGGCTGGCATCTCTTTACTTACAGGACGCTTATTTCCACATCCCCATAAAAGAATCTTTCAGGAAATATAGAAACATAGAATTTGACGGCAGATAAGGACCGCTTGGCCCACCCAGTCTGCCCATTTCTACCTACTGGATAGCTGCAGATCTAGTTAACCAGCAGCCTACTTCTTCCTACCCCACCCCTAGAATGGCCTTATGACTGTCCCATGCATGCTTGAATTCCACCACTGATTTTGACTCCACAACCTCCTCCGGAAGGCCGTTTCATGCATCCACAACCCTCTCTGTGAAAAAATACTTCCTTAAATTACCTCTGAGCCGCCCCCCTCTATCTTCAAATTGTGCCCTCTTGTTCTTGCACACCTCTTTTTTTGAAAGATGCTACCCTCTTGGACTTTGTTGATTCCCTTGAGGTACTTGAACGTTTCTATCATGTCCCCCCTCTCCCTCCTTTCCTCGAGGCTATACATATTAAGCTCCTTTCATCTCTCTTGATATGTCTTCCGGTGCAGACCCTGCACCATTTTAGTTGCCCTCTTCTGGACAGCTTCCATCCTGTCTATGTCTTTGCGGAGATTGGGTCTCCAGAACTGCACACAATACTCCAGATGGGATCTCACCAGCTGTCTGTACCGAGGAATAATAACTTCCTGTTTTCTACTGGTGATGCCTCTCCCTATGCATTCCAGTATCCCCCCAGCCCTCCTTGCTGCCCTCTCACATTGCTTGCCCACCTTTAGGTCATCTGATATGACTACCCCCAGGTCCCTTTCCATTTTTGTTGTTTGTTAGTATCTCACCCCCCATTGTGTACTCTTCCCCTCGGTTTTGTTTCCCAGGTGCATTACCTTGCACTTCTTAGCATTGAATCTAAGCTGCCATACATTTGACCATTCCTCTAACCTTGCCAAGTCCCTTCTCATCCTTTCCACCCCACCCTGTGCATCAACTCTGTTGCGATCTTTGTGTCATCTGCAAAGAGACATACTTTTCCTTCAGTCCTCTGCAATGTCTCTTATAAAGACATTGAAGAGGACGATCCTAATACTGAACCTAGGGTACCCACTAGTAACCCTCCTTTCTTCTGAGTGGACTGCATTTACTATTACTTGGGTCCTATTCTCCAGCCAATTCTTTACCCAGGCTGTCATCTTGGGACCCTCCCAGGCTAGCTAACTTGTATATTAATCTTTTGTGGGACTGTGTCAAATGCCTTGCTAAAGTCTAGGTAGGCCATGTCCACGGCCCTCCTGATCTACTACTTTGGTCACCCTGTCAAAGCAATCTATCAGATTTGTCTGGCATGACCTTCCTCTGAATCCATGCTGCCTAGGTCCTGTGCCCTCTGGCCTCTAGAAACTCGACAATTCTTTCCTTCAAGTGATTCCATCATTTTCCCTATCACTGAGGTTAAACTAACAGGTCTGTAGTTTCCTGCTTCTGCCTTGCTCTCACTTTTGTGAAGGGAATCCATCTGCCCTCCTCCAGTCCTCGGGTACCACCCCATCCTCCATGATTTGTTAAAAAGGGTAGTTAGTGCTGTCACTAGTTCTACCTTTAGTTCTTTTAAATTCTGGGATGGATCCCATCAGGCCCCATTGCTTTGTCCACCTTCAGTTTTAAGGTTCTTAAGAACCCTTTCTTCTGTAAATGGGCTGGTATCAACTTCTGTATCCATAGTGTTTCTACTGTTTGTTTTATGTACCTCCCCTCTTCATTTGTAAATACTGAGCAAAAATATTTGTTTAGTATCTCTGCCTTTCACAGTCTCCCTCCACCCTTCCTCCCTTTATTAAGCCTCACTATCCCTCCTTGGTCTTCCTTGGCTCCCTGATGTACCTATAAAAGGTTTTATCCCCCTTCTTAACTGAGTTGGCTATCTTTTCCTTGGGTTGGGCCTTCCCAGCCTCCTTTTGCTTTAACTGATACAGTTCTCTGTCCTGCTCCTTCTGCGATTCCTTGTACTTCCTGAATGCTTTCTTTTTCTCTTGAACCTTCACTGCCACTTCCTTTGAGAACCATAGTGGTTTCTTACGTTGTTTTGTTTTGTTTTGTTTATTTGCTTCACACAAAGGCTCGTTATCTCTGCAATGGCAGTTTTTATTATTCCCCATTGTTCTTCAACCCCTCCTTCCTGCCCATTTGCTAATGCATTCCTTAGGCACTCACCCATTTTGGCAAAGTCAGCCCTCCTAAAGTCCAGTACTTTTGCCTTTGCATGGCTTGACTCCATTGCTGTGTTTATTGTGAACCATACTGTTCGATGGTAGCTAGTTCCCAGATGGCTACCCACTTCTACATCTGTGATCCCTCTCCATCTCCATTTGAGAGAATTAGGTCTAATATTGCTCCCTCTCAGTGGGCTCAATACTAGTTGTCTAAGGCATGCCCCTGTAGGGCATCTAGAATAACTCCACTCTTAGTGGCTGCTGCAACTGCACTCCAGTTAACATCCGGCATATTCAGATCACCCATTAGCAATATCTCCCTTTTCTGCCATTCTAAGTATACTTTCTATCATTTCCTTGTCCATTTCCTCCCCCTGAGAAGGGGGTCTGTATACTACCCCTGTGCGGATTGTGGTGCCATTGCCTGCCTCCAAATTTACCCACAGTGCTTCTTCTCCTCCCTGTTTACCCTTTTGTTCTGTTGCTTTTATTCCTTCCCTTATGTAAAGAGTCACTCAGATTCAGACTCCCATCAGGTCATTATCAGTTTGCAACCCTGCTCTTCGGCCTTTCCTTGGCACCAAGGGTGTTTACAAAATGCCTAGCAGCTGTGGTGGCATTTCTTCGAAGACAGGGAGTGACTGTTTTCCCATACCTGGACGACTGGCTGGTGGTGGGCAAATCACCAGAGCAGGTCACAACCTCTCTAAAGCTCACATAGGATCTTTTGGAATCCTTGGGTTTCATAGTAAACCAGAAACAATCTGTCTTCACTCCTACACAGACTTTACAGTTCATAGGGGCAGAGATCTGTACTCTTCAGGCCAGGGCCTTTTTGCCACTAGACAGGGTGCAAAGCCTTTAGGCCATAGCAAATTCCTTCAAGTTGCACAATTCAGAAAACAGTCAGCCAATTCCTGCAGCTCTTGGGTCATATGACTGCATCCACAGGCACAGTGCAGGGTTCCAGATTTCACATGGGAGACATCCAGTTTCACCTTAGGAATCATTGGAGTCAGAAAAAAGATCCCTTTTCAAAACTCATTCCAGTGACAAGGCCTCTGTAACGAGCCCTTTTGTGGTGGAAAAATGAATCCAACCTAATTCAAGGAGTCCCCTTCCAGAAGGAGGATCCTTCACTAGTCCTCACAACAGATGCATCCCTTCTGGGCTGGGGTGCCCATCTAGGGGAGCACACAACTCAGGGTACCTGGTCAGAGGCAGAGTCCCTCCAGCATATAAACTTGCTGGAACTCAGAGCAGTGCGGCTGTCACTAAAGGTTTTCTCTACACTGGTGATGGGCAAGGTGGTACAAGTCAGAACAGACAATACCACCACTATATATTACATAAACAAGCAGGGTGGCACCAGATCAGGTCCCCTATGCACAGAAGCCATGAAAATTTGGACTCTGGCATATTCTCTAAAGGTGTCCCTGCAAGCCATCCATCTGCCAGGAAAGGACAATATCTTGGCAGACACACTGAGTCGAATCAATCAGTCCTATCACGAATGGACACTGAACAAGCAGGTGGTGCAGGTAATTTTCAGCAGTTGGGACGTTCCGGAGATAGACTTGTTCGCATCCCACCAGAACCACCAGTTGCCTCAATATTGTTGCAGACCACCAGCCCAGGGCACAATCCCTCTGAATGCCCTGGTACTGGACTGGTCAGGCATGTTTCTCTATGCCTTTCCCCCTTTTCCTCTGGTTTTTAGGGTACTGCTGAAGCTCAGATCCCTCTCAGCTTCTCTGATCTTGATAGCTCCAGATTGGCCCAGGCAGCCATGGTACTCTCTTCTGCTCTCCATGTCAGTGAGCAAGCCAATAAGCCTGCCTCTCAGGCACAATCTTCTGACCTCCAATCAGGGAACATTGTTGTTCCCAAATCTCAGAATCCCTCGACCTCAAGGCATGGCCCTTGAGGAATTAAATATCTTGAGGGCTTAAACCTTTCTGAAGCTGTATTAAATATCTTGAAAGGTTATAGGAAGCCTTCCACTAAGAAAACTTATTCTGCTAAGTGGAAAGATTCTCCTTCTGGTGCTCTGGTAGAAACTTCTGCCCCAAATGACGAGGAGTCTCAGTGGTGTTGGATTATCTGACTCACTTACATCTACAAGGTCTACAACCCAGTTCTCTAAGGGTTCACCTTGCAGCAGTATCTGCATACCTTTCTGCTAGGACAAAGGTGTCTGTAGCATCAGATCCCATTTTCAGAAGATGTTTTAAAGGCCTGATACATTTGCACCCTCCTCACAAAGCACCAGTGCCCACTTGGGATCTTAATATATGTATAGCCAGATTGATGCGGGCTCCTTTTGAGCCCATGGCTACAGCCCATTTAAAGTACGTTACCTGGAAAACAGTTTTCCTGGTAGCAATTACCTCTGCAAGAAGAATCAGTGAGCTTCAGGCTCTCTGTGTAGACCAAGACTACATCTCCTTCCACAGAGATAAGGTAGTCCTCAGAACAAACAGACACTTCCTTCCCAAAGTTGTTTCAGATTTTCATCTGAACCAATCAATCACTCTGCCTGTCTTCTTCACAGACCATACAAGCTCTGGTGAAAGAAGTCTCCACAGGCTGGATGTGAAAAGAGCTCTCAGCTACTACATGACAGCTACTAAAGGCCATAGGCAAGGCAAGAAAAAACTTTTCCTTACATATGGGGATGTCGGAATTGGCAAACCAGCCTCAAAAAGATCCATTTCTCGGTGGATTGTCCAGTGTATTCAATTCTGCTACACTAAAGCAGGTAGGGAGTCCCCAGCTGGGCTGAGGGCTCACTCAACAAGAGGAACAGCTGCCAGTCTTGCAGCTGCTAGGGAGGTGCCATTGTTGGACATTTGTAAAGCAGCTACTTGGAAATCAGTACACACCTTTACAAAGCATTACAACTTGGATGTTTTGTCCAGAAGTGATGCCAGGTTTGGCACAGCAGTCCTGCAAAGTCTGTTTCCAAAATAAGTTCTGTGCCCACCTCCAGGCGCTACTGCTTGGTAGTCTGCACAAAGTTATGAATATTCTGAGCATTACTGGGGTTAGAAGAAAAAATTACTTACCATAGTAATCTTCTTTCTTCCCAGTGATGCTCAGATATTCATAACTCCCCTCCCATCCTCCCCTTCCAGAACTTCAGCCTCTGCATTCCGCATGCTAGTGCCACGTAGCCATACCCTTCTGGGTACACTTCTCTATGCTAGATAGATTTTAACAGAGTTTTCTGTTTCTCTTAATAGTTTTCTCACTGTCTGGTGAACACCATTATTATAGATATAGTCTCTCCCTTGGAGGTTTTTTGGAGTAAATTGTTTTATTAGGGTAATCCTAAAAAATGTTTTAATTAATTAGTTGTCGGATTTTTCATAATGCCTGACTTCCAGGCTTCTTACAAATCTGAAGGGCTTAGAACACTACAGTTGGTAGAGGCAGTATTTGAAAGATGCTCACATGCAAAGAATTCCATCATTTGCATGTGTTCCATCTCTCCCGGGCAGTCCAACCCACCAGGCTGACAGCACAAAGTTATGAATATCTGAGCATCACTGGGAAGAAAGAAGATGACTATGGTAATTTTTTCTTCCTGGTAGTCTAGTGGGGCCCCCCTCCCCTCCCATAACCATGATCACAGGAAGATATATGGTCGAACCACCCTGGTGGTTCAGTGGTTTCACCCTCCCTGCCCATAACCCTGATCGCGGTAACAGATACATAGATACATAGATGGTGTCGGCAGATAAGGGCCTATGGCCCACCCAGTCTGCCCATTTGAGCTTGTAAGTTCAGTTTATGTTTTCCTAGAAGTCTGTTGCCCCTTACCCTTGACCTCCAGAATTCCTTTATGTCTATCCCATGCATTCTTAAATCCCGTGATTGTTTCAGCCCCCACCACTTCCTGGCAGGGTGTTCCACTTGTCCACCACCCGTTCTGTGAAGAAATTCTTCCTCACGTTTCCTCTGAATCGTCCTCCTCCAGCTTCATCCCATGCCCTCTAGTCCTGGAACATCTTTTTGCTTAAAATAGTGTATTCCTGCACCCTGTTCCTCCCTGTGAGATACTTGTATGTCTCTATCATATCCCTCTCCCTCCTCTCCTCCAGGGAGTACATATTCAGTTCCTTCAACCTGTCTTCATAGGACTTGTGATGCAATCCATGCACCATCTTTGTTGCCCTCCTCTGAACCTTCTCTACCCTGTCTATGTCCTTACGTAGAGTGCGGTCTCCAGAACTGTACACTGTACTCCAGGTGGGGCCTCACTAGTGTCTTGTATAGTGGAATTATGACCTCCTTTTCCTGCTGGTGATGCCCTGCCTATACATCCCAGCATCCTATTTGCTTTACCTGCTGCCTTGTCACACTGTTTCCCTACCTGGGGTCATCAGAGATGATAACCCAAGATCCCTTTCCTGCTTGGTGCATGCTATATCCTCACCTCCCAACTGATATATTGTGCCAGGGTTTTGTGCCCCATATGCATTACCTTGCACTTCTTGCATTGAATTTCAACTGCCAAACCCTGACCATTCTTCAAGTTTCTGCAGGTCCTTCTCATTCTGTCTACACCCTCTGGTGTGTCTACTCTGTTACAGAGCTTTGTGTCGTCAGCGAACAGTGAAATTCTGCCTTCTAGGTCCTGTGCAATGTCACTGATGAAGATGTTGAATAGGACCTGTCTGAGCACTGATCCCTGTGGTACCCCACTGGTCACTCTTCCCTCTGTGGAGTGACAGCCATTTACCACCACCCTCTGTGTCCTGCCACCCAGCCAGTTACCTACCCACCACACTACTGTCCTGCCCACACCCATATTCCCCAGTTTGTGTAATAGTCTTCTATGTGGCACAGTGTCAAAGGCCTTGCTGAAGTCCAGATAGGCCATGTCCACTGCCCTCCCCTGATCCACCTCCCTAGTCACCCAGTCAAAAAATTCAATGAGGTTGGTCTGACATGACCTCCCCCTGGTGAAACCATGCTGCCTTGGGTCCTGTAGTCCACTGACAACCAGATGTTCCACCAATCTCTCCTTCAGTAGTGCTTCCATGATCTTCCCCACTAACGAGGTGAGGCTGACTGGTCTGTAGTTCCCTGCTTCCTCTTTTTTCCCACTTTTGTATAAGGGGACTACATCTGCTGTCCTCCAGTCTTTGGGTACCTCCCAGATACATTCGAACAATCCTGGTAATCCAGTGGTACCCCTCTCCCCGCCAGTAACCCCGATCACCATATTAAAATAATGTACAGCTCCCTGGTAGTCCAGTGGTAACCCCCTTCCCCTCCCATCCCATACCTCCGATGACCCGTAAAGTTGTAATAATATCCTGGTAGTCTAGTGGCACCCCCACCCACACAGGACCCCCAGCCCCCATCATTGGCGGGCACAAACCCACCCTCATACCTCTGTGGCTGCCCACCAAATGACAGCTTACAGTATCAGCTGCCAGCCCATTGGTTCACACTGTGGACCAATGGGCTTGCATTGCATACTGTAATAGTCATTTACAACTTTGTGTGTTGTGTGTTTGTTGTTCTTTACCTGTATATGCCCTGTCTTTGGTTTTCATGGGAACCCGCTGCTCTGTTTCTCCAATAAAGAAGTTAGCAATCTGAAGGATCAGACTTGAGGATACTCAAGTTCTAACCCCACCACAGCCACTGAATCGTTGTGTGACCTTGAGCAAGTCATGTGATCTCCCTGTGTGCCAGTCCTGTCAGCCCTGAAAATATGAAAAAGTGGGGCTTAGCTGAAAGTGAGATGTACTGCATCTCAGTTAGATTATTTAGGGGTCATTATGTTGTAAAAAAATTTAGTTTTGTTATACCTGTGTGGTACTTTTGTCGTATTATAAGCCTGTTTGGCATTTTTGCTTTGTGAAGTACCCAGAGAGGTTTACCAAAAAATGTATTGAATAAATAAAATGAAACCTGAGCTGGCCCATTAGCGCAGTGGTAGTGCTATCACTCATGATGCCGGAGACGTGGGCCGGGAAATGAGCTGGAGTCACTGGAAAGCCAGCAGGGAAGGGGGGGGAAGGATCCAGCATCACAGGGGCTGCTCACCTTCTTCAGGGCTGGGTCCATGCCAGACTCCGCTGCAGCAGCACTGCCACCTGGGGGACTGTAGGAGGAAGTTCAGTTGGAGTTGCTAGGGATGGCGGACGTCTGCCAGCTATATGTAGTGACATACACGCTGCATCTGTGGGCATGCACAGGAGCTCTAGGGCACAGGGTTCTGCAGGGATGGGAACTAACACAGTGAAACAATTATTCCCTAGCCTACGGTATGACATCTGATACTGTTGGACTGTTGGGCCATGCGCAGCTCACTGTATCCCTCTATATCCTGGGGGTTGGAGACCTGCTGCCCTCTGGCCCTGCCTTGGGGGGGGGGGGCAGAATGAAAGTGCCATAGCTGGGGGTGATGTAGCTGGGTGGTTGTCCAGGGCTGAATATGGGCAGGACCAAGGGGAGTAAAGTACAAAGTAAAACATAAAAAAAGCTGAAATTGAAATTTAACTGAAAATGGAAAAGGGCACATTTCATATTATTTTGCATCATCTGTTTTGCCACCAGGAAACTTCCATTTCTGATACTCTGAATCCAGAAAAAAAAGTTAAGGGTCATCAGCTGGGTCCTGCCACTCTCTGCTTGTCACCCCACCACCAGTGGCTGGCGTCAGTGGCCAAGGATGGAATGCTGCAGGTTCTGGAAGCTGCTGGCATGGTAAGCATATTTTAATGCACCGCGACCCTATAATCTTAGTGCCTTACTAGTACAGGTTGGTCATGGGGATGGGGGAGGGGCGGGGGATTTTAGGGAGAACATAAATGTAGTAGAGACCTGCAGTGCAAGTTTCACTCTGGGCATCCAATCAGCTGATGCCACTAGGTTCTGGAATCAGTCAGTAATTAAAAAAGAAGCAGCAACAAGAGCTGGCACCAGTTATCGGGGAGATACTGAAGAGTGCCAGACCCACTTGTTCTATTCAGTGAACTATGGTAGTTTGTCTCACATGTGCCCCATGCGCTACATCCAAAAGTGCCGGCCCGAAAACAGAACAGAAAGCAATGTTTACCAGAATATGGCATGTGCGCTATACCTAAAGGTGCAAAAAAAAAAATCTATAGTTACCAGAACCTGTCGCTAGCAATTTAATATTATAGAAGATTAACAATAAAATTAAAATACACAAAAGGGGATGGGTGTGTGTGGGGGTGGAGCCCTCCAATAAACATTGTAAAATATACTATGGTGCCCCAGAAATCTCAGAGCATAAACCATAATTCATCTGAACGGGGTACATGCCATGCTTTCGATGGGGCGTCCCTACCTCGGCAAAAACAAATTCAACAGAATACAGCACCTGGGATATGGGGCAGAGCGCCCCACTGAAAGCGTGGCATGTACTGACTCATACCTAGCTATACCATGGGTTTGTTACCCCCCACGTCAGTACCAGAAAAGTTTCGCAGTTAATTGTACTGTGTGTCTGTGGTGGTGGGGGACTGATCTTATTTGCAGTGCAGTTCCAATGCAGATAATAAATATGGTGTAGTTTTGTTGAATATGGTGTAATTTGTTTATTGGGGGCTTCGCCCCCACACACCCCGTTTTTCTTTTTTTTTAACCTGTTGTGCAATATCGTGATCTTCCCTTGTCAATCTTCAGCATTCGTTACTGCTGGGTAAGTGCCAGAGGTGCGCACCCGCCATGGGAGCTTTTTTTTTGGTTGTGGGGGAGGAGTTTGCACCAGTGGTGCTGCCCACATGGCTGACGCACTGCACGGCGCACGAGGATTGGCCGTTAGGCGCCGTAGTCTCCTCCTCCATCCCAGTTCTGTTTCTGCCACCATTGAGGTAGCACCTGTTGCACAAGTGACTAATTTTCGCCTGCATCACCTGGCCTGTTTTTGACGCTGTATCTCTCCATCCTGGTTCTAGCTCACTCAGCACCATTATCACTGGTAAGACCTTTCCATTATTTTCACTGGACAGTGCCGAGTCTTTTTCTGTACATTTGCTGTTATTTTCGGTTGGTTCGGGGGCTAAGAAGAAATCCAAAGCGGGCTGTGCCCCCATGCATCGGTGCCCCTGTAGCGCATTTTTCCATTTCGGACTAACATGACGCCTGCCTGCGATGCCTGGGGCCCAGTCACGACATGGACAACTGCGACACATACTTCTCCATGGACTGCCATGTCTTGGAAATCCATGCATTCAAAGTTGGCAGGGCTCTGCCAACTTTTGGAGGACAGCATCGCTCACGGGTCGCCAAGGCCAAATCTCTTGACCCCTCCTCTGGGTCCACTCCTGGGTCTATATGGCACAGTAAGGAGGAAGCCTCCTCAGATTTCTGCCTTGCTGTCGAGGAGGTTTCTTCTGCAGTGCTGGAGGAACAACTCAGTTCCATCCGGAGCCGGGTTGTTGGCACTGCTACGGCAGTCACCTCCACGGAGGTGCAGGCTCCCCTGGTGTCGTGGCCCACAGCTGCTGGGCCCGGCACTGGTGGACCCTCGGTGCCACCTTCCAGCGCCGTCCCAGATCCCGGCGCTGTTCACAGTGCCGGTGATCAGGTCGGCGCCTTGTGTGGTGCCGTGTCCCGCAGTGGCGCCATCACCAAGGGCTCTCCCGGGGTCGCTAGTTTGGCGGTCTGTCTGGTCTCTTCCTCTTCGGAGGAGGATGACCCGCAGGCTGATCCAGACTGGCAACCCAACTCCTCGGAGTTGGAGAGCCCTCTGGGATGCGGCACCAGGCGTCCCGGCATTCCTCTCCCGGACTTCCAGAGCCCATAGTCCTAATGGCTCCTCGCCGTGGCTGGCATTGGGGGCCTGTTGCGGACAGGCGCTGGGGACCAGGTGCGGTCAGTCCTCCTGGGGGGCATGGCAGCCGCCATCTCTGGCTGCCATGACCCCACCCGTACAGAGACTCTCTTCTGCAGCCTCCTGGGGCCTGCGGAATTGGTGGACCCCATATCACTGGGTAGGAGGAAGAGGGTGGCCTCAGAGTCTGAAGGGTTGAGGGGCTGGGGTGAAGTAAGAAGACCCCTGCCACTGCCCTCCGGGGAGTGGGGAGAAGCTGGAGTGCTGAACCCCGCCTCTCCTCTGAGGTCTCTGGGGCTCCCTTAGTGGGCAGCGCAGAGGGTTGCCCTTCTGGATCCATGCAACTCATGTCACGCCACAGGGGAGATTCTCCCTCAGGGCTCATTCTAGGTTTTTTTCAACATTTACAGCCTTCACTGCCCAGTTCAACCCCCCCCCCCGGGTCCCTCCGCCTGGTGAGGCCTGAGGCTGGGTCTCAGAGCCCTGGCAGAGGCAGGGCACATTTGGTCAGGTGCCCTTCCCCAGTCCCTCTGTAAACACCTCCCCCTCTCCCAGGCCAAGTGAGTCCTATGGAACCCTTAACCTGGGGGATATTCAGTGCCACTGTGGCAGCCTTCTCTAGGTGTGTGGGAGCCATGGATGAACAGGTCTTCAGCCTGTCTCCCCCCGCTGCAGGAGGACCCAGAACACTCGAGCTCCTCTATGTCCTCGTCTTCCTTCTCTGAGGAAGAGGAATGATCTGTCCTCCTGTCCTCCGATGCTGATTTCACGGAATATCAGTGGTTCCTCTCGAGGCTAGTGCAGGAGTTGTATATCTCTCACTTTATACAGAGCAATACCAAGCAGGAAATGCGCTCATTCTTGAGCGAGTTCAGTGCTCACCATCTGGTGGTGCCCTCCTGTCCCATCCCATTCCAGGAAGCATCTATCCACACCTGGTAGTCTCTAGCCACCTCTTCTCCAGCCCCAGTAACTGCAGGAGGAGGTACTGCGCTCCCCAGGAGTCTGTAGGTTCTCTGCCTCACCCACCTTCGGGGCTGATGTCCTTAGATACTCCTTCAGAGCTTTGGCGCCTGGTGCATGACCGACCCCTGGATCCAGATTCCACAGAGTTCGACCAGTGGGGTAGAAGGGTGTTCTCTTCAGCTCGTGTGTTGCTTTGCATAGGTTCTCATCAGACTCACCATGCTGCCTACAACAGGCATCTGTGGTTGATGCTAGCATAGGTGTTAACATCCCTGCCTGATTCGGAGGAATCTAGACAGGCCATTGCCCTCTCTGGACTGGGTCTGGAGCTTGCAATGCACCTGGCAAGGGCATCTTATGATGCTAATGAGGTGGCATCCAGACTAACAGGGACAGTGATCTGCATCAGGCGGACAGCGTGGCTTCGTCTGTCCAGATTGTCATCCTTTACGCAGCGTAGGGTGATTTCCTCCATTTTCTGGGGGACCTGTCTTTTCCCCCATAGAGCAAGGAAGACTTTACAGGGGCATGTTCCGTCCCCCCGGCCACGGGGGACACTGCCTCACCCTGACCAGCCTTAGACCTTGCTTGGTCTAGTATGGCTATAGGGTCTTCCATCCTGTGTCTCACCCACAGGAGGCTGAGGGAATCTGTTCTCTCAGGGCTGTGCCAGGTCCCCTCGGGGGGGGGGGGTGCTTGGTACTCACCCAGCAGTAATGAATGGTGAAAATTGAAAAGGGAAGACATGAAATTACGTACCTACCGTAATTCTTGATCTTCTCTTGTATCTTCACCATTCACTACTGATTTCCACCCACCTTCCCCTCATGAGCCTCAGTTCTTGGATGTTGCCTCCACCCTGCTCGCCTTCCCCCTCTTCGAGGCCTTTGGGAGCAGAGTCCCCCTGGTACCTCAGAGCTCTGTGTTTCCTTCTGTAAGTCACAGAGTGTTCAACCTGGAGGACAGCGGGTAGGGTCTTCGCCCTAATCTCTAAGGGAACTCCCTGGGATTCTCTTCTATATGCACTGGGGTGTCCCCCTTTTTGACTTGGATAATCCTCTTGATTATGTCATCTTCTGGCAATTAGCTGCTTCAGTGCTTTCCTAGGAGAGTCTGTGGGAATTTCCTCCCTCCTTCCTCTTTTTTCCTCATGGCACGGATGTCCCGTGCTTCTCTTCTCCTGAAGTGGGGACTATATCAGTACCCTTGTGGGAAAACCTATAGCTGTTTTTTCCCACCTCCTTTCTCCTCCTTTTCAATGTCAGTCTGGACACACTTCTCCTCTAATCAGGACTGCTCTCCTTACCAAAGGGCCAGTCTGTGGAGGTCCATGCTCCAAGATTTTCAAAACATATACGGATAAAGGTTAGGAAGAGAGATCAGTCTCCGCCAGTGCTTTCCAAGGCCATCCCTATTTCCCTATGGGCCTTGATACAGTAGCCTTTGGAACTGGTGGGATCCTTGTTCCCTTGTCTTCATTTCCTCGGGATTTTGAAGCTATTACAAGCCAGTGGTCTTCCAATTTAACGTGGCGAAGAGCCCTCCTTCCTCCCCCTTTTATCCCTTACTCATATCTCTGATTCTTCTCATATCTCTTTTCTCCCTTTCTCTCTCTCTCTTCTTTCTGTGAGACTGCTCAAGGATTGGGGCCCTATGCCCACTTAGGGTAGGAATCTCTTCCCTCTGTCCCCTAATCGGCTTATACCTTTTTCAGTTTATATCCTTCCTTATTCTATCCCTCAGCTCTCTTGCCTCACCTTATTTTTCTCTATCTCCTGTTTCATCCTTTCTGGCTAAACAGAACTGGGATGGAGGAGGAGCATACGTCACCTAATGGCCAACACGCTTGCCATGCAGTGTCGGGCTTATGTGGGCAGCCCATTGGCCAACCCCAAAAAAGCTCCGTGGCAGGTGTGCACCTCCGCACTTACCCATCAGTAATGAATGGTGAAGATACAAGAAAAGATCAAGAATTACGGTAGGTATGTAATTTTCATTTCTCAATGCTTACCCTATTAAATATGTAGCTGTGAAATGCAGGCTTTTAGATATTGTGCAATGCAGAAATAATTCACAACACTTGCAATCTGCTGCTGCCTGATGTTAGGGGAGCTGTAGGATCTAGTCAGGATAGCTGTAATACTATAATTCTTTTAAGTTACGCTCGGATCACTGGTGGGTCTAACACTCTTCAGTATCACCGGTATCAGGACTTCTGATAACTTACATTCAGTAAAAAAAGTGTCGTCGAGGCACAGGTCAGGAAACTTAGGAAAACCAGGAGCAGTTGTAGAATTTGCAAAAAGTATTTATTTGTACTAGCAGTAACATAAAAAAATAAACTTGTTCCGTATAACTATTTACAAAGGCAGAATAAATAGAGAAGATTCATCTGAGTTTTCCTTCAGTCTCTGTGTGTCCTGCAAGCACTTCCAGCTCTGTTTTATAAGTCCTTGCAACACCCCCTTAACAAGCATTCTGTTTTTTTTCTAAAATGTTCTTGTATATTTCAGGCAGGTGTAGGCAGGAACACAGTGTCCCAGAACTGAGACCCCTTTTCCACAGCTCTTCTGCAAAAGGCTTAAAAATTGCATTCCAGGTTAACCCCTTGAGTTCCCAGCAATCATCTTCATGCAATCATCTCAAACTATAATTATATACATTTCAACAATAACACTATATAATTTCTAAACAAAGGGATCCCAATATCAGTTACATTTCCACCTAATGATTTGCATATATTTTTATACCAGCAGATATGCAAGGGAGGAAAAGACAGAACAGCAAGTAAGGGTAGAAAGATAGCGAGAGGCAAAGAATTGCGAGACTGTCAGGGTGATCAAGCCCTAGGTCTCACAGGAAAATTTGGTTGTGCAACCAGACAGGAAAGAAAAGAACAGAACAGATCCCTGCATTCAAACTCTCCATAACAAATGGGACAGGGTTCTATTCAACCCTGTCACATACACCCCTTCCTTAAGAAGGAATCTGTTTTATCAAACAGGTTTCCAAAACTTTCTACTAATTCTGTACTAACGTGAGCTTCTAACCTTCAGAAAGTAAGCACATGTGCAGTATCCTTTTTTCTATAACAGTACAGCAAACAGTAAAGTTTAAACTCTCACATTTGTTTTTCAACCTTCAGAACCCTCAATTCCTGATCCATATCGTGACAGATAATCAGCATTGCTATTCTCTTTACCAGATTTGTGTATCACCTTGAATTTAAATGGCTGTAGTGCCAGGTACCACCTTGTGATTCTGGAATTTTTATCTTTCATCTGGTTAAGCCAACAGAGAGGACTGTGATCTTCATAAGTACAAAGTCAGTTCCTAGCAAATAAAACTTAAGGGACTCCATGGCCCACTTTGCTGCTAAACATTCCTTTTCAATGGTGGAGTACCTTTTCTCTCTGTTATGCAACTTCCTACTTACGTACGGAATAGGATGATCTTGTCTGTATCAGTCTTCACCATTCGTCACTGGTGGGGTAGTGAGCCAAAGGATCAGGACCCCACGGGAGCTTTTTTTTTCTTTTTGTAAGAGGAGGAGTTGACATCGAGACAGCACCGCCCTTGAGGCCAACATAATATGGGGTGCTTGCAGGTTGGACAGTAACCGTCTTCAATACCTCCTCAGCCCCAGTTCTGCTTCTCCTGCCGTCGAGTGAGCACAACCTTGCGTGGTATGCCATTATCTTTGCAGCCTAGTCTGTCAGTTAGTTTCTGCAGTTCTAGTTCTGCTGCTCTGTCCTTGGTGTTGCTTGGTAAGATCTTTCCTGTTTATTTCTCATCGACACTGAGTGCTGTTTTTGTTTTTGGTTTTTCTGTCTGGTCATGTCTGGTTCAGGGGACAAGAAAAAATCTTCGAGGGAGGGTCGGCCTCTGATGCATCGGTGTCCCTGCGGCTGACTTTACTCCATCACAGATCAGCATGACCACTGCTTTATCTGCTTGAGACTGAACCACGATATGGACAGATGCGACGCCTGTTTCTCCATGGATTGCCGTGTTCTGGAGTTGCGCGCGCTGAAGGTCGGACATGCGCCGCCAACTTTCAGGGGACAGGCACGTACACAGGTCGCCAAGAGCAGGGTTCTGGGCCCTCCTTTGGGTCCCCTCCCAGGCTATGCGGCCCACGGAAGAGGGGGTTTCCGCCAGTTCCAGCCTTACCACAGTGGGAACTCCTTCCATAGTGCAGGAGGCCTGGCCGGGCCCCCTTGGAGGTCAGGCAGGAGACACCATTCAGGCAGTCGCTTCCTTGGAAGCTCCCCCGGCATCATGGTGTGAGGCCTACCATGCTCGGTGCCACCCACTGGTGCCGATGCAAGGGATCTGGGCAGTGCCGCGGATGGCATGGGGCAGGCCTCCTGCACCATTTACGGTGCCGGGGATGGAGGTGGTGCTGCGGGCAGCACAAGGCCAGTTTGTGGTGTCCCTTATGGCACCGCAGCTGAGAGGGATCGGGGAGTAGTCTGGGTTCAGGCCTCCTCTGGGGAGGATGATTCTGAGGCTGATCCAGACTGGCTCCCACATTCTCAGGAGTTCTCACCGATTCCTCTACCTCTAGCACAGTGGCTCTGGTTCAGGTCCCTCCCATGGAGCAGAAGCCTTTGACCAATTCTAGGGTCGGTGGCTCCAACCTGTCCCCTGGTGCCCTGGGTGGTGCCTCAGGGCAGCCTGGAGTTGGTGATCCATCTGTCACCTTGGGAGGCATCTCCCCTCTGGTGGTTGTTCTTGCTGACCCTGCTTCTGGGTTGGCTGGACCACCTCAGGCAGGGGAGGGCACTGCTCCTCTGGCTGTCTCTCAGAAGGCGGCTGTGGGGTGTCAATTGCCTCAGCTGATTACAAAGAAGAGGGCTCTCTCTCTTGGAGTCTGAAGGTTGAGGGGGTTGGCTTTAGGGTGGTGCCCTTTCCTGGGAACCCATGGGGGTTCAGGGAGGAGTCGCAGCGCTGGTCCGATCTTCTCTCCTGAGGTCTCCTCGAGAGGGACCTCATCTTCAGAGGTTAGGGGCCGTCCTTCTGGCCTCATGCGGCCCCAGTCACCTCGCTGGGGAATTTCTTTTGTTGGGCTCAGCTCTGGCCCCTCCAACTTGGTTAAGTGGCCTTCGTCTGCCGGAACCACCCGATCTCCTCCTCCTTTGAGGTCTCCCAGCGGGTCCCATAGCTTGGGCAGAGGTCATGCCCCTCTTCGGAGGTTCCTGGTCCCTTTGCCTCTGCCAGCTCCTCCCCCATTCCCAGGTCACTCCGGTCCTACAGGGACCCTCATCTGGGAAGAGTTCCGGTCCACGGATGCACTGTTGCCTGCCTATTATCAGTCCATGGACCAGGAGGTGTTTCACCACTCCCTTGTGCAGCCGGAACCTGGCTCTCTGGACTTGTCAGCTCCCTCATCTTCATCCTCTGAGGAAGAGGACTCTTCTTTCCACCTATCCCCAGCAACTGATCTTTCCAGCTATCAACGCTTCCTATCAGGGTTGCTTGACGAGCTCCATATTTCCATCCTTGGTGAATGCAGTACTGACCGGTCGGCACGCGCCTTCTTAGGCGAGTTTAGTGTGGCCAACCTGATGGTTCCTGCCTGGCCTAATCCTTTTCAGAAGGCATCGTACTGGGCCTGGCAATGTCCCTCAAACTATCCACCAGCTCCGAGGGATCTCCGCCTGAGGTATTGTGCCTCCCCCTTTGGTCTCAAGGAGCCTTGTCTCACCCCCCACGTCAGGAGTGACTCTCCTGGACACGCTGACTGGGCATAGAAGCCCACGGCATGATCAACCCTCAGAATCCGACTCAGCTGAGTTGGATTTTTGGGGGAGGAGAACTATCTCGTCGACACGCCTCCTTTTGTGTGTCTACTCATCTGGCCCACCATGCTGCCTACAACAGGCACTTATGGTCCCTGCTAGGTCAAATCCTAGCATATTTTCCTGATTCAGAGGCAACCAGACAGGACATTGCCCTCTTCGCACAGGGCTTGGAGCTAGCGAGGCACCAAGCAAGGGCATCGTACAATGGCAATGAGATGGCTTCCAGGTCGGTGGGGACAATGATCTGCATTAGGTGGACAGCGTGGTTTCATCTCTCCTTGTTGTCACCCCTGGCCCGGTATGGGGTGACTGCCTTCTCTTTCTGGGTAACCCATCTTTTTTCCCATAGGGTGAGGCGAGAGCTTCAGGGGTGACTTCCTTCTCCTGCTAGGAGAACCTCGCCTCACCCAGACCAGCCTCAGGCCTAGCCAGGCCTGCTAGGGTTCCCTCCTCTGGTGTCCCCCCCCACTGGAGGCTGAGGGACTTTGTCCCTTAGGGAGGTTCTGTACCCCCTTTGGTGAAGATTGACACAGACAAGATATGAAAATGATGTACCTACCATAATTCTTGATCTTTCTGTGTATCTTCACCATTTGTCACTTAATCCCGCCCACCTTCCCCTCTCAGGCCTCAGTCTCTGGGCGATACTCCTCCTCCCTGTTTGTCTCCCATTTGGACCTTGGTCCATTTCCAGGACCTCCTACTCACTCCCCTTAGGGGTCGGGTTTTTTTTCCTCTGGGTGGGCAGACAGGGAGGGTTGCTGCTGTTGGGAATTGCCAAAGCCCCCTCTCAGCCCAGGTAGCTTTTTTTTTATTTTCAGGCTCCCTCTTGTGAGAGTCTGGTGGCAGGAGGGGACCTGGTGGTTCCCTCAGTTATCCTTCAACCTCTTGTGCCTCCTTGTGGTTGGTTTTTACCCTCCTTCTGGAGTGTATGTTATTTACATATGAATATTTACACATTACATATACAAATGGCACGGTGGTGAACTGATAGAATCCAGCAGGAGTGGCAAACACAGTTTTGTCTCTGGATTCTTTAGCTAAAGGTATTTGCCAGAAACCCTTGGTTAAATCGAGGGTACTGATATACTTTGCACTCCCCAGTCTGTCCAACAAATCATCTATTCTGGGCATAGGATAACTGTCAAATTCTGACACTTGATTAAGTTTCCTAAAATCAAGGCAAAGTCTAACACCCCCTTCTTTTTTGTTTACAGTTACCACCGGAGATGACCAAGCACTCCTCGACTCTTCTGTGATACCCAATTCTTTCATTTTTTGTATTTCCTTAACCACATTAGCTCTTAACCGCTCTGGTAACCTGTATATCTTTTGCCTAATAGGGAGAGCATTCTTTGGCACTATCTCGCACTCGACCCCTTTTGCTCAGCCTGATACTGTGGTAAAAGTACCATTAAATGTCTTCAACACTTAACGAATTTCTGCAGTTTGTTCTGCGCTTAAGGAAACATTCACCTTTACAGCATCAGCAGTTATAGTTCATTCCAGTCTATCATAAGCTACATCAATATCTTCTTTATCAGTTTCTGGTAAAACTAGCAAAGCAGCTTTTGGCATTTTTTCAACCCATTTCTTGAGGAGGTTAGCATGGTATATCTTAGTAGGATTTTTCCTCTCAGGGGTCTCAGTCTCGTAGTTAACAGTGCCAGAGCCTCTAAGTACTCTATAAGGCCCTTGCCACTTCATTAACAGGTTATTTTCTGTTGTGGGTAACAGTAGCAAAACCTTTTCACCCAGCTCAAAAATGTTTTCTTTTATCCTATGGTCATAATATACCTTCTGCAGGTTTTGGGCCTCTTCCTGATTACTATGGGCAATTTCAACGTATTTTGCCAGCTTCTTTCTTAGGGCACACGTATAAGACATTATAGATTGTTTCTCAGTGGGGTTATCTTCCCATGTTTCTTTTATCACATCCAGTGGCCCTCTTGACTGCCTACAGTACAGAATTTCAAATGGTGAAAACCCTGTTGATGCCTGTGGCACTCCTCTGTAAGCAAAAAGTAGGTAAGGCAAGTATTGGTCCCAATCTTTCCCTTCCCCTTTTACAAACCTTTTTAACATGCATTTTAGGGTTTGGTTAAAACGCTCAACAAGACCGCCTGTCTGAGGGTGATAGGGGGAGGTCCTTATGGCAGTGATACCTACAAGTCTGTACAGCTCCTAAAGTAATGCAGCACAAAAATTACTACACTGATCAGTAATAATTTCTTTAAGTATGCCCACTCTGCTGAAAATGTTTGCAAGCTCTGCTGCCACTTTTGAAGCTGTAACAGTATGTTTTGGAACTGATTCTGGGTATTGAGTAGCAGTCACATACTACCAGGATAAATCTGTTACCCTTTTTACTTTTGTCTAAAGGACCAACCACATCCATTGCAATTCTCTCAAAAGGCACATCCATCAAGGGTAGGGGCACCAGGGGCACCTTGTCTTTTCTAGTGACTGGGGCTACTTTCTGTCACTCAGCGCAAGAATTACAATAGGTAGCAGCATCTTCATGAATTCCAGGCCAGTAAAATCTGTACAGCAATCTGGCAAGGGTGCGATCCCTCCCTGAGTGACCAGCCATGGGACTATCATGTGCTATCACAATTCTGTTCTATACTTTTGTGGTATAACCAATTGTTCTGTCTGTTCCTGTGTCTGAGGTTTAACCCAAACTCTGTACAGTAACCCATTACATTTTTTAAACATTGGTCCACCCTGTTTTGGTTTCACCCCAGCTGCTTAAAATAACCCTGGAGAGAAACATCGTTAGCTTGCTCTGAAACAAAATCACAATCAGTTATCAGTTTAGCTTCAGCATTTTCATATTTTAACCCTTTATGTCGATCAGTCATTTGTTGCCACAGTTTCTTCAGGCATCATCTTTCTTTCCTGGATTTTCAGATCTTGGAGCTGTGCTCAAACAAGTTCGAATCAAAATCGGTGAAAGGAAAAGTGTCCCCACCCAATTTTCTTTCCCTGAGCTCTTGTCACCACAGCTGCTGAAACATCAGGATTTACTCCTTCTTTAACTCAGTAAATCCTAGAAAGTCATTTCCAATAATCACAGGTATAGGTAACTTAGGTACTATCCCCCACTTAATTTGGTACGAAACTCCCATAATGGTCAGAGTCACTTGAATGGTGGGATAGTATCGAGTGTCCCTGTGTCACCAGTACCTGGTCCTTTTGCACAGTGTCTTCCCAGCACTTAAACATCCACTAGAATCTGTCTGCTTTCCAAATGAATGAGTCCCTTTAGAGTCTTATTCCCCACCTTCACATCTGTTAAGTACTTGCCCCAATTTGCTAAGGACATATCTACTCCAGTGTCACTCTTCTTACGACAATTTCTTGCAATGTGACATAGCTTATTACAGTTGTAGCAAATAACATCTTTGGGCACAGATTTGTTACTCCCACTAGAGTTCTTCTCAGACATTTAAATGGGAAAAAGAGTGTCTTACCGATGCTTGGTTGTTACCTCGCTGCTCTGACATCTGTCTGGCCGTTTGGTAGTCCTCGGCCAAAGGAACTGCCTTTTACCCACTTTCTGGTCGATGTTCTTTTACCCAAAGCTGCACATCTGTAGGCAGGATGTTGATGAATTGCTCTATTGCAAATGTGTCGATGATCTGTGAGACTGTTCTGCCCTCTGGTTGGAGCCATTTTATCAGGAGTTCTCTGAGTCGGGTGAAGGCTTCTCGAGGATTACCAACTAAGTTGTACTTCAGAGATCGAAATCTCTGCCTGTAGGTCTCTCCTGAGATGTCATACAGTTTCAGGATTTCGCTTTTCACCAGGTTATAGTTTACTGACTGTGCAGTGTCCATATTGCTGTAGGCAAGTTGGGCTTTCCCTGTCAGGTAAGGTACCAGTCTGATTGTCCATTGCTGCTTTGGCCATTGGGAGGCTGTGGCAACCCTTTCAAAAGTTGTCAGGTATGCCTTGATATCATCCAAGGGACACAACTTTGTAAGTTTAATGGCTTTTAAGTTGCTTGTGTTTTTTTTTGTTTTTTTTTAATTGCAGTTTCAAACATGAAGTCTTGCTGTATTCTGACTTATTGCAGTTAGCCCCAGCTCTTGAACTGCTCCGGAGAGGAAAGAGATCAATTCTATGCAGACCATAAAACGTTGAGCTCGAGCTTGGTTCAAACTTCTGTCTGCTGCACTTTGAAGTATAACCGTCAGAGTCTTTACTCCACCTAACTGAACAGTCACTCCAGAGATTTCTCCTCTGCTCACGGTTCTCGGTCGGTTAAAGTCATCGGTTTACCGATAAGTACTTTGTTTTTTCAGTTCAAATCCCTGTCTGTGGTACAGTAAGTATGTAGGTAGTGGACTTTGTAGAAACACTTGTGGACATTGTAAACTTGATATTTCAACCGATTCGGCTGAACCGGTTGCTTTGTAGAGTGTATTTGATTGATTTTCTTCCTAAAAGTTTATTGTGGTACCAGTCCATATCGGTTTAAAAAAAAACCATGTTTTTCCAGTTTTTTCAAATACCCGTGACACGGTTAGAAACCAATAAGGGTGTCTTGCCTGGCTTAAGCCGAGTAAAGGGTAAGTTTTTGGTTTAGGATGGCCACGTCTGAGAAACCCAGAAAGAAAACCAGACCCACTGGGTTTCGACACTGCAGTGTGTGTGGGGAGGCCTTTGCTAAGGCTGATCCCCACACCTCTTGTGTTTATTGTCTGGGGTTTGACCATCTCGATTCAGACTGCCAAATGTTCAAGAATTTCCCTAAAGTCACCCTGGATAAAAGATTGGGCAGGCTTAGGGAAAGGGAGGCCGAGAAGTCCGCTGACCTGAACGGCTAGCCCGGTTCGGTTTCGACCAAACCAGAAGGAGTGCCCTCTGACCAGGGCGAAACTCCTTCGGGCAAAAGGAGAGCCGATTCCGAGGGATCGGTTCCGTCTAAGAGAAAAAGAAAAGACAAATCGGCCGGTTCGGATCCAGAACCGCATCATCCGACCGCCGAGGAAATTGCCCGTGCGATTCGCATAGTGGAATCGCTTTGTTTGGTTCTGATCAATCTGGCGCCTTCTGGCAGGCGGTCAGTTCCTCTGGTTCAGGATTATGCCCCTGAAGATTTTTATGAACTGGATCTGGAGGGGGACGATGATCATGCTGATGATGAAGGTGATGATGATGATGGAATAGAAGGTCTGGATGAGCCCATAGAACTGGACGTCTCCCCAGACAGGCCTTCTGGTGTTTCCCCTTGTAGGCTTTTTGAGCCCCCTTCCCACTTTATGTTTTACAGGAAAGTGGCAGAAACCTTCCAGCTCCCTATGGGGAAGCTGTTGAGGAGCTAGAGGAGCCTGACTTTGTGGAGATGATGGACATCTCAGAGTCCAAGAGGTTGTCTATTGCCCTTCACAAATCTTTTGGGAAACAGACACAAAAGCTGTTAAAAACTCCAAATTCATTACCTCCTGTGGACAGACGGATGGACAAGAGGTACATGCTGTCAGGCTCAGGTACGGAGTACTTGTACCAGCAATGCAGCCATGTTGGGGTCGTGCATACTGCAGCCTGTGATAAGGCTAACATACCCTTGGCTTCACACCCCCAGATAAAGACTCCAGGAAGCTGGATGCCATGGCAAAGAAGCAGTACATGGCATCCTCCTTGGGACTCAGGCAGGCTAATTACATGGCCTATACAGCCAGGTACCAGAAGTCCAGGTGACACTGTACTGGCACTGGCTAAACAGGCCTCCCCTCAGCTTGCCAAAGAGCTGGAGGAGGTGGCTGCTGATGGGATTGAGGCATCAAAAATCCAATTTCATGCTGCTGTGGACTCCAGTGATGTGTCATCAGGAGTCATGCTACATCTGTGGCTCTTCAGGGACTAGCTTGGCTCAGATGTACTAGACTATCACAGGATACCCAGGCTAAGGCTATGGATTTCCCTGTGGTTAATAATTCTCTGTTTGGGGAGCAGACAGAGAACTATATGAAAAAGATGGATGAGTACAGGACCACCTATAGGAGTGCACAGGCCAGGGAAAGGCAGTCAGCTCCTCAGAGGCAGCAGTCTAGGGGCAGGGGCAGGCCTTTTCATAGGCCTTTCTACCAAGCACAGGCCTCCTCTCCTTTTTCTCAGAGGGGGTTCTTCAGAGGGTGAGGCAGAAGGGGGATGAGCAGGGCTGCATCCACCTCTCAGCCTAAGGCTCCTGCCAAGCAGACACCCTGATGTGTCAGCCCGGTCGACTCCCATTCCTGTAGGAGGCAGGTTGGCTTACTACTTCCAGGTCTGGAAGTCTGTTACCTCAGACAAGTGGGTCCTGGAGGTGGAAAAGGGACTGGCTCTCAGCTTCAAAAAGTTTCCAAAGTTGAGAGCCAGATCTTTTCCACCTGCAAACATCTCCGAAACCATTGCCCTAGAAGCAGAGGTTTCATCTCTTCTGGCCTTAAGGGCTATAGAGAGTGTTTCTACAATCCACAGGTGCAAAGGCCTGTACTCCAGGTACTTCCTTACACCCAAGAAAACAGGGGAGTGGAGGCCCATCCTAGACTTAAGATCCCTGAACAAGCATCTATTAAAACCAAAGTTCAAAATGGTGACTCTTGAAATAATTCTTCCCTCTCTAAGGCCAGGAGACTGGCTAGCCTCCCCGGACCTAAAGGATGCTTACTTTCATATTCTCATCAGGTGCTCCCACAGAAAGCACCTCAGGTTCGAACTGCCTTCAGGCCATTACCAGTTCAAAGCAATGCCCTTCAGTCTAACATCAGCTCCAAGGGTGTTCACAAAATGCCTAGCAGTTGTAGTGGCATTCCTAAGGAGAACAAATATCTCCATATTCCCATACCTGCCATATATGCCGTGTCAGTGGCTCAGTAGGTAGCACACTCGCCTCTGAGGCCGGGAGATCAGAGGGCTGTGGGTTCAGTTCCCACATCTGGCACTTGGGTTAATATCCCAGTACTAACACTGTAGTGCAGCATGAGAGGGGTGCTGCACTTCTGAGGTGCCGTCTTTCGGATGAGACGTTAAACCGATGTCCCATCTGCCTGGATTGGTGATAGTTCAGGTGGATGTTAAAGATCCCATGGCACTTATCGAAAAGAGTAGAGGAATTTCCCTGGTGTCCTGGCCAAATTTCCCTCATTCACTAAAAATACCATCAACAGCTTAATCTGGTTCAAGGTCAGTTGACATTCATCTGTATACCCCTCCCCCGGGTTGTGCCTGAAAATAGGCAGGATTTGTCTAGTGCACTTACCTGGTCAACAAAAACTAAATAAATACCTGGACGACTGGCTCATAGTGGGTCAGTCTCCACACCAAGTCAAGTCAGATTTGGAAGTGACCCAGCAAGTGCTCACTTCTCTAGGATTCCTTCTCAATGTTCCCCAGTCAGATCTTCCTGGACCTAAAGTCTCCACCACTCATTCACACTGATGGGATCTACGCCAGAGGTGCTAGGACCCAGCAGAAGCGAGCGTTTTGCAGGAGGGTCGGCGCCAGAGATGGAGTCGCGAGGAGCAGTGCCGCGAGCCTCGGCTCGTGCGGCAATGACTGTCTCGGTGTCGACCCTCCAACCACCTCAGTTCCTTTTTTCCCGCCGTCGAGTGCGCTACAGTGACAATGTTGCTCACCCGCTGGGAGTTAAACTTCAGACTAGCAGCATAGTTTTCAGTTTATTATTTTGTAGTATTTTTCGAATAAAGTACCGCTTGTGATAATTTATTCTTATTAAAGAAAGAAGTCTCAGCCTACATTGACGGAGTCGACCATGAGCGGGTCGGGTGACTGTAGGGAGACTTCGTATGAAAGCTGTTCAGTCAGCCGGGCTGGGTCTGGTCCGCCGCCTTCTCCGGAGGGGGGGGGGGTCTGACAACGGATGGTCCAGTACCCGAGGGGAGGAGTGGTCCCCCAGGAAGCATAAAAGAAAATGGTCACATTCTCAGCACCATTCGGCTTCGAGCTCTTCTTTGGCCCGTAGGTCAAAAAAGAGAAGGCATCACTCGAGGTCGCCCTCTGATATGTCTGCACGTCGACAGTCGGTCATTGGGGTCAGTTGCCGGTCTCCTTGTTCGGAGTCACCGGTTTCTGGTCACTGACCTCTTCGACATCGGAGCCCTTCCCCGCCTTCTGGTAGGACTTCCGATGAGCAGTTTAATCAGTGGGCCGCCCTGATGGAGTAATGGGCATGGAGGTTGGTCCAGCTGCCCGGCCCGATCACTCTGGGGTCCTTGGGCTCTTCGGGGGATTGGGCAGGGTGATTGGGCCTCCCTAGTCACGCGGCGCCCTCTTCGGTGCCGTCGACTCCGTGCTCAGGTGTTTTCCCCCCTCACATGGCTGCGGCACAGGGGGCCACACCAATGCCTCTATCTCCTGGTATTCTCCCTCCTTTTCCCTCAAATCCTAATTTTCGGGGCCCTGAGCTGGTTTCAGCGGCGTCGGTGGGTCGCTCGGTGCCGATGTGCCTGTCAGCGCCGTCCTTGGCACCATGCAGCTTTTCGTGTTGAGTTTCTCTGTGCGATGTGGCCTTTTGGCACTGTGTTCTTCTTGGCGGTTCGCTTGAGGCCTGGCTTTTCATCTGCCAATCATCAGGGCTTCTCCTCTCCGAATTATTTTCCTTTCTCTTTTCCTGCTAATTTTCATTCCTTTCCTGTCCATGCAGTTCCTCCTGGACTGTCAGGAGATGATATTGAGCCTGACCCAGATCTTAGACTGGGTGAAGATGTGGAAGGAACAGGACCTAATCCTGTTGCAGAGCCTGTGGTCGAGGACCTGTCATTTAAGTCTCTGCTGAAAAATCTGAATTCCACTCTTTCTCTCCAGACTATGGACATCGATCCTAGGAAGCTTTTAAGACTCCAATACCTTCATGTTCCAGACATCCCTATGGATTTAACTCCCCGGTACAACCCTCCTTTGAGACGCTTTCTCAAATGGTATGGAATAATCCTGCTCTCATTCCTTCTGTGGCTAAGTCCATAGATAGGAAGTATGCTGCTCCCAAGGATCGACCTATTTTGGCCTCTCAAGCCTTTGTGGATCCTATTGTAGTCTTGGCAGAGAATGATAAGGTCGTCCTTCCTCAAACTACTACAGCTCGACCTATAAACAAAGACTCTCATAAGATAGATATTTTAGGTAAGAGAGTCTTTGCTGCATCTACCCTGGTATGCGTATCGCTAGCTACCAGGGCTATTTCTCTCAATATGAGTATATTCTTTGGCATTCGCTCAAATAAATGGTTGAAGCTCTACCGGAGTCGGACACTAATTCAGAGCTTCTTCAAATCATAACCAGAGGTATTGAGTCCAACAACCAGCAGGTTAAATCAGCTATGGACACCTTTGATACCGCCTCCCGAGCTGCGGCGACAGGCATTTGTACCCGCCGCCATTCCTGGCTGCGCACTTCAGGTTTCACGAATGATGCCGAGCAACAGGTCATGGCGTTGCCCTTTGATGGTGTGTATCTCCTCGGTCCTCAAGTAGAACAGGCTCTAGAGGCCACACAAAAGACTAGGTCAGCCATTAAATTGGCTCGACCTCCTCCCACCCCTTCTCGGGGGGGGTTGTTAACAAACGCCAGTTTCATAACCATCAGACCTTTCGAGGCAAAGGCAGGGGAGGTTTTACTAAGAATCAAGCCCCTCAGCCTCAAAAGAAAACGCAACAGAAAGCGCAAGGACCCAAAGCGCCCAGTGCCCCCTTCTGTGTTTCTGGCCCAAGTCCCACCTCAGCTGCCCGAGGGGGACTTCTTAGCGGTGGGAGGTCATCTGACTCAATTCTACAACCAGTGAAAATCCATAACATCGGACAAGTAAGTCCTCCGGATAATCCGTGAGGGATATTCCCTCAATGTTTCAGAGAACCCTCCGGATTGTCCCCCCAAACAGCAGCCAAAACTGTCAATTCTTCAGTCAGAACTTCTCGCCTCCGAGATAGAAGGCCTTCTGAACAACAGAGCAGTAGAAGTAGTTCCGCTGGATCAACGGAACACAGGGTTCTACTCCCATTACTTTCTAGTTCCAAAGAAAACCGGGGGCATGCGCCCCCTTTTGGACCTCAAAAAACTGAACAAATTTCTTCCCAAAGAGATATTCAAAATGATAACGCTAGGAACCCTATTACCTTTGCTTCATCATCATGACTGGTTAGCTCCCTGAACATGCAGGATGCTTACCAACATATTCCTATTCACCCAAAGCATCACAAATACCTAAGGTTCGTGGCTTTAGGACAGCATTATCAGTTCAGAGTCCTGCCCTTTGGGCTGTCCTCGGCTCCGCGAGTTTTTACAGAGTGTTGTGCAATTCTCGCAGTACATCTCAGAAAAATCGGAATACAAGTGTTCCCATATCTGGATGACTGGCTTCTAGAAAGCCCTTCCAAGCAGGGAACCCTTGACGCCGTAACCACGGCCTCAGACTTTCTCACATCCATGGGAGTCCTGCCGAATCTCAAGAAATCACAGTTGCAGCCCTCCCAGAGACTCCTTTTTATGGGAACTCTTCTGGACACCTCCTGTGAGAAAGCTTTTCTACCAGAGGACAGAAGGAGCGATATTCTACAGATGGCCTGATACATCAGAGAGAACAGATCGATTCAAGCTATCTTGATGCAACGGTTGCTAGGTCTCATGGCATCCTTGGTGTTCACTGTACCCCTAGCATGCCTCCACATGAGAACCTCTCAATGGATGCTCCGTACTCAGTGGTACCCAACCACTCACCCTCAGTTCTTTCTCATCAAGGTGACAGAACCTCTGAAGAGGTCACTCACCTGGTGGTCTCAAGAGGACAATCTTCTGGAAGGGTTATCCCTTTGTTCCCTGGATCATCAGATTTCCATTACCATGGACGCGTCCCTGATGGGGTGGGGAGCTCACTGTCAGAGTCTCCACACTCAAGGTACGTGGACTCAGGATGAGTCCCAGCTTCACATAAATGTCTTGGAAATGAGAGCCGTCCTTTATGCAGTTCGGGCTTTGAAGGACATTCTCTGTCACAAGAACATTCTCCTTCAAACGGACAACAAAGCAGTGATGTATTACATCAACAAACAGGGCGGTGCTCACTCTTACCCTTTATGCAGGGAAGTGATGAGAGTGTGGGGATGGTGCGTGAAGCACAAGGCTCTAATTCAAGCGGTCTACCTGTTGGGAGTGCAGAACGAACTGGCAGACCGTCTCAGCAGAACAGAAACAGATCCTCACGAATGGTCTCTCGACTCAACCGTAGTTCAGTCACTATTCGTTAGAGTGGGGAACTCCAGACCTGGACCTTTTTGCATCCCTACTCAACACAAAACTGCCTCTCTTCTGCTCCAGAAATCCAGGGCGTGGCATTTTCTGTCAGGATGCGTTCAGGCTGCAGTGGACAAAACGCTTTCTATACGCCTTTCCGCCTCTTCCTCTAATTCAGAGGGTACTTCTCAAGTTTGAGTCCCAGTGGGACAAAATGATCCTCATTGCTCCCTTCTGGCCTCGACAAATATGGTTTCCGTTACTCAACAGTATGTCGAAAACCTTTCCGAAAGTGCTTCCCCTTCAGACGAATCTTCTGACTCAGGGGCTTGTGGTACATCCCAATCTGAGATCGCTTCACCTTCACGCTTGGCTCCGAAGAGATAGAAGTGAACAGGTTCAATGTCTCTCGCAGAGTTTCAGATATTCTTCTGGCTGCATGCAAGCCAGCCACTAGAAAAACTTACACAGCCAAATGGAAGCGTTTTTCGCTCTGGTGTGCAAAATCCTCTTTGAATCCTTTTTCCTGTCCACCTGATAAAGTTCTAGAGTACCTTTTAGACCTCTCCAATTCAGGTGTGCAATACTCTACAGTCAAGGTTCACCTTTGTGCCATTTCAGCTTATCATGAGCCAGTACTTTCCTTGTCATTGGCTCAGTTACCTGTGGTGAAGAGGTTTCTTAAGGGAATTCTACATACCAGACCTCCTATCAGACGTCTAGTCACAGCCTGGGACATTAATCTTGTACTAGACATGCTCACTTGAAAACCCTTCGAGCCTTTAGCTACATGTGAGCTGAAATTTCTCACTTGGAAAACGGCCTTCCTGGTGGCCGTTACCTCGGCCCACAGGGTCTCTGAGATACATGCATTGGTCACAGACTCTCCGTATACTGTGTTTCATAAAGATAAAGTAGTTCTTAGGACCCATCCTAAGTTTCTCCCTAATGTTGTTTCAGAATTCCATCTAAACCAACCTTTGGTCATTCCTACTTACTTTGCAAACTTCCAAAATGACGGAGAGCATTTCCTTCATACTTTGGATGTCAAGAGAGCTCTGTGTTTCTAGATAGATAGATAGATAGATAAAAACGTTATTTTTATACAGGAGATATTTATCATAAGGATTATACAATCTTGTTCTCAAGATAGTACTGTGTATGACTCACTAAGTTACATCTAAACATCTAACATATAATATTACTCAAAATAGATACAAAATACATACAATACAGAATAAACAATATCCAAAAACCACATTAAGACATAAATACAAGGGAGAAAAATACAAAATTACACAATGAAACACCCCATCCAGACAATCATATACAATTACACTCTGTTTTACAAAGTTTCAAAATTTAATTTTTAAAAATCATATGGTCTTCTAAAGATCTTATTGGAGGGGGTAAAATATTCCATACTAATATAGTATACTACTAGTTTCTATTTAGATAGAACAATAGAAATTCTCAAAGCTCAACAACTGTTTGTTTCCTTCAGCGAGACCCGACTGGGTCAACCTGACGCTATCAGATGCATTTCAGCATAGCTGGTGGCATGTCTTCACCACTGTTATTCCATGGCGCAGGTTAAGCTGGAGGGCAGAGTGTACGCTCACTCTACTAGAGTGGTCGCGGCATCCCGGGCAGAAATCTGCAACGCGCCTATTGCAGATATTTGCAATGCGGCCACCTGGAGCTCAGTGCATACTTGCGTCAAGCACTATGCCCTGGATGTCCATGCCAGGCAACATACTTCGTTTGGCAGAACCATCATTAATGGACTTCTGTCCTAAATTTGTGAGCTCATGGTCTCCCTTGCCGCCCTCTCGGGGGATTATTAGCTCGGTACTCTCCCATTAGTGTGAATGAGTGATGGAGACTTTATGTCCAGGAAGATATGGAAATTACGTACCTACCATAATTCTTGATCTTCTTAGTCGAAGTCTCCACCACTCATTCACACGCCCACCCACCATCCCCCGAGCTCACCTCTGTTGTTGGTCTTCACTCCCTCAATCTTTAGACTGTGAAGACTTCTTTCCTGACCCTTCTTATACGGGTCTTCTGGACTATATTATGTCCGGTTATTGTTAGGCTGTCCTTCTAGGTTAGTTACGCTGCACCTCCTTGGAAAAAGAGGTACTGAGGCGGTTGGAGGGTTGACGCTGAGATAGTCATTGCCGCACGAGCCGAGGCTCGCGGTACTGCTCCTCGTAGCTCCATCTCTGGCACTGACCCTCCTGCAAAAAGTTTTCTCCCACTGGGTCCTAGCGCCTCTGGCATAGTTCCCATTAGTGTGAATGAGTGGTGGAGACTTCGTCCAAGAAGATCAATAATTACGATAGGTACGTAATTTCCATTTCAAACAACATGAAGTCTTGATATATTATGACATATGCAGTGAGTCCCAACCTTCGAACTGCTCCGGAGGTGAAAGAGTGAACTTTCCATGCCAGGCATGGAACGCTGAGCTCGAGCTCGGTTGAAAACTCTGTCTGTTGTTCTTCAAACTCAAACTGTCAGATTCTTTACTCTGCCTCACTGAACAGTCGCTCCGGAGATTTCTCCTTCTGCTCAGTTCATTTTGTCGGTTAAAGTATTGTTTTCTCGGTTTTTTGACTGAATTTACACCGCAACCGGTCGGTTCAAGCTGTGTCTGTGGTATTGTAAGTAATAGATAGGTTTTACATTTATTATTCTGTGTGGAACTTGTAAATGGTTATCGGTTCGGTTTGAACAGATCAGGTTGTTTTAAAAACTTATTAATCTGTCTTTTAGAGTGCGGTTCCCGGTTCTTATCGGTTCTAAAAAAAACGGAATTTATTACGTTTTTTTCCACGACCCGTGACACGGTTGGGAACCGATAAGAGAGTCTTGCTTGGCGGATTGCCATTAACGTGCAAGTTTGGTTAGGACTGGCACTATGTCTGAGAAACCCAAAAGAAAAACCGGGCCCACTGGGTTTCAACACTGTAGTGTCTGTGGGGAAGCCTTTGCTAAGGCTGACCCCCACACCACCTGTGTTTATTGTCTGGGGTTTGACCACCTCAATGCAGACTGCCAGATTTGTAAGAATTTTCCTGCTGCCACCATAGAAAAGAGAGTTGGTAGGCTCAGGGAAAGGGAGGCCAAGAAGTCTGCTGACCCGGATGGCCAGCCCGGTTCGGTTCCAACCGAACCGGAGGGAGTGCCCTCTGACCAGGGCGAGACTTCCTCGGGCAAAAGGAGTCAGTTCCAGCAAAAAGGACTAGAAAATCAGCTGGTGTGGAGCCAAAAATTCCCTCTCCAACCGCTGAAGAAATAGCCAAAGCGATTCAAATTGTCCAGTCGCTTTCCCCGGTTCCGACCGAACCAGCACCATCAGGTAAGTGTAGGGTTCAGCCGGTTCCACCGGTTCAAGAGTATGATTTTGAGGATTTTTATGAACCGGAGGAGGGGGAAGAGGAGTATGAGGAGAGTGAATGTGGATTTGAGAGTCTGGATGTGCCCATTGAACTGGACATCTCCCCAGACAGACCTTCAGGAGTGTCTCCTCCTAGGCTTTCTGAGTCCCCTTCTCATTTTATGTTTTATAAAAAAGTTGCTGAAACACTCCAGCTCCCTGTTGAGGAAGCTGTTGATGACCAAGAGGAGCCTGATTATGTAGAAATGATGGATATCCCAGAGTCCAGGAGATTGTCTATTCCTTTGCATAAATCTTTTGGGAAACAGACAGTAAAAATTCTAAAAACTCCTCACACTATACCTCCTGTGGATAAGAGAATGGACAAGAGGTACACATTGTCAGGCTCTGATACGGAGTTCCTCACACAACAATGCAGCCATGTTGGGGTAGTGCAGGCTGCAGCCTGTGACAAGGCAAACATTCCCTTGGCTTCACACCCCCTGACAAGGACTCCAGGAGGATTGATGCCATGGCAAAGAAACAGTACATGGCAGCATCCTTGGGACTCAGACAGGCAAATTATATGGCTTATGCTGCTAGGTACCAGAAATCCAGATGGGATACTGTTATGGCTCTAGTAAACAGGTCCCTGGCCAGCTTGCCAAGGAGCTGGAGCAGGTGGCTGCTGATGGTATTGAGGCATCCAAGGTGCAATTCCATGCTGCAGTGGACTCTAATGATGTGTCATCAAGAGTCATGGCTACATCTGTGGCACTTGCAGAATGGCTTGGCTCAGATGTACTAGCCTGTCACAGGATACCCAGACTAAAGCCATGGATTTTCCTGTTGTGGGTAATTCTTTGTTTGGGGAGCAGACAGAGAATTACATGAAGAAAATGGATGAGTATAGGACCACCTATAGGAGTGCACAGGCCAAGGAAAGGCAGGCCACTCCTCAAAGGCAGCTTTCAGGGCAGGGCAGGCCTCTTCACAGGCCTTTTTACCAAGCCCAGGCCTCTTCTTCAGCTTACACGAAGGGTTCTTTAGAGGGAGAGGCAGACAGGTTACAAGCAGGCCTGCTTCCACCCCTCAGCCTAAAGCCCCTGCCAAGCAGGCACCCTAATGGGGTTGCCAGGGCCGATTCTCAGCTACCTGTAGGGGGCAGGCTGGCTTACTTTGTCCAGGACTGGAAGTCTCTGACATCAGACAAGTGGGTCCTGGAAGTAGTAAGCCAGGGACTGGTTCTCAGCTTCAAAAAATTTTCAAAGATGAGAACCAGATCCTTTCCACCTGCAAATCCATCAGAGGCACTTGCCCTAGAGGCAGAAGTCTCTTCCCTCCTGGCTCTCAGAGCTGTGGAAAGGGTTCTACCCCTACATCAGGGCAAAGGATTGTACTCCAGGTACTTCCTTACCCCAAAAAAGACAGGATAATGGCGGCCCATCCTGGATCTCAGATACCTAAACAAGCACCTTTTAAAACCAAAATTCAAAATGGTGACTCTGGGAATTATTTTACCCTCTCTAAGGCCAGGGGACTGGCTAGTGTCCCTGGACCTCAAGGATGCCTACTTCCATATTCTCATCAGAAGCTCCCATCGAAAGTACCTCAGGTTCGAGCTGCCCTCAGGCCATTACCAGTTCAGAGCAATGCCCTTTGGCCTCACCTCTGCCCCAAGGGTATTCACAAAATGCCTGGCAGTAGCAGCTGCCTACCTAAGAAGGCAAAAAATTGTCATCTTTCCTTACCTGGATGACTGGCTCATAGTAGGCCAGTCTCCAGACCAAGTCAAGTTACACCTTCGGATAACTCAGCAACTGCTTACCTCTCTAGGTTTCCTTCTGAATCTTCCAAAGTCAGTTCTAGAGCCTGTCTAGCTTCTCACCTTCATAGGCGCAGAACTGAACACAGAGGTAGCCAGAGCTTTCCTTCCTTTGGACAGGGCAAGGACCCTGGTCTCTCTGGCCTCCTCATTCACCCTGCAGGTCTCTCGACCAGCAAGGCATTTTCTGCAGCTCCTGGGACACATGGCTGCTTCTACAGCAGTGGTGCAAGGAGCCAGATTTCAAATGAGGGACATCCAGTTCCATTTGAGAGCCTTTTGGTCTCAAAGAAAGGACCCTCTAACCAAGTTGATCCCAGTAACTCAAGCCTTGATCCAAGCCCTACAGTGGTGGCAGGATCAGAGCAACCTGAGACAAGGGGTTCCCTTTGTCACTCACTCTCACTCTTTAATCCTTACTACAGATGCATTCCTCTTGGGGTGGAGAGCTCACATGGGCGACCTCACTACCCAGGGACTGTGGTCCCCTCAGGAATCTCTGCTCCACATCAACCTGTTGGAGCTCAGAGCAGTTTTTCTAGCACTTCAAGCTTTTTCCAAATCTGTTCAGAACAAAGCTGTACAGGTCAGAACAGACAACACCTCTACAATGTGGTACATCAACAAGCAAGGGGGCACTCGGTCTACGGCCTAGTGCACCAAAGCAATGAAGTTGTGGTCTCTGGCCTACTTCCTGAACACCTTCCTTACGGCAGTTCACCTCCCAGGCAAGGACAATGTCCTGGCAGATGCTCTCAGCAGGATTTCACAGGGCCATCACGAATGGTCACTGGATCCCCTGGTCCTGGGGGTAATATTTGCCAGATGGGGCACCCTGCAGATAGATCTTTTTGCAGCCCATTGCAATCACCAACTTCCCCTTTTTTGCTGCAGACCCCCAGTGTTGGGCTCAGTCCCTCTGGATGCCTTAGTTCTCAATTGGGAAGGGAAGTGTCTCTATGCTTTTCCCCCTTTCCCTCTCCTGTTCAAAGTGTTAGTCAAAATCAGATCTCAATCCTGCAGAGTGATTCTGATTGCTCCAGATTAGGCCAGACAACCCTTGTATCCACTCCTACTGTCCTTAGCAGTCCATCTTCCCTGTGTCTTCCCAGGAATTACAATCTGTTAACCTGTGCTCAGGGAAGGGTTTGGTACCCAACCTCAAATCTCTCAATCTCAAGGCCTGGCTCTTGAAGAGTTAGAGTTGCTGATCTACACCTCTCCCAAGGTGTAATGGATATATTGAAGGCTTCTAGGAAGCCTTCCACCAGGACTACTTACAATTCTAAATGGAAGAGGTTTCCATGGTGCTCTGGGAAGCATATTTCCCAGATTCTGCTGATTTACCCACAGTCCTGGATTATATGGTCCATTTAAACACTTTGGGGCTGAGACCAGCTACCCTAAAGGTGCATTTGGCAGCTGTGTCTGCTTTTATTTCAGCAGGTAAACCCTCTTCTCTTTCAGCTCATCCTGTATTTTCCAAGTTTTTTAAGGGATTGCTTCACACCAACCCTCCATTCAGGGATCCTGCCCTGCCTGGGATCTTAATGTTTGCATTGCTCAGCTTATGCAACCTCACTTTGAGCCCTTGTCTTCAGCAGGGCTTAAGTACTTGACTTGGAAGACTGTGTTTCTGGTAGCCATCACTTCTGCCAGGCCATAAGTGAATTACAAGCTTTGTCAGTGGAGCCTGATTTTATCTCCTTTCATAGAGATAAGGTGGTCCTCAGGACTAACAGGAAGTTCTTGCCTAAGGTGGTTTCAGATTTCCACCTTAATCAATCTATATCTCTTCCAGTGTACTTCACTGACCATTCCTCCTCTGGCGAGAGGAGGTTACACAGCTTAGATGTGAAGAGGGCCCTTAGTTACTACATAGAGCATACCAAGGGTCACAGGTTTGACTCCCTCCAACTACTCCTCACTTATGGTGAGGTTGGTAAAGGGAAACCTGCCACTAAAAGATCCATTGCCAGGTGGATTGTCTCTTGTATCCGATTCTGTTATGAAAAACTGGGTAAGGTTCCTCCCTCAGGCCTGAGGGCTCACTCTACCAGAGGTACAGCTGCTTCCCTGGCTGCTGCCAGGGACATCCCTATTTTAGAGATATGTCAAGCAGCTACCTGGAAAACAGTTCACGCTTTTACCAAGTATTACTCTCTGGACATCCAGGCTAGGAGTGATGCTCGGTTTGGCACAGCTGTGCTTCAGAGCCTATTTCCTAAGTAGGTTCCGACCCTCCTCCATGGAGGTACTGCTGTGTAGTCTGCATATGTCATAATATAGCAAGACTTCATGTTGTTTGAAGAAAAAATTACTCACCTTAGTAATATTGTTTCTTCTAATGGAGTCTTGCTATATTATGACCTCCCCCCCTGCCTGCCCCTCTCAGAACCTTTGTTTTTGGGATGTGGGTGGGCAGTGCAGTGTTGGCACTTAGTAGATGCCGACCTTGTTTTTTCACCCCTCCTTTTTTGGGGTGACTTGGTGTTGTGTTTTTCATTTTTTGGATCTCCTGACTTGAGTCTTTGTTTTGGGACCAAAAAATGTCTTCTTATGTTTAGTAGCCAGTTGGCTAGTGTAGGTTTACAGCTTCCACACAGGACCTTAGTGAGTTTAGCTCGTAAAGATCTGACAGTTTGAGTTTGAAGAACAACAGACAGTGTTTTCAACCGAGCTCGAGCTCAGCGTTCCATGCCTGGCATGGAAAGTTAACTCTTTCACCTCCGGAGCAGTTCGAAGGTTGGGACTCACTGCATATGTCATAATATAGCAAGACTCCTTTAGAAGAAACAACATTACTAAGGTGAGTATTTTTTTCTTCCCTTACTCCAGTAATCCCCAGCAAATATCCTTAGAACATATGCTTCAACCCTAGGGTTGGTTGCCCACCTAGAGGATCTTACTGTGACTGGCACATAGAGCATACAGGAGACTAAGGAACATATCAACCTCCTGGAGCTTGTAGCGGGGTTGTGGGATAACAGATGGACCAGACACCGAACTCCTGGTTCAACACACGATCTCTATGTGATGTTTATTCAAAATACAGGATATAAGCTTCTGCAGTACCATATTCCCTCTTCAGTACATCAGTTTGCAGCAACAGACTATGTATGTCCTTTCTCTGCACTTAGCCAGCACCTACTGACACTGGTCTCTGATCCAACTTACCAGGTGAGATGAAACCTCCTCCCTTATGCGGGCCCTGTTTGCTTGGGTAGTGGGGGCTCAAAAAGAACAAAAACAAAACAAGCTATAGCCCCCTGCACACAAAAAGGGTCAGAGGTGCCCACCTTCCCTGGATCACCACTGATATCATCAGCAAATGCCACTCCAGGGACCACGCATGGAAAGCCAACAAGAAACTGGGCACCCAGGCATCCTTCCAAACCTACAGAGCCCTCCGCAACTCCTGCACTAACCTCATTCGTCAGGCAAAAAATAACTATTTTCTATTGGCTTTCAGTGCAAACCTAAACCACCCAACAAACTTCTGGAAATCGTTCAAATCCCTTTTCTCCCCCCCTACCCAGCCTCCACCTCTGACACTATCAGCTCAGGGCACCTACATCACCGATACCTGTGAGGTCGCCGCTGCTTTCAATACCTACTTCTCCAGCTGTACTGACTCGCTTCTATTGGCCCTCCAGCATCCACCCACCCCTGGCCCCTTCCCCCCACCAAGAACGCTCCCACCAGCCTTACTGTTCTCCTTCCGCCCTGTATCCCAGGCCGAAGTGTTCAAATCCCTACGATCCCTGAACCCCAACAAAGGTAAATGCCCTACGTCCCTGGATGCCAAGCTGTTATATTTGTCCGCTCCAGCCATAGCCGCCCCTCTAGCCGCATTATTCAACCTCTCCTTCACGCTGGGCAAATTACCCACCGAATGGAAACGGGCTACCATCATACCCCCACCTAAAGGGTGCGACCCCTCCTCTCCAGGTAACTATCGCCCCATCTCCCTACTCCCGATTCTGGCAAAACTACAGGAACGTCTTGTCCTCATCCAACTCTCTCCCTATCTGGACGCCTCCTCCTTCTTCACTCCATACCAATCTAGTTTTCACAAATCACACTCAACTGTCACCTCCCTGCTCCGAGTCACTGACGACATACTTACCAGCATGGACAAAGGCCACATCACCTAGCCATCTTTATAGACTTAGCCAGGGCTTTGGCAAATCTCTCATACTTCTGCTCATTTCTAAACTCAAAGCGCAGTCTCCTAACCAGCCACCACATTGTTCCACGACTACCTGGTGAGGCAGACACCAGGCTGTAAAGTCACACCCTCACACATCTCTAACCCTCTACCAGTTACCGCCCTCGTCCCCCAAGGATCGGTCTTGGGCCCACTGCTCTTCTCCATATTCCTAAACGACCTCCCATCAGCCTGTCGTTACTCATCCATACAAATGTATGTGGATGACACAGTACTGTATGCCATAGGCCCCTCCATAAGCGAAGTGGCAAATCTTCTACAGCAGGATTTCAATGCCATACAGGAATGGTTCCAGTCAAACCAACTATTCTTAAACCCTAAGAAAACTATGTCACTAACCTTTGGCTCACAGCAAAGACTCTCCTGCCAAGCCCCCTGCCCCACTTTCAAAACCCTGGATGGGTCCTACTGGAACAATGCACCAGCTTCAGATACTTAGGCGTCTGGCTCAATCCGCACCTCGATTTCACCACTCATATTGATTCCATACACAAGAAACTACTCCCTAAACTCAGCACCCTATACAGGAACAAAAGCTGCCTCCTATCTCCTGCTAGGAAAGCTATTGTTCAAAAAATGATCCTGCCAATACTCGACTACGGCGATATAGTCTACTCTATTGCTCCCTCCTCCGCTTTGGCCAGCCTTGACACCCTTTTCCACTCTTTTTGTCGGTTTATCCTCGACTGCCCTCAAACAACCCACCACTGCACCTTATATAGCTCCCTAGCCCTGCCTTCCCTCGAAGACCGCAGGTTAACCCACTCTGCTAGGTCCACAGCCAAATTTTGGTCCCATTCCCTTCCCTCCTACCTGGTCTCTACCCTCTCCCTACACCCTCCCCCTGCTAACTCCCTCAGAAGCACTGACCCCAGGCTTCTCCACGTCCCCTTCATGTGCACAACCAAAGGACAGGCTGCTTTCAAATTCCATATCCCCCAGCTATGGAACACCCTGCCAGCTGATACAAGACACTCGCCCAACCCCAGCCACCTCAATTGCCTATTCAGCACCCACTTCTTCTCCTCCAGCTACTCTTGCTTTAGCTAGTGCCAAACTATGTAATTGTATTTATGTGTGCTCAGATGTGTCTCTCTAAAATGTTCCTGTATCTATCTGACGATTGTCTGTATGGTGGATGGCCATTCATTGTGTTGTTCAACTACTGTACCTGGTGATTTGTGCTATTGTCTTGGGTCTTGACCCCCAGGTCGCATCTGGAATCGAGCAACACTGCTCAGTATGCCTTCCTGGTTAAACTTGTAAATAAATAAAAAAGAACCTTAGTGCAGAAGCACTGAAAAATGGGTTACCCCCAAAGGGCATTGGCAACAAATCAAGTTTCAAAGAAATACAACATCATACATACTTCCATAATGCAAAGCATCATTGGCTATATGCAAATCACTATGAAATTTCAGACTTGCTCAGTTTACAGCAATCTACGTGCATTTTAAACAGCACAACTAACTTAATTTCTGTAAGTCAGCTAGTACTTTTTACCATTATCAAAAACACCTAGTGCCATGGTATTTTAAACATTTACAGATTTCATAAACATAAGATATATACATCAAGGTATTTTATGACATAGTGCTATTACATACTAAATCCAACAACAATGAACAACCTAGTTTTACATGCACTTGGAGGTCACCACAATAACCTCCCTGTATGTGGACCTGAGAGGGAAAAGGAAAATTAAAGAGGACACTATAGCATAGTCAAGAAAGGGAAAGGATGCCCATAGGTGGCCAACCTTATGGACTAGAAATTGTAAAGAATAGATTAGAATAAGAAATAGAAGAACTGTTGCAACAGATTTAAGAAAAGGTTGATCCTCAAGAGTGGCAGGAACTCCCTGTCACAGAGCTTAGGCGGTGTTCCTGGCAACGGAAGCATTTTCCTCCCAGATCCAGGGACAGCCTGTCCAAATCTGAACAGACAACACCACAGTAATGTATTATGTAAACAAGCAGGGAGGAACAAGCTTCTTAAGGCTGTGCACAGAAGCCATGAAGATCTGGAACCTAGCATAATCCCTAGGTGTAGAGCTATCCACAGTACACGTGCCAGGGAAGAACAATGTCCTGGAAGACTCACTAAGCAGAATCCACCAGGGAAACCACGAGTGGAGTCTGAACAAGCAGGTGATGGCATCAGTGTTCAGATGACGGGGTACACCAGAAATAAACTTGTTTGCTTCTTAGGAGAACACTCAGCTCCCACATTTTTGTTACAGGCCCCCAGCATTGGGGTTAGCCCCAGAGGATGCCCTGGCCCTGGTCCTGGACTGGACAGGTAAGTTTCTCTATGCCTTACCTCCAGTAACACTCTTGCAGAGAGTGCTCTTAACACTCAGGAGGGAGCCAGCAATGATGATTCAAACAACATGAAGTCTTGCTATGTTATGACATATGCAGTATAACCCCAGGTTAGAACTGCTCCGGAGGTGAAAGAGTTAACTTTCCATGCCAGGCATGGAACCTTGAGCGCGAGCTCGGTTGAAAACTCTGTCTGTTGTTGGTCAAACCTAAACTGTCAGATTCTTTACTCCGCCTCACTGAACAGTCGCTCCGGAGATTTCTCCTGCTGCTCGGTTCGTTTGTCGGTTAAAAGTTGTAATTTTGGTTTATTGACGAAATTAAACCAATTCAGTCGGTTCAAGCTCTGTCTGTGATATTGTAAGTAATAGATAGACTTACGTTTATTTTCTTCTGTGTGGAACTTGTAGACGTCTTTTTCGGTTCGGTTTGAACCGATCAGATTGGTTTAAAATAACTTTCTAGTCCTTTATAGTGCCGTTCCCGGTTCTTATCGGTTATAAAAAAAACTGATTTCATTACGGTTTTTTCCACGACCCGTGACACGGTTGGGAACCGATAAGAGAGTCTTGCTTGGCGGATTGCCACTAATGGGCAAGTTTTGGTTAGGCTGGCACTATGTCTGAGAAACCCAAAAGAAAAACCGGACCCACTGGGTTTCAGCACTGTGGCCTCTGTGGGGAAGCCTTTGCTAAGGCTGACTCACACACCACCTGTGTATATTGTCTGGGGTTTGACCACCTCAATGCAGACTGCCAGATTTGTAAGAATTTTCCTGCTGCCACCGTGGAAAAGAGAGTTGGTAGGCTCAGGGAAAGGGAGGCCAAAATGTCCGCTGACCCAGATGGCCAGCCCGGTTCGGTTCCAACCGAACCTGAGGGAGTGTCCTCTGACCAGGGCGATACTTCCTCGGGCAAATGAAGAGCCAGCTCTGAGGAGCCGGTTCCAACTAAAAGGGCTAGAAAGTCAGCTAGTGTGGAGCCAAAAGTTCTTTCTCCAACCGCTTAAGCTATTCAAATTGTCCAGTCTTTTTCCCCGGTTCCATCCGAACCGACTCCATCAGGGAAGCGCTCGGTTCGGACGGTTCCACTGGTTCAAGATTATGATTTTGAGGATTTTTATGAACCGGAGGAAGGGGAGGAGGGGTATGAGGAGAGTGAATGTGATTTTGAAGGTCTGGATGTGCCCATTGAACCGGACATCTCTCTAGACAGACCATCAGGGGTCCCCACCCCAGGCTATCTGAGTCCCCTTCTCATTTTATGTTTTATAAGAAAGTTGCTGAAACTCTCCAGCTCCCTGTTGAGGAAGCTGTTGATGACCAAGAAGAGCCTGATTCTGTAGAAATGATGGATATTCCAGAGTCTAGGAGACTGTCTATTCCTTTGCACAAATCCTTTAGGAAACAGACAGTAAAAATTCTAAAAACTCCTCACTCTATCCTTCCTGTTGATAAAAGGATGGACAAGAGGTATACATTATCAGGCTCTGATACGGAGTTCCTCTCTCAGCAATGCAGCCATGTGGGGGTAGTGCAGGCTGCAGCCTGTGACAAGGCTAATATTCCTCTAGCCTCTCACCCTCCTGAAAAAGATTCCAGGAGGATGGATGCCATGGCAAAGAAACAGTACATGGCAGCATCTTTAGGACTCAGACAGGCAAATTATATGGCTTATGCAGCTATGTACCAGAAATCCAGGTGGGATACTGTCTGGCCCTGTTGAAACAGGCCCTGACCAGCTTGCCAGGGAGCTGGAGCAGGTGGCTGCGGATGGTATGAGGCATCCAAGGTGCAATTTCATGCCAGTAGACTCTAGTGGTGTTTCATCAAGAGTCATGGCTACATCTGTGTCTCTTCACAGAATGGCCTGGCTCAGATGTACTGCCCTGTCACAGGATACTCAGTCTAAGGCTATGGATTTTCCTGTTGTGGGCAATTCTCTGTTTGGGGAGCAGACAGAGAATTATATGAAGAAAATGGATGAGTATAGGACCACCTATAGGAGTGCACAGGCCAAAGAAAGGCAAGCCACTCCTCAAAGGCAGCATGTCAGAGGCAGGGGTAGGCCTTTTCATAGGCCTTTTTACCAAGCCCAGGCCTCCTCTTCTGCTTATGCCCAGAAGGGGTCCTTTAGAGGAAGAGGCAGAAGGGGTTCAAGTAAGCCTGCTTCTACCTCTCAACCCAAAGCCCCTGCAAAACAGGCTCCCTAATGGGGTGGCCAGGGCCGATTCTCCACTACCGGTAGGGGGCAGGCTGGCTTACTTTGCCCAGGGCTGGAAGTCTTTAACATCAGACAAGTGGGTCCTGGAAGTAGTAAGCCAGGGACTGGTTCTCAGCTTCAAAAAATTTCCGAAGATGAGAGCCAGGTTCTTTCCACCAGCAAATCCATCAGAGGCACCTAGAAACAGAAGTTTCTGCCCTCCTGGCTCTCTGAGCTGTGGAAAGGGTTCCACCCCTACACCAGGGCAAAGGGTTGTACTCCAGGTACTTCCTTACCCCAAAAAAGACAGGAGAATGGCGGCCCATCCTGGATCTCAGGTATCTAAACAAGCACCTTTTAAAACCAAAATTCAAAATGGTGACTCTGAGAATTATTTTACCCTCTCTAAGGCCAGGGGCCTGGCTAGCCTCCCTGGACCTCAAGGGTGCCTACTTCCATGTTCTTATCAGAAGCTCCCATTGAAAGTTCCTCAGATTCGAACTGCCCTCAGGCCATTACCAGTTCAGAGCAATGCCCTTGACCTCACCTAAGCCCCGAGGGGTATTCACAAAATACCTGGCAGTAGCAGTTGCCCACTTAAGAAGGCAAAAGATTGCCATCTTTCCTTATCTGGACGACTGGCTCATAGTGGAAGTCCCCAGACCAGGTCAAACTACACCTTCAGGTAACTCAGCAACTGCTCACATCTCTAGGTTTCCTTCTCAGTCTTCCAAAGTCTGTTCTAGAGCCTGTGCAGCTTCTCACCTTCATAGGCGCAGAACTGAACACAAAAGAGGCCAGAACCTTCCTCCCTCTCGAAAGAGCAAGGACCTTGGTCTCTCTGGCCTCCTCTTTCACTCTGCAGGTCTCTCAACCAGCAAGGCATTTTCTACAGCTCCTGGTGCACATGGCTGCTTCTACAGCAGTAGTGCAGGGAGCAAGATTTCAGATGAGGGACATCCAGTTCCATTTGAGAGCCTTTTGCTCTCAAAGGAAAGACCCTCTAACCAAATTGATCCCAGTAACTCGAACCCTGATCCAGGCCCTACAGTGGTGGCAGGATCAGAGCAATCTGAGGCAAGGGGTTCCCATTGTCACTCAGTCTCACTCCTTAATCCTTACTACAGATGCATCCCTCTTGGGGTGGGGAGCTCACATGGGCGACCTCACTACCCAGGGATTGTGGTCCCCTCAGGAATCTCTGCTCCACATCAATCTGTTGGAGCTCAGAGCAGTTTTCTAGCACTTCAAGTTTTTCCAAATCTGTTTCAGAACAAAGTTGTACAGGTCAGAACAGACAACACCACCACAATGTGGTACAGCAACAAGCAAGGGGGCACTCAGTCTATGGCCTTGTGCACGAAGCAATAGCGTTGTGGTCTCTGGCTTACTCCCTGAACACCTCCCTTACGGCAGTTCACCTCCCAGGCAAGGACAATGTCCTTGCAGATGCTCTCAGCTGGATTTCCCAGGGCTATCACGAATGGTCACTGGACCCCCTGGTCCTGGAGGTGATATTTGCCAGATGGGGCACCCCGCAGATAGATCTTTTTGCAGCCCCAGACAATCACCAACTTCCCCTTTTTTGCTGCAGGTCCCCAGTGTTGGGCTCAGTCCCTCTGGATGCCTTAGTTCTCAATTGGGAAGGGAAGTTTCTCTATGCTTTCCCCTCTTCCCTCTCCTGTTCAAAGTGTTAGTCAAAATCAGATCTCAATCCTGCAAGATGATCCTGATTGCTCCAGATTAGGCCAGACAACCCTGGTATCCCTCCTACTGTCCTTAGCAGTCCATCTTCCCCTGTGTCTTCCCAGGAATCACAACCTGTTAACCTGTGCTCAGAGGAGTGTTTGGTACCCGAACCTCAAATCTCTCAATCTCAAGGCCTGGCTCTTGAAGAGTTAGAGTTTGCTGATTTTATCTGTGTCAATCTTCACCATTTATCCCAAGATGGGTACTGGCCGGAGATCAGGACCCCACGGGACCTTTTTTTTTTTTTTAAAAGGATAGGCGAATCGGCCGTGCATCGGCGCCGCCCTCGAGGGCCGACGTGTCGTGGCGCTCGAGGATTAGCCGATAGGCTATGTCTACTCCATGCCCGCCACAGTTCACAAAATCTCCGCCGGTCGAGGCCGCCTCGTGGGAAGCCAGTGAAGTTTTTCAAATTTTAGGCCTTAGCCTTTTTGTCGTCGACAGTCCGTCGGTTCCTGCTAGTTCTAGTCTGCCCTACTCGGAAAGCTAGTAAAGATCTTTCCATTTATTTTACATAGCGGCGTCGAGTCTGTTTTTGGTGTGTTTTCCGTAGGTCATGTATGGTCGGAGGCAAGAAAGTCGTCTAAGGCGAGGCGGCCCCCAATGCATTGGTGTGGCCGCCGTGCTCCAGGTGCCGACCAGCATGACTGGTGTCTCGTGTCTTGGCCGCTTCACGACATGGATTCATCGGACGCCTGCTTCTCCATGGACCGCCGCATCCTCGAACAGCTAGCGTTTAAAGTAGGCGAGCTCCGCTGACTTTCGGGGTAGGTCTACTTTCGTCGGAACAAGCAGCGCTCTCGGCCTTTCCTCCGGGTCCCCTCCCGGTTCTGCTCTGGGACGAGGAGGAGTCCTCGACCTCGTGGCCTAGCCTTGGCAGGGCTCCTTCAGCGGCGCCAGAGGCCCGTTCGGCTTCACTCCCGGGGAGGCGGGCGGGGGAGGCGCCGCTATGGCAATCACCCCTTGCCGGGGTGAGGCTCACCTGGTGTCGCTCCGCGGTCCGGAAGGCCGGGTCGGCGCCATCCTGAGCCTCATCGCTCCAGTGCCGTCGCGGCGCCATTCCGCGGCGCCGTGGGTCCTGTCGGCGCCAACGGTGGCGCCGACTAATCTTCGGCACAGTGGGCCTTTGACGGCCGTTGCGGTGTCGACCCTACTCGATGCCGTGACCCTGGAATCTGCGTCGCCTTTTGCCATGTCTCGCCTCCAGCGCCATCCTCAAGCGCCGAGGTTGAGCAGCGCGCCGTGGGAACCCCAGGTTGTCCGTTGGTGCGTCTCGGCGCATTGGTGCTCTCGGTGCCGCTCGCGCCGGGGCTCTGGCAGTGCCGTGTTTGGCTCCAAGTCTGCCCTCGGGAGTCGTCGGGCGCGCTTTGGTCATCAGTGCCGCTTGCGGCGCTGAAGGGCCTGGCGGCGTCGGCGGCGCCGAGGCTGTGGCTGGGGTTTCTGTCGGCGCCGTTTCTGTTACTGGTACCGCCCCTGGTGCCGGTGGACTTGACTTGCTGCAGCTGGCCCTAGTTCGGGACCTTTGGCCCGTGCTGCCCTGCCGCCTTCTGCCAGCGCTGCTTGCGGGGCTGTGGAGGGTGCAGGTGCCACCTTGGCCACTGCTTGGACTTCTGGGCCCTTTGGTAAGGTCACCCTCCCTCGCCCTCCTACCGTCTGGCTTAGGGCCTCAGACTCTACCTCTTGGTGGGTCGGGCTCGGGTCGAGCGGGCAGTCACCCGCCCTTGGGGTTGTCTGCAGAGGAGGGGAGAGGCGGTGAGGTCTCCAGACAGGTCTCAGTCCAGCCCCCTTCTGAGGTGCATCTGGTTTCCCCCGAGGTTGGGGTCAGTGGTACTGACCAGCAGGCTGTAGTGCGTGCCGCATTGCAATGCAACCTGGCCTTGGGGGTTCCCGGCTTCGGCGGTGGTACCCCCTCGGTGATGTGTCTCGATCGCCCAACTTTGGGGCCTGTCGGAAGCCCACAGGAGGGAGGGAACTGCTCCCTGGGTCTCCCCTTCAGGGGCAGCCCAGAGCTGCCAGCTTCTAGGCTGGCCCTTTCGAGGGACTAGGACTCTCTCGGACTCCGGGGTCGAGGGGTGTGGGGTCGGTCGCATTGACCTTTCTCTGGGACCCACCTGGGCCCTGGGCCAGGCTGAGTCACGGACTTCCGCCCTTCCCCTTCTGGTTCCTTGAGGGGTCCCATTCTTTGGAGACGGGGGACCGTCCTTCTGGATCTATCGGCCCAGTCGCCTCACTTGGGGGGATTCTTCTGAGGCGCAGCCCTAGGCCCGAGTACCAATGTGGTTGTACGGCTGTCGGCTGCTGAGGTCTTCCAGGACACCCTCTGGGGGTCCATGGTCCGCTCCTAGCCCTGGCAGAGGTCAGCGACTTCCTCTCTCAGCTCTGCCCCTCTCCTCTGCCTTCTCCAGCATTCCCAGGTATTCTTGGTCCTAGCGGTCCCTCTCACCTGGGAACAGTTCAGAACAGTGGCTGCTCGGTTCCCTGCCTCGTTAGGACCATGGACAGCCAGGGTTTTCAACCTCCCCGAGCCATCCACTCTCAGGCGCATGGTGACATCCAGCTCCTCATCCCCCTCTTCAGGGGGAGAGGACCGTCTGTCCATATCTCTCCTGCCGCTGATCTCTCCGAGTATCAGCGTTTCCTCGTGAGGATGCTGGAGGACCTTCACCTCTCTCCCCTCTCCATGAGCAATCCTGAGCATGCGGCGCCGCCTTTCTAGGCGTTTGGTGCAGACCACCCTTGTCAGTGCTGCCTAGCCTAACTCCCTTTGGGAGGTGTCCATGTGTTTCTGGCAGGAGGCCCTTCTCCGAGGTTCCTGCCCCTAGGGACCTCAGCCAGAGGTGTGCGGCTCCCCAGAGTCTCCAGGTTCTATGCCTCATCCACAGTCCGGATTGATGCCCTGAACACTCCTGATGGGCTTGCGCCCTCCACGTGACCGGCCCCAGATCAGGACTCTTCGGATTTTGATTTCTGGGGAGGAGGACTTTCTACTCGGCACGGTTGCTTCTCCATCTCCGCTCATCCGGCCCACTTACATTTCAACAGAGTTCTTTGGTCAGCGCTGGGTCAGATCTAGCTGCTTTGCCTGACTTAGACAAACCAGGCAAGCCATCGCCTCTGTGCCGTGGCCTGGATCAGCAAGGCACCAAGCAGGGCATCTTCAGACGCCAATGAGGTAGCTACCAGGGTAGTAGGGACAGCGATCTGCCAGGAGATCGCGTGGCTTCGCCTTTCGGTTGTCACCCTTGGCCGGGCGTGAGGGTGATTTGCTCCGCTCACCAGGAACCTATCTCTTTTCCCGTAGGAGGCGGGGCGGCGTTTGTCGGGCAAATTCCTTCCCCTCCGGAGAGCCCCATCTCGCTCTTCCACTCTCGGCCTCTTCAGGCCCAGATGTCCCACTAGTGTGTCACCGCTGAGGGCTAAGGGGACACTGTCTTAGGGTGCAATGATCAACCCCTTGAGAGCTTGGTACTCACCATCTGTGAATGAAGACTGACACAGATAAGATGGGAAATTCGTGCCCGTGGTGCCAGTCTTTCTGTGTATTTTCACCATTCATCACAATCCCCCTTCGCCATCCCCTGGGGCTCCAGTCTCAGGATCCTCCTCCTCTGTGCCTACCCCTCTTTTGAGGCGGGGGTGGATTAGGACACAGGGGGGGTAATTTTCTTCCCAAGAGGTACAGTTCAGTGGCACTTCTCTCTACTTATCCCTCACGCCCTACGGGTGAGAACTGAGGAGTTGCCCTCCTTCTGTTATCCATCTATTTAAGAAAAAAAAAAAAAAAGAACCCTTTTTCACCAAATATCTTTACAGAGAGAGTACTGAGTCCCTGTGCCTGTCCTTCTCCAGAATAGCCGACTCTGCTTTGAGGGTATTGCCAGTTATTCTGTGTCTTGAATTCTGGCAGATGAGCTTAGCCACTCCTTGCAGTTCCTATACAGTCTGGTGACGGATAAGGGTCCTGGATCCTTGTTACCTCTCACTCTCTCTCCTAAATTCTCTCTCCCCCTTCCCTCCCTTCTTCCTTTTCCAGAGATTGGGGCCCCTACCTAATCCTCTTAGTTTTACTTCCTCTATGCTGTCCTCTAAGTCGTTATTTCTCCTTTTAGTTCAGTTTTCTCTTCCTTTTCTGTCCCTTGGACTCTCTTGTCCCCCTCCATCCCTTCCTCTTACCTCTTGGCTGACTCAAGAACTGGTAGGCAAGAGTGGCGTCGACACAGTTCAACGGCTAATCCTCGGCAGCGTGAGTCGTCGTCGGCCTTGAGGGGGGCGCCGATGCTGCGTCGACTCCGCCTATCCTTTTTAAAAAAAAAAAAAAAAAAAAGGCTCCCACGGGGTCCTGATCTCCGGCCAGTACCCATCTGTGCTGAATGGTGAAGATACACAGAAAGATCATAATTATGGTAGGTACGTAATTTCTATATCTGCACCTCTCCCAAGGTGTACTGGATATACTAAAGGCTTCTAGGAAGCCTTCCACCAGAACTACTTATAATTCCAAATGGAAGAGGTTTTCCCTATGGTGCTCTGGGAAGCATATTTCCCTAGAATCTGATGATTTACCCACAGTCCTGGATTATATGGTCCATTTAAATACCTTGGGGCTTGAGACCAGCTACCCTAAAAGTACATTTGGCAGCTGTGTCTGCTTTTATTTCAGCAGGTAAACCCTCTTCTCTTTCAGCTCATCCTGTATTCTCCAAGTTTTTTAAGGATTGCTTCACACCAACCCTCCATTCAGGGACCCTGCCCCTGCCTGGGATCTTAATGTTTGCATTGCTCAGCTTATGCAACCTCCCTTTGAGCCCTTGTCTTCAGCAGAGCTTAAGTACTTGACTTGGAAGACTGTGTTTCTGGTAGCCATCACTTCTGCCAGACGCATAAGCGAATCACAAGCTTTGTCAATGGAGCCTGATTTTATCTCCTTTCTTAGAGATAAGGTGGTCCTCAGGACTAACAGGAAGTTGTTGCCGAAAGGTAGTTTCAGATTTCAACCTTAATCAATCAATGTCTCTTCCAGTGTACTTCACTGACCATTCCTCCTCTGGCGAGAGGAGGTTGCTCAGCTTGGATGTGAAGAGAGCCCTTAGCTACTACATAGACCGTACCAAGGGTCACAGGTTTGACTCCCTCAACTGTTCCTCACTTATGGTGAGGGTTGGCAAGGAAACCTGCCACTAAAAGATCCATTGCCAGGTGGATTGTCTCTTGTATCAATTTTGTTATGAAAAACTGGGTAAGGTTCCTCCCTCAGGCCTGAGGGCTCACTCTACCAGAGGTACAGCTGCTTCCATGGCTGCTGCCAGGGACATCCCTATTCTAGAATCGTCAAACAGCTACCTGGAAAACAGTTCACACTTTTACCAAGCATTACTCCCTGGACATCCAGGCTAGGAGTGATGCTCAGTTTGGCACAGCTGTGCTGCAGAGCCTTTTTCCTAAGTAGGTTCTGTCCCTCCTCCATGGAGGTACTGTTGTGTAGTCTGCGTATGTCATAATATAGCAAGACTTCATGTTGTTTGAAGAAAAAATTACTCACCTTAGTAATGTTGTTTCTTCTGATGGAGTTTTGCTATATTATGACCTCCCCCCTGCCTGCCCCTCTCAGAACCTTTGTTTTTGGGATGTGGGTGGGCAGTGCAGTGTTGGCACTTAGTAGATGCCCACCTTGTTGTTTCACCCCTCCTTTTTTGGGGTGACTTGGTGGTGTGTTTTTCATGTTTTGGGTCTCCTGACTTGAGTCTTTGTTTTGGGACCAAAAAATGTGTTCTTATGTTTTGTAGCCAGTTGGCTAGTGTAGGTTTACAGCTTCCACACAGGACTTCAGTGAGTTTAGCTCGTAAAGATCTGACGGTTTGAGTTTGAAGAACAACAGACAGAGTTTCAACCAAGCTCGAGCTCAGCGTTCCATGCCTGGCATGGAAAGCTAACTCTTTCACCTCCGGAGCAGCTCGAAGGTTGGGACTCACTGCATATGTCATAATATAGCAAGACTCCATTAGAAGAAACAACATTACTAAGGTGAGTAATTTTTTCTTCCGTCACTGACCAGCACGACCCTTTTCTCGCGTGTCTTGGCGTGCTTCACGACATGGAGTCGTTTGACACCTGTTTCTCCATGGACCGCCAGGTCATCGAGCAACGGGCATGGAAAGTGGGGCGAGCTCTACTGACTTTCGGGGGTCGGGCGCACACTCATCGGGCCAGGCCGCGTTCTCTTGGCCTTTCCTCTGGGTCCCCTCCCAGTTTTATACAGACCGAGGAGGAGGAAGGAAACTCAGCCTCTCGTAGCCTAGCCGTGGCAGAGGCTCCTCCCGTGGTGCAGGAGGCCCAGTCTGTTCCTTCCAGGGGATGGACGGGAGGCACCACATTGGGAATCGCGCCTTCGGGGGTGAAGGCTCCCCTGGTGTCGGACCCGGGGCTCAGAAGGTCTGGGTCGGTGTCGTCCTCGATGCCGTCTGTCAGCGCTGTTTTGGGCCTTGCGCCATTCACAGCGCCGTGGGCCCTGATGGAGCTGTTGGCAGCACCGACCCATCGCTTGGTGCTGTGGCTGCTGTCGGCGCCATTTGCAGCACCATGGAAGGTCCTACGGCTCCGTCTCTGATTTTTTCTCGCTTCGGCACCATCCGCGGGGCCGAGGTTGAGCACAGCACTGTGTCCAGCTCTGGAGCCATTTGTGGTTCTGGACATGGGCACGGCACCATGGGGGTTCTGGATCTCAGCACCGTTCACAGCACCAAGAGCGCTGTCAGTGCCGTCTCTGTGCTCTGCACCGTGGGGCCAGATGGCACCATTCACGGTACTGGGAGCGCTGTCAAGGCCATCCTCGATGCTGTCTCTGTCCTCAGCGCCGCTTGTGGCGCAGTGGGGCCGGACAGCCCCATGTCATGCCCTGGCACCGAGGCTGCTGCTCTTGTTGGAGCCATGTCCTCTTCTGCCACCGTTCACGGTGCTGCGAGGGACCCTGATACCGACTCCGGTGCAGTCTCTGTTTCTGGTGCCCTATTTAATTGGGATGGCTGTGAGCGTCCACGCACTGTCTGGCACAGGACTTCGGCCTCCACCTCTTCAGAGGAGGAGTCGGACTCTGAGTCAGACAGGTAGTCTGGCTCTCTGGAGTTAGCTGCCACGTGGACACTCTTGGTGGTGTCCTCGACAGGCCGCAGCCAGTCCCCTTCTGAGGTGCGGCAGGGACTACCATGACCAGGGTCAGTGGTGCTGACCAGCAGGCAGTGGTGCAGGCCACCATTGCTCTGCAGCCTGGCCTCAGAGGGTTCTTTGACCCCTCAGCGGTGGTACCCCCTCAGGTGGTGTGCCTGGATCGCCCAACTTTGGTGCCGACCGGAGCACCCACGGGAGGGGAGGGCACTGCTCCCTGGATAGCTCCTTTGGGAACTGACCAGGGTTGCCAGTTGCCTAGGCTGGCTCTCTTGAGGATGAGGGCACCCTCGGATTCCGAGGGGTCGAGGGGTTTGAGTTCTGTCCGGCAGCCTTTTTCCGGAACCCACTCAGGCTCTGGGAGGAGCCGTAGTGCGGATCTCCACTCTTCCCCTTCGGTTTACTTGAGAGGGCCCCGTTCTTTAGAGATAGGGGACCATCCTTCTGGACCTACATGGCCCTGGTCACCTCACAGGGGGGATTCTTCCGGGTGCAGCCAAGGCAGTTCCGGTGTGGTTGTTCAGCTGTTGGCTGTGGAGTGTTCCAGAGCTCCTTCATCTTCTGGGGCTCCTGGTGTGCTCCCTAGCCCAGGCGGAGGTCAGTCAGTTTTTCTTGTTGGCTCTGTCCCTATCCGTCTGCCACATTCTACTGCCCTCCCAGGCATCCTTGGTCCTAGCGGGCCTCTCTCCTGGGAGCAGTTCAGGGCTGTGGCTGCTCGGTTCCCCGCTTACGTCAGGACCATGGACAGACAGGTTTTTCAACCTACCCCTGAGCAGCGACCCTCTGAGCATTTGAGGTCCTCTGACTCCTCATCCCCCTCTTCTGGGGGGGAGAGGAGCCATCTGTCCACATTTCTCCAGCTGCTGATCTTGCGGAGTATCAGCGATTCCTTGTGAGGATGTTGGAGGACCTGCACATCACCCCTCCCACTCAAAGCAATCCAAAGCACTCAGTGCACGCCTTTCTAGGCGATTTCAGCGAGGACACCCTTGTGGTGCCCCCCTGGCCTGCTCCCTTTTGGGAGGCGTCATTGCGTTCCTGGCAGAGACTTTTCTCCAGAGTTCCTACCCCTAGGGATCTCTGCCAGTGGTATTGTGCCCCACCAGAGTCTCCAGGTTCCATACCTCAACCTCAGTCAGGATTGATGCAACTGGACACTCCTGATGGACTTTGTGCCCTCCACCGTGACCGGCCCCCGGATCAAGATTCCTTGGATTTTGACTTCTGGGGAAGGAGGACGTTCTACTCGGCATGGTTGCTGCTCTATATCGCAGCACATCAGGCCCACTATACATCCTATGATAGGTTCCTGTGGTCCAGGCTGGGTCAGCTCCTAGCCTCATTGCCTGACACGGAGCAAACCAGACAAGCCATTGCACTGTCTGCATGTGGCCTGGAGCTAGCAAGGCACCAAGCAAGGGCATTGTATGATGCCAGTGAGGTAACTACCAGGGTCATAGGGACAGCGATCTGTACTAGGCGGACAGCATGGATGTGTCTTTCCCGGTTGTCACCCTTGGCCCGGCGTAGGGTGATTAACTCCGTGCACCAGAGAACCTATCTTTTCTCCCATAGAGGGAGGCAGTGTCTGTCGGGGCAACTTCCTTCCCCCTCCAGGGGTTCCCCGTCTCACTGTCCTCACTCTCAGACCTCTCCAGGCCCAGAAGGTTCTCCCACTTAGTGTGTCACCCACTGAGAGCTAAGGGACCCTGTCCTTTAGGGTTAAAACCCCCCTTCGGGGGTGCTCGGCACTCACCCAAAGGTGATGAATGGTGAAGATTGACACAGATAAGATAAGAAAATTACGTACCTACCGTAATTATGATCTTTCTGTACATCTTCACCATTCATCACAATCCCATCTGCCATCCCCTGGGGCCTCAGTCTCTGGGTCACCTCCTCTCTGTGTCCATTCTCGCCCCCATAGAAACATAGAAGTTGACGGCAGATAAGGACCGCAAGGCCCATCCAGTCTGCCCATTTCTTTTTCTACATTATAAATGTGCCATTGGCCTTTGCTCTGTCAGTGGCCTATCTATTCATACTCATTTGTATTGCTCCCTTATGCCTATCCCATGCCTGTTTGAAGCCCTGCACTGTATTCATAGCCACCACTTCTAGAGGTAGGCCATTCCATGCATCCACCACCCTTTCTGTGAAAAAGAATTTCCTCACATTCCCCCTTAATCTGCCCCCCTTTTCTGTTAGTCAGGGGTGGGGTAAGACGGGGACACATAGGGGGATAATGTTTTAGAGAGAGCAGCCAGGATGGGGGACAGTCCTTCTCCAGTGCTTTGGCTGTACCCCTGTGGGGTGGGAGTTGGTAGCTGCCCTCTATTCTCTCCACTTCCTTGTCCCATCAATCCTTAGTTCCCTTGTCCTGTGGACATATCCTTAATATCCTTAATATCCTTAAGAAACCAACATTTCTTACACCAAAAATTTGTTTCCTCTGAGATGGGGGGGGGGGGAGAATAACTCTGTGTCCTGTCTTTCTTCCAGAATAGCCGTTTTCTGCTTTGGGATTATTGACAGTGATTCTGTGCCTTGAATTCTGTCATTAAGCCTCTTGGCTGCTCCTTGCAGTTCCTATACAATCTGGAGACAAGTCAAGCTTCCGGGGTATGGTTGTTACCTTTCTCCCTCCCCCCCTCAAGCTTATCCTAAATCCTTCTCTCTCCTTTTTCCTATTTCCAGAGATTGGGGCCCCAGCCCAATCCCCTTAGTCTTCCTTCTCCTTCTGTCTTCTCAGTCATTTATTTCTCATTTTGGTTTATATTTCTTTTCCTTTGTCTGTCCCTTGGACTTCCTTGTCCCACTCTCCCAATCCCTTTTCCTTACCTCTCCAGCGACTCAGAACTGGCAGGAGGGCGGAGTCGACAGCACCTTATGGCCAACCCAGGTGCGCCACATGGTGCGTCAACCTCGAGGCGGCGCCACGATGGTGCGTCGCTCACCATCCAAAAAAAAGAAAGGCGCTCCCGTGGGTCGACCTCCAGCCCAATAACCCAAAGGTGATGAATGGTGAAGATACACAGAAAGATCATAATTACGGTAGGTACGTACTTTTCATTTTCTTCTTAAGGGATCCATAAATAATATTCACAGTCCCTTACCCTGTCTCACCTTCCAGAACCTGGAAATAAATTCAGGCAAGAATCAGTTTCTGTTTTGGTGGCTTGAGCTTTACTTATCAGAGTATGTTACAGTTCTGAGTAAGTGGACTAATCGAAAGTCTGCATTTAATTGTTTACTATTTTCAAATGTTTGTCAACATTTTTAAGAGATGCTGGAAGGTTTGATAGCTTTTATTGGACCAACAAGTAAATGTCTTGTACAAAGAGGGCATTAAACGTAAAGGGAACTTACAAGCTCAAATGGGCAGACTGGGTGGGCCATAGGCCCTTATCTGCCAACAGTGTCTATGTATGTATGTATACACAAGCTTTCGGGGCTTCACAGGTCCCTTCTTCAGGTGAATAACAAAACTGAGCAACATAAGCAGTATTTACATGCACTGTGAAGGAATGTATAAAAATAATTGAGGAGAATTGCAGGAAGGGTAGAACGGCAGGTAGTGTGAAGTTTAGAAGTGGTGTAAGGAGTACAGAACAATAAAGCCCTGAGATAAAAGTCATGTATGTACAAGACACTTGTTGGTCCAACAAAAGATATCAAACCTTCCAGTGTCTCCTATTTTCCAAGGACCAATATGGCTAGAATCTCTTTCAACGTTTAAAAAAATGTTTTGGTAGTTATTAAGCTACTTTCAGTGGTCATAGCTCCCCCTAGCTTTAGAAACAATTTGAAGAAAGGCAGTAAGGAAAGGGGAAATTGTTTAACCAGGAAAGGCACACTAAGCCGGAACTTGTTTCCAAGTGCGACCTGGGAGCACAAAAAAGCTAAGTGACTTGCTCAGGGTCACACAGTATGCAAGTGGAAGCCGACTGGATTCAAACCCAGGTCTCCAGGTTTGCAGCTCAGTGGCCTTAACCACTACGCTATACTGCTTAATGTGCTATACTGCAATAAGGGGGAAGGTGACCATACTGCATAGCTTGAACTTTAGTCTAATTCTAAATTCCATAATTAGCATAAATTCTATTTCCGGAGTAGCTTGATCCAGTGGACTGATTGCTGTTTGTGAATACTACTGACTGATCCCATATGAAGAAACAACATTACTAGGGTGAGTAACTGCTAGTATTCACATCACATCCACACAACCCACCCACCTCCCCTGGCAAGGCTTGCCATCGGTACCCGTTTCTTGTGTGCAGATCTGAGAGCAGTGGAGCTGGAGCTAAAGGACTACATGGTTGGGTGGTAGAAGAATCAGACTTGAAGATTGTTTCTGATGATTGAGCATGCTCAGAGGAAGGCAAAGTGTGGATGTGAACTGAATACTAATATGAGATCTACGGTTACAAGTAAGTAACCTAGTCTTGTGTTTGTCAGTGACAGAACTGCTCAGCTTTGCTTCCCCATTTTGTCACTCAGTGAGCACATATGCAACCACTCTTGTACAGCAACGAATGGCTGCGTGGGCATATTAAGGCACAGTCACATGCCGAGTGAAAGTGCCCCAAGCATTTCTGTGAGCACATCTATTCAATGAGTCATGATCTCTCACTGTACCCATTTCTTTGCAGGACAGTTCTGCTCAAGTGCAGTGCCACTCTTATCGCACTGGTGGGATCCGGTCGTTTGCATTTTCTGTGGATGGGCAGGTCATGGTGACCGCTGGACACAGTGATGGTGCCCTTGTCTGTCTGACATGGAAGTAAGTATAAATATCAAAGGAGTTTGCAGATTTATAGTCAGCCTGACAGAACAGATGCCAGGGAGGTATTATAAAAAAAAAAAAAGAAAAATGCTTATAGCTATTTTATTCAGCCGCAGACGCCCTTAGTTTGACAATACCCCCAAATCCCATTCTTTATGTTGACCACTATGCTGATCTTTTTCAAGGCTATATCTTTCACGGAGCACAACACTGTGGACACAAACAAATAACACCAGGACCTCACAGGACACTTCAAATGCATGAATCCAGTTGGCAGCCTACAGTAGTACATGCTGTTGCTTGATGGATGGTGTGGGTACACCCAACTATCATAGTCTAGAGAGATCATGGAGGAAAGAAATATTTCACTTGCAGCTCTGGCCAAAGGAGAGGCATAAAAATGTGTATACTTTACACACTCACACACACACACAGGAAACACATTGTTTAAGTTTGACAAAAGTCTTGGGGCCCCATTTTTAGAGCTAGCTGTGAGTGTGAACGCCATGCACCAAATAAACAGCACTGTGCATGAGACAGCACATGGCCGGCTAAGGGGCAATATTTAGACAGCTTGTGTGCTCCAACTGGAGAGCACTAACTGTATGAATATGGGGCTGTGTCCACACAACCCATAACGACCATGCACTGCGCTGAATTAGCCCCCTACAGGAATATGGCTCACAGGAGCCAAATAGAGACCACATGTTAGAAACGGGATAGTGCCAGCGCTCCTGCAAGCCATATTCACCCTGACATATTCAGCCGGCCCATAGGGCATGCAAGCCACTAAAGGCCATTTGCATACCCATTGTGGACTTATTAGCATGCCTCACAATGTCGCCCTCCCCTAGGTTGCTGAGCCAGACGTATCAATATGTTTCCATTGGTGGCCAGTTTTCTCCCCATGCCAGCCCCACCATCGATCACTGATATAGGTATATATATATTCCCTCGCTGGTATTCAGTGGTCCCCCTTGCTCCCTGATCCCCATGCCCCAAATGACCAGGAGATCCTCCCTCCTGTCACCCCCACTCACTGATGCCACCACCCGTCATTGGACATGCTGACCAGCACAGCTTGTCCACTCACCACTTCAGCCGGCCAGCATCTGGATGACAGGGAGAGTGTGTGCGACTACTGTAGAAATGACAATAGTCTTGTGCATTCTCCCTGTCATTCAGATGGTTGCCGACCAAAGTAGTGAATGGAGTGGATGTGACAGTTCCCATCTCTGATGACAGGTGGTGGCATCGGTGAGTGGGGGCCAGGGGGCTGGAGGGGAGGAGACGTCTGAGGAGGTGGGTAGAAGTGGGGAGTCTGTTGCTCATTCAGGGGGTGGGAATTGGGGAGGTGGGGGACCACCAGTGGGGAATATATTGTTTCTAGGGATGTGGATATGTTGTTCAATCCACACTTATTGGCAGGTTCCTTGCCGCTTTAAATGTTGCCGGAAGGTCTTCAAGCTGGCTCCTTCCACCCACCCGGGTGGTAAAACCCTCGGCTCCACCCCATGATGCCAGATCTTTCTTACCGCTTGGAAGCTCAGGTTCCCTCCTTAGCGCTCTGCGTTTTAGATCTGGATTCAAACTCTTCAGTTAACCCGAAACTAATTTTAAAGTTTACAAGACTTCAGTCTTCGTCTACCCTCGTGGCTGCGATGGATAAATCTGCTCCCGGCTTTCGTCGGTGCCCTTTTGGGCAGAAGATATCCTGGACCGATCCACACTCCACGTGCGTCTACTGCCTGGGGCTTGGTCACGATTCGCAGGCTTGCGAATTGTGCAGCTTCTTCTCGGCTTCAGTCTTGGAGAAACAAGCTGCTCGACTTCTTCTTGGGCACCCTGAAAAATGGTATCCGGCAGTCAAGTCGAAGTAGGCCCGTTGGGCGGTGTCCAAGGCGGCGGGCTCCACGGAACAGTTGGAGCAGATGATTGCCCTCAAGGAGGAGGCAGCCCAGGCCGCTTCTTCTTCCTCCTTGGCTGTGGCATTTATCCCGCTCTTTTTGGGCTCCTACACGGCTTTGTTTAAGGAGCTTTGCCAGTCCCTCTCCACCAAGGGAGAAGGGCCATCGGGACATTCCAGTTGGTCCAAGAAGAAGGACTCAGAAGGTAAGTCCCACCGTTGACGTTCGTGGGAGTGGGAGAGATCCCCTTCACCAGACCGTCGACTTTCGACTTCGGTCGAGGTTGTGGCTAAGGCCGCTGGCTTCACGGTGTCCCTGTCAGGTCAGCAGGCCGAGACAACCGTCAATGCAGTCAAGATTTTTGTCTACCCATCGCATGGTTTGTCGACTGATGATGCCAACAACCCTACTTCACCGGTTCCCCCGGTGATTACCGAGGGCTTGCCTGTGCCTCCTGTGCCAGAGTCCCCAGTTAAGGTCCCTGAACCGAAGGAAGGGCGGGTTTCCCCCATTTCCTCTCTGACCCACCCTCGGAAACCCCGAAGGTCTTGGTCCTCTTCCAGGTCCAGCTGGTCCTGCCGACGTTGGCGGTCTTGGTCTTGGCACCGTGGAAAGTGGCGTCGCCGCTCATCCTCGTCGTCCTCTTCGGAGGGTAGGCTCCGGTGCAAGTTGCGTCGGTGCTATGAGGATTTAATGTGGCAGCAGCTCTTATTATCAGGGAATAAGCTGACTCCATCGCCTTCTCCGGCCATTAAGTGGCTGTCACCAGAGTGGCCGAAACAACCCCTCGTAGTGGTCGAGGAGCCGACTCCGGCACCGGTTGCTCAGCTGAAGCCGGCTGCTCCGCCCATTGTGGTGGAACTGCCGCCTCCACAACCGAAAACTGGGGCCCGGACCAAGGATTCTCGGTCGGGTCAGGGCTTGCCCCACGGGTTATCGGTCACCCTCACTCCCAATCGACCTTGGCAGGTGGAGGGTGGCTCAGGTGCCCAGCAGCTGTTTGCAGACTCCTCAGAGTTTGATGACGACTCCTCCCTGTTCTCCAGGCTGCTTGACCTGGAGTCTGCAGAGGTCAGTCGGTGGACGAGAGCCCATCCTCATTTTTAGGTTTGCTTCAGCTCATCTTGGAGTCCACCGGGATGCAGCTCGAACCCGTTTCAAAATGGGCCAAGTATCCCCTCACGGAGATACTGGACCGAGGGGATTCCCCTACGGAGGCCTTTCCTGTGGCCGAAGCCATTGTTGGCCCAGCCCTGGAGTTGTGGCAGTGGCCAGCATCTTGTCCCACGCCTTCGGCCAGGATGGCCTGAAAGTACGCAGTCCCTACCGGCTCACCCTCTGGTTTCTTGGAGCACCCCTCTGCGGAGGGATTGGTGACCGACAGTGTTTTCTGGTGCTCCAGGAACGCTTGGGATGTGGACAGACTGCCCGATAAGGAATCCAAGAAGCTGGATGACGCAGGGCAGAAGGTTTATGCTGCTTCCTCCCTAGGCCTTCGTCTGGCTAGCTCGGCACTTCTGATGGCACATTTCTCACACGCCCTCATGGGCTCCCTGGATGAGGTGATTCCTCATCTCCCGGCTGACCTTCAGATGATGGTCAAGCAGGTGCGGGATCAGGGAAGGGCGGTGGCAAAACAACAGCTCCAAACTTCGTTGGGCATTGGTGATTCTTGTGCCCGATCAGTAGTGGCCATGCACCGCAGAGCTTGGCTGCGGATCTCCACCTTCACGGCGGACACCCAGCGCAAGCTGGCAGACGTTCCCTTTCTGGGCACCGACTTGTTCGGGCCGGGGGTGGAAGGCCATCTCCAGAGGATCGAGAAGTCCAATGCCACCTTGGACTTGGTCACATCTGCCCAGAAGGACAAAGGCCGCCAGCAGCAGCGTAAGCCCTTTCGCCCTTCCACCCCTGCAGCACGTCCAGCCCAGCAGCACCAGGGCCAGCAGGCACACACTTGGCGCCCTAAGGCCAAGTCTGCCGCTTCCTCCAGTAGGAAGCCTGGAGGCAAGGGTCCAGGAGGTCCCTCAGCGGGCCCTTCCTCCTAGCCTGCCCAGTGACGGGTTGAGGGGTGTCGCCCCCAACCTCGTCACTCCTCCCCGGGTTCCCCATGGAGGCAGCTCTGCCACTTCCTTTCCGCCTGGTCCTCTATCACGCCATGGACTGGGTGCTAGAAGTGGTGGGCAGGGGTCTGCCTCTGGAATTCAAGCAGTTCCCTCCCTATCGAGCCGTTGCCCAACGGGGGGCAACGGGGTCCGCAGCCTCTCTGTCGGCTCGTTGAGCTGACATTGCCTTGCTCCTCCAGAAGGAGGTGATCAGCGAGGTGGCAGATCCTCCTCCAGACCCAGGGTTTGTGTCCAGGTACTTCCTGGTCCCAAAACGGACGGGGGTCTGGCGCCCCATTCTCGACCTACAGCCTGAACAAGTTCCTAAGGCAGCGCACCTTCAGGACGGTCACTCTGGCTCAGATCATTCCATCCTTGGAACTAGGCATGTGGTTTTGTTCTCTGGACCTTCAGGACATGTTCTTTCACATCCCAATCTGTCCATCTCATCAGCGATTCCTCCGCTTTTGAGCAGAGGGATCTCTTTACAAGTTCCGGGCCATGCCCTTCAGCCTCTCTCCAGCTCCCAGGGTCTTCACCAAATGCATGGCAGTGGTGACAGCATTCCTGCGGCGCTGAGGGGTCCAGGTATACCCTTACCTGGATGACTGGCTGATTGCAGCCCCCTTCAGGTTGGAGGTGGAGTGGTCCAGGGATCTGGCCCTCCAGGTCTGCTCTCAGATTGGCCTCCTCATCAACGAGGCCAAGCCAGAACTCGTGCCGTCGCAGGTGATTCAGTTCATCGGGGCAGAGCTCGACTCTCTTCGAGCCAGAGCCCAGCTCCCGGTGGACAGGGCTGAGATCCTTTCCTCCTTTGCCCAATCATTTCTGGTTGGGCAATTGCGCCCTGCCCGGGACTTTCTGCGCTTCCTGCACCTCATGGTGGCCTGCACCAGTGTGGTCCGTTATGCCCGCTGGCATATGTGTCCCCTACAATGGGGGCTTGCCCGCCAATGGTCACAGCACTCTGGTCTTCTGGACCAGCCAGGAGATGTGGGATGGCCTACAGTGGTGGCTCGTTCCAGCTCATCTGCAGGAGGGTATCCCGTTTGTCCGCCCCGAGCCGACGGTCACTCTGACGACCAACACCTCTCTGATGGGTTGGAGTGCCCATCTGGGGGAACTCAGAGCCCATGGCCTCTGGTCCCCTCAGGAGTCTCGATGCCACATTAACCTGCTGGAGCTTCGAGCGGTCCGACTAGCCCTCACCACCTTCGCTCCGTTTGTACGGGGTCAAGTGATCCAGGTCCAGACGGACAACACCACGACCATGTATTACCTCAACCAACAGGGCGGGACGCACTCCTTGCCCCTGTGCAAGGAAGCTGTCCGCACTTGGTCTCTTGTGATCAGCCTGGAGGCGGATCTTCTAGCCATTCATGTGGCAGGAGCCTCCAACAGTCTGGCCGATGCCCACAGCCGGATGGGCGCTGCATCTCACGAGTGGTCACTCCTGCCAGAGGTAGTACAAGATCTGTTTTCCCACTGGGGCACTCCTCAGGTGGACCTGTTCTCCTCCAGGGAGAATGCGAAGCTGAGGCTGTTTCACGCCCGCCCCCCTCAGCAGGGCTTGCTGCAGGGGGATGCCTTCTCGAGGCTGTGGACCCCAGGCCTCTTCTACGCCTTCCCTCCATTTCCCTTGATCCACAAGGTGCTTCTCAAGGTGAAGAGGGACAAGGCGCAGGTGATTCTAGTAGCCTCAGACTGGCCCGCCAGTTCTGGTATCCAGATCTCCTCAGCCTCAGCTCCAGGCTCCTGAGGCAGCTTCCAGCTGCTGCGGACCTGATCTCAGTCAACAAGGGAAGGTACTCCATCCGGACCTTCAATCCCTGCACCTGATGGCCTGGTTCCTGAGCGGCTAGAGTTCCAGGCCTTGGGTCTTTCCGCAGGGGTCCTCAATGTTGTTGAAGCTTCCGTGAAGAGTCGACCAGAAAATGCTATGCCTTCAAATGGAAGAGATTTTCCATTTGGTGTCAGGACAAGGGGTTGGACCCTTCTTCCTGTTCCTTGGCTAGCATTCTGGACTACCTGTGGTCCCTTTCTCAGCTAGGGCTCTGGTCATCGACCCTTAAGGTGCACCTAGCAGCCATCTCTGCTTACCGGGCCCAGGCCGGCAAGCAGTGGGTGGCGCAAGAGAAGGTGGTCGGGCGCTTTTTCAAAGGCCTTGATCACATATTCCCTCCAGTGCGAAAACCTCCACCTCTGTGAGATCTACTGCTGGTATTGGCTAAGCTCATGTGCAAGCCATTTGAACCGATGCACAGGTGTGACATCTCTCACCTGTCATGGAAGACCGACTTCTTGGTGGCTATTACGTCAGCCAGAAGGATGGGAGAGCTCCAGGCGCTTTCTATCGTGTCTTCTTATCTGGTCTTCCATAGGGACAAGGTTGTCCTGCGCCCCCACCCGAAATTTTTTCCGAAGGTGGTGTCGGAGTTTCACCTTAACCAGGTGTTGACTCTGCCAGTGTTCTACCCCAATCACACCTCGGAAGCCAAATATAGGCTCCATACTTTGGACCCTAGAAGAGCGCTCTTATTATAAGGAGTGGTCGGCTGAAATTCGGGGAGAGGTTCGCCAGCTGTTTGTCACCTACGCTGAAGCCGCACCTGGCAGACCTGCAGCCAAGCGGACGATAGGCAGGTGGGTCACCTCCTGCATAGATCTCTACAATAGGTTGGCGGGAATGGAGCCTCCCAAAGGGATAAGAGCTTATTCTAGCCGCCATACCGCTGCTTCGGTGGCTGCTTCTAGGGACGTCCCTATCCAGAAAATCTGCAGGGCTGCTACTTTGGAGTCAGCACACACCTTTATTTCCCGTTACCACATTGACCTAGAGTCACGCCGGGATGCTGGTTTTAGGACCTTGGTTCTCCAGTCCTTATTCCCTAAGTAAGGGGTACACGCCTTGCCTCCCTCCTCCTGGAGAACTGCTAGGAGTCTGCCAATGAGTGTGGATTGAACAACATATCCACGTCCCTAGAAATACAGGTTACTCACCTGTAACAGGAGTTCTAGGAGTGGTATATGTTGTTCATGCACGTGACCCACCTGACCTCCCCGGCTTCGATGTGCAACCTGGCTTTCAGCGGGCTAGATCTGGCGTCATGGGGTGGAGCCGAGGGTTTTACCACACGGGTGGGTGGGAGGAGCTAGCTTGAAGACCTTCCGGCAACATTTAAAGCGGCAAGGAATCTGCCAATGAGTGTGGATGAACAACATATACCACTCCTAGAACTCCTGTTACAGGTGAGTAACCTGTGTATATGTCTGTATTGGCGATCAGGGGGTGGATCAAGGGAACACTGGTTACCAATGGAAACATAGATATGGCTGGATCAGTGATGAGGAGGGGGATCTAACTGGGACTGACAGCTCCAGCTGTCAGTCCATTACCTGGCATTTGGCTGTGTAGTGGTGGTGGTGGGGATAACACACTGTTTTGTGGAGGGTACGGGTAGGATTTTGGCAGCATTAAACAGCACTGCGATGGAGGCTGGTTAACACTATCAGAACCTTTGAATGTACTGCTGCACCCTGTATGTAGGGGGATACCACTTTTGCATGTGTGCAGTGGTATATTCTGCACAATTGCACTGTCAGGTCAGCACCATGCATCAGGGCCTTGAAAATGGTCCTTGCCCCATGAGATCACACTATTATCTGTTAGCGCAATGGTAACATGGTTAGGGCCAGACTCCACTGTGGAATATTGGGGCCCTAGATCTTAGACAACACCATTAAAAACAAGAAGTCATCATCATCATCAACAACATCAATAACCATTATTTTATTTATTTACACTCTCTGGAAACCAGTCAAAGCACATTTTGTTTCTGCTTTCAGAAGCAGTGCATTAGAAAGAGCTGAGGGGTAGCTCATCCTAGCCTTGTTCACTTCGGAACATAAGCAGGAGGCTGGTAAGGACAGAGGTCTGGAGTTATATTCTGTTTTAACTGAAATATTTGAATAGTTTTGTACATGAAATTAGTTCTATGTGTTAAAAATTACTACTTTGAGTTAGAACTGTTACTTGGGCCGTGATATTGTAACTTTTGAGGCTTGGGAACACTTGTTTGGCAGTGATAATTAGAATGAAATTTAAATGTGATGTTTGCCTGGTATTAGGGAGAGGGGAACTTAACAGGAATCACCTTGTCTTTCATTGTTCACTTGGGAACATAAGCAGGAGGCTCGTAAGGACAGAGGTCTGGGGTTATATTCTGTTTTAACTGAAATATTTGAATAGTTTTGTATGTGAAATTAGTTCTATGTGTTAAAAATTACTACTTTGAGTTAGAACTGTTACTTGGGCTGTGATATTGTAACTTTTGAGGCTTGGGAACACTTGTTTGGCAGTGATAATTAGAATGAAATTTAAATGTGATGTTTGCCTGGTATTAGGGGGAGGGGAACTTAACAGGAATCACCTTGTCTTTCATTGTTCACTTGGGAACATAAGCAGGAGGCTCGTAAGGACAGAGGTCTGGGGTTATATTCTGTTTTAACTGAAATATTTGAATAGTTTTGTATGTGAAATTAGTTCTATGTGTTAAAAATTACTACTTTGAGTTAGAACTGTTACTTGGGCTGTGATATTGTAACTTTTGAGGCTTGGGAACACTTGTTTGGCAGTGATAATTAGAGTGAAATTTAAATGTGATGTTTGCCTGGTGTTGGTAAGAGTCCTCCCACCCACCCTGTTTTGTAGGCTTTCTTAAATACTGAAAAGCCACTGGGGTTGGGATTGAAGAGCTGTGTATTTCTGTTTGGGACTGAAATTTGAAGCAACAGGAACTGGTGGGCCTGTGACATCATACGGTATGTGATGTCTGCATACACACACTGTTAGTGGGTTTGGACACACACTGGACTGTATGTGTTTGTGAGACTTGGGAACTTTATTGGTGGGGTTGAAATTGGGTTTGTAAATAACTGCAGTCAGTATAGAGAGAAACTGTATTCCACGGGGAAGTACTGAGAAAAGGGGGTGTGCCATTATAAACAGAGGGGGACAAACAGGGTGGCCATATTCCACCATGGCAGGCATCTTGGAAAGGTTGTAAGCTGCACAGGCTGTGGGATGGCAATAATTCTCAATTGGGCCTGGAGAGGAGCTGCCCACTCTGTAGACAGCTATCTTGTATCGAGGGTGAGGTATATTGGTTAAGGAGTAAGCTGGGGGGTCCAAGGATAAGGGGTGTGGATATGGGCAGCAGTAGGGTGGGGCTGAGGGAGGCTGGGCAACGCCTGAAATTACAGGACTGGCATGTTACAGCAAGCAGGAGGGGATAATGAGGACAGAGGACCCTTAGATAGGGATGTTGCGCTTAAGGGAAGCGTGCAGGGTGAACATTCAATACAAAGAGAGTAGAGGGGAAGAGTCAGAGGGGCTGTTGTGGGAAGCCTAGTAGAGCAGACATTGAGAAGGGAGGGGCTGTTGTGGGAAGCCTAAAACAGCAGACTGTGGGAAGGAGCTCCTAAGGAGAACAGAGCAAGAGGGAAGAAGAGGGCAGTTTAGAGGTGCAGTCAGGAAACTCGGGTTATTTGATGAAGAGGCTGACATAGAGTGTCACAATAAATTTGAGCTACTAAGCAACCTAGAGGAGGAAGGGTTGGTGGAAATGAGAAACTGATACAGAGGCCGAGGAGGAGTTGGATACCCATAGGGCATCACAGACCGGCAAATGGAAAGGATAGAGGTTAGTCCCAGGGAGAAGAGGAAACATAAATGTTAAGCAGATGGGGAGATGCAACATATTGCAGACATGAGGGAGGAGAGCATGACTGGAGAGAAACTGGGAGACAAGGAGGTGGAGAGGCCCCCTTCAGCAGGGGTCAGTACAAGGATGGGACCCTAGCTAAAGGGACCCACAGAAACCTCTGGAGGCAGAGGCTAGTACAAGGGGAGGATGGCGGTGTGGGGAAGGGAAACCATCAGGGCCAGGATAAATGGTTTGGATGAGAGGTTAAGGGGACACCTATTCAGAGGGTCTGAGTTAAGTGGGCAAAATAATGAGGGAGACAGAAAGGGAGGGTGACAAGGGGTCTCTAATAAGGCAGGAAGACTCCCATGGAATTGAGATCACGAATAAAGGGGGGCTGGGGGCTGAGAGGGCATAGTGGGTAACCATAAGGATGATGGTGGTGTTAAGGTTCTGTTATGGGAGACTCGATTAGGGGTATCCAGTGGGAGGACAGGGGGTGGATGCCATAGCCAGGTGAAGGTAGTGAGTATCTCTGGGCTGACAGTGCACAGAGCAAAGTTCATGAGTGTATGAACTGGTTGGGATTGTGGAGGAAACAGATTTCCTGCTGCATTTGGGAACTAATGATCTAGAAAATAGCGTTTGGAAATCCAAGCAAGGTTCAAGAACTTGCCAGAGTCTGTCGGGATAATGAATGCAACATTTCCTTTTGAGATATTGCAGTACCAAAGGCCTCAGTGGAGAAAAAATGAAGATCACAGAGGTTAATGACTGGCTCAGGAAGTGGGGTGAAGAGAGTGGGTTGGGGTGTTAGGGAACTGGAAAGGAGTTTGGGAGGATAAGGGACTGTATGCCAAGGACAGGCTTCATCTTGCCCCATTAGGGAAGGAAGTCCTTAAACAGGGGATGGCTGACTACATTCAAGAAGGTGGGGTTTAAACTTGTGAGGGGAAGGGATAAGGGAGGGCTGACCAAGCCTCTCACTCCAGATGAGGAGTAGCTAGGCCAAGGGGAGAAACAGACTGGGGTGGAGGTTTCAGGAGGAGCAGAGGGAGGATGGAAGTATAAAGAACCTGGGTGGGGTTCGACAATAGGGATCAGGGATAAGGGGTGGGGGTTGGTGTTAGTAAATGCCAGGAGCTTGGGAAACAAGTTGCCAGACTTCCAGGTCATGCTGTTCGAGGGGGGGTGGATGTGGCGGCGGTCACGGAGACGTGGGCCAACAAAAACCATGACTGGGACCTAAACGTGCGGGGGTACACTATGCTTAGGAAGGATAGAAAGGAGGGCAGAGGGGGTGGAGTGGCTATGTTCATTAGAGATGACATAGAAATTGCTAGGGTAGAAGAGGCAGAGGAAGCGTGGAGGCCTTATGGGTCACCTACGATCCCAGCAGGAGATAAGGTCAAGCTGGGTGTAGTATATAGGCCCCCCGGGATGAGTGATGTTCTGGAGGATGGTTTGCTGGACAACATCATTGCCCAGTGTGGACCAAAAGGGGAAGGAGTGGTATTGATGGTGGACCTTAATATGCCAGGTACAGACTGGGGAACCATGTCCTCTAAGGTGGCCAAGGAGCAGAGGCTGCTGGATGGCTTCCAGGATGTGTTCTTAACACAGCATGTGATGGAGCCCACAAGGGAGGGGCATGTCCTGGACGTGGTCCTGGCAGATGGGGATCTGGTAGGGACCTGGTTGTAGGACCCCTGACTGGGAGCGACCACAATACTGTCTGGTTTCAAATAAGCATGGAGGGTGAGATCTAGGACACTGGCAGTGGACTTCAGGGGGGCAGACTTTGTGGGCATGGGAAATATTCTCAAGGATCACTTGAAGGGGATTACATCAATGACAAGTGTGGAAAGGAGATGGGAGGTCGTAAAACGGGGAGTTCATGAGGCAGTCAGGATCTGCGCTAAGTTGAAACGTAAGGGAGCAAGGTCACATAAATCATGCTGGTGGTCCAGTGAGGTAAAGGTAGCGGTCAGAGAAAAGAAGGCGGCCTACAAAAAGTATAAAACAACAAGAGGGGATAGGGATAAGGAAATGTACCATCTTGCATCTAGAAAAGTCACCTGAATGGTGAGGGACAAAGTCCAGTAAAGAGCAGTGGCTGGCACAGGGATATGGAGGAAAAGGGTTCTTCCGGTACATTGGAGAGCGGAGAAAAACTAAGGGCCATCTCAGCAGATTGAGATCAGAAGGAGGGTGGGTGGAAGAGGCGAGGGACCAGGCAGAGGTATTTAATGAGTACTTTGCCTCTGTGTTCACTAGGGAGGGGGATGGGATATCTACAAAGCAAGGCACGGTGGGGATAGAAGCTGCAGTGAGTGGGATCAGGGGAGCAACAGAAATGGAGCAAGAGGGAGGGAGAGGTACCCCAGGGGTGTCACATCTGGATAAGGATAAAAAGGCCAGTAAGGTGGAGGGGACGGATGATGCTATCTCCGCCAAAAGGGTGTGGTTAGCCCTCAAGGCCCTAAAGAAAGACAAATCTCCTGGGCAGGATGGCATTCATCCGAGAGTACTATGGGAATTGGCGGACATACTGGCTGCACCCCTGGCGGAGCTCTTCAACAGGTCACTTGAGACAGGGAGGGTACCTAGGGATTGGCGAGAGGCACATGTGGTGCCAATCCATAAAGGGGGGTCGAGGGAAGCACCAGGTAACTACAGACCCATCAGTTTGACCTCGGTGGTGGGGAAATGAATGGAGAGTATACTAAAGGAACGATTGGGGGTGTACTTGGAGGAGGTGGGAGGTCTGGATAGTCAGCAACATGGGTTTGTGCCAGGTAGATCATGTCAAACCAATCTTGTGGAGTTCTACTGAATGGGTAACATCAGAATTGGACAGGGAAAGCCTGTGGATGTATTATTCTTGGACTTCAGCAGCGTTTGACTCTGTCCCCACAATGGTCTGGTGGAGAAACTGATGGGGTTAGGGGTAGGCCTTTGATGATCAGATGGATTGAAAACTGGCTAGCTGGATGCACCCAGAGAGTAGTGGTCTGTGGGGAGCTCTCGAACCCTAGAGAGGTTGGTAGTGGGGTCACCGCAGGGCTCGTCCTGGGTCCGATCTCATGTTTAATGCTACATATCGGACACATCAGGGAGGGTATAGGTGTGTGAAATGAGTCTCTTCGCTGATGACTCCAAGATAGGAGCAGTAGTTGAGGGAGAAGTGGGAGGTTGGCCTGCAAGGGACCTGGACACCCTGGAAAGCTGGGCTCACACATGGAAATTAAATTTCAATATCACCAAGTGCAAGGTGTTGCATCTTGGGCGGGGAAACCCTAAACACAGGCACATCCTGGGAGGGGAGGCGCTGGAGGCCTCAATAGGGGAAAAAGACCTAGAGGTCATGGTGGATACATGTATGAATAACTCTGAGCAGTGCAGGAGAGCGGCTAGCAAGGCAAACAGGATGTTGGGATGCATTGTAAGGGGGATCACCTCTAGGGGCAAGGAAGTGATTCTGCCGCTGTACAATGGACTGGTTAGACCACACCTTGAGTACTGTGTACAGTACTGGAGAGGAGACCACACTTGAAGAGGGACATACAGCTCCTGGAGAGGGTACAGAGAAGGCCAACTAAGATGGTACGAGGGCTAGGGGATTTGACGTATGAGGACAGACTTGAGGAGCTCTGCCTGTTTTCATTGGAGGAGAGGAGAGACGGGGGGGACATGATTGAGGTCTTCAAGTACTTCAAGGGAATAAATAAGGTAAACATGGAGGGGATCTTTAGACTAAAGCAGGGAGGTATCACCAGAGGGCATGGTTTGAAGTTGGAAGGTGGAAGGGTGAGGGGGGGGGAAGAGGAGGAGGTTTTTCACTGAGAGGGCGGTGGACCCTTGGAATGCACTGCCTTGTGAGCTGGTTCAGAGATCCATAGTGGAGGGCTTCAAGAGAGGGTGGGACAGACACAGAAAGTGGATGTATCAGATGATGGCCTGTCCCAGGGGGTTGGGGATGGATCATAGGGGTTTCTGGAACACAAGGGAGGGGAGGGCCTCAGCACCCAACTAGGGATCTGAGATTCGAGCAGACTCGCTAGACCGTAAGGCCTAATCTGCTGGCAAATAGTATGTTAGTAGAGCCAGCTAAAGCTCATGAAGTTTAGTGGGGAGCAAGTCAGTTGCAGGGACTGTGCAGTGCTCTTCTCCAAGGTTATACTCTGGAGGAGGGGCCACTGCCTTATCTGCAGGATCTTTGCAGAGTTCCATGCTCTGCTGGTAGCAGCAGGGGAAGAAATATCTGTCGCGTGGCACCGGCTCAGCTGGAGCCTACAGCCCACACCTTCACTCGCTCAGAGGCCCACTGGTCCAGGGGGTGAATAGTGGCAGGGAGATGGGGAGGAGGAGGGGGAAGGGTGTCACGGGCAGCCACAAGGAGGTCAGGCAACCCCTCACCATCTCAATGGCAAATCACTTTACACTACTGGAGGAGACTCAGGTACCTATCTCCACCATGTGAGACTCTGGGACTTTATTATCAGGAAAGTAGAGAGGGTGGTGGGTGTGGGGGGCTGAAAGGTGGACGATAGTCAGGTGCCTTCTTGGAATATCAGCCATCCAGGGCATAGACTGAATAGGGAGACTAGCAGAGAGGGTGTGGGAGGGGAGAGCCGGGGGTGTTGATGCCCTTGGATATCACTGATCTGGTGAACCAGCCAATATTACAAGTGAAACAGAACCTTCAGAGTCTGGGGGAGAGACTGCAGGCACACTTGGCCTCCCTAGCCTTTTCTGAGGTCCTCTCTATGTTGAATAGTGGAGGAGGGAAGATAGAATAAGGAGGGAAGAGACAGAGGAATTAAACGGGCGATTAAAGTGATGGCGTCAGGAGAGAGAGGGTACCACTTTCTGGGGGACTGGAGAGATTTCTGGGGCAGAAGGCATTCATAACTGACAGCCTTTACCTGGCAAGAGTGAGAACCCATGCGCTGGGGCAGAAGTTTGACATCTACATTAGACAGTTAAACTGACTGCAGGGAACATAGAGGCTAGGGTAACCGCGATAAAGGGAGTGAGGGAGGGGAACCTAGCTAGTGCTCCCCCTATACTGGGGACTGAAAGCAATAAGGTGGGAAAAAATAAGGTTGAGGTTCAAAAAGGAGTAGTGCAAGAGTCAAAGGGGGGGAAGGCTCACAGTGTCTGCAAACAATAGGAAAAATAATAAGGTAAAGAGAATGGGAAGGAATGCAGGTATAAAAAGATCACAATCCAGCAAAAGGGGATCTGGAACTAGCTGAAAGGGGGTCTACCATAATGCCAGGAGTCTGGGTAATAAAATCAGTGAACTCCAGGCATTGGTAGCAGACACCTGACTGGGACTTGTCAGTCCTAGGTTACACAGTGTTTAGACAGGATAGAGAGAAAGGCAAAATTTGGGGGGCATAGCCCTATATGTCAGGGAGGGCACAGAGGCTATGGAGGATGGACACATCAAGGGAAGCAAAAGGGAAACAGAGTCATTATTGGTTCACCTCATAGTGCCCTCGGGCAAGAAAATATAGGTGGGTTGCTCTATAGATCACCAGGACAAAGGGAAAGAGAGAGAGACAGAGAGCTCAGGGAAGAGCTGGCAAGGGGAGTGAAGGAGGATGTGGTGGTGGGTGATCAGAACCTGCCAGATATCGACTGGCTTATTCCAGTGATCAGATACATTGCAGGACTACCTGCTGGTGCTGCTTGATAAGGAACCCACTAGACAGATGACTATTCGCGATTTGGTGCTCACCAACTCAGATATGGTGACTGGAGTGAGGGTAGGAGAACCACTGGGGTCCAGTGACCATAACTCCATTTGGTTCAGGCTGGCCCTTGGTACCAGAATGCCCTTATCAAAAACGGAAGCCCTAGATTTCAGAAGAGCAGACTTCAGCTGAATTAGGGAGCTGGTCTGAGAAAACTGGCCAGGGTGGACAGCATCAGATGTGAAGAGAAAAAATGGAGGGCAATGAAGGGAACTATTCTCAAGGCAACAAAGTCATGCTCAAGAATTGTTACAAAACAAAACAGGTACAAGAGACCAATATGGTTCTATGAAAGGGTCAGAGAAGCAGTGAGGGCCAAGAAAAAGGCTTCCCCTAGGTACAGGGAAAAACAGGAGGAGGAGGAGGAGGAATGGGGAGCGTATCAGATAAAAACTAGGGAAGTAAAAAGGATGGTCAGGGAGACAAAGGTAGATACAGACGTGTATTGCAGAGGGGGTCAAGGATGGATAAAAACAATTCTTCTAACCCCAGGAATCACACAGTATGATTAAAGTAATGCAGTCAGCCTTCGGAGTTGAACTGCCCGGAGAGATGGAATTTATGCTAATTATGGAATGCTCATTGGCTTGTGCCAATTTTGAACTGCTGCCCTTAGTAACTGCTCCACTCTGAGTGCTCAGATTCTTTACTCCACCTGTCTGTTAACACGCCTCGATGAACTCTCCTTCAGCCGTCTTAAAGAATAGAATTTTGGCAATAAGTACCGCTTTATTTACTTTTTAGTATAATTGCTGCCCTTAGAGTTTAGTTTTAGTCAGTTTTAGTGTTTTCTGTTGTATTTTGCGGTTCTGTCACGGTTCCTAAGAGGTTTTTAACTCAGAATTTAATTACATTTAGTTGTATTCGACAGTTCCCCTTGGATTCCATCTTTAGAAGTTTATTTTTAATAAATTTGGTGTATTTGCGGTTCCCATTTCTCTCAGGGAACCGGTTAGCGCTCAGTTCCTTTTTGCATTGGGAACGGACCGCTTGTTTTGTTTGTGCCTTTTATCGGTTTTTAGGTACGATCTCTAGTTTAGTGCTGTAGATTTAGAGCTTACTCAGTGTCAGAGGTCCCTAGTGTAAAACCTAAAAAATGACAGGACCCATGGGTGTTAAGTTGTGGCCGGATAATAAATAGCCAAAGCAAACAGGCATTCCCTGTGTGTTTTTTGTTAAGACACAAGTCATATCTTCTCTGATTGTGATATCTGTAAGACTTTTTGTCCCAAAACTCTTAAAAAGAGGGCCAAAAAATTAGAGGAGATGGCCACTGCTTCCACCCACACAGAGGATGTACCCTCCACCTCTGCGTCTAAAAAAGATAAAGACAGGCCAGGAAACTCTGTGGAACCCAAACCCACAGAAAAAATACAGACTCTACTAAATCCAAAAGGCCTGTGGAACCGGCTTCTGAACCAGTTCCATGAAAGAAAAAATATAAAGAGGATCATGTCGCTGCACCTCCGGCTGAGAAAACTAAGGAGTTCCCAGCAGACAAACCTTGCATGCCCTCAGCTGAGGACATTGCCAAAGCATTAAAGATTCTGCAGGCGCTACAGGCTGTAGCCCTGCTCCAGCACTGATTCCACCGGTTCCATCGGTTTCTGCCCAGACCCCAGGAGCTCAGGAAATGCACTATTTGTATGAAACTCAAGAGGAGGATGAAGGGGAACCCATAGACCCGGAGGTATCCCCTGGGCAGGATTTTAGTACCCCACAAAGGGGCCCAGATGATTATACATCCCACTATGCTTTTGTAAAAAATATGGTGGAAACCCTCAGTCTACTCATCCAGGAGACCGATGAGGAGAAAGCTGACTTCCTTGAGATGATGGGCTTGACTCCCACAAAGCGCTTGATGCTCCCCATGCACAAATCTCTGAAAAAAGCAGTACTGCACATCCTGAAAACCCCCACTTCAGCGCCAGGAGTGGACAAGAAAGTGGTCAAAAAATATCAGTCGGATAGATCCACTGCTGCATTTGTTTTTAACCACCCAGACCATGAAGGGGTGGTTCAGACAGCAGCTTGTGACAAAGCAAGAATCCCACTGGCATCTCACCCACCTGAGAAAGAGTCCAGAAAGATGGCTGGGATGGGGAAAAAAGGGGTATGTGGCTGCTTCCCTCTTAGTGAGGCAGACCAGTTATGTGGCCTATACAGTGCAGTACCAGAAGGCCTTGTGGAACACCGTGCTGGCCTTAGCCGATAAGGTACCAGGCCAGGTGGTAGTGGACCTCCAGGAAACTGCAGGGACAGCTCTGGTTGCCACAGAATACCAGTTCCACATGGCTGTGGATGCAGAGGACACCGCAGCCAGACTTATGGCCCTTTCCATCTCCCTCAGGAGGTTTGCCTGGGTTAGAGCAACCAACCTGAATCAGGACACCCAAACAAAGGCAATGGACTTTCCTTGGGAGGGGGATTCCCTTTTTTGGGATAACACTGAAGCCTTGTATTAAAAAGGTAGAAGAGTACAAGGCCACCTACATGAATAACTCCCGCACTAGTGCGTACCTCGCCCTCCCACCAGTCCTTTAAAACATCCCTCTGGAGCTTTCTCAAGACTACTGCGGCCTGTCTATGCTCTGCCTAGGCCCGCTGTACCCTCTACCCCTCCTGACCCCTGGGGAGGAGCTGCTGCACAACCCCTTTGTGTATGCCTATCTGTACCCTCCTCCTCCAGTATAGTACTTACTACCCTCCCTTGTTGTGCACTTATTATATATTATCATTTTTATCTGTCAATGTTTTATCACGAACTGCCGTTGAGTTGTGTTCAGTCTATAATCATATTAGAATTTGTTGACTCCCTATGTTGTTTTGTATACTATAACTTGTCTGCTTGCCTTTCCATGCTTGAGCTTGACCTGTACCTCCCACCTATGTAGAGCCTGCGGCTCCTGACTGTAACCTTGACTCTGTATTTTATTTTCTTGACTTGTATTTTGTTTCCTGTATGCTCTGTAACTCTCCCGGGTTGCACCTGAAAATAGGCACTTGGCTATGCTTATCTGGTTAACAAAAGCAAATAAATAAATAAATAAACTCCAAGGATAGGCCAACATCTTCATACAGGTCCCAGTACAGAGGGGCAGGGGTTGGGGCTTCTATTCTCGGCCCTTCTTCCAGGCACAAGCCATGCAAGACTACCAGCAACCCAAAGGGTATTTCAGGGGTAGGGGCAGGAGAACCACGAGGAGGCCTGCCCAGACAGCCCACGTACAGAACCATCCCAAACAGAATCCCTGACGGGCTAGTACAGGTCACCTCCCCATTGCCAGTAGGCGGCAGATTGACTCACTACCTCCGGGCTTGGCATGCCAGTACCACAGACAAGTGGGTCCTGGAGGTAGTAAGCCAACAACTGTCCCTAAGTTTCAAGTCACTACCTAGGTTAAGATCCAAAAACCTTGCCCCAGTCACATCTGCAGACAGCATTAACCTGGAAAAACCTCCTGGCAATCAATGCAGTTGAAACTGTCCCCCGTCTCAGAGGGGAAAAGGTTTCTACTCAAGATACTTTCTCACTCTAAAGAAAAATGGGGACTTGGGACCCATTCTGGACCTGAGACTTCTAAACAAACACATCCTGAACCAAAGTTCAAAATGGTGGCTCTGGCCATGATCATCCCCACACTGCAAAAGGGGGATTGGCTAACATCCCTAGATTTAAAGGATGCATACTTTCACATTCCCATCAGACCAAGCCACAGGAAATACCTGAGGTTCAGACTACCCTCAGGCCACTACCAGTTTGCAGCAATGCCATTCGGGTTAACCTCAGCACCAAGAGCATTCACAAAGTGTCTGGCAGTGGTAGTGGCACACTTAGGAAGACAGGCAGTGACGGTGTTCCCTTACCTAGACGACTGTCTAGTCATAGGTGTGTCTCTGCAGCACACCAAAGAGTCCCTGGCCCTAACTAGGAGCATACTACAGTCTCTGAGATTCCTCATAAATGAGCAAAAGTCTCAGCAGGAACTTGTTCATGTTCTGGATTTCACTGGAGCAGAACTGGACACCAGCCATGGAAGAGCATTTCTTCCCCGGGACAGGGTGAACAGCATCCTGCAGGTAGCAGGATCATTCCAAGTAAACAGGCCTGGGGCCAGCCAGGGAGTTCTTGCACCAACTGGGACACATGGCAACTGCCATAGTAGTGGTCCCAGGATCCAGATGTCCGAAGAGGGACGTACAGTTCCATCTAAGAGCCCATTGGTCTCAAAAAAGGTCGCTCTAGCCAAGCTGGTTCCTGTCACAGACACACTCCTGTAGACCCTGCAGTGGTGGCTTGAAAGGGACAACCTGCTAAGATAGGGGTTTTCCTCCTTAAAAGAACATCCTTCAGTGGTGCTCACAGTGGATGCCTCACTGCTAGGATGGGGGGCTCATGCACTGGACTTAAAGGAAAACTCTGGTTTGCAGGGGCTCCCGCCCCTGCAAACCTTACCCTCCGGTTTAGGTTTAGAAAAAAAATGCTTTTCTCCTGCGGCAAGGATTGTTTAATTTAATTTTGAGTCTGCTACACAGAAGTGGCAGGCGCTTAGGCAACTCCATTTACTGTGAAGGTGCAGCGCTGCGGTATGCGTTAATCAAATGCATTGAAGCGCACAGTGCAGCGCCCCACCTTTACAGTAAATGGTGCCACCTAAGCGTCCGCCATATGTTCGTGTAGCGGACTTTTAAAATTGAAATTAAACAACTTTGCCGTGGGAGAAAAAGAGGCTTTCAAACAGCATGAAGTCTTGCTGTATTCTGACTATTGCAGTTAGGTCCTGCCTTTCAACTGCCCCGGAGAACAAAGAGTTAAACTTTCCATAGCCAGCATGGAATGTTCACAGCGAGCTCGGTTGAAGCCCCTGTCTGCTGTTGTTTAAACTCCAACTGTCAGATTCTTTACTCCGCCTCACTGAACAGTCGCTCTGGAGATTTCTCCTTTGCTCGGTTCAAAAAAGTTGGTTAAAGTGTCGCTTTTCGCTCGGTTTCTACCAAATTTCTGCTACCGAATCTGTTGGTTTAAGTCTCTGTCTGTGGTACCGTGAGTACTAGATAGGTTTTGCATTTAGTTTCTGTGTGGAACTTGTAAATGTCAGATCGGTTCGGCTGAACCGATCAGTTTAGTTTAAAAAAGTTTGTGAATTTACTAAGAGTGTGGTAACCGGTCCGTATCGGTTCTAAAAAAAAACGGCTTTTATTACGTTTTTTTCCAAGACCCGTAACACAGTCAGGAACCGATAGGGGAGTCTTGCCTGGCGGATTGCCGAAAAAAGGGTAAGTTTTGGATAGGACTGGCCATATCTGAGAAACCCAAGAAAAAACTGGGCACACTGGGTTTCAACACTGCAGTGTGTGTGGGGAAACCTTTGCTAAGGCTGATCCCCACACCACCTGTGTTTATTATCTGGGGTTTGACCACCTCGATTCAGACTGCCAAATTTGTAAGAATTTTCCCAAAGCTACCCTGGATAAGAGAGTAGGTAGACTGAGGGAAAGGGAGGCCGAGTAGTCCGCTGACCTGATGCGGCCAGCGGTTCGGGTTCCGACCGAACCAGAAGGAGTGCCTCTGACCAGGGCGAAACTTCGCAAAAGGAGAGCCGATTCTGAGGAGTCGGTTCCGGTTAAAAGGAAGAGAAGAGATAAATCATCCGGTTCGGATCCAGAAATTCATACTCCGACTGCTGATGAGATAGCCAAAGCGATAAGAATAGTGCAATCGCTAACTTCGGTTCCGGCCGAACCGGCACCATCTGGCAGGGGCTCGGTTCTGTCGGTTCCCCCGGTTCCGGATTACACTTCAGAAGAATTTTATGAACCGGAGGAGGAGGAGGGAGAGTATGAGGATGATGATGGTGATTATGAAAGTCTGGATATGCCTATTGACCCGGACATCTCCCCAGACAGACCTTCAGGTGTTTCTTCTCCTAGGCTTTCTGAGTCCCCTTCCCACTTTATGTTTTACTAAAAAGTGGCTGAAACCCTCCAGCTTCCAATGGAAGAAGCAGTAGAGGATCAGCTGGAGCCTGGTTTTGTTGAAATGATGGACATCCCAGAGTCCAGGAAACTGTCTGTTCCCCCCTCCATAAATCTTTTGGGAAACAGACAATTAAAATTCTAAAGACTCCTAACTCCATGCCTCCTGTGGACAAACGAATGGACAAGAGGTACATCCTTTCAGGCTCAGACATGGAATTCCTTTCTCAGCAATGCAGCCATGTTGGGGTAGTGCAGGCTGCTGCCTGTGATAAGGCAAATATTTCCTTGGCATCACACCCCCCCAGATAAGGACTCCAGGATGATTGATGCCATGGCAAAGAAACAGTGCATGGTAGCATCTTTGGGACTCGGGCAGGCTAACTATATGGCCTACACAGCTAGATACCAGAAGTCCAGATGGGACACTGTGCTGGCTCTGGCTAAACAGGCCCCTGACCAGCTTGCCAAGGAGCTGGAGCAGGTGGCTGCAGATGGGATTGAGGCATCCAAGGTGCAATTTCATGCTGCTGTGGACTCCAATGATGTTTCATCTAGAGTCATGGCTATATCTGTGGCCCTTCGGAGGATGGCTTGGCTCAGATGTACTAGCCTATCACAGGATACCCAGGCTAAGGCCATGGATTTCCCTGTCATTGGTAATTCTCTGTTTGGGGAGCAGACAGAGAACTACATGAAAAAGGTGGACGAGTACAGGACCACCTACAGGAATGCTCAGGCCAAAGAAAGGCAAGCCACTCCTCAAAGGCAGCAGTCCAGGGGCAGGGGCAGGCCTTTCTACCAAGCCCAGGCCTCCTCCTCTTCTTCCTATGCTCAGAGGGGGTTCTTCAGAGGGAGAGGCAGATGGGGAATGAACAGGCCTGCTTCCATCCCTCAGCCTGAAGCCCCTGCTAAGCAGACACCGTGATGGGTCTGCCCGGGGCCAATTCTCCAATACCTGTAGGCGGCAGGCTGGCTTACTTTGTCCAGGACTGGAAGTCTCTGACATCAGACAAGTGGATCCTGGAAGTAGTAAGCCAGGGACTGGTTCTCAGCTTCAAAAAATTTCCCAAGATGAGAACCAGATCCTTTCCACCTGCAAATCCAACAGAGACCCTTGCCCTAGAGGCGGAGGTTTCTTCCCTCCTGGCTCCCAGAGCCATAGAGAGGGTTCCAACCCTACACAAGGGCAAAGGATTGTATTCCAGGTACTTCCTAACCCCCCAAAAAACAGGAGAATGGTGGCCCATCCTGGATCTAAGATATCTGAACAAGCACCTTTTAAAACCAAAGTTCAAAATGGTGACTCTGGGAATAATTCCGCCCTCTCTAAGGCCAGGGGACTGGCTAGCCTCCCTGGACCTCAAACATGCCTATTTTCACATTCCCATCAGGTGCTCCCACAGAAAGTACCTCAGGTTCGAGTTGCCCTCAGGCCACTATCAGTTCAGAGCAATGCCCTTTGGCCTAACATCAACCCCAAGGGTGTTCACAAAGTGCCTGGCAGTAGTGGTTGCTTTCCTAAGGGGGAAAAAAGATCTCCATCTTTCCATACTTGGATGACTGGCTTAAAGTGGGTCAGTCTCCAGACCAAGTCAAGTCACATCTGCAAATAACTCAGCAAGTGCTCACTTATGCGGAGCTGGATACAATAAGGGCAAGAGCCTTCCTTCCCCTGGTCAGGGTAAGGACCCTTATGGAACTGGCCTCTTCATTCACCCTTCAGGTGTCTCGGCCAGCAAGGCATTTCCTGCAGCTCCTGGGCCACATGGCAGCCTCTACAGCAGTGGTCCAGGGAGTAAGATTTCAGATGAGGGACATTCAGTTCCACTTAAGAGCCTTCTGGTCCAAAAGAAAGGATTCCCTTACCAAACTAGTCCCAGTGACTCGAACCCTGATCCAGGCTTTACAATGGTGGCAGGATCAGGACAATTTGAGACAAGGAGTTCCTTTTGTCACTCAGTCTCATTCAGTGATACTCACCACAGATGCCTCCCTGCTGGGCTGGGGAGCTCACCTGGGGGTTCTTACCACCCAAGGGCTGTGGTCACCTCAAGAATCTCTGCTTCACATCAATCTCTTGGAACTCAGAGCAGTGTTTCTGGCACTGCAAGCCTTTTCCAAATCTGTACAGAACAAGGTGGTCCAGATTAGAACAGACAATACCACCACAATGTGGTACATCAACAAGCAAGGAGGCACTCTGTCTACGGCCTTGTGCACCGAAGCAATGAAGTTGTGGTCCCTGGCCTATTCCCTGCAAACCTCTCTGATGGCAGTTCACCTCCCAGGGAAGGACAATGTCCTAGCAGATGCTCTCAGCAGGATATCCCAGGGCCATCACAAATGGACCCTAGATCCCCTAGTTTTGAAAGTGATTTTCTCGAGATGGGGCATTCCACAGATTGATCTTTTTGCAGCCCCAGACAATCGCCAACTTTCTTTCTTTTGTTGCAGACCCCCAGTCTTGGGCTCAGTCCCCCTGGATGCTCTGATTCTGAATTGGGAAGGGAAATTTCTGTATGCTTTTCTCCCCTTCCCTCTCCTGTTCAAAGTGTTAGTCAAGATCAGGTCTCAACCATGCAAAGTGATTCTGATTGCTCCAGACTGGGCCAGACAGCCCTGGTACCCCCTGTTGCTGTCCTTAGCAGTCCACCTTCCCCTGTCTTTTCCCAGGAATTACAACCTGTTGACATCCTCTCAGGGGAGGATTTGGTACCCGAACCTCAAGTCTCTCAATCTCAAAGCATGGCTCTAGAAGAGTTAGAGTTTGCTGATCTGCACCTTTATCAAGGTGTTCTGAATATCCTTAAGGCTTCTCGAAAGCCTTCCACCAGAAAGACTTACAACTCCAAATAGAAAAGATTCACTATTTGGTGCTCTAATAAGCATATTTCTCCAGAATCTGCTGGGTTGCCTACAGTTCTGGACTATATGGTCCATCTCAATGGCCTAGGCCTTAGGCCAGCTACACTTAAAGTGCATCTGGCAGCTGTTTCTGCCTTCTTGTCAGTAGGCAAGCCCTCTCCTCTGTCAGCTCATCCTGTGTTTTGTAAGTTCTTCAAGGGATTGCTGCACACCAATCCCCCCTTTAGGGACCCTGCTCCTGATTGGGACCTTAATGTTTGCATTGCTCAGCTTATGCAACCACCCTTTGAGCCTTTGTTGTCTGCAGAGCTTAAGTACTTGACTTGGAAAACTGTGTTTTTAGTAGCCATTACCTCTGCCAAGCATATCAGTGAATTGCAAGCCTTGTCAGTGGAGCCTGATTTCATCTCTTTCCATAGAGATGAAGTGGTCCTAAGAACTAACAACAGGAAGTTTTTGCCTAAGTTGGTTTCAGATTTCCACCTTAACCAGTCTATGTCTCTCCCTGATTTCTTCACTGACCATTCCTCCTCTGGAGAGAGGAGGCTGCACAGCTTGGGATGTTAAAACGGCCCTCAGCTACTACACAGAGCGCACCAAGGGTCACAGGTTTGAGTCCCTCCAATTGTTCCTCACATATGGAGAGGTTGGTAAGGGCAAACCTGCCACTAAGAGGTCTATTGCCAAGTGGATTGTCTCTTGTATACAATTCTGCTATGAAAAACTGGGGTAGAACCCCACCCTCAGGCCTGAGGGCTCACTCTACTAGAGGTACAGCTGCTTCCCTGGCTGCTGCCAGGGATATTCCTATCTTAGAAATTTGTCAAGCAGACACCTGGAAAACAGTCCATACATTCACCAAGCATTACTCTCTGGATATCCAGGCTAGGAGTGATGCTCAGTTTGGCACAGCAGTACTTCAGAGCCTATTCCCAAAGTAGGTTCTGTCCCTCCTCCATGGAGATACTGCTTGGTAGTCTGCAATAATCAGAATACAGCAAGACTTCATGTTGTTTGAAGAAAAAATTACACACCTTAGTAATGTTGTTTCTTCTAATGGAGTCTTGCTGTATTCTGACCTCCCCGCCTCCCCTCTCAGAACCTGGTTTTTGGGATGTGGGTGGGCAGGAGCAGTGTTGGCACCCTAGGGGTGCCCCTTTTCACCCTCCTTTACTTTGGGTGTGTGTTGTGTTTTGTTTTTTGGGTTTCCTGACTTGAGTCTTTGCTTTGAAACCAAAAAAACATTTTTAATAAATTTAGTTGCCAGTTGGCTAGTGTGAGTTTTACAGTTTCCACACAGAAGTTCTAGTGAGTATTGCTCATAAAGATCTGACTGTTGGACTTTAAACAACAGCAGACAGGGTCTTCAACCGAGCTCGCACTGAATGTTCCATGCTGGCCATGGAAAGTTAACTCTTTGTTCTCCGGAGCAGTTGAAAGGCAGGACCTAACTGCAATAGTCAGAATACAGCAAGACTCCATTAGAAGAAACAACATTACTAAGGTGAGTAATTTTTTCTTTTTCTCCCACTTTCTCAGCTACTGATTTAGAGAACCACAATGGATGCTTCTTTCATTTGCTTTTGCCAAGCAACCTGACACATTAACTTGTCGCTCCTGCTATGGATCTTTTGATCCTAAGCCATTGTTCTTCTACACCCCCCCTAATATCTTCTGCTGCCAGGGCAATTTTGAGCTGTTCCCCCATCTCCATGAAACTGGCCTTCTGCCAGCGTGTTGACTCTAAACCACACAGTTCTTTTTTTTTCATTATGCTTTTTGCCCCTTGCTCTGAGGCTATCAGCCACCTTCCTGCACTCACCCTACCCTCCGATTGCCACCGTCCTCCACTGTCACCGATATTCCCTGGCTTTTCCCCCCAGGGTAGGGCCGTGGCACCGCTGTTTGCCCATCTACGACAGGGAAAGGTACCAGCTACCTAGCATTGCCTCCCTGGCCTCCCCCCCAGGGCAGGGTTCGGGGCTCATAGCAGCCCACGGCACTGTAATTAAGTCGGTGGTGTGGAGGTGTTGCAGAGAGCCATGTAGGCCAGGTGCAGAGGCGGCATCATGAGTCAGGCTTGGAATTTTTTTGTGTGCTTAACGTGGGGGGCAGGAACATGCAATGGCATCCGGCCCGCCCCTTCGGCTACTGTTTCAATGCTGGTTGCTGCGGTACCCCTGGCCTCCACTAGGAGTCCATCCAGCACCGGACATTGACTCTCCCCTCCCCCCCAGAGAAGCAGAGCAGACCCTGGGACGCTCGATTCTTCTCCCCCCGGCCGGCCCTCCGACGACCCAGGTCCATTTCCGAACCCAGGTCGCTGGTGTCACAAGCGGAAATCCAACCGCTGTGCCAGTGGGCCAGCCCTAAACCACACAGTTCTGTGGTCACTGGTACCAAGGGGACTGCCCACCTCAACATCCATGATTCTGTCCCCATTTGTCAGCACTAAGTCCAGTACAGCCCCCTCCCTGGTGGGCTCAACCACCAGCTGCCTTAGGTTTGCCCATTCATGGCAGACATGAGGTCCCTACTCCTTGATGTAATTGCAGTCTGGGTATTCCAATCTGCATCTGGCATGTTGAAGTCACCCTTTAGTAGTACTTCCCCTTTGGCTCCCACATTTAGGGAAATGCAGCACAGCATCTGTAGGCTTGCTTTAAGCATTTAGGGAAATGCAGCACAGCATGTGAAATGTTCGGTGAGTTTTTCTGTAGGCCCGTTTCACACATTTAGGGAAATGCAGCACAGCATGTATTCATTTTTTTTTTTGAGTGGGGGCTGTTTTTTGCAGGGGCTGTAGAAGGAGAGGCTGTTAGGGCTGTAATGTGGGTGGTTACTAGGTTGTTGTTATATCTGTTATTCAGGTGGTTGTTACACATGTTAATAGTCCTGTAATAACATGTATATATTTGGTCCACACTTGTAATAGTAATAGAGTGTTAATGGTGTGTTAATTTTAATGTAATAGAATGTTGTAATTTCATAACGTTAGTTAATTACCATCATATATGGGGACATATATGATGTTTTTTCAGTGGGGAAAAGGGCCCTACCATGTATTTTGTAATAGATAACCCACTACAGGGCATGTGGTCATGCTCTGATATATGTACCCCTACAGCAACGCTCGTTCCCACTTGCATCTTCCCTTCAGAAGCCGCCAGCTCGCTCGTTCTCCTCTCTGTACAATCAGCTGCTTTGCTTGTGAAAAATCTAACTAAGGTAAAGGGGAAAACATGACGTTACATACGTTTTGGTGATAAAATACCTTATTTTAAACATCTACCAGCAGATCCCTTACCAGCATTAAGACCCCTCAGTCATGCTACTCTAGAGGTAGGAAAGTGAAAGTGATTAAATTATCCATTAAACACGGTAAACATGCAGGATCAACCAGATATGTTTTTTTTTTTTATAACCTTTTGTTGAAAAACATAAAAAATTGTGATGGGATGTATACAGTGTGGCAGAGGTACAGTATATTTATTTGCTTATGGCTGTGAGTACTCCTGTGCATGTGGCAGCCTGTGCCAGGTGTGGAGTGATCTCACTACTGGTGAGAAGGGTCTAAGGGGTGGGAAGGGACTCGAAAGTGGTTCAGGTGTGTGGTTATACTGGGAGGTGTGCGGTCGTTGTGGAATAATGCACGGTCATGTGACATGTTTTAGCCAATCAGGACAATGGATTTTCACAGATTTTTCTTACCCATTTTATATAAAAAAAAAATATATATATATATATATATATATATACACACACACACACATACATACATACACACACATTGCAAAAAAGTTTGTTAATGCACCATTAGGGTTGAAGCTTCAAAAGTAGGGAAATATGACCTTAGGGTTCCCAAGACTAAGACCCCACCCCCACTGTGCATGCAGGAACAGGCTTGAGGGGTTTGTTTTGGGATTGTGAACCCTAATGCTCACCCCATTCCATGAGTAAGAAAGGTAAGATGGGTACAACATAGAAGAATGGGGTGAACATAGGGTCCACAACCCCAAAACACACCCCTCATGCCGGTTCTTGCATTCACAGTTGGGGTAGGGTCTTCATCTTGGGAACCCTAAGGCTGTATTTCCATACTGTTGATGCTTCAACCCTAATGGTGCATTAATGAAGTTTCTAGGGACATGGATATGTTGTTCATCCACACTGTCTGGCAGGTTCCTTGCCGCTTTAAATCTTGCCGGAAGGTCTTCAAGCTGGCTCCTCCCACCCACCCGGGTGGTAAAACTCTCGGCTCCGCCCCATGACACCAGATCTTCCTTACCGTTTGGAAGCTCAGGTTCCCTCCTTAACGCTCTGCGTGTAGACTGGATCCTAATTCTTCGGTTCGCCCGAAACTTATTCTGAAATTTCAAGACTTGGTCAAGTTACTCCCTCGCTGCCGCGGCGGACAAATCGACCTCGAGCCGGGCGGTGCCCTTGCGGCAAGAAAATGTCCAGGACTGATCTGCACTCCACGCATGCCTACTGCCTCAGCCTAGACCATGACCCGCAGGCCTGCGAGTTATGCCATTCGTTTTTGGCCAACGTCCTGGAAGACCGTGCTGCCTGGTTACAGCTTGGGCACTTTATAGCGCCACCCGCCGGTGAAGTCGAAGGAGGCCTGTTAGGCGGTTACCGGTGCGGCTGGCTCGACTGAGCAACTCGAGCAGATGATTGTCCTTGAGGAGGAGGTGGCACAGGCTGCATCATCCTCTTCCTTGGTTGCAGCATTTATCCCGCTCTCTCTGGGTACCTCATATTCAGCTTCTTTCAAGGAGCTTTGCCAGTCCCTTTCCACGAAGGGAGAGGGGCCATTGGGACATTCCTCTCGGTTCAAAAAGAAGGACTCGAAAGGTAAGTCCCACTGTCGGGGTTCGTGGGAGCGGGAGAGGTCCCCTTCCCCTGTCAGTCGACACTCGACTTTGGTTGAGGTTGCGGCTAAGGCCGCTGGCTTCACGGTGTCCCCGTCAGGTCAGACGGTCGAGATTTTTCTTGACCCATCGGACGGGCTGTCAACTGGTGAAGCCGACAACCCTTCTTCACTGGTTCCCCCGGTGGAGACCGAGGACTTGCCAGCGCCCCCGGTGCCGCAGTCCCCGATCAAGGCTTCCAAGCCGAGGGAAGAGTGGGTGTCCCCCGCCCCTTCCTAGACCCGTCCTCAGAAACACTGAGGTTCTCGGTCTCGGTCTCGGACATCCTCTTGGTCCAGCCGATCCTGCCGACATTGGCGGTCTCGGACTGCAAAGCAAGCGGCGCCGCCGCTCATCCGCGTCTTCCTCCTCGGAAGAGGAGAGGCTTTGGCACAAGTTGCGCCGACGCTACGAAGAACTGATGTGGCAGCAGTTACTTCTGTCCGGGAAAAAGCCGACGCCGTCCCCGGCCATCAAGTGGCTGTCACCCAAGCGGCCGAAACAACCCCTCGCTGTAGTTGGGGTGCCCAAGCTTGGGCCAGTTGTTCGGTTGAAACCAGCTGCCCCACCGATTGTGGTGGAACCTCCGCCTCCACAACCGAAATCGGGGGCACCGACCAAGGACTCTCAGTCGGGTCAGGGCCTGCCCCATAGGTTGTCGGTCACCCTCACTCCTGACCGTCCTCGGCAGGTGGAGGGTGGCTCAGGCCCCAGGCAGTTCTTCGCGGACTCCTCGGAGTCTGACGACGACTCTCCCTGTTCTCCAGGCCCATTGACCTGGAGTCCTCCGGGGCCAGTTGATGGACGAAAGCCCATTGTCCTTCATGGTCTGCCTCGCTCATCTCGGAGTCCACCGGATGCAGCTCGAGCCTCAGATCCAAGTGGGCCAAGTATCCCCTGACGGAGATACTGGACCGAGGGGATTCACCCACGGAGGCCTTTCTGGTGGCTGAAGCCATTGTTGGCCCAGCCTTGGAGCTCTGGCAGTGGCCTGCTTCCTGTCCTGTGCCTTCGGCCAGGAATGCCAGGAAGTATATGGTCCCTACCGGCTCTTTGCCCGGTTTTTCGGAACACCACTCCGCTGAGGGGTTGGTCACAGACAGCATTTTACGGCGTTCCAGGAACGCTAGGGATGTGGATAAGCCCCCTGACAAGAAGTCCAAAAATCTGGACTATGCCGGGCGCAAGGTGTGTGCTGCATCCTCCCTTGGCCTCCGCCAGGCCAGCTTGGCCATGCTGATGGCACACTTCTCCCACGCCCGCATGGGCTCCCTGGATGAGGTGATCCCTCATCTCCCAGCCGACCTGCAGACCACGGTCCGGCAGGTACGGGACCAGGGAAGGGCAGTGGCAAAACAGCAGCTCTGGACATTGGAGACTCCTGTGCCAGATCAGTTGTGGCTGCAGTGGATGGCTGAGGATATCCACTTTCATGGCGGATACCCAGCATAAACTGGCGGATGTTCCCTTACTGGGGACCGACCTCTTCGGCCCTGGAGTGGAAGGTCACCTCCAGTGGTTCAAAAAGTCCAATGCCACTCTGGACTTGGTCACCTCTGCCCAGAAGGACAAGGGCCATCGACAACAGCAACATAAGTCCTTTTGTCCTTCTGCGCCTGCGGCACGTCCAGCCCAACAGCACCAGCACCAGGGCCAGCAGGCTCGCGCTTGGCACCCCAAACCCAAGCCTACGGCTTCCTCTAATAGGAAGCAGGGAGGTAAAGGCCCAGGAGGTCCCTCGGCCGGTCCCTCCTCTAAGCCTGCCCAGTGACGGGTTGAGGGGTGTCGCCCCCAGCCTCATCACTCCCCCCGTCCCCCGAGGGGACGGCTCAGCCACTTCCTTTCTGCCTGGTCCGTTATCACCACGGACTGTTGGGTGTTGGAGGTGGTAGGAAAGGGCCAGCCCTTGGAGTTCGAGCAGGCCCCACCCTTCCGAGCCATCGCCCCTCGGGGGGCTACGGGGTCCGCAGCCTCTTTGTCAGGTCGCCGAGCCGATATCGCCCTGCTCCTCGAAAAAGAGGTGATCAGGAAGGTGGCAGATCCTCCTCCAAACCCGGGGTTTCTGTCCAGGTACTTCCTGGTCCCAAAACGGATGGGGGGCTGGCGCCCCATTCTCAACCTGCACGACCTGAACATGTTCCTAAGGTCTCGGACCTTCAGGATGGTCGCTCTGGCTCAGATAATCCCGTCCTTGGAACGAGGCATGTGGTTCTGTTCTCTGGACCTGCAGGACGCGTTCTTTCACGTCCCAATCCGTCCATCCCACCAGAGATTCCTCCACTTCAGGGCAGAGGGATCCCTTTATGAGTTCTGGGTCATGCCCTTCGGCCTTTCCCTAGCTCCCAGGGTCTTCACCAAATGCATGGCAGTGGTGACAGCATTCCTGCGGCGCCGAAAGGTCCAGGTGTACCCCTACCTGGACGACTGGCTGATTGCAGCCCCCTCCAGAGCGGAGGTGGAGCAGTCCAGAGATCTGGCCCTCCAGGTTTGCTCTCAGGTTGGTCTCCTCATCAACGAGGCCAAGTCGGAACTCATGCCAAAGCAGGTGATACAATTCATTGGGGCAGAGCTCGACTGTCTACGAGCCAGAGCACGGCTCCCGGCGGACAGGGCCGAGATTCTTTCCTCCTTTGCCCAATCATTTCAGGTTGGGCAGTTGCGCCCTGCCTGGGACTTCCTGCGCCTCCTGGGCCTTATGGCGGCCTGCACCAGCGTGGTCCGTTGGGCCCGTTGGTACATGCGTCCCCTTCAATGGGGGCTGGTTAGCCAATGGTCACAGCACTTCGATCCACTGGATCAGCTAGTGACAGTGACCCAGGGGATGTGGAATGCTCTCCAGTGGTGGACCGTTCTAGCACATCTGCAGGAGGGCATCCCATTTGTCCGCCCCGAGCCGACAGTCTCTCTATCGACCGATGCCTCTCTGATGGTTTGGGGTGCCCATCTGGGGGAGCACAGAGTGCACGGCCTCTGTTCCCCTCGGGAGTCCCGATGCCACATCAACCTGCTGGAGCTTTGAGCGGTTTGTCTAGCCCTCACTGCCTTTGTTCCGTTTCTATGGGGTCAAGTGGTTCAGGTCCAGATGGACAATACCATGACCATGTACTACCTAAACCGCCAGGGCGGGACGCGCTCCATGCCTCTGTGCAGGAAAGCTCTCCACATTTGGTCACTCGTGCACAGCCTGGAGGCGGATCTCCTTGTCATACATGTGGCAGGAGCCTCCAACACCCTGGCCGATGCCCTAAGCCGGATAGGGGCTGCGTCCTATGAGTGGTCTCTCTGCCGGAGGTAGTACAAGATCTGTTCTCCCACTGGGGCATGCCTCAGGTGGACCTGTTTGCCTCCAGGGAGAATGCGAAGCTGAGACTGTTTCATGCCCGCCCCCCCCTCAGCAGGACTCGCTGCAGGGGGATGCCTTCTCGAGGCTATGGACCCTGGGCCTCTTCTACGCCTTTCCCTCATTTCCCTTGATCCACAACGTGCTTCTCAAGGCAAGGAGGGACAAGGCGCAGATGATTCTGGTAGCCCCAGACTGGCCCCGCCAGTTCTGGTATCCAGATCTCCTCAGTCTCAGCTCCAGGCTTCCGAGGCGGCTTCCAGCCCGCCCGGACCTGATCTCAGTCAATCAGGGGGAAGGTATTCCATCCGGACCTTCGATCCCTGCACCTGACGGCCTGGTTCCTGAGCGGCTAGAGTTCCAGGCCTTGGGTCTTTCCGACGAGGTCCTCAATGTGGTTGAGGCATCCCGTAAGGAGTCGACCAGAAAATGCTATGCCTTCAAATGGAAGAGATTCTCCATTTGGTGTCTGGGCAAGGGCCTGGACCCTTTCTCCTGTTCCTTGGCAAGCATTCTGGACTACCTGTGGTCCCTTTCTCAGCAAGGGCTTCGGTCGACGACCCTTAAGGTGCAGATGGTAGCCATCTCTGCTTACCGGGCGCGGGCTGGGAAGCAGTCGGTGGCGCAGAAGAAGGTGGTCGGGTGCTTTTTCAAAGGCCTTAATCACATATCCCCTCCGGTGTGAGAACCTCCACCTCCGTGGGATCTACTGCTGGTATTGGCTAAGCTCATGGGCAAGCCATTCGAACCGATGCACAGGTGTGACATCTCTCACCTGTCGTGGAAGACCGGCTTCTTGGTGGCTATTACGTCAGCCAGAAGGATGGGAGAGCTCCAGGCACTTTCCACCGAGTCTCCTTATCTGGTCTTCCACAGGGACAAGGTTGTCCTGCGCCCCCACCAGAAATTCCTTCCGAAGGTGATGTCGGTGTTTCACCTTAACCAGGTGTTGACTCTGCCGGTGTTCTACCCCAATCACACCTCGGAGTCCGAATATAGGCTTCATACTGTGGACCCTAGAAGAGCACTTACTTATTACAAGGAGCGGACGGCTGAAGTTTGGGGAGAGGTTCGCCAGCTGTTTGTTACCTACGCTGAAGCTGCACCTGGCAGACCTGCAGTCAAGTGGACGATAGGCAGGTGGGTCACCTCCTGTATAGATCTCTGCTATAGGTTGGTGGGCATGGAGCCTCCCAGAGGGATAAGAGCTCATTCTACCCACCGTACTGCTGCATCGGTGGCTGCTTCCAGGGACGTCCCTATCCAGGAAACTGCAGGGCTGCTACCTGGAAGTCAGCACACACCTTCATCACCCACTACCACATCGACCTTGAGTCATGCCGGGATGCTGGTTTTGTGGCGTCGGTTCTCCAGTCTTTATTTCCTAAGTAGGGGGTGTGCGCTTTGCCTCCCTCCTCCCGGAGAACTGCTAGGAGTCTGCCACACAGTGTGGATGAACAACATATCCGTGTCCCTAGAAATACAGGTTACTCACCTGTAACAGGAGTTCTAGGAATGGTATATGTTGTTCATCCACATGACCCACCCGACCTCCCCGGCTTCAACGCACAACTTGGCTTCCAGCGGGCTAGATCTGGCATCATGGGCTGAGCTGAAGAGTTTTACCACCCGGGTGGGTGGGAGGAGCCAGCTTGAAGACCTTACGGCAAGATTTAAAGCGGCAAGGAACCTGCCAGACAGTGTGGATAAACAACATATACCATTCCTAGAACTCCTGTTACAGGTGAGTAACCTGTATTTTTGCAATTAATTTCTTTACTTTTTCAGATAGTTTAGTTGTATCCTTATTTGCGCACTCCCACCCTCCATAATTGTCCTTCAAACTTCAGGAAATCTTACTATTCAAACAACATGAAGTCTTGCTGTATTCAGACATAATGCAGTTAGCCTCTGCACTTGAACTGCCCGGGAGAGGAAAGAGTTAACTCTATGCAGAAGCATAGAACGTTGAGCTCGAGCTTGGTTTTCAAACCTCTGTCTGTGGTACTTCCCAGTGTAACCGTCAGATTCTTACGAGCACACTAACTAACATACTATAGTATGGAAATTGTTCAACAGATAGCCAAAGGGCAAAAGATTCTTTTTGGGCCCAAAAGACTCAAGTCGAGAACCCAAGAAGGAAAGGTAGTGACAAAAAACACAAGAAAAAATAACAGCAACATCTACCCCACCCAAGAGGGAGGGTACAAGGTACACCCCTGAGGTGCAACACTGTACCTGCCAGCCCTCTTCCCGAAAACCAGGTTCTGAGAGGGCAGGCGGGGGGGGGGTCTGAATACAGCAAGACTCCATTAGAAGAAACGACATCCACCCCACTCCACCCAAGAGGGAGAGACTCCATTAGAAGAAACAACATTACTGCGGTGAGTATTTTTTTCTTTTCTGACTTATGCAGTATGGTCTCACCATAGGACTGCCCTATGGTGAGACCATACTGCATAAGTCAGAATACAGTAAGATTCTCTTAGAAGAAACAAGATTACTAAGTTGAGTAATTTTTCTTATGTCACAGTGGGAGTGAAGGGCCCTTCAAGCCCTGGGCTCCCATGCTCCATGATTTTCCTAATTTTTCTGTGAGAGTGCAGTGTCCTTTGGACCCTGCGCACCCATTCCTCCACAAATGCGTGATCAAATTATCAGCGTAGCCTTGTTATTACCCTGCACATGTACCCGGTAGACAACATTTTCAAATCCCTGCCAGAATATAATTCTGTGCAACTGCAGCGCCATTCCGCACTACAGATGTGAAAACACATTTTAGACAGGATTTGAAAAATGACAGATGTGATGTACAGTACATGAGGTTGGGTAATAAGAAGGCTATATTGAAAATCTGGGGTCAAAATATTTAAAATGATCGAAGTTTTGAGCAGGTGTACCAAAATTGCAACGAATGGTCATAACTTTGCCATTTTTTCATATTTTGATCCCAGATTTTGAACATAATCTTCTTATGACCCCACCTCATAAACCCTGTAGGTGAAAATGCTCAATTCCGTGTCAAAACGCCATTCTGCACCACAGGTGCGAAAACACGTTTTGGGCAGGATGTGAAAAATGACAGCTGTACTGTTCATAAGATGGTGTGAAAAACTGGCTATGTTGAAAATTAGGAGTGCAAATATAAAAAATTACCAAAGTTACGCAAGTGCGTAGAAAAATTTCTATGACTGCGCGTAACTTTGCCATTTGTAGGAATTTTTTCTCCAAATTTTTAACATGGGTTTTTTGAGACCCCTCCCCATGAACACTGGCACTGTCATTTCGTTACTGTGTCCCAAAGGGTGATTTCATGCAGTGACCGCAAAATCGCCTTCTGGGCCCGATTAACAAAACGATAGTCACAATGTTCATGAGGTGGGGTCCCAAAAAGCCCATGTTACGCCAATGGTACACCTTTCTCGAATCCTTCTCGGGGAAGGTGAGAGGATAAAGGAGTTTTGGCTTTCTCACAGGCAGCCTGCTGTACAATACCCTTGTGGTCTGGGTGACTAAAAAGAAACTCAGCACCAGATCTTTCTGACGGATACTTCGTATCACACATCTTATCTGTGTCAGTCTTCACCATTCATCACAGATGGGTACTGGCCGGAGTTCAGGACCGGAGCTTTTTTTTTTTTAAAAGGTGAGGCGAGGCCGGCAGCAGCATTAGGCGCCGCCCTCGGGAGCCTGGCGTACTGCGTGGCGCTCGAGGGTGGCCATTAGGCTGCGCTCGACCGCCTGCCTACCAGTTCTTCGCCTCCCGCCGAGGTCGCCTGTGGAAGCTTGTTCCAGTTGTTGGGCCTTCAAGCCTGTTTTTGTTTTCGATGTTCAGTCCGTTAGTCGCCTGCCGGTTCTGGTTCTGCCTCCACTCGACGTCGCCGGTAAGATCTTTCCTTTTATTTCAAATTCTGCGACGTTGAGTCTGTTTTGTGGTGTTTTTTTCTCCGTAGGTTATGTCTCGGTCAGAGGGCAAAAAGTTTTCTAAAACGGTTCGGCCCCCCATGCGTCGGTGCCCGTGCGGCCGAAAATATTCCGTTACAACCAGCATGACCAGTGTCGCTGTGTCTTGGCCGCTTCACAACATGGATTTGTGCGGCGCCTGCTTCTCCATGGACCACCACATCCTCGAACAGCGCGCGGTGGAAAGTGGGGCGAGCGCCGACTTTCGGGGTAGGGGTTCGTGACTGGCCAAGCCACGCCTTCTGCCTTTCCTCCGGGTCCCTCCCGTTCTACACAGATCGAGGAGGAGAGAGCCTCGGCTACTTGTAGCCTGGCCATTGCCGAGGCTCCTCCCGCGGCGCAGGAGGCCCGTCCCGCTTCCTCCTGGGAGCGGGCAGGAGGCGCCGCCATGGCAGTCGCCCCTTTGGGGGTGAAGGCTCCCCCGGTGTCGCTCCCATGGCTCGGAAGGCCCGGGTTGATGCCGTCCTTGACGCCGTTGGAGCCTTCGGCACCGTTCGCGGCGCCAAGGGCCCTGTCGGCGCCGACCCGGCACCATGGGCCCTGTTGACGCCGTTCACAGTGCCGACGCTGCTCGCGCACCCGCGGGGCAGGACCCGCGTTATCTTTGCCATGTCTCACCTTGGCGCCATCCTCGGCGCTGAGGTTGAGCACGCGCTCGCTGCGTGGTTCGGCGCTGGCGAGACCTTCGGCTTCGCAGTCGGTGCTGTCCTCGATGCCGCCGGTACCTCGGTGGCCGCCGAGCACCGAGGGCCGGTCGGTGTCGCGCTCGTGCCGAGTCCGCCTGGGCCTTCGGCGCCACTTGGGTCCTCGGTGCCGAGGGGCTTGGCGGTGTTGTCGGCGCCGAGGTTGTTGCTAGGGCTGCCGTCGGTGCTGTCTCTGTCCCTGGTACCGCCCCTGGTGCTAGCGGACTTGACGGCCCTGTGGCTGGCCCTGGCTCTGGACCTTCGGCCTGAGTTGCCCTGGCGCCTTCTGTGAGCCCCGCCTGCGGGGTTGCGGAGGGCACAGGTGCCGCCTCGGGCACTGCTCTGGCTGCCGGGCCCTCTGGCAAAATCGTCTTCACCCGCCCTCCTACTGTTTGGCTCAGAGCCTCGGACTCTACTTCTTCGGAGTCAGAGTCGGGCTCGGAGTCAGACGGGCAGTCACACCCTTCGGGGTTGTCTGCGGAGGAGGGCAACCCAGTGGTCTCGTCAATGAGTCGTAGTCGGCCCCCTACTGAGGAGCATCAGGTAGTCCCCGAGGTTAGGGTCAGTGGTGCTGACCTGCAGGCAGTGGTGCGTGCCACCATTGCTCTGCAACCTGGCCTTGGGGGTTTCTCCAACCCCTCGGTGGTGGTACCCCCTCCAGTAGTGTGTCTTGATCGCCCAACTTTGGGGCCCATCCAGACGCCTGCAGGAGGGAAGGGTGCTGTTCCTTGGGTCTCCCCTTCGGGGGCGGCCCAGAGCTGTCAGCTACCTAGGCTGGCCCTCTCGAGGAGGAAGACTCTCTCGGACTTCGAGGGGTGTGGGGTCAGCGCATCGGCCTTTCTCTGGGGTCCACCCGGGCCCTGGGCGAAGCCGAAGTGCGGACTTCCATCCCTCCCCTTCTGGTTCCTTGAGGGGGGTCCCATTCTTTAGAGGCAGGGGACCGTCCTTCAGGACTTTTACGGCCCCGATCGCCTCACTGGGGGGATTCTTCTGGGCGCAGCCAAGGCAGTGCCAATGTGGTTGTACAGCTATCGGCTGTGGAGTCTTCCGCGACACCCTCCTCGGGTGCTCATGGTCTGCTCCCTAGCCCTGGCGGAGGTCAGCCGACTTCCTTTCTTGACTCTGCCCCTATCCCTCTGCCACATTCTCCAGCGCTCCCAGGCATTCTTGGTCCTAGTGGCCCTCTCACCTGGGAGCAGTTCAGAGTGGTGGCTGCTCAGTTCCCTGCCTATGTTAGGGTTATGGACAGCCAGGTTTTTCAACCTCCCCCCTGTGCAGCCACCCTCGGAACATATGGTGACCTCCAGCTCCTCATCCCTCTTCTGGGGAGAGGAACCTCTGTCCATATCTCTCCGCCGCTGATCTCTCAGAGTACCAGCCTCGTGAGGATGCTGGAGGACCTGCACCTTTCTCCCTGTCTGTTAGCAATCCTGAGCATGTGGCGCACGCCTTTTAGGCGATTTTGGTGGGGCCACCCTTGTGGTGCCGCCCTGGCCTGCTCCCTTTCGGGAGGCATCCTTGCGTTTCTGGCAGAGGCCCTTCTCCAGAGTCCCTGCCCCTAGGGACCTCAGCCAGAGGTATTGTGCTCCCCCGGAGTCTCCAGGTTCTATGCCTCATCCGCAGTCCGGATTGACGCACCTGGACACCCCTGATGGGCTTCGCACCCTCCACCGTGACGGGCCCCAGATCAAGACTCCTCGGATTTTGATTTTTGGGGGAGGAGGACCTTCTACTCGGCACGGTTGCTCCTTTCTATTTCAGCTCACCAGGCCCACTATGCAGCCTACAACAGGTTCTTGTGGTCCGCGCTAGGTCAGATCCTAGCTGCTTTGCCTGACTCGGAGCAAACCAGACAAGCCATCACACTCTCTGCACGTGGCCTGGAGCTAGCAAGGCACCAAGTGAGGGCATCTTATGACGCCAACGAGGTAGCTTCCAGGGTCGTAGGGACAGCGATCTGCACTAGGAGATTGGCGTGGCTTCGTCTTTCCCGGTTGTCACCCTTGGCCCGGCGTAGGGTGATTTGCTCCGCCCACCAGGGAACCTACCTCTTCTCCCGTAGGGCGAGGCGGCGATTGTCGGGCAGCTTCCTTCCTCCGGGGACCCGTCCTCACTCTCCCCACCTCGGGCCTCCTCAGGCCGGAAGGTTCCCCTTTGGTGTGTCACCCACTGGGGGCTAAGGGACTCTGTCCCTTAGGGTGTAGTTAATCAACCCCTTCGGGGAGCTTGGTACTCACCATCTGTGATGAATGGTGAAGACTGACAGATAAGATATGAAAATTACGTACCCACCGTAATTCTGATCTTTCTGTGTCTTCACCATTCATCACAACCGCCCACCATCCCCTGGGGCCTCAGTCTCTGGGTCCCCCTCCCTCTGTGACTCCCCCTCTCCTTTTTGGAGCGGGGTAAAGCAGGGACACACAGGGGGGTATTCTCCTTTAAGGAGTACAGCTCGAGCGGCACTCCTTCTCTACTACATGTCTCCACCCCGATGGGGTGGGAGTTGGTAGTTGCCCTCCTCCTGTTCTCCTTCTGGTTTCCATCCAACTGTTTAAAAAAAAAAAACTCCTTTTTTTCACCAAACATCTTTTCTGAGAGAGTATTAAGTCCCTCTATCCTGTCCTTCTCCAGAATAGCCGACTCTGCTTCTGGGGTATTTGCCAGTTATTCTGTGCCTTGAATTCTGGCAGAGAGCTTTGCTACTCCTTGCAGTTCCTATACAAATCTGGTGATGGACAAGGGTGTCGGACACCTTGTTACCTCTCACTCTCTCCTAAATTTCTCCTCCTTCCTCCCTTCTTCCGCTTCCAGAGATTGGGGCCCTACCCAATCCCCTTAGTCTCCTCTCTTCTCTGCTGTCCTCTCAGTCGTTATTTCTCCTTTTAGTTCAGTTTTCCTTTCCTTTTCTGTCCCTTGGACTCTCTTGTCCCATCCTCCATCCCTTCCTCTACCTCTCCGGCGACTCAGAACTGGTAGGCAGGCGGGTCGGCCCGCCAACCTAACGGCCAGCCCTCGGCGCCACGCAGTCGTCGGCCCCTAGGGTGGCGTCGGCCGCCTACCCTTTTGGAAAAAAAAAAAAAGCTCCCGCGGGGTCCTGAACTCCGGCCAGTACCCATCTGTGATGAATGGTGAAGATACACAGAAAGATCAGAATTACGGTAGGTACGTAATTTTCATTTTTTGTCTGTGGGTGTGACTGTGTTGGGAGCCTTTAGGATTTCTAAAACATCCTTCTTAAAGAATTTGTAGATAGGCAGAAGGAGCCTTTTTGAGGGTGTCAGCCCCATAAGCTCCATGTATCGTGCCTCCTCTTCATCCTGGATCTTTTCAGTTATTTGCAGATCCAGGGTCTCTACCATTTTCTTAACAAAAGAAAAATGGGAAGAGAAATCCTCTGAGGGTCTGGGAGGGGAGCCAAAATTCTGTTCTGGTGACACCTCAGGTTCAATTCCCTCTTCATCTTGGTCATCCTCCTCATTTGCTTTTTCAGCAGTAGTAATCACAGGCTGCTGAGGGGTTAATAAACCCTGCAGCACCTGGAGTAAAGCACATTAATAGGCACCTGAGGGACCCTTTGAGGCGTTTCAGCCAGTGTGTCAGTGTGTTTGGTTTTCCTTAATTCTTTGGCAGGCACCGGGGAGTCAGCCGGTTGATTGCCTCTCTTGCCAGAGCCCTCACCCATATCAGGGGTAGATTTAGAGGCTCTGGAAGGAACTGCCACAGTCTTAGAGGGGTGGACTGGTTAGAGCCCATGGACCTCTCCTCTAGTTTTCTTTTAAGCCTCGCCCTGCATTTTTCCACTGTCTTAACAGGGAAAGACTTACAAATATCACAGTCTTCACTAAAGTGCTGTTGCCCAAGGCAGATCAAGCAAAGATCATGCTTGTCTGCCTTGGCAAACACCTCTGCACACTTCAAACAATTCTTGAACCCAGGGGGTCCTGTTTTCTTGTTAGGCTTGTCTGACATTGTAGAAAATAGGAACCAGTAACCAACCAAAAAATAGACTAAATTTAAATATTTGCGGTCGGTTTCAATAGAATAACGGTCAGTTCAAGAACTGATACAGTGAAAAAAACAGGGGTATCGAGTCCAACAACCAGCAGGTTAAAGCAGCTATAGATGCCTTCGATACTGCCTCCCGAGCGGCAGTGGCAGGTATTTGTACCAGCCGTCATTCCTGGCTGCACACTTCAGGTTGCACGAATGATGCCCAGCAACAGGTCATGGCATTGCCCTTCGATGGTGTGCATCTCTTGAGCCCTCAAGTAGAACAGGCTCTAGAGGCCACACAAAAGACTAGGTCAGCCATTAAATTGGTTCAACCTCCTCCCGCTCCCTCTCAAGGGGATGTTAACAAATGCCAGTTTCATAACCGTCAGTCCTTTCGGGACAAAGGCAGGGGAGGTTTTAATAAAAAACAAGCCCCTCAGCCTCAAAAGAAAACGCATCAGAAGGCGCAAGGACCCAAAGCGCCCAGTGCCACCTTCTGAGTTATTGTCCCAGGTCCAACCTCAGCTGCAGAGGGGAACTCTTCCTCAGTGGTGGGAGGTCATCTGACTCAATTCTACAATCGGTGGAAGTCCATAACATCGGACAAATGGGTCCTCTGGATAATCCGCAGGGGGTATTCCCTCAATCTTTTAGAGACCCCTCTGGATCGTTCCCCCAAACGACTGCCCAGGCTGTCAGTACTTCAGTCAGAACTTCTCGCCTCCGAGATACAAGGCTTCTGAACAACAGGGCAGTGGAAGTAGTTCTGCTGGATCAACGGAACACAGGGTTCTACTTCCATTACTTTCTGGTTCCAAAGAAAACCGGGGGCATGCGCTCCATTTTGGACCTCAGAAAATTAAACAAATTTCTTCCCAAAGAGAAATTCAGAATGATATCGCTAGGAACCCTGTTGCCTTTGCTTCATCAACACGACTGGTTAGCCTCTCTGGACATGCAGGATGCTTACCAGCATATTCCTATTCACCCATAGCATCACAAATACCTATGGTTCGTGGCTTTGGGACAGCATTATCAGTTCAGAGTCCTGCCCTTTGGGCTATCCTCGGTGCCGCGAGTTTTTACAAAGTGTTGTGCAATTCTCACAGTACATCTCAGAAAAATACAAGTGTTCCCATATCTGGATGACTGGCTTCTAGCAAGTCCTTCCAGGCAGGAAACTCTAGATGCCGTAGCCACGGCCTCACACTTTCTCACGTCCATGGGAGTCCTGCTAAACCTCAAAAAATCACAGCTGCAGCCCTCCCAGAGGCTCCTTTTCATAGGAACTCTTTGGACACCTCCTGTGTGAAAGCATTTCTTCCAGAGGACAGGAGGAGCGATATCCTTCAGATGGCCCAATACATTGGCGAGAACAGCCCAGTTCCAGCTATCTTGATGCAACGGATGCTAGGTCTCATGGTATCCTCAGTGTTCACTGTATTCCTAGCACGCCTTCACATGAGAACCTCTCAATGGATGCTCAGTACTCAGTGGTCCCTGACCACTCACCCTCAGTCCTTTCTCATCAAGATCACTCACCTGGTGGTCACAAGAGGACAATCTTCTGGAAGGGTATCCCTTTGCTTCTCTGGATCATCAGATTTCCATTACCACGGATGCGTCCCTGATGGGGTGGGGAGCTCACTGTCAGACTCCCCAGACTCAAGGTACGTGGACTCAGCATGAGTCCCAGCTTCACATAAATATCTTAGAAATGAGAGCCTTCCTTTATGCAGTCCAGGCTTTGAAGGACATTCTCTGTCACAAGAACATTCTCCTTCAAACGGACAACAAAGCAGTGATGTATTACATCAACAAGCAAGGCGGTGCTCACTCTTACCCCTTATACAATGAAGCGATGAGGGTGTGGGAATGGTACTTGGAGCACAAGGCTCTAATTCATGTGGTCTACCTGCCAGGAGTGCAGGACGAACTGGCAGACTGTATCAGCAGAACAGAGACAGATCCTCAAGAATGGTCTCTCAACTCAGCCATAGTTCAGTCACTATTTGCAGAGTGGGGAACTCCAGACACTGGCCTTTTTGCATCCCCAATCAACACAAAACTGCCTCTCTTCTGCTCCAGAAATCCAGGGCCTGGCATTTTCTGTCAGGATGCGTTCAGGCTGCAGTGGACAAAACGCTTTCTATACGCCTTTCCACCTCTTCCTCTAATTCATAGAGTACTTCTCAAGTTCGAGTTCCAGGGGCACAAAATGATCCTCATTGCTCCCTTCTTGCCTCGACAGATATGGTTTCCATTACTCAACAGTATGTCGGAAACCCCTCCAAAACCGCTCCCCCTTGAGTTGAACCTTCTGACTCAGGGGCCTGTGGTCCATCCCAATCTGAGATCGCTTCACCTTCACGCTTGGCTCCTGAAGAGATAGAAGTGAACAGGTTAAGTGTCTCTATGAGTTTCAGATATCCTTCTGGCTGTGCGCAAGCCAGCCACTAGGAAAACTTACATAGCCAAATGGAAGCGTTTTTCGCTCTGGTGTGCAAAATCCTCTTTGAATCCCTTTTCCTGCCCACCAAATAAAGTTCTAGAATACCTTTTAGGCCTCTCAAATTCAGGTCTACAATACTCTACAGTCAAGGTTCGCCTTTGTGCCATTTCAGCTTATCATGAGCCAGTACTTTCCTTGTCACTGGCTCACTTACCTGTGGTTAAGAGGTTTCTTAAGGGTATTCTGCATACCAGACCTCCTATCAGACGTCCAGTCACAGCCTGGGACATTAATCTTGTACTAGACATGCTCACTCAAAAACCTTTCGAGCCTCTAGAGACCTGTGAGTTGAAATTTCTCACTTGGAAAACAGCCTTCCTGGTGGCCATTACCTCGGCCCGCAGGGTCTCTGAGATACATGCCTTGGTCACAGACCCCCCCATATACTGTGTTTCATGAAGACAAAGTAGTTCTTAGGACCCATCCTAAGTTTCTTCCTAAGGTTGTTTCAGAATTACATCTAAACCAACCTTTGGTCCTTCCTGCTTACTTTGCGAACTTCCAAAATGAAGGGGAGCGTTCTCTTCATTCTTTAGACGTGAAAAGAGCTTTGCGTTTCTGTTTAGATAGAACAAAAAAATTTTGCAAAACGCAACAACTGTTTGTTTCCTTCAGCGAGACCCGGCTGGGTCAGCCTGTCGCTATCTGATGCATTTCAGCATGGCTGGTGGCATGCCTTCACCACCGTTATTCCGTGGCGCAGGTTAAGCTGTAAGGCAGAGTGTACGCTCACTCTACTAGGGCGGTCGTGGCGTCCCTGGCGGAAATCCGCAATGTGCCCATTGCAGATATTTGCAATGTGGCTACCTGGAGCTCAGTGCATACTTTCGTCAAACACTATGCCCTGGATGTCCATGCCAGACGACATATTTCGTTTGGTAGAACCATCCTGAATGGACTTCTGTCCTAAATTGGTAAGCTCTTGGTCTCTCCTGCCACCCTCTCAGGGGATTATTAGCTCGGTACTCTCCCATTAGTGTGAATGAGTGGTGGAGACTTTATGTCCAGGAAGATATGGAAATTACGTACCTACCATAATTCTTGATCTTCTTGGACGAAGTCTCCACCACTCATTCACACGCCCACCCACCATCCCCGAGCTTACCTCTGTTGTTGGTCTTCACTCCCTCAGTCTTAGGCTGTGAAGACTTCTTTCTTGACCCTTCTTATACGGATCCTCTGGACTACCTTATGTCTGTTTTTTGTTATGCTATCCTTCTAGGTTAGTTACACTGCACCTCCTCGGAAAAAAAGGTACTGAGGCGGTTGGGGGGGCCAAGCCGAGGTAGTCACTGCTGCACGAGCAGAGGCTCGCGGTGCCACTCCTCACGTCTCCATCTCTGGCACCGGCCCTCCTGCAAAAAAAGTTTGCTTCCACTGGGTCCTAGCGCCTCCAGCATAGATCCTATTAGTGTGAATGAGTGGTGGAGACTTCATTCAAGAAGATCAAGTATTACAGTAGGTACGTAATTTCCATTTTTTCACTGACCATTCTTCTTCAGGGGAAAGTAGGTTACACAGTTTGGATGTTAAAAGAGCTCTTGGCTACTACACAGAGCACACTAAGGGTCACAGAAATGACTGTCTTCAATTGTTTCTCACCTATGGTGAGGTGGGTAAAGGTAAGCCTGCCACTAAAAGAACTACTGCCAGGTGGATTGTCTCTTGCATACAATTCTGCTATGATAAACTGGGTAAAACACCCCCCTCATGCCTGAGGGCTTACTCAACTAGGGGTACAGCTGCTACTCTGACTGCGGCCAGAGATATACCCTAGTTAGAGATCTGTAAAGCAGCCACCTGGATAACAGTACATACATTCACCAAGCATTACTCTCTGGGTATCCAGACTAGGAGTGATGCTAGGTTTGGCACAGCAGTACTGCAGAGTCTGTTCCCAAAGTAGGTTCTGCATTCCCTCCTCCATAGGGAACTGCTTGGTAGTCTGCACTATGTCAGAATACAGCAAGACTTCATGTTGTTTGAAGAAAAAATTACTCACCATAGTAATGTTGTTTCTTCTAATGGAGTCTTGCTGTATTCTGACCTCCCCCCACCGCCTCCCCTCTCAGAACCCTAGTTATTGGGAAGTGGGCTGGCAGATACAGTGTTGCACCTCAGGGATGTACCTTGTACCTTCCCTCTTGGGTGGGTTAGCTATTTTATGGGTTCTGTTTATTGTGTTATACTCATGTTTAGTGTTGTCACTACTTTTTTCTTCTTGGGTTCTCAGCTTGAGTCTTTTGGGCCCAAATTGTTGCCTTCTGGCTTACACATTGAACAATTTCCCTATTTTTATACTCAGTCAGTTGCTCGTAAGAATGTGACGGTTACACTGGGAAGTACCACAGACAGAGGTTTGAAAACCGAGCTCGAGCTCAACGTTCTATGCTTCAGCATAGAGTTAACTCTTTCCTTTCCGGGGCAGTTCAAGTGCTGGGGCTAACTGCATTATGTCAGAATACAGCAAGACTCCATTAGAAGAAACAGCATTACTATGGTGAGTCATTTTTCCTTTGTGCCCATGCAGCCAAGATTGCTGTGGTTGAGGCCATCGCTGCTAGACCTGCCATCTCAAAAAACTTCTTTAACATTTCTTCTAATTTTTTATCAGCTAGGTCTTTGAGACTGGCGATTCCCTCTGCCGGTAGAACAGTCTGTATACTGAGGGATGCTATTTGTGGATCTATGGACGTGGCGGTATAGCTTTAATTTATCATCCTGAATCGGGTACATGCGGTTGAGAGACCTTCTCTCTTGGATGCTTGCTGGGGCATCTGCCTCTCATTCCTTTGCTTTTACATCCCCTGTGGTGGGGCATATGGGGAAGTAATCTGTAAGTGTATATATTTTTTGGGTCATGAGGTCTGACTTACACTCTGGGCATAGGGTGATAAGTCGAAGCCCATGGTAGCTTTAATCGACTTCATAAGCTTCAGCACAGTGGCAAAGGAGCACAGTTTGGATATTAGGGGATTCTTCCACTGATATTGGTTCGTCCTCTCCTCCTGATTCATGTCCTGAGCTTACTTCTGGACTTGGGTCCTGGCCTCCATCTGGGCTTGGATCCTCCTGGTCCTCTGGCGTTGGTAGAGTGGGATCATGGGAGCCCACTGTGTCTTTGGTAGTAGTGGCTTTGTTAACTGGTGGTGTGTCCTGAGGTTGGAGATTGTTCATTGCCTCCATATTCACTCCATCATTTTCTGCATGAAAACCGCCATCATTGCCGCTGTAGCTTTTTGAGTTTGGAAGACGCTGGGTGGATCTGCTAGCCTGAATTTGCAGAATTGCCGTGTTCCAGTGGAGAAGCTGCTAGAGATGAATGTTGTTCAACAGACAGTTCGGACTGCTCTATGTTTCTTGATGGGCATTGAGATCTGTTTTGGTATGGCAGGACTGGCACTTTGCAGGTCAGGCACTTCCTTGCCTTAACCATCAGTCTATGATAAGGAGTGCGGAGTAGGGGTTAGCGATTTGCTATTGAGTCCCATAGACAATATGCATTTGCTTATATTTCTACTCTATGCTTGATCTCCACCTGTTGGCATGTAAAAACAGGCCTCGAGGGGACCATAGCACTCCCAGTGCTCCACGAGTTCTCAGCACCTTGGCTGGCAAACTTGTGATAGCTTTGGTACCTCACTAGTACCTGTACCCTGTATTTTCCTGTCAGTAGTCTGTGGCTGTTGCTTCTGACTGCACAGCTGGAACTAAAGTGCCACCAGAAGTGAAATTATTTATTTATTTATTTATTTTTGTTGACCGGGTAAGTGCACTAGACAAATCCTGCCTATTTTCAGGCACGACCTGGGGAAGGGGGATACAGATGAATGCCAACTGACCTTGAACCAGATTAAGCTGTTGGTGGTATTTTTAGTGAATGAGGGAAACTTGGCCAGGACACCAGGGAAATTCCCCTACTCTCCGTTGGGGGAGATCTCTGGTTTACGCCATGGAGACTTCAGTCTGTGTTTCGTTAGGAGAGAGAGAGGTTGTGCACGTTTCTTCTCCGCTGCAGTCTGCGGCAGCACCTGATACTGTAGCTTCCACAAGAGAGTTTAGTACGGATTTGTCTGACCTGCATTGCGCGGCGGTTATGCCGCTTCCAGTAGCTATCTCCTCGGACACTTCTCAGTTTGTTCGTAGCCAGGATATGCAATCTCCAGAAGAGGAACCACTTTCAGCGGCTGCAGCCTGTGTCACACGAGTTAGTCCCCTTGCGGTTTCCGGTCAGGGATCTGAGAGTGCAGTTGCGGCTTCAGAGTCGCTTTCGGGAGTTCTTCGCTTGCCTCAGCCACCGGTTGGTTTAGCCACTACCTCTGCGCTTCTTGTCTCCCGATTTGGATTGCCGGCACCTTCCGAGACTCAGGACACTGACTGGACTGCTTCTGATGCGCTTGTTCACACGGGCTGGACACGAACTGCTACGGGTTCCTGGACTCCGGATCTTTCCTGGGATACAGAGAAATACGGCGTCCTTTATTCACCAAACAGGTCTGCACCATTCTGCAAGAGCTCCACCGAGGTACCTATTTCTGGGGACAGTATTGCTTCTCCTGACCAGGTTATTTTACCTGATAAAACATTACCTGGGAATGACTGGGGGGATATTATGGACACTGCGGATACTGTAGCTTCTGGGATTAATGAGACCGTTTCTGTACCTAGGGGGGTTGTCTCTTCACAGGGGGTTTTAGGGCATGGTACTCTGGATAATGACAACCTTCTCACGATGGATTCTCCCCCTACAGTCCAACCCACCCATACGCCAGTACCTTTTCTGGCACTGCCTGAGTCTCGGACAGGTCCTCCGTCATCCCCATGTACCTCCCCCCTCCATCCTGTCCTCGCAGCCACTTGATTTAGACCCAGCTGTTCCTCCACAATCTACTGATGTTTTGCCACCCCCCCTCCCCCTCCGTTGGATGACCCAGGGAAGGCCCTTCGGCATTTCCTCCACCCCCAACTCAAACTCAGCATTCTACTAGGGGTCAGGTTCTTTCAGACTTGTTTAAAAATAAATTGGAACAGGCCCCTAGACGCAATGTGGTTCGCCTTCGATATAGGGGCGGCCTTGGTGATTTCCCAGATAGATATTATATTGCCAGAACGCTACTAAAAGGCTCCATACATTTTCAGGCTTTGGAGATTTATGCTTTGATTCATATTTCAGGAGAGGAGACTTTTGACATCAGCTTTAAGACTACTGTGGGGCTGGATAGGTTTTGGAACAAATATGCAACTTTAAAGAACACTCCTTTATGGATGCCTTTTTATGCCATCCCACTAACGAAACCAGCAGTAAGAACAGTTACTGTTATGTTTCGTAATGAAGGCGTAAGCATTAGTGATATTTACCATTGGCTGCAGAATAGATGTACAGTTCTATCCCCCCTCCGAGGCTATTATTGATACCGAGGGTTTGTGGACTGGGGATGGAAATTCCGGGTCAAACTTTTCCAAGTTAATTCTGAAGTGATACATCTTCCTAATAGCTTTTTTTGGGGCAGGGACAGAGGTGTTTGTTTTTATGGAGGTCAGCCTAGAGCCTGCTACAAATGCGGTGCGCATACCCATCTTAGTAGCACCTGTGATATGTTAAAGTGCAGTTTATGTGGGGGGTATGGACATCCGAGTGTGGCTTGTAAAAATGTTTTTCAGTGTAATCTCTTCGATGAGAAAGGTCATGCCTATCATCAATGCACATGGGCTAGCAAAAATCGTAATGAGGGATGGAATACAGATACCTTGATACAAAAGGCACAGGATAAGGCGCAGAACATGACACAAGACCAGCTACCACTGCCTGTCACAGTTCCAGATCCCCAGAAGGCTTCTCCACCCACTCCCTCCCAGGCACCTACCATCCCCACAACTATCTCTCCGGTAGACGTTAGGCCTTCCACTACCAGTGACGTCTCATCTCCAACACAGGATGAGGTGGCTATACCCCACCCTAGTCCTGTGCTGGCCTCTGAACAACCTATTGGGGATCAGGAGGGGTTTACTCAGTGTAGACGGGTTACTAGGGCAACTACACGTAAATCCCAGAAGTTAGGTGAGATACCCATTTCCAATTCCTTTGATCTGCTGAAAGGGGAAGGAGAGGATTCTGACGGGGATTCAGAGACATCCATCTTACCTTCGGATATGGAGGTCTCTGGATCCAGGCCGCCAGACGTCGTCCGGAAAAAAACTTACTAGTAAAAAGAAGGGAAGTAAGAAACGTAAGAATATGGCTATCACAGATGGTAGTGGATAATTCAACTTCCTGGTCCTGGCTACTCTAAAGCTTTCCTCCTTTAATGTCCGTAGTCTTAGAAACTACAAAAGACAGACTGCTTTTTCTCATTTTGCGACTTCACTCCATATTGACATTCTCTTCCTCCAGGAAACTCATCTGAAGTCTATTTTTGAAATTCAGCAGGTCAAAAGGAGTTGAATGTGGGGTCCTTCATACTGGACTTTCGGTGAGGATGTTGCAGATGGTATAGCCATTCTGTTCACATCCACTGCCTTTTCCATTACACGTATTGTAGACCTTCTCCCAGGTAGGGCCTTGGTTTTAGATTTCCACTTTTCAAGGCCATTTTTTTAGCCTTATCAATATCTATGCTCCACAGACTAAAGCTGCCAGGATTAGTTTACTAGACTTAATTAAACCTTTTTTCTGTACTCGCAAACATATTTTATGGGGTGGTGATTTCAACTGTTCTATAGGTATTTCATGTAGGACAGCGGCTGGAAGGAAATTATATTGTGATGCTCATGCCTTATGTACCTTGGTGAAGGATGCCGGTTTAACCGATGCCTATCGTGCCTTGCGATCTGATGCTGGCTACACTTATCACAGGTCTGTCTATCATACTAGAATTGACTTTTTTCCTCCCCTTATTGTATCCTGCATCAGATTTCGGTTCGCTCTTCTGAGCTCTCGGATCATTCCTTAATAACTGGAATATTTTCTCTGGGCTCTACACCTCCGATCTTTCTTTCACACAATACCATATGGAAACTTAATAATTCTGTTTTTTCCCATTCTACTGTTTTGGCACATGTACAATTACTTTTTCTAGGGACATAGATATGTTGTTCAATCCACACTTATTGGCAGGTTCCTTGCCGCTTTAAATCTTGCCGGAAGGTCTTCAAGCTGGCTCCTCCCACCCACCTGGGTGGTAAAACTCTCGGCTCCGCCCCATGATGCCTGATCTTCCTTACCGCTTGGAAGCTCAGGTTTCCTCCTTAGCGCTCTGCGTTTTAGACTGGATCCTAACTCCTTGGTTCGTCCGAAATTGGTTTTGAAATTTTCTAAACTTCAGTCTTCATCTTCCCTCGCGGCTGCGATGGACAAATCTATTCCCGGCTTTTGGAGGTGCCCTTGCGGGCAGAAAATGTCCAGGACGGATCCGCACTCCACGTACGTCGACTGCCTAGGCCTAGATCACGACCCACAGGCCTGCTAGTTGTGCCGCTCTTCCTCGGCCAATGTCCTGGATGATCGCGCTGCCCGATTGAAGCTCGGGCGCCCCGAGAAACGTTTCCAGCCGGTAAAATCAAAAGAGGCTTGTTGAGCGGTGTCCGCGGCAGCTGGCTCAGCTGAGCAGCTCGAGCAGATGATCGCCCTCAAGGAGGAGGCGGCCCAGGCCGCATCTTCCTCCTCCTCAGCCGTGGCATTTATCCCGCTCTCTCTGAGTTCCTCGTATATGGCTTAGTTCAAGGAGCTTTGTCAGTCCCTTTCCACGAAGGGAGAGGGGCCATCGGGACATTCTTCTCGGCCCAAGAAAAAGGAGTCGAAAGGTAAGTCCCACCGTTGGCGTTCGTGGGAGCGGGAGAGGTCCCCTTCCCCGGACAGCCGACTGTCGACTTCGGTCGAGGTTGCGGCTGTGGCCACTGGCTTCACGGTGCCCCCGTCAGGCCAGCCTGCCAAGACTCCGGTCGATGAAGTCGAGATTTTTCTCGATCTGTTAGACAGGCTGTCGACTGGAGAAGCCGACAACCCTCCTTCACCGGTCCCCCGGTGGATACCGAGGATCTGCCTGTGCCTTCTGGGCCGCAGTCCCCGGTTAAAGTACCCAAGCCGAGGAAAGAGCGGTGTCCCCGCCTTCCCATACCCAACGTTCTCTGTCCCCCGAGGGTCTCGTCTCGACCCTTCGGTTCAGGGCTGCCCTCACGACATCGGCGGTCTCGATCTCGATCACCGAGGAGCGGCGACACCGCTCCTCCTCGCCTCTTCCTGGATGAGGGAGGCTCGCTGAAATTACGCCGGCGCCACGAGGAGCTTATATGGCAGCAGTTGCTGCTGTCCGGCCTAAGCCAACCCCGTCCAGCCCCGCCATCAGTTGTTGTCGCTGAACGACCGAAGCAACCGCCGCCTCAGTCGAGTTGCCCTCTCCAGGCCGGTTGCTCGCCAAAACCAGCTGCTCCACCGATTGTGGTGGAACCTCCACCTCCACAACCGAAGTCAGGGGCACCGACCAAGGATTCTCGGTCGGGTCACGGCCTGCCCCACAGGTTGTCGATCACCCTCACTCCTGACCATCCTCAGCAGGTGGAGGGTGGCTCAGGGTCGAGGCAGCTCTTCGCAGACTCTTAGGAATCCGACGACGACTCCTCCCTGTTCTCCAGGCAGGTCAACCTGGAGTCCTCCGGGGGCCAGTCATTGGACGATAGCCCATCGTCCTTCTTGGGTCTGCTTCGACTCATCTCGGAGTCCACCGGGATGCAGCTCGAGCCCGTGTCCAAACGGGATAAGTATCCCCTGACGGAGATACTGGTCCGAGGGGATTCCCCCACGGAGGCCCTTCCGTGGCTGAGGCCATTGTCGGCCCAGCCTTGGAGCTTTGGCAGCGGCCTGCTTCCTGTCCTGCGCCCTCGGCCAGGATGGCCAGGAAGTATGCGGTCCCTACCGGCTCTTTGCCCGGTTTCTCGGAGCACCACCTCTGCCGAGGGGTTAGTCACCGACAGCGCTCGCTGCCCGCACGCTAGTATGTGGATAAGCCCCCCGACAAAGAGTCCAAAAAGCAGGACTTTGCCGGGCGCAAGGTGTACGCTGCGTCCTCCCTCGGCCTCCGACAGGCCAGCTCAGCCGTGTTGATGGCACACTTCTCCCACGCCCTCTTGGGCTCCCTGGATGAGGTTGTTCCTCATCTCCTGACTGACCTGCAGACCACGGTCTGCCAGTTGCGGGACCAGGGTAGGGCGGTGGGGAAGCAGCAGTTTCAGACTGCTCTGGACATAGGTGATTCCTGTGCCAGGTCAGTAGCGGCCGCAGTGCGTGGCTGAGAATATCCACCTTCACGGCGGATACCCAGCACAAGTTGGCGGATGTCCCCTTCTTGGGGACTGACCTCTTAGGCCCTGGAGTGGAGGGACACCTCCAGCGGATCGAGAAGTCCAATGCCACCGTGGACTCAGTCACCTCCACCCAGAGGGACAAAGGCCGCCATCAGCAGCAGAAGTCCTTTCATCCTTCGGCCCCTGCATCTCGACCGGCCCAGCAGCACCAACAACAGGGCCAGCAGGCTCGCGCTTGGCATCCCAAACCCAAGCCTGCGGCTTCCTCCAACAGGAAGCAAGGAAGAAGGCCTGGGAGGTCCCTCGGCGGTTCTTCCTTCAAGCCTGCCCAGTGACGGGTTGAGGGGTACCGTCCCCAGCCTCATCACTCCCCCCTGGGTTCCCCCCGTGGGGGGACGGCTCCGCCACTTCCTTTCCGCCTGGACCGCTATCACCACGGACCGCTGGGTGTTGGAGGTGGTAGGAAAAGGCCTGCCTCTGGAGTTCGAGCAGGCTCCACCCTTTCGAGCCGTCGCCTCAGGGGCCACACGGGTCCGCAGTCTCGCTGTCGGCCCACCGAGCTGATATTGCCCTGCTCCTCGAAAAAGAGGTGATCAGGAAGGTGGCGGATCCTCCTCCAGACCCGGGGTTTGTGTCCAGGTACTTCCTGGTCCCAAAACGGACGGGGGGCTGGCGCCCCATTCTCGACCTGCATGACCTGAACAAGTTCCTAAGGTCTCGGACCTTCAGGATGGTCACTCTGGCTCAGATAATCCCATCCTTGGAACGAGGGGTGTGGTTCTGTTCCCTGGACCTCCAGGATGCGTTCTTTCATGTCCCAATCCATCCGTCTCATCAGAGATTCCTCCGCTTCAGAGCGGAGGGATCCCTTTACGAGTTCCGGGCCATGCCCTTCGGCCTCTCCCTAGCTCCCAGGGTCTTCACCAAATGCATGGCAGTGGTGACAGCGTTCCTGTGGCGCTGAAGGGTCTGGGTGTACCCCTACCTGGACGACTGACTGATTGCAGCCCCCTCCAGAGCGGAGGTGGAGCGGTCCAGAGATCTGGCCCTCCAGGTTTGCTCTCAGGTTGGCCTCCTCATCAACGAGGCCAAGTCAGAACTCGTGCCAAAGCAGGTGATGCAATTCATCGGGGCAGAGCTCGACTCTCTACGAGCCAGAGCACGGCTCCCGTCGGACAGGGCCAAGGTTCTTTCCTCCTTTGCCCAATCATTTCTGGTTAGGCAATTGCGCCCTGTCTGGGACTTCCTGCGCCTCCTGGGCCTCATGGCGGCCTGCACCAGCGTGGTCCATTGGGCCTGTTGGTACATGTGTCCCCTTCAATAGGGACTGGCCAGCCAGTGGTCACAATGCTGCGATCCGTTGGACCAGCCCGTGACAGTGACCCAGGAGATGTGGAACGCTCTCCAATGGTGGATTGTTCCGGCACATCTGCAGGAGGGCATCCCATTCGTCCGCCCCGAGCCGACGGTCTCTCTATCAACCAATGCATCTCTGATTGGTTGGGGTGCCCATCTGGGGAAACACCGAGCGCACGGCCTCTGGTCCCCTCGGGAGTCCCGATGCCATATCAACCTGCTGGAGCTCCGAGCGGTCCGTCTAGCTCTCACCGCCTTCGCTCCGTTTCTGCGGGGTCAAGTGGTTCAGGTCCAGACGGACAATACCACGACCATGTACTATCTGAACCACCAGGGCGGGACGCGCTCCATGCTGTTATGCAAGGAAGCTCTCTGCATATGGTCCCTCGTGCGCAGCCTGGAGGGGGATCTCCTAGCCATTCACGTGGCAGGAGCCTCCAACACCCTGGCCGATGCCCTAAGCTGGATAGGGGCTGCGTCTCACGAGTGGTCTCTCCTGCCGGAGGTAGTACAAGGCCTGTTCTCCCACTGGGGCATGCCTCAGGTGGACCTGTTTGCCTCCAGGGAGCATGCGAAGCTGAGTCTGTTCCATGCCGGCCCCCCTCAGCAGGGCTCGCTGCAGGGGGATGCCTTCTCGAGGCCGTGGACCCCGGGCCTCTTCTACGCCTTTCCCCCATTTCTCTTGATCCACAAGGTGCTTCTCAAGGTGAGGAGGGACAAGGCGCAGGTGATTCTGGTAGCCCCAGACTGGTCCCGCCAGTTCTGGTATCCAGATCTCCTCAGCCTCAGCTCCAGGCTCCCGAGGCGGCTTCCAGCCTGCCCGAACTTGATCTCAGTCAACCAGGGGAAGGTATTCCATCCGGACCTTCAATCCCTGCACCTGACGGCCTGGTTCCTGAGTGGCTAGAGTTCCAGGCCTTGGGTCTTTCCGACGAGGTCCTCAATGTAGTTGAGGCGTCCCGTAAGGAGTCGACCAGGAAATGCTATGCCTTCAAATGGAAAAGGTTTTCCATTTGGTGTCAGGGCAAGGGCCTGAACCCTTCCTCCTGTCCCTTGGCAAGCATCTTGGACTATTTATGGTCCCTTTCTCAGCAAGGGCTCAGGTCGACGACCCTAAGGGTGCACCTGGCAGCTATCTCTGCTTACCGGGCGCGGGCCGGGAAGCAGTCGGTGGCGCAGGAGAAGGTGGTCTGGCTTTTCTTCAAAGGCCTTGATCACATTTCCCCTCCGGTGCGAGAACCTCCACCTCCGTGGGATCTACTGCTGGTATTGGCAAAGCTCATGGGCAAGCCATTCGAACCAATGCACAGGTGTGATCTCTCTCACCTGTCATGGAAGACCGCCTTCTTGGTGGCTATTCGTCCAGCCAGAAGGATGGGAGAGCTCCAGGCGCTCCATCGAGTCTCCTTACCTGGTCTTCCACAGGGACAAGGTTGTCCTGCGCCCCCACCCGAAATTCCTTCCGAAGGTGGTGTCGGAGTTTCACCTTAACCAGGTGTTGACTCTGCCGTGTTCTACCCCAATCACACCTCGGAGGCCGAATATATGCTCCACACTCTGGACCCTAGAAGGGCGCTCGCTTACTATAAGGAGTGCACGGCTGAAATTCGGGGAGAGGTTCGCCAGCTGTTTGTCACCTATGCTGAAGCCGCACCTGGCAGACCTGCAGCCAAGCGGACAATAAGCAGGTGGGTCACCTCCTGCATAGATCTCTGCTATAGGTTGGTGGGCATGGAGCCTCCCAGAAGGATAAGAGCTCATTCTACCCGCCATACCGCTGCATCGGTGGCTGCTTCCAGGGATGTCCCTATCCAGGAAATCTGCAGGGCTGCTACCTGGAAGTCAGCACACACCTTCATCGCCCACTACCACATCGACCTTGAGTCACGCCGGGATGCTGGTTTTGGGGCCTCGGTTCTCCAGTCCTTATTTCCCAAGTAAGTATCAGGAGTGTGCGCCTTGCCTCCCTCCTCCTGGAGAACTGCTAGGAGTCTGCCAATAAGTGTGGATGAACAACATATCCATGTCCCTAGAAATACAGGTTACTCACCTGTAACAGGAGTTCTAGGAATGGTATATGTTGTTCATCCACACGACCCACCCGACCTCCCCGGCTTCGACGCACAACCTGAGCTTCCAGCGGGCCAGATCTGGCGTCAAGGGGCGGAGCCGAGAGTTTTACCACCCGGGTGGGTGGGAGGAGCCAGCTTGAATACCTTCCTGCAAGATTTAAAGCGGCAAGGATACCTGCCAATAAGTGTGGATGAACAACATATACCATTCCTAGAACTCCTGTTACAGGTGAGTAACCTGTATTTCGAGCTCGCATGTCTGTCCTTTGTTGCTACGATTCTGTCTGGACATGGTGGCAGGACACGAAATTAGATTTAAGGATTTTTTTTCAGACTATTGGCAAACCTATGGCCTGAGACAAATACCTTACATATTTAGGTTATAGGGGCCAATTGTATAAACTTTTATCACTTTCTGTTTCCTCTTCTATAGATTACACCTCTCAAATCAAAAAGTTACGTAATTGCATGTTTTCCCATCAATATAATAGTGCTCGCACTTTAGAGTTTATGATGAGAGTGGGTACATCAGCCTCCCCCTCTGCTAATCCTTTTTTAGCATGTGCAAAACGACTACAGGCCACGGTCCTGCAGGGTCTCTTTAACTCGGAGGGCGACATTGACTACTCTATTTCGGGAATGCTCTCAATTGTTACTTCCCATTTACAGTCCCAATTTGGTGTTGCCCCCCACTGTACCTCTGACTTGTCTGATGTATTTACAGCACCAATTCCGAAAGTCTTGGCACATCATGCTTTGGACGCTATAGCTTTCATCTCACAAGAAGAAGTGACTCGTGCCATTTTACAGCTAAAAACCGGAGTAGCCCCTGGTTCTGATGGCCTTACACATGAATTCTACAAAACATTTCAGAAAGAATTAGTGGAAGTTCTGACACAGGTTTATAATTATCTTTTACAGGGACAAACGGAGACCTCGGGTTTTTGTTTATCCCTTCTGAAATTTACATATAAAAAAGGAGATTAGCATTCTCTACATAATTGGAGACCGCTACACCTCCTTAATACTGATTATAAGATTTTGGCAAAGCTTCTTAGTACTAGATTACAACAGATGGCACCAGATGTTATTGACCTTTCACAGTCCTGTGCTGTTTCAGGACGCTCTATCCACACAAATTTGTTCCTACAGCGGGAAATTTTTGAAACAAAACAGATGCGACACATCCCTGGTTTTGTTCTTTCCTTGGATCAAGCAAAGGCATTTGATTCAGTACGTCACCCATACCTCTTTCAGGTTATGGCATTATATGGTATCCCGGAAGTATTTCTTACCTGGCTTGCACATTTATTTTCCATGGCAAACTTTACCCCTTTGATTAACGGATATTTGGGGACTAATATAACCCAGAGAGTTGGTGTAAGGCAAGGCTGTCCATTAAGCCCTTTATTGTATACTTTTGCTTTGGACCCCATCATATGACAAATTAAATGGGATACACAGATTGTTGGGTTAGCTCCCTGTTCCACTCTACTTCCGGAGAAAATTTCTGCATATGCAGACAATGTAGTTTTATTTGTACAAAATAAAGACTCTGGAGATAGAGCTATCCAGATTTTTCAAGACTTCACGCCAGTTTCGGGGGGGACCCTTAACTTACAAAAAAGTGTATCTCTTCCTTTGGATATAGAGTCCACATCTATTCAGAATGTAGGTGGAATTCGAACCAGCACTGACCCACAACGGATATTAGGCATCTTGTTCAATGTTCCAGACGTAGTAACATTTATTTGGGAAAAGAGACTTCTTATTGGGGAACACAAGGTACAGCAGTGGAAAACTTGGAAATTAGGGAAACGGAAACGAGTTTTGATAGTCAAGAAGTTTCTACTCCCTATTTTTTTATATCGCAGTCATATCTATGCCCCTCCTCAACACTTAGAAATTAGACTGTTTAGTGTTTTCTTCCAGATGGTGTGGGGTAGTCGACTTAATCCTGTTAAAAGGGACGTTACATATTTACCTATACGGGAAGGAGGTCTTGGAATGATTCACCCCATAATTTTTTTTCTCTCCTTTTTTCTTTATAATCTTTTTCAAAGTGTTTGTTACACTACACACAATTGTGATACTTGGGTGAGCACTGCTATACTGTCTGTTATGACTAAATGGGATACTATACCACCTAAACATTCTTGTGGTTTGTATATACCATCATATGCCATAGACAGTATACGTAGGCTGAGATTTTGGAAATTATGGAAAACATCTCTCCTGTCACTAACTCGAAGACAACTTTATCACACCCTTCTAGATATTACGAGATCAGTGTTGCTTTTCCCAGAATGTACCCCTTCCCGTATGCAGCATGCTTTATTGTCTCTTATACTGTAGATAAACAACTCCCGCCACATATGTGGGATGTTACCTGGCTTTGCTGTCATGGCAGACTGAATGTACGGGGCAATCTGAAACATAAATCATCGCAAGAGGGATTTTGTCCTAAACCTTCTTGCTTTCAGATAGAGGAGACAATGACTCTTTTCTTTTTTGACTGTGAAGACACCCGTCTATTCCGGAAAACATTAGCGAATAAATGGAAATGGCCTTTCTTAAGCAGAATTACATATCAAACATTAATACTCAGTGATTTCTCTGGACCCTGGAACAAATTTCATTATAGTACTTTACGGGTCATCTTTTCCATGTGGTAAATATTATTTATGGCAAGCACGATGTCAGTTTGTTTTCCAACAGATTCCAACCTTGCCACAAACTATTATAATGACAATGGAAACAGCCTTGTTAAACCTTATGGACTTAGAACATTGTCAGCTTTCTCCACATCGCTTTCAACTACTATGGAAATATATTACCTTTTTGCATTGTTATATCCAGCTGTTATGTTCTTTAATGATGTATTTTTTTTTTGTTTTTTCTTAAGCTGTATGCTATTTTTGTGTACATTTTGATGTGTGAGTAACATTGTTATTTTCTTGTTTTGTTTGTTTTATGTTACATTTCTACACCTGATGTTTTGATTTCTTTGCTTAATAAAATTCCCCTACTCTTTTCGATAAGTGCCATGGGATCTTTAACATCCACCTGAACTACCACCAATCCAGGCAGATGGGGCCTCGGTTTAATGTCTCATCCGAAAGACTGCACCTCAGAAGTGCAGCACCCCTCTCATGCTGCACTACAGTGTCAGTACTGGGATATTAACCCAAGTGCCAGATGTGGGAACTGAACCCACAGCCCTCTGATCTCCCGGCCTCAGAGGCGAGTGTGCTACCTACTGAGCCACTGACACTGCAATACCTCTGGTGGCTGAACTAGCATCTTTTGTTTGAGATTGATGGATTCAGGTGTACTGGAAGGCTATACCATTGTATAGGACTAATACTGTTAAGAAGGACCCATATGGTTAATTAGTTGCTCATATCTGTATCATTTAACTCCTGAGTTGGTTCTGCACCAATGGTGGCATGCTGTAGGAGGTCTACGGCCGCGTGGCTGCTTCTACAAAATGGCTGCCAAATTATCTGATGTCTGTGCATGCGCGTGTGACAGGACCGCGAGGTAAGATGGTGGTGGGTGTAGAGCACATACGCTAATGTGTCATGCATCCACCTATCCTGATGTACTGCATATGACATCAATCCATTATGAATGAATCTGTGATGAAGGGCATGGTGGGCAACGAGCATGCAGGAGAAATGGCAATATGGCGCTGATGGCAGACAGGCAAAATGGTGTCGATGGTGTCCCAGCTTGTTAAATTGGTGTTGGGTGGTCCGCCATTGTTAATGAGGGCATGTTTACCCTCTGTAAAACAGTTCTTCCATACTGCTAAGCTGAGGACCGAATTCAGGGTCTTGTTCCAGTTAGCACTAAAATTCTTTTATTAAGCCTGTTTCCTTATTAACTTCCCACACTATGAATAGAGTTATTCGGAAGTTCCAGTATCTAGCACTGCCGCTCACCCTATTCAAGCCCGTGCCAGAGTGCCTTAGTTCAAAATGTGCTCTAGGTTTAGTATTCAGCGTTCAGTCCACGATAAACAGCTTCTTGAAGAAGAGGGCCAACTTCGTGGTGACTGCTATGCATGGACCACCCACATTGACCACTCCGCTGAGTCAGGGAATCAGCTGCACTGTACTGGGATTGTATATAGTACGTGCATGTACTTTACTGCAGCCGCTGAGCAGGGGCTGCAGGAATGGCAACGCCGCTCCCACTTGAAAGGGGTAACGGCTGTGGCATGTGGGCATTTAAAGAGCACGAGTATTTGAATAATCTTCTCTGTGTCAGTCTTCACCATTTGTCACTATTATGGGTATCTGGCCGGAGGCTATGACCCTGCGGGAGCTTTTTTTTTTTTTTTTTCCAGAGGTGAAGTCGATGTAGGGGAGGCACCGCCTTTGAGGCCGACGTATTACATGGCACTCACAGGTTGGCCATCATCTGCCATTGACTCCGCCTTGGCCCCAGTTCTTCCTCTCCCGCCATCAAGAAAGGACCTCGTGGGGAAGACTTGAAAATCATCTGCATCTGTGGCCTACTCTGCAGCCTAGTTCATCAGTCGTGTTAGGTTCGGCTGTCAGTTTCTGTTTGCCTTGCTCGGCGCCGCTTCAGTGATCTCCAGTAAGATCATTCTTTTTTCTTTATAAGCAACGCCAAGTACTAGTTTTTGGTTTATTTCCGTCCAGTCATGTCTCGTCCCAGGGACAAAAAGAAATCCAAAGCATGGCGGTCTCCTATGCGTCGGTGTCCCTGCAGCCGCCTTTATTCTGCAACGGACCAGCATGACCGGTGCCTTTCCTGCCTAGGCCCAGGCCACAATATGGATCACTGTGATGCCTGCTTTTCTACAGATCGCCGAGTTTTAGAGATGCGTTCGTTCAAAGTCGGACATGCGCCACCGACTTTTGGAGGGCGGGTTCGCAGTCAGGGGACCAAGGTAAGGACTCTTGACCCTTCCTCCGGGTCCTCTCCCAGTCCTATACTGCCCATGAAGGAGGGGCTTCCTCCAGTCTTAGCCTTGCCACGGCGGAGGCTCCTCCCATGGTGCAGGAGGCCCAGTCTGGCCCTCTTGGGCGCAGGCAGGAGGCACTTTGGCACCGCCTTTGGAATGAAAGCCTCTGGTGTCAAGCTCTGGGGGCCCGGCCGCACCATCCTGACACTGCCTGTCAGCGCCCGCCCCTTGGCTCTGGTGTCACTTGTGGCACTGGGGGCCTGGGTGGCGCCGCAGGTGGTGCCAGGCCATCCCTTGGTGCTGCATCTGACTCTGGTACTGTTCGCGATGCCGGGGATGGGAGCAGTGCAATGGGTGGTGCAGGACTTGCTCTCGGTGCCGCCTCTGGCACCAGCGCCATTTACAGCGCTGGGGAAGGTGTCGGTGCCTCCTCCGACTCTGGTGCGGTTTGCAGTGCTGGGATGGGGGGGCGGTGCTGCGGCCAGTGCTGCCTTTGACTCCAGTGCCATTCACGGTGCTGAGGAGAGGGTCGGCGCCGATTGCGTTGCCTCTCCGGGCTCTGGTGCTGTTCATGGTGTCGGAGCTGCAGGTGGCATGGCTCGCAGCCCCTTGACAGGGAGGGATCATGGAGTGGTCTGGATTCGGGCCTCTCAGCCCTCCTCCTCGGAGGAGGAGTCAGGGTCTGATCTGGACTGGCTTCCGGATTCATCTAGATCTTACTTCGAGAGAGTTCCTGCAGTAGGTCTTCACATGTAGGACTGCGCCCCCCTGGCATCAGGTCCAAATGGCAAACTTGTAGATAGCAATCATCAGCGGGGACCGCCCCCGACATCGGGCGTCATGACGTCAGCCCAGCTATACAGGAGGCGGCCCCGCACCCGCTCTCCAGTTCTTTTCCGCCCTCACCTCAGTAACGTTCGGCACGCGATAGAACAGCAATCAAACGTCCGCCATTTTGTCGAAGTTTTCTTCGCCTCATAACTAGTTTTCAACTAAATCGTTTCACTCTGTTTGATGTCTTCTAGACAGAAGAAGAAGTGCTCGAAGTGTGGCGCTCAAATCCCGCACAGGGAACGACCATTCACGCTGCCTCCCCTGCCTCGGTGCTAAACCCGAACCAGGCGTAAGCGGACCCTCGAGGTCCATCTCCTGACCCGACGACTGGCGTCGATGGAAAAGGAGCTCCAGGAACTGCGGGATAGGCCGTCATCACCAGGCCCGAAAAAGAAGAAAAGCAAAGAAAAGTGCCGGGAACGGAGTCTGTCACCACTCGGTAGGCCCTCCGAAACTGTGAGTACTTCTGCCGGTGTCCCGTCCGCTTCTTTAGGCTGGGCAACTTCTCCCCCTCCTGCCGAGGTAAGCAGGCAGCTGGGGGTTGCCTCTTTAGAGGTCTCTGTACAGTCTACCTGCCCTGCCGATAGGACACCCCTCGACTTCGTTGAAGGGCATATGGCCTCTACTGATAAGTCTAGCGGCGGTCTCCGGACTGCCACCAGCCCGACTCAGTTTGACCAGTCAGACGACAGCTCCTCCGTCACCCGACCGGATCCTTCCACTCTCCCATCAGGCTCCAGTTTGGCCCCTGACGACGGACCAAGTGAGGGGCAGAGTGACCCTTCGTCCTCTAGGGTGTTACATCACTATAGGGCAGCAACCGTCCTCCATACCAGCAGTCTCCAGGAAGGCAGATCAGACCTATTATCCCCCAGAAGGGATTCAACACCTTATTTATTTATTTTTATTTATTTATTTAAGTGTTTTACCAGGAACGGCATACTGAGCGGGTTACTGCTCGATTCCAGATGCGTCCTGGGGGAAAGGGACAAGTAGAGCATAAAAACATAAATACAAGTAGAGTGTACATGAATGTGATTACATTTGCAATACAGTAGAGGAAGACTGTACATGTTACAGTTACACTATACAGAGTGTTTGAGACCTCAAGGGGAGAAACTGGAGCATGCAAATAATTAACATAAAGTAGAATCACATGAAAGCAGATACATATTACAAACATTAGAGAAACAGTGCATGTGACTATTGTCAATTTGCAGAATTAGCTATGAAATCAAACAACGAGGAAAAATAGAGAGTTTATTCATGGTTTAGATAGAGGACTGCCATCTGTAACCCCTACAATATGCTCTACATAACATGAAAGCAAAACGCAGGGGTGGTGTGCTAAGAGTAATGACAGGAGGGCCTAAATATGAGTAGGGGACTTGAGGTTTCAACTCCTAGGTGGCCCTATGTGCAGGTACAAATAGGGGAGAAGTGCGCCTTGAGGAGGAGATTTAGGTGCAACGTGTTAGCAAAGTTACGAATGCCTACTGGGAGTGCGTTCCAAAGTTTAGGCATGAGGTATCTGAACGCTGCTTGGCCCCTTGAAGTGGCCATACATGGGACATATAGTAGCCGGGAGCTACCACTCCTGAGGGAGTAGGTGGGTTGTGGTGGGACTGAGAGGGCAGATGTAAGGTAGGGGGGGAAGGGACTGTGACCAGAATTTCGCTGTGGTCCTGATGCTGTGGATGTATCTACGGACGTGGAGCGATGTTAGATCGAGGGGACTGTAGAGGTCGCAGTGATGTGTCAAAATTGGGCAGTCAAGGGCAAAATGGCAGAAAGAGTGGTAGAGAGGGTCAAGGCTGACTAGGGCCGACTTGGGAGCAGCGCTGTATACTGTATCCCCGTAGTCCAGTACTGGGAGGGTAATTTTTTGGACAATTACCTTGCAGGTTGCCAGAGGTAAGCTACCCTTGTTCCGATATAAGGCTCCTAGTTTTGGGCACAGCTTTTTGTGGATCGAGTTGATGTGAGTGGAAAAGTCAAGGTGTTGATCGAGCCAGACCCCGAGGTATTTGAAGGAGGTACAGGTCTCTAGAGGAGTTCTCTCAGTGATGAAGAAAGTGGGGGTAGAAAGGAGTCTGGAGAGCCTTTGCCTAGTCCCAAATGTTAGGGAGACTGTTTTCTTGGGGTTAAGAAAAAGTTGGTTTGAGCGAAACCAATGCTGTACCACATTAAAATCTTGTTGGAGAGTAGACGCCACTTTATCGGGTGAGGAGCCTGTTGCGTATAAATTGGTATCATCAGCGTACAGGTGTATGGATGTGTGAGTACAGACTGAGTGAAGTTCATTTAGGAAAATTGAGAAGAGTAACGGGCCGAGGACCGAGCCTTGTGGGACCCCAGTAGTAACAGGAAGGGGGGAGGAGGTGTTGGGTCCAATTCTTACTGATTGAGTTCTACCAACCAAGTAAGCTTGAAACCCACTGATGGCATCACCAGAGAGTCCAGCGCTAGAGAGTTTGGATAACAGTAGGGGGTGGGAGACAGAATCGAAGGCTTTAGCGAGGTCGACGAAAATGGCTGAGGCGGTGTGCCCTTTATCCATGCCCGTGAGGATGGCATCGGTGAGCCTTAGCAGGGAGGTTATGGTGGAGTGCGATTTCCTGAAACCTGATTGGTAGGGTGTAAAGAAAGAGGTGGAGTCAAGGAAGGAGGAAAGTTGGGCTAGGACAATGCGCTCCTGTATTTTGGCAAGGATGGGGAGTAGGGAGATTGGGCGGTAGTTTCCCGGTGACGAGGGGTCTCCACCCTTCAGGAGGGGGATGACTGTGGCATACTTCCAGTCAGATGGTACTTCGGCAAGAGAAAAAGAGAGATTGAACAGCATGGCCAGGGGGATGGCAATGGCAGGGGCAGATAAGTGTAACATTTTGGAATCAAGCCCTGAAGGGCACTTGCCTTTTGAGGGGTTGAGAGATCTCAGAGCTTTCAGCACATTGAGCGGGGTGACATGACAGAAAGAGAAGCCAGTAGTCTGGGAGGATGTTTGTATCAGGGTAGGTGCATCCTTTGGGGGGGGGGTAGAGAGGCTATGAGAGAGGATGCACAACTGGTGAAGAAAGTGCTGAAATTGGAGGCCACTTTAGCTGGTTCAGTGACAGTGGAGCCTTCAACATTTAGGGTTGGGGTGGGGGGTTGAGCAGGGGGAGAGAAGAGTGACTTGATAGTTTTCCAGATATTTGTTGGGTGATTTAGGTTAGTATTGAAAGATGCCTTGAAATAGTTGGTTTTGGCCTGACAGATTTTCCTAGAGCAGTAATTTCGAAGTGAACGGTATAGTTGAAATGCCGCCTGGGTGCCTGTTGCTTTGTACTTTTTCCAGGCATGGTCCCTCGCATGGAACTGGGCAATGAGTTCTGCAGATACCCAGGGCAGGTGGGCACCCTTTACCCTCTTTTTCCGTAGGGGCGCGTGGGTGTCCCATGCTGCTAGGAAAGTATCCTTAAAGAATTTTAGGGCTCAATTGAGGGAGGAAGCCTGGTAGATGAGACCAGTCGGTTTGTGCCAGGTCCCTTAGGAGCGCATCTAGATTGAGAGCTTTGTACGACCTAGTGAACAATGTCCTTGGTGGTGGTGCTTTGGGTCTGTATATTTTTCTTACAGCGTAGATTATGTGGTGATCGCTTAGGGAGTCAGGGAGGAGTCTGGATTTGATGACCCGATGGGGGGTGAGAGGTAAGGACCCAATCTAAGAGGGAATGGTTCTGAGATTTATGATTTAGATGAGTGGATTCAGAAATTTGTTGAGTGATGTTTAGGGCTGTGATTTGGCTACAAAGTTTGGAATTATTATTTGCGAGCCAGTTGAAATTGAAATCCCCTAGAATGTGTAACTCGCCCCCAAAGGAGTTAGCCTTTAGGGTGCCCAGGTGGTCCAGCACGTCAGGCTGGGAGATGTCCGGGGTGCAGTAGAACCCTGCAATATATAGTGGAGTGGAGTGGGGAAGGGAGAGTTTGATTAGCAGGGATATGATAGACTGAGAGGGCATGGAGAGCTGTACTGGGATGAACTGAAGCATCGAGGAGATATACATAGCTATGCCTCCCCTTTTTTTAATGCCCAAGCGGTCTTGACGAATGAGCGAATAACCAGGTATAGTTACTTCTGAGTCCAGGTTATGGGGCTTTAACCAGGTCTCAGTGATTATCATTACATCTGGGCGGATTGCCATTACTGTTGGTTGAAGGGCTGTGATTTTATTCAGGATGCTACTGATGTTTTGGTGCACGAGTTTAAGACCTCTTGGTAATGTGAGGGTCTGGTAGGTGCTGTGAGGGTATGGGCCAGGGTTTAATTCTACATCCCCAGACAGGGGGAGCAGCAATACTAACAGATGTTTACTCGTGTGCATGCTCCATTTTGGCTTGCGGGGGGTAATCACCTGATGTGATGTTTACGGAGGGGTGTTTAGTGTGGAGGAGATTAGAGCTGTCAAGCCTACGTGAAAAGTTGGTGGCAGGATAGTAGCACCAGGGATCCAGATGTTCTAGGAGTAGCGATGTTGTGCCAATATTGGGGAGAAAGTTACATGATGGGGAGAAAAGACGTTACTTAATGTGAGGGGGTCAGGAGGTAGACGAGGATGGGAAGCAGGTGGGAGGGAAGTTAGGGGAGTGAGCTGGGAAATTGAGGTGAGAAACAGAAGCAGCATGATGCTATTAGGGTTTGATGGGGGATAGGAGAGTGTAGCGGCCACTAGAGGGGAGAAAATACACATGTGACCAATGCTGTAAGAGTCAGCGTCTGCCAAGGGTGGTGGTGGGGGAGGTGGGTTAGAGGTTTTTGTACACATGTGACCAATGCTATAAGAGTCAGCATCTGCCAAGGGTGGTGGTGGGGGCGGTGGGTAGTGCGCATAGCCCGGGTACCTGCTTGAAAGTCGCGCTTGGTGCTGCACTCGGCCCGTACCTGGGCAGTTTAAATGCAACTTCCATCCGGGCTCCAGTGGCGGGGGTTAAGTCCTCAGTCACTGCAGGCAGACTGGGGAGGAAGCAGAAAATGTGCAATTACTTATACACACGAACCAGCGTGAGAGCATTGACCTTTAACGCTTTCAGGTAAGGGCATTCATTTGTTGCTATCACTTGGTTTATACGCTCAGCACTATCTTTAACCTCCACACACTACTTATCACAATGTAAGAAATGTTTAATTCATCAAGTACCAAACCACTCACTACTTAGCACAATGTAGGCAGAGTTGTATGAAATTGCTAATTAAAGCTCCTACTAAGCCAGCTCGACCGCGCTGGAAATAATTGCGAAAATTACTCTTAAAGCTCCTTATAATGCTAGCTCTACTCTCCGTGGATAATTTAGAAACATTATAACCAGAAAACTATCAGCATTGCTACGCCAACCAAATAATGAAGAGGGGCCCATTTGAAATTGGCGCCCTTTACTCGAGTACCATTGTTCTTTCCACGGTGCTTGAAAGTCTGCGCTTGATGCTGCGCTCGGCCATACCTGGGCAGTTTAAATGCAACTTCCATCCGCAGGGCCCGGGGCTTAGAAGTCCTCAGTCACTGCAAGCAGACTGGGCAGTTTAAATGCAACTTCCATCCATGCCCGTGGTGGTGGTGGTGGTGGGGTTTAGAAGTCCTCAGTCACTGCAGGCAGACTGGGCAATTTAAATGCAACTTCCATCCGGGGGGTGCTTAGAAGTCCTCAGTCACTGCAGGCAGACTGGGCAGTTTAAATGCAACTTCCATCCCCAGGGCTCCAGGCGAGGGGGTTTAGAAGTCCTCAGTCACTGCACACAGACTCCCATCCTAAAGCTGATTCCATGGTCATTGCTGCCACCCATGACCAGTCAGCCCAACCGAAACACCTGAGTTCCTCACCTCCAGATAAGGACTCTCGTCAGTTAGACCAGTTCGGGTGAAAAATTTATTCTTCTTCCTCCTGTGGCATGAGATCTCTCAACTATGTCTCGCACATGGTTGCTTTCCAAAAAGCTACTCTTTTAGAGCTGGAAAGGGATCTACTTGAGGTTCAAGATGAAACCCTTAGGAAGAAGCTCCTGGACAAGGTCAGGATGGGGAAGTCCTCATGTCATCATGCGCTGCGAGCAATGTATGACTCGGTGGGCTCAGTGGCTCAGGCAGCAGCCTCCAGAATCTGTCTCCGCTGGCTCTCCTGGCTTCGGATAGCCGATCTGGCGCAAGACGTACAGACTTCCCTCTTGGATGCCCCTTTTAGAGGTTCCATCCTCTTTGGCGGCAATGCAAAAGATATAATCATGGGACTGCAAGAGAGTGGACACTCCTTAAGAGATGTATGCTCTATGTACAAGACAGGTCAGAAGCAGCCCTTTCGCCTCCAAAGAAGGTGGAACAAGAACCAGGCCAAAGGTCAGGGAAAAAGATGTGCCCCTGGCTCCAGAGCCCAAACCCCACAGGCTAAATTCTCCAAACCAGCCTCGGGAGCCAAAGCTCCGTTCCTCTCGACGTCCTGACTCCTTTCCCCTCCTTCCACTTCCTCCCTTACTTCAGGAGGAACCGGTTGGAGGGAAGTTCGGCCTCCACCTGGAAGGTTGGAGGTTCATCACCACAGAGTCTTGGATTGTTTGTCGGGAGGGATGATGGGCCTGAACTGACTTTGGTGTGTTCCCCTTGGCCCTGCTCCTAACAGCCGCATTCTCAACTCTGGACTTCATCTCTGTCCTCGTTGGAGCTCCGGTGAGCAGTTTCACCTCTGGGCCGCTCCTGTGGAGCAGGGGGTTTGACTTCTTCCTTTTTTCTGGCTGTGTTCCTGATTTCAGGGCCTCCAGGCCTCGGAGCCACTGGACTGGAGCTGGGTCGATTGGATCAGGATGAGTGCAGTGCCCTCTTGGTGCCTTCGCCATCGTGTCGACCCCTCATGCCTACCACCTTCTTCCTTTTCCATGCAGGGGCCGGCACGGGCATCAGTTTTTTCCTTCGCCCCTCCTTCTCAGGATTTCCATTGGCACTTTCTATCGATGCCGTGGGTCGACGTCGTGGCTCGGTGCCTTGGTCGGCACCGTGGCTCGGTGCCTCAGTTGGTGCTGTGGCTTGGTGCCTTGGTCGGTGCCGTAATGGGCGCATTGTCGGTGCCATGCTGGGCACCGCGGTCGGCGCCATGCTGGGTGCCGTGATCAGCGCCATGCTGGTACCATGGTTGGTGCTGTGCTTGGCACCGTGGTCGGCGCTGTGCCTCAGTGCCTTGGTTGTCGTCTTTGGTTGGTGCTGTGGGTCAGCGCCATCGCTCTGTGCGGTGCCGCGGGTGCTGTTGTTGCTGCCATTGGTTGTCGGTGCCACTGGTGGTGCCGTAGGTGTCTCACGGAGCTGCGGGTGGTGCCGAGCACACACAGGCAAGGGTGAGCACCCACGGGTGCCATGGGTGGTGCTGAGCGCCATCTGGTGCTGTGGGTGGTGCCGTGGGCACCACATGGATGCAATGGGAGTGCCCGCAGGTGCGCACCGCATGGGTGCCATGAGTTGCTCTGGTGCCTTGAGTGCCATTCTTGCCTTGGATTCCATGGGTGTCGGGGTGCCCTCGGATGCCATTGCTGCATGGATGCCTGGGGTGCCTGCGGGTACTGCAGCGAGTTTATTGGTGTCGCCTAGTTTGGCATAGGTACTACTTGGTGCCCTCCTGAGCCATGAGTGATGCTGGTGATGCAGGGGTGCTAGTGGGTGCTGTCTGGCAGAACTAGTAACAAATCTTCCTTCTACAGATTTCTTCTCCACAGAGCTTGTGGTGGGATGTTTTCCGCAGAATAAAGTCCTGTCCTGCAGATTATTTTTCCGCACATCTTAGTGAGTGGCGATCTACATGGGATTTCTTGTGACATCCAGCGGTTTTCCGCTGATGGAACTCTTTTGTACTGTTCTGCCAGCGGAATCTCTCATTCCATTCAGCACTTTCTCTGCTCCCTATGTGGTGCCAAGCTCCTCGACATCCTTCCTGGTGGCGGAGTCTCTAGTGGCTTTAACCTAGACCTCCCTTAGGGGTCTTCTGGGGTAGAAGTGCATCTAGATGAGTCTCTCCCTCTCCTTCTGGTCAGTAATACAGTGGACGACTCATTTTATATACTGAAGGACACGCCCTCTCTATCATCAGAGTCTGTGATGAAAGATCTTTTCAGGAGTTGCTCAGTGATAGGATCCACTATAGTATTTCAGATTGCACACGTGGATGATGCACTTCTGCATCTAGACTTTTTCAGTCGTCAAGACAATTACACTCTGTGGAACATTCTAACTCTATGGTGGGGAGCCATTCAGGCTCTTCCGCTCCTTTGATAGGGGTATATAGCCCCCTTGTGATATTTCCCCTTCGGTGGCTTCTTTGGCACAGGTGGTTATCATCTCTCCAGCTGTGATTATTAGTCCAGTCAAGATTCATTATGGATGCTCAGGCTTCTCCTGCCCTTCAGATGGAGGACATCTTTGTCATTTTTATATCAGGCAATCCTTGCAAAATAGCAGCCTGAAAGCCTTGTTAGGCTTGGACTAATGAAGAAAAAAAAAAAGAAAATTTATCACAGCACAGGGCTTGGCCGAAATTACTCGATACCATCCTTTTGGATCGGATCAGGTTCTGCCTCAGCCCTCTGAGGCGCTCGTCTCTAGAATACAGTAAAGTGTTCCTGACTTCTGCCCCAAGGGGGAGTCCGATCCAGCGGTGGTATGGGTCATCTCTTTCTCCAAGAGAGATTTCTCTTAATCAGAGACATTTCCTAGACCTAGGCGACTGCCCAGTGTGTTAATCCCTCTTTTTTAATCAGGCTTTCTTCTCTTGAACAGAGCCTTGCAGCAACCGAAGTGACTCTCCTGCGAGTTGGAACTCTGTTTCTACTTCCATGCTTTCTTCAACTTAACAGACGACATGCTTCTTTCTTGACTGTAGGTCAAGTTGGTCTTTTTCTGAGATGGCTTCTCAAATATTCACACCTTCGGTTCCTGCGCACTGGTTCCATGCCAGTTGCTCACGAAGCTGTCTTCTCCGAGTGCGTGACGGAGCTATGCGATTTGTTCTTCTGCAAAGCAAACTAGAGTCCTTTCCTACTCCCTTCAGGTAGGCCGGAGTGAGTAGTGCCTCACCACATTGAGTCACTTCTGCCGCTATTCAGTCACTTTTATCGAATGGGTTAGCCCTAACTTGGTCCTGCTGCGTCCCTCCTCGATGCACATCTGCCTCTATTTGCCTTAGAAATCGAGCCCCTGTTTTTTTCTATTGGAATGTTTTTCCACAGTGGACACGTCCTCCTGTACCCTTTTCCTCTCTTCACTGAGTTCAGAGACTGCTACTACAGTTGTACACACAGGGGCAGGATGATTCGATTTTGGAGTATAAAGTGGGTAGGATCTGGTTCTACAAGACTACCACAAGAGGCTTCTAAGTCGTGCTTTGGGCTTCCATCAGGAAGGTTTCAGTGACTAAGTGAAAACCATTCTCCCTGATGGGCTAACCCCACCGGAACCTTCTTTTGTTCACCAAGTAAGGGGTTTAAGTGCTCCCGGACCTGTTGTTCACAGGTCAGCCATACCCGGTAGTGGGGGGTTTCCATCTGCGCTTTTCGGTCTACCCTGAACCAGTAGAATTTACCTCCAACTCTTTCAGTTCCTGAGATCTTTTTACATTAGATTAGTACATGTCTTTGACACTATTAGTTTTGGTCCTAGACCAAATTGTGACGCCAGGTTCTCGCCACTCTCCAAGAGTGGTTGTGGCTTCCTGGCAGACTTTCATTTTGTGCCCATTGCAGTCGTCTGCAATGTGATGAGTTACAACTCGAGCGCTTATCTTGTAAGCACTATGTTCTAGATGCTCTTTACAAAACAGCTCTTTTTATTAGCAGGACAGTCCTTGGCCATCCTTTCTGAGTGAACCCTATCTCCTACCACCCTACACGGGGTAGTTGGTTTTAGCTCGGTAATCTCCCACTAGTGTGAATGAGTGATGGAGACTTAGTCCAGGAAGATATGGAAATTATGTATTTACCGTAATTATTGATCTTCTTGGACAGTCTCCATCACTCATTCACACGCCCACCCACCATCCCCTGGGTTCACTCATTTTCTTTCCTGGTCTTCATGGTCCTATGGTTCAGACTGTGAACACATTGATCTTCCTGGACATAAAGTCTCCACCACTCATTCACACTAATGGGTTCTGTGCCGGAGGCACTACGACCCAACGGGAGCAAACTTTTTGCTAGAGGGTCGGCGCCGGAGATGGAGCCGCAAGGAGCGGCACCATGAGCCTCCGCTCGTCTGGTAATGACTATCTCGGCGTCGACCCTCCAACCGCCTCAGTTCCTTTTTTCCCGCTGAGTGCGCTTCAGTGACGACGTCACTTGTCCGCCGGGAATCAAACTTCAAACTAGCAGCATAGTTTTCAGTTTATTATTTTATAACATTTTCACGAATAAAGTACTGCTACAGTAATTTATTCTTAAGAAAGAAGTCTCAGCCCACATTGATGGAGTCGACCATGGATGGGTCAGTTGACGGTAGGGAGACTTCGTATGAAAGCTGTTTAGTCAGCCAGGCTGGGTCCGGTCCACCGCCTTCTCCGGAAGGGGGGTCTGACAACGGTCGGTCCAATGCCCGAGGGGAGGGGCAGTCCCCCCGGAAGCATAAATGAAAACAGTCGCATTCTTGGCACTGTTCGGCCTCGAGCTCTTCTTCGGCCCGTAGGTCGAGAAAGAGAAGGCATCACTCGAGGCAGCCCTCTGATATGTCTGCACGTCGACGGTCGGTCATTGGGGACAGTTGCCGGTCTCCTCTTTCAGAGTCGCCGATTTCTGGTTCTGGTCGCCGACCTCTTCGACATCGGGGCCCTTCCTCACCTTCTGGTAGGGCTTCCGATGAGCAGTTTCATCAGTGGGCGACTCTGGTGGAGCAGTGGGCTCGGAGGTTGGTCCAGTTGCCTGGCCTGGTCGCCCCGGGGCTCTCCGGCTCTTCGGGCGATCGAGCAGGGCGATTGGGCCTCCCTAGTCACGCGGCGCCGTCTTCGGTGCCATCGACTCCGCGCCTAGGTGTTCCCTCCCTCACATGGCTGCGGCACAGGGGGCCACACTGATGCCTCGATCTCCTGATATTCTTCCTCCTTTTCCCTCAAATCCTGGTTTTTGGGGTCCTGGGTTGGTTTCGGCGCCCCCGGCGCCAGTGGGTCGCTCGGCACTGACTGCAGCGCCATGCGGCCTGTCGGCGCTGTCCTCGGTGCCGTGTGGGTTTTCGGGGCCATTGGCTTTCTCTGCGCTGTGTAGCCTTTCGGCACTGTCTTCGGCGCCGTGTTCCTCTGTGCCAAGGCCTGGCTCTTTGGCGGCCAATCCTCAGGGCCTCTCCTCTCCGAATTCTTTTCCTTCCTCTTTTCCTGCTGATTTTCATTCCTTTCCTGTCCATGCAGTCCTTCCTGGACTGTCAGGAGATGATGTTGAGCCTGACCCAGATCTTAGACTGGGTGATGATGTGGAAGGAGCAGGTTCTGATCCTGCTGCAGAGCCTGTGGTTGAAGACCTGTCATTTAAGTCTCTGCTGAAAAATTTGAATTCCACTCTTTCTCTCCAGACTATGGACTTCAATCCTGGGAAGCTTTTGAGACTCCAGTGCCTTCATGTTCCGAACATCCCTATGGATTTAACTCCCCCGGTACAACCCTCCTTTGAGACGCTTTCTGAAATGGTATTGAGTAATCCTGCTTTCATTCCTTCTGTGGCTAAGTCCATAGATAGGAAATACGCTGCTCCCAAAAATCAACCCATTTTGGCATCCCAAGCCTTTGCAGATCCTATTGTAGTCTTGGCAGAGAATGATAAGGTCGTCCTTCCTCAGACTACTACAGCTTGACCTATAAACAAAGAATCTCGTAAGATAGATACTTTAGGTAAGAGAGTCTTTGCTGCCTCCACCCTAGGTATGCGTATTGCCAGCTACCAGGGCTATTTCTCTCAATATGAGTATATTCTTTGGCATTCACTCAAACAGATGGTTGAAGCTCTTCCAGAGTCAGACACTAATTCAGAGCTTCTTCAAACCATAACCAGGGTTATCGAGTCCAACAGCCAGCAGGTTAAAGCAGCTATGGACGTCTTCGATACTGCCTCCCGAGCGGCGGCGGGCATTTGTACCCACCGTCATTCCTGACTGCGCACTTCAGGTTTTACGAATGATGCCCAGCAACAGGTCATGGCGTTGCCCTTCGATGGTGTGTATCTCTTTGGCTGTCAAGTAGAGCAGGCTCTAGAGGCCACACAAATGACTAAGTCAGCCATTAAATTGGCTCGACCTCCTCCCGCTCCCTTTCGAGGGGGTGTTAACAAACGCCAGTTTCATAACTGTCAGTCCTTTCGGGATAAAGGCAGGTGAGGTTTTAATAAAAACTAAGCCCCTCAGCCTCAAAAGAAATTGCAACAGAAGGCGCAAGGACCCAAAGCGCCCAGTGCCACCTTCTGAGTTTCTGGCCCAAGTCCCACCTCAGCTGCCTGAGGAGGACTCTTCCTCAGCAGTGGGAGGTCATCTGACTCAATTCTACAATCAGTGGAAGTCCATAACATCGAACAAATGGGTCCTCCAGATAATCCGCAGGGGGTATTCCCTCAATCTTTTAGAGACCCCTCCAGATCATCCCCCCAAATGACAGCCCAGGCTGTCAGTACTTCAGTCAGAACTTCTCGCCTCCGAGATACAAGGCCTTCTGAACAACAGGGCAGTGGAAGTAGTTCTGCTGGACCAGCGGAACACAGGGTTATACTCCCATTATTTTCTGGTTCCAAAGAAAACCGGGGGCATGCACCCCATTTTAGACCTCAGAAAATTAAACAAATTTCTTCCCAAAGAGAAATTCAGAATGATATCGCTAGGAACCCTGTTGCCTTTGCTTCATCAACCTGTGCTTCCGTAACTCCTTCCGGGGTTTCCTGAAACTTGCACCTGCGTGTGACTGTCCTAAGCCTCCCTAGAGTATTTCCATATACAGTTGCTCTCCCGGTTTCAAAGCTTGCCTCCCTCGGATGCTACCCGATAACTCCAGCTGCACTCCTTGACTCTTCCACTACACCAGTGCACCTGACCCAGGGTATATTGCCCTTGCCATGGTTCCCTGGACCTTGCCTGTCTAAACTGCCTCTTACGTGTAATGTATATTTGCTTCCTGTTGTAAATCTGTATGTGACCCACTCTTCCCGGGGGTTCGTTAACCTCAGCAGTCATAAGTTGTATTATGACCGTCCATACCCCGGGACAATGTTACTATCTCCCACATGTTGTTAAGCTGTACTCACTCGCTACTGTAAACAATGTCTGTCTCTCTATGTTGTACTCTTCCCGGGTCGTTCCTGAAAATAGGCATATTACTTGTCTAGTGTACTTACCCGGTCAACAAAAGCTAAAATAAAAAATAAAATAAAACACGACTGGTTAGCCTCCCTGGACATGCAGGATGTTTACCAGCATATTCCTATTCACCCAAAGCATCACAAATACCTGAGGTTCGTAGCTTTGGGACAGCATTATCAGTTCAGAGTCCTGCCCTTTGGGCTATCCTCGACGCCGCGAGTTTTTACAAAGTGTTGTGCAATTCTCACAGCACGTCTCAGAAAAATCAGAATACAAGTGTTCCCATATCTGGACGACTGGCTTCTAGCAAGTTCCTCCAGGCAGGGAACTCTAGACACCGTAGCTATGGCCTCACACCTTCTCACGTCCATGGGAGTCCTGCTAAACCTCAAAAAATCGCAGCTGCAGCCCTTCCAGAGGCTCCTTTTCATAGGAACTCTTCTGGACACCTCCTGTGCAAAAGCATTTCTTCCAGAGGACAGGAGGAGCGACATCCTTCAGCTGGCCCGATACATCGCAGAGAACAGCTCGGTTTCAGCTATCTTGATGCAACGGATGCTAGGTCTCATGGTATCCTCTGTGTTCACTGTACCCCTAGCATGTCTCCACATGAGAACCTCTCAATGGATGCTCAGTACTCAGTGATCCCCGACCACTCACCCTCAGTCCTTTCTCATCAAGGTGACAGAACCTCTAAAGAAATCACTCACCTGGTGGTTGCAAGAGGACAATCTTCCGGAACGTATCCCTTTGCTCCTCTGGATCATCAGATTTGCATTACCACGGATGCGTCCCTGATGGGGTGGGGAGCTCACTATCAGACTCTCCACACTCAAGGTACGTGGACTCCGCATGAGTCCCAGCTTCACATAAATGTCCTAGAAATGAGAGCCATCCTTTATGCAATCCAGGCATTCTCCTTCAAACGGACAACAAAGCAGTGATGTAGTACATCAACAATCAGGGCGGTGCTCACTCTTACCCCTTATGCTGGGAAGCGATGAGGGTGTGGGAATGGTGCTTGGAGCACAAGGCTCTAATTCATGCGGTCTACCTGCCGGGGGTGCAGAACGAACTGGCAGACCGTCTCAGCAGAACAGAGACAGATCATCACGAATGGTCTCTCGACTCAGCCATAGCTCAGTCACTATTCGCAGAGTGGGGAACTCCAGACCTGGACCTTTTTGCATCCCCACTCAACACAAAACTGGCTCTCTTCTGCTCCAGAAATCCAGGCCCTAGCATTTTCTGTCGGGATGTGTTCAGGCTGCAGTGGACAAAACGCTTTCTATACACCTTTCCACCTCTTCCTCTCATTCAGAGAGTACTTCTCAAGTTCGAGTCCCAGGGGGACAAAATGATCCTCATTGCTCCCTTCTGGCCTCGACAGATATGGTTTCCATTACTCAACAGTATGTCGAAACCCCTCCAAAACCGCTTCCCCTTCAGATGAACCTTCTGACTCAGGGGCCTGTGGTCCATCCCAATCTGAGATCGCTTCACCTTCACGCTTGGCTCCTGAAGAGACAGAAGTGAACAGGTTCAATGTCTCTTGCAGAGTTTCGGATATTCTTCTGGCTGCGCACAAGCCAGCCACTAGGAAAACTTACACAGCCAAATGGAAGTGTTTTTCACTCTGGTGTGCAAAATCCTCTTTGAATCCATTTTCCTGCCCACCAGATAAAGTTCTAGAGTACCTTTTGGACCTCTCAAATTCAGGTCTGCAATACTCTACTGTCAAAGTTCATCTTTGTGCCATTTCAGCTTATCATGAGCCAGTACTTTCCTTGTCACTGGCTGAGATGCCTGTAGTTAAGAGGTTTCTTAAGGGACTTGTACATACCAGACCTCCTATCAGACGTCCAGTCACAGCCTGGGACATTAATCTTGTGCTAGACATGCTCACTTGAAAACCTTTCGAGCCTCTAGCTACCTGTGAGTTAAAATTTCTCACTTGGAAAATGGCCTTCCTGGTGGCCATTACCTCGGCCCGCAGGGTCTCTGAGATACATGCCTTGGTCACAGACCCTCCGTATACTGTGTTTCATAAAGACAAAGTAGTTCTTAGGACCCTTTCTAAGTTTCTCCCTAAGGTTGTTTCAGACTTCCATCTAAACCAACCTTTGGTCCTTCCTATTTGCTTTGCGAACTTCCAAAATGATGGAGAGCATTCTCTTCATTCCTTGGACGTCAAAAGAGCTTTGCGTTTCTATCTAGATAGAACAAAAGATTTTTGCAAAGCTCAACAACTGTTTGTTTCTTCAGCAGACTCGGCTGTGTCAACCTGTCGCTATCAGATGTATTTCTGCATGGCTGGTGGCATGCCTTCGCCACTGTTATTCCATGGCGCAGATTAAGTTGGAGAGTAGAGTATATGCTCACTCTGCTAGAGCGGTAGCGGCATCCCTAGCGGAAATCCGCAATGTGCCCATTTCAGATATTTGCAATGCGGCCACCTGGAGCTCAGTGCATACTTCCATCAAACACTATGCCTTGGATGTCCATGCCAGACGTCCTCTTTCATTTGGCAGGACCATCCTTAATGGACTTCTGTCCTAAAATTGTGAGCTCTTGGTCTCTTCTGCTGCCCTCTTGGGGGATTATTAGCTCGGTACTCTCCCATTAGTGTGAATGAGTGGTGGAGACTTTATGTCCAGGAAGATATGGAAATTACATACCTACCATAATTCTTGATCTTCTTGGACAAGTCTCCACCACTCATTCACACGCCCACCCACCATCCCCCGAGCTCACCTCTGTTATTGGTCTTTACTCCCTCAGTCTTTAGGCTGTGAGGACATCTTTGTTGGCCCTTCTTATACGGGTCGTCCGACTATCTTATGTCCGGTTTTTGTTAGGCTATCCTTCTAGGTTAGTTACGCTGCACCTCCTCTGAAAAAAGGTACTGAGGTGGTTGGAGGGTCGACGCCGAGATAGTCATTACCTCCACGAGTGGAGGCTCATGTGGCCCTCGCGGCTCCATCTCCGCCAACCCTCTAGCAAATGTTTGCCCTGCTGGGCCCTAGTGCTCCAAGCAGAACCCATTGGTGTGAATGAGTGGTGGAGACTAGTCCAAGAAGATCAAGAATTACGGTAGGTACGTCATTTCCATTTCTTTGACCTTTCTTGCAAAGGCCATCTGGGCTCTCTCAGGCCCAGAAACTCAGGACGAGTTATTCTCATTAGTTACGCTGTACCTCCTCAGTCAAAAAGGTACTGGAGCGGTTGGAGGGTCGACGCCGAGATAGCCTACAGAGGCGCAAGCTAGTCTCGTGGTGCCACGCATGTGTGGTCCTGTCTCAGCGCCGACCCTTCTGAAAATTTTTGGTTCCCGCTTGGTCCTAGTGCCTCTGGCACTATCCCACTAGTGTGAATGAGTGATGGAGACTGTCCAAGAAGATCAATAATTACGGTAAGTATGTAATTTCCGTTTACGGTAAGTTCTTATGTAACTGCAGTATCCTCTGACCATTCTGTGTCCAGCGCCTCAGCCCCCACTCAGCCTCCTTCTGTTGGCCGGGCAAGTTCTGTTGGTTCTGGGGTCAGTGGAACTGACCAGCCTGCAGCTGTCCAGGTGGCCGCTGCAGCACAACCTGGGACCATGGACATGTCCATCACTTCAGGTGGGCTATCCCCCTCCTCGGTGATCCTGGCCAGTCTGTGGTTGGGATAGTCTGGTGTGTCCTAGGAAGGGGAGGGTGCTGTACCTTCGGCTGTCTCCCAGGGGTCAGCTGGAGGTTGCCAGTTGCCTAGGCTAGTGGTTGTGAAGAAAAGGCCCTTTCGGAGTCAGAGGGGTTGAGTGGCCAGGGTTCAGTACGGTGGCTTCTCCCTGGGATCCACCTGGGTTCTGGGAGGAGTCGCAGTGCAGATCCTCGCTTCTCCCCTGGAGACTCTTCAAGAGGGACTTCAGCTTTGGAGGTCAGGGGCCATCCTTCTGGACTTACATGGTCCCGGTCACCTCACGGGGGGATTTCCTCTGGTCACAGCGTTGGCCATTCCAGTCCGGTTGAGCAGTCAGCGTCTGCTGGGACCACCAGGGCTCCTCCTCTTTTGAGGCCTCCTGTCGGGTCCTCTTGCCCAGGCAGAGGCAGCACCCCTCTTCGGAGGAGCCTGGCCCCCTTGCCTCTGCCAACCCTTCCCTCTCTCCCAGGGATCTCTGGCCTTATGGGGCCTCTCACCTAGGCACAATTCAGTGCAACGGCTGAGTTTTTCCCTACTTACTTTAGGGCTGCGGACCAACAGGTGTTTCACCAACCCCCTGCTCAGCCTGAACCTGTCTCTCTGAACTCATCAGCTTCCTCATCTTCCTCTTCTGAGGGAAGGGAGTCGTTGGTCCACATTTACCCAGCTGCTGATTTGTCTGCTTATCAGCTCTTCCTGTCGATGTTGCTCGATGAGCTCAGCATTTCTTCCCCTTCGGAGTGCAATCTGGACTGGGTGGTATGCACCTTTTTAGGTGAGTTCAGTGTGGATGACCTTTAGGTCCCCGTCTGGCCTATTCCTTTTCAAGAAGAGTCACTCTAGGTGTGGCAACGTCCCTATTTCCCAGCTCCAGCCCCTAGGGACCTTCACCTCAAGTATTGCGCCCCTCCCTGGGGTCTCCAGGAACTCTGCCTCACCCCGCTTTAGGCTTGATGCTTCTGGATACCACCTCTGGGCATAAATGCCCAAGCTGTGACCGGCCCCCAGAATATGACTCGTCGGAGTTTGATTTTTGGGGCAGAAGGACATTCTCCTCAGCACGGCTTCTGCTCTGTGTTGCAGCTCATCAGGCCCACCATGCTGCCTATTACAGGTATTTGTGGTTAAGGCCAGTGCCCATAGTCTGTGTAACAAGCTCCCTGAACTAGTGGCCTTGATGGAAGAGGGTTGCCTGGATATTGTGGCAGTCACAGAAACATGGTACACAGAGAACCATGACTGGGATGTCAACATACCAGGATACAAAATCTACAGGAGGGACAGAGAGGGTAAAAGAGGAGGAGGAGGAGTAGCTCTCTATGTAAAGGAAGGGATCAAAGCAACAGAACTAAAGAGTAAACAGGGAGCAGATGAGGCACTCGGGGTCACCCTGGAGACAGGAAATGGCACCACAGTCCGCACGGGGGTTGTATACAGACCCCCATCTCGGGGGAGGGAATGGACAAGAAAATGATAGAAGGCTTCCTTGGAATGGCAGAAAAAGGAGAGATATTGTTGATGGGGGACCTTAATGTGCCAGATGTTAACTGGAGCACCTTTGCTGCAGGCATTTCCAAGAGCAGGGTCATTCTTGATGCCCTACAGGGGGCATACCTCAGACAGCTAGTATTGGAACCCACTCAGGAGGGAGCAATCTTAGACCTGGTACTCTCAAATGGGGACGGAGAAAGAATCTCAGATTTAGAGGTGGGTAACCATCTGGGAACAAGCGACCACCAAACAGTGTAGTTCACGATAAACACAGCCATACAATCAAGCCATACAAAAGCAAGAGTATTGGACTTTAGGAGGGCTGACTTTGAAAATGAGAGAGTGCCTTAGAAAAGCACTAGCAAACAGGCAAGAAGGAGGGGTGGAGGAACAATGGAGAGTAATCAAAACAGCCATCACAGAGGCAACAAGCCTTGTGTAAAGCCAATCAATAAAACACAATGAAGGAAAAAACGCTATGGTTCTCAAAAGAGGTGGCAGGGAAGGTTAAGGAGAAAAGGACAGCATTCCGGAAATATAAGGGAACACAGAATGAGCAGGACAGAGAACTTTATCAGTTAAAGCAGAAAGAAACTGGGAAGGCAGTCAGAATAGCAAAGGCCCAAACCGAGGAAAGGATAGCCAATTCTGTTAAGAAGGGGGATAAGACCTTTTATAGGTACATTAGGGAGCGAAGAAAGACCAACGGAGGGATACTGAGGCTTAATAAAGGGGAGGGAATGTGGGTAGGGGGGACAGTGAAAAAGCAGGGATACTGAACGAATATTTCTGCTCCATATTCACAAAGGAAGAGGTGGGGGAGGTACCTAAACCAAACAAGAGAAACACTCTGAAGATGGGGGTCGATACCAGTCCATTTACAGAAGAAAGGGTTCTGAAAGAACTAATAAAATTGAAAGTGGACAAAGCAATGGGGCCTGATGGGATTCACCCAAGAATTCTAAAAGAACTAAGGGTAGAACTAGTGACACCGCTGACTACTCTGTTTAACAAATCATGGGAGGATGGGTTGGCACCTGAGGACTGGAGGAGGGCAGATGTGATTCCTCTTCACAAAAGTGGAAGCAGGACAGAGGCAGGAAACTACAGACCAGTTAGTTTGACCTCAGTGGTAGGGAAAATGATGGAATCACTTCTGAAGGAAAGAATTGTTGAGTACCTAGAGGCCAGTGGGGCACAGGACCCAAGACAGCATGGATTCACGATGGGAAGGTCGTGTCAGATGAATCTAATAGATTTCTTTGACTGGGTGACCAAAGTAGTAGACCAGGGAGGGCTATGGACATGGCCTACTAGATTTTAGCAAGGCATTTGATACAGTCACACACAAAGATTAATACACAAGTTAGCCAGCCTTGGAGTGGGTCCCCCAAGGTGGTAGCCTGGATAAAAAATTGGCTAGACAACAGGATGCAAAGGGTAGTAGTAAATGGAGTAAACAGTGAAGAAAGGAGGGTTACTAGCGGGGTACCGCAGGGTTCAGTACTGGGACCGGTCCTTTTTAATGTCTTTATAAGTGACACTGCAGAGGAACTGGAAGGAAAAGTATGTCTCTTTGCAGATGACACAAAGATCTGCAACAGGGTTGATACACAAGATGGAGTGGAAAGGATGAGAAGGGACTTGGCAAGGTTGGAGGAATGGTCAAATGTATGGCAGCTCAGATTCAATGCAAAGAAATGCAGAGTGCACATGGGAAACAAAACCCAGGGAAGAGTACACAATGGGGGTGAGATACTGACAACAGTAAAATGGAAAGAGACCTGGGGTAATTATATCAGATGACCTAAAGGTGGGCAAGCAATGTGAAAAGGCAGTAAGGAAGGCTGGGGTATACTGGGATGCATAGGAAGAGGCATCAATAGTAGAAACAGGACGTTGTTATCCCTCTGTACAGACAGTTGGTGAGACCCCATCTGGAGTACTGTGTGCAGTTCTGGAGACCCCATCTCCACAAAGACATAGACAGAGTGGAGGCTGTCCAGAGGAGGGCAACCAAAATGGTGCAGGGTCTGCACCAGAAGACATATGAAGAAAGACTAAAGGAGCTTAATATGTATACCCTTGATGAAAGAAGGGAGAGAGGGAACATGATAGAAACTTTCAAGTACCTCAAGGGAATCAACAAAGTCCAAGAGGGTAGCATCTTTCAGAAAAAGAGATGTGCAAGAACAAGGGGGCACAATTTGAAGATAGAGGGGGGACGGCTCAGAGGTAATGTGAGGAAGTATTTTTTCATGGAGAGGGTTGTGGATGCATGGAACAGCCTCCCTGAGAAGGTCGTGGAGTCAAGAACGGTGGGGGAGTTCAAGAATGCATGGGACAGACATAAGGCAGTCCTAGTGGGGGGCAGGAGGAAGTAAGCTGTTGGTTAACTAGGATCTGCAGCTTATCTGTTAGGTAGGAAAATGGGCAGACTAGGTGGGCCAAGCGGTCCTTATCTGCCGTCAAATTCTATGTTTCTCTGTGTTTCTATTTCTAAGGCCAGGTCAGATCATATACCGACCATGCAGCGTCAGTTCTACAGCGAAGACCATCGCAGCGACATTGTCGGCAATTGCTGTGATGGTCTCCACTACCCGACATTGGTGCTGGGGAGGTTTGCCCCAATCCCCGAACTAACTTTGACTGGAGTTAGTAATCTAAAGTATAGGGGGTGCGGGGGGCAGAGCACCCCACATGGGTGTGGGGGGCAAACCCACAGAAAACACTTGTCCCCGAGCAACAGCACAACACCAGTTGGTGGTGTTGTGCTGTCGCTCTGCCGTCGGTCGACAAATTTCTTGTTGCCGCGGCATAGTGGAACCAGGTCAGGTCCTATCTTCCTTGCCCGATGCGGAGGTAACCAGACAAGCCATGGCCCTCTCTGTGCAAGGCCTGGAGCTAGCAAGGCACCAAGGAAGGGCATCTTATGATGCCAGTGAGGTGGCCTCCAGGCTAGTGGGGGCAGCAATATGCATTAGGCAGTTGGCATGGCTTCATCTATCCCGGTTGTCACCCCTGGCCCGGCGTAGGGTGACCTCCTCCGCCTTCCAGAGAACCCACCTTTTCACCCATAGGGTGAGACGGGATTTGCAGGGGTGCTCTCCCTCTCCTCCAGAGAGATCCCTGTCTCACCCAGACCAGGCCTAGTCCAACTCGTTCAGTCCCCCACACATGTAAACTATCGCACCGGTTCAAGTACTCTCATAGACTGGGTACTAACCAACTGGCCACAAAGAATAACTAGAACCACTGTGCTAGCTGACTCTATCAGTGACCACTCGCCAGTCTTATGCACCTGGACAGACAAGACCCTGAACCCCCCCCCCAAAAAAAAACAGTAACCTCCAGAATTATAAAAGCTGGACATCTTGCCTCACTAAAATTCTACCTCCGTCAGCTAGACTGGGAGGGGGTCTGTGCTGCTGTCAACGTGAATGCTGCTCTTGAGTACTTTATCGACAAGTTTAACATGGCCTGCAACATCTTTGCCCCTCTAAAAATGAGGAATATCAAAGGAACCAGCAAATCATGGGTCACACCACAGCTCCTTGAGCTCATGGGGGTCAGGGATAACCTGTGGCATAGGGCTAAGAGCACTGGGTCCCCTTCTGACATACAGAAATACAAAGCAGTATGTAGTAAATGCACTCAAGCCATCCGCCTTGCAAAAAGATCTCACTTTAAAAGTGAACTGGACAACTCTTGGCACAACAGCCGCCGATTCAGGGACAGTATAAAAACCCTAACAGGCAGAGCAAGTAAATCACCACCATCGCAAATAAACTTTGAGGGTGCGATTACTCAGGATCCCAAAACTACGCAGATGGCTTCAACAAGGCCTTCACAGACCTTAGTGGGGTCCTTCCTCTAGACTATCTCCGACCTGTGCCTAGCTCCGCCATTAGTTGTACCAACATCCCTCCAGCATACACAGCACCTCCCTACTACCTAAAGGTAATCACTACAATTGAGGCAAAAAAATACTTGGAAAAAGTTCTCGGGAACACTAGATCCAGTGGGGACTCGCTTGACCTAAAGATTGTGGCACTCACCCTGGATGTGTTACTCTCCCCTCTAACCTGGATCCTAAATCTCTCACTAATCACTGGCATTTTCCCTCAATGCTGGAAAGCTGCAGTGGTCACACGGTCTTTAAAGCGAGGCAGAACCTGCCTGGCCAACTGAGCCAATCTCAGTTCTGCCCCGCCCCAAGGCACTAGGAGAGGACAGTATATGATCGGTTAGGTACGTACCTTGATAAGTACAACCTTCAATGCCAGGAACAGCATGGCTTTCGGAAAGCACATAGTACTTCAACGGCATTGGTTGAGTTTACCGTTCATATCCATGAAGCACTTGACCGAGGGCTCTTGATGGGTGCCACTTTCATCGACCTCACCAAGGCCTTCGACTTGGTCAACCACAACTTGCTTCTCACACAACTCTCTAACATTGGTATATCCTCTGTCTCTCTCTAGGCTGGTTCCAGAGTTACCTCTCTAACAGGACCCAGCAGGTCAAGATTCTTGACGTTCTATCCGACCATCAGCATGTCAACACAGGGAAGCCCCAAGGTTCCATTTTGAGCCCCCTGCTGTTCAGCCTGTTTCTAAATGAACTCCCCAAATTCTGCCAGAATAAGATCCTTCTATATGCAGGTGATGCTGTTCTCTACACATGTCACTCTACTCTAGAAGAGCTGGAAAAAGGCATGCAAGACATCTTTATTGCTGTGGAAAAATGGTTCCTTCAGTCTAAGCGCTTGCTCAACTACACTAAGACTAAAACAATGTTGTTTGCCTCTCATCAAAACCGTCATAAGTCACATCACCTCAATATCTACAATAACAAGTTTGATACACTCGAAATGGTCACCACCTTTAAGTACCTTGGTGTCTACCTTGACAGCTCTCTCCTACAGCCAGCACATAGACCATGTTACCAAGGCAGCTAGTGCCAGACTAGGTCAGCTCCACCGGCATAGGCAGTGCCTCACCGAAAGTACCATCAAGCTTTCAGTTAACAGCTCCATGCTCTCCATCATAGATTATGGACTGGTAGTCTATGGAGCTGGTACTGATACAGCACTTAGGCGAATCAAGATTGTCTTAAACAAAACCTGCATACCAGTCCTGGGTGTGGACCGTTTAACTCACACTTGTGAACTATACTCAAGCACTGGCTGGTTAAACCTGAATAGCAGAATTCAGTTCCAAGTCTGTCTATTAGCAAAATATCCCCCCTCGGTGTTGCTCCCCCTGGAGTGGGGCAACTGCTAAGAAACTCCACTTCCTCCAGACTAACTAGGGGGTCGAGTAAAGCTGCCTTCATTACCCATTCCGCTAGACCTCACTAGGGCAACGGTCCTTCGAATACAGGGCCCCCTGCTGGCTAAATTCCCTTAACTCTGAGCCGATTGAGGAAACGAAACTACGTCCATTTAAGGCCAAGCTGCTGCAGTACCTGGCCACTCTTAGTAACTGCGTATCTGCTACCTGTGCCTAATCCTACTGTTATTGGTAGCTTATCTGTCCGCACAGCACCCATCCCTCCCACTTCCTCCCTGCCTGGTGTGACCCTACTGAGCACTTACCCCCCGTCCCCTCTTTATCCCCCACCTTCCTGCTCTCTTCACAAATATTAATCCCCCAATTTTCACCCCTTCACCTCCCACTTTAAAACCCTTTCCTTATCCCTCTTCCCTCCCACCCACCCACATTACCCAGCCCTGCCCTATCACCTTCTTATGTAACCCTGGATAGATTCCTATCCAATCTCACCCTGTTGACTATTCAACCCCTTATTCTGTCACTCCTTTGTCTCTGCCCCCACCCTCCCCTGCTCTCATCTATTCTGTCCTCCCCTCCTTTGGTGACCACCACTTGACCTTCCATTACTCTGCCTACACGCTCTAAAGCTCAGCTACCACTATAAATTGCATGTCCACTTTAGGTATGCTCTTAGTACTGTTGCAATAAAGTTGACCTCTCCTACCTGATGTATTTTAACTGTACTTGCTTGAATCTGTATCTGTATGTACCATAATGTACTTGCCTACTGTATATACCCCTATCTGTTTTGTAATGTCTACGTACCTTGTCTATTGCCTTACGATGTGGAACCTTTGTAAACAAGCTTTTAGCTCAAAGGTGTTATCCGAGATTCCAATAAATAAATAAATAAATAAATAAATAGTCAGACCTGCAAGGGTACTCCCCTCCAATATTCCCCCCACTGGAGGCTAAGGGACTGTGTCCCTTAGGGAGGTGCTGGGCCCCCTTCGGGGGGCTCAGTACTCACCCATAATAGTGATGAAAGGTGAAGACTGACACAGAGAAGATGTGGGCCTCTGTCTCTGGGCGATCCTCCTCCCTGTGTGTCTCTCTTATTGCGCTCCAGCACCTCTCCTCTTTCTCCTCTCCCTTGTGGTTAGGAGGAAGAGGACTCTTGGAGACAGACGGGGAGGAGTTTTTGCTTGGGGGTCTCAGGGTGTCTTCTACCTCTCCCTTCCCTCTCAACGCCGGTTTCTGCCCCCGGGTTCCAAGATGGGGAGAGGGATCGGGACTCCTGAGTGTGACACTTGGACAGCTGGTTCTGATCATGGTATCATTTTTGTAATATAAAATGGGTTCTAGGGACATGGATATGTTGTTCATCCACGCTTATTGGCAGGTCCCTTGCCGCTTTAATTCTTGCCGGAAGGTCTTCAAGCCGGCTCCTCCCACCCACCCGGGTGGTAAAACTCTGGCCCGCCCCATGACGCCAGATCTTCCTTACCGCTTGGAAGCTCAGGTTCCCTCCTTAGTGCTCTGCGTTTTCAACTGGTTCCTGAAAATTTCAGTCTTTGAAATCATTGGAAGTGTCTTTTCTGAAACTTCGATCTTTTCTTCTTCGCTACGGCGATGGCTCAGTCCTTTTCCGGCCCTGAGAGGCACACGGTTGGTTCCTCCAGGAGAGACTCGCATTCCACGTGCGTTTATTGCCTGGACTTGGATCACGATCCTCAGGCTTGCAATTTCTGTTCTTCCCTTTCGGTCAGCTCTCTGGAGAACCGCGCGGCCCGTTCGGGGCTCGGACATCTGGTAGTTTTTTCCGCTGCGGAGATTCCCTCGGACCGGCGAGTGTCCACTTCATCTGTTTCTCAGCAGTTCGATCCTGCCGGGGAAGGGGCGGCTTCCCCCCCCCTCAGTTGCGGCGCTTATCCTGCTCTCCTTGGGTTCAACTCATTCAGCTTGTTCAAGGAGCTTCGTCATTGGAGAGGACCTGGAGCCCTGCCGCTCGACTAAGTCTGGAGCCATGGGGTCTCTTCGTCGTGGGGCCGAAGTCTCCCCTCCTCATCGGCCGATGCTCAGCCCGATCGAGGATGCGGCTTGGCCACTGGCCTCACGGTGTCCCGTCAGGTCAGCCCGCCAGGACCCCGTCGACATTTGCTCGAGTCTCTCGACCGCCTTTGGGCGGTTTTCTGGTGCCGCCATCCCTCCGCCCCTGGTGGAGGCTGAGGTTCTGTCCATCCCTTTGGGTCGACAGCCCTCGGGCCTTTCTTCCGAGCCGAGGGAGGAGCGGGCACGTCCCACTCCTTCCCAGGCCCACCCTCGGTCCCCCCGAGGATTTGGGTCTCGGTCTCGGTCATCCTCTCGGTCTAGCCGCTCATGCCGATCTCGGCGTTCTCGGTCGTGGCACCGAGTTAAGTGGCTTTGCCATTCTTCCTCGTCCCCCTCCTCGGATGAGGAGCGGTTTCGATGCCGTTGGTGTCGTCGTTCGAAGGAACATGTGGCGACAGTTGTTGTCCGGTATCAATCGACCCCGATTCATACTCGGATAGCAAGCAGCCGCCGCCGTTGGCAGCCGTTAGAATCAGTCAAGGAGCCCTCTCCAGGGCCGGTTGCTCGTCCAACCTTCGCTGCCCCTCCGCCTTCGGCGGGGTACAGGCCAGGCCATGACCTGTTCTTCAGGTTACTCGGTCCCCTCACTCCTGCCCGCCCCCGGTGGCAGCTTTTTGCAGACCCTTCGGAGCCTGAAGCCGGCTCTGCTATGTTTCCTAGCAGGGAGGACCCGGGGTCTTCCCAGGAACATTCCGTAGACGACAGCCCATCGTCTTTGAGGGGTCTGCTTCAGCTCATTTCAGAATTCACTGGGATGCAGCTTGAGCCTGTCTCCAAATGGGCACCTTACCCCCTTACGGAGATTCTGGACCGAGGGGGTTCTCCCTCGGAGGCCTTCCCAGTGGCTGAGGCTATCGTGGGCTCAGCCTTGGAGCTATGGCGGCGGCCTACTTCCTGCCCTGTGCCTTCGGCCAGGGTGGCTCGGAGGTTCTCTGCCCGGTTTCTCGGAGCACCCCTCGGCTGAAGGGGTAGTCACCGACGACGTTTTCCAATGTCTTGGAAACGCTGGGGATGTGGATAGACCCCCTGACAAAGAGTCCAAAAGGATGGACTACGTCGGGCTCAAGGTTTACGCTGCGTCCTCCCTAGGCCTCTGTCAGGCCAGCTCGGCGGCTCTTATGGCTCACTGTTCCCACGCCCTTCTGGGCACCCTGGACGAGGTTCTACCTCATCTCCCGACCGAACTGCGGACCACGGTCCGGCGGGTACGGGACCAGGGTAGGGCGGTGGCAAAACAACAGCTCCAGACGGCTCTGGATCTGGGTGACTCCTGTGCCAGATCGGTGGCGGCCGCAGTGGCCATGCGCTGCAGGGACGTGGCTGAGGTTATCCTCCTTTTCCTTGGAAACCCAGCACGAGTTGGCGGACATCCCCTTCTTGGGGACTGACCTTTTCGGCCCTGGAGTGGAGGGACATATCCAAGGGCCCGAGAAGTCCGATGCCGCTCCGGACTCAGTCACGCTCGCTCGGAGGGTCAAGGGCAGCCATCAGCCTTTTCGTAAGCCCCTTTGCCCCTGAGCCCTGCGGCTCAACCGGCCCAGCACAAGGGCCAGCAGACATGTGCTGGGAGGTCTGTTGCCAGTCCAGCGTCTTCCTCCAAAAGGAAGCAGGGAGGCAGGAAACCGAGAGCCCCCTCGGCTCCTTCCCCCTCCAAGCCTGCTCAGTGACGGGCCAAGGGGCACTGCCCCGGCCCCGTCCTCCCAGCCCGGGTTTCCCCATGGGGGGACGGCTCCGCACCTCGTTCTGGAGGTATTTAAGGGTAGATCCTGTCGCAGGTTGCGAGCGGTTTCCCCTTTTGAGCCGTTGTCCCATGGGGATCTTGGATCCACTGCCTCTTTGTCGGTCGTACCGACACGCCTGGCCCTCTAGTTAGAGGTGATCAGGAAGGCCGCAGACCCCCCCAACCCTGGGTTCGTGTCCAGATATTCCTGGCCTCAAACGGACGGAGGCTCGCGCCCATTCTCCCGCACGCTTGGATGGTCTCTCTGCTTCAGATATTCCATCCTCAGAACGTGGTGTGTGGCTGTTTCCTGGGCCTCCAGGATGTACCTACTCCTCGTTCCGTCCGTTTCTTGGGAGGCTCCTCCCCTTCTTAGCGGGCGATCTCCTCACGAGTTCCTAGCCAGGCCCTTCTTTGCTCAGCAGTCTCTGCGGCACTGAAGGGTCCGGACGTAACCCCGCCCGGAAGGCAGATTGGTCTCCCGTTACAGGAGCCAAGTGGGAACTCGTGCCTTAGCGGTGAGGCTTCTTCGGGACTAAGCTTGACTCTTGAGTCCGAGCTCGGCTCCAGGTGGATGGGGCTGAGGTTCTTCCTCCCTTACCCAGTCGGGTTGGCCGGGTAATTATGTCCTGCCAGGACCTCCTGCATCTCCTGGGCCTCAGGGCGGCCTTCCCCTAGTGGGAGGGGCCAGCCAGAGGTCACAGCGCTGCGTCCTTTGGACCAGTTCGTGACTACAGCCCAGGAGTTAAGAGAATGCTCCCTTTGGACTGTTCCAACTTCGGCAGGAGAACATCCTGTTCGTTCGCCCTGAGTCGGCGGTCTTCTCCGACCGATGCTTCTCGGATGAGTGGGGTGCCCATCTAGGGGAATACAGAGTGCTTCGCCTCTGGTCCTGTCGCAAGTCCCGATGTCCTTCCTGCTCGCTGGAGCACCAGGCGGGTCCGCTTAGCTTGCACCGCCGCCTGGGCTTGGTACGGGTCTAGTGGTCTAAGTCCAAGTAGGACAACACCACGACCATGTGCCTACCCGCCAGGTTTGGTCGATCCTTGCCTCAGTGCAAGGAGGCTCTCCGCATTGGGTTTTTGCGAGTCGAGGGTTCCCAGCCATTTGATGGCAGGAGCCCTAATTTCTGGCTGCTGCCCTGCCGGGCATAGGCTGCGCCTCATGAGTGGTTTCCCCTGCCGGAGGTAGCACAGGATCTTCTCCCTCTTCCCTCCGGGGAGAATACGAGGCCGAGACTGTTTTATGCCCGCCCCCTCAGCAGGGCCTGCTGCAGGGGATGCCATCGGGGCCACGGACCCCGGGCCCCTCTGCCTCTCCCCCATTTCCCTTGACCTACGGGCAAGGCGAGGAGGGACTTGGCGCAGGTGATGCTGGTAGCCCCAGACTGGATTGCCAGCTCTGGTATCCAGCTCTCCTCAGTCTCAGCCCCAGGCTCCCGAGGCGGCTTCTAGACCACCCGGTCCTGTCTTTCCTTTTCAGGGAAAGGTTATCCATCTGGACCTTCAATCCCTGCACCTGTAGGCCGATCCCTGTGTGGCTAGGGGCCAGGCCTAGGGTCTTTTGGCAAGGTCCTCGACCTTCGAGGCGTCCTGCTAAGAAGTCGGCCAAGATGCTCGTCCTCTGGGAGAAGTTCTCCTTTTGATGATGGGATAGGGCCTTGCCCTCCCTGTCCCTGGGCGAGCATTCCGGACCATCTGCGGTCCATCCTTAAACCAGGACTTCGGCCGATGACCCTCTAGGTGCTTCTGCGGGTCACCCCTGTCTTCCGGGCGCGGGCCGGGAGGCAGCTGGTGGTGCAGAGAAGGTGGTCTGGCACTTCTAGGCCTCGATCACGCCTCCCCTTTTGGGGAGAGTATCCCGGTTTCTGTGGGATCCTTGCTGGTATGGGCTTAGCTCATGAGCAAGCCATCCGAACCTTTTGCACAGGTGCGAGTTTCCCTCACCTGTTGTGGAAGAACACCTTCTTGGGGCCACTCCGCCATCCAGAAGGTGGGGAGAGTTCCAGGCGCTCCTTTAATCTCCCTATCTGGTCTTCCACAGGGACTAGGTTGTCCTGTGCCGCACCCGAAGTCCTTCCGAAGGTGGTGGCGGCGTCTTCCCTTCGGGGGTATTGCTTCTGCCGGGGTTTATCCCCATTCACACCTCGGAGGCCGTATACAGGTTCCATAGGAACCTGTTTAATGCTCACCTACCTAGGGAGTGTAAAGCTAAAGTTCGGGAGAGGTTCGCCAGCTGTTTATCATCTTCACTGAAGCCGCATCTGGCAGACTTGCAGCCAAGTGGACGATGAGCGGGCGGGTCACCCCTGCATAGGTCTCCACTATAGGCAGGCGGGCGGGCATGGAGCCTCCCAGAGGGATAAGCGCTCATTTTTACCCGTCCTTCCACTGCATCGGTGGCTGCTTTCGAGGATACTCCGGTTCAGGATATCTGCAGGGCTTCTGCCCGGAAGCAGGCTTTTACCGCTCTTCCATTATCGCTCTTTGGTCGCACCGGGTGCTGGTCGGGCCTCGTTCTCAGTCTTTCTACCTAGGGGTGTGCGCTTGCCTCCTCCTTCCCGGAGAACTGCTAGGAGTCTGCCAATAAGTGTGGATGAACAACATATCCATATCCTAGAAATACAGGTTACTCACCTATAACAGGAGTTCTAGGAATGGTATATGTTGTTCATCCCTACCACAAACCTCCCGGCTTCGACGCACAACCTGGCTTCCAGCGGGCTAGATCTGGCATCATGGGGGCGGAGCCGAGTTTTACCACCCGGTGGGTGGGTGGAGGAGCCAGCTTGAAGACCTTCCGCAAGAATTAAAGCGGCAAGGGACCTGCCAATAAGTGTGGATGAACAACATATACCATTCCTAGAACTCCTGTTACAGGTGAGTAACCTGTATTTATGGACTGTCTGTCTTGAGAAATGCTGAAACAGCATGTGAGTATGACACATACACATAGGTTTTAGATACAAGGTGTTACCTGGAAGGCCTGAAGCTAATTACAGACTATAACCAAGTTAATTATAGCTGTAGTTGCTAAGAGGGAAAATCATAAACTTTGATAACGCTTAGAGGAGGAAGAGCAGGTTGTGACGTTTTAGTGCGAAGTCATAAAAGATGCTTTCATGTCCTGGAAGGGGGAGGCTTGTCATAAGATCAAAGAGAGTCATTTGAAGAACATGAGTTATGCTGAGGTTGCAGAATTTAATACTTGGAAAAGACATCCTGTTTTTATATAGATATATATTTTTATATATTCTGACAGGGAGGAGCTAGGTGACCTCATGCAAATAGGTGGGGAAAACCAGCTTTTAAACATTATTCTGTTTTGCTTCAGAGGCACTTCTATCTAGACTCTGACAAAGAAATATCTGTGAGCACTTTAAGCAGGTATTTAGAAAGAGAGAGACACATCTAAGTACTGTAGTAGGAATTGCACTGTTAAAACCTGTTTTGTTTAAGATATTTGTATGTCTTGTGATATAATAGTTCTGTATTTTATGTGTTACATATTTTTTATCCATTTTAGTAAAACTCTATTTTTAGAGCTTACTTGGTCTATCTCTGATTTCTTTCCTTTACTAGTAGAGTATATATGGTTAAAGCAGACACTGTACATAAGCTTGAATGGTGATACCAAACTGGAAAAAGGTAGGCGTTTTAAATCTGAGGACTTTTATTACAGTTTTTAAGGGTTCATTTCTGTACACCTGGTTAGGTGCCCGTAGGCAAAGATATCTGGCCCCCCGAAGACAGAATTATCTGAGCCTGTGCATTGGGTACGCTAGCAAGGGGTTCACAGTTTGAATCCCTCCAAGACTTGAGACCAAAGGATGATTCGAATCCACAAAAACAGACAAGAGAGTTACCTTGTTCTGTTAACTGTTCACAAGACTACGCTCGGAGGTTGGCACTTTGGGAGTAGAGGGCTGACCTGCTGAGTGGGTTTGTGACACTGAGTACCCCCTCAACAATCCTTTATTATTTTAATGTCCCCAAAGGACGACTCCCCCCTCTTTAAGGTGTTGTCACGCCACACCTTTCTCCGTGCTGAGTTTTAACAGAGCAGGTCCCTGTTTTTTCCTATGCTTTGTTATCTCCTCTTGGGGATATTTAAGCAATAAGGCACAACAGGGTGTGGGTTATTGAGTTTACCCACACCTTGTGTGGTGTGTCATGAGGCACAGCCATTGTCTCCCACAAGAGTGGGTAAATCCCCAGTAACTCACACCCTGGAGTGCCTTATTGCGATTATACAATGGACCCATGTGTAAAATGGGTTTAATTATGTTGTTTTATAAATGCAGTTCCTTAGCCGTGGGTAATGCAGGGTTTACCCACGGTCGTGTGACATGTTTTGATCAATGAGGTTACAGGATTTTCAAACACCATTGTATAATCTGTTTTAATTTGGCAGGAGGGGTGGACGCAACCCGACCTGTCTTGGCCTGTTTAGGCCTCGAGCCCTTTTCTCCCTTAAACTCTAGTCCCTGTTGGGACTATCCTGGCTGTGTAGGGGGCACACTTGTGCCTGCTTCTGCACTCTGCAGCATGGAGGTTATAGATCTGAGCTACCCCTCTCTCGAGGTCCAGGTATTCTGAGTTGACTGGGGGCGGTGTCTGCCCCTCTTCCCACCTTTATTCTTCTCTTTATACCCCCCCTTCTTCACCCTTTCTTTCTTTTCGCCCAGACATTGGGGTCCCCTCCTTCCCAAACCCTTAGGCCATTCTCTCTCTCTTTTTGCTGTTCTCTTAGTTGTTTATTTCTTCTTTCAGTTTTTATATCCTTTCCTTTTCTCCATCCTTTGGGCTTCCTTATCTCACCCCTCCATCCCTTCCTATCTCTCTCGCCCGGCATTCAGAACTGGAGCCAAGGCAGTGGCAACAACAGCTAGCCATGACGCCAGCGTGTCAACGTCGGCCTCGAGGGCTGAGCTGCCCCTGCATCTACTGTGCCTTAAAAAAGCTCCTGTGCAGGGTCCTAGCCCAGCCACAGATACCTATAATAGTGATGAATGGTGAAGATACACAGAAATATCACATTTTCTGGAGCTGGAAGGACACTACTTTCTTCAACTGCGAGCTGTGTGAGAAATTCTGTATTGCACTTGATATCTGCAACAAACGTGCACTTTTGCTTAATTCTGTGGGAGGTGAAACTAACCACCCTTGGTAATTGCTTTTTATTCACATTTATTTAGTGTTTAACCAAGAAGGGGCTTGTAAACTCTGTTTATCTTGTTAGTAACTAGAAGGATTTAAATACTGCATTTGGTAGGTCCTTGGAGGTAGCTAGATTGTCTGTTAGGATTTGCTGACAGTTAAACTATTTTAAATGAATTACAGTTGGCTGAGGAGTTGAAAGAAACTTGCAAACTCTGCTTATCTTAGAAGTAACCTCATAAGTGTTTGAATACTGCATTCTGGTTGTCCCTTGGGGGTAGCTGGATTGACTACTAGGATTTTGGGACAGAAACTATTTTTAAATAATTTACTGGTGCGTAGGAGTTTGTGATAGTTAAACTCTTTTTAACAGAGTTACTGGGGTTAAGGAGTGGTCACAGAAAAACCTGCAGTGTGAATTGAAACACAGACAGCCTTAGGGGGCAGGACATTGTTTTCAGACCAAACAGGTTGTATTGGAACAGGAAGGGTTACATATAACCATTGGCAACAAATTGCCCTGGGTGGAGATATCCAGACTAGATCAGATTACTATAAGTACTGCTGGCTGCAATTTTCAAAAACACAAAACACATTTTCTGGAGCTGGAAGGACACTACTTTCTTCAACTGTGAGCTGTGTAAGAAATTCTGTATTGCACTTGATATCTGCAACAAACGTGCATTTTTGCTTAATTCTGTGGGAGGTGAAACTAACCACCCTTGGTAATTGCTTTTTATTCACATTTATTTAGTGTTTAACCAAGAAGGGGCTTGTAAACTCTGTTTATCTTGTTAGTAACTTCAGAAGGATTTAAATACTGCATTTGGGTAGGTCCTTGGAGGTAACTAGATTGTCTACTAGGATTTGCTGACAGTTAAACTATTTTTAAATGAATTACAGTTGGCTGAGGAGTTGAAAAAGAAACTTGCAAACTCTGCTTATCTTAGAAGTAACCTCATAAGTGTTTGAATGCATTCTGGTTGTCCCTTGGGGGTAGCTGGATTGATACTAGGATTTTGGGACAGAAACTATTTTTAAATAATTTACTGGTGCGTGGGAGTTTGTGATAGTTAAACTCTTTTAACAGAGTTACTGGGGTTAGGAGTGGTCACAGAAAATCCTGCAGTGTGAAACAGGAAAAGACAGTCTTTCAAGCGAGGGTGGTGGATCTAGGTTTACGCTTGTTTGTTACAATCGTAAGATTTTCAGTGCAGGAAGAGTTTAAAGCACAGCTGATTATTTTGGGCTGACAGCTCTCGGAGCACAAACCACCAGGCCTGTTTTGGGGCTGGGAAGGTTTACCTGTGTCTGACTTGATGTGTGGATTTTCTGTTTGATTAGCGGGTATTTCTCTATCAAATTGTTGTGTAGGGCATCTTGCTGGCAGGAAGGCACTCATTGCAGCAGTGGGTCAGAGCTTTAGCTGATTGTTTTGCTAGGCACAGTTTAGGCCCAACCCCTTCCCACCCCTCACGCCACCCACCCTGAAATAGTTCCTTTATACCTGGGGTCTGACATCATTTCTCAAGAGTGCAAGGTACATGTCACTGTCATATTCTCTAGCACACTGCACTGACAATATAAGCATACACATTGTATATTATAAATATATATTTCTATATTACAAACCAATCACACACAAAAAAAAAAAATGTGGGAGTAGTGCAATGTAATGACTGTGGGGCAGCAGTCTTCCGAGGAGTCTTTCTGGAGGCTGAGATGCTGCCCTATTTGCAGACAACTCTCTGCCCTGAGGAAGGAAGTGTCTGTCTTCAGGCCACACTGGACAGTAGTACGGGACCTTCCCCAGGCCACACTGGACAGTAGGAAGGAACCTCCCCATCCAGGAGCACCACAGCCACCACCACTACCTCAGAGATTGCGAAGAAGACAGCAGTTGGACCGCAGTGGGCTCAGGAAGGGTGAGGATGGTGGAACAGGCACACCCAGTCAGTTGTTCCACTCCACAATCCATACACCATTCTGGGGGCATAGCTCCCTATGGATCACCACAGAGGAGACTAAGGAGGCTGAGGACAGCTGTCACAAGGGAGGCCCACAGGAAGGAGGCAGAGGACACCACAAGGAAAGGAAGCAGCTCCTGGTGGGGACTCAATTATTAGGGGATAGAACTGGGAGGAGCTGGGAGAAACTGAAGTAAGGTGCCTGCCTGGTGCCATGGCTTGAGGACAGGAAGCGATCCTCAGGATCACGACAACAGCTGCAAGGGATTCTGAGTTGGACATAATTGTCCACCTAGGGACAAAATGACTTGGCTCATCATGAGGTTAGAGCAGTGCAGGAGGACATTGCAGAGTTGGGAGGGCCCAAGACAAGTAGCACACACAGTATCCTTCTCAGAGGTGCTGCCTGTCAAAGGCATGGGTGAGGCGAGGGTAATTGGCACCATGCAGTTTAATGAATGGTTGAAAAATGGTGCTGGAGCACAGGGTTTGGCTTCATTGGGGACTGGGGTTCCACCTGGAGGGACAACAGCCTATACTGGCAGGATGGTCTGCATCTGTCCGGAAGGAACAAGTCTTTGATAATCGGTTTAAATGCTTCCATTGGCAAGCTTTTAAACTAGTCAAAGGGGAGGCACTGACAAGCAGCAGAAAACCCCAGCCTCCCTACAAAACAGGGTACTAAATGAGAAAAAGACCAAGGTAGAACGGCCAGTGGGGGATGCTGCAACAGAAGGTAAAGCCAACAAACAAAATGGAGAGCAATGAGCCCAATGCCCGAGAGTCTAGGTAACAAGCTTCCTGAATTAGTGGCCTTGATGGAGGAGGAACATCTGGATATCGTGGCAGTCACAGAAACATGGTACACAAAAACCATGACTGGGACGTAAACATACCAGGATACACTATCTATAGGAGGGACAGGGAGGGTAAAGAGGAGGAGGAGTAGTTCTTTACATAAAGGAAGGAATAAAAGCAACAGAACAAAAGGGTAAACAGGGAGGAGAAGAAGCACTGTGGGTAAATTTGGAGACAGGCAATGGCACCACAATCCGCACAGGGTTGTATAGACCCTTCTCAGGGGAGGAAATGGACAAGGAAATGATAGAAAGTATACTTAGAATGGCAGAAAAGGAGATACTGCTGATGGGTGATCTGAATATGCCAGATGTTAACTGGAGTGCAGTTGCAGCTGCCACTTGAAGAGTGCAGTTATTCTAGATGCCCTACAGGGCATGCCTTAGATAACTAGTACTGGGCCCACTCGGGAGGAGCAATATTAGACTGGTACTCTCAAATGGAGATGGAGAGAGGATCACAGATGTAGAAGTGGGTAGCCATCTGGGAACTAGCGACCATCGAACAGTATGGTTCACAATAAACACAGTAATAGAGTCGCTTTCATACAAAGACAAAAGTACTGGACTTTAGGAGGGCTGACTTTATTATAATGGGTGAGTGCCTAAGGAATGCACTAGCAAATGGGCAGGAAGGAGGGGTGGAAGAACAATGGGAATAATCACAGAGAGGTTGTGGATGCATGGAATGGCCTTCCGGAGGAAGGTTGTGGAGTCAAAATCAGTGGGGAATTCAAGCATGCATGGGATGAGTCATAAGGCAATTCTGGGGGGTGGGGGTAGGAAGAAGTAGGCTGCTGGTTAACTAGGATCTGCAGCTTATCCAGTAGGTAGGGAAATGGGCAGACTGGGTGGGCCAAGCGGTCCTTATCTGCCGTCAAAGTCTATGTCTATGTTTCTATGATCAAGAATTACGGTAGGTACGTAATTTTCTTTTCTGCACACACATATTTTGAAAATTCCTTGCTAAACAGGATCTCAGGCAGCTTGCTGAAGCCTATTCAGATGCAGACATTAACTGGTGAGACCAGGAACTACAGGGGCTGAGGTAGGGGAGCTGAAATTTGATCCTAGGTCACATGTGCATCCCTCAGGCAATCAGGTGAACATAACCCAGGTTGTAAGGAGTTGGAGTGCCATGTACCATGTATGTGCTCACAGCACAGTGACATTTTAAAGTATTTTTAAATACTTCTCTAGTTAGATTGGAAATCAAAACACCAGGAGACAACAACCTAAAACATAGATGGGGGTATTATGATCCTCACAGGGATGTTCTCGGTGAGGGAGGGGGTAGTTCCTCACAAGAAAAGTTCGGGGCTGCTGTTGAGAAACTTAAGATGTTATTGCAAGTGATGGAGATTCATGTAGCTGCTACCCACAATGCTGAATCCTGGCCAGCACAGACAAGCTGCCACTTTCTGTGTTTTTTTTTTTGCTGCTGTCCCAGGCCCCTGCTGTCCCAGTCCTTTCGCCATCCACTGCCCCCATCCATGCTGTGACCCAGGGTAACCCGACGTTTCCCTTTGTTGGGAGGCCCCTCCCTCATGGGGGCTACTGAGAGAGGAGAATGCCCAGACACATGTAGCATATCCTGGGCATGGTGGGGGTTGGCTCAAATTTCTCTGGGGCTTCATGGCTGCGGGGACCGGCAGCTGTCATCCGGTCAGTCAGGAACCAATTTTCCTGGTTTTCTCCCCCCTCCTGCCCACACCCTCCCACAAAGGGCTGGCCATGTCAGCTTCCTTGGGCAGGAAGTTCGGCAGTGCATCAAGGCTACACACTGCCTAGAACATCAACCCCATGCCACCACCAGAGGGAAGCAGCCAAAGGATGCCTTGAGCTCCCCTGCCTGCAGGCCTCTGCTCCTGACACCCAGGCTCGGGGTCATGAACCCGGGTTGCCAGCGTGCTGAACAAACACCCATCGCTTGGCACCATGGAGCCGGCTGCCACTTTCTGATACATACAGTTGCTATCTGAATTAAAAAAAAAAACTATCAGGAGTGCACTGAACATCAGAAATACCCAATGACTAACCAGTTATTAGCATCCATAAACAAATGAGAAATGTTGAAGATCTGAAACTTGTGGTTCTCTAAATAGAGTTTAATTAGATTTTGCAATATTTTGCTCTAAGAGTTTCAACAGCTGATGTTCAATGAGTAAATGCAGCTGATTCTTGATGTGCATAAAAATTATCTGTGTGGCAAAATAGGGAAGCAAATCTGAAGGACATTTATTAACAGCATGGCCTAATTTCTATGTGTCTCACCTTGAAACATTGTCAGTACCATGGGAAAAGGCAAAGCTGATGCAGCAATTGAATATGGGCGCTCACTGACTTCACTGTTGGAGTCCATTATTGAAACAGAGAACAGAACACTGGCCGCAATGCCAACATGGATCTCAGACACAGGGTCTCGACCAGGATCAGCTGTGGAGAAAGAGACGCAGGTAAGGGTCTTTCAGATCAATTACTGCTATGTTCATTCCCCTTTCAATATAGTGATCCCCTTAATTAGTAAACGTTTGCACACCATACTTATTCATAAATGCTTATGGGGGGAGCAGAAATGATGGTCCTAGAGTCTCTCCTGCCCGTTGTTACACTTTGAGTCCAATGAACTGGCTTATTTCATAGTTCACTCTTGAGAGACCTCAGATTTGGAGCATTGTAGAGGGGGATGGGGTGGGTGTGTCACAGAGAGGAGGTGCTTGACTCCTTGGGAAGGAGATGTTATAGCTGCAGACCTTCTGTGAAGATCATTGTTTACCCACACTCCTGGGGCTGGAGGACAGGTGCGGTTGCTGCACAGTGGCCCCAATCAGTGGACAGGGTGCAGGGTGAAAACATGGGCATTCCTCCCCACAAAAAATATTCAGATAACTGCATATTGTTCAGATTTTGTATGTTACGATCAACAGTGGTAATTGCAGTAAACTTTGACAAACAGAGCTAAGGAGCTATGTGTTGTCTCCTCACTAAAAAATAGTATTCTTAAAGGAAAGCGTCCGCCTCCACACAGGCCCCACCTCCGTGTGAAGCAGGGCCCGATTAGCAGTCTAAAAAATACACAATTTTTTTTTTACTTACTGTGCCATGTTTAATTTTAAATTCTGTCTGATTGATCCTGTGCCCTCCTCGCTGGCATTTTAGAAGTCAGAGCCTTCCCCCGCACACCCACAAGCACCTGTCCCCATGACGATGTGTCCTGCAGGGAGCAGCCAGGGCTCAATCATAGGCTTACAGTGTTAGGAAAGGTACAAACGGCTCCAGTTTGGAGCCCGTGTGTGTGTCCATGACATAATGAGACCATGTATTGGCTGACAGGCACCCTGTCAGTCAGTATCTGGTCTTGGTATAGCACGGACACATGTAGACTCCAAGCCAGAGCCGTTTGAAGATACGTCAATACGGATTACTATATTATTCCGTTGATCTGTTGCCTCTGTTCATAGATCAAAACCTGGAGAAGCCTTGGCACTCACTGACTCCCTCCGTGCCCTGCCACCGTTCCCCCCCCCCCCCGGCGGTCAAGGTCGAGGTCCTATTCCTGGGGGTTAAGTGGTTCCCACTGATGTTGGCACTCCTACTCTTGACACTCCGGGAAGTGGAGCCGCCACTACTCTTCATCGTTGTCCTCCTCGGGTGAGGAGAGGCTTCAGCGCAAATTGCAGTGATGCTACGAGGATTTCATGTGGCAGCAGCTGGTGTTCACCGGTATGAAGCCAGATCTTCCTGGATATAAAGTCTCCACCACTCATTCACACTGATGGGATCTACGCTGGAGGTGCTAGGACCCAGCGGGAGCAAACTTTTTTGTAAGAGGGCCGGCACCAGAGATGGAGCTGCGAGGAGTGGCACTGTGAGCCTCGGCTTGTGTGGCAATGACTTTCTCAGTGTCGACCCTCCAACCGCCTCTGTTCCTTTTTTCTCGCTGTCGAGTGCGCTTCAGTGATGTCGCTCATCCGCCAGGAGTCAAACTTCAAACTAACAGCATAGTTTTCAGTTTATTGTTTTGTAATTTATCACGAAATAAGTACCGCTTACTTTTAACTTATTTATTTAGAAAAGAAGTATTCAGCCCTCCATTGACGGAGTCGACCAAGGGCGGGTCAGGTGACGGTAGGGAGACTTCGTATGAAAGCTGTTCAGTCAGCCGGGCTGAGTCTGGTCCACCGCCCTCTCTAGAGGGGTGTCTGGCAACAGATGGTCCGATACTGGGGATGGGCGGTCCCGGGCTTATAAAAGAAATAGTCGCATTCTCGGCACCATTCGACTTGAGCTCTTCTTTGGCCTGGGTCAAAAGAGAAGGCATCACTCTAGGTCACCTTTTGGTATCTCTGCGAATCGACAGTTGGTCGTTGGGGCCAGGTGTAAGTCTCCGCCTCTGGAGTCACTGGTTTCTGTCTCCGGTGGCTGACCTCTTCGACATCAGAGCCCTTCCTCGCCTATTGAAAGGGCTTCCGATGAGCAGTTTCATCAGTGGGCCGATCTTATGGAGCAATGGCTTGGAGGTTGGTCCAGCTGCCTGGCCCGGTGTCTCTGAGGCCTTCGGGCCATTTGAGAGAGCAGGCAGAGTGGTTGGACCTTCCTAGTCAAGCGGCGCCACCTTCGGTGCCGTCAACTCCGTGCTCGGGTGATCTTATCTGTGTCAGTCTTCACCATTCATCACTGTTGGGTACTTGACCGGAGGTCAGGACCCCATGGGAGCTTTTTTTTTTTTTTTTTGGTGGGTGGAGCTGACGCACCATCGGCGCCGCCCTCGAGGCTGATGCACTGTGTGGCGCTCGCAGGTTCGCCGTTAGGCTGCATCGACTCCGCCTGCCTGCCGGTTCTTCATCTCCCACCGTAGAGGTCACACCTCGTGTGGAGCTGCTGCGCTAGAGGCCTAGTTCGACTCCGAAAAACACTTCGATGCGAAAAACCTTCTACGCAGTTTCTATATTTCCTTTGTTGTCGAAGTCCGTTGGTTCCTACCGGTTCTGCTTTGCCATACTCGACGTCGCCCGGTAAGATCTTTCCATTTCTTTATATTTCTGCGATGTCGAGTCTGTTTTTGTGTTTTTTTCCCCGTAGGTCATGTCTCGGTTGGAGGGCAAGAAAACTTCTAGGACGGGTCGGCCCCCCAGGCGACGGTGCCCATGTGGCCAAAAGTATTCCATCATCGACCAGCACGACCAGTGTCTTTCATGTCTTGGCCCACTTCATGACATGGATTCGAGCGACGCCTGTTTCTCTATGGACCGCTGGGTCACCGAACAATGCGCGTGGAAGGTGGGGCAAGCTCCGCCGACTTTCAGGGGTCGGGCGCGCACTAGTCGGACCAAGCCACACTCTCTCAGCCTTTCCTCTGGGTCCCCTCCCGGTTCTACATGGACCACGAGGAGGAGGGCCTCGGCTACAATAGCCTAGCTGTTGCCGAGCTCCTTCCGTCAGGCGCCGGGGAACCCGTCCGCTCTCCTTCGGGGGCAGGCGGGGCGCCGCTACAGCAATTGCCTTCAGGAGTGAAGCTCCCCGATGTCGGACCCGCGTTTCACAAGGCCGGATGGCGCCATCTCGATGCCGTCAGTCGGCGCCGTTCGCGTGCCATGGGCCTTGGTGAGCCGTTATGGTGCTGACATTGCGTGGTGCCGCCCAGCTGCCGGGCCGTTCATGGCGCCGACACTGCTAATGGCGCTGTGGGAGCTGCTATGGCGCCATCTTTGTCCATGTTTCGCCTCGCCGTTGTCCTCTGCACTGAGGTTGAGCACGGCGCCGTGTCCTCGGGGCTCGGCACTGTGGGGCCGTCGGATTCCGCCGTCGGTGCCACCTCTGCCCTCGGCAGGCTGAGCAAGCTGAGGCTGACGGCGCCGCTCCTCATGGCTCCCTTTCTGGCGCGGGCCCTCTTGCAAAAAAGTGTTCCTGCTGGGTCCTAGCGCCTCCGGCGTAGATCCCATCAGTGTGAATGAGTGGTGGAGACTTCATCCAAGAAGATCAAGAATTACGGTAGGTACGTAATTTCCATTTTTCAGAGCCCTGGGTTGCTTTCGGTGCCATCGGGATGCTCTCGGCTTTGATAGGTCTGTCGGCGCCATCCTCGGCACTGGTGCATCTGTCAGTGCTGTCCTCAGCACAGATCGGTCTGTCGGCACTGTCTGCGGCACCACGGGCTTCTTCAGCACCATAGTCTCTGTTGGCGCCGTGTGCTGGGCTGTTTCCAACGGTGCCGACTCCCTTGACTTTGGCGCCATGTTCCTCTTTGGCACTGAGGTTTGGTGCAGTGCCGTCCAGCCTCCAGCGGTTCTTGACTCCGATTCCTTTCTCTTCTTCGTTTCCTTCTGATTTTCACTCCTTTCCTGTCCATACAGTCTCTCCTGGACTGTCAGGAGATGATATTGAGCCTGAACCAGATCTTCAACTGGGTGATGATGTTGAAGGAGTAGGGATCAATCCTGCCGCAGAGCCTGTGGTTGAAGACATGTCATTTAAGTCTGTGCTGAAAAATTTAAATTCTACTCTTTCTCTCCAGACTACAGATATCCATCCTAGAAAGCTTTTAAGACTCCATTACCTACATGTCCCGGAAATCCCTATGGATTTAACTCATCCGGTACAACCATCCCTTGAGACATTCTCTCAGATAGTATGGAATAATCCCACTCTCATCCCTTCTGTGGCTAAGTCCATAGACAGGAAGTATGCTCCTCCCAAAGATCGACCTGTTTTGGCCTCCCAGGCCTTTGCTGACCCCATTGTAGTCCTAGCAGAGAATGATAAGGCAGTTCTACCTCGGGCATCTACAGCCCGACCTATAAATAAAGAATCTCGTAAGATAGACACCTTAGGTAAGAGAGTAATTCAAACAACATGAAGTCTTGCTATATTATGACATATGCAGTGAGTCCCAACCTTCGAACTGCTCCAGAGGTGAAAGAGTTAACTTTCCATGCCAGGCATGGAACGCTGAGCTTGAGCTCGGTTGAAAACTCTGTCTGTTGTTCTTCAAACTCAAACCGTCAGATTCTTTACTCCGCCTCACTGAACAGTCGCTCCGGAGATTTCTCCTTCTGCTCGGTTCATTTTGTCGGTTAAAGTATTATTTTCTCGTTTTTTTGACCGAATTTAAACTGCAATCGGTCGGTTCAAGCTCTGTCTGTGGTATTTGTGAGTACTAGATAGGTTTACATTATTTCTCTCTGTGTGGAACTTGTAAACTGTTATCGGTTCGCTCTCGAACCAATCAGGTTGTTTAAAAATATTTTATTCTATTATTTAGAATGTGGTTACCGGTTCTTATCGGTTCTAAAAAAAACGGAATTTCTTACGGTTTTTTCCATGACCCATGACACGGTTGGAACCGATAAGAGGGTCTTGCTTGGCGGATTGCCGTTAACGGGCAAGTTTGGTTAGGACTAGCACTATGTCTGAGAAACCCAAAAGAAAAACCAGGCCCACTGGGTTTCAACACTGCAGTGTGTGTGGGGAAGCCTTTGCCAAGGCTGACCCCCACACCTCCTGTGTTTATTGTCTGGGTTTGACCACCTCAATGTAGACTGTCATATTTGTAAAAATTTTCCTGCAGCTACCCTGGAAAAGAGAGTAGGTAGGCTCAGGGAAAGGGAGGCCAAGAAGTCCGCTGACCCGGATGGCCAGCCCGGTTTGGTTCCAACCGAACTAGAGAGAGTGCCCTCTGACCGGGGCGAGACTTCCTCGGGCAAAAGGAGAGCCGACTCTGAAGGGTCGGTTCCAGCAAAAAGGACTAGAAAATCAGCTGGTGTGGAGCCAAACTTTCCTCTCCAACCACTGAAGAGATAGCCAAAGCGATTCAGATTGTCCAATCGCTTTCTCCGGTTCCGACCGAACCGGTGCCATCAGGTAAGTGCCCGGTTCGGCCGGTTCCACTGGTTCAAGACTACGATTTAGAGGAATATTATGAACCGGAGGAGGGGGAAGAGGAATATGAGAGTGAATATGGATTTGAAAGTCTGGATGTGCCCATCGACCCGGACATCTCCCCAGACAGACCTTCAGGAGTGTCCCCTCCTAGGCTTTCTGAGTCCCCTTCTCATTTTATTTTCTATAAAAAAGTGGCTGAAACCCTTCAGCTCCCTATGGAGGAAGCTGTGGATGATCAAGAGGAGCCTGACTACGTGGAAATGATGGATATCCCAGAGTCTAGGAGACTGTCTATTCCCTTGCATAAATCTTTTGGGAAACAGACAGTTAAAATTTTAAAAACTCCTCACACTATACCTCCTGTGGATAAGACAGTGGACAAGAGGTACACATTGTCAGGCTCTGATACGGAGTTCCTTACACAACAATGCAGCCATGTTGGGGTAGTGCAGGCTGCAGCCTGTGACAAGGCAAATATCCCCTTGGCCTCACACCCCCCGGACAAGGACTCCAGGAAGATTGATGCCATGGCAAAGAAACAGTACATGGCAGCATCCTTGGGACTCAGACAGGCAAATTATATGGCTTATGTTGCTAGATACCAGAAATCCAGATGGGATACTGTTATGGCTCTTGCAAAACAGGTCTCTGACCAGCTTGCCAAGGAGCTGGAGCAGGTGGCTGCTGATGGTATTGAGGCATCCAAGGTGCAATTCCATGCTGCAGTGGACTCAAATGATGTGTCATCAAGAGTCATGGCTACATCTGTAGCTCTTCACAGGATGGCTTGGCTCAGATGTACTAGCCTGTCACAGGATACCCAGACTAAGGCCATGGATTTTCCTGTTGTGGGTAATTCTCTGTTTGGGGAGTAGACAGAGAATTACATAAAAAAAATGGATGAGTATAGGACCACCTATAGGAGTGCACAGGCCAAGGAAGGCAGGCCACTCCTCAAGGCAGCTTCCCAGGGCAGGGCAGGCCTTTTCATATGCCTTTTTACCAAGCCCAGGCCTCCTCTTCTGCTTTTGCCCAGAGGGGTTCTTTAGAGGGAGAGGGAGCGGGTGCAAGCAGGCCTGCTTCCACCCTCAGCCCAAAGCCCCTGCCAAGCAGGCACCCTGATGGGGTTGCCAGGGCCGATTCTCAACTACCTGAAGGGGGCAGGCTGGCTTACTTTGTCCAGGACTGGGAGTCTCTGACATCAGACAAGTGGGTCCTGGAAGTAGTAAGCCAGGGACTGGTTCTCAGCTTCAAACAGTTTCCAAAGATGAGAACCAGATCCTTTCCACCTGCAAATCCTCCAGAGGCACTTACCCTAGAGGCAGAGGTCTCTTCCCTCCTGGCTGTCAGAGCTGTGGAAAGGGTTCCACCCCTACACCAGGGCAAAGGGTTGTACTCCAGGTACTTCCTTACCCCAAAAGAGACAGAAGAATGGTGGCCCATCCTGGATCTCAGATACTTAAACAAGCACCTTTTAAAACCAAAATTCAAAATGGTGACTCTGGGAATTATTCTACCCTCTTTAAGGCCAGGGGACTGGCTAGCGTCCCTGGACCTCAAGGATGCCTACTTCCATATTCTCATCAGAAGCTCCCATCGAAAGTACCTCAGGTTCAAGCTGCCCTCAGGCCATTACCAGTTCAGAGCAATGCCCTTTGGCCTCACCTCTGCTCCAAAGGTGTTCACAAAATGCCTGGCAGTAGCAGTAGCTTCTCTAAGAAGGCAAAAAATTGCCATCTTCCCTTACCTGGACGACTCTCTCATAGTAGGCCAGTCCCCAGACCAAGTCAAGTTACACCTACAGATAACTCAGCAACTGCTCACCTCTCTAGGTTTCCTCCTGAATCTTTCAAAATCAGTTCTAGAGCCTGTTCAGCTCCTCACCTTCATAGGCGCAGAGCTGAACACAGAGAAAGCCAGAGCCTTGCCTCCCTTTGGACAGGGCAAGGACCCTGGTCTCTCTAGCCTCCTCATTCACCCCTGCAGGTGTCTCGACCAGCAAGGCATTTTCTACAGCTCCTGGGGCACATGGCTGCTTCTACAGCAGTGGTGCAGGAGCAAGATTTCAGATGAGGGACATTCAGTTCCATTTGAGAGCCTTTTGGTCTCAAGGAAAGACCCTCTAACCAAATTGATCCCAGTGACTCGAACCCTGATCCAGGCCCTACAATGGTGGCAGGATCAGGCAATCTCAGACAAGGGTTCCCTTTGTCACCCAGTCTCACTCCTTAATCCTTACTACAGATGCATCCCTCTTGGGATGGGGAGCTCACATGGTGACCTCACTGCCCAGGGGTTGTGGTCCCCTCAGAAATCTCTGCTCCACATCAATCTGTTGGAACTCAGAGCAGTTTTTCTAGCACTTCAAGCTTTTTCCAAATCTGTTCAGAACAAAGTGGTACAGTTCAGAACAGACAACACCACCACAATGTGGTACATCAACAAGCAAGGGGGCACTCGGTCTACGGCCTTGTGCACCGAAGCAATGAAGTTGTGGTCTCTGGCTTACTCCTGAACACCTCCCTTATGGCAGTTCACCTCCCAGGCAAGGACAATGTCCTGGCAGATGCTCAGCAGGATTCCCAGGGCCATCACGAATGGTCACTGGACCCCCTGATCCTGGAGGTGGTATTTGCCAGATGGGGCACCCCAGAGATAGATCTTTTTGCAGCCTCAGGCAATCACCAACTTCCACTTTTTTGCTGCAGGCTCCCAGTGTTGGGCTCAGTCCCTCTGGATGCCTTAGTCCTCAATTGGGCAGGGAAGTTTCTCTATGCTTTCCCCCCTTCCCTCTGCTGTTCAAAGTGCTAGTCAAAATCAGGTCTCAACCCTGCAAGATGATCCTGATTGCCCCAGATTGGCCCAGACAGCCCTGGTATCCCTCCTGCTGTCCTTAGCAGTCCATCTTCCCTCTGTCTTCCCAGGAATCACAACCTGTTAACCTGTGCTCAGGGAGGGTTTGGTACCCGAACCTCAAATCTCTCAATCTCAAGGCCTGGCTCTTGAAGAGTTAGAGTTTGCTGATTTACACCTTTCCCAAGGTGTAATGGATATCCTGAAGGCTTCTAGAAAACCTTCTACTAGGGCTACTTATAATTCCAAATGGAAGAGATTTTCCATATGGTGCTCTGGGAAGCATATTTCCCCAGAATCTGCTGATTTACCCACAGTCCTGGATTACATGGTCCATCTAAATACCTTGGGGCTGAGACCAGCTACCCTAAAAGTGCATCTGGCAGCTGTGTGAGCAGGTAAGCCCTCTCCTCTTTCAGCTCACCCTGTATTCTCCAAGTTTTTCAAGGGATTGCTTCACACCAACCCTCCATTCAGGGACCCTGCCCCTGCTTGGGACCTTAATGTTTGCATTGCTCAGCTTATGCAACCCCCTTTTGAGCCTTTATTTTCAGCAGAGCTTAAGTACTTGACTTGGCAAACTGTGTTTCTGGCAGCCATCACTTCTGCCAGACGCATAAGTGAATTACAAGCTTGTCAGTGGAGCCTGATTTTATCTCTTTTCATAGAGATAAGGTGGTCCTCAGAACTAACAGGAAGTTCTTGCCCAAGGTGGTTTCAGATTTCCACCTTAATCAATCTATTTCTCTTCCTGTGTACTTCACTGACCATTCCTCCTCTGGTGAGAGGAGGCTGCACAGTTTAGATGTCAAAAGAGCCCTTAGCTACTATTTAGAGCGTACCAAGGGTCACAGGTTTGACTCCCTCCAACTATTCCTCACTTATGGTGAGGTTGGTAAAGGGAAACCTGCCACTAAGAGATCCATTGCCAGGTGGATTGTCTCTTGTATCCAGTTCTGTTATGAAAAACTGGGTAAGGTTCCTCCCTCAGGCCTGAGGGCTCACTCTACCAGGGGTACAGCTGCTTCCCTGGCTGCTGCCAGGGACATCCCTATTCTAGAGATATGTCAAGCAGCTACCTGGAAAACAGTTCATACTTTTACCAAGCATTACTCCCTGGATATCCAGGCTAGGAGTGATGCCCGCTGGCACGGCTGTGCTTCAGAGCCTATTTCCCAAGTAGGTTCTGTCCCTCCTCCATGGAGGTACTGCTTTGTAGTCTGCATATGTCATAATATAGCAAGACTTCATGTTGTTTGAAGAAAAAATTACTCACCTTAGTAATGTTGTTTTTTCTATTGGAGTCTTGCTATATTATGACCTCCCCCCCTGCCTGCCCCTCTCAGAACCTCTGTTTTTGGAATGTGGGTGGGCAGTGCAGTGTTGGCACTTAGTAGATGCCCGCCTTGTTGTTTTTCACCCTTCTTTTTGGGGTGACTTGGTGTTGTGTTTTTCATTTTTTGAGTCTCCTGACTTGAGTCTTTGTTTTGGGACCCAAAAAAATGTGTTCTTATGTTTAGTATCCAGTTGGCTAGTGTAGGTTTACAGCTTCCACACAGGACCTCAGTGAGTTTAGCTCGTAAAGATCTGACGGTTTGAGTTTGAAGAACAACAGACAGAGTTTTCAACCGAACTCGAGCTCAGCGTTCCATGCCTGGCATGGAAAGCTAACTCTTTCACCTCCGGAGCAGTTCGAAGGTTGGGACTCACTGCATATGTCATAATAAGCAAGACTCAATAGAAGAAACAACATTACTAAGGTGAGTAATTTTTTCAAACACCATGAAGTCTTGCTGTAATTAGGACTATAGCAGTCAGCCTCAGCCTCTGAACTGCCCCGGAGAGGAAAGGGTTAACTCCAGAGAAGTCTGGAGTTCCACAGCGCGAGGGCGCTGTTCAAAGCTCTATCTGTGCAGTTTGAAGTCAAACTGCCAGATTCTTTACTCCGCTTCACTGAACAGTCGCTCCGGAGATCAGCTCCTTCAGCTCGGTTCACTACGGGGTTTTCGGTCAGTTCCTTCGGTTCAGAAAACCGGCAAAGTCTTAAAATTACTGCGGTTTTCGCTAAGCTCTATCTGGTAACCGTAAGTAAAACGAAAATTTAGTCTGTGTGAAATAATTATCGGTTCAGTCTGGACCGTCGTTTCTGTATTTTGATGAATTTTTAGGCGTGAGGTACCCGGTTCTTATCGGTTCTAAAAACCCTCGTTTTCAATAGGGTTTTTCCAATACCCGTGACACGGTTAGGAACCGATAAGGGTGTCTTGCTCTGCAGCTGCCTGAAGAAAGGGCAAGTTTTGGTTAGGCTGGCACTATGTCGAGAAACCCAAAAGAAAACCGGGCCCGGGTTTCAACACTGTGATGTTTGTGGGAAGCCTTTGCCAAGGCTGACCCACACCACTGTGTTTATTGTCTGGGGCTGACCACCTCCTTTCAGACTGCCAGATATGTAAAATTTCCCTGCAGCCACCCTGGAGAAGAGATTGGGCCGGCTCAGGGCAGGAGGCCAAAAGTCCGCTGACCGGATGGCCAGCCGGTCCAGTACCCACTGGACCAGAGGAGTGCCCTCTGACCAGGGCATTACTTCCTCGGGCAAGAAAAGGCTGGTTCAGGAGACCAGCACCAGCAAAAAGACAAAGAAATCAGCAGGTTCGGTCTAAGATAGTTTCTCCAACTGTTGCAGAAATAGCAAAAGCCATACAGATTGTTCAGTCTTTGTCGCGGGGACTTGGAGAGCCCTCCACAAGTAGCAGAGGGGTGGCTCGCCCAGGTCCAGTGGTTCAAGATTATGTTATTGAGGTTTTATGAACCACAGGAGGGAGGAGAATTTGATCAGTGCATTTGTGACTGGAAGGTCTGGACGTGCCCATTGAACCGGGCATTTCTCCAGACAGACCCTTAGAGTCTCCCCTCTGTTGTCTGAGTCCCTTCTCATTTTGTGTTTTATAAAGGTGGCAGAAACCCTCCAGCTCCCTTTAGAGGAGGCTGTGGATGAGCAAGAGGAGCCTGATTTTGTTTAAATGATGGATATTCCAGAGTCTAGAAGGTTGTCTATTCCTTTGCATAAATCATTTAGGAAGCAAACAACAAAGATTTTAAAAATCCTCATTCTGTCCCTCCTGTAGACAAAAATGGACAGAAGGTATACTTTATCAGGCCCAGATACAGACTTCCTCACTGAGCAGTGTAGTCATGTAGGTGTTGTTCAAGCTGCAGCCTGCGACAAGGCTAATATTCCTTGGCATCACATCCCCTGACAAAGATTCCAGGAAGATTGATACCATGGCAAAAAGCAATATATGGCAGCTTCTTTGGGACTCAGGCAGGCTAATTACATGGCTTATGTGGCTAGATATCAGAAGTCTAGATGGGACACTATTTTGCAGTTAGCCAAGCAGGCCCAGGGTCAGCTGGCTAGTGAGTTGGAACAGGTGGCTGCTGATGGCATTGAGGCCTCTAAGTTCAATTTCATACTGCTGTTGATGTTAATGATGTTTCTTCTAGGGTCATGGCCACTTCTGTAGCTCTCCGTAGGTTGGCATGGCTCAGATGCACTAATTTGTCCCAAGACACTCAGGCAAAGGCTATGGATTTCCTGTATTGAGTAACTCTCTGTTTGGTGATCAGACAGAAAATTACATGAAAAAATGGATGAATACAGAACTACCTACAAAAGTGCCCAAGCTAAAGAGGGCATGCCCCCAGAGGCATGCCCCAGGGGTAGGGTAGGCCTTACCACAGGCCCTTTATCAAGCTCAAGCCTCTTCAGCCTTTGTTCAGAGGGTTTCTTCAGAGGCAGGGCAGGCAGGGGCTCTGGCAGACCGTCCCCTTCCTCCCAGCCAAAAACAGCTGCCAAGCAGGCACCCTGATGGGGTGCCCAGGGCCGAATCTCCTGTACCGGTGGGGGGCAGGTTGGCTTATTTCAGCCAGAACTGGTTGTCCCTAACTTCGGACAAGTGGGTTCTGGAGGTGGTAGGCCAAGGTCTGGTCCTCAGTTTCAAACAGTTCCCAAAGATGAGGGCCAGACATTTCCCACCTGCAAATCCTTTGGAAGCCCTTGCTTTGGAAACAGAGGTTTCTTCTCTGCTGGGATGCAAAGCAGTAGAGAGGTTCCCCTTGCCATCAGGGCAAGGTCTTTATTCAAGGTATTTCCTTACCCCAAAAGACAGGAGAATGGCGGCCCATCTTAGATTTAAGGTTCCTGAACAAGCATCTTCTGAAACCAAAGTTCAAAATGTTAACTCTGGCAATGATTTTGCCCTCCCTGAGACCAGGAGACTGGCTAGCTTCCTTGGACCTCAAGGACGCCTATTTTCATTTCTTGATCAGGCCTTCTCACAGAAAGTACCTCAGGTTCGAACTACCTTCTGGCCACTATCAGTTCAGAGCAATGCCCTTCACCTTACCTCTGCCCCAAGGTTTTCACAAAATGTCTGGCTGTGATAGTGGCTCATCTGAGAAGGCAAGGTGGCCGTTTTTCCTACCTGGACGACTGGCTCATAGTGGGTCAGTCTCCAGATCACGTAAATCTCACTTGTTGGTCACCCAGCAGCTTCTCACCTCTCTGGGATTCCTGTTGAATCTTCCAAAGTCAGTTCTCGAACCAGTTCAGGTACTAACTTTCATAGGTGCAGAGTTGAACACAAAGTCTGCCAGGGCATATCTCCTCGAGGAGAGTGGACAGACTCATTGCCCTGGCATCTTCCTTCACCATGCGGGTCTCTCGACCAGCAAGGCACTTCCTGCAACTCCTAGGACACATGGCTGCGTCCACAGCTTGTCGTGCAGGGAGCAAGATTCCAGATGAGAGACATCCAATTCCACCTGAGATCTTTTTGGTCCCAAAGAAGGACCCCTCACCAAATTAGTCCCAGTGACAGGTCTCTGATCCTGGCCCTTCAGTGGTGGCAGGACCAGAGCAATCTAACTCAAGGGTCCCCTTCTTCCCATTCCTCACTCCCTCACACTTACCACAGATGCCTCCCTCCTAGGATGGGGGGCTCACTTGGCGACCTTTCCACTCAGGGAGTGTGGTCTCCTCAGGAATCTCTGCTCCACATCAACCTTCTGGAGCTCAGGGCTGTCCTCTTAGCTCTCCAGGCCTTTTCAGCTTCTGTCCAGAACAAGGTAGTTCAAGTCAGGACAGACAATACCACAACAATGTGGTACATCAACAAGCAAGGGGGCACTCGGTCTTCTGCCTTGTGCATCGAAGCAATGAAGCTGTGGTCTCTGGCTTACTCCTTGAATACCTCCCTGATAGCAGTTCACCTTCCAGGAAGTACAATGTCCTAGCGGATGCCCTCAGCAGGATTTCTCAGGGCCACCACGATGGGCCCTGAACCCTCTAGTGCTGGGGTCAGTCTTTGCCAGATGGGCACCCTCAGATAGATCTTTCGCAGCCCCAGACAACCACCAACTTCCTCTGTTTTGTTGCAGACCTCCAGTGTTGGGATCAGTCCCACTGGACGCCTTCCAGTTGGATTGGGAGGGGAAATATCTATATGCCTTCCCTCCCTTCCCTCTCCTTTTCAGGGTACTAGTGAGGATCAGAACTCAGTCCTGCAAGGTGATTCTGATTGCTCCAGATTGGGCCAGACAGCCCTGGTACCCTCTCCTTCTGTCCCTGATTGTCCACCTCCCTGAGCTTGCCCAGGACCCACGACCTGTTGACCTGTGCACAGGGGAGGTGTATCCGAACCTCAGTTCCTCCACCTCAAGGCTTGGTTCTTGAGGAGCTAGAATAGCTGATCTACACCTCTCTCAAGGTGTCTTGGATATTTTGAGTGCCAGGAGGCCTTCTACTAGAGCCACCTATAATTCTAAGTGGAAGAGGTTTTCCATTTGGTGCTCTGGGAAGCAAATCTCCCAGAATCTGCTGATTTGACTGTTTTATTGGACTATCTGGTCCACTTAAATTCTCTAGGCCTTAAGCCAGCTACCTTAGGGTTCATCTGGCAGCAGTCTCCGCTTATGTGTCAGCAGGTAAACCTGCTTCCATCTCTTCTCACCCTGTAATTTCCAAGTTTTTTAGGGGTTACTTCACACTAACCCTCCTTTTAGGAACCAGCTCCTGCTTGGGACCTGAATGTTTGCATTGCTCAGCTAATGCAACCCCTTTGAGCCCCTGTCTTGGCAGACCTCAAGTTTTGACTTGGAAGACTGTTTTCTAGTGGCCATCACTTCTGCTAGACGTATAAGTGAGATGCAAGCCTTGTCAGTGGAAGAAGATTTCATTTCTTTTCATAGGGACAAGGTAGTCCTTAGGACTAATAGAAGGTTTTACCAAAGGTGGTCTCGTTTTCATCTCAACCAATCCATCTCTCTCCAGTATTTTTCACTGAGCATTCCTCTTCAGGGAGAGGAGATTGCACAGTCTGGACGTCAAAAGAGCTCTAAGCTACTATTTGGACGCACAAGGGTCATAGGTTTGAATCCTCCAGCTCTTCCTTACCTATGGGGAAGTCGGCAAAGGGAGACCTGCCACTAAGAGGACAATTGCAAGGTGGATTGTCTCTTGTATCCAATTCTGTTACCAAAAACTGGGTAAGAGCCCCCTCAGGATTGAGGGCTCATTCTACCAGAGGTACAGCTGCATCTCTAGCGGCTGCTGAGATATTCCATTTGGAGATCTGTCAAGCTGCTACCTGGAAAACAGTTCACACCTTTACCAAACATTACTCCTTGGATGTTCAATCCAGGAGGGATGCCGTTTAGCACAGCTGTGCTTCAGAGCCTATTTCCCAAGTAGGTTCTGACCCTCCTCCATGGAGGTACTGCTGTGTAATCTGCTATAGTCCTAATTACAGCAAGACTTCATGGTGTTTGAAGAAAAATTACTCACCTTAGTAATTGCTTTTCTTCTCATGGAGTCTTGCTGTGATAAGACAACCTCCCTCCTACCCGCTCAGAACTCCTCCTTGGGTATGGGGTTGGCAAATTAGTGCAAGCACTGTGTCATGCCTTTTCTTGCTTATTGGGTTTAGGAACTAGGTAATTCTGTTGTTCGTTGAGTGGTAGGTGGCCCCCTCCCTGGACTTGAGTCTTTTTGGGAAGAGGGGGTCTGTTAATGCTTCTTTTCAGTAATGCTAACAATATTTAATAATTTTGTTGCTATTCTGTGATTGTTGTGTGTTTTTGTAGTTCTACTACTGGTAGGTAGCCAATGGCTAGTGTAGGGTTTTCCACACAGACTTGCTATATTAGTTTAGCTTCATAAAGAATCTGGCAGTTTGACTTCAAACTGCACAGATAGAGCTTTGAACAGCGCCCTCGCGCTTCGGAACTCCAGACTTCTCTGGAGTTAACCCTTTCCTCTCCGGGGCAGTTCAGAGGCTGAGGCTGACTGCTATAGTCCTAATACAGCAAGACTCCATGAGAAGAAAAGCAATTACTAAGGTGAGTAATTTTTTCTTCTTGCTGCCTCCACTCTGGGTATGCGTATTGCCAGCTACCAGGGCTATTTCTGTCAGTAAGAGTATGTCCTTTGACATTCGTTCAAACAGATGGTAGAAGCTCTACCTGAGTCAGAAACTAATTCAGAGCTATTTCAGACCATAACCAGGGGTATCGAGTCCAACAACCAACAGGTTAAAGCTGCAATGGATGCTTTTGATACTGCTTCCTGAGCGGCGGCGGCAGGCATGTGCACCCGTCGCCACTCCTGACTACGTACTTCGGGCTTCACAAATGATGCCCAGCAACAGGTCATGGCTTCACCCTTTGACGGTATGTATCTGTTCGGACCTGAAGTAGAGCAAGCGCTGGAGGCCACACAGAAGACTAGGTCTGTCATTGAAATGACTCGACCCGCTCCCACCCCTTCTCGGTGGGGGGGGGGCATCAATAAGCGTCAATTTCGTAACCGTCAGTCCTTTCGGGGCAAGAGCAGGGGAGGTTTTAACAAAAACTACAACCCCCAGCCTCAAAGGAAAACGCAACAGAAGGCGCAAGGGCCCAAAGCACCCAGTACCACCTTCTGAGTTTCTGGCCCAGGTCCCACCTCAACTATCCAAGGGGGGGCTTTTCCTCAGCGGTGGGAGGACATCTGACTCAGTTCTACAACCAGTGGAAATCCATAACATCAGACAAATGGGTCCTCCGGATAATCCACGAGGGGTACTCACTCAACCTTTCAGAAACCCCTCTGGATCATCCCACCAAATGACAGCACAGGCTGTCGGCAATTCAGTCCAGACTTTCTTGCATCTGAGGTACAAGGCCTCCTGAACAACAGGGCAGTAGAAATAGTTCCGCTGGATCAACGAAACACAGGTTTCTACTCCCATTACTTCCTGGTCCCGAAGAAAACCGGTGGCATGTGCCCCATTCTGGACCTCAGAAAGTTAAACAAGTGCCTTCTCAAGGAAAAGTTCAAGATGATTTTGCTAGGGACCCTGTTACCCTTGCTTCATCAACATGATTGGCTAGCTTCCCTGGACATGCAGGATGCCTACCAACATATTCCTATGCACCCGAAGCACCACAGATACCTAAGGTTTGTGGCACTGGGTCAACATTATCAGTTCAGAGTCCTGCCCTTTGGGCTATCCTCGGCGCCATGAGTTTTTACAAAGTTTTGTTGAATTCTCGCAGCACATCTCAGGGAAATTGGAATACAAGTGTTCCCATATCTGGACGACTGGCTCCTAGCAAGTCCCTACAGACAAGAAACTCTGGACGCTGTAGTCATGGCTTCAGACTTCCTCACGACCATGGAAGTCCTGCTAAATCTCAAAAAATCGCAGTTGCAGCCCTCCCAGAAGCTCCTTTTTATAGGAACACTTCTGGACACCTCCTCTGCGAGAGCCTTTCTTCCAGAGGACAGAAGGAGCGATATCTTGCAGATGACCTGGTACATCAGAGAGAACAACTGCAGTTTGAGCTATCTCGATGCAGTGGATGCTGGGTCTCATGGCATCCTCAGTGTTCACTGTACCCCTAGCATGTCTCCACATGAGAACCTCCCTGTGGATGCTCAGTACTCAGTGGTCTCCAACCACTCATCCTCAGTCTTTTCTTATCAAGGTGACAGAACTTCTAAGGAAGTCTCTCACCTGGTGGTCGCAAGAGGACCACTTTCTGGAAGGGTATCCCTTTGCTCCTCTGAATCATCAGATATCCATTATCACGGATGCATCCCTGATGGGGTGGGGTGGGGAGCTCACTGTCAGAATCTCCACACCCAAGGCACGTGGACTCGGGTCGAGTCCCAACTTCACATAAACGTCCTGGAAATGAGAGCTGTCCTCTATGCAGTTCGGGCTTTGAAGGACATTCTCTGTCACAAGAACATTCTCCTTCAAATGGACAACAAAGCAGAGATGTATTACATCAACAAGCAGGGCGGTGCACACTCTTATCCTTTATGCAGGGAAGCAATGAGAGTGTGGGAATGGTGCCTAGATCACAAGGCTCTAATTCAGGCAGTTTACCTGCCAGGAATGCAGAACGAACTGGCAGACCACCTCAATAGGACTGAGGCAGATCCTCATGAATGGTTTCTCGACTCAACCGTAGTTCAGTCACTATTCGCAGAGTGGGGAACTCCAGACCTGGACCTTTTTGCATCCCCACTCAACACAAAACTGCCTCTCTTCTACTCCAGAAATCCAGGGCCTAGCATTTTCTGTCAGGATGCGATCAGGCTGCAGTGGACAAAACGTTTTCTATACGCTTTTCCTCCTCTTCCACTAATTCAAGGGTACTTCTCAAATTCGATTGGTTTCCACTACTCAGTAGTATGTCAGAAACCCCTCCAAAGGCACTTCCCCTTCAGACGAACCTTCTGACCCAGGGTCCCATGGTCCATCTCAATCTGGGGTCGCTTCACCTTCACGCTTGGCTCCTGAAGAGATAGAGGTGAATAGGTTCAATGTTTCCCATAGGGGTTTCAGATATTCTTTTGGCTGCGCGTAAGCCAGCCACCAGAAAAACCTACACAGCCAAATGGAAGCGTTTTTTTTCCTGGGGTGCAAAATCCTCTTTAAACCCTTTCTCCTGCTCACCAAATAAAGTCTTGGAGTACCTTTTAGACCTCCCAAATTCAGGTCTACAGTACTCTATGGTCAGAGTTCACCTTTGTGCCATTTTAGCCTATCATGAGCCGGTACTTTCTCTGTCACTGGCTCAATTACCTGTAGTTAAGAGGTTTCTTAAAGGTATTCTGCATAGCAGACCTCCTGTCAGATGTCCAGTCACAGCCTGAGACATTAATCTCATGCTAGACATGCTCACTTGAAAGCCCTTCGAGCCTCTAGCTACCTGTGAGCTGAAATTCCTCACTTGGAAAAATGGCCTTTTTGGCGGCCATCACCTCAGCCCGTAGAGTCTCTGAAATATATGCTTTGGTCACACTGTATTTCATAAGGACAAAGTAGTTCTTAGGATCCATCCTAAGTTCCTCCCTAAGGTTGTCTCAGAATTCCATCTAAACCAACCTTTGGTCCTACCTACTTACTTTGTGAACTTCCAAAATGAAGGCGAGCGTACCCTTCATTCTTTAGATGTTAAAAGAGTGCTGCATTTCTATTTAGATAGAACAAAAGAGATTAGCAAGGCTCAACAACTGTTTGTTTCCTTCAGCGAGACCCAGTTGGGTCAACCTGTCGCTATCAGGTGCATTTCGGCATGGCTGGTGGCATGCCTTCGCCACTGCTATTCTATGGCACAGGTTAAGCTGGAAGGCAGAGTGTACGCTCACTCTACTAGAGCAGTTGCGGCATCTGTGGTGGAAATCTGCAAGACATTTGCAATGCGGCTACCTGGAGCTCAGTGCATACTTACGTCAAGCACTATGCCTTGGATGGCCATGCCAGGCGACGTCTTTCTTTTGGCAGGACTATCCTTAACGGACTTCTGTTCTGAATACATGAGCACTTGGTTTCTCCTGCCGCTCTCTCGGGGGATTATTAGCTCGGTACTCTCCCATCAGTGTGAATGAGTGGTAGAGACTTTATGTCCAGGAAGATAATGGAAATTACGTACCTACCGTAATTCTTGATCTTCTTGGACGAAGTCTCCACCACTCATTTACATGCCCACCCACCATTCCCCTAGCTCACCTCTCTCTTGTTGGTCTTCACTCCCTCAATGGCTAGGCTGTGAAGACTTCTTTGTTGACCCTTCTTTATATGGGTCATTTGGACTATCTTATGTCCAATTTGTGTTAGGCTACTCCTTTTAGGTTAGTTACTCTGCACCTCCTCGGGGAAAAAAGCTTCTGAGGTGGTTGGAGGGTCAATGCAGAGATAGTCATTGCTGCACGAGCCGAGGCTTGCAGCGCTGTTCCTCGCAACTCTATCTCTGGCACCAGCCGTCTTGCAAAAACGTTTGCTCCTGCCGGGTCCTAGCGCCTCCGGCGTAGATCCCATCAGTGTGAATGAGTGTTGGAGAGTTCATCCAAGAAGATCAAGAATTACGGTAAGTACGTAATTTCCATTTCCAGCTCCAATGCCAACCATCACCTGGCTCTCTCCCAACATGCCGATGCCTTCTCCGCTTCAATAGTTGTTAAAAAATGGTCCTGGCATCTCCCTCGATCCCCATGGAGCCACCACCTGTACAGCCGACAATCTGCCCTAGGAGTCTTGGCTGGCCAAGGGGCTTCCCTATCAACTGTCAGTCACCATCACCCCTGACGATCCGCAGAGGGTCAGCGGGTATTCTGGCAGTCGACCCCTCTTTTAAAGACTTCTTGAAGTCGGAGGGTTCCTCCTTGCTCTCCCATCCAGTCGATGTGTAGTCGGTGGGGGATCTCTTGATGGATGAAGGTCCTACTTCCTCTATGGGCCTTCTCTGCCTTATCTCAGAGTCCATGGGTATGAAAATGGAGCCTGTCCAGAAGCGGGCTTGATACCCTGTGACTGAGATCGTGGACCGGGACTGGGGAGATACTCCTGGGGAGGCCTTCCCAGTGGCAGAGGCCATCCTTGGTCCTGCCTTGGAGCTTTGGCAGTGCCCTGCTTTCTGCCCTGCGCCCTCTGCCCGGATGGCCTGCAAGTATGCGGTACCTACCCGTTCCCTGTCAGGATTCACAGAACACCTCTCGGCTGAGGGGCTGGTGGCCGATTCTGTATTCAGGCGCTCTAGCAACACTGGGGACACTGACAAGCCGCCTGACAGAGTCCAAGAAGTTGAACCATGCGGCTAAGGTCTATGTTGCCTCCTCACTTGGTTTTTGCCAGACACGCTCGGCCCTCCTTATGGCCCATGTGGAGGGGTTGTGGGATAACAGATGGACCAAACACCGAACTTCAGGTTCAACACACAATCTCTGTGTGATGTTTATTCAAAATACAGGAGATAACCTTCAGCAATGTCATATCCCTTCTTCAGTATATCAGTTTGCAGCAATAGAGTCTGTATGTAGGGGGAGGTGGGGGGTAGCAGTGGGATGACAAAGGGGAGGGGGGTGGGGCAGCTGCAAACCAGGGGTGTTGGCTGCACACTTGAGCAGACTTAGATAGACCGGGTGGTCTGCTTCTGCTGGCATGTTCGTATGTATGTCCTGCCTCTGCACTTAGCCACCACCTACTAACTCACTGATCTCTGATCTAACTTATCAGTTGAGATTCAGCCTCCCCTATGTGGGCCTTGTTTGCTTGGGTGGTGGTGGCCCAAAAAAAAACAAAAAACCAAGCTAAAGACAAAGAACCTCAGTGCAGAAGCACTGAAACAAGGGTTACCCCAAAGGGCATTGGCAATAAGCCAAGTGTCAAAGAAACACAACATCACACATACTTCCGTAATGCAAAGCATCATGGGATATATGCAGATCACCATGACATTTCAGACTTGTTCAACTTACAGCAATTTACATGCATTTTAAATAGGACACCTAACTTAATTTCTATAATACAGTCACCTAGTACTTTTTACCTTTATCAAAAACACCTAGTGCCATGATATTGTCAACATTTACAGGTTTCATGCACATAAGTTATATACATCAAGGTATTTTATGACATAGTGCCATTGCATACTATCTCCAACAATGATAAACACAGCCTGTTGTTTTGTATCAGCTCGGAGGTCACAACAATAACCTCCCTGTACGAGGACCTGAGCGGGAAAAGGAAAATTAAAGAGGACACTATAGCATAGTCAAGAAAGGGAAGGGGGTGCCCATAGGTGGCCAACCTTATGGAATAGAAATTGTAAAGAATAGAGTAGGCTAAGAAATAGAAGAACTGTTGCAACAGATTTAAGAAAAGGTCAGTCATCAAGAGCGTCAGGTGCTCCCTGTCACAGCCAACTTCTCCCATGCCCTGCTGGGCACCCCGGATGAGGTGCTTGCTCATCTGGTGGCAGACCTCCAGAGCATGGTCAAACAGGTCCAGGACAAGGGCCAGGCTGTAGCTAAGGAAAAACTCCAGACAGCCATGAACATTGGTAACTCCTGTGCCCACTCCGTTGTGGCCACAGTGGCCATGCGCTGCAGGGCTTGGTTGATGATCTCGACCTTCACAGCTGACGTTCAGCACAAGCTAGCAGATGTTCCTTTCTTACCCCAGGAAGTCTTCAATATTTTTAACTCTTGCAGTCAGCCTCCAGCATTGAACTGCCCGCAGAATAGAACGTATGTAAATGATGGAACACTCATTGGCTTGTGCCACCATTCAAACTGCTGCCCTTACCAACTGCTGCATTCAAACAACATGAAGTCTTGTTATAGTCTGAGATATGCAGTTAGCCCCAGCACTTGAACTGCCTTGGAGAGGAAAGAGTTCATTTCTATGCCAGGCATAGAATGTTGAGCTTGAGCTCGGTTTTCAAACCTCTGTCCGTGGTGCCTCAAAGTGTAACCGTCAGATTCTTTACTCCACCTTACTGTGAAATCGCTCTGGAGAGTGCTTCTTCGCTTCGCTTCGGTAAAGTCTCAAAAAGCGTTTTGTTTTTCAACTGATTTGTTTATTTTCAGTTTCGAGCCTCTGTCTACGGTACAGTAAGTAGTGTAGATAGGTAGTGAACTGTGATTTTGTGTTTCTTCTGTGGAAATTGTAAATGTCGTTTCCTTCTCGGTCGGTCCGGTTTGGAACTGACCTTCTGTGTTTAAATTCATTTTCTGGGATTTTAGTGGTGGTGTGCCGGTTTCTATCGGTTTAAAAAAAACAAACTTTTTTTGATTTCTTTACACAACCCGTGACACGGATGGTAACCGATAGGGGTGTATTACCTGGCTAAAAGCTGTAAAGGGAAATTTTTCTACTCTGGCCATGTCTGAGAATCCCAAGAAAAAAAATGGTCCCACTCCTCAGCAAGACATCCCAGAGAGCTCTCCTCTTGAAGAATCACTAAACCGTGAAAACTTAAATAGAAAAGTTTTATTTTTCATCTGCTGCTGTTATTAACTTTTTTATTTATCTTTAGTGCTAGTTTAGTTTAGTTTTTTACCTCAGTTTGTGGTTCCTGGTAACTGGCAAGGAACCGGGATTTTAACCCTTATCTTTCTCCTTTTATTTTTTACTAAATTTGAGTGCTGGGTCCTTTATTTACTTTAATTTTCATGGTCCCCCCCCCCCATTTAAAAACTGACCGTTTACTACTGTTTTGAACTGTTATCTAGCTTTAAATAGCTTCTCCCTCTGGTTGGATCCAAGGAGAAATACTGTGTTTTGGGTTTTTTTCTAATGATGTCAGAGAAACCTAAAAAGAAAACAGGACCCACTGATTTTAAAAACTGTCTTATGTGCGGTGAAGTATTTGCAAAAGCCAACAAGCACGATTTGTGTTTGTTTAGGAGAAGCACACTTCACTGCAGAATGTGAAATCTGCAAAATCTTTCCTGACAAAACTAAAGAAACAAGCATTTGTCAATGCCGAATGTTGTCTCACTGGCATTGGCAGTGCAGGAGTTAGAGATGCATAATAGGAATGTCAGTGAAGTATTGAAGTGATGCCAACCCCATCCCCACCCTGCAGAGACCGACAGGCATTGGGGTGTGCCTTTGGGTCGTCAGCTATAACGCTCATGCCATTTTACCTCCCTCTACCCTGTAGACACTGACAAGTGTCATGATGTGCTTTGGGGTCTTTGGGCATTATATGCACCACGTTCCATAAGGAAATACGTTGAGGTGGGTGCAGTATAGGAGAATGGGGTGAACTTTGTGGCCGAACACTGCAAGGCACACCATGATGGCTGTCACTGGCTGCAGGTGGGGGTGGAATGGCATGAGCATTACAGCCGATGATCCCAAGTCACACTCCTGATGCCTGTCAGTCTCTACAGGGTGGGGTGCTACAGTTGGAAACTATAACACCGTTGACGTGCGTTGGTATTTTCACTCCAAATGTTCAACATGGGCTTTTTGTGAGCCCATCTCATGAAGAGCGGCACTATCAGTTTGTTAACTGAAAGGTGGTTTTGCAAAGTGGCTAAGCCATTTGGCGACACAGGGACAAAAACACCTTTTGGGCAGTCCGTGGAAAATGACAACTGTATTGTTCATGAGGACATGTAAAAAAATGGCAACTTTGAAAATCAGGAGTGAAAATATGAAAAATGGGTGAAGTCATGAGCATGCATAGCAACTGTGCAACCCAAGTCCGTAACCCAATTATTTTTGGGATTTTTTTTAACCACATTTTTAACATAGGCATTTTGGGACCTCCCATCATGAACAGTGACACTGTGATTTTGTTAATGTGTCCCAAAAGTTGATTTCCCACAGTGACCATGCCATTGTGTGGCACACGTTCGAAAACACATTTAGGGCAGGATGTGAAAAATGACAGCTGTACTGTTCATAAGGAGGTGTAAAAAAAAATGCCAGTGTTGAAAATCTGGCATGAAAATATTGCAAATTTGCGAAGTTACAAGGGGCGTGGAAACTGCGCAACGCATGCTTGTAACACAGTCATTTTATGGAATTTCGTGCCAGAATGTTCAACACATGCATTTTAGGACCTCTGCTCATGAACAGTGTCAGCATCATTTCCGAAAAACTGTCCTAAAAACTGATTTTCTATTGAATAATTACACACTATTCTGCGCCTTGGACGTATGGAAACATTTTGGCCAGGATATGTAAAATGACAGCTGTACTGTTCATAAGGAGGTATGGAAAAATGTCAGTGTTGAAAATCTGGAGTGAAAATATTACAGATTCCAGAAGCTACGGCGTGTGTGGAAACTGCATAGCATGCGCTAAATAAAACAGTCATTTTCAGATTTTTCCACAAATTTGCAACATAGGCTTTTTGAGGCCCCCCTCATGAACAGTGGCACTGTCGTTTCGTTAATCGGTCCCAAAAGGCGATTCTGCGCAGTGACCGCAAAAATCACCTTTTGGGACCGAATAACACCTTGGCAGTGACTGAATTCATGAGGAGGGGTCCCAGTAACCCCATGTTGAAAATTTGGTGCCAAAATTCCCAAAAATGGCTGAGATAAGCACCAAAGTTGAAAAAAACAAATTTATTCCATTATACAGCTTACCGGAATTTCCTCAGTTTGCGGTCAGCTTTGAAGAGTGCAGATGTGTTCCCGGTCACCGAAGATCGTCGTGCGAACTCGGAGGTAAGTATGGGGTGAGGGGGTGGGGAGCAGGTGCAGAGGGTGAGCACAGGTTGCGGGAGGGGAGCAGGGAGACGGCGAGGGACCGTTTCCTTTTTTACAGGGTTTAAACAAACAAAAAAAAACATTGCGGGATGTTTTTTTCTTTCTAGGGGATTTGGCATGCTGGGGTGGGCTCCCAGCATGCCACAAAAGTGTTGATCTTACTTCGAGAGGGCTCTTGCAGTAGGTAATTACATATAGGATTGACGCCGGCAGGCGGCAGGACCCCACGGAAAAATTTCTAGCTAGAAGTCCCTGGTGAGGGACCGCCCCCATGTCAGGTGACCAGTGTCAGGAGACGTCGGTATAAAGGGGCAATCCCAGACACCCGCCTTCCAGTTCTTTCCCGCCGTTAGCTCGTGCAGCACCTCGCGGAAAAGTTTGTGCTTCGTCAGCCCTACCTTTGTCGTTTTTTTACCGAAAAATCTTTATTTTTTCGACTCACGTCAGTACTATCATCGATGTATGTTGTCTCCTACACCCTCCGAGCACAAGAATAAGTGCGATTCATGTAGAGCCCAGCTACCACACAAGGACGGCCACTCCCTGTGCCTGTTCTGCCTAGGCCCTGATCACCCGGTCGAGAAGTGCCAGCACTGCCTCAGTTTCAACACGGCTACCCGGAAAAGGTGGCAGCAATCCCTGGAAGCCCATATTATGAAGAAGAAAATGAGTTCTATGGAGAAGGAGCTCAAAAAACTGAGGCAGGTGTCCACTTCCCCCGAAGGCCATCAGAAGAAGAAGGAGAGGCACCGGGAGAAGGGCTCCTTCACCGCATCTCCCTCGGGAGTCGCTGGGATGCAGGTAACATGCCCTCCGGGGGAACGCTCCTCAACGGCCGCCTCGGAGGTTTCTGAGGGGGCGTCGGCCCGCCCGTCTGGCTCACGCTCGGGCCTTGCGGGCACCTCCGGGCAGTTGGAGGCCTCCGCCTCTGGTTCGGCCGCAGGCTCGTGGCCTACCACCATGGGCGACTCCGGTAAGCTGGGCATCGGCTCCTCTGACGTCCGCCCAGAGAGGGCCGGTAAGACGTCCGACCCTTCAGGGCGATGCACGGCCTCCACTCCACCGAACCAGGCCGATCACTCTACTCGGCCCACCTCCGGTGATGGCTCTCATAGAATTCCGGGCGTCGGCTCCTCCGAGCCCGCCGAGAGCTTCGCCTCTAAACCTCCGCACGTCGGCTCGTCCGACATCCGCCAGCGGAGGAACCGACGACAGACCCCCCAACGTCTGTCGTACCGGTTCCCTGCAGCCTTTGCTGCCGTCTGGGGAACCAGAGTCTCCCCAACCCGACCCCGGGATTTTTCCCTCCGTCCCGGGCGAGCTGGGGATCTTTTGCCTCGTCAGTCCTTCCTCCACCTGGTGCGCCGGACCTGGCGTCGGCTCCCCAGATGCCAGCTCCGGCGCGGCCCTCTGGCCGGTGCCTCCCGGCGCAGGGCCTCCACCGTCCGGCTCACGACTCGGAGACATTTCGCCCCATCGGGCCCTCTGCCCTCTGGGCTCTCCACTATGGACCCACCCGTGAGGCCTCCGGCCGGGCCGTCTGCCTCGGCAGCCCCCCCTGGCTCCTGGGTATCCTCCGTCCTATTTGACGCCGGTATACCCGGGACCGCAGTATCTGGCACCACAGTACCCAACGCCAGGCTTCCCGACGCCGCAGTACTCGATGCCACAATACCCGACGCCGGGCTACCCGCAGCCAGGTTTGGATCCGCTCTGTCCACAGTTACAACCTGTCCTTCCTCCCCCGCCTCCTCCTCCTCCACCACCCTCGCAGCGGCCAGTGGACCTGCAGGAGACTCTGGCCTCCTGGTGGGCTGAGGCCAAGGCTCAGCTCACCAAAGAGGTCGAGAGCCGCCTTCCGACGATGGTGCCATCTCAGGTTCCCGTACATCCGAGGTGGCACACTCCCTCACCACCTCCGGACTCCAGGGTTCTTCCATCTGGATCCAGAGAAGGGCAGGACACGCTTCCCCGGGGACTTCCCAAGAGGTCCGTTCCTCCCACGGGTCGGGAAAGGGAGTCTTTCTCATCTTCCTGGACATAAGTCTCCACCACTCATTCACACTAGTGGGATTAGCGCCAGAGGCACTAGGACCCATCGGGAGCAAACTTTTTGCTGGAGGGTCGGCGCGAGAGATGGCGCCGAGAGCAGCGGCATGAGCGGTAATGATTATCTCGGCGACGACCCTCCAACCGCCTCAGTTCCTTTTTTCCCATCGTCGAGTGCACTTCACTGACAACGTCGCTCGCCTGTCGGGAGTCAAACTTCAAACTAGCGCATAGTTTTCAGTTTATTTTTTTGTAACATTATCACGATAGTAGTATCGCTTAATTCTATTCTATTTTCGTTAAATTTTTCAAATATTTTAAATTTAACTTACTTGAAGAAGTCTCGGCCTACTGGACGGAGTCGACCATGAGCAGGTCAGGTGCGGTAGGGAGACTTCGTATGAAAGCTGTTCAGTCAGCTGGGCTGGGTCCGATCCGCCTCCTTCTCCTCAGCGGGGTTCCGACAACGGTCAGTCCGATGCCCGGGGGGATGGGCGGTCCCCCCGTCGGCATAAAAATAAACGGTCGCATTCTCGGCACCGTTCGGCCTCAAGCTCTTCTTCGGCCCACAGGTCAAAAAAAGAGAAGGCATCACTCGAGGTCGCCCTCTAGTATGTCTGCGCATCGACGGTCGGTTATCTTAGCTAGTTGCCGGTCTCCTTCTTCGGAGTCGCCAACTTCCGGTGACCGTCGTCCTCGACATCGGAGCCCCTCCGCGTATATAGGTAGGGCTCCAGATGAGCAGTTTCATCAGTGGGCCGCTCTTATGGAGCGATGGGCTCGGAGGTTGGTTCTTCTGCCTGGCTCGGTTGCCCACGGGCCTCAGGCTCCTCCGGCAATCAGGTAGGCGGTTGGACCTTCCTGAGTAGTCACGGCGCCTTCTTGGTGCCAGCGACTCTGCGCTAGGTGCCCCCCTCCACATGCGCTGCGGCACAGGGGCCACCGATGCCCTTATCTCCTGTTTTTCTCTTCTCTAGCTTTCCAGGTTCCTGGGCGTTCGGCGCCTTCCACGAGGAGTCTGTTGGCTTGTTGGCGCGCGTTTTCGGTGCCGCTGGAGCCTGCGGTGCCCGTCTGCGGCGCTCGTAGTCTCATGGCGCCCGTTGGGTCTGGTGGCGCGTTGGCGGCGCCGCTTGGTCTGACGGTGCCTGTCGGCGGCGCCGCACCGAGTCTGGTAATTGCCGTCCCGGCGGCGCCCCATGCCCAGCCGGTGCCGTCGGCAGCGCCATTTGCGCTCGCAGCCCCACCAGGGCGCTTGCGGATGCCAGCGTGCTTCATCGGCGCGTGCCCCTCAGGATGCCGTTTTCATCGTTTTGCCTTCTCGGCGCGGGGCCTCGAGGACTCTCCTTGTTTCTCTGCTATTTCCTCCTCTCCTAATTTTCCTCCTTTCCTGTCCAAACAGTCCTTCCTGGACCATCAGGAGATGATGTTGAGCCTGACCCAGACCTTCGGTTGGGTGATGAAGTGGAGGAAACAGGATCTTTCTTTGCTACAGAGCCTGTGGTCGAGGACCTGTCCTTTAAGTCTCTGTTGAAGAACCTGAGATCCACTCTTTCTCTCCAGACTACAGACGTCGATCCTGGGAAGATATTAAGACTCCAGTATCTTCATGCTTGGAGATCCCTACAGTTTGACTCCTCCGATCCAGCCTTCCTTGAGCGCTGTCTCAAATGGTATGGAATAATCTGCTCTTATTCCTCAGTGGCCAAATCCATTGATAAGAAGTATTCAGCTCCCAAGGATCGTCCCATTTTGGCATCCCAAGCCTTTGCGGATCCTATTGTAGTCCTGGCAGAGAATGACAAGGTCGTTCTTCCTCAAACTACTACAGCTCGACCTATTAACAAAGAGTCTCATAAGATTGATACATTAGGTAAGAGAGTCTTTGCTGCCTCCACTCTAAGTATGCATATTGCCAGTTATCAAGGCTATTTTTCTCAGTATGAGTATATCCTATGGCACTCTATGAAAAGAATGGTTGAAGCTCTTCCAGATTAGGACTCCAAGTCAGAGCTTCTTCTGACCGTTATTAGAGGTATTGGTCCAATAACCAACAGGTCAAAGCCGCCATGGGCGGCTTTAGACACTACTTCTAGCTCAATGACGCAGGTATTTTTATAAAGCCATTCTGGCTGCGTCTTCCGGCTTCCGAATGATGCTCAGCAGCAGGTAATGCGCTGCCTTTGATGGCTCCTATCTTTTTGGCCTCCAGGTGGAGCAAGCCTTGAGGCCACTCAGAAGACTAGATCGGCCATTAAGTTGGCCAGACCTCCGCCTACCCCCTCTCGGGGGCATGTGAACAGACGTCAGTTTCGTAGTCGTCAGTCCTTTCGAGGCAGAGGAAGTGTCCATAAAAGCCAACCTGCCCAACCTCAAAAGAAGACGCAGCAGAAAGCGCAGGGGTCTAAAGCCCCCAGCGCCACCTTATGAATTGCTGGCCCAAGTTCCATCCACATTGCCCGAGGTGGAACTTTCTCCTCCGGTGGGAGGTCGTCTGATGTACTTCTACAACCAGTGGAAGTCCATAACTTCGGACAAATGGGTCCTTCGGATAATTCGCGAGGGTTATTCTCTCAATTTCTTGGAAACCCCCAATTGTCCTCCCAGACGACAACCCAGGTTGTCGGCCTCTCAGTCAGACCTCCTCACCGCCGAGATCCAGGGCCTTCTAAACAACAGGGCAATAGAACTGGTGCCCCGCATCTCCGAAACACAGGGTTCTACTCCCATTACTTTCTGGTTCCAAAGAAATCTGGGGAATCTCACCATTCTAGACCTCAGAAAGTTAAACAAATTTCTCCCCAGGAGAATTCAAAATAATTCCCTAGGTACCCTGTTACCCTTGCTGCATCAGCACAACTGGCTGGCCTCCCTGGATATGAGGGCGCTTACCAGCATATCCCCATCCACCCGACCCACACCAAGTTCCTCAGGTTTGTAGCTTTGGGTCAGCATTATCAGTTCAGAGTCCTGCCCTTTGGGCTATCCTCGCGCCGAGTTTTACAAAGTGTTGTGCAGTTCTCGCTGCGCATCTCAGGAAGATCGGACTCCGGTGTTTCCCTACCTGGGCGATTGGCTTCTGCAAGCCCTTCCAGCCAAGGGACTTTGGAAGCCGTGCAAGCGACTTCTCATCTTCTTCGTCCATGGGAGTTCTGCTGAATTTGAAAAATCACAACTGCAGCCCTCCCAGAGGCTCCTTTCATAGGGACGCTTCTAGAACACCTCTTCCGTGAAGGCTTTCCTTCCAGAGGACAGAAGACTCGATATCCTTGGATGGCCCGTTACATGGGGAGAACCAATCGGTTACAGCTCTCTCGATGCAGCGCATGTTGGAGTCTCATGGCGTCCTCGGTGTTCCTGTACCCCTGGCCCGGTTGCACCTGAGAACCACCCAATGGATGCTCTCCACTCAGTGGTCTCCGACCTCACCCCAGTCTTATCCCATCAAGGTGGCGGAGCCCTTGAAGGTCTCTCACCTGGTGGTCTCAAGAAACAATCTCCTGGAAGGTTCCCCTGTGCCCCCAGATCATCAGATCTCCATCACCACAGGCGCATCGCTAATGGGATGGGGAGCTCACTGTCCTCCCTCCACACTCAAGGTGTATGGACTCAGTTCGAAACTCATCTCCCACTAAATGTCTGGAGATGAGGCGGTCCTCTATGTGATCCGAGCTCTGAAGGATATCGTTTGTCACAAGAACATTCTCCTTCAAACGGACAACAAAGCCGTGATGTATTACATCAACAAGCAAGGCGGTGCTCATTCCTATCCCTTGCAGGAAGCAATGAGGGTGTGGGAGTGGTGCTTGGAGCACAAGTCTCTGATTCATGCGGTTTATCTGCCAGGTATACAAAACGACCTAGCAGATCACCTCAGCAGAACGGAGGCAGACCCTCACGAGTGGTCTCTCGATCCAGCCGTAGCTCGGTCACTGTTCGAAGAGTGGGGGACTCCAGACCTGGACCTTTTTGCATCCCCACTCAATGCAAAACTGCCTCTCTTCTGCTCCAGAAATCCAGGGCCTGGCATTTTCTGTCAGGATGCGTTCAGGCTGCGGTGGACAAAGCAGCTTTCTTTCGCCTTTCCGCTTCCTCTAATCCAGAGAGTACTCCTCAAGTTTGAGTCTCAGGGACCAAAATGATTCTCATTGCTCCCTCCTGGCCTCGGCAACTATGGTTTCCTCTACTCAACAGTATGTTGGCAGCCTCTCCGAGACCACTTCCCTTGCAAATCAACCTTTTGACTCAGGGTTCGTTGGTCCATCCCAACCTGAAATCACTTCACCTTCATGCTTGGCTCCTGAAGAGGTAGAAGTGAATCGGTTCAACGTCTCTCGTAGAGTCTCAGACATCCTTCTGGCTGCTCGGAAGCCAGCCACCCGAAAAACGTACGCTTCCAAATGGAAACGTTTTTCTCTCTGGTGTGCAAAGTCCTCTTGGAATCCCTTTTCCTGTCCTCCTGACAAGGTTCTGGAGTATCTTTTGGACCTATCAAACTCAGGTCTCCAGTACTCCACAGTTAAAGTTCACCTTAGTGCCATCTCAGCGTTCCATGAGCCGGTTTCTTCCTTGACTCTGGCTCAGTTACCTATGGTGAAGAGATTTCTTAAGGGGATTCTTCATACCAGACCCCCTGTTAAGCGTCCAGTTGCAGCCTGGGACATTAACCTGGTGCTGGACATGCTCACTCGGGAAGCCTTTGAACCCTAGCTACCTGTGAGCTAAAATTTCTTACCTGGAAGATGGCCTTCCTGGTGGCCATTACCTCGGCCCATGGGTCTCTGAGATACATGCCTTGTTACGGACCCTCCATATACTGTATTCCATAAAGACAAGGTAGTTCTCCGTACTCATCCTAAGTTTCTTCCCAAGGTTGTGTCAAATTCCATCTAAACCAACCTCTGGTACTTCCCTCTTACTTAGCTAATTTCCAAAATGAAGGGAATGATCTCTTCATTCCTTGGATGTTAAGAGAGCCTTGCGGTTCTATTTAGATAGAACCAGAATTTTCATAAGACTCAGCAACTGTTTGTTTCTTTCAGCGACACCCGGCTGGGTCAACCTGTCGCTATCAGATGCATCTCATCATGGTTAGTGGCATGCCTTGACATGGCTATTCCATGGCTTAAGTTAAATTAGAAGGTAGAGTGTACGCTCACTCTACTAGGCGGTCATGACATCCCTAGCGGAAGTGCAATGTTCCAATTGCAGATATCTGCTTGCCGCCACCTGGAGCTCAGTGCATACCTTCGTTAAGCATTATGCACTGGATGTTCATGCCAGGCGGCATTCCGCGTTGAGAGAACTATCATAATGGACTTCTATCTTAGTCCACGTGAGCTCTGGCTCTCCTGCCGCCCTTTTGGGGATTATCAGCTTGGTACTCTCCACTAGTGTGGATGAGTGGTGGAGACTTATGTCCAGGAAGATATGAAATTACATTACCTACCGTAATTCTTGATCTTCTTGGACGAGTCTCCACCTCATTCCTCCCACCCTCCATCCCCGAGCTCACGCTGTGTTGGTCTTCACTCCCTCAAATCTTTAGGCCGTGAAGACTTCTTTGCTGACCCTTCTTACGGGTCATCGGACTATCTTATGTCTGTTTTTAAGGTTAGATTTACTCTTTACGTTAGTTGCGCTGCACCTCCTTGGTAAAAAGGTACTGAGGCGGTTGGAGGTCGTTGCGGAGACAGTCATTACCGCTCGAGCCGCTGCTCTCAGCGGCGCCGTGCCTCGCGGCGCCATCTCTCGTGCTGACCCTCCAGCAAAAAGTTTGCTCCCGATGGGTCCTAGTGCCTCCGGCGCTAATCCCACTAGTGTGAATGAGTGGTGGAGACTCGTCCAAGAAGATCAAGAATTACGGTAGGTACGTAATTTTCATTTCTTCATCCTCCTCTTCACCCTCTGACTCTTCCAACGGTTGCTCTGAGAGAGACGACGAGCCTCGCTCTCCGTCAAAGCCCAGGCCAAGGACTCCTCCGAAGTCTCTTCCGGAGGATCCTTGTTTTACGGAGTTGCTTAGGAATATCCAGGAGGTTCATCAGTGGCACTCCCTGGAACCAGATCCTCAGCATCTGAAACTCACTGAACATCTGGATCTGCTTGTGACAGCTCCTAATTTGGTGCCACCCTGGACAGAGCCTCACGCCGACCTTGTTACCACAATATGGAAGCAGCCGTCTGCCTTAGCCCCACTTCCTAGGAAGTCGAACCGGCTATATCAGGCTCCAAAGGGTGTTGATTTCCTGGATTCTCACCTTCATGCCGACTCCGTGGTGATTAGCGCCGCTCATGGCCAGTCGGCGAACCCCAAACATCTTAGCTTGTCACCGCCTGATAAGGAATCACACCTTCTGGACCAGTATGGGAGAAAGATTTACGCTTCCTCCACACTGGGGATCAGGGCCCTGAACTATGTCGGCCATATGGGGGACAACCAGAAGGCCATCCTGACTCAGGCGGAAGGCAAACTGGACTTCTTTCCTGACTCCTAAGTCAAGCAGGAGTTGGCTGATCTCGTCTGCTCTGCTCGTTCGGCCAGCCGACTCATGCTACGTGTGACATACGATGCAGTGGACACTGCTGGGTGGAGCTCAGCTTTCGCTGTAGGCCTACGGCGTCATGCTTGGCTCCGTGTGTCAGGTCTGGTCCCGGAGGTGCAATCTGCTATCCAGGAAGCACCCTTCCGGGGGTCGGTGCTTTTCGGGGGTGATGTCAAGGACATCATCACTGATTTGCAAGAGAAGGGGACGGCTCTGAAGTCAGTTGATTCCATGTACCATCCCCATCAGCAGCAGCGCCGAGTCCCTTTTACATGAGACGGAATCAGCCAAAGCGAAACCCCAGGGAAGGCAGGCCACAAGACGCCGGGCTCCCACAGCTGCCAAGCCCCCCCCACCCAAAAAAGCAGTGGGTGCTTCAGCTGCGGCGCTGCCCCACACCACCTGACTCCTTTCCTCTCCCACTGCCTCCGGACTCCCCAGAGGAACCAGTAGGAGGGAGGTTTTCCCTCCACCTTCCGGGATGGGAGAGGATAACCACAGATTCTTGGGTCCTCCAGCTCATAGCACAAGGACACTCCATAGAGTTTCTTCAGAAACCACCCCACCACCCCTCTCTGAAGTCATCATATTCACGGGAACATCTTCTCTTGGTCCATGAGGAAATCTCGGCTCTTCTGCTGAAACAAGCGATAGAGCCTGTCCCCCTTCATCTGCAAGGGACGGGTTACTATTCCCATTTCTTGCTGGTCCCAAAGAAGACAGGAGATCTCAGCTCAATTTTGGATCTCAGTTCCCTGAATCTTTACGTAGAGTACAAAAGGTTCAGGATGCTCTCTTTGCAGAGCCTTCTGCCCCTCCTCCAGCCGGGTCAATGGCTTTGTGCTCTGGATATGCAGGATGCTTATCTGCACATTCCCATTCACCCATCTCATCGCAGATACCTTCACTTTGCGTTTCAGGGGGACCACTACAAGTTCAAGGCGCTCCCGTTTGATCTATCCTCGGCCCCCGCCGAGTATTTACCAAATGCCTGGCAGTGGTGGCAGCCCACCTGCGTACCAAGGGAGTGCAGGTTTTCCCGTACCTGGACGACTGGCTCCTGGCGGCCTCGTCCAGGGAGGAACTCCTGCGTTTCCTCTCCCTTACCCAGCAGGTTTTTGCCTGCCTGGGTATTACCATCAGCCATTCCAAGTCTCATCTGGACCCATCCGAGAGGCTACAGTTTATTGGGGCGATTCTCGATATGACTATGGGCAAGGCTTTCCTGCCTCTGGACAGGGTGTCCATCCTTCAGACCCAAATAAGTCTGTTGTCCGACCGCAGGATGGTCTCTGCAAGGTCAGTCCTTTGCCTTCTCGGGCTCATGGCAGCAGCTATCCCATCGGTACCTCGCGCTTGACTCCACATGAGGATCTCTCTGTGGACTCTACGCTCTCAATGGGATCAGCTAGTGGACGACCTAGATCACTCAGTTCTGATCTCCTCACCGATGATGCGAGACTTGCAATGGTGGATGGTTCGAGAGAGCCTGTTACGGGGAGTTCCTTTCTTTCATCCTCCCCCCTCGCAGTCTCTAACCACAGACACCTCAGGCGAAGGTTGGGGACCCCATCTAGGCCCTCATCGGACCCAGGGCTCCTGGTCCAAGCTAGAACAAGCTCTCCACATAAGTGTGCTCGAGCTTCGGGCAGTGTTGTATGCTCTCCAAGCCCTTCACCAATACATCCTTCCCGGCCACCTAGCCATCCAGATGGACAACATGTGCGTGGTTTGGTACATCAACAAACAGGGAGGGACTCGGTCCTACCCTCTATGCAGGGAGGCAATGAGGGTTTGGGATTGGGCAACACAACACGACCTTCACCTCACGACGATTCACGTTCCGGGAGTCGACAACACCTTGGCAGACAAGCTAAGTCGCTGTTCTGCTCTGACTCACGAGTGGGTACTGGACCAAGGGGTCCTAGACAATATCTTCCGACTTTGGGGAACACCACAGGTCGACCTGTTCGCATCCCCCCAAACGCAAAACTTCCCATCTTCTGCTCGCTCGTTCCAGAGCGAGGCGCTTTTTGGAGTGACGCTCTGTCTCTAGACTGGAAGGACAGATTTGTCTGCCTTTCCCCCAATTCCACTGATCCCATGAGTCTTGCAGAAACTAGCTTCAGAAGGAGTGCGGATTATTCTGATCTCTCCTTTCTGGCCCAGGCAAGTCTGGTTCTCTCTTCTGCAACAATATTCAGAGGATCCTCCTCTTCCTCTTCCTCTATCTCGAGGTTTGTTGACCCAGGATCAGGGGACCCTGGTCCATCCAGGCCTCAAATCCCTTCAGTTGCATGCATGGCTCCTGTAGACCTAGCCCAATCCCGTTTTGGAGTGTCTCTCAAAGTGGCGGAGATTTTAGTGGAGACCAGAAAACCCTCCACCAGATCCACTTATGCCATGAAGTGGAAAAGATTCACTATCTGGGCCGCTTCCAAGAACGTGGATCCTTTCTCCTGTTCAGAGGGGCTTCTGCTGGAGTATCTATGTCATCTGTTTGACCTGGGTCTCAGCCATTCCTCTCTGAAGGTACACATGGCAGCCATTTCGGCCTATCATGTTCCCTTCACTGACAAGACTTTTGCTCAACTGGAGGTCTCCAAGACCATTCTCAGAGGGGTCCTCCATCTGAGGCCCCCCCATCTGTATTCCTGCTCCCCCTTGGGACTTGAACTTTGTTCTCGAGAAACTTACTGTCCCTCCCTTCGAACCTGCAGCTTCTGCGGATTTGAAGTTCCTTTCGTGGAAGACTCTCTTCTTGGTGGCTATGACTTCGGCTCGGAGAATCTCCGAGCTCCAGGCCCTGATGTGTAAAATCCCGTACTTAATGTTTCACAAGGAACGAGTTGCTCTTCACATAAATCCTAAGTTTCTCCCTAAAGTAGTAGCTGAGTCTACTCTAAATCAGTCCATAGAGTTACCTGATTTTTTTACACAGTACTCTAATCAAGGGGAGTATTTACTCCATACTATGGATGTTCACCAGATTCTGAGATACTACACCAACAGGACGAAGGATCTCAGAAAGACTGATCAGTTGTTCGTCCCTTTTGCTCACAAAAGGGAAGGCAATGCGGTTTCCAAGCAATGCCTGTCTAAGTGGTTGGCTCATTGCATCACTTTCTGTTATGACAAATACAACAAGACCCTTCCGTGTCAAATCAGAGGCCACTCCACAAGAGGAGTAGCTGCCTCAGCGGCTTGTTTCAAGAATGTGTCTGCGGCAGACATCTGCGCTGCCGCCACCTGGACTTTCGTCCATACCTTTAAGAAACACTACAGTTTGGATGTTGCCTCTCGCCGTAGAGCAGGCTTCAGGCTGGCTGTTCTGCAAGGCCTCCTATCTTGAGAATTGCACTACCAGAACTAGCTTTTGGAGTAGTTTTCCATCTCACGGTGCCTCTTTTTGTTCCAGACTGCTTGGGATTCAGTCCTATATGTAATTACCTACTATAAGAGCCCTCTCGAAGTAAGATAGCACAGTTACGTAAGAACTTACCATAACAGTAGATCTTCAAGAGAGGCTCTTGCAGTAGGTGATACCTTCCTGCCCTCCGTTCCCCTTGGCTTTTTCAGCTCCTTTTCCATTGAGGGAAATATCCGCTTCTCTTTTGTCCGGCCTCTTTTGGCCTGTGGCGGGAAAGAACTGGAAGGCGGTCGTCCGGGACCGCCCCTTTATACCGACATCTCCTGACGCCTGTCACCTGACGTGGGGGCGGTCCCTCGCCAGGGACTGCTAGCTAGAAATTTTTCCGTGGGGTCCTGCCACCTGCCGGCGTCAGTCCTATATGTAATTACCTACTGCAAGAGCCTCTCTCGGAAGATCTACTGTTACGGTAAGCTCTTATGTAACTGTACTTTTTGGGGATAAGTTACCGGCTGGGGATTGGGCACCCATCGGCACATTCTGAAGGGGGACTTTATGCCGATGGGAGTGGGCCCCCATCAGCAAAATAAAGATGAAGGGATTAAAGCCGACAGGGACTGGGCCCCTGTCGGCAAGAAAGACTGTTGGAGGCGCGCATGATACCGACATTTAAATGGCAGAGGGTCGTATGCCGGCGGGGAGTGGGCTCCCCGTTAGCATTGTAACAGGTGGCGGCAGTCAGTGCCGCCATGTTGCGTGCACATTGGGAGGCGTGTTGTGGTCCCGCTTCATGAGAGCTTCTCTCTCATTGCAGCGGACCTTTTGTTAGATCTGGTGATCACATTAGGGATGCATGATGTCAGCGCCTGCTGCTGGCTTATTGGGGAGTGAATGATGCACCTACTGATGCGTGCCCTACATTCGCCTAACAGTGACTGCGCCTCCAACTCTGCTACTACTGCAGTATGTTGGCTGCACATGCGCAAGCCAACATAAAAAGGGTGGAAAGGTTTAATAAGACGATGTCTTACCCATTGATTCTGGAGGGATCTGAACAACCCAGTACTCTGATTATCTCTAAAAAAAAGGTAGAAATACGGATTCAAACCCCAGGAAATATTACTGTATTCCGATACATGCAGTATGGTCTCACCATAAGACTGCCCTGGAGTCGAAATGGTTAATAGAACCTATGCTAATCATGGAATGTCAGGCTTGAGCTCAGTTTTCAAACCACTGTCCCTGGAATACATCCTGCAACTGTCAGATTCTTTACTCCGCTTGCCTAGTACAGACCCTTGGAGAGCCCTCCTTCATCTTTCTTATAGATGTTACTTTCTCTTTTTTTAAATAAATTTTATTTCTGTTCATTTTGAAAGCACTGTCCTTGAGTTTACAGGTAGATTAGTCTAGATTTAGTGTTATTCTGGTAGGTTTTTCAGGAGCAAACCGGACATTTATTTACATTTTTAAAGGTACATTTATATATTAAAACTTTCCGTGTGCTGGTTGTATGAATTTTGGTCTTTTAGGAGAGAAACCAGGGTGACTCTTGATTCTAACCCCAGGAATCTACTAATATTATTACTCTTTGCAGTGCTCCTTTAAGCCGGCACTGCCCCGGAGCCAAATAGAATGCTATGCTACTTATGGAATGTTTAGCTCGTGCATTCATTTTCAAACTGCCCTATTCTAACTGCCGGCATTCTACCTCAGATTTTCTTTCTCTGCTGCAAAGTTCAGACGCCTTGGAGATCTCTCTCTATCAAGATTGTCTAAATTGTGCATAAGATAAAAAAAAAAACTTAAGTATTTTGTCTTATTTTTTCATTACTGCCTTATTCTTATTGTTATTTAGTGTTTTTACCTCATAGCTTAGATTCTTTAGTTTTTTTATCGGTTCCTCGCGGTTCCTTTGAACCGAGGCGTTACCGATTGCTTTGTTAATTTCACAGGAAACGATTAGGTAGGTTTCTGATTGATTGTTTTTTCTTTAAAATTATTTAATTTAACAGCTTTTGAACCGATGTTGTTCTGGTTCTCCTAGCGGTTTCTCGGTTCCGGAACCGTTGGGAACCGCAGTTCTGTTTAAATTTATCGGTTTCTGAACCGATCGCTTTATTATTAAAACTGACCACATATTTTTAAATCTTGTTCTATTTAGCGTTTTTTGATTCCTGTTTTCTCTAATGGCGGATAAACCTAAAAAGAACACAGGACCTACAGGTTTTAAGAACTGTATTAAATGTGCTGAGGTATTTGCAATGGCTGACAAACATGACCTTTGTCTGCTCTGCCTTGGCATTAAATATTTCAGTGAGGATTGTGAGATTTGCAAGTCTTTCCCTGAAAAAAACGTAGAGAAGCGGAGGGAGAGGCTTAAGAGAAGACTTGAGAGGGATCCCTGGGCTCTGACCAGTCCACCCCCTCTAAAAATGTGGCAATTCCTTCTAGAGCCTCCAAATCCACCCCTGATATGGGTGAGGGCTCTAGTAAGAGAGGCAATCAGCCGGCTGACTCTCTGGTGCCTGCCAAAAAACTAAGAAAAAGTAAGCACACTGACACCCCAGCTGAAACGCCTAAAGGGGTCCCTCAGGTGCCCACACATACTCCCTCTCCTGCTGATATCTCACAAGCTTTGGCTTTGTTACAAGTGCTGCAGGGCCTCCACCCCCCCCCCAGCAACCTGTAACTGTTCCAGCTGATAAAACAGCTGCTGCTACTCCTCTTGTGCCTCTTCCCACAAGGGGTGGTGGTGGTGATGATGATGATGATGATGATGATGATGATGATGATGAGGAGAGGAGGAAGGAATAGAGCCTGAGGTGTCACCGGAGCAAGACTTTGGTTCCCCTCCTAGACCTTCAGAGGATTTTTCCTCCCATTTTTCTTTCATTTCCAGACAACTGAGGAAGTGCAGGATGAAGAAGAGGTTTAATATATGGAACTAATGGGGCTAACACCCTCAAAATGACTTCTCCTTCCTCTTTACAAATTTGTCAGAAAAGACATTTTGGAAATTTGAAAAGCTCCTCAAACTGTCAAACCTATTGACAAAAAAATGTGACAAAAAGTGCCAACTGGAGAGATCTGGTGCTGAGTTTTTATTCAGTCACCCAGATCATCAGGGCACTGTACAGCAGGCAGCCTGTGAGAAGACCAAGACCCCCTTGTCTTCTCATCCACCTGAAAAAGACTCCAGAAGGGTGGACAGTATGGCTAAGAGGGGGTACCTCTCAGCATCCCTTGCTATCAGGCAAGCCACTTACCAGGCATATGTGCCCTTTACCAAAAGGCTTTATGGCAGTCTGTGGTGGATAATGCAGAGGCAAATCCCTCCCTCACTGTTTCGGAGCTACTAGAGACAGCCAAATTGGGTTTGGAGACTTCCAAATACCAATTCCAGATGGCAGCAGACACAAACGACACTGCTGCCAGATGGATGGCTGGTACTGTAGTTATGAGAAGGTTCGCCTGGCTGAGGGCTACCAATCTCACCCAGGATACTCAAAACAAAGCAATGGATTTCCCAGTTGAGGGCCATTCCCTTTTTGGTGCACAAACTGAAGCCTACATGAAGAAAGTAGATGAATACTAGGCTACTTTCAAAAGTAATTCCACCAGGGACAAACCTTCTCCCTCCACTTCTTATTCTGGGGAGGCAGGGGCAGGTCTACTTTTAGAAGACCTTTCTTTCAGGTGCAGGCTGCTCCTCAGATATAGTACCAACCCCAGCAGACGGGTTTTTATAGGGCCTGGGGCAGAAGAGGCTCCCGCAGAGGGTCTCATTCTACCCAACCTCAACAATAACAAAAGCAGAACCCCTGACTCTTCCCTTCAGGCTGCCTCTCCACATCCAGTAGGGGGCAGACTTTTCCACTTGTTCCAGGACTGGTCAAAAATCACATCAGACAGGTGGGTCCTGGAAATAGTGGGTCAGGGTCTCTCCCTTTGTTTCAAGTCCCTTCCCCCTCCAAGGGTAAAACATTTTGCATCAGTTCCTCCCTCACAAAGAAAACTGCTGGGGCAGGAAGTAAAAAACTTATTACTGGCAAAAGCAATTGAGCCTGTCCCACACAATCAAAGAGGGCAAGGGTTCTACTCCAGGTATTTCCTATCAACAAAAAAGACTGGAGAGTGGCGGCCTATACTAGACCTCAGACATCTAAACAAGTACTTGGTGAAACCCAAGTTCAAAATGGTTACAATGGCAATAATCCTGCCAGCACTATAACAAGGGGACTCCTAGCCTCTTTGGATTTAAAAGGTGCGTATTTTCACATCCCTGTCAGAGAATCACACAGAAAATATCTCGGGTTCAGTCTCCCCTCAGGCCAATACCAGTTCTCATCACTTCCTTTCGGCCTTACCGCTGCACCAAGGGTGTTCGCCAAATGCATAGCAGTAGTAGTGGCACATCTCAGAAAGCTGGGTGTCACAGTTTTCCCATATCTGGACGACTGGCTGATTGTAGGAAAATCCCAACAACAAGTGTCAGAACACTTACTGCTAGTTCATGGTGTTCTCTCTTCCCTGGGTTTCTTCTAAATGCCAAGAAGTCAGTTCTCATCCCAGTCCAAGTATTGCAGTTCATAGGGGCAGAACTCAATACAATTCTGGGAAAGGCTTTTCTACCCTTGGAAAGGGTACAGGCTATCCAGCTTCTAGCAAGCTCATTTGTCCTGGGCAGGCCAAAACCAGCAACTCAGTTTCTACAGCTGTTAGGCCATATAGCTTCAGCAACAAGCACAGTCACGGGAGCCAGATTCCAAATGAGGGACATTCAGTTTCTCCTCAGGGCCCATTGGTCCCAGGGGCGAGATCCACTTTCAAAACTAGTCCATGTAACAAGAACTCTTCTTCAGGCTGTCCAGTGGTGGAGGGATCCAGACAACCTAAGGGAAGGGGTACCCTTCCAGCAGGAGCCTCTCTCCTTAGTGCCACAACAGATGCCTCCCTTCTAGGATGGGGTGCCCACCTAGGGGACCACACAGTTCACAGCTCCTGAAACAGTGCAGAGTCCCTCCTGCACATAAATCTCTTGGAGTTAAGAGCAGTTTACCTGGCCCTTCAGGCCTTCACTCATCTTATAAAGGGAAAAGTGGTTCAGATCAGAACAGACAATACCACCACAAAGTACTATATCAACAAACAAGGAGGGGCAAGATCCACTCCACTGTGCACAGAAGCAATGAAAATATGGAGCCTGATTTACTCCATAAGTGCCTCCATACAAGCAATTCATCTGCCAGGAAAGGACAATACCCTGGCAGATGCTTTGAGCAGGATAGACCAGGCCCATCACGAATGGGCACTGAACAGCCAAGTAGTGCAGGTCCTATTCAGACGATGGGGAGCCCCAGAAATGGATCTTTTTGCTTCCCACCAGGATCAGCATTTACCCCTTTATTGCTGCAGGGCTCCACTGAAAGGGACTGTTCCTGTGGACGCCCTGATTCTCGATTGGACAGGCAAATACCTTTATGACTTCCCTCCTTTTCCTCTGATTCTCAGAGTACTCATCAAGCTCAGGTCACAGCCTGCCTCGATGATTCTGATAGCCCAAGACTGGCCAAGACAGCCATGGTACTCCCTGTTGCTCTCAATGTCAGTGAGCAAAACGATCTACCTCCCTCAGAGGTTCAATCTATTGACTTCTTTTCAAGTCAGGGTGGTGTATCCCAATCTCAGGTCTCTCAGACTCAAAGCTAGGCTCTTGAGGACTTAAAGTATCCAGATTCCCAATACTCCCAATCAGTTTTAGAAGTCCTTAAGAGTTACAGAAAACCTTCTACTAAGAAAACTCATGCTGCAAAATGGAAAATATTCTCTATTTGGTGTACAGACAAGGGCATAATCCCAGCACAGGCTGGCATTCCAACCCTGCTAGATTATTTGTCTTATTTGCATTCCTTGGGATTGCAGCACTCAACTCTGAAGATTCATCTGGCTTCACTTTCAGCTTGTCTCTCTGTAGGGTAAGAGGTATCCCTAGCTTCGAATCCCATATTTAGGAGGTTCTTTAAGGGCCTTTTACATCTGTTTCCCCCTCATAGGGAACCAGTGCCAGACTGGGACCTCAACATTTGTATTGCCCAACTTATGCTTCAGCCATTTGAACCCTTAGCTTCTGCAGAGCTCAAATTTCTTACCTGAAAGGTAGTTTTCCTAGTGGCACTTACCACTGCTAGGAGGATAAGTGAGTTACAAGCCCTATGTGTGGAGAAGGACTATATTTCTTTCCACAATGATAAGGTGGTGTTGAGAACTTAATAGAAAGTTCCTTCCCAAAGTTGTTTCTGATTTTCATCTGAACCAGTCCATTACCATACCAGTATTTTTTTATGGCACACCCTAGCTCTGGTGAGCGTAGGCTGCTTCAAACAACATGAAGTCTTGCTATATCATGACAAGTTGCAGTTTGTCCCACCACTAGAACTGCTCCGGAGGTGAAATAGTTAAATCCATTCCATGAATGGAACTTTGAGCACGAGCTCTAAGATAGAAGCTCTGTCTGTGTAGTTTCAAACCTGAACTGTCAGATTCTTTACTCCGCCTCACTGAACAGTCGCTCCGGAGATTTCTCCTACTGCTCGGTTCATTTCTCGGTTTAAACAGTGTTTTCTGTTCGATTCAACCGAGAATAGTTTTATTAACACATAAAACCGTTCGGTTCAAGCTCTGTCTGTGGTATCGTAAGTAATTTAAAATTGTATTTTCTGTGTGGAACTTGTAAGTTTATCGGTTCGGTTTTGAACCGATCAGCTGGGTTAAAAGCTTTAAAATTTTAAAGCTTGTCATTTTAGAGTGCGGTTCCCGGTTCTTATCGGTTCTAAAAAAACCGGATTTATTACGTTTTTTTCCAATACCCGTGACACGGTTAGGAACCGATAAGGGTGTCTTGCCTGGCACTGCCGTTCAAAGGGCAGGTTTTTCTGGTTAGGCTGGCATTATGTCTGAGAAACCCAAAAGAAAAACCGGGCCCACTGGGTTTCAACACTGTGATGTCTGTGGGGAAGTCTTTGCCAAGGCTGACCACACACCATGTGTTTATTGTCTGGGGTTTGACCACCTCAGTCAGACTGCCAGATTTGTAAGAATTTCCCTGCAGCCACCCTGGAAAGAGATTGGGCAGGCTCAGGAGCGAGAGGCAAAAAGTCCGCTGACCCGGATGGCCAGCCCGGTTCGGTGCCAACCGAATCGGAGGGAGTGCCCTCTGACCAGGGCGAGACTTCCTCGGGCAAAAGAAAAGCTGGTTCGGAGGAACCAGTTCCAGTAAAGAGAACAAGGAAGTCAGCAGGTTTGGAGTCCAAAATCCCTTCTCCAACTGCTGCAGAGATAGCAAGAGCTATTCAAATTGTCCAGTCACTGTCTCCGGTCCCGTCCGAACCGCCACTATCTGGTAAAAGGTCGGTTCGTCCGGTTCCATCGGTTCAAGAATATGATGTTGAGGAGTTTTATGAACCAGAGGAGGGGGAGGATGATTATGAACAGTATGAATGTGGCTGGGAGGGTCTGGGTGTGCCCATTGAACGGACATTTCCCCAGACCTTTAGAATCTCCCCTATGCTGTCTGAGTCCCCATCTCATTTTATGTTTTATAAAAGTTGCTGAAACCCTCCAGCTTCCTTTAGAAGAGGCTGTGGATGAGCAAGAGGAGCCTGATTTTGTAGAAATGATGGATATTCCAGAGTCTAGGAGATTGTCTATTCCTTTGCATAAGTCTTTTAGGAAACAAACAATAAAATCTTAAAACTCCTAATTCTGTGCCTCCTGTAGATAAAAGATGGACAGAAGGTACACATTGTCAGGTCCTGATACAGAATTCCTTTCTCAGCAATGCAGTCATGTTAGGTAGTTCAGGCTGCAGCCTGTGATAAGCTAATATTCCCCTGGCTTCACATCCTCCTGACAAGGATTCCAGGAAGATTGATGCCATGGCAAAAAAACAGTACATGGCAGCGTCCTTGGGACTCAGGCAAGCAAATTATATGGCTTATGTAGCAAGGTATCAGAAATCTAGATGGGATACTGTTATGGAATTAGCCAAACAAGCCCATGGCCAGCTTGCTAGCGAGCTAGAACAGGTGGCTGCCGATGGCATTGAGGCTTCCAAGGTGCAGTTTCATGCTGCTGTGGATGTTAATGATGTCTCCTCTAGAGTCATGGCCACATCTGTAGCTTTTCGTAGGTTGGCCTGGCTCAGGTGTACTAGCCTCTCACAGGATACCCAGACTAAGGCTATGGATTGTCCTGTGGTGGGAAATTCTCTGTTTGGAGAGCAGACAGAGAATTATATGAAAAAGATGGATGAATATAGGACTACTTACAAGAGTGCCCAGGCTAAAGAGCGGCAAGCCACTCCCCAGAGGCATGCCCCCAGGGGTAGGGGTAGGCCTTTTCACAGGCCTTTTTATCAGACTCAGGCCTCCTCTGCTTATGCTCAGAGGGGGTTCTTCAGAGGCAGAGGCAGACGGGGTGTGGGCAGGCCTGCTCCCACCCCTCAGCCTAAAGCACCTGCCAAGCAGGCACCCTGATGGGGTGCCCAGGGCCGATTCTCCTTTACCAGTAGGGGGCAGATTGGCTTACTTCAGTCAGAACTGGGTGTCTTTAACCTCAGACAAGTGGGTTCTGGAAGTAGTAAGCCAGGGTCTGGTTCTCAGCTTCAAAAAGTTCCCCAAGATGAGAGCCAGGCTTTTTCTACCTGCAAGTTCTTTAGAGACCCTTGCTCTAGAAGCAGAGGTCTCAACCCTGTTGGCTCTCAGAGCAGTAGAAAGGGTTCCTCCCCTACACCAGGGCAGGGGTCTGTATTCCAGATACTTCCTTACCCCAAAAAAGACAGGAGAATGGCGGCCCATCTTAGACCTCAGATATCTGAACAAGCATCTTTTGAAACCAAAGTTCAGAATGGTAACTCTGGCAATGATTTTACCTTCTCTAAGGCCAGGGGACTGGCTAGCTTCCCTGGACCTCAAGGATGCCTATTTTCACGTCCTAATCAGAAGCTCCCACCGAAAGTACCTCAGATTCGAACTGCCCTCAGGTCATTACCAGTTCAGAGCAATGCCCTTCGGCTTGACCTCTGCCCCAAGGGTATTCACAAAATGTCTGGCAGTAGCAGTGGCTCACTTAAGGAGGCAAAGGATTGCTGTTTTTCCCTATCTAGACGACTGGCTCATTGTAGGCCAGTCCCCAGAACAGGTAAAATCTCACCTGCAAGTCACCCAGCAGCTTCTCACCTCCCTGGGCTTCCTGCTAAATCTACCAAAGTCGGTTCTGGAACCAGTCCAGGTACTCACCTTTATAGGTGCAGAATTGGACACAAACCGGGCCAGAGCTTTTCTTCCCTTAGAAAGGGTAAGGAACTTGGTGGCTCTGGCCTCCTCCTTCACTCTGCGGGTCTCTCGACCAGCAAGACACTTTTTGCAGCTCCTGGGGCACATGGCTGCATCCACAGCTGTAGTGCAGGGAGCAAGATTTCAGATGAGAGACATTCAGTTTCACTTGAGAACCTATTGGTCTCAGAGAAGAGACCCCTTTCCAAGTTGGTCCCAGTGACTCGAACCTTGATCCAGGCCCTCCAGTGGTGGCAGGATCAGAGCAATTTAAGATTGGGGGTCCCCTTCATTCCCCTGCTCCCACGTTGACTCTCACTACAGATGCTTCCCTCCTGGGTGGGAGCCCACATGGGCGACCTCTCCACTCAGGGAGTGTGGTCTCCCAGGAATCTCTGTTCCACATCAATTTGCTGGAACTCAGAGCTGTCTTTAGCACTTCAAGTGTTTTCTGCATCTGTTCAGAACAAAGTGGTACAAGTCAGAACAGACAATACCACAACAATGTGGTACATCATCAACAGGGGCACTGGTCTTCGGCCTTGTGCACCGAGGCAATGAAGTTGTGGTCTCTGGCCTATTCCTGAACACTTCCCTCATAGCAGTTCACCTTCCAGGAAAGGACAATGTTCTAGCAGATGCTCTCAGCAGGATTTCTCAGGGCCATCACGAATGGTCCCTGGATCCTCAAGTGCTGGGGATAGTCTTTGCCAGATGGGGCACCCTCAGATAGATCTTTTGCAGCCCCAGACAATCACCAACTTCCACTGTTCTGCTGCAGGCCTCCAGTGTTGGGCTCAGTCCCCCTGGACGCCCTCCTTCTGGATTGGGAAGGGAAGTTTCTTTATGCTTTTCCCCCCTTCCCTCTCCTATTCAAAGTGTTAGTCAAAATCAGATCCCAGCCTTGCAGGGTGATTCTGATTGCCCCGGATTGGGCCAGGCAGCCCTGGTACCCACCCTTCTGTCTCTGACAGTCAATCTTCCCTGTGTCTCCCAGGAATCACAACCTATTATCCTGTGCCCAGGGAGAGTTTGGTATCCGAACCTCAATCCTCAACCTCAAGACCTGGCTCTTGAGGAGTTGGAATCTGCTGACTTACACCTCTCTCAGGGTGTTCTTGAAATTCTAAAGGCTTCTAGGAAGCCTTCCACTAGGGCTACTTATAATTCTAAATGGAAAAGATTTTCCATTTGGTGTTCTGAGAAGCATATTTCCCCAGAATCTGCTGATTTGCCCATTGTGTTAGATTACATGGTCCATCTTAATTTATTTATTTATTTATTTATTTATTTAAGAGATTTACCAGGAAGGCATACTGAGCAGAGTACCGCTCGATTCCAGATGCGCCCTGGGGTAAGGGGATTACAGGAGTGCAGTACAAAATTCAAAATACAATAATCAGTACATGCAAAAGTAAGCAGGTAGCAACAGTGAACAAAATTCAGCACATGAGTTATTTGCAGCTAGCATCAGGTGGTCCAGAAGGGTGGATGCAGAAGCTGAGATGCATATGGAAGGTACAATGAAAACGGATGAGGAGTATAACAGGCAGTGTTGTATTAGCATGGACAAACATAAAAAAAATTCACATTTACATCGTGTGGTTAGAAATACAATACTATTTGGGTAGGCAGGCGTATCTATAGCAGAGTTGAGAGAAGACAGTGGCAGAAAGTGCTGAGTAGAGTGGGCCTGAAGCTGTTAAGAGACATGCAGGGAATTATTTAGCGATGGGGAAAGCATGTGCAGTTGGTAGCAAAATGCTCTTTGAGGAGGGCATTGCGTTGGGGAGTGCTTGTAGAGAGTCTGATGTCGGCTGCCAGTGAGTTCCATAGTTTAATTCCTTGGGCCTCAGACCAGCTACCCTGAGAGTTCATTTGGCAGCTGTCTCTGCTTTTGTTTCAGCAGGAAAGTCATCCTCTCTTTCCGCTCACCCTGTGTTTTCCAAGTTTTTTAAGGGATTACTCCATACTAATCCACCTTTTCGGGATCCAGCCCCTGCCTGGGACCTTAATGTTTGCATTGCCCAGTTAATGCAACCCGCTTTTGAACCTCTGTTTTCTGCAGAGCTGAAGTATCTAACTTGGAAAACTGTTTTCCTAGTGGCTATCACTTCTACTAGACGCATAAGTGAGTTGCAAGCCTTGTCAGTAGAAACCTGACTTATTTCTTTCCACAGGGATAAGGTAGTCCTCAGGACTAACAGGAAGTTTTTGCCTAAGGTGGTTTCAGATTTCCATCTTAACCAATCTATCTCCCTTCCAGTATTCTTCACTGAACACTCCTCTTCTGGTGAGAGGAGATTGCACAGTTTGGATGTTACGAGGGCCCTTAGTTACTATTTAGAACGTACCAAGGGTCACAGGTTCGAATCCCTCCAACTTTTCCTCACTTATGGTGAGGTTGGGAAAGGGAAACCTGCCACTAAGAGATCAATTGCCAGGTGGATTGTCTCTTGTATCCAATTTTGTTATCAGAAACTGGGCAGAGATCCCCCCTCTGGCTTGAGGGCTCATTCTACCAGAGGTACAGCCACGTCTCTAGCTGCTGCCAGAGACATCCCTATATTGGAGATATGCCAGGCTGCTACTTGGAAAACAGGTACACACTTTCACCAAGCATTACTCCCTGGATGTCCAGGCTAGGAGAGATGCTCGGTTTGGCACAGCTGTGCTTCAGAGCCTATTCCCTAAGTAGGTTCTGTCCTCCTCCATGGAGGTACTGCTGTGTAGTCTGCAACTTGTCATAATATAGCAAGACTTCATGTTGTTTAAAGAAAAAATTACTCACAGTAAGTGTTGTTTCTTCTAATGGAGTCTTGCTATATTATGACCTCCCAACCTGCCCCTCTCAGAACTTCTACTTGGGTATGGTGTGGGCAACCTAGTGTGGGCACTATTTTATGCCCTTTTAGGCATTTCACCCCTTTTGGGGTTTGGGGTGTGGTGTTTATTATTCTCTTGTGTTATTTCTCATATTGTTAAATTATATTATTAATTCTGGTCCCTGACTTGAGTCTTTGGTGTTGGGACCAGCAATGGGTGTTATTATTTAGGTAGCCAATTGGCTAGTGTAGGTTACAGCTCCACACAGACCTTAGTGAGTTTTTGCTCGTAAAGATCTGACAGTTCAGGTTTGAAACTACACAGACAGAGCTTCTATCTTAGAGCTTGTGCTCAAAGTTCCATTCATGGAATGGATTTAACTATTTCACCTCCGGAGCAGTTCTAGTGGTGGGACAAACTGCAACTTGTCATAATATAGCAAGACTCCATTAGAAGAAACAACATTACTAAGGTGAGTAATTTTTTCATAGCTTGGATGTGAAGAGAGCACTGAGCTATTATATAGCCAGTACCAAGGATCTTAGGCAGGACAGACAGCGACTGTTCCTTACCTATGGGGAAGTAGGTAAGGGATTTCCTGCTTCAAAGAGGACTATGTCTCAGTGGATAGTCCAGTGTATTCAGTTCTGCTATTCAAAGGTGGGCAAGGTCCATCCTTCAAGTTTTCGGGCCCATTCCACAAGGGGCACAGCTGCCACCATTGCAGCTGCCGGAGAGGTCCCTCTTTTGGAGATTTGTAAAGCAGCTACCTGGAGGTCAGTCCATACCTTTACTAAACACTACAGCCTGGATACTCAGGCCAGGACTGATGCCACTTTTGGAAAGGCTGTTTTGCAGAGTCTTTTTCCTAAATAGATTCTGCCCGCCTCCTAGTGGTACTGCTACATAGTCTGCAAAGAGTAATAATATTAGTGGATTCCTGGGGTTAGAAGAAAAAATTACTCACTTGTAGTAATCTTGTTTCTTCCCAGGGATCCACAAATATTATTACTCCCTGCCCTTGGTCCTCCCCTTGGAATCACAGAAAAATACTCTATACAGCTGAGAAGCTTCTCAATATGAAAGGTAGGTTACCTGCTGGCACATTTTGGTAATGCTTAGCTGGTAGGTTCTTTTCTAAGGGTATATCTGGCTCAGAAAAGAGGACTCATGCTATTACTGTGTTTCTGTTGGTCCTTTCAAACAATATGAAGTCTTGCTATATTATGACATATGCAGTGAGTCCCAACCTTCGAACTGCTCCGGAGGTGAAAGAGTTAACTTTCCATGCCAGACATGGAATGCTGAGCTCGAGCTCGGTTGAAACTCTGTCTGTTGTTCTTCAAACTCAAACCGTCAGATTCTTTACTCCGCCTCACTGAACAGTCGCTCCGGAGATTTCTCCTTCTGCTCGGTTCATTTTGTCGGTTAAAGTATTATTTTTCTCGGTTTTCGACCGAATTTAAACCACAACCGGTCGGTTCAGACTCTGTCTGTGGTATTTGTGAGTACTAGATAGGTTTTACATTAATTTCTATTCTGTGTGGAACTTGTAAACGGTTATCGGTTCGGTTTGAACCGATCAGGTTGTTTAAAATATATTAATCTGTCATTTAGAGTGTGGTTACCGGTTCTTATCGGTTCTAAAAAATGGATTTTATTACATTTTTTTCCACGACCCGTGACACGGTTGGGAACCGATAAGAGGGTCTTACCTGGCAGATTGCCATAAACGGGTAAGTTTGGTTAGGACTGGCACTATGTCTGAGAAACCCAAAAGAAAAACCGGGCCCACTGGGTTTCAACTCTGCAGTGTCTGTGGGGAAGTCTTTGCCAAGGCTGACCCCCACACCACTTGTGTTTATTGTCTGGGGTTTGACCACCTCAATGCAGACTTCCAGATTTGTAAAATTTTCCTGCAGCTACCCTGGAAAAGAGAGTTGGTAGGCTCAGGAAAGGGAGGCAAAAGTCCGCTGAGCCGGATGGCCAGCCGGTTGAGTTCCAACCGAACCGGAGAAGTATCCCCTGACCAGGGCGAGACTTCCTCAGAGCAAGGAGATCCGACTCTGAGATGGGTTCCAGTAAAAGGACTAGGAAATCAGCAGGTGTGGAGCCAAAACTTTCCTCTCCAACCACTGAAGAAATAGCCAAAGCGATTAAAATTGTCCAGTCGCTTTCCCGGTTCCGACCGAACTGGCACCATCCAGTGGCGTCCGGTTCGGCGGTTCCACAAGTTCAAGAATATGATTTAGAGGAATATTATGAGCGGAGGAGGGAAGAGGAGTATGAGAGAGTGAATGTGGATTTGAAAGTCTGGATGTCCCATTGACCGGACATCTCCCCAGACAGACCTTCAGGAGTGTCTCCTCCTAGGCTTTCTGAGTCCCCTTATCATTTTATGTTTTATAAGAAAGTGGCTGAAACCCTCCAGCTCCCTATGGAGGAAGCTGTGGATGATCAAGAGGAGCCTGGCTATGTGGAAATGATGGATATCCCAGAGTCAAGGAGACTGTCTATTCCTCTGCATAAATCTTTTGGGAAACAGACAGTTAAAATTTTAAAAACTCCTCACACTATACCTCCTGTGGATAAGACAATGGACAAGAGGTACACATTGCCAGGCTCTGATACGGAGTTCCTTACACAATAATGCAGCCATGTTGGGGTAGTGCAGGCTGCAGCCTGTGACAAGGCAAATATTCCCTTGGCTTCACACCCCCCTGACAAGGACTCCAGGAGGATTGATGCCATGGCAAAGAAACAGTACATGGCAGCATCCTTGGGACTCAGACAGGCAAATTATGGCTTATGTTGCTAGATATCAGAAATCCAGATGGGATACTGTTATGGCTCTAGCAAAACAGGTCCCTGGCCAGCTTGCCAAGGAGCTGGAGCAGGTGGCTGCTGATGGTATTGAGGCATCCAAGGTGCAATTCCATGCTGCAGTGGACTCTAATGATGTGTCATCAAGAGTCATGGCTACATCTGTGGCACTCGCAGAATGGCTTGGCTCAGATGTACTAGCCTGTCAAGGATACCCAGACTAAGGCCATGGATTTTCCTGTTGTGGGTAATTCTCTGTTTGGGGAGCAGACAGAGAATTACATGAAAAAATGGATGAGTACAGGACCACCTATAGAGTGCACAGGCCAAGGAAAGGCAGCCGCTCCTCAAAGACAACTTTCCAGGGTAGGGCAGGCCTTTCATGGGCCTTTACCAAGCCCAGGCCTCCTCTTCTGCTTATGCCCAGAGGGGGTTCTTTAGAGGGAGAGGCAGACGGGGTACAAGCAGGCCTGCTTCCACCCCTCAGCCCAAAGCCCCTGCCAAGCAGGCACCCTGATGGGGTTGCCAGGGCCGATTCTCAGTTACCTGGGGGCAGGCTGGCTTACTTTGTCCAGGACTGGAAGTCTCTGACATCAGACAAGTGGGTCCTGGAAGTAGTAAGCCAGGGACTGGTTCTCAGCTTCAAAAAGTTTCCAAAGATGAGAACCAGATCCTTTCCACCTGCAAATCCACCAGAGGCACTTGCCAAGAGGCAGAGGTCTCTTCCCTCCTGGCTCTCAGAGCTGTGGAAAGGGTTCCATCCCTACACCAGGGCAAAGGATTGTGCTCCAGGTACTTCCTTACCCCAAAAAAGACAGGAGAATGGCGGCCCATCCTGGATCTCAGATATTTAAACAAGCACCTTTTAAAACCAAAATTCAAAATGGTGACTCTGGGAATTATTCTACCCTCTCTAAGGCCAGGGGACTGGCTAGCATCCCTGGACCTCAAGGATGCCTACTTCCATATTCTCATCAGAAGCTCCCATCGAAAGTACCTCAGGTTTGAGCTGCCCTCAGGCCATTACCAGTTCAGAGCAATGCCCTTTGGCCTCACCTCTGCCCCAAGGGTATTCACAAAATGCCTGGCAGTAGCGGTTGCTTCCCTAAGAAGGCAAAAAATTGCCAGCTTCCCTTATTTGGACGACTGGCTCATAGTAGGCCAGTCTCTAGACCAAGTCAAGTTACATCTACAGATAACTCAGCAACTGCTCACCTCTCTAGGTTTCCTTCTGAATCTTTCAAAGTCAGTTCTAGAGCCTGTCCAGCTCCTCACCTTCATAGGCGCAGAGCTGAACACAGAGAAAGCCAGAGCCTTCCTTCCTTTGGACAGGGCAAGGACCCTGGTCTCTCTGGCCTCCTCATTCACCCTGCAGGTCTCTTGACCAGCAAGGCACTTTCTACAGCTCCTGGGGCACATGGCAGCTTCTACAGCAGTAGTGCAGGGAGCAAGATTTCAGATGAGGGACATCCAGTTCCATTTGAGAGCCTTTTGGTCTCAAAGGAAAGAATCTCTAACCAAACTGATCCCAGTAACTCGAACCCTGATCCAGGCCCTACAGTGGTGGCAGGATCAGAGCAATCTGAGACAAGGGGTTCCCTTTGTCACTCAGTCTCACTCCTTAATCCTTACTACAGATGCATCCCTCTTGGGGTGGGGAGCTCACATGGGCGACCTCACTACCCAGGGATTATGGTCCCCTCAGGAATCTCTGCTCCACATCAATCTGTTGGAACTCAGAGCAGTTTTTCTAGCACTTCAAGCTTTTTCCAAATCTGTTCAGAACAAAGTTGCACAGGTCAGAACAGACAACACCACCACAATGTGGTACATCAACAAGCAAGGGGGCACTCTGTCTACGGCCTTGTGCACCGAAGCAATGAAGTTGTGGTCTCTGGCTTACTCCCTGAACACCTCCCTTACGGCAGTTCACCTCCCAGGCAAGGACAATGTCCTGGCAGATGCTCTCAGCAGGATTTCCCAGGGCCATCACAAATGGTCTCTGGACCCCCTGGTCCTGGAGGTGACATTTGCCAGATGGGGCACCCATGATAGATCTTTTTTGCAGCCCAGACAATCACCAACTTCCCTTTTTGCTGCAGGCCCCAGTGTTGGGCTCAGTCCCTCTGGATGCCTTAGTTCTCAATTGGGAAGGAAGTTTCTCTATGCTTTCCTCCTTCCTCTCCTGTTCAAGTGTTAGTCAAAATCAGATCTCAGTCCTGCAGGATGATCCTGATTGCTCCAGATTGGGCCAGACAACCCTGGTATCCACTCCTACTGTCCTTAGCAGTCCATCTTCCCCTGTGTCTTCCCAGGAATCACAACCTGTTAACCTGTGCTCAGGGGAGGGTTTGGTACCCGAACCTCAAATCTCTCAATCTCAAGGCCTGGCTCTTGAAGAGTTAGAGTTTGCTGATCTACACCTCTCCCAAGGTGTAATGGATATACTAAAGGCTTCTAGGAAACCTTCCACCAGGGCTACCTAGAGGTTTTCCATATGGTGCTCTGGGAAGCATTTTTCCCCAGAATCTGCTGATTTACCCACAGTCCTGGATTATATGGTCCATTTAAATTCCTTGGGGCTGAGACCAGCTACCCTAAAAGTACATTTGGCAGCTGTGTCTGCTTTTATTTCAGCAGGTAAACCCTCTTCTCTTTCAGCTCATCCTGTATTCTCCAAGTTTTTAAGGATTGCTTCTCACAACCCTCCATTCAGGGACCCTGCCCCTGCCTGGGATCTTAATGTTTGCATTGCTCAGCTTATGCAACCCCCCTTTGAGCCTCTGTCTTCAGCAGAGCTTAAGTACTTGAGTTGGAAGACTATGTTTCTGGTAGCCATCACTTTTGCCAGACGCATAAGTGAATTACAAGCTTTGTCAGTGGAGCCTGATTTTATCTCCTTTCATAGAGATAAGGTGGTCCTCAGGGCTAATAGGAAGTTCTTGCCTAAGGTGGTCTCAGATTTCCACCTTAATCAATCCATATCTCTTCCAGTGTACTTCACTGACCATTCCTCCTCTGGCGAGAGGAGGCTGCACAGCTTAGATGTGAAGAGGCCCTTAGTTACTACATAGAGCGTACCAAGGGTCACTAGATTTGACTCCTCCAACTGTTCCTCACTTATGGTGAGGTTGGTAAAGAAACCTGCCACTAAAAGATCCATTGCCAGGTGGATTGTCTCTTGTATCCAATTCTGTTATGAAAAGCTGGGTAAGGTTTCTCCCTCAGGCCTGAGGGCTCACTCTACCAGAGGTACAGCTGCTTCCCTGACTGCTGCCAGGGACATCCCTATTCTAGAGATATGTCAAGCAGCTACCTGGAACACAGTTCACACTTTTACCAAGCATTACTCCCTGGACATCCAGGCTAGGAGTGATGCTCGGTTTTGCACAGCTGTGCTTCAGAGCCTATATCCTAAGTAGGTTCTGTCCCTCCTCCATGGAGGTGCTGCTGTGTAGTCTGCATATGTCATAATATAGCAAGACTTCATGTTGTTTGAAGAAAAAATTACTCACCTTAGTAATGTTGTTTCTTCTAATGGAGTCTTGCTATATTATGACCTGCCCCCCCTGCCTGCCCCTCAAAGAACCTCTGTTTTTGGGATGTGGGTGGGCAGTGCAGTGTTGGCACTTAGTAGATGGCCACCTTGTTGTTTTCACCCCTCCTTTTTTGGGGTGACTTGGTGTTGTGTTTTTCATTTTTTGGGTCTCCTGACTTGAGTCTTTGTTTTGGGACAAAAAAATGTGTTCTTACGTTTAGTAGCCAGTTGGCTAGTGTAGGTTTACAGCTTCCACACATGACCTCAGTGAGTTTAGCTCGTAAAGATCTGACGGTTTGAGTTTGAAGAACAACAGACAGAGTTTCAACCGAGCTCGAGCTCAGCGTTCCATGCCTGGCATGGAAAGTTAACTCTTTCACCTCCGGAGCAGTTCGAAGGTTGGGACTCACTGCATATGTCATAATATAGCAAGACTCCATTAGAAGAAACAACATTACTAAGGTGAGTAATTTTTTCTTCTTGGCCTGTTGCTTCTTTTTACATGGCCATATTGGGCATTAGCATTCTTAATTGTTAATTGTTATCTATATTATGGCCTCTTTGCAGGCTTCACAGAAATCTGAGGTAGAGTGCAGGCAGTTAGAATAGTTTTTATTTTTTTTTTTTATATACTTTCCTTTTTATCCCATCTATTCTGCCCTCTCACCCCACTCCTTCGGACTTGGTCAATTCCCCTTAGTGGATCCCCACCCGTGGTATCTTACCCCTAGAGTGACCGGTCAACTCCTACCTCGATCCTCTTCTTCCATTAGAGTGCTTGCCCGTGGGTATGAGATCATGGGTGGGACCAGTCGTCATCCGGGGTTGGGAGGGTGTTTTCCTGTTTTCTTCCCTGTTAGTCTCTCCAGTGAGGACGTCGGCACGCAGGACTGATGTCCAGACAGATGGCATGCTAACGCACACCGTTGTCGAGTGCCCCGGACTTTCCTTTCCTCCCCGACCGTAGAGAGCCGCCTATACCTGCACCTATGCTTCCACCGACACTGAGCATCAGGTGCACGAAGCACCTGTAGGTCCCACCCCTGGAGGAGCACATCCGTTGACGCTCAATCCTCCTCCCTCCAACTCCCCAGCAACCCAAGCCCATTCTCGAACCCGGCTCGCCGGCATGGTGCAAGGTGTGGAGTCAGAATAGGGCAGTTTGAAAATGAATGCACGAGCTAAACATTCCATAATTAACATAGCATTCTATTTGGCTCCGGGGCAGTGCTGGCTTAAAGGAGCACTGCAAAGAGTAATAATATTAGTGGATCCCTGGGAAGAAACAAGATTACTACAGGTGAGTAATTGTTTCTTCTTTCATGGGCTGCTAAACTGACCCCCCCCCCCAAAAAAGCTTTGTTTATCTATGTGGGTTTCTGACTCACAGAAAAAACACTTTTTAGGGTTTTCTTCTGGTTATGTCACTATGCAAGAAAAGAACCGGCCCAACGGGTTTTCAGCATTGTACAGAGCATGGGGAACCATTTGCTAAAGCAGATCATCACTCGATTTGTGTTTTCTGCTTAGGGTTCGCCACCTGAAGGCAGATTGTGAAATCCGTAAAAATTTTCCTCAGTCGACGCTTGATAGGCATTTGAACTGACTGAAAGAAAAAATGTCCAAAAAAGCTGCTGACCCAGCTTCGGATGAACCTTCCTCTTCACAGAAGGAAAAACACAAGGAACCGGTTGAACAACCCTCTGACTAGGGTGATGATTTCTTGGGTAAGAAGAGAACCATGGACACTGCCACTGAGCTGGCGAGTTCTGCCTAGAAGAAAAAGAAAGAAAAACACGCATTTAAGGAACCACAACTGACAAGTCTGTCGGTTCTAACCTCAGAAGAAATAGCTGTCGCTATAAGAATTTTTCAGGTGCTACAAACCGGTACCGCGGTTTCGGTTCAGCGGCCCATTTCACAGGCCTCGATTCAGGACCTGGTTTCCTCCTCAGTTCCTGGTTCACTTGAACAGTTTGCTGAAGGCTATGCTGAGGGGAAAGATGCGAATGATGAGGATGATGATGAGGATTTTGGGGAACCTCTTGAACCCGATGTATCCCCTGACCCTCAACGCCCTGACTCCCCTGATAAGGGAGCTGAGGACTTTTATTCCTACTTTGCCTTTATGAAACAAATGGCACAAACTATGGACCTCTCCACCCAGGAATCCACAGAGGAAGAAGAGGAGCCAGACCACATGGAGATGATGGATGTGCCAGCAACAAAAAGGCTGTTGTTGCCCATCCACAAGTCTCTAAAGAGACAGGCCTCCAGGATCTTACAGACCCCTATGTCCATCCCTCCAGTGGACAAGAGAATGGACAGGAAGTACTGGATGTTGTCGAGGCACAGGTTAGGAGGCATAGGAAACACCAGGAGCAGTTGTAGAATTCATCAAAAACATTTATTTACAGTAGCAATAACATAAAAAAATAAATTTGTTCAGAATAACTATGTACAGAGGAGAAATAAAACAAAATCTTCCTTCAGTCTCTGTGTCCCTTTTTCTTGTAATCCCTCTTGCAGTAGCAGCTTAGCTCTTTTATAAGTCTTTTCAACCCCCATCCTTAGCAAACATCCTATCCTTGTAAGTTTCAGGAGCAGCTAGAACACAGTGTCCTTCTTGAGGCCCCTACAGCTTTTGCAGAAGGCTCAACATTTGCCTCAAGTAACCTCTAGAGTTTACAGTCATCTCAAATTATAAATATACTGTATGTCTTTCAACAGTAATACTGTATATTTTCCAAACAAAAGTGATCCCATTATCGGTTACATTTTCATACAACGATTTGTTCATATTTTTATATTAGCAGATCTAGATATGCAAGGGAGAAAAACAGACAGCAAGAGAAAACTGAGAGACAGTGAGAGGCAAAGAATTGCAAGACTGTTCAGGCTGATCAAGACCGAGGTCTCACAGGGAAATTTTGATTGCGCAACCAGACAGAGAAGAGACAGTAAAGGAAAGATCTGTGCATTTAAACACTTTCTTCATAACAAATGGGGCAGGGTCGTATTCTACCCTGTCATATACACTCCCCTCCTTAAGTTCAAGTTTATTGTAGGAAAACTCCGTTGAGCAAGCTCATTCACAAGGAGGTCCTTTGACACAGACAGGTAGTTAGGGATTACATAATTGAAAAAACAGTACAAATTCAAGTACAGAATTATGGGCAAGCATTAATATGTTGCATAAAAATTACAGTGATATAGAAAAATTCAAGTACAGAAAAAAGGTACAAAGTGCTTGTTTTGGAGTATCAAGGCAGCTAATTTCTAGGTAAATAAGAGTAAGCAGTGGGCTAGGGTTAGAGCAGTGAGCTGAGATTTAGAAGCAGTTGCACGTATCTTTTGATCTTCCCTTGTCAATCTTTACCATTCATTACTGCTTGGGTAGTGCCGGAGGCGCGCACCCGCTATGGGAGATTTTTTTTGGGGGGGGAGTTGGCTCCAACGGCGCCGCCCACGAGAGTGACGTGCTGCGTCATGAGCAAGGGGTGGCCGTTAGGTGCCGCAGACTCCTTCTCCATCTCAGTTCTGTTTCTCCCGCTGTCGAGGCTGCACCTGCTGCGCGGTTAGAAAATTCAGTATGCTAGGCCTAGTTGTCGTTCGTCGACGCCATATTCAGACTTCTCCTTCATCCTGCCTTTTTCTCGATGTCGACACTGGTAAGACCGTTCTGTTTTTTACTCCATTATTCGACAACACCGAGAGCTGTGCTTTGTTTTTGCTTTAATTGTTTCGCATCATGTCAGGTTCGGGGGCAAAACGCAAGTCGAAGGTGGGCCGCGCCCCTATGCGTCGGTGCTCCTGTGGCTGGCATTTTTCCGTCATGGACCGGCATGATGTTTGTCTCCGTTGCCTGGGACCCAACCATAATATGGATGTGTGCGATGCCTGTTTCTCGATGGACCGTTGTGCCCTGGAAGTCCGCGCGTTCAAGATCGGCAAGGCTCCGCCTACTTCCGGGGGACGGCGCCGCTCCAGGGATTCCCAGGTAAGGTCTCTAGACCCTTCCTCTGGGTCCCCTCTCAGGCCTATATGGTCTGGAGAGGAGGAGGAGGAAGCCTCCTCATCTTCTCTTGCTGAAGAGGAGGCCTCTTTCGCGGTGTCAGAGGAACGGCGGGGTCCCTCCCGGGGCTGCGGTGAGGACACCGCCTCGGCAGTCACCTCTTCAGAGGTGCAGGCTCCCCCAGTGTCGAGGCCCAAGTCTGCTGGGCCTGGCATCAGTGGACCCTCGATGCTGCCTTTCGGCGCCGTTTCGGATCCCGGCACCGCTCATGGCACTGGGTGTTGTCTTTCGGTGCCACCTGTGGGGCCATGGGCCTGGTCAGTTCTTCTAGCAGTGCCGAGTCAGGTCCCAGTGCTGAGGGCAGTGCCGCAGGTCTGGCTGGCACCTTTGGGGAGTCAGGGCTGGGTCTCAGTATTGTGGGGGTCTGGGGTCTTCCAGCACCGGCGCCGTTCGTGGTGCCGTTTCACTGGAGACCCCCGGGGTGGCCAGTATTGTGGTCCAGCTTGTCTCTTCCTCCTCCTCCTCGGATGATTCAGATGTGGACCCGTCCTGGCACCCTGACTCTTCGGAGCCAGGGTCTCTGGTGAGACGAGGTGCTAGGTGGCCCAACGTGCCTATTCCTCTGTCTCCTCTGCTGTGCTCCCCTGAGGCCTCCCAGGCTGGGGGTGGTCTGGGGTCCCTGGAGGGGGATGGCGTGGAGGCGGAGGGGGGCTCTCCCTCCTGGGGGGGGGGTTGTGGCAGCTGCCGATCCCGGTGGTGCTGCTGCACCTCCTCGGGGTGGGGTGTAGCTGGGGTCGAGGAGGAGGGCATTCTCGGAGTCCGGGGGGTCGAGAGACCGGGTTCAGGCACCTCAGTCTTCACCTGCCACCCCTCGGGGGGCGGGTTGGAGCCTTAGCACGGGGCCCTGTCTTTCCCTCTCGAGCCCCAGAGACCCTTCTGGTGGCATTGCTGTGGGCTGCCCTTCTGGACCCATGCAGCCCCAGGTTTGTCACAGAGGAGGATCCCCTACTAGGCTCTTCCAGGCTTCGCATCCCCAGGGTTCCGTTCTGCAACCTGGTTTGTTGTCCGGGATCCCGCCAGCTTGGGCCCCGTATTCTGGATTTCAGTGCCTCAGCAGAGGACAGTTGCCTTGCCATAGGTGCCCCTCTCCCATTCCTCTGCAGCCACCCCCCCCCAGGCCATGTCGGTCCTATGGGCTCGTTATCCTGGGAGACGTTCAGAGGCTCTGCGGCGGCTTTCCCTTCATACGTTAGTTATATGCATGAGCGGGTGTTTCGCCTATCCCCACTGCTGCAGGAGTCCTGTGGACATTCGAGCTCTCCATCATCCTCATCTCCCTCCTTGGAGGGAGAGGAACCCACTGCTCATCTCTCCTCCGATGCTGATTTCACTGAATATCAGCGATTCCTTTCGAGGATGGTGAGGGATCTTTGTATCTCCTTTGTTAGGCGAGACAATACCGAATGGGAGACGTGCAAATTACTCGGTGAATTCAGTGCCCAGCATTTGGTGGTAATATCCTGGCCTGTTCCCTTCCAGGAGGCGTCTATCTGTTCCTGGCAGTCACCTGCCACACTTTCTCCAGCCCCGGCAGACTGCGGAAGAAGGTATTGTGCCCCATTGGAGTCTCTAGGTACTCTCCCCAACCCACCTTCGGGATTGGCATATCTAGAATCTCCCTCCGGGGTGCCGCCGCCTGGCGCACAACCGTCCACCAGACTCAAATTCCCTACAGTTTGACCGGTGGGGGCGAAGAGTGTTCTCTTCCTCTCGTGCAATGTTATGCATTGCATCACATCAGGCTCACCATGCTGCCTACAGTAGGCATTTGTGGTCGATGCTCTCCCAAATCTTAGCATCAATGCCTGATACGGAGCAAACCAGACAAGCTATTGCCCTCTCTGCTATAGGCCTGGAGCTGTCAAGACACCAAGCAAGGGCATCTTATGATGCCAGTGAGGTGTCTTCCAGGCTTGCAGAGACAGCGATCTGTATTAGATGGACAGCATGGCTTCATCTATCAAGGTTGTCACCCCTGGCCTGGCGTAGGGTGATTCGCTCCGCTTTCTGGGGGACCCGTCTTTTTTCCTCCAGAGCTAGGAGACTTCTGCAGGGGCTTCTTCCATCTCCCCGTGCTCGGAGGACACCTCCTAGGTCTCCTCCACCATAGGTTTCTCACCTGATTAGCCCAGGGTCTTCCCCTCCTGTTTCCCACCAACAGAAGGCTGGGGGTCTTGTTCCCTCAGGGTTACTTTATCCCCCCCTTGGGGGGGGAGCTTGGTACTCACCCAAGCAGTAATGAATGGTGAAGATTGACAAGGGTAGATATAAAAATTACGTACCTACTGTAATTCTTGATCTTCTCTTGTATCTTCACCATTTATTACTGATACCCGCCCACCTTCCCCTCAGTGGCCTCCTACTGCGGTGTCTCCCCTTCCCTTCTGTCCTGATTTCCATTCTTCTTGGACGGATCTTTTTTCCTCAAGGGAAAGGGGAACGAGTAGGACTTTTTTCCTATCCTGAGGGAACTCTTTCTGACTGCCCCTAAGGGTGACCTCTGGGCTCCTTAACCACGTTGTTCAGTTCACAGCTGAAGAGACCGTCCCTCTATGGCTCGGCCTCAAATTTCAGGTTCCCCCCTGGCAGGCATTATTTAATTGTCAGCTTCTTCTGGTTGGTGCTTCTGCACTTCTTAACCTTGAACTGCTGTCCTTGCCTTGCCTTCAGGGAGTCCGATTGAGTTCCCACTCTATCCTTCATACAAAGCTGCCTTTTGTAGGGCCTAACCCCTACCCACACACTTCGGTGTTAGCACTTAACAAGGTGCTAAGGGGCTTACCCCCCTCATAGTTGGGCCCTCTCCTTCCAGAACAGATTTCTGTCTGGGCAGTCTGTGAGCTCTCAGCTAGAGTGTAGGTGGTTGGGATGATAAGAAGATAGAGAATCTGCCCTTTGTGTCCAATCTATATAAGCGGTTCAGTTGAACCTTTTCTCAGTCCTATCAGGAGGGGATTCTTGCTCCCTTGGTTTTGGTTCCGAGCTTATAACCCTCTCAACCAATGTATCTATGGGCAGTGTTCTTCCCTCTCAGCATCCCTTCTTTTTCTTCTCTTTCTTCTTCTTCTTCCTTTTCTCTTTATCTGTTCCTCCCTTAGAGCCACCCCAGATGGGAGGCCCAGCGGTCCCTTAGGGTAGGTATTCTCCTGCTTCTATCTGTCCTCTACCGGCTTATTCCTTCTTCAATTTATATCCTTTCCTTTTTCTGTCCCTTGGCTCTCTTGCCTCGCTCTCCCCTTTTTTCCTTTACCCTTTATTTCACCTCTCCAGCTAGGCTACCAGAACTGAGATGGAGGAGGAGTCTCTCTTGGCACCTAGCGGCCTCTCCGTATGACGCAGCATGTTACTCTCGTGGGTGGCGCCGTTGGAGCCGACTCCAAAAAAAAATTAAAAAATCTCTCGTAACGGGTGCGAGCCTCCGGCACTACCCAATCAGTAATGAATGGTGAAGATACAAGAGAAGATCAAGAATTACGGTAGGTACGTAATTTTCATTTCAAACAACATGAAGAGTTGCTATATTCTGACTATTGCAGTTAGGTCCTGCCTTTCAACTGCCCCGGAGAACAAAGAGTTAACTTTCCATGGCCAGCATGGGACGTTCAGCTCGAGCTCGGTTGAAGCCTCTGTCTGCTGTTGTTTAAACTCCAACCGTCAGATTCTTTACTCCACCTCACTGAACAGTCGCTCCGGAGATTTCTCCTTTGCTCGGTTAAAAAAAAAGTCGGTTAAAGTGTTGTTTTTTCGCTTGGTTTATACCGAATTTCTGTTACTGAAACCTGTCGGTTTAAGTCTCTGTCTGTGGTACTGTGAGTACTAGATAGGTTTTGCATTTAGTTTCTGTGTGGAACTTGTAAACATTGGATTGGTTCGGTTTGAACCGATCAGATTGGTTTTAAAAAACGTTTGAATTTATTAAAGTGTGGTAACCAGTCCGTATCGGTTCTAAAAAAAAATGGATTTAATTACGTTTTTTTCCAAGACTCGTAACACGGTCAGGAACCGATAGGGGTGTCTTGCCTGGCGGATTGCCGAAAAAAGGTTAAGTTTTGGATAGGATTGGCCATGTTAGAGAAACCCAAGAAAAAAACCGGGCCCACTGGGTTTCAACACTGTAGTGTATGTGGGGAAGCCTTTGCTAAGGCTGATCCCCACATCACCTGTGTTTATTGTCTGGGGTTTGACCACCTCGATTCAGACTGCCAGATTTGTAAATGTTTTCCCAAAGCTACCCTGGATAAGAGAGTAGGTAGACTGAGGGAAAGGGAGGCCAAGAAGTCCGCTGACCTGGATGGCCAGCCCGGTTCGGTTCCGACCGAACCAGAAGGAGTGACCTCTGACCAGGGTGAAACTTCTTCGGGCAAAAGGAAAGCCGATTCTGAGGAGTCAGTTCCGGTTAAAAGAAAGAGAAGGGAAAAATCATCCGTTTCGGATCCACAAATTCTTTCTCCGACCGCTGATGAAATAGCTAAAGCGATAAGGATAGTTCAGTCGCTAACTTCGGTTCCGGCCGAACCAGAAGGAGTGCCCTCTGACCAGGGCGAAACTTCTTCGGGCAAAAGGAGAGCCGATTCTGAGGAGTCAGTTCTGGTTAAAAGAAAGAGAAGGGAAAAATCATCCGTTTTGGATCCACAAATTCTTTCTCCGACCGCTGATGAAATAGCCAAAGTGACAAGGATAGTTCAGTCACTAACCTCGGTTCCGGCCGAACCGGCACCATCTTTCAGGGTCTCGATTCGGTCGGTTCCCCCGGTTCCAGAATATACTTTAGAAGAATTTTATGAAGAGGAGGAGGAGGGAGAGTATGAGGATAATGATGATGATGGTGATTATGAAAGTCTGGATGTGCCTATTGACCCGGACATCTCCCCAGACAGACCTTCAGGTGTTTCTCCTCCTAGGCTTTCTGAGTCCCCTTCCCACTTTATGTTTTACAAGAAAGTGGCTGAAACCCTCCAGCTTCCAATGGAAGAAGCAGTAGAGGATCAGGAGGAGCCTGATTTTGTTGAGATGATGGACATCCCAGAGTCCAGGAGATTGTCTATTCCCCTCCATAAATCTTTTGGGAAACAGACATTTAAAATTCTAAAGACTCCTAATTCCATACCTCCTGTGGACAGAAGAATGGACAAAGAGTTATACCCTTTCAGGCTCGGACACGGAGTTCCTTTCCCAGCAATGCAGCCATGTTGGGGTAGTGCAGGCTGCTGCCTGTGATAAGGCAAATATCCCCTTGGCATCACACCCCCCAGATGAGGACTCCAGGAGGATTGATGCCATGGCAAAGAAGCAGTACGTGGCAGCATCTTTGGTACTCAGGCAGCCTAACTGTATGGCCTACACAGCTAGATACCAGAAGTCCAAGTGGGACACTGTGCTGGCTCTGGCTAAACAGGCCTCTGACCAGCTTGCCAAGGAGCTGGAGCAGGTGGCTGTGAATGGGATTGAGGCATCCAAGGTGCAATTTCATGCTGCTGTGTACTCCAATGATGTTTCATCTAGAGTCATGGCTACATCTGTGGCCCTTCGGAGGATGGCTTGGCTCAGATGTACTAGCCTATCACTGGATACCCAGGCTAAGGCCATGGATTTCCCTGTCATCGGTAATTCTCTGTTTGGGGAGCAGACAGAGAACTACATGAAGAAGATGGACGAGTACAGGACCACCTACAGGAGTGCTCAGGCCAAAGAAAGGCAAGCCACTCCTCAGAGACAGCATTCCAGGGGCAGGGGCAGGCCCTTTCAAAGGCCTTTTTACCAAGCCCAGGCCTCCTCTTCTGCTTATACTCAGAGGGGGTTCTTCAGAGGGTGAGGCAGACGGGGAATGAGCAGGCCTGCTTCCACCCCTCAGCCTAAAGCCCCTGCCAAGCAGACACCCTGATGGGTCTGCCCAGGCCGATTCTCCAATACCTGTAGAGGGCAGGCTGGCTTACTTTGTCCAGGACTGGAAGTCTTTGACATCAGACAAGTGGGTCCTGGAAGTAGTAAGCCAGGGACTGGTTCTCAGCTTCAAAATATTTCCCAAGATGAGAACCAGATCCTTTCCGCCTACAAATCCATCAGAGACCCTTGCCCTAGAGGCAGAGGTTTCTTCCCTCCTGGCCCTCAGTGCCATAGAAAGGGTTCCTCCCCTACACAAGGGCAAAGGATTGTACTCCAGGTACTTTCTAATCCCCAAAAAGACAGGAGAATGGCGGCCCATTCTGGATCTAAGATATCTGAACAAGCACCTTTTAAAGCCAAAATTCAAAATGGTGACTCTGGGAATAATTCTGCCCTCTCTAAGGCCAGGGGACTGGCTAGACTCCCTGGACCTCAAAGATGCCTATTTTCACAGTCCCATCAGGTGCTCCCACAGAAAGTACCTGAGGTTCGAGTTGCCCTCAGGCCACTATCAATTCAGAGCAATGCCCTTTGGCCTAACATCAGCCCCAAGGGTGTTCACAAAGTGCCTGGCAGTAGTGGTTGCTTTCCTAAGAAGAAAAAAGATCTCCATCTTTCCATACTTGGACGACTGGCTCATAGTGGGTCAGTCTCCAGACCAAGTCAAGTCACATCTGCAAATACTGTAACTCAGCAAGTGCACACTTCCTTAGGATTCCTCCTCAACCTTCCAAAGTCAGTTCTCGAGCCAGTACAGCTCCTCACCTTTATAGGGGCAAAGCTGGATACAATAAGGGCAAAAGCCTTATTTCCCCTGGACAGGGCAAGGACCCTTATAGAACTTGCCTCTTCATTCACCCTTCACGTGTCTCGACCAGCAAGGCATTTCCTGCAGCTCCTGGGCCACATGGCAGCCTCTACAGCAGTGGTCCAGGGGGCAAGATTCCAGATGGGGGACATTCAGTTCCACTTAAGAGCCTTCTGGTCCCAAAGAAAGGATTCCCTTACCAATCTAGTCCCAGTGACTTGAACCCTGATCCAGGCTTTGCAATGGTGGCAGGATCAGGACAGTTTGAGACAGGGAGTTCCTTTTGTCACTCAGTCTCATTCAGTGATACTCACCACAGATGCCTCCCTGCTGGGCTGGGGAGCCCACTTGGGGGATCTTGCCACCCAAGGGCTGTGGTCTCCTCAAGAATCTCTGCTTCACATCAATCTCTTGGAACTCAGAGCAGTGTTTCTGATGCTGCAAGCCTTTTTCAAATCTGTACAGAACAAGGTGGTCCAGATCAGAACAGACAATACCACCGCAATGTGGTACATCAACAAGCAAGGAGGCACTCAGTCTATGGCCTTGTGCGCAGAAGCAATGAAGTTGTGGTCCCTGGCCTATTCCCTGTGTAACCCCTAGATGGCGCTATCCCAGGGGCTACTACCCCTGCCTGATTTGCCACTAACAGGTTGAGGGGCCTGGATCCAATGGCGGTGCCTCCACCCAGAGGTCAGGGTTTGCAATAGTTAAACTAACTTGGTCACAGCCCTCTGGGACACTGCAACCCCTTTCTTCCCACTAGTGGCCCACACAATATATCAAATTACCTTCACGGTATACACTTACCCCAGGTCTGGTTCCGGCACTGGGACCTCCTGTGAAATGAGATACAGTGCAACAATCACAGTACAGTACTTTAACATAGACAAATACCTCAGGCAGTATAACTTTGCTGAAACAAGCAGCTCTGATTTATTTGAGGATATAACAAGGACAGGGGAAATCAGGTTAATTAGCTTATCACTCTAATAATCTACCTATGGCTCTGTGCACAGGCCTATCCCTATCAGTTACTGTCCTGGGTACCCAAGCCTAGTGGCTAGTCCAAACCGTGGCAGCTGGTAGGGCCCTTTCACACAGAAAGGAGAATTAAACAGTCAGCAGTACAGTAATTCCATTTGGATTTAATGTGCAATTCAACAGGAGCAACCCTGAATTAGTACTACGACCTCCAAATAAGATAGGGTCCTTCAATGTCAGCAGGGCTCATTGAGGTACACAAACCTCTTCACACATCCATATAAAAGAAAGTACTATACCAGGCAGGCTGCATCTGTGTCGATCATAATTACTGCACAATGCCGGGAGACACACAGCAGATTCAGTTCCTGACAGACCGAGTGCAATTTTCAGCAATTCTTCCAGTCTTCTACAGGGTGAGCCTGGTTTCTACTCTTCAGAGATCCTTGATTCTTTTCACAGGACGGATTCAGTCCTAACAAGCTGTTACAAGCTGCAGACCGGAACTCTGGGCCTTACACGCTTTTTGACTAAAACTGCACACTGAAAAGCACAGGGCTCCTTCCTTCTTCACTGCCAAAGCTCAACTGAACTCCAACTGACGAAACCGGCACTTCCTTTGAGTTCCTCCCAGTTCTTGACTGGATTGGCTGTCACTCACAATAGACTGCTGCTGTTGGTCCAAAAGGCACTGAAGTCTAAACTACATCTCCCAGAGTCACTGCCCATACTAATCCTCTTGTGGCTGGCTCAGATTATGAGTCCAAGTTCTGATTCGTCCAAGGCATCATTTAGAGCTAGCTTACACCACACTGATTGGTCCAGTTCAGCAGTTCAAAACTAGAATGGGAACTAGCAGACACAGTTCTGACTGCAAAGAAAGCAGGTTAGACAAACTGTAATTTCATTATTACTCTAAATAATTTCTGGCAAACAGTTACATCTTTCAGATAGGTTCCTTTGCACTCCTAGTGACTGCAAAAATGAAGTGAATTAGCAGCAGCTCAGTGGTACTCAGAGAAGCACACAGTCCCCCATACAAACTAATTATGTCTGCAAGCAGACAGCTCTTAAAGAGACAGTACCAGGGCTTCTAAAAACACTCACTGATAAATGGCTTAAATGCCAAACACCATTCAGGCTTGGAGCATTCAAGCAAGCTCCTGGAAGTCTTTTGGGAACCCCCATTTGCAGGGGGGTTACACCTGCAAACCTCTCTGATAGCAGTTCACCTCCCAGGGAAGGACAATGTCCTAGCAGATGCTCTCAGCAGGATATCCCAGGGCCATCACAAATGGACCCTAGATCCTCTAGTTTTGGAAGTGATTTTCTCGAGATGGGGCACTCCACAGATAGATCTTTTTGAACCCCCGGACAATCACCAACTTCCTCTCTTTTGTTGCAGAACCCCAGTCTTGGGCTCAGTCCCCCTGGATGCGCTGATTCTGAACTGGGAAGGGAAATTCCTGTATGCTTTTCCCCCCTTCCCTCTCCTGTTCAAAGTGCTAGTCAAGATCAGGTCTCAACCATGCAAAGTGATTCTGATTGCTCCAGACTGGGCCAGACAGCCCTGGTACCCACTGTTGCTGTCCTTAATAGTCCACCTTCCCCTGTCTCTTCCCAGGAATTACAACCTGTTGACATCCTCTCAGGGGAGGATTTGGTATCCGAACCTCAAATCTCTCAATCTCAGGGCATGGCTCTTGAAGAGTTAGAGTTTGCTGAATTACACCTTTCTCAAGGGGTTCTGGATATCCTTAAGGCTTCTCGAAAGCCTTCCACCAGAAAGACTTACAACTCCAAATGGAAAAGGTTCACTATTTGGTGCTCTAATAAGCATATTTCTCCAGAATCTGCTGGGTTGCCTACAGTCCTGGACTATATGGTTCATCTTAATGGCTTGGGACTTAGGCCAGCTACACTTAAAGTGCATCTGGCAGCTGTTTCTGCCTTCTTGTCAGTAGGCAAGCCCTCTCCTCTGTCAGTCCATCCTGTGTTCTGTAAGTTCTTCAAGGGGTTGCTGCACACCAATCCCCCCTTTAGGGATCCTGCTCCTGCTTGGGACCTTAATGTTTGCATTGCTCAGCTTATGCAACCACCCTTTGAGCCTTTATCCTCTGCAGAGCTTAAGTACTTGTCTTGAAAAACTGTGTTTTTAGTAGCCATTACCTCTGCCAGGCGTATCAGTGAATTGCAAGGCCTGTCAGTGGAGCCTGATTTCATCTATTTCCACAGAGATAAAGTGGTCCTAAGAACTAACAGGAAGTTTTTGCCTAAGGTAGTTTCAGATTTCCACCTTAATCAGTCTATGTCTCTCCCTGTTTTCTTCACTGACCATTCCTCCTCCTCTGGAGAGAGGAGGTTGCACAGCTTGGATGTTAAAAGGACACTAAAGCTACTACATAGAGCGCACCAAGGTTCACAGGTTTGAGTCCCTCCAGTTGTTCCTCACAAATGGAGAGGTCGGTAAGGGCAAACCTGCCACTAAAAGATCTGTTGCCAGGTGGATTCTCTCTTGTATACAATTCTGCTATGAAAAACTGGGTAGAACACCACCCTCAGGCCTGAGGCTCACTCTAGAGGTACAGCTGCTTCCCTGGCTGCTGCCAGGGATATTCCTATCTTAGAAATTTGTCAAGCAGCCACCTGGAAAACAGTCCATACATTCACCAAGCATTACTCTCTAGATATCCAGGCTAGGAGTGATGCTCGGTTTAACATAACAGTACTCAGAGCCTATTCCCAAGTAGGTTCTGTCCTCCTCCATGGAGATACTGCTTGGTGGTTGCAATAGTCAGAATACAGCAAGACTTCATGTTGTTTGAAGGAAAAATTACTCACCTTAGTAATGTTTTTTCTTCTAAGTCTTGCTGTATTCCTCCCCCCGCCTCCCCTCTCAGAACCTGGTTTTTGGGATGTGGGTGGGCAGGAGCAGTGTTAGCACCCCAGAGGTGCCCTTTTTCACCTTCCTTTATTTTGGGGGTGTGTTGTGTTTTGTTTTTTGGGTTTCCTGACTTGAGTCTTTGCTTTGAAACCAAAAAACCCTTTCTTAATAAATTTAGTTGCCAGTTGGCTAGTGTGAGTCTTACAGTTTCCACACAGAACTTCTAGTGAGTATTGCTCGTAAAGATCTGACAGTTGGAGTTTAAACAACAGCAGACAGAGGCTTCAACCGAGCTCGTGCTGAACGTTCCATGCTGGCCATGGAAAGTTAACTCTTTGTTCTCCGGGGCAGTTGACAGGCAGGACCTAACTGCAATAGACAGAATACAGCAAGATTCCATTAGAAGAAACAACATTACTAAGGTGAGTAATTTTTCCTTTTTGCTGCAGCCAACCTTTTAAATAGGCTGACAGGGACAGTACTGGGAAGCTGCAGTATGCCTTGGAGCTGGTTCCAGATAGTTGGGAGTACGCTCGATATGGCCCGCTTGCCAAGTGAAGTGCGAGTTCTCGGTGCATTGAGGAGGAGGAGATCATTTTTCCTAAGAGAGTAGGCGCTATGGTAAATACGGAAGAGGGTTGTGAGATAGTTCGGGAGCTTGTTCAGAAGTAGCGTAAGAGTCCAGATACCAGCATGAAGCATGCGTCTAGCTGAGAGTGATGTCCAGCCTGCGGCTAGGTACAAATCGCAATGGTGAGTTCGGTAGGAAAGGTTTGTCATGAACCATATGGTGCGGTGGTAGAGGACGTCTAGTTTGTTGCATCCTGAGGCCACTGCAGAGGAATAGATTAGATCTCCATAGTCAAGTAGGGCCAAGAAAGTGGCCTGGACCAGCCTAGTTCTGGTATCCAATGGAAAGAGGGACTTATTATGGAAGAAGAAACCTAGCCAATTTTTTGCCTCTTTGCCAGATCATCAAGGTGGTTGTGAAAGGAAAGCTTGTTATCTAGCCACATACCAAAATATTTGAATTTGGAGGTGATTTCAAGGGGGTTCATCTGGGGAGGTAGTGATGAATTCTTTGTGTGTGTTTGCAAGGGAAGTGGAGGTGGTGTTTGGGCAGAGATCATGGCCTTAGTTTTCTTGGCATTGAGGAGTAGTTTGGTATTGATTAGGTTGATTTCTAGTTGTACAAAGTCGGCTTGGAGTACATCCCTCACTTCAGCCAGTGTAGGGCCTGATGTATAAGAGTACAGTTTCATCAGCAAAGTAATGCAGATGGGACTGGGATATATGTGCATCAAGGTTATTGATGTACAGGGAGAAGAGGACAGAACTTAATATGGAGCCTTGTGGGACTCCCCTGACAACTGGGAGGGATGCAGAAAAGTGGCCACAAGCTTTTACTTTCTCGGTCCTTCCAGATAGGTAGCTGGTAAACCACTGGGCAGTAAGGGGGTGGCGCCTACTTTTATTAGGCTTGAGACTAACAGATTGTGGTTGACAGTGTCAAACATTTTGCTGATATCTAAAAATACTGCACCAGTAACTTCCTTGGAGTCCATGGCTGTGATCCATTCATTGGAAACTTTGGCTAGAGCAGTAACTGTACTATGGTTGGGCCAGAAGCCAGATTGCGCAGGGTTGAGGATTGAAGATGTTTCGATATGGAGTTTCATTTGGGAGTAAACTAGCTTTTCGAGGACTTTGGAGAGGACAGGTAAGATTGAAATGGGCTTGTAGTTATTTAGGTCACATGGGTCCCCTGACTTGAATAATAGGAGGACGTGGGCAGATTTCCAGCAGAAGGGAACAATGGCAGTGGAAATGGAAAGATTGAATACGTGGAGGATAGGGGCGGTGAGGTCGAGATAGCCTAGTTTAAGAAAAAATGTTCTAGACCATCATCCCCTGTACTTTTTCAAATGTCTGTGTTAAGAAGTGAATCTTCGACTTCTTTATAGCTAAGCGGGCACAACTGGAGCGTGCGGGTCGAAGTTTGCGAGTCAATGTTATTACAGTCTTTGTTGCTACCACAGGCTGCATAAGGCGAAGAGTCAAAAGCTAGGCCATCAGTTACAAACTGATTGTTGATTTCCTCATGGATTAGGCAGCTGTTTTCCACAGTCCTACCATTGCTGAGGCTCTTCAGAGGGATGGAGGGGGCTACAGGCCGACCTTCGATGGACTTGAGTGTCGTCCAGATTTTTTGGAAATTCCCCTTTGCCTGTTCAAGGGTGGAAACATAATAGTTGGCTTTGCTTGTGCAGATTTGTTTAATGCAGGTGTTTCTAGCTGCTGTGAATGCTTGCCAGTCAGCTGGGCTTTTGGATTTTCAAACAACATGAAGTCTTGCTGTATTCTGACATATGCAGTGATATCCAACGTTTGAACTGCCCCGGAGATGAAAGAGTTAACTTTCCATGCCAGGCATGGAACGCTGAGCTCGAGCTCGGTTGAGACTCTGTCTGTTGCTGTTTGAACTCAAACCGTCAGATTCTTTACTCCGCCTCACTGAACAGTCGCTCCGGAGATTTCTCCTTTGCTCAGTTCAATTTGTCAAAGTGCCGTTTTCCTCGGTTTTCGACCGAATTTAATCCGTAACATGTCGGTTCAGTCTCTGTCTGTGGTATCGTGAGTACTAGATAGGTTTATTTTCTTGTTCTTCTGTGTGGAACTTGTAAACGTGGATCGGTTTGGTTTGAACTGATCAGGTTTGTTTAAGAAGTTTATTCTACTTTTAGAGTGTGGTAACCGGTCCTTATCGGTTCTAAAAAAAAATGGATTTCATTCGTTTTTCACGACCCATCTTTCTGATCAGGAACAAATAAGGGTGTCTTCTAGCGGATTGCCGGCGAAAAAAAGATACGTTTTGTTAGGACTGGCCATGTCTGATAAACCCAAAAGAAAAACCGGGCCCACTGGGTTTCAACACTGTAGTGTGTGTGTGGGGAAGCCTTTGCTAAGGCTGACCCCCACACCACCTGTGTTGATTGTCTGGGGTTTGACCACCTCAATTCAGACTGCCAGATTTGCAAGAATTTTCCTGCAGCTACCTGAGAAAAGAGAGTTGGTAGGCTCAGGGAAAGGGAGGCCAAGAAGTCCGCTGACCCAGATGGCCAGCCCGGTTCGGTTCCAACCGAACCAGAAGGATTGTCCTCTGACCAGGGCGAAACTTCTTCAGGCAAATGGAGAACTGACTCTGAGGAGTCGGTTCCGGTTAAAAGAAAAAGAAGGGATAAATCAGCTGGTGCGGATCCACAGGTTCTTTCTCCAAACGCTGATGAAATAGCCAAAGTGATAAGGATTGTACAATCGCTAACCCCTGTTCCGACCGAACTGGCACCATCGGGCAGGGGCTCGGTTCGGTCGGTTTCCCCAGTTCCAGATTATAATTTAGGAGATTTTTATGAACCGGAGGAGGAGGAAGGAGAGTATGAGGATAGTGATGGTGATTACAAAAGTCTGGATGTGCCCATTGACCCGGACATCTCCCCAGACAGACCTTCAGGGTTTCTCCTCCTAGGCTTTCTGAGTCCCTTCCATTTTATGTTCTACAAAAAGTGTTGAAACTCTTCAGCTTCCTATGGAAGAAGCTGTAGATGATCAGGAGGAGCCTAACTATGTTGAAATGATAGATATCCCAGAGTCCAGGAGGCTGTCTGTTCCCCTTCATAAGTCCTTTGGGAAACAGACAATAAAAATTTTAGACTCCTAATTCAAACAACATGAAGTCTTGCTATATTATGACTATTGCAGTTTGTCCCACCATTAGAACTGCTCCGGAGGTGAAAGAGTTAACTCCATTCTAAGAATGGAACTTAGAACTCGAGCTCTATTGGAGAAGCTCTGTCTTGGTTATTTCAAACTCAAACTGTCAGATTCTTTACTCCGCCTCACTGAACAGTCGCTCGAGATTTCTCCTACTGCTCAGGTTCATTTCTCGGTTTAAACAGTATTTTTCTAGGTTAAATTCAACACGAGTATTATTATTTTAACCACAAACCGATCGGTTCAAGCTCTGTCTGTGGTATTGTAAGTAATAGACAGGTTTTATTTCTGTGTGGAACTTGTAAATGTTTATCGGTTCGGTTCGAACCCGATCAAGTTAATTAAAACTTTAAAGTAAGCATTTTAAAGCTTTTAGAGTCGGTTCCGGTTCTTATCGGTTCTAAAAAGCAGTTTCATTACGTTTTTCCATGACCTATGACACGGTTGGGAACCGATAAGGGTGTCTTGCCTGGCACTGCCGTTAAAGGGCAAGTTTCTTGGTTAGGCTGGCATCATGTCTGAGAAACCAAAAGAAAAACAGGCCCACTGGGTTTCAACACTGTAGTGTCTGTGGGGAAGCCTTGCCAAGGCTGACCCACACTACATGTGTTTATTGTCTGGGGTTGACCACCTCAATTCAGACTGCCAGATTGGTAAAATTTCCTGCAGCCACCCTGGATAAGAGATTGGGCAGGCTCAGGAATGAGAAGCCAAAAGTCCGCTGACCGGATGGCCAGCCGGTTCGGTGTAACCGAACGATGAGTCCCTCTGACCAGGCGGAGACTTCCTCGGGCAAGCGTAAAGCTGGCTCTGAGAGCCAGTTCCAGCTAAGAAAACTAAAAAATCAGCAGGTAGGGTCCAAAATTCCTTCCCCAACTGCTGCAGAAATAACAAAAGCTATACAAATTGTACAGTCACTTTCTCGGTTCCGTCCGAACCGCCTCTGTCTAGTAAAGGTTGGTTCGGCGGTTCCACGGTTCAAGAATATGATATTGGAGATTTTATGAACCAGAGGAGGGAGGAGGATTATGAACAGTGTGAATGTGACTTTGAGAGTCTGGATGTGCCCATTGAACCGGACATCTCCCCAGACTGACCCTTAGAATCTCCCCCTATGCTTTCTGAGTCCCCTTCTCATTTTTTGTTTTATAAAAAGGTTGCTGAATCCTTCCAGCTCCCATTGGAGGAAGCTGTGGATGAGCAAGAGGAACCTGATTTTTTAGAAAGGATGGATATTCCAGAGTCTAGGAGATTGTCTATTCCCTTGCATAATTAATTTAGGAAACAAACAATAAAAAAAAAAAAAACAATACATGGCAGCGTCCTTGGGACTCAGGCAAGCAAATTACATGGCTTATGTAGCAAGGTTTCAAAAATCTAGATGGGACACTGACATGGCTTTGGCAAACAGGCCTCTGGCCAGCTTGCTAATGAGCTGGAGCAGGTGGCTGCTGATGGCACTGAGGCATCCAATGCTGCTGTGGATTTTAATGATGTATCCTCTAGAGTCATGGCTACATCTGTAGCTTTTGCAGGTTGGCCTGGCTCAGGTGTACTAGCTTGTCACAGGATACCCAGACTAAGGCTATGGATTTTCCTGTGGTAGGAATTCTCTGTTTGGGAACAGACAGAGAATTATATGAAGAAATGGATGAATATAGGACTACCTATAAGAGTGCTCAGGCCAAGGTGGCAAGCCACTCCTCAGAGGCGAACCCCAGGGGTGAGGTAGGCCTTTCACAGCCTTTTTACAAACCCAGGCCTCCTCTGCTTATGTTCAGAGGGGTTCTTCAGAGGAGAGGCAGGCGGGGTGTGAGCAGGCCTGCTCCCACCCCTCAGCCTAAAGCACCTGCAAACAGGCACCCTGTTGGGGTGCCCAGGGCCGGTCTCCTTTACCTGTAGAGGGCAGGTTGGCTTGCTTAGTTCGAACTGGGAGTCTCTAACTTCAGACAAGTGGGTCCTGGAAGTAGTAGGTGGGTCTGGTTCTCAGCTTCAAAAATTTCAAAGATGAGAATCAGATCTTTCCCACCTGCAAACCCTTAGAGACCTTTTCTTTAGAAACAAGTCTCATCCTCCTGGCTCTCAGAGCTGTGGAAGGGTTTCTCCCTACATCAGGGCAGGGTCTGTACTCCAGATATTTCCTTACCCAAAAAGACAGGAGAATGGCGGCCCATTTTAGACCTGAGATATCTGAACAAGCACCTTTGAAACCAAAGTTCAAAATGGTAACTCTGGCAATGATTTTACCTTTCTAGGCCAGGGACTGGCTAGCCTCCCTGGACCTCAAGGATGCCTATTTTTCATGTCCTAATCAGAAGCTTCCACCGAAAGTACCTCAGATTCGAACTGCCCTCAGGTCACTACCAGTTCAGAGCAATGCCCTTCAGCCTCTCCTCTGCCTCAAGGGTATTCACAAAATGTCTGGCAGTAGCAGTTGCTCATTTAAGAAGGCAAAGGATTGCTGTCTTTCCCTACCTGGAGGGCTGGCTCATTGTAGGCCAGTCCCCAGAACAGGTCAAATCTTACCTGCAAGTTACCCAGCAGCTGCTCACCTCTCTGGGCTTATTGCTCAATCTTCCAAAGTCGGTTCTGGAACCTGTTCAGGTGCTCACCTTCATAGGTGCAGAATTGGACACAAAGCAGGCCAGAGCCTTCCTACCCTTAGAGAGGGTAAGGAACCTGGTGGCTCTGGCCTCCTCCTTCCTCTGCAGGTCTCTCAACCAGCAAGATACTTCTTGCAGCTCCTGGGAGCACATGGCTGCGTCCACAGCTGTAGTGCAGGAGCAAGATTTCAGATGAGGGACATTCAGTTTCACTTGAGAGCCTTTTGGTCTCCGAGAAGAGACCCCCTTTCCAATTTGGTCCCAGTGACTTGAACCCTGATCCAGGCCCTCCAGTGGTGGCAGGATCAGAGCAATTTAAGGCTGGGGGTCCCTTTCATTCCTCTGTCTCACTCCTTGACCCTCACTACGGATGCATCCCTCCTGGGGTGGGGAGCCCACATGGGCGACCTCTCCACTCAGGGAGTGTGGTCCCCTCAGGAATCTCTGCTCCACATCAATTTGCTGGAGCTCAGAGCTGTCTTTCTAGCACTTCAAGTGTTCTCTGTGTCTGTTCAGAACAAAGTGGTACAAGTCAGAACAGACAACACCACAACAATGTGGTACATCAACAAGCAAGGGGGCACTCGGTCTTCGGCCTTGTGCACCGAGACAATGAAGTTGTGGTCTCTGGCCTATTCCTGAACACTTCCGCATAGCAGTTCACCTTCCAGGAAAGGACAATGTCCTGGCAGATGCTCTCAGCAGGATTTCCCAGGGCCATCACGAATGGTCTCTGGATCCTCAAATACTGGGGATAGTTTCTGCCAGATGGGGCACCCCTCAGATAGATCTTTTTGCAGCCCCAGACAATCACCAACTTCCACTGTTCTGTTGCAGGCCCCCAGTGTTGGGCTTAGTCCCCCTGGATGCCTTTCTCCTAGATTGGGAAGGGAAGTTTCTTTACGCCTTTCCCCCCTTCCTCTCCTATTCAGGTGCTAGTCAAATCAGATCCCAGCCTTGCAGGGTGATTCTGATTGCCCCCAGACTGGGCCAGGCAGCCTTGGTACCCACTCCTTCTGTCCCTAGCAGTCCATCTTCACCTGTGTTTCCCCAGGAATCACAACCTGTTAACCTGTGCCCAGGGAGAGTTTGGTATCCAGACCTCAAATCCCTCAACCTCAAGGCCCGGCTCTTGAGAGCTAGAATTGCTGACCTACACCTTTCTCAAGGTGTTTTGAAATCTAAAGGCTTCTTGAAAGCCTTCCACTAAGACTACTTATAATTCTAAGTGGAAAAGTTTTTCCATCTGGTGTTCTGGGAAACATATTTCCCTGGAATCTGCTGATTTGCCCATTGTTTTGGACTATATGGTCCATCTTAATTCTTTGAGGCATGAGACCAGCTACCCTGAAGTACATTTGGCAGCTGTCTCTGTTTTTGTTTCAGCAGGAAAGCCCTCCTCTCTTTCCACTCACCCTGTATTTTCAAGTTTTTAAAGGATTACTTCATACTAATCCACCTTTTAGGGATCCGCCCCTGCCTGAATCTTAATGTTTGCATTGCTCAGTTAATGCAACCCCTTTTGAACCTCTGTCTTCTGCAGGCTTAAGTATAACTTGGAAAACTGTTTTCCTAGTGGCTATCACTTCTGCCAGCGCATAAGTGAGTTACAAGCCTGTCAGTAGAAACTGACTTTATTTCTTTCCACAAGGATAAGGTAGTCCTCAGGACTAACAGGAAGTTTTTGCCTAAGGTGGTTTCAGATTTCCATCTTAATCAATCTATCTCCCTTCCAGTGTTTTTCACTGATCATTTCTCCTCTGGCGAGAGGAGATTGCACAGTTTAGATGTTAAGAGGGCCCTAAGTTACTATATAGAGCGTACCAAGGGTCACAGGTTGAATCCTCCAACTTTTTCTCACTTATGGTGAGGTCGGAAAAGGATACCTGCCACTAAGAGATCAATTGCCAGGTGGATTGTCTCTTCTATCCAATTTGTTATCAAAAACTGGGAAGGTTCCCCTTCAGGCCTGAGGGCTCACTCTACCAGAGGTACAGGCATCTATAGCTGCTGCTAGAGACATCCTATTTTAGAAATATGTCAAGCAGCTACCTGGAAAACGGTACACACTTTCACCAAGCATTACTCCCTGGATGTCCAGGCCAGGAGAAATGCTCGTTTGACACAGCTGTGCTTCAGAGCCTATTTCCTAAGTAGGTTCTGTCCCTCCTCCATGGAGGTACTGCTGTGTAGTCTGCAATAGTCATAATAGCAAGACTTCATGTTGTTTGAAGAAAAATTACTCACCTTAGTAATGTTGTTTCTTCTAATGGAGTCTTGCTATGTGTACCTCCCAGCCTGCCCCTCTCAGAACTTCTACTTGGGTATGGGGTGGGCAGCCTAGTGTGGGCACTAGTTATGCCCATTATATATTTTCCACCCCTTCTTGGGGTTTTGGGGTGTGGTGTTTTTATTTTATCTTATATTACTTCTCATATTATTATATTATACTATTACTTTTGGTCCCTTGACTTGAGTCTTTGTGTTGGGACCAGCATTGGAGTGTTAATATTTAGGTAGCCAGTTGGCTAGTGAGGTTACAGCTTCCACAGACCTTAGTGAGTTTTTGCTCGTAAAGATCTGACAGTTTGAGTTTGAAATAGCAAGACAGAGCTTCTCTAATAGAGCTCGAGTTCTAAGTTCCATTCTTAGAATGGAGTTAACTCTTTCACCTCCGGAGCAGTTCTAATGGTGGGACAAACTGCAATAGTCATAATATAGCAAGACTCCATTAGAAGAAACAACATTACTAAGGTGAGTAATTTTTTCTTCTATACCTCCTGTGGACAAGAGAATGGACAAGAGGTATACTCTCTCGGGCTCAGATACGGAGTTCTTTACCCAGCAATGCAGCCATGTTGGGGGTAGTGCAGGCTGCTGCCTGTGATAAGGCAAATATACCCTTGGCTTCACACCCCCCAGATAAGGACTCCAGGAGGATTGATGCCATGACAAAGAAACAGTACATGGCAGCATCCTTGGGACTCAGGCAGGGTAATTATATGGCCTATACAGCTAGATATCAAAAATCTAGATGGGACACTGTAATGGCTCTGTCGAAACAGGTCCCTGGCCAGCTTGCCAAGGAGCTGGAGCAGGTGGCTGCGGATGGTATTGAGGCATCCAAGGTACAGTTCCATGCTGCAGTGGACTCCAGTGATGTTTCATCTAGAGTCATGGCTACATCTGTGGCCCTTCGTAGGATGGCTTGGCTCAGATGTACTAGCCTGTCTCAGGATACCCAGACTAAGGCCATGGATTTTCCTGTTGTGGGTAATTCTCTGTTTGGGGAGCAAACAGAGAACTACATGAAGAAAATGGATGAATACAGGACCACCTATAGGAGTGCTCAGGCCAAGGAAAGGCAAGCCACTCCCCAGAGGCAGCATTCCAGGGGCAGGGGCAGGCCTTTTCATAGGCCTTTCTACCAAGCCCAGGCCTCCTCTTCTGCTTATGCTCATGGGGGTTCTTCAGAGGGAGAGGCAGACAGGGTACAAGCAGGCCTGCTTCCACCCCTCAGCCTAAAGCCCCTGCCAAACAGGCACCCTGATGGGTTTGCCCGGGCTGATTCTCCACCACCTGTAGGGGGCAGGCTGGCTTACTTTGTCCAGGACTGGATGTCTTTAACATCAGAGAAATGGGTCCTTGAAGTAGTAAGCCAGGGACTGGTTCTCAGCTTCGAAAAATTTCCCAAGATCCTTTCCACCTGCAAGTCCTTCAGAGACACTTGCCCTAGAGGCAGAGGTCTCTTCCCTCTTGGCTCTGAGAGCCATAGAGAGGGTTCCACCCCTACACAGGGGAAAAGGATTGTACTCCAGGTACTTCCTAACCCCCAAAAAGACTGGAGAATGGCGGCCCATCCTGGATCTCAGATATTTAAACAAGCACCTTTTAAAGCCAAAGTTCAAAATGGTGACTCTGGGAATAATTCTACCCTCTCTAAGGCCAGGGGACTGGCTAGTTTCCCTAGACCTCAAGGATGCCTATTTCCATATTCTCATTTGAAGCTCCCACCGAAAGTACCTCAGGTTCGAGCTGCCCTCAGGCCATTACCAATTCAGAGCAATGCCCTTCGGCCTAACTTCTGCTCCAAGGGTGTTCACAAAATGCCTGGCAGTAGTGGTCGCTTTCCTAAGGAGAAAAAAGATCTCCATCTTTCCATACCTGGACGACTGGCTCTTAGTAGGCCAGTCTCCAGACCAAGTCAAGTCACACCTACAGATAACTCAGCAACTGCTCACTTCTCTAGGTTTCCTTCTGAATCTTTCAAAATCAGTTCTACAGCCTGTGCAGCTCCTCACCTTCATGGGGCAGAGCTGGATACAGCAAAGGCAAGAGCCTTCCTTCCCCTGGACAGGGCAAGGACCCTTATCTCACTGGCCTCTTCATTCACCCTTCAGGTGTCCCGACCAGCAAGGCATTTTCTGCAGCTCCTGGGACACATGGCTGCCTCTACAGCAGTGGTTCAGGGAGCAAGATTTCAATATGAGGGACATTCAGTTCAACTTGAGAGCCTTCTGGTCTCAGAAAAAGGATCCTCTGACCAAACTAATCCCAGTGACTCGAACCCTGATCCAGGCGTTGCAGTGGTGGCAGGATCAGGACAATCTAAGACAGGGAGTTCCCTTTGTCACTCAGCCTCATTCTCTAATCCTTACTACAGATGCCTCCCTCTTGGGGTGGGGAGCCCACTTGGGGGACCTGGCCACCCAAGGGTTGTGGTCTCCTCAGGAATCTCTGCTTCACATCAGTCTATTAGAACTCAGAGCAGTGTTTCTTGCACTTCAAGTTTTTTCCAAGTCTGTTCAGAACAAAGTTGTTCAGATCAGGACAGACAATACCACCACAATGTGGTATATCAACAAGCAAGGGGCACTGGTCGGTTATGGCCTTGTGCACAGAGGCAATGAAGTTGTGGTCTCTGGCCTATTCCTGAACGCCTCTCTTACAGCAGTGCACCTCCCAGGGAAGGACAATGTCCTGGCAGATGCTCTCAGCAGGATATCTCAGGCGATCACGAATGGTCCCTGGATCCCCTGATTCTGAAGGTGATCTTCTCCAGATGGGGCACCCCACAGATAGATCTTTTTGCAGCCCCAGACAATCACCAACTTTCTCTCTTTTGCTGCAGGCCCCCAGTGTTGGGCTCAGTCCTCCTGGATGCCCTAGCTCTCAATTGGGAAGGGAAGTTCCTGTATGCTTTTCCCCCCTTCCCTCTCCTGTTCAAGGTGCTAGTCAAAATCAGGTCTCGACCCTGCAAGGTGATTCTGATTGCTCCAGACTGGGCCAGACAGCCCTGGTACCTTCTCTTGTTGTCCTTAGCAGTCCACCTTCCCCTGTCTCTCCCCAGGAATTACAACCTGTTAACATGTGCTCAGGGAAGGTTTGGTATCCGAATCTCAAATCTCTCAATCTCAAGGCCTGGCTCTTGAAGAGTTAGAGTTCGCTGATTTGCATCTCTCTCAAGCTGTTCTGGATATCTTAAAGGCTTCTCGAAAGCCTCCACCAGAAACACTTACAATTCCAAGTGGAAAAGATTTACTATATGGTGCTCTGGGAAGCATATTTTTCCAGAGTCTGCTGGCCTGCCCACAGTCCTCGACTATATGGTTCATCTCAATAGCTTGGGACTCAGACCAGCTACATTAAGAGTGCATCTGGCAGCTGTCTCTGCCTTCCTCTCAGCAGGCAAGCATTCTTCCCTTTCAGCTCATCCTGTATTTTGTAAATTTTTCAAGGGATTGCTGCATACCAGTCCCCCCTTCAGGGACCCTGCCCCTACTTGGGACCTTAACATTTGCATTGCTCAGCTTATGCAACCCCCTTTTGAGCCTTTGTCCTCAGCAGAGCTTAAGTACTTGACTTGGAAAACTGTTTTCTTGGTGGCCATCACTTCTGCCAGATGCATAAGTGAGTTACAGAGCCCTGTCAGTGGAGCCTGATTTTATCTCTTTCCATAGAGATAAGGTGGTCCTCAGGACTAATAGGAAGTTTTTGCCTAAGGTGGTTTCAGATTTCCACCTTAACCAGTCTATGACTCTTCCTGTTTTCTTCACTGACCATTCCTCCTCTTGTGAGAGGAGACTGCACAGTTTGGATGTGAAAAGGGCCCTTGGCTACTATATAGAGCGCACCAAGGGTCACAGGTTTGACTCCCTCCAACTGTTCCTCACTTATGGTGAGGTTGGTAAGGGAAAGCCTGCCACTAAGAAATCTATTGCCAGGTGGATTGTCTTCTTGTATTCAATTTTGCTATGAATAATTAGGTAGGATCCCACCCTCAGGCCTGAGGGCTCACTCTACCAGAGGTACAGCTGCTTCCCTGGCTGCTGCCAGGGATATTCCTATCTTAGAGATTTGTCTAGCAGCCACCTGGAAGACAGTACATACTTTTACCAAGCATTACTCTCTGGATATCCAGGCTAGGAGTGATGCTTGGTTTGCTAGCAGATGCTTCAGAGCCTATTTCCAAAGTAGGTTCTGTCCCTCCTCCATGGAGGTACTGCTTGGTAGTCTGCATATGTCAGAATACAGCAAGACTTCATGTTGTTTGAAGAAAAAATTACTCACCTTAGTAATGTTGTTTCTTCTAATGGAGTCTTGCTGTATTCTGACTTCCCCTTCGCCTCCCCTCTCAGAACCTGGGTTTTTGGGATGTGGGTGGGCAGCAGCAGTGTTGGCACTCGGGAGGTGCCCTCACCCCCTTTTTTCTTTCTCACCCCTTTAATTTGGGTGAGTGGGTGTTGTGTTTTGTTTTCTTTTTTGGGTTTCCTGACTTGAGTCTTTGCTTTGGAACCAAAAAATCTTTTATAATTAGTAGCCAGTTGGCTAGTGTAAGTTTTCAGTTTCCACACAGGACACCCAGTGAGTATAGCTCATAAAGATCTGACGGTTTGAGTTCAAACAGCAACAGACAGAGTCTCAACCGAGCTCGAGCTCAGCGTTCCATGCCTGGCATGGAAAGTTAACTCTTTCATCTCCGGGGCAGTTCAAAGGTTGGATATCACTGCATATGTCAGCATACAGCAAGACTCCATTAGAAGAAACAACATTACTAAGGTGAGTAATTTTTTCTTCTAGCCTTAGCGCAGAGTTGATCCCGGCGTAGGAGTGTAGCCTTGAGATCTGATGTAAACCATGGGTTGGATGTTTTACGCACCCTGACTTTGATCAAAGGGCATGCTTGTTGGCCAGCACGGTGAGGCTGTCATTAAGGACAGTGACTGCCTCATCATTCATTTTGGCAAGGTAGATGTCTTGCCATCTAATTTTGCTCAAGTCAGATAAGTAGTCCGATGCATTAAACTTGTGAAAGGACCGCTTAGTTATGAGTGTTGGTTGCTGTCGGGCTATAATTTGTGATCTTGTACAAACATCCACCCCATGATCACTCATGTCATTGTGGAAGACTGCAGAGTGAAGAGTTTTGTGGGGATGCGTAGACAGTATGACATCCAGGAGATAACTGTAGTCGGGATTGGATGTATTGGTTCTAGTGGGCTCACCGACTAACTGGGCTAAGCCAACTTCGTCACAGAAGGATTTCAGGCTGTGTGACTTGGGGGTAAGCCAGTCCATATTAAAATCCTCAAGTATTAAAGTTTCAGTGTTGGCGGAGGCAATTAAGGATTTAAGTATGATGAGGATGTCAGTGCCACCAGATGGGAGTGATAACCACCAATAACAGTGAGACATTCAGTGGATGGAAGGTGTAATTTGAGAGATATGATTTCATACTCCTTAGGTTTAGATTTACAGTGAATATCACTGACTGTAAACTTAGATTTAGTGTAGATGACCACACCTCCCCTTCTGGCTTCCCTATCTGCCCTGTGCAGATTGTAGCCAGGAAGAGAGACTTGTTGATCACTGTTTGACTTTTTGAGCCAAGATTTGGTTATAATAATGAGGTCCAGTTCAGTATGTGTAGCCCAATATGTTGACTAACATTAACTTAAGTCCGGGTGCAAATGCAAATTCTGTGGGAGATGCAGGGAACCTGTTTTATTAATCAGGTTTCCAAAACTTTTTATTCTCTAATAACATTTGTTGCTTTCAGAAATTAAGCACATGTACATTCATCAGTGTTTAAAAGTACAGCAAACAGTACAGTTCAACTCATACATTTGTTTTCAACCTTCAGAACTCTCAATCCCTGATCCATATCTTGACAGGAAATCAACATTGCTATTCTCTTTACCAGACTTGTATATCACAGTGCATTTAAATGGTTGTAGTGCCAGGTACCACTGTATGATTCTGGAATTTTTATCTTTCATCTGGTTAAGCTGATAGAGAGCATTGTGACCTGTTACAAGAGCAAAGCCAGTTCCTAGTAAATAAAATTTGAGGGACTCCATGGACCACTTTGCTGCTAAACACTCCTTTTCAATAGTGGAGTACCTTTTCTCTCTGTCATGCAATTTCCTACTTAGATACAGACTAGGATGTTCAAACAACCTGAAGTCTTGCTGTATTCTGACGTATGCAGTTAGCCCCAGCATTTGAACTGATCTGGAGAGGAAAGAGTTAACTCTATGCCAGAGCATAGAACGTTGAGCTCGAGCTCAGTTCAAACCTCTGTCTGCTGCACTTCATAGTGTAACCGTCAGATTCTTTACTGCTCCTAACTGAACAGTCGCTCCGGAGATCTCTCCTTCACTTGTCGGTTCGGTCTCAGTAAAACATTGTTTTTAAACCGTATTTTGTCTTATTTTTCGGTTCAGATCCCTCTCTGCGGTATAATAAGTGTTGTAGGTAGTGGACGTTAGTTTAGTTACTGTGTGTTTTTCTGTATTTTGTGTGGAAATTGTAATGTTTTTCAATCGGTCCGGTTCGGAAACGATTGTACTGTTTAAATTTTGTTCTTTAATTTCTTAGTGTGAGGTACCGGTCCCTATTGGTTTCAAAAAAACATATTTCAGACGTTTTTTTCCACAGCTCGTAACACAGTTGGTAACCAATGGGGGCCTTGCCTGGCTTTAAAGCTGCTAAAGGGTAAGTGTTAGGATGGCTACGTCTGAGAAACCCAAGAGAAAAACTGGGCCCACTGGGTTTCAACACTGTAGTGAGTGTGGGGATGCCTTTGCTAAGGCAGACCCTCACACCACCTGTGTTTATTATCTGGGGTTTGACCACTTCGATTCAGACTGCCAAATTTGTAAAAATTTCCCAAAAGCCACCCTGGATAAAAGACTGGGTAGGCTTAGGGAAAAGGAGGCCGAGAAGTCCGCTGATCCGGATGGCCAGCCCGGTTCGGTTGCAACCAAACCTGAGGGGGTGCCCACTGACCTGGGAGATACTTCCTCAGGCAAAAGGAGAGCCGATCCTAAGGGGTCGGTTCCATCTAAGAAGAAGAGAAAATCGGCCGGTTCGGATCCAGAACCGCAATGTCCAACCGGCAAGGAGATAGCCAGAGCGATAAATATTGTGGAATTGCTCCAACCGGTTCTGTCCGATCTGGTACCTCTCGGTAGGCACTCGGTTTGGCCGATTCCTCCGGAATATTGTCTGGATGAATATTATGAACTGGATTTGGAGGGGGAGGAAGGTTACGATGACGATGGTGATGGTGGTGTGGAAGGTCTGGATGAGCCCATTGAACCGGACATCTCCCCAGACAGACCTTCCAATATTTCCCCTCCTAGGCTCTCTGAGTCCCCTTCCCACTATATGTTCTACAAAAAAGTGGCAGAGACCCTCCAGCTCCCTCTGGTTGAAGCTGTAGAGGAACAAGAGCAACCTTACTATGTAGAAATGATGGACATTCCAGAGTCCAAGAGGCTATCTAGTCCCCTCCATAAATCTTTTGGGAAACGGACACAAAAAATTCTCCAGACACCAAATTCATTACCTCTTGTGGACAAGAGAATGGACAGGAGGTATATGCTGTCAGGCTCAGGTACGGAGTACTTGTTCCAACAATGCAGCCATGTTGGGATTGTGCAGGCTGCAGCCTGTGACAAGGCTAATAGACCTTTGGCTTCGTACCCCCCAGATAAAGACTATAGGAAGGTGGTTGCTATGGCCAAAAAACAGTACTTGGCATCCTCCTTGGGACTCAGGCAGGCACACTATATGGCCTACACAGCCAGACACCAGAAGTCCAGATGGGATACTGTTCTGGAACTGGCTAAACAGGCTTCACCCCAGCTAGCCAAGGAGCTGCAGGAGGTGGCTGCTGATGGGACTTGAGGCATCTAAGGTCCAATTTCATATTGCTGTGGACTCTAATTATGTGTTATCATGAGTCATGGCTGCATCTCTGTCTCTTCGGAAATTTGCTTGGCTCAGATGTACTAGCCTCTCACAGGACACCCAGGCTAAGGCCATGGATTTCCCTGTGGTGGGTAATTCTTTGTTTGGGAAGCAGACAGAGAATTACATGAAAAAGATGGACGAATACAGGACCACCTACAGGAGTGCACAGGCCAAGGAAAGGCAGGCAACTCCTCAAAAGCAGCAGTCTAGGGGCAGAAGCAGGCCTTTCTTCCAGGCACAGGCCTCCTCTCCTTTTCCTCAGAGGGGGTTCTTCAGCGGGAGAGGCAGAAGGGGATGAGCAGTGCTGCATCCTCCCCCCAGTCCAAGGCTCCTACCAAGCAGACACCCTGATGTGTCAGCCCGGTTCGACACCCCTTTTCCAGTAGGAGGCAGGCTGGTTTACTACTTCCAGGCCTGGAAGTCTGTTACCTCAGACAAGTGGGTCCTGGAGGTAGTAAGCCAGGGACTGGCTGTCAGCTTCAAAAGATTTCCATCGCTGAGGGTCAGGTCTTTTCCACCTGTAAACATCTCCGAAACCATTGCCCTAGAGGCAGAGGTTTCCTCTCTGCTGGCTCTCAGAGCCATAGAAAGAGTTCCTACTCCACACAGGGCCAAGGGTCTGTACTCCAGATACTTCCTTACTCCAAAAAAAGACAGTTGAGTGGCAGCCCATCCTAGACCTAAGATACTTAAACAAGCACCTAGTCAAGCCAAAATTCAGAATGGTGACTCTGGGAGTAATTCTTCCCTCTCTGAGGTCAGGGGATTGATTAGCCTCCCTAGACCTCAAGGATGCCTACTTTCACATTCCCATCAAGTGCTCCGACAGAAAGTACCTCAGGTTCGAATTGCCTTCAGGCCATTATCAGTTCAGAACAGTGCCCTTCGGACTAACATCAGCACCAAGGGTGTTCACAAAATGCCTAGCAGTAGTAGTGGTCTTTCTTTTTTTTGTAACTTCATTTTCATTTCTCTTTTTTAAAACTGATACAGATCATTACATTTACCTTTAACAGGAACAATTACAGGCATGTATTCTACAGTTACTTAGTTATACAAGAAATGATCATACGGACTGGTTTTATTGTCCTTGCATTCCCAGGAACAGGTAGGATGTCTAATAAGAAAGTCCACATTGGATCCTCCAGAGGATGGTGCAGAAGTTATACCCCCAGACTCTCCAGTGGTCCCTTGTCCTAAGACCCTCCTTATCGTCTGTTTTCCCAGGTTTTGTAGTCCACATGCTGATTATCATGCTCCAATTGATAACAAACCAAAGGACATTAAAACTGAACTTTAACTTAAATAAAATAAATGCTGAACAATTAAATAAAACCATTTTGTTGTGTGTGGTCGTTACTGCTTAAAAAGGAACAGAAAGAAATCTGTTTATATTTAACAGAGTAAAAACTTCAGTCCAAGGCTCTGTCAGTAATCTTCCCTACCCTCCCGCTCCAGGTCTTTTACCTCTCCTCCACTGAGAGAACTCTGGTGTTCCATGGGGACCACTCTCTCAGGAACCTCTCCGAGCTTAAGTGAATTGAGGCTGTCATCCTCTCCATCCTCTCTAGTTCCTCCATCTTCTGGAACCACATGGAGATCGTAGGAGGATCTGGAGAGAGCCATTTAATGGTTATACACTTGAGAGCTGCTACTCTCATTATGTGAAATAATTTATGTTTTCCTCAAGCCTCACCAACCTGCACTCCCATGCCTAACACCAAAGCATGGAAAGAATAGGGGTAAGGGACCTTCAGGATCACTTGGGTTTTTGCATGTACCTGTTGCCAGAATGGTGTCAGTATTGGGCATCCCCAGAATGTGTGCCAATGTGTACCTCTATCTCTACACCCTCTCCAGCATCTCTCTGGGCTGGAAGGACTAAAATGGGTTGTGCGGGAAGGAGTCAAGAAAAATCTAGTAATTATTTTCCAGTTAAATTCCCTCAATGATGGTGACGAGGTAACCTCCCAACCCTTTTCCAGACGTCGTGTCCAATTGTATGCCAAGATCTGTTCCTGGGATTCTATCTCACATGTTGAGTGCAGCTGCTCGCTCCGTGTGGGAGTCTTATCTACTAGTAAGGAGTGCAACCGTAATATTGGTTTATTTTTTGCCGACAGGCTAACCCACCAGAAAAACAAATCTTCAAACAACATGAAGTCTTGCTATATTATAGACATTAGCAGTTTGATCCAGCTCTAGAACTGCCCCGGAGTGAAATGGTTAAAACCATTCCAAAATAGAATTTTGGCACGAGAGCAGCTCTATCTGTGTCATTTCAAACTTGAACTGTCAGATTCTTTACTTCGCCTCAGTGAACAGTCGCTCCGGAGATTTCTCCTTCTGCTCCAGTTCATTTCTCGGTTTAAAAGTGTTTTCTCGGTTGGATTTAACGAGAATAGTTTTATTTTAACCGCCAAACCGTTCGGTTCAAGCTCTATCTGTGGTAACCATAAGTAAATGAAGGTTTTGTCTGTGTGGAACTTGTAAGTTATCGGTTCGGTTTTGAACCGATCAGTGAGTTTAAAACTCATTTAAAACTAAAAGTTACTATTTTAGAGTCGGTTCCGGTTCTTATCGGTTCTAAAAAGCGGATTTATTACGGTTTTCCAATACACGGACATGGTTAGGAACCGATAAGATTGTCTTACCTGGCACTGCCGTTAAAAGGGCAAGTTTTTGGTTAGACTGGCATTATGTCTGAGAAACCCAAAAGAAAAACCGGGCCCACTGGGTTTCAACACTGTGATGTTTGTGGGGAAGTCTTTGCCAAGGCTGACCCACACACCACATGTGTTTATTGTCTGGGGTTTGACTGCCTCCAGTCAGACTGCCAGGTATGTGAAATTTCCTGCAGCCACCCTGGAAAAAAGATTGGGCAGGCTCAGGGAACGAGAGGACAAAAAGAATCCGCTGACCGGATGACCAGCCGGTTCGGTGCCAACCGAACCAAGAGGGAAGTGCCCTCTGACCAGGGCGAGACTTCCTCGGCAAAGAAAAGCTGGTTCTGAGGAACCAATTCCAGTAAAGAAAACAAGAAAATCAGCAGGTAGGAGTCCAAAATTCCTTCTCCAACTGCTGCAGAGATAGCAAAAGCCATACAAATTGTCCAGTCACTGTCTCAGGGTCCGTCCGAACCACCACTATCTGGTAAAGGTCGGTTCGTCCGGTCCCAGTGGTTCAGGATTATGATATTGAGGAATTTTATGAACCAGAGGAGGGGAGGATTATGAACAGTATGAATGTGGCTGGGAAGGTCTGGTGTGCCCATTGAACCGGACATCTCCCCAGACAGACCTTTAGAATCTCCCCTATGCTGTCTGAGTCCCCATCTCATTTTATGTTTTATAAAAAGTTGCTGAAACCCTCCAGCTTCCTTTAGAAGAGGCTGTGGATGAGCAAGAGGAGCCTGATTTTGTAGAAATGATGGATATTCCAGAGTCTAGGAGATTGTCTATTCCTTTACATAAGTCTTTTAGAAACAAACAATTAAAATTTTAAAGCTCCTAATTCTGTGCCTCCTGTAGATAAAAAGATGGACAGAAGGTATACATTGTCAGGCCCTGATACAGAATTCCTTTCTCAGCAATGCAGTCATGTTGGGGTAGTTCAGGCTGCTGCCTGTGATAAAGCTAATATTCCCTTGGCTTCACATCCTCCTGACAAGGATTCCAGGAAGATTGATGCCATGGCAAAAAAACAGTATATGGCAGCCTCTCTGGGACTCAGGCAAGCAAATTATATGGCTTATGTAGCTAGGTATCAGAAATCTAGATGGAATACTGTTATGCAGTTGTCCAAGCAGGCCTATGGCCAGCTGGCTAGTGAACTAGAACAGGTGGCTGCTGATGGCATTGAAGCCTCTAAGGTTCAGTTTCATGCTGCTGTGGATGTTAATGATGTTTACTCTAGGGTCATGGCCACATCTGTAGCTTTTCGTAGGTTGGCCTGGCTCAGGTGTACTAGTTTGTCACAGGATACCCAGACCAAGGCTATGGATTTTCCTGTGGTGGGAAATTCTCTGTTTGGAGAGCAGACAGAGATTACATGAAAGATGGATGAATATGGGACTACTTACAAGAGTGCCCAGGCTAGGAGGCGAAAGCCACTCCTCAAAGGCATGCCCCAGGGGTAGGGGTAGGTCTTTTCACAGGCCTTTCTATCAGACTCAGGCCTCCTCTGCCTATGCTCAGAGGGGCTTCTTCAGAGCAGGGGCAGGCGAGGGGTGGGCAGACCTGCTCCCACCCCCAGCCTAAAGCTCCTTGAAACAGGCACCCTGATGGGGTGCCCAGGGCCGATTCTCCTGTACCAGTGGGGGCAGGCTGGCTTACTTCAGTCAGAATTGGCTTCTTTAACCTCAGACAAGTGGGTTCTGGAGTAGTAAGCCAGGGTCTGGTTCTCAGCTTCAAAAGTTTCCCAAGTTGAGAAGCAGACTTTTCTACCTGCAAGTGCTTCAGAGACCCCGCTCTGGAAACAGAGGTCTCATCCCTGTTAGCTCTCAGAGCAGTAGAAAGGGTTCCTCCCCTGCATCAGGGCAGGGGTCTGTATTCCAGATACTTCCTTACCCCAAAAAAGACAGGAGAATGGTGGCCCATTTTAGATCTCAGATATCTGAACAAGCATCTTTTGAAACCAAAGTTCAAAATGGTAACTCTGGCAATGATTTTACCTTCCCTAAGGCCAGGGGACTGGCTAGCCTCCCTGGACCTCAAGGATGCCTATTTCCATGTCCTAATCAGAAGATCCCATCGAAGTACCTCAGATTCGAACTGCCCTCAGGTCATTACCAGTTCAGAGCAATGCCCTTCGGCCTTACCTCTGCTCCAAGGGTATTCACAAAGTGTCTAGCAGTGGCAGTGGCCCACTTAAGGAGGCAGAGGATTGCTGTTTTTCCCTATCTAGACGACTGGCTCATTGTAGGCCAGTCCCCAGAACAGGTAAAATCTCCCCTGCAGGCCACCCAGCAGCTTCTCACCTCCCTGGGTTTTCTGCTAAACCTACCAAAGTCTGTTCTGGAACCAGTCCAGGTACTCACCTTTATAGGGGCAGAATTGGACACAAAGCTAGCCAGAGCCTTTCTTCCCCAGAAAGGGTAAGGAATTTAGTGGCTCTGGCCTCTTCCTTCACTCTGCAGGTCTCTCGACCAGCAAGGCGCTTTCTGCAGCTCCTGGGGCACATGGCTGCATCCACAGCTGTTGTGCAGGGAGCCAGATTTCAGATGAGAGACATTCAGTTTCACTTGAGAACCTTTTGGTCTCAGAGAAGAGACCCTTTCCAAGTTGGTCCCAGTTACTCGAACCTTGATCCTAGCTCTCCAGTGGTGGCAGGATCAGAGCAATTAAGAGCGGGGTCCCTTCATTTCCCCTTCTCATGACTTGACTCTCACTACAGATGCTTCCCTTCTGGGTTGGGGAGCCCACATGGGCGACCTTTCCACTCAGGGAGTTTGGTCCCCCCAGGAATCTCTGCTCCACATCAATTTGCTGGAACTCAGAGCTGTCTTTTTAGCTCTTCAAGCTTTTTCTGCATCTGTACACGACAAGGTGATACAAGTCAGAACAGACAACACCACAACAATGTGGTACATCAACAAACAGGGGGCACTCGGTCTTCGGCCTTGTGCACCGAGGCAATGAAGTTGTGGTCTCTGGCCTATTCCCTGAACACTTCCCTCATAGCAGTTCATCTTCCAGGGAAGGACAATGTCCTAGCGGATGCCCTCAGCAGGATTTCCCAGGGCCATCACGAATGGTCCCTGGATCCTCAAGTGCTGGGGATAGTTTTTGCCAGGTGGGGCATCCCTCAGATAGATCTTTTTGCAGCCCCAGACAATCACAAACTTCCTCTGTTCTGTTGCAGGCCTCAGTGCTGGGCTCAGTTCCCTGGATGCCCTTCTTCTGGATTGGGAGGGAAGTTCCTCTATGCTTTCCCCTTTCCTCTCCTATTCAAAGTACTAGTCAAAATCAGATCTCAGCCTTGCAGGGTGATTCTGATTGCCCGGATTGGGCCAGGCATCCCTGGTACCCACTCCTTCTGTCTCTGACAGTCCATCTTCCCCTTGCCTCCCCAGGAATCACAATCTGTTGACTTGTGCCCAGGAAGGGTTGGTATCCGACCTCAAATCCCTCAACCTCAAGGCCTGGCTCTTGAGGAGTTAGAGTTTGCTGATTTACACCTCTCTCAGGGTGTTCTTGAGATCCTAAAGGCTTCCAGAAAGCCTTCCACTAGGGCTACTTATAGTTCTAGATGGAAAAGGTTTTCCATTTGGTGTGCTGGGAAAATATTTCCCAGAATCTGCTGAATTGCCCATTTTGTTAGATTACATGGTACATCTTAATTCCTTGGCTCTCAGACCAGCTACCCTGAGAGTTCATTTGGCAGCTGTGTCTGCTTCTGTGTCAGCAGGAAAGTCATCCCCTCTTTCCTCTCATCCTGTGTTTTCCAAGTTTTTTAAGGGATTACTCCATACTAATCCTCCTTTCGGGAACCGCCCCTGCTTGGGACCTTAATGTTTGCATTGTCCAGTTAATGCAACCTTTTTGAACCTCTGTCTTCTGCAGAGCTTAAGTACCTAACTTGGAAAACTGTTTTCTAGTGGCTATCACTTCTGCCAGACGCATAAGTGAATTGCAAGCCTTGTCAGTGGAGACTGACTTTATTTCTTTCCACAGGGATAAGGTAGTCCTTAGGACTAATAGGAAGTTTTGCCTAAGGTGGTTTCAGATTTCCATCTTAATCAATCTATCTCCTTCCAGTATTTTTCACTGATCACCTCTTCGGTGAGAGGAGGTTGCACAGCCTGGATGTTAAGAGAGCTCTTAGTTATTATATAGAGCTTACCAAAGGTCACAGGTTCAATCCTCCAACTTTTCCTCACCTATGGTGAAGTTGGGAAAGGCAACCTGCCACTAAGAGATCAATAGCCAGGTGGATTGTCTCTTGTATCCAATTTTGTTATCAGAAAGTGGGAGAGCCTCCCCCGTTTGAGGACTCATTCTACTAGGGTACAGCTGCGCTCTAGCTGCTGCCAGAGATATCCCTTTATTAGAGATTTGCCAGGCTGCTACTTGGAAAAGCGGTACACACTTTTACCAAGCATTACTCCCTGGATGTCCAGGCCAGGAGAGATGCTCGGTTGGCACAGCTGTTCTTCAGAGCCTATTCCTAAGTAGGTTCTGCCCTCTTCCATGGAGGTACTGCTGTGTATTCTGTTAATGTCTATAATATAGCAAGACTTCATGTTGTTTGAAGAAAAATTACTCACCTTAGTAATGTTGTTTCTTCTAATGGAGTCTTGCTATATTATAGACCTCCCCAACCTGCCCTCTCAGAACCTCTACTTGGTGAGGGTGGGCAACTTAGTGTGGGACCCTTGTGTCCTGTTAGCATTTTGTCCCCTTTGGGACTTTGGGGGTGTGTATGTGTACGCTGTGTGTGTTTTATTATACTTATGTTCCATTTTCATATTATTAGAATGGTGTTAGTATTTCTGGTCCCCTGACTTGAGTCTTGGGTGTTGGGACCATCAATGATTGTTATTATTTAGGTAGCCATTTGGCTAGTGTAGGTTACAGCTTCACACAGACCTTAGTGAGTTTGGCTCGTAAAGATCTGACAGTTCAAGTTTGAAATGACACAGATAGAGCTGCTCTCGTGCCAAAATTCTATTTTGGAATGGTTTTAACCATTTCACTCCGGGGCAGTTCTAGAGCTGGATCAAACTGCTAATGTCTATAATATAGCAAGACTCCATTAGAAGAAACAACATTACTAAGGTGAGTAATTTTTTCTTCCAACTCAGATCGATTCATAAGTATTTTTATTTGGTTGTCATCTCTCTGGAGGAACTTTCTAACTTGTAGGAACCTAAAGTGGTGTTCATTTCTTAATCTATATTTCTGTTGAAGCTGGGCAAAACTCATGTATTCCCCTCACAAGAAAAACTGTGCAAAACAGACCTGACTTTCCCAGTACGCATAACCACCATCTAGTGTGGGAGGTATAAAATCCACATGGTATCTAATCAATGAAAGTGACCCCAAGTCATTAGGTGTATCCAATAGCTGCCTCAGTTTCACTAGAGACCTAATGGTATGCTTTGTCCAGGGGTTAACCGTTTTGGTCCAGATGGTCGAAGTGATTTTCCCCATGGCTATTGTCCATAAGGGGTTACCCCCCCAATTGTGCCCTTTCAATTCCATACCACCCTGCTTTCTCTATTTGTTTGAGCCAAGACCAGAGCCATGGCCCCTGTGCCGCCAGATAATATTTCTTAAAGTCGGGAAGCCCCAGGCCACCTCTGGCTCTGGTAGTTGTCAAAAGGGTGTGCAGGAGCGGTGGCCTTCCACCACCCCACACAAACCTCTTTTCACGGTGTTTAACTTCCTCCAAAAGCTGTCAGGGATGAAGATTGGTAGTGTTTGAAAAAGGAACAGATAGCGTGGTAGGATGTTCATTTTAATAACATGAGTTCTACCATACAGAGAATGGGGCAAAATCTGCCATCTGGCAAGATCTTCTGTTACTGTATGAAGAAGCTTCATATAATTATTGGGAAACAGTTTTGATAAGTCTCTTGACATCTACACCCCCAAGTATCTTAGTGTAGTGGCCTTTTTAAGGAGACAAAACATTTCAATTTTTCCATACCTGGACGACTGGCTCATTGTGGGGCAGTCTCCAGACCAAGTCAAGTCAAACCTGCCAGTGACCCAACAATTGCTCACTTCTCTGGGATTTCTCAGTCTTCCAAAGTCAATTCTCAAACCAGTGCAACTCCTGACCTTCATAGAGACAGAGTTGGACACTGTCCAAGCAAAAGCGTTTCTTCCTCTGGCAAGGGTGAAGGCCCTTACAGACCTGGCTTCTTCTTTCCGCCTTCTGGTGTCTCGACCAGCAAGGCATTTTCTTCAGCTTCTGGGCCACATGGCAGATTCCACTGCAGTGGTACAGGGAGCCAGATTTCAGAGGAGGGACATTCAGTTCCATCTGAGATCCTTTTGGTGTCAGAAAAAAGATCCTCTAACCAAACTGATTCCAGTGACTGAGACTCTAATCCAGGCTCTCCAATGGTGGTTGGATCAGGACAACCTTTAGACAAGGAGTCCCATTCATCACCCAGACTCATTCAGTGGTATTAACCACAGATGCTTCTCTCCTGGGATGGGGAGCTCACTTGGGAGCCCTCACAGCACAGGGAGTGTGGTCCCCAAAGGAGTCTCTACTTCATATCAACCTTCTGGAGCTCAGGGCAGTCTACCTGGCTCTTCAAGCTTTCTTGGACTCTGTACAGAGCAAGGTGGTTCAGGCCACGAGAGACAATACTACCACCATGTGGTACATCAACAAGCAGGGAGGTACTCGGTCTACGACCTTGTGCACGGAAGCCATGAAATTATGGTCTCTGGCTTATTTCCTGCAGACATCTCTGGTAGCAGGCCACCTTCCAGGGAAGGACAATGTGCTAGCAGATGCTCTGAGCAGGATATCTGAGGGCCATCACGAATGATCCCTGGATCCCCTAGTGCTAAATATAATTTTCTCAAGATGGGGCACTCCAGAGATAGATCTTTTTGCAGCCCCAGACAATCACCAACTTCCTCTCTTCTGTTGCAGACCCCCAGTCATGGGCTCAGTCCCCTTGGATGCTCTAGTTCTGGATTGGGAGGCGAAATTTCTGTATGCCTTTTCCCCCTTTCCTCTGTTGTTCAAGGTTCTGGTCAAGATAAGGTCACAGTCATGCAAAGTGAGCCTGATTGTACCAGACTGGGCCAGGCAGCCTTGGTATCCTCTATTGCTGTCCCTAGCAGTCCATCTTCCCCTATCTCTTCCCAAGAAATACAATCTGTTAACCTCCTCTCAGGGAAGGATATGGTATCCCAACCTTCGGTCTCTCAACCTCAAGGCATGGCTCTTGAAGAGTTAGAATATGCAAGTCTGCATCTGTCTCAGGGAGTTCTGGATATTCTCAAAGCCTCTCAAAAACCTGCCACCAGAAAACTTATAATTCCAAATGGAAAAGATTCAGCATTTGGTGTTCCAGTAGGGATGTCTCTCCAGATAATGCTGATTTGGCTACAGTTCTGGATTATATGGTTCCTCTTAATGGCTTAGGCCTCAGGCCAGCTACTCTGAAAGTACACTTGGTAGCTGTCTCTGCATTCCTGTCAGTGAGGAAGGTTTCCTTCCTGGCATCTCATCCTGCTTTCTGTAAGTTCTTTCAAGGTTTGCTCCATACCAGCCCTCCCTTTAAGGACCCTGCTCCTGCTTGGGATCTTAATGTTTGCATTGCTCAGCTTATGCACCCCCCTTTTGAGCCTTTGGCCTCAGCAGAACTTAAGTACTTGACTTGGAAAACTGTGTTCCTGGTAGCTATCACTTCTGCCAGGTCTATAAGTGAATTACAAGCTCTTTCAGTGGAGCCTGATTTTTCTCTCATTCCATAGAGATAAGGTGGTCCTTAGAACCATCAGGAGGTTCTTAGCTAAAGTGGTTTCAGATTTTCATCTGAACCAGTCCATTACTCTTCCTATGTTCTTCACTGATCATTTTTCTTCAGGAAAGTGAAGATTACACAGTTTGAATGTTAAGAGAGCACTTAGCTACTACACTAAGCGCGCTAAGGCATTTAGGTTTGACTGTCCTCAGTTGTTTCTCACTTATAGTGAAGTGGGAAGGGGGAAACCTGCTACTAAGATAACTATTGCCAGGTGGATTGTCTCTTGTATACAATTCTGCTATGAAAAGCTGTGCAAAATACCCCCCTCAGGCATGAAGGCTCATTCGACTCGAAGTACAGCTGCTTTTCTGGCTCCTGCCAGAGATATACCCTTACTAGAATTATGCAAAGCAGCCACCTGGAAAACAGTCCATACGTTCACCAAGCATTACTCTCTGTGTATCCAGGCTAGGAGTGATGGTAGGTTTGGCATAGCAGTACTGCAGAGCCTATTCCCAAAATAGGTTCGATACCCTTCTCCTTGTGGGTACTGCTTGGTAGCCTGCATATGTCAGAATACAGCAAGACTTCATGTTGTTTGAAGAAAAAATTACTCACCTTAGTAATTGTGTTTCTTCTAATAGAATCTTGCTGTATTCTGACCTCCCTCCCTGCCTTCCCTCTCAGAACCTGTTTTTTGGGAAGTGGGCTGGCAGATACAGTGTTGCACCTCTGGGGTGTTCTTGGCACTCCCCCCTTTTAGAAAGGGGGAGTGGGTTCTGTTTATGTTGTTTTTTGTAATTATGTTGTTCACTATCTGGTTATTATTTTGGGGTTCCCAACTTGAGTCTTTTGGGACCCACAAAATTGGTTGTCCTTTGACTAGTTGATTTACAATTTCCACCTAGGAGGTGTAGTTAGTATTAGCTTGTAAGAATCTGATGGTTACACTTCGACGTGCAGCAGACAGAGGTTTGAACTGAGCTCAAGCTCAACATTCTATGCTCTGGCATAGAGTTAACTCTCTCCTTTCTGGAGCAGTTCAAGTGCTGGGCCTAACTGCATATGTCAGAATACAGCAAGACTCCATTAGAAGAAACACAATTACTAAGGTGAGTAATTTTTTCTTCTTTCCCATCTATATTTTGACTTAAGGCAGTACCTAGGCCTACCTCAGATGCATCTGTTTGTAGCAAGAATGCTTTCCCAGAGTCTGGGGTTCTTAAAACAGGAGCTGAACATAAAGCAGCCTTTATGGCTTGAAATGTTTCATCACAGTCTGGGGTCCATTTCACATTATTAGGGTACCATTTTTTCGTGAGTTCAGTGAGGGGAGTAGCTAATTCAGTAAAGTTGGGAACAAATCTCCGAAATTAACCTGCCAGCCCTAAAAATTACCTGACATGTTTCTTTGTTTTAGGTACAAGGCTGTTAGCTACTACTTCAAAGGGAGGGATAGTGAGGCTGAATAGAATGAACGGTGGGTGGGCAGAGGGGGACAGTGAAAAAGCAGGAATATTGAATGAATATTTCTGTTCAGTATTCACAAAAGAGGAGGGGGAAGTGCCTAATCCAATTAACAGAAGCACTCTTGATAGGGGGGTCGATCCCAGTCCTTTCACAGAAGAAAGGGTCTGCAAGAACTCCTAAAACTGAAGGTGGACAAAGCAATGGGTCCTGATGGAATTCACCCCAGAATTCTAAAAGAATTAAGGAAGGAACTAGTGAAACCACTGGCTACTCTTTTTAATAAATCATGGGAGGATGGTGTGGTACCCGAGGACTGGAGGAAGGCGGATGTGATTCCCCTTCACAAAAGTGGGACCAAGACAGAGGCAGGAAACTACAGACCTGTCAGTCTGACCTCTGTGGTAGGGAAAGTGATGGAGTCACTTCTGAAGGAAAGAATAGTTGAGTACCTAGAGGTCAGTGGAGCACAGGATCCAAGGCAGCATGGGTTCACAGCGGGAAGGTCATGCGTCAGACTAATCTAATAGATTTCTTTGACTGGGTGACCAAAGTAGTAGACCAGGGAGGGGCTGTGGACATGGCCTACCTAGACTTTAGCAAAGCATTTGACACAGTCCCACACAAAGATTATTAGTCAAATTAACCAGCCTGGGAGTGGGTCCCAGGGTGGTAGCCTGTAAAACATTGGCTGGATAACAGGACACAGAAGGTAATTGTAAATGGAGTCCACTCTGAAGAAAGGGCGGTTACTAGTGGGGTACCGTGAGGTTCAGCATTGGGTCCAGTCCTTTTAATGTCTTCATCAGTGACATTGCAGAGGGACTGGAAGGAAAAGTATGCCTTTTGCAGATGACACAAAGACCTGCAACAGGGTTGATACTCAAGGAGGCGTGGAAAGGATGAAAAGGGACTTGGCAAGTTGGAGGAATGGTCAGATGTATGGCAGCTAGGATTCAATGCAAAAGTGCAAAATAATGCACCGGAAACAAGAACCCAGGGAAGAATACACAATGGGTGGGAGGTAGTAACAACAACAAAACAGGAAAGGGACCTGGGGTAATCATATCAGATGACCTTAAGGTTAGCAAGCAATGTGAGAAGGCAGTAGGGAGGGCCAGGGGTATACTGGGATGTATAGGGAGAGGCATCAGCAGTAGAAAACAGAAATTGTTATCCCTCTGTACAGACAGTTGGTGAGACCCCATCTGGAATACTGTGTCCAGTTCTGGAGACCCCATCTCCGCAAGGACATAGACAGGATAGAGTCAGTCCAGAGGAGGGCAACTAAATGGTGCAGGGTCTGCAAGAGAAGCCGTGATGAGGAGAGACTAAAGGAGCTTAATATGTATACCCTTGAGGAAAGAAGGAGAGGGGGACATGATAGAAACTTTCAAGTACCTCAAGGGAATCAACAAAGTCCAAGAGGGTAGCATCTTTCAGAAAAGAGACTTGCAAGAACAAGGGACACAATTTAAAGATAGAAGGAGGGCGGTTCAGGGGCAATGTGAGGAAGTATTATTTCACAGAGAGGTAGTGGATGCATGGAACAGCCTTCCTGAGGAAGTTGTGGGGTCTAAAACTGTGGTAGAATTCAAGAATGCATGGGACAGACATAAGGCAATTCTTGTGGGGGGTAGGAAGATATAGGCTGTTGGTTAACTAGGATCTGCGGCCTATCCTGTAGGTAGGGAAATGGGCAGACTAGATGGGCCTAGCGGTCCTTATCTGCCGTCAAAGTCTATGTTTCTATGTTTCTATTTTAGAAATCTCTGGCTTAACTTCTCCATTGCCCAACACATAGCCCAAATGTTTGGTTTCATGCATGCCCAATGCACATTTGGTAGGATTAATAGTCAGACCTGCATTTTTGATAGCTTGGATAACTGCTCGTAGGTGTTCCAGATGGCTTTTCCAGTCTGGACTGTACACCATGACATCATCCGGGTATGTGGCACAATAACCAGTGTGAGGGGATAAAATGACATCCATGTACCGTTGGAATGTAGCTGGCGCACCATGTAAACCAAAGGGCATGGTGATGAACTAATAGAATCCTATAGGGGGGGCAAATGCAGTTTTGTCTCTGGATTCTTTAGCTAAAGGTATTTGCCAGTAACCCTTGGTGAGATCCAGGGTACTGATATACTTTGCATTCCCCAGTCTGTCCATCAAATCATCTATTCTGGGCATAGGATAACTGTCAAATTATGACACTTGATTAAGTTTCCTAAAATCAAGGCAGATTCTAACACCCCCTTCTTTTTTGTTTACCGTTACCATGGGAGATGACCAAGCACTCCTCGACTCCTCTGTGATACCCAGTTCTTTCATTTTTCGTATATCCTTAACCACATCAGTTCTAAGCCGCTCTGGCAACCTGTATGTCTTTTGCCTCATAGGACGAGCATTCTTTTGTCACTATTACATGCTCAACCGTTTTGCTCAACCTGGTACCATGGTAAAAGTACTGTTAAATGTCTTAAGCACATTATGAATGTCTGCAGTTTGTTCTGAGGTTAAGGCAACATTCATCTTTATAGCATCAGCATTTACAGTTTGTTCCAGTCTATCATAAGCTACATCAATATCTTCCTTATCAGTTTCTGGTAAAACTAGCAAAGCAGCTTTTGGCATTTTTTCAACCCATTTCTTGAGAAGGTTAGCATGGTATATCTTAGAAGGATTTTGTCCTGTCACGGGTCTCAATCTTGTAGTTAACAGTGCCAGTATCTCCAAGAACTTTATAATGCCCTTGCCACTTCATTAACAGCTTATTTTCTGTTGTGGGTAACAGTAGCAAAACCTTTTCACCTGGCTCGAAAATGTATTCTTTTACCCCATGTCCATAACATACCTTTTGCTGGTTTGGGGCCTCTTCCTGATTACTATGGGCAATTTCAACATATTTTGCCAGCTTCTTTCTTAGGGCACACGTATAAGATGCTATAGGTTGTTTCTGAGTGGGATTGTCTTCCCACATTTCTTTTATCACATCCAGTGGCCCTTTTGGCTGCCTACCATATAGCATTTCAAATGGTGAAAACCCTGTTCGTGCCTGTGGCACTTCTCTATAAGCAAAAAGTAAGTAAGGCAAGCATTGGTCCCAGTCTTTCCCTTCCCCTTTTACAAACCTTTTTAACATGTGTTTTAGGGTTTGGTTAAAACGCTCAACAAGACAGTCTATCTAAGGGTGATAGGGGGAGGTTCTTCTGGTAGTGATACCTAGCAGTCTGTACAGCTCCTTAAGCAATGCAGCACCAAAATTACTACCCTGATCAGTAATAATTTCTTTAGGTATGCCCACTGTTGAAAATTTTGGCAAGCTCTGCTGCAACTTTTGGGTCTGTAACAGTATGTATTGAAACTGCTTCTGGGTATCGAGTAGCATAGTCGCATACTACCAGGATAAATCTATTACCCTTTTTACTTTTGTTTAAAGGAACAACGACATGCTCAACGTCGTTTCTGGCCGGTAAGATCGTTCCTTTACTTTTAATTCTGTCAAAAGGCACAATTATTAAGGGTAGGGGCACCTTATCTTTTTTACTGACGGGGGCTACTTTCTAACAGTCAGCACAGGAATTACAGTAGATAGCAACATCTTCATGAATTCCAGGCCAGTAAAATCTGTGCAGCAATCTGGCAATGGTGTGATCCCTCCCCGAGTGACCAGCCATAGGCTTATCATGTGCTATCTGTAACAACTCTGATCTTGTCTGTGTCAGTCTTCACCATTCATCACTAGTGGGTTCAGCGCCGGAGCTAGGACCCTGCGGGAGACTTTTTTATTTTTTTTTCCTATGGGCAGAGTCGATGCAAGGCTGTGCCACCCTCGAAGCCGATGTTCTACGTGGTGCTTGTGGGTTGGCTGTTTTCTAACCCCAGTAATGCTCAGAATATTCATAACTTTGTGCAGTCAGCCTGGTGGGTTGGACTGCCGGAGAGATGGAACACATGCAAATGATGGAATTCTTTGCACGTGAGCATCTTTCAAATACTGCCTCTACCAACTGTAGTGTTCTAAGCCCTTCAGATTTTTCTCTCCGCCTGAAAGTCTGGTCGCTCGGAGTCTCTGTCACCCTCTTTCGTGTGAAGAAGATAGAAAAAATCACCAAAACCATAAGTATATTTAGTTTCTTTCACTGCCTCTACTAATTGTCAGTTTACATCTAGTTTATTATTTAAATAGTTGTTTTCTCGGTTCCTCGTGGTTCAGCATAATTGTGAGGGATCCGAGTTAGTTTAATTTTATTTCGGTTCTCTGACTAAAGAACCTATTCATTATCGCTAATTTTTGGTCCTTAAAAACTTTAGTTCTAACTGCTTTTTTATCGGTTACAGAACCGCTGAACCAGTTCACATTTCATCTCCTCTCTCGATTCTATAGGTTCCGGAACTGACAGCAAAAAAAAAAAAAAGGAAACCCTTTTTAAGCTGTTTAAATAACCGCAGCAGCATTTAGCGGTTGGGGTTTTTCACTTTGTCTTTCACCATGACTGAGAAACCTAAGAAGAGAACCAGGGAGCCTGGTTTTAAAAACTGTTTAAAGTGTGGAGATGTGTTTGCCAAGGCAGACAAGCACACCTTATGTGTAGCTTGTCTGGGTTTTGAACATTTGGACCAGGAATGTGAGATATGTAAAACATTCCCAGAAAAAACTGTCGAAAAGCACCTTGAAAGGCTTAATAAAAAGTTTCCTAGGGGTCCCTCAGGCTCTGACCAGCTGACACGCCAGTCTGTTGTGGTTGAAGCAACAAGTGTTTCTACCCCTGCCCCTGATACGGGCGAAAAAGGGGCAAAAAGAGGGAAAGAACCGGCTGACTCTCCGGTTCCCTTAAAGAAATTAAAGAAGCTCAAGCATGCAGAACCCTCTCCTGCTAAACCAGGGACTTCTTCGCAGCAACCTGTAATGCCTTCGGCTCAGGACATAGCCCAGGCATTTAAAATTATTCAGGCCCTGCAGAGCATCATCCTTCAGCCTCCTGCCCCCTCACAGGGCCCGCAGGTTGCTGCTACTGTGTTGCCCCCTGCTCCGGAACAACACTATTTCAAAGTGGATGAGGAGCCTTATGAGGAGTACGAACCTGTCCCCCCAGAGGTGTCCCCTGAGCAGGAATTTGGCTCGCCTCCCAGAGTGTCTGAGGATTTTTCCTCCCATTTTTCTTTCGTAAGAAAAATGGCAGATGCTCTGGATATTGCCACAACAGAACAAGTGGAAGATGAGGAGGAGGAGATTGAGTACCTTAATATGATGGGTTTAACACCCACAAAGGCCCTCCTCCTCCCAGTATATAAATTTTTCAAGAAGGATGCTATGAAGCTCCTGCAGACCCCAAATTCTATTCCTCCAATTGACAAGCGAATAGATAAAAAATACCAGCTGGACAGGGAGGGAGCTGACTTCCTCTTCTCTCATCCTGATCATCAAGGGTATACACAAGCTGCCTATGATAAAGCTAAAGTCCCTCTGTCCTCACACCCACGGACAAGGAATCCAGAAATTGGACAGTATGGCCAAGGGCTATTTGTCAGCCTCATTGGCCATGAGACAGGTTACTTTTCAAGCTTATGCTGCCCAGTATCAGAAATCCCTGTGGCAGTCGGTACTGGCAGTGTCCATGAAGGCCACCTCACCTTTGTCAGATGACCTGGCTGAAACTGCTAGGTTTGGGCTAGAGGCGGCCAAGTACCTATTCCAAATGGCTGCTGATCTAAATGACACTGCAGCCAGATGGATGGCTAATACAGTGGCTCTGAGGAGGTTTGCTTGGCTTAGGGCTACAAACCTCACTCAGGATACCCAGTCAGAAGCCCTGGATTTCCCATTAGAGGGAAATGCGCTCTTTGGGGAGTCCTCAGTGGCCAATATGAAAAAGGTGGATGAATATAAGGCTACTTATAGAAGTAACTCTGCTAGAGACAGAGCTTCTTCATCCACCAGGCCCTATGGAAGGGGGGCTAGGGGTCATTCTTTCTTGTCAAGACCCTTTTTCCAGCCAGTAGCCATGCCCCAATACCAGCAGTACCCCCCACAGGGCTACTCAAGGGCTAGGGGTAGAAGGGGCTCTAGGCGAGGGGCTCAGACACAACCTCAACCCCAGCCTAAACAGAGCCCCTGAGATGCAGGCCGCCTTCTCCCTACCTGTTGGAGGCAGACTGTCCCATTTTCTCCCCCTCTGGTCAACCATCACCACAGACAAGTGGGTGTTGGAGGTAGTGGACAAAGGTCTGTCTGTGGACTTCAAATTTCTTCCTCGAAAAAACCCCAGGGTTTCCACCTCCCCACCACTAGCACAAATTTCGTTGCTAGAGGCAGAGGTTCAGAAGTTGCTTCAGCTCAAAACAGTGGAACTAGTCCCTGCAACCCTGAGAGGAAGAAGTTTTTATTCCAGATACTTCCTAACAACAAAGAAAAATGGGGAGTGGCGGCCAATTTTAGATCTCAGAGCTTTAAACAAGCACCTGAAAAAGCCAAAGTTCAAAATGGTAACTTTGGCTTGGATTCTTCCAACAATCCAAAAAGGGGACTGGCTGGCATCTCTGGACTTATAGGACGCTTATTTCCACATCCCCATAAAAGAATCTTTCAGGAAATTTCTCAGATTCAAACTCCCATCAGGTCATTATCAGTTTGCAACCCTGCCCTTCGGACTTTCCTCTGCACCAAGGGTGTTTACAAAATGCCTAGCAGCTGTGGTGGCATTTCTTCAAAGACAGGGAGTGACTGTTTTCCCATACCTGGACGACTGGCTGGTGGTGGGCAAATCACCAGAACAAGTCACAACCTCTCTAAAGCTCACACAGGATCTTTTGGAGTCCTTGGGTTTCATAGTAAACCAGAAACAATCTGTCTTCACCCATACACAGACATTACAGTTCACAGGGGCAGAGATCAGTACTCTACAGGCCAGGGCCTTTTTACCACTAGACAGGGTGCAAAGCCTTCAGGCCATAGCAAATTCTTTCAAGTTGCACGATCAAAAAACAGCCAGGCAATTTCTGCAGCTCTTGGGTCATATGGCTGCATCCACGGGCACAGTGCAGGGTTCCAGGTTTCACATGAGAGACCTCCAGTTTCACCTCAGGAATCATTGGAGTCAGGAAAAAAAGATCCCTTTTCAAAACTCATTCCAGTGACAAGGCCTCTGTTACAAGCCCTCTTGTGGTGGAAAAAGGAATCCAACCTAAGGCAGGGAGTCCCCTTCCAGAAGGAGGATCCTTCACTAGTCCTCACAACAGATGCATCCCTTCTGGGCTGGGGTGCCCATCTAGGGGAGCACACAACTCAGGGTACCTGGTCAGAGGCAGAGTTCCTCCAGCATATAAATTTGCTGGAACTCAGAGCAGTGCGGCTGGCACTAAAAGTTTTCTCTACAGTGGTAATAGGCAAGGTGGTATGGGTCAGAACAGACAATACCACCACTATGTATTACATAAACAAGCAGGGTGGCACCAGATCAGGTCCCCTATGCACAGAAGTCATGAAAATTTGGACTCTGGCATATTCTCTAAAGGTGTCCCTGCAAGCCATCCATCTGCAAGGAAAGGACAATATTTTGGCAGACACACTGAGTCGGATCAATCAGTCCCATCATGAATGGACACCGAACAAGCAGGTGGTGCGGGTAATTTTCAGCAGGTGGGGCGTTCCAGAGATAGACTTGTTCGCATCCCACCAGAACCACCAGTTGCCTCAGTATTGTTGCAGGCCACCAGCCCAGGGCACAATCCCTCTGGACGCCCTGGTACTGGATTGGTCAGGCAAGTTTCTCTTTGCCTTGCCCCCTTTCCTCTGGTCTTCAGGGTACTGCTGAAGATCAGATCCCTCTCAGCTTCTCTGATCTTGATAGCTCCAGATTGGCCCAGGCAACCATGGTACTCTCTTCTGCTATCCATGTCAGTGAGCAAGCCAATAAGCTTGCCTCTCAGGCACAATCATCTGACCTCCAGTCAGGGAACCTTGCTGTTCCCAAATCTCAAGTCCCTCTACCTCAAGGCATAGCTCTTGAGGAGTTAGAGTATGCAGACTTAAACCGTTCTGAAGCTGTATTAAACATCTTGAAAGGTTATAGGAAGCCTGCCACTAAGAAAACTTTTTCTGCTAAGTGGAAAACATTCTCCTTCTGGTGCTCTGGTAGAAACTTCGCCCCAAATGATGCAGGGGCCTCACTGGTGTTGGATTATCTGACTCACTTACATTCACAAGGTCTACAACCCAGCTCTTTAAGAGTTCACCTTGCAGCAGTATCTGCATACCTTTCTGCTAGGACAAAGGCGTCAGTAGCATCAGATCCCATTTTCAAAAGATTTTTTAAAGGCCTGATGCATTTGCACCCTCCTCACAGGGCACCAGTGCCCGCTTGGGATCTTAATATATGTATAGCCAGATTGATGTGGACTCCTTTTGAGCCCATGTTTACAGCCCATTTAAAGTATGTTAACTGGAAAACAGTTTCCCTGGTAGCAATTACCTCAGCAAGACGAATCAGTGAGCTTCAGGCTCTCTGTGTTGAGCAGGACTACATTTTCTTACACAGGGATAAGGTAGTCCTCAGAACAAACAGACAATTCCTTCCCAAGGTGGTTTCAGATTTCCATCTGAACCAATCAATCACTCTGCCTGTCTTCTTCACAGACCATACAAGCTCTGGTGAAAGAAGGCTCCACAGTCTGGATGTGAAAAGAGCTCTCAGCTACTACATGACAGCTACTAAAGGCCATAGGCAAGACAAGAAACAACTTTTCCTTACATATGGGGATGTCGGACTGGGCAAACCAGCCTCAAAAAGATCCATTTCTTGGTGGATTGTCCAGTGTATTCAATTCTGCTACACTAAAGCAGGTAGAGAGTCCCCAGCTGGGCTGAGGGCTCACTCAACAAGAGGAACAGCTGCCACTCTTGCAGCTGCTAGGGAGGTGCAATTATTGGACGTTTGTAAAGCAGCTACTTGGAAATCAGTGCACACCTTTACAAAGCATTATAACGTGGATGTTTTGTCCAGAAGTGATGCCAGGTTTGGCACAGCATTCCTGCAAAGTCTGTTTCCAAAATAGAGTTCTGTGCCCACCTCCAGGGGGTACTGCTTGGTAGTCTGCACAAAGTTATGAATATTCTGAGCATTACTGGGGTTAGAAGAAAAAATTACTTAACATAGTAATCTTCTTTCTTCCCAGTGATGCTCAGATATTCATAACTCCTTCCCATCCTCCCCTTCCAGAACTTCAGCCTCTGCATTCCGCATGCTAGTGCCACATAGCCATACCCTTCTCGGTACACTTCTCTATGCTAAATAGGTTTTAACAGAGTTTTCTGTCTCTCTTAATAGTTTTCTCACTGTCTGGTGAACACCATTATTATAGATATAGTCCCCCCCTTGGAGGTTTTTTGAAGTAAATTGTTGTATGAGGCTAATACTAAAAAATGTTTTAAATAATTAGTTGTCAAATCTTTTTCATATTCCCTGACTTCCAGGCTTCTTACAAATCTGAAGGGCTTAGAACACTACAGTTGGTAGAGGCAGTATTTGAAAGATGCTCACGTGCAAAGAATTCCTTCATTTGCATGTGTTCCATCTCTCCGGGCAGTCCAACCCACCAGGCTGACTGCACAAAGTTATGAATATCTGAGCATCACTGGGAAGAAAGAAGATTACTATGGTAAGTAATTGTTTCTTCCCTCTCTAAGGCCAGGAGACTGGCTAGCCTCCCTGGACCTCAAAGATGCCTACTTTCACATTTACATCAGGTGCTCCCACAGAAAGTACCTCAGGTTCGAGTTGCCCTCAGGCCACTATCAATTCAGAGCAATGCCCTCTGCCCTAACATCAGCCCCAAGGGTTTTTCACAAAGTGCCTGGCAGTAGTAGTTACTTTCCTAAGAAGAAAAAAGATCTCCATCTTCCCATACTTGGACGACTGGCTCATAGTAGGTCAGTGTCCAGACCAAGTCAAGTCACATCTGCAAGTGACCCAACAAGTGTTCACTTCCTTAGGATTCCTTCTCAACCTTCCAAAGTCAGTTCTTGAGCCAGTACAGCTCCTCACCTTCATTGGTGCAGAACTGGATACAGTAAAGGCAAGAGCCTTCCTTCCCCTGGAAAGGGCAAGGACCCTTATGGAACTGGCCTCTTCATTCACCCTTCAGGTGTCTCGACCAGCAAGGCATTTCCTTTAGCTTCTGGGCCACATGGCAGCTTCCACAGCAGTGGTCCAAGGGGCAAGATTCCAGATGAGGGACATTCAGTTCCACTTAAGAGCCTTCTGGTCCCAAAGAAAGGATTCCCTTACCAAACTAATCCCAGTGACTCGAACCCTGATCCAAGCCTTGCAATGATGGCAGGATCAGGACAATTTGAGACAAGGGGTTCCATTTGTCAGTCAGTCTCATTCAGTGATACTCACCATAGATGTTTCCCTGCTGGGCTGGGGAGCCCATTTGGGGGATCTTACCACCCAAGGACTGTGGTCACCTCAGGAATATCTGCTTCACATCAATCTCTTGGAACTCAGAGCAGTGTTTCTGGCACTGCAAGCTTTTTCCAAATCTGTACAGAACAAGGTGGTTCAGGTCAGAACAGACAACACCACCACCATGTGGTATATCAACAAGCAAGGAGGCACTCGGTCTATGGCCTTGTGCACAGAAGCAATGAAGTTGTGGTCCCTGGCCTATTCCCTGCAAACCTCTCTGATAGCAGTTCACCTCCCAGGGAAGGACAATGTCCTAGCAGTTGCATTGAGCAGAATATCCCAGGGCCATCACGAAGGGGCCCTAGATCCTCTAGTTTTGAAAGTGATTTTCTCGAGATGGGGCACACCAGAGATAGATCTTTTTGCAGCCCCAGACAATCACCAACTTCCTCTCTTTTGTTGCAGACCACCAGTCTTGGGGTCAGTCCCCCTGGATGCTCTGATTCTGAACTGGGAAGGGAAATTTCTGTATGCCTTTCCCCCCTTCCCTCTCCTGTTCAAAGTGTTAAGATAAGGTCACAACCATGCAAAGTGATTCTGATTGCTGCAGACTGGGACAGGCAGCCATGGTATCCCTTGTTGCTGTCCCTAGCAGTCCACCTTCCCCTGTGTCTTCCCAGGAATTACAACCTGTTGACATCCTCTCAGAGGAGGATTTGGTACCCGAATCTTCAGTCTCTCAATCTCAAGGCTTGGCTCTTGAAGAGTTAGAGTTTGCAGATCTTCATCTTTCCCAAGGGGTTCTGGATATCCTTAAGGCTTCTCGAAAGCCTTCCACCAGGAAGACTTACAACTCCAAATGGAAAAGATTCAGCATTTGGTGTTCTAAGAAGAATATTTCTCCAGACTCTGCTGAATTGCCTACGGTTCTGGACTATATGGTCCATCTTAATGGCCTAGGCCTCAGAACAGCTACCCTTAAAGTACACTTGGCAGCTGTTCCTGCTTTCTTGTCAGTAGGCAAGCCTTCCTCTCTATCATCCCATCCTGTATTTTGTAAGTTTTTCAAGGGATTGCTTCACACCAGTCCCTCCTTTAGGGATCCTGCTTCTGCTTGGGACCTTAATGTTTGCATTGCTCAGCTTATGCAACTTCCCTTTGAGCCTTTGTCCTCAGCAGAGCTTAAGTACTTGACTTGGAAAACTGTGTTTTTGGTAGCCATTACTTCTGCCAGACGTATCAGTGACTTGCAAGCCCTGTCAGTGGATTCTGATTTCATCTCTTTTCATAGAGATAAAGTGGTCCTTAGAACTAACAGAAAGTTCTTACCTAAAGTGGTTTCAAATTTCCACCTCAACCAGTCTATATCTCTCCCTGATTTCTTCACTGACCATTCCTCCTCGGGAGAGAGGAGGCTACACACCTTGGACGTTAAAAGAGCCCTTAGCTACTACATAGAGCGTACCAAGGGTCACAGGTTTGAATCCCTCAGTTGTTCCTTACATATGGAGAATTTGGTAGAGCAAACCTGCCACTAAGAGATCTATTGCCAGGTGGATTGTTTCTTGTATACAGTTCTGCTATGAAAAACTGGGTAAACTCACCCCTCAGGCCTGAGGCTAATTCACTAGAGGTACAGCTGCTTCCCTGGCTGCTGCCAGGGATATTCCTCTCTTAGAAATTTGTCAAGCAGCCACCTGGAAAACAGTCCATACTTTCACCAAGCATTACTCTCTGGATATCCAGGCTAGGAGTGATGCTCGGTTTGGCACAGCAGAACTTCAGAGCCTGTTTCCAAGGTAGGTTCTGTCCCTTCTCCATGGAGGTACTGCTTGGTAGTCTGCATATGTCAGAATACAGCAAGACTTCATGTTGTTTGAAGAAAAAATTACTCACCTTAGTAATGTTGTTTCTTCTAATGGAGTCTTGCTGTATTCTGACCTCCCCTGCCTCCCCTCTCAGAACCTAGATTTTGGGATGTGGGTGGGTAGGAGCAGTGTTGGCACCCTAGGGGTGTCCTTTTTTCACCCTCTTTTTGGTTTGGGTGAGAGGTTGTGTTTTGTTTTTGGGTTTCCTGACTTGAGTCTTCCTTTGAAACCAAAAAAACTTTTTATATAGATATATTTGCCAGTTGGCTAGTAAGAATTTTACAGTTTCCACACAGAACATCTAGTGAGCCTTTGCTCGTAAAGATCTGACGATTGCAGTTTAAACAACAACAGACAGGGGCTTCAACCGAGCTTGTGGTGAACATTCCATGCTGGTCATGGAAAGTTTAACTCTTTGTTCTCCGGGACAGTTGAAAAGCAGAACCTAACTGCGTATGTCAGTATACAGCAAGACTCCATTAGAAGAAACAACATTACTAAGGTGAGTCATTTTTTCTTCTCTTCATTCCTTGGACGTCAAAAGAGCTTTGCGTTTCTATTTAGATAGAACAAAAGATTTTCGCAAAGCTCAACAACTGTTTGTTTCCTTCAGCGAGACCCGGCTGGGTCAACCTGTCACTATCAGATGTATTTCAGCATAGCCGGTGGCATGCCTTCGCCACTGTTATTCCATGGCGCAGGTTAAGCTGGAGGGCAGAGCGTACGCTCACTCTACTAGAGTGGTCGTGGCATCCCTAGCGGAAATCCGCAATGTGCCCATTGCACATATTTGCAGTGTGGCCACCTGGAGCTCAGTGCATACTTTCGTCAAACACTATGCCCTTGATATCCGTGCCAGACCTCATCTTTCATTTGGCAGGACCATCCTTAATAGACTTCTGTCCTAAAATTGTGAGCTCTTGGTCTCTCCTGCCACCCTCTCGGGGGATTATTAGCTCAGTACTCTCCCCTTAGTGTGAATGAGCGGTGAAGACTTTATGTCCAGGAAGATATGGAAATTACGTACCTACCATAATTCTTGATCTTCTTGGACGAGTCTCCACCACTCATTCACACGCCCACCCACCATCCTCCGAGCTCACCTCTGTTGTTGGTCTTTACTCCCTTAATTTTAGGCTGTGAAGACTTCTTTTTTGACCCTTCTTATACGGGTTTTCCAGACTATCTTATGTCCAGTTTTTAGTTAGGCTATCCTTCTAGGTTAGTTATGCTGCACCTCCTTGGAAAAAAGGTACTGAGGCGGTTGGAGGCTCCATTTCTGGCGCCAGCCCTCTAGCAAAAAGTTTGCTCCCGCTAGGTCCTAGTGCCTCCGGCGCAGATCCCATTACTGTGAATGAGTGGTGGAAACTCATCCAAGAAGATCAAGAATTACGGTAGGTACGTAATTTCCATTTTTGGTAGCTAGGAAATGAAATAAAAAAGTGGTCCATGAGTCACAGCTGAGGGTGTAGCCTAACTTCATCACACAGACTACACAGCGGTCCACAGGGACAAGGTGGTCCTAAGGACCAATAGGAATTTCCTTTCTAAGGTGGTATTACACTTCATCCTTAATCAGTCCATGACTTTGCCAGTCTTCATCACTGACCATTCCACCTAAAAGTAATGAAGACTGCACAGTCTTGATGTCAAGAGAGCTATAAGCTACTACTTGGATCACACGAAAGGACACAGGCAGGATAGAACACAGCTCTTCAAACAACATGAAGTCTTTTGCTGTATTCTGACTAATGCAGTATGACCGACCCGGTTTACAGTAAATGCCCCGGAGAACAAAGAGTTAATCTGTATGCAAACACAAAGAACGTTGTGCTCGAGCTCGGTTTTCAAACCACCATCTTTGGTACATTCTAGCAATTGATCAGATTCTTTACTCCGCCTGCCAGTGAAGACGCCTCGGAGATTGCTCCTCTTCTTCTCAGTTAAATAGGGTAACAATTGTTGCTTTTACTGTCCATTATTATTTGTTTTCAGTGTTCTTCAAACCTCTGTCCTCGGTATAGCGATACTATTATCGGTTGGGTAAGTGATTCGGTTTCTGATCGGTTCCGCGACCGTGATGAGACCAAACAGCATTTTTTCTTTTAAAAGTTAGTTTTTTCTCTTGCTAAGGGTACCGGTGCGGGTTCCTGACTAAAACAAGTTTTTTTCTTGGTTTCTTCTACCGGCGCTAAACCGCTGGTCATCCAGTCTCGTTCTTCTCTTTGCCCGGCCTGACTAAGCCACCAGGGGTAAATAAATTCTTGTTTTATCCGGGCCTAAGCCACTTCGGATAATTAAATTGTGTTTGGGCATAGCTTAACTGGCCTAACTAAGCCTCTGGGTTAAGCATTAAATTAAAGAGTATGTCACTGAAACCCAAGAGAAAAACCGGTCCCACTAGGTTTCAACGTTGCACCGAGTGTGGTGAACAGTTTGCCAAGTCCGACCCACACTTAGCGTGTCACTACTGCTTGGGTTTTTGATCACCTGCAAGCAGACTGTGACATTTGCATAAACTTTCCTCAATCTATCCTCGACAGGAGACTGGGTAAGCTAAAGGAAGGAAAGGATGGAAAAATTGGCCCTGGGTGTTGGGTCCGGTTCAACCGAACCGGTCCATCCAATCTAAGATCCTTTGGATCAAGGCAAACGTTCGTCCTCCAAAAGATGGTCGGATTCAACCCCGGATACCGCTGCATCTAAGAAATCAAAAAAATCCAGTTCGGAACTGCGCAGACGGTTTTGGTTCTAACCATGAATGTGATTGCCAAGGCTATAAGAATTGTTCAGTCTCTGCAGCCCGGTTTTGGTGAACCAGCGCAGAGACCAGTTGGGCAGTCACCGGTTCAGGTCACTGCCATTTCAACTGCTTCTGGTCCCTTAGACCCTGAGGAGTATTATGAATCGGAGTATGAGTATGAGGAAGGTGAGGATGAAGGGCAACCGTTTGAACCCGAGGTTTCCCCCTGAGCATCCCCAGTATGAGTCTCCTCCTAGGGCTCCCTTTGAAGCCACCTCCCATTTTGTCTTCATGAGGCAGGTGGCAGAGACTCTACAACTCCCTGTCCAGGAAACTAGACAGGATGAGGATGAGGAGGACAATTATAGAGAGATGATGGATCTCCCTGCTTCTTCTCAGGGTCTCTCCATCCCCATACACAAGTCTTTAAAAAGACAAACCCTTAAGGTCCTGCAGACCCCCTTCTGTGTCCCTCCTTTGGACAAAAAAATGGACAGGAAGTATGCTCTGGCTGGCAATGGCACCGAGTTTTTATCTTCCCATTGCAGCCATGTGGAGGTTATACAGACTGCAGCCTGTGAGAAGGCTGGTGTTCCCCTGACTTCCCATCCTCTGGACAAGGATTCCAGGAGAATTGACTCACTAGCCAAAAAGACGTATTTGGCTTCCTCCCTGGGTATAAGGCAGGCCTCTCACATGGCCTATGCCTCCAGATACCAGAAGATACTCTGGGAATCTGTAGAGCAGTTAGCCCAGGAAGCTTCTCCTGAGTTGGCAACTGACTTTCAGAAGATTGTTAACAAGGGAATTCAGGCATCTAAGGCACAGTTCCATATATCTGTGGACTCGAATGATGCAGCCTCCAGGACTGTGGCTTCTGCCATTTCCCTCAGGCGGTTCTCCTGTTTATGATGTACCAGCCTCTCCCAGGATACCAAGAATAATGCTCTGGACTTTCCCCTGACACAGAACTCACTGTTTGGGGAACAGACAGAAGCATGCATGAAAAGGAAAACGATTATAGGGTGGCATACAAGAGTGCTTCTGCTAAAGACAGAGCAGCCACCCCACAGAAACAACAAGCCAGAGGGGGCAGGGGCAGACCTTACCCATGGCCCTTCCATCAGTCTATGGCTTTCCCTTCATCTTAGCAATCCAGGGGATTCTTCAGGGGTCGAGGAAGGAAGGGTGCAGGCCATTCAGCTCCCATCCCACTTCCCTCGACTCCTGCCAAGCAGACACCCTGAGAAGTCTGCTCGGGCTGCTTTCCCTACCCCTGTTGGGAGAAGGCTGGCCCACTATTTTCAGGCTTGGCAAGCCATCACCTCAGACAGGTGGGTCCTGGAGATAGTGGGTCAGGGTCTTGTCCTCACTTTCAAATCCTTTCCCAGATTGGGGGCAAGATCCCTTAGGCCTTTCCCTCTCTCAGAAACAGCTCTGCTAGAGGCAGAGGTCTCCACTGTCCTGCTCTCAAGGGCAATGGAACCAGTACCACTACTACACAGGGGAAAGGGGTTGTACTCAAGGTACTTCCTTGCCTTAAAGAAAAACAGGGAGTGGTGACCCATTCTGGATCTCAGTTACCTAAACAGGCATCTGGCAAAGCCAAAGTTAAGAATGACAACTTTGGCTACCATTTAACCCATTCTGCGAAAAGGAGACTGGTTGGCATCCCCGGACCTCAAGGATGCCTACTTCCACATACCTATCAGAAAATCTCACAGAAGGTACCGCAGGTTCAGATTACCTTCAGGCCACTACCAGTTCAGGGCCATGCCTTTTGGGTTGACCTCTGTCCTAAGGGTGTTTTCAAAATGCCTAACAGTGGTGGTGGCATTTCTCAGAAGGCAAGGGGTTTTGGTTTACCCCCATCTGGACGACTGGCTGCTAGTAGGCCAGTCCTTTCTGCAGGTTCAACAGTCATTGGAACTCACTCAATGGACCCTTCAATCTCTGGGGTTCCTAATAAACCCAAAAAAGTCAGTGCTGACCCCTGTTCAAATCTTGGACTCCATAGGGGCAGAGCTGGACACAGTCAGGGCAAGGGCCTTCCTGCCCCTAGAAAGGGCTCAGGCACTCATGCAGTTGGCAGACTCCTTTCAACTCAGAGTTCTTCACCCAGCAAGACATTTTCTGCAACTCCTGGGCCACATGGCATCTACTACTGCTGTGGTCCCAGGGGCAAGGTTTCAGATGAGGGACATTCAGTTCCACCTCAGATCCTTCTGGTCCCAGAGAAGGGACTCACAGTCCAAACTCATTCCAGTATCATCCACTCTACTGCAAGCCCCCCAGTGGTGGCAGGATCTGGACAGTCTCAGGGTGAGAGTTCCCTTCCTTCCAGAAGTACCCTCCCTAGTACTGACCATAGATGCCTCCCTGTTGGGGTGGTGGGCACATCTGAGGAGCACATAGCTCATGGAACTTGGCTGCCTCAGGAGTCACTGTCACACATCAACGTCCTAGAGCTCAAAGCAGTGTTCCTAGCTCTACCTAGCTATTCAGGCATTTGCCATTCATCTCAAGGGACAGGTGGTTCAAGTCGGGACCAACAACACCACCACAATGTACTATATGAACAAGCAGGAGAGGACAAGATCCTCCCTCCTCTGCACAGAGTCAATAAAAATGTGATCTTTGGCCTACTCCCTGGGGACTTCCCTGTCAGCAGTTCACCTACCAGGGAAGGACAATGTCCTTGCAGATGCTCTCAGCAGATTAAGTCAGGGCCATCATGAATGGACCCTCAACAGACCGGTCCTCCTGACAGTGTTCAGGAGGTGGGGTGGTTCCAGAGATAGACCTCTTTACAGCCCCAGACAACAATCAGTTGCCTCTGTATTGCTGCAGGCCTCCTGTTCGGGCATCAGTGCCCCTGGAGGCCCTGCTGCTGGACTGGACAAACAGGTTTCTGTATGCCTTTCCTCCCTTTCCCCTGATTCTCAGTGTACTAGTCAAGTTCAGGTCTCAGCCTGCGACCATGATTCTCATAGCCCCAGATTGGGCCAGGCAACCATGGTATCCAGTGCTTCTGGCTCTGTCAGTGGCCAGCCCCATTCCTCTTCACAGGAGGCACAACCTGCTGGCATCATCTCAGGGGAGAATCCTCTACCCCAATCTACAGTCCCTTCACCTCAAGGCTTGTCTCTTGAAGAATTAGAGTATGCAGGCCTGCATCTCTCTGAGAGTGTCCTGGACATCTTGAGGGTGTCTAGGAAGTCTTCCACTAGGAAGACCTAGTCTTCTAAGTGGAAGGAGTTCTCCATTTGGTGTTCTCACAAGGAGCTGGATCCTCAACAGGCTGGGCTTCCAGTTCTTCTGGATTACCTGGTATTTTTGCAATCTCTCCATTTGTAACCTTCTACCATAAAGGTGCATTTGGCAGCGGTCTCTGCATACTTGTCAGCACGGAAGGGCCCTTCCCTTGCTGCTCACCCTATATTCAAAAAATTATTTAAGGGGCTCTCTCATCTTCACCTGCCTCACAGAGAGCCCGCCCCAGCTTGGGATCTCAATATCTGCATAGACCAGCTAATGCAGCCCCCCCTTTGAACCCATGTCTTCAGCAGAGCTTAAATTCCAGAATTGGAAGACAGTGGTAGCTATGACTTCTGCCAGAAGGATTAGTGAGCTCCAAGCTTTGTCTGTGGAGCCCAATTACATTACCACTCATAGGGATAAGATTGTCTTTCAGACTAACAGGAAGTTTCTCCCTAAGGTAGTCTCTGACTTTCATCTCAATCAGTCCATTACCCTTCCTGTTTTCTTCACAGACCATTCCAGGTCAGGTGAACGCAGGTTACATAGCCTGGATGTAAAAAGGGCTATTAGCTACTATATGGATAGGACAAAGGAACACAGGCAGGGCTCCAACCAGTTGTTCCTTACCTATGGGGACGTGGGTAAGGGTAAGCCAACCACAAAAAGGACCATAGCCAGATGGATTGCGGCTTGCATACAGTTCTGCTATGGCACATTGGGAAAGGACGCCTCTCCAGGTTTGAGGGCCCATTTCACTAGGGGTACTGCAGCCTCAGTGGCAGCAGCCAGGGATATTCCCCTGCTGGAAATCTGTAAAGCAGCCACCTGGAAACCTGTTTACACATTCACTAAGTACTACTGCCTCGATACTCAGGCAAGGAGTGATGCCAGGTTTGGCACAGCAGTGTTGCAGAGCCTATTTCCTAAGTAGGTTCTCTGTCCACCTCCCAAGGGGCACTGCTTGGTAGTCTGCATTAGTCAGAATACAGCAAGACTTCATGTCGTTTAAAGAAAAAATTTACCACAGTAATGCTGTTCCTTCTAATGGAGTCTTGCTGTATTCTGACATCCCTCCCAGCCTCCCCTACAGAACCTAGGGGATCTTTAGGCTGGCTCTGACTTCAGACTTGGTTTACCCACCTGTGGGAAAGGTATTGTTCTTGGGCATCAGTGGCTTGAGACTTCCTTTTTTGCCCTTTTTGTGTTGTGATGCCCCTGGTGGCTTTATAGGGTAAGAAAATAGTTTTCTCCTATTGCTATATGTTAGCTTCGTAAGAATCTGATCAGTTACTAGAACGTACCGAGGATGGTGGTTTGAAAACTGAGCTCGAGCTCAACGTTCTGTGCATTTGCATAGAGGTTAACTCTTTGTTCTCTGGGGCAGCTGAACTGGTTGGTCATACTGCATTAGTCAGAATACAGCAAGACTCCATTAGAAGAAACAACATTACTATAGTAAGTAATTTTTTCTTGATGACTTGTGGAGAAGTGGGGAAGGGCAAACCCGCCTCGAAGAGGACCAATGCTGCTGGATTGTTGCCTGTATCCAACTTGCTACAGCAGTGTGGGTAAACAGCCTCCCATAGGCCTCAGGGCCCACTCTGCAAGGGGTACAGCTGCTTCTATAGCAGCTGCAAGAGATATCCCTTTGTTGGAAATTTGCAAAGCAGCTACTTGAAAAACGGTTCATACCTTTACCACACACTACAGCCTGGATACCCAGGCCAGAAGTGATACCAGGTTTGGCACAGCAGTACTACCCTCCTCCAAAGGTACTACTTGAGTAGTCTGCAGAAGTCAGAATACAGGTAAGATTTCCTGGAGTGAGTCTCAGTTTTGCCCACATTTTTAAATAAAGGGGAATAATTGGTGTTGGGTGTTGTTAATTTGTTATTTAATTATTAGTATAGTTTGGATAGCTTGTTATAATGCATGCTTTGTAAGAATCTGATGGTTGTAGAATGTTTACCAGGGCCAGTGGTTTAAAAACCCAGCTCCAGCCTAACATTCCAGGATTGACATAGGTTCTATTAACCATTTTGGCTCCAGGGCAGTCTTATGGTGAGACCATACTGCAGAAGTCAGAATATAGTAAGATTCTCTTGGAAGAAACAAGATTACTATGGTACATAAATTTTTCCTGCAACTTATTAAATTAGTTGCACCTTACCCAGATTATTTCCACCCCCACCTGCCCTAACAACCGTACCCTAAACCACTCCCTTCTAGACTGGATCCTGACCAGCCATGAGGACAGGGTCCTTCATGCTGGAACCCTATCTGACTCTGTCAGTTACCACCTTTTGTATCTGGTCCTCTAAACCCCAACACGCACCACCCAAATATCTTACTCTCTTTTTTTTTATTTCATTTTTATTAAGTGAGACAGTTTATGTACATCAAGTTGTTACAGTTGACCACATATTATTAAATGTTTCTTGATATTATTCATTATTTAAACCTCGTAGTAATATCAGGTCTTTCTGCAATTTATCTTCACAGTTAGATAAACATATATACACACACTTTTCCTTTTTGGACTGCCTCATTACTATTTTCCTGTACTTAACCTATCTTTCCTAGGCAGGCGTCGGTCCCCCCCCCCCAGGCTCTGTCCAGGAGTTAAATGTATAGGAGTGACATTTATTGCAGTCACCTTTGTTTAGGAGGGAAGGGGAATGTGGAGCCAATTAAACTGAAGGAGAAAGAATCGTTCATTCTTTCTATTCCCCAAAGCAGAACCCAGCTGTGGGTTCTAAGGGACTAAAGAAGGGTCAATTTAGGAATAGTTTATTATCCATTTCCTTAATAGAATTTCCTGTTTGTTGTGAAATTTAGCTGTCATATATTCAAGTCTATAAATTTCTGTTGTTAATATGTGCCAATCTGAAATTAAGGGGATAAGAGAGGACATCCATTTACGGGTGATGTTTTTTTGAGCTGCCAAAAGAAAAAGAGGGAGCAAAATACTGGTCCAACTTGGTCTGTTGGTGGGGGAGGGGGATGGACAGTACTACCATTTCCACTGTCAATTCAATTTGTTCACCAAGACACCTCTCCAATTCCACTTGGAATGAAATCCAAAAAGGCATTAGGGCTGGGCAATGCCAGAAGATATGACCCAAGTCAGCCAACAGCCAGTTACATTTTCTCCAGCATCTTCCGTATGAAGCTGGCAAGTATTTAGCCAAAATTGCCAGGGAACGGAAATACCTAGAACGAGATTTCCAGGCAAACTACCTCCAGATACCTGATGATGTAATCTTAATCACTTTCTGAGTTGCTTCCTGCCAAAGTTGGAAGGGGATTTCCAGTTGTAAATCTTTGATCTTCCTGGACATAAAGTTTCCACCACTCATTCACACTTATGGGGATCTACCCCGGAGGCGCTAGGACCCAGCGGGAGCAAACTTTTTGCAGAGGGTCGTGCCAGAGATGGAGCCATGACGATCGGTGCTACGAGCATCAGCTCATATGGTAATGACTGTCTCCGCGTTGACCCTCCAACCACCTCAGTTCCTTTTTTCCCGCCGAGTGCACTTCAGTGACAATGTCGCTCGCCTGCCAGGAGTCAAACTTCAAACTAGCAGCATAGTTTTTCAGTTTTATTGTTTTTGTAATAATATCTTGAATAAGTACCTCTTAGTTTATTTATTCTTATTAAAGAAAAGAAGTTTCAGCCTACATTGACGGAATTGACCATGAGCGGGTCAGGTGATGGTAGGGAGACTTCGTATGAAAGCTGTTCAGTCAGCCGGGCTGGGTCTGGTCCACCGCCCTCTCTGGTGGGGGGTTCTGACAATGGACATTCCAATGCCTGAGGGGATGGGTAGTCCCCTCAGAAGCATAAAAGTAAACGGTCGCACTCTCGGCACCATTCGGCCTCGAACTCTTCTTCGGCCCACAGGTCAAAAAAGAGAAGGCATCATTCGAGGTCGCCCCCTGGTATGTCTGCGCGTAGATGGTCGGTTATTGGGGCCAGTTGCCGGTCTCCTCCTTCGGAGTTGCGGGTTTCTGTTTCCGGTCGCCGACCTCTTCGACATCGGAGCCCTACCCCGCCCTCCAGTAAGTCTTCAGATGAGCAGTTTCATCAGTGGGCTGCTCTTTTGGTGCAGTGGGCTCGGAGGTTGGTCCAGCTGCCTGGCCCGGTCACTCTGGGGCCTTCTGGCTTTTCGGGGGATTGGGTAGGGTGGTTGGGCCTCCCTAGTCACTCGGTGCCGTCGACTCTGCGCTTAGGTGTTTCCCCCTCACATGGCTGCAGCACAGGGGGCCACCCCCGATGCCTCTATCTCGTGGTAGTCATCCTTCTTTCTCCTCAGATCCTGTTTTTCAGAGCCTTGGGATGTTTTCAGCACCTTCGGCGTTGATGGCTCGTTCGGCACCATCCTTGGCGTCGATGCGACTGTCTGCGCCATCCTCGGTGCTGTTGGGGTTGTCAGCGCCGTTCGCCTCGTCGGTGCCGTCTTCGGCTCCGTGCGCCTTGCCGGCTCCATCTTTGGCGCCATGCGGCTTTTTGGTGCCATCTTCAGCGCCGTGCGTTTTTTCGTCACTGTGTCCTTCGGCGCCGAGGCCTGTTATGCCGTCGTCCAGTCTTCAGGGCTCCTCTTCTCTGAATCCTTTTCCTTCCTCATTTCCTTCTGATTTTCACTCCTTTCCTGACAATGCAGTCCCTCCTGGGCTGTCAGGAGATGATATTGAGCCTGACCCAGACCTTTGCCTGGGTGATGATGTGGAAGGATCTCATCCTGTAGCAGAGCCACTGGTTGAAGACCTGTCTTTTAAGTCTCTGCTGAAAAATTTGAATTCCACTCTTTCTCTCCAGGCTACAGATATTGATCCTGGGAAGCTGTTAAGACTCCAATACCTCCATGTTCCGGAGATCCCTATGGATTTGACTCCTCCGGTACAGCCCTCCTTTGAAACGCTTTCTCAAATGGTATGGAATAATCCTGCTCTCATTCCTTCTGTGGCTAAGTCCATAGATAGAAAGTATGCTGCTCCCAAGGATCGACCCATCTTGGCCTCCCAGGCCATTGCGGATCCTATTGTAGTCCTGGCGGAGAATGATAAGGCCGTCCTCCCTCAGGCATCTTCAGCCCGGCCTATAAACAAAGAATCTCACAAGATAGACACCTTAGGTAAGAAAGTCTTTGCTGCCTCTACCCTGGGTATGCATATTGCCAGCTACCAGGGCTATTTTTCTCAATATGAGTATGTTCTTTGGCATTCGCCCAAACAAATGGTAGAAGCTCTGCCGGGAGTCGGACTCTAATTCGGAGCTACTTCAAACCATAACCAGGGGTATCGAGTCCAACAACCAGCAGGTTAAAGCAGCTATGGATGCTTTCGATACTGCTTCTCGGGCGGCAGCGGCAGGCATCTGTACTCAGTGCCACTCCTGGCTGCGCACTTCAGGTTTCACGAATGATGCCCAGCAACAGGTTATGACCAAGGCCACTGTTTTTCGGTTTTCACCGGAAAATCCAGTAAAATTCCAGAATTAGGGCTGCCTGAAGACCAGTAAAAACAAAGATTTCATGGATTCTGGCATTTTATATCAGATCAGTAAATCTACAAAACTTGTGTTTTTCTTTTAATTCCTTCCTGTACTATTTACAATGTGCTTTATTTAATGATCTGTATATTAAGCGTTCTATAATTCTGATTATTTATGCACATACTAAGAGAATGCTAGCAGAATCATGGTAAAATCTGTAAAATTACAGTAACAATCACCAGTGCAGTTCTGGAATCTGAAGTCTTGAAAATGGAATTTCATTGTTTTAATCACCGTAAATCAGTGGCCTTGGTTATGGTGTTACCCTTCGACGATATGTATGTCTTTGGTCCTCAAGTAGAGCAAGCTTTGGAGGCCACTCAAAAGACTAGGTCTGCCATTAAATTGGCTCGACCTGCTCCCACCCCTTCTTGTGAGGGTGTTAATAAGCGTCAATTTCACAACCGTCAGTCCTTTCAAGGCAAAGGCAGGGGAGGTTTTAATAAAAACCAAGCCCCGCAGCCTCAAAAGAAAATGCAACAGAAAGCACAAGGACCCAAAGCGCCCAGTGCTACCTTCTGACTCTCTGGCCCACGTCCCTCCTCAGCTGCCAGAGGGGGACTTTCTTTCAGCGGTGGGGGGTCGTCTGACTCAGTTCTACAACTGTTGGAAGACCATAACATCAGACAAATAGGTCCTCTGGATAATCCGCGAGGGATATTCACTCAGTCTTTTAGAGACCCCTCCAGATCTTCCCTCCCAAACAATAGCCCAGACTGTCGACAGTTCAGTCAGAACTTCTCGCTACCGAGATACAGGGCCTTCTGAACAACAGGGCAGTAGAAATAGTTCCGTTGGATCAACGGAACACAGGGTTCTACTCCCACTACTTTCTTGTTCCAAAGAAAACTGGGGGGCATGCGCCCCATTTTGGACCTCAGAAAACTGAACAGATTTCTTCCCAGGGAAAAGTTCAAAATGATGTCACTGGGAACCCTGTTGCCCTTGCTTCATTAACATGATTGGTTAGCTTCCTTGGACATGCAGGATGCTTACCAACATATTCTTATTCACCCAAAACATCAGAGATACCTAAGGTTTTGGCTTTGGGCCAACATTATCAGTTCAGAGTCCTGCCCTTTGGGCTATCCTTGGCGCCATGAGTTTTTACAAAGTGTTGTGCAATTCTCGGAGCGCACCTCAGAAAGATCGGAATACAGGTGTTCCCATATCTGGACGACTGGCTTCTAGCAAGCCCTTCCAGGCAAGGAACTCTCAACGCCGTAGCCATGGCCTCAGACTTCCTCACGTCCATGGGAGTCCTGCTAAATCTCAAGAAATCGCAGTTGCAGCCCTCCCAGAAGCTCCTTTTCATAGGAACTCTTCTGGACACCTCATGTGCAAAAGCTTTTCTACCATAGGACAGAAGGAACGATATCCTACAGATGGCCCGATACATCAGAGAGAACAGTTTGGTTCGAGCTATTTCAATGCAATGGATGCCGGGTCTCATGGCATCCTCAGTGTTCACTGTACCTCTAGCATGCCTCCAAATGAGAACCTCTCAATGGATGCTCAGTACTCAGTGGTCCCCGACTACTTATCCTCAGTCCTTTCTCATCAAGGTGACAGAACCTCTCAGGAGGTTGCTCACCGGTGGTCGCAAGAGGACAATCTTCTGGAAGGATACCCCTTTACTCCTTTGGATCATCAGATTTCTATCACCACAGACACGTCCCTGTCGGTATAGGGAGCTCACTGTCAGGATCTCCACACTCAGGGTACGTGGACTCATGTCGAAGCCCAGCTTCACATAAACGTCCTGGAAATGAGAGCCGTCCTCTATGCAGTCCGGGCCTTGAAGTACATTCTTTGTTACAAGAACATTCTCCTTCAGACGGACAACAAGGCAGTGATGTATTACATCAACAAGCAGGGCGGCGCACACTCTTACCCCTTGTGCAGGGAAGCAATGAGAGTGTGGGAATGGTGCCTAGATCACATGGCTCTTATTCAGGCGGTCTACCTGCTGGGAATACAGAACGAACTGGCAGACCGTCTCAGCAAAACGGAGGCAGTCCCTCACGAGTGGTCTCTCGACTTAACCGTAGTTCAGTCACTATTCACAGAGTGAGGAACTCCGGACCTGGGCCTTTTTGCATCTCCACTCAACACAAAACTGCCTCTTTTCTGCTCCAGAAATCCAGGGCCCTGCAATTTCTGTCAGGATGCATTCAGGCTGCAGTGGACAAAACGCTTTCTATACGCCTTTCCTCCTCTTCCCCTAATCCAGAGGGTACTCCTCAAATTCGAGTCTCAGGGATACAAGATGATTCTCATTGCTCCCTTCTGACCTTGACAGAGATGGTTTCCATTACTCAACAGTATGGCGGAAACCCCTCTGAAGGCGCTTCCCCTTCAGACGTACCTTCTAACCCAGGGTCCTCTGGTCCATCCCAATCTGAGGTCGCTTCATCTTCTCGCTTGGCTCCTGAGGAGATAGAGGTGAATAGGTTCAGTGCCTCTCGAAGAGTTTCTGACATTCTTTTGGCTGCACGGAGCCAGCAACCAGAAAGACTTACACTGCAAAATGGAAGCGTTTTTCCCTCTGGTGTGCAGGATCCTCTTTGAATCCCTTTTCCTGCCTACCCAACAAAGTTTTAGAGTACCTCTTAGACCTCTCAAATTCAGGTCTTCAATACTCTACAATCAAAGTTCACCTGTGTGCCATTTCAGCCTATCATGAGCCATTACTTTCCTTATCTCTGGCTCAGTTACTCGTAGTTAAGTGGTTTCTTAAGGGTATTCTGCATACCAGGCCTCCTGTCAGACGTCCAGTTGCAGCCTGGGACATTAATCTCATGCTAGACATGCTCACTAGAAAACCTTTTGAGCCACTAGCTACCTGCGAATGGAAATTCCTCACTTGGAAAACGGCCTTCCTGGTGACCATCACCTCGGCCCGCAGAGTTTCTGAAATACATGCTCTGGTAACAGACCCTCCATACACTGTATTTCACAAGGATAAAGTAGTTCTTAGGACCCGTCCTAAGTTCCTCCCTAAGGTTGTCTCAGAATTCCATTTAAACCAACCTTTGGTCCTACCTACTTACTTTGCTGATTTCCAGAATGAAGGAGAGCGTACCCTTCATTCCTTAGATGTTAAAAGAGCTTTGCGCTTCTATTTAGCTAGAATGAAGAAAATTCACAAAGCTCAACGACTGTTTGTCTCCTTCAGTGAGACCTGGCTGGGTCAGCCTGTCGCTATCAGATGCATTTCAGCATGGCTGGTGGCATGCCTTTGCCACTGTTATTCCATGGCACAGGTCAAGCTGGAGGGCAGAGTGTATGCTCACTCTACTAGAGCAGTCGCAGCATCCCTGGCGGAAATCCACAGTGTGCCCATTGCAGACATCTGCAATGCGGCTACTTGGAGCTCAGTGCATACTTTTATTAAGCACTATGCGCTGGACGTCCATGCCAGATGAAACCTTTCGTTTGGCAGGACTATCCTTAATGGACTTCTGTCCTGAATTCGTGAGCTCTTGGTTTTCCTGCCATCCTCTCGGGGGATTTTTAGCTCGGTACTCTCCCATAAGTGTGAATGAGTGGTGGAGACTTTATGTACAGGAAGATATGGAAATTATGTCCGTACTGTAATTCTTGATCTTCTTGGACGAAGTCTCCACCACTCATTCACATGCCCACCCTCCATTCCCCGAGCTCACCTCTCTATTTTGGTCTTCACCTCTTCAATGTTTAGGCTGTGAAGACTTCTTTGTTGACCCTTCTTATATGGGTTGTTTGGACTATCTTATGTCCGATCTGTGTTAGTCTAGTCTTTCTAGGTTAGTTGCGCTGCAACTCCTCGGGAAAAAAAGGTATTGAGGCGGTTGGAGAGTCAACACCGAGATGGTCATTACCGCATGAGCTGATGCTCATGGCGCCGCTCCTCGCGGCTCCATCTCAGGCGCCGACCCTCTGCAGAAAGTTTGCTCCCATGGGGTCCTATCACCTCCGGCGTAGATCCCCATAAATGTGAATGAGTGGTGGAGACTTCGTCCAAGAAGATCAAGAATTACAGTAGGTACGTAATTTCCATATCTTATCTGTGTCAATATTCACCATTCATCACCTTTGGGTATATGGCCAGAGGTCATGACCCCACGGGAGCTCTTTTTTTTTTTTGGTAAGCAGATCCGACGCACCATCGCCGCCGCCCTTGAGGCCGACGCATTGCTTGGCGCTTGCAGGTTGGCCATTAGGTGCTGTCAACTCCGTCTGCCTGCCAGTTCTTCATCTCCCGCCATCGCGGTCACCTCGTGGGAAGCTCCAGAGAACTTCATGCCTATCGCCTATGCAGTTGCAGTTTTTCGACTCCGTCGACTATTCTTTTGTGCCGCAGTCCGTCGGTTTCTTTTCTGCCAGTTCTAGTTGCCATACTCAACGTCGCTTGGTAAGACCTTTCCAATTATTTGTATTCTTGGCGACGTCGAGTCTGTTTTTGGTGTTTTTTTCCTCTTAGGTCATGTCTGGGTCAGAGGGCACGAAGACTTCGAAGATGGGACAGCCCCCACGTGACAGTGCCCTTGCGGCCGTAAATTTTCCATCACCGACCTGCATGACCGTTGCCTTACGTGTCTTGGCCCATTTCACAACATGGATTAGTGCAACGCCTGTTTCTCCATGGACCGCTGAGTCATCGAGCAACACGTGTGGAAAGTGGGGCGAGCTCCGCCGACTTTCGGGGGTTGGGCGCGCACTCATCAGGCTGAGCCGTGTACTCTCTGCCTTTCCTCTGGGTCCCCGCCCGGTTCTATACAGATCAAGGAGGAGGAAGCCTCGGCTTCTAGTAGCCTGGCCGTCGCCGAGGCTCCTTCCGTGGTGCAGGAGACCCACCCCGCTCCTTTCGGGAGGCGGGCGGGAGGTGCTGCCAAGGCAATTGCCCCTTCGGGGATGAAGGCTCCTCCAGTGTTGGACCTGCGGTTCGCAAGGCCCAAGTCGGTGCCGTCCTTGACGCCGTCAGTTGGTGCCGTTTCGGGCCTCTGTGCCGTTCGAGGTGCCATGGGCCCTGACGGAGCCATCGTTGGTGCCGGTTTGTCGCTCGGCACCGTGGTTGCTGTCAGTGCTGTTCGCGGCGCTGATAGTGCAAGCGGCACTGTAGGAGGTTCTACGGCACCATCTTTGTCCTCTTCTCGCCTCGGCGCTGAGGTTGAGCATAACGCCGTGTCTGGCTCAGGGGGCACGGTGCCGTGGGGGCTTCAGAATCCGCTGTTGGCACCATCGTCAGCACCGCCCCTGCCCTTGGCGCCATTTGCAGTGCCGTGGGGCCGGGCGGCGCCATCCGTGGTGCTGATGGCGCCATCGGCAGTGCCGTCCCCGCCCTTGGTGCCACTTGTGGCGCCATGGGGCCGGACGGCGCTGTGACTGCTTCTGACTCTGGGGCTGCTGTTCGGGATGGGGCCGTGTCCTCCGCGGATACTGCTCGCGGTGCTGTGAGGGGCACTAGCTTGGGTGTGGCCTCGGTTTCTGGCACCCCATTTGGCAAGGATGGCAGTGGGCGCCCTCCTATGGTCTGGCACAGGGCCTTGGCCTCTACCTCTTCCTAGGCGGAGTCGGATTCTGAGTGCACAGCCCTGTAGTGTCTTCGACAAGCCAGAGTCAGCCCCCTTCTGAGGTGCGGTCGGTGGCTGCCGAGACTGGGGTCAGAGGTGCTGACCAGCGGGTAGTGGTGCAGGCCACCACTGCTCTGCAGCCTGGTCGTGTTGGATTCACTGACCTCCTCAGCAGTGGTACCCCTGCCTGTGGTGTGTCTGGATCGCCCAACTTTGGGGCCGATCAGAGCACCTACGGGAGGGAAGGGTACTATGCCCTGGGTAGCTTCTTTGGATGCTGGCCAGGGCTGTCAGCTACCTATGCTGGCCCTCTCGAGGAGGAGGTCTCTCTCGGATTCCGAGGGGTTGAGGGGCATGGGGTCTGCATGGCAACCTTTTTCTGGGGCCCACCCGGGCTCTGGGTGAAGCCGTAGTGCAGATCTCTGCTCTTCCTCCTCGATCTCTTTGCGAGAGCCCCATTCTTTTGAGGTAGGGGACCGTCCTTCTGGACCTCTAAGGCCCCAGTTGCCTCACAGGGGGGATTCTTCCAGGCGCAGCCAAGGCAGTACCGAAATGGTTGTTCATCTATCAGCTGTGGAGTCTTCCGGAGCACCTTCTTTTTCAGGTGCTCTTGGTCCGCTCCCTAGCCCAGGCAGAGGTCAGCCGACTTCTCTTCTTGGCTCTGTCCCTATCTCTCTGCCACATACTCCTGCGCTCCCAGGCATCCTTGGTCCTAGAGGGCCTCTCTCCTGGGAGCAGTTCAAGGCTGTGGCTGTTTGGTTCCCAGCTTACGTCAGGACAGTGGACAGACAGGTTTTTCAACCTCCCCTGAGCTGCCGCCCTCTGAGCAGTCGGTGCCCTCCAACTCTTCATCCCCCTCTTCTGGGGGAGAGGAGCCTTCTGTGCACATCTCTCCAGCCGCTGATCTCGCTGAGTATTAGCGTTTCCTCGTGAGGATGTTGGAGGACTTGCATATCATCCCTGACTCTTTAAGCAATCCGAAGCACTCGGCGCACGCCTTTCAAGGCGATTTCAGCGAGGGCGCCCTTGTGGTGCCTCCCTGGCCTGCTACCTTCGGGAGGCATCAAGGCTCCTGGCAGAGGCCCTTCTCCAGAGTTCCTGCCCCTAGGGACCTCTGCCAGCGGTATTGCACCCTCCTGGAGTCTCCAGGTTCCATTCCTCATCTGCAGTCTGGATTGACGCAGCTGGACACTCCCAATGGGCTTCGCACCCTTCACCATGACTGGCCCCCAGATCAAGACTCCTTGGATTTTGACTTCTGGGGTAGGAGGGCTTTCTACTCAGCAGGGTTGTTGCTTTCTATTTCTGCACATCAGGCCCACTATGCAGCCTATGACAGGTTCTTGTGGTTCAGGCTAGGTCAGCTCCTAGCCTCATTGCGTGACACGGAGCAAACCAGACAAGCCATTGCACTCTCTGCGCATGGCCTGGAGCTAGCAAGGAACTAAGCGAGGGCATCTTATGATGCCAACAATGTAGCTACCAGGGTCGTAGGGACAGCGATCTGCACTAGGCGGACAGCATGGCTGCATCTTTCCCGGTTGTCACCCTTGGCCCGGCCTACAGTGATTAACTCCACTCACCAGAGAACCTATCTCTTCTCCCGTAGAGCGAGACGGCATTTGTCGGGGCAGCTTCCTTCCCCGTCTCACTCTCCCCACTCTCGGGCCTCTCCAAGTCTTGAAGGTTCTCTCTCTCTCTCTCTTAGTGTGTCACCCACTGAGAGCTAAGGGACTCTGTCCCTTAGGGTTAAAAGAAAACCCCCCTTCGAGGGGGGGGCTTGGCACTCACCCAAAGGTGATGAATGGTGAAGATTGACACAGATAAGATACGAAAATTATGTACCTACCGTAGTTATAATCTTTCTTTGTATCTTCACCATTCATCACAATCCCACCCTCCATCCCCCTGGGGCCTCAATCTCTGGGTCCCCCTCCCTCTCTGTGCCCAGCCTCGCCCCCGTCCTTTCTTTGTCAAGAGTAGGGTAAACAGGGGCTCACGGGGGATAATGTTCTGGGGAGAGTGATCAGCATGGTGGGGCACTCCTTCTCCAGTGTGTTAGCTCCACCCCTGTGGGGTGGGAGTTGGCAGTTGCCCTCCATTCTCTCCTCCTCCTTGTTCCCGTCCATCTTATTGTCCTTGTCCTTTGGACTATCCTTTATTATAAAAAAAAAAAAACTCTTTTCCCTTTTTCACCAAAATCTTTCTTTGAGAGAGAGGGTGATAATTCTCTGTGCCCTGTCCTTCTTCCAGAATAGCCAATTCTGCTCAGATGGAGTGTTTGCCAGCCATTCTGTGCCTTGAATTCTGACAAGAAGCCTTTGGCTACTCCTTGCAGTTCCTATACAGTCTGGAGACAGACCAAGGTCCGGGATGTGGTTTAACCTTCTCCCTGCTCATCCTACTTCCTAAAATCTTTATCCCATCCTACCTCCCTCTTCTATTTCCAGAGATTGGGGCCCCTCCCAATCCCTTTAGTTTCCGACTTCTTCTTCTTCTGTCCTCTTAGTCATTATTTCTCCTTTTAGTTTATATATCATTTCCTTTTTCTGTCCCTTGGACTTCCTTGTCCCACCCTCCACTCCCTTCCTCTTACCTCTCCGGCGACTCAGAACTGGCAGGCAGGCGGAGTCGATAGCTCCTAACGGCCAACCCGTGAGCGTCATGCAATGCGTCGGCCTCGAGGGCAGCGTCGATGGTGCATCAGCTCCGCTTACCAAAAAAAAAAGCTCCCGCAGGGTCATGACCTCCGGCCATATACCCAAAGGTGATGAATGGTGAAGGTACACAGTAAGATCATAATTACGGTAGGTACGTAATTTTCATTTCTAGGCTTCTAATGTCGAGAGGGATGACTCTCCCATATTGTCCCTCAATATTCTATACAGGTGACCTATAAGATGCTCCCAAGGATTGCCCATAAGGGTATCTCTAAGTAAAGTCCATAAAGTTGCCAATGGGTTAGGGGAATGAGAAGGGAAATCTCTTTGTCGTAGGATATAATTTTTCACCTGGACATAGCGATACTGGTCTCCTTTGGGAAGAGAATATTTTCAATGTAAGTCTAAAAAGGGTATTACTCCGTAAGTATTAATGAGTTAATGGCAGTAACTTAGGTCTAACCTACGTCACACCTTAAATGTTGTATCTAGGTGAGCTGGGTAGAAATTTTCATCTCTGGAGATTAGTGTGAAAAAAAAGCTGATTTGTTTAAAGGATTTTTTTAGTTTTAAGGTTTCTCCAGGCCTGAAGGACCTGTGCTGTGAATTTTGAAAAATCGGCCATCGGTGTGGTCCAGCTGGACGATGAAAAAGCAATTTTTTCAATATCATGTAGATCATTTATTGAGAATTCAAACAACATGAAGTCTTGCTATAGTATGACATATGCAGTGAGTCCCAACCTTCAAACTGCTCTGGAGGTGAAAGAGTTAACTTTCCATGCCAGGCGTGGAACGCAGAGCTCGCTCTCGGTTGAAAACTCTGTCTGTTGTTCTTCAAACTCAAACTGTCAGATTCTTTACTCCGCCTCACTGAACAGTCGCTCCGGAGATTTCTCCTTCTGCTCGGTTCATTTTGTTGGTTAAAGTATTATTTTCTCGGTTTTTTGACTGAATTTAAACCGCAACCGGTCGGTTCAAGCTCTGTCTGTGGTATTGTGAGTACTAGATAGGTTTTACATTTATTGTTCTGTGTGGAACTTGTAAACGGTTATCGGTTTGGTTTGAACCGATCAGGTTGTTTAAAAATTTATTAATCTGTCTTTTAGAGTGTGGTTACCGGTTCTTATCGGTTCTTAAAAAAACTGATTTTATTACGTTTTTTTCCACGACCCGTGACACGGTTGGGAACCGATAAAAGAGTCTTGCTTGGCGGATTGCCATAAATGGGCAAGTTTGGTTAGGACTGGCACTATGTCTGAGAAACCCAAAAGAAAAACCGGGTCCACTGGGTTTCAACACTGTAGTGTCTGTGGGGAAGCCTTTGCTAAGGCTGACCCCCACACCACCTGTGTTTATTGTCTGGGGTTTGACCACCTCAATGCAGACCGACAGATCTGTAAAAATTTTCCTGCTGCCACCATAGAAAAGACAGTCGGTAGGCTCAGGGAAAGGGAGGCCAAGAAGTTTGCTGACCCGGATGGCCAGCCCGGTTCAGTTTCAACCGAACCGGAGGGAGTGCCCTCTGACCAGGGTGAGACTTCCTCGGGCAAAAGGAGAGCCGGCTCAGAGAAGTCAGTTCTAGCAAAAAGGACTAGAAAATCAGCTGGTGTGGAGCCAAAACTTTCCTCTCCAACCACTGAAGAAATAGCCAAAGCGATTCAAATTGTCCAGTCGCTTTCCCTGGTTCCGACCGAACCGGCACGATCAGGTGAGCGTACAGTTCGGTCGGTTCCACCGGTTCAAGAGTATGATTTTGAGGATTTTTATGAACCAGAGGAGGGGGAAGAGGAGTATGAGGAGAGTGAATGTGGATTTGAAAGTCTGGATGTGCCCATTGAACCGGACATCTCCTCAGACAGACCTTCAGGAGTGTCTCCTCCTAGGCTTTCTGAGTCCCCTTCTCATTTTATGTTTTATAAAAAAGTTGCTGAAACACTCCAGCTCCCTGTTGAGAAAGCTGTTGATGACCAAGAGGAGCCTAACTATGTAGAAATGATGGATATCCCAGAGTCTAGGAGACTGTCTATTCCTTTGCATAAATCTTTTGGGAAACAGACAGTAAAAATTCTAAAAACTCCTCACACTATACCTCCTGTGGATAAGAGAATGGACAAGAGGTACACATTGTCAGGCTCTGATACGGAGTTCCTTACACATCAATGCAGCCATGTCGGGGTAGTGCAGGCTGCAGCCTGTGATAAGGCAAATATTCCCTTGGCTTCACCCCCGAAAAGGACTCCAGGAGGATTGATGCCATGGTAAAGAAGCAGTACATGGCAGCATCCTTGGGACTCAGACAGGGAAATTATATGGCTTATGCTGCTAGATACCAGAAATCCAGATGGGATACTGTTAAGGCTCTAGCAAAACAGGTCCCTGACCAGCTTGCCAAGGAGCTGGAGCAGGTGGCTGTTGATGGTATTGAGGCATCCAAAGTGCAATTCCATGCTGCAGGGGACTCTAATGATGTGTCATCAAGAGTCATGGCTACATCTGTGGCACTTCGCAGGATGGCTTGGCTCAGATATACTAGCCTGTCACAGGATACCCAGACTAAAGCCATGGATTTTCCTGTTGTGGGTAATTCTTTGTTTGGGGAGCAGACAGAGAATTACATGAAGAAAATGGATGAGTATAGGGCCACCTATAGGAGTACACAGGCCAAGGAAAGGCAGGTCACTCCTCAAAGGCAGCCTTCCAGGGGCAGGGGCAGTCCTCGTCACAGGCCTTTTTACCAAGCCCAGGCCTCTTTTCAGCTTACGCCCAGAAGGGGTTCTTTAGAGGGAGAGGCAGACGGGGTACAAGCAGGCCTGCTTCCACCCCTCAGCCTAAAGCCCCTGCCAAGCAGGCACCCTGATGGTGTTGCCAGGGCCAATTCTCAACTACCTGTAGGGGGAAGGCTGGCTTACTTTGTCCAGGACTGGAAGTCTCTAACATCAGACAAGTGGGTCCTGGAAGTAGTAAGCCAGGGACTGGTTCTCAGCTTCAAGAAATTTCCAAAGCTGAGAACCAGATCCTTTCCACCTGCAACTCCTTCAGAGGCACTTGCCCTAGAGGCAGAAGCCTCTACCCTCTTGGCTCTCAGAGCTGTGGAAAGGGTTCCACCCCTTACACCAGGGCAAAGGGTTGTACTCCAGGTACGTCCTTACCCCAAAAAAGACAGGAGAATGGCGGCCCATCCTGGATCTCAGATATTTAAACAAGCACCTTTTAAAACCAAAATTCAAAATGGTGACTATGGGAATTATTTTACCCTCTGTAAGGCCAGGGGACTGGCTAGCGTCCCTGGACCTCAAGGATGCCTACTTCCATATTCTCATCAGAAGCTCCCATCGAAAGTACCTCAGGTTTGAGCTGCCCTCAGGCCATTACCAGTTCAGAGCAATGCCCTTCGGCCTCACCTCTGCCCCAAGGATATTCACAAAATGCCTGGCAGTAGCAGTTGCCTATCTAAGAAGGCAAAAAAATTGCCATCTTCCCTTACCTAGATGACTGGCTCATAGTAGGCCAGTCTCCAGACCAAGTCAAGTCACATCTTCGGATAACTCAGCAACTGCTTAGCTCTCTAGGTTTCCTTCTGAATCTTCCAAAGTCAGTTTTAGAGCCTGTCCAGCTTCTCACCTTCATAGGCACAGAACTGAACACACAGGAAGCCAGAGCCTTCCTTCCTTTGGACAGGGCAACGACCCTGGTCTCACTGGCCTCCTCATTCACCCTGCAGGTCTCTCGACCAGCAAGGCACTTTCTGCAGCTCCTGGGACACATGGCTGCTTCTACAGCAGTAGTGCAAGGAGCAAGATTTCAGATGAGGGACATCCAGTTCCATTTGAGAACCTTTTGGTCTCAAAGAAAGGAGCCTCTAACCAAGTTGATCCCAGTAACCCGAACCCTGATCCAAGCCCTACAGTGGTGGCAGGACCAGAACAATCTGAGACAAGGGGTTCCCTTTGTCACTCAGTCTCATTCTTTAATCCTTACTACAGATGCATCCCTCTTGGGGTGGGAGCTCACATGGGCGACCTCACTACCCAGGGACTGTGGTCCCCTCAGGAATCTCTGCTCCACATCAACCTGTTGGAGCTCTGAGCAGTTTTCTAGCACTTCAAGTTTTTCCAAATCTGTTCAGAACAAAGTTGTACAAGTCAGAACAGACACCACTACAATGTGGTACATCAACAAGCAAGGAGGCACTCGGTCTACGGCCTTGTGCACCGAAGCAATGAAGTTGTGGTCTCTGGCTTACTCCCTGAACACCTCCCTTACGGCAGTTCACCTCCCAGGCAAGGACAATGTCTTGGCAGATGCCCTCAGCAGGATGTCACAGGGCCATCACGAATGGTCACTGGATCCCCTGGTCCTGGGGGTAGTATTTGCCAGATGGGGCACCCCTCAGATAAATCTTTTTGCAGCCCCAGACAATCACCAACTTCCCCTTTTTTGCTGCAGGCCCCCAGTCTTGGGCTCAGTCCCTCTGCATGCCTTAGTTCTAAATTGGGAAGGGAAGTTTCTATGCCTTCCCTCCTGTTCAAAGTGTTAGTCAAAATCAGATCTCAGTCCTGCAAAGTGATTCTGATTGCTCCAGATTGGGCCAGACAACCCTGGTATCCACTCCTTCTGTCCTTAGCAGTCCATCTTCCCTGTGCCTTCCCAGGAATCACAATCTGTTAACCTGTGCTCAGGGCAGGATTTGGTACCCGAACCGCAAATCTCTCAATCTCAAGGCCTGGTTCTTGAAGAGTTAGAGTTTGCTGATCTACACCTCTCCCAAGGTGTAATGGATATATTGAAGGCTTCTAGGAAGCCTTCCACCAGGGCTACTTACAATTCCAAATGGAAGAGGTTTTCTATATGGTGCTCTGGGAAGCATATTTCTCCAGAATCTGCTGATTTACCCACAGTCCTGGATTATACAGTCCATTTAAACACTTTGGGGCTGAGACCAGCTACCCTAAAGGTGCATTTGGCAGCTGTGTCTGCTTTTATTTCAGCAGGTAAACCTTCTTCTCTTTCAGCTCATCCTGTATTCTCCAAGTTTTTTAAGGGATTGCTTCACACCAACCCTCCATTCAGGGACCCTGCCCCTGCCTGGGATCTTAATGTTTGTATTGCTCAGCTTATGCAACCCCCCTTTGAGCCCTTGTCTTCAGCAGAACTTAAGTATTTGACTTGGAAGACTGTTTCTGGTAGCCATTACTTCTGCCAGACGCATAAGTGAATTACAAGCTTTGTCAGTGGAGTCTGATTTTATCTCTTTTCATAGAGATAAAGTGGTCCTCAGGACTAACAGGAAGTTCTTGCCTAAGATGGTTTCAGATTTCCACCTTAATCAATCTATTTCTCTCCCAGTGTACTTCACTGACCATTCCTCTTCTGGCGAGAGGAGGTTACACAGCTTAGATGTGAAGCGAGCCCTTAGTTACTACATTGAGCGTACCAAGGGTCACAGGTTTGACTCCCTCCAACTGTTCCTCACTTATGGTGAGGTTGGTAAAGGGAAACCTGCCACTAAAAGATCCATTGCCAGGTGGATCGTTTCTTGTATCCAATTCTGTTATGAAAAGCTGGGTAAGGTTCCCCCTCAGGCCTGAGGTTCACTCTACCAGAGGTACAGCTGCTTCCCTGGCTGCTGCCGCCAGGGACATCCCTATTCTAGAAATATGTCAAGCAGCTACCTGGAAAACAGTTCACACTTTTACCAAGCATTACTCCCTGGACATCCAGGCTAGGAATGATGTCGATTTGGCACAGCCGTGCTTAGAGCCTATTTCCTAAGTAGGTTCTGTCCTCCTCCATGGAGGTACTGCTGTGTAGTCTGCATATGTCATAATATAGCAAGACTTCATGTTGTTTGAAGAGAAAATTACTCACCTTAGTAATGTTGTTTCTTCTAATGGAGTCTTGCTATATTATGACCTCCCCCCCGCCTGCCCCTCTCAGAACCTCTGTTTTTGGGATGTGGGTGGGCAGTGCAGTGTTGGCACTTAGTAGATGCCCACCTTGTTGTTTTCACCCCTCCTTTTTTGGGGTGACTTGGTGTTGTGTTTTTCTTTATTTGGGTCTCCTGACTTGAGTCTTTGTTTTGGTACCAAAAAATGTGTTGTTATATTTAGTAGCCAGTTGGCTAGTGTAGGTTTACAGCTTCCACACAGGACCTTAGTGAGTTTAGCTTGTAAAGATCTGACAGTTTGAGTTTGAAGAACAACAGACAGAGTTTTCAACCGAGAGCGAGCTCTGCATTCCATGCCTGGCATGGAAAGTTAACTCTTTCACCTCCGGAGCAGTTCGAAGGTTGGGACTCACTGCATATGTCATAATATAGCAAGACTCCATTAGAAGAAACAACATTACTAAGGTGAGTAATTTTTTCTTCTATCTCTTTCCATCTAGACGAGTAACTAGGGGAAAGCCATTGAAAAAAGATTTTTAAAAAGGCTGCTGTTGCATGTTTCTTCAAGTCAGGAAGGTTAACCCTTCCCTGGTCCTGTGCAGGAATAAGAGAGATAATCTAGTTCTTCGCTTCTGGTTTTCCCAGATAAAAGTTGAGATTAACTTATTCTAAGACTTAAAATAAAAGTTAGATGGAAAGGTCGGGAGACAAATATCTTACTTTCTGAGATTTCTCCAAATAAGATGCCACCCACCTATTCGCTGACACCAGGTCCATCAACTGGCCAGTCCTCTACAAAATGGCTGATGTAAACTTGGCCCTGAGCTTCTTTACTGATGCCCCAGGGAAGGCATTTCCCCCTAACCACTAGGCGAGTGCAGGGAGGAAACACTAGATTAGATCACAATGGACCTCCTTCAGTTAATGAAGGTTAGAGATGAGATATGGGCTGCTCACACAGCTTCTCCTTCCCCCTCTCTCTCTGGAATGAATACCGTTGCCTGCGTAACCTCTGTAAGCAAAAAATTAAAATACGGCGGCCCAGTGGTGCTGAGGCGCTGGATGCCACAACTCACGCCACACCGGCAACCTGGGTCCGGGAGCGGACTTGGATAGCCGGGGTTGGCGAGGGAGGAGAAGGATTGAACATCCGGAGGACTGCTCTCCTCTCCTCTCCTGGGAGGGAGGAGGGTTGTAGATTCCATGGCTTTGGTGACTCCTAGTGGAGATTGGGAGTACAGCAACCCTTCGGGATCTCTGGCAGGGGATTAGCTGTGGCAGCACTCCTGTGTGCATGTGCGGGAATGTGCATGCACGTGCTGGGATGCATTGCATGTCCGAGCCAAGGGGGAGGAACAGAAAAATGGAAAATGGCCCTGGTCCTTGGTAGGCAAAGGTGGGTCCAGTGGACGGCTGCTACACCCATGCCAGGTCTTATCAGCCTCCATCTGGTGCTCCCTTCATTCCCTGGTCGCTTCATCAGATTATAGACAGAGTGCCAGGAGGAGTCGGCGGTCCCATGTCGGGGGTCTCAGAGCTGGGGGGTTGAGTGATCGGAAGGGCAGAAGGGAGATGGATCCCACCGGGTAGGTAAGGCTGGAGACTTTAGGCAGGCGGGATATGGCCGAGCCGTGTGACCACACCAGAGAGAGTTCAGGTGGCCAGTGAGGGGGGAGTAAAGAGAATGTACTGAAAAAAAAAAATTAAAACACATACGACTCATTTCCTCCAATACCTCCAATCCCACAACCTTGGAAACCCCAAAACCGTCTGGTCGGTGATTAACTCCCTAATTGCTCGAGGGGGCAGACAGGCTGCCATCAAGCTAAACTTGGAGACAGGACCCACATTTACCCCATCCAAGGTGACAACTGCCCTTAATAACAAATTCACAGACCTGACGGCCTATCTGTCCAAACTCCTCCATTACGACCCCGGCCAGCACCAGCCTGACCTGGTTGAGTACCACCCAAACACACTGCACTTTTGTTTCAAAGCCATCACCCCTCAACAGGCCTGCCAACTCCTGATAGGTCTCCCCAACCGGGAAAGCACTGGGAATGATGGCTTCTCTCTCCAATTCTTAAAGCTCATAGCCTATGCCATTGTCAAACCACTGACTGCTGTTCTTAACCTCTCCCTTACCTCATCTACCATACCTCTAACTTGGAAACAAGCCAAAGTTGTCCTCATCTACAAGGTGACCCACTATCTGTGGATAACTGCCAGCCTATATCTATCCTCTGCCACCTAAGCAAACTCCTTGAGAAAGCTGTTCACCAGCAGATCTCCAATTATGTCGCAAAGTACAACCTCCCCTGTCCACAACAACATTGTTTTAGTAAAGGCCACAGCATCGCCTAAACCCTGACCTGCTTCACTAACCAAAGTCTTTGCAGTATGGATAAAGACAAGCTCACAGGCCCTGTTTTTGTCGACCTTACCAAGGCTTGCATGGTGGATCACAATATATACTCATAAACAACTGAGCTGCTTTGGCCTCTGTGCCTTGGCCACCACTTGGTTCCAAAACTGCCTGTCCAATCGTACACAAACTGTCTGCACCAGTGGTGCCATCCCCCCCCCCCCACAGGAGGTTCTCACTGGGTTCCCCCAAGGCTCCATCCTTGGACCCATCCTGTTCTCCCTATTTATCAACTTTCTCCCTCCCAAAAGATAGTGTTACCTGTAATTCTCTCGTGTACGCTGATGACTTAGTCCTATTCCACAGTGACAAAACATCAGCCAACCTCTCTACTACTCTCACCAACAACTATGGTACCACCCATCAGTGGTTCCTCACAAACAGGCTCCTGGTTAATGCCTAAAAGACTAAAGTCATGTTTTTTGGATCCAAGCCGAAGCTTACCAGACCAGAGAGTAACCTTTTTAAAATCTTATCTCCTGATGCCCCCCCAAGACAGTGATCACCTTCAGATACCTCGGAGTCGCTCTCGATCATGCCCTAACCTTCGGTGACCACATTGAACTCAGTAGAGCACATAAACCAGAAACTAGGAGTAGGTACAACCTGCAACAACATTTGTAGATTTGTTCTGATGGCACCCTACTCAACTCACCACTGCACCCTTTGCCAGCAGACCGGGTGGTTCCCCCTTAGGCTCGCTGTAACTACCTCCTAGGTTGCCTCATAGACAAACCTCATAGGGAAAAAGATGCATCCTCCCTCACCCCCCTATTCAAACCTAAACCTTGCCACTGGGGTCTCCGGAACTCATTTAGTCTTACACTTGAGTGCCCTCAGGTCACCACACAGATGGGACAAAAGGCCTTCTCCTTAACCGCACCAACCCTATGGAGCAGCCTGCCTGTCCCTCTGTGGGCTCTGGGATCACACCCCCTGTTCAAATCCCACTTTAAGTCCCTTTCGGGGTCAGCCACATGCTCCTCCTCCTCTCCAGGCTGACTTGTCCCACCCCTCTCTATCATCAGTTTATCCTCTGTGTATGTTCTTGCATAAAGTATTGATACTGCACTGTTTGCCTTCTTCGTGAATCTGCACTGCCCTTCATTGCTGTGCACCTTCAATTTATATGTACTGTTATTCACATCATGCACTCATTTTGTACTAATTGTACTGTTTCTGTTGTGTACTCGCTACTTGTATCTACCCGAACATGTTCTTGTGCGATGTCTAATGTGCCATATTAATGGCCTGTGTCATGCCTGAAAATGGTCCCTGGGATCAGTGCACCCACCCAGTTAATGAATGAATCTTTACTTGTGTTCAGTACGCACCTGTGGTCCTTTATCAGCAAACAGCAGTGAGAAACAGTTGTGTAACTGCATTGAACTTAGACTTGCTTGTTCTATAAAGAAGCATGACCCTTTGTTAGACTCACTACTAAATTGTTTTCCAATGGGCTGGCCTGTCGATGCAGCAGTAGCACTACCGCTCGCAATGCCGATGACCCAGGTTTGGAAGCGAGCCTGGCCATTGGAGGGCAGGCCAGGGGGAGGGGGATTGAGAGTCCCATGGACTGCTGTCCTCCTGGGGTGGGGTTGGGGAGTGGGGAAGCTCCTGGCGCACACCTGACTCATGGTGGAGACCAAGGGTCCAGCAGCTGGCATTAGCCAACACTAGAGGTGAGGCATAAACCCTTCACTGTGCAAGATGCCATCCGACCGCTCGTTGCAGACTCTGCACAACCGACTTGGCTCTCCGCCTCGCTGACCGATTACCCAAACTCTGCTAGGAACTGCTCGGCGAGGCCCCAGGTTGCCCATCTCACGGGGGTCATCTGCGGAAAAACATGTGAGGTGCAGGTAAGTCCCAGGGATGGTAGGTGGTGTTCTGGGTGAACGGTTGGACCGAAGGGGGCCAATGGAGACGTGGGGAGAAAAAACAAAATTTTAAAAAAATATATTTTTCAATTAAGAACATTTAAAAGGTCTTCATTTTGCTTTTCCTTGCTATGTTTTTAATTTTTTTAGGAAGTCTCTGAGAAAAAGATGAGTGTGGAAATAACAGAACAGGATGAAAGCTACACCAGCCTGACTTCCATTATACCTCCTGATAGCACCTGGATGGACCAGAAACTGGAGAAAGTAAGCAATTCCAAAAAATTTGCAGCACAATACTATATATGTGTGAGACATGGACCAGAACCTGAACATTTTGGTAAACATCCCATTCCACGCCATGACACTCCACGCCACTCCACTCCTGTTTTACTCTACTCTGCTCTGCTCTGCTCTCCTGTACTCTGCTTTAATTCTATTCTAGTCTACTCTACTGTAATTCTATTCTACTAAAGGAATAATGCACGATAGGGTGTGTGTTGTGCTGGGATAATGCAATGCCTGGGGGGCTCGGCACAAAGTCGCACACCAAGTGCATCCAATGCCCCAGGTGTGGTGTTATCCCAGCACGACACACACACTCTGGAGTGCATTATTCCTATTATACAATGGCTTGTTGTTCTATACAGAATTAAAAAAATAATTTTAAAGAATACTTTTGTTAGTGTGTAAAAATATTTTTGTTTCTTAAGAGAAGGAGGAACAAGTGTACAACAAATCATCCAATGCAGTCAGTCAGGAGGCTCACAGTGCTGAGACTAGACCCGTGGTGTTATGCTGGGATAACACCACGGATGCAGCCTCAGACTGACCAATCACAGTCCAAGATTCTTTCTTGTCATTGTATAATCTACACTAATCTATTCTACTCTATTCTATTACTGTAAAACAGAGTGTAAATGCAACAGATGCAACTTGCAGTAAATATTCCTGTCATTCTACAAACTACATTAGCTTTGTTTTTCTGCTGAATGGTGCCTATGTTTAGTTTCTGCTATTTGTTTAGAGTGAGGATGGGAAAACAGCAATGAAAATGCTTCTTTCAGGATACAACGGACACCTGTTATAATGTGTCATTGAGGCACAGGTCAAGAAGTACAGGGAAAACCAGGAGCAGTTGTAGAATTCACCAAAAACATTTATTTGCAGTGGCAGTAACATACAAAAACAAACTTGTTCATAATAACTATGTACAGAGGCAAAATAAAATCTTCCTTCAGTCTCTGTGTCCCATTTTCTTGTAATCTCCCTTGCAGTAGCAGTTTAGCTGTTTTATAAGTGTCTTTTCAACAGCCCCCCCCCCCCATCTTTAGCAAACATCATGTCCTTGTAAGTTTTAGGAGCTACTAGAACACACTGTGCTTCTTGAGCTCCCTACAGTTTTGCAAAAGGCTCGACATTTGCACTCAAGTAACCTCTAGAGTTTACAATCATCTCAAATTATTATATATATATATATTTCAACAGTAATACTATATATTTTCCAAACAAAAGTGATCCCATTATCAGTTACATTTCCATACAATGATTTGCACATATTTTTATATTAGCAGATCTAGATATGCAAGGGAGAAAAACAGACAGCAGGAGAAAACTGAGAGACAGTGAGAGGCAAAGAATTGCTAGACTGTTCAGGTTGATGAAGTCTGAGGTCTCACGGAAAATGTGGTTGTGCAACCAGGCAGAGAAAAGACAGAAAGGGAAAGATTAGAGTCTTGCATTTAAATCCTAACAAATGGGACAGGGTTCTATTCCACCCTGTCGCATACACCCTCCTCCTCAAGAGGGAACCTGTTTTATTAAACAGGTTTCCAAAACCTTTTTATTCTCTAGTAACATTTGCTGCTTTCAGCAATTAAGCACATATGCATCCATTGTTTTTATAACTTCAGCAGAAAATACAGTTCAAACCCATACATTAACTGGTTTTTTTTTTACATTCAGAATCCTCAATTCCTGAGCCATATCTTGACAGAAAATCAGCATTATTATTCTCTTTACCAGATTTGTGAATCACTGTGAATTTAAATGGTTGTAGCGCCAGGTGCCACTTTGTGATTCTGGAATTTTTATCTTTTGTCTGGTTAAGCCAACAGAGAGGACTGTGATCAATTACAAGAACAAAATCAGTTCCTAGAAAATAAAACTTAAGGCACTCCATGGCCCACTTTGCTGCTAAGCACTCCTTTTCAATAGTAGAATACCTTTTCTCTCTGTCGTACAATTTCCTACTTATGTACAGAATAGGATGTTCTGTCCCATCTATATTTTGACTTAGGACAGCACCTAGACCTACCTCAGATGCATCTGTGTGTAACTGAAATGGTTTCTCAAAGTCTGGGTTTCTTAAAACCGGTGCTGAACATAATGCAGCCTTTATGGCTTGAAAAGCTTCATCACACTCTGGAGTCCATTTCACATTATTTGGGTACCGTTTCTTTGTGAGTTCAGTGAGGGAGTAGCTAATTCAGCAAAGTTGGTAACAAATCTCCGATAATAACCAGCCAGCCCTAACAACGATCTGACATGTTTCTTTGTTTTAGGTACAGGGCTGTTAGCTACAGCTTCTATTTTAGAAACCTCTGGTTTAATTTCTCCATTTCCCAACACATAGTCCAAATATCTTGTTTTCGGGGGGTGTGGCTAACTCTCGAAGATGGAAGATGTGTGTTAGCGAGCTCGTCGGGCAAACGACTAAATTAATTGCCTATTCTAGCTGGCATAGAAAATTTCACCCCTTGAATCGCTCGCATAGTGCCTCGGGGTCTTATGGCTTCCACAAAACAGAAAAGCCGCCAAGGGAAAATCTAGTTCGATGCAGCAAAACCGCCAAGACACGGGAGGCATAGCAAAGAGCAGAGGGCCTTCTCCATGGAAGAACCGAGTGGGTCAGAAGGCCCAGAAATGAATTTGCTTACTCGCTCTCTAGCAGGAGTACCTTCCACCCTCCTGCAAATGCAGCATGAAATGAAAGCAGGATTTGTCAACATTACCGCTCAACTCATCCATCTTCAGAGCATAGTAACGGGCCTCTCTGAAACATCAGCCACTCACTTCACGCAGATTGCAGAGCTCGAGCACAGGGTGAGCTCTTTAGAAGATTCACTGTTGGTGGTATTAGCGTAGAGGAACAGTATGAAAACCTCGCTGGAGGAGTTGAAAGCCAAAATTGATGATCAAGAAAACAGATTGCGACGCTCTAATCTCCATATTATTGGCCTACCGGAGGGCACTGAGGGTCGGGATGCAGCAGTGGGCTTGCAAAAGTGGCTGGTGGCTCAACTTGGTCTTCCAAGTGACCATGAAAATCTTGAAATAGAATGAGCGCATCGTGTGGGGCGCCCGCCTAAACCAGGGGAAAGAGCTAGACACCATCTGGTAAAATATCTTCGCTTTCAGGATAAAGAAAAAATGCTGCAGATGGGCCCTATTTCATTTGAGAACTCTAAGGTGTTTATATACCAAGACTATAGCACAGATCTGCAGAATAAAAGGCAAAGCTTTTCTCAAATTACGGCCAAATTGTACAACCTTGGCTGGTCCTTTGCATTTAGATATCCAGCTTGCCTGCAAGTCGACCGCCCAGGGCAGGCCCCTCATGTTTTCCTCTGCCCCAGAGAAACCGAGAAGTGGATTTCCGAGGAGGAGGCCAGACCTGGGGAAAGTCCAGGTAATAGACACTTGAATTTATTTGGAGGGTATTTGTTTGTATCCTAGCATCTCCATTTCTGGAGCTCTTATTTCCTTGGTGACCTGTGGGACTGAAGACTCCCATTTCATATACAAGGATGGCCTTGAGGTGTAGAAATGCACAGAGTGTTTTATTTCTTGCATGCGTAGCGCTTGCCTGCAGCTCTACGACTTACCGTTGAAGAGATTCGGAATTTTACTTCCCGACCATGTCTAGGGACTTGGGTATCGACGGGCCAGTGCTTTGCAATAGTGTATTTACACAATCCTTTTCTTTTAGTTATGTTTTTACAAAAGGACTGCTTCAAAAAGGATTATGCAGTCCTGTCTTCAGTGAGGGGCGCATGTTAAAACTCCTCTCTCACTTGGGACTAGAAGCTAGAATGACTGGTTGAATTGTTACATTATTTTGCCCTTTGCAATTTAGTTACACATATTATTAATATTTTCTGCCAATTGCTGCTGTTTGGGGGGTTCTGGTGGGGCTGTTTTTCCCTGTGGGGGGCATTGGTTTATGATGGGTTCGGTGGGTAGTTATGTGGGGTTGATAGGGTGGGAGTCTTTACCTTGGTTTTCCGCATGCAGCGGAGTGATGTTGGGTGGGTGTGTTCAACGGGAGACGGATCTCAGCCTGGGGCTGCTCCGGGAGTCTTAAGAGTCTGTGTCACACTCTCCACTCAAGCGTTCTGACTGGTTCTGTTGCCCCCTGCGGCGCACGCAAAGGAAGGTGATAATTCTGAAGCTAGGGAGGTGGAGGGGGTAATGTAGAGGGTTTGTTCACAAGTTTGGGGGTTAAGCTGTTTGTAACAGAAGTTAAAAAGGTTGGTTCTGGATATACACTTCTTAGCTTTAATGCCGGTAGAGCTGTAATACACTGCAAATATGTCCTCGAGACTTAAGGTGGTCACATGGAACATTAATGGGCTGAAATCGATTCTCAAACACAGGAAGATACACACTGAGGTGTGTCGGCTAAAGGGGAACATTGTACTTTTGCAAGAGGCCCATTTCTCCAGCGATGAGGCATGAAGGATTGCCTTTTTTTTTTTTTTAACCTTGTGTTTATGCTCCTTGTCTGCCTCCTCCCTCCACTCTCTCCGACGTCCTCCATGGACCTTCCAGACCCCCGTCATGATCTGCCCCTAGAACAACTTGTCCACACACACTTCCCTGAAGACTCCCCGGTATACCCCCCAGGTAGGGGTGGAGAGGGCAACTCCGACACTTACCTCTCTCCAAACCAGCACTCTGTATGTGTACGTGGATCCGGCACAGCAGAGTCTGTCCGATGAGCCCCGGAGAAGTTCCACGGAGGCGTCATCGCCTAGGAGGGAGCAAGGCGTTTTTTCCTTATTCCATCTCCCCTGACGTTGGCGTGCAATGAGGGGCTATGAGCTAGGAGGCATGCTGAGACGTACCTCCTGCTCTGCCCCTCTGCCGATCGTCACCCAATCTGCTGGCTGCTGCTCCACCTACTGCGCCATCCACCCAGGGCTCCCCTAGGTGGCGGCATTGCAGCGGGACTCTGCAGTTACCCCACCCGGAAAAGGAGAGCTGCAGTCGGCGCTCTATCTTTCTCCACCCCAGCCGACCCCCGACACCCGTGCTCATTCCCGAACCCGGTCGCCAAGTGTGTGCAGGTATGGCGCCCACGCCTACTCTCAGCGCCACCGGGCCGGGAGACTGCCTCCTTTATGGGGAAGCGTGAGGTATCTTCCTTCTTCTCCCTAAAGCTAGAGGTGCATCAGTTTGGATACCAAGGGAAATTTGGTGGAGGTCATTGACTCATTTGTGGACTCTAGGGGTCGATATGCCCTTGCAAAGGTTTGTGTGGCGGGGGGGAAACACTATTGCTGGGCTGTGTCTATGCCCCCAATGTAGATGACCCAGGCTTTTTCCAAAGACTAGCTGTGGACTTAGCGAGGTGGGAGGGCCCCTGGATACTGGGGGAGACTACAGGTGTGTGCTTGACACAGTATTGGACTGTTCTAAAACAACTTTGGTGCCAGTGTCCCGCAATGCTAGGGCTTTGGAGCAGATCCAGGATGAGGCGGGACTTGTGGACATATGGCGTCATTACCACCCCTCAGATAGGGATTACAATTTCTACTCCCACTCCCACCGGTCTTACGCCAGGATACATAGGCTGCTGGCAAGGATTGAGGAGGTGATATACCACCCTATTCTCATAACTGATCATGCCCCTCACTCTCTACTACTGCTCCCCATGGGATCACCCTTCCCCTCACGACCCTGGAGACTTGATCTGATCCTTCTGAAGGATCCCCAATATGTGGAGTTCATGAAGGGCAGCATTCAGGAATTTTTGTTACACAATATCAGGGGAGACACTTCCCAGGGTATCAGGTGGGAGGCACTAAAAGCTTATATTAGGGGCCAAACCATTTCCTATGCCTCCCACTGTAAAAAAAAGAAAAAGAGCGGGAGATGACCCTCCTTAGAATAAAAATTTCTGCCTGTGAGTCTGCCCACAAGAGCAAACCATCAGAGAGCATTTATCGTATAATCCAATGTTTGCGTTATAAATTTAATATTCTTAACAGTGCCAGGTTGGAACGCACTATACTAATTGCAAATGCAGGAGCCTACTTTGATGGGGACCGTGGGGGTCGTTTCCTTGCCTGGTAGATTAAGCGGAGAGAGGCAGAGTAGGGGGTTGGGGTGATAGTGGGTTCGGGGGGGTCTAGTGCATGACACTGAAAACATAGGTAATGAGTTTGTCCAATTCTATAAAAATGTATACTCGTCCGAATGTCACCCAACAAAGGGAGAAATTGCCTCATTTTGCAGTCAAGCCCTGTTGAATAAGTTGGAAGCCGAAGACACAAGAACATTGGGAGTTCCATTATCCAAATAGGAAGTATGGGTGGCTATTGCATTTTTAAATGGGGGGAAGGCTCCAGGTCCTGACGGGCTCCCAATTGATTTTATCAAAACCTTCTGCCCGCTATTGCTAGATCCCTTATTTGACATGTTAGAAGAGGGGCTACAGAAGGGTATCTTACCCCACTCCTCGCAATCTGTGGTAATCACAGTTCTCCCCAAACCTGGGAAAGACCTAACAAAATACGCATCCTATCGTCCCATTTCTCTGCTCACTGCAGACTATAAAAACATGGCCAAGGTACTGGCCACACGCCTGGAGCTTCTGCTGCCCCAGCTGATCCATCATGACCTGTCTGGCTTTGTGCAGGGGAGATATGGGAAGCATAATATCAGAAGGACGCGTAATGTGATTCATAGGTGGTCTAAGGGGAGGAGGGCACACGGGGCCGCTATTGTAGCATTAGATGCAGAAAAAGTGTTTGACCAGGTGGAGTGGGTCTATCTGTATGAAATCATGGAAATGATGGGGTTAGGTGCGACTTTCTGTAAATGGGTGCGCACCCTTTATACGGATCCCTCTGCACAAATTTTGGTGAACGGCACTCTCTCTAAGCCCTTTAGTTTAGAATGGGGCACCCGTCAGGGATGTCCCCTATCCCTGTTGTTATATGTAATTTCCTCTGGAACCTTTAGCTGTAGCTGTTCGGTCTCATCCCGATATAGAAGGGTTAATGTATAGGGGGGTCTGTACACAAGATTTCAATGTATGCAGATGATCAACTCCTGTTTTTGCAAAACCCGGCCAAGGATCTCCCAGTGGTGCATAGACTCATAAGGGAGTTTGGAGTCCTCTCGGGCCACAAAGTGAATTGGACAAAAAGTGAGTTAATGCCCATTGGCACGCGCAATAGGGCGCAACTGGTAGCCAATCTGGGTGGTTTACAACTAGTTAAACAAGTTAAATATCTAGGAGTAAAGTTGTCAGCGAATATCAGTCAGCTGTACGCTCTAAACTATAAACCCTTGGTGGCTGGAGTGGTAGAGGACTGTGAGCGATGGAATGCACTGCCTATTTCCCTCCTGGGTCGAGTTGGCACCATTAAGATGGTAATATTGCCCAGATGTCTGTATTTATACCAGTCTTTGCCAGTTAGGGTCCCACAGAGTCATTTCAGGGGCCTTTATGTAGCCTTGCAGAAATTTCTTTGGAGGGGAAGGGGCGCTTGAATTAAGAGGGCTACTCTGTTCCAACCGATGGCTGAGGGTGGTGTGGGTTTGCCTGATTTCAGGGCTTATTACTGGGCTGCCCAGCAGGCTTTTGTTAACCATGGGTTTGGTAAGGACACACCAGTGTGGGTGGGACTGGAGGAAGACTTAATAATGGGAAGTTTTAGACGTGACCTGTTAAGTGGGAGCCTCCCCCCCCGATCGTCAAACTGGTAAACTACCAGCTAACCCATTCACAGCCAACACTGACAATTTGGAGAAGAGTGCATACTCACATAGGTTGGCATGGTGGACTTTCCACATACCTGAGCCTGCTGGGCGTTGTGAAAAGGAGGGGCTCTCCCTCGATACAGCTTATTTAGAGGCTGAGTCATTGGGGGAAAAAGGGGTCTCACACATGTCGGGAAATCGTGTCAGACAAACCTGGTGGAGTTCTATGACTGGGTAACTAGTGCCTTGGACCTGGGTAGACCAGTGGATGTCCTCTTTCTAGACTTCAGCAAGGCATTTGACTCTGTTCCTCAAGTGGGCCTGTTGGATAAGCTGGGAGAAATGGGGGTGGGGAACCAGATGATCAGATGGATAGGCAATTGGCTCCAGGACCGGACCCAGAGGGTCGTAGTTGGCGGGATAGTCTCATCCCCAAGGAGGGTCATTAGTGGGGTCCCACAGGGATCAGTCCTTGGGCCCCTTCTGTTCAACGCCTACGTCTCTGACATAAGGACAGGAATCAGGAGTGAGATGAGTCTCTTTGCGGATGACTCGAAACTGGGGGCGGTGGTGGATGGGGAGGAGGGGAGGGTGGCCCTACAGGGGGACCTGGAGGCTCTGGAAAGATGGTCTAGAAAGTGGAAGCTGAGGTTCAATGCAGGGAAATGCAAGGTACTCCACCTGGGGGCCAGAAACCCAGGCCAAGTGTACACCCTGGGGGAATGCTACAAGTCTCGATGGCTGAGAGGGATCTGGGGGTGGTGGTGGATGTCAAGATGAACAACTCTGAGACTTGTAGGAGGGCAGCAGCCAAGGCCAACAGGATGCTGGGATGCATCGCTAGGGGGATCACCTCCAGAAGGAGGGAAGTGATACTCCCTCTGTATAACTGCTTGGTGAGGCCGCACCTTGAGTACTGCGTGCAGTTTTGGAGGCCACACTTAAAGAGGGACATTAACCTCCTGGAGAGGGTCCAGAGGAGGGCAACCAAAATGATTTGGGGCTTGGGGACAGGACCTATGAGGAGAGGCTCGAAGAGCTAAATATGTACACATTGGAAGAGAGAAGGGACCGGGGGGACATGATAGAGGTCTTCAGGTACATGAAGAGGGTAAATAGGGGAGGAACAGTCAGGGTGCTTCGAAGGAAGGAGGAAGGGGGCCACTAGAGGGCACGGGTGGAAGCTGGAGGGGGGAGGATTCAGGGTAGAAAGGAGGAGGTGCTACTTCACTGAGAGGGTGGTGGAGCCATGGAATGCACTGCCTAGGGGCTGGTGGAGGCAGAGACAGTGGAGGGGTTCAAGAGGGGGTGGGACAGGTACAGGGGAAGGGTTCTGGAAGCAAAATCCAATGCAGCAAGAATATCCGGAACTGGGAAGGGAGAAGCCAGAGAAGGCGAGGGGGACAGCAAGGTCAGCTCCCAGGGTGGGGGCTGACCAAACGAGCAGACACGAAAGACCGTTAGGCCTATTCTGCTGGCATTTTAGTATGTTAGTATGTCAATCAATTGTATGGGGAGGTAGATCCGTAGCTTTCAAGAGATCGGTACTATGTGGGGATTCACCCAGGGAATTTTTTTGTCTACCTTCGGCTCCGTCAGATATGTGGGGTTAACTTGCCCCTTAATGGTGGCTGGGCTCACCCTTCTCCTTTTGAGGAGGAATTATACAGATCTCAACCAGGTAGTAAACCTCTATCGACTTACTGTCACATTGTAATGGGGTACAAGGTAGAGGCCCCTCCTGAGAGCATGCTCAGATGGGTGGCAGACCTTTCTTTAAATATTGACCCAGAAACCTGGAAAGTGGCATGCTCTCACTATGTTAACTGCTCGGTTAGCAACAGACTGAGACTCATACAGCTTAATTTCTTACACAGGGCTTATATCACCCCGGTCAAAATGTACCAGTTAGATGATTCAAAATCTGATATCTGCCCTAAATGCAGAACGGGTGTTGGAGACTTTGTACATATGACCTTGACGTGTGATAAAATTGCCCCCATTTGGCATAAAATGCATAAAATCATGTCCGCCATCTTATGTTATGCCCCACCAAAGTCCCCTCTGGAACTATTGCTGGGTGCAGATCCAGATTTTCATGGGAGGGCAAAAAGAGAGAACTTGAGGAGTATGGTGCTTATAAATGCTTGTCGTATCATTGCCCAGGTTTGGCTATCCCCAGACCCTCTGTCTATTAGTAGATGGTCTAAGAATCTGCTAACCTGTCTGGCTATTGAAAAACAACAGCTTGGAGCTCTGAGAAAACATCATGTCTTTGAACAACTGTGGAACCCCTTGATCAGAGCAATTGAAGCTGGATATTTTCCTGTGTAATTTTTGTCCATGTCCTGGCTCAGTGCCAGGTAGCGGTTCCTCAAATGTGGCTACTATTTCACTTGTTTTTGGCATTAGGTGTCTTACTTTCAATATACTGTACTACAGGAGTGCACCTAAACTCTGAAAATTGTACAACTTTCATAAATGGTCTTGAAATTTTAGGTATGGTGTACATCCTCTAGACTGTTTCATTCATGTCTGGTATAACCTGTATCCTGGAGTGAATATGATCAAATGTATCACTGTATATCTTGAACCAGTTAATAAACTATTTTTGAAAAAAAAAATATATCTGGTTTCCTGCATGCCCAATGCACATTTAGTAGGATTAATAGTCAGACCTGCATTTTTGATAGCTTGGATAACTGCTTGTAGGTGTTTCAGGTGCTTTTCCAATCTGGACTGTACACAACAACATCATCCAGGTACACAGCACAATAACCAGTGTGAGGGGATAAAATTATATCCATGTACCATTGGAATGTAGCTGGCGCACCATGTAAACCAAAGGGCATGGTGGTGAACTGACAGAGTCCTATAAGGCTGGCAAATGCAGTTTTGTCTCTGGATTCTTTAGCTAAAGGTATTTGCCAATAACCCTTGGTGAGATCGAGGGTACTGATATACTTTGCATTTCCCAGCCTGTCCACCAAATCATCTATTCTGGGCATAGGATAACTGTCAAATTATGACACTTGATAAAGTTTCCTAAAATCAAGGCAGATTCTAATATCCCCTTCTTTTTTTTTGGTTTACAATTACCATGGGAGATGACTATTCACTCCTCGACTCCTCTATGATACCCAATTCTTTAATTTTTTGTATTTCCTTAACCACATCAGCTCTTAACTGCTCTGGCAACCTGTATGTCTTTTACCTAATAGGACAAGCATTCCTTGTCACTATTACATGCTCGATCCCTTTTGTTCAACATGGTACCATGATAAAAGTACTGTTAAATGGCTTTAGCACATTACGAATGTCTGCAGTTTGTTCTGAGGTTAAGGAAACATTCACCTTTACAGCATCAGCATTTACAGTTTGTTCTAGTCTATCATGGGCTACATCAATATCTTCCTCATCAGTTTCTGGTAAAACTACAAGGCAGCTTTGGCATTTTTCCAACCCATTCCTTGAGGAGGTTAGCATGGTATGTCTTAGAAGGATTTTTCCTGTCAGGGGTCTCAATTAACACTGCCAGTATGTCTAAGAACTTTATAAGGCCCTTGCCACATTAACAGCTTATTTTCTGTCGTGGGTAATAGTAGCAAAACCTTTTCACCTGGTTCGAAAACTTTTTCTTTTACCCCATGGTCATAATATATCTTCTACTGGTTTTGGGCCTCTTCCTGATTGCTATGGGCAATTTCAACACATTTTGCCAGCTTCTTTTTAGGGCGCACATATAACATAGAAACATACATAGATTTTGACAGCAGATAAGGACCGCTTGGCCCACCCAGTCTGCCCGTTTCCCTACCTATTGGATAAGCTGCAGATCCTAGTTAACCAGCAGCCTACTTTTTCCTACCCCCACCCCCTAGAATTGCCTTATGACTGTCCCATGCATGCTTGAATTCCACCACTGTTTTGACTCCACAACCTTTCCTCCGGAAGGCCATTCCATGCATCCACAACCTCTGTGGAAAAATACTTAAATTACCTCTGAGCCGCTTCTTCTATCTTCAAATTGTGCCCCTTGTTCTTGCACACCTTTTTTGAAAGATGTTACCTCTTGGACTTTGTTGATTCCTATGAGATACTTGAAAGTTTCTATCATGTCCCCCTCTCTCCTTTCCTCGAGGCTATACATATTCAGCTCCTTAAGTCTCTCTTCATATGTCTTCCGGTGCAGACCCTGCACCATTTTAGTTGCCCTCCTCTGGACAGCCTCCATCCTGTCTATGTCCTTGCGGAGACTGGGTCTCCAGAACTGCACGCAGTACTCCAAATGGGGTCTCACCAACCGTCTGTACAGAGGGATAATAACTTCCTATTTTCTGCTGGTGATGCCTCTCCCTATGCATCCCAGTATCCCCCCAGCCCTCCTTGCTGCCCTCTCACATTGCTTGCCCACCTTTAGGTCATCTGATATGACTACCCCAGGTCCCTTTCCATTTTTGTTGTTGTTAGTATCTCACCCCCCATTGTGTACTCTTCCCCTGGGTTTTTGTTTCCCAGGTGCATTACCTGGCACTTCTTAGCATTGAATCTAAGCTGCCATACATTTGACCATTCCTGTAACCTTGACAAGTCCCCTCTCATCCTTTCCACCCCACCTTGTGCATCAACTCTGTTGCAGATCTTTGTGTCATCTGCAAAGAGACATACTTTTCCTTCCAGTCCCTCTGCAATATCGCTTATAAAGACATTGAAGAGGACCCGGGTCCTAATACTGAACCCTACGGTACCCCACTAGTAACCCCCCTTTCTTCAGAGTGGACTCCATTTACTATTACTCTCTGTGTCCTATTCTCCAGCCAATTCTTTACCCAGGCTGTCATCTTGGGACCCACTCCCAGGCTGGCTAACTTGTATATTAATCTTTTGTGTGGGACTGAAGAATATAAATATAAGAAGATATAGATTGTTTCTGAGTGGGGTTATCTTCCCACGTTTCTTTTATCACATCCAGTGACCCTCTTGGCTGCCTACCATACAACATTTCAAATGGTGAAAACCCTGCTGATGCCTGTGGCACTTCTCTGTATGCAGAAAGTAGGTAAGGCAAGTAATGGTCCCAATCTTCCCCTTTTACAAACCTTTTTTGCATGTGTTTTAGGGTTTGGTTAAAACGCCCAACAAGACCATCTGTCTGAGGGTGATAGGGGGAGGTTCTTATGGCAGTGATACCTAGCAGTCTGTATAGCTCCTTAAGCAGTGCAGCACCAAAATTACTATCCTGATCAGTAATGATTTCTTTGGGTATGCTCACTCTGCTGAAAATTTTGGCAAGCTCTGCTGCAACTTTTGGGGCTGTAACAGTACGCAATGGAACTCCTTCTGGGTATCCAGTAGCATAGTCGCATACTACCAGGATAAATCTATTACCCTTTTTACTTTTGTCTAAAGGACCAACCACATCGATTGCAATTCTCTCAAAAGGCACATATATTAAGGGTAGGGGCACCAGGGGCACCTTGTCTTTTCTAGTGACTGGTGCTACTTTCTGACACTCAGCACAGGAATTACAATAGGTAGCAACATCTTCATGAATTCCAGGCCAGTAAAATCTATGCAGCAATCTGGCAAGGGTGCGATCCCTCCCTGAGTGACCAGCCATAGGACCATCATGTGCTATCTGTAACAATTCTGTTCTGTACTTCTGTGGTATAACCAATTGTTCTGTCTGTTTCTGTGTCTGAGGTTTAACTCAAACTCTGTACAGTAACCCATTACATTTTTTAAGCATTGGTCCACACTGTTTTGGTTTTACCCCCAGCTGCTTTAAATAACCCTGGAGAGAAACATTGTTAGCTTGTTCTGAAAGAAAATCACAATCAGTTATCAATTTAGTTTCAGCATTTTCATATTTTAACCCTTCATGTCAGTCAGTCATTTGTTGCCATAGATCTTCCTGCACTAAGTCTCCATCACTCATTCACACTATTGGGATAATGCCAGAGGCACTATGACCAAGCGAGAGCCAACATTTTTCAGAGGTGAAACTGCTCACTGGAGCTCCAACGAGGACAGAGATGGAGTTTAGAGTCAAAGAATGCGGCCGTTAGGAGCGGGGCCAAGGGGAACCCACCAAAGTTGGCTCAGGCTCATCGCCCCGACTAACAACTCGCGTGCAGACGTACAGTAGCGGCAACCTCGAGCAGCACCGATTCTTCTTCCCCCAGTGAGGAAGAAAAGCTCGATGTTAAGCAGAGCCGGATCCCTGGAACCACTAATTCGTGCTTCGGTGGACTGTCCTACACCTCGAGCACAGGACTGTCCATAATCAGACCCCCCATTTATCAAAGGGCGGCAAACTGGACACAGCCCCTCTGCCATAACAACTTTAAAACTAAGTCTTCCTACTGTCACCGCTGCCATCTGAGGATGACTCCGTTGATGGCAGGAGAGAATTTATTTTTCTTCTTCTTCTTAATTTTCTTTTCTTGTTTGTAAAATAAGAAATGAATACTACTAAAATGTTAAACACTAAAAGCTGCTGTCGTATAGATGAAAACTTTGACTCCGGTAGACGAGCGATATTGACATTTAAGCGCACTCGACAGCAGGAGACAGGGAACTAAGATGATTGGAGGGTTGATGCAGAGATAGCCTGCTGGAGCTGTCTTATGTGCCACGCATGCTGGTCCCATTCCTCGGCGCCGACCCTTCTGAAAAATGTTGGCTCCTGCTTGGTCCTAGCTCCTCCGGCGCTATCCCAATAGTGTGAATGAGTGATGGAGACTGTCCAAGAAGAACAACAGTTACAGTAAGTATGTAATTTCCATTTTCTTCAGGCTTCATCTTTCTTTCCTGGATTTCCAGATCTTGGAGCTGTGCTCAAACAAGTCCGAATCAAAATCACTTAAAGGAAAAGTGTCCCCACCGTCTGAAATTTTCTTTGCCTGAGCTCTTGTCACCACAGCTGCTGAAACATCAGGATTTACTCCCTCTTTGATTAACTCAGTAAATCCTGAAAAGTTATTTCCACTAATCACAGGTACAGGTAACTTAGGTACTACCCCCACTTTCATTTGATATGACAAACCCTTATCGGTCAGAGTCACTTGGGTAGTGGGATAGTATCGAGTGTCCCTGTGGATGCAGATGACACCAATACCTGGTCCCTTTGCACAGTGTTTTCCCAGCACTTTAACATGCACTAGGGTCTGTCTGCTTCCTGAATCAATGAGTCCCTTCACAGTCTTATTCCCCACCTTCACATCTGTTAAGTACTTGCCCCAATTTGCCAAGGACAAATCTGCTCCAGTGCCACTCTCCTTACTACAACAATTTCTTGCAAAATGGTCTGGCTTATTACAGTTATAGCAGATAACGTTTTTTGGCATAGATTTGTTACCCCCACCAGAGTTCTTATCAGACTTAAAGTTTAAATTTGAAAAAGAGTGTCTTACCGGTACTTGGCAGTTACCTTATTGTGTGGCATCTGTCTGGCCATCTGGTAGTCCTCAGTCAAAGAAACAGCCTTTTCCCCATGCTCTGGTTGATGTTCCTTTACCCAGAGCTGCACATCTGTAGGCAAAATGTTGATGAATTGCTCAATGGCAAATGTGTCGATGATCTGTGGGACTGTTTTGCTCGCTGGTTGGATCCATTTTATCAGGAGTTCTCTGAGTCGGCTGAAGGCTTCTCGAGGATTGTCGACTGAGTTGTACCTCAAGAGATCGAAATCTCTGCCTGTATGACTTTACGGAGATGTCATACCTTTTCAGGATTTCGCTTTCACCAGGTCATAGTTTTCTGACTATGCAGTGTCCATACTGCTGTAGGCAAGTTGGGCTTTCCCTGTCACGTAGGGTACCAGTCTGATTGTCCATTGCTGCTTTGGCCACTAGCAGGCTGTGGCTACTCTTTCAAAGGTTGTCAAGTATGCCTCAGTATAATCTGAGGGACACAACTTTGTAAGTTTAATGGCCTTTAAGTTGCTTGCATTTTGTTGCTCATCTGGGTCTGTGCCAGATCCTCTGCCTTTGATAGCTTGTGAGGCATTCAGCCATTGCTGCATATCTTCTCTCATCTGCTGCTTCTGTCGCTGCATCTCTCCTGAGCGCTTCTAAATGCTGAATCTCTTTTTCTCTCTCTGCTTCTCCATCTCTTTTTGTTTTGTAGCCCACCATTTGAAAAAGTCCATCAGGCTTTCCGGTTCTGTCACTGCCAGTTCTTTTTCCATAACTTGTGCTGGCTGTACAATCTCAGACTGGACTACTGTGTCTGCTAGTTTGGCTGCCATTCTCCTGGTAACCACTTCTGGACTTGCTGCTGCAGTATCCACACCTTCCTCTGTGCTTCCCTGGTAATAGGTCTAGTACCCATGCACAAAACTCGTGTCAAAGGATATGCACGGTGTAAATCCCACTTTTCACACTATCTGTCATCGAGGCACAGGTCAGGAAGCATAGGGAAAACCAGGAGCAGTTGTGGAATTCACCAAGAACATTTATTTACAGTAGCAGCAGCATAAAAAAAAAATAAACTTATTCATAATAAATGTACAGAGGCAAAATAAAATAAAATCTCCCTTCAGTCTCTGTGTCCCTTTTTCTTGTAATCTCCCTTGCAGTAGCAGTTTAGCTGTTTTATAAGTCTTTTCAGTCCCCATCCTTAGCAACCATCCTGTTCTTGTAAGTTTCAGGAGCTGCTAGAAGACGGTGTGCTTCTTGAGGCCCCTACAACTTTTGCAAAAGGCTCAACATTTGCACTCAGGTAACCTCTAGAGTTTACAATCATCTCAAATTATAAATATATATATTTCAACAGTAATACTATATATTTTCCAAATAAAAGTGATCCCATTAATGGTTACATTTTCATACAATGATTTGCACATATTTTTATATCAGCATATCTAGATATGCAAGGGAGAAAAACAAACAGCAAGAGAAAACTGAGAGACAGTGAGAGGCAAAGAATTGCTAGACTGTTCGAGTTGATCAAGTCCAAGGTCTCACAGGAAAATTTAGTTTGCGCAACCAGACAGAGAAGAGACAGAAAAGGAAAGAATATATCCTTGCATTTAAATCCTCTCTAACAAATGGGACAGGGTTCTATTGCACCCTGTCACAGAATGGACAGATTGGGGTTACAACAGTGTGTCCGTTATAAGCAGGTTTGACTGTACTACCTAAATAAGCAGAGAGAGAGAGACAAGGTCTTCAAAGCTGTGCACAGAAGCCATGAAGACCTGGAACCTAGCCTACTCCTTGGAAGTTCAACTATCCGTAGTACACCTACCCAAGAAAGACAGCATACCGGCAGACTCCCTGAGCAGGATCAGCCAGGGGAGCCACAAGTAGACCCTAAACCAGCAGGTGCTGGCATCAATGTTCAGATGGTGAGGTACACCAGAAATAGATCTGTTCGCTTCCTAGGAGAGCAGTCAACTCCCACTGTTTTCTTGCAGACCCCCAGCAGTGGGTTCAGTTCCACAGGATGCCCTAGTCCTCAGCGTGGCAGGGTAGGTACCTGTTTAGCCCCTAGCGGAAGTTTAAGTTCTCTTGCAAGGTCTGTGGACCTGTAAACCAAGTAGGAATGTCCCGTGAACAAACTGTTTTCTCAGTCTGTTGCAACTGCACTTTTCTAATTCTGTCCAGTCTTCTCCTTTTCTGGCTGTGGGATGGCCATTCACAGTCACATCTTCCCTCTAGATCTTTCACTGTTCTTTTTCTCTCCATTGCAGACATTTTCTTTACTTTGCATATTGGTGGTTTGAAAACATGACCCCCCCCCCCAAAAAAAAAAAAGAAACACTGAAGGAAATGACCTTGTGGTAGCTGAAACAGCCAGGTGGTTAGTATATCCTGCTGCAGTTAGCAGTATATCAGTGCTGAAACACATACTGAGCAATGTGTTGAATTCTTTGCCTATGCCTCTACAACATACAGTACACCAAGTATAGGTTTGGTAGGATGAATTGAAGGAGGAGGGGCAGCTCTAAGTCAGGAAAGGACTTGAGTCAGTGGAGGATGGATCTATCAGGGGAGGGAATGGGGTAATAGAATCACTGTGTGTTCAGCTTATGGAGGCATCAGGTAAGACAATGTGCATGGAGGTGGTCTACTGACCACTAACTCAGGGATATGAGAGCGATACAGAATTAGCAGCAGAAGTAGAGACAGGAGCAGCAGAGGAAGAAGGTGGCACTATTCGGGGATCTCAACTTGCCAGACATTGACTAGGACATTACAGCAGCTAGGAGCACCAGACGCCAGGCCCTGCAATGTACATTTTAGGATTGCATGCTGTTGCAGCTGATCAAGATAGGCTACCATTCTCAATGTTGTGCTCACCAACTCAAAAGGGTAGGCAGATTGCGAGTTGGGGAACTAGTGACCACTGGAGTTCAGCGACCATAATGGTTGAAGCTGGCTCTTGGGAGAAAGCTCTTATCAGAGGCAGAAATTCTTGATTTCAGAAGGGCAGACTTCAACCATATAAGAAAATTAGTCATGACCAGGTTAACCGGAGTGGACAGTATCAGGGGAGTGGAGGAAAGATGAGAAGAAATAAAAGGGTCCGTTCTTGAGGTGACAAAGACATGTGCATGTGTGAGAATGGTTACCAAGACAAACAAGTAGAAGAGACCAGTGCGGTCCTCTGAAAAGGGTCAGGGAGGCAATGAGGGCCAAAATGCAGGCCTTCATCAGGTATAAGGAGAAGCAGATGGGGGTGTACCAAGTAAGAACTAGGAAGGCCACGAGGGAAGTCAAGGATGAAAAAGCAGACACAGAACTACGTATTACAGAGTGGGTCAAGGGTGAGGGAAAAAAATGTGGGTTTTTTTTTTATGTATATAAGGCAGAAAAAAAAAGACGTGTTGAGGGATAGTTAGGCTAACCGAGGAAGGCACAGTAATAGAGGAGGATGAGCAGAAAGCGGCTGTTCTTAATGACTACTACTGCTCAGTATTCACTAGGAAGTACGGCAGATATTTGCTGGAGAGCAGAATAATGGCTGTTGAAAGGCAGGTCCCAGAAATGACAGAAGGTATTATCTAGTAAAAGGGTCAGAAAAGAGCTAGCCACCCTAATGATAGATGAGTCCCCAGGGCCAGCCAGGATACACCCACGGGTGTTCAGGGAACTGGCATCAGAATAAGCTGAATCCCTGGTAAGGCTGTTCAGTAGTTCTATTCAGATGGGCTGGTTCCAAAAGATTGGAGGGTAGCGGACCTAGTTCTGCTGCACAAGGGTGGGGACAAAGAGCAGCTGGGTAACTACAGAGCTGTTAGTCTTACCTCCATTGTGGGTAAACTGATGGGAGACACTAGTCAAAGAGGACTTATTGGACTACCTGGAGAAAAATAGGCTACAGTATAGTAAAGAGCAAGGGTTTGTGGCAGGGAGGGCTTGCCAGACCAGTTGATAGTATTCTTTTGCTGGGTAACTAAGACAGTGGATAAGTGTTACGTGACATCAGCAAGGCTTTCAACTCAGTACTACACTGAAGATCTGAAGAAGCTAGAGAATTTGGGTGCAGCAAAAGATGTAGTTAGATGGGTGGGAAGTTGTTGGAAGGGTAACATTAGAGGGAAGTGGTAAATGTAGTCAGATCCAGGGAGAGTGAGGTTATCAGTGGAGGGCCACAAGGATCAGTCCAGATCCAGTTCTTTTCAATATATTCATCAGCAACATAGGAGAAGGAATACAGGGCAAAAGATGTGTCGATTTGCGGATGACACTGGCTCATTAACAGCTGATATTTGTGCTTCTAGTTCACTGGAACAATTCAAGCATAATTTTAAGTCGTATTTATTGTCTTTAGAAGTTTGTGTTTGGTTTCATTTTTGTTTAATGCATTAATTTTGTTTGTTTTTGTTATTTGTTTGTCTTTATTATCGGGTTGAGCCTGAAAATGGACTAGTTCCAGTGTTCTTACCTGGTTAAAAAAATTTAAATAAAAAAAAATAAAAAACACTATGCTGTGTGTTACAGTAGGCAGTGAAGATGGGGTAAGGGAGATGCAGGGAACTGCAAAGGCTGGAGAGGTTGGCAATTGAAATTCAGTGCCGTAAAGTGCAAGGTGATACTTATAGGAAACAAGAACCACAGAAGAGAGTAGTAGATAGGTGGGGTTAAACTGGACACACTTCTGAGGAGAAGGACCTAGGAACAGTGGTAAGCAGGAAGTACAGGAACTCAGGCACTGGCAAATATGAAATGCAGAATGAAGTTCCTCAATCTGAAGGATAACTGTAAAGATGCTATGGGATTCAGTAAGAAATGCTGAAGTATTTCTAGGAAAATAACATTGTTGCACAAGTCAGATTTTGTGATGGAATCCCTGATTTCAGGTCACAAGCCCAGAAACTGTCATTATTTTGCTGGTTTAAGAATTTCAGTTCCAGTATCAGTGGGAAGAAGCACAGGAACCCCGTTCCTACTGCAAAACAAGCATTTGTCAATGCCAAAAGTTCACCGTTGGTACTGCAGTTATACATGCTGTGTTTTGCTGTAACATCCCCCGATCCTTGGCGGCTGTCTTGGAGGCTTCCAGGGCGGCAGTGGCCCTCCTGTCGGGCAGATGCTTGGGCCCATCGGGAGCCTCTGGGACAAAGGAGGCGACCAGTCTCTGGAAGGCCTCCACTGTGTGGCCTTCTGGGTCAAGCGGGTCCGATAAGTCAGACACCAGTGCTACTGACGTCTGCCCGGACAAGGCCGCTAAGATGTCCGACCCTCCGGGGCAGTGCACAGCCTCCAAAACGCCCACCAAGCCCACTCCTCCATCGCGGCCTTTGTTGGGTGTTGGATCAGATAAATTGGATGCCCACCCGGATCCCGCTGGTAAGGCGGATGTTGGCTTCTCCGACGAACACACAGCGTTTGAGCTGACGCCGGACCCAACCGACCAGTCTGCCGTCCCCAGCTCGCTGCAGCGCTCGCCACTGACGACTGAGGCTCCTGCATCTCCCCTGTTGGATCCTAGTGATTTCAGTCCTTCTTCCCCAGGTGACACATAGGACGCCCGTATGCTCCCGTCAGGTCTCCCTCCCACTGGGCCGGATAACCTGCTGCCGGACCCTCGGATGCAGGCTTCAACGCCGGCCAACATTCCTTTGCCGGACAGCGTCCCAATGTCGGACCTGATGCCCGCTGGGCCACCTCTACCTGGCCTTCCTGCCTGGCCTCTCCCAGGTGTTCTGCTCCATCAGAGCCCCTGAGTCCCAGGTATCTGACCCCATCCTATCTGATGCCATCCTACTCAGTACTACAGTATCCCGTGCTGCAGTATCCGACACCGCAGTACCCGGCGCCTCAATACCCTACGCCAGGTTTCCCAATGTCGGGCTATGGATATTCACCTTACGGATACCCCCAGTACCTGTATCCCCTTCGTCCTCCTCCTCCACTGCCCCCTCAGCCACCAGTGGATTTGATGGAGACTCTGGCTGCCTGGTGGGCTGAGGCCAAGGCTCAACTCACCAGGGAGGTGGAGAGCTGTCTACCGACAATGGTTCCGGTACCAGATCCCTTTCGCCGGAGATGAGAGACTCCCCCACCTGACACCAGTGGTGAAGCTTCAGGTGCCAGGGCTGGGGAGGACAAACTTCCCCAAGGGTTGCCCAAAGGGTCCGTTCCTCACCCACATGGGGTGGAGTCTTCTTCTCACTCTTCTTCGGAGTCCTTCGACTCAGATTCCGGGGGGTGCTCCGATCCTGACGATGAGCCTCGCTGTCCAGACCATCCCAGGCCATGAACTCCTCCGAAGTCTCCTCCGGAAGATCCTTCTTTTCTGGAGCTGCTGAGAAAGATCCAGGAGGTCCACCAGTGGCAATCTCTGGAGCCATATCCACAGCAGAAGAAACTCACTGCCCATTTGGATCCGCCTGAAACAGCTCCAACATTGATTCCACCCTGGAGTGAGCCTCATGCAGACCTTGTTTCCACTATTTGGAAACAACCGTCTGCGGTAGCCCCCCTTCTGAGGAAGGCGGATAGGCTATACCAGGCTCCTGAGGGTGTGAATTCATTGAATACACACCCAAAAGCTGATTCTGTTGTGATTAGCACCGCTCAGGGCTGGTCGGCTAACCCAAAGCACCTTAGCTCGTCTCCACCGGACAAGGAATTCCATCTTCTGGACCAGTACAGGAAGAAGGTGTATGCTTCTTCCACGCTGGGAATCCGCTCCCTGAACTATGTCGCTCATAATGGGGATTACCAGAAGGCTATCTTGAGTCAAGTGGAATCCAAATTGGACTCCCTTTCTGAATCTCAAACCAAGCAGGAAGTGGCTGATCTGCTCATGCTACATGCCACGTACAATGCAGTGGACACTGCTGGTAGGAGCTCGGCTTTCGCCATGGGCCTTCAGCATCATGCCTGGCTCTGGGTGTCAGGATTGCTCCCTGAAGTGCAATCCGCTATTCAGGATGCGCCCTTCAGGGGTTCAGTGCTGTTCGGTGGAGATGTCAAAGACATCATCACTGACCTGCAAGAGAAGGGCACTGCATTGGTGGATGGTGTGCGAGAACCTTTGCCAGGGAGTTTCATTCTGTCTGAAACCTCCCTCCCAAATATTGACAACAGATGCCTCAGGAGATGGCTGGAGAGCCCACCTGGGACCTCACAGGACTCAAGGCTCTTGGTTCAGTCTCGAGCACACTCTACACATCAATGTGCTTGAGCTTAAAGCCATACTGTATGCTCTCCAAACTCTCTACTCTTGTATTCTTCCCGGTCATCTAGCAATCCAGACAGACAACATGTGCGTGGTCTGGTACATCAACAAGCAGGGAGGAACTCATTCCTACCCTCTATGCAGGGAAGCAGTGAGAGTTTAGGGTTGGGCAGCCCAGCACAATCTTCACCTGATGGCAGTACACATTCCAGGAGTAGACAATACGCTGGTGGACTACCTCAGTTGGTCGTCCACCGATGGCCACGAATGGGAACTAGATCAGGAGGTACTAGATGAAGTCTTCCTGCATTGGGGAACCCCTCAGTTAGACCTGTTCGTGCCTCCTCTAAACGCAAAACTTCCCACCTTCTGCTTGCTCGCTCCAGGGTGAGATATTTTTTGGCAGGACACTCTGTCTCTCAATTGGAAGGACAGATTTGTCTATGCCTTCCATCCGATTCCCTTAATCTCGAGGGTCTTACACAAACTCCAGTCATAAGGAGCTTGAATGATGCTCTTCACTCCATTCTGGCCCAGGCAAGTTTGGTTCTCTCTCCTGCAGCAGTTTTCGAAGGAATCTCCACTTCTTCTTCCTCCTCCTCTGTCACAGCACTTGCTGACCCAGGATCAGGGGACCCTGGTTCATCCAGGTCTCAGAACCCTTCAGTTGCACACATGGCTCCTGCAGATGTAGTCCAAGTCTGTTTCGGGGTTTCTTGGCTCGTCGCAGATATTTTGATGGAGGCCAGAAAGCCTTCTACCGGAGCCACCTATGCTATGAAGTGGAAGCGTTTCTCGATATGGGCCACTTCGAAAGATCTGTAACCCTTCTCTTGCCTGGTTGAGAGAGTCCTGGACTACATGCGTCACCTCTTTGGTCTGAGTCTCAGTCATTCCTCTTTGAAGGTCCATATGTCGGCCATTTATTCTCCATGCCCCACAGTGACAGGACTTTTCGCTTGATTGTGAGTCTCAAGACTTTCCTCAGAGGGGCTCTTGGTTTGAGACCCCCCATCTGTATTCCTGCGCCTCCTTGGAATTTGAACTTTGTCCTCGAGAAGCTGACTCTGCCTCCCTTTGAACCGGCAGCTTCGGCAGACTTCAAGTTCCTCTCTTGGAAGACTCTTTTCTTAGTGGCCATTACTTCAGCTTGATGAATTTCTGAGCTCTAAGCCTTGATGTGCAAAATCCCTTATTTGATTTTCCACAAGGAATGTGTGGCTCTGCGCACCAACCCTAAGTTTCTCCCTAAGGTGGTAGCGGAATCTACACTGAACCAATCCATTGAGCTGTCTGCTTTCTTTACGCAACACTCCAATCAAGGGGAATTCCTCTTGCATACTCTGGATGTTCACAGGATCCTGAGATACTATACCACCAGGACTAAGGATCTCAGGAAGTCGGATCAGCTCTGTCTCTTTTGCCCACAAAAGAGAGAGCGATGCAGTTTCTAAGCAATGCCTATTGAAGTGGTTGGCTCACTGTATCACTTTCTGTTACCACAAGTACCACAAGACCCTGCCAGGTCAAGTCAGAGGTCACTCCACCAGAGGTGTAGCTGCCTCTGTTGCTTGTTTCAAGAATGTGTCAGTGGCAGACATCTGTGCAGCCACATGCTTTTTGTTTCAAGAATGTGTCAGTGGCAGACATCTGTGCAGCCACAACTTGGACTTTAGTCCATACCTTTACAAAACACTACAGTTTGGACATTGCCTCTCACTGTAGAGCAGGCTTCGGGTTGGCTGATTTGCAAGGTCTTCTTTCTTAAGACCCTCACTGCCTGAGGTTTATTTGTTGGAGTTTTCTGTTTCCCGAGTGCTTCTCCTTGTTTCAGACTGCTTGGGACTCAGTCCTATATGTAATTACCTACTGCAAGAGCCCTCTCGAAGTAAGATGGTAGAGTTATGTAAGAACTTACTGTAACAGTAGATCTTCGAGAGAGGTTCGTGCAGTAGGTATTGCATCCCCGTCCTCCATCCCCCTAAGCTTGTTCAGCTCCTTTTCCAGGAAGGGAAACATCCGCTTCTCTCTCGTCTTGCCTTTTTGGCCTTTGGCAGGAAAGAACTGGAAGGCAAGCATGTGGGACCTCCCCTTTATACCGACGTCATCTGGCACTGGTCACCTGATGTGGGGGCGGTCCCCCACCAAAGACTGCTAGCTAGAAATTTTTCCATGGGGTCCTGACACCTGCCGGCGTCAGTCCTATATGTAATTACCTACTGCAAGAGCCTCTCTCGAAGATCTACTGTTATGGTAAGTTCTTTCGTAACTGTACTTTCTCCTAGCACTGGTTACTGTCATCAGGATTCTGAGTCCCACAACCATGTTTGGACCCCAAGCAAGGCCTGCTCCACTACATCACTGCTCAGCCTGACCACATGTGTGCTCCACAACACTACTCAGTCCTCAGCACACATAATAATACAAACACAACTGACAGCCAACCTAACAGACAGATTGAGCTAGAGAAAGAGGAGTGAGGGGTTAATGTTAAAATAGGTAAATGAGACAGCATTTCTTTCCTGTTTTGCTACTCTCTCTTAGACACAAGGAACAAAAATATGATGGAACAACTAATTGTTAGCAAGTAAAGCCCCCCCTCCTCCCACCATTTCTCTCTGTCCTCTGGATGACAGAAGTCAAAAGATTTATTTTGCCAGCCTGTCTTTGCCCTGTAGAGAAAGCCACAGTGAAGTGAAGCCAGGGAAAAAAAAAAACTTTTATTCTAGGGACATGGATATGTTGTTCATCCACACTTATTGGCAGGTTCCTTGCCGCTTTAAATCTTGCCGGAAGGTCTTCAAGCTGGCTCCTCCCACCCACCCGGCTGGTAAAACTCTCGGCTCCGCCCCATGACGCCAGATCTTCCTTACGACTTGGAGCTCAGGTTCCCTCCTTAACGCTCTGCGGTAAGACTGGTTCCTAATTCTTGAAGTTCAAAATCAAAAGTCTTTGCTAAAAGACTTGATTCTTCTTCTCCTCGTGACTGCGATGGACAAATCGACTCCCGGTTTCCGGAGGTGCCCGCTGCGGGCGAAGATGTCTAGGATGGATCCGCACTCACGTCGTCTACTGCCCTGGGCCTTGAGCACGACCCGCGGGCCTCCGACTTGTGCTCTTCTTTTCGGCCTCGTCCTTGAGGCCGTTGCCCGATTACAACTGGGCGCCCGAGAGAGAATTCACGGTGAAATCTAAAGAGGCCGGTTGGCGGTGTCAGTGGCGGAGCTCGGCGGATCAGCCGAGCAGATGATCACCCTCGAGAGGAGGCGGCGCGAGCGCTTCTACCTCGGCTGCGGCATTTGTCCCGCTCTCGGTGCCTCGTGACTCTGCTTCTTTTAAGGAGCTTTGTCTGACCTCTCACGAAAGGTGAGGTCCAACTCTTCGGGACCTTTTCCAGGTCCAAAAGAGCAAAAGTAAGTCTCTCCGTCGGCGCTCTTGGGCAGGGAAGATCCCCCTCCCTTGTCGACAGTGCGACTTGGTCGACCCCTCAGCTCCGACCACTGGCTTCACGGTGTCCCCATCAGGTTAGTTGGCCGGGACTCCCGGCGGCCAGCGGTCGAGATTTTCTCGACCCGTTAGATGGAGTTGTCGGCTGGAGAAGCTGAAATCCCTCTCCCGGTGAGAGTTGGGGATCCCATCGGCTGCGTCTGTGCCTCGGTTCCGGAGCCTTCAGTGGGATCGTCCGAGCGAGGAGTGCGGTTCTGACACTTCTCCTCTCCTCGGCCTGGTCGAGACTCGATCTCGGACATCTTCGCGTCCCGACCGATCCCGCTGCCATAGGCGTCTCGGTCTTGGCACATGGTGGTAATGCCGCCGGCCTTCCTCGGACGAGGGAGGCTTCGGCGCCAGGATTGCGTCGGGAGGTATGAGAACTCATGTGGCAACAGCTCCTTTTGACTGGGAATAAGCCGACTCAGTCGTCTTCCCCGGCCATTAAGTGGCTGTCACCGGAGCGGCCGAAACAACCCCTCGTTGTAGCGAGGAGCCTGTTCCCAGGCCGGTTGTTCGGCCAATTCCAGCTGCCCCACCGATTCTGGTGGAACCTCCGCCTCCACAGCCATTAGTTGGAGCTCCGACCAAAAATTCTCGGTCGGCCTTGGGTTTGCCCCATAGGCTGTCTGTCACCCTCACTCCCGATAAACCTCGGCAGGTGGAGGGTGGCTCAGGCCCGAGGCAGCTCTTTGAGGACTCTTCCGAGTCCGATGATGGTTCCTCCCTCTTCTCCAAGCGCATGGACTTGGAGTCCTCGGGAGGGCAGTCAGTGGACGATAGCCCTTCGTCCTTCTTAGGGTTGCTTCGACTCATCTCGGAGTCCACCGGGATGAAGCTCGAACCCGTTTCTAAACGGGCCAGGTATCCCCTCACGGAGATTCTGGACCGAGGGGATTCTCCTACGGAGGCCTTTCCGGTGGCCGAAGCCATAGTGGGTCCGGCCTTGGAACTTTGGCAGCATCCTGCTTCCTGCCCTGCACCTTTGGCCAGGAAGTATCTGCGGTCCCCACGTTCCCTGTCCAGTTTTTGGAACACCCCTCGGCGGGTTGGTTACGACAGCGTTTTCCGGCGTGCGAGGCATCCAGGGATGTAGACAAACCTCCCGACAAGGAATCCAAGAAATTGGATTATGCCGGGCGAAAAGTCTCGCTGCGTCCCTCTCGGCCTCAGGCCAGTTCGGCCGTCCTCATGGCACATTTTTCTCATGCCCTGTTGGGCTCCCTGGATGAGGTTGTCCCTCATCTTCCTGCGGATCTGCAGACTACGGTCAGGCAGGTGCGGGACCAGGGCAGGCGGATGTGGCAAACAGCAGCTCCAGACTGCGTTAGACATGGGGACTCATGTGCCGGGTCTGTGCGGCCGCAGTGGCCATCGTCGTCGGGCTTGGCTGAGGATATCCACCTTTACCTCGGATACCCAGCACAAGTTGGCGGATGTTCCCTTTTTGGGGACTGACCTCTTGCCCTGGGGTGGAAGTCACCTGCAGAGGATCGAGAAGTCCAATGCTGCCTTGGACTCGGTCTCTTCCGCTCAGAAGGACAAAGGCCGTAAGCCACAGCCTAAGCCCTTTCATCCTTCTGCGCCTGCGGCGCGCCCGGCCCAGCAACGTCAGGGCCAGCAGGCTCGATCTTGGCATCCCAAACCCAAGCCGTCAGCTTTCTCCAACAGGAAGCAGGGAGGAAAAGGCCCAGGTGGTCCCTCGGCCGGTCTTTCCTCCAAGCCTGCCCAGTGACGGGCTGAGGGGTGTCGCCCCCATCCCTGTCACCTCACCCCTGGTTCCCCCGTGGGGGGACGGCTCAGACACTTCCTTTCTGCCTGGTCCGCTGTTACCACGGACAGGTGGGTACTGGAGGTGGTGGAAAGAGTTGCCTTCTGAATTCGGAGCAGGTCCCGCCCTTCAGAGCCGTCGCACCTCGGGGGGGCCTCGGGGTCCGCAGCCTCACTGGCGGCTCGCCGAGCCGACATCGCTCTCCTCCTCCAAAAGGAGGTGATCACGGAGGTAGAGGACCCCCCTTCAGACCCGGGGTTCGTGTCCAGGTATTTCCTGGTTCCGAAATGGACGGGGGGCTGGCGCCCCATTCTCGACCTACACGACCTGAACAAGTTCCTAAGGTCTCGAACCTTCAGGATGGTCACTCTGGCACAGATAATACCATCTCTGGAACACGGTGTGTGGTTCTGCTCTCTGGACCTACAGGACGCGTTCTTTCACGTCCCTATCCGTCCGTCACTCGAAGATTCCTCCGCTTTCGGCGGAGGATCCCTCTTCAGTTCGAGGCCATGCCCTTGGCTTATCTCCAGCTCAGGGGTCTTCACCAAATGCATGGCAGTGGTGACAGCATTCCCTCTGCGGCGCCGGGGGTCGAGGTGTACCCTTACCTGGACGATTGGCTGATGGCAGCCCCTCAGAGCGGGAGGTGGAGGCGGTCCAGATCTGGCCCTCAGGTTTGCTCTCAAGTTGGCCTTCTCATCAGCGAGGCCAGAGTCTGAACTCGAGCGAAGCAGGTGATCCTGTTCATCGGGCAGAGCTCGACTCTCTTTGAGCCAGCACGACTCCCGGCGGACAGGGCCGAGGTTCTTACCTCCTTTGCCCAATCATTTCTGGTTGGGCAATTGCGCCCTGCCCGGGACTTCCTGCGCCTCCTGGGTCTCATGGCGGCCTGTACCAGCGTGGTCCGTTGGGCTCGCTGGCACATGCGCCCCCTTCAGTGGGGACTGGCCAGCCAGTGGTCACAATGCTGCGATCCTTTGGACCAGCTAGTGATAGTGACCCAGGAGATGTGGAACGCTCTCCAGTGGTGGACTGTTCCATTCCATTTGCAGGAGGGCATCCCGTTTGTCCGCCCCGAGCCGACGGTCTCTCTATCGACCGATGCCTCTCTGATGGGTTGGGGTGCCCATCTGGGAGAACACCAAGTGCACGGCCTCTGGTCCCCGCGGGAGTCCCGATGCCACATCAACCTGCTGGAGCTCCGAGCGGTCCGCCTAGCTCTCACCGCCTTTGCTCCGTTTCTCCGGGGTCAAGTGGTCCAGAGTCCGGCCGGACAATACCACGACCATGTACTACCTAAACAGGCCAGGGGCGGGGCAGCGCTCCATGCTTCTGTGCAAGGCTCTCCACATTTGGTCACTCGTGCAGCCTGGAGGCAGATCTCCTAGCCATTCATGTGGCAGGAGCCTCCAACACCCTGGCCGATGCCCTGAGCCGGATAGGGGCTGCATCTCACGAGTGGTCTCTCCTGCCGGAGGTAGTACAAGATCTGTTCTCCCACTGGGGCACACCTCAGGTGGACCTGTTTGCCTCAAGGGAGAACGCGAAGCTGAGGCTGTTTCATGCCCGCCCCCCTCAGCAGGGCTCGCTGCAGGGGGATGCCTTCTCGAGGCTGTGGACCCCGGGCCTCTTCTACGCCTTTCCCCCATTTCCCTTGATTCACAAGGTGCTTCTCAAGGCGAGGAGGGACAAGGCGCAGGTGATTCTGATAGCCCCAGACTGGCCCCGCCAGTTCTGGTACCCAGATCTCCTCAGCCTCAGCTCCAGGCTCCCGAGGCAGCTTCCAGCTCGCCCAGACCTGCTCTCAGTCAATCAGGGGAAGGTGTTCCATCCGGGACCTTCAATCCCTGCACCTGACGGCCTGGTTCCTGAGCGGCTAGAGTTCCAGGCCTTGGGTCTTTCCGACGAGGTCCTCAATGTTGTTGAGGCATCCCATAAAGAGTCGACCAGAAAATGCTAGCCTTTAAATGGAAGAGATTCTCCATTTGGTGTCAGGGCAAGGGCTTGGACCCTTCCTCCTGTTCTGTGGCAAGCATTTTGGACTATTTATGGTCTCTTTCTAGTCAAGGGCTTAGGTCGACGACCCTAAAGGTGCACCTGGCAGCCATCTCTGCTTACCGGGCGCAGGCCGGGAGCAGTCGGTGGCGCAGGATAAGGTGGTCGGCGCTTTTTCAAAGGCCTTGATCACATTTCCGCTCCGGTGCGAGAACCTCCACCTCCGTGGGATTTACTGCTGGTACTGGCAAAGCTCATGGGCAAGCCATTCGAACCAATGCACAGGTGTGATCTCTCTCACCTGTCGTGGATGACCGCCTTCTTGGTGGCTATCACGTCAGCCAGAAGGATGGGAGAGCTCCAGGCGCTTTGCATCGAGTCTCCTTACCTGGTCTTCCACAGGGACAAGGTTGTCCTGCGCCCCCACCCGAAATTCCTTCCGAAGGTGGTGTCGGAGTTTCACCTTAACCAGGTGCTGACTCTGCCGGTGTTCTACCCCAATCACACCTCGGAGGCGATATAGGCTCCATACTCTGGACCCTAGAAGGCGCTCGCTTATTATAAGGAGCGCACGGCTGAAATTCGGGGAGAGGTTCGCCAGCTGTTTGTCACCTACGCTGAAGCCGCACCTGGCAGACCTGCAGCCAAGCGGACGATGGTCAGGTGGGTCACCTCCTGCATAGATCGCTGCTATAAGTTGGCGGGCATGGAGCCTCCCAGAGGGATAAGAGCTCATTCTACCCGTCATACTGCTGCATCGGTGGCTGCTTCCAGGGACGTCCCTATCCAGGAAATCTGCAGGGCTGCTACCTGGAAGTCAGCACACATCTTTATTACCCATTACCACATCGACCTTGAGTCACGCCGGGATGCTGGTTTTGGGGCCTCAGTTCTCCAGTCTTTATTCCCTGAGTAGGGGGTGTGCGCCTTGCCTCCCTCCTCCCGAACTGCTAGGAGTCTGCCAATAAGTGTGGATGAACAACATATCCATGTCCCTAGAAATACAGGTTACTCACCTGTAACAGGAGTTCTACGAATGGTATATGTTGTTCATCCACACGACCCACCCGACCTCCCCGGCTTCGACGCACAACCTGAGCTTCCAGCGGGCCAGATCTGGCGTCAAGGGGCGGAGCCGAGAGTTTTACCACCCGGATGGGTGGAAGGAGCCAGCTTGAAGACCTTCCGGCAAGATTTAAAGCGGCAAGGAACCTGCCAATAAGTGTGGATGAACAACATATACCATTCCTAGAACTCCTGTTACAGGTGAGTAACCTGTATTTTCGGATTTCTGGGACTGTTAAATTTATCATGCCCTCCGGTAGTGTGCCTCTCTCCTCTCTGGATGGTACATGTCAAAGATTTATTTTGCGAGCCTGCTCTTGCCCTGTACACACAGCCAGACTGAGGCCAAGGAAAAAATAAACTTTTATTTGAGATTTCTGGGACTGTTAAATGTCTTGTGCCCTCCCCCGGCAATGTCTCTCTCTCTCTCTCTGTCTCTCCCCTCTGGATGTCACCAGTGAATGATTTATTTTGCCAGCCTGCCCTGGCTCTGTCCCCACAGCCACACTGAAGCCAGGAAAAAAAAGCAACTTTTATTTGGGATTTCACGGGCTGTTAATGCAGTCTCACTCTCTCTCCTCTGGATGGCACAGGTCAAAGACTTATTTTGCTAGCCTGCCCTTGCCCTGCATACACAGCCACATTGAAGCCAGGAAAAACAGAAACTTTTATTTGGGATTTCTGGGACTGTTAAATTTGTTGTGCGCCCCCCCACCCCCATAGTCTCTCTCTCTCTCTCTTTCTCCCCCCGGATGGCACAAGTCAAAGATTTATTTGCCAGCTGCCCTTGCCCTGTACCCAGAGCCACACTGAAGCCAGGAGAAAAAGGAAACTTTTATTTGGGATTTCTGGGACTGTTAAATTTCTTGTGGCCCCCTTAGTGTGTCTCTCTCCTCTGGATGGCACAAGTCAAAGATTTTTTTTTCAAACAACATGAAGTCTTGCTGTATTCTGACTATATGCAGTTAGCCCCAGCACTTGAACTTCTCCAGAGAGGAAAGGGTTAACTCTATGCCAAGGCATAGAACGTTGAGCTCGAGCTTGATTTTCAAACCTCTGTCCCAGGTGCTCCTCAGTGTAACTGTCAGATTCTTATGAGCACTATGCTAACTAACTATAAACAGAAATTGTTTTTTAAAATTTTTTGCCAAAAGGCAATAAAAGATTTTTAGAGTCCAAAAGACTCAAGTCGAGAACTCCAGAAAGAATTCAAGTAGGTAGTAAAACTTAACAATAAAAAAACCTCACATTAAGAAAAGGTAACCCAGGTACACCTCTGGGTGCAGCACTGTGCCTGCCAACCCACATCCCAAAACAACTAGGTTCCAGGAGGGAGTCAGGGAGGGAGGGAGGGTCAGAAAAGAGCAAGACTCCATTACAAAAAACAACATTACTATGGTGAGTAATTTTTTCTTCAAACAACATGAAGTTTTGCTGTATTCAGACTATATGCAGACTACCAAGCAGTGCTCCCCCTTGGAGGAGGGAGTTACAGAACCCATTTTGGGAACAAGCTCTGCAGCACTGCTGTGTCAAACCTAGCATCACTTCTTGACTGGATGTCAAGAGAGTAATGCTTGGTAAATGTGTGAACAGTTTTCCAGGTGGCTGCATTACAGATTTCCACTAAAGGTATGTCTCTAGCTGCTGCGACTGAAGCAGCTGTACCTCAGGTGGAGTGAGCCCTCAGGCCTGAGGGTGGCTCTTTCCCCACCTTTGAGTAGCAGAACTGGATACAGGAGACAGTCCACCTGGCAATAGTTCTCTTAGTGACAGGTTTACCTTTTCCCACTTCTCCATAAGTGAGGAACAGCTGTGAACAGTCATTTCTATGGGTCTTAGTGAATTCTATATAATAACTAAGGGCCCTCTTTACAGCAATACTGTGTAGTCTTCTCTCCCCAGAGAAAGAATGGTCTGTGACAAATGCAGGCAATGACATAGATTGGTTCAAATGAAAGTCTGATACCACCTTGGGAAGGAACTTTCTATTTGTTCGAAGGACCACCTTATCCATATGAAATTAAATGAAATTGGGGTCCACTGATAAAGCCTGTAAGTCACTGATTCTCCTGGCAGAGATAATGGCTACCAGGAACACAGTTTTCCATGTCAAGTATTTTAGCTCAGCTGAAGATGATGGTTCAAAGGGGGGTTGCATAAGCTGTGCAATTCAGATATTCAGATCCCAAACAGGAGTAGAGTCCCTAAAGGGAGGAGTAATATGGACCAGACCTTTGAAAAATCTCTTGAAAACTGGATGGGAGGCTAAGGAAGGGCCCTTCCCAACTGAAAGGATGGCAGATGGGGCTGCCAAATGCACTTTGAGAGTAGTAGGCCTGAGGCCTAAACTGTTAAAATGTACCAAATAGTCCAAAGCAGTGGCAGTGTCCACTGAATCTGGCTGAATATGCATCTGAGCACACCAAAAACCAAATCTCTTCCATTTGAAATTATAGGTTTTTCTAATGGAAGGTTTTCTACTAGCCTTAAGAAAGTCCAGGGCTGACTGGGAAAGATGCAGGCTTACATATTCTAGCTCCTCAAGAGCCAAGCTTTGAGTCTGAGAGTCTGAAAGTTGGGATACAGTATCCTCCCCTGTGAGGAGGTGAGAAGATTGAACTGTCTGGGAAGACAAAGTGGAATTGTCACTGATGTTGACAGTAATGGGGGTACCAAGGCTGCCTGGCCCAGTCTGGAGCCACTAGAATCACAGTGCAAGGCTGAGATCTGATCTTGACCAAAACTCTGAATATCAGAGGAAAAGGAGGAAAAACATACAGAAACCTGCTTGTCCAATCCAGCAGGAGAGCATCTTGAGGAACAAACCCCAAAAGAGGGGGTCTGCAGCAGAATAGGGGAAGCTGATGATTGTCCGGGGCTGCAAAGAGATCTATCTATGGAGTGCCCAATCATTTGAAAATTATCTGAAGAATTAGAGGATTCAGAGCCCATTCATGGTGACCTTGAGAAATCCTGCTGAGAGCATCTGCCAGTAAGTTGTCCTTCCATGGGAAATGCCCAGCTATCAGGGAAACCTTCAGGGAATAAGCTAGTGACCATATTTTCATGGCTTTGGTGCACAAGACCGAGGGCAGAGTGTCCCCCTTGCTTGCTGATGAACCACATGGTTGTGGTGTTGTCTGTTCTGATCTGCCCCACTATCCCCTGAATTGTGTTCAGATCTGAAGTGCTAGAAAGACAGCCCTGGGTTTGAGAAGATTTATGTGCAGGAGAGACTCCTGATGAGACCATGTTCCCTGAGCAGTAAGCTGATCCAGATGGGCTCCCCATCCCAGTAGGGAACTGTGGTGAGAATCACCGTTGAGGCCTCACTGAGGAAGGGGACACCTTGCCTCAGATTGTCCTCCTCCAGCCACCACTGGAGAGCCTGAACCAGAGTTTGAGACACTGGAACTAACTTGGAGAGGGGGTCTTTTTTCTGAGACCAAAAGGATTTTAGATGAAATTGAATATCTCTCATTTGAAACCTTGCCCCTTGCACTACTGCAGTGCAAGCTGCCATGTGGCCTAGCAACTGTAAGAAGTGTCTGGCTGGCCAAGACACTAGTGGACAAAAAGAGGAAGCCATTGTGATGAGGGACTGAATCCATGAAAGAGGAAGAAAGGCATTGGCCTGGGGGCTGGTTCCAGAACAGATATTTCCAGATTTAGGATGAATCTTAAGGAGTCCAGAAGCTTTTGAGTGACCTCTAGAGCTGATTTGACTTGGTCTGAGGACTGACCCACTATGAGCCAGTCGTCCAGGTGAGGGAACAGTAAGATGCCTTGTCTCCTGAGAAAGGCCACCACTACTGCTAGGCACTTGGTGTACATCCTTGGAGCAGATGTTATGCCGAAAGGCATTGCTCTGAACTGTTAGTAGCCTGAGGACAACTCGAACCTGAGGTCCTTTCTGTGGGAATGTCTTACAGGTGTGGGGAAAATAGGCATCCTTGACATCCAGGAAGGCTAGCCAGTCTCCTGGTCTCAGAGAGGGGAGAATTATTCCCAGAGTCACCATTTAGAACTTTGGCTTTAGTATGTGTTTGTTTAGGAATCATAGATCTAGGATGAGTCACCACTACCCTGTCTTTTTTGGGGTAAGGAAGTATCTGGATTACAGTCCTTTTTCCCTGTGATAGAAAGGTACTTTCTCTACTGCTCGCAGGAACAGTAGAGAAGAGACTTTTGCCTCTAAAGCCTTTGTCTCCAATGGAGAGGGAGGACTGAATTTTTTGGGAACCTTTTAAATCTGAGAGCAAGTCCCTGGCTCACTACTTCCATGACCCATTTGTCTGAGGTAATAGACTTCCAGGCCTGGAAATAGTGAGCCAGCCTGCCCCCTGCTGGAACTGAGGAGGCGACCCTGATTGACACATCAGGGTGTCTGTTTGGCAGGGGGCTTGGATTGAGTGGAGGATGGAGTCCTGGTCATCCCCTTCTGCCTCTTCCTCTAAAGAACCCCCTCTGCTGGAAAGAAGTGGAGGCCTGAGCTTGGTAAAAAGGCCTTGGAAAAGGCCTGCCCCTGCCAGCCCTAGATTGCTGCCTCTGAGGAGTGACCTGCTTTTCCTTGGCTGCAGCACTGCTGTAGGTGGTCCTATATTTGTCCATCTTTTTCATGTAAGCCTTTGTTTGCTCCCCAAACAGAGTGTTACTGGTGACAGGAAAATCCATGACCTTGGTCTGGGTATCCTGTGAAAAACTGGTAGACCTGAGCCAAGCAAATCTCCTCACGGAGACAGATAGAAACATAGAAGTTGACAGTAGATAGACCACAAAGCCCATCTAGCCTGCCCATTTCTTTTCCTACCTTATGAATGTGCCATTGGCCTTTGCTCTGTCAATGGCCTATCTATTTATGCTCATCTGTATTGCTCCCTTATGCCTATCCCAAGCCTGTTTGAAGCCCTGCACTGTATTCATATCCACCACTTCCTGAGGTAGGCCATTCCATGCATCCACCACCCTTTCTGTGGAAAAGAACTTTCTCACATTACCCCGTAATCGGCCTCCCTCTAATCTCATGCTGTGTCCTCTTGTCCTGCTATTTTTCTTATATTGAAACTTGTTAGACTCTTTCACCTTGTTAATGCTCTTAAGGCATTTGAATGTAGCCATGACCCTAGAATGTACATCATTCGAGTCAACAGCAGCATGAAACTGGACCTTTGATGCCTCAATACCATCCACAGCCACCTGCTCCAGCTCCTTGGCCAGCTGGGAAGGGGCATTCTTAGCAAGCTCCAGAACCATATCCCACATAGATTTCTGGTATCTGGCTGTGTATGCCATGTAGTTAGATTGCCTGAGCCCTAAAGAAAATGCCAAGTACTGTTTCTTTGCCATGGCATCCACTTTCCTGAAATCCTTATCTGGGGGGTGAGATGCCAGGGGAATGTTAGCCTTGTCACAGGCTGCAGCTTGCGCAACCCCACATGGCTGCAATGATTTGTAAGGAATTCCAGCTCAGGACCTGACAGGGCATACCTCCTGTCCATCTTTTTATCCACAGGAGGTATGGATGTTGGAAACTGAAGCATTTTCTGTGTCTGTTTCCCCAGGGATTTATGCAGAGGGATGGACACCCTTTTGGACTCTGGGACATCCATCATCTCAACATAGTCAGGTTCCTCCTGATCCTGATCAGCCTCTTTCACTGGAAGCTGAAGCGTATCAGCCACTTTCTTGTAGAACAAGAAATGTGAGGGGGTCTCAAAAAGTCTGGAAGGGAGACACATTAGAAGGCCTGTCTGGGGAGATGTCAGCCTCTACTGGCTCATCTAGGCCTTCAAAATCCTCTTTTTCTTCATTATCTTCACCTCCTTCCCAGTCGTCCTCATAAAATGCTTCAGGATCATATTCAGAAGCAGAAAGGTCCGACTGAACCGATCATCTTTGATTCGGTGTCGGTTTGGTTGGAACCGGGCGAAGCGATTGTACAGTAGCAATCGCTTTAGCTATTTCATCAGCGGTCGTAACATGGGAACAGGGATCCAAACTGGCTGACTTGCGCTTTCTCTTACACGGAACTGATTCTGCAGAATCAGCTCTCCTTTTGCCCAAGGAGGTATCGCCCAGATCAGTGGGCACCCTCTCGGGTTCAGTCGGAACCGAACCATGCTGGCTAGCCAGGTCAGCGGATTTCTCGTCTTCCTTTTCCTTCAGCCTACTTAAACGTTTATCTACAGTGGCTTTGGGAAAGTTTCTGCAGATTTGGCAGTCCGCTTTGAGATGGTCAAACCCCAGACAGTAAACACAGACGAGGTGGGGATCAGCCTTTGCAAAGGTTTCCCCACACTCGGTGCAGTGCTGAAACCCAGTGGGACCGGTTTTGTTTTTGGGTTTCTCAGACATGCCTAAAGGAAAAAAAGTTACCCTTACCAGTTTATAAGCCAGGCAACTACAAACCTATCGGTTCCAACCGTCTCACGGGTCGGTTAAAAAAAACCTGTAAATTATAGTTTTTTTGTTAGGATCCGATAGGTACCGGAAACCACAATGGACGACAGAAAAAAACAAAATAGAATTGCTTCGGTTCCTAACCGGACTGACTGGGAAGAAACCGAACAAAAAACAATTTCTACCACAAAACATTAAACTACCTACTAAACACTTACTGTACCGTGGACAGAGATCAGAATACCGAAAAAATAAGTAAACGGTTGACAAAGTGACCGATTTTTTAACTTAAACCGAACCAAACTGAAGGAGAGGATCTCCGGAGTGACTTCTGTATTGGGTGCAGTAAAGAATCTGACGGACACAATGAAGAGTACCTGGGACAGAGGTTTGAACTTTTATTTGGGATTTCTGGGACTGTTAAAGTTCTCGTGGCCCCCCTCCCCTCCTAGTATGTCTCTCTCTCCCATCTGGATGGCAGAAGTCAAAGATGTATTGTGCCAGCTTGCTCTTGCCTTCTATACACAGCCAGACTGTGCAGTGTCTCTCTCTCTCTCTCTGTCTCCCTCCTCTGGATGGCACAAGTCAAGAGATTTGTTTTGCTAGCCTGCCCTTGCCCTGTACACACAGCCACAATGAAGCTAAAAAAAATAAAGTTTTATTTGGGATTTCTGGGACTGATAAATTTTTCGTGCAAAGTAAAATGCCATTCTGTGCCATAGGTGAAAACACAGATTTTGGACAGCATTTGAAAAATGACAGCTGTGACAGAAGCTCGGGTAATAAGAAGGCTATGTTAAAAATCTGGGGTGAAAATATTTAAGATTTCCACAGTTACGAGCATGCGTACCAAAATTGTAATGCATGGGCATTACTTTGTCATTTTTTCATATTTTGACCCCAAATGATGAACACAGTCTTCTTATCGCCCCATTTCATGAATCATGTAGGAAAATGTTGAAATCCGTGGGAAAACATCACATCAGGTGTGAAAATACGTTTTGGGCAGGATGTGAAAAATGACAGCTGTACTGTTCATGAGGTGGTGTGATAAAATGGCTATACTGAAAATTTGGAGTGAAAATATTGAAAATGACCAAATTTATGCGCGTGTGTAGAAAATGTTGAACGCCCACATGTAACTCGGCCATTTTTAAAGTTTTTTTTATTACCAAATTTTCAACATAGCCTTTTTGGGACCCCACCTCATGAAGAGTGCCACTGTCATTTTGTTCATTGCTCCCGAAAGGTGATTTTGCACAGCGACTGCGCCATTCTGAGCCACAGGTGCAAAAACACATTTTGGGCAGGATGAGAATAATGACAGCTATATTGTTCATGAGGATGTGGGAAAAAAATGACAATGTTGTGAATTTGGAGTGAAAATATTGGAATTTGCCAAAGTTACGCACATGCGTAGAAAAATGTCAACAACCGCAAGTAAATTTGGCGTTTTTTGGTGTTTTTGCACCAAATTTTCAACATGGGCTTTTTGGTACCCCACCTCATGAATACTGACACTGTCATTTCATTACTCAGTCCCAAAAGGTGATTCCGTGCAGCGACTGCGAAATCCCCTTTCGGGACTGAGTAACAAAATGACAGTGCCAGTGTTCATGAGGTGGGGTCCCAAAAAGCCAATGTTGAAAATGTTGTGCAAAAATATTGAAAAATTGCTGAGATATCAACATAAGTTGAAAACCCCATTGGCAGCCATTATATGGCACTTACCTTGATTCTTCAGTTCGTGGTTCAGGTTTAAAGAGTGCATACGTGTCCCGGTCCACAGGACATGCCAGCTGCTGACCTTGTATGGTAAATATTGGGCAAGGGGGTGTGTGGGGTGGTGAGCTGCTCAGTGGGAGGGTCAGGATGGGGAGGGGTAAATGACGAGGGACCATTTTATTTTTTGCAGGGAAAAAAAAAGACGTCGGGGGACTGTTTTCTTTTTTATGCAGAGATGGAGCACTGCAACATTTCGGGACACTGGGCATGGTCTCCCCAGTGTACCACAGTACTGGGAAGGGGTGCTCCTAGCACTGACATGGGGTTTGTTCCCCCTGTTGTCTTTTTTTTTTTGTGCAATTGTTTAAACAGGAGTGGCACACTAAGCTGAAAGTTTGTTTATAGGTATGACCTGGGAGCACAGGGAAGTTAAGTGACTTGCTCATGGTCACGCAATATGCAAGTGGGGGCTGTGGGATTCAAACCTAGGTCTCCAGATTTGCAGCTCAGAGCCTTAAACTAATTTGCAGGCAAGGGCAGAGCACTCTCCAAGTGGAGAAATGATTGAGGAGCCGTACCGTGGCTACAGCTGAGCCCCAATGGGCTGCATAATGGTGGGTGGTGGTGGTGAGGGCAGCACAAAAGCAAGCAAGGAGAGCATTTAGACATGACTGATTAGCTGTTTGCTGGGTGGTGTTTGTCCCGCACAGCAAAGAAAAAGCTGCCATATGATTGGTGAGGCTTTTTCTTGACAAGTAGAGGACGTTTCCTCCCAAGAAAAAAAAAATCAGCGTCACAGTTAGCCTGCCTAAAGATTGGTGTGGCACTGTCGAGCCCCTTGCAGAGCACTCTGCATTGGACAGACACTGTCATACCCCTCAAAAGGCAGTTATAGCAAGAAGTTTGCTGTGCATACGCACATGGCAAACTTAAGTTCTGGTCAGATCCACAACGGCTACATAATGAAGTTAGTGAAGTTGTGTGGAATTGTTAAGGAGGTATAGAGAAACAGCACAATGATTTGTAAGTAATAAGATTTATTTTAGTTTCTTTTCTAAGGAAGGCATACACATTATTAGAAAAATATATGGAGGTGTAACATTGTAATGGAAGGAATAGAAAGCAATATAGGTTAACAGAAGAACCCCAGAGCAAATGCTACTGAGATATGCATTATCCCGGATGATATTGGCCGGACAGCCACATTTTAAAGAAAACACAATTGCACATACCCCAATAATGCAAAGCATCATGGTAAACATATGCAAATCCCCATGATGGTAGAGAATGTGGCAGTACATGAAAAAGTAATGGCTGGCATATGTTCAGCCTTGGGATTATTTACAGTTGTTTTTTTTTGTTTGCTTTTTAGAGAAACAGGGTTTTTGTCCGTGAGGTGATGTAAGTTATATTAAAGCAATGTGTTGCTGTCAGGAAGTCAGGTGTAATGATGGACTGTTAGCAGAGAAAATGTGATAGTAACTTTCAGAAGGGGTCACTTTTGATAAATGTAAGGTAGTTATGCTTGTGATAATGGGAATATTAGGAAAGTATGAGGTCTGTGCAGAAGTGGAGTACAAATATGCACAGTTTCATAAGTATGTGCTCAGAGTACAGGCAAATGTGATATGCAGGTTTGTTTTAGAAATAGGTAAAAATAGCGATACATGCAATTGATAGAAAGATAGATAATTACATAGACATATAGACACAGAGAAAGAGAGACAGAGACACAGACAGACAGGCAGGATAGGAATGGCAGTGAAGTATTGAAGAGTGACGCCAACCCCACCCCCGCCATTCAGAGATGGACAGGCATTGGGGTGTGCCTTTGGGTCGTTGCCTATAACGCTCACGCCATTTCACCTCACCCTACCCTGCAGACACAGACAAGTGTCCAGATGTGCCTTGGGGTGTTCAGCTTTACACTCACCCCATTCCATAAGGAAATACGCTGAAATGGGTACAGTACAATATATGAAAATGGAGTGAACTTTGGGGCTGAAGAGTCAAAGGCACACCTCGATACCTGTCACTGGCTGCAGGGTGGGGATGGGGGTGGAATGGCGTGAACATTACTGTTGACAATCCCAAGTCACACCCCTGATGCCTGTCAGTCCCTACAGGGCAGGGTGTTATGGTCAGAAATCCTAATGCCCTGGGTGTTGTTATGTGACTTCTTAACCTAGCAACAGCATTTAATGTATTACATTATGACAAGTAAATGTTTCCTGCATTGTTGCATGAGGGGTGGTGAGGGAGTCCCATTGCAAGTGGGTGCCCCCCTCCCCTGCGATCACTGAAGTGTTCAACTATTTTTGAGGAGGTTGAAGCGCCGGCTTATAGACATTGGCCGGGTGGTCCTCCCTGTGATCGCCAAGAATTTCTTCCCCCTGCCATAAAGCAGGAGCTCAACTGGGATCTGAACATTTATTTCTAGGGACATGGATATGTTGTTCAATCCACACCTACTGGCAGGTTCCTTGCCGCTTTAAATCTTGCTGGAAGGTCTTCAAGCTGGCTCCTCCCACCCACCCAGGTGGTAAAACTCTCGGCTCTGCCCCATGATGCCAGATCTTCCTTACTGTTTGGAAGCTCAGGTTCCCTCCTTTGCGCTCTGCGTTTTAGGCCTGGATCCAAACTCTTCGGTTAACCCGAAACTGATCTTAAAATTTACAAGACTTCAGTCTTTCTCTTCCCTCGCGACTGCGATGGACAAATCGACTCCCGGATTTCGTCGGTGCCCCTGTGGGCAGAAGATGTCCCGGACCGATCCGCACTCCACTTGCGTGTACTGCCTTGGGCTCGAGCATGATTCGCAGGCCTGTGACTTGTGCAAGTCCTTTTCAGCCACGGTCTTAAAGGATCGCGCTGCCAGATTGCAACTTGGGCGCCCCGAGAAATGTTATCCTCCAGTAAGGTCGAAGGAGGCCTGTTGAACAGCTTGACCAGATGATAGCCCTCGAGGAGGAAGCGGCCGAGGCCGCATCATCATCTTCTTCTTAGGTCGCAGCATTTATCCCGCTCTCGTTGGGCTCCTCCTACTCGGTTTTGTTCAAGGAGCTTTGTCAATCCCTCTCCACCAAGGGAGAGGGGCCTTCGGGATATTCCTCTCAGTCCAAGAAGAAGGACTACAAGGGTAAGTCCCACCGTCAACGTTCGTGGGAGCGGGAGAGGTCCCTCTCCCCGGATAGTCGACTCTCGACTTCAGTCGAGGTTGCGGCTAAGGCTGCTGGCTTCATGGTGTCCCCATCAGGTCAGCCGACCGAGACACCTGTCGACGCGATCGAGATTTTTCTCGACCCATTGGACGGGTTGTCGACTGGAGAAGCCGACAACCCTTTTTTGCCGGTTCCCCCGATGGAGACCGAGGACTTGCCTGTGCCTCCTGTGCTGGAGTCCCCGATTAAGGTCCCTGAACCGAGGGAGGAGCGGGTTTCCCCCACTCCCTCTCAGACCCACCCTCGGAAACACCGAAGGTCTTGGTCTTGGTCTCTAACCTCTTCCCGGTCCAGTCGATCCCACCGACATCGGTGGTCTCAGTCTCAGCACCGTGGAAAGCGGCAGCGCCGCTCATCCTCATCTTCGTCCTCTTCAGAGGATAGGCTCTGGTGCAAATTGCGTCAGCGCTACAAGGATCTGATGTGGCAGCAGCTTCTTTTGACCAGGAATAAGCTGACTCCATCGCCTTCCCTGGCCATTAAGTGGCTGTCACCAGAGCGGCTGAAACAACCCCTCGTTGTAATCGAGGAGCTGAAACCTGCTGCGCCACCCAGTGTGGTGGAACCCCCGCCTCCACAACCTAAAACTGGTGCCCTGACCAAGGATTCTCGGTTGGGTCAGGGCTTGCTTCATCGGTTGTGTGTCACCCTCACTCTCGATCGACCTCGGCAGGTAGAGGGTGGCTCAGGCCCTTGGCAGCTGTTTGCAGACTCCTCGAAGTCTGACGATGACTCTTCCCTGTTCTCTGGGCCTCTCGACCTGGAGTCCACTGGGGGTCAGTCGGTGGATGAGAGCCCATCTTCGTTCCTTGGAATGCTTTGGCCTATCTCAGAGTCCACTGGGATGAAGCTTGAACCCATTTCAGAGCGGGCCAAGTATCCCCTCACGGAGATACTGGACCGAGGGGATTCCCCCACAAAGGCCTTCCTGGTGGCTGAAGCCATTGTTGGCTCGGCCCTGGAGCTATGGCAGCAGCCAGCGTCTTGTCCTGCACCTTCGGCCAGGATGGCTCGAAAGTATGCCGTTTCCACTAGTTCACTCTCCGGTTTCTCAGAGCACCCCTCTGTGGAGGGCTAGTGACTGACAGCGCCTCGGTGTCTCGAATGCTTCGGATGTGGACAAGCCACCCAGTAAGGAGTCCAAGAAACTGGACTACTCCAGGCGGAAAGTCTATGCTGCTTCCTCCCTAGGCCTTCATCAGGCCAGCTTGGCCATTCTGATGGCACACTTTTGACATGCCCTTTTAGGCTCCCTGGATGAGGTGATTCCTCATCTCCCGGCTGACCTCCAGACAACGGTCAAGCATGTGCGGGATCAGGGAAGGGCGGTGGCCAAACAGCAACTCCAGACTTCCTTGGACATAGCTGACTCATGTACCCGGTCAGTAGCGGCCGCAGCGGCCATGCGCCGGAGAGCTTGGCTGCGGATCTCCATTTTTCCAGCGGATACCCAGCACAAGCTGGCAGTCATTCCCTTCTTGGGTACTGACTTGTTCGGTCCCGGGGTGGAGGGTCATTTGCAAAGGATCGAGAAGTCCAACACCACCTTGGACTTGGTCACGTCTGCCCAGAAGGACAAAGGATGCCAGTAGCAGCGTAAGCTCTTTCGGTCTTCAGCCCCTGCGGCACATCTGGCCCAGCAACACCAGCATCAGGGCCAGCAGGCTCACACTTGGCACCACGAAACCAAGCCTGCAGCTTCCTCCAGCAGGAAGCCAGGAGGGAAAGGTCCGGAAGGACCCTCGGCCGGCCCTTCTTCCAAGCCTGCCCAGTGACTGGTTGAGGGGTGTCGCCCCCAACCTCGTCACTCCTCCCCGGGTTCCCCCCATGGGGAGACATCTCCACCACTTCCTTTCCACCTGGTCCGATATCACCACGGACCGCTGGGTGCTGGAAGTGGTAGGAAAGGGTCTGCCTCTGGAATTCGAGCAGTCCCCACCCTATCGAGCCATCGCCCCATGGGGGGCTATGGGTCCACAGCCTCTCTGTCGGCTCGTCGAGCAGACATTGCCCTGCTCCTCCAGAAGGAGGTGATCAGGGAGGTGGCGGATCCTCCACCAGACCCAGGGTTTGTGTCCAGGTACTTCCTGGTCCTAAAACGGACGAGGTGGGGGCTGGTGCTCCATTCTAGACCTACATGGCCTGAACAAGTTCCCAAGGTCTCATACCTTCAGGATGGTCACTCTGGCTCAGATCATTCCATCCTTGGAACGAGGTGTGTGGCTCTGTTCTCTGGACCTCCAGGACGCGTTCTTTCACATCCAAATCTGTCCGTCTCACCAGCGATTCCTCCGCTTCAGGGCAGAGGGATCCCTTTACGACTTCTGGGCCATGCCCTTCAGCCTCTCTCCAGCTCTGAGGGTCTTCACCAAATGCCTGGCAGTGGTGACAGCATTCCTGCAATGCCGAAGTGTCCGGGTGTACCCTTACCTGGACGACTGGCTGATTGCAGCTCCCTCCAGGCTGGAGGTGGAGTGGTCCAGGGATCTGGCCCTCCAGGTCTGCTCTCAGATTGGCCTCCTCATCAATGAGGCCAAATCGGAACTCATGCAAACGCAGGTGATTCAGTTCATCAGGGCAGAGCTCGACTCTCTTCGAGCCAGAGCACGGCTCTTGGCGGACAGGGCCGAGGTTCTTTCCTCCTTTGCCCAGTCATTTCTGATTGGGCAACTGCACCCTGCCTGGGACTTCCTGCACCTCCTGGGCCTCATGCCGGCCTGCACCAGCGTGGTCCATTGGGCCTGCTGGCACATGTGTCCCCTGCAATGAGGGCTGGCCCACCAATGGTCACAGCACTCAGGTCCTCTGGACCAGCCAGTGATAGTGACCCAGGAGATGGGGAACGCTCTCCAGTGGTGGATCGTTACAGCTCATCTGCAGCAGGGTGTCCCGTTTGTTCACCCAGAGCTGATGATCACTCTAACAACCGATGCCTCTCTGATGGGTTGGGGTGCCCATCTGGGGGAGCTCAGAGCGCACGGCCTCTGGTCCCCTCAGGAGTCTCGATGTCACATGAACCTGCTGGAGCTTCAAGTGGTCTGACTAGCCCTCACCGCCTTCGCTCCATTTGTACGGGGTCAAGTGTTCCAGATCCAGACAGTCAACACCACGACCATGTACTACTTAAACTACCAGGGTGGGACGCGCTCCTTGCCTCTGTGCAAGGAAGCTCTCCGCACTTGGTCTCTCATGAGCAGACTGGAGGCGGATCTCCTAGCCATCCATGTGGCGGGAGCCTCCAACACTCTGGCCGATGCCCTAAGCCGGATAGGTGCTGCATCGCATGAGTAGTCTCTCCTGCCAGAGGTAGTACATGATCTGTTCTCCCACTGGGGCTCATCTCAGGTGGACCTGTTTGCCTCCAGGGAGAACGCGAAGCTGAGGCTGTTTTATGCCCGCCCCCCTCAGCAGGGCTCGCTGCAAGGGGATGCCTTCTCGAGGCCGTGGACCCCGGGCCTCTTCTATGCCTTTCCCCTATTTCCCTTGATCCACAAGGTGCTTCTCAAGGCGAGGAGGGACAAGGCACAGGTGATTCTGGCAGCCCCAGACTGGCCCCGCCAGTTCTGGTATCCAGATCTCCTGAGCCTCAGCTCCAGGCTCCCGGTGTGTTTCCAGCCTGCCCGGACCTGATCTCAGTCAACCAGGGGAAGTTACTCCATCTGGACCTTCAATCCCTGCACCTGACTGCCTGGTTCCTGAGCGGCTAGAGTTCCAGGCCTTGGGTCTTTCCGACAAGGTCCTCAACGTTGTTGAGGCATCCCGTAAGGAGTCAACCAGAAAATGCTATGCCTTCAAATGGAAGAGATTCTCCATTTGGTGTCAGGATAAGGGGTTGGACCCTTCCTCCTGTTCCTTGGCCAGCATTCTGGTCTACCTATGGTCCCTTTCTCAGCTAGGGCTTCGGTCTACGACCCTTAAGGTGCACCTGGCAGCCATCTCTGCTTACCGGGCGCGGGCCGGAAAGCAGTCGGTGATGCAGGAGAAGGTGGTCGGGTGCTTTTTCAAAGGCCTTGATCACATATCCCCTCCGGTGCGAGAACCTCCACCTCTGTGGGATCTACTGCTGGTATTGGCTAAGCTCATGGGCAAGCCATTCGAACCGATGCACAGGTGTGATATATCTCACCTGTCGTGGAAGACTGCCTTGTTGGTGGCTATCACGTCAGCCAGAAGGATGAGAGCGCTCCAGGTGCTTTCCATCGAGTCTCCATATCTGGTCTTCCACAGGGACAAGGTAGTCCTGCACCCCAACCCGAAATTCCTTCCAAAGGTGGTGTCGGAGTTTCACCTTAACCAGGTGCTGACTCTGCCGGTGTTCTACCCCAATCACACCTCAGAGGCCGAATATAGGCTCCATACTTTGGACCCTAGACGAGCGCTCTCTTATTACAAGGAGCAGATGGCTGAAGTTCAGGGAGAGGTTCGCCAGCTGTTTGTCACCTACGCTGAAGCCACACCTGGTAGGCCTGCAGCCAAGCTGACGATAGGCAGGTGGGTCACCTCCTGCATAGATCTCTGCTATAGGTTGGCAGGCATGGAGCCTCCCAAAGGGATAAGAGCTCATTCTACCCACCATACCGCTGCTTCGGTGGCTGCTTCCAGGGACGTCCCTATCCAGGAAATCTGCAGGACTGCTACCTGGAAGTCAGCACACACCTTTATTTACCATTACCACATTGACCTTGAGTCACGGCGGGATGCTGGTTTTGGGACCTCGGTTCTCCAGTCCTTATTCCCTAAGTAGGAGGTGCACGCCTTGCCGCCTTCCTCCCAGAGAACTGCTAGGAGTCTGCCTGTAAGTGTGAATTTAACAACATATCCATGTCCCTAGAAATACAGGTTACTCACCTGTAACAGGAGTTCTAGAAATGATAAATGTTTTTCATCAACACAACTCACCCGACCTCCCCGGCTTTGACGCGCAACCTGGCTTCCAGTGGGCTAGATCTGGCGTCATGGGGCGGAGCGAGAGTTTTACCACCTGGGTGGGTGGGAGGAGCCAGCTTGAAGACCTTCCGGCAAGATTTAAAGCAGCAAGGAACCTGCCAGTAAGTGTGGATGAACAACATATACCAGTCCTAGAACTCCTGTTACAGGTGAGTAACCTGTATTTATCCCCTCTCCTGCGTGGGCTGGAGTTGCCGCAAGTCGATGTTGAAATTGTACTTACTGGTGCTGATTTATTGTGGACTTGATTGCTGCAATGTAAACTGCTGGACTTGAGTGTTCTAATTTATCCGGCCTGACTTTGGATTCTACGCAGTCTGGTTCGGGACTTTGGGCGCCAATTTTAAATCTGTAGCTCTGCACCTGATTGGATTTCCCCTTGGCTGTGATGATGCCTCTCCTTGCTACTTAATTGTTGGCACGGAGCCCTGTGGCTCATACCTGCCTGGATCCTGCATTGTTGCGTGAGGGGTGGTGAGGGAGTCCCCTTGCAAGTGTGGCCCCCACCGCGACTGCTGAAGTGTTCAACTTTTTTTAAGGAGGTTGAGGCGCCGGCTTCTAGATGCTGGCCCGGTGGTCCTCCCCGCAGTCGTCAAGAATTTCTTCCCCTGCGCAAAGCGGTAGCTCGACTGGGATCTGAACTTTTATTTATCCCCTCTCCTGCATGTGCAGGAGTTGCTGCAAGTCGATGTTGAAATTTACTTACTGGTGCTGATTTATTGTGGACTTGATTTCTGCAGTGTAAAATTTCCCACCCACCCCGTTCTCTCGTCCCGTTAAATGCCTGTAGACCACGTCCCCTGCCTGCTATTCTCTTTTACTTCCCATACTGTGCCTGCCCCTCTAGTCCCTCACTGAGCTGACTATCCTGCTGCTACTGTCTATAGGCGGGGCGGTAGGCTGGCACTTCACAATTCTTGTATCTCCCCCTCCAACACATTGGTTGGTGGTCCTGTTGATTTGATTGGTGAGCCTTGCTGCAGGTTGCACCGTGGGACTGCCTGTGCGGCATAACCTTCTCTGTATACATCCAGGCACACACCACGACTAACTTACATTGAGTATCTTGGTCGCTCAGCATTCTGAACAATGTGAAGCTTAGTGCCTATTTTATTACTGTCTGCTAGCATGGTTAGTTTTTTGTCTACTGTTCTGCAATGTTAGTTTTTGTTCACTGTTCTGCCATATTAGCTTGTTTAGCTACTGTCTGCTTGAGTTTGCCCTTGTACCCACTCTAGGATAGTTACCCTTTACATTTAAGATTAGGTCCCTGCCTCTTGACCGCTGTTGGGGATCCCTTTGTGGGGCTGGACACTCCTCTGTAGTGGCTATTGCCCTTGCCCTGTATTTCAGGGGTGCTTTCTAATTTGGCTGTCACTGTATTCTCTTCATGGGGTGGGCTCTCTATCGACTGTGGTAATGGGTTGCAGCTGCTGGACATCCAGTTCTTCCTATTGTGGTGGTCTCCCTTGGCTGCTAATTTGGGGCCTGGTGGTTAGTATTCACTGGCTTACCCCCATAGATTTTACCATCGCTCCTTGGCAAATATCCCTGGTATTGACATTGGGGGCCCTGAGCATTTCTTGCCGGAAGCGTTGCCCCTTCCACTCATGTGTTCCTTCACCTTTGGTCTTCTCGCTATCCTTAGTGTCCCCTTGTTTATTGGTGTCTGTGCGCCTCCTGTGGGGGAACCCTGGGGAACTCATGCCCAGCCCGAGGAATCGGACTTCACCTTCTCCAACCTTATAGCTGGAGACAGACACCCTCCCCCACGGGTTCTTTGCTGTCTTGACCTCAGGTGCTTCCTGGGTCCGGCCCTTGTGGTCAGGCATTATGGTCGCAAGCCGCCTGCTAAGGATGGCTCCATTTCCTTAAGGCATCTCCTTTGGCTCCTATTGGTGACTCTAGCTCTTGCGGGTGACAATGAGCTTAACCCTGGTCCACCCTGCCAAGCCTCCCCCTCAGTTGTGGGCTGGTCAGCTGGCAAAGGGCTGAAAATAGCTCATCTCAATATCTGCAGCCTCCTGCCCAACTTGCCGGAACTTCTTGCCTGGGTCACCTTCCACAGGCCTGACATCCTTAGCATAACTGAACCTTGGCTTAAACCCTCAACTCCAGATTTGGCATGTGCGCTTCCTGACTATGACCTCGTCAGGCAAGATCATCTGGGGAAAAAGAAGGGGGGGTGACATCTTGGTCTACTACAGGTGCCACCTCAACCTGTCGATTTTGTTCTGTCAGCAGCCACTGCAGTCTCCCTGTGAGTTACTACATATAGCACTGTTACTTGGGATGACCAAAAAGTTACATATTATATTTACTTACAATCCTCCTATGGGAGGCCTAGAGGGGTTGTCCTTCCTCCTTGATACCGTTGGTTCCGTGACCCAGCATAATGAGTTAATGATCCTGGGTGATCTTAACCTAAACGGGCTTGGTAATAATACTAAAGCATTTGAGCCGCTGCTTGCTGGTCTCTCCTTGTCACAGCTCATTAAGGATCCTACCAGGTGCTCTCCCAGTGGTGGTGTGAGCTCTCTTCTGGATTGGGTTCTGACAAACAGACCTGAGAGGATCAGCTCATCGAGCATCCTTCCTGATTCCATCTCACACCACTCCCTGTGTACTCTGTGTGGAAGATCCTCTCCCTGAAAATTCCTCATAAAATCATTCAGGTCAGGGACTTCTCCAGGTTTGATCTTGGCTCTTTTCATGACTATCTTCAGCATACTGACTGGTCTGCAGTATGGAATGCCCAGGACTCCTCCTCTGCTGTCAGTCACTTCCTCAGCACCTTCAGGGCTCTGCAGGATAAGCATGCCCCCCTCATCAGACGGAGGGTCAGGGGGTCTGCTATTAAGTGGTTACATGGGAGCCTCTTAGCCCTTATGAAGTCTAGACACAAGTGCTGGGCAAATTTCAAGGCCATGTTGGATCAGGCTGTATTTCAGCAGTACAGGAGAATCAGAAATGAGTGTAAGAAAGCAATAAGGGATGCCAAAAGCGAATTTCGCAAAACTGTGCTGCTGAGTTCAGCTAGGGACCCTAGGAGGTTCTGGAGGAACATTAAAACATAGTGGTTCCTTGAGTGATGAGGCCTCTGATATGCTTATTGATGGTGCTAGCTGCAACAACTCACTAACCATCGCAAATGCATTTAACCTGTATTTCTCTGACCTGTCTGCTTTCACCTCGCTAGTTCCCCCTAGTGGAGGTGATAGCTGTGAACTGGTCTCTGCCCCTCCACTACCCCGCCAACTCTTTCATTTTAAGCCTGTGACGGTGCAAGAGGTTCAGAGATTGCTCTCTGACCTCTCCTCCTTCTCCAGCGCCGGTCATGATGGTTTGGAACCAAAGCTCCTCTGTCTTGGTGCCTCTCATATTGCCTCCCCGGTGGCCCATATTTTCAATCTGTCCCTGTCATCTGGGGCTATCCCTGACATATGGAAGGTCGCCATGGTGGTCCCTATCCTTAAACAGGGCAAACCCAAACTGACTGAAAATTACTGTCCAATAGCCATTCTATTGGCGGTCAGCCAACTTCTTGAGAAAGTTGTGGCAGGGTAACTCTTAGAGTATTTTCAGTCGCATGATCCGCTGTCACCTGTGCAGCATGCCTTTTGGAAAGGGCACAGCACATCCTGTGCCCTTGTCATAGTCTCCTCCTGGATCAGGGCGGCTATGGACCAGGGCAAACTCTCTGGGGCTATTTTTATAGATCTCTCCAAGGCCTTTGACCTTGTTGACCATGCCTTGCTCTGCACTCAGCTCAGGTCCTATGGTCTATCACCTGGTGTGCTCTGTTGATTCTCCAACTATCTTCATGGCAGAAAGCAGCTTGTCAAACATGGTAAGGAGCGCTCGGGCTCCACTTCTGTATCCATGGGTGTACCCCAAGGCTCTGTCCCGGGGCCCCTGCTTTTCTCCATTTTTGTTAACAATCTCCCCTCCGCCTCTGTCCATTGCAGGTCCATCCTCTATGTGGATCACCTGATCATCCTCACTCACTCTCTCTCCCGATGTAGGGGTCATTAACCGCCACCTTACTGAGAACTTTGAGAGCATTCAGTCCTGGATTTTATCCCATAAGTTGGTTCTTAATCTTAAGAAAACCCAGGCCATGCTCTTTGGGTCCCTGGCTAAGATTAAGGCCTCTCCTGCCCTTTTATGTGTCACTGGTCCCGATGACATTCCGATCCATGTCACTGACAACTTTAAATACCTTGGGGTGACACTTGACCCTCAGCTTGACCTTGGCTGCCATATTCAGAATGTATGTAAGACTGTTAATTGCAAACTGGGTCTGGCCTACAGAGCTAAGAGCAACCTTACTCCTGCTGCCCGTCTTGCTCTTGCTAGAGGTGTGTTCCTCCCCTTGCTTTGCTATGGGCTCCTTTTGTTTGCTCGCACCTCCAAATCTCACCTTTCTAGGTGGTTCACTGCCTACAATAATGTCTGCTGTTTTGCTCTGGCTGCCCCTCATCTCACCCATCATTGTGACCTGTGTAGCAAGCTGAATTGTCTCTCCCCATCAAATCACCTAGACTTTGTATTGGGGTGTTTCACTGGCAAGGTCCTTGGTATGGGCACCCCCCCAGGCTAGTGGAATTCCTTGTCCTGGCTGTCTCTTCATCCTGTTCCCTCAGGTCTCTGGGTCCCACCATCCTTAATATCTCTGCCACTTGGACTCAAAGGGGGATAGAGATTTTGCTGCATGTGCTCCCAGAGTCGTTGTGACTCCCTTAAAAAATCTAGCTAGTATAACAAGGCCTACAGTAAGGAGACAAGATACCAGGGTGTATTGGGAGGGGTAGTGACAGCAGGAAGAAAGAAGTATTACTGCCTAGCTATAGATCACTGGTGAGACACACCTAGGGTACTGTGCTCAGTACTGGAGTCCTCACCTAAGAAAGGACAAGGACAGGCTGGAGATGGTGCAGGATGGGGTAACTAAAATGATTCAGGACCAGTAGGGGAGATCCTACAAAGATCAGCTTATAACACATACTCGCTTGAGGCCAAACAAGAGAGGGGTGATATGACAGAGACCCTCAAATTACTGAAAAGAATAAACAAGGGGAACTGCAAGCAACTATTCAACAAGAGTAGTGAGTCTAGAACACAGTGTCAGAAGTAGAAGCTGGTGGAGGGGAGGTTAGGAGGGACGTAAGAAAGTTTTATTTTGCAGAGAGCGAGAGAGAGAGAGAGATAGCAGTTGTGCCTTGGAGCACTCTGCCAGCAAAGATGGTGGTTACCAGAATAATTTGTAATTCCCCTCTGGGGGCTTACCTGTATTAGCCCCATTTGTCCTAGTATTGCTGGCACTTGTGGTCTCCCCACCCTTCTCTTCCCTCGTACAGCATGCTGTTTCTGCCCCTCTGGGGCATAATCCTTTGATCACAAGCCACCGATGTGGTGTTTTGGCCGGCACTCATTTAAGTGTATGACATGCTTTGAAGTTGTGACCGCCACTGCGGTTCATGAGCGGGGAGGTTGTCTGTGGTCCCATTGCCCCATCCGATGCATTGGGGGACCGGAGACCTGAAGGAAATCGGGCAGAAGCCCGTAGCTGATACATGGGGGTGGGGTTACAGTGGGGCCACTCAGGGGCTCATGAATATCAATGAGCGGCTCCATGCATATTAATGAGGATGCTGCCTGATGCCTAGGAAGACAGAGTTACGGTGGCAGCGACAGCCATACAGCTGGGGCTACAACAATAAGGGAGGATACTTGAGGCTATAACCCAGTGGGGTATTGGCACACCGAGAGGTTTGTGTTGGGTTGCACCAGAGGTTAACAGGGGAGAGACTGTGTAAACTGAAATGGACTCCATGTAAGCTAATGGGAGCTGACATGTTGGTGACACTTAACCCCATTCCATTCCAAAAGGTGGTAATCTGTGTTATTTCCAGTTATTTTCCTGTTTCCCTCTTAGCCCCACTCTCAAAATTTTTTGAGAAAATCATTGTGGATCGAACTACTGAGTTCCTGGATAAACGCTGTTTGCTTGCTGAGGTACAGCATGGCTTTAAGCAAAAGCACAACAGAGAGGCAGCCTTGGTGGGGTTCACTGGCCGCATACAGAATGTTCTAGATAATGGGCATTTTGTTGCAGCCATATTTGTGGACCTCACCAAGGCTTTCAATCTATTTTGACCGATTTTCATTTTTCTCCTCATGTTATCAGATGGTTCTCAAATTATTTACAGAACAGGAGCCATTGTACTTTGATTAGTGGTGTCTCACCTAGTTTTGTTGATATTGTGGGGTGCCTCAGGTGGTCCATTCTGGGCCCAATGATCTTTTCTCTCTTCATGAACTCGGCACCCTCTAGCTGTTGCCATTCTTCCATGTCTCTTTATGTGGATGATGCAGTTTTATTCAAACAACATGAAGTCTTACTGTATTCTGACTATATGCAGTTAGCTCCAGCACTTGAACTGCTCCGGAGAGTAAAGGGTTAACTCTATGCACAAGCATAGAACGTTGCACTTGAGCTCAGTTTTCAAACTTCTGTCTGTGGTACTCTGAAGTCTAACCGTCAGATTTCTTACTCTGCCTAACTGTGAAGTCGCTCCGGAGATCCCTTCTGCACTTCAGTTTGGTAAAGTTCGAATCGGTCGGTTTTTTTCAACCGTAGTTCATTATTCAGTATTCTTACCTCTGTCCCTGTACAGTAAGTGATAGTAGTGGGTAGTGTTGTTTCTATAGTTTCTACTGTTAGAAATTGTTTTTCTCTTCGGTTCTTTTCCGGTCGGTCCGGTTTAGAAGCGAAACTGATTGTTTTTTTACTGATAAAGTAACAAAAATTGTGGTTTTACCGGTACTTATCGGTTCCTAAAAAAATCTGTTTTTTCTGGGATTTTTTTAACTGACCCGTGGCACGGTTGGAATTGATAGGTCTTAGATCTTATCTGTGTCAATCTTCACCATTCATCACTGTTGGGTACTTGGCCAGAGGTCAGGACCCTGCGGGAGCTTTTTTTTTTTTTTAGGTAGGTGGAGCCGACGTGCCATCACTGCCATCCTCGAGGCCGACGCACTGCGTGGCGCTCGCGGGTTGGCCGTTAGGCTGCTTCGACTCCGCCTTTCTGCCAGTTCTTCGTCTCCCGCCATAGAGGTCGCACCTCGTGTGGAGTTGCTGCACTAGAGGCCTAGTTCGACTCGGAAAAACTCTTCAACGCCATCTCTATATTTCCTTTGGTGCCGAAGTCCGTTGATTCCTGCCGGTTCTGCTTTGCCATACTTGACATCACCCAGTAAGATCTTTCCATTTCTTTATATTTCTGAGATGTCGAGTCTGTTTTTGGTGTTTTTCTTCCCCATAGGTCATGTCTAGGTCAGAGGGCAAGAAAACTTCTAGGACGGGTCAGCTACCCATGTGTCCGAAAAGTATTCCATCACCGACCAGCACGACCGGTGTCTTTCGTATCTTTGCCCACTTCACGACATGGATTTGTGTGATGCCTGTTTTTCCATGGACCGCCAGGTCATCGAACAATGCGTGTGGAAAGTGGGGCAAGCTCCACCGACTTCCGGGGGGTCGGGTGCACTCTCGTTGGGTGAAGCCACGCTCTCTCGGCCTTTCCTCCAGATCCCCTCCTGGTTCTACATGGACCGAGGAGGAGGGAGTCTCGGCTACTAGTAGCCTAGCTGTTGCTGAGGCTCCTTCTGCAGTGAAGGAGGCCCGGCCAAACTCCTTTTGAGGGGTGGGTGGGAGGCGTCGCAAACGGCAATCGTCCCTTCGGGGGTGAAGGCTCCTCCGGTGTCGGACCCACGGTTCGCAAGGCCCGGGTCGGTGCTGTCCTCGACTCCATCGGTCAGCGCCGTTGCAGGCCTCAGAACCGTTTGTGATGCCGTGGGCTCTGGCGGAGCCGTCGTCGGCGCCGACTTGTCACATGGTGCCATGTCTTCTGTCGTTCGTGGCACCGTCACTGCTAGCGGCGCTGTGGAAGCTGCTATGGCACAGTCTTTGTCCATGTCTCGCCATGGCACCGAGGTTGAGCATGGCACCGTGTCCTCGGGGCTTGGCACCGTGGGGTCGTGGGATTCTGTTGTCTGTGCCACCTCGGTTCCATTCACGGCGCCGTGGAGTTGGGCGGTGCCGTCCTCTGCGCCGATGGTGCCGTCGGTACCATCGCCAGCACCACCTCTGCCCTCGGCACCGTACAAGGTGCCGTGGACCCGGTCAGGTCCTTCCTCAGCGCCGATGGTGCCGTCGAGGCCGTCATCAGTGTCGTCTTCGTCCTCGGGGCTGAATGGCGCCATGGCTAGTCTTGACTCTAGAGCTCCTGTTCGGGCTGGAGCCGTGCCCTCTGTGGATTCTGCTTACGGTGCTGCAGGGGGCACTGATACCGGCTCGGGTCAGGGTCACCTCCTTAGGCCTGGGAGTCTATTATTCATACATATGGGTCCTGGAAAGTAGTGAACCAGGGACTTGCTCTCAGTTTCAAAAGGTTCCCAAAAATAAGAACAAGGTCCTTCAGTCCTCCTTCCCCTTTGGATACAAAGGCCTTAGAAGCAGAAGTCTCCTCTCTTTTGCTTCTGCAAGCAGTAGAGAAGGTACCTCATTGTCATAGGGGGAAAAGGACTATATTCCAGATACTTCCTTACCCCAAAAAAGACTGGGGAGTGGTGACCCATTCTAGATTTAAGGTACCTGAAAATCACTTAACAAAACCAAAATTCAAAATGGTGACTCTGGGAGTAATTCTTCCCTCTCTGGGACCAGGAGACTGGCTTGCCTCTCTGGATCTCAAGGATGCCTACTTCCACATACCTATCAGATATTCCCACATAAGTACCTCAGGTTCGAGTTGCCCTCAGGCCATTATCAATTCAGGGCCATGCCTTTTGGCCTCACATCTGCACCAAGGGTGTTCACCAAGTGTCTTGCAGTGGTGGTGGCATTCCTCAGAAGGCAGGGCACCATTCTAATCCCATACCTGGATGACTGGCTAGTGGTAGGCCAGTCCTCAGACCAAGTCAAGTCAGCTCTAGCGGCCACTTGAAAGCTTCTAGACTCATTGGGGTTTATCCTGAACCTAGAAAAGTCTGTTCTGCAACCAGCTTAGACCCTCACATTCATAGGGGTGGAACTGGACACTATTCAGGCAAGAGCATTTCTCCCTCTCTCAAGGGTTCAGTCCTTGTCACTCTGTCTTCCACTTTTCATCCTCTGGTTTCTCGTCCAGCCAGGCACTTTCTGCATTTGCTGGGTCACATGGCAGTTTCCACAGCTGTGGTCCAGGGAACAAAGTTTCAGATGAGAGATATTCAGTGTCATCTCAGATCCTATTGGTCTTAGAAAAAAGACCCTCTCTCCAAATTGGTTCCTATGTCTCAGACCCTAATTCAGGCTCTCCAGTGGCGGCTGGAGGAGGACACTGTTCGACAAGGTGTCCCCTTTATCAGTCTGGCTCTTTCAGTGATTATCACCACAGATGCCTCTTCACTAGGGTGGGGTGCTCACTTAGATCAGCTTACAGCTCAGGGAACCTGGTCTCACCAGGAGTCCCTTCTTCACATAAACCTTCTCGAACTAAGAGCTGTTTTTCAAACAACATGAAGTCTTGCTGTATTCTGACAATAGCAGTGATTCACAACCTTTCAACTGCCCCAGAGAACAAAGAGTTAACTTTCTATGTAGGGCATAGAATGCTGAGCTCGAGCTCGGTTGAAGTCTCTGTCCGGAGTGATTCAAACCTAAACCGTCAGATATTTACTCCGCCTCACTGAATGGTCGCTCCAGAGATTTCTCCTTTGGCTCGGTTCGAAAGTCGGTTAAAGTTTTCAGTTTTCATCGGTTTTAAACCGAAAAAAGTATCCACATTGTCAGTTCAGTCTCTGTCTGTGGTGCCGTGACCACTAGATAGGAATTGTTCTGTTTTTCTGTGTGGAACTTGTAAAAGTATGGCTCGGTTCGGCTGAACCGGCCATTTGATAGTAACATTTGTTTGTTTACTTAGTGTGTGGTTACCGGTTCTTATCGGTTCTAAAAAAAACGTGTTTTAAACTGTTTTCTTCCAATACTCGTGACACGGTTAGGAACCGATAAGGGAGTCTCGCGTGTCGGTTGCCGAAAAAAAGGTAAGTTTTGTTAGGTTGGCCATGTCTGAGAAACCCAAGAAAGAAAACCGGGCCCACTGGGTTTCAACACCGCAGTGAGTGTGGAGAGGTCTTTGCAAAGGCCAATCCCCACACCACCTGTGTTTATTGTCTGGGGTTTGACCACCTCGATTCAGACTGCCAAATATGTAAAAACTTTCCCAAATCTACCCTTGAGAAGAGATTAGGTAGACTGAGGGAAAAGGAGGCCGAGAAGTCCGCTGACCCGGATGGCCAGCCTGGTTCAGTTTCAACCGAACCAGAAAGAGTGCCCTCTGACCAGGGCGATAATTCTTCGGGCAAAAGGAGAGCCGATTCTGAGGGATCGGTTCTGACAAAAAGAAAACGCAAAGATAAATCGACTGGTTCGGATCCAGAGGTTCATGTTCTGACCACCAAAGAGATAGCCAGAGTGATTCAGATTGTGGAATCACTCCGTCCGGTTCTGACTGATCCGGGTCCTTCTGTCAGAGGTTTGGTTTGGTTGGTTCCCCCGGTTCAAATGTATACCCTTGAAGATTTTTATGAACCAGAATTTGAAGAGGAAGGGGAATTTGAGGATGATGATGTAAGTGAAGGTCTGGATATGCCTGTGGAACCGGACATCTCCCCAAACAGACCTTCAGGTGTTTCCCCTCCTAGGCTTTCTGAGTCCCCTTCTCACTTTGGTTTACAGAAACGTGGCTGAAACCCTCCAGCTTCCTATGGAGGAGGCTGTGGAAGATCAAGAGGAGCCTGATTATGTAGAGATGATGGGCATCCCAGAGTCCAGGAGACTGTCTATTCCCCTCCATAAATCTTTTGGGAAACAGACACAAAAAATCTTAGTCTCCTAACACTATACTTCCTGGGAATAGAAGAATGGACAAGAGGTACACATTGTCAGGCTCTGATATGGAGTTCTTATATCAACAATGCAGCCATGTTGGGGTAGTCCAAGCTGCTGCCTGTGACAAGGCAAATATTCCCTTGGCTTCACATCCCCCTGACAAGGACTCCAGGAAGATTGATGCCATGGCAAAGAAACAGTACATGGCATCTTCTTTGGGACTCAGGCAGGTGAATTACATGGCCTGTACAGCCAGGTACCAGAAGTCCAGGTGGGACACTGTAGTGGCACTGGCTAAACAGGCCTCCCCCCAGCTAGCCAAGGAGCTGGAGGCGGTGGCTGCAGATGGGATTGAGGCATCTAAAGTGCAATTTCATTCTGCTGTGGACTCTAATGATGTGTCATCTAGAGTCATGGCTACATTTGTGGCTCTTCGGAAGATGGCTTGGCTCAGATGTACTAGCCTCTCGCAGGACACCCAGGCTAAGGCCATGGATTTTCCTGTAGTGGATAATTCTCTGTTTGGGGAGCAGACAGAGAATTACATGAAGAAAATGGATGAGTACAGGACCACTTACAGGAGTGCTCAGGCCAAGCAAAGGCAGGCAACTCCTCAAAGGCAGCAGTCTAGGGGTAGGGGCAGGCCTTTTCAAAGGCCTTTTTACCAAGCACAGGCCTCTTCTTCCTTTTCACAGAGAGGGTTCTTCAGAGGGAGAGGCAGAAGGGGGATGAGCAGCGCTGCATCCACTCCTGCCTAAAGCCCCTGCCAAGCAGACGCCCTGATGGGCCTGCCTGGGTCGACTGTATTCCATTAGGGTGCAGGCTGGCTTACTTTGTCCAGGACTGGATGTCTCTTACATCAGACAAGTGGGTCCTGGAAGTAGTAAGCCAGGGACTGGTTCTCAGCTTCAAAAAATTTCCGAAGATGAGAGCCAGATCTTTTCCACCTGCAAATCTCTCGGAAACCCTTGCCCTAGAGGCAGAGGTTTCTTCTCTCCTAGCTTTATGAGCTATAGCGAGAGTACCTACCCTACACTGGGGCAAAGGACTGTACTCCAGGTACTTCCTGACCCCCAAAAAGACAGGGGAGTGGCGACCCATCCTAGACCTAAGATATCTAAACAAACATCTTTTAAAACCAAAGTTCAAGATGATAACTCTGGGAATAATCCTTCCCTCTCTAAGGCCAGGGCACTGGCTAGCCTCCCTGGACCTCAAAGATGCCTACTTTCACATTCCCATCAGGTGCTCCCACAGAAAGTACCTCAGGTTCGAGTTGCCCTCAGGCCATTATCAGTTCAGAGCAATGCCCTTTGGCCTAACCTCAGCCCTAAGGGTTTTCACAAAGTGCCTGGCAGTAGTAGTTGCCTTTATAAGAAGGCAAAAAGATTTCCATTTTTCCATATCCGGACGATTGGCTAATAGTGGGTCAGTCTCCAGACCAAGTCGAGTCTTACCTACAAGTCACCCAGCAAGTGCTCACTTCTCTCTAGGATTTCTTCTCAACCTTCCCAAGTCAGTTCTCGAACCAGTCCAGCTTCTTACCTTTATAGGGGCAGAACTGGACCCACTCAGAGCAAGAGCCTTTCTTCCTCTAGAAAGGGCAAGGGTTCTTCAAACAACAGGAAGTCTTGCTATATTATGACATTTGCAGTGAGTCCCAACCTTTGAACTGCTCCGGAGGTGAAAGAGTTAACTTTCCATGCCAGGCATGGAACGTTGAGCTCGAACTTGGTTGAAAACTCTGTCTGTTGTTCTTCAAACTCAAACTGTCAGATTCTTAACTCAGCCTCACTGAACAGTCGCTCTGGAGATTTCTCCTTCTGCTCGGTTCATTTTGTCGGTTAAAGTATTATTTTCTCATTTTTTTGACCGAATTTAAACCGCAACCGGTCGGTTCAAGCTCTGTCTGTGGTATTTGTAAGTACTAGATAGGTTTTACATTTACTTTCTGTGTGGAACTTGTAAAGGTTTATCGGTCGGTTTGAACCGATCAGGTTATTTAAAATATATTAATCTGTCTTTTAGAGTGTGGTTACCGGTTCTTATCGGTTTTTAAAAAAACGGATTTCATTATGGTTTTTTCCATGATCCGTGACACGGTTGGGAACCGATAAGAGAGTCTTGCTTGGCGGATTGCCATAAACGGGCAAGTTTGGTTAGGACTGGCACTATGTCTGAGAAACCCAAAAGAAAAACCAGGCCCACTGGGTTTCAACACTGCAGTGTCTGTGGGGAAGTCTTTGCTAAGGCTGACCCCCACACCACCTATGTTTATTGTCTGGGGTTTGACCACCTCAGTGCAGACTGCCAGATTTGCAAAAATTTCCCTGCAGCTACCCTGGAAAAGAGAGTTGGTAGGCTCAGGGAAAGGGAGGATAAAAATTCGCTGACCCAGATGGCCAGCCCGGTTCAGTTGAAACCGAACCGGAGGGAGTGCCCTCTGACCAGGGCGAGACTTCCTCGGGCAAAGGAGAGCCGACTCGGAGGAGTTGGTTCCAGCAAAAAGGACTAGGAAATCAGCTGGTGTGGAGCCAAAACTTTCCTGTCCAACCGCTGAAGAAATAGCCAAAGCGATTAAAATTGTCTAGTTGCTTTCCCCGGTTCCGACCGAACCGGCACCATCAGGTAAGCGTACGGTTCGGTCGGTTCCACCGGTTCAAGAGTATGATTTAGAGGAATTTTATGAACCGGAGGAGGGGGAAGAGGAGTATGAGGAGAGTGAATGTGGATTTGAAAGTCTGGATGTGCCCATTGAACCGGACATCTCCCCAGACAGACCTTCAGGAGTGTCTCCTCCTAGGCTTTCTGAGTCCCCTTCTCATTTTATGTTTTATAAAAAAGTGGCTGAAACCCTCCAGCTCCCTATGGAGGAAGCTGTGGATGATCAAGAGGAGCCTGACTATGTAGAAATGATGGATATCCAGAGTCTAGGAGACTGTCTATTCCTTTGCATAAATCTTTTGGGAAACAGACAGTAAAAATTTAAAAGCTCCTCACACTGTACCTCCTGTGGATAAGAGAATGGACAAGAGGTACACATTGTCAGACTCTGATACGGAGTTCTTACACAACAATGCAGCCATGTTGGGGTAGTGCAGGCTGCAGCCTGTGACAAGGCAAATATTCCCTTGGCCTCACACCCCCTGACAAGGATTCCAGGAGGATTGATGCCATGGCAAAGAAACAGTACATGGCAGCATCCTTGGGACTCAGACAGGCAAATTATATGGCTTATGTTGCTAGATACCAGAAATCCAGATGGGATACTGTTATGGCTCTATCAAAGCAGGTCCCTGGCCAGCTTGCCAAGGAGCTGGAGCAGGTGGCTGCTGATGGTATTGAGGCATCCAAGGTGCAATTTCATGCTGCAGTGGACTCTAATGATGTGTCATCAAGAGTCATGGCTACATCTGTGGCTCTTCGCAGAATGGCTTGGCTCAGATGTACTGGCCTGTCACAGGATACCCAGACTAAGGCCATGGATTTTCCTGTTGTGGGTAATTCTCTGTTTGGGGAGCAGACAGAGAATTACATGAAGAAAATGGATGAGTATAGGACCACCTATAGGAGTGCACAGGCCAAGGAAAGGCAGGCCACTCCTCAAAGACAGCCTTCCGGCGCAGGGGCAGGCCTTTTCATAGGTCTTTTTACCAAGCCCAGGCCTCCTCTTCAGCTTATGCCCAGAGGGGATTCTTTAGAGGGAGAGGCAGATGGGGTACAAGCAGACCTGCTTCCACCCCTCAGCCTAAAGCCCCTGCTAAGCAGGCACCCTGATGAGGTGGCCAGGGCCGATTCTCCACTACCTGGTGGGGGGCAGACTGGCTTACTTTGTCCAAGACTGGAAGTCTCTAACATCAGACAAGTGGGTCCTGGAAGTAGTAAGCCAGGGACTGGTTCTCAGCTTCAAAAAATTTCCGAAGATGAGAACCAGATCCTTTCCACCTGCAAATCCATCAGAGGCACTTGCCCTAGAGGCAGAAGTCTCTACCCTCCTGGCTCTCAGAGCCGTGGAAAGGGTTCCATCCCTACGCCAGGGCAAAAGATTGTACTCCAGGTACTTCCTTACCCCAAAAGAGACAGGAGAATGGCGGCCCATCCTGGATCTCAGATACCTAAACAAGCACCTTTTAAAACCAAAATTCAAAATGGTGACTCTGGGAATTATTTTACCCTCTCTAAGGCCAGGGGACTGGCTAGCTTCCCTGAACCTCAAGGATGCCTACTTCCATATTCTCATCAGAAGCTCCCATCGAAAGTACCTCAGGTTCCAGCTGCCCTCAGGCCATTACCAGTTCAGAGCAATGCCCTTTGGCCTCACCTCTGCTCCAAGGGTATTCACAAAATGCCTGGCAGTAGCAGTTGCCTACCTAAGAAGGCAAAAAATTGCCATCTTTCCTTACCTGGATGACTGGCTCATAGTAGGCCAGTCTCCAGACCAAGTCAAGTTACATCTTCAGATAACTCAGCAAGTGCTTACCTTTCTAGGTTTCCTTCTCAATCTTCCAAAGTCAGTTCTAGAGCCTGCCCAACTTCTCACCTTCATAGGCACAGAACTGAACACCTAGGTAGCCAGAGCCTTCCTTCCTTTGGACAGGGCAAGGACCCTGGTCTTGCTGGCCTCCTCATTCACCCTGCAGGTCTCTCGACCAGCAAGGCATTTTCTGCAGCTCCTGGGACACATGGCTGCTTCTACAGCAGTAGTGCAAGGAGCAAGATTTCAGATGAGGGACATTCAGTTCCATTTGAGAGCCTTTTGGTCTCAAAGGAAGGACCCTCTAACCAAGTTGATCCCAGTAACTCGAACCCTGATCCAAGCCCTACAGTGGCGGCAGGATCAGAACAACCTGAGACAAGGGGTTCCCTTTGTCACTCAGTCTCACTCTTTAATCCTTACTACAGATGCATCCCTCTTAGGGTGGGGTGCTCACATGGGCGACCTCACTACCCAGGGACTGTGGTCCCCTCAGGAATCTCTGCTCCACATCAACCTGTTGGAGCTCAGAGCAGTTTTTGTAGCACTTCAAGTTTTTTCCAAATCTGTTCAGAACAAAGTTGTACAGGTCAGAACAGACAACACCACTACAATGTGGTACATCAACAAGCAAGGAGGCAATCGGTCTACAGCCTTGTGCACCGAGGCAATGAATTTGTGGTCTCTGGCTTACTCCCTGAACACCTCCCTTATGGCAGTTCACCTCCCAGGCAAGGACAATGTCCTGGCAGATGCTCTCAGCAGGATTTCCCAGGGCCATCACGAATGGTCACTGGACCCCCTGGTCCTGGGGGTAATATTTGCCAGATGGGGCACCCCGCAGATAGATCTTTTTGCAGCCCCAGACAATCACCAACTTCCCCTTTTTAGCTGCAGGCCCCCAGTGTCGGGCTCAGTCCCTCTGCATGCCTTACTTCTCAATTGGGAAGGGAAGTTTCTCTATGCTTTTCCCCCCCTTCCCTCTCCTGTTCAAAGCGTTAGTCAAAATCAGATCTCAATCCTGCAAAGTGATTCTGATTGCTCCAGATTGGGCCAGACAACCCTGGTATCCACTCCTACTGTCCTTAGCAGTCCATCTTCCCCTGTGTCTTCCCAGGAATCACAATCTGTTAACCTGTGCTCAGGGAAGGGTTTGGTACCCGAACCTCAAATCTCTCAATCGCAAGGCCTGGCTCTTGAGGAGTTAGAGTTTGCTGATCTACACCTCTCCCAAGGTGTAATGGATATATTGAAGGCTTCTAGGAAGCCTTCCACCAGGGCTGACTACAATTCCAAATGGAAGAGGTTTTCCATATGGTGCTCTGGGAAGCATGTTTCCCCAGAATCTGCTGATTTACCCACAGTCCTGGATTATATGGTTCATTTAAACACTTTGGGGCTGAGACCAGCTACCCTAAAGGTGCGTTTGGCAGCTGTGTCTGCTTTTATTTCAGCAGGTAAACCCTCTTCTCTTTCAGCTCATCCTGTATTCTCCAAGTTTTTTAAGGGATTGCTTCACACTAACCCTCCATTCAGGGACCCTGCCCCTGGCTGGGATCTTAATGTTTGCATTGCTCAGCTTGTGCAACCTCTCTTTGAGCCCTTGTCTTCAGCAGAGCTTAAGTATTTGACTGGGAAGACTGTGTTTCTGGTAGCCGTCACTTCTGCCAGATGCATAAGTGAATTACAAGCCTTGTCAGTGGAGTCTGATTTTATCTCCTTTCATAGAGATAAGGTGGTCCTCAGGACTAACAGGAAGTTCTTGCCTAAGGTGGTTTTAGATTTCCACCTTAATCAATCTGTTTCTCTTCCAGTGTACTTCACTGACCATTCCTCCTCTGGCAAGAGGAGGTTGCACAGCTTAGATGTGAAGAGAGCCCTTAGTTACTACATTGAGCATACCAAGGGTCACAGGTTTGACTCATACCTCTCAACCTTCTGCCTTATAAATCAGGGACATGGCTTAAAAAAATCAGGGACAAAGGACCAAAATCAGGGACACATCTTCAAAATTAGAGATATCCACCCAGAAAGCTGGTAGAACATGGGGCTTATTGCAAAATGCATTTTCTAAAGAAGAACAAGTCTGTAACTTTAATGCTTGACATTGTTTTGTGCTTACAGTCCCCACTGTTTAGCCACAAAAACACAAATTTTAGGAGGGACAGAGTAAAATTTTGAGGCAAAATCAGGGATGTCCCTGAAAATCAGGGACACTTGAGAGGTATGGTTTGACTCCCTCCAACTGTTCCTCACTTATGGTGAGGTTGGTAAAGGGAAACCTGCCACTAAAAGATCTATTGCCAGGTGGATTGTCTCTTGTATCCAATTCTGTTATGAAAAGCTGGGTAAGGTTCCTCCCTCAGGCCTGAGGGCTCACTCTACCAGAGGTACAGCTGCTTCCCTGGCTGCTGCCAGGAACATCCCCATTCTAGAGAATTGTCAAGCAGCTATCTGGAAAACAGTTCACACTTTTACCAAGCATTATTCTCTGGACGTCCAGGCCAGGAGTGATGCTCAGTTTGGCACAGCTGTGCTTCAGAGCCTATTTCCTAAGTAGGTTCTGTCCCTCCTCCATGGAGTTACTGCTGTGTAGTCTGCATATGTCATAATATAGCAAGACTTCATGTTGTTTGAAGAAAAAATTACTCACCTTAGTAATATTGTTTCTTCTAATGGAGTCTTGCTATATTATGACCTCCCCGCCTGCCCCTCTCAAATTTCTGTTTTGGGATGTGGGTGGGCAGTGCAGTGTTGGCACTTAGTAGATGCCCACCTTGTTTTTTCACCCCTCCTTGTTTTAGGGTGACTGGGTGTTGTGTTTTTTTCATTTTTTGGGTCTCCTGACTTGAGTCTTTGTTTTGGGACCAAAAAATGTGTTCTTATATTTGGTAGCCAGTTGGCTAGTGTAGGTTTACAGCTTCCACACAGGACCTTAGTGAGTTTAGCTCGTAAAGATCAGACAGTCTGAGTTTGAAGAACAACAGACAGAGTTTTCAACCGAGCTCGAGCTCAAAGTTCCATGCATGGCATGGAAAGTTAACTCTTTCACCTCCGGAGCAGTTCGAAGGTTGGGACTCACTGCATATGTCATAATATAGCAAGACTCCATTAGAAGAAACAACATTACTAAGGTGAGTAATTTTTTCTTATGGAACTAGCTTCTTCCTTCAGCCTTCGGGTGTCTTGACCAGCAAGGCATTTCCTCCATCTTTTGGGCCACATGGCAAGATTCCAGATGAGGGATATTCAGTTCCACCTGAGAGCGTTCTGGTCTCAGAGGAAGAATTCCCTTACCAAACTGATCCCAGTGACTCTGACCTTGATCCAAGCCCTCCAGTGGTGGCAGGATCAGGACAATTTAAGACAAGGTGTTCTTTTTGTTGCTCAGGCTTGTTCAGTGGTCCTTACCATTGATGCTTCTCTCCTGGGCTGGGGAGTCCATCTGGGGTCCCTTACTGCCCATGGGCTGTGGTTCCCCCAAGAATCCTTTCTCCATATCAATCTTCTAGAGCTCAGGGCAGTTTTTCTGACTCTAAAAGCATTCTTACAGTCAGTACAGAACAAGGTGGTTCAAGTCAGAAAAGTCAACACCACCACCATGTGGTACATCAACAAGCAGGGAGGCACTCGGTCCACACCTTGTGCACACAAGCCATGAAGTTGTGGTCCCTGGCTTATTCTCTTCAAACCTCTCTTGTAGCAGTTCACCTTCTAGGCAAGTACAATGTGCTAGCAGATGCACTGAGCAGGATTTCTCAGGGCTATCACGAATGGTCCCTGGACCCTCATGTGTTGAAAGTGATTTTTTCAAGGTGGGGCACTCCAGAAATAGATCTCTTTGCAGCCCCAGACAATCACCAACTCCCTCTCTTTTGTTGCAGACCTCCAGTCTTGGCCTCAGTCCCTCTGGACGCCCTGATCCTGAATTGGGAAGGGAAGTTTCTGTATGCTTTTCCCCACTCCCGTTCAGAGTTTTGGTAAAAAATAAGGTCTCAACCTTGCAAGGTGATTCTGATTGCTCCAGATTGGGACAGACCGCCCTGGTACCCCCTGTTGCTGTCCCTAGCAGTCCATCTTCCCTGTCTCTTCCCAGGAATAACAACCTGTTAACATCCTCTCAGGGAAAGATTTGATACCCCAATCTTCAGTCTCTCAATCTCAAGGCATGGCTCTTGAAGAGTTGGAGTTTGCAGATCTGTATCAATCCCAAGGGGTTCTGGATATCCTCAAGGCTTCTCGAAAGCCCTCCACCAGAAAGACTTACAACTCCAAATGGAAAAGATTCAGCATTTGGAGTTCTAAGAAGCATGTTTCTCCAGACACTGCTGAATTGCCTTTGATTCTGGATTACATGGTCCATCTTAATAGCCTAGGCCTCAGACCAGCTACTCTCAAAGTACACCTGTCAGCTGTTGCCATGTTTTTGTCAGTGGGGAAGTCTTCCTCATTATCTTCCCATCCCGTGTTCTGTAAATTTTTTTAAAGGATTGCTTCACACCAGTCCTCCTTTTAGAGACCCTGCCCTTGCCTGGGATTTGAATGTTTGCATTGCTCAACTTATGCTATCCCCCTTTGAGCTTATGTCTTCAGCAGAGCTTAAGTACTTGACTTGGAAAACTGTGTTCCTGATAGCCATTACCTCTGCCAGGCGTATCAGTGTATTGCAAGCCCTGTCAGTGGAACCTGATTTTATCTCCTTTCACAAGGATAAAGTGGTCATTAGAACCAATAGAAGGTTCTTGCCCAAAATGGTTTCAGACTTCCATTTAAACCAGTTTGTGTCTCTCCCTGTTTTCTTCACTGATCATTCTTCCTCAGGAGAGAGGAGGCTACACAGTTTAGATGTCAAAAGAGCCTTTAGTTACTACATAGAGCGTACCGAGGGTCACAGGTTTGACTCCCTCCAGTTGTTCCTCACTTATGGAGAAGTGGGAAAGGGCAAACTTGCCACCAAATGATCTGTTGCCAGGTGGATTGTGTCTTGTTTACAATTCTGCTATGAAAAACTGGGAAAAACTCCTCCCTCAGTCCTGAGGGCTCATTCCACAAGAGGTACAGCTGCTTCCCTGGCTGCTATCAAGGATATCCCTCTTTTAGAAATTTGTCAAGCAGCCAGCTGGAATACAGTCCATATCTTTACCAAGCATTACTCTCTGGATATCCAGGCTAGGAGTGATGCTCGGTTTGTCACAGCAGTACTTCAGAGCTTATTCCCAAAGTAGGCTGTGTCCCTCCTCCTTGGAGGTACTGCTTGGTAATCTGCAATTGTCAGAATACATCAAGACTTCATGTTGTTTGAAGAAAAAATTACTCATCTTAGTAATTATGTTTCTTCTAATGAAGTCTTGCTGTATTCTGACCTCCTTCCCTGCCTCCCCTCTCAGAACCTGTTTTTGGGAATTGGGTGGGCAGGTGCAGTGTTGCACCCCAGGAGTGTTTTTTGCTTGCACCATCCTTTTTTTGGTTTGGGTGCTGATTTATGATTGTCATTTATAGTACATTGGGTTTTGGTTTTTGGGTTTCCTGACTTGAGTCCTCCTTGGGAATCCAAAACTTTTTTCAGCCAGTTGGCTAGTAAGAATTTTTACAGTTTCCACATAGAATTTTTAGTTTAGTTGGGCTTGTAAGAATCTGACAGTTTAGGTTTGAATCACTTCAGATGGAGACTTCAACCGAGCTCGAACTCAGCATTCTATGCCTTGCATAGAAAGTTAACTCTTTGTTCTCTGGAGCAGTTCAAAGGTTGGGCATCACTGCAATTGCCAGAATACAGCAAGACTCCATTAGAAGAAACATAATTACAAAGGTGAGTAATTTTTTCTTCTGGCACTTCAAACATTCTCAACTGCTGTTCAGGGGAAAGTAATGAAGATCAGGACAGACAATACCACGACCATGTGCTACTTCAACAAGCAGGGAGGCACTCGGTCCTCGGCCTTGTGCACAGCGGCCATGAAAGTATGGTCTCTAGCTTATTCCCCTCAGTCTTCCCTGATAGCTGTGCATCTCCCAGGGAAGGACAACATTCTAGCAGATGCTCTCAGCAGGATTTCCTAAGGCCACCACGAATGGTCCCTGAACCCTCTAGTTCTTTAAGTCATTTTCAAGGGATGGGGCACTCCAGAGATAGATCTCTTTGCAGCCGCAGACAATAATCAACTTCCTCTTTATTGCTGCAGACCACCTCTTCTGGGCCCTGTCCCTCAGGATGCTCTTTTACTGAACTGCACAAGCAAGTTTCTGTATGCATTTCCTCCTTTCCCTCTGATATTCAGGGTCCTGATCAAGATCAGGTCTCAACCTTGCAAGGTGATTCTGGTGGCTCCAGATTGGGCAAGACAGCCTTGGTATCCTCTACTGTTGTCACTCTCAGTAACAATTCCCTTGTGTCTTCCTAGACAGTACTATCTCCTCACTTCCTCACAGGGGAGGATTATGTATCCCATCATTCAGACTCTCAGGCTGAAAGTCTGGCTCTTGAAGAGCTAGAATATGCAAGCTTGCATCTTTCTCAGTCTTGGATATTTTAAAGGTCAGCAGGAAACCTGCTACTAGAAAGACTTACAGCTCCAAATAGAAAATATGTTGGTTTTGATATTCCCAAAAGCATGTCAAGCCAGAGCTGGCTGATATTGCCACTGTATTGGACTATTTGGTGCATCTTAACAGTTTCGGCCTCTGGCCTACCACTCTCAAGATACATTTGGCAGCTGTGGCTGCTTTCCTTTTGCTGTCAGAGGCTCTTCCCTGGCATCTCATCCAGTCTTCAAAAACTTTTTTAAGGATTTAATACATGTTAAACCTCCCTTTCGGGAGCCTACCCCTTCCTGGGACCTGAATATCTATATTGCACAGCTTATGCAACCTCCTTTTGAACCCCTGTCCTCAGCTGAATTGAAGTACTTGACTTGGAAAACTGTATTCCTGGTAGCCATAACCTCTGCCAGGAGAATCAATGAATTACAGGCCTTATCAGTGGAACCTGACTTTATTTCATTTCACAGGGGTAAGGTGGTCCTTCGAACCAACAGAAAGTTCCTTCCCAAAGTGGTATCAGACTTTCACTTGAATCAGTCTGTATCATTGCCTGTGTTTTTCACTTACCATTCTTCCTCTGGAGAGAGAAGATTACACAGTCTTGATGTAAAAAGGGCTCTTAGTTACTATGTAGAGCATACTAAGGCCCATAGGAATGGCTGATCTTACTTCGAGATACAGCTCTTGCAGCAGGTAACACCATTAGGACTGAAGCCGGCAGGCGTCAGGACCCCACGGAATTCTTCTAGCTAGCTATCTTCAGTGGGGACCGCCCGATGTCGGTCCGCCTCCGGCGTCAGGCGTGGTACATAAGAAGCGGTCCATAGGTCCAATTCTTTCCCGCCGTCGACTTGCATGTCTCGACCCTTTGGCTCGTTTCTAGAGCGCAACGCACGGTTAAGTTCTTCCTTCGGGAAACGTTCGCTTTTTCAGCTCAGTTGTTGTCTGATGTCCTCTCCAACCTCCATTGAAGGCCATCCCTTGAAGTGCGCCTGTGGAAGTAAACTCACATGATCCAGACTGCCCGCGCCCGTGCCTAGGCCCAGACCATGACACCTGGTCCTGCACGCTCTGCCAGGGGTTCAACAGTCGGACCCGGATCCGTCGCCAGAAGGCTCTACAGGCGTTTTTGCTTGAGGAGAGGATCAAGGTCATGGACACCTCCAAGGGGGAATCAGCAGAAAAGGCCCGGAGACACTCTGAAAAACACAGGGAGAAAGTTTCCTCCAAGTCCCCGTCTAGGGCCTCCGACTCTCGTAGCTCTGGCTCCCGGTCTGGCTGTTCGCCCTCCCGGGCCCGTTGTCAGCCTCCCCACCGCTGTGGTGAAGAAACCTTCGGGATCCTCTTCCTCCTCACAGGCCAAGACCTCCAGGCCCCCATCTTCATCTTCCAAAGCCCTGGTTAATTCTGGGGACCGTCATCATCACCATAAGTCGGGTTCCTGCCATTCCGAACCCGACGTCAGTTCTGCCTCCTTGCCTCCTCCTCCCCAGTGGAAGACCAAGGAGCTTACCTCCCTCAAGAAACCATCGGATCCGACGTCGGCTCGTCCGACGTCGGCCTCTCTTCACAGGTCCCAGGAACCGTTGACCACCAGACGTCCGTCGCCGGTCAGGCCTACACCCCCTCGGTCATCGGCAGGGGGGGCCAACGTCCGCACCAGTATGTGTCAAGAAGAGGACCCCGACGCCTCCTACCGATGCCAGTCAGGAGACTATCACGGAGGAGGAGGAGTTGACGCAGCCCGAGGACCAGACGGGCGAACCCAGTACTGTCACACCTCCCAGGGAACCCTCTCCTCAACCTGAGGCCCCTGAGGAGCTGACGCCAGAACCCGACAACCGGCCACTGGCACCCGGTCCATCGTCGGGTCTTTCCATTCCTGAGGTTAAGGAGCTCTTCACTTATTGGTGGGATACCATTAAAAAGGATATGGTTCCCACTCCTCCTCCTCTTCCTCCTCCTCCTCCTCCTCCTGCAAGTCCTCCGGCTTATGCACCCCCTACACCATCTGGGGCTGCAGGCTGAGTACCTTGCCCCCAGGAGCCTACAGACCCTCCTAGGGGGAGACCAGAAAGAAGGAGACCTCCGTCTAGATCTTTTTCTGGATCACCCAGCCCCAAGAGACCCAGAAGACGCCGCCTTTCGCCCTCAACGGAGGACACAGGATCAGAATTTTCAGGATCCAGATCCCCCTCTCCGATCCACATCCCCTCTCCAGACCCACGTGAGCTTCCTAGATCTCCTCCGGATGACCCATCGTTCTCAGAGATCATGTGACATATCCAAGAGAACATGGGCTGGGATGCGGAAGAGTTAAACCCTGAGAGACTACGCCTCACCAGGTACCTTCGGTAGAAAGATCCTAAGCCTGTGGTGGTACCACCCTTGGTGGACACTTTTGTGGACATCACCAAGGCAGCGTGGAAGCATCCACACTCGCTCCTGGCGATGCCGAAGAAAGCTGACCACCTGTTCAAGGCTCCTAAGGAGGACCAGTACTTGGCTCAACATCCTCTGGCCAACTCTCTGGTCATAACAGCCTCTCATGACCGGTCCCAGAGACTGCAACATTTGAGCACCCTGCCACTGGACCTGGAGTCCAAACAGCTGGACGCTATGGGCAGGCGCACGTACGCTTCAGCTACTTGCGCCATCAGATCCCTGAACTACTTGACCCACATGGTGCAGTTCCAAAACGCCTTGTGGGAACAGGGACTGGATCTGGCGGGAGAAAATGCCAGAAGATGAGCAGAAGGAGGAGATGTTGCAGCTCCTCCCTGCAGGTTCGGACGTGGGAACTCAGGTGCTGCGAGGCAGCGTGTGACTCCAGCGGACTCCTCGGCCAGGCGGCAGCTTCAGGCGATGCCTCCGGAGACACTCATGGCTCTGTGTCTCGGATTTACCCAGACGCTCAGAAGAATATCATGGACACCTCTTTCAAGGAGAGTTCTCTTTGGTGAGCCCTCTGAGAAGGTCCTCACCAAACTCAAGAAGGCAGGGAAGGCGGTGAGGTCGGTCAGGCAATGTACCGACCGAGGCTTAGTTCTTTCGTAGGAACCAAGCCATTTCTGTGGGCGAACATGAGAGACAACATTCCCTTCGGTCCACAGCAGAGGGGCTCCAGTTCTCGTGAGAACCCAGGGTAGACAGCCCGCTGGGTCAAGTCACGCCCAGCTAAGCCGGCCCAGCCCAAGGGTCCCTCCCGCCACCACAGCCTGACTCCTTCCCGGCCCCACCCTCAGGATCAACGGGACATCAAGGTCAGGGGTCGTATTGCGAATTACCTGCCAGGATGGCAGTCTATAACCACCGACAGGTGGGTTCTTCAGTTGGTTGAAAGAGGCCACTTTATAGAATTCGCAGACAAGCCACCCTCGAGGCCTCCTCTGCTCTCCCATTACTCGGGTCAGCACAAACTGCTTATCAGGCAAGAGATACTTGCGCTCCTGCAAAAGGGAGCAGTAGAGTATGTCCCAGAGAATCAGAGGGTTCGGATACTATTCCCACTTCTTTCTGGTTCCGAAGAAAACAGGGACCTCCGTCCAATTCTGGACCTCAGCGGCCTCAATCTGTCGGTCGCCTACAAGCGATTTTGCATGGTGACTCTTCAAGGTCTTATTCCCATGCTAAAGAAGGATGGCTTCTTAGCATCCCTAAACATGCAGGACGCATACCTGCATATCCCTGTAGCTCCAGCGCACAGGAGGTTCCTGCGCTTCGAGTTTCTCGGCCATCATTTCCAGTTCCGAGCTCTTCCGTTCGGATTGTCATCGGCCCCCAGGGTCTTTACCAAATGCATAGCAGTCGTGGCAGCGTCTCTAAGGATACAGGGCCACTACGTGTTCCCATACCTGGATGATTTTCTTCTCATGGCCGCCTCCAGAGAGACACTGTTGAGGGCTATTCAGAGCACTCAAGAACTGTTTCAGTCCTTGGGCATCCTCATCAACTACGAGAAGTCACTCCTTGTACCGTCCCAGAAGCTGCAGTTCATAGGAGCAGTTCTGGACACCGTTCAAGGGAAAGCCTTTCTCCCCAACGACAGAGCGGAACGCATCAATCCCTCACCAGGGATCTTTTGAAGAAGAAGACCGTCCCCGCCAGGTCGGTCCTTCACTTGCTCGGACACATGGCTGCGGCCATTCCAACCGTCCCTTTGGCAAAGCTCCACATGCGGGTGACCTAGTGGATGCTCAAGGTGCAGTGGGACCAGAGGCAAGACCACATGCAGTATCCGGTCAAAATCATGGGTGCCGTGATTCGAGACTGGCAGTGGTGACTAGACCTAGGAACACTCTCTGCGGGTGTCCCATTTATAGCGCCGTCCCCGGAGGTAATCCTCACCACAGATGCCTCAGGGCTGGGGTGGGGTGCACACCTGAACGGGGTGAGGTCCCAGGAAACATGGACCCCTCAGGAGGCTCACCTCCATATCAGCGTCCTGGAGATGAGGGCGGTCCTATATGCCCTGCAGGCTTTTCAGTCAGAGATCCCGTCGAGTACTCTTCTGCTTCAGACAGACAACACGGCGGTGATGTATTACCTCAACAAACAAGGAGGCGCACACTCTTACCCCCTTTGCAGGGAAGCAATGAGAGTGTGGGATTGGGTAATCCGACACGGCGCGAGCCTGATTGCAGATCTTCCTGGACATAAGTCTCCACCACTCATTCACAGTATTGGGATCTGCGCCGGAGGCACCAGGACCCATTGGGAGCAAACTTTTTGCTGGGGAGTCGATGCCAGAGATGGCGCTGCGAGGAACAGCGTCGCGAGCCCTAGCTCATGCGGCAATGACTATCTCAGCGTTGACTCCCTAACCGCCTCAGTTCCTTTTTTCAAGCCATCGAGTGCGCTTCAGTGACAATGTCGCTTGCCTGTCGGGAGTCAAACTTCAAACTAGCAGCATAGTTTTCAATTTTTATTATTTTGTAGTATTATCTCGATACAGTATCGCTTAAGTTATTCTAATTTTTAATATAAACGATAAAGAAGTCTCAGCCTATTCTGACGGAGTCGACCATGAGCAGGTCAGGTGACGGTAGGGGGACTTCGTATGAAAGCTGTTCAGTCAGTCGGGCTGGGTCCGGTCCGCCGCCTTCTCCGGAAGGGGGGTCTGACAACAGTCAGTCCAATGCCCGGGGGGATGGGCGGTCCCCTGGAAGCATAAAGCCAAACGGTCGCATTCTCGGCACCGTTCGGCCTCGAGCTCTTCTTCGGCCCGCAGGTCTAAAAAGAGAAGGCATCACTCGAGGTCGCCCTCTGATACGTCTGCGCGTAGACGTTCGGTTATCGGGGCTAGTTGCCGGTCTCCTCCTTTGGAGTCGCCAACAGCGGCTTCTGGTAGCCGACGTCTTCGACATCGGAGCCCTACCCCGCCCGCAGGTAGGTCTTCAGATGAGCAGTTTCATCAGTGGGCCGCTCTTATGGAGCAATGGGCTCGGAGGTTGGTTCGGCTACTTGGCTCGGTCGTCCGTGGGCCTTCGGGCTCTCTGGGCGACCAGGTAGGGCAGTTGGACTTTCCTGGTCGCACGCGGTACCTTCTTCGGTGCCGTCGACTCCGTGCTTAGGTGTCCCCCACATGGCTTCGGCGCAGGGGACCACACCGATGCCCTTATCTCCTGCTCTCTTTCCTTCAAAACCTGTTTTTCGGTCTCTGAAGGCGCCTTGCCTGGCGCCTGGCGGGCGCCGTCCTCGGCATCCCGCGGCATCGGCGGCGCGAATGATGTACGCCAGCGGCGTCATGCGGCTTCTAATGTCGCTTGCTGGTGCCTTGCGGCCGTTCGGCGCCGAGTGTGGTGCCCAAGCACCGTCCTCGGCGCTGTCGCGGCTTCGGCGCCTTTGCGGTGCGCGTGGTTCCGCGGCGTTCTCGGCGCGTCGCGCTCCCCTGGCGCGGGGCTCGGAGACTTTCTTTTGTCTCTTTTCCTCTTTCCTCTTCTGGCTTTCATCCCTTTCCTGTCCATACAGTCCCTCCTGGACTGTCAGGAGATGGCGTTGAGCCTGACCCAGACCTTCGGCTGGGCGATGAGGAGTGGGACGAAGCAGGTTCTTTTACTGCTGCAGAGCCTGAGGACGAGAACCAGCCTGTCTTTTAAGTCTCTGCAGAAGAATATGATTTCCACACTTTCTCTCCAGACTACAGACATCGATCCTGGGAAATTGTTAAGACTCCAATACCTTCACGCCTCCGAGATCCCTACGGATTTGACTCCTCCGATTCAACCTTCCATCGAGACACTGTCTCAAATGGTATGGAATAATCCTGCTCTCTCTTCATCGGTGGCTAAATCCATTGATAGAAAATATTCAGCCCCCAAGGATCGTCCCATTTTGGCATCCCAAGCCTTTGCAGATCCTATTGTAGTCCTGGCGAGAGAGAATGATAAGGTCGTCCTTCCTCAAACCACTACAGCTCAAACCTATTAACAAGGAATCTCATAAGATAGACACCTTAGGTAAGAGAGTCTTTGCTGCTTCTACCCTAAGTATGCGTATTGCCAGTTACCAGGGCTATTTTCTCAATACAGTATATCCTGTGGCACTCTCTCAAGCAAATGGTTGAAGCTCTTCGAGGTCGGATTCAAAACCAAGAGCTTCTCAAACCATTACCAGGGGTATTGAATCTAACAACCAGCAGGTTAAAGCAGCCGTGGGCGCTTTCGACTCCGCTTCCCGTTCAGCAGCTGCTGGTATTTGCACCCGCGCCCGTTCCTGGCTGCGCATGCCCAGGCTTCCTGCCAATGATGCGCAACAGCAGGTAATGGCATTGCCCTGATGGTGCATATCTTTTTTGGTCCTCAGGTAGAGCAAGCTCTAGAAGCTACACAAAAGACTAGGTCAGCCAGTAAGTTGGCTCGACCCCCTCCTGCCCCCTCTAGAGGGCATGCCAGTAGACGGCAGTTTCTTAACCATCCGTCCTTTCGAGGCAGAGGTAGTTTCCATAAGAACCAACCTGCCCAACCTCAAAAGAAGGCGCAGCAGAAAGCGCAAGGGCCCAAAGCGCCCAGTGCTACTTTATGAATTGCTGGCCCAAGTCCCACCTCAACTGCCCGAGGTGGACTTTTTCTCTCCGGTGGGAGGTCGGCTGATGCACTTCTACAGCCAGTGGAAGTCCATAACCTCGGACAAATGGGTCCTTCGGATAATCCCGAGGTACTCACTCAATTTTGTGAAACTCCTCGGATTGTCCTCCTAAACAGCCCAGGCTGACTGCCCTTCAGTCAGACCTTCTCACCGCCGAGATTCAGGGCCTTCTAAACAACAGGGCAGTAGAACTTGTGCGCTGCATCAGCAAACACGGGGTTCTACTCTCATTACTTTCTGGTTCCAAAGAAGTCTGGGGAATGCGCCCATTCTAGATCTCAAAAGCTAAACAAATTTCTCCCCAGGAGAAATTCAAAATGACTTCTCTAGGAACCCTGTCACCCTTGCTTCATCAGCACGACTGGTTAGCTTCCCTAGACATGCAGGATGCTTACCAGCACATTCCCATTCACCCGAGACATCACAAATTCCTAAAGTTTGTGGCTCTGGGACAACATTTTCAGTTCAGAGTCCTGCCTTTTGGGCTATCCTCGGCGCCGAGAGTTTTTACAAAGTGTTGTGCACTTCTCTCAGCGCACCTCAGAAAACTCGGAATAGAGGTGTTCCCTTATCTGGACGATTGGCTTCTGGCAAGTCCTTCCAGGCAGGACTCTGGATGCCAGAGAGCGGCCTCTCACTTCCTTACGTCCATGGGAGTCCTGCTGAACCTCAAGAAATCACAGCTGCAGCCCTCCTAGAGGCTCCTTTTCATAGGGACCCTTCTGGACACATCCTGTGCGAAGGCTTTTCTCCCAGAGGACAGAAGGAACGATATCCTTCAGATGGCCCATTACATCGGAGAGAACAGGTCAGTTACAGCGCTCTCGATGCAACAGATGCTGGGCCTCATGGCATCCTCAGTGTTCACTGTACCTCTGGCCCGTCTGCACATGAGAACCACCCAGTGGATGCTCAGTACTCAGTGGTCTCCAACCACTCACCCGCAGTCCTATCTCATCAAGGTGACAGAACCCCTACGGAGGTCTCTCACCTGGTGGTCTCGAGGACAATCTCCTGCAAGCATACCCCTTTGCCCCTCTGGACCATCAGATCTCCATTACCACAGACGCCTCACTAATGGGGTGGGGAGCTCACTGTCAGGCTCTCCATACTCAGGGTGTGTGGACCCAACTCGAGTCCCAGCTTCACATAAATGTCCTAGAAATGAGAACCGTCCTTTATGCGGTCCGAGCTTTGAAGGACATTCTCTGTCACAAGAATATTCTCCTCCAAACGGACAACAAAGCAGTGATGTATTACATCAACAAGCAGGGCGGTGCTCATTCTTACCCCTTATGCAGAGAAGCGATGAGGGTCTGGGAATGATGCTTGGAGCACAAGGCTCTAATTCAAGCAGTCTACCTGCCAGGTGTACAGAACGACTTGGCAGACTGTCTCAGCAGAACAGAGACAGATCCTCACGAGTGGTCTCTCGACTCAACCATAGTTCAGTCACTATTCGAAGAGTGGGGAACTCCGGACCTGGACCTTTTTGCATCCCCACTCAACGCAAAACTGCCTCTCTTCTGCTCCAAAATCCGGGCTGGCATTTTTTGTCAGGATGCGTTCAGTGCGGTGGACAAAGCGCTTTCTTTCACGCTTCGCCTCTTCCTGTAATTCAGAGAGTACTCTCCAAATTCGAGTCTCAGGGAGACAAGATGATTCTCATTGCTCCCTTTTGGCCTCGATAACTGTGGTTTCCACTTCTCAACAGTATGTTGGCAGTTCCTCCGAGACCACTTCCTGCAGATGAATCTTTTATCTCAGGGACCGTGAGTCCATCCCAATCTGAGATCTCTTCACCTTCACGCTTGGCTCTGAAGAGGTAGAAGTAAATCGGTTCAATGTCTCTCGAGTTTCGGATATCCTTCTGGCTGCGGGAAGCCAGCACCTCGAAAACCTACATGGCTAAGTGGGCAGTTTGCCCTCTGGTGTGCAAAGTCCCTTTGAATACCTTTTCCTGCCCTCGGATAAAGTTTTAGAGTACCTTTGGACCTCTCAAATTCAGGTCTCCAGTACTCTACAGTTAAGGTTCACCTTAGTGCCATTTCAGCGATCATGAGCCGTTTTTTCTCTTTCTCTGGCTCAGTTACCTATGGTTAAGAGATTTCTTAAGGGCATTCTGCACACCAGACCCCTACAAGACGTCGGTTTGCAGCCTGGGATTAATCTTGTGCTAGACATGCTCACCCAGAAACCCTTTGAGCCTCTAGCTACCTGTGAACTAAAGTTCCTCACCTGAAGACTGCCTTCCTAGTGGCCATTACCTCAGCCGTAGGGTCTCTGAGATACATGCCCTGGTCACAGACCCTCCATGATACTGTGTTCCATAAGGACAAAGTGAGTCCTTCATACTCATCCTAAATTTATTCCTAAGGTTGTGTCAGAATTTCATCTTAACCAACCTTTGGTCCTTCCTCTTATTTTATGGACTTCCAAATGAAGAGAACGCTCTTCATTCTCTGGATGTTAAGAGGGCCTTGTGTTTCTACTTTAGATAGAACCAAGGATTTTCGTAAAGCCCAGCAACTGTTCGTTTCCTTCATTGAGGCCCGGCTGGGTCAACCTGTCGCTATTAGATGTATCTCAACATGGCTAGTGGCATGCCTTTGTCACTGCTATTCCATGGCGCAGCTTAAGTTGGAGGGTAGAGTTTACGCTCACTCTACTGGAGCGGTAGCGGCATCCCTAGCGGAAATCCACAACATGCCCATTGCAGACATCTGCAATGCAGCCACCTGGAGCTCAGTGCATACTTTCGTTAAGCATTATGCACTCGATGTCCATGCCAGACGACATTCTTCCTTTGGCAGGGCCATCCTTAATGGACTTCTGTCTTAAGAAGCGTGGGCTCTTGGTTCTCCTGCCCGCCTCGGGGATTATTAGCTCGGTACTCTCTCAATAGTGTGAATGAGTGGTGGAGACTTATGTCCAGGAAGATATGAAAATTATGTACCTACCTGTATTCTTGATCTTCTTGGACGAGTCTCCACCACTCATTCACACTCCCACCTCCATCCCCCGAGCTCACCTCTCTTGTTGGTCTTCACTCCCTCAAATCTTTAGGCCGTGAAGACTTCTTTGTTGACCCTTCTTACACGTGGGTCATCCGGACTGTCTTATGTCGGTTTTTAGGTTAGGCTACCCTTCTAGGTTGAGTTACGCTGCACCTCCTTGGTAAAAAGGTACTGAGGCGGTTGGGGGTCGAGCTGAGATAGTTATTGCCGCTGAGCTAGAGGCTCGCGGCGCCATCTCTGGTGTCGACTCCCCAGCAAAAAGTTTGCTCCCGGTGGGTCCTGGTGCCTCCGGCGCAGATCCCAATAGTGTGAATGAGTGGTGGAGACTCGTCCAAGAAGATCAAGAATTACGGTAGGTATGTAATTTTCATTTCACGTTCCCGGCGTGGACAATACAATCGTGGACGGCCTGTGTCGCTCCCAGGCCAGGGTCCACGAATGGGAACTCCTTCCAGAGGTAGCGGAGGATCTGTTTCTTCGATGCGGAACTCCAGAGTTGGACTTGTTCGCTTCCCCATTCAATGCAGAACTGCCCAGTTTTTGCTTGCTAGATCCAGGGCTTGGTGTTTTCTGGTGAGATGCGTTGTCCCTCTCCTGGGCGAACAGATTCCTCTACGCCTTCCCTCCCTTCCCATTGATCCAAAGAGTTCTTCTCAAACTGCACAGGGAGCACACAACAATGATCCTGGCAGCCTGTTTCTGGCCCAGGCAGATCTGGTTCCCCTTGCTAATGCAGCTGTCCTGGGAACCTCCGTTCCCGTTGCCTTTCAGCTCCCATCTCTTGTCTCAGGAGAAAGGTTCACTGGTCCATCTGGACTTACGTTCACTGAGCCTGCATGCATGGCTCCTAGAGACATAGCCATTTTGTGACATGGGGTCTCGCAAGAGGTGGCGGAAGTCCTTTCTGCGGCCAGAAAGCCGGCAACGCATGCGACGTACGCCATGAAATGGTGCCATTTTTGTTTGTGGTCGCAAGGACGCGGCCTTTCCCCTCTAGGTTGCCTGGTGAAAGCGGTGGTAGAGTACCTGCTCTCCCTTTTCCAGTCGGGTCTCGCCTGCGCCTCTGCGCTATTTCCGCTTACCACTCCCTGGTGGGACAGCGCACAGTGGCGGAGCTTGATGTCTCTCGAGACTTTTTGAGAGGGGTATTACACCTTAGGCCACCCATTAAGGACCCTGTCCCCCCCATGGGATTTACTCTTTGTCCTGGAACAACTCACGCTCCCCCCTTTGAACCTGCCGCGGATTGCGAGCTGCGTTTCTGTTGTGGAAAATGTTATTTTTAGTTGCTGTTACGTCAGCAAGGAGAATTTCCGAGCTTCACGCCTTTTGTGTAAGGAACCTTATTTGATTTTCCACCAGGACAAAGTGTCCCTAAGGACGAATCCTAAGTTTTTGCCTAAGGTGGTCTCCACCCTCACTCTCAATCAGGACATGGACCTGCCTGTCTATTTTCCTAAGTACTCCAATAGAGGAGAAGCGCTGCTTCACACCCTGGATGTTCACCGCTGCCTAAGGTACTACCTTAACAGAACGAAACAGCTTCGCAAGTCGGAGCAACTCTTCGTTTCCTTTGCTGAGAGGATGATGGGCCAACCAGTATCAAAGCAGTCACTTTCTCGCTGGCTTGTCCAGTGTATATCATACTGCTACAATACCAAACAGAAGCCCCTCCCGGGTACAGTCTGGGGCCATTCCACAAGGGGGGTGGCTACCTCCTTTGCAGCACTTCGTAACGTCTCCACCTCTGCCATTTGTGCTGCAGCTACTTGGAACTCTGTACACACTTTTATCAGGCATTATAGCCTGGACATTGCTTCACGGCGCAGAGCTGGTTTCGGCCTGGCCGTGCTACAGGGTCTCCTGTCCTAGAGTCAGGACTTGGCATGGATATTTTCTAATCTCCTCCTCCCAGAATGCTTACAAGTGTTATTGCTTGGAAATCAGTCCTAATGGTGTTACCTGCTGCAAGAGCTGTATCTCGAAGTAAGATAGTACAGTTACATAAGAACTTACCGTAACAGTAGATCTTCCAGAACAGCTCTTGCAGCAGATACCTTCCCGCCCACCTTCCCCCTTGGAGGAGGCATGGCTTTCAGAGCCTTTGGCAGGGGCTTATGCCCTTTCGTCTTCTGAGGATGGATCCTCGGTCTCCCATTCTGATGTCATCCTACGGCCGGAAGTCTTCGGCAGGAGAACTGGGGAATCTGGCGGGACCGCCCCCTTATGTACTACGCCTGACGTCGGAGGCGGGACCGACATCGGGGGCGGTCCCCACTGAAGATAGCTAGCTAGAAGAATTCCGTGGGGTCCTGATGCCTGCCGGCTTCAGTCCTAATGGTGTTACCTGCTGCAAGAGCTGATCTTCCTGGACATAAGTCTCCACCACTCATTCACACTATTGGGATCTGCACCAGAGGCACTAGGACCCATTGGGAGCAAACTTTTTGCTGGAGGGCCGGCGCTAGAGATGGCGCCAGCGAGGAACAGTGCTGTGAGCCCTAGCTCAGGCTGTAATGTCTATCTCGGCATCTACCTCCAACACGCCTCAGTTCCTTTTTTCCACATTCAGTGCACTTCAGTGATGCATAAGCTCTCACCTGTCGGAGTTAAACTTCAAACTAGCAGCATAGTTTTCAGTTTTATTATTTTGTAGTATTATCTCGATACAGTATCGCTTAAATTTATTCTTAATTTTAAAATAAGTACAATAAAGAAGTCTCAGCCTACTTTGATGGAGTCGACCATGAGCAGGTCAGGTGATGGTAGGGAGACTTCGTATGAAAGCTATTCAGTCAGTCGGGCTGAGTCCGGTCCGCCACCTTCTCCGGAGGGGGGGGGGTCTGACAATGGTCAGTCCAGTGCCCGGTGGGATGGGCGGTCCCCCCGGAAGCATAAAAATAAACGGTCGCACTCTCGGCACCGTTCAGCCTCGAGCTCTTCTTCGGCCCACAGACTCTAAAAAGAGAAGGCATCACTCGAGGTCGCCCTCTGAAATGTCTGCGCCTAGACGCTCGGTTATCGGAGCTAGTTGCCGGTCTCCTCCTTTGGAGTCGCCAACCTCTGCTTCTGGTAGCCGACGGCTTCGATATCGGAGCCCTACCCTGCTCGTTGGTAGGTCTTCAGATGGGCAGTTTCATCACTGGGCCGCTCTTATGGAGCAATGGGCTCGGAGGTTGGTTCGGCTACCTGTCTCGGTCGCTCATGGGCCTTCGGACTCTTTGGGTGACCAGGTAGGGTGGTTGGACCTTCTTGGTTGCACGGCACCTTCTTCGGTGCCGTCGACTCCACGCTTAGGTGTCCCCCCCCACATGGCTACGGCGCATGGGGCCACACCGATGCCCTTATCTCCTGCTCTTCCTCCCTCAAAACCTGTTTTTCAGAGTCTGGGAGTGTTTTCGGCGCCTTCGGCATCGTGTGGCCTCTCAGCGCCGTCCTTGGCATCGGTGCTGCGCTGGGCGCCGTCCGCAGTGCCGTTTTTGGCATCGCGTGGCCTTGCGGCGCCGTTCTCGGTGCCGTGCGCCTCCTCGGCACCAGCAGCTCTCGGGGACTCCTCTTTTCACTTGTTTCCTTATTCCTCCTCTTCTGAATTTCATTCCTTTCCTGTCCATGCAGTCCCTCCTGGACTGTCAGGAGATGACGTTGAGCCTGACCCAGACCTTCAGTTGGGTGATGAAGTGGACGAGGCAGGATCTATTACTGCTACAGAGCCTGTGGTCGAGGACCTATCCTTTAAGTCTCTGTTGAAAAATCTGAGTTCCACACTTTCTCTCCAGACTACAGACATCGATCCTGGGAAATTGTTGAGACTCCAATATCTTCATGCCTCGGAGATCCCTACGGATTTGACTCCTCCGATTCAGCCTTCCTTCGAGACGCTGTCTCAAACGGTATGGAATAATCCTGCTTTTACCCCTTTGGTGGCTAAATCCCTTGATAGGAAATATTCAGCCCCCAAGGATCGTCCTATTTTGGCATCTCAAGCCTTTGTGGATCCTATTGTAGTCCTGGCAGAGAATGATAAGGTCGTTCTTCCTCAAACTACTACAGCTCGACCTATTAACAAAGAATCTCATAAGATAGACACTTTAGGTAAGAGAGTCTTTGCTGCTTCTACTCTAAGTATGCGTATTGCCAGTTACCAGGGCTATTTTTCTCAGTATGAGTATATCCTGTGGCATTCTATTAAACAAATGGTTGAAGCCACTACCGGAGTCGGATTTAAAACCAGAGCTTCTTCAAACCATTACCAGAGGTATCGAATCTAACAACCAGCAGGTTAAAGCAGCCATGGTTGCTTTTGACACTGCTTCCCGTTCAGCAGCTGCTGGTATTTGCACCCGCCGTCATTCCTGGCTGCGCACTTCGGGCTTTACGAATGACGCGCAGCAGCAGGTGATGGCATTGCCCTTTGACGGTGCATTTCTTTTTGGTCCTCAGGTAGAGCAAGCTCTAGAAGCTACACAAAAGACTAGGTCAGCCATTAAGTTGGCTCGACCTCCTCCTGCCCCCTCTTGAGGGCATGCCAGTAAACAACAGTTTCATAATCGCCAGTCCTTTCGAGGCAGAGGCAGGGGCAGGGGCAGTTTCCATAAGAACCAACCTGCCCAACCTCAAAAGAAGGCGCAACAGAAAGCGCGAGGGCCCAAAGCACCCAGCGCTACCTTATGAATTGCCGGCCCAAGTTCCATCTCAGCTGCCCGAGGTGGACTTTTCCTCTCCGGTGGGAGGTCGTCTGATGCACTTCTACAACCAGTGGAAATCCATAACCTCAGACAAATGGGTCCTTCGGATAATTCGCGAGGGGTATTCACTCAATCTTGTGGATACCCCTCCGGATCGTCCCCCCAAGTGGCAGCCCAGGCTGTCAACCCTTCAGTCAGACCTTCTCGCCGCCGAGATTCAGGGCCTTCTGAACAACAGGGCAGTGGAGGTGGTGCCACTGCACCAACGAAACACGGGTTCTACTCCCATTACTTTCTGGTTCCAAAGAAACGGGAATGCGCCCATTCTAGATCTCAGAAAGTTGAACAAATTTCTCCCCAAGGAGAAATTCAAAATGATTTCTCTGGGAACCCTGTTACCTCTGCTCCATCAACACGACTGGTTGGCCTCCCTAGATATGCAGGACGCTTCCCAGCACATTCCTATTCACTCGAGGCATCACAAATTCCTAAGGTTTGTGGCTCTGGGACAGCATTATCAGTTCAGAGTCCTGCCCTTTGGGCTATCCTCGGCGCCGCAAGTTTTTACAAAATGTTGTGCAGTTCTCGCAGCGCACCTCAGAAAGGTCGGAATTCACGTGTTTCCTTATCTCGACAATTGGCTTCTAGCAAGCCCTTCCAGACAAGGGACTCTGGATGCCGTGGAGATGGTCTCACGCCTCCTTACGTCCATGGGAGTTCTACTCAACCTCAAGAAATCGCAACTGCAGCCCTCCCAGAGGCTCCTTTTTATAGGGACCCTTCTGGACACCTCCTGTGCGAAGGCTTTTCTTCTAGAGGACAGGAGGAATGATATCCTTCAGATGGCCCGTCACATCCGGGAAAACAGCTCAGTCACAGCTCTCTCAATGCAACGGATGCTAGGCCTCATGGCATCCTCAGTGTTCACTGTACCCCTAGCATGTTTGCACATGAGAACCACCCAGTGGATGCTCAGTACTCGTTGTTCCCCACCTGTCACCCAAAGTCCTATCTCATCAAGGTGACAGAACCTTTAAGGAGGTCACTCACCTGGTGGTCTCAAGAGAGCAATCTCCTGGAGGGGTATCCCTTTGCTGCTCTGGACCATCAGATCTCCATTACCACGGACGCATCCCTAATAGGATGGGGAGCTCACTGTCAGGCTCTCCACACTCAAGGTGCGTAGACTCAAGTCGAGTCCCAGCTCCACATAAACGTCCTAGAAATGAGAGCTGTCCTTTATGCGGTCCGAGCTGAACATTCTCCTTCAAATGGACAACAAAGCAGTGATGTATTACTTCAACAAGCAGGGCGGTGCTCATTCTTACCCCTTATGCAGGGAAGCAATGAGGGTATGGGAATGGTGCTTGGAGCACGAGGCTCGAATTCAAGCGGCCTACCTGCCAGGCATTCAGAACAAACTGGCAGACCGTCTCAGCAGGACAGAGACAGACCCTCACGAGTGGTCTCTTGACTCAACCGTAGTTCAGTCACTATTCGAAGAGTGGGGAACTCCAGACCTGGACCTTTTTGCATCCCCACTCAATGCAAAACTGCCTCTCTTCTGCTCCAGAAATCCAGGGCCTGGCATTTTCTGTCAGGATGCGTTCAATCTGCAGTGGAAAAATGCTTTCTTTACGCCTTTCCGCCTCTTCCTCTAAGTCAGAAAGTACTCCTCAAGTTCAAGTCTCAGGGGGACAAGATGATTCTCATTGCTCCCTTTTGGCCTCGGCAGCTGTGGTTTCCACTACTCAACAATATGTTGGCGGTTCCTCCGAGACCACTTCCCCTGCAGATGAACCTTTTGATTCAGGGACCGCTGGTCCATCCCAACCTGAGATCACTTCACCTTCACGCTTGGCTCCTGAAGAGGTAGAAGTAAACTGGTTCAATGTCTCTCGAAGAGTTTCGGATATTCTTCTGGCTGCGCGGAAGCCAGCCACTCGGAAACCTTACACAGCTAAGTGGAAGCGTTTTTCGCTCTGGTGTGCAAAGTCCTCTTTGAATCCCTTTTCCTGCCCACCAGATAAGGTTTTGGAGTACCTCTTGGACCTCTCAAATTCAGGTCTGCAGTACTCTACAGTCAAAATTCACCTTAGTGCCATTTCAGCGTATCATGAGCCGTTTTCTTCCCTCACTCTGGCTCAGTTACCTATGGTTAAGAGATTTCTTAAGGGTATTCTGCTTACCAGACCTCCTACAAGACGCCCAGTTGCAGCCTGGGACATTAATCTTGTGCTAGATATGCTCACTCGGAAACCTTTCGAGCCTCTAGCTACCTGTGAGTTAAAATTCCTCACCTGGAAGACTGCCTTCCTAGTGGCCATTACTTCAGCCCGCAGGGTCTCTGAGATACATGCCCTGGTCACAGATCCTCCGTATACTGTGTTCCATAAGGACAAAGTTGTCCTTCGTACTCATCCTAAATTTCTTCCTAAGGCTGTGTCAGAATTTCATCTTAACCAACCTTTGGTCCTTCCCTCTTATTTTGCGGACTTCCAAAATGAAGGGGAACGTTCCCTTCATTCTCTGGATGTTAAGAGGGCCTTGCGTTTCTATTTAGATAGAACCAGGGATTTTCGTAAAGCCCAGCAACTGTTCGTCTCCTTCAGTGAGACCCGGCTGGGTCAACCTGTCGCTATCAGATGTATCTCAGCATGGCTAGTGGCATGTCTTCACCACTGCTATTCCATGGCACAGGTTAAGTTGGAGGGTAGAGTTTACGCTCATTCTGCTAGAGCGTTCGCGGCATCCCTAGCGGAAATTCGCAACGTGCCCATTGCAGATATCTGCAATGCAGCCACCTGGAGCTCAGTGCATACTTTCGTTAAACATTATGCACTAGATGTCCATGCCAGACGACATTCTTCCTTTGGCAGAGCCATCCTCAATGGACTTCTGTCTTAGAAACGTGAGCTCTTGGTCTTTCCTGCTGCCCTCTCGGGGGATTATTAGCTCGGTACTCTCCCAATAGTGTGAATGAGTAGTGGAGACTTATGTCCAGGAAGATATGAAAATTTCGTACCAACCGTAATTCTTGATCTTCTTGGACGATCTCCCACTCATTCACATACCCTCCTCCATCCCGAGCTCACCTTTCTTGTTGGTCTTCACTCCCTCAAATCTTTAGGCCGTGAAGACTTCTTTGTCAGCCCTTCTTACGGGTGCGCCGGACTATCTTATGTCCGGTTTCTAGAGTTAGGCTACCCTTCTAGGTTAGTTACGCTGCACCTCCTTGGTAAAAAAGGTACTGAGGCGGTTAGAGGGTCGACACCGAGATAGACATTACCGCTCGAGCTAGGGCTCATGGCGCCGTTCCTCGCGGCGCCATCTCTGGCGCCGACCCTCCAGCAAAAAGTTTGCTCCTGATGGGTCCTAGTGCCTCCGGCGCAGATCCCAATAGTGTGAATGAGTGGTGGAGACTCGTCCAAGAAGATCAAGAATTACGGTAGGTACGTAATTTTCATTTCTTGAAGATCTACTGTTACGGTAAGTTCTTACGTAACTGCACTTTCTCAGTTATTTCTCACCTATGGAGAAATAGGAAAGGGCAAACCTGCCACTAAGAGAACTATTGCCAGGTGGATTGTCTCCTGTATCCAGTTCTGCTATTCAGAGTTGAGGAAGGAGCCTCCTTCAGGCCTGAGGGCTCACTCCACCAGAGGTACAGCTCCTTCAGTCGCAGCAGCTAGAGACATCCCATTAGTGGAAATCTGTAAAGCAACCGCCTGGAAAACTGTTCACAAGTTTACCAAACATTACTCCCTTGAGATTCAGTCAAGACATGTTGCTAGGTTTGGCACAGCTGTGCTGCAGAGCTTGTTTCCAAACTAGGTTCTGTGACTCCCTCCTCCAAGGGGGTACTGCTTGGTAGTCTGCATATAGTCAGACTACAGCAAGACTTTATGTTATTTGAAGAAAAAATTACTCACCTTAGTACTGTTGTTTTCTTCTAATGGAGTCTTGCTGTATTCTGATCTCCCTCCCTGCCTCCCCTCTTGGAACCTAGTGTTCTGTAATGTGGCATGGCAGGCACAGTGCTGCACCTCAGAGGTGTACTTGACATGCCTTATCTTTTAAGGGTTTATCTTTAATATTTTGATTGTTCACTACCCACTTATTTTTCTTTTTGGGGTTCTCTTGAGTCTTTTGACCCTAAAAATCTGTGTTATGCCCTTTGGGAAAAAGTTTTAGAAACAATTTCTAACTATAGAGTTAGTTAGTTTACTGCTCACAAGAATCTGACAGTTAGACTTCAGAGTACCACAAACAGAGGTTTGAAAACCGAGCTTGAGCTCAATGTTCTACGCTTGTGCATAGAGTTAATCCTTTACTCTCTGGAGCAGTTCAAGTGCTGGGGCTAACTGCATATAGTCAGAATACAGCAAGACTCCATTAGAAGAAACAACATTACTAAGGTGAGTAATTTTTTCGTCTGCATCGCTGATAATCACTCCTTAGCAATAAAAGTGTTAAGGAAGATTTCACCTCCTTCCAGAATTGGTTGGTATCTAGGCATATGGTGCTGTATTAAAAGAAGACTAATTTAATGATCTTCCTGGACATAAGTTTCCACCACTCATTCACACTAGTGGGATTAGCGCCGGAGGCACTAGGATCCATCGGGAGCAAACTTTTTGCTGGAGGGTCGGCGCGAGAGATGGCGCCCGCGAGGGTAACGGCGCCCATGAGCAGCGGCTCGAGCGGTAATGACTGTCTCGGCACGACCTCCAACCGCCTTCAGTTCCTTTTTTCCGCTGTCGAGGCGGCTTCAGTGACGACGTCAGTCATTGTTGGAAAGTCAAACTTCAAACTAGCACATAGTTTTCGGTTTGTTTTTTGTAACTTTATCTCGATAGTAGTATCGCTTAATTTTATTCTATTTTTGTTAAATTTTCTAATATTTAAATTTTACTTGAAGAAGTCTTGGCCTACTGGACGAGTCGACCATGAGCAGGTCAGGTGACGGTAGGGAGCTTCATATGAAAGCTGTTCAGTCAGCCGGCTGGGTCCGTCAGCCTCCTTCTCCTCAGCGGGTTCCGACAACGGTCAGTCCGATGGCGGGATGGGCGGTCCCCGCCGCATAAAAAAACGGTCGCATTCTCGCACCGTCTCGCCTCGAGCTCTTCTTCGCCCACAGGTCAAAAAGAGAAGGTATCACCCGAGGTCGCTCTTCAGGTTGTCTTGCGCTGCCGACGCTGGTTATCGCAGAGTTGCCGTCTCTCTTCGAGTCGCCAACTTCCGTAATCGCTATCCTCGACATCGGAGCCCCTCTCCGCATATAGGTAGGACTCCAGATGAGCAGTTTCATCAGTGGGCCGCTCTTATGGAGCGAAGGGCTCGGAGGTTGGTTCTTCTGCCTGGCTCGGTTGCCTCGGAGCCTCGGGCCCCTCTGGCGATCAGGTAGGGCGGTTGACCTTCCTAGTCGCTTGTGCGCCTTCTTCGGTGCCAGCGACTGCTTAGGTGTTTCCCTCACATGGCTGGCACAGGGGCCACACCGATGCCCTTATCTCCTGGTTTTTTCCTTCTCTAGCTTTCCAGGTTCCTGGGGCTCTTCCGGCACCTTCCGCAGGGTCTGTTGGCTTGTCGGCTCCGTTTTCGGTGCCGTGGGTCTTGCGGCGTCGCGTGGTCTTGCGGGCGCCGTCTTGCCGGTGCCGTACGTGGCGCCGCTGAGCGCTTACGGGGCGCAGGCTCTCGGCGCCTGCGGTGCCTCGTGCCGCTTTCCAACCTGCTTTGTCGTTCTCGGCGTGGGGCCCTAGGGACTCTCCTTGTTTTCCTGCTATTTCCTCCTCTCCTAATTTTCACTCCTTTCCTGTCCAAACAGTCCTTTCTGGACCATCAGAAGATGATGTTGAGCCTGACCCAGACCTTCGATTGGGTGATGAAGTGGAGGAAACAGGATCTTTCTTTGCTACAGAGCCTGTGGTCGAGAACCTGTCCTTTAAGTCTCTGTTGAAGAACCTGAGATCCACTCTTTCTCTCCAGACTACAGACATCGATCCTGGGAAGATATTAAGACTTCCAGCCTTCCTTCGAGACGCTGTCTCAAATGGTATGGAATAATCCTGCTCTTATTCCCTCAGTGGCTAAATCCATTGATAAGAAGTATTCAGCTCCCAAGGATCGTCCCATTTTGGCATCCCAAGCCTTTTCGGATCCTATTGTAGTCCTGGCAGAGAATGACAAGGTCGTTCTTCCTCAAACTACTACGGCTCGACCTATTAACAAAGAGTCTCGTAAGATTGATACATTAGGTAAGAGAGTCTTTGCTGCCTCCACTCTAAGTATCGTATTGCCAGTTATCAAGGCTATTTTTCTCAGTATGAGTATATCCTGTGGCACTCTATGAAAAGAATGGTTGAAGCTCTTCCAGATTCGGACTCCAAGTCAGAGCTTCTTCTGACCGTTATTAGAGGTATTGAGTCCAATAACCAACAGGTCAAAGCCGCCATGGGCGCTTTTCGACACTGCTTCTCGCTCAGCAGCCGAGGTTTGTACTCGCGCCATTTCTGGCTGACTTCTGGTTCACGAATGATGCTCAGCAGCAGGTAATGGCGCTGCCTTTTGATGGCTCCTATCTTTTTGGCCCTCAGGTGGAGCAAGCCTTAGAGGCCACTCAGAAGACTAGATCGGCCATTAAATTGGCCAGACCTCCGCCTACCCCTCTCGGGGCATGTGAACAGACGTCAGTTTCATAGTCGTCAGTCCTTTCGAGGCAGAGGCAGGGGAAGCTTCCATAAGAGCCAACCTGCCCAACCTCAAAAGAAGGCGCAGCAGAAAGCGCAGGGGCCTAAAGCCCCCAGCGCCACCTTATGAATTTCTGGCCCAAGTTCCATCCACTCTGCTCGAGGTGGAACTTTCTCATCCGGTGGGAGGTCGTCTGATGTACTTCTACAACCAGTGGAAGTCCATAACTTCGGACAAATGGGTCCTTCGGATAATTCGCGAGGGTTATTCTCTCAATTTCTTGGAAACCCGCTGAATTGTCCTCCCTGACGACAACCCAGGTTGTCGGCCTCTCAGTCAGACCTCCTCACCGCCGAGATCCAGGGCCTTCTGAACAACAGGGCAATAGAACTGGTGCCCCCGCATCTGCGAAACACAGGGTTCTACTCCCTTACTTTCTGGTTCCAAAGAAATCTGGGGGGATGCGCCCCATTCTAGACCTCAGAAAGCTAAACAAATTCTCCCCAGGAGAAATTCAAAATGATTTCCCTAGGTACCCTGTTACCCTTGCTGCATCAGCACGACTGGCTGGCCTCTCTGGATATGCAGGATGCTTACCAGCATATCCCCGTCCACCCGACCCACCGCAAGTTCCTCAGGTTTGTAGCTTTGGGTCAGCATTATCAGTTCAGAGTCCTGCCCTTTGGGCTATCCTCGGCGCCGCGAGTTTTTACAAAGTGTTGTGCAGTTCTCAGCGCATCTCAGGAAGATCAGACTCCGAGTGTTTCCCTACCTGGACGATTGGCTTCTAGCAAGCCCTTCCAGCCAAGGGACTTTGGAAGCCGTGCATACGACTTCTCGTCTTCTCACGTCCATGGGAGTTCAGCTGAATTTGAAAAAATCTCAACTGCAGCCCTCCCAGAGGCTCCTTTTCATAGGGACGCTTCTAGACACCTCTTGCATGAGGCTTTCCTTCCAAAGGACAGAAGACTCGACCTCCTTCGGATGGCCCGTTACATCGGGAGAACCAATCGGTTACAGCTCTCTCGATGCAACGTATGTTGGGTCTCTATGGCGCCCTCGTGTTCACTGTACCTTGGCCCGTTGCACATGAGAACCACCCAATGGATGCTCTCCACTCAGTGGTCTCCGACCCTCACCCCAGTCTTATCCCATCAAGGTGGCGGGCCCCTTGAAGGTCTCTCACCTGGTGGTCTCAAAGAGACAATCTCCTGGAAGGATTCCCTTTGCTCCCCCGGATCATCAGATCTCCATCACCACAGACGCATCGCTAATGGGATGGGGAGCTCACTGTCACTCCCTCCACACTCAAGGTGTATGGACTCAGTTCGAAACTCATCTCCACATAAATGTCCTGGAGATGAGAGCGGTCCTCTATGCGATCCGAGCTCTGAGGGATGTCCTTTGTCACAAGAACATTCTCCTTCAAACGGACAACAAAGCTGTGATGTATTACATCAACAAGCAAGGCGGTGCTCATTCTTATCCCCTTTGCAGGGAAGCAATGAGGGTGTGGGAGTGGTGCTTGGAGCACAAGTCTCTGATTCAGCGGTTTATCTGCCAGGTGTACTAAAACGACCTAGCAGATCACCTCAGCAGAACGGAGGCAGACCCTCATGAGTGGTCTCGATCCAGCCGTAGCTCGGTCTCTGTTCAAGAGTGGGGACTCCAGACCTGGACCTTTGCATCCCCACTAGCAAAAACTGCCTCTCTTCTGCTCCAGAAATCCAGGGCCTGGCATTTTCTGTCAGGATGCGTTCAGGCTGCGGTGGACAAAGCGCTTTCTTCGCCTTTCCACGCTTTCTCTAATCCAGAGTACTCCTCAAGTTCGAGTCTCAGGGGACCAAGATGATTCTCATTGCTCCCTCCTGGCCTCGACAACTATGGTTTCTCTACTCAACTGTATGTTGGCAGCCTCTCCGAGACCACTTCCCTTGCAAATCAATCTTTTGACTCAGGGTTCGTTGGTCCATCCCAACCTGAAATCACTTCACCTTCATGCTTGGCTCCTGAAGAGATAGAAGTGAATCGGTTCAACGTCTCTCATAGAGTCTCAGACATCCTTCTGGCTGCTCGGAAGCCAGCCACCCGAAAAACGTACACTTCCAAATGGAAACGTTTTTCTCTCTGGTGTGCGAGGTCCTCTTGGAATCCCTTTTCCTGTCCTCCTGACAAGGTTCTGGAGTATCTTTTGGACCTATCAAACTCAGGTCTCCAGTACTCCACAGTTAAAGTTCACCTTAGTGCCATCTCAGCGTTCCATGAGCGGTTTCTTCCTTGACTCTGGCTCAGTTACCTATAGTAAAGAGATTTCTTAAGGGATTCTTCATACCAGACCCCTGTTAAGCGTCCGGTTGCAACCTGGGACATTAACCTGGTGCTGGACATGCTCACTGGAAGCCTTCTGAACCCCTAGCTACCTGTGAGCTAAAATTTCTTACCTGGAAGACTTCCTTCCTGGTGGCCATTACCTCAGCCCAGCAGGTCTCTGAGATACATGCCTGTTACGGACACTCCGTATACTGTATTCCATAAACACAAGGTAGTTCTCCGTACTCATCCTAAATTTCTTCCCAAGGTTGTGTCAGAATTCCATCTAAACCAACCTCTGGTACTTCCCGCTTACTTCGCTAATTTCCAAAATGAAGGGGCACGAGCTCTTTATTCCTTGGATGTTAAGAGAGCCTTGCAGTTCTATTTAGATAGAACCAAGGATGTTCGCAACACTCAGCAACTGTTTGTTTCTTTCAGCGACACCCGGCTCGGTCAACCTGTTGCTATCAGATGCATCTCATCATGGTTAGTGGCATGCCTTCGACATTGCTATTCCATGGCTCAAGTTAAATTAGAAGGTAGAGTGCACGCTCACTCTACTAGGGCGGTCGCGGCATCCCTAGCGGAAATTCGCAATGTTCCAATTGCAGATATCTGCAACGCCGCCACCTGGAGCTCAGTGCATACCTTCGTTAAGCACTATGCACTGGATGTTCATGCCAGGCGTCATTCCACATTCGGCAGAACTATCCTCAATGGACTTCTGTCTTAGTTGCGTGAGCTCTCGCTCTCCTGCCGCCCTTTTGGGGGATTATCAGCTTGGTACTCTCCCACTAGTGTGAATGAGTGGTGGAGACTTATGTCCAGGAAGATATGAAAATTACGTACCTACCGTAATTCTTGATCTTCTTGGACGAGTCTCCACCACTCATTCACACGCCCACCTTCCATCCCCCGAGCTCACCGCTGTGTTGGTCTTCACTCCCTCAAATCTTTAGGCCGTGAAGACTTCTTTGTTGACCCTTCTTTCACGGGTCGTCACGGACTATCTTATGTCCATTTTTTAAGGTTACATTTACTCTTTATGTTAGTTACGCTGCACCTCCTTGGTAAAAAGGTACTGAGGCGGTTGGAGGGTCGTCGCCGAGATAGTCATTACTGCTCGAGCCGCTCCTCGCGGCGCCATCTCTCGCGCCAACCCTCCAGCAAAAAGTTTGCTCCCGATGGGTCCTAGTGCCTCCGGCGCTAATCCCACTAGTGTGAATGAGTGGTGGAGACTCGTCCAAGAAGATCAAGAATTACGGTAGGTACGTAATTTTCATATTTTCACAGTGCGCAGGATGGAACCTCCCCCAATGATAACAGTGGTAGACTCCAAGGGTGTTGCCATTGAAAGGGTTAACACATTTAAATATCTTGGTATTGACCTAGAGTCACACCTGTCCTTTGAATATGATGTTAATTATAGGATCACGGATATGTTGTTCATCCACACTTCTTGGCATGTCCCTTTCCCTTTAAGGATCGCTAGAAGGTCTTCATGCTGGCTCCTTCCACCCATCTGGGTGGTATATCCCTCTGCTTCGCCCCATGATGCCACATCTTCCTTTCCGCTGGAAGATTTAGGTTGTCTCCCTCATGCTCCCTCATATTGTAGGTCCTGGCTTCAAAACATTCGGATCTTATCTGTGTCAGTCTTCACCATTTATCACCTTTGAGTAGTGGCTGGAGGTCATGACCCTGCAGGAGCAGTCTTTGTTTTTCTTGTTTATTTCTTATTTTTGGATGGGTGGAGTCGACGCACCATTGGTGCCACCCTCAAGGCCGATGCACTGTGTGGCGCTCATGGGTTGGCCGTTAGGTGTTGTCGACTCCATCCTCCTACCAGTTCTTTGTCTCCCACCATTGAGGTCACACCTCGTGGGTAGCTCTGCTGCTTGAAAGGCCTGTTGTCCTGGTTGAGGCCTTCGGCTCTGTTCTCCATTCTCGAAGTCCGTCAACTCCACTAACTAAACTTTATCCTGCCAGTTCCGCTGTTCGCTCCATTCAACGTCGCCTGGTAAGACTGTTCCTTTTCTTTTATTTTGCGATGTCGACTCTTGTTTGGTGTTCTTTTTCCATAGGTCATGTCTCAATCAGTGGGCAAGAAAACTATCAAGACGGGACGGCTCCCTATGAGTCAGTGCCTGTGCGACCATAAGTATTCTGTCACTGACCAACATGACCCTTGCCTCGTGTGTCTTGGCCCGCTACACGACATGGATCTGTGCGACACCTGCTTCTCCATGGACCGTTGTGTCATTGAACAACATGCATGGAAAGTTGGACGAGCTCTGCCGACTTTTCGGGGAACGGGTGTGCACTTGTTGGGCCAAGCCACGCTCTTTCGGCCTTTCCTCTGGGTCCCCTCCCGGCTCTATACGGGCCACGGAGGAGAGGGCTTCTGTTTCTAGTAGCCTTGCTATTGCAGAAGCCCCTTCCATGGTGCGGGAGGCCCAGTCTGTTCCCCTTTGGGGACAGGAGGGAGGCACCACCTTGGCAGTTGTACCTTCGGGGCTGAAGGCTCCCCTGGTTTCATGCCCTTGGCTCGGAAGGCCTGGGTCGCGCCGTCCTCAGTGCCATTGTCGGTGCTGTCTTGAGCCTCAGCGTTGTTCATGGTGCCGTCGTCACGTCGCTGATGGTGCTGACGGTGCCATGGGAGGGTCTATGGTGCCATCCCTTATGGTTTTTGCTTCAGCGCTGTCCATGGTGCTGTGGTTGAGCATGGCGCAGTGTCCAGCTCTGGAGCCGCTTTTGGTGTCGAGTGAGGACATGGGGCGTGGCGGGTTTGGATCTCGGCGCCGTCCGTGGTGCTGAGAGTGTGGTTGGAGCCATTGTCCGGTGCCTTCTCTGGCCTGCCGTCGCCGCTCGTGGTGCCGTGGTCAGGATGGCACCATGGGGTTCTGGCCTTGGTGCCGGTGTGTTTGGATCAGTCATCGGCACCGTGGGTCGGACAGCATCATGACAGGCTCCAGCTCCAATGCTGCTGCTATCGTCGGTGCCATGTCTTGTTGCACCGTTTGCAGTGCGGCTGAGGACATTGGCGCGTACTCTGGTGCAGTCACTCGGTCTGATGTCCCAGTCAGTCAGGATGGCAGCGGACATCCATGTACCATTTGGCACAGAACTTCGATCTCCACCTCCTCTTCGGAGGAATCGGATTCTGAGTCAGACAAACAGTCTGACTCTTTGGAGTTTGCTGCTCATGTGGACACCTTTATTAGCGTCCTCAACAGGCCAGAGTCACCCTCCCTCTGAGAAGCAGACAGTGGTCCCCGGGTCCAGGGTCAGTGGTTCTGACCAGCATTCGGTGGTGCAGACCACCATTGCCCGCAACCTGGCCTCAGAGGGTTCTCTGACCCCTCAGTGGTGGTACCCCCTCGGTTGGTGTGCCTGGATCGCCCAACTTTGGGGCCGATCAGAGTACCCTCAGGAAGGGAGGGTGCTGTTCTCTGGATAGTCCCTTTGAGGACTGACCAGGGCTGCCAGCTGCCTAGGCTGGCTTTTTCGAGGAGAAGGGCTCTTTTGGACTCTGAGGGGTCGAGAGGTAGGGGTTTGATATGGCAACCCTTTTCTGGGACCCACCCGGGTTCCGGAAGGAGTCGTCATGTGGATCTCCACCCTTCCTTTTCAGTGTCCTCGAGAAGGCCCTGTTCTTTGGAGGTAGGTGACTGTCCTTTTGGACTTTCATGGCCCTGGTCATCTCACGGGGGGGATTCTTCAGGGCGCAACCTAGGCAGTTCCAGTATGGTTGACCAGCTGTCGGCTATTGAGTGTTCTGGAACTCCCTCTTTCCTTGGTGCTCCAGGTGTGCTCTCTGGTCCAGGTAGAGGACAGCCAATTCCTGATCTCATCTGTGACAGTCTTCACCATTCAACACATTTGGGTACTCAGCTGGAGGTCAGGACCCTGCGGGTTTTTTTTTTGGTAGGTGGAGCTGATGTGCTCTCGGTGCCGCCCTCGAGGCCGACATTCTATGTGGTACTCAGGAGTTGCCCGTTAGGCGCCATCGACTCCACCTGCCTGCCAGTTTTTCATCTCCACTGTTGAGGTCACCACGTGGGAAGCTTCCTCCAGCTTGAGTTCTGGTCTACCTGTTTGTAGTTCGTTCTAGTTTAAAATGTTTCGACGTCAAGTCCGTCGGTTTCTCCTGCCGGTTCTGCTAGCCACTCGATGTTGCCGGTAAGTCCTTTCCATTTTACTATTTTCCAGCGATAATAAGTCTTGTTTGTATTTCTTTCCAAAGGTCATGTCTAGGTTGGAGGGCAAGAAGATTTCGAAGATGGGTGAGCCCCCCATGCGGCCGAAAATTTTCCTTCACCGACCAGCACAACTGTTGACTTTCGTGTCTTGGCCTGCTTCACGACATGGATTCGTGTGACGGCTGCTTCTCCATGGACCACCGGGTCAACGAACAGCGCGCATGGAAAGTGGGGCGAGGTCCTCCAACTTTTGGGAGTCGGGTGCACACTTGTCAGGCCAAGCCACACTCTCTCGGCCTTTCCTCCTAATCCCCTCCCAGTTCTACACGGACCTAGGAGTAGGGAGCCTTGGCTTCTAGTAGCCTAGCTGTGGTCAAGGCTCCTCACGCGGTGCAGGAGGCCCAGTCCATTCCCTTCGGGGGCGGGCGGGGGCACCACCATGGCAGTGCCCCTTCAGGGGCGAAGGCGCCCCCAGTGTCAGACCTGCGGTTCGCAAGGCCTGGGTTGGCATTGTCCTCGATGCCGTTGGTCGGCGCCATTTCAGGCCTCGGCGCCGTGGGCCCTGGTGGAGTCATCATCGGTGACGGTCCATCGCTTGGCACAATGGCTGCTGTCAGTGCCGTTTGCGGTGCCGATACTGCTAGTGGTGCCATGGGAGTTGCTATGGCGCCATCCCTTTCTTCTCCTCGCCTCGACACCATCCACGGTGCCGAGGTTGAGCACGGCACTGTGTCCAGTTGTGGAGCCATTTGCGGCACCATGGGGGGTTCAGAAGGTGCTGTCGGAGCCATCGTCGGCGCCGTTTCTGTGAATTGCACCGTGGAGGTTTCTGACTTAGGCGCCATCGTCGGCGCTGTCTCTGCCCTCAGTGCCGCTTGTGGTGCCGTGGCAGATTCCAACTTCGAGGCTGCTGTTCAGGCTGGAGCCGTGTCTTCTTCGGCCGCTGTTCGTGGTGCTGCGGAGGACACTGGCACCGACTTGGGTGCGGTCTCCATTTCTGGCATCCTGTTTGGTAGGGATGGCGAAAGGCGACCACCCACTGTTTGGAACAGGGCCTCTGTCTCCATCTCTTCAGAGGTGGAGTCGGACTCTGAGTCAGACAGGCAGTCTGGCTCGTTGGAACTAGCTGCTAGTGTGAGTAGCCTTGTGGTGTTTTCGACAGACCGGAGTCAGCCCCCCCCTCTGAGGAGCGGCCGGTGACTTCCAAGGCTGGGGTCAGGGGCGCTGTCCAGCGAGCAGTGGTGCATGCCATCATTGCACTGCAGCCCTGCCTTGGAGGGTTCGCAACCCCCCTCATGTGGTGTGCCTGGATCGCCCAACTTTGGGGCCGATCAGAGCACCTATGAGAGGGGAGGGTACTGTGCCTTGGATAGCTCCCTCGGGTGCTGACCAGGGCTGTCAGTTTCCTAGGCTGGCCATCTCGAGGAGGAGGGCACTCTTGGATTCCGAGGGGTCAGGGGGCTTAGGGTCTGTGCAGAGGCCTATTTCGGGGGCTCATTCAGGCTCTGGAAGAAGCCGCAGTGCAGATCTCTGCTCTTCCTTTTCATTTTCTGTGAGAGAGCCCCATTCTTTTGAGCTAGGGGACTGTTCTTCTGGACCTGTACGGCCCCGGTCGCCTCACAGGGGGCATTCTTCCGGGCGCAGCCAAGGCAGTTCCGAAATGGTTGTTCAGCTGTCAGCTGTGGAGTCTTCCGGAGCACCTTCATCTTCTGGCGCTCCTGGTCCACTCCCTAGCCCAGGCGGAGGTCAGCTGACTTATCTTCTCAGCTCTGTCCCCATCCCTCTGTCTCACTGTCATGCGCTCCCAGGCATCTTTGGTCCTAGCGGGCCTATCTACTGGGAGCAGTTTAGAGCCGTGTCGGCTCGCTTTCCTGCTTACGCCAGGGCAGTGGACAGACAGGTTTTTCAACCTCCCCCCCCGAGCAGCCACCCTCTGAACAGTTGAGGTCCTCTAACTCTTCATCCCCCTCTTCTGGGGGAGAGGAGTCTTCTGTCCACTTCTCCCCAGCCACTGATCTTGCGGAGTATCAGCGATTCCTTGTGAGGATGTTGGAGGACCTGCATCTCTCTCTTGCCACTCAGAGCAATCTGGAGCACTCAGCGCACACCTTTTTGGGCGACTTCAGTGAGGACACCCTTGTGGTGCCCCCCCGGCCTGCTCCCTTTAGAGAGGCGTCGTTGCATTCCTGGCAGAGACCCTTTTCCAGAGTCGCCGCTCCTAGGGATCTCTGCCAGAGGTATTGCTCCCCCATAGAGTCTCCAGGTTCCATGCCTCATCCTCAGTCAGAATTGACACAACTGGACACTCCCGATGGGCTTCGCGCCCTTCACCGTGACCGGCCCCCAGATCAAGACTCTTCGGATTTTGACTTCTGTGGTAAGAGGACTTTCTACTCGGTATGGTTGCTGCTTTCTATTTCCGCACATCAGGCCCACTATGCAGCCTATGACAGGTTCTTGTGGTCCAGGCTGGGTCAGCTCCTAGCCTGATTGCCTGACACAGAGCAAACCAGACAAGCCATTGCACTCTCTGCGCATGGCCTGGAGCTAGCAAGGCACCAAGCAAGGGCATCGTATGATGCCAGTGAGGTAGCTACCAGGGTCGTAGGGACAGCGATCTGCACTAGATGGACAGCATGACTCCATCTTTCCCGGTTGTCACCCTTGGCCCAGCATAGGATGGTTAACTCTGTACATCAGAGGACCTATCTCTTTTCCTGCAGGGTGAGGTGGCGTCTGTCGGGGCAACTTCCTTCCCCCTCCGGGGGGTCCCCATCTCACTCCCCTGCTCTCAGACCTCTCCAGGCCCAGAAGGTTCTCCCTCTTATTGTGTCACCCACTGACAGCTAAGGGACTCTGTCCTTTAAGGTTTTTAATGCCCCCACCCAAATGTGATGAATGTGAAGATTGACACAGATAAGATGAAAATTACATACCTACCATAATTATGATCTTTCTGTGTGTCTTCACCATTAATCACAACCCCCCACCATCCCCTGGGGCTTCAGTCTCTGGATCCCCTCCTCTCTGTGCCTTTCCTTGCCTTCCTCCCCTGTCTTGTCAGTGGGAGGGTAATCTGGGGCAGATGGTGGGATGGTTTATCTGGGGGGAGAGTGGTCAGGATGGGGCGGCACTCCCTCTTTAGTGCTGTCTCCCTTCCTTTGGAGTGAGAGGGGCCGGTTGCCCTCCATCCTCGCCTCCTTCTTGTCCCTTTTCAAATCTCAGTTTTCTGGTCCTCTGAACATGTTTTAAAGCTCATTTATCCCTACTAAAAATTCTTGTTTGTACATGTGAGAGGGGGCAGAACCTCTGTCTCTGTCCTCTAAGAATATCCATTTGTCTCTCATGAAGGAGTTTCTTTGCCAGTGATTCTGTGCCTTGAATTCTTGTAATTAAGCCTCTTGGCTACTCCTTGCAGTTCCTATACAATCTAGAGACAGGACAGAATCCAGCATGTTCTGGCATTTTGTTCCCCCTCTCATGCTAAACTTTTATGTCTCAAAAATTTCCATATCCTTCCCTAACTCCCACCCTTTTCAGTTTTCCAGAATTTGGGGCCCCCTTTCCAATCTCCCTAGCATTTTGTTTCTCTCTTGCTCTGTCCTATCAGTCATTTATTTCTCCTTTTGGTTTTTTTATCTTTTCCCTTTTCTGTCCTTGGACTCTCTTGTCCCACCCTCCCAGCCCTCTTTTCCTCACCTCTCTGGCGACTCAGACCTGGCATGCAGGCGGTGTCGGCGCGCCTAATGGCTAACCCGCGACCGCCACGTAGAACGTCGGCCTCGAGGGTGGCACCAAGAGCGTGTCAGCTCCACCTACCAAAAAAAAAAAAAAAGCTCCCACGGAGTCCTGGCCTCCGGTTGAGTACCCAAATGTGATGAATGGTGAAGATACACAGAAAGATCATAATTACGGTAGGTACGTAATTTTCATTTCTCGGCTCTGTCCCTTCTCCTCTGCCACCATCTCCTGCTCTCCTTGTTATTCTTGGTCCTAGCAATCCTCTCTACTGGGAGCAGTTCAGAGCTGTGGCTGCTCAATTTCCCTCTTATGTCAGGGCTATGGACAGACAGGTTTTTCAACCTCCCCCTGAGCAGCCAGCTTCTGAACTCTTGAGGCCCTCTGACTCATCATTCCCCTATTCTGGAGGAGAGGAACCATCTGTCCACATCTCCCCAGCTGCTGATCTCGCAGTGTACCAGCGATTCCTTGTGAGGATGTTGGAGGACCTGCACATCACCCCACCCATGCAGCACAATCCGGAGCACTTGATGCATGCCTTTTTAGGTGGTTTCAGTGAGGACACCCTTGTGGTGCCCCCTTCTCCCTTTCGGAAGGCATTGTTGCGTTTCTGGCAGAGACCCTTTTCCGGAGTTCCAGCCCCTAGATATCTCTGCCAGAGGCATTGTACCCTCCCCCCATGGAGTCTCCAGGTTCTATGCCTCATCTTCAGTCAGGATTGACGCAGCTGGACACTCCTGATGGGCTTCATGCCCTTCACCGTGACCGGCCCCCAGATCAAGATTCTATGGATTTTGACTTCTGGGGGAGGAGGACTTTTTACTCAGCACGGTTGTTGCTCTCTATTTCAGCACATCAGGCCCACTGTGCTACCTATGATTGGTTCCTGTGGTCCAGGTTAGGTCAACTCCTAGCCACTATGCCTGACATGCAGGTAACCAGACAAGCCATTGCACTCTCTGCACATGGCCTGGAGCTAGCAAGGCACCAAGCGAGGGCATCTTACAGCACTAATGATGTAGCTTCCAGGGTTGTAGGGACAGCGATCTGCACTAGACGGATGGCATGGCTGCGTCTTTCTCAGTTGTCACCCTTGGCCCGGTGTAGGGTGATTTCCTCTCCCTACCAGAGAACCCATCTTTTCTCCCGTAGGGTGAGACAGTGTCTGTCGGGGCAAATTCCTACTCTTCCTGAGGAGTCCCTGTCTCACTCTCCCCACTCCGAGGCCTCTCCAGGCCCATGAAGGTTCTCTCTGTTGGTGTGCCACCCTCTGAGAGCTAAGGGACTTACTCCTTTAGGGTCTAGGGCCCCCTTCGGGGGGGCTCTGCACTCACCCAAAGGTGATGAATGGTGAAGATTGACACAGATAAGATATGAAAATTACGTACCTACCGTAATTCTGATCTTACTGTGTATCTTCACCATTCATCACAATCCCAGCCACCATCTCTCCGGGGCCTCAGTCTCTGGCTCCTTCCTCCCTCTCTGTGCCCTCTTTTTGGCCCTCCTCCTTTCTGTTGGTCAGGAGTGGGGTGACCTTGGGCACATAGGGGGATGTTTTTCTATAGGGGAGAGTGGTCGGAATGGGGGGCACTCCTTCCTCAGTAGCTGATTCTGCTTTTATGAGAGTTATTGCCAGCAGTTCTGTGCCTTGAATTCTGGCAGTTTAGCCTTCTGGCTACTCCTTCGCAGTTCCTATACAATCTGGAGACAGGTCAAGGTTCCAGGGTGTGCTCCCTTCTCCCCCCCAACACCCTTTTCTCTAGATTCCTTAACCCTGCCTCCCTCCAACTTTCTACTCCAGAGATTGGGATCCTTCCCAATCCCCTTAATTTTCCACCTTATTCTGTCCTCTCAGTCATTTATTTCTTCTTTTAGTTTGTTTATTATTTCCTTTGTCTGTCCTATGTTTGTTGGGAAAACCGTGTTGGCGAGTTTTTGACGGTACAACAGGCTGGCGGAAAAGGTTTTCAGTATAGACCCCTATAGTGAAACCAATCCTTAGCAAATTACCTGGGACATACTGTCAACTAGTTCTGATTTGACGCTGAATAGGTCACACAGAGCCTGTCCTGTACTAAGACCTGGAATGTGGTGTGTTTTACCTGATGAGAGTGACTGCTGCTTTGTAAAAATCAACCTCTGATTTAAAGGAGTTGTTTAATCTTACAATTTAGTTGCAGGTTTTATCCTAATAGTCGTGTCTAACATGAAAAAATGCACCCAGATTTCAGAGTATTCAAATAACCTACAGAAGCGTTTTGAACAACAGCAAAAAAAAAAACAACTCACGCACACACACAGAACAAGCAGCAGGAATTGGTCAGGAAAAAAGAATAGAATCCTGTTTTATCTAGGCCAATCAAACTGATGTATTTGTAATGGGTAAGGGGTGGTTGTATACCGGCACTTTTAATGTTTTACTAACGATTCAAAACCAATTTGTGGTCCCAAGAGAATTGTCCGTTTCATCTGTCTTGTCCCTTCATTTTAACTGAACGAGCAATAAAATGGGAGTTCCCTATATAAAAACAAGCATTTGTCAATGCCGAATGTTTGCTTGCTGGCATTGGTAGTGATAGTGTAGAAGTTACAGAGCTGCGTAATAGTAATAGCAGTGAAGTATTGAACTGAAGCCAACCCCACCACCACCCTGCAGAGAGTGACAGGCATTGGGGTGTGCCTTTGGGTCGTCAGGCATAACGGCCACGCTTTTTCAGTACACCCCACCCAGCAGACACTGGCAAGTGTCACGGTGTTCCTTGGGGTCTTTGGTCCTTATGCGCACGCCATTCCATTAGGAAATACAGTGGGATGGGTGCGACATAGGAGAATGGGGTGAACTTTGGGGCTGAAGAGACCAAGGCATACCTCAGTGCTTCTCACTGGCTGCAGGGTGTGGAATGGCATGAGCATTACAGGCAAGAATCCCAAGTCACACCCCTGATACCTGTCATTCTCTACAGGGTTGGGCGTTATGGTTGGAAACCCTAATACCTCACGCATTCATTGGTATTTTCACTCAAATGTTCAACATGGTTTTTGTGACCCCACCTCATGAAGAGGGAATATCAGCTTCTTGGCAGCTGCTTATGCACAGTGACTACAGCATTTAGCACCACAGGTGCAAAACATTCTGAACAGGATGTAAAAATGACAGCTGTACTGTTCATGGGAGATGTAAAAATGGCAATGTTGTAAACCTCAGTAAAAATATTTAAAAATGGTGAAGTCATGGCGTATAGAAACTGTGCAACACACCGTAATATAATTAGGTTGGGATTTTTTACAGCAGATTGTCAACTCAGGCATTTTGGTGCCTCGATCATGAACAGTGTCACTGTGATTTTCTTTATCTGTCCCGAACAATAATTTCCCACAGCGACCACGCATCTCTGCGCTGAAAGTGTGAAAACACACTTTGGCCATGTTGTGAAAAATGACAGCTGTACTGTAAATAAGGCAGTGTGGAAAAATGCCACTGGTGAAAATCTGGACTTAAAATATTACAAAGTCATGAACTTATGAGGGTGCGTGGAAACTGCACAATGCTCACTCATAACACAGTCATTTTATGGACTTTTGTCACCAATTTTTCAACATAGTCATTTTAAGACCTCTGCTCATGAACTGTGTAACTGTGATTTTCTTAATCTGTCCCAAACATTGCTTTCACACACCAACAGCACCACTGTGCGCTACATGTGCAAAAACACATTTTGGGCAGCATATGAAAAAATGGCAGCTGTACTGTTCATAAGGAAGTGTAATAAAATGGCAATGTTGAAAATCTGGAGTGAAAATATTAAATTTGCAAACTTATGAGCATGCATAGGAACTGCGCAACGCACGCTCGTAAAACAGTCATTTTTAGGAATGTTTTCACCAAATTTTCAACATAGCCATTTTAAGACCTCTGCTCATGAACAGTGTCACTGTGAATTTCTTAATTTGTCCCGTACATTGATTTAGCACACTGACTGCGCCATTGCGTGCTACATGGGCAGAAACACGTTTTGGGTGAGATGTGAAAAATGACAGCTGTACTGCTTATAAGAACGTGTGGTAAAATGGCAATGTTGAAAATCTGGAGTGAAAATATTGAAAATTTGTGAACTTACGAGCGTGCATAGGAACTGCGCAACGCATACTCCTAAAACAGTCGTTTTTTGAAATTTTTCCACCAAATTTTTTAAAATAGGCTTCTTGAGAGCCCACCTTATGAACACTGGCAGTGTCACTTCGTTAACCAGTCCCAAAAGGTGATTTCGCGCAGTGACTGCGAAATCACCCTTCAGGCCTGAATAATGCCATGACAGTGACATCATTCATGAGAAGGGGTCCCAAAAACCCCATGTTGAAAATTTGGTGCAAGAATTCCAAAAAATGCCTGAGATATGCAACAAAGTTGAAACCCCCCTATCTTGCTCATTATACAGCTTACCGGCATTTCCTCAGTTTGCGGTCGGCTTTGAAGAGTGCAGACGTGTTCCCGGTCCACCGAAGATCATCGCGCCGAGGTCTGGAGGTAAGTATGGGGTGAGGGGGGTTGTGGGGAGGCAGGGTGCGCAGTGGGTGGGTGCAGGTTGTGGGAGGGGGGCCAGGGAGACTACGTGGGACCATTTTTTCTTTACAGGTGTTCTTTTTGTTTCCAACGATGATGCGGGACGTTTGCCATGTTGGGGTGGGCTCCCAGTGTGGCACAAGGACGGTTGGGGGGCATTCAGCTGATGGGGGATTGGGCACCCCTGTCGCCCAAAGCATCGATTGCCATGCTGGGGTGGGCTCCCAGCGTGGCACCCAGTACTCGGGGGGGTGAGGACAGTGGAGCCGATGGGGGATTGGGCACCCCTGGCTATATCATGAGTTGCCACGCTGGGGTGGGCACCCAGCATGGCATTTGGAAGGCTTTGGGGGTGGGGGGGCGCAGCACAGCCGATGGGGGATTGGGCACCCGTCGGCTATACAGTGTGTGCGTGCATGTGGGAGGCGCGCGCTATGCAGGTGTGTGTGTGGGAGGGGGAGCTGCGCATGAGCAAGCGATATCTTATCGCTGCTCACTGAAGCGTAGCTCCCCCTTTGAACTGTATGCCACTGCATTTTGGAGCTTGTCATAGACAGCTCCATCATGCATTGGTTTACAGGGGCCGTGCCTGCCAACACACTGATTGAATCGGAAGAGTGGGTGACACACCTCCAAAATTTTGGATGATGGCACTATGTATCAATTATGTATTGCAAGCAAACATAAGAAACATAATAAATGTATCTTAATTTTTGAAGACCTTTTCCTTTTTTTTTGTGTGTGCATATGTGACGTATGAATGAGGGATCCATTCACCGTAGATCAAGGGAGGATGTGAAATGGTGCAGGTACATGGAGGGGGGTGAACAAAGTGGTAGACAGTAAGCCCTACCAGAGCTTTAGGCTGATGTAGCACAGCAATATATGGGGGAGGGTAAACAAAGTGGTAGACAGTAAGCCCTACAAGAGCTTCAGGTTGATGTAGCACAGCTGGACTAAGGCAAGGGAGGATGTGAAATGGTACAGGTACATGGGGGGGTGAACAAAGTGGTAGACAGTAAGCCCTACAGGTAGTACAGTACGCTCAAGTTTGTTTGCATAGGTTTTAGCAGCAGGGAGTTCACATTGACAGAGTCTAGTAAGAAAAACACTTGGAATTACACATACAACGAAGTCTGAGTTTTCACGTCCAAATGCTGAGGTATTTTTTCTGGAGGATTAGAACCCATGGAGTCCATGAAGGTGTGCTTTGTAGAGCTGGCGTGTGTAAGGACTGTTAGGCACCCACACATTTTGGTGGTCCTGCTTTGGCAGGGAACAATTTATTAAAGTAATGATGTGTGGCTTGTCTCTCTAAGCTAGACAAGACTACACCATCCTATCAGGCAACTGACACAGTTGATCTGTGATCAGGGAATATCTGGACAATGCTAATCTATTAAATCCAGCTCAATCTGGATTCAGGGCCAAACATAGCACTATCACTGCATTAGCCAAGGTCACCAATGATTGACAAACCGAACTGGATAAAAAGAACAATGTCTGTGCAGTATTCCTGGACCTGAGCAAAGCATTCGACACTGTGGACCATGAATTGCTACTCTCATCCCTACACTCCATTGGCCTAGATCCATCCTCCCTTAAGTGGTTCAGATGCTACTTCTCGGTAGATCACAGCAGGTAAAGCTGAAGGTGACCTCTCCCATTAAGACCACTGTCAAGAGGAGTCCCCAAGGCTCTATTCTGGGTCCTATCCTTTTGCCATTTATATAAATAAAATTGATTCAACCCTTACCAAGTCCTCAGTACATCTCTTTGCTGATGACACTGTACTGTATGTCAACAACCCTTCACCTAAAGTTGCTCATGAAATCCTACAAGCAGAATTCTCCCTGTTACAACATCAGCTTCTCGAGAAAAAGCTTCTGCTAAATGCAAAGAAAACCAAAGCAATGATGTTCACAACCCAAAACTCCACCAACACATCCTCTTCAATCAGTCTCCCCCAGATATGCACTATACTTGGAGAAAATCTGGAGTATGTTGAAAATTTCAAATACCTAGGTGTGTGGATTGACAACAGACTTGACTTTACTCAGCATCTAGAACAACTGCTGAAAAGCTTCGCCTAAGGCTTGGCCTCCTCTGCAGATTAAAACCCTTCCTTAATAGAGATTCAAAGATGAGATTAGTCCAGGCCATCTTTCTATCAGTCATTGACTACGCAGACTTCCTCTATAGTCACTGCTCCACTCCCTACCTTCAAAAGTTGGATACCTTATACCATAGAGCAACAGTTCTCAAACTTTGTCATAGTGAGCCTCCCTTAAGCCATGGAAAAGATCTTGAGCCTCCCCCAGAATACTGAAATACGTTTGGGCCTTCCCATAGAAAATAGCCTACTTTTCACAGTACATCAGGAATAAATTTAAACCTCTTTGCATAGCTGGCTCTCATGTTATTACGCTTATTGTAACCCCCCCCCCCAAACAGGACAACCTACTTGCTCCAATATTTTGACTCTTCAACCATTGTTGCCCCTTACTGCCATACCTTCATGGGTCAGACTGCTTTTTCTGTTTCCCCTCTAACTGGAATAACCTTCCTGCCAACCTCTGCCTCTCCCCCTCTCACCCGACTCATAAGCAACTTCTCAGGGATCATTTTGCTCCCTCCTGTTCTTATTCCTAGTACCTGTATGGTTAACTCTTGTATTTGGACAGTTCTGCTGCCAGTCTAATTGACCAATTGTTAGTTTATTGTTCTGAATTTATTTGCATGTTTATTCATTTTGTATTGCTTAAGTGTTTTGCAGTTACATTTTGAATTGGATTCTCTCACTACCCTTCCCTGGGTACACCTGAAGTAAGCCATGGCTCAGTGTACAGTACCTTCCCTAGTCACCGACTTGTGAATAAATACATAAATTCACCTACTATTATCCTCTTTCAGTTTGCCTTATCCCTTCACACAAAATCTATAAAGTTCAAAATTGAAATATAATACTTTTTTTCAAGACTTGCTTGAGCCTCCCCTGGAACAGGTTGGGGCCTCCCCAGGGAGGCTGGCCTCACCACTTGAGAACCCCTACCATAGAGCAATAAGGTTCATTACAGACCTGCCATATAATACTCACCATTGTTCTCTCTATGATTCAGTTGGATGGGTTTCCCTTCACGTCAGGAGGAGCAGAAATGCAGCTCTATGGATCTACAGAGCTTTATCAAAAAAAACTTCCAAGCTATATCCTGGACTGCTTCAACCTGACCACTCCCAGCTCCTATGCCCTAAGAAGCAACAATATCATCCTGCTCAAATTGCCCAAAGTCAACACCAAAATAGGGAGGGCAGCAATCAGCTACTCTCTAGCCATAGCATGGAACACCCTACAAAAATCCCTAAAACTGTCCATTATCATTCCATTTACATCCTTCAAGCAGCACTGTACAGCCTTCTTCACAGAGAAATGCAGTTGCTACCGCTAGAGATAGAATAGTCATCCCACAAAACCTTATTCCAATCACATATGGCATATTACTTCCAGCCAGACACCGCCAGTATATGGCACCCAATATTCCTTCACCATCCTTGTACTCATTATGTGAGTGACTGTCATGGCCTCATTGTGATATATATGTATTGTACATATTGTAGATGTTAGTTTAACTTTCTCTGCCAAGCTTTAACATGTGAATTCTCTGTATATTATTGTGTTATAAATAACATGTTCTTGTTTCTGTATGTAGAACTGTCTCATAAGTATGTGATGTAATTGCTGTGCACCAACTCGAACCTTGACCTTATCAGGTCCATCTTGTAAATGAGCCTTGCTCAATGATGATCGCCTGAATAAATAAAGATTTGATTGATTGATTGATTGATCTGTGTGTGTGTGGGGGAGGAGCTGCTCACTGAAGCGTAGCTCCCTCTTTCAACTGTATGCTACTGCATTTTCAACTGCTGTCATAGACAGCTTCAGCAGTGATTGGAGAACTGTGACCACGCCTGCAAACACACTGACTGAATTGGAAGATGCTGACACACCTCTGAAAAACTCAGATGATGGCACTATGTTTCTTGTACATGCGTGCAAGCAAACATAAAAATGTGGGATTTCTTGTATCTTGTGAATGGGGTAAGGGAAGATGACCAAGAATGACTGATACATGCACTGAGTCTATCCACTCATTTACAGATGAATATATCTCCTTCAGTTCATAATCTTCAAAGCTATACCCGCTTCCCCATATAGTACTGTACCTAGAGGGCTCACAACTAAACACAATTATAAAGAATAATTTAGTTTTGCACCACTACAAGTATGTACTTAAATGTAGGTTTACATGGCCAAGTGTGACCTTTATCTTGAAATGTAATCAGAGGCTACACAGCATATATGAACATACGAAATTTGCCAGCAGATAAAGGCCTAGAGGTCTATCAAGTCTGCTCGAATGTGCAGCTAGCACCCCTTATTCTGCAGCTGCCCCTCCCTTCCACCCTTCCCCTTCATTAACCCTCCCCCTTGTCCTGTCCCATCCTTGTTTGATGCAGTCCACTGTTCTACTGAATACCACTTCAGCAGGTAACGCATTCCACCCAGCCACCACCCGCTCTGTAAAAAAGTGTCTCCTCATCTCTCTCCTGAACCTTCCTCGCTCCAGTCTCATATCATCATGACCCCTGGTGTCCCTCCCTTCCCTTACTTTGAACAGCCCCTCTGTACCTGTCTTGTTTATTCCTTTCATGTATTTAAAGGTTTCAATCATGTCACCCCTGTCTCTCTGTCATATGATGGCATTGTGCACAGTTTGTCAGCATCCTATCTCCAAAATGTAATTCTGGATCCGCAAGCCATGTGACTCAAACACCAACCTCTAGAATTTGAGCCCATTATAAAGTTCTGCCTGCAGAGGAAATTTCCAGGTGGGCTTTCTTTGTTGGGCACCTGACCACCTTCTAAACTCTGGGAATCTTTGGTTTTATCTTTTTATTATGTTTGCTTGCACGCATGTGCAATTATGTTTTCTTGCACTCGTGCAAGAAACATAGTGCCATCATCCGAGTTTTCGGAGGTATGGCAGCTGTCTTCCAATTCAGTTAGTGTGTTTGCAGGCACGGTCGCAGTTCTCCAATGAACGCTGCAGCTGTCTATGACATCAGTTGAAAATACAGTGGCTGTACAGTTGAAAGAGAGAGCTACGCTTCAGTGAACAGTGATAAGATATCGTGTGCTCATGCCCGCCCCCCCCACACACGCATGCACGCATATTGCATGCTTGTGCTTCCCCCCCACCCACGCACACACTGTATAGCCGACAGGGGTGCCCAATCCCATGTCGGCTCTGCTGTGCTCCTCCCAACAGAGTTCCAGATGCCACGCTGGGAGCCCACCCCAGCATGGCAACAGAGTGTATAGCCGACAGGGATGCCCAGTCCCCGTCGGCTCCACGCCCCCCCAACAGCCTTCTAGTTGCCACGCTGGGAGCCCACCCCAGTGTGGCAAACATCCCGTGTTGTCTAAGTTAAAAAAAAAAAAAAAAGAAAAAAAACTTCCCTCGCTGCTGTCTTGACCCCACTCTCCCACCCACACCCCCACCCACTGTGCACCCTGCCTCCCCACAACCTCACCTCACCCCATACTTGCCTTCGGAGCTCGGCATGACAATCTTCGGTGGACCGGGAGCACGTCTGCACTCTTCAAAGCCAACCACGAACTGAGGAAATGCCGGTAAGCTGTATAATGTAATAAATATATTTTTTTTTTCAACTTTAGTGCATATCTCGGGCATTTGGGGGAATTTTTTCACCAAATTTTCAACATGGGGTTTTCGAGGCCACATCTCATGAATTTTGCCACTGTCATGGCCTTAATCTGCCTGAAAGGTGATTTCGTGGTCACTGCGCGGAACCACATTTCGGGGCCAATTTATGAAATGACAGTGTCAGTTCATGAGGTAGGCCCCCAAAAACCCTATGTTGAAAATTTGGTGAAAAACATTTTCCAAAAAAGACTATTTTACAAGCATGTGTTGCACTGTTCCTACGTACGCTTGTAAGTTCATGAATTTTCAATATGTTTGCTCCAGATTTTCAAAAGTGCTATTTTATCATACCTCCTTATGAGCAGTACAGCTGTCATTTCTCACATCTGACCCAAAATGTGTTTCTAGGGACATGGATATATTGTTCATCCACACTGTCTGGAAGGTTCCTTGCTGCTTTAAATCTTGCAGGAAGGTCTTCAAGCTGGCTCCTTCCACCCACCCGGGTGGTAAAACTCTCGGCTCCGCCCCATGATGCCAGATCTTCCTTACCACTTGGAAGCTCAGGTTCCCTCATTAACGCTCTGCGTATAGACTGGATCCTAATTCTTTGGTTCGCCCAAAAATAATTCTGAAGTTTTCAAGACTTCGGTCTAATTACTCCCTCGCAGCTGCGATGGACAAATAGACTCCCGGATTTCGGCGGTGCCCATGCGGGCAGAAAATGTTCAGGACAGACCTGCACTCCACGTGCATGTACTGCCTTGGCCTAGATCACGACTGCAGGCGTGCGAGTTATGTCGATTGTTTTTGGCCAACGTCCTAGAAGACCGCGCTACCCGGTTACAGCTTGGACGCCCCGAGAAGCGCTACCCGCCAGTGAAGTCGAAGGAGGCCCATTGGGCGGTGTCCGCAGCAGCTGGCTCGGCTGAGCAACTCGAGCAGATGATCACCTTCGAGGAGGAGGCAGCCCAGGTCGCATCCTCGTCTTCCTCGGTCGCGGCATTGTCCCACTCTCTCTGGGATCCTCCTACACAACTTCCTTCAAGGAGCTTTGCCAATCCCTTTCCATGAAGGGAAAGGGGCCATCGAGACACTCTTCTCGGTCCAAAAAGAAGGACTCGAAAGGTAAGTCCCACCGTCTGCATTCATGGAAGCAGGGGAGGTCCACTTCCCCAGACAGTTGACACTCTACTTCGGTCAAGGTTGCGACTAAGGCCACTGGTTTCACAGTGTCCCCATCAGGTCAGCTGGCCGAGACACCCGTCGACGTGGTCGAGATTTTTCTCGACCCATCGGACAGGCTGTCAACTGGTGAAGCCAACAACCCTTCTTCATCAGTTCCCCCGGTGGAGACTGAGGACTTGCCTGCGCCTCTTGTGCCGGAGTCCCCAGTCAAGGCTCCCAAGCCGAGGGAAGAGCGGGTGTCCCCGGCCCCTTCCCAGACCAGCCCTCAGAAACACCGAGGGTCTCGGTCTCGGACCTTGTCTCAGTCCAGCCGATCCCGCCGACATCGGCAGTCTCAGTCTCGGCACCGAGGTAAGCGGTGGCGCCGCTTATCCTCGTCTTCCTCCTCAGAAGAGGAGAGGCTTCAGCACAAATTGTGTCGACGCTACGAGGACTTAATGTGGCAGCAGTTACTTTTGTCCGTGAACAAGCCGATGCCATTACCTTCCCCGGCCATCAAGTGGCTGTCACCCGAAAGGCCGAAACAACCCCTCGCTGTAGTCGAGGTGCCCAAGCCTCGGCCGGTTGCTCGGCTGAAACTAGCTGCCCCACCGATTGTGGTGGAACCGCGGCCTCCACAACTGAAATCGGGGGCACCAACCAAGGACTCTCGTTCGGGTCAGGGTCTGCCCTACTGGTTGTCGGTCACCCTCACTCCTGACCGTCCTTGGCAGGTGGAGGGTGGCTCAGGCCCCAGGCAGCTTTTTGCGGACTCCTCAGAGTCCGCCAACGACTCCTCCCTGTATTCCAGGCCCCTTGACCTGGAGTCCTCCAGGGGCCAGTCGATGGACAAGAGCCCATCGTCGTTTATGGGTCTGCTTCGGCTCATCTCGGAGTCCACCGGATGCATCTCGAGCCCGTATCCAAGCGGGCCAAGTATCCCTGATGGAGATACTGGACTGAGGGGATTCACCCACGGAGGCCTTTCCGGTGGCTGAAGCCGTTGTTGGCCCAGTCTTGGAGCTCTGGCAATGGCCGGCTTCTTGCACTGCACCTTCGGCCATGATGGCCAGGAAGTATGAGGTCCCTACCAGCTCTTTGTCTGTTTTTTTTGAGCACCCCTCTGTGGAGGATTTAGTCACCAATAGCGTTTTCCGGCAATCTGGGAACGCTAGGGATGTGGATAAGCCACCCGACAAGGAGTCCAAAAAGCTGGACTATGCCGGGTGCAAGGTGTGTGCTGCGTCCTCCCTAGGCCTCTGCCAGGCCAGCTCGGCCGTGCTGATGGCACACTTCTCCCACGCCGTCATGGGCTCCCTGGATGAGGTGATCCCTCATCTCCCGGCCGACCTGCAGACCACAATCAAGCAGATGTGGGACCAGGAAAGGGCGGTGGCAAAACAGCAGCTCCAAACGGCTCTGGACATTGGAGACTGTTGTGCCAGATCAGTTGCGGCCACAGTGGCCATGCGCCACAGAGCATGGCTGAGGATATCCACCTTCACGGCGGATACCCAGCTTAAATTGGCGGATGTCCCCTTCTTGGGGACTGACCTGTTCAGCCCTGGAGTGGAAAGCCACCTCCAGCAGATCGAAAAGTCCAATGCTACCCTGGACCCGGTCACCTCCACCCAGAAGGACAAGTGCCGTCGTCAACAACATTAAGTCCTTTCGCCCTTCTGCGCCTGCGACACGTCCGGCCCAACACCACCAGCATCAGGGCCAGCAGGCTCGCGCTTGGCATCCCAAAGCCAAGCTGTGGCCTCCTCTAACAGAAAGCAGGGAGGAAAAGGCCCAGGAGGTCCGTCGGCCGGTCCCTCCTCCAAGCCTGCCCAGTGACAGGTTGAGGGGTGTCGCCCCCAGCCTCATCACTCCCCCGAGTTCCCCCCGTGGAGGGATGGCTCTGCCACTTCCTTTCCGCCTGGTCTGCTATCACCACAGACCGCTGGGTGTTGGAGGTGGTAGGAAAGGGCCTGCCTTGGGAGTTCGAGCTGGCCCCGCCCTTCCGAGCCGTCGCCCCTCTGGGAGCTATGGGGTCCGCAGCCTCTCTGTCGGCTTGCCGAGCCAACATTGCCCTGCTCCTCAAAAAAGAGGTGATCAGAAAGGTGGCGGATCCTCCACCAGACCTGGGGTTTGTGTTCAGGTACTTCCTGGTCCCAAAACGGATGGGGGGCTGGTGCCCCATTCTACACCTGCACGACCTGAACAGGTTCCTAAGATCTCAAACCTTCAGGATGATCACTCTGGCTCAGATCATTCCATCCTTAGTACGGGGCATGTGGTTCTGTTCTCTGGACCTCCAGAACACATTCTTTCACATCCCAATCCGTCCGTCCCACCAGAGATTCCTCCGCTTCAGAACAGAGGGATCCCTCTACGAGTTCAAGGCAATGCCCTTCGGCTTTCCCTAGCTCCCAGGGTCTTCACCAAATACATGGCAGTGGTGACAGCATTCCTGCGGTGCTGAAGGGTCCGGATGTACCCCTACGTGGATGACTGGCTGATTGCAGCCTCCTCCAGAATGGAGGTGGAGCGGTCCAGAGATCTGGCCCTCAGGTTTGCTCTCAGGTTGGCCTCCTCATCAACGAGGCCAAGTCGTAACTCATGCTAAAGCAGATGATACGATTCATCAGGGCAGAGCACGGCTCCCAGCAGACAGGGCCGAGATTCTTTCCTCCTTTGCCCAATCATTTCAAGTTGGGCAATTGCGCCCTGCCTGGGACTTCCTGTGCCTCCTGAGCCTCATAGCGGCCTGCACCAGCGTGGTCCGTTCAGCCCATTGGTACACGCGTCCCCTTCAATGGGGGCTGGCCAGCCAATGGTCACAGCACTCCGATCCCTTGGATCAGCTAGTGACAGTGACCCAGGGGATGTGACATGCACTCCAGTGTTGGACCGTTCCAGCACATCTGCAGGAGGGCATCCCATTTGTCTGCCCCGAGCTGACGGTCTCTCTATCGAACATTGCCTCTCTGATGGGTTGGGGTGCCCATCTGGGGGAGCACAGAGTGCATGGCCTCTGGTCCCCTAGGGAGTCCCGATGCCCCATCAAGCTGCTGGAGCTTCGAGCGGTTCGTCTAACCCTCACCGCCTTTGCTCCGTTTATACCGGGTCAAGCAGTCCAGGTCCAGACGGACAATACCACGACCATGTACTACCTAAACCGCCAGGGCGGGATGCGCTCCATGCCTCTGTGTAGGGAAGCTCTCCGCATTTGTTCACTCGTGCGCAGCCTGGAGGCGGATCTCCTTGCCATCCATGTGGCAGGAGCCTCCAACATTCTGGCTGATGCCCTAAGCCGGATAGGGGCTGCATCCTACGAGTGGTCTCTTCTGCCGGAGGTAGTACAAGATCTGTTCTCCTACTGGGCATGCCTCAGGTGGACCTGTTTGCCTCCAGGGAGAATGCGAAGCTGAGACTGTTTCATGCCCACCCCCCTCAGCAGGGCTCGCTGCAGGGGGATGCCTTCTCGAGGCCATGGACCCCGGGCCTCTTCTACACCTTTCCCCCACTTCTCTTGATCCACAAGGTTCTTCTCAAGGTGAGGAGGGACAAGGTGCAGGTGATTCTGGTAGCCCCAGACTGGCCCCGCCAGTTCTGGTATCCAGATCTCCTCAGTCTCGGCTCCAGGCTCCCGAGGCGGCTTCCAACCCACCCGGACCTGATCTCAGTCAATCAGGGGAAGGTATTCCATCCGGACCTTCAATCCCTGCACCTAATGGCCCGGTTCCTGAGTGGCTAGAGTTCCAGGCCTTGGGTCTTTCCGACGAGGTCTTCAACATTGTTGAGGCATCCCGTGAGGAGTCGACTAGGAAATGCTATGCCTTTAAATGGAAGAGGTTCTCCATTTGGTGTCAGGGCAAGGGCCTGGACCCTTCCTCCCGTTCCTTGGCTAGCATTCTGGACTACCTGTGGTCCCTTTCTCAGCAAAGGTTTCAGTCAGTGATCTTCAAGGCGCACCTGGAAGCCATCTCTGCTTACTGGACTCGGGCCGGGAAGCAGTCAGTGGCACAGGAGGAGGTGGTCAGGCGCTTTTCCAAAGGCCTTGATCACATATCTCCTCCGGTGCGAGAACCTCCACCTCCGTGGGATCTACTGCTGGTATTGGCCAAGCTCATGGGCAAGCCATTTGAACCGATGCACAGGTGTGACATCTCTCACCTGTCGTGGAAGACCGCCTTCTTGGTGGCTATCATGTCAGCCAGAAGGATGGGAGAGCTCCAGGCGCTTTCCATCGAGTCTCCTTATCTGGTCTTCCACAGGGACAAGGTTGTCCTGTGCCCCAACCCGAAATTCTTTCTGAAGGTGGTGTCGGAGTTTCATCTCAACCAGGTGTTGACTCTGCCGGTGTTCTACCCCAGTCACACCTCGGAGGCCGAATGTAGGCTCCATACTTTGGACCCTAGAAGAGCGCTCGCTTAATACAAGGAGCAGACGGCTGAAGTTCGGGGAGAGGTTCGCCAGCTGTTTGTCACCTATGCTGAAGCCGCACCTGGCAGACCTGCAGCCAAGCAGACGATAGGCAGGTGGGTCACCTCCTGCATAGATCTCTGCTATAGGTTGGTGGGCATGGAGCCTCCCAGAGGGATAAGAGCTCATTCTACCCGCTATACTGCTGCATCGGTGGCTGCTTCCAGGGACGTCCCTATCCAGGAAATCTGCAGGGCTGCTACCTGGAAGTCAGCACACACCTTCATCACCCACTACCACATCGACCTTGAGTCACACCAGGATGCTGGTTTTGGGGCCTCGGTTCTCCAGTCTTTATTTCCTAAGTAGGGGGTGTTCACCTTGCCTTCCTCCTCCCAGAGAACTGCTAGGAGTCTGCCAGACAGTGTGGATGAACAACATATCCATCTCCCTAGAAATACAGGTTACTCACCTGTAACAGGAGTTCTAGGAATGGTTTATGTTGTTCATTCACACGACCCACCTGGCCTCCCCAGCTTCGACACATAACCTGGCTTCCAGCAGGCTAGATCTGGTGTCATGGGGCAGAACTGAGTGTTTTACCACCCGGGTGGGTGGGAGGAGCCAGCTTGAAGACCTTCCGGCAAGATTTAAAGCGGCAAGGAACCTGCCAGACAGTGTGGATGAACAACATATACCATTCCTAGAACTCCTGTTACAGGTGAGTAACCTGTATTTCCATGCATGTAGCGCACAATGGCGCAGTCGGTATGTGAAATCAATGTTTGGGACAGATTAAGAAAATCACAGTGACACTGTTCATGAGCAGAGGTGTTAAAATGGCTATGTTAAAAATTTGGTGAAAAAATTCCCACAAATTATTGTTTTCTGAGCATGCGTTACGCTGTTCCTACTCACGCTGCTAAGTTTGGGAATTTTCAATATTTTCACTCTAGATTTTCAACATTGCCATTTTACCAAACCTCCTTATGAGCAGTACAGCTGTCATTTTTCACATCTTGGCCAAAACGTGTTTCTGCCCATGTAGCGTACAGTGGCGCAGTCGGTGTGCAAAATTAAGAAAATCACAGTGACACTGTTCATGAGTGGAGGTTACAAAATCCCTGTGTTGACAGTCTGCTGTAAAAAATCCCCAAACTAATTGCATTACGGGTGTGCATTGTGCATTTCTACACATGCTCATGACTTCAGCAGTTTTTTTAATATTTTCACTGCAGAATTTCAACATTGCCATTTTTTGTACCTCCCCATAAACAGTCCAGCTGTCATTTTTCAAATCCTGTTCGAAATGTGTTTTCTCACCAGTGGTGCCAAATGGCGTAGTTGCTGTGTGAATTCAGCTTTCAGCTAACAAACTGATATTGCTACTGTCCATAAGGTGGGGGGTCACAAAAAAAAAACATGTTGAAAATTTGGAGTGAAAATGCCAACGAACGCCTGAGGCATTAGGGTTTCCGACCATAACGCCCCAGCCTGTAGAGATTAAGAGGTATCAGGGGTGTGACTTGGGATTCTCACCTGTATTGCTCATACCATTCCACACCCTGCAGCCAGTGAGAGGCATCGAGGTGTGCGTTGGACTCATTGGCCCCAAAGTTCACCCCATTCTCCTATACAGGACCCATCTCACCATATTTCCTGATGGAATGGGGTGAGCATAAGGGCCAAAGACCCCAAGGCACACCGTGACACTTGTCGTTGTCTGCAGGGTAGAGTGTGGTGAAATGGCGTGGCCTTTATGCCTGACGACCCAAAGGCACACCCCAATGCCTGTCAGTCTCTGCAGGATGGTGGTGGGGTTGGCTTTAGTTCAATACTTCACCGCCATTCCTATTATTTATTAATTTATTTATTTATTTTATTTAGTAGTTTAACCAGGTAACATAGAAACATAGACTTTGACGGCAGATAAGGACCACTAGGCCCATCTAGTCTGCCCATTTCCCTACCTACAGGATAGGCCACAGATCCTAGTTAACCAACAGCCTATTTCTTCCTACCCCCCACAAGAATTGCCTTATGTCTGTCCCATGCATTCTTAAATTCTCTCACAGTTTTAGACCCCATAGGTGTAGCACACTAAGCTGAAAGCTTTTTTACAGGAGCGACCTGGGAGCACAAGGAGGTTAAGTGACTTGCTCAGGGTCACACAGTATGCACGTGGAAGCTGTGGGATTCAAACCCAGGTCTGGTCTGCTGGATGTCACCAGATTTGCAGCTTTGCATTATGCAGCTCTCTAACTCCTACACTACCAATGCCAATGCCAGCAAGCAAACATTCGGTATTGACAAATGCTTGTTGGTCTTATGATTCTCACCGAGTTGTTGAGTTCTTAGTTTCATAATTTTTGAAGAGTACTGAAACTTTATTCTCTGTAATCAGATTTCAGGTTACATTTACATAAATAGTAATGCATGGTTGGGTGTGGGGCAATAGTATAATAACTGCATGCCCTGGATGGGTTGTGAGGTGTGGGTGCAGCCAGTGAGGGCCTTCTGTCACCCACAAAGTGCTGTTATTGTAGCTTTGCCACACACATAGAGTGCATTATTCAACTTACAGCATAACATTCGTAAAAGGTCAGAAGTACTCAAATTTAAGTGAGGTTTACATATATTAGAACTTTACTTTAGGCATTCTGGGCTTCACTGCTGAATGATCTGGCAGTTAAGGCCTATGGGTTGCTTTATTAGTGCTTGGATTGGTTCTGACTGCTTTGAGCATTTCAGAGCAGAGAGCATATGCAGCCTGTTATAAAGTGGTATTCGGATGAAAACATTAATTAGAAGAACTAGAGTTATAAGCTAACTTTTCATCCCTCTGAATTGCACTTGAGGGTCAGTGACAGTGTAATCCAGAGAAGCATGTGCTGTACATACCACTTGTGCTGAACCTGTCCGGTGAACGTACAACCAAAGAATGTGTGTTTATAATACATTTACCCAGGACAGCCCAGGTGAGATGCAACATCTTCGTTTTAGTGGGGTCTTGGTTCTTCCACTTTTCAGCAGGGAGACTTAGGCAGCCCACCTCCACAGGTCAGAGTAGCTATCAGCATGGATCAGGAGGAAATGTTGTGGACAGATATTCCTGAGCTCATTACAAGGGGTAAGGCAGAGGAAGGGAGGCAGCAAAAGGAAGAAACCAGGGTTGGAAAGGGGGAACAGGAAGGCAAATGTAGATGTACAGGAGGGACAGCTGGGAAACATGGACAGGTATGACTGGCTTGTTACAAGAGATAAAGCAAAGAAAACAGGCAGCAGGAGAAAAAAATGGGGTTGGGAGGAAGGAGCAAAAAAAGGAAAATGTAGAAATGCAGGGGGCACAGGCTACAAGACATGGACAGTCATGTATACAAATGCTCGCAGTCTGGGAAACAAAATCCCAGACCTGGCAGCCTTGATGGCAGAGGCGGACCTGGACATAGTAGCAAATACCAAGACATGGTACACTGGAAACCATGACTGGGAGGTAAATGTACCAGGGTACGCTCTACACAGGAGGGATAGAGAGGGTAGAAAGGGGGTGGGATGCAGTGGTGTGTGGTGACTATTTTTGCAAGGCATGAAATAGGTGCTCAGGGCAATTATAAAAGGTGGGGGACTGGGGGGGTACCTAGGCCCCCAGAAGCTATAGGATGTTTCATGCTTTGTGGTGCATTTTGGTGGTTATTTTGATACATATTAGAATGTGTATGGCACCACCACCACCACTACTTCACTGTAGAGGATGCAAGGGTGCACTTGGGGGCTCTTTGATGCCTGGCCATGTTCTAAAAGCCATAGGAGAGTGCTCTGGAAGGATCTTTGATGCCCCTAGGTGTTGCAAGAATGTCCCGAATATGGATTTCATGTTACAGTGTCACCACTCTGCTAGGTGTAAGAGTGTCCTGGAGGGCTCTTTTGTTGCATATTAACTTTTAGACTACAGCCATGATTTTGCCTCTGCCTCCCATCCCAGCTGTCTGCAGGCCCCTCTTGCCTTGTTATTACAGGGTCATACTACATACTTTGCCAGTTTTTTAGACCAAAAACATGATTCTGCGTCTGTCTATTAATGCATGTTTAGAGAACTCGGAGCATGAAATGTTAACATATCAGAGAAATGCTCAGAGTTCCATAAAAGTGCAATGACTTAGTCAAAACTCCAGAGTCCTGGATGGAAAAAAAAGAAATGTACAGAACACCATACTTGAAAAGAAAACATTACAAAATGACCATTTTACACCAATGTTTAAATCTGTCACAAACGCACTCAGCAAGTCAGGCCCTCTGCTCTAACAGTGCCAACCTCAAAGCGCAATAATGTGAACAGGTAACAGACAGGGTAACCCTCCTGTCTGCTTTTGGTTCCGAATCACCTTTAGTCTCAAGTTCTGGGGGGATTCAAACTGTAAACTTTATGCTAGCATACCAATGAACAAGCTCAGACACATACTCTCTTCGGGGATTGCCGTACAATCTTTTGCCAGGGGCATCCAGCCAGGCTTCCAAAATGAATCCTTTTAACTCTATAAGAGACCTTGGGTATGTTCTTAGCATTTCCCAGTTTAATAACAACATCAAGCCCTTCAAACAGCTGTTAGACTTATCCATGTATACATCACATGCAAAAAGAACTTGGAAGACACACCCAGGCAGTATCTTAAGAAAATGTACTTTACTAACAGATGATAAAAATATCAAAAATGTAAACATAGAACAATATATCAAAGAGATCACAATCACATAAAAGAACGGGAAAATTACAAAACAAAACTCCTACCACAATACAGTAAGATTTTTGCTATCAAAGATATTACCTCTGGAAGTGCGTTTTAAAGTTAGATCGGAGAGCTATGTCTCTCTAGAGTCCCAAGGTGATAGCATAACATTTCAGATACAAGTATCAGTTTAAACTCTGTCTCCATGCCCCTTCTGTGAGTCAGCCCACCCTCCTTTTAGAATATAAAATTACAAAAAATGATTTCCTATCAGGAGGTGTTTTAAATTTGGTGCCATCAGAAGAAAAAAAGACATTTCCTCTATACAACTCCTTAATTACATGTTTCCTTTGAACTTAGCAATCACACACTGGCACCAATGTGTTAAAAAAACCAACAGGAATCAGCCTAATGATGTCCTGTTTCTGAAGTCATAAAGTAACTTTCGATTTCCACTTCAAAAACATGAGGTCATAAAAAGGCCGTAAAATGCAGTTTCTCAAGGAAGTTAATTACATTACAAAGATCTCATGGTCAGTGTAAGACATCCTGTGATTTCTGCTGCTGGCACCTTGTAATTTAAAAGGGCCGAATCTCACAGACTGACATTTCATACACTGAGCATTTATTTATACTACCAATATCATAACAATAATCATAACCAGCTTGTCAAGCGTCACAATCCTCCCCACCTAGACTGAATTTGGGGGCTCTGTCGCCTGCATGAGATGAGCTCCTTAAGTCAGTTCACTCCTCATATAGACGCGACAAGTCATCTGCATTCTGATTGGTCGCTCCTGCCCTATGTAAGATCATCATGTCATACCCTTGCAAGGCAAGACTCCATCTTAATAGCTTACCATTAGTTTTTCCCATTTATGTCAGCCAAACCAGGGGGTTGTGGTCAGTTTGTACCTCAAAATGCTTCCCATATAAGTATGGCTCTAACTTCTTTAGGGCCCACACTATGGCAAGACACTCTTTTTCCACAGTAGAGTAAGCCTACTACCTGGGAAGTAACTTTTTTCTCAGGTACACTATGGCATGATCTTTCCCTTGGTTGGATGTCTGACTCAGTACTGCCCCAGTACCCATGTCTGAGGCGTCAGTCTGGACTATGAAGGGTCTGCTATAGTCAGGACTTATCAACACAGGATCACTGTACAGTGCCTCCTTCAGTCTAGTAATGGCTTTTTCACAGGCTGGTTCCCAGGTAATTTTCTTAGGCATCCTTTTCTTTAACAGGTCAGATAGGGGAGCAGCCAGGGCACTGTAATTGGGTACAAATTTCCAATAGTACTCTTCTCTCCCTAGAAAACTCAGGCCTGTTTCTGCGTTTCTGGTCTGGGCCATGCCTTGATCAACTCTATTTTTACTTGGTTAGGATGGAGCTGTCCCCGGCCTACAACATGCCCGAGGTATGCCACTTCAACCACAGCCACCTGGCACTTCTCAGCCTTGACAGTGAGCCCAGACCTCTGTATCCTCCACAGCACTTCCCGAAGGTGGGACAGGTGTTCCTCCCAGCTGGTACTAAAGATGGCAGTGTCATCCAGGTATGCCACGGTGTACTCCTCAGCAGCATTTAACACCTAGTTTACCAACCCTTGGAAAGTGGCCAGGACGTTCTTCATTCCGAAAGGCATTACTTTAAATTCAAATAAGCCTATCAGAGTGATGAAGACCGACCTCTCCCTAGCTCTGTCAGTTACCTCTACCTGCCAATACCCCTTTGTCAGGTCAGTAGACATAAGTTATGTCACCCTTACCAACTTGTCGAGGAGTTCATCTGTCTGGGGCATCGGGTGGGCGTCTGACTTTGTGACTGCATTCAGTCCACTATAATCCACACAGAAATGGGTAGAACCATCAGGCTTGGGCACAAGGACTACAGGTGAGGCCCAGGGGCTGTGGGATCTCTGGATTACCCCTAAATCCAGCATTTCCTCCACCTCCCTCCTAATGTCCTTTTGGACAGCCTCTGACACCCGATATGCTGTCCGCCGTATGAGCGTCTGTGTCCCTGTCTCCACAGCATGTGTTGCTAAGGGAGTTAGTCCAGGCTTGGTGCTAAACAGTGGGGGAAAGTCTGCCAAAACTTCCCTTACTTCCTGGATCTTGTCTGGGGCCAGCTGGGGTAACAATTTAACTGCCTCCACAGCGGACTCCCACTTGCTTTCTTCCAGCAAGTCCAGAAGGGGGTCTCCTTCGTCCGTCCCCTCACCAGGACTACTTACTGCAAACACCATGTCAGCCCTATTAGCAAATGGTTTCATCATGTTGACATGGTACATTCTTTCTGTATGTCTTCTGTCAGGTAACTCTATGATATAGTTCACGTCATTTACCTTTCTAACTACTTTGTGCGGTCCTTCCCACTCAGCCTGCAGCTTGTCTTTCTGGACCGGGATAAGGACTATAACTTCCTGATCCACTATGTATGAATGAGCTCTGGCTCTGCAGTTATACCACACATTTTGCTTCTGTTGGGCAACTGCCGGGTGGCTCTGGGCTGTCCCCATAAGCTCATTCAGTCTTTCGCTAAACCTAAGGACGTAATCCACTATGGGAGTGCCCTGGGTGGCATGCTTGCCTTCCCAGTCCTTCTGGATCAAGTCTAGGGGCCCATATACCCGGCGTCCATATAAGAGCTTAAAGGGCGAAAATCCTGTTGACTCTTGGGGCACCTCCCTGTATGCAAACAACAGGTGGGGCAGGTATTTCTCACAGTCCCTCCCATGCTGTTCAGCAAATGCTTGGATCATTGACTTCAGGGTACCATTAAATCTTTCCCCAAGCCTTGCTGCTTGCGGGTGATAAGGTGTCGTGCACCTTTGCACCACCCCACACTTCTCCCACAAACATTTTATCAGGTTCGACATGAAGGAACCTCTCCTTGATCGGTGATAACCTCCTTCGGAAACCCAACTTGGGAGAAAATTCCAAGTAAGGCATCTGCCACTTTGTCTGTCCTCAGAGAGGATAGGGCAACTGCCTCTGGATACCGGGTGGCATAATCCACCACAGTCAGGATGAACCTCTTCCCGGAGGAGCTGGGGGGTATTTAAAGGCCCCACAATATCCATTCCAACCCTCTGGAATGGCTCCTTCACTATGGGCAATGGAATTAGGGCGGTTTGGGTTTTCTTACCTGCCTTCCTCATTTCTTGGCACCAGAGACAAGACCTGCAATACTCCTTCACCTGCTGGGTGAAATTGGGCCAATAGAAATTCTGGGCCAACCGCTGCGTAGTGCGCACGATTCCCAGATGACCAGTCAAGGGAATGTCATTTGCATTCTTGAGCAACTGCTAACGATACCCCTGGAGAACGACAAGCTGTCTGCCTATCACCCCTACCTCTGTCTTAGCATCCTGAGTATGTATCAGTCCATTTTCCCAATAAACTTTATGTTTTCCGTGACCTCCCCTGTGCTCCGTGACAGTCTGCCCATGCTCTCAGCTTCTCTAGACTAGGGTCACTTTTCTGAGCAGCTGCAAACTGCTTACACATTCCCAAGGCATGGGACAGGTCCACTTCAGTCTCTAAACTAGGGTTCCTAGCACTAGCATCAGGGCACTCAGGATCACTGTCACCCCTCCTTCAGAGTAACCCTCTGTAGCTGTGTGGTTAACTGCTACTGGGGAAATTTCTACCACCTTTAGATTAGTCTCCATATCAGGAGACACAGACTAGGGAACCAGCCTCTCAGTAGTTTCCATAGTGGCTTCAATGGGGTCCAGGAAACTACAATTTTCCATTGCCGCTTGGTTACGGGTAACTGCACATACCATCCCCTGTTTGTTATTGTTGCCAAGGATGACGTTACCTGCTAAAGTTTTGGCTACAGCCACCTGTTGCACAGTTCCCCCTGTTTCACCCCTATCTAGGAGAACACTAGCGAGTGGCAAGGTTGTCTCCTCCCCAACGAACCCTTGTACAGTTACAAATCTATTGGGTATAAGCTGACCAGGCTCTACCAGATCTCCTTTTACCAACATCGGGGATACCCCTGTGTCTCTTAACCCTTGTGTCTGTACACCATTCACAGGGACTGGGTGCATGTGTGCCCTCATGTTCACAGGTATGCTTCCAGGGACACATAAACAACCCACTTCTTTCCTAGCCCCATTTTGCGTATTGCTCGTCCTTCTGGGACGCTATCTGGCAGTATGCCCAGTTTCTTAACAAATCCAACATTCTTTTCTTTTCTCTGAGAAATCTTTTCTTTGAAACCTGGGGCTAACTGGTTTTGGTGGAGGCAGTGAGGGTTTTAGCTGCCCTGAAGGTGTGCTTTTCCCTTTCTGTGCTGCCACACCCGCCCCATTCACTCTCAGAGCAGGTCTGCTCTTGGCATAGTGGTCCAAGAGTTCAGCAGCTTCCTGCACTGTTTTGGGATCTCGGTCCTCCAGCCAGGTTTTCAGCTCTGCTGAGCATGCCCAAAAAAACTGCTCTATCAATAGAGCGTTTTCAGTTTTATCTACTGAGTTTGCTTTTCAATTCATTCCCAACAACGTTTTAAAGACTGACGTTGTTTCGTGGCTAGCTCCTCATAGCTCATGTCAGGGCTTCTTCTGAGCTTACGAAATTTAGCTCTGTATGCTTCTACAGTTAAATCAAACTTTTTTAAAAGTAGAGTTTTAAATTTGCTGTAATCATTACTGTCCTCATTGTCCATTTGTCCCAATGCATCCCGAGCTTTTCTGATAAGTAGCAGGAAGCTCCAGGACCCTCTAGGAATAGCAACTAAAATGGTGCAGGGTCTGCACCGGAAGACATATGAAGAGAGACTTAAGGAGCTTAATATGTATAGCCTCGAGGAAAGGAGGGAGAAGGGGGACATGATAGAAACTTTCAAGTACCTCAAGGGAATCAACAAAGTCCAAGAGGGTAGCATCTTTCAAAAAAAGAGGTGTGCAAGAACAAGAGGGCACAATTTGAAGATAGAAGTGAGGCGGCTCAGAGGTAATTTAAGGAAGTATTTTTTCACAGAGTGGGTGGTAGATGTATGGAACGGCCTTCCAGAGGAGGTTGTGGAGTCACAAACAGTGGTGGAATTCAAGCATGCATGGGACAGTCATAAGGCAATTCTAGGGGGTAGGGGTAGGAAGAAGTAGGCTGCCGGTTAACTAGGATCTGCAGCTTATCCATCAGGTAGGGAAATGGGCAGACTGGGTAGGCCAAGCGGTCCTTATCTGCCGTCAAATTCTATGTTTCTATGAATTTTTGACAGAATACAAACTTTTTCAAAGGAATTTAAAAAGGCATTCCATATTTTCCCCTCTTTAAATTCAACTATCAATTTGGAATTTAATTTGTAACCCAGTCCTGTAGTTCCAGCTAAACTCAAGCCACTTACCTGCTCTGGTGCTGGTGGTTGGAGTCGTAGCTTCTCCAGTTCATGTTGACTCTGGCGCTCACACTCCTCTCGGTCTGCTTCTTGCTGTTCAGGCACAGCCTCCTGCTGTTCTCATTCAGCTTCTCACTGTTCTCGTTCCCTCTTCTCCTCTGCGGCTAGTTTCTCTCGCTCTGCTTCTTGCCGTTCTTGCTTTGCCTCTCGCCGTTCTCGTTCAACCCCCCTCTGGAACTCCAGCTTTATTCTGCGCAGCTCAGTCTGCGGCCTGATTGCTTCTGGCTCCAGAATGCTGGTGACCCTCCCCTGCTGCTGTGGCCCTTGGTTGGCTTGCACTGGCCCTGCTGTCCTCCTCACTGGATCTGGACACTGCACTAGCTGCTGGCCCTCCATGCCCAGGTTTGGTCCTTTACAGTCACAGTCTGTGACTCGATGCTCAGGGCATCTGCTGCCATAGGGGCATCTATGAGGTTCTGCTTGATGGCTTTCCCCTCATACTGGACTCCTCTGTCCTAGCACAACTGCCTCAGGTAGTCAGCAGTGTACCCGCTGTAGTTGGAAGTCATCTTCTTCCCTAACTACGGCTGCTCTAACTTGTACTTTAGGAAAAAAATGAAATAGGAAAGAACTCTGACTGTAAGCAAAATGATACAGTTCTGTTTCTTTTTAAAAATAAATCACTGCCTTATTTTGCAAGTGAGCTGCACAATATTAAGCTTACACACTGAACAGTTAGAGCTTGTGTTACCTAATTTTTACGCACTGCTGCCAGCTAAATCTGTCACAAACGCACTCAGCAGGTCAGGCTCTCTGCTCCCACACCCAGGCAGTATCTTAAGAAAATGTACTTTACTAAAAGATGATAAAATATTTTCATATATTGTAGATTGTATCAAGCTAAATAGACTTTCGTCCGTAATGCTTGCCTTTTGTAAGTAACTAACCCTAAGATTTATGTAAAACCCCCAAATTTAACCTAGTCACTCATGATGTTATCCAAGTTATGTTTAAATGCATTCATATCTTTACTCCCAATAACTACCTCAGGTAGTACATTCCATGCTGAAATCGCCCTTTGACTGAACCAATGTTTCCTAAGTAACAAGTTCCATTTCTTTAAGTAGAGTTGTGTTGAGAGTTTCGTATTACTAACTCTACTGCGGTTTAAAACTAGGCCCAGTTTAGCTCTAAGGGTGTTATCATTGATTACTCTGAATAACATACACAGGTTCCCCCTGCGTCTTTTATATCATAAGGAATACAGTTTAAGTGTTGTTAATCTTTCCTGATAAGATTTCCCCTTTAAGCCGAATATGGACCTAGTCATTCTTCTTTGCACTGCTTCCACTCTTTTGATATCTTCTTTGGTATATGGGGACCAAATCTGAACACAGTAATCCAGGTGAGGCCTGACCAATGCTACGTACGAGGAGAGCATCACCTCCCTGGCTCGACTAGAAATGTGCCTGAAAATATAATTCAGTATTTGATTTGCTTTTTTCCCTTGGTCCCTAAAATGTGTGTTAAATTTAAGGTCAGAGCTGATAGTTACACCAAGATCTTTTTCAAAGAGTGTTTCAGGTACAGTCCCCACCGCTTATAACGGGCACATATGTGCAAGCACATTCTGCCCGTTATATGGGTATGTCGCAATAACCAAAGTTAATACTTTTTTACTGATCTGGCACGATATGAGGGAGACAGGAGCATTGTAAGATGCTCCCTATTGCAAGTGCAATTCTTCTGCCCGCTAGATTTGCTTTTTGGGAGTCAATTCCCCTTGTTACTTCCTGTCTTCAAGTCCCAAGCAAGCAAGACCAAGCAAGGCTGTGTGGGTTTCAAACAACATGAAGTCTTGCTATATTATGACATATGCAGTGAGTCCCAACCTTCGAACTACTCCGGAGGTGAAAGAGTTAACTTTCCATGCCAGGCTGGAACTCTGAGCTCGAGCTGGGTTGAAACTCTGTCTGTTGTTCTTCAAACTCAAACCATCAGATTCTTTACTCCGCCTCACTGAACAGTCGTTCCGGAGATTTCTCCTTCTGCTCGGTTCATTTGTCGGTTAAAGTATTGTTTTTCTCGGTTTTTCAACTGAATTTAAACCACAACCGGTCGGTTCAGACTCTGTCTGTGGTGTTGTGAGTACTAGATAGGTTTTACATTTATTTCTATTCTGTGTGGAACTTGTAAACGGGTTATGGGTTCGGTTTGAACCGATCAAGTTGCTTAAAATATCTCAATCTATCTTTTAGTGTGTGGTTACTGGTTCTTATTGGTTCTAAAAAAAACGGATGTTATTACGTTTTTTTCCACGACCCGTGACATGGTTGGGAACCAATAAGAGAGTCTTACCTGGCGGATTGCCATAAACGGGTAAGTTTGGTTAGGACTGACACTATGACTGAGAAACCCAAAAGAAAAAACATTTCAACACTGCAGTGTGTGTGAGGAAGTCTTTGCCAAGGCTGATCCCCACACCACCTGTGTTTATTGTCTGGGGTTTGACCACCTCAATGCAGACTGCCAGACTTGTAAAAGTTTTCATGCAGCTACCCTGGAAAAGAGAGTTGGTAGGCTCAGGGAAAGGGATGCCAAAAAGTCCGCTGAACCAGATGGCCAGCCCGGTTCGGTTCCAACCAAACTGGAGGGAGTGCCCTCTGACCAGGGTGAGACTTTCTCAGGCAAAAGGAGATCCGACTCGGAGGAGCTGGGTCCAGCAAAAAGGACTAGAAAATCAGCTGGTGTGGAGCCAAAACTTAACTCTCCAACCGCTGAAGAAATAGCAAAAGCGATAAAAATTGTCCAGTCGCTTTCCCCGGTTTCAACCGAACGGGCACTATCGGGTAAGCGCCCGGTTCGGCTGGTTCCACCGGTTCAAGAGTATGAGTTAGAGGAGTATTATGAACCAGAGGAGGGGGAAGAGGAGTATGAGGAGAGTAAATGTGGATTTGAAAGTCTGGATGTGCCCATTGATCCAGACATCTCCCCAGACAGACCTTCAGGAGTGTCTCCTCCTAGGCTTTCTGAGTCCCCTTCTCATTTTATGTTTTATAAAAAAGTGGCTGAAACCCTCCAGCTATGGAGGAAGCTGTGGATGATCAAGAGGAGCCTGACTATGTGGAAATTATGGATATCCCAGAGTCTAGGAGACTGTCTATTCCTTTGCATAAATATTTTGGGAAACAGACAGTAAAAATTCTAAAAACTCCTCACACTATACCTCCTGTGAATAAGAGAATGGACAAGAGGTACACATTGTCAGGCTCTGATACGGAGTTCCTTTCACAACAATGCAGCCCTGTTGGGGTAGTGCAGGCTGCAGCCTGTGACAAGGCAAATATTCCCTTGGCTTCACACCCCCCTGACAAGGACTCCAGGAGGATTGATGCCATGGCAAAGAAACAGTACATGGCAGCATCCTTGGGACTCAGACAGGCAAATTATATGGCTTATGTTGCTAGATACCAGAAATCCAGATGGGATACTGTTATGGCTCTAGCAAAGCAGGTCCCTGGCCAGTTTGCCAAGGAGCTGGAGCAGGTGGCTGCTGATGGTATTGAGGCATCTAAGGTACAATTTCATGCTGCAGTAGACTCTAATGATGTGTCATCAAGAGTCATGGCTACATCTGTGGCACTTTGCAGAATGGCTTGGCTAAGATGTACTAGCCTATCACAGGATACCCAGGCTAAGGCCATGGATTTTCCTGTTGTGGGTAATTCTCTGTTTGGGGAACAGACAGAGAATTACATGAAGAAAATGGATGAGTATGAGACCACCTATAGGAGTGCACAGGCCAAAGAAAGGCAGGCCACTCCTCAAAGGCAGCTTCCTAGGGACAGGGGCAGGCCTTTTCATAGGCCTTTTTACCAGGCCCAAGCCTCCTCTTCTACCTATGCCCAGAGGGGGTTCTTTAGAGGGAGAGGCAGACGGGGTACAAGCAGGCCTGCTTCCACCCCTCAGCCCAAAGCCCCTGCCAAACAGGCACCCTGATGGGGTTGCCAGGGCCGATTCTCAGCTACCTGTAGGGGGCAGGCTGGCTTACTTTGTCCAGGACTGGAAGTCTCTGACATCAGACAAGTGGGTCCTGGAAGTAGTAAGCCAGGAACTGGTTCTCAGCTTCAAAAAATTTCCAAAGATAAGAACCAGATCTTTTCCACCTGCAAATACTCCAGAGGCTCTTGCCTTAGAGGTAGAGGTCTCTTCCCTCCTGGCTCTCAGAGCTGTGGAAAGGGTTCCACCACTACACCAGGGCAAAGGTTTGTACTCCAGGTGCTTCCTTACCCCAAAAAAGACAGGAGAATGGCGGCCCATCCTAGATCTCAGATACTTAAACAAGCACCTTTTAAAACCAAAATTCAAAATGGGGACTCTGGGAATTATTCTACCCTCTCTAAGGCCAGGAGACTGGCTGGCGTCCCTGGACCTCAAGGATGCCTACTTCCATATTCTCATCAGAAGCTCCCATTGAATGTACCTCAGGTTCGAGCTTCCCTCAGGCCATTACCAATTCAGTGCAATGCCCTTTGGCCTCACCTCTGCTCCAAGGGTATTCACAAAATGCCTGGCAGTAGCAGTTGGTCACCTAAGAAGGCAAAAAATTGCCATCTTCCCTTACCTGGATGACTGGCTCATAGTAGGCCAGTCTCCAGACCAAGTCAAGTTACATCTAGTCCTGTCCAGCTCCTCACCTTCATAGGCGCGGAGCTGAACACAGAGAAGGCCAGTGCCTTCCTTCCTCTGTACAGAGCAAGGACCCTGGTCTCTCTGGCCTCCTCATTCACCCTGCAGGTCTCTCGATCAGCAAGGCACCTTCTACAGCTCCTGGGACACATGGCTGCTTCTACAGCAGTAGGGCAGAGAGCAAGATTTCAGATGAGGGACATCCAGTTCCATTTGAGAGCCTTTTGGTCTCAAAGGAGAGACCCTCTAACCAAATTGATCCCAGTGACTCGAACCCTGATCCAAGCCCTACAGTGGTGGCAGGACCAGAGCAATCTGAGACAAGGGGTCCCTTTTGCCTCTCAGTCTCTCTCCTTAATCCTTACTACAGATGCATCCCTCTTGGGGTGGGGAGCTCACATGGGCGACCTCACTACCCAGGGATTGTGGTCCCCTCAGGAATCTCTGCTCCACATCAATCTGTTGGAACTCAGAGCAGTTTTTCTAGCACTTCAAGCTTTTTCCAAATCTGTTCAGAACAAAGTTATTCAGGTCAGAACAGACAACACCACCACAATGTGGTACATCAACAAGCAACGGGGCACTCAGTCTACAGCCTTGTGCACCGAAGCAATGAAGTTGTGGTCTCTGGTTTACTCACTGAACAGCTCCCTTATGGCAGTTCACCTCCCAGGCAAGGACAATGTCCTGGCAGATGCTCTCAGCAGGATTTCCCAGGGCCATCACGAATGGTCACTGGATCCTCTGGTCTTGGAGGTAGTGTTTGCCAGATGGGGCACCCCACAGATAGATCTTTTTTGCAGCCCCAGACAATCACCAATTTCCCCTTTTTTGCTGCAGGCCCCCAGTGTTGGGCTCTGTCCCTCTGGATGCCTTCCTTCTCAGGTGGGAAAGGAAGTTTCTCTATGCCTTTCCCCCCTTCCCTCTCCTGTTCAAAGTGCTAGTTAAAATTAGATCTCAACCCTGCAAGATGATCCTGATTGCTCCAGATTGGGCCAGACAGCCTTGGTACCCACTACTTCTGTCCTTAGCAGTCCACCTTCCCCTGTGTCTTCCCAGGAATCACAACCTGTTAACGTGCGCTCAGGGGAGAGTTTGGTACCCGAAACCTCAAATCTCTCAATCTCAAGGCCTGGCTCTTGAAGAGTTAGAGTTTGCTGACCTACACCTCTCCCAAGGTGTAATGGATATCATGAAGGCTTCTAGGAAGCCTTCCACCAGGGCTACTTATAATTCCAAATGGAAGAGATTTTCCATATGGTGCTCTGGAAAGCATATTTCCCCAGAATCTGCTGACTTATCCACAGTCCTGGATTATATGGTCCACTTAAATATCTTGGGGCTGAGACCAGCTACCCTAAAAGTGCACTTGGCAGCCGTGTCTGCTTTCTTATCAGCAGGTAAGCCCTCTTCTCTTTCAGCTCATCCTGTATTCTCCAAGTTTTTCAAAGGGGTTGCTTCACACCAACCCTCCATTCAGGGACCCTGCCCCCTGCCTGGGATCTTAATATTTGCATTGCCCAGCTTATGCAACCCCCCTTTGAGCCTTTGTCTTCAGCAGAGCTTAAGTACTTGACTCGGAAAACTGTGTTCTTGGTAGCCATCACTTCTGCCAGACGCATAAGTGAATTACAAGCCTTGTCAGTGGATCCTGATTTTATCTCCTTTCATAGAGATAAGGTGGTCCTCAGGACTAACAGGAAGTTCTTGCCTACGGTGGTTTCAGATTTCCACCTTAATCAATCTGTGTCTCTCCCTGTGTACTTCACTGACCATTCCTCCTCTGGCGAGAGGAGACTGCACAGTTTAGATGTCAAAAAGAGCCCTTAGTTACTACACAGAATGTACCAAGGGTCACAGGTTTGACTCCCTCCAACTGTTCCTCACTTATGGTGTGGTTAGTAAAGGGAAACCTGCCACTAAAAGATCCATTGCCAGGTGGATTGTCTCTTGTATCTCATATCATGGCCCCTGGTGTCCCTCCCCTCCCTTACTTTGAACAGCCCCTCTGTACCTGTCTTGTTTATTCCTTTCATGTATTTAAAGGTTTCAATCATGTCACCCCGTCTCTCCTCTCCTCCAGTGAGTACATGTTCAACTCTTTCAACCTCCTCTCATATGATAAGTCCCCCAGCCCCTTGATCATCTTTGTCACTCTGTCCTGCACCCCCTCTAGTAACTTAATGTCCCTCTTTAAGATAAGGATGCCAGTACTGCACGCAGTACTCCAGGTGTGGTCTAACTAATGACCTATACAGTGGCAGAATCACCTCCTCCCTCCTCAAAGATATACCCCTTGCAATACAACCCAGCATTTTGTTGGCCTTTGCAGCTGCCTTCCTACATTGTGCAGAGTTTTTCATTGACCCTGTAATGAGCACACCCAGATCCTTCTCCTCCTCTGTCTGGGCTAGCTGCACTCCCCCTAGCTGGTAACTTCTCCTTGGATTCTTCATCCCAAAATGCAGCACCTTGCACTTTTTGGCATTAAAGCCCAGTTGCCAGGTGTCTGACCAGGTTTCAAGCTTTGCCAGATCATCCTACAACCCCTGCCATCCCCCTAGGTCATCCACCACCGCGCCTACCTTGGTATCATCAGCAAACAGACTGATCTTGCTCTTGATGTCCCATGATATTTCTGCAATGAATATCCCAAACAACACTGGTCCCAGCACTGAGCCCTATGGAACACCGCTCGTCACTGCCCTTGGGTGTGAGAGCTCCCCACCCACCACCCTCTGTTGCCTTCCCTGCAGCAAGTTTTCTACCCATCTCACCAGCTTTGCACCCGCCCCTGTGCCTACTAACTTCCTTCCCAGCCTTCCATGTGGCACTGAGTCAAATGCCTTATTGAAGTCCAGATACAGGACATCCACTGCATGGCCCCTGTCCAGTTGCCTCGTTACCCAGTCATAGAACTCGACCAGGTTGGTTTGGCAGGATCTGCCACGTATGAAGCCATGCTGTCTGCTGTCCTGTAGTCCTCTGCCCTTTACGAGGGCCACCAGCCTCTCCTTCAGGATAGTCTCCATTAGCTTACCCACGATGGATGTGAGGCTCACTGGTCTGTAGTTTCCTGGTTCATCCTTGGGGTCACTCTTGTGGAGGGGCACCACATGAGCCATCCTCCAGTCCTGAGATACACACCCCGAATGTAGTGAGGCATTAAATAGGTCTGCCAAAGGTCCTGCAGTGACCTCTGCCAGCTCCTTCAGTACCATGGGGTGGATGCCATCTGGGCCTTGCGCCTTGTCCACCTGCAGTGCCTTCAAACCCTCTTGAACTCTGCTCTCCATTATTTCCCCATCTGTCACCACTTCCCCCTCTGCTTCTGCCATTTCTCCCACCTTGGGTGTCACCCCCCTCTTCTCTTTAGTAATACTGAGCAGAAGTACTCATTTAGTGCTTCCCCCTTATCGCACCCAGCTTCCACCCAACTCCCCTCCTTCCTAATCCTTATTATTTGGTCCTTACAGCTCCTTTTCTCCCTGGTGTACTTAAAGAAGTCCTTTTCCCCCTTCTTAATGCCTTGTGCCAGCCTGAGTTCCGTAGATGCTTTGGCTCCCCTTACTGCCCTTGTCACTTCCTTCGATTCTGTCAAGTACTCCTCCCTGTCCTCCCCCCCCCTCCCTGTTATCTTCCTGGACATAAGTCTCCACCACTCATTCACACTATTGGGATCTGCACCGGAGGTACTAGGACCCATCGGGAGCAAACTTTTTTGCTGGAGAGTCGGCGCCAGAGGTGGCGCCGCGAGGAACGGCGCCGCGAGCCTTAGCTCACGCAGAAATGACCATCTCAGCGTCGACTCTCCAACCGCCTCAGTTCCTTTTTTCCCGCCGTCGAGTGCGCTTCAGTGACGACGTCACTCGCCTGTCGGGAGTCAAACTTCAAACTAGCAGCATAGTTTTCAGTTTTATTATTTTGTAGTATTATCGCGATACAGTATCGCTTAAGTTATTCTTATTTTTAAATAAAAATAAATAAATAAATAAGTCTCAGCCTACATTGATGGAGTCGACCATGAGCAGGTCAGGTGACGGTAGGGAGACTTCGTATGAAAGCTGTTGAGTCAGTCGGGCTGGGTCCGGTCTGCCGCCTTCTCCGGAAGGGGGGTCTGACAACAGTCAGTCCAATGCCAGGGTGGATGGGCGGTCCCCACGGAAGCATAAAATCAAACGGTCGCATTCTTGGCACCGTTCGGCCTTGAGCTCTTCTTTGGCCCTTAGGTCTAAAAAGAGAAGGCATCACTCGAGGTCGCCCTCTGATATGTCTGTGCGTAGATGTTTGGTTATCGGGCCTAGTTGCCGGTCTTCCCCTTCGGAGTCGCCAGCATCTGCTTCTGGTAGCCGATGGCTTCGACATCGGAGTCCTACCCCACCCGCAGGTAGGTCTTCAGATGAGCAGTTTCATCAGTGGGCCACTCTTCAAACACCATGAAGTCTTGCTATATTATGACTATATGCAGTCAGCCACTGCAGCTGAACTGCCCCGGAGAGGAAAGAGTTAACTCCAGAGAGTCTGGAGTTCCACAGCGCGAGGGCGCTATACCAAAGCTCTGTCTGGCCAGTTTCAAATGAAACTGTCAGATTCTTTACTCTGCTTCACTGAACAGTCGCTCCGGAGATCAGCTCCTTCCCATCGGTTCATTTCTCGGTTCAGCGAGTATTTTCGATTCATTTGAACCGCAAAAGTATTTATTTTACCGCATTCGGTTAAAAGCTCTATCTGGTAAACCGTAAGTAGAAAATTTAAAGTCTGTGTGGAAATTCAATTATCGGTTCGGTTTTGAACCGATCGGTTGCTTAAATTAACGTTTTAAAGTGTTGGTTGGGCTTTTAGAGGCGGTTCCCAGTTCTTATCGGTTCTAAAAAACTTGCTTTTAAAATAGGTTTTTCAAATACCCGGACACGGTTAGGAACCGATAAGGGTGTCTTGCCTAGCACTGCCATCAAAAGGGCAAGTTTTGGTTAGGCTGGCATTATGTCTGAGAAACCCAAAAGAAAACCGGCCCACTGGGTTTCAACACTGTGATGTCTGTGGGGAAGCCTTTGCCAAGGCTGACCCACACACCACTTGTGTTTATTGTCTGGGGCTGACCACCTCCTGTCAGACTGCCAGGTGTGTAAAAATTTCCTGCAGCCACCCTGGAAAGAGATTGGGCGGCTCAGGAACGAGAGGCCAAGAAAGTCCGCTGACCCGGATGGCCAGCCCGGTCCAGTACCCACTGGACCAGAGGGAGTGCCCTCTGACCAGGAGAGACTTCTCAGGCAAAGGAAGGCTGGTTCAGGGAACCAGTCTCAGTGAAAAAGACAAAGAAATCAGTAGGTTTGGAGTCCAAAATTGTCTCTCCAACTGCTGCAGAAATAGCTAAAGCACACAGATTGTCCAGTCACTGTCTCAGGGTCCTGCCGAACCACCTACAGTTGGTAAAAGGCTGGTTCGTTCAGTGCCAGTGGTTCAGGAGTATGATGTTGAGAATTTTATGAACCACAGGAGAGGGAGGACGAATTTGATCATTACATGTGTGGCTGGGAGGGTCTGGCGTGCCCATTGAACCGGACATTTCTCCAGACAGACCTTTAGAATCTCCTCCTATTCTGTCTGAGTCCCTTCTCATTTTATGTTTTACAAAGGTTGAAAACCCTCCAGCTTCCTTTAGAGGAAGCTGTGGATGAACAAGAGGAGCCTGATTATGTAGAAATGATGGATATACCAGAGTCTAGGAGGTTATCTATTCCTTTGCATAAGTCATTTAGGAAGCAAACAACAAAGATTTTAAAAAATCCTCATTCTGTCCCTCCTGTAGATAAAAAAATGGACAGAAGATATACCTTGTCAGGCTCTGATACAGACTTCCTCACTGAACAGTGTAGTCATGTAGGTGTGGTACAAGCTGCAGCCTGTGACAAGGCTAATATTCCTCTGGCCTCACATCCTCCTAATAAGGATTCCAGGAAGATTGATGCCATGGCGAAAAAACAGTATATGGCAGCTTCTTTGGGACTCAGGCAGGCAAATTATATGGCTTATGTGGCTAGATATCAGAAATCTAGGTGGGACACAGTATTGCAGTTAGCCAAGCAGGCCCATGGCCAGCTGGCTAGTGAGTTGGAACAGGTGGCTGCTGATGGCATTGAAGCCTCTAAAGTTAAATTTCATACTGCTGTTGATGTTAATGATGCTTCCTCTAGGGTCATGGCCATTTCTGTAGCTTTCCGTAGGTTGGCATGGCTCAGATGCACTAATCTGTCCCAAGATACTCAGTCAAAGGCTATGGATTTTCCTGTTGTGGGTAATTCTCTGTTTGGGGAACAAACAGAAAACTACATGAAAAAGATGGATGAATACAGAACTACCTACAAAAGTGCCCAGGCTAAGGAGAGGCATGCCACTCCACAGAGGCATGCTCCCAGAGGTAGGGGCAGGCCTTTCCACAGGCCTTTTTACCAATTTCAGGCCTCCTCTGCATTTGCACAGAGGGGTTTCTTTAGAGGCAGAGGTAGACGGGGCACAAGTAAACAGTCCCCTTCCCCTCAGCCTAAGGCTACTGCCAAGCAGGCACCCTGATGGGGTGCCCAGGGCCGATTCTCCTGTACCAGTGGGGGGCAGGTTGGTTTATTTCAGCCAGAACTGGGTGTCCCTAACTCGGACAGGTGGGTTCTGGAGTAATAGGCCAGGGTCTGGTTCTCAGCTTCAAACAGTTTCCAAGATGAGAGCCAGACATTTCCACCTGCAAATCCTTCAGAAGCCCTTGCTTTGGAAGCAGAGGTTTCTTCTCTTTGGACTGCAAAGCAGTAGAAGGGTCCCTCCTTGCCATCAGGGCAAGGGCTGTACTCAGATACTTTCTTACCCCAAAAGACAGGAGAATGGCGGCCCATTTTAGATTTAAGGTACCTGAACAAGCATCTTTTGAAACCAAAGTTCAAAATGTTAACTCTGACAATGATTTTGCCTCTCCTGGGCCGGGGACTGGTTAGCTTCCTGGACCTCAAGGATGCCTATTTTCATGTTCTGATCAGGCCTTCTCACCGAAAGTACCTCAGGTTCGAACTACCCTCAGGCCACTACCAGTTCAGGGCAATGCCCTCGACCCTTCCGCCTGCACTCAAGGGTATTCACGAAATGTCTAGCTGTGGTAGTGGCTCATTTAAGAGGCCAAGGGATTGCTGTGTTTCCTACCTGGATGACTGGCTCATAGTGGGTCAGTCCCCAGATCAGGTAAAATCCCACTTGCAAGTCACCCAGCAGCTTCTCACTTCCTGGGATTCCTGCTGAATTTACCAAAGTCAGTTCTCGAACCAGTTCAGGTACTAACTTTCATAGGTGCAGAACTGAACACAGAGTTAGCCAGGGCATTTCTTCCCTCAGAAAGGGTAGACCGACTCATTGCCCTGGCATCCTCCTTTACCCTTCGGGTCTCTCGACCAGCAAGGCATTTTCTGCAACTCCTAGGGCACATGGCTGCTTCCGCAGCTGTAGTGCAAGGAGCAAGATTCCAGATGAGGGACATTCAGTTCCATTTGAGGGCCTATTGGTCTCAAAGGAGGGACCCCTTTCCAAATTGGTTCCAGTGACCCAAACCCTGATCCTGGCCTTACACTGGTGGCAGGATCAAAGCAATCTAAAACAAGGGGTTCCTTTCATTCCTGTTTCCCACTCCCTCACCACGGATGCTTCCCTGTTAGGGTGGGGAGCTCACTTGGGCGACCTGTCCACTCAGGAAGTGTGGTCTCCCCAGGAATCTCTGCTCCACATCAATCTTTTGGAACTCAGCTGTCTTTTTAGCTCTTCAGGCGTTTTCAGCTTCTGTCCAGAACAAAGTAGTTCAAGTCAGGACAGACAACACCACAACAATGTGGTACATCAACAAGCAAGGGGGCACTCGGTCATCAGCCTTGTGCACCGAAGCAATGAAGTTGTGGTCTCTGGCTTACTCTCTGAACACCTCCTGATAGCAGTTCACCTTCAGGGAAGGACAATGTCCTGGCGGATGCCCTCAACCAGGATTTCTCAGGGCCATCACGAATGGGCTCTGAATCCTCAGGTGCTGGGGTCTGTCTTTGCCAGATGGGGCACCCTCAGATAGATCTTTCGCAGCCCCAGACAACCACCAACTTCCTCTGTTTTGTTGCAGGCCCCAGTGCTGGGATCAGTCCCCTGGACGCCTTTCAGTTGGATTGGAAGGGAAGTTCCTGTATGCCTTTCCCCTTTCCTCTTCTTTTCAGGGTACTAGTAAAAATCAGATCTCAGCCCTGCAAGGTGATTCTGATTGCTCCAGATTGAGCCAGACAGCCCTGGTACCACTGCTTCTGTCCTTGACAGTCCACCCTGCCCTGAGCTTGCCCAGAGTCCCACGACTTACTGGCCTGTGCAGGGAGAGTGTAGTATCCGGACCTCAAATCCTCCATCTCAAGACGCAGCTCTTGAGGAGTTAGAATTGCTGACTTACACCTTTCTCAAGGTGTTTTGGATATTTTAAAGGCTTCAAGGAAGCCTTCCACTAGAGACACTTACAATTCTAAGTGGAAAAGGTTTTCCATCTGGTGCTCTGAGAAGCAGATTATCCCAGAATCTGCTGATCTGCCCATTGTACTGGACTATTTGGTCCATTTAAATTCCTTAGGCCTTAGGCTAGCTACCTTAAAGGTTCATCTAGCAGCTGTCTCTGCTTTTCTGTCAGCAGGAAGCCTGCTTCATTTTCTTCTCACCTGTGCTTTCAAGTTTTTAAAGGGTTACTTCACACAACCCTCCTTTTCGAGAACCAGCTCCGGCTTGGGACCTGAATGTTTGCATTGCTCAGTTAATGCAACCCCCTTTGAGCCTCTGTCCTCAGCAGAGCTCAAGTTTCTGACTGGAAAACTGTTTTCCTAGTGGCTATCACTTCTGCCAGACGATAAGTGAACTACAAGCCCTGTCAGTGGAAGAAGATTTCATCTCTTTCCATAGAGATAAGGTAGTCCTCAGGACTAACAGAAAGTTTTTGCCTAAAGTGGTTTCAGATTTCCACCTGAAACAATCCATCTCTCTTCCAGTATTTTTCACTGAGCATTCTTCCTCAGGTGAGAGGAGTCTGCACAGCTTGGACGTCAAAAGAGCCTTAAGCTACTATTTGGAACGCACCAAGGGTCACAGGTTCGAGTCCCTCCAACTCTTCCTTACCTATGGTGAGGTTGGCAAAGGGAAACCTGCCACTAAGAGGACAATTGCAAGGTGGATTGTCTCTTGTATCCAATTTTGTTATCAAAAACTAGGTAGAACCCCCTCAGGACTGAGGCTCACTCCATCAGGTACAGCTGCATCTCTAGCGGCTGCTAGAGATATTCCATTCTGAAATATGTCAAGCTGCTACTTGGAAAACAGTTCACACTTTACCAAGCATTATTCCCTGGATATTCAGTCCAGGAGAGATGCTCGTTTTGGCACAGCTGGCTTCAGAGCCTATTTCCTAAGTAGGTTCTGACCCTCCTCCATGGAGGTACTGCTGTGTAATCTGCATATAGTCATAATATAGCAAGACTTCATGGTGTTTGAAGAAAAAATTACTCACCTTAGTAATTGCTTTTCTTCTCATGGAGTCTTGCTATATTACCATACCTCCCTCCTGCCCTCTCAGAACTTCTACTTGGGTAGGGGTGCCAAATGAGTGCAAGCACTGTGTCATGCCATTTTAGTTCTTCCCGTCACCCCCTTTATTTAGGGTTCGGGAATTAGGTATTTCTGCTTTAAGTACTATGTTGGCCCCTTCCTGGACTTGCGTCTTGGGGAAGGGGTCTAATAGTCTTGTAGGGAGAAACTAATAATGCTATTATTCATTGTATTATTATTATTGCTGTTTATATTGTTGTTTATATTGTTGTTTTCCTACTAGTAGGTAGCCACTTGGCTAGTGTAGAGCTTTCCACACAGACTTGTTGCTTAGTGTTAGCTCAGAAGATCTGACAGTTTCATTTGAAACTGGCCAGATAGAGCTTTGGTATAGCGCCCTCGCGCTGTGGAACTCCAGACTCTCTGGAGTTAACTCTTTCCTCTCCGGGGCAGTTCAGCTGCAGTGGCTGACTGCATATAGTCATAATATAGCAAGACTCCATGAGAAGAAAAGCAATTACTAAGGTGAGTAATTTTTTCTTATGGAGCAATGGCTCGGAGGTTGGTTCAGCTACCTGGCCCGGTCGCTCGTGGGCCTTCGGGGCTCTTTGGGCGACCGGGTATGGCAGTAGGACTTTCCTGGTCGCGCGGCGCCTTTTTTGGTGCCGTCGACTCTTTGCTTAGGTGTTTCCCCCCCTCACATGGCTACGGCACAGGGGGCCACACCGATGCCCTTATCTCCTGCTCTTTTTCCTTCAAAACCTGTTTTTCGGTCTCTGGGAGTGCCTTCGGTGGCATCTGGCTTCACAGCGCCGTGCTGTCGTGCGGTGCCATCCACAGCACCGTGTTGCTTCTCGGCGTCGCCTGCAGTGTCGTGCGGCCGTCCTTGACGTCGTGCGGCACCATCGGTGCCATTTTCGGCGTCGTTCTCGGCACTGTGCGCCTCCTCAGTGCCGGGGGCTCTTGGGGACTTTCCCTTTCTTTCGTTTCCTCCTTCCTCTTCTGTTTTTCATCCCTTTCCTGTCCATGCAGTCCCTCCTGGACTGTCAGGAGATGACATTGAGCCTGACCCAGACCTTCGGCTGGGTGATGAAGTGGACGAAGCAGGATCTTTTACTGCTGCAGAGCCTGTGGTCGAGGACCTGTCATTTAAGTCTCTGCTGAAGAATATGATTTCCACATTTTCTCTCCAGACTACAGACATCAATCCTGGGAAATTGTTAAGACTCCAATACCTTCATGCCTCAGAGATCCCTATGGATTTGACTCCTCCGATTCAGCCTTCCTTCGAGATGCTGTCTCAAATGGTATGGAATAATCCTGCTCTCTCCCCATCGGTGGCTAAATCCATTGATAGAAAATATTCAGCCCCCAAGGATCGTCCCATTTTGGCATCTCAAGCCTTTGCGGATCCTATTGTAGTCCTGGCAGAGAATGATAAGGTCGTCCTTCCTCAAACTACTACAGTTCGACCTATTAACAAGGAATCTCGTAAGATAGACACCTTAGGTAAGAGAGTCTTTGCTGCTTCTACCCTAAGTATGCGTATTGCCAGTTACCAAGGCTATTTTTCCCAGTACGAGTATATCCTGTGGCTCTCTCTCAAGCAAATGGTTGAAGCTCTTCCGGAGTCGGATTCGAAGCCAGAGCTTCTTCAAACCATTACCAGAGGTATTGAATCTAACAACCAGCAGGTTAAAGCAGCCATGGACGCTTTTGATTCTGCTTGCCGTTCAGCAGCTGCTGGTATTTGCACCCGCTGCCATTCCTGGCTGCGCACTTCAGGCTTCACGAATGACGCGCAACAGCAGGTAATGGCATTGCCCTTTGATGGTGCATATATTTTTGGTCCTCAGGTTGAGCAAGCTCTAGAAGCTACTCAAAAGACTAGGTCAGCCATTAAGTTGGCTAGACCCCCTCTTGCCCCCTCTCGAGGGCATGCCAGTAGACGTCAGTTTCATAACCGTCAGTCCTTTCGAAGCAGAGGCGGAGGAAGTTTCCATAAGAACCAACCTGCCCAACCTCAAAAGAAGGCACAACAGAAAGCGCAAGGGCCCAAAGCGCCCAGCGCTACCTTATGAATTGCAGGCCCAAGTCCCACCTCAACTGCCCGAGGTGGACTTTTCCTCTCTGGTGGGAGGTTGGCTGATGCACTTCTACAGCCAGTGGAAGTCCATAACCTCAGACAAATGGGTCCTTCGGATAATTCGCGAAGGGTATTCACTCAATCTTGTGGAAACCCCTCCGGATCGTCCTCCCAAACGGCAGCCCAGACTGTCTACCCTCCAGTCAGACCTTCTCACCGCCGAGATTCAGGGCCTTCTGAACAACAGTGCAGTAGAACTTGTGCCGCTGCATCAACAAAACACGGGGTTCTACTCTCATTACTTTCTAGTTCCGAAGAAATCCGGGGGAATGCGCCCCATTCTAGATCTCAGAAAGCTAAACAAATTTCTCCCCAAGGAGAAATTCAAAATGATTTCTCTGGGCACCCTGTTACCCTTGCTTCATCAGCACGACTGGCTAGCCTCCCTAAACATGCAGGATGTTTACCAGCACATTCCCATCCACCCGAGGCATCACAAATTCCTGAGGTTTGTGGCTCTGGGACACCATTATCAGTTCAGAGTCCTGCCCTTTGGGCTATCCTCGGCGCCGTGAGTTTTTACAAAGTGTTGTGCACTTCTCGCAGTGCACCTCAGAAAACTCGGGATACAGGTGTTCCCTTATCTGGATGATTGGCTTCTGGCAAGCCCTTCCAGGCAAGGGACTCTGGATGCTGTAGAGATGGCCTCTCGCCTCCTTACGTCCATGGGAGTCCTGCTCAACCTCAAGAAATTGCAACTGCAGCCCTCCCAGAGGCTCCTTTTTATAGGGACCCTTCTGGACACATCCTGTGTGAAGGCCTTTCTTCCAGAAGACAGAAGGAACGATATCCTTCAGATGGCCCGTTACATCGGAGAAAACAGGTCAGTTACAGCGCTCTCGATGCAACGGATGCTAGGCCTCATGGCATCCTCAGTGTTCACTGTACCTCTAGCCCGTCTGCACATGAGAACCACCCAGTGGATGCTCAGTACTCAGTGGTCCCCAGCCTCTCATCCGCAGTCCTATCTCATCAAAGTGACAGAACCTTTAAGGAAGTCTCTCACCTGGTGGTCTCAAGAGGAAAATCTCCTGGAAGGATACCCCTTTGCTCCTCTGGACCATCAGATCTCAATTACCACTGACGCCTCACTAATGGGGTGGGGAGCTCAGTGTCAGGCTCTCCACACTCAGGGTGTGTGGACTCAACTCGAGTCCCAGCTTCACATAAATGTCCTAGAAATGAGAGCCGTCCTTTATGCGGTCCGAGCTTTGAAGGACATTCTCTGTCACAAGAATATTCTCCTCCAAACGGACAACAAAGCAGTGATGTATTACATCAACAAGCAGGGCGGTGCTCATTCTTACCCCTTATGCAGAGAAGCGATGAGGGTCTGGAAATGGTGCTTGGAGCACAAGGCTCTAATTCAAGCGGTCTACCTGCCAGGTGTACAGAACAACTTGGCAGACCGTCTCAGCAGAACAGAGACAGATCCTCACGAGTGGTCTCTCGACTCAACCATAGTTCAGTCACTATTCGAAGAGTGGGGAAGTCCAGACCTGGACCTTTTTGCATCCCCACTCAACGCAAAACTGCCTCTCTTCTGCTCCAGAAATCCAGGGCCTGGCATTTTCTGTCAGGATGCGTTCAGGATGCGGTAGAAAAAACGCTTTCTCTACGTCTTTCTGCCTTTTCCTTTAATTCAGGGAGTACTCCTCAAGTTAGAGTCTCAGGGGGACAAGATGATTCTCATTGCTCCCTTTTGGCCTCGACAACTGTGGTTTCCACTACTCAACAGTATGTTGGCAGTTACTCCACAACCACTTGCCCTGCAGATGAACCTTTTAACTCAGGGACCGGTGGTCCATCCCAACCTGAGATCTCTTCACCTTCACGCTTGGCTCCTGAAGAGGTAGAAGTAAATCAGTTCAATGTCTGTCGAAGAGTTTCGGATATCCTTCTGGCTGCGCGGAAGCCAGCCACTCGGAAAACTTACACAGCTAAGTTGAAGCGTTTTTCGCTCTGGTGTGCAAAGTCCTCTTTGAATCCCTTTTCCTGCCCACCTGATAAAGTTTTGGAGTACCTTTTGGACCTCTCAATTTCAGGTCTGCAGTACTCTACAGTCAAAGTTCACCTTAGTGCCATTTCAGCGTTTCATGAGCCGTTTTTTTCCCTTTCACTGGCTCAGTTACCTATGGTTAAGAGATTTCTTAAGGGTATTCTGCATACCAGACCTCCTACAAGACGTACAGTTGCAGCCTGGGACATTAATCTTGTGCTAGATATGCTCACTCGGAAACCTTTCGAGCCTCTAGCTACCTGTGAACTAAAGTTCCTCACCTGGAAGACTACCTTCCTAGTGGTCATTACCTCAGCCCGCAGGGTCTCTGAGATACATGCCCTGTCACGGATCCTCCGTACACTGTGTTTCATAAAGACAAAGTAGTCCTTCGTACTCATCCTAAATTTCTTCCTAAGGTTGTGTCAGAATTTCATCTTAACCAACCTTTGGTCCTTCCCTCTTATTTTGCGGATTTCCAAAATGAAGGGGAACACTTTCTTCATTCCCTGGATGTTAAGAGGGCCTTGCGTTTCTATTTAGATAGAACCAAGGATTTTCGTAAAGCCCAGCAACTGTTCGTTTCCTTCAGTGAGACCCGGCTGGGTCAACCTGTCGCTATCAGATGTATCTCAGCATGGCTAGTGGCATGCCTTCGCCACCGTTATTCCATGGCGCAGGTTAAGTTGGAGGGTAGAGTTTATGCTCACTCTACTAGAGCGGTCGCGGCATCCCTAGCGGAAATCTGCAATGTGCCCATTGCAGACATCTGCAATGCAGCCACCTGGAGCTCAGTGCATACTTTCATTAAGCATTATGCACTAGATGTCCATGCCAGACGACATTCTTCTTTTGGCAGAGTCATCCTTAATGGACTTCTGTCTTAAGAAATGTGAGCTCTTGGTCTCTCCTCCCGCCCTCTCGGGGGATTATTAGCTCGGTACTCTCCCAATAGTGTGAATGAGTGGTGGAGACTTATGTCCAGGAAGATATGAAAATTATGTACCTACCGTAATTCATGATCTTCTTGGACGAGTCTCCACCACTCATTCACACACCCACCCTCCATCCCCCGAGCTCACGTCTCTTGTTGGTCTTCACTCCCTCAAATCTTTAGGCTGTAAAGACTTCTTTGTTGACCTTTCTTACCCGGGTCGTCCGGACTATCTTATGTTCGGTTTTTAGGTTAGGCTACCCTTCTAGGTTAGTTACGTTGCACCTCCTTAGTGAAAAAGGTACTGAGGTGGTTGGAGAGTCGACGCCGAGATGGTCATTTCTGCTCGAGCTAAGGCTCGCGGCACCACCTCTGGCGCCGACTCTCCAGCAAAAGTTGCTCCCGATGGGTCCTAGTTCCTCCGGCGCAGATCCCAATAGTGTGAATGAGTGGTGGAGACTTGTTCAAGAAGATCAAGAATTACGGTAGGTACGTAATTTTCATTTCTTGTACTTCCTAAAGGTAGCTCTTTTCCTTCTTACCTTTTCCATGACCTCCTTGCTCAACCAGATCAGTTTCTTAGCCCTAGTCTTCTTGCTCTGGGCTTTGCAGCGGGTTTTGGTTGCCTCCACTATCCCCAGCTTTATGAGCTCCCACCTCTGGTTAGTGTCCATACTAGATTGAATTCTGGCCAGGTACCCTTTCACCATTTCCCCCATCCTCCCAAAGTCGGCCCTCCTGAAGTCCAGCACTATTATGCCAGATTCCACGCCTTCCTTGCCCATATCCAATGTGAGCCATACTGAGTGGTGGTCACTCCCTGACAGCGGTTCCTCCGCTGTAAGTTCCCTCACAAAGTCCCCATTTGCCAGCACAAGGTCAAGGGTATTTCCTTACCTGGTTGGTTCACTGACCATTTGCAGCAGGAAGCTGTCCTGGAAGGCATTCAGCAGTAACTGCTCCCTTCTGTTCCTGGTTGTTGGGGTGCTTCAGTCCACTCCTGGCATGTTGAAGTCCCCCACAATCACCACACTACCCTTCTTGCAGCTCCTCCTGATCTGTCCCGCTAGTTCCCTGTCTAACTCCTCCGTCTGAGATGGTGGCCTGTACACCACTCCCATTCTAAGAATCCTTTTCTTGGAATCCTGGATTTGCATCCAAAGTGACTCTGTACTACCCTCCTCCCCTTCCTCCCTTACACACTTCAGTCCTTCCTTCACATATAGTGCCACCCCCCACCTTTCCCAATCACCCTGTCCCTACAAAATAACCTGTACCCTGGTACAGACGGGTCCCAGTCATTGTATTGGGTGGCCCATGTTTCTGTGATGGCTGCAATGTCCACCTCTCCCTCTGCCATGAGAACCTGTAACTCTGCAGTTTTCCTCCCAAGGCTCCTAGCATTAAGGGTAACCACCTTCCACCCTCCCCCCCCCCATCCTGTTGTCCTTTCCTAGCATCACCAACAGTACTTGCCATTTGTCCTTTGTCACTTTTATGGGGGGTACGCTCATATGGTTTCCCAACCTGTGGTCTCTGCATATCTGTTCCCCAACTGCCACCCTTACTCTTAGTTTAAATTCCAAACTTCCTCTATGTACTTCTCCATCCTCTGTTTCAACACTTTCTTTCCCTCCTCACTCAAGTGTAGTCTGTCCTTGGCGTAGAGACTACTGTCCTCCCAGGTCCCTCCCCCCCCCCAACAGCCCATACCCTTTAGCACAACACCAGGTTCTTAGCCATCCATTAAATTCCTCTATTCTCAGCTTTCTTGTTGTGCTTGCCTTTGGCACGGGAAGTATCTCTGAAAAAGTTACTGTTCTTCCTGCCCCCTCACATAATTGTGCTAGTTCCTCGAACCTCTTCTGAACTGTATCTACTGTCTTGTCAGCCAGGTCGTTTTTCCCAAGATGTATAATTAAATGACGCTTGTCCCTACCCCTTCTAGCATATTTCAGAACAGACTGTCCCACCCTTTCCGCTGTCATTCCTAGCACGGCCTCCACCCAAATGTGACTATGCCTCTCCCCCTTGCTACCCCACCTAACTCCTCTTAGTATTGAGTCCCCCAGCACTAAGATTCCACCTCTCTTACTCCCTGCTTGCTTCCATTCATCTCCCTCTCTCATTTCCAGCTCCTCTTACTCCTGCACATTATTTCCCCCTTTTACCCCTGTTACAATTCTCCCAGCAGAACTTCCCCCCACTCCAGTTTGGTCCAGGCATTTATCAATTACTCCTCTAATTTCATCATTTCCTTCCTCCACCTTCTTCCTCTCTAGCAGTGCACAACTATTTTCTGAAGGCCCTTCACAAATGCCCGCTCCCTCTCTCTTCATGATAACCTGTTCTCTTCTTTCCACTCCATGTCTTTTGCCACTTCTTCGCCTCCCCTCACAAGTCCCTATCTCCTCCTTCCATTTGTCTTTTGTCTCCTGACCTGGTTTCCCCGGCAATTGTTCTTCCTGGCCTGGGTCCCTTTGTCTCTGCTTCCCTTCTTCTGACCCTCTCCTCACCACTGTTGGCTTAAATCGCCCTCCCTCATCTCCCCTTCTTCCTCCCTCCAGTATTGGGCTAAACCCACCCTAATCTGCCTTGCCTGTCTTAGTTCCTCCTGCAGACCCTCAATCTCCTTTCTAAGTTTTTCTATGTGGTTGCACACTAAACATCTTCCCACACTCCAGGCAATTTTTAGAAAGATTGGTGCACTGCAGTTGTTGCAGCCTACCACCCTACCCATTGCTGTCGTTGCCCGCCAGCGACCCCCCCACCCTTCCAGATGCAGGATACCAAACACTCCCCCAAGTCTCCCCTCTCCCTCCTCTATCACTGCAAAACATTGTCTTTATTTCCCTTACCTCCTTTGTTGCACACGTTTAGACATATTGAGCAACTGCTTTTTATATTCCTATCCTTCCTATCTACACTCTAAAACAGACTTTAAGTAGCCATTGCACAACCTTCTTCAAACTACTACTCTTAGTTTAGCTCGTAAAGATCTGACGGTTTGAGTTTGAAGAACAACATACAGAGTTTCAACCGAGCTCAAGCTCAGAGTTCCATGCCTGGCATGGAAAGTTAACTCTTTCACCTCCGGAGCAGTTTGAAGGTTGGGACTCACTGCATATGTCATAATATAGCAAGACTCCATTAGAAGAAACAACATTACTAAGGTGAGTAATTTTTTCTTTTGGACCGAGAAGCTGACGATTGGGTGTAGCGCTCCTTGTCCTGCCTGTAAACTACTCCTTGTTACTGTGTGCTGTGCTGTGTGTGCCGCAATGTCAGAGATCTCTGGTCTGAATAAGGCCACGTGGGTTGTGGGACTGCTAAGTTGATAGGTCGGGTGTGGAACTCCTTTGTCCTTCAGCAATCTGAAGGTAGGGGAGAGTCTCTCTTACCAGACTTGCAATGTTTTTTTGTTGTTTTTTATTTGAACAGGATGAAAGAAGTGATGAGCCCTGCTGGTGTAGAGTCTAGTATTGTATCCTTTCTGTTTTGGGCAGATTAGCTGGTAATCGGTGTCCATTCACACTTTGGCAAGCTCTGCAAACTGCCTGTTGAAGTGTGAACTGACACTAATTAGGATCTAATCTGCCTGAAATAGCAGGTGGGCATAGAATGCTATATTCCAGTGTTTTTAACCATTGCAGCCTATGGAACTGGCAAACGTTTTTTAACATTTGCCCGCATAAACCGATTGCCCGTCTAAAACGCGGGCACTATAAGTGGAGTGGACTGTAATGGTTCGTTATTTAGAAAGTACTTGCACTGTTTGTTATAGGAACCCAAGTGCATAATTTTACACTTACTAATATTTAATGCCAATTTACTAGTTTTAGCCCAAGAAAAGATATGGTCCAAGGCTTTTTGCTATGCAGTGGTACTTTCTATCCCAGTTACCACTGTTCCCAGTTGATAGTCATATGCAAATTTAGACAACCGATGTTTGAGGATTCCAGTTGTAGTGAGGAAATGTATATATTAAAAAGAATCGGTCCCAGGACTGACCTCTGCGGCACCCCACTAGTAACCCTAGCCCATTCAGAAAAGACACCATTCACCACCACTCTCTGCCGATGCTTCTTTAACCAGGTAGTAATCCAGCAGATTATATTGCCACTCAGGTTAAGGTTCCTTAATGTTTTAACCAACTCTAGGTGGGGCAATTTATTGAATGCTTTGGCACAGAACAATATATCAAAGAGTTCACAATCACATAAAAGAACAAGGGAAAATTACAAAACAAGACGCCTACCACAAGTTAGATTTTTGTTGTCTAAGATGTTACCTCGGGAAGTGCGTTTTGAAGTTAGATCAGCGAGCTGTGTCTTTCAAACAACATGAAGTCTTGCTATATTATGACAATTGCAGTTTGTCCCACCATTAGAACTTCTCCAGAGGTGAAAGAGTTAACTGCCATGCCAGGCATGTAGTTTAGAGCGCGAGCTCGGTTAGAGAAGCTCTGTCTGGCTAATTTCAAACCGAAACTGTCAGATTCTTTACTCCGCCTCACTGAACAGTCGCTCCGGAGATTTCTCCTACTGCTCGGTTCATTTCTCGGTTTAAACAGTATTTTCACCGGTTAAATTCAACATGGTATTATTATTTTAACATCAAACCGATCGGTTCAAGCTCTGTCTGTGGTATTGTAAGTAATAGATAGGTTTATTTCTGTGTGGAACTTGTAAATTTTTATCGGTTCGGTTCGAACCGATCAGGCTGTTTAAAACTTTTAAAAGTAAGCATTTTAAAGCTTTTAGAGTGCGGTTCCCGGTTCTTATCAGTTCTAAAAAACACGGATTTCATTACAGTTTTTTCCACGACCCATGACACGGTTGGGAACCGATAAGGGTGTCTTGTCTGGCACTGCCGTTAAAAGGGCAAGTTTATTGGTTAGGCTGGCATCATGTCTGAGAAACCCAAAAGAAAAAACAGGCCCACTGGGTTTCAACACTGTAGTGTCTGTGGGGAAGCCTTTGCCAAGGCTGACCCACACACTACATGTGTCTATTGTCTGGGGTTTGACCACCTCAATTCAGACTGCCAGATTTGTAAAAATTTCCCTGCAGCCACCCTGGACAAGAGAGTGGGCAGGCTCAGGGAACAAGAGGCCAAAAAGTCCGCTGACCCGGATGGCCAACCCGGTTCGGTGCCAACCGAACCGGAGTGAGTGCCCTCTGACCAGGGCAAGACTTCCTTGGGCAAACAAAAAGCTGGCTCTGAGGAGCCAGTTCCAGCAAAGAAAACTAAAAAATCAGCAGGTTTGGAGTCCAAAATTCCTTCTCCAACTGCTGCAGAAATAGCAAAATCTATACAGATTGTACAGTCACTTTCTCCGGTTCTGTCCGAACCGCAACTGTCTGGTAAAAGGTCGGTTCGGCCGGTTCCACCGGTTCAAGAATATGATATTGAAGAGTTCTATGAACCAGGGGAGGGGGAGGAGGATTATGATCAATGTGACTGTGACTTTGAGAGTCTGGATGTGCCCATTGAACTGGACATCTCCCCAGACAGACCTTTGGAATCTCCCCCTATGCTTTCTGAGTCCCCTTCTCACTTTTTGTTTTATAAAAAGGTTGCTGAAACCCTCCAGCTCCCATTAGAGGAAGCTGTGGATGAGCAAGAAGAACCTGATTTTGTGGAAATGATGGATATCCCAGAGTCTAGGAGATTATCTATCCCCTTACATAAATCATTTAGGAAACAAACAATAAAAATACTAAAAGCTCCTAATTCTGTGCCTCCTGTTGACAAGAAGATGGACAGGAGGTACACTTTATCAGGTCCTGATACAGACTTTCTTTCACAGCAATGCAGTCATGTTGGGGTAGTTCAGGCTGCAGCCTGTGATAAAGGCTAACATTCCCTGGCTACATCCTCCTGACAAGGATTCCAGGAAGATTGATGCCATGGCTAAAAAACAATACATGGCAGCGTCCTTGGGACTCAGACAAGCAAATTACATGGCTTATGTGGCAAGATACCAAAAATCTAGATGGGACACTGTCATGGCTTTGGCCAAACAGGCCCCTGGCCAGCTTGCCAAGGAGCTGGAGCAGGTGGCTGCTGATGGTATTGAGGCATCCAAGGTGCAATTCCATGCTGCTGTGGATTCTAATGATGTATCCTCTAGAGTCATGGCTACATCTGTGGCCTTTCGTAGGTTGGCTTGGCTCCAGGTGTACTAGTTTGTCTGGGATACCCAGACTAAGGCCATGGATTTTCCCGTGGTAGGGAATTCTCTGTTTGGGGAGCAGACAGAGAATTACATGAAGAAAATGGATGAATATAGAACAACTTATAGGAGTGCACAAGCCAAGGAGTGGCAAGACACTCCTCAGAAGCAGACCCCCAGGGGTAGAGGTAGGCCTTTTCACAGGCCTTTTTACCAAACCCAGGCTTCTTCTGCTTATGCTCAGAGGGGGTTCTTCAGAGGCAGAGGCAGATGGGGTGCAAGCAGGCCTGCTTCCACCCCTCAGCCTAAAGCCCCTGCCAAACAGGCACCCTGATGGGGTGCCCAGGGCCGGTTCTTCATTACCTGTAGGGGGCAGGCTGGCTTACTTCATTCAGTACTGGGAGTCTCTAACATCAGACAAGTGGGTCCTGGAAGTAGTAAGCCAGGGTCTGGTTCTCAGCTTCAAAAAATTTCCAAAGATGTGAGCCAGATCTTTTCCACCTGCAAACCCTCTAGAGACCTTTGCCTTAGAAACAGAAGTCTCAACCCTCCTGGCTCTCAGAGCTGTAGAAAGGGTTTCCCCCCCTACTCCAGGGCAAGGGTCTGTACTCCAGGTACTTCCTTACCCCAAAAAAGACAGGAGAATGGCGGCCCATTTTGGACCTAAGATATCTGAACAAGCACCTTTTGAAACCAAAATTCAAAATGGTGACTCTGGCAATAATTTTACCTTCTCTAAGGCCAGGGGACTGGCTAGCTTCCCTGGACCTCAAGGATGCCTATTTCCATGTTCTAATCAGAAGCTCCCACCGAAAGTGCCTCAGATTCGAACTGCCCTTAGGCCATTACCAGTTCAGAGCAATGCCCTTCGGCCTCACCTCTGCCCCAAGGGTATTCACAAAATGTCTAGCAGTAGCAGTTGCTCATTTAAGAAGGCAAAATATTGCTATCTTTCCCTACCTAGACGACTGGCTTATTGTAGGCCAGTCTCCAGAACAGGTCAAATCATACCTGCAAGTTACCCAGCAGCTGCTCACCTCTCTGGGTTTCCTGCTCAATCTCCCAAAGTCAGTGCTGGAACCTGTTCAGGTACTCACCTTCATAGGTGCAGAACTGGATACAAAGCAGGCCAGAGCCTTCCTGCCCTTAGAGAGGGTAAGGAACTTGGTGGCCCTGGCCTCCTCCTTCACTCTGCAGGTCTCTCGACCAGCAAGGCACTTCTTACAGCTCCTAGGACACATGGCTGCTTCCACAGCTGTAGTGCAAGGAGCAAGATTTCAGATGAGGACATTCAGTTTCACTTGAGAGCCTTTTGGTCTCAAAGAAAAGATCCCCTTTCCAAGTTGATCCCAGTGACTCGAACCCTGATCCAGGCCCTTCAGTGGTGGCAGGATCAGAGCAATTTAAGACTAGGGTTCCCCTTCATCCCTCTGTCTCACTCCTTGACCCTTACTACAGATGCGTCCCTTCTGGGATGGGGAGCTCAAATGGGCGACCTCTCCACCCAGGGAGTGTGGTCCCCTCAAGAATCTCTGCTCCACATCAATTTTCTGGAACTCAGACCTGTCTTTCTAGCACTTCAAGTGTTTTCTGCATCTGTTCAGAAGAAAGTGGTACAAGTCAGAACAGACAACACCACCACAATGTGGTACATCAACAAACAAGGGGGCACTCGGTCTTCGGCCTTGTGCACTGAAGCAATGAAGTTGTGGTCTCTGGCTTATTCCCTGAACACTTCCCTCATAGCAGTTCACCTCCCAGGAAAGGACAATGTCCTGGCAGATGCTCTCATGGGATTTCCCAGGGCCATCACGAATGGTCATTGGATCCCCAAGTACTAGGGGATAGTTTTTGACAGATGGGGCACCCTCAGATAGATCTTTTCGCAGCCCAGACAATCACCAACTTCCACTGTTTTGTTGCAGGCCCCAGTGATGGGCTCCGTCCCCTGGATGCCTTTCTCCTAGATTGGGAAGGGAAGTTTCTTTATGCCTTCCCCCCTTCCCTCTCCTTTTCAAGGTGCTAGTCAAAATCAGATCCCAGCCTTGCAGGGTGATTCTGATTGCTCCAGATTGGGCCAGGCAGCCCTGGTACCACTCCTTCTGTCCTTAGCAGTCCATCTTCCCTGTGCCTCCCAGGAAACACAACCTGTTATCTTGTGCCCAGGGGAGAGTTTGTATCCGAATCAAACCTCAACCTCAAGGCCTGGCTCTTGAGGAGTTAGAGTTTGCTGACCTACACCTTTCTCAAGGTGTTCTTGACATCCTGAAGGCTTCTAGGAAGCCTTCCACTAGGTACTTATAATTCTAAATGGAAAAGGTTTTCCATCTGGTGTTCTGGGAAGCATATTCCTCGAATCTGCTGATTTGCCCATTGTTTTGGACTATATGGTCTATCTTAACTCTTTGGGCCTGAGACCAGCTACCCTGAAAGTACATTTGGCAGCTGTCTCTGCTTTTATTTCAGCAGGAAAGCCCTCTTCTCTTTCCACTCACCCTGTATTTTCCAAGTTTTTCAAGGGATTACTTCATACTAATCCACCTTTCAGGGACCCGGCCCCTGCCTGGGATCTTAATGTTTGCATTGCTCAGTTGATGCAACCCCCCTTTGAACCTCTGTCTTCTGCAGAGCTTAAGTATTTGACTTGGAAAACTGTTTTTCTAGTAGTCATCACTTCTGCCAGGCGCATAAGTGAGTTACAAGCTTGGTCAGTAGAGACTGACTTTATTTCCTTTCACAGGGATAAAGCAGTCCTTAGGACTAACAGGAAGTTTTTGCCTAAGGTGGTTTCAGATTTCCATCTTAACCAATCTATCTCCCTTCCAGTGTTCTTCACTGGCCATTCCTCCTCTGGTGAGAGGAGGTTGCACAGCAGAGATGTTAAGAGGGCCTTGGTTACTATAGAGGCGTACCAAGGGTCATAGGTTCAAATCCTTCAACTTTTTTCTCACTTATGGTGAGGTTGGGAAAGGTAAACCTGCCACTAAGAGATCCATTGCCAGGTGGATTGTCTCGTGTATCCAATTTTGTTATCAAAAACTGGGAAAGGTTCCCCCTTCAGGCCTGAGGGCTCACTCTACCAGAGGTACAGCTGCGTCTCTAGCTGCTGCCAGAGACATCCCTATCTTGGAGATATGTCAAGCAGCTACCTGGAAAACGGTACACACTTTCACCAAGCATTACTCCTTGGATATCCAGGCCAGGAGGGATGCTAGATTTGGCACAGCCGTGCTTCAGAGCCTATTCCCTAAGTAGGTTCTGTCCCTCCACCATGGAGGTACTGCTGTGTATTCTACAATTGTCATAATATAGCAAGACTTCATGTTGTTTGAAGAAAAAATTACTCACCTTAGTAATGTTGTTTCTTCTAATGGAGTCTTGCTATATTATGACCTCCCCCCCAGCCTGCCCCTCTCAGAACTTCTACTTGGGTATGGGGTGGGCAGTCCAGTGTTGGCACTTGTTATGCCCATTATATGTTTTTTCCACCCCTTTTTGGTGTTTTGGGGTGTTGTGTTTTATTTTATCTTATGTTATTATTTTTCTGGTCCCTTGACTTGAGTCTAGGTGTTGGGACCAGGAATAGGTGTTAATATTTAGGTAGCCAGTTGGCTAGTGTAGGTTACAGCTTCCACACAGAACCTTAGTGAGTTTTTGCTCGAAAAGATCTGACAGTTTCGGTTTGAAATTAGCCAGACAGAGCTTCTCTAACCGAGCTCGCGCTCTAAACTCCATGCCTGGCATGGTAGTTAACTCTTTCACCTCCGGAGCAGTTCTAATGGTGGGACATTCTGCAATTGTCATAATATAGCAAGACTCCATTAGAAGAAACAACATTACTAAGGTGAGTAATTTTTTCTTCCAGAGTCCCAAGATGATATGACAACATCTCAGTCATAAGTATCAGTTTAAACTCTGTGTCTCCACACCCCTTCTGTCAGTCCTCTAGCTCCTCCTTTTAGAATATAAAATTACAAAAAATTATTTCCTCAGGGGTATTTTAAATAAGTTGCCATCAGAAGAAGAAAGACATTTCCTCTATATAACTCCTTAATTACAAATTTCCTTTGAACTTAGCAATCACACACTGGCACCAATGTTTTAAAAAAAAAAAAAACAGGAATCAGCCTAATGATGTCCTGTTTCTGAAGTCATAAAGTCACATTTGATTTCTACTTCAAAAACATGAGGTCATAAAAAGATCATAAAATGCAATTTCTCAAGGAAGTAATTACATTACAGAGATCTCCTGGTCAGTGTAATACATCCTTTGATTTCAGCTGCTGACACTTTGTAACTTAAAAGGGCCAAATCTCACAGATTGACATTTCATACACTGACCATTTATTTATACTACCAATATCATCTAATTATCATAACTAGCTGACCAAGCATCATATAGAACACTATACTTGAAAAGAAAACATTGCAAAATGACCATTTTACACCAATGTTTGTGCTGCTTTTTCTATTGATTCTTGATGCTGCCTGGGCTATGCTGTCCCTTTAATGTAACATGTAGGTTGTCTTTCCGAAAGAACTAGAAGTGACTGGATTGAACATTGTAAAAAGAGAAAAACAATCTGGCTCCCAGCAGAAGCAGCATAACTCCTCATGAAACTACAAGTTTACACATTGTCATCAAGAGCCAAAAATCCCAGGAAAGACTACTGCCTGGGTAGAGTCCGAGTATCTGCATCAGAGGAGGAGAAGCATCTGGGAGTGATGATCACTAGTGACCTGAAGCATTCCACACAGTGCAAGACATCAGCAGCAACAAAGGCAGACAAGATGCTGGGATGCATAGCTAGGGGGATCAGTAGTAGAAGACAGGAGGTTATACTGCCCTTGTACAGGTCACTGGTAAGGCCACATCTACAATATGGAGTTCAGTATTCAAACAACATGAAGTTTTGCTGTATTCTGACTTATTGCAGTTAGCCCCAACACTTGAACTGCTCTGAAGAGGAAAGAGTTAAATTCTCTACAGAGCATAAAACCTTGAGCTCGAGCTTGGTTCAAACCTCTGTCTACTGCACTCTGAAGTGTAACCGTCAGATTCTTTACTCCGCATAACTGAAAACTCGCTCCAGAGATTTCTCTTCTGCTCACGGTTCTCGGTCAGTTAAAGTCGTCGGTTTACCGATAAGTACTTTGTTTTTTCAGTTCAAATCCCTGTCTGTGGTACAGTAGGTATGTAGGTGTTGGACTTCAGTAAAGAAACTTCTGGAAATTCTAAAACTTGCTATTTCAACCGGTTTGACTGAACTGGTTGCTTTGTAGAGTGTATCTGATTTAATTTTCTCTCTAAAAAGTTTATTCAAACAACATGAAGTCTTGCTGTATTCTGACTATTGCAGTTAGGTCCTGCCTTTCAACTGCCCCAGAGAACAGAGAGTTAAACTTTCCATGGCCAGCATGGAAGGTTCAGTGGGAGCTCATTTGAAGCCTCTGTCTGCTGTTGTTTAAACTCCAACCATCAGATTCTTTACTCTGCCTCACTGAACAGTCACTCCGGAGATTTCTCCTTTGCTCGGTTCAAAAAAGTCGGTTAAAGTGTAGTTTTTTCGCTCGGTTTCTACCGTATTTCTGCTACTGAACCTGTTCGGTTTAAGTCTCTGTCTGTGGTACCGTGAGTACTAGATAGGTTTTGCATTTTAGTTTCTGTGTGGAACTTGTAAACATTGGATCAGTTCGTTTTGAACCAATCAGATTGGTTTTAAAAAAAGTCTGAATTTATTAGAGTGTGGTAACCAGTCCATATCGGTTCTAAAAAAAAAAACAGATTTAATTACGTTTTTTTCCAAGACCCATAACACGGTCAGGAACCGATAGGGGTGTCTTGCCTGGCGGATTGCTGAAAAAAGGGTACGTTTTGGATAGGATTGGCCATGTCTGAGAAACCCAAGAAAAAAAATGGGCCCACTGGGTTTCAACACTGTAGTGTGTGTGGGGAAGCCTTTGCTAAGGCTGATTCCCACACCACCTGTGTTTATTGTTTGAGGTTTGACCACCTTGACTCAGACTGCCAAATTTTTAAAAAGTTTTCCCAAAGCTACCCTGGATAAGAGAGTAGGTAGGCTGAGAAGTCCGCTGACCTGGATGGCCAGCTCGGTTCAGTTCCGACCAAACCAGAAGGAGTACCCTCTGACCAGGGTGAAACTTTTTCGTGCAAAAGGAGAGCCGATTCTGAGGAGTCGGTTCCAGTTAAAAGAAAGAGAAGGAAAAAATCATCCCGTTCAGATCCACAAATTCTTTCTCTGACCGCTGATGAAATAGCCAAAGCGATAAAGATAGTTCAGTCGCTAACTTCGGTTCCGGCCGAACCAGCACAATCTGTTAGGAACTCGGTTCGGTCGGTTCCCCTGGTTCCGGATTATACTTTAGAAGAATTTTATTAACCGGAGGAAGAGGAGGGAGAGTGAGGATAATGATGATGGAGATTATGAAAGTCTGGATGTGCTTATTGACCCGGACATCTCCCCAGACAGACCTTCAGGTGTTTCTCTTCCTATGCTTTCTGAGTCCCCTTCCCACTTTATGTTTTACAAGAAAGTGGCTGAAACCCTCCAGCTTCCAATGGAAGAAGCAGTAGAGGATCAGGAGAAGCCTGATTTTGTTGAGATAATAGACATCCCAGAGTTCAGGAGATTGTTCCACTCCATAAATCTTTTGGGAAACAGACATTTACAATTCTAAAGACTCCTAATTCCATACCTCCTGTGGACAGAAGAATGGACAAGAGGTATACCCTTTCAGGCTCGGACATGGAGTTCCTTTCCCAACAATGCAGCCATGTTGGGGTAGTGCAGGCTGCTGCCTGTGATAAAGCAAATACTCCCTTGGCATCACACCCCCCAGATAAGGACTCCAGGAGGATTGATGCCATGGCAAAGAAGCAGTACATGGTAGCATCTTTGGGACTCAGGCAGGCTAACTATATGGCCTACACAGCTAGATACCAGAAGTCCACATGGGACACTGTGCTGGCTCTGGCTAAACAGGCCCCTGACCAACTTGCCAAGGAGCTGGAGCAGGTGGCTGTGGATGGGATTGAGGCATCCAAGGTGCAATTTCATGCTGCTGTAGACTCCAATGGTGTTTCATCTAGAGTCATGGCTACATCTGTGGCGCTTGGCTCAGATGTACTAGGCTATCACAGGATACCCAGGCTAAGGCCATGGATTTCCCTGTCATTGGTAATTCTCTGTTTGGGGAGCAGACAGAGAGCTGCATGAAGATGATGGATGAGTACAGGACCACCTACAGGAGTGCTCAGGCCAAAGAAAGGCAAGCCACTCCTCAGAGACAGCATTTCAGGGGCAGGCCCTTTCAAATGCCTTTTTACTAAGCCAAGGCCTCCTCTTCTGCTTATGCTCAGAGGGGGTTCTTCAGAGGGAGAGGCAGACGGGGAATGAGCAGGCCTGCTTCCACCCCTCAGCCTAAAGCCCCTCCAAGCAGACACCCTGATGGGTCTGCCCGGGCAGATTCTACAAAACCTGTAGGGGGCAGGCTGGCTTACTTTGTCCAGGACTGGAAGTCTTGGACATCGGACAAGTGGGTCCTGGAAGTAGTAAGCCAGGGACTGATTCTCAGCTTCAAAAAGATCCCAAGATGAGAACCAGATCCTTTCCACCTGCAAATCCATCAGAGACCGTTGCCCTAGAGGCAGAGGTTTCTTCCCTCCTGGCTCTCAGAGCCATAGAAAGGGTTCCTGCCCTACACAGGAGCAAAGGATTGTACTCCAGATACTTCCTAACCCCTAAAAAGACAGGAGAATGGCGGCCCATCCTGGATCTAAGATATCTGAACAAGCACCTTTTAAAACGAAAATTCAAAATGGTGACTCTGGGAATAATTCTGCCCTCTCTAAGGCTAGGGGACTGGCTAGCCTCCCTGGACCTCAAAGATGAATATTTTCACATTCCCATCAGGTTCTCCCGCAGAAAGTACCTCAGGTTCGAGTTGCCCTCAGGCCACTATCAATTCAGAGCAATGCCCTTTGGCCTGTCATCAGCCCCAAGGGTTTCACAAAGTGCCTGGCAGTAGTGGTTGCTTCCCTAAGGAGAAAAAAGATCTCCATCTTTCCATACTTGGACGACTGGCTCATAGTGGGTCAGTCTCCAGACCAAGTCAAGTCACATCTGTAAGTAACTCAGCAAGTACTCACTTACTTAGGATTCCTCTGCAACCTTCCAAAGTCAGTTCTTGAGTCAGTACAGCACCTCACCTTTATGGGGCAGAGTTGGATACAATAAGAGCAAAAGCCTTCCTTCCTTCCCCTGGACAGGGCAAGGACACTTATAAAGCTGGCCTCTTCATTCACCCTTCATGTGTCTCGACCAGCAAAGCATTTCTTGCTGCTCCTGGGCCACATGGCAGCCTCTACAGCAGCAGTCCAGGGGGCATGATTCCAGATGAGGGACATTCAGTTCCACTTAAGAGCTTTCTGGTCCCAAAGAAAGGATTCTCTTACCAAACTAGTTCCAGTGACTCGAACCCTGATCCTGGCTTGTAGGGGGTGGGGTAGGAAGAAGTAGGCTGCTGGTTAAGTAGGATCTGCAGCTTATCCATCAGGTAGGGAAATGGGCAGACTGGGTGGGCCAAGCGGTCCTTATCTGCCGTCAAACTCAAATTCTATGTAATGGTGGTAGGATCAGGACAATTTGAGACAGTGAGTTCCTTTTGTCACTCAGTCTCATTTAGTGATACTCACCACAGATGCCTCCCTGCTGGGCTGGGGAACCCACTTGGGGGATCTTACCACCCAAGGGCTGTGGTCACCTCAAGAATCTCTGTTTCACATCAGTCTCTTGGAACTCAGAGCAGTGTTTCTGGCACTGCAAGCCTTTTCCAAATCTGTACAGAACCAGGTGGTCCAGATCAGAACAGACAATACCACCACAATGTGGTACATCAACAAGCAAGGAAGCACTCAGTCTATCGCCTTGTGCACAGAAGCAATGAAGTTGTGGTCTCTGGCCTATTCCCTGCAAACCTCTCTGATAGCAGTTCACCTCCCAGGGAAGGACAATGTCTTAGCAGATGCTCTCAGCAGGATATCCCAGGGCCATCACGAATGGACCCTAGATCCCCTTGTTTTCAAAGTCATTTTCTTGAGATGGGGCACACCACAGATCTTTTTGCAGCCCCAGACAATCACCAACTTCCTCTCTTTTGTTGCAGACCCCCAGTCTTGGGCTCAGTCCCCCTGGATGCTCTGCTTCTGAATTGGGAAGGGAAGTTCCTGTATGCTACCCCCCCTTCCCTCTCCTGTTCAAAGTGCTAGTCAGGATCAGGTCTCAGCCATGCAAAGTGATTCTGATTGCTCCAGACTGGGCCAGACAGCCCTGGTACCCACTGTTGCTGTCCTTAACAGTCCACCTTCCCCTGTCTCTTCCCAGGAATTACAACCTGTTGACATCCTCTCAGGGGAGGATGTGGTATCCGAACCTCAAATCTCTCAATCTCAAGGCATGGCTCTTGAAGAGCTAGAGTTTGTTGATTTACACCTTTCTCAAGGGGTTCTAGATATCCTTAAGGCTTCTCAAAAGCATTCCACCAGAAAGACTTACAATTCCAAATGGAAAAGGTTCGCTATCTGGTACTCTAATAAGCATATTTCTCTAGAATCTGCTGGGCTGCCTACTGTCCTGGACTATATGGTTCGTCTTAATGGCTTGGGACTTAGGCCAGCTACACTTAAAGTGCATCTGGCAGCTGTTTGTGCCTTCTTGTAAGTAGGCAAGCCCTCTTCTCTGTCAGCCCATGCTGTGTTCTGTAAGTTCTTCAAGGGATTGCTGCACATTAATCCCCCCTTTAGGGACCCTGCTCCTGCTTGGGACCTTAATGTTTACATTGCTCAGCTTATGCAACCACCCTTTGAGCCTTTGTCTTCTGCAGAGCTGAAGTACTTGACTTGGAAAACTGTGTGTTTGGTAGCCATTACCTCTGTCAGGCGTGTCAGTGAATTCAAACAACATGAAGTCTTGCTATATTATGACATATGCAGTGAGTCCCAACCTTCGAACTGCTCTGGAGATGAATGACTTAACTTTCCATGCCAGGCATGTAATGCTTAGCTCGAGCTCGGTTGAAACTCTGTCTGTTGTTCTTCAAACTCAAACCGTCAGATTCTTTACTCCGCCTCCCTGAACAGTCGCTCCGGAGATTTCTCCTGCTCCTTTCATTTTGTCGGTTAAAGTATTATTTTTCTCGGTTTTCAACCGAATTTAAACCGCAACCGGTCGGTTTAGACTCTGTCTGTGGTATTGTGAGTACTAGATAGGTTTTACATTTATTTATATTCTGTGTGGAACTTGTAACCGGTTTATTAGTTCGGTTTGAACCGATTAAGTTGCTTAAATTATCTTAATCTATCATTTTGTGTGTGGTTACCCGTTCTTATCAGTTATAAAAAAAACAGATTTTATTACATTTTTTTTTCCACGACCCGTGACACAGTTGGGAACCGATAAGAGGGTCTTACCTGATGGATTGCCATAAACGGGTAAGTTTGGTTAGGACTGGCACTATGTTTGAGAAACCCAAAAGAAAAACCGGGCCCACTGGGTTTCAGCACTGCAGTGTGGGAGGGGAAGTCTTTGCCAAGGCTGATCCCCATACCACCTGTGTTTATTGTCTGGGGTTTGACCACCTCAATGCAGACTGCCGGATTTGTAAAAGTTTTCCTGCAGCTACCCTGGGAAAGAGAGTTGGTAGTCTCAGGGAAAGGGAGGCCAAAATGTCCGCTGAACCGGATGGCCAGCCTGGTTCGGTTCCAACCAAACCGGAGGGAGTGCCCTCTGACCAGGGCGAGACTTCCTCGGGCAAAAGGAGATCTGACTTGGAGGAGCTGAGTCCAGCAAAAAGGACTAGAAAATCAGCTGGTGTGGAGGCAAAACGTTCCTCTCCAGCCGCTGAAGAGATAGCCAAAGCGATAAAAATTGTCCAGTTGCTTTCCCCGGTTCCGACTGAACCGGCACCATCGGGTAAGCGCCCGGTTCGGCCAGTTCCACTGGTTCAAGAGTATGAGTTAGAGGAGTATTATGAACCGGAGGAGGGGGAAGAGGAGTATGAGGAGAGTGAATGTGGATTTGAAAGTCTGGATGTGCCCAGTGACCCGGACATCTCCCCAGAAAGACCTTCGGGAGTGTCTCCTCCTAGGCTTTCTGAGTCCCCTTCTCATTTTATGTTTTGTAAAAAAGTGTCTGAAACCCTCCAGCTGTCTATGGAGAAAGCTGTGGATAATCTAGAGGAGTCTGACTATGTGGAAATGATGGATATCCCAGAGTCTAGGAGACTGTCTATTCCCTTGCATAAATCTTTTGGGAAATAGACTATTAAAATTTTAAAAGCTCCTCGCACTATACCTCCTGTGGATAAGAGAATGGACAAGGGGTACACATTGTCAGGCTCTGATATGGAGTTCCTCACACAAAAATGTGGCCATGTTGGGGTAGTGCAGGCTGCAGCTTGTGACAAGGCAAATATTCCTTTGGCTTCACACCCCCCGGATAAGGACTCCAGGAGGATTGATGCCATGGCAAAGAAACAGTACATGGCAGCATCCTTGGGACTCAGACAGGCAAATTATATAGCTTATGTTGCCTGATAGCAGAAATCCAGATGGGATACTGTTGTGGCTTTAGCAAAGCATGTCCCTGGCCAGCTTGCCAAGGAGCTGGAGCAGTTGGCTGCTGATGGTATTGAGGCATCCAAGGTGCAATTCCATGCTGCAGTGGACTCTAATGATGTGTCATCAAGAGTCATGGCTACATCTGTGGCACTTCGCAGAATGGCTTGGCTCAGATGTACTAGCCTGTCACAGGATACCCAGACTAAGGCCATGGATTTTCCTGTTGTGGGTAATTCTCTGTTTGGGGAGCAGACAGAGAATTACATAAAGAAAATGGATGAGTATAGGACCACCTATAAGAGTGCACAGGCCAAGAAAGGCATGCCACTCCTCAAAGGCAGCTTCCCAGGGGCAGGGGCAGGCCTTTTTATAGGCCTTTTTACTAAGCCCAGGCATCCTCTTCTGCCTATGCCCAGAGGGGGTTCTTTAAAAGGAGAGGCAGATGGGGTACAAGCAGACCTGCTTCCACCCCTCAACCCAAAGCCCCTGCCAAACAGGCACCCTGATGGGGTTGCCAGGGCCGATTCTCAGCTACCTGTCAGGGGCAGGCTGGCTTACTTTGTCCAGGACTGGGAGTCTCTGACATCAGATAAGTGGGTCCTGGAAATAGTAAGCCAGGGACTGGGTCTCAGCTTCAAAAAATTTCCAAAGATGAGAACCAGATCCTTTCCACCTGCAAATCCTCCAGAGGCTCTTGCCTTAGAGGCAGATGTCTCTTCCCTCCTAGCTCTCAGAGCTGTGGAAAGGGTTCCACCCCAACACCAGGGCAAAGGGTTGTACTCCAGGTACTTCCTTACCCCAAAAAAGACAGGAGAATGGCGGACCATCCTAGATCTCAGATACTTAAACAAGCACCTTTTAAAACCAAAATTCAAAATGGTGACTCTGGGAATTATTCTACCCTCTCTAAGGCCAGGGGACTGACTAGTGTCCCTGGACCTGAAGGATGCCTATTTCCATATTCTCATCAGAAGCTCCCATCGAAAGTACCTCAGGTTCGAGCTACCCTTAGGCCATTACCAATTCAGAGCAATGCCCTTTGGCCTCACCTCTGCTCCAAGGGTATTCACAAAATGCCTGGCAGTAGCAGTTGCTCACCTTAGAAGGCAAAAGATTGCCGTCTTCCCTTACCTGGACGACTGGCTTATAGTAGGCCAGTCTCCAGACCAAGTCAAGTTACATCTACAGATGACTCAGCAACTGCTCACTTCTCTAGGTTTCCTTCTGAATCTTCCAAAGTCCATTCTAGAGCCTGTCCAGCTCCTCACCTTCATAGGCGCAGAGCTGAACACAGAGAAGGCCAGAGCCTTCCTTCCTCTGGACATGGCAAGGACCCTGGTCTCTCTGGCCTCCTCATTCACCCTGCAGGTCTCTTTGACCAGCAAGGCACTTTCTGCAGCTCCTGGGACACATGGCTGCTTCTCTACAGCAGTAGGCAGGAGCAAGATTTCAGATGAGGGACATCCAGTTCCATTTGAGAGCCTTTTGGTCTCAAAGGAAAGACCCTCTAACCAAATTGATCCCAGTGACTCGAACCCCTGATCCAAGCCCTACAGTGGTGGCAGGACCAGAGCAATCTGAGACAGGGGGTTCCTTTTGCCTCTCAGTCTCACTCCTTAATCCCTTTACAAATGCATCCCTCTTGGGGTGGGAGCTCACATGGGTGACCTCACTACCAGGGATTGTGGTTCCTCAGGAATCTCTGCTCCACATCAATATGTTGGAACTCAGAGACGTTTTCTAGCACTCAGCTTTTTCCAAATCTGTTCAGAACAAAGTTATTCCGGTCAGAACAGACAACACCACCACAATGTGGTACATCAACAAGCAAGGGGGCACTCGGTCTACAACCTTGTGCACCGAAGCAATGAAGTTGTGGTTTCTGGCTTACTCACTGAACACCTCCCTTATGGCAGTTCACCTCCCAGGCAAGCACAATGTCCTGGCAGATGCTCTTAGCAGGATTTCCCAGGGCCTTCATGAATGGTCACTGGACCCCCTGGTCCTGGAGGTGGCATTTGCCAGATGGGACACCCTGCAGATAGATCTTTTTGCAGCCCCAGACAATCACTAACTTCCCCTTTTTTGCTGCAGGCCCCCAGTGTTGGGCTCTGTCCCTCTGGATGCCTTAGTTCTCAATTGGGAAGGGAAGTTTCTCTGTGCTTTTGCCCCTTCCCTCTCCTGTTCAAAGTGCTAGTCAAAATCAGATCTCAACCCTGCAAGATGATCCTGATTGCTCCAGATTGGGCCAGACAGCCTTGGTACCCACTCATACTATCCTTAGCAGTCCACCTTCCCCTATGTCTTCCCAGGAATCACAACCTGTTAACCTGTGCTCAGGGGAGGGTTTGGTATCCGAACCTCAAATATCTCAATCTCAAGGCCTGGCTCTTGAAGAGTTAGAGTTTGCTGATCTACACCTCTCCCAAGGTGTAATGGATATCCTGAAGGCTTCTAGGAAGCCTTCCACCAGGGCTACTTATAATTACAAATGGAAGAGGTTTTCCATATAGTGCTCTGGGAAGCATATTTCCCCTGAATCTGCTGATTTACCCACAGTCCTGGATTATATGGTCCATTTAAATACCTTGGGGCTGAGACCAGCTACCCTGAAAGTGCATTTGGCAGCTGTGTCTGCTTTTATTTCAGCAGGTAAACCCTCTTCTCTTTCAGCTCATCCTATATTCTCAAAGTTTTTAAGGGATTGCTTCACACCAACCCTCCATTCAGGGCCCCTGCCCCTGCCTGGGATCTTAATATTTGCATTGCTCAGCTTATGCAACCCCCCTTTGAGCCTTTGTCTTCAGCAGAGCTTAAGTACTTGACTTGGAAGACTGTGTTTCTGGTAGCCATCACTTCTGCCAGTCACATAAGTGAATTACAAGCTTTGTCACTGCAGCCTGATTTTATCTCCTTTCATAGGGATAAGGTGGTCCTCAGGGACTAACAGGAAGTTCTTGCCTAAGGTGGATTTTAGATTTCCACCTTAATCAATCTATGTCTCTTCCAGTGTACTTCACTGACCATTCCTCCCTTCATGCAGAGGAGGCTGCACAGCTTAGATGAAGAGAGCCCTAGCTACTACATAGAGCGTACTCAAGGTCACAGGTTTGACTCCTCCAACTGTCCTTCACTTATGGTGAGGTTGGTTATGGAAACCTGCCACTAAAAGATTTATTGCCAGGTGGTATTGTCTCTTGTATCCAATTTTGTTATGAAAATGGGTAAGGTTCCTCCCTCAGGCCTGAGGGCTCTCTACCAGAGAGGTATAGCTGCTTCCCTGGCTGCGGCCAGGACATCCTTATCCTACAGATATGTCAAGCAGCTACCTGGAAAATGGTTCACTTTTACCAAGCATTACTCCTGGATTTCCAGGCTAGGAGTGATGCTGGTTTGGCACAGCTAAAGCTCAGGAGCCTATTCCTAAGTAGGTTCTGTTCCTCCTCCATTGAGGTACTGCTTTGTGTTCAGACATAGTCATAACATAGCAAGATTTCATGTTGTTTGAGAAAAAATTACTCACCTTAGTAATGTTGTTTCTTCAATGGAGTCTTGCTATATTATGACCTCCGCCTGCCCTCTCAGAACCTCTGTTTCAAAACAACTATGAAGTCTTGTTATATATTATGACATAGTAGTGAGTCCCAACCTTCGAACTGCTCCAGAGGTGAAAGACACAGTCCATGCCAGGCATGAACTTAGAGCCCGAGCTCGTTGAAAACTTTATCTGTTGTCTCTTCAAACTCACAAACTGTCAGATTCTTTTACTCCTCCTCACTGAACAGTCGCTGGGAGATTTCTCCTTCTGCTTGGTTCATTTTTAGTATTTGTTAAAGTATAACGCTTTTTCATTTTTTTAACTGTAAATTAAGTTTTCAACCAGTCAGGTTCGGGCTTCTATCTGTGGTATTTGAGGGTACTAGATAGGTTTTACATTTCTGTGTGGAACTTTTAGGTCTGTTTACTCAGGGTTCGGGTTTGAACCCCATCAAGTTATTTCTGTTATTACTGCCTTTAGAAGTATGGTTCCCGGGTTCTTATCGGTTTCTAAAAAATTCGATTTTATTACGGTTTTTCATTTAATTTTGACACGGTTGGGAACCATAAGGAGTCTTGTTACGGATTGCCATAAACGTGCAAGTGTTTTGGTTAGGTTGGCACTATGTCTGGGAAACCCAAAAGAAAAACTGGCCCACTGCGTTTAACACTGTGTTGTCTCAGAGGAGCCTTTGACAAGGCTGGACCCCTCACACCACATGCTTTTTATTGTCTGGGTTTCACCACCTCAATTCAGACTGCCAGATTTGAGAGTTTTCCTGCAGCTACCCTGGATAAGAGAGTTAGTAGACTCAGGGAATGGGAGGCCAAGATTCCACTGATCCGGATGGCCATCCTGTTTGGTTGAAACGAAGCAGAGAGGGAGTGCCCTCTGACCAGGCGATACTTCCTCAGGCAAAGGAGTCTCGACTCATGAGTCGGTTTAACAAAGAGAACTAGAAAATCAGCTGGTGTGGAGCCAAACTTCTCCTCTTCAACGCTGAATAAATAGCCTAAAGCAATAAAAATTGTTCAGTCACTCTCCTGGTTCCGACTGAACTGGCACCATCAGGTAAGCTGTCTCAATTCGGTTGGTTCCACTGGTTCATGAAGTATGATTTAGAGGGACCTCTATGAACCAGAGGAGGGAAGAGGAGTATGAGGAGAGGAATGGTTTTGTGAGTCTGGTTGTTTATTGAACTGGACATCTCTCCAGACAGACTTCAGGGAGTGTCTCCCCTAGGCTTTCTGAGTCCTCTTTTCATTTCTTATGCTTTATAAAAGTGGCTTGAAACCTCCAGCCCCTATGGAGGAAGCTGTGGATGATCTGGAAGAGCCTGATTTTGTAGAAATGATGGATATCCCAGAGTCTAGGAGACTGTCTGTTCCTCTGCATAAATCTTTTTGGAAACAGTAAAGATTTTAAAGCTCTCTCACACCATACCTCCTGTTGCATAAAAGAATGGACAAAAGGTATGCGTTAAGTGACAGGCTCTGATACGGAGTTCCTTACACAATAATGCAGCCATGGGGTGGTGAGGCTGCAGCCTGTGACAAGGCAAACATTCCTCAGCCTCTCACCCCTGACAAGGACTCCAGAGTGATATATGCCATGGCAAAGGAAAGGTACATGGCAGGCATCCTTAGGACTCAGATACAGGCAAATTATATTAGTTTATGTTGCTAGATATCAAAAAATCCAGATGGGATACTGTTTTGGCTCTAGCAAAGCAGGTCCCTGGCCAGCTGGCAAAGGAGCTGGAGCAGGTGGCCTACCGATGGTATTGAGGTATCTACTGTAATTCCATGCTGCAGTGGACTCTAATGATGTATCATCTAGAGTCATGGCTACATCTGTGGCTCTCCTCAGAATGGCTTGGCTCTCTGATGTACTAGCCTGTCAGCAGGATACCCAGACTAAGGCCATGGATTTCCTGTTGGGGCAACTCTCTGTTTGGGGAGCAAACAGAGAATTACATGAAGAAATGGATGAATATAGACCACCTATAGGAGTGCACAGGCCAAGGAAAGGCAAGTCACTCCCCAAAGGTAGCCTCAGGTGCAGGGGCAGGCCTTTTCATAGGCTTTTTACTAAGCCTAGGCCTCTCTCTTCAGCTTATGCACAGAGGGGTTCTTTGGAGGAGGCAGACGGGGTGCAAGCAGACCTGCTTCCACCCTCAGCCTAAAGCTCCTTTCAAGCAGGCACCTGATGGGGTGCCCAGGGCCGATTTCCACTACCTGTAGGGGCAGGCTGGGCTTACTTTGTCCAGGACTGGGAGTGTCTAACATCAGACAAGTGGGTCCTGGAAATAGGAGCTTGGGACTGGTTCTTCAGCTTCAAAAATTTCCAAAGATGAGAACCAGATCCTTTCCACCTGAAATCCTTCAGAGGCTCTGTGCCCTGAAGCAGAATTCTCTACCCTCCTGGCTCTCAGAGCTGTGGGAAAGGTTTCCACCTCACACCACATGCAAAGGATTGTACCCAGGTGCTTCCTTAACCTAAAAAAGACAGGAGAAATGGCTGCCCATCCTGGATCTCAGGTATCTAAACAAGCACCTTTTAAAACCAAAATTCAAAATGAGACTCTGGGAATTATTTTACCTTCTTGTAAGGCCAGGGGACTGGCTAGTGTCCCTGGACCTCAAGGATGCCTATTTTCGTTCTCATCAGAAGCCTTCCATCGAAAGTACCTTAGATCTGCCCTGTGCCGGCCAACAATACTAATTCAGGAGTAATGCCCTTCGCCTGACATCTTCCCCAAGAGTATTCACAAAATGCCTGGCAGTAGCAGTTGCCCATTTGAAGGCAGAAAATTGCCATCTTTCCTTACCTGGACCGAGTGGTTCATAGTAGGCCAGTCCTCAGACCAAGCCAGGTTACATCTTCAGGTAACTCAGCAACTGCTATCTTTTCTAGGTTTCCTTCAATCTTCCAAAGTCGTCCTAGAACCTGTCTTGCTTCTCACCTTCATAGGTGCAGAACTGAACACAAAAGAAGCTAGAGCCTTCTTCCTCTGGAAAGAGCAAGGACTTGATTTCTCTGGCTTCCTCCTTCACCCTGCAGGTCTCTCTCTACCAGCAAGCATCTCTATGCCCTGGGACACATGGCTGCTTCTCTGACAGCAGCAGTAGTAGGGAGCCAAATTTCAGATGAGGAGATCAGTTCCATTTGAGAGCCTTTGATCAAAGAAGGACCCTCTAACCAAATTAATTCCAGTGACTAACCCCTGATCCAGGCCCTTCAGTGTGGCAGGATCAGGGCACTTGAGACAGTAACTTCTTCACCCCCTCAGTCTCACCTCATCCTTGCTACAGATGCATCCCCATGGGGTGGGGAGCTCACATGGGGACTTACTACCCAGGGATTGTGTTCCCCTCAGATATCTCTGCTCCACACTCAACTGTGTGAGCCTGACAGTTTTTCTAGCACTTCAAGCTTTTTCCAAATCTGTTCAGAACAAGGTTGCCCAGGTCAGAACAGACAATACCACCAATGTGGCACATCAGCAAGCAAGGGGCACTGGTCTATGGCCTTGTGCACCAAAGCAATGAAGCTGGTCTCTGGCTTACCCTGAACACTCTCTTGTAACAGTTCACCTGTCAGGCAAGGACAACGTCCTGGCAGATGCTGTCAGCAGATTTTCCAGGGCCATCACGAATGGGTCTGGATCCCTAGTTCTGGAGGTGGTATTTGCCAGATGGGGCACACCCCAGATAGATCTTTTGCAGCCCCAGACAATCACTCAGCTTCCTTTTGTTGCAGGCCCCAGTGTTGGGTCTAGTCCTCTGGATGCCTTCCTTCTCAGTTGGGCGAAGTTTCACTATGCCTTCCCCCCTTCCCTCCTCCTGTTCAAAGTGCTAGTCAAATTCAGATCTCAAATCTCTGCAAGATGATCCTGATTGCTCCAGACTGGCCGACAGCCCTGGTACCCACTCTTATGTCCTTAGCAGTCCACTTTCCCGTGTCTTCCTAGAATCGCAATCTATTATCCTGTGCTCAGGGAGAGTTTGCACCAACCTCAAATCTCTCAATCTCAAGGCCTGCTCTTTAAAGAGTTAGAGCTTGCTGACCTTTACCTCTAAGGTGTATTGATATCCTGAAGGCTTTAGGAAGCCTTCCAATTAGGGCTATCACTTATATTTCCAAATGGAAGAGATTTAAGGATGCTCTGAAAGTATATTTCCCCAGAATCTGCTGATTCCTGATCCCCATACCACCTGTGTTTATTGTCTGGTTTACCACCTCAATGCAGACTGCCGGATTTAAAGTTTTCCTGCAGCTACCCTGGGAGAGTTGTAGTCTCAGGAAAGGAGGCCAATGTCGGCTGAACTGATGGCTGGCCTGGTTCGTTTCCAAACGGAGGGAGTGCCCTGACCAGGGCCAGACTTCCTCGGCAAAAGAGATCTGACTTGGAGGAGCTGAGTCTGGCAAAAGGACTAGAAAATCAGCTGGTGAGGTAAAACGTCTTCCAGCCGCTGAAGAGATAGCCAAAGGAGCAAAATTGTCCAGTTGCTTTCCCGTTCACTGAACGGCACCATCGGGTAAGCTACTGGCCAGTTCCACTGGTTCAAGAGTATGAGTTAGAGGAGATAGAACCGGAGGAGGGGGTTGAGGAGTATGAGGAGAGGAATGGATTTGAAAGTCTGATGTGCCCAGTGACCTGGATATCTCCCAGAAAGACCTTCGGGAGTGCCCCTCCTAGGCTTTCTGAGTCCCCTCATTTTATGTTTTGTAAAAGTGTTTGAAACCTCCAGCTGTCTATGGAGAAAGCTGGGATGAATCTAGAGGAGTCTGACTATGTGGAAATGATGGATATCCCAGAGTCTAGGAGACTGTCTATTCCCTTGCATAAATCTTTGGGAAATAGACTATTAAATTTTAAAGCTCCTCACACTATCACCTCCTGTGGATAAGAGAATGGACAAGGGGTACACATTGTCGTAGGCTCTGATATGGAGTTCCTCACACAAAAATGTGGCCATGTTAGTAGTGCAGGCTGCAGCTGTGACAAGGCAAATATTCCTTGGCTTCACACCCCGGATAAGGACTCCAGGAGGATTGATGCCATGGCAAAGAAACAGTACATGGCAGCATCCTTGGGACTCAGACAGGCAAATTATATAGCTTATGTTGCCTAGATAGCAGAAATCCAGATGGGATACTGTTGTGGTCTTTAGCAAAGCATGTCCCTGGCCAGCTTGCCAAGGAGTTGGAGCAGTTGCTGCTGATGGTATTGAGGCATCCAAGGTGCAATTCCATGCTGCAGTGGACTCTAATGATGTGTCATCAAGAGTGCTATGCTACATCTGTGGCACTGCAGAATGGCTTGGCTCAGATGTATTAGCCTGTCACAGGATACCCAGACTAAGGCCATGGATTTTTCCTGTTAGGGTAATTCTCTGCTTGAGCAGACAGAGAATTACATAAAGAAAATGGATGAGTATAGGACCACCTATAAGAGTGCACAGGCCAAGAAAGGCATGCCACTCCTCAGAGGCAGCTTCTCAGGGGCAGGGGAGGCCTTTTTATAGGCCTTTTACCAAGCCCAGGCATCCCTCTGCCTATGCCCAGAGGGGTTCTTAAAAGGAGAGGCAGATGGGGCAAGCAGACCTGCTTCCACCCTCAACCCAAAGCTCCTGCCAAACAGGCACCCTGATGGGGTTGCTAGGGCCGATTCTCAGCTACCTGTTGGGGCAGGCTGGCTTACTTTGTCCAGGACTGGGAGTCTCTGACATCAGATAAGTGGGTCCTGGAAATAGTGGGGTTGTGGACTGTCCCAGCCTGCATCGCAAAGATGAGAACCAGATCCTTTCCACCTGCAAATCCCTCCAGGGTTTTGCCTTGAGGCATGTCTCTTTCCTCCTAGCTCTCAGAGCTGTGGAAAGGGTTCCACCTCAACACCAGGGCAAAGGTTGTACTCCAGGTACTTCCTCAATCCCAAAAGACAGGAGAATGAGTGACCATCCTAGATCTCAGATACTTAAACAAGCACTCTTTTAAAACCAAAATTCAAATGGTGACTCTGGGAATTATTCTACCTTCTCTAAGGCCAGGGGACTGACTAGTGTCCCTGGACCTGAAGGATGCCTATTTCCATATTCTCATCATGAAGCTCCCATCAAAGTACCTTGGTTCGAGCTACCCTAGGCTATTACCATCAGAGCAATGCCTTTTGGCCTCACCTCTGCTCCAAGGGTATTCACAAAATGCCTGGCAGTAGCAGTTGCTCACCTAGAAGGCAAAAGATTGCCGCCTTCCTCACTTCCTGACGACTGGCTTATAGTAGGCCAGTCTCCAGATCAAGTCACATCTACAGATAGACTCCAGCAACTGCTCACTTCTCTGGGTTTCCTCTGAATCTTCCAAAGTCCATTCTAGAGCCTGTCCAGCTCCTCACCTTCATAGGCGAGAGCTGAACACAGAGAAGGCCAGAGCCTCCTTCCTCTGGACATGGCAAGGACCCTGGTCTCTGGCCTCCTCATTCACCCTGCAGTCTCTCGACCAGCAAGGCACTTTCTGCAGCTCCTTGGACACATGGCTGCTTCTCTACAGCAGTAGTGGGGAGCAAGATTTCAGATGAGGACATCCAGTTCCATTTGAGAGCCTTTTGTCTCAAAGGAAAGAGCATCTCAATCCAAATTGATCCCAGTGACTGAACCCCTGATCCAAGCTCCCAGTGGTGGCAGGGACCAGAGCAATCTGAGACAGGGGTCTTTGCCTCTCAGTCTCACTCCTTAATCCTTACTACAAATGCATCCCTCTTGGGGTGGGGAGCTCACATGGGTGACCTCACTACCCAGGGATTGTGGTTCCCTCAGGAATCTCTGCTCCACATCAATATGTTGGAACTCAGAGACGTTTTTCTAGCACTTCAAGCTTTTTCCAAATCTGTTCAGAACAAAGTTGTTCCGGTCAGAACAGACAACACCACCCACAATGTGGGTACATCAACAAGTAAGGGGCACTCGGTCTACAACCTGTGCACCGGGCAATGAAGTTGTGGTTTCTGGCTTACCACTGAACACCTCCCTATGGCAGTTCACCTCCCCAGGCAAGCACTAATGTCCTGCAGATGCTCTTAGCAGGATTTCCTAGGGCTTTCATGAATGGTCACTGGACCCCTGGTCCTGGAGGTGGCATTTGCCAGATGGGACACCTGCAGATAGATCTTTTGCAGCCCCAGACAATCACTAATCTCCTTTTTGCTGCAGGCCCCAGTGTTGGGCTCTGTCCTCTGATGCCTTTAGTTCTCAATTGGGAAGGGAAGTTTCTCTGTGCTTTTGCCCCTTCCCTCCTGTTCAAAGTGCACAAAAATCAGATCTCAACCCTGCAAGATGATCCTGATTGCTCCAGAGATTGGGCCAGACAGCCTTGGTACCCACTCATACTATCCTTAGCAGTCCACCTTCCCTATGTCTTCCCAGGAATCACAACCCTGTTAACCTGTGCTCAGGGGGTTTGGTATCCTAACTCTCAAATATCTCAATCTCAAGGCCTGGCTCTTGAAGAGTTAGAGTTGTTGATTCACACCTCCCAAGGTGTCCGGATATCCTGAAGGCTTCTAGGAAGCCTTCCACCAGGGCTACTTATAATTACAAATGAAGATATTTCATATAAGTGTTCTGGGAAGAATGTTTCCTGAATCTGCTGATTTACCCACAGTCCTGGTTTATATATATCCATTTAAATACTCTTGGGGCTTAGACCAGCTACCCTGAAAGTGCATTTGGCAGCCTGTTTGCTTTTATTTCAGCAGGTAAACCTCTTCTCTTTCAGCTCATCCTATATTCTCAAAGTTTTTATGCGGATTGTTTTCACACCAACCCTCCATTCAGGGCCCCTGCCCCTGCCTGGGATCTTAATATTTGCATTGCTCAGCTTATGCAACCCCCCTTTGAGCCTTTGTCTTCAGCAGAGCTTAAGTACTTGACTTGGAAGACTGTGTTTCTGGTAGCCATCACTTCTGCCAGTCACATAAGTGAATTACAAGCTTTGTCACTGCAGCCTGATTTTATCTCCTTTCATAGGGATAAGGTGGTCCTCAGGACTAACAGGAAGTTCTTGCCTAAGGTGGTTTTAGATTTCCACCTTAATCAATCTATGTCTCTTCCAGTGTACTTCACTGACCATTTCTCCCTCTGGCGAGGAGGCTGCACAACTTAGATGTGAAGAGAGCCCTTAGCTACTACATAGGCGTGCCAAGGGTCACAGGTTTGACTCCCTCCAACTGTTCCTCACTTATGGTGAGGTTGGTAAAGGGAAACCTGCCACTAAAAGATTTATTGCCAGGTGGATTGTCTCTTGTATCCAATTTTGTTATGAAAACTGGGTAAGGTTCCTCCCTCAGGCCTGAGGGCTCTCTACAGAGGTACAGCTGCTTCCTGGCTGCTGCCAGGGACATCCCTATCCCACAGATATGTCAAGCGCTACCTGGAAAATGGTTCACACCTTTTACCAAGCATTACCCCTGGATTTCCAGGCTAGGAGTGATGCTCAGTTCATACAGCTGTGCTCAGAGCCTATTCCTAAGTAGGTTCTTTTCTCTCCATTGAGGTACTGCTTTGTAGTCTGCATATGTCATAATATAGCAAGACTTCATGTTGTTTGAAGAAAAATTACTCACCTTAGTAATGTTGTTTCTTCTAATGGAGTCTTGCTATGATAAGACCTCCTCCTGCCCCTCTCCAGAACCCTCTGTTTCAAACAACATGAAGTCTTGTTATATTATGACATATGCAGTGAGTCCCAACCTTCGAACTGCTCCAGAGGTGAAAGTAACAGTCCATGCCAGGCATGGAACTAAACTCGAAACTCGCTGAAAACTTTATCTGTTGTTCTCAAACTCAAACTGTCAGATTCTTTACTCCGCCTCACTGAACAGTCGCTCCGGAGATTTCTCCTTCTGCTTGGTTCATTTTGTCGGTTAAAGTATAACGTTTTTCATTTTTTTAACCGAAATTAAGCCGCAACCAGTCGGTTCAAGCTCTATCTGTGGTATTTGTAAGTACTAGATAGGTTTTACATTTACTTTCTGTGTGGAACTTGTAAACGGTTTCATCGGTTCGGTTTGAACCGATCAAGTTATTTCTGTTACATTACTGCTTTTTGAAGTGCGGCTCCTGCTTCTTATCGGTTCTAAAAACGGATTTATTACGGTTTTTTCCATTTACTCCGTGACACGGTTGGGAACCGATAAGGGAGTCTTTGCTTACGGATTGCCATAAACGGCAAGTTTTTGGTTAGAACTAGCACTATCTGAAACCCAAAAGAAAAACTGGCCCACTGGTTTCAACACTGTGTTGTCTGTGAGGAAGCCTTTGACAAGGCTGACCCCCACACCACATGTGTTTATTGTCTGGGGTTTCACCACCTCAATTCAGACTGCCAGATTTGTGAGAGTTTTCCTGCAGCTACCCTGGATAAGAGAGTTAGTAGACTCAGGGAATGGGAGGCCAAAAAGTCCACTGATCCGGATGGCCATCCCGGTTTGGTTGAAACCGAAGCAGAGGGAGTGCCCTCTGACCAGGGCGATACTTCCTCAGGCAAAAGGAGAGCCGACTCTGAGGAGTCGGTTTCAACAAAGAGAACTAGAAAATCAGCTGGTGTGGAGCCAAAACTTCCCTCTTCAACCGCTGAATAAATAGCTAAAGCAATAAAAATTGTTCAGTCACTCTCCCCGGTTCCGACTGAACTGGCACCATCAGGTAAGCGTTCAATTCGGTCGGTTCCACCGGTTCATGAGTATGATTTAGAGGAATTTTATGAACAGAGGAGGGGAAGAGGAGTATGAGGAGAGAGAATGGTTTTGAGAGTCTGGTTGTGCCCATTGAACTGACATCTCTCCAGACAGACCTTCAGGGAGTGTCTCCCCCAGGGCTTTCTGAGTCCTCTTTTCATTTCATGTTTTATAAAAGTGGTTGAAACCTCCAGCTCCCTATGGAGGAAGCTGTGGATGATCAAGAAAGACCTGATTTTGTAGAAATGATGGATATCCCAGAGTCTAGAGACTGTCTGTTCCTCGCATAAATCTTTTGGAAACAGTAAAGATTTTAAAGCTCCTCACACCATACCTCCTGTTGATAAAAGAATGGACAAAAGGTATACGTTATCAGGCTCTGATACGGAGTTCCTTACACAACAATGCAGCCATGTGGGGTGGTGCAGGCTGCAGCCTGTGACAAGGCAAATATTCCCTTAGCCTCTCACCCCCCTGACAAGGACTCCAGAAAGATATATGCCATGGCAAAGAAACAGTACATGGCAGCATCCTTAGGACTCAGACAGGCAAATTATATGGCTTATGTTGCTAGATATCAAAAATCCAGATGGGATACTGTTTTGGCTCTAGCAAAGCAGGTCCCTGGCCAGCTGGCAAAGGAGCTGGAGCAGGTGGCCACTGATGGTATTGAGGCATCTAAGGTGCAATTCCATGCTGCAGTGGACTCTAATGATGTATCATCTAGAGTCATGGCTACATCTGTGGCTCTCCGTAGAATGGCTTGGCTCTTGATGTACTAGCCTGTCAGCAGGATACCCAGACTAAGGCCATGGATTTCCTGTTGTGGGCAACTCTCTGTTTGGGGAGCAAACAGAGAATTACATGAAGAAAATGGATGAATATAGGACCACCTATAGGAGTGCACAGGCCAAGGAAAGGCAAGTCACTCCCCAAAGGCAGCCTCCCAGGTGCAGGGGCAGGCCTTTTCATAGGCTTTTTTACCAAGCCCAGGCCTCCTCTTCAGCTTATGCACAGAGGGGGTTCTTTAGAGGGAGAGGCAGACGGGGTGCAAGCAGACCTGCTTCCACCCCTCAGCCTAAAGCCCCCCAAGCAGGCACCCTGATGGGGTGCCCAGGCCGATTCTCCACTACCTGTAGGGGCAGGCTGGATGCACTTTTGTCCAGGACTGGGAGTGTCTAACATCAGACAAGTGGGTCCTGAAATAGTAAGCCAGGGACTGGTTCTCAGCTTCAAAAAATTTCCAAAGATGAGAACCAGATCCTTTCCACCTGAAAATCCTTCAGAGGCTCTTGCCCTGGAAGCAAGAATTCTCTACCTCCTGGCTCTCAGAGCTGTGGAAGGGTTCCACCCTACACACAGGCAAAGGTTGTACTCCAGGTACTTCCTTAACCCAAAAAGACAGGAGAATGGCGGCCCATCCTGGATCTCAGGTATCTAAACAAGCACCTTTTAAAACCAAAATTCAAAATGGTGACTCTGGGAATTATTTACCCTCTTTAAGGCCAGGGGACTGGCTAGTGTCCCTGGACCTCAAGGATGCCTATTTTCATGTTCTCATCAGAAGCTCCCATCGAAAGTACCTTAGATTGGATCTGCCCTCAGGCCATTACCAATTCAGAGCAATGCCCTTCGGCCTGACATCTGCCCCAAGAGTATTCACAAAATGCCTGGCAGTAGCAGTTGCCCATTTAAGAAGGCAGAAAATTGCCATCTTTCCTTACCTGGACGAGTGGTTCATAGTAGGCCAGTCCCCAGACCAAGTCAGGTTACATCTTCAAGTAACTCAGCAACTGCTATCTTTTCTAGGTTTCCTTCTCAATCTTCCAAAGTCAGTCCTAGAACCTGTCTTGCTTCTCACCTTCATAGGTGCAGAACTGAACACAAAAGAAGCCAGAGCCTTCCTTCCTCTGGAAAGAGCAAGGACTCTGATTTCTCTGGCTTCCTCCTTCACCCTGCAGGTCTCTCTACCAGCAAGGCACTTTCTACAGCTCCTGGGACACATGGCTGCTTCGACAGCAGTAGTGCAGGGAGCCAAATTTCAGATGAGGGACATTCAGTTCCATTTGAGAGCCTTTTGGACTCAAAGAAGGGACCCTCTAACCAAATTAATTCCAGTGACTCGAACCCTGATCCAGGCCCTTCAGTGGTGGCAGGACCAGGGCAATTTGAGACAGGGGTTCCCCTTCACCCCTCAGTCTCACTCCTTAATCCTTGCTACAGATGCATCCCTATTGGGGTGGGGAGCTCACATGGGCGACCTCACTACCCAGGGATTGTGTTCCCCTCAGATATCTCTGCTCCACATCAATCTGTTGGAGCTCTGAGCAGTTTTTCTAGCACTTCAAGCTTTTTCCAAATCTGTTCAGAACAAGGTTATTCAGGTCAGAACAGACAATACCACCACAATGTGGTACATCAGCAAGCAAGGGGGCACTCGGTCTATGGCCTTGTGCACCAAAGCAATGAAGTTGTGGTCTCTGGCTTACTCCCTGAACACCTCTCTTGTAACAGTTCACCTGTCAGGCAAGGACAATGTCCTGGCAGATGCTGTCAGCAGGATTTTCCAGGGCCATCACGAATGGGCTCCGGATCCCCTAGTTCTGGAGGTGGTATTTGCCAGATGGGGCACACCCCAGATAGATCTTTTTGCAGCCCCAGACAATCACCAGCTTCCCCTTTTTTGTTGCAGGCCCCCAGTGTTGGGTTCAGTCCCTCTGGATGCCTTCCTTCTCAGTTGGGAAGGGAAGTTTCACTATGCCTTTCCCCCCTTCCCTCTCCTGTTCAAAGTGCTAGTCAAAATCAGATCTCAACCCTGCAAGATGATCCTGATTGCTCCAGACTGGGTCAGACAGCCCTGGTACCCACTCCTTATGTCCTTAGCAGTCCACTTTCCCCTGTGTCTTCCCAGGAATCACAATCTATTATCCTGTGCTCAGGGGAGAGTTTGGTACCCGAACCTCAAATCTCTCAATCTCAAGGCCTGGCTCTTGAAGAGTTAGAGTTTGCTGACCTTTACCTCTCCCAAGGTGTATTGGATATCCTGAAGGCTTCTAGGAAGCCTTCCACCAGGGCTACTTATATTTCCAAATGGAAGAGATTTTCCATATGATGCTCTGGAAAGCATATTTCCCCAGAATCTGCTGACTTACCCACAGTCCTGGATTACATGGTCCATTTAAATATTTTGGGGCTGAGACCAGCTACCCTAAAAGTGCACCTGGCAGCCGTGGCTGCTTTCTTATCAGCAGGTAAACCCTCTTCTCTTTCAGCTCCTCCTGTATTCTCCAAGTTTTCCAAAGGGTTGCTTCACACCAGCCCCCCATTCAGGGATCCTGCCCCTGCCTGGGATCTTAATATTTGCATTGCCCAGCTTATGCAACTCCCTTTTGAGCCCTTGTCTTCAGTAGAGCTTAAATACTTGACTTGGAAAACTGTGTTTTTGGTTGCCATCACTTCTGCCAGGTGCATAAGTGAGTTACAAGCATTGTCAGTGGAGCCTGATTTTATCTCTTTTCACAGAGATAAGGTAGTCCTCAGGACTAGCAGAAAGTTCTTGCCTAAGTTGGTCTCAGATATCCACCTTAATCAATCTATGTCTCTCCCTGTGTACTTCACTGACCATTCCTCCTCTGGTGAGAGGAGGTTGCACAGTATAGATGTCAATAGATCCCTTAGCTACTACATAGATCGTACCAAGGGTCACAGGTTTGACTCCCTCCAACTGTTCCTCACTTATGGTGAGGTCGGCAAAGGGAAACCTGCCACTAAAAGATCCATTGCCTGGTGTATCCAGGGACCACCCAGTCCAATGCAACTGCCTCAAAGGATGCCGAGAACGAGGAGCACTTGGATGACAGTGGGCTCAGGGAGGGTTAGAGCAGTCAGGCAGAGGCACATCCCAGATCCTATTCCACTCAAGAACTCATATGCCACACTGGCAAACGAGGACAACCAAATACAGATACCCAAGAAGTGGAAGGAAAGGATGTGGAGGTTAGCCAAGGAGGTGACCTCAGCGGGAAAGCAGTGGACCCCAGAGGAGGAGGAAGTGAATCCTGGTGGGGGACTCCATCATAAGAGGGATCCAGCTAGGAACACAGGAGGGGGAGGACAGGGTGGTGAGGTGCCTACCAGGTGCCACAGCATGGAAGGATGGAAGGAAGATCCTGGGGATCACTGGGAAGGCAAGACGGGAGGGTAAGCTGGATGTCATTATCCACCTGGGTACTAATGACCTGGCAAATGGGGAGCCAAAGGAAGTTCAGGAAGAGTTTAGGAAACTGGGGAGGGTCTCAAGCAAGTAGCTATTTCTGTCACTTTCTCGAAGTACTACCTGTGAGAGGCAAGGAGAGCATAGGAGTGCATGCACCAGGAACTTTAACTCATGGTTGAAGAACTGGTGCTGTGAGGAAGGGTTTGGATTCATTGGTGACTGGGGACCCACCTGGAGAGATGGAGTTTGTTCAAGCCTGGACGCCTGCATCCATCCTGGAGGGAATCAAGCACTCAATGATAAGTTTAAATGCTACATTGATGATACATTTAAACTAGCAAGGGGGTAGGCCAGCAAGGAGGGTACCTACTTGTTACCCCCACAGCTAGCAGTGGAACCAGTGAACCAGAGGAGTGGCTATCTCTGCAAAGCAGTGTGCAAAAGATGGAGATTAGTGCCCAAGAGGTGGATACAGAAAAGGGCAAAATTCAGCAGATGGGCAGACAGCAAGGAGAACCAGGATAAATGACAACCAAGGAAGGGGCTGAGTAGAACAGTGAGACAGTCTAGGAGGTCAAATCATGGAAAGCCATGTGTGCAAATGCCAGGAGCCTTAGCAACAAGATGGAAGATCTGAGGCTGTCATGGTGCAGTCAGACCTGGACATTGTGGCCATCACTGAAACCTGTGTAATGATAACCACGACTGGGAGATGGCCATACCTGGCTACAGCATATTCAGAAGAGACAGAGCAGGCAGGAAGGGAGGAGGAGCACTGTATGTGAAAATGACATAAGGGCCACAGAGATCCAAGGAGGAACAAATGGGGAGAGATACTGTGGGTTAAGCTGGAAAGGAAAATGGGGACAGCCATCCACACAGTGTGGTCTATAGACCACCAGCCCAGGAGGAAGAAACAGATAGGGCTTGATGCTAGCCATCCAAAGGATGGCAGACAAGGGTGAGGTAGTACTGGTTGGAGACTTCAGTATTCCAGACGTGGACTGGAGCATCCCAGCAGCAGCAGCATCAACTAGAGCAGATTTATCCTGACTCTTCAGGGTGCCTTCCTCAAGCAACTGGTCATGGAACCAACTCGGCAGAAGGCAATACTGACCTTGTGCTCACAAACAAGGACAGTGTGATGGGGGGTAACAGTGGGGAGCACCTGGAAACAGTGACCACCAGTCATTGTGGTTTGAAATCACAGAAAGAGCAGAACCAAACCACACAAAAACACGTATCCTGGATTTTAGGGGGGCAGACTTTGGGAAAATGGGGAGATACTTGAAAGAGGAATTAAGGGGAATGGGACAGGAATCAGGGGTTGAGGAACAGTGTGCAGTATTTAAAATGGGGATTACAAGAACAGCAGACTTATGTATTAAGCAGGTTAGCAAGAGGAAAAGGAAGAGGAGACCATTATGGTTTTCCAAAGCGGTAGCAAAGAAAGTGAAAGCCAAAAAGATTGCATTCAGGCAATACAAAAAGACAGGCAGAAGGGGATAGGGAGAAGTACCAGGAGAAGCAAAGGGAGGCAGGGAGGTCAGTAAGGAAGCCAAAGCTCAGACAGAAGAACACATTGCAAAATCAGTGGGTAGAGGGACAAAACCTTTTACAGGTACATAAGTGAAAAAAGAAAAGACAAAGGAGGATAGTGAGACTGAAGGGGAGGATGGGGGCGCGTGGAGCATGACAACAGTAAAGCTGACATACTGAACAGGTATTTCTGCTCAGTCTTTACTGAGGAAGAGGAGGGTAATGGGTCTGAAGGGAGTACAAGGGGTGAGAATGGTGCAGAAATGGACACAAGTCCCTTTACACAAGAAAGGGTCCTGAAGAAACTGGAAGTAATAAGAGTTGATAAAGCAATGGGGCCAAATGGGGTGCACCCCAGGGTCCTTAAAGAACTAAGAGAGGTGGTGGCTGAACCTCTGGCTATCCTGTTTAGCCGATCACTGGAAACAGGAGATGTACCCAAAGACTGGAGGACAGCAGATGTAGTCCCCTTATACAAAAGTGGGAACAAAGAGGAAGCAGGGAACTACAGACCAGTCAGCCTCACGTCGGTAGTGGGGAAGATCATGGAAGCACTACTGAAGGAGAGATTGGTGGAACATCTGGTTGTCAATGGACTACAGGACCCAAGGCAGCATGGTTTCACCAGGGAGTCATGTCAGACCAACCTCATTGAATTTTTTGACTGGGTGACTAGGGAGGTGGATCAGGGGAGGGCAGTGGACATGGCCTATCTGGACTTCAGCAAGGCCTTTGACACTGTGCCACATAGAAGACTATTACACAAACTGGGGAATATGGGTGTGGGCAGGACAGTAGTGTGGTGGGTAGGTAACTGGCTGGGTGGCAGGACACAGAGGGTGGTGGTAAATGGCTGTCACTCCACAGAGGGAAGAGTGACCAGTGGGGTACCACAGGGATCAGTGCTGGGACCGGTCCTATTCAGCATCTTCATCAGTGACATGGCATGGACCTAGAAGACAGAATTTCACTGTTCGCTGATGACACAAAGCTCTGTAACAGAGTAGACACACCAGAGGGTGTAGACAGAATGAGAAGCGACCTGCAGAAACTTGAAGAATGGTCAGGGGTTTGGCAGTTGAAATTCAATGCAAAGAAGTGCAAGATAATGCATATGGGGCACAAAAACCCTGGCACAATATTGGGTTGGGGGGTGAGGATATAGCATGCACCAAGCAGGAAAGGGATCTTGGGGTTATCATCTCTGATGACCTCAAGGTAGGGAAACAGTGTGACAAGGCAGCAGGTAAAGCAAATAGGATGCTGGGATGTATAGGCAGGGCATCACCAGCAGGAAAGGGAGGTCATAATTCCGCTATACAAGACACTAGTGAGGCCCCACCTGGAGTACAGTGTACAGTTCTGGAGACCATATCTACGTAAGGACATAGACAGGGTAGAGATGGTTCAGAGGAGAGCAACAAAGATGGTGCATGGATTGCATCACAAGTCCTATGGAGACAGGTTGAAGGAACTGAACATGTACTCCCTGGAGGAGAGGAGGAGAGAGGGATATGATAGAGACATACAAGTATCTTACAGGGAGGAACAGGGTGCAGGAAAACACTATTTTAAGCGAAAAGATGTTCCAGGACTAGAGGGCATGGGATGAAGTTGGAGGAGGGACGATTCAGAGGAAACATGAGAAAGAATTTCTTCACAGAACGGGTGGTGGACAAGTGGAACACCCTGCCAGAGGAAGTGGTGGGGGCTGAAACAATCACGGGATTTAAAAATGCATGGGATAGACATAAAGGAATTCTGGAGGTCAGGGGTAAGGTGCAACAGACTTCTAGGAAAACAAACTGAACTTACAAGCTTAAATGGGCAGACTGGGTGGGCCATAGGCCCTTATCTGCCGACATTGTCTATGTATCTATGTATGTATCTATGTATCATCTCTTGTATCCAATTCTGCTATGAAAAACTGGGTAAAGTTCCTCCCTCAGGCCTGAGGGCTCACTCTACCAGAGGTACAGCTGTGTCTCTGGCTGCTGCCAGGGACATCCCTATCCTAGAGATATGTCAAGCAGCTACCTGGAAAACAGTTCACACTTTTACCAAGCATTACTCCCTGGACATCCAGGCTTGGAGTGATGCTCGATTTGGCTGAGCTGTGCTTCAGAGCCTATTTCCTAAGTAGGTTCTGTCCCTCCTCCATGGAGGTACTGCTGTGTAGTCTGCATATGTCATAATATATCAAGACTTCATGTTGTTTGAAGAAAAAATTACTCACCTTAGTAATGTTGTTTCTTCTAATGGAGTCTTGCTATATTATGACCTCCCCCCCTGCCTGCCCCTCTCAGAACCTTACTTTTGGGGATGTGGGTGGGCAGGGCAGTGTTGGCACTTTTAGATGCCCACCTTGTTTTCACCTCTCTTTTTCGGGGTGATCTGTGTTGTGTTTGTCATTTTTTGGGTCTCCTGACTTGAGTCTTCGTTCTGGCACCAAAAAATGTGTTTATATAATTAGTAGCCAGTTGACTAGTGTAGGTTTACAGCTTCCACACAGAGTCTTAGTGAGTTTTTGCTCGTAAAAATCTGACAGTTTGAGTTTGAAGAACAACAGATAGAGTTTTCAAACGAGCTCGAGCTCAAAGTTCCATGCCTGGCATGGAAAGTTAACTCTTTTACCTCCAGAGCAGTTCGAAGGTTGGGACTCACTGCATATGTCATAATATAGCAAGACTCCATTAGAAGAAACCACATTACTAAGGTGAGTAATTTTTTTCTTTTGAGATGTGGGTGGGCAGTGCAGTGTTGGCACTTACTAAATGCCCACCTTGTTGTTTCACCCCTCTTTTTTTGGGGTGATTTGGTGTTGTGTTTTTCATTTTTTGGGTCTCCTGACTTGAGTCTTTGTTTTAGGAAGCGAAAAATGTGTTCTTGTATTTAGTAGCCAGTTGGCTAGTGTAGGTTTACTGCTTCCACACAGGACCTCAGTGAGTTTAGCTCATAAAGATCTGATGGTTTGAGTTTGAAGAACAACAGACAGAGTTTCAACCGAGCTCGAGCTCAGCCCATGCCTGACATGGAAAGTTAACTCTTTCACCTCTGGAGCAGTTCGAAGGTTGGGACTCACTGCATATGTCATAATATAGCAAGACTCCATTAGAAGAAACAACATTACTAAGGTGAGTAATTTTTTCTTGCAAGCCCTGTCAGTGGAGCCTGATTTCATCTCTTTCCATTGAAATAAAGTGGTCCTAAGAACTAACAGGACGTTTTTGCTTAAGGTGGTTTCAGATTTCCACCTTAATCAGTCTATGTCTCTCCCTGTTTTTGTCACTGACTTTTCCTCCTCTGGAGAGAGGAGGCTGCACAGCTTGGATGTTAAAAGGGCCCTCAACTACTACATAGAGCGCACCAAGGGTCACAGGTTTGAGTCCCTCCAGTTGTTCCTCAAATATGGAGAGGTCGGCAAGGGCAAACCTGCCAGTAAAAGATCTATTGCCAGGTGGATTGTCTCTTGTATACAATTCTATGAAAATCTGGGTAGAACACCACTCTCAGGCCTGAGGGCTCTCTCTACTAGAGGTACAGCTGCTTCCCTAGCTGCTGCCAGGGATATTCCTGTCTTAGAAATTTGTCAAGCAGCCACCTGGAAAACAGTCCATACATTCACCAAGCATTACTCTCTGGATATCCAGGCTAGGAGTGATGCTTGGTTTGGCACAGCAGTACTTCAGAGCCTCTTCCCAAAGTAGGTTCTGTCCCTCCTCCGTGGAGGTACTGTGAGTAGTCTGCAATAGTCAGAATACAGCAAGACTTCATGTTGTTTGAAGAAAAAATTACTCAACTTAGTAATGTTGTTTCTTCTGATGGAGTCTTGCTGTTTCTGACCCTTGTCCTCCCTCTCAGAACCTGGTTTTGAGATGTGGGTGGGCAGGAGCAGTGTTGGCACCCTAGAGGTGCCCTTTTTCACCCTCCTTTATTTTGGGTGTGTGTTGTGTTTTCTTTTCTGACTTGAGTCTTTGCTTTGAAACCAAAACACCCTTTGTTTTAATAAATTTAGTTGCAGTTGGCTAGTGTGAGTCTAACAGTTTCCACACAGAACTTCTAGTGAGTATTGCTCATAAAGTTCTGATGGTTGGATTTTAAACAACAGCAGACTGAGGCTTCAACTAGCTCGTGCTGAACGTTCCATGCTGGCCATGGAAAGTTAACTCTTTTTTTTTCTCCGGGGCAGTTGAAAGGCAGGACCTAACTGCAATAGTCGGAATACAGCAAGACTCTATTAGAAGAAAGAACATTACTAAGGTGAGTAATTTTTTCTTCTTTCCCTCCCTGCATACTTTCATCCCCTCATATTATACCCACGTAATTTACTGGGTCCCCCTCTTCCCCCTGAGGGCCTCCCCACTCTGTATCCTGCTCTCCCGAGACTCTCTGCCAGGGAGTAGCTCCTCCTGTCCCTTGTCTGCTGAGCCCATTGCCATCGCCTGCTGACCTGCCTCCAGAGGAGCCTCCTTCACTCCAGATCCCCCCTCAATTGACAGTCCCAGGGGTGTGAATCTGTTGTTATGCTCTATGCCAATTGTCCTGACTCTCCCTGCTGTCTCACACCCCCATCAGTGCTGTTGTGCACATACTCCAGCACTCTCCTTCTAACTTCTTGCCAGGTCCCATGGTTTTTTATTTCTTCTAACCTCATGCCAGACCTCCTGGTCCTTATTCTGTTCAGGGCCACCCCATAACCCATGCCCCCTGGTTCTCCCCTCCTTCTTCTAGGGTCCATTCCAACAACTCTCATTATGGTAGTGTGGTCCCATGCACTCGTGCCATCCTTCTCCTGTCTGTTCCCTCCCAGTTTGGGTGCCTCTTCTGAACCCTCTACCATTCTACCATTTTTTCCTCTGCTGCCCTTCCGCCAACCCACCCCATCACAGAGCCACCATTCTTAGTACCACCCTTCCCCCCCTCTCTACCCAACACCCCTCTTAGCCACTTGACCGCCTCCTTGAGATGTGCCAACCAGTGGCACACCATACATCCCCCCATCTTCGAGGCTAGGGCTAACAGTATGGCCGACCCACACCCTATGCACCACGCTACCCTCCCAAAGATACCATAGCTCATGCTGTGTAGACCATGCCCCATTTCCTTCCAAGTTGGCTGCCCCATCCCCAATTGTCCTAGCAGTGCCAGAGCATGTCGGACCCACCCACCGATTCCCATTGGGCCAGCTACTAAATAAAGACTGTGCCTTACAGATGTGGTAGAAAACTATCCATGCACAGCAAATTACAGATACAGGCCCTAAAAAAACAACAACCCCCACTCCCAGGGTTAACTCCCCCACCGTCCGACATCCGTTCTGTTATTGGTCTCAGTGCACAGTTCCATCTTGCCTGATTGCCTTCAACCAATGGGATCCTTCATGCTGATCGGCTCCTCCCTCACCCCCCTGCCGTTAATAAAGGTTAAGGCCAGGGTAGGTGGACGAGAGAAAAATCCCCTAGTCCTGCTGCTTACAGCCCTGGCCCACTCTGTGTGGCTGAGAAGGCTCCCTCGATCCGCCACTGGTTTCCGTTGCCCTTGCCCGCTCCATGTGGCCAGAAATTCTATCTGTCTGCCGCTCTTCCCCAAAAGGAGCTTCTGCCACCGGGGTCCCTGGCCCGCACCCTGCTGCTGGGCAAGTGACTCTTGCTGGGATATGGCCGAGTTGCTTTTTAAAGCCTGCTCTGCCTAAGTATCTCCTGCCACTGTACCAGATTGGATGGCGGCAGCCCAGAGGAGCGCAACCAAAATGGTGCAGGTTCTGCTCCACAAGCCATATGGAGACAGACTAAATGAGCTTAATATGTATACCCTTGAGGAAAGGGGGGTATGATAGAGACTTTCTAGTAGCAGAATGGAATCCTCAAAGTCAAAAAGGTTAGCATATTTAAGAAAAAGAGATGTGCAAGAACAAGGGGGCATAAGGTGATGGAGGGAAATAAAATAAATGCATAAGCAAGCAATGAAAGACAATTACCTAGGCACATATGGCCAATAGCAAAATGCAGACAGTGGGAAATTATACGGCAATGTGACAATCAGTATGCCTGAAATTATTTTTTTATTCAAAAAATGACAGGGACATTTAGTATGTTTTAAACATATTTTTATTAAAATTAGAACTTGTCAGGTGCTGTTCAGATATTATTCACATATTGCTTCAAAGCACACTCTTTCTTAGCCTCAGAATAGTGCCCTGGTGCATGTGCACGACAATAAAAACATTCCCCACATGCCTGAGGGGAACCAAAGTACACCGTGTGTGTTGCGCGTGGGATAGAAATGACTACGACACACATGCTCAGCTGTTGTGGCGATGACATTGGAGGAAACACTTTGGAACAGCAAAATGGAGGAGAAACTACAAGCAAACTATTTTTATACAAAAGAAAGCTTTAGAAAGCACGATTTCGATGGGAAACATGGTCGGGAGACTGGGAGAGGATAATGAACAGCTCACCAGCTGCAAGTGAGTAAACTCACACTGTAAATGATGCAAGACTTCTCCTTTAACCTGCTGGAGAAGGTCCAGAGGAGGGCTACAGAGATGATAGCTGGTCAGCAGGGTAAGGCATACAAGGAAAGAATGAGGGCACTAAACATGTACTCCCTGGAAGACTGGAAAGAGAGAGAGAGAGAGAGAGATACGGGACATGATTGGAACCTTCAGGTACTTGAAAGTGATAAATAAGGTTGATAAGGAGCATCTCTTTAAGCTCAGTGGCAACCATAACATGAGAGGTGCACAGTTTTTAGCTGGAGGGTGGGAGGTTTAGGAGGGAGGTTAGGAAACACTTTTTTCACAGAGAGCGTGGTGGACACTTGGAATGTGCTGCTGGAAGAGGTCATCTCGTTGAAGACGGTGGGAAGTTTTAAGAGCTTGGGATAGGCATGGGGAAGGTAAGGATCATGGGTAGGGAGGATGGGAGGAGTGAGGAGGGAGCGCAGGAACATTAGCTCAAGCTGTGGACGCTACAGTACGAGTAGACTTGATAGACCAAATGGCCTTCTTCTGCTGTCTTCTTTGTATGTTTGTATGTAACAGACTCAGTATGATCAGGTGTGCCACTGAGCATACAGAGTCAGTATCAGTTATAAAAGACCTATCACCTGAGCTCACCACTGTGAGAGCAGTGGAATGAATGTCCTGACCAGCCATGCGAAGGCACGGACAATAATGTTCTCCACTCTCACCTCTAGTCTGTAGTTAACTGCTATAACTTTTCTTGCTCATGGGCAGCAACAGTGTTCAAAGTTCAATTATTGTAAAAAAAAAAAGTATAAAAAGAAAGACGAAACAAAAAGATGTATCCATCCACTGATGGAAACTACTGTGAAGGGCAGTGTAAAGCCATACATATAATGCCTCTGTATTTGTTTTTCTATTTTGTGATGGATAGCTTGTTTTTATTTGAGGGTGATATTATTATGTAGTTTGAAACCCAACGGAACCAGAGACTAGAGTAATTGGCCTGGAGATACAGTACAGGCGATATAGGCCTTGAGGTCAGAAATGAATAGTAACTATTACTTCAGCCTACACTGGGCCATGGAAGTCTTATGGGTTTTGCAAACTCTGTGACAACATCACAAACAGCAGTCTACAACCTACACATGACAACAGCACACATCATTGCTAACATCAAGGTTTTTTTTTTTTAACACCCCACCACCTCCACCGCTTTGTAGTCTGCATCATTACCTAATGCCAATTACTGCAGTGGAAGCTGAAGTGGTTTTATGGAATTCTTGAAGTCACACCAAAATGATGGGCTCTAGCTTGAAATTGAACTGAAGTTGTCAGTGGACCAGTTCTCTTATCTTTACACCTGGTCACACAAATGTCATACTTGCAGTAAGGAATACCACATACCAAGTTACAACTTGCCTTTCCACAGATTCTTGGCCTCAGAAGTCATGTCTGAGCTAATTGAAAGGTCCTCCATACTGTGTGCTAAGTAAAAACATGACTTTTGAATAAAACTATCCTCAGTCCCTTCACAATGCTTTGAATATAACTTTAGCTTAGCACACTGTATGCATGTCCACCCCCCAACACACACACTCATTTTCATGTGTGCAATTTTTAGCATTGTGTTGCTGCTCAGCCAAATTTGTTCCATGCAGTTTGGATCTTTAGATATAGGAAACTCTGCACAAAGTCCTGGCTCCAGGAGCAAATGTCTTTTGCACAACAGGAATGCATCAAATATCTAACCCACTGTATTATGGTTTACTACACCAAAATTTTTACACTTTATTTTTATCCCACCTCACTACCCACTGGCCCCCACTCCTTCAGACTTGACCATTCTCGGTGACTCCACCATGGAGTCTGCCCCTAGAGTGTCAGGTATACTCCTGTGTCACCCTTCCCTTCCCTCTGGAGTGCCTATATATTGGGGTCTGCCCGTGGTAGGTGATCTGGGAGATTAGGTTATTTGTCATCTTGGCGGTGAGCGGGGTGTTTTCCTGTTTACTCCTTTAGATCCCACTACCCCGAGTAGCTTCTCTGCACCGCCTACGGCGCCGTCTGGCTTTTCAGTGCTGTGTGGCTCCTTGACACCATGCGTTTTTTCTGCGCTGTGCGTTTCTTCGGCGCCGAGGCCTGTTAGGACATCATCCACCCTTCAGAACTCCTTTTTTAACCCTTTTCCTTCCTCATTTCCTTCTGTTTTTCACTTCTTTCCTGTCCATACAGTCCCTCCTTGACTGTCAGTAGATGACATTGAGCCTGACCCAGACCTTAGGCTGGGTGATGATTTGGAAGGAACAGGATCTATTCCTGCTGCAGAGCCTGAGGTCGAGGACCTGTCTTTTAAATCTCTGCTGAAAAACTTGAATTCCACTCTTTCTCTCCAAACGACAGATATCGATCCTGGGAAAACTGTTAAGACTCCAATACCTCCATGTTCCGGAAATCCCTATGGATTTGACTCCTCTGGTACAGCCCTCCTTTGAGATGTTATCTCAAATGGTATGGAATAATCCCGCTCTCATTCCTTTGGTGGCTAAGTCCATAGATAGGAAATATGCTGCTCCCAAGAATTGACCTATTTTGGCATCCCAAGCCTTTGTGGATCCTGTTGTAGTCTTGGCAGAGAATGACAAGGTCGTCCTTCCCCAAACTACTACAGCTCGACCTATTAACAAAGAATCTAGTAAGACAGACACTTTAAGTAAGAGAGTCTTTGCTGCTTCCACCCTAGGTATGTGCATTGCCAGTTACCAAGGCTATTTCTCTCAATATGAGTATATTCTTTGGCATTCACTCAAATAAATGGTTGAAGCTCTACCGGAGTCGGATACTAATTCAGAGCTTCTTCAAACCATAACCAGGGGTATCGAGTCCAACAACCAGCAGGTTAAAACAGCTATGGACGCTTTGGATACTGCTTCCCTAGCGGCGGTGGCGGGCATTTGTACCTGCCGTCATTCCTGGCTGCACACTTCAGGTTTCACGAATAATGCTCAGCAACAGGTAATGGTGTGTCCCTTCGATGGTGTGTATCTCTTCGGCCCTCAAGTAGAACAGGCTCTAGAGGCTATACAAAAGACTAAGTCAGTCATTAAATTGGCTCGACCGCCTCCTGTCCCCTCTTGAGGGGGTGTTAATAAATGTCAGTTTCATAACCATCAGTCCTTTTGAGGCAAGGGCAGGGGAAGTTTTAATAAAAACCATGCCCCCCAGCCTCAAAAGAAAACGCAGCAGAAGGTGCAAGGACCCAAAGCGCCTAGTGCCGCCTTCTGAGTTGTTGGCCCGAGTCCCACCACAGCTGCCCGAGGTGGACTCGTCCTCAGCAGTGGGAGGTCATCTGACTCACTTCTACAATCATTGAAAGTCCATAACCTCAGACAAATGGGTTCTCCGGATAATCCGTGAAGGGTATTCCCTCAATCTTTTGGAGACCCCTCCGGATCATCCCCTCAGACGACAGCCCAGGCTGTCAGCTCTTCAGTCAGACCTTCTCACCTTCGAGATACAGGGCCTTCTAAACAACAGGGCAGTGGAAGTAGTTCCGCTGGAATAGCAGAACACAGGGTTCTACTCCCATTACTTTCTGGTTCCAAAGAAAACCGGGGGCATGCGCCCCATTTTGGACCTCAGAAAACAAAACAAATTCCTTCCCAAGAAGAAATTCAAAATGATATCACTAGGAACCCTGTTACCTTTGCTTCATCAACACGACTGGTTAGCCTTCCTGGACATGCAGGATGCTTACCAGCACATTCCTATTCACCCAAAGCATCACAAATACCTAAGGTTCATGGCTTTGGGACAGCATTATCAGTTCAGAGTCCTGCCCTTTGGGCTATCCTTGGCGCTGCAGGTTTTTACAAAATGTTGTGCAATTCTCGCTGTGCGTCTCAGAAAAATCAGAATACAGGTGTTCCCATATCTAGACGACTGGCTTCTAGCTAGACCATCCAGACAGGGAATTCTAAATGCCGTAGCCATGGCTTCACACTTTCTCATGTCCATGGGAGTCCTGCTAAACCTAAGAAAATTGCAACTGCAGCCCTCCCAGAGGCTTCTTTTCATAAGAACCCTTCTGGACACCTCCTGTGTGAAAACATTTCTTCCAGAGGACAGGAGGAGCGATATCCTTCAGATGGCCCTATACATAGGAGAGAACAGCTCGGTTTCTGCTCTCTCGATGCAACGGATGCTAGGCCTCATGGCATCCATGGTGTTCACTGTATCCCTAGCACGCCTCCACATGAGAACCTCTCAATGGATGCTCAATACTCAGTGGTCCCTGACCACTCACCCTCAGTCCTTTCTCATCAAGGTGACAGAACCTCTAAAGAGATCACTCACCTGGTGGTAGCAAGAGGACAATCTTCTGGAAGGGTATCCCTTTGCTCCTCTGGATCATCAGATTTCCATTACCACAGACGCGTCCCTGATGGGGTGGGGAGCTCACTGTCAGACTCTCCACACTCAAGGTACGTGGACTCAGGACGAGTCCCAGCTTCACATAAATGTCTTAGAAATGAGAGCTGTCCTTTAAGCAGTCTGGGCTTTGAAGGACATTCTCTGTCACAAGAACATTCTTCTTCAAACAGCAACAAAGCGGTGATGTATTACATCAACAAGCAGGGCGGTGCTCACTCTTACCCCTTATGCAGGGAAGCGATGAGAGTGTGGGAATGGTGCTTGGAGCACAAGGCTCTAATTCAAGCGGTCTACCTGCTGGGAGTACAGAACTAACTGGCAGACCGTCTCAGCAGAACAGACAGATCCTCACGAATGGTCTCTCGACTCAACCGTAGTTCAGTCACTATCCACAGAGAGGGGAATTCCAGACCTGGACCTTTTTACATCCCCACTCAACACAAAACTGCCTTTCTTCGGGTTCAGAAATCCAGGGCCTGGCATTTTCTGTCAGGATGCATTCAGGCTGCAGTGGACAAAACGTTTTCTATACGCCTTTCTGCCTCTTCCTCTAATTCAGAGGGTGCTTATCAAGTTCGAGTCCCAGGGGACAAAATAATCCTCATTGCTCCCTTATGGCCCTGACAGATATGGTTTCCACTGCTCAACAGTATGTTGGAACCCCCTCCAAAACCACTTCCCATTCAGATGAACCTTCTGACTCAGGGGCCTGTGGTCCATTCCAACCTGAGGTCACTTCACCTTCCTGCTTGTCTCCTGAAGAGATAGAAGTGAACAGGTTCAATGTCTATTGCAGGGTTTCAGATAATCTTCTGGCTGCCCCCAAACCAGCCACTAGGAAAACTTACACAGCCAAATGGAAGGGTTTTTCACTCTTGTGTGCAAAATCCTCTTTAAACCATATTTCCTGCCCACCAGATAGTTTTAGAGTACCTCTTAGACCTCTCAAATTCAGGTCTGCAATACTCTACAGTTAAGGTTCACCTTTGTGCCATTTCTGCTTATCATGAGCCAGTAGTTTCCTTGTCACTGGCTCAGTTACCTGTGGTTAAGAGGTTTCTTAAGGGAATTCTGCATAGCAGACCTCCTATCAGATGTCCAGTCGCAGCCTGGGACATTACTCTTGTACTAGACATGCTCACTCGAAAACTTTTTGAGCCTCTAGCTACCTGTGATTTAAAATTTCTCACTTGGAAAACGGCCTTCCTAGTACCCATTACCTCGGCCCGTAGGGTCTCTGAGATACATGCCTTGGTCACAGACCGTTCGTACACAATGTTTCATAAAGACAAAGTAGTTCTTAGGACCCATCCTAAGTTTCTTCCTAAGGTTGTTTCAGAATTCCACCTAAACCAACCTTTGGTCCTCCCTACTTACTTTGCGAACTTCCAAAATGAAGGAGAGCGTTCTCTTCATTCCTTGGATGTCTAGAGAGCTTTGCGCTTCTATCTAGATAGAACAAAAGACTTCCACAAAAAGCTCAGCAACTGTTTGTTTCCTTCAGCGAGACCCAGCTGGGTCAACCTGTCATTATCAGATGTATTTCAGCATGGCTGGTGGCATGCCTTCACTACTGTTATTCCATGGCGCAGGTTAAGCTGGAGGGCAGAGTGTACGCTCACTCTACTAGAGCAGTCGCAGCATCCCTAGCGGAAATCCACAACGTACCCATTGCAGATATTTGCGATGCGGCTACCTGGAGCTCAGTGCATACTTTCATCAAACACTATGACCTGGATGTCCATGCCAGATGACATCTTTCCTTTGGCAGAACCATTCTTAATGGATTCCTGTCCTAAAACTGTGACGTCTAGGTCTCCTGTCATCCTCTTGGGGGATTATTAGCTTGGTACTCTCCCATTAGTGTGAATGAGTGGTGGAGAGTTTATGTCCAGGAAGATATGGAAATTACGTACCTACCGTAATTCTTGATCTTCTTGGACGAGTCTCCACCACTCATTCACACGCCCACCCTCCATCTCCCGAGCTCACCTCTGTTGTTGGTCTTCACTCCCTCAATCTTTAGGCTGTGAAGACTTCTTTGTTGACCCTTCTTATACGGGTCGTCCGGACTATCTTATTTTCGCTTTTTGGTTAGGCTGTCCTTCTAGGTTAGTTAAGCTGCACTTCCTTGGAAAAAAAGGTACTTAGGCAGTTGGAGAGTCAATGCTGAGATAGTCATTACCGCACGAGTTGAGGCTCGCGGTGCCGCTCCTCGCTGCTCCATCTCTGGCGCCGACCCTCTAGCAAAAAGTTTGCTCCTGCTGGGTCCTAGTGCCTCCGGCGCAGTTCCCATTAGTGTGAATGAGTGGTGGAGACTCGTCCGAGACGATCAAGAATTACGATAGGTACGTAATTTCCATTTCTCTGAATAGAAGTACCAGTTAGTTCATTTACCAGGGGCAGTCACTAGTACTAGCCATGAAAATGGTTTGGAGAACTGCCAACTAATGGCAGATGGAGTACCAGGAGGGGTATGTAATATGTTAGCGAAGAATAAACTTTGTGAGACGTGAAGTCCCAAAGATAGGTTGGTAGAACTGATGCGGCGGTGGGGGCCTACGGAGAGGGGGAAAGGGGAGTTAGAACTTTTGTAGTGGGTTTGCATGTAGATTGTGGATGAGTGCAGTATAGAGTTGTGAAAAGAAGGCTGGAGAAAGCGGGAAGATAGACCAGTATCAAAGGGAGGACAGAGGCATCAAGGTGTTACAAGAAAGCATGATGACAGACCAGGGCCAAGGAGGAGACAAGCACTAGAGGTAATTCGTTCATGGTTAAATGGTACAGGTTAGCATGATAACAATTCGTGGTCATGGGAAACAATTGTGCTGACCATTTCTGAGACGTGAATATAAGAGCTTGAAATATGAGATGCTGATGGGTGACCTCAGTTTCAGGTTTTTTGCAATTTTTTCCACAAGGAGGACAGTGTAAAGCTTATAGCAGCCCTGCCAAAGCGAGAGTTAACTTTGGGAACCATCAGTAGGAGAGATTTGCAGCTTCTCAGGCGTTGGTTTTATAGGAAGACAGTCTGTAATGTATTGGGGCAGTTTTTGGCCCCCCCCCATGAGTCTCTAGGTTCTCTGCCTCACCCGACTTTGGGCCTAACATCCCTAAATACTCCTTCCAGGCCTCGTTGCGTGGCAGACGATAGACCCCCGGATCGAGATTCTGTTGAATTTGATCAGTGGGGACGAAGAGTCTTCTCTTCAAGTCGTGTGTTGATGTGCATAGGTTCACATCAGGCACACCATGCTGCCTACAACAGGCATCTGTGGTCGATGCTAGCACAGGTTCTGGCATCTAAGCCTGATACGGAGCAGTCTAGACAAGCCATTGCCCTTTCTGCACAGGGTCTGGAGCTTGCAAGGCACCAGGCAAGGGCGTCTTACGACACCAATGAGGTGGCTTCCAGACTGGTAGGGACAGCGATCTGCATAAGGCAGATGGCATGGCTTCGTCTGTCCAGACTGTCACCCACTGCCCGGTGTAGGGTGACATCCTCCACTTTCAGGAGGACCTGCCTGTTTTCCCGCAGGGTGAGGATGATTCTTCAGGGGCATCCTCTGTCCCCCCAGCCATGGGGGACACCCCCTTGCCCTCAGCAACCTTAGACTTCCCCAATCTGTTGGTTAGGGTCTCCCCCTCCTGCTTTCCACCAGTAGGAGGCTGAGGGATCTGTTCCCTCAGGGCTGAATTTCTGGCCCCTTCCGGGGCGGGGGGCACGCTTGGTACTCACCCAGCAGTAATGAATGGTGACAATTGACAAGGGAAGATATGGAAATTACGTAGCTACTGTCATTCTTGATCTTCTCTTGTATCTTCACCATTCATTACTGAATCCCTCCAATTTTACCCTCATTGGCCTGATTTCTTGGGCATCTCCCCGACCCTGCTCACCCTCCTCCTCCTCTCCCCCCCTCTGGGGGGGATAACTAAATCCTCTGGTTTCTTAGGACCTTCTGTTCTTTACTAAAAACACAATGAAGGATTTGAGTAGGAGGAGAGTGGGCGAAACTTCGTCCTTTTCATCTGAGGGAACTCTTTCTGATTTCCTGGAAGGTTTTGCCTTCAGGGACATTCCTTCGGGCCAGATTAGCTCAATCCCCAGACAACAGGGTTAGTCTCTGAGACAGTCCTCTAACCCTGAGTCTTCGGACTTAGCTGGTGTCCCTGGATTACCTGGTAATGCCAGACTGGGGCTAGTCAATGCCTGTTCTAGCCCGATTTAAAATTTAACATCTTGAACTGGTGGTCTGGTCCATTTGGCCCCTGCCTTCTCCAGGGAGTCAGAAGGAGCTCCTTCTCTGTCTCTGTCCATCTTGACAAAGAGGTTGCCCTCTCTTAGGGCTTCCACTCCCCCTTCCCTAGTACTAGCACATATCTGTGTGTTAGAGGGGTCTTTTTCCCTTTACCTAGTTGGGAGCTCTCCCTCTCCAGAACAGAGTTTGCCTGTGAGCTCTCAGCCTAAGTGATGGGTAACAGGATAGCAGGATGTGTGGGGAAGTCTGCCTCTCTTGTTTCAAGCTGTTTAGAAGGTTCGTTTGAACCATCCAAGCCAGCTTTGACTGAAGGGATCCTTGCTTAAGGTCCGAGCTGATAGGCTTCAAGCCAATTTCACTCAGGATTTGTGGCAGTATTTTTCCCTCCTCCCAATATCCTCTCCTCTTCTTCTTCCCTTTTCTTCTTTCTTCCTTTTCCTTATCTGTTCCTCCCTCAGAGTCGCCCAAGGAAGGAAGCCCTGCAGTCCCTTAGGGTAGGATTCTTGTCTATCCTGTCCTCTTTTCGGCTTATTCCTTTTTCAGTTTGTTTCCTTTCCTTTAACTATCCCTCGACTCTCTTGCCTCGCTCTTATTCTTCTAATTCTTTTTATTTCGCCTCTCTGGTTTACAGAACTGGGATAGAGGAGGAGCCTGCGGCGCCTATCGGCCATCCCTCACACACCACGCAGTGTATCACTCTCGTGGGTGGCACCGTCGCGCCAACTCCTCCTTCAAAAAAAAAAAACAAACAAAACTCCCGTAGCGGGTGTGCACTTCCGGCTTACACCCAGCAATAATGAATGGGGAAGATAAAAGAAAAGATCAAGAATTATGGCGGTACGTAATTTCCATATCTGGTCCTCTCTCCAACACCACCGATGTTGTCTCTTCTCCTCGCTGCTGATGCGGCGTTCGAAGGCTCCCCTATTTCCTGCAGATGTGGCAGTTCGGTTACTTAATCAGCCGCTGTTGCAGATGATTGCAACAATTTCACTGTCCGGAGCCCACTTGGAGAACAGCAGTGTCAGCAGGGCTATTTAAGCCCGTCCGCAATTTGAACTTTTGCGCCCTGGCCCCTGATTGCTTGCAGAGCCTCTCTCAGTGGCCACCAATGTGGCCACACCAGTCCCCAAAACTCCAGCCCAATAGTGACCCAGCTCCTGGCTGAAGTCTACTTTTGTAGCTGGGTGCTGTTGGTGGATGCCCGTCGCACAGATTGAGTCCTTCAGCCCCTGCTCAGGCCAACTATCTGGTCCTTCTTCCAATGCCACTGATGTTGTCCCTTCTCCCCGCTGCTGATGCAGCCATCGACGGCTCCCCTTTTTCCCACAGATGTGGCAGTCCGGTTACCTAATCAGCCACATACAGCAAATTCACTCCCCGGAGCCCACTTCAGATGATACCAAGATCTGCAACAGAGTAGACACCCCAAAGGGGGTTGAAAGAATGAGAAAAGATCTGGGAAAGCTGGAAAAATGGTCAAAGGTATGGCAGTTGAAATGTAATGCAAAAATGAGCAAAATCATGCACCGGGGGTGAAGAAACCCTGCGGAGAGCTACAGAATGGGGGGGGGATTGCTGAAAGTCACCAGGGAAGAGAGGAATTTAGGGATAATCATCTCAGATGACCTAAGGGTGACCAAACAGTGTAACAAGGCTGTGGGGAGGGCCAGTGGGATGTTAGTGTGCATAGGAAGGGGTATCACTAGCAGAGGGAGGGAGCTGGTGATGCCATTGTACAAAACTCTGGTGAAATCTTATCTAGAATATTGTGTTCAGTTTGTTTCTAGAGGTCGCACCTTCACAAATACATAGGGTGGATGCAGTCCAGAGAAGGGCAACCAAGATGGTGCAGGGCTTGCAACAGAAAACACTGAGGACAGATTAAAGGACTTCAATATGTATACACTTGAAGAGAGGATAGAACAGGGGGATATGATAGAGACCTTAAAGTATCATAAATGCTTGAGCAAAGTGCAGGTGAATGACATCTTTCAGTACAAGAGTTGTACAAGGACGAGGGCGCACGATATGAGATTGGAGGGGGGCAGAATAAGGAGACACGTGAGGAAGTTTTTCCTCACAGACAGGGTGGTGGATGCTAGGAATAGCCTACCCCAGGAAGTGATGGGTGCTAACACAGTGGGGGGATTCAAACGTGCATGGGATAGACATAGGGGAACCCTAGATGTGGGGAGGAGAGGCAAAAGCCAATGACCAAGTGGGGTCAGCTGCCACTGATGCAGGCAGGGAATACAGGCAGACTAGGTTGGCCTAGCAGTCCTTATCTGCCATCAACTATTATGTTACCATGTTTTCTGCAGCTTGGCGGACTGAAGCACTGGGAGGTTAAGTGACTTGCCCAAGGTCACACAGGTATTCAGTTTTGGCCAGTGCTCTAACTACTAGACCACACAACCTTCAATAAATGTACTAACTACTGGAGAAAAAAAAAGGGTTACTGTGTCAGAGACCCCACGCGTTTACGCTCTTGACTTTTTTGCAGGCAATTAAAGAGGAAAGCCAGCAGTTTGCTGACATAAAGAAAAACCTGCGAAAGGGGATCAGTCAGCTTCGTAAAACCGTGAGTATTTGAAAACTGTATTGCAAACACAGCTCATGGGATGGCTCTTCATGACTTCACAGTTTTGGTCCACAAGCAGACATGTTTTGTGTCCCCAAAATCCAGCACCACTATGAATGCTGAATTAATGTATACCCAGAAGGAGGGTGTAACAGCGTGTGGGAATAAACATCAAACGAGGCAAATTTACAGGTTTAAAACACACCTTGGTGTGATATTTATTTTTCAAAGGTTAGAAAAATAATAAATGAAAACAACAAAAATTGCAAAGAAAATCACTACTTAACATCAGTAGTTTCTCACGTAATACAGTCCTGGATCTTAGAGCTCCCAAGACCTTTCTCATCTGCATTCAACAGCTTGTCTACAGTAACAGTAGAACCTCTCTCCTCTCTCTCGGGGCTGAGCCCCACCGCTGGGCTGAACTGAAGTGACCTTAGTGAAGAGGCTTGTTATATCTTTTGGTGGGGATCACCTGACTAAGCCCTGTCTGTATTCACAAGTCTGGACATGTTGTTTCATGTCTGAACATGTTGTTTCAAAACCAAGGGGAAGGGGGTTTGTGTCAGGGGATTTCCTGGTTCAGTTAAAGGTACAGTGCATATATCCACAGATATTGACTTTCTACATCTCTGATCCACAGTGACTAAGCTCTTTTGTACGTAGAACCTTATACAATAACAGGTTTATAGTGTGAATTTATGAAAATTCCTTGAGGATTTCTTATAACTGTATTAATCATGAAATTATTATTGTTTCATATGGCTTCTGAGTAGTTTTTTCTTTAAAAAGGTTTTAACTGTATTCATTCCTGGTATCTCAAATAGCCTTCATGCCTTTTTTTTTGTTTTGTTTTTTTTACACAAAATGCACTTATGTACTTTACACAACACCTTTCTGGGTGTTTGTCACCATTCTAGGGACTGGATGGCTGGAAATGGAAAAATAATTAAAAGAGAGAGCTAGTAGGAAGTTTAGTAAAGATGGTAAAGAGCTACGATAAGTGGCCAACCTAGGTTAGGGGGAAAAAGCAGAAAAGCTAAGAGAAAAACGTTAACTGTTATGCACAGACGTTTTGGTAGCTAGGAAATAAGGAGATAGAAAAGTGGTCCATCAGTCACAGCCGAGGGTGTAGCCTAACTCCACAACAGAGGGATATACATTTTTTACTTTATAAATCTTCCTGGACATAAGGTCTCCACCACTTATTCACACTGATGGGACTACACCGGAGGCCAAAAATCTTCTGGAGGGCCGGCATCAAGGTAAGGCCATGAGGAGCTGCACCAGGAACCTGGCTCGTGCTGCATAGACTACCTCGGCACCTCAGTTCCTTTTTTCAAACAACATGAAGTCTTGCTGTATTCTGACTATATGCAGTTAGCCCCAGCACTTGAACTGCTCCGGAGTGGAAAGGGTTAACTCTATGCAGCGGCACAGAACGTTGAGCTCAAGCTTGGTTTTCAAACCTCTGTCTCAGGTACATCTTACTATAACCATCAGATTCTTTACTCCACCTAACTGTGAAGTCGCTCTGGAGATTTCTCCCTCGCTTCAATTAGGTAGAAGTTTAAATCGTTCGGTTTAATCAACCAATTTCTTTATTGCTAGGGACATGGATATGTTGTTCATCCACACTGTCTGGCAGGTTCCTTGCCGCTTTAAATCTTGTGGGAAGGTCTTCAAGCTGGCTCCTCCCACCCACCCAGGTGGTAAAACTCTCGGCTCCGCCCCATGACGCCAGATCTTCCTTACCACTTGGAAGCTCAGGTTCCCTCCTTAACGCTCTTTGTATAGACTGGATCCTAATTCTTTGGTTCGCCCAAAAATAATTCTAAAGTTCTCAAGACTTCAGTCAAATTACTCCCTCGCGGCTGTGATGGACAAATCGACTCCCGGATTTCGGCGGTGCCCACGCGGGCAGATGATGTCCAGGTTGGACCCGCACTCCACGTGCATCTCCTGCCTCGGCCTTGACCACGACCCGCAGGCCTGCGAGTTATGTCGTTCATTTTCAGTCAACGTCCTGGAAGACCGCGCTGCCTGGTTACAGCATGGGCGTCCCGAGAAGTGCTACCTGCCGATGAAGTCCAAGGAAGCCCGTTGGGTGGTGTCCGCGGCAGCTGGCTTGGCTGAGCAACTCGAGCAGATGATCGCCCTCGAGGAGGAGGCGGCCCAGGCCGTGTCCTCGTATTCTCGGTCGCGGCATTTATCCTGCTTTCTCTGGGATCCTCCTACACAGCTTTTTTTAAGGAGCTTTGCCAATCCCTTTCCATGAAGGTAGAGGGGCCATCGGGACACTCTTCTCAGTTGAAAAAGAAGGTCTCGAAGGGTAAGTCCCACCGTTGACGGTCGTGGGAGCGGGAGAGGTCCCCTTCCCCGGACAGTTGACATTTGACTTCAGTCGAGGTTGCAGCTAAGGCCACTGGCTTCACGGTGTCCCTGTCAGGTCAGCCGGCCAAGACATGCCGTCGATCACGGTGGGGCCACTGCAAAGCCCGTCCCGGTTAAACTGTTGACTGTAGTGAGCAGGCAACCCTTCATCACCGGTTCCTTTGGTGGAAACTGAGGACTTGCCTGTGCCTCCTGTGCCGGAGTCCCTGGTCAAGGCTCCCAACCTGAGGGAAGAGCGGGTGTCCCCCGCTCCCTCCCAGACCCGCCCTTGGAAACACCGAGGGTTTCGGATTTGGACCTCGTCTTGGTCCAGCCGATCCCACCGACATTGGCGGTCTCGGTCTCCACACCGAGGAAAGCGGCGCCGCCGCTCATCCTCGTCTTCCTCCTTGGAAGAGGAGAGGAGAGGCTTCGATGCAAATTGCGTCAATGCTACGAGGACTTAATGTGGCAGGAGCTCCTTTTGTCCGGGAACAAGCCGATGCCATCGCCTTCCCCGACCATCAAGTGTCTGTCACCCGAAAGGCCGAAGCAACCTCTCACGGTGGTTGAGGTGCCCAAGCCTGGGCCAGTTGTTCGGCCAAAACCAGCTGCCCCACCGATTGTGGTGGAACCTCTGCCTCCACAACCGAAATCGAGGACGCCGACCAAGGACTCTCGGTCGGGTCAGGGTCTGCCCCACTGGTTGTCGGTCACCCTCACTCCCGACTGTCCTCGGCAGGTGGAGGGTGGCTCAGGCCCCAGGCAGCTCTTCGCAGACTCCTCGGAGTCTGACGATGACTCTTCCCTGTTTTCCAGGCCCCTTAACCTGGAGTCCTCCAGGGGGCGGTGGATGGACAAGAGCCCATCGTCATTCATGGGTCTGCTTTGGCTCATCTCGGAGTCCACCGGGATGCAGCTTGAGTCCGTATCCAAGCGGGCCAGGTATCCCCTGACAGAGATACTGGACTGAGGGGATTCATCCATGGAGGCTTTTCCGGTGGCTGAAGCCATTGTTGGCCCAGCCTTGGAGCTTTGGCGGCGTCCGGCTTCCTGCCCTGCGCCTTCGGCCAGGATGGCCAGGAAGTATGCGGTCCCTACCCGCTCTTTGTCCGGTTTTTCGGAGCACCCCTCTGCAGATAGGTTTTCCGGCGTTCCAGGAACGCTAGGGATGAGGATAAGCCCCCCCGACAAGGAGTCCAAAAAGCTGGACTATGCCGGGCGCAAGGTGTATGCTGCATCCTCCCTAGGCCTCTGCCAGGCCAGCTTGGCCGTGCTGATGGCACACTTCTCCCACGCCCTCATGGGCTCCCTGGATGAGGTGTTCCCTAATCTCCTGGCCGACCTGCAGACCAGGGTCAAGCAGGTGCGGGATCAGGGAAGGGCAGTGGCGAAATAGCAGCTCCAAATGGCTCTAGACATTGGAGACTCCTGTGCCCGATCAGTAGCGGCCGCAGTGGCCATGTGCCGCAGAGCATGGCTGAGGATATCCACCTTCATGGCGGATACCCAGCATAAATTGGCGGATGTCCCCTTCTTGGGGACTGACCTTTTCGGCCCTGGAGTGGAAGGCCACCTCCAGCGGATTGAAAAATCTTATCTGTGTCAATCTTCACCATTCATCACAGATGGGTACTGGCCATAGGTCAGGACCCCTTGGGAACCTTTTTTTATTTTAAAAGAATGGCGGAACTGGCCTTAGCATCGGGCACGCCTTGAGGCCGGCGTGCTACATAGGCTCAGGATTAGCCGTTAGGCTGCATCGACACCGCCTGCCTACCAGTTCTTCGTCTCCCGCTGTCGAGGTCGCCTCGTGGGAAGCCAGCTGAAGAGATTTTCAAACTTTTAGGCCTTAGCCTTTTGTCGTCGACAGTCTGTCGGTTCCTGCAAGTTCTAGTCTGCCCTACTCGACGTCGTTAATAAGATCTTTCCATTTATTTTACAGTATAAGCGACGTCGAGTCTGTTTTTGGTGTTTTTTTTCCGTAGGTCATGTTGCGGTCGGAGGGCAAGAAGTCGTTTAAGGCGGGGCGGCCCCCCATGCGTCGGTGCCCATGCGGCTGCAAGTACTCCGTTACCGACCAGCATGACCGGTGTCTCTCGTGTCTTGGCCTGCTTCATGACATGGATTTGTGCGATGCCTGCTTCTCCATGGACTGCCACGTCCTCGAACAGCGTGCGTTTAAAGTAGGGCGAGCTCCGCCGACTTTCGGGGGTAGGATTCGCTTTCGTCGAGGCCACCGCGCTCTCGGCCCTTTCCTCGGGTCCCCTCCCAGTTCTATACAGACCAAAGAGGAGGGAGCCTCGGCCTCTTGTAGCCTAGCCTTGGCCGAGGCTCCTTCCGCGGCGCAGGAGGCCCGTCCCGCTTCCTCCCGGGAGCAGGCGGGGGGCGCCACTATGGCAGTCACCCCTTTGGGGGTGAATGCTCCCACGGTGTCACTCCCGCGGTCTGGAAGGCCCGGGTCAATGCCGTCCTCGACGCCATCGCCGGTGCCGTCGGGCCTCGGCGCCGTTCACGGTGCCGTGGGCCCTGTCAGCGCTGACTTCGTCTCCTCGACACCGTAGGCAACCGGCTGGCTTTCGCGGCGCGTGGCCCTGGATTGGCGTCGCCTTTTGCCATGTCTTGCCTTGGCACCGTGCAACGCCGAGGTCGTCTGTCGGTGCCGTCCTCAGCGCTATTGGTGCTCGATGCGCTTTCGTGCTTGAGGGTCTGGCGGTGCCATGTTCGGCGCCGAGTCTGCCCTCGGAGTCTTGGTGCCCTTCGGTCCTCGGTGCCGCTCGCGGCGCCGAGAGGCCTGGCGGCGGTGTCAGCGCCGAGGCTGTTGCTGGGGCTTCTGTCAGCGCCATCTCTGTTCCTCGTACCAGTGGACTTGACGGTGCCGCAGTTGGCCCTAGTTCAGGACCTTTGGCCCGTGCTGCCCTGCCACCTTCTGCCAGCGCTGCTTGCAGGGCTGTGGAGGGTGCAGGTGCCGCCTTGGCCACTGCTTTGACTTCTGGGCCCTTTGGTAAGGTTGCCTTCCCTCGCCCTCCTAACGTTTGGCTTAGGGCCTCAGACTCTACCTCTTCGGAGTCAGAGTCGGGCTCGGAGTCGAGCAGGCAGTCACACCCTTCAGGGTTGTCTGCAGAGGAGGACGAGCCGGTGGTCTCCACGACGGGTCTCAGTCAGCCCCCTACTGAGGTGCGTCTGGTTCCCCCCGAGGTTAGGGTCAGTGGTACTGACCAGCAGGCTGTGGTGCGTGCCACCATTGCCATGCAACCTGGTCTTGGGGGGGTTCCTTGACCCCTCGGTAGTGGTATCCCCTCCAGTGGTGTGTCTCGATTGCCCAACTTTGGGGCCTATCGGGAAGCACACGGGAGGGGAGGATGCTGCCCCGTGGGTCTCCCCTTGGGGGGCAGCCCAGAGTTGTCAGCTTCCTAGGCTGGCCCTTTCGAGGACTAGAACCCTCTCAGACTCTGAGGGGCTCGAGGGTGTGGGGTCGGCGGTCGGCCTTTCTCTGGGACCCACCGGGCCCTGGGCGGAAACCAAAGTGCGGTTTCGCCTTCCCGTCTGGTTCCTTGAGGGGTCTCATTCTTTGGAGACGGGGACCCGTCCTTCTGGATCTCTCATTGACGCGCCTCACTTGGGATTCTTCCAGCGTGGCTGTACGGCTGGCTGGAGTCTTGCAGGACACCCTCCTGCGGGGTCCATGGTCCACTCCTAGCCCTGGCAGAGGTCAGTTGACTTCCTCTCTCAGCTCTGCCCCTTCCCCTCTGCCGCCTTCTCCAGCGTTCCCAGGTATTCTTGGTCCTAGCGGCCCCCTCACCTGGGAACAGTTCAGAGCGGTGGCTGCTCGGTTCCCTGCCTATGTTAGGGCCATGGACAGCCAGATTTTTCAATCTCCCCCCAAGCAGCCACTCTCAGAATGCATGGTGACCTCCAGCTCCTCATCCCCCTCTTCAGGGGGAGAGGAACCGTCTGTCCATATCTCTCCTGCCACTGATCTCTCTGAGTATCAGCGTTTCCTCGTGAGGATGATGGAGGACCTTCACCTCTCTCCCCTGTCCATGAGCAATCCTGAGCATGCAGCACACGCCTTTCTAGGCGATTTCGGTTCAGCCACCCTTGGTGCGCCTAGCCTCTCCCTTTCGGGGCGTCATGCATTTCTGGCAGAGGCCCTTCTCTGAGTTCCTGCCCTTAGGGACCTCAGCCAGAGGTATTCGCTCCCCGAGGTCTCCAGGTTCTATGCCTCATCCACAGTCCGGACTGACGCACCTGGACACCCTGGCGGGCCAGCGCCCTCCACGTGACTGGCCCCCAGATCAGGACTCTTTGGATTTTGATTTCTGGGGGAGGAGGACTTTCTACTCGGCACGGTTGCTTCTCTCCATCTCTGCTCATCAGGCCCACTATGCAGCCTACAACATGTTCTTGTGGTCAGCGCTAGGTCAGATCTTAGCCACCTTGCCTGACTCTGAGCAAACCAGGCAAGCCATCGCACTCTCTGCACATGGCCTGGAGCTAGCAAGGCACCAAGCAAGGGCATCTTACGGCGCCAATGAGGTAGCTACCAGGTCGTGGGACGAGCAATCTGCACCAGGAGATCGGGCGTGGCCGCCTTCCCAGTTGTCACCCTTGGCCCGGCGTGGGGTGATTTGCTCCGCTCACCAGGGAACCTATCTCTTTTCCCATAGGGGCGAGCGGCGTTGTCAGGGCAACTTCCTTCCCTCCGGGGACCCACCCTCGCTCTCCTACACTCGGGCCTCTCAGGCCCAGAAGGTTCCCCTCCTAAGTGTGTCACCCACAGAGGGCTAAGGGACCCTGTCCCTTAGGGTACATTGAATCAACCCCCTTCAGGGGGGGCTTTGTACTCACCCATCTGTGATGAATGGTGAAGATTGACACAGATAAGATATAGAAATTATGTACCTACTGTAATTATGATCTTTCTATGTATCTTCACCATTCATCACAACCCCGCCCACCATCCCCTTGGGGCCTCAGTCTCTGGGTCCCCCTTCCTTTGTGCCTCTCCTTCTCCCTCTCTTTAGAGCAGGGTAAAGTAGGGACACACAGGGGGGTGTAAAATATTTCCCTTAAAAGGGTACAGCTCGAGTGGCACTCATTCTCTACTGCATATCTCCACCCTAACAGGGTGGGAGTTGGTGGTTGCCCTCCTCCTGTTATCCAACTGTTTAAAAAAAATAAATAAATAATTCCCTTCTTTTCACCAAATATCTTTACAGAGAGAGTACTAATCCCTGTACCTTGTTCTTCTCCAGTATGGCCGACTCTGCTTTTGGGGTATTGCCACATATTCAGTGCCTTGAATTTTGCTAGAAAGCATTGCTACTCCTTGCAGTTCCTATACAGTCTGGTGACGGACAAGGGTCCCGGATCCTTGTTACCTCTCACTCTCTCCTAAATTTTCTTCCCTCCCTTCTTCCGCTTCCAGAGATTGGGGCCCCTACCCAATCCCCTTAGTCTCATCTCTTCTGTGCTGTCCTCTCAGTCGTTATTTCTCCTTTTGGTTCGTTTTTTCCTTTCCTTTTTCTGTCCCTTGGACTTTCTTGTCCTACCCTCCATCCCTTCCTCTTACCTCTCAGCATACCTCTTAAGTGTCCCTGATTTTGCCTCAAAATTTTACTCTGTCCCTCCTAAAATTTGTGTTTTTGTGGCTAAACAGTGGGGACTCGAAGCATAAAACAATGTCAAGCATTAAAGTTACAGACTTGTTCTTCTTCAGAAAATGCATTTTGCACTAAGCCCCATATTCTACCAGCTTTCTGGGTGGATATCTCTAATTTTGAAGATGTGTCCTGATTTTGGTCCTTTGTCCTGATTTTTTAAGCCTTGTCCTGATTTATGAGGCAGGAGGAGAGAAGTATGCCTCTCCGCGACTCAGAACTGGTAGGCAGAAGTCGACGCAGCCTAACAGCTAATCCTTGAGCGACACGTAACATAGAAACATAGAATTTGACGGCAGATAAGGACCGCTTGGCCCACCCAGTCTGCCCATTTCCCTGCCTACTGGATAAGCTGCAGATCCTAGTTAACCAGCAGCCTACTTCTTCCTACCCCCACCCCCTAGAATTGCCTCATGACTGACCCATGCATGCTTGAATTCCACCACAGTTTTTGACTCCACGACCTCCTCCGGAAGGCCGTTCCATGCATCCACAACCCTCTCTGTGAAAAAATACTTCCTTAAATTACCTCTGAGCCGCCCCCATCTTCAAATTGTGCCCCCTTGTTCTTGCACACCTCTTTTTTTGAAAGATGATACCCTCTTGGACTTTGTTGATTCCCTTGAGGTACTTGAAAGTTTCTATCATGTCCCCCCTCCTCCTTTCCTCGAGGCCATACATATTAAGCTCCTTAAGTCTCTCTTCATATGTCTTCTGGTGCAGATCCTGCACCATTTTAGTTGCCCTCCTCTGGACAGCTTTCATCCTATGTCTTTGCGAAGACTAGGTCTCCAGAACTGCACACACTACTCCAGATGGGGTCTGACCAGCTGTCTGTACAGAGGGATAATAACTTCCTGTTTTCTACTGGTGATGCCTCTCCCTATGCATCCCAGTATCCCCCCAGCCCTCCTTGCTGCCCTCTTATATTGCTTGCCCACCTTTAGGTCATCTGATATGACTACCCCCAGGTCCCTTTTCATTTTTGTTATTGTTAGTATCTCACCCCCCATTGTGTACTCTTCCCCTGGGTTTTTGTTTCCCAGGTGCATTACATCACTTCTTAGCATTGAATCTAAGCTGCCATACATTTGACCATTCCTCTAACCTTGCTAAGTCCTTTTCATCCTTTCCACCCCACCTTGTGCATCAACTCTGTTGCAGATCTTTGTGTCATCTGCAAAGAGACATACTTTTCCTTCCAGTCCCTCTGCAATGTAACTATAGACATTGAAGAGGACTGGTCCTAATCTGAACCCTGTGGTACCCACTAGTAACCCCCCTTTCTTCAGAGTGGACTCCATTTACTATGACTCTCTGTGTCCTATTCTCCAGCCAATTTTTTACCCAGGCTGTCATCTTGGGACTCACTCCCAGGCTAGCTAACTTGTATATTGATCTTTTGTGTGGGACTGTGTCAAATGCCTTGCTAAAGTCTAGGTAGGCCATGTCCACAGCCCTTCCCTGATCTGCTACTTTGGTCACCCAGTCAAAGAAATCTATCAGATTTGTCTGGCATGACCTTCCCGCTGTGAATCCATGCTGCCTCTGGTCCTGTGCCCCTCTGGCCTCTAGATACTCAACAATTCTTTCCTTCAGAAGTGATTCCAACATTTTCCCTACCACTGAGGTTAAACTAACAGGTCTGTAGTTTCCTGCTTCTGCCTTGCTCCCACTTTTGTGAAGGGGAATCACATCTGCCCTCCTCCAGTCCTCGGGTACCACCCTATCCTCCCATGATTTGTTAAACAGGGTAGTCAGTGGTTTGACCACCTTCAGTTTTAAGAGTTCTTTCAGAACCCTTTCTTCTGTAAATGGGCTGGTATCAACTTCTGTATCCAGAGTGTTTCTACTGTTTGTTTTAGGTACCTCCCCCTCTTCCTTTGTAAATACTGAGCAAAAATATTTGTTTAGTGTTTCTGCCTTTTCACAGTCACCCTCTGCCCACCCTCCCCCTTTATTAAGCCTCACTATCCCTCCCTTGGTCTTCCTTCGCTCCCTGATGTACCTATAAAAGGTTTTATCCCCCTTCTTAACTGAGTTGGCTATCTTTTCCTCAGTTTGGGCCTTTGCTGTTCTGACTGCCTTCCCAGCTTCCTTTTGCTTTAACTGATACAGTTCTCTGTCCTGCTCCTTCTGTGATTCCTTGTACTTCCTGAAAGCTTTCTTTTTCTCTTGAACCTTCACTGCCACTTCCTTTGAGAACCATAGTGGTTTCTTACTTCGTTTAGTTTTGTTTATTTGCTTCACACAAAGGCTCGTTACCTCTGTGATGGCAGTTTTTATTATTCCCCATTGTTCTTCCACCCCTCCTTCCTGCCCATTTGCTAATGCATTCCTTAGGGACTCACCCATTTTGGCAAAGTCAGCCCTCCTAAAGTCCAGTACCTTTGCCTTTTGTATGGCTTGACTCCTATTGCTGTGTTTATTGTGAACCCTACTGTTGATGGTCGCTGGTTCCCAGATGGCTACCCACTTCTACATCTGTGATCCTCTCTTCATCTCCATTTGAGAGAACCAGGTCTAGATTGCTCCTCTCGAGTGGGCTCCAATACTAGTTGTCTAAGGCATGCCCGTAGGGCATCTAGAATAACCCCACTCTTGAAGTGGCTGCTGCAACTGCACTCCAGTTAACATCTGGCATATTCAGATCCCCATCAGCAATATCTCCCTTTTCTGCCTTACTAAGTATACTTTCTATCATTTCCTTGTCCATTTCCTCCCCCTGAGAAGGGGGTCTGTATACAACCCCTGTGCGGATAGTGGTGCCATTGCCGGTCTCCAAATTTACCCACAGTGCTTCTTCTTCTCCCTGTTTTCCCTTTTGTTCTGCTGCTTTGATTCCTTCCCTTATGTAAAGAGCTACTCCTCCTCCTCTATTACCCTCTCTGTCCCTCCTGTAGATAGTGTATCCTGGTATGTTTACGTCCCAGTCATGGTTTTGTGTGAACCATGTTTCTGTGACTGCCACGATATCCAGATGTTCCTCCTCCATCAAGGCCACTAATTCAGGAAGCTTGTTACTCAGACTACGGGCATTGGTACTCATTGCTTTCCATTTTTTGATGGCTTTACCTTCAGTTACAGCATCCCCCACTGACCTTTCTACCTTGGTCTTTTTCTCATTTAGTACCCTGTTTTGTAGGGAGAGGCTGGGATTTTCCTGCTGCTTATCAGTGCCTCCCCCGTAGTACATCAGCCTCGAGGGCGGCACCGATGCTGCCTCGGCTCCACCTATCCTTTTAAAAGAAAAAAAACAGTCCTGGACCTCCGCCAGTACCCATCTGTGATGAATGGTGAAGATACACAGAAAGATCATAATTACGGTAGGTACGCAATTTCTGTGTCCAGCGCTACCCTGGACTAGGTTACCTCCGCCTAGAAGGACAAGGGCCATCATCAGCAACATAAGTCCTTTCGCCCTTCTGCGCTTGCGGCACATCCGGCCCAGCAACACCAGCATCAGGGCCAGCAGGCTTATGCTTGGCATCCCAAAGCCAAGCCTGCAGCTTCCTCTAATAGGAAGCAGGGAGAAAAAGGCCCAGGAGGTCCCTCGGCCAGCTCCTCCTCCAAGCCTGCCCGGTGATGGGTTTAGGGGTGTTACCCCCAGCCTCGTCACTCCCCCACTGGATTCCCCCCGTTGGGGGGACAGCTCCACCCCTTCCTTTCCTCCTGGTCCACTATCACCACGGACCACTGGGTGTTGGAGGTGGTAGGAAAGGGCCTGCCTCTGGAGTTCGAGCAGGCCCCACCATTCCGAGCCGTCGCCCCTCAGGAGGCTATGGGCTCCACAGCCTCTCTGTCAGCTCGCTGAGCCGACTTTGCCCTGCTCGTCGAAAAAGAGGTGATCAGGAAGGTGGCGGATCCTCCACCAGACCCAGGGTTTGTGTCCAAGTACTTCCTGGTCCTGAAACGGATGGGGGGATGGCGCCCCATTCTATACCAGCAGGACCTGAACAGGTTCCTAAGGTCTCGAACCTTCAGGATGGTCACTCTGGCTCAGATCATTCCATCCTTGAAATGAGGCATGTGGTTCTGTTCTCCGGACCTCCGGGATGCGTTCTTTCATGTCTTAGTCCGTCCGTCCTGCCAGAGATGCCTCCACTTCAGGGCAGAGGGATCCCTCTATGAGTTCTGGGCCATGCCCTTCGACCTTTCCCTAGCTCCCAGGGTCTTCAACAAATGCATGGCAGTGGTGACAGCATTCCTGCGGCACCGAAGGGTCCGGATGTACCCCTACCTGGATGACTGGCTGACTGCAGCCTCCACCAGAATGGAGGTGGAGCGGTCTAGGGATCTGGCCTTCCAGGTATGCTCTCAGGTTGGCCTCCTTATCAACGAGGCCAAGTCGGAACTCATGCCAGAGCAGGTGACACAATTCATTGGGGCTGAACTTGACTCTCTAGGAGCCAGAGCACGGTTCCTGGTGGACAGGGCCGAGGTTCTTTCCTCCTTTGCCCAATCATTTCAGGTTGGGCAATTGCGCCTTGCCCGGGACTTCCTGCACCTCCTGGGCCTCATGGCGGCCTGCACCAACGTGGTCCCTTGGGCCCATTGGTACATGCGTCCCCTACAATGTGGGCTGGCCAGCCAATGGTCACAGCACTCCGATCCCTTGGATCAGCTAGTGACAGTGACCAAGGGGACGTGGAACACCCTCCAGTGGTGGACCGTTCCAGCACATCTGCAGGAGGGCATCCCGTTCATCTGCCCAGAGCCAACAGTCTCTCTATCGACCGATGCCTCTCTGATGGGTTGGGGTGCCCATCTGGGGGAGCACAGAGCAGACGGCCTCTGGTCCCCTCGGGAGTCCTGATGCCACATCAACCTGCTGGAGCTTCGAGTGGTTCATCTAGCCCTCACTGCCTTCGCTCCGTTTGTATGGGGTCAAGTGGTCCAGGTCCAGATGGACAATACCATGACCATGTACTACCTAAACCGCCAGGGTGGGACGTGCTCCATGCCTCTGTGCAGGGAAGCTCTCCACATTTGGTCCCTCGTGCGCAGCCTGGAGGTGGATCTCCTTGCCATCCATGTGGCAGGAGCCTCCAATATTCTGGTCAGTGCCCTAAGCCGGATAGGGGCTATGTCCCACGAGTGGTGTCTCCTGCCAGAGGTAGTACAAGATCTGTTCTCCCACTGGGGCATGCCTCAGGTGGACCTGTTTGCCTCCAGGGAGAATGCGAAGCTGAGACTGTTTCATGCCAGCCCCCCCACAGCAGGGCTCACTACAGGGGGATGCCTTCTTGAGGCCGTGGACCCCGGGCCTCTTCTACGTCTTTCCTCCATTTCCCTTGATCCACAAGGTGCTTCTCAAGGTGAGGAGGGACAAGGTGCAGGTGATTCTGGTAGCCCCAGACTGGCCCCAGCAGTTCTGGTATCCAGATCTCCTCAGTCTGAGCTCCAGGCTCCCGAGGTGGCTTCCAGCCCGCCCAGACCTGATCTCTATCAGTTAGGGGAAGGTATTCCATCCGGACCTTCAATCCCTGCACCTGACAGCCTGGTTCCTGATCGGCTAGAGTTCCAGGCCTTGGGTCTTTCTGACGAGGTCCTCAACGTTGTTGAGGCATCCCGTAAGGAGTCGACCAGAAAATGCTACACCTTTAAATGGGAGAGATTCTCCATTTGATGTCAGGGCAAGGGCCTGGACCCTTCTTCCTGTTCCTTGGCAAGCATTCTAGACTACCTCTGGTCATTTTCTCAGCAAGGGCTTCGGTCGACGACCCTTAAGGTGCACCTGGCAGCCATCTCTGCTTACCGGGCATGGGCCGGGAAGCAGTTGGTGGCACAGGAGAAGGTGGTCGGGCGCTTTTTCAAAGGCCTTGATCATATATCTCCTCTGATGTGAGAACCTCCACCTCCTTGGGATCTACTGCTGGTATTGGCTAAGCTCATGGACAAGCCATTCGAACCAATGCACAGGTGTGACATCTCCCACCTGTTGTGGAAGACCGCCTTCTTGGTGGCTATCACGTCAGCCAGAAGGATGGGAGAGCTCCAGGTGCTTTCCATTGAGTCTCCTTATCTGGTCTTCCACAGGGACAAGGTTGTCCTGCACCCCAACCCGAAATTCCTTGCGAAGGTGGTGTCGGAGTTTCACCTTAACCAGGTGTTGACTCTGCGGTGTTCTACCCCAATCACATCTCGGAGGCGAATATGGGCTCAATACTTTGGACCCTAGAAAGTGCTACGCTAACTCAAGGGCGGATGGCTGAAGTTCGAGGAGAGGTTCACCAGCTGTTTGTCCATATGCTGAAGCCGCACCTGGCAGACCTGCAGCCAAGCGGACCGATAGGCAGGTGGGTCACCTCCTGCATAGATCTCTTATAGGTTGGCGGGCATGGAGCCTCCCAGAGGATGAGAGTTCCATTCTACCCAGCATACTGCTGCATCGGTGGCTGCTTCCAGGGACGTCCCTATCCAGGAAATCTGCAGGGCTGCTACCTGGAAGTCAACACACACCTTCATTACCCACTACCACATCGACCTTGAGTCATGCAGGGATGCTGGTTTTGGGGCCTCGGTTCTCTAGTCATTATTCCCTAAGTAGGGTGTGTGTGCCTTGCCTCCTCCTCCGGAGAACTGCTAGAGTCTGCCAGTCAGTGTGGATGAACAACATATCTATGTCCCTAGAAATACAGGTTACCCACCTGTAACAGGAGTTCTAGGAATGGTATATGTTGTTCATCCTACGCTCCCGACCTCCCGGCTTGACCCACAACCTGGCTGGCAGGGCTAGATCTGGTGTCATGGGGAGGCCGAGAGGTTTACCACCTGGATGGGTGGGAGGAGCCAGCTTGAAGACCTTCCGGCAAGATTTAAAGCGGCAAGGAACCTGCCAGACAGTGTGGATGAACAACATACATCATTCAATGATTAAGTTATCTGGTATGTATTTTATGGGAAATGCTCGATTTATTTGTGAAGATGGATTCGTTCGGAGAAGAAATCGCTTTACAAATGAATCCCGAAATTTTGAAAAGAGTCTTGTGTTAAGCATGGTTTTTGTGGGTTAAAAGTGTCAGGAAGTACAAATATGTTATGTTTAACGCTGTTAATTCAGAGTGGGGATATTGAGTTAAATCCGGGCCCCAATTATAAAAAAAATTAAGCAGCTTTCGATTGTTCATGAGAATGTTAGAAGCATAGTCCATAAAATGGACGAGTATGGGGTATGGGCAACTAGAACTGAGTATGATTTATTAGCAGTATCAGAAACATGGTTACATACAGGTATAATGCAGGAAGAAATTCAGCTTTCAAGTTTTCTATAGAACGTGCAGATAGAGGTAAAAGGAGGGTGATGTTGTTTATTAAGAATACTCTTGTCCCCTATAAAGTACTGTTAAGTATGAACAAGGAAGGAATTGACTGTCTTATTATTGATTTAATTGCGATAAAATTAGTGGTAGAAGTGTTTTATGCACCCCCTAAAACAAAAAGTAAATCATTTGATGTATTAGCAGAGTTAATTTTAGAAAAAATAAAGGACAAACAAGTAGTTTTAACAGGTGACTTTAATGCAGATTGGTTTCAGAGTAGAGGGAGGAAATTGGAAAGTAGTTTTTCAGTTTTGGGTTTGAATCTAATAATACAAAAATCTACAAGAAATACAAAAATTGGAAGTCACGGTTCTCTTTTAGATTTATTTTTTGCATCCCAGGACATAGTAAAAACCTGTGAAGTATTGCCTCTAAATTTGGGGGATCATAATCCTATTACTTGTACTATTGAGTTACAACAGTACATTACTCAACAATCAACTATTTATTGGAGCAGAGATTTTAAAGGGTTTAATGAGCAATCCTCTGTAAATCATTTAAAGCAAACCCACTGGGATATAATTTATTTGATACCAGACATAGAATTGGCTATTCAGGAGTTTAATTACATGTTTTTGAATGTAATACAGTATCATGCCCCACTAATGAGAAAAATCAAAAGGAATAAAGAAGCCCCATGGATTACCAATAAGATTAAAAAATATTTGAGGATTAGAGATAGAATATGGAAAAAGCCGAGAAAAACAAAGAAAGAAGAAGACTGGAATACTTTTAGGTTTTGGAGGAATAAGTGTAAAAATATTTAAAATATAAAGAATAAATATTATCAGAATAAAATAAAAAATTCCTCTGACCCCAAGCAGTTTTGGAAGCTTATAACAGAGCTGAAATCTCCAAATAAAGACCCTATAAGTCCTACTTTGGTACAAGATAAAAAACTAGTGACATACAAAGGATATAGCGAGTATTTTTAATACGTATTTTTTGGAATTACTGGATTTAAAGTTGTCAGATTTGAATGTGAATGGAATGGATTTTTCTATTGTATCAGACATGCTGGTAGCCCATACAGGAATATTTAAGTTTGAAACTTTAAAAGAGAGGGATATATTGAAAGAGTTAAAAAAAATTAAATAAAAATAAATCAGGAGGTATTGATGGAATTGAGGCCCTATATTTAAAACTGCGAGCACATGTAATAGCCCCTATTGTGACCTATTTGTACAATTGGAGTTTGAGTACTTCTACTGTTCCTGAAATTTGGAAGATGGGGAAAATTATTCCCATTTATAAGTCTGGGGATCGAACAATTCCTTCAAATTATAGGCCAACAGCCCTTTTGCCAATTCTAAAATCTTGGAACGTAAAGTTTATGAACAGGTAAATAATTATTTGGATATAAATACTGTAATAGTAGATAAACAACATGGTTTTAGGAAGGGGAGATCCACAAACACTGCCCTGTTGGAATTTAATGACCTGGTTGCTACATCTATGAATCAAGGAAAGTACACTGGGGCAGTGTTTGTGGATCTCAGTAAGGCTTTTGATTTGGTACAATATGATTTGCTTTTGACTAGGTTAAGGGCCATAGGGATTAAGAGCCAAATATTAAAATGGCTTAAGTCATATTTGACAAATAGATGTCAATGTGTTCAGTGTGGCACAATGATGTCGGCCCCTGAGAAACTAGAGAGAGGTGTTCCCAAGGGATCGATTTTGGGCCCATTATTTAATATTTATGTTAATAATTTGGTTCATGAAATTAAACGTAGTGAGGTGAGACTGTACGCAGACGACACTGTTTTAGTGGCGTCTGCTGACGGTTTCATAGGTATGATGGATTCCCTTCAAAGTGATTTGTTACAAATGCAAAAATGGTTGAGTAAATCTGGTGTTCTCTTAAATGCTAACAAAACACAAACTATGTTGTTTTTGATTTGTTCATATAAACGAAAAGAGTTCAAACCACAATTACATTTACAAGATGGTACAAAGATTGAAAATGTATTAACATACAGATATTTAGGGTTTCAAGTAGCTGTTAGGATGACATATGTAAATCATATTTCAAACAACATGAAGTCTTGCTGTATTATGACAATTGCATTGAGTCCCCATCTTCGAACTGCTCCGGAGGTGAAATAGTTAACTTTCCATGCAGGCATGGATCTCTGAGCACGAGCTCGGTTGGAAACTCTGTCTGTTGTTCTTCAGACAGAAACTGTCAGATTCTTGACTCCGGCTCACTGAACAGTCGCTCCGGAGATTTCTCCTCCTGCTTGGTTCATTTTGTCAGTTAAAGTATTATTTTATCGTTTTTTTGACCGAAATTAAACCGCAACCGGTCGGTTCAAGCTCTGTCTGTGGTATTGTAAGTAATAGATAGGTTTTACAATTCTTTTTCCTGTGTGGAACTTGTAAGCGTTATCGAGTTCGGTTTGAACCGATCAGGTTGTCTTAAAACTTATTAGTCCTTATTTAGAGTGCGGTTCCGGTTCTTATCAGTTCTAAAAGCAGATTTCTTCGTTTTTCCACGACCCATGACATGGTTGGGAACCGATAAGGGGGTCTTGCTTGGCAGATTGCCATAAACGGGCAAGTTGGGTTAGGCTAGCACTATGTCTGAGAATCCCAAAAGAAAAAACGGGCCAACCGGGTTTCAACACTGTGGTGTCTGTGGGGAAGCCTTTGCTAAGGCTGACCCACACACACTGTGTTTATGTCTGGGTTTGACCACCTCAATGCAGACTGCCAGATTTGTAAAATGTTCCTGCTGCCACCAGAGAGAAGAGTTGGTAGGCTCAGGAAGGGAGGCCAAAAAGTCCGCTGACCGGATGGCCAGCCGGTTCGGGCCCAACCGGACCGGAAGGAGTGCCCTCTGACCAGAGGCGATACTTCCTCGGGCAAGCGAAGCCAGCTCTGAGGCGGTTCCAACAAAAGGACTAGGAGGTCAGCTAGTGTGGAGCCAAAAGTTATCTCTCCAACCGCTGAGGGAAATAGCTAAAGCAATTCAAATTGTCCAGTCACTTTCCCGGTTCCGACGAACTGACACCATCAGGGAAGTGCTCGGTTATGCAGGTTCCACGGTTCAAGATTATGATTTTGAGGATTTTTATGAACTGGAGGAGGGGGAAGAGGATTATGAGGAGAGTGAATGTGGATTTGAAGATCTGGATGTGCCCATTGAACCGGGCATCTCTCCAGACAGACCGTCAGGGGTTTCTCCTCCCAGGCTTTCTGAGTCCCCTTCTCATTTTATGTTCTATAAAAAAGTTGCTGAAACTCTCCAGCTCCCTGTTGAGAAAGCTGTTGGTGACCAAGAGGAGCCTGATTATGTAGAAATGATGGATATTCCAGAGTCTAGAGACTGTCTATTCCTTTGCATAAATCTTTTCAGAAACAGAAGTAAAATGTTAAAACTCCTCACACTATACCTCCTGTTGATAAAGGATGGACAAGAGGTATACATTATCAGGCTCTGAGGCAGAGTTCCTCACACAACAATGCAGCCATGTGGGGTAGTGCAGGCTGCAGCCTGTGACAAGGCAAACATTCCCCTAGCTTCACACCCCCTGAAAAGGATTCAGGAGGATTGATGCGTGGCAAAGAAACAATACATAGCAGCATCTTTGGGACTCAGACAGGCAAATTATATGGCTTATGCTCTAGGTACCAGAAATCCAGATGGGATACTGTGCTGGCTCTAGCAAAACAGGCCCTGACCAGCTGGCGAGGGAGCTGGAACAGGTGGCTGCAGATGGTATTGAGGCATCCAAGGTGCAATTTCATGCTGCAGTAGACTCTAATGATGTATCATCAATTGTCATGGCTACATCTGTGGCACTTCGCAGAATGGCTTGGCTCAGATGTACTACCCTGTCACAGGATACCCAGTCTATGGCCATGGATTTTCCTGTTGTGGGCAATTCTCTGTTTGGGGAGCAGACAGAGAATTACATGAAGAAAATGGATGAATATAGGACCACCTATAGAGTCGCAGGCCAAGGAAAGGCAGGCCACTCCTCAAAGGCAGCTTCCTAGGGGCAGGGGCAGGCCTTTTCATAGGCCTTTTTACTAAGCCCAGGCCTCCTCTTCTGCTTTTGCCCAGAGGGGGTTCTTTAGAGGAAGAGGCAGACAGGGTACAGGCAAGCCTGCTTCCACCCCTCAGCCCAAAGCCCCTGCCAAGCAGGCACCCTGATGGGGTTGCCAGGGCCGATTCTCCTCTACCCGTAGTGGGCAGGCTGGCTTACTTTGTCCAGGACTGGAAGTCTCTAACATCAGACAAGTGGGTCCTGGAAGTGGTAAGCCAGAGACTGGTTCTCAGCTTCAAAAAGTTTCCAAAGATGAGAACCAGATCCTTCCCTGCAAATCCTTCAGAGGCACTTGCCCTAGAGGCAGAAGTCTCTTCTCTCCTGGCTCTCAGAGCCATGGAAAGGGTTCCACCCCTACATCAGGGCAAGGGTTTGTACTCCAGGTACTTCCTTACCCCAAAAAAGACAGAAGAATGGCGGCTCATCCTGGATCTCAGATACCTAAACAAGCACCTTTTAAAACCAAAATTCAAAATGGTGACTCTGGGAATTATTTTACCCTCTCTAAGGCCAGGGGACTGGCTAGCATCCCTGGACCTCAAGGATGCTTACTTCCATATTTTTCATCAGAAGCTCCCATCGAAAGTACCTCAGGTTTGAGCTGCCCTCAGGCCACTACCAGTTCAGAGCAATGCCCTTTGGTCTCACGTCTGCTCCAAGGGTATTCACAAAATGCCTGGCAGTAGCAGTTTCCTACCTAAGGAGGCAAAAAATTGCCATCTTTCCTTAGCTGGACGACTGGCTCATAGTAGGCCAGTCCCCAGACCAGGTCAAGTTACATTTTCAGATAACTCAGCAACTGCTTACCTCCCTAGGTTTCATTATGAATCTCCCAAAGTCAGTTCTAGAGCCTGTCCAGCTCCTCACCTTCATAGGCGCAGAACTGAACACAGAGGAAGCCAGAGCTTTCCTTCCCTTGGACAGGGCAAGGACCCTGGTGTCTCTGGCCTCCTCATTCCTCGTCCAGCAAGGCATTTTCTGCAGCTCCTGGGACACATGGCTGCTTCTACAGCAGTGGTGCAAGGAGCCAGATTTCAAATGAGGGACATCCAGCTCCATTTGAGAGCCTTTTGGTCTCAAAGAAAGGACCCTCTAACCAAGTTGATCCAGTAACTCGAACCCTAATCCAAGCCCTACAGTGGTGGCAGGATCAGAGCAACCTGAGACAAGGGATCCCCTTTGTCACTCAGTCTCACTCTTTAATCCTTACTACAGATGCATCCCTCTTAGGGTGGGAGCTCACATGGGCGAACTCACTACCCAGGGATTGTGGTCCCCTCAGGAATCTCTGCTCCACATCAATCTGTTGGAGCTCAGAACAGTTTTTCTAGCACTTCAAACTTTTTCCAAATCTGTTCAGAACAAAGTTGTACAGGTCAGAACAGACAACACCACTACAATGTGCTACATCAACAAGCAAGGAGGCACTCTGTCTACAGCCTTGTGCACCGAAACAGTGAAGTTGTGGTCTCTGGCTTACACCCCGAACACCTCCCTTACGGCAGTTCACCTCCCAGGCAAGGACAATGTCCTGGCAGATGCTCTCAGTAGGATTTCCCAGGGCCATCACAAATGGTCACTGGACCCCCTGATTCTGGGGGTAATATTTGCTAGATGGGGCACCCCGCAGATAGATCTTTTTGCAGCCCCCATCACCAACTTCCCCTTTTTTGCTGCAGGCCCCCAGTGTTGGGCTCAGTCCCTCTGGGCGCCTTAATTCTCAACTAGGAAGGGAAGTTTCTTTATGCCTTCCCCCCTTCCCTCTCCTGTTCAAAGTGTTAGTCAAAATCAGATCTCAACCCTGCAAAGTGATTCTGATTGCTCCAGATTGGGCCAGACAGCCCTGGTATCCACTCCTACTGTCCTTAGCAGTCCATTTTCCCCTGTGTCTTCCCAGGAATCACAATCTGTTATCCTGTGCTCAGGGAAGGATTTGGTACCTGAACCTCAACTCTCTCAATCTCAAGGCCTGGCTCTTGAAGAGTTAGAGTTTGCTGATTTACACCTCTCTCAAGGTGTAATGGATATTTTAAGGGCTTCTAGGAAGCCTTCCACCAGGGCTATGTACAATTCTAAATGGAAAAGGTTTTCCATATGGTGCTCAGGGAAGCATATTTCACCAGATTTGGCTGATTTACCCACAGTCCTGGACTATATGGTCCATTTAAACACTTTAGGGCTGAGACCAGCTACACTAAAGGTGCATTTGGCAGCTGTGTCTGCTTTTATTTCGTCAGGTAAACCCTCTTCTCTTTCAGCTCATCCTGTATTTTCCAAGTTTTTTTAAGGGGTTGCTTCACACCAGCCCCCCATTCAGGGACCCTGCCCCTGCCTGGGATCTTAATGTTTGCATTGCTCAGCTCATGCAACCCCCCTCTGAGTCCTTGTCTTCAGCAGAGCTTAAGTTCTTGACTTGGAAGACTGTGTTTCTGGTAGCCATCACTTCTGCCAGACGCATAAGTGAATTACAAGCTTTGTCAGTGGAGCCTGATTTGATCTCCTTTCATAGAGACAAGGTGGTACTCAGGACTAACAGAAAGTTTTTGCCTAAGGTGGTTTCAGATTTCCACCTTAACCAATCTATATGTCTTCCAGTGTACTTCACTTACCATTTCTCCTCTGACGAGAGGAGGGTTACACAGTCAAGATGTGAAGAGAGCCCTTAGCTACTACATTGACCGTACCAAGGGTCACAGGTTTGACTCCCTCCAACTTTTCCTCACTTACGGTGAGGTCGGTAAAGGGAAATCTGCCACTAAAAGATCCATTGCCAGGTGGATTGTCTCTTGTATCCAGTTGTGTTATGAAAAACTGGGTAAGGTTCCTCCCTCAGGCCTGAGGGCTCACTCTACTAGAGGTACAGCTGCTTCCCTGGCTGCTGCCAGGGACATCCCTATTCTAGAGATATGTCAAGCAGCTACCTGGAAAACAGTTCACACTTTTGCCAAGCATTACTCCCTGGACATCCAGGCTAGGAGTGATGCTCGGTTTGGCACAGCTGTGCTTCAGAGCCTATTCCCTAAGTAGGTTCTGTCCCTCCTCCATGGAGGTACTGCTGTGTAGTCTGCAATTGTCGCAATATAGCAAGACTTCATGTTGTTTGAAGAAAAAATTACTCACCTTAGTAATGTTGCTTCTTCTATTGGAGTCTTGCTATATTATGACCTCCCTCCCTGCCTGCCCCTCTCAGAACCTCTGTTTTTGGGACGTGGGTGGGCAGTACAGTGTTGGCACTTATTTGATGCCCACCTTGTTGTTTTCTCACCCCTCCCTTTTTTGGGGTGAATTGGTGGTGTGTTTTTCATTTTTTGGGTCTCCTGACTTGAGTCTTTGCTTTGGGACCAAAAAATGTGCGTTTATGTTAGTAGCCAGTTGGCTAGTGTAGGTTTACAGCTTCCACACAGAGCCTTAGTGAGTTTTTAGCTCGTAAAGATCTGACAGTTTCTGTTTGAAGAACAGACAGAGCTTCCAACCGAGCTCGTGCTTAGAGTTCCATGCCTGCATGGAAAGTTGACTATTTCACCTCCGGAGCAGTTCGAAGATGGGGACTCGCTGCAATTATCATAATATAACAAGACTCCATTAGAAGAATCAACATTACTAAGGTGAGTAATTTTTTCATCAGTTCAGGTAAAGAAAGTGAATAGAAGATTAGGGGCCCTTAGAAGAGTTACGGGATCTTTACCTTTGGTAGCAAAGGAGCAGTTGGCAAAACAGATGTTGTTACCCATATTGGAGTATGGTTCTATAATTTATATGAATTCAACTAAAACTGCTTTAAATTTGGTCAATCAGATATATTATAGGATAGGTAAATTTGCTTCCGGAAGTACTAAAAATAAGCATCATTGTATAATTTATAAGAAGTTAAATTGGCTTCAACCTGAAGCAAGACGAAATTATCTTTGGCTTACTATATGCCATACGATAATTCATCAAAAGTATAATCATCCTTTGTATAAGCAATTAAAAAGAAAGATAAATAATGAATCATATATAAAGACTAGGAATCCATTAAGTAATATCCCAATGTGTAGAAGCTTTAATAGATTAGGGGATAGCATGCTCCAGAATAGTGTAGCACAAAGTTGGAATGGTTTGACTGACTCACAGAAAACAAATTTAGATTTTTTTTAATTTAAAAATGATTTGTTTGCTAGCTTGTATTTTTTTTATGTATGTGTTTTAAATAATGTATGTATGTAGAGTGTGATTTTATGTTTGTTTATATTAGTTATGTTAAATGTTAATTGTTAATTGGTAACTGTACTAGAATTTATATGCAGGACTTTGTTGTAAACGGGACTTTGTCCCAACAAATGATATTTCCTGTGAAAAAATAAACTTTTAATCAATCAATCACTCATTCAATTCCTAGAACTCCTGTTCAAACAACATGAAGTCTTGCTATATTATAGACATTAGCAGTTTGATCCAGCTCTAGAATTGCCCCGGAGTGAAATGGTTAAAACCATTCCAAAATAGAATTTTGGCACGAGAGCAGCTCTATCTGTGTCATTTCAAACTTGAACTGTCAGATTCTTTACTCCGCCTCAGTGAACAGTCGCTCCGGAATTTCTCCTTCTGCTCGGTTCATTTCTCGGTTTAAAAGTGTTTTCTCGGTTGGATTTAACGAGAATAGTTTTATTTTAACATCAAAACCGTTCAGTTCAAGCTCTGTCTGTGGTAACCGTAAGTAAATGAAGGTTTTGTCTGTGTGGAACTTGTAAGTTATCGGTTCGGTTTTGAACCGATCAGTGGTTTAAAACTCATTTAAAACTAAAAGTTACTATTTTAGAGTCGCGGTTCGGTTCTTATCGGTTCTAAAAGCAGTTATTATTTTTTCCAATACCCGTGACGCGGTTAGGAACCAATAAGGGTGTCTTGCCTGGCACTGCCGTTAAAGGGCAAGTTTTGGTTAGGCTGGCATTATGTCTGAGAAACCCAAAAGAAAAACCGGGCCCACTGGGTTTCAACACTGTGATGTTTGTGGGGAAGTCTTTGCCAAGGCTGACCCACACACCACATGTGTTTATTGTCTGGGGTTTGACCACCTCCAGTCAGACTGCCAGGTATGTAAGAATTTCCCTGCAGCCACCCTGGAAAAAAGATTGGGCAGGCTCAGGGAACGAGAGGCCAAAAAGTCCGCTGACCCGGATGACCAGCCCGGTTCGGTGCCAACCGAACCAGAGGGAGTGCCCTCTGACCAGGACCAGACTTCCTCGGGCAAAAGAAAAGCTGGTTCTGAGGAACCAATTCCAGTAAAGAAAACAAGAAAATCAGCAGGTCTGGAGTCCAAAATTCCTTCTCCAACTGCTGCAGAGATAGCAAAAGCCATACAAATTGTCCAGTCACTGTCTCAGGGTCCGTCCGAACCACCACTCTCTGGTAAAAGGTCGGTTCGTCCGGTCCCAGTGGTTCAGGATCATGATATTGAGGAATTTTATGAACCAGAGGAGGGGGAGGAGGATTATGAACAGTATGAATGTGGCTGGGAAGGTCTGGGTGTGCCCATTGAACCGGACATCTCCCCAGACAGACCTTTAGAATCTCCCCCTATGCTGTCTGAGTCCCCATCTCATTTTATGTTTTATAAAAAAGTTGCTGAAACCCTCCAGCTTCCTTTAGAAGAGGCTATGGATGAGCAAGAGGAGCCTGATTTTGTAGAAATGATGGATATTCCAGAGTCTAGGAGATTGTCTATTCCTTTACATAAGTCTTTTAGGAAACAAACAATTAAAATTTTAAAAGCTCCTAATTCTGTGCCTCCTGTAGATAAAAGATGGACAGAAGGTATACATTGTCAGGCCCTGATACAGAATTCCTTTCTCAACAATGCAGTCATGTTAGGAGTAGTTCAGGCTGCTGCCTGTGATAAAGCTAATATTCCCTTGGCTACATCCTCCGGACAAGGATTCCAGGAAGATTGCTGCCATGGCAAAAAAACTATATGGCAGCCTCTCTGGGACTCAGGCAAGCAAATTATATGGCTTATGTAGCTAGGTATCAGAAATCTAGATGGGATACTGTTATGCAATTGGCCAAGCAGGCCCATGGCCAGCTGGCTAATGAACTAGAACAGGTGGCTGCTGATGGCATTGAAGCCTCTAAGGTTCAGTTTCATGCTGCTGTGGATGTTAATGATGTTTCCTCTAGGGTCATGGCCACATCTGTAGCTTTTAAGTAGGTTGGCCTGGCTCAGGTGTACTAGTTTGTCACAGGATACCCAGACTAAGGCTATGGATTTTCCTGTGGTGGGAAATTCTCTGTTTGGAGAGCAGACAGAGAATTACATGAAGAAAGATGGATGAATATAGGACTACTTACAAGAGTGCCCAGGTTAAGGCGGCAAGCTACCCTCAAAGGCATCCCCAGGGGTAGGGGAGGCCTTTTCACAGGCCCTTCTACCAGACTCAGGCCTCCTCTGCCTATGCTCAGAGGGCTTCTTCAGAGGCAGGGGCAGGCGAGGGGTGGGCTGACCTGCTCCCACCCCCAGCCTAAAGCTCCTCGCAACAGGCACCCTGATGGGGTGCCCAGGGCCGTCTCCTGTACCAGTGGGGGGCAGGCTGGCTTACTTCAGTCAGAATTGGGCTTCTTTAACCTCAGACAAGTGGGTTCTGGAAGTAGTAAGCCAGGGTCTGGTTCTCAGCTTCAAAAAGTTTCCCAAGTTGAGAAGCAGACTTTTTTCTACCTGCAAGTGCTTCAGAGACCCTCGCTCTGGAAACAGAGGTCTCATCCCTGTTAGCTCTCAGAGCAGTAGAAAGGGTTCCTCCCCTGCATCAGGGCAGGGTCTGTATTCAGATACTTCTTACCCCAAAAGACAGGAGAATGCGGCCCATTTTAGATCTCAGATATCTGAACAAGCATCTTTTGAAACCAATGTTCAAAATGGTAACTCTGGCAATGATTTTACCTTCCCTAAGGCCAGGGGACTGGCTAGCCCCTGGACCTCAAGGATGCCTATTTCCATGTCCTAATCGAAGATCCCATCCAAAGTACCTCAGATTCGAACTGCCCTCAGGTCATTACCAGTTCAGAGCAATGCCCTTCGGTCTTACCTCTGCTCCAAGGGTATTCACAAAGTGTCTAGCAGTGGCAGTGGCCCACTTAAGGAGGCAGAGGATTGCTGTTTTCCCTATCTAGACGACTGGCTCATTGTAGGCCAGTCCCCAGAACAGGTAAAATCTCACCTGCAGGTCACCCAGCAGCTTCTCACCTCCTGGGTTTTCTGCTAAACCTACAAAGTCGGTTCTGGAACCAGTCCAGGTACTCACCTTTATAGGGGCAGAATTGGACACAAAGCTAGCCAGAGCCTTTCTTCCCCAGAAAGGGTAAGGAATTTAGTGGCTCTGGCCTCTTCCTTCACTCTGCAGGTCTCGACCAGCAAGACACTTCTGCAGCTCCTGGGGCACATGGCTGCATCCACAGCTGTTGTGCAGGGAGCCAGATTTCAGATGAGAGACATTCAGTTTCATTTGAGAACCTTTTGGTCTCAGAGAAGAGACCCCCTTTCCAAATTGGTCCCAGTGACTCGAACCTTGATCCTAGCTCTCCAGTGGTGGCAGGCTCAGAGCAATTTAAGAGCGGGGGGTCCCCTTCATTTCCCCTTCTCACGACTTGACTCTCACTACAGATGCTTCCCTTCTGGGTTGGGAGCCCACATGGGCGACCTTTCCACTCAGGGAGTTGGTCCCCAGGAATCTCTGCTCCACATCAATTTGCTGGAACTCAGAGCTGTCGTTTTAGCTCTTCAAGCTTTTCTGCATCTGTCCACTACAAGGTGATACAAGTCAGAACAGACAACACCACAACAATGTGGTACATCAACAAACAGGGGCACTCGGTCTTGAGCCTTGTGCACGAGGCAATAAGTTGTGGTCTCTGGCCTATTCCCTGAACACTTCCCTCATAGCAGTTCATCTTCCAGGAAGGACAATGTCCTAGCGGATGCCCTCAGCAGGATTTCCCAGGGCCATCACGAATGGTCCCTGGATCCTCAAGTGCTGGGGATAGTTTTGCCAGGTGGGGCATCCCTCAGATAGATCTTTTGCAGCCCCAGACAATCACAAACTTCCTCTGTTCTGTTGCAGGCCTCCAGTGCTGGGCTCAGTTCCCTAGATGCCCTTCTTCTGGATTGGGAGGAAGTTCCTCTATGCTTCCCCTTCCTCTCCTATTCAAAGTACTAGTCAAAATCAGATCTCAGCCTTGCAGGGTGATTCTGATTGCCCCGGATGGGCCAGGCAGCCCTGGTACCCTCCTTCTGTCCCTGACAGTCCATCTTCCCCTGTGCCTCCCCAGGAATCACAATCTGTTGACTTGTGCCCAGGGAAGGGTTTGGTATCCGGACCTCAAATCCCTCAACCTCAAGGCCTGGCTCTTGAGGAGTTAGGACTTGCTGATTTAAACCTCTCCCAGGGTGTTCTTGAGATCCTAAAGGCTCAGAAGCCTTCCACTAGAACTACTTATAGTTCTAAATGGAAAAGGTTTTCCATTTGGTGTGCTAGGAAAAATATTTCCCCAGAATCTGCTGAATTGCCCATTTGTTAGATTACATGGTACATCTTAATTCCTTGGGTCTTAGACCAGCTACCCTGAGAGTTCATTTGGCAGCTGTGTCTGCTTTTGTGTCAACAGGAAAGTCATCCTTCTTTCCTCTCATCCTGTGTTTTCCAAGTTTTTTAAGGGATTACTCCATACTAATCCTCCCTTTGGGAACCGGCCCCTGCTTGGGATCTTAATGTTTGCATTGCCCAGTTAATGCAACCCCTTTTCAGAACCTCTGTCTTCTGCAGAGCTTAAGTACCTAACTTGGAAAACTGTTTTCTAGTGGCTATCACTTCCTGCCAGCCATAAGTGAATTAGCAAGCCTTGTCAGTGGAGACTGACTTTATTTCTTTCCACAGGGATAAGGTAGTCCTTAGGACTAATAGGAAGTTTTGCCTAAGGTGGTTTCAGATTTCCATCTTAATCAATCTATCTCCCTCCTTCCAGTATTTTTCACTGATCACTCCTCTTGGTGAGAGGAGGTTGCACAACCTGGATGTTAAGAGAGCTCTTAGTTATTATATAGGCGTACCAAGCGTCACAGGTTGAATCCCTCCAACTTTTCCTTACCTATGGTGAAGTTGGGAAAGGCAAACCTGCCACTAAAGAGATCAATAGCCAGGTGGATTGTCTCCTGTGTCAATTTGTTATCAGAAAGTGGGCAGAGTCCCCGGGTTTGAAGGCTCATTCTACCAGGGTACAGCTGCGTCTTAGCTGCTGCCAGAGATATCCCTTTATTAGAGATTTGCCAGGCTGCTACTTGGAAAGCAGTACACACTTTTACCAAGCATTACTCCCTGGATGTCCAGGCCAGGAGAGATGCTCGGTTTGGCCCAACTGTTCTTCAGAGCCTATTCCTAAGTAAGTTCTGCCCTCCTCCATGGAGGTACTGCTGTGTATTCTGCTAATGTCTATATATAGCAAGACTTCATGTTGTTTGAAGAAAAAATTACTCACCTTAGTAATGTTGTTTCTTCTAATGGAGTCTTGCTATATTATAGAACCTCCCCAACCTGCCCCTCTCAGAACCTCTACTTGGTGGGGTCACGGCGACTCAGTGTGGGCACTACTTATGTCCTATTAGCATTTTGTCCCCTTTGGGACTTTGGGGATATATTGTGTGTATGCGTGTATGTGTTTATTATACTTATGTTCCATTTTCTTATTATTAGAATGGTGTTAGTATTTCTGGTACCTGACTTGAGTCTTGGGTGTTGGGACCATCAATGGTTGTTATTATTTAGGTAGCCATTTGGCTAGTGTAGGTTACAGCTTCCACACAGACCTTAGTGAGTTTGGCGTAAAGATCTGACAGTTCAAGTTTGAAATGACACAGATAGAGCTGCTCTCGTGCCAAAATTCTATTTTGGAATGGTTTTAACCATTTCACTCCGGGGCAGTTCTAGAGCTGGATCAAACTGCTAATGTCTATAATATAGCAAGACTCCATTAGAAGAAACAACATTACTAAGGTGAGTAATTTTTTCTTACTGGTGAGTAACCTGTATTTTTTCAGTCTCGAATCTCTGTCTATGGCACAAGTAGTGTAAGTAGAGAGATAGTGATTTAAATTGTCTGGAAATTGTTTTCTTCAGTTTCCAATCAGTTGGTCCAGTTGGGAACTGAAACATCTTGTGTTACTTGATTTGTTTCTGGGATAGTAGTGGTATCTGCTTCCTATCGGTTTCAAAAAAACAAACTTTATTCGTTTTTTCCACAGCCCGTGACACGGTTGGTAACCGATATGGGTGTATTACCTGGCTTAAAAGTTATAAAAGGTAATTTGTTTAGTGAGTCTATGTCTGAGAAACCCAAGAAAAAAAAAACAGTCCCACTGGGTTTCAGCATTGCTGAGTGTGGGGAGGCTTTTGCTGAGGTTGATCCCCACCTCACATGTGTTTATTGCCTGGGGTTTGACCACCTCAAAACAGACTACCAAATTTGTAACAATTTTCCCAAAGCCACTCTGAACTAAAGATTGAGTAGGCTGAAGGAAAAGGAGGCTGAGAAGTCCGCTAACCCGGATGGCCAGCCCAGTTCGGTTCAGACCGAACTTGAGTAGATACTCATTGACCTGGTCGATACCTCCTTGGGCAAAAGGAGATCCAACTCTGAAGGGTCGGTTCCGGCTAAAAGGAAAAGAAAATCAGCTGGTTCGGATACAGTACTGCAAAGTCCAACAGCCGACGAAATAGCCAGAACAATAAGTATTGTTCAGTCGCTTCACCCGGTTCTGTCCGAACCGACATCGCCGGTTCAGTCAGATCTGACTAAATGAGATTATGATCCAGATGCATGTTATGTAGTCGAGTGGAGTGGGAAGGAGACGAAGATTATCTCGAGGATGACGAGGTGGATAACGATTTTGGAGGCCTAGATGAGCCTATAGAGCCTGACATATCCCCAGACAGGCCTACCAATGTCTCCCCCCAGACTTTCTGAGTCCCCTTCCAATTTTTTGTTTTACAAAAAAAGTGGCTGAATCTCTCTAGCTCCCAATAGTGGAAGCTGTTGAAGAGGAAGAAGAGCCTGATTTTGTTGAAAATATGGAAGTCCCTGAGTTCAAGAAGCTGTCTTTCCCTCCTCACAAGTCTTTGACCAAAAAGATTTTACAAATGCCTAACTCCTTACTTCCTGTGGATAAGAGAATGGACAGGAGGTACATGCTACCAGGCTTAGGTACGGAATTTTTATACAATTGCAGTCATGTTGGGGTTGTGCAGGTTGCAGCCTGTGATAGGGCTAATATTCCTTTGGCATCACACCCCCTAGATAAAGATTCCAGGAAGGTGGATACCATGGCCAAAAAACAATAATTGGCATCCTCTTTGGGACTCAGGCAGGCAATTTATATGGCCTATACAGCCAGGTACCAGAAGTCCTGTGGGACACTGTCTTGGAACTGGCAAAAAAGGCTTCCCCCAGCTAACCAAAGAGCTGGAGGAGGTGGCTGCTGAGGGAAGTGATGCATCAAAAGTGCAATTTCATGCTGCTGTGGACGCCAACGATGTGGCATCTAAAGTCATGGCTACATCTGTGTCTCCCAGGAGATTTACTTGGCTCAGATGTATTAGCCTTTCTCAGGATACCCATGTTAAGGCCATGGATTTCCCTGTGGTTGGTAATTCTCTGTTTGGGGAGCAGACGGGGGCTTACATGAAGAAAATGGATGAATATAGGATCACCTATTGGAGTGCACAGGCCAAGGCAAGGCAAACCACTCCTCAAAGGCAGCAGTCATGGGGCAAGGGCAGACCTTTTCACAGGCCTTTTTATCAAACCCAGGCTTCCTCTTCTTTCTCACAGAGGGGGTTATTTCAAGGGAGAGGTAGGAGGGGGATGAGCAGGGCTGCATCCTTCTCTCAGTCTAAGGCACCACCCAAACAGACACCCTGATATGGCAGCTCGGGTCGCCTCACCTGTTCCAGTAGGAGGCAGGCTGGCTTATTACTTCCAGGCCTGGAAGGTTGTTACCTCAGACAAGTGGGTCCTGGAGGTAGTAAGCCAGGAGCTGGCTCTCAGTTTCAAAAGGTTTCACAAAATGAGAGTCAAGTCTTTTCCACCTGCAACAACTTCAGAAGCCATTGCCCTAGAGGTAGATGTTTCTTCCCTGCTAGCTCTGAACGCTGTGGAAAAAGTTCCTCCACAGCATGGGGCAAGGGGTTGTATTCAAGATACTTCCTTACCCCAAAAAAGACAGGGGAGTGGCAGCCCATCCTAGACTTGAGATATCTGAACAAACATACTGTATCACAAAGCCAAAATTCAAAATTGTAACTCTGGGAATAATCCTTCCCTCTCTGAGGCCAGGGGATTGGTTAGCTTCCCTGGAGCTCAATGATGCCTATTTCCATATCCCTATCAGGTGCTTCCACTGAAGGTACCTCATGTTTGAGTTGCCCTCAGGTCATTACCAGTTCAGAACCATGACCTTTGGCCTAACATCAGCCCCAAGGGTGTTCACAAAGTGCCTTGCAGTGGTAGTAGCCTTCCTCAGAAGGCAGGATGTATCAATTTTCCCTTATCTGGATGACTGTGTCATTGTAGGCCAGTCTTCAGACCAGGTCAAGTCAGCTCTGGAAGTCTTCCAGAATCTGTTCAGTTCCCTGGGATTCCTTCTCAATCTTCCCAAGTCAGTTCTCAAACCAGTACGGCTTCTTACTTTTATAGGAGTAGAGTTAGATACTGTCCAGGCAAAAACCATCCTCCCACTAGCAAGGGTAAAGGCCCTTGCAGATCTGGCTTCCTCATTTCGGCCTATGGTCTCTCTTCCAGCCAGACACTTCCTCCAGCTCCTAGGCCACATGGCAGCCTCGACTGCAGTGGTACAGGGAGCCAGATTTCAGAAGAGGGACATTCAGTTCCACCTAAAGTCGTTTTGATCTCAGAAAAAAGACTCTTTCACCAAACTGATTCCAGTGACTCAGACTCTGGTCCATGCTCTCCAGTGGTGGTTGGATCAGGAATATCTCAGACTTGTTCACAGAGGCCATGAGAAACTGTGGTCTCCTAGCCTACTCTTCAGACTTCCTGACTGTTGTTCATCTTCAAAAGAAAGTGTAACCCCTACAAATGGGGTTCCCAAAAGACTTCAGGAGCTTGGCAGGGCCTCCAAGCCTGAATGGTGTTTGGCGTTTAAGCCATTTATCAGTCAAGTGTTTTAGAACCTCTGGTACTGTCTCTTCAGAAACTGTCTGCTTGCAGACATTAATTGACCTTGTATGGGGGACTGTGTGTCTCTTTGATTGAGGTACCACTCAAGCTGCTGCCAATTCACCCCATTTTTGCAGTCACTAGAGTGCAAAGGGAACCTGTCTGAAGATGTAACTGATTGCCAGAATCATTTACAGTAATAATAAAATTACAGTTTGTCTAACCTGCTTTCTTTGCAGTCAAGAACTGTCTGCCTAGTTCCCCATTCTGGTTTTTGAACTGCTGAACTGGACCAATCGGTGTGGGTAAACTAGCTCTAAAATGATGCCTTGGGCAGAATCAGAACTTGGGACTCATAATCTGAGCCAGCCACAAGAGGATTGTATGGCAGTGACTCTGGGAGATGGGATTTAGAACTTGGTGCCTTTTTGGACCAACAGCAGCAGTCTATTGTGTGACAGCCAATCCAGTAAGAACTGGGAGGAACTCAAAGAAGTGCCAGGTTTTGTCTGTTGGGAGTTCAGTTTGAGATCTGAAAGAGAAGGAAAAAACCCTGTGCTCCTTCAGTGCACAGTTTCAGTCAAAAAACGTGTGCAAGGCCAGAGTTCCGGTCTACAACGTGTAACTGCTTGTTAGGACTGAATCCAAGTCCTGTGAAAGAATCAGGATCTCTGAAGAGTAGAACCAGGCTCACCCTGTGAAGACTGAAGAAATTGTTGAATTACACTCTGTCTGTCAGGAACCGAGATCTGCTGATGTGTTCTCCCGGGTATTGTGCAGTAATGCGATCGGGATACAGATGCACCTGCCTGGTAAGTGCTCTTTATATGGATGTGAGAAGGTTTGTACCTCAAGTGAGCCCTGCTGACATTGAAGGACCCTATCTTATTTGGAGGTCGTGAGTACTAATTCAAGGTACTCCTGTTGAATCACACATTAAATCCAAATGGAATTACTGTACGCTGACTGTTTAATTTTCCTTTTCTCTGTGTGAAAGGGGCCCCTACCAGCTGCCACGGTTTGGACTAGCCACTAGAGGCTTAGGGTACCCAGGACAGTAACTGATATGGGATGAGCCTATGCACAAAACCATGAAGTAGATGATTAGAGTGATAACTAAGTAACTGATTTCCCCTGTCCTTGTTATATTCCCCTAAATAAATCAGGCTGCTTGTTTCAAGTAAAGTTATACTGCCTGAGGTATTTGTCTATGTTAAGTACTGTACTGTGATTGTTGCACTGTATCTCGCTTTACAGGAGGTCCCAGTGCGAGGCCAGACCTGGGGTAAGAGTGTATACTGTGAAGGTAATTCGATATATTGTGTGGGCCACTAGTGGGAGAAAGGGGTTGCCAGTGTCCCAGAGGGCTGTGACAAGATTAGTTTAACTATTGCAAACCCTGACCTCTGGGTGGAGGCACCCGCCATTGGATCCAGGCCTCAACCTGTTGGTGGCAAATCAGGCAGGGTAGTAGCCCTGGGAAAAGCGCCATCTAGGGTTACATCTTGGAGGCTCACCGCTGGGATTATGTGTCCTCTAGTGGCCATATTTATGAACCACTGTTAAGAAAAAAATGGGTACACCCCAACAGAAGTGGCTGTACCGGCTGGTGGAGTGGTGTACTGGGAGAATCGACCCCAAAATGCTATACTTATCCTGGACATCCCCTGGGTATCAATACGGACACTGTGCAGGGTACTTTCCAAGGTGGAAGGTTTACAAAACCCTGTGGTGGTGGGTCGGCATGCTAATCTGCTCACCCACACTTTCCTGGCCCAGTAAGTTTAGGATCCCATAGATAGCTCCAAAGTGCCACAGACCATTACCCCAGAGGGAGCCCTCACTGCTGGGAGTGATAACTAAGGACAGTAAAGACCGGGGAAATCAGCCCCACCACTATCTGAAACTTTTGAGGAGAATTTGCTGAATGGTTGCTGGGAGAGAAAACTGTGGAGGACTTGAAGAAACTATTCTTGCCACCTGGGGTGTTCCTCCCCAACACCCTCTCCTGCTCCAGTGCCCGTTGGTGGCTGAACCCATGCAGACTCTATTTCTGCACCTGTTCATTGATGCGACTGCGAAGGTTGGGGATCTTCTCTGCAACCTCCCACCCCCAAGGAGGATGACCTGGAGACCTGGATAGACTATGTTCCCTAAGTGCTAGAATGGCAATGCTCGGAGGCGGCGAAGAGGGTTAGTGAGGCCTCCGAGGTCCTGCCCTGACTACCATCCGTGCTAAGCCAGACCCAGTAACCTGAGCGACTGCAAGCCTATCTTGAGGCCTTGGAGAATGTGTGTGGAGCCCAGATTCTGATGAGGACCTATGGTGAGGTAAAAATGCACAACAAGTACAAGGGAGTTGTTGTCTGTGTATGTCTCTCGGCTGGAAAATTATTTGCAAATGCCTCAGAAGGTGGTTTACAGCGATTGAACTAGACCCAGCCAGACTGGACAGAATCTTCAGTCTGCCCACCTTTACCAGAACTGCTGTTGCTTCAGTTCAGACAAGCATCGACTGGAATCCCCACCCTCCTATGATGAGTTAATGAGAGAAATTGAGGAGTTGAGAAAAAGCGACCTCAGGAGGTACCTGCACCAACAGCTGTGGCTACGACCCGGTGACTGAGGGTGACCCATCAAGTGGAGTTCAGGGGCAGAGGTTGACAGTCAATGAGTGCTCTGACAGGAAAAGATATGCCACAATGGAGCGAACTGTTGAGAGAGTCCGAGAATTCAAAAACAGTCCCTTTATGAAGCGACGCCTGCAAATGCAGGCCCTGACCTATATCCGACTGCATCTGCTATGGGGGGGGGTACCCACCATGTATCTCCTACTGATAACAGCTCAAACTCAATTCCTTGACCATGGAAGTGGAGAAACTGACGAGATGTCTCCAAATGCTTATCACGCCCACAGACAGAATGGCACCCAGGTTTCCAGTTAGTAATACCCCGCCCTGGCTCCCAAGTGTAGCACCTAGCCAGCTCAAACTCAAGTATGTTTTGCTATAATTGTGGGAAAGATGGGCCATGAAGGGAATGCCAGTCCCAAAGACACTGACAAAGATTGCATATAGGCTACAAGGAGAGCTCGGGGAAGAAATCAGTGGTTAAGAGGTGCCGACATGATCCCAGTGAGGGCACCAAAATGCTAATTCACATCCTTTTGTGGCAGGTCAGTTGCCCAGGACCCCTACCGCCTCTCCAGACTGGTCCAGAATAGTGGGTCCCCTCCATGGAGACCACTGTAAAGGTGAATGGAGTGTCTACAAGAGCTGTATTGAAACAGTGGCTCCCAAGTGACAATTATGTTTCCAGGATTGGTATCAGAAGCATTTGTCAGGCGTGCCCCTTACAACCATTAGAAGGACTGCATGTATGAGGGTTGAAGTGAGGAAAGCCTACCCTATTCCGGGTATATCAGGTTGGCATCTTTCCCCACACTCCGTGGCTGGAGTGGCGAACAAGTAGAGACCCTAACCTTGAGTGTGACCCCCACTGGACTGTGTGATGGTGTCCCTTTGTTGATTGAACAAATGCTCATATGTTAGGAAGGCTGGCACAGATTGTGTTATAAAAACAGGGGCCAAAGACTAGTGAGAGCTTTACAGAGTTCCGGCTTTACAATTAAGAAGGCCTATGAGGCACAGAGAGATGCTGAAAAAAGCAGAACCAAGGAACGGTCGAATTGTATGGAAGAAGGATCCTGAGTCTCTCTGATCCTGGCGCAAATGCCCAGTGTACCTTACAGGGAGAGGTCCGTATCAGAAAGGATGTTAAGAATAAAATATTAATGTTGGATGCACCAGGCGTGGAAAATTGCCAGAGGGACTGCTGGTTAAGCCTAGTATTTTGCCGCTAGAGCCCATGCTTATACCAGAGGAGTAATGGTCCAAGTTCATAATGTCTGAAAGAGACATTCGAATAAACAGAGGTTGCATCCTGGCTAATGCCTTTTGTGCAGACACTGCAGTGCTACCCAACAGCAAAGAGTTCAAGGAAAGAGCCAGCAGATAACGCCCTGACTTGTTTGATTTGACGACTCCCGCTACCAGCTGAATGGAAAGTGAGGATCAGTGAGCTTGCCAGAAGAGACAGGTGTTTTCTTTAAAGGAATGGGATGTAGGATCGTGCAGGAGCTGAGCACAATATCGACTACATGCGAAAGACCATTCCGTAGAGGGTCTCGGCCAGCCTGGCACCTGCTGACATAGATGATGTGAGGCGACATCTGCAAGAGATGTTAGCTGCTGGTGTAATACAAGAATCCAGAAGCCCTTATGCTTCCCCATTGTGGTAGTGAGGAAAAAGAATGGAACAGTAAGGATGTGTGTGATTATAGCACCTTAAACAGCGGACCATCCCTGATCAATACACAATACCCGCATTCAGGATGCTTTGGAGCTGCCTAAACGGGAGCAAAGTGGTTCTCTGTGCTGGATCTCATGATGGGTACTACCAGATCGATATTTGAAGGACCGTGAAGCGGCCTTTATCTGTCCGACAGCTACTATGAATTCATGAGGGATGCCTCAAGAGTTTCAGGTGCCCCAGCCACTTTTCAACGATTGATGGGCGTGCAGTGGGGACATGAACTACTAGAGTGCCTGGTATACCTAGATGATGTCATTGTGTTTGGCAGCTCACTGGAGGAACATGAGAGCAGATTATTTAGGTATTGGACCGACTGGAAGTTTATGGCTGGACATTGTCCATTGATAAGTGTCAAAATTCTTTCAAACATCAGTAAAGTATGTGGGACACATAGTATCCACAGGGAATGAGAGACCGACCCAGAGTAAAAGTTGAGACATAGACCGACCACTAGCCACAGCCCAAAATCTAAAGAACTGCCAAGATTCCTGGGATTCTGTGCTTGGTTATTATCGGTAACTTCTCAAGGACTATTCAAGTATCCGCCTTTACTTAACCTTACTAAAGTGTCCCCAACCCACAAAAAATACCAAAAGTCAGCGTCCCTCAAGACTGAAAGGTAGTATTTTCATCCGAGTGAATATTTGGGCCCTTTGGACTCCTGATTGTGAACTACTTTTCATGAGATCATATATCAACTTACCCATGCTCAGTGCACAGCCTATACCGATCAAGAAAACACTACGTCCTGCACTACTGATGCTAGCTTGCAAGGGTTGGGGCTGTGTTGTACCAAAACACGAGGAATGGCCTGAGACCAATGGCCTTGCCAGTGAAGCCTGACCCCATCCGAAAAGAACTTATCTGTTACATAGTTAGAGGTTCCTAACTTTGAAGTAGGCTATTGTTGACCAATTCCATGAGTCTATATGGGGCTAAAATACTAGTAAAGCATGATAATCCTTTGACCTATGTGCAGACCTCAGCTAGTTGGATGTACACTGGCCTTATAGGTGGCTCTGCATTATCTACATATGACTATGCTCTCGAATACCGAGCAGGTCTGAACCACATAGATGCTGATGCTCTCTCCGGGGCCTGTTCCCCCAGAATGATTGGGTCGATTGGCAGAACCTGACATTCGGACACTCTGCGAGGATTTGACGGGAGGAACAAATGTCCCACGGACGCGGTGGACGCGATTGGATTGCTTGGGGCCTCTGAGAATTGCATACCTGCTGCTTGTGCCCTTTTCTGCAATAGACATTGGTGCACTGCTCCAGCTGGACAATGACAGTGATGCAGCGGGGCTCAATCCCGCGATCCCATGATCAAGCAACCAGAAGCCCTCTATGCAGGAAAAATGTGTGTCCAAATTCGCTCCACTGATTTGAGAACTGCACTGTTATACAAAGAAGGTCCTAAGTTGAACTGATCAATAAACTGTTATACAGAGAAGCAGCAGACAGGGGACAAGTAGACAAACAACAACTAGTGCTGCCCACTGCCTTTCGAGACTCAGTACTGAGGTCCTTGCACAACCACATGGGGCACCTTGGTATAGACAGAACACTTGACTTGGTGAGATCCAGATTCTATTGGCCTAAGATGGGGACTGATGTTGAACAACATTCGAACTTGCAGTGAGCTGCTTACAGGGAAAAGCTTTTGCCCCAGGGCTGCCTTATTAACATCACCACCAGTGCACCCATGGAGCTGGTCTGTATTGATTTTCTGAGTTTGGAGTCAGATCAAAGAAATATCAGTAATGTGCTGGTGGTCACTGACCATTTCACGAGATATGAAGCTTTCCCACAAGACCAGAAAGCATCCACTGTGAAAGTGCCCATGAAAACTTTTTGTTCACCTATAGAACTCAAGAATCCATTCTGATCAAGGGAGACTTTTGAAGTCGTCTGATCAAAGAGATGCTTTCTCTGTGGGAGTGCGAAAGTCAGAACCACTCCTTACCACCCCAAGGGGACCCCACAGCCTGAACGTTTCAACACTTTTGCTAGATATACTAGGCACCCTGCCAAAGGACAAGCCTAGATGGAGCCAACAAATTAGCACCCTGGTACATGCTTATAACTGCCAAAAGTGATGCACTGGATTCTCCCCTATCGCCTGATGTTTGGAAGAAGCTCGACTACCAGTAGATGTGTGTTTGGGGTCTCTCTGATGGGGTTCAAGCTGACCTATTTACAGTGCACGCAAAGTTAAAGGCCCAGCTAACTCATGCGTACAAACTGGCTCAAACCATGGCTGCCAAAGAAATCTGGCCAACAAAAGAAGGTATGATAAAGGTGGCTCTAGGAACTCCAGGAGGGAGATCGGGTATTGCTAAAAATCTGGGACTGCATGGCAAGCACAAGATTGCTGACAGATGGCACCATCTCCCTCACATTGTAGTGGGCAAACTAGATGATCTGCCAGTGTACAAAGTAAGGCCTGAGAATAATTCAAAAGATGTAAAACAATGCATAGAAATCATTTACCCCATTGGACAAATCCTGATTGAGTCTGAGCCCCAGAAGATGCCCCTCTGGACCAGTGACTAGAGCTGCTGCTAGAAAAGATCAAGAAGTCTGCACCTACAGAGGCTTAGAGTTAAAGTAGTTCCTACTGGAGTCCCAGTTGAGCATGACTGTCAGTCCATATCGGAAGAAGGTGAGGTGACTTTGAATACTATCCTTCTTCTGAACTGAGTCAATTGTTTGAGACAATCCCTAGTCAATACTGGAGATGAAGCTGGGCCTTCTGGACTGCCCTAGCCCCCAGCTTCATCCCTGAGCCAATGCTCCCAGTAAGAAGTGAAGTGCAAGCATCAGATCAGATGAAATGGAATCATTGTGCATGGTTGAACTGTTTGAGCTTTCAGGAGGAAAATGATAGATTGGGGCAGACTGGTGATACACCCAAACAAGAAGAGTATTTTAGTGCCTGACAGTCCACTGCAGTGTCAAGCTCTCCCTACGAGCCAAATGTTGTGGACTCAGAAACTGTAACTCCCTGGGCTGAAAGTGCCCAAGTTCTACCTCTCTACCCCATGGAGACTCCACTGACAAGTGAGGACAATGCTGAAATGAGGCTCAGAGTGCAGAGACTATAACAGTTCCCCTAGAAAGACTGGTCGAGACTGTAAAGCCTGTGGTGCACCTCAGTTCATGATTCCTTGGGAGGCCTGTGGTTGCCTCTCAATGTTGTCCATAAAAGTGTATGTGTCCCGAGCTCATTGCCCAAACTGAGCGTCAGTGCCAACTCCAAGTTACTTGTGTTGCCCTCTAAGTATGGTGCCCTGCCCCCATCCAGCCCAAGGTAACTGATGGAAGGCCCCTCTCTTCCAGGTTTCATGTACAGAGGTATACTTGAGGTTGTAATGGTGCAATGTGTATATAATACCTATGTAAGAGTGGCCGTACTGCAATGTTTCAGAAATGTGTTCTTGGTAAAATGATATATTGACTGATGATTACATGTGTGAGCCTAATGCAAATGTAATGGTTGCAGTTGAAACTTATGGGGTACTTGCTTGCTGCAGACGTCAAGCTTTCCCAAACCAGGAAGGTGTAACCCCCTGCAAATGGGGTTCCCAAGACTTCCAGGAGCTTGCTTGAATGCTCAAGCCTGAATGGTGTTTGGCGTTTAAGCCATTTATCAGTGAGTGTTTTAGAACCTCTGGTACTGTCTCTTTAAGAGCTGTCTGCTTGCAGACATAATTGATTGTATGGGGGACTGTGTGTTTCTTTGATTGAGTACCACTCAAGCTGCTGTAATTCACCCCATTTTTGCAGTCACTAGGAGTGCAAAGGGAACCTGTCTGAAAGATGTAACTGATTGCCAGAAATCATTTACAGTAATAATAAAATTACAGTTTGTCTAACCTGCTTTCTTTGCAGTCAGAACTGTCACCCTAGTTCCCCATTCTGGTTTTGAACTGCTGAACTGGACCAATCAGTGTGGAGTAAACTAGCTCTAAAATGATGCCTTAGAGCGAATCAGAACTTGGGACTCATAATCTGAGCCAGCCACAAGAGGATTGTATGGGCAGTGACTCTGGGAGATGTAGTTTAGACTTCGGTGCCTTTTGGACCAACAGCAGCAGTCTATTGTGTGACAGCCAATCAGTCAAGAACTGGGAGGAACTCAAAGGAAGTGCCAGTTTTTTGTCTGTTGGGATTTTCAGTTTGAGATCTGAAAGTGAAGGGAAAGAAACCTGTGCTCCTTCAGTGCACAGTTTCAGTCAAAAAAACGTAGTGCAAGGCCCAGAGTTCCGGTCTACAATGTGTAACTGCTTGTTAGGACTGAATCCGTCCTGTGAAAGAATCAAGGATCTCTGAAGAGTAGAAACCAGGCTCACCCTGTAGAGACTGAAGAAATTGTTGAATTACACTCTGTCTGTCAGGAACTAGATCTGCTGTGTGTTCTCGGGTATTGTGCAGTAATTGCGATCGGGATACAGATGCAACCTGCCTAGTTATAGTGCTTTCTTTTATATGGATGTGTGAAGAGGTTTGTGTACCTCAAGTGAGCCCTGCTGACATTGAAGGACCCTATCTTATTTGGAGGTCGTGAGTACTAATTCAGGGTCACTCCTGTTGAATTGCCACATTAAATCCAAATGGAATTACTGTACTGCTGACTGTTTAATTTTCCTTTTCTCTGTGTGAAAGGGCCCTACCAGCTGCCCGGTTTGGACTAGCCACTAGGGCTTGGGTACCCAGGGACAGTAACTGATAGGGATAGGCCTGTGCTGAAAGCCATAAATGAATGATTAGAGTGATAAGCTAATTAACCTGATTTCCCCTGTCCTGATATATTCCCCTAAATAAATCAGAGCTGCTTGTTTCAGTAAAGTTATACTGCCTGGTATTTGTCTATGTTAAAAGTACTGTACTGTGATTGTTGCACTGTATCTCATTTCTGGGAGGTCCCAGTGCGGAACCAGACCTGGGGTAAGTGTATACTGTGAAGGTAATTCTGATATATTGTGTGGGCCACTAGTGGGAAGAAAGGGGGGTTGCAGTGTCCCAGAGGGCTGTGACCAAGTTAGTTTAACTATTGCAAACCCTGACCTCTGGGTGGAGGCACCCGCCATTGGATCAAGGCCCCTCAACCTGTTGGTGGCAAATCAGGCAGGGGTAGTAGCCCCTGGGATAGCGCCATCTAGGGGTTACAGAAGGACAATGTGCTAGCAGATGCCATGAGCAGAATTTCCCAGGGCTATCATGAATGGACCCTGAACCCTCACATCTTGAAGGTAAACTTCACCAGATGGGGCACGCCAGAGATAGATCTCTTTGTAGGCCCAGGCAGTCATCAGTTGCTCTTGTTTTGCTGCAGACCTCCAGTCCTAGGGATTGTTCCTCTGGATGCTCTTCTTTTGGATTAGAAGGGCAGGTTTCAGTACGCCTTTCCTCCCTTCCCCCTGCTGTTCAGAGTTCTGGTCAAGATCAGGTCCCAACCCTGCACAGTGATACTAGTCGTTCAAACAACATGAAGTCTTGCTATATTATGACAATTGCAGTTTGACCCAACCTTCGAACTGCTCCGGAGGTGAAAGAGTTAAGTTCCATGCAAGGCATGGAATCTTGAGCGTGAGCTCGGTTGAAAACTCTGTCTGTTGTGCTTCAAACCTAAACTGTCAGATTCTTTACTCCGCCTCACTGAACGGTCGCTCCGGAGATTTCTCCTACTGCTCGGTTCATTTGTCGGTTTAAAGTGTATAATTTTCGGTTTCAAACCCATTTGTTTAAAATAAAACCGCAACCGGTCGGTTCAAGCTCTGTCTGTGGTATCGTAAGTAATTCAAAGTTTTACATTTATTTCTGTGTGGAAATTGTAAGCGATATTATCAGTTCAGTCCTGAACCGATCAGGTTGGTTTAAAATTACTTTAAATTACTTTAGAAGTGTGGTTCCCGGTTCTTATCGGTTCTAAAAAAAACGGATTTCATTACGTTTTTTTCTGCGACCCATGACACGGTTTGGAACCCGATAAGGGTGTCTTCTTGGCTAAGGGCCGTTAATGGGCAAGTTTTTCTGGTTAGGCTGGCATTATGTCTGAGAAACCAAAAAAACCGGCCCACTGGGTTTCAACACTGTGATGTCTGTGGGGAAGCTCTTGCAAGGCTGACCCACACACTATGTGTCTATTGTCTGAGGGTTTGACCACCTCAATTCAGACTGCCAGATTTGTGTGAATTTCCCTGCAGCTACCGGGATAAGAGAGTTGGTAGGCTCAGGGAAAATGAGGCTAAGAAGTCCGTTGACCCGGATAGCCAGCCCGGTTCGGTGCCAACCGAACCAGAGGGAGTGCCCTCTAACCAGGGTGAGTCTTGCTCAGGCAAAAGGAGAGCTGACTCGGACGAGTCGGTTCCAGTTAAAAGGACTAGGAAGTCAGCAGGTCTGGAGCCAAAAATCCCTTCTCCAACTGCTGCAGAGATAGCCAAAGCGATCAAAATTGTCCAGTCACTTTCCCTGGTTCCGACCGAACCGGCACCATCAGGCAAGCTGTCGGTTCAGTCGGTTCCACCGGTTCAGGAGTATGATATAGAGAATTTTATGTACCGGAGGAGGGGGAGGAAGATTATGAAGAGGTGAATATGATTTTGACAGTCTGGATGTGCCCATTAACAGACATTTCTCCAGACAGACCTATGGAAGTTTCTCCCCCCCCAGGCTTTCTGACTCCCCTTCTCATTTTATTTTCTATAAGAAAGTGGCTGAAACCCTCCAGCTTCCTACGGAAGAAGCTGAGGATGACCAAGAAGAGCCTGACTATGTGGAAATGATGGATATCCCAGAGTCTAAGAAGACTGTCTATTCCTATGCACAAATCCTTCAGGAAACAGACAGTAAAAATGTTAAAAGCCCCCCATTCTGTACTTCCTGTGGACAAGAAAATGGACAGGAGATGCACTTTGTCAGTCTCTGACACGGAGTTCCTCTCACAACAATGCAGCCATGTTGGGGTTGTGCAGGCCGCAGCCTGTGATAAGGCAAATATTCCTTTGGCTTCACACCCACCCCCCGGACAAGGACTCCAGGAGGATTGATGCCATGGCAAAGAAGCAGTACATGGCAGCATCTTTGGGATTCAGACAGGCAAATTATATGGCTTATGTTGCAAGATATCAGAAATCCAGATGGGATACTATTATGGCTCTAGCAAAGCACGTCCCTGAACAACTTACCAGGGAGCTGGAACAGGTGGCTGCTGATGGTATTGAGGCATCCAAGGTGCAATTCCATGCTGCAGTGGACTCTAATGATGTATCTTCCAGAGTCATGGCTACATCTGTGGCCTTTCGTAGAATAGCTTGGCTCAGGTGTACTAGCCTGTCACAGGATACCCAGGCTAAGGCCATGGATTTTCCTGTTGTGGATAACTCTCCGTTTGGAGAGCAGACAGAGAATTATATGAAGAAAATGGATGAGTACAGGACCACCTATAGGAGTGCACAGGCCAAGGAAAGGCAGGCCACTCCTCAAAGGCAGCTTTCCAGGGGCAGGGGCAGGCCTTTTCATAGGCCTTTTTACCAAGCCCAGGCCTCCTCTTCAGCCTATGCCCAGAGGGGCTTCTTCAGAGGAAGAGGCAGACGGGGTACGAGCAGGCCTGCTACCACCCCTCAGCCTAAAGCTCCTGGCAAGCAGGCACCCTGATGGGATGGCCAGGGCCGATTCTCCACTACCTGCAGGGGGCAGGCTGGCTTACTTCGTCCAGGACTGGAAGTCTTTAACATCAGACAAGTGGGTCCTGGAAGTGGTAAGCTAGGGACTGTTCTCAGCTTCAAAAATTTCCAAAGATGAGAGCCAGATCCTTTCCACCTGCAAATCCTTCAGAGCTCTGCTTGTAGAAACAGAAGTTTCAACCCTCTTGGCTCTCAGAGCTGTGGAGGGTTCCTCCCCCACGGGCAAAGGATTGTATTCCAGGTACTTCCTTACCCCAAAAAGACAGGAGAATGGCGGCCCATCCTGGATCTCAGATACCTAAACAAGCACCTTTTAAAACCAAAATTCAAAATGGTGACTCTGGGAATTATTTTACCCTCTCTAAGGCCAGAGGGACTGGCTGGCGTCCCTGGACCTCAAGGATCTCCTACTTCCATGTCCTCATCAGAAACTCCCACGAAATACCTCAGATTCGAGCTACCTCAGGCCATTACCAGTTCAGAGCAATGCCCTTGGTCTCACCTCTGCCCCAAAGGTATTCACAAAATACCTGGCAGTAGCAGTTGCTCACTTAAGAAGGCAAAGATTGCCATCTTTCCTTACCTGGACGACTGGCTCATAGTAGGCCAGTCCCCAGAACAAATCAAATTACACCTTCAAGTCACCCACAGCTGCTCATCTCTAGGGTTTCCTTCTCAATCTTCCAAAGTCAGTTCTACAGCCTGTTCAGCTTCTCACCTTCATAGGCGCAGAACGAACACAACAAAGCCAGAGCCTTCCTTCCTTTAGAAGGGCAAAGACCCTGGTTTCTCTGGCCTCCTCCTTCACTCTGCAGGTCTCTCGTCCAGCAAGGCATTTTTCTGCAGCTCCTAGGGCACATGGCTGCTTTCAGCAGTAGTGCAGGGCAAGATTTCAGATGGTCATTCAGTTCCATTTGAGGCCTTCTGCTCTCAAAGAGAATCCTCTATCAAGTTGATCTCAGTAACTCGAACCCTGATCCAGGCCCTACAGTGGTGGCGGGATCAGGCAATCTCTGAGACAAGGGGTACCCTTCATCCCGCAGTCTCATACTGACCCTACTACAGATGCATCCCTCTTGGGGTGGGGGCTCACATGGGCTACCTCACCACTCAGGGATTGTATGATCCCCCTCAGGAATCTGTGCTCACATCAATCTGTTGGAACTCAGAGCAGTTTTCTAGCACTTCAAGCTTTCCACATCTGTTCCAGAACAAAGTGGTACAAGTCAGAACAGACACCACCACTACAATGTGGTACATCAACAAGCAAGGGGCACTGGTCTCGGCCTTGTGCACCAAAGTGATGAAGTTGTGGTCTCTGGCTTATTCTCTGAACACCTCCCTTATGGCAGTTCACCTCCCCAGGCAAAGACAATGTCCTGGCAGATGCTCTTAGCAGGATTTCTGGGGCCATCCGAGATGGTCTCTGGATCCCTTATCCTGGAGGTGGTGTTTGCCAGGTGGGGCACTCCTCAGATAGATCTTTGCAGCCCCAATCACCAACTTCCCTTTTCTGCTGCAGGCCCCAGTGTTGGGCTCAGTCCCTCTGGACGCCTTCCTTCTCCAATTGGGAAGGGAAGTTTCTCATAGCATTCCCCCTCCCTCTCCTGTTCAAGGTGCTAGTCAAGATCAGATCTCAACCTTGCAAGATGATCTGATTGCCCCAGATTGAAGCCAGACAGCCCTGGTATCCACTGCTCCTGTCCCTAGCAGTCCACCTTCCCCTGTGCCTTCCCAGGAATCACAATCTGTTAGCCTGTGCACAGGGGAGGGTTTGGTATCCGAATCTCAAATCTCTCAACCTCAAGGCCTGGCTCTTGAAGAGTTAGAGTTTGCTGACTTACATCTTTCTCAGGGTGTACTTAATGTTCTGAGAGGCTTCAAGGAAGCCTTCTACAAGACTACTTATAACTCCAAATGGAAAAAGGTTTTCCATATGGTGCTCTAGTAAGAGTATTTTCCCAAGTCTGCCGGCTTGCTCACAGTTCTGGATTATATGGTGCATTTAAATGCTTTGGGGAGACCAGCCACCGTAAAGAGTGCACCTGGCAGCAGTCTCTGCTTTCTTATCAACAGGTAAATCCTCTTCTCTCTCCAGCTCATCTGGTTTCTCCAAGTTTTCAAGGGGTTGCTTCACATCAACCCTCCATTCAGGGATCCTGCCCCTACATGGGATCTTAATGTTTGCATTGCCAGCTTATACAACCTCTTGGAACCCATGTCTTCAGCAAAGCTAAAGTACTTGACTTGGAAGACTGTGTTTTGGTAGCTATCACTTCTGCTAGGCGCATAAGTGAACTATGAGCATTATCAGTAGAGACCTGATTTTATCTCCTTTCATAGGGATAAAGTGGTCCTCAGGACTAATAAGTTCCTGCCTAAGGTTGTCTCGGACTTTCACCTGAATCAATCTATGTCTCTTCCTGTGTATTTCACTGACCATTCTTCCTCTGGTGAGGAGGATTGCACAGTTTAGATGTCAAAAGGCTCTTAGCTACTACATAGAAGCGTACCAAGGGTCCCAGGTTTGATTCCCTTCAGCTGTTTCTCACTTATGCTGAGGTGAGGTAAGAAACCTGCCACTAAAGATCTATTGCCAGGTGGATCGTTTCTTGTATCAATTTGTTATCTAAAACTGGGTAGGTTCCCCTTCAGGCCTGAGGCTCACTCTACCAGAGGTACAGCTGCGTCCTAGCCTGCTGCCAGGGACATCCCTATCTCAGAGATATGTCAAGCAGCTACTTGGAAAACAGTTCATACTTTCACAAAGCATTACTCATGGACATCCAGGCTAGGAGTGATGCCGATTTAACACAACTGTGCTTCAGAGCCTATTCCCTAAGTAGGTTCTGCCCTCCTCCATGGAGGTACTGCTATGTAGTCTGTAATTGTCATAATATAGCAAGACTTCATGATCTTCCTGGACATAAGTCTCCACCACTCATTCACACTAGTGGGATTGCGCCCGGAGGCACTAAGACCATCGAGAACAAACTTTTTGCTGGAGGTGCGTGAGGAAAGGCAGCGAAGCAGCATTCGGCGGTAATGACCATCTCGGCGACGACCTCCAACCGCCTCAGTTCCTTTTTCCCTTGTCGAGTGCGCTTCAGTGGCAGGCGTCGCTCGCCTGTCGGGGAGTCAAACTTCAAACTAGCTGCTAGTTTTCAGTTTGATTTTTTTTGTAACTTTATCCACGATAAGTAGTATCGCTTAATTTTATTCTATTTAGTTTAAATTTTTAATATTTAAAATTTCGTGAAAGAAGTCTAAACCCCTACTGAGCGGAGTGGGCCATGAGCAGGTCAGGTGGCGGTGAGGAGACCTCGTGTAAACTGTTCAGTCAGCGGGCTGGGTCGAGTCAGCCTTCTTCTCCTCAGCGGTTCCGACAGCGGTCAGTCCGATGCCGGGGGATGGGCGGTCCCGCCCGGCATAAAAATAAGCGAGTAGCATTCCGGCGCCGTTCGACCTCGAGCTTCTTCTTGACCTGAGTTAAAAGAAGGCATCACTCGAGAATACGCCCTCTGGCTATCTCTTGGCGTCGGCCTCGGTTATCGTTACTAGGTGCGGTCTCCTTCTTAGGTCGCCAACTTCGTGTCGTCGTCCTAGAACATCGGGCCCTCCGCCTATAGGTAGGACTCCAGATGAGCAGTTTCATCAGTGGGCGCTCTTTGGGCAATGGGCTCGGAGGTTGGTTCTTCTGCCTGGCTCGGTTGCCTCGGAGCCCCCGGGCCCCTCGGCGTCAGGGAGGCGGTTGGACCTTCCTGAGTCGCGTGGCGCCTTCTTGATGCACAGCTCCGTTGCAGGTGTTCCCCCTCCATGGCTGGCGCGGGGCCTCACCGATGCCCGTATCTCCTGGTTTTCCTTCTCTGGCTTTCCAGGTTCCTGAAATCTCCAGCACCTTCTACAGGGGTCTGTTGGCTTGTCGGTGCCGTTTTCGGTGCCGCTGGAATCTTGCGGGCGCGTGTCAGCGCCAGCGAGTGCACCATGGCGCCACGATAAATGCCGTTGGATGAAGACGCCGTTTGCGGCGTCGTCCGGCGGCGCGCCGTTCGCTGCGCCCGTCTGAAGCGTCATCGACTTGACGCCCGTGCGCGTTGTCCAGCGGCGCGCGAGGTGCTGCAGGGCGCGTGCCTCTTGGCGCCGTGCGCCTCTCGATGCCGTCTTCAGCCCGTTTTGCCGTCTCGGCGCCCGGCAGCCACAGAGGACTCTCCTTGTTTTCTGCCATTTCCTCCTCTCCTAATTTTCCTCCTTTCCTGTCAAACAGTCCTTTCTGGACCATCAGGAGATGATGTTGAGCCTGACAGACAACTCGGGTTGGGTGATGAAGTGGAGGAAACAGGATCTTTCTTTGCTACAGAGCCTGTGGTCGAGGACCTGTCCTTTAAGTCTCTGTTGAAGAACCTGGGATCACTCTTTCTCTCCAGACTACAGACATCGATCCTGGGAAGATATTAAGACTCGAGTATCTTCATACTTCGGAGATCCCTACGGTTTGACTCCTCCAATCCAGCCTTCAGACGAGGAGCTGTCTCAAATGGTATGGAATAATCCTGCTCTTATTCCCTCAGTGGCTAAATCCATTGATAAAAGTATTCAACTCCCAAGGATAGCGTCCCACTTGGCATCCCAAGCCTTCGCGGATCTATTGTAATCCTGGCAGAGAATGACAAGTCGTTCTTCCTCAAACTACTACAGCTCGACCTATTAACAAAAGTCTACGTAAGATTGATACATTAGGTAAGAAGTCTTTGCTGCCTCCACTCTAAGTATCGCGTATTGCCAGTTATCAAGACTATTTTTCTCAGTATAAGTATCCTGTGGCACTCTATGAAAAGAATGGTTGAAGCTCTTCCAATTCGGTTCCAAGTCAGAGCTTCTTCTGGCCGTTATTAGAGGTATTGAGTCCAATCTCACACACACAAGTCAGGCTTATTACTGAGCATTGGTGGGACTGGCTCTCCCTATGTAGGAGACATAGGGAGGCGTCCTCCTACACAGCACCAACCAGTCAGTAAAGGCGCTTTCAGCATAAAGTTCAAACTGAAGCAAAGGGGTCTGTTTGTTCTTGGTATCAGAGATGGAGAAAGAAATGTCCCTCAGCCACCCTCCAGCAGAAGCTCAGCAGCCTTGATAGCGTCCTTGCGGTGGAGTTCAGCTTCGCCAGAAATGGAGATCTGGCGGTGGACAGAAAAATCCTGCACCTGTGCAGGGGCTGAAGCAGGCTGTGTTCCCTTTTGGCCGCTGGGGAAAACCAGCCAGGGCTGCAGGCGCACCGGCACCTCAGGACTCGGCTTTGGTTTCAGTGAAAGTGCCCGGGGCCTTCCTGGAGCAGGTCACCTCGCCTCCTCGACACACAAGTCAGGCTTCTAACACACAAGTTGGCGCCTAACACACAAGGAAGGGCTGAGCTAATGGGCCAGGAACCTGAGGGAATGAATAAATCAATGAAGTGAAAGAATAAGAAAGAGTATCGTATAATAATATAAGACATAAGTACATTGGTCAAAGTTGGTTTGACAGATTTAAAAAAGTATTTCGACTTTCTTATGGAACAACTAACCTCCCTGACTATCCCCACCAAATAACTAAGAGCACCTGTCAAATGTGGAGGATTTGCTTTACCTTGGTGGCAGGGCTACTTCCAGGCCTTTAAACTTAAGCAGATTGCAGCATGGTTTTTACCATCAGAAATAAAAATACCCCTCTTTGGGTAAAAACAGAACAGGAGATCTTACTTTAAGAGTTACGAATATTGGAGAATCCCCTGGGAGAAACAAAGTTACTATGGTAAGTAATTTTTTCTTCTGGCCCTTCTGGGATCCCAGACACCCCTAGCCTGCCGACAGATCCTATTTTCCCAAGTGGTCCCTCGGCACCTCCTATACCTGGACACTCTGCCTCTCCTCCATTGAGCCCCATGGGTCACTTTCCTAGCTACTCACCACCACAATACCTCTACTTCCTGACATCAGGAGGGCCGTCACTGGGGTACCCACCATCAGCCCCGATGCCAGGATATTATTACCAGGGTCATCAGCCATACCACTATTGGTACCATCCTCTTGGCTATCCTTCATACACTACAGGATACCCAAGCTACCAACCTCTGCCACCTCCTCCTCCACCCCCTCCCTAGTTGGAACCACCTACTTCCATTCCGGCATGGTGGCAGGATGTCAAATCTCAGCTCCTTCAGGAACTGGGACAACCTCATATTGTAGTGGCCACACCTATTCATAGGGCCATCACCAGAAGCCGTTTTCTTTGGACAGGGCATCAGACAGGGGTTTAGACAGGAACTCCTTGGAGCACCATCCAGGAGCAAGGGTGATGACATGGTTCCAGATTTTCCCTCTAACCAGTAGGCCAGGAATCCTCTGGCACTGACTCAGACTCCAAGCCAGACGACCATTTGGAACCTCACTCCCCCATTAAACCCCAGCCTAAAGAGTCCCCAAAGTCCCCGCCAGAGGATCCTTCCTTCATGGAGTGCTTAAAGTCCGTTAAGCAGGCCTGTGGCTGGGCATCCCAAGAGTTGGATCCCAAGAGAACATCTGGCCGAGCACCTAGACCTCGCCAGTGCGGATCCCCTCCCTATACCCCCATGGAAAGGACCACACAAGGATCTTACCTCCACTATTTGGCAGTAGCTATCTCCTATCCGGCTGTCTCCAAAAAGCCGATTGTACATATCATTCCCCCCCCCGGAAGGGGTGGTCATCTGACCAGTCAACCAAAGACAACTCCATGGTCATCACCTCGCCCATGATAGGTCAGTTCAGCTGAAGCTTTGAGTGCTTCTCCTCCAGATAAGGAATCCATACAATGGATCAATATGGATGAAAAGTCTATTCTTCACGGACCTATCCAGTCATTGAACTATGTCGCCCATATGGTTTCCTTCCAGAAATTGGCCTTGTCTGATTTGGAGAAGAACTTGAAGCCATTCCGGATGAAGACCTCAGAAATCAGCTCTTGGAATAGGTAAGACTGAATAAGTTTTCCTGCCACCATGCCTTCAGGGCCACTTATGATGCAGTAGACTCAGTGGCCCAGTGCACTGCTTTGGGAGTCTGTCTGAGGCACCTGGCTTGGCCCGTCTTCACAGGACTGGTGCAAGATGTCGAGACCACCCTTCTGGATGCCCCCTTTAGGGCCATATCCTGTTTGGGAGACATGCAAAGGACATATCACAGAGCTACTGGACAGCGGTAAGTCACTTAAGGATGTCTGTTCCATGTACTGCTCGGCCAAAACCCAAGCAGTCCTTTCATCGCCCCCAGAGGAGGTGGAACAGGCAGAACAAAGGCAGGCGATGAGGAAAATGTTGTGCCACCGGTTCAAGTCCCCAGCCTCCTCAGGCAAAACTCCAGAAGACTGCCAGAGGTGGTAAGGCGGCACTACCCTCATCATCATGATGCGAGATGGCCCCCCCTCCTGTGTTTCCCAAGGAACCAGTGGGGGGAAGGTTCGCCTCCACCTGCAAGGATGGAGGTTGATAACTGAGGATGCTAGGATCCTTCAGCTAGTAGCAAGAGGACACTTATTCGAGTTCCTGAAAGTCCCCAGGAAACCCACCGGCAGGTCCCACTACCCATCAGGACATCTAAACTTGATCCATCAGGAAATCCAGGCTCTGCTTCACAAGTCAGCCATAGAGCTGATTCCACCAGGGCAAACAGAAAGGGAATATTACTCCCATTTCTTCCTAGTTCCCAAAAAGACAGGAGATCTAAAACCTATTCTAGATCTCAGCCTACTCAGTCTCTTTGTAGAGTACAAGAGATTCTGTACATTGACACTCCAGGGACTCTTACCCTGCTCCAACAGAACCAATGGTTGTGCTCCTGGATGCAGGATGCTTACCTGCATATCCCTATCCTCCAGGTCCACTGTCGCTTTGAGATTCTCCTTCCAGGAGAACCATTACCAGTTCATATTCTATATGACCCAACTCTGATTTTATTTGTATTTTATGGTATTTATAAATGTATTTATGGTATTGTTGTTTATTTAGCTGTTTCGTAATGCACCTTGGTTTTTTGAAAGGCGCTCTATAAATAAAGAAATAGTATTATTATTAGTTCAAGGCCCTTCCTTTTGGCCTTTCTTTAGCACTCCATGTTTTTACCAAGTGCCTAGTGTTGGTGGCAGCGGGCTTACGCCAAAGGATTTATGTGTTCCCTTATGAATGACTGGTTGCTGTCAGCGCCGTCATAGACAGTCTGAGGCTTCTCTGTCCTCCACCCTGGACCTATTCTCCAGAACTGGCATCACTGCAAATGTTCCCAAGTCTCAACTTTGACCCTCCCAGTTCATTGGAGCAGTGCTGGACATGGTTCAGGGCAGGGTCTTCCTACCCACAGACAGGGCAGAAACTCTGATGCAACAAGTGGCATTGGTATCCTCTTACGGAGGATCCAGGCATGCTCGATTCTCTGCCTGTTGGGTCTAATGGTGGCTGCCATACCCACAGTCCCTTGGGCCAGACTGTACATGAGGATAACCCAGTGGTCCCTCCAGGTCCAGTGGGATCAACGTCTGAATGACATGGACCCCATGGTCCTAGTCTCCAGCAGCCTGAAGAGGGATCTCCTATGGTGACAGGATCTTTCCAACCTTTCATCGAATCTCTTCAACCCCCATCCCTCAATGACCCTGATGATGGATGCCTGGGCCAGGGATGGGGCATTCACCTGGGAGACCACCGAATGCAGGGACATGGTCTCCACTAGAAGAATATCTTCATATCAGCATTCTGGAGATAGAGCAGTGCTGTGTGCTCGACAAGCATTCCAGTCCCTCTTGTCATGGGGAACCCTGTTGATACAGATCAACAACACAGCTACAGTCTGGTATTTAAACAAGCAGGAGGCACCAAATCGTACCCTTTGCTGGAAGATAACGGGGTGGTACTGGGCAGTTCAGCACAGCCTGTCATTGATAGCAGTCCATATTCCAGGAGTTCACAATGTCCTGTCCAGTCTCAGTCACACCGTCGTGAGGGCTCATGAGTGGGAACTGAAGCAGGAAGTAGTGGAAAATCTCTTCCTTCAATGGGGTAGGCCAGAAATAGATCTGTTCACCTTCCCATCCAACTCAAAACTACCCAGCTTTTGCTCGCTCGTTCCTGAGTGTGGTGTTTTTTGGCGAGACGTGCTATCTCTATCCTGGACAGAGAGATTTCAGTGCACTTTTCCTCCCTTCCTATCTTGAGGAAGGTTCTGCTGAAGCTTCAAGCAGAGGGGCTCACATGATTCTCATAACCCTTCTCTGGCCTCGGCAGATTTGGCTCCCTCTGCTGCAGCAGCCGGCATTGGAACCTCCAGTACCTCTTCCTCTCTCCCACGACCTTCTGTCTCAGGAGCAGGGCAGCCTGGTGCATCTGAGCCTTAAATCTCTTCACCTACATGCGTGGCACCTTTGGACATAGCGGTCTCTCGTTATGGCGTCTCTACTCGAGTCGCCCAGGTTCTAGTAGAGGCTAGGAAACCCTCTACTAGATCTATGTATGCTATGAAGTGGAAGAGATTTTCTATCTGGGCCATGACCAAAGGCCTGGATACATTCTCCTGCTTGGTTCTCCAGGTCCTTGAGTACCTCTTGCATCTGTTTGATTCAGGCCTCAGTTATTCTTCTCTGAAGGTCCACCTAGCTGCGGTTTCTGCCTACCACCTTCCAGTGGAGGGCAAAACCCTTACCCAGTTGGAGGTCTCCAAAATCTTTCTGAAAGGGATCCTTCACCTAAAGCCTCTGATCGAGAATCTGATTTCCCTGAATTATAATTTTATTTTGGAAAACATACTTTACTCCCTTTGAGCCGGCAGCAAGTTGCAACGCAGCTACTTGTCCTGGAAAATGCTCTTTTGTTCGCTATTACTTCAGCTCAAAGGATTTCAGAGCTTCAGCCTCATTTTTAAGGAGCCTGATTTGATTTTCCACAGAGACCGGTGGCTTTGAAAGTGGTTTCTGAATTCACTTTGAATCAGAATGTTGAACTGCCAGTATGTTACCCTCAGTATTCCAACGGTGGGAATACCTCTTGCATACTTCAGATGCACACAGGATTCTGAGATATTACATCTCCAAGACCAAGGAGGCTCAAATGTCTGACCAGTTTTTTGTGACCTTCACTCCCAAATGTATGGGCAAGGCCATCTCCACACAGGGTTTGTAAAAATGGTTGGCTAACTGCATCTCTTACATATACACGAAGTACGAGAAACCCCTTCCGGGGGAGGTGAAAGGCCATTCTACTCGGGGCATGGTGGCTTCAATGGCTTTTCTCAGGAATGTGTCCACTGCAGATATTTATGCAACGGCCACTTGGTCCTCTGTCCACACATTCACCAAGCATTATAGTCAGGACATTGCCTCTAGGTGTACAGCTCATTTCAGCCTAGCTGCTCTGCAAGGCTTTCTCCTCAGAGGTTTCTAGTTGGCAGGCGCTCCTTCCTCCTGGATCTTAGTCTCCGACTCCTTCTTTGTTTGACTACTTGGTACTCAGTCCTATATGTGAAGACATACTGCAGGAACCCTCTCAAAGTAAGATATAGCAGTTACATAAGAACTTATCATAACAGTAGATCTTCGAGAGAGGTTCCTGCAGTAGGTCTAGATTTCCCACCCACCTTCCCCCAGCTCCTGTTACTTTCTACTCTTTTACTTTCCCAAGGCTTCGCTTCTGAAGCCCAGGGCCTAAGGAGTTATTTCACCCTTTCTCCTATTCCTCTTTGGAGGTCTATGGTGGGAGAACTGGAGGTGGTGTGGGACCACCCCATTTATACTGTCACACTGACGCCTGATCAGGTGATGCCGGGCGGTCCCCCACTAATGATGGCTAGCTAGAAATTTGCCATGCGGATCTGATGCCAGGGAGAACAGTCCTATATGTGAAGACCTGCAGGAACCTCTCTCAAAGATCTACTGTTACAGTAAGTTCTTACGTAACTGCTATATTGTGGCACCCCTTAAATTAACAGACCTATTGTATGTTCAGATACCTGGCAGGTTAGCCAAACACCCAACGATAAAAAGTTCAGTACTAATATGCAAAAAATACAGTTTTCTTAAAAAAATCTAAGTTTGTGCCATTGCACTATATGCCTCTCTGGAACAATCCCATGTTGTCTTTTGATGGTAAGAAACTTAAAGATTTAGGATGGACTTGTCAAGGAATAAGGATGCTGAGGGATTTATTGAACTCTCAGATGAGGCTGCTCTAATTTGAGGAACTAAAAAACATAAAAATTCTATCTTCACAGGTTTCACTTTTTATATTATTTACAGATTAGGGACCTGGTATCAAAACAGTTTTTGAACACAGACTACTCACTTATTCCGTCAGAAGCATGGGAATCCTTTTTTAAAGTAACCTTTTTACCAAAAGGGGTTAGCCTAATTTATAAGTTATTAAATGAAACTGATGTAGGGATAACTGAGTTGGCTAGAACTAAATGGGAATTGGATCTCAGTGTGTCTATTTCAGTTGAGGCATGGGCAAGAATTTGGGAGAATGCAGTCAAAAGCTCTAGAGAGGTAAATGGGAGGCTGATACAGTTTAAAATCCTTCATTACTATTATTATTCTCCGCTGCAACGTAAGAACCTAGGGCTATCTGAGGAAGACAAATGCTGGATGTGTGGGGGAGTTGGAAGCAGATCTGCGGCATCTTTTATGGCACTGTAAAGAGATTTTTAATTCTTGGAAAGCTATACACTCCATTTGCCAAACTGTTCTCAAGACCTCAATCCCTTTTTATTTTATTTTTTTATTTTAGACAAATATCGGATTTACAACCTTTGAGTCAGAGACTCATTTACAAAGGCACCTCGTCACAGGAAGGGGAACAATCTAAATGTGCGGTAATACAGAGGAGAACAGTACAGGTGAATTACATGCAACATACAGTACAGAATCATTAAAATCCTCAAGTGCCATTTAAGTATTTGGTTTCATGGGAACCCACAAGAGGTCATCGGGTTCCCAGAGGGACATCAGGATACAATGTCCATTTCGATTGACTGTAGGCAAAACTCAGGCAGTGTTATATTCTTAGTCCTGAAGTAGCTGGTAAGTCAGGAAGGCACTCATAATAGGCTCTAGGATAGACCACGTACATCTCAAATGAAGCTAATGAGGTGTTTTAAGGGCTATTTAGAATAGATAATTTTAGCGAAAAAGTAGACATGCGAGGGAGGGGAGTTATACCAGGATGGCGCTTCGTGATGGAAGGACCTTGGGCGAGGGAGGTCCTAGGCCTAGGCACTGGAACGTGGCACTGGTGGGTTTCTACGGGTAGCGACCGACGGGAGGCCCGTGAAAGAAAAAGGTGACACCGGGGACAGAGCCCAAGTAGGGATTTTTGGTTAGTATGCAGGTGTAATATTGCAGCCGTTCTTCAAGATTGAGTATGTTAGTGATGGAGTAGAGTTGGCGCGTGTGCGTTCTCCTTGGGCACCAGTCAGGAGCCTGCAGGCTTTGTTGATAGATGTCTGGATTTTTGTGAGAGCAGTGGGGTCAGCGACCGCATGAGGTGGGGGAGGCCATAGTCAGCCAAAGATAGGATGGAGGAAGTGATTGCCAGTGAGGCGAATTCGGGAGGCAGTCCTTGTGGCGATAGAGGAGCCCAATACGGGTATTCATGGCTGAGGATAAGGCATGGATACTTTTACTCACCTTGTTCATTTTAGGGATGTGTCTGAATCCCGGATTTGCAGATATTTGGGAAATATGGATACTCTCTGTAGCTTTAGCATTTAAGAGATTAATTCTACAGAATCAGAAATAGACTAGTGCCCTTCAGTGAAACAATGGCTAGATTCTACAGGAACACTGGCAAATAATGAAAGAATTAGTCTCTCACTGTCAGAAAAATCAGATCTGTTCATTCTCACTTCAGTGCCCTTTTATAGAATATTGTTCTCACATTGGTTAAGAGTAGTAATAATCTGAACAGGTTACTTAAAATCTTTAATATGCTTTTTAATCATACCGAGCATGATGTATAATATTGCACATATTGTTGGTTCTGTTACTTTGAATACCTAATAAAAATTCTTGATTTAAAAAAAAAGGCTTAGAAGATACACGGATACTTGAGAGAAACGTACAGCTCTATAGCTACCTGAGTTTTACTAAACAGAATATATTTTGTTTAACAAATAGGTGTTATTATTTTAAGGCTTTATCTCATATTAATCAGAGGGATTTATTTATTTATTTATTGGTGGCCTAGGAATTACAACCCTTTGAGTCAGAGACTCATTTGCAAAGGCTCCACGTCATACATAAATGAAGATTGGTACACCGTATAACACAATACATAATACAGACTACTGCTCTAATAGAGAATATACAGAGGTGAAGATACATATTACATATGTATGGCAACATCAGGTATGATTATTTGATGCATATATTGGAGACACAAGAGCAAATACGGAAGTAAAACTGTTTAGATTTTTTAGAGGAGTTTCATCTGCAGTCGCAGTGGGAGTTGGACATAATGTGGCTCAGCAACTCAGGTTTAAAAGGCCCTAGCCTGGGGATAGATAAGATAGAGTCAGGGACTGAGTTCATCCAGAGTGGGGCCCTGTAGCAAAAGGACCTTTGGCCAGCAGTGGTCTTCACAAAGGGGACATAGAATGTTGCAGTGTCAGAATGTCTAGTGGTGCAAGCCGGCAAACTATTTTGGAGGAGCAGGAGACAGCCAGGGGGGGCTAGACCCAACTGGATTTTTTTGGCCAGTAAGCAAGTCTGGTAGAATAGTTGCCCCTGGAAGTTTAGCCATGATGACCGGTTAGTGAGAGGTCACAGGTGTATGCGTGGGCCGATCACAGCCTGTGGCCAATCTGCAGGCTTTGTTAAGGGTGCATTTAATGCTGGTCAGTGCCGTGTCAGTGTGGCGCCATAGATCACTATGCCGTAGTCTACCAGGAAAGGATGGAGCTAGAGATGGCTAACTGTAGGACTCTAGGGTGAGACAGGGTTTACGCCTATAGAGACCGATTCTCCTATTTATTTCAGAGCATGTTGATGCAATATGCTCACATGATAGGTAAGGGCAGAGTGAGGTAACCCTTAGATATATAAAATTGGAAACTGGTTCCAGCATGGTGCCCAACGCATTTTGTATAGATATTTTGGTCGTGCTGTGTTTCTGTTGTGGGTGGGCGAATAGCATAACTTTCATCTTTTTTGAGTTGAGTACAAGCTTGTGGGAGGCAAACCAAGCTTCTATTTGTGTGAAGGAGCCCTGCAAGAATTTTTGGAGCTGGGTAGGGTCAGGGTGCCGACTGAAGATCATAGCATCGTTTACGTGAGGAGGCGCCCTGAGGAGGCTGTGGGTAAGGAGTTCAAGTATAGAGAAAGGAGCGGACCAAGGATGGACCTTGGAGACACCCGACCGATGGGAAGGTTAGTGGAGAGGTGTTATTTATCTTCACTTGTTGGGTGCTGCCATGGAGATAGTTGGAGAACCAGCCAGGGTTTCTTGGGATACGCACAACGGAGAGGAGGGAGTTAATGAGCATATTGTGATTGACAGTATCAAATGCCTTGGAGAGATTGATATAGACTGATCTAGCCAAGTCACCATGGTCTAAGGCATCATGAATAAAGGAGGTGATTTAGTAGGCAGTGGTCATACTGTGTCCTTTCCTGCACCCGTGTTGTTGCTGGCAGAGTAGGTGGTGTGAGTCTAAATAGTCACTAAGTTAATTTGCCGCTATTTTTTCCAGCACTTTTGAGAGGGAAGGGAGTATGGAAATGGGCCTATAATTACTATTTGAGGTACGGTCACCATTTTTATGAACTGGCATAATCACCGCCCTTTTCCACATAGGTGGGAACTGCCCTAAGCACAGGGACATATTGAGTATTTTAGTGAGGGGTGTTAGGACTGCGTCAAGGGTTAAGGATAGCAGTTTTGCATCAAAAGAATCACCACTGTGCCTAGTCTTACCTAGGAACATAGCAATATATGAGCGGGCAACACTAGTGGAGATGGTTTTGAAGTGAAAAGGTGGAGCACAGTGGGGTGAGTAGAATTGTCCAGCATCTGCAGTGAAAGTCAGAGGGAGAATAGTACTGAGGTCAGAGAATGACATATTGAAAGCATTTGCTATTTTTCAGGGGTCTTGGGTGGAGACACGATCAATAATAAGCATGGGAGGGGAGGCAGACTTGCCACTAGGTTCCTTTATATTTTCCCAGAACCTCTTTCCATTTCCCCAAGTGGCAGTAAGATTGGTCTGATAGTAAGCAGCCTTTGCCTGCCGGATAGCCCAGGTGTATATGTTTTGGGCAGCACGGTACAATTGTTGGTCAGAGAGGCGACCTGACTGAAGGGCTCGGTGCCACAGGTCATCATGGGCCTTCATTTGGTTGAGCAAGGACCGATTTACCCAGGGGAAGGATTTTGTTTTTTCAGTCCTTTTACAAGGGGGGCAAAGATGCCACAGGCGGATTGGAAGGAACTTTTGAAGAAAGACAGGGCGCATCAACCAACAACTGGTGATCAAGTGGGGACCAGTCGAAGTTTCGAGTTGGTTTTGAGATGTATGAACGCCTTTCTGTTGGCGATACATGGAGATCTGGGGGTTGGGGCTTCCAGCTGTTTGTCCAGAGATAAGTTACAGGGGAGTGATCACTGAGCGAGTCCGATAGGACCTGGACATCCTGTTTGCACTTAGGATGATTCATGAATATGAGATCAAGAACAGAACTAGGGCCCGAGTTTTTGTTTACTCTAGTAGGGGTAAGGACCATTTGGAACAGAGTTTGGTACTATAGTATAGAGTTAAGTGTTTCAGCAATACTTTTGCTGCAAACAGAATGTATTTATGTTGTATGCAAAACATCTAGACTGAAGCATAGAAACATAGAAGTTGACAGCAGATAAGGACCACAAGGCCCATCCAGTCTGCTCATTTTTTCTACCTTATGAATGAATGAATGCTGTATAATTGCACATATTGTTGATTCTGTTATTTTGAATGTAACTTTGAAATGAGGCCAACTGGTAAAGTGCAGACCAGGGGAAAACAGAATCCCCATGGGAACACGAGCAGGGGAAATGGAAGTATAGGGAAAGGGTGGAAGGTAGTCCTGCTAAATGCCAGGAGCTTGGGCAATAAAATGCCTGAGCTCCAGGTGATGCTAACTGAGGGAGTGGTGGATGTGGCAGCGGTCACTGAGACCTGGGCCACCGCAGGACATGGCTGGGACCCGAACCTGGAGGGTTACACTATGTTCAGGAAGGACAGGGGGGAGGGAAGGGGAGATGGGGTAGCAATGATAGTCAAAAACTGCATTGGAATAGGGGGAGTAGAGGAGGTGGAGGGAACCATGGAGGTTATTTGGGTCACCTTGATAACAAGGGGGGGGGCAAGAGAGTTAAAATAGGAGTGGTGTATAGACCCCCTGCACTGGCGGAGGAGCTGGAGGAGAGTCTGGTGGCAGATGTTGGGAGACACTGCAGATTGGGCAGGGGAAGGGTGGTGGTGTTGGGGGACTTAAACATGCCAGGAACAGACTAGGAGACTATGACATCCTCGGTGGCCAGGAAACAGAGGTTGTTGGATGTCTTTCAAGATGCATTCCTAACTCAGCAGGTGGGGGAACAAGACCAGGGAGGCATGGGTACTGGATGTGGTACTGGCAGACAGTGACCAGATTGGGGGCCTGGAGGTAAGGGACCCGTTGGCGGGAAGTGACCATGCCACGGTCTGGTTCTGCCTGGACCTAGGAGGGGTAGAAGACTGCACAAAGACAGAGGTATCTGACTTCAGGGGGGCGGATTTTAAGGAAGTGGGAAGGATCCTTAAGGAGCATTTGGATGTGATTGGGTCAGACATGGACACTGATAGTAGGTGGGAAATCATCAGGAGAGGGGTGCGTCTGTGCAAGAGTTAGACGAAAATGCGGTAGGGCCTGAAAACCCTGCTGGTGGACCAGGGAGGTCCAGGAGGTGGTGCGGGGAAAGAAGGCAGCCTATAGGCAATTCAAGTGCTCAAGGAGTGAAAGGGATTGAGGGGAGTATGAGCTGATGGCTAGAAGGGCCACTAGGGTGGTGAGGGCGGCTAAGGCAAGGAAGGAGCAGAACCTGGCCAGGGAAATTAGGAGAGGGAACAAGGGGTTCTTTAGATACATTGGGGAAAAACAAAGGGTGAAGGGGCAGATTAGCAGGATTAAAATGGGAGAAATGGGCACAAGACCCGGGGGAGCAGGCTGAGGTACTAAATGAGTACTTCACCTCCAGTTTTCACCAAGGAAAATGGGGGTGCTGCGTCATACACGGGAGGAGACAGTGATACTGAAGAGGGGGGGACCCTTACCAATCAGGTCTGGGGAGAGGGGGAAGCATCACTGGCAGGAGGGGGGAAGGCTAAGCAGGGAGAAGAGGTATTGGAAGTGGAAATCATAGCAAAGAGAGTGAGGGAAGCCCTCAGGTCCCTTGAGACAGAGAAAGCATCAGGGCCGGATAAATTACATCCCAGAGTGCTGAAGGAACTTGCGGATTTATTTATTTATCAAGTCTAGGATTACAAATACCTTTGAGCCATGGCTCTTTTACAAAGGTTCCACATCAGAGAAATACAAATTATGGGGAACATCAAGACAGGCATTACAACAATGTGGACATTGCAAACATACAGATTAATACAGTTCAAGGGTATGTCCTGGCAAAACTTTTCACCATCTCTCTGAGGACAGGGTGGGTGCCCCAGGACTGGAAGGTGGCGCATATAGTGCCTATCCACAAGGTGGGATGAAGGGAGGTGGCAGGGAACTACAGGCCTGTCAGCCTGACATCGGTGGTGGGCAAGGTGATGGAGGGCATTGTGAAGTAGAGGCTGGGGGAACCTGGAAAAGTCAGGGTGCCTGGACGATAGACAGCATGGATTCTTCCCAGATGATCAGATGGATAGGCAGTTGGCTCCAGGACCAGACCCAAAGGGTCGTAGTTGGCGGGAAAGTATCACCCCCAAGGAGGGTCATTAGTGGGGTCCCACAGGGATCAGTTCTTAGGCCCTTCCTGTTCAATGCCTACGTCTCTGACAAAAGGACAGGTATTAGGAATGAGATGAGTCTCTTTTCGGATGACTCATAACTGGGGGTGGTGGTGGATGGGAAGGAGGGGAGGGTGGCCCTACAGGGGGACCTGGAGGCTCTGGAAAGATGGTCTGGAAAGTGGAAGCTGAGGTTCAATGCAGGGAAATGCAAGGTACTGCACCTGGGGGCCTGAAACCCAGGCCAAGTGTACACCTGGGATGCCACAAGCCCTCGATGGCTGAGAGGGACCTGGGGGTGGTGGTGGATGTCAAGATGAACAACTCGGAGACTTATAGGAGGGCAGCAGCCAAGGCCAACAGGATGCTGGGATGCATCGCTAGGGGGATCACCTCCAGAAGGAGGGAAGTGATCGTCCCTCTGTATAACTGCTTGGTGAGGCCGCACCTCAAGTACTGCATGCAGTTTTGGAGGCCACACTTAAAGAGGGACATTAAACTCCTGGAGAGGATCCAGAGGAGGGCAACCAAAATGATTTGTGGCTTGGTGGACAGGACCTATAAAGAGAGGCTCGAAGAGCTAAATATGTACACAATGGAAGAGAGAAGGGACCAGGGAGACATGATAGAGGTCTTCAGGTACATGAAGGGGGTAAATAGGGGAGGAGCAGTCAAGGTGCTTCAAGGAAGGAAGGAAGAGGGGGCCACTAGAGGGCATGGGTGGAAGCTGGAGGGGGAAGATTCAGGGAGAGAGGAGGGAGGAGGTGCTACTTCACTGAGAGGGTGGTGGAGCCATGGAATGCACTGCCTAGGGGTTGTTGGAGGCAGAGACGGTGGAGGGCTTCAAGAGGGGTGGACAGATACAGGGAAGGGTTCTGGGAGCAAAATCCAATGCAGCGAGAATATCCGAACTGGGAAGGGAGAAGCCAGAGAAGGCAAGGGGCAGCAAGGTCAGCTCCCAGGGTGGGGGATGACCAAATGAGCAGATGCAAAAAACGTTAGGCCTATTCTGCTGGCATTTTAGTATGTTAGTATGTAATACTCTAAAAATTCTTGATTTAAAAAAAAGGCTTAGAAGATACACTGATACCTGAGAGAAACGTACAGCCATAGCTACCTGAGTTTTACTAAACAGAATATATTTTAAGTCTGAGATCCAGAAGGGTTAGAAAGATTATTGAAATATAAAATGCCATATCCTTCCTCTGAGATATTTAAAGAGGGCGATTAGACAGAAGTAAAAAGGCAGTGGGGTTGTGAGTAAAAGGGGAGATGGGTGAGCAGTGAGGTGGGAGCACACAGGTAGTGAAATATTGATTTCCAGATGATGCCATTGAGGAGGGATCTAGGTCACCTGAGCTGGAAAATGCAGGAATGGTAGGGAGGGGAGCTGAGGAGAGGTTGCAAGGTTTACAAAATTCTGCAGGGAGGTCCTAGTTTCATTTAGCTTATTTTGAAGAAAGTAGCCTTTGCTGTGCACACAGTTTTCAGCAAGCATTTCTTAGAGCCCTATATTTTTGAAAGTCGACCTGGTATGAGGAGGCTTTTGAGTATTCACCAGGTCCCTGAGTTTCGAGTATGGTAATTAGAGGTGGCAACCCATGAGAGGTGTTTACATCAAGCCACAGTCTTTGGGAGGTAATGTTGATCCTAGATTTTGAGCAGAGTTTTGGTGAAAGATGCTAGGGCAGTGTCTGTGTCTGGTGCTGTGAAGACCCCATACCAGTCCATGAAGTTACAGGACCGACAGGAGTGTTTGAACATTGAGTGATCTGAGTGGGAGGAACCACAGATACTTGGGGGGGGGGTTGGGGCCAAATTTTCCTGACACAGTAAGTCATACAGTGATTGCTAAAAGTGTCAGATAGGTTATCTGCAGTTGGCCATTTGAGTGGGTGTGATGCTAAGATCCAGTCGATAAGGGAGTGATTTGCAGAGTAGGGGTTTAGTCTTGTAGGGTTGTATAAAAGCTGGACAAGGTTTAGGGCCTTGATTTTCTGGGTGACTGTTTTGGAGCATGCTGAAAGCCAGTTTATGTTGTAGTCGCCTGTAGCATGAGTTTGTTGGATTGGGTGAGGGAGGTAATGGATGCTAGCATGTGTACAGTGGCAGAGGGAAGGGCTTGGGGGAGAAAAGCAAGCCCCAATGAAAACTGGTGACATGGCAGGAAGGACAATTTAAGGAGCAGTAGCTCGGTGTGAGGAGGGATGGCCTGTTTGAGGGCAGTGGAGGAGAAAGGGAACTTGTACATAAGCTGCAACCCTCCACCTCTCTTCCTCTATCCTGTCTATACAGTGAGTACCCAGTGAGCTCAACCATTGAGTTTGGGATTCTGGAGGAGAGTCAGGTCTCTGAGACACATAAAATGTCCGAGGAGTTTAGTGAGACCCAGGCCTTAAAGGAGAAGGCTGCTGTATATTTATGATTTGGATATGTCTGATGTATTTATTATACATTACATCAAGTACTGTACATATGTCAATAAGAGATCAGCCATTTCTTCAGTTGCAACACATATCTAGAGTTTGAGGCTCTGACACAAGGTAGTAAAATGTCAAGCAAGCCTCCATTTACATGCAAATGAGTCACTTGTAATACAGCCCCTCCCATCCCTTGATGTCACTGCAGCAACAGTGCAGGACAAAACATTAGGGTATCAATGCTGTCTAGCCTGATTTTAGTTTAAGTTTGCAATGGCTTAAGGCAGTTCTGTCATGCAACTCACACAGGTAGTAGTACTTGTAGCCTTAATACTGTATGTGTAGAGCAAATAATATATCCAATAGTATTTCATTCACAGGAAACAAAATCTGTTTCTTTGTACTGCTCATTTCTCTCTGTGAGACAGTTGTAACGTTGCAGAGGCAGTAGACTGAATCAGTCAATCAACCAATCAATCAATCGAGCAGTCAATCAGTCACTCTGTATTGAACCAGGTGAACACCCTTGAGAAAATATATTACAAGGTAGGCCCGGGCAGTTTACCAAAGGATCACAAAAGACTGAATTATACACATCCCCTTTCAGCAGCCTGAAAGTGGAGAGCTAGATCATTTACTTTATAAAGTGTGTTGTTTTACATTTCAAATGCTCCTTAAATCTGAGTTTCTGACTGGACATACCAAGACATAGAATGCATATGACATGGAAGGAGTGAGCTAAGCAAATACAAAGCACTACAAACACTGAGACTGATTAGTTTTTACCTACAATAGCTGGAGTGTAGCATCTGCTATGTGAGGACATCCCTACTTCAAATGCTGGCATTACGAAGCGGGGGGGGGGCTGCCACAACTTATCCTTAGTACCTTGAAAGTGAAGTGCTGTAGCTCTCACATGATTGCTAATGATTTATAATGGGAATTGGGGCACTTTTAAAGTCATGGACCTGAGGGGCCATCACAGTTTCCAAGGAGGTTAGGGGAACTTCTTAAGGGTTAGAGAGTAAGGGACTCTAGTAGGATTTGAACCAGAGTCCCCCAGTACTTGTACCTGTGCTTTAACCACTAGATTATCCTTCTTCTATATGCTGCAGCTGATGCTTTCCTGGTAACCTATTCCTTGTTATAGCTGAATTTTTTATTGCCTTACAGCAACCATCCAATCACTGACCGCCTAGTTACAAAGGGAAAGGGGCATATTTGCAAGATTGTTTCTCACTGCTGGTGTCAATCAAAACAGAGAATGCTAACACACACACACAGACACACAACATAATACATCGGGGCCCAGATATTCAAAAGGGTTGTGCCATGCGCAATAGGGATGCGCCAGCGCAAGTCCGAAAATGCGCCATTCTGCGATATTCAGCAGGAGGCAGATGCGCCCCCCAAATCACACTGCGCAAGAGCGCAATGATAATGAATGCATGCACAACTGAAGGGGGAGGAACCATGCATAAATGGCACAGTGCGATATTCAACAACATGCGGCATGCGCAATAGGGGAGAAAGAAGAAGTTGCGCGATAGCGGAAATGTGCCAAAATAAAAAGGAACAAGAGAGAGGCGCAAGAACGCTACAGGGAAGGCACATGTTGCTGAACCATAGCCAGCCACACAGGCAACACACAAACAGGGCAGGACAGAGACAGAGCACCTGGAACCCACAGGAACAGGGAAGGTGTGGGGAGCCACAGTGCAGTGCAAAAGGGGGAAGTGCCACACAGCACCGAGGCCACCACAGGAAGGTGTTCCCGGTGCAGGGAAGTAGCAGAAAGAGACAGTGGGGGAACACAGAACAGCGGGACAAGCCAGGGACATGGCCACTGCCACCATCCAGATGGAGGCAGTTATGAGGGGTGAGAAGGCAGGCAGCAGAGGGCGCAGCCGCTGAAGGGGCCGCCAGCGGTATGTCTCAACAGGCAGTACCGAGAGCTGGCACCAGCTTCGAGGCTGTACATCGATACCAAGATCATAGGCCGGTACCGCCTGAACCGGGAATTTGAGGCGGCTCTGTGAGCTGTGCAGTGATGTGATGCAGGCACCTACACGACGGAGCCATGCTCTGTCAGTGGAGACAAAAGTGACAGCTTGCATGTGCCTGCTCACCACGGGTACCTTCCAGAGACCAACAGGGGACACGACAGGCATAACCCAGTTGGCTGCGTCATGCCACCTCACCCAATTCCTCAGCACACTGCTGCCACATGCTGTGGAGTACATCCATTTCTCCAGCACACTGGCAGAGCACACAGCAAACATACAGGAGTTCCAAAGGGTAGCATGTATGCCTGGCATGCTCGGGGCAATAGACTGCACCCATGTGGCCATCCGCACACCACCTGGCCCCGAAGGGGCCACATACATGAATCGGAAGGGGTATGCAAGCATCAACTGCCAGGTGGTGTGTGATGTCAGGGGGCGTATAATCAATGTCTGTGCCACGCACCCTGGGGGAGCACATGATGCCTTCATCTGGCACCAGTCAGCACTGTGCCACAGATTCGAGAGTGGGGACATCCCCACTGGCCACTTAGTGGGTGAGTATGCAAACCACGCAGAAAGACATGGAGCTTGGGAGGGGCATAGTCAGAGGTGACATGTGTATTGGCCTAGATGGCCCAGGGCAGGGCAACGCTGATCACCAAACTAACTTCCACCCTCTACACACAGGTGACAGTGGATACCCACTCCGTCCCTGGCTGCTCACACCATACCGCGGCCATGACCCCATCGCAGCAACGCTACAATGAGGCACATGCCACCACACGCAATGTCATCGAGCAGGTGTTCAGGATGCTGAAGGTACGTTTCTGTTGCCTGGACACATCTGGCAGTGCCCTACAGTACAGCCCCTCAAAGGCCTGTGGGCTATTCCTGGCCTGTTGCATCCTGCACAACATGGTCAATGACTGTGGGATAGCCGTACAGGTCGAAGAGGGGGACAGCGATGGGGACGATGAGGACACTGGTGAAGATGGTGATGGGCAGCCCCCCCTTGGGCAAAGGGACCCCCGACTGATCCGGCTGGCACAGCTGCACCGGGACACCATCACAGAGGAGCACTCAGCCAACCCAGGTAAGTCATGGGGCCATGTGCAACCACCAGTGGCAAAGGCACAACCCACAGACACGCATGGACAAACAACAGGGGTGCATGTCGTTAAGGGAATTGACCGAGCATGGAACCGCACACGCCGCCAGGGATGGGCAAAGTCTAACACAGCATGCGGTCACACACACACACACACCTCACAAGACATGCACAAAGGGTAGGAGGCACGCCACCCCTAGCCACATACATGTCCACAGACCACCATGCCCAGTGCTTGTCATTGTGCGTGTGTCAGACGCTGGGCACCATTGCACAGTGGCGGACAGCACAACGCAGGCATCATCATGCACACGCCACAGCGGACAGCAGCCAGGAGGGTGTGCAGATGGAACGTGTGCGTGCGTGCAGGGCCAGGTACCCCACCCATGCATTGCATGCTGAACAACACAATGCACACAGGGCAGCATCAGACAGTAGCCATGCTGGGAGACAGGTCAGTCAGGCGCCACAGTGCCACGGCCACCACGGATGCATGGACAGCCCCGCCGAGACCCGCCAGGAGTGACAGGCTGACCAATGGCCTCATGGGGTGGCACCGACGGTCCCCCAGGGGTTCCACTGCGTGAATGCGACCGTGCTTGTGCAGGGGTCTGCAACACACCGAACATGCCTGTGCCAGACATGCTCGGGATGCCCATAGCTGAACCCGGTGTCGACAAGGAGGGTGTCACACGACACCAGGAACAGGGGATGGACATTGCACTGCGCGGTGTCTGGCGCGCATGGGCAAATAACTGTGTGCCCATTGTGGCCATGACAACTGTGATTGCCTGTGTCTGCCTGTCAATGGCAGCAGTCACATCCTCCTGCAACCGGTCCATCCCTGCCAGGAGCAGAGCGGTGTCTCTGCTGCACTGATCCTCTACCTGGCGCAGAGCCGTACTGAGTGCATCCACTGCTGTCACAAGCCGCACCTGCTGATTGACTGATGCTTGGAGTATGCAGGTGTGCTCATCTAAGAGGTCATCTGCCTGATCGGCATGCTGTCCCTCATGGTATTTATGGCCCTGATGGTCAGCACCCCTTGAAGGTGGGTGCTGCACACCAGGGCCAGGCCTGGGCATGTCCACAGGCGGTGCACTGACGCCGACCCCTGACACTGTACCCCCATGGCCATTGGCTAACTGCTGACACTGCCCCTCTGGCTGCCGCTCTCCAGGGCTCAACGGTGCCACCGCAGTGGCCACAACAGCCCCACTGTCCTTGACACACACCAGTGCTGCCCCACTAGTGCATACAGGCACAGGCTGGGACTGTGATGTCATGCAGACCTCCACGGTGGCACCACCCACGGCCATGTCCGTGATGTCACCTGCTGTGTGGCCATCCTGTGGTCCACACGTATCACTGCCCTTGACGTTAGCTCCATCATCATCAGTGATGGATCCGGCTCCAGCCCGAGTCTCAGCATGCTGGCATCCATGGACGCTGGCACGCTGGGACACGGGCAGGGCCTCTTCCGCACCTGCTCCACTAACATCAGTCCGGATGTCCAAGTGGGCCCACTGTCGCCCTGACCCTCATATGCCTGTGGAGGTGGACGGGCCCTCTTCTATCTCCATGCTACCGCCCTCAGTGGAGAAGCCCACCACTGCTGAACCATGTAGACACTCAGGAGCTGTAAGGGAAAAACAGTAGCATTAATGTATGTGACCTACCCTGTCCCCCCGCCATTGACAGACCAGGACCTACCATGCAGTGACGGGCTACCACCCATCTGGAATCCACCACCCGGAACACCCTCGATGGCACAACACTGCATGCTGCCAGCAACCCGCTCTTCTTGTGGGGTCAGGCGTTGCACATCCGGCTGTCCCCCACCGGTCACAGACCGTGCTGTCCTGACGGCAGCCACCTTCTCCTAATCCTCCACCTGTCCGTGCCCATCTTCTTTTGCACTCCTGCACGGACCGCTGGTGGCTGCCATGCAGGTTGATGGACGACCACCTCTTCCCATGCAGCAGCATGGGCTTGTAGTGTCCCTGGCATCCGCTGAGCAGCGCTCCTGGTCAAGGTAGGCCTCAAACAGGGCATCTCTTTCTGCCTTGGTGAAGTTAGGCCTCCTCTTCCGCCCACGCCTCTGCTTCTTCCTCCACCTCACAATCGGTCATTATTCATCCTGTGAGAATGACATGTGTTACCTGTGACTGTGCAGTCCCATGCATGTCCCAAACACCACAGTCCACACTCCCAAACAGCATGCAACTCACCACAATAGACTGCAGTAACCGACTATGGCCAGTGCAGCCCAATGTCGCAGTTTTATAGCGCAACGCATGCAAATGAGGCGAGGCACATTTTTAAGTGGATGCAAATGCAGTGTCTGCACCATTGAATGGCTGATTAGCTGATTTGGTCAATGCCGCTGAATATCGCATCGTTGCACTTTGCGCAGTTGTGTTGACCGTGTTGCAGCCGGGGCACAGTTCTGTGACATGTGCAGTACACACCTAACTGGCATGCCCAGGGTGATGACGCAGGCGCCTGCCATGCTGCTGACGTGCTGTGCGCGGGAGTCAATGCAGGGCACAGCCACCATTGTGCCAGTGGCTCCACTGCGCTGTTCACATATATGGCACTGTGGCGCCGTAGGCACACTGGGGCCACAGTGCTGTAGGCCACTACAGGAGGTGGCACACAGGCACCCAATCGCGCTATATGCATTGGGTTCAAATCGCGCTGTGGCTGTCCGTACGAGAGAGACCCTTGACCCTGTGCCCGACCTTTGCCCCCTAGGCGCCATGCATCCGGCATAGGTACACCACTATCGTGCTGTTCGGTGACAGTGCGATAGGGAATGAGTGTTGCACCGCTACAGCAGCTGCACGCGGTGGGACTGCGCTGCTGAGCCATTTTGACTCCAACTATCTGCTGAGATGGCTCGAGAAGGGCTGCTATGGGAGCCAGGTGGAATTAGCGAATCTGGTGGCCATTGTAGGCCCCATGCTGGGGCTCTGTGAGGTGATGCACCTGGACAGGGCCAGGAGTGCAGTTTGGCAGGAGGTGGCTGGATGCACTGGAGGAGGCCATGGGAATCAGGCGCATGGCAGAGCAGTGTCGCCACAGGTATGGGGGGACCTCAGTCGCAGGGACCCAGACATGCTGCCCACCTGGGCGGGACGTGCCAGGAGGGCACGTGCCACAGCCAGGTAGGTGCCCATCTCTTACACTGTTATCGTCCTACAGGTATCATGGTTGCATGTGCCGGCACATGGGGGGCATCCAGTGTTGGCCGTGGTGGTATCGGGGTGGGGTGGATGGGTTGACGTGTGGGATTGCACACATGGGGGCGGGGAACTTGCTACGGATTGTACTGATGTTCCTTTCTCCCATGTTTGCACCTTAGGCCCAGAAGAGCGAGGCTGGCGAGGAGAGGAGGCGCCCCAGGAGGACCAGCAGGCCGGAGGGTGAAGGTCTGCAGAGGCGCAGGGACCAGCCTGATGATGGTGAGTGCCTTACATCCATGATTACTATTGCATGCTGTGTAACAGGGTGGGCAGCGGGCATGGCCAACATCCATTGACACCACTGCCATGCACGCAACTTGTTACAGTCAGCACTGTCCAGTGGCACTGCATGTCTGGGAGTGCATCAATGAGTGGTCCATGAGTGCACTGGTACATGGCTGTGCCATGCTTCCACACCGCATAGCCAAGTCACTGTACAGCCACGGTGGTGCTGTGCGAGACAAGGGCGGTGGGCGTGTGCAGTGGTCCGCATGGCTGTGGGTGCCTTGGTAGGCAGGTCTTGTGGACACGGTCACTGTGGGTGGTCGCACACCATCACAGGGGCGTGGCACATGGCTGTATGCCATACACAATGGGTGGGCTGCAGGGGGCTGGACAGTCACACGTATTGACTCTGCTCCCTCGTCCTAGGTGGATGGCGACTTCAGGCCACTGAGAGGGGACTGCAGGAGCTGCTACAGGTGGCAAGGGTGACCCTGGAGCTCCTCCAAAGGATGGACTGACACGGGGTGAGGAGGCATAGGAGACATCGGCGCCACATGGAGGATGAGCGGGGCAGGTGATAGCCCATCCATGCCCCTGAAAACACCATCCCCCCCTGGACCCACCCTCACACCCCTTCTTCCCTCTCCTATATGTTCACCCCTGCTCCTTACCCGCCCCCACCTGGTATGTGGCCCTTCCTCCCATTGTACATAATTGTAAATAGTTGTTTTGATTACCTGTTTTTAATACATTTGTTTTGTTATGACAACTGGTGGTCTCTGATTTGCAGCGGGCTAGGTGTTCAGCTGCAGTGGTGTGAATGGCGTCAGGGTGGTGACGATGAGCTGTGTGTGTGTCCAGAGGGAACCGCCTATGGTGTGGGCAGGGGGATCAGTCACTGTCTGTGGTTTGTGTGTTGTTCTCTGTGCACTGGATGCCTGTGTGCAGTGGTCCACGGTGCATGCACTGTGTGCATGGCACCCCTGTCAGACCATCCATGGCCTGTGCAGCTGACACCCTTGCATGTCTGTGATATGCACGGTCTGCTGGCATGTCAGTGGTGGCTGTCCATGCTGGATAACAACTGTACCCGGCACAATGCCAGGTTGCCTGCCATCAGCAGTATGGTGCACGTCTGCCTCCGGTGGCACTGTGGCCTCCACTGTTGTTGTCCCCCCTCCTTGCTGTCACTTGTGTCTGTTGCAGGGGATGTGCTCCAGTGTCTGTCACTTGTGCTCCGCCGCATGTTGGTGGCATACAGCTTCATGGTGCCCGCGCAGGGTGGCTGGCACACCTGTGCCATGTAGGGGTGCTGGACGTGTGTACATGGCAGCCGTGGCCACACGCCAGTGGCTTGGTTGACCCGCTACTGTGTTCCTGTGTTGGTGTGCCCTTGGGTATGGGTGGGTGTTTGTCCATGCACTGTATTGCATCCTGTGTGGTGCATGCTTCCATGCAACACTGTGTGTGTCTGTGCTGGCTGTTGTGGCCAGTGCTGGGACAGGATGTGTCCTTGGGAGGGTGTGCAGGTGCTGTACCACTGGTGGTGGGGTCCGGGCATGCCCTGTCGCATGTGGGTACCTGTGGTGACGCATGGTCGGTCTCTCAGCTGTACTGGGGAACGTGCAGGGTGGCACTGTGTATGCTGTTGTTGCGCTGCCGCCTACTGCAGGGTGCACATGGTGGGCTGCCTTGCATGGCTACTGCAGCACAGGGTTGCATTATCACAGTGGGGTGGTGGCATGCATGGGGTTCCTGCACTGTTGGGCGCTACTCCTGGGAAGTGTGTATGGTGATAGTGCAGGGTGTGCTCTGCATTGGTGGATGGTGTGGCACGGGGTGGTAGGCCCTCCTTGTGTGCTAGTCACAGCTTGCCAAGGGGTGTGTTGGGGCACCATGCCCCGGCTGTGGGTTAGTTGCTGTTATCCATGGGCCAGTGGTTATTCCAGCTGTCCTCTGGTTGTGCAGTGCATGGGATGTGGGGGACGATGTCTGTTCTGCTGTGTGCTCCTCTGCCCATCTGTGGCATGGGTGGTGGGCCCCTGCATCCCTGGTTGTGCTGTTGCATTGCTGCCCTGCTCCACGGGGTGTCCCTGGTTGCACTATGGCGCATCTGGACTGCTCCACTGAGCATCCCTTGTTGTGCTATGGTGCATCAGAGCATGAACTGCACATCCCTGGTTGCGCTATGGCGCAGGTGGTCGCGATATTCAGTCGTGCGTCGAGGCTCATCTTGGCCTGCACAGTTTTTGAATATCGTGCTTCTTGCGCTTGGACGCAGTGGACTTGCGCTTGCTCCTGCTGTTGCGCACTTTTTAGGCGCAGTTTGAATATCTGGGCCCAGGTGTATAATACCACTTAAAACTCTTGTTACACCCAGAGCCACTTATTGGGTAAACTGTTTTGGCTAACAGAAGCAGTAACACAACACATACAGGCACTTCCTTATATGAATACTGTATATACCTCAAATCAGTGCTGCATCACACTCACATGGTCCTAGTCCCTATTAGACCTGCACTTCAGGATGTGCACAACACTTAAAGGTTCTTCCATTACTCAAGTGGGGAACCAAACATTGTGGGTTTGGTTTACTGGTGGAACTGCATTTAGTGCAGCACCATTATCGGTTGCTCTGATGACATCTTCCTCCAGCAACATTGATGGTAAAATGGAGGACAAACACATTGATAAATTCTGGGGGCTGTATATTTTTATTTATAATCTAGATTTGGACAGCAATAGGACTGCTGGCAACTGGAGGAGGCACACAACAGTTAAACATAAGGAGCTGGGAAAATATTGATTTGAAACTATGGTAGATTTCCCCTTTAAGATGGTCTAATTTGGGCAGTAGACTTCTGATATTCACATGGCAGATGCTGAGGCATCTACCATTGTCAGGTTGTTGAGGGGAAAGGGGACATAATTTTTTTAAATTCCTGACAGCCTGGGTCTGGCACTAGACTCATCAGGTAGTTGGGTGGAGGAGGTACAGATTTTATTTTTCTAACAAGTGGTAGCTGGGAGAGGGGTACCAGATCTTTTTAATTCTCTAAGCTAAAGTTTGTGCTTATGGGCATTTCTAAATCCTAATTTGCCATGCACGCTCAGCCAGAGCACATCCAACACATACTGTATACTGGGATTCTAGGGTTATTAAGCAGTCGTACCACCTTAACCTGTTCCTGTGGTGGACAAGCAGGAAAGTCTAGAGGAGAATCAAAACTGCTTTGTAAAATTTCCTTATATAGTTGCTTCCTAGTGCTAGTTTGCAGAAAAACATGCCCAATTTTCCATTGTTTTATTTTTTTTAAAGTATGAGAAATGTAATCTGGTATAAAGTAGTTTTTTTTTTAATATTTCAGAGTGCATGTGATTCCAATTTCGACATGAAGGGAGATGTCCATTCTGCTATTGCAGTCACCCAGGTGTCATTCTGGTTGGTACAAACAGGCCCAATATTTTTAAATAGAAAAAAAGCAGTAAAAAAAAAGACCACAGGATTAACCATTCTCAATCTGTCCTGTTTTTTTTAAATTTATAGGTAATTTGCCTTTTCATCAGATTGACGGCTGCCCCATAAGGCCTGAAAAAAAATTGCTGTGAAGTTTAATCTCTAAACTAGGTAGGGGGAGGGAGACATAACTGACATATATAAAAATTGGTAATAATAGATTTTTATTAATAACACATTTTAGTTTCAATGTCTTTTTACCTTTCCATAAATTTACTTTTGTTTCTGCTCAACATATACACAGGTCCCAATTAAATTCAGCTGTATTTTGCAAACCAAATGTAATCTCTAATATTATTACATTAGAGGAGTCCACCATAATGGAGGCTATAGTTCTAGGAGGATTTTGTGCCTCTATCGGGAGTCCAATGCTTTTATCATAATTTATATTAGATACAGAAAACAATGCATATTCGCTCTATTGTGTTTTCAGTTCTCTCCTGAGTCTTCATCTGCTAATAAAACCACTACATCATCTTCATGATACTCATAACTTCATAGCAGATGCAGTTAGAGTGAGACTTGGAATACCTTCTATTAAGGGGTTTGTCTGAATCTTTCTAAGCAATGGAGCCACACAAAATATAGAGCAAGGGACTCAGAGGACATCCCTGACGTACTCCTCTTCTAAGTCTGCTGGAGCGGCCCAACTAGCCATTAATCAAAGGGGCATACCTCTCAACTGTCCCTGATTTTCAGGGATGTCCCTGATTTTGCCTCAAAATTTTACTCTGTCCCTCCTAAAAATTGTGTTTCCGTGACCAAACAGCCGGGGTTGTAAGCACAAACTAATGTCAAACAATAAAGTTACAGGCTTGTTTTTCTTTAAAAAATGCATTTTACACTAAGCCCTTTATTCTACCAGCTTCCTGAATGGATATCTCCAGTTTTGAAGAAGTGTCCCTGATTTTGGTCCTTTGTCCCTGATTTTTTTAAGCTTTGTCCCTGATTTATGAGGGAGGAGGTTGAGAGGTATGCAAAGGGGTAATAACTGTTGTTCTGTACAGGGTTTCAATCCACACCACAAAAGTTTCAGGAATGCCATACGCTCACAATACTGAAAGCAAATAAGTGTGAGACATTTTGTTGAATGCTTTTTCCTGGTCAACACTTAGGAGAAAACCATCTGTGTTCATTTGACTTCCCCTTATAAAAAGTTCCCTTAGCAATATTAAGTTATCCTGAATTTTACTGGACCTTGAAGGGTACTTAAACAAGCAGTTTTTAAAACTGCAACCCAAAATCTGGCTGCATTTGAAGTAAGTAAAGGCTGCTGTTTAATTATAGTAAAACTGCATTTATGTAAATAACATAAATGCAGTTTCATAGCTTTTGAAAATGTAAACATCAGCCTCTCACTTCGAAAAACAGCCTTGGTTTCTCCCTAAGATGTCTGCCAGCTCTGTTAAGTGATGAGTCATGATGACATCACAGGAGCCAGAGACACAGATCCACATATGTTTCTATAGTGCTAACTAGTTCTTCTTTCCCTCTTTGTTTTGAACTGTTGTACCATAATGACCAGGGCCCCTACTTTTCTGCAGCACAGTGGGACCAAGTTCTGCGGTAAGACTACCATTTGCTGCAGAACTTCTTCGGCGGTGGTTTGTAATTTCTTCGGAAGTTCTGCGGCACTAACAAACTACCACATCACAGTGTCAGCTTGTCATCCTGACTTCACTTTCATGGCAGTAGTTATAGCAATCAGGATGGTGGAAAGCACAGTAACACTAGTTCAAAAAATAAGAACTTATAAAAATAATTTTATGCCTAAAAAAAGCTAAACAAATGTCTCTCCCTTAAGGTCCTAGCCTGTTGCATAAATGACATATGCAGAGGGGATCTTATGTGATAAATAAGGTATTTCTATATGCATGCCATCTATCCCACTAATGAGGTTTCCACTGTGTATCACTTATAGATTTATATGCAATCTGTAACATACATACAAATATGCGTGTGTGTGTGTGTGTGTGTGTGTGGTGAGAAAGACAGAGATACTGTTTGTGTGTGTGTGTGTGTGTGTGTGTGTGTGTGTGTGTGTGTATATATATATATATATTTTTTTTAATTTCCATGAACTTGCATCCTCATTCATACAGGTCCCATTGGAAATGGAATAGAGGAGTTATTGCTAAACTCATTTTTCATGTCAACCTGCTTTCCCTGACACACTGCGTAACACCATCAGGCCATGACATGCATGTGAACCAGTTGTGAGATACAGCTCTCCGGCCCATCACAATGTGTCCACCATATGACAGAACACTGCACCATACCTTCCTAGGCTCCGAGCAGTGATGGGCTCCACCAATCCTTATGCTGCCCAGCCAGCTCCCAGAGCTAATCTCTGAACCTGAGTTGCCGACATGGAAACACAGCATGCTACCCTCTGGCCCAACAACTGTCCCTGCACACAACATTTCTCCATAACTTTTAGGTGATTCTATCAACCAATGACAATATGTAATCAATAACCCTGGCAAAAATGCGTACAGTGCAATTATTTATTTAACAGGTCTATTCTTTCAACAGGTCTACGCATTATTATATTTCACTTTTCTGGGCATAATTACTTTATTTTTCTTAAAAATTTAGACAGTTAAATTAATTTTACCAGTTATTAATTTCAGATAGCGTCTCTATAACTTAAAGGCACAAATAGGTTTGTATGAAGTGAGGTATGGGCTTAACAGGTCTGTGCTATTGGCAAGGTTTTGTTTAAGTTGGCCCTAGTGCAATAACGTAAGACTGAAAATTGTATTAGGCTATAGTGCAGGTTGAACAAATATCACCATGCATGATGTGCTGTACCACTGTCTCTGGCAGTGGGGAGCTGTGGTAGATAAGTGACTGTTCATTTCTGTTGCAGAATGCAGCCATTTCATTAGCTAATGTATGATGAAATAGCAATGATAACATCACACTCTGAGCATATAAGGGGGTTTTGGATAAAAAAAGAGGGGAAGAGAACCAGGTTCTATGTATAAACAGAAATATTAATAAAAAATCACCAAGAAGAGTGAATTCTGCGGCACCGCAGAAGTTCTGCAGTAGATTGCAAGTTCTGCGCAAAATTCTGCTGCCGCAGAATTCTAGGGGCCTTGATAATGACCAACACCATGTATTACCTCATGGATTATTTTGATCAGTACATATGTTAGGTTATGATTTTGTTAATTTTGTTTACTTTAACTTGCATAAATGTTTTGCAATCCAGCTGACTTTTTCTTTGGTAAACTGCATTACAGTACAACACTTCAAATACCTGATGATCTAATGGTTATATGATGCACTGAATTTTGTTTTTGTTAACCAGGAGAGACACACTAAGCTGAAAGCTTGTTTACAGGTGTGGTGTGGAGCACACACAGCAAAGTACGGTATTATTCAGTTTCAAAGCTCATGCTGTCTTGTTAATCTACAGATAAGGCTTTCTTTTCCATATGAACCCCCTGCACCTTGCCTGCCTTCTGTTGAAGACCCCACCATCCATACCCTGTCCTTAGTACTGCCTGGGGCTGCATATGAACTTGTGGTCTCATGAAGAGAATTATCACACCTCAGATTGTAATTTGTACCTCAGAGAGTTGTGCACACCTATACTGATATGCATGATCAGCTGGCACTGTTAAAAAATGCCTCCAAATCACTCTCCAGTCCACATTCTCAATGTTTGACTTCTGCCCCACAGTAAACATTGAGTGCATCAACACCTTCTGCACAGTGAAGGTAATATGTACAGTTCCCTGTTGTGTTTTCCCATATTAACCAACACCTAGGGTCTTCCTGGAGGCCAAGCAATAAGCATCATGACCCACCAGAAAAATCTGCTGATTATGCCCTCATAAGGGCTGCACTTACAATGGATAGCAATATTATTAGCAGGAGAGGCTTACTAATACCTTGAGCAAATCCACCTGACTTCAAGTGTCAGTCTACTCCTTTACCTGTGATCTGCAGAACCCCACTGGACAGTTCCCAGCACTTCTTCTCCAGTACTTTTCTGTGCTCTACTCCACAATGCGAGTTGGCTGGTTACCACCCTTCCAAATTTGAATGAGCTATATACTGACTCCCTCAATACTGTCCTAACAAACATCAACACCCCCCCCCTCACCAGTGGGTAATCTCCCTAACTGAATTCAAGTAACAGTTTAGGTGCAGCCCTGCCACTCTGAGTATTTGTCATCGCTGGCTACTCTCATCCACAGTCAGGAAGTGATCACGATGCTGGCAACCGCACATTTCAGATCTCACAGTGATCTTCTCAGCGTCCTCCTTCATGTCTTCAACTAACCTGAATATAGCTGTACCCTGCTAGAATGTCCTCCTCAGTCCCTCTCTGGCATTTGTTCTTCTCACCTGCTCCCCACACCAAAAACTGGTGAGTTCACTACCCTTCCGCATCATGAATGTGGTTAGTACAGTCTCCCGTGTTATATATGCGTATTAATAATGAACATGATCTTCTGGTAGCCAGGCTGATAGCAGCATGGCACAAGTGGAAAAGTAGACTTTCCTACCCATATAAGATCTAAGCCACCTATGATTAGGCACTATTAAATGACATGCATAATGATGTGCACACCTGTCATTTAATAGTGCCCAATCAAAGGTAGCCTAGAGCTTTTAAGGATAGGAAAGCCCATCATTCCCCTTGTTCCTTGCTGCTATGAGCCTGACTTACTGGAAAGATATATTTATATCTGATATGTCAAAATATAACAGGGACTGTACTGCTTGCATTCATGATGCAGAAGGGTGATGAGTTCACCAGTTTTCAGCGTGAGGCGGAATAGTGAAGAATGAATACCAGAGGGGGACTGAGAAGGCCACTCTTGCAAGTTACTGCTATGTTTAGGGAAGGAAGACAGAAGGAGAGATTTATGAGCAAATTACTGTAAGAAATAAGATGTGGGGCTGCCAGCACCTTGATCACTACCTGAACCCATTGTCCTGGCCAACATTCCCATTCCAATAAAATCAGTTCATGCAATTGTCCAAGGCTGCGTGTGGATATTAATGTATGAAATGGCTGCCACTACACGTTCAGTCACTTCACTACCAGTCTAGTATTTCTTGTAAAGCACTTTGGGATACAATGTGTATGAAAACCACTGTATAAATGCTGGTTCTTATTACTATTATTATTTCCATGGAAAAGAAGACAAGATAAGCATATATTTGAGTTTAGAAAGTATGAACCTCACCATTGGACTGCACAAGAACTTTGCTACAGAAAAGTGGTGGTTTTGGTGGTAAAGGGTGTGGTTTACTTCTAAACAAAGTAATGTACTTGTTGCTGCTGCTGCATTTCACTTTGTTGAAGAAATCTGATTTATTGACTGTACAAATGTTTACATTCAAACTATGGATTACATTTGTAGGTTCTGTCAAAAACGTACTGGAAAAGAATAATAGGAGAAAATATACAGGTTTAATAAAAATGTTAAAAGTGCATAGTAGCATACACCACCCCAGCACCCCTATTGTAGCATGCTGGATCCACCATAACTACTAGACCACCAGGTTATTCAAGATATGTACTGCACTGTGATTTGCCACAGAGAAAGTCGACTGGATTAAATGCATTTTCAAGCGTGTTAAAGTTAAACAAAATGAACAGAACCATAGCCTAACATGTGCATTATACAAAACAATGCATGGTTTTGACCATTTAGGTGAAACAATTCTATACAAAGGGAAAAAAAGAACTAGTTAGCACTATAAAGAGCCATATATCTCTCTGACTTTGGCTCCAATAATGTCATCACATAACACATTTGGCGGACATTTTAGAAAGCAGGTAAGACAGGTTTTTTTAAATTGGAAGGCTGATTTTACAATTTTCAAATGCTCTGGAACCACATTTAGGTAAATTATAAAAATGTAGTTTTAGCATTAATGAATACAGCAGCCTTTCCTTTAGTCACCTACAGAGCCAGATTTTTGAATAGTTTGTTGCCAAAATGTTGTTTAGGTATCCTTTAAGGTACATGTTTGCATCGGGCTAACAAGTAGTTCAGCAGCTTCCACTAACCTTTATGTTCATATTTTTGTTAATATCTTATAGTCTGCATTAACCAGCGTCAGTGACCTCCAGTTTCTTAAATTGGTTTTATTACCTTTTTGTAAATAAAATCAAGAGTCCTTGTGACATAGTGTAGGACAAAACACCGCCGTGAGACAGTGGTTGCGTACTTCTGTCAGAGGACTAATCAAATCCTTTTAAATCTTTGATAAAATTCAGAACTTAGGCCATCCTGCCCAGGTGCCACATTCTTGTTTAATGCATCAATGCCAGCTTCTATCTCCTTTACAATTATGTGATTCTGCAAGTGTTTCGACCACATCTGGTAGAAAGGATTCCTAGTCCAGAAAAAGACTGGTCCTGTGCTATCCCCCTGCCTTCCCAAAGTTGGAATGAACATAATTCTGTACTTCAAAATATCTGCTTTAGTAGTGACATGATGTCCTTGCATGGTCAGCAAACTGTCATTTCCTACTATCCACTCATTTTGGCAGTCTCTAAAGGAGTCAGAAGTCTGTTTGGTAGTATGTAGTATGAATTGCATCTCCTGATGTAATGATTTGCCTCGATCATATGGTAAAGTTCTCAGTTCTGTAGTTAAATTTGTGATTAGGTTTCTATTATCCTGGCCATATGTTTGATTGGGAAATAGCTGTTTGTAATATTTTTCTCACTTATAAATATTTTAAATCTTGTGCCATAGCTTTTGTACTGGAATATTTTTGAAAGAAAATTCTCTAGTACTCTCCTTACTGTCCTCCCACTATTGTAATGGATCATCATACAGGCAACAGACTGATAGTCTAGCTTCCCAATGTAAATCCTATTTTTGTTGAATCTCTGGGTCAGAAAATGTTTGACTATTTATTCTCCAAGGTCCTTTCCCCGAAGGTGGGGAGTGACCCCATTGTACTGTAATTGTTAAGAGTTTATGGTCTGACATTTCAGTGGCTGTCAGGTCAGGTCTTAGTACCTAAAATACAGTAGAAATAAAAAAAAAATAGTCAATCCTGGTTTGTAAAGTACCCTTGTTGAAGGCATACCCTCCTGTGTTATGCATACCCCTATATGCATCAATCAGTGAGGCCTGCCTAACTATGGTTACTAAAGAGAATCACAAAACATCTTTTGAGTCTTTTTGCCTCAATCTGCTTTTTCAGCACCACAACTGAAATCTCCACCCCATAGTATCAGCCTTGAAGTGTGAAGATACAGCTGAAAGTCATGAAACAAATCTACATGTGCAGCTTTTATTTGTGGGGCATATACCACTATCATGCAAAATCTAGTTACCCTATGATTGAGGTCTAAAATCATGGCTCTGCCAGAGACCACATCGATTAATTTAGAAAACTGAAAGTCCGTGCCTGTGAAGAGTATCTCTGCTCCATCACTGCGCTCTGGGCTGTTGGACTCAAAGGCAGGGCCCTTGGGCTATAATTTAGTGGCCTGGGTAGTTTCAAACTGTGTTTTCAAGCAGGTGTCCTATAAAAAAATTATTTGAGCAGTACTACCCAGTAAAGTGGTGAATGTGGTCAGTCTTTTTCTGTAGCTTTTGATGTTATTTATATTCAAAGTGACAAATGTTAAGGTATCCATAAAGCAAAATTGTGAAAGGACTCCATTAAGTCATGTCCCATTTTTGCCACAGATCTAGTTATTCTAGCAAATTTAGAAGTTGTAATATCCATCTTTTGTTCCTCTTGATCTGAGGAAGGGTCAGGTAAAGAGGAAGAAACTGAGGATTATTCTGAGAGTTCTTCCTCCTCCTCATTGTCACCCCATGCCCTCCCTTGTCCCAACACCCCATACTTATTATGTAGTACCAGTTCACTTTTTTTCACCTTAGAAGTCAGCATAGTCCCAGACTTTGGCCTCTTCCTCCTACTCCTAGGAGTTGCCTTCTCAAAATTATCTGGGAGGGGGTGCTGGCCTGGTGGCACTGAGGGCTGAGGTGCTAGATGCCTTGCCTCACACTACAGCAGCAATCTGGGTTCGGGAATGACCTTGGATCATCGGGGTGCCAGCACGAGGGGGAGTGGGATTGAGCAAGCCGGCAGGCTGCTCTCCTCTCCCGGGGTGGGTGGGTAGTCATGCCCCCTTGTAGTTCTGCCCTCACTGGATGGAGGTCCAGTAGGGTAGCATAGGAGAAGAGGGGGCAACAGTATGTGTGAGCAGATGGAGCTGAACCAGCTTCTGGTGTGCGTGCATGTCTCCACACGCATGTACAGCCAGAAGCATCAGTGTCTTTGCACAAGCTAGGCATAAGCAGTTCACCTGCATCGGTTCCATCCTTGATAGAAACTGCAGTCAGTTGTTGAATGCTTAGAGCCATGTTCATGGAGTCCTTTGCTCCTTGCCTGCTCCTAGGACAGAGGTCTGCAGCTGGCAGTTCACCAGTCGACTGTCAATAATTCTGCATTACTGAGTTTGATTCATCCAGGACCCAGCCACCCTCTGGAGTTTGTAGCCATCCCGCTGCAGAGAGTGCTTTTACGGGATACCATTCTCTTGATTTATTTTGTTTTGCCTCCTGTTTCTGAGCAGCAGCATTTTTCTGGGACCCAAAGTTCTGTTGCCATGAAGATTTTCTTCCATCAGCTTGATGTGAGCTGTTGCAGAGGGCGGTGGCTGGCCAGCTGTGGTCTTTAAAGGCATGAATATGGTAGATTCCAAGTCTCGTTTTGCTTTGGCTGCTTCTAATTTGTTCTCTTCAGCTTGTAGAAGTGCTAGTAAAATCTGTCTCTGCTTTTCATGTCTGTCTATCATGTTAGATATACTTGGTTGGTTTTCCAAATTGCGAAGTTCCAAGGTAAAGTCCGACTCAGCACTCTGGTATGCAATAGTCTGTTGATTCGTGACCGTGTTCATCTTATCTGTAACATCAGTAGATACATCCTTCTTTGTGGCATTAACAGCATTCTACCCCACAAAGGATCGAACCTCTTTAGTGCCTGCTGCTACTCCATCCACTTCCATCTCCTCCTCATCATCATCCTACCATCTTGGTCTGGTGGCACCCCTCCTCAGAAAAAGTGTGGTATTTTTATTAAGAAGGACTACAAACAAATACAATAACAATCAAATCACACTATCATATACATACAGAACATACATACAAAGCACTTAATTACAGCAATCCAAACATATGATTTTAACATAAGTGTATGTTCCTTATGGAGGTTTAAACCATCTTTCACAATTTATCCATAAATGCTTAATTTTCTCCCTATTGTACATTTTTCCATCCACAGCCCATACTTTCTGTATTGCTATTTGAACATTATCAATCATTTCTCTGTAACTGATTACTCTTTGCTGAGTTACCCACACGCATCTGGACTGCCATATATAATACCTAATTATTGCAAGTATTACATATAATGTTTCTTGATGATATTTGCCCCATCCTCTGTTATTCTCACCATACATTAACATTGAGTAGTTTATTGTTTCAAAATGAGGTTTCTCCCATTCTTCTGCTTAAAAGGACCAAAAAAAGCTTACAAACGGGCACCCAATAAATAAGTGCTCCTGCGTCTCAAATGTCATTTATACATGTGTTCCTTAAACAATATCTATCCTGTAGCTGTTTGTGTTTATTATTGTTTCCTACATATAATTTCTCATATAGTCCTAACCATACTGTATCCCAAAGGAAATCTGGTAATCTTTTAGATGACGATATCTTAATGTTTTTGTTAATCACATTTTGCTTACATCCAGGAAAAGAGACCTCCTCTTTTCTTTCTGCCAAAATAATTGGAGCATATATTGTTTTCCTATCTTGAGTTTGAAGCTGCAGACTTGTTAGTCCCCATTTCATTGCATTTTTAATCTGTTCTAAACTATAATGTGGTAATCCTGAAAGTCTCCATAATACATTATTTTTTCTATGAGTCCAGGCTTCTAGATTAGAGTTTACCCAGCATAAAACTTGAGACTTCCAAATCTTCTTTCCTGGTTTTAATGTGCCTCCAGTATCATATACTAAAAAGATACTACTAAAAAAAGCTATGGGGTTCACCATGCCTAGGTCTCCCTCTTTAAGTGACCTATATAATTTCCTCTTAATTGGATTTGGTCTGATTCCACAATTCTTACTGAAAAAAGACACTATATAGAAATGTGTACAGGCTCAGGGCCGGGAGGATAACATAACTTAAGTATAAAAAAATTGGTACCAGTAATGTTTTAATTAAGATTACCCTTTTCTTTTTAGCAATCTGTTGACCCTTCCATGAGGCTACCACTCTATTTGCTCTCCGAATTCCAGCTTCCCAATTGTGTCTTATTCGCTCTTCTCCAAACCTAAACCCTAATATTGTTATTGGGTCTTTTGCAATCCCAATCTTAGATAAGTTCCCTCTTTGGGTATTAGTGTATCTCCTAAAGCAATTCCTGTACTCTTCTTGTAATTAATCTTGAAACCTGAAGACTCGAGACCTTAGAATACTTCCTGAATGATTTCTTCCTCAGTGGGGTGAAATACACGGTACTAGATCATCTGCATATGCTAGAATCTTTGTGGGGGGGTTCTGTTCATTAAGTTTTTCCCATGTATAGCACTATGATTATTTATTTTCCTGATTAATCCATCTGTACAAAAAACATATAAGAGTGGGCTAAGGGGACACCCTTGTCTAACCCCTCTTTTGATAACCATCTCTCTCCCTATCCACCCATTTATGTTTGGTAAAAAAACTGCATTATCATACAATACTCTGAGCCATTTTATAAATTTCTCTGGAAGGCCGTAGGATTTAAGTACTTGAAATCGATAACTATGTGAATCCGGGTCAAGGCTTTCTTCTGGTGTATGCTTATTATATAGCCTTGTACTTCATTTTTGTTGCTCTATAAAATCTCTCAACATAATCAAGTTGTCATATTGATATCTTCCTGGGATGCTATGTCTGACTATCATCAATCAATTTGTTGCTTACTACCAGAAGCCTATTTAAGAGAATCTTACTTAATATTTTCAAGTCTGTATTTAAAAGGCTTAATGGCCTCCAGTTCTTTATAGCCTCCTTGCCTTTTTTGTATAATAAAATCAATATTGCCTGGTTCATAGTTTTGACAAGCCTTCCCATTAAGCATACTATTAAAGACTATTTCAAGAGCGTGCAATCTCTTCTATAAATGTTTTGTATAGTTCTGCTGTGATACCATCAGTGCCTGGTGCGAATCATTTTTAAGGATTTTATGGGGGGCTGTGGGATTCAAACCCAGGTCTCTAGATTTGCAGCTCAGAGCCTTAAACCACTGCGCTATAACTGCCTCCATTTTCAGGCATGACCTGGGGAGTACATTACAGGTAATAAGTAAATAAGCACAGGGTGCTATAAACAGGTACATAGAGCAACGGTAATTAAAATGATTCATAGGCAATATACAGACAACATTTTAAATCAAGTGTTTGTAGTAATTCAAATCATAGAAGGGGAGAAGAATAAATTACTCACCTGTAGTAATCTGAGCTTTCTTCCAAAGGAATCCACTAATATTATTACTGTAGCAGTGCTGATTTAAAGGAGCACTGCTAGAGTAATAATATTAGTGGATTCCTGGGGTTAGAATCGTGAGACTGTCAGAGTGATCATTTCCTAGGTCTCACAAGAAAACTTGATTGCACAATGAGAGAGTCAACAGACAGAAAAGGAGAGGCTAGAACAGATCCTTGCTTTTAACTCTTTCTGCATAACAAATTGCCTTACTCAACCCTGTTACACTGAGTCACAGATACATTTAATATTAAATATTTGCACAATATACAAAATAGACAGCTAATGGATACACACAACACAATAAAGAAAACTGCATGATGTGCTAAACTTGACTTAAGTCTCAGTTTTCTTTTACCCACTAATGATACAGTTCTCATAGGAAAATTCTGTTAAGGACTTGAGTCGGGTCTGTGCATGTGTGCAGGACTTGAGTTTCAGATCTGACTGATTCAACCTTTCCATGCCTTCTGGGATAAAGGGCTCTATCCTTACCTAGGATGTCAAGGTACCAGGATATGTTGTAATCACGCTGATCAATTTTATTTTATTTTATTTTTTTGGCAACATTCAGCCAGTCTCCCTTTCATCCTTGGTCTCAACTGGTTCAGGAGAGACCTCCTTCCTTAAGAATGACAGATTAAACTATTGCATTCATACTTAAAAATGGGAGTCGAGTAGACTTTGGTTCTTCCAAGTTGCCCTAGCCATATTAAAACCAGTTGATGGCTTATTGGGTTGAAGAAGAGAGTCTTTTGTGCAATCCCAGTCAGACTGGCTTTCTCTTTTGACTTCTGAGAGTCAGACTTTAATAGGCCATTCATAGAAATGTTTAACTATCAACAGAAGGAGATCAAGGGCAAATCAATGAATGAAAGCATTTCTAGTAAAACACTGCGTTTTCACACATAGCAGATATTTCAATAGTCAAAGAAAGGAAAATTCATATACATTTGGCATCACAGCATCTCACAGAAAGAAATGGATAACTATTTAAAGTGTGTTCTTGGCTGTTCTGGGAGAAAGGAAAGGAAAGATCTTCAAGGAATCCTCTCCATGAAGCTCCATTTATGGGTTTAAGACAGAGGCACTAGGACCCACAGAAGAAAATCTTTTGGCTAGGGGACCAGCAAGGGCTACTGGCTATGGTACCTACCTGACACTACATGTTGCTGTGTGGCTGCCCATAACCGTTCTCAGCTCCCTCACCTCTGTTCTTCCAATGGACGAGCAAGCACTGTGGGAGTGAATTTTTGCCTCTGTTCCTTTTACATTCATCACTGTATTCCGTTGTTGCATTTATTTTTCTGTTATGTCTGGCTCATCAAAGAAAAGGGGGACCAAACAGCCCTCCTCCCCGTTACTTTGCTAATCCTCCATTGGGCCAAGTCATTACATGTACTCCTCTGATGCCTGCTTCTCCATGGACAAGAGGACTCTTAACAAACCAGTAAAATTCTTAATTTTATTTAAGAACTTATCTAGGCAAAAGCATGGAAGAGGCCAACGTTAATGAACATTATTGATGAGACAGTGATTGTGGGGGTAGCCTAGTCTCAATAGGCAAACAATGCCTGCTTTAGTTCTGATTATAGGTAAGGGTAAGACATGACAAGGTGTAAGTTATTACTCGGAACTGTACCAACTGCTGCACTGAGGCTGAGGTTCTTGTGTGGAGTGCCTTCAACCACCTTGAAGTGCAGCTCAGGAATTGTAATCCACACCCTGAAGTGTCTTACCTGTAAAATGGTCTATTGTAAAAAAAAATGAATCAAGATTAATTTAGCAGATTGGTTCCTATTCCTGAACTGCATGGCTTTGGAACATTCACCAGTCAGGAAGCAGGGTTTTTCTATGCATTTTGTAATATACTACTGTATAAACCATAGTATAATAATGTATTATTTATTTATTTAACCAGGTGAGACACACCAAGCTGAAAGCTTTTTTACAGGTGCAACCTGGGAGCAGAGGGAAGTTAAGTGACTTGCTCAGGGTCACACAGTATACAAGTGGAAGCTGTGGGATTCAAACCCAGGTCTGGTCTGCTGGATTTCACCAGATCTGCAGCTCAGAGCCTTAAACCACTGCACTATACTACCTCCCATATTAATAGCAAGCTGATTGCAACCTCTTTTTATGTTTGAGTGCAGAGTGTAAGCAGACATATTTGATGTGTCTGAGTGAGCAAGTGGGCTATGGATGTGTGTCAAACTATGAACCAATGAAGCATATGCAAAGGAGCCACTCCTCTGTCACAACCAGTGGTGCTGGCCCTGGTCGATCATGCAGGTGTGCATTTGCATCCACTTTTCAAAGGGGCTGAGCACGCCTATCCCTGTGTAGAGCTCTCACTGAGCCAACACCCCAGTCCTAGCAAAGATGCATTTGCCATACAGTTGTACTCTTACATAATTTCTCTACCTGTCCCCAATGGGGTCTGTCAATCCTCCAGTCCTTAAGTAACTGATTCCCTGCCCCACCCCAACACCATCTGGCATCCAACACTTTCCTCCCATCTGTACTCACACCACAAAAAGGATACAGCCAGGGGATCTGTTGGAAGAGAATCCCATGGTGGGTGACATACACACCCCTCCCTCCCTCCACCTTAGTCAGCTGCTGTCTGATAACAACAGAAGAAAGACACACACACACACACACACACACACACAATCATCTGACCATTTCACAGTATTTCCTTGTCCTCCACATTTTAGAACCCAACCTCCCTCCTCCCCTGTCCCAGTGAAGTTACATTTGCAATACAGTCTTCTACTTACATGATTTCCTCGCCTGCTCCCAATGTAGCCTGCCAGTCCTCCAGCCCTTAAATAACTGACTCCAATGCCCCAGACCCTTTGACACCCACCACTCTCCTCTAACCCCACAGAAAGGATACAGCCAGGGGATTTTTTTTAATATACTTTATTTTTATTCAGAGACATATTTTTCTTCCAATTTCAGTAGACATAATAATAGTTCATCTCGAAATTCCAAATTTAAGTATTTCTAAAAAGCATAATTTTTTTTCTTATTTTCGAGGGGTCAAGAAGCAATGTCCATAAGTCCTTTTTTCCCCCCATCTAAGTTAATTTCAAAATGCTGTATGCTCCAAGCTTTTATGCCCTTTTATAAGTTTACATAATAAACAGTAATTCTTTAAACCAAAACACCTTTAAACTTAAATGTACATTTAGTAAATTAATAATGTAACCCCCTTGTTATCCGGGGTTACTAGAATCCCAGTAAGACCTAGTGGTAGGCAGGGAAGGCAGCTTGTGAAACTCCAGTTAAATGAGTTTCACACTGTCTCACTCTGTTCTCAGTCTCAGCTGAGACTGAGGGATGACATCACCAATAGAACTATCGCAGCTGCATGAGCCACATTGGAATCTGCAGCTTCAGGGGCCTAACATAGAGCGTTGGGAGGTTATAGTCAGTCTTCAGTCAGTCTTCAGTGAGTGAGTGTGAAGTTGGGAGTTTGCTGAGAAAGCAGCTCAGTGAAGGCTCTAAGAGCCTCAGCCCTGACAGAGGGCTACTTTTAAGTAAAAGGGTGTGTGTCTCCACCTTAAAGAGAGACACAGAAGATAATTGAAGTGGTGGAGACCACTGTTTTTGGGTCTCAGTGCCCCCTCCCTTCGGGGGCAGAAAAGGTTTCCCTGCAGATTCCTGGGGCAACCCCCTAGTTCTGCTCGTAAAGGAGAAGCTGCCTGTTTGTTCCAGAGTTTATTTGGGAGAACAAGAAGATTTGTGAGTCACCTGTACATTTAATACAGGGCACCTGCAACGTGAGGGTGAGTGTCTGCTCTTGCTAAAGGGCCTATGTTTTTCACCCTGGGACTTGTGTGACAATGTGGGGATTGAACTACTAAATATTGGGACACCTAGAGTAATGGGCCAAGCAAATTAAAAGTAGGTTCAAGTCCAGAGCTTGTTGGGATGCAAATGATATGTACAGGAGATGTGACAGACGTCTACCCAGAATCTACATTTGAAAGTTCAGTAAAGGAATTGTTCAGTTTTCAGAGAAATGGCTGGGTATGGGCTGTGGGAGCTGGAGGTGGGTTGCCCCCCATCTTTAGTGACCAGGTCCACCTCTACAGTTTCTTCTGTGATTCTACTTTACCTCAGGCACTTGGCCAGTGATGAGGGAAGTACCCAGACGATGGGATTGTAGGAAAATTCTCTCTAGGAGTCAAAGGCTCTAGTGTGGTTTGGGGAGCCACAACAAGATAATTGGTTCATTCCTCAAATGGACTGCGGATCAAGTGGCCGTCGGGGGAGCAGGGCCAGTGGGGAAAACCTAAGTAGTGTACAAGTCGGGCTGTGTACCCAAAGCTGTGTGCAAGTCTGGGCTGTGTGCCTGGTGGGTTTAGAGCCTGAGGGCTGGAAATAGTCGTAAAGTGTTCTGTTGTCTCTAATCTGCATTACCAGGAATGTAGCCCCATGGGGGTCCGTCTATGCTTTGTTTGTTCAGCTTGGATGTGAATAAAAGCCACACTGTAGAATCCCATTCCTGGTTCTGGACATTACAGTTATTGCTTCCTGTGTTCAGATTTACTTCGGTGCCCCTGTTCAGAGTAGCCAAACCTAGGTCCCCTGTGCCAAGTAACCTCATCCTCCCTGAACCCAGTCCCCACCAGGTATTGCTGTCAGCTTCAATAGCATGCCACCTGTCATTCTGGCAAAAAGGCAGGGGTGAGGGGTTACAATAATATCCAAAAATATTTAAAACTAATGAAGAAATGTCCAGTCTAATCCTCTTGGTTTAATCACGAACCCACTGGCATATACTGGGTCTCATCTGCCTCCTCTTCCAATTCAGAGCCTAAGTCCTCAGGGACACCAATATTCTTTTCGTAAAATTCTCTTGCTTATCAACATCAATAAAAATGAACTTTCCCTGAAAAGTTATTTTTAATTTGGCAGGTGCTTGTAGTACAGCAAGTATCCCAGCCTCAGTGAATTCAGATTTTATAGCCAAAAATCTCTTTCGCCGACACTGAGTTATCATGGAGAACTCAGGGTATAGATGCAGCTTAGCACCTTCATAAAGAATTCCTCTTCGCTGTCTAGTAAGACTCAAGTCTTTGTTTCTTTCAACAATTGAAGAGAAAGTACAAATGACGTAACGTACAGCTGCACTTGATCCCTGTTGAGCAGCCTTAGATTGCAGTCGGAAAACTGATTCAAGAACTAGAGGCTGTTCAAATGAAAAGACAGTACCAAGCAATTTTTCTATTTGCTCCTTCAGCTCCGAAGCAGCAATATCAGCCGAAAGACCGATAAGGCGCAGGTTTTTGAACAGAAGGGTGTTTCCTGTTTTTTCCAGTTCACTCATTATTGCAAGCTGCTCGTGAAGAGCTGCATTCGCAGCACTCACTATGGTAAGGACTTGCACAGAAAGCTTTTCGTTGGATTTTTTGGCAGCTTCTACCCGTTTCTCTACTACCGAAATGTTTTCCTCGATTTGCGGGCAGCGACTCATGATGTTTCTGAAAGAAGAATTCACCTGCTTTAAAGAGGTTCACATTTCTTCTTGAAACTCTAAAATGATGTTTTGGATAGAATGCAGTGAAGGCTTTAAAGGTTTGGGTTTCATGCTCTGGTCTGGACATCCTATAACAGGGGAGGCCATTTTCTCCTCCAGACAGCGCAGCAGCTGTTACCCCCCTCCCATATCAGAGTTGTCTTTCCTTGTTGTGGGAGAGAAATTTCTCAATGGAAGTTGCCTTGCTTTTGGCAGCTTCCTTTACAGTTTTTGTTCTCTTATGTGAAGCCATTCATGTATTTTCAGCTCCAAAAGCAGATTCCAACCGCGGAGCTCTACAACAGCCATGGTGCCTTCAAAATCTCCCAGAATGCCCCCCAGCCAGGGACTTTCTTAACTGGCAGGGATTCCCATGGTGGACAACTTGCAAAGCCCTCCCTTCACCTCAGTTGGATATAGACTGTCTAATGACAACGGAAGAAAGACGTGAAATGAAACTAAGTTTGAATATTGTGCACTGCACGTGGACTTATTTTTTTTCCAGGTAAGTACATGTGCAAAGAGCTGACTATTTTCAGTCATGACCCAGAAGAATACAAACAGAACAGTGCCGCAAGGGTAACAAGGACTACAACGAATATGTCCAAGGGAACAGAGTACAGTGAAGAGCATTTAAACAAGATGTACATAAAGGAACACAAGGTGTATGCATATCTCAAGTACAGGATACAGAAGCAGTCCAGTAGTTATTAAATACAGGTATACATTCAAGGATCCATGGCAATAGGCAGAATACAACAGTGATGCGCAGCTAGAAGCAGGTACATAAGTATGCATCAAGTAAGTACTTATGATAGCCATTACAAAAGCTTGTGGCCATAGAGAAAAGGCGGATGACACCCAAAATGGAATTGTAAAGCCAAAAAAAAAAAGGCAGTATTACCCAGATTTGTTTGAATGGACTGGAGATCCAGGTCAGCAGATCTTTGGGGGGTAATCAGGATGAGTAGGCAGACATAAGGATGCTAATGGCATCAGCAGCTGATTCTGAACAATGCCACATATGACACCCCAACAGATCATAGGGATTGTGTGAGGGACAACCAAGCCTAGAGTATAAGATGCAATGATCCCTGGCAGTTAGTAGCCTGAGCCAAATGACGTAGGTTATTATAGGTGACATCCCATTTCTAAGGAAGGCCTTGACCATGGCTGTGTACACAGGAACCCGTACACCAGTTTATGTAATAGAATTCCATGGGCAATAGCAAGCTGAGCCTTAGACATGGGATTACGTCTGATCCCATATGAAAGCCCAAACCTAGTATTTACTGATTTACAAGTGTTAGCACTATGTAAAGAGTAGTCAATGGAGGGGTCCAAGAGTTACTCCCAGGTACCTGAAAGTCGACACTGAGGCTAGATCAACAGCATCACTACATGAGACAGAGAGGGGAGATGGACAATGTTTTAGTCTAGGTGCTGAGCTGAATAGCATTGCTTGGGTTTCCAAGGTAGTGAGTAGAAGCGTATTGTGTGCAAGTCCATTTTTAACAGCCTGGAGGACCAAAGACAGAAGGTTAATGTTCACAATATTAGTTGAGGTGAAAAAGAGGACCAGATCATCAGCATAGAGAGCAGGTGTACAATATAGTAGACAGTGTTTATTTGTTTTTTACGTGTAATTTTTGCTGTGACAGCCTGTGTCCAGGTGCATTCGGGGGGGGGGGTGTGTGTGTTGAATGGACACATTTTTATTGCTAGGGGAATGTTGGCCATTACATGAGGGAAACTTCCCTATTATTCTTCAGTAAGTGCCATAGGATCTTTTACTTCCATCTGTACAGTTACCAGAGATGGGCAGAAGGGACTCTAGTTTAACATCTCAACTGAAAAATGGCACCTCAACAGTGCAGAACCCCCATTATACTGCACTACAGTGTCAGTTATGGGTACTACCCCAAATGCCTGGTAATAGAACTCATGATCTTCTGATCCCAGAGGGAAGCATACTACCTGTTGAGCCACTGACTCTGATAAGTGGATATTGTTGATGTGCAGCGAGAAGAGTGGGCCTAAAATTGATCCCTGCAGGACACCTACAGTAGTGGGGCCAGGATCAGTGAAAAAGGTCCCATATTTAACCCTCTGGCATCTGTTACTTAAATAATTTTGGAACCATGCGAGGGCAGTGCGTGAGATGCCAAGGGAACTGAGTTCCGAGCAGAGTAGTGAGTGATCTGTATAATAATAATGATTTAGTTATAAAACGTGCAATTCACAGAAGTATCAAAGCACCTGTACAAGTAATATAAAGCCAGAGGTAAAGTATCAATAACTATTAAAATACACCTCTACTTGCTTTAAAAATATTTAATACCCAGAAAAGGCAAGGTTGAAAAGGTGTGTCTTAAGTGCAGGTTTAAAACGCTCCATGGTCAGGCATTCTCTTATCCGATGAGGTAGAGAGCTCCACAGGGTAGGGTTCACATATGCAAATGCTCAGACACCTGAGGTCTTGAAAGGAACCCTGAGAACCTCTGGCAATCTATCATTGGCGGGGCAGAGAGGGCGCTAAGGGCAAAGAAGATCTTGCAGGTAACACAGTCCCTCTCCGTGTAGGGCCTTATAGGTCAGCAAACCAACCTTGAAGGTGATCTGCCACTGAATAGGCAGCCAGTTCAGGCCACAGAGCACAGGCGTGACATGGCAGGATTGAGATAAATCAATCAACAGCCTGGCTGCCGCATTCTACACCAGCTGCAAGCGGCGGATAGGAGTTGCAGTAGTCAAGGCGGGAGGTCACAAAGCTGTGGACCAGCGTTGGAAGGCCATCAGGCAGAACAAGGTACTTAATCCGGGTGATAGTCTTCAGATGGGAGAATGAGGTCTTTGATGATGGATGACACCTGAGATCTAGCTTCGGCGGTTGTCAAAAATAACACCAAGATTTCGCACCCAATCAGAGGTCGCCAGCTGGCTGCCACCGAGCCTAAGCCTGGATGGCTGCCCAGCCAAAGGCCCCTCTACCTGATGGCCTGGGTCCACAACCAACACCTCAGTCTTGTCAGGGTTCAACCTCAGCCAGTTGGCACTCACCCAGTCCTGGATCACAGTGAGACAGTTGTCAAAAGTCAAGAGAGTTATGCCGGCCCGTCGCGCAGAGGTTGGATTTCCACTTGCTACGCCAGCGACCCGGGTTCAGGAACAGACCCGGGTCGTCGGAGGGCCGGCCGGGGGGAGAAGGATCAAGCGTCCCTTGGACTGGTCTCCTTCTCTGGGAGGGAAGGGAGTTGTGTGTTTGGCGCAGAAGCGGCACCCAGCGGAGGCTGGGTTCACCACAATGCGCCGATGCCAGCAAGACTCAGGGTGAGGTGGACGCTGGCTGTCATTGCACATCCCCACCCTGCTTACAAGGGGAGAAAAGCTGCTGTCACTCCCATGATGCCCTTCCTCTGGGGCCCTGATTAGCCTCCGGTACTGGGCTCTCCCGACCAGATACCTGTAGTGTGGAGCTGGTAAGGGGGAAGCAGCTCCACAACCCCACCCTCTGGGGGCAAGCCAGGGGTGACTGTGGAGAAGCCCAGTGATTGCCGGAGGTGGGGGCGCAGAAGAGCAGTGACCAAGGGCAGAGTTTCCAGTGACCCAGCAGAAATAAAGCATACTAAATAAAAAAAGTCAAGAGAGTTCCATCCTGAGCAGGTACAAAAGACATGTGTAGCTGAGTGTCATCTGCATAGCAGTGAAAACTCAGCCCATACCATCTTACAGTGTCTTCCAATGGCAGCATATACACTGTGAACAACATGGATGATATAATGGAGCCCTGCAGCACTCCACAAGACAGGGAGACTGGGTTAGAGGAATAAATCCCTGAAACCACTCTGCAACCTGCCCATGAGGAAAGAATGAAACCATCTGAGGACTGTACCAGACAGTCCACAGATCATTTACTGAGTGCTCCATTAACACCCATGGTCCATTCTGTCAAATGCTACAGAAAGAGCAAAAAGAACCAAGGTGGAATGACTCTTCTGATCTCTTGCTATCAAGAGATCATTGAGTACCCTAACAAGGGCCATCTCAGTACTATGTCTCTTCCGAAATCCTGACTGAGAGGATCGTAGACATCATGGATGGTAAGATGATCCTCCAACTGCAGTGCAACCACTGTCTCAATAACTTTACCCATGAAGGGAAGGTTAGAGACAGGTTTGTAGTTAACGAGACAGTCCCAGTTGAGAGAGGGTTTCTTAAGGAGGGGTGTCACCACCACCTCCTTCAGGGTGTCGGGAAAGAAAAAATTACTGACCTGTAGTAATCTTGTTTCTTCCAAAGGGATCCACTAATATTATTACTCTTGCAGTGCTCCTTTAAATTAGCACTGCCCCAGAGAGAATAGAATGCTATGCTAATCATGGAATGTTTAGCTTGTGCATCTATTTTCAAACTGCCCAGTGTCAACTGCCTATATTCTACCTCAGATTTCTTAGAAGCCTGCAAATAGGCCATGTGAATCACTATTTAAATAATTATATAAAAAATGATAACCAACTGGGGCAACTAACAACATTAACCAAAAGACTAGTATAAACAAATGTCCCTTTCTTCAGAAGTCAGGTATGCCTTTAGAAAAGAATCTGCAAGTTAAGACATTGCTAGAAGGTACCAGCATGTGGCGTGCTACTCCAACTATACATCTTATCAGCTGTGGAGAGGCTTTTTCTTGTTACTGATTTTGAAAGAGGCGGCAAGAGCGAGGAGTAATAATATTAGTGGCTCCCTTTGGAAGAAACAAGATTACTACAGGTGAGTAATATTTTCTTCTACCCCCAGGAACCCACTAATATTATTACTACTCTTGCAGACTGTGCAGCAGTACCTCAAGGAGGTGGGCCAGAATCTATTTAGGAAAATGACTCTGCAAGACTGCTGTGCCAAATCTGCATCACTCCTGGACTGGGTGTCCAGGCTATAACTCTTAGTGAAGGTGTGGACTGACCTCCAGGTAGCTGCTCTACATATTTCGACAGCCCCAAATCTGCCCCCAAGTTCATATTCCAATGTTCATACAAATCCCTCAACCTAGCCTCCGTGCATGAAGACCTAGCCTGCGCTAACTGGTCCTCACCCATCCCTGCCCCATCCATCGAAGACGCCTTAGCTCACTTCCAAGACATGTTCCTCACTATCTGGAACAGGCACGCCCCACTGCGTTGTTCCAGGGTTCACGGTAACCACCTGCTGTGGATCACTCAAGAACTCATAGCCTGCCAATATGCTTGTGACAAAGCCTGGCAGAAGCATAAAACCTCACACCTCCCACAAGACTACACAAGATACCGTGTGCTACGTAACAAGTGTACCACAGCAACTAGACTCGCTAAAGCAGAACAATTCAACTCCTCCCTCCAGTCTAACTTAAATCGCCCATCCAAATTCTGGAAGGTCATCCACTCTCTCTTCTCCCCCCTGGTGTCAAATCCCACACCGCACCTGAATGCAAACAACTCATTCCTCTCTGATCCAGGGGTGGTGGCTGCCGAGTTCAACTCATACTTTACCTCTTGTGCCTTGACTCTCCTCTCCTCCCTGCCCCCCACTACTCCACTAGACACCACTTCAGACAAAACCTCACACTCACCTAGGCCTAGCACCTTCTCCTTCTACCCTATTACACAAACAGAAGCCCTTCAGGCCCTTCTGACCCTAAACCCTTCTAAAAGTAACTCCCCCGACGGGCTGGATACCAAACTCCTTCTCCTCTCCACACCAGTCATAGCATCACCCCAGCTGATCTCCTAAACCTCTCTTTCACCACTGTTACTGTCCCCAAGGCCTGGAAACATGCCATTGTCATCCTCCTCCCTAAAGGGGCCCCTCCTCCCTCACTGAAAACTATCGCCCTATCTTTCTACTCCCAGTCCTGGCCAAGCTACAGGAACACCTAGTACTCACTCAACTTACCTCCTTCCTCTCTGATTCAAACTTCTTCACACTGTTCCAGTCTGGGTTCAGACAGGGCCACTCCACTGCTTCCTCCTTGTTAAGGCTCATTGACTCCATCCTCTCCAGCATGGATAGGGGCCAGGTCTCCTCAGCTATACTTGTCAACCTTGCTAAAGCATTCAACAGTTTCCAACCCCTTGCTAATAACTAGCCTCTTGGATGCTGGCCTCACTGCTTCAGCTACTAAATGGTTCAGTTCCTATCTCTCAGGAAGAACACAATCAGTAAGAATTGCGGATGCTACATCCCCCCTCTCCCCATGACCACTGGTGTCCCCCAATGCTCAGTCCTTGGCCCCATCCTGTTCTCCATTTTTCTCAATGACCTGCCTCAAATCTGCTCAGCTTCATCTATACACATGTATGCCGATGACACTGTCCTGTTTGCCACTGGTTCCTCCCCGGATGAGGTAGCATCCAACCTCCAGATTGATTTCAATAAAGTTCAACACTGGTTCAGATCACAGCAACTCGTGCTAAATGCTAAAAAGGCTGTTACTATGTACTTCGGCACATGTCAGAGGCTGTCCCGACTCCCCTCGCTCCCGTCCTTTCACACACTGGATGGGATCTCACCTGGTAGATGTTGCTTCCTTCCATTATTTAGGGTATGGCTCGACTGCACCTTACATTCTCTGATCACATTGATACTATTATAAAACAACTCCACCCTCAAGTTAGGTGCCCTCTATAGAAAACCGCTTCTTGCCTCCCATCCTCGTTAGACGGAACTAGTGCAGAAGATGATCCTTCCTCGATTGACTACTGCAACATAGTCTACAGTGCAGCATCTAAAGCCACTCTATCCAAGCTAGACCCCTTTCAATGCCTTTCTGCTTCTTCCTCAATGCTTACCCCGCCTCCTCACCACTGTGATCTCTACTATTCCTTCGCCTTCCCTCCCTTGAAAATTGACGATACTGCACTGCTCCAAGTTTGTCTCAAAATTCTGGCTTGGCACCCTCCCTCACCTGTTCTCCTCACTGTTGCCGCTCCACTCCACCTCACTCCCTCCGCATCCCTTGACACCGGCTCTACTAAATATTCCCAGTCGAAGACCCTCAGCTGGAACAACAGCCTTCCCATACCATTTCCGAACTCTGGAATGCTCTCCCCCTCAAATCCATCACCCTCCTCTACATATTCCCCTATCAGTTGCCCTGGCAACTACCTCATGGTAAACTGTGTCTGCATCTTAAAAAAATATATATATATATATATATATATATATGGCCCCCCTCCCCCTATCAGTTCCCATGCCTACCAGCGTACGTCCTTCACTGGACGCTGGCTATATACCCAAAGGCTCCTTCTGCCTCTTGCACTTATGTCCCTCTCTGGCCTGCCTTGACTGTAGTTCTTGGCACCAATCAGTGCTCAATGTAGTTAGGTTGTCTGTCTAACTTCTGTATATACTGGTTAACGCTCTCCTAAATGTTTACCCATTGCTGTAACCAAGTAATTCCCAGCTCCAGTACATCTGTTCAATGTATCTATTTCATATGTAACTCTGTTCATCTAATTAAAGTATCTCTATTGTGATATATCTATTTCATATGTAACTCTGTTCATCTAATTAATGCATCTCTATTGTGATAACCTGCATGTTATCCTCCCTGTGTACTCTTTCCCCCAGGTCGCACCAGGAGACAAGCATCGATTTTCTCAGTGTGCCTTTCCTGGTGAAACAATTGCAATAAATAAATAAATAAATTAGAGGTACCTCTCTGGCAGCTGCAATAGTGACAGCTGTGCCCCTTGTAGAGTGGGCCCTAAGACTAGAAAGAGGAACCTTGCCTGCCTTTGAGTAGCAGAACTGAATACACTGGACTATCCATCGAGAGATAGTGCTCTTTGAGGCAGGAGTACCTTTACCTACTTCCCCGTAGGTGAGGAACAGTTGTTGCCTGTCCTGCCTATGATCTTTGGTATGAGTCATGTAATAACTCAGTGCTCTTTTTACATCCAAGTCGTACAATCTATACTCACCTGAGCTACAGTGTTCAGTAAAGAAAACTGGCAGTGTTATAGACTGGTTCAAATGGAAGTCTGAAACTCCCTTGGGGAGGAACTTCCTATTAGTTCTCAACACTATCTTGTCCCTGTGGAAAGAAACATAGTCCTTTTCCACACAGAGGGCCTGTAGCTCGCCTATCCTTCTGGCAGAAGTGATTGCTACCAGAAAAACTACCTTCCAGGTAAGAAATTTAAGCTCTGCAGATGCCATAGGCTCAAAGGGCAGAAGCATAAGCTGGGCAATGCAAATATTAAGGTTCTGTGTTGGCACTGGTTCCCTGTGAGGGGGAAACAAATGAGAGAGCACTTTAAAATACCTTTTGAATATAGGGTTGGATGCCAGGGAGGCATCCTTTCTAGCTGAAAGGTATGCTGAAACTGAAGCCAGGTGCACCTTCAGAGTTGAGTGCTGCAGCCCCAGGGAATGCAGGTGAGACAAATAATCCAGAAGGGTTGGGATCCCAGCCTGGGCTGGAACTATACTCTTGTCACTGCACCAAATTGAAAATCCTTTCCATTTTGAGGCATATGTTTTCTTAGTGGAAGGTTTCCCGTAGTCCTTAAGGACTTCTAAAACTGTTTCAGAGAACTGGCAATCTGCATATTCTAAGTCCTCAAGAGCCAGGCCTTGAGCTTGAGAGACCTGAGATTGGGGTACACTACCCTCCCCTGGAAGGAAGTCAGGGGATTGTACCTCTGAGGGAGGTGAATCGGCTTGCTCATGGACATTGAGAGCAGTAGGGAGTACCAAGGCTGTCTTGCCCAGTCCAGGGCTACCAGAATCATCAAAGCTGGTTGCGACCTGAGCTTGATGAGCACCCTGAGTATCAGTAGAAAAGGAGGAAAGGCATAGAGGTACCTACTTATCCAGTCCAGAATCAGGTCATCCATGGGAACTGTCCCCTTCACTGGGACCCTGCAACAATAGAGAGATAAGTGGTGATTTTGGTGGGAAGCAAAGAGGTCTATTTCTGGGATCCCCCACCTCCTGAATAGAGCATTCACCACTTGCTTGTTCAATGCCCATTCGTCATGGGCCTGTTTTATCCTGTTCAAGGCATCTGTCAAGGTATTTCCTGCCAGGCAGATGAATTGACTGTAGGAGGCATTTAGGAGTAAACAAGGCTCCATAACTTCATTGCCTTCTGTACACAGTGGAGAGTACCTTGTCCTCCTTGCTTGTTGATGTAATACATTGTTGTGGTATTGTCTGTTCTGACTTGTACCACCTTTCCTGTATGAGATGAGAGAAAGCCTGAAGGGCCAGATAAACAGCTCTTAACTCCAGCAGGTTTATGTGCAGGAGTGAGTCTGCACTCTCCCAGGTACTGTGGATGGTGTGATCCCTAAGTGAGCACCCCATCCTAGCAGGGGATGCATTGGTTGTGAGAATCAGAGAGGGAGGTTTCTGTAGAAATGAAACCCCTTCCCTTCAGTTTTACAGTTCTCTCCACCATTGAGGGCCTGTGGTAATGTTTGTGTGACTGGTACTGGTTTTGAGAGGGGTCCCACCTTTGGCACCAGTGTGCTCTGAGGTGGAACTGAATGTTCTCATCTGGAAACCTGGCACCTATGACTGTGCTTGTTGCTGAAGCCATGTGCCCTAACAATTGAAGAAATTGTTTTGCTGGCTTTGGCCTGCCCAGGGCAAAAGAGCCTGCCAAAAGCTGAATGCTTTCTTCCCTCCCCGAGGGAGAAAAGCTCTTCCCACTACTATATTTAGTTCTGCACCTATAAACTGCAGAACCTGAACAGGGGTTGGTATTGAGAAGGAATCCCAGGGAGAGCAGCATTTCCTGGGTTAGCTGAAGGTGGTCTGACACCTGTTGGTGGGATTTTCCTATGATTAGCCAATTGTCCAGATAAGGAAAAACTGTGACACCCAGTCATCTGAGGTGTGCCACCACTACTGCTATGCACTTGGTAAAGACCCTTGGTGCAGAGGTAAGGCTGAAGGGAAGTGTTGAGAACTGGTAGTGGCCTGAGGGGAGTCTGAATCTGAGATACTTTCTGTGTGACTCCCTTATGGAAATATGGAAATATGCATCCTTTAAATCCAAGGAGGCTAGCCAGTCCCCTTGTTGCAGAGTTGGCAAAATCATGACCATTGTGACTATTTTGAACCTGGGCTTTACCAGGTACTTGTTTAGCAGTCTGATGTCTAGTATAGGCCGCCACTCTCCATTCTTTTGTTGTTAGGAAATATCTGGAATAGAAACCCTTGCCCTTTGGTTGTGGGGACAGGCTCCACTGCTTTTGCCAACAGTAGGACCTGCACCTCCTGCTCCAGTAGTTTTCTTTCTGAGAAGGAGCTGGTGCAAAATGTTTCAACCTTGGAGGAGGAAGGACTTGAAGCAAAGAGAGAACCTGACTCACTATTTCAAGGACCCACTTGTCTGTGGTTATTTTTAACCATTCCTGGAAACAGTGGGTGAGTCTGCCCCCTTACAGGATGTGGAGAGGCAGCCTGAAGGGAAAAGTCAGGGGTTCTGTTTTGCTTGCTGCTGAGGCTGAGCAGATTGGGATCCTCTCCGAGAACCCCTTCTGCCTCTAGCTCTGTAAAATCCAGTCTGCTGTGGTTGGTACTGCTGCTGGGAAACAGCCTGTACCTGAAAGAAAGGTCTCCTAAAAGAGGACCTGCCCCTGCCTCCCCTGGAATAAGATGAAGTTGAAGTAGAGGATCTGTCTCTAGTCGAGTTGCTCCTAAAATTAACTTTATATTCGTCTACTTTTTTCATATATGCCTCAGTCTGGGCACCAAAAAGAGAGTGGCCTTCAACAGGAAAGTCCATTGCTTTACTTTGGGTGTCCTGGATGAGGTTGGTAGCCCTCAGCCAGGCAAATCTTCTTAGAGCAATGGTACCAGCCATCCACCTTGCAGCTGTTATCACTGTTGTCAGCTGCCATCTGAAATTGGTATTTGGAAGCCTCTAAGCCCAGTTTTGCTGTGTCTAGCAGCTCTGATACTGTGAAAGAAGGGTTAGCCTCAGCACTGTCCACTACTGACTGCCAGAGAGCTTTTTGATAAAGGGCTGCATAGGCCTGGTAGCTGCTATTTGACGACTGCTGCTGATCCGAAGGTACCCTTTTTGCTATGTTGTCCACCCTTCTCGAATCCTTCTCGGGGGTGAGAGGATAAGGAGTTTGGCTTTCTCAGGCAGCCTGCTGTACAATACCCTGGTGGTCCGGGTGACTAAAAAGAAACCCAGCACCAGATCTTTCTAATTGATGTTTCTGCCACACTTTTGTCAGTGGATGTGACTGTATTGGGAGCCTTTAGGATTTTTAAAACATCCTTCTTAAAGAATTTGTAAATGGGCAAAAGGAGCCTCTATGAGGGTGTCGGCTCCATCAGCTCCATGTATTGTGCCTCCTCTTCATCCTGGATCTCTCCAGCTGTCTGGAGATCCAGGGTTTCTATCATTTTCTTGACAAAATAAAAATGGGAAGAGAAATCCTCTGAGGGTCCGGGATGGGACCAGAATCCCATTCTGGTGACACCTCAGGTTCAATTCCCTCTTCTTCCAGGTCATCCTCCTCATATGCCACTGTAGCAGTAGGCAAAAGAGGGGAAGCAACAGTTGCTTTTTCAGCAGTAGTAATCACAGGCTGCTGAGAGTATAGTAAACCCTGCAGCACCTGGAGCAAGGCTAAAGCCTATGTCAAATCAGCAGGAGAAGGAGCATTAATAGGCACCTGAGGGACCCCTTGAGGCATTTCAGCAGGGTGTCAGTGTGTTTGGTTTTCTTTTATTTCTTGGTAGGCACCGTGAGACAGCTGGTTGATTGCTCTCTTGCCAGAGCCCTTACCCATATCAAGGGTGGATTTAGAGGCTCTGGAAGGAACTGCCACAGTCTTAGAGTGGATGAACTGGTTAGAGCCCATGGACCCCTCCTCTAGTTTTCTTTTAAGCCTCTCCCTGTGTTTTTCTACTGTCTTAACAGGGAAAGACGTACAAATATCACAGTCTTCACTGAAGTGCTGTTGCCCAAGGCAGATCAAGCAAAGATCATGCTTGTCTGCTTTGGCAAACACCTCTGCACACTTCAAGCAATTCTTGAACCCAGGGTGTCCTGTTTTCTTTTTAGGCTTGTCTGACATTATAGAAAACAGGAACCATTAACCGACTAAAAATAGACTAAATTCAAATATTTGCGATCGGTTTCAATATTTTTTCACTTTATCGGTTCCTGAACCGAATGTTACTCTATCTGGTTCCATTCGGATCTGGAACTGAGAAACTGCTAAAACCTCGGTTCAAAGTCGGTTAAAATTAAATAAAATTAAAGAATAAAGTTACTGGAACCTCTAAAAGGATCAATTAGATAAAATAGGTTATTGGTTGCCCTCGGTTCAAAGAAACCGAGAGGAACCGCAAACAAGTTTAAATTTAAAACTTATGAGGTATAAAACACTAAAGAACTATAACACTAAGCAGTAATGAAAATAAAACAAAAATACTTAGTTTTTTTGTGCTATGCACTACAGAATCTGTCTTGATTGAGAGAGATCTCCAGGGCAACTGAACTTTGCAGCACAGAGAAGAAATCTGAGGTAGACTGTAGGTAGTTTGAAAATAGATACACGAGCTAAACATTCCATGATTAGCATAGCATTCTATTCTCTCTGGGGCAGTGCTGATTTAAAGGAGCACTGCAAGAGTAACAATATTAGTGGATTCCTTGGGTTAGAACACACCTGTCTCTAACGAACACCAGACTGTCTCGGCCAGGACCAGACTGATGACATCAACACACCCCACAAGGAAGAAGGTCGGGCTCAGATCCAGACTACAGCAGGTCGTCTGCATATTCTGAATGATCCTCACAATATCCATGATCACCAATCAGTCAAAGCTGGACCAGGCAAACTGAGGCTCTGCAACCTCCCACCAACTACCACCGCACCCGCACCCATTGGAACGAGCTAGGCAGATCTCAGATCTGATGTCAGTAACCTTATCCGCAAAGAATCAAGCAAACTCGTCACACTTACCTTGTAACAATGCTCAACAGTTCAGAAGAATGAGCTGGTTAATTCTGTGCAGCAGCGATCTCCCTGGACAGGAACTCTGCCTTCTTACGGGAGACGGCCGATTGATAATCCCTATAATGGGCCATCATTCTAAGTTTGTCTGCATCAAGTCCCAATTTCTGCCAGCTCCGTTCCATCCTTTGCCCCTCTCGCCTCAACTCCCTCAAGGTCCCATTAAACCAGTGAGACCATGGGTGAAGGGTGAGAGGGCAAACGCCGACAGGAGCTATGGAATCCAGAGCCATGGTCGCAGTCTTGTTATAGGCCAATAACAGATTGTCTAGATCCAAGCTTGTGCTTGGAAAACCTGATAGGTCCAGCACTGCCGCCAGGCTGTCTGGTGTCAAATCCTTTAAAGGGGCGGTACCGCTTTCATGAGATCAGTAAATATAATACCTGTTAAATCACCCCTATTCATACCAGTGACAGTTTCATTGGTAAGAGTGAGCAGGGCCACAGTGGTGCTCTGGCCCCATCTAAAGCCATGCTGAGCAGGACAGAGAAGATTGTACTGAGATAGTCTGTAATTTGAGTGGATAACAGTTTTTCAAGGACCTTATATAAAGCATGCAGGATGGCTCTAGGCCTGTAATTTGCAGGGGTCTTAGGGTCTCCCTTCTTAAAACAATATGTGACATTTTCCAGGAGTCAGGTACCACCCCAGTCACCAGTGAGATGTTAATAATTGTGGCAACTATAGCAGCAATGTTCTTGACAGATATCTGGAGAAGCATTAGTTCACGCCATTCATTTTGGGCTCTCACATAATTTTTTATTACACCTAAATTTTCTTTCTTTCTTTTTTTTTTTTTCAGTATAACTTTTTGCTCTCCAGACCACAACCTCTGCCTAACTTCAGGGCCTACTGGTAGCCTTTCAGCCCTATTAGCTCAGAGGGTCCACGTGGAATGGGATCCCAGAGTACTATGTCAGCTGCTATCATACAGATGGTTTGGGAGGCATGAGGTTGTCTCCATTTTTAGCCCTACCCTCTAATCCTACCCACCTGCTGCTGAAGCATGTGGTGCCCTTTCAAGCCTTGCACATATGCAGTGATAACTCTGTGGAGAAGGCAAACTTCCCTCGCCCACCATAAGGATCACTGCGATGGCAGAACCTAGCACTGTCCCTCACTGACTGGGAGCACTGCCATGTTGCAGGACCACCCCAGCTGCCTGACCTAGCTCTTGAGTTCACTTCGGAACCCGGGTCACTAACACTGGAGCATTATGTACTACCTGCTGGACCATCAGTGATCCTTAATATTCCTTTTTCATAACATTAGCATTTTTAAATATTTTATTTAACAAATTTTCACTAATATGTAAATTACCACCCTCCTTCATGACCACATAAGTGGTCCCCTTTTGAATCCCGCCCAAAATGTGTAGGAAAAAAGGAAAATTTAAGTGTAATAAAAAAGTTGTGTTTAGGCACATGCCCAGTGCATGGTTCTGGGAATTATTTTTTTTTCCCATGTCTTTCTTTCCTACTAATGAGACAGTTAGTGGCTGACTGGGGTGGCAGGAGGCCTGTGCGGGTCACCTGTCATGTGATTTAAGTATTTAAATAGTCATTGTTGAAACACAGTAGCCATACCCCTTGAGGACGAGTTTCTTTTTCCTCGAAGCACTGGGGCTCATTAGTCTATCCGGTTACAAGCATTTTATTATTTTGCACAGTATTTTTAGCACGAAATAAGCTTTTGTCTAATACAGCAGGAGTGCTTGCTTTTTGCTTGCACCTGCCATGTTATTTCCTGACAATATCCTTTTTGTGGGGTGATGGGGTAGGAGGAGTGTTGTGGGTGAGAGAGGGTAGTGGAGTGAAGGGGTCTGTTATTTAAGAGCACCAGTTTCTGGGGAACAGGCTGGGAAATCCTGTAAGACTGTATTGCAAATGCAGCTTCGCCATGACTGGGGAGAGGAGGGAGATACAGTGCTAGAGGGTGGTGGTGGGAAATACTTTAAATGGTCTGGGTGGGTAAAAGAAGGGCAGACAAAGTCCAAACATGGGTGCAGGGTGGTTGTTTTAGCTTAAAATAAACTTTACATAATGTCACTGCACCAGAGCAGGTCTGGTAGGCTCAGGGGTAATAGCACCAGAGCAGAGATGGTAGGAACAGGGGTAATAGTATAGTAGACACAGGGGTAATAGTGCCAGAGCAGAAATGGTTGGCTCAGGGGTAATAGCACCAGAGCAAGGCTGGTAGTTGTAGAAGAAATAACACCAAAGCAAGGCTGGTAGGCTGAGAGTAACAATGCCAGAGCAGAGCTGGTAGACTCAGTGATAAATAGCACCAGAGTGAGGCTGGTAGACTCAGTGATAAATAGCACCAGAGTTCAGCTGGTAGACTCATTGATAAATAGCACCAGAACAAGACTGGTAGACTCAGGAATAGTATCATCAGACCAGGGCTGGTAGGCTTAGGGGTAAATGCATCAGAGCAAGACTAATAAACTCAGAGATACTAGCACCACAAAACAGCTGTTAGACTATGGGGTGATAGCACCAGAGCAGAGATGGTAGGAACAGGGGTAATAGTATAGTAGATGCAGGGGTAACAGCCCAAGAGCAGAAATGTTTGGCTCAGGGTAGTAGCACACAAGAGCTGGGCTGGTGGGCTCAAGTAGTGCCAGAACAGAGCTGGTAGGCTCAACGGTAATAGTGCCAGAGTAATAGTGCAGAGACCACCTGTATTTGCCACAGGAGGGATAAAAGAAACATTTGTGCTTTTGGAGACAACACAGGTTGGGTAAGTTGTGGTGAAACGTGTTAGAATTAGTGTAGTAAAACATCATCCAATATCATGGGTCCTTTATCCCATAACATGGTTGACATATCCGACCCTAAAGAGATGGCAGAGTCATTTAATGACTATTTTACTTCTGTGTTTAATGATGGAATTGGACAGGGTGCACCACTCCCACATAACAGCAATCCACCCCCCCCAACAGACATTACACCAAATCAGATCTTGGAATTATTGAAAAACATAAAAGTTAACTCTTCTCCAGGACCCGATGAATTTCATCCCCTGTATTTAAAAAACGTGGTTGATCATCTGGCACTCCCCCTCTCCATCTTGTTTAATGAGTCACTGAAAACTGGAGTTGTCCCATGGGACTGGAGAAAAGCTGTAATAGTCCCAATCCATGAAAAGGGTAGCAGGAGTCAGGTGAGGAATTATAGACCAATTAGTCTAACGTCCATATGCTGCAAAATAATGGAAAGACTTAAAACTACTAATTGATGATTAAATAGTCAGACTAGACACAGCACAGGTACAAAAAAAGTTATTTTTTTACAATACAAATGTAATTTCACTGTATGAGCATGTCAGTAGGAGTACAGATGGGGAAACCTTACAACGTTGTTATGTTGAATTTAGGAAAGGCCTTTGACATGGTGCCGCACGATCTCTTAGTCAACTATACGAAATGGGAATTAATACCTATATTGTTGGTTGGATAAAAGGATAGAACTCAGAGAGTCAGAGTAAATGGAGAGTTATCCAGGCAGGATAGTATGAGCAGTGAAGTATTCCAGGGCTCTGTACTGGGGCCGGTGCTGTTCGGATCATTCATCAGTGCATGGGATCTCAAGTGACTAGTTGTCTAGCTAAGTTTGCAGATGACGTGAAAATTGGTGGAGAAGTGGATACTATAGAGAAATACAAAATCTTGGGTGATGATTTGACCTCTATATAATACTGGGCAATTAAAAACAGAATGTCCGTTCACTCACAGAAGTGTATAGTGCTACATTTTGGAAAAATAACCCTGGATATACATATTTCGTGGATGGGACTCCATTAATATCTGTCAATAAGGAAAAAGATATATTAGTCACTGTTAATAACGCCCTCACTCACTTTGACCATTGTGCTGTAGTAGCCAGGAAGGCTAACTACTTGATCCAGGCAAAGTGTTCCTTGATGACCAGCACTCCTCAGTGTATGTTGCAGATATATAAAACATTTGTGATACCTCAGCTCGATTATGGTTCCCCATTTTGGTGCCCATACTTGAAAAGGGATGTGAACTTACTGCAGAGAAGATTTACGAGTCTACTTGGTCTTCGTACCATGGATTATAATAATGGACTACAAAACCTTGGTCTGTTCAGCCTACAGGAAAGGAGACTCAGGGGGGCACCTTCTGTTTCTTTATAAGATACTACAGAGCAAGTCCTTATGAATGAATTAGGTATCCAATTTAATGGTAGAATAGTACAGTTAAGGTGTCACAACTGGCAGTTACTAGTGCAAAGGGCAAATACAAACAACAAGTTACATTTATTTACTGTCAGATCAGTTCGTACTTGGAATTCATTGCCTGGGTTTGTAGTGAACCTGCAGACTATTGATAGCTTCAAGAGGGAACTGAATAAACTTATTATTAACTCCAGGACAGGACAATGACCCATCTGGTGGTGGGAGACAATCACGGGCCTCTGGCCTTCTTTTATTTTGATATACTAAAATGCCCCTCCCCCAAACTAGGGAGGAGAGGTCTGCTTGGGCAGCTAAGGCATGGCTGGCTGGGGCTGGAGCTTCAGATGGTAGCACTAGGTGCTTTTGGTGCCTGTGCCTTCAGCTGCACCTTCTTCTGAAGCTCAGGAGGCTGAGATTTGTTCTGGGCTCCCCTGCCCTTGCCACAAAAGGACTGCTTGTTCTGGAAGGAACAACATCCTTCATTAGATGCCTTAAGAGATTTCTATACCTGTTGTCCGAACAGGTAGGTTTCATCAAAGGGAACACTCCTAACCTGTTGTTGGACATCTTAGGAAAAACAGATGTCTGCAGCCACAAATGCCACCTGATGCAAATGCATGCAGCAGCAGAGCGAGATGCAGTATCAAAGGCATCCATAAAGGCTTTAAGCTGGTGACTGTTGGACACAGTACCTTGCTTGGCAGTCAGCAGAAGTGCCCTTGGTAGCTGGCAATTCTCATGCCCAGAGTAGCTGAAGCATATTCATGTTTGCCCATAGTGTCAGTCTTACAAGATTCCCAGTTAACAGGATGCGCGCAGTGACCTCTTGGGGAAGAACCACTTTGTTATTCATGGCGAGGATAACAATAGCATCAGCTATGGGTTGAGAAACATACACTGGCTGATTTTAAGGGGCAATGTATTTCTTGTCAGAGTGCTTGCAGGCAGCTGTCAGTGTAGCAGCTGTACAGCAGACCACATCAGACAGGGTTTCAAATGCAGGAGGAATAGGAAGAACTAGGTTGACCAGTATACTGGAAACGTTAAGATACTTTAGTGAAAGATGTTTATCTTGGTAAATGGCTATGGAAATCTCAAAATTAAGAGCTGTGTGCATATTTCTGAGCCAAGACTGAAAAGTAAGATCCTCCTGAGGCACAGAAATATGAAATGGGTCAGAGGTCTCTAGGCTGAAGAAAGAGTCATTGTTGCTGCCCTCAGTAATGACAAGGTCAGGGTCAGACTCACCCCCCTCCATATCCCCTATGGAAGGGGGGAGTCATAGGGGGGCATGGGTCACAAGCCCTTCAACCCAGAACACAGCTGCGGCAACACCAGAGACACTACCCTGAAGGACAAGAGGCCAATGCTAAGGGTGGCAACAGAGCCAGAACTGAAACTGGCATCAGGACAGGCGGGCCCTGAAGAGCCTGAACCTGGCACAAAAACCATCATTGATGACACAGCTGGCACTTGCACCAATGTCAGACCCATCCCTGCACAGGATGAAGCAGTGGCCAGTGCAACAGATGGCAACGTGGTCACAAGCAAGGATCCCAGGTCTGTTGCCAGAGGCAAATGCTCTACCTGGTCTGACATCCCTGCCTGCAGCTCCAGTTTCCCCGACCCTAACAAGCAAGGGACTGGATCCACAGGCAGAGGAATACAGACAATGCTTCACCCACTCACTGCTCCAGTGTGAACTGCCCACTGGAATCCTCACTTACAGACAAAGAGGGCTCTGGGCCCCGAAGCTCCAGACCTCCTGGAGAGACGAACAGACCTATGACCTTATGGAGGATGACCTTGACCGGTGCCATTTCTTCCCCTTCTGGTGGGAACAGGAAGCAGTTGAAGCCGAGTGGGGTCAGGACCCCAACTGGGATAGGGCACACTTGTTTTGGTGACTCCAAGACAATTGTTCCTCATCCCTGGCAGTGGAACACCCATGGTCAGAATCCTTCTGTGACAGGAAAAGTGGACTGGACACGGCCCTGCTTCCAGAGCAGCCTGCTTCTTCGAGTTCCCTACTGCACTCCATGGCCTTCGACCATTGACACTCGGTAGGGCTAAAGAAACTACTGACAGAATATTTGGTGATACAATACACCCAATGACACAAACACAAAAAAAACTCTAGCTTTAAACACCACAACTGATAAGAACTGAATGCTGTTGTCATAAAGATGTGAAGTTCTGACTCCCAGCGGGTGAGCAGTGTCATCACTGATTCACACTCGATGGCTGGAAAAAAGGAATTGAGGCAATTGGGGGCATGTGCCAAGGTAAGCCTGAGCCTAACAGCTCAGTCTTGCAGAGCTGTGCATGTGTGAAGGTTTCCTTGGTGCTAGCCTTCCGAAAAGTTCTGGTTCCTCTGGAGTCCTAATGCCTCCAGCTCAGACCCACTAGTGGGAATCAATGGTGAAGACAGATTCCTAAAAGATCGTGAAAAAAAAGATTGCCCAAAAGTGTTCTTTGTGATTAAATACATTGTAATTCTTTCTGAAGCACTACACTCTACTCCAGTGCTTCTGGAGCTTTTTGTATCTCCTAGCAATAATTTGCAGTACCGCTAGTGTGATTTCAGAAATGCCCTGACCTGACAGACTTACTGACCCATGAAAAAATCTTTGTTGTCTAATTGTAGGAGGTCAAAGCTCAGGCGGAATGAGATTCATGTCTCCCTTTTGAGTTTGTGATAGCTTAGATGAATCTGGAAGGAGAGACAGGAAGCTTACTCAGGGACCTAGATGCAAAAGGTTTATTTACAGGGGACAAAATGAACAACAGGATAACTGTTTTTCTACAATGCTACAAGACAATAGAGCAAGCAAGTAAAAACAACACAATCAGGACCAACCATTGGCCTGACCAATAGCAGTGCGTTAACTCTCCAAGTCATGAGCGCACTGTGCAGAGATGACGAGGACATGGAGATTCGACATGACAACTAACAAACCTGGCTTGGGCTTCATGATGCCTTGGCTGATCAACAATTGGGAATTGACCCCACAAAGTGCTTGTTTTAAACAGGCCATAATGGGGCATCACCCAGATGAACAGAAAATGAAGCAGAATGCTGCTGGCTGGACTGTGAAGAAACTGATGATCCTCTGCAAGCCCTGGTGAGAAGCTGGAGGTCCTAGTTGAAGAGAAGCAGAAGTCTCCTGGTTGAACCGATGGTTTACTGGACAATCTGGAGCAATGACCACTGGAAGGCCCCCGGCATCAAGGCCACCTCTCAGTGGGAAGACCACTGGCGATATGATCCTCAGCCAAGCCTTTGTGGAGCAGCTCTGGTATGTGTATAACTTGTGAGTGGGTGTCAAAATAAAACATGCTCTGATCAGAGCTACAGCGGCTGCTAATACATTGTAGCTGGATATTATTCCAAAGGGTTGCGCATACTTGAAGTCAAAAATGCCATTCTGCGATATTCAGCAGGAGGCAGTTACGCCACTGGCATCAGGTTACGCCAAAGAAGGCAATGCAAATGGAATGCATGCTCAACAGGAGGGAGGATCATGCATAACCTGCATGAACCCGATATTCAGTAGGGTTGCGCAGAGTTGTGCATACGCAACCCCAACCCGTCGCCTGCACAACCTGAGCCCCAAAAAAGTTAAGTTGAGGCCACCCACAGGTGAGCTGCTGCATTATGAGCGCTAACACAGCAGCTGCCACCTAAGCTATTTCCCCAACTCTTTCCTGTGCCCCCATCACCAACCCGATCGCGGGCATAGTGCTACCACTCCCCCCCACATCTCCACAGCCCGATCGCGGGCAGTACAGGCCACATGTAACACCCCCCATATCCCGAAGCCCGATCCTCAGTCAGACCTCCTCACCGCGGAGATCCAGGCTTTGAACAACAGGCACAGAACTGTGCCCCGCGATTCATAAACACAGGGTTTCATCTATTACTTTCTGGTTCCAGAAATTGGGGATGCGCCCCATTCTAGACCCTTAGTTAAACAATTTTTCCCCAGGAGAAATTAAGATGATTTCTAGTACCTTACCTTTGTTATCAGCACGATTGGTTGGCCTCTCTGATATGCAGGATGCTACCAGCATATCTCCGTTCACCCGACCCACCGCAAGTCTCAGGTTTGTAGCTTTGGGTCCGTATACGTTCAGTCCGCCTTGGGCTATCCTCGCCGCGAGTTTTACAAAATGTTGTGCAGTTCTCGGGCGATCTCAGAAAGTCGGACTGAAAGTGTTTCCTATTTGGACGATTGGCTTCTAGCAAGCTCCTTCCAGCTAAGGGACTTTGAAGCCGTGGTAAACGACTGCTTCACGCCCATGGAGTCTGTTGAATTTGAAACCAACTGCAACCCTCCCAGAGGCTCCTTCATAGGGATTTTGACACCTCTTCAGCGGCTTTCCTTCCAGAGGACAGAAAGCACATTCTTCGTGATGGCCTGCTACATCAGGGAGAACCAATCGTTACAGCACCTCGATGCAACGATGTTGGTCTGAGGCGCCCCTCTTCACTGTCCTCCCCGACTGCAATGAGGTCCACCCACGGATGCTTCACCAGTGGTCCCCACCTCACCCCCAGTCTTGTCCCATCAAGTGATGGATCCTGGTTTCCATCTGGTGGTCTCAGAGAGCAATTCCTGGAAGGATTCCCTTGCCCCGATCATCAGATCTCCATCACCAGACGATCGCTACTGGAGTGAGCCACTGTTTCTCCTCCACACTCAAGGTGTATGGACTCAGTTCGAACTCATCTCCACATAAATGTCCTGGAGATGAGAGTGTCCTCTATGCACCGAGTTTGAAGGATGTCTTTGTCACTAGAATATCTCCTCAAACGGACAACACAGTGGGATGTATTACATCAACAAGCAAGGCGTGTCTACTTGTCCCTTTGCAGGAAGTGAGGGTGGAGTGGTGTTTGAGTACGTCTGATTCATTGTTTCTCCAGGTATACAAAGACTTAGCAGACTTCCTCAGTAGAACGGAGGCAGACCTCACGAGTGGTCTCTATCCAGCTAGCTCGTCCCTGTTCAAAGAGTGGGACCCAGACTGGACCTTTGCATCCCCACTCAACTAAATCTGTTTCTTCTGCTCCAGAACCAGGGTCTGCATTTTCTGTCAGGATGTGTGCCATGTTGCGTGGCCTTTTTTCCTTTCCACCGCTCTCTAATCCAGAGAGCGTCTGTTCGAGTCTCAGGGGACCAAGATGATTCTCATGTCCTTCCTGGCCTCGCAACTATGGTTTCTATCAATAGTATGTTACAGCCTCCTCCCATTCCTTGCAACCGTCTTTGACTCAGTTGTTGTCCGTCTTTGTCTGAAATCACTTCACCATGCTTGGTCCTGAAGTGATAGAAGGAATCGGTTCAACGCTCTCTAGAGTCTCAGACATCTCTGCTGCCCGAAGCTAGCCACCTGAAAACGTACGCTCAATGAAACGTTTCTCTGTGTGCAAACCTTTGAATCCCTTTTCCGTCCTCCTGTAAGTTCTGAGTATCTTTTGGACCTTCAAACTTAGTTCACAGTTAAAGTTCACCTTAGTGCCATTCAGGCTCCATGAGCCAGTTTCTTCCTTAACTCTGGCTAGTTACCTATGGTGAAGAGATTTCTTAAGGGATTTCCATACTGGACCCCTGTTGGTCCAGGCAGCCTGGGCTAACCTGGTGCTGGACATGCCACGGAGCCTTTCGAACCCTTAGCTACCTGTGAGCTAAAATTTACCTGGAAGATCGTTTCCTGGTGGCCATTACCTCAGCCCGCAGGTTCTGAGATACATGCCCTGGTTACGACCTCCGTACTGTATTCCATAAAGACAAGGTAGATCTTCCTGACATGTCTCCACCACCATTCAATTATGGATTGGCGCCGAGGCATAAGACCCATCGAGCAAACTTTGCTGAGGGTCGGCGTTGAGACGGCGCCAGCGATACCTCGGCAACATGAAAAGCGGTTTCGAGCGGTATGACCATCTCGTGCGCACCTCCAACCCCTAATTCTTTTTTCCCGTCGAGCGCTTCAGTGACGACGTCGGCTTGGGAGTCAAACTTCAAATTTATGTTTTCAGTTTGTTTTGTAACATTATCAATATAGTATCTTGTTTTTATTCTATTTCGTAATTTTTCTAATATTTAAACTATCTTACTTGAAGGTCTCGTCTACTGGACGGAGTCGATTATGAGCAGGTCAGGTGACTAGGGAGTTCAGAGAAAGCTGTTCGTCAGCCGGGCTGGCCGTCAGCCTTCCTCAGCGGGTTATTATCACGTCAGTCCGATGCCGGGGATGCTGTCCTACCGGCATAAAATAAACTGTCGATTCGGCGCCTGGTTGCCTCAGCCTTCTTCGCCCACAGGTCAAAAAGAGAAGGCATTATTTGAGGCCTTCTGGTGTGTTCTGGGCCACGGTCGTTATCGCTAGTTGCCGCTCTCCTTCTTCGGAGTCGCCATCTCCATAATCGTTGTCTCGGATCGAGCCCTCTCCGCTTAGGGCTCAGATGAGCAGTTTCATCAGTGGGCCGCCTATGGAGCAATGGGCCTGAGGTTGGTTCTTCTTCGTGGTTATCGAGCCTCGGCCCTCCGCGACGGTAGGCGGTTGACCTTCCCAGTCGCTACGGGCGCCGTGTTAGCGATCTCCGGGTGTTTCCTCACATGTTGCGCAGGGGCCCCACTGCCCTTACCTGCTTTTTCCTTTTGCTTCCCGGGCTTTTCCCGGCCTGCAGGGTCTGTGGTCGGTCGGCCGCCGGGCTTGTGGCGCTGGCGCGCTGGTTCGGCGCCGCTGTGGTGCTATGTACCTGCTGGCGGTGGGCGCTGATCGGGCGCGCCGTCGCACCGCCCGCGGCGAGTGCGCGCGGCCGTGCAGGCGCCGGGCGGCGCTTATGGGGTCACAGGTTCTTCGGCGCCTGCGGCGCCCTCGGTGCCGCCTTTCAGTCCTGCTTTGCCGCCTCGCGCCGCAGCCCTGGGGACTCTCCTTGTTTTTCTGCCATTTCCTCCTCTCCTACTTTCACTCCTTTCCTGTCCAAACAGTCCTTTCTGGACCATCAGGAGATGATGTTGAGCCTGACCCAGACCTTGGTTGGGTGATGAAGTGGAGGAAACAGGATCTTTCTTTTCTACAGAGCCTGTGGTCGGGACCTGTCCTTTAAGTCTCTGTTGAAGAACCTGGGATCCACTCTTTCTCTCAGACTACAGACATCGATCCTGGGAAGATATTAAGACTCCAGTATCTTCATGCTTGGAGATCCCTACGGTTTGACTCTCCCGATTCAGCCTTCCTTCGAGACGCTGTCTCAAATGGTATGGAATAACCCGCTCTTATTCCTCAGTGGCTAAATCCATTGATAAGAAGTATTCAGCTCCCAAGGATCGTCCCATTTTGGCATCCCAAGCCTTTGCGGATCCTATTGTAGTCCTGGCAGAGAATGACAAGGTCGTTCTTCCTCAAACTTCTACAGCTCGACCTATTAACAAAGAGTCTCGTAAGATTGATACATTAGGTAAGAGAGTCTTTGCTGCCTCCACTCTAAGTATGCGTATTGCCAGTTATCAAGGCTATTTTTCTCAGTATGAGTATATCCTGTGGCACTCTATGAAAAGAATGGTTGAAGCTCTTCCAGATTCGATTCCAAGTCAGAGCTTCTTCTGACCGTTATTAGAGGTATTGAGTCCAATAACCAACAGGTCAGAGCCTGCCATGGACGCTTTCGACACTGCTTCTCAGCTCAGCAGCTGCGATGGATTTGTACTCGGCGCGACTCCTGGCTGCGTACTTCTGGCTTCATGAATGATGCTCAGCAGCAGGTGATGGCGCTGCCTTTGATGGCTCCTTTCTTTTTGGCCCTCAGGTGGAGCAAGCCTTGAGGCCACTCAGAAGACTAGATCGGCCATTAGTTGGCCAGACCTCCGCCTGCCCCTCTCGGGGCATGTGAACAGACGTCAGTTTCATAGTCGTCAGTCCTTTCGAGGCAGAGGCAGGGAAGCTTCCAAAAGCCAACCTGCCCAACCTCAAAGAAGACGCAGAGAAAGCGCATGGATCTAAAGCTCCCAGCGCTACCTTTATGAGTCGTTGGCCCAAGTTCCATCCACTCTGCCCGAGGTGGAACTTTCTCCTCCGGTGGGAGGTCGTCTGATGTACTTCTACAACCAGTGGAAGTCCATAACCTCAGACAAATGGGTCCTTCGGATAATTCGCGAGGGTTATTCTCTCAATTTCTTGGAAACCCCCCCGAATTGTCCTCCCATACGACAACCCAGGTTGTCGGCCTCTCAGTCAGACCTCCTCACCGCGGAGATCCAGGGCCTTCTGAACAACAGGGCAATAGAACTGGTGCCCCCGCATCTGCGAAACTCAGGGTTCTACTCCCATTACTTTCTGGTTCCAAAGAAATCTGGGGGGATGCGCCCCATTCTAGACCTCAGAAAGTTAAACAAATTCCTCCCCAGGGAGAAATTCAAGATGATTTCCTAGGTACCCTGTTACCCTTGCTGCATCAGCACGACTGGCTGGCCTCTCTCGATATACAGGATGCTTACCAGCATGTCCTCAGTCCACCCGACCCACCTAAATTCTCTCAGGTTTGTAGCTTTGGGTCAGCATTATCAGTTCAGAGTCCTGCCCTTTGGGCTATCCTCGGCCATGCAGTTTTACAAGTGTTGTGCAGTTCTTGCGGGCGCATCTCAGGAAAGTCGGACTCGAGTGTTTCCCTACCTGGACGATTGGCTTCTAGCAAGCCCTTCCGGCCAAGGACTTTGAGGCTGCAAGCGACTTGTCTTCTCACGTCCATGGGAGTTCTGCTGAATTTGAAAAAATCTCAACTGCAACCCTCCCAGAGGCTCCTTTTCATAGGGACGCTTCTAGACACCTCCTCAGCGAAGGCTTTCCTTCCAGAGGACAGAAGACTCGACATCCTTCGTATGGCCCGTTACATCAGGGAGAAGCAATCGGTTACAGCTCTGTCGATGCAACGCATGTTGGGTCTCATGGCGTCCTCGGTCTTCACTGTCCCTCTGGCCCGACTGCACATGAGAACCACCCAATGGATGCTCTCCACTCAGTGGTCCCCGACCTCTCACCCCCAGTCTTATCCCATCAAGGTGACGGAGCCCTTCAAGGTCTCTCACCTGGTGGTCTCAAGAGAGCAATCTCCTGGAAGGATTCCCTTTGCTCCCCGGATCATCAGATCTCCATCACCACAGATGCACGCTAATGGGATGGGAGCTCACTGTCTCTCCTCCACACTCAAGGTGTATGGACTCAGTTCAAACTCATCTCCACATAAATGTCCTGGAGATGAGAGCGGTCCTCTATGCAATCCGAGCTCTGAAGGATGTCCTTTGTCACAAGAACATTCTCCTTCAAACGGACAACAAAGCAGTGATGTATTACATCAACAAGCAAGGCGGTGCTCATTCTTATCCTCTTTGCAGGGAAGCAATGAGGGTGTGGGAGTGGTGCTTGGAGCACAAGTCTCTGATTCAAGCGGTTTATCTGCCAGGTATACAAAACAACCTAGCAGATTACCTCAGCAGAACGGAGGCAGACCCTCACGAGTGGTCTCTCGATCCAGCCGTAGCTCGGTCTCTGTTCAAAGAGTGGGGGACTCCAGACCTGGACCTTTTTGCATCCCCACTCAACGCAAAACTGCCTCTCTTCTGCTCCAGAAATCCAGGGCCTGGCATTTTCTGTCAGGATGCGTTCAGGCTGCGTGGACAAAACGCTTTCTTACGCCTTCCACCACTTCCTCTAATCCAGAGAGTACTCCTCAAGTTCGAGTCTCAGGGGACCAAGATGATTCTCATTGCTCCTTCCTGGCCTCGGCAACTATGGTTTCCTCTACTCAACAGTATGTTGCAGTCTTCCGAGACCACTTTTACAAATCAGTCTTTTGACTCAGGTTCGTTGGTCCATCCCAACCTGAAATCACTTCACCTTCATGCTTGGCTCCTGAAGAGATAGAAGTGAATCGGTTCAACGCCTCGTAGAGTCTCAGACATCCTTCTGGCTGCTCGGAAGCCAGCCACCAAAACGTACGCTCCAAATGGAAACGCTTTTCTCTCTGGTGTGCAAAACCTCTTGAATCTTTTCCTGTCCTCCTGGCAAGGTTCTGGAGTATCTTTTGGACCTATCAAACTTAGGTCTTCAGTACTCACAGTTAAAGTTCACCTTAGTGCCATCTCAGCGTTCCATGAGCCGATTTCTTCCTTAACTCTGGCTCAGTTACCTATGGTGAAGAGATTTCTTAAGGGATTCTCCATACCAGACCCCTGTTAGCGTCCAGTTGCAGCCTGGGACATTAACCTGGTGCTGGACATGCTCACTCGGAAGCCTTTCAACCCTTAGCTACCTGTGAGCTAAAATTTCTTACCTGGAAGACTGCTTCCTGGTGGCCATTACCTCAGCCCGCAGGGTCTCTGAGATACATGCCCTGGTTACGGACCCTCCGTATACTGTATTCCATAAGGACAAGGTAGTTCTCCGTACTCATCCTAAATTTCTTCCCAAGGTTGTGTCAGAATTCCATCTGAACCAACCTCTGGTACTTCTCCGCTATTTGCTAATTTCCAAAATGAAGGGAACGAGCTCTTCATTCCTTGGATGTTAAGAGAGTCTGCGTGTTCTATTTAGATAGAACCAAGGATGTTCGAAGACTCAGCAACTGTTCGTTTCTTTCAGTGACACCCGGCTGGGTCAACCTGTCGCTATTAGATGCATCTCTTCATGGTTAGTGGCATGCCTTCGTCATTGCTATTCCATGGCTCAAGTTAAATTAGAAGGTAGAGTGTACGCTCACTCTACTAGGGCGGTCGCGGCATCCCTAGCGGAAATTCGCAATGTTCCAATTGCAGATATATGCAATGCTGCCACCTGGAGCTCAGTGCATACTTTTGTTAAGCACTATGCACTGGATGTTCATGCCAGGCGACATTCCGCATTCGGCAGAACTATCCTTAATGGGCTTCTATCTTAGACGCGTGAGCTCTGGCTCTCCTGCCGCCCTTTTGGGGGATTATCAGCTTGGTACTCTCCCACTAGTGTGAATGAGTGGTGAGACTTTATGTCCAGGAAGATAGGAAAATTACGTACTCTACCGTAATTCTTGATCTTCTTGGACGAGTCTCCACCACTCATTCACACGCCCACCCTCCATCCCCCGAGCTCACCGCTGTATTGGTCTTCACTCCCTCAAATCTTTAGGCCGTGAGGACTTCTTTGCTGACCCTTCTTACACGGGTCATACGGACTATCTTATGTCCATTTTTTTAATGTTGGGTTTACTCTTTACGTTAGTTGCGCTGCACCTCCTTGGTAAAAAAGGTACTGAGGCGGTTGGAGGGTCGTCGCCGAGATGGTCATTACCGCTCGAGCCGCTGCTCGCGGCGCCGTGTCTCGCGGCGCCGTCTCTCGCGCCGACCCTCCAGCAAAAAGTTTGCTCCCGATGGGTCTTAGTGCCTCCGGCGCCAATCCCACTAGTGTGAATGAGTGGTGGAGACTCGTCCAAGAAGATCAAGAATTACGGTAGGTACGTAATTTTCCTTTCTCCGTACTCATCCTAAATTTCTTCCCAAGGTTGTGTCAGAATTCCATCTAAACCAACCTCTGGTACTTCCCGCTTACTTCGCTAATTTCCAAAATGAAGGGGAACGAGCTCTTCATTCCTTGGATGTTAAGAGAGCCTTGCGGTTCTATTTAGATAGAACCAAGGATGTTCGCAAGACTCAGCAACTGTTCGTTTCTTTCAGCGACACCCGGCTGGGTTAACCTGTCGCTATTAGATGCATCTCTTCATGGTTAGTGGCATGCCTTCGTCATTGCTATTCCATGGCTCAAGTTAAATTAGAAGGTAGAGTGTACGCTCACTCTACTAGGGCGATCATCGACATCCTAGTGGAAGTAGCAATGTTCCATTGCAGATATATGCAACGCCGCCACCTGGAGCTGAGTGCATACCGTTAAGCACTATGCACTGGATGTTCATGCTAGGCGACATTCCGCATTCGCAGAACTATCCTTATTGGGCTTCTATCTTAGGCGGTGAGCTCTGGCTCTCCTGCCGCCCTTTGGGGATTATCAGCAGGTACTCTCCCACTAGTGTGATGAGTGGTGGAGACTATGTCCAGGAAGATAGGAAAATTACGCACTCACCGTAATTCTTGATCTTCTGACGAGTCTCCTCACCACTCATTCACACGCCCACCCTCCATCCCCGAGCTCACTGCTGTATTGGTCTTCACCCTCAAATCTTTAGGCCGTGAGGACTTCTTTGCTGACCCTTCTTACACGGGTCATACGGACTATCTTATGTCCGCTTTTTAATGTTGGGTTTACTCTTCCGTTAGTTGCGCTGCACCTCCTTGGTAAAAAAGGTACTGAGGCGGTTGGAGGTCATCGCTGAGATGGTCATTACCATCGAGCCGCTGCTCATGGGCATCAGAACTCATGGTCCGCTGGCTCTCACAACAATTCCTCCAGCAAAAGTTTGCTCCCAATGGGTCTTAGTGCCTCCGGCGCTAATCCCACTAGTGTGAATGAGTGGTGGAGACTCGTCCAAGAAGATCAAGAATTACGGTAGGTACGTAATTTTCCTTTCTTTGAAGAAAAAATTACTCACCTTAGTAATGTTGTTTCTTCTAATGGAGTCTTGCTATATTATGACCTCCCCCTCCCACCTGCCCCTCTCAGAACCTCTTGTTGCTGTTGGGATGTGGGTTGGTAGTGATTTGTTGGCATCTAGTGCTTGCCATTGTTGTTTGTTGTTGTTGAATTTTCATTTTCTTGGTCCCCTGACTTGAGTCTTGTTTTTGGGACCAGAAAATGTGTTAGTGCTTAGTAGCCATTTGGCTAGAGTAGGCTTACAGTTTCCACATAGAACCTTAGTGAGTTTTTGCTTGTAAAGATCTGACAGTTTAGGTTTGAAGCACAACAGACAGAGTTTTCAACCGAGCTCGCGCTCAAGATTCCATGCCTTGCATGGAACTTAACTCACCTCCGGAGCAGTTCGAAGGTTGGGTCAAACTGCAATTGTCATAATATAGCAAAACTCCATTAGAAGAAACAACATTACTAAGGTGAGTAATTTTTTCTTCCGGACTAGGCCAGACAACCTTGGTATCCTCTGCTATTGTCTCTTGCACTGTCACTTCCCGTCTCTTCCCAGGAGACACAACCTTCTAACCTCCTCCCAGGGGAGTATTTGGTACCAATCTCCAGTCTCTCAATCTCAAAGCCTTTTTCTTGAAGAGTTAGAATATACAGTCCTGCATCTTACTCAAGTATTCATGAATATTTTGAAGGTCTCTAGGAAACCTTCTGCCAAAAAAACTTATAATTCCAAATCGAAAAGATTCAGCATTTGGTGTTCTCAGAAAGGCATACAGCCAGATGCTGCAGGCATTGCCACAGCCTTAGACTATCGGGTTCATCTTAATGGCCTAGGCCTTCGGCCCGCAATCTTGAAGGTTCACCTAGCAGCTGCGTCTTCCTTTCTTTCTGCAGGGAAGGGCTCTTCCCTGTTATCACATCCTGCCTTCAGTAAATTCTTCAAAGGCATGGTTCACATTAACCCACCTTTTAGTGAGCCTAATCTGGCTTGTGACCCAAATATCTGCATTGCACAGCTTATGCAGCCTCCCTCTGAGCCCTTAGCTTCAGCCGAGCTTAAGTGCTTGACCTGGAAAACTGTGTTCCTGGTAGCTATCACTTCTACCAGAAGGATTAGTGAAGTACAGACAGGCCCTGTCAGTTGAACCTGACTTTATTTCTTTCCACAGAGATAAGGTGATCCTCAGGACGAATCAAAGGTTTCTACTTAAAGTGGTATCGGACTTTCATCTGAACAAATCTATGTCTTTACCTGTGTTTTTTACTGACCATTCTTCTTCAGGGGAGAGAAGATTACACAGTCTTGACGTTGATATTACATAGAGCACACTAAGGCATACAGAAATGACTATCTTCAGCTGTTTCTCACTCAAGGGGAAGTGGGAAAAGGTAAACCTGCTACTAAAAGAACTATTGCCAGGTGGATTGTCCCTTGTATACAATTTTGCTATGCCAGATTGGGCAAAGAACCTCCTTCAGGCCTGAGGGCCCACTCAACTAGAGCCCTGGCTGCTGCTAAGGATATCCCCTTGGTAGAAATTTGTAAGGCAGCCACCTGGAAAACGGTCCATACATTCACCAAGCATTACTCTGTGGATATCCAGGCTAGGAGTGATGCTAGGTTTGGTACAGCAGTGTAGCAGATTCTGTTCCCAAAGTAAGGTTCTGTATTCCCTCCTCCTTGGTAGTCTGCATATAGTCAGAAGACAGCAAGACTTCATGTTGTTTGAAGAAAAAATGGCTCACCTTAGTAACTGTGTTTCTTCTAATGGAGTCTTGCTGTATTTTGACCTCCCTCCCTGCCGCCCCTCTCAGAACCTCATTTTTGAGAAGTGGGCTGGCAGGTACAGTGTTGCACCTCAGGGTTGCACCTTGCATCCCTTCCCTCTTCAGGGTGGGGTGGTTCTTGCTGATTATTGTTTATTACAGATATATATTCGCTTTCTACTCTGTGTTTTTTCTCTTAGGTTATCGACTTGAGTCTTTGGAACCCAAGTTTTGTTGTGTTTTGGCCTAAAATTAAACAATTTCCATAACTTAGTTTAGTCTGTTGCGTGTAAGAATCTGACGGTTATACTGAGATGTACCAGAGACAGAGGTTTGAAAAACGAGCTTGAGCTAAACGTTCTATGCTGCTGCATAGAGTTAACCTTTTCCTCTCCGGAACAGTTCAAGTGCTGGGGCTAACTGCATATAGTCAGAATACAAGAAGACTCCATTAGAAGAAACAACATTACTGTGGTGAGTAATTTTTTTCTTCCTGCTGTCGAATGCACTTCAAAGACAACGTCACTTGCTCACCGGGAGTCAAAACTTCTCGTCTATACGACAGCAGCTATAGTCTTTAGTTCATTTAGTTTATCTTAGTTTTATTGTTTTCTAGGGAAAATAAAGTAAAATAATACATTTTAAGTAAAATTTTCATCAGAAGAAGTCTTCAGCCCTCCATCGACGGAGTCAACCATTGGCAGGTGAAGGTAGGGAGACTTTGCATAAAAGCTGTTTAGTGTGCTGGGCTGGGTCTGGTCCACTGTCCTCTACTGGGGGGGGGGGACCGACTACAGGCAGTCCGGTGCTTGGGGGGATGGGCAGTCTCCCCAAAAGCATAAAAAGAAGCAGTCTCATTCTAGGCACTGCTCGAGCTCTTCTTCGGCCTCCCGGTTGAAAAAGAAACGGCACTGCTCGAGGTCACCTTCTGGTATGTCTGCAGGTCAAGTCATCGGTTGCCAGGGACAGGGGACAGTCTCCACCTCTTCCGGAGTCCTGTCCATTTTCTGTCCCTGGTACCTGGCATCCTTGACTCCAGGGTCCCTCCACGCCCATTGGGGCATCCTCCGGTGATCAGTTTCACTGTTGGGCTGCTCTTATGGAGCAGTGGGTGTGGTGGTTGTCCTGGCTGCCTGAGCTGGCTAGTCCATCGCCAAGACCTTTGGGCCTGTCGGTTTTGGACCTGCAGACTGGGCAGTTGGTGCTTCCTAGTCACATGGCGCCCTCTCCGGTGCGTCGACTCCATGCCCTGGTGTTTATCCCCCTCACATGACTGCGGTGTAGGGGTCCACACCATTGCCTTTATCTCCTGCTGAATTTCTTCGCTTCTCCTCCGTCAATCGGAGATTGGAAACTTTTGCTGCAACACCGCTTTCTGTGGCGCCGGCCTCCCCGGTGCTGGCAGTGCCAGCACCACATGCAGCACCATATCCTGTGCCGGTGCCACACTCAGTGTCACATGCGATGCCGGTGCCACGCTTGGTGCCACTGCCCATGCTGGCGCCGCCTCCTGTACCGGTACCGGGAGCGCTTGCAGTTCCTCATGGGTTTCAAAGGTTTTCAACACTGATTCTCTCTGCTCCTCCTCCTTCCTCTTTTCATCCCTTTCCTATCTATACAGTCCCTTCTGGACTGGCAGGGGATAATGTTGAACCCGATCCTGATCTTCGATTAGGGGACATCTTCAACGATGATTCCGCCCTGGGGGGCGGGGAATAAACCTCTTTCTACAGAGCCTTTGGTCGAGGACCTTTCCTTTAAGTCTCTGCCCAGAAAGCTAAATTCCACTCTCCCTCTCTCTCTCTCTCTATAGACTTCGGATATTTATCTTGGGAAGCTGCTATGTCTGCAGTATCTGCACGTTCTGGATATTCCTGTGGAATTAACCCCACCAGTGCAGCTCTCTTTCGAGACACTCTCTTAGATGGTGTGGGATAATCCGACACTCATTCCCTCTGTGTCTAAGTCCATAGATAGGAAATATGCCCCTCCTAAGGATCGACCTATTCTGGCCTCTCAAGCTTTTGCTGATGCCATTGTTGTTCTAGCAGAGAATGACGAGACTGTTCTTCTGCAAGAATCTACATCACATCCAGTAAACAAAGAATCTCGCAAGATGGACAACTTTGGTAAGCAAGCCTTTGCTGCCTCAACCTTGTGCATGCGCATTGCTAGCTACCAGGGCTACTTCTCTTAGTTTGAGTATATACCCTGGCCCTCACTCAAGGCTATGTTAGAAGCTCTTCCTGATTTGGATGTTAACTCAGACCTCCTTCAAACCATTACTAGAGGTACTGAATTCAATAATCAACAGCTTAAAGCTGCCATGGATGCCTTTGACACTGCCTCCAGAGCAGTGGTGGCTGGTATTTGCACCTGTCGCCACTCTTGGTTGTGCACCTCGGGCTTCACAATTGATGCCCAGCAAAGAATTATGGCCTTGCCTTTCGATGGTACGTATGTGTTCAAACAACATGAAGTCTTGCTATATTATGACATATGCAGTGAGTCCCAACCTTCGAACTGCTCCGGAGGTGAAATAGTTAACTTTCCATGCCAGGCATGGAATGCAGAGCTCGAGCTCGGTTGAAACTCTGTCTGTTGTTCTTCAAACTCAAACCGTCAGATTCTTTACTCCGCCTTACTGAACAGTCGCTCCGGAGATTTCTCCTTCTGCTCGGTTCATTTTGTCGGTTAAAGTATTGTTTTTCTCAGTTTTCGACCAAAATTAAACCTCAACCGGTCGGTTCAGACTCTGTCTGTGGTATTTGTGAGTATTAAATAGGTTTTACATTGATTTCTATTCTGTGTGGAACTTGTAAACGGTTATCGGTTCGGTTTGAACCGATCAGGTTGTTTAAAATATATTAATCTGTCATTTAGAGTATGGTTACCGGTTCTTATCGGTTCTAAAAAAAACAGATTTTATTACGTTTTTTCCCACGACCCGTGACACGGTTGGGAACCGATAAGGGGGTCTTACCTGGCGGATTGCCATAATCGGGTAAGTTTGGTTAGGACTGGCACTATGTCTGAGAAACCCAAAAGAAAAACCGGGCCCACTGGGTTTCAACATTGCAGTGTCTGTGGGAAAGCCTTTGCCAAGGCTGACCCCCACACCACCTGTGTTTATTGTCTGGGGTTTGACCACCTCAATGCAGACTGCCAGATTTGTAAAAATTTTCCTGCAGCTACCCTGGAAAAGAGAGTTGGCAAACTCAGGGAAAGGGAGGCCAAAAAGTCCGCTGAACCGGATGGCCAGCCCGGTTCAGTTCCTACCGAACCGAAGAAGTGCCCTCTGACCAGGGCGAGACTTCCTCGGGCAAAAGGAGATCCGACTCCGAGGAGTTGGTTCCAGCAAAAAGGACTAGGAAATCAGCTGGTGTGAAGCCAAAACTTTCCTCTCCAACCGCTGAAGAAATAGCCAAAGTGATTAAAATTGTCCAGTCGCTTTCCCCAGTTCCGACTGAACTGGCACCATCAGATAAGCGTCCAGTTCGGCCGGTTCCACCGGTTCAAGAGTATGAGGTAGAGGAATTTTATGAACTGGAGGAGGGGAAGAGGAGTATGAGGAGAGTGAATTTGGATTTGAAAGTCTGGATGTGCCCATTGACCTGGACATCTCCCCAGACAGACCTTCAGGAGTGTCTCCTCCTAGGCTTTCTGAGTTCCCTTCTCATTTTATGTTTTATAAGAAAGTGGCTGAAACCCTCCAGCTCCCTATGGAGGAAGCTGTGGGTGATCAAGAGAAGCCTGACTATTTGGAAATGATGGATATCCCAGAGTCAAGGAGGTTGTCTATTCCGTTGCATAAATCCTTTTGGAAACAGACAATAAAAATTTTAAAAACTCCTCACACTATACCTCCTGTGTATAAGAGAATGGACAAGAGGTACACATTGTCAGGCTCGGATACGGAGTTCCTTACACAACAATGCAGCCATGTTTGTTGGGGTAGTGCAGACTGCAGCCTGTGACAAGGCAAATATTCCCTTGGCTTCACACCCCCCTGACAAGGACTCCAGGAGGATTGATGCCATGGCAAAGAAGCAGTATATGGCAGCATCCTTGGGACTCAGACAGGCTAATTATATGGCTTATGTTGCTAGATATCAGAAATCCAGATGGGATACTGTTATGGTCTAGCAAACAGGGTCCTGGCCAGCTTGCCAAGGAGCTGGAGCAGGTGGCTGCTGATGGTATGAGGCATCCAAGGTGCAATTCCATGCTGCAGTGGACTCTAATGATGTGTCATCAAGAGTCATGGCTACATCTGTGGCACTTCTAGAATGGCTTGCTCAGATGTACTAGCTTGTCTGTCACAGGATACCCAGACTAAGGCCATGGATTTTCCTGTTGTGGGTAATTCTCTGTTTGGAGAGCAGACAGAGAATTACATGAAGAAATGGATGAGTATAGGGCCACCTATAGGAGTGCACAGGCCAAGGAAAGCAGGCCACCTCAAGCGCAGCTTTCCAGGGGCAGGCCTTTTCACAGACCTTTATCAAGCCCAGGCCTCCTCTTCCGCCTATGCTCAGAGGGGGTTCTTTAGAGGGAGAGGCAGACGGGGCACAAGCAGGTCTGCTTCCACCCCTCAGCCCAAAGCCCCTGCCAAGCAGGCACCCTGATGGGATTGCCAGGGCCGATTCTCCTTTACCTGTAGGGGGCAGGCTGGCTTACTCTGTCCAGGACTGGAAGTCTTTAACATCAGACAAGTGGGTCCTGGAAGTAGTAAGCCAAGGACTGGTTCTCAGCTTCAAAAAATTTCCAAAGATGAGAACCAGATCTTTTCCACCTGCAACTCCATCAGAGGCAGCCCTAGAGGCAGAGGTCTCTACCTCCTGGCTCTCAGAGCCGTGGAAAGGGTTCCTCCCCTACACCAGGGCAAAGCTTTGTACGCCAGGTACTTCCTTACCCCAAAAAAGATAGGAGAATGGCGGCCCATCCTGGATCTCAGATATTTAAACAAGCACCTTTTAAAGCCAAAGTTCAAAATGGTGACTCTGGGAATTATCCTACCCTCTCTAAGGCCAGGGGACTGGCTAGCTTCCCTCGACCTCAAAGATGCCTACTTCCATATTCCCATCAGAAGCTCCCATCGAAAGTACCTCAGGTTCGAGCTGCCCTCAGGCCACTACCAGTTCAGAGCAATGCCCTTGGCCTCACTTCTGCCCCAAGGGTATTCACCAAATGCCTGGCTGTAGCAGTTGCCTACCTAAGAAGGCAAAAGATTGCCATCTTTCCTTACCTGGACGATTGGCTCTTAGTAGGCCAGTCCCCAGACCAGGTCAATTTACACCTTCAGATAACGCAGCAACTGCTTACCTCTCTAGGTTTCCTTCTGAATCTCTCAAAGTCAGTTCTAGTGCCAGTCCAGCTTCTTACCTTCATAGGCGCAGAACTGAACACACAGGAAGCCAGGGCCCTCTTCATTTACCCTGCAGGTCTCCCGTCCAGCAAGGCATTTTCTGCAGCTCCTAGGACACATGGCTGCTTCCACAGCAGTTGTGCAAAGAGCAAGATTTCAGATGAGGGACATCCAGTTCCATTTGAGAGCTTTTTGGTCTCAAAGAAAGGATCCTCTTACCAAGCTGATCCCAGTAACTCAAACCCTGATCCAAGCCCTACAGTGGTGGCAGGATCAGAGCAACCTGAGACAAGGGTTCCTTTTGTCATTCAGTCTCATTCTCTAATCCTTACTACAGATGGTCCCTCTTGGGCTGGGGGAGCTCACATGGGCGACTTCACCACCCAGGGTCTGTGGTCTCCCAGGAATCTCTGCTCCATATCAACCTGTTGGAGCTCAGAGCAGTTTTTCTAGCACTTCAAGCTTTTTCCATATCTGTTCAGAACAAGAGTATTCAGGTCAGAACAGACAACACCACTACAATGTGGTACATCAACAAGCAAGGGGCACTCGGCTACGGCCTTGTGCACCGAGCGATGAAGTTGTGGTCCTGGCTTACTCCCTGAACACCTCCCTTACGGCAGTTCACCTCCCAGGCAAGGACAATGTCCTGGCAGATGCTCTCAGCAGGATTTCCCAGGGCCACCACGAATGGTCACTGGATCCCCTGGTCTTGGGAGTAGTATTTGCCAGATGGGGCACCCTGCAGATACATCTTTTTGCAGCCCCAGACAATCACCAACTTCCTCTTTTTTGCTGCAGGCCCCAGTGTTGGGCTCACTCCCCTGGATGCCTTAGCCCTCAGTTGGGAGGAAGTTTTCTATGCCTTCCTCCTTTCTCTCCTGTTCAAAGTGCTAGTCAAAATCAGATCCAATCATGCAAAGTCATTCTGATAGCTCTGGATTGGGCCAGACAGCCCTGGTATCCACTCCTGCTGTCCTTAGCAGTCCATCTTCCCCTGTCCCTTCCCAGGAATCACAATCTGTTAACCTGTGCCCAGGGAAGGGTCTGGTACCCGAATCTCAAATCTTTCAATCTCAAGGCTTGGTTCTTGAAGAGTTAGAGTTTGCTGATTTACACCTTTCCCAAGGTGTAATGGATATATTGAAGGCCGCAAGGAAGCCTTCCACCAGGGCTACTTACAATTCCAAATGGAAAAGGTTTTCCATATGGTGCTCTGGGAAGCATATTTCCCCAGAATCTGCTGATTTACCCACAATCCTGGATTATATGGTCCATTTAAATACCTTGGGGCTGAGACCAGCTACCCTAACAGTACATTTGGCAGCTGTGTCTGCTTTTATTTCAGCAGGTAAATCCTCTTCCCTTTCAGCTCAACCTGTATTTTCCAAGTTTTTTAAGGGGTTGTTTCACACCAACCCTCCATTCAGGGATCCTGCCCCTGCCTGGGATCTTAATGTTTGCATTGCTCAGCTTATGCAACCCCCCTTTGAGCCCTTGTCTTCAGCTGAGCTCAAGTACTTGACTTGGAAAACTGTGTTTTTGGTAGCCATCACCCCTACCAGATGCATAAGTGAATTACAAGCGTTGTCAGTGGAGCAGGAGTTTATCTCTTTTCATAGAGATAAGGTGGTCCTTCAGACTAACAGAAAGTTCCTGCCTAAGGTGGTTTCAGATTTCCACCTTAATCAATCTATTTCACTTCCAGTGTACTTCACTGACCACTCCTCCTCTGGGGAGAGGAAGCTGCACAGCCTAGATGTAAAGAGAGCCCTTAGTTAGTACATAGAGCGTACCATGGGTCATAGGTTTGACTCCCTCCAGCTGTTCCTCACCTATGGAGAAGTTGGTAAAGGGAAGCCAGGCACTAAAAGATCCATTGCCAGGTGGATTGTCTCTTGTATCCAATTCTGCTATGAGAAGTTGGGTAAAGTTCCCCCCTCAGGCCTGAGGGCTCACTCTACCAGAGGTACAGCTGCTTCTCTGGCTGCTGCCAGAGACATTCCTATTCTAGAAATATGTCAAGCAGCTACCTGGAAAACAGTTCACACTTTACCAAGCATTACTCCCTGGACATCCAGGCTAGGAGTGATGCTCGGTTTAACACAGCCATGCTCAGAGCCTATTTCCTAGGTAGGTTCTGTCCCTCCTCCATGGGGTACTGCTGTGTAGTCTGCAATTGTCATAATATAGCAAGACTTCATGTTGTTTGAAGAAAAAATTACTCACCTTAGTAATGTTGTTTCTTCTAATGGAGTCTTGCTATATTATGACCTCCTTCCCTGCCCCTCTCAGAACCTCTGTTTTGGGGATGTGGGTGGGCAGTACAGGGTTGGCACTTTTTTTTTGATGCCCACCTTGTTGTTTTTCACCTACCTTTTTGGGTGAATTGGTGTTGTGTTTTTGCATTTTTGGGTCTCCTGACTTGAGTCTTTGTTTTAGGCCAAAAATGAGTGTTTATGTTAGTAGCCAGTTGGCTAGTGTAGGTTTACAGCTTCCACACAGAACCTTAGTGAGTTTTAGCTCATAAAGATCTGACAGTTTCTGTTTGAAACACAACAGACAGAGTTTTCAACCGAGCTCACGCTCTAAGTTCCATGCCTGCATGGAAAGTTAACTATTTCACCTCCGGAGCAGTTCTAACCTGCGGTCATACTGCAATTGTCATAATATAGCAAGATTCCATTAGAAGAAACAACATTACTAAGGTGAGTAATTTTTTCTTTCTTGGCAGTAAGAGGACATCTGACTAAGTTTTACAACCAGTGGAAATCGATCACATCAGACAAATGAGTGCTCAGAATAATCTGCAAAGGGTATTCCTTAAATCTGGAAACCCTTCCAGATCATCCACCCAAACAAGAGTCCAAGCTGTCTGTCTCTCAGTCAGACCTTGTAGCTTCCAAGATCCAAGGCCTTCTGAACAACAGGGCAGTAGAGATAATCCCACTGGAGCAGCGGAACACAGGTTTCTACTCCCATTACTTTCTAGTTCCAAAGAAAACTGGCAGTATGTGCCCTATTCTTGATCTCAGAAAGTTAAACAAGTTCCTTTACAAGGAAAAGTTCAAAATGATATCACTCGGTACTCTTTTACCTCTGATTCATCAACACGATTGGCTAGCCTCCCTGGGCATGCAGGACGCCTATCAACACATTCTTATACACCCAAACCACCACAGATACCTCAGATTTGTGGCATTGTGTCAGCACTACCAATTCAGAGTCCTGCCCTTTAGGCTATCCTCGGCACCTCGAGTTTTCACAAAGTGCTTTGCAGTTCTCGCAGTGCATCTAAGGAAACTTGGGATTCAGATATTCCCGTATCTGGATGATTGGCTTCTCACGAGTCCCTCCAGACAACAGACTCAGGAAGCCATAACTAAGGTTTCAGAATTCCTTACGGCCATGGGAGTCCTGCTAAACTTGGGAAAGTCGCAGCTACAGCCCTCCCAGTGGCTCCTCTTCATAGGAGCCCTTCTGGATACCTCCAACGCAAGAGCCGTTCTCCCAGAGGACAGAAGGAACGACGTCCTGCAAATGGCTGGCTCCATCAGAGAACACAACTCGGTCCGAGCTCTCTCGATGCAGCGGATGCTGGGTCCCATGGCAACCTCAGTGTTTACTGTGCCTCTGGCTCGGCTTCACCTGAGAACTGCTCAGTGGATGCTCAGCACTCAGTGGTCTCCAGCCACACACCCACAGTCCTTTCGCATCAAGGTGACAGAACCGCTGAAACGGTCGCTCACCTGGTGGACTCAGGAGGACAGTCTTCGGGAAGGGTATCCCTTTGCCACTCTAAATCCCCAGATTTCCAGCACTATAGATGCATCCCTGCTGGGATGGGGAGCTCACTGCCAGGATCTCCACACCCAGGGTCGTTGGAGTCAGGATGAATCTCAATTTCACATAAATGTTCTGGAAGTGAGAGCCGTCCTCTACGCTGTTTGGACCTTGGAAGACATACTCTATCAGAAGACCATTCTCCTCCAGACGGACAACAAAGCAGTGATGTACTACATCAACAAGCAGGGTGGAGCACACTCTTAGCCCTTGTGCAGGGAAGTAATGAGAGTGTGGGAGTGGTGCCTAGAGCAGGAAGCCCTGATTCAGGCAGTCTACCTGCCAGGAGTCCAGAACGATCTGGCAGACCATCTCAGCAGAATGGAGACAGATCCTTACAAGTGGTCTTTCGATACAGTCGCTCTTCGAAGAGTGGGGAACTCCAGACTTGGACCTTTTTGTGTCCCTACTCAATGCAGAACTGCCTCTCTCTTGCTCCAGAAAGCTAGGACCTGGCGTTTTTTGTTAGTATGCATTCAGACTGCAGTGAACAAAATGCTTTCTGTACGCATTTCCTCCTCTTCCCCTAGTTCAGAGGGTGCTGCTTAAACTGGAGGCACAAGGGGGCAGAATGATTCCCATCACCCCATTCTGGCCTCGTCAGATCTGGTTTCCTTTAATCAACAGATTATTAGAAGCTTCCCAGAAACCGCTTCCACTTCAGACGAACCTTCTGACCCAGGGCCCTGTAGTCTATCCCAACCTGAAGTCTCTTCACCTCCATGCCTGGCTTCTGAGTAGATAGAGGTGAACAGGTTTAATGTTTCACACAGGGTCTCTGATATCCTATTAGCAGCATGCAAGCCAGCTACTCGGAAAACCTACATGGCTAAGTGGAAACATTTCCCCCGTTTGATGTGCGTCCCCGTTTGATGTGCAAAATCCTCCTAGAACCCCTTTTCCTGCCCACCAAACAAAGTACTATCTTCCAGACCTCTCAAACACAGGCTTGCAATACTCCACTGTTAAGGTTCACCTTTGTGCAATCTCAGCGTACCATGATCCCATACACTCCACGTCTCTGGCTCAACTTCTTCTGGTCAAGAGATTTCTTAAGGGCATTCTGCATACCAGGTCACCAGTCAGATGACCAGTAGCAGTCTGGGACATTAGCCTTGTGCTAGACATGCTCACCCATAAACCTTTCGAGACCCTAGCTACATGTGACCTAAAATTTCTGACTTAGAAGACGGCCTTCTTTGTGGCCATCACTTCCACCCACAGAGTGTCTGCAATACATGCTTTGGTCACAGATCCTCTGTATATATGGTACTTCACAAAGACAAGGTATATCTTCCTGGACATAAAGTCTCAACCACTCATTTACAGTGATGGGATCTATGCCGGAGGTGCTAGAACCCAGTGGGAGCAAACTTTTTTCCAGGAGTGCCGGCGCCAGAGATGGGGCCGCGAGGAGCAGCACCGCGAGCCCCAGCTCGTGTGGTAAAAACTGTCTCAGTATCGACCCTTTAACCGCCTCAGTTCCTTTTCCCCCGCTGTCAAGTGCGCTTCAGTGACAATGTCGCTCGCCTCCTGGGAGTCGAACTCCAAACTAGCAGCATAGTTTTCAGTTTATTGTTTTGTAATTTATCTTCGATACAAATACCGAGTAGATTTAATTTTATTGATTAAGAAATAAGTCTTCAGCCCTCCATTGATGGAGTCGACCATGAGCGGGTCAGGTGATGCTAGGGAGACTTCGTATGAAAGCTGTTCTGTCAGCCGTGCTGGGTCCCGGTCCGCCTCCCTCCATGGAGGGTGGGTCTGACAACAGATGGTCCAGTTTTCGGGGAGATGGGCAGTCCCCTTGAAAGCATTAAAGGAGACGGTCCCATTTGCAGCACCGTTCGGCCTCAAGCTCTTCTCTGGTGCACAAGTCGAGAAAGAGAAGGCATCAGTCGAGGTCGCCTTCTGGTATGTCTGCACGTCAACGGTCAGTCATTGGGGCTAGGCACTGATCTCCTCCTCTCTCCGAGTTGCTGGTTTCTGGCTCCAGTGTCTGACCTCTTTGACATTGGAGCCCATCCCTGCCTATTGGACGAGCCTTCGATGAGCAGTTTCACCAGTGGGCTGCTCTTATGGAGCAATGAGCTAGGAGGTTAGTCCAGCTGCCTGGCCCGGTCACTCCGTGGTCTTCGGGCCGTTCGTGAGACCGGGTAGGGCGGTTGGACCTTCCTAGTCCCGCAGCGCCTTCTTTGGTGCCGTCGACTCCGTGCTCAGGTGTTTTCCCTCCTCACATGGCTGCGGTGCAGGGGTCCACACTAATGCCGCTATTCCTGTTAATTTTCCTTCTTTTCCTTCAAATCGCAGTTTTCAGAACCTTGGGAGACTCTCAGAGCTGTCAGCGGTGCCGAGGGCTCTGTTGGCACTGTCCATGGTGCTGAGGGCTCTGTTGGCACCGTCCGTGGCGCTGGGGGCTCTGTTGGCGCCATCTGCGGCACCGAGGGCTCTGTCAGTGCCTTCCGCAGTGCCGGGGGCTCTGTTGGCACCGTCTGCGGCACCAGGACTCTGTCTGAGCCATGGTCTTTGCCAGCACCATGTGCTGGGCTGTTTATGATGGTGCAGACCTCCTTGGCTTTGGTGCCGTGTTCATCATCGACGCCGATGCTTGGTGCGGCGCCATCCAGCCTCCAAGACTTTTCGAATCCGATTCTTTCCTATTCTAATTTTCCTTCTGATTTTCACTCCTTTCCTGTCCATACAGTTCCCCTGGACTATCAGGAGATGATTTTGAACCTGACTCAGATCTTTCTCTGGGTGATGATGTTGAAGGAGCAGGGATCAATCCTGCTGCAGAGCCTGTGGTTGAAGACCTTTTCTTTAAGTCTCTGCTGAAAAATTTAAATTCCACTCTTTCTCTCCAGACCACAGACATCAATCCTGGCTGCAGTGAGGTCGTGAGGGCAAGTGTCCACAGCCAAGCGAGACCCCCCCGCGCAGACCACGGAATGGCAAAGGAGCCAGTGAGGTCGCGAGGGCAAGTGTCCCCAGCCCTCCCACAGCCAAGCGAGACACCCCCCGCAGACCACGGAATGGCAACGGAGCCAGTGAGGTCGCAAGGGCAAGTGTCCCAGCCTCCCCACAGCTAGCAAGACCCCCCGGACCATGGAATGCAACGGAGCCAGGTAGCCACTGGAGATTTCCAGCAGCTCATTTACGGAGCTCTACTGCGCCACAGATTTCAAACTTGGCGCCTTTTTTGACTGCTGTGCATATTGTATTTATGTCGGTGGAGCAGTGCGCTGATAGTCTGTTACACAGCACCCTGTCTCCAATCCGACATTTATTTTGTATAAATTTTGCTTTAAAGGGGAACCTTGTATAATTTCTGCCTTGTATAGTAACTGGGGCTGTTTTACCTTAACTACACAAATTAGGCAAATGGGAAGGGAGCGGTACTGCCATAACTTACAGGGAGATTTTTTTTACCTTACGGGGAGATTGTATGAGAGCAGTGCAAGCCTGACCGTTAAAGATCTGTGCTCCCCAGGCTGTTCAGGCTGTTTGTAAACTGTGCCAGTATTCAAAGTGCAAAATAATTACTATGTCTGCATGTAAATATGACTGGTAGCATACTAAGTGAATAAGGTAGAATTTTCAACGCCTTAAAAATACATGCTCCTCCTCCTACATACCTGTACTTAAAGAAGCCTTTTTTCTTCCCCTCCTGCAGTGAGGTCGCAAGGGCAAGCCCCCCCCCCGCTGATCACTGAACGGCAACGGAGCCAGGTAGCCACCAGAGATTTCCAGCTACTCATTTACGGAGCTCTAGCCCTGCCTGCGCTATGCGCAGGCTCCCCACTGCCCCCACCACCACCCTTGGTGGGCTCCTCCTTATATAGAGCAGACCTCGTGAGCTCGTAACCGATCAGCCCACTTTCCCATTAGCCCCTTATATTTTTCTGCCACTAGTGGCCACCACTGAGCAGATTCAATCCTCTACTGTACTGAAAAAAATACAGAATGCAGTATCTTCCTGGACTAAGTCTCCATCACTCATTCACTCTAGTGGGATAGCACCGGGCTGGGATGTGATGTGGGGGCGTTTTCTGAAGGGCCAGCGCGGTAGGACCACGCCGCAGTAACACGCAGATGACTCGGCGCCTGTATAGGTTATCTCGGCCGACCCTCCAACCGCCTTCAGTTCCTTTCTCTCCCGCCGCCGAGTGCGCTTGGATGTCGACGCCTGGCCTGCCGGAGTCAAAGTTTTCGCCATAATGACAGCAGCTTTTAGTGTTTAATAAAAGTTTTAATTTAACTGTTTAGTAGTAATTTTTTATTTTATGAATAAGAAGATTATGAAGAAATTCTTTCTTGCCATCCACGGAGTCGTCCTTAGACGGTAGCGGTGACGGTAGGAAGACTTCATTTGAAAGTTGTTATGGCAGAGGGGCTGTGCCCGGTCCGCCACCCTTAAGTAACGGGGGAGGGTCTGACTACGGACAGTCCTATGCTCGGCGGGGAGGACAGTCCACCGAAGCATGAATCTGGCGGTGCGGGATCACGACTCTGCCTAGCCTTGAAGCTCTTCTTCTTCGTTTGGGAAGAAGAATCGGTGCCGCTCGGGTTGCCCGTTTATGTCTGCTGCAGTTGTTCAATGGTAGGGCAATAGGCCTGAACCGACTCTGGGTTCCCCCTTGGCCCTGCTCCTAACGACTGCTTTCTCAACTCCGGATTCCATCTCTGTCCTCGTTGGAGTTCCGGTGAGCAGTTTCACCTCTGGGCCGCTCCTGTGGAGCAGGGGGTTTGACTCCTTTTTTTCCTGGTTGTGTTCCTGGTTTCTGGGCCTCCGGGCCTCAGAGCCGTTGGACCGGAGCCGGGTCAATTGGATGAGCGTGGTGCCCTCTTGGTGCCTTTGCCATCTTGTCAGCCCCTCGTGCCTACCCCCCTCTTCCTTTTCCATGCAGGGGCCGGCACGGGCACCACCTTTCTCTTCTTTTCCATGGTGTTTTTCCTGGCGTTGTGCCCAACACCTTGGTGGCGCCGCAAGTCTGGTGCCGTGCCCCTGGTTTGGCATGGGTGCCATAGGCGGCACCGCTGGTGTTTGGGTCAGCGCCGGCACTCGGCACCGTGGCTCGGTGCCGTGCTTGGCACCATACTGGGTGCTGCAGTCGGCGCCGTGGCTCGGTGCTGTGCTCGGCGCCATGCTTGGTGCCGTGCTCGGCTCCATGGCTCGGTGCCGTGGTCGGCACTGTGCTCTGTGCTGCAGTCGGTGCCGTGGCTTGCTCGGCGCCGTGCTCGGTGCCGTGGTCGGCGCCGTGCTCTGTGCTGCAGTCGGCGCCGTGCTCGGTGCCGTGGGTCAGCTCCGTGGCTCACGCTGTGCTCGGCGCCGTGCTTGGCGCTGTGGGTGCTTCTTTGTCGGTGCCGCTAGCGGTGCTGTGGGTGTCTCGCGGTGCCACTGATCGCAGGCACCCCGCGGGTGGCGCCATGCACCTCGCGGTGCCGCGGCGGTGCCATGCACCCAGCGGGTGGTGCTGCGGTGACGCCGTGCCCGCGGGTGCACCTGTACCCGCGGAGTGCCGCCGGGCAATGCCGTGCACCCTGGGTGGTGTCTGGCACCTGCAGGTGCCGCTGGCGACCTCTGGCACCCGCGGGTGGTGCCTGGCACCCTCGGGTGCCATGGTACCATGGGTACCATTGGTGCCATGGGCGTTGGGGGGGTGCCCTTGTGTGCCATTGCTGCTGTTGGTACCGAGGATACCTGCGGGTTCTGCCGTGGGTGCCCTCTGGTGTCTCTCAGGTTGGCATGGTTACTGCTTGGTGCCTTCCTGTGCCAGGAGTGATGCTAGTGCCGCAGGGGTGCCAGTTGGTGCTGTCTGACAGAACTAGGGAAAGATCTGTGTTTGCAGACCTTTCTTCCGCAGGACTTGTGTTGGGATGTTTCCATGGAATGAATTCCTATTCTGCGGATTATTTCCACACATTTTAGTGGGTGGCGGTCTGCATCGGATCTCCTCATCCAGCGATTTTCTGCTGATGGGACTCTTCTGTTCTGTTTCTGTCAGCAGAATCTCTCATTCCGCTCAGCACTTTCTCAGCCCCCTACGTGGTGCCAAGCTCCTCGACACCCTTCCTGGTGGCGGAGTCTCTAGTGGCTCTAACCGAGACCTCTTTGGGGTCCTTCTGTGGTAGAAAGGCATCTGGATGAGTCTTTCCTGTCCTTCTGGTCAGTGATACAGCAGATGACTAATTTTATATACTGAGCGCCCTCTCTATCATCAGAGTCTGTGATGCAAGCTCTTTTAGTAGTTCCTCATTTATGGGGTCCACCATAGTGTTCAGACTGGATCTGTGGACTATATACCTCTGCGTCTAGACTTTTCAGTGGTCAAGACAATTACACTCTTTGGAACATTTTAATCCTATGGTCGGAGCTGCACAGACTGTCCCGCTCCTTTGATAGGGTATACAGCCCATTTTTGATGCTGCCCTCTGGTGGCTGCTTCGCCACAGGTAGTTAACATCTGTCTAGTTATTATTAGTCCAGTCAGGGGTTCAGTTATGGATCTTCAGGCTCCTCCTACTTCTCAGAGGGATGACATCCTTGTCATTTCTGTATCAGGCAATACTTGCCAAATAGCAGCCAGCAACCTTGTCAGGCTCGGACTAATGATATTTAAAAAAAAAAAAAAAAAAGGAGGGGGGGTCAGAATTATCACAGCACAGGGCCTAGTTGGAATTTCCTGATACCACGCTTGGATCTGATCAGGTTCCGCCTCAACCCTGAGGCGGTCGTCTCTAAACCTCAGTAAAGGGTACCTGTTTTCTTCTACCCCTAGGTTGCAGTCCGATCCAGCGGTGGTATAGCTCACCTTTTTTCTCTAAGAGAATTTCTCTTATTCCGAGATATTTCCAAAACCTAGGCATCTAACCAGTCTGTTAGTCCCCTTTTTGTTTTTTAATCAGGCTTTCTTCTCCTGATCATAGCCTTGCAGCAACAGAAGTGACTCTTCAGCAAGTCGGAACTTAGATTCCTTCTTCCATGTTTGCTCCAGCTTAACAGATGACATGCTTCTTTCTTGACCATTGGTCAAGTAGGTTCTTTCTAAGGTAGCTTCGCAAATATTCACATGCAGTCATACTACCCTGAACCTGTACACTTTACCTCCAGCTCTTGCAGTTCCTGAGGTTTTTTACATTAGGTTAGTGCATGTCTTTGACACTATTAATTTTGGTCTTAGATCAAATTGTGAGGCCAGGTTCTTGCCGCTCTCCTAGAATAGTTGTGGCTGCCTGGCAGACTTTAATTTTTTGTCCATTGTAGTTGTCGGCAAGGTGATGAGTTACAACTCGAGCGTTTATCTCGTAGGCACTATGTTATAGATGCTCTTACAAGACAGCTCTTTTTATTAACAGGACAGTCCTTAGCTGTCCTTTCCGAGTGAACCCTATCTCCTACCACCCTACTCAGGGTTGTTGATTTTAGCTTGGTACTCTCCCACTAGTGTGAATGAGTGATGGAGACTTAGTCCAGGAAGATATGGAAATTACATACTTACTGTAATTATTGATCTTCTTGGACAGTCTCCATCACTCATTCACATGCCCACACACCATCCCCTGGGTTCACTCGTTTTTCTTTTCCTGGTCTTCATGGCCTATGGTTCAGACTGTGAAGACATTGTTCTTTGACCTTTCTTACAAAGGCCATCTGGGCCACACTCAGAATGAGTTATTCTCATTAGTTACGCTGTACCTCCTTGGTCGAAAAGGTACTGAGGCGGTTGGAGGGTCGACGCCGAGATAGCCTATACAGGCGCGAGTCAGTCTCGGCATGCGTGGTCCTACCGGTGCCGCCCTTCAGAAATTTTTGGCTCGCTATCCTAGCGCCTCCGGCGCTATCCCACTAGTGTGAATGAGTGATGGAGACTGTCCAAGAAGATCAATAATTACAGTAAGTACGTAATTTCCATTTCTCACTGCAACCATCACTATGCTTTGCATAGCCTCATCTTCCCTTCCACCCTCATCCAATCCTAGTCCACCAGACCCTTTGCCACTTCTCTCCTTAACTACTAAGCCTCCACTCCACTCCTCCTCGACACCAGTGAACCACGACCGGTACCACTGGCACAACTGGACCCTGGGGGCCTCTATCCTCCCTCCCTCTTTCCATGCTGCGACACCTGCCCTATATCTCCCACGCTATCCAGACCCAAAGGCAAACTTACTAACTCCTAATCATCCCACTCGACGGGGGGCACCAGTAAAGATCATGCGCTTATTAAGGCACACCCTGGCTCTCCTTCTCCTCGTAGCCGGGGATGTTGAATGGAACCCAGGACCACAGGCACCCATTGCTGCCCAACCATCAGCACCAACTACGCACCTCCCCAAAGGCTTCAGAATTGTCCACCTAAATATATGCAGCATCCTAAATAAAATGGCTGCCCTACAAACAACAGTCCTGGCCCTTCGCCCTGATATTGTAATCATCACTGAATCTTGGTTGAAGCCCCATAACCGGGATGAGGAATTCTCAATACCTGGCTTCTTTCTAATCCGCCAAGACAGACAGGGCAGAAAGAAGGGTGGTGGCACTGCCATGTAGGTCTCCTCAGATCTCCAGTTTTCTGTAATCACACCGACGACACCCATACAAACTATAGATTCCCTCCTGATCAAAATCCCCCTGCCCCACTCTATCCCAGTATACATAGCTGGGTCATGCTGTCTGCTGGATACACCTCTAACTAGCATCCTCGACCACCTAGGTAACCTGAGGGCCCTTACAGAAGGTGGCAAACTCCATATTCTTGGAGATCAGAACTGGCTAGGCTGCGCAGCCTCTAAATCGCGTTGCCAAATAAACGCACTAAACTTGCACCAGCAAATAGGGGAACCCACCCGCCTAAACCACAAATCCAATAAACGCACACTACTGGGCTGGGTACTTACTACCCACCCTCATAGGATACTTAAAGCTGGCCTACTACCGGACTCTCTTGGTGACCACCATATGATTTTTATAGTGCGAAAAATCTTCCGACCACCGGCCCCTCCACCCCGTATGCTGTACAGCAGAGTTTATAAATCACTGGATCTGACTGCTCTCCTAAACGACCTTACCACCATTGACTGGTTCTTCATCCCCAGAGCCACCTCCATGGATGAGGCCCTGGAATATTTCTCTTCAAATTTCCTTGCCATCTGGGACCTACATGCCCCACTCAGGAGATCCCGAGTCAGAGGATACCACTTACCTTGGGTAACAACAAACCTCATGGAACAACTACGAGCCAGAGACCAAGCCTGGAAATCTTTCAAGGCCACAGGTGCTTATGCAGCCCAGCAACAGTACCGGTCACTACAAAATGCCTGTACAAGACTCATACGTCAGGCCAAATCAAATTACTTTAAAACTGCGTTCAACAATAACTTCACCCACCCTTCTCAATTCTGGAAGTCAATAAAATCCCTTCTCACCCCACCGACCCAACCCCCCACTCCCACTCTCAACCTCGAAGGTAAAATCATTAAGGATCCTTGCCTGGTTGCCACCGAGTTTAATTCCTATTTCTCCACCACTACTTCTTCCCTACTCTCTCCATCCCCACCCCCCCTTTGTGCTCCCTAAAGTATCCCCCGTCCTCCTTTTGTTCTCCTAGTTGCTCCTGGCCAGGTGCTAAAATAATGCACTCACTAAACCCATCCAAAGGTAAATGTCCATCGGGTCTAGATTCCAAAATGCTCCTACTCTCAGCACCGGCCATAGCCCACCCTCTAACCATGCTCTATAATATATCCTTTAAATTCGGGGCAGTCCCCAAAGCATGGAAACAAGCCACAGTCATTCCCGTTCCCAAAGGAGGGGACCTCTCCTCCCCATCCAACTACCGGACCATATCTCTGCTCCCCATCCTAGCCAAAATTCAAAAGCGCCTTGTATTATCCCAGCTCCACCACTATCTAGATACAATCTCTTTTTTCACCCCCTACCAAGCTGGCTTCAGGAAAAATCACTCCACCACCACCACCACCTCCCTCCTTCGCCTCACTAACTCCATCCTTACAGGCATGGACAAAGAGTAAATTATAGCAGCCATATTTATCGACCTGGCAAAAGCTTTTGACACGGTCTCTCATCCCCTGTTGTTGGCTAAACTTGCCCAAACTGGTCTGTCTGTGGAAGCAAAAAACTGGTTCCATTCATACCTATCAAGTAGGTCTCAATCAGTCCGTATTGGCTCGGCTCGATCCACCTCTCTTCCTGTCACCAGTGGTGTTCATCAAGGGTCTGTACTCGGCCCGCTGCTATTCTCAGTTTTTCTCAACGACATGCCTGCTGCCTGCACACAAACGGCCATCCATATGTACGCAGACGATATGGTGCTGTTCGCCTCTGGCCCATCCGCAACTGCTGTGACAGCTTGTCTACAGAAGGACTTCAACTCCATCCAACGCTGGTTCCTCAGAAACCAACTATTCTTAAACACAAAAAAAACAGTCTCCCTCACTTTCGGCTCCCGGGCCAAACTAACCCGGCTTACTGAACCACCCACTTTCTACACTTTGGACAGATCTCCACTTGAGGCCTGCACCACATTTCGTTATCTCGGCGTCTGGCTAGATCAGCACCTTGACTTCTCAGCGCATATAGACGCTCTGCACAAAAAACTGCATCCCATGCTGGGAGCTCTCTACTGTAACAAGTATTGCATCTCTCTACCAACCAGACTAGCTGTTGTCCAAAAAATTATCCTCCCAACTATTGATTACGGCGATGTTGTCTATGGTGCCGCCCACCCAAACTTCCTTAGCCAGGTTCGACCCCCTATACAACTCCTTCTGTCGATTCGCTTTGGACCGTTCTCCCAATACACATCACTGTGACCTATACCAGTCCCTGGACCTCCCCTCACTCCAAAACCGACGATTGCTCCACGGTGCTAGAACCACTACAAAATTCTGGTCACATACGCTCCCTTCCTACCTATCATCATCCCTAACCGCCCTCTCCCCACCTGCCTACGCTCTCAGAAACATAGACTCCAGGCTCCTGCACATTCCACACAGGTCCACCTGATCTGGCCAGGCAGCTTTCAGTTTCAAGTTGCCCAAATTATGGAACTCCCTGGCAGCTGACATCAGACACACCACAAGTACTCCTCAACGGAATGTCCTTCTCAAAACACATTTCGCTACCAACTGCTCCTGCTTTCCTCCTCGCTGAATCCCTTCACAACTCCTATCTATCTATCAGCTACTAGCACCAGTCTGGGTTCCATTCTCAGTCTGCACCTAATGTTATTAAATGCTAATAAAAACTGAACCTACTCTATTTTGAATTGTATGAATGCCTCACCCATTTGTCTGTAACAATTCACACTATGTATGTTTGTTTTTTCTATACTACTGTACCATTGTCTGTAACAATTCACACTATGTATGTTTGTTTTTTCTATACTACTGTACCATTGTCTGTAACAATTTCACACTATGTATGATTTGTTTCGTTTGTATTACTATACCATTGTAACCCCCTACCCCCAGGGTGCATCTGGAATCGAGCAGTACTCCTCTCAGCATGCCTTCCTGGTAAATCTCTTAAATAAATAAATAAATAAATAAAAACTCCAGTACCTTCATGTCCCAGAGATCCCTATGGATTTAACCCCTCCGGGACAACCATCTTTTGAGACCCTTTCTCAGATGGTATGGAACAATCCTGCTCTCATCCCTTCTGTGGCTAAGTCCATAGATAGGAAGTACGCTGCTCCCAAGGATTGACCCATATTGGCCTCACAAGCTTTTGCTCATCCCACTGTAGTCTTAGCAGAGAATGACAACGCTGTCCTCCCTCAGGCATCTACAGCCCAGCCTATAAATAAAGAATCTTGTAAGATAGACACTTTAGGTAAGAGAGTCTTTGCTGCCTCCACCCTGGGTATGCGTATTGCCAACTACCAGGGCTATTTTTCTCAATATGAGTATGTCCTTTGGCATTCACTCAAGAAAATGGTAGAAGCTCTGCCTGAATCAGAATCTAATTCAGAGCTACTTCACACCGTAACCAGGGATATCGAGTCCAATAACCAACAGGTTAAAGCTGGAATGGATGCTTTTGATACTGCTTCTCGAGTGGCGGCAGCAGGTATTTGTACCAGTCACCACTCTTGGCTACATACTTCAGGCTTCACGAATGATGCCCAACAGCAAGCAGGTTATGGCCTTGCCTTTTTACGGTATGTATCTGTTTGGGCCCCAGGTGGAACAAACTCTGGAGGCCACACAGAAGACTAGGTCAGCCATTAAGACAGCTCAACCTGCACCCACCCCCTCTCGGGGGGGGGGGTGTCAACAAGCGTCAATTTCACAACCGTCAGTCCTTTCGGGCAAAGGCAGGGGAGGTTTTAACAAAAAGCAAACCCAGCCAGCCACAAAAGAAAACACAGCAGAAGGCACAAGACCTCAAAGTGCCCAGTGCCACCTTCTGAGTTCTTGACCCAGGTCCCACCTCAACTGCCTGAGGGGGACTCCTCAGTGATGGGAGGATGTCTGACTCAGTTCTGCGACTGGTGGAAGTGTATAACATCAGACAAAGGGGTCCTCCGGTAAGCTGCAAAGGGGTATTCATTCAATCTTTCAGAAACCCCACTGGATCATCCCCCCCAAACAACAGTCCAGTCTGTCGACAGTACAGTCAGACCTTCTTGCTTCTGAGGTTCAAGGCCTTATGAACAACAGGGCAGTAGAAGTAGTTCCGTCGAACCAACAAAACACAGGATCTTTCTGGACATAAAGTCTCCACCACTCATTCACACTAATGGTGTCTACGCCAGAGGCGCTAGGACCCAGCGGGAGCAAACTTTTTGCAGGAGGGCCGGCGCCAGAGATGGAGCCGCGAGGAGTGGCACAGCGAGCCTCTGCTCATGAGGCAGTGACTGTCTCGGCGTCGACCCTCCAACCGCCTCAGTTCCTTTTTTTCCGCCATCGAGTGCACTTCAGTGACGACGTCGCTCGCCCGCCAGGAGTCAAACTTCAAACTAGCAGCATAGTTTTCAGTTTTTTATTTTGCAGTATTTTTAGAATAAAGTACCACTTACAATATTTATTCTTATTATAGAAAGAAGTCTCAGCCTACATTGAGGGAGTCGACCATGAGCGGGTCAGGTGACGGTAGGGAGACTTCGTATGAAAGCTGTTCAGTCAGCTGGGCTGGGTACAGTCCACCGCCTTCTCCGGAATGGGGGTCTGACAACGGACGGTCCAGTGCCCAAGGGGAAGGACGGTCCCCTGGAAGCATAAAAGAAAACGGTCGCATTCTCGGCACCGTTCAGCCTCGAGCTCTCCTTCGACCTCGTAGGTCAAGAAAGAGAAGCCATCACTCGAAGTCACCTTCTGATATGTCTGCGCGTCGACGGTTGGTCATTGGGGTCAGTTGCTGGTCTCCTCGTTCGGAGTCACCGGTTTCTCTTTCTGGTCACCGACCTCTTCGACATCGAAGCTCTTCCCTGCCTTCTGGTAGGGCTTCCGATGAGCAGTTTCATCAGTGGGCCGCTCTTATGGATCAGTGGGCTCAGAGGATGGTCTAACTGCCTGGCCCGGTCACTCCGGGGCCTTCGGATTCTTCAGGAGGTCAGGCAGGGCGATTGGGCCTTCCTGGTCGCACGGCGCCCTCTTCTGTGCTGTTGTCCCTGTGCTCAGGTGTTCTCCCCCCTCACATGGCTGCAACGCAGGGGGCCACACTGATGCCTCTACCTCCTGGTATTCTTTCTTCTTTCCCCTCAAATCCAAATTTTTTGGGCCCTGGGTTGGTGTCAGCACCGTCAGTGTTGGTGGGTCACTTGGCACCGATTTCGGCGACACTTCGGCATCATGTGTTTTTGGCGCTGTTGAGTTTCTCGGCGCCGTGTGCGCTTTTGCCGCTGTCTTCAGCTCTGTGCAGCTTTTTGGCGCCATCTGCTTTATCAGCGTCGTGCAGCCCTTCAGCACCGTGTTCTTCTTTGGCGCCAAGGCCGGGCTTTTCGTCAGCCAATCTTCAGGGCTTCTCCCCACCGGATTCTTTTCCTTCCTCTTTTCCTGTTGATTTTCATTACTTTCCTGTCCATACAGCCCCTCCTGGACTGTCAGGAGATGATATTGAGCCTGACCCAGATCTTAGACTGGGTGATGATGTGGAAGGAGCAGGACCTAATCCTGTTACAGAGCCTGTGGTCGAGGACCTGTCATTTAAGTCTCTGCTGAAAAATTTTAATTCCACTCTTTCTCTCCAGACTATGGACATCGATCTTGGGAAGCTTTTACGACTCCAATACCTTCATGTTCTGGACATCCCTATGGATTTAACTCCCCCGGTACAACCCTCCTTTGAGATGCTGTCTCAAATGGTATGGAATAATCCTGCTCTCATTCCTTTTGTGGCTAAGTCCATAGATAGGAAGTATGCTGCTCCCAAGGATCGACCTATTTTGTCCTCCCAAGCCTTTACGGATCCTATTGTAGTCTTGGCAGAGAATGATAAGGTTGTCCTTCCTCAGACTACTACAGCTCGACCTATAAACAAAGAATCTCATAAGATAGATACTTTAGGTAAGAGAGTCTTTGCTGCATCCACCCTGGGTATGTGTATCGCCAGCTACTAGGGCTATTTCTCTCAATATGAGTATATTCTTTGGCATTCGCTCAAACAAATGGTTGAAGCTCTACCGGACTCGGACGCTAATTCAGAGCTTCTTCAAGCCATAACCAGGGGTATCGAGTCCAACAACCAGCAGGTTAAAGCAGCTATGGACACCTTCGATACAGCCTCTCTAGTGGCGGCGGCAGGCATTTGTACCCACCGCCATTCCTGGCTGCACACTTCAAGTTTCATGAATGATGCCCAGCAACAGGTAATGGTATTGCCCTTCGATGGTGTACATCTCTTCGGCCCTCAAGTAGAACAGGCTCTAGAGGCCACACAAAAGACTAGGTCAGCCATTAAATTGGCTCGACCTCCTCCCGCCCCCCCTCTCGAGGGGGAGTTAACAGATGCCAGTTTCATAACCGTCAGGCCTTTCGAGGCAAAGGCAAGGGGGTTTCAATAAAAACCAAGCCCCTCAACCTCAAAAGAAAACGCAACAGAAGGCGCAAGGACCCAAAGCGCCCAGTGCCGCCTTCTGAGTTGTTGGCCCAAGTCCCACCTCAGCTGCCCGAGGGGGACTCTTCCTCAGCAGTGGGAGGTCATCTGACTCAATTCTACAATCGGTGGAAGTCAATAACATCGGACAAATGGGTCCTCTGGATAATCCGTGAGGGGTATTCCCTCAAGCTTTTAGAGACCCCTCCGAATCGTCCTCCCAAATGATAGCACAGGCTGTCAGTACTTCAGTCAGAACTTCTCGCCTCCGAGATACAAGGCCTTCTGAAAAACAGGGCAGTGGAAGTAGTCCCGCTGGATCAACAGAACACAGGGTTCTACTCCCATTACTTTCTGGTTCCGAAGAAAACCGGGGGCATGCGCCCCATTTTGGACCTCAGAAAATTGAACAAATTTCTTCCCAAAGAGAAATTCAGAATTATATCGCTAGGAACCCTGTTAACTTTGCTTCATCAACACGACTGGTTAGCCTCCCTGGACATGCAGGATGCTTACCAGCATATCCCTATTCACCCAAGGCATCACAAATACCTGAGGTTTGTGGCTTTGGGCCAACATTATCAGTTCAGAGTCCTACCCTTTGGGCTGTCCTCGGCGCCGCGAGTTTTTACAAAGTGTTGTGCAATACTTGCAGCGCATCTCAGAAAAATCGAAATACAGGTGTTCCCATACTTGGACGACTGGCTTCTGGCAAGCCCTTCCAGGCAGGGAACTATTGACATTGTTGCCACGGCCTCAGACTTTCTCACATCCATGGGAGTCCTACTAAACCTCAAGAAATCACAGCTGCAGCCCTCCCAGAGGCTCCTTTTCATAGGAGCTCTTCTGGACACCTCCTGGGCAAAAGCTTTTCTACCAGAGGACAGAAGGACCAATATTCTGCAGATGGCCCAATACATCAGAGAGAACAGCTCAGTAAGAGCTATCTCGATGCAGCGGATGCTAGGTCTCATGGCATCCTTGGTGTTCACTGTACCCCTAGCACGCCTGCACATGAGAAGCTCTCAATGGATGCTCAGTACTCGGTGGTCTCCTACCACTCACCCTCAGTCCTTTCTCATCAAGGTGACAGAACCCCTGAAGAAGTCACTCACCTGGTGGTCACAAGAGGACAACCTTCTGAAAGGGTGTCCCTTTGCTCCCCTCAAACATCAGATTTCCATTACCTCGGACACATCAATGGTGGGGTGGGGAGCTCACTGTCAGACTCTCCACACTCAAGGTACATGGACTCAGGAACAGTCCCAGCTTCACATAAATGTCCTAGAAATGAGAGCCATCCTTTATGCAGTCCGGGCTTTGAAGGACACTCTCTGTCACAAGAACATTCTCCTTCAAACGGGCAACAAAGCAGTGATGTATTACATCAACAAGCAGGGCGGTGCTCACTCTTACCCCTTATGCAGGGAAGCAATGAGAGTGTGGGAATGGTGCTTGGAGCACAAGGCTCTAATTCAGGCAGTCTACCTGCTGGGAGTGCAGAACGAATTGGCAGACCGTCTCAGCAGAACAGAGACAGTCCTTACGAATGGTCTCTCGACTCAACCGTAGTTCAGTCACTATTCACAGAGTGGAGAACTCCAGACCTGGACCTTTTTGCATCCCCACTCAACACAAAACTGCCTCTCTTCTGCTCCATAAATCCAGGGCCTGGCATTTTCTGTCAGGATGCGTTCAGGCTGCAGTGGACGAAACACTTTCTGTACGCCTTTCCGCCTCTTCTTCTAATTCAGAGGGTATTTCTCAAGTTCGAGTCCCAGGGGGACAAAATGATCCTCATTGCTTCCTTCTGGCCTCGACAAATATGGTTTCAAACAACATGAAGTCTTGCTATATTATGACATATGCAGTTTGTCCCAGCCTTAGAACTGCTCCAGAGGTGAAAGAGTTAACTTCCATGCCAGGCATGGAATCTTGAGCGCGAGCTCGGTTGAAAAAACTCTGTCTGTTGTTCTTCAAACTGAAACTGTCAGATTCTTTACTCCACCTCACTGAACAGTCGCTCCGGAGATTCCTCCTTCTGCTCGGTTCATTTTGTCGGTTAAAAAGTGTTATTTCTCGTTTTTTTAAACTGCATTTGTGTATTTTAACCACAACCGGTCGGTTCAAGCTCTGTCTGTGGTATCATAAGTAATAGATAGGTTTTACATTTCTCTGTGTGGAACTTGCAAATGTTATTATCGGTTCGGTTTGAACCCATTCAGGTTGTTATTAAAACTTAATTAAATTACATTTAGAGTGCGGTTCCGGTTCTTATCGGTTCTAAAAACGGATTTCATCGGTTTTTCCACGACTCCGTGACACGTGTTGGGAACCGATATAGGGTGTATTGCTTGGCGATTTGCCGGAAAAAGAGCAAGTTTTTGTTAGACTGGCATTATGTCGAGAAGCAAAAGAAAAACCGGCCCACTGGGTTTCAGCACTGTAGTGTCTGTGGGGAAGCCTTTGCCAAGGCTGACCCACACACCACATGTGTTTATTGTCTGGGGTTTGACCACCTCAATACAGACTGCCAGATTTGCAAGAATTTCCCTGCAGCTACCCTGGATAAGAGAGTTGGTAGGCTCAGGGAACAAGAGGCCAAAAAGTCCGCTGACCCGGATGGCCAGCCCGGTTCGGTGCCAACTGAACCGGAGGGAGTGCCCTCTGACCAGGGCGAGACTTCCTCAGGCAAATGAAGAGCTGACTCGGAGGAGCCAGTTCCACAAAGAGGACTAGAAAATCAGCAGGTGTGGAGCCAAAATTTCCTTCTCCAACCACTGCAGCGATAGCCAAAGCGATCCAAATTGTTCAGTCGCTTTCCCCGGTTCCGTCCGAACCGGCACCATCAGGTAAACGGTCGGTTCGGTCGGTTCCACCGGTTCAAGAATATGATATAGAGGAATTTTATGAACCGGAGGAGGGGGAGGAGGATTATGAAGAGAGTGAATGTGATTTTGAAAGTCTGGATATGCCCATTGAACCGGACATCTCCCCAGACAGACCTTCAGGAGTGTCTCCCCCTAGGCTTTCTGAGTCCCCTTCTCATTTTCTGTTTTATAAAAAAGTTGCTGAAACCCTCCATCTCCCTTTGGAAGAAGCTGTGGATGAACAGGAGGAGCCTGACTATGTGGAAATGATGGATATCCCAGAGTCCAGGAGATTGTCTATTCCTTTACATAAATCTTTTAGGAAACAGACAATAAAAATTTTAAAAGCTCCTGATTCTTTACCTCCTGTGGATAAAAAGATGGACAGGAGGTACACATTGTCTAGCTCTGATACGGAGTTCCTTTCACAACAATGCAGCCATGTTGGGGTAGTGCAGGCTGCAGCCTGTGATAAGGCAAATATTCCCTTGGCGCCCACCGACAAGGACTCCAGGAGGATTGATGCCATGGCAAAGAAACAATACATGGCAGCATCCTTGGGACTCAGATAGGCAAATTATATGGCCTATGTTGCAAGATACCAGAAATCCAGATGGGATACTGTTATGGCTTTAGCGAAACAGGTCCCTGGCCAGCTGCTAAGGAGCTGGAACAGGTGGCTGCTGATGGTATTGAGGGCATCCAAGGTGCAATTCCATGCTGCAGTGGACTCTAATGATGTATCTTCAAGAGTCATGGCTACATCTGTGGCTTTTAGTAGAATGGCTTGGCTCAGGTGTACTAGCCTGTCACAGGATACCCAGGCTAAGGCCATGGATTTTCCTGTTGTGGGTAATTCTCTGTTTGGGAGCAGACAGAGAATTACATGAAGAAAAATGGATGAGTATAGGACCACTTATAAGAGTGCACAGGCCAGAAGAGGCAAGCCACCCTCAGAGCCAGCTTTCCAGGGGCAGGGGCAGGCCTTTCACAGGCCTTTACCGAACCCAGGCCTCCTCTTCAGCTTATGCCCAGAGGGGTTCTTCAGAGGAGAGGCAGACGGGCACAGGCAGGCCTGCTCCCATCCCTCAGCCAAAAGCCCCTGCCAAACAGGCACCTGATGGAATGCCCAGGGCCGATTCTCCTCCATGTAGGGCAGGCTGGCTTACTTCGTCCAGGACTGGGAGTCTTAACATCAGACAAGTGGGTCCTGGAAGTAGTAAGCCAGGACTGGTTCTCAGCTTCAAAAATTTCCAAAGATGAGAACCAGATCCTTTCCACCTGCAAATCCATTAGAGGCTCTTGCTTTGGAAACAGAGTCTCAACCTCCTGGCTCTCAGAGCTGTAGAAGGTTCCTCCCTACACCAGGGCAAAGGACTGTACTCCAGGTACTTCCTTACCCCAAAAGACAGGAGAATGGTGGCCCATCCTGGATCTAAGATACCTAAACAGGCACCTTTTTAAAACCAAAATTCAAAATGGTGACTCTGGGAATTATTTACCCTCCTAAGGCCAGGGGACTGGCTAGCGTCCCTGGACCTCAAGGATGCCTACTTCCATGTTCTCATCAGAAGCTCCCACCAAAGCCTCAGATTCGAACTGCCCTCAGGCCATTACCAGTTCAGAGCAATGCCTTCGGCCTCCCTGCCTCCTGCCCCAAGGGTATTCACAAAATGCCTGGCAGTAGCAGTTGCTCACTTAAGAAGGCAAAAGATTGCCATCTTTCCTTACCTGGACGACTGGCTCATAGTGAGTCAGTCTCCAGACCAAGTCAAATCACACCTTCAGGTTACCCAGCAGCTGCTTACATCTCTAGGTTTTCTTCTCAGTCTTCCAAAGTCAGTTCTAGAGCCTGTTCAGCTACTCCACCTTCATAGGCGCAGAACTGGACACAAAGCAGGCCAGAGCTTTCCTTCCTCTGGAAAAAGTAAAGACCCTGGTGGCTCTGGCCTCCTCCTTCACTCTGCAGGTCTCTCGACCAGCAAGGCACTTTCTACAGCTCCTAGGGCACATGACTGCTTCCACAGCTGTAGTGCAAGGAGCAAGATTTCAGATGAGGGACATTCAGTTCCATTTGAGAGCCTTCTGGTCTCAAAGGAGAGATCCTGTAACCAAATTGATCCCAGTAACTCGAACCCTGATCCAGGCCCTGCAGTGGTGGCAGGATCAGAGCAATCTGAGACAGGGGGTTCCTTTCATCCCTCAATCTCACTCCTTGACCCTTACTACAGATGCGTCCCTCTTGGGATGGGGTGCTCACATGGGCGGCCTCACCACCCAGGGATTGTGTTCCCCTCAGGAATCTCTGCTCCACATCAATCTGTTGGAACTCAGAGCTGTTTTTCTAGCACTTCAGGTTTTTTCTGCATCTGTTCAGAACAAAGTGGTACAGGTCAGAACAGACAACACCACTACAATATGGTACATCAACAAGCAAAGGGGCACTCGGTCTTCGGCCTTGTGCACCGAGGCAATGAAGTTGTGGTCTCTGGCTTATTCCCTGAACACCTCCCTCATGGCAGTTCACCTCCCAGGCAAGGACAATGTCCTGGCAGATGCTCTCAGCAGGATTTCCCAGGGCCATCACGAATGGTCACTGGATCCCCTAGTACTGGGGTTAGTATTTGCCAGGTGGGGCACCCCTCAGATAGATCTTTTTGCAGCCCCAGACAATCACCAACTTCCGCTTTTATGTTGCAGGCCCCCAGTGTTGGGCTCAGTCCCTCTGGATGCCTTCCTTCTCGATTGGGAAGGGAAGTTCCTCTATGCCTTTCCCCCCCTTCCCTCTCTTGTTCAAGGTGCTAGTCAAAATCAGATCTCAACCTTGCAAGATGATTCTGATTGCTCCAGATTGGGCCAGACAGCCCTGGTATCCACTCCTTCTGTCCTTAGCAGTCCACCTTCCCCTGTGTCTTCCCAGGAATCACAATCTGTTAACCTGTGCCCAGGGGAGAGTTTGGTATCCGAATCTCAACCTCAACCCTCAAGGCCTGGCTCTTGAGGAGTTAGAGTTTGCTGACCCACACCTTTCTCAAGGTGTACTCGATATCTTGAAAGCTTCAGGAAGCCTTCCACCAGGGCTACTTATAATTCTAAATGGAAAAGGTTTTCCATATGGTGCTCTGGAAAGCATATTTCCCCAGAATCTGCTGATTTGCCTACAGTCCTGGACTATATGGTCCATCTAAATACTTTGGGGCTGAGGCCAGCTACCCTGAAAGTGCATTTGGCAGCTGTCTCTGCTTTTATTTCAGCAGGAAAGCCCTCTTCTCTTTCTGCTCACCCTGTATCCTCCAAGTTTTTCAAGGGATTGCTTCACACCAACCCTCCATTCAGGGACCCTGCTCCTGCCTGGGATCTTAATGTTTGCATTGCTCAGCTAATGCAACCCCCTTTGAGCCTTTGTCTTCAGCAGAGCTTAAGTACTTGACTTGGAAAACTGTGTTTCTAGTAGCCATCACTTCTGCCAGGCGCATAAGTGAATTACAAGCTTTGTCAGTGGAGCCTGATTTTATCTCCTTTCACAGAGATAAGGTAGTCCTCAGGACTAACAGGAAGTTCTTGTCTAAGGTGGTTTCAGATTTCCACCTTAATCAATCTATGTCTCTTCCAGTGTACTTCACTGACCATTCCTCCTCTGGCGAGAGAAGGCTGCATAGTTTAGATGTAAAGAGAGCCCTTAGTTACTACACAGAGCGTACCAAGGGTCGCAGGTTTGACTCCCTCCAACTGTTCCTCACTTATGGTGAGGTTGGTAAAGGGAAACCTGCCACTAAAGATCCATTGCCAGGTGGATTGTCTCTTGTATCCATTTTTATCAAAAACTGGGTAAGGTTACCCTTCAGGCCTGAGGTTCACTCTACCAGAGGTACAGCTGCGTCTAGCTGCAGCCAGGGACATCCTATCTTAGACAAATGTCAAGCAGCTACCTGGAAAACAGTACACACTTTCACCAAGCATTACTCCCTGGACATCCAGGCTAGGAGTGATGCTCAGTTTACACAACTGTGCTCAGAGCCTATTTCCTAAGTAGGTTCTGTCCCTCCTCCATGGAGGTACTGCTGTGTAGTCTGCATATGTACAATAATATAGCAAGACTTCATGTTGTTTGAAGAAAAATTACTCACCTTAGTAATGTTGTTTCTTCTAATGGAGTCTTGCTATGTGTACCTCCCTGCCCCTCTCAGAACCTCTGCTCTTGGGATGTGGGTGGGCAGTGCAGTTAGCACTTAATGATGCCCACCTTGTGTTTTTCACCCCTCCTTTTTGGGGTGTTTGGGTGTTGTATTTTATTTTATTTTTTGGATCCCGACTTGAGTCTTGGTTTTGGGACCAGAAAAATGTGTTAATATTTTAGTAGCCAGTTGGCTAGTGTAGGTTTACAGCTTCCACACAGAACCTTAGTGAGTTTTGCTCGTTAAGATCTGACAGTTTCAGTTTGAAGAACAACAGACAGAGTTTTTTCAACCGAGCTCGCGCTCAAGATTCCATGCCTGGCATGGAAGTTAACTCTTTCACCTCTGGAGCAGTTCTAAGGCTGGGATAAACTGCATATGTCATAATATAGCAAGACTCCATTAGAAGAAACAACATTACTAAGGTGAGTAATTTTTTCTTCCGTTACTCAACAGTATGTTGGTAACCCTTCCGAAAGCACTTCCCCTTCAAACGAACCTTCTGACTAAGGGGCCTGTGGTCCATCCCAATCTGAGATTGCTTCACCTTCATGCTTGGCTTCTGAAGAGATAGAAGTGAATAGGTTCAATGTCTCTCGCAGAGTTTCAGATATTCTCCTGGCGGCACGCAAGCCAGCCACTAGGAAAACTTACACAGCCAAATGGAAGCGTTTTTTGCTCTGGTGTGCAAAATCCTCTTTGAATCCTTTTTCCTGCCCACCAAATAAAGTTCTGGAGTACCTTTTAGACCTCTCAAATTCAGGTCTGCAATACTCTATGGTCAAGGTTCACCTTTGTGCCATTTCAGCTTATCATGAGCCAGTACTTTTGTTGTCACTGGCTCAGTTACCTGTGGTTAAGAGGTTTCTTAAGGGTATTCTGCATACCAGACCTCCTGTCAGACGTCCAGTAGCAGCCTGGGACATTAATCTTGTGCTAGACATGCTCACTCGAAAACCTCTTGAGCCTCTAGCTACCTGTAAGTTGAAATTTCTCACTTGGAAAACGGCCTTCCCGGTGGCCATTACCTCAGCCCGTAGGGTCTCTGAGATACATGCCTTGGTCACAGACCTTCTGTATACTGTGTTTCATAAAGACAAAGTAGTTTTTAGGACCCATCCTATGTTTCTTCCTAAGGTTGTTTCAGAATTCCATCTAAACCAACCTTTGGTCCTTCCTACTTATTTTGCGAACTTCCAAAATGAAGGGGAGCGTTCTCTTCATTCCTTGGACGTCAAAAGAGCTTTGTGTTTCTATTTAGATAGAACAAAAGATTTTCGCAAAGCTCAACAACTGTTTGTTTCCTTCAGTGAGACCCGGCTGGGTCAACCTGTCGCTATCAGATGTATTTCAGCATGGCTGGTGGCATGCCTTCATTACTGTTATTCCATGGCGCAGGTTAAGCTGGAAGATAGCATGTACTCTCACTCTACTAGAGTCGTCGCGGCATCCCTGGCGGAAATCCGCAACGTGCCCATTGCAGATATTTGCAGTGCGGCTACCTGGAGCTCAGTGCTTACTTTTGTCAAGCACTATGCCCTGGATGTCCATGCCAGATGACATGTTTCGTTTGGCAGAACCATCCTTAATGGACTTCTGTCCTAAATTTGTGAGCTCTTGTCTCTCCTGCCGCCCTCTCGGGGATTATTTTCAGTACTCTCCCATTAGTGTGAATGAGTGGTGGAGACTTTATGTCCAGGAAGATATGGAGTGCATTCTACCGTAATTCTTGATCTTCTTGGACGGAGTCTCCACCACTCATTCTGCCGCCCACCATCCCCGAGCTCACCTCTCTGTTGTTGGTCTTCACTCCTTCAATCTTTAGGCTGTGAAGACTTCTTTCTTGACCCTTCTTATACGGGTCTTCCGGACTGTCTTATGTCTGGTTTTTGGTTAGGCTATACTTCTAGGTTAGTTACACTGCACCTCCTCGGAAAAAAAGGTACTGAGGCGGTTGGAGGGTCGACGCTGAGATAGTCATTGCCGCACAAGCAGAGGCTCGCAGCGCCACTCCTCGCAGCTCCATCTCTGGCGCCAGCCCTCCTGCAAAAAGTTTGCTCCCGCTGGGTCCAATCGCCTCTGGCGTAGATCCCATTAGTGTGAATCAGTGGTGGAGACTTCGTCCAAGAAGATCAAGAATTACGGTTGGTACGTAATTTCCATTTTCTACTCCCATTACTTTCTAGTTCTAAAGAAAACTGGCAGCATATGCCCTATTCTGGATCTCAGAAAGTTAAACAAATTCCTTCACAAGGAAAAGTTCAAGATGATTTCTCTAGGTACCCTTCTAACTTTGATTCATCAACATGATTGACTAGCCTTCTTGGACATGCAGGATGCCTACCAACACAGTCTTATACACCCAAAGCACCACAAATACCTAAGGTTTGAGGTGTTGGGTCAACATTATCAGTTCAGAGTCCTGCCCTTTGGGCTATCCTCGGCGCCGCAAGTTTTTACAAAGTATTGTGCAATTCTCGCAGCACATCTCAGAAAAATCAGAATTCAAGTGTTCCCATATCTGGACTACTGGCTTCTAGCAAGTCCCTCCAGACAGGGAACTCTGGATCCATGGCTTCAAACTTCCTCACGTCCATGGGAGTGCTGCTAAATCTCAACAAATCACAGTTGCAGCCCTCCCAGAAACTCCACTTTATAGGAATGCTTCTGGACACCTCCTGTGCGAAAGCTTTTCTGCCAGAGGACAGAAGGAGCGATATCTTACAGATGGCCTGATATATCAGATAAAATAGCTCAGTTCAAGCTATCTCGATGCAGTGGATGCTGGGTCTCGTGGCATCCTCGGTGTTCACTGTACCCCTAGCACATCTACACATGAGAACCTCTCAGTGGATGCTCAGTACTCAGTGGTACCCAATCACTCACCCTCAGTCCTTTCCCATCAAGGTGACAGAATCTCTGAAGAGGTCACTCACCTGGTGGTTGCAGGATGACAACCTTCTGGAAGGATATCCCTTTGCTTCTATGGATCATCAGATCTCTATTACCATGGTCGCATCCCTGATGGGGTGGGGAGCTCACTGCCAGGACCTCCACACCCAAGGTATGTGGACTCAAGACAAATCCCAACTTCACATAAACATCCTGGAAATGAGAGCCGTCCTCTGTGCAGTCTGAACCTTGAAGGACATACTCTGTCACAAGAACATTCTCATTCAAGTGGACAACAAAGCAGTGATGTATTACATCAACAAGCAGGACGGTGCACACTCTTACCCATTATGCAGGGAAGCTATGAGAGTATGGGAATGGTGCCTGGAGCAGAAGGCTCTAATCCATGTAGTTTACCTGCCTGGAGTACTAAACGAGCTGGCAGACCGTCTCAGCAGGACAGAGACAGAGCCTCATGAGTGGTCTCTCGACTTAACCATCGTTCAGTCACTCTTCAGAGAGTAGGGAACTCCAGACCTGGACCTTTCTGCATCCCCACTCAACGCAAAACTGCCTCTCTTCTGCTCCATAAATCCAGGACCTGGCATTTTCTGTCAGGATGCATTCAGGCTGCATTGGACAAAACGCTTTCTATACGCCTTTCCTCCTCTTCCACTAATTCAGAGCGTAAATCTCAAATTCGAGTCTCGGGGGGACAAAATTATTCTCATTGCTCCCTTCTGGCCTCAACAGATATGGTTTCCGCTGCTCAACAGTCTGTCGGCAACCCTCCCGAAAGCACTTCCCCTTCAGATGAACCTTCTGACCCCGGGGCCCATAGTCCATTCCATTCTGAAGGCACTTCACCTTCATGCCTGGCTCCTGAAGAGATAGAGGTGAATAGGTTCAGTGTTTCCCGTAGGGTTTCAGATATTCTCTTGGCTGCGCGTAAACCAGCCATTAGAAAAACCTACACAGCCAAATGGAAGCGTTTCTCTCTCTGGTGTGCAAAATCTTCTTTGAACCCTTTTTCCCCTGCCCACCAAATAAAGTCTTGGAGTACCTGTTTGACCTCTCAAATTCAGGTCTGTAGTACTCTACTGTCAAAGTTCATCTCTGTGCCATTTCAGCTTATTATGAGCCGGTATATTCCTTGTCTCTGGCTCAGTTACCTGTAGTTAAGAGGTTTCTTAGGGGCATTCTGCATACCAGACCTCCTATCAGATGTCCAGTCGCAGCCTGGGACATTAACTTTGTGCTAGAGATGCCACTCGGAAGCCTTTCGAGCCTGTAGCTACCGGTGAGTTGAAGTTCCTCACTTGGAAAACGGCCTCACTGGTGGCTATCACTTCGGCCCGTAGAGTTTCTGAAATATATCCTCTGGTCACAGACCCCCCGTACACTGTATTTCACAAGGGTAAAGTTGTTCTTAGGACTCACCCTAAGTTTCTCCCTCAGGCTGTCTCAGAATTTCATCTAAACCAACCTTTAGTCCTGCCTACCTAATTTGCTAACTTTCAGAATGAAGGGGAATGTACCCTTCATTCTTTGGATGTTAAGAGAGCACTGCGGTTCTATCTGGATAGAGCAAAAGAGATTCGCAAGGCTCAACAACTGTTTGCTTCCTTCAGCGAGACCCGGCTGGGTCAACCTGTCGCTATTAGGTGCTTTTCATCGTGGCTGGTAGCGTGTCTCTGCCACTGCTATTCTATGGCATGGGTTAAGCTGGAAGGCAGAGTGTACACTCACTCTACTAGAGCAGTCGCGGCATCTCTGGTGGAAATCTGCATTGTGCCCATTGCAGATATTTGCAGTGCGGCTACATGGAGCTCAGTGCATACTGTCGTTAAGCACTGTGGTTTGGATGTCCATGCCAGATGACATCTGTCGTTTGGCAGGACTATCCTTAACGGACTTCTGTCCTAAATTGTGAGCTCTTAGTTTCTTCTGCCGCCCGTCTCAGTGGATTAGTAGCTCGGTACTCTCCCATCTGTGTGAATGAGTGGTGAAGACTTTATGTCCAGAAAGATATGTAAATTACGTACCTACCGTAATTCTTGATCTTCTTGGATGAAATCTCCATCACTCATTCACATGCCCACCCTCCATCCCCCGAGCTCACTTATCTGTTTGGTCTTCACTTCCTCGATGGCTGGGCTGCGAAGACTTCATTAATGACACTTCTTACACGGGTCATTCTGACTATCTTATGTCCATTTTTAGCTTAGTCCTTCTAGGTTAGTTACACTGCACTTCCTCGGAAAAAAAGGTACTGAGGCAGTTGGAGGGTCGATGCCGAGATAGTCTTTACTGCACGATCCGGGGCTCGCGGTGCCGCTCCTCGTGGCTCCATCTCTGGCGCTGGCCCTCTTGGAAAAGGTTTGCTCTTGCTGGGTCCTAGCGCCTCCAGTGTAGATCCCATCAGTGTGAATGAGTGGTGGAGACTTCGTCCAAGAAGATCAAGAATTACGGTGGGTACGTAATTTCCATTTCTCAGGACCCACCCCAAGTTTCTTCCTAAGGTAGTCTCAGAATTCCATCTGAATCAGCCCTTGGTCCTTCCTACCTACTTCACGAACTTCCAGAATGAGGGAGAGCATACCCTACATTCCCTGGATGTGAAAAGAGCCTTGTGGTTTTACTTAGACAGGACTAAGGAAATCCACACTTCTAAACAACTGTTTGTCTCCTTTAGCGTGGCCCGCCTTGGCCAGCTTGTGGCCATCCAGTGTATTTCAGCATGGCTAGTAGCATGCCTCCATCACTGCAACTCCATGGCACAGGTCAAGTTAGAAGACAGAGTATACGCTCATTCTACCAGTGCAGTCGCTGCCTCTCTGTCAGAAATCCGTAATGTTCCCATTGTGAACATTTTCAGTGCGGCCACCTGGAGCTCCGTGCACACATTCGTAAAGCACTATGCTTTGGATGTCTATGCCAGACAGCATCAGTCGTTTGGCAGGACAGTCCTTAATGGACTTCTGTCCTAATTGAGCTCCTCTCTCTCCTGCCGCCCATCTCGGGGGATTATTTAGCTTGGTGCTCTCCCATCAGTGTGAATGAGTGGTGTAGACTTTATGTCCAGGAAGATATGTAAATTATGTACCTACCATAATTCTTGATCTTCTTGGATGAAGTTTCCACCACTCATTCACACGCCCACCCGCCATCCCCTGAGCTCACTTATATGGCTTATTGATATCCTGTACAGATGGCTGCAAAGTCTAACCTATTGAAGGCTGAAGTTTCAGAAAACCATTATGCAACAAATATCAAGACTCACTCCCTCCCTCACCCCCCAGTCACATTTAATCCTCTACCAAAGTCATGCTTAAATACTGGTGACTCTACATCCATGCCACTAAGCTTTTAATGCCAACATGCTTCTTCTTCTGCTGTGAGTTAAACTCTTTATTTAAAAACATTTTGTTGAGAAATTTTTGTTTTAGTATATCCATGGTCAGGAAAATTGAATTTGTAAAAGAAACCAAAATCCCCATTTATCAGTTCATTGGATCACAATACAGTATATTATGAATTTTTCAGATTCTATGTGTAACCTACAGTTAGTCAAACAGAAATTAAACACAAATGCCTACCTATTTGCAAGTGAAGGAAATGTGGTTATTATCATTCCGTTGTAAACACCTATAGTCACAGACAGGATTCACATTGCTAGAGTCTGGGTAAGTATGACAAGTTTCCTAAATACTGGTACCTTATCCATTCTGCTGTGTGTGTGTGTGTGTGTGTGTGTGTGTGTGTGTGTTTAAACTTGTAACTTTCTATAGTATATTGTATAGCACTGTGAATCCTGGCTGCAGTGTCCTTTCTTTGCTGTGGCTAAGAAAGACACTCTAACAAGACACTGGCGTGCTGTAGGGATTATTAGACATCAAACCAAAGGGTACTCTGTGAAGACTAACTTGGAGAAGATGCAATAAAATAAACTTGAATGACAGCCCTCAGATGTCATAAAACACCCAGGGAAAATTAGAAAATATTCCTCTGACAGCCTAGGCAGAAACAAAACACTGGATTGAAGTGAAAACTCAAAACTGGTAGTAATACATATATTCCTGATTTTAACATGAAGTTTTCCTTTAAGAAGATTCAGTATAATATAAACAGTAGTCCAGAACTGCCTGCCTGAGAATGAAGTTGGTATATTATTTGGGAAAAGGCAAGGCTGGATCTCTTGCTATGCAATGTCCTGCAAAGTAACAAACTAACAAACTAACTGCCTAGCAGAACTTGTTATGCAGGAAGTTCCAGGAAGTGTTTAACCCATTCTACTTCTAATAGCTTTCTATGATGTCTGTACTCTTCATTATAGCATTGATGATCTGGGCAGTTTCTGTGCTTTTATGCTTGTGTATAATTTGGTAAAATTAAAAGTTTTAAAATTGAAACACTCCTGCTAGCTAGACCTGGCACACACAGAAAATAAAAAGAGTGATTTAGAGCTATTTAGTAGCTGTTGTCTTGCAGAAACCCCAGTTAGCTAGCTCTCCCCTGGACTGGGAAGGGAGAAGCCCGAGAGGGTGGGGGAGGCAGCAAGGTCAGCTCCCAGGGTGGGGATTGACCAAAGGAGCAGACACGAAAGCCTGCTAGGCCTATTCTGCTGGCATTTTTGTATGTTAGTATGCTTACTACACCAACACCATGAACCATAAAACAGACGACTGCCATAACTAAGGAGGCAGTATAGCACAGTGATTTAAGGCTCTTTTCTGCAAATCTGGAGAGCTAGGTTTGAATCCCACAGCCCCCACAGAAATGTGGAGTGTCTTTTTAAAAAAGTATAAATTACTGTGAAATTATTTTAAAGCAGTGCACATGCTAAATCCTACCGCCACATTCAAAACATCATACCCTACCTACTTACCACATATAGACTCAACTATATTAAAAAAACAGTTCTAGGCACTTTTTTTTTTTTACCAGGTGAGACACACTAAGCTGAAAGCTTGTTTACAGGTGTGACCTGGGAGCACAAAGAAGTTAAGTGGTTTGCGCATGGTCACACAGTAAGCAAGTGGGGGCTGTGGGAGTTGAACCCAGGTCTCCAGGTTTGTAGCTCGGAGCCTTAAACCACTGCCTACTTAACCATTTACAACACGGTTACGCTTATATATAGTACATACTTCTCAAACTTGAAAGAAGAAATACACTGTATCATCAAAGTCTGTATCTACCAAGTACTGTGCCGATGTTTAAAATAATTTGAACCCCCCCCCCAAAAAATGTGCCCTGAAATTAAACTGCATGTTTAACTGTAAAGACAATTAAAAATGGTATTTCTAAATGCATTACTAACACCAGTGCTTCATGATTAAAACAATTTCAACCCCCCCTTGACAGATTGCATTCTGGGAAGATTGCATTGGCAAGATGCTGTAAAAAACCTGAAAAACAAGTTTAATGGAGTGAATGCTGACATCCTATTTCTATTGTCCATGAGAAAAGAAAAATAGTTTTTTCATGTCAGCTCTGATCAGAATAGCTTTTAAAATCACCAATTGTTTTCTTGTTCAATGTTTTCTAATACATCTCAAACTTAAAAGAAAAAACACACTTTATCATCAAAGTCTGTTTTCAGCTTCCTACCATGCACTTCATTTGTAAAAAAAAAAAAAAAAAATCTTGTCACAGACCACAATCAGCACTAACTACTAACAGAATGCTGATACCTACAGTTACAATTTAGCAAATACTTGAAATCAAAGATTCTGTGTGTAACCTACAGTAAGTCAAACAGAAATTAGACACAAATGCCTACCTATTTGCAAGTGGAGCAAATGTGGTTATTAGTATTCAGTTGTAAACACCTATAGTCACAGCCAGGATTCACATTGCTAGACTCTGGGTAAGTATGACAAGTTTCCTAAATACTGGTACCTTATCCTGCTGTGTTCTGCTTGGGGGGGGGGGGTGTCAATGCTTTCAAAGTTTTGAAACTACTAAAGACAAATTATATATAAACTATACATATATATATAATGTTTAAGAGAAACGTGGCTTTTACTATAAATTAGATTGTGTGTCTAGGTCTCCTTCAGAGGCCCCATGTGGCTCTGATAATCATTTGTTCCAAAAGATTTTTAAGTCATTTTGAAGGCATTAAATATCTTCTGTTCTGTTTTCCACTGCACATGCATGTCTGTGTCCCAAACTAGTGTATCTTGTTACAGCATGCTACAGCTATCTCATGCCCCTCCCACATGAATCAGAAAAAAGTTTGGGGTGGAGGCGGAGGTGGATCTTACTCCGAAAAAAAAAACCTAATGCTGCCTCCCACTTCTCAGGTTCCAGTTCTTGTACCACCCATTTAAGAAAGAAAATAGTACCCTGCAACCATTGACTAACATGAAAGCGTATTTATTTGAGGGTGGAAAACATTGCTTGGAGGAGGGTAAGGCGGAGGAGACTATTTACACCTTCGGTCAGTTCCACGGACAGAAAACATGACATCACTCCTTTTGTACATGCAATACTCCTGTAGGCTCCGCCCACAGTCATAAAAAAGAAGGCGGTATAAGAATCTGCCTTGATTTTAGGAAACTTAATCAAGTGTTAGAGTTTGAGAATTTGACAGTTATCCTGTGCCCAGAATAGATGATTTGGTGGACAGACTGGGGAGTGCCAAGAATATCAGTACCCTCGATCTCACCAAGGGTTACTGGCAAATCCCCCTAGCTAAAGAATCCAGAGACAAAAACTGCATTTGCCACTCCTATTGGATTCTGTTAGTTCACCACCATGCCTTTTTTTTTTTTTACATGGCGCACCCCGCTGCATTCCAGCGGTACATGGATGTAATTTTATCCCCTCACACTGGTTATTGTGCTGCATACCTGGATGAAGTTGTGATATACAGTCCAGTCTGGAAAAGCCACCTGGAACACCTACAAGCGGTTATCCAATCGATCAAAAAGGCAGGTCTGACAATCTAATGGATTCTAAATGAAACAGTTGGTAAAGCTTGGCTACTCTACATGTTATATTGCTGGATCTGGGTTTAAAATGGATCTAGTGGTTAAGCTCAGCACCATGATAAGGCCACTCAAAGAGCTAAGAGTTAACTTCCCCTCTCTAAAATGTTATTAAAAATAAATGCTAAACAAAAAAATCATAAAGTGTTTCAGAGGTAACGTTGCTAGTGTACCAGCATAGGATTGCAGCTGTGTGCTTCTCCCTGTAAGTCTAATGACCATACTACACTGGGGTAATTAAAGAGCTGCTGATACTGCTGGGAAAACTTTTGGAAAAGATAATATTTAGACACTTTTTCTTCCTCCCCATTATTTACTGCTGAGAAAATCTGCACAAAAAGGGAATCTTTATCTCTTCGAGTTCATCTGTCCAGTCGGCTTATTCCCCACTTCATGTCATAATCTGTTGTTGTGACACCTCATTGCCATGAAATAAATGCTCATGTCACAAGCAGAATATTATGACCTCAGGTGGGGAATAAGCAGTATGAACAGATAAACTCTCAAGGAACAAAGACCCTGGGCCAGATTATCTCATGCTTGTAAATGCTGCAGGCCCTGGGTGCGCCGTATATATGGCACACGGAGCTTGTGGCAGTCACCCAGCCAGCAGTAGGTATCTTCTATCCCGTGTGCCTATTGCCAGAAGTTAGACCAGCTTTTTGCAGGTCTAACTTGCGTCAATCCAGGTACCCTTTTCACGGGGCTTGTGCCAATTACTTGGCACAAGGTGCTGTAAAATTGGGTAAATTGTCACATTTGACATTTTAAAATCAGATGCACTTGTGGCAGATACTACCATTTGAAAATCTGTCCCTGTTTTCAGGCAAATTACCTCTGTAATAAATAATGTAGAGGAGAGAAACAAAACTAATGTGAAAGATATAAGTTGATCTGTATATAAATATTATGTTTTATAAAACTCTTCTGGAAGTACTCTTTAAGAGACAAAGAAAGAAGCCAGCTGGCAGAGAAATGCCTAAAAATTACTCAGAAGAAGTAAAAATGGAATATACTGAAATGGCAGGTGTATGTATCATTTTAAATAGCATGACTAAGAAAAACAATAGGGCCTCCCCAGTGGTGCTGAGGGTTAAGGCCCTGGATGCCACACCTCGTGCTATGCTGGTGACCCGGGTTCAGGAGCAAGCCTGGGTCGCTGGGGAGGGAGGGAGGGAGCTGGATTGAGCAGCCGCTTGGCAAGCTATCTTCTTCTGGGGCGGGATCTGTGGATTCCAGCACTGCAGTGGCACCCAGTGGTGACTGGGAGATACTACAGCCGGAACCACCTCAGGAAGGGCTGAAGGAGGAGGTGGACAGTTGCGTGGGTCATGCATGAGTGCACGCCTCGATGTGCTGGCGTCATTGCATGCCCCCCCCCCCCCTTCAAGGGTAACACAACAAGAAAGAAAACCCCTCTGGAACGTGCAGCAGGATGCCCCTGATGGACCCACGCTCTCCCGACTTGAACAAAGCCTGGCATAAGTCAGGACGGGAACTCAGGGTGATCTCAATCTCATCCCACATCCCCCCCGCCCCCGGGGACCCCCTCCCTAAGGGGTAAGTCATGGTTCTCCAAATCTCACAGCCAAGGCGGAGGCCAGGTTGAGTGGGAACTTGAGGGGTCCATGTACCAGGGGTTATATGGGGTCAAGTGTTCCCCCACCGCTCCGAGGTGAATAAATAGAATTTAAAAAAAATAAAAACAATAAAAGGATACCAAAACTCAATGAATGAGCTCAAGTTTTAAATGGTTTAGAAGTATTATAAAGAAAAAGCTGTTGTTTCCAGCAATGCTGAAGGTGTGTTTATTTAATTAGGATAAAAGCAGATTCATAGCATTTAAAAAATGTGAACAGCTTCTCCCAATTCAAATTTCCCTTCCCTGTTCAAGTCTAAAATGGCTACAGATGTGCGGGGTGATGACGTTGAAGAGTCGTGAACTAGAAAAGCTGCTCAGCAAACAGTGATACAGAAGTGCTCTGCTTTGAAAGTCATCCAAAATAAATAAAAAAAATCATTTAAAGGGACGCTGGCAACTTATTTTGCATCATATAATTTCTAGTTGAAAACCCACATTTTATGATTGCTTACCTTCTTTAAAATGTATTGGCATTGCTGTTTTTTATATGCTTCCTTTCTCAGAACTGAAATGCATGCTAATGGTGTAATTATATGCAGCCTTGTTTTGTTTCACATCCTTGAGCTACTCTTATTGCATACTTCTTGAACATTAGAAACACCCCAAACAGTGCAGCCACTCATGATGCAATAGGCCCCTCTCCTCCCACTGCAATTTGAGTGTCTAGACTGCATTGGGGTGTTCCCTAGTGCAGGAAAGTTGCAGTGGGAGTTGATCTAGGACTGTAAACAAACTTGTTTTTGTGTGGTAACACCAATATGGTGGGCAGTCTGTTTTTGATTTTTAAAAGGAAAAAAGGAATCAGAATAGAACTACCAGTTACAGCAGCAATCTCTATAGAATGTGAGCAATCATAAAATGTGTCTTTCAAACTGGAGACACTTTGAGGCCTAAAGGTATTGACTGTGTCCCTTCAGCCATTGCATTATTAAGCAATAAGCCAGGAAGGGGTGTGGGTTATCAGGAGATTTACCACTGCTGGAGTGGTTTGTCCACGTGGTGCAGCCGAGTGGATAAATCCTCACCAGCCGTGTTAAATCCTCCGATAACCCACATCCTCCAAGTGGCTTATTGCGATTATACCAAGGTTAATTTTTTTACTATAATAAAATACAACTTTTTAAGAGGTTGCTTTGTTTTTTTATTTTTAATGTATTTATTCCTGTGCTGCAGATGATTAGGATTTAGATGGCCACCATTCGTGCATCAACAGCCGTTGGTTATCGGAGGATTTACACCGGTGGTGAACTGCCAGTCTGATGATTTCATTGGCTGTTCACTTATGTCCATAGTATAATTTACAGTAATACACCAGTTATGTTATGATTTCATAACATTTAAAAAGTTAATCAAACCAAGTAAAATGGACCTCTTCTGGTTTCTTTGCAAAGCATGTTTATACTGAAGTGTTAGTGCCCCATCTCTCATTTGCTTCAGAAAAAATAACCTGGTAGCCCAGTGTCCAAAATATGTTAAGGAAAAAATTAGTGTCCCCTGAAGATCCCGGTGTTTCTGACATCATCTGAGTTGCTGCCAGAACTAACGGAAAGCCCTCTCCTCCTCTGAGTGGCAACTTCCTTTGCTTGTGAGTCTTCCATCCCAATCCTTCTTGCATCCATGTTTTTGTTTACATTGTACTCACAATGTCAAGTAACTTATGAGCTTTGTACATTTCTTGTATTTGTCTCCCCTACTTCCCGTCACACCTGGAAACGAGCCTCGGCTCAGTGTGCCTTTCCGGCTACCAAAAAAAATTTAAACAAATAAATTGTCAACTGTTTATTTCAGAAGAAAAATATCTGGTGATCCAGTGGTAACTACCTACACAAAGAACCACTTGCCCAACACTGCGGGCCCAATATTCAGATGACGGCGCATGCGCAGTGCAACTATTTCTCACCCCAGTAATACTCAGGTATTCATAACTTTATGCAGCAAGCCTTCTAGGTAGAACTGCCCAGAGAGATGTAACGTATGCAAATGATGGAATCTTTTGCATGAGCCACTTTTCAAATGCTGCATTCTACTAACTGCCTTAGTTCTAAACCCCTTAGATTTCTCTCTCCGCCTGTCAAGACTAGACGCTCGCAGATCCTCTCCTCATCATCTTGTTCTGACTTGAGAAAACTTATAAAATATGTATAAGTATTCTTTACATTTCACTTGCTGCCTTTTACTTTTTGTAATTTTAAGTTAAACCGTAGTTTTAGTGTTTAAATTGTAAGTTTTCTTGGTTTCTCCTGGTTCAGTATAAACCGAGGTTTATTTTATGTTCATTGGAGTTTCCTGACTAAAAAACTCCATTAGTTATGTTTAATTTTATTTAATTTAGCTTGATCTTCCTGGACATAAGGTCTCCACCACTCATTCACATTGATGGGATCTACGCCAGAGGCGCTAGGACCCATCAGGATTAAACTTTTTTTGCCAGAGGGTCGGCGCCAGAGATGTAGCCGCGAAGAGCGGCGCCGCAAGCCTCAGCTCGCGCGGCAATGACTATCTCGGCATCGACCCTCCAACTGCCTCAGTTCCTTTTTTCCCGCTGTCGAGTGCGCTACAGTGACGACGTCGCTTGCCCGCAGGGAGTCAAACTTCAAACAGCAGCATAGTTTTCAGTTTGTTACTTTGTAGTATTTCTCGAATAAGTACTGCTACTATATTTTATCTTATTACAAGAAAGAAGTCTCGGCCTACATTGACAGAGTCGACCATGAGTGGGTCAGGTGACGGTAGGGAGACTTCGTATGAAAGCTGTTCAGTCAGCCAGGCTGTTCCGGTCCGCCGCCCTCTCTGGAGGGGGGGGTCTGACAACGGACGGTCCAATGCCCAAGGGAAGGGGCAGTCCCCCTGGAAGCATAAAGGAAAATGGTTGCATTCTCGGCGCCATTTGGCCTCGAGCTCTTCTTTGGCCCACAGGACAAAAAAGAGAAGGCATCACTCGAGGTCACCCTCTGGTATGTCTGAGCGTCGACAGTCGGTCATTGGGGTCAGTTGCCGGTCTCCTCCTTCAGAGTCACCGGTTTCTGTTTCCGGTCACCGACCTCTTCGACATCGGAGCCCTTCCTCGCCTTCTGGTAGGGCTTCAGATGAGCAGTTTCATCAGTGGGCTGCTCTCATGGAGCAGTGGGCTCGGAGGTTAGCCTGGTCACTCAGGGGGCCTTCGGGCCCTTCGGGGGATCGGGTAGGGCAGCTGGGTCTCCCTAGTCGCATGGCGCCTTCTCCAGTGCCATCTACTCCACGCTCAGGTGTTTTTCTCCCTCACATGGCTGCAGTACAGGAGGCCTCACCGATGCCTCTACCTCCTGGTCTTCTTCCTCCTTTTTCCTCAAATCTTTCCTTTCGGAGCTCTGTGTTGGTTTCAGCGCCATCGGCGTTGATGGGTTGTTCGGAGCGGTCTTCGGCGCCGCTGCACCTGTCGGCGCCATCCTCGGCACCGTGTGGCTTGTCAATGCTGTCCTCGGTGCCAGCCTTGGTGCCGTTGGGCTTGTCGGCACTGTGCGCTGCATGACATCTTCCAGTCTTCAGGGCTTCTCGTCTCCGAACCCTTTTCCTTCCTTTTGGTTTATATATCTTTCCTTTGTCTGTACCTTGGACTTTCTTGTCACCTCTCCCATCCTTTTCCTCACCTCTCTGGTGACTCAGAACTGGTGGGAGGGCGGAGTCAACAGCACATAACAGCAAATCCACGAGCACCACGCAGTGCATTCGGCCTCGAGGGCGGCGCCGATGCTGCATTGACTCCACCCCTCCAGTCAGTAACCCAATTGTGATGAATGGTGAAGATACACAGAAAGATCATAATTACGGTAGGTACGTAATTTTCATTTTTGGGGCCTCAGTTCTCCAATCTCTGTTCCCTAGGTACGGGGCGTGCGCCTCGCCTCCCTCCTCCCGGAGAACTGCTTTTAGTCTGCCAAACAGTGTGGATGAATAACATATCCACGCTCCTAGAAGAACAGGTTACTCTCCTGTAACAGTAGTTCTAGGAGTGGTATATGTTGTTCATCCACACAGACTAACCCGACCTCCCTGCCTGTGGATGCACACAACCTGGCTTCCAGTGGGCTAAGATCTGGCATCTTGGGGCGGAGCTGAGGTATATACCACCTGGCTGGGTGGGAGGAGCTAGCTTGAAGACTTTGGCAGATTTAAAGTGGAAGGGGACAATGCCAAACAGTGTGGATGAACAACATATACCACTCCTAGAACTACTGTTACAGGTGAGTAACCTGTGCCTACTCACCTGTAACAGGAGTTCTAGGGTGGTATATATTCATCCACAGTTCCTCGACCTCCTGGCCTGGCGCACTACCTGGCTTCCAGTGGGCTAGTTCTGGTGTCATGGGGCGGAGGCGAGGATTTTACCACCCAGTGGGTGGGAGGAGCCAGCCTGAAGACCTTCCAGCCCATCTTAAAGCAGGAAGATACCTGCCAGATAGTGCTGATGAACAACATATACCACTCCTAGAACTCCTGTTACAGGTGAGTAACCTGTATATCTTCCTGGACATAAGTCTCCACCACTCATTCACACTAGTGGGATTAGCGCCGGAGGCACTAAGACCCATCGGGAGCAAACGTTTTGCTGGAGGGTCGGCGCGAGAGACGGCGCCGCGAGACACGGCGCCGCGAGCAGCGGCTCGAGCGGTAATGACCATCTCGGCGACGACCCTCCAACCGCCTCAGTTCCTTTTTTCCCGCCGTCGAGTGCGCTTCAGTGACGACGTCGCTCGCCTGTCGGGAGTCAAACTTCAAACTAGCGCATAGTTTTCAGTTTGTTTTTTTGTAACTTTATCACGATAAGTAGTATCGCTTAATTTTATTCTATTTTCGTTAAATTTTTCTAATATTTAAATTTTACTTGAAGAAGTCTCGGCCTACTGGACGGAGTCGACCATGAGCAGGTCAGGTGACGGTAGGGAGACTTCGTATGAAAGCTGTTCAGTCAGCCGGGCTGGGTCCGGTCAGCCTCCTTCTCCTCAGCGGGGTTCCGACAGCGGTCAGTCCGATGCCGAGAGATCGGCGGTCCCCCACCGACATAAAAATAAGCAGTGTCGCATTCGTATTTTCCGTTGACCTCGAAATCTTCTTCGTCACAGGTCAAGAAGGCATCACTCGGTGCAGCCCTCTGGTATGTCTCTTGACGTCGGCCTTTCGATTATCGTTGCTAGTTGCGGTCTACTTCTTGAGATCGCCCGACTTCCGGTGTCGTCGTCCTCGACGCCGGAGTCCCTCCGCCTATAGGTAGGACTCCAGATGAGCAGTTTCATCAGTGGGCGCTCTTATGGAGCAATGGGCTCGGAGGTTGGTTCTTCTGCCTGGCTCAGTTGCCTCGAGCCCTCGGGCCCTCCGGCGATCAGGTAAGGCGGTTGGACCTTCCTAGTCGCGTGGCGCCTTCTTGGTGCCAGCGACTCCGTGCTAAGTGTTTCCCCCTCACATGGCTGCGGCGCGGGGGCCTCACCGATGCCCTTATCTCCTGGTTTTCCTTCTCTAGCTTTCCAGGTTCCTGGGGCTTTTCGGCGCCTTCCGCAGGAGTCTGCTGGCTTGTCGGCGCTGTTTCGGTGCCGCTGGGTCTTGCGGCGCCGTCCTGCAGTGCCACGCAAGTCTCGCGGTACCGCCGGTAGTGCCGTTGGATAGGCGGCGCCGTTCGCGGCGGTCGTCCGGCGGCGCCCGTCGTCGTCGTCGCTGCGGCGTCGGCGGCGCCCGTCGCGCGTTATCGTCCATGGCGCGCCGCCGGGCGCTGCGGGGCGCGTGCCTCTTGGCGCATGCGCCTCCTCGATGCCGTCTTCAGCCCGTTTTGCCGTCTCGGCGCCGGCAGCCCTTGGGTCTCTCCTTGTTTTTCTGCTGTTTCCTCCTCTCCTAATTTTCACTCCTTTCCTGTCCAAACAGTCCTTTCGGGACCATCAGGAGATGATGTTGAGCCTGACCCAGACCTTCGGTTGGGTGATGAAGTGGAGGAAACAGGATCTTTCTTGCTACAGAGCCTGTGGTCGAGGACCTGTCCTTTAAGTCTCTGTTGAAGAACCTGGGATCCACTCTTTCTCTCCAGACTACAGACATCGATCCTGGGAAGATATTAAGACTCCAGTATCTTCATGCTTGGAGATCCCTCGGATTTGACTCCTCCGATCCAGCCTTCCTTGAGGCGCTGTCTCAAATGGTATGGAATAATCCTGCTCTTATTCCCTCAGTGGCTAAATCCATTGATAAAGTATTCAGCTCCCAAGGATCGTCCCATTTGGCATCCCAAGCCTTTGCGGATCCTATTGTAGTCCTGGCAGAGAATGACAAGGTCGTTCTTCCTCAAACTACTACAGCTCGACCTATTAACAAAGAGTCTCGTAAGATTGATACATTAGGTAAGAGAGTCTTTGCTGCCTTCACTCTAAGTATGCGTATTGCCAGTTATCAAGGCTATTTTTCTCAGTATGAGTATATCCTGTGGCACTCTATGAAAAGATGGTTGAAGCTCTTCCAGATTGGATTCAAGTCAGAGCTTCTTCTGACCGTTATTAAGTATTGAGTCCAATAACCAACAGGTCAACCGCCATGGAGCGCTTTCGACACTGCTTCTCGCTCAGCAGCGGGGATTTGTACTCGGCGCCATTCCTGGCTGCGTGCTTCTGGCTTCACGAATGATGCTCAGCAGCAGGTGATGGCGCGCCTTGATGGCTCCTTTCTTTTTGGCCCTCAGGTGGAGCAAGCCTTAGAGGCCACTCAGAAGACTAGATCGGCCATTAAGTTGGCCAGACCTCCGCCTGCCCCCTCTGGGGCATGTGAACAGACGTCAGTTTCATAGTCGTCCAGTCCTTTCGAGGCAGAGGCAGGGAAGCTTCCAAAAAGCCAACCTGCCCAACCTCAAAAGAAGAGCGCAGCAAGCGCGGGGGCCTAAAGCTCCCAGCGCTACCTTATGAGTCGTTGGCCCAAGTTCCATCCACTCTGCCCGAGGTGGAACTTTCTCCTCCGGTGGGAGGTCGTCTGATGTACTTCTACAACCAGTGGAAGTCCATAACTTCGGACAAATGGGTCCTTCGGATAATTCGCGAGGGTTATTCTCTCAATTTCTTGGAAACCCCCCCGAATTGTCCTCCCAGACGACAACCCAGGTTGTCGGCCTCTCAGTCAGACCTCCTCACCGCGGAGATCCAGGGCCTTCTGAACAACAGGGCAATAGAACTGGTGCCCCCGCATCTGCGAAACACAGGGTTCTACTCCCATTACTTTCTGGTTCCAAAGAAATCTGGGGGGATGCGCCCCATTCTAGACCTCAGAAAGTTAAACAAATTCCTCCCCAGGGAGAAATTCAAGATGATTCCCTAGGTACCCTGTTACCCTTGCTGCATCAGCACGACTGGCTGGCCTCTCTGGATATGCAGGATGCTTACCAGCATATCCCGTCCACCGACCCACCGAAGTTCCTCAGGTTTGTAGCTTTGGGTCAGCATTAACAGTTCAGGGTCCTGCCCTTTGGGCTATCTTGGCGCCGCGAGTTTTTACAAAGTGTTGTGCAGTTCTCGCGGCGCATCTCAGGAAAGTCGGACTCCGAGTGTTTCCCTACCTGGACGATTGGCTTCTTGCAAGCCCTTCCGGCCAAGGGACTTTGGAAGCCGTACAAACGACTTCTCGTCTTCTCACGTCCATGGGAGTTCTGCTGAATTTGAAAAAATCTCAACTGCAACCCTCCCAGAGGCTCCTTTTCATAGGAACGCTTCTAGACACCTCTTCAGCGAAGGCTTTCCTTCCAGAGGACAGAAGACTCGACATCCTTCGAATGGCCCGTTACATCAGGGAGAACCAATCGGTTACAGCTCTCTCGATGCAACGCATGTTGGGTCTCATGGCGTCCTCGGTCTTCACTGTCCCTCTGGCCCGACTGCACATGAGAACCACCCAATGGATGCTCTCCACTCAGTGGTCCCCGACCTCTCACCCCCAGTCTTATCCCATCAAGGTGACGGGGCCCCTTCGAAGGTCTCTCACCTGGTGGTCTCAAGAGAGCAATCTCCTGGAAGGATTCCCCTTTGCTCCCCCGGATCATCAGATCTCCATCACCACAGACGCATCGCTAATGGGATGGGGAGCTCACTGTCTCCCTCCACACTCAAGGTGTATGGACTCAGTTGAAACTCATCTCCCATAAATGTCCTGGAGATGAGAGCGGCCTCTATGCAATCCGAGCTCTGAAGGATGTCCTTTGTCACAGAACATTCTCCTTCAAGCGGACAACAAAGCAGTGATGTATTACATCAACAAGCAGGCGGTGCTCATTCTTATCCGCTTTGCAGGGAAACAATGAGGTGTGGGAGTGGTGCTTGGGCACAAGTCTCTGATTCAGCGGTTTATCTGCCAGGTATACAAAACGACCTAGCAGATCACCTCAGCAGAACGGAGGCAGACCCTCACGAGTGGTCTCGATCCAGCCGTAGCTCGGTCCCTGTTCAAAGAGTGGGGACTCCAGACCTGGACCTTTTGCATCCCACTCGGCATAAAACTGCCTCTCTTCTGCTCCAGAAATCCAGGGCCTGGCATTTCTGTCAGGATGCGTTCAGGCTGCGGTGGACAAAACGCTTTCTACGCCTTTCCACCGCCTCTAATCCAGAGTACTCCTCAAGTTCGAGTCTCAGGGGACCAAGATGATTCTCATTGCTCCTTCCTGGCCTCGCAACTATAGTTTCCTCTACTCAACAGTATGTTGGCAGCCTCTCCGAGACCACTTCCTTTGCAAATCAGTCTTTTGACTCAGGGTTCGTTGGTCCATCCCAACCTGAAATCACTTCACCTTCATGCTTGGCTCCTGAAGAGGTAGAAGTGAATCGGTTCAACGTCTCTCGTAGAGTCTCAGACATCCTTCTGGCTGCTCGGAAGCCAGCCACCTGAAAAACGTACGCTTCCAAATGGAAACGTTTTTCTCTCTGGTGTGCAAAATCCTCTTGGAATCTCTTTTCCTGTCCTCCTGGCAAGGTTCTGGAGTATCTTTTGGACCTGTCAAACTTAGGTCTTCAGTACTCCAGATTAAAGTTCACTAGTGCCATCTCAGCGTTCCATGAGCCGGTTTCTTCCTTAACTCTGGCTCAGTTACCTATGGTGAAGAGATTTCTTAAGGGATTCTCCATACCAGACCCCTGTTAAGCGTCCAGTTGCAGCCTGGGACATTAACCTGGTGCTGGACATGCTCACTCGGAAGCCTTTCAGACCCTTAGCTACCTGTGAGCTAAAATTTCTTACCTGGAAGACTGCCTTCCTGGTGGCCATTACCTCAGCCCGTGGGGTCTCTGAGATACATGCCCTGGTTACGGACCCTCCAGATACTGTATTCCATAAAGACAAGGTAGTTCTCCGTACTCATCCTAAATTTCTTCCCAAGGTTGTGTCAGAATTCCATCTAAACCAACCTCTGGTACTTCCCGCTTACTTCGCTAATTTCCAAAATGAAGGGGACCGAGCTCTTCAATCCTTGGATGTTAAGAGAGCCTTGCGGTTCTATTTAGATAGAACCAAGGATGTTCGCAAGACTCAGCAACTGTTCGTTTCTTTCAGCGACACCCGGCTGGGTCAACCTGTCGCTATTAGATGCATCTCTTCATGGTTAGTGGCATGCCTTCGTTATTGCTATTCCATGGCTCAAGTTAAATTAGAAGGTAGAGTGTACGCTCACTCTACTAGGGCGGTCGCGGCATCCCTAGCGGAAATGCCAATGTTCCAATTGCAGATATATGCAATGCCATACCTGAAGCTCAGTGCATGCCGTTAAGCACTCTGCACTGGATGTTCATGCTAGGCAACATTCCGCGTCGGCAGAACTATCCTTAATGGGCTTCTATCTTAGACGCCATGGAGCTCTGGCTCTCCTGCCGCCTTTTGGGGGATTATCAGCTTGGTACTCTCCCACTAGTGTGAATGAGTGGTGAGACTTATGTCCAGGAAGATAGGAAATGACGTACCTACGTAATTCTTGATCTTCTTGGACGAGTCTCCACCACTCATTCACACCCTCCCTCCATCCCCGAGCTCACCGCTGTATTGGTCTTCACTCCCTCAAATCTTTAGGCCGTGAGGACTTCTTTGCTGACCCTTCTTACACGGGTCATACGGACTATCTTATGTCCGTTTTTTAATGTTGGGTTTACTCTTTACGTTAGTTGCGCTGCACCTCCTTGGTAAAAGGTACTGAGGCGGTTGGAGGTCGTCGCCGAGATGGTCATTACCATTTCCGGGCAGCTGCTCGCCAGGCGCCCGTGTCTGGCGCGGCCTCCTCAAGACCCTCAAAAAAAGTTTGCTCTCGATGGGTTTTAGTGCCTCCGGCGCTAATCCCACTAGTGTGAATGAGTGGTGGAGACTCGTCCAAGAAGATCAAGAATTACGGTAGGTACGTAATTTTCCTTTCTTGCAGGTGCAGCAAAAAGAGCATAGTGATCCAGAACTGGCCTCTTGTTTACAGCACTGCAAAAGGCTTAAAAACTGCATCTCAGGTTAACCCCCTGAGTTCCAAATAGCTTTGAAATCATTTCAAAAGTATAACTATATACAGTTTTAGACAAAGGGATCCCAGTATCAGTGACATTTCCACATAAAGATTCACATATATTTATATACCCACAGATATGCAAGGGAGAAGAAAAGACAGAAATAGCAATGGAAGGCAGAGAGCTAGCGAGAGGCGGAGAATTGCAAAACTATCGAAGTGATCAGTTCTTAGGTTTCACAAGAAAATTTGGTTGCACAACCAAACAGGGAAGAGATCGAAAAGGAGAGGATAAAACAGACCCTTGTGTTTAAATTCTTTCTTCATAGCAAATGGGGCATGACCTTTTTCAACCCTGTCACATATCCCCCTCTTTAAGATGGAACCTGTTTTACAAAAACAGGTTTCCAAAACGTTCTATTAAATTCCCATCTAGCATTAGTTTATAATATTTACAGTTCAGTGCATATCCAGCATATCAAACAGAGAATTTGAAACTCACACATATTTTTTCAACCTTTGGAATTCTCAATTCCTGATCCATATCTAGATAGAAAATCAGCATTGACATTCTCTTTGCCAGATTTGTGCATCACTTTAAATGGCTGTAGTGCCAGGTACCACTATGTGATTCTAGAATTTTTGTTCTTCATTTGGTTAAGCCAACAGAGAGGATTGTGATCTGTTATAAGTACAAAGTCAGAACCTACTAAGTAAAACTTAAGGGACTCCATGGCCCAGTTTGCCTCAAGGCATTCCTTTTCGGGGGAGGAGTACCTTTTCTCTCTGTCATGCAATTTCCTACTTGTATATAGAATAGGATATTCAAACAACATGAAGTCTTGCTATATTATGACATATGCAGTTTGACCCAGCCTTCGAACTGCTCCGGAGGTGAAAGAGTTAACTTTCCATGCCAGGCATGGAATCTTGAGCGCGAGCTCGGTTGAGAAACTCCGTCTGTTGTTCTTCAAACTGAAACTGTCAGATTCTTTACTCCGTCTCATTGAACAGTCGCTCCGGAGATTTCTCCTGTTGCTCGGTTCATTTTGTCGGTTAAAAGGTGTAATTTCTTGGTTTTTAAACCGCATTTTGTCTTGTTTTAACCGCAACCGGTCGGTTCAAGCTCTGTCTGTGGTGTCATAAGTAATAGATAGGTTTTACATTTTCTCTGTGTGAAACTTGCAAACGATATTATCGGTTCAGGTTTGAACCGATCAGGTTGTTGTTAAATTTTATTAAATTGTATTTAGAGTGCGGTTCCCGGTTCTTATCGGTTCTAAAAAAAACGGATTTCATTACGGTTTCTTCCATGACCCGTGACACGGTTGGGAACCGATAAGGGTGTCTTGCTTGGCGGATTGCTGTAAACGGGCAAGTTTTTGGTTAGGCTGGCACTATGTCTGAGAAACCCAAAAGAAAAACCAGGCCCACTGGGTTTCAGCACTGTAGTGTCTGTGGGGAAGCCTTTGCCAAGGCTGACCCACACACTATGTGTTTATTGTCTGGGGTTTGACCACCTCAATGCAGACTGCCAGATTTGCAAGAATTTTCCTGCAGCTACCCTGGATAAGAGAGTTGGTAGGCTCAGGGAACGAGAGGCCAAAAAGTCCGCTGACCTGGATGGCCAGCCCAGTTCGGTGTCCTCTGACCAGGGCGAGACTTCCTCGGGCAAACGGAGGGCTGACTCGGAGGAGTCAGTCCCAGCAAAAAGGACTAGAAAATCAGCAGGTGTGGAGCCAAAATTTCCTTCTCCAACCGCTGCAGAGATAGCCAAAGTGATCAAAATTGTCCAGTCGCTTTCCCCGGTTCCGACCGAACCGGCACCATCAGGTAAGCGGTTGTTTGAGTCAGTGCCACCGGTTCAAGAATATGATAGAGAGGAATTTTATGAACCGGAGGAGGGAGGGATTATGAATGGTGTGAATGTGATTTTAAAAGTCTGGATGTGCCCATTGACCCGGGCATCTCCCCAGACAGACCTTCAGAGTGTCTCCCCCTAGGCTTTCTGAGTCCCTTCTCATTTTATGTTTTATAGAAAGTGGCTGAAACTCTCCAGCTCCTTTGGAAGAAGCTGTGGATGAACAGGAGGAGCCTGACTATGTAGAAATGATGGATATCCCAGAGTCTAGGAGATTGTCTATTCCTTTACATAAATCTTTAAGGAAACAGACAATAAACATTTTAAAAGTTCCTCACACTATACCTCCTGTGGATAAAAAAATGGACAAGTGGTACACATTGTCAGGCCCTGATACGGCGTTCCTTTCACAACAGTGCAGCCATGTTGAGGTAGTGCAGTACCATAAATCCAGATGGGATACTGTTATGGCTCTAACGAAACAGGTCCCTGGCCAGCTTGCCGAGGAGCTGGAGCAGGTGGCTGCTGAAGGTATTGAGGCATCCAAGGTGCAATTCCATGCTGCAGTGGACTCTAATGATGTGTCTTCAAGAGTCATGGCTACATCTGTGGCTTTTTGCAGAATGGCTTGGCTCAGATGTACTAGCCTGTCACAGGATACCCAGGCTAAGGCCATGGATTTTCCTGTTGTGGGTAACTCTCTGTTTGGGGAGCAGACAGAGAATTACATGAAGAAAATGGATGAATATAGGACCACTTATAGGAGTGCACAGGCCAAGGAAAGGCAGGCCATTCCTCAGAGGCAGCTTTCCAGGGGCAGGGGCAGGCCTTTTCACAGACCTTTTTACCAAGCCCAGGCCTCCTCTTCAGCCTATGCCCAGAGGGGGTTCTTCAGAGGGAGAGGCAGATGGGGTACGAGCAGGTCTGCTCCCACCCCTCAGCCTAAAGCTCCTGCCAAACAGGCACCCTGATGGGAGGGCCAGGGACGATTCTCCATTACCTGTAGAGGGCAGGCTGGCTTACTTCGTCCAGGACTGGGAGTCTTTAACATCAGACAAGTGGGTCCTGGAAGTAGTAAGCCAGGGACTGGTTCTCAGTTTCAAAAAATTTCCAAAGATAAGAACGAGATCCTTTCCACCTGCAAATCCATCAGAGGCTGTCACTCTGGAAACAGAAGTCTCAACCCTTCTGGCTCTCAGAGCTGTAGAAAGGGTTCCTCCCCTGCACCAGGGCAAAGGACTGTACTCCAGGTACTTCCTTACCCCAAAAAAGACAGGAGAATGGCGGCCCATCCTGGATCTCAGATACCTAAACAAAAGCACCTTTTAAAACCAAAATTCAAAATGGTGACTCTGGGAATTATTTTACCCTCTCTAAGGCCAGGGGACTGGCTAGCGTCCCAGGACCTCAAGGATGCCTACTTCCATGTTCTCATCAGAAGCTCCCACCGAAAGTATCTCAGATTCAAACTGCCCACAGGCCATTACCAGTTCAGAGCAATGCCCTTCGGCCTTACCTCTGCCCCAAGGGTATTCACAAAATGCCTGGCAGTAGCAGTTGCTCATTTAAGAAGGCAAAAGATTGCCATCTTTCCTTACCTGGACGACTGGCTCATAGTGGGCCAGTCTCCAGACCAGGTCAGATTACACCTTCAGGCTACCCAGCAGCTGCTTACATCTCTAGGTTTCCTTCTCAATCTCCCAAAGTTAGTTCTAGAGCCTGTTCAGCTACTCACCTTCATAGGCGCAGAACTGGACACAAAGCAGGCCAGAGCTTTACTCCCTCTAGAAAGAGCAAAGACCTTGGTGGCTCTGGCCTCCTCCTTCACTCTGCTGGTCTCTCGACCAGCAAGGCATTTTCTGCTGCTCCTAGGGCACATGGCTGCCTCCACAGCAGTAGTGCAGGAGCAAGATTTCAGATGAGGGACATTCAGTTCCATTTGAGAGCCTTCTGGTCTCAAAGAGAGATCCTCTAACCAAATTGATCCCAGTAACTCAAACCCTGATCCAGGCCCTACAGTGGTGGCAGGATCAGAGCAATCTGAGACAAGGGGTTCCTTTCATCCCTCACTCTCACTCCCTGATCCTTACTACAGATGCGTCCCTCTTGGGGTGGGGAGCTCACATGAGCAACCTCACCACCCAGGGGTTGTGGTCCCCTCAGGAATCTCTGCTCCACATCAATCTGTTGGAACTCAGAGCAGTTTTTCTAGCACTTCAGGTTTTTTCTGCATCTGTTCAGAACAAAGTGGTACAGGTCAGAACAGACAACACCACTACAATGTGGTACATCAACAAGCAAGGGGGCACTCGGTCTTCAGCCTTGAGCACCGAGGCAATGAAGTTGTGTTCTCTGGCTTATTCCCTGAACACCTCCCTCATGGCAGTTCACCTCCCAGGGAAGGACAATGTCCTGGCAGATGCTCTCAGCAGGATTTCCCAGGGCCATCACGAATGGTCTCTGGATCCCCTAGTACTGGAGGTAGTATTTGCCAGGTGGGGCACCCCTCAGATAGATCTTTTTGCAGCCCCAGACAATCACCAACTTCTGCTATTTTGCTGCAGGCCCCAGTGTTGGGCTCAGTCCTCTGGATGCCTTAGTTCTCACTGGGAAGGAAGTTTTCTATGCCTCCCCTTCCTCTCTTTGTTCAAGGTGCTAGTCAAAATCAGATCTCAACCTTGCAAGATGATTCTGATTGCTCCAGATTGGGCCAGACAGCCCTGGTATCTACTCCTTCTGTCCTTAGCAGTCCACCTTCCCCTGTGTCTTCCCAGGAATCACAATCTGTTAACCTGCACCCAGGGGAGAGTTTGGTACCCGAATCTCAGATCCCTCAATCTCAAGGCCTGGCTCTCGATGAGTTAGAGTTTGCTGACCTACACCTTTCTCAAGGTGTACTCAATATCTTGAAAGCTTCTAGGAAGCCTTCCAGCAGGGCTACTTATAATTCTAAATGGAAAAGGTTTTCCATATGGTGTTCTGGCAAGCATATTTCCCCAGAATCTGCTGATTTGCCCACAGTCCTGGATTATATGGTCTACTTAAATACTTTGGGGCTGAGGCCAGCTACCCTGAAAATGCACTTGGCAGCTGTCTCTGCTTTTATATCAGCAGGAAAGCCCTTCTCTTCTGCTCACCCTGTATTCTCCAAGTTTTCAAGGATTGCTTCACACCAACCTCCATTCAGGGACCCTGCTCCTGCCTGGGATCGTAATGTTTGCATTGCTCAGCTTATGCAACCCCCCTTTGAGCCTTTGTCTTCAGCAGAGCTTAAGTACTTGACTTGGAAAACTGTGTTTCTGGTAGCCATCACTTCTGCCAGACGCATAAGTGAATTACAAGCTTTGTCAGTGGAGTCTGATTTTATCTCCTTTCACAGAGATAAGGTGGTCCTCAGGACTAACAGGAAGTTCTTACCTAAGGTGGTTTCAGATTTCCACCTTAATCAATCTATATCTCTTCCAATGTACTTCACTGACCATTCCTCCTCTGGCGAGAGGAGGCTGCACAGCTTAGATGTGAAGAGAGCCCTTAGTTACTACATAGAGCGTACCAAGGGTCACAGGTTGACTCCCTCCAACTATTCATCACTTATGGTGAGGTTGGTAAAGGGAAACCTGCCACTAAAAGATCCATTGCCAGGTGGATTGTCTCTTGTTTCCAATTTTGTTATCAAAAACTGGGTAAGGTTCCCCCTTCAGGCCTGAGGGCTCACTCTACTAGAGGTACAGCTGCGTCCCTGACTGCAGCCGGGGACATCCCTATCATAGAGATATGTCAAGCAGCTACCTGGAAAACAGTTCACACTTTTACCAAGCATTACTCCCTGGACATCCAGGCTAGGAGTGATGCTCAGTTTAGCACAGCTGTGCTTCACAGCCTATTTCTAAGTAGGTTCTGTCCCTCCTCCATGGAGGTACTGCTGTGTAGTCTGCATATGTCATAATATAGCAAGACTTCATGTTGTTTGAAGAAAAATTACTCACCTTAGTAATGTTGTTTCTTCTAATGGAGTCTTGCTATATTATGACCTTCCCTGTCTGCCCCTCTCAGAACCTCTGCTTTTGGGATGTGGGTGGCAGTGCAGTGTTGGCACTTAGTAGATGCCCACCTTGTTTTTCACCCCTTTTTTGGGGTGTTTGGTGTTGTGTTTTTATTTTTGGATCCCTGACCTGAGTCTTTGTTTTGGGACCAAAAATGTATTATATTTAGTAGCCAGTTGGCTAGTGTAGGTTTACAGCTTCCACACAGAATCTTAGTGAGTTTTGCTCGTAAAGATCTGACAGTTTCAGTTTCAAGAACAACAGACAGAGTTTCTCAACCGAGCTCGCGCTCAAGATTCCATGCCTGGCATGGAAAGTTAACTCTTTCACCTCCGGAGCAGTTCGAAGGCTAGGTCAAACTGCATATGTGATAATATAGCAAGACTCCATTAGAAGAAACAACATGACTAAGGTGAGTAATTTTTTCTTCTTTCCCATCTATTTGCTGACTCAGGACTGCACCTACAGTAGGCCTGCCTCTGATGCATCAATCTGTAACTGAAATTGTTCCTCAGAGTCTGGGCTTCTTTATTTATTTATTTATTAATTATATCCGAATTATAAACCTTTGAGTCAGGAACTCATTTACAAAAGCTCCTCGTCATTCAACATACAGGACGGGACAGGTTCACAGACAGTGCATGGAATTACCGACATCAGTGCAGATACGTACAGTTATATACAGTATATACAAAAGATTGTAACAAAGACAGTGAAGAGATAAATGCAGACAGGGGCTGAACATAATGCAGCCTTAATGGCCCAAAAAGCCTCGTCACACTCTGGGGTCCATTTCACATTATTCGGGAATCGTTTCTTAATGAGTGCAGTCAGGGGAGTAGCTAACTCGGCAAAGCTGGGAACAAATCTCTGATAATAACCAGCCAGCCCTAAAAATGACATGACTTGTTTCTTGCTTTTGGGGACAGGGCTGTTAGCTACAGAGTCTTTTCTGGAAACCTCTGGCTTGACTTCTCCATTTCCCAAAACATAGTCCAGATATCTGGTTTCCTGCATGCCCAATGCACAGTTGATACGATTAATTGTCAGACCTGCCTTTTTGATCAATTGGATAACTACTAGTAGGTGTTCCAGGTGGCTTTTCCAGTCTGAACTATACACCACGACATCATCCAGGTACGCAGCACAATAAACAGTGTGAGGGGATAAAATTACATCCATGTACCACTGGAATATAGCATGTGCACCATGTAAACCAAAGGGCATGGTGGTGAACTGATAGAATCCAACAGGAGTGGCAAATGCAGTTTTGTCTCTGGATTCTTTAGCTAGGGGGATTTTGCCAGTAACTATTCATGAGATCGAGGGTAGTGATATACCTAGCATGCCCCAGTCTGTCCAACAAATCATCTATTCTAGGCATAGAACAACTGGCAACTTCTGACACTTGATTAAGTTTCCTAAAATCAAGGCAGATTCTTACACCCCCTTCTTTTTTGTTTGCAATCACCTTTGGTGATGACCAAACACTTCTCGACTCTTCTATGATAACCGATTCTTTCATTTTTCTTGTATTTCCTTAACCATGTCTGCTCTTAACCGCTCTGGTAATCTGTATGTCTTTTGGCTAATAGGCCGAGCATTCCTCATCACTATTACATGTTCAACCCCTTTTGCTCGGCCTGGTACTTTGGTAAAAGTACTGTTAAATGTCTTTAGCAAGGTACAAATTTCAGCCGTTTGTTCATTGGTTAAGGAAACATTCACCTCTACAGCATCAGCAGTTACAGTTTGTTCCAGTCTGTCTTAAGCAATATCAATATCTTAATCATTTTCTGGTAAATTCAGCAAAACAGCTTTGAGTGTTTTTTCAGCCCATTTCTTGAGGAGGTTAGCATGGTATATCTTGATGATTTTTCCTATCAGGGGTCTCAATCTCATCGCTAACTGTGCCAGTACGTCTAAGCACTCTATAAGGCTCTTGCCACTTCATTAACAGTTTATTTTCTGTAGTGGGTAACAGTAGCAAAACCTTTTCACTTGGCTCAAAAACATTTTCTTTTACCCCATGGTCATAATACACCTTCTGCTGGTTTTGGGCCTCATCCTAATTGCTGTGGGCGATTTCAACATATTTTGTCAGCTTCTTTCTCAGGGTACACATATAAGATGTAATAGATTGTTTCTGAATGGGATTATCTTCCCATGTTTCTTTTATTACATCTAGTGTCCCTCTAGGTTGTCTACCATACAGCATTTCAATTGGTGAAAAACCTGTTGATGCTTGTGGCATGTCTTTGTAAGCAAAATGCAGGTAAGGTAAGTATTGGTCCCAGTCTTTCCCTTCCCCTTTAACAAACCTTTTTAACATGCGTTTTAGGGTTTGATTAAAATGCTCAACAAGACTTGTCTGTCTGAGGGTGATAAGAGGAGGTTCTAATAGCAGTGATACCTAGTAGTCAGTACAGCTCCTTCAGTAATGCAGCACCAAAATGACTTCCCTGATCAGTAATAATTTCTTTAGGTATGCCCACTCTGCTGAAAATTTTGGCAAGCTCTGCTGCCACTTTTGGGGCTGTGACAGTACGCATTGGAACTGCCTGAACTATGCATACTGAAGTATGTATTGGAACTGGGGGAGGTCATGTCAGACCAACCTCATTGAATTTTTTGACTGGGTGACTAGGGAGGTGGATCAGGGGAGGGCAGTGGACATGGCCTATCTGGACTTCAGCAAGGCCTTTGACACTGTGCCACATAGAAGACTATTACACAAACTGGGGAATGTGGGTGTGGGCAGGACAGTAGTGTGGTGGGTAGGTAACTGGCTGGGTGGCAGGACACAGAGGTGGTGGTAAATGGCTGTCACTCCACAGAGGAAGAGTGACCAGTGGGGTACCACAGGGATCAGTGCTGGGACCGGTCCTATTCAACATCTTCATCAGTGACATGTGCGCAGGACCTAGAAGGCAGAATTTCACTGTTCGCTGATGACACAAAGCTCTGTAACAGAGTAGACACACCAGAGGGTGTAGACAGAATGAAGGGACCTGCAGAAACTTGAAGAATAGTCAGGGTTTGGCAGTTGAAATTCAATGCAAAGAAGTGCAAGATAATGCATATAGGGGCACAAAAACCCTGGCACAATATTGGGTTGGGGGGTGAGGATATAGCATGCACCAAGCAGGAAAGGGATCTTGGGGTTATCATCTCTGATGACCTCAAGGTAGGGAAACAGTGTGACAAGGCATCAGGTAAAGCAAATAGGATGCTGGGATGTATAGGCAGGGGCATCACCAGCAGGAAAATGGAGGTCATAATTCCGCTATACAAGACACTAGTGAGGCCCCACCTGGAGTACAGTGTACGGTTCTGGAGACCATACCTACGTAAGGACATAGACAGGGTAGAAGAGGTTCAGAGGAGGGCAACAAAGATGGTGCATGGATTGCATCACAAGTCCTATGAAGACAGGTTGAAGGAACTGAACATGTACCCCTGGAGGAGAGAAGGAGAGGGGATATGATAGAGACATACAAGTATCTTACAGGAGGAACAGGGTGCAAGAAACACTATTTTAAGCGAAAAGATGTTCCAGGACTAGGGCATGGGATGAAGTTGGAGGAGGGGACGATTCAGAGGAAACATGAGAAAGAATTTCTTCACAGAGCGGTGGTGGACAAGTGGAACACCCTGCCAGAGGAAGTGGTGGGGGCTGAAACAATCACGGGATTTAAGAATGCATGGGATAGACATGAAGGAATTCTGGAGGTCAGGGGTAAGGGGCAACAGACTTCTAGGAAAACAAACTGAACTTACAAGCTCAAATGGGCAGACTGGGTGGGCCATAGGCCCTTATCTGCCGACGCTGTCTATGTATCTATGTATGTATGCCTCTGGGTATCGAGTAGCATAGTTGCATACTACCAAAATGAATCAATTACTCTTTTTGTGTCTGTCTAAGGGGCCAACCACATCCATTGTAATTTTCTCAAAAGGCACATCTATCAAGGGTAGGGGCACCTTGTCTTTTTTAGTCACTGGGGCTACATGTTGACACTCAACACAAGAACTGCAAAAGGTAGCAACATCTTCATGAATTCCAGGCCAGTAAAATCTATACAGCAATCTGGCAAGGGTGCGATCCCTCTCCAAGTGACCAGCCATAGACCTATCATGTGGTATTTGTAAGAACTCAGATGTTCCCTTGTCAGTCTTCACCATTCATTACTACTGGGTGTAAGCCGGAAGCGCGCTCCCTCTATGGGAGTTTTTTTTTTTTGAGGAAGGAGTCGGTGCCTATGGCGCCGCCCACGAGAGCAACACACTAAGTGGTGTGCGAGGGCCGGCCGTTAGGTGCCACAGACTCCTCCTCCATCCCAGTTCTCTTTCTCCTGCCATCGAGGCTACACCTGCTATGCGAGTGAAACCATCTGCTGCTGCGCCATTAGATCTTGTGTCGTCTTTCGACATCTGTTTCGATCTCCTTCATCCCGGTTCAGTTTTCCGATGCCATTGAAACCTGTAAGACCATTTCATTTTTTATTTTCGACGGTGTTGGGAGCTTTTCTGTTTATTAAATTGTTTTCGCATCATGTCCAGTTTGGGAGCCAAACGAAAGTTGAAAGTGGCCCGTGGTCTCATGCATCGATGCTCCTGTGGCTGGCATTTCTCTGTGATGAACCGACACGATGTCTGCCTTTGGTGCCTTGGACCTAACCATGATATGGAGAGGTACAATGCCTGTTTTTCCATGGATTGCCACATTCTGGAAATCTGCATGTTCAAAGTCGGCAAAACCCTGCCGACTTTTGGAGGATGGCGTTGTTCTTGGGCTTCCTAGGCCAGGTTTTTAGGCCCTTCCTCCAGGCCCCCTCCCAGGCCTATATGGTCTGGGGAGGAGGAGGCCTCCTCATCTTCAAACCTTGCCTAGGAGGGGACCTCTTTTGCAGTGTCGGAGGAATGCCGTGGCCCTTCCCGGGGCTGCGTCGTTGACACTGCCTCAGCAGTCACCTCTCCTGAGGTGCAGGCTCCCCCAGTGTTGCTACCCACGGTTGCTGGGTCCAGCACTGGCAGACCCTCAATGCTGCCTTCTGGCGCCATCTTGGATTCTGGTGCCATTCGCAGCATGGGTGATCGAGGTGGTGCCGCATGTGGCGCCGGGTTGGTTCTCGGTGCTGCTCACGGCGTTGTTGACCCGGTCGACTCTGTTGGCAGCACCGTGTTGGGCTCCGGTGCTGCATGTGGCACTGGGGATTCAACTGGGGCCAGGTTCCAGAGCCGTGGGCGGTACGCTGGGAACAGCTGGCATTGCGGGTGCCATCGGCGCCATTTGCGGTGCCGTTTCTCAGGGGATTCTTGGGGTGGCCAGAATCTAGGTCTTCCTGGTCAACTCCTCTTCAGAGGAGGATGACTTGGATGTGAACCCGATCTGGCTCCTTGATTCTTCGGAATCGGAATCCTCTGTGGGATGCGGTGTCAGGCGGCTCAGCGCCCCATCCCTGACTCTCCACAGCGGTCTTCCTCTGAGGACTGCCAGGCTGGGGGTGGCCTAGGGTCCATGAGGGAGGGCAGCTTAGGGGTTGGGGAGGGGACTGTTCCCCCAGAAGGGGCCGCGGCAGTCACTAGCCTTAGTGGTCCTGCTCTCTCTCTCGGGATTGGGAGTCCCGTCTTCAGGGGCCTTCCTCGGGAGTCCCCTGGATCAAGAGACCCCTTCGCTGGGGTCAAGGAGGAGGGCATCCTCGGAATCTGAGGGGTTGAGGGGTTGGGGTTAGGGGCGTCGACACTCCTCTGCCACCCCTCGGGGTGCAGAGAGGAGCCATAGCACCGAGCCCCGCCTCTCTTTCTTAGGTTCAGGGGTCCCTTCTGGTGGCATCACCATGGGTTGATTCATGCAACCCCAGGTGTGTCACAGAGGAGATCCCGCTTTTGGGCTTTTCCGGAGTTCGCATTCCTAGAGTTCCGTCATGCGACCCAGTTTGATTTCAGGGGTCCCTCCAGTTCAGGCTCCGTTCCCTGGATTTCAGAGCCTTGGCTGAGGACAGTTGTCTCCTTGTAGGTGTCCCTCTTCCATTTGTCTGCAACTAACCCCCCTCTCTTCCAGGCCACGTGGGTCCTACGGGACCGTTATCCTGGGAGACGTTCAGAGGCACTGTGGCTGCCTTCCCATCATATGTTAGGTACATGCACGTATGGGTCTTTTGCCTCTCCCCATCACCGCAGGAGTCTTCTAGACATTTGAGTTCCCCATCCTCCTCGGCTCCCTCCTCGGAGGGAGAGGAACCTACTGCTCACCTTTCTTCCGACGCTGATTTCACTGAATATCAGAGCTTCCTTTCGAGGATGTTTGAGGATCTCCGTATTTCCTATATTAGATAGGACAATACCGAGCTGGAGATGTGCAAATTTCTCAGTGAATTCAGTGCCCAGCACTTGGTGGTGCCATCCTGGCCTATTCCTTTCCAGCAGGTATCTATCTGCACCTGGCAGTCTCCAGCTGACCCTCTTCCCAGCCCCAGCAGACTACTGAAGGAGGTATTTTACTCCATGTGAGTCCCTAGGTTCTACCTCTAAGCCGCCCTCGGGCTTGGTGTTCCTAGGGACCCCTTCTGGGCGCCGGTGCCTGGCGCACGACTGACCACCAGACTTGGATTCCCTACAATTCGACCGGTGGGGGCGAAGAGTATTCTCTTCTTCTCGTGTGATGTTGTGCATTGCGTCACATCAGGCACACTGTGCTGCCTATAACAGGCACTTGTGGTCGATGCTGGCTCAGGTGCTAGCATCGATGCCTGATACAGAGCAATCTCGATAGGCCATTGCCCTCTCCGCTATAGGCCTGGAACTGGCAAGGCACCAAGCAAGGGCATCTTACGACGTCAGTGAGGTGGCTTCCAGGCTTGCGGGGACAGCGCTCTGCATTAGGCGGACGGCATGGCTTCATCTATCAAGGTTGTCACCCCTGGCCCGGCATAGGGTGATTCGCTCCACCTACCAAGGGACCTGCCTCTTTTCTGCCAGGGCTAGGAGGCTTCTGCAGGGGCTTCATCTGTCCCCTAGTCTTCAGGGGACACCTTGTAGCTCTCCTCAGCCTTAGGCTTCCAGTCTAGTACAGCCAGGGTCTCTTCTTCCTGTTTCTCACCAACAGGAGGCTGAGGGTCTTGTTCACTCAGGGTTATGTTAGTCCCCCTCTGGGGGGGCTTGGTACTCACCCAGCAGTAATGAATGGTGAAGATTAACAATGGAAGATATGAAAATTACGTACCTACTGTAATTCCTGATCTTCTCTTGTATCTTTACCATTCATTACTGAATCCCTCCCACCTTCCCCCTCATGGGCCTCCTTCTTGGGTCATCCCCTCCGCCCTGCTTGCTCTCCCTCCTCTTCCTCTTTTCATGGCCATTAAGAGCCTAAATCCCCTAGCCTTTGGGTCTTCCGTTCTTCTCTCAGAAGAGGTAACGTAAGTCTGGAGAGGGAGGGAGGAGAGCGAGTAGAGCTTCATCTTTCTCCTGAGGGAACTCTTTCTGATTACCCTTGAAGGTGTCCCTACTGGCACCTTTTTTCTTTGGCCAAGTTAGTTTAATCACCAGTTAACAGGAATAGCTCTTGAAAGATCCTGTTCCTTAGTTCTCGGACTTCGCTGGTATCTCTGGATCCTGTCCTGTGTATGCCAGCCTGGTGCTAGTCGAAGTCTTTCTAGTCCATTTTCAAAATTGCTTTCAGGAACTGGTGGTTTGATTCTTTGGCCTCTGCCTCCCAGGGAGTCAGAATGCGTTTCCTTCCCTATCTCTGTCCACTTTCTCAAGGGGGTGCCCCCTTTAGGGCTTCAATCCAACTCCCCTTCCCCCCACAACCTGTATTAACACATGGCAATGTGCTAGTGGGGTCCTTTTTCCCCTTTCCTATGTTGGGTGCTCCCCCTCTGGAACAGATTGTGTGCCTTGGCAATCTGTGACCTCTTAGCTTGAATGATGAGCTTCAGGATAACGGGAGGTGTAGGAAATCTGCCTTTTTTGTATCAAGCTGTGCAATCCGTTCGGTTGAACCTTTAGGCCAGTTTTGTTTGAAGGGATCCTTCCTTCCTTACCGTTTGGTTCCGAGCTGATAACCCTTAAGCCAATTTAACTCACAACTTGGAAGTATTTTTCCCTCCTCCCAGCATCCCCCCTTCTTCTTCTTCTGCTTCTTTTTCGTTCTTTCTTCCTCTCCCTTATCTGTTCCCCTCTTGGAGCCACCCCAGGAGTGAGGCCTTGCGGTTCCTTAGGGTAAGGTTCTCTTCTTCTGTCCTCTATCGGCTTATTCCTTTTTCAGTTTGTTTCTTTCCTTTTACTATCCCTTGGCGCTCTTGCCCATCTTATTCTTCTATTCCTCTCCGGTTTACAGAACTGGGATGGAGAAGGAGTCTACGCGCGCCTCACGGCCACCGCCGAGCACCACATTGTGCGCGTTTCACTCTCCCTCAAAAAAAAAAAGCGGATGCGGACTGCTTACACACCAGCAGTAATGAATGGTGAAGATACAAGAGAAGATCAAGAATTACGGTAGATACGTAATTTTCAAATCTATACTTTTGTGGTATAACCAATTGATCTTCCTGGACACAAGTCTCCACCACTCATTCACACTAGTGGGATTGGCGCCGGAGGCACTAAGACCATCGGGGAGCAAACTTTTGCTGGAGGGCGGTAGCGAGGGCGCCCATGAGACCGTGGCGCCCGCGAGCAGCGGCTCGAGCGGTAATGACGATCTCGGCGACGACCCTCCAACCGCCTCAGTTCCTTTTTTCCCGCCGTCGAGTGCGCTTCAGTGACAACGTCGCTCGCCTGTCGGGAGTCAAACTTCAAACTAGCGCATAGTTTTCAGTTTGCTTTTTTGTAACATTATCACGATAGTAGTATCGCTTAGTTTTATTCTATTTTTCTAATATTTAAATTTAACTTACTTGAAGAAGTCTCGGCCTACTGGACGGAGTCGACCATAAGCAGGTCAGGTGACGGTAGGGAGACTTCGTATGAAAGCTGTTCAGTCAGCCGGGCTGGGTCCGGTCAGCCTCCTTCTCCTCAGCGGGGTTCCGACTACGGTCAGTCCGATGCCCAGAGGGATGTGGTCCCCCCGCGGCATAAAATAACGATGATCGCATTCTGGCCCGTTCGGCCTCGGCTCTTCTTCGACCCACAGGTCAAAAAGAAGGCATCACCCGAGGTCGCCCTCCAGGTATGTCTCGCGGCCAACGGTCGGTTATCGCTGCTAGTTGCCGTCTCCTTCTTCGAGTCGCCAACTCCGATAATCGCCGTCCTCCACATCGAGCCCTCCCGCCCATAGGTAGGGCTCCAGATGAGCAGTTTCATCAGTGGGCCGCCTTATGAGCGATGGGCTCGGAGGTTGGTTCTTCTGCCTGGCTCGGTTACCGGGCCTCGGGCTCCTCCGGCGATCAGGTAGGGCGGTTGTACCTTCCTGAGTCGCGCGGCGCCTTCTTCGGTGCTAGCGACTCCGTGGCTTAGGTGTTCCCCCTCACATGGCTGCGGCGAGGGGCCTCACCGATGCCCTTATCTCTGGTTTTTCCTTCTCTTGCTTTCCAGGTTCCGGGGCTTTTCGGCGCCTTCTGCAGGGTCTGTGGCCTTGTGAGGCCGTTTCGGGGCCGCCGGAGCTGCTGGCGCCGTTAGCAGCGCCACGTGGTCTCGGCGCCCGTTGGCGCGCTGCGTGTCTCGCTGGATCGGGCGGCGCCGTTGGCGTGTCCATGGTCTGCGTCGTCAGCGCGCCGCGGGCGTTCTGCGGGGCAGCGTGCCTCTTGACGCCGTGCGCCTCCTCGATGCAATCTTCAGCCCGTTTTGCCGTCTCGGCGCCCGGCAGCCGCCAGGGACTCTCCTTGTTTTCTGCCATTTCCTCCTCTCCTAATTTTCCTCCTTTCCTGTCCAAACAGTCCTTTCTGGACCATCAGGAGATGATGTTGAGCCTGACCCAGACCTTCGGTTGGGTGATGAAGTGGAGAAACAGGATCTTTCTTGTTACAGAGCCTGTGGTCGAGGACCTGTCCTTAAGTCTCTGTTGAAGAACCTGGGATCCACTCTTTCTCCAGACTACAGACATCGATCCTGGGAAGATATTAAGACTCCAGTATCTTCATGCTTGCGGAGATCCCTCACGGATTTGACTCCTCCGATTCAGCCTTCCTTCGAGACGCTGTCTCAAATGGTATGGAATAACCCTGCTCTTATTCCCTCAGTGGCTAAATCCATTGATAAGAAGTATTCAGCTCCCAAGGATCGTCCCATTTTGGCATCCCAAGCCTTTGCGGATCCTATTGTAGTCCTGGCAGAGAATGACAGGTCGTTCTTCCTCAAACTACTACAGCTCGACCTATTAACAAAGAGTCTCGTAAGATTGATACATTAGGTAAGAGAGTCTTTGCTGCCTCCACTCTCGTATGTATTGCCAGTTATCAAGGCTATTTTTCTCAGTATGAGTATATCCTGTGGCACTCTATGAAAAGAATGGTTGAAGCTCTTCCAGATTCGGATTCCAAGTCAGAGCTTCTTCTGACCGTTATTAGAGGTATTGAGTCCAATAACCAACAGGTCAAAGCCGCCATGGACACTTTCGACACTGCTTCTCGCTCAGCAGCCGGGGATTTGTACTCGGCGCCATTCCTGGCTGCGTACTTCTGGCTTCACGAATGATGCTCAGCAGCAGGTGATGGCGCTGCCTGATGGCTCCTTTCTTTTGGCCCTCAGGTGGAGCAAGCCTTAGAGGCCACTCAGAAGACTAGATCGGCCATTAAGTTGGCCAGACTCCGCCTGCCCCTCTCGGGGCATGTGAACAGACGTCAGTTTCATAGTCGTCAGTCCTTTCAGGCAGAGGCAGGAAGCTTCCATAAGCCAACCTGCCCAACCTCAAAAGAAGGTAGCAGAAAGCGCAGGGACCTAAAGCTCCCAGCGCTACCTTATGAGTCGCTGGCCCAAGTTCCATCCACTCTGCCCAGGTGGAACTTTCTCCTCAGTGGGAGGTCGTCTGATGTACTTCTACAACCAGTGGAAGTCCATAACCTCAGACAAATGGGTCTTCTGGATAATTCGCGAGGGTTATTCTCTCAATTTCTTGGAAACCCCGAATTGTCCTCCCATCGACAACCCAGGTTGTCGGCCTCAGTCAGACCTCCTCACCGCGGAGATCCAGGGCCTTCTGAACAACAGGGCAATAGAACTGGTGCCCCGCATCTGTGAAACACAGGGTTCTCTCCATTACTTTCTGGTTCCAAAGAAATCTGGGGATGCCCCATTCTAGACCTCAGAAGTTAAACAAATTCCTCCCAGGAGAAATTCAAGATGATTTCCCTAGGTACCCTGTTACCCTTGCTGCATCAGCACGACTGGCTGGCCTCTCTGGATATGCAGGATGCTTACCAGCATATCCCGTCCACCAACCCACAAAATTCCTCCAGGTTTGTAGCTTTGGGTCAGCATTATCAGTTCAGAGTCCAGCCCTTTGGGCTATCCTCGGCGCCACGAGTTTTACAAAGTGTTGTGCAGTTCTCGCGGCGCATCTCAGGAAAGTCGGACTCAGTGTTTCCTACCTGGACGATTGGCTTCAGCAAGCCCTTCCCGCCAAGGGACTTTGGAAGCCGTGCAAGCGACTTCTCGTCTTCTCACGTCCATGGGAGTTCTGCTGAATTTGAAAAATCTCAACTGCAACCTCCCAGAGGCTCCTTTTCATAGGGGCGCTTCTAGACACCTCTTCAGCGAAGGCTTTCCTTCCAGAGGACAGAGACTCGACATCCCTCGGATGGCCCGTTACATCAGGGAGAACCAATCGGTTACAGCTCTCTCGATGCAGCGATGTTGGGTCTCATGGCGTCCTCGGTCTTCACTGTCCCTCTGGCCCGACTGCACATGAGAACCACCCAATGGATGCTCTCCACTCAGTGGTCCCCAACCTCTCACCCCAGTCTTATCCCATCAAGGTGGACGGAGCCCTTGAAGGTCTCTCACCTGGTGGTCTCAAGAAAGCAATCTCCTGGAAGGATTCCCCTTTGCTCCCCGGATCATCAGATCTCCATCACCACAGATGCATCGCTAATGGGATGGGGAGCTCACTGTCTCTCCTCCACACTCAAGGTGTATGGACTCAGTTGAAACTCATCTCCCACATAAATGTCCTGGAGATGAGGCGGTCCCTCTATGCAATCCGAGCTCTGAAGGATGTCCTTTGTCACAAGAACATTCTCCTTCAAACGGACAACAAAGCAGTGATGTATTACATCAACAACAGGCGGTGCTCATTCTTATCCCCTTTGCAGGGAAGCAATGAGGGTGTGGGAGTGGTGCTTGGGCACAAGTCTCTGATTCAGCGGTTTATCTGCCAGGTATACAAAACGACCCTAGCAGATCACCTCAGCAGAACGGAGGCAGACCCTCACGAGTGGTCTCTCGATCCAGCCGTAGCTTGGTCCCTGTTCAAGAGTGGGGACTCCAGACCTGGACCTTTGCATCCCCACTCAGCATAAAACTGCCTCTCTTCTGCTCCAGAAATCCAGGGCCTGGCATTTCTGTCAGGATACGTTCAGGCTGCAGGTGGACAAAAGCGCTTTCTTCGCCTTTCCACCACTTCCTCTAATCCAGAGTACTCCTCAAGTTCGAGTCTCAGGGGACCAAGATGATTCTCATTGCTCCTTCCTGGCCTACGCAACTATGGTTTCTCTACTCAACAGTATGTTGGCCCTCCGAGACCACTTCCTTTGTAAATCAGTCTTTGACTCAGGGTTCGTTGGTCCATCCCAACCTGAAATCACTTCACCTTCATGCTTGGCTCCTGAAGAGATAGAAGTGAATTGGTTCAACGTCTCTCGTAGAGTCTCAGACATCCTTCTGGCTGCTCGGAAGCCAGCCACCCGAAAAACGTACGCTTCCAAATGGAAACGTTTTTCTCTCTGGTGTGCAAAATCCTCTTGGAATCCCTTTTCCTGTCCTCCTGGCAAGGTTCTGGAGTATCTTTTGGACCTATCAAACTTAGGTCTTCAGTACTCCACAGTTAAAGTTCACCTTAGTGCCATCTCAGCGTTCCATGAGCGGTTTCTTCCTTAACTCTGGCTCAGTTACCTATGGTGAAGAGATTTCTTAGGGATTCTCCATACCAGACCCCTGTTAAGCGTCCAGTTGCAGCCTGGGACATTAACCTGGTGCTGGACATGCTCACTCGGAAGCCTTCAGACCCTTAGCTACCTGTGAGCTAAAATTTCTTACCTGGAAGACTGCCTTCCTGGTGGCCATTACCTCAGCCCGCAGGGTCTCTGAGATACATGCCCTGGTTACGGACCCTCCGTATACTGTATTCCATAAGGACAAGGTAGTTCTCCGTACTCATCCTAAATTTCTTCCCAAGGTTGTGTCAGAATTCCATCTGAACCAACCTCTGGTACTTCCGCTTACTTCGCTAATTTCCAAAATGAAGAGGCAGGCTCTTCATTCCTTGGATGTTAAGAGAGCCTTGCGGTTCTATTTAGATAGAACCAAGGATGTTGCAAGACTCAGCAACTGTTCGTTTCTTTCAGCGACACCCGGCTGGGTCAACCTGTCGCTATTAGATGCATCTCTTCATGGTTAGTGGCATGCCTTCGTCATTGCTATTCCATGGCTCAAGTTAAATTAGAAGGTAGAGTGTACGCTCACTCTACTAGGGCGGTCACGGCATCCCTAGCGGAAATTCGCAATGTTCCAATTGCAGATATATGTACAACGCCACCTGGAGCTCAGTGCATACTTTCGTACACTATGCACTGGATGTTCATGCCAGGCGACATTCCGCATTCGGCAGAACTATCCTTAATGGCTTCTATCTTAGACAGCGTGAGCTCTGGCTCTCCTGCCGCCCTTTTGGGGATTATCAGCTTAGTACTCTCCACTAGTGTGAATGAGTGGTGGAGACTTATGTCCAGGAAGATAGGAAAGTGCGTACCTACCCCGTAATTGCCAGTCTTCTTGGGACGAGTCTCCACCACTCATCTACACGCCCTCCCTCCATCCCCTGAGCTCACCGCTGTATTGGTCTTCACTCCCTCAAATCTTTAGGCCGTGAGGACTTCTTTGCTGACCCTTCTTACACGGGTCATACGGACTATCTTATGTCCGTTTTTTAATGTTGGGTTTACTCATTACGTTAGTTGCGCTGCACCTCCTTGGTAAAAAAGGTACTGAGGCGGTTGGAGGGTCGTCGCCGAGATGGTCATTACCGCTCGAGCCGCTGCTCACGGCGCCATGTCTCGCGGCGCCGTCTCTCGCGCCGACCCTCCAGCAAAAAGTTTGCTCCCAATGGGTCTTAGTGCCTCCGGCGCCAATCCCACTAGTGTGAATGAGTGGTGGAGAGTCGTCCAAGAAGGTCAAGAATTACGGTAGGTACGTAATTTTCCTTTCTATCTGGTGCTGTGTCTGAGGTGTAACCCAAACTCTGTACAGCAACCCATTACATTTTTTAAACATAGGTTCGCCCTGATTTGGTTTCACCCCAGCTGCTTAAAATAACCCTGGAGAGAAACATCGTTAGCTTGAATTGAAAAAAAAATCACAATCAGTGATCAGTTTAGTTTCAGCATTTTCATATGTTAACGCCTTATGTCCATCAGTCTTTTGTTGCAACTGTTTCTTCGGGCATTGTCTTTCTTTCCTGGTCTTCTGGATCTTGGAGCTGTGCTCAAACACGTCCGAATCAAATTCAGCAAAAAGAAGTCCCCACCATCTGGGATTTTCTTTGCCTGAGCTCTTGTCACCACAGCTGTTGAAACACCAGAATTTATTCCCTCTTTGATTAACTCAGTAAATCCTGGAAAGTCATTTCCAATAACCACAGTTGCAGGTACCTTAGGTAGTACCCCCACTTTCTTTTGGTGTGACACCCCATTAATAGTCAGAGTCACTTGGCTGGTGGGATAGTATCAAGTGTGTGGATGCAGAGGACACCAGTACCTGGTCCTTTTGGACATTGTTTTCCCAGCACTTCAGTATGCACTAGTGTCCATCCCATTCCCGAAGACAAGTCCCTTCATAATCTTAGCTCCCATCTTCACATCTGTTAAGTCCTTGCCTCAATTTGCTAAGGACAAATCTGCGCCATTGTCACCCTTCTTACTATGACAATTTCTTGCCGTATGACCGGGCACATTACAGTTATAGCAATTAAAGTCTTTGGGTGCAGATTTGTTACACCCACCAGAGTTCTTATCAGACTTAGAGTTTAAAATGGAAAAAAGAGTGTCTTATCGGTGCTTGGCTGTTGGCTCATTGCTGTGGCATCTGTCTGGCCATTTGGTAGTCTTAGCAAAAGAAACAGCCTTTTCCCCACTTTCCGGTCTCCGATAGGAGGCGTGGGTTCAAATCCCACGTTTGACTCCATATATCGTTACGGCACAGGTCAGGAAGCGTAGGAGAACCAGCAGCAGTTTCAGAATTCTCAAATAGCATTTTATTTTTCTCAATAACAGCAAACTTAAAAATAAAAATGATTCATTATAACTATTTACATAGGCAGTACAGTGAAAACAGCCCTCCTTCTGAATGTTTCTTCTCAGTTTCAAATGTTAGTCTCTCTCTCTCTTACTAAACATTGCTGCTCTTTTTATAACCAGTCTTTGCAGGGAGCTCGTTAAGGAGACATAGGGTGGGATATTCAAAGGGGTTGCACCTGGTGCTACAGGGTGCGCTATGCGCAACCCCCCCAATGCTCCCTGGCACGATATTCAAAGGGGTAAGGTGCGTGGCGCAACCCCCGATGTGCGTGGCGCATTGGTAATGTATCTTGCGGCGCAGATGCAGGGTGTGCCCATGCATATGCGGCACATTCCGATATTCAGCCCGGGATGTGCGTCGCATATGCTGGCACAACCCCTACCTGTGCCGAACACTGGTGCCCAAAGTTAAGTCGCAATTCACAGGCTGAAACGCTAGCCACCCACAGGTGTGCGGCTGTAGTGCAAGGCGCAACTCAACAGCCGCCAGCCTTAGGTGGCCACCCGCCCAGCAGGAACACTGTCCACAAGCACCCTGACTCCCCCGGTAGTTTAGTGCCCTCCCAATCACGGGCATCTGTAAATATCACAGTAATACCTGGTGGTCTAGCAGTAACTCCCCCCCCCCCCAGTTATGCCTGATCTGGGCTGTTGTGGAAATACAGAAGTACCTGGTGGTCCAGTGGTACCCCTCTCCCCTCCTACAGAGGTCACCCTGGCCAACCAGCACCCCCCTTTCATCGGTGGGTGGCAGCATCCCACCCCCATGCCACCTGGCTGCCTGCCCGCCAAATGACAGTGTACAGTACAATCTATACGCCTACTGGTCCACAGTGTGGACCAATGGGCTTGCAGACCATTCTGTACTACATAGGACCAGATATGTGAATGAACGCGTTCTAGATGAGGCACTCTGGGTCTCCCTGGAGACAGGAAATGGCACCACAATCTGCATGGGGATTGTATAGAGACCCCCATCTCAGGGAGGGAATGGACAAGGAAATGATAGACGGCATCCTTAGAATGGCAGAAAAAGGAGAAATATTGTTGATGGGGGACCTGAATATGCCAGAAGTTAACTGGAGCACCTTTGCTGCAGGCACATCCAAGAACAGGGTCATTCTTGATGCCCTACAAGGGGCATGCCTCAGACAGCTAGTATTGGAACCCACTCGGGAGGAAGCAATCTTAGACCTGGTACTCTCAAACAGGGATGGAGAAAGAATCTCAGATTTAAAAGTTGGTATCCATCTAGGAACAAGTGACTACCAAACAGTGTGGTTCACGATACACACAGCTATAGAGTCAAGCCATTCAAAAGCAAGAGTATTGGACTTTAGGAGGGCTAAGTTTGGGAAAATGAGAGTGTGCCTCAGAAAAGCACTAGCAAACAGGCAAGAAGGAGAGGTGGAGGAACAATGGGGAGTAATCGAAACAGCCATCACAGAGGCAACAAGCCTTTGTGTTAAGCAAACCAACAAAACACAATGAAGGAAAAAAACGCTATGGTTCTCAAAAGATGTGTTAGGGAAGGTTAAGGAGAAAAGGATAGCATTCAGGAAATATAAGGAAACACAGAAGGAGCAGGACAGAGAACTTTATCAGTTAAAGCAGAAAGAGTCAGGGAAGGCAGTCAGAATAGCAAAGGCCCAAACCGAGGAAAGGATAGCCAACTCTGTTAAGAAGGAGAATAAGACCTTTTATAGGTACATTAGAGAGTGAAAAAAAGACCAAGGGAGGGATACTGAAGCTTACTAAAGGGGAGGGAATGTAGGCAGAGGGTGACAGTGAAAAAACAGGGATACTGAATGAATATTTCTGCTCAGTATTCACAAAGGAAGAGGAGGGGGAGGTACCTGAACAAGAGAACCACTCTGGAGATGGGGGTTGATACCAGTCCATTTACCGAAGAAAGGGTTCTGAAAGAACTAGTAAAATTGAAGGTGGACAAAGCAATGGGGCCTGATGGGATTCACCCAAGAATTCTAAAAGAACTAGGGGAAGAACTAGTGACACTGCTGACTACTCTCTTTAACAAATCATGGGAGGATGGGGTGGTGTCTGAGGACTGGAGGAGGGCGGGTGTGATTCCTCTTTACAAAAGTGGGAGTAGGGCAGAGTCAGGAAATTACAGTCCTGTCAGTTTAACCTCAGTGGTAGGGAAAATGATGGAATCACTTCTGAAGGAAAGAATTGTTGAGTACCTAGTGGCCAGTGGGACACAGGACCCAAAGCAACATGGATTCAGAGCGGGAAGGTCGTGTCAGACAAATCTAATAGATTTCTTTGACTGGGTGACCAAAGTAGTAGACTAGGGAGGGGCTGTGGACATGGCCTACCTAGATTTTAGCAAGGCATTTGATACAGTCCCACACAAAAGATTAATAAACAAGTTAGCCAGCCTTGGAGTGAGACCCAAGGTGGTAGCCTGGATAAAAAATTGGCTGGACAACAGGACGCAAAGGGTAGTAGTAAACTGAGTCCACAGTGAAGAAAGGAGGGTTACTAGCAGGGTACCGCAGGGTGCAGTACTGGGACCGGTCCTTTTTAATGTCTTTATAAGTGACATTGCAGAGGAACAGGAAGGAAAAGTATGTCTCTTTGCAGACGACACAAAGATCTGCAACAGAGTTGATACACAAGATGGAGTGGAAAGGATGAAAAGGGACTTGGCAAGGTTGGAGGAATGGTCAAATGTATGGCAGCTTAGATTCATTGCAAAGAAGTGCAAGGTAATGCACCTGGGAAGCAAAAACCCAGGGGCAGAGTACACAATGGGGCATGAGATACTGACAACAATAAAAATGGAAAGGGACCTGGCGGTAATTATATCAGATGACCTATAGGTGGGCAAGCAATGTGCGAAGGCAGTAAGGAAGGCTGGGGGGGATACTGGGATGCATAGGGAGAGGCATCAACAGTAGAAAACAGGAAGTTCTAGGGACATGGATATGTTGTTCATCCACACTTATTGGCAGGTTCTTGCCGCTTTTAAATCTTGCTGGAAGGTCTTCAAGCTAGCTCCTCCCACCCACCGGTGGTAAAACCCTCGCTCGCCCCATGACGCCAGATCTTCCTTACCGCTTGGAAGCTCAGGTTCCTCCCTAACGCCTGCGATTAAGACTGGTTCCTAATTCTTCTCAAGTGTTCAAATCAAAAGTTTTTGCTAAAAAGACTTGGTCTTCTTCTCCCTCGCTGGCCACGATGGACAAATCGACTCCTGAGCTTCCGGAGGTGCCCTGCGGGCAGAAGATGTCAGGACCGATCCGCACTCCACGCAAGGCTCACTGCCTGGGCCTTGAGCACGACCCGCAGGCCTGCGACTTGTGCTCTTCTTTTTCGGCCTACGTCCTTGAAGACCGTGCTGCCCGATTACAACTGGGGCGCCCCGAGAAAAGAATTCCACCGGTGAAATCTAAAGAGGCCCGGTTGGCGGTGTCCGCGTCGGCGGGCTCGGCGGATCAGCTCGAGCAGATGATCGCCCTCGAAGAGGAGGCGGGGCCGCTTCTACCTCGGCTGCGCATTTGTTCCGCCTCTCGGTGCCTCGCATCTGCTTCTTTCCAAGGAGCTTTGTCTGACCCTCTAGAGCAAAGGTGAGGGTCCAACTCTTCGGGACCTTTTTCCAGGTCCAAAAAGAGCAAAAGTAAGTCTCTCCGTCGACGCTCTTGGGAGCGGGAAAGATCCCCCTCCCCTTGTCGACAGTCGACTTCGGTCGACCCCTCAGCTTCGGCCACTGGCTTCACGGTGTCCCCGTCAGGTCAGTTGACCGAGACTCCTGACGACGCGGTCGAGATTTTTCTCGACCCGTTAGACGGGTTGTCGGCTGGAGAAGCTGAGAATCCCCTCTCCCCGGTTCCCCGGTGAGAGTTGAGGATCCCGTCGGCTCGTCTGTGCCTCCGGTTCCGGAGCCTCCGGTGGGATCGTCCGAGCCGAGGGAGTGCCGGCTCGACACTTCTCCCCGCCTTCCTCGCCCAGTCGAGACTCTCGGTCTGGACATCTCATGTCCGGACCGATCCCGGCCGCCATAGGCGGTCTCGGTCTCGGCACGCGATAAGCGGCGCCGCTTCTTCCTCTTCCTCGGACGAGGGAGGCTTGCCAAGCGCGCCGGAGGTATGAGGAACTCATATGGCAACAGCCTTTTGACCGGGAATAAGCCACCCAGTCATCTTTCCCGCCTTAAGTGGTTGTCACCGAGCGGCCGAAACAACCTCGTTGTAGCCGAGAGCCTGTTCCCAGGCGGTTGTTCGGCCAATCCAGCTGCCCCACCGATTCTGGTGGAACCTCCGCCTCCACAGCCATTAGCTGGGCTCCGACCAAAATTCTCGGTCGGCCTTGGGTTTGCCCCATAGGCTGTCTGTCACCCTCACTCCCGATAAACCTCGGCAGGTGGAGGGTGGCTCAGGCCAGAGGCAGCTCTTCGAGGACTCTTCCGAGTCCGATGATGGTTTCTCCCTCTTCTCCAAGCGCATGGACTTGGAGTCCTCGGGAGGGCAGTCAGTGGACGATAGCCCTTCGTCCTTCTTAGGGTTGCTTCGACTCATCTCGGAGTCCACCGGGATGAAGCTCGAACTCGTTTCTAAACGGGCCAGGTATCCCCTCACGGAGATTCTGGACCGAGGGGATTCTCCTACGGAGGCCTTTCCGGTGGCGGAAGCCATAGTGGGTCCGGCCTTGGAACTTTGGCAGCATCCTGCTTCCTGCCCTGCGCCTTGACCAGGATGGCCAGAAGTATGCGGTCCCTACGGTTCCCTGTCTGGTTTTTGAACACCCCTCGGCGAGGGTTGGTTACCGACAGCGTTTCCGGGCGTGCGGAAACGCCAGGGATATAGACAAACCTCGACAAGGAATCCAAGAAATTGGATTATGCAGGCGAAAAGTCTACGCTTTCGTCCTCTCTCGACGCCGTCAGGCCAGTTCGGCGGTCCTCATGGCACATTTTTCTCACGCCCTGTTGGGCTCCCTGGATGAGGTTGTCCCTCATCTTCCTGCGGATCTGCAGACTACGGTCAGGCAGGTTCGGGACCAGGGCAGGGCAGTGGCAAAACAGCAGCTCCAGACTGCGTTAGACATCGGGGACTCATGTGCCAGGTCGGTGGCGGCCACAGTGGCCATGCGTCGTTGAGCTTGGCTGAGGATATTCACCTTTACCTCGGACACCCAGCACAAGTTGGCGGATGTTCCCTTTTTGGGGACTGACCTCTTCGGCCCTGGGGTGGAAGGTCACCTGCAGAGGATCGAGAAGTCCAATGCTACCTTGGACTCGGTCTCTTCCGCTCAGAAGGACAAAGGCCGTAAGCCACAGCCTAAGCCCTTTCGTCCCTGCGCCCACGGCGCGCCCGGCCCAGCAACGCCAGGGCCAGCAGGCTCGAGCTTGGCATCCCAAACTAGCCGGCCGGCTTCTCCAACAGGAAGCAGGGGAAAAGGCCCAGGTGGTCCCTCGGCTGGTCCTTCCTCCAAGCCTGCCCAGTGGACAGGGCTGAGGGTGTCTCGCCCCATCCCTGTCACCTCACCCCTGGTTCCCCGTGGGACAGGCTCAGACACTTCCTTTCCACCTGGTCCGCTGTTACCATGGACAGGTGGGTACGGGAGGTGGTGGGAAAAGGCCTGCCTCTGGAATTCGAGCAGGCCCCGCCTTTCAGAGCCGTCGCACCTCGGGGGGCCTCGGGGTCCGCAGCCTCACTGGCGGCTCGCCGAGCCGACATCGCTCTCCTCCTCCAAAAGGAGGTGATCACGGAGGTAGAGGACCTCTTCAGACCCGGGTTCGTGTCCAGGTATTTCCTGGTTCGGAAACGGACGGGGGGCTGGCGCCCCATTCTCGACCTACACGACCTGAACAAGTTCCTAAGGTCTCGAACCTTCAGGATGGTCACTCTGGCACAGATAATACCATCTCTGGAACACGGCGTGTGGTTCTGCTCTCTGGACCTACAGGACACGTTCTTTCACGTCCCTATCCCGTCCGTCACATCGGAGATTCCTCCGCTTGGATCCCTCTTCGAGTTCCGGCCATGCCCTTCGGCTTATCTCCAGCTCCCAGGGTCTTCACCAAATGCATGGCAGTGGTGACAGCATTCCTCTGAGGGCCCGAGGGGTCCGGGTGTACCCTTACCTGGACGATTGGCTGATAGCAGCCCCCTCCAGACGGGAGGTGGAGCGGTCCAGAGATCTGGCCCTCCAGGTTTGCTCTCAAGTTGGCCTTCTCATCAACGAGGCCAAGTCGGAACTCGAGCCGAAGCAGGTGATCCTGTTCATCGGGGCAGAGCTCGACTCTCTTCGAGCCAGAGCACAACTCCCAGCGGACAGGGCTGAGGTTCTTACCTCCTTTGCCCAATCATTTCTGGTTGGGCAATTGCGCCCTGCCCGGGACTTCCTGTGCCTCCTGGGTCTCATGGCAGCCTGTACCAGCGTGGTCCGTTGGGCTCGCTGGCACATGCGCCCCCTTCAGTGGGGACTGGCCAGCCAGTGGTCACAACGCTGCGATCCTTTGGACCAGCTAGTGATAGTGACCCAGGAGATGTGGAATGCTCTCCAGTGGTGGACCGTTCCATTCCATTTGCAGGAGGGCATCCCGTTTGTCCGCCCTGAGCCGACGGTCTCTGTATCGACCGATGCCTCTCTGATGGGTTGGGGTGCCCATCTGGGGGAACACCGAGTGCACGGCCTCTGGTCCCCGCGGGAGTCCCGATGCCACATCAACCTGCTGGAGCTCCGAGCGGTCCACCTGGCTCTCACCGCGTTTGCTCTGTTTCTCCGGGGTCAAGTGGTCCAAGTCCAGCAGGACAATACCACGACCATGTACTACCTAAACCGCCAGGGCGGGTAGCCCCTGCTTCTATGCAAGGAAGCTCTCCGCATTTGGTCACTCGTGCGCAGCCTGGAGGCGGATCTCCTAGCCATTCATGTGGCAGAAGCCTCCAAAACCCTGGCCGATGCCCTGAGCCGGATAGGGGCTGCATCTCACGAGTGGTCTCTCCTGCCGGAGGTAGTACAAGATCTGTTCTCCCTCTGGGGCACACCTCAGGTGGACCTGTTTGCCTCCAGGGAGAACGCGAAGCTGAGGCTGTTTCATGCCCGCCCCCCTCGGCAGGGCTCGCTGCAGGGGGATGCCTTCTCGAGGCTGTGGACCCCGGGCCTCTTCTACGCCTTTCCCCCATTTCTCTTGATTCACAAGGTGCTTCTCAAGGCGAGGAGGGACAAGGCGCAGGTGATTCTGATAGCCCCAGACTGGCCCTGCCAGTTCTGGTACCAGATCTCCTCAGCCTCAGCTCCAGGCTCCCGAGGCAGCTTCCAGCTCGCCCGGACCTGCTCTCAGTCAATCAGGGAAGGTGTTCCATCCGGACCTTCAATCCCTGCACCTGGCGGCCTGGTTCCTGAGTGGCTAGAGTTCCAGGCTTTGGGTCTTTCCGACGAGGTCCTCAATGTTGTTGAGGCGTCCCGTAAGAGTCGACCAGAAAATGCTCGCCTTTAAATGGAAGAGATTCTCCATTTGGTGTCAGGGCAAGGGCTTGGACCCTTCCTCCTGTTCTGTGGCAAGCATTTTGGACTATTTATGGTCCCTTTCTAGTCAAGGGCTTAGGTCGATGACCCTAAAGGTGCACCTGGCAGCCATCTCTGCTTACCGGGCGCAGGCCGGGGAGCAGTCAGTGGCGTAGGATAAGGTGGTCGGGCACTTTTTCAAAGGCCTTGATCACATTTCCCCTCCAGTGCGAGAACCTCCACCTCCGTGGGATTTACTGCTGGTACTGGCAAAGCTCATGGGCAAGCCATTCGAACCAGTGCACAGGTGTGATCTCTCTCACCTGCCTTCTTGGCAGCTATCACGTCAGCCAGAAGGATGGGAGAGCTCCAGGCGCTTTGCATCGAGTCTCCTTACCTGGTCTTCCACAGGGACAATGTTGTCCTGCGCCCCCACCCGAAATTCCTTCCGAAGGTGGTGTCGGAGTTTCACCTTAACCAGGTGCTGACTCTGCTGGTGTTCTACCCCAATCACACCTCGGAGGCCGAGTACAGGCTCCATACTTTGGACCCTAGAAGGGCACTCGCTTATTATAAGGAGCGCACGGCTGAAATCCGGGGAGAGGTTTGCCAGCTGTTTGTCACCTACGCTGAAGCCGCACCTGGCAGACCTGCAGCCAAGCGGACGATAGGCAGGTGGGTCACCTCCTGCATAGATCTCTGCTATAAGTTGGTGGGCATGGAGCCTCCCAGAGGGATAAGAGCTCATTCTAACCGCCATACTGCTGCATCGGTGGCTGCTTCCAGGGACGTCCCTATCCAGGAAATCTGCAGGGCTGCTACCTGGAAGTCAGCACACACCTTTATTACCCATTACCACATTGACCTTGAGTCACGCCGGGATGCTGGTTTTGGGGCCTCGGTTCTCTAGTCTTTATTTCCTAAGTAGGGGGTGTGCGCCTTGCCTCCCTCCTCCCGGAGAACTGCTAGGAGTCTGCCAATAAGTGTGGATGAACAACATATTCATGTCCCTAGAAATACAGGTTACTCACCTGTAACAGAGAGTTCTAGGAATGGTATATGTTGTTCATCCACCACCTCAAACCTCCGGCCGAGCGCACAGCCTGAGCTTCAGCGGGCAGATCTGGCGTCATGGGCGGAGCCGAGGTTTTACCACCCGGTGGGTGGGAGGAGCCAGCTTGAAGACCTTCCGGCAAGATTTAAAGCGGCAAGGAACCTGCCAATAAGTGTGGATGAACAACATATACCATTCCTAGAACTCCTGTTACAGGTGAGTAACCTGTATTTATTATCCCTCTGTACAGACAGTTAGTGAGACCCCATCTGGAGTACTGCATGCAGTTCTGGAGACCCCATCTCCGCAAAGACATAGACAGAGTGGAGGCTGTCCAGAGGAGGGCAACCAAAATGGTGCAGGGTCTGCACCAGAAAACATAGGAAGAAAGACTGAAGGAGCTTAATATGTATACCCTTGAGGAAAGAAGGGAGAGTGGGGACATGTGAAAAACTTTCAAGTACCTCAAGGGAATCAACAAAGTCCAAGAGGGTAGTATCTTTCAGAAAAAGAGATGTGCAAGAACAAGGGGGCACAATTTGAAGATAGACGGGGGACAGCTCAGAGGTAATGTGAGGAAGTATTTTTTCACAGAGAGGGTTGTGGATGCATGGAACAGCCTTCCTGAGGAGGTCGTGAAGTCAAGAACAGTGGGGGAATTCAAGAGTGCTTGGGACAGACATAAGGCAGTCCTAGTGAGGGGTAGGAGGAAGTAGTCTGTTGGTTAACTAGGATCTACAGCTTATCCATTAGGTAGGAAAATGGGCAGACTAGGTGGGCCAAGCGGTCCTCATCTGCTGTCAAATTCTATGTTTCTATGTTACTTTTTCTACATTGGAAAAGGTCCCCCGCCTGCACCTTGTTTATGTTCTTGAGGTACTTGAAAGTTTTGGTCATGTCCCCCTGTTCTCTCCTCTCCTCCAGTGAGTATCAAATCACCCACTTTGTTCACCTTTCTTTCAAAACTATTATTCATTTTCAGCCTCAACACCTGCAAAATTGGATGCCACCCAGTTTTCTGTTTCGTTACATTTTGGAAGTGGAATTATTACTGCCATTTATTCTGAGAACTTTTTACCTTATTTTTGGAAGTCAAATACTGGCAGCGTAGCATAGTGGTTAGAGTAATGAGGTGTGAATGAACTGAGTATATCCAACAGACCTGGGTTTGATTCCCACAATATCCACTTGCATGACCCTGGGCAAGTCACTTAACCACCACAGTGCTTCCCGGTCACCCCTGAAAACAGGCCTTGGGCCTAGTGGCCCTAACCCGAAAAAATAAAATACTTGCAGAATTGAATCAACTGAGGCATATACTGCATTTTGCCTGAAGTGGCCATTCCGTGGATATCCAGCAGTAGGCTGTAGACTTTCCACATTTTTGCCATCAAGCTTTTTCTCTTGCCGTCCACCTGGGTGGGGATTACTGGTCCTGTCCCTGCCCCCTTCTGCTTGTTGACCTGCCTTAAACCAGCCAGGTCTCTTAGACTCCACGGATTGCCCCACTTAGTGGGCCAGGTGGGGGGAAGGCCATCATCCCCCCACCCAGAGACCCATATCCAGTTCTGGGTCCCAGCCAGGTGGCACTGCAGAGCAGAGGACTGGCAGGTGGGACAGCACCGAGACTGGTCAGACCTTTTTTCTGTTTTCTCTCTTCCCAGACTCGCAGCAGCACATAGGATGCATGCCCTAGGTGGCGCAGATGCACTCTGGAACCATGGTTTCTTCCACCCCCTGACCTCAGTCTGTCTCTCTTGAGTTCAACACTACCACCAAGCCTCTACCTGGTGGTAGCCAAGAGCAGGGACAACATGACACCCCAGTCCATAGAGGACAGTTGCAAGGCTGCCACTCAACCCTCTCCTAGCCCTCCTCCCACTCCCCCCCCCCACTTAGCCCTAGTGACCCAAGTTTGTTCCCGAATTCCGGTCGCTGGCGTGGTGAGAAGTAAGGCGCTACAGTGCTTCGGCCCTCAGCACCACTAGGTCAGCCTTGCTGACTTTTCATTTGAAAGCACTTTCCTTTATGGAGCCAAAATTGAGGTATACATGGGAAAAGTTTATATGATTAAGTCAAATATTAAAAGCCTAACAGTGAATGAACGGAGTACATTCTTTTTTTATTAGGTGTTTATGGTCTTTACTTGCCATCCAGCCCCTGTTGTCCCTGGCTCACCCAGCCCTATCACCCACCTTCTAGGAGTTGTCTGGCTCCTTGAGTCCCTCACTGATTCTCCCCTCCCCAAGGCAGGGCCGGATGGGATGAGCTAACTTCCCCCCTGACCCAAAGCACAGTCCAGATTCAGAGCTCTGCCCAGTTGCCGAGTCATTGGCGTGGAGCCTGCGGTAGGTTATGAAGTTAACAAATCATGGGTCACCATCAAGCAGTGATGCGCTGTGTATATCAGTACCTGAGGGCAGCTGTTTCACTGCTAGAATGATCCATCTGCGCTCCCCCCCTGGCCACTGTCAGGCAGTTGCTTAAGTGTGGGGCACCAAAACCCTCACCACTAGAGAGGAGAGCTGACCCTTGGCCACTCTATCCTATCTCCCCAGGCTGACTCCTGAAAAATCTGAGTCTGCTCCTGAACCTGGGGAGGCGGTGTGACAGGCAGTAGCACTGCCCCTGTAGCACTGAGCTGGCCTAGACTGAGTACAGTCTCATTGTAAACTGCAAGCGATACTTGGAAATGAGTTCTAAAATGAGTTATTACCACCTCCAATCTGCTATAAGGATACATTAGATGAAACAGAGCCCACAATTTGAGTTTAAAGACCACAACTTATATTTGTGTAATAAACTAAAAATGCCCTCTAATTACTCTTTTCTGATAATGAAGATAAAAGAGTGGAAAATAATTATTATTAGTCATATTTGCATGTGCTCTGCAACATTTTATGTAGCCTCTCCTAACCGTAGTGTGTCTCTCCTCAGATCCAAGGAATGATACGGGAGAATGAATCCTTGCCTGACATGGAAAAACTGGACCAGCAGGAGTTCAATCTGGATGTAGAGGAGCAAGAGAGGCTTCAGACCGAGGGGGAACAGGAAGTGACCAAGGTAAACCTGAACTACCGCAAATATGGTGCTGGATCAGCTTCTAATACTGATACTGCAAGGCACTGTCTTCAAGTCCAGAAAAAGTGTAGGGCCCAGTTCTGTAGACTTAAGGCTTTATATTGTTCATGAAATTGCAGTATCTGTATGCAACCTTTGCATAAAGTTATTCAGTATCAGTAACATTTACTTCTTGTAAAAATGAAAAATGAGTGCACAGTTCTTTCACCAGAAGACAAAAAAATACAACATTTTTTTAGGACATCGGTATGGGGAGCAGGAGAAGCTTAGGTGGGTATGGCAGAAAATGGCCATTGATTGGCCCCAACCCCTCGAAGTATACCCATCATGTAGGTATATTTTACTTTTGTTTAGATAATATTTAGAGCTGACTCTGTGGCAGTGAGAAGTGGGGAATCCAGTCGGCCCACAGGTGACCCAGGTTCCTGCCTGGCACCCGGGACGATGGGGGGGAGATCAGAATGGGGGCTATGTGGGTTCGTCAGATGCTGTCCTCCAGATTGGAGGGTATTGGTTGGGTACTGCTTTAGTGATGATGCCTGGGGATGCAGTTGTGGAGATATGATTGTAGGTGAGAGTGAGGTGCCCTTGCATCTCCAGGTAACCCCCCCTCCCTCAGGCCAGCCCCAAGCGTGCGTTACAGGTAAGTCATCTTTTCTTACCTGTGATCACCCGGTGGACAGAGAAGATAGTAGAATGGAAGGGAAGCACCAGTCAAACCTGATCTTATCTGTGTCAATCTTCACCATTCATCACATGTGGGTAGTGGCCGGAGGTCATGACCTCGTGGGAGCTCTTTTTTTTTCTTTGGATGGGCAGAGTCGATGTACGGCGCACGCCCATGATGCCGACACTCTACATGGTGCTTTCATGGGTTGGTCGTTAGGTGTCATCGACCCCGCCCTCCTACCAGTTCTTCATCTCCCACTGTAGAGGTCGCACCTCATGAGGAGCTCAGCTTGAACATCTACGTTAGCATCTACTGCTTAGTGTTTCATTCAGCCTTCCTGTTGAAAACTAATCTCCGTTGATTCCGTTTCGCCAGCTTTTATTCTTACAGTGACGTCGAGTCAGTTTTTACTTTGTTTTACAGTCGATCATATCTGGTACAGGGGCAAAAAGTCATCTAAAATGGAGCGGCCTCCCATGCACTGATGTCCGTGCGGCTGTCAGTATTCCATTACCGACCAGCATGATCGTTGCCTTACGTGTCTTGGACCGCTTCACGACATGGATTCGTGTGACACCTGCTTTTCCATGGACCGTTGAGTTCTTGAGCAGCATGCGAGGAAAGTCGGATGAGCCTCGCCTACTTTCGGAGGGGGACGCGCACTCATCAGGCCAAGCAACAGTCTCTCAGCCTTTCCTCTGTGTCCCCTCCCAGTTCTATGTGGACTGCGGAGGAGGGGGCTCCTGCCTCTTCTAGCCTTGCCGCAGCAGGGGCCCCTTCCATGGTTCGGGAGGCCCAGTTCATTCCCCCTGGGGAATGGGCAGGAGGCACCGCTCTGGCAATCACCCCTTTGGGGGAGAAGGCTCCCTCGGTTTCCAGTCCTGGCGGGCCGGCATCATCCTCGACGCCGTCCGTCGGTGCTGTTTTGGACCTCGGTACCGCTTGCAGAACCGTGGGCTCTGGTGGCGCAGTGGCCGTGCTGATCCTCTGCTTGGCGGCATGTCTGCTGCCGGCACCGTTCATGGCGCCGATGGTGAGTGCGATGCTGTGGGAAGTTCTACGGCACCTTCTGTGACTGTTTCTGGTCTCTGTGCTGTTTGCGGTGCCGAGACTGGAGATGGCGCTATGTCCAGCTCTGGTACCATTCGTGGCACTGTGCCATCGGTGCTGGGGGGGCTGTTGGCACCATTGCCAGTGCCGTCTCCGACTCCGGTGCCATTTGCGGCACCATGGGAGGGGACGGCACCATGTCTGGCATTGACTCTGGCCTCAGCGCTGTGGTCAGGCCGTCTCTTCTTCTGGTGCTGTTCGCTGTGCCAGTGAGGAGGTCGGCTCCGATCACGTGTGAGGCCCCGGATTGGCACCTCTCTCAGTCCTGTTAGGAGCGGGTGCCTGCGGGTGGTCTGGCACTGGGCCTCAGTCTCCTCTTCGGAGGAGGAGGATTCCGGGTTTGATCCGTACTGGCTGCCAGATTCTTCAGAGTCTGCAGCCTCTGTGGCACCTCGGTAGAGGCTTCGGTGGTCCGGACCCAGCCTTCCTCTGAGGAGCAGGCAGTGGTCCCCGAATCTAGGGTCAGAGGCTCTGACCAGCAGGTGGTGGTCCAGGTGGCTGTTGCCCTGCAGCCTGGACTCAGTGGATTTTCAGCTCCCTCAGCTGGGGCACTCCCTACTGTGGTGTGCCTGGATCGCCAAACTTTAGGGTCGACCAGGGTACCTGTAGAAGGGGAGGGTGCTGCTCCCTGGGTGGTCTCTTCGGGGGCTGTTCAGAGTTGCCAGTTCCCTAAGCTGGTGTTCTCAAGGTGGAGGGCTCTCTCAGAGTCAGAGGGGTCGAGGGGCCTGAGTTCAAGGTGGCAGCCCTTCTCTGGGACCCACCCAGGTTCAGGGAGGATCTGCAGTGTGGACCCTGGTCTTTCCTCCTCTGTCTCCTCGAGAATGCCCTTTTCTTTGGAGGCCAGGGACCATTCTTTTGGGCTCACATGGTCCCAGTCGCCTCACAGGGGGGATTCTTCAGGGCACGGTCTAGGCAGTTCCAGCATGGTTGATCAGTTGTCGGCTGTTGGGCTCTCTGGAACTCCTCCACCCTTGAGGACTTCCAGTAGGCTCTCTTGCCGGACAGTGGTCATCCCTCTTCTGTAGTGGATCTGGTCCCCATTCCTCTGTTGCCATCTTCTTCTCTCCTGGGTATTTCTGGTCCTGGGAGGCCCCTCACCTGGGAGCAATTCAGTGGTGCAGTTGCTCACTTCTCCACATACAGTACATCAGGGCTATGAATGAGTGGGTGTTCCACCCTCCTCCTGAGCAGCAAACCCCTGGATCTCCGAAGTCTTCTGCTTCCTCATCCTCCTGTTCTGGAGGAGAGGAACCTTCCATCCACATCTCCCCTGCCGCTGATCTGGCTGAGTATCAGTGTTTCCTCGCGAGGATGTTGAAAGACCTTTGTATCACCCCCCACTCAGCACAATCCTGAGCATTTGACATGTGCCTTTTTAGGCGATTTCAGTGTGGTCACCCTTGTGGTGTCTGCTTGGCCTGTTCCTTTTCAGGAGGCGTCACTGCTCTTCTGGTAGTAACCCTTTTCTGGAGTCCCTGCCCCTAGGGATCTGAGCCAGAGGTATTGTGCCCCCCCCCCCCCCGAGTCTCCAGGTCATATGCCTCACCCTCAGTTAGGGTTAATGCAACTGGACACTCCTGACAGGCTTCATGCCCTTTACCGTGACCAGCCCCCAGATCAAGACTCTGCAGATTTTGACTTCTGGGGAAGGAGGACCTTCTGCTCGGCATGGTTGTTGCTGTCAGCTGCTGCACATCAGGCCTACTATGCTTCCTATGATAGGTTCTTGTGGTCCAGGCTAGGTCAGTTCCTAGCCTCCCTGCCTGATTTGAAGGTAACCAGACAAGCCATTGCACTCTCTGCATGGGGTGTGGAGCTAGTAAGGAACCAAATGAGGGCATCCTACGACGCCAACGAGGTAGCTTCCAGAGTCATAAGGACAGCGATCTGCATTAGGCAGACATCATGGTTGCGTCTTTCCCGGTTGTCACCCTTGGCCTGGCGTAGGGTGATTTCCTTCGTCTACCGGAGAACCCATCTTTTCTCTCATAGGGTGAGATGGCGTCTGTTGGGCCAACTTCCTTCCCCCTCCGGGGGCTCCCCATCTCACTCTCCCCAGTCTCGGGCCTCGCCAGGCCCATAAAGGTTCTCCCTCCCAGTGTCTCCCCCACTGGGAGCTAAGGAGCTTAGTCCCTTAGGGTCTTGTGCCCTTCGGGGCTCGGCATCATTTCCACGTGATGAATGGTGAAGACTGACACAGATAAGATATGAAAAACGACCTACCGTAATTCTTGATCTTTCTGTGTATCTTCACCACTCATCACATTCCATCCACCATCCCCCTGGGGCCTCAGTCTCTGGGTCTCCCGCCCTCTGTATGCCCTTTCCCCCCCCCCTCCTTTCCATGGGTCAGGAGTGGGTGACCTTGGGCACGCAGGGGGGGTTCCTTCTGCTTTCTGGTGGGGGAGGGGTCGGGGGCTGCCCTCCTCATCGCCTTTGTCCTCCACCCCTTTGGGGTGGGTTGTTGGTAGCTGCCCCTCTCTCTCTCTCTCTCTCTCTCCCCTCCTCCCCTAAATCCTTGTCCTTCGGCACTAATCCCTTTTTCTTTTTTTGAAGAAAGGGGATTTGTTTTTTCTCCCCTGTTCTTATTTTGGTTGGTATGGGGAGGGGACAGCCCTCGGTTCCTGGTCCCTCTCCTATCTCCTCACGATCTTGAAGTCGTTCTGCTGGAGTGCGCTGTCAAAAAATTCCTGTTCCTTGAATTTTGGCAGTCTAGCCATACTTGCTACTCCTAGGCAGTAAGGCAATCTCAAATCAGAGATCAGATCGAGGACCTGGGGTTTGTCCTCTCCCCTCCCACTTGATGTTTCCCTCCCTCCTTCCCTTCCCTTTTCTTCTTCCAGAGAATGGGGCCCCTCCAAATCCCTTTAGTTTTTCTTCTCTTCCCTCATCTGTCCTCTCAGTTGTTTATTTCTCCTTTTAGTTCATATATCTTTTCCTTTGTCTGTCCCTTGGACTTTCTTGTTCCTCCCTCCCAACCCTGCTTCTTACTCTACGGCGACTCAGAACTGGTGGGAGGTGCAGAGATTAATGACACCAAATGGCCAACCCATCGTGCATCGACTCCTCCCATCCCCCCCAAAAAAGCTCCCATGGTGTCGTGACCTCTGGCCACTACCCACATGTGATGAATGGTGAAGATACACAGAAAGATCAAGAATTACGGTAGGTACCTAATTTTCATTTGTTGTTGTCGTTGCTGCATAGCAGTATCTCTACTTTTTTTTTTTTTACTTTGTTTATCTTCCTGACACTCCGGGCATCCTTCAGGAGTACCTACACGGATCTCCACCCTACTCCCAACCCGAACCCCCGCATTCCCCTGGCCTCTCCTCCCCCGAATGACTGCAGGCTGACCCAACACCCGGTACCATCTCTGGGGCTGATTCCACTCCCTCTCGGTGGCTGCCTCTTAAGTATGAGGGGCCTACCTGCAAGTCATCAGGTCCTCCGGAGAGAGAGAGATCCTGGGCGCGTCCTGGCCGGTGTTTGGGATGTGGGAGGGTCCACTGGGGCTACCGTCATCTCCCAACGTGCAGGAGGTATTTTTCTTTGCTTTTTCTGTCCTCCCCCCCCCCACGGAGCCCAGCCAGCAAGGCTACGGAATGCTGTGGCTCCGCCCCCTAGGCATTACGCCGCGACGCTACACTGGCGACCCTCCAGCCACCGCCAGAGGTTGCTCCTAGAGCAGCGCATTCCCATCCACCCGGGAAGAGAGCAGTGCGGGACGCCTCAATCTCTATCCCCCGCCCGACCCCCCGTGGCCCCGCCCGCCCGGTTCGGTCGGCATGGCGTGAGGTGTGGCGCCCAGCGCTCAACCCTTAGCGCCACCGGGCCGGCTAGCAGTATCTCTTCTTGAGGGTTTAGGTTATTGGGCATGTTGCTAACCTGAGAAAGTACTCTGTTCACTGTGCTTTCTGCATATCCCATGAAAAAAAGAACTGGCATTATTTAAGCTTGTTCAGCAAAATCAGTTTCTAACAGTCTGGATTGAGTTTACTTTCCACACGTAGGCAAGCTTCCACAGAGCATGCTTAGTGGTCTGTCACCAGAGCAGTCTTCAAACATCATTCCTGCTTACATCCAACCATGTGGTCCTCTGGCTCCGCCCCTTTCCACTCCGAGCTTATATTCTGTTGTAAGGAACAGGTCTCCTTCCTCATGGCTCCTGCTAGCGACTGAGAATTCTACTCGTTTTCTTTCATTTTTTTCTTAATTTATTGTTTATGCTCCCACACTGGTGTGGTCCCGTCCTCCTGCATCTCTGGTACTTGTCCCCTTTCCTTTCAACCCCATGAGTTTATCCCTCATGGCAAAGTCCTGCTGAGCCAGACTTGCACATCCCACCTCTTGGGGGATGTGGGGGCAGAGTCATTAACACTCTGGGTAGAGAGGGTAGTTAGTAGTGGGAGGCAGGGCTTAAGTGCATCTGGGATTATCTCATTTTTCATTTTTGGTCCCACTCCCTTAGGACATTGGCGTGGTCGGAGCTCCAAGCATTATCACACAACCATGCCACACAGGGTTTGTCTAGCAACCTCCCTCCCCTTGTGTTCCCTGTTGCACTTCCACCTGTGGTCACCCAGGTGGCAGTGTTGTAGCAGGGATCACCACCCTCCCTCCGCAGAGGAAGAAAGCACCCTTATAGATGCTTAGTCTTCCTTCCCTGGCCAGCCCCCAGTGACCCAGGCGCATTCTGAACCTGAGTCACCAGCATTGCGAGCAGTCCATATCACTCACCTGTCTCTTATTGTGCCTCAAAATTTACCCTGTCCCTCCTAAAATGTGTGTTTCCATGACTGAACAGTAAGGATTGTAAACACAAAATCATGTCAGACATTAGAGCTACAGGTTTGCCCTTCTTCGGAAAATATTGACTAAGCCCTTAAGTGTACTAGCTTCCCAACCAGCTCAGTTCCTTTGTTCTTGCTTAGTGTACATCAGTAGCTTTGCCGCTTTCCTCGTTGGGGCCAGGACTTTACTATCTACGTGGCAACTGCATTCAGTTCTTCAGCTTTAGTTTTAAAATTACACTAGGGTTTGTTATTTTTGTGTCAGTTTAGTCTAACACACAAAAATCTACAGATCTTCCAAGAATCAATCTTCACATTCATTCACACTATAATGGGTCTTAGATGGGGATGCTAGGACCCCCGTAGAAGAAGTCTTTTGAGTTTGGAGGGGACTGATGTTTGTGCTGGCACCACCCACAAGGCCAGCGTACTGATGTTGCGCATGTGAACCAGAAAGCAACTGATGCCAACCCCATCCCTTCTTCACTGCTGTTTTTCCCGCCATAGAGAGCAAACCGTGGGAGCAGCTGAAGTCTCAAATGGCATCAGTAACTGTTCCTCAGTTGGCTGCTGCTGTTTATTGCTCTTTTCGAGGCTGGATTTGACTCTGATATCGTTTTTCAGCTCTGTATTGTGCAGTTTGGTACCAAATTGAGTACTTTCCTCATTCTGTTATTTTATCCAGATCGTGATGCTTGAGTTTGAAGGGGAAAAGGAAGATAGGCTACAGCCCCCCATGTGTCTGTGATCTTCCTGGACTAAGTCTCCATCACTCATTCACACTAGTGGGATAGCGCTGGAGTCGCTTGGACCAAGCGGGAGCCAAAAATTTTCAGAAGGGTCGGCGCCGAGACAGGACCACGCATGCGTGGCACCACAAGACAGCTCGCGCCTGTGTAGGCTATCTCGGCATCGACTCTCCAACCGCCTCAGTTCCTTTTCTCCCCCCGTAGAGTGCGCTTGGATGTCAACGTCACTCGTCTGCCGGAGTCAAAGTTTTTGTCTATATGACAGCAGCATTTAGTGTTTAACTTTTTAGTAGTAATTTCTTATTTTATGAACAAGAAAAGAAGATTATGAAGAAAAAGAAGAAGAAATTCTTTCCTGCCATCAACGGAGTCGTCCTTAGATGGTAGCGGTGACGGTGGGAAGATTTCATTTGAAAGTTGTTATGGCAGAGGGGCTGTGCCCGGTCCGCTGCCCTTGAGTAATGGGGGAGGGTCTGACTACGGACAGTCCTGCGCTCAGGGGGAAGGACAATCCACTGAAGCATGAATTTAGTGGTTCCGGGGATCCGGCTCTGTTTAGCCTCAAGCTCTTCTTCCTTGTTTGGGGAAGAAGAGTCGGTGCCGCTCGAGGTTGCCCTTTGGTACGTCTGCACGAGGATTGTTCATCGGGAGGGGCGATAGGCCTGAACCAACTTTGGTGGGTTCCCGTTGGCCCCACTCCTAACGGCCGCTTTCTCGACTCCAGACTCCATCTCTGTCCTCGTTGGAGCGCCTGTGAGCAGTTTTACCTTTGGGCCACTCCTGTGGAGCAAGGGGTTTGACTTCTCCTTTTTTCCTGGCTGTGTTCCTGATTTTAGGGCCTCCAGCCTCGGAGCCGCTGGACCAGGGCCAGGTCGATTGGATCAGGATGAGCGCGGTGCCCTCTTGGTGCATTCGCCATCGTGTCGACCCCTCGTGCCTACCCCCCTCCCCTTTTCCATGCTGGGGCCGACATGGGCTCCACCTTTTTCCTTCTCCCTGTCTTCTCCATTGGCATTTTCCACAGTGTTTTTCCTGGCGCCGTGCCTGACGCCATGGTGGCACCGCAGATCCAGCGCCATGGCCACTGGTTGGCATCGGTGCTGTAGGTGGCACCGCTGGTGTTTGGGTCGGCACCGTGGGATCTGTGCGGTGCTGCGGGTGCTGTTTGTTGCCTTGGTTGCTGTCGCCACTGGCCGTGCCATGGGTGTCTCGCGGTGCCACGGATGCCCGTAGGTGCTTGCGGGTGGCGTGGGCACCAGCGGGTGGTGCTGTGCACCCACGGGTGCCGCAGGTGGTGCCATGCACCCACAGGTGGCGCCAGGAACCGCAGGTAGCACTGCAGGCACCCATGGGGGCTATGAGTATCTTGGGTGCCATGGGTACCATGGTATAATGGGTGCCATTGCTGCCATGGGTTTCATGGGTGCCATGGGCATTGGGGGTGCCCTTGGGTGCCATTGCTGCCATGGGTGTTTGAGGATATCTGCGGGTACCACCTCGGGTGCCCTCGGGTGTCACCCAAGTTGGCATGGGCACTGCTTGGTGCCCTCCTGTGCCACGAGTGATGCTGGTGCCCCAGGGGTGCCGACTGGTGCTGTCCGACAGAGCTAGTGACGGATTTCTTTTTGCAGACCTCTTCTTCCGTGGGACTTGTGGCAGGATGTTTCCACAGAATGAAGTCCTGGTCTGCGGATTATTTTTTCCACACATCTTAGTGGGAGGTGGTCTGCATCGGATCTTGTGTCATCCAGCGGGTTCCCGCTGATGAAACTCTTCTGTACTGTTCTGCCAGCAGAACCTCTCATTCTGCTCAGCACTTTCTCAGCTCCCTATGTGGTGCCAAGCTCCTCAACATCCTTCCTGGTGGCGGAGTCTCTAGCGGCTCTGACCTTGACCTCTCTTAGGGGTCCTTCTGGGGTAGAAGTTCATCTAGATGAGTCTCTCCCTGTCCTGGTCAGTGATACAGCGGATGACTCATTTTATATACTGAAAGGCATGCCCTCTCTATCATCAGAGTCCATAACTGAAACTCTTTTCAGTAGTTCCTCAGTAATGGGGTCCGCCATAGTATTCAGACTGCATCTGTGGACCATGCACCTCTGCGTCTAGACTCTTTCAGTCGTCAAGACAATTACACTCTGTGGAACATTCTAATTCAATGGTTGGGAGCCGCTCAGACTCTAACGCTCCTTTGATAGGGGTATACAGACCCCTTCTGATACTGCCCCTTTGGTGGCTCCTTCGGCACAAGTGGTTAACATCTGTTCAGCTGTTATTATTAGTCCAGTCAAGAGTTCAGTTATGGATCCTCAGGCTCCTCCTGCATCTCAGAGGGATGACATCTTCGTCATTTTTGTATCAGGCAATCCTTTCGAAATAGCAGCCTGGAACCTTATCAGGCTCGGACTAATGGTTGGAACAAAAAAAAAAGGGTTAGAATTATCACAGCACCGGGCCTAGTCAGAATTACCCGATACCACACTTTTGGATCTGGTCAGGTTCCGCCTCAGCCCCTGAGGTGGTCGTCTCTAAAACTACGGTAAGGGGTACCTGATTTCTTCTACTCCTAGGGGCAGTTTGATCCAGCGGAGGTATGGGTCATCTCTTTTCTCTAGAGAGATTTCTGTTATTCAGAGATATTTCCAAAACCTAGGCATCTGACCAGTCTGTTAGTCCCCCCTTTTTTTAATCAGGCTTTCTTCTCTTGATCAGAGCCTCGCAGCAACAGAAGTGACTCTTCAGTGAGTCGGAACTTAGATTCCTACTTCCTTGCTTGCTTCAACTTAACAGATGACATGCTCCTTTCTTGACCATAGGTCAAGTAGGTATTTTTCTGAGATAGCTTCTCAAATATTCACACCTTCAGTTCCTGCGCAGTGGTTCCATACCAGTCGCACACAAAGCTATCCTCTCCGAGTGCGTGATAGAGCTGTGATGCTTGTTTTTCAGCAAAGCAAACTAGAATCCTTCCTACTCCCTTCAGGTAGGCCGGAGTGAGTAATGCCTCACCGCAGAGAGCCACTTCTGCTGCTATTCAGTCACTTCAATGAATGGGTTAGCCCTAACCTGGTCCTGCTGTGTCCTTCCTCGACGCACATCTGCCTCTATTTGCCTTACAAATCCAGTCCTTTTTTTTTTTTTTCTGTCGGAATGTTTTTTCCACAGTGGACACGTCCTCCTGTACACTTTTTCCTTTCTTCCCTGAGTTCAGAGACTGCTACTACAGCAGTACACACTGGGGCAGGATGATTCCTTTTTAGAATATGCAGTGATTAGGATCTGGTTCTACTAGACCACTACAAGAGGCTTCTAAGTTGTGCTTGGCCTTCCACCAGGAAGGTTTCAGTGACTAAGTGGGAACCATTCTCCTTGATGGGCTAACCCCACCTGGACCTTCTTTTGCTCATCAAGTAAGAGGTTCAAGGGCTCCTGGATCTGTTGCTTGCAGGTCAGCCATACTTAGTAGTGGGGGTTCCGTCTCCGCTTTTCGGTCTACCATGAACCAGTAGACTTTACCTCCGGCTCTTGCAGTTCCTGAGGTCCTTTTACATTAGATCAATACATATCTTTGACACTATTAATTTTGGTTCTATACCAAATTGTGAGGCCGGGTTCTTGCCGCTCTCCCAGAGTGGTTGCGGCTTCCTGGCGGAGTTTCATTTTGTGCCCATTGCAGTTGTTCTTAAGTGGTGCTGCTATAACCGTGACGCTATCTTGTAAGCATCATGTTCGGATGCTCTTACAAGACGGCTTTTTTTATTAGCAGGACAGTCCTCGGTCAGCTCTTTCTGGGGAACCCTATCTCCTACCACCCTACTCAGGGTTGTTGGTTTTAGCTCGGTGCTCTCCCACTAGTATGAATGAGTGATGGAGACTTAGCCCAGGAAGATATGGAAATGACGTACTTACCGTAATTATTGATCTTCTTGGACAGTCTCCATCACTCATTCACATGCCCACCCATCATCCCCTGGGTTCACTCGTTTTTCTTTCCTGGTCTTCATGGCCTATGGTTCGGACTGTGTAGACATTGTTCTTTGACCTTTCTTACAAAGGCCATCTGGGCCCTCTCAGGCCCAGAAACTCAGGATGAGTTATTCTCATTAGTTACGCTGCACCTCCTCGGTCGAAAAGGTACTGAGGCGGTTGGAGGGTCGATGCCGAGATAGCCTACACAGGTGAGCTAATCTCGCTGTGCTGCGCATGCGTGGTCCTGTCTTGGCGCCGACCCTTCTGAAAATTTTTGGCTCCTGCTTGATCCTAGCACCTCCGGCGCTATCCCACTAGAGTGAATGAGTGATGGAGACTGTCCAAGAAGATCAATAATTACGGTAAGTACGTAATTTCCATTTCTTGTGGGGGCCACTCATAGCATCAGACTGGCATCTGAAATGCCACATCTGCCTTGGCCCTGACCACGACATGGACTGGTGTGACACGTGTGTCTCCATGGAAAAACCCATCCTAAAATTCCATTTATTCAAGTGGGGTCGATTCCTCCTCACTTTTGGAGGCAGGCGTCACACTTGTGATGCAAGGTGCTAGTCTCTGGGCCTTTACCCTGGGTCCCTTCTCAGTTCCCCGGTGCTGAGGAAGACCAGGATTCTCCCCTCACTCACTGAGACGTTGGAGGTCCTGGGGGGTCTGGTGGACAGTCGACTCATTCCATGGAGTCAGCTGAGCCCTTCCCCCAGTCTGTCTGTCCTGGACAGAGGAAACCCCCGGTGATGAGGCCAAAGCTATACACTCAGTCTAAATTGGTGGGCACCTCAGTGTTGTGGCTTGGTGCTGCCCCAGCTCCTGGTACTGCCCGTGATACCAGTGAATAAGGCATAGCTAGTCATGAGCCTAGGTCCCCTTTTGGCACTGTTGACTGTGCTGAAAGAGGGATCAGTACTGGATCTTTGAGTCTGAGGTGGGTGTCATCAACTCCCCTGCTCACACTTGTAGCCTGGAGGAGGATGACGACATCGACCTTGGGCACAGGGATGGGGGTGGAGATGATGGCGTTGACCCTAGGCCCAGTTCTGAGCACAGCTTTGGTGACAGTGTTGCCCCTGTTGTCATCCCTGGGTCTCATGCTGGGGTAGAGGGGTATGCCGGGACTGGTTTTGTTGCCACTTGTGGTGCTGGTTCATGTACCGGTGCTGTCCGATGTGCCATGTCCAGACTCAGTGCTGTTCTTGATGAATGGTTGGTTCTCAATACTGTTTGTGGTGCCAGGGGTGGGGATGGTTCTGGAGGCGGTGCCGGTACTGCTGTAGTGCTCGGCTCTGGGGGACAGTGCCGGTCCTGGTGAGGGGATAGAACCTGTCACTAAGCCTGCTGCTAACCCTGTGCCTGATGCTGAAGACAGCACTGGCCAGGGTTCTGGCAGTGGCCTGGTGACCAGTTTTTCTCCTGAACCAGCAGACATTAAACTGGTGAGGACTGGAGCTGCCTCCTGGGACAGGTACAGCTCAACTCTCCTTACCTGGGGGTCTCTTCCGAAGGACACTGACTGGGTCATGCCATTGAGCTTAGTTGGCTCCACTTGAGCGGGTTTGCCAGGTCCTCCTCCCTCAGGAGAGGCCCCTTGAGCACTCCAGCAGCCCTGACAGAGTGGCGGGAGCCTCTGGCTTCTTTATCCCTCCTGGCCCTCTGCCACCCCTTCCAGAGTTGCAAGGTATTATAGGTCCTCTCGGTCCCATCATTTGGCATCATCATGGGAGGACGACTGGTGTCCTCTACATGTTCTACCTGCGATCTGACCGGGTGCAATTCAGACAGGTGGCCCTGGCACCACCTCTTCCTAAGTCAAGCTTCTCCTTTCCAGCTTCCTTCTATGAGGAGGAGGACATCCCCCTCCACATGTCCGCAGATGCTGAGTACTCTGGGTACCTGCGGTTCCTAACAGGGATGCTAAAGGAGCTGGATGTGGGATCCTTTGTAGGTCACAACCCTGTGCCCTTGCCATTGAGAATCCTGGGGGATTTCAGCGATGACAGTTTTGACATCCCTCTTTGGCCATGGAGCTTTGAGGAGGCATTTATAACTGTATGGCTGTCCTTTTTCCCCTGCTCCAGCTTCAAAAGATGTCCAGCGCTGGTATTGTGGTCCCATGGGGTCTTTAGGAGCCATACCTCATCCCATTTTAGGGTTTCTGGTGCTACAGACTCCCACTAGGCCTAAACACCCTGCGCATGACTGACCTCCTGAAGCAGATTCTGCAGAGGTAGACGCCTGGTGGAGGAGGAGTTTCACAGTGGCATGCACCATTATGTTCTTTGCTGCACACCAGGCCCATCAATCAGCTTGTAACAATCGCCTATGGTTACAGCCAGGTCAGGACCTAGCTGCTATGCCTGCCCATAAATTAAACCAGCATGTCATTTCCCTTTCTGCCTAGTGCTAGGAGCTGGTGAGGCACCAATCAAAGGCATTGTACGATGCCAGTGAGGTAGCGTTCAGGTTTGTAGGACCAGCAGTCTGCATTCAGGGGATAGCATGGCCTCATCTTTCCAGTTTGGCACCTCTGGCCCAGTGTAAGGTGCTAATTCGCACTTTCAGGGGTCTTAATCTTTTTCCTGCACAGTCAGGCATGAGCTGTTGGGGCATCCTCCTGCTCCCAGGCCATGGGAGTCTGTACCCGCCCCTTACCACTCTGGGGTCCCACTAGACCTGTGGGGAGTCCCTGCCCTCAGGTGGTTCTCCCCCACACAGAGGGCTGAAGAATATTTCCCTCAGAGTGAGCCAACTCCTTCTTATTGGAAAAGCATGTTACTCTGACCCATTAGTGTGAATGAATAGTGAAGACTGATTCTTGGAAGATATGAAAATTATGTACTCACCGTAAATGTTGATCTTCCAGAATATCTTCACCCTAACACATACAAATCTAGTTTTTTCTCAGTCCAATCTTATGCCAACAGTCAATGACCATGGAAGAAGGTAGGGAGCCTGAAAAGGCTAATTGCTCCGGCAACGGGGCTGTGTCTGGCCACACAACTCTCTCTTGGTGGGTGCTCTGGCAACGCTATGTCCAGCACCCAGGAGGATGGACTCGTTGTATCTGGCAATACACCTCTCTCAGGGTGGGTTCTCTGGTAATGCTCTGTCTGGTGTCCGAGAGGATGGATGTTCCTCCTGGAATCACAAAAATAAACTCTCCAGATCCTACACATGCTTGGTGTCCGGGTCCTTGTATTGTTTGCCCTCAACCTCTTCCCAAAGAAAGAGGAAAAACAGCACCAGTCGAGGTTGCCCTCTGGTCATTTTGTTGTGAGACACTCGATTTCCATAGGCCTGCATTTCCCACAGTTGTCACTGATGGCACCAAGGACACTGGGACCTGTGAGGTCAGTGTCTTCATTCTGGAACCTTTTTTGTCCATTAGAGGGGACTCTGGTGGGCAGTTTGGCCATTGGGCAGCTCTAATGGAGTAGTGTGTTATGTGGCATATAAGTCAGGTGGTGCCATTTCTGGCACCAGCCTTTGACCCCTTGGGGTTGGCTGGGCTGATACAGTCTGCTGTGTGCTTGACGTAAGCCTGCAGTTAACTGCATTTTTGGCCTCTAGGCAGGTGACATTGTTGGCACTACCAGTATTTTGCCCCCCTTGTGGTGTTGCCTCTGTCTCCTCCAGGCATGGGGCAGCCACTGTGTCTCCACCAGTTCCTTTGAGGCTGGAGGGGTCGTAAACACCATTAGCAGTGTCGCTCGCAGTGCTGAGGTTAGGCTCTTCAGAGCCTACCCCAGTGCCACACGAGCCTTCAGTGTCAGGATTGTTCCCTCCTGGGATGGTCTGGGGTCGTCCTCAGCACCACTGCCAGCATTGATCGATAAAAATTTATTTTTATACAAGATAACATCTTTGGAGGAAAAAACTCTATTTTCAAAGAGGGTCCTGTGTTCACTTTATTGTCACACAATTAATGATACACATACAACATAACCATTACACACATCATATATAAAATATAGAGACAATGCTACCTAATACCAAGTACTGATGATAAAAAAATGAACAGTTTACATTAAACAATTACATAACAACGCATCATTCTCTATCTAATGCCGAATACTATTAATAAAAAGTAGATAGACAATTTACATTAAAAAATTACAAAGAAACACATTATTCTATTTATGTGCAATCTTTACAAAAGGTGGCAAAACAATTCCTTATTGCAACTCTAAATTCGTTCACTGTATTTTTTGTACGTCTGCTAGTAGAGCATTCCATGTCCTTGCCAAGTTTCCCGGGTCCAGTGTCACCGATACTGCCAAGGTCATGGCCTGCACTGTTGACTGTTTGACCACCTTCTCTCTACTACTCTCCAAGTGACAAGGGGACAGAGGGAGGTGAGTCAGACCTTGACCTCTTCATATCTGATTGTTAGGAGGATGGCTCATATTATGGCTTAGAGAGCTCAGAACTAGTTCCTGTCATCATACCGCAGGAGGATCTGTCCTTCCAGGCTATGCTCAGAAATATGTATTCTGCATTGAATTTCGGGCTAGCAGCAGTAAACCAGGCTAGGTGCCTTCAACTGGAGTTTCCAAACATGCCTAATATCATAATCTTTTAGTTCCTCCCATTCATCCAACCCTAAAGACACTCTGTGAGATAGCCTGGAGAAAGCCTGCTACTATCGCAGCTGTCCTCAAATAGCAGACAAGAAATATGCGATGCCTAAATCTAAACCTATGTATTTCACTCAGTCAATAGTGGATGCAACTGTTCAGGTTTCAAGTTTATTGACTGACAGTTTGTCATTTGAAGCAACGCAAATACAAATGCACTACAATATTACAAATATTAAATATCAAATAAAACCAAATTACAAATCCGCTTCTATTAAAGTTGTGCTAAATGAGTAAGATACATACACGATGCTAAACTGTATCACAATGAATTGCATATTTTCATGGTGGTGAAAAGTAACATCTCCATTCATACACAATAGGAGTGATCAGAAAGCCTTTCATAATCGTACTGGATTGTAGGGAACAGTAGCTTATAAACATGACATATATATTTGTAAATAACAAAGATTATCCAAGTAAATTTAAGCTCTTGATAATCCAAGAACACACAATAGATTGATCTTCCTGGACGTAATGTCCCCACCACTCATTCACACTAGTGGGACAACGCTGGAGGACATCTTCAGTAGAGCTGGCACCGAGGTAGGACCATGCATGCACGGCATCACAACTTATAGGCTATCTTGGCATCAACCCTTCCAACTGCCTCAGTTCCTTTTTTTCCACCATCGAGTGCGCTTCAGTGATGATGTTGCTTTCCCGCCAGGAGTCGAGTCTTCATGTCTGTACGACAGCAGCATAATCGTTCAGTAGTTGACTAGTATAATTTATTTATTTATTTTTTAAAACAAGTTTTTTATTAGTTAATGAAGGAAGTCTTCTTCAGCCTGCCTTCGATGGAGTGGACCATGAACGGGTTTGGTGATGGTAGGGAGACTTTGCTTGAAAGCTGTTTTAGCAGCAGGGGGTGTGTCCAGTCCCCCACCCTCTTCAGAGGGGGTCTGACCATGGGCAGTCTTTTGCCCTGGACGAAGGGCGGTCCTCCTGAAAGCACAAAAGGAAGCGGGCCCATTCCCGATCGAGGTCAGCAACCCTGCACCGCTCAGCCTTGAACTCTTCTTTGTCCCACTGGTTGGAGGACAAGTGGTACCGCTTGAGGTCACCCTCTGGTAAGTCTGCACGGAGATCGCCAGTAAAATGGGACAGAAGGCCGACCCTGGCATCGTCAGGATTGCCTGTGGCCCAGGTTCCTAGCAGCCATGATCCCTGGCTCCGGAGTCACCCCGCCCCCTGGGGGGTCTTCTGGTGAGCAGTTCCATCATTGGGCTGCTCTTATGGAGCAGTGGGTCTGGTGGTTATCCTGACTGCCCTTGCCTGTGGACCTGACTCCGGGGCCTTCAGGCCTGGGAGTCGTGGACTTTCAGGTGGAGCGGTTGGGCCAGCCTGGTCGCGCGACACCTTCTACGGTGCAGCTGATGCCGCTCCTTCGTGCTTTTCCCCCCTGCACATGGCTGCAGTGCAGGGGCCAGCACAGGTACTGTCTTCTCCTACTTCTTATCATTCTTTCAGATCTAGCGTTTTGGGTGTCCTGGTATCGAGTTTGGGGACCCCAGGCGCTCAGCCGGCACTGGTTATGGTGCCACTCTCAGCTCCAGCCTTGGCAGCACTGCTAATGGTTCCGTGTGTTGCCCTGGTGCCATGGGTGCCAGGGTTTTCAACTCCGATTCAAGCAGCTCCTCCTCCTGCTCTTCTTCCTTCCTTTCCCTTCTTCACTATCCCTTCTGGGGTAGTAGGAGACTATATTGAATCTGATCCTGATCTACAATTAGAGGACGATCTGGATATGGATTCATCCTTTGGAGTGGAAAGTAAACCCTCCACTTCAGCAGAGCCTTTGGTCAAGGACCTGTCTTTTAAGTCTCTCCTGAAGAACATGAATTCCAACCTTTCTCTTCAGACTTCTGAGGTGGATCCTGGTAAACTTCTGCGCCTTCAGTATCTACATGTTCCTGAAATTCCTGTGGAATTGACACCACCGGGTGCAACCCTCTTTCAAGACTCTTTCACATATGGTGTGGGACAGACTGGCACTCATTTCTTCTGTGGCTAGGTCCATAGGCAGGAAATACGCTCCCCCTAAGGATAGACCAATCGTTGCTTGTCAAGTCTTTGGGGATGCCATAGTGATCTTGCCAGAGAATGACAAAGCCGTTCTTCCCCAAGAATCCACTGCCCCCTAAAAGTAAGTAAAGAATCCCATAAAACTGACACTCTAGGGAAGCGAGTGTTCGCTGCTGCTATCCTAGGCATGCGTATTGCTAGCTACTGTAACAGGGCTATTTCTCTCAGTATGAGTGTACCCTCTGGCATTCACTCAAAGAAACTGTGGAAGCTCCTCCAGACTCAGACGTTAGCTCAGAGCTTCTTCAGACCATTACTAGAGGCATCGAGTCCAGCAGTCAACAACTTAAGGCTGCTATGGACGCCTTTGATGCTGCTTCTAGAGCAGCAGCGGCTGGGATATGCACCCGGCATCACTCGTGGCTAAGGACTTCTGGATTCACTAATGATCCATTTGATGGTGTTTATCTGTTTGGCCTACAGGTGGAGCAGGCACTGGAGGCCACTCAGAAGACAAGGACTGCTATTAAGATGGTCAGACCAGCCCCTGCCACCCCTCAGCGGAGTGCAAACCACCGGCAGTTTCATAACCATCAGTCCTTTCGTGTTAAAGTCCGAGGTACTTTTAACAAGAACCAAGCCCCTCAACTACAAAAGAAAATGCAGCAGAAGGCACAGGGTCCAAGGTGCCCAGTGCCACCCTCTGAAGAACCAGCTCAATTACCTGAGGGGGACTCTTCTCCGGCAGTAGGGGGGCATCTGACTCAGTTTTACAGCCAGTGGAAGTCCATTACAATGGACAAATGGGTCCTCAGGATAATTCAAGAGGGATACTTTCTAAATTTCTCAGAGACCCCTCTGGATCATCCACCCAAGCGACAGCCCAAACTCTCTCCCACTCAGCCAAACCTCCTTACTTCCAAGATTCAGAGCCTTCTGAACAACAGGGCAGTAATTAATTAAATTTTTTTATTTAGTTGTTTAACCAGGAATAGCACACTAAGCTGAAAGCTTTTTTACAGGAACAACCTGGGAGCACAAGGAAGTTAAGTGACTTGCTTAGGGTCACACAGTATGCAAGTGGAAGCTGTGGGATTCAAACCCAGGTCTGGTCTGCTGGATGTCACCAGATTTGCAGCTCAGAGCCTTAGACCACTGCACTATACTGCCTCCCAGAAGTGGTTCCGCAAGCCGAATGGAACACAGGTTTCTACTCCTACTACTTCCTAGTTCCAAAGACAACGAGCGGTATGCACCCTATTCTAGACCTACGGAATTTAAACAAATTCCTGTTCAAAGAGAAATTCAAGATGATATAGCTGGGAACGCTCTCACCTCTGATTCATCAAAACAATAGGCTGGCATGTCTAGACATGCAGGATGTCTACCAACACCTCCTAGTGCTCCCAAGCCACCACGAGTACCTACAATTTGTGGCTCTGGACCGGCACTATCAGTTCAGAGTCCTGCCCTTTGGGCGTCCTCGGCGCCACGAGTCTTTACAAAGTGCTTTGCAGTACTCGTGGTGCATCTCAGAAAACTGGGAGTTCAGGTGTTTCGTACCTGAACAATTGGCTCCTAGCGAGCTCCTCCAGACAAGGGACACAGGAAGCAGTTTCCACAGCTTCTAAGTTCCTCACATCCATGGGAGTTCTGAACCTACAAAAATCACAGCTTCAACCATCCCAACAACTTCTCTTTATAGGAGCTCTTCTGGACACCTCCAGGGCAAGAGCCTTCCTCCCCAAATACAGAAGAAACAATATTCTCCAGATGGCTCACTTCATCAGGGAGAACAAATCATTTCAAGCCCTCTCGATGCAGTGGATGCTGGGTCTTATGGTGTTCTCTGTGTTCATGGTGCCCTGGTCTGCTTGCACATGAGAACCACACAATGGATGCTCAGCACTCAGTGGTCTACGACCACACATGCGCAATCCTTCCACATCAAGGTGACAGAGCCTCTAACAAGATCACTCACCTGGTGGACTCAGGAGAACAACCTTCTACATGGTTTTCTCTTTGCCCCACTGGAAACACATATCACCATCACCACAGATGCATCTCTGACTGGTTGGGGAGCTCACTGTCAGGATCTCCACACCCAGGGTCTGTGGAGTCAGGATGACTCACAGCTGCACCTAAATGTCCTGGAGATGAGAGCTGTCCTGTATGTTATCCAGGCCCTGAAGGATATCCTTTGTCACAGGTAATCCTCCTTCAGATGGACAACAAGGTGGTTATGTATTACATCAACAAAGTTTGTAGCACACTCTTACCCTCTCTGCAGGGAAGCCATGAATGTGTGGGAATGATGTCTCGAACACGAAGCCCTGATTCAGGCAGTCTGCCTGCCAGAAATCCAGAATGATCTGGTGGATCATCTCAGCAGAATGGAGATGGATCCACACAAATGGTCTCTCGACTCAAATGTCGTGCAGTCGCTATTTAAAGAGTAGGGAACTCTGGACCTGGACCTTTTTGCATCCCCACTCAATGCGAAACTGCCTCTATTTTGCTCCAGAAATCCAGAACCTGACGCTTTCTGTCAGGATGCGTTCAGACTGCAGTGGACAAGATGCTTTCTGTACGGATTTCCTCGTCTTCCCTTAATTGGAGGCACAAGGAGGCAGCATTATTCTCATCGCCCCATACTGGCCTCATCAGATTTGGTTTCCATTGATCAACAGATTATTGGAAGTTCCACCAAGACAACTTCCACATCAGACAGACCTCCTGACCCAGGGTCCGGTGGTCCATCCCAACCTGTGGTCCCTTCATCACCATGCTTGGCTTCTGAGGAAATAGAAATGGGCAGATTCAACGTCTCTTGGAGAATCTCAGACATCCTCCTAGCAGCGCGTAATCCATCCACTAGAAAGACCTATATGGCAAAATGGAAACAATTTTCCATTTGGTGTGTTAAGTCCTCCCTGGACCCATTTTCTTGGTACCTTCTAGACCTGTCAAATGCAGGACTGCAATTCTCGACGGTGAAGGTGCATCTTTCTGCAATTTCAGCTTACCATGAGCCTATCCGCAATATGTTGGTGGCTCAGCTACCCTTGGTTAAGAGATTCCTTAAAGGTATCCTACACACTAGACCACCAGTCAGAAGACTGGTAGCCACTTGGGATATCAACCTTGTGCTAGACATGCTCACCTGTAAGCCATTTGATCTGCTAGCAACCTGCGACTTGAAGTTTCTAACCTGGAAGACTGCTTTACTTGTGGCCATTAGTTCCGCTCGCAGAGTCTCTGAAATACTTGCCTTGGTCACAGATACCCTGTACACGGTATTTCACAAGGACAAGGTGGTGCTTCGAACTCGCCCTAAATTCCTTCCCAAAGTAGTCTCGGAATCCCACCTGAACCAGCCCTTGGTCCTTCCAACCTACTTTGCAAATTTTCAGAATAAAGGTTAGCGTACCCTACATTCTCTGGATGTTAAAAGGGGTTTGCGATTCTACATCAACTGAACAAAAGAGATTCTCAAATCCAAGCAACTCTTTGTCTCATTCAGTGTGGCCCAGCTGGGTCAGTTTGTAGCCATCAGATGCATTTCGACATGGCTGCTGGTGTGTCTCCACCAGTGCTATTCAATGGCGCAGGTCAAGCTGGAAGGCAGGGTATAGACCCACTCTACCAGAGTGATTGTGACATCTTTGGCAGAGATTCGAAATGTGCCCATTGCAGACATCTGCAACACGGCCACTTGGAGGTCTGTGCACACTTTTGTGAAGCACTAGGCCCCGGATGTGTATGCCAGACAGCATCCTTCCTATGGCAGGGCAGTCCTTAATGGACTTCTGTCCTGAGTGCACTCCTATCTCCTGCCACCCTCCTCAGGGGATTATTTTAGCTCGGTACTCTCCAACTAGTGTAAATGAGTGGTGGAGACTTCATGTCCAGGAAGATATGGAAATTACGTACCTACTGTAATTCTTGATCTTCTTGGATGAAGTCTCCACCACTCATTCACACGCCCACCCACCATCCCCTGAGTTCACGCAGCCTGATCTTACCTGTGTCAGTCTTCACCATTCATTACTGTTGGGTGTCTGCCGGAAACACGCACCGAGTGGGAGACTTTTTTATTTTTTTTTACTTTATTTTTCCTTTTTGCAATAAATCTTACAAAAGAAAATATTCCTTGATTCCAGGTATAGGAGTTGTTACAAGAAATGATCTTATCTGTGTCAATCTATTTAAGAATGCATGGGATAGACATAAAGGAATTCTGGAGGTCAGGGGTAAGGTGCAACAGACTTCTAGGAAAACAAACTGAACTTACAAGCTCAAATGGGCAGACTGGGTGGGCCATAGGCCCTTATCTGCCGACACTGTCTATGTATCTATGTATGTAATCTTTACCATTCATCACCTTTGGGTATAGTGGCCTGAGGTCACGACCCCACAGGAGCTCTTTTTTTGGGGGGGAATGGGCGGAGTCAGCACACCATCGGTGCTGCCCTCGGGCCGGCGCACTGAGTGGCACTGTGGGTTGCTGTTAGTGCTGCCACCCCGCCTCCTGCCAGTTCTTCGCCTCCCGCAGTAGTGGTCGTGACCGTGAAGCTCTGCTGTGCAACAGGCCTGTTGTCTACTAAGAAGCCTTCAACGCCAATTCCTGTCAACGCAAATAGTTCACCGCCGCTTCTCGATCCTGCCAGTTCCATTTTTCACCACCGCCGACGTCGCTGGTAAGACTGTTCCTTTTATTTATTTGTTAGCAATGTTGAGTCTTTGTTTAGCTTGTTTTTCCGTAGAGTCATGTCACCGGTCGGGGGGCAAGAAATCTTCAAAGACAGGACAGCCCCCTATGCGACGGTGCCCGTGCGACCGTAAATACTCCGTCACCGACCAACATGACCGTTGCCTCGCATGTCTTGGCCTGCTTCATGACATGGATTCGTGTGACACCTGCTTCTCCATGGACCATCGTGTCATCGAACAATGTGCGTGGAAAGTTGAACGAGCTCCGCCGACTTTCGGGGGACGGGCGCACACTCGTCGGGCCAAGCCACAGTCTCTCGGCCTTTCCTCCGGGTCCCCTCCCAGTTCGATATGGACCGCGGAGGAGGGGGCTTCTACTCCTAGTAGCCTCGCCATTGCAGAAGCCCCTTCCGTGGTGCAGGAGGCCTAGTCCCTCCCCCCTGGGAGGCGGGCAGGAGGCACCGCATTGGTAACTACCCCTTTGGGGTGAAGGCTGCCCTGGTGTCATCTCCTTGGGCTGAGAAGCTTGGGATGGCGACGTCCTCAATGCCATCAGTCGGTGTCATCTTGTGTTTTGGCGCTGTTAATGGCGCCGTGGGCTCTGATGGCGCAGTGGTTGGCACCGGTCCGTCGCTCAGCGCCATCTCTGCTCTCGGCGCCGATGGTGCTGACGGCACAGTGGGAGGTTCTACGGCACCATCCTTGACTGTTTCTCACCTCGGCGCCACGAACGGCGCCGAGACTGAGCATGGTGCCGTATCAAGCTCTGGTACCACTTGCGGCGTCGAGCGAGGATGCAGTGCCGTGGAGGTTTCTGCTCTTGGTGCTGTTCTTGGACCAAGAGAGTTGCCAGAGCCATCATTGGCGCCATCTCTGACCTCGACGCGCTTGCAGCGCCATGGGTCGGGGTGGTACTGTGACCGGCTCCAATACTACTGCTGCCCTCGGTGCTGTGTCTTCTTCATGCACCGTTTGCGGTGCGGTTGGGGGCTTCGGTGCCAACTCTGGTGCAGTCCCTCGGACTGGTACCCCATTCGGTCAGGATGGCAGCAGGCGTCTGCGTACCGTCTGGCACTGGACTTCGGTCTCCACCTCCTTCGAGGCGGAATCGGACTCTGAGTCAGCTAGGCGGTCTGACTCTTTCGAGTTGGTCGCTCACATGGACACCCTGTTAGTGTCCTCGACAGACTGGAACCAGCCCCCCTCTGAGGAATGGTCAGTTGCTCCCGGGTCCAGGGTCAGGGGTGCTGACCAGCAGGCAGTGGTGCAGGCCACTATTGCTCTGTAGCCTGGCCTCGGAGGGTTTTATGACCCCTCAGTTGTGGTACCCCCTCAGGTGATGTGCCTGGATCACCCAACTTTCTTAGTTACAGCATTGAAGGGCCGAAATGCATCCATTAAAATATACAAAAGTTAACCAAAATAGGCTATATGCAGCAAGACCATGGACAACCCTACCGAAAATAGTTTGACAAAAGTCCAGAGAGTTCCTTCTTTTCAGAGAGGCCTTCGTCTGTTGACATGGCCCAGGAGTATAGGAGAAATTAGAAACGGTTCCCGTTTATGTAATTAATAAAGATGCCCCTCAGACATGCTCACAGACATTCCCCTTCAGTATATTTAAATTTAATCTTTACCTCATGAACAAATAGCAATAAAAGCTCCTAACATTTCTTAGAAAATTTGAAAATTCACTCCCTCCCAAATCTACTACGAGGTAGGAGCTCTACCCCCAGTAAAACTGTATACTCCTATAATATATTGTTTGTGGTAACAAACATATTTATGATGGCAATAGAAAATTCCTGAACAATTTTAAAGCCAACTCAAACAGTTTAAGCTGTAGTGAAACTTCTCAGCATTAGTCATAAGTCTCCAGTTTACTATTACCAGGAACAGTTTGGTACTAACCAGCCCTTAAATTTAAGCCCAAGAATCCCAGCTGTTAGGGTTCGCCATCATCTTCTTCTGAATCCGAGTGACCAGACTTGGCAAAATCCTCCTGAATCATCTCCAGCCTATGGCCTGCATCTTCTGGATTGTTGTACAGGTAAGTTTTCCCAGCATAAACGATTTTCACCCTCGCTGGCATTTGTAAAGTGTGGTTGATCCCGCGCTCTCGAAGGCCTGCACGAACAGTGTCAAATCCACAGCGCCTCATTCTTGTCGAGTAGCTTAGGTCGGGGAAGCAATGTGCCACTGAGCCATTGGGAAGGGTAAGTGCCCTGGTTGATTTGACCTTCTGTAGAATCATGTCCCGCATATGCACTCCCGTGGTTACCACTAAGACAGTCCTAGGAAGTTCAGGATTGTTAGGCTTCCTTTTGGTGTAATATGATAAGCCCGAGTAATCTGGTAGTTCGCTCTCAATTTAAAAACATCCTGAAGGAACTGGTGCATATAGTCCACCAAATTGGCTTCTTCGACTCCTTCAGATATGGCCAAAAATTGAAGATTACAAGAGCGAGCTCCATTTTCAAGGTATTCCAGCCTGGTGCAGAGAAGCTTGTTTCCTTTCAATACTCCATCAGTCACTGTACCTGCTTTTGAGATACTAAAATTGAGAGCTGTATGCTTTGTTTCTAAGGCAGTAACTTTTGCTTCTACAGTCGTCAATCTAGTATTGTAGGTGTCAGGTTTCTTGTCCAGTTTTGCTTGAAGAATGGCGTTTACTGTGGCCTCCAGATCCCCGGGCTTCTCCTTCAACTGCTTACTATTCGGAGCTCCATTGGAAGATGGCATGAGGCCTCTCCTTCGGCCCGAATCTTTGTGAGTCTCATTTTTAGTTCTTCCAATCGTTCGATCGGCATAAATTTGCTCCACAAGAGGCTTTAGCACTACATTTTTCTGAATAAAGGTTTGGTTCAGGGTGAAAGTTAGAAAAACCAAAGATTTTAAACTTTTATTGCTGTTAAGGTCTGGAGCAATGTGAGAGGCATCTATTCCTGTTGGCTGCTAGTCATGCCCCCCTTTTTTTTTTTTTTTGGAGGAGCGGCCAGCGCTGATGGCACTGCCCATGAGGCTGACGTATTGCATGGCATCAGTTCTGCTTCTCCCGCCATCAAGACAGCACCTCCAGTTGCTCGAGACTCATCGCAGCCTAGTTAATAATGATGCCACAGTTCAACGCCGTTCAGCCTTAGACTGTGCCTCGGTTCTGCTAGTTGCCGCCGCTCTAGACTGGTAAGACCTTTCCATTTATTCTGTACGGCATTGAGTCTTTTCCTTGTTTTTGGATTTTTTTGCCGTTCTGTCATGTCTGGTCGTTGGGACAAAAAGCGTTCTAAAAAAACAGGTCAGCCCCCTATGCATCGGTGTCCCTGTGGCCGACAGATTTCTGTGACTGACCGACATGACATGTGCCTCTCCTGTCTTGGACCCCAGCATGACATGGATTCCTGCGATGCCTGCTTCTTGATGGACTGTCGAGTTTTAGAGCACCGCGGGTTAAAAGTTGGCAGGGCCCTGCTGACTTTTGGAGGGCGACGTTGCTCGTGCAGGTCCAAGCTCAGGAAACTCTGCCCTACCTCCAAGTCCTTTCCTGAACCTATACAGTCCAGTGAAGAGGGGGCCACCTCTTCTTCAAGCCTTGCTGTAGAGGAGGTTCCCACCGCGGTGCCAGATGGCCAGTCCAGCTCCATTTGGGGCAGGGCCAGGAGCACCACCTTTGCAGTTAACTCCTCCGAGGTGCAGGCTCCTCCATTGTCGGGGCCCACAGCTGTGGGTCCAGGTGCAGGGTGTTCCTTGGCGCCACCTCAGATCCTGGAGCCGCACATGGCGCTAGGAGATCGGGGCAGTGCCGTGTGGGTCGTGGGCGCCACTCGCAGCACCGTGGACTGGGGATCCTCGGGCTGCCAGGCGGAGCCTTCATAATTGTCTCCTCCTCGAAGGCCGATGATTCTGAGGCAGATCCGGATTAGCTGCCTGATTCTTTCAAATCAGAGGGGTCCTCACGGCCTAGCATCCTTGCGCCTCCCCAGGTGCCCCTTCCTGCAGCTCAGGTGACTGCGGCTCATGCTGATCCCCCAGCCAGTGGTGGTTCGAGGGGCCAGCTGAGGACTGGCAGGTCCTCTGCTGCTGGGGTAGTGGTTGGGTTCCTGAGTGATGGAGTGGGTGCCGTTCCCGGTGCCATTCCTCCTCTCAGATTAAGATCGAGCCCCCTCCTTTTGTGGCCCTTTCCGGAGGGCCCTTGGAGTCGAGGTAGCCTTTGGCACAGGGGTCAAGGAAGAGAGCTTCCTCGGAGTCCTCAGGGTTGAGGATAAGGGGCAAGGGACCATGGCACACTTCCATAACCCCCTTGGGGTTGGGGAAGGAGCCGTAGTGCTGAGCCCTTTGTCCTCCCCTTGTTTTCTCCCACGGAGGTCTCTCTGGGTGGGGCTGGGGTCCACCCTTCTGGATCCATGCGGCCCTGGTCCCCTCATATGGTAGCTCACCCTACAGGGTTAAGCCCTCACCATTTTGATTTTCAGGATAGGACGGTGAATCTACAGACCTGTGGTTTTCCTCTCATGCCAGGCTCTCTTGCAGATTCTGCTAACCCTGGCAGAGGCACGTCACATCAGGTGATAGGCTTGCCCGTGCTTCTGTGCCCAGCTCCCCTTCTTCCAGGTCATGTTGGTCCTTTAGGGCCTTTGACCTGGGATCAGTTCAGGCCTCAGGCTGCAGCTTTCCCTCAATACATTAGGGCCATGGATGAACAGGTCTTCCGACCAGTTCCCCCGCCACAGCCAGAGTCTGACTCATCAAGTTCCTCGACCTCCTCATCTTCCTCCACTGGGGAGGAGGAGCCTTCTGTCCACCTGTCCTCAGACGCTGATCAGGCCCAGTATCAGCGCTTCCTGTTGAGGCTGTTCAGGGACTTGCACATCTCCCGTTGCGTGAGGGACAATACCAAGCGTGCGATGCAGGCCTTTCTAGGCAAATATGGGGCACACCATTTGGTGATCCTGTCCTGGCTGGTTCCCTTCTGGCAAGCGTTGTACAGCACCTGGCAGTGTCCATATTCCCTAGAACCAGCCCCTATGGACTGCCGCAGGTGGTATTGTGCAACCTGCGGGTCTCCAGGCGCCTTGCCTCATCCACCTTCTGGACTAACACAGCTGGACACCCCTTTTGGGCTTTGACGCCTGGTCCACGACATGCCCCCTGAGACTGACTCTCGAGAGTTGGATCGGCTGCGGCAAATAGTTTTCTCTTCGGCATAGAGCCTGTTGGTGATTATTGATGTTAGGTCAAGCTAAAGCATCGCTGCCTAATTCGAAGGCTACCTGGCAAGCCATAGCCCTTTCCGCCGTAGGCCTGGAGTTGGGGAGGCACCAATCAAGGGCATCAAAAGAAGCCATTGAGGTCACTTCATGGCTTGCGGGGGCAGGGATCTGCATTAGGTGGACGGCATGGCTTCTCCTGTCGAGGTTGTCACCTTTGGCCCGGCGCAGGTTACTGGCCTCCTCCTTCCAGGGGACCCATCTCTTTTCCCACAGGGCAAGATGGGAACTTCAGGGGTGCCTTCCTTCCCCTAAGGTCCAGGGGCCCCCATCTCACTCTCACCAGTCCCAGCCTTAAACCAGCTAGTGGAGGGTCCCCCTCCCTCCCTGTTCTCTCCCAGGGGGACTGAGGGTAGTTTTCCCTCAGGGTTATTGGGCCCCCTTCAGGGGTGCTCAGTACTCACCTAACAGTGATGAATGGTGAGGATTGACACAGGTAAGATCTGAAAATTACGTACCTACCGTAATTCTTGATCTTCCTGTATATCTTCACCTTCCATCACTGAATCCCTCCCACCTTCCCCTCTCAAGGCCTTAGTGCCTGAGCCGTGCTGCCTCTCTCTTGCCCTCCCCACTCTGGAGTTCTCTCCACTCCCAATGGTTGTCAGGGGGGAGGGGGTTAGTGGGGCAGGGTTGGGTATGGTCGAATGTCGAATGCCTCGGGGTTTATTTCTTAGGGTCTCCAGGAAGGGGCCCTCCTCTTCTGGACCTCCTTGAAAGGCCTACTCAGGAAAGCCTTTCCCAGTTCGAGAGTGGCACCTGGGCTTCCCAGGACACCCTTGCCCTTTCTTCCCTCCCTTGAGGGTGGTATAATCTTCCCTTGTCAGTCTTCACCATTCATTACTGCTGGATGTAGGCCGGATGTGCACACCCACCACAGGAGCTCTTTGGAGGAGTCAACGGCACCGCCCATGAGTGTGACACACCACGTGGTGCACGAGGGGCAGCTGTTAGGTGCCACAGACTCCTCCTCCATCCCAGTTCTGTTTCTCCCGCCATTGAGGCCACACCTGCTGCCGCTTTGAGAGTTGCTACTATGCCATTCAGCCTATTTCGTAGTTGTCGACACCGCTTCCTCATCCTTCATCCCAGTTCTCCATCCCGATGCTGTTGAAGCAAGTAAGACTGTTCCTTGTCTTTTTTCCGATGGCGCTGGGATCTTTTGCTGTGTTTTAATTTATTTCGCATCATGTCCAGTTTGGGAGCTAAATGCAAGTCAAAAGCGGGCCATGCCCCTATGCGTCGATGCTCCTGTGTCTGACACTTTTCCGTTATGGACTGGCATGATATTTGTCTACGGTGCCTGGGACCCAGCCACGATATGGCTAGATGCAATGCCTGTTTTTCCATGGACCAACATGTTTTGGAAATCCACACATTCAAAGTCGGCAGAGCTCTGCCAACCTTTCGGAGGACAACATTACCCTCGGGCCTCCCAGGCCAGGACTCTAGACCCTTCCTCCAGGTCCCCTCCCGGGTCTATACAGCCTGGTGAGGAGGCGGCCTCTTCAGCTTCTAGCCTTGCTGAGGAGGAGGCCTGTTCTGTGGCATCAGAGCAATGGCGTGGCTCCTCTTGGAGTCGCGTCGCTGACACCGTCCCGGCAGTCACCTCCTTCGAGGTGCAGGCTCCCCCAGTGTTGCCACCCATGGTTGCTGGGTCTGGCACTGGCAGACCCTCGACACTGCCTCACAGTACCATTTTGGATCCCGGTGCGGTTCGCGGCACTGGTGATTGAGGCAGTGCCGAGTGTTGCACTGGTCTGGGTCTCAGCACCATTTGTGGCACTGGTGCTTTGTGCAACTCCGGTGGCGCCGTTTTGGGTTCCGGCACCGTGGACTCAGCTAGGGACGGTGGGTTGTCTCTGGGCTCCGGGGTTGTGAGTGGCATGGTGGACCTGTCAGAGGTCAGGCACTTCCCTGCAGGTGCCCTTCTCCCATCCCTCTGCAACCCCCCCCAAGGCCATGTGGGTCTTACGGGGCTCTTAACCTGGGAGATGTTCAGATCCACTGCAGCGGCCTTCCCATCATATGTCAAGGCCATGGATGAGTGAGTCTTTCACCTGTTCCCTCCACTGCAGTAATCTTCTGGACAGTCGAGTTCCTCGTCGTCCTCGACTCCCTCTTCGGAGGCAGAGGAACCCAACACCCATTTATTTTCAGATGCTGATTTCACTGAATATCAGTGTTTCCTTTCAAGGATGGTTTGGGATTTCTGTATCTCCTACGTTTGCAGGGGCAATACTGAGCGGCAGACGCGTGAATTCCTCAATGAGTTCAGTGCCTACCACCTGGTGGTGCCATCCTGGCCTATTCCCTTCCAGGAAGCGTCTATCTGCACCTGGTAGTCTCCATCCGACCTTTTCACATCCCCAGCAGACTGCAGGAGGAGGTTTTGTGCCCATCAGGAGTCTCTAGGTTCTCTCCCTCACCCTCCTTCGGGGCTGACGTCCCTAGAGACTTCATCTGGGCTTTGGCGCCTGGCGCATGAAAGACCACCGGATCCAGATTCCCTACAAATCAACCGGTGGGGGCAAAGAGTTTTCTCTTCCACTCGTGCGTTGATATGTATCGCGTCACATCAGGCACACCATGCTGCCTACAGTAGGCACTTGTGGTCAAAGCTAGCTCAGGCGCTGGCATTGCTGCCTGATTTGGTGCAATCTCGACAAGCCATCGCCCTCTCTGCCATAGGTCTGAAACTGGCAAGGCGCCAAGCAAGGGCATCTTATGACACCAGTGAAGTGGCTTCCAGGCTTGCGGGGACAGCGATCTGTATCAGACAGACGGCATGGCTTCATCTGTCTAGATTGTCACCCCTGGCCTGGCGTAGGGTGATCAGCTCCACCTTCCAGGGGACCCATCTTTTCTCCAGCAGGGCTAGGAGACTTCTTCAGGGGCTTCCTCCATCCCCTCATCTTCAGGGGGACACCTTCTAGCTCTCCTCAGCCTTAAACTTGTCAGTCTAGTATGGCTAGGGTCTCCTCCTCCTGTTTTCCACCAGCAGGAGGCTGAGGGTCCTGTTCCCTCAGGGCTGTACTAGGCCACCTTTGGGGGACTTGGTATTCACCCAGCAGTAATGAATGGTAAAGACTGACAAGGGAAGATATGAAATTACGTACCTACCGTAATTCTTGATCTTCTCTTGTATCTTTACCATTCATTACTGAATCCCGCCCACCATCTCCTCATGGGCCTCATTTCTTGGGTGTCTCCCCCATCCTGTTCACCCTCCCCTCTCGAGGCCAATTGGGGTCTGAGTCCTTCTGGTTCCTCAGGACCTTCTGTCCCTTCTCTGAAGCCACAGAGGGTTTGAACCAGGAGGAGAGCGAGTAGGGCTTCGCCCTTACCTTCTGAGGGAACTCTCTGATTCTCTTGCCGTGGTGTCCCCAGAATTGGGGCTTCTCCATATTTTAGGGGTTGCTTTCCCCTATGTCTTGTGCTTCTCTTATGGAGTCAAAAGGAGTTTCCTTCCCTGTCTTTGTTTTTCCACAAATAGGTTGCACCCTTCTTTAAGGGACTCCTACACTAGTACTCAGTTATGTGACTGTGTACTAATCTTTTTCCCTACACCTAGTCAGGGCTCTTTCCTCTTCAGAACAGATAGTTTTTTCCCTTTGGGGACATTCTGTGAGCTCTCGATTTAAGTTGTGGGTAATCGGATAGCGAGGTGAGAAGGAGAATCTGCCTCTCTCGTAATGAGCTGTGCAGAGGGTTCAGTTGAACCATCTTAGCCATAGCATGGAACACCCTACAACAATCCCTAAAACTGTCCATTATCATTCCATTTACATCCTTCAAGCAGCACTGTACAGCCTTCTTCTCAGAGAAATGCAGTTGTTACCGCTAGAGATAGAATAGTCATTACACAAAACCATATTCCAATCACATATGGCATATTCCTTCCAGCCAGACACCGCCAGTATATGGCACCCAATATTCCCTTCACCATCCTTGTACTCATTATGTGAGTGACTGTCATGGCCCTCATTGTGATTCATATGTACTGTACATATTGTAGTTGTTAGTTTAACTTTCTCTTGCCAAGCTTTAACATGCGAATTCTCTGTATATTATTGTGTTATAAATAACATTTTCTTTTTTCTGTATGTATAACTGTCTCATAAGTATGTGGTGTAATTGCTGTGCATCAACTCGAACCTTGACCTTATCAGGTCCATCTTGTAAATGAGCCTTGCTCAATGATGATCGCCTGAATAAATAAAGATTTGATTGATTGATTGATTGATTGATAAAGCAGTCATGTCTGAAGGGATCCTTGCTCCCTTGTCCTCAGTCCTTTGGGCTGGTAAGTTTTAAGCCAGTTTTACCCAATTGTCATGACAGACTTCCCCCTTCCTCCTCGGTATCCTTTTTCTCCTTCTTCTTCTTCTTTTTCTTTTCCTATCCTTATCTCATCCTCCCTTAGAGCTGCTTGAGGAGTGAGGCCCTGTGGTCCCTTAGGGTAGAGTTCTGCTTCTTTCCTGTTCTCTCTTTGGCTTATTTCTTTTTCAGTTTATTTCCTTTCCTTTCTCTATCTCTCTTGGCTTTCTTGCCGCACTCTTCTTTTCCTAATCTATTTTTGCCTCTCTCAGCTGTGCAGAACTGGGATGGAGGAGGAGTCTGCAGCGCCTAACGGCCGCCCCCCATGCACCATGTGGTGCATCATACTCATGGGCGGCGCCGTTGACACTGACTCCTCAAAAAAAAGCTCACGTGGCCGGGGTGCGCTCATTTAGCTTACACCCAGCAGTAATGTGATGGTTGCAGATACAAGAAAAATCAAAAATTACAGTAGGTATGTAATTTTCATTTCCGAGTGTCGCTTTCTCCCCAAAACCCCTGTTGGGTTTTCAGGGAGGCGGCAAGAACTATGATACTTCCTAAAGTAGATGGGATTGAGGCTGGGGTTGGCCTCCCTCCAAATTCTGGTTGTGCAACCAACCCTTGATTTTCTTGTCAATTTCCCTCAGCTTCTAAATAGTGTGGGCTCTGCCTCTTGATCATTGGAGCTCAACTGTGGAACTTCTTTGCATCAATATGGCTGCGTTCCTTGGTAAATTCACTGTGCTTAGACCCTCCACAGTGCAGCATTTCTGGCCAGGGTTCGTGCTCTGGTGTACCATCTTAGAGCTGCCTCCTTGCCTGATTGGGGCCAAGCCACCCCCACCCCATCCCATACCTAGATTCTCTCTCTGTCTACCTTCCTCTCTTCCTTCTCCTCCCTTGGTCACTCAGGGACTGGGGCCTCCTGGCCCACAACCCTCAGGCCTCCTTTTCTTTATACCTGTCCTCTTTTCAGCATACTCTTTTTCAGTTACTTCTTTTCCTTTTACTGTCCCTTGGGCTCCCTTCCCCTGCCCTACTTTCTCTTAACTTATTTCCTCTGTTCTCTCAGCGTGCAGAACTGAGGTGGGAGGAGGACCCAACAGCCCGTTACTGGCAAACCTGCGGCTACGTGATAAACCGGTCTTCTGGGTGGGCATCAGGGTGCCAGCCCCTCCTCCAAAAAAAAAGTCTCCCACTTGGTGCCTGTCTCTGGCAGACACCCAACAGTGATGAGTGGTGAAGATGCACAGGAAGATCAAGAATTACAGTAGGTATGTAATTTTCATTTTTTTGTCTTCACTCCTCGGCTGGGCTGTGAAGATGCTGTTGAGTTCACCCTTCTTACACAGGTCACACGGACTATCTTATGTCCAGAATAGGTTAGTTTTCCTAGGTTAGTTTACACTGCACCTCCTCGGTAAAAAAGGTACTGAGGCAGTTGGAGGGTCAGTGCAGAGATAGCCTATGCGGCGTCACACATGCGCAGTCCTACCTTGGCGCCGGCCCTCCTGAAGATTTTTGGCTCCTGCTGGGTCCTAGTGCTTCCGACATAGTCCCACTAGTATAAATGATTGGTGGAGACTTCATCCAAGAAGATCAAGAATTATGGTAGGTACGTAATTCCTATATTTAGTGATAAATAAACTTGATGTATATATTCGTAGTGATAAAGTCAGAGAGGATTATGCCTTTTAAGATTTGGATAGATCACAGGAGTAAGTGGGACTTCTCAGGGTTCGGGTCTGGATACCTACATCCCCATCGAAGTAATGTAGCCTGTAATCTCTAATATCCTTTACATTAAATTTAGAACAATGTAGCCATTGTTGGCAAAAAAGAAGGCTTACCCTCAAGTACTCCTCAGGTATGTAGTATAGCCAATGACATTCCAGTGCTCAAATCAAGAGTTGCTTCAAAATAACATGTTTTGTGTTCAATATTTCAGTGATCGCAGAAAACCAGTAAGTTGATGCAACGTTGTCGCGTTATGCGTATTATACAAAGTACAAATTATTTGGTCTTGGGGGAGACTTAAATTGGCCAAGATAAGTCCCAAACAATAGCTTCTTTTACTGTGGTACAATGGACACAAGAGAATAACATGTTCTAACCCCAGGAATCCACTAATATTATTACTCTTTGCAGTGACCCTTTAAATCAGCACTGCCCCGGAGCCAAATAGAATGCTATGCTAATTATGGAATGTTTAGCTTGTGCATTAATTTTCAAACTGCCCTATTCTAACTGCTTGGATTCTACCTCAGATTTTCTGTCTCTGCTGCAAAGTTCAGAAGCCCTGGAGATCTCTCTATCAAGATCGTCTAAATTGTGCATAAGAACAAAAGAAACTTGAGTATTTTGTCTTAATTTTTCATTACTGCCTTATTCTTGAGTTTTAGCGATTTTACCTCATTTATAAGTTATTTAGTTTTTTTATCGGTACTTCGCGGTTCCTTTGAACCGTAGGGCAACCTATTGCTTGGTAAATTTCAAAAGGAAACTCTAGGTAAGTTTCCAAGTGTTTTTCTTTCAAAAACATTTAAATCTACTCATTTTGAACGAGGTGTTCCGGTTTCTAATAGCGGTTCTCGGTTCCTGAACCGATCAAAACCACGGTTCTGTTTTAAATTGTCGGTTTCTGAACCAATCGCTTTTTCACTGAAACCAACCGCTAAATCTTTAATATTTTCATATTTTAGCGGTTTCTGAGTCCTGTTTTCTTACAATGTCGGATAAACCTCAAAAGAACACAGGACCTACAGGGTTTAAGAATTGTGTTAAATGTGCAGAGGTATTTGCTAGAGCTGACAAACATGATCTCTGTCTGCTCTGTCTTGGTGTAAAGCATTTCAATGAAGATTGTGAAATTTGCAAGTCTTTCCCTGAAAAAACTGTGGAGAAGCGCAGGGAGAGACTGAAGAAAAGACTTGAAGAGTGGTCCCTGAGTTCTGACCAGTCCACCCCCTCAAAAAATGTGGCAATTCCTTCTAGAGCCTCAAAATCCACCCCTGATACGGGTGAGGACTCTAGTGAGAGAGGCAATCAACCGTCTGACTCTCCGGTGCCTGCCAAGAGACTTAAAAAAAGTAAGCACACTGACACCCCTACTGAAATGCCTTAAGGGGTCCCTCAGGTGCCATTACATACTCCCTCTCCTGCTGATATTTCACAAGCCCTGGCTTTGTTACAGGTGCTGCAGGGCCTGCTCCCTGCCCAGCAACCTGTAATTGCTCCACCTGATAAAGCTACTGCCACCCCTCTGGTGTCTGTTCCCACTATGGGTAGCGAGGTTTATGATGATGATGAGGAGGAGGAAGGAATAGAGCCTGAGGTGTCACCGAAGCAAGACTTTGCCCCCCACACACACCTTCAGAGGATTTTTCCTCCCATTTTTCTTTCATTAAGAAAATGGTGGAACACTGGACCTCCAGATAATTGAGGAGGTACAGGATGAAGAAGGGGTTCAATATATGGAACTAATGGGGTTAACACCCTCAAAACGACTTCTCCTTCCTCGTTATAAATTTTTCAGAAAGGACTGTCACACCTATTGATAAAAAATGTGACAAAAAGTACCAACTGGAGAGATCTGGTGCTGAGTTTTTATTCAGCCATCCTGATTATCAGGGCATTGTACAGCAGGCAGCCTGTGAAAAGGACAAAACCCCCTTGTCTTCTCATCCACCTGAAAAAGACTCCAGAAAAGTGGACAGTATGGCTAAGAGGGGGTACCTCTCAGCATCCCTTGCTATCAGGCAAACCTCTTATCAGGCCTATGCTGCTCTCTACCAAAAGGCCTTATGGCAGTCTGTAGTGGATAATGCAGAAGCAAATCCCTCTCTCACTGTTTCTGAATTGCTAGAGACAGCCAAAATGGGTTTAGAGGCTTCCAAATACCTATTCCAGATGGCAGCAGATACAAATGACACTGCTGCCAGATGGTTGGCTGGTACTATAATCATAAGAAGGGTTGCCTGGCTGAGGGCTACTAACCTCACCCAAGACACTCAAACATAGAAACATAGACTTTGACGGCAGATAAGGACCGCTAGGCCCATCTAGTCTGCCCATTTCCCTACCTACAGGATAGGCCACAGATCCTATTTAACCAACAGCCTATATCTTCCTGCCCTCTACAAGAATTGCCTTATGTCTGTCCCATGCATTCTTGAATTCTCCCACAGTTTTAGACCCCACAACTTCCTCAGGAAGGCTGTTCCATGCATCCACTACCCTCTCTGTGAAATAATACTTCCTCACATTGCCCCTGAACCGCCCTCCTTCTATCTTTAAATTGTGTCCCCTTGTTCTAGCAAGTCTCTTTTTCTGAAAGATGCTACCCTCTTGGACTTTGTTGATTCCCTTGAGGTACTTGAAAGTTTCTATCATGTCCCCCCTCTCCCTTCTTTCCTCAAGGGTATACATATTAAGCTCCTTTAGTCTCTCCTCATATGGCTTCTCTTGCAGACCCTGCACCATTTTAGTTGCCCTCCTCTGGACTGCCTCTGTCCTGTCTATGTCCTTGCGGAGATGGGGTCTCCAGAACTGGACACAGTATTCCAGATGGGGTCTCACCAACTGTCTGTACAGAGGGATAACAACTTCCTGTTTTCTGCTGCTGATGCCTCTCCTATACATCCCAGTATACCCCGGCCCTCCCTACTGCCTTCTCACATTGCTTGCTAACCTTAAGGTCATCTGATATGATTACCCCAGGTCCCTTTCCTGTTTTGTTGTTGTTACTACCTCCCCACCCATTGTGTATTCTTCCCTGGGTTCTTGTTTCCCAGGTGCATTATTTTGCACTTTTTGCATTGAATCCTAGCTGCCATCGTCAGACCATTCCTCCAACCTTGCCAAGTCCCTTTTCATCCTTTCCACGCCTCCTTGTGTATCAACCCTGTTGCAGATCTTTGTGTCATCTGCAAAAAGGCATACTTTTCCTTCCAGCCCCTCTGCAATGCCACTGATGAAGACATGAAAACCAAACCAAAGCAATGGATTTCCCAGTTGAGGGCCATTCACTTTTTGGTGCACAAACTGAAGCCTACATGAAGAAAGTAGACAAATACAAGACTGCTTTCAGAAGTAATTCTACTAGGGACAAACCTTCTCCCTGTACATCTTATTCTAGGGGAGGCAGGGGCAGGTCTATTTTTAGAAGACCTTTCTTTCAGGTGCAGGCTGCTCCGCATATGCAGTACCAACCCCAGCAGACAGGTTTCTACAGGGCCGGGGCAGAAGGGGCTCCCGCAGAGGGTCCCATGCTACTCAACCTCAGCAACAGCAAAAGCAGAATCCCTGACTCTTCCCTTCAGGCTTCCTCTCGACATCCAGTAGGAGGAAGACTTTCCCACTATCTCCAGGACTGGTCAAAAATAACATCAGACAGGTGAGTCCTGGAAATAGTGGGTCAGGGTCTTTCCCTTTGTTTCAAGTCCCTTCCCCCTCTAAGGGTAAAACATTTTGCATCAGTTCCTCCCTCACAAAGAGAACCACTGGAGCAGGAGGTAATGAACTTATTACTATTAAAAGCAGTCGAGCCTGTTCCACCCAATCAAAGAGGGCAAGGGTTCTATTCCAGGTATTTCCTAACAACCAAAAAGGTTGAAGAGTGGCGGCCTATACTAGACCTCAGGCGTCTAAACAAGTATTTGGTCAAAACCCAAATTCAAAATGATCACAATGGCAATAATTCTGCCAACACTACAAAAAGGGGACTGGTTGGCCTCTCTGGATTTAAAAGATGCATACTTTCACATCCGTGTCAGAGAAACACACAGAAGATATCTCAGGTTCTCTCTCCCCTCAGACCACTACCAGTTTTCAGCACTTCCTTTTGGCCTTACCTCTGCACCAAGGGTGTTCACAAAGTGCATAGCAGTAGTACTGGCACATCTCAGAAAACTGGGTGTCACAGTTTTTCCATATTTGAACGACTAGCTGATTGTGGGAAAATCCCAGCAACAAGTGTCAGAACACTTACTGCTGGCTCAAAGTGTTCTCTCCTCCCTGGGGTTCCTTTTAAATGCCAAGAAATCCGTTCTTACCACAGTCCAAATATTACAGTTCATAGGGGCAGAACTCAATACAATTCTGGGCAAGGCCTTCCTACCCTTGGAAAGGGTACAGGCTATTCAGCTTCTGGCAAGCTCATTCATCCTGGGCAGGCCAAAACCAGATTTTCAGTTTTTGCAACTGCTAGGCCACATGGCTGCAGCAACAACCACAGTCATGGGTGCCAGATTCCAAATGAGGGACATTCAGTTTCACCTCAGGGCCCATTGGTCCCAGAGACGAGATCCATTTTCAAAACTAATTCCTGTAACAAAAACTCTTCTACAGGCCCTCAAGTGGTGGAAGGATCCAGACAATCTAAGGGACGGGGTGCCTTTCCTACAAGAGCCCCCTGCTTGGTGCTCACAACAGATGCCTCCCTCCTAGGATGGGGTGCCCACCTAGGGGACCACACAGTTCACGGCTCCTGGAGTAGTGCAGAGTCTCTTCTGCACATAAATCTCTTAGAGTTAAGAGCAGTGTACCTAGCCATTCAGGCTTTCGCTCATCTCATAAAGGGAAAAGTGGTTCAGGTCAGAACAGACAATACTACTACAATGTACTACATCAACAAACAAGGAGGGGCAAGATCCACTCCACTATGCACAGAGGCAATGAAAATATGGAGCCTGATTTACTCCATAAGTGCCTCCCTACAAGCAATTCATCTGTCAGGGAAGGACAATTCACTGGCAGATGCCTTGAGCAGGATAAACCAGGCCCATCATGAATGGGCACTGAACAGTCAAGTAGTGCAAGTCCTATTCAGGTGGTGGGGAACCCCAGAGCTGGATCTTTTTGCTTCCCACCAGGATCACCATTTACCCCTTTATTGCTGCAGGGCCCCAGTGAAGAGAACTGTCCCAATGGATGCCCTGATTCTTGTTTGCACAGGGAAGTACCTTTACGCCTTTCCTCCCTTACCTCTGATTTTCAGAGTACTCATCAAGCTCAGGTCACATCCAGCCTCGATGATTCTAATAGCACCAGACTGGCCAAGACAGCCTTGGTACTCCCTGTTTCTCTCAATGTCAGTGAGCGAACCGATCTACCTCCCTCAGAGGTACAGTCTGCTGACTTCCTTCCAAGGCAGGGTGGTATATCCCAATCTCAGGTCTCTCAGACTCAAAGCTTGGCTCTTGAGGACTTAGAGTTCAGACTCCCAATACTCTCAAACACTTTTAGAAGTCCTTAAAAGTTATAGAAAGCCTTCTACTAAGAAAACGTATGCTTCAAAATGGAAAAGATTTTCTATTTGGTGTACAGAAAAGGGCATAATCCCAGCACAGGCTGGCATTCCAGCCCTCCTAGATTATTTGTCCCATCTGCTTTCCCTGGGGTTGCAACACTCTACCCTAAAAGTTCATCTTGCTTCACTTTCAGCTTCTCTCTCTATAGGAAAAGGGATATCACTAGCCTCAAACCCCATATTTAGAAGGTTCTTTAAGGGCCTTCTACACCTGTTTCCCCCTCATAGGGAACCAGTGCCAGCTTGGGACCTCAACATTTGTATTGCCCAGCTAATGCTCCCGCCATTTGAACCACTGACTAATGCAGAGCTGAAGTTCCTCACTTGGAAGGTAGTTTTCCTTGTGGCACTTACCTCTGCTAGGAGGATAAGTGAGTTACAAGCCCTATGTGTGGAAAAGAACTATATTTCTTTCCACAATGACAAGGTGGTGTTGAGAACTAATAGAAAATTCCTTCCTAAAGTAGTTTCTGACTTTCATTTAAACCAGTCTATTACCCTACTAGTATTCTTTACAGCACACACCAGTTCTGGTGAGCGTAGGCTGCATAGTTTGGATGTGAAGAGAGCACTGAGCTATTATATAGCTAATACCAAGGATCATAGGCAGGACAGGCAACAATTGCTCCTTACCTATGGGGAAGTAGGTAAAGGATCTCCTGCTTCAAAGAAGACTATATCTCGATGGATAGTCCACTGTATTTACTTTTACTATACAAAGGTGGGCAAGGTCCCTCCTTCAGGTTTTAGGGCCCATTGCACAAGGTGCACAGCTGCCACCATTGTAGCTGCCAGAGATGTTCCTCTTCTGGAGATTTGTAAAGCAGCTACCTGGAGATCAGTCCACACCTTTACTAAGCATTACAGCCTGGACACCCGGGCCAGAAGTGATGCCAATTTCAGAAGGGCTGTCTTGCAGTCTTTTTCCTAAATAGATTCTGCCCACCTCCTGTGGTACTGCTACTTAGTCTGCAAAGAGTAATAATATAAGGGAATTCCTGGGGTTAGAAGAAAAAAATACTCACCTGTAGAAATCTTATTCAAACAACATGAAGTCTTGCTATATTATAGACATTAGCAGTTTGTTCCAGCTCTAGAACTGCCCCGGAGTGAAATGGTTAAAACCATTCCAAAATAGAATTTTAGCACGAGAGCAGCTCTATCTGTGTCCTTTCAAACTTGAACTGTCAGATTCTTTACTCCGCCTCAGTGAACAGTCGCTCCGGAGATTTCTCCTTCTGCTCGGTTCATTTCTCGGTTTAAAAGTGTTTTCTCGGTTGGATTTAACCGAGAATAGTTTTCTTTTAACACATAAAACCGTTCGGTTCAAGCTCTATCTGTGGTAACCGTAGTAATGAAGGTTTTGTCTGTGTGGAACTTATGAGTTATCGGTTGGGTTTGAACCGATCAGTGGGTTTAAAACTCATTTAAAACTAAAAGTTACTATTTTAGAGTACGGTTCCGGTTCTTATCGGTTCTAAAAACCGGATTTATTACTTTTTCAATACCCGTGACACGATTAGGAACCGATAAAGGTGTCTTGCCTGGCACTGCCGTTAAAGAGCAAGTTTTGGTTAGAGCTGGCATTATGTCTGAGAAACCCAAAAGAAAACCGGGCCCACTGGGTTTCAACACTGTGATGTTTGTGGGAAGTCTTTGCCAAGGCTGACCCACACCACCTATGTTTATTGTCTGGGTTTGACCACCTCAGTCAGACTGCCAGGTATGTAAGATTTCCCTGCAGCCACCCTGGAAAAGATTGGGCAGGCTCAGGGAACGAGAGGCCAAAAAGTCCGCTGACCCGGATGGCCAGCCCGGTTCGGTGCCAACCGAACCAGAGGGAGTGCCCTCTGACCAGGGCCAGACTTCCTCAGGCAAAAGAAAAGCTTGTTCTGAGGAACCAATTCCAGTAAAGAAAACAAGAAAATCAGCAGGTCTGGAGTCCAAAATTCCTTCTCCAACTGCTGCAGAGATAGCAAAAGCCATACAAATTGTCCAGTCACTGTCTCAGGGTCCGTCCGAACCACCACTATCTGGTAAAAGGTCGTTCGTCCGGTCCCAGTGGTTCAGGATTATGATATTGAGAATTTTATGAACCAGAGGAGGAGGAGGATTATGAACAGTATGAATGTGGCTGGGAAGGTCTGGGTGCCCATTGAACGGACATCTCCCCAGAAAGACCTTTAGAATTTCCCCTATGCTGTCTGAGTCCCCATCTCATTTTATGTTTTATAAAAAGTTGCTGAAACCCTCCAGCTTCCTTTAGAAGAGGCTGTGGATGAGCAAGAGGAGCCTGTTTTGTAGAAATGATGGATATTCCAGAGTCTAGGAGATTGTCTATTCCTTTACATAAGTCTTTTGGAAACAAACAATTACAATTTTAAAAGCTCTAATTCTGTGCCTCCTGTAGATAAAAGATGGACAGAAGGTATACATTGTCAGGCCCTGATACAGAATTCCTTTCTCAGCAATGCAGTCATGTTGGGAGTAGTTCAGGCTGCTGCCTGTGATAAAGCTAATATCCCTTGGCTTCACATCCTCCTGACAAGGATTCCAGGAAGATTGATGCCATGGCAAAAAAACAGTATATGGCAGCCTCTCTGGGACTCAGGCAAGCAAATTATATGGTTTATGTAGCTAGGTATCAGAAATCTAGATGGGATACTGTTATGCAATTGGCCAAGCAGGCCCATGGCCAGCTGGCTAGTGAACTAGAACAGGTGGCTGCTGATGGCATTGAAGCCCCTAAGGTTCAGTTTCATGCTGCTGTGGATGTTAATGATGTTTCCTCTAGGGTCATGGCCACATCTGTAGCTTTTCGTAGGTTGGCCTGGCCCAGGTATACTAGTTTGTCACAGGATACCCAGACTAAGGCTATGGATTTTCCTGTGGTGGGAAATTCTCTGTTTGGAGAGCAGACAGAGAATTACATGAAGAAGATGGATGAATATAGGACTACTTACAAGAGTGCCCAGGCTAAGGAGCGCAAGCCACCCCTCAAAGGCATGCCCCCAGGGGTAGGGGTAGGCCTTTTCACAGGCCTTTCTACCAGACTCAGGCCTCCTCTGCCTATGCTCAGAGGGGCTTCTTCAGAGGCAGGGGCAGACGGGTGGGCAGACCTGCTTCCACCCCCCAGCCTAAAGCTCCTGCTAAACAGGCACCCTGATGGGGTGCCCAGGGCTGATTCTCCTGTACCAGTGGGGGGCAGGCTGGCTTACTTCAGTCAGAATTGGGCTTCTTTAACCTCAGACAAGTGGGTTCTGGAAGTAGTAAGCCAGGGTCTGGTTCTCAGCTTCAAAAAGTTTCCCAAGTTGAGAGGCAGACTTTTTCTACCTGCAAGTGCTTCAGAGACCCTCGCTCTGGAAACAGAGGTCTCATCCTGTTAGCTCTCAGAGCAGTAGAAAGGTTCTCCCTGCATCAGGGCAGGGTCTGTATTCCAGATGCTTCCTTACCCCAAAAGACAGGAGAATGGCGGCCCATTTTAGATCTCAGATATCTGAACAAGCATCTTTTGAAACCAAAGTTCAAAATGGTAACTCTGGCAATGATTTTACCTTCCTAAGGCCAGGGACTGGCTAGCCTCCCTGGACCTCAAGGATGCCTATTTCCATGTCCTAATCAGAAGATCCCATCAAGTACCTCAGATTCGAACTACCCTCAGGTCATTACCAGTTCAGAGCAATGCCCTTCGGCCTTACCTCTGCTCCAAGGGTATTCAAAGTGTCTAGCAGTGGCAGTGGCCCACTTAAGGAGGCAGAGGATTGCTGTTTTCCCTATCTAGATGACTGGCTCATTGTAGGCCAGACCCAGAACAGGTAAAATCTCACCTGCAGGTCACCCAGCAGCTTCTCACCTCCCTGGGTTTTCTGCTAAACCTACCAAAGTCGGTTCTGGAACCAGTCCAGGTACTCACCTTTATAGGGGCAGAATTGGACACAAAGCTAGCCAGAGCCTTTCTTCCCCCAGAAAGGGTAAGGAATTTAGTGGCTCTGGCCTCTTCCTTTACTCTGCAGGTCTCTCGACCAGCAAGACACTTTCTGCAGCTCCTGGGGCACATGGCTGCATCCACAGCTGTTGTGCAGGGAGCCAGATTTCAGATGAGAGACATTCAGTTTCACTTGAGAACCTTTTGGTCTTAGAGAAGAGACCCCTTTCCAAGTTGGTCCCAGTGACTCAGACCTTGATCCTAGCTCTCCAGTGGTGGCAGGATCAGAGCACTTAGGCGGGGGTCCCTTCATTTCCCCTTCTCACGACTTGACTCTCACTACAGATGCTTCCCTTCTGGGTTGGGGGCCCACATGGGCGATCTTTCCACTCAGGGAGTTTGGTCCCCCCAGGAATCTCTGCTCCACATCAATTTGCTGGAACTCAGAGCTGTCTTTTTAGCTCTTCAAGCTTTTTCTACATCTGTCCACGACAAGGTGATACAAGTCAGAACAGACAACACCACAACAATGTGGTACATCAACAAACAGGGGGGCACAAGGTCTTCAGCCTTGTGCACCGAGGCAATGAAGTTGTGGTCTCTGGCCTATTCCCTGAACACTTCCCTCATAGCAGTTCATCTTCCAGGGAAGGACAATGTCCTAGCGGATGCCTTCAGCAGGATTTCCCAGGGCCATCACGAATGGTCGCTGGATCCTCAAGTGCTGGGGATAGTTTTTGCCAGGTGGGGCATCCCTCAGATGGATCTTTTTGCAGCCCCAGACAATCACAAACTTCCTCTGTTCTGTTGCAGGCCTCCAGTGCTGGGCTCAGTTCCCCTGGATGCCCTTCCTCTGGATTGAGAGGGGAAGTTCCTCTATGCTTCCCCCCCCTTTCCTCTCCTATTCAAAGTACTAATCAAAATCAGATCTCAGCCTTGCAGGGTGATTCTGATTGCCCCGGATTGGGCCAGGCAGCCCTGGTACCCACTCCTTCTGTCTCTGACAGTCCATCTTCCCCTGTGCCTCCCCAGGAATCACAATCTGTTGACTTGTGCCCAGGGAAGGGTTTGGTATCCGGACCTCAAATCCCTCAACCTCAAGGCTGGCTCTTGAGGATTTAGGAGTTGCTGATTTACACCTCTCAGGGTGTTCTTGAGATCCTAAAGGCTTCAGAAAGCCTTCCACTAGGGCTACTTATAGTTCTAAATGGAAAAGGTTTTCCATTTGGTGTACTGGAAAAATATTTCCCCAGAATCTGCTGAATTGCCCATTTTGTTAGATTACATGGTACATTTTAATTCCTTGGGTCTCAGACCAGCTACCCTGAGAGTTCATTTGGCAGCTGTGTCTGTTTTGTGTCAGCAGGAAAGTCATCCCCTCTTTCCTCTCATCCTGTGTTTTCCAAGTTTTTTAAGGGATTACTCCATACTAATCCTCCCTTTCGGGAACCGGCCCTTGCTTGGGACCTTAATGTTTGCATTGCCCAGTTAATGCAACCCCCTTTTGAACCTCTGTCTTCTGCAGAGCTTAAGTACCTAACTTGGAAAACTGTTTTTCTAGTGGCTATCACTCTTGCCAGACGCATAAGTGAATTGCAAGCCTTGTCAGTGGAGACTGACTTTATTTCTTTCCACAGGGATAAGGTAGTCCTTAGGACTAATAGGAAGTTTTTGCCTAAGGTTGTTTCAGATTTCCATCTTAATCAATCTATCTCCCTTCCAGTATTTTTCACTGATCACTCCTCTTCGGGTGAGAGGAGGTTGCACAGCCTGGATGTTAAGAGAGCTCTTAGTTACTATATAGAGCGTACCAAAGGTCACAGGTTCGAATCCCTCCAACTTTTCCTTACCTATGGGGAAGTTGGGAAAGGCAAACCTGCCACTAAGAGATCAATAGCCAGGTGGATTGTCTCTTGTATCCAATTTTGTTATCAGAAAGTGGGCAGAGCCCCCCCCCGTTTGAGGGCTCATTCTACCAGGGGTACAGCTGCGTCTCTAGCTGCTGCCAGAGATATCCCTTTATTAGAGATTTGCCAGGCTGCTACTTGGAAAACGGTACACACTTTTACCAAGCATTACTCCCTGGATGTCCAGGCCGGGAGAGATGCTCGGTTTGGCACAGCTGTTCTTCAGAGCCTATTCCCTAAGTAGGTTCTGCCCCTCCTCCATGGAGGTACTGCTGTGTATTCTGCTAATGTCTATAATATAGCAAGACTTCATGTTGTTTGAAGAAAAAATTACTCACCTTAGTAATGTTGTTTCTTCTAATGGAGTCTTGCTATATTATAGACCTCCCCCCCAACCTGCCCCTCTCAGAACCTCTACTTGGTGGGGTGCGGGCAACTTAGTGTGGGCACTACTTATGTCCTGTTAGCATTTTGTCCCCTTTGGGACTTTGGGGGTGTGTATGTGTACGCGTGTGTGTGTTTTATTATACTTATGTTCCATTTTCATACTATTAGAATGGTGTTAGTATTTCTGGTCCCCTGACTTGAGTCTTGGGTGTTGGGACCATCAATGGTTGTTATTGTTTAGGTAGCCATTTGGCTAGTGTAGGTTACAGCTTCCACACAGACCTTAGTGAGTTTGGCTCGTAAAGATCTGACAGTTCAAGTTTGAAATGACACAGATAGAGCTGCTCTCGTGCCAAAATTCTATTTTGGAATGGTTTTAACCATTTCACTCCGGAGCAGTTCTAGAGCTGGAACAAACTGCTAATGTCTATAATATAGCAAGACTCCATTAGAAGAAACAACATTACGAAGGTGAGTAATTTTTTCTTTCTTCCCAGGGATCCACTAATATTATTACTCCCCACCCCTGGTCCTCCCCTTAGAATCTCAGAAAAATACTCTGTACAGCTGAGATGTCTCTCAGTATGATGGGTATATCATCTGTTGGCACATTATCTAATACCTAGATAGTAGGTCATTTTCTAAGGATGCATCTGGCTCAGAAAAGAGGACTCATTCTTTATGGTTTTGCAGGCCCTTTCTTGGCCTACTACTACTTTTATGGCCCTGTTGGCCATTAACTTATAATTATTCACTGTTATATACACGTATACATATGTCTATATATATATATATTATATATTTTGGCCTCTTTGCAGGCTTCACAGAAATCTGAGGTAGAATCGACGCAGTTAGAATAGGGCAGTTTGGAAATGAATGCACGAGCTAAACATTCCATAATTAGCATAGCATTCTATTTGGCTCCGGGGCAGTGCTGATTTAAAGGGGCACTGCAAAGAATAATAATATTAGTGGATCCCTGGGAAGAAATAAGATTACTACATATGAGTATTTTTTTCTTTTAGGTCATCATCAATTTCAGTACCACATTTACAGAATGTTGTGGTTGGATGCTATTGTTATTCTGGCTAAGAATGACAAAGCCATAGTGCACAAGGAAGTCACCATGTACCCCAATAACAAGGAGTCACGTGAGGGGGACACCATGGGCAAGCGGGTCTGTGCCTCATCTGCTCTTGGCATGAGAATAACTAGTCCCCAGGGTCACTTGCTGAGTATGAGTATGCTCTCTGAAACAAGCTTAAGACCCTGGCGGAGGCCCTACATGACACTTAGGTGAAATAAAACATGCTACTGGTTGTTAAATAAGGTTTTAAGTCTAACAGCCACCAGCCTAAAGCCTCTGTAATGCCTTTGATGCAGTAGCTTGCTCTGTGGCTGTAGGTTGTCATCAAGGCACAGGTCAGGAAGCATAGGAAAAACCAGGAGCAGTTGTAGAATTCACAAAAAGTGTTTATTAGTACTATCAGTAACATAAAAAAAATTGTTCAGAATAACTATTTACAACGGCAGAGTAAACAAAGAAGATCCATCTGAGTTTTCCTTCAATCTCTGTGTGTCTCAAAACATTGTAGCTTTCTCTCATAAGTCTTTGCAACCCCCCTCCTTAACAAGCATCCTGGTTTTTCTAAAATGTTCTTGTCAATTTCATGCAGGCGCAGCAAGAACACAATGTCCCAGAACTGAGGCCCCTTCTCCACAGCTTCTGAAAAAGGGCTCAAAAACTGTTCTTAGGTTAACCCCTTGAGTTCCCAATAGCTCTTTGCAATCATCTCAAACTATAATTATATACATTTTATCAGTCACACTATATAATTTCTAAACAAAGGGATCCCAATATCAGTTACATTTCCACATAACTTTTTATACCAGCAAATATGCAAGGGGGAAAAAACAGAAACAGCAAGGGAAGACTGAGAGACAGTGAGAGGTAAAAAATTGTGAGACTGTTGGGGTGATCAAATCCTAGGTCTCACGAGAAAATTAGGTTGCGCAACCAGGCAGAGATGAGACAGGAAAGGAAAGAACAGAACAGATCCCTGCATTCAGACTCTCCATAACAACTGGGACAGGGCCCTATTCAACCCTGTCACATACACCCCCCACCTTAAGAGGGAATCTGTTTTATCAAACAGGTTTCCAAAACTTTCTAGTAATTCTCTAACATTAGCATCTAACTTTCAGAAATTAAGCACATGTGCAGTATCCTTTTTTCTATAACAGTACACCAAACAGTAAAGTTTAAACTCATACATTTGTTTTTCAACCTTCAGAACCCTCAATTCCTGATCCATATCTTGACAGAAAATCAGCATTGCTATTCTCTTTACCAGATTTGTGCATCACTTTAAATTTAAATGGCTATAGTGCCAGGTACCACCCTGTGATTCTGGAATTTTTATCTTTCAATTGATTAAGCCAACAGATGTGATCTGTTGTAAGTACAAAGTCAGTTCCTAACAAAACTTAAGGGATTCCATGGCCCACTTTGCTGCTAAACATTCCTTTTCAATGGTGGAGTACATTATCTCTCTATCATGCAACTTCCTACTTATGTACAGAATAGGATGTTCTGTCCCATCTGTATTTTGACTCAGGACTGCACCTAGACCTACCTCTGATACATCTGTTTGTAATAAAAATGGTTTCTCAGAGTCTGGGCTCCTTAAAACAGGGGCTAACCATAATGCAGCCTTAATGGCTTGAAAAGCTTCATCGCACTCTGGGGTGCATTTCACATTATTTGGGTGCCGTTTTTTTGTGAGTTCAGTGAGGGGAGTAGCTAACTCAGCAAAGTTGGGAACAAATCTCTGATAATAACCAGCCAGCCCTAAAAATGACCTGACATGTTTCTTTTGTTTTAGGGACAGGGCTGTTAGCTACAGCTTCTATCTTAGAAACCTCAGGCTTCACTTCTCCATTTCCAAAAACATAGCCCAAATATCTGGTTTCCTGCATGCCCAATGCACACTTGGTAGAATTAATTGTCAGACCTGCCTTTTTGATCGATTGGATAACTGCTCATAGGTGTTCCAGGTGGCTTTTCCAGTCTGGACTATACACTTGGACATCGTCCATGTATGCAGCACAATAACCAGTATGGGGGGATAAAATTGCATCCATGTAATGCTGGAATGTAGTGGGAGCGCCATGTAAACCAAAGGGCATGGTGGTGAACTGATAGAATCCGACAGAAGTGGCAAATGCAGTTTTTGTCTCTGGATTCTTTAGCTAAAGGGATTTGCCAGTAACCCTTGGTGAGATCGAGGGTACTGATATACTTTGCACTCCCCAGTCTGTCCACCAAATCATCTATTCTGGGCAAAGGATAGTTGTCAAATTCTGACACTTGATTAAGTTTCCTAAAATCAAGGCAGATTCTAACACCCCCTTCTTTTTTGTTTACAGTTACCATTGGAGATGACCAAGCATTACTCGACTCTTCTATGATACCTAATTCTTTCATTTTTTTTTGTATTTCCTTAACCATGTCAGCTCTTAACCGCTCTGGTAACCTGTATGTCTTTTGCCTAACAGGCGAGCGTTCCTTGGCACTATTACATGATCGACCCCTTTTGCTCGGCCAGGTACTGTGGTAAAAGTACTGTTAGATGTCTTTAGCAAGTTACAAATTTCTGCAGTTTGTTCAGGGGTGAAGTAAACATTCACCTTTATTGCATCAGCAGTAAAAGTTTGTTCAAGTCTATCATAAGCTACATCAGTATCTTCTTTATCAGTTTCTGGTAAAACTAGCAAAGCAGCTTTTGGCATTTTTTCAACCCATTTCTTGAGGAGGTTAGCATGGTATATCTTAGTAGGATTTTTCCTGTCAGGGGTCTCAATCTCGTAGTTAACGGTGCCAGTACATCTAAGCACTCTATAAAGCCCTTGCCACTTCATTAACAGTTTACTTTCTGTTGTGGGTAAAAGTAGCAAAACCTTTTCACCTGGCTCGAAAACTTTTTCTTTCACCCCATGGTCATAATATACCTTCTGCTGGTTTGGGGCCTCTTCCTGATTACTATGGGCTACTGCAACATATTTTGCCAGCTTCTTTCTCATGGCACACATATTTATTTATTTAAGAGTTTCACCAGGAAGGCATACTGAGCAGAGTACCGCCCAATTCCAGATGTGTCCTGGGGGGAGGGGGGAAAGGATATATACAGCATCGAAACACGGGAATATGCAGTGCATATACGGCATCATAAACAAGGATTATAAAGCTTAGTAAACAGTGCTTGTACCTTAAATGCCGAGATAGCAGTGGGTACACAGAGTGCAAAAGAAAACTACTAACAAGTCTAGTGGACCAGCAGTCCAGCTGTGCAAATAAGGTGAAATAAATCAACGCTGGAAGGTCACATACGGTATTTGGAGTGAGCTGCAGGCCAGTTTACTCCAGGCACTAGACTGGGGGCCTGGGTCTTGCCTCATAGAGATGTGCTATTCAGACAACATGAAATCTTGCTGTATTCTGACAATATGCAGTTAGACCAACTGGTTCAACTGCCACTCTATGCAAATGCATAAAACTTTGAGCTTGAGCTCGGTTTTCAAACCACTGTCCTCTGTATGTTCTAGTAACTGATCAGATTCTTTACTCTGCTCACCAATGAAGACACCTCGGAGATTTCTCCTCACTTTCTTTGGTTTAAAGCTGAGTTTCGTCGGTTTATTTAAACTGCTTTGTTGTTTTTATTTTAGTACGTCAAATGGGTCCTGAAGATAGTGGGTCAGGAACTTGCTCTTACTTTCAAGGTGCCCCCAAAACTGTCAGCAAGAAATTCCAGACCTTCCAGCTTGACAGAAACAGCTCAGCTGGAGGCAGAGGTTTCCACACTTCTTCAGTCAAGAGCAGTGGAACCTGTGCTACTTCAGCTCAGGGGAAAAGGACTGTACTCAAGGTACTTCCTGGCACCAAAGAAAAATGGTAAGTGGCGGCCCATTCTGGATCTCAGATTCCTAAACAGACATCTTACAAAGCCAAAATTCAAAAGGACGACCCTGGCTACCATTCTACCTACTCTCAAGCAGGGGGACTGGCTGGCATACCTAGACCTAAAGGATGCTTACTTCCACATCCCCATCAGACAGTCTTACAGAAAATATCTCAGATTTCGACTGCCCTCAGGCCACTGCAATTCAGGGCTATGCCCTTCATTGTTATCTGCTAGCAGTTTCTGAAATGTCTGTCAGTAGTTAGTGGTGGCATTCCTCAGAAGGCAAGGGGTTTCAGTTTACCCCTATCTGGATGACTGGCTGTTGGTGGATCAATCCCCCCAGCAGGTCACAGAAGCCCTAAAACTCACCCAGGATACTCTCCTCTCTCTGCGGTTTTTCGTAAATCTTCAAAACTCTGTGTTAACCCCTGTACAAGTACTAGACTTTATAGGGGCAGAACTGAATACCATTCAGGCAAGGGCCTTCTTGCCCATTGCAAGGGCACAGACCCTCATAGAATTGGCAAAATCCTTTCAAGTTCAAGTTCCTCATCCAGCAAGGTACTTCTTGCAGCTCCTAGCACACATGGCCTCTACCACAGCTGTGGTCCTGGGAGCCAGGTTCCAGATGAGGGACATTCAGTTCCACCTGAGATGCTTTTGGTCTCAGAGAAAGGATTCTCTGTCCAAACTGATTCCAGTGTCTTCCACCCTTCTGTTTGCTCTTCAGTGGTGGAAGGAGATGGACAACCTCAGAGTGGGGGGCCCCTTTCTCCCTAAGGTACCCTCTCTGGTGCTGACAACGGATGCTTCTGTCCTGGGCTGGGGTGCCAACCTGGGGGATCACACAGCACACGGTACATGGCTCCCTCAGGAGTCTCTCTTGCACATCAATCTTCTGGAGCTCAGGGCAGTGCTCCTGGCTATTCAGGACTTTGCCAGTCTCTTACAGGACAAGATGGTACAGATCAGGACAGACAACACCACCATCATGTACTACATCAACAAGCAGGGGGGGAACAAGATCCTCTCTGCTGTGCACAGAATCCATGAAGATTAGGAAGCTGGCATATTCTCTCAACATGTCACTGTTGGCAGTTCACTTGCCAGGCAAGGACAATGTACTGGCAGATTCTCTCAGCAGAATCAGTCAGGGCCATCACGAATGGACCTTGAACAGGCAGGTCCTTCTCTCAGTATTCAGGAGGTGGGGGGTTCCAGAGCTAGATCTCTTTGCAGCCCCAGACAATCACCAGTTACCTCTGTATTGTTGCAGACCCCCACTCCAGGGCTCAGTGCCACTGGATGCTCTCCTTCTGGACTGGTCAAACAGATTCCTTTATGCTTTCCCTCCCTTTCCTCTGATAGCCAGAGTCCTGATCAAGTTGAGGTCTCTGTCTGCCACAATGATTCTCATAGCCCCAGACTGGGCCAGACAGCCATGGTACTTGATGCTCTTGGCACTGTCAGTGACCAAACCGATTTCTCTACCCAGGAGGTACAACCTGCTGACATCCTCTCAGGGCAGGATAATGTACCCCAATCTTCAGTCCCTTCACCTCAGGAATTGGTTCTTGAAGACCTAGAATATGCAGATTTACAATTGTCTCAATCTGTCTTGGATATTCTGAGAGGTGCCAGAAAGCCTGCTGCCAGAAAAGCTTATTCCTCTAAATGGAAAAATATTTTCCCTCTGGTGTGCACAGAAGGATTTGGATCCACAGCAAGCTGCAGTACCAGAACTTCTGCACTACCTGGTCCACTTTGTCTCTGCATTTACAGCCATCTACCCTGAAGGTACACCTTTCTGCTGTCTCTGCTTATCTTTCAGCAGGGAAGGCATCTTTTCTGGCTGCACACCCAATTTTCAAAAAGTTTTTCAAGGGGTTGTTGCATCTTCATCCCCCACATAGAGAACCTACCCCTTCATGGGACCTAAACATATGTATAGGTCAGCTTATGCAGCCTCCTTTCGAACCTATGTCTTCTACAGATCTCAAGTTTCTCACTTGGAAAACTGTTTATCTAGTGGCTATCACTTCTGCTAGAAGAATCAGTGAGCTTAAGGCCTTGTCTATGGAGCCCAACTATATTTCACCTCACAGGGATAAAATTGTGCTCTGAACTAACAGGAAATTCCTCCCTAAGGTGGTTTCTGATTTTCATCTGAACCAATCCATTACTTTGCCTGTATTTTTCTCAGATCACTCTAGCTCAGGTGAATGCAGGCTGCACAGCCTGGACGTAAAAAGAGCTATTAGCTATTATATGGACAGGACAAAAGAGCTAAGGAAGGATGCCTCCCAGCTTTTTCTTAGTTATGGTGAAGTTGGTCAAGGCAGGCCAGCTGCAAAAAGAACTATAGCCAGATGGATTGTGGCCTGTATCCAGTTCTGCTACAGTAAGTTGGGTAAGGACCCACCAGCAGGTCTTAGGGCCCATTCCACCAGAGGCACTGCTGCCTCCCTGGTGGCTGCCAGGGATGTCCCCCTGCTTGAGATACGTAAGGCTGCCACCTGGAAGTTTGTCCATACATTCACCAAGCATTACAACGTGGATATCCAGGCAAGGAGTAATGCCAGGTTTGGCACAGCAGTACTGCAGAGCCTATTCCCCAAATAGGTTCTGTGCCCACCTCCTGGGGGCACTGCTTTATAGTCTGCATATTGTCAGTGTAACCCCTAGATGGCGCTATCCCAGGGGCTACTACCCCTGCCTGATTTGCCACTAACAGGTTGAGGGGCCTGGATCCAATGGCGGGTGCCTCCACCCAGAGGTCAGGGTTTGCAATAGTTAAACTTACTTGGTCACAGCCCTCTGGGACACTGCACTTCTTTCTTCCATAGTGGCCCACAATATATCAGAATTACCTTCACGTATACACTTACCCCAGGACTAGTTCCGGCACTGGGACCTCCTGTGGAATAAGATACAGTGCAACAATCACAGTACAGTACTTTAACATAGACAAATACCTCAGGCAGCATAACTTTGCCAAAACAAGTAGCTCTGATTTATTTAGGGGGATATAACAAGGACAGGGGGAAATCAGGTTAATTAGCTTATCACTTTACTATCTACCTATGGCTCTGTGCACAGGCCTATCCCTACCAGTTACTGTCCCTGGGTACCCAAGCCCTAGTGGCTAGTCCAAACCATGGCAGCTGGTAGGGGCCCTTTCACACAGAGAAAAGGAAAATTAAACAGTCAGCAGTACAGTAATTCCATTTGGATTTAATGTGGCAATTCAACAGGGAGCAACCCTGAATTAGTACTCACGACCTCCAAACAAGATAGGGTCCTTCAACGTCAGCAGGGCTACTTTTCAGTTCCACGAGACTCTTCACACACTTATATGGTAAAAAAAAGAAAGTACTATACCAGGCAGGCTGCTTCTCTATCCCGATCGCGATTACTGCACATACCGGGAGAACACACAGCAGATTCAGTTCCTGACAGACCGAGTGCAATTCAACAATTTCTTCAGTCTTCTACAGGGTGAGCCTGGTTTCTACTCTTCAGAGATCCTTTGATTCTTTTCACAGGACGGATTCAGTCCTAACAAGCAGTTACACAAGCTGCAGACCGGAACTCTGGGCCTTGCACACGTTTTTTGACTGAAACTGTGCACTGAAGGAGCACAGGGTTTCTTTCCCCTTCACTTCCAGATCTAAAACTGAAACTCCAACAGACAAAACCGGGCACTTCCTTTGAGTTCCTCCCAGTTCTTGACTGGATTGGCTGTCACTCACAATAGACTGCTGCTGTTGGTCCAAAAGGCACGAAGTCTAAACTACATCTCCCAGAGTCACTGCCCATACAATCCTCTTGTGGCTGGCTCAGATTATGAGTCAAGTTCTGATTCGTCCAAGGCACCATTTTAGAGCTAGCTTACCCCACATTGATTGGTCCAGTTCAGCAGTTCAAAACCAGAATGGGGAACTAGGCAAACACAGTTCTGACTGCAAAAAGCAAGTTAGACAAACTGTATTTTCATTATTACTCTAAATTATTTCTGGCAAACAGTTACATCTTTCAGATAGGTTCCCTTTGTACTCCTAGTGACTGCAAAAATGGAGTGAATTGGCAGCAGTTCAGTGGTACTCAAACAGAGAAACACACAGTCCCCCATATAAACTAATTATGTCTGCAAGCAGACAGCTCTTAAAGAGACAGTACCAGAGGCTCTAAAAACACTCACTGATAAATGGCTTAAATGCCAAACACCATTCAGGCTTGGAGCACTCAAGCAAGCTCCTGGAAGTCTTTTGGGAACCCCCATTTGCAGGGGGGTTGCATCAGAATATAGCAAGACTTCATGTTGATGGAAGAAAAAATTACTTAATGTTGTTTCTTCTATTGGAGTCTTGCTGTATTCTGACCTCCCACCGTACCTCCACTTCAGAACCTGGGGAAGGGTAGCTCTTCTGCAGCATTTTATCATTTAAACCATTAGTGGCTCAGGGGGGAGGGACCGTGGCAAGAATTTCGCAGTTAACCTCATACAGTGGCCAAGTCTTCGATCCTGGAGCGAAGAAAGGTCTAGAGACTTGTAGAGATCGCAGTGGTGCATTGAGGGAGGGCAGTCCAGGGCAAAATGGCTGAAAGAATGGAACATGGGGTTGAGTCTTGCTAGGGTGGACTTGGGGGCGGCGCTGTATACTACATCACCATAGTCAACTATAGGAAGAATCATTTTCTGTAGGATTGCCTTGCGGGTTTCCAGAAGGTTACAGTCCCTGTTTTGATATACGGCACCCAGCTTGGGGTGTAGTTTCTTGTGGATTAAGTTGATATGAGCTGAGAAGTTGAGGTGCTGGTCGAGCCAGACCCCAAGATACTGGAAGGAGGTGCAGGCCTCCAACGGAGTCCCATTGATGGTATGGAAACTGGGGGTGGTGGGGGAGCCGGGAGAGCCTCTGTCTAGTACCGAAGGTTAGGGAGATAGTTTTCTTGGGATTTAGAAAGAGCTGGTTAGAATGAAACCAAAGCTGAGCAACATTGAAGTCCTCCTGAAGTCTAGAGGCCACTTCTGTGGGGGAGGGACCTGACTCATACAGTGCCGTGTCGTCGGCATACATGTAAATGGATGTGTGTAGATATGCCAAGGGCAGGTCGTTCAGGAAAATGGAGAACAGGATCCTTGGGCCTTGGGGGACCCCAGTGGTTACAGGGAGGGGGACAGAAGTATGATGACCGATTCTTATAGATCGGGACCTGCCTGCTAGGTAGGATTGGAACCAGTTAGTGCAAGTTCCCCGAGAGTCCTGCATGGGCGAGTTTGCATGATAGAATGGCGTGGGAGACAGTGTTGAACACCATGGCAAGGTCAACAAAGATAGCTGAAGTGATGTGCCCGTGATTCATACCCGTGAGGACGGTGTCAGTGAGCTTTAGAAGGGAGGTGACAGTGCAATGCGACTTCCTCCTTCTTCACACCCTACCAATCAGGATTCAGGAAGAGTCAAGAAAGGAGGAGAGTTGGGCGAGCACAAGTCGCTCTTGAATTTTGGCTACGATGGGGAGTAGGGAGATAGGGTGGTAGCTACTCGGTGCGGAGGGGCCGCCCCCTTTCAGGAGGGGAATAACAGTGGCACTTTTCCAGTCGGATGGGACTGAAGCAAGCGAGAACTAGAGACTGAGGGGGTGGCGATGGGAGGGGCAGATAGGTAAAGCATTTTGAGGTCCAGACCCGAGGGACATTTACCTTTGGTGGGGTTTAGTGCCCGTAGGGCTTTTAGCAGTTTGGTTGGGGTGACCATGCGAAAGGTGAAGGATGGGGAGGTGGGTGGATTGGGAGTGGATGGGCTGGAGTGGGTTTGGGGGAGTGAGGATAGAAGAGAAGCTGCGCAGCTGGTGAAAAAAGTGTTAAAGACCGAGGCCACAGCGCCTGGTTTTGTGATGATGAAGCCATTAACATTTAGGGCTGGGGTGGGAGGCTAGGCGGGGGGTGAGAAGCGATTTGACTGATTTCCAGAATTTTGCAGGGTGGTTTAGGTTAGAGTGGAAAGAGGCCTTGAAATAGTTTGCTTTGACCTGCCGTAGGAGCCTAGTGCAGGAGTTGCGGAGTGCACGGTAGAGTTGGAGTGTCTCCAGGGTATTGGATGCCTTATAGGCTTTCCATGCCTGGTCCTTGGCATGGAGTTGATCGATAATATTGGCGGTGACCTAGGGCAGGTGGGCACCCCTTACACGGGTCCCTCTCAGCGGCGCATGATAGTTCCATACAGCGACGAATTTAGACTTGAAAAGTTCAAGGGCAGTGTTGATGGAGGATACCTGAAGGATGAAGGACCAATCCATGTTGGACAGATCATATTGGAGCACTGAGAGGTCAAGGGATTTGAAGGACCTGGTGAGCAGCATACGCAGGGGAGGAGCTTTGGGCCTGAATATTCTCCTTACCACGTAGATCATGTGGTGGCAAGGCCCTCACGACCTCCTCAAAGACGTTATAGATTGTTTCTGATTGGGGTTATCTTCCCACATTTCTTTTATCACATCCAGTGGCCCTCTTGGCTGCTTACCATACAGCATTTCAAATGGTGAAAACTCTGTTGATGCCTGTGGCACTTCTCTGTAAGCAAAAAGTTGGTAAGGCAAGTATTGGTCTCAGTCTTTCCCTTCCCCTTTTACAAACCTTTTTAACATGCGTTTTAGGGTTTGGTTAAAACGCTCAACAGTACCATCTGTCTGAGGGTGATAGGCGGAGGTTCATGTGGCAGTGATACCTAGTAGTCTGTACAGCTCCTTACGTAGTGCAGCACCAGAATTACTACACTGATCAGTAATCATTTCTTTAGATATGCCCACTCTGCTGAAAATGTTTGCAAGCTCTGCTGCCACTTTTGAAGCTGTGACAGTACACATTGGAACTGCTTCTGGGTATTGAGTAGCACAGTCGCATACTACCAGGATAAATCTATTACCCTTTTTACTTTTGTCCAAAGGGCCAACCACATCCATTGCAATTCTCTCAAAAGGCACATCTATCAAGGGTAGGGGCACCAGAGGCACCTTTGTCTTTTCTAGTGACTGGGGCTGCTTTCTATCACTCAGCACAAGAACTGCAGTAGGTAGCAACATCTTCATGAATTCCAGGCTAGTGAAATCTGTACAGCAATCTAGCAAGGGTGCGATCCCTCCCTGAGTGACCAGACATAGGATTATCATGTGGTATCTGTAATAACTCAGTTCTATACTTTTGTGATATAACCAATTGGTCCCTCTGTTCCTGTGTCTGAGGTTTAACCCAAACTCTGTACAGTAACCCATTACATTTTTTAAACATTGGTTCACCCTGATCTTCCTGGACATAAAGTTTCCACCACTCATTCACACTAATGGGAGTGTGCCGGAAGTGCTAGGACCCAGCAGGAGCCAAACTTTTTCAGGAGGGCCGGCGCCAAGGTGGAGCCGCAAGGGAGTGGCACTGCGAGCTAGGCTCGCGCGGTATGAACTACCTCAGTGTCAACCCTCCAACCGCCTCAGTTCCTTTTTTCCCACCATCGAGTACGCTTCAGTGACGATGTTGCTCGCTCGCTGGGAGTCAAAGTATGCTTTTATTATTCTACAAGAGAGAAGTCCTTAGCCCTCCATTGACGGAGTCGATCATGAGTGGGGCAGGTGACGGTAGGGAGACTTCACATGAAAGCTGTTCAGTCAGCCGGGCTGGGTCTGGTCCACTGCCCTCTCCGGAGGAGGGGGGGGTCTGACAACAGACAGTCCAGTGATCAGAGAGAGGGGCGATGTCCCCAGACAAAGCAAAATAAATGGTTCCATTCTTGGCACCGTTCATCCTTGAGCTCTTCTTTGGCCTACTGGTCGAAAAAGAGATGTGATCACTTGAGGTTGCCCTCTGGTACGTCTACACATAGACAGTCAGTTGTTGTGGCCCGGAGCCGGTCTCCACTTCTTTCGGAGTCTCCTCTGGTTTCTGTCTCTGACGACTGGCATCTTCGACACAGGAGTCCCTCCCCGCCTGCTGGAGGGTTTTCCAGTGAACAGTTTCACCATTGGGCCACTCTTATGGAGCAGTGGGCATGGAGGTTGTCCCGACTGCCCGAACTGGCTAGTCCATCACCCGGGGCCTTCAGGTCTGTCAGTTTCAGATCAGCAGGTGGGGCAGTTGAGACTGTTGAGTCGCGTAGCACTTCCTTCGGTGCCGTCGACTCCGTATTCTGGTGTCTATCCCCCTCACATGGCTGCTGTGCAGGAGTCCACACTGATGCCTTTATCTCCTGCTGTTTTTCCTCCTTTACCTTCAAATCCTAGTTTGCAGACTTCTGTTGTGGTGCAGAACTTCCCGGCACCGCGATCAGAGCTGGCTTCTCTGGCGCAGAGTTTGCTTGCAGCACCATGTGTGGTTGCATCCACTGCCAACGTAATTTTCAGTGCTGGGTGTGATGTTGGCATCACGCTTGGTGCTGCAGCACCTCCCAGCGCTGTGTTCGGTGCCGCTCTCTGTGTCGGCGCTGCCGCTGTACTCTGCGCCGTCCTCTTTGGTGGCTCTGGGGGTGTCGCTGGTGACACTTGCATTTCAGAGGTTTTCGACTCCGATTCTGTCTTCTCCTTCTTTTCCTCCTGGTTTTCACCCCTTTCAAACAACATGAAGTCTTGCTATATTATAGACATTAACAGTTTGTTCCAGCTCTAGAACTGCCCCGGAATGAAATGGTTAAAACCATTCCAAAATAGAATTTTGGCACGAGAGCAGCTCTATCTGTGTCATTTCAAACTTGAACTGTCAGATTCTTTACTCCGCCTCAGTGAACAGTCGCTCCGGAGATTTCTCCTTCTGCTCGGTTCATTTCTCGGTTTAAAAAGTGTTTTCTCGGTTGGATTTAACCCGAGAATAGTTTTATTTTAACCGCAAAACCGTTCGGTTCAAGCTCTATCTGTGGTAACCGTTAAGTAAATGAAGGTTTTGTCTATGTGGAACTTGTAAGTTATCGGTTCGGTTTTGAACCGATCAGTGGGTTTAAAACTCATTTAAAACTAAAAGTTACTATTTTAGAGTGCGGTTCCCGGTTCTTATCGGTTCTAAAAAAAACCGGTTTATTACGTTTTTTTCCAATACCAGTGACACGGTTAGGAACCGATAAGGGTGTCTTCCCTGGCACTGCCGTTAAAAGGGCAAGTTTTTGGTTAGGCTGGCATTATGTCTGAGAAACCCAAAAGAAAAACCGGGCCCACTGGGTTTCAACACTGTGATGTTTGTGGGGAAGTCTTTGCCAAGGCTGACCCACACACCTATGTTTATTGTCTGGGGTTTGACCACCTCCAGTCAGACTGCCAGGTATGAAGAATTTCCTGCAGCCACCCTGGAAAAAGATTGGGCAGGCTCAGGGGCGAGGAGGCAAAAAGTCCGCTGACCGGATGGCCAGCCGGTTCGGTGCCAACCAACCAGAGGAGTGCCCTCTGACCAGGGCCAGACTTCCTCGGGCAAAGAAAAGCTGGTTCTGAGGAACCAATTCCAATAAAGAAAACAAGAAAATCAGCAGGTCTGGAGTCCAAAATTCCTTCTCCAACTGCTGCAGAGATAGCAAAAGCCTACAAATTGTCCAGTCACTGTCTCAGGGTCCGTCCGAACCACCACTATCTGGTAAAGGTCGGTTCGTCCGGTCCCAGTGGTTCAGGATTATGATATTGAGAATTTTATGAACCAGAGGAGGGAGGAGGATTATGAACAGTATGAATGTGGCTGGGAAGGTCTGGGTGTGCCCATTGAACCGGACATCTCCCCAGACAGACCTTTAGAATCTCCCCCTATGCTGTCTGAGTCCCCATCTCATTTTATGTTATATAAAAAAGTTGCTGAAACCCTCCAGCTTCCTTTAGAAGAGGCTGTGGATGAGCAAGAGGAGCCTGATTTTGTAGAAATGATGGATATTCCAGAGTCTAGGAGATTGTCTGTTCCTTTACATAAGTCTTTCAGGAAACAAACAATTAAAATTTTAAAAGCTCCTAATTCTGTGCCTCCTGTGGTCATTCATCAGTGAACTAGAACGGGTGGCTGCTGGATGGCATTAAGCCTCTAAGGTTCAGTTTCATGCTGCTGTGGATGTTAATGATGTTTCCTCTAGGGTCATGGCCACATCTGTAGCTTTTCGTAGGTTGGCCTGGCTCAGGTGTACTAGTTTGTCACAGGATACCCAGACTAAGGCTATGGATTTTCCTGTGGTGGGAAATTCTCTGTTTGGAGAGCAGACAGAGAATTACATGAAAGATGGATGAATATAGGACTACTTACAAGAGTGCCCAGGCTAAGGCGGCAAGCCACTCCTCAAGGCATGCCCCCAGGGGTAGGGGTAGGCCTTTTCACAGAGCCTTTCTACAGACTCAGGCCTCCTCTGCCTATGCTCAGAGGGCTTCTTCAGAGGCAGGGGCAGATGAGGGTGGGCAGACCTGCTCCCACCCCCAGCCTAAAGCTCCTGCTGAAACAGGCACCCTGATGGGGTGCCCAGGGCCATTCTCCTGTACCAGTGGGGGCAGGCTGGCTTACTTCAGTCAGAAGTGGGCTTCTTTAACCTCAGACAAGTGGGTTCTGGAAGTAGTAAGCCAGGGTCTGGTTCTCAGCTCAAAAAGTTTCCCAAGTTGAGAAGCAGATTTTTCTACCTGCAAGTGCTTCAGAGACCCTCGCTCTGGAAACAGAGGTCTCATCCTGTTAGCTCTCAGAGCAGTGAAAGGTTCCTCCCCTGCATCAGGGCAGGGTCTGTATTCAGATACTTCCTTACCCCAAAAAGACAGGAGAATGGCGGCCCATTTTAGATCTCAGATATCTGAACAAGCATCTTTGAAACCAAAGTTCAAAATGGTAACTCTGGCAATGATTTTACCTTCCCTAAGGCCAGGGGACTGGCTAGCCTCCCTGGACCTCAAGGATGCCTATTCCATGTCCTAATCAGAAGATCCCATCGAAGGTACCTCAGATTCGAACTGCCCTCAGGTCATTACCAGTTCAAACAATGCCCTTGACCTTACCTCTGCTCAAAGGGTATTCACAAAGTGTCTAGCAGTGGCAGTGGCCCACTTAAGGAGGCAGAGGATTGCTGTTTTCCCTATCTAGGCGACTGGCTCATTGTAGGCCAGTCCCCAGAACAAGTAAAATCTCACCTGCAGGTCACCCAGCAGCTTCTCTCCTCCTGGGTTTTCTGCTAAACCTACCAAAGTCGGTTCTGGAACCAGTCCAGGTACTCACCTTTATAGGGGCAGGATTGGACACAAAGCTAGCCAGAGCCTTTCTTCCCCAGAAAGGGTAAGGAATTTAGTGGCTCTGGCCTCTTCCTTCACTCTGCAGGTCTCGACCAGCAAGACACTTTCTGCAGCTCCTGGGGCACATGGCTGCATCCACAGCTGTTGTGCAGGGAGCCAGATTTCAGATGAGAGACATTCAGTTTCACTTGAGAACCTTTTGGTCTCAGAGAAGAGACCCCTTTCCAAGTTGGTCCCAGTGACTCGAACCTTGATCCTAGCTCTCCAGTGGTGGCAGGATCAGAGCAATTTAGAGCGGGGTCCCTTCATTTCCCCTTCTCACGACTTGACTCTCACTACAGATGCTTCCCTTCTGGGTTGGGGAGCCCACATGGCGACCTTTCCCTCAGGAGTTTGGTCCCCAGGAATCTCTGCTCCACATCAATTTGCTGGAACTCAGAGCTGTCTTTTAGCTCTTCAAGCTTTTTCTGCATCTGTCCACGACAAGGTGATACAAGTCAGAACAGACAACACCACAACAATGTGGTACATCAACAAACAGGGGGCACTCGGTCTTGACCTTGTGCACCAAGGCAATGAAGTTGTGGTCTCTGGCCTATTCCTGAACACTTCCCTCATAGCAGTTCATCTTCCAGGGAAGGACAATGTCTAGCGGATGCCCTCAGCAGGATTTCCCAGGGCCATCACGAATGGTCCCTGGATCCTCAAGTGCTGGGGATAGTTTTTGCCAGGTGGGGCATCCCTCAGATAGATCTTTTGCAGCCCCAGACAATCACAAACTTCCTCTGTTCTGTTGCAGGCCTCCAGTGCTGGGCTCAGTTCCCTGGATGCCTTCTTCTGGATTGGGAGGAAGTTCCTCTATGCTTCCCCCCTTTCCTCTCCTATTCAAAGTACTAGTCAAAATCAGATCTCAGCCTTGCAGGGTGATTCTGATTGCCCCGGATGGGCCAGGCAGCCCTGGTACCACTCCTTCTGTCCCTGACAGTCCATCTTCCCTGTGCCTCCCAGGAATCACAATCTGTTGACTTGTGCCCAGGGAAGGGTTTGGTATCGGACCTCAAATCCCTCAACCTCAAGGCCTGGCTCTTGAGGAGTTAGAGTTTGCTGATTTACACCTCTCTCAGGGTGTTCTTGAGATCTAAAGGCTTCAGAAAGCCTTCCACTAGAGCTACTTATAGTTCTAAATGGAAAGGTTTTCCATTTGGTGTGCTGGGAAAATATTTCCCAGAATCTGCTGAATTGCCCATTTTGTTAGATTACATGGTACATCTTAATTCCTTGGGTCTCAGACCAGCTACCCTGAGAGTTCATTTGGCAGCTGTGTCTGCTTTTGTGTCAACAGGAAAGTCATCCCTCTTTCCTCTCATCCTGTGTTTTCCAAGTTTTTAGGGATTACTCCATACTAATCCTCCCTTTAGAACCGGCCTGCTTGGGACCTTAATGTTTGCATTGCCCAGTTAATGCAACCCCTTTTGAACCTCTGTCTTCTGCAGAGCTTAAGTACCTAACTTGGAAAACTGTTTTTCTGGTGGCTATCACTTCTGCCAGACATAAGTGAATTGCAAGCCTTGTCAGTGGAGACTGACTTTATTTCTTTCCACAGGGATAAGGTAGTCCTTAGGACTAATAGGAAGTTTTGCCTAAGGTGGTTTCAGATTCCCATCTTAATCAATCTATCTCCCTTCCAGTATTTTTCACTGATCACTCCTCTTGGTGAGAGGAGATTGCACAGCCTGGATGTTAAGAGAGCTCTTAGTTATTATATAGGCGTACCAAGGTCACAGGTTGAATCCTCCAACTTTTCCTTACCTATGGTGAAGTTGGGAAAGGCAAACCTGCCACTAAGAGATCAATAGCCAGGTGGATTGTCTCTTGTATCCAATTTTGTTATCAGAAAGTGGGCAGACCCCCCCCCTGGTTTGAGGGCTCATTCTACCAGGGGTACAGCTGCGTCTCTAGCTGCTGCCAGAGATATCCCTTTATTAGAGATTTGCCAGGCTGCTACTTGGAAAACGGTCACACTTTTACAAGCATTACTCCCTGGATGTCCAGGCCAGAGAGATGCTCGGTTTAGCACAGCTGTTCTTCAGAGCCTATTCCTAAGTAGGTTCTGCCCTCCTCCATGGAGGTACTGCTGTGTATTCTGCTAATGTCTATAATATAGCAAGACTTCATGTTGTTTGAAGAAAAATTACTCACCTTAGTAATGTTGTTTCTTCTAATGAGTCTTGCTATATGAACCTCCCCAACCTGCCCCTCTCAGAACCTCTACTTGGTGGGGTGCGGGCAACTTAGTGTGGGCACTACTTATGTCCTGTTAGCATTTTGTCCCCTTTGGGACTTTGGGGGATGTGTATGTGCGCGTGTGTGTGTTTTATTATACTTATGTTCCATTTTCATACTATTAGAATGGTGTTAGTATTTCTGGTCCCCTGACTTGAGTCTTGGGTGTTGGGACCATCAATGGTTGTTATTATTTAGGTAGCCATTTGGCTAGTGTGAGTTACAGCTTCCACAGACCTTAGTGAGTTTGGCTCGTAAAGATCTGACAGTTCAAGTTTGAAATGACACAGATAGAGATGCTGCTCGTGCCAAAATTCTATTTTGGAATGGTTTTAACCATTTCACTCCGGGGCAGTTCTAGAGCTGGAACAAACTGCTAATGTCTATAATATAGCAAGACTCCATTAGAAGAAACAACATTACTAAGGTGAGTAATTTTTTCTTCCTGTCTATATAGTCCCCCATGGACTGTCAGGAGGTGACATTGAGCCGGATCTTGATCTTCGGCTGGGTGATGATTTTGATGACAAGTCCGCCTTAGGGGCAGGGATCAATCCTCCTGCAGAGCCTGTGGTCAAAGACCTTTCCTTTAAGTCTCTGCTAAAGAATTTAAATTCTACCCTTTCTCTTCAGACCATGGAAATCGATCATGAGAAGCTTCTACATCTCCAATATCTGCATGTTCCGGAAATCCCTACGGATTTAACCCCTCTTTCGAGACCCTTTCCCAGATGGTGTGGAGCACAGCTCGTACAATAAACAAAGAATCTTGCAAGATCGACACCTTGGGTAAGCGAGTCTTTACTGCTTCAACCCTGGGCATGTGCATTGCTAGCTACCAGGGTTATTTTTCTCAATACGAGTATGTACTCTGGCATTCGCTCAAAGCAACAGTAGAAGCTCTGCCCGAATCAGAAGTTAATTCAGAGCTACTACAGACCATTACTAGAGGTATTGAATCCAACAATAAACAGATTAAAGCTGCCATGGACGCTTTCGATACTGCCTCCAGAGTGGCAGTGACTGGTATTTGCACCCTTCGCCATTCTTGGTTATGCACTTAGGTCTTCATGAATTACACCCAATGAAAGGTCATCGCCTTACCTTTCGACGGTATATATCTGTTTAGACCTCAAGTGGAGCAAGCACTAGAGACCACCCAGAAACTAGGTCCGCTATTAGGACAGCTAGACCCCTTCCCACTGCCTCTTGAGGAGGCGGGAATAAGCGTCACTTTCATAACTGTCAGTCCTTTCGTGGCAAAAGCAGAGGAGGTTTTAACAGAAACCGAACCCCTCAGCTGCAAAAGAAAATGCAGCAAAAGGCACAGGGCCCAAAAGCACCCAGTGCCACTCTCTGAGTTTCCGGCTCTGGTCCCACCTTAGCTGTCTGAGGGGAACTCTTCCTTGGCAGTAGGAGGACATCTGATTCATTTCTACAACCAGTGGAAGTCGATAACATCAGACAAATGGGTCCTCAGGATAATCCGTGAGGGGTACTCTCTCAACCTGTCAGAAACCCCTCTGAATTATCCTCCCAAGCAGCAACCCAAGCTGTCTGCTGTGCAGTCAGACCTTCTTGCTTCTGAGGTGCAAGGCTTTGTGAACAATGGAGCAGTAGAAGTAGTCCCGCTGGATCAGCGAAACACAGGTTTCTACTCCCACTGCTTTCTGGTTCCAAAGAAAACAGGTGATATGCTCCCTATTCTCGACCTCAGAAAGTTAAACACGTTCCTCTACAAGGAAAAGTTCAAGATGATATCACACAGTACCCTGTTTCCTTTGATTCTTCAACACGATTGGCTAGCCTCCCCGGACATGCAGGACACCTACCAACACATTCTCATACACTCAAATCACCACAAGTACCTAAGGTTCATGGCATTGGGTCAACACTACCAATTCAGAGTCCTGCCCTTTGGGCTATCCTCGGCGCCTCAAGTCTTTACAAAATGCTGTGTAGTTTTTGCGGCGCATCTAAGGAAAATCGGAATTCAAGTATTCCATATCTGGACGACTGACTTCTCTCAAGCCCCTCCAGACAAGAGACTCTGGAGGCCGTGGCTACAGCCTCAGACTTCCTCACGTCCATGGGAGTTCTGCTCAACCTGAAAGAGTTGCAGCTGCAGCCCTCCCAGAAGCTTCTCTTCATAGGAGCCATTCTGGACATCTCCTGTGCAAAAGCCTTCCTTCCAGAAGACAGAAGGAGCAATATTCTACAGATGGCCTGCTTCATCAGAGAGAACAGCTCAGTTTGTGCTCTTTCAATGGAGTGGATGCTGGGTCTCATGGCATCCTATGTGTTCACTGTACCTCTAGCTTGTCTCCACATGAGAACCTCTCAGTGGATGCTCAGCACTCAGTGGTCACCAACCACTCACCCTCAGTCCTTTCTCATCAAGGTGAGAGAACCATTGAAACATCACTCACCTGGTGGTCTCAGGAAGACAACCTTGTAGAATTATATCCCTTCGCCCCTCTAGATCCCCAGATCTCCATTACCACGGATGCATCCTTAATGGGCTGCGGAGCTCACTTCCAGGATCTCCACACCCAGGGCACATGGACCCAGGATCTCCACAGCCAGGGCACGTGGACCCAGGACGAGTCCCAACTCCACATAAACTTTCTGGAAATGGGGGCCATTGTCTATGCAGTCCGAGCTTTGAAGGACATACTCTGTCACAAGAACATTCTCCTTCAAACGGACAACAAGGCAGTGGTGTATTACATCAACAAGCAGGGTGGTGCACACTTTTACCCATTATGCAGGGAAGCAATGAAAGTGTGGGAATGGTGCCTGGAGCACAAGGCTCTGATTCAGGCGCTCTGCCTGCTAGGAGTACAAAATGAACTGGCAGACTGTCTCAGCAGAACAGAGACAGATCCTCACTAGTGGTCTCTCGACTTATCCGTTGTTCAGTCACTCTTCAAAGAGTGGAGAACTCCGGATCTGGACCTTTTTGCATCGCCACTCGATGCAAAACTGCCTCTCTTCTGCTCCAGAAATCCAGAACCTGGCATTTTTTGTCAGGATGCATTCAGGCTGCGGTAGACAAAATGCTTTCTGTTCGCATTTCCTCCTCTTCCCCTAGTTCAGAGAGTGCTGCTCAAATTGGAGGCACGGGGGGCAGACTGATTCTCTTTGCCCCATTTTGGCCTCGCCAGATCTGTTTTCCTCTAATCAACAGACTATTGGAAACCTCCCCGAAACAGCTTCCACTCCAGATGGACCTTCTGACCAAGGGCCCTGTTGTTCATCCCAACCTGAGGTCTCTTCACCTCTACGCTTGGCTCTTGAGGAGATAGAGGTGAACCAGTTTAATGTTTCTCATAGAGTTTCAGATATTCTCCTAGCTGCGCGCAAGCCAGCTACTCAAAAAACATACGCAGATAAGTGGAAGCGTTTCTCTGTCTGGTGTGTGAAATCATCTTGGAATCCCTTTTCATGCCCACCAAGTAAAGTCCTGGAGTATCTCTGAGAACTCTCTAACACAGGTCTGCAGTACTGTACAGTCAAAGTTCATCTTTGCGCAATTTCCACATACCATGAGCCTGCACTTTCTTTGTCCTTGGTTCAGTTACCTGTAGTCAAACGGTTTCTTAAGGGCATTCTGCATACCAGACCACCCATTAGACATCCAGTTGCAGCCTGGAACATTAACCTCTTGCTAGACATGCTCACTCGTAAACCCTTCGAGCCTCTAGCCACTTGTGAGTTGAAATCTCTGATTTGGAAGACTGCTTTCCTGGTGGCCATTACCTCTGCCCACAGAGTATCAGAAATATACACTTTGGTCACAGACCCTCCATACACTGTATTTCACAAGGATAAGGTAGTTCTTAGAATTCATCCTAAGTTCCTTCCTAAGGTTGTCTCGGAATTTCATTTGAATCAACCTTTAGTCCTTCCTACCTACTTTGCAAATTTCCAGAATGAGGGAGAGCGTACCCTTCATTCTTTAGATGTAAAGAGAGCTTTGCGGTTCTACCTGGACAGGACAAAAGAGATCTGCAAGGCTCAACAGCTGTTTGTCTCCTTCAGCACGACCCGGCTAGGTCAACCTGTTGCTACCAGGTGCATTTCAGCATGGTTAGTGGCATGCCTTCGTCACTGCTACTCCATGGCACAGGTCCAGCTGGAAGGCAGAGTGTACGCTCACTCTACCAGAGCAGTCGCAGCATCTCTGGCAGAGATTAGTAATGTTCCCATTGCAGACATTTGCAATGCGACCACCTGGAGCTCCGTGCACACTTTTGTCAAGCACTATGCCTTAGATGCCCATCCCAGACAGCATCAGTCTTTGGCAGGACAATTCTTAATGGACTTCTGTCCTAAGTGAGCTCCTCTCTCCTGCCACCCATCTTGGGAGATTATTTTAGCTCGGCACTCTCCCATTAGTGTGAATGAGTGGTGGAGACTCCGTCCAAGAAGATCAAGAATTACGATAAGTACGTAATTTCCATTTCTCACCCCAGGAATACTCCAATATTCCTAAGTATTCTGTAGTGTGCCTTTAAGTCAGATCTGCCCGGAGACAGAACATTATGCTAATGATGGAATCATTGGCATGAGCCACTTTTCAAATGCCGCCACCTATCAACTGCCTACATTCTAACCCTCAGATTTCTCTCTCCGCCTGTCAAGTCCAGACGCTCGGAGATTTTCTCCTCATCATCTCGTCAGAGAAGCCTTAAATAAATAAAAACGCTTAAGTATCTTTTATTTATTTTCATTTACTGCCTCTTATCAGTGTAATTTTAATAATCGTTAGCTTAATTTAGTTCATTTCAGTTGTTTTCTCGGTTTCTCAAGGTTCGGTACAACCGCTGAAGAACCACGGCTTTTTTAGTTATTTAGCGTGGATTTCCCCCTTATTTACTGTTATTTTCGTTTTCAAAAGTTTTAAAGTTTATTATTTTGGAAACCGATAACCTCGGTTACCGAACCGCTAGTCTCGGTTCCTTTTCTCTAGGTTCTCGGTTCCGATCAGTTTTTCTGATCGGTTTCTGAACCGACCGCAACCGATAAAGTTCTTGACTTTTATCTTTAAAAATACTCTAATTGTTTATTTGTTAGCGGTTGCGGTTTTTCAAACAAAATGTCAGAAAAAACGAAAAAGAGAGCTGGAGAAGTGGGAACCCAGTTTCAAAAACTGTACTGAATGTGGTAAAGTTTTTGCCAAGGCAGATAAACACTCCATTTGTGTTTCTGCCTTGGTTTTGACCATCTTAAAACCACTTGTGAAATTTGTCAAACTTTCCCTGAGAAGACGCTCGAAAAACATTTGGAAAGATTGAACAAAAGATTTAAGGGTCCCTCTGGCTCTGACCAGCCGAAACCCTCAGGGTCTGTGGGTGAAACCACAACCTCTACTGTTACTACCCCTGATATGGGTAAAAAGAGACCTGCTGAACCGGTAGCTCTCCAGTTCCAGGCAACAAACAGAAAAAGACAAGGCACACTGAACCCCCTGCTGATAAGGGGACTTCTGTGGTGCCTGCAGCTATGCCTTCTCATCTTGAGATTGCACAAGCTATAAAGACAATGCAAACTTTACAGGGTCTGCTGCCTGTGGTTCAACAGTCCCCAGCTCTGACCACTGTACCCCTAATCCACCCTCTTTTTCAGAGGAGCATGGGGAAGGGGAAGAGGAGGAAGACGAAGGTGAGCCTATAGAGCCTGAGGTCTCTCCTGAACAGGAGTTTGGCTGTCCTCCCAGGTCTACAGAGGATTATTCCTCTAATTTTTCCTTTGTCAGGAAAATTGTAGATGCCTTGGACATCCCTACCTCTGAAGTGGTAGAGGATGAGGAGGAGGCTGAGTATCTCAAAATGATGGGTTTAACTCCCACTATAAAGTTGTTACTTCCCATAAACCAGTTCTTTAAAAGAGATGCTTTAAAACTCCTCCAGACTCCTGGGTCCGTCCCTCCTTTGGAAAAAGGTTGGATAAAAAGTATCAGCTTGACAGAACAGGAGCTGAATTTTGGTTTTCGCACCCTGACCACCGGGGGTGGTGCAAGCTGCAGCATGTGACATGGCAAAGGTCACTCTGGCTTTCCACCTTCCAGAGACTGATAGTATGGCCAGGAAAGGTTACTTTTCAGCCTCTCTGGCCATCAGGCAGGCTAACTATGAAGCTGTGCAGCCCAATACCAGAAGACTCTCTAGCAGTCTGTTCTGGCTATGGCTGAGAAAGTTCCTTCCTCTCTTTCTGCAGACCAAGCTGAAACTGCTAGGTCTGGCCTAGAGGCTGCCAAATATCAGTTTCAAATGGCAGCAGATAGTAATGAAACTGCTACTAGGTGGATGGCAAATACCATCGCCCAAAGAAGGTTTGCCTGGTTAAGAGCCACAAACCTTACACAGGATACCCAGATTAAAGCTCTGGATTTTCCTATGAAGGGTACCTCCTTATTTGGCAGCCATACAGAGGTCTACATGAAGAAGGTGGATGAATATAAAGCCACCTTCCGCAGTAACTCTGCAAAAGAGAAACCTTCCACCTCCACTAGACCCTATAATAGGGGAGGCAGAGGCAGGTAATTCCATTCCAGGCCTTTTAACCAGGCCATAGTGGTTCCTCAGGCACCCCAGTATCCCCAGCAAGGTTACTTTAGGGGTAGGGGCAGGAGAAGTACCAGGCGTGGTGCCCAACTTCAGCCCCTAATCAAAATAGGATTCCTGACTTCCTAGATCAGGCTGCCTCTCTCCTTTACCAGTAGGGGGCAGACAGACCCATTATTTCCAGATTTGGAAACCATCACCACAGACAAGGGGGTTCTGGAAATAGTGGGTCAGGGACTGTCCTTAAATTTCAAGTCCTTCCCCTCCCTAAAAACTAGGGTTTTCAAACAAGTCTCTCTTCTAGAGAGAAAACTGTTAGAAAAGGAGGTAAAACACCTTCTATTATTAAAGGCAGTGGAACCTGTACCTCCGCAGCAAATGGAAGACTGACTACATTCAATAGATTTCCTTACACCAAAGAAAAATGGAGAGTTGTGGCCTATCTTGGACCTAAGGGTCCTCAACAGGTTCCTGACAAAGCCAAAATTCAAAATGGTAACACTGTCTCTGATTCCGCCAGCACTCCAAAAAGGAGATTGGCTGGCATCATTGGACCTAAAAGATGCTTATTTTCATATCCCCATAAGGGAGTCTCACAGAAAGTACCTCAGGTTCAGACTCCCTTCAGAGCATTATCAGTTTTCAGCTCTACCATTCAGTCTCACCTCAGCTCCAAGGGTGTTCACCAAGTGTCTGGCTGCAGTGGTGGCACACTTGTGGAGGCAAGATGTCACAGTTTTTCCTTGTCTGGACAACTGGCTAGTGGTGGGAAAATCCCCACAGCAGTTAACAGAGCATCTTCAACTCACTCAGCAACTCCTGGAATCTCTGGGGTTTCTTCAAAACATAGAGAAATCAGTTCTCTTCCCTTCTCAAATTCAGCAGATCATAGAGGCAGAATTGAATGCCAAAGTGGGCAGAGCCTTCTTACCCAGGGACAGGGTAAAAAGCATCCTGCAGTTGGCAGGTCCTTTCAAACTAAATTTCCAAGGCCTGCAAGGCAATTTCTCCAGCTCCTGGGGCACATGGCAGCTGCCACAGGCACAGTCCTGGGTGCCAGGTTTCAGATGAGGGACATCCAATTTAATTTAAGGGCTCATTGGTGCAAAAGAAAGGATGCCCTCTCAAAGCTCATCCCTGTAACAAAAACATTCATTCAGGCCCTCCAATGGTGGAAGGTGGAAGCCAACCTCAGAGAAGGGGTCCCCTTTCAAAAGGAGCTTCCATCAGTGATTCTCACAACAGATGCACCCCTATTAGGATGCGGGTCTCATCTGGCAGAACACACTATTCAGGTCACTTGGTCAAGTGCAGAAACTCTCTTACATATCAGTCTGTTAGAGCTCAGGGCAGTGTATCTGGCAATGCACGCCTTCAAATCACTGATACAGGGAAAGGTAGTACAGGTCAGAACAGACAACACTGCCACCATGTACTACATAAACAAGCAGGGAGGAACAAGGTCAAGCCTTCTCTGCACAGAAGCAATGCAAATCTGGACCTTGGCTTACTCTCTAGGATCCTCGCTGCAAGCCATTGACTTGCCAGGCAAGGACAATATCCTGGCAGATGCCTTAAGCCGAATCAGTCAGGCCCATCACGAATGGTCACTGAACAAGCAGGTGGTGCAAACACTATTCAGGAGATGGGGCACTCCGGAGATGGATCTTTTTTGCCTCACATCAAAGTTACCTTCTACCTCAGTACTGTTGCAGGCCTGCAGCAGTGGGATCAGTCCCGCTGGATGCTGTCATTTTGGATTGGTCTGGGAACTTCCTTTATGCATTTCCTCCATTTCCTCTAGTGTACAGGGTAGTGTTGAAAATCAGGCTTTAGCCAGCCACAATGATTCTGATAGCCCAGACTGGGCCAGACAGCCATGGTACCCTCTATTGCTCTCCATGTCAATGGACAGACCAATACACCTTCCCAGGAGGCACAATCTTCTGGCCTTCAATCAGGGGAGGCTCCTATACCCGAATCTCAAGTCACTTAGATTCAAAGCTTGGCTCTTGAGGACTTAGAATATGCTGGTTTACAGCTCTCTGAAGGAGTCATGGATGTTTTAAGGGGGTATAGGAAACACTGTACCAAGAAAACTTATGCTGCAAAGTGGAAGAGATTTTATTTTTGGTGTTCCAGCAGAGATATAGTGCAAGCACAGGCAGGAGTGCCACTTGTGCTGGACTATTTTGTTTATCTGCATTTCCTAGGCTTGCAGCCTTCTACATTAAAGATTCATCTGGCATCAGTCTCTGCTTACACTTCAGCAGGTAAGACTGTTTCTTTTGCATCGAACCCTATTTTTGAGAGGTTCTTCAAAGGCCTATCCCATATGTACCCACCAGTTAGGGAACGGGTGCCAGCATGGGATCCTAATATTAGTATTGCTCAACTTATGGCTTCTCCTTTTGAGCCCATGTTTTCAGCACCCTTGAAGTATGTCACATGGAAAACAGTGTTTTTGGTTGCCATTACTTCTGCTAAAAGGATTAGTGAGCTTCAGGCCTTATGCACTGAAAAGGACTGTATTGCCTTTCACATGGATAAGGTGGTCCTTCAGACCAACAGGAAATTCCTTCCCAAAGTAGTTTCAGACTTCCATCTGAGTCAGTCCATCACTTTGCCAGTGTTTTTCACTGAGCATTCTTCTTCTGGTGAACGCAGGCTTCATAGCCTGGATGTCAAGAGAGCTTTGAGCTACTACATGACAGCTACTAAGCTCCAAAGACAGGAGAGGAAACAGCTCTTCCTCACTTATGGGGATGTGGGAAAGGGAAATCTAGCATCTAAAAGGTAAATTTCTCGTTGGATTGTTCAGTGTATCCAGTTTTGCTATTCAAAGGTGGGCAAGGAAGCACCAGCAGGGCTCAGAGCCCACTCCACAAGGGGTACAGCTGCCACACTGGCAGCAGCAAGAGATGTTCCCTTGGTGGATATTTGCAAAGCAGCAACCTGGCGAACAGTACATACATTTGTCAAGCATTACAGCTTGGACATCCAGGCTAGATCTGGTGCCAGGTTTGGTACAGCTGTCCTGCACAGCCTGTTTCCAAAATAGGTTCTTTCTGCCTCCAGAGGTACTGCTTCTTAATCTGCAGAAGAGTTAGGAATATTGGAGTATTCCTGGGGTGAGAAGAAAAAGTTACTTACCATAGTAACCTTGTTTCTTCCAGGGGATACTCCACTATTCATAACTCTCCCACCCTGCCTCCCCTATTAAGAACCAGTGGCCTCTGCATTCCATACTGTAATAGAGAGTATGTATGCCACATTATACTCTTTATTGGAACTCATTCTTTGCTTTTTCTCCTTTTCAGGTGATTCTGACATAGGAGTTTGTGGGCTCCAGTTGGAGGTTTGGGTGTGGGAATTTTAAATTTAATTCTTTCTATTGGTATATATTGGGCTCTGTCTTTCCAGGCGTCCATGAAATCTGAAGGTTAGAGTGTAGGCAGTTGATAGGTGGCAGCATTTGAAAAGTGGCTAATGCCAATGATTCCATCATTAGCATAACATTCCATCTCCGGGCAGATCTGACTTAAAGGCACACTGCAGAAGAGTTATGAATATTGGAGTATCCCCTGGGAGAAACAAGGTTACTATGGTGAGTAACTTTTTTCTTTTGGTTTCACCCCCAGCTGCTTAAAATAACCCTGGAGAGAAACATTGTTAGCTTGTTTTAAAGAAAATCACAATCGGTTATCAGTTTAGTTTCAGCATTTTCATATGTTAACCCCTTATGTCCATCAGTCATTTGTTGCCACAGTTTCTTCAGGCACTGTCTTTCTTTCCTGGCTTTCCAGATCTTGGAACTGTGCTCAAACAAGTCCGAATCAAAGTCACTGAAGGAAAAGTGTCCCCACCATTTGAGATTTTCTTTGCCTGAGCTCTTGTTACCACTGCTGCTGAAACTGCAGGGTTCAGTTCCTCTGAGATTAACTCAGTAAATCCTGGACAGTCATTTCTAATAATCACGGGTACAGGTAACCTAGGTACTACCCCACTTTCATTTGGTGCGACTCACCCTTAATGGTCAGAGTCACTTGGGTGGTGGGATAGTATTGAGTGTCCTCGTGGATGCAGATGACACCAGTACCCGGTCCTTTTGCACAGTGTTTTCCCAGCACTTCAACATGCACTAGGGTCTGTCTGCTTCCTGAATCAGTGAGTCCCTTTACAGTCTTATCCCCCACCTTCACATCTGTTAAATACTTGCCACTTGCCCCAATTTACTAAGGACATATCTGCTCCAGTGTCACTCTTCTTACGGCAATTTCTTGCAATATGACCTGGCTTATTACAGTTATAGCAAATAACGTCTTTGGGCACAGATTTGTTACCCCCACCAGAGTTCTTATCAGACTTGGAGTTTAAATGGAAAAAAGAGGGTCTTACTGGTGCTTGGCTGTTTTCTTGCTGCTGTGGCGTCTGTCTGGCTATTTAGTAGTCTTCGGCCAAAGAAACAGCATTTTCCCCATTCTCTGGTCAGTGTTCCTTTACCCAAAGCTGCACATCTGTAGGCAGGATGTTGCTGAATTGCTCCATGGCAAATGTGTTGATCTGTGGAACTGTTTTGCCCTCTTGTTAGAGCCATTTTATTAGGAGTTCTCTGAGTCAGGTGAAGGATTGTCGACTGAGTTGTACTAAAGAGATCAAAATCTCTGCCTGTAGGTCTTTCCTGAGATGTCATACCTTTTCAGGATTTCGCCTTTCACCAGGTCATAGTTTTCTGACTGTGCAGTGTCCATATTACTGTAGGCAAGTTGGGCTTTCCCTGTCAGGTAGGGTACCAGTCTGATTGTCCGTTGCTGCTTTGGCCATTGGGAGGCTGTAGCAACTCTTTCAAAAGTTGTCAGGTATGCCTCGATATCATCCAAGGGACACAACTTTGTAAGTTTAATGGCTTTTAAGTTGCTTGTCTGGATCTGTGCCAGATCCTCTGCCTTTGATAGCTTACAAGGCATCCAGCCATCGCTGCTCCTGTCGCTGCTTCTCTTCTATCCTCTGCTGCTCCTGTTGCTGCATCTCTTCTCTCCTCTGTGCTTCTAAACATTGAATCTCTTTTTCTGTCTGCTTCTCCATCTCTTTTTGTTGTATAGCCCACCATTTGTAAAAGTCCATCAGGCTTTCAGGTTCTGTCACTGCCTGTTCTTTTTTCAGAACTTGTGCTGGCTGTATAATCTTAGCTTGGACTTCTGTCTCTGCTCGTTTGGCTTCTATTCACCTGGTAACCACTCCTGGACTTGCTGCTGCAGAATCCATGCCTTTCTCTGTGCTTCCCTGGTACTAGATCCAGTACCCACTCACGAAACTCCTGGCTTAGAGTATGCACGGTGTGATCCCACTTAGGCAGACACCATCTGTCATCGAGGCACAAGTCAGGAAGCATAGGAAAAACCAGGAGCAGTTGTAGAATTCACAAAAAGTGTTTATTAGTACTAGCAATACTATCAAAAAAAATAAAATTGTTCAGAATAACTATTTACAAAGGCAGAATAAACAGAGAAGATCAATCTGAGTTTTTCTTCAATCTCTGTGTTCCCCCAAAGCACTGCAGCTCTTGCTCTTATAAGTCTTTGCGATCCCCCTCCTTAACAAGCATCCTGTTTTTTTTCTAAAATGTTTGTCAATTTCATGCAGGTGCAGCAAGAACACAATGGGCTGGATATTCAAACTGCGCCATTCTGTGGCCCAAGCTCTTGCGCTGCTCAAAAAAGTTGCGCTGGGGTGTGGCCGGGGCGATATTCAACGGAGTTGCGCTATTGAGCAACTCCTTTGAATATCGCCCCCCAGCCACAGCCACTGTGCATGGCGCAGTGGAACTTGCGCCGCAAGTGGTCGAGTGGAGCATTCAAGATGCAGTGGCGCCAAGTTCCATTGCGCCATGTGCAAATTTCCGATATTCAAAGGTGACATGCAGATGGGGCCATAATTCATGCAAAGCGCATACGGGGCCACTTGCATCTACCACAACCCCATTTGCATCCCGTGCTGTCTGGAGTGCACGATCCCCAGCAATTAGCCTGGCTCTACTGGCAGCAGCAGCCATCGGGGACCAGCGCCCCTGCAGCCCGATTGTGGGCATAACATAAATGAACCCCCAACTGGCCCGATCGCGGGCATAACATAAATAAACACCCCCGACTGGCCTGATCGCGGGCATAACATAAATGTACCCCGACTGGCCCGATCGCGGGCATAACATAAATGAAACACACCCCTCCGACTGGCCCGATCACGGGCATAATGTAAAACCTCTCCCCCCACTGGCCTGATCGCGGCCAGAATGAGTTCACCCCCAAAGAGCAATATCCCTGGTGGTCCAGTGGACATGAAGCCCGATCATGAGCAAGATAAGAGTCAAACTCCCCAAGTCCAGTTCCCTGGCGGTCCAGTGGCCCCACCCACGGGCCCCACCACCCTACTCCCCGTCCAGCGGTGGGCGGCAGCACCCCACCCGCCTGTCGCCCGCCGCCCGCCAACTGACTGCTCGGTGAGGGCTGCATGCCCATTGGTTCAGAGCAAGAGCCAATTCATTCATTCACATATCTGGACTGCCTTATGCGGTATGGGCTGCCGCCCATTGGCTCTTGCTCTGAACCAATGGGCGTGCAGCCCTACCGAGCAGTCAGTCGGCGGGCAGCGGGGCGCCTCACTGAACAGTCGCTCTGGAGATTTCTCCTTCAGCTCGGTTCAAAAGTCGGTTAAAGTGTCTGTTAAAGTTGTCGGTTTTAAGCCGAATTTATTCCGCATAGTCGGTTCAGTCTCTGTCTGCGGTACTGTGAGTACTAGATAGGTTTTTGTCTGAATTCTGTGTGGAAATTGTAAAGTTGTTTGATCGGTTCGGCTGAACTGATCACTTATAGTGAATTCTTGTATTTTACTTTAGAGTGTGGTTACCAGTCCTTATCGGTTCTAAAAAAAACATGTTTTGAATGTTTTTTTAAAATACCTGTGACATGGTTAGGAACCGATAAGGGAGCCTTGCCTGGCGGTTGCCATAAAAAAGGTAAGTTTGGTTAGGTTGGCCATGTCTGAGAAACCCAAGAGGAAAACCAGACCCACTGGGTTTCAGCACTGCAGTGAGTGTGGGGAGGTCTTTGCTAAGGCCGATCCCCACACTACCTGTGTTGATTGTCTGGGGTTTGAACACCTCGATACAGACCACCAAATTTGTAAACATTTTCCTAAGTCTACCCTTGAGAAGAGATTAGGTAGACTTAGGGAAAAGGAGGCAGAGAAGTCCGCTGATCTGGATGGCCAGCCCGGTTCGGTTCCGACCCAACCAGAAGGAGTGCCCTCTGACCAGGGTGATACTTCTTCAGGCAAGAGGAGAGCCGTTCCTGAGGGGTCGGTTCCTACAAAAAGGAACCGCAAAGAGAAATCAACTGGTTCGTATCCAGAGCTTCATGTTCCGACCGCTGAGGAAATAGCCAGAGCGATTTGGATGTGGAATCGCTTCACCCGGTTTTGACCGATCCGGCACCTTTTGGCAGGGGTTCGGTTTGGTCGGTTCCCCCGGTTCAAGATTACGCCCCTGAAGACTTTTATGAACCGGAGTTTGAGGAAGAGGGGGAGTTCGAAGATGATGATGATGATGATGGTGAAAGTCTGGATGTGCCTCTGGAACTGGACATCTCCCCAGACAGACCTTCTGGTGTTTCCTCTCCTAGGCTTTCTGAGTCCCTTCCCCCTATCTTTTTTACAAAAAAGTGGCTGAAACCCTCCAGCTTCCTATGGAGGAGGCAATGGAGGATCAGGAGGAGCCTGATTATGTGGAAATGATGGACATCCCAGAGTCCAGCAGACTGTCTATTCCCCTTCACAAATCCTTTGGGAAGCAGACACAGAAAATCCTAAAGTCTCCCAATTCTGTACCTCCTGTTGACAGAAGAATGGAAACGAGGTATACACTATCAGGCTCAGATACGGAGTTTCAAACAACATGAAGTCTTGCTATATTATGACATATGCAGTGAGTCCCAACCTTCGAACTGCTCCGGAGGTGAAAGAGTTAACTTTCCATGCCAGGCATGGAACTTTGAGCTCAAGCTCGGTTGAAAACTCTGTCTGTTGTTCTTCAAACTCAAACTGTCAGATTCTTTACTCCGCCTCACTGAACACTCGCTCCGGAGATTTCTCTTTCTGCTCGGTTCATTTTGTCGGTTAAAGTATTAATTTTTCGTTTTTTTAACCGAATTTAAACCACAACCGGTCAGTTCAAGCTCTGCCTGTGGTATTTGTAAGTACTAGATAGGTTTTACATTTACTTTCTGTGTGGAACTTGTAAACGGTTTATCAGTTCGGTTTGAACCGATCAGGTTGTTTTAAATACATTGATCTGTCTTTTAGAGTGCGGTTCCCGGTTCTTATCGGTTCTAAAAAAAACGGATTTCATTACGTTTTTTTCCACGACCCGTGACACGGTTGGGAACCGATAAGAGTCTTCTTGATTGATTGCCATAAGCGGGCAAGTTTTTGGTTAGGCTGGCACTATGTCTGAGAAACCAAAAGAAAACCGGGCCCACTGGGTTTCAACACTGTAGTGTCTGTGGGGAAGTCTTTGCTAAGGCTGACCCCACACCACCTGTGTTTATTGTCTGGGGTTTGACCACCTCAATGCAGACTGCCAGATTTGTAAAAATTTTCCTGCAGCTACCCTGGAGAAAGAGTTGGTAGGATCAGGCAAAGGAGGCCAAAAGTCCGCTGAACGGATGGCCAGCCGGTTCGGTTGAAACTGAACCGGAGGGTGCCCTCTGACCAGGGCGAGAAGGTTCCAGCAAAAGGACTAGAAAATCAGCTGGTGTGGAGCCAAAACTTCCCTCTCCAACTGCTGAAGAAATAGCCAAAGCAATTAAAATTGTCCAGTCGCTTTCCCCGGTTCCGACCGAACCGGCACCATCAGGTAAGCGTACGGTTCGGTTAGTTCCACCAGTTCAAGAGTATGATTTAGAGGAATTTTATGAACTGGAGGAGGGGGAAGAGGAGTATGAGGAGAATGAATGTGGATTTGAAAGTCTGGATGTGCCCATTGAACCGGACATCTCCCCAGACAGACCTTCAGGAGTGTCTCCCCCTAGGCTTTCTGAGTCCTCTTCTCATTTTATGTTTTATAACAAAGTCGCTGAAACCCTCCAGCTCCCTATGGAGGAAGCTGTGGATGATCAAGAAGAGCCTGACTATGTAGAAATGATGGATATCCCAGAGTCTAGGAGACTGTCTATTCCTTTGCATAAATCTTTTGGGAAACAGACAGTAACAATCCTAAAAACTCCTCACACTATACCTCCTGTGGATAAAAGAATGGACAAGAGGTATACATTGTCAGGCTCTGATATGGAGTTCCTTACACAACAATGCAGCCATGTTGGGGTAGTGCAGGCTGCAGCCTGTAACAAGGCAAATATTCCCTAGCCTCACACCCCTGACAAGGACTCCAGGAGGATTGATGCCATGGCAAAGAAACAGTACATGGCAGCATCCTTGGGACTCAGACAGGCAAATTATATGGCTTATGTTGCTAGATACAGAAATCCAGATGGGACACTGTTATGGCTCTAGCAAAGCAGGTCCTAGGCCAGCTTGCCAAGGAGCTGGAGCAGGTGGCTGCTGATGGTAGTGAGCATCTAAGGTGCAATTTCATGCTGCAGTGGACTCTAATGATGTGTCATCAAAGTCATGGCTACATCTGTGGCTCTTCGCAGAATGGCTTGGCTCAGATGTACTAGCCTGTCCAGGATACCCAGACTAAGGCCATGGATTTTCCTGTTGTGGGTAACTCTCTGTTTGGGGAGCAGACAGAGATTACTTGAAAAATGGATGAGTATAGGACCACCTATAGGAGTGCACAGGCCAAGGAAAGGCAAGCCACTCCTCAAAGGCAGCCTTCCAGGGTCAGGGGTAGGCCTTTTCATAGGCCTTTTTACCAAGCCCAGGCCTCCTCTTCAGCTTATGCCCAGAGGGGGTTCTTTAGAGGGAGAGGCAGACGGGGTACAAGCAGACTTGCTTCCACCCCTCAGCCTAAAGCCCCTGCCAAGCAGGCACCCTGATGGGGTGGCCAGGGTCGATTCTCCACTACCTGTAGGGGGCAGGCTGGCTTACTTTGTCCAGGACTGGAAGTCTCTAACATCAGACAAGTGGGTCTTGGAAGTAGTAAGCCAGGGACTGGTTCTCAGCTTCAAAAAATTTCCGAAGATGAGAGCCAGATCCTTTCCACCTGCAAATCCATCAGAGGCTCTTGCCCTAGAGGCAGAAGTTTGTACCCTGTCTCTCAGAGCTGTGGAAAGGGTTCCACCCCTACACCAGGGCAAAGGATTGTACTCCAGGTACTTTTATTACCCCAAAAAAGACAGGAGAATGGCGGCCTATCCTGGATCTCAGATACCTAAACAAGCACCTTTTAAAACCAAAATTCAGAATGGTGACTCTGGGAATTATTTTACCCTCTCTAAGGCCAGGGGACTGGCTAGCGTCCCTGGACCTCAAGGATGCCTACTTCCATGTTCTCATCAGAAGCTCCCATCGAAAGTACCTCAGATTCGAACTGCCCTCAGGCCATTACCAGTTCAGAGCAATGCCCTTCGGCCTCACCTCTGCCCCAAGGGTATTCACAAAATGCCTGGCAGTAGCAGTTGCCCTCTTAAGAAGGCAAAAAATTGCCATCTTTCCTTACCTGGACGATTGGCTCATAGTAGGCCAGTCTCCAGACCAAGTCAAATTACATCTTCAGGTAACTCAGCAACTGCTTACTTCTCTAGGTTTCCTTCTCAATCTTCCAAAGTCAGTCCTAGAGCCTGTCCAGCTTCTCACCTTTATAGGTGCAGAACTGAACACAAAAGAAGCCAGAGCCTTCCTTCCTCTGGAAGAGCAAGGACCCTAATCTCTCTGGCCTCCTCTTTCACCTGCAGGTCTCTCGACCAGCAAGGCATTTTCTTCAGCTCCTGGGACACATGGCTGCTTCAACAGCAGTGGTGCAGGGAGCCAGATTTCAGATGAGGGACATTCAGTTCCATTTGAGAGCCTTTTGGTCTCAAAGGAGAGACCTTCTAACCAAATTGATCCCAGTGACTCAAACCCTGGTCCAGGCCCTTCAGTGGTGGCAGGACCAGAGCAATCTGAGACAGGGGGTCCCCTTCGCCCCTCAGTCTCACTCCTTAATCCTTACTACAGATGCTTCCCTCTTGGGGTGGGGAAGCTCACATGGGCGACTTCACTACCCAGGGATTGTGGTCCCCTCAGGAATCTCTGCTCCACATCAATCTGTTGGAACTCAGAGCAGTTTTTCTAGCACTTCAAGTTTTTTCCAAATCTGTTCAGAACAAAGTTATTCAGGTCAGAACAGACAGTACCACCACAATGTGGTATATCAACAAGCAAGGGGGCACTTGGTCTACGGCCTTGTGCACCGAAGCAATGAAGTTGTGGTCTGTGGCTTACTCTTTGAACACCTCCCTTATGGCAGTTCACCTCCCAGGCAAGGACAATGTCCTGGCAGATGCTCTCAGCAGGATTTCCCAGGGCCATCATGAATGGTCACTGGATCCCCTAGTACTGGAGGTAGTATTTGCCAGATGGGGCACCCCGCAGATAGATCTTTGTGCAGCCCCAGACAATCACCAACTTCCCCTTTTTTGCTGCAGTCCCCCAGTGTTGGGCTCAGTCCCTCTGGATGCCTTCCTTCTCTGTTGGAAAGGGAAGTTTCTCTATGCCTTTGCCCCCTTCCCTCTTCTGTTCAAGGTGCTAGTCAAAATCAGATCTCAACCCTGCAAGATGATCCTGATTGCTCCAGATTGGGCCAGGCAGCCCTGGTACCCACTCCTTATGTCCTTAGCAGTCCACCTTCCCCTGTGTCTTCCCAGGAATCACAATCTGTAACCTGTGCTCAGGGAGAGTTTGGTACCAGACCTCAAATCTCTCAATCTCAAGGCCTGGCTCTTGAAGAGTTACAGTTGCTGACCTACACCTCTCCCAAGGTGTACTGGATATCCTGAAAGCTTCTAGGAAGCCTTCCACCAGGGCTACTTATAATTCCAACTGGAAGAGATTTTCCATATGGTGCTCTGGAAAACATATTTCCCCAGAATCTGCTGATTTACCCACAGTCCTGGATTATATGGTCCATTTAAATACTTTGGGGCTGAGACCAGCTACCCTAACAGTGCACCTGGCAGCCGTGTCTGCTTTCTTATCAGCAGGTAAACTCTCTTCTCTTTCAGCTCATCCTGTATTCTCCAAGTTTTTCAAGGGGTTGCTTCACACCAACCTCCATTCAGGGACCCTGCCTCTGACTGGGATCTTAATATTTGCATTGCCCAGCTTATGCAACCCTTTTTAGCCTTATCTTCAGCAGACCTTAAGTACTTGACTTGGAAAACTGTGTTTTGGTAGCCATCTCTTCTGCCAGGCTTTATGTGAATTACAAGCATTGTCAGTGGAGCCTGATTTTATCTCCTTTCATAGAGATAAGGTGGTCCTCCAGGACTAACAGAAAGTTCTTGCCTCAAGGTGGTTTCTAGATTTCCACCTAATCAATCTATGTCTCCTGTGTACTTTCACTGACCACTCCTCCTCTGGCGAGAGGAGACTGCACAGTTTAGATATCAAAAGATCCCTTAACTACTACATAGATCGTACCAAGGGTCACAGGTTTGACTCTCTCCAACTGTTCCTCACTTATGGTGAGGTTGGTAAAGGGAAACCTGCCACTAAAAGATCCATTGCCAGGTGGATTGTGTCTTGTATCCAATTCTGCTATGAAAAACTGGGTAAGGTTCCTCCCTCAGGCCTGAGGGGCTCACTCACCAGAGGTACAGCTGTGTCTCTGGCTGCTGCCGGACATCCCTATCCTAGAGATATGTCAAGCGCTACCTGGAAAACAGTTCACACTTTTACCAAGCATTACTCCCTGGACATCAGGCTAGGAGTGATGCTCGGTTCTAACACAGCTGCTTCAAACCTATTCCTAAGTAGCTTCTGTCCCTACTCCATGGAGGTACTGCTGTGTAATCTGCATATGTCCTTAATATAGCAAGACTTCATGTTGTTTGAAGAAAAAGTACTCACCTTAGTGATGTTGTTTCTTCTAATGAGTCTTCTTTCTATTATGACCTCCGCCTGCCCCTCTCAGAACCTCTGCTTTTTGGGATGTGGGTGGGCAGTGCAGTGTTGGCATAGTAGATGCCCACCTTGTTTTTTCACCCTCCTTTTCGGGTGACTGGTGTTGTGTTTTCATTTTTTGGGTCTCTGACTTGAGTCTTTGTTTTGGGACCAAAAATGTGTTCTTATATTTAGTAACCAGTTAGTAGTGTAGGTTTAGCTTCCACAGAACTTAGTGAGTTTTGTTTCGTAAGATCTGAAAGTTTGAGTTGAAGAACAACAGACAGAGTTTTCAACCGAGCTTCGAGTTCAAAGTTCCATGCCTGGCATGGAAAGTTAATCTTTCACCTCCGGAGCATTTCGAAGGTTGGGACTCACTGCATATGTCATAATATAGCAAGACTCCATTAGAAGAAACAACATTACTAAGGTGAGTATTTTTTTCTTTTTTACTAACAATGCAGCCATGTTGGGGTAGTGCAGGCTGCTGCCTGTGACAAGGCAAATATTCCCTTGGCTTCACACCCCCCAGGCAAAGACTCCAGGAAGATGGATGCCATGGCAAAGAAGCAGTACATGGCATCTTCCTTGGGACTCAGGCAGGTGAACTATATGGCCTGTACAGCCAGGTACCAGAAGTCCAGGTGGGACACTGTACTGGCACTGGCTAAACAGGCCTCCCCAGCTGGCCAAGGAGCTGAGGAGGTGGCTGCTGATGGGATTGAGGCATCAAGGTACAAATTTCATGCTGCTGTGGACTCCAATGATATGTCATCAAGAGTCATGGCTACATCTGTGGCTCTTCAGAGGATGACTTGGCTCAGATGTACTAGCCTCTCACAGGACACCAAGGCTAAGGCCATGGATTTTCCTGTGGTGGGTAATTCTCTGTTTGGGGAGCAGACAGAGAATTACATGGAGAAAATGGATGAGTACAGGACCACTTATAGGAGTGCTCAGGCCAAGGAGAGGCAGGCAGCTCCTCAAAGGCAGCAATCTAGGGGCAGGGGCAGGCCTTTTCATTGGCCTTTTTACCAAGCACAGGCCTCTTCTCCCTTTTCACAGAGGGGGTTCTTCAGAGGGAGAAGCAGAAGGGGGATGAGCAGGGCTGCATCCACTCCTCAGCCTAAGGTCCCTGCCAAGCAGACACCCTGATGGGTCTGCCCGGGTCGACTCTCCTGTTCCTGTAGGGGGCAGGCTGGCTTACTTTGTCCAGGACTGGATGTCTATTACCTCAGACAATTGGGTCCTGGAAGTAGTAAGCCAGGGACTGGTTCTCAGCTTCAAAAAATTTCCAAAGATGAGAGCCAGATCTTTTCCACCTGCAGGTCTCTCCGAAACCCTTGCCCTAGAGGCAGAGGTTTCATCTCTTCTGGCCTTAAGAGCCATAGAGAGAGTTTCTACCCTACACTGGGGCCAAAGGTCTGTACTCCAGGTACTTCCTTACCCCCAGAAAAACAGGGGAGTGGCGACCCATCATAGATCTAAGATACCTGAACAAACATCTTTTAAAACCAAAGTTCAAGATGGTGATAATTCTTCCCTCTCTAAGGCCAGGGGACTGGCTAGCCTCCCTGGACCTCAAAGATGCCTATTTTCACATTCCCATCAGGTGCTCCCACAGAAAGTACATCAGGTTCAAGTTGCCCTCAGGCCATTATCAGTTCAAAGCAATGCCCTTTGGTCTAACATCAGCTCCAAGGGTTTTCACAAAGTGCCTGGCAGTAGTTGTTGCCTTTTTAAGAAGGCAAAAGATTTCCATTTTTCCATACCTGGACGACTGGCTCATAGTGGGTCAGTCTCCAGACCAAGTCAAGTCAGACCTGCAAGTGACCCAGCAAGTGCTAACTTCTCTAGGATTTTTTTCTCAGTCTTCCCAAGTTAGTTCTTAAACCAGTGCAGCTTCTTACCTTTATAGGGGCAGAGCTGGATACTGTCAAAGCAAGAGCCTTTCTTCCCCTGGAAAGGGCAAGAGTTCTTGTAGAACTGGCTTCTTCCTTCAGCCTTCAGGTATCCCGACCAGCAAGGCATTTCTTTCAGCTCTTGGGCCACATGGCAGCTTCTACAGCAATGGTCCAAGGGGCAAGGTTTCAGATGAGGGACATTCAGTTCCATCTGAGGGCCTTTTGGTCCCAAAGGAAGGATCCTCTTACCAAACTGATTCCAGTGACTCGGACTCTGATCCGAGCTCTTCAATGGTGGCAGGATCAGGGCAATTTAAGGCAAGGGGTCCCATTTGTCACTCAGTCTCATTCGGTGGTCCTTACCATGGATGCTTCCCTTCTGGGCTGGGGAGACCATCTGGCGGCTCTCACTGCCCAGGGATTGTGGTCCCCTCAGGAATCCCTTCTTCATATCAATCTCCTGGAACTCAGGGCAGTTTTTCTGGCCCTGCAAGCTTTCTCTCAGTCAGTGCAGAACAAGGTGGTTCAGGTCAGAACAGACAACACCACCACCATGTGGTACATCAACAAGCAGGGAGGCACTCAGTCCACGGCCTTGTGCATGGAAGCCATGAAATTGTGGTCCCTGGCTTATTCCCTGCAGACCTCTCTGATGACAGTCCACCTTCCAGGGAAGGACAATGTGCTAGCAGATGCACTGAGCAGGATTTCCCAGGGCCATCACGAATGGTCCCTGGACCCTCGGGTGTTGAAAGTGATTTTTTTCAAGGTGGGCACTACAGAGATAGATCTCTTTGCAGCCCCAGACAATCACTAACTTCCTCTCTTTTGTTGCAGAGCCCCAGTCGTGGGCTCAGTCCCTCTGGATGCTGTGATGTTGAACTGGGAAGGGAAATTTCTGTATGCCTTTCCTCCCTTTCCTCTACTGTTCAAAGTTCTAGTCAAGATAAGGTCACAACCTTGCAGAGTGATCCTGATTGCTCCAGACTGGGCCAGACAGCTTTGGTATCCCCTGTTGCTGTCTCTAGCAGTCTGTCTTCCTCTGTCTCTCCCCAGGAATTACAACCTGTTAACATCCTCTCGTGGGAGGATTTGGTACCCCAATCTTCGGTCTCTCAATCTCAAGGCATGGCTCTTGAGGAGTTAGAGTATGCAGATTTGCATCTGTCTCAGGGGGTTCTGGATATTCTCAAAGCCTCTTGAAAGCCCACCACCAGAAAGACCTATAACTTCAAATGGAAGAGATTCAGCATTTGGCGTTCCAAGAAGCATATTTCTCCAGAGACTGCTGAATTGCCTACATTTCTGGATTATATGGTCCATTTGAATGGCCTAGGCCTCAGACCAGCTACTCTCAAGGTACACTTGTCAGCTGTTTCTGCTTTTCTGTCAGTGGGGAAGTTTTCCTCACTATCATCTCATCCTGTGTTCTGTAAATTTTTCAAGGGATTGCTTCATAACAATCCTCCCTTTAGGGATCCTTGCCCCTGCCTGGGACTTAAATGTTTGCATTGCTCAACTTATGCAACCTCCTTTTTAGCCTGTGTCCTCAGCAGAGCTTAAGTACTTGACTTGGAAAACTGTTTCTGGTAGCCATTATCTCTGCCAGACGTATCAGTGAATTGCAAGCCCTGTCAGTGGAACCTGATTTTATCTCCTTTCATAGGGATAAAGTGGTCCTTAGAACCAATAGAAGGTTCTTACCCAAAGTGGTTTCAGACTTCCACTTCAATCAGTCTGTGTCTCTTCTTGTCTTCTTCATTGATCATTCTTCTTCAGGAGAGAGGAGTCGATACAGTTTAGATGTTAAGAGAGCCCTTAGCTACTACATAGAGCGTACCAAGGGTCACAGGTTTGATTCCCTCCAGTTGTTTCTCACTTATGGAGAAGTGGGAAAGGGCAAACCTGCCACCAAGAGAACTATTGTCAGATGGATTGTGTCTCGTATACTATTCTGCTATGAGAAACTGGGAATGATTTCATCCTCAGGCCTGAGGGCTCACTCTACAAGAGGTACAGCTGTTTCCCTGGCTGCTGCCAGGGATATTCCTCTCTTAGAAATTTGCCAAGCAGCTACCTGGAAAACAGTCCATACCTTTACCAAGCATTACTCTCTGAATATCCAGGCTAGTAGTGATGCTCGGTTTGGCACAGCAGTACTTCAGAGCCTATTCCCGAAGTAGGTTCTCTCCCCCCTCCATGGAGGTACTGCTTGGTAGTCTGCAGATAGTCAGAATACAGCAAGACTTCATGTTGTTTGAAGAAAAAATTACATACCTTAGTAATTGTGTTTCTTGTAATGGAGTCTTGCTGTATTCTGACCTCCCCTCTCAGAACCTGGTTTTTGGGAAGTGGGTGGGCAGGTGCATTGTTGCACCCCAGAGGTGCTTCTTACACACCCTCCCTATTTTGTTTGGGTGTTTTGTTGTATTTATCCTTATTTGGATTGGTTTTTGGTTTTGGGTTTCCTGACTTGAGTCTTCCTTGGGAATCCAAAATTCTTTGATGCTAGTTGGCTAGTAAAATTTTACAACTTCCACATAGGGTACTTAGTGAGGTTTTGCTCGTAAGAATCTGACGGTTGGGTTTCAAAGGGCTGCAGACAGACCTCAACTGAGCTCGAGCTCAACGTTCTATGCACTGCATAGAAAATTACCCTATGTTCTCTGGGGCAGTTTAAAGGCTGGAGCTAACTGCAGATAGTCAGAATACAGCAAGACTCCATTAGAGGAAACACAATTACTAAGGTGAGTAATTTTTTCTTTTCGTCTATACGACAGCAGCTTTTAGCTGTTTAGTATTCATTTAATTTTACATTTTTAGTAGTATTTTCTTATTTTTCGAAGAAGAAAAAGAAGATTATGAAGAAGAAGAAACATAAATTCTCACCTGCCATCAACAGTCATCCTTAGATGGTAGCGGTGACGGTAGGAAGACTTTGTTCCTTTGCTAAGGGGGGTCCAACTACAGGCAATCATGTGCTCGGGGGAGGACAGTGCACTGAAGCACGAATCTGGCGGTTCTGGGGATCCAGCTCCACTTAACCTCGAGCTCTTCTTCCTCGTTGGGGGAAGAGGAATAGGTGCCGCTCGAGGTTGCCCTCTGGTATGTCTGTACGGGGATTGTCGGTCAGGAGGGGCGATAGGCCTGAACCGACTTTGGTGGGTTCCCCTTGGCCTCTCTCTTAACAGCCATGTTCTTCCACTCTGGACTCCGTCTCTGTCCTCGATGGAGTTCCTGTGAGCAATTTCACCTCTGGGCCGCTTCTGTGGAGCAGGGGGTTCTACTTCCGTCCAGTTTTTCTGGCCATTGTTCCCAATTTTGGGGCCTCTAGGCCTCAGAGCTGCTGGACCAGGGCTGGTTCTATTGGATCAGGATGTGCGTGGTGCCCTCTTGGTGCCTTCACCATCACATCAACCCCTCGTGCCTACCCCCCTCCCTCTTTCCTTGCAGTGGCCGGCACGGGCACCACTTTTCCTTCTCCCCTTCTCCTCAGGATTTTCACCGTTGGCATTTCCCCACTGTGCTGTTGGTCCTGGCGCCACAGACGATGTCGTGGGTGGTGCCGCAGGTGCTGGTGCCGTGGGGTGGTGCCATGGGGCGGCGCCACTGGAATTGGCGTTGGTGCTGTGGGCGGGACCGCTGGAGTTGGTGTCGGCACCGTGGGCTGCCATGCAACACCGTGGGTGCCATTGGTGCTACGCGGTGCTATGGGTGCTGTTACTAGTGCTGTTGGTGCCTGGCACTGCTGGCTGTGCTGCGGGTGTCGCGTGGCACTGTGGACACCCGTGGGTGCTGCGGGTGGTACCATGGGCACCCGCAGGTGCCATGGGTGGTGCTGAGCACCTGTGGGTGCTGCAGGTGTCGCCGCAGGCACCAACGGGAGGTGCATGTGCCCACGGGTGGCGTCAAGGGTGCCCATGGGTTCCTTGGTTGCCAGGGGGGAGCCTGCAGGTACCACCGCCGGAGCCCTCAGATGTCACACAGGATGACATCGGCGCTGCTTGATGCCATCCTGTGCCATGGGTGATGCCGGTGCCATGGGGGATGCCAGTTGGTGCTGTCCGGCAGAACTAGTGGTGGACTTTTCCTTCTGCAGACCTCTTCTTCCATGGAAGTTGTGGCGAGATGTTTTCCGCAGAATGAAGTCCTTTTCTTCGGATTAATTTTCCTCAGATCTTAGTGAGTGGTGGTCTGCGTGGGATCTTGTGACATCCAGTGGTTTTCCACTGATGGAACTCTTCTGTGCTGTTCTACCAGTAGAATCCCTTATTCCGCTCAGCACTTTGTTGGCTCTTTACGTGGTGTCGTGCTCCTTGACACCCTTTCTGGTGGTGGAATCTCTAGTGACTCTGACCTAGACCTCCCTTTAGGGGTCCTTCTGGGGTACAAGTGCATCTAGGTGAGTCTCTCCTTGTCCTACTTGTTGATGATACAGTGGATGACTTATTTTATAGACTGAAGGGCAAGCCTTCTCTATCACCAGAGTCTTTGATGGAAGATCTTCTTTTCAGTTGTTCCTCAGTGATGGGGTCCACTATAGTATTTCGGACTGCATCCGTGGACCAAACACTTCTACATCTAGAATCTTTTCAGTTGTCAGGACACTTACACTCTGTGGAACATTCTAATTCAATGGTCAGGAGCTGTATGGGCTCTTCCACTCCTTTGATAGGGGTATATAGCCCCCCTTGTGATACTGTCCTTTCGGTGGCTTCATTGGCAACAGGTGGTTAACATCTCTTCAGCTGTGATTATTGGTCTGGTCAAGATTTCAGTTATGGACGCTCAGACTTCTCCTGCCCCTCAGATGGACAACATCTTCATTCTTGTATCAGGCAATCCTTTTGAGATAGAAGCCTGAAAGCCTTGTCAGGCTCGGACTAATGGTATAAAAAAAAAAAAAGAAAATCATCACAGCACAGGGTCTAGCCCGATATTACCTGATACCATCCTTTTGAATCCACCGTCTCTAAACTACAGTGAAGAGTACCCGACTTCTTCTACCCCTAGGGGGAAGTCCGATCCAGTGGAGGTATGGGTCATCTAATTTCTCCAAAGGAAAATGTATCTTATTCAGAGATATTTCCTATACCTAGGTGGCAGCCCAGTCTGTTGGTTTCCCTTTTTTATCAGGTGTTTTTTCTCTTGATCAGAGCTTCAGAGCAACAGAAGTGACTCCACAGCGAGTCAGAACTAAGGTTCCTAATTCCTTGCTTGCTTCAAGTTAACAGATGGCATGCTTCTTTCTTGACCGTAGGTCAAGTAGGTCTTTTTTCAGAGATGGCATCTCGATATTCACACCTTCGGTTCCTGCGCACTGGTTCAATGCCAGTCACTCACGAAGTTACCCACTTCGAGTGGGTGACAAAACTGTGATGTTTGTTTTTCATCAGCAAGCAAACTAGAGTCCTTTCCTACTCCCTTTCAGGAAGGCTGGAGCGAGTGGTGCCTCATCACGTTGAGTCACTTCTGCCATTATTCAGTCACTTTCAAAGAATGGGTCAGCCCGAACTTGGTCCTGCTGCATCCCCCCTCGACGCAGATCTGCCTCTATTTGCCTTAGAAATCCGGACCCTGTTTTTTCTGTTGGAATGTTTTACCACAGTGGACACGTCCTCCTGAACACTTACCTTCTCTTCCCTTAGTTCAGAGACTGCTACTACAGTTGTAGGCACACAGGGGCAGAATGATTTCTTTTTTGGAATATGGAGTGAGTAGGATCTGGTTCTACCAGACCACCACAAGAGACTTCTAAGTCATGCTTTGCCCTTCCATCAGGAAGGTTTCGGTGACTAAGTGGAAATCATTCTCCTTGATGGGCTAACCCCACCTGGACCTCCTTTTGTTCACCAGGTAAGGGGCTCCAGTGCTCCTGGACCTGTTGTTCACAGGTCAGCCATACTTGGTAGTTGGGGTATCCATCTGCGCTTTTCGGTCTACCCTGAACCAGTAGACTACCTTCGGCTCTTGCAGTTCCTGAGGTCCTTTTACGTTAGATTAGTACATGTGTTTGACATTATTAATTTTTGTCCTTGACCAAACTGTGAGGCCAGGTTCTCGCCGCTCTCCTAGAGTGGTTGCGGCCTCCTGGCAGAGTTTCATTTTGTGTCCATTGTAGTCTTCTGCAAAGTGGTGAGTTAGAACTCCTCATCTTGTAAGCACTATGTTCTAGATGCTCTTTCCAAGAGAGCTCTTTTTATTAGCAGGACAGTCCTTGCACATCCTTTCTGAGTGAGCCCTATCTCCTACCACCCTACTCAGGGTTGTTGGTTTTAGCTCAGTACTCTCTCACTAGTGTGAATGAGTGATGGAGACTTGAATCCAGGAAGATATGTAAATTACATACTTACCGTAATTGTTGATCTTCTTGGACACAGTCTCCATCACTCCTTCACACGCCCACCCACCATCCCCTGGGCTCACTCATTTTCTTTCCTGGTCTTCACGGTCTTATGGTTCAGGCTGTGAAGACATTATTCTTTGACCCTTTTTGCAAGGGCCATCCGGGCCCTCTCAGGCCCAGAAAGTCAGGATAAATTATTTTCATTAGTTATGCTGCACCTCCTCGGTCGAAAAGGTACTGAGGCGGTTGGAGGGTCAACGCTGAGATAGCCTACGTAGGCGCGAGCTAGTCTTGTGGTGCTGCGCATGTGTGGTCCTGTCTCAGCACCAACCCTTCAGAAAATGTTTGCCTCCCACTTGGTAATAGCGCCTCTGGTGCTATCCCACTAGTGTGAATGAGTGATGGAGACTGTGTCCAAGAAGATCAGCAATTATGGTAAGTACGTAATTTCCATGTCCCTGCATTCAAACTCTCCATAACAACTGGGATAGGGTCCTATTCAACCCTGTCACACAGGTATGTATATCAGATAGCACTCCTGGCTGCGGACTGCTGGTTTCACTACAAACATTTAACAACAAATCAGGAATGTACCGTTTAATAGCATGTATCTATTTGGACAGTAGGTGAAGCAGTCTGTTAAATAGTCCAGTGTAACTAGAACAACTCTTGAGACTTCCAGATCAGGTGCCTATATCCCACAAAGGGGCAGAGGATGTGGCTGTTTTCACAGTAAGCAGTCCTTTCCTGGCAGGGGCAGGGAGCCCAAAACAATAAATCCCAGCCTCCCCAGTACTAGAAGGAAACGCAGCCAAAGTCCAGCTGCCAGAAGTGCTCAGTGCCACCATCTGGAGCTCTGGCCCTAGATCCTGCTTCAGCTGCCCAGTGTGGACCCCTCTTCCCCAGTGAGAGTGGTGGGGGGTGGCACCTGACCAACTTTTACCATCAGGGGGAATCCATCTTGATGGGCAAGTGGGTTCACAGAATCATCCGAGAAGGGCACGCCCTTGAATTGTTGGGAACCCCTGTTGACAATCCTCCCAGAAGGCAACTCCCCTTGTCAGTTCACATGTCAGAGCTTCTGGCACAGGATATTGTCAGCCTTCTGAGAAACAGGGCAGTGGAAATAGTGCCAAATTTAGAATGCAGCACAGGGTTCTACTTCCACTACTTCCTGGTGCCAAAGAAATCAGGATGGCATGCGACCCAATTCTCAACCTTTAGAAATCTGAACAAGTATTCGGCTCGAGAAAATTTCAAGATGATTTCTCTGACATCTGTGCTACCTTACCTAAAGCATCAGGACTGGCTAGCATCACTGGATATGCAAGAACATACCAGCACATACCGGTGCACCCAGACATCCACACACACCTTTGGTTCTGCATGGAAGGGCAGTACTACCTGTCCAGAGTCCAACCCTTTGGATTTTCTTCAGTACCCCAGGTCTTCACAAAGTGCTTTGCAGTGCATACAGCGCACCTCAGAAATCTAGGAACCCAAGTCTTCCTATACCTGGATAACTGGCTAATCTCAATCCTGTCCAAACAGGAGAAAAAGCAGGCAGTGACCACTGCCTCTCAGTTCCTAACATCCACTGGAATTCTCCTGAACCCATCAAAGTCTCAGCTGGAACCCTTCAGGAGCTGCATTTTATAGGAGCTGACCTTACCTGTGTCAGTTTTAACCACTCATCACTGTTGGGTTCAGCCAGAGGTGCTAGGATCCCACAGGAAGCTTTTTAGCTTTAAAAAGCTTTCTTCCTATCTGGAGGAGGGTCCGATGTCAGGAACAGCCCCACCCTCGAGGCCAGCATATTATGTGGTGCTCGAGGGTTGGCCAGTAATGGATACCGGACCCTCCATCCCCTCAGTTCTGCTTTTCCTGCCATTGAGGACAGCATGACTCCATTGGGACAGTGATCTTCACTGCAAAGCTTACAGAAACTCAGTTCTGCTCGTTCGTACATTTGTCTACTTGATACTGATTAGTTCCATCACCATTACCGTCACCATTTTTTATTTTATTACAATTTGCCATTGAGTCTTTTACTTGGTTTTTGCTTCGGTCTCCCAGGGCCATCCCTCCCACCCTTCTTCCTGTCTGCCTCTTCTCCCAGGTCTCTCCGGTCCCTTGGGACCCCTCTCTTGGGAGCAGTACAGGGCGACGGTGAGTGCTTTCCTTCTTTATTTTAGGGACATTGACAATGGTAAGATGGTCTTAGAACTACTGTTAGAGGTGAGTAACCAGTGTTTCCTGATGACGATGCTGGAGGAACTCCATCTTTCCCCTTCTACCCAATGCAATTCTGCGTGTTCAATGCTGGCATTCCTTGGGGAGTACAGCCAAGAATCGGTAGTGATCTCTCCATGGTCTTGTCCCTTCATGGAAGAGTCACATGGCACCTGGCAGCTTCCCGCTTCCTCTTCTTGAGCCCCTCGGGACTGCCAGCACAGGTATTGCACTCTCACTGGGTCTCTGGGGTCTATGCCCCACCCCACATTGGGCTTGAAGTGGCTGGATACCCCTTATGGACGTCTGCACCTGTCAAGAGACCGTCCTTCAGACGTGGACTCTGCAGAGCTCAATTGCAGGGACAGAAGGGTTTTCTTCTCAGCATGTCTCTTGCTCTCCATAGCGGCTCATCAGGCAGATATGGTAGCCTATGAAAGGCACCTGTGGGCTGCGCTGGGACAGATACTGTGAGCCATGCCTAATAGCGAGGCATCCAGGTGGGCCATTGCCATTTCCACACGAGGCCTGGAGTAGCAAGACACCAGGCACGGGCATCTTATGATGCCAATGTGGTAGTCTCAAGGATTGTGGGTTCAGCAGTCTGTGTTAGGCGGATGGCATGGCTTCACCTTTCTCGGTTGTCATCCTTGGCCTGGCGTAGGGTGACTGCCTCACCATTCTGGGGGGCCCGCTTTTTCTCCCGCAGGGACATGTTAGAACTGTTGAGGTGCCCTTTCTCTCCTGCAGGCCAGGAGGCTCGCTCTGACCCTGAGCAGTAGTGCGTCTGGCCAAACCCACGATGGGCCCTCTCCTCTCATGTGTCCCCCACAAGTAGCTGAAGGCTGATCTTCCTGGACATAAGTCTCCACCACTCATTCACACTAGTGGGATTAGCGCCGGAGGCACTAGGACCCATCGGGAGCAAACTTTTGCTGGGTCGGTAGCGAGAGATGAACGCCGTGAGGCAGCGCCCATGAGCAGCGACTCGGGCGGTAATGACTGTCTGACGACCCTCCAACCGCCTTCAGTTCTTTTTTCCCGGCCGCCGAGTGCGCTTTTCAGTGACGACGCCGCTTGTCGGGAGTCAAATCTCAAACTAGCGCAGTATAGTTTTCAGTTTGTTTTTTGTAACTTTATCTCGATAGTAGTATCGCTTAATTTTATTCTATTTTTATTAAATTTTTCTAATATTTAAATTTTACTTGAAGAAGTCTCGGCCTACTGGACGAGTCGACCATGAGCAGGTCAGGTGACGGTAGGGAGACTTCGTGAAAGCTGTTCAGTCAGCCGGGCTGGGTCCGGTCAGCCTCCTTCTCCTCAGCGGGGTTCCGACAACGGTCAGTCCGATGCCCGGGGGGATGGGCGGTCCCCCCGCCGGCATAAAAATAAACGGTCGCATTCTTGGCACCATTCGGCCTCGAGCTCTTCTTCGGCCCACAGGTCAAAAAAGAGAAGGCATCCCTCAAGGTCGCCCTCTGGTATGTCTGTGCGTTGACGCTCGGTTATCGTTGCTAGCTGCCGGTCTCCTTCTTCGGAGTCGCCAACTTCCGGTAATCGTCGTCCTCGACATCGAGCCCTCCCGCCTATAGGTAGGACTCCAGATGAGCAGTTTCATCAGTGGGCGCTCTTATGGAGCGATGGGCTCGGAGGTTGGTTCTTCTGCCTGGCTCGGTTGCCTCGGGCCCTCGGGCCCCTCCAGCGATCAGGTAGGGCGGTTGGACCTTCGTGAGTCGCGTGGCGCCTTCTTCGGTGCCAGCGACTCCGTGCTTAGTGTTTCCCTCCTCACATGGCTGCGGGCGCAGGGGCCACACCGATGCCTTATCTCCTGTTTTTTTCCTTCTAGCTTTCCAGGTTCCTGGGGCTCTTCCGGCGCCTTCCGCGGGGTCTGTTGGCTTGTCGGGCGCCATTTCGGTGCCGCTGGGTCTTGCGGCGTCGCGTGTCTGCCCGGCGCCCGTCTCTGTGGTGCCGTGCGTCGGCGCCGCCGGGGCGCTTGTTTTAGGTGCTGCTGGGTCTTGCGGAGCCGCCCGGGGAAGCGCTGCGGGGCCGCGTGCCTCTTGCGCCCGTCGCGCCTCCTCGGTGCCGTTTATCCCATTTTGCCCTCGGCGCCGGGGCCCTCGGGGACTCTCCTTGTTTTTGCTATTTCCTCCTCTCCTAATTTTCACTCCTTTCCTGTCCAAACAGTCCTTTCTGGACCATCAGGAGATGATGTTGAGCCTGACCCAGACCTTCGGTTGGGTGATGAAGTGGAGGAAACAGGATCTTTCTTTGCTACAGAGCCTGTGGTCGAGGACCTGTCCTTTAAGTCTCTGTTGAAGAACCTGAGATCCACTCTTTCTCTCCAGACTACAGACATCGATCCTGGGAAGATATTAAGACTCCAGTATCTTCATGCTTCGGAGATCCCTACGGATTTGACTCCTCCGATCCAGCCTTCCTTCGAGACGCTGTCTCAAATGGTATGGAATAATCCTGCTCTTATTCCCTCAGTGGCTAAATCCATTGATAAGAAGTATTCAGCTCCCAAGGATCGTCCCATTTTGGCATCCCAAGCCTTTGCGGATCCTATTGTAGTCCTGGCAGAGAATGACAAGGTCGTTCTTCCTCAAACTACTACAGCTCGACCTATTAACAAAGAGTCTCGTAAGATTGATACATTAGGTAAGAGAGTCTTTGCTGCCTCCACTCTAAGTATGCGTATTGCCAGTTATCAAGGCTATTTTTCTCAGTATGAGTATATCCTGTGGCACTCTATGAAAAGAATGGTTGAAGCTCTTCCAGATTCGGACTCCAAGTCAGAGCTTCTTCTGACCGTTATTAGAGGTATTGAGTCCAATAACCAACAGGTCAAAGCCGCCATGGGCGCTTCACACTGCTTCGCTCAGCAGCCGCGGATTTGTACTGGCGCCATTCCTGGCTACGTACTTCTGGCTTCACGAATGATGCTCAGCAGCAGGTAATGGCGCTGCCTTTTGATGGCTCCTATCTTTTTGGCCCTCAGGTGGAGCAAGCCTTAGAGGCCATTCAGAAGACTAGATCAGCCATTAAATTGGCCAGACCTCCGCCTACCCCCTCTCGGGGGCATGTGAACAGACGTCAGTTTCATAGTCGTCAGTCCTTTCGAGGCAGAGGCAGGGGAAGCTTCCATAAAGCCAACCTGCCCAACCTCAAAAGAAGGCGCAGCAGAAAGCGAGGGCCTAAAGCCCCAGCGCCACCTTATGAGTGCTGGCCCAAGTTCCATCCACTCTGCCGAGTGGAACTTTCTCCTCCGGTGGAGGTCGTCTGATGTCTTCTACAACCAGTGAAGTCCATAACTCGACAAATGGGTCCTTCGGATAATTCGCGAGGGTTATTCTCTCAATTTCTTGGAAACCCCCCCGAATTGTCCTCCCAGACGACAACCCAGGTTGTCGGCCTCTCAGTCAGACCTCCTCACCGCCGAGATCCAGGGCCTTCTGAACAACAGGGCAATAGAACTGGTGCCCCCGCATCTGCGAAACACAGGGTTCTACTCCCTTTACTTTCTGGTTCCAAAGAAATCTGGGGGGATGCGCCCCATTCTAGACCTCAGAAAGCTAAACAAATTTCTCCCCAGGGAGAAATTCAAAATGATTTCCCTAGGTACCCTGTTACCCTTGCTGCATCAGCACGACTGGCTGGCCTCTCTGGATATGCAGGATGCTTACCAGCATATCCCCGTCCACCCGGCCCACCGCAAGTTCCTCAGGTTTGTAGCTTTGGGTCAGCATTATCAGTTCAGAGTCCTGCCCTTTGGGCTATCCTCGGCGCCGCGAGTTTTTACAAAGTGTTGTGCAGTTCTCTCGGCGCATCTCAGGAAGATCGGACTCCGAGTGTTTCCCTACCTGGACGATTGGCTTCTAGCAAGCCCTTCCAGCCAAGGGACTTTGGAAGCCGTGCATACGACTTCTCGTCTTCTCACGTCCATGGGAGTTCTGCTGAATTTGAAAAAATCTCAACTGCAGCCCTCCCAGAGGCTCCTTTTCATAGGGACGCTTCTAGACACCTCTTCCGCGAAGGCTTTCCTTCCAGAGGACAGAAGACTCGACATCCTTCGGATGGCCCGTTACATTGGGGAGGCCAATCGGTTACAGCTCTCTCGATGCAACGCATGTTGGGTCTCATGGCGTCCTCGGTGTTCACTGTACCCTTGGCCCGGTTGCACATGAGAACCACCCAATGGATGCTCTCCACTCAGTGGTCTCCGACCTCTCACCCCCAGTCTTATCCCATCAAGGTGACGGAGCCCCTTCGAAGGTCTCTCACCTGGTGGTCTCAAGAGAGCAATCTCCTGGAAGGATTCCCCTTTGCTCCCCCGGATCATCAGATCTCCATCACCACAGACGCATCGCTAATGGGATGGGGAGCTCACTGTCACTCCCTCCACACTCAAGGTGTATGGACTCAGTTCGAAACTCATCTCCACATAAATGTCCTGGAGATGAGAGCGGTCCTCTATGCGATCCGAGCTCTGAGGGATGTCCTTTGTCACAAGAACATTCTCCTTCAAACGGACAACAAAGCTGTGATGTATTACATCAACAAGCAAGGCGGTGCTCATTCTTATCCCCTTTGCAGGGAAGCAATGAGGGTGTGGGAGTGGGCTTGGAGCACAAGTCTCTGATTCAGCGGTTTATCTGCCAGGTATACAAAACGACCTAGCAGATCACCTCAGCAGAACGAGGCAGACCCTCACGAGTGGTCTCTCGATCCAGCCGTAGCTCGGTCTCTGTTCGAAGAGTGGGGGACTCTAGACCTGGACCTTTTTGCATCCCCACTCAACGCAAAACTGCCTCTCTTCTGCTCCAGAAATCCAGGGCCTGGCATTTTCTGTCAGGATGCGTTCAGGCTGCGGTGGACAAAACGCTTTCTTTACACCTTTCCACCGCTTTCTCTAATCCAGAGAGTACTCCTCAAGTTCGAGTCTCAGGGGACCAAGATGATTCTCATTGCTCCCTCCTGGCCTCGACAACTATGGTTTCCTCTACTCAACAGTATGTTGGCAGCCTCTCCGAGACCACTTCCCTTGCAAATCAATCTTTTGACTCAGGGTTCGTTGGTCCATCCCAACCTGAAATCACTTCACCTTCATGCTTGGCTCCTGAAGAGATAGAAGTGAATCGGTTCAACGTCTCACGTAGAGTCTCAGACATCCTTCTGGCTGCTCGGAAGCCAGCCACCCGAAAAACGTACGCTTCCAAATGGAAACGTTTTTCTCTCTGGTGTGCGAGGTCCTCTTGGAATCCCTTTTCCTGTCCTCCTGACAAGGTTCTGGAGTATCTTTTGGACCTATCAAACTCAGGTCTCCAGTACTCCACAGTTAAAGTTCACCTTAGTGCCATCTCAGCGTTCCATGAGCCGGTTTCTTCCTTGACTCTGGCTCAGTTACCTATGGTAAAGAGATTTCTTAAGGGGATTCTTCATACCAGACCCCCTGTTAAGCGTCCGGTTGCAACCTGGGACATTAACCTGGTGCTGGACATGCTCACTCGGAAGCCTTTCGAACCCCTAGCTACCTGTGAGCTAAAATTTCTTACCTGGAAGACTTCCTTCCTGGTGGCCATTACCTCAGCCCACAGGGTCTCTGAGATACATGCCCTGGTTACGGACCCTCCGTATACTGTATTCCATAAAGACAAGGTAGTTCTCCGTACTCATCCTAAATTTCTTCCCAAGGTTGTGTCAGAATTCCATCTAAACCAACCTCTGGTACTTCCCGCTTACTTCGCTAATTTCCAAAATGAAGGGGAACGAGCTTTTCATTCCTTGGATGTTAAGAGAGCCTTGCGGTTCTATTTAGATAGAACCAAGGATGTTCGCAAGACTCAGCAACTGTTTGTTTCTTTCAGCAACACCCGGCTCGGTCAACCTGTCGCTATCAGATGCATCTCATTATGGTTAGTGGCATGCCTTCGACATTGCTATTCCATGGCTCAAGTTAAATTAGAAGGTAGAGTGTACGCTCACTCTACTAGGGCGGTCGCGGCATCCCTAGCGGAAATTCGCAATGTTCCAATTGCAGATATCTGCAACGCCGCCACCTGGAGCTCAGTGCATACCTTCGTTAAGCACTATGCACTGGATGTTCATGCCAGGCGTCATTCCGCATTCGGCAGAACTATCCTCAATGGACTTCTGTCTTAGTCGCGTGAGCTCTGGCTCTCCTGCCGCCCTTTTGGGGGATTATCAGCTTGGTACTCTCCCACTAGTGTGAATGAGTGGTGGAGACTTATGTCCAGGAAGATATGAAAATTACGTTACCTACCGTAATTCTTGATCTTCTTGGGCAGTCCACCACTCATTCCTACCCCCACCCTCCATCCCGAGCTCACATGTGTTGGTCTTCACTCCCTCAAATCTTTAGGGCCGTGAAGACTTCTTTGTTGACCCTTCTTTCACGGGTCGATGCGGACTATCTTATGTCTGTTTTTAAGGTTACATTTACTCTTCGTTAGTTGCGCTGCACACTCCTTGGTAAAAAGGTACTGAGGCGGTTGGAGGTCGTCCGCCAAGATAGTCATTACCGCCGAGGCCGCTGCTGCCGGCGCCATCTCTCGCGCCGACCCTCCAACAAAAAGTTTGCTCCCGATGGGTCCTAGTGCCTCCGGCGCTAATCCCACTAGTGTGAATGAGTGGTGGAGACTCGTCCAAGAAGATCAAGAATTATGGTAGGTACGTAATTTTCATTTTTAGCCTTTGGGGCGGTGCAAGTACCACTTCATGGTGCTTGGTACTCACCCACCAGTGATGAATGGTGGAGGTTGACACAGGTAAAATATAAAAATTGCATACCTACTGTAATTACTGATCTTTCTGTGTATCTTCACTATTCATCACTGCTACCCACCTACCATCTCCTCTTGGGCCTCAGATTCTGGGCAGTGCCTGCTCCCTGCTTGCCCCCCCTCCCCCCAATGAGGTCAGTTGTGGTTGAAGTCTCACTGGTACCTGTGGGCTCCCTGCCACTTCTTTGAAGCACCAGAGACCCACAGGAGGGTAAGCAGAAGCTCTTGCCCTCTTTTCCTCTGGTTCACTGGGGCCCTTTTGGCAGCTGGGAAGGATCCCCCTCAGGGACCTTTTTCTCTGGTGAACACTGACTTTCAGGTTCTACCTTTCTGGCTGCTTGCCTGACTTCCTGACAGGGATCCTTCTGATGTCTTAAGGGCTTTGGGGACTTTAACTTCTCCTTAAAAGCCTTTGGCTTATTTCTACCCTCACAGGAAACCCACTGCCGGGTCTTTTCTTAAAACAGGGTTTCCTCGTCACCATAAGCTCACTTTCCAGTTAAAAAAAATAAAATAAAAAAGGGTGTATGACTGGAGTTAAAGAGCTGCTGACAGCATTAGCAAAACTTCAAAAAAAGTGAGATTTATATTCAACTCCATCCTATTTTCTTTAGTACTTTTATTTTCAGTTATTAATTCCCCATTTTCTTTATTATTGAAAACAGTTGCATGTGTAACCCCCCTGCAAATGGGGGTTCCCAAAAGACTTCCAGGAGCTTGCTTGAATGCTCCATGCCTGAATGGTGTTTGGCGTTTAAGCCATTTATCAGTGAGTGTTTTTAGAGCCTCTGGTACTGTCTCTTTAAGAGCTGTCTGCTTGCAGACATAATTAGTTTATATGGGGGGACTGTGTGTTTCTCTGTTTGAGTACCACTCGAACTACTGCCAATTCACTCCATTTTTGCAGTCACTAGGAGTACAAAGGGAACCTATCTGAAAGATGTAACTGTTTGCCAGAAATCAGTTAGAGTAATAATGAAATTACAGTTTGTCTAACCTGCTTTCTTTGCAGTCAGAACTGTGTCTGCCTAGTTCCCCATTCTGGTTTTGAACTGCTGAACTGGACCAATCAGTGTGGGGTAAGCTAGCTCTAAAATGGTGCCTTGGACGAATCAGAACTTGGACTCATAATCTGAGCCAGCCACAAGAGGATTGTATGGGCAGTGACTCTGGGAGATGTAGTTTAGACTTCGGCGCCTTTTTGGACCAACAGCAGCAGTCTATTGTGAGTGACAGCCAATCCAGTCAAGAACTGGGAGGAACTCAAAGGAAGTGCCCGGTTTTGTCTGTTGGAGTTTCAGTCTGCTCTGGCAGTGAAGGGGAAAGGAACCCTGTGCTCCTTCAGTGCACAGTTTTAGTCAAAAAAACATGTGTAAGGTCCAGAGTTCCGGTCTGCAGCTTGTTAGGACTGAATCCGTCCTGTGAAGAGAATCAAAGGATATCTGAAGAGAAACCAGGCTCACCCTGTAGAAGACTGGAGGAATTACTGAAAATTGCACTCGGTCTGTCAGGAACTGAATCTGCTGTGTGTTCTCCGGTATTGTGCAGTAATTGCGATCGGGATACAGATGCAGCCTGCCTGGTATAGTGCTTTCTTTTTACCATATAAATGTGTGAAGAGGTTTGTGTACCTCAAGTGAATCCTGCTGCCATTAAGTGACTTTTGCCTGTGACTGTTTACCATATAAATGTGTGAGGAGTCTCTTGGAGCTCAAGAGTAGCCCTGCTGACATTGAAGGACCCTATCTTGTTTGGAGGTCGTGAGTACTAATTCAGGGTCGCTCCCTGTTGAATTGCCACATTAAATCCAAATGGAATTACTGTACTGCTGACTGTTTAATTTTCCTTTCTCTGTGTGAAAGGGCCCTACCAGCTGCCACGGTTTGGACTAGCCACTAGGGCTTGGGTACCCAGGGACAGTAACTGATAGGGATAGGCCTGTGCACAGAGCCATAGGTAGATGAGTAGAGTGATAAGCTAATTAACCTGATTTCCCTGTCCTTGTTATATCCCTAAATAAATCAGAGCTGCTTGTTTCAGCAAAGTTATACTGCCTGAGGTATTTGTCTATGTTAAAGTATTGTACTGTGATTGTTGCACTGTATCTTATTTTACAGGAGGTCCCAGTGCCTGAACCAGCCCTGGGGTAAGTGTATACTGTGAAGGTAATTCTGATATATTGTGTGGGCCACTAGTGGGAAGAAAGGGGGGTTGCAGTGTCCCAGAGGGCTGTGACCAAGTAAGTTTAACTATTGCAAACCCTGACCTCTGGGTGGAGGCACCCGCCATTGGATCCAGGCCCCTCAACCTGTTAGTGGCAAATCAGGCAGGGGTAGTAGCCCCTGGGATAGCGCCATCTAGGGGTTACACATGAAAACAAGATTCCTGTTCCCTAGATTACATCTACTCTGGCTGCTTCTCTACACATGACATCACAATCTCCTGTTTATGACATCATAATTATCTCCACAGCAACATATTTTTGATGTCATAAACAGAACTATGATGTCAGGTGTAGGCAGACAGCCAGAGCTCAAAGAGCAGAGATACTGTATTGATGCAAATACCCCTGGAATAAGGAAATAAAGGTAAGAATTACAGAGTAAAATAGAAAATATAAGCTACTGTTATTTCTGAATATTATATTTTTTCACAATTTTCTCAACTGTGTCAGGAGCTCTTTAAGGCCTCCCTTTTGGTAAACTAGGGGAAAATCTGGAGCACTCTGGAGTGAATACTCTCTTCTCTCTGCGTTCTTTTTTCTCCCCTCCCTCTCCTCCCTCTTCCTTTTCTTTACACCCTCCCCCTTACCCTTCCCAAGCCTGCCTGGCGGTTGGGGTAAATTTCACAGACCTTGTTAGAATCCAACCTCTTTTCCTCTGTCCAGCTCATTTCCTTTTTCTGTCCCTTGGGTTCCCTTGCTCCACCCTCATACCCATATTTCTCTATCTCTCTTTCCTCTCCAGTGAGCAGAACTGGGTTTGCGTTAGTTACTGGCCAACCCCCAAGCTCCACGCAATACGTCAGCCTGGAGAGTGGCGCCGTCCTCAACATCAGCCCCTCCTCCTAGTAGGGCGAAAGCCTTTTAAAGCTAAAAAAGCTTACCGTGGGATCCTAGCGCCTCCGGCTAGAATCTAGCAGTGATGAATTGTGACCCTACACGGGAAGATCAAGAATTACAGTAAGTATATAATTTTCATTTTTTGATTTTGTCCACAAACCAAGTGTACCCCTGTAAACAAACTATATGCAGTGTCACATCTGCTGCCAGGGTCAGGTTCCTTGGGGCCTACTCAGTCCCACTTGCAGCACCGTATGCAATGTTGCATGAGCCTACGGCATCAGTAGTGTTTGCCTTGGAATTGCTTATGGTGCCACCTGCATTATCATCTGCAGCGCCACCACCAGGACTGTTTCCCAGGCCTCTGGAGCTGTGGCTGGTGTTGCCATGGCTACACACTTGTCAATTTTTTGACCCGCTCCTCTGTACTGCTCTCCAAGTGAGGAGGGTATAGAGGGAGATGAGTCAGATGCTGACCTCATCAATTCTGATGGTGGAGAGGATGACTTGTACTGTGGCCAAAGAACTTAGAACCAGTTGCTGTGACTGTACCTCAGGAGGACCTCTCCCTCCAGACTGTGCTCAGAAATGTGCATTCCCCATTGATTGTTGAGCCAGCAGCCATAGACAAGTCTAGGTGCCTCCAGGTGGATTTTTTTTTCAGTGTGCCTAATATCCCCACCTCTTTGATTCCACCTGTCCAGCCAGCCCTAGAGACACTCTCAGAGGCAACTTGGAGGAGGCCTTCTACTGTGGCAGCAGCTCCCAAACAGGCAAACAAGAAATACGTGACACCTAAAACTAAGCCTGTATATTTCACTCAATCTATAGCTGATGCCATAGTTATTCTGGCTAAGAATGACAAAGCCATGTGCCCAAGGAGGTCACAGCGCACCCTACTAACAAGGAGTTGTGCAATGTAGACACCAGGGTAAAGTGAATATATGCCTCTGCTACCCTCGGCATTTGGATGGCTAGCTACCAGGACCACTTCTCTAAGTATGCGAACACCCTCTGGAGTAAGATTGTCTCTGGCAGAGGCTTTTCCAGAAACAGATGGAAAACAAGAGATGCTACTAGCTATTAAATGAGATAGGGAATCTAACAGCCTAAGGATGCCTTTGATGTGGCAGCTCACTACACAGCTGCAAGTATCTGCATCAGGAGGCACTCGTGGCTGTGGACTGCTAGCTTCACCCCGGACGTCCAACAACAGATCATGATTGTGCCCTTCAATGGCACGTATCTGTTCAGACTGCAGATGAAACAGTCGCTTAAAGAGTCTGATGAAACTCAAATGACTCTTAAAACCTCCAAGCCAGCTCCCTGTAACATGCAGAGGTACCAGGTCATAATGTTGCACGCTTAATAGTGTACGACATTATGGCTAACCTGGTACAGTGCTGCACCAGTGAGCAAATGGTGCAATACCGCGTATACTGCTATTCGCGGTATTGCACCATTCTTACTCTCCCAGGCAGAGGATAAGATCTCTGCTGGGAGTGGGTTCCGCCGACCAGCTGCTGTGGCTCAATGGACTGAGCTACAGCAGCAGGGAACCCAGGCAGTGCTTCTAGGACTGGGTTTGATTCCCGGTCCCAGAAACTTTTGTTTTTTTCTAACTTTGTGCGCTCCCCGACTTGAACCCCCCTCCGGAGTTGAGAATCTATATTGGGGGGGTTCGGGGGTGAAGCTCCCCATAACGGTGGCTGTGGGGGCAGAGCCCCCCATAGACAACAGAGATTTGCCACATGGCAAAATCGCTCTGTATTGGCAGCACAGTTTTGCCATGCAGCATAATGTTGTGTGATATTATGACACCATGCCACCAGTAGAGGGGTAGGGAATGTGGATCTTTTCACAACTAGCAGTCCTTTCATGGAAGGGGCAGAGAAGCCCAAAACAATAAAGCTCAGCCTTCTCAGCCCCAAGACAAAGTGGAGCCGAAGGCACAGGTACCAGAAGCGGTCAGTGCCACCATCTTAAGCTCCAGCTCTCTGAGGTTCTGCTTCAGCTATCTGAGGTGGACCTCTTCTTCCCAGTAGTGGGTTACTTTTTAGGTTCATGCTGCTCATCTCCTCAGTAAAATGGTACTGAGGCACTTGGAAGCTGGTGACGCAGTATACCTCTGGGGGCGGCTGTAATGGAGTCCCTGGACCCCACCAGAAACGTTCTGGATCTCATTGGGTCTTAGCATCTCTGGCACAGACCCACAAGTGATTATCAATGGTGAACATATTCTGGAAAATCAAGAATTATGGTATTTTTGTGAGCTTTGAGTCATCATGCTGCCAGCAGTATCAATGGGGCAGGAAACTGGCATGTTTTAGGTGGAAGAAACTGTAGAGGAGTAAACTGTGTCAGTCAGTGGGCTTACAATAGACAGATATTTTAAGACCAGTATTATCCATACTGTTTGCCACTTGCAAAACTTCTGTGAGTTTGCGCTGCATTTATACTGTTATTTGGTTGTTGCATATTTGATGTCTTCTCCCATGTTGTACCCTTTCCCCAAGTTTCACCTGGAAATGAGCCTGGACTCTGTGCGCGCTTCCCAGACCCCAATTTCTAAATAAATAAAATAAATATGCCCAGACTTTGGTATCTAGAAAGGTCAAGGTGCAGCAGGATTCTAATGAAATTAATATGCAGTTCATATGAGATACGCAATGGCCTGACTCAGAATATGCCAGTTGTCTTCATGAGTGAGGTGGCAGGACTGTAAGTCACGAGTGTGCTATGAAAGTCTTGCCTCCTTACAAGTAATTTTCAATGCTATATTGATGTATGCAGATTGTAGAGCTTTCAGTTCAGATCATTAATGAAGATTTCTCTGCTGCTGTTTGATTTCATTGCTGTGTTTTGGATGCCTCAGAGGTCATTGTGATGTCATCAGTCATGGGCCAAGCTGCTCTCCCATTTGGTAAGAGCTCCTTTGTGACCAGCCTGAAGTGATGATAAATGGTGATGACCTACTGAGAATAATGATTAATTATTTATTATCATTTTAGTTCTCCAGACCAGATAAATAATTTATCTGTAAGGTTTCATTCTCACCTGACTTTTACGAGTTTAGATAATGCAGGCAGTGTGGCATTCTTTGATAGCATCTTGGAAAAATATATTGTGTGACCTAGACATGTTGAGTTAACCCTTCCTTGTTCTGATTCCTTGAATTAGGTGCGGAAGGAGATTGAGTTAGAAAACCTGGCACAGCGCTACCTGCGAGACATCATTAAACAGGAATGCTGGGATTCCATGGCTGTCAAAGGCCGAGCAATAAAGGTAAGCTATAATACATAACATGTAAGTGCATTTGATTCTGCATGTTTCATTCAGCTCACCCTCATCTAGAGTAGACATTTTTTTTATAGAAATTGTTCTCACCCCAGGAGTCATTCACCATCAGTAACTATAGCAGTTAGCTGGCTAGGTGTAACTGCCCCAGAGGTATGCCTTTAAGATAATTAAGATAATGAGCTTAGGGCATTAGCCAATCAAAAAAGAGTAGGACAGTTTGCTGTGAGAGAGCAGCCTGAAAAGCTTCAGAATTTGTTCTCTGCAGACTGAGCAACACTGCCGCTGAGGTGTCTCTCAACTTTCCTTGTTAATAGACTTGTCTGCTTTTTCTGGGTAAAGTTTTCCTCAAAAAATTATTTTTATAGTGTGCTGAGTGTACTAGTATAGCTTTTAGTGGTTCCTCTCGGTTCCCGGGAACCGTTATTTCAAACAACATGAAGTCTTGCTATATTATGACATATGCAGTGAGTCCCAACCTTTGAACTGCTCCGTAGGTGAAAGAGTTAACTTTCCATGCCAGGCATGGAACGCTGAGCTCGAGCTCGGTTGAAACTCTGTCTGTTGTTCTTCAAACTCAAACCGTCAGATTCTTTACTCCGCCTCACTGAACAGTCGCTCCGGAGATTTCTCCTTCTGCTCAGTTCATTTTGTCGGTTAAAGTATTGTTTTTCTCGGTTTTCGACCGAATTTAAACTGCAACCGGTCGGTTCAGACTCTGTCTGTGGTATTTGTGAGTAGTAGATAGGTTTTACATTTATTTCTATTCTGTGTGGAACTTGTAAACGGTTATCAGTTCGGTCTGAACCGATCAAGTTGCTTAAAAAATCTTAATCTGTCTTTTAGAGTGTGGTTACCGGTTCTTATCGGTTCTAAAAAAACAAATTTTATTACGTTTTTTTCCACGACCCATGACACGGTTGGGAACCGATAAGGGGGTCTTACCTGGTGGATTGCCATAAATGGGTAAGTTTGGTTAGGCTGGCACTATGTCTGAGAAACCCAAAAGAGAAACCGGGCCCACTGGGTTTCAACACTGCAGTGTGTGTGGGGAAGTCTTTGCCAAGGCTGATCCCCACACCACCTGTGCTGATTGTCTGGGGTTTGACCACCTCAATGCAGACTGCCAGATTTGTAAAAGTTTTCCTGCAGCTACCCTGCAAAAGAGAGTTGGTAGGCTCAGGGAAAGGGAGGCCAAAAAGTCCGCTGAACCGGATGGCCAACCCGGTTCAGTTCAAACCGAACCGGAGGGAGGGCCCTCTGACCAGGGCAAGACTTCCTCGGGCAAAAGGAGATCCGACTCTGAGGAGCCAGATCCAGCAAAAAGGGCTAGAAAATCAGCTGGTGTGGAGCCAAAACTTTCATCTCCAACTGCTGAAGAAATAGCCAAAGCGATAAAAATTGTCCAGTCGCTTTCCCCGGTTCCGACCGAACCGGCACCATCAGGTGAGCGCCCGGTTCGGCCGGTTCCACAGTTCAAGAATATGAGTTAGAGGAGTATTATGAACGGAGGAGGGAAGAGGAGTATGAGGAGAGTGAATGTGGATTTGAAAGTCTGGATGTGCCCATTGACCCGGACATCCCCCGACAGACCTTCAGGAGTGCCTCCTCCTAGGCTTTCTGAGTACCCTTCTCATTTTATGTTTTATAAAAAAAGTGGCTGAAACCCTCCAGCTCCCTATGGAGGAAGCTGTGGATGATCAAGAGGAGCCTGACTATGTGGAAATGATAGATATCCCAGAGTCTAGGAGACTGTCTATTCCCTTGCATAAATCTTTTGGGAAACAGACTTTTAAAATTTTAAAAGCTCCTCACACTATACCTTCTGTTGATAAGAGAATGGACAAGAAGTACACATTGTCAGGCTCTGATACGGAGTTCCTCACACAACAATGCAGCCATGTTGGGGTAGTGCAGGCTGCAGCCTGTGACAAGGCTAATATTCCCTTGGCTTCACACCCCCCCAGATAAGGACTCCAGGAGGATTGATGCCATGGCAAAGAAACAGTACATGGCAGCATCCTTGGGACTCACATAGGCAAATTATATGGCTTATGTTGCCAGATACCAGAAATCCAGATGGGATACTGTTATGGCTCTAGCAAAGCAGGTCCCTGGCCAGCTTGCCAAGGAGCTGGAGCAGGTGGCTGCTGATGGAATTGAGACATCCAAGGTGCAATTCCATGCTGCAGTGGACTCTAATGATGTGTCATCAAGAGTGGTGGCTATATCTGTGACGCTCGCAGAATGGCTCTGGCTCAGGTGTACTAGCCTGTAACAGGATACCAGACTAAGGCCATGGATTTTCCTGTTGTGGGTAATTCTCTGTTTGGGGAGCAGACAGAGAATTACATGAAGAAAATGGATGAGTATAGGACCACCTGTAGGAGTGCACAGGCCAAAGAAAGGCAAGCCACTCCTCAAAGGCAGCTTCCCAGAGGCAGGGGCAGACCTTTTCATAGGCCTTTTGACCAAGCCCAGGCCTCCTCTTCTGCCTATGCCCAGAGGGGGTTTTTTAGAGGGAGAGGCAGACGGGGTAAAAGCAGGCCTGCTTCCACCCCTCTGCCCAAAGCCCCTGCCAAACAGGCACCCTGATGGGGTTGCCAGGGCCGATTCTCCGCTACCTGTAGGGGGCAGGCTGGCTTACTTTATCCAGGACTGGAAGTCTGTCACATCAGACAAGTGGGTCCTGGAAGTAGTAAGCCAGGGATTGGTTCTCCGCTTCAAAAAATTTCCAAAGATGAGAACCAGATCCTTTCCACCTGCAAATCCACCAGAGGCTCTTGCCTTAGAGGCAGAGGTCTCTTCCCTCGTAGCTCTCAGAGCTGTGGAAAGGGTTCCACCCCTACACCAGGGCAAAGACTTGTACTCCAGGTACTTTCTTAACTCAAAAAAGACAGGAGAATGGCGGCCCATCCTGGATCTCAGATACTTAAACAAGCACCTTTTAAAACCAAAATTCAAAATGGTGACTCTGGGAATTATTCTACCCTCTCTAAGACCAGGGGACTGGCTAGTGTCCCTGGACCTCAAGGATGCCTATTTCCATATTCTCATCAGAAGCTCCCATCGAAAGTACCTCAGGTTCGAGCTGCCCTCAGGCCATTACCAATTCAGAGCAATGCCCTTTGGCCTCACCTCTGCTCCAAGAGTTTTCACAAATGCCTGGCAGTAGCAGTTGCCCACCTAAGAAGGCAAAAAATTGCCATCTTCCCTTACCTGGACGACTGGCTCATAGTAGGCTAGTCTCCAGACCAAGTCAAGTTACATCTACAGATAACTCAGCAACTGCTCACTTCTCTAGGTTTCCTTCTGAATCTTTCAAAATCAGTTCTAGAGCCTGTCCAGCTCCTCACCTTCATAGCGCAGAGCTGAACACAGAGAAGGCCAGAGCCTTCCTTCCTCTGGACAGGGCAAGGACCCTGGTCTCTCTGGCCTCCTCATTCACCCTGGGGTCTCTCGACCAGCAAGGCACTTTCTACAGCTCCTGGGGCACATGGCTGCTTCTACAGCAGTAGTGCAGGAGAAAGATTTCAGATGAGGGACATCCAGTTCCATTTGAGAGCCTTTTTGGTCTCAAAGGAAGACCCTCTAACCAAATTGATCCCAGTGACTCGAACCCTGATCCAGGCCCTACAGTGGTGGCAGGACCAGAGCAATCTGAGACAGGGTTCCATTTGCCCCAAGTCCTCCTTAATCCTTACTACAGATGCATCTCTCTTGGGGTGGGGGAGCTCATGTGACCTCACTACCCAGGGATGCGGTCCCTCAGGAATCTCTGCTCCACATCAATCTGTTGGAACTCAGAGCAGTTTTCTAGCACTTCAAGCTTTTTCCAAATCTGTTCAGAACAAAGTTATTCAGGTCAGAACAGACAACACCACCACAATGTGGTACATCAACAAGCAAGGGGCACTCGGTCTACGGCCTTGTGCACGAAGCAATGAAGTTGTGGTCTCTGGCTTACTCCTGAACACCTCCCTTATGGCAGTTCACCTCCCAGGCAAGGACAATGTCTGGCAGATGCTCTCAGCAGGATTTCTCAGGGCCATCACGAATGGTGGCTTGGACCCTCTGGTCTTGGAGGTGGTATTTGCCAGATGGGGCACCCATGATAGATCTTTTTGCAGCCCCAGACAATCACCACCTTCCCCTTTTTTGTTGCAGGCCCCCAGTGTTGGGCTCAGTCCCTCTGGATGCCTTCCTTCTCAGTTGGGAAGGGAAGTTTCTCTATGCTTTCACCCCTTCCCTCTCCTGTTCAAGGTGCTAGTCAAAATCAGATCTCAACCCTGCAAGATGATCCTGATTGCTCCAGACTGGACCAGACAGCCTTGGTACCCACTCCTACTGTCCTTAGCAGTCCACCTTCCCCTGTGTCTTCCCAGGAATCACAACCTGTTAACCTGTGCTCAGGGGAGAGTTTGGTACCCGAACCTCAAATCTCTCAATCTCAAGGCCTGGCTCTTGAAGAGTTAGAGTTTGCTGACCTACACCTCTCCCAAGGTGTAATGCATATACTGAAGGCTTCTAGGAAGCCTTCCACCAAGGCTACTTATAATTCTAAATGGAAGAGGTTTTCCATATGGTGCTCTGGAAAGCATATTTCCCCAGAATCTGCTGACTTACCCACAGTCCTGGATTATATGGTCCACTTACATAGAAACATAGAAGTTGACGGCAGATAAGGACAGCAAGGCCCATCCAGTCTGCCAATTTCTTTTTCTACCTTATAAATGTGCCATCGGCCTTTGCTCTGTTAGTGACCTATCTATTCATAGTCATTTGTATTGCTCTCTTATGCCTATCCCATGCCTGTTTGAAGCCCTGCACTGTATTCATAGCCACCACTTCTTGTGGTAAGCCATTCATGCATCCACCACCCTTTCTTGTGAAAAGAATTTCCTCATTCCCCTTAATCGGCCCCTCTAATCTTGTGCTGTGTTCTCTTGTCCTGCTATTTTCTTATATTTAAACATGTTAGACTCTTTCACCTTGTTAATGCCCTTAAAGGTGTTTGAATGCCTCGATCATATCACCTCTCTCCCTCTTTTGCTCAAGGGTATACATATTGAGCTCAGTTAATCTGTCCTCATATGTCTTCTGATGCAGTCCCTGCACCATTTTGGTTGCCCTTCTCTGGACTGCCTCAATTTGGTTAATGTCCTTGTGAAGGTGTGGCCTCCAATACTGCATGCAGTACTCCAGATGGGGCCTAACCAGTGTTTGTAAAGAGGGATTATTACCTCCCTCTTATGACTTGTGATACCCCTACTAATACACCCTAACACCCCCTAGCCTTACCTACTGCTTTAGAGGTCTGCTTGGATGATTTCAGGTCATCAGTGATGATGATGCCCAAGTCTCTTTCTTCCTTTGTGACTGCTAGCAACACCCCTCCCAGCCTATAGGTAACTTAAGGGTTTCTCTTCCCTATGTGCATGATTTTGCACTTCTTTGCATTAAATCCTAGTTGCCACTTTTCTGACCATTTTGCTAGTTTATCCAGATCTCTTCTCATTCTGCCCACCCCATCTGGATCATCTACTCTGTTGCAGATCTTGGTGTCATCTGCAAACAGACAAACCTTACCCTCTAGTCCATCTGCAAGGTCACTAATGAAGATGTTGAAGAGGACTGGCCCCAGAACTGATCCCTGAGGTACCCCACTTGTGACTTGCATCTCTTCTGACTGTATACCATTTACCACCACTCTCTGTTTTCTGCCCGTCAACCAGTTTGCCACCCAGTTGACCAACTTCTGACCCACCCCGAGCCTACCCAGCTTATTTATCAATCTTCTATGTGGTACAGTGTCAAAAGCTTTGCTGAAGTCAAGGTAGGCGACATCAGCTGCTCCCCCTTGGTCCACCACTCTGGTTACCCAGTCAAAGAAATCTATGAGATTAGTTTGACAGGACCTTCCTTTTGTAAACCCATGCTGTCTTGGATCCTGTGCCCCTATGGATTCCAGGTGTTGCACTATCCTTTCCTTAAGGAGTGCCTCCATAATCTTGCCCACTACTGAGGTAAGACTGACTGGTCTGTAGTTCCCCGCCTCCTCCCTGCTACCACTCTTGTGGAGCGGGATCACATGAGCCCATCTCCAGTCTTCTGGGACCTCTCCTGTGCTCAGAGACTCACTAAACAGTTCTGCTAATGGCTCTGCTAGTTCCACCTTTAGCTCCTTAAGTACCCTGGGATGTATGCCATCAGGTCCCATTGCCTTATCCACCCTGAGCTTAGCAAGCTCTTGTAGGACCCTTTCTTTTGTGAAGGGAGTAGTGCTCACCTCCCTCCCGCTGTGTCCATGATGCTGAACTGTGGGCCCTGCCCTACCTTCTCTTCGGTAAATACTGAGCAAAAGTATCTATTTAGGATGGATGCCTTTACAGGGTCCTCCTCCTCACATGCTCCCTTTTCTCCATTAAGCTTAGCAATACCCCTCTGGACTTTCTCCTTTCACTAATGTATCTATAGAAAGTCTTATCACCTTCTTTACTGTTCGTGCTAGTGTTTCCTCAGTTTGGGTCTTTGCCTGCCTTCCCTGCTTCCCTTAGGGCAGTTTGGTATGCCTCCCTATCTTCATCCCGCTGTGTTCCCTTATATTTCCTGAAGGCCAGCCTTTTGGCTCTGACCTTTTCTGCTACTGTATTTGAGAACCAAAGTGGTTTCCTTCTTCTTTTGCACTTCCTTTTCTGTCCAACACAATGGGATGTTGCTTTAAGTATTGCATCCTTAATGCTTGCCCACTTTGCCTGTACCCTCTCACCTGTGTTTCTTTTTGCCAGGGCTAGCTTAACTCTGTTGGCCATCTTATCAAAGTCAGCTCCTCTGAAGTCCCATATTTTTGCCTTGAAATGGGATGATTTAGATGTAGTAGCCAAATTGAACCATACCATGTGATGGTCACTGGCCCCAGGTGACCTTCTACCTGGAGATCTGTGATCCCTTCCTTGTTAGTCAGTACTAGATCTAGGAGAGGCCTGTCTCTTGTGGGTTGCTGTACCAGTTATTTGAGGCCCTCCCCCTGCACGGAATCCACTATGTGTCTAGTTCTGGCAGATGTTCCTGCTGGTATTGACCAATCTGTATCCGGCATGTTGAAGTCTCCCATTATCAGAACCTCCCCTTTAGCTGTCATGTTCTGTATATCTTCTAACAGTAATGTGTCTATGTCCTCCCCCTGGTCTGGGGGCCTGTAGACAACCCCAGTTCTTATGGCTGTCCCATTTCCTGTTTCCAGGGTGACCTACAGTTCTTCTGGCTCCTTATGTGTATTCTGAATTTCTGTAGCCTTGATATTTTCATTGACATACAGGGCCACTCCTCCCCCACATTTTGCACCTCGGTCTCTTCTGAACAATACATAGCCAGGTACTGAAGTCTCCCAAGTGTGGTTACTGGTAAACCACGTCTCACTAACTGCTACTATGTCCAGTTTAGCCTCTGACATTATTGCCTGCAGGTCTGGGATCTTATTTCCCAGGACACTTAAATACCTTGGGGCTGAGACCAGCTACCTTAAAAGTGCATCTCGCAGCTATGTCTGCTTTCTTATCAGCAGGTAAGCCCTCTTCTCTTTCAGCTCATCCTGTATTCTCCAAGTTTCTCAAGGGGTTGCTTCACACCAACCCTCCATTCAGGGACCCTGCCCCTGCCTGGGATCTTAATGTTTGCATTGCTCAGCTTATGCAACCCCCCTTTGAGCCTTTGTCTTCAGCAGAGCTTAAGTACTTGACTTGGAAATCTGTGTTTCTGGTAGCCATCACTTCTGCCAGATGCATAAGTGAATTACAAGCCTTGTCAGTGGAGCCTGATTTTATCTCCTTTCATAGAGATAAGGTGGTCCTCAGGACTAACAGGAAGTTCTTGCCTAAGGTGGTTTCAGATTTCCACCTTAATCAATCTGTGTCTCTTCCTGTGTACTTCACTGACCATTCCTCCTCTGGCGAGAGGAGATTGCGCAGTTTAGATGTCAAAAGAGCCCTTAGTTACTACATAGAGCGTACAAAGGGTCACAGGTTTGACTCCATCCAACTGTTCCTCACTTACGGTGAGGTTGGTAAAGGGAAACCTGCCACTAAAAGATCCATTGCCAGGTGGATTGTCTCTTGTATCCAATTTTGCTATGAAAAGCTGGGTAAGGTTCCTCCCTCAGGCCTGAGGGCTCACTCTACCAGAGGTACAGCTGCTTCCCTGGCTGCTGCCAGGGACATCCCTATTCTAGAAATATGTCAAGCAGCTACCTGGAAAACAGTTCACACTTTTACCAAGCATTACTCCCTGGACATCCAGGCTAGGAGTGTTGCTCGGTTTGGCACAGCTGTGCTTCAGAGCCTATTTCCTAAGTAGGTTATATCCCTCCTCTATGGAGGTACAGCTGTGTAGTCTGCATATGTCATAATATAGCAAGACTTCATGTTGTTTGAAGAAAAAATTACTCACCTTAGTAATGTTGTTTTTTCTAATGGAGTCTTGCTATATTATGATCTCCCTCCCTGCCTGCCCCTCTCAGAGCCTCTGTTTCAAACAACATGAAGTCTTGCTATATTATGACATGTGCAGTGAGTCCCAACCTTCGAACTGCTCCGGAGGTGAACGAATTAACTTTCCATGCCAGGCATGGAACTTTGAGCTCGAGCTCGGTTGAAAACTCTGTCTATTGTTCTTCAAACTCAAACTGTCAGATTCTAGGACATGGATATGTTGTTCATCCACACTCATTGGCAGTATCCTTGCCGCTTTAAATCTTGCCGGAAGGTCTTCAAGCTTGCTCCTCCACCACCGGGTGGTATAACTCTCGGCTCCGCCCCATGGCGCTAGATCTTCCTTACCGCTTGGGCTCAGGTTCCTCCTTAGCGCTCTCGTTTGTGACTGGTTCCTATTTCTCCGTTTGCGGATTTAAAAATAATATTTTGCAAAAGACTTCAGTCTTGATCCCTCAGGCTGCGATGGATAAATCGACTCCAGTTTCGAGATGCCCATGCGGACAGAAGATGTCTCGGACGGATCCACACTCACGTGTGGTCTACTGCTTGGGCCTTGAGCACGACCCGCGGGCTTGCGACCTGTGCTCATCTTTCTCGAAACCTCGTCCTCGAGGACCCGTGCTGCCCGATTGCATCTGGGCCGTCCAGCGTTCCCTCGGTGAAAGTCCAAGGAGGCCCGGTTGGCGGTGTCATGGCGGGCTTCGGCGGATCAGCTCGGCGGATGGTCGCCCTCGAAGGAGGCGCGGGCCAGTATCTTCCTCGGCCGCGCATTTATCCCGCCCTCTGGGTTCTTCCTACACGGCTTCCTTTAAGGAGCTTTGTCTGTCCCTCTCCACTAAAGGAGAAGGGCCTGCGTCTGCTGGACCTTTTCTCGGTCCAAAAGAGGGACAAGGTAAGTCCCTCCGTCGGCGCTCTTGGAGCGGAAAGGTCCTCTCCGGGCCGTCGACCGTCGGTTTCGTCGCATCGCTCGAGCCGCCACTGGCCTCACGGTGTCCCCGTCAGGTCAGTTGACCGAGACTCCCACTGATGAAGTCGAGATTTTTCTCGACCCATTAGACGGGCTGTCGCCTTTAGCAGCCGAGATTCCCTTCTCCCCGGTTCCCCCGGGAGGAGTTGAGGATCCCGTGGGCTCGCCTGTGCCTCCGGTTCCGGAGCCCTCGGATGGACCTTCCGAGCGAAGGGGTGTCGGTTCCGGCGACACCTCCTGCACCGACCCGGAAATTCGGTTCGGTCTCGGTCTCGGACCTCTTGGCGGTCAGCCGTTCCCACCGTCGCAGCGGTCTCGGTCTCGGCACCGCGGTAAGCGGCGTCGCCGCTCGTCTCGTCCTCCTCCTCGGATGAGGAGGCTTGGCGTAATTGCGTCGGCGATGCGAGACCTTATGTTCAAGCAGCTCCTCCTGGCGGGAATAAGCCGACTCCGGCGCCTTCCCGGCCATTAATAGCTGTCACGGGCGGCCGACACACCCTCGACTTGCCGAGGGCCTATACCCAGGCGGTTGTTCGGCCAAAACCAGCTGCTCCACCGGTTGCGGTGGAACCTCCGCCTCCACAGCCACAATTGGGGCTCCGACCAAGGATTCTCGGTCACTAAGGGTTTACCCATCGACTGTCAGTTACCCTCACTCCCGACCGACCTCGGCAGGTGAAGGGTGGCTCAGGCCAGAGGCAGCTCTTCGAGGACTCTTCCGAGTCCGAAGATGATTCCTCCTTCTTCTCCAAGCGACTGGACTTGGAGTCTTCAGGAGGTCAGCCAATGGACGATAGCCCGTCGTCCTTCCTAGGACTGCTTCGGCTCATCTCGGAGTCTACCGGGATGGAGCTCGAACCCATTTCCAAGCGGGCCAGGTATCCCCTCACGGAGATTCTGGACCGAGGGGATTCTCCGACGGAGGCCTTTCCGGTGGCCGAGGCCATAGTGGGTCCGGCACTGGAACTTTGGCAGCGCCTGCTTCCTGCCCTGCGCCGGCCAGGATGGCCAGGAAGTATCACGGTCCCACCGGTTCCTTGTCCGGTTTTTCGGAACACCCCTCTGCTGAGGGGTTGGTTACCGACAGCGTTTTCCGGCGCGCCGGCAACGCCAGGGATGTGGACAAACCTCCTGACAAGGAGTCCAAGAAATTGGACTATGTCGGGCGAAAAGTCTACGCTGCGTCCTCTCTCGGCCTTCGTCAGGCCAGTTCGGCCGTCCTCATGGCACATTTTTCTCATGCCCTGTTGGGCTCCCTGGATGAGGTCATCCCTCATCTTCCCGCCGATCTGCAGACTACGGTTAAGCAGGTGCGGGACCAGGGCAGGGCAGTGGCCAAACAGCAGCTCAGACTGCTTTGGATGGGACTCATGTGCCAGATCGGTGGCGGCGCGGTGGCTATGCGTCCGGCGGGCTTGGCTGAGGATATCCACCTTTACCGGATACCCAGCACAAGTTGGCGGATGTTCCTTTTTGGGGACTGACCTCTTGACCCTGGGGTGGAAGGTCACCTGCAGAGGATCGAGAAGTCCAATGCCACCTTGGACTCGGTCTCTTCCGCTCAGAAGGACAAAGGCCGCAAACCACAGCCTAAGCCCTTTCGTCCTTCTGTGCCCGCGCGCCCGGCCCAGCAACGTCAGGGCCAGCAGGCTCGGCCTTGGCATCCCAAACCCAAGCCGCCGGCTTCCTCTAACAGGAGGCAGGGAGGAAGGGCCAGGAGGTCCCTCGGCGGTCCCTCCTCCAAGCCTGCCCAGTGGCAGGCTGAGGGTGTCGCCCCATCCCGTCACCTTACCCCTGGGTCCCCCCGTGGGGGGACGGCTCCGGCACTTCCGTTCCGCCTGGTCCGCTGTTACCACGGACAGGTGGGTCTTGGAGGTGGTGGGAAGAGGCCTGCCTCTGGAATTCGAGCAGGCACCACCCTTCAGAGCCGTTGCCCCTCGGGGGGCTTCGGGATCCCCAGCCTCACTGGCGGCTCGTCGAGCCGACATCACTCTCCTCCTCCAGAAGGAGGTGGTAAGAGAGGTGGTGGACCCTCCTTCAGACCCAGGGTTTGTGTCCAGGTACTTCCTGGTTCCGAAACGGACGGGGGCTGGCCCCATTCTCGACCCACAGACCTAAACAAGTTCCTAAGGTCTCGAACCTTCAGGATGGTCACTCTGGCTCAGATAATACCATCCTTGGAGCAGCGTGTGGTTCTGCTCTCTGGACTTGCAGAGACGCGTTTTTCACGTCCCTATCCGTCCGTCTCACCAGGAGATTCCCTTCGCTTCGGCGGAAGGATCTCTCTTGAGTTCAAGCCATGCCCTTGGCTTGTCTCCAGCTCCCAGGGTCTTCACCAAATGCATGGCAGTGGTGACAGCATTCTCTGGGCGCCGAGGGTCCGGTGTACCCTTACCTGGACGACTGGCTGATAGCAGCTCCCTCCAGGAAGGAGGCGGAGTGGTCCAGAGATCTGGCCCTCCAGGTCTGCTCTCAACTGGGCCTCCTTGTCAACGAGGCCAAGTCGGAACTCGAGCCGAAGCAGGTGATTTTATTCATCGGGGCGCAGCTCGACTCTCTTCGAGCCAGAGCGCGGCTCCCGGCGGACAGGGCCGAGGTTCTTTCCTCCTTTGCCCGATCATTTCTGGTTGGGCAATTGCGCCCTGCCCGGGACTTCCTGCGCCTCCTGGGTCTCATGGCGGCCTGTACCAGCGTGGTCCGTTGGGCCCGCTGGAACATGCGTCCCCTTCAGTGGGGACTGGCCAGCCAGTGGTCCCAACGCTGCGATCCCTTGGACCAGCTTGTGTCGGTGACACAGGGGATGTGGAACGCTCTCCAGTGGTGGACCGTTCCAGATCAATTGCAGGAGGGCATCCCGTTCGTCCGCCCGACGGCGGTCTCTGTCGACCGATGCCTCTCTGATGGGTTGGGGTGCCCATCTGGGGAACACCGGGCTCATGGCCTCTGGTCCCCGGGGAGTCCCGATGCCACATCAACCTGCTGGAGCTCCGAGCGGTCCGCCCAGCTCTCACCGCCTTTGCCTGTTCCTCCGGGGTCAAGTGGTCCGAGTCCAGACGGACAATACCACGACCATGTACTATCTAAACCGCCAGAAGCGGGGACGCTCCATGCTTCTATGCAAGGAAGCTCTCCGCATTTGGTCACTCGTGCGCAGCCTGGAGCGGATCTCTAGCCATTCACGTGGCAGGGCCTCCAACACCCTGGCCGATGCCCTGAGCGGATAGGGGCTGCATCCCACGAGTGGTCTCTCCTGCCGGAGGTAGTACAGCATCTGTTCTCCTTTGGGGCACACCTCAGGTGGACCTGTTTGCCTCCACGGAGAACCAAGCTGAGTCTGTTCCATGCCCGCCCCTCAGCAGGGGCTCGCTGCAGGGGATGCCTTCTCGAGGCAATGGACCCCGGCCTCTTTTACCTTTCCTCCATTTCCCTTGATCCACAGGTGCTTCTCAAGCGAGGAGGGACAAGGCGAGGTGATTCTGATAGCCCCAGACTGGCCTCGCCAGTTCTGGTACCCAGATCTCCTCAGTCTCAGCTCCAGGACTCCGCTGAAGCTTCCAGCTCGCCCGGACCTGCTCTCAGTCAATCAGGGAAGGTGTTCCATCCGGACCTTCAATCCCTGCACCTGACGGCCTGGTTCCTGAGCGGCTAGAGTTCCAGGCTTTGGGTCTTTCCGACGAGGTCCTCAATGTAGTTGAGGCGTCCCGTAAGGAGTCGACCAGAAAATGCTATGCCTTCAAATGGAAAAGGTTTTCCATTTGGTGTCAGGGCAAGGGCTTGGACCCTTCCTCCTGTTCCTTGGCAAGCATCTTGGACTATTTATGGTCCCTTTCTAGTCAAGGGCTTAGGTCGACGACCCTAAGGGTGCACCTGGCAGCCATCTCTGCTTACCGGGCGCGGGCCGGGAAGCAGTCGGTGGCGCAGGAGAAGGTGGTCTGGCGCTTTTTCAAAGGCCTTGATCACATTTCCCCCAGTGCGGGAACCCCCACCTCCGTGGGATCTACTGCTGGTACTGGCAAAGCTCATGGGCAAGCTATTCGAACCTATGCACAGGTGTGCTCTCTCACCTGTCGTGGAAGACCGCCTTCTTGGTGGCTATCACGTCAGCCAGAAGGATGGGAGAGCTCCAGGCGCTTTCATCGAGTCTCCTTACCTGGTCTTCCACAGGGACAAGGTTGTCCTGCGCCCCACCGAAATTCCTTCCGAAGGTGGTGTGGAGTTTCACCTTAACCAGGTGTGACTCTGCCGGTGTTCTACCCCAATCACACCTCGGAGGCCGAATATAGGCTCCATACTCTGGATCCTAGAAGGGCGCTCGCTTATTATAAGGAGCGCACGGCTGAAATTCGGGGAGAGGTTCGCCAGCTGTTTGTCACCTCACGCTGAAGCCGCATCTGGCAGACCTGCAGCCAAGCGGACGATAAGCAGGTGGGTAACCTCCTGCATAGATCTCATAAGTTAGCGGGCATGGAGCCTCCCAGAGGATAAGAGCTCATTCTACCCGCCATACTGCTGCAGGTGGCTGCTTCCAGGGACGTCCCTATCCAGGAAATCTGCAGGGCTGCTACCTGGAAGTCAGCAAACACCTTCATTACCACTACCACACCGACCTTGAGTCAGCGCCGGATGCTGGTTTTGGGGCCTCGGTTCTCCAGTCTCTCTTTCCCAAGTAAGTATATGGGGTGTGTCTTGCCTCCCTCCTCCCGAAGAACTGCTAGGAGTCTGCCAATGAGTGTGGATGAACAACATATCTCATGTCCCTGAAGACCACAGGTTACTCACCTGTAACAGGAGTTCTAGGAATGGTATATGTTGTTCATCCACTCGACTCACCCACCTCCCGCTTCGACGCACAACCTGAGCTTCCAGCGGCCAGATCTGGCGTCATGGGCGAGCCGAGTTATACCACCCGGGTGGGTGGGAGGAGCAAGCTTGAAGACCTTCCGTCAAGATTTAAAGCGGCAAGGATACTGCCAATGAGTGTGGATGAACAACATATACCATTCCTAGAACTCCTGTTACAGGTGAGTAACCTGTATTTCTTTACTCCGCCTCACTGAACAGTCACTCCGGAGATTTCTCCTTCTGCTCGGTTCATTTTGTCGGTTAAAGTATTCATTTTTCGTTTTTTTAACCGAAGTTAAACCACAACCGGTTGGTTCAAGCTCTGCCTGTGGTATTTGTAAGTACTAGATAGGTTTTACATTTACTTTCTGTGTGGAACTTGTAAACGGTTTATCGGTTCGGTTTGAACCGATCAGGTTGTTTTAAATACATTAATCTGTCTTTTAGAGTGCGGTTCCCGGTTCTTATTGGTTCTAAAAAGAACGGATTTCATTACGTTTTTCCACGACCCGTGACAGGTTGGGAACCGATAAGAGAGTCTTGCTTGGCAGATTGCCATAAACGGGCAAGTTTTGGTTAGGCTGGCACTATGTCTGAGAAACCCAAAAGAAAAACCAGGCCCACTGGATTTCAACACTGCAGTGTCTGTGGGGAAGTCTTTGCTAAGGCTGACCCCACACCACCTGTGTTTGTTGTCTGGTGTTTGACCACCTCAATGCAGACTGCCAGATTTGTAAAAATTTTCCTGCAGCTACCCTGGAAAAAAGAGTTGGTAGGCTCAGGGCCAAAAAGTCAGCTGAACCGGATGGCCAGCCCGGTTCGGTTGAAACCGAACGGAGGGTGCCCTCTGACCAGGGCGAGACTTCCTCGGGCAAAAGGAGAGCCGACTCGGAGGAGTCGGTTCCAGCAAGAGACTAGAAAATCAGCTGGTGTGGAGCCAAAACTTCCCTCTCCAACCGCTGAAGAAATAGCCAAAGCGATTGAAATTGTCCAGTCGCTTTCCCCGGTTCCGACCGAACCAGCACCATCAGGTAAGCATACAGTTCGGTCGGTTCCACCGGTTCAAGAGTATGACTTAGAGGAATTTTATGAACCGGAGGGGGAAGAGGAGTATGAGGAGAGTGAATGTAGATTTGAAAGTCTGGATGTGCCCATTGAACCGGACATCTCCCGAGACAGACCTTCAGGAGTGTCTCCCCCTAGGCTTTCTGAGTCCCCTTCTCATTTTATGTTTTATAAAAAAGTGGCTGAAACCCTCCAGATCCCTATGGAGGAAGCTGTGGATGATCAAGAAGAGCCTGACTATGTAGAAATGATGGATATCCCAGAGTCTCAAGAGACTGTCTATTCCTTTGCATAAATCTTTTGGAAACAGACAGTAAAATTCTAAAAGCTCCTCACACTATACCTCCTGTGGATAAGAGAATGGACAGAGGTACACATTGTCAGGCTCTGATACGGAGTTCTGTTCTCAACAATGCAGCCATGTTGGGGTAGTGCAAGCTGCAGCCTGTGACAAGGCAAATATTCCCTTGGCTTCACACCCCCCTGACAAGGACTCCAGGAGGATTGATGCCATGGCAAAGAAACAGTACATGGCAGCATCCTTGGGACTCAGACAGGCAAATTATATGGCTTATGTTGCTAGATACCAGAAATCCAGATGAGACACTGTTATGGCTCTAGCAAAGCAGGTCCCTGGCCAGCTTGCCAAGGAGCTGGAGCAGGTGGCTGCTGAACGTATTGAGGCATCTAAGGTGCAATTTCATGCTGCAATGGACTCTAATGATGTGTCATCAAGAGTCATGGCTACATCTGTGGCTCTTCGCAGAATGGCTTGGCTCAGATGTACTAGCCTGTCGCAGGATACCCAGACTAAGGCCATGGATTTTCCTGTTATGGGTAACTCTCTGTTTGGGGAGCAGACAGAGAATTACATGAAGAAAATGGATGAGTATAGGACCACCTAGGAGTGCACAGGCCAAGGAAAGGCAGGCCACTCCTCAAAGGCAGCCTTCCGGGGCAGGGGTAGGCCTTTTCATAGGCCTTTTTACCAAGCCCAGGCCTCCTCTTCAGCTTATGCCCTGAGGGGGTTCTTTAGAGGGAAAGGCAGACGGGGTACAAGCAGACCTGCTTCCACCCCTCAGCTTAAAGCCCCTGCCAAGCAGGCACCCTGATGGGGTGGCCAGGGTCGATTCTCCACTACCTGTAGGGGGCAGGCTGGCTTACTTTGTCCAGGACTGGAAGTCTCTAACATCAGACAAGTGGGTCCTGGAAGTAGTAAGCCAGGGCCTGGTTCTCAGCTTCACAAAATTTCCAAAGATGAGAACCAGATCCTTTCCACCTGCAAATCCATCAGAGGCACTTGCCCTAGAGGCAGAAGTTTCTACCCTCCTGGCTCTCAGAGCTGTGGAAAGGGTTCCGCCCCTACACCAGGGCAAAGGGTTGTACTCCAGGTACTTCCTTACCCTAAAAAAGACAGGAGAATGGCTGCCTATCCTGGATCTCAGATACCTAAACAAGCACCTTTAAAACCAAAATTCAAAATGGTGACTCTGGGAATTATTTTACTTCTCTAAGGCCAGGGGACTGGCTGACGTCCCTGGACCTCAAGGATGCCTACTTCCATATTCTCATCAGAAGCTCCCATCGAAAGTACCTCAGATTCGAACTGCCCTCAGGCCATTACCAGTTCAGTACAATGCCCTTCGGCCTCACCTCTGCCCCAAGGGTATTCACAAAATGCCTGACAGTAGCAGTTGCCCACCTAAGAAGGCAAAGAATTGCCATCTTTCCTTACCTGGATGACTGGCTCATAGTAAGCCAGTCTCCAGACCAAGTCAGATTACATCTTCAGGTAACTCAGCAACTGCTTACCTCTCTAGGTTTCCTTCACAATCTTCCAAAGTCAGTTCTAGAGCCTGTCCAGCTTCTCACCTTCATAGGCGCAGAACTGAACACAGAGAAAGCCAGAGCCTTCCTTCCTTTGGAAAGAACAAGGACCCTGGTCTCTCTGGCCTCCTCTTTCACCCTGCACGTCTCTCGACCAGCAAGGCACTTTCTACAGCTCCTGGGGCACATGGCTGCTTCTACAGCAGTAGTGCAGGGAGCAAGATTTCAGATGAGGGACATCCAGTTCCATTTGAGAGCCTTTTGGTCTCAAAGGAGAGACCCTCTAACCAAATTGATGCCAGTGACTCGAACCCTGATCCAAGCCCTTCAGTGGTGGCAGGACCAAAGCAATCTGAGACAGGGGGTCCCCTTGGCCCCTCAGTCTCACTCCTTAATCCTTACTACAGATGCATCCCTCTTGGGGTGGGGTGCTCACATGGGCGACCTCACTACCCAGGGATTGTGGTCCCCTCAGGAATCTCTGCTCCACATCAATCTGTTGGAACTCAGAGCAGTTTTTCTAGCACTTCAAGCTTTTTCCAAATCTGTTCAGAACAAAGTTATTCAGGTCAGAACAGACAATACCACCACAATGTGGTACATCAACAAGCAAGGGGGCACTCGGTCTACAGCCTTGTGCACCGAAGCAATGAAGTTGTGGTCTCTGGCTTACTCACTAAACACCTCCCTTATGGCAGTTTACCTCCCAGGCAAGGACAATGTCCTGGCAAATGCTCTCAGCAGGATTTCCCAGGGCCATCACGAATGGTCACTGGATCCCCTGGTACTGGAGGTGGTATCTGCCAGATGGGGCACCCCGCAGATAGGTCTTTTTGCAGCCCCAGACAATCACCAAATTCCCCTTTTTAGCTGCAGGCCCCCAGTGTTGGGCTCTGTCCCTCTGGATGCCTTAGTTCTCAATTGGGAAGGGAAGTTTCTCTGTGCTTTGGCCCCTTCCCTCTCCTGTTCAAAGTGCTAGTCAAAATCAGATCTCAACCCTGCAAGATGATCCTGATTGCTCCAGATTGGGCCAGACAGCCTTGGTACCCACCCATACTATCCTTAGCAGTACACCTTCCCCTATGTCTTTCCAGGAATCACAACCTATTAATCTGTGCTCAGGGGAGAGTTTGGTACCCGAACCTCAAACCTCTCAATCTCAAGGCCTGACTCTTGAAGAGTTAGAGTTTGCTGACCTACACCTCTCCCAAGGTGTATTGGATATCCTGAAGGCTTCTAGGAAGCCTTCCACCAGGGCTACTTATAATTCCAAATGGAAGAGATTTTTCATATGGTGCTCTGGAAAGCATATTTCCCCAGAATCTGCTGACTTACCCACAGTCCTGGATTATATGGTCCATTTAAATACTTTGGGGCTGAGACCAGCTACCCTAAAAGTGCACCTGGCAGCTGTGTCTGCTTTCTTATCAGCAGGTAAACCCTCTTCTCTTTCAGCTCATCCTGTATTCTCCAAGTTTTTCAAGGGGTTGCTTCACACCAACCCTCCATTCAGGGACCCTGCCCCTTCCTGGGATCTTAATGTTTGCATTGCCCAGCTTATGCAACCCCCTTTTGAGCCCTTGTCTTCAGCAGAGCTTAAGTACTTGACTTGGAAAACTGTGTTCTTGGTAGCCATCACTTCTGCCAGACGCATAAGTGAATTGCAAGCATTGTCAGTGGAGCCTGATTTTATCTCCTTTCATAGAGATAAGGTGGTCCTCAGGACTAACAGAAAGTTCTTGCCTAAGGTGGTTTCAGATTTCCACCTTAATCAATCTGTGTCTCTCCCTGTGTACTTCACTGACCATTCCTCCTCTGTCGAGAGGAGACTGCACAGTTTAGATGTCAAAAGAGCCCTTAGTTACTACATGGAACGTACCAAGGGTCACAGGTTTGACTCCCTCCAACTGTTCCTCACTTATGGTGAGGTTAGTAAAGGGAAACCTGCCACTAAAAGATCCATTGCCAGGTGGATTGTCTCTTGTATCCAATTTTGCTATGAAAAACTGGGTGAGGTTCCTCCCTCAGGCCTGAGGGCTCACTCTACCAGAGGTACAGCTGCGTCTCTGGCTGCTGCCAGAGACATTCTATCCTAGAGATATGTCAAGCAGCTACCTGGAAAGCAGTTCACACTTTTACCAAGCATTACTCCCTGGACATCCAGGCTTGGAGGATGCTCGGTTTAACACAGCTGTGCTTCCAGAGCCCTATTTCCTAAGTAGGTTCTGTCCCTCCTCCATGGAGGTACTGCTGTGTAGTCTGCATATGTCATAATATAGCAAGACTTCATGTTGTTTGAAGAAAAATTACTCACCTTAGTAATGTTATTTCTTCTAATGGAGTCTTCTATATCTATGACCTCCCCCCTGCCTGCCCTTCTCAGAACCTCTGCTTTTGGGATGTGGGTGGGCAGTGCAGTGTTGGCACTTAGTAGATGCCCACCTTGTTGTTTTCACCCCTCCTTTTTTGGGGTGACTTGGTGCTGTGTTTTTATTTTTTGGGTCTCCTGACTTGAGTCTTTGTTTTGGGACCAAAGAATGTGTTCTTATGTTTTGTAGCCAGTTGGCTAGTATAGGTTTACAGCTTCCACACAGGACCTCAGTGAGTTTAGCTCGTAAAGATCTGACGGTTTGAGTTTGAAGAACAACAGACAGAGTTTCAACCGAGCTCAAGCTCAGTGTTGCATGCTTGGCATGGAAAGTTAACTCCTTCACCTCCAGAGCAGTTCAAAGGTTGGGACTCACTGCATATGTCATAATATAGCAAGATTCCATTAGAAGAAACAACATTACTAAGGTGAGTAATTTTTTTCTTTCGGTTGGTTCCTCGGTTCCCCCGTGGTTCCCTTCTCTTTTTTCCCTTTTGTTTCAAATGCATCTAAGTATTTTCGATGGTTCCTTTTAGTTTTTAATCATGTTTCCCGTTTTTTTGCAGGAACCGACAATTTTAGGGTTTTTTCACAACTTTTTACCTCAGTAAACGCGGTTTCATACTGCGGGGAACTGATAGTTTTTCCTTAATTTTGTAGTCTATTTCAGGATTCTCTGTGGATTTCCATGTCAGAGATACCAAAACCAAAAAAGAAAACTGGACCTACAGGTTGTAACGATTGTGTCAACTGTCACAGAACACTTGCAATAACAGATTATCATAGTCTGTGTCTTAAGTGATTAGGTCCAGATCACACTTGCTCTCTTTGCACCAAATTTTGTAAAAAGCAAAAAAAAAATTTGAGAGACAGAGCAAAGAGACTTGAAAAAATCACGGCTGAGGAAAAATCAAAGGCTACCGATGAGGGGCCATCAAAAAGTAATAATACAAATTCAAACAGAGATGCTGATGAAGCATCCAAGTCCCAGCCAAGAAAAGCAGGTACCAATGAGGCACCTAAAAATAAAGCTTCTAAAGGAGCTGATGAAGTTCCTTCAACATCAAAAACTAACAGGGGCACTGACGAAGTGTCTGGAGTGAAAAGGAAGCATGATCAAGCCGCTGATGAGTTGGCTAAAAAGAATGTTTGTAAGGACAAAATTACTCTTGTTCCTCCTGGGAAAGCCAGTAGTGAGACAACAGGCAGATCAAAGCACAGAGAAAAAAACTAAACATACATAGCCACAGTCTGGTAGCCAACCTGGATTTTCTCAGGAGCTCCCATCTGTGGAAGACATGGCAAAAGCACTGCACGTCTTTCAAGCCCTACAAGGTACTTCCACTGGTAAGCACTCTTCCACATTTCTCACTTCAACAGACTGTGAGGGTGATGTAGAAGAGGAAAAATATTTTTATGATGCACCTGACATACATTCAGAGGGCTCAGAACCCGATGTGTCCCCTGACCCTCATTTTGGGGCTTACCCTGCTGACCAGGAGGATTCCTCATCTATGCTTTCGTTTATTCAAAATGTGCTGGATACCCTGGACCTCCCTACTCAGGCGTCTAACTAGGATGAGGATGAGGACAAAGACTGTAGGGAGATGAAAGGTCTTCCATCCCCTAAGAGATTGGTATTGCCTGTCTATGAGTCCTTGAGCAGGGCTGCTTCAGCTCCCCCATGGTCGGACGGCACACAGGCAGCCACCGACCAAGACCAGGACACCCGCCTGCAGCTCCTTGGAAGCTGCCTGCCCTTGAACAGGGCTGCTTCGGCTCCCCCACAGTTGGACGGTACCCAGCCAGCTGCCGACTGAGACCAGGATGCCCGCCTGCAGCTTCTTGGAAGGTACGGCGACAGCGCAGCCAATCTGAACACAGTCGCTTCCAGCAAACCCGCTCCAATTGGCCAGAACTTTTTCCCTTGCTTTTGCTGCCTGGCGCTTTTTACAAATAGATTGAGCTACAACTAGACAAAATTCAAGTGTCTCGTAGAAGGATTTCAACTGTATTAGCTGGATTGTAATTTCTACTACTGTTTTAAAAGTGCTTACAGCTCTTCTGTTGTTTCCTTGCTCCTGCACCCCCACCTCCCCTATCCAAGCACTCTGCCTTGGTGCTGAAAAGCCTCACTCTCCTTTGTCTTGCTAAATTGCTCATTCTAAACCTGACCTGCCTCTACACTATTTAACCCCTGCTATTTTTCTTCTCTCCAACTGCCTGCCCTTGAACAGGGCTGCTTCAGCTCCCCCACGGTCAGATGGCACCCAGCCAGCCGCCGACCGAGACCAGGACGCCCGCCTGCAGCTCCTTGGAAGGTACAGCGACAGCGCAGCCAATCAGAACACAGGCGCTTCCAGCAAACCCGCTTCGATTGGCCAGGACTTTTTCCCCTGCTTTTGCCGCCTGGCGCTTTTTACAAATGGATTTAGCTGCAACTAAGCAAAATTCATGTGTCTCATAGAAGGATTTTCGGCCCTCCCATCCACCCCCACCTCCACAGATTAAATACACCTGTTGCCTGCTCACATTCTCTCTCTCGCTCCATCATTGGTTAGTAAGCCTAGCAGCACTCGTTCCCTCATTGGCTAATAAGCCTAGCAGCACTGCTCGCTCCCTCATTGGCTACCTAAAACCCTCATTACCTCTGCTACCCCATTGGTTCTTAGTCCTTACAGGTCCCTATCATTTCCCTGCCCCCGCATCCCAGCCCTCCACCTTCTCCACTTAGTAACTACAGCACCTACCTTCCCCGCTAAGTAACCACAGCAGTAGGGTCCTCCTAGCACTTGATCTGCACCATGATCCTTCTACCAGGCCACCTGGCCCTGCCCATCCCTATTCTCTTCTCCTTCCCTCCCTTCCTTTCCGACATGCCACCCACCTCTCCCATGCCCCCCTCCCAAATCCTGCCAAACCTCGTTGAGCTCTCCCACCCCTCCAGCCTGACGTCCACCTCCCCTTTCACCCAAGCATGGACACACTCTGCCACACGTCCCAGCCTGTTTCTTTTCAACCCATTGCTCCCCTGAGTCATTTTTCAACTTATTCCCTTACGCCCAGCTCATACACGCCATCAATCTAAGAGACGAACGTTCACAGTCAGTCATATACAGCTATTCACTCACTACCTAACTCTTGCTCTCCTGCTTCTTGCAGCAGGTGACATCCACCCTAACCCCGGCCCCAATACTACCCTCCCCCATACCCCTCTCCAACATTGGCCTCTTCTTCACCTCACTCTGGGGACCTTTTCCCACATAACCTGCATCTCCTGCACCTAAATATAAGAAGCCTTGTCCACAAGCTTGACTCCCTTCAGGTTCTTACCACCCACTATGCTCCAGATATCCTTACCCTGTCCAAAACGTGGCTCAACAAAAACATCAACTTCTCTGTCACTATCCCATGCTACACTATGGCCCACCAGGATAGAGCCTCTAAAGGCGGCGGAATAGCCATCTATGTAAACTCAGACTTGCACTATTCAGTGGTCCTGACCAAGTCCGAACCAAAAGTCCTTGAAGTAATACTAATTCAGCTTGTCCTTCCCTTCTCGCTACCAATCTACATTGCTGGGACATACTGCCGACCTTGTACACCAGCTTCTGCTGTCACCAACCTCCTCAAGCAAATCTTCTGCCTAACCACGACAGGAGAACTCTACATTATGGGTGATCTTAACCACAATTGGCTAGTTCCTGCCCTCAACAAAACCAGGACTGAAATTTCTGCCCTAAACCTCTCACAAATGATTACTGAGCCCACCCGGCTTAACCTAAAATCTGGTAACCACTCGCTCATCAACTGGGTCCTTACCACACACCCCCACCGGGTCAAACAGGCCGATATTCTTCCTGACTCCCTCAGCGACCACCTTGTAACCTTCTTAGTGCAAAATCCACCTCCCAGAATCCCCCATTAAATTTGTAGTCCAACGCTCCTATAAATCCCTCAGTCTAGCCCATGTATTAGATGACCTTGCGCTAGCAAAGTGGGCCCTTGCCACTCCTACGATCTCCATTGAAGATGCCTTCCTACACTTTAAAAACATATTCCTCAGCGTCTGGAATACACACACCCTACTGCGTCATACAATGGTATGAGGAAACCACCCTCCTTGGATCACCCAAGAACTGACTGCATGTCAAATCGCAAGGGGCAAAGCCTGGAAAACGCATAAATCCTCATGCCTCCCACAATACCTCTCCACATACTGCATACTCCGTAACAGGTGCACCAGAGCCACTCATCTTGCAAAAGCAGAGTACTTCAGCAGCTCTCTCCAGTCAAACCTAAATAAACCCTCAAAATTCTGGAAGGTCATTCACTCCCTTTTCACCCCACTGGCTGCCAATCCCACTCCAATGCTAAATGTTAATAACTCTCTCCTCTCAGAGCCCACAGCAGTCACCACTGAGTTCAATGTGTACTTCTCCACTTGTGCTGCCACCCTCCTCTCTTCCCTGCCCAACACTACACCTCTCGCACCACCTACAGACATAAAGACCCAGACTAGGCCTCGCTCCATTTCCTTCAAAGACATCTCTGCAACTGAGGCCCTAGATGCACTACTTTCTCTCAACCCTTCAGAAGGCAAATCCCCAGATGGATTAGACCCCAAACTTCTGTACCTCTCAACCCCCGCTATAGCAACTCCCCTTGCCAAACTCGTAAACCAATCCTTTGCTGTCGCTGCTGTCCCCCAGGCATGGAAGCACGCCATTGTCATCCCTCTGCCAAAACGAGGTGCCCCTACCTCCCCTCAGCCCTAGCAAAACTACAAGAGCACCTTGTGCTCACCCAACTTACCTCCTTCCTCACTGACTCCAAATTCTTCATGCCACTCCAGTCTGGCTTCAGGAAGGGAAACTCCACCACCTCCTCCCTGATAATACTTACAGACACTATCCTGAGAGGCATGGACAGTGAACTGATCACCTCAGCCGTTTTTGTCGACCTTGCAAAAGCCTTCAACACCGTCTCCCACCCCATATTGCTCTAAGTCTCACTGAATCAAGCCTCTCTGTCGCAGCCACAAACTGGTTCAGATCATACCTCTCTGATAGAACTCAGTCCGTTAGAGTCTCAAATGCGATATCCACCCGCCTTCCCTTAACTACCAGTGTCCCACAGAGGTCGGTTCTTGGTCCTATTCTGTTCTCTATATTCCTAAACGACCTGCCACTCATCTGCTCTACTTCCTCAATCCACATGTATGCAGATGATACTGTACTCTATCACTCGGGCTCCTCCCTGATGTGGTACAATCAAACCTCCAAGCTGACTTCAGCAAGGTACAGCAATGGTTTAGCTTGCACCAGCTCTCCCTAAATGCAAAAAAAACAACTGTCACTATGACCTTCGGCTCACGACAGCGCCTGGCCAGACTCTCCTCCCTTCCCTACTTCACCACCCTGGATGGCCAAAAACTTGAAGATGTCTCCTCGTTCTGTTTCTTGGGGGTCTGGCTCTACAGCCATCTCTCTTTCTCTGACCATATCAATGCCATCTCAAAAAAACTACGCCCCATGCTCAGTGCACTATATAGGAACCGCAGCAGCCTCCCTCCCCGAGTCCGACGTGAACCGGTCCTGAAGATGATACTCCCCTGCATCGACTACTGTGACATTGTATACAGTGCAGCCCCCAAGTCCACCCTTTCTAAACTGGACACACTTTATAATGCCTTCTGCCGCTTTGCTCTCAATGCCTCTTCCCCTCACCCACCACTGTGACCTCTATCGAGCTTTGGCACTACCGTCCCTTGAAAACTGCCGCATCTCTCACTGTTCTAAATGTGTCTCCAACCTATGGCTCAGGTCCATCCCCATCTACCCTGCCACCGTGCTCACAGATGCCCCACCCCCCTCCCATCATCTTAGATCCAGTGACTCATGCCAACTTTCAGTCTCTAGGCAGAAGACCTCTGCCGGTCAAGCTGCCTTTTCATACCAGCTATCCAAGCTCTGGAACACCCTCCCACCGCAAATTCAGCACTCCTCCTCTTCCTACTCTCTACCTGCCACCCTAGCAAACTTCCTTACTACAAATTGCTCCTGTCCCTGAACCTGCCATGCCCCACTATCCCCACCCCAATGCCTGACCAGCGGCCTTAGCCTTCCTACAGAAGCTGGCATATAACCCCAACCTTGTACTTATGTACTGGCCTATTTTGCCCTATGTACTGTGTATAACTGTATAACTGTGATATACGTCCTCTGTTGTTTACTCTATGTACTGTGTATAACTGTATAACTGTGATACACATCCTCTGTTGTTTACAGCTGTTACTACTGTGCTAATTTACCTTGTCTGCTGCTTGTTGTCACAAAAATTATTTGATACTATAATATCCTAAGCATTCAATGTACGCTGCTTGTATATTCATGCAATCGTGTATCCTTATGCTGCTTTTTATTTGCTTCTGTTAACTGTTCACTTGACACCTACGTGTTATCATATCCATGTGTACCCCGCTCCCCCAGGTCGCACCGGGAGATGAGCATCTTGTTGCTCAGTGTGTCTTTCCTGGTGAAACAATTGCAATAAATAAATAATGCCTTCAGAAAAAAATACCATGAAATTGCTTCAAGCCCCCACTTCTTTGCAGAGTTTGACAAACGTTGTGACAAAAAATACCAATTGTCTAAAATTGATACTGAATTCCTGTCTGTACATCCCAACCATGAGAGTATTGTACAGTAGGCGGCATGTGAGAAAGCTGTAGTCTCTTTGTCCTCTTTAACTCCTGACAAGGACTCCAGAAAAATAGATTTAATAGCAAAGAAGATGTTTACCACAGCTTCCCTGCTTATCAGACTTTCCTCTTACGTGGCTTTCACAGCCAAGTATACGAAAGCCGTGTGGAATGCTGTCCTGGCTATTGCCCGCAGTGGGTCAGACACAATGGTACAGGAACTGATTGACAGTGCAAAAACTGCTCTGGAAGCTATGAAATATCAATTTCACATGGCAGATGACAACAGTGATGCCGCCTCTAGAGCCATGGCCCATGCCATCTCTTTGAGGTGTTTTGCCTGGCTTAGAACTACTAGCCTTACCCCAGACACCCAGTCTAAAGCCATGGATTTTCCCTGTAATCAAAACATATTGTTTGATTCCAGGACAACAGACTACATGAAAAAGGTTGATGAGTACAATGCTGTTACAGGGTTGAATAGGGCCTTGTCCCAGTTCTGGAGAAAGAGTTTAAATGCAAGGATCTGTTCTATTGTCTCCTTTTCTGTCTCTTGTCTGTCTGGTTGTGCAAGTAAATTTTCTTGTGAGAGCTAGGACTTGATCACCGCGACGGTCTTGCAATCCTCTGCCTCTTGCTGTCTCTCCACCCTCACTTGCTGCTCTGTCTTTGCTCCCCTTTGCATATCTGCTGGTATAAAAATATATGTGAATCATTATGTGGAAATGTAACTGATACTGGGATCCCTTTGTTTAGAAATGTATGTAGTTTTACTGTTGAAATGTATATAGTTGTACTGTTGAAATGATTGCAAAAAACTGTTTGGAACTCAAGGGGTTAACCTGTTTGCAAACTCTCTGAGAAGCTGTAAGCAAGAGGTCAGTTCTGGATCACAATGTTCTTTTTGCTGCACTAGTTGATACTTACAAGAACACTATGTGAGAAGCATGCTGTTTTCTTAACCAGCAGGAGTTGCAAAGACTTATAAAAAAAGAGCTGCAATTTCTTGCAAGAGAAAAACACAGAGACTGAGATTGGAAATTGAGAAGAAATCCAGATGGACTTTCTCTATTTATACTGCCTTTGTAAATAGTTATTCTAAACAATTTTTTTTCTATTTTACTGTTAATGATGAATCACTTGTTGCGAATTTTACAACTGCTCCTGGTTTTCCTATGCTTCCTGACCTGTGCCTTGACAACAGATGGTGTCAACCTAAGTGGGATTTACGCCGTGCATACTCTAAGCCAGGAGTTTTGTGCATGGGTACTAGACCTGGTACCAGGGAACCATAGAAGAAAGGTATGGGTTCTGCAGCAGCAAGCCCAGGAGTGGTTACCAGGAGAATGGCAGCCAAACTAGCAGAGACAGAAGTCCAAGCTGAGACCATACAGCTAGCACCAGTTATAGAAAAAGAACAGGCAGTGATAGAACATGAAAGCTTGACTGCCATTTTCAAATGGTGGTCTATACAACAAAAAGAAACGGAGAAGAGAGGAGATGCAACAGAGAGAACACAAAATTCAATGTTTAGAAGCACAGAGAAAAGAAGAAATGCAACAGCTGGAGCAGCAGAGGAGAGAAGAGATGCAGCGACAGGAGCAGTGGTGGCTGGATGCCTTGCAGACTATCAAAGGCAGAGGATCAGGCATAGATCCAGATGAGCAACAGGACACAGGCAACATGAAATACATTAAACTTACAAAGTTGTGTCTGTCCGATGATATCAAAGCATACCCAACAACTTTTGAAAGGGTTGCACGGCCTGCCAGTGACCAAAGCAGCAATGGCCAATCAGACTGATACCTTACCTGACAGGTAAAGCCCAACTTACCTACAGCAATATGGACACTGCACAGTCAGAAAACTGTGACCTGGTGAAAAGCAAAATCCTGAAAAGATTCAACATCTTAGGAGAGACCTACAGGCGGAGATTTCTGTCTTTGAAGTACAACTCAGTTAACAATCCTCCAGAAACCTTCACCCGACTCAGAGAACTCCTGATAAAATGGCTCCAACCGGAGGACAAAACACTCCCACAGATCGACACACTTGAAATGGAGCAGTTCATCAACATCCTTCCCACAGACATACAGCTTTGGGTAAAAGAACACAGACCTGGAAGTGGCAAAAAGGCTGATCTTCCTGGACATAAAGTCTCCACCACAGATTCACACTGATGGGGAACGACGCCAGAGGCACTAGGACCCAGCAGGAGCAAACTTTTTTGCAAGAGGGTCAGCGCCAGAGATGGAGCCATGAGCAATACGTCATGAGCCTCACTCGTGCAGCAATGACTATCTCGGCATCGACTCTAACCGCCAGCTCATTTTTTTCCACCGAAAGCGCTACAGTGACAACGTTGCTCGCCCTCCGGGAGTCAAACTTCAAACTAGCAGCATAGTTTTCAGTTTATTGTTTTGTAGTATTTCTTGAATAAGTACCGCTTACCATACTTTATTCCTATTGCAAGAAAGAAGTCTCAGCCTACATTGATGGAGTCGACCATGATCGGGTCAGGTGACGGTAGGGAGACTTCGTATGAAAGCTGTTTGGTCAGCCGGGCTGGTTCTGGTCCGCCGCCCTCTCTGGAGGGGGGAGGTCTGACAACAGACGGTCCAGTGCCTGAGGGAAGGGGCGGTCCCCCCGGAAGCATAAAAGAAAACAGCCTCATTCTCGGCACCGTTTGGCCTCGAGCTCTTCTTCGGCCCACAGGTCAAAAAAGAGAAGGCATCACTCGAGGTCGCCCTCTGGTATATCTACACGTCGATGGTCTGTCATTGGGGTCAGTTGCCGGTCTCCTTCTCCAGAGTCGCCGGTTTCTGTTTCTGGTCACCGACCTCTTCGACATCGGAGCCCTTCCCCGCCTTCTGGTAGGGCTTCAGATGAGCAGTTTCATCAGTGGGCCGCTCTGATGGAGTAATGGGCTCGGAGGTTGGTCCAGCTGCCTGGCTCGTCCACTCAGGGGCCCTCGGACCCTTCGGGGGGTCAGGTAGGGCGGTTGGGCCTCCCTAGTCATGCGGCGCCTTCTTCAGTGCCGTCAACTCCGTGCTCAGGTGTTTTTCCCCGTCACATGGCTGTGGCACAGGGGGCCACACCGATGCCTCTATCTCCTGGTATTCTTCCTTCTTTCTCCTCAAATCTTCTTTTTCGGAGCCCTGCATTGGTTTTGGCACCGTCAGCACTGTCCTTGGCATCGATGCATCTGTCGGTGCCATCCTCGCGCGCCTATTACAGGATTGTTGGGTGCCACCCCGCCAGCACGTATGCCGCACTCTCATGCCGTTGGAAGCATCGGCACTGTCTCGGTGCCGTGCGGCTTTGGTGCCCGTCCTCAGCGCCGAGTGGCTCTGTTGGGACCGTACGCTACCCTGGGTCAGGCGGAGCCATGCTCTTCTTCGGCGCCGAGACTTGGTGTGACATCTTCCAGTCTTCAAGGCTCCTTGACTCCAGACCTTTTTCCTTCCTATTTTCCACCTGATTTGCACTCCTTTCCTGTCCATACAGTCCCTCCTGGGCTGTCAGGAGATGAGATTGAGCCTGACCCAGACCTTAGGCTGGATGATGACATGGAAGGAACAGGATCTAATCCTATTGCAGAGCCTGTGGTTGAGGACGTGTCATTTAAGTCTTTGCTGAAAAATTTGAATTCCTCTCTTTCTCTCCAGACTACGGATATCGATCCTGGAAATTTTTTAAGACTCCAATACCTTCATGTCCTGGACATCCCTATGGATTTAACTCCCCTGGTACAGCTTTCCTTTGAGACACTTTCTCAAATGGTATGGAATAATCCTGCTCTCATTCCTTCTGTGGCTAAGTCCATAGATAGAAAGTATGCTGCTCCCATGGATCGACCCATTGTGGCCTCCCATGCCTTTGCGGACCCTATTGTAGCCTTGGCAGAGAATGATAAGATCGTCCTCCCTCAGGCTACTACAGTCCGACCTATAAACAAAGAATCTCGTAAGATAGATACTTTAGGTAAGAGAGTCTTTGCTACATCCACACCCTGGGTGTGCGTATTGCCAACTACCAGGGCTATTTCTCTCAATATGAGTATATTTTGGCATTCACTCAAACAAATGGTAGAAGCTCTACAGAGTCGAGATACTAATTCAGAGCTTCTTCAAACCATAACCAAAATGTCGCAGTCCAACAACCAACAGGTTAAAGCAGCTGCTATGGACGCTTTCTATACTGCTTTCCGGCGGCGTGTGGCGGGCATTTGTATCTGCCATCACTCCTGATCTTGCGTACTTCAGGCTTCACAAATGCCTACAACAGGTCATGATGTTACCTTGAGCGATGTGTATCTCTATGGTCCTCCAAGTAGAACAAGATCTAGAGGCCACACTAAAAGACTAAATGTGCCATTAAATTGGCTCGATCTGCTCCCCTTCTCGAAGCGTTAATAAGCGCCAGTTTCACAACCGTTGGTCCTTTGAGGCAAAACGGGGAGGTTTTAATAAAACCAACCCCGACCTCAAAAGAAAATGCAACAGAAAGCACAAGAACCCCAAAGCACCCAGTGCTGCCTTCTGAGTTCTGGCCCAAGTCCCACCTCAGCTACCAGGGAGGACTCTTCCTCAGTGGTGGGAAGTCATCTGACTCAATTCTACAACCGGTGAAGTCCATAACATCAGACAAATGGGTCCTCCGGATAATCCATGAGGTATTCCTTCAATCTTTCAGAGACCCCTCCTGATCGTCCCCCAAGACGGCAGCCCAGGCTGTCAGTACTTCAGTCAGAACTTCTAGCTTCCAAGATACAAGGCCTTCTGAACAACAGGGCAGTAGAAAGGGCAGTAGAAATAGTTCTGCTGGATCAACGGAACACAGGGTTCTACTCCAATTACTGTCTAGTTCCAAAGAAAACCGGGGGCATGCGCCCCATTTTGGACTTCAGAAAATAGAACAAATTTCTTCCCAAGGAGAAGTTCAAAATGATATCGCTAGGAACCCTGTTACCTTTGCTTCATCAGCATGACTGGCTAGTCTCCCTGGACATGCAGGATGCTTACCAATATATTCCTACTCATCCAAAGCATCACAAATACCTAAGGTTCATGGCTTTGGGCTAACATTATCAGTTCAGAGTCCTGCCCTTTGGGCTATCCTCAGCGCCGTGAGATTTTACAAAGTGTTGTGCAATTCTCGCAGTTCATCCCAGAAAGATCGGAATACAAGTGTTCCCATATCTGGACAACTGGCTTCTAGCAAGTCCTTCCAGGCAAGGAACTCTCAATGCCATATCCACGGCCTTAGACTTTCTCATGTCCATGGGAGTTCTGCTAAATCTCAAGAAATCACAGTTGCAGCCCTCCCAGAAGCTCCTTTTTATAGGAACTCTTCTGGACATCTCCTGTCCGAAAGCCTTTCTTCCAAAGGACAGGAGTGATGTCCTACAGATGGCACGATACATCAGAGAGGACAGCTTGGTTCGAGCTATCTCGATGCAATGGATGCTGGGTCTCATGGCATGCTCGGTGTTCACTGTACCCATAGCTTGCCTCCACATGAGAACCTCTCAGTGGATGCTCAGTACTCAGTGGTCCCCAACCACACACCCTCAGTCCTTTCTCATCAAGGTGACAGAACCTCTGAAGAGGTCGCTCACCTGGTTGTCGCAATAGGACAACCTTCTGGAAGGGTAACCCCTTTGCTCCCCTGGATCACCAGATCTCCATTACCATAGACACGTCCCTGATAGGGTGGGGAGCTGACCGTGAGAATCTCCACACCCAAGGTACATGGACTCAAGATGAGTCCCAGCTCCATATAAGTGTCCTAGAAATAAGAGCTGTTCTTTATACAGTCCGGGCTTTGAAGGACATTCTCTGTCACAAGAACATTCTCCTTCAAACAGACAACAAAGCAGTGATGTATTACATCAACAAGCAGGGCGGTGCACACTCTTACCTTATGCAGGAGGCGATGAGGTGTAGAATGAATGCTTGGAGCACAAGGCTCTAATCCAGGTGGTCTACCTGCCAGGAGTGCAGAACGAAGTGGCAGACTGTCTCAGAAGGACGGAGACAGATCCTCGCGAATGGTCTCTCGACTCAACCGTAGTTCAGTTACTATTCGCAGAGTGGGGAACTCCAGACCTGGACTTTTTCGCATCCTCACTCAACACAAAACTGCCTCTCTTCTGCTCCAGAAATCCAGGGCCTGGCATCTTCTGTCAGGATGCGTTCAGGCTGCAGTGGACAAAACACTTTCTATACACCTTTCCTCCTCTTCCTCTAGTTCAGAGGGTACTTCTCAAGTTTGAGTCCCAGGGAGACAAAATGATCCTCATTGCTTCCTTCTGGCCTTGACAGATATGGTTTCCGTTACTCAACAGTATGTCGGAAAACCCTCTGAAAGCACTTCCCCTTCAGACGGACCTTCTGACTCAGGGGCCTGTGGTCCATCCCAAGCTGAGATCGCCTCGCCTTCACGCTTGCCTCCTGAAGAGATAGACGTGAACAGGTTCAATGTCTCTAGCAGAGTTTCAGATATTCTTTTCGCCGCACACAAGCCAGCCACTAGAAAAACTTACACAGCCAAATGGAAATGTTTCTCTCTGTCTCTCTCTCTCTCTCTCTCTCTCTCTCTCTCTCTCTGGTGTGCAAAATCCTCTTTAAATCCTTTTTCAAACAACATGAAGTCTTGCTGTATTCTGACAATTGCAGTTAGGTCCTGCCTTTCAACTGCCCCGGAGAACATAGGATTGACTTTTCTATGCATGGCATAGAATGTTCATCTCGACTCAGTTAAACCTCTGCCTGTTGTTATTAGAACTGAATAATCAGATTCTTACTCCGCCTCACTGAAAAGTCGCTCGGAGATTTCTCCTGCTGCTCGGTTCAAAAGTCGGTTGAAGTGTTGGTTTCGGTCGGTTTTCTGAATTGTTGTTTCGCATAGTCGGTTTAGAGTCTCTGTCTGTGGTACCATGGTACTAGATAGAGTTTTTTTCTGTTTCTGTGTGGAACTTGTAAACTGTGGATCGGTTCGGCTGAACCTATCATTTTAATTAAATTGTACTTTACTTTGGTGTGTGGTTACGGTCCGTATTGGTTCTAAAAAAAGCGGGTTTAAATGCGTTTTTCCAAGACCAGTGCACGGTCAGGAACCAATAGAAGTCTTGCCTGGCGGATTGCTGAAAAAAGGATAAGTTTAGTTAGGTTGGCCATGTCTAAGAAAAGAAAAACCGGGCCACTGGGTTTCAACACTGCAGTGTGTGTGGGGAGGTCTTTGCTAAAGCTGATCCCCACCACCTGTGTTGTGTCTGAGGTTTGACCACCTCGATTCAGACTGCAAATTTGCAAATATTTTCCCAAATCTACCCTGGAAAGAGATTAGGTAGACTGAGGAAAGGGAGGCCGAGAATCCGCTGATCGGTTGCCAGCCCGGTTGGTTCTGGCGAACCAGAAGAATGCCCTCTGACTGAGGCAATACTTCTTGAACAAGAGAGCGATGCGAATCAGTTCACGACAAAAAGGAAAAGAAAAGACAAGTCGACCGGTTCAGATCCAAAATCTCATACTCCGACTGCTGTTGAAAGCGATTAGGATTATGGAATCACTTCGATCGGTTCCAACTGAACTGGCACCATTTGACAGGGGCTCGGTTCGGTCGGTTCCCCTGGTTCCGGATTATACACTAGAAGAATTTTATGAACCGGAGTTTGAGGAGGAGGGAGAGTATGAGGGTGATTATGGTGATGGTGAAAGTCTGGATGTGCCTATTGACCCGGACATCTCCCCAGACAGACCTTCATGTTTTTCTCCTCCTAGGCTTTCTGAGTCCCCTTCACACTACATGTTTTACAGAAAGGTGGCTGATACCCTCCAGCTTCCTGTGGAGGAGGCTGTAGAGGATCAGGAAGAGCCTGACTACGTAGAGATGATGGACATCCCAGAGTCCAGGAGACTGACTATTCCCCTCCACAAATCTTTTGGGAAACAGACACAAAAAATTCTTAAGTCTCCCAATTCTATACCTCCTGTGTACAGAAGAATGGACAAGAGGTACACTCTGTCAGGCTCAGACACGGAGTTCCTTTTTCATCAATGCAGCCATGTTGGGGTTGTACAGGCTGCTGCCTGTGATAAGGCAAACATTCCCTTGGCATTACACCCCCCAGACAAGGACTCCAGGAAGATTGATGCCATGGTAAAGAAACAATACATGGCAGCATCTTTGGGACTCAGGCAGGCTAACTATTTGGCCTATACAGCCAGCTTCCAGAAGTCCAGGTGGGACACTGTAGTGGCACTGGCTAAACAGGCTCCCGCCCAGCTTGCCAAGGAGCTGGAGCAGGTGGCTGCAGATGGGTTTGAGGCATCGAAAGTACAGTTTCATGCTGCTGTGGACTCCAATGATGTGTCATCAAGAGTCATGGCTACATCTGTGGCTCTTCGGAGAATGGCTTGGTTCAGGTGTACTAGCCTCTCACAGGATACCCAGGCTAAGGCCATGGATTTTTCTGTAGTTGGTAATTCTCTGTTTGGGGAGCAGACAGAGAATTACATGAAGAAAATGGACAAATACAGGACCACTTACAGGAGTGCTCAGGCCAAAGAAAGGCAAGCAACTCCTCAAAGGCAGCAGTCCAGCGGCAGGGGCAGGCCTTTCCAAAGGCCTTTTTACCAAGCTCAGGCCTCTTCTTCTTCGTTTTCGCAGAGGAAGTTCTTTAGAGGGAGAGGCAGAAGGGGGATGAGTAGGCCTGCATCCACCTCTCAGCCTAAGGCCCCTGCCAAGCAGACACCCTGATGGGTCTGCCTGGGTCGATTCTCCTATACCAGTAGGGGGCAGGCTGGCTTACTTTGTCCAGGACTGGATGTCTGTTACATCAGACAAGTGGGTCCTGGAAGTAGTAAGCCAGGGACTGGTTCTCAGCTTAAAAAAATTTCCCAAGATGAGAGCCAGATCTTTTCCACCTGCAAATCTCTCAGAGACCCTTGGGAGGCAGTATAGTGCAGTAGTTTAAGGCTCTGAGCTGCAGATCTGGTGACATCCAGCAGACCAGACCTTAGTTTGAATCCCACAGTTTCCACTTGCATACTGTGTGACCCTGAGCAAGTCACTTAACTTCCCTGTGCTCCCAGGTTGCGCCTGTAAAAAAGCTTTCAACTTAGTGTGTCTCACCTGGTTAAATAACTAAAAAAAACAAAACAAAAAAAACCTTGCCCTCATCAGGGTTTCTTCTCTCTAAGCTCTCAGAGCTATAGAGAGTTCCCACCTACACAGGGGCAAAGGATTGTACTCCAGGTACTTCCTAACCCCAAGAGACAGGAGAGTGGCGACCCATCCTGGACCTAAGATATCTGAACAAACATCTTTTAAAGCCAAAATTCAAAATGGTAACTCTGGGAATTATCCTTCCCTCTCTAAGGCCAGGGGACTGGCTAGCCTCCCTGGACCTCAAAGATGCCTACTTTCACATTCCCATCAGGTGCTCCCACAGAAAGTACCTCAGGTTCGAGTTGCCCTCAGGCCACTATCAATTCAGAGCAATGCCCTTTGGCCTAACATCAGCCCCAAGGGTCTTCACAAAGTGCCTGGCAGTAGTTGTTGCCTTCCTAAGAAGACAAAAGATTTCCATTTTCCCATACTTGGATGACTGGCTCATAGTAGGTCAGTCTCCAGACCAAGTCAAGTCACATTTGCAAGTGACCCAGCAAGTGCTCACTTCTTTAAGTTCCTTCTCAACCTACAAAGTCAGATCTTACTTGAGGAGGTTCTTGCAGTAGGTAATTACAGAGAGGACTGGCCTTGGCAGGAGGCAGGACCCCATGGAAAAATTTCTAGCTAGGTCCCTGGCGAGGGACACTCTCCACGTCAGATGACCAGCGTCAGGAGATGTCGGTATAAAGGCGGTCCCTGCGCCGCCTTCAATTCTTTCCGCCGTTAGCTCATATGGCGCCTCGCGGTAAAGTTTGTACTTCATCAGCCCTATCTTTGGCGTTTTTTGCGAAATAAGTTGTTTTTCGACTACGAAGCGGTACCATCGTCGTGTATGTCGTCCTCACACCCTCTGAGCACAAAAATAAGTGCGATTCGTGCGGCGCCCAGCTACCTCACAAGGATGGTCATTCCCTGTGCCTGTTCTGCCTAGGCCCCGATCACCCGATCGAGAAGTGCCAGCACTGCCTCAGCTTCAATGCGGCTACCCGGAAAAGGTGGCAGCAATCCCTGGAAGCCCATATTCTGAAGAAGAAAATGAATTAAATGGAAAAGGAGCTCAAAAAACTGAGGCAGGCGTCCACTTCCCGCGAAGGCCATCGGAAGAAGAAGGATAAGGAGAGGCACCGGGACAAGGGTTCCTCTACCGCGTCTCCCTCGGGAGTTGCTGGGACACAGGTAATGTCCCCTCGGGGGACCTCCTGACAACCGCCTCAGAGGTTTCGAGGCGTCGGCCCTTCCGTCCGGCTCGCTCAGGCCTTGCAGGCACCTCTGGGCAATTGGAGGCCTCCGCCCCTGGTTCGTTCGCCCGGGGAGGGCCGGTAAGATGCTCGACCCTTCGGGTTGGCGCGCGGCCACCACTCCACCAGACCGGGCCGATCCCTCTACCCGACCTGCCTCTGGTGATGGCTCCCATAAGCCAGACACCAGCTCCTCCAGCGCCTGCTGGGAGCTCGCCCTCAAGCCACACGTCGGCTCGTCCGACGTCCAGCTGGCGAAGGAACTGATGACGGACCCTCCCATGTCTGTCATACCCGGTTCTCTGCAGCCTTCGCTGCCATCTGGGGACCCAGAGTCTCCACAGCCCGACCCCGGGGATTTCTCCCCTCTATCCCTGGGCGGCACTGGGGACCTTCCTCCTCTGTCAGACCGCCTTCCTGTTGTTGCGTCGGATCTGATGCCGGCTCAGACGCCGGCTCCTCCAACGTCGGTACCTCCGACGCTGGCCCCAACGCCGGTTCTACTGAATCCGGGAGACATCCCGCTCCCGTTGGGCCCTCTGCCCTCTGGGCCCTCCAATGTGGACCCACCCGTGAGGCCACCGGCCGGGCCATCTGCTCCGGCAGCCCCTCCCGGCTCCGGGTATCCCCGTCTTATCTGGCGCGGCGTATCCAGGACCGCGGTATCTGGCGCCACAGTACCTGGCGGGTTTCCCGATGCCTCAATACCCAACGCCGGGCTATCCACAGCCGGGTTTTGGATACGCTCCATACGGTTATAACCCGTATCCTTATCCCCCACTTCCTCCTCCTCCACCACCCTCGCGGCCACCGGTGGACCTGCAGGAGACTCTGGCCTCCTGATGGGCTGAGGCCAAGGCTCAGCTCACCAAAGAGGTCGAGAGCCGCCTTCTGACGACGGTGCCATCCCAGGTTCCCATACGTCCGAGACGGAACACTCCCTCACCACCTCCAGATTCCAGGGTTCTTTCATCTGGATCCAGAGAAGGGCAGGACACGCTCTCCTGGGATCTTCCCAAGGGATCTGTTCCTCCCCTGGGTAGGGACAGGGAGTCTTTTTCCTCTTCATCCTCTTCTTCGCCCTCGGACTCCTTGGATTCTTCTGACGGTTGCTCCGAGAGAGACGACGAGCCCCGCTCTCCGTCGAAGCCCAGGCCAAGGACTCCTCCGAAGTCTCCTCTGGAGGATCCTTCTTTTACGGAGTTGCTTAGGAAAATCCAGGAGGTTCATCAGTGGCACTCCCTGGAACCAGATCCTCAGCTTCTGAAACTTGCAGAGCATCTGGATCTGCCCATGACAGCTCCTACCTTAGTGCCACCCTGGATAGAGCTTCATGCCGACCTCGTTACCACTATATGGAAACAGCCGTCGGCTTTAGCCCCACTTCCTAGGAAGTCGAACAGGCTATATCAGGCTCCAGAGGGTGCTGATTCGGTCATAATTAGTGCCGTTCACAGCCGGTTGGCAAACCCTAAACACCTTAGCTCGTCACCACCTGATAAGGAATCACGCCTTCTGGACCAGTATGGGAGAAAGATTTATGCTTCCTCCACGCTGGGGATCAGGGCCCTGAACTATGTCGGCCATATGGGGGACTACCAGAAGGCCATTCTGACTCAGGTGGAGGCCAAATTGGACTCCCTGCCTGACTCTCAAGTGAAGCAGGAGTCGGCTGATCTTGTCCGCTCTGCTTGTTCGGCCAGTCAACACATGCTTCGTGTGACATACGATGCAGTGGACACTGCTGGGCGAAGCTCAGCTTTCGCTGTAGGCCTACAGCGTCATGCTTGGCTCCATGTGTCAGGGTTGGTCCCGGAGGTGCAATCTGCTATCCAGGAAGCACCCTTCCGGGGGTCGGTGCTTTCCGGGGGTGATGTGAAGGACATCCTCACCGATTTTCAAGAGAAGGGGACAGCATTGAAGTCAGTTGATTCCATGTACCATCCCCATCAGCAGCAGCGCCGTCCCTTTTGCGGACGGAATCAGCCAAAGGCGAAACCCCAGCGAAGGTGGGCCACAAAACGCCAGGCCCCCACAGCTGCTAAGCCCCCTCCACCCAAAAAAGCAGCAGGTGCTTCAGCTGCGGCGCTGCCTCACACCACCTGACTCCTTCCCGCTCCCACTGCCTCCGGACTCCCCGGAGGAACTGGTAGGAGGGAGGGAGGTTTTCCCTCCACCTTCCGGGATGGGAGAGGATAACTACAGATTCTTGGGTGCTCCAGCTTATAGCAGAGGGTCACTCGATAGAGTTTCTTCAGAAACCACCTCGCAACCCCCCCCTCCAAAGTCGTCATATTCAAGGGAACATCTTCTCTTGGTCCAGGAGGAAATGTCAGCTCTCCTGCTGAGACAAGCAGTAGAACCCGTCCCCCTCCATCTGCAAGGGATGGGTTACTATTCCCATTTCTTCCTGATCCCAAAGAAGACAGGAGATCTCAGACCAATTTTGGATCTCAGTTCCCTGAATCTTTTCATAGAATACAAAAGGTTCAGGATGCTCTCTTTGCAGATCTTATCTCTGTCAATCTTCACCATTCATCACAATGGGTACTGGCGGAGATCAGGACCCAGCGGGGCTTTTTTTTTTTTTTTTTTTAAAAGTTTAGAGCAGAGCGACGCCAGCATCGACACCGCCCTCGAGGCTGACATACTACGTGGTGCTCGAGGATTAGCCGTTAGGCTGTGTCGACTCCACCTGCCTACCGGTTCTTCGTCTCCCGCCGTCGAGGTCGCCTCGTGGGAAGCCAACTGAAGAAAAACTTTTGAAGAAATGTTTAGGCCTTAGCCTTTCGTTCGTTCAACAGTCCGTCAGTTACCTGCTAGTTCTGGGTTCTGCCTCCACTCGACGTCGCCAGTAAGATCTTTCCTTTTTATTTAAAGTTTGCGACGTCGAGTCTGTTTTTGGTGTTTTTTTCCGTAGGTCCTGTCTCGGTCAGAGGGCAAGAAGTTTTCCAAGGTGGGTCAGCCCCCATGCGTCGGTGCCCGTGCGGCCGCAAGTATTCCGTTACCGACCAGCATGACCGGTGTCTTGCGTGTCTCGGCCCGCTTCACGACATGGATTCGTGCGACGCCTGCTTCTCCATGGACCGCCGCGTCCTCGACAGACAGCGTTTAAAGTGGAGCGAGCTCTGCCGACTTTGGGAAGGGTTCGCTTTCGTCCGAACCAACCCGCTCTCTCGGCCTTTCCTCCGGGTCCCCTCCTGGTTCTATATGGACCGAGGAGGAGAACGCGAAGCTTACTTAGCCTAGCCTTGGCGAGCTCCTCCCAGCGGCGCAGGAGGTCCGTCCGCTTCCTCCGGGAGTCGGGCTGGAGGTACCCGCTATGGCAATCGCCCCTGAGGATGAAGCTCCCAGGTGTCCTCCCGCAGTCCAGAAGCCGAGTCGGCGCCGTCCCCTCGCGCCCGTCGGTTGGTGCCGTCGGGGCCTTGACGCCGTTCGCGATGCCGTGGGCCTGTCGGTGCCGGCTCGTCTCTGGCGCCGTGGGCCCTGTCGGTGCCGTTAGTGGGCGCTGATGCTGCTCGGCACGTGACCCTGGATTCGTCGTCGCCTTCGCCGTAATAAGCCTCGGCGCCGTCCGGCACCGAGTTGAGCCTGGCGCAGTAGAACAGGCGTCGTCAGTCAGTGCCATCCTCAGCGCCGTTGGTGCTCTCGGTGCGCTGCGGCGCCGAGAACCAGCGGTGTCGTGTTTAGCGCCGAGTCCGCCCTTTGGGCCGAGGGGCCTGGCGGTCGTCGGCGCTGAGGCTGTTGCTGGGGCTGCCGTCGGTGCCGTCTCTGTCCCTGGTACCGCCCCCGGTGCCAGTGGACTTGACGGCGCCGCGGCTGGCCCTGGCTCTGGACCTTTGGCCCGAGCTGCCCTGGTGCCTTCTGTCAGCCCTGCTTGCGGGGCTGTGGAGGGCATGGGTGCCGCCTCGGCCACTGCTCTGACTGCCGGGCCCTTTGGTAAGTTCGCCTTCCCTCGCCCTCCTACCGTTTGGCTTAGGGCCTAAGACTCTACCTCTTCCATGTCAGAGTCGGGCTCGGGTGGGACGGGCAGTCCACCCTTAGGGTTGTCTGCAGGAGGAGGCGACCTGTGTCTCGATGACGGTCACAGCTAGCCCACTTCTGAGGGTCAGGTTCTCCCGAGGTTAGGGTCAGTGGTACTGACCAGCAGGCTATGGTGCATGCCACCATTGCCATGCAACCTGGCCTTGGGGGTTCATGACCCCTCGGTGGTGGTACCTCGATGAGTGTGTCGATCGCCAACTTTGGGGCCCATCGTCGGAAGCCTACAGGAGGAGGAGCTGCTCCTGGATCTCCCTTCGGGGGCAGCCCAGAGCTGCCAGCTACCTAGGCTGGCCCTCTCGAGGACCAGGACCCTCTCAGACTCTGAGGGGTCGAGGGGTGCGGGGTCGGCGTGTCGGCCTTTCTCTGGGGTCCACCCCGGCCCTGGACGAAGCCGAAGTGCAGACTTCCGCCCTTCCCCTTCCGGTTCCTTGCGGGGGTCCCATTCTTTGGAGGCAGGGGACTGTCCTTCTGGATCTATACGGCCCCGGTCGCCTCACTGGGGGGATTCTTCTGGGCGAAGCCTCGGCAGTACCAACGTGGTTGTACAGCTGTCGGCTGTGGAGTCTTCCGGGACACCCTCCTCGGGTGTCCATGGTCCGCTCCCTAGCCCTGGCAGAGGTCAGCCGACTTCTCGTCTTGGCTTTGCCCTTATCCCTCTGCCACATTCTCGAGCGCTCCCAGGCATTCTTGGTCCTAGTGGCCCTCTCACCTGGGAGCAGTTCAGAGCAGTGGCTGCTTGGTTCCCTGCCTATGTTAGGGCCATGGACAGCCAGGTTTTCAACCTCCCCCGTGCAGCCACCCTCGGAGCATGGTGACCTCCAGCTCCTCATCCCCTCTTCTGGGGAAGGAACCATGTGTCCATATCTCTCCTGCCGCTGATCTCTCCAGTATCAGCGTTTCCCTCATGAGGATGATGGAGGACCTTCACCTTTCTCCCCTGTCTGTGAGCAATCCTGAGCATTGAGGCGCCCGCCTTTCTAAGCGATTTGGGCGAGCCACCTTGTGGTGCCGCCTGGCCTGCTCCCTTTGGGAGGCGTCCATGCGTTTCTGGCAGAGGCCCTTCTCCGGAGTTCCCCCCTAGGGACCTCAGCCAGAGGTATTGCGCTCCCCTCGTCTCCAGGTTCTATACCTCATCCGCAGTCCGGTTGGCGCACCTGGACACCCCTGGCGGGCTTAGCCCTTCACCGTGACCGGCCCCAGATCAAGACTCCTTGGATTTTGACTTCTGGAGGAGGAGGACCTTCTACTCGGCATGGTTGCTTCTCTCCATCTCTGCTCATCAGGCCCACTATGCAGCCTACAACAGGTTCTTGTGGTCCGCGCTAGGTCAGATCCTATCTGCTTTGCTTGACTCGGAGCAAACCAGGCAAGCCATCGCACTCTTTACTCGCGGCCTGGAGCTAGCAAGGCACCAAGCAAGGGCATCTTACGACGCCAGTGAGGTAGCTACCAGGGTCGTAGGGACAGCGATCTGCACCAGGAGATCGGCGTGGCTTCGCCTTTCCCAGTTGTCACCCGGCGTAGGGTGATTTGCTCCGCTTACCAGGGAACCTATCTCTTTTCCTGTAGGGCGAGATGATGTTTGTCGGGGCAACTTCCTTCCCCCTCCAGGGGGATCCCGTCTCGCTCTCCCCACTCTCGGGCCTCGTCAGGCCCAGAAGGTTCCCCCCCTTAGTGTGTCACCCACTGAGGGCTAAGGGTCTCTGTCCCTTAGGGTGCAATGAATCAACTCCCCTCGGGGGGGCTTGGTACTCACCCATCTGTGATGAATGGTGAAGATTGACACAGATAAGATATAAAAATTACGTACCTACCGTAATTATGATCTTTCTGTGTATCTTCACCATTCATCACAATCCTACCCGCCATCTCCCTGGGGCCTCAGTCTCTGGGTCCTCCTCCCTCTGTGCCTACCCCTCTTCTTGAGCGGGGTAAAGTTGGGACACACAGGGGGTAGTTTCTTCCCTAAAGGTTACAGCACTCCTTCTCTACTACATATCTCCACCCCTACGGGGTGGGAGCTGTTGGTTGCCCTCCTTCTGTTATCCATCTAACCGTTTAAAAAAAAAAAAAAAAAATATCCCCCTTTTTTTCACCAAATATCTTTAGAGAGAGAGTACTAAGTCCCTGTACCCTGTCCTTCTCCAGAATGGCCGACTCTGCTTTTGGGGTATTGCCAGTTATTCTGTGCCTTGAATTCTGGCAAGAAAGCTTTGCTACTCCTTGCAGTTCCTATACAGTCTGGTGACGGACAAGGGTCTTGGATCCTTGTTACCTCTCACTCTCTCCTAAATTCCCCCCCCCTTCTTCCGTTTCCAGAGATTGGGGCCCCTACCCAATCCCCTTAGTCTTACTTCTTCTATGCTGTCCTCTCAGTCGTTATTTCTCCTTTTAGTTCAGTTTTCTCTTCCTTTTCTGTCCCTTGGACTCTCTTGTCCACCCTCCATCCCTTCCTCTTACCTCTCCGGCGACTCTCAGAACTGGTAGGCAGGCGGGTTGGCGTAACCTGCGGCTAATCCTCGGCGCCCACGTAGTAAATCGGCCTCGAGGCGGCGCCCGATGCTCGTCGGCCCGCCATCCTTTTAAAAAAAAAAAAAAAGGCTCCGGGGTCCTGATCTCGCCAGTACCCATTGTGATGAATGGTGAAGACACACAGAAAGATCATAATTGCGGTAGGTACGTAATTTTTATATCCTTCTACCCCTCCTTCGGCCGGGTCAATGGCTGTGTGCTCTGGATATGCAGGATGCTTATCTTCACATTCCCATTCGCCCCTGTCATCGCAAATACCTTCGGTTTGCGTTCCAGAGGGATCACTACCAGTTCAAGGCGCTCCCTTTTGGTCTATCCTCGGCCCCCCAAGTGTTTACCAAATTCCTGCCAGTGGTGGCGGCCCACGTGCGTACCAGGGGAGTGCAGGTTTTCCCGTACCTGGACGATTGGCTCGTGGCGGGCTCGTCAAGGGAGGAACTCCTGCGTTGCCTCTCCCTTACCCAGCAGGTTTTTGCCTTCCTGGGGATTACCATCAACCATTCCAAGTCTCATCTGGTCCCATCCCAGAGACTACAGTTTATTGGGGCAATCCTCGAAATGACCACAGGCAAGGCTTTCCTGCCTCCAGACAGGGCGTCCACCCTTCAGACTCAAATAAGTCTGCTGTCCGATCGCAGGACGGTCTCTGTAAGGTCGGTCCTTCGCCTTCTTGGGCTCATGGCGGCTGCTATCCCGACGGTTCCTCGCGCTCGACTCCTCATGAGAATTTCTCAGTAGACTCTACGCTCCCAATGGGATCATCTTCTGGATGACCTAGATCACCCAGATCTTCCTGGACATAAGTCTCCACCACTCATTCACACTAGTGGGATTGGCGCCGGAGGCACTAAGACCCATCGGGAGCAAACTTTTTGCTGGAGGGTCGCCCGCGAGGACACGCCCGCGAGACCACCAGCGCCCGCGAACAGCGGCTCGGCTGACAATGACCATCTCGTGACGACCCTCAGCCACCTCAGTTCCTTTTTCCCGCCGTCGAGTGCGCTTCGGTAGCGGCGATACGGCTCGCCTGTCGAGTCAAACTTTCAAACTAGCGCATAGTTTTCAGTTTGTTTTTTATAACATTATCGCGATAGTAGTATCGCTTAGTTTTATTCTATTTTTCGTAAATTTTCTAATATTTAAATTTAACTTACTTGAAGAAGTCTCGGCCTACTGATGAGTCGACCATGAGCAGGTCAGGTGACGGTGAGGGAGACTTCGTATGAAAACTATTCAGTCAGCGGGCTGGGTCGGTCAGCCTCCTTCTCCTCAGCGGGGTTCCGACTACGGTCAGTCCGATGCCGGGGATGGGCGGTCCCCATGGCATAAAATAAGCGGTCGCATTCGGCGCCGTTGCGCTCGAAGCTCTTCTTGACCCACAGGTCCAAAAGAAGGCATCACTCGGGTCGCCCTCTGGTATGTCTCTGTGGCGTCGACGATCCGGTTATCGTTGCTGGTTGCGGTCTCATGCCGGAGTCGCCAACTTCCGATGTCGTCGTCCTCGACGTCCGAGCCCTCCCGCCTATAGGTAGGGCTCCAGATGAGCAGTTTCATCAGTGGGCGCTCTTATGGGCGATGGGCTCGGAGGTTGGTTCTTCTGCCTGGCTCGGTTACCTCGGGCCCTCGGGCTCCTCCGGCGATCAGGTAGGCGGTTGGACCTTCCCTAGTCGCGCTTCTTGATTACTGGCGACTCCGTGCTTAGTATTTCCCCCCTCCACGCCCAGCTAGCGGCGCGAGGCCTCACCGATGCCCTTATCTCTGTTTTTCCTTCTCTTGCTTTCCAGGTTCCGGGGCTTTTCGGCGCCTTCTGCAGGGTCTGTGGCGTGTCGGCGCCGTTCGGAGCCGCCGGAGCTTGCGGCGCCGTTGGCGGCGCGCCATAATCTCGGCACCGCCCGGTGGTGCCGTTGTTCCAGGCGGTGCCGTTCGCGAATCGTCTGCGGCGCCGTTCGCGGCGTACGTCTGCGCGCCGTAGCGTCGTCATGGCGTTTGCAGGCTGCGTGCCTCTTGAGCGCCGCGCCTCCTCGATCCCGTCTTCAGCCCGTTTTGCCGTCTACGCGCCCGCATGCCAGGGACTCTCCTTGTTTTCTGCCATTTCCTCCTCTCCTAATTTTCCTCCTTTCCTGTCCAAACAGTCCTTTCTGGACCATCAGGAGATGATGTTGAGCCTGACCCAGACCTTGGTTGGGTGATGAAGTGGAGAAACAGGATCTTTTTTCTACAGAGCCTGTGGTCGAGGACCTGTCCTTTAAGTCTCTGTTGAAGAACCTGGGAACTCTTTCTCTCCAGACTACAGACATCGATCCTGGGAAGATATTAAGACTCCAGTATCTTCATGCCTGGAGATCCCTCAGTTTGACTCCTCCGATTCAGCCTTCCTTCGAGGCGCTGTCTCAAATGGTATGGAATAACCCTGCTCTTATTCCCTCAGTGGCTAAATCCATTGATAAAAGTATTCAGCTCCCAAGGATCGTCCCATTTGGCATCCCAAGCCTTTGTGGATCCTATTGTAGTCCTGGCAGAGAATGACAAGTCGTTCTTCCTCAAACTACTACAGCTCGACCTATTAACAAAGAGTCTCGTAAGATTGATACATTAGGTAAGAGAGTCTGCTGCCTCCACTCTAAGTATGCGTGTTGCCAGTTATCAAGGCTATTTTTCTCAGTATGAGTATATCCTGTGGCACTCTATGAAAAGAATGGTTGAAGCTCTTCCAGATTCGGATTCCAAGTCAGAGCTTCTTCTGACCGTTATTAAGTATTGGTCAATAACCAACAGGTCAAAGCCCATGGACGCTTTCGACACTGCTTCGCTCAGCAGCTTGTGAGGTTGTGCTAGGCGCCATTCCTGGCTGCGTACTTCTGGCTTCCTGATGATGCTCAACAGCAGGTGATGGCGCTGCCTTTGATGGCTCCTTTCTTTTTGGCCCTCAGGTGGAGCAAGCCTTAGAGGCCACTCAGAAGACTAGATCGGCCATTAAGTTGGCCAGACCTCTCTGCCCCTCTCGGGGCATGTGAACAGGCGTCAGTTTCATAGTAGTCAGTCCTTTCAGAGGCAGAGGCAGGGAAGCTTCCATAAAAGCCAACCTGCCCAACCTCAAAGAAGAGCGCGGCAAGCGCAGGGACCTAAAGCTCCCAGCGCTACCTTATGAGTCGTTGGCCCAAGTTCCATCCACTCTGCCCGAGGTGGAACTTTCTCCTCCGGTGGGAGGTCGTCTGATGTACTTCTACAACCAGTGGAAGTCCATAACCTCAGACAAATGGGTCCTTGGATAATTGCGAGGTTATTCTCTCAATTTCTTGGAAACTCCCAATTGTCCTCCCATCGACAACCCAGGTTGTCGGCCTCTCAATCAGACCTCCTCACCGCGGAGATCCAGGGCCTTCTGAACAACAGGGCAATAGAACTGGTGCCCCGCATCTCAGGAAAACAGGTTCTACTCCATTACTTTCTGGTTCCAAAAGAAATCTGGGGATCCCCATTCTAGACCTCAGAAAATTAAACAAATTCCTCCCCAGGGAGAAATTCAAGATGATTTCCCTAGGTACCCTGTTACCCTTGCTGCATCAGCACGACTGGCTGGCCTCTCTCGATATGCAGGATGCTTACCAGCATATCCCCGTCCACCCGACTCACCGCAAATTCCTCAGGTTTGTAGCTTTGGGTCAGCATTATCAGTTCAGAGTCCTGCCCTTTGGGCTATCCTCGGCGCCGCGAGTTTTTACAAAGTGTTGTGCAGTTCTTGCGGCGCATCTCAGGAAAGTCGGACTCCGAGTGTTTCCCTACCTGGACGATTGGCTTCTAGCAAGCCCTTCCGGCCAAGGGACTTTGGAAGCCGTGCAAACGACTTCTCGTCTTCTCCGTCCATGGGAGTTCTGCTGAATTTGAAAAAATCTCAACTGCAACCCTCCCAGAGGCTCCTTTTCATAGGGACGCTTCTAGACACCTCCTCAGCGAAGGCTTTCCTTCCAGAGGACAGAAGACTCGACATCCTTCGTATGGCCCGTTACATCAGGGAGAACCAATCGGTTACAGCTCTCTCGATGCACGCATGTTGGGTCTCATGGCGTCCTCGGTCTTCACTGTCCCTCTGGCCCGACTGCACATGAGACCACCCAATGGATGCTCTCCACTCAGTGGTCCCGACCTCTCACCCCAGTCTTATCCCATCAAGGTGGCGGAGCCCTTGAAGGTCTCTCCTGGTGGTCTCAAGAGAGCAATCTCCTGGAAGGATTCCCTTTGCTCCCCGGATCATCAGATCTCCATCACCACAGATGCATCGCTAATGGGATGGGGAGCTCACTGTCTCTCCCTCACACTCAAGGTGTATGGACTCAGTTGAAACTCATCTCCACATAAATGTCCTGGAGATGAAGCGGTCCTCTATGCAATCCGAGCTCTGAAGGATGTCCTTTGTCACAAGAACATTCTCCTTCAAGCGGACAACAAAGCAGTGATGTATTACATCAACAAGCAAGGCGGTGCTCATTCTTATCCCCTTTGCGGGAAGCAATGAGGGTGTGGGAGTGGTGCTTGGAGCACAAGTCTCTGATTCAGCGGTTTATCTGCCAGGTATACAAAACGACCTAGCAGATCACCTCAGCAGAGCAGGCAGACCCTCACAGTGGTCTCTCGATCCAGCCGTAGCTCGGTCTCTGTTCAAGAGTGGGGACTCAGACCTGGACCTTTTGCATCCCACTCAAGCAAAACTGCCTCTCTTCTGCTCCAGAAATCCAGGGCCCGGCATTTTCTGTCAGGATGCGTTCAGGCTGCGGTGGACAAACGCTTTCTTACGCCTTTCCACCACTTCCTCTAATCCGAGAGTACTCCTCAAGTTCGAGTCTCAGGGGACCAAGATGATTCTCATTGCTCCTTCCTGGCCTCGGCAACTATGGTTTCCTCTACTCAACAGTATGTTGGCAGCCTCTCGAGACCACTTCCTTTACAAATCAGTCTTTTGACTCAGGGTTCGTTGGTCCATCCCAACCTGAAATCACTTCACCTTCATGCTTGGCTCTGAAGAGATAGAAGTATGAATCGGTTCAACGTCTCTCGAGAGTCTCAGACATCCTTCTGGCTGCTCGAGCCAGCCACCTCGAAAAACGTACGCTTCCAAATGGAAACGTTTTTCTCTCTGGTGTGCAAAATCCTCTTGGAATCCCTTTTCCTGTCCTCCTGGCAAGGTTCTGGAGTATCTTTTGGACCTATCAAACTTAGGTCTTCAGTACTCCACAGTTAAAGTTCACCTTAGTGCCATCTCAGCGTTCCATGAGCCGATTTCTTCCTTAACTCTGGCTCAGTTACCTATGGTGAAGAGATTTCTTAAGGGGATTCTCCATACCAGACCCCCTGTTAAGCGTCCAGTTGTAGCCTGGGACATTAACCTGGTGCTGGACATGCTCACTCGGAAGCCTTTCAAACCCTTAGCTACCTGTGAGCTAAAATTTCTTACCTGGAAGACTGCCTTCCTGGTGGCCATTACCTCAGCCCTGGGGTCTCTGAGATACATGCCTGGTTACGGACCCTCCGTATACTGTATTCCATAAGGACAAGGTAGTTCTCCGTACTCATCCTAAATTTCTTCCCAAGGTTGTGTCAGAATTCCATCTGAACCAACCTCTGGTACTCCAGCTTACCTCGCTAATTTCCAAAATGAAGGGAGCAGGCTCTTCATTCCTTGGATGTTAGAAAGCCTTCGGTTCTATTTAGATAGAACCAAGGATGTTCATAAGACTCAGCAACTGTTCGTTTCTTTCAGCGACACCGGCTGGGTCAACCTGTCGCTATTAGATGCATCTCTTCATGGTTAGTGGCATGCCTTCGTCATTGCTATTCCATATCAAGTTAAATTAGAAGGTAGAGTGTCGCTCACTCTACTAGGGCGGTCGCTGACATCCCTAGCGAGAGTCATATTCCAATTGCAGATATATACAACGCCGCCACCTGGAGCTCAGTGCATACTTCGTTAAGCACTATGCACTGGATGTTCATGCCAGGCGACATTCCGCTTGACAGAACTATCATGAATGGGCTTCTATCTTAGGCCAGCGTGAGCTCTGGCTCTCCTGCCGCCCTTTGGGGGATTATCAGCTTGGTACTCTCCACTAGTGTGAATGAGTGGTGGAGACTTATGTCCAGGAAGATAGGAAAATTACGCACTCACCGTAATTCTTGATCTTCTTGGACGAGTCTCCACCACTCATTCACACGCCCACCCTCCATCCCAGGCTCACGCTGTATTGGTCTTCACTCCTCAAATCTTTAGGCCGTGAAGACTTCTTTTATGACCCTTCTTACACGGGTCATCGGACTATCTATGTCCGTTTTTTAATGTTAGGTTTACTCTTTCGTTAGTTAGCTGCACCTCCTTGATAAAAGGTACTGGGCGGTTGGAGGGTCGTCATGAGATGGTCATTACCGCTCGAGCCGCTGCTCATGGCCGATGTCTCCTTGGATCGCTCTCATGCACGACCCTCCAGCAAAAGTTTGCTCGATGGGTCTTAGTGCCTCCGCGCCAATCCCACTAGTGTGAATGAGTGGTGGAGACTCGTCAAGAAGATCAAAATTACGGTAGGTACGTAATTTTCCTTTCTGGTCTCCTCGCCGATGCTTTGAGACTTGCAATGGTGGATGGTTCGAGAGAACCTGTTTCGGGGAGTTCCTTTCTTTCGTCATCCCCCCTCCCAGACTATAACCACAGACGCCTCGGGAGAAGGTTGGGGAGCCCATTTAGGCGCTCATCGGACTCAGGGCTCCTGGTCCAAGCTAGAACAAGCTCTCCACATCAATGTGCTCAAGCTTCGGGCAGTGTTGTACGCTCTCCAAGCCCTTCACCAATACATCCTTCCTGGCCACCTAGTCATCCAGATGGACAATATGTGTGTGGTGTGGTACATCAACAAACAGGGATGGACTCGGTCCTACCCTCTTTGCAGGGAGGCAATGAGGGTTTGGGATTGGGCATCACAACACGACCTTCAGCTCACAGCAGTTCACATTCCGGGAGTCGACAACACCCTAGCAGACAAGCTAAGCCACTCCTCTGTTCTGACTCACGAGTGGGAACTCGACCAAGGGTTCCTAAGTTTCTCCCTAAAGTAGTAGCTGAGTCTACTCTGAATCAGTCCATAGAGTTACCTGCCTTTTTTACGCAGTACTCTAATCAAGGGGAGTATTTACTCCATACTATGGATATTCACTGGATTCTGAGATACTACACCAACAGGACCAAGGATCTCAGAAAGACTGATCAATTGTTCGTCTCTTTTGCTCACAAAAGGGAAGGCAATGCTGTTTCTAAGCAATGCCTGTCTAAGTGGTTGACTCATTGCATCACTTTCTGTTATGACAAATATAACAAGATCCTTCCGGGTCAAGTAAGAGGCCACTCCACCAGAGGAGTAGCTGCCTCAGCGGCTTGTTTCAAAAAAGTGTCTGCGGCAGACATCTGTGCTGCTGCCACCCGGACTTCAGTCCATACCTTTACTAAACACTACAGTTTAGATGTTGCCTCTCGCCGTAGAGCAGGCTTCAGGCTGGCTGTTCTGCAAGGCCTCTTATCTTGAGGCTTGCACAGCTAGAACTGCTTTTCGGAGTAGTTTTCCTCCTCCTGGTGCCTCTCTTTATTCCAAACTGCTTGGGACTCAGTCCTATATTTAATTACCTACTGCAAGAGCCCTCTTGTAAGATAGTACAGTTACGTAAGAACTTACCGTAACAGTAGATCTTCAAGAGAGGCTCTTGCAGTAAGTAATACCTTCCCGCCCTCCAACCCCCTAGGCTTTTTCAGTTTCTTTTCCAGTGAGGGAAATATCCACTCCTCTCTCGTCCGGCCCTTTTGGCCCGTGGCGGGAAAGAACTGGAAGGCAGGCGTCAGGGACAGCCCCTTTATACCAACGTCTCCTGACGCCAGTCACCTGACGTGGAGGTGAACCCTCGCCAGGGACTGCTAGCTAGAAATGTTTCCATGGGGTTCTGCTGCCTGCCGGCGTCAGTCCTATATGTAATTACCTACTGCAAGAGCCTCTCTCAAAGATCTACTGTTCAAACAACATGAAGTCTTGCTATATTCTGACATATGCAGTGATCTCCAACCCTTGAACTGCCCCGTAGAACAAAGAGTTAACTTTCCATGCAGGGCATGGAATCCAGACCTTGAGCTCGGTTGAAGCCTCTGTCTGCTGTTGTTTGAACTCCAACCATCAGATTCTTTACTCTGCCTCACTGAACAGTCGCTCCAGAGATTTCTCCTTCGCTCGGTTCACAAAATGTCAAAGTGTCGTTTTTTCGCTCGGTTTCAACCGAACTTCTGCTTCTAAACCTGTCGGTTTAAGTCTCTGTCTGTAGTACCGTGAGTACTAGATAGGTTTTTCTATATTAGTTTTCTGTGTGGAACTTATAAACATTGGATCGGTTCGGTTTGAACCGATCAGGTTTGTGTAAAAAAAACTTCTGTCTTTATTACAATGTGGTAACTGGTCCGTATCGGTTCTAAAAAAAAAAAAAAAAAATGATTTCATTACTTTTTTTCCAAGACCCGTAACACAGTCAGGAACCGATAGGGGTGTCTTGCCTGGCGGATTGCCGAAAAAAGGGTAAGTTTTGGTTAGGATTGGCCATGTCTGAGAAACCCAAGAAAAAAACTGGGCCCACTGGGTTTCAACACTGTAGTGTGTGTGGGGAAGCCTTTGCTAAGGCTGATCCCCACACCACCTGTGTTTATTGTCTGGGGTTTGACCAGCTCAATTCAGACTGCCAAATTTGTAAAAGTTTTCCCAAAGCTACCCTGGATAAGAGAGTAGGTAGACTGAGGGAAAGGGAGGCCGAGAAGTCCGCTGACCTGGATGGCCAGCCCGATTCGGTTCCGACTGAACCAGAAGAAGTGCCCTCTGACTAGGGCGAAACTTCTTCGGGCAAAAGGAGAACCGATTCTGAGGCGTCGGTTCTGGTTAAAAGAAAGAAAAAGGGATAAATCATCCGGTTCGGATCCACAAGTTCTTTCTCCGACCACTGATGAGATAGCCAAAGCGATAAGGATAGTTCAGTTGCTAACTTCGGTTCCGGCCGAACCGGCACCATCTGTCAGGGGCTCGGTTCTGTCGGTTCCCGGTTCCGGATTACACTTTAGAAGAATTTTATGAACCGGAGGAGGAGGAGGGAGAGTATGAAGATAATGATGATGATGGTGATTATGAAAGTCTGGATGTGCCCATTGACCCGGACATCTCCCCAGACAGACCTTCAGGTGTTTCTCCTCCTAGGCTTTCTGAGTCCCCTTCCCATTTTATGTTTTACAAGAAAGTGGCTGAAACCCTCCAGCTTCCTATGGAAGAAGCAGTAGAGGATCAGGAGGAGCCTGATTTTGTTGAGATGATGGACATCCCAGAGTCCAGGAGATTGTCTATTCCCCTTCATAAATCTTTTGGGAAACAGACATTTAAAATTCTAAAAACTCCTAATTCCATACCTCCTGTGGACAGAAGAATGGACAAGAGGTATACTCTTTCAGACTCAGACACGGAGTTCCTTTCCCAGCAATGCAGCCATAGAAACATAGAATTTGACAGCAGATAAGGACCACTTGGCCCACCCAGTCTGCCCATTTCCCTACCTACTGGATAAGCTGCAGATCCTAGTTAACCAGCAGCCTACTTCTTCCTACCCCAACCCCCTAGAATTGCCTTATGACTGTCCCATGCATGCTTGAATTCCACCACTGTTTTTGACACTCACAACCTCCTCCGGAAGGCCGCTCCACGCATCCACAACCCTCTCTGTGAAAAAATACTTCCTTAAAATTACCTCTGAGCCGCCCCATCTTCAAATTGTGCCCTTGTTCTTGCACTCCTCTTTTTTGAAAGATGCTACCCTCTTGGACTTTGTTGATTTCCTTGAGGTACTTGAAAGTTTCTATCATGTCCCCCCTCCTTTCCTCGAGGTTATACATATTAAGCGCCTTAAGTCTGTCTTCATATGTCTTCCGGTGCAGACCCTGCACCATTTTAGTTGTCCTCCTCTGGACAGCTTCCATCCTGTCTATGTCTTTGCGGAGATTGGGTCTCCAGAACTGCACGCAGTACTCCAGATGGGGTCTCACCAGCTGTCTGTACAGAGGGATAACAACTTCCTGTTTTCTACTGGTGATGCCTCTCCCTATGCATCCCAGTATCCCCCCAGCCCTCCTTGCTGCCCTCACATTGCTTGCCCACCTTTAGGACGTCTGATATGACTACCCCCAGGTCCCTTTCCATTTTTGTTGTTGTTAGTATCTCACCCCCCCATTGTGTACTCTTCCCCTGGGTTTTTGTTTCCCAGGTGCATTACCTTGCACTTCTTAGCATTGAATCTAAGCTGCCATACATTTGACCATTCCTCTAACCTTGCCAAGTCCCTTCTCATCCTTTCCACCCCACCTTGTGCATCAACTCTGTTGCAGATCTTTGTGTCATCTGCAAAGAGACATACTTTTCCTTCCAGTCCCTCTGCAATGTCGCTTATAAAGACATTGATGAGGACCGATCCTAATACTGAACCCTGCGGTACCCCACTAGTAACCCCCCTTTCTTCAGAGTGGACTCCATTTACTATTACTCTCTGTGTCCTATTCTCCAGCCAATTCTTTACCCAAGCTGTCATCTTGGGACCCACTCCCAGGCTGGCTAACTTGTATATTAATCTTTTGTGTGGGACTGTGTCAAATGCCTTGCTAAGGTCTAGGTAGGCCATGTCCACAGCCCCTCCCTGATCTACTACTTTTGTCATCCAGTCAAAGAAATCTATCAGATTCGTCTGGCATGACCTTCCCGCTGTGAATCCATGCTGCCTTGGGTCCTATGCCCCTCTGGCCTCTAGATACTCAACAGTTCTTTCCTTCAGAAGTGATTTCATCATTTTCCCTATCACTGAGGTTAAACTAACAGGTCTGTAGTTTCCTGCTTCTGCCTTGCTCCCACTTTTGTGAAGGGGAATCACATCTGCCCTCCACCAGTCCTCGGGTACCACCCCATCCTCCGATGATTTGTTAAAGAGGGTAGTCAGTGGTGTCACTAGTTCTACCCTTAGTTCTTTTAGAATTCTGGGATGAATCCCATCAGGCCCCATTGCTTTGTCCACCATAAGTTTTAAGAGTTCTTTCATAATCCTTTCTTCTGTAAATGGGCTGGTATCAACTTCTGTATCCAGAGTGTTTCTACTGTTTGTTTGGGTACCTCCCTCTTCATTTGTAAATACTGAGCAAAATATTTGTTTAGTATCTGTGCCTTTTCACAGTCACCTCTTCCCACCCTCCCTCCCCTTTATTAAGCCTCACTATCCCTCCCTTGGTCTTCCTCCGCTCCCTGATGTACCTATAAAGGTTTTATCCCCTTCTTAACTGAGTTGGCTATCTTTTCCTCGGTTTGGGCCTTGCTGCTCTGACTGCCTTCCCAGCTTCCTTTTGCTTTAACTGATACAGTTCTCTGTCCTGCTCCTTCTGTGATTCCTTGTACTTCCTGAATGCTTTCTTTTCTCTTGAACCTTCACTGCCACTTCCTTTGAGAACCATAGTGGTTTCATACATCATTTGTTTTGTTTATTTGCTTCACACAAAGGCTTGTTACCTCTGTGATGGCAGTTTTTATTATTCCCCATTGTTCTTCCACCCCTCCTCCTTTCCCATTTGCTAGTGCATTCCTTAGGCACTCACCAATTTTGGCAAAGTCAGCCCTCCTAAAGTCCAGTACTTTTGCCTTTGTATGGCTTGACTCTATTGCGAACCATACTGTTCGATGGTCGCTAGTTCCCAGATGGCTACCCACTTCTACATCTGTGATCCTCTCTCCATCTCCATTTGAGAGAACCAGGTCTAAGATTGCTCCCTCTCGAGTGGGCTCCAATACTAGTTGTCTAAGGCATGCCCCCTGTAGGGCATCGAATAACCCCACTCTTCGAAGTGGCTGCTGCAACTGCACTCCAGTTAACATCTGGCATATTCAGATCATCCATCAGCAATATCTCTCCTTTTTCTGCCATTCTGAGTATACTTTCTATCATTTCCTTGTCCATTTCTTCCCCCTGAGAAGGGGGTCTGTATACAACCCCTGTGCGGATTGTGGTGCCATTGCCTGTCTCCAAATATACCCACAGTGCTTCTTCTCCTCCCTGTTTACCCTTTTGTTCTGTTGCTTTGATTCCTTCCCTTATGTAAAGAGCTACTCCTCCTCCTCTTTTACCCTGCCTGTCCCTCCTGTAGATAGTGTATCCTGGTATGTTTACGTCCCAGTCATGGTTTTGTGTGTACCATGTTTCTGTGACTGCCACGATATCCAGATGTTCCTCCTCCATCAAGGCCACTAATTCAGGAAGCTTGTTACCCAGACTACGGGTATTGGTACTCATTGCTCTCCATTTTTTGATGGCTTTACCTTCTGTTGCAGCATCCCCCACTGACCTTTCTACCTCGGTTTTTTCTCATTTAGTACCCTGTTTTGTAGGGAGAGGCTGGGATTTTCCTGCTGCTTATCAGTGCCTCCCCCCTTGACTAGTTTAAAAGCTTGCCAATGAAGCATTTAAACCGATTGCTCAAAAGACTTGTTCCCTTCCTGGACAGATGCAGACCATCCTGCCAGTATAGGCTGGTGTCCCTCCAGGTGGAACCCCAGTCCCCAATGAAGCCAAGCCCCTGTGCGTCACACCATTTTTTCAACCATTCATTAAACTGCATGGTGCAAAGTACCCTCGCCGCACCCATGCCATTGACAGGCAGCTCCTCTGAGAAGGATACTGTGTGTGCTACTTGTCTTAAGCCCTTCCCCAACTCTACAACCTGGGTTGTTGGGGTAGTGCAGGCTGCTGTCTATGATAAGGCAAATATTCCCTTGGCTTCACTCCCCCAAGATAAGGACTCCAGGAGGATTGATGCCATGGCAAAGAAACAGTACATGGCAGCATCTTTGGGACTCAGGCAGGCTAACTATATGGCCTACACAGCTAGATACCAGAAGTCCAGGTGGGACACTGTGCTGGCTCTGGCTAAACAGGCCCCTGACCAGCTTGCCAAGGAGCTGGAGCGGGTGGCTGCGGATGGGATTGAGGCATCCAAGGTGTAATTTCATGCTGCTGTGTACTCCAATGATGTTTCATCCAGAGTCATGGCTACATCTGTGGCCCTTCGGAGGATGGCTTGGCTCAGATGTACTAGCCTATCACAGGATACCCAGGCTAAGGCCATGGATTTCCCTGTCACTGGTAGTTCTCTGGGGAGCAGACAGAGAACTACATGAAAAAGATGGACGAGTACAGGACCACCTACAGGAGTGCTCATGCCAAAGAAAGGCAAGCCACTCCTCAGAGGCAGCATTCCAGGGGCAGGCCCTTTCAAAGGCCTTTTTACCAAGCCCAGGCCTCCTCTTCTGCTTTTGCTCAAAGGGGGTTCTTTAGAGGGAGAGGCAGATGGGTTATGAGCCTAAAGCCCCTGCCAAGCAGACACCCTGATGGGTCTGCCCAGGCCGATTCTCCAATACTGGTAGGGGGCAGGCTGGCTTACTTTGTCCAGGACTGGAAGTCTTTAACATCAGACAAATGGGTCCTGGAAGTAGTAAGCCAGGGACTGGTTCTCAGCTTCAAAAAATTTCCCAAGATGAGAACCAGATCCTTTCCACCTGCAAATCCATCAGAGGCCCCTGTCCTAGAGGCAGAGGTTTCTTCCCTCTTGGCTCTCAGAGCCATAGAAAGGGTTCCTACCCTACACAGGGGCAAAGGATTGTACTCCAGGTACTTCCTAACCCGCAAAAGACAGGAGAATGGCGTCCCATCCTGGATCTGAGATATCTAAACAAGCACCTTTTAAAGCCAAAATTCAAAATGGTGACTCTGGGAATAATTCTGCCCTCTCTAAGGCCAAGGGACTGGCTAGCCTCCCTGGACCTCAAAGATGCCTATTTTCACATTACCATCAGGTGCTCCCACAGAAAGTACCTCAGGTTTGAGTTGCCCTCAGGCCACTATCAATTCAGAGCAATGCCCTTTGGTCTAACTTCAGCCCCAAGGGTATTCACAAAGTGCCTGGCAGTAGTGGTTGCTTTCTTAAGGAGAAAACAGATCTCCATCTTTCCATACCTGGACAACTGGCTCATAGTGGGTCAGTCTTCAGACCGAGTCAAGTCACATCTTTAGATAACTCAGCAACTGCTCACTTCCTTTAAGATTTCTCCTAAACCTTCCAAAGTCAGTTCTAGAGCCAGTACAGCTCTTCACCTTTATAGAGGCGGAGCTGGATACAATAAGAGCAAAGGCCTTCCTTCCCCTGGACAGGGCAAGGGCACTAATAGAACTGGCCTCTTCTTTCACCCTTCAGGTGTCTCGACCAGCAAGGCACTTCTTGCAGCTCCTGGGCCACATGGCAGCCTCTACAGCAGTGGTCAAGAGGGCAAGATTTCAGATGAGGGGACATTAATTTCCATTTGAGAGCCTTCTGGTCCCAGAGAAAGGATTCCCTTACCAAACTAGTCCCAGTGACTCGAACCCTGATCCAGGCTTTGCAGTGGTGGCAGGATCAGGACAATTTAAGGCAGGGAGTTTCTTTTGTCACTCAGTCTCATTCACTAATCCTCACCACAGACGCCTCCCTCTTGGGCTGGGGGGCCCACTTGGGGGAATCTTACCACCCAAGGGCTGTGGTCACCTCAAGAATCTCTGCTTCACATCAGTCTCTTGGAACTCAGAGCAGTGTTTCTGGCACTGCAAGCTTTTTCCAAGTCTGTTCAGAACAAAGTAGTCCAGATCAGAACAGACAATACCACTGCAATGTGGTACATCAACAAGCAAATGGGCACTCGGTCTACGGCCTTGTGCACAGAAGCAATGAAGTTGTGGTCTCTGGCCTATTCCCTGCAAACTTCTCTGACAGCAGTCCACCCCAGGGAAGGACAATGTCCTAGCAGATGCTCTCAGCAGGATATCTCAGGGCCACCACGAATGGTCCCTAGATCCCTAATTTTGAAAGTGATTTTCTCCAGATGGGGCCGCATACAGATAGATCTTTTGCAGCCCCAGACAATCACCAACTTCCTCTATTTTGCTGCAGACCCCAGTCTTGGGCTCAGTCCCCTGGATGCTCTGGTTCTCAATTGGGAAGGAAGTTCCTGTATGCTTTTCCCCTTCCTCTCCTGTTCAGGTGCTAGTCAAGATCAGGTCTCAACCGTGCAAAGTGATTCTGATTACTCCAGACTGGGCCAGACAGCCCTGGTATCCACTGTTACTGTCCTTAGCAGTCCACCTTCCCCTGTCTCTTCCCAGGAATTACAACCTGTTGACATCCTCTCAGGGAAGGATTTGGTATCCATAGATACATAGATACATGGACAGTGTCGGCAGATAAGGGCCTATGGCCCACCCAGTCTGCCCATTTAAGTTTGTAAGTTCAGTTTATGTTTTCCAGGAAGTCTGTTGCCCCTTACCCCTGAATCCGAATCTCAAATCTCTCAATCTCAAGGCCTGGCTCTTGAAGAGTTAGAGTTTGCTGATCTGTACCTCTCTCAAGGTGTTGTGGATATTCTTAGGGCTTCTCGAAAGCCTTCCACCAGAAAGACTTACAACTCCAAATTGAAAAGGTTCACTATTTGGTGCTCTGGTAAGCATATTTCTCCAGAATCTGCTGGGTTGCCTACAGTCCTGGACTATATGGTTCATCTCAATGGCTTGGGACTCAGACCAGCTACACTCAAAGTACATTTGGCAGCTGTTTCTGTTTTTTTGTCAGTAGGCAAGCCCTCTTCTCTATCAGCCCATCCCGTATTTTGTAAATTCTTCAAAGGATTGTTGCACACCAATCCTCCCTTCAGGGACCCTGCTCCTGCTTGGGACCTTAATGTTTGCATTGCTCAGCTTATGCAACCCCCCTTTCAGCCTTTGTCCTCTGTCCTCTGTAGAGCTTAAGTACTTGACTTGGAAAACTGTGTTTTTGGTAGCCATTACCTCTGCCAGGCGCATCAGTGAATTGCAATCCCTGTCAGTGGAGCCTGATTTCATCTCTTTCCATAGAGATAAAGTGGTCCTAAGAACTAACAGGAAGTTTTTGCCTAAGGTGGTTTCAGATTTCCACCTTAATCAGTCTTTGTCTCTCCCTGTTTTCTTCACTGACCATTCCTCCTCTGCAGAGAGGAGGCTGCACAGCTTGGATGTTAAGAGGGCCCTCAGCTACTACATAGAGCGCTCCAAGGGTCACAGGTTTGAGTACCTCCAGTTGTTCCTCACTTATGGAGAGGTCGGAAAGGGCAAACCTGCCACTAAAAGATCCATTGCCAGGTGGATTGTCTCTTGTATACAATTCTGCTATGAAAAATTGGGTAGAACCACACCCTCAGGCATGAGGGCTCACTCTACTAGAGGTACAGCTGCTTCCCTGGCTGCTGCCAGGGATATTCCTATCTTAGAAATCTGTCAAGCAGCCACCTGGAAAACAGTTCATATATTCACCAAGCATTACTCTCTGGATATCCAGGCTAGGAGTGATGCTCGGTTTGGCACAGCAGTACTTCAGAGCCTATTCCCAAAGTAGGTTCTCTCCCTCCTCCTTGGAGGTACTGCATGGTGGTCTGCATATGTCAGAATACAGGAAGATTTCATGTTGTTTGAAGAAAAAATATTCACCTTAGTAATGTTGTTTCTTCTAGTGGAGTCTTACTGTATTCTGATCTCCCCCCTGCCTCCCCTCTCAGAACCTGGTTTTTGGGATGTGGGTGGGCAGGAGCAGTGTTGGCACCTAGAGGTACCCCCTTTTTCCTCACCCTCCTTTATTTTGGGTGTGTGTTGTGCTTTGTTTTTTGGGTTTCCTGACTTGAGTCTTTGCTTTGAAACCAATAAAACCCTTTTTGTTTTATCAAATTTAGTTGCCAGTTGGCTTGTGTGAGTTTACAGTTTCCACATAGAACACCCAGTGAGTATAGCTCGTACAGATCTGACGGTTGGAGTTCAAACAACAGCAGACAGAGGCTTCAACCGAGCTCGACCTTAGCGTTCCATGCCCTGCATGGAAAGCTAACTCTTTGTTCTCCGGGGCAGTTCAAGGGTTGGAGATCACTGCATATGTCAGAATACAGCAAGACTCCACTAGAAGAAACAACATTACTAAGGTGAGTAATTTTTTCTTATGGTAAGTTCTTACATAACTGTACTTTCTCGAACCAGTGCAGCTCCTCACCTTCATAGGTGCAGAACTGGATACGGTAAAGGCAGAGCCTTCCTTCCCTGGAAAGGGCAAGAACCCTTATGGAACTGGCCTCTTCATTCACCCTTCAGGTGTCTCGACCAGCAAGGCATTTCCTTCAGCTATTGGGCCACATGGCAGCTTCAACAGCAGTGGTCCAGGGAGCAAGATTCCAAATGAGGGACATTCAGTTCCACTTAAGAGCCTTTTGGTCCCAAAGAAAGGATTCCCTTACCAAACTAATCCCAGTGACTCGAACCCTGATCCAAGCCTTGCAATGGTGGCAGGATCAGGGCAATTTGAACAAGGGGTTCCATTTTCACTCAGTCTCATTCAGTGATGCTCACCACAGATGCTTCCCTGCTGGGCTGGGGAACCCATTTGGGGGATCTTATCACCCAGGGACTGTGGTCACCTCAGGAATCTCTGCTTCACATCAATCTCTTGGAACTCAGAGCAGTGTTTCTGGCACTGCAAGCTTTTTCCAAATCTGTACAGAACAAGGTGGTTCAGGTCAGAACAGACACCACCACCACCACCATGTGGTTCATCAAAAAGCAAGGAGGCACTCGGTCTACGGCCTTGTGCACAGAAGCAATGAAGTTGTGGTCTTTGGCCTATTCCCTGCAAACCTCTCTGATAGCAGTTCACCTCCCAGGGAAGGACAATGTCCTAGCAGATGCACTGAGCAGAACATCCCAGGGCCATCACAAATGGGCCCTAGATCCTCTGGTTTAGAAAGTGATTTTCTCACGATGGGGCACTGCAGAGATGGATCTTTTTGCAGCCCCAGACAATCACCAACTTCCTTTCTTTTGTTGCAGACCCCCAGTCTTGGGCTCAGTCCCCTGGATGCTCTGATTCTGAACTGGGAAGGGAAATTTCTGTATGCTTCCCCCCCCCGTTCAGAGTGTTAGTAAAGATAAGGTCACAACCATGCAAAGTGATTCTGATTGCTCCAGACTGGGCCAGACAGCCATGGTATCCCCTGTTGCTGTCCCTAACAGTCCATCTTCCCCTGTCTCTTCCCAGGAATTACAACCTGTTAACATCCTCTCAGGAGAGGATTTGGTACCTGAATCTTCAGTCTCTCATTCTCAAGGCTTGGCTCTTGAAGAGTTAGAGTTTGCAGATCTGCATCTTTCCCAAGGGGTTCTGGATATCCTTAAGGCTTCTCAAAAGCCTTCCACCAGAAAGACTTATAATTCCAAATGGAAAAGATTCAGCATTCGGTGTTCTAAGAAGAATATTTCTCCAGACTCTGCTGACTTGCCTACGGTACTGGATTATATGGTCCATCTTAATGGCCTAGGTCTCAGACCAGCTACCCTCAAGGTATACTTGGCAGCTGTTTCTGCTTTCCTGTCGTTAGGCAAGTCTTCCTCTCTGTCATCCCATCCTGTATTCTGCAAGTTTTTCAAGGGATTGCTTCACACCAGTCCCCCCTTTAAGGACCCTGCTCCTGCTTGGGACCTTAATGTTTGCATTGCTCAGCTTATGGAACCCCCCTTTGAGCCTTTGTCCTCAGCAGAGCTTAAGTACTTGACTTGGAAAACTGTGTTTTTGGTAGCCATTACTTTTGCCAGACATATCAGTGAATTGCAAGCCCTGTCAGTGGAATCTAATTACATCTCTTTTCACAGAGATAAAGTGGTCCTCAGAACTAACAGAAAGTTCTTGCCTAAAGTGGTTTCAGATTTCCACCTCAACCAGTCTATATCTCTCCCTGTTTTCTTCACTGACCATTCCTCCTCGGGAGAGAGGAGGCTACACAGTTTGGATGTTAAAAGAGCCCTTAGCTACTACATAGAACGTACTAAGGGTCACATGTTTGAATCTTTCCAGTTGTTCCTCACTAATGGAGAAGTTGGTAAGGGCAAACCTGCCACTAAGAGATCTATTGCCAGGTGGATTGTTTCTTGTATACAATTCTGCTATGAAAAACTGGGTAGAACTCCACCCTCAGGCCTGAGGGCTCATTCCACAAGAGGTATAGTTGCTTCCCTGGCTGCTGCCAGGGATATTCCTCTCTTAGAAATTTGTCAAGCAGCCACCTGGAAAACAGTCCATACTTTCACCAAGCATTACTCTCTGGATATCCAGGCTAGGAGTGATGCTCGGTTTGGCACATCAGTACTTCAGAGCCTATTTCCAAAGTAGGTTCTGTCCCTCCTCCATGGAGGTACTGCTTGGCAGTCTGCAATAGTCAGAATACAGCAAGACTGGCTTCCGGTGACATCACCAGCGGCATGGAGGCCTGACCGAGGAGTTCTCTCCCCCACCATTCATAAAGATTGATTCCACTCAGCTTGAATAATAGTAATAAACTTGAATATGCAGAAATCACAAAGTGGAAATAAAGCTACGAGAAGATCCCGATCTAAAAACTCAAAATCGATGCGAGATCGACCTGGATTGAGCCCTGTAAGTTCTGCCTCAAGCGGGAGAGAGTCGCCTGTGAGTATGGCGGGAGGAGACACCGAGTCTGAAATGGACACTTTATCTAGGTCCAGATTTGAGACTCTTCTGGCCAAAATCAAACAATTTAGAATGGAGACAAAACAGGAATTGAGTAAGCTGCACGCCGACTTGAATAAATTGGAAACCAGAGTTACTGTTACGGAAGATCGGATCTCGATGGCTGAAGATGACCTAATACAGCTATCCAAAGCGATAGAATACCTAATACAACAGAATGAAAGCATCTCGGCCAAATGTCTCGATTTAGAAGCACGATCAAGATGGGACAATCTCAGAATTTATGGTCTGCCTGGATCGGCCGAGGTTGGAGACATGAATGAATTCATAGAGGATCTCCTTCACCATGTATTGGACCTGCCACAGGCCTTCTCATTTAGAGTCGAGAGAGCACATCGTGCGCTGGTGCCCAAACCTACTTTGGCGACAGCCAGGCCTTGATCGATAGTAGCCAAGTTTTCCAGTTTTCGAGAAAAGGAGAAGATCCTGAGAGCCGCATGGAAGCAGGGTCAGGTAGAATATAATGGCGCTCGTCTGATGTTCGACCAGGATTACCCCCCCAGTGATACACAGCAGCAACAACAGGCCACGCCTTGTTGAGGAAATTAAAGCTCTTAAATGTTAAGTTTCAGACACCATACCCATCACGCCTCTTGGTACACTGGGAAACTGGAACTGAAATGTACCATACGGTGAAGAGGCCCTCCAGGCCTTCAGGAAGAAAGGGCATGAAAATTTGGAGGCCCCCAGATGCAGAGAGCCACCCCCCACTCCACAGAACCCTTGGTGTTTGACTGGTTCCCAAACCTCTAACCGAGCGGGGAAGAATGCAGCCAGTACTACCCTTCAGGACATTAAAAACATGCTATACAAACTTACTTATTCCCAGAACTCCGGGGAATCGCTGCTGGAAAAACAAGCTGGTACTTGATGAGAGGAGCTATCCGATGGGGGTTTTGTGATTACTTAGTTGGAATCACCTCCTGCTACTCCTCCCCTCACAAGGACATATTGGATTTATGGTTTTCGACCGGACATTTGGTTTATGTGACTGTTTGTTTAATTTATAAGATCTTGTCTACTTGAATTCAGAAAACACTGTCCTGGGATCTATCAATATGGGGGGGGGATGTAGACGGGAGGGACAGAGGGGACCGGTCATGCTAACATGGAGACGGGCTGCTATACGTAGGGTAGCTGGCTTGGGCCCCCACTCATACCAGGGCAGTAGAAAGAGATAGGCGTTTAAAACTGAAATCCTGCTCGAAGGTTAGGATTGTTGGGGAATTTTATAATGGGGCGGTTTCGCGGGGTTCAATTCAGGAAGACAGCAGGAATCATAACATATTGTGTAAAACACCCATAGGTGCTGTTTTATTGCCAGGTTTGTACAGATGGCCTCTTCAGATGTAAACTTTTGTCAGGTTACTATACAAAAAACAGAGAGTATGGGCTGGGAGTTTAGCTAGGAGACCTCTCACTAGAACACTGCAGTTGGACCTTACAGTGCCCTCTAGAGACCAGGAACTGAACCCATCGCATGGTATGGTCACCCTGCCAATACCTCCTGGGTTTCTGCAAGTTCCTCTGCAGTCTGAGTATCTGCCCACTCAGGCCTCTGCAGCTTCTCACCAGTCTGAGTCCTCTCCCTTTGGTAAATTCCAAGTGAGCAGCTTCTAGCATCCAGGTAGCCCAAACCTGACCTTTGGAGGTCCAGGGCCAATCCCAGGCCACAGTGATTCCTCCTTGCTTTTAGGCTTTACAGAACTTTCAACCTGAGCTCCACCTTAAGCTTGCCTCACCTTCACCTTTGGGTAACCAGGATCTCAGTACTTCAACACTGCATGTCTCTCACGTTTGGCTGCTTCTCTGGCTCCACACTGCTTCTCCCTGAGGTTCCTCTCTGTTCCTCAGCCCAAAGTAAATCTAAATTGTAGGTTACCTGAGCATCTCTTATATAGAGCTCAGGTATCACATGATTTAATCAATCAGTCATGTTCTATTAAACAATTAAAGGAATACTAGATTTATAGTTCACACAACTGCATTATTTTCAAAGAAATATACAGGATACATATATAGGGGCAATTGTTACACAATGCTAAGCCCCTTACAACAGCATAAACATAACATACAAACAAATAACCTTTTCAGAAATTTCATCCCTTTAAACTAATCATTTTCTGGCAGGACAAGACCCAAACCTTCTCTATATACTAATGCAATTGAGGGCCAGCCCTTCCCTATGGGAGCATCTTTCTAAAATGGCTGCAGCTGGTGAGATAGCAGCAGCAGAAACACAGACCTAGGAACTTCTGAACTCCCAGCTTCCAGGTACAAACTACCTTTAAAAGGCATAGATTCTTCTAGAGATGAACTCAACCTTTGACTGTTATCCTGCATGTACTTTTATAGTTTATACACATCTCTTTTTCTGAAGCTATCAAATGCTTCCTTATATCATGTTTTGTTTCATAGAAATATAGTCTCAACTGTTTCCTAAAATCAGCAGCAGCCTGCAAACAGCAAACTATTTGCACAGGTATATTTACCTAGATTTACTGCTCAGCACTTTGTTACACTTGTACTGGGGGTTGCATCCTCCATTACATAGCAAACTGCCATGCTCAGAGTTTCTCAGCAAGGAGAACTTTATTAATTTATTAGCTGGCAGATTACACCTTGGGCAGTTTTTACTCTTATTTAAAAGCAAACCCTCATGTAATACTTCTTATGGTGATCTCTATATACCAACCCCACATTCTTTGGGGGATTATTACATAACATGAACTAGATTGAAGACTACCCTGATATTGGCCAGCTATCAAGACTCAAAGATAAACAAAATATAAAGTACAACAAACTAACATAGAGGAAGGAAAAGGTAACTACAACTTTATTTTACTTCCAGGGACTACTACATGCTATACACATCCCTAATTTGGCATCATGGGGTAAACTTTGTTGAAGCTGAGCTGCTTTATCCACCACTACAGTTTTCCAACTGGGATAGGGTCACCCACCCTATCACAGGCGGGCACCTAACCCGAAGTTGAAGTGCAGTACTCCTAAGGGGTCGCTGGGAGGCGCAGTTGTGCTGTGCCGAGCTGTTGATCCGTGCGACTCTCCTTGGGGTGGAAGGAACATGTCCACGAGGTTAAAAACAGTCATGTGGAGGAACCGCTTAGCTATTATAGGCCCCTCTGAATCTCAATGAGATGAAACCGAATAGAGGGTAAGGTCACTCTTATTGTGCTTAATTGTCTTGGGGTAAAATACGTAGGCAGAAGTGGGAGTTGAGATTTCGAGCAGATACCAATTTTAACGGATCCCTAGGTGGTAAAGGGTTTGGTGAGGGTAAGATACATCTTTTCGTCAACGGAACCTCCACAGCATGTAATTTTGCAATGGTAGGCCGTATAGGCACAGTAAAATCCCACATAAAATCACTTAAAGCGTAACACCGTTGGAGTTTAGGGGAGTGAAATACTAGGCAAATGCAAATGGGGTTACGTTATAAAGATGTGATCTCCCCCAGAATTGAGATGAAACAAATATGCGTCCGGGGGGTCACCGGAGGCATGGGTTGCCTGGGGTAGCCTGTGTTGGGGGGAGGTCCTTGCTGATTGCCAGGGGATGCCCTCTGGGATCGGTGTCGGTGAGAATGGGGGATGGAGGTGGGTGCACAGGACAGATTAGTAATCTAACTTACGAATGAAATCCCCTATGTAGTGCTGGGTAGGATGTATTTCTGGGCCATGTTTGAAACAGCGGTGCTAATTGAAAGGAGATGACAAGTGTATGAACAAAGCACTGTCACTGTCTAATATGATGACGAAATGGGCACACACAGGAGTTGTTTTATATGTGGATGCTCTATTGAGGACTACGTCACCATTCAAGGTGGGGCGGATGAGGGCCGATGTTGTTGCTTAAGGCTCCACATAACTATTTGATGCCAGGGAGACGGTGGCAACAAGGGGGGCTACTTTATGGAGGGTTAAATGTACCTACTGGGGGGAACACCTGTTGTTGCAGCTGTGGGTCGCTCAGGTGGTAATAACCTCCCGGTAATGCAAGATAAGGCACACGCCCACAGCAGGAAGTAAAAGAGCAGTCCCCTTGAAGTAATAAAAATGTCCTTTGATTATATATACGAGCGTAAGGGGATGCTCCAGCCTCAACATAAAGAGTGAGAGGGTGGTGCTCGCTACTGAGACTCTTATGTGGTCACATGCCCGGTCAGGGGGATAACATGGTATGATGGGCTGTCCACCTGGAGGGACAATGCCTTCACCAATGGCATATAGTAATAAGCTAGGATAAGTTATAAAAAGCCTTAGATCTCCTTGTGCTCTCTACTTTGGCCCTGTCAAGTCAATGTTTGGAACTGAGAGGGGGTGAAGTGGGAGTATTTGTAAACAGCTGCAGCCGGGTACCTCCTATAGACTGACGTCCCTGGATTAATCAGATGCCCCCTAGTGGGGAGACAGGGAATTTCCATTATAATGACATTATTTCCAAAGGGGAAAAAAAAAAAAACCAAAGCGGGTCATTGATTACAAATTTCATAACATGCTGACAGGGACTCTTGACATTCAGGATCTCAAAGTAAAAATAATGTTTGGATTGAATGGGGGGGTGGAAGGGAGCATTGGAGGCATTGCAAATGCTGCTTAGGCCTGTGGTGTTCTGCACATCATGCATTCTGGTGGGAATGCTGTTGGTGACAACGAGCCATGTCATCTGGCAAGGACCCTTGAGTTTTAGGGTCTGGGAGGAACGAGCCATTGCTATGACTCCTTTTCCTCCCATTCGAGTACTGACTACTCGATCTTACAGGGAACAGCATACTCTGTTCCCCTACCTTGAGAGTCACATTGTAAATAAATGTTACTGTTGGGTAAGGGCTGCTCAGTTAGCAGTCCTCCATAAGTTCTGTAAGTTTATATGTTTTGTGTGTGCTGATGTTTGGTCACATGACCTAGATATAGATAAACAGTTTTATAGGCAAGTTACATTTAAACATCAAGCGAGTAGGCAAGGCTTAATACGGTTAACAGAGAGACCATGGACTAACACAGAGGAAAGCTGGGGAGGAGTATTGTGGAAAATTTCAGGAAAGTGGCTGAGGAATGGGGAGTCTGTTCCCACAGGTTTAGGGATTTACAGTTCTCTTTATTTAAATGGGGGACAATAATGGTATTAAAATCCTTTCCCACAATGTTAACGGGCTAAATAATCCGGTAAAATGATACAAAGTTTTGTCTGTTATTAAAAGAGAGAGCCCCTCATTTGTTTTACTACAAGAAACTCACCTTAATAGATCTGAACACCAGAAATTGAGGAAATTTGGTTATGACCAAGTGGTAGCAGCCTCTTATGGGAAAGGAAAAAGAAGGGGTTCTGCTATACTGGTCTCTAGAGGAATCCAATTCCAAAAGACAGCCAGTTACACGGACCCAGAGGCTTGGGCTACCGCGGCAACCTGAGGGGGCTCTATCACATTGGCCTCCTTGTATGCACCTCCGGGTTCTACGAGGGAGGTCATGCGCTCCTTACTTCATAGGATTACTGAGCATCACACGGGATTGTTATTGATAGGTGGGGATCTGAACCAGATATGGGATCAAAAAGACACATCTAAGGTTAAGTCCTTCAGACAGAACCCGGCTAGTAGACTAATTAGGAAGCATTTGAAAGGGGCTTTCTGGGTAGATGCCTGGAGAAGCCAGAACACAAATAAAAAAGAATACACTCACTTCTCATACCCCCATGGCTCATATGCCAGGATTGACTATATGGTGATCTCGGGAGAACACCAGGATCAGATACTGGAATGTAGACATGTCCCGTCTGTTCTCTCTGACCACGCTCAGTTGCTACTGAGATTGAACTGGAAGGTCAAAAAAGGTCAATCCCTCTGGAAAGTCAACAATTATTTTCTGAACTTAAGGGAGTTTACGGACATGGCTACTGCCAGACTAGCTCAAATCCAACAGGATAATGAGTCTCCTGAGATATCAGATACTGTGCTATGGGATACTATCAAAACTGTATTCAGGGGAGACTGTATCAAATTTGCTGCCCATTTTAGACGACAACACAATCAACAACTGGATCATCTCCAAAGGCAATTGCAGCCCTTACAGGACCAACATGCGCAGGGGGTTAACATGGTACAGGGGGATATTCAAAAAGTCAAACAACAAATACAGAGATTGATTGATATAAAGACGGAACAGGCATTACAGAGTCTGCGACAGAGGTATTATGAGTCCGGACCTCGGGCTTCTCGCCTCTTAGCACACCGCCTCAGACGACAGACTGTGGAAAACACGGTTGCGCAGATCAGAGATCCCAGAACAGGTCATTTACTAAAATCTCTAGAAAAGATTCTATCCGGCTTTAGGGAATTCTATACAAATTTATATAAGTCAGAACACTCACCTGACAGGGAAAAAAATAGAAACTTATTTAGCTGAGCTAAAATTACTGAAATTGACTCAGGAAATTAGAGAATCCCTAGACACCCCTATAACCTCTATAGAATTGGCAGCTGCAGTTAAGAGATTGAAAACAAAAAAATCACCCAGACCAGATGGGTACACCTCGGAATTCTTTAAATTCTTTGTAAAGAAGATAAATGACCCTCTGCTGAGGGCTTGTAGGGTGGTACAACTAGGAAGCTCTTCCAGACACTTGGAATTACGCAGTTATCTCACGTATCCCCAAACCAGGGAAAGATACTACACAATGCAGCTCCTATCACCCTATATCTGTCTTAAACATTGACTATAAACTATATGCCTCGATTTTGGCAAAACGCCTGGAGGTGATCCTGCCTAGGCTAATCAACTATGACCAAACAGGCTTTATCTTGGGTAGGCAAACTCAAGACAACATTAAAAGATCTTTGCATGTGTTGTATCATGCCACTCGGTCGAGGGCACCTTGCATGATCCTGAGCCTAGATGCTGAGAAGGCCTTCGACCGGGTGGCATGGAAATTCTTGGAATTGACCCTTGAATGGTTTGGATTCTCGGAATCCTTCATCATGATCATAAATACTATTTATACCAACCCGATAGCCTATGTAAAGATTAACGGCAGAGCTTCCCACCTGATTACTCTACAACGAGGCACTAGGCAGGGCTGCCCTCTTTCCCCCCTTCTTTTTGCCCTATATCTTGAACCGCTAGCACAGGCGTTGAGGCAAGATAAGACAATATAGGGATGGGACTTGGGAGGGGAGGCACACAAACTTGCCCTCTATGCAGATGACCTGTTAGTTTACCTTCAAAATCCAGAACAGTCACTAGAACATTTGTGGGCATGCCTCACAGAGTTCAGTCTCATAGCCAGGTATAAGGTGAATACATCTAAAACTGAGGTATTAAAAGTACATTATGAACCATCAGAACAAATTAGACGAAAGTATCCCTTTAGATAGGACCTAACCCATATTAAATACGTAGGAATCCAACTGAGTTTTCAGACAGACCAGTTATTAACACTTAATTTTACTCCAATCTTAAAAAACATCAAATTGGAATTAGAGCAATGGGCACCTATCCCCATCCCCTTGATACAAAGGGTGGAGGTGATAAAAATGGTAATCCTCCCTAAGTTTTTATACCTGGTCCAAACACTCCCTATCCATGTCCCGGATTCCTACTTTAGCTCGCTTAATAGGACAGTTTTGCGCTTTTTGTGGGGTTCACATAAACCTAGGGTCCGGCTCTCAGTTCTTCAGATCCCGAAGAAGGAAGGGGGTCTATCATTACCCAACTTTAAATTATATTATCAGGCCGCACAGCTACGGACAATCTTTTATTGGTTAGATCAGGTCTATCTGTCTAAATGGAAAAACCTGGAACTCAGAGAGGGGGCCCTTTCAAACTTCTTAGGCAGAGGGAGAGATTAAATATGGGTCAAGAAGGTAATCCATTTACAACTCTTACATTGATTATATGGTTTGGTACCTTGAGAGACAGAAAGGCAACTGGCTGGAGGTATCTGCTACTTTCTATCCCATGTCTGGATACCTTTTTCCCTGGCTTGTGGGATGCGGGGTTCAGGAGGTGGGAGGCAAGGGGCCTACACCTAATATGGCATTTTCTGAAGGAAGGGGAGATTGTTTCTTTTGAAACATTAGTCAACAGGTATGGAATCCCTTGGCAAGATAGATTCAGATACTTTCAAATTAGAAACTGTATTAGAAGCATCATTACAGGTTTAGGGACTGGGATCTCAAGGCCTCCCCAGTTTGCACTTATTCTTAAAAAAGCAATAGAAGGTGCACCCATCAGAACACACATTATTTCTAATATATACCAGGCTTTGTTAGCATGGAAAGGTGACACTACTTCCACTATAAAAAGAGCGTGGGAACTTGATATGGGGAGCCAGATTTCAGAAGAAACTTGGGCATGGACCCGAACAAAAATCCACTGGGGCCTTTCATCAATTAGTTGGCAGGAATTTTCTTGGAAAATCTTTGCCAGATATTTCCGGACTCCAGCAGTCTTGATGAAATATCAGGGAAACAACCTTTCAGCCTGTTGGAGAAACTGTGGGCACTCCCCAGCAGCACTGGTACACATGTGGTGGAGTTGCCCTGTGCTATACACCTTTTTTCAGGATCTACATCAGGCTCTAAAGGCAATAATTGACCCGGGTTTGGTTTTAACTCCCTCCTGCTATTTTTTCCTAGAAATTCCAAAGGAATTCAGAGACCCCCTCACAATCAAGTTCTTGAAAATTTCATTTTTAGCATCCCAGAAGGCTATAACTAAAAATTGGATGACTCGAATTCCTATCACATTAAATATGTGGCAGATTATGATCAGCATTTATAGGATGGAGGCAATAACAGCGTCCTTGAATAAAAGATTGCCCCAATTTGAGATTCTGTGGAGGCGTTGGATCCTGTATATGGCAGAGATGAGATCTGACTTTATCCCATAATGAAGAAGGTCCACAGGATATTGGTGGAGGTTCTACATGGTGGGCCCTGGACCTTGTGTAACTTGTTAGACCCCAGTATATACAGATTTGGATTATTTCTAGTTAGATCAATTAATCAACAATTAAAAACAGCCTGAGGCAAAGTGGGCTTCCTCTGATTGTGGTAGTAGGCAATGTGCCTTGGGTGCGGTATAAGTTTAATGAAATGCTTAGGCATATAAGGTAACTATTAAATTACCTCTAGTAACATAACAAATAATGAAGTAAAGTAATGTAATTTCAATAATTGAAGACTTGACTGCCTTAGTAAATTGAGCATTATCTGTCAGATAATCAGGTCAAGAAAGGAGTTAATGGAATTGCCTATGAAAACACTGTAATTTATTGTACCTGTTACTTGTTTGTATGTAATTTGTTTGTCTTGTTCTACGGAACTAAAATTACAAATAAAGAAAGTTTTAAAAAAAAAGAATACAGCAAGACTTCATGTTGTTTGAAGAAAAAATTACTCACCTTAGTAATTATGTTTCTTCTAGTGGAGTCTTGCTGTATTCTGACCTCCCCCGCCTCCCCTCTCAGAACCTAGTTTTTGGGATGTGGTTGGGCAGGAGCAGTATTGGCACCCTAGGGGTGTCCATTTTATACCCTCTTTTTCTTTGGGTGGAATGTTGTGTTTTGGATGTGTTTTTGTTTTTGAGTTTCCTGACTTGAGTCTTCGTTGAGAACCAAAAACATTATATATTTGCCAGTTGGCTAGTAAAAATTTTACAGTTTCCACACAGAACACCTAGTGAGTTTTTGCTCATAAAGATCTGACGGTTGCAGTTTGAACAACAACAGACAGGGGCTTCAACCGAGCTTGTGATGAACGTTCTATGCAAGGCATAGAAAAGTTAACCCTTTGTTCTCTTCGGCAGTTGAAAGGCAGGACCTAACTGCAATAGTCAGAATACAGCAAGACTCCACTAGAAGAAACATAATTACTAAGGTGAGTAATGTTTTCTTCTCCACCTTGCATATCTGCTGGTATAAAAATATATGTGAATCCTTATGTGGAAATGTAACTGATACTGGGATCCCTTTGTTTAGAAATGTATATAGTGTTACTGTTGAAATGTATATAGATATACTGTTGAAATGATTGCAAAAAGCTTTTTGGAACTAAAGGGGTTAACCTGTTTGCAAACTGTCTGAGAAGCTGTAAGCAAGAGGTCAGTTCTGGGTCACAATGTTATTTTTCCTGCAGTTGTTAAAACTTACAAGAACACTAGTGAGAAGCATTCTGTTTTCTTAACGAGTGGGGGTTGCAAAGACATAAAAAACAGCTGCAATTTCTTGCAAGAGAAAAACACGGAGACTGAGATTGGAAATTGAGAAGAAACTCAGATGGACTTTCTTTGTTTATACTGCATTTGTAAATAGTTATACTGAACTTTTTTATATTTTACTGTTAATAATAAATCACTTGTGAATTTTACAACCGCTCCTGGTTTCCCTATGCTTCCTGACCTGTGCCTCGATGACAAAGGCCTCTTGGCAGAGTCATTCCTCTAAACCTAAACCAGCTACCCCACAGAAATCCCACCCTAGGGGAAACAATGGCAGAGGTTATTTTCCCAGACCATAAGCTCCCTATCCTCAGCCTGACTTTTCTCATTACAGAGGTGTTTTCAGAGGAGGGGGCAGAAGGGGCCAAAGAAGAGCCACCTCTACCCAGCCATGAGCCTCCCAACCTAAGCCCTGATGTGAATGTCCAGGTCGCCTCCCCTCTGCCAGTAGGGGGCAGACTCACTCACCATCTTCAAAACTGGTCCCTCATTACCTTGGACAGATGGGTTCTGGAGATGGTGGAAAAGGGTCTGCCAATACAATTCAAGCAGATGCCAGACCTCAAGTGTACCCAGGTGTCAAAGTCCCTTACCCCAATACAGGTACTTCTGTTGGAGTTGTAGGTAAAAAAACTGCTAGCCTTACCAGCAGTGGAGAGGGTCCCTGCCAACGAAAATGGCAAAGCCCTCTACTCTGGGTACTTCCTGACACAAAAGAAAACTGGGGAGTGGCGACCTATTTTGGATCTCAGATATTTGAACAAACGTCTGCTAAAACCCAAATTCAGAATGATCACTCTGTCACTGGTCATTCAGTCCTTACAGCAGGGAGACCGGCTAGCCTCTTTGGACCTAAAGGATGCTTACTTCTACATACCCATAAGAAAGTCTCACAGGAAGTTTCTCAGATTCAGACTTCCTTTGGGTCACTATGAGTTTACTGCAATGCCCTTCGGCCTATCCTCGGCTCCAAGAGTTTTTACCAAGTGCCTAGCAGTAGTAGCAGCACACCTCAGAAAGCTGGGTGTTTCAGTCTACCCCTATTTGGACGACTGTCTCGTAGTGTCAAAGCCTCCTCATCAGGTCAAGGAGTCTCTCTCCCTCACAGAGCACACTCTGAAATCTCTGGGCTTCCTGGTAACTCTAAAGAAATCCCACCTGGAGCCCACTCAGTTACTCACTTTCATAGGAGCTCAGCTGGACACCCAGAAAGGATATGCCCTCCTCCCACCAGAGAGAATTCAAAGATCTTACTTCGAGAGGGCTCTTGCAGTGGGTAATTACATATAGGACTGACGTCGGCAGGCGACAGGACCCCACGGAAAAATTTCTAGCTAGCAGTCTCTGGCGAGGGACCGCCCCATCAGGTAAGGTGACCGCGCCAGGAGATGTGGTATAAAGGAGTGGTCCTCACGCCTGTCTTCCAGTTCTTCCCGTCAAGCAGCTCATGCCAGCGCCTGTGGAAAAGTTCCCTGCTCGTCAGGCTCTTTCGCCGGTATTTTAACCTAGTATTTTCGATTTTTCTTATCATCCGTCAGGTATTAGTCAGTGTCTGTCATCCCTACACCCCGAGCACAAAACAAGTGCGACTCGGCGGTGCCCAACCTCTGCACAAGGACGTCCATCCCCTTTGCCTTTTTTGCCTGGGCCCCGACCATCCAGTAGAGAAGTGCTAGCACTGCCTTAGCTTTAACACAGCCACCCGGAGAAGGCGGCAGCAGTCCCTGGAGGCCCATATTTTGAAAAAGAAAATGAGTTCCATGGAGAAAGAATTGAAAAAGCTTCGGCAGGCGTCAACTTCTCCTGAAGGCCATCGCAAGAAAAAGGACAAAGAAAAGCACCGGGACAAGGGCTCCTCTCCCACCACGACTTCCTTGGGAGTCGCCGTGAAAAAGGTAACGCCCCCCCCAGGGGACCGCTCCACGACGGCCGCCTTAAAGGCTTCTAAAGCAGCATCGGCCCACCCATCTGGCTCGCACTCGGGCCCTTCGGGCACCTCCAGGCTTTTGGAGGCCTCCGCTCCTGGTAAAGCCGTGGTTTCGTGGCCCACTGGTGCGAGCGGCTCTGATAAGCCAGACGTTGGCTTCTCCGATGCGTGCACGGAGAAGGTCGGTAAGTCGCCTGACCCTTCGGAGTGGCACGCAGCCCCCATTCTGCCTGACCAGGCCACCCCTCCATCGCGACCTCTCTCCGGCGATGGGTCCATTTAGTTGGATGCCAGCCCCTCCAGCACCTACCCAGATCCCGCTGCTAAGCCGCACGTCGGTTCGCCCGACATCCGCACAGCGGATGAGCCGACGCCAGACCCCCCACGTCCATCTTTCCCGGCTCCCCGCAGCCTTCGCTGCCCTCTGGGGACCCTGAGTCTCCTCAGCCTGACCCCAAGGATTTCTCCCCTCCCATCCCTGGGCGACGGTGAGGTTCCTGTTCCACCTCCGTCAGACCATCCACCTTCTGGTCCGACCGATCTGACATCGGCTCCCCAGATGCCGGCTCCGACGCCGGCTCCTCGGCCGCCATCCACAGTGCCGGTGTTGCAGACTCTGGGCGACATCCCACTCCCCGATGCTGGGTCCTCCGCCCCCCGGGTCTTCTGATCCAGAATCACCCGTGGGGCCTCCGGCCCGGCCATCTGCTCTGGCAGCCCCACCCCCCCGGGGACCCGACCCCGTCGTATCCGGCGTCGTCATACCGGGACCGCATATCCGGCACCTCAGTACCCGCCTCCTCAGTACCTGATGCCGGGTTTCCCACCATCGGGTTATGGATACGCACCTTATGGGTATAGTCCATACCCGTATCCCCTCCTCTTCTCCTCCTCCTCCACTGCCCCCCCCAGCCGCCGGTGGACCTGCAGGAGACTCTGACCTCCTGGTGGGCTGAGGCCAAGGCTCAGCTCACCAGAGAGGTGGACAGTTGTCTTCTGACGACGGTGCCAGTGCCGGTTCCCGTACGTCCACGACAACACACTCCCTCCCCACCTCTGGACACCAGGGCTAAACCCTCTGGGTCCAGAGAGGGGCAGGACACGCTTCCCTGAGGGCTTCCCAATGGGTCCGTTCCTCCCCCTCGTCGGGAGAGGGAGTCTACCTCTTCCTCATCTTCTTCTTCTTCCTCGGACGCTTCTGACCGTTGTTCCGAGCTAGACGACGAGCCTCGCCCTCCGTCCAAGCCCCGGCCAAGGTCTCCTCCGAAGGATCCTTCCTTCATGAAGTTGCTACGAAAGATCCAGGAAGTACGTAAGTGGCAATCCTTGGAGCCAGACCCCCAGCGTAAAAAACTCGCTGAGCATCTGGATCTGCCAGTGACAGCTCCCACCTTGGTGCCACCCTGGATCAAGCCTCATACCGACCTTATTACCACTATATGGAAACAGCTGTCTGCCTTAGCCCCACTTCCCAGGAAGTCGAACAGGCTATACCAGGCTCCCAAGGATGTTGACTATTTAGACTCCCACCCTCAAGCTGACTCGGTTGTGATTAGCACTGCTCATGGCTGGTCAGCTCAACCCAAACACCTTAGCTTGTCTCCACCTGACAAGGAATCCCGCCTTCTGGACCAGTATGGCAAGAAGATTTTTGCTTCTTCCACTCTGGGCATTAGGGCCCTGAACTATGTTGGCCACATGGGGGATTACCAGAAGGTGATTCTTAGAGAGGTGGAATCTAAATTGGACTCCCTTCTGGACTCTCAGGTCAAACAGGAAGTGGCTGACCTTGTCTGTTCTGCACGTTCGGCCAGTCGACACATCCTTCGTGCAACCTACGATGCAGTGGACGCTGCTGGTAGGAGCTCAGCCTTCGCCGTAGGCCTACAGCGTCATGCTTGGCTTCGAGTGTCAGGTTTGGTCCCAGAAGTGCAGTCTGCCATCCAGGAAGCGCCCTTCCGGGGTTCGGTGCTGTTTGGGAGTGATGTCAAGGACATCATCACCGACCTGCAGGAGAAGGGGATGGCACTTAAGTCTGTGGACTCGTATCATCCCTACCAATCGCAGCACCGTCCCTTTCGCAGATGAATCAGCCCAAAGCGAGACCACAGGGAAAGAGGGCCACTAAATGTCGGGCCCCCCCAGCTTCCAAGCCCTCCCCACCCAAAACAGCTGCGGGAGCTTCAGCTGCGGCACTGCCACACACCACCTGACTTCTTCCTCTCCCATAGCCTCCGGGCTTCCCGGAGAAACCGGTAGGAGGGAGGTTTTCCCTCCACCTTCCGGGTTGGGAGAGGATAACATCAGATTCATGGGCGCTCCAGCTAATCGCAGGAGGACACTCAATAGAGTTTCTGCAGAAACCACCTCGTCACCCTCCCCCAAGGTCGTCGTACTCTCGGGAACATCTTCTGGTCCAGGAAGAAATTTCAGCACTTTTGCTGAAAGTGGCGATAGAACCTGTTCCCCTTCCACTGCAAGGAACGGGTTACTATTCCCACTTCTTCCTGGTCCTGAGGAAGACAGGAGATGTAGATCTAGATCTCAGTTCCCTGAACTTTTTTGTGGCATACACGAGGTTCAGGATGCTCTCACTGCAGAGCCTCCTGCCCTTCCTATGCTCGGGCCAGTGGCTGTGCGCTCTGGATATGCAGGACGCTTACCTGCACATATCTATCCACCTGTCTCACCGCAAATATCTCTGTTTTGCTTTCCAGGGGGACCACTACAAGTTCAAGGCACTTCCATTTGACCTCTCCTTAGCTCTCTGAGTATTTACCAAATGCCTTGCGGTGGTGGCGGCCTACCTGCGTTCCCGGGGGTACAGGTTTTCCCGTACCTGGATGATTGGCTCCTGGCAGCCTCATCCAGGGAGGAACTCCTGCACTGCCTCTCTCTCACCCAGCAGGTCTTTGCTTGCCTGGGTATTACCATCAACCATTCCAAGTCTCACTTGATCCCATCCCAGAAGCTCCAGTTTATTGGGGCAATACTGGACATGACCCTAGGCAGGGCCTTCCTGCCACTGGACAGGGTGGCCACACTCCAGACTCAGAAACGCCTGTTGTCCGGTCACAGGCGGGTCAGTGCCAGGTCGGTTCTTCGCCTCCTCGGGCTTATGGCGGCTGCTATCCCAGCAGTCCCTCGCGTTCGGCTCCACATGAGGGTCTCTCAGTGGACGCTTCGCTCTCAATGAGATCAGTTAGTCGCTGACTTGGACTGGATGGTTCGAGAGAACCTTCTTTGGGGAGTTCCATTCTTCCTTCCTCCCTCCTCCCAGACTCTGACCACAGATGCATTGGGCGAAGGTTGGGGAGCCCATCTCGGTCCACATCGGACCCAGGGCTCTTGGTCCAAGCTCGAACAATCCCTGCACATCAATGTGCTCAAGCTTTGGGTGGTGCTTTGTGCTCTCCAGACTCTACACCTGCATCTTCTTCCAGGCCACCTAGCCGTCCAGATGGACAATATGTGTGTGGTATGGTACATCAACAAACAGGGCGGGACTCGGTCCTACCCTCTTTACAGGGAAGCGATGAGAGTTTGGGATTAGGCAGCACAACATGACTTTCACCTCACAGAAATTCATGTTCCGGGGGTCGAGAACTCCTTAGCAGACAAACTAAGTCGCTCGTCTGCTCAAGCTCACGAGTGGGAACTGGATCAGGGGATCCTAGATGATATTTCCTACGTTGGGGAACACCTCAGGTGGACCTGTTCGCTTCACCTCTAAACACAAAACTTCCCGACTTCTGCTCGCTCGTTCAAGAGCAAGGCATTTTCTGGAGAGACGCTCTGTCTCTAGATTGGAGGGACAGATTCGTCAGTGCCTTCCCCCCAATTCCTCTGATCCCGCGTGTCTTGCAGAAACTCGGCTCAGAAGGGGCACGAACGATTCCAATCGCTCCTTTTTGGCCCAGGCAAGTTTGGTTCTCTTTTCCACAACAATACTCAGAGGAACCTCCTCTTCCTCTTCCGCTGTCACAAATTTTATTGACCCAGGATCAGGGGACCCTGGTCCATCCAGGACTCAAGTCCCTTCAACTACATGCGTGACTCCTGCAGACATAGCTCAAGCCCACTTTGGGTTTCTCCCCAGGTGGTTGAGATCTTGGTGGAGGCTAGGAAACCCTCCACTTGGTCTACTTATGCTATGAAGTGGAAACAGTTCTCATTCTGGGCCGCTTCAAAAGGCTTCAAGCCTTTCTCCTGCTCAGTTGGGTGACTGCTGGAGTACCTGCGCCATCTCTTTGACCTGGGTCTTAGTCACTTATCTCTGAAGGTACACATGGTGGCCATTTTGGCCTACCATGTTCCCTTCGCAGATAGGACGTTTGCTCAACTGGAAGTCTCTAAGACTTTCCTCAGAGGGGTTCTTCACTTGAGACCCCCTATCCGAGTTCCGGCCCCTCCTTGGGATTTGAATTTCATTCTTGAGAAACTTACTTTACCTCCTTTTGAACCAGTGGCCTCAGCAGACATGAAGTTCCTTTCATGGAAGACGCTCTTCCTAGTGGCCATTACCTCTGCTCGGAGGATTTCCGAGCTCCAGGCCCTGATGTGTAAAATCCCGTACTTGATTTTTCACAAGGAACGCATGGCTGTGCGCACCAATCCTAAGTTTCTCCCCAAGGTGGTAGCGGAATCTACATTGAACCAGTCCGTAGAATTACCCGCCTTCTTTACGCAGTACTCCAATCAGGGGGAGTATCTTTTTCACACTATGGACGTTCACTGCATTCTGAGATGCTACACTAACAGAACAAAGGATCTCAGAAAGACTGATCAACTTTTTGTCTCTTTTGCCCCCAAAAGGGAAGACAATGCTGTTTCCAAGCAATGCCTGTCTAAATGGTTGGCTCATTGCATCACCTTCTGTTATGACAAGTACAAGATGACCCTTCCGGGTCAAATAAGAGGTCACTCTACCAGAGGGGCTGCTGCCTCAGCGGCATGTTTCAAGAATGTGTCAGCGGCAGACATTTGTGCTGCCGCCACTTGGACTTCTGTCCATACATTTATAAAACATTACAGTTTGGATATTGCCTCTCGCCATAGAGCAGGCTTTGGGCTCGCTGTTCTGCAAGGCCTTCTTTCTTAAGGCCTTCACAGCTAGAGGATCTGCTTTGAGTAGCTTTCCTCCTTCTGTGTGCTTCTTCTTGTTCCAGACTGCTTGGGACTCAGTCCTATATGTAATTACCTACTGCAAGAGCCTTCGCGAAGTAAGATAGCACAGTTACGTAAGAACTTACCGTAACAGTAGATCTTCGAGAGAGGCTCTTGCAGTAGATAATACCTTCCCTCCATCCCCCTAAGCTTTTTCAGCTCCTTTTCCAGTGAGGGAAATATCCGCTTCTTTCTTGTCCGGTCTCTTGTGGCCTGTGGCGGGAAAGAACTGGAAGGTGGACATGAGAGACTGCCTCTTTATATTGACGTCTCCTGACGCCGGTCACCTGACATGGGGGCGGTTCCTCGCCAGAGACTGCTAGCTAGAAATTTTTCTGTGGTGTCCTGCCACCTGCTGACGTCAGTCCTATATGTAATTATCTACTGCAAGAGCCTCTCTCGAAGATCTACTGTTATGGTAAGTTCTTACGTAACTGTACTTTCATTTGCCGAAAGCTGATTTTGCACAGTGACTACGCCATTTGGCACCACAGGTGCAAAAGCACATTTCGAACAGGATGTGAAAAATTACAGCTGTACTGTTAATGAGGAGGTGCAAAAAATGGCAATGTTGAAAATCTGCAAAAATATAAAAAAACTGGTGAAGTCAATGAAGGCAAGGGAAAATGCGAGCGACACCTGTAATGCAATTAGTGTGGGATTTTTACAGCAGATTGTCAACACAGGCATTTTGGAACCTCTGCTCATGAGCAGTGTGACTGTGATTTTCTTAATCTGTGCTGAACAATGATTTCCCACAGCGACCACGCATTTCTGTGCTGGAAGTGCAAAAACACGTTTTGGCCATGGTGTGAAAAATGACAGGTGTACTGTTCATAAGGAAGTGTGGAAAAATGCCAGTGCTGAAAATCTGGACTGAAAATATTAGAAATGCATGAACTTACAGTACCTTCAGAAAATATTCACCCCTCCTTGGATTTTGTCCCATTTTGTGATGTTGCAAACTCAAATTAAAATACATTTATATGGGATTTTTTTTGTCACGTACAGTATCTACACAAATTACTCTATAATGTTAAAGTGGAATGAAACTTCTGGAATTTTCTGTACATGTAATTTAAAATAAAAACCTGAAATGTCTTGATTTGATAAGTATTCACCTCCTTTGCTATGACACTCCAAATTGAGCTCAGGTGCATCCAATTTCCTTGTGAGATCACTCTAAAACTTGAATGGAGTCCACCTGTGGTCAGTTCAAATGGTTGACATGATTTCAGAGAAATACACCTGTCAATATAAGGTCCCACTGTTGAAAGTGCATGTCAGGCAGAAACTCTACCATGAAGACCAAGGAGCTGTCCGTAGAACTCCGTGATAGAATTGTGAGGAGGCATAGATCTGGGGAGGGGTATAAAAACATTTCTAGGGCGTTGAAAGTTTCCAGGAGCACAGTCAAGTCCATCATTAGGAAATGGAAAGATTACGGAACCACTCAGACTCTTCCTAGAGCAGGCCGTCCTCCCAAACTGAGCAACCGGGCAAGTAGGACCTTGGTCAGGAAAGTGACCAAGAACCCAGTGACCACCCTGATAGAACTACAGAGTTCCATGGTTGAGATGAGAGAACCTGTCCAGAGGACAACAATCTCTGCAGCACTTCACAGATGTAGCCTCTATGGGAGAGTGGCTAGACGGAAGCCATTCCTGAGAAAAGGCCACATAATAGCATGCCTGGAGTTTGCAAGAAGGCACGTGGCAGACTCTGAGACCATGTGGCAAAAGATTCTCTGGTCTGATGAAACAAAAATTGAACTCTTGGCCTGAATGCAAAGCGCTATGCCTGGCGAAACCGAACACAGCTCATCACCGTGTAACACCATCCCTACCATGAAGCATAGTGGTGGCATCATGTTATGGGATGCTTTTCAGCGGCAGGGACTGGGGCACTTGTCAGGATAGAGGAACAATGAATGGAGCCAAATACAGGCACATCCTTGAGGAGAACCTGAATCAGTCTGTAATAGACCTTGGACTGGGGCGAAGATTTCCGTTCCAACAGGACAACGACCCCAAGCATACAGCCAAAGCAACACTGGAGTGGCTTCAGAACAAGAAGGTGAATGTCCTTGAGTGGCCCAGCCAAACCCAGACTTGAATCCTATTGAGAATCTGTGGAAAGACTTAAAGATTGCGGTTCACCGATGCTCCCCATCCAACTTGACAGAGCTTGAGCAAATCTGCAAGGAAGAATGGGTAGAAATCCCCAAATCCAGATGTGCAAAGCCGATACAGACATACCCAAGAAGACTCAAAGCTGTAATTGCTGCCAAAAGCGCTTCTACAAAGTATTGATTCAGTGGGGGTGAATACTTAAGTAAACAAGATATTTCAGTTTTTAATGTTTCACAAATTTTTGTTACACAATAAAATTATTTTTGCCGCTTTAAATTGTTGAGTATGCTGTGTGAATCAAGGGGGAAAAAAATCATTTCAATGCATTAAAATTTCTGGTAGTAACACAACAAAATGTGACAAAATCCAAGGGGGGGTGAATACTTTCTGAAGGCACTGTACAAGGGTGTGTGGAAACTGTGCAATGGTCGCTCGTAACACAGTCATTTTATGGACTTTTTTCACCAAATTTTTAACATAGCCATTTTAACACCTCTGCTCATGAACAGTGATTTTCTGAATCTGTCCCAAACATTGATTTTGCACACTGACTGTGCCGTAGTGCGCTACATGCGCGGAAACACATTTTGGGCGAGATGTGAAAAATGACAGCTATACTGCTCATAAGGAGGTGTGGTAAAATAGCAATGTTGAAAATCTGGAGTGAAAATATTGAAAAATTCACGAACTTCTGGCGTCACGTAAATTACAGCATAGCGCTTGCTAAATAAAACAGTCATTTTTGGAATTTTTTCACCAACTTTTTCAACATAGGGTTTTGGGGCCTACCTCATGAACTGTGACACTGTTGTTTCGTAAATTGGTCCCAAAAGGTGGTTCCGCGCAGAGACAACGAAATCACCTTTTGGGGCTGATTAACAAAATGACAGTGCCAGAATTCATGAGGTGGGGTCCCAAAAACCCCATGTTGAAAATTTGGTGAATAAATTCCCCAAAATGCCTGAGCTATACCTCAAAGTTGAAAAACCCCCTATTTATTCCATTATACAGCTTACTGGCATTTCCTCACTCCGCGGTCAGCTTTGAAGAGTGCAGACATGTTCCCGGTCCACTGAAGATTGTCGTGCCGGACTCCGGAGGTAAGTATCGGGTGAGGTGGGGGTGTGGGGAGTCAGGGTGCACAGAGGGTGGGCACAGGTGGGGGAAGGGGGGTCAGGACAGTCAGCGAGGGAACTTTTTTTTTTTGCAGGTTATTTTGTTTTCGTAGATGATGCGGGACTTGTGCCACACTGGGGTGGACTCCCAGCGTGGCAGCTGGAAGGCTATTTGGGGGGGCAGTGGAGCCAATGTGGGCTTGAGCACCCCCGTCAGCCATACAGCCTGTTGCCATACTGGGGTGGGCTCCCATAGTCTGTTGGGGGGGAACAGTGGAGCCAACGAGGACTGGGCACCCCCATCGGCCATACAGCGTTTGTGTGTGTGGGGGGAGTACATGAGCACGCAATATGCTAATCAGCACTATCTTATCACTGCTCACTGAAGCGATCTCTCCCTTTCAACTGTATGGCACTGCATTTTCAACTGCTGTCATAGACAGCTGCAGCATTCATTGGTGAACTGTGGCCGTGCCTGCAAACACACTGACTCAATTGGAAAACAAGGTGCCACACCTACAAAAACTCGGATGATGGCACTGTGTTTCTTGCACATGTGTGCAAGCAAACATAAAATATGTGCAAATCATTGTATAGAAATGTAACTGATAATGGGATTACTTTGTTTAGAAAATATATAGTGTTATTGTTGAAATGTACTGTATATAATTATATTTTGAGATGATTGTAGAAAGCTATTGTAAACTCTAGAGGTTACTTATTTTTTTGTAAACTTTATTTAAACACAGTAGAGCTTATTACAGGATCCTGCTAGCAGGTTATAAAATACCAGAAGTTTCACAGGTCAGTACAAGTTCTTAATAAAATCTCCAACCAACAGTAGGGCTAATAAGCAGAAACACACTGTATATATACACATACCTAAACTAAACCTACATTGTCCTGGTGAGGGCTTAATGAGCTTACTTGGTATAGTGAGGTGATTTAGAACACTGAGAGCTAGCCCAATCAGAGAGAGAGAGGCTCACTAGTTATATGGCAGGTGCTCAAAAGGCAGGAATCCAGTCTCTCTGTGTGGCTTTCTCGACAGAGGGGCCCAGACCTCCTGGTACTTGTCCAGCTGGCCCCTAACTTAGTATTGTGTTTTTTCTAGGCAAACATTCAATGAGATCCTTAATCCAAGCAGTGACTAGCGGGGTCTTGGACAACCTCCAGTACATGGGCAACAGGCAAAGGCCTATCACAACCCCAGGTGCCAAAGTTTCCGATGGGGTCTTCCTCTTCCCCCCTTCCCCCACAGGTGATCCAAGCAATATTTCCATCTGATCCAATTGTAGCAGCAAGTTTGTGATGGGGGCCAGCAGGTCCAGGACTCCCTTCCAGAATATCTGGATCTTATGGCGTTTCCACACCATGCGGTAAAAGGTCTCCTCATGGATTTTACATTTTGGGCAAAGATCAGAGGACTCTGGAGCCCAGATATTCAAAAGGGTTGCGCATGGCGCAACAGTGTTGAGCCATGCACAACCCACTGATGCGCCCTGGCGCGATATTCAAAAGGGAAAAGTGCGCCGCACAAATCCCGATGCGCTGGAGCGCATCAGTAACGTATGCAGGCACAGGGGAGGTGTCTACTAGATAACCTGCACAGCCCGATATTCAGCCCGGGATGTGCAGAGTCATGCATGCTAACCCTACCTGCACCTGCACAAAGTTAAGCCCCCAAAAGGAACAAAATGATGGCCACCCACAGGTGAGCTGCCACATTGCAGGGTGCCACACGGCAGCTGTCACCTGTGGGTGGCCACCCAAGTTCCTGCCCCCATGCCCCATCACGGACATCTGTGTAAAGTCACCCCTCCAATATTCCTGGTGGTCCAGTGAACCGATCGCTGCCTGATCGGGCATCTTTTGAAATCCCCGCCAATATCCCTGGTGGTCCAGTGGACTGATCGCTGCCCGATCACTGGCATCTTTGAAATCATCCCCGCCAATATCCCTGGTGGTCCAGTGGACTGCACTCTGCCCGATCGCGGGCATCTGTAAAACATAGAACAGTCCTATTACCCTGGTGGTCTAGTGTACCCCCCTCTCCACCCACCAACTGAGCCCCTCCCCAGTCAGCCGGCGGGTGGCAGCACCCCACCTGCCTGCCGCCCGCCGCCCGCTGACTGACAGCTCAGTGGGGCTGCCGCCCATTGGTTCACAGTGTGAGCCAATGGTAGTGCAGCCCATACCGTACTATTCAGTCCAGATATGGTAAGTACGTAATGTTTCTTTTTATTCATACTGGCTAATTCTTTCTTTCTCTTCCCTCAGGCATTCCACTCAGACTGCGAGGTAAAGAATTACCCAATGAAGGAGCGCAGCCAAAAGGAGCGGAAGGAACTACAGAGAGTTATTCAGCTCAGGAAGATTGAAACAGTCGACATATATGTAATTTTTATTTTATTTTTTGAGTTCATCTTTTCTTATCCCCTTATGTTCCTAGTGTGTCAAAGCAGCAGTACAACTAACAAATCTGTAAGTAAATTTACCGCCAAAATCAACAAAAATACTATTATTGCTGTACTATGGGTGTGGATACAATTCACTAGCCACACTCTGGCAGTTCCACTGCAACGGGCTTTCCATCAGACATCTTTCAGCCAGACTTCTAATCCCAGGAATTACTCAGTATGATGAAACTAATGCAGTCAGCCTTCAGTGCTGACCTGCCATGGAAAGAATGGAATTTATGCAAATGATGGAACTCTCATTGGTTTGTGCCAATTTCAAACTGCTACCCCTAGTAACTGCTGCACTCAGAAGTGCTCAGATTCATTTCTCCACCTGCCAGTTTAGATGCCTCAGAGAGTTCTCCTCAACTTACTTTTTTTATCATTCAGTAACGTTTATACTCTTTTTATTAGGGCTGTGGTCGGAGCCTACAGCCCTTTGCGAACGTAGATCTGAAAGCAGCTGATCGTGGAACCTTCCGTTGGACATGTGGAAGTATCCTTCCGAATGCCCAATGGGCGTGAAACCCCTCTGTCATATTCGGCCACTCACGGAATAACAGCCGCTTTTCTATTTAGGCTGTACTTCGCATTTGTTAGCAGAACTGCGCATTCGATTATTCACGGCATGCGCAATTCTGCTGGTGGCGTCATGTGTGGCTAGATGCCATTCATCACAACTGCACATGTGCGAGTGTCGCGCATTCTCAGTTGCATCGCCACCACCAGCCATTCTGTGGCCCCCTGCCCCAAACTCATGTGGCACACTGAAAGCCCACCCCAGTGTGCCCAAAGTGTTTTGTTCTGTCCACCGAGTTCGAATGTCCCAATCCCCGTGTCAGCTGCTGCCAGCTCCGTGGCATTCTGTGCCCCCACCCCCAAACTCATGTGGCACACTGGGAGCCCACCCCAGTGTGCCTAACTGTTTTTCCTCCCCACCCACCCACCGCCACCAACATCAGGGTGCTCAGTTCCCATGTGTACACCCCTCCAGTCATGTGGCACACTAGAGCCCACCCCAGTGTGCCTAAATGTTTCTTTTTCTGTAAAACAGAAAACGTCCCTCGTCGTCTCTGCAGTCTTGTTTTTTATTTTTCTCCTGTAAACAAGAAAATGGTCCCTCGTCGTTGCTGCAGTCCCCTCCCCATCCACACCCTCCCACTGAGCACCCACCTCCCCTCACCCCCTTACCCCGTTCTTACCTCTGGAGCCACGAACTGAATAATTAAAGGTAAGCCAGCTATAATGCTATTCAGTGGGGTTTTCAACTTATGCTGATATCGCAGCCATTTTTTTGAATTTTGCCAAATTTTCAACATGGGGTTCTTGGGACTCCAGCTCGTGAAAACTGTCACTGTCAATCTTATCTGTGTCAGTCTTCACCTTTCATCACCTTTGGGCACTTGGCCGGAGGTCATGACCCGATAGACTTTTTGTTTTGGATGGTAATTCGATGCACCATCTCGCACCTCAGGCCGTTGCACTGCGTGGCGCTCACGAGTTGGCCGTTAGGTGTTGTCGACTCCACCCTCCCACCAGTTCTTCGTCTCCCGCTGCCGAGGTCACCTCATGGGACGCTTTGTTGAAGAATATTTTGAGGCCTATCTCTTCTACGCAGTTCAAATTTTTTCACCTTTCCCGACTCCGTGCTACAGTCCGACGGCCCCCTGTCTCCTGCCGTTTCTATTAGCCTACTCGACGTCGCCTGGTAAGATTGTTCAATTATTTTATTTTATTTTGTGACGTTGAGTCTAGTTTGGTGTTTCTTTCTCGTAGGTCATGTCTAGGTCAGAGGGCAAGAAGACTTCCAAGACGGGACGGTCCCCGTGCGATGGAGCCCTTGCGGCCGTAAATACTCCGTCACCGACCAGCACGACCGTTGCCTTGCGTGTCTTGGCCCACTTCACAACATGGATTTGTGCGACTCCTGTTTCTCCATGGACAGCCAGGTCATGAAACAATGCACGTGGAAAGTGAGGTGAGCTCCGCCGACTTTCGGGGGTTGGGCGCGCACTTGGGCCAAGCCGCGTTCTCTCGGCCTTTCCTCCGGGTCCCCTCCCAGTTCTATATGGACCGAGGAGGAGGGGGCCTCTGCTTCTTGTAGCTTAGCCGTGGCAGAGGCCCCTTCCGCAGTGCAGGAGGCCCGGTCTGTCCCCCCAGGGAACAGGCAGGAAGCACCGCCTTGACAATCGCCCCTTTGGGGGCAAAGGCTCCCCCGGTGTCATACCTGCGGCTCGGAAGGCCTGGGTCAGCACCGTCCTCGACACCATCTGTCGGCGCTGTCTTGGGCCTGGCGCCCTTCGTGGCACTGTGGGCCCTGATGGCGCCGTTGTCTGCGCCGGTCCGTTGCTCAGTGCCATTGCTTCTGTCAGTGCCGTTCGCAGCACCGATGGTGCTCTCAGTGCCGTGGGAGGCTCTACGGCATTGTCCCTGACTGTTTCCCACCCCAGCACCATTCGCGGAGCCATGGTTGAGCATGGCGCTGAGTCCAGTTCTGGAGCCATTCGCGGCTCTGAGCATGGACACGGCACCATGGGGGTTTCAGAGCTCGGCGCCGAGAGCACTGTTGGGGCCGTCGTCGGCGCTGTCTCTGTCTTGGGTGCCGCTCACGGCACCGTGTGGCGGGTTAATGCCATGGGGATCTCTGGCCTCAGCATCTTTCACAGCACCGAGAGCGTGGTCGGAGTCGTCATCGGCGCCGTTGCTGGTCTCGCCACCGCTTGCGGCACCATGGGTTGGGATGGCACCGTGACAGGCTCCGGCTCTGGTTCTGAGGCTGCTGCCCTTGTTAGGGTGGTGTACTCTTCTGGCACCATTCGCAATGTGGAGGGGGCACCAGCGTCGACTCTGGTTCTGGTGCTCTGTTCAGTAGGGATGGCAGTGGGCAGCCACGCACTGTTTGGCACAGGACTTCGATCTCCACCTCTTCAGAGGAGGAGTCGGACTGTGAGTCAGACAGGCAATCTGGCTCCCTGGAGTTGGCTGCTGGCGTGAACACCCTGGTAGTGTCCTCAACAGGCTGGAGTCAGCCCCCCTCTGAGGAGCGGACACTGACTGCCAGGGTCAGGGGTTCTGACCAGCCAGCAGTGGTGCAGGCCACCATTGCCCTGCAGCCTGGCCTCGGAGGGTTCACTGACCCCTCAGCGGTGGTACCCCCTCAGGTGGTGTGCTTGGATCGCCCAACTTTGGGGCCGATCAGAGCACCCATGAGAGGGGAGGGGAGGGTGCTGCTCCCTGGATAGCCCTTTCGGAGGCCGACCAGGGCTGCCAGCTGCCTAGGCTGGCTGTCTTGAGGAGGAGGGCACTCTTGGATTCTGAGGGGTCAAGGGGCATGCAGTCTGTGCGATGACCTTTTTCCAGAGCCCACCCGGGCTCTGGGAGAAGCCATAGTGCGAATCTCCGCCCTTCCCTTTCAGTTTCCTCTTGAGAGCCCTGTTCTTTGGAGGTAGGGGACCATCCTTCTGGACCCACACGGCACCGGTCACCTCACAGGGGGGATTCTTCAGGGCGCAGCCTAGGCAGTTCAGTTTGATCAGCTGTTGGCTGTGGAGTTTTCCGGAGCACCTTCCTTCCCTAGGGCTCCTGGTGTGCTCTCTAGAGCCCAGGTGGAGGTCAGCTGATTCCCATTGTCGGCTCTGCCCCCATCCCTCTGCTACATTCTCCTGCGCTCCCAGGCATTCTTTATCCTAGCAGGCCTCTCTCCTGGAAGCAGTTCAGAGCTCAGGCTGCTCAGTTTCCCTCTTACGTTAGGGCTATGGACAGACAGGTTTTTCAGCCTCCCCCTGAGCAGTCAGCTTCTGAACCTTCGAGGTCCTTTGACTCTTCATTCCCTTCTTCTGGGGGAGAGGAGCCATCTGTCCACATCTCTCCAGCTGTTGATCTCGCAGAGTATCAGTGATTCCTTGTGAGGATATTAGAGGACCTGCACATCACCCCTCCCACTCAACTCAATCCAGAGCACTCGGCGCACGCCTTTCTAGGCGATTTCAGTGAGGACACCCTTGTGGTGCCCCCCTGGCCTGCTCCCTTTTGGAAAGTGTTGTTGCGTTTCTGGCAGAGACCCTTTCCAGGTTCCTGCCCCTAGGGATCTCTGCCAGCTGTATTGTGCCCCCAGATCAAGACTCTTAGGATTTTGACTTCTGGGGAGGAGGACGCTCAACTGGACACACCTGGTGCTACTCTCTATTGCAGCACATCAGGCCCACTATGCAACCTATGACAGGTTCCTGTGGTCTTGGCTGGGTCAGCTCCTAGCCCCCATCCCTGACATGGAGCAAACCAGACAAGCCATTGCACTCTCTGAGTGGCCTGGAGCTAGCAAGGCACCAAGCAAGGGCATCATATGATGCCAATGAGGTAGCTACCAGGGTCGTAGGGACAGTGATCTGCACTAGGTGGACGGCATGTCTGCGTCTTTCCCGGTTGTCACCCTTGGCCAGGCATAGGGTGATTAACTCTGCCCACCAGAGAATCTATCTCTTCTCCCGTAGAGTGAGGCGGCGTCTGTTGGGGCAACTTCCTATCTCCTCTGGGAGGTCCCCGTCTCGCTCTTCTCACTCTTGGGCCTCTCCAGACCCATGAAGGTTCTCCCTTTTGGTGTGTCACCCACTGAGAGCTAAGGGACTCAGCCCGTTAGGGTTATAAACCCCCTGCAGAAGGGGGCTCAGCACTCACTCAAAGGTGATGAATGGTGAAGATTGACACAGATAAGATATGGAAATTACGTACCTACCATCATTTTGATCTTTCTGTGTATCTTCACCATTCATCACAATCCCACCCTCCATCCCCCTGGGGCCTCAGTCTCTGGGTCCTCCTCCCTCTCTGTGCCCCCTTTCTTGCCCCCCTCCTTTCTGTGAGTCAGGAGCGGGGTAAACTGGGGCACATAGGGGGTAATTTTCTTTAGGGGTAGAGTGGTCAGGAGTGGGGGCACTCCTTCTTCAGTGCTTCGGCTCCACTCCTGTGGGTTGGGGGTTGGCAGTTGCCCCCTTTTCGTTCCTTCTCCCCTTCTCCCCGTCAGTCTTTGATTTCCTTGTCCTGTGGACATAACCTCAATTAATTTAAGAAACTAGGTTTCAAACAACATGAAGTCTTGCTATATTATGACAATTGCAGTTTGTCCCACCATTAGAACTGCTCCGGAGGTGAAAGAGTTAACTCCCATTCTAAGAATGGAACTTGGAGCGCGAGCTCGGTTAGAGAAGCTCTGTCTGGGTTATTTCAAACCTAAACTGTCAGATTCTTTACTCCGCCTCACTGAACAGTCGCTCCGGAGATTTCTCCTACTGCTCGGTTCATTTCTCGGTTCAAACAGTGTTTTCTCAGTTCAAATCAACCGAGAATATTATTATTTTAACCACAAAACCGTTCGGTTCAAGCTCTGTCTGTGGTATCGTAAGTAATTTAAGTTTATTTTCTGTGTGGAACTTGTAAAAGTTATCGGTTCGGTTTTGAACCGATCAGCTTGTTTTAAAACTTGAATTGAAAGTTTTAGAGTGCGGTTCCCGGTTCTTATCGGTTCTAAAAAAAACGGATTTCATTACGGTTTTTCCCAAGACCCGTGACACGGTTAGGAACCGATAAGGGTGTCTTGCCTGGCACTGCCGTTCAAAAGGGCAAGTTTTTGGTTAGGCTGGCATTATGTCTGAAAAACCCAAAAGAAAAACCGGGCCCACTGGTTTTCAACACTATGATGCCTGTGGGGAAGTCTTTGCCAAGGCTGACCCACACACCACATGTGTATATTGTCTGGGGTTTGACCACCTCAATTCAGACTGCCAGATTTGTAAAAATTTCCCTGCAGCCACCCTGGATAAGAGAGTTGGCAGGCTCAGGGAACGAGAGGCCAAAAAGTCCGCTGACCCGGATGGCCAGCCCGGTTCGGTGCCCTCTGACCAGGGCGAGACTTCCTCGGCCAAACGTAAAGCTGGCTCGGAGGAGCCAGTTCCAGTAAAGAAAACAAGAAAATCAGCAGGTGTGGAGCCCAAAATTCCTTCTCCAACTGCTGCAGAGATAGCAAGAGCTATTCAGATTGTCCAGTCACTTTCTCCGGTTCCGTCCGAACCGCCACTGTCTGGTAAAAGGTCGGTTCGGTGGGTTCCACCAGTTCAGGAATATGTTGTTGAAGAATTTTATGAACCAGAGGAGGGGGAGGATGATTATGAACAGTATGAATGTGACTTTGAGGGTCTGGGTGTGCCCATTGAACGACATCTCCCCAGACAGACCTTTAGAATCTCCCCTTGCTTTCTGAGTCCCCTCTCATTTTATGTTTTACAAAAGTTGTTGAACCCTCCAGCTTCCATTGAGGAAGCTGTGGATGAACAAGAGGAACCTGATTTTGTAGAAATGATGGATATTCCAGAGTCTAGGAGATTGTCTATTCCCTTGCATAAATCATTTAGGAAACAGACAATAAAGATTTTAAAAACTCCTAATTCTGTGCCTCCTGTGGACAAAAACATGGACAGGAGGTACACTCTGTCAGGTCCTGATACAGAATTCCTTTCACAGCAATGCAGCCACGTTGGTGTGGTTCAGGCTGCAGCCTGTGATAAAGCTAGTATTCCTTTGGCTTCACATCCTCCTGACAAGGATTCCAGGAAGATTGATGCCATGACTAAAAAACAATACATGGCAGCGTCCTTGGGACTCAGGCAAGCAAATTACATGGCTTATGTAGCAAGGTATCAGAAATCTAGATGGGACTCTGTCATGGCCTTGGCCAAACAGGCCTCTGGCCAGCTTGCTAGTGAGCTGGAACAGGTGGCTGCTGATGGCATTGACGCATCTAAGGTGCAGTTTCATGCTGCTGTGGATTTTAATGATGTATCCTCTAGAGTCATGGCTACGTCTGTAGCTTTTCCAGGTTGGCCTGGCTCAGGTGTACTAGCTTGTCACAGGATACCCAGACTAAGGCTATGGATTTTCCTGTGGTTGGAAATTCTCTGTTTGGGGAGCAGACAGAGAATTATATGAAGAAAATGGATGAATATAGGACTACCTATAAGAGTGCTCAGGCTAAGGAGCGGCTAGCCACTCCTCAGAGGCAGACCCCCAGGGGTAGAGGTAGGCCTTTTCACAGGCCTTTTTACCAAACCCAGGCCTCCTCTGCTTATGCTCAGAGGGGGTTCTTCAGAGGGAGAGGCAGACGGGGTGTGGGCAGGCCTGCTCCCACCCCTCAGCCTAAAGCACCTGCCAAACAGACACCCTGATGGGGTGCCCAGGGCCGATTCTCCTTTACCTGTAGGGGGCAGGTTGGCTTACTTCGTTCAGAACTGGGTGTCTCTAACTTCAGACAAGTGGGTCCTGGAAGTAGTAAGCCAGGGCCTGGTTCTCAGCTTCAAAAAAGTTCCCAAAGATGAGAATCAGGTCTTTCCCACCTGCAAACTCTTTAGAAACCTTTACTTTAGAAACAGAGGTCTCAACCCTCCTGGCTCTCAGAGCTGTAGAAATGGTTTCTCCCCTACACCAGGGCAAGGGTCTGTACTCCAGATATTTCCTTACCCCAAAAAAGACAGGAGAATGGCGGCCCATTTTAGACCTGAGATATCTGAACAAACACCTTTTGAAACCAAAGTTCAAAATGGTAACTCTGGCAATGATTTTACCTCTCTAAGGCTAGGGACTGGCTAGCCTCCCTGGACCTCAAGGATGCCTATTTTCACGTCCTAATCAGAAGCTCCCACCGAAGTACCTCAGATTCGAACTGCCCTCAGGTCACTACCAGTTCAGAGCAATGCCCTTCGGCCTCACCTCTGCCCCAAGGGTATTCACAAAATGTCTGGCAGTAGCAGTGGCTCATTTAAGAAGGCAAAGGATTGCTGTCTTTCCCTATCTGGACGACTGGCTCATTGTAGGCCAGTCCTCAGAACAGGTAAGATCTCACCTGCAAGTTACCCAGCAGCTGCTCTCCTTCCTGGGCTTCTTGCTCAATCTTCCAAAATCAGTTCTGGAACCAGTTCAGGTGCTCACCTTCATAGGTGCAGAATTGACACAAAACAGGCCAGAGCCTTCCACCCTTAGAGAGGGTAAGGAACTTGGTGGCTCTGGCCTCCTCCTTCACTCTGCAGGTGTCTCGACCAGCAAGACACTTTTGCAGCTCCTGGGGCATGGCTGCATCCACAGCCGTAGTGCAAGGAGCAAGATTTCAGATGAGGGACATTCAGTTTCACTTGAGAGCCTTTTTGTCTCAGAGAAGAGACCCCTTTCCAAGTTGTCCTCAGTGACTCAACCCTGATCCAGGCCTCCAGTGGTGGCAGGATCAGAGCAGTTTAAGACTGGGGTCCCCTTCATTCCTCTGTCTCACCCTTGACCCTCACTACAGATGCTTCTCCTGGGGTGGGAGCCCACATGGGCGACCTCTCCACTCAGGGATTGTGGTCCCCAGGAATCTCTGCTCCACATCAATTTGCTGGAACTCAGGCTGTCTTTTAGCACTTCAAGTGTTTTCTGTGTCTGTTCAGAACAAAGTGGTGCAAGTCAGAACAGACAACACCACAACAATGTGGTACATCAACAAGCAGGGGGGCACTCGGTCTTCGGCCTTGTGCACCGAGGCAATGAAGTTGTGGTCTCTGGCCTATTCCCTGAACACTTCCCTCATAGCAGTTCACCTTCCAGGAAAGGACAATGTCCTAGTAGATGCTCTCAGCAGGATTTCCCAGGGCCATCACGAATGGTCTCTGGATCCTCAAGTACTGGGGATAGTTTTTGCCAGATGGGGCACCCCTCAGATAGATCTTTTTGCAGCCCCAGACAATCACCAACTTCCACTGTTCTGTTGCAGGCCCCCAGTGTTGGGCTCAGTCCCCCTGGATGCCTTTCTCCTAGATTGGGAAGGAAGTTTCTTTATGCCTTCCCCCTTCCTCTCCTATTCAAGGTGCTAGTCAAAATCAGATCCCAGCCTTGCAGGATGATTCTGATTGCCCCAGATTGGCCAGGCAGCCCTGGTACCCACTACTTCTGTCACTATGGTCCATCTTCCCCTGTGTCTCCCCAGGAATCACAACCTGTTAACCTGTGCACAGGGGAGAGTTTGGTATCCGAACCTCAAATCCCTCAACCTCAAGGTCTGGCTCTTGAGGAGTTAGAATTTGCTGACCTGCACCTTTCTCAGGGTGTTCTTGAAATCCTAAATGCTTCTAGGAAGCCTTCCACTAGGGCTACTTACAATTCTAAGTGGAAAAGGTTTTCCATTTGGTGTTCTGGGAAACATATTTCCCCGGAATCTGCTGATTTGCCCATTGTTTTGGACTATATGGTCCACCTTAATTCCTTGGGACTGAGACCAGCTACCCTGAAAGTACATTTGGCAGCTGTCTCTGCTTTTGTTTCAGCAGGAAAGCCCTCCTCTCTTTCCGCTCACCCTGTATTTTCCAAGTTTTTTAAAGGATTACTTCATTCTAATCCACCTTTAGGGACCCGCCCCTGCCTGGGACCTTAATGTTTGCATTGCCCAGTTAATGCAACCTCCTTTGAACCTCTGTCTTCTGCAGAGCTTAAGTACTTAACTTGGAAAACTGTTTTCCTAGTGGCTATCACTTCTGCCAGGCGCATAAGTGAGTTGCAAGCCCTGTCAGTAGAAACTGACTTTATTTCTTTCCACAGGGATGAGGTAGTCCTCAGGACTAACAGGAAGTTTTTGCCTAAGGTGGTTTCAGATTTCCATCTTAATCAATCTATCTCCCTTCCAGTGTTTTTCACTGACCATTCTTCCTCTGGTGAGAGGAGATTGCACAGTTTAGATGTTAAGAGGGCCCTAAGTTACTATATAGAGCATACCAAGGGTCACAGGTTCGAATCCCTCCAACTTTTTCTCACTTATGGTGAGGTCGGAAAGGAAACCTGCCACTAAGAGATCCATTGCCAGGTGGATTGTGCTTGTATCCAATTTTGTTATCAAAAACTGGAGAAAGTTTCCTTCAGGCCTGAGGGCTCATTCTACCAGAGGTACAGCTCGTCTCTAGCTGTGCCAGAGACATCCCTATCTTAGAGATATGTCAAGCAGCTACCTGGAAAATGGTACATACTTTCACCAAGCATTACTCCCTGGATGTCCAGGCCAGGAGGGATGCTCGGTTTGGCACAGCCGTGCTTCAGAGCCTGTTCCCTAAGTAGGTTCTGTTCCTCCTCCATGGAGGTACTGCTGTGTATTGTGCAATTGTCATAATAGAGCAAGACTTCATGTTGTTTGAAGAAAAAATTACTCACCTTAGTAATGTTGTTTCTTCTAATGGAGTCTTGCTATATTATGACCTCCCCCCAGCCTGCCCCTCTCAGAACTTCTACTTGGGTATGGGGTGGGCAGCCTAGTGTGGGCGCTACTTATGCCCATTATATGTTTTGCACCCCTTCTTGGGGTTTTGGGGTGTGATGTTTTTATTTTATGTCATATTATTACTTATATTATATTATTACTTCTGGTCCCCTGACTTGAGTCTTTGTGTTGGGACCAGGAGTATGTCTTAATAATCAGGTAGCCAGTTGGCTAGTGTAGGTTACAGCTTCCACACAGACCTTAGTGAGTTTTGCTCGTAAAGATCTGACAGTTTAGGTTTGAAATAACCCAGACAGAGCTTCTCTAACCGAGCTCGCGCTCCAAGTTCCATTCTTAGAATGGGAGTTAACTCTTTCACCTCCGGAGCAGTTCTAATGGTGGGACAAACTGCAATTGTCATAATATAGCAAGACTCCATTAGAAGAAACAACATTACTAAGGTGAGTAATTTTTTCTTCTTGCACCAAAATCTCCTTTGAGGTGGGGGAGATATCCTTGTATCTTATCTGTGTCAATCTTCACCATTCATCACAGATGGGTACTGGCTGGAGATCAGGACCCCGCGGGAGCCTTTTTTTTTTTTTTAAAGGATAGGTGGAGCTGACGCAGCATCGGCGCCGCCGTCAAGGCCGACGTACTACGTGGTGCTCGATAATTAGCCGTTAGGCTGCATTGACTCTGCCTGCCTACCAATTCTTCGTCTCCCACCGTCGAGGTTGCCTCGTGGGAAGCCATCTGAAGAAATCTGAAGAGTTTTTAGGCCTTTAGCCTTTCGCGTTTATTCATTAGACAGTCCGTCGGTCTCCTGCTAGTTCTGAGTTCTGCCTCCACTCGACGTCGCCAGTAAGACCTTTCCATTTATTTTAAAGTATAGCGACGTTGAGTCTGTTTTGGTGTTTTTTTCCGTACGTCATGTTGCAGTCGAAGGGCAAGAAATCTTCTAAGGCGGGGCGGCCCCGTATGCGTCGGTGCCCGTGCGGCCGCAAGTACTCCGTTACCGACCAGCATAACCGGTGTCTCGCGTGTCTTGGCCCGCTTCACGACATGGATTCGTGCGATGCCTGCTTCTCCATGGACCGCCTGCCCTCGAATAACAGCGCTTAAGAGTGAGGGTGAGCTCCGCTGACTTTTGAGGGTAGGGTTGGCACTTGCCGGGCCAAGCCGCGCTCTCTCGGCCTTTCCTCCGGGTCCCCTCCCGGTTCTATACGGACTGAGGAGGAGGGAGCCTCGGCTTCTTGTAGCCTAGCCTTGGCCGAGGCTCCTCCTGCGGCACAGGAGGCCCGTCCTGCTTCCTCCCAGGAGCGGGCAGGAGGCATCGCTATGGCAATCACCCCTTTGGGGGTGAAGGCTCCCGTGTCGCCTCCCGCTGTCTGAAGGCCCGGTCGACGCTGGTCGATGCCGTCGGGGCCTTCAGCACCGCTCACGGTGTTGTAAGCCCTGTCGGCGCCGACATCGGGCGCTTGCCTCATCTCTAGGCGCCGTATTCTGTTGGCGCATTTGCGGCGCCGTGACCCTGGATTCGGCATCACCTTTTGCCATGTCTCGCCTTGGCGCCGTCCTCAGCACTGAGGTTGAGCACGGCGCCGTGAGGCCTTCGGAGTCATCTGTCGGTGCCGCCGAGGAGCCTAGTGGTGCCGTGTTCAGCGCCGAGTCCGCTTTCGGAGCCATCGGCACCGCTTCAGTCCTCAGTGCCGCTCGCGGTGCCGAGGGGCCTGGCGGGGTCGTCGGCGCAGAGGCTGTTGCTGGGGCTGCCGTCGGTGCCGTCTCTGTTCCTGGTACCGCCCCCGGTGCCAGTGGACTTGACGGCACCGCAGCTGGCCCTGGCTCAGGACCCTTGGCCCGAGCTACCCTGCCGCCTTCTGTCAGCCCCGCTTGTGGGGCTGTGGAGGGCACGGGTGCCACCTTGGCCACTGCTTTGACTACTGGGCCTTTTGGTGAGGTTGCCTTCCCTTACCCTCCTACCGTTTGGCTTAGGGTCTCAGACTCTACCTCTTCGGAGTCAGAGTCGGGCTCAGAGTCAGATGAGCAGTCACACTCTTCGGGGTTGTCTGCAGAGGAGGGCGAGCTGGTGGTCTCGACGATGAGTCACAGCCAGCCCCCTTCTGAGGAGCGTCAGGTTCTCCCCGAGGTTGGGGTCAGTGGTACTGACCAGCAGGCTATGGTGTGTGCCACCATTGCCATGCAACCTGGCCTTGGAGGGTTCCTTGACCCCTCAGCGGTGGTACCCCCTCCCATAGTGTGTCTCGATCGCCCAACTTTGGGGCCCATCGGGAAGTCTACAGGAGGGAAGGGTGCTGCTCCTGGGTCTCCCCTTCGGGGCAGCCCAGAGCTGCCAGCTACCTAGGCTGGCCCTCTCGAGGACCAGGACCTCTCAGACCTCAGTGGGGTCGAGGTGGGTTGGCCGGCCGCCCCTGCCCTTTGATTTGCCGGCGCGGACTTCCCCCTTCCCCTCCGGGTTCCTTGAGGGGGTCCATTCTTTGAGGCAGGGGACCGTCCTTCTGGATCTATACGGCCCCAGTCCGCTCACTGGGGATTCTTCTGCGCAGCCTAGGCAGTACCAACGTGGTTGTACAGCTGTCGGCTGCGGAGTCTTCCGGGACACCCTCCTCGGGTGTCCATGGTTCGCTCCCTAGCCCTGGCAGAGGTCAGCCAACTTCTTCTGTCAGCTCTGCCCCATCCCTCTGCCGCATTCTCCAGTGCTCCCAAGCATTCTTGGTCCTAGCGGCCCTCTCACCTGGGAGCAGTTCAGAGCGGTGGCTGCTTGGTTCCCTGCCTACGTTAGGGCCATGGACAGCCAGGTTTTTCAACCTCCCCCCGAGCAGCCACCTTCGGAACGCATGGTGACCTCCAGCTCCTCATCCCCTCTTCTGGGGAGAGGAACCATCTGTCCATATCTCTCTGCCGCTGATCTCTCCAGTATCAGTGTTTCTCGTGAGGATGATGGAGGACCTTCACCTTCTCCCTGTCTGTGAGCAATCCTGGAGCATGCGGCGACGCTTTCTAGGCGATTTCGCGCGGCCACCCTTGTGGTGCGCCGCTTGCCTGCTCCCTTCGGGAGGCGCCCATGCGCTTCTGGCAGAGGCCTTTCTCCGAGTTCCTGCCCTAGGGACCTCAGCCAGAGGTATTGCGCTCCCCTGGAGTCTCCAGGTTCTATGCCTCATCCGCAGTCCAGATTGACGCACCTGGACACCCCTGACGGGCTTTGCGCCCTCCACAGTGACTGGCCCCCAGATCAAGACTCCTTGGATTTTGACTTCTGGGGTAGGAGGACTTTCAACTCGGCATGGTTGCTTCTCTCCATCTCTGCTCGTCAGGCCCACTATGCAGCCTACAACAGGTTCTTGTGGTCAGCACTAGGTCAGATCCTAGCTGCTTTGCCTGACTCGGAGCAAACCAGGCAAGCCATCGCACTCTCTGCACATGGCCTGGAGCTAGCAAGGCACCAAGCAAGGGCATCTTACGACGCCAATGAGGTAGCTACCAGGGTTGTAGGGACAGCGATCTGCACCAGGAGATAGGCGTGGCTTCGCCTTTCCTGGTTGTCATCCTTGGCCCGGCGTAGGGTGATTTGCTCCGCTCACCAGGGAACCTATCTCTTTTCCCGTAGGGAGAGACGACGTTTGTCGGGGCAACTTCCTTCTCCGGGGACCCCTGCCTCACTCTCCCCACTCGGCCTATTCAGGCCCAGAAGGTTCCCCCTTAGTGTGTCACCCACTGAGGGCTAAGGACCTGTCCCTTAGGTGCAATGAATCAGCCCCTTGTGGGCTTTGGTACTACTCCATTCAGATGAATGGTGAAGATTGACACAGATAAGATATAAAAATTACGCACTCACCATAATTATGATCTTTCTGTGTATCTTCACCATTCATCACAATCCCACCCGCCATCCCCTGGGGCTTCAGTCTCTGGATCCTCCTTCCTCTGTGCCTACCCTCTTTTGAGCTGGAAAAGTTGGACACACAGGGGTAGTTTCTTCCTAAGGGGTACAGTCTAGTGGCACTCCTTCTCTACTACATACTCTTCACTCCACGGGTGAGAGCTGTGGTTGCACCTTCTGTTATCCATCTAACTTTAAAAAAAAAAAATTTCCTTTTTTTCACCAAATATCTTTACAGAGAGAGTACTGAGTCCCTGTACCCTGTCCTTCTCCAGAATAGCCGACTCTGCTTTTGGGGTATTGCCAGTTATTCTGTGCCTTGAATTCTGGCAAATGAGCTTTGCTACTCCTTGAAGTTCCTATACAGTCTGGTGACGGACAAGGGTCCTGGAATCTTGTTACCTCTCTCTCTCTCCTAAATTTTCTCTCACCCCTCCCTCCCTTCTTCCTTTTCCAGAGATTGGGGCCCCTACCCAATCCCCTTAGTCTTACTTCTTCTATGCTGTCCTCTCAGTCGTTATTTCTCCTTTTAGTTCAGTTTTTCTCTTCCTTTTTCTGTCCCTTGGTCTCTCTTGTCCCACCCTCCATCCCTTCCTCTTACCTCTCTGGCGTCTCAGAACTGGTAAGCAGGCGGAGTCAATGCAGCCTAAAGGCTAATCCTTGAGAGCCACGTAGTACGTCGGCCTCGAGGGTGGCGCCGATGCTGCGTCGGTTCCGCCTATCCTTTTTAAAAAAAAAAATGCTCCCGCGGGGTCCTGATCTCCGGCCAGTACCCATCTGTGATGAATGGTGAAGATACACAGAAAGATCATAATTACGGTAGGTACATAATTTTTATTTCCTGTCTTTTCTTCCAGAATAGCCGATCTTCCTGAACATAAGTCTCCACCACTCATTCATACTATTGGGATCTGCACCGGAGGCACTAGGACCCAGCGGGAGCAAACGTTTTTTGCTGGAGGGTCAGCGCCACAGATGGAGCTACGAGGAACGGCACCATGAGCCTCAGCTCGCGCGGTAATGACTGTCTCAGCATCGACCCTCCAACCGCCTCAGTTCCTTTTTTCCCGCCATCGAGTGTGCTTCAGTGACGACGTCGCTCACCCGCCGGGAGTCAAACTTCAAACTAGCAGCATAGTTTTCAGTTTTGTTATTTTGTAGTAATATCTCGATAAGTATCGCTTAAGTTTATTCTTATTTTTAAAAAAAAAGAAGTCTCAACCTACTTTGACAGAGTTGACCATGAGCAGGTCAGGTGACGGTAGGAAGACTTCGTATGAAAGCTGTTCAGTCAGTCGGGCTGGGTCCGGTCCACCGCCTTCTCCGGAAGGGGGGTCTGACAGTGGTCAGTCCAATGCCTGAGGGGACGGGTGTTCCCCGCGGAAGCATAAAAATAAACAGTCGCATTCTCGTCACCGTTCGGCCTCAAGCTCTTCTTCGGCCCACAGGTCTAAAAAGAGAAGGCATCACTCGAGGTCGCCCTCTGATATGTCTGCGCATAGACATTAGATTATTGGGGCTAGTTGCCGTTCTCCTCCTTCGGAGTTGCCAACCTCTGTTTCTGGTAGCCAACGTCTTCGACATCGGAGCCCTACCCCGCCCGCAGGTAGGTCTTCAGATGAGCAGTTTCATCAGTGGGCAGCTCTTATGGAGCAATGGGCTTGGAGGTTGGTTCAATTACCTGGCTTCGGTCATTGAGGGCCTTCGACTTTTGGGAGACCAGGTAGGGTGGTTGAACTTCCCGTCGCACGGCACCATCTTTCGTGCCGCCGATCTGCGCTTAGGGTGTTTCCCCTCACATGGCTGCAGTGCAGGGGCCACACCGATGCCTTTATCTCCTGCTCTTCTTCCTTCCTTACCTTCAAAGCCTGTTTTTGAGTCTTGAGTGTTTCGGCACCCTCAGCGCGATGGCACACTCGGCGCGCCTTTACGCCGCTTGCATCTGTCAGCACCATCGGCTTCAGTGCCGCCCCGCGCCGGCGGGGCCGGTGCTGGGCCCTTGGCGCCAGCTTTGGTGCTGTCTCGTGCCGTGAGGCCTCGGGCGCCGTTTTCAGCGCCGTGGGTCCTCAGTGCCTTTTTCGCTGCGGGTCCCTCGGCATCATTCTCTCGTGCCGTGGCGCTCGCTGTGCCGGGGCCTGCCAGGGCGACTTCCACTTTTCAGGACCTCCTTTCACTTCTTTTTCTTCATCCTTTCCTCTGACTTTCATTCCTTTCCTGTCCATACAGTCCCTCCTGGACTGTCAGGAGATGACATTGAGCCTGACCCAGACCTTCGGCTGGGTGATGAAGTGGAGGAAGCAGGATCTATTACTGCTACAGAGCCTGTGGTCGAGGACCTGTCCTTTAAGTCTCTGCTGAAAAATTTGATTTCCACTCTTTCTCTCCAGACTACAGACATCGATCCTGGGAAATTGTTAAGACTCCAATACCTTCATGCCCCGGAGATCCCTACGGATTTGACTCCTCCGGTTCAGCCTTCCTTCGAGACGCTGTCTCAAATGGTATGGAATAATCCTGTTCTCACCCCTTCGGTGGCTAAATCCATAGATAGGAAATATTCAGCCCTCAAGGATCGTCCCATTTTGGCATCTCAAGCCTTTTTGATCCTATTGTAGTCCTGGCAGAGAATGATAAGGTCATTTCCCCAAACTACTACAGCTCGACCTATTAACAAAGAATCTCGTAAGATAGACACCTTAGGTAAGAGAGTCTTTGCTGCTTTTACCCTAAGTATGCGTATCGCCAGCTACCAAGGCTATTTCTCCCATTATGAGTATATCCTGTGGCACTCTATCAAGCAGATGGTTGAAGCTCTACCAGAATCGGATACAAAGCCAGAGCTGCTTCAAACCATTACCAGAGGTATCGAATCTAATAACCAGCAGGTTAAAGCAGCTATGGATGCTTTCGACACTGCTTCCCTCTCGCTGGCTGCTGGTATTTGTACCATGTATTCCTAGCTGTGCACTTCAGGCTTCACGAATGATCAGTAGCAGCAGGGGTAATGGCATTGCCTTTTATGGTGCATATCTTTCGGGTCCTCAGGTAGAATAAGCTCTAGAAGCTACGCAAAAGACTAGGTCAGCCATTAGGTTGGCTTGACCTCCTCCTGTCCCCTCTCGAGGGGGTGTCAATAAACGCCAGTTTCATAACCGTCAGTCCTTTCGAGGCAGAGGAGGTTTCCATAAAAATCAACCTGCCCAACCTCAAAAGAAAACACAACAGAAAGTGCAAGGGCCCAAAGCGCCCAGCGCCACCTTATGAGTTGCTGGCCCAAGTCCCATCTCAGCTGCCCGAGGTGGAATTTTCCTCCCCGGTGGGAGGTCATCTGATGCACTTCTACAACCAATGGAAGTCCATAACCTCAGACAAATGGGTCTTTCGGATAATTCGCGAGAGGTATTCTCTCAATCTTCTGGAGACCCCTCCGGAACGTCCTCCCAAATGACAGCCCAGGCTGTCAACCCTTCAGTCAGACCTTCTCACCGCCAAGATTCAGGGCCTTCTGAACAACAGGGCAATAGAAGTAGTGCCGCTGCATCAACGGAACACAGGGTTCTACTCCCATTACTTTTTGGTTCCAAAGAAGTCCGGGGGCATGTGCCCCCTCCTGGATCTTAGAAAGCTAAACAAATTTCTCCCCAAGGAGAAATTCGAAATGATTTCTCTGGGAACCTTGTTACCTTTGCTTCATCAACATGACTGGCTAGCCTCCCTAGACATGCAGGATGCTTACCAGCACATTTCTATTCACCCGAGGCATCACAAATTCCTGAGGTTCGTGGCTCTGGGACAACATTATCAGTTCAGAGTCCTGCCCTTTGGCTATCCTTGGCGCCCGGGTTTTACAAAGTGTTGTGCAGTTCTCGATGCACCTCAGAAAGGTCGGAATACAGGTGTTCCCTTATCTGACGATCGTTTGGCAAGCCCTTCCAGGCAGGGAACCTGGATGCCATAGAGATGACCTCTTGCTTCCTTACGCCCATTGGAGTTCTGCTGAACCTCAAAAATCGTAGTTGTAGCCCTCCCAGAGGCTCCTTTTTATAGGGACTCTTCTGGACACCTCCTGTGCGAAGGCTTTTCTTCCAGAAGACAGAAGGAACAATATCCTTGAAATTGCCTGTCACATCGGGGAAGACAACTCAGTCCCAGCTCTCTCGATGCAATGGATGCTAGGCCTCATGACATCCTCGGTGTTCACTGTACCCCTAGCACGTCTGCACATGAGAACCACTCAGTGGATGCTCAGTACTCAGTGGTCCCCAACCACTCACCCCGCAGTCCTATCCCATCAAAGTGACAGAACCTCTAAAGAGATCACTCACCTGGTGGGACTGAAAGCGCAATCTCCTGAAGGGTATCCCTGCTCTTCTGACCATCAGATCTCCATTACTACAGACGATCCCTAATGGGATGGGGAGCTCACTGTCAGGCTTTCCACACTCAAAGCACGTGGACTCAGGTCGTGGTCCCAGCTTCACATAAATGTCCTAGAAATGAGAGCCGTCCTTTATTCGGTCCGAGCGTTGAAGAACATTCTCTGTCACAAGAACATTCTCCTTCAGACGGACAACAAAGCAGTGATGTATTACATCAACAAGCAGGGCGGTGCTCATTCTTACCTTCATCGCTTCCCTGCATAAGGGGTATGGGAATGGTGCTTGGAGCACAAGGCTCTAATTCAAGTGGTCTACCTACCGGGAATACAGAACGAACTGGCAGACCGTCTCAGCAGAACAGAGACAGATCCTCACGAGTGGTTTCTCGACTCAACTATAGTTCAGCCACTATTCAAAGAGTGGGGAACTCCAGACCTGGACCTTTTTGCATCCCCACTCAACGCAGAACTGCTCTCTTCTGCTCCAGAAACCAGGGCCTGGCATTTTCTGTCAGGATGCTGCTCAGGCCGCGGACAAAATGCTATCTTCCCTTTGTCAATCTTCACCATTCATTACTTACTGGTGTAAGCCGAGGCGCACCCGGCCACGGGAGTTTTTTTTTTTTTTAAAGTTGCCTAATTGCCCTGCCTCGAGAGCAACGCCATGCGTCATGCGCGAGGGGCGCCATTAGTAGCGACCGATTCTCCTCCAACTCAGTCTCTGTTTCTCCGGCCGAGGCAGCACCTGTTCACGTAGCTAACCTAAAAGCGCGTATCCGACTCTTTTTTCTACACTCGACGCCTCAGTGGAAGACTGCTTTTCTGTGTCTTCTTTCCTTTATACCTGACGGGTGTATTTCCGACTGTGTTTAATCTTGTTTATTTCGCTAGTGTCCGGTTCTGAGCTAAACGTTTCTAAGACGGGCCAGGCCCCTATGCTGCCGGGTGCTTCTATGGCCGGCATTCGTCTCGACCGGCATGACGCCTGTCTTGCCTGGGACCCAACCATAATATGATCTGGGTGGCGACGCTTGTTTCGATGGACTGGTCAGGCCCTCGAAGTCCACAGACAGCTCGTGATAATCTCGCCGACTGGGATCGGCGTGGCCATTGGAATCTGGGCGAGATCCTAGGGCCTTTCCGGTCCTCCTCGGGCCTCAGAGTACGGGTCCCGAGGAGGAGGGGTCTCCTTCTTTTGCCGCGAGGGGAGGCCCTTCCGTGGTGTTGGGAGCGCCGAGCCCTCCGGGCCGCAGCGCTGACACCGCCGCAGTCACCTTCGAGGTGCAGGCCTCCTGTCGAGGCCCTTGGCTGGGCCTGGCTCGGTGGACCTCGACGCCCGCGGGCGCTGGCTGATCCCGGCGCCGCTCATGGTGCCGGTGATCGAGCGGCGCCTGGAACGGGCGCTGCTTTCGGATCCCAGCGCCTCATGGCGCCGGTGATCAGGGCGGCGCCGCTGGCGGTGCTTGCGGCCCGCGGCGCTGCTTCAGGTGCCGGGAGGAGCCTGGCGGCACTCCGACGGTGCCGCCGCGTGCCGCCGCTTCGGCGGCCGCCGGGCGCCTCCTCCTCCGGGCGGTGCTGGTCTGCCGGAGCCGCTTGGGGTGGGGTTGGGCCTTCTGCTGGCAAGGCGGGGGCGCAGCGGCGTCAGACTGCACCGGGGCTGTCATGCCCTCGTGGCCTGGGACCCTGGGTGGCCAGCACGAGGGTCCTGCTTGCCCTGCCCTCCTCGAGGACGATGACTCAGATGTGGGACCCATCCTGGCATCCCCATTCTTCGGAATCTGGGTCCTCGGTACAGGGGTACCAGGCGCATGGCTCCTCCTCTGTCCCCTCTTTGTCGGCGCCTCCTGAGGGTTCTCGGCTGGGGTGGCCGAGAGTCCCGGGCAGACGTGGGGTGACGGAGGGAGAGGCTCCCTCTGGATCCGGTGACAGCTACCGGGTGCTGTTACCTCTCTGGGGTTAGGGGAACGCAGAGGCGGGGAGGAGGGCCCTCTGAACCGAGGGGTTGAAGGGCAGGCGCCTGTTGCTCGGGTCTCTTGGCCACCTCAGGGGGTGGCCAGGAGTCAGAGCGCAGAGCCCCGCCTCCCCCAGGGTTCTAGGTGTCCTCTGGCGGGTGTTGCGGACTGCCCTGGGATCCATGCAGTCCGGCTGGCCACAGGGAGTTTCTTCCCAGGGGCCTTCCGTCTGGCCTCCCAGAGTTCCGCTCTGCGGCCTGGTTTGATATCCGGGATCCCTCCTACTAGAGCCTCCTTCCCTGATTCCAGAGCCCTCGTGAGAGCAGTTGCCTCCTCGGAGGTGCCCCTCTCCCATCTCTCTTCACTTTACTCCCCGCCTCCCAGGCCATGTCGGTCCTACGGGTCCGTTATCCTGGGAGCAGTTCAGGGTTCCTGCGTGGCCTTCCCTCATATGTTAGTTACATGCATGAGCGGGTCTTTCGACTCTCCACTGTCAAGAGGAATCCTCTGACATTCCAGTTCCCTATCATCCTCGCCTCCCTCCTCTGAGGGAGAGGAACCCCTGCTCATCTGTCTCCGATGCTGATTTCACAGAATATCAGCATTTCCTCTCGAGGATGGTGAGGATCTTCGATTTCTATGTTCGGAGAGACAATACCTAATCGGTGACGCGCAGGAATTCCTTGGTGAATTCAGTGCCCAGCATCTGGTGGTACCTTCCTGGCCTATCCTTCCAGGAGGCGCTTACTCGTCCTGGCAGTTCCCTGCCGCTTTTCCCCAGCCCCGGGCGGACTCGCCAGCGTGAGGTATTGTGCCCCCGCTGAGTCTCTAGGTTCCTTCCCAACCCGTCCTCAGGTTTGGTATACCTGGATACTCCTTCTGGGCGCCGTTGTTTTGCGCACGACTTCAATCGATTCGGACTCCTCCAGTTCGACCGCTCAGCGAAGAGTGTTCTTCTTCGCAGGCGAGTGCATGTATTGCATCACATCAGGCTCACCACGCCTACCAACCGCATCTGTGGTCGATGCGATGTCCCAGCTGCTGGCATCTATGCCTGACACGGAGCAAACCAGACGAGCCGCTGCCTCTCCGCGGTAGGCCTGGAGCTGGCAAGACACTCGCCAGTGGCATCTTATGACGCCAATGAGGTGGCTTCCCAGGCTTGCGGGGACAGCGATCTGCACTGGTGTGACGGCGTACTGGCTTTCCTCCAGGTTGTCCCCTGGCCCGGCGAGGGTGATGCGCCCGCCTCCGGGGACTCGTCTTTTTCTCATCCAGACTAGGAGACTTTTACAGGACCCTCCGCCTCCTCGTCCTCGGGAGGCACCTCCTAGCTCTTCTCCCACTTAGGCTTTCTGAATAAGCCAGGGTCTTCTCCTTCTGTTTCTCACCAGCAGAAGGCTGGGGTCTTGTTCCCTCAGGGTATGGCCTCCTTTTCCTCCTGTGAAGAGGAGCTTGCGTATCACCTAGAAGTAATGAATGGTGAAGATTGACAAGGGAGATAGGAAAATTCACGCACTACCGTAATTTTTGATCTTCTGTATCTTGTACCATTCATTACTTACGCCCGCCCACCATCCCCTCAGTGGCCTCTTCCTGTGGCTTCTCCACCTTCCCGTCTCCTTCCTCTCTCTGCATTATATAAAATATAGGAAAATTGCTTCATTTCCAAAAAAAAATCTTCTTGGGGTGGTTTAAAACTAGAAAATTATTTACTCTAAGATTCATGGGCCATCTCATGGATTGCATTGGCGATCAGACTGCACAACTATCTCTTGCTATTCTTATGGCAAGATACCTCTGGGTTGTTTGGCCTGGCTCAGGCTATTCAGTTTTGATCCTGCAATCCCAGGTTCAGGTAGTTGCCCTGAAATCTAATCCCCCCCCCCCCCCTCTATTCTTGCCTTGCAGAGCAGAGGAACGAGTACGTCTGTTCCTTTCTCTTCTAAAAAAAAAAAAAAAAAAAATGCTGAGGGAACTCTCTCCGACTGCTATAGGCATCTTGGTATCTGGGTCATGCATCTAGTTAAAAAAAAATTTTTTCTATCTGTAAAAAAAAAAAAAGGAATAGGAGAAATCAAACAAGAAGGCAAATGAGAAGGTAGGCTATCCTCTCGCTGTTTTGCTAAGTGGTTTCTCCCTTTAAGTGTCCTCCTGACAATTTTACAGTAGAGCTCTGCTGACCATATCCAATCTTAGCCAGCCTAAGCCTTGGCCGGCCTTAGCCAGTCAGTCTGAGTCCTGCTTCATCTTGGAACGCCTGAAAGGCTTACACTTTTCCATTTCTGTCCCTGAGCAGCGCCCATGCTGCTGGGTTTTATTCTTCCTCCTCGGCTGTCCTCCAGTTAAAGGCCTTCATGCCAGGAGCCCGAGGTGGTGTCAAGAACAATGGCATGTTGAAGATGAGGACTATGCCCTCCTGAGTCTGTCTAGCGGTTCGTGAACCTTCTCTTCAGCCTCCATCTCTGGGGATCTTGCTTCCTTTAGCTTGAGCCTTCAGCTGGCGTTTAACTATGCTCATGGGCATTCTGGTCCCTTCAACATCCCATCTCTTCTCTTCTTCTTCTTCTTCTATTTTCTCATTTCCTTTCTCATCTCTCCTCCTAGAGTCGCCCAGGTAAGGAGGCCCTGCACCCCTAGGCTAGGGATGTTCTTATCTCCTCTGTCCTTCCTACATCGGCTTATTCCTTTTCAGTTCATTCTTCCTTGTTTTGCTATCCCTCGCTATCTTGCCTCGCTTATCTATTTTCTGCTTTCATTTTTGCCTCCGGCTCACAGAACTGAGTTGGAGGAGGAGTCGGTCGCTATTAACGCCGCCTCACAAGATGACGATGACGCCGCTTTCTCTCGAGGGCGGGGCCAAGAAAACTTTTTAAAAAAAAGTTTCCTATGACGGGTGCGCGCCTCCGGCTTACACCCAGTAAGTAATGAATGGTGAAGATACAAGAGAAGATCAAGAATTACGGTAGGTACGTAATTTTCCTTTCTTTACGCCTTTCCACCTCTTCCTCTAATTCAGAGGGTACTCCTCAAGTTCGAATCCCAGGGGGACAAGATGATACTCATCGCTCCCGTCTGGCCTCGGCATCTGTGGTTTCCACTACTCAACAATATGTTGTCGGTTCCTCTGAGACCACTTCCCCTTCAGATGAACCTTTTGACTCAGGGGCCGGTGGTCCATCCCAACCTGAGATCGCTTCACCTTCACGCTTGGCTCCTGAAGAGGTAGAAGTAAACCGGTTCAATGTCTCGAAGGGTTCAGATATTTTGTGGCTGCGCTGAAGCCAGCCACCAGAAAACTTACACAGCCAAGTGGAAGCTGCCACTCTGGTGTGCAAAGTCCTTTGAATCCTTTTCCTGCCCACCAGATAAGGTTCTGAGTACCTCTTGACCTCTCAAATTCAGGTCTGCACTCTACAGTCAAAGTTCACCTTAGTGCCATTTCAGCGTATCATGAGCCATTTTTTTTCCTTAACACTGGCTCAGTTACCTGTGGTTAAGAAATTTCTTAAAGGAATTCTGCATACCAGACCTCCTACAAAACGTCCAGTTGCAGCCTGGGACATTAATCTTGTGTTAGACATGCTCACTCGGAAACCTTTCGAACCTCAGGCTACCTGTGAGCTAAAATTTCTCACCTGGAAGACTGCCTTCCTTGTGGCCATTACCTCAGCCCTGCAGGGTCTCTAGAGATACATGCCCTGGTCACAGACCCTCCGTAATACTGTGTTCCATAAGACAAAGTAGTCCTTGGACTCATCCTAATTTCTTCCAAGGTTGTGTCAGAATTTCATCTAAACCAACCTTGGTCCTTCCCTCTTACTTTGCGGACTTCCAAAATGAAGGAGAATGATCTTCATTCCTTGATGTTAAGAGAGCTTTGCGCTTCTATCTAGATAGAACCAAGGACTTCAAAGCCCAACAACTGTTTGTTTCCTTCAGTGAGACCCGCTGGGTCAATCTGTCGCTATCAGATGTATCTCAGCATGGTTAGTGGCATGCCTTCGCCACTGCTATTCCATGGCACAGGTTGTTGGAGGGTAGGGTTTACGCCACTCTACTAGAGTGGTCGCGGCATCCCTAGCGGAAATTCGCAACGTGCCTCATTGCAGATATTTGCAACGCTGCCACCTGGAGCTCAGTGCATACTTCTAAACATTATGCACTGGATGTCCATGCCAGACGACATTCTTCCTTTGGCAGAGCCATCCTTACTGGACTTCTGTCCTAGAAATGTGAGCTCTTGGTCTCTCCTGCTGCCCTCTCGGAGGATTATTAGCTCGGTACTCTCAATAGTGTGAATGAGTGGTGGAGACTTATGTCCAGGAAGATATGAAAATTACGTACCTACCGTAATTCTTGATCTTCTTGGACGAGTCTCCACCACTCATTCACACGCCCACCCTCCATCCCCCGAGCTCACCTATGTTGGTCTTCACTCCCTCAAATCTTTAGGCTGTGAAGATTTCTTTGTTGACCCTTCTTATACGGGTCGACCGGACTATCTTATGTCCGGTTTTTGGTTAGGCTATCCTTCTAGGTTAGTTACGCTGCACCTCCTTGGTAAAAAAGGTACTGAGGCGGTTGGAGGGTCGACGCTGAGACAGTCATTACCGCGCGAGCTGAGGCTCGCGGTGCCGTTCCTCGTGGCTTCATCTCTGGTGCCGACCCTCCGGCAAAAACAGTTTGCTCCCGCTGGGTCCTAGTGCCTCCGGCGCAGTTCCCAATAGTGTGAATGAGTGGTGGAGACTCGTCCAAGTAGATCAAGAATTACGGTAGGTACGTAATTTTCATATTCTGCTTATAGGAGTTTTGCCAATAATTCTGTGCCTTCAATTCTGGCAGTTAGCCTCTTGGCTACTCCTTCGCAGTTCCTATATAAACTGGAGACAGGTCAAGGTTACAGGGTATGTTTCTCCTGTCTCCCCCTCCCCCCAGAATGCTTCCTTACTTCTAAAAACCTTAACCTTCCCTCCCTCCTCCTTTCTATTGCCAGTACCAAAGGCCTCAGTGGAGAAAAAAATGAAGCTCACAGAGGTTAATGACTGGCTCAGGAAGTGGGGTGAAGAGAGTGGGTTGGGGGTGTTAGGGAACTGGAATGGAGTTTGGGAGGATAAGGGACTATATGCCAAGGGCAGGTTTCATCTTGCCCTATTAGGGCAGGAAGTCCTTAAACAGGGGATGGCTGACTACATACAAGAAAGGTGGGGTTTAAACTTGTAAGGGGAAGATAAGGAGGGCTGACCAGAGCCCTCTCCTCCAGTTGAGGAGTAGTCTCAAGCCCTGGGGGAGGGGAAACAGACTGGGGGTGGAGGTTTCAGGAGGAGCAGAGGAGGATGGAAGTATAAGGAATCTGGGTGGGGTTCGACAAAGAGGATCAGGGATAAGGGTTGGGGTTGGTGTTAGTAAATGCCAGGAGCTTGGGAAACAAGTTGCCAGAGTTCCAGGCCATGCTGTTCGGGTGGATGTCGGCGGTCACGGAGACGTGGGCCAACAAAAACCATGACTGGGACCTAAACGTGCGGGGGTACACTATGCTTAGGAAGGATAGAAAGGAGGGCAGAGGGGGTGGAGTGGCTATGTTCATTAGAGATGACATAGAAATTGCTAGGGTAGAAGAGGCAGAGGGAAACGTGGAGGCCTTATGGGTCACCTTATGATCCCCAGCAGGAGATAAGGTCAAGCTGGGTGTAGCATATAGGCTCCCCGGGATGAGTGATGTTCTAGAGGATGGTTTGCTGGACAACATCATTGCCCAGTGTGGACCAAAAGGGGAAGGAGTGGTGTTGATGGGGGACCTTAATATGCCAGGTACAAACTGGGGAACCATGTCCTCTAAGGTGGCCAAGGAGCAGAGGCTGCTGGATGGCTTCCAGGATGCGTTCTTAACACAGCATATGATGGAGCCCACAAGGGAGGGGCATGTCCTGGATGTGGTTCTGGTAGATGGGGATCTGGTAAGGGACATGGTTGTACAGGACCCCCTGACTGGGAGCGACCACAATACTGTCTGGTTTCAAATAAGCATGGGGAGTGGGGAGATCTAGGACGCTGGCAGTGGACTTCAGGGGGGCAGACTTTATGGGCATGGGAAATATTCTCAAGGATCACTTAAAGGGGATTACCTCAACGACAAGTGTGGAAAGGAGATGGGAGGTCATAAAACGGGGACTTCATGAAGCAGTCAGGATCTGCGCTAAGTTGAAACGTAAGGGAACAAGGTCACATAAACCATGCTGGTGGTCCAGTGAGGTACAGGTAGCAGTCAGAGAAAAGAAGGCAGCCTACAAAAAATATAAAACAACAAGAGGGGTTAGGGATAAGGAAATGTACCAGCTTGCATCTAGAAAAGTCACCCGTATGGTGAGTGGAGCAAAGTCCAGTAAAGAGCAGCGGCTGGCACAGGGGATACATGGAGGGGAAAAGGGGTTCTTCCAGTACTTTGGGGAGCAGAGAAAAACTAAGGGCCATCTCAGCAGATTGAGATCAGAAGGAGGGTGGCTGGAAGAGGCGAGGGACCAGGCAGAGGTATTTAACGAGTACTTTGCCTCTGTGTTCACTAGGAAGGGGGATGGTATATCTACAAAGCAAGGCACGAAGGGGATAGAAGCGTCAGTAAGTGGGATCAGGGGAGCAACAGAAATGGAGCAAGAGGGAGGGAGAGGTACCCCAGGGGTGTCACATCTGGGTAAGGATAAAAAGGCCAGTAAGGTGGAGGGGACGGATGATGCTATCTCCGCCAAAAGGGTGTGGTTAGCCCTCAAGGCCCTAAAGAAAGACAAATCTCCTGGGCCGGATGGCATTCATCCCAGAGTACTATGGGAATTGGCGGACATACTGGCTGCACCCCTGGCGGAGCTTTTCAGCAGGTCACTTGAGACAGGGGGTACCTAGGGATTGGCAAGAGGCACATGTGGTACCAATCCATAAAGGGGGGTCGAGGGAAGTACCAGGTAACTATAGACCCATCAGTTTGACCTCGGTGGTGGGAAAATTAATGGAGAGTATACTAAAGGAACGATTGGGGGTGTACTTGGAGGAGGTGGGAGGTCTGGATAGTCGGCAACATGGGTTTGTGCCAGGTAGATCATGTCAAATCAACTTTGTGGAGTTCTATGAATGGGTAACATCAGAACTGGACAGGGGTAAGCCTGTGGATGTATTATTCTTGGACTTCAGCAAGGCGTTTGACTCTGTCCCCCCACAATAATCTGGTGGAGAAACTGATGGGATTAGGAGTAGGCCCTTTGATGGTCAGATGGATTGAAAACTGGCTAGCTGGATGCACTCAGAGAGTAGTGGTCTGTGGGGTGCTCTCGAACCCTAGAGAGATTAGTAGTGGGGTACCACAGGGCTCGGTCCTGGGTCCGATCTCTGTTTAATGCATACATATCGGACATCAGGGGGTATAGGTGTAAAATTAGTCTCTTCGCTGGATGACTCCAAGATGGGAGCAGTAGTTGAGGGAGAAGAGGGAGGTTGGCCCTGCAAGGGACCTGGACACCCTGGAAAGCTGGGCTCACATGGAAATTAATTTAATATCACCAAGTGCAAGGTGTTGCATCTTGGTCGGGAAACCCAAACACAGGTACACCCTGGGAGGGAGGCGCTGGAGGCCTCAATAGGGAAAAAGACCTAGGATCATGGTGGATGGCTGTATGAATAACTCTGAGCAGTGCAGGAGAGCAGCTAGCAAGCAAACAGGATGTTGGGATGCATCGTAAGGGGATCACCTCTAGGAGCAAGGAAGTGATTCTGCCGCTGTACAATGGACTGGTTAGACTACACCTTCAGTACTGTGTACAGTACTGGAGACCACACTTGAAGAGGGACATACAGCTCCTGGAGAGGGTACAGAGGAGGGCAACAAAGATGATACGAGGCTAGGGATTTGACGTATGAGGACAGACTTGAGGAGCTCTGCCTGTTTTCATTGGAGGAGAGGAGAGACAGGGGGACATGATTGAGGTCTTCAAGTACCTCAAGGGAATAAATAGGGTAAACATGGAGGGGATCTTTAGACTAAAGCAGGGAGGTATCACCAGAGGGCATGGTTTGAAGTTGGAAGGTGGAAGGGTGAGGGGAAAGAGGAGGAGGTTTTTCACTGAGAGGGTGGTGGACCCTTGGAATGCACTGCCTGGTGAGCTGATTCAGAGATCCACAGTGGAGGGCTTCAAGAGAGGGTGGGACAGACACAAAAAGTGGATGTATCAGATGATGGCCTGTCCCAGGGGGGTGGGGATGGATGATAGGGGTTTCTGGAGCACAAGGGATGGGAGGGTCTCGGCACCCAACTAAGGATCTAAGGTTCGAGCAGACTCGATAGACCGTAAGGCCTAATCTGCTGGCAAATAGTATGTTAGTATGTTAGATTGGAGCCCCTATCCAATCCCCCTTAGTCTTCGAACTTCTTCTGTCCTCTCAGTTGTTTATTTCCCCTTATAGTTTTATATATTTTCTTCGTCTGTCCCTTGACTTCCTTGTCCCACCCTCCCAACCCTTTTCTAACCTCACGGTGACTCAGGACTGGTGGGAGGTGGAGTCGACAACACCTAACTGCCAACCCGCGAGTGCCACGAAGTGCGACGGCCTCGAGGGCGGCGCCGGTGGTGCGTCGACTCCGCCCATCCCAAAACAAAAGGCTCCCGTGGGGTCATGACCTCCGGCCAAGTACCCAAAGGTGATGAATGGTGAAGATACACAAAAAGATCAGAATTACGGTAGGTACGTAATTTCTATATTTGTTACTTGGTCCCGAAAGGTGGTTTCACAATCACTGTGTGAAATCACCTTTTGGGACTGATTCACGAAGTGACTGTGTCACTGTTCATGAAACGGGGCCCCAAAAAGCCCATGTTGAAAATTTGGTGACAAAATTCCAAAAAATGGCTGCATTATAAGCGTGTGTTGCGCAGTTTCTATGCACGCTTCTAACTTCGCCAATTTTTAATATTTTCACTCCACATTTTCAGCATTGCCATTTTTGCACACCTCCTTCAAAGCAGTACAGCTGTCATTTCCACAACCTTCCCAAAATGTGTTTTCACACCTGTGGTGCAGACATTGGTACTTTTCATGAGGAGGGGTCCAAGAAAGGCCATGTTGAAAATTTGGTGCAACACCTCCAAAAAATCACCAAAGTTACACCTGGGTGTTGAACAATTTCTACGCACATGTGTAACTTTGGTCATTTGGTAGCTCTTCATAGCCCTATCTGCTCTGGCTAGAGTTTGTTTTACATTGCTGCCTCGTTCAGGTTAGTTAGTTAGTATAGTTATTTGGGTTTATTTATTTAGTTTTTCTATTCCACATTGGTTCTGCGGAACCGCATGGAACTGCTGTTTGTGAGGGATTTACAATACATCAGAAAAAAACGATATTTATTACTGACGTTCCGGTTCCTGTTAGGTTCCGTAATGTTATTTAGTCTTATATATATTTTTCGTTTGCCGTGGTTCCTTTTTCCTCTAAGGAACCAACCGGCCCTCGGTTCCTAGATACTTTAGGGAACCGATCACTTGGGTTTTTTATATATATCATAGAATTATAGAAATGTGACAGCAGTAAAGGACTCTCTGGACCCATCTAGTCTGCCCTTCCCCTCCTCCTACTTGGTCCCCTCATCCCAAGACCCCCCCACCCCGTGGACAACCCCATGTGTCTATCCCATGCTCTCTTGAATCCCTCCACCATTTCAGCCCCCACCTCCTCCTCCGGCAGTCTGTTCCAGGGCTCCACCACCCTTCCATGAAGTAACGCCCCTCACATTACCCTTACACCTCCCCCACCCTCAGCGCATGACCCTCATTCTAGCACCTACCCTTCCCGTGAATAAGCACTCCACCACTTTATTAATCCCCTTCATGTACTTGGAACATTTCAGTCATGCCCCCCTTGTCAGTTCTGGAACCGACCGTTTTATTTTGGGGCTGTTTTTCTATTGTTCCTGACATACATGTCAGAAGCACCTAAACAAAAGAAAAGGACAGGAACTACTGGGTTCAAGAACTGCATTAACTGTGGTCAAATAGTAGCTAAGGCAGATAGGCACTACCTGTGCATTCTATGTTTGGGACCCAGTTATATATTTGCAAATTGTGAGAGTTGTAGGACTTTTTGCCCTAAAACATTAAAGGGCTAAAAAACTTGAGAAAATGGCCACTCCTTCCTCACCATCGAAGCCTATTGAAGAGGCCTCTTCTACTAGGAAAGAAAAAACCTAAAGAGCCAGTGGATGCAAAATCCAGGGAGAAAGCTGACGCTTCTAAAACCAAAAGGCCTGTGGTGGAACTGGCTAGTAAACCGGTTCCAGCAAAAAGAAAACACAAAGTGTAACATATCCTGCTGAAAAAGCAAAGGAGCTCTCAGCTGACAGACCAGCAGTGCCCTTTAGCTGAGGACATTACGAAAGCCTTGCAGATTCTGCAGGCATTACAGGCTGTGGTTCTGGTGACTCCACCGGTTCTTGCCTCGGTTCCAGTGACCCAGGAACCGGTATATGTTTATGATGACCCAGAAGGAGAAGAGGAAGAAGAAGAGGAGGGAGAACCCATTGAACTCGAGGTATCTCCAGAAGAGGACTTCGGTTCCCTGCCCCGGGGACCCAAGGATTTCTCCTCTAACTACTCATTTGTTAAACAAATGGTTGACACCCTCAACCTCTCCATCCAGGAGATTGTGGAGGATAAGGAGGAAGCAGAATTCCTCAATATGATGGGGCTAGCCTCCATTAAAAGGCTCCTGCTACCAATACACAAGTCCCTGCAGTTCTGCAAACCTCTACCTCGATTCCAGGGGTGGATAGGAAAATAGACAAAAAATACCAGGTTGACAGAGCTAACTCTGCGTTTGTTTACTCACCCTGACCATGAAGGGGTGGTCCAAGCTGCAGCATGAGACAAAGTCAAGATACCTTTGTCATCCCGCCTCCTGACAAAGATTCGAGGAAGATTGATGGCATGGGGAAAAAAGGGGTTCCTGGCAGCTTCACTTTTAATAAGGCAAGCTAACTACATGGCTTATGCAGCCCAGTATCAGATATTAGCAATGACAGATAAGATGTCTGGAAAAGTGGCAGTGGACCTGGCTGAGACTGCCAGGACAGCACTGGATGCCACCAAATACCAGTTCCATATGGCTGTGGATGCCAACAACAACGCAGCCAGGCTTATGGCACTTACTGATCTTCCTGGACAGAAAGTCTCCACCACTCATTCACACTGATGGGAAGTATACTGGAGGCGCTAGGACCCAGTAGGGGCAAACTTTTCAAGAGGGTCGGCACCAGAGATGGAGCCGCGAGGAATCAGCCCCTCGAGCCGTGGCTTGTGCAATAAAGACTACCTCGGCATCGACTCTCCAGCTGCCTCAGTTCCTTTTTTCCCCGCCATTGCGTGCACTTCAGTGATGATGTCGCTCGCCCTCCAGGAGTCAAGCTTCAAACTAGCAGCATAGTTTTCAGTTTTTTGCTTTGTAATTTATCTTCAAAACAAGTACCGAGTAGATTTAATTTTTATTGATTTAATAAAGAGGACTTCAGCCATCCATTGTCGGAGTCGACCATGAGTGGGCCAGGTGATTGTAGGGAGACTTCATATGAAAGCTGTTCAGTCAGCCGGGCTGGGTCTGGTCCGCCGCCCTCCCCGGAGGGTGGGTCTGACAACAGACGGTCCAATGCTCAGGGAGATGGGCGGTCCTCTGAAAGCATAAAGGAAATACCCCATCTGCTGCACCTTTCGCCTAGAGTTCTTCTTTGGCGCACAAGTCGAGAAAGAGAAGGCATTACTTGAGGTGACCTTCTGGTATGTTTGTGCATTGACAGTTGGTCATTGGGGCTAGGCACTGGTCTCTTTCTCTCACAGAGTTGCCGGTTTCTGGCTCCAGTGCCCGACCTCTTTAACATCGGAGCCCATTTCCACCTATTGGAAGGGCCTCCGATGAGCAGTTTTACCAGTGGGCAGCTCTTAAGAAGCAGTGGGGTTGGAGGTTGGTCCAGCTGCCTGGCCTGGTCACTCCGGGGCTTTTGGGTCATTCGAGGGACTGGGTAGGGTGGTTAGACCTTCCTAGTTGTGCAGCACCTTCTTCAGTGCCGTCAACTCCTTGCTCAGGTGTTTTCTCCCCTCTCATGGCTGCAGCACAGGGGTCCACACCGGTGCCTCTATCTCTTGTTAATTTTCCTTCTTTTCCTTCAGATCGCAGTTTTTGGAACCTTGAGAACTCTCTGAGCCATCCGCGGTGCTGAGGGCTCTGTCGGTGCTGCCACGGCACTGGGGGCTATGTCGGCGCCATGTGCAGTGCTGGGGGCTCTGTCTGTGCCATCGGTGGTGCCAGGGGCTCTGTCGGCACTGTGGCTTTTGTTGGCACTGTGTGCTGGGCTGTTTTCGATGACACCGACTTCCTTGGGTTCGGCGCCGTGTTCCTCATCAGCACCGATGCTTGGTGTGGTGCCATCCAGCCTCCAGGGCTTTTCGACTCCGATTCTTTCCTCTTCTATTTTTCACTCTGATTTTCACTTCTTTTCTGTCCATACAGTCCCTCCCCGGACTGTCAAGAGATGATTTTGAGCCTGACCCAGATCTTTGTCTGGGTGATGACGCTGAAGGAGCAGGATTAATCCTGCTGCACGGCCTGTGGTCGAAGGCCTTTCCTTTAAGTCTCTGCTGAAAAATTTAAATCCCACTCTTTCTCTCCAGACTACAGAAATCGATCCTGGGAAGCTTTTAAAACTCCCAATACCTACATGTCCCAGAGATCCCTATGGATTTAACCCCTCCGGTACAACCATCTTTTGAGACCCTTTCTCAGATGGTGTGGAACAATCCTGCTCTCATCCCTTCCATGGCTAAGTCCATAGATAAGAAGTATGCTGCTCCCAAGGATCGACCCATATTGGCCTCACAAGCTTTTGCTGATCCCATTGTTGTCTTAGCAGAGAATGACAAGGCTGTCCTCCCTCAGGCATCCTCAGCCCGGCCTGTCAATACAGAATCTTGTAAGATAGACACCTTAGGTAAGAGAGTCTTTGCTGCCTCCAACCTGTGTATGTGTATTGCCAGCTACCAGGGCTATTTTTCTCAATGTGAGTATGTCCTATGGCATTCGCTCAAGCAAATGGTAGACGCTGTGCCTGAATTGGAAACTAATTCAGAGCTACTTCACACCATATCCAGGGCATCGAGTCCAATTACCAACAGGTTAAAGCTGCAATGGATGCTTTCGATACTGCTTCTTGAGTGGTGGTGGGCATTTGTACCCATCGCCACTCTTGGCTATGTACTTTGGGCTTCACGAATGATGCCCAGCAGCAGGTCATGGCCTTACCCTTCGACGGTATCTACCTGTTCGAACCCCAGGTGGAACAAGCTCTGGAGGCCACACAGAAAACTAGGTCAGCCATTAAGACAGCCCGACCCGCACCCACTCATTCTTGGAGGGGTGCCAACAAGTGTCAGTTTCACAACCGTTAGTCCTTTTGGGGCAAAGGCAGGGGGGTTTTAACAAAAAAAACACCCTGCAGCCACAAAAGAAAACGCAGCAGAAGGCACAAGGCCCCACAGCGCCCAGTGCCACCTTCTGAGTTCTTGGCCCAGGTCCCACCTCAACTGCCTAAGGGGGACTCTTCCTCAGCGGTGGGAGGAAATCTGATTCAGTTCAATGACCGGTGGAAGTGTATAACATCAGACAAATGGGTCCTCCGGATAATCCACGAGGAGTATTCGCTCAGTCTTTCAGAAACCCCCCTGGATCATCATCCCAAATGACAGCCCAGGCTGTCAGCAGTACAGTCAGACCTTCTTGCTTCCGAGATGCAAGGCCTTCTGAACAATAGAAACCACAAAGTTACCATGTGCTCACCAATGGAGTCAGGTGCAGTGAAGAGATTGCAACTCTCTAACAATTGTAACAAGCATCCAGTAAACTCACTGCACTGCCAGTTGAAAATAGGAGAAGCACTGCTTGCTGAGTTCAAAGTCCAAAACTTTAATTTGGTAATTTAGACCCTTGAGGAAGACCACACCTTGGTGGAAGCGCTAGGTTAACTGGATTGGAGAGTTACTTCAAGTTTGAACCTTAAGGAAAACCTGTTAAGAATTTTCTACCAAATTAAAGTTTTGGACTTTGAACTCAGCAAGCAGTGTTTGTCCTATTTTCAACTGGGAGTGCAGTGAGTTTACTGGATGCTTCTGAACAATAGGGCAGTAGAAGTAGTTACGCCGGACCAACAAAACACAGATTTCAAACAACATGAAGTCTTGCTGTATTCTGACATATTGCAGTGATGTCCAACCGTTGAACTGCCCCGGAGATGAAAGAGTTAACTTTCCATGCCAGGCATGGAACGCTGAGCTCGAGCTCGGTTGAGGCTCTGTCTGTTGCTGTTTGAACTCAAACCGTCAGATTCTTTACTCCGCCTCACTGAACAGTCGCCCTGGAGAGTTCTCCTTTGCTCGGTTCAATTTTGTCGGTTAAAGTACCGTTTTTCTCAGTTTTTGACCGAATTTAAACCGTAACCTGCCAGTTCAGTCTCTGTCTGTGGTTTCGTGAGTACTAGATAGTCTTATTTTTGTTGTTCTTCTGTGTGGAACTTGTAAACATGGGATCGGTTCGGTTTGAACCGATCAGGTTGTTCAAAAAAAGTTTATTCTGCTTTTAGAGTGTGGTAACCGGTCCTTATCGGTTCTAAAAAAAAAGGATTTTATTACGTTTTTTTCCATGACCCGTAACACGGTCAGGAACCGATAAGGGTGTCTTGCCTGGCGGATTGCCGAAAAAAGGGTAAGTTTTAGTTAGGACTGGCCATGTCTGAGAAACCCAAAAGAAAAACCGGGCCCACTGAGTTTCAACACTGTAGTGTGTGTGGCGAAGTCTTTGCTAAGGCTGATCCCCACACCACCTGTGTTTATTGTCTGGGGTTTGACCACCCTGATTCAGACTGCCAGATTTGTAAAAATTTTCCTGCAGCTACCCTGGAAAAAAGAGTTGGTAGGCTCAGGGAAAGGGAGGCCAAGAAGTCCGCTGACCCGGATGGCCAGCCCGTTTGGTTCCAACTGAACCAGAAGGAGTGCCCTCTGACCAGGGCGAAACTTCTTCGGGCAAAAGGAGAACCAACTCTGAGGAGTCAGTTCCAGTTAAAAGAAAAGGAAAGGATAAATCAGCCGGTGCGGATCCACAAGTTCTTTCTCCGACCGCTGATGAAATAGCCAAAGTGATAAGGATTGTTCAGTCGCTATCCCCGGTTCCGACCGAACCGGCACCATCAGGAAGGGGCTCGGTTCGGTCGGTTCCCCCGGTTCCGGATTATAATTTAGAGGATTTTTATGAACCGGAGGAGGAGGAGGAAGGAGAGTATGAGGATAGTAATGGTGATTACGGAAGTCTGGATGTGCCTCATGACACGGACATCTCCCCAGACAGACCTTCAGGAGTGTCTCCTCCTAGGCTTTCTGAGTCCCCTTCCCATTTTATGTTCTACAAAAAAGTGGCTGAAACTCTTCAGCTTCCTATGGAAGAAGCTGTGGACGACCAGGAGGAGCCTGATTACATTGAAATAATGAATATCCCAGAGTCCAGGAGGCTGTCTATTCCTCTTCATAAGTCCTTTGGGAAACAGACAATAAAAATTTTAAAGACTCCTAATTCTATATCTCCTGTGGACAAGAGAATGAACAAGAGGTATACTCTCTCAGGCTCAGATACGGAGTTCCTTACCCAGCAATGCAGCCATGTTGGGGTAGTGCAGGCTGCAGCCTGTGATAAGGCAAATATACCCTTGACTTCACACCCCCCCCAGATAAGGACTCCAGGAAGATTGATGCCATGGCAAAGAAACAGTACATGGCAGCATCCTTGGGACTCAGGCAGGCTAATTATATGGCCTATACAGCTAGATATCAGAAATCTAGATGGGACACTGTAATGGCTTTAGCTAAACAGGTCCCTGGACAGCTTGCCAAGGAGCTGGAGCAGGTGGCTGCGGATGGTATTGAGTCATCCAAGGTGCAGTTCCATGCTGCAGTGGACTCCCAATAATGTTTCATCTAGAGTCATGGCTACATCTGTGGCCCTTCGTAGGATGGCTTGGCTCAGATGTACTAGCCTGTCTCAGGATACCCAGACTAAGGCCATGGATTTTCCTGTTGTGGGTAATTCTCTGTTTGGGGAGCAAACAGAGAACTACATGAAGAAAATGGATGAATATAGGACCACCTACAGGAGTGCTCAGGCCAAGGAAAGGCAAGCTACTCCCCAAAGGCAGCATTCCAGGGGCAGGGGCAGGCCTTTTCATAGGCTGTTCTACCAAGCCCAGGCCTCCTCTTCTGCTTATGCTCATAGGGGATTCTTTAGAGGGAGAGGCAGATGGGGTACAGACAGGCCTGCTTCCACCCCAAAGCCTAAAGCCCCTGCCAAACAGGCACCCTGATGGGTTTGCCAGGGCCGATTCTCCACCACCTGTAGGGGGCAGGCTGGCTTACTTTGTCCAGGACTGGATGTCTTTAACATTAGACAAATGGGTCCTGGAAGTAGTAAGCCAGGGACTGGTTCTCAGCTTCAAAAAGTTTCCAAAGATGAGAACCAGATCTTTTCCATCTGCAAATCCTTCAGAGGCACTTGCCCTAGAGGCAGAGGTCTCTTTCCTCTTGGCTCTCAGAACCATAGAGAGGGTCCCACCCCTACACAAAGGGAAAGGATTGTACTCCAGGTACTTCCTAACCCCCAAAAAGAGAGGAGAATGGCGGCCCATCCTGGATCTCAGATATTTAAGCAAGCACCTTTTAAAGCAAAAGTTCAAAATGGTGACTCTGGGAGTAATTCTACCCTCTCTAAGGCTAGGGGACTGGCTAGTCTCCCTGGACCTCAAGGATGCCTACTTCCATATTCTCCTCAGAAGCTCCCACCAAAAGTACCTAAGGTTCAAGCTGCCCTCAGGCCACTACCAATTCAAAGCAATGCCCTTCGGCCTAACTTCTGCTCCAAGGGTGTTCACAAAATGCCTGGCAGTAGTAGTTGCCTTCCTAAGGAGAAAAAGGATCTCCATCTTTCCATTCCTGGACGACTAGCTCATAGTAGGCCAGTCTTCAGACCAAGTCAAGTTACACCTACGGATAACTCAGCAACTGCTCACTTCTCTAGGTTTCCTTCTGAATCTCTCAAAGTCAGTTCTAGAGCCCATGCAGCTCCTCACCTTCATAGGGGCAGAGCTGGACACAGTAAAAGCAAGGGCCTTCCTTCCACTGGACAGGGCAAGGACCCTTATCTCACTGGCCTCTTCATTCACCCCTCAGGTGTCTTGACCAGCAAGGCATTTTCTGCAGCTCCTGGGACACATGGCTGCCTCTACAGCTGTGGTGCAGGGAGCAGGATTTCAAATGAGGGATATTCAGTTCCACTTGAGAGCCTTTTGGTCTCAGAAAAGGAACCCTCTGACCAAACTAATTCCAGTGACTCAAACCCTGATCCAGGCGTTACAGTGGTGGGTGGATCAGGACAATCTAAGACAGGGAGTTCCTTTTGTCACTCAGTCTCATTCGCTAATCCTTACTACAGATGCCTCCCTCTTGGGGTGGGGAGCACACTTGGGAGACCTGACCACAGAAGGGTTGTGGTCTCCTCAGGAATCTCTGCTTCACATCAATCTGTTAGAACTCAGAGCAGTGTTTCTAGCACTTCAAGTTTTTTTCCCAAGTCTGTTCAGAACAAAGTAGTTCGGATCAGGACAGACAATACCACGACAATGTGGTATATCAACAAGTAAGGGGGCACTCAGTCTACAACCTTGTGCACAGAGGCAATGAAGCTATGGTCTCTGGCCTATTCCCTGAACACCTCTCTTACAGCAATACACCTCCCAGGCAAGGACAATGCCCTGGGAGATGCTCTCAGCAGGCTATCTCAGGGCCATCACGAATGGTCCCTGGATCCCCTGGTTTTGAAGGTGATCTTCTCCAGATGGGGCACCCCACAGATAGATCTTTTTGCAGCCCCAGACAATCACCAACTTTCCCTCTTTTGCTGCAGGCCCCCAGTGTTAGGCTCAGTCCCCCCTGGATGCCCTAGTTCTCAATTGGGAAGGGAAGATCTTGCTTAGAAACAGCTCTTGCAGCAGGTTACACCATTAGGACTGAAGCCAGCAGGCATCGGACCCCGCAATTCTTCTAGCTAGCTATCTTCAGCGGGGACCACCCCGATGTCAGTCCCTTGACGTCAGGCGTAGTATATAGGCGGTTCCTGCCAGATTCCCCAGTTCTTTCCGCCGCTGACTTGCATGTTCTGACCCTTTGGCTCGCTTTCTAGCGCCGCAACGCTCGGTTAAGTTCTTTTCCTTCGAAAGTTCGTTTTTTCGGCTTCTTTGCGGTCTGATGTCCTCTCCAACCTCCATTGAAGGCCATCCTCAAGTGCGCCTGTGGGAAGCAAATCCCGTTTAAGGATCCGCATTCGGCCTGCGTCCGGTGCCTGGACCCAGACCACGACACCCGGTCCTGTTCTTTTGCCCTGACCGCCTGTACAAGGCCCCTAGGGAGGACCAGTATCTGGCTTCACATCCTCTGGCCGACTCTCTGGTCATCACAGCCTCTCATGACCGGTCCCAGATACCGCAACATTTGAGCACCCTGCCACTGGACCCGGAATCCAAACTGCTGGACGCTATGGGCAGGCGCATGTATGCTTCTGCTACCTGCGCCATCAGATCCCTGAACTACTTAAACCACATGGTACAGTTCCAGAATGCCTTGTGGGAGCAGGGACTGGACCTGGCGGACAAATTGCCAGACAATGAGCAGAAGGAGGAGATGTTGCAACTCCTCCGTACGGGTTTGGACATGGGAACCCAGGTGCTGCGAGCCGCGTATGATTCCGCAGACTCCTCAGCCAGAGCGGCAGCTTCGGGTGTATGCCTCCGGAGACACTCAGGCTCTGTTCCGGATTCACCCCGACGTCCAGAAGAACATCCCTGATGCCTCTTTGATGGAAAAGTTCTTTTTGGTGAATCCTCTGAGAAGGTCCTCACCAAACTCCAAGAGGCCGGAGGGTGAGGTCGGTCCAGGCAATGTACCGACCCAGGTTTAGTTCCTTCGTAGGAACCAAAGCCGTTTCTGTGGCCGGACGCAGAGACAGCAGTCCCACACCGGACCACAACAGAGGGGCTCCGTTTCTCGCAGAGCCCAGGGAAAGCTGCCTACGGGCCGAAGTCAGCACTCAGCTAAGCCGGCTCAGCCCGCGGGCCCCTCTGCCGCCACAGCATGACTCCTTCCCGGCCCGCGCCCCTCAGGATCAACGGGATATCAAGGTCGGGGGTCGCATTGCGGACTACCTGCCAGGGTGGCAGTCCATAACCACCGACAGGTGGGTCCTTCAGTTGGTCGAAAAAGGCCACTTTATAGAATTTGCAGACAAGCCACCCTTGAGGCCTCCTCTGCTCTCCCGTTACTCGGGTCAGCACAAATTGCTTATCAGGCAAGAAAAACTCGCGCTCCTGCAGAAGGGAGTGGTGGAGTATGTTTCAGAGAACCAGATAGGATCCGGATAGTATTCCCACTTCTTTCTGGTTCCGAAGAAAACAGGGGACCTCCGTCCAATCTTGGACCTCAGTGACCTAAATATATCGGTCGCCTACAAACGATTTTGCATGGTGACCCTTCAGGCCCTCATTCCCATGCTAAAGCAGGATGCCTTCTTTAGCGTCCCTAGACATGCAGGACGCCTACCTGCATATCCCTGTGGCTCAAGCGCACAGGAGGTTCCTGTGCTTCGAGTTTCTCGGCCACCATTTTCAGTTCCGAGCTCTTCTGTTTGGACTGTCATCGGCCCCCAGGGTCTTTACCAAGTGCATGGCAGTCGTGGCAGCGTCTTTAAGGAGACAGGGCCTCTATGTGTTCCCGTACTTGGACAATTGGCTTCTCATGGCCGCCTCCAGAGAGGCGTTGTTTCTGGCTATCCAGAGCACCCAGGCTCTGTTTCAATCTCTGGGCATCCTAATCAGTTACTAGAACTCTCCTCGTACCGTCACAGAAGCTGCAGTTCATAGGCGCAGTTCTGGACACCGTCCAAGGGAAAGCATTTCTTCCCAACGAAAGAGCGGAACGCATCAGATCCCTCATCAGGGACCTCTCGACGAAGAAGACTGCTCCTGCCAGACTGGTCCTTCATTTGCTCAGACACATGGCTGCGACCATTCCAACCATCCCTTTGGCAAGGCTCCACATGCGGGTAACTCAGTGGATGCTCAAGGTGCAGTGGGACCAAAGGCAAGACCACATGCAGCAGCCGGTCAGAATCACGAATGCCGTGATTCGAGACTGGCAGTGGTGGCTAGACCCAGGAACACTCTCTGCGGGTGTTCCATTAACAGCGCCATCCCCAGAGGTGATTCTTTCCACAGATGCCTCAGGGCTGGGGTGGGGGAGCACACCTGAACGGGGTGAGGTCCCAGGGAACGTGGACCCCTCAAGAAGCTCATCTCCACATCAACATTCTGGAGATGAGGGCGGTCCTTTACGCCCTGCAGGCCTTTCAGTCAGAGATCCCGCTGAATACTTTTATGCTTCAAACAGACAATATGGAGGTGATGTATTACCTCAACAAACAAGGAGGCACACACTCTTACCCCCTTTGCAGGGAAGCAATGAGAGTGTGGGATTGGGTAACCCGACACAGCGCGAGCCTGATTGCAGTTCACGTTCCCGGAGTGGACAGCACAATCGCAGATGGCCTGAGTTGTTCCCACGAGTGGGAACTTCTTCAAGGGGGTAGCAGAGGATCTGTTTCGTCGATGGGGCACTCCAGAACTGGACTTATTCACTTCCCCATCCAACGCAGAACTGCCCAGTTTTTGCTCGCTAGATCCAGAGCCTGGTGTTTTCTGGCGAGACGCGTTGTCCCTCTCATGGGCGGACAAATTCCTCTACGCCTTCCCTCCCTTCCCGTTGATCCAGAGAGTTCTTCTCAAACTGCGCAGGGAGCATGTAACAATGATCCTGGTAGCTCCATTCTGGTCCAGACAGATTTGGTTCCCCTTGCTAACGCAGCTGTCCCGGGAACCTCCATTTCCGTTGCCTTTCAGCTCCCATCTCTTGCCTCAGGAGGAAGGTTCTCTAGTCCACCCGGACTTACACTCACTGAACCTGCATGCATGGCTCCTAGAGACATAGCCATTTTGCGACACGGGGTCTCGCAAGAGGTGGCGGAAGTTCTTTCCGCGGCCAGAAAGCCGGCAACGCATGCGATGTATGCCATGAAATGGCGCCGCTTTTGCTTGTGGTCGCAAGCACGCGGCCTTTCCCCTCTAGGATGCCCGGTGAAAATGGTGCTGGAATACCTGCTTTCCCTATTCCATTCGGGTCTCACTTACTCCTCTATTAAGGTGCACCTCTGCGCGATTTCTGCTTACCACTTCCCGGTGGGACAGCGCACAGTGGCACAGCTTGATGCCTCTCGAGACTTCCTGAGAGGTGTGTTACACCTTAGGCCACCCATTAAGGATCCACTTCCTCCATGGGACTTACTCTTTGTCCTGGAACAACTCACGCTTCCCCCCTTTGAGCCTGCTGCGGATTGTGAGCTGCGTTTTCTGTCGTGGAAAACGTCATTTTTGGTTGTTGTCACATCAGCAAGGAGAGTTTCCGAGCTCCACGCTTTCATGTGTAAGGAGCCTTATTTAATTTTCCACCAGGACAGAGTATCTCTAAAGACGAATCCTAAGTTTTTGCCTAAGGTGGTCTCTGCCCTCACTCTCAACCAGGACATCAATTTACCTGTATATTTTCCTAAATATTCCAATAGAGGAGAGGCATTGCTTCACACCCTGGATGTTCACCACTGTCTAAGGTATTACCTGAACAGAACTAAACAGCTTCGCAAGTCGGAGCAACTATTCATTTCCTTTGCTGAGAGGATGCTGGGCCAACCAGTTTCAAAGCAGTCTCTTTCTCGCTGGCTTGTCCAGTGTATCTCATTTTGCTACGACAGAAAACAGAAGCCCCTTCCGGGCACAGTCCGGGGCCATTCGACAAGGGGAGTGGCTACCTCGTTTGCAGCACTTTGTAACTTCTCCACCTCTGCCATTTGTGCCGCAGCTACTTGGAGCTCTGTGCACACATTCATTAGGCACTATAGCCTGGATATTGCATCTTGGCGGAGAGCCGGTTTCAGCCTGGCCATGCTACAGGGTCTCCTGTCCTAGAGTCAGGACTTCTCAAAGATCTTTCCTATTTTACTCCTCCCAGAATGCTTACAGGCGCTATTGCTTGGAAATCAGTCCTAATGGTGTAACGTGCTGCAAGAGCTGTTTCTCGAAGTAAGATAGTACAGTTATGTAAGAACTTACCGTAACAGTAGATCTTCGAGAACAGCCCTTGCAGCAGATACCTTCCCGCCCACCATTCCCCCTTGGAGGAGGCATGGCTTACCGAGCCTTGGGCAGGGGCTTACGCCCTTTGTCTTCTGATGACGGATCCTCGGTCTCCCATTCTGATGTCATTCTGCGTCCGGGAGTCTCCGATGGGAGAACTGGGGAATCTGGCGGGACCGCCCCTTATGTACTACGCCTGACGTCAGGGGCGGGACTGACGTTGGGGGCGGCCCCGCTGACGATAGCTAGCTAGAAGAATTCCGTGGGGTCCTGATGCCTGCCGGCTTCAGTCCTAATGGTGTAACCTGCTGCAAGAGCTGTTCTCGAAGATCTACTGCTATGGTAAGTTCTTACGTAACTGTACTTTCCTCTATGCTTTTCCCCCCTTCCCTCTCCTGTTCAAGGTGTTAGTCAAAATCAGGTCTCAGCCCTGCAAGGTGATTCTGATTGCTCCAGACTGGGCCAGGCAGCCTTGGTACCCTCTCTTGTTGTCCTTAGCAGTCCATCTCCCCCTGTCTCTTCCCAGGAATTACAACCTGTTATCATGTGCTCAGGGGAGGGTTTGGCATCCGAATCTTAAATCTCTCAATCTCAAGACCCGGCTCTTGAAGAGTTAGAGTTTGCTGATTTGCACCTCTCTCAGGGTGTTATGGATATCCTAAAGGCTTCTCGGAAGCCTTCCACCAGAAACACTTACAACTCCAAGTGGAAAAGATTTTCTATATGGTGCTCTGGGAAGCACATTTCTCCAGAGTCTGCTGGCCTGCCCACAGTCCTTGACTACATGGTTCATCTTAATAGCTTGGGACTCAGACCAGCTACACTAAGAGTGCATCTGGCAGCTGTTTCTGCTTTCCTTTCAGCAGGCAAGCACTCTTCCCTTTCAGCTCATCCTGTATTTTCTAAATTTTTCAAGGGATTGCTTCTTACCAATCCTCCATTCAGGGCCCCTGCCCCTGCTTGGGACCTCAATGTTTGCATTGCTCAGCTTATGCAACCCCCTTTTGAGCCTTTGTCCTCAGCAGAGTTTAAGCACTTGACTTGGAAAACTGTGTTCTTGATGGCCATCACTTCTGCCAGACGCATAAGTGAGTTACAGGCCCTGTCAGTGGAGCCTGCTTTTATCTCTTTCCATAGAGATAAGGTGGTCCTCAGGAATAATAGAAAGTTTTTGCCTAAAGTGGTTTCAGATTTCCACCTTAACCAGTCTATGTCCCTTCCTGTTTTCGTCACTGACCATTCCTTCTCTGGGGAGAGGAGGCTACACAGTTTGGATGTGAAAAGGGCCCTTAGCTACTACATAGAGTGCACCAAGGGTCACAGGTTTGACTCCCTCCAACTGTTCCTCACTTACGGTGAGATTGGTAAGGGAAAACCTGCCACTAAGAGATCTATTGCCAGGTGGATTGTCTCTTGCATTCAATTTTGCTATGAAAAACTAGGTAGGACTCCACCCTCAGGCCCGAGGGCTCACTCTTCTTGAGGTACAGCTGCTTCCCTGGCTGCTGCTAGGGATATTACTATCTTAGAGATTTGTCAAGCAGCCACCTGGAAAACAGTACACACTTTTACCAAGCATTACTCTCTGGATATCCAGGCTAGGAGTGATGCTTGGTTTCGCACTGCAGTGCTTCAGAGCCTATTTCCTAAGTAGGTTCTGTCCCTCCTCCATGGAGGTACTGCTTGGTAGTCTGCAATATGTCAGAATACAGCAAGACTTCATGTTGTTTGAAGAAAAAATTACTCACCTTAGTAATGTTATTTCTTCTAATGGAGTCTTGCTGTATTCTGACCCCTGCCTCCCCTCTCAGAACCTTGGTTTTTGGGATGTGGGTGGGCAGTAGTAGTGTTGGCACTCTGGAGGTGCCCCACCCCTTATTTCTCACCCCTTTACTTTGGGTGAGTGGGTGTTGTGTTTTGTTTTATTTTTTTGGTTTCCTGACTTGAGTCTTTGTTTTGGGACCAAAAAATCTGTTTATTATATTTAGTAGCCAGTTGGCTAGTGTAAGTTTACAGTTTCCACACAGGACACCTAGTGAGTATAGCTCGTAAAGATCTGACGGTTTGAGTTCAAACAACAACAGACAGAGTCTCAACCGAGCTTGAGCTCAGCGTTCCATGCCTGGCATGGAAAGTTAACTCTTTCATCTCCGGGACAGTTCAAAGGTTGGACATCACTGCAATATGTCAGAATACGGCAAGACACCATTAGAAGAAACAACATTACTAAGGTGAGTAGTTTTTTCTTCTACTCCCATTACTTTCTAGTTCCACAGAAAACTGGAGGCATGCGCCCCATTCAGGATCTCAGAAAGTTAAACAAATTCCTTAACAAGGAAAAGTTCAAGATGATAACTCTAGGTATCCTTCTACCTTTGATTCATCAACATGATTGGCTAGCCTCCATGGACATGCAAGATGCTTACCAACACATTCTTATACACCCAAAGCACCGCAGATACCTGATTTTTTTTTTTTTTATATATTTATTTATCATTTTTAAGAACATACATTGCAATACTGTATGCAGGATACAGTATATACTAGTCCATTACCAAGAAAAAGGCAATATTGAGATATAATAATATTAAAACAAATCATCAAGCACATATTTCTTCAAGCCTTTTTAACATTCATATTCATATGTTTCTCGACATTTATTTATTTATTTATTTTATCTCTTTTTCCTGGCCGGGCCACCGATCTTTGTCTGCCCTGGTCACGGCCCCCGGAGACCTCCACCGCCGCCTATTGCTGCCAGGGACCCACGTTCACCCCCGGCTTGCCCCCCGGAGGGCGGGGCCTTGCCCACCTCGTGGCCACGGAACTATGACTAGTTGGGGTCCCGCAGCGATGGTGGTGAATTGAGGACCTCCGGGAGGGCTTGCTCTTCGCTGGGTCTGCCCTCCATTCTTTTCCTGGTTTCTTCCCCAGAGGAGGTGGGGACATGCTATGACGCCAGCGTCTGCCCCACCTCCTCCACCCCCCCCTTGTTGAACGTCGGCAGTGCGAGGTCTCCCGGCCTCCACCAGGGGTCCTCCGTGCTCTGAGTGTTGTCCCCACCCTCCCCCCGGAGAAGGAGAGCTGCCCATCAGACGCTCCATCCTTCTTCTCCTGGCCAGCCCTCCGACAACCCGGGTCTGTTCCCAAACCCGGGTCGCCGGCGTCGCAAGCGGAAATCCCACCGCTGTGCCGACGGGCCGGCCCTTTCTCCACATTTAATACAATACTAAATAATCATTCAAAGAGGCATCCTGCCCAAGAGCACTTTACAAACCAAATAATTAATTAAATAATTAAGTAATTATCTGCTCAGCCCATTTCATCAGCACCCTCAAACACAATTTGTGACATTTCTTTTCAGAAGAAGTAGGGGACTCTCTATTCGCTATTGATTCCAATCCAGATTGAGCTTTAATAAATTCAACAAGCTGGTCAATCTTAAAAAATGTATTGGTTCCCCTGAAATTTAATTCTAACCTTTGCAGGTGCCAAAAGTTGGAAATTCCCTCCCGTCTCTAACACTTCCTGCTGATAATTCAAAAATTGCCTCCTTCTTTGTTGTGTTTGGAAAGAAAAATCAGGATATACATATAAAAATGATGTGATTTATAAAGAAGCAGCCCTTTTACTCTAGATAGGTCCCAATCTGATTCAAAAGCAAAACTCAGAAGGATCGAATTTTTAACAGTACCTGAGTTTTGTGGCGTTAGGTCAACATTATCAGTTCAGAGTCCTGCCCTTTGTGCTATCCTCAGCACCGCAAGTTTTTACAAAGTGTTGTGCAATTCTCACAGCGCTTCTCAGGAAAATCAGAATTCAGGTGTTCCCATATTAGGATGACTGGCTTCTAGCAAGCCCTTCCAGGCAGGGAACTCTGGACTCCGTAGCCAAGGCTTCAGACTTCCTCACGTCCATGGGAGTCCTGCTAAATTGTAACAAATCACACTTGCAGCCCTCCCAGAAACTCGTTTTCATAGGAACTCTTCTGGATACCTCGTGTTCGAAAGCTTTTCTCCCAGAGGACAGAGGGAGCGATATCCTATAGATGGCCCAATACTTCAGAGAAAACAACTCAGTTCGAGCTATCTCGATGCAACGGATGCAGGGTCTCATGGCATCCTCGGTGTTCACTGTATCCCTAGCACATCTCCACATGAGAACCTCTCAGTGGATGCTCAGTACTTAGTGGTCCCCAACCACTCACCCTCAGTCCTTTCCCATCAAGGTGACAGAACCTCTAAAGAGGTCACTCACCTGGTGGTCGTGGGAGGACAACCTTCTGGAAGGGTATCCCTTGACTCTTCTGGATCATCAGATCTCCATTACCACCAATGTGTCCCTGATGGGGTGGGGAGCTCACTGCCAGAATCTTCACACCGAAGGTACGTAGACTCGGGACAAGTCCTGGCTTCACATAAACATCCTGGAAATGAGAGCCGTCCTCTGTGCAGTCCGGGCCTTGAAGGACATACTCTGTCACAAGAACATTCTCCTTCAAACCGACAAAAGAGCAGTGATGTATTACATCAACAAGCAGGGTAGTGCATATTCTTACCCGTTATGCAGGGAAGCTATGAGAGTGTGGGAATGGTGCCTGGAGCACAAGGCTCTAATCCATGTGGTTTACCTGCCAAGCATGCAGAACGAACTGGCAGACCGTCTCAGCAGAACGGAGACAGATCCTCACGAGTGGTCTCTCGACTGAACCGTCACTCAGTCATTCTTCAAAGAGTGGGGAAACTCCAGACCTGGACCTTTTTGCATCCCCCACTCAACGCAAAACTGCCTCTCTTCTGCTCCAGGAATCCAGGACCTGGCATTTTCTGTCAGGATGCGTACAAGCTGCAGTGGACAAAATGCTTGCTATACGCCTTTCCTCCTCTTCCTCTAATTCAGAGGGTACTTCTCAAATTTGAATCTTGGGGAGACAGAATGATTCTCATTGCTCCCTTCTGGCCTCAACAGATATGGTTCAAACAACATGAAGTCTTACTATATTATGACATATGCAGTGAGTCCCAACCTTCGAACTGCTCCAGAGGTGAAAGAGTTAACTTTCCATGCCAGACATGGAACGCTGAGCTCGAGCTCGGTTGAAACTCTGTCTGTTGTTCTTCAAACTCAAACCATCAGATTCTTTACTCCGCCTCACTGAACAGTCACTCCGGAGATTTCTCCTTCTGCTCGGTTCATTTTGTCGGTTAAAGTATTATTTTTCGGTTTTCAACCGAATTTAAACCAAGAATCGTCAGTTCAGACTCTGTCTGTGGTATTGTGAGTACTAGATAGGTTTTACATTTATTTCTATTCTGTGTGGAACTTGTAAACGGTTTATCAGTTCGGTTTGAACCGATCAAGTTGCATAAAATATCTTAATCTATCTTTTAGTGTGTGGTTACCGGTTCTTATTGGTTCTAAAAAACAGATTTTATTACGGTTTTTTCCACGACCCGTGACACGGTTGGGAACCGATAAGAGGGTCTTACCTGGCAGATTGCCATAAACGGGTAAGTTTGGTTAGGACTGGCACTATGTCTGAGAAACCCAAAAGAAAAACCGGGCCCACTGGGTTTCAACACTGCAGTATGTGTGGGGAAGTCTTTGCCAAGGCTGATCCCCACACCACCTGTGTTTATTGTCTGGGGTTGGACCACCTCAATGCAGACTGCCAGATTTGTAAAAGTTGTCCTGCAGCTACCCTGGAAAAGAGAGTTGGTAGGCTCAGGGAAAGGGAGGCACAAAAGTCCGCTGAACCGATGGGTTACCGGTTCCGGTTCCAACCGGAACGGAGGGAGTGCCCTCTGACCAGGGCGAGACTTCCTCGGCCAAAAGGAGATCCGACTCTGAGGAGCCGGGTCCAGCAAAAAGGACCAGAAAATCAGCTGGTGTTGAGCCAAAACTTTCCTCTCAACCACTGAAGAGATAGTCAAAGCGATAAAAATTGTCCAGTCGCTTTCCCCAGTTCCGACCGAACCGGCACCATCGGGTAAGCGCCTGGTTCGGCCGGTTCCACCGGTTCAAGAGTATGAGTTAGAGGAGTATTATGAACCGGAGGAGGGGGAAGAGGAGTATGAGGAGAGTGAATCTGGATTTGAAAGTCTGGATGTGCCCATTGACCCGGACATCTCCCCAGACAGACCTTCAGGAGTGTCTCCTCCTAGGCTTTCTGAGTCCCCTTCTCATTTTATGTTTTATAAAAAAGTGGCTGAAACCCTCCAGCTCCCTATGGAGGAAGCTGTGGATGATCAAGAGGAGCCTGACTATGTGAAATGATGGATATCCCAGAGTCTAGGAGACTGTCTATTCCCTTGCATAAATCTTTTGGGAAACAGACTTTAAAATTTTAAAAGCTCCTCACACTATACCTCCTGTGGATAAGAGAATGGACAAGAGGTACACATTGTCAGGCTCTGATATGGAGTTCCTCACACAACAATGCAGCCATGTTGAGTAGTGCAGGCTGCAGCCTGTGACAAGCTATATTCCCTTGGCTTCACACCCCGGATAAGGACTCAGGAGGATTGATGCCATGGCAAAGAAACAGTACATGGCAGCATCCTTGGGACTCAGACAGGCAAATTATATGGCTTATGTTGCCAGATACCAGAAACCAGATGGGATACCTGTTATGGCTCTAGCAAAGCAGGTCCCTGGCCAGCTTGCCAAGGAGCTGGAGCAGGTGGCTGCTGATGGTATTGAGGCATCCAAGGTGCAATTCCATGCTGCAGTGGACTTAATGATGTGTCATCAAGAGTCATGGCTACATCTGTGGCACTCGCAGAATGGCTTGGCTCAGATGTATTAGCCTGTCACAGGATACCCAGACTAAGGCCATGGATTTTCCTAGTTGTGGGTAATTCTCTGTTTGGGAGCAGACAGAGAATTACATGAAGAAAATGGATGAGTATAGGACCACCTATAGGAGTGCACAGGCTAAAGAAAGGCAGGCCACCCTCAAAGGCAGCTTTCCCAGGGCAGGTCATAGGCCTTTTATTGCTCCAGGCCTCCTCTTCTGCCTAATGCCCAGAGGGAGGTTCTTAGAGGGAGAGGCAGACGGGCACAAGCAGGCCTGCTTCCACCCCTGCCCAAAGCCCCTGCCAAACAGGCACCCTGATGGGGTTGCCAGGGTCGATTCTCAGCTACCTGTAGGGCAGGCTGGCTTACTTTGTCCAGGACTGGGAGTCTCTGACATCAGACAAGTGGGTCCTGAGAGTAGCCAGGGACTGGTTCTCAGCTTCAAAAAATTTCCAAAGATGAGAACCAGATCCTTTCCACCTGCAAATCCTCCAGAGGCTCTTGCCTTAGAGGCAGAGGTCTCTTCCCTCCTAGCTCTCAGAGCTGTGGAAAGGGTTCCACCCTTACACCAGGGCAAAGGCTTGTACTCCAGGTACTTCCTTACCCCAAAAAAGACAGAAGAATGGCGCTCATCCTGGATCTCAGATACTTAAACAAGCACCTTTAAAACCAAAATTCAAAATGGTGACTTGAGAATTATTCTACCTCTCTAAGGCCAGGGACTGGCTAGTGTCCCTGGACCTCAAGGATGCCTATTTCCATATTCTCATCAGAAGCTCCCATCGAAAGTACCTCAGGTTCGAGCTGCCCTCAGGCCATTACCAATTCAGAGCAATGCCCTTTGGCCTCACCTCTGCTCCAAGGGTATTCACAAAATGCCTGGCAGTAGCAATTGCCCACCTAAGAAGGCAAAAAATTGCCATCTTCCCTGACGTGGACGACTGGCTTATAGTAGGCCAGTCTCCCGACCAAGTCAAGTTCCATCTACAGATAACTCAGCAACTGCTCACTTCTCTATGTTTTCTTCTGAATCTCCTCCCTTATGGCAGTTCACCTCCCAGGCAAGGACAATGTCCTGGCAGATGCTCTCAGCAGGATTTCCCAGGGCCAGCATGAATGGTCACTGGAACCCCTGGTCCTGGAGGTGGTATTTGCCAGATGGGGCACCCCGCAGATAGATCTTTTTGCAGCCCATGACAGTCACCAACTTCCCCTTTTTTGCTGCAGGCCCCCAGTGTTGGGCTCAGTCCCTCTGGATGCCTTCCTTCTCAGTTGGGAAGGGAAGTTTCTCTATACTTTTCCCCCCTTCCCTCTCCTATTCAAAGTGCTAATCAAAATCAGATCTCAACCCTGCAAGGTGATCCTGATTGCTCCAGACTGGGCCAGACAGCCTTGGTACCCACTCCTACTGTCCTTAGCAGTCCACCTTCCCCTGTGTCTTCCCAGGAATCACAACCTGTTAACCTGTGCTCAGGGGAGAGGTTTTTACCTGAACCTCAGATCTCTCAATCTCAAGGCCTGGCTCTTGAAGAGTTGGAGTTTGCTGACCTGCACCTCTCCCAAGGTGTAATGAATATCCTGAAGGCTTCTAGGAAGCCTTCCACCAGGGTTACTTATAATTCCAAATGGAAGAGGTTTTCCATATGGTGCTCTGGGAAGCATATTTCCCCAGAATCTGCTGATTTACCTACAGTCCTAGATTATATGGTCCATTTAAATACCTTGGGGCTGAGACCAGCTACCCTGAAAGTGCATTTGGCAGCTGTGTCTGCTTTTATTTCAGCAGGTAAACCCTCTTCTCTTTCAGCTCATCCTGTATTCTCCAAGTTTTTTAAGGGATTGCTTCACACCAACCTCCATTCAGGGACCCTGCCCCTGCCTGGGATCTTAATATTTGCATTGCTCAGCTTATGCAACCTCTCTTGAGCCTTTGTCTTCAGCAGAGCTTAAGTACTTGACTTGGAAGACTGTGTTTCTGATAGCCATCAGTTCTGCCAGACACATAAGTGAATTACAAGCTTTGTCAGTGGAGCCTGATTTTATCTCTTTTCATAGAGATAAGGTGGTCCTCAGGACTAACAGGAAGTTCTTGCCTAAGGTGGTTTCAGATTTCCACCTTAATCAATCTGTGTCTCTTCCAGTGTACTTCACTGACCATTCTTCCTCTGGTGAGAGGAGGCTGCACAGCTTAGATGTGAAGAGAGCCCTTAGCTACTACATAGAGCGTACCAAGGGTCACAGGTTTGACTCCCTCCAACTGTTCCTCACTTATGGTGAGGTTGGCAAAGGGAAACCTGCCACTGAAAGATCCATTGCCAGGTCGATTGTCTCTTGTATCCAATTTTGTTATGAAAAACTGGGTAAGGTTCCTCCCTCAGGCCTGAGGGCTCACTCTACCAGAGGTACAGCTGCTTCCCTGGCTGCGGCCAGGGACATCCCTACCCTAGAGATATGTCAAGCAGCTACCTGGAAAACAGTTCACACTTTTACCAAGCATTACTCCCTGGACATCCAGGCTAGGAGTGATGCTCGGTTTGGCACAGCTCTGCTTCAGAGCCTATTTCCTAAGTAGGTTCTGTTCCTCCTCCATGGAGGTACTGCTGTGTAGTCTACATATGTCATAATATAGCAAGACTTCATGTTGTTTGAAGAAAAAATTACTCACCTTAGTAATGTTGTTTCTTCTAATGGAGTCTTGCTATATTATGACCTCCCCCCCTGCCTGCCCCTCTCAGAACCTCTGTTTTTGGGATGTGGCTGGGCAGTGCAGTGTTGGCCCTTAGTAGATGCCCACCTTATCGTTTCACCCCTCCTTTTTTGGGGTGACTTGGTGTTGTGTTTTTCATTTTTTGGGTCTCCTGACTTGAGTTTTTGTTTTGGGACCAAAAAATGTGTTCTTGTGTTTAGTAGCCAGTTGGCTAGTGTAGGTTTACAGCTTCCACACAGGACCTCAATGAGTTTAGCTCGTAAAGATCTGACGGTTTGAGTTTGAGGAACAACAGACAGAGTTTCAACTGAGCTCGAGCTCAGCGTTCCATGCCTGGCATGGAAAGTTAACTCTTTCACCTCAGGAGCAGTTCGAAGGTTGGGACTCACTGCATATGTCATAATATAGCAAGATTCCATTAGAAGAAACAACATTACTAAGGTAAGTAATTTTTTCTTCCCGCTCCTCAACAGTCTGTCGGCAACCCTCCTGAAGGCACTTCCCCTTCAGATGATACTTCTGACCCAGGGGTCCATGGTCCATCCCAACCTGAACGCGCTTCACCTTCCCGCTTGGCTCCTGAAGAGACAGAGGTGAATAGGGTCACTGTTTCCCATAAGGTTTCAGATATTATGTTGTCTGTGTGTAAACCAGCCACTAGAAAGACCTACACAGCCAAGTTTAAGTGTTTCTCTTTCTGGTGTGCAAAATCCTCTTTGAACCATTTTTCCTGCCCACCAAATAAAGTCTAGAAGTACCTTTTAGACCTCTCAAATTCAGGTCTGCAGTACTTCACTGTCAAAGTTCATCTCTGTGCCATTTCGGCTTATCATGAGCCAGTACATTCCTTGTCTCTGGCTCAGTTACCTGTAGTTAAGAGGTTTCTTAAGGGTATTCTGCATACCAGACCTCCTATCAGACGTCCAGTCGCAGCCTGGGACATTAACCTTGTACTAGACATGCTCACTTGGAAACCTTTCGAGCCTCTAGCTACCTGTGAGTTGAAGTTCCTCACTTGGAAAATGGCCTTCCTGGTGGCCATCACTTCGGCCAGTAGAGTTTCTGAAATACCTGCTCTGGTCACAGACCCCCGTACACTGTATTTCACAAGGACAAAGTAGTTCTTAGGACTCACCCTAAGTTTCTTCCTAAGGTTGTCTCAGAATTTCATCTAAACTAACCTTTAGTCCTACCTACCTACCTACTTTGCTAACTTTTAGAATGAAGGGGAATGTACCCTTCATTCTTTGGATGTTCAAAGAGCAATGCGATTCTATCTGGATAGAACAAAAGAAATTTGTAAGGCTCAACAATTGTTCGTTTCCTTCAGTGAGACCCGGCTGGGTCAACCTGTTGCTGTTATGCACATTTCAGTGTGGCTGGTAGCATGCCTCCACCACTGCTATTCCATGGCACAGGTTAAGCTAGAAGGGAGAGTGTACACTCACTCTACTGGAGCAGTTGCGGCATCTCTGGCAGAAATCCGTAACATGCCCTTTGCAGATTTTTGCAATGCGGATACATGGAGCTCTGTGCATACTTTCGTAAAGCACTGTGCTTTAGATGTCCATGCCAGACGATATCTGTCATTTGGTAGGACTAGTCTTCGTGGACTTCTGTTCTAAGTATGTGAGCTTTCAGTTTCTCCAGCCGCCTGTCTCGGGGGTTTATTAGCTCGGTACTCTCCCATTAGTGTGAATGTAGTAGTAATGTTTTATTGTTAAGAAAATTAAAATTGTTTTTACAGTATCGAAACATCATATTACAAAGATTAAAACAAAGTGACACATTTAAAAACATTCATCACGTAAAAGCAGAATTTACAAATAGAGGTATAACAATTTGTGAATACCAGTAGTAAACCATTTTCCGTAGTTTTTCATACGGTTTTATCTTTATTACCAATGTGTTATTTTTTATACTCAATTATCCTACAAAATCTTGATAGTTTTGTAAGTGAAATGCATTACATGTTTTTAAGAGATAATTGAGCTGGTACTTTGGTTCCATGTCTCATTATGATTATATTTCTCCTAAGTATAAGCATCTTCGGAATTTATGCAATGGGCAGAGTAACAGGAGATGTATTGAGGAGTCTTCTTCCTTCCTACAAGCACATTGATCTTACCTATCCCATATAATTTCCTTGAGCTATTACTCTCAACAAGCCCAAATCTGAATCTTGTAAAAAGCTTTCCTATTATTAGGGTTTTTTATTAGATTGAAATATTGTTCCATTCCTAGTTGATTTTTTATGTTGTCTGCTAGCCATGCACTGTGTTTATAATTTTTGCCAGTGCAATTTCTTTCTGTAGATAAATATCTTTTATACTGGCTTTTATAACTGCTTTTAAATGTTCCTGTTGAATTCCGTAACTGATCATTTTTTCCAGAACGACAATGCTTGGGAAGGTAAAACCTTAAATGTGTATGATAACGTCTCCTCTATGCATATCCTAGAAAGGTGATCATCTTGCATATTATATGCTTTGAACCAGTAATTGATTGCTCTAATTTCTGACCAGCACTTGATTGGTAATTGACCAAGTTCCAATCTCACTAAGCAAGAAGAAGCCGCACTATTTGGTAGTGCCAACAGTTGTTTATAAAATTTGTTACCTATTATCTCTAACTGATCTGTTTTTCCTTGTCCCCAGATCTCCGCCCCATATAAAATCTGGGAATGCACTTTAGCATTTATTACTCTCAATAATCCCCTTACTGATTGGCCTCCAAATTTATAATTGAATCTTTCAAACAAAGGAAGAACTCTAATCAGTTTAACCATTACTGAATTAAAATGTTCTTTCCATTTAAGATCATATGTGTATACAATACCGAGATAGCAGAATTATGCCACATATTCAATATCCTTATTCCTGCATCTTAATCTACATATCTTGTTTTTCTTGGCAAAATTATTACTGAATTTCATATACTTGTTTTAATAAAATTAATCTCAAGGTCTAGTTTGTCACATTCTTTATAAAATTGATTTATACTTCTACTTATCCCTAAGTAACTCGTGGATATCAATTCCACGTCATTGGTGTAAGCCAGGTAAGGGCAATCCCTAGATCCCAGCTTGGGGATGTGCGGCTCCGGACTCCTGATCCCAAGCAATGCCTTATTAAGGAACAAATTGAACAAGATAGGGGATATTACACATCCCTGATGAAGGCCTGTGTTTGATGGAAATATTTTAGTACAATCTCCTTCGGTGTTATATCGTACTGTAGTAAGATCATCAAAACATACATTTTTTACTAATTGTAAGATATCTTGGTCCATACCATAATCCTGTAATACCTCCCAGAGTGTCCCTCTCCTTACTCAGTCAAAGGCAGCCCTTAAGTGAATAAAAACACAGAACAACTTCTGTTTCTTTATATTTATATATTTATGTATCAAATGAGAAAGGGCAAAGCATTGATCTGTTGTGGAATGCCCTGGCATGAAGCCAGCCTGTGCCTCATCCAGAATTTTCTCCTGAGTTGTCCATTTCAGTATACTATTAAGTAATATTCTTGTAAATATATTTTGAGAATTATCCAATAAACTGATTGGTCTATAATTGCTGGGGTCTCTACATTCTCCTTTCTTAAAAATAGGGACAGTTATTTTCCTCCTCCATGAATCCGGTATCATTCCAGTATTTATGACAGAGGCGAATAAACCATAAAGAACCGGTACCCAAAAGGCCGGGTCATCTATGAAAATATCCATCAGGAACCCGTCGGTTCCCGAGGCTTTATGCTTTTTGACTTCGCTAATTGCTTGAAGGATATCTTCTGGGGTATTTTTAAATGATAGTAGAGACCATTCCTCTTTTCCTTTGAGCAAGTCATCTCCCTGTATGTAAAACGTAACTTTGAAGTGTCTTTCCCAGGTTATTGGGTCTATGTGGGCCTCAAGTTCTTCTGATATTCTGTCCCATCCTTTTAGGACCATCTGCCAAAATTTTTTATTGTCATTCTCAGAGGTTATTTTTTCAGATTGACTCCACAGTTTAATTCTATATTTTCTTCTTTTTTCATTTAGAATCCTCTTATAGTTTTTTCTTTTTTCATTCAATTCTGCTTTATTATCTTTAGTGGGATATTTATATGTCTTTCTTGCACGTTTATTTGAAGACTTTTTGTGATTCCTACATTCTTCATTGAACCATTTACTCCGTTTCTTTACTTTAATGGTCCTAAATCCCATTATAGTGGATGATATTAATTTCATAATTTCACTGAACTTAATAATAAATTCCACTGTGGGTTTACATTGAATTAAATTTGATAATTCCTCTCTAATTCCAGAGTCTTTCAATAGATGGATTGATTTGAAATCTGACAGTAAGTCCCATTTAATCCCTTTCCTTATCCTTACTATTCATGTATCCCATTTTCTCTGAATTTTTATATGTGTCCACAAATCTATATTGATTTCTAATGGGCAATGTTCACTCTCCATTTTCATTCTAACCCTAAGGTCCTTCAGGGATGGGATCAATTCTAATGAGATCCAACACAAATCCAATATTGAAGAACCCTTAGTTCCAATATAGGTAAACACACCTTCTTTGTCTCCCCTTGTTCTCCCATTAATCAAGAGTAATGCTTTTTTTCCTAATTGTTGGATCAGTCTCGAACCTCTTCTGCATTGTTTGTGATCTCTACTCTTCCTAGTCAGACTGACTACGTTTGGATGTGAAGCTGCACATGCTGAAGGTAGGTCACCAGGCATTTCCTGACTGTGTCCAACTCATGCATTGAAATCTCCTACTATTATAAACTTGCAGGCAGGATCTGATATCTGGCAACATTCTACTACCTCTGATAATTTCTCCAAGTCACTTTCTTCAGAATACTTAGATCCTTTAGGTGGGAAATAGACAATAATTTATAATTTGATATGTTGACCACCATTCTTATGGGCAGAATATGTTCCGAATCTATATCTAGTTCAGTATGAGCCACTTTGTTCAATATTCTGCAACAAGTACTTAAACCCCCTGACAATCTACCATATTTCTTAGAGCTCCTCGCTTGTTTATGAAAGCTTTTATAGCTTTTGAGTGTTAACTTTTTCTTGGACCAAGTTTTCTGGAGACAGATGAATGTAAATTGTGACAGATAATGTATAAAAGAAGGATCAGCTAATCTGTTCTTTAGCCCTGCTACATTCCATGATAACATGTTATTGTCCTCAGACTTCACATCTTTTTCGGAGTTATCAGTGCCCTCTAAATCATGTCAATCTTCCAGATCTTGCAATATTTTACAACGGTTTGCTGTCTTGACCATATTTATCCAGTATTCATTTCCTATGGCTGATTCATCCTTCCCTCCTGTTTTTTCATCTTCTCCGTATAAATAAATTTCTACTTTATCCAAGATTTCAGCTTAGAGAGATTATATCTATAACTCTTCTCATTTTTAACCCCTAACGAAATTTGTCCCCCATCCTCATGTCTTTCAGCATATTTAACCAGAGAGGGCAACTTGCTGTCTCTAGTTAAATTCTGCAAAAGACCAATGGCCTTTACCAGAAGATTATGTTTAGTTTCATATAAGATACTGTTTAAACCAAAAACTGATATCACCAAATCCTTCTTTTGATCAGACCTATTATTAATATTTTTATAAAATTCTGGAAATAATGCTTTGATTTCAATCACCCTGTCAATCTCCATTCCCATTTTCCTTAATTCAGCTTTTTGGTTTTCTATGTCCTTACGTACATAGTACTGATCAGAAAGCAATAATACCATTTCTGTATCTATTAAGGGTCTAATAATACTAAGTTTGGACATAAGTATGTCATTACCAGTCTTATTTTTAAGGTAAATCCTATGAGTTGTTTTAAACTTTCATTCAGTTTCTCTTCAGTTTCGTCTGGCATAATAGAAACTTTATGCAGGGATAGAACAAAGTCAGATTCCAAAGTTCTATATAAGAAGCACTCCAAATTCTTCTGTGCCTTCAAATCCTTCCATTCCTTCTCAGTATCTATTCAGTGCCTTTTCTCTTCATTATCTAATCTGTCATTACAAACTGACTGGCTGCTCTCTTTTTTAGTTAATATTGCTGGCTCTTGTACAGGGGTTCCATTTGACTTTTGTTTTCCTTTATTCTTTCCTTTGTTATCCTTTTTTTTAATGATTTTTTTCTTGTACCTCTTTGTTCTATTTCCCTTCCCTACTTCTAGATTTCCATCCCTTTCCTTCCTTTTCTCTATGAATGTAATCTTATTATGTTCTAGTTCTTTTGCTTGTAGATTTTCCCCCACTTTGGATTCAATATCATTGAATGTTCCCCTTTTGCCAAACAAACTTTCATCCCCTATGAAGGGTTCTGATAACTCTCCATCTGAGACCACAATACTCTGTATTTTAAGTTTCTTCCTTTTTTCATTAACTATTAATTCTTTATGTCCTAGTTCTCTTTCTCTTTGCTCTACTCCCTTGTTCCAGATCACAGGATTACCTAATCTTAATTCCTCTAAGACACTGTTACTTTGGTCAAATCCATCTGGTAGCTTTACTAATTTCCTTGTAAAGTCATCATCAAAGGTGTTCCCTGACGATGCCTGCTCTGTGTTGGTACAAGCTTTATTCTTCAATTCTACAGCTAGATCTGGCAACTTGGTATCTATAATGTCTTTATCTGTTTTGAAACTGCAGTTACAGATCTTGTCTGAATCATTTTGTGTGATACTTTCTTTTTCCCAATCTTTATTACCCAATTTATCATATAGCCAATCCAATTTACTTTTATTTTCAATACAAATTCCTTTTACAAAAGAAAGGTTTTGAGAGATATTAATCAGTTGTTCGTAGATCATGGAATTGGCTAATAATGGGTCCCTAAGTGCCCTCACACATTCCCTAGTTAAACTTTGTAAAGGTGGTGTGTCCTCCTTTATGGGGCTCATGAATTGCATCATTTCATTTATAGACCATAATATTTCAGGGGATATCTCTTCTTGAAACCCCCACATATTTTTAATTCTCTCATTATTCTCTTGAGGCACCAAGAGAGGGGAGCTGCAGTTGTCTAATAAAGTCGTTTTAACGCTATTAAATTCCTTAATTTTCTCTTCTAGCTTCGTATTAGCTGGAATGGTTTCTTTTAAATTTACAACCATATTATTAACTTCTGCCTTTGCCTGTTCAATATCTCTAGAGTTTTGTAAATGTCCGAAATTGAGCACCAGGGGTGTCTGAGATTCCAAGGCAGCTCTGCTACACTGTTCAGAAGAATTAGTAACTTCTGCTTGCTCCTGATAAGGGGATTCTTTCTTTCTAATTCTCTGGACCCCCTGGTTCTTTCTGACTTCTGATTCAACTTGGATACCATACCCTTCCAGAGATCCAAAACAGTAGGCTGTACCAATTTAATTTTATCTGGCATCACCATCTTAATTACCAAATTTGTAGATACATCAGTTAACACATTTTTAATTAAGTCCACATTGCCTTCTTCGGAGAGTGAACTACTATTTTTAACCAATTTCTTACTTGCAAGGTGCCCAATATTCTCAACCTACAGACTGTCTATCTGTTATCATGCGCTTGGCTTCTTTATTCAAATGTTTTAAGTCATCCAAGGAACCTGCTTGTGCCCCTTGTCCCATTGCTCTTAATCCCAACCTCTTATTACTTTTAGGAACCATACTTTTCCTCCTCAGTGATTTTACAGGCTGCTTATTGTTTGCTCTGCCCCTAGTCATTACAGGCATAATGAGACCAACAATAAAATGAAATAGTAACCGAGTGACTAACACTTGAAAATATCTGTAGGTAACCCCTACACAAACGAGATAAAGGTGTAGCCCTATGTAAACATAAAGAGATGTAACAGCCTACACATCAGTCACCAAAACAGCATCAGTATCACTGTAAAAAAAAGGAGGAAAACCAAAAAAAGATAAAAATCCTCCACACTCCTTGTTAATTATTATGATACCTCAAGTCCTTTCGGATGCCTTTCTTGTGGACATCACTACTTGATATAATTTTGGGGTTTAATCTGCACAGTTTTTAATGATAACAGCATATAATTTTAGGTCCTTTTCTTTCCCCTTCCTTTCTCTGGTTCAGTAAAAAGGCTCCTTCCAAAGATGTCCCATACAGTTCATGTTTCGACAATTCACTCAAGATGTTATGTTTTTCCGAGCTGTTTGTGTTCCCAGAAATCTTATTTAAATAAAAATGAGTCTCCTACAGTCCTCCAATGCCTCCAGTATTTCCAGAGGCAGTAGCCAGTAGCAGTTCTTAGCTTGAGTCTCAACCCTCGTTTAATATTCCAACATTCCACTGTTAAAACATATTAAAAATAACCAGGGCCAAATATATTTTCCTTCTTTTCCAAACTAATCACAACTATACAGTTTAAGTTTACCCTTTACTCTCTCCCCATCTCTTTCTCTTTGTAACTTTAAAAAGTGAAAACGGAAGAACTATACTCTATATACATTTTCTGCAGCACAATTAATAAAATTAATTGAATTAGCTTACTTTTATTTCAGTAGCTATTCCACAATATATAAAAACCTTCAAACTCAGGCTGGTGCAGGTGCGCTTATGCTTGCTTGAGTCTCTTCACTGTCAACCACGTAATTGTGCAAAACAAAATGCCAGCACTATCGGCGAATAAAAGACTAAATGAGCTCTTAAACTTATAGAGCTTGATGAAGCAATAACAGTTCTTTGAGCATCTGCCCTGCACTACAGCTACAAGCTGAATGAATGAAATCTACAACCCCTGATCTCACCTGGGCTTTTATACTCCGAGACCACATGAGGAAACCGGCCAATGGCGAGTCACTCACCTGTCTCTTACTTCCTAGTTTAACAGGAAAGAAAAAAGATTTTTATGATCCAAAATAGCTCAATACTTTAAATACTTTAAACAGAAAAATATAATAGACAGACAGAAAGGTCAAAGAAGCAAGCACTAGCGCACAAAGCCGCTTCACTCACCCTTCACAAAAAAAAGGATCTGCTGGACCCTTACTCTTCTGCTGCTGGTGAGTGCCACAAGCTAACAAAAATCCTCACATTTTTTTTTTTTTACTAACCACTAATCTTTATCCACTAAAAAAATTATCTAATGTTTTTTAAACATATTACAAACACATAGTCATATGCAGGCATAGATGTATGGTACAAAATGAGACGGTAGATGGTAAAACCAGTAAACAGTCAATTTCAGTACTGAGTGTTGGAGGTATTAATGAAGTATTAATAAAGTTCATATACTTCTTCTTATCACTACAGTCTCTGAGAATGGACTTTTATTGTAGTCTCTATTGTAATCTCTGCTGGGTAGCCAGGTTTTACTGTAACCTCAGGTCTCCCCTACTGTTCCAGTCAGACCACAAGGCCTCGAAGCCCCTGCGGGCTACGTCGGGTCCTGCTAATTCCTTATTGGGTGGCTCCTCACACCGCTAGGACTCCAACCCCAACAGGCAGGTCTGAAAGCACTGGTCCACTCCACCACTACACAGCAAAGATGAACGAACGGAGGGCTCAAAGCTGTACTGGAAAGGTCTATAAAATTAAAATTCAGTGTGGCGATGGTGGCATACCTTTTCTTAAAATAAAACAAGCATTTCACAGACTCCTGATACAGATGCTACACTCCTCAGCATCCTAGTGACTAGCACCTCCATCTCCAACTCAGCTACTCCACAACTTTAGTAACTGCGCAAGTAATATTGTGACCTGGTTTAAATCTTGACTGATACATTGTGAGAGAAGCTTGTGGGAGTTCAAATAATGCAGTAGTTAGGTAGAGTTTTTTTTTTTTTATTTAATTTTCGAGCTGGCAGACAAAACAGAAATTTAGCAGTAACATTTAGAGTCACAGACAGTGCCTCCTTTAAAGACAGGCACAACTGATGCTGTTTTCCAATCCAATCCATGAGTGGTGGAGACTTTATGTCCAGGGAGATATGGAAATTACGTACCTACCATAAATCTTCCTGGACTAAGTCTCCATCACTTAGTCACACTAGTGGGATAGCGCCATAGGTGCTAGGACCAAGCGGGAGCCTACAGTTTTCTGAAGGGTTGGCGCCGAGACAGGACCATGCATGTGTGGCACCTATGTAGGCTATCTTGGTGTCGACCCTCCAATCACCTCAGTTCCTTTTCTCCCACCATCGAGTGTGCTTGGATGTCGACGTCACTCGTCTGCCGGAGTCTAAGTTTTCGTCTATACGACAGCAGCATTCAACGTTTAATTTAATATTTTAACTAGTAATTTCTTATTTTACGATCAAGAAGAAGATTATGAAGAAGAAAAAAAATAAATTTTTTCCTGCCATCAACGGAGTCGTCCTTAGACGGTAGCAGTGACGGTAGGAGGACTTCGTTTGAAAGTTTTTATGGCAGAGGGGCTGTGTCCGGTCCGCCGCCCTTAATTAGGGGGGGGTGTCTGACTACTGACAGTCCTGTGCTCAGGGGGAGAACAGTCCTCCATAGCACAAGTCTAGCGGTTCCAGGGATCCGGCTCCACTTAACCTCGAGCTCCTCTTCCTCGTTGGGAGAAGAAGATTCGGTGCCGCTCGAGGTTGCCCGTTGGTACGTCTGCACAAGGATTGTTCGTCAGGAAGGGCGATGGATCTGAACTGACTTTGGTGGGTTCCTCTTGGCACTGCTCCTAACAGCTGCATTCTGAACTCCGGGCTCCGTCTCTGTCCTCGTTGGAGCTCCGGTGGGCAGTTTCACCTCTGGGCCACTCCTATGGAGCAGGGGGTTTGACTTTCCAGTTTTTCCTGGCTTTGTTCCTGATTTTGGGACCTCCGGGCCTCGGAGCCGTTGGACCGGAGCCAGGTCGATTGGCTCATGAATGGTGAGGTGCTCTTTTGGTGCCTTTGCCATCGTGTTGACCCCTCGTGCCTACCCCCTCTCCCTTTTCCTTGCAGGGGCTGGCACGGGCACCACCTTTTTCCTTCTCCCCTTCTCAGGATTTCCATAGGCATTTTCCTTCAGCACCGAGCCTCAGTGCCTTGATTGGCGCCATTCCACAGTGCCTTGGTCAGCACCGTGCCTTAGTTGGCGCCGTGGCTCGGTGCCTTGGTTGGCACCGAGCCTCGGAGCTGTGGCTCGGTGCCTTGGTCGGCTCTGTGCCTCAGTGCCTTGGTCAGTGCCATGCCTTAGCGTCATTGCTCTGTGCAGTGCCATGGGTGCTCTTGTTGCTGTTGTTGGTTGCCGGCGCCGTCAGTGGTGCTGCACACCCATGGGTGGCGCCGTGCACCTGTGGACAGTGCCGTGCACCCACGGGCAGATCTGAGCACCTGCGGGCGGCGGCGTGCACCCGCAGGTGGTGCCATGGATGGCACCTGCAGGTGCCAGGGGTGGCGCCAGGAGCACCTGTGGGTGCCGCAGGTGGCGCCGTGAGTGCCCACAGGTACCATGGGTGCTACAGGTGCCATGGGTGACACTGGTGCCATGAGTACCGTGGGTGCCACAGGTGGCATCACAGGCACCCATGGGTGCCACTGGTGCCCTAGTGTGCCATTCTTGCCATGGGTGCCATGGTACCATGGGTATCAGGGGTATCAGGGGCACCCTCGGGTGTCATTGCTACATGGGTGCCGGGGTGCCTGCGGGTACTGCCACGGCTGCCCTTGGGTATCGCCCAGGTTGGCATAAGCACTGCTTGGTGCCCTCCTGTGCCATGAGTGATGCTGGTGCCGCACAGGTGCTAGTGGGTGCTGTCTGGCAGAATTAGTGACACATTTTTCCTTTTCGGACTTCCTTTCCACAGAACTTGTGGCGGGACGTTTATCGCAGAATGAATTCCTGTTCTGCGGATTATTTTCTCCACATATCTTAGTGAGTGGCGGTCTATGTGGGATCTTGTGTCACCCAACGGTTTTCTGCTGATGGAACTCTACTGTACTGCTGTGCCAGCGGAATCTCATTCTGCTCAGCACTTTCAAACAACATGAAGTCTTGCTATTGTCAGATTCTTTCTCTGCCTCACTGAACAGTCGCTCCGGAGATTTCTCCTGCTGCTCAGTTCATTTTGTCGGTTAAAAAGTGTCATTTCTCAGTTTTTAAACCGCATTTTGTCTGTATTTAAACCGCAACCGGTCGGTTCAAGCTCTGTCTGTGGTATCGTAAGTAATAGATAGGTTTTACATTATTTCTGTGTGGAACTTGCAAACGATATTATCGTTCGGTTTGAACCGATCAGGTTGTTGTTAAACTTTATTAAATTGCAATTTAGAGTGCGGTTCCTGTTCTTATCGGTTCTAAAAACGGATTTCATTACGTTTCCATGACCCGTGACACGGTTGGGAACCGATAAGGGTTTCTTGCTTGGCGGATTGCCGTAAACGGGCAAGTTTTTGGTTAGGCTGGCACAATGTCTGAGTAACCCAAAAGAAAAACCGGGCCCACTGGGTTTCAGCACTGTAGTGTCTGTGGGGAAGCCTTTGCCAAGGCTGACCCACACACCACATGTGTTTATTGTCTGGGGTTTGACCACCTCAGTGCAGACTGCCAGATTTGCAAGAATTTCCTTGCAGCTACCCTGGATAAGAGAGTTGGTAGGCTCAGGGAACGAGAGGCCAAGAAGTCCGCTGACCAGGATGGCCAGCCCGGTTCGGTGCCAACCGAACCGGAGGGAGTGCCCTCTGACCAGGGCGAGACTTCCTCGGGCAAACGGAGAGCTGACTCGGAGGAGTCAGTCCCAGCAAAAAGGACTAGAAAATCAGCAGGTGTGGAGCCAAAATTTCCTTCTCCAACCGCTGCAGAGATAGCCAAAGCGATCAAAATTGTCCAGTCGCTTTCCCCGGTTCCAACCAAACCGGCACCATCAGGTAAGCGGTCGGTTCGGTCGGTGCCACCGGTTCAGGATTATGATATAGAGGAATTTTATGAACCGGAGGAGGGGGAGGAAGATTATGAAGAGAGTGAATGTGATTTTGAAAGTCTGGATGTGCCCATTGAACCGGACATCTCCCCAGACAGACCTTTAGGAGTGTCTCCCCCTAGGCTTTCTGAGTCCCCTTCTCATTTTATGTTTTATAAAAAGGTGGCTGAAACCCTCCAGCTTCCTTTGGAAGAAGCTGTGGACGAACAGGAGGAGCCTGACTATGTGGAAATGATGGATATCCCAGAGTCCAGGAGACTGTCTATTCCCTTACATGAATCTTTTAGGAAACAGACAATAAAGATTTTAAAAGCTCCTCACACTATACCTCCTGTGGATAAAAAAAAATGGACAAGAGGTACACATTGTCAGGCTCTGATACGGAGTTCCTTTCAGAACAATGCAGCCATGTTGGGGTAGTGCAGGCTGCAGCCTGTGATAAGGCAAATATTCCCTTGGCCTCACACCCCCCTGACAAGGACTCCAGGAGGATTGATGCCATGGCAAAGAAACAGTACATGGCGGCATCCTTGGGACTCAGACAGGCAAATTATATGGCCTATGTTGCCAGATACCAGAAATCCAGATGGGATACTGTTATGGCTCTAGCGAAACAGGTCCCTGGCCAGCTTGCCAAGGAGCTGGAGCAGGTGGCTGCTGATGGTATTGAGGCATCCAAGGTGCAATTCCATGCTGCAGTGGACTCTAGTGATGTATCTTCAAGAGTCATGGCTACATCTGTGGCTTTTCACAGAATGGCTTGGCTCAGGTGTACTAGCCTGTCACAGGATACCCAGGCTAAGGCCATGGATTCTCCTGTTGTGGGTAACTCTCTGTTTGGGGAGCAGACAGAGAATTACATGAAGAAAATGGATGAGTATAGAACTACCTATAGGAGTGCACAGGCCAAGGAAAGGCAGGCCACTCCTCAGTGGCAGCCTTCCAGGGGCAGGGCCAGGCCTCTTCACAGGCCATTTTACCAAGCCCAGGCCTCCTCTTCAGCTTATGCTCAGAGGGAGTTCTTCAGAGGGAGAGGCAGACGGGCTACGAGCAGGCCTGCTCCCACCCCCCAGCCTAAAGCCCCTGCCAAACAAGCTCCCTGATGGGACAACCAGGGCCGATTCACCATTGCCTGTAGGGGGCAGGCTGGCTTACTTCATCCAGGACTGGAAGTCTTTAACATCAGACAAATGGGTCCTGGAGGTAGTAAGCCAGGGACTGGTTCTCATCTTCAAAAAATTTCCAAAGATGAGAACCAGATCCTTTCCACCTGCAAATCCATCAGAGGCTCTCGCCCTAGAAACAGAAGTTTCAGCCCTCCTGGCTGTCAGAGCTGTAGAAAGGTTTCCTCCCCTACACCAGGGCAAAGGACTGTACTCCAGGTACTTCCTTACCCCAAAAAAGACAGGAGAATGGCGGCCCATCCTGGATCTCAGATACCTAAACAAGCACCTTTCAAAACCAAGATTCAAAATGGTGACTCTGGGAATTATTTTACCTCTCTAAGGCCAGGGACTGGCTAGTGTCCCTGGACCTCAAGGATGCCTACTTCCATGTTCTCAAGAAGCTCCCACCGAAAGTACCTCAGATCTGAACTGCCCTCAGGCCATTACCAGTTCAGAGCAATGCCCTTCGGCCTCACCTCTGCCCCAAGGGTATTCACAAAATGTCTGGCAGTAGCAGTTGCTCATTTAAGAAGGCAAAAGATTGCCATCTTTTCCTTACTTGGACGACTGGCTCATAGTGGGCCAGTCTCCAGCACAAGTCAAATTACACCTTCAGGTTACTCAGCAGCTGCTTACATCTCTAGGTTTCCTTCTCGGTCTCCCAAAGTCAGTTCTAGAGCCTGTTCAGCTACTCACCTTCATAGGTGCAGAACTGAACACTCAACAGGCCAGAGCCTCCTTTCCTCTAGAAGGAGCAAGGACCCTGGTTTCTCTGGCCTCCTTCTTCACTCTGCAGGTCTCTCGACCAGCAAGGCATTTTCTGCAGCTCCTCGGGCACATGGCTGCTTCCACAGCGGTAGTGCAGGGAGCAAGATTTCAGATGAGGGACATTCAGTTCCATTTAGAGCCTTCTGGTCTCAAAAGAGAGATCCTCTAACCAAATTGATCCCAGTAACTCGAACCCTGATCCAGGCCCTGCAGTGGTGGCAGGATCAGAGCAATCTGAGACAAGGGGTTCCCTTCATTCCTCAGTCTCACTCCTTGACCCTTACTACAGATGCATCCCTCTTGGGGTGGGGAGCTCACATGGGCGACCTCACCACCCAGGGATTGTGGTCCCCTCAGGAATCTCTGCTCCACATCAACCTGTTGGAACTCAGAGCAGTTTTTCTAGCACTTCAGTTTTTTTCCACATCTGTTCAGAACAGAGTGGTTCAGCTCAGGACGGACAACACCACCACAATGTGGTACATCAACAAGCAAGGGGGCACTTGGTCTACAGCCTTGTGCACCGAAGCAATGAAGTTGTGGTCTCTGGCTTATTCCCTGAACACCTCCCTTATTGCAGTTCACCTCCCAGGCAAGGACAATGTCCTGGCAGATGCTCTCAGCAGGATTTCCCAGGGCCATCACGAATGGTCACTGGATCCCCTAATTCTGGAGTAGTATTTGCCAGGTGGGGCACCTCAGATAGATCTTTTGCAGCCCCAGACAATCACCAACTTCCTCTTTTTGCTGCAGGCCCCCAGTGTTGGGCTCAGTCCTCTGGATGCCTTCCTTCTCAACTCGGAAGGAAGTTTCTCTGTATCCCCCCGTTCAAGGTGCTAGTCAAAATCAGATCTCAACCTTGCAAGATGATTCTGATTGCTCCAGACTGGGCCAGACAGCCCTGGTATCCACTCCTTTTGTCCTTAGCAGTCCACCTTCCCCTGTGTCTCCCCAGGAATCACAATATGTTAACCTGTGCCCAGGGGAGGGTTTGGTACCCGAATCTCAAATCTCTCAATCTCAAGGCCTGGCTCTTGAAGAGTTAGAGTTTGCTGACCTATATCCTTTCCAAGGGTGTACTCGATATCTTGAAGGCTTCTAGGAAGCCTTCCACCAGGGCTACTTATAATTCCAAATGGAAAAGATTTTCCATATGGTGCCCTGGCAAGAATATTTCCCCAGAGTCTGCTGGTTTTCCCACAGTTCTGGATTATATGGTACATTTGAATTCCTTGGGGCTGAGACCAGCTACCCTAAAAGTGCACCTGGCAGCCGTATCTGCTTTCTTATCAGCAGGTAAACCCTCTTCCCTTTCAGCTCATCCGGTATTCTCTAAGTTTTTCAAGGGGTTGCTTCACACCAACCCTCCATTCAGGGACCCTGCCCCTGCCTGGGATCTTAATGTTTGCATTGCCCAGCTAATGCAACCCCTTTCTCAACCATTGTCTTCAGCAGAGCTTAAGTACTTGACTTGGAAAACTGTGTTTTTGGTAGCCATCACTTCTGCCAGGCGCATAAGTGAACTACAAGCATTGTCAGTGGAGCCTGATTTTATCTCCTTTCATAGGGATAAAGTGGTCGTCAGAACTAACAGAAAGTTCTTGCCTAAAGTGGTCTCGGACTTTCACCTTAATCAATCCATTTCTCTCCCTGTGTACTTCACTGACCATTCCTTCTCTGGTGAGAGGAGATTACACAGTTTAGATGTCAAAAGAGCCCTTAGTTACTACATAGAGCGTACCAAGGGTCACAGGTTTGACTCCCTCCAGCTGTTCCTCACTTATGGTGAGGTAGGCAAAGGCAAACCTGCCACTAAAAGATCCATTGCCAGGTGGATCGTCTCTTGTATCCAATTTTGTTGCCAAAAACTGGGTAAGGTTCCCCCTTCAGGCCTGAGGGCTCACTCTACCAGAGGTACAGCTGCTTCCTGGCTGCAGCCAGGGACATCCCTATCATAGAGATATGTCAAGCAGCTACCTGAAAAACAGTTCACACTTTCACCAAGCATTACTCCCTGGACATCCAGGCTAGGAGTGATGCTCGGTTTGGCACAGCTGTGCTTCAGAGCCTATTTCCTAAGTAGGTTCTGGCCCTCCTCCATGGAGGTACTGCTGTGTAGTCTGCATATGTCATAATATAGCAAGACTTCATGTTGTTTGAAGAAAAAATTACTCACCTTAGTAATGCTGTTTCTTCTAATGGAGTCTTGCTATATTATGACCTCCCCGCCTGCCCTTCTCAGAACCTCTGTTTTGGGATGTGGGTGGGCAGTGCACTGTTGGCACTTATAAGTTACCCACTTTGTTTTTCTTCACCCCCTTTTTTTCTGGGGTGCTTACTGTTGTGTTTTTCATTTTTTGGATCCCCTGACTTGAGTCTTGGTTTTGGGACCAAAAAATGTGTTAATATTTTAGTAGCCGGTTGGCTAGTGTAGGTTTACAGCTTCCACACAGAACCTTAGTGAGTTTTGCTTGTAAAGATCTGACAGTTTGAGTTTGAAGAACAACAGACAGAGTTCTCAACCAAGCTCGCGCTCAAGATTCCATGCCTGGCATGGAAGTTAACTCTTTTACCTCCGGAGCAGTTCTAAGGTTGGGACTTACTGCATATGTCATAATATAGGAAGACTCCATTAGAAGAAACAACATTACTAAGGTGAGTAATTTTTTCTTCTCCGCTCCCTACATGGTACCAAGCTCCTCGACATCCTTCCTGATGGCAGAGTCTGTAGTAGCTCTGACCTAGACCTCTCTTGGAGGTTCTTCTAGGGTAGACGTGCATCTAGATGGGTCTTTCCCTGTCCTTCTGGTCAGTAATACAGCGGACGACTCATTTTATATACTGAAGGGCACGTCCTCTCTATCATCAGGGTCCGTGATAGAAAATCTTTTCAGTAGTTCCTCAGTTATGGGGTCCACTGTAGTATTTCACACTGCGTCTATGGACCATACACTTCTGCGTCTAGACTTTTTCAATTGTCAAGACAGTTACACTCAGTGGAACATTCTAATTTAATGGTCGGAAGCCGCTCTGGCTCTTCCGCTCCTTTGATAGGGGTATATTGCCCCCTTGTGATATTGCCCCTTTGGTGGCTTCTTCGGCACAGGTGGTTAACATCTCTCCAGCTGTGATTATTAGTCCGGTCATGATTTCGGTATGGACGCTCAGACTCCTTCTGCACTCAGATGGAGAACATCTTCGTCATTTTGTATCAAGACAATCCTTGTGAAATAGCAGCCTGAAAGCCTTGTTAAGTTCGGACTAAAAAAAAAAAAAAAGGTTTATCACAGCACAGGGTCTAGCCGAAATTACCCGATACCTCCCTTTTTTGAATCTGGTCATGTTCCGCCTCAGCCAGAAGAAGCCAGAAGGGGAAGGAAACATATTCAATTCAGTGCTTTACAGTAACTGGTAATTGCTATTTTTCTTTTAAACTTAGATTTTGGGCTTTTAGTGACACTGTACTTTCTATGTTGTCTTTACTTAGAATTGTTTTTGGGCTGTTGAAAATTTAAAACATAGTGGTGGTGTATTTCTTTGCTGTCTTTAATAACTACAAATTTTGGCCCCCCCTTCCCCCAACTATTAAATATATGCCCTGTTAAATCTGATTGATAGGAGCTAAACACAGGGTATAGTAAGGGGTGTGGAGTAGGAAGGGCATAAGGAGGAAGAAGCCCACCCTCAGCACGACAAGTGTTTTGACTCATTTCTTTATTTATAGGTTTATTTTCTTTTTTTTAAAAAAGAAAAGTATCTGAGGATCAGTGGCAGGATTTTTAGGATAGTAAATTAATAAAAAGGGAACTAGGAGAGCTTCAGTAGCAGACAAGTAGTGGAATAGCAGTATAATTGCAGTATAATGTGGGGAGTGGTGCAATGCAGTGGCTGTAGGGCAGCCATATTCAGGCAGACCTTCTGGACACTGAGGTGCTGCCCTATCTGCATGCATCTCTCTGGACTGCGGGATGAGGTAGCCAGACTCAGAGTGGAAGTAAACTGGGTCAGGAGTACCATCACCCCTATCCAGAGACCACCTAGTCCAATGCAGCTGCCTCAAAAGATGCCGCAAACGAGGAGCACTTGGATGACAGTGGGCTCAGGGCGCGTTAGAGCAGTCAGGCAGAGGCACTTCCCAGATCCTATTCCACTGAAGAACTCATATGCCACACTGGCAAACGGGGACAACCAAATAGAGGTACCCAGAGAAGTGGAAGGAAAGGATGTGGAGGTTAGCCAAGGAGGTGACCTCAGCGGGGAAAGCAGTAGACCCTAGAGGAGGAGGAAGCGAATCTTGGTGGGGGACTCCATCATAAGAGGGATCCAGCTAGGAACACAGGAGGGGGAGGACAGAGAGGTGAGGTGCCTACCAGGTGCCACAGCATGGAGGGATGGAAGGAAGATCCTGGGGATCACTGGGAAGGCAAGATAGGAGGGTGAGGTGGATGTCATTATCCACCTAGGTACTAATGACCTGGCCAATGGGAGCCAAAGGAAGTTCAGGAAGAGTTTTGGAAATTGGGGAGGGGTCTCAAGCAAGTAGCTACTTCTGTCACTTTCTCGGAAGTACTACCCGCGAGAGGCAAGGGAGAGCATAGGGGTGCATGCACCAGGAACTTTAACTCATGGTTGAAGAACTGGTGCTGTGAGGAGGGGTTTGGATTCATTGGTGACTGGGGACCCACCTGGAGGGATGGAGGTTTGTTCAAGCCTGACGGCCTGCATCCATCCTGGAGGGGAATCCAAGCACTCAATGATGAGTTCAAATGCTACATTGACAAGCATTTAAACTAGCAAAGGGGGGTGGCAGGCTAGCAAGGAGGGTACCTACTTGATCACCCCCCACAGCTAACAGTGGAACCAGTGAACCAGAGGAGTGGCTATCTCTACAAAGCAGTGTGCAAAAGATGGAGATTAGCGCCCAAGAGGTGGATAGGCAGAAAAGGGGCAAAATTCAACAGAAAGGCACACAGCAAGGAGAACCAGGGATAAAGGACAACCAAGGAAGTGGCTGGAGTAAAACAGCGAAACAGTCTAGGGTGGTCAAATCATGGAAAGCCATGTGTACAAATGCCAGGAGTCTTAGCAACAAGATGGAAGATCTGGAGGCTGACATGGTGCAGTCAGACCTGGACATTGTGGCCATCACTGAAACCTGATGTAATGATAACCATGACTGGGAGATGGCCATACCTGGCTACAACATATTCAGAAGAGACAGGGCAGGCAGGAAGGGAGGAGGAGTGGCACTGTATGTGAAAAATGACATAAGGGCCACAGAGATCCAGGAGGAACAAAATGGGGGAGAGATACTGTGGATTAAGATGGAAAGGAAAATGGGGCCAGCCATCCGCACAGGTATGGTCTATAGACCACCAGCCCAGGAGGAAGAAACAGATAGGGAGCTGATGCTAGCCATCCAAAGGATGGCAGACAAGGGTGAGGTAGTACTGGTTGGAGACTTCAGTATTCCAGACGTGGACTGGAGCATCCCAGCAGCAGCATCAACTAGGAGCAGATTTATCCTAGACTTCCTTTAGGGTGCCTTCCTCAAGCAACTGGTCATGGAACCAACTCACAGAAGGCAATACTGGACCTTGTGCTCACAAACAGGGACAGTGTGATGGGGGTAACAGTGGGGGAGCACCTGGGGAACAGTGACCACCAGTCATTGTGGTTTGAAATCACAGAAAGAGCAGAACCAAAACCACAAAAAACACGTATCCTGGATTTTAGGGGCAGACTTTGGGAAAATGGGAGATACTTGAAAAAGCATTAAAGGGAATGGGGCAGGAATCAGGGTTGAGGAACAGTGGCATTATTTAAAATGGGGATTACAAGAGCAACAGAATTATGCATTAAGCAGGTTAGCAAGAGGAAAAGGAAGAGGAGACCATTATGGTTTTCCAAAGAGGTAGCAAAGAAAGTGAAAGCCAAAAAGATTGCATTCAGGCAACAAAAAGACACAGACAGAAGGGATTGGGAGAAGTACCAGGAGAAGCAAAGGGAGGCAGGGAGGTCTGTAAGGAAACCAAAGCTCAGACAGAAGAACACATTGCAAAATCAGTGGGTAGAGGGACAAAACCTTTTACAGATACATAAGGAAAAAAGAAAGGCAAAGGAGGGATAGTGAGACTGAAGGAGGAGGATGGGGGCTGTGGAGGATGACAACAGTAAAGGTGACATATTGAACAGGTATTTCTGCTCAGTTTTTACTGAGGAAGAGGAGGTAATGGTTCTGAAGGAGTACAAGGGTGAGAATAGTGCAGAAATGGACTAGTCCTTTGCACGAGAAAGGATCCTGAAGGAACTGGAAGTAATGAGTTTATAAAGCAATGGGGCCAGATGGGGAACCCAGGGTCCTTAAAGAACTAAAGGTGGCGGTTGAACCTCTGGCTATCCTGTTTAGCGATCACTGGAAACAGGAGGTACCAAAGACTGGAGGACAGCAGATGCAGTCCCTTATACAAAGTGGAAATAAAGAGGAAGGGAACTACAGACCAGTCAGCCTCACCTCGGTAGTGGGGAAGATCATGGAGCACTACTGAAGGAGAGATTGTGGAACTTCTGGTTGTCAATGGACTACAGGACCCAAGGCAGCATGGTTCCACCAGGGAGGTCATGTCAGACCAACTTCGTTGAATTTTTTGACTGGGTAACTAGGGAGGTGGATCAGGGGAGCGCACTGAACATGGCCTATCTGGACTTCAGCAAGGCTTTTGACACTGTGCTACATAGAAGACTATTATACAAACTGGGGAATATGGGTGTGGACAGGACAGTAGTGTGGTGGGTAGGTAACTGGCTGGGTGGCAGGACACAGAGGGTGGTGGTAAATGACTGTCACTCCAATGACCAGTGGGGTCAGTGCTGGGACCGGTCCTGTTCAACATCTTCATCAGTGACATTGCGCAGGATCTTGAAGGCAGAATTTCACTGTTTGCTGATGACACAAAGCTCTGTAACAGAGTAGACACACCAGAGGGTGTAGACAGAATGAGAAGGGACCTGCAGAAACTTGAAGAATGGTCAGGGGTTTCGCAGTTAAAATTCAATGCAAAGAAGTGCAAGATAATGCATATGGGGCACAAAAACTCTGGCACAATATATCAGTTGTGGGGTGAGGATATAGCATGCACCAAGAAGGAAAGGGATCTTGGGGTTATCATCTCTGATGACCTCAAGGTAGGAAACAGTGTGACAAGGCAGCAGGTAAAGCACATAGGATGCTGGGATGCATAGGCAGGGCAACACCAGCCGGAAAGAGAGGTCATAATTCCACTATACAAGACACTAGTGAGCCCCACCTGGAGTACAGTGTACAGTTCTGGAGACCTTACCTACGTAAGGACATAGACAGGGTAGAGAAGGTTCAGAGGAGGGCAACAAAGATGGTGCATGGATTGCATCACAAGTCCTATGAGGACAGGTTGAAGGAAGTGAACATGTACTCCCTGGAGGAGAAGAGGGAGAGATGGGATATGATAGAGACATACAAGTATCTTGCAGGGAGGAACAGGGTGCAGGAATACACTATTTTTAAGTGAAAAAGATATTCCAGGACTAGAGGGCATGGGATGAAGTTGGAGGGAGGACGATGCAGAGGAAACGTGAGGAAGAATTTCTTCACAGAACGGGTGGTGGACAAGTGGAACACCCTGCCAGAGGAAGTGGTGGGGGCTGAAACAATCACGGGATTTAAGAATGCATGGGATAGACATAAAGGAATGCTGGAGGTCAAGGGTAAGGGGCAACAAACTTCTAGGAAAACATAAACTGAACTTACAAGCTCAAATGGGAAGACTGGGTGGGCCATAGGCCCTTATCTGCCGACACTGTCTATGTATCTATGTAGCTAGCCCCTGAGGTGCTCTTCTCCGAAGTACGATAAAGAGTACCTGACTTCTTCTTCCCTTGGGGGAGTCCAATCCAGCAGCGGTACTGGTCATCTCTTTCTCTAAGAGAGATTTCTCTTATTCAGAGACATTTCCTAGACTTAGGCAACTGCCCAGTCTGTTAATTCCCCTTCTTTTGTCAGGCTTTCTTCTCTTGAGCAGAGCCTTGCAGAAGCGACTCTCCACCGAGTCAGAACTCAGATTCCTACTTCCTTGCTTGCTTAACTTAATAGGCAATTTTCTTCCTCTTGACGGAAGGTCAAGCAGGTCTTTTTTCTGAGGTAGCTTCTCGAATATTCACACCTTCGGTTCCTGCGCACTGTTCCATGCCAGTCGCTCATGAAGCTATCCTCTTCAAGTGCGTGATGGAGTTATGATGTTTGTTTTTCAACAAACAAACTAGAATCCTTTCCTACTCTCTTCAGGGAGGCCAGAGTGGGTAGTGCCTCACCGCATTTAGTCACTGCCTCATTCAGTTACTTCAACAAATGGGTTAGCCCTAACTTGGTCCTGCTGTGTCCCTCCTCGATGCACATCTGCCTCTATTTGCCTTAGAAATCCAGCCCCTGTTTTTTTCTGTCGGAATGTTTTTTCCGCAGTGGACACATCCTCCTGTACACTTTTTCCTTTCTTCCCTAAGTTCAGAGACTGCTACTACAGTTGTACACACAGGGGCAGGATGATTCCTTTTGGAAAATGCAGTGGGTAGGATCTGGTTCTACTAGACCACCATGAGAGGCTTCTAAGTCGTGCTTGGCCTTCCATCAGAAAGGTTCCTGTGGCTAAGTGGAGACCATTCTCCTTGATGGGCTAACCCCACCTGGACCCCCTTGCTCACCAAGTAAGGGGTTCAAGTGCTCCTGGACCTGTTGTTTACAGGTCAGCCATATTTGATAGTGGGGGTTTCCATCGGCACTTTCTGGTCTACCCTGAACCAGTAGACTTTACCTCCAACTGTTTCAGTTCCTGAGGTCCCTTTACGTTACATTAGTACATGTCTTTGACACTATTAATTTTGGTCCTGTACCAAATTGTGAAGCCAGGTTCTTGCCACTCTCCTAGAGTGGTTGCGGCTTCCTGGCAGACTTTCATTTTGTGTCTATTGCAGTCGTCTGCAAAGTGGTGAGTTACAACTTGAGCACTTATCTTGTAGGCACTATGTTCTAGTTGCTCTTTACAAGACAGCTCCTTTTATTAGCAGGACAGCCCTTGGCTGTCCTTTCTGAGTGAGCTACCACCCTACTCAGGGTTGTTGGTTTTAGCTTGGCACTCTCCCACTAGTGTGAATGAGTGATGGAGACTTAGTCCAGGAAGATATGGAAATTACGTACTTACCGTAATTATTGATCTTTTTGGACAGTCTCCATCACTCATTCACACTCTCACCCACCATCCCCTGGGTTCACTCATTTTCTTCCCTGGTCTTCATGGTCCTATGGTTCAGACTGTGAGGACATTATTCTTTGACCTTTCTTGCAAAGGCCATCTGGGCCCTCTCAGGCCGAGAAACTCAGGATGAGTTATTCTCATCAGTTATGCTGCACCTCCTTGGTCAAAAAGATACTGAGGCGGTTGGAGGGTCGATGCCGAGATAGCCTACATAGGCGCGGGCTAGTCTCGTGCTGCGCATGCGTGGTCCTGTCTTGGCACCGACCCTTCAGAAAATTTTAGGCTTCCGCTTGGTCCTAGCGCCTCTGGTGCTATCCCAGTAGTGTGAATGAGTGATGGAGACTGTCCAAGAAGATCAATAATTACGGTAAGTACGTAATTTCCATTTCTTGATCTTCTTGGACAAAGTCTCTACCACTCACTCACACACCCACCCGCCAAGTCCCAAGCTCACGTCTCTGTTTTTGGTCTTCACTCCCTCAATGGCTGGGCTGCAAAGACTCTATTGTTGACTCTTCTTACACGGGTCATTTAGACTATCTTATGTCCGATTTTGTTAGGTTAGACCTCTAAGTCAGTTACACTGCACCTCCTCGGGAAAAAAGGTACTGAGGCGGTTGGAGGGTCAACACCGAGGTAGCTTTACTGCACGAGCCATGGCTCGCAGTGCCACTTCCTCGTGGCTCCATCTTCGGTGCCAACCCTCTTGCAAAGTTTGCTCCCACTGGGTCCTAGCACCTCCGGTATAGATCCTATTAGTGTGAATGAGTGGTGGAGACTTCGTCCAAGAAGATCAAGAATTACGGTAGGTACGTAATTTCCATTTTCCTTTTGTCTCCCCACTTCCTCGCTAGAGTTCTCTCCTTCTAAACTGTAGTGACGGTCTGTCCATAGATGGCTACTCCACAGTGCAACCGCCTGCCTGACAACACCGTGCCCTGCCAATTCTATTAATTTAACAGTTTTGTAGGTGTCCTCTCTCAATATCCCACGTAAAAGGAGCATTAAACAACAGAAAGGTACCTGTTCTTTTCATCCAAGCTTGCCAAACCGCCCCATTCCTCGGGCAGTTTCCCAAGCAAACAATCACTAAATGAATCCTTCACTAAATTAATAAAATACAGTGAATGATTCAGTGTTTGTGAAAAAAAACAACTGTTAAAAACGTTTAAATTAAGCAGTCAGTGCCTGTGTGGGAACAAGAAACCATGATAATCAACTAAAAAAAACAGGCAAACTACAGATGCTCAATTAGGACAAAAGTGCTTGAGTAAAAAAAAAAAACACATAATTAAGATACAGGCGGAGGAACTATTTTATTTCAAATCAAGTGAGAGTTTCAACATTAACATAGAAGTCTTATTTTCAAACACATAAAATACAGTGGCCCATTTTCTGAGTGCAATATTACCATCCCGGGTGGGCGGTATGGGCAATACCGGACCTTCCAGGGACTATAAGGCCCTCCACCTGCAGCGTCGGGACTCATTACGCCCCGAGTGGTCCGGTATAGCCCAATACCACCCACCCTGTTGGGTATTATTGCTTACTCAGAGCAGTGGAGCCTGCCCCCCTACTTCAGAGGGGCAAAGGCTTTTATTCCAGATACTTCCTCACCCAAAAGGAAAACGGGGACTGGCAACTCATTCAGGACCTAAAACTCCTGAACAAGCATGTGTCAAAACCAAAGTTTAGGGTGGTCATTTTGGCCATGATTATCTCTACCCTGCAAAAGGGAGACTGGCTGGCATCCTTGGATCTAAAGGATGCCTATTTCCACATCCCAATCTGACCCAGCCACAGAAAGTACCTGAGGTTCAGATTGCCCTCAGGTCACTAACCTCAGCCCCCAGGGCATTCGCAAAGTGTCTGTTTGTAGTAGTGGCACACTTGAGAAGGCAGGGAGTCACTGTGTTCCCATACCTAGACGACTGACTAGTCATAAGGCAGTCCCTGCAACACACCAGAGACTCTCTAGCTCTTGCCTGGAGCACAGTGGAGTCTCTGGGCTTCCTGGTAAATGCCCAGAAGTCTCAGCTGCAGCCATTTCAGGTCCTGGACTTCATAGGGGCAGAGTTGGATACCAGCCAGGGAAGAGCTTTTCTTCCCCAGAACAGAGTAAGCGGTATTCTGCAGCTGGCAGGATCATTCCAGCTAAACAGACCCAAGCCAGCAAGACAATTCCTGTGACTACTGGACCACATGGCAGCTGCCACAGCAGTGGTGCCAGGCTTCAGGTTCTAGATGAGAGACATTCAGTTCCACTTGCGAGCTCAGTGGTCTCGAAGGGATTCTCTGGCCAAGCTGGTGCCAGTCACAAATACCCTGTTACAGGCCCTGCAGTAGTGGCTAGACTGCGAGAACCTCATGGAGGGAACTCCCTTCTAAAAGGAGGATCTGTCAGTAGTGCTTACCGCAGATGCTTCCCTCCTGGGCTGGGGGGCACACATGCTCCACCTCACTGCCGGTGGCACGTGATCTCCCGAGGAGTCGCTTCTTTACATCAGTCTGTTAGAGCTCAGGGCAGTGTACCTGGTTCTTCAGGCATTTGTGCTGCACCTAAAAGACTAGGTAGTGCAGGTCAAAACAGACAACGCTACCGCCATGTACTACATCAACCAACAAGGGAGCACCAGGTCCACCCTACTGTGCACAGAGGCCATGATGGTGTGGAGCCTGGCCTACTCCTACAGATGTTTCTGTCTGCCATGCACCTACCAGGAAAAGACAACATTCTGGCAGTCTCCCTTAGCAGGATCAGCCAGAATCATCACGAGTGGTCCCTGAATACACAGGTACTTCAGTCAGTATTCAGACAGTGGGGCACACCAGAGATGGATCTTATCTGTGTCCATCTTCACTATTCATCACTGGTGGGTTCTAGCCAGAGGATCAGGACCCCGCGGGAACTTTTTTTTTGTAAAGGGGAAGAGCCGATGTCGAAGCAGTGCCTCCCTCGAGGCTGACACATTGCGTGGCGCTCGTGGGTTGGCCAGTAACTGACACCGACTCCTGCTCAGTCCCAGTTCTGCTTTTCCCGCCATCGAGTGAACATGACCTCGTGTGGAGCGAATTTACTGTATCAGCGGCCTAGTCCATTGGATCGTCCCAGTTCTGTGCAGCTGCGCTTCTCAGTGCAGTCGACTGGTATGACCTTCCTTTTTTCATTTTTTGACAACACCGAGTGCTGTTTTTGTTTGTTATTTTCCATCTAGTCATGTCTCATTTGGGGGACAAGAAGAAACTTTCCCAAGGCAGGTCAGCCTCCTATGCTACAGTGTTCTTGCTGCTGGCTTTTCTCCATCTTGGACCAGTTTGATCAGTGCTTGACCTGCTTGGGCCCAAACCACGATATGGATCATTGCAGTGCCTGTTTTTCCATGGATCATCGAGTTTTGGAAGTGCGCACGTTTAAAGTCGGACATGCATTGCCGACTTTCGGTGGACAGGCGTGCACCAGGGATGCCAAATGCAGGTCTCTTGACCCTTCCTCTGGTTCCCCTTCCAGTTCTATATGGCCCGTGGAGGAGGTTTTTTTCTGCCTCTTCAAGCCTCGCCTTGGCGGAAACCCCTATTACGGTGCAGGAGGCCCAGTCTGATTCCTCCTGGCAGTCATCTCCTCAGAGGTGAAGACTCCCCTGGTGTCGGGCCTAAGGTATCTGGGCCCAGCTTGGCATCTTCCTCGGCACTGTCTATTGGTACCGCCTTGGATCCATGGAGCAGGTCCTCATTGCTGCCCCTGATCCCGGTGCCGCGTGTGGTTCCGGGGATCGTGGCGGCACCGTGGGCAGTGTGGAGTCATCTTGCAGTGCCTAAAGTGGAGGGGTTCATGGAGTGGTCTGGGTCCGTGCCTCCTCCGGGGAGGATGACGATTCGGAGGTGAACCCAGGCTGGCTCCCGGATTCTTTGGATTCCTCAGACTCCTCTTTGCCCAACACAATGACTCCAGTTCAGAGCTCCCCCTTGTACTCGGCAGTTACTACTGGCACTGCTGTTGGTGGTTCCGGACAGTGTTCCAGTGCTGGGGATGGTACCGGTGGCTCTTCCAGTGCCAGTGGTTCTCCTGCTCTTGTAAGGGGTGTACCCCCCTGCTATGGGTGCTCAGGCTGGGCCCATTTCTGGGTCCACTAGGGCACCTAGAGCAGGGGAGGGTGCTCTTGTGGTAGCCGTCTCTCAGGCATCAGCTACTGTGACTGACCTGCCTAGGCTAACTTTGAGGAAGAGGTGCCTCTCTGAGTCTGAGGGGTTGAGGACACAGAATCAGGGGAAGCGTCCCTCCCTTATAGCCTGCAGGGGTTTGGGTAGAAGTCCCAGTGCCGGTCCTGTCTTTCCCCCTGAAGTCTGCCTGGGAGGAATCTCATGTTTAGAGGCTAGGGGCCGCCCTTCTGGGCTCATGCAGCCCCAGTCGGCTCGCAGGGGGGATTCTCTTTTAGGGCTCTGTCCTGACCGCTTCAGTCCAGTTGAACGGCCTTCGACTGCTTCAACCAATGGATCCTCTCAGGCTTTAAGGTCACCTGTTCAGTCTCCCAGCCCTGGCAGAGGTCACCCTCCTCTGCAGAGGTGTTTGGCCCCTCTGCCTCTGCCAAGCCCTCCCTCTCTCCCAGGCCACTCCAGTCCTATGGGACCCCTGACCTGGGAACAGTTCAAATCCATGGCTGCACTATTCCCTGCCTATAATGGGTTCATGGTCGAAGAGGTGTTCCACCATTCTCCTGTACAACCAGTGCCTGGCTGTCTGGATTCGTCAGCTTAATCATCTTCCTCACTTGAAGGAGAGGATCCCTCCATGCACTTGTCCCCAGCTGCTGACCTGTCCAGTTATCAGTGCTTCCTTTCGGAGTTGGTCGACGAGCTCCATATTTCTAGACTAGGAAGTCGCGATCCTGAGTGGCTGTCACGGGCCTTTTCAGGTGGTTCCCACCTGGCCTTCCCCCTTCAGGGAGGCATCGTACCGCACCTGGAGAAGTCCTTCAGCCCTCTCTCCAACCCCGAGGGACTGCCAGCGCAGGTACTGCGCACCCCTAGGGTCTCCAGGAGCCTTAGCTCACCCTCCTTCAGAGATGACGCTCCTAGATACTCCTTCTGAGCATAGATGCAGGAGACGTGACCGACCCCCGGAACAGACTCTGCTGAGTTTGACTTTTGAGGGAGGAGAGTATTTTCTTTGGCACATCTCTTTCTATCTCTTTCAGCCCATCAGGCCCATCATGCTGTCTACAACAGGCACTTATGGTCCTTACTAGAACAAATCCTAGTTTCTTTCCCTGATTTGGAGGCAACCAGACAAGCCATTGCCCTCTCCGCACAGGACCTGGATCTTGTGAGGCACCAAGCAAGGCCATCGTATGACGCCAGTGAGGTGGCATCCAGGCTGGCGGGGACAGCAATTTGCATAAGGTGGACGACATGTCTTTGTCTTTCAAGCAACATGAAGTCTTGCTGTATTCTGACATTATGCAGTTAGTCCCAGCACTTGAACCACTCTGGAGAGGAAAGAGTTAATTCTCTGCCAGAGCATAGAACATTGAGCTCGAGCTCGGTTCAGACCTCTATCTGCTGCACTTCAAAGCGTAACCGTCAGATTCTTTACTCCGCCTAACTGAACAGTTGCTCCAGAGAATCTCCTTCGCTTGTCGGTTCGGTCTCAGTAAAACGTTGGTTTTAAACCATATATTTTATTGTTTTTTTCAGTTCAGATCCCTGTCTGTGGTACAGTAAGTGTTGTAGGTAGAGGACATTAGTTTATTTTCTGTGTGTGGAAATTGTAAAACTTATTAATCGGTCCGACTGGAACTGATTGTTCTTTCTTTCTTTATTTTGTAAAGTCTTTGGTTTATTGGTATTAGTGTGAGGTACCGGTCCCTATCGGTTTCAAAAAAATGTTTTTTTAGATGTTTTTTTCCACAGCCTGTAAGATGCTTGGTAACTGATAGGGGGGTCTTGCCTGGCTTTAAAGCTGCTAAAGGGTAAGTGGATAGGATGGCTACATGTGAGAAACCCAAAAGAAGAACCAGGTCCACTGGGTTTCAGCACTGTAGTGAGTGTGGGGATCCCTTTGCTAAGGCAGACCCTCACACCCCCTGTGTGTACTGTCTGGAGTTTAACCACCTCGATTCAAACTGCCAAGTATGTAAGAATTTCCCGAAGGCCACCCTGGACAAGAGATTGGGCAGGCTTAGGAAAAAGGAGGCCGAGAAGTCCGCTGATCCAGATGGCCAGCCCGGTTCTGTTCCGACCGAATCTGAGGGAGTGTCCACTGACTTGGGCAATACTTCCTTGGGCAAAAGAAGAGCCGATCCCAAGGGGTCAGTTCTGTCTAAGAGAAAAAAGAAATCGACCGGTTCGGATCCAGAACCGTCACGTCCAACCGCCTAAGAAATTGCCAGGGCGATTAGCATTGTAGAATCACTCCGTTCAGTTCCGGCTGATCCGGCACCTCCCGGTAGGTAGTCGGGTCCTCCGATTCCGGAATATTGTCTGGATGATTACTATGAACTGGATTTGGAGGGGGAAGAAGGGTTCGATGATGATGGTGTGGAAGGCCTGGATGAGCCCATTGAACAGGACATCTCCCCAGACAGGCCTTCCAATGTTTCCCCTCCTAGGCTTTCTGAGTCCCCTTCCCACTATTTGTTTTACAAAAAAGTGGAAGAGACCCTCCAGCTCCCTCTGGTCGAAGCTGTTGAGGAACAAGAGGAGCTTGACTATGTAGAGATGATGGACATCCCAGAGTCCAAAAGGCTGTCTGTTCCCCTCCATAAATCTTTTGGGAAACAGACACAAAAAATTCTTCAGACACCAAATTCATTACCTTCTGTGGACAAGAGAATGGACAGAAGGTATATGCCGTCAGGCTCAGGTACAGAGTACTTGTTCCAACAATGCAGCCATTCTGGGGTCATGCAGGCTGCAGACTGTGACAAAGCTAATATAACTTTGGCTTCACACACCCCAGATAAAGACTCTAAGAAGGTGGATGCTATGGCCAAGAAAACAGTACTTGGCATCCTCCTTGGGATTCAGGCAGGCAAGCTATATGGTCTACACAGCCAGATACCAGAAGTCCAGGTGGGATACTGTTCTACAGCTGGCTAAACAGGCTTCCCCCTAGCTAGCCAAAGAGCTGGAGGAGGTGGCTACTGATGGGATTGAGGCATCCAAAATCCAATTTCATGCTGTTGTGGACTCTAATGATGTTTCATCATGAGTCATGGCTACATCTGTGTCTCTTAGGAGATTTGCTTGGCTCAGATGTATTAGCCTGTCACAGGACACCCAGGCTAAGGCCATGGATTTCCCTGTAGTGGGTAATTCTTTGTTTGGAGAGCAGACAGAGAATTACATGAAAAAGGTGGATGAATATAGGACCACCTACAGGAGTGCACAGGCCAAGGAAAGGCAGGCAAGTCCTCAGAAGCAGCAATCTCGGGGCATGGGCAGGCCTTTCTTTCCACGGGCCCTTCCACCAGGCAAAGGCCTCCTCTCCTTTTCCTAAGAGGGAGTTCTTCAGAGGGAGAGGCAGAAGGGGATGAGCAGGGCTGCATTCTCCTCTCAGTCCAAGGCTTCTGCCAAGCAGACACTCTGATGTGTCAGCCTGGGTTGACTCCCCCTTTCCAGTAGGAGGCAGGCTGGCTTACTACTTCTAGACCTGGAAGTCTGTTACCTCAGATAGGTGGGTCCTGGAGGTAGTAAGCTAGGGACTGACTCTCAGCTTCAAAAAATTTCCAAAGCAGAGGGTCAGGTCCTTTCCCCCTGCAAACATCTCCAAAACCATTGCCCTAGAGGCAGAGGTTTCCTCTCTGCTGGCTCTCAGAGCCATAGAGAGAGTTCCAGCTACACACAGGGGCAAAGGTCTGTACTCCAGATACTTTCTTACCCCAAAAAAGACAGGTGAGTGGCGGCCCATCCTAGATCTAAGATACTTAAACAAGCACCTAGTCAAGCCAAAATTCAAAATGGTGACTCGGGGAATAATTCTTCCCTCTCTGAGGCAAGGGGATTGGTTAGCTTCCCTGGACCTCAAGGATGCCTATTTTCACATTCCCATCAGGTGCTCCCACAGAAAGTACCTCAGGTTCAAACTGCCTTCAGGCCTTTATCAGTTTAGAGCAATGCCCTTCTGACTAACATCAGCACCAAGGGTGTTCACAAAATGCCTAGCAGTAGTAGTGGCCTTTCTAAGGAGACAAAACATTTCCATATTTCCATACTTGGATGACTGGCTCATTGTGGGGCAGTCTCCAGACCAAGTCAAGTCAAACCTGCTAGTGACCCAGCAATTGCTCACTTCTCTAGGATTTCTCCTCAAATCTTCCAAAGTCAGTTCTCGAACCAGTGCAACTCCTGACCTTCATAGGGGTAGAGCTGGACACTGTCCGAGCAAGAGCTTTTCTTTCTCTGGCAAGGGTGAAGGCCCTTACAGACCTGGCTTCTTCTTTTCGCCTTCTGGTGTCTCGACCTGCAAGGCATTTCCTTCAACTCCTGGGCCACATGGCACTTTCCACTGCAGTGGTACAAGGGGCCAGATTTCAGATGAGGGACATCCAGTTCCACTTGAGGGCTTTTTGGTCTCAGAAAAAAAGATCCTCTAACCAAACTGATTCCAGTGACTCAGACTCTGATCCAGACTCTCCAATGGTGGTTGGATCAGGACAACTTCAGACAAGAAGTCCCATTCATCATCCAGACTCTTTCTGTGATATAACCACAGATGCTTCATTCCTGGGGTAGGGAGCTCACTCGGGTGTTCCCACAGCACAGGGAGTGTAGTCCCCTCAGGAGTCTCTACTGCATATCAGTCTTCTGGAGCTAATGGCAGTGTACGTGGCTGTCCAGGCTTTCTTGGACTCAGTACAGAACTAGATGGTTCAGGGCAGGACAGACAACACCACCACCATGTGGTACATCAACAAGCAGGGAGGCACTCCGTCTATGGCCTTGTGCATGGAAGCCATGAAATTATGGTCCCTGGCTTATTCCCTGCAGACATCTCTGGTAGCAGTCCACCTCCCAGGGAAGGACAATGTGCTAGCAGATGCTCTGAGCAGGATATCTCAGGGCCATCACGAATGGTCCCTGGATCCCCTAGTGTTAAAAGTGACTTTTTTCAAGAAGGGGCACTCCTGAGATGGATCTCTTTGCAGCCCCAGTCAGAAACTTCCTCTCTTCTGTTGCAGACCCCCAGTCTTGGGCTCAGTCCCCCTGGATGCTCTAATTCTGGATTGGGAAGGGAAAGTTTATATTTGCCTTTCCCCCCTTTACTCTATTGTTCAAGGTTCTGGTCAAGATACGGTCACAGTCTTGCAAAGTGATCTTGATTGCTCCAGACTGGGCCAGGCAGCCTTGATATCCTCTATTGCTGTCTCTAACAGTCCATCTTCCCCTATCTCTTCCCAAGAATCACAGTCTGTTAACCTCCTCTCAGGGGAGGTTTTGGTACCCCAACCTTCGGTCTCTCAATCTCAAGGCGTGGCTCTTGAAGAGTTAGAATATGCAAGCCTGCATCTGTCTCAGGGAGTTTTGGATATTCTCAAAGCCTCTCCAAAACCTGCTACCAGAAAAACTTATAATTCCAAATGGAAGAGATTCAGCATATGGTGTTCCAATAGGCAGATATCCCCATATACTGCTGATTTGGTTACAGTTCTGGATTATATGGTTCAACTTAATGGCTTAGGCCTCAGACCAACTACTCTGAAAGTACACTTGGCAGCTGTTTCTGCATTTCTGTCAGTGAGGAAGGCTTCCTTTCTGGCATCTCACCCTGTTTTCTGTAAATTCTTTAAAGGATTGCTCCATACCATCCTCCTTTTAAGGACCCTACTCATGCTTGGGATCTTAATGTTTGCATTGCTTACCTTATGCAACCCATTTTGAGCTTTTGGCCTCAGCAGAACTTAAGTACTTGACTTGGAAAGCTGTGTTCCTGGTAGCTGTTACCTCTGCCAGGCGTATCAGTGAATTACAAGCTCTGTCAGTGGAGCCTGATTTTATCTCATTCCATAGAGATAAGGTGGTCCTTAGAACTAACAGGAGGTTCTTACCCAAAGTGGTTTCAGATTTTCATGTGAACCAGTCCATGTCTCTTCCTGTCTTCTTCATTGATCATTCTTCTTCAGGAGAGAGAAGGTTACACAGCTTGGATGTTAAGAGTGCACTTAGCTACTACATTGAGCGCACTAAGGCACTTAGGTTTGACTGTACTCAGTTGTTTCTCACTTATAGTGAAGTGAGAAATGGCAAACCTGCTACTAAGATGACTATTGCCAGGTGGATTGTCTTGTATACAATTCTGCTATGAGAAGCTAGGCAAAATACCCCTTCAGGCCTGAGGGCTCATTCGACTGGAGGGTACAGCTGCTTCTCTGGCTGCTGCCAGAGATGTACCACTATTAGAGATATGCAAAGCTGCCACCTGGAATCCAGTCCATACATTCGCCAAGCATTACTCCCTGGATATCCAGGCTAGGAGTGATGCTAAGTTTGGTACAGCAGTACTGCAGAGCCTATTCCTAAAATAGGTTTGGTCACTTCTCCATGGAAGTACTGCTTGGTAGTCTGCATAATGTCAAAATACAGCAAGACTTCATGTTGTTTGAAGAAAAAATTACTCACCTTAATAACTGTGTTTCTTCTAATGGAGTCTTGCTGTATTCTGATCTCCCACCCTGCCTCCCCTCTCAGAACCTGGTTTTTGGGAAGTGGGCTGGCAGGTACAGTGCTACATCTCAGGGGTGCACTTAACACTCGCCCCATATAGAGAGGGGGAGTTGGTTATGTTTATGTTGTTCTTTTATAGTTATGTTGTTCACTATCTAGTTTTTGTTTTGGAGTTCTTGAGTCTTTTGGGACCCAAAACATGTGGTTGCCTTTTGGCTAGTTAATTTACAATTTCCACCTAGCAGGTGTAGTTAGTTAGCATTAGCTCGTAAGAGTGTGACAGTTACACTTTGAAGTGCAGCAGATAGAGGTTTGAACCGAGCTCGAGCTCAACGCTCTATACTCTGGCATAGAGTTAACTCTTTCTTCTCCAGAGCAGTTCAAGTGCTGGGGCTAACTGCATAATGGCAGAATACAGCAAGATTCCATTAGAAGAAACACAATTACTAAGGTGAGTAATTATTTCATCCTGGTTATTACCCATGGCCTGGTGAAGGGTGACTGCCTCCTTTTTCTGGGGAGCCCACCTTTTTTTTCCCTCAGGTTGAGGCGAGAACTTCATGGGTGACTGCCTTCTCCCAGCCAGGGGAAAACCCCACCTCACCCAGACCAGTTTCAGGCCTAATTAGACCTGGGAGGGTTTCCCCCCTCCAATGTCTCCCCCACAGGAGGCTGAGGGACTTCCATCCCTCAAGGAGGTTCCAGGTCCCCTTCGTGGGGGGCTTGGTATTCACCCACCAGTGATGAATGGTGAAGATTGACACAGATAAGATATGAAAATTACGTACTTACCGTAATTCTTGAACTTTCTGTGTATCTTCACCATTCATCACTGCTTCCCACCCTCCATCCCCTATTGGACCTCAGTCTCTGGGTGATGCCTTCTCCCTGTCTGATTTTTTTTCCAAATGGTGACCCTTGTGGTCGTTCTTCTGACAACTCTTGGCTTCGCTCCTCTTCTGAGGGTGTCGGGGTGTCTTGGGAAAGACAAGCAAGGAGGCAACCCTCTTTGTTAAAGATCACCGGGGTCTCCTTTCCATCCTGACGGGATCCTCCTCTATTGGTCGGAACCGTCCTTGGATCCACAATCTGCTTTAATCTAAAACCTTTGGGGTTCTCTTTAAAGCAGTGTTGGTAGGGCCCTGGTGATCCCTTCCTTCTAACTGCTGCTTTAAGTGGTTTCCCCTTGCAGGATTCCCCCCTGGGGAATCTCATTCATCCTTTTTAAAAATAATCCTCTCATAGCTTCATCTCTCCTCCTTCGGAGGTGACACTTCTCTAAAATCTCTTGGGAGGCTTACTTTTGTTAGGAGGATGCTGCTTCCAGGTGGGTCCTGTCCCCACTCTGGAATATTCTTAGACAAGAAGGGGAGACATTGGCCTCCAACTCTCTTTTGGATCCAGTGAGGACGCCTTGGAATTGGTGCCCTGCCCTACCTCTCCTGGGCTTCAAGTCAGCCATTCCTTTTGGATAGTCTTAAGTTAGAAGATTTCTTCGCCACTCCCATTTTGGAGAAAAGAAATATGGCTTAAAAGCAGTGGTGCCATTCTTCAGCCTTGGGCAGTCATCTGGACCCCTGTGAGTGAAGTACGGTGTCTCTCCTCTCTTCTCTCCCTTCTACTTTTCTTTTTCCCCTCCCTTATTCTATCCCTCCCTTGCTCACCCAGAGGTTGCGGCCCCCTGTCCCAGACCCTTAGGCTTCTTCTTCTTCTTCATTCTGTCCTCTTTCCCAGCATTATTCCTTCCCTTAGTTTGTATATCCTTTCCTTTTTCCTATCCCTCAGGCTCCCTTGCCCCATCCACTCTCTTCTTTCCTAACCACTCTCTGGTGTGCAGAACTGGGACTGAGGAGGAGTCAGCATCGGTTACTAGCCAACCTGTAAGCGCCATGCAATGCATCAGCCTCGAAGGTGGTGCTGCCTCAACATTGGCTCCTCCCCTTTGCAAAAAAAAAAAAAAAGCTCCTGCGGGGTCCCGATCCTCCGGCCAGAACCCACCAACGATGAATGGTGAAGATACACAGAAAGATCAAGAATTACGATAAGTATGTAATTTTCATATCTCATTGCCTCTGCAGACAGCCACCAGCTGCCACAGTTCTGTTGCAGGCCTCTGATCAGGGGCACTGTTCCAGTAGATGCCTTAGCACTGGATTGGTCAGGCAGATTCCTGTATGTCCTCCCTTCTTTTCCCCTGTTGCTCAGGACTGTGATAAAGCTCAGGTCACAATCAGCAAAAATAATCCTGGTGGCACCAGACTGGGCAAGGCAGTCATGGTATTCACTCCAACCTTGTCTGTCTGAAAGGCAATCCACCTGCCTCAGAGGTACAACCACCTGACATCCTCTTAGGACAGGATCTTGTACCCCAACCTCAGGGTCCTTCGGCTGAAGGCTTGAATCTTGAATATGTAGAATTTGCTAGCCTAAACCTTTCTGAAGTGGTTTTGACTGTGCTCGGGGGCTCTAGGAAGCCATCTGCCAGGAAAATGTATACTTTAAAATGGGAAAGGTTTTCTATCTGGTGCTTAGGAAGGGATGGTAAACCCTCCAGTACTGGTCTCCCTGTCCTGCTGAACTATTTGATGCACCTGCATGCTCTGGGACTCAGACCTTCTACTCTAAAAGTCCCTCTGGCTGCAGCCTCAGCTTATATCTCGGCTGGTAAAGACAGGTCTATGGCCTCTCACCCTGTCTTTAGGAACTTTTTCAAAGGTCTCAGCCACCTTCACCCTTCCCTTAGGGAACCGGTTCCGGCCTGGAATCTTAACATTTGTATTGCCAGGCTCATGGAACCCCCTTTTGAGCCAATGGCAACTGCAGACTTGAAGTATGTCACATGAAAAACGGTTTTCCTGGTTGCCATCACTTCAACTGGGCAAATAAGTGAATTGCAGGCCCTGTGCATGGACCTGAACTACATCTTCTTCCACAGGGATAAAGTGGTGCTTAAGACCAATAGGAAATTAGTTCCTAAGGCGGTCTCAGACGTTCATCTGAACCAAGCCATCATATTGCCTGTCTTGTTCACTGTGAGTACTGTCAATGCTAGTTCAGCTGAATGAAAACTACACAACCTGGATGTCAAGAGGGCACTAAGCCACTACCTTGACAGGACCAAGGCTTATAGACCAGAACATACCCAGCTGTTCCTCACTTATGGAGAAGTGGGGTAAGGGTAAACCTGCATCCAAATGAAGAGTTGCGTGCTGGATAGTAGCTTACATGCAGTTCTGTTACAGAAACATTGGTAAGCAGGCTCTCCTGGGCCTCAGGGCACACTCTACCAGGGGCACAGCCACTTCAGTGGCAGCTGCAAGGGGGGATATTCCTTTACTGGAAATCTTCAAAGCAGCTACATGGAAAACTGTTCGCACTTTTACCAAGCATTACTGCTTGGACATACAGTCCAGAAGTGATGCCAGATTTGGCACAGCAGTCCTGCAGAACCTTTTCCCAAAGTGGGTTCTGTGCCCAACCTCCAAAGGTACTGCTTGGTAGCCTACATTAGTTTAATTATACTAAGTGATTCCTGGGGTTAGAAGAAAAAAATGCTCACCTCAGTAATCTTGTTTCTTCCATGGGATCACACAGTATGATTAAAGCTCCAACCCCGCCTCCCCTTCCTGAATCTAGGAAAAAGGGGTCAGACTCTGAGTCTGCATGCTGCTTTCACATGCTACATATATTGTTCCAGGTTAATGGTTGAGTTCTTAACCCAGTTGGTACTTACAATTGTCCCTTTATTGGGACTTTTGTTTTTAGGGATGTGATTAAGGGGAACCTAGTCTACATAGTTTAGCTAGCTCGAGGGTCTTTTCCTTGTTAGGCTGTGTAAAGAATCTGAGCACTTCAAAGTGCCACAGTTGCTAGGGGCAGCAGCTTGAAATTGGCACGAGCCAATGAGAGTTCCATCATTTGCATAAATTCCATTCTGTCCATGGCAGTTCAACACTGAAGACTGACTGCATTAATTTAATCATACTGAGTGATCCCCTGGAAGAAACAAGATTACTAAGGTGAATAATTTTTTCTTCTCCCATCACCTGGCCATTATATCCCCTGACTCTGCCTCAGCTTTCTGCCAGAGGAAAAGGTTCACTTCTTAGCAGCTCCTGCTGAGGTTTATAGTGCTTTGGCTATAGAAGTATTTAGAAATATTTTTGCTCTAGTTTTTCATTTATTCATACGCCCACCCACCATCCCTGGAGCTCCCTCAGTCTGTTCCTGGTCTTCACTCCCTCGTTTGGTTTGGGCTTTGAAGACATTGTTAAGTTGACCCTTCTTTACGGATCAGTTGGTCTATCTTATGCCCTTGTTAGATTAGGTGTTTCTTAATTTATTTTATGCTGCACCTCCTCGGTAAAAAAAGGTACTTAGGTGGCTGAAGGGTTGACACCGAAATAGCCTACACAGGTGCAAGACAGTCTTGTGGTGCCATGCATGTGCGGTCCTACCTCAGTGCTGGCCTTCCTGAAGATATTTGACTCCCTCAGGGTCCCAATGCCTCCGGCTTGTAACCCAGCAGTATGAATAAATGGTGAAGACTTGTCCAAGATGATCAAGAATTACGGTGAGTACATAATTTTCATTTACATAAGAACTTACCATAACAGTAGATCTTCATCGAGGGTATCTCCTGCTGCAGGTACTACTCTTGGGAGTCTGCCAGAGGGCGCTCTTGTGGATTATAGCTTTCACCAGCAGTGCTCAGTGGGGGCTGCCCACTGAGATGCCAGCACTCTGTACAGTATAAATAAGTGGGCGGCCCCCAATATACTTAGTTCTGTTCCCGCTATCAGCTTGCTGCACAGTTAGCTTTCACTTCAGTGCTTCAATGACAACATCGAGAAAAAGAGAACACTGAAAACTACAGTAGAATGAATGGTTTACCTTCATCTACACTCCTACCTACTCTCCAAATGTCTCATTCAGACCTTTATTCCGGAAGTGCCCTTGCGGTCGAAAAATGTATTGATATGACGAACACCCGGGTCTGTGGGAGGTGTTTTGGGTCTGCCCATAATGTGCTTGCCTGCTCCATCTGTAAGGAATTTAATTAAGACACCCATTGATGGCAGCTTCAGGAGATTGAAAGATACCTTATGGAACAAAAGATTGCTCTCCTCGAAAAGGGGACACGTCCCCACACCCCGTCAACCTCATTGCAGTCCTCTCAACCCTCTCATAAGCACGGATTAAAACACAAACATAAGGATAAGGCTCTTTCATCAAAGGGTAAAATAACCCATTTGTCGATGACCATCTCTTCTGGTGGCCCATCGTAGATGGCTACTAAACCCTGTGTGGAAAAACCGCAGCCGTCATCGACAGTGACCTTGCCGGTCCTCTCGTCGACGACGCTGTCCTCAGCATTGGCTGTTGGGACCCCGCCTGACTCTATTGCAACTCACAGTCGCTCATCGTTGATGACCCAGTTCTCTCATAGGGATCATGAGGATTCGTCGTTGACACCTTTTTTTTAATCACTCTGACACTTTGCCCTTTCAGTTCCCATCGACTAGACTGTCGGTGGAGCAGGGCTATGTCATTCGGGAGAAAGATTTCTCCCTAACAGTACTGCCAAAGTTGCCACCACCTACTCAAGAGGCAGTCATAGAGGGCCATACACTGATTCCAGGGCTATATTGACCCCTACTTCTGGTACCAAGTTGAATCCGCAACTGTGCCCTATTTCTTTAATAATACCTCTCAGCAGCTCACAGGATAGTACTTCTCCAGCCCCTACCGCTGTGCCTCAGGTAACCACCCCCTCATCCTCAGTGGATGTCGCTATGGGGTCCAGACAGTTTTACATGTCATGCAAGGCTTGCAGCCCACTCAACCAGCTAAACCAATCAGACCTGCACCTTCCTCATCTTCTTCGCCTCCTCCACCTAAGAGGCCTACACTGATGACTTCATATGTCCCACCAAGGGAACCATTGCCTACTTCTTCCTACCTGTCATTGGAGAATAATTTCTGCCTGACTACGAAGAAGAATATGAGGAAGACCTCGATACTGGAGGCAGTCTTATACCCCCTTCCACTAATTGTATGATCTTCCTGGACTCAATTCTCCATCACTCATTAACACTAATGGGATAGTGCCAGAGGCACTAGGACCCAGTGGGAGCCAATAATTTTCAGAAGGGTCGGCACCGGGGTAGGACCACACATGTGCAGCACTGCGAGACTAGCTCATGCCTGTGTAGGCTATCTTGGCGTCGATCCTCCAACCGCCTCAGTTCCTTTTCTCCCTCCATCGAGCACGCTTGGATGTTGACGTTACCTGTCTGCCGGAGTCAAAGTTTTCATCTGTACGACAGCAGCATTAAGCCATTCAGTATTTGTTTAAATTAACATTTTAGTATTATTTTCTCATTTTAAGAAAAAGAAAAAAGAAGATTATGAAGAAGAAGTAGAAACATAAATTTTCACCTGCCATCAATGGAGTCATCCTTAGATGGTAGTGGTGATGGTAGGAAGACTTTGTTTGAAAGTTATTATGGCAGAGGGCTGTGTCTGGTCCGCCACCCTTCCTGCTGAAGGAGGTCAACTCAAGGCAGTCCTGAGCTCGAGAGGGGAGGACAATCTGCCAAAGCACAAAACTGGTGGTTCCAGTGATCTGGCTCCGCTTGACTTCGAGCTCTTCTTCCTCCTTGGGGGAAGAAGAATCAGTACTGCTCGAGATCACCCTCTGGTACATCTGCACAGGGATTGTCAGTGGTGAGGGGCAGTAGGCCTGAACCAACTTTGGTGCGTTCCCCTTGGCCCCGTTCTTAACAGCCGCATTCTTCGACACTGGATTCCATCTCTGTCCTTGATGGAGTTTTGGTGAGTTTCATCTTTGGACCGCTCCTTTCGAGCAGGGGGTTAGATTTCTGTCCAGTTTTCCTGGTTCTGGGGTCTCCGGGCCTCAGAGCTGCTGGACCAGGGCTGGGTCGATTGGGTCAGGATGTGTGCGGTGCCATCTTTGGTGTCTTTGCCATCGTGTTGACCCCTCTTACCTACCCCCTCCCCTTTTTTCCATGCAGAGGCCGGCACAGGTACCGCTTTTCCTTCTCCCCTCTTTCCTCAGGATCTTCAGGTGCCGTTGGCACCGCTGGTGCCATGCAGTGCCATGTATGGTGCTGTTGGTGCTGCGCAGCTTTGTAGATGGTGCCATGGATGGTGCTGTTGGTGCCATGTGGTGCAGTAGATGGTGCCGCTGGTGCCATAGATGGTGCTGTTGGTGCAGCACAGTGCTGTGGACAGTGCCATTGGTGCTGCATGCACCGCTGGTGCCGTTGGTGCTGGGCTGCTCCACAGGCGGTGCCGTGGGTGTCCGGCACCGCTGGTGTCATGGGCACCCGTGGGTGCTGCGGGCGATGCCGGTGCCATGGGTGGTGCCAGTTGGTGCTGTCTGGCAGAAGGGTGGCGGAGTTTTCCTTTCCGCGGACCTCTTCTTCTGCGGAAGTTGTTGCAAAGTGTTTTCTGTGGAATGAAGTCCTGTTCCACGGAATATTTTTCACAGATTATAGTGGGTGGAGGTCCACATGGGATACTGTGTCCTTCAAGTGGTTTACTGCTGGTGGGACTCTTGTTCTGCCGGCGGAATTCTGCATTCCGCTCAGCACTTTGTTGGCTCCTTAAGTGGTGTCGAGCTCCTCGACACCTTTTGTGGTAGCAGAGTCTCTAGTGATTCTGACCTAGACCTCCTTTTGTAGGTTCTTCTGGGATAGAAGTGCATCTGGATGAGTCTCTCCCTGTCCTACTTATCGGTGCTAGAGTGGATGACTCATTTTAGAGACTGGAGGGTAAGCCTTCTCTTTCACCAGAGTCTGTGATGGAAGATCTTTTCAGTTTTTCCTCAGGGATATGGGGTCCACCATAACATTTCGGACTTCTTCCATGGACGAAACGCTTCTGTGTCTGGACTCTTTTCAGTCGTCAGTACAATTGCACCCTGTGAAACACACTAATTCAATGGCCGGGAGCCTTCCAGGCTCTTTCACACCTTTGATAGGGGTATATTAGCCCTCCTGTGATACTGCCCCTTCGGTGGCTTCATCGGCAATGGGTAATTAACATCTCCTCAGCTGTGATTATTGGTCTGGTTCCTTTTTCAGTTATGGATGCTCAGGCTCCCTCTACCCCTCAGATGGACGACATCTTTGTCATTGTTGTATCAGACAGTCCTTTCAAGGTAGAAACCTGAGAGCCTTCTCAGGCTCTAACGAATTGTTAAAAATATATATATATATGTATCCTCACAGCAGAGGACCTAGCCCGAAACTACCCGATACCATCCTTCTGAATCTGGCCCAGGTTCCACCTCAGCTGCCTGAGGTGGTCATCTCTAGACTATGGTGAAGAGCACCTGTCTTCTTCTACTTCAAGGTAAGTCCAATCCAACGGAGGTAGGGGTCATTGCTTTCCTCTGAGGGAGATTTTCTCTTAATTCAGAGATGTTCCCTAGACCTAGACGGCAGCCCAGTCTGTTGTTTTTTTTTTCTTTCAGACTCTCTTCTCTTGATCAGAGCATCAGAGCAACAGAAGTGACTCCATAGCGAGTCACAACACAGGTTCCTACTTCCTTGCTTGCTCCAAGTTAACAGACGGCATGCTACCTTTCTCGACCATAAAGATCAAGTAGGTCCTTGTTCAGAGATGGAGTCTCGGTATTTATACCTTCGCTTCCTGCACATTGGTTCTGTGCTAGTCGCTCCAGACTAGACTCTTCGGAAGCAGTTGCTCAGCTGTCCTCTCCCTTTCCCAGGAAGAGTTTTTCTTTTTAGGGGAAGGTGTTCATTTCACCTTCATAGCAGCTCCTTCTCTTAGGAGCTCCCCTAGTTACCTCCAGGGCAAAGGAGATCCTCTGTCATGAAGTTACCTACTTCAAGCAGGTGACAAAACTGTGTTGTTTGTTTTTCATCAGCAAGCAATTGAGAGCCTTTTTCCTACTCCCTTTCAGGAAGGCCAGAGCGAGTGGTGCCTCACCACGTTGAGTCACTTCAGTCAATCTTCCTGGACATAAAGTCTCCACCACTCATTCACACTGATGGGATCTACGCCAGAGGCACTAGGACCCAGTGGGAGCAAAGTTTTTGCAAGAGGGCCAGCACCAGAGATGGAGCAGTGAGGAGCGGCGCTGCAAGCCTCAGCTCGTGCGGCATTGACTATTTCGGTGTTGACCCTCCAACAGCCTCCATTCCTTTTTTCCCGCCGTCGAGTGCGCTTCAGTGACTATGTTGCTCGTCCTCCGGCAGTCAAACTTCGAACTAGCAGTATAGTTTTCAGTTTATTATTTTGTAATTTATCTCGAACAAAACACCGCTTATTTTTAAACTTTACTTATGGAGAAAAAGAAGTGTTCAGCTCTCCATTGACGGAGTTGACCATGAGCGGGTCAGGTGATGGTAGGGAGACTTCATATGAAAGCTGTTCTGTCAGCTGGGCTGGGTCCGGTCCGCTGCCATCTCCAGAGGGAGGGTCTGACAATGGACAGTCCGATGCCGAGGGGGATGGGCTGTCCCTCCAGAAGCATAAAAGGAAACTGTCGCACTCTTGGCACCATTCGGCCTCAAGCTCTTCTTCGGCTCACAGGTCAAAAATGAGAAGGCATCACTCGAGGTCACCTTCTGGTATGTCTGCGCATCAATGGTCGGTCGTTGGGGTCAGATGCTGGTCTCCTTCTCCGGAGTCACCGGTTTCTGGCTCCGGTGACCGACCACTTTGACATCGGAGCCCTTCCCCGCCTATTGAAAGGGCTTCCGATAAGCAGTTTCATCAGTGAGCTGCTCTTATGAAGCAGTGGGCTCAGAGGTTGGTCCAGCTGCCTGGCCTGGTCACTCCAAGGCCTTTGGGCTTCTTGGGGGAGTGGGTAGGGCAGTTGGACCCTCGTAGTCGTGTGACGCCATCTCCGGTGCCGTCGACTCCGGGCTCAGGTGTTTTCCCCCCTCACATGGCTACAGCACAGGGGGCCACACCGATGCCTTTATCTCCTGGTATTCTTCCTCCTTTTTCTTCAACTCGGAGTCTTCGGGGCGCTGGATTGCTTTTGGCACCATCTGTCTCTCTCTCGACATTGATGGGTCTCCCGGCTCCGTCCTCGGCGACGATGTGCCTGTCGGTGCCATGGTCTCTCTCAGCACTGTCTCCTGGGTTATTTCCAAGGGTGCCGTCTCCCTTGCCTTTGGCGTCATGTTCTTCAGCGCAGAGGCTGGGTGCGGTGCTGTCCAGCCTTCAGGGGTTCTCGACTCCGAATCCTTACTCTTCTTTGTTTCCTTCTGATTTTCACTCCTTTCCTGTCCATACAGTCCCTCCGGGGCTGTCAGGAGATGATATTGAGCCTGACCCAGATCTTCGACTGGGTGATGATATTGAAGGAGCAGGGATTAATCTTGCTGCAGAGCCTGTGGTTGAAGACCTGTCATTTAAGTCTCTGTTGAAACAATTTAATTCTACTCTCTCTCTCTCTGTCCAGACTACAGATATTGATTCTGGGAAGCGTTTGAGACTCCAATACCTACATGTCCCAGAGATCCCTATGGATTTAACTCCTCCGGTACAACCATCCTCCCCTCTCGAAAGCACTGGAAAAAATTGTTGCCACCCAACTCACAGACTATCTAATTATGCACAACATCCTATGTAGAGAACAACATGGATTTAGAGCTGGACACAGCACAACCACTGCCCTCTTTGAATTCTCCAACTCGCTGCACAATGCCCTAGACAAAAAGCTGCCTTGCAGGAGCCATTTTTATTGACCTGTTGAAAGCGTTCGACACAGTCTCCCACTCACTGCTCCTAAATACTCTTTGCCACTCAGGCCTGCCCTCTGGATACGTCGCCTGGTTCACAAGTTACTTCACAGATAGGTCCCAATGTGTGAAGATTCACAGCACCCTCTCACCCCCTCTACCTGTCCGCTCAGGGGTTCCGCAAGGCTCCATCCTTGGCCCACTGCTATTTAGCATCTTCCTGAACACCCTGCCCAAATTCTGTCCATGTAACCTTCTGCCCTATGCAAATGATGCAGTAATGTATGCCTCCCACTCTGATCCCACTATCCTTCAGTCGTCCCTCCAATTTGCCTTCAATCAAGTAGAAAACTGGTTCACTGACCACAGACTTGTGATCAATATAAAAAAGACTAAATCTGTGTTCTTTTCACACCGGCAGAACAAAGACCACAAGGCCCAACTAACAATCCATTCCAAAGTCCTCCTCCCACTGGAACAGGTCTACACATATAAGTACCTGGGCATTACCTTCGATCCCAACCTTACATTCTACCCGCATATTAGTAACCTTTCCGTGGCCATAAATATACGCTCAGGACTATTGTTTCGACACAAAGCCTGCCTACCCCCAGAGCCCTAAATATTGCAATTACCTCCTCAGTTCTCTCCCTCGTTGACTACGGACTAACCATCTACTCGGCCGCTGACCGCACAGCACTAGATAAAATTCATCTATCCATTAATAAAGCCTGTAGGCTCCTCGCTGGAGTGGATAGGCGAACCCACAGCTGCACATTATATGACCTTACAAAAATCCTCACCCTAGACGAAAGAGTGCACTACCAAACATGTCTCCTTGCTAAGAAAATCCAGCTAGGCCTCACTCCCACGGGAATCTCAGCCTCCCTCAGCATGGCTCATACCTCTGCAAACACCTGTGCGGCCGATAAATTAACATGGGCTGTTCCCAGGGTCACTACCACCCTAGCACAACGGTCCTTTTCATACAGAGCGCCTTCCTGGTACAATGCTGTCCCTAAGGACATCACCTCCATACCCAGGCTAAGCCCCTTTAAGGCAACCCTCAATAAACACATAATCTCCACCCACCACTGCCGTTGTCCCCCACTAGAACTGGCCTACGGGCTGCATGATACTGGGTTAAATATACACTAATCCTACTGCTATTACAATGCACTAATGACAGTGTTGGTAATCCAACTGCTCACTCCTTCTGCTAGCGCATATGCTACCATCTTCTAACTAAATGGTTACTGAAGTACACAAGCTCCCTCAGGGCTTGTCTAGCTACCTAACTGTATAGGACTAGCAATTTTGCACACCTTGCTGTGTACTTTGTACCTTGTCTTCTATTTTCACTGTAATATTGTAGACCGCCTGCTACTTGGAACTTGCTGTTAGCCCCGTTGTTATTTCTTTCCCTACCCCACTGTACTTTTTTGTTTAAAAGTTTGCCTCCTATTATGTTGTGTACACTGATATGGAGCCTTTGGAAATGAGTCTATGACTCAAAGGTTGTATCCAATATTCTCAATAAATAAATAAATAAATATACCTGACACGCTCTAAGCCCTCAAGAAAGTCAGAACAACTCTTCATAGCCTTTGCTCCAGGCAAAGAGGGACAACCTGTTACCAAACAGACATTATCAAATTGGCTGGCAAATTGTATCAATTGTTGTTACAATAAAGCCCACAGATCATTACTGCGCACCGTGCATGCCCATTCCACGAGGGCCCTCTCTACATCAGCTGCCTGTTTCAGAGGTGTGTCCATCTCAGAAATTTGTGAGGCTGCCACATGGTCTACCATACATGCTTTTACAAAACACTACAGTATAGGTATGGCCTCTAGGCATTGTGCCACATGAAACATTTGGATGCACTGTCCTACAAGGCCTCCTCTCATGATCGACCACCCTTCCACAATATTACTGCTTGGGAGTCATCCCAAGAGTAGTACCTGCTGCGAGAGATACCCTCGATGAAAATAGTACAGTTTTGTACTTACCGTAATGGTAGATCTTCAAGAGGACCTCTTGCAGCAGGTACGTACCTGCTCTCCTTCCCCCTCCTCCTCGGAGAGAGCAATTTTTTATACATCCTGTATATTCAGAGGACACTGCTGGTCTCCTCGGGTTCTCCATTGGAGTCACGCTGGGCGAGCTGATAGCCGGCGGGGAACCTTCTTAGAGGATGCTGGGGCCCTTATATTTGTACTGCACAGAGTATGATATGGTGGGTGGCCCCACTGAGCACTGCCTGGTGAAGGCTACCACCCACAAGAGCGCTCTCTGCTGGACTCCCAAGAGCAGTACCAGCTGCAAAAGATGCTCTCAAAGATCTACCATTACGGTAAGTATGAAACTATACTGTCTTCAAGAGAAGCTCTTGCAGCGGGCTCTGCTTTCTCTCCCTCCTTCCCCCATTAGCTTCTTTTCTATTGCATCTCTTCTGATTATATTTTACCTTTTCTCAGCTCTCAGAAGCCACCTTGGTCCTCCTTTTCGCCACCCGGGGTCTCCGTCAGGAGAACTGAGGTAGGTGTGGGGGACTGCCCTTTTATAAGATAGGCAGACATCAGCATGCTAACATTGGTGGGGGTGGTCCCCCATGATAGACTGCTAGCTAGACATTTTCTGTGTGGTCCTGGCAACTTGCGGCTTCAGTCCTACCAGTGTAGCCTGCTGCAAGAGCTCCTCTCCAAGATCTACTGTTATGGTAAGTTCTTGCGTAACTGTACTTTCTCTCTGAATCTGCCACTGTGCTGCCAACCTATTTGCCAGCTTCCAGAACATCGGAGAGCACACTCTCTCCATTCTCTGAACATTCAGGGGGTCCTTTCTTCTCAGCTGCACAGAACTAGGGTTTCAAACATTCCATACGTTTTTTGGTCTCCTTTGCTTTCAGTTGAGAGGGTCAGCCTGCTCCACTCAAGCACATTCTGCCTGGGTTGTGAGCTGTCTGGCCGTGGCATAGGTCATGTTGAAAGGTCAAGAACGTGCAACTTCACCAGTGCACTTGTCACGTCCCTAGCAGAGGTTCGTTCGGTGCCTGTTGGTGATGCTTTGCAAAGCTGTAACTGGGATCACAGAGCATTTTTTAGTTACCCACTATGCCCTGCATGTCACTGCCAGGCAGTGTACCGCTAGGCAGAACTGTCCTGAATGGATTTCAGTCCTGAGTGAGCTCTTCATTTCCACCACCCTACCCCAGGGGTTCTATCTCAGCTTAGTACTCTAGTGAATAAATGGTGACCCATTAGTGTTAATAAATGGTGAAGATACATTCCTGGAAGATATGGAAATTACGAACTTACCGTAATTCTTGATCTTCTAGGAATATCTTCACCATTTATTCACATGCCCACCCTGCCATCCCCTGAGCTCACTCCAGTACCTTAATTGTCTTGTCCCTTGTTCAAGGCATGAACTGTGAAGACACTATGTTACTCTCATACTGACCACTCTTGCACAGGTCATCAGGGCTCCTTATGCCCTTAGTATAAGTGCATGACCAATAGTTAGGTTATACTGTACCTCCTTGGCAAAAAAGAAACTGAGGCAGTTGAGGGCTGGCTCCGAGCTAAGCCTAGTGCCGCAAACTACTCTCGCGGTGCTGTGCATGCACACCACTTGCCTCTGCGCTGGCCCCCCTCGAAAGTTTTGAGTCCTGTGGAGTCCTAGTACCTCTGGCCTAGGCCTATTAGTGTGAAGATATTCCTAGAAGATCAAGAATTACCGTAAGTGCATAATTTCCATATTTTTCTTGCCATTTTTATAATAAAATTTGTACCACACTATGTGCACCACCCCTAAGCCACATGCACTGCTCCCTCTGCCAGATCTTCTTTTCCACTGAAGTGATGTCACCTTGGTTTCTAATCCCCTGCCTCTTTTGTTCATCCTCACCCCCCCCAGTCATCACTCTCTTCATTCATAACAGCAACCTTTCAGCCCTGAAACCACTGCATAATACCCTTCAAACAACATGAAGTCTTGCTGTATTCTGACTATTGCAATGATCTCCAACCTTTGAACTGCCCCGGAGAAAAAGAGTTAACTTTCCATGCAAGGCATGGAACGTTGAGCTCGAGCTCGGTTGAAGCCTCTGTCTGCTGTTGTTTGAACCCCAACCGTCAGATTCTTTACTCCTCCTCACTGAACAGTCGCTCCGGAGATTTCTCCTTTGCTCGGTTCAAAAAAGTTGGTTAAAGTGTCGTTTTTTCTCTCGTTTTCAACCGAATTTCTGCTTCTAACCTGTCGGTTTAAGTCTCTGTCTGTGGTACCGTGAGTACTAGATAAGTTGTCTGTATTAGTGGAACTTGTAAAAATTGGATCGGTTCGGTTTGAACCGATCAGGTTTGTGTAATAAAACTTCTGTTCTTATTAGAGTGTGGTAACCGGTCCTTATCGGTTCTAAAAAAAACGGATTTCATTACGTTTTTTTCCAAGACCCGTAACACGGTCAGGAACCGATAGGGGTGTCTTGTCTGGCGGATTGCTGAAAAAAGGGTACGTTTTTGGTTAGGATTGGCTATGTCTGAGAAACCCAAGATAAAAACCGGGCCCACTGGGTTTCAACACTGTAGTGTGTGTGGGGAAGCCTTTGCTAAGGCTGATCCCCACACCACCTGTGTTTGTTGTCTGGGGTTTGACCACCTCAATTGAGACTGCCAAATTTGTAAAAGTTTTCCCAAAGCTACCCTGGATAAGAGAGTAGGTAGACTGAGGGAAAGGGAGGTTGAGAATTCCGCTGACCCGGATGGCCAGCCTGGTTCGGTTCCGACCGAACCAGAAAGAGTGCCCTCTGACCAGGGCGAAACTTCTTCGGGCAAAAGGAGAACCGATTCTGAGGAGTCGGTTCCGGTTAAAAGAAAAAGAAGGGATAAATCATCCGGTTCGGATCCTCAAGTTCTTTCTCCGACCGCTGATGAGATAGCCAAAGAGATAAGGATAGTTCAATCACTATCTTCGGTTCCGGCCGAACCGGCACCATCTGTCAGGGTCTCGATTCAGTCGGTTCCCCCGGTTCCGGATTATACTTTAGAAGAATTTTATGAACCGGAGGAGAAGGAAGGATAGTATGAAGATAATGATGATGATGGTGATTATGAAAGTCTGGATGTGCCTATTGACCCGGGCATCTCCCCAGACAGACCTTCAGGTGTTTCTCCTCCTAGGCTTTCTGAGTCCCCTTCCCACTGTATGTTTTACAAAAAAAGTGGCTGAAACCCTCCAGCTTCTTATGGCAGAAGCAGTAGAGGATCAGGAGGAGCCTGACTTTGTTGAGATGATGGACATCCCAGAGTCCAGGAGATTGTCTATTCCCCTCCACAAGTCTTTTGGGAAACAGACATTTAAAATTCTAAAAACTCCTAATTCCATACCTCCTGTGGACAGAAGAATGGACGAGAGGTATACTCTTTCAGGCTCAGACACGGAGCTCCTTTCCCAGCAATGCAGCCATGTTGGGGGTAGTGCAGGCTGCTGCCTGTGATAAGGCAAATATTCCCTTGGCTTCACACCCCCCAGATAAGGACTCCAGGAGGACTGATGCCATGGCAAAGAAACAGTATGTGGCAGCATCTTTGGGACTCAGGCAGGCTAACTATATGGCCTACACAGCTAGATACCAAAAGTCCAGATGGGACACTGTGATGGCTCTAGCTAAACAGGCCCCTGACCAGCTTGCCAAGGAGCTGGAGCAGGTGGCTGTGGATGGGATTGAGGCATCCAAGGTGCAATTTCATGCTGCTGTGGACTCCAGTGATGTTTCATCTAGAGTCATGGCTACATCTGTGGCCCTTTTGGAGGATGGCTTGGCTCAGATGTACTAGCCTGTAAAGGGATACCCAGGCTAAGGCCATGGATTTTCCTGTCATTGGTAATTCTCTGGGGAGCAAACAGAGAACTACATGAAGAAGATGGACGAGTACAGGACCACCTACAGGAGTGCTCAGGCCAAAGAAAGGCAAGCCACTCCTCAGAGACAGCATTCCAGGGGCAGGGGCAGGCCCTTTCATAGGCCTTTTTACCAAGCCCAGGCCTCCTCTTCTGCTTTTGCTCAGAGGGGGTTCTTTAGAGGGGAGAGGCAGACGGGGTATGAGCAGGCCTGCTTCCACCCCTCAGCCTAAAGCCCCTGCCAAGCAGACACCCTGATGGGTCTGCTTAGGCCGATTCTCCACTACCTGTAGACGGCAGGCTGGCTTACTTTGTCCAGGACTGGAAGTCTTTAACTTCAGGCAAATGGGTCCTGGAAGTAGTAAGCCAGGAACTGGTTCTCAGCTTCAAAAAATTTCCCAAGATGAGAACCAGATCCTTTCCACCTGCAAATCTTTCAGAGGCCCTTGCCCTAGAGGCAGAGGTTTCTTCCCTCTTGGCTCTCAGAGCCATAGAAAGGGTTCCTACCCTACACAGGGGCAAAGGATTGTACTCCAGGTACCTCCTAACCCCCAAAAAGACAGGAGAATGGTGGCCCATCCTGGATCTGAGATATCTAAACAAGCACCTTTTAAAGCCAAAATTCAAAATGGTGACTCTGGGAATAATTCTGCCCTCTCTAACGCCAGGGGACTGGCTAGCCTCCCTGGACCTCAAGGATGCCTATTTTCACATTCCCATCAGGTGCTCCCACAGAAAGTACCTCCGGTTCGAGTTGCCCTCAGGCCACTATCAATTCAGAGCAATACACTTTGGTCTAACATCAGCCCCAAGCTTGTTCACAAAGTGCCTGGCAGTAGTGGTTGCTTTCCTAAGGAGAAAAAAGATCTCCATCTTTCCATACCTGGACGACTGGCTCATAGTGGGTCAGTCTCCAGACCAAGTCAAGTCATATCTTCAAATAACTCAGCAACTGCTCACTTCCTTAGGGTTGAAGAAGCCAGAAGGTGAAGGAAGGAAACATATTCAATTCAGTGCTTCAGAGTAACTGGTAACTGGTATTTTTCTTTTAAACTTAGATTGTAGGCTTGTAGTGACACTATACTTTCTTTCTGTGTTGTCTTTACTTATAATTGTTTTTGGGCTGTTGAAAATTTAAAAAATAGTGGTGGTGTAATTCTGTGCTGTCTTTAATTGCTGCAAATTTTATCTTGGCTTGTCTGACTGTCCTGTAGCTGGGTGAAGGGTGTTAATTGTCTGGCCTCTGACCTCAGCTACGTGATAACTGAAGGTGGGGCTTAGTCACAGTTAAAGCAGCAAACAGAAGTTCATCTTCTCAGAAGAAGCCAGAAGGTGAAGGAAGGAAACATATTCAATTCAGTGCTTCAGAGTAACTGGTAACTGGTATTTTTCTTTTAAACTTAGATTGTAGGCTTGTAGTGACACTATACTTTCTTTCTGTGTTGTCTTTACTTATAATTGTTTTTGGGCTGTTGAAAATTTAAAAAATAGTGGTGGTGTAATTCTGTGCTGTCTTTAATTGCTGCAAATTTTATCTTGGCTTGATAAATCTGATTGACAGGAGCTAAACACAGGGTATAGTAAGAGGTGTGAAGTAGGAGGGGCATAAGGGGGAAGAAGACCACCCTCAGCACGACAAGTGTTTTGACTCATTTATTTATTTATTGGTTTCTTTTTCCTTAAAAAAATATATATCTGAGGATCAGTTACAGGATTTTTAAGACTGTAAATAAATAAAAAGAGAACAAAGAAGCTTCAGTAGCAGATAAGTAGTGGAATTGCAGTATAATGTGGGAGTGGTGCAATGTAGTGGCTGTGGGGCAGCCATATTCGAGCAGACCTTCTGGACACTGGTGCTGCCCTATCTGCAGCCATCTCGGGACTGGAGGGGATGAGGTAGCCAGACTCAGGCCGGAAGTAAACTGGGTCAGGAGTACCATCACCCCTGTCCAGGAACCACCCAGTCCAATGCAGCTGCCTCAAAGGATGCCGAAGCGAGGCACTTGGATGACAGTGGGCTCAGGGAGGGTTAGAGCAGTCAGGGCAGAGCACATCCCACATCCTATTCCTCTCAGAACTCCATATGCCACACTGGCAAATGAGGAAAACAAATAAGAGGTACCCAGGAAGTGGAAGGAAGGATGTGGAGGTTGAGCAGGAGGTGACCTCAGTGGGAAAGCAGTGGACCCCCAGAGGAGGAGGAAGCGAGATCCTGGTGGGGACTCCATCATAGAGGATCAGCTAGGAACACAGGAGGGAGGACAGGGAGGTGAGGTGCCTACAGGTGCCTACGGCATGGAGGGATGGAAGGAAGATACTGGGGATCACTGGGAAGGCAAGACAGGAGGGTGAGCTGGATGTCATTATCCACCTAGGTACTAATGACTTGGCAAATGGGGAGCCAAGGAAGTTCAGGAAGAGTTTAGGAAACTGGGGAGGGTCTCAAACAAGTAGCTACTTCTGTCACTTTCTCAAGTACTACCTGTGAGAGAGCAAGGGAGAGCAGGAGTGCATGCAAGGAATTTTAACTCATGGTTGAAGAACTGGTGCTGTGAGAAAGAGTTTGGATTCATTGGTGACTGGGGACCCATCTGGAGGGATGGAGGTTGTTCAAGCCTGATGGCCTGCATCCATCCTGGAGGGAATCAAGCACTCAATGATAAGTTCATGCTACATTGACAAGCATTTAAACTAGCAAAGAAGTGGCGAGGCCAGCAAGGATGGTACCTACTTGCTCACCCCACAGCTATAATGGAACCAGTGAACCAGAGGGTGGCTATCTCTGCAAAGCAGTGTGCAAAGTTGGAGATTAGTGTCAAAGGTGGATAAGCAGAAAAGGGGCACAATTCAGCAGAAGGGCAGACATCAAGGAGACCCAGGATAAATGACAACCAAGGAAGGGGCTGGAGTAGAACAGTGAAGCAGTCTAGGAGGTCAAATCATGGAAGCCATGTGTGCAAATGCCAGGAGCCTTAGCAACAAGATGGAAGATCTGGAGGCTGTCATGGTACAGTCAGACCTGGACATTGTGGCCATCACTGAAACCTGGTGTAATGATAACCATGACTGGAGATGGCCATACCTGGCTACAACATATTCAGAAGAGACAGAGCAGGCAGGAAGGGAGGGAGGTGGCACTGTATGTGAAAAATGACATAAGGGCACACAGATCCAGGAGGAACAAAATGGGGAGGAATACTGTGGGTTAAGCTGGAAAGGAAAATGGGGCCAGCCATCCGCACAGGTGTGGTCTATAGACCACCAGCCCAGGAAGGAAGAAACAGATAGGAGCTGATGCTAGCCATCCAAGGATGGCTGACAAAGTGAGTAGTACTGGTTGGAACTTCAATATACCAGATGTGGACTGGAGCATCCAGCAGCAGCATCAACTAGGAGCAGATTATCCTGGACTCCTTCAGGTGCCTTCCTCAAGCAACTGGTCATGGAACCAACTCGGCAGACAACTACTGGACCTTGTGCTCACAAACAGGGACAGTGTGATGGGGGTAACAGTGGGGAGCACCTGGGTAACAGTGACCACCAGTCATTGTGTTTGAAATCACAGAAAAACCAGAACCAAACCAGCAAAAAACATGTATCCTGGATTTTAGGGGGCAGACTTTGGGAAAATGGGAGATGCTTGAAAGAGGCATTAAGGGAATGGGACAGGAATCAGGGATTGAGGAACAGTGGGCAGTATTTAAAATGGGGATTATAAGAACAACAGAATTATGCATTAAGCAGGTTAGCAGAGAAAAGAAAGAGGAGACCATTATGGTTTTCCAAAGAGGTAGCAAAGAAAGTGAAAGCCAAAAGACTGCATTCAGGCAATACAAAAGACACAGGCAGAAGGGGATAGGGAGAAGTACCAGGAGAAACAAAGGAGGCAGGGAAGTCAGTAAGAAGCCAAAGCTCAGACAGAAGAACACATTGCAAAATCAGTGGTTAAAGGGACAAAACCTTTACAGGTACATAAGTGAAAAAGAAGGACAAAGGGAGGGATAGTTAGACTGAAGGGAGGATGGGAGCAGCGTGGAGGATGACAACAGTAAAGCTGACATATTGAACAGGTATTTCTGCTCAGTCTTTACTAAGGAAGAGGGGGTAATGGGTCTGAAAGGAGTACAAGGGGTGAGAATGGTGCAGAAATGGACACAAGTCCCTTTACACGAGAAAGGGTCCTGAAGGAACTGGAAGTAATAAGAGTTGACAAAGCAATGGGGCCAGATGGGGTGCACCCCAGTGTCCTAAAGAACTAAGAGAGGTGGTGGCTGAACCTCTGGCTATCCTGTTCAGCCAATCACTGGAAACAGGGGAGGTACCCAAAGACTGGAGGACAGCAGATGTAGTCCCTTATACAAAAGTGGGAACAAAGAGGAAGCGGGAACTACAGACCAGTCAGCCTCACCTCGGTAGATGGGAAAGATCATGGAAGCACTACTGAAGGAGAGATTGGTGGAACATCTGGTTGTCAATGGACTACAGGACCTAAGGCAGCATGGTTTCACCAGGGGAGGTCATGTCAGACCAACCTCATTGAATTTTTTGACTGGGTGACTAGGGAGGTGGATCAGGGAGGGCAGTGGACATGGCGTATCTGGACTTCAGCAAGGCTTTGACACTGTGCCACTAGAAGACTATTACACAAACTGGGGAATATGGGTGTGGGCAGGACAGTAGTGTGGTGGGTAGGTAACTGGCTGGGTGGCAGGACACAGAGGGTGGTGGTAAATGGCTGTCACTCCACAGAGGAAGAGTGACCAGTGGGGTACCACAGGGATCAGTGCTGGGACCAGTCCTATTCAACATCTTCATCAGTGACATTGCACAGGATATAGAAGGCAGAATTTCACTGTTCGCTGATGACACAATGCTCTGTAACAGAGTAGACACACCAGAGGGTGTAGACAGAATGAGAAGGGACCTGCAGAAACTTGAAGAATGGTCAAGGGTTTGGCAGTTGAAATTCAATGCAAAGAAGTGCAAGATAATGCATATGGGGCACAAAAACCCTGGCACAATATATCAGTTGGGGGTGAGGATATAGCATGCACCAAGCAGGAAAGGGATCTTGGGGTTGTCATCTCTGATGACCTCAAGATAGGAAACAGTGTGACAAGGCATCAGGTAAAGCAAATAGGATGCTGGGATGTATAGGCAGGGGCATCACCAGCAGGAAAAGGAGGTCATAATTCCGCTATACAAGACACTAGTGAGGCCCCACCTGGAGTACAGTGTACAGTTCTGGAGACCATACCTACGTAAGGACATAGACAGGGTAGAGAAGGTTCAGAGGAGGGCAACAAAGATGGTGCATGGGTTGCATCACAAATCCTATGAAGACAGGTTGAAGGAACTGAACATGTACTCCCTGGAGGCGAGGAGAGAGGGATATGATAGAGACATACAAGTATCTTACAGGGAGGAACAGGGTGCAGAAAAACACTATTTTAAGCGAAAAAGATGTTTCAGGACTAGAGGCATGGGATGAAGTTGGAGGGAGGACGATTCAGAGGAAACATGAGAAAGAATTTCTTCACAGAACGTGGTGGACAAGTGGAACACCCTGCCAGAGGAAGTGGTGGGGGCTGAAACAATCACGGGATTTAAGAATGCATGGGATAGACATAAAGGAATTCTAGAGGTCAGGGGTAAGGGGAAATAGACTTCTAGGAAAACAAACTGAACTTACAAGCTCAAATGGGCAGACTAGGTGGGCCATAGGCCCTTATCTGCCGACACTGTCTATGTATCTATGTATCCTCCTAAACCTTCCAAAGTCAGTTCTAGAGCCAGTGCAGCTCCTCACCTTTATAGGGGCGGAGCTGGATACAGTAAGAACAAAGGCCTTCCTTCCCCTGGACAGGGCAAGGACACTAATAGAACTGGCCTCTTCAAACAACATGAAGTCTTGCTATATTATGACGTATGCAGTATAACCCCAGGTTAGAACTGCTCCGGAGGTGAAAGAGTTAACTTTCCATGCAGGGCATGGAACCTTGAGTGCGAGCTCGGTTGAACACTCTGTCTGTTGTAGCTCAAACTTAAACTGTCAGATTCTTTACTCCGCCTCACTGAACAGTCGCTCCGGAGATTTCTCCTGCTGCTCGGTTCGTTTGTTGGTTAAAAATTGTAATTCTCGGTTTATTTTACCGAAATTAACCGCAGTCGGTCGGTTCAAGCTCTGTCTGTGGTATTGTAAGTAATAGATAGGCTTATTTATTTATTTTCTTCTGTGTGGAACTTGTAAACGTCTTTTTCGGTTCGGTTTGAACCGATCAGATGGGTTTTAAAATTACTTTCTAGTCCTTTAGAGTGCGGTTCCCGGTTCTTATCGGTTCTAAAGAAAAAACGGATTTTCTTACGGTTTTTTGCACGACCTGTGACACGGTTGGGAACTGATAAGAGAGTCTTGCTTGGCGGATTGCCACTAACGGGCAAGTTTTGGTTAGGCTGGCACTATGTCTGAGAAACCCAAAAGAAAAACCAGACCCACTGGGTTTCAGCACTGTGGCCTCTGTGGGGAAGCCTTTGCTAAGGCTGACCCACACACCACTTGTATATTGTCTGGGGTTTGACCACCTCAATGCAGACTGCCAGATTTGTAAGAATTTTCCTGCTGCCACCGTGGAAAAGAGAGTTGGTAGGCTCAGGGAAAGGGAGGCCAAAAAGTCCGCTGACCTGGATGGCCAGCCTGGTTCGGTTCAACCGAACCTGAAAGTGCCCTCTGACCAGGGTGATACTCCTCGGGCAAGCGAAGAGCCAGCTCTGAGGGCAGTTCCAACTAAAAGGCTAGAAAGTCAGCTAGTGTGGAGCCAAAGTTTTTCTCCAACCGCTGAGGAAATAGCAAAAGCTATTCAAATTGTCCAGTCTCTTTCCCGGTTCCGTCCGAACCGACACCATCAGGGATGCGCTTCGGTTCGGATGGTTCCACCGATTCAAGATTATGATTTTGAGGATTTTATGAACCGGAGGAAGGGAAGAGGGTATGAGGAGAGTGAGTGTGATTTTGAAAGTCTGGATGTGCCCATTGAACCGGACATCTCTCCAGACAGACCTTCAGGGGTTCCCCCCCCCCAGGCTATCTGAGTCCCCTTCTCATTTTATGTTCTATAAGAAAGTTGCTGAAACTCTCCAGCTCCCTGTTGAGGAAGCTGTTGATGATCAAGAAGAGCCTGATTATGTAGAAATGATGGATATTCCAGAGTCTAGGAGACTGTATATTCCCTTGCACAAATCCTTTAGGAAACAGACAGTAAAAATTCTAAATACTCCTCATTCTATCCTTCCTGTGGATAAAAGGATGGACAAAAGGTATACATTATCAGGCTCTGATACGGAGTTCCTCTCTCAGCAATGCAGCCATGTGGGGGTAGTGCAGGCTGCAGCCTGTGGCAAGGCTAATATTCCTGTAGCCTCTCACCCTCCTGAAAAGGATTCCAGGAGGATGGATGCCATGGCAAAGAAACAGTACATGGCAGCATCCTTAGGACTCAGACAGGCGAATTATATGGCTTATGCAGCTAGGTACCAGAAATCCAGATGGGATACTGTGCTGGCACTAGCAAAACAGGCCCCTGACCAGCTTGCCAGGGAGCTGGAGCAGGTGGCTGCGGATGATATTGAGGCATCCAAGGTGCAATTCCATGCTGCAGTGGACTCTAATGATGTTTCATCAAGAGTCATGGCTACATCTGTGTCTCTTCGCAGAATGGCCTGGCTCCAGATGTACTGCCCTGTCACAGGATACTCAGTCTAAGGCCATGGATTTTCCTGTTGTGGGCAATTCTCTGTTTGGGGAGCAGACAGAGAATTATATGAAGAAAATGGATGAGTATAGGACCACCTATAGGAGTGCACAGGCCAAAGAAAGGCAAGCCACTCCTCAAAGGCAGCATGTCAGGGGCAGGGGCAGGCCTTTTCATAGGCCTTTTACCAAGCCCAGGCCTCCTCTTCTGCTTATGCCCAGAGGGGGTCCTTTAGAGGAAGATGCAGAAGGGGGTCTAGTAAGCCTGCTTCTACCCCTCAACCCAAAGCCCCTGCAAAACAGGCTCCCTGATGGGGTGGCCAGGGCCGATTCTCTGCTACTGGTAGGGGGCAGGCTGGCTTACTTTGTCCAGGACTGGAAGTCTGTAACATCAGACAAGTGGGTCCTGGAAGTAGTAAGCCAGGGACTGGTTTTCAGCTTAAAAAAATTTCCGAAGATGAGAACCAGGTCCTTTCCACCTGCAAATCCATCAGAGGCACTTGCCCCAGAAACAGAAGTTTCTTCCCTTCTGGCTCTCAGAGCTGTGGAAAGGGTTCCACCCCTACACCAGGGCAAAGGGTTGTACTCCAGGTACTTCCTTACCCCAAACGGCCCATCCTGGATCTCAGGTATCTAAACAAGCACCTTTTAAAATCAAAGTTCAAAATGGTGACTCTGGGAATTATTTTACCCTCTCTAAGGCCAGGAGACTGGTTAGCCTCCCTGGACCTCAAGGATGCCTACTTCCATGTTCTCATCAGAAGCTCCCATCGAAAGTACCTCAGATTCGAACTGCCCTCAGGCCATTACCAGTTCAGAGCAATGCCCTTCGGCCTCACCTCGGCCCCGAGGGTGTTCACAAAATGCCTGGCAGTAGTAGTTGCCCACTTAAGAAGGCAAAAGATTGCCATCTTTCCTTATCTGGACGACTGGCTCATTGTAGGCCAGTCTCCAGACCAGGTCAAACTACACCTATAAGTAACTTAGCAACTTCTTACATCTTTAGGTTTCCTTCTCAATCTTCCAAACTCAGTTCTGGAGCCTGTCCAGCTTCTCACCTTCATAGGCACAGAACTGAACACAAAAGAAGCCAGAGCCTTCCTCCCTCTGGAAAGAGCAAGGACTTTGGTCTCTCTGGCCTCTTCTTTCACCCTGCAGGTCTCTCGTCCAGCAAGGCATTTTCTACAGCTCCTGGGGCACATGGCTGCTTCTACAGCAGTAGTGCAGGGAGCAAGGTTTCAGATGAGGGACATTCAGTTCCATTTGAGAGCCTTTTGGTCTCAAAGGACAGATCCTCTAACCAAATTGATCCCAGTGACTCGAACCCTGATCCAGGCCCTCCAGTGGTGGCAGGACCAGAGCAATTTGAGACAGGGGGTTCCTTTCATTCCCCAGTCTCATTCCTTGACCCTTACTACAGATGCATCCCTCTTGGGGTGGGGAGCTCACATGGGCGACCTTACCACCCAGGGGTTGTGGTCCCCTCAGGAATGTCTGCTCCACATCAATTTGTTGGAACTCAGAGCAGTTTTTCTAGCACTCCAGGTTTTTTCCACATCTGTTCAGAACAAGGTTGTTCAGGTCAGAACAGACAGTACCACTACAATGTGGTACATCAACAAGCAAGGGAGCACTTGGTCTACGGCCTTGTGCACCGAAGCAATGAAGTTGTGGTCTCTGGCTTATTCTCTGAGCAACTCCCCTACGGCAGTTCACCTCCCAGGCAAGGACAATGTCCTAGCGGATGCTCTCAGCAGGATTTCCCAGGGCCATCACGAATGGGCACTGGATCCCCTAGTACTGGAGGTAGTATTTTCCAGATGGGGCGCCCCTCAGATAGATCTCTTTGCAGCCCCAGACAATCACCAACTTCCCCTTTTTTGCTGCAGGCCCCCAGTGTTGGGCTCAGTCCCTCTGGATGCCTTCCTACTTAGTTGGGAAGGGAAGTTTCTCTGTGCTTTTCCCCCCTTCCCTCTTCTTTTCAAGGTGCTAGTAAAAATCAGATCTCAACCCTGCTGGATGATCCTGATTGCTCCAGATTGGGCCAGGCAGCCCTGGTACCCACTCCTCATGTCCTTAGCAGTTCACCTTCCCCTGTGTCTTCCCAGGAATCACAACCTGTTAACCTGTGCCCAGGGAAGAGTTTGGTATCCGAACCTCAAATCTCTCAATCTCAAGGCATGGCTCTTGAGGAGTTAGAGTTTGCTGACCTACACCTTTCCCAAGGCGTATTGGAAATCTTAGAGGCCTCTAGGAAGCCTTCCACCAGGGCTACTTATAATTCAGAATGGAAAAGATTTTCCATATGAATTAGCTAGTAAGCATATTTCCTAGAATCTGCTGGCGTGCCCATGATTCTGGATTATTTAGTGCATTGAATTCTTTGGGGTTGAGACCAGCTACCTAAAAGTGCACTTGGCAGCTGTGTCTGTCTTTTTATCAGTAGGTAAGCCTCTTCTTTTCAGCTCACCCTGTGTTCTCCAAGTTTTTAAAGGGTTGCTTCACACAACCCTCCGTTCAGGAACCCTGCCCCTGCTTGGGATCTTAATATTTGCATTGCTCAGCTTATGCAACCCCCTTTTGATCCATTGTTTTCAGCAGAGCTTAAGTACTTGACTTGGAAAACTGTGTTTTTGGTAGCCATCACCTCTGCCAGGCGCATAAGTGAGCTACAAGCATTGTCAGTGGAGCCTGATTTTATCTCCTTTCACAGAGATAAGGTGGTCCTCAGGACTAACAGAAAGTTTTTGCCTAAGGTGGTTTCAGACTTCCACCTTAAATCAATCCATGTCTCTTCCTGTGTACTTCACTGACCATTCCTCCTCTGGCGAGAGGAGATTACACAGTTTAGATGTCAAAAGAGCCCTTAGTTACTCTATAGAACGTACCAAGGGTCATAGGTTTGAATCCCTCCAATTGTTCCTCACTTATGGTGAGGTTGGTAAAAGTAAACCTGCCACTAAAAGATCCATTGCCAGGTGGATTGTCTCTTGTATCCAATTTTGCTATGAAAAACTGGGTAAGATTCCTCCCTCAGGCCTGAGGGCTCACTCACTAGAGGTACAGCTGCGTCCTAGCTGCTGCTGGGACATCCTATCCTAGAGATATGTCAAGCAGCTACCTGGAAAACAGTTCACACTTTTACTAAGCATTACTCTCTGGATATCCAGGCTAGGAGTGATGCTCGATTTAACACAGCTGTGCTTCAAGCCTATTTCTAAGTAGGTTCTGTCTCTCCTCCATGGAGGTACTGCTATGTATTCTGCATATGTCATAATATAGCAAGACTTCATGTTGTTTGAAGAAAAAATTACTCACCTTAGTAATGTTGTTTCTTCTAATGGAGTCTTGCTATATTATGACCTCCCCCCCGCCTGCCCCTCTCAGAACTTCTACTTTTGGGATGTGGGTGGGCAGTGCAATGTTGGCACTTCATAGATGCCCACTTTATTTACACCCTTTCTTAGGGTGCTTAGGTGTTATGTTTTATTTTTCTTCTTGAATCCCTGACTTGAGTCTTTATTTTGGGATCAAGAACAAAATGTTTTGTAGTTAGTAGCCAGTGGGCTAGTGTGAGTTCACGGCTTCCACACAGAACCTTAGTGAGTTTTGCTCGTAAAGATCTGACAGTTTAAGTTTGAGCTATAACAGACAGAGTGTTCAACCGAGCTCGCGCTCAAGGTTCCATGCCCTGCATGGAAAGTTAACTCTTTCACCTCCGGAGCAGTTCTAACCTGGGGTTATACTGCATATGTCATAATATAGCAAGACTCCATTAGAAGAAACAACATTACTAAGGTGAGTAATTTTTTCTTCTTTCACCCTTCAGGTGTCTCGACCAGCAAGGCACTTCTTGCAGCTCCTGGGCCACATGGCAGCCTCTACAGCAGTGGTCCAGGGGGCAAGATTTCAGATGAGGAACATTCAGTTCCACTTGAGAGCCTTCTGGTCCCAGAGAAAGGATTCCCTTACCAAACTAGTCCCAGTGACTCGTACCCTGATCCAGGCTTTGCAATGGTGGCAGGATCAGGACAATTTTAGGCAGGGAGTTCCTTTTGTCACTCAGTCTCATTCTCTAATCCTCACCACAGACGCCTCCCTCTTGGGCTGGGGAGCCCAGTTGGGGGATCTCACCACCCAAGGGCTGTGGTCACCTCAAGAATCGCTGCTTCACATCAATCTCTTGGAACTCAGAGCAGTGTTTCTGGCACTACAAGCTTTTTCCAAGTCTGTTCAAACAAAGTAGTCCAGATCAGAACAGACAATACCACCACAATGTGGTACATCAGCAAGCAAGGGGGCACTCGGTCTACGACCTTGTGCACAGAAGCAATGAAGTTGTGGTCTCTGACCTATTCCCTGCAAACTTCTCTGACAGCAGTTCACCTCCCAGGGAAGGACAATGTCCTAGCAGATGCTCTCAGCAGGATATCTCAGGGCCACCACGAATGGTCCCTAGATCCCCTAATTTTGAAGGTGATTTTCTCCAGATGGGGCACTCCACAGATAGATCTTTTTGCCGCCCCAGACAATCGTCAACTTCCTCTCTTTTGCTGCAGACCCCCAGTCTTGGGCTCAGTCCCCCTGGATGCTCTGGTACTCAGTTGGGAAGGGAAGTTCCTGTATGCTCCCCCCCCTTCCCTCTCCTGTTCAAGGTACTAGTCAAGAACAGGTCTCAACCCTGCAAAGTGAGTCTGATCACTCCAGACTGGACCAGACAGCCCTGGTACCCACTGTTGCTGTCCTTAGCAGTCCACCTTCCCCTGTCTCTTCCCAGGAATTACAACCTGTTGACATCCTCTCAGGGGAGGGTTTGGTATCCGAATCTCAAATCTCTCAATCTCAAGGCCTGGCTCTTGAAGAGTTAGAGTTTGCTGATCTACACCTCTCTCAAGGTGTTCTGGATATTCTAAAGGCTTCTCGAAAGCCTTCCACCAGAAAGACTTACAACTCCAAATGGAAAAGGTTCACTATTTGGTGTTCTGGTAAGCATATTTCTCCAGAATCTGCTGGGTTGCCTACAGTCCTAGACTATATGGTTCATCTCAATGGCTTGGGACTCAGACCAGCAACACTCAAAATACATTTGGCAGCTGTTTCTGCTTTTTTGTCAGTAGGCAAGCCCTCTTCTCTTTCAGCCCATCCTGTATTTTGCAAATTCTTCAAGGGACTGTTGCACACCAATCCTCCCTTCAAGGACCCTGCTCCTGCTTGGGACCTTAATGTTTGCATTGCTCAGCTTATGCAACCCCCCTTTTGAGCCTTTGTCCTCTGCAGAGCTTAAGTACTTGACTTGGAAAACTGTGTTTTGTAGCCATTACCTCTGCCAGGCGCATCAGTGAATTGCAAGCCCTGTCAGTGGAGCCTGATTCGTCTCTTTCCATGAGATAAAGTGGTCCTAAGAACTAACAGGAAGTTTTTACCTAAGGTGGTTTCAGATTTCCACCTTAATCAGTCTATGTCTCTTCCTGTTTTCTTACTGACCATTCCTCCTCTGGCAGTGGAGGCTGCACAGTTTAGATGTGAAAAGAGCCCTTAGCTACTACATAGGGCGTACCAAGGGTCACAGGTTTGACTCCCTCAACTGTTCCTCATTTATGGTGAGGTTGGTAAGGAAACCTGCCACTAAAAGATCCATTGCCAGGTGGATTGTCTCTTGTATCCAATTTTGTTATGAAAAACTGGGTAAGGTTCCTCCCTCAGGCCTGAGGGCTCACTCTACCAGAGGTACAGCTGCTTCCCTGGCTGCTGCCAGGGACATCCCTATTCTAGAGATATGTCAAGCAGCTACCTGGAAAACGGTTCAAGCTTTTACCAAGCATTACTCCCTGGACATCCAGGCTAGGAGTGATGCTCGGTTTGGCACAGCTGTGCTTCAGAGCCTATTTCCTAAGTAGGTCCTGTCCCTCCTCCATGGAGGTACTGCTTTGCAGTCTGCTATTGTCAGAATACAGCAAGACTTCATGCTGTTTGAAGAAAAAATTACTCACCTTAGTAATGTTGTTTCTTCTAATGGAGTCTTGCTGTATTCTGACCCCACCTCCCCTCTCAGAACCTGGTTTTTGGGATGTGGGTGGGCAGGAGCAGTGTTGGCACCTAGAGGTGCCCCTTTTTCTCACCCTCTTTTATTTTGGGTGTGTGTTGTGTTTTGTTTTTTGGGTTTCCTGACTTGAGTCTTTGCTTTGAAACCGAAAAAACCCTTTTTATCAAATTTAGTTGCCAGTTGACTAGTGTGAGTTTACAGTTTCCACACAGAACGCCCAGTGAGTATAGCTGGTAAAGATCTGACGGTTGGGGTTCAAACAACAGCAGACAGAGGCTTCAACTGAGCTCGAGCTCAGCGTTCCATGCCTTGCATGGAAAGTTAACTCTTTGTTCTCTGGGGCAGTTCAAAGGTTGGAGATGAGTGCAATAGTCAGAATACAGCAAGACTCCACTAGAAGAAACAACATTACTAAGGTGAGTAATTTTTTCTTCATGCAGTGTGGGGGCCTAAGAGTACAAGTGACCATCATTCAGAAGAACAGTGTTGAATTTTTCCACAACTTTCTCCCTTGCTGGCACCTTATAGAGTTGGCGTCTGACCTCAAGAGCATGCATCATCCATCTGTGAAGCCGAAGGAGGCTAACCTCCTTCGCCTGCTGCTGGGTGGCGCTCCAGCTGTGAAACACAGTTTTAAGGTGGGTGGCAGTTCCTTTTGTATCAAAACATCCATGATTCACATCGCTTATTTTGATGGTGTTTTTAGACTCGAAAGGAGATTGTGGAGATTCCACCGAAGAACTCGACAGATAAGGAGGAAGAAGAGGAACCAGAGGAAGGGGGCTCAAACAATGAAGAAAGCCCTGCATTGACTGGCAGCCTTAGTGCTCAGTATGGCGCAACTAATCCTTACCTGTACAGTCAGTTCGACTTGCACACAAAGGAAGAGAAAATTAATCAGATTGTACTACTGAAGGTAAAGTATTGTATGTAAGTGGGCAGGTTAACTACTGTATTCTGATTGGCTGTTGCCATTCCACTGGCATATGTTTATGTGGCAGCACCTCACTGTATAGAAAAAGATCTAACATGTGATCTGAAATTTGAACACATCACATGCAGAATTCATGAGCCACTTCACGCATTCTTAATTTCCATCTCAAACATTACTGCCACCTATACTCTTATATAAAAACATTCAGCTAGGCCCTAAAAATAAAACTCCCTTAAATTTAAACAAAAAATAAATAAATAATTGAATCTTCTTTCTACTCATGGTGCCTTTCTTATACACATACATTTAAAAAAAGCCAGCACTACTCAGATTTTTTATTTCTGGTGTTTCTTTGATGACCATGAAGTCCCCTACATAGCCTAACCAAGTTTGACAGAGCACTCTTAGCTGCTAACCCTGCCCCAGATAAAACTGAGCCTCTGGCTCTGTAAGAGGCCTGTGTGTTTCTATCATAGAAATCTTAGGCACTAGAATGGAAATGCCCTCTTGCTGCATGATGCCTGTCAGGAAGGTGGTGCTGTACAGGCACGCAATGCTCATCACGCTCACGTTTCCTGAGGATTTCAGTTCTGCAATGTGGCTGTGGATCAACAGCCTGGATCCAGTGTTAAAAAATCACAAACATTACTGAATGGACTTACAAATAAATATTTATAAAAAAAAAAAGAACCCATACTCCCCTCTTCCCCAAAAACAACATAACCACAAACCCTATAACTAAGCCCGCTATCGCCTTTTCTGTTCACTGCGTTACCTCCCAGATGATCAGATAAATTATTAGAGCACAGATGCGTGCTCACATCCACAAGTGTGTGTGGAAATGGAAGAACGTCTGCCTGCATACAGCAGGCTTGTGTCAAAGGCACATTCTCAGCCATCACAAAGATCATGACTTTCCATTCTGGTGCTTAAGATTTATATGGTTTCTGCATGAATGTATGCCAGTGGCATTCTGCAGAATTTTGAATTCATGCATTCCATGTTAACATTCCATGCTTTTGTGGGGGAGTGAGCATTCTGTTACAGGAATACTTAAGCAATACGACATGACACAGTGTGCACTGTGGTGGGATAACAGCACACCTCGGGTGTGTTGTGAGGCATGAGGCATTCCTTGAGTGCCTTCAACCACCCGAGAAGTGCCATTACCTTACTACGATGCACAACTCTGGAGTGTCGTATATTGCGATTATAAAACGGGTCCAAGATTTTTTTTTGTTTGGGGGGTGAAGAAATTAGGGTTGGGAGAACTCGGTGAAGTACTCACCCTTATTAAATAAGAACTGGAACACAGCGAAGTTCTGATTTACTCTGATTAGTTCTGATTTATTGACCAGTGTAACCCCACTGTTACCCGGGGTTACTAGAATCCCAGTAAGACCTAGTGGTAGGCAGGGAAGGCAGCTTGTGAAACTCCAGTTAAATGGATTTCACACTGCCTCACTCTGTTCTCAGTCTCAGCTGAGACTGAGGGATGACATCACCATAGAACTTTCGCAGCTGCATAAGCCACACTGGAATGTTGCAGTTGGAGGTTAGTGTAGAACGTTGGGGATTTTGAATTCAGTCTGTGTGCAGTCTGAGTGAGAGACAGTAGTACAGCTGAGTATGTGCAGGCTCTCAGAGCTTTAAGCTCTGTTTTAGAGCTACTTTGGAAGGTGTGTGTTTCCACCTGAAGAGGAACATGGGAACTGGTAATTGAAGTGGTGAAGACCGCTTTCAATGGTTCAAGAGCCCCATCCCTGAGGGGATGGGGGGAAGGTTTTTGCCTGTTTTCCAGGGGCAACCCTCCTGTGTCCGGCTAAGGGAAAGAAGCTGCCTATTCAAGTTGTGCTGAGGCACCAGAAGCTCTGAGAGAGAAATTTCTTGTGGAGGAATCGCCTGTGGGGCACCTGCAACCAAAGGGTGAGTTCACTCTAAAAAAAAGGCCAAGTGTTTTTTCACCTGAACAGTTGGAAAGTGGGGATTGGACTGCTTAACTCAGTGGGAGGTCTAGAGAAATGGACAGTGCCACTTAAAAGTATGTTCAAGTCCAACACAAATGGGAAGCAAGACAAGTAGATGGAATGTGATATACAATTAGCAAGAATCTACATTGCAAAGCTTTACAGGATGAGGTGTTTACTGTCCAGAGAAATGGCCGGGTATGAATTGTCGGAGCCCTCACATCAGTAGTAACCAAATTCACCTCTACGGATTTGCTCTGAGACACCTTTTACTGTCTCTCAGGTACTTGGCCAGTGCCTGAGGAAAGTACCCAGACAGGGGATTAGGAGGAAGAATTCCCTGATGGAGCCGTGGTGCTCTTAGGTGGTTTAGGGAGACACCAGAAAATGTTTCCATGAAGTATGGAAGGTGTCCGAGTGGCTGGCAAGGGAGCCAAGCAGGGAAAACCCAGAACAGTGTACAAGTTCGGGCTGTGTAACCCAAAGCAGCATGCAAGTCCGGGCTGTGTGCCCGGTGGGTTCAGAGCCTGAGGGCTAAAGTTTTGAGGAAATGTTCTTGTTTCTTTTAATCTGCATTACCAGGAGTGTAGCCCCATGGGGGTCCATCTATGCTTTGTTTATTCTGTTTGGATGTGAATAAAAAGCCACACTTTAGAATCCCACTTCTGGTATTGGGCATTACAGTTGTTGCTTCCTGTGTTCGGAATTACTTGGGTGCCCCTCTGCAGAGTAGCCAAACCTAGCCTTTGTGCCGAGTGACCTATTCCTCCCCGAACCCAGCCCACCTGGTATTGCTGTCAGATTCAAACGGTATACTGGCCTGGGGTTACACCAGTATTTGAAAAAATGTGAAAAAAAATACATAAAAGTGGCCAAAGTCGCTCACATTTGACACAGAGGCCCAAAGGAAATAATTTAATGGATTATTTGTATAAAAATTAAAGTAAAACTGCCAAATAAAAAAGCAGTCAATCACTCCTATCCCCTTCATGGCTGGCCTATAATGGTGGCATATTCTGCTTGGGCCCATTACATGAGTGTGCTGGAAGAGATGGAGAGAGAAAGAGAGAGAGAGACAGACAGATATAAATACCTATGTCATAGCACCACCAAGCACTGCAGGCACTGCCAGGCAGCTAAGATTTTTTTTTTAATGGTGCTGTGTGGGTGTCATTTTGATGGATGTTCCAGTCAGAGCTGAACAGGCCAACGAAATGGATATGAATAATCAAATGAGCAGTACTAAGAGAGCACACCCACACTACCCATCTGATACAACTGTTTCGTATGCCCCTGTGTACAGTGGTATATGGTACACTACCTGGTCCAAGAGGTGGTAATGTTTTCTAGTACTACGACTACTTCTACTGAATCTGATCAACATGCTGAATCCTTAAAGAAGAAAAATGAAAGACACAGTGATCACCACCCGGGCAAGTAGCCAGTTACACATCGCATTGGTCATGTGCAGTGCAGTCATGAAAAAGTTTGCCACTGCCACCTGATGACCTGATGACACACAATACAATTACATCCTTCCTAGTTCTACAATTGCTGCAAGTCACTGACAAGTAATTTGTGTATCAAAAATTAAAATATAGTGATAATCTCAGCCCAGTTACTGTAAGTGAGATGTAACCAGGCTAGCATACCACGCACACACAAACAATAAAGAAATGAAATGAATTTTCAATTTAGTAGCATTTATTCTGTGAAGTAATCGCAGCCAAATAATTAAAGCTACCAACTTTCTGAGGCCTAAAACTGGGACAGTCCATCATGACCATGACACCCCCCAGTGTCACTCCCAAGGGCACCACCGCAAACAACGCTATACACAATCAATTAAATTAAAGGTTTGCTCTGGCCATACCGCCCCATAGTAACATCAGTAGCAAACATCCAGATTAAAACAATACATCATTCTGCTGCAGCAAGTTCCAAATCACGATGTATAGAAAGTTCATTAGAAGCAAACCTGCGTTAAATTGTGATCAGACATTCGAGCTGCATGTATTGCTCCTCCTGGCAGTCCCATCCAACCCGCTTATATTCACCTAATTTGCTGAGCAAACTTCACTTCAGTGACTCCCACCACCATACCAGATTGTTTTCACACACTTCCCTACAGTTGATCAGGTCTGGGTACCTTAGTTCACTGCTGCCGGTCTCTTTTCCATCTGGAGTCCCTCTCAGCTGCTGGCAGGTAGATGTCCACATGCGCTTGTTTGCACTACTGCCCAGTCTAATATAACAGGAAGGAACATGCTTTACTGTGCTCCCACTGACCTGCTTGCGGTGCAACACAGGCACAGGGGTTGAAGTTGCAAACTGCTGTCCAGCCCGAGTAGCGCCACAGTGGTGCTGAAATAACTGTCACTCACGGATTAGCGGTCAGCAAAAAAAGGGACAAAACTGGGACAAGTAAGCAAAAACCAGAACAAAAGTGACATTTTGCAAAACTTGTGAGGACACTGGGACATGCTGCCTAAAATAGGGACTGTCCTGGGAAAATAGGGACTGTTGGTAGCTTTACCAAATATGGGAGACATGAGAAATATACAAAGAGTATTCAGTTTCTGTGTTTCAGGCATCTGCTAAGCCATGCACTGTACGAAAATTAAAAAAGTACAGTAAGGATCAGTTGCAGAGGGCAAAAAAAGTGACAAGTAGTAGTAAGGACAAAAAGTGATAAGTAGTTGTCCTGACTTGTGAGGACAAAAACTGATAGTAGTAGTAGTAGTAGTAGACAACAGTACCCTACCTTCCGGATCAGATAGTGGTACAAGGTACCACCAAGTAAGTTTGTGACATGAAATGCAGTTGCTTGCTGTATTTGTTTTGGACTCTGAACCCACTGATGTTATTTTTTTTCTATTCTGTGCTGTGATCATTCAAGTAATAGCTGCCTGGCCTAGTCCATCCTGACCTGACTTGTTGCAATTAATTGCTACCTAGTGGACCCTATTCACAAATGATTTTCATCACAAGCACAGATTCTTGAAGGTGTTTCAGAGCAGTCAGTTTATGTTTTATTCAGGTATCGTATTTGAAATTAAAGTGAGGAATGCTGACTTTGAGAAATGTGAGGTGCTCAGCATTTTCTGGTGTCAAACAGGATCGTGTGCCAGTAATGACGTTACCAGCTAAACTAAACAACCATTCTGAACAGACTCTAGTTGGAGGGCAATTTGTGTACTTCATTGCAATGTTTACTAAAGCAGGCCACATATTTTGTTTGGATTTCCAGTATTTCAAAGGATCAGCATTCCAGCTGATAACGGACTCTGCCAGGTATATTTCAACAATGGTCTGTGCTGAGGCTGTATTATAAGAGGCAGATGAAGAAGATGTTCCAATTACATCTTCTAAGTGACTCCAGAGACAAGAAGCTGAACCAAGTGACTGTGGGACAGTGCTATCATGCTTGGCTGGTGGTGAAGAAGATTTGGCTGCAGTGGCTGAGGAGGAAGAGGGAGAAAATGCCACAACAGTAGAGGACGGGACACCTGATGCTGTGCTGCTGTGTCGTGAAGAAGATTCTGAATGTGGTGCTGCTGTTGTACTCCGTTCCATGACAGCACGCACCTCATCAATTATTTCTTGTTCATCTCAAAAGAAGTGTCATCATCATCATCACTCGATAGTTGCTTCGATTTATATCATGTGTCCAAGATTGTTGCTTTAATGTAGTACTCAGAATGAAGCATTTTACATAGTTTGTCATCTTCTTCAACATTTTTGATCATACATCTCATTAGATCTTGTGTTCTGGAGGGCAACCTGCATGTGTCAGCAGCACCACTGGCAGCCTGTGTGATCATAGAACTGCCTTGCTTCTCTAACTTTTCCCTAATCAGATTCAATCTGAATTTAAAAAAATATTAGGGGTACCACCTGGCTGAGAGTTGTTGTGTTTGCATTAACCTGCCTGGTAATTTCCTCAAATGGCTGGAGCAGGAAAATTAGAAACTCCAGCATGGTCCACTGTGGTGGAGTAATATAAATGTCTACATCACCAGTTTTAATTTCTAAGGTGTACTGCTTGACAGCTTTCTTTTGTTTCAGCAGCCTTTGGAACATATAAAAGGTCAAATTCCATTGAGTACAAATGTCTTGGATGAGTCTGTGCAAAGGTAAACTGTGCTCCTGCTGTATTTTTTCAAGCAAGCGACAGGCTTTGCTTGAGTGACTGATATGAGTGCATATTCTTTTAGCAGTGCTAATGAGAGCCTTAATCTCCCTGTCATCATCAAGAAAACCGTGAACTATTAAAGTAAAGCAATGCACAAAGCAGCGGATGTGAACAAAGCCCCCCTCTTCCAAGGCTTTCCTTATGTTTTACCTATTATTTATTTATTTTATTTATGACTTTGTTAACTGGGTACTGTAGATGCACTGATCCCAGGGACTGTTTCCAGGTATGACCCGGGCCACGTAAGGCAGCACAGAGTAGAAACATCAGAATAACAAGAACATAACAAGAGCAGGTAACACATAGTGAAAGGTTACAGTTGTTGCATTTGGCAGTACATGGTGACAGCAGTTGAGGGACAACAAATAAAGCAAAGTAAGGCTCATGGTGGTACAGTTTCAGTAAATAAGAGAACCTGTTTGGCCCTACCCCTGGAACCTATGGGGGGGCTAGTCCTTAAAGCAGTGGCAGGTGGATGCCAACAGGAGCCAGTCTTTGAGGCGAGTCTTGAACTGGCGGTGAGTGTTTATGGTGCGCTGTTCAGTGGGCAGCTTGTTCCATAGTGTGGGGGCTGCTACAGACAGGGCTCTAGCACCCATATTCGTGGCTACCCTGGGGATTTTCAGGGAGGTGATACTGGAGGAGCGTAGGCAGTGGTGTGAGGTTTGGACTGTGAGAAGGGGAGCAAGAAGGGATTTCTGGCCAATACAGATGGCAGAATCAATAAAACTGCACAGTGCAAGGTCAAAGAGGGCTTGTAGTGGGAGCCACCCCAGTGTATTATAGAGTATACAGTGGTGTGTGGAGAAAGGGACCAGCAGGGAGAAGCAGCAGGCACTGTTGTATGCTACAGATAGTTTTGCCATGGTGGATGTGGAGGTCCTGGAGTAGATGGGAGAGTAGTAGTCCAGGATAGGTAGCAGGTTTCCCTGGATGATGGCATGGCAGGCCTCAGGGGTGAGGTATTGCCGGTATCTATAGGCAGCCCCTAATTTTTGGTGAAATCTTAGAACCAGGGAGTTAATGTGCTCTGTAAAGGAAAGGGAGGGGTCAAACACAACTCCTAGATATTTGAAATGTTTGACGTCCTCTAGGGCATGGTCATCAGGGTACCTGATGATTAGGGGTGGGTTAGATTTGCATTTCATTAGGGAGGGCTTAGATCCGAACAACATTGTTTTGGTTTTTTTGGCATTGATCAGAAGGAGGTTGTCAGAGAACCAGTTGTGGGCTGTGGTGTAGTTTTGTGAGAGGGCTGCAGAGGTGAGGGTAGGAGACTTTCCGCTGGAGAAGAGCACGAGGTCGTCGGCGTAAAGGACTGAGTGACAGTTGAGACTGTCTGCTGGAAGGGAGTTAATGAATAAGGGGAAAAGGAGGGGTCCCAGGATAGAGCCTTGGGGGACCCCAGTAGAGACAGGCAGGGTGGGTGAGCAGGCCGGGCCAATGCACACAAACTGGGAGCGCCCTGTAAGGTAGCTTCCGAACCAGGTGGTGACCTAAGGAGAGCAGCCAACGTGATGCAATTTGGAGAGGAGGAGTGAATGATTGACCAGGTCGAAGGCTTTGGAGAGGTCAGTGAAGACTGTGCCAGTTGCATTCCATGGTCCATGTTTGTAAGGATGTGGTCAGTTAGGAGTATGAGGGCAGTGGTGGTGGAGTGAGTTTTGCAGAAGCTGTGTTGTTGGCTACATAGTAGGTCATATTTACCGATGTAGTCAGCAAGTTGGTGGTGGATGGCTTTTTCCAGTAGCTTGCTTAGGTGAGGAAGGATGGAGATTGGGTGATAGTTATCTGTGGATTGTGGGTCCCCGGCTTTATGAATGAGAATGACCTTCGCGGTTTTCCATGTATCGAGCATGGAGGAAGTGGTCAGGGCAAGGTTGAAAATGAACGTTAGGGGGCGATGATGGCAGGGGAGATAAGTCTAAGGAAGACAGGGATAATCTGTCTGCTCCAGGGAAGCTGTGGTTTGGGAGACTCTTTAGGAGTTCGGCTATGTCAGCATGTGAGAGTATTTTGAAGAAAAAGGGGGGGGGGGTGGAGGTTGAGAGGTATGCCCGGCAGGTGATGTTGTGGGGGCATGCAGGGGGACAGGGTTTTTTAGCAGGTCATTTGGGAGCTTGCTCAGGTACATGGTGAGGTCGGAGAATTTGTTTTTGAGGGCCTTGGCCACTTCTTGGGGATCGGTAATGAGGCCAGCATTAGTGTGTAGCTGTTAGATAGGCTTACTGGAGGGGGGTTTAGTAGCAAGCCAGTGGATGCCCAGAATTGTTTAGGGTCCCCGAGGTTAGTTTGCTGGAGATTGCAAAAATGTGTCTGTTTGAGAGCTTTGGACAGGTGTTTGCAAAGGTTCCTCCGACGCCTCTAATCATCTCATAGGGTAGGGGATGGGGATGCTTTATAGGTTGACCAGGCATGGTCCCTGTCTTTCATGAGGGTAAGGAGGTCTTTTGTGACCCATCGCGAGTAGACATCCCTCACCCTTCTGGTGGTGACTGGAAAATGCTTTTCCTGTACAGTCAGGAGAGCTTGAGTGAGCAAGGATGCTGCCTGGGTTGCATTTGATTCTGAGAAAACGGCAAACCAATCCAGTGCCCATGCCTGAGAGGGGAGGATGGGGGTGTTTGGGCTTCTGAAATTACAAAAAGATGGGTATTTGGGTGGGAGCCATTTAAGTTTGGATGACCAGAAAAGGTACGTAGGGGAGTGATCGCTAATGGAGTTGGCCATAGAGACTTTACTTGTGTTGTACTGTAAACAGCCTGCTACAAGTCACAACGTCAGATTATCCCCTGGGCCACCCACAGCCAGCAAAACAAGGCAGGTGCATTAACTTGTATGTTGTTTGTCCAAACAGTATTTTTTTTTAAATACATGAAATCCTGAATGAACGTACGTGATCGTGATTCGTGATTGGATGGCACAAGTCAAAGATTTATTTTGCCACCCTGCTGCCCTTGCCCTGTACACACAGCCTCACTGAAGCCAGGAAAAAATTTTATTTGGGATTTCTGGGACTGTTACATTTATTGTGGGCCACCCTGCAGTCTCTCACTCTCCCCTCTGGACGTCACAAAGATTAATTTTGCCACCCTGCTGTCCTTGTCCTGTATACACAGCTGCACTGAAGCCAGGAAGAAAGTTTATTTGGTATTTCTGGGACTGCCACATTTATTGTGGTCCACCCTGCAGTCTCTTTCTCTCTCTCTCCCCTCTGGACATCACAGTCAAAGATTTATTTTGCCACCCTTGCCCTGTACACACACAGCCACACTGAAGCCAGGAAAAAAACTGGGGATTTTATGTAACTGTAAAATTTCTCTGGGACCCGCAGTAGTCTGTCCCTCTCTCCTCTGGATCAGGAATGGCACAAGTCAAAGATTTTGCCAGCCTGCCCTTTCTCAATACACACAGCTGCTGTACACTTTCTGAGGCCAAGAAAAGAAAAAACTTTCATTTGGGATTTTCTGTAACTGTAATCTCTCTTGGGACCCAGTAGTCTCCCCCTCTCTCCTCTGGATCTGGAATGGCACAAGTCAAAGATTTTGCCAGCCTGCCCTTTTTGTACACACAGCTACACTGTCTGAGGCCAAGAAAAGAAAAAAAACTTTCATTTGGGATTTTCTGTAACTATAATCTTTTTTGGGCCCCCAGTAGTCTCTCCTTCTCTCATCTGGATCTGGAATGGCACAAGTCAAAGATTTTGCCAGCCTGACCTCATACACAGTCAGTCACACAGTACAGTATACTTTGCATCCTCCCCCCGCCACCACTACCTCCCCAGTCCCGACTCCTTGAGTCCCCGACCTGCCTTCACCCACCCCCAACGATCGGTTTCTCTCCCCCTCCCTTTCTGTTGTTGTTCCTCCCTCCCTCCTCAATTGATTTCCTTTCTTTCTGGTGGTGGTGGTTTTAAACTTTTCTTTTGGTTTTTGGCACTTTTGTTCTCTCTGCTGCTAAGCGCAGTTCTGTTCCTGCTTTTCTCCAGTCCTCCTCGCTCTTCAAACCCCAGGAAATCTTACTGTATTCTGATAAATGCAGTATGGTCTCACCATAGGACTGCCCCGGAGCTGAAATGGTTAATAGAACCTATGCAAATGATGGAATGCTAGGCTCACGCTCAGCTTTCAAGCCACTGTCCCTGGTTGCACTTCCTGCAACCATCAGATTCTTTACTCCACTTACCTCAGTAAGACATCTTGGAGAGCTCTCCTTCACTTTCTTGAAGAATTTTATTCTATCTCAGTGTATCGAAGTCCGTTTAGTTATTTCGATTTTTTGAAGCACTGTTCCCGGTTCGGAGGTAGACTTAATCTAGATTAGAGTTAATTTTGGTAAGTTTTCTCGATTCCTTGTCGGTTCTGTTAACCGGTAAGGAACTGATAGTATTTATTTTGGTTTAGGTTTTAAATTTAAATCAGTTCTTCTACCATCCGGTAAGGCAGTATATCTATTTAATTACTAAATTTCTTAAGAATTTTACCGGGTTGATTCTCGGTTCATCGGTTTAACCAACCAATAAATGTCACAGGCTAAGAAACAAACGGGCCCCACAGGTTTCCAGCATTGTACAGTGTGGGGAACTGTTCGCTAAAGCAGATCCTCATTGAATTTGTGTTTTTTGGTTTGGGGTTTGACCACCTCAAGGAGGACTGTGAAATCTGTAAAAACTTTCCTCAGTCGACACTTGAGAGGAGACTTAAATGACTGCAGGAGAAGTCGTCTGAGAAAGATGCTGACCTAGCTTCAGACAAATTGGCTACCAGCCAAAAAGAACCAGAGGACCAACCTTTTGACAAGGGCAACGGTTCCTCTTGTAAGAAACATCCTGCTAACACTGCTGCTAACCTGGCTACCGCAGGGAAAAGAAAAAAGAAGGAAAAACATACAGCGGTCGAACTGCAACTGATGAAAGCATAATTTCTGACCGCTGAAGAGATAGCAAATGCTATTAGAATCATTCAGGCGCTCCAACCGAGTACCCCGGTGCCGGTTGAGAAGCGGCCTCAGTTAAGTACCTCTGGCTCTACTCCGGTTCCTGATTCCTTGGAACACGAAGTAGAGCTTTTTGTTGAGGATGATGATGCTGCTGATGATGAGGATGAGGACTATGAAGAACTGATTGAGCCGGATATTTAACATACTAACATGCTAATTGCCAGCAGATTAGGCCTTACGGTCTGTCGAGTCTGCTTGAACCTCAGATCCCTAGTTGGGTACTGAGGCCCCCCCCCTTGTGTTCCAGAAACCCCTATCATCCATCCCCACCCCACTGGGCCAGGCCATCATCTGATACATCCGCTTTCTGTGTCTGTCCCACCCTCTCTTGAAGCCCTCCACTGTGGATCTCTGCATCAGCTCGCCAGGCAGCACGTTCCAAGGATCCACCACCCTCTGAGTGAAAAACCTCCTCATCTTTTCCTCCTTCACCCTTCCACCTTCCAACTTCAAACCATGCCCTCTGGTGATACCTCCCTGCTTTAGTCTAAAGATACCCTCCGTTTTTACCCTATTCATTCCCTTGAGGTACTTGAAGACCTCAATCATGTCCCCCCTGTCTCTCCTCTCCTCCAATGAAAACAGTCAGAGCTCCTCAAATCTGTCCTCAAACGTCAAATCCCCTACTCCTCGTATCATCTTAGTTGTCCTCCTCTGTACCCTCTCCAGGAGCTGTATGTCCCTCTTCAAGTGTGGTCTCCAGTACTGTACACAGTATTCAAGGTGTGGTCTAACCAATCCATTATACAGCGGCAGAATCACTTCCCTGCTCCTAGAGGTGATCCCCCTTATGATGCATCCCAACATCCTGTTTGCTTTGCTAACCGCTATCCTGCACTGCTCGGAGTTATTCATACATGCATCCACCATGACCCCTAGGTCTTTTTCCCCTGTTGAGGCCTCCAGCGCCTCCCCTCCCAGGGTGTACCTGTGTTTAGGGTTTCCCCGCCCAAGATGTAACACCTTGCACTTGATGATATTGAAATTTAATTTCCATGTGTAAGCCCACCTTTCCATGGTGTCCAGGTCCCATTGCAGGGCCAACCTCACCTCTTTCCCCCTCAACTACTGCTCCCATCTTGGAGTCGTCAGCAAAGAGACTCATTTCAAACTCTATACCCTCCCTGATGTCCGAAATGTATGCATTAAACAGGATTGGATCCAGGACCGAGCCCTGCGGTACCCCACTACCGACCTCTCTAGGGTTCAAGAGCTCCCCACCGACCATTACTCTCTGAGTGCGTCCAGCTAGCCAGTTTTCAATCCGTCTGACCATCAAAGGGCCTACTCCCAACCCCGTCAGTTTCTCCACCAGACCATTGTGGGGGACAGAGTCGAATGCCTTGCTGAAGTCCAAGAATAATACATCTATAGGCTTTCCCCTGTCCAGTTCTGATGTTACCCATTCGTAGAACTCCACAAGATTGGTTTGACACGATCTACCTGGCACAAACCCATGTTGCCGACTATCCAGACCTCCCACCTCCTCCAAGTATACCCCCAATCGTTCCTTTAGTATACTTTCCATTAATTTTCCCACCACCGAGGTCAAACTGATGGGTCTATAGTTACCTGGTACTTCCTCGACCCCCTTTATGGATTGGCACCCACGCTGTGCTTCGCCCAATCTAGGTACCCTCCCTGTCTCAAGCGACGGTTGAAGAGCTCCATCGGGGGTGCAGCCAATATGTCGCCAATTCCATAGTACTCTTGGATGAATGCCATTATTCGATTTAATCTTTCTTTAAGGCCCTGGGGCTAACCACACCCTTTTGGCGGAGTATATTTCCCCAGATACTCACCATCCTGACTCCCCTGACAAAGGAACCGAGGACTATACCTCACATTTTGCTTTTATTAAGCAAGTAGCTCAATCCCTGGACCTCCCTACCCAAGAATCTACCAGTGAGGAGGAGGAACAGGATTATATGGAGATGATGGCTGTGCCAGTCTCTAAAAGCCTGCTACTGCCCATCCATAAATCCTTGAAAAAGCAGGTTAACAAGGTCCTGCAGACCCCCACTTCTGTTTCACCGGTTGATAGAAAGGTGGACAAGAAATACTGGGTGGCAAGGGGTGGAGCAGAGTTCCTTTCTGGACACCTAAGCCACGAGGGAGTGGTGCAGACTGTAGCCTGTGATAAAGCAGGCATGCCCTTGGCATCTCACCCTACAGACAAGGATTCCAGGAAGATGGATTCCATTGCCGAGAAGGTATACTTGGGATCCTCTCTGATCATCAGGCAGGCAGGCAGGCATCATACATGGCCTGTGTTGCCAGATATCAGAGAACCCTGTGGAACACTGTGATGGAAATCACAAAATCTGTCCCAGTCCCTATGGCAGCTGATTTGGAAGAGGCCGCAAAAAGGGGTAGAGAGGCTTCTAAATCTCAATTTAGGATAGCTGTGGACAACAACGACACTGCAGCCAGACAAATGGCTTCTTCTGTGTCACTCAGGAGGTTTGCTTGGCTCAGGACTACTAACCTGACCCAGGACACTCAGTCTAAGGCCTTGGACTTTCCATGTGAGCCTATGTCTCTGTTTGGGGAACAGACAGAGGCTTACATGAAGAAAATTAATGAGTACAAGGCAGCATATAAGAGTGCTGCTGCTAAAGAAAAGGCATCTACTCCCCAAAAGCAGCAAGCCAAGGGAAGTAGGGGCAGGGGCTATAGGCCATTATTTCAGCCTCAGGCTTATCCCCAATATCAACAGCCTAGAGGCTGCTTCAGAGGCAGGGGCAGGAGAGGTGGCAACTGAGCTACTCCCAATACTCAGTCAGCATCCCAACCTAAGCAGACACCCTGAGGTGTCTGCTCGGGTTGCCTCCTAACCCTGGTAGGGGGCAGGCTGGCCCACTACCTCCAGGAATGACAATCCATCACCACAGACAAGTGGTTCCTGGAGGTAGTGGGCCAAGGTCTGGATCTCAGCTTCAAGCTCCGACCAAAACTGAGAGCAAGGGTCTTCAGACCCTCCTTCCCATCAGAAACAGTGTTACTGGAAGGGGAAGTATTAAATCTCCTATCCCTAGGAGCAGCAGGGCCAGTTCCTCTGGCACAGAGAGGACAAGGACTGTATTCAAGGTACTTCCTCACAATCGAGAAAACAGGGAAGTGGTGACTTATACTGGGTCTCAGACACCTGAACAGGCATCTGGTAAAGCCAAAGTTCAAGATGGTGACCCTGACAACAATCCTTCCAACTTTAAGACAAGGGGATTGGTTGGCATCTCTGGATTTAAAGGATGTATATTTCTACATTCCCATAAAGCAGTCTCACAGACAATTCCTCAGATTCAGACTGCCAGCAGGCCATTACCAGTTTAAGGCAGTGCCTTTTGGACTTACTTCTGCTCCAAGGGTGTTCACAAAATGCATAGCTGTGGTTGTGGCACACCTCCGGAGGCAAGGAGTGGTAGTCTTCCCTTACCTAGACAACTGGCTAGTCATAGGACAGTCCCCTCAGCAGGCAAGGAGATCTCTGACACCTACACAGGACCTACTACAGTCACTAGGGTTCCTAGTCAGCCTGAAAAAGTCAGTGTTAGACCCAGTGTAGCTCCTGGAATTCATAGCTGGATTCGGTGAGAGGAAGGGTTTTTCTGCCTCAGACAAGGGCAGACAACCTGGTACAGTTAGTAAGTACCTTCAAGCTTCAAAGCCTAAGGCCAGCAAGGCACTTCCTTCAGCGGCTGGGCCATATGGCAGCCTCAACAGCAAGTGTCAGGGGCAAGGTTCCAAATGAAAGCTATCCAGTACTGTCTCAGACTGCACTGGCATCAAAAAAGGGGTTCACTATCAAAGTTGGTGCCAGTTAAATGAACACTCCTACAAGTGCTCCAGTGGTGGCTAGACTTGGACAGTCTCAGGCAAAGGGTGCCATTTCTGCAGGAAAACCCTTCCTTAGTGCTAACTACAGATGTTTCCCTACTGGGTTGGGGAGCACACTTGGAGGAGCACATTGCTCACCGCACATGGCTCAAACAGGAGTCCCTGCTGCACATCACCCTGCTGGAGCTCAGGGCAGTCTTCTTGGGACTCCAGGCATTCGCCAGCATGCTACAAGGAAAGGTGGTGCAGGTCAGGACAGACAACACAACCACAGTGTACTAGATCAGCAAACAGGGAGGCACAAGGTCAACCCCCTTGTGCACGGAAGCCATGAAAATTTGGAGTCTGGCTTACTCCCTGGGAATTTCCCCGTCAGTGGTCCACCTGCCAGGAAAGAACAATGTACTGGCAGGTGCTTTGAGCAGGATCAATCAGAACCACCACGAGTGGTCCCTGAACAAGCAGGTGTTACAAATAGTGTTCAAAAGGTGGGGCACCCCAGAGATAGACCTCTTTGCAGCCCCAGACAACTGCCAACTACCACAATTGGAGTCCACTCTGAAGAAGGAGGGGTTACTAGTGGGGTACCGCAGGTTTCAGTATTGGGTCCAGTCCTTTTTAATGTCTTCATAAGTGACATTGCAGAGGGACTGGAAGGAAAAGTATGCATCTTTGCAGATGACACAAAGATCTGCAACAGGGTTGATACACAAGGAGGCGTGGAAAGGATGAGAAGGGACTTGGCAAGGTTGGAGGAATGGTCAGAAGTATGGCAGCTTGGATTCAATGCAAAGAAGTGCCAAATAATGCACCTGGGAAACAAGAACCCAGGGGAAGAATACACAATGGGGGAGAGCTAGTAACAACAACAACAAAAAAGGAAAGGGACCTGGGGGTAATCATATCAGATGACCTTAAGGTTAGCAATCAATGTGAGAAGGCAGTAGGGAGGGCTGGGGGTATACTGGGATGCATAGGGAGAGGCATCAGCAGCAGAAAACAGGAAGTTGTTATCCCTCTGTACAGACAGTTGGTGAGACCCCATCTGGAGTACTGCGTCCAGTTCTGGAGACCCCATCTCCGCAAGGACATAGACAGGATAGAGGCAGTCCAGAGGAGGGCAACTAAAATGGTGCAGGGTCTGCAAGAGAAGCCGTATGAGGAGAGACTAAAGGAGCTTAATATGTATACCCTTGAGGAAAGAAGGGAAAGGGGGACATGATAGAAACTTTTAAGTACCTCAGTGGAATCAACAAAGTCCAAGAGGGTAGCATCTTTCAGAAAAAGAGATGTGCAAGAACAAGGGGACACAATTTAAAGATAGAGGGGGGCAGTTCAGGGGCAATGTGAGGAAGTATTATTTCACAGAGAGGGTAGTGGATGCATGGAACAGCCTTCCTGAGGAGGTTGTGGGGTCTAAAACTGTGGGAGAATTCAAGAATGCATGGGACAGACTTAAGGCAATTCTTGTGGGGGGGTAGGAAGAAAGAGGCTGTTGGTTAACTAGGATCTGCGGCCTATCCTGTAGGTAGGGAAATGGGCAGACTAGATGGGCCAAGTGGTCCTTATCTGCCGTCAAAGTCTATGTTTCTATGTTAATTCTGCTGCAGGCCCCCAGTGAGGGGTTCGGTCCCTCTGGATGCACTGATTCTGAATTGGACAGGGAAGTTTCTCTGTGCCTTCCCTCCATTCCCATTGTTGCTGAGGGTCCTGAACAAGCTCAGGTCCCAGCTGGCAACAATGATCCTCATTGCTCCAGATTGGGCCAGGCAGCCATGGTACTTCCTGGTTCTGGCATTCAGTGGCCAAACCAATCAGCCTTCCCAGGAAGCACAACCTGCTGACTTCTTCCCATGGCAGGATCCTGTACCCCAATCTTTGGTCTCTCAGACTCAAGGCATGGCTCTTGAAGACCTAGAGTATGCCAACCTGCGCCTATCTGAAGGGGTCATGGAGGTTGTTAGGGTTTCTAGGAAGCCCTCCACTAAGAAGACCTACACTTCTAAATGGAAGAGATTCTCTGTTTGGTGCCAGGGCAAGAATCTGGACAATGCTCAGGTGGGTTTGTCAGTTGTCCTGGATTACCTAACCCACCTCCACTCCCTTGGCCTGAGACCATCCACCCTGAAAGTGCACTTGGCAGCTGTTTCAGCTTACCTGTCAGCAGGCAAGGCATTATCCCTGGCCTCTAACCCAGTATTCAGGAAATTCTTTAAGAGGTTGCTACACTTGCATCCTCCACATAGGATCCCTACTCCAGTGTGGGACCTGAACATTTGTATTGCACAGCTCATGCAGTCAGCTTTTGAACCTGTGTCATCAGCTGGTCTCAAGTATGCAACTTGGAAAACTTTGTTTTTAGTTGCAATTACTTCGGCCAGGAGGAGTAGTGAGCTTCAGGCTCTGTCCATGGAGACTGACTATATTGCATTCTACAGGGACAAGGTGGTCCTTAAGGACCAAAAGTAAGTTTCTTCCTAAAGTGGTGTCGGACTTCCATATCAGTCAGTCCTTTACACTACCAGTCTTTTTTTACTGACCATTCCTCTTCAGGGAACAGAAAAAATGAAAACAGGACAGGGCAAGCACTGGCAAGTAGGTGCTCAAACAGGAGGTGCTAGCCTCAGAAGATCCAAACAGTTCAATAGCGAGCACTCCAGGAAATGGTTGAGTTGATGCAAAATTAACATTTATTTTACGTTACATCAGGCAATTAGTCAGGACCCCTATGCTTCAGCACTTATCCTTCAAAGGGGGCTGAGTGCCGAAGAGCAGGGGTCCTGGCTAATTGCCTGATGTAAGGTAAAATAAACTTTAATTTTGCATTGACTCGACCATTTCCTGGAGTGCTCACTATTGAACTCTTCAGGGTAGACTGCATAGCCTGGATGTAAAAAGAGCCATCAGCTACTACCTGGAGCATACAAAAGGCCACAGAGGAGACAGGACCCAACTCTTCTTGACCTATGGGGAAGCAGGTGGATCATGGCATGTATCCAATTCTGTTATGGCAAAGTGGGCAGTCAACCCCCACAGGGGGCTCAGGGCCCACTCCACCAGAGGAACAGCTGCATCAATAGCAGCTTTAAGAGATATTCCTTTGCTGGAAATCTGCAAAGCAGCTACCTGGAAGACAGTCCACACATTTACCAAACATTACTGCCTGGATAACCAAGCTAGGAGTGATGCCAGATTTGGCACAACAGTCCCGCAGAGCCTGTTTCCTAAATAGGTCCGCCTCCAATGGCACTGCTTGGGTAGTCTGCATTTGTTAGAATACAGTAAGATTTTCTGGGGTTTGAAGAAAACATTACTTACTATAGTAATCTTATTTCTTCGAAGGGAATCTTACTGTATTCTGAGCTCCCACCCTTCCTCCCCTGCTAGGACTTACAGGGCACTCCATATTGACTGTACAACTAATGTTGGAAACCTGTGGGTGCCTAATTGTTTCTTGAGCATCTCTTGACTTGAGTCTTAGGAGATGCCCTCTGTTATTTAAGAGGTGTTTGCCCCTAATAAATTGATCTTATCTGTGTCAATCTTCACCATTCATCACTGTTAGGTATCTGGGCGGAGGTCAGGACCCCGTGGGAGTTTTTTTGTATTTTTTTAAGGTGGAGGGAGCCGATGCACCATCGGCACTGCCCTCGAGGCCGATGCACTGCGTGGCGCTCACGGGTTGGCCATTAGGCTGCGTCGACTCCGCCTGCCTGCCAGTTCTTCGTCTCCCGCCATAGAGGTCGCCTCGTGGGAAGCTGTGAAGAAATCCTAGGCCTGCTCCACAGTCTTTTTTTCGGAATCCTTTCCTTCGGTCGAAGTCCGTCGGTACTCCTGCCGGTTCTGTTTCTGCCAACACTCGACGTCGCCTGGTAAGATCTTTCCTTATCTTTATATTTCCGCGACGTTGAGTCTGTTTTTGGTGTTTTTTTCTCCGTAGGTCATGTCTCGGTCGAGGGCAAGAAATCTTCTAAGACGGGTCGGTCCCCCATGTGACGGTGCCCTTGCGGCCGAAAGTATTCTGTCACAGACCAGCAAGACCGGTGTCTTTCATGTCTTGGCCTGCTTCTCAACATGAACCACCGGGTCATTGAGCAACGCTCGTGGAAAGTGGGGCAAACTCCGCCGGCTTTTGGGGGTTGGGTGCGCACTCGTCGGGCCAAGCCACACTCTCTTGGCCTTTCCTCCGGTTCCCCTCCCAGTTCTATACGGACCGAGGAGGAGGGAGCCTCGGCTACTAGTAGCCTAGCCATTGCTGAGGCTTCTTCCATGGCGCAGGAGGCCCGCCCGCTCCTCCCTGGGGCGGGCGGAGGCGCCACTACGGCAGTCATTCTTCGGGGTGAAGGCTCCTGAAGTCGGACCCGCAGTTCGCAAGGTCTGGGTTACGCCATTGCGGGCCTTGTTGCCGTGAGCCCTGACAGAATCGTCGTCGGTGCCAACTTGTCATGCAGCGCGGCGCTGACACTCCTAGTGGCGCTGTGGGAGCTGCTATGGCGCCGTCTTTCTCCATGTCTCGATGGCGCCGAGGTTGAGCATGGTGCCATGTCCTCAGGGCTTGGCACCGTTGGCCTTTGGATTCCTCTGTCGGCACCGTCATCAGCGCCGCCTCTGCCCTCAGCACTGTTCGCGGCGCTGTAGAGCCGAGTGGTGCAATCCTCGGTGCCGATGGTGCCATCGTCGGCACTGTCTTCGCAGCACCATGGGGCCGGATGGCGCCGTGACTGGTCTCGGCTCTGGAGCTCCTGTTCTTGCTGGAGCCATGCCCCCTGTGGATTCCGCTCGCGGTGCTGCGGGGGGCACTGGTACCAGCTCGGACACAGCTTTGGTTTCTGGGCCCTTTGGCAAAGATGGCAGTGGGCGCCCTCCTACGGTTTGGCACAGGGCCTCGGCCTCTACCTCCTCGGAGGCGGAGTCAAGCTCTGAGTCAGATGGACAGTCTGATCCTTTGGGGTTGGCTGTTGAGGTGGGAAGCCCAGTAGTCTGCTCGACAAGCCGGAGTCAGTCCTCTTCTGAGGTGGGGTCGGTGGCTACCGAGACTGGGGTCAGGGGTGCTGACCAGCAGGCAGTGGTGCAGGCCACCATAGCTCTACAGCCTGGTCTTGGTGGGTTCACTGACCCCTCAGTAGTGGTACCCCAACCTGTGGTGTGCCTAGATCGCCCAACTTTAGGGCCGATCAGAGCACCTACAGGAGGGGAGGGTACTGTGCCCTGGATAGCTCCTTCGGGTGCTGCCCAGAGATGCCAGCTACCTAGGCTGGCCCTCTCGAGGAGGAGAGCTCTTTCAGACTCCGAGGGGTTGAGGGGCGTGGGGTCGGCACAGCAGCCTTTTTCGGGGGTCCACCCAGGCTCTGGGAGAAGCCGTAGCGCGGATCTCCACTCTTCCTCCTCAGTCTCTTTGAGAGAGCCCTATTCTTTTGAGGATGGGGACCGTCCTTCTGGACCTATACAGCCCCGGTCACCTCACAGGGGAGATTCTTTCGGGTGCAGCCAAGGCAATACTGAAATGGTTGTTCAGCTGTCAGCTGTTGGGTCTTCCAGGGCACCTTCTTCCGTGGGTGCTCCCGGTCTGCTCCTTAGCTCAGGCGGAGGTTAGCTGACATCTCTTCTCGGCTCTGTCCCCATCCCTCTGCCACATTCTCCTGTGCTCCCAGGCATCCTGGGTCCTAGCGGGCCCTCTCTCTCCTGGGAGCAGTTCAGAGCGGTGGCTGCTGGGTTCCCTGCTTACGTTAGGGCGATTGACAGCCAGGTTTTTCAACCTCCCCCCATGCAGCCACCCACTGAACAGTCAGTGCCCTCCAGCTCATCATCCCCCTTTTCTGGGGGAGAGGTACTTTCTGTCCACATCTCTCCGGCTGCTGATCTCGCTGAGTATCAGCGCTTCCTTGTGAAGATATTGGATGACTTGCACCTCACTCCTACCACTATCAGCAATCCAGAGCACTCAGCACACGCCTTTCTAGGCGATTTTGGCGAGGCCACCCTTGTGGTGCCGCCCTGGCCTGCTCCCTTTTGGGAGGCGCCTTTACGTTCCTGGCAGAGGCCCTTCTCCGGAGTTCCTGCCCCAAGAGATCTCAGCCAGAGGTATTGCGCACCCCCGGAGTCTCCAGGTTCCATGCCTCATCCACAGTCTGGATTGACGCAGTTGGATACTCCTGATGGGCTTCGCGCCCTTCACCGTGACCAGCCCCCAGATCAAGACTCCTCGGATTTTGACTTTTGGGGTAGGAGGACTTCCTACTCAGCGCAGTTATTGCTTTCCATTTCTGCACATCAGGCCCACTATGCAGCCTATGACAGGTTCTTGTGGTCCAGGCTAGGTCAGCTTCTAGCCTCATTGCCTGATACGGAGCAAACCAGACAAGCCATTGCACTCTCAGCACGTGGCCTGGAGCTAGCAGGAACCAAGCGAGGGCATCCTATGATGCCAGCGAGGTAGCTACCAGGGTCGTAGGGACAGCAATCTGCACTAGGCGGATGGCATGGCTGCGTCTTTTCCAGTTGTCACCGTTGGCCCGTCGTAGGGTGATTAACTCCGCTCACCAGAGAACCTGTCTCTTCTCCCATAGAGTGAGACGGCGCTTGTCAGGGCAACTTCCTTCCCCCTCCAGGGAGGACTCCGTCTCACTCTCCCCACTCACGGGCCTCTCCAGGCCCTGAAGGTTCTCCCTCTTAGTGTGTCACCACTGAGAGCTAAGGGACTTTGTCCTTAGGGTGTAGAAACCCCTTCGGGGGCTCGATACTCACCCAACAGTGATGAATGGTGAAGATTGACACAGATAAGATATGAAAATTATGTACCTACCGTAATTATGATCTTTCTGTGTATCTTCACCATTCATCACGATCCCACCCTCCATCCCCCTGGGGCCTCAGTCTCTGGGTCCCCCTCCCTCTCTGTGCCCATCCTTCCCCCTCTCCTTTTTGAGGAGTGGGGTAAAACAGGGGCACACAGGGGAATAATATTCCGGGGAGAGTGGACAGGAAGGGGGGCACTCCTTCTCCAGTGCTTTGGCTCCACCCCTGTGGGGTGGGAGTTGACAGTTGCCCTCCTTTCTCTCCTCCTCCCTGTTCCCGTCCAACCTATTTATTCTTGTTTATAGAAAAAAAAAGTTTCCTTTTTTTCACCAGTAATCTTTCCTTGAGAAGGTGTTAATTCTCTGTACCCTGTCCTTCTTCCAGAATAGCCGACTCTGCTTATCTGGAGTGTTTGCCAGCTATTCCGTGCCTTGAATTCTGGCAGAAAGCCTTTGCTACTCCTTGCAGTTCCTATACAGTCTGGAGACGGGCCAGGGTCTGGGATGTGTTAACCTTCTCCCCTCTCTTCCTAAATTCTTTACCCACCCTACCTCCCTCTTCCTTTTCCAGAGATTAGGGCCCCTCCCAATCCCTTTAGTTTCCGACTCTTCCCCCTTTCTGTCCTCTCAGTCGTTATTTCACCTTTTGGTTCATATATCTTTTCCTTTTTCTGTCCCTTGGACTGCCTTGTCCCACCCTTCACTCCCTTCCTCTTACCTCTCCGGCGACTCAGAACTGGCAGGCAGTGGTCGGCGTAAGCCTAATGGCCAACCTGTGAGCGCCACGCAGTGCATCAGCCCCGCCTCACCTTAAAAAAAAAATAAAAGCTCCCACGGGGTCCAGACCTCCGGCCAGATACCCAACTGTGATGAATGGTGAAGATACACAGAAAAATCATAATTATGGTAGGTACGTAATTTTCATTTTTTGTTTCATTAACATAGATTAGTTAGCTAGTTTGTTAGCTTCTGAATGTTTCGTAAGAATCTGACGGTTACAGGAAGTACAACCAGGGACAGTGGTTGTAAAACCGAGCTCCAGCCTAACATTCCACTATTAGCTTAGGTTCTATTAACCATTTTGACTCCGGGGCAGTCCTATGGTGAGACCATACTGCATTTGTCAGAGTACAGTAGGATTCCCTTGGAAGAAACAAGATTACTATGGTAAGTAATGTTTTCTTCTGGGCCGCGTGGCACACTCAGCACAGTTATATACCATGAGTGTGTCACATGGCCTTCTGTTGCCTGATTGGATGCCACCGACCACCTGTACGTGATGACAGCATCCCATGGCAACAGACAACAAAATCGTAGAAATGGCATATCCACAGACCTGGACTTCTACGGTGAAGTCCATATTTTTCCAGGTCCATGGATTGTGGGTTCGATCTGGGGGGTCCGGACCTCCCACCAAACAGTCTGCCCAGCCCTAAAAGAAATGCACCAATACCAGAAAAGAAACATTTTTATGGCATTTTTTTTTTTTTAAAGTTCATCCACCTCAGCAAAATACTCCCACCACATCCCAACACCGACATGCCATATCAGATTTAAATATTATGCACAGCAAAATACTTATATTTTTAATTAGCTCTTAAACCCTCTATTTTCCCCAATTCACCCCCATTTACCCATTTCCTCGCCTTTCTTCTTCTTGATATTATACCCTTCCTTTTCCCTATCTTGTTTATTCTCTGTCTTGCCTACATTCAAGAGATGGATTCAAACAAAATGAAGTCTTGCTGTATTCAGACATAATGCAGTTAGCCCCAGCACTTGTACTGCCCAGGAGAGGAAAGGGTTAACTCCATGCAGAAGCATGGAACGTTGAGCTCGAGCTCGGTTTTCAAACCTCTGTCTGTGATACTTCCCAGTGTAACCGTCAGATTCTTTACTCAGCCTAACAGTGAAGTCGCTCCGGAGATTTCGTCTGCTTGGTTCGGTAAAAGTGAAGCGTTCGGTTTTAAACCAATTCTTTTATTGTTTTTTTGGGATTTCCAGCCTCTGTCTGTGGTACAGGTAGTGTTGTAGATAGGCAGTGAGTGTATTTATTTTAAACAACTTGTGGAAATTGTTTGCTTCTTCGGTTTCTTTTCGGTCGGTCTGGTTAGGAACTGACCTTGTGTTTTCTTCTACTTTTAAGAAATATTTTCGGGGATTAGAGTGGTGTTCCGGTACCGATAGGTCTCAAAAGAACCGGGCCTTTTCTCAGTTCTTTTCCAAACCCGTGACACGGTTGTTACCGATCAGTTGGTATTACCTGGCTTGAAAGATTCTATAGGGTAATTTTGGTAGGTTGGCCATGTCTGAGAAACCCAAAATGAAAACTGGTCCCACTGGGTTTCAACACTGTACTGAGTGTGGGGAGGCCTTTGCCAAGGCCGACCCCCACCTCATCTGTGTTTATTGTCTGGGGTTTGACCACCTCCAGTCAGACTGCCAAATTTGTAAAAACTTTCCCAAAACCACTCTAGAGAAAAGATTGAGAAGGTTGAAGAAAAGGGAGGCCGAGAAGTCCATGGATCCAGATGGCCAGCCTGGTTCGGTTGCGGCTGAACCTGAGGAGATGCCTACTGACCTAGGCGATACCTCCTCGGGCAAAAGGAGAGCCGACTCTGAGGGGTCAGTTCCGTCAAAAAAGAAACGAAAGTCTGCTGGTTTGGAAACAGTACCGCATACTCCAACCACAGATGAGATAGCCAAAGTGATTAGTATTGTCCTATCACTTCATCCGGTTCCGTCAGAACCGGCACCATCGGTTAGGCGGGCGGTTTGGTCGGAACCTGCTCCTTCGGATTACGATCCGGATGCTTTCTATGAGGAGTGGGAGGGAGACTGTGACCAAGGGGGTCTGGATGTGCCCATTGAACCGGACATCTCCCCGGACAGGCCCTGGGGTGTCTCCCCTCCCAGGCTTTCTGAGTCCCCTTCACACTTCTTGTTTTACAAGAAGGTGGCTGAAACCCTCCAGCTCCCTATGGTTGAAGCTGCTGAGGAGGAAGAGGAGTCTGATGTTGTGGAGATGATGGACATCCCAGAGTCCAAAAGGCTGTCTATCCCTCTTCATAAGTCCTTGTGGAGACCGACACAAAAGATTCTACAGACTCCTAACTCTTTACCTCCTGTAGATAAAAGGATGGACAGGAGATACATATTATCAGGCTCAGCTGCAGAGTTCCTTTATTCACATTGCAGACATGTTGGGGTAGTGCAGGCTGCAGCCTGTGACGGGGCAAACATTCCTTTGGCTTCACACCCCCCAGACAAGGACTCCAGGAAAGTTGATGCCATGGCCAAAAAACTATACTTGGCATCCTCTTTTGGACTCAGGCAGGCAAAATATATGGCCTATACAGCCAGGTACCAGAAGTCCAGGTGGGATACGGTTCTGGAACTGGCTAAAAAGGCCTCCCCCCAGCTAGCCACAGAGCTGGTGGAGGTGGCTGCAGATGGAATTGAGGCATCCAAAGTACAATTTCACGCTGCTGTGGACTTCAGCGATGTGGCATCCAGAGTCATGGCTACATCTGTGTCTCTCAGATGGCATGCTTGGCTGAGATGTACTGGCTTATCACAGGACACCCAGTCTAAGGCTATGGATTTTCTTGTAGTTGGTAACTCTCTGTTTAGGGAGCAGACAGAGACTTACATGAAGAAAATGGACGAATATAGGACCACTTACAGGAGTGCACATGCCAAGGAAAGGCAAGCCACTTCTCAAAAGCAGCAGTCCAGGGGCAGGGGCAGGCCCTTTCACAGGCCTTTTTACCAAGCTCAAGCCTCCTCATCCTCCTCTTACCCACAAAGGAGTTTTTTCCGAGGGAGGAGTAGAAGGGGGATGAGCAGGGCTGCTTCCTCCTCCCAGTCTAAGGCTCCTGCCAAGCAGACACCCTGAGGTGTCAGCCCAGGTCGACTCTCCAATCCCAGTAAGAGGCTGGCTGGCTTACTACTTTCAGGCCTGGAAGTATGTTACTTCAGACAAGTGGGTCCTGGAAGTAGTAAGCCAGGGACTGGCCCTCAGCTTCAAAAGGTACCCAAAATGGAGGGCCAAGTCTTTTCCACCTGCATCAATTTCAGAAACCCTGGCCCTAGAGGCAGAGGTTTCATCGCTCCTGGCTCTCAGAGCCATAGAGAAGGTTCCTACTCAACACAGGGGAAAAGGTCTGTACTCCAGGTATTTCCTTACCCCAAAGAAAACGGGAGTGGCGACCCATCCTGGATCTACGGTATTTGAACAAACACATATCAAAACCCAAATTCAAAATGGTAACTCTGGGAATAATCCTTCCCTCTTTAAGGCCAGGAGGTTGGTTAGCATCACTGGACCTCAAGGATGCCTACTTCCATATCCCTATCAGGTGCTCCCACAGAAAATACCTCAGGTCCGAGTTGCCTTCTGGCCATTATCAGTTCAAGGCCATGCCTTTTGCCTAACATCAGCTCCAAGGGTGTTCATAAAGTGCCTTGCAGTAGTGGTGGCTTACCTCAGAAGACAGGGTATCTCCATTTTTCCATATCTGGATGACTGGCTCCTAGTAGGGCAGTCATCAGACCAGGTCAGGTCAGCTCTGCAAACCACTCAAGACTTGCTCAGTTCTCTGGGGTTTCTTCTCAGTCTGCCAAAATCTATCCTCAAACCAGTACAGCTTCTCACCTTCATAGGGGTGGAATTGGATACTACCCAAGCAAAAGCTTTCCTTCCTCTGGCAAGGGTGAAGGCCTTAGTAGACCTTGCTTCCTCCTTTTGGCCTCAGGTTTCTCTTCCAGCGAAACAGTTCCTCCAACTCCTGGGCCACATGGCAGCCTCCACTGCAGTGGTTCAGGGAGCCAGATTTGAGATGCGGGACATTCAGTTCCACCTAAGGTCCTTTTGGTCCCAGAGAAGGGACTCTCACCAAACTGATTCCAGTGACCTGAACTCTGGTACAAGCTCTCCAGTGGTGGCTGGACCAGGGCATCCTCAGATAAGGGGTTCCATTTCTCCCTCAAGTTCCATCAGTAGTTCTGACTACAGATGCTTCTCTCCTAGGCTTCGGGGCCCACCTGGGAGCCCTAACAGCTCAGGGGATCTGGTCCCTGCAGGAGTCTCTTCTTCATATCAACCTCCTGGAACTCAGGGCAGTTTTCCTAGCCCTTCAGACCTTCTCAGATTCAGTCAAGGGCAAGGCGGTCCAAGTCAGGACGTGCAACACTACCACAGTGTGGTACATCAACTAGCAGGGAGGCACTCGGTCAACGGCCTTGTGCACAGAGGCCATGAAGATTTAGTCTCTGCCCTACTCCCTTCAGACTTCTCTGGTAGCAGTTCATCTTCCAGGGAAAGACAATGCGTTAGCAGATGCCCTGAGCAGGATTTCACAGGGACATCACAAATGGTCCCTGAATCCTCACATCCTGAGGATCATTTTCTCCAGGTGGGGCACTCCAGAGATAGACCTATTTGCAGCACCAGACAATCAACTTCCTCTGTTTTGTTGCAGACCTCCAGTCCTGGGGACAGTCCCCCAGGATGCCCTCATTCTGGACTGGAAGGGCAGGTTTCTCTATGCCTTCCCTCCTTTCCCTCTCCTGTTCAGAGTTCTGATCAAGATAAAAACTCAACCCTGCACAGTGATACTGGTGGCTCCAGATTGGGCCAGACAACACTGGTATCCTCTACTGCTGTCCTTGGCTGTGTCACATCCCCTGTCTCTTCCCAGGAGATACAATCTTCTCTCCTCCTCCCAGGGCCGGATCTGGTACCCCAGTCTCCAGTTTCTCAACCTCAAGGCCTGGCTCTTGAAGAGTTAGAATATGCAGCACTACATCTCTCTCAGGGAGTTCTGGATATTCTGAAGGTCTCCAGGTAACCTTCCACTAGAAAAACGTACAATTCCAAATGGAAGAGGTTCAGTATTTGGTGCTCTCAGAAAGGTATTGTGTCTGACTCTGCAGGCATTTCAGCAACCTTAGATTATCTAGTTCATCTGAATAGTCTAGGCCTTAGGCCTGCCATGTTGAAGATTCATCTGACAGCTGTGTCTACATTCCTTTCAGCAGGGAAGGGCTCTTCCCTGGCATCTCATCTTGTTTTCAGGAAGTTTTTCAAAGGCCTGGTTCACATCAACCCTCCCTTTAGGGAGCCTACTCCGCCTTGGGATCTTAATGTCTGCATTGCTCAGCTTATGCAGCCACCCTTTGAGCCTATGGCTCCGGCTGAACTGAAGTACTTGACCGGGAAAACTGTGTTCCTGGTAGCTATTACTTCTGCCAGGCGGATTAGTGAATTACAGGCCCTGTCAGTTGAACCTGACTTTATATCCTTCCATAGGGATAAAGTGGTCCTAAGAACTAATAGGAGGTTGTTGCCTAAATTGGTATCGGATCTTCACCTAAACCAGTCTATATCTCTCCCTGTGTTTTTCACTGACCATTCTTCTTCAGGGGAAAGAAGATTACACAGCTTGGATGTTAAAAGGGCTCTTAGCTACTACATAGAGCATACTAAGGAACACAGGAATGACTGTCTTCAATTGTTTCTCACTTATGGTGAAGTGGGGAAAGGTAAACCTGCCACCAAAAGGTCTATTGCCAGGTGGATTGTTTCTTGTATACAATTCTGCTATAACAAATTGGGTAGCACACCCCCTTCAGGCCTGAGGGCTCACTCCACTAGTACAGCTGCTACTCTACTCATGCGGCCAGAGATATACCCTTGTTAGAGGTCTGTAAAGCAGCCACCTGGAAAACAGTACATACATTCACCAAGCATTACTCCCTGACATCCAGGCTGGGAGTGATGCTAGGTTTGGCACAGCAGTACTGCAGAGCCTGTTCCCAAAGTAGGTTCTGCATTCCCTCCTCCATAGGGAACTGTTTGGTAGTCTGCATTATGTCTGAATACAGCAAGACTTCATGTTGTTTGAAGAAAAAATTACGCACCATAGTAATGTTGTTTCTTCTAATGGAGTCTTGTTGTATTCAGACCTCCCCCCCGACTCCCCTCTCAGAACCTGTTTTTGGGAAGTGGGCTGGCAGGTACAGTGATGCACCTCAGGGGTGTACCTTGTACCCTCCCTCGTGGTGGGGTAGCTGTTATGTTTATCCTTCTTGTGTTGCTTAGCTTAATTTGTCACTACCTTGGTTCTTCTTGGGTTCTCGACTTGAGTCTTTTTCGACCCCAAAAATGTTTTGCCTTTTGGCTATATGTTTAAACAATTTCCATATTATAGTGCTAAGTTAGTTAGTCGCTCATAAGAATCTGATGGTTACATTGGGAAGTACCACAAACAGAAGTTTGAAAACCGAGCTCGAGCTCAACGTTCCATGCTTCTGCATGGAGTTAACCCTTTCCTCTCTGGGGCAGTTCAAGTGCTGGGGCTAACTGCATTATGTCTGAATACAGCAAGACTCCATTAGAAGAAACACCATTACTATGGTGAGTAATTGTTTCATGTTTACTATGTATGCAACACAAGAATTCAAACCTCTGCTCAGTTCTACGGGCAGAATGATCACTTCCCCTCTATCACACAACAGAAGGACTCAGATGGAATGTTTTATCTGTAGCAGGTTAAACAGCACAGATTTCTCTAGTAAGCAGGTGAGGGTAGGCAGGGGATTTTTCATGGACAGCAAAGAAACATTAGAAATTAAAACTGTAAGTACTGTAGTACTTCATTTTTTAAGTTATACAGTATATGTGTGTGTGCGTGCGCGCGCGTGCATGTGTCTGTAAGAAGAGGATTATGATGGCGAATAACATTTAATCATTATGTTTTTAAATCTAAAGCAGTTTTTTTTTTTTTTGGGCCTAGTTGAAAGTTTTTAATGAGTAAAGGCGACAGCCATGTTTTTGATGGCAGTTAGGGATTTGTGATAGTATTGATTTTATTGTGAAGAGGCTGCTGGGAGCTTTATCCAGTGCTGTTGTACTGGGATATCAGTACTGGGTTCCAAGCTCCTTAGCCAATCAGGTTTCTGGATTTTTTTATACCCATTTTATACCTGAGCAATAATACACAAAAGAGTGTGCTTTTTCATAGGATATTGGTACACCTTGGGTGTGTTGTGAGGCACGAGGCAAACGCACCGGAGAAGCGCCAGTATCCTATGATAAAGCACACCTTGGAGTGTGTTATTGTGATTATGCACTGGACCCATACAGTAAAGTAAACAAAGACACAAAAACAGGTCTTACAATTAATTTTTTTTTACTGTTTTTAAACTGTGAAAGTACATTAGTACATAAAGTAGTCCAATGCGGAGTCATTAATCAGGTAACTGTAGTAACTTTTAAGTGAGTACAATTAGCACATTAGAAGCAGTCATTTTAGTGTAACATCAATACTAGTTTCCTACATTGTGAAGGCGTCTCTGTAACATCGTGGACCCAAATCCTAAACTCGTGCTTGGCTGTTTTTGTATATCTGAAGGTGATATAAATTAAGACAATATGCGCATTATGCCCATACTCGGGATCTCAGTTGAGTAATTTCAGACATGGATTTAATGCCTTTCGATTGTGCTTTTCAAACAACATGAAGTCTTGCTATATTATAGACATTAGCAGTTTGTTCCAGCTCTAGAACTGCCCCGGAGTGAAATGGTTAAAACCATTCCAAAATAGAATTTTGGCATGAGAGCAGCTCTATCTGTGTCATTTCAAACTTGAACTGCCAGATTCTTTACTCCGCCTCAGTGAACAGTCGCTCCGGAGATTTCTCCTTCTGCTCGGTTCATTTCTCAGTTTAAAAAGTGTTTTCTCGGTTGGATTTAACCGAGAATAGTTTTATTTTAACCACAAAACCGTTCGGTTCAAGCTCTATCTGTGGTAACCGTAAGTAAATGAAGGTTTTGTCTGTGGAACTTGTGTTATCGGTTCGGTTTTGAACCGATCAGTGGGTTTAAAACTCATTTAAAACTAAAAGTTACTATTTTAGAGTGCGGTTCCCGGTTCTTATCGGTTCTAAAAAACGGATTTATTACGGGTTTTCCACGATCCGTGATACGGTTAGAACCGACATGGTGTCTTGCTTGGCACTGCCGTTAAAAGGGCAAGTTTTTGTTAGGCTGGCATTATGTCTGAGAAACCCAAAAGAAAAACCGGCCCACTGGTTTCAACACTGTGATGTTTGTGGGAAGTCTTTGCCAAGGCTGACTCACACATCACATTGTTTATTGTCTGAGTTTGACCACCTCCAGTCAGACTGCCAGGTATGTAAGAATTTCCCTGCAGCCACCCTGGAAAAAGATTGGGCAGGCTCAGGGCGAGAGGCCAAAGTCCGCTGACCGGATGGCCAGCCCGGTTCGGTGCCAACCGAACCAGAGGAGAATACCCTCTGACCAGGGCCAGACTTCCTCGGCAAAGAAAAGCTGGTTCTGAGGAACCAATTCCAGTAAAGAAAACAAGAAAATCAGCAGGTCTGGAGTCCAAAATTCCTTCTCCAACTGCTGCAGAGATAGCAAAAGCCATACAAATTGTCCAGTCACTGTCTCAGGGTCCGTCCGAACCACCACTATCTGGTAAAAGGTCGGTCTGTTCGGTCCCAGTGGTTCAGGATTATGATATTGAGGAATTTTATGAACCAGAGGAGGGGAGGAGGATCATGAACAGTATGAATGTGGCTGGGAAGGTCTGGGTGCCCATTGAACCGGACATCTCCCAGACAGACCTTTAGAATCTCCCCTATGCTGTCTGGAGTCCCCATCTCATTTTATGTTTTATAAAAGTTGCTGAAACCCTCCAGCTTCCTTTAGAAGAGGCTGTGGATGAGCAAGAGGAGCCTGATTTTGTAGAAATGATGGATATTCCAGAGTCTAGAGATTGTCTATTCCTTTACACAAGTCTTTTAGGAAACAATTAAAATTTTAAAAGCTCCTAATTCTGTGCCTCCTGTAGATAAAAAGATGGACAGAAGGTATACATTGTCAGGCCCTGATACAGAATTCCTTTCTCAGCAATGCAGTCATGTTGGGATAGTTCAGGCTGCTGCCTGTGATAAAGCTAATATTCCCTTGGCTTCACATCCTCCTGACAAGGATTCCAGGAAGATTGATGCCATGGCAAAAACAGTATATGGCAGCCTCTAGGACTCAGGCAAGCAAATTATATGGCTTATGTAGCTAGGTATCAGAAATCTAGATGGGATACTGTTATGCACTGGGCCAAGCAGGCCCATGGCCAGCTGGCTAGTGAACTAGAACAGGTGGCTGCTGATGGCATTGAAGCCTCTAAGGTTCAGTTTCATGCTGCTGTGGATGTTAATGATGTTTCCTCTAGGTCATGGCCATCTGCAGCTTTTCGTAGGTTGGCCTGGCTCAGGTGTACTAGTTTGTTACAGGATACCCAGACTAAGGCTATGGATTTTCCTGTGGTGGGAAATTCTCTGTTTGGAGAGCAGACAGAGAATTACATGAAGAAGATGGATGAATATGGGACTACTACAAGAGTGCCCAGGCTAAGGAGCGTGAAGCCACTCCTCAAAGGCATGCCCAGGGTAGGGGTAGGCCTTTCACAGGCCTTCTACCAGACTCAGGCCTCCTCTGCCTCATGCTCAGAGGGGCTTCTTCAGAGGCAGGGCAGACGAGGGTGGGCAGACCTGCTCCCACCCCCAGTCTAAAGCTCCTTGAAACAGGCACCCTGATGGGCTGCCCAGGCCGATTCTCCTGTACCAGTGGGGGGCAGGCTGGCTTACTTCAGTCAGAATTGGGCTTTTAACCTCAGACAAGTGGGTTCTGGAAGTAGTAAGCCAGGGTCTGGTTCTCAGCTTCAAAAGTTTCCCAAGTTGAAAGCAGACTTTTCTACCTGCAAGTGCTTCAGAGACCCTCGCTCTGGAAACAGAGGTCTCATCCTGTTAGCTCTCAGAGCAGTGAAGGTTCCTTCCCCTGCATCAGGGCAGGGGTCTGTATTCAGATACTTCCTTACCCCAAAAAGACAGGAGAATGGCGGCCCATTTTAGATCTCAGATATCTGAACAAGCATCTTTTGAACCAAAGTTCAAAATGGTAACTCTGGCAATGATTTTACTCTTCCTAAGGCCAGGGGACTGGCTAGCCTCCTGGACCTCAAGGATGCCTATTTCCATGTCCTAATCAGAAGATCCCATCGAAAGTACCTCAGATTCGAACTACCCTCAGGTCATTACCAGTTCAAGAGCAATGCCCTTCGCTTTACCTCTGCTCCAAGGGTATTCACAAAGTGTCTAGCAGCAGTGGCCCACTTAAGGAGGCAGAGGATTGCTGTTTTTCCTCATCTAGACGACTGGCTCATTGTAGGCCAGTCCCCAGAACAGGTAAATCTCACCTGCAGGTCACCCAGCAGCTTTTCACCTCCTGGGTTTTCTGCTAAACCTACCAAAGTCGGTTCTGGAACCAGTCAAGGTACTCACCTTTATAGGGGCAGAATTGGACACAAAGCAGCCGTTTCCTTCTTCCTCCAGAAAGGGTAAGGAATTTAGTGGCTCTGGCCTCTTCCTTCACTCTGCAGGTCTCGACCAGCAAGACACTTTCTGCAGCTCCGGGACACATGGCTGCATCCACAGCTGTTGTGCAGGGAGCCAGATTTCAGATGAGGGACATTCAGTTTCACTTGAGAACCTTTTGGTCTCAGAGAAGAGACCCCCTTTCCAAGTTGGTCCCAGTGACTCGAACCTTGATCCTAGCTCTCCAGTGGTGGCAGGATCAGAGCAATTTAAGAGTGGGGGTCCCCTTCATTTCCCCTTCTCACGACTTGACTCTCACTACAGATGCTTCCCTTCTGGGTTGGGGAGCCCACATGGGCGACCTTTCCACTCAGGGAGTTTGGTCCCCCCAGGAATCTCTGCTCCACATCAATTTGCTGTAACTCAGAGCTGTCTTTTTAGCTCTTCAAGCTTTTTCTGCATCTGTCCATGACAAGGTGATATAAGTCAGAACAGATAACACTACAACAATGTGGTACATCAACAAACAGGGGGGCACTCGGTCTTCGGCCTTGTGCACCGAGGCAATGAAGTTGTGGTCTCTGGCCTATTCCCTGAACACTTCCCTCATAGCAGTTCATCTTCCAGGGAAGGACAATGTCCTAGCGGATGCCCTCAGCAGGATTTCCCAGGGCCATCACGAATGGTCCCTGGATCCTCAAGTGCTGGGGATAGTTTTTGCCAGGTGGGGCATCCTCAGATAGATCTTTTGCAGCCCCAGACAATCACAAACTTCCTCTGTTCTGTTGCAGGCCTCCAGTGCTGGGCTCAGTTCCCTGGATGCCTTCTTCTGGATTGGGAGGAAGTTCCTCTATGCTTCCCCTTTCCTCTCCTATTCAAGTACTAGTCAAAATCAGATCTCAGCCTTGCAGGGTGATTCTGATTGCCCAGATTGGCCAGGCAGCCCTGGTACCCACTCCTTCTGTCTCTGACAGTCCATCTTCCCTGTGCTTCCCCAGGAATCACAATCTGTTGACTTGTGCCCAGGGAAGGGTTTGGTATCCGGACCTCAAATCCTCAACCTCAAGGCCTGGCTCTTGAGGAGTTAGAGTTGCTGATTTACACCTCTCTCAGGGTGTTCTTGAGATCCTAAAGGCTTCCAGAAAGCCTTCCACTAGGGCTACTTATAGTTCTAAATGGAAAAGGTTTTCCATTTGGTGTGCTGGGAAAAATATTTCCCCAGAATCTGCTGAATTGCCCATTTTGTTAGATTACATGGTACATCTTAATTCCTTGGGTCTCAGACCAGCTACCCTGAGAGTTCATTTGGCAGCTGTGTCTGCTTTTGTGTCAGCAGGAAAGTCATCCCCTCTTTCCTCTCTTACTGGGTTTTCCAAGTTTTTTAAGGGATTACTAAATACTAATCCTCCCTTTCGGGAACCGGCCCCTGCTTGGGACCTTAATGTTTGCATTGCCCAGTTAATGCAACCCCCTTTTGAACCTCTGTCTTCTGCAGAGCTTAAGTACCTAACTTGGAAAAATGTTTTTCTAGTGGCTATCACTTCTGCCAGACGCATAAGTGAATTGCAAGCCTTGTCAGTGGAGACTGACTTTATTTCTTTCCACAGGGATAAGGTAGTCCTTAGGACTAATAGGAAGTTTTTGCCTAAGGTGGTTTCAGATTTCCATCTTAATCAATCTATCTCCCTTCCAGTATTTTTCACTGATCACTCCTCTTCGGGTGAGAGAAGGTTGCACAGCCTGGATGTTAAGAGAGCTCTTAGTTATTATATAGAGCGTACCAAAGGTCACAGGTTCGAATCCCTCCAACTTTTCCTTACCTATGGTGAAGTTGGGAAAGGCAAACCTGCCACTAAGAGATCAATAGCCAGGTGGATTGTCTCTTGTATCCAATTTTGTTATCAGAAAGTGGGCAGAGCCCCCGGTTTGAGGGCTCATTCTACCAGGGGTACAGCTGCGTCTCTAGCTGCTGCCAGAGATATCCCTTTATTAGAGATTTGCCATGCTGCTACTTGGAAAACGGTACACACTTTTACCAAGCATTACTCCCGGGATGTCCAGGCCAGGAGAGATGCTCGCTTTGGCACAGCTGTTCTTCAGAGCCTATTCCCTAAGTAGGTTCTGCCCCTCCTCCATGGAGGTACTGCTGTGTATTCTGCTAATGTCTATAATATAGCAAGACTTCATGTTGTTTGAAGAAAAAATTACTCACCTTAGTAATGTTGTTTCTTCTAATGGAGTCTTGCTATATTATAGACCTCCCCCCCAACCTGCCCCTCTCAGAACCTCTACTTGGTGGGGTGCGGGCAACTTAGTGTGGGCACTACTTATGTCCTGTTAGCATTTTGTCCCCTTTGGGACTTTGGGGGTGTGTATGTGTACGCGTGTGTGTTTTACTATACTTATGTTCCATTTTCATATTATTAGAATGGTGTTAGTATTTCTGGTCCCCTGACTTGAGTCTTGGGTGTTGGGACCATCAATGGTTGTTATTATTTAGGTAGCCATTTGGCTAGTGTAGGTTACAGCTTCCACACAGACCTTAGTGAGTTTGGCTCGTATAGATCTGACAGTTCAAGTTTGAAATGACACAGATAGAGCTGCTCTCATGCCAAAATTCTATTTTGGAATGGTTTTAACCATTTCACTCCGGGGCAGTTCTAGAGCTGGAACAAACTGCTAATGTCTATAATATAGCAAGACTCCATTAGAAGAAACAACATTACTAAGGTGAGTAATTTTTTTCTTTCAGCTGACACAGAGGTCTACGAGTTTAGAATCAGATATACTTTTGGAATACTGTTTTAATTTTTATCACCTTCAGACATACAGAAATGGCCATGCACGAGTTTAGGATTTGGGTCTGTGGCATTACAGAAACACCTTTGCAATATAGAGATGCTTTCGGTGCCTGGACTTTGTCAAGACAGACCTGTCCCAAAATACTTGAGTAAAAGGTATTAAAATGTATTTTTATACATACTCGGGTATTTACAGGAGTTGTTTTTTTTTTTTAATTCTGTTGCCAAGGAAACTGGTGACACATGACCAAAAATAAGGTGAGGGGTTTCTACAGTTCTAAGAGCAGTAGGATCCTTCATAATATGGAGTATTGGTGGATACCTGCACTTCCAGTCTCGTCGGACCTTATCACGTCCCTGGGCATGCGGGTAACCTAACCACTGACACCCCACACCCTGTCACATCTTATTGCTTACTTCGCAGTTGCCTCCACATGCTAACCATGGCCTTGCTAGTAGATTGTCCGGATCACATAAGCACTGTATGCACAAATACAAGGAGAGGGTGCCCAAGGAGATAAAAGGGGACCAAGGCATAAAAACTGATTAGCACTGTGTTGTAATTTTAGGTAGCAAAACTCTGTGGTAATCCGCATACCTTTAATTGTTTTTCAGGATGTGATTTACGACATTAAACAAACATTTAACAAGGAGTTTGAAGCCATTTATAAACAAAAAGAGCAGGAGATTTCACGTGTGAAGGAGAGAAATCAGAGACTACAGGAAATTATGGCAGAACTGGATATTAAGGAGAAGATCTGGCAGCCTAGCTTCACGGACAGTGAGAAACCTGAGAGGGCTCTTTCAGTTCAGGATTCGGAGGTAAAGGGCTGATTACTGTGTGTCCTAAAATGAGAAGAGACAAGTCACATAGGACCTGATTCTAGAAGCCACCTGTGTTGGATGCAGCTTGTGACAAAGAAGGGGGCTTTGTCGACGGAGCTACAGAAAACGCAGGTTGTGCTATTCCAGAAAATGTGCCGCTTGGGGCAAATGATCTGGAATAGCCGCAACTTGTGGTCTGTGCCATAGATAGCGCTGTCTTGGAGCTTGACACAAGCCGGCAATGCAAAGTCAGGCACGGGCGCAGGGGGCAGACCATGTGTCCCAAGGAGCACCATGGATGGACCTTAGGGAGTGACAGGTCACAGCTGTACAGCCGCCATAGTGCAGTGTGCCAGCATGAAAAGACAGTAATATCATGCTGGTACTAGTGAAACCACATGTTCCCTGGTAGTGTAGCCCCCCCCCCCCAATACTGGATGCTTATGGTGAGGCTGTGGTAGTATACCACAACCCTCCCCGCAATCCCCAGCTCCCCTAGCATCATGCAGGATGTGCCCTGCAGCATAGCCCCCCTCCCCATCTCCAGGCTCCCGGACGCAAACAAAATCGGTGAAAATACCTGCTGGTCTATTGGCCCCACCAACTCCTCCCCATTAGGCTTTGCCCTACCACCTCGCACCCAATGCACCCCCCCCATTCCCAGGCCTGATCTTGCGACTGGCACTGCCCTGTGCTCATCACCTCTGCCAGCCACAGAATGCGCTATCAGGGAACATGTACTGTATATAGTACACGCTCCTAGAAAGCGCATTCTGCAGCCGGCCGAGGTGGCAAGTGGAGGACACTGCTGGTTGCAGCATCGGGTGGGAACAGGAGGGAGCAGGATGGTTGGGCAGTGCTTGACAGGGTGGGGAGGGGGGGCCACTAGACCACCAGGTGCAATTACCGCTTTGATTTGGCATGACATCAGGGATCGAGGGCGCATTTGGACTGGAGCAGGTTTTACTGATAGGCAGGCAAGATCTGGGATCGGTGTGGAGGGGCGAGAATACACCACTTGGTATACACATTTTACATTGGGGTTCTGGGGGGCACTAGACTACCAGGGCATCTAACTACAGTATGGACTGCATGTGCGGTAATTTAACATGCCATGCACAACACTGCAACGGCACTCCACAGGGTGCCACAGCACTGCAGCTACTTCCCCAATGACCCCACTGCCTCCTCTCATGCCCCAAGTGTGCCTATGCTGCCCCCTGGTTTAGGCATCCCACAGGCGCAATTCACTTAGACCATTCCTGCATTCATGTCGGGGCTTTGAAAATCCCCAAAAAGGGGCTGTTGCAGCCCCACCATGGCACAAGACCCCTTGCATGCTGCCGCACCTCATTGTTTGCCACAATCTGTAGCACAGAGGGCTTTGGCACAGCTGCATCAGGACTGGATGCAGGCTGCCTTGCAAAATTGCATTTGTCGCAGGTTGGGATGGAAGTCACCTCTTGCATCAAGCTCCTTGGATGCAAGTCTCTTGCGTCCTTCTAAACCCTTTGAAAATTGAGCACGTAGTGTGCACTAACACTTGGGCCAGAAGCCAGACCTATATAATTAAAAAAATGATTTGAGTTTTCAGAACACTTAAAGGAAAACTGTATTAATCTGGGGCTTCCGCCCCAAAAAAGCTTACCCTCCGGTTTATCTTTTCATATATTAAAGCGCTTTTTTCACGCGCCTGAACTGACTTAATTTTATTTAATAAAAGTCTGCGACCCAGAACTATGGCAAACACTAGGGGGGCTCCATTAACTGTAAAGGTGCAGTGCCGCACCACTCGCTTTAATAGAATGTATTGAAGCAAGCGGCGTGGCACCACACCTTTACATTTAATGGAGCCCCCCAGTGTCTGCCATAGTTCCGGATCGCGGACTTTTATTAAATAAAATTACGTCAGTTCAGGCACGAGAAAAAAGCGCTTTAATATATGAAAAGCTAAACTGGAGGGTGAGCTTTCCGGGGGTGGGAGTCCCAGATTACTATAGTTTTCCTTTAAAGCAGCCGTACCTGTTAATTGGCAAATAGTTCCATCATTCAGTTTTTTTTTTAGCAAAAATGTATTTCTGACATTCTTCAGTTATCCTCGGTATATTTTTAATTAATTTTCTGAGATATTTGTTAAAACCCCTTTTATAGCTAATTTTGTATTTAATGGGCTGGATATTCAAACTGCGCTATTTTGTGGCGCAAGCCCTTGCGCTGCACAAATTAGTTGCGCAGGGGTGTGGCCAGAGCGATATTCAAAGGAGTTGCGCTATTGAGCAACTCCTTTGAATATCACCCCGCCACAGCCACTGTGCATGGCGTGAGTAGAACTTGCGCCACCGCAAGTGGTCAGAGTGGAGCATTCAACTTGCGGTGGCGCAAGTACCATTGCGCCATGCGCAAATTTCCGATATTCAAAAGGTGACATGCAAATGGGGCCATAATTCATGCAAGGCACAGGGAGGGCCATTTGCATCTGTTTATGGCCCCATTTGCATGCCATTAGCATGCAGGTGCGCCGATCCCCGAGGACTTATGCCTGGCGCCCTGCCAGGCAGCAGCCATCGGGGACCAACGCCCCCTGCAGCCCGATCGCGGGCAAAGAGTAAAATTCCCCCACTGGCGGTCGCGGGCAAAGCGTAAACTCTCCTCCCCGACTGGCCGATCGCGGTCAAAAGCTGAATAACCCCCACCAGCCCAAACGCGGGCAGCAAGGTGTCCCCAGAGCGTATCCCTGGTGGTTCAGTGGACCGATAAGCCCGATCACGGGCTGAAAATGTTAAAACACACCCCTCTGAACATATCCCTGGTGGTCAGTGGACCAATAAGCCCGATCGCGGGCTGCATTGTTGCCCCCGAAGAACACATCCTGGTGATCTGGTGTCCCCACCTGCCACCCACGAAGCGGCGACGGCAGCTCCCACCTGCCCGCCGCCTGCCGACTGACTGCCCGTGGGGCTGCCGCCCATTGGTGCAGAGCAAGAGCCAATGGGCGTGAAGCCCATACCGTACAAGACGGTCAGATTTGTGAATGAATTAATTCACAAATCTGGACTGCCATATCTGTATAATTCTGCGCCATGGCTCTGCTCTGCCTATCGGCGTGCTGTCCGGGCAGTCAGTCGAGGGCGGCAGGCAGGTGGGATGCTGCCGCCCACCGCCGCGGGTGGTGGGGCTTTGGGTGGGGGACATTAGATCACCAGGATGTGTTCTTGGGGTCAAAATAATGCAGCCCTCGAGCTTATCGGTCCACTGGACCACCAGGGATATGTTCGGAGGGGATGTTTTAAAACTCTTCAGCCGCGATTGGGTTTATCGGTCCACTGGACCACCAGGGATATGTTTGGAGGACACTTTGCTGCCCGCGATCGGGCTGGTGGGGGTGATTTAAGCTTTGCCCACGATCGGGAGGGGATTCTTTTGCCCGCGATCGGGCCAGTCGGGAGGGGTGGGGGACTTTTACACTTTTGCCCGCGATCGGACTGCAGGGGGCACAGGGAGTAGGTTGAGGGCCAGCCACAGGTGGCAGCTGCTGTGTTGCGCCCTGCAATGTGGCAGCTCACCTGTGGGTGGCCCTCCACTTGATCCGGTTTTTTTTGGCTCAAAGTTGTGCAGGCGCAGGTTGGAGGTTGCGCCTGCACAACTCTGCACAGCCTGACTGAATATCGGGCTGTGCAGTTTATGCATGGTTCCTCCCCCTCCAGTTCGGCATGCATTCATTTGCATTGCGCTGTTGCTCAGCATGTTTTCAGTGGCACAACTGGCTCCTGCTAAATATCGCAGAATGGCGCAATTTCGGACTTGCGCAGGCGCAACCCTATTGCGCATGGTGCAACCCTTTTGAATATCTGGGCCAATAACTAATGTCATTAAAGATGGTCGCCAGTCGCAGTTTCTAAAAATTTCTAGCATTGAGGCTGCCTATTATATGTTATATGTACATGCTGTATTAAAATGGTGTCCCGGCTCGCCGACGCAGCGGCAAGGTGTCCGCTTGTGGCGTGGACATCCCGGTTCGGAGACAGACTTGAGAGTTAGAGGGCCGGCTAGGGGGATAAGGATTGAGGCTCCCAGGGACTGCTGTCCTTCTCCAAGGGGGAGAGTGTCCGGCGCCTTGCGAACCTCTTGCGGAGGCTGGGGTACCCGCTGCTGCCGGGCGCCATGTAATGGGGCAGTGTGGACACCGGCATCATTGCACGTCCCCACTGCCAGGAATCTCCATAATTAGCATACAAAAAAATTTGTCCCAGTTCATAATGACCCGTCCTCCACCCTCCTGCTGCAAACCTATGTCTGCCGGGGCTACTAGGGCAGAGACTGTTTACCTTTGGGAGGGGTGCCTATCCTGCAGCCCCACCCAGGGGAGCAAGCCTGGTCATGGGGGACAGCAAGCAAGGTGGGATGGTGTTACCACATGGTTCCAATGGTACACAGCACCATACCAAGATAGTTAATATTTTTAGGGCAAACATGTCACAGGAGTGGGAACTTAAAAAAAATACTTCACAAGCCCATATCTTAGTCCAGGAATGAAATAAAGAAGATACTGAGTGTTTGCATACAGCGTTATAAAGGTTTAAAGGGAACATAAAGAATATGCATTTGAAGTCAAGTAATCTTCCTGGACATAAAGTCTCCACCACTCATTCACACTAATGGGAGTATGCCGGAGGTGTTTGGACCCAGTGGGAGCAAACTTTTTCAGGAGGGCCGGCGCCTGAGATGGAGCCGCGAGGAAGCGGCACCGCAAGCCCGGCACGTGCAGTAATGACTATCGCGGCATCAACCCTCCAACCGCCTCAGTACCTTTTTTTCCCCGCCATCGAGTGCGCTTCAGTGATGACGTTGCTCGCCCTCCGGGAGTCAAACTTCAAACTAGCAGCTTAGTTTTCAGTTTATTGTCTTGTATTTTATCTTCAATAAGTACTGATTATATTTAATAAATTCTACTTACAAGAGAGAAGTCTTCAGCCCTACATTGACGGAGTCTACCATGAGTGGGGCAGGTGACGGTAGGGAGACTTCATATGAAAGCTTTTTAGTCAGCGCGGCTGGGTCTGGCCCAGCACCCTCCCCAGAGAGGGGGTCTGACAACAGATGGTCCAATGCTCAGGCAGATGGGCGGTCTCCCCGAAAGCATAAAAAGAAATGCTCCCATTCTTGGCACCATTTGGCCTCGAGTTCTTCTTCGGCACACAGGTTGAAGAAGAGACGGCATCACTCGAGGTCGCCCTCTGGTATGTCTGTGCGTATACGGTCGGTTATTAGAGTCAGGCGCCGGTCTCCACCTCTGCTGGAGTCACCAGTTTCTGTCTCTGATGGCCGGCCTCTTTGACACCGGAGCCTCTCTCCGCCTCTTGGAGGAGCTTCCGATGAGCATTTTCACCAGTGGGCTGCTCTTATGGAGCAGTGTGCTCGGAGGTTGGTCCGATTGCCTGAACCAGCCAGTCCGACACCCGGGCCTTCGGCTCTTCAGTTCTGGAATCGCAGGCAGGGTGGTTAGGTCTTCCTAGTCGCGTGGCGCCTTCTTCGGTGCTGTCAACTCCGCACTCTGGTGTCTATCCCCCCTCACATGGCTGTGACACAGGGGTCTACACCGATGCCCTTATCTCCTGCCATTTTTCATCCTCTAACTTAAAATCGCAGTTCTCAGACTTCTGTGATGTTGCCATCGTCTGTGGTGATGACTTTCCAGCACTGAGGTCCTTTGTGGCGCCGTGAGTGCTGTCGGTGCCGTCTGTGGCACTGTGGGTTCTGTCGGTGCCGTCTTCGGCATTGGGGCTGGCGGCGGCGCTGTGCATGCCACCGCACTATCCGTCAGTGCCTCTGGCACCGGGGGTGGTGTTGGCGTCGGGTGCGGTGCCGTGTGCGATGCTGTTTTCAATGACTGCTCCTTCTTTGTTCTCTTCGTCGTTATATTCGACGGTGCCGGGGATGGGTGTGACACTGTCTAGTTTCCAGAGGTTTTTGGCTCCGATTCTTTCTCCTTCTCTTCTTCCTCCTCCTGGTTTTCACTCCGTTCCTGTCTATACAGTCCCCCCCTGGACTGTCAGGAGATGATTTTGAGCCCAATCCAGATCTCAGGCTGGGTGATGATATTGATGCTGACACTACCCTGGGGGCAGGGATCAATCCTGCTGCAGAGCCTGTTATTGAGGACCTTTCCTTGGCCTCTGGCCTGACTATACCCCCCCCATTGCCTCTCAACCTAGGAATTGTATCATATCTGCAATTCAAAATGTATGGTGGAGGATCTTACTAAGTAATTCCTAGCATTCAAATGTTAGCCTTGCTGTTCTTTGTGACAAAATGAACCTTCACTGTACAATTGTTATTACTGTCAGTCTGTATCTCATCTCTGTGACGTGGAACCTTTGTAAATGAGTCTATGACTCAAAGGTATTTTCTGAACCAAATAAATAAATAAAAAATAAATAAGTCTCTGCTCAAGAATTTAAATGCTACCCTTTCCCTCCAGACCACAGAAATCGATCCTGGAAAGCTTCTGCATTTCCAATATCTTCATGTCCCGGACATCGCTATGGATTTAACCCCTCCGGTACATCCCTCTTTTGAGACCGTTTCCCAGATGGTGTGGAAGACTCCGGCTCTTATTCCTTCTGTGGCCAAGTCCATATATAGGATCTATGCCCCTCCCAAGGATCGCCCTATCTTGGCCTCACAAGCCTTTGCTGATGCCATAGTGGTCCTGGCAGAGAATGATAAGGCTGTTCTGCCTCAGGAATCTACAGCCCGTCCTATAAACAAAGAATCTCGCAAGATAGACACCTTAGGTAAGAGAGTCTTTGCTGCCTCAACCCTGGGCATGCGCATTGCCAGCTACCATGGCTATTTTTCTCAATATGAGTATGTTCTTTGGCATTCGCTCAAAGCAATGGTAGAAGCTCTGCCCAAATCGGAGGTTAACTCAGAGCTACTTCAAACGATAACTATGGGTATCGAGTCCAATAACCAACAGGTTAAAGCTGCAATGGACGCCTTCGATACCACTTCCTGGTCGTCATTGGCTGGCATCTGCACCTGTCGCCACTCTTGGCTGAGTACTTTGAGCTTCACAAATGACACCCAGTAGCAAGTCATGGCCTTACCTTTCGACGGTATGTATCTGTTCAGACCTCAGGTGGAGCAAGCACTAGAGGCCACACGGAAGACTAGGTCTGCCACTAAGACAACAAGACTTACGCCTTCCCCCTCCCGAGGGAGTGGGAACAAGCACCAGTTTCACAACCGCCAGTCTTTTCAGGGCAAAGGCAGAGGAGGTTTTAACAGAAACTACTATACAGCTGGTGTAAGCGGACCTCTGGTGAGAGGTGGTGTGTGTAGAAATCCATGAAAGTGCTGAGTGTGCTGCACGATAAAACTGACATAGTTTAAATGAAACTTGAATAGAACAGACGGTATCTGATTTTTAGTTTGTGCTGTTCATCCTAGGATACTGTCCTTTTAAACAGCTTTTGAAATTGACAAATCTTGCTAAACCGGGAGTTCAGACACTCCTACTTCCGGGTTCTGGGCAGTACTTAAGCACCACAGTAGAGAACAGGGTGCTGTATCATACTATACAGCTGGAGTAAGCAGACCTCTGGTGAGAGGTGGTATGTGTAGAAGTCCCTGAAAGTGCTGAGTGTGCTGCACGGTAAAACTGACGTAGTTTAAATGAAACTTGAATAGAACAGACGGTATCTGATTTTTAGTTTGTGCTGTTCATCCTAGGATACTGTCCTTTTAAACAGCTTTGAAATTGACAAATCTTGCTAAACTGGGAGTTCAGACACTCCTGCTTCTGGGTTCTGGCAGTACTTAAGCACCACAATAGCCAATGGGATGAGCGTGCGCGCGGGGCCGCACGCGGAGACGTGCGCAGAGACAGGTGCGTCCCACGCGTGTCTGCCATATCTACTGTGGGAGATTGGGAGTGGGACACAAAGCCTCTTAACATCGTAAGTACAGAACTTTAAAGTCCATGAGCTAATTCTTAAGAGTACGATAACACGAAATTGTGCGAGCCTCTGACAAGAGGCGTTGATCCAGGTAGTATAGTTGCTGGTAATAGGACCTAAATAGCGAGTGGATATTGTAACTCTGTGTGTACTTCTTGAGGGTTTTAGCCAGGTGTCAAGTAGTACAGCGCACCCCTGCTAGTACGTGATAACAAAGACGTGTGTGTTTTATCAAGTACTGGAGCGCCTGTGTATGAGTCAAGAGAACGTCAGTGTTTAAAGTGAGATAGCGGTATTACAATTGGTTTAAATTCCAATCGGCCCAAATTAAGATTTATAAGAAACGAATATTGTAGTGAATATGGAAAGTAAAAACATGGTAGGAGCAATTCTTTTTAAAGATGGGGATTTACTGGTATAATGTGCAATCTGTAGAATGTACATAATGGAGGAGGAAGGGGTAGATTACACAACATTCAGGTGTGAAAAGTGTATACATAATCAAGATTTATTAAACAATATTGCTTTAATTAGTGAAAGGTTAAACAAGGTGGATAATAGTCAGCTACAGTTGGCTGCAAAGCTAAAAGTATTGTGTAGCTTGAATAAAACATGCTGGTAGGGAAAATGGTGAACCAATAAACGGTTTGGGAAAAAGAAAAATAGGGGGCACATGCAGTGACACAGAGAATGCTGAATGGAATGTAGTAACATCACTCAGAAGAAAGAGAAGGGGAAGAAGCCCTTTTCAACTAGTACCAGACAATTGCACTAGTGAAAGAATTGAACCAGAGAGAGGGAATAATACCAGATCTTGTAATTCAGTAAGGGAAAACAACATTGACAAGGGAACTAGAGAGGAAAATTCAGTTTCCCAAATTCTCTTGGCCAACAGCTTCTAGCCGCTTGTAGAACCTGTAAATTCATCTGGTGAGCCGCTAGATAATACCACGGAAGTTTATGAGCAAATAGTATATCCTGACCCAAGACAAGTAATAGTTATAGGGGACTCAGTCAAAGTATACTGACAAGTACATTTGTAGAGAAGATAAAGCAAATAATATGGTGAGTTGTTTCCCAGGGGCAGGGGTGAAAGACCTGAATAGCATGGTAGATAATATATTTGCTGGAACAGGACTTAATCCAATAACGGTGGTGCATGTAGGAATAAATGACATCAAAAGAAATTTCCAATTAACCTTTCAAGATGAAGTAAAAGAACTCACTCATAAACTGCAGGAAAAATATAGTGAAATTTTGATATAGGAAATTTTACCTGATAAGGCTGCCCTCCCTCAGGAACCAAGAGCATCTGCTTATAAAGCAAAAAAAAAAAAAAAACAACTTTGGCCAATGCATGGTTGAATAAATGGTCAAAAGAACAGGGGATCTCGTTTATTAAACATTGGGACAGTCTTTATAATATTAAAGAACTTTACTGTAGGGGTGGATTGCATTTGAGTTTTAGGGGAAGTAGAATATTGGGGAATCGAATAAGAAAAGAGATTGACAGACATTTAAACTGAATAAAAGGGGGACGAGTGGATTACAGAAAACACCGCAGGAGCCAATATCTAAAAATAATAAGACAGAAGCAAAGATAAATGTTCTGATGTTTAATGCCAGAAGCTTAAATAAGGATAAAATGGCTGAAATTGAACTTTTACTTGAAAAAAGTGATATAGGGTTAATAGGGGTAGTTGAAACCTGGTGGAACTTAGACACTGAATGGAACCAGCATATTCCTGGGTATCAACTCTATAAAAGGAATAGTCTGTTTAAAAGAGGGGGAGGAATTACACTGTATATTAAAGATTAAATCAAATGTCAAAACATCAGCATAGAAGAAGACTACGGAAACATTGAGATAATTTCAGGAAATATTGTGGATTTGAAGGGTAAGCCTTTTAAACTGATAGTCTTGTATAGACCACTTGACACCACAGTAGGGGAAACAGAGGTAGTCATGGACATGGTTACTACCTTGGCAGAAGATACTGTTATAGTGCTAATGGAAGATTTGAATATTCCTGAAGTAGATAGAAATAAGAAAAAAAGGTAACAACTTGTTGGGATCAAGAATAAATGAGAAGCTGATATCAGCAGGCATTCAACAATGTATAAACGAACCTACTAGGGGTAATAATTCCTTGGATGTTATCTTAACTAATATACCCAGTGACATTGAAAATATTAGAATAGGACCACCAATAGGAACAAGCAATAATGGAACTATTATGTTCACAATTAACAAGACAAATAAAATAATTAAGGGCAAGACAACCCGGATAATGTATAATAAAGCTAACTATCCTGAAATAAGAAATATATTGAGTAAATTAAATTGGAATAGGGTAATGCATGAGCTACCTACTGAAGAATATTGGGAAGTCCTTGTTAATATAATAAACAAAGTGACATTAGACTACATCCCAATTAAAAAAGTATATAATAGTAGGGAAAAAAGCCATCCTGGATTAATAATAAGATCATTAAACTATTGTAAGAAAAAGAAAATACTATACAGACAGATGAAGCAACTAGAATCAGGGACTAGTCGGGTAAGATATAAAAGGATATTACAGAAAGTCAAGTACGAAATAAGAAGAGCAAAACAACAGGTGGAATACAAACTTGCTACATCAAAAAGTAATACAAAAAGTTTCTTTGCTTATGTGAACAATAAAAGGAGTAATATTAATGCTGTGGGACCACTCCTTATCGACGGTGAATTGACTGATAAACCTGACGAAATGACTAAAGAATTTAGTAAGATATTTAGTAAGGCGTTTGTCAAGGATAATTATACAAGAGACAAAAGTGAGGATGAAATCTGTAACAAGGTTCATAATGATATAGTTACTATTGATAAAGTTCTTGAAAGAATACAAAAAATCAGGACTGATAAATCGGCTGGTCCAGATGGGGTTCACCCAAGATTCATTAAGGAAATGGGAGATGTATTAGCACCTGCTATCCAAATAATAGGGCAGAAATCCTTGGATGAGGTGTATGTGCCAAGAGACTGGAGAACAGCATATGTGGTCCCGGTATATAAGAAGGGGAGAAGATCTGAGGCAGCAAATTACCGACTGGTAAGCCTGACATCAGTGATCTGTAAAATTATTGAAGGCATACTTTATGAAGAGATTGAAATATATATCTCGAGTAAGGGACTGATTGATATTGCCCAACATGGGTTTGTTAAAAATCGATCCTGCAAGACTAATCTAGTCAGTTTCTATGAATATGTTGGAAAATTAATAGACCAGGGCAATAATGTAGACATGGTAATGTTGGATTTCAGTCCAGCTTTCGATACAGTTCCTCATGGTATAGTGATCCAAAATTAGAAAATCTGGGAATTGATAGTAAAATTATTGCATGGATCAGTCATTGGCTAACCAATAGAACTCAAATAGTTAGGATTCAGGGTTTTAAGTTGGATGAAGTTGAGGTGTCCAGTGGTGTGCCTCAGGGATCCGTGTTGGGACCACTGCTGTTTGGCATTTTTATTGCTGACCTAAATATAACTGGAAGGAACAAATTAATAAAATTTGCAGATGATGTTAAGATGGGAGGGGTTGTTAATACTTTTTGAGGATAGATTACAATTTGTCCAAGACCTACTCTATATACTAGAGTGGACAAACAAAAATAAAATGTGTTTTAATTTGGATAAATGTGTAACAATCCATATAGGGAAGGATAATATAGAGCAGGACTACTATATTCAAGGTGTAAAACTCAAGAATTCTGATTGTGAAAAAGATCTGGGGGTATACATTAGTTCTAATTTAAGAAAGGGGTACCATTGTAAAGTAGTAGCAAACAAAGCCATGCATCTGGTTAACTGCATTAGAAGAAGTTTTCATTCTGAAAATAAAGAGGTGTTAATGCCCCTCTACAAGACTTACGTGAGACCTCATTTGGATTACTGCTCTACAGTTTGGAATCCATGCTTAAAAAAGGACATACAGATGGTTGAAAAACCTCAAAGAGCTTGTACAAATCTTATGAAAGTGATTAAAGATAAATCATATGACGAGAGGCTGAAGGACCTAGGGTTGTGGTCACTGGATACTCGATGTGTAAGGGGAGATTTTCTATGGTTATATAAAATCTTAGGACAAGAAAAATTAAAAAAATTATCTTGGCCTTCAAATCAAGGATCAAAGTTATAACCTAAGAGGGCATAAATATCAATTAAAAGAAGAACTATGTAAGACAAAGCTTAGACAATCTAGCTTTGGACCTAGAGTGGTCCGGTTGTGGAATAATTTACCCGCTGAAATAGTGGAATCTTCCAGCTTTAATGCTTTTAAAACAAGCTTGGACCAGTACATAACAGTTGGTAACTTTGGTTCTAGGGACATGGATATGTTGTTCATCCACACTCATTGGCAGGTATCCTTGCCGCTTTAAATCTTGCCGGAAGGTCTTCAAGCTTGCTCCTCCCACCCACCCGGGTGGTATAACTCTCGGCTCTGCCCCATGACGCCAGATCTTCCTTACCGCTTGGAAGCTCAGGTTCCCTCCTTAACGCTCTGCGTTTGAGACTAGTTCCCTATTTCTCCGTTTGCAGTTTAAAAATAAATTTGCGAAAAGACTTCAGTCTTGATCCCTGCTGACTCGCGATGGACAAATCGACTCCTGGTTTCGAGAGATGCCCATGCGGTGAAGATGTCTCGGACGGATCCACACTCCCGTGTGTCTACTGTTTAGGCCAGGCACACGACCCGCGAGCTTGCGCATTGTGCCATCTTTCTCGGCCCACATCTCACGAGAGCCGTGCTGCCCGATTGCAACTGGGCCGTCCCGAGGCGTTTCCTCGGTGAAGTCAAGGAGGCCCGGTTGAGCGGTTTTCTGCTGGCGGGCTCGGCGGATCAGCTCGGCGGATGACCGCCCTCAAAGAGGAGCAAGCGCGGGCGTATCTTCCTCGGCAGGGCATTTATCCGCTCTCTCTGGGTTCTTCCTACAGCGGCTTCTTTTAAGGGCTTTGTCTGTCCCTCTCCACTAAGGGAAGGGCCTATGTCTGCTGGACCTTATTCTCGGTCCAAAAGAAGGACAGGGGTAAGTCCCTCTGTCGGCGCTCTTGGGAGGCGGGAAGGTCCCTCTCCGAGTACGTCGACCGTCGGCTTGATCCGACCCCTCGGCCGACCCACTGGCCTCACGGTGTCCCGTCAGGTCAGTTGACGAGACTCCCACCGACGAGTCGAGATTTTCTCGACCCGTTGGACGAGATATCGCCTTTAGCAGCCGATTCCCCTCTCCCGGTTCCCCGGGAGAGTTGAGATCCGTGGGCTCGCCTGTGCCTCGGTTCCTGAGCCCTCGGATGGACCATCCGAGCCGAGAAGGTGCGGTTCACGACACCTCCCGCACCGACCTCGGAAATTCCGGGACTCTCGGTCTCGGTCTCGGACCTCTTTGCGGTCCAGCCGATCCCACCGTCATAGGCGGTCTCGGTCTCGGCACCGCAGTGAGCGGCGTCGCCGCTCGTCCTCGTCCTCCTCCTCGGACGAGGGAGGCTCCAGGCGTAAATTACGTCGGCAGTGCGAGGACCTTATGTTATAACAACTCCTCCTGGCCGAGATGGCCGACCCGTCGCCTTCCACGGCCATTAAGTCAACTGTCACCGGGCGGCAGAGCACAACCCCTCGACTTATCCGAGGCCTATGCCCAGGCCAGTTGTTGGCCAAAACCAGCTGCTCCACCGATTCGGTGGAACCTCCGCCTCACAGCCACCAATTGGGGCTCCGACCAAGATTACGGTCGGCTGGGGTCTACCCATCGGCTGTCAGTTACCCTCACTCCCGACCGACCTCGGCAGGTGAAGGTGGCTCAGGCCAGAGACAGCTCTTGAGGACTCTTCGAGTCGAATGATTCCTCCTTTTTCTCCAGCGACTGGACTTGGGTCTTCAGGAGGTCAATCAATGGGCGATAGCCCGTCGTCCTTCCTAGGACTACTTGGCTCATCTAGGGTCCACTGGGATGGAGCCGAACCCGTTCCAAACGGGCAGGTATCCCCTCACAGATTCTGGACAGGGATTCTCCGACGGAGAGCCTTTCGAGTGGCCGAGGCCATAGTGGGTCGGCACTGGAGCTTTGGCGCCTGCTTCCTGCCCTGCGCCTTCGGCCAGGATGGCCAGGAAGTATCGGTCCCTACGGTTCCTTATCGGTTTTTGAACACCCTCTGCTGAGGGTTGGTTACCGACAGCGTTTTCCGAGCGCCCGGCTAGCGCCAGGGATGTGGACAAACCTCCTGACAAGAGGTCAAGAAATTGGACTATGTCGGGAGAAAAGTCTACGCTGCGTCCTCTCTCGGCCTTCGTCAGGCCAGTTCGGCCATCCTCATGGCACATTTTTCTCATGCCCTGTTGGGCTCCCTGGATGAGGTCATCCCTCATCTTCCCGCCGATCTGCAGACTACGGTTAAGCAGGTGCGGGACCAGGGCAGAAGCAGTGGCCAAACAGCAGCTCAGACTGCTTTGGATATAGGGGACTCATGTGCCAGATCGGTGGCGGCCGCAGTGGCTGTCGTCGGCGGGCTTGGCTGAGGATATCCACCTTTACTTCGGATACCCAGCACAAGTTGGCGGATGTTTCCTTTTGGGACTGACCTCTTGACCCTGGGGTGGAAGGTCACCTGCAGAGGATCGAGAAGTCCAATGCTACCTTGGACTCGGGTCTCTTCGCTCAGAAGGACAAGGCATGAGCCACAGCCTAAGCCTTTCGTCCTCCTGTGCCCCGGCCCAGCAGCGTCAGGGCCAGCAGGCTCGACCTTGGCATCCCAAACCCAAGCCACCCGGCTTCCTCCTAACAGGAGGCAGGGAGAAAAGGCCCAGGAGGTCCCTCGGCGGTCCCTCCTCAAGCCTGCCCAGTGGCGGGCTGAGGTGTCTCGCCCCATTCCCGTCACCTTACCCCTGGGTCCCCCCGTGGGGGGACGGCTCCGGCACTTCCGTTCCGCCTGGTCCGCTGTTACCACGGACAGGTGGGTCTTGGAGGTGGTGGGAAGAGGCCTGCCTCTGGAATTCGAGCAGGCACCACCCTTCAGAGCCGTCGCCCCTCGGGGGGCTTCGGGGTCCCCAGCCTCACTGGCGGCTCGTCGAGCCGACATCGCTCTTCTCCTCCAGAAGGAGGTGATAAGAGAGGTGGCGGACCCTCCTTCAGACCCAGGGTTTGTGTCCAGGTACTTCCTGGTTCCGAAACGGACGGGGGGCTGGCGCCCCATTCTCGACCTACACGACCTAAACAAGTTCCTGAGTCTCGAACCTTCAGGATGGTCCTCTGGCTCAGATAATACCATCCTTGGAGCAGGCGTGTGGTTCTGCTCTCTGGACTTGCAGGACGCGTTTTTCGCGTCCCTGTCCGTCCATCTCACCAGAGATTCCTTGCGCTTCCAGCGGAAGGATCCCTTTCGATTCAAGCCATGCCCTTCTGACATGCTCCAGCTCAGGGTCTTCACCAAATGCATGGCAGTGGTGACAGCATTCCTGCGGTGCTGAGGGGTCTGGGTGTACCCTTACCTGGACGACTGGCTGATAGCAGCTCCCTCCAGGAAGGAGGCGGAGTGGTCCAGAGATCTGGCCCTCCAGGTCTGCTCTCAACTGGGCGTCCTTATCAAGCGAGGCCAAGTGAGACTCAAGCCAAAGCAGGTGATTCAATTCAGCCGGGCGCAGCTCGAGCTCTCTTGAGCCAGGCGCGGCCCCGGACAGGGCGAGGGTTCTTTCCTCCTTTGCCCGATCATTTCTGGTTGGGCAATTCGCTCTCCCGGGACTTCCTCGCCTCCTGGGTCTCATGGCGGCCTGCACCAGCGTGGTCCGTTGGGCCGCTGGAACATCGTCCCCTTCAATGGGGACTGGCCAGCCAGTGGTCCTGGCGCTGCAATCCTTTGGACCAGCTTGAGCCGGTGACACAGGGGATGTGGAGCAGCTCTCCAGTGGTGGACCGTTCCAGATCATTTCAGGAGGGCATCCCGTTAGTCCGCCCGAGCAGCCGGTCTCTCTATCGACCGATGCCTCTCTGATGGGTTGGGGTGCCCATCTGGGGAACACGGGCTCATGGCCTCTGGTCCCGTGGAGTCGATGCCACATCAACCTGCTGGAGCTCAGCGGTCACCTAGCTCTCACTGCCTTTGCTCCGTTCCTCCGGGGTCAAGTGGTCCGAGTCCAGACGGACAATCACCAGCCATGTTCTATCTAAACCGCCCGAGGCGGGGCGCAGCTCCATGCTTCTATGCAGGAAGCTCTCCGCATTTGGTCACTCGTGCGCAGCCTGGGCGGATCTCCTAGCCATTCACGTGGCAGGAGCCTCCAACACCGTGGCCGATGCCTGGGCGGATGGGGCTGCATCCCAGGTGGTCTCTCCTGCGGAGGTAGTACAGCATCTGTTTCTCCCATTGGGGCACACCTCAGGTGGACCTGTTCGCCTCAGGAGAGCAGGCTGAGACTGTTCCATGCCGCCCCCTCAGCAGGGCTCGCTGCAGGGGATGCCTTCTCGAGGCAGTGGACCCCGGGCCTCTTTTCGCCTTTCCCCATTTCCCTTGATCCACAAGGTGCTTCTCAAGGCGAGGAGGACAAGGCGCAGGTGATTCTGATAGCCCCAGACTGGCCTCGCCAGTTCTGGTACCCAGATCTCCTCAGTCTCAGCTCCAGGACTCATGCGAGCTTCAGCTCGCCGGACCTGCTCTCAGTCAACCAGGGAAGGTGTTCCATCCGGACCTTCAATCCCTGCACCTGGCCTGGTTCCTGGCTAGGTTCCAGGCCTTGGGTCTTTCCGGCGAGGTCCTCAATGTAGTTGAGGCGTCCGTGAAGTCGACCAGAAAATGCTATGCCTTCAAATGGAAAGGTTTTCCATTTGGTGTCGAAACAAGGCTTGGACCCTTGCTCCTGTTCACCAGCAAGCATCTAGGACTATTTATGGTCCCTTTCTAATCAAGGGCTTAGGTCGGCGACCCTAAGGGTGCACCTGGCAGCCATCTCTGCTTACCGGCGCGGGCAGGAAGCAGTCGATGGCGCAGGAGAAGATGGTCTGGCGCTTTTTCAAGGCCTTGATCACATTTCCCTCCAGTCAGGGAACCCCACCTCCGTGGGATCTACTGCTGGTACTGGCAAAGCTCATGGGCAAGCCATTCGAACCTATGCACAGGTGTGCTCTCTCTCACCTGTGTGGGAAGACCGCCTTCTTGGTGGCTATCCGTCAGCCAGAAGGATGGGAGAGCTCAGGCGCTTTCCATCAGTCTCCTACCTGGTCTTCCACAGGGACAAGGTTGTCCTGCGCCCCACAGAAATTCCTTCCGAAGGTGGTGTTGGAGTTCACCTTAACCAGGTGTTGACTCTGCGGTGTTCTACCCAATCACACCTCGGAGGCGAATATAGGCTCCATACTTTGGACCTAGAGTGGCTCGCCTATTACAAAGCGCCTGGCTGAAATTCAGGAGAGGTTCGCCAGCTGTTTGTCACCTCGCTGAAGCCGCATCTGGCAGACCTGCAGCCAAGCGGACGATAAGCAGGTGGGTCACTTCCTGCATAGATCTCTGCTATAAGTTGGCGGGCATGGAGCCTCCCAGAGGATAAGCTCATTCTACCGCCATACTGCTGAGGTGGCTGCTTCCAGGGCGTCCCTATCCAGGAAATCTGCAGGGCTGCTACCTGGAAGTCAGCAAACACCTTCATTACCCATTACCACATCGACCTTGAGTCACGCCCGGGATGCTGGTTTTGGGGCCTCGGTTCTCAGTCTCTTTCCCAAGTAAGTATTGGGGTGTCGTCTTGCCTCCCTCCTCCCGGAGAACTGCTAGAGTCTGCCAATGAGTGTGGATGAACAACATATCCATGTCCTAGAAATACAGGTTACTCACCTGTAACAGGAGTTCTAGGAATGGTATGTTGTTCATCCTACACTCCGACTCTCCGGCCGGCACAACCTGAGCTTCCAGCGGGCCAGATCTGGCGTCATGGGGCGGAGCCGAGAGTTATACCATCCGGGTGGGTGGGAGGAGCAAGCTTGAAGACCTTCCGGCAAGATTTAAAGCGGCAAGGATACCTGCCAATGAGTGTGGATGAACAACATATACCATTCCTAGAACTCCTGTTACAGGTGAGTAACCTGTATTTTCCTCCACTGAAATGGTGGGGACAACCTATATGGGCTTATGCCTTCTGGTTGTCTTAACAATCCCGTATGAACTCCAGTATGAACCAGAACCCTCAGCTGCAAAAGAAAGTGCAGCAGAAGGCACAAGGCCCAAAAGTGCCCAGTGCCACTTTCTGAGTTTCCGTCCCAGGTCCCACCTCAGCTGCCCGAGGGGGACTCCTTCTCAGCAGTGGGAGGAGTCTGTCTCAGTTCTACAACCAATGGAAATCTATAACATCAAACAAATGGGTCCACGGGATAATCCGCGAGGTGCACTCTTTCAATCTTTTGGAAACCCTTCCGGATCATCCTCCCAAACAACAGCCCAGGCTGTCGGTGTCACAGTCAGACCTTCTTGCTTCTGAGGTACAAGGCCTTCTGAACAACAGGGCAGTAGAAGTAGTTCTGCTGGATTAACGAAACAGAGGTTTCTACTCCTATTACTTTCTGGTCCCAAAGAAAACTGGCGGCATGTGCCCCATTCTGGATCTAAGAAAGTTAAACAAGTTCCTACACAAGGAGAAGTTCAAGATTATATCAGTCGGTACCCAGCTACCTTTGATTCATCAACAAGATCGACTAGCCTCCCTGGACATGCAGGATGCCTTCCAACACATTCTCATACTCCCAAAGCACCACAAATACCTAAAATTCATGGCATTGGGTCAACACTATCAGTTCAGAGTCCTGCCCTTTGGGCTATCCTCAGCACCTCGAGTTTTTACAAAGTGTTGTCCAGTTCTCGCAGCGCACCTCAAGAAAATCAGAATACAAGTGTTCCCATATCTGGACGACTGGCTTCTATCAAGTCCCTCCAAGCAAGAGACTCTGGAGGCTGTGGCCATGGCCTCAGACTTCCTCACATCCGTGGGAGTCCTCCTGAACCTCGAGTCACAGTTGCAGCCCTTTCAGAAGCTCCTCTTTATAGGGACTCTTCTGGACACCTCCTGTGCGAAGGCTTTTCTTCCAGAGGACAGAAGGAGCAATATCTTGCAGATGGCCCGATACATCAGAGAACGCAGCTTGGTTCGAGCTGTCTCAATGCAGCGGATGCTGGGCCTCATGGCATCCTTGGTGTTCACTGTACCCTTGGCTCATCTTCACATGAGAACCTCTCAGTGGATGCTCAGTGCTCAATGGTCCCCAACCACTCACGCTCAGTCCTTTCTCATCAGGGTGACGGAACCTCTGAAGAGATCACTCACCTGGTGGTCTCAGGAAGACAACCTTCTGGAAGGTTATCCCTTCGCCCCTCTGGATCATCAGATCTCCACTACCACGGATGCATCTCTGGTGGGTTGGGGAGCTCACTGCCGGGATCTCCACACCCAGGGTAGATGGACTCAGGACGAGTCTCAACTTCACATAAACCTCCTGGAAATGAGAGCCGTCCTCTATGCAGTCCGAGCTTTGAAGGACATACTGTGTCACAAGAACATTCTGCTTCAAATGGACAACAAGGCAGTGATCTGCTACATCAACAAACAGGGTGGTGCACACTCTTACCCATTATGTAGGGAAGCACTGAGAGTGTGGGAATGGTGCCTGGAGCACAAGGCTCTGATTCAGGCAGTTTACCTGCCAGGAATACAAAACAAGCTGGCAGACCATCTCAGAAGAACGGAGGCGGATCCTCACGAGTGGTCTCTCGACAACCATCGTTCAGTCACTCTTCAAAGAGTGGGGAACTCCAGACCTGGACCTTTTTGCGTCCCCATTCGATGCAAAACTGCCTCTCTTCTGCCCCAGAAATCCAGGACCTGGTGTTTTTTGTCAGGATACGTTCAGGCTGCAGTGGACAAAATGCTTTCTATATGCCTTTCCTCCTCTTCTCCCTAATTCAGAGGGTACTTCTTAAATTGGAGTCCCGAGGGGCAGAATGATTCTCATTGCCCCTTCAAACAACATGAAGTTTTGCTGTATTCTGACTTAATGCAGTTAGCCCCAGCACTTGAACTGTCCCAGAGAGTAAGGAGTTAAACTCTATGCAGGAGCATAGAACGTTGAGCTCGAGCTTGGTTTTCAAACCTCTGTCTCTGGTACTTCCCAGTGTAACCATCAGATTTTTTACTCTGCCTAACAGTGAAGTCGCTCCAAAGATTCCTCTGCTCGGTTAGGTAAAGTTTAAAGAGCGTTCGGTTTAAGCCGTTCTATTTGTTATTTTTTCGGATTTCCAGCCTCTGTCTATGGTACAGGTAGTGTTGTAGATAGGTAGTGACTGTGTTTATTTTCCTAGTGTGTGTGGAAATGACTTTTTCCCTCGATTTCTTTCTGGTTGGTCCGGTTAGGAACCGTCCTTGTATTATTTCTATCATCTGAGAAAAATTTTCTGGGATTAGAGTGGTGTTCCGGTATCGATCGGTTTCAAAAGAACCGGGCCTTTGCTGGTTCTTTTTCAAAACCCGTGACACGGTTTGTAACCGATCAATTATTTCATTACCTGGCTTGAAAGCTTCTATAGGGTAATTTAATCGGTTGGCCTTGTCTGACAAACCCAAAAAGAAAACCAGTCCCACTGGGTTTCAGCATTGTACTGAGTGTGGGGAGGCCTTTGCCAAGGCCGACCCCCACCTCATCTGTGTTTATTGTCTGGGGTTTGATCACCTCAAGTCGGACTGCTAAATTTGTGAAAATTTTCCTAAATCCACTCTAGATAAGAGACTGAGTAGGCTGAAGGAAAGGGAGGCTGAGAAGTCTGTAGATCCGGATGGCCAGCCCGGTTCGGTTGCGTCCAAACCTGAGGAGGTACCCACTGACCTGGGCGATACCTTCTTGGGCAAAAGGAGAGCCGACCCTGAGGGTCCGGTTCCATCAAAACGAAAATGCAAGTCCACCGCTTCAGATCCTTTACCACATTCTCCAACCGCAGACGAAATAGCCAAAGAGATTAGTATTGTTCAGTCGCTTAGACCGGTTCCGTCTGAACCGGTACCGCTGGTTAGGCGGTCAGTTCGTCGGATCCGTCTCCTTTGGATTATGATCCAGATGCTTATTATGAGGAGTGGGAGGGAGATGAAGATTATCCCTGTAATGATGATGATGACCAGAGGGGTTCTGGATGTGCCCATTGAGCCAGACATCTCCCCAAACAGGCCCTCGGGTGTCTCTCCTCCCAGGCTCTCTGAGTCCCCTCCACACTTTTTGTTTTACAAAAAGGTGGCTGAAACCCTTCAGCTTCCCTTGGTTGAAGCTGTAGAGGAGGAGGAAGAGCCTGATTTTGTGAAAATGATATACATCCCAGAGTCCAAAAGGCTGTCTGTCCCTCTTCATAAGTCCCTGGAGAAACAGACACACAAAATTTTGCAAACTCCTAATTCAGTACCTCCTGTGGACAAGAGAATGGACAGGAGGTATATGTTATCAGGCTCAGCTACATAGGTTCTTTATAATCATAGCAGCCATGTTGGGGTAATGCAAGCTGCAGCCTGTGACAGAGCTAACATTCCTTTGGCTACACCCTCCCCGGATAAGGATTCCAGGAAAGTGGATGCCATGGCCAAAAAACAATATTTGGCATCCTCTTTGGGACTCAGGCAGGCTAGTTATATGGCCTACAAAGCTAGGTATCAGAACTCCAGATGGGATACAGTTCTGGAACTGGCTAAACAGGCCTCCCCTCAGCTAGCCAAAGAGCTGGAGGAGGTGGCTGCTAATGGAACTGAGGCATCGAAAATGCAATTTCATGCTGCTGTGGACTCCAATGATGTGGCATCTAGAGTCATGGCTACATCTGTGTCTCTCAGAAGACATGCTTGGCTCAGATGTACTAGCCTTTCACAGGATACCCAAACTAAGGCTATGGATTTTCCTGTAGTGGGTAACTCTCTGTTTGAGGAGCAAACAGAGGTTTACATGAAGAAAATGGATGAATACAGGACCACGTACAGGAGTGTACAGGCCAAGGAAAGGCAAGCCACTCCACAAAAGCAGCAGTCTATGGGCAGGGGTAGGCCTTTTCACAGGCCTTTTAACCAAGCCCAGGCCTCCTCTCCCTTCCCATAGAGGGGGGTTCTTCAGAGGGAGGGGCAGGAAGGGGATGAGCGGGGCTGCTCCCTCCTCCTCCCAGACTAAGGCCCCTGCCAAGCAGACACCCTGATGTGTCAGCCCAGGTCGACTCCCCAATTCCAGTAGGAGGCAAGCTGGCTTACTACTTCCAGGCCTGGAAGTCTGTGACCTCAAACAAGTGGGTTCTGGAAGTAGTAAGACAGGGACTGGCCCTCAGCTTCAAAAAGTTTCCGAAAAAGAGGGCCAAGTTTTTTCCACCTGCATCAATCTCAGAAACCCTGGCCCTAGAGGTTTCCTCTCTTCTAGCTCTCTGAGCAATTGAGAAGGTTCCTACTCAGCACGAGGGAAAATGACTGTACTCCAGGAACTTCCTTACCCCAAAGAAAACAGGGGAGTAGCTAAGGTATTTCAACAAGCACATTTCAAAGTCCAAATTCTAAACGGTAACTAAGGGAATAATCCTTCCCTCTCTAAGGCCAGGAGATTGGTTAGCATCTCTGGCCCTTAAGGATGCCTACTTCCATATTCCTATCAGGTGCTCCCACAGAAAACACCTCAGGTTCGTGTTGCCTTCAGGCCATTACCAATTCAGAGCCATGCCATTCAGCCTAACATCAGCTCCAAGGGTGTTCAGAAAGTGCCTTGCAGTAGTGGTGGCTTACCTCAGAAGACAGGATATCACCATCTTCCTATATCTGGACGACTGGCTCATCATGGGTCAGTCATCTCTACTGGTCAAGTCAGCTCTGCAAACTACCCAGGACCTGCTCAGGTCCCTGTGTTTTCTTCTCAATCTTCCAAAGTCTGTCCCTGAACCAGTTCAACTTCTCACCTTTATAGGAATAGATTTGGACACTGTACAATCTAAAGCTTTCCTTCCCCTGGCAAGGGTGAGGCCATCATGGATCTTGCTTCATCTTTTCGACCTCAGGTCTCTCGCCCAGCAAGACGCTTCTTCCAGCTTCTGAGCCACATGGCAACTTCCACTGCAGTGGTGCAAGGAGCAGGATTACAGATGAGGGACATTCAGTTTCAGCTAAGGTCTTTCTTGTCTCAGAAAAGGGATTCTCTTACCAAACTGATTCCAGTGACTCAGACTCTGGTCCAAGCTCTCCAGTGGTGGCTGGATCAGGGCAATCTCAGACAAGGAATCCCATTTCTCCCGCAAATTCCTTCAGTAGTTCTGACTACGGATGCTTCTCTCCTAGGTTGGGGAGCCCACCTGGGGGCACTGACAACCCAAGGGATCTGGTCTCCACAGGAGTCTCTCCTTCACATCAACCTTCTGGAACTCAGAGCAGTGTTCCTAGCCCTTCAATACTTCTCAGGCTTGGTCTAGGGCATGGTGGTCCAAGTCAGAACAGACAACACGACCACAATGTGGTATATCAACAAACAAGGAGGCACTCGGTCCTCGGCCCTGTGCACGGAAGCCATAAAACTGTAGTCTCTGGCCTATTCTCTTCAGACTTTCCTAGTGGCAGTTCACCTCCCAGGGAAGGACAATGAACTGGCAGATGCTCTGAGCAGAATATCCCAGGGACATCACGCATGGTCCCTGAATCCCCTCATACTGCAGATCATCTTCTCCAGATGGGGCGCTTCATAGATAGATCTCTTTGCAGCCCCGGACAATCATCAACTCCCCCTGTTCTGTTTCAGACCTCCTTTCCTGGGGACTGTGCCCTAGGATGCCCTGATTTTGGATTGGAAGGTCAGGTTCCTCTATGCCTTTCCTCCATTCCCTCTGCTGTTCAGAGTTCTGATCAAGAGCAGAACGCAGCCTTGCATAGTGATCCTAGTGGCTCCAGACTGGGCCAGGCAGCCTTGGTAACCTCTGTCTTGTCCCTGACAGTGTCTTGTCCTCTGTCCCCTCCCAAGAGACACAATCTTCTGTCCTCTTCCCAGGGAAGGATCTGGTATCCCGATCTCCAGTCTCTCAATATCAAGGCCTGGCTCTTGAAGAGCTAGAATATGCAGACCTGCATCTTTCTCAGGTAGTCATGGATATCCTGAAGGTTTCCAGCAAACCATCTTCTAGAAAGACTTATGATTCCAAATGGAAGAGGTTTACCATGTGATGTTCTCAGAAAGGCATTACCCCTGATTCTGCAGGCATCTCCACAGCCTTAGATTATCTGGTTCACCTCAGTGACCTAGGCCTTAGGTCTGCAACTCTAAAGGTTCACCTAGCAGCAGTTTCTGCTTTCCTTTCAGCAGGGAAGGGCTCTTCCCTGGCCTCTCATTATGTGTTTAAGTTATTCAAGGGTCTGGTTCATACAAACCCTCCATTTAGAGAACCAACCCTGGCTTGGGATCTTAATGTCTGCATTGCACAGCTCATGCAGCCCCCCCCCCCCTTTGAACCCATGGCTTAGGCTGAGCTGAAATACTTGACCTGGAAATCTGTGTTCCTTGTAGCCATTACTTCAGCCAGGAGGATTAGTGAATTACAGGCCTTGTCAGTGGAACCTGACTTCATATCCTTCCATAGGGATAAAGTGGTTCTAAGAACCAATAGAAGGTTCTTACCCAAAGTGGTATCAGATTTTCATCTAAACCAGACTACGTCTCTTCCTGTGTTTTTCACTGACCACTCCTCTTCAGGTGAAAGAAGGCTACACAGCTGGGATGTAAAAAGAGCTCTTAGCTATCGCATAGAGCACACTAAGGCTCACAGGAATGACTGTCTTCAGTTGTTTCTCACCTATGGTGAGATGGGGAAAAGTAAGCCTGCCACGAAAAGAACCATTGCCAGGTGGATTGTTTCTTGTATACAGTTCTGCTATGACAAATTGAGGAAAACACCTCCTTCAGGCCTGAGGGCTCATTCCACTAGGGGTATAGCTGCTACTCTGGCTGTGGCCAGAGATATACCCTTGTTAGAGATCTGCAAAGCAGCCACCTGGAAAACAGTACATACATTCACCAAGCATTACTCCCTGGACATCCAGGCTAGGAGTGATGCTAGGTTTGGCACAGCAGTACTGAAGAGCCTGTTCCCAAAGTAGGTTCTGCATCCCCTCCTCCATATGGAGCTGCTTGGTAATCTGCATTAAGTCAGAATACAGCAAGATTTCATGTTGTTTGAAGAAAAAATTACTCACCATAGTAATGCTGTTTCTTCTAATGGAGTCTTGCTGTATTCTGACCTCCCCCCGCCTCCCCTCTCAGAACCTAGTTTTTGGGAAGTGGGCTGGCAGGTACAGTGTTGCACCTCAGGGGTGTACCTTCACCCCCCCATCTTGGATGGGTTATTGTTCTGTTTGTGTTATGAATCTGTTTGGTGTTGTCACTACCTTATTCTTCTTGGGTTCTCAACTTGAATCTTCTGGGCCCAAATTGTTTCCTTTTGGCTTATACTAAAACAAATTCCACACACACTTATATTCTATATATATTAGATATTAGACTCAGCTAGTTAGTTGCTCGTAAGAATCTGACGGTTACACTGGGAAGTACCACAGACAGAGGTTTGAAAACCAAGCTCGAGCTCAATGTTCTATGCTCCTGCACAGAGAGTGTAACTCCTTACTCTCCGGGGCAGTTCAAGGGCTGGGGCTAACTACATTAAGTCAAAATACAGCAAGATTCCATTAGAAAAAACAACATTACTATGGTGAGTAATTTTTTTTTCTGGCCTCGGCAGATATGGTTCCCGCTACTCGACAGACTATCAGAAGTCCCCCCGAAAACACTTCCCCTTCAGATGAACCTTCTGACCCATGGTCCTGTGGTCCATCCCAACCTGAGGTCGCTTCACCTTCACACTTGGCTGCTGAAGAAATAGAGGTGAATAGGTTCAATGTTTCTCTTAGAGTTTCACATATTCTTTTGGCTGCGCATAAGCCGGCCCCTAGAAAAACTTACATGGCTAAATAGAAGCGTTTCTCTATCTGGTGTGCAAAATCCTCTTGGAATCTTTTTTCCTGCCTGCTGAATAAAGTCTTGGAATATCTCTTAGACCTCTCAAACACAGGTCTGCAGTACTCCACAGTCAGTGTTCATCTTTGTGCCATTCGGTATATCATGAGGCGATACTTTCCATGTCGCTGGCTCAATTGTCCCTAGTTAAGAGGTTTCTTAGGGGTATTCTGCATACTGGACCTCCTATTAGACATCCAGTGGCAGCCTGGGACATTAACATTGTGCTAGACGTGCTCAGTGGTAAACCTTTCGAGCCTCAAGCTACTTCTTGCGAGTTGAAGTTCCTCACTTGGAAAACGGTCTTCCTGATGGCCATTACTTCGGCCCGTAGAGTTTATGAAATACACGCACTGGTCACAGACCCCCCACCCCCGTACACTGTATTTCACAAGGACAAAATAGTTCTTAGGACTCATCCTACGTTTCTCCCTTAGGTTGTCTCAGAATTCCATCTAAACCAACCTTTAGTCCTTCCTCCCTACTTTGCAAATTTCCAGAATGAAGGGAAGGGTACCCTTTACTCACTGGATGTTAAGAGACAATTTCAGTTCTATCTAGCTAGAATGAAGGAAACTCTCACGGCTCAACAACTGTTTGTTTCCTTCAGCAAGACCCGGCTAGGTCAACCTGTTGCTATCAGGTGCATTTCAGCACGGCTAGTGGCATATGCTGTCACCACTGCTATTCTATGGCACAGGTCAAGCTAGAAGGCAGAGTATACGCTCACTGTACCAGAGCAGTCGTGGCATCTCTGGCGGAAATCCGTAACTTGCCCATTGCAAATATTTGCAATGCGGGTACCTGGAGCTCAGTGCATACTTTCATTAATCACTGAAAAGAAGCAGAGAAATCCCAGCATCCCCCCACAAAACACGGTAATCAGTGAGGTAAACACCAAGGTAGAGAAGTCATTAGGGAGCAGGACAGAGGCAAATGTAAAAAAAAGGCAAAGGCAGTAAGGACAGGGATGGGGCTAAAAGGGGTAAGGCCATCAAAAAATGAAGGGTGATGAGTATCAATGCCCATAGTCTGTGTAACAAGCTCCCTGAACTAGTGGCCTTGGTGGAAGAGGGTTGTCTGGATATTGTGGCAGTCACAGAAACATGGTACACAGAGAACCATGACTGGGATGTCAGCATACCAGGATACACAATCTACAGGAGGGTCAGGGAGGGTAAAAGAGGAGGAGGATTAGCTCTCTATGTAAAGGAAGGGATCAAAGCAACAGAACTAAAGAGTAAACAGGGAGCAGATGAGGCACTCTGCATCACCCTGGAGACAGGAAATGGCACCCCAATCCGCATGGGGGTTGTATACAGACCCCCATCTCAGGGGGAGGGAATGGACAAGGAAATGATAGAAGGTATCCTTAGAATGGCAGAAAAATGAGAGATATTCTTGATGGGGGACCTGAATATGCCACATGTTAACTGGAGCACCTATGCTGCAGGCACATCCAAGAGCAGAGTCATTCTTGATGCCCTACAAGGGGCATGCTTCAGACAGCTAGTATTGGAACCCACTCGGGAAGGAGCAATCGTAGACCTGGTACTCTCAAATGGGGACGGAGAAAGAATCTCAGATTTAGAAGTGGGTAGCGATCTGGGAACAAGTGACCACCAAACAGTGTGGTTCACGATAAACACAGCCATACAATCAAGCCATATAAAAGCAAGAGTATTGGACTTTAGGAGAGCTGACTTTGGGAAAATGAGAGAGTGCCTCAGAAAAGCACTAGCAAACAGACAAGAAGGAGGGGTGGAGGAACAATGGGGAGTAATCAAAACAGCCATCACAGAGGCAACAAGCCTTTGTGTAAAGCAAATCAACAAAACACAACAAAGGAAAAAAATGCTATGGTTCTCAAAAGAGGTGGCAGGGAAGGTTAAGGAGAAAAGTATAGCATTCAGGAACTATAAGGAAACACAGAAGGAGCAGGAAAGAGAACTTTATCAGTTAAAGCAGAAAGAGACAGGGAAGGCAGTCAGAATAGCAAAGGCCCAAACCGAGGAAAGGATAGCCAACTCTGTTAAGAAGGGGGATAAAACCTTTTATAGGTACATTAGGGAGTGAAGAAAGACCAAAGGAGGGATACTGAGGCTTAATAAAGGGGAGGGAACGTGAGCAGAGGGTGACAGTGAAAAAGCAGGGATACTGAACAAATATTTCTGCTCAGTATTCACAAAGGAGGAGGAGGGGGAGGTACCTAAACCAAACAAGAGAAACACTCTGAAGACGGTGGTCAATACCAGTCTATTTACAGAAGAAAGGGTTCTAAAAGAACTAGTAAAATTGAAGGTGGACAAAGCAATAGGGCCTGACAGGATTCACCCAAGAATTCTAAAAGAACTAAGGGTAGAACTAGTGACACCGCTGACTACTCTCTTTAACAAATCATGGGAGGGTCATGGGAGGATGGGGTGGTACCTGAGAACTGGAGGAGGGCGGATGTGATTCCTCTTCACAAAATTGGGAGCAGGACAGAGGCAGGAAACTACAGACCAGTTAGTTTGACCTCAGTGGTTGGGAAAATGATGGAATCACTTTTGAAGGAAAGAATTGTTGAGTACCTAGAGGCCAGTGGGGCACAGGACCCAAGGCAGCATGGATTCACGATGGGAAGGTTGTGTCAGACAAATCTAATAAATTTCTTTGACTGGGTGACCAAAATAGTAGACCAGGGAGGGGCTGTGGACATGGCCTGCCTAAATTTTAGCAAGGCATTTGATACAGTTCCACACAAAAGATTAATACACAACTTAGCCAGCCTTGGAGTGGGTCCCAAGGTAGTAGCCTGGATAAAAAAATTGGGTAGACAACAGGACACAAAGGGTAGTAGTAAACGGAGTCCACAGTGAAGAAAGGAGGGTTACTAGCAGGGTACCGCAGGGTTCAGTACTGGGACCAGTCCTTTTTAATGTCTTTATAAGTGACATTGCAGAGGAACTGGAAGGAAAAGTTTGTCTCTTTGCAGACGACACAAAGATCAGCAACAAGGTTGATACACAAGGTGGAGTGGAAAGGATGAGAAGGGACTTGGCAAGGTTGGAGGAATGGTCAAATGTATGGCAGCTCAGATTCAGTGTAAAGAAGTGCAAGGTAATGCACCTGGGAAACAAAAACCAAGGGGAAGAGTACACAATGGGGGGTGAGATACTGACAACAGTAAAAATGGAAAGGGACCTGGGGGTAATTATATCAGATGACCTAAAGGTGGGCAAGCAATGTGAAAAGGCAGTAAGGAAGGCTGGGGGCATACTGGGATGCATAGGGAGAGGCATCAATAGTAGAAAACAGAAAGTTGTTATCCCTCTGTACAGACAGTTGGTGAGACCCCATCTGGAGTACTGTGTGCAGTTCTGGAGACCCCATCTCCACAAAGACATAGGCAGAGTGGAGGCTGTCCAGAGGAGGGCAACCAGAATGGTGCAGGGTCTGCACCAGAAGACATACTGAAGAAAGACTAAAGGAGCTTAATTTGTATACCTTTGAAAAGAAGGAGAGAGGGACATGATAGAAACTTTCAAGTACCTCAAGGGAATCAACAAAGTCCAAGGGCAGCATCTTTCAGAACAAGGGGGCACAATTTGAAGATAGAGGGGGGAAATGGCTCAGAGGTAATGTGGGAAGTATTTTTTCACAGAGAGGGTTGTGGATGCATGTAACAGCCTCCCTGAGGAGGTTGTGGTGTCAAGAACAGTGGGGAAATTTAAGAATGCATGGAACAGACACAAGGCAGTCCTAGTGGGGGTTAGGAGGAAGAAAGCTGTTGGTTAACTAGGATCTGCAGCTTATCTGTTAGGTAGGAAAATGGGCAGACTAGGTGGGCCAAGCGGTCCTTATCTGCCATCAAATTCTCTGTTTCTGTGCCTTTGATGTCCATGTCAGATGACATCTGTCATTTGGCAGGACCATTCTTAATGGACTTCTGTCCTAAGCACATGCGCGCTTTATCTCCTGCCACCCGTCTCGAGGAATTATTTAGCTCAGTACTCTCCCATTAGTGTAAATGAGTGGTGGAGACTTTATGTCCAGGAAGATATGGAAATTACGTACCTACCGTAATTCTTGATATTTCTGGACGAAGTCTCCACCACTCATTCACACGCCCACCCACCATCCCCTGAGCTCACTTCTCTGTTTATGGTCTCCACTCCCTCAATGACTGAGCTGTGAAGACTTTGTTGTTGACACTTCTTACTTGGGTCATTTGGACTATCTTATGTCCAATTTTTAGGTTAGCCCTTTCTAGGTTAGTTATGCTGCACCTTCTCGGGGAAAAAAAAGGTACTGAGATGGTTGGAGGGTCGACGCCAAGATAGTCATTACTGCACGTGCTGGGCTTGCGGTGCCGCTTCCTCGCAGGTCCATCTCAGGTGTTGGCCCTTCTGAAAATGTTTGCTTCCGCTGGGTCCTAACGCCTCCGACGTACTCCCATTAGTGTGAATGAGTGGTTGAGATTTCGTCCAAGAAGATCAAGAATTACGGTGGGTACACAATTTCCATATCTTCCTGGACTAAGTCTCCATCCCTCATTTATACTAGTGGGATAGCGCCGGAGGTGCTTGGACCAAGCAGGAGCCAATATTTTTCAGAAGGGTTGGCGCCGAGACAGGACCAAGCATTCACAGCACCGCGAGACTAGCTTGCACCTGTGCAGGCTATCTCAGCGTCGACCCTCCAACCGCCTCAGTTCGTTTTCTCCCACTGTTGAGTACACTTGGATGTAGATGTCGCCCATCTGCTGGAGTCAAAGTTTTTGTCTATATGACAGCAGTTTTTAGCCATTTTAGCTTTTATTTTATTTAACATTGTTAGTGGTATTTTCTTCTTCCACAAAGAAGAAGAAGAAGAAAAATAAATTCCCACCTGCCATCAACGGAGTTGTCCTTAGACGGTAGCGGTGACAGTAGGAAGACTTCGTTTGAAAGTTGTTATGGCACAGGGGCTGTGTCTGGTCTGCCGCCCTTTGCTAAGGGGGGGGGGTCCTGACTATGGACAGTCCTGTGCTCGGGTGTGGAGGACAGTCCACTGAAGCACGAATCTGGAGGTTCCGGGGATGGGTCTCCGCTTATCCTTGAGCTCCTCTTCCTTGTTGGTTAAGATGAATCGGTGCCGCTCGAGATTGCCCTCTGGTATGTCTATATGGGGATTGTGAATCGGGAGAGGCGATAGGCCAGAACCGACTTTGGTGGGTTCCCCATGGACCTGCCCTTAACGGCTGCATTTTTCAACTTCGGACTCCATCTCTGTCCTTGATGGAATTCCGCTGAGCAGTTTCACCTCTGGGCCGCTCCTGTGGAGCAGGGGGTTAGACTTCTGTCCATTTTCCTGACCAATGTTCCCAATTTCAGGGCCTCTGGGCCTCACAGCCACTGGACGGGGGCTGGGTTGATTGGATCAGGATGTGTGCAGTGCCCTCCTGGTGCCTTCACCATCGCGTCAATCCCTCATGCCTATCCCCTCCCTCTTTCCTTGCAGGGACCAGCACGGGCACCTCTTTTTCCATTCTCCTCAGGATTTTCTCCATTGGCATTTTCCTTGGTGCCGCGGCTGATGCCATGGGTGGTGCTACAGGTCCAGTGCCGTGGAGCGGCGCCATAGTGCTTTCCACTTGGTGCTTGTCAGTGCAGTTAAGCGGCCTGCTGGAGTTGGTGTGTCAGCGCCGTGGGTCGGCACCATGGGTTGGTGTTGGCGCCGTGGGTTGGGGCTGTTGCAGTTGGTGTCGGCGCCGTCACTGCCCTGCGGTGCCATGAGAGCTGTTGGTGCCGCGCATGCTTTTATTAGTGCCATTGGTTCCTGTTGCAACTGGCGGTGTCATGGTTGTCTGCGCCGTGCACCTGCAGGTACCACAGGTGGCACCGGGCACCTACAGGTGGTGCCGGGCACCTGCTGGTTCCGCAGGTGGTTTAGAGCACTTGCAGGTGCTGTGGGGGGTGCTGGGCACCTGCTGGTGTTGCGGGAGGTGCTGAGAACACATGGGTGCTGCAGGTGGCACCGCGGGTGGTGCTGGGCATCTGCAGGAGGCGCCATGGGTACCCATGGGTGCTGGGGTGCCTGCTGGTGCTGCCACGGATGCCATGCTGCAGTGGGTGCTGGGGGTGCCTGCGGGTTCCACCGCGGGTGCCCTCGGGTGTTGCCCGTGATGGCATAGGCACTGCTTGGTGCCATTTTGTGCCATGAGTGATGCTGGTACCACAGGCGGTGCCAGTTGGTGCTGTCAGGTAGAACTGGTGCTGGATTTTTCCCTCTGCAGACCTCTTCTTCCGCAGAGCTTGTGGCGAGATGTTTTTCACAGGATGAAGTCCTGTTCTGCAGATTATTTTTCCACAGATCTTAGTGAGTGGCAATCTGCATGGGATCTTGTGACATGCAGTGGTTTTCTGCTGATGGAACTCTTCTGTGCTGTTCTGCCAGCGGAATCCCTCATTCCATTCAGCAATTTCTTGGCTCCTTAAGTGGTACCGAGCTCCTCGACGCCCTTCCTGATGGCGGAGTCTCTAGTGGCTCTGTCCTAGGTCTCCCTTTAGGGGTCCTTCTGGAGTAGAAGTACATCTGGATGAGTATCTCCCTGTCCTACCTTTTGGTGATACAGAGGATGACTCATTTATAGACTGGAAGGCAAGCCTCCATGATGGAAGATCTTCCTGGACATAAAGTCTCCACCACTCATTCACACTGATGGGATCCATGCCAGAGGCACTAGGACCCAGCGGGAGCAAACTTTTTTGCAAGAGGGTCGGCGCCAGAGATGGAGCCATGAGGAGCGGTGCTGCGAGCCTCGGCTCATGCGGCAATGACTATCTCGGCGTCGACCCTTTAACAACCTCAGTTCCTTTTTTCCCACTGTCGAGTGCGTTACAGTGATGATGTTGCTCACCTGCTGGGAGTCAAACTTCAAGCTAGCAGCATAGTTTTCAGTTTATTATTTTGCAGTATTTTTCGAATAAGTACCACTAACTATAATTTATTCTTATTAAAGAAAGAAGTCTCAGCCTACATTGACGGAGTCGACCATAAGCGGGTCAGGTGACGGTAGGGAGACTTCGTATGAAAGCTGTTCAGTCAGCCAGGCTTGGTCCAGCCCACCGCCCTCTCCGGAGGTGGGTCTGACAGTGGACGAGGGAAGGGGCGGTTCCCCCAGAAGCATTAAAGAAAATGGTCGCATTCTCTGCACCATTCGGCCTCGAGCTCTTCTTCGGCCCACAGGTCAAAAAAGAGGAGGCATCACTCGAGGTCACCCTCTGGTATGTCTGCGTGTCGACGGTCAGTCATTGGGGTTAGTTGCTGGTCTCCTCCTCTGGAGTTGCCGGTTTCTGTTTCTGGTCACTGACCTCTTCGACATCGGAGCACTTCCCCACCTTCTGGTAGGGGCTTCAGATGAGCAGTTTCATCAGTGGGCCACTCTGTTTGGAGCATTGGGCTCGGAGATTGGTCCAGCTGCCTGGCCCAGTCACTCAGGGGCCCTCGGACTCTTCGGGGGGTTGGGTAGGGTGGTTGGGCCTCCCTAGTCACGTGATGCCTTTTTCGGTGCCGTCGACTCCGCGCTCAGGTGTTTTCCCCCCTCTCATGGCTGTGGCACAGGGGGCCACACTGATGCCTCTATCTCCTGGTAGTCTTCCTTCTTTCTCCTCAAATCCTAGTTTTCAGAGCCCTGTGTTGGTTTCGGCACCGTCGGTGTCAATGGGTCGCTCGGTGCCGTCCTCAGCACCATTGGGATTATCGGTGCAGTCCTCGGCGCCGTGTGGCCTTTCGGTGCCGTCCTCCATGCTGTGCGGCTTTTCAGCACCGCTCTCGGTACCATGTAGCTTTTCAGTGCCACCCTTGGTGCCGAGGGCTCTGTCGGCACCGTACACTACGCTGGGTCAGGCGGCGCCGTGCTGTTCCTCAGCGTCGAGGCTTGGTGTGACATCTTCCGGTCTTCAGGGCTTCTCGACTCCAAACGCTTTTCCTTCTGATTTTCACTCCTTTCCTGTCCATACAGTCCTCCTAGGCTGTCAGGAGATGATATTGAGCCTGACCCAGACCATAGGCTGGGTGATGACGTGGATGGAACAGGATCTAATCCTATTGCAAAGCCTGTGGTCGAGGACCTGTCATTTAAGTCTCTGCTGAAAAATTTGAATTTCAGTCTTTCTCTCCAGACTACAGATATCGATCCTGGGAAGCTTTTAAGGCTTCAATGCCTTCTTGTCACGGAGATCCCTATGGATTTAACTCTCCTGTACAGCCTTCCTTTGAGACGCTTTCTCAAATGGTATGGAATAATCCCGCTCTCATTCCTTCTGTGGCTAAGTCCATAGATAGAAAGTATGCTGCTCCCAAGGATTGACCCATTTTGGCCTCCCAAGCTTTTGCGGACCCTATTGTAGTCTTAGCAGGGAATGATAAGTTCGTCCTCCCTCAGGCTATTATGGCCCAACCTATAAACAAAGAATCTCATAAGATAGATACTTTAGGTAAGAGAGTCTTTGCTGCATCCACCGTGGGTATGCGTATTGCCAGCTACCTGAGCTATTTCTCTCAATATGTGTATGTTCTTTGGCAGTCATTCAAACAAATGGTAGATGCTCTACCGGAGTCAGACACTAATTCAGAGCTTCTTCAAACCATAACCGGGGTATCGAGTCCAACAACCAGCAGGTTAAAGCAGCTATGGACACTTTCGATACTGCCTCCCAAGCGGCGGGCATTTGTAACGCTGTCACTCCTGGCTGCACACTTCAGACTTCACGAATGATGCCCAGCAACAGATCATGGCGATACCCTTCGATGGTATGTACCTCTTTGTTCCTCAAGTAGAACAAGCTCTAGAGGCCACACAAAAGACTAGGTCTTCCATTAAATTGGCTTGACCTCCTCCCGCCCCTTCTCGGCGGGTGTTAATAAGTGCCTGTTTCACAACCGTCAGTCCTTTCGAGGTAAAGGCAGGGGAGGTTTTAATAAAAAACAAGCCCCCAGCCTCAAAAGAAAACGCAACAGAAAGCACAAGGGCCCAAAGTTCCCAGTGCCGCCTTCTGAGTTTCTGGCCCAAGTCCCACCTCAGCTGCCCGAGGGGGACTCCTCCTCAGTGGTGGGAGGTCGTCTGACTCAATTCTACAACCGGTGGACATCCATAACCTTGGGCAAATGGGTCCTCCGAATAATCCGTGAGAGGAATTCCCTCAATCTTTCAGAGAACCCTCCGGATCGTCCCCCCAAATGACAGCCTAGGCTGTCAGTACTTCAGTCAGATCTTCTCGCTTCTGAGATGCAAGGCCTTCTTAACAATAGGGCAGTGGAAATAGTTCCGCTGGATCAACGGAACACGGGGTTCTACTCTCATTGCTTTCTCATTCCAAAGAAAACTGGGGCATGCGCCCCCATTTTAGACCTCAGAAAATTGAACACATTTCTTCCCAAGGAGAAGTTCAAAATGATATCGCTAGGAACCCTGTTACCTTTGCCTCATCAACACAACTGGCTACCCTCCCTGGACATGCAGGATGCTCACCAACATATTCCTATTCACCCAAAGCATTACAAATACCTTAGGTTTGAGGCTTTGGGATGGCATTATCAGTTCAGAGTCCTGCCCTTTGGGCTATCCTCAGCGACACAAGTTTTTACAAAGTGTTGTGCAATTCTCGCAGCGCATCTCAGAAAGATTGGAATACAAGTGTTCCCATATCTGGGTGAATGGCTTCTAGCAAGTCCTTCCAGGCAAGGGACTCTTGATGCCATAACCACAGCCTCAGACTTTCTTACGTCCATGGGAGTTATGCTAAATTTCAAGAAATTGCAGTTGCAGCCCTCCCAGAAGCTCCTTTTTATAGGAACTCTTCTGGACACCTCCTGTGCGAAAGCTTTTCTGCCAAAGGACAGACGAAGCGATATCCTACAGATGGCTCGATACATCAGAGAGAACAGCTCGGTTCGAGCTATCTCAGTGTAACAGATGTTGGGTCTCATGGCATCCTCGGTGTTCACTGTACCCCTAGCATGCCTCCACATGAGAACCTCTCAATGGATGCTCAGTACTCAGTGGTCCCCAACCACTCACCCTCAGTCCATTCTCATCAAGTTGACAGAACCTCTGAAGAGGTCACTCACCTGGTGGTCGCAAGAGGACAACCTTCTGGAAGGGTATCCTTTGCTCCCCTGGATCATCAGATTTCCATTACCACGGACGCGTCCCTGATGAGGTGGGGAGCTCACTGTCAGAATCTCCACACTCAAGGCACATTGACTCAAGACAAGTCCCAGCTTCACATAAATGTTCTAGAAATGAGAGCCGTCCTTTATGCAGTCCTAGCTTTGAAGGATATTCTCTGTCACAAGAACATTCTCCTTCAAATGGACAACAAAGCAGTGATGTATTAAATCAACTAGCAGGGCGGTGCACACACTTACTCTTTATGCAGGGAAGCGATGAGAGTGTGGGAATGGTGTTTAAAGCGCAAGGCTCTATTCCAGGCAGTCTACCTGCTGGGAGTGCAGAATGAACTGGCAGACTGTCTCTGCAGAATGGAGACAGATCCTCATGAATGGTCTCTCGACTCAACCATAGTTCAGTCACTATTCACAGAGTGGGGAACTCCAGACCTGGACCTTTTTGCATCCCCACTCAACACAAAACTGCCTCTCTTCTGCTCCAGAAATCCAGGGCCTGGCATTTTCTGTCAGGATGCATTCAGGCTGCGGTGGACAAGACGCTTTCTATACACCTTTCCTCCTCTTCCTCTAATTCCGAGGGTACTTCTCAAGTTCAAGTCCCAGGGGGACAAAATGATCCTCATTGCTCCCTTCTGGCCATGACAGATATGGATCTTACTTGAGAAACAGCTCTTTGCAGCAGGTTATACCATTAGGACTGAAGCGGCAGGCGTCAGGACCCCGCATTCTTCTAGCTAGCTATCTTCAGCGAGACGCCCCGGCGTCAGTCCGCCCCAACGTCAGGCTTAGTACATAAGGGCTGGTCCGCCAGATTCCCAAGTTCATTCCACGACCGTCGACTTGCATGTCTCGACCCTCCTTTCGTTTCTAGCACGGCGCTTGGTTAAGATTCTTCCTTCGGGAAAAGTTTGATCTTCCCTTGTCAATCTTCACCATTCATTACTTCCTGGGGTTGTAAGCGGGCACCGATCACGAAACTTTTTTTAAATTGCCTAATGGCCCCGCCCTCGGGAAGCGGCGTCCATGCGCGGCGGCGTTAGCGACCGACTCCTCCTCCAACTCAGTTCTGTTTCTCCGCCGCCGAGTCAGCACCTGCTTTCGCTGGAGCATTTTCAACTGCGTAGTTTTGACCGACTCCTCCATTTGTCGCTTTCGACGCCATACCGGTAAGACTGTTCCTTTGCTATTTATGCGGCGTCGGGTGTGTTTTCCTACTGTTTTCCTCAATAGTTTCGCGTTATGTCGGTTCTGGGCGAGCGTTTTCGAAAACGGGCGGGCCCTATCGTCGGTGCTCCTGTGGCGGCATTTCTCCGTCTCGGACTGGCATGGCGTGTGTCTTACGTTGCCTGGGACCCAACCATGATAACTGGATTAGATGCGGCAGCTTGTTTCTCGATGGACCCGTCGGCGTCCTCTGATTTGTGGCGTACAAGCTGAAGCAAGAACCCGCCGACTTCGGGGGCGGGCGTCGCTTCATGAGGAATCTCGGCAGATCCTAGGGCCTTTCCCGGGTCCCTCCCGGGCCTACGATCCGAGGGGAGGGTCTCCTCTCCCTTCTTGCCAGGAGGAGGCCCTTCCGCGGTGTTGGGAAGCGTCGTAGCCCTCCCGGGGCATGGCGCTTACACCGCCTCGGCAGTCACCTCTTGGTGCAGGCTCCCCGTGTCGAGGCCTTGGCTGGGCCGGCTGGGTGGACTCGCCGTCGCCTCGCGGCGCCGTTTACGAGATCCGGCGCGTTCGCGGTGCGGTGATCGCTGCCGCTATTCCAGCGCCGCTTGCATCCTGTGATGAAGCGGCGCCATTGGCAGTGCCGTTTTGGCCTCGGCGCCGTTCGCGGTGCCGATGAGCCTAGCCGGCGCCGCCAGCGGTGCCGCCCGCCTCCAGCGCGCCCGGTGGCGTCGGCGGCCTCCCCTCCTCCGGGCGGTGCGGGTCTGCGAGCCGCGGGGGTGTGAGGTTGGGCCTTCATGCTGCGGCGTGGTGGGGCGGCGTCGCACTTTCAGTACCCGGGCCGTTCGTGACCTCGGGGACCCTAGGGTGGCCAGCATCGAGGTCCTGCTGGTCTTGTCCTCCTCGGAGGACGATGGCTCAGATGTGGACCCATCCTGGCACCCCCATTCTTCGGAATCTGGGTCCTCGGTGGCTAGGGGTACCAGGCGGCGCAGCGGGCCCCTCCCTCTGTCCCCCTTGCCGTCGTCTCCTGAGGGTTCCTCGGCTGGGGGTGGCCGAGAGTCCGGGGGCAGACGTGGGGGTGACGGAGGGGGAGGCTCCCCTCTCTGGAGGCCCGGTGACAGCTACCCCCCGGGGTGCTGTTACCTCCTCTAGGGTTAGGGGAACGTTGCAGTCGGGGAGGAGGCCCTCTCGGAATCCGAGGGTTGAGGACAGGCGTCCTGCTGCTCGGTCTTCTTTGGCCACCTCAGGGGGTGGCCAGGAGCCGTGCGCAGAGCCCGCCCTCCCCAGGGTTCTAGGGTGTCCTCTGGCGGCGTTTGCGGACTGCCCTTCTGGATCCATGCAGTCAGCGTCGTCACAGGAGTTTCTCCCCAGGGCTCTTCAGGTTCCGCTTCCCAGGTTCCGTTCTGCGGCCTGGTTTGATATCCGGGATCCCTCCTACAGGGCTCCTTCCCCGGATTCAGAGCCCTCAGCTGAAAGCAGTTGCCTCCTCGGGTGCCCCTCTCCATCTCTCTGCCTTCCCACCCCGCTCCCAGGCCATATGAGGTCCCTCTGGTCCGTTATCCTTGGAGCAGTTCAGGAGTTCTGTGACCTTCCCTCATATGTTAGTTACATGCATGGGCGGGTCTTTCGACTCTCCCACCCAGCAGGAATCCTCTGGACATTCCAGTTCCCCATCATCCTCGTCTCCCTCCTCTGAGGAGGAACCCCTGCTCATCTGTCCTCCGATGCTGATTTCACAGAATATCAGCGTTTCCTCTCGAGGATGGTGAGGATCTTGGATTTCCTACGTTCGAGAGACAATACCCGAACGGCTGGCGCGTGAATTCCTTGGTGAATTCAGTGCCCAGCATCTGGTGGTACCTTCCTGGCCTATCCCTTCCGGGGCGTCTATCCGGTCTGGCAGTTCCCCTGCCGTTTCTTCCCCAGCCCGGCGGACTGCCAGCGTGAGGTATTGTGCCCCCTCTGAGTCTCTAGGGTTCCCTCCCAACCCGTCCTCAGGTTTGGTATACCTGGATACTCCTTCTGGCGCCCGTTGCCTGGCCTGACCATCCCGCAGTTCGGACTCTCTCAGTTCGACCGTTGAGGCGAAAGTGTTCTCTTCTTCTGCGTGCAGTGCATGTGTTGCATCACTCAGGCTCACCACGCTGCCTACAACGGCATCTGTAGTCGATGATGTCCCAGCTGCTGGCATCTATGCCTGACACGGAGCAAACCAGACAAGCCGTTGCCCTCTCGCGGTAGGCCTGGAGCTGGCAAGACACCAAGCAAGGGCATCTTATGGCGCCAGTGAGGTGGCTTCCAGGCTTGCGGGACAGCGATCTGCATCAGGCGGCCGGCATAGCGTCTTTCCAGGTTGTCACCCCTGGCCCGGCGTGGTGATCGCTCCGCCTTCCGGAGGACCGTCTTTTCTCATCCAGAGCTGGAGACTTTACAGGGGCTCCATCCGTCTCCTCGTCCTCGGGAGGCACCTCCTAGCTCTTCTCCCATAGGCTTTCTGAATAAGCCAGGGTCTTCTCCTTCTGTTTCTCACCAGCAGAAGGCTGGGGTCTTGTTCCCTCAGGGTTATGGCCTTTTCCCTCCTAGGGAAGAGGAGCTTGGTACTCACCCAGGAAGTAATGAGATGGTGAAGATTGACAAGGAAGATAGGAAAGTGACGTACCTACCGTAATTCTTGATCTTCTCTTGTATCTTCACCATTCTACTACCCTCCCCACCATCCTCTCAGTGGCCTCTTCCTAATGGCTTCTCCACCTCGTCTCCTTCCTCTCTGCATTTTCTCTTTGTTTATAAAATATAGGGAAAAATTCCTTAATTTTCAAAAAAAAAAAAAAAAATAAATAAATAAAATAAAAAAAAAAAGTTCTTTCTTAAGGGGAGGTTCTACAACCAGAAAAATTACTTACTCTAAGATTCATGGGCCATCTCGTGGATTGCATTGGCGATCAGACTGCACTACTATCTCTTGCTGTTCTTCTGGCAGATACCTCTGAGGTTTTTGGTCTGGCTCAGGCTATTCAGTTTTGATCCTGCAATCCCGTGTTCAGATAGTTGCCTGAAATCTTCCCCCTCTATTCTTGCCTTGCAGAGCAGAGGAGCAAAGTACGTCTGTTCCTTTCTTCTTTTAAAAAAAAAAAAAAAAATGCTGAGGAACTCTCTCCGAGCTGCTATAGGCATCTTGGTATCTGGGTCATGCATCTAGTCAAAAGGAGAAATCAAACAAGAAGGCAAATGAGAAGGTAGGCTTTCCTTCCGCTGTTTTTATTGGTTTCTCCCTTAAGTGTCCTCCTGGACAATTTTTACAATAGAGCTCTGCTGACCATATCCAATCCTAACCAGCCTAAGCCTTGGCCTGCCTTAGCCAGTCAATCTGAGTCCCATTTCTGTCTTGAAATGCCTGAAGGCTTGCATTTTCCATTTCTAAACCCCTGAGCAGCACTCTCATGCTGCTGGGTTTTATTCTTCCCTCCTGGGTGTCCTCCAGTTAAAGGCCTCCGCGGCCAGGAGCCGAGGCGGGTGTTCATGAACAATGGCATGTTGAAGATAAGGACTATGCCCTCCTGAGTCTGTCTAGCGGGTTCGGTGAACCTTCTCTTCAGCTCTATCTGCGAGGATTCTTGCTTCCCCTTTGAGTCGAGACCTTCAGCTACAAAGCTAACTATGCTCGTTGGGCATTCTGGTCCCTTCAACATCCCATCTCTCTCTCTTCTTCTTCTTCTTCTATTTTCTCATTTCCTTACTCATCTCTCCTCCTAGAGTAGCCCAGGTAAGGGCCCTGCAGTCCTAGATTAGGGATGTTCTTATCTCCTCTGTCCTTCCTCCATCGGCTTATTCCTTTTCAGTTCATTCTTCCTTGCTTTTGCTATCCTCGGCCATCTTGCCTCGCTATCTATATTTTCTGCTTTCTTTGCCTCTCGGCTCACAGAACTGAGTTGGAGGAGGAGTCGGTCACTACTAGATCGCCGCCGCATGACGCATGACGCCGCTCTCGAGGGCGGGCCGCAGAGCAATTAAAAAAAAAAAGTTTCCGTGACGTGTGCGCCTCCGCTTACACCCCAGTAAGTAATGAATGGTGAAGATACAAGAGAGATCAAGAATTACGGTAGGTACGTAATTTTCCTTTTTTTCGGCTCTTTTGCTGTCTGATGTCCTCTCCAACCTCCGTTGAAGGCCATCCTTCAAAGTGTGCCTGTGGGAAGCAAATCCCGTTTAAGGATCCGCATTCGGCCTGCGTCCAGTGCCTGGGCCCAGACCACGACACCCGGTCCTGCTCATTTTGCCAGGGGTTCAACAGCCGGACCCGGATCCGTCGCCAGAAGGCCCTTCAGGCGTTCCTGCTCGAAGAAAAAATCAGGGCCATGGACGCAGCCTCCAAGGGGGAATCCTCACAGAAGGCCCGGAGACACCCCGAGAAGCACAGGGAGAGGGTTAGATCCAAGTCCCCTAGGGCCTCTGACTCCCGTAGCTCCGGCTCCCGGTCTGACCGCTCTCCTTCCCGGGCCCATTCTCAGCCTCCCCCGGCAGCGGTGAAGACCCCTTCGGGCTCCTCTTCTGTCTCACAGGCCAAGACCTCCAGGCCTTCCTCATCTTCCTCTTCTAAGGCCCTGGCTAGGTCGGGGAACCGTCATCACCACCATAAGTCTGGTTCCACCGTTCGAACCCGGCGTCAGGTCTGCCTCCTTGCTTCCTCCTCCCCAGAGGAAGACCAAAGAGCTTACCTCCTTGAAGAAGTCATCGGACCTGGCGCCGGCCCGTCCAACGTCGGCCCTACACCATAGGTCCCAGGAACCGTCGACCGCCAGACACCCGTCGCTGGTCAGGCCTACGTCTTCTCGGTCGTCGGCCAGGGGACCGACGTCCGTACCTGTATCCATTGAGAAGAGGACCCTGATGCCTCCCACCGACGTCGGTCAGGAGACGATTACGGAAGAGGAGCTGACCCAGCCCGAGGACCAGACGGGCGAACCCAGTCCTGTCGCAGCCCCAAGGGAGCCCTCTCCGGAACCTGAGATCCCTGGGGAGCCGACGTCGGAACCCGACGACCGGCCATCGGCGCCCGGTCCGTCGTCGGGCCTCTCCATATCCGAGGTCAAGGACTTGTTCACTTACTGGTGGGACACCATAAAAAGGGATGTGGTTCCCACCCCTCCTCCTCTTCCTCCTCCTCCTCCACCTGTGACCCCACCGGCCCCGGCGCCCCCTACTCCATCCGGGGTGGCAGGCCAAGTACCTTCCCCCCAGGAGCCGGTGGATCCTCCTTGGGGGAGACAAGACAAAAGGAAACCTCCATCCAGATCTTCTTCAGGGTCACCCAGCCCTAAGAGACCCAGAAGACGCTGCCGTTCGCCTTCGACAGAGGACACGGATCAGAATTCTCGGAAGGATCCAGATCCCCCCTCTCCGATCCACATCCCTTCTCTGGACCCACTTGAACTTCCTAGATTTCCTCCGGATGACCCATCGTTCTCAGAGATCATGAGGCATATCCAAGAGAACATGGGCTGGGATGCGGAAGAATTAGACCCCGAGAGACTACGCCTCACCAGGTATCTTCGGCAGAAAGATCCTAAGCCTATGGTGGTACCACCCTTGGTGGACACTTTCGTGGACGTCACCAAGGCAGCGTGGAAGCATCCACACTCGCTCCCGACGATGCTGAAGAAAGCTGACCGCCTGTACAAGGCCCCTAGGGAGGACCAGTATCTGGCTTCACATCCTCTGGCCGACTCTCTGGTCATCACAGCCTCTCATGACTGGTCCCAGAGACCGCAACATTTGAGCACCCTGCCATCGGACCCAGAGTCCAAACAGCTGGACGCTATGGGCAGGCGCACTTATGCTTCCGCTACTTGCGCCATCAGATCCCTGAACTACTTAACCCACATGGTACAGTTCCAAAATGCCTTGTGGAAGCAGGGACTGGACCTGGCGGACAAATTGCCAGACGGTGATCAGAAGGAGGAGATGTTGCAACTGCTCCGTACGGGTTCGGACGTGGGAACCCAGGTGCTGTGAGCTGCGTACGATTCCGCGGACTCCTCGGCCAGAGCGGCTGCTTCGGGCGTATGCCTCCGGAGACGCTCATGGCTCTGTGTCTCCGGATTCACCACGGACGTCCAGAAGAACATCCTGGACGCCTCTTTTGACGGAGAAGTTCTTTTTGGTGAATCCTCTGAGAAGGTCCTCACCAAACTCCAAGAGGCTGGGAAGGCGGTGAGGTTGGTCCAGGCAATGTACCGACCCAGGCTTAGTTCCTTTCGTAGGAATCAAAGCCGTTTTCGATGGCGGACGCGAGACAGCAGTCCACAGGACCACAACAAGAGGGCTCAGTTTCTCACTGCAGAGCCAGGGAAAGTTGCCCAGCTGGGCCAAAAGTCAGCGCCCAGCTAAGCCCGGCTCAGCCGCGGGCCCCTCCCGCCCCGCCACAGCATGCCTAGTTCCTGGCCCCCGCCCCTGAGGATCAACGGGACATCAAGGTCTGGGGTCGCATTGTGGACTACCTGCCAGGGTGGCAGTCCATAACCACTGACAGGTGGGTCCTTCAGTTGGTCGAAAGAGGCCACTTTATAGAATTCGCAGACAAGCCACCCTCGAGGCCTCCTCTGCTCTCCCGTTACTCGGGTCAGCACAAATTGCTTATCAGGCAAGAAATACTCGCGCTCCTGCACAAGGGAGCGGTGGAGTATGTTCCAGAGAACCAGACAGGATCCGGATACTATTCCCACTTCTTTCTGGTTCGGAAGAAAACAGGGGACCGCCGTCCAATCTTGGACCTCAGTGACCTAAATACATCGGTCGCCTACAAACGATTTTGCATGGTGACCCTTCAGGGTCTCATTCCCATACTAAGGCAGGACGCCTTCTTAGCGTTCCTAGACATGCAGGACGCCTACCTGCATATCTCTGTGGCTCAAGCGCACTGGAGGTTCCTGCGCTTCGAGTTTCTCTGCCACCATTTCATTTCCGAGCTCTTCCGTTCGGACTGTCATGGGCCCCCAGGGTCTTTACCAAGTGCATGGCAGTCGTGGCAGCGTCTTTAAGGAGACAGGGCCACTATGTGTTCCCGTACTTGGATGATTGGCTTCTCATGGCCGCCTCCAGAGAGGCATTGTTGCTGGCTATCCAGAGCACCCAGGCTCTGTTCCAGTCTCTGGGCATCCTCATCAATTACGAGAAGTCTCTCCTCGTACCGTCACAGAAACTGCAGTTCATAGGCGCAGTTCTGGACACCGTCCAAGGGAAAGCATTTCTTCCCGACGAAAGAGCAGAACGCATCAGATCCCTCATCAGGGACCTCTCGGAGAAGAAGACTACTCCTGCCAGGCTGGTCCTTCGTTTGCTCGGACACATGGCTGCAGCCATTCCAACCATCCCTTTGGCAAGGCTCCACATGCAAGTAACTCAGTGGATGCTCAAGGTGCAGTGGGACCAAAGGCAAGACCACATGCAGCAGCCGGTCAGAATCACGAATGCCGTGATTCGAGACTGGCAGTGGTGGCTAGACCCCAGGAACACTCTCTGCGGGTGTTCCGTTCACAGCGCCGTCCCCAGAGGTGATTCTTTCCACAGACGCCTCAGGGCTGGGGTGGGGAGCACACCTGAACGGGGTGAGGTCCCAGGGAACGTGGACCCCTCAAGAAGCTCATCTCCACTTCAACATTTTGGAGATGAGGGCGGTCCTTTACGCCCTGCAGGCCTTTCAGTCAGAGATCCCGCCGAATACTCTCATGCTTCAAACAGACAATACGGCGGTGATGTATTACCTTAACAAACAAGGAGGTGCACACTCTTACCCCCTTTGCAGGGAAGCAATGAGAGTGTGGGATTGGGTAATCCGATACAGCGCGCGAGCCTGATTGCAGTTCACGTTCCCGGAGTGAACAACACAATTGCAGACGACCTGAGTCATTCCCAGGCCAAGGTCCACGAGTGGGAACTTCTTCAAGGGGTAGCAGAGGATCTGTTTCCTCGATGGGGCACTCCAGAACTGGACTTATTCGCTTCCCCATCCAATGCAAAACTGCCCAATTTTTGCTCGCTAGATCCAGGGCCTGGTGTTTTCTGGCGAGACGCATTGTCCCTCTCCTGGGCGGACAGATTCCTCTACGCCTTCCCTCCCTTCCCATTGATCCAGAGAGTTCTTCTCAAACTGCGCAGGGAGCATGCAACAATGATCCTGGTAGCCCCATTCTGGCCCAGACAGATCTGGTTCCCCTTGCGAACGCAGCAGTCCCAGGAACCTCCAATCCCATCTCTTGTCTCAGGAGGAAGGTTCTCTAGTCCACCTGGACTTATGCTCACTGAACCTGCATGCATGGCTCCTAGAGACATAGCCATTTTGCGACACGGGGTCTCGCAAGAGGTGGCGGAAGTCCTTTCCGCGGCCAGAAAGCCGGCAACGCATGTGACGTACGCCATGAAATGGCGCCGCTTTTGCTTGTGGTCGCAAGCACGTGGCCTTTCCCCTCTAGGATGCCTGGTGAAAGTGGTGCTGGAATACCTGCTTTCCCTATTCCATTCGGGTCTCGCTTACTCCTCTATTAAGGTGCACCTCTGCGCGATTTCTGCTTACCACTTCCCGGTGGGACAGCGCACAGTGGCACAGCTTGATGCCTCTCGAGATTTCCTGAGAGGGGTGTTACACCTTAGGCCTCCCATTAAGGATCCAGTTCCTCCATGGGACTTGCTCTTTGTCCTGGAACAACTCACGCTTCCCCCTTTGAACCTGCCGCGGATTGCGAGCTGCGTTTTCTGTCGTGGAAAACGTTATTTTTGGTTGCTGTCACATCAGCAAGGAGAGTTTCCGAGCTCCACGCTCTCATGTGTAAGGAGCCTTATTAAATTTTCCACCAGGACAGAGTATCTCTGAGGACGAATCCTAAGTTTTTGCCTAAGGTGGTCTCTGCCTCACTCTCAACCAGGACATCAATTTACCTTTATATTTTCCCAAATATTCCAATAGAGGAGAGGCATTGCTTCACACCCTGGATGTTCACCGCTGTCTAAGGTATTACCTGAACAGAACTAAACAACCGCGCAAGTCAGAGCAACTATTAGTTTCCTTTGCTGAGAGGATGCGGGGCCAACCAGTCTCAAGCAGTCTCTTTCTGCTGGCTTGTCCAGTGTATCTCATTGCTACAACAACAAACAGAAGCCCCTCCCGGGTACAGTCCGGGGCCATTCGACAAGGGGGGTGGCAACCTCGTTTGCAGCACTTCGTAACGTCTCCACCTCTGCCATTTGTGCCGCAGCTACTTGGAGCTCTGTACACACATTCATTAGGCACTATAGCCTGGATATTGCATCACGGCGGAGAGCCGGTTTCGGCCTGGCCATGCTACAGGGTCTTCTGTCCTAGAGTCAGGACTTGTTTGAGATCTTTCCTAGTTTCCTCCTCCCAGAATGCTTACAGGTGCTATTGCTTGGAAATCAGTCCTAATGGTGTAACCCGCTGCAAGAGCTGTTTCTTGAAGTAAGATAGTACAGTTACGTAAGAACTTACCGTAACAGTAGATCTTCGAGAACAGCTCTTACAGCAGGTACCTTCCCGCCCACCATTCCCCCTTGGAGGAGGCATGGCCTACCGAGCCTTGGGCAGGGGCTTACGCCCTTTGTCTTTTGATGACGGATCCTCGGTCTCCCATTCTGATGTCATTCTGTGGCCGGGAATCTGTCGGGACCGCCCCCTTATGTACTACGCCTGACGTCGGGGCCGGGACCGACGTCGGGGGCGGTCCCCGCTGAAGACAGCTAGCTAGAAGAATTCCGTGGGGTCCTGACGCCTGCCGGCTTCAGTCCTAATGGTGTAACCTGCTGCAAGAGCTGTTCTCGAAGATCTACTGTTACGGTAAGTTCTTACATAACTGTACTTTTCCGTTACTCAACAGTATGTTGGAAACCCCTCCAAAAGCGCTTCCCCTTCAGACGAACCTTCTGACTCAGGGGCCTGTGGTCCATCCTAATCTGAGGTTGCTTCAACATCACGCTTGGCTCCTGAAGAGGCAGAAGTGAACAGGTTCAATGTCTCTTGCAGAGTTTCAGATATTCTTTTGGCTACGCGCAAGCCAGCCACTAGAAAAACTTACATAGCCAAATGGAAGCATTTTTCTCTCTGGTGTGCAAAATCCTCTTTGAATCCTTTTTCCTGCCCACCAAATAAAGATCTTATCTGTGTCAATCTTCACCATTCATCACAGATGGGTACTGGCGGAGATCAGGACCCGCAGAACCTTTTTTTTTTAAAAAGGATAGGCGGGGCAACATCGGCGCCCCTCGAGGCCGGCATGCACGTGGTGCTCGAGATTAGCTAGGCTGTGTCGACCCGCCCGCCTACCAGTTCTTCGTCTCCCGTCATCGAGGTCGCCTCGTGGGAAGCCGTTGAAGAAATTTGAAGAAGTCTGAAAATTTTAGGCCTTAGACTTTCGTGTTGTTCATCGATAGTCCGTCGGTCATCCTGCTAGTTCTGGGTTCTGCCTCCACTCGACGTCGCTAGTAAGATCTTTCCATTTATTTTAAAGTTTAAGCGACATCAAGTCTGTTTTTGGTGTTTTTTTTCCCGTAGGTCATGTCGCGGTCGGAGGGCAAGAAATTTTCTAAGGCAGGGCGGCCCCCTATGCGTCGGTGCCCGTGCGGCTGCAAGTACTCCGTTACCGACCAGCATGACCGGTGTCTCGCGTGTCTTGGCCCGCTTCACGACATGGATTAGTGCGACGCCTGCTTCTCCATGGACCGCCGCATCCTAGAACAGCGCGCGTTTAAAGTAGGGCGAGCTCCGCCGACTTTTGGGGGTAGGGTTCACACTCGTCGGGCCAAGCTGCGCTCTCTCGGCCCTTCCTCCGGGTCCCCTCCCGGTTCTATACGGACCGAGGAGGAGGGAGCCTCGGCTTCTTGCAGCCTAGCCTTGGCCGAGGCTCCTCCCGCGGCGCAGGAGGCCCGTCCCGCTTCCTCCCGGGAGCAGGCGGGAGGCGCCGTTATGGCAATCACCCTTTGAGGTGAAGCTCCCAGTGTCACTCCGCGGTCCGGAAGGCCGAGTTGGCGCCATCCTCGGCGCCATCAGTCGGCGCCCGTCCAGAACCTTTGGCGTATTCGGTAGTGCTTGAGCTCTATGCGGCACCGGCAGCGCACCGACTCATGTCTCGGCGCCCGTGGGCTTTGTCAGCGCCGTTAGTGGTGCCGACACTGCTCGCAGCGCCGTCTGCCAGATTGGCGTCGCCTTCGCTATGTCTCCGCGGTTGAAACGCGGCGCCCGTGAGACGCCAGAGCCATCGATCGGCGTTGCCCTCGGCGCTGTTGGTACTCTTAATTGCCGTTAGCGGTGCCGAGGGCCTGGCCGGCGCCGTCTTGATGCCGAGTCGCTTCCGGAAACGTCAGCGCCCGCCCGGTCCTGGTGCCTTCATGGCGCCAAAGGGACCTAGCGGTGTCTTCGGCGCCGAGGCTGTTGCTGGGGCTGCCGTCTCGCCGTCTCTGTTCCTAGTACCGCCCCCGGTGCCGGTGGACTAGACGGCGCCGCGGCTGGCCCTAGCTCTGGACCTTTGGTCTGAGCTGCCCTGCCGCCTTCTGCCAGCCCCGCCTGCGGGGCTGTGGAGGGCACGGGTGCTGCGTCGGCCACTGCTGCGACTTCTGGGCCCTTTGTAAAGGTCACCTTCCCTCGCCCTCCTACCGTTTGGCTTAGGGCCTCGGACTCTACCTCTTCGGAGTCGGAGTCGGGCTCGGAGTCAGACAAGCAGTCACACCCTTCGGGGTTGCCTACAGAGGAGGGCGAACTGGTGGTCTCCACGACGAGTCACAGTCAGCCCCCTTCTGAGGGCCGTCGGGTTGCCCCCGAGGTCGGGGTCAATGGTACTGACCAGCAGGCTATGGTGCGTGCCACCATAGCCATGCAACCTGGCCTGGGGGGGTTCTTTGACCCCTCGACAGTGGTACCCCCTCCCGTAGTGTGTCTCAATCGCCCAACTTTGGGGCCCATCGGGAAGTCTACAGGGAGGGAGGGTGCTGCTCCCTGGGTCTCCCCTTCGGGGGCGACCCAGAGCTGCCAGCTACCTAGGCTGGGCCTCACGAGGACCAGGACCCTCTCGGACTCTGAGGGGTCGAGGGGTGTGGGGTCGGTCGTCGGCCTTTCTCTGGGGTTCACCCGGGCCCTGGACGAAGCCGAAGTGCGGACTTCTGCCCTTCCCCTTCCGGTTCCTTGAGGGGGTCCCATTCTTTGGAGGCAGGGGACCGTCCTTCTGGATGTATACGGCCCCGGTCGCCTCACTAGGGGGATTCTTCTGGGTGCAGCCTAGGCAGTACCATCGTGGTTGTACAGCTGTCGGCTGCGGAGTCTTCCGGGACACCCTCCTCGGGTGTCCATGGTCCGCTCCCTAGCCCTGGCAGAGGTCAGCCGATTCCTTCTCTCGGCTCTGCCCCTATCCCTCTGCCGCATTCTTCAGCGCTCCCAGGCATTTTTGGTCCTACCGGCCCTCTCACCTGGGAGCAGTTCAGAGTGGTGGCTGCTTGGTTCCCTGCCTACGTTAGGGCCATGGACAGCCAGGTTTTTCAACCTCCCCCCGAGCAGCCACCCTCGGAACACATGGTGACCTCCAGCTCCTCATCCCCCTCTTCTGGGGGAGAGGAACCATCTGTCCACATCGCTCCTGTCGCTGATCTCTCCGAGTATCAGCGTTTCCTCGTGAGGATGATGGAGGACCTTCACCTTTCTCCCCTGTCTGCGAGCAATCCAGAGCATGGGGCGCACGCCTTTCTAGGTGATTTCGGTGCGGCCACCCTTGTGGTGCCTCCCCTGGCCTGCTCCCTTTCGGGAGGCGTCCATGCGTTTCTGGCAGAGGCCCTTCTCCGGAGTTCCTGCCCCTAGGGACCTCAGCCAGAGGTATTGCGCTCCCTTGGAGTCTCCAGGTTCTATGCCTCATCCGCAGTCCGGATTGACGCACCTGGACACTCCTGACGGGCTTCGCGCCCTCCACCGTGACCGGCCCCCAGATCAAGACTCCTTGGATTTTGACTTCTGGGGGAGGAGGACTTTCTACTCGGCATGGTTGCGCTTCTCCATCTCAGCTCATCAGGCCCACTATGCAGCCTACAACAGGTTCTTGTGGTCAGCGCTAGTTCAGATCCTAGCTGCTTTGCCTGACTCTGAGCAAACCAGGCAAGCCATCGCACTCTCTGCACGTGGTCTGGAGCTAGCAAGACACCAAGCAAGGGCATCTTATGATGCCAATGAGGTAGCTACCAGGGTCGTAGGGACAGCGATCTGCACCAGGAGATCGGCATGGCTTCGCCTTTCCCGGTTGTCACCCTTGGCCTGGCGTAGGTTGATTTGCTCCGCTCACCAGGGAACCTATCTCTTTTCCCGTAGGGCGAGACGGCGTCTGTCAGGGCAACTTCCTTCCCCCTCCGGGTGGACCCCGTCTCGTTCTCCCCACTCTCGGGCCTCTCCAGGCCCAGAAGGTTCCCCAGTGTGTCACCCACTGAGGGCTAAGGGACTCTGTCCCTTAGGGTGCAATGAATCAACCCCCTTGGGGGCTTGGTACTCACCCATCTGTGATGAATGGTGAAGATTGACACAGATAAGATATAAAATTACGTACCTACCGTAATTATGATCTTTCTGTGTATCTTCACCATTCATCACAATCCTCCCTCCATCCCCTGGGGCTCCAGTCTCTGGATCCTCCTCCCTCTGTCCTACCCCTCTCTCTTCAGCGGGGTAAAGTTGTGACACACAGGGGTAGTTTCTTCCTAAGGGTACAGTTCAGTGGCAGTCCTTCTCTTCTACATATCTTCCACCCTCACGGGTGGGGCTGGTGGTTGCCCTCCTTCTGTTATCCATCTAACTGTTTAAAAAATTAAAAAAAATAAAAAGTTCCCTTTTTTTCACCAAATATCTTTACAGAGAGAGTAGTGAGTCCCTGTACCCTGTCCTTCTCCAGAATAGCCGACTCTGCTTTTGGAGTATTGCCAGTTATTCTGTGCCTTGAATTCTGGCAAGAGAGCTTTGCTACTCCTTGCAGTTCCTATACAGTCTGGTGACAGACAAGGGTCCTGGATCCTTGTTACCTCTCACTCTCTCCTAAATTCTCTCTCCCCTCTCCCCCCTTCTTCTGTTTCCAGAGTTTGGGGCCCCTACCCAATCCCCTTAGTCTTACTTCTTCTATGCTGTCCTCTCAGTTGTTATTTCTCCTTTTAGTTCAGTTTTCTCTTCCTTTTTCTGTCCCTTGGACTCTCTTGTCCCACCCTCCATCCCTTCCTCTTACCTCTCCAGCGACTGAGAACTGGTAGCCGGGCGGAGTCGACACAGCCTAACGGCTAATCCTCGAGCGCCACGTAATGCGTCGGCCTCGAGGGCGGCACCGATGTTGCGTCGACTCCGCCTCTCCTTTAAAAAAAAAAAAAAAGGCTCCCGTGGGGTCCCGATCTCCGGCCAGTACCCATCTGTGATGAATGCTGAAGATACACAGAAAGATCATAATTACGGTAGGTACGTAATTTTTATTTCTAGAGCATCATTTAGACCTCTCAAATTCAGGTCTACAATACTCTATTGTCAAAGTTCACCTTTGTGCCATTTCAGCCTATCATGAGCCAGTACTTTTGTTGTCACTGGCTCAGTTACCTGTAGTTAAGAGGCTTCTTAAGGTTATTCTGCATACCAGACCTCCTGTCAGACATCCAGTCGCAGCCTGGGACATTAATCTTGTACTAGATATGCTCACTCGAAAGCCTTTCGAGCCTCTAGCTATCTGTGAGCTGCAATTTCTCACTTGGAAAACTGCCTTCCTAGTGGCCATTACCTCAGCCCGCAGGGTCTCTGAGATACATGCCTTGGTCACAGACCCTCTGTATACTGTGTTTCATAAGGACAAAGTAGTTCTTAGGACCCATCCTAAGTTTCTCCCTAAGGTTGTTTCAGAATTCCATCTAAACCAACCTTTACTCCTACTTACTTACTTTGCGAACTTCCAAAATGAAGGAGAGCATACCCTTCATTCTTTAGATGTCAAAAGAGCTCTGCGCTTCTATTTAGACAGAACAAAACAAATTCTCAAAGCTCAACAACTGTTTGTTTCCTTCAGCGAGACCCGGCTAGGTCAGCCTGTCGCTATCAGATGCATTTCAGCATGGCTGGTGGCATGCCTTTGCCGCTGTTATTTCATGGTGCAGGTTAAGCTGGAGGGCAGAGTGTATGCTCACTCTGCTAAACCAGTTGCGGCATCCCTGGCAGAAATCCGCAACGTGCCCATTGCAGACATTTGCAATGTGGCTACGTGGAGCTCAGTGCATACTTTCGTCAAGCACTATGCTCTGGATGTCCATGCCAGGCGACATATTTCGTTTGCAAGGACCATCCTTAACGGAATTGTGTCCTAAATTTGTGAGCTTTTGGTCTCTCCTGCTGCCCTCTCGAGGGATTGTTAACTCAGTACTCTCCCATCAGTGTGAATGAGTGGTGGAGACTTTTTGTCCTGGAAGATATGGAAATTTCGTACCTACCGTAATTCTTGATCTTCTTGGATGAAGTCCCCACCACTCATTCACATACCCACTCACCTTCCGCCAAGCTCACCTCTGTTGTTGGTCTTCACTCCCTCAATCTTTAGGCTGTGAAGACTTCTTTGTTGACCCTTCTTATTCAGGTTGTCTGGACTATCTTATGTCCTGTTTTTGTTAGGCTATCCAAGGTTAGCTACGCTGCACCTCCTCGGAAAAAAAAGTACTGAGGCAGTTGGAGGGTCGACCCTGAGACAGTCATTGCCATATGAGCCGAGACTCGCGGCTCCATCTCTGGCGCTGACCCTCTTGCAAAAAAGTTTGCTCCCACTGGGTCCTAGCGCCTCCAGCATAGATCCCATCAGTGTGAATGAGTGGTGGAGGCTTCGTCCAAGAAGATCAAGAATTACAGTAGGTACATAATTTCCACATCTTTTCAGTTGTTCCTCAGTGAAAGGGTCCACTATAGTACTTCAGACTGCACCCGTGGACCAAACACTTCTGTATTTAGACTCTTTTCAGTCATCAGGACAATTACACTCTGTGGAACATTCTAATTCAAAGGTTGGGAGCCGTACAGGCACTTCCGCTCCTTTGATAGGGGCATATGGCCCCCTTGTGATATTGCCCCTTCGGTGGCTTCATTGGCACAGGTGGTTAACATCTCTTCAGCTGTGATTATTGGTCCGGTGCCAGTTGCAGTTATGGATGCTCAGGCTATTCCTGCCCCTCAGATGGCTGACATCTTCGTCATTTTTGTATCAGGCAATCCTTGCAAAATAGCAGCCTAAAAGCCTTGTCAGGCTCAGACTAATGGTGAAAAAAAAAAAAAAGAAAGAAAGAAAATTATCACAACACAGGGCCTAGCCAAAATTACCCGATACCGCCCTTTTGGATCTGGTCAAGTTCCGCCTCAGCCCCTGAGATGGTCATCTCTAAACTACGGTAATGAGTACCTGACTTCTTCTACCCCTAGGGGGAGTCCTATCCAGCGGAGGTATGGGTCATCTCTTTTCTCCATGAGAGATTTCTCTTATTCAGAGATATTTCCTTGACCTGGGCTACTGCCCAGTCTGTTGGCCCCCCTTTTTTATCAGGCTTTCTTCTCTTGATCAAAGCCTCACAGCAACAGAAGTGACTCTCCAGCGAGTCGGAACTCGGGTTCTTACTTCTTTGCTTTCTTCAACTCAACAGACGACATGCTTCTATCTTATCTGTGTCAGTCTTCACCTTTGGGTACATGGCTGGAGGTCATGACCAGCGGGAACTCTTTTTTTTAGATGAGGCAGAGCCCGACACACCATCGGTGGCTACCCGAGGCCCGATGCATTGGCGTGGCCGTGGGGCTGGCCATTAGGCGCTGTCGACTCTGGCCCCTGCCAGTTCTTCGTCTCCTGACGTAGAGGTCACCTTGTGTGAGGCCAGATCCAATTTGAGGCCTAATCCCTATGCAGTTCGTTCTCCAGCTATTTCTCGTGCCGCAGTCCGTCTGTGCCGTGTCCTTCCGGTTCTAGTTGCCTTACTCGACGTTGCTGGTAAGATCTTTCCATTTCTTTTATTCTTGGTGACGTTGAGTCGGTTTTTGGTGTTTTTTTTTCTTCATAGGTCATGTCTGGGTCGGTGGGCAAGAAGACTTTGAAGACGGGATGGCCGCCCCCCACGTGACGATGCCCTTGTGGCCGTAAATTTTCCGTCACCGACCAGCACGACTGTTGCCTTACGTGTCTTGGCCTGCTTCATGACATGGATTCGTGCGACGCCTGTTTCTCCTTGGACCGCTGGGTCATCAAACAACGCGCATGGAAAGTGGGGCGAGCTCTGCCACTTAGTCGGGTGCGCACTCGCCGGGCTGTCAATGTGACTGTCTTTTGCTTTTTCCTCCCGGTCTCTCCTCGGTTATACACGGACCGAGGAGGAGGGAGCCTCAGCTACTAGTAGCCTGGCCGCTGCCGAGGCTCCTTCTGATGTGTGGAGGCCCGCCCCGCTTCTTTCGGGGCGGAGGCACCGCCACGCAGTCGCCTCGCCGGTGAAGGCTCCCCGGTGTCAGACCCACGGTTCGCCAAGGCCCTGGTCGGCGCCGTCCTGGACGCTGTTGGTCAGCGCCAGTGCCGGATTGTCGCTCGGCACCGTGGCTGCTGTCGGCAGCGTTTGCAGCACCGATACTGCTAGCGGCACCGTGGGAATTTCTACGGCACCATCTTTGTCTGCATCTTGCCTCAGCACTGTCCGCAGTGCCAAGGTTGAACACTGCACCATGTCCTTGGGACTTGGCACCGTGGGGGCTTCAGATTCCACTGTCGGCACCATAGCCGGTGCCGCCTCTGCCCTTGGCGCCGTTCGCGGCGCCATTCTCGGCGCCGATGTCACCATCGGGCCTGTCCTCAGTGCCGTCTCCGCCCTCGGTTCCACTCGCAGTGCTGTGGGGCCAGATGGCACCATGGTTGGTCCCGACTCTGGAGCTGCTGTTTGGGCTGGGACCGTGTCCTCTGTGGATTCCGCTCGTGGTGCTGTAGGGGGCACTGGCACTGGCCCGTGCATTGTTTTGGTTTTTGGCACCCCCTTTGGCAAGGATGGCACCGGGCGACCTTCTACGGTCTGGCACAGGGCCTCGACCTCTACCTCTTCGGAGGAGGAGTCGGGCTCTGAGTCAGACAAACAGTCTGACTCCTTGGGGTTGACTGTTGGGGTGGGCAGCACTGTAGTATCCTTGACAAGTCAGAGTCAGCCCCCTTCTGAGGTGGGGTCGGAGACTGGGGTCAGGGGTGCTGACCAGCGGGCAGTGGTGCAGGCCACCTTTGCTCTGCAGCCCGGTCTTGGTGGGTTCACTGACCCCTCAGCAGTGGTACCCCTGCCTGTGATGTGCCTGGATCGCCCAACTTTGGGGCTGATCAGAGCACCTACAGGAGGGGAGGGGATTGTGCCCTGGATAGCTCTTGTGTGCTGGCAGGGCTTTCAATACCTATGCTGGACCCTTTCGAGAAGGAAGGCTCTTCCGGACTCGAGGGGTCGAGGGACATGGGGTCTGCACGGCGACCTTTTTCTGGGGCCCACCCGGGCTCTGGAAGAAGCCGTAGTGCGGATCTCCGCTCTTCCTCCTCGGTCTCTTTGAGGGAGCCCCATTCTCTTGAGGTAGGGGACTGTCCTTCTGGACCTATATGGCCCTGCTCGCGCCTCAGGGGGGATTCTTCCAGGCACAGCTAAGGCAGTACCGAAATGGTTGTTCAGCTGTCGGCTATGGAGTCTTCTGGAGCACCTTCTTCTTCGGGTGCTCTTGGTCTGCTCCTTAGCCCAGGTGGAGGTCAGCTGATATCTCTTCTCGGCTCTGTCCCCATCCCTCTGCCACATTCTCCTGCACTCTCAGGCATCCTTGGTCCTAGCGGGCCTCTCTCCTGGGAGCAGTTCAGGGCTGTGGCTGCTCGGTTCTCAACTTACATTAGGGCAATGGACAGACAGGTTTTTCAACCTCCCCCCGAGCAGCCGCCCTCTGAGCAGTTGGTGCCCTCCAACCCTTCATCCCCCTCTTCTGGGGGAGAGGAGCTTTCTGTCCACATTTCTCCAGATGCTGATCTTGCTGAGTATCAGCATTTCCTCGCGAGGATGTTGGAGGACTTGCACCTCACCCCTACCACTATAAGCAATCCAGAGCACTCAGCAGATGCCTTTCTAGGCGAGTTCAGCGAGACCACTCTTGTGGTGCCTCCCTGGCCTGCTCCCTTTTGGGAGGCGTCGTTGCACCTCTGGCAGAGACCCTTCTCCGGAGTTTCTGCCCCTAGGGATCTCTGCCAGCGGTATTGCGCCCCCCCCCCCGGAGTCTCCAGGTTCCATGCCCCCTCTGCAGTCCGGATTGATGCAGTTGGACACTCCTGATGGGCTTTGGGCCCTTCACCATAACTGGCCCCCAGATCAAGATTCCTTGGATTTTGACTTCTGGGGTAGGAGGGCTTTCTACTCGGCATGGTTGTTGCTTTCCATTTCTGCACATACATCAGGACCACTATGCAGCCTATGACAGGTTCTTGTGGTCCAGGCTAGGTCAACTCCTAGCCTCGTTGCCTGACACGCAGCAAACCAGACAAGCCATTGCACTCTCTGCGCGTGGCCTGGAGCTAGCAAGGCACCAAGCAAGGGCATCCTATGATGCCATTGAGGTAGCTACCAAGGGTCGTAAGGACAGTGATCTGCACTAGGCAGATGGCATGGCTGTGTCTTTCCTGGTTGTCTCCCTTGGCCTGGCATAGGGTGATTAACTCCAGTCACCAGAGAACCTGTCTCTTCTCCCGTAGAGTGAGACAACATTTGTCAGGGCAACTTCCTTCCCCCTCCGGGGGGTCCCCGACTCACTCTCTCCACTCTCGGGCTTCTTCAGGCTCTGAAGGTTCTCCTTCTTAGTGTGTCACCCACTGAGAGCTAAGGAACTTTGTCCCTTAGGGTGTAAAAGAAAACCACCATCGGGGGGGGGCACAGCACTCACCCAATGGTGATGAATGGTGAAGACTGACATAGATAAGACTTGAAAATTACGTACCTACTGTAATTCTGATCTTTCTGTGTATCTTCACCATTCATCAAACCCCACCCTCCATCCCCCTGGGGCCTCAGTCTCTGGGTCCACCTACCTTTCTGTGCCCAACCTCGCCCTCCTCCTTTCTTTGTTAGGAGTGGGATAAACAGGGGCACATAGGGGGACTATGTTCTGGGTAGAGTGGTTAGCATGGCGGGGCACTCCTTCTCTAGTGAGTTTGCTCTACCCTTGTGGGGTGGGAGTTGGTAGTTGCCCTCCATTCTCTCCTCCTCATCATCCCGTCCATCTTATTTTTCTTCGTCTTTAGGACTATCCTTTATTACACAAAAAAAAACTCCTTTTCCTTTTTCACCAAAATCTTTCCTTGAGAGGGTGTTAATTCTCTGTGCCTTGTCCTTCTTCCAGAATAGTCGATTCTGCTCAGATGGAGTTTTTGCCAGCCATTCTGTGTCTTGAATTCTGGCAAGAAGCCTTTGGCTACTCCTTGCAGTTCCTGTACAATCTGGAGACGGACCAGTGTTTGGGATGTATTAACCTTCTCCCCTCTCTTCCTACCTTCTAAATTCTTTGTCCCACCCTACCTCCCTCCCATCTCTGTTTCCAGAGATTGGGGCCCCTCCCAATCCCTTAGTTTCCGACTTCTTCTTTCTGTCCTGTCAGTCGTTATTTCTCCTTTTAGTTTTATATCTTTTCCTGTTTCCTGTCCCTTGGACTTCCTTGTCCCACCCTCCACTCCCTTTCTCTTACCTCTCTGGCGACTCAGAACTGGCAGGTAGGCAGTCGACAGTGCCTAACGGCCAACCCACGAGTGCCACGCACTGCGTCAGCCTTGAGGGCGGTGCCGACGATGCGTCGGCTCTGCCTACCTAAAAAAAAAAAAAAAAAAGGATCCCGCGGGGTCATGACCTCCGGCCATGTACCTAATGGTGATGAATGGTGAAGATACACAGAAAGATCAGAATTACGGTAGGTACGTAATTTTCATTTCTTGACCGTAGGTCAAGTAGGTCTTTTTTCTGAGATGGCTTCTCAGTATTCACACCTTTGGTTCCTGCGCACTGGCTATATGCCAGTTGCTCACAAAGTTATCGTGTCCAAGTGCGTGAGGAAACTGTGATGTTTGTTTTTCATCTGCAAGCAAACTAAAGTCCTTTCCTACTCCCTTCAGGAAGGCCGGTGTGAATGGTGCCTCACCGCATTGAGTCGCTTCTGCCACTATTCAGTCACTTTCAGTGAATGAGTTAGCCATAACTTGGTCCTGCTGCCTCCCTCTTCAGCGCACATCTGCCTCTATTTCCCTTACAAATCCAGACCGTTTTTTTTCTGTCTGAATGTTTTTCCACAGTGGACACGTCCTCCTATACACTTTCCCTCTCTTCCCTGAGTTCAGAGACTGCTACTACAGTTGTAGGCACACAGGGACAGGATGATTCCTTTTGGAATATGAAGTGGGTAGGATCTGGTTCTACTAGACCACCACAAGAGGCTTCTAAGTTGTGCTTTGGCCTTCCATCGGAAAGTTTCAGTGACTAAGTGGAAACCATTCTCCTTGATGGGCTAACCCCACCTGGACCTTCTTTTGCTCACCAAGTAAGGGGTTCAAGTGCTCCTGGACCTGTTGTTCGCAGGTCAGCCATATTTGGTAGTGGGGGTTCCATCTGCGCTTTTCGGTCTAGCCTGAACCAGTAGACTTAACCTCCAGCTCTTTCAGTTCCTGAAGTCCTTTTACACTAGATTAGTACATGCCTTTGACACTATTAATTTTTTGTCCTAGACCAAATTGTAAGGCCAGGTTCTCATCGCTCTCCTAGAATGGTTGCGGCTTCCTGGCACAGTTTCATTTTGTGTCTATTGCAGTCGTCTGCAAAGTGGTGACTTACAACTCAACTTGTAAACACTATGTTCTAGATGCTTTTTTCAAGACAGCTCTTTCAAACAACATGAAGTCTTGCTGTATTCTGACTAATTGCAGTGATCTCCAACCTTTGAACTGCGCCAGAGAGGAAAGAGTTAACTTTCCATGCAAGGCATGGAACGCTGAGCTCGAGCTCGGTTGAGCCTCTGTCTGCTGTTGTTTGAACCCCAACCGCCAGATTCTTTACTCTGCCTCACTGAACAGTCGCTCTGGAGATTTCTCCTTCGCTCAGTTCAAAAAAAGTCGGTTAAAGTGTCATTTTTTTCTCTCGGTTTCAACCGAATTTCTACAAGCTAACCTGTCAGTTAGTCTCTGTCTGTGGTACCGTGAGTACTAGATAGGTTTCTATATTAGTTTTCTGTGTGGAACTTGTAAACATCGGATCGGTTCGGTTTGAACCAATCAGGTTTGTGAAAAGGTTTTTTCTGATTTATTAGAGTGTGGTAACTGGTCCGTATCGGTTCTAAAAAAAACTTGATTTCATTACGTTTTTTTCCAGGGCCCGTAACACTGTCAGGAACCGACAGGGGTGTCTTGCCTGGCAGATTGTCGAAAAAAGGGTAAGTTTGGCTAGGACTGGCCATGTCTGAGAAACCCAAGAAAAAAACCGGGCCCACTGAGTTTCAACACTGTAGTGTGTGTGGGGAAGCCTTTGCTAAGGCTGATCCCCACACCACCTGTGTTTATTGTCTGAGGTTTGACCACCTCGATTCAGACTGCCAGATTTGCAAATGTTTTCCCAAAACTACCCTGGATAAGAGAGTAGGTAGACTGAGGGAAAGGGAGGCCGAGAAGTCCACTGATCTGGATGGCCAGCCCCTTTTGGTTCCGACCGAATCAGAAGGAGTGCCTTCTGACCAGGGCGAGACTTCTTTGGGCAAAAGGAGAACAGACTCTGAGGAGTCAGTTCCGGTTAAAAGAAAAAGAGGGGATAAGTCAGCCAGTTCGGATCCACAAGTTCTTTCTCCGACCGCTGATGAAATAGCCAAAGTGATAAGGATAGTTCAATCACTAACTTCGGTTCCGACTGAACCGGCACCATTGGTTAGGGGCTCGGTTCGGTCGGTTCCCCCGGTTCCGGATTACAGTTTAGAAGAATTTTATGAACCGGAGGAGGAGGAGGAGGAGGGAGAGTATGAAGATAGTGATGGTGATTATGAAAGTCTGGATGTGCCCACTGACCCGGACATCTCCCCAGACAGACCTTCAGGTGTTTCTCCTCCTAGACTTTCTGAGTCCCCTTCCCACTTTGGGACGGATATTCAAACTGCGCTATTTTGTGGTGCAAGCCCTTGAGCTGCACAATAATTTCTTGTAGAGGTAATGGCCGGGCGATATTCAAAAGGGTGCTATTGAGCAACTCCTTTGAATATCACCCCGCCACAGCCACTGTGCATGGCGCAGTGGAACTTGCGCCACCATCAAGTGGTCAGAGTGGAGCATTCAACTTGCGGTGGCACATGTACCATTGCGCCATGCGCAAATTTCCGATATTCAAAAGGTGACATGCAAATGGGGCCATAATTCATGCAAGGCGAAGGGGGGGGGCCATTTCCATCTGTTTATGGCCCCATTTGCATGCAGGTGCGCCGATCCCCGAGGACTTGCGCCTGGCACCCTGCCAGGCAGCAGCCGTCGGGGACCGATGCCCCCTGCAGCCCGATTGCGGGTAAATGTGTAAGAAGCCCCTCCCCCGACTGGCCCGATCGCGACATAAGCTACATCAACTCCCCACCAGCCCGATCGCTGGCAGCAAAGTGTCCCCCGAACATATCCCTGGTGGTCCAGTGGACCGATAAGCCCGATCACGGGCTGGACAGTTTAAACCCCGAACGTATCCCTGGTGGTCCAGTGGACCGATAAGCCCGATCGCGGGCTGCAGAGTTATAAACCCCCAAACGTATCCTGGTGGTCAGTGGACGCTAAGCACGATGGGGCTGAACATTTTAAACCCCGAGCGTATCCTGGTGGTCCAGTGGACTGCTAAGTGTCAGCGGGCTGAACAGTTTTAAACCCCGAGCGTATCCCTGGTGGTCCAGTGGACGATAAGCCCGATCGCAGGCTGCAGGTTGTAAACCCCGAGCGTATCCCTGGTGGTCAGTGGACGATAAGCCCGATAGTGGGCTGCATAGTAACCCCGCCCCCAAGACCATCCCTGGTGATCTGGTGTCCCCCTACCCCTGCCCATACGAGCCCCACCACTCCTCCCCGGCGGCGGTGGCAGCATCCACCTGCCAGCCGCCATGCGACTGACTGCCCGATAGGGCTGCACGCCGGTGGTGCAGAGCAAAGGCCAATGGGCGTGCAGCTATACGATCCCTGAGCAGTCCAGAATGTGAATGAGCTTCATTCCGCATATCTGGACTTCTGCTGTCTGTTTAGATGATTCTGCGCCCGTGGCTCTTGCTCTCACTCACTTCGAAGCGATGCTGGCGATGATCGACAGGGCGGCAGGCGGTGGGATTCTGCCGCTCGCGAGGGGGGCGGGTGGTGGGGCTTAGTGGTGGGTGGGGTGGGGGACACTAGATCACCAGGGATATGGTCTTGGGGCGGGGGTTTCGCCACATTATGCAGCCCGCGATCGGGCTTATCGTCCACTGGACCACCAGGGATACGCTGGCGGGGGGGTTATAACTCTGCAGCCCGCCATCGGGCTTATCGGCCACTGGACCACCAGGGATAACGCTCTGGGAGGTTTAAAACTGTTCAGGCCACGATCGGGCTTATCGGTCCACTGGGCCACCAGGGATACATTCGGGGACACTTGCTGCCCCGATCGGGCTGGTTGGAGGTGATTTAAGCTTATGCCCGCGATCGGGCTGGTTGGGGATGTTTTACACTTTGCCCGCGATTGGGCTGCTGGGGGCACAGGGAGTAGGTTGAGGGCCAGCCACAGGTGGCAGCTGCTGTGTCGCACCTGCAATGCGGCAGCTCACCTGTGGGTGGCCCTCGACTTGATCCTTTTTTTTGGCTCAAAGTTGTGCAGGCGCAGGTTGGGGGTTGCGCCTGCACAACTCTGCACACCCAGCTGAATATCGAGCTGTGCAGTTTATGCATGGTTCCTCCCCCTCCAGTTCAGCATGCATTCATTTGCATTGCGCTGTTGCTCAGCATGTTTTCAGTGGCGCAATTTCGGACTTGCGCAGGCGCAACCCTTTTGAATATCTGGGCCTCTATGTTTTACAAAAAAGTGGCTGAAACCCTCCAGCTTCCTATGGAAGAAGCAGTGGAGGATCAAGAGGAGCCTGACTACGTTGAGATGATGGACATCCCAGAGTCCAGGAGATTGTCTATTCCTCTCCATAAGTCTTTTGGGAAACAGACATTTAAAATTCTAAAAACTCCTAATTCCATACCTCCTGTGGACAGAAGAATGGACAAGAGGTATACTTTTTCAGGCTCAGATACGGAGTTCCTTTCCCAGCAATGCAGCCATGTTGGGGTAGTTCAGCTGCTGCCTGTGATAAGGCAAATATACCCTTGGCGTCACACCCCCAGATAAGGACTCCAGGAGGACTGATGCCATGGCAAAGAAACAGTACATGGCAGCATCTTTGGGACTCAGGCAGGCTAATTATATGACCTACACAGCTAGATACCAGAAGTCCAGGTGGGACACTGTGATGGCGCTAGCTAAACAGGTCCCTGACCAGCTTGCCAAGGAGCTGGAGCGGGTGGCTGCAGATGGGATTGAGGCATCCAAGGTGCAATTTCATGCTGCAGTGGACTCCAATGATGTTTCATCTAGAGTCATGGCTACATCTGTGGCCCTTTGAAGGATGGCTTGGCTCAGATGTACTAGCCTGTCACAGGATACCCAGACTAAGGCCATGGATTTTCCTGTCATTGGTAATTCTCTGTTTGGGGAGCAGACAGAGAACTACATGAAGAAAATGGACTAGTACAGGACCACCTATGGGAGTGCTCAGGCCAAAGAAAGGCAAGCCACTCCCCAGAGGCAGCATTCCAGGGGCAGGGGCAGGCCTTTTCATAGGCCATTTTACCACGCCCGGGCCTCCTCTTCTGCTTTTGCTCAGAGGGAGTTCTTTAGAGGGAGAGGCAGATGGGGTATGAGCAGGCCTGCTCCCATTCCTCAGCCTAAAGCCCCTGCCAAGCAGACACCCTGGTGGGTCTGCCCAGGCCGATTCTCCACTACTTGTAGGGGGCAGGCTGGCTTAATTTGTCCAGGACTGGAAGTCTTTAACATCAGACAAGTGGGTCCTGGAAGTAGTAAGCCAGGGACTGGTTCTCAGCTTCAAAAAATTCCCCAAGATGAGAACCAGATCCTTTCCACCTGCAAATCCTTCAGAGGCCCTTGCCCTAGAGGCAGAGGTCTCTTTCCTCTTGGCTCTCAGAGCCATAGAATGGGTTCCACCCTTACACAGGGGAAAAGGATTGTACTCCAGGTACTTCCTAACCCCCAAAAAGACAGGAGAATGGCGGCCCATCCTGGATCTAAGATATTTAAACAAGCACCTTTTAAAGCCAAAATTCAAAATGGTGACTCTGGGAATAATTCTGCCCTCTCTAAGGCCAGGGACTGGCTAGTCTCCTGGACCTCAAGGATGCCTGTTTTCACATTCCCATCAGGTGCTCCCACAGAAAGTACCTCAGGTTGAGTTGCCCCTCAGGCCACTATCAATTCAAGAGCAATGCCCTTTGGCCTAACATCAGCCCCAAGGGTTTTCACAAAATGCCTGGCAGTAGTGGTTGCTTTCCTAAGGAGAAAAAAGATCTCCATCTTTCCATACCTAGACGACTGGCTCATAGTGGGTCAGTCTCCAGACCAAGTCAAGTCACATCTCCAGATAACTCAGCAATTGCTCACTTCCTTAGGGTTCCTCCTAAATCTCTCAAAGTCAGTTCTGGAGCCAGTTCAGCTCCTCACCTTTATAGGGGCAGAACTGGATACAATAAGGGCAAGAGCCTTCCTTCCCCTGGATAGGGCAAGGACCCTTATGAAACTGGCCTCTTCTTTAACCCTTCAGGTGTCTCGACCAGCAAGGCACTTTCTGCAGCTCCTGGGCCACATGGCAGCCTCTACGGCAGTGGTCAAGGGAGTAAGATTTCAGATGAGGGACATTCAGTTCCACTTAAGAGCCTTCTGGTCCCAGAGAAAGGATTCTCTAACCAAACTAGTCCCTGTGTCTCGAACCCTGATCCAGGCTTTGCAATGGTGGCAAGATCAGGACAATCTAAGGCAAGGAGTTCCTTTTGTCACTCAATCTCATTCTCTAATCCTTACCACAGATGCCTCCCTGTTGGGTTGGGAGCCCACTTGGGGGATCTGACCACCCAAGGGCTGTGGTCACCTCAAAAATCTCTGCTTCACATCAGTCTCTTGGAACTCAGAGCAGTGTTTCTGACACTGCAAGTTTTTTCCAAGTCTGTTCAGAACAAAGTAGTCCAGATCAGAACAGACAGTACCACCACAATGTAGTACATCAACAAGCAAGGGGGCACTCAGTCTACAGCCTTGTGCACAGAAGCAATGAAGTTGTGGTCTCTGGCCTATTCCCTGCAAACCTCTCTGATAGCAGTGCACCTCCCAGGGAGGACAATGTCCTAGCAGATGCTCTCAGCAGGATATCTCAGGGCCATCACGAATGGTCCCTAGATCCCCTAGTTTTGAAGGTGATTTTCTCCAGATGGGGCACTCCACGGATAGATCTTTTTGCAGCCTCAGACAATCACCAACTCCCCCTTTTTTGCTGCAGACCCCCAGTATTGGGCTCATTCCCCCTGAATGCTCTAGTTCTCGATTGGGAAGGGATGTTTTTGTATGCTTTCCCCCCTTCCCTCTCCTGTTAAAGGTACTAGTCAAAATCAGGTCTCAACCCTGCAAAGTGATTCTGATTGCTCCAGACTGGGCCAGACAGCCCTGGTACCCACTGTTGCTGTCCTTAGCAGTCCACCTTCCCCTGTCTCTTCCCAGGAATTACAACCTGTTGACATCCTCTCAGGGGAGGGTTTGGTACCCAAATCTCAAATCTCTCAATCTCAAGGCCTGGCTCTTGAAGAGTAAGAGTTTGCTGATCTGCATCTCTCTCAAGGTGTTCTAGATATCCTAAAGGCTTCTCGAAAGCCTTCCACCAGAAAGACTTACAATTCCAAATGGAAAAGGTTCTCTATTTGGTGCTCTGGTAACCATATTTCTCCAGAGTTTGCTGGGTTGCCTACAGCTCTGGACTATAGGGTTCATCTCAATAGCTTGGGGCTCAGACCAGCTACTCTCAAAGTACATTTAGCAGCTGTTTCTGCTTTTCTGTCAGTAGGTAAGCCCTCTTCTCTTTCAGCTCATTCTGTATTTTTTAAATTCTTCAAGGGATTGCTGCACACCAATCCTCCCTTCAGGGACCCTGCTCCTGCTTGGGACCTAAATGTTTGCACTGCTCAGCTTATGTAACCCCCTTTTGAGCCTTTGTCCTCTGCAGAGCTTAAGTACTTGACTTGGAAAACTGTGTTCTTGGTAGCCATTACTTCTGCCAGACGCATCAGTGAGTTACAGGCCCTGTCAGTGGAGCCTAATTTTATCTCCTTTTGTAGAGATAAGCTGGTCCTAAGAACTAATAGGAAGTTTTTGCCCAAGGTGGTCTCAAATTTCCACCTTAACCAGTCTACGTCTCTTCCTGTTTTCTTCACTGACCATTCCTCCTCTGGAGAGAGGAGGCTGCACAGCCTGGATGAGAAAAGGGCCCTTAGCTACTACATAGAGTGCACCAAGGGTCACAGGTTTGACTCCCTCCAATTGTTCCTCACTTATGATGAGGTTGGTAAGGGAATACCTGCCACTAAAAGATCTAGTGCCAGGTGGACTGTCTCTTGTATACAATTCTGCTATGAAAAATTGGGTAGGACTCCACCCTCAGGCCTGAGGGCTCACTCTACTAGAGGTACAGCTGCTTCCCTGGCTGCTGCCAGGGATATTCCTATCTTAGAGATATGTCAAGCAGCCACCTGGAAAACAGTCCATACTTTTACCAAGCATTACTCTCTGGATATCCAGGCTAGGAGTGATGCTTGGTTTGGCACAGCAGTACTTCAGAGCTTGTTCCCAAAATAGGTTCTGTCCCTCCTCCATGGAGGTACTGCTTGGTTGTCTGCAATTAGTCAGAATACAGCAAGACTTCATGTTGTTTGAAGAAAAAATTACTCACCTTAGTAATGTTGTTTCTTCTAATGGAGTCTTGCTGTATTCTTATCAGAACCTGGTTTTGGGATGTGGGTGGGCAGGTGCAGTGTTGGCACCCTAGAGGTGCCTCCTTTTCTCACCCTCTTTACTTTTGGGGTGTGTGTTGTGTTTTGTTTTTTGGGTTTTCTGACTTGAGTCTTTGCTTTGAAACCAAAAAACCCTTTTTATTAAATTTAGTAGCCGGTTGGTTAGTGTGAGTTTACAGTTTCCACACAGGACGCCCAGTGAGTATAGCTCGTAAAGATCTGGCGGTTGGGGTTCAAACAACAGCAGACAGAGGCTCAACTGAGCTCAAGCTCAGCATTCCATGCCTTGCATGGAAAGTTAACTCTTTCCTCTCCGGGGCAGTTCGAAGGTTGGAGATCACTGCAGTTAGTCAGAATACAGCAAGACTCCATTAGAAGAAACAACATTACTAAGGTGAGTAATTTTTTCTTTTATTAGCAGGACAGTCCTTGGCGTCCTTTCGGAGTGAACCCTATCTCCTACCACTCTACTCGGGGTTGTTTGTTTTAACTCGGTACTCTCCCACTAGTGTGAATGAGTGATGGAGACTTAGTCCAGGAAGATATGGAAATTACGCACTTACCGTAATTGTTGATCTTACTGGACAGTCCCCATCACTCATTCACATGCCCACCCACTATCCTCTGCATTCACTCGTTTTCTTTCCTGGTCTTCACGGACCTATGGTTCAGGCTGTGAAGACGTTGTTCTTTTACCCTTCTTGCAAGGGCCATCTGGGCCCCCTCAGGCCCAGAAACTCAGGATAAGTTATTTTCATTAGTTACGCTGTACCTCCTCGGTTGAAAAGGTACTGAGGTGGTTGGAGGGTCGATGCCCAGATAGCCTACACAGGCACGAGCTAGTCTCGCGGTGCTATGCATGAATGGTCCTGTCTCAGCGCTGACCCTTCTGAAAAATGTTGGCTCCCGCTTGGTCCTAGCATCCCAGGTGCTATCCCACTAGTGTGAATGAGTAACGGAGACTGTCCAATAAGATCAACAATTACGGTAAGTATGTAATTTCCATTTTCTGATGGTTTCTGCCCATCATCGACATGTTGTTAACAGATTTGATGTTATTAGATTTGCAAAAGCTGTAAACCACAGAGCAGGAGTAGAAGTGGGCAGATGGGCAGACAGAAAACTGCAGCAACCTGGAAAGTCCCTAGCACTCAAAATTAACAGTGCATCAAGCTGGCAGTGTAAGAAATCAGCAAATCACCCAATGACTCAACAAATAATTTCTAAAAATGTGAACATTAAATAAAGCTTTTGATTATTAAAGAGCAAGTGCAGTAGGGATAGCTGTTCTCTCGGGGGGGGAGCAGGTCAGGTCAGTGTCCTGCCATGGGGGGCGGGGGAGACAGATGGCAGCACAGCAGGTGTAAACATTTTACTTTACAGTTCAGTACCCTAGCCGACAGGGATTAGATATGACCTCCCCCCACCCACATCCCAGGTGGCAATGCAATGCACTACTCCCATGCCAGTGGGTCAACCTCCAAAACACAAGCTTTTGCAACCAGTGGGCAGAGTGGTGGCCACTAGCTGTTAGCTGGTACTGGGGGGCAGATGCGGCAGTCTTAAAAGGGGAAATGCAGAAAGACACTGCACACAGGCACAAAGCCATAGCTGGGAAAAAACACTGTAGTCAGAGTTAGTATCAAGTTTAAATGTTGTCAATTCCATGTACTAATACAGCAAAAGGTGCTATACACCTACACCAAAAGGTATGTATGTATGTATGTAAGTAATGATCTTACTTCGAGAGGGCTCTTGCAGTAGGTAATTACATATAGGACTGACGCTGGCAGGCGGTAGGACCCCACAGAAAAATTTCTACCTAGCAGTCCCTGGGGAAGGACCACCCCCACGTCAGGTGACCGGCATCAGCAGACATCGGTATAAAGGGGCGGTCCCGGACACCCGCCTTCCAGTTCTTTCCCGCCGTTAGCTCATGCAGCACCTCGCGGAAAAGTTTGTGCTTCGTCAGCCCTACCTTCGTTGTTTTTTTACTGAAAATAATTGTTTTTTTTTTTTTACTAACGTCAGTACTGTCATCAGTGTACGTCATCCCCTACACCTTCTAAGCACAAGAATAAGTGCAAATTTGTGCGCGCTCAACTACCACACAAGGACGGCCACTCCCTGTGCCTGTTCTGCCTAGGCCCTGACCACCTGGTCAAAAAGTGCCAGCACTGCCTCAGTTTCAACGTGGCTACCCGGAAAAGGCAGCAGCAATCCCTGGAAGCCCATATTCTGAAGAAGAAAATGAGTTCTATGGAGAAGGAGCTCAAAAAACTGAGGCAGGCGTCCACTTCCCCTGAAGGCCATCGGAAGAAGAAGGAGGAGAAGGAGAGGCACTGGGACAAGGGCTCCTCCACCACGTCTCCCTCGGGAGTCGCTGGGACGCAGATAATATCCCCCCCGGGGGATCGCTCCTCAACGGCCACCTCAGAGGTTTCCGAGGGGGCGTCGGCCCGCCTGTGTGGCTCGCGCTCGGGCCTTGCGGGTGCCTCCGGGCAGTTGGAGTCCTCCGCCCCTGGATAAGCCGCAGGCTCGTGGCCTACCACTGTGGGCGACTCCGGTAAGCCGGGCGTCGGCTCCTCTGACGTCCACCCAGAGAGGGCCGGTAAGACGTCCGACCCTCCGGGGCGACGCACGGCCTCCACTCCACTGGACCAGGCTGATCACTCTACTCAGCCCGCCTCTGGTGATGGCTCTCATAAGTCAGGCCGCCCCGGCTTTTCTGGCGCCCGCTGAGAGTTAGCCCTAAGCCTCACATCATTCTCGTCTGACGTCCGGCTGGCGAAGGAACCGACGACGGACCCCCCACGTCTATCATACCCGGTTCCCCGCAGCCTTCGCTGCCATCTGGGGAACCAGAGTCTCCCCACCTCGACCCTGGGGACTTTTCCCCTCCATCCCCGGACGAAGCTGGGGACCTTTTACCTCCGTCAGTCCTTCCTCCACCTGGTGCGCCGGACCTGACGTCGGCTGTCCGGACACCGGCTCCGACGCTGGCCCCTCCTACGTTGGTACCTCCGACACCAGGGCCTCCACCGTCGGCCCTGACGTCAGCCTTACCGACTTCGGGAGACATTCCGCTCCCATCGGGCCCTCCATCCTCCGGGCTCTCCACTATGGACCCACTCGCAAGGCCACTGGCCAGGCCGTCTGCTCCGGCAGCCCCCCCGGCTCCCGGGTACACTCTGTCCTATCCAACGCCGGTATACCCGGGACCGCAGTATCTGGCGCCACAGTACCTGATGCCGGGCTTCCTGACACCGCAGTACTCGACGCCACAGTACCTGAAACCGGGCTTCCCGCAGCTGGGTTTAGGATACACTCCATACGGTTACAACCCGTATCCTTATCCCCGCCTCCTCCTCCTCCACCACCCTCGCAGCAGCCAGTGGACCTGCAGGAGACTCTGGCCTCCTGGTGGGCTGAGGCCAAGGCTCAGCTCACCAAAGAGGTCGAGAACTGCCTTCCGGCGACGGTGCCATCCCAGGTTCCCATATGTCCGAGGCGGCACACTCCCTCACCACCTCCGGACTCTAGGGTTCTTCCATCTGGATCCAGGGATGGGCAGGACACGCTTCCCCAGGGACTCCCCAAGGGTCCGTTCCTCCCCTGGGTCGGGAAAGGGAGTCTTTCTCCTCTTCATCCTCCTCTTCACCCTTGGACTCCTTGGACTCTTCCGACGGTTGCTCTGAGAAAGACGACGAGCCACGCTCTCTGTTGAAGCCCAGGCCAAGGACTCCTCCAAAGTCTCCTCCGGAGGATCCTTCTTTTACGGAGTTACTTAGGAAAATCCAGGAGGTTCATCAGTGGCACTCCCTGAAACCAGATCCTCAGCGTCTGAAACTCGCTGAACATCTGGATCTGCCCGTGACAGCTCCTACCTTGGTGCCACACTGGATAGAGCCTTACGCCGACCTTGTTACCACAACACGGAAACAGCCGTTGGCCTTAGCCCCACTTCGTAGGAAGTCGAACCAGCTATATCAGGCTCCAGAAGGTGTTGATTTTCTGGATTCTCACCCTCGTGCCAACTCGGTTGTGTTTAGCGCCGCTCACGGCTGGTCGGCAAACCCTAAACGTCTTAACTCGTCACCACCTGATAAGGAATCACGTCTTCTGGACCAGTGTGGGAGAAGGATTTACACTTTCTCCACGCTGGGGATCAGAGCCCTGAACTATGACCGCCACATGGGGGACTACCAGAAGGCCATCCTGACTCAGGCGGAAGCCAAACTGGACTCCTTGTCTGACTCCCAAGTCAGGCAGGAGTTGGCTGATCTCGTCCTCTCTGCTCATTCAGCCAGTCGACACATGCTACGTGCGACATACGACGCAGTGAACACTGCTGGGCGGAGCTCAGCTTTCGCTGTAGGCCTACAGCGTCATGCTTGGCTCCATGTGTCAGGGTTGGTCTCACAGGTGCAATCTGCTATCCAGGAAGCACCCTTCCGGGGGTCGGTGCTTTTCGGGGGTGATGTCAAGGACATCATCACCGATTTGCAAGAGAAGGGGATGGCACTGAAGTCAGTTGATTCCATGTGCCGTCCCCATCAGCAGCAGTGCTGTCCCTTTCGTGGATGGAATCAGCCAATGGCGAAACTCCAGGGAAGGCGGGCCACAAAACGCCGGGGCCCCCACAGCTGCCAATCCCCCCCCACCCAAAGAAGCAGCGGGTGCTTCAGCTGCGTCACTGTCCCACACCACATGACTCCTTTCCTCTCCCACTGCCTCTGGACTCCCCGGAGGAACCGGTAGGAGGGAGGTTTTCCCTCCACCTTCCGGGATGGGCGAGGATAACCACAGATTCTTGGGTGCTCCAGCTTATAGCAGAAGGACACTCCATAGAGTTTCTTCAAACCCCGCCCCCCGAAGTTGTCGTATTCACGGAAACATCCTCTCTTGGTCCAGGAGGAAATTTCGGCTCTTCTGCTGAAACTAGCAATAGAGCCCATCCCCCTTCATCTGCGAGGGACGGGTTACTATTCCCATTTCTTCCTGGTCCCAAAGAAGACAGGAGATCTCAGATCAATTTTGGATCTCAGTTCCCTGAATCTTTACGTAGAATACAAAAGGTTCAGGATGCTCTCTTTACAGAGCCTTCTACCCCTCCTCCAGCCGGGTCAATGGCTTTGTGCTCTGGATATGCAGGATGCTTATCTGCACATTCCCATTCGCCCATCTCATCGCAAATACCTTTGTTTGCGTTCCAGGGGGACCACTGCCAGTTCAAGCCGCTCCCATTTGGTCTATCCTCGGCCCCCGAGTATTTACCAAATGCCTGGCAGTGGTGGCGGCCCACCTACGTACCAAGGGAGTGCAGATTTTCCCGTACCTAGACGACTGGCTCCTGGCGGCCTCATCCAGGGAGGAACTCCTGCGTTTCCTCTCCCTTACCCAGCAGGTTTTTGCCCACCTGGGTATTACCATCAACCATTCCAAGTCTCATCTGGACCCATCCCAGAGGCTACAGTTTATTGGGGCGATTCTCGATATGACCATGGGCAAGGCCTTCCTGCCTCCGGACAGGGCGTCCACCCTTCAGACCCAAATAAGTCTGTTGTCCGACCGCAGGATGGTCTCTGCAAGGTTGGTCCTTCGCCTTCTTGGGCTCATGACGGCTGCTATCCCGACGGTGCCTCGTGTTCGACTCCACATGAGGATTTCTCAGTGGACTCTACGCTCTCAATGGGATCAGCTAGTGGACGATCTAGATCACCCAGTTCTGATCTCCTTGCCGATGATTCAAGACTTGCAATGGTGAATGGTTCGAGAGAACCTGTTTTGGGGAGTCCCTTTCTTTCATCCTCCCCCCTCCCAGACTCTAACCACAGACGCCTCAGGCGAAGGTTGGGGAGCCCATCTAGGCCCTCATCGGATCCAGGGCTCCTGGTCCAAGCTAGAACAAGCTGTCCACATCAATGTGCTCGAGCTTTGGGCAGTGTTGTACACTCCCCAAGCCCTTCACCAGTACATCCTTCCCGACCACCTAGCCGTCCAGACGGGCAACATGTGCATGGTGTGGTACATCTACAAACAGGGAGGGACTCGGTCCTACCCTCTATGCAGGGAGGCAATGAGGGTTTGGGATTGGACAACACAACACGACCTTCACCTCACGGCAATTCACATTCCGGGAGTCGACAACATTCTGCTCGCTCGTTCCAGAGCGAGACTTTTTGGAGCGAAGCTCTGTCTCTAGACTGGAAGGACAGATTCGTCTATGCCTTTCCCCCAATTCCACTTATCCCACGAGTCTTGCAGAAACTAGCTTCAGAAAGAGCGCGAATGATTCTGATTGCTCCTTTCTGGCCCAGGCAAGTCTGGTTCTCTCTTCTACAACAATATTCAGAGGCTTCTCCTCTTCCTCTTCCTCTGTCTCGAGGTTTGTTGACCCAGGATCAGGGGACCCTGGTCCATCCAGGCCTCAGATCCCTTCAACTGCATGCATGGCTCCTGCAGACTTAGCCCAATCCTGTTTCGAAGTGTCTCCCACAGTGGCGGAGATTTTAGTGGAGGCCAGAAAACCCTCCACCAGATCCACTTATACCATGAAGTGGAAAAGATTCACTATTTGGGCCGCTTCCAAGAATGTGGAACCTTTCTCCTGTTCAGGGGGGCTTCTGCTGGAGTATCTACGTCATCTGTTTGACCTGGGTCTCAGTCATTCCTCTCTGAAGGTACTCATGGCGGCCATTCCGGCCTATCATGTTCCCTTCGCAGACAAGGCTTTAAGCTCAACTGCAGGTCTCTAAGACCTTTCTCAGAGGGGTCCTCACCTGAGGCCCCTATCCGTACTCCTGCTCTCCTTGGGAGTTGAATTTTGTTCTCAGAAACTTACTCTCCCTCCCTTGAACCTGCAGCTTCTGTGGTTTGAAGTTCCTTTGTGGAAGACTCTCTTCTTGGTGCCATTACTGTTCGGAGAATCTCTGAGCTCCAGGCCCCGACGGTAAAAAACTTGGACTTGATTTTTCACAAGAACGTGTTGCTCTTCGCATCAATCCTAAGTTTCTCCCTAAAGTAGTAGCTGAGTCTACTCTAAATCAGTCTATAGAGTTACCTGCCTTTTTTATGCAGTACTCTAATCAAGGGGAATATTTACTCCATGCTATGGATGTTCACCGGATTCTGAGATACTACACCATCAGGACGAAGGATCTCAGAAAGACTGATCAATTGTTCATCTCTTTTGCTCAGAAAAGGGAAGGCAATGCTGTTTCCAAGCAATGCCTGTCTAAGTGGTTGGCTCACTGCATCACTTTCTGTTAAGACAAATACAACAAGACCCTACTGGGTCAAGTCAGAGGCCACTCCACAAGAGGAGTAGCTGCCTCAGCGGCTTGTTTCAAGAATGTGTCTGAGGCAGACATCTGCGCGGCCGGCACCTGGACTTCTGTCCATACCTTTACTAAACACTACAGTTTGGATGTTGCCTCTCGCTGTAGAGCAGGCTTCGGGCTGGCTGTTTTGCAAGGCCTCCTGTCTTGAGACTTGCTCAACCAGAACTACCTTTTGGAGTAGTTTTCCTCCTCCCGGTGCCTCTCTTTGTTCCAGACTGCTTGGGATTCAGTCCTATATATTACCTTACTGCAAGAGCCTCTCAGGTAAGATAGTACAGTTAATGAAGAACTTACCGTAATAGCAGATCTTCAAGAGAGGCTCTTGCAGTAGGTACTACCTTCCCGCCCTCCATCCCCCTAGGCTTTTTCAGCTCCTTTTCCATTGAGGAAAATATCCACTTCTCTCTCTCTTCCGGCCTCTTTTGGCCTGTGGTGGGAAAGAACTGGAAGGCAGGCATCCGGGACCGTCCCTTTATACTGACGTCTACTGACGCCGGTCACCTGACGTGGGGGTGGTCCCTCGCCAGGGACTGCTAGCTAGAAATTTTTTCATGGGGTCCTGCTGCCTACCAGCATCAGTCTTATATATAATTACCTACTGCAAGAGCCTCTCTCGAAGATCTACTGTCACGGTAAGTTCTTACATAACTGTACTTTTTATTTATTAAATGCCCTTTCCCTGAGGCTTAGTGCGCTGTATCGGGTGCAGACCATATAAATGTAAGTACAACATAAAACATAAGTTATAATTAGTTCTAAAAACAACATAAAGGCAGTATAATATCATAAAATAAATGCTAAAATCACAGGGCACTATGTGGGAGAATTCTAATTACATCCCAAATGCCTCCCTGAACAAATATGCCTTCAGTCCCTGCTTAAAGGCCTCCAACAAGAGGGCCTTCCTCAAAGATCTTGATAGCGAGTTCCACAGGCCAGTCCTGTGACTTCAAATGAACGGTCACTCGAGGATTTAAGCCGGGCCCTGAGAACCACAAGGAGGCCCTCCTCATGGCTGTATTCAATTCGAGCACCACGAGCGTGCATACTTAGATCTTCCTGGACTCAGTACTTTACTATCTATTCATACTGCTGGGTTTCAAGTTAGAGGCGCTGAGACCCTGCAGGAGCCAAAAATCTTCAGGACGACTGGCACTGAGGCAGGACTTGTGCGGCACTGTGAGGCTGGCTCATGCCGTATAAGCAGTCTTGGTGCTGGACCTCCTACTGTCTCAATTCCTTTTTTCCTGATGTCGACTGCGCTTTAGTGATGGCGTTGCTCACCCGCCGGGAGTCAGATCTTCACATCTATGCAACAACAGCATTTAGTTTCATGTAGATTAGTTTACTTTTGTTGTTTTCTTCAGAAAAAAAGAAAAGAAAAAAGAGTTTTTATTATTTTCCTCTGACATCTTCAGCCCTACCGCTCAGCGGAGTTGACCATGGACGGTGACGGTGATGGTAGAGAGTCTCCTTTGAAAGGTTGCTCTGGCAGCTGGGCTGAGTCCGATCCACTGCCCTCTCCAGAGAGGGGTGTTACCGGATGTGGGTTTAGGATGGCACAGTTTCAGGCAGACCACAAATCAGGTGCATAAAAAACGCACAAGTACGTTTGTCGTTTTATTTTTATCAAGTAAAATATACAGAAAGCAAAATGATAAGTCAGACAACTGCTTAACTTCAACAGTTTCTAAGGCTTTTCTTCAGCCTAACATGAATTAGTGTGAAAGCACACACTACCAGGAGGTCTTTCACCTTCCTCAGTCAGTATTCAACTGACCTCCCTATCTGTCCTCTCTCAACACTGAGGTAGGGCTTTTTATAAGCTCACCAGAAGTTGGAAATATTTTCCATGCCTTTTGATTAACAGCAAACATAACATAACAGTAGCCACTGGGGGCCACTGTTGCTCCATAGGCAACAGTTATTTGGCAGCCACCTGGAGCACAGTACATAACTTGTTTACAACGTTGTTAAAGGTCAGAGCCAAGGTCAGAACATTCTGTGCTCTCCTAAACTCTCTTGCAGGGTCATATTACCACATGATGTCTGCTGCAAAATATATCTTAGAAGAGGGCTGCTAACATCTAGAAAAAGCGGATACAAACTTTTGTTAATCTTATATTAAAACTACCCTCTTAGGTTTGTAATTGTACTCTTAGTTTTGTTATAGCCAGCCAAGCAGCATGTTGGACATTATACAAAACATATAAACTGCTTGGGGAAGGGGTTTCAGTTTATTCCAGGGGTGTCGACTATGACAGGGGTCACCCTGTCACAGGGGTCTGACCACAGGCAGTCTGGTGTTCGGGGGGGTAGGACAGTCCTCCGGTAAACACAAAAAGAAGTGGTCCCATTCCCGATCCAGGTCGGGGACCCGGTACTGATCAGCCTTGAATTCTGCCTCTTCCCCACAGAAGGGGAAGAAACGGTACCTCTTGAGGTTGCCCTCTGGTACATCTGCTAAGAGATTTTCAGTGTCCATAAGCGGGAGGCCTTCTCCAGCACCGTTGGGTTCCCTGAAGGCTTCCTCTCATGGTTGTACGGAATCTTAGGCCCGGAGCCCTTCTCTGTCCTCCTGTGGTGTCTCCGGTGGGCAGTTTCACCACTTGTGTTTTTTTTTTTTACAGAGCAGTGGGTGCAGCATCAGGCCCGTTTGCCCCTCCCTGCAGATCTGGTGGTGGGGCCTTTGGGCCTAGGCATCTCGGGTCCACAGCTGGAGCCTTCGTACCAGGTAGATACATTTGACTCTGTCAACAGATCCTGATCCCTTGTTGGTGAACGTGCCAGCCTCCCTCATTCTGTTTCTTCACAGGGACTGGCACAGATACCTTCTCCTGTCTCTTCAGTGCTTTCTGCACCCTCTAGGCCTGTTGTGGATTCTTGGGCGGTGCCATTTCCTATCCCAGCACCGCATCCGGTGCTGGCTCCCTTTCAGCCTATGCTGGGTCCAGTGCTGGTGCCGCAGAGTTTGGCGCGGTCTCTGTCACCGACTACTTCGGGGTCAGCCCCAATGTTGCCACCTCCAGTGCTGATTCCCGCACCAGTCCTGGTGTCACCTGTCTACCCACTTCCTAGGCCTGGACTTGGTCTTACTGGGTCCACACCCCTTCCACCTTCTCCTTCGGAGGGGGATTTGGAGTCGGATGAGTCTTGCTCATTGCTGAGGACAGTTATGAGGACTCTTTATAGTCTGGGCAACCAACCTTTAGTTCTAGCTTCTGTTCCTCAAGAGGACCTTTCCTTCCAGTCCTTACCTAGGAATACGCAGGCAACTCTGGTACTTAATACTTCTCTCCTTAATCCAGGTAAGAGGATGCGCCTTGAATGGCTTCATGTTCCTAACATTCTGGTTAACCTTATGCCTCCTGTTCCTGGCCTTGATGGAAGAGGGATGCCTGGATATCGTAGCAGTCACAGAAACATGGTACACAGGGAACCATGACTGGGATGTTAACATACCAGGGTACATAACCTACAGGAGAGACAGGCAGGGGAGAAGAGGGGAAGGAGTAGCTCTCTATGTAAAGGAAGGGATAAAAGCAACTGAACAAAAGAGTAAACAGGGAGGAGAGGAGGCACTGTGGGTCACCTTGGAGACTGGAAAGGGCACCACAATCCGCACAGGGGTTGTGTACAGACCCCCATGTCAGGGGGAGGGAATGGACAAGGATATGATAGAAGGCATTCTTAGAATGGCAGATAAAGGGGAGATACTGTTGATGGGAGACCTGAATATGCCAGATGTTAACTGGCGCACATTTGCTGCAGCCACATCCAAGAGCAGGGCCATTCTTGATGCCCTACAGGTGGCAGGCCTCAGACAGCTAGTTTCAGAACCCACTCATGAGGGAGCAATCTTAGACCTCGTACTCTCAAACAGGGGCAGTGAGAGGATCTCAGATCTAGAAGTGGGTTGCTATCTGGGAACAAGTGACCATCAGACAGTGTGGTTCACGTTAAACTCAGCTACAGAGTCAAGCCATACAAAAGTGAGGGTACTGGACTTTAGGAGGGCTGACTTTGGCAAGATGGGAGAGTGCCTCAGAAAGCACTAGCAAACAGGCTAGAAGGAGGTGTGGAGCAACAATGGGAATCATCAAAACTGCCATCACAGAGGCAACAAGCCTTTGTGCGAAGCAAATAAACAAATCAAAACGAAAGAAAAGCCACTATGGTTCTCAAAGAGGTGGCTGTGAAAGTCAGGAAGAAAAGATAGCATTCCAAGTATAAGGAAACACAGAAGGAGCAGGACAGAGAGCTGTACCAGTTAAGGCAGAAAGAAGCAGGAGAAGTCAGAATAGCAAAGGCCCAAACTAAGGAAAAGATAGCCAACTCAGTTAAGAAGGGGGATAAAACCTTTTATAGGTACATCAGCGAGCGTAGAAAGACAAAGGGAGGGATAGTGAGGCTGAATGGAATGAACAGTGGGTGGACAGAGGGGAACAGTGAAAAAGCAGGGATACCGAATGAATATTTCTGCTCAGTATTCACAAAAGAGGAGGGGGAAGTGCCTAATCCAATTAACAGAAGCACTATTCATAGGGGGGTCGATCCCAGTCCTTTCACAGAAGAAAGGGTTCTGCAAGAACTCCTAAAACTGAAGGTGGACAAAGCAATGGGTCCTGATGGAATTCACCCCAGAATTCTAAAAGAATTAAGGGAGGAACTAGTGAAACCACTGGCTACTCTTTTTAATAAATCATGGGAGGATGGTGTGGTACCCGAGGAAGGCGGATGTGATTCCCCTTCACAAAAGTGGGACCAAGACAGAGGCAGGAAACTACAGACTTGTCAGTCTGACCTCTGCGGTAGGGAAAGTGATGGAGTCACTTCTGAAGGAAAGAATAGTTGAGTACCTAGAGGCCAGTGGGGCACAGGACCCAAGGCAGCATGGGTTTAAAGCGGGAAGGTCATGTCAGACGAATCTAATAGATTTCTTTAACTGGGTGACCAAAGTAGTAGACCAGGGAGGGACTGTGGAGGTGGCCTACCTAGACTTTAGCAAGGCATTTGACACAGTCCCACACAAAAGATTAATAGTCAAATTAACCAGGCTGGGAGTGGGTCCCAGGGTGGTAGCCTGGGTAAAACATTGGCTGCACAACAGGACACAGAAGATAATTGTAAATGGAGTCCACTCTGAAGAAAGAGGGGTTACTAGCTGGGTACCGTGAGGGTTCTAGTATTGGGTCCAGTCCTTTTAATGTCTTCATCAGTGACATTGCAGAGGGACTGGAAGGAAAGTATGCTTCTTGCAGATGACACAAAGATCTGCAACAGGGTTGATACACAAGGAGGTGTGGAAAGGATGAGAAGGGACTTGGCAAGGTTGGAGGAATGGTCAGAAGTATGGCAGCTAGGATTCAATGCAAAGAAGTGCAAAATAATGCACCTGGGAAACAAGAACCCAGGGGAAGAATACACAGTGGGAGGGAGGTAGTAACAACAACAAAAAAGGAAAGGGACCTGGGGGTAATCATATCAGATGACCTTAAGGTTAGCAATCAATGTGAGAAGGCAGTAGGGAGGGCTGGGGGTATACTGGGATGCATAGGGAGAGGCATCAGCAGCAGAAAACAGGAAGTTGCTATCCCTCTGTACAGACAGTTGGTGAGACCCCATCTGGAGTACTGCGTCCAGTTCTGGAGACCCCATCTCCGCAAGGACATAGACAGGATGAAGGCAGTCCAGAGGAGGGCAACTAAAATGGTGCACAGTCTGCAAGAGAAGCCGTATGTGGAGAGACTAAAGGAGCTTAATATGTATACCCCTGAGGAAAGAAGGGAGAGTGGGACATGATAAAACCTTTTAAGTACCTTAGTGGAATCAACAAAGTCCAAGAGGGTAGCATCTTTCAGAAAAAGAGACGTGCAAGAACAAGGGGACACAATTTAAAGATAGAAGGGGGGCGGTTCAGGGGCAATGTGAGCAAGTATTATTTCACAGAGAGGGTAGTGGCTGCATGGAACAGCCTTCCTGAGGAGGTTTTGGGGTCTAAAACTGTGGGAGAATTCAAGAATGCATGGGACAGACATAAGGCAATTCTTCTGGGGGGTAGGAAGAAATAGGCTGTTGGTTAACTAGGATCTGCATCTTATCCATGAGGTAGGGAAATGGGCCGACTAGATGGGCCAAGCGGTCCTTATCTGCTGTCAAAGTCTATGTTTCTACGTTTCCTATTTCCTGTTCGTGTTGCTATTTCAACAAACCTCGAGCCTGCGGGTACCCTCTACCTGCCATAACTATCGCTGTTTAAGAGTTTCCTCAAGGGCATTTTACACACATGACTTTTCATCAGTAAGCCGGTGGCTCCCTCGGACATCAACCTTGTGTTGGACATTCTCACTCGCAAGCCGTTTGAGCATATTGTGGCATGTGATTAGATGTTTCTAACTTGGAAAGCAGCATTTCTGGTGGCTACATGTCTGCTTGCAGAGTGTTTGAACTCCATTCTTTGGTCACAGATACTCCGTATGCTGTTTTCCATAAAGATAACATGGTACTCTGTACACACTCCAAGTTTTCACCTATGGTGGTGTCGGATTTCCATCTTAATCAGACCATATTCCAACCCCTGGAATCAGTTATTATGATTAGACTTATGCAGTCAGCCTCCTGTGTTGGAACAGCCCGGAGACAGAATGGAATTTAGAACTATATATAAATGATGGAACTCTCATTGGCTCATGCCAATTTCAAACTTCATACCACTTTATACTGCTGGGTCTCTCTGCTTGTCAAACACTTGATGGCGGGCCTGTACTGCCCTGATAAATTTTTGTATTTTTAAATTTTAGTATTTTTTTGCTGTTTATCACTGTATGACTACTACCTATGTACCTTGCCTCCTCTATCTTACTACTGTGTATTTCCATGACATGGAACCTTTGCAAATGAGTATATAACTCAAAGATGTATTTCTGGTTGTTGTAATTAAATAAAAATAAAAAAATAAACTGCTGCCCTAGCAACTGCTGCACTCTAGGTGCTTCAGATTCTTTACTCTGCCTGCCAGTGAAGACGTCCCGGAGAGCTCTCCTTCAACTTACTTCTAAAACCTTAATTTGGTCGATAAGTACTGTTTAAATTATCTATATTTTAAATTGCTGCCCTTATAAGTTTAGTTAAACTGGTTATTTAGTATTTTGTTTGTTTATATCATTTTTAGCGGTTCCTTCACGGTTCTGATGGACCGATTGATCCACTATTTCTGAGAGGTTTTTATTTCAAGTTTTGTTTAAAAACTACTTTATTTGTTGGTTCATTTACAGTTCCATCTTCTGATTATATTTTAAACACTTTTTAATGTTTTTGTGGTTCCCTTCTTCTTCAGGGAACCGATTAACACTCGGTTCCCAGAACCGATAACGGTTGTTTTTATTTACAATTGCCAGTTCCAGGGAACCGATTCTTTTATTTTAGCGATTATTGTAGCCTACTCAATGTCAGAGGTCCCTAGTGCTATACCTAAAAAATGCACTGGACCCACAGCTTTGAAATATTGTAAATCTTGTGGCCAGGTTATTGCTAAAGCTGACCAGCATTCCCTGTGTGTTTTTGCCTGGGAACTAGCCATGTTTTTTCTAACTGTGAAATTTGTAAGATTTTCAGTGCCAAGATACTTTAAAAGAGGTCTAAAAAAATTAGAAGAAATGGCTTCTACTTCTGCTAATGTATCAGAGAAAGCTCCCTCTCCCTCTGAGTCCAAAAAGGACAAGTCTAAGGACTCTGACAAGGGTCTTGTTAAATCATGAGACAAAAAGGGATGTGGAGACAGTGGCCGAGACTGTCCCTTTAAAACAAAATATATATACAAAGAAAAGCACGTCGCTGCACCTCCGGCGAGAAGGCTAAGGCACTCCCAGCAGACAAATAGCAAACTATGCCCTCAGTAGAGGACATCACCAAGGAACTACAAATTTTACAAGCCTTGCAGGCTGTGTGTGGTCCGGTTCAACCGGTCCTGCCGGTCCCAGCCCAGGTCCCTGCACCCCAGGTGCCTCAGTTTATTTATGAGGACACTGAGGTTGAAGAAGAGGAGGAGGGGGAACCCATAGAGCCAGAGGTTTCCCCAGAGCAGGAGTTTGGCTCTCCTCCCAGGGCTCCTGAGGATTACACCTCATATTATTCCTTCATGAAAAAAAATATGGTTGACACATTAAACCTCCCATTCCAAGAGACAGAGGAGGATGTGGAGGAAGCAGATTTTATGGTAACGATGGGGCTAGCCCCAACTAAGCATCTACTACTGTCTATGCACAAGACCCTGAGAAAATCTGTATTGCAAATCTTGGAGACCCCGACCACTGTGCCTGGGATAGACAAAAAATTGACAAGAAATATCAACTGGATAGAACCACTGCTGATTTTATTTTTATCCATCCTGACCATGAAGGTATGGTACAGGCTGCAGCATGTGAAAAGGCCAGAATGCCCCTGGCATCCCACCCCTATGATAAGGAGTCTAGGAAGATGGATGGGATGACGAAAAAGCCGGCAAACTGCATGGCCTATTCCATAGTACCAGAAAGCACTTTGGAATTCTGTTTTGGCTATGCCAGACAGAATCCAGAGTGAAGTGGCAGTAGATTTACAGGAAACTGCCAGGGCTGCACTGGATGCCACCAAGTACCAGTTCCACATGGCAGTGGACACAAACGACACAGCAGCAAGGCTTATGGCCCTTTCTGTTTCATTAAGAGGATTTGCCTGGCTGAGGGCTATAAACTTGACCCCAGACACCCAGGCTAAGGCTATGAACTTCCCATGTGAGGGAAACTCATTATTTGGTGACAAAACAGAAGCCTGCATGAAAAAGTGGAGGAATATAAGGCTACTTGTAGAAGTAATTCCAGGGAAAGGCCTTCTTCCTCCTACAGGTCCCAGTACATGGGAGGCAGGGGTAGGAGTAGGGGATCATACCCCAGGCCTTTCTTTCAGGCTACGCAACTCTAGAGGTTATTTCAGAGGGAGGGGCAGATGGTCCATGGAAAGGCTATCTCCCTCCACACAAGCTCAGTCCCAACCCACACAGAATGCCGATGGGCTAGTCCAGGTCGCCTCATTTCTACCACCACCCCCAGTAGGTGGCAGGCTGGTTCACTACCTCCAAGTTTGGAACTTCATCACCACAGACAAATGGGTCCTGGAGATAGTGAGCCAGGGACTGACACCCAGCTTCAAATCACTCCCCAAGCTGAGAACAAGAAACTTTGCCCCAGTCACCTCTGCAGACAGGATCCTCCTGGAGGCAGGGTTAAAACACCTCCTAGCAATCAAAGCAGTGGAGGCTGTACCCCTTGTGCAAAGAGGCAAAAGCTTCTATTCAAGAGATTTCCTTACCAGAATTCAGAATGGTGACTTTGTCAGTAATCATCCCCACACTAGAAGAAGGGGATTGGCTGGCATCCCTGGAACTCAGGGATGCCTAATTCTACATTCCTTTCAGGTCAACCCACAAAAAATACATGAGGTTCAGACTGGCCTCAGACCACTGTCAGCTTGCAGCACTACCATTCAGTCTGACCTCTGCACCAAGGGCATTCGTGAAATGCCTAGCAGTGGTAGTGGAACACCTCAGGAAACAAGGAATAACAGTGTTCCCCTATAGACAACTGGCTAGTCATAGGTCAGTCCTGCCAGCATGCAAAGTAGTTACTGGCCCTCACAAGGTCTACTCTGGAGTCCCTGGGCTTCCTCATAAATGAGCAGAAGTCACAGCAGGAACCAGTACAGGTACTGAACTTTATTGGAGACACCAGTCTGGGCAGAGCTTTCTTGCCTCAGGACAGGGTGGACAGTATCCTGCAAGTAGCAAACTCTTTTACTCTGGGCAGGTCCAGACCTGCCAGAGAATTCCTCCGGCTACTGGGACACATAGCAGCTGCTACCACAGTAGTCCCAGGATCCAGATTCCAAATGTGAGACATTCAGTTTCACTTAAGACAGTACTGGTCTCAAAGGACAGACCCACAGTCCGAGCTGATTCCAGTTGCTCACAGCCTGATACAGGTACTGCAGTGGGGGCTAGATGTAGACAGCCTCAGGGTAAGCATGGCCTTCCTAAAGGAGCAACCCTCCCTGGTGCTTACAACAGATGCCTCACTACTGGACTGGGGGGCACTCACGTTGGATCACACAGCAAGTGGCACATTGTCCCCCCAAGAATCACTGATGAACATAAGTCTACTGGAGCTAAGGGCAGTGTATTTAACCCTGCTAGCCTTTGCTTCTCATCTGCAAGACAAAGTAGACCCATCAGGGTGGCCACATGTTGGATCTGATGTTCTCACTGGGGCTTGAGATCAGTAGTCTCAGGACTGATCAGGTCGTTTGGTCCGATCATTGCACGGTGAAGTTCTTGTTCGGAGCCCCGCTTGATAGCCCTCCCCCTGCAGAGATGGTCAGCTATCGCCCTTTCAGGGGGTTGACCCCTGAGGGTATTTTGGCGGTGGCTGACCTATCTAGTGTGGACAGTGCATGCTTTGGGGGTGTGTGCGTGACAGTTGATGCCTATAATAAGGTGCTGTCTGGTGCGCTTGACTCACTCGCACCAGTCCATGTACGACCCAGGTTTTCTCACTTGAGGTCCCCTTGGTATGATGAGGAGCTCAAGGCGATGAAGACGTTGGGTCAGAGATTAGAGTGTTGCTGGTGGAAGTCTGGCCTGGAGGTAGACAAACTGGCCCTACGTGTGCACTATGGTGCATACCAGGGGCAATCAACTGTAAGAAGGCAGAATTCCTGTCCAGAGAGATTGCTGCCAGGAGGAACTGACCAACTGTGCTCTTTCGGACTGTGGACGGGTTTCTCCATCCTTCTTGTCTACAGCCGAAGGTAGCCTTTTCGAACGCATTGTGCGAGGAGTTTGCTTGGTTCTTTTCGGACAGGGTGTCTGCCATCAGACAGGGGGTTCCGCCAGTGGGCCAGAGTTTGGCCGACAGTGGTCACCATCAGTGACCAGAGAGCACTCCGCCTGTTTGGGTTGAGTTTAGACTGGTGGAGGTGGCTGAGGTCACTGAGATTGTGTCCAAGCTTTGGCAGATCTTTTGTGAACTGGACCCAGTTCCAACTCGTTTCTTAATGAGATGTGTTGACTCCGTTGGCCCGGTGTTTGCCTTGATTGTCCAGTGTTCCTTGTCAAAGGGGCTCTTTCCCAATGTCTTGAAGGAGGCATTGGTGAGACCCCCTCTAAAAAAAACATAGTTGGACCCTGACGTCATGGCAAATTACCGTTCCATCTCCAGTCTTCCATTTTTGGGTAAGATTGTGGAGAAGGTGGTGGCACTTCAGCTTGAGGAGCATCTCATGGCCCATGATCTATATGAGCCGCTCCAGTCTGGGTTTCATGCGAGGCATAGCACAGAAACTGTGCTAGTTCGGGTGCATAATGACCTCCTTAGGGCTAGAGATCGAGGGGAGGGGACAATTCTTGTTCTCGTGGATCTCTCGTCAGCGTTTGACACGGTGGACCATCGAGTGTTACCTGACCACCTAAGGGAATTCTGTGGACTCGCCGGCACAGTCATATGCCTGGTTTGAGTCCTTTTTTATCTAACAGGAAGCAGAGGGTAGTGATGGGGAATTTCTCCTCCTCCCCTGGCCAGCTGTCATGTGGAGTTCCCCAGGGTTCGGTCTTGTCGCCGATGTTGTTTGCTGAGTATATGCTGCCCCTGGGAGAGCTCATTAGGAAGTACAGTCTGGGTTTTCATTGCTATGCTGATGATACCCAGCTGTATCTTTCCTTTGCCTCTGGAACATCTTGCGCAGTGGAAGTGCTAAACAGCTGCCTTGCTGAGATCAGTGACTGGATGGCCTCCAGCTGGTTGCGACTCTGATTCTTTCCTCTTCTAATTTCCATTCTGATTTTCACTCCTTTCCTGTCCATACAGTCCCCCCCCCGGACTGTTGGGAGATGATTTTGCGCCTGACCCAGATCTTCGTCTGGGTGATGATGTTGAAGGAGCAGGGAATAATCCTGCTGCAGATCCTGTGGTCGAAGACCTTTCCTTTAAGTCTCTGCTGAAAAATTTAAATTCCACTCTTTCTCTCTAGACTATAGAAATCGACCCTGGGAAGCTTTTAAAACTCCAATACCTACATGTCCCAGAGATCCCTATGGATTTAACCCCTCCGGTACAATCATCTTTTGAGACCCTTTCTCAGATGGTATGGAACAATCCTGCTCTCATCCCTTCCATGGCTAAGTCCATAGATAGGAAGTATGCTGCTCCCAAGGATCAACCCATATTGGCCTCACAAGCTTTTGCTGATCCCATTGTTGTCTTAGCAACGAATGACAAGGCCGTCCTCCCTCAGGCATCCTCAGCCCGGCCTATCAATAAATAATCTCTTAAGATAGATACCTTGGGTAAGAGAGTCTCAAGTGAGAAGACCTGGGTCGTACATGGACTGGTGCAAGTGAGTTGAGCGCACCAGAAAGCGACTTATTATAGGCATCAGCTGTCATGCACACACCCCCAAAGCATGCACTGTCCACACTAGATAGGTCAGCCACCGCCAAAATACCCTCAGGGGTCAACCCCCTCAAAGGGCGATAGCTGACCATCTCTGCAGGGGGAGGGCTATCAAGCGGGGCTCCAAACAAGAACTTCACCGTGCAATGATCGGACCAAATGACCCGATCAGTCCTGAGACTACTGATTTCTTAAGATAGATACCTTGGGTAAGAGAGTCTTTGCTGCTTCCTCCCTGGGTATGCGTATTGCGAGCTACCAGGGCTATTTTTCTCAATATGAGTTTGTCCTTTGGCATTCACTCAAGCAAATGGTAGAAGCTCTGCTTGAGTCAGATACTAATTCAGAGCTACTTCACACCATAACCAGGGGCATCGAGTCCAGTAACCAACAGGTTAAAGCTGCAACGGACGCTCTCGATACTACTTCTTGAGCGGCAACGGCAGGCATTTGTACCTGTCGCCACTATTGGCTACGTACTTCTTGCTTCACGAATGATGTCCAGGAGCAGGTCATGACCTTACCCTTCAACGGTATGTATCTGTTTGGACCCCAGGTGGAAAAAGCTCTGGAAGCCACACAGAAGACTAGGTCAGCCATTAAGATAGCTCGACCCGCACCGCCCCCTCTCGGGGGGGATGCCAATAAGCGACAATTTCACAACCATCAGACCTTTCAGGGCAAAGGTAGGGGGGGCTTAACAAAAGCCACACCCCACAGCCACAAAGGAAAAAGCAGCAGAAGGCACAAGGCCCCAAAGCGCCCAGTAATACCTTCTGAGTTCTTGGCCCAGGTCCCACCTCAACTGCCCGAGGGGGACTCTTCCTCAGCAGTGGGAGGACATCTGACTCAGTTCTATGATCGTGGAAGTCTATAACGTAAGACAAATGGGTCCTCCAGATAATCCGCGAGGGGTATTAGCTCAATCATTCAGAACCCCCCCCCCCGGATCATCCCCCCAAATGACAGCCCAGGTTGTCGGCAGTACAATCAGACCTTCTTGCTTCCAAGGTGCAAGGCCTTCTGAACAACAGGGCAGTAGAAGTAGTCCTGCCGGACCAATGAAACACAGTTTTCTACTCCCATTACTTTCTAGTTCCGAAGAAAACTGGAGGCATGCTCAACATTCTGGATCTCAGAAAGTTAAACAAATTCCTTCAAAAGGAAAAGTCCAAGACGATATCTCTAGGTATCCGTCTACCTTTGCTTCATCAACACAATTGGCTAGCCTCCCTGGACATGCAGGATGCTTGCCAGCACATTCTTATACACCCAAAGCACCAGAAATACCCGAAGTTTGTGGCTTTAGGTCAACATTATCAGTTCAGAGTCCTGCCCTTTGGGCTATCCTCAGCACCGCAAGTTTTTACAAAAGTGTTGTGCAATTCTCACAGCGCATCTCGGGAAAATCAGAATTCAAGTGTTTCTATATCTGGACGACTGGCTTCTAGCAAGCCCTTCCAGACAGGGAACTCTGGACGCCATAGCCAAGACTTCAGACTTCCTCACGTCCATGGGAGTCCTGCTAAATCGCAACAAATCAGAAGAAAGGGTTCTGAAAGAACTCCTAAAACTGAAGGTGGACAAAGCAATGCAGCCTGATGGAATTCACCCCAGAATTCTACAAGAATTAAGGAGAGAACTAGGGACACCACTGACTACCCTTTTTAACAAATCATGTGAGGATGGTGTGGTACCTGAGGACTGGAGGAAGGCGGATGTGATACCCCTTCACAAAAGTGGGAGCAAGACAGGCAGGAAACTACAGACCTGTCAGTTTGACCTCTGTGGTAGGGAAAGTAATGGAATCACTTCTGAAGGAAAGAATTAGTTTTGAATTAGTTAGAATTGAGTACCTAGAGGCCAGTGGGGCACAGGACCCAAGACAGCGTGGGTTCACAGTGGGAAGGCCATGTCAGACAAATCTAATTGATTTATTTGACTGGGTGGCCAAAGTAGTAGACCAGGGAGGGGCTGTGGACATGGCCTACCTAGACTTTAGCAAGGCATTTAACACAGTCCCACACAAAAGATTAATAGTCACATTAATCAGCCTGGGAGTGGGTTCTAGGGTGGTAGCCTGGGTAAAACATTGGCTAGACAACAGGACACAAAATTTAATTGTAAATGGAGTCCACTCTGAAGAAAGAGGAGTTACTAGTGGGGTACCGCAAGGTTCAGTACTGGGTCCAGTCCTTTTTAATGTCTTTATAAGTGATATTACAGAGGGACAGGAAGGAAAAGTATGCCTCTTTGCAGATGACACAAAGGTCTGCAATAGGGTTGATACACAAGGAGGCATGGAAAGGATGAGAAGGGACTTGGCAAGGTTGGAGGAATGGTCAAAAATATGGCAGCTTGAATTCAATGCAAAGAAGTGCAAAATAATGCACCTGGGAAATAAAAACCATGGGGAAGATTACGTAATGGGGGAGGTAGTAAGAACAACAAAAATGGAAACGGATCTGGGGGTAATCATATCAGATGACCTTAAGGTTAGCAAGCAATGTGAGAAGGCAGTAGGGAGGGCTGGGGGATACTGGGATGTATAGGGAGAGGCATCAGCAGTAGAAAACAGGAAGTTGTTATCCCTCTGTACAGACAGTTGGTGAGACCCCATCTGGAGTACTGAGTCCAGTTCTGGAGACCCCATCTCTGCAAGGACATAGACAGGATGGAGGCAGTCCAGAGTAGAGGAGAGCAACTAAATTGGTGCAGGGTCTGCAAGAGAAGCCATACGAGGAGAGACTAGAGGAGCTTAATATGTATACTCTTGAGGAAGGAAGGGAGAAGGGGGACATGATAGAAACTTTTAAGTACCTCAGTGGAATCAAGAAAGTACAAGAGGGTAGCATCTTTTAGAAAAAGAGTTGTGCAATCCCCCTCCTCATCAAACTCTGGTTCATAAAACTCTTCAGGAGAATAATCCTGAACCGGGGGAACCGACTGAACCGAACCCCTGCCAGAAGGCGCCGATCGGTCGGAACCAGACGAAGCGATTCATCAATCTGAATCGCTCTGGCTATCTTTTTGGAACCTGAAGGTCTGGATCCGAACCGGACGATTTGTCCTTGCGCTTTCTTTTAGTAGGAACCGATCCCTCAGGATTGGCTCTCCTCTTGCCCAAAGAAGTATCGCTCTGGTCAGAGGGCACTCCTTCTGGTTCGGTAGGAACCGAACTGGGCTGGCCTTCCGGGTCAGCAGATTACTCGGCCTCCTTATCCCTAAGTCTACTTAACATTTTATCCAAAGTAGACTTAGGGAAATTCTTGCAAATTTGGCAGTCTGAATCGAGGTGGTCAAACCCCAGACAGTAAACACAAGTGGTGTGGGGATTGGCCTTAGCAAAGACCTCCCCACACACACTGCTGTGTTGAAACCCCACAGTGGGCCCGTTTTTTTTTTTCTTGGGTTTCTCAGACATGACCAACCTAAAAAAACTTACCCTTTATACAGCAACCGCCAGACAAGATTCCCCTATCGGTTTCTCACCTTGTAATGGGTGTTGGAAAAAAACGTTCAATTCACGTTTTTTTTTAAACCAATACGGACTGGTAACCACACACTAAACTTTTTCACAAGAGATTTTTCCAAAGGATCGGTTCAGCCGAACCGACCGAAAAAATGTAGTTTACAATTTCCACACAATAACTATCTTAAGTACTTACAGTACCACAGACAGAGTCCTGAACCAACAAACGGAACTTATTGTGGACTGAAACCGACAACTTTAACTGACTTTGAACTGAGCAGAAGGAGAAATCTCTGGAATGACTATTCAGTAAGGTGGAGTAAAGAATCTGACGGTTTAGTTTCAAAGTATTACAGACAGAGTCTTCAACCAAGCTTGAGCCCAGCATTCTATGCCTGGCATAGAATTTTAACCCTTCACTCTCTGGGGCAGTTCAAGTGCTGGAGCTAACTGCAATTGTCAGAATACAGCAAGACTCCATTAGAAGAAACATAATTACTAAAGTGAGTAATTTTTTCTTTCAGCTCTTCTTGAGCCAGTACATTCCTTGTCTCTGGCTCAGTTACCTGTAGTTAAGAGGTTTCTTAAGGGTATTCTGCATACGAGACCTCCTATCAGATGTCCAGTTGCAGCCTGGGACATTAACCTTGTGCTAGACATGCTCACTCGTAAACCTTTCGTGCCTCTAGCTACCTGTGAGTTGAAGTTCCTCTCTTGGAAAATGGCCTTCCTGGTGCCCATCATTTCGCCCCGTAGAGTTTGTGAAATACATGCTTTGGTCACAGACCCTCCATACACTGTATTTCACAAGGATAAAGTAGTTCTTCAAACAACATGAAGTCTTGCTATATTATAGACATTAGCAGTTTGATCCAGCTCTAGAACTGCCCCGGAGTGCAATGGTTAAAACCATTCCAAAATAGAATTTTGGCACGAGAGCAGTTCTATCTGTGTCATTTCAAACTTGAGCTGTCAGATTCTTTACTCTGCCTCAGTGAACAGTCGCTCCGGAGATTTCTCCTTCTGCTGGTTCATTTCTCGGTTTAAAGTGTTTTCTCGATTGGATTTAACCGAGAATAGTTTTTTTTAACCCATAAAACCATTCGGTTCAAGCTCTATCTGTGGTAACCGTAAGTAAATGAAGGTTTTGTCTGTGTGGAACTTGTAGTTATCAGTTCGGTTTTGAACTGATCAGTGGGTTTAAAACTCATTTAAAACTAAAGTTACTATTTTAGAGTCCGGTTCCGGTTCTTATCGGTTCTAAAAAAGCGGATTTATTACATTTTTTCAATACCGTGACACGGTTAGGAACCGATAAGGGTGTCTTGCCTGGCACTGCTGTTAAAAGGGCAAGTTTTTGGTTAGGCTGGCATTATGTCTGAGAAACCCAAAGAAAAACCGGGCCGACTGGGTTCTAACACTGTGATGTTTGTGGGAAGTCTTTGCCAAGGCTGACCCAACACCACATGTGTTTATTGTCTGGGGTTTGACCACCTCCAGTCAGACTGCCAGGTATGTAAGAATTTCCTGCAGCCACCCTGGAAAAAAGATTGGGCAGGCCTCAGGGAACGAGAGGCCAAAAGTCCGCTGACCTGATGGCAGCCTGGTTCGTGCCAACCGAACCAGAGGGAGTGCCTCTGACCAGGGCCAGACTTCTCGGCAAAAGAAAAGCTGGTCCTGAGGAACCAATTCCAGTAAAGAAAACAAGAAAATCAGCAGGTCTGAGTCCAAAATTCCTTCTCCAACTGCTGCAGAGATAGCAAAGCCATACAAATTGTCCAGTCACTGTCTCAGGGTCCGTCCGAACCACCACTATCTGGTAAAAGGTCGGTTCGTCCGGTCCCAGTGGTTCAGGATTATGATATTGAGGAATTTTATGAACCAGAGGAGGGGGAGGAGGATTATGAACAGTATGAATGTGGCTGGGAAGGTCTGGGTGTGCCCATTGAACGGACATCTCCCCAGACAGACCTTTAGAATCTCCCTATGCTGTCTGAGTCCCCATCTCATTTTATGTTTTATAAAAAGTTGCTGAAACCCTCCAGCTTCCTTTAGAAGAGGCTGTGGATGAGCAAGAGGAGCCTGATTTTGTAGAAATGATGGATATTCCAGAGTCTAGGAGATTGTCTATTCCTTTACATAAGTCTTTTAGGAAACAAACAATTAAAATTTTAAAAGCTCCTAATTCTGTGCCTCCTGTAGATAAAAGATGGACAGAAGGTATACATTGTCAGGCCCTGATACAAATTCCTTTCTCAGCAATGCAGTCATGTTAGGGTAGTTCAGGCTGCTGCCTGTGATAAAGCTAATATTCCCTTGGCTTCACATCCTCCTGACAAGGATTCCAGGAAGATTGATGCCATGGCAAAAAAAAAAAACAGTATATGGCAGCCTCTCTGGGACTCAGGCAAGCAAATTATATGGCTTATGTAGCTAGGTATCAGAAATCTAGATGGGATACTGTTATGCAGTTGGCCAAGCAGGCCCATTGCCAGCTGGCTAGTGAACTAGAACAGGTGGCTGCTGATGGCATTGAAGCCTCTAAGGTTCAGTTTCATGCTGCTGTGGATGTTAATGATGTTTCCTCTAGGGTCAGGCCACATCTGTAGCTTTCGTAGGTTGGCCTGGCTCAGGTGTACTAGTTTGTCACAGGATACCCAGACTAAGGCTATGGATTTTCCTTGGTGGGAAATTCTCTGTTTGGAGAGCAGACAGAGAATTACATGAAGAAGATGGATGAATATAGGACTACTTACAAGAGTGCCCAGGCTAAGGAGCGGCAAGCCACTCCTCAAGGCATGCCCCAGGGGTAGGGGTAGGCCTTTTCACAGGCCTTTCTACCAGACTCAGGCCTCCTCTGCCTATGCTCAGAGGGGCTTCTTCAGAGGCAGGGGCAGACGAGGGTGGGCAGACCTGCTCCCACCCCCAGCCTAAAGCTCCTGATAACAGGCACCCTGATGGGGTGCCCAGGGCCGATTCTCCTGTACCAGTGGGGGGCAGGCTTGCTTACTTCAGTCAGAATTGGGCTTCTTTAACCTCAGACAAGTGGGTTCTGGAAGTAGTAAGCCAGGGTCTGGTTCTCAGCTTCAAAAAGTTTCCCAAGTTGAGAAGCAGACTTTTTCTACCTGCAAGTGCTTCAGAGACCCTCGCTCTGGAAACAGAGGTCTCATCCCTGTTAGCTCTCAGAGCAGTAGAAAGGTTTCCTCCCCTGCATCAGGGCAGGGGTCTGTATTCCAGATAAAGTTCAAAATGGTAACTCTGGCAATGATTTTACCTTCCCTAAGGCCAGGGGACTGGCTAGCCTCCCTGACCTCAAGGATGCCTATTTCCATGTCCTAATCAGAAGATCCCATCGAAAGTACCTCAGATTCGAACTGCCCTCAGGTCATTACCAGTTCAGAGCAATGCCCTTCGGCCTTACCTCTGCTCCAAGGGTATTCACAAAGTGTCTAGCAGTGGCAGTGGCCCACTTAAGGAGGCAGAGGATTGCTGTTTTTCCCTATCTAGACGACTGGCTCATTGTAGGCCAGTCCCCAGAACAGGTAAAATCTCACCTGCAGGTCCACCCAGCTTCACCTCCTGGGTTTCTGCTAAACCTACCAAAGTCGGTTCTGAACCAGTCCAGGTACTCACCTTTATAGGGGCAGAATTGGACACAAAGCTAGCCAGAGCCTTTCTTCCCCAGAAAGGGTAAGGAATTTAGTGGCTCTGGCCTCTTCCTCACTCTGCAGGTCTCTCGACCAGCAAGACACTTTCTGCAGCTCCTGGGGCACATGACTGCATCCACAGCTGTTGTGCAGGGAGCCAGATTTCAGATGAGAGACATTCAGTTTCACTTGAGAACCTTTGGTCTCAGAGAAGAGACCCCCTTTCCAAGTTGGTCCCAGTGACTCGAACCTTGATCCTAGCTCTCCAGTGGTGGAAGGATCAGAGCAATTTAAGAGTGGGGGTCCCCTTCATTTCCCCTTCTCACGACTTGACTCTCACTACAGATGCTTCCCTTCTGGGTTGGGGAACCCACATGGGCGACCTTTCCACTCAGGTTTTTGGTCCCCCCAGGAATCTCTGCTCCACATCAATTTGCTGGAACTCAGAGCTGTCTTTTTAGCTCTTCAAGCTTTTTCTGCATCTGTCCACAACAAGGTGATACAAGTCAGAACAGACAACACCACAACAATGTGGTACATCAACAAACAGGGGGCACTCGGTCTTCGGCCTTGTGCACCGAGGCAATGAAGTTGTGGTCTCTGGTCTATTCCCTGAACACTTCCCTCATAGCAGTTCATCTTCCAGGGAAGGACAATGTCCTAGCGGATGCCCTCAGCAGGATTTCCCAGGGCCATCACCAATGGTCCCTGGATCCTCAAGTGCTGGGGATAGTTTTTGCCAGGTGGGGCATCCCTCACATAGATCTTTTTGCAGCCCCAGACAATCACAAACTTCCTCTGTTCTGTTGCAGGCCTCCAGTGCTGGGCTCAATTCCCCTGGATGCCCTTCTTCTGGATTGGGAGGGGAAGTTCCTCTATGCTTCCCCCTCTTTCCTCTCCTATTCAAAGTACTAGTCAAAATCAGATCTCAGCCTTGCAGGGTGATTCTGATTGCCCTGGATTGGGCCAGGCAGCCCTGGTACCCACTCCTTCTGTCTCTGACAGTCCATCTTCCCCTGTGCCTCCCCAGGAATCACAATCTGTTGACTTGTGCCCAGGGAAGGGTTTGGTATCCGGACCTCAAATCCCTCAACCTCAAGGCCTGGCTCTTGAGGAGTTAGAGTTTGCTGATTTACACCTCTCTCAGGGTGTTCTTGAGATCCTAAAGGCTTCCAGAAAGCGTTCCACTAGGGCTACTTATAGTTCTAAATGGAAAAGGTTTTCCATTTGGTGTGCTGGGAAAAATATTTCCCCAGAATCTGCTGAATTGCCCATTTTGTTAGATTACATGGTCCATCTTAATTCCTTGGGTCTCAGACCAGCTACCCTGAGAGTTCATTTGGCAGCTGTGTCTGCTTTTGTGTCAGCAGGAAAGTCATCCCCTCTTTCCTCTCATCCTGTGTTTTCCAAGTTTTTTAAGGGATTACTCCATACTAATCCTCCCTTTCAGGAATCGGCCCCTGCTTGGGACCTTAATGTTTGCATTGCCCAGTTAATGCAACCCCCTTTTGAACCTCTGTCTTCTGCAGAGCTTAAGTACCTAACTTGGAAAACTGTTTTTCTAGTGGCTATCACTTCTGCCAGACGATAAGTGAATTACAAGCCTTGTCAGTGGAGACTGACTTTATTTCTTCCACAGGGATAAGGTAGTCCTTAGGACTAATAGGAAGTTTTGCCTAAGTTGGTTTCAGATTTCCATCTTAATCAATCTATCTCCTTCCAGTATTTTCACTGATCACTCCTCTTCGGGTGAGAGGAGGTTGCACAACCTGGATGTTAAGAGAGCTCTTAGTTATTATATAGAGCGTACCCAAAGGTCACAGGTTGAATCCCTCCAACTTTTCCTTACCTATGGTGAAGTTGGGAAAGGCAAACCTGCCACTAAGAGATCAATAGCCAGGTGGATTGTCTCTTGTATCCAATTTTGTTATCAGAAAGTGGGCAGAGCCCCCGGTTTGAGGGCTCATGCGTCTCTAGCTGCTGCCAGAGATATCCCTTTATTAGAGATTTGCCATGCTGCTACTTGGAAAACGGTACACACTTTTACCAAGCATTACTCCCGGGATGTCCAGGCCAGGAGAGATGCTCGGTTTCTTTACAGCTGTTCTTCAGAGCCTATTCCTAAGTAGGTTCTGCCCTCCTCCATGGAGGTACTGCTGTGTATTCTGCTAATGTCTATAATATAGCAAGACTTCATGTTGTTTGAAGAAAAATTACTCACCTTAGTAATGTTGTTTCTTCTAATGGAGTCTTACTATATTATAGACCTCCCCAACCTGTCCCTCTCAGAACCTCTACTTGGTGGGGTGCGGGCAACTAGTGTGGGCACTACTTATGTCCTGTTAGCATTTTGTCCCTTTGGGACTTTGGGGTGTGTATGTGTACGCGTGTGTGTGTTTTATTATACTTATGTTCCATTTTCATATTATTAGAATGGTGTTAGTATTTCTGGTCCCCTGACTTGAGTCTTGGGTGTTGGGACCATCAATGGTTGTTATTATTTAGGTAGCCATTTGGCTAGTGTAGTTACAGCTTCCACACAGACCTTAGTGAGTTTGGCTCGTAAAGATCTGACAGTTCAAGTTTGAAATGACACAGATAGAGCTGCTCTCATGCCAAAATTCTATTTTGGAATGGTTTTAACCATTGCACTCCGGGGCAGTTCTAGAGCTGGATCAAACTGCTAATGTCTATAATATATCAAGACTCCATTAGAAGAAACAACATTACTAAGGTGAGTAATTTTTTCTTAGGACTCACCCTAAGTTTCTTTCTAAGATTGTCTCAGAATTTCATCTAAACCAACCTTTAGTCCTACCTACCCACTTTGCTAACTTTCAGAATGAAGGGGAACATACCCTTCATTCTTTGGATGTTAAGAGAGCACTGTGATTCTATCTGGATAGAACAAAAGAAATTCGTAAGGCTCAACAACTGTTTGTTTCCTTCAGCGAGACCCAGCTGGGTCAACCTGTCGCTATTAGGTGCCATTTCAGCGTGGCTGGTAGCATGCCTCCGCCATTGCTATTCTATGGCACAGGTTAAGCTAGAAGGCAGAGTGTACGCTCACTATTCTAGAGCAGTCGCGGCATCTCTTGCGGAAATCCGCAACGTGCCTATTGCAGATATTTGCAATGTGGCTACATGGAGCTCAGTGCATCCTTTCATTAAGCACTATGCTTTAGATGTCCATGCCAGACGACATCTGTTGTTTGGTAGTACTGTTCTTAACGGACTTCTGTTCTAAGTATGTGAGCTCTCAGTTTCTCCAGCCGCCTGTCTCAGGGGTTTATTAGTTCAGTACTCTCTCATTAGTGTGAATGAGTGGTGGAGACTTTATGTCCAGGAAGATATGGAAATTACGTACCTACCGTAATTCTTGATCTTCTTGGACGAAGTCTCCACCACTCATTCACACGCCCACCCGCCGTCCCCCGAGCTCACGTCTCTGTTTTTGGTCTTCACTCCCTAAATGTCTGGGCTGTGAAGACTCTATTGGTGACCCTTCTTACACGGGTAATTCGGACTATCTTACTGTATGTCCAATTTTGTTAGGTTAGACCTCTAGGTTAGTTACTCTGCACCTCCTCAGGGGAAAAAAAGGTACTGAGGCGGCTGGAGGGTCGACGCCGAGGTAGTCTTTACTGCATGAGCCACAGCTCACGGTGCCACTTCCTTGCAGTTCCATCTCTGACGCCGACCCTCTTGAAAACTTTGCTTCTGCTGGATCCTGAGGCACCTCCAGGCGTGAGTCAGTAGTGTGAATGAGTGGTGGAGACTTCGTCCAAGAAGATAACAAATTACGGTAGGTACGTAATTTCCATTTCTTGACAGCGGATTGACACTTGAGTTTTGGGTGGCGCCCGTTGTCCGTACTAGTTTTTATCATCTGAGGAATATCGCCAGGATAAAGTCCCTAGTTTCGGGCGCAGGACCTCCCCACCTTGGTGCATGCCTTTGTGACGTCCAGGCTTGACTACTGTAATGCACTCTGTCTCAGGGTCTCTGAGGATACCCTACGCTGACTGCTGGTGCAGAATGCGGCAGCGAGACTGTTGACAGGACAGCCTAAGTACTGTCACATCACTCCGGTGCTGCGTCAACTGCACTGGCTGCCGGTTAGGTGGAGGGTCCTCTTTAAGGTGGGTTTGCTCACCTTTAAGGCCCTACATGGCCTGGGCCCTGGTTATCTGAAGGACCTTCTTACTCCGGCTGTCTCTGTCTGCTCCCTCCGCTCCTCCTCTAGGGCCCTCCTCGCGATTCCCAGGACGAGGTTAAAAACAGCTGGCGACAGACCATTTAGTGTTGCCGCCCCCGTCCTGTGGAATTTGCTCTCTTCAACTGTTAGGAAGGCCCCTTCTGTGGAGGTATTTAAAACCTGCCTCAAGGCCTTCTTGTATAATCAGGCATTCCCAGACTGTGTTTTATAGTCCTTACCTGTTCTCAGAACCTTATGATTAGGTTAGCCTTTGGCTTCTTTGAGTAGTAGTTGCTGCTGTTGAGAGTAGTATTTATACAACATTTTGTTTTAATTTCTGGAATATTGTATGTTTATATTCAATAGCATGTTGTTATGTATTTATTATGATTTGTAGTATGAAATTTTAATATGTTCAGCGCCCAGAGTCTCCGGGATGGGTGTTTCTTAAATAAAATTTGTCTTGCCTTGCCTTGCCTAGTGCAAGTCAGGACAGACAATACCACAACCATGTACTACATCAACAAGCAAGGAGGAACCAGGTCCACCCCTCTATGCTCAGAAGCAATGAGACTGTGGTCCCTGGCATACTCTACGCAGGTAACACTAACAGCCATGCACCTTCCAGGCAATGTTTTGGCAGACTCACTAAGCAGGGTCAGTCAAGACCATCACGAATGGTCACTGAATCCACAGGTACTCAGTTCAGTTTTCAGAAGATGAGGCACCCCAGAGGTGGATTTGTTTGCCTCCACAGAAAACCATCAATTGCCCCTGTTCTGTTGCAGGCCACCACACAAGGGGACAATCCCTCTGCATGCAATGGTCTTGGAGTGGACAGGGAAGTTCCTATACGCTTTTACTCCATTTCCATTGATGCTTAGCACCCTAGTGAAACTAAGGTCCCAACCAGCTACAATGATTCCAGTAGCACCAGACTGGGCCAGACAGCCTTGGTACTCCCTTCTGCTGACTCTGTCGGTAGCCCTGCCAGTTCACCTGCCCAGGAGGCACAATCTGCTGACAGCCTCCCAGGGCAGAATCCTGTTTCTGAACCTCAAGTCTCTGAGGCTCAAGGCCTGGCTCTTGAAGACCTAGAATTTGCTAGCCTTAAGCTGTCAGAAGAGGTACTGACTGTGCTTAGAGGCTCTAGGAAACCTTTCACTAAGAAGACCTATTCCTTTAAATGGAAGTGGTTTTCCATATGGCATTCAGGCAAAGGTACTGACCCTTCCAAATCTGACTTGTCTGTCCTTCTGGACTACTTGACACATTTGTACACACTGGGCCCGAGACCATCCACCCTTAAGGTACACTTGGCTGCAGTCTCAGCATACATATCGGCTGTCAAGGAGAGGTTCATGTTCTATCATCCAGTATTCAGAACATAAAGGATTGAATCGCCTGCACTCTCCTTTGAGGGAGCCAGTCTCTTCTTGGAATCCAAAAGTCTGCATTGCCAAACTCATGGAGCCTCCATTCGAACCAATGGCTACTGCAGATTTGAAGTATGTCACTTGGAAAACTGTTCCTAGTGGCCATTACCTCTGCCAGGTGGATCAGCGAATTACAGGCCCTGTGCACAGATGTGGATTACATCTCATTCCACAGGGACAAGGTGGTCCTCAGGACTAATAGAAAATTTCTTCCTAAGGTGGTATCTGACTTCATCTGACTCAGATTATGACTCTACCTGTTTTCTTCACAGAGAACACTAGTTCTCCTAAAAGGAAGCTTCATTGCCTGGATGTCAAAAGGGCCATCAGCTGCTGTACTGACAGAACCAAGGGATACAGACCAGAACAGACTCTGCTCTTCCTCGCTTATGGTGATGTGGGCAAAGGAAGAGCTGCCACAGAATGTACCATTGTTCACTGGATAGTGGTATGCGTACAGTTTTGTTACAATAAAGTGGGTAAACAAGCTCCCCTGGGCCTTAGGGTTAATTCCACCAGGGGCACAGCTGCATCTGTGGCAGCTATAGGATGCTGGGATGTATAGGCAGGAGCATCACCAGCAGGAAAAGGGAGGTCATAATTCCGCTATACAAGACACTAGTGAGGCCCCACCTGGAGTACAGTGTACAGTTCTGGAGACCATACCTACGTAAGGACATAGACAGGGTAGAGAAGGTTCAGAGGAGGGCAACAAAGATGGTGCATGGATTGCATCACAAGTCCTATGAAGACAGGTTGAAGGAACTGAACATGTTCTCTGGAGGAGAGGAGGAGAGAGGGATATGATAGAGACATACAAGTATCTTACAGGGAGGAACAGGGTGCAGGAAACACTATTTTTAGCGAAAAAGATGTTCCAGGACTAGAGGCATGGGATGAAGTTGGAGGGAGGACGATTCAGAGGAAACATGAGAAAATTTCTTCACAGAACGGATGGTGGACAAGTGGAACACCCTGCCAGAGGAAGTGGTGGGGGCTGAAACAATCACGGGATTTAAGAATGCATGGGATAGACATAAAGGAATTCTGGAGGTCAGGGGTAAGGGGCAACAGACTTCTAGGAAAACAAACTGAACTTACAAGCTCAAATGGGCAGACTGGGTGGGCCATAGGCCCTTATCTGCCGACACTGTCTATGTATCTATGTAGCATCAAGGGATATCCCACTGTTTGAAATCTGCAAGGCAGCAGCTACTTGGAAAACAGTGCACACCTTTACAAAGCACTACAGCCTGGATCTGCAATCCAGAAGTGATGCCAGGTTTGCACAGCAGTTCTGCAGAACCTGTTTTCAAAATGGGTTCTCTGCCCAACCTCCAAAGGTACTGCTTGGTAGTCTGCATAAGTCTAATCATAGTAATTGATTCCAGGGGTTAGAAGAAAAAATTACTAACCATAGTAATCTTGTTTCTTCAATGAGATCAGTTATTATGATTAGAATTCCCACCCTGCCTCCCCTACCAGAACCATTAAAAAAATGTGTTTACAATAAGTAGAGGGATTTTTCGTTCTGCATCTCTGCTTTAGCATAAGCATGGGCCACTTCTGAGAGTCACACATTTGAACCAGTTGATGTGCTTAGTGAACCCACCTTTTGGGTTTTTGCATTCAGGGATATGTGGTTTTGGGGGTGGCTTAATTTACTTTTAATGATAAGATTAGTTAGAGGGTCTTACACCCTATTAGGCTTCACAAAGAATCTGAAGCACCTGGAGCGCAGCAGTTGCTAGGGCAGCAGTTTGAAATTGGCATGAGCCAATGAGAGTTCCATCATTTGCATATAGTTCTAAATTCAGTTCTCTCTCCGGGCAGTTCAACACAGGAGGCTGACTGCATATGTCTAATCATAACAACTGATCCCACTGAAGAAACAAGATTATTATGGTAATTTTTTCGTCCTGTCTACCTACTTTGCCAGCTTCCAGACTAAAGTTGCAAGGACTCTCCACTCACTGGATGTTAAGAAGGTCCTTAGAGTTTATCTGGACAGAACTAAGTACTTCAGTCAATTCAAACATCTCTTTGATCTTAATTGGAAGGGACAGCCAGTTACAAATAAGTGCATTTCTGCCTGGATTGTAAAATGTTTTTGCCACTGCCCTGCTATGGCTCAGGTAAAATTGAAGGGCAGTGTATCCACCCACTGCACCAGTGCGGTTGCCATGTGTCTGGCAGAAATACACTCTGTGCCTATTGGAGTGCTTCGCAGAGCTGCACCGTGGAGCACAGTGCACATATTTGCCAAGCGCTGTGCCCTGGAAGTCCATGCTAAGCAACGTGCCACTATTGGCAGGACAATTCTGAACGTATGACTATCCTTAGTGAGCCCTGAGCTACAGTCGCCTTAGGCCGGGGACTTTTTCCGAGCATGGCACTCTGGCCCAGTAGTGTGAATCAGTGACCTTTATCTTTTTTTTTTTTTTAAATATCTTCTTTATTTAGATTTTACAACATATATACAGACAAGTCATCCAGATCCAAGTGGTAAACATCAATTATACAGTTTTTACAGTCTCAGCTTAGTTATGGTAAAATGTATCTTTATAAAGGAGGGAGGTACATCCATGGTTGGTTTTGTCCACTGAGGCTAGGTAGCCCACAGCGTTGTCTAACCTGGCTATGAAGCAAAGAAAAGGAAAACGTTCTCCTGGATCCATGGTCCATCTATATTATCCCCGAGGGGAAAAGTCCAAACATATTCCAAGGCGCATCACTTGTTATGCTTCAGGCCTATCTCTGGTGTAGCTATGACCTTCTTTAATAGGTAAAATTGTTGTTCGTTTCTTCCCTCTTTGAGGGTACATTCCCAAATGACAGATTGGAGGCTCCTGGATAGAATGTCCCTTAAGTGGCTCTCTTTCAGTGTATCCTGGGCAGGCACCCAGCAGGCTTTACCCGGCTTCGTGTGGGCGGGGAGACCGTCCCGAGGCAGTTCAGTAGATTCAAGGTTTTCCACTCTAAGGAGTGAAAGTAGGGTCTTTTAACATGTACTGTAGTATATCTGCCATCTAGCCCATCCGGTACTGAACTTTTCTACTTGGTTGTTTAGGCTGTACGTTATTTTTTCCATAGTATAAATTTGTCTTGTGATGTTCCACCAGTCCTGAATTGTGGGGACTTTAGGAGTCAGCCATAATTTCGTAATGGCTTTCTTAGCCACGGAAAGGAGTATGAGAAGTAAATATCTGGTAATTGGGCCTCGTTAAGGTTTTGGGGAAAACAAAAAACAAAAACATCTCCATTGTCAAGTGGAGCTGAGGGTCTAACATTTCCTGTAGGTGGGTCTGCAAGAGTGCAAAATAGGGTCTCAGAAGCGGGCATTCCCACATAATGTGGGTGTGGTTTGCCCTAGGGTCCCCACATAGGTGCCAGCATGTAGCTGAGCAAGTTGAATTGAAATGTCTGGTAATTACAGGGGTTCTAAAGTATTGGACCAAGCTTTTCCACGCAAACTCACGCCACAGGTGTGAGCTAGTCACCCTGGCAGAGTAACCCCAAACTCGATGCCAGTCTTCAGGTGTTATCTGAAAGCCAGATTCCTGAATCCATTGCGCATGAATCTTATCAATGTGAGGGTAGCTCTGTGCATTCAGGGCTTGATAATATAGCGATATCAGATGGCTTTGTTTCAGGGTTTTGTTAAAAGTGACTTGGCTTTGTATTAACGGTGGGTGCTGCTCATGTTCCCAGATTATCCACGGTAGGCTATTAACATAATGTTGGAGTTGCAGGTACCGGTAAAAATCGCGATGTGGCAGGTTGTATTTCCTTTGGATTTCCACGTACGACCACATCATACCTTGGGACATTATCTGTCCCAGGTACTTCAGACCCTGCCTTTCCTATTGCCGAAAGCTGCCATCTAAGTTGTTTGGGGGGAAATTGCTCAAGTCAGCGATTGGGCATATAAGTGATAAAAAGGTTGTCAGCTTGTGTTTTTTTTTTGATGCTCTGCCAGCCGCGGAACGAGGCGCAAGCCAACGGTTTATATGTCGGTATGAAGTCCTGTTGCCCTCTAGTTGGTATAAGACCCGGAAATAAGTATGGTCATCCATCAAAGTTCGCTCGGTGTCCAGCCAGTGTGGATTGGATGTTTTAATTTGCCTGGACATCAGATGCATCAGTATTGCTGCCTGTTGGTAGTGCCTGAGGTCTGGGAGTGCCAGTCCTCCTTCGTGACGGGGGGGAGAGTGAGCATCTCTAAGTGCACCCGGGGTTTTTGATTGGCCCAAATAAATTTTGTGATGTGGCGGTTCAGTTCTCGGAAGGTCTTTAGTGGGAGGTGTATGGGGATATTTTGAAATAAGTACAGAGCTCTCGGAAGGGTTATCATTCTAACTAAGTCAATCCTCCGTGCCAAGCCTAGGGGAGAGTTGCCCAGGAGTTTAGGTCAGTTTTCAACTGCGAGATGAAGGGGGCATAGTTATACTTGTAGTATTCCATAGGGGTTTGGGGGATAAATACTCCCAGATATTTAAGTTTTTGTAAGTTCCACCTTCCTGGGATACTAGCCTGTAAGTTTAGTGAGGGGGAGTAGTGAAAGGTGAGCAGCTCCGTTTTAGTAAAGTTCAGCTTGTATCCCGAGACCAAGCCAAAGGAGTCTAGAATCTGCTTAACTGTGGAAAGGGATTGTTCAGGGTTCCGAAGATACATGAGGATGTCGTCCACGTAAAGGGCAATCCGGTGTTCACTTCCTCCAGTCTCCACTCCCTCTATTCCTCGGGCTTCTCTAATCCGCTGTGCCAGAGGCTCAATGAATGCTGCAAACAACAGAGGAGAGACGGGGCATCCCTGCCTCGTTCCCTTGTGTAGGGGAAAGTAATTGGAGTAATGTCCATTCACTTTTCCATAGGCCTGGGGGAAAGTATATATTTTGGAGAACTGTGATTAGAGCGGGGGGAAACCTGAACTTATGTAGCGTTGAGTAATGGAAAGGCCATGCCACCCAGTTGAATGCCTTTTCAGCGTCTAGGCTGACTAATATGGTTGGGATTTTGTTGGTTTGCATGTGGTGGGCCACATGTAGGGTGCGCCTAATGCTATCGGTGGTGGTGTGAGACTGAACAAATCCTGTTTGGTCTTTGTGTATTGGTAAAGGAAGCACCTGATCCACCCGATGGGTCAGTATACTAATAAATAATTTATAGTCCTGATTTAGTACTGATATGGGCCTATAAGAGGTACATAACTGTGGCTTCTTGTCCGGTTTGGGGATTACAGAAATCGTTGCGTATGACCAAGATGGCGGGGGGAGATTCCCCTCCAGTACTGAGTTGAAAACGTTAAGGAGATTGGGGGAGATCTGTGCCCTAGCCACTTTGTAAAACTCGGCCCCATATCCGACTGGTCTCAGTGATTTCAGAGATGTGGCATTTGCAATAGCGTTAGATAACTCCAATTCCATGATCGGAGCAATCAGGGCTTCACAGTGGTCTTCTGTGAGTCGTGGAAGAGTAATCGACTGTAGGAATTCAGCCAATTGTTGTGGGGATGCTGTATGTTCGGGGGTGTATAGAGACTTGCAGTACAGGGTAAAGGCCTCCGTAATATCATGCGTCTTGGTAAGATATTGTCCTCCCGACGGGTAACGCACAGCTAAGATCGTGGCCGCCTTTTTTTGTTTTCGAATTTGATATGCAAGCAGCCTCGTAGCTCTCGAGCCTACCTCGTAGAACTTTTGTCACAAGAAAGTCAGGGCTATCTCGGTTTCTTGTTGAATGAGCCGGTCCAGCTCGTACCTAGTCTCCTGTAATTGGGGGAGTATTGACGTGTCACCCTGTTTGTGGGCCATTTGTAGGAAGTGGAGGGTGTCTTCCAACTTAAGTCTTTGCGCTTTCTGCTGCCTTTCTTGCTCTGCAGCATGCTTTATTATATGCCCCCGGAGTACGGTCTTAATCATATCCCAGTGGATTGCAGGAGTGGAATCTGCCATCGGGTTGTTGGCTTTTATCTCTAGAATTTTCTCTGTGAGAAATTCACAGAACTGCTTGGAACGCAGATAGTATGGATTTAATCTCCAGTATGTCTCCTTAGGTTGGAGCCCAAAGTCCCATGTGGACATCTGGGAGGCATGATCTGAGATAGAAATATCTCCTATTTGAACATCCTGCAGTGACCCCAGGCTCTCCACCTGAGTATAGACCTGGTCAGTACGTGAGTAGGTGTGGTGAACTGGGGAATAGTAGGTGTAATTCCTCGAATGGGGATGTAGCTTCCTCCAAACATCACACCATCCCATCTTGGTCACAAATTTTTAAAAAAATCTTTGGGTTGCTGTTTGTTTAGGGGGTCTCATGTTGGTGGTGTCTATGCTGGGGTCAATAGTGAGGTTGAGGTCGCCTGCCATCATGAGCACCCCCTTTGTTTTTTGTATAATCTTATCCAGCAGGGACTTCATGTGGGACACCGAAATGCCCGGGGGAAAATATATGTTTGCTAGAGTTACCTGTTTGCTATTTAGCATGCCCTGTACCACCACCATGTGGCCCTCTGGGTCTGCCCAAGTGGACTCAACTTTAAAGGGAATGTGCGGGGAAATTATTATGACCACACCTCTTTGTCTCCCCGCTTTGGCGGAGGAGTGGAAGACCTGCCCCCGGCTCATCTTGGCCAGTTTTGCATGTTAAGTAGGGTTCATATGTGTTTCCTGAAGGTATGTCACGTCGGCCTTGGAGCGCCTGACAAATGCTAGGGTCCTAGATCTTTTAATGGGTGAGGCCAGGCCATTAACATTAAGGGAGAGTAGCTTCACCTTAGGAGAATACATTTTATAATTCATTGTATCCTGCTTTGTCTAGCCCCTCCACCTCCAAAAAGAGTCCCAAACCTGTCATTCTTAGAATATATATTTGCTGAGCTTATTTGCTTAGATCTAGTGATGGTAACATAGCAACAATAACCACTTAACATTCAGTTTTGACAACCAGTTACATCAACATACAAATAACAACAGATCAACATCTTCACTAACATAAACTTTACCTCGGGTAACAATAAACTGGTACTTCAATGGATCAGGAGGTCCTGATCCAATAGTAAGGAAAGACCTTACCTAAAATGCCCTGGGTATCCTGGGCTTTTAGCACCTTGGTGCTTAGTGGGAAAGGGTAATTGGGGTTAGGTGACGTGTGCAGCTGCCACATGTGGCTCCCTAGGATCCTGGTTGTTCTTGCAGGGGGAATACTGTTCTGAGGAGAGGTTCACCCTCTATAGGATCGGAGGAGGCACTAGTTCAAGATCCAGTGCCCCCCCATCCCCCACCCAATCAGGGCGGGGGGGGGGGAACAGTCCAACCGCCCTTTGCCATAGAGGCTGGTCATGGTCTCTGGGTGCCAGACCAGTAAACCAGGCCAGGCAAGGCATTCCCCAGCCAGACTCCGACCTGGCCACAGGCAGCCCCTCTGTCCGGTCCTTGTCCGACAGGGCAACAGCTCTCTCCTCCCCACCGGTAGTGATCCATAGGTGCTCGGTTCCACATATTTATTTTCCCTCCCATTGTGTACAAATGCCAACTGTAAGTGCTCGAGAGTTGAGGGTTCCAGTGTAGACTCAGGCCCTCTGTTGCACCCTCAAAAAGACCATTGACCGATTCACTCTACAACTGATTAGGGCCCTTTGACACCAAGTCCCAGGATGTGCACGCCAACCCTGTAGTCCCCCGGGGGTCCTCTCCAGTGCCCCCCATCCCCCATCAGGTGGCCTGTGTGAGAGGGGGCAGCCAGGGCCGCTAGGTGCCAGCAGCTTGTGCAGTATTGTTGCATTTTCCCAGTTCCTCCCCCCCACCACCTTTTGTTCTGCCCCCATCCCACCCTGGGTTTCATTGGCCTGTGGTATAAGGCAGTAGTCCGAAGAGCCACTTATTCATCATCCAGTCCCAGTTCATTGGCTATTTCGGTGTTAGTTCCAGATAGTGCAGAAGTTTGTAGTGGCAGGCCTGTTTTCAGTTGAGGCAGCTCCAATTATACGGCCTCCGCAGAGTGCTTATGCCTATCCCCCCCCCATCTCTTACCCTCCGCCTTATCTCCCCAACCTCCCATCCCTCCTTCTTCAACCTCCGCCCCTTCTGCTTCGCTCTCTGCTATATACGGAGTTGTAACTGAGGCTTATTTAGGAAGGCCTCACCCAGTCAGCTATCAGCCGACTCATGTGTCCCACCCGCCCTCCTTATCCAGGCTGAAATGCTCCAATTACTGGGTCGGACTGCACATGTCTCCCCTATTAGCCCTCCCATGCTCTCCCCTCCCTCCCTCTTGGTTTACATTTCTCCTTGCTCCTCTATGCCCCAGCATCGTTGCCTAAGAGCCTCGGTTGAACGGCTCGCAGCCTGAGACTTGGCACCCCCCCACAGCACAAATCACACTGTCAGCTGACAACACGGGTCTAGCCTCACGCAAAATGCCGCCTACAGTCACATACCCCAAACCCTTTTCCGGAGCAGGCAGCATCTTCGAGCTCCCCACCCCTGACCCCCACCAATGCAGTAAAGGAAATGGTCCCATTTAGGTGCCTTACAGATCTCGCCAGCTGCCTGCTCCGATCCCCAGGCCCAAGAGAACCCACCCCCTTCCAGGGCCAACACCACTCACCGACCATATTTTCAAACTCTGCGTGGTGAAAAGGCCTACATACGGGGCACCCACTTCCCACCCTTCCTCTCCCCCATCTTGGGAATTTAGACAACATAATTTCTGTGACTGTTACAGCCTCTAGGCCATCCTTTTATCAGCCCCTCTGTTTAACTAAAGTTCAAGGGAATACTTGCGGCCCCTCAGGTTGCAACATCCACTGTTTCTTTCGGCTGTTCCTTTGTGGCTAGTTGAGATGCTCTTAAGGCTCCAACGATCTTTTGGAGGGCCTCCATGCCCTGCCTACGCCTGGTGCTCCTCTGCCCGCTGCTCCACATCCTCTGGGCTAGCTTGGATGCTATGGAGGGCTCCCAGTTTACGTTGGGCTTGGGTACATCCATCTTCCTATTCTGGAGCTCAGCAATAACGTCCTCGACTCGTATGTACGTGGGCCATCCTCAAAAAAGACCGTCATCTTGGAGGGGTAGGGCGTTCGGAATTTGATGTCTGCAGCCTTCGATACCTTCATTACTGGGATGTAGGCACGTCTTCACGCCATAATTTCAGGGGCAAAGTCATTATCGAAGAACAACCTTTGTGACGCGTAGAAGACTTTGCCTCTCTTCCAGGCTGTATGCAAAACTGTCTCCTTCTCTTGGTGCCTCAGGAACTTCATGAGGATGGTTCAGGGGCGAGAGCCCGGTGGCGGCCTAGGGCCCAGGGTACGATGTGCCCGCTCGAGTTTCAGGGAGTTCCAGGGAGATAGAGTCAGGCAAATGAAGCAGCTCTTTAAGGAGTTTTTGTAGGAAGAGGTCATCTCTGTACCTTCGGCTCCTTCAGGGATCCCAGAGAGCCTTATGTTGTTTCGGCGACTTCGGCTTTCCGCGTCCTCAGCTCGAGACTGCAGGGTCCTGATATCACCATATAGCTGAGCTGTAGCTCGCTTCACAGCCTCTAGCCTTCCCTCCGTTTCTGCCGTCCGGGCCTCGCTGTTCTCCTGGCACTGCTCCAATTTGCCAATATCGGTGCGCAATGCAGTGACCGTCGACTTCATTTCCTTCTGGAAATCTCTGATTTCTGCCAGCATCTGTGCCATCTGTCTTTGAAGGATGATATGGGGGGCCTGATTGGGCGCCACATTATTCCCTCGCAAGGTCAATGAGGCCCGAGAGTCTCCACTTTCTGACCCCTCATCTTGCGATCTCTCTCCATCTTGGTGTGCCAGCAGAGTAAATTTTGCCTCCCCTCATTTCTTCAGCATTATTGTTGCCCTCTGTGCTGAAAGTGATAAAGATTTTTGTGGATGCGCTATACTGAGAGGGTTATTTCAGGGATCACTCGGGGAGCCACTCGCTCTAGGCTGCTACCACACTCATGACATCACCGGAAGTCTCAGTGACCTCTATTAATGGAAACTTCTCTCCACATCAATGTTCTAGAGATGAGGGCCATTCTGTATGCCCTGGAAGTCTGCCAGAACCATCTGTCCCCGGGACCTATGCTGATGCAGTCGGACAACGTCAGTGTAGTACATTGTATGAGCCGGCAAGGGGGTAATCATTCCGTCCCTTGTGCAGGGCAGCACTAAGATGTTGGTACTAGGCTCTAGAACTTAGTCTAACACTGTTGGCTGTTCATGTTCCCAGTGCCCACACCATTCTGGCAGATGGGCTAAGCAGGTCACAGTCCAAATGGCATGGGTAGAAGCCGTTGTCCTACACAGTGGAAGACCTGTTCGACAGTGGAGGTCATCGAGAGTTGGACATTTTTGGGCCCGACTCAATGCAAAATGGGCACTTTTCTACTCCCTCGATCCAGAGCCTGGAGTCTGCTGGTGAAATGTGTTGTCCCTCCCATGGAAGAGGAGGTTCCTCTATGCCTTTTCTCCATTCAAAAAAATGACTGTTTTACGAGCATGCATTGCGCAGTTCCTATGCACACTCGTAAGTTCGCGAAGTTTCAATATTTTCACTCCAGGTTTTCAATATTGCCATTTTACTACACCTCCTTATGAGCAGTACAACTGTCATTTTCACATCCTGCCCAAAATGTGTTTCTGCCCATGTAGCGCAACAATGGCAGTCGGTGTGTGAACTCAATGTATGGGACACATTAAGAAAATCACAGTGACACTGTTCATGAGCAGAGGTGTTAAAATGGCTGTGTTGAAAATTTGGTGAAAAAATTCCTAAAATGACTGTTTTACGAGTTTGCATTGCGCAGTTCCTATGCACACTCGTAAGTTCGCGAATTTTCAATATTTGCACTCCAATGACTTCCAAATTCCTAAACAGCACATTCGGCATTGATAAATGCTTGTTCATTTCTGACTTGTGTCTATTGTCATTTACTGTTTTTCCTCATAACAGGGTGTTTATATAATTGATTAGCAGTACTAACTGTTAAGAAAGTATTCATATAAGTTTTCTAGAAGTGTTATGTTTTGTTAAAGTGAGGCAAGTGCTATGTTTTTCTCACATTTTAGCACTTTTATGAGCAAAAAGCTAATCATTTTTTACAGTAAATAAAACCCTGTTTAAAATGTTTAAGTTTTTTAACAGGACCTTCTGGTTTTATGAATTGTTGAAGTGTGCTGAGGTGTTTGCTAAGTCAGATAAGCATGATCTTTGCTTGATCTGCCTTTGGCAACAACAATTTTAGGAAGATTGTGATATATGCAAGTGCTCCCCTGGTAAAACGGTGGGAAAAAATGCAGGGAGAGGTTTAAAAGGAAACTAGAGCAAGTCCTTCCAGAGCCTGTAATTCCACCCCTGATACGGGTGAGGGCTCTGGCTTGAGGAGGGGTCCCTGGGCTCTGACCAGTCCACCCCCTCCATGAATGTGGCAAGTCCTTCCAGAACCTCTGATTCCACCCCTGATATGGGTGAGGGCTCTGGCTTGAGGAGGGCTCCCTGGGCTCTGACCAGTCCACCCCCTCCATGAATGTGGCAAGTCCTGCATGAGCCTCTAATTCCACCCCGATGCGGGTGAGAGCTCTGGCTTGAGGAGGGGTTCCTGGGCTCTAACCAGTCCACCCCCTCCATGAATGTGGCAAGTCCTTCCAGAGCCTCTTAATTCCACTCCTGGTATGGATGATGGTTCTGGCAAGAGAGACAATCAGCCAGCTGACTCTCCGGTGCCTGCCAAAAAAAAAAGCTGAAGAAAACAAAGCACTCTGACACTCCGGCTCAAACGCCTCAAGGGGTCCCTCAGGTGCCTACTAAAGCTCCCTCTTCTGCTGATCTAACACAGGCCTTAGCTTTACTCCAGGTGCTGCAGGGGTTATTTTCACCTCAGCAGCCTGTGATTACTCCTGCTGAAAAAGCAGCTGTTGTTCCCCTTCTGGTATCTACTGCTACTTTGGCATATGATGATGATGACCAGCTATAACCAGGATGAGAAGAGAACTGACCCTGAGGTGTCACCAGAACAGGATTTTGGTTACCCACCCCGACCCACAGAAGACTTCTTTCCCTTTTCTGTTTTGTGAAGGAAATGGTAGAGACCCTGGATCTGCACACAGCTGAAGAGATCCATGATGAAGAGGAGGCACAATACATGGAGCTTATGGGGCTGACACCCTCAAAGGCTCTTTTTACCTATCTACAAATTAAAATAAATAAAATAAAAATGGATGCGTTAGAAATCCTTAAGGCTCCTAATTCAGCAATATGGCTAAAAAGGGGTAAATTTAGGTATCCCTGGCAATCCGGCAAGCTTATTATCAGGCCTATGCAGCCCTCTACCAGAAAATTCTCTGGCAGTCAGTTGTCAACAATGCTGAGGCTAACCTCTCTTTAACTGTGTCAGAGCTATTGGATACAGCAAAATTCGGTTTGGAGGCTTCCAAATACCAATTTCAAATGGCAGCTGACAGTAATTATACTGCTGCAAGATGGACGGCTGGTGCAGTAGCCCTGAGGAGATTTTCCTGGCTGAGGGCTACCAGCCTCACCCAGGGCACACATGCTAAGGCAATGGATTTTCCAGTCAAGGCCACTCTCTTTTTGCTGCCCAGACTGAGGTTTAAAAAAAAAATACATGAATATAAAGCTACTTTTACAAGAAACTCAACTAGAGACAGACCCTCTCCTTCGACTTCTTATTCTAGGGGAGGCAGGAGCAGGTCTTCCTTTAGGAGACCTTTCTTACAGGTATAGGCTGTCACTCAGCAGCAGTACTAACCACAGAAGATAGAACCCCTGCCTTTGTCCCTTCAGACTGCTTCTCCCCATCCTGTAGTGTGCAGACTCACCCACTATTTCCAGGAATTATCAAACTTAACAAATGGACCCTGGAAGTAATGAGTCTGGGTCTCTCCCTTTGTTTCAAGTCCCTTCCTCCTCCAAGGTTGAAACAGTTTGCACCAGCTCCCTTCTCAGAAAGAGAATTGCTGGAGCAGGAGGTGCAGGCCTTATTACGAGCAAAAGCAGTTGAGCCTCTTCCCCCCAACCAAAGAGGACAAGCTTTCTATTTCATATATTTCTTAGCAGCTAAAGTATCTCAGATTTAGACTCCCCTCAGGCCAGTACCAATTTTCAACACTGCCTTTCGGTCTTACCTCTGCACCAACAGATTTTACCAAGTGCATTGCAGTGATAGTGGCACACCTTAGAAGAATGAGTGTTGGTCTTTACTTAGCTGGACGACTGGCTAATTATAGGGAAGTCCCACCAACTGGTGTCAGACCACCTACAGCTAACCCAGGATATGCTGCTGTCCCTGGGATTCCTTCTCAATACCAAAAAGTCAGTGCTGACCCCTGTGCAAGTTCTGCGGTTCATAGGGGCAGAACTGGATTCAGAAGTGGGAACAGTTTTTTCTCCCTCAAGAGAGGACAGAAGCTATTCAGCTCTTGGCAGGCTCATTTGCCTTGGGCAGGCCAAAGCCAACAAAACATTTCCTTCAGCAACAGGGGCACATGGCTTCAGCAGCAGGCGCAGTCGTAGATGCCAGATTTTAGATGAGATATCCAGTGCCACCTCAGAGCACACTTGTGACAGAGGTGAGACCCACTCTCAAAGCCAGTACCAGCAACAAAAACCTTGCAACAGGCCCTCCAAGGGTGGAGGGAACTAGAAAACATAAAGGAAGGGGTTCCATTTTTGCAGGAGCCTCCTTTTTGGGTTCTCACATCCAATGCTTCCCTGTTAGGATGGGGTGCCCACTTAGGGAGGATCACACCATTCATGGCTCCTGGGACAGTGCAGACTGACCCCTGCACATAAATCTGCTGGAGCTGAGGGCTGTATACCTGGCCCTTCAGGTTTTCTCTTGTTGTCTTCTGGGAAAGGTGGTACAAGCCAGACAATGCCACAACAATGTTCTGCATCAACAAACAAGGAGGGACAAGGTCCACTCCTCTTTGTACAGAGGTAATGAAGATATGGAGCATTGTTTACTCTCTAAACACCTCTCTACAAGCATTTTATCTGCTTGACAAGGACAACACCCTGACAGATGCCTTGAACAGGATAAATCAGGCCCATCACGAATGGACATTGAACAGGTATGTGGTGAATGTTCTATTCAGGCGGTGGGGGATCCTAGCAATAAACTTTTTTGCTTCCCACCAAAATCACCACTTTCCTCCATATTGTTGCAGGGCTCCAGTGATCTATGATAGTTCTCATGGATGCCCTGATTCTCGATTGGACAGGCAGATACCTTTATGTCTTTCCTCTGATTTTCAGGGTTCTCATCAAGCCCAGGTCATAACCAGCTTGATGATCATGGTAGCACCAAACTGGGTAAAGCAGCCTTGGTACTCCCTATGCTTTCAATGCCCGTAAGCAAGCTGATTCACCTTCCTCAGAGGTACAATCTACTGACTTCCTTTCAGGGAAGGGGAGCGTTTCCCAACCTCAGGTCTCTCAAGCTCAAGGCATGGCTCTTGAGAACTTCGAATATGCAGACTGCCTGTTCTCTGAAGCAGTTTTGGAAGTTCTTAAGGGTTACAGGAAACCTTCCACTAAGGAAACCTATGCCTCAAAATGGAAAAGATTTTTCCATCAGGTATAATGATATGGGTGTAGCCCCAGCCCAGGCCAGGATCCCAACCCCTCTGGATTATTTGTCTCATCTGCACTCCTTGGGGCTGCAGCACTAGATGCTGAAAGTGCACCTGGCTTCAGTTTCTGTGTACCTCTCACCTAAAAGGATACCGCAATGGTATTGAATTAATTCCATGCTTAAGAGGTTCTTCAAGGGGCTGTCTCACTTGTTTCCCCTTCACAGGGAACCAGTGCTACCATGGGATCCTAATGTTTGCATTGCCGAGCTTATGCTTACGCCCTTTGAGCCTATGGCATCTGCAGAGCTTAAATTTGTTACCTGGAAGGTAGTCTTTTTTTCTAGTAGCAATCACTTCTGCCAGGAGGATTAGTGAGCTGCAGGTCTTTTGTGTGGAAAAGGACTACATTTCTTTTCACAGGAATAAGGTAGTGTTGGGAACTAACAGGAAGTTCCTCGCCAAGGTGGTCCCTGACTTCCACTTGAACCAGTCAGTAACACTGCCAGTTTCTTTACTGAGCACTCCAACTCAGGTGAGCGTAGACTGCACAACCTGGATGTTAAAAGAGCACTGAGTGACTATATGACTCATGCCATAGACCATAGGTAGGACAGACAACAGCTGTTCCTCACATATGGGGAAGTAGGTAAAGGTACTTCTGCTTTGAAAAGGACTTTATCTCGACAGATAGTCCAATGTATTCAGTTTTGTTACTTAAAAGCAGGTAGGGTTCCTCCTTTTTGTCTTAGAGCCCACTCTACAAGGGACACAGCTGCCACTATTGCAGCTGCCCAAGAGATACCTGTATTGGAAATATGTAGAGCAGCTATCTGGAGGTCAGCCCACACCTTCACTAAACACTATAGTCTGGATACCCAGCCCAGTAGTGATGCCAGTTTTGGCATAGCTGTTTTGCAGAGTCTTTTTCCTAACTAGATTCTGCCCACCTCCTAGTGGTATTGCTACATAGTCTGTGAAGAGTAATAATATTAGTGGATTCTTGGGGTTAGAAGAAAAAATTACTCACCTGTAGTAATCTTGTTTCTTCCCAGGCATCCACTAATATTATTACTCCCCATCCCTTATCCTCCCCTTCAGAATCGATAACTAGAAAAATACCCTCCATAGTTAAGATACACAGTTGGAGTGGTATGCCACCTGCTGGCACATTCTGGTAATACCTATAACTTGTAGGTTCTTTTCTTACTTAGAGCATATCTGACTTTAGAAAAGGGGACTTTTGCTTCAATTAGCCCTTGGCTACTCATTTGAAATGGCACTGTTGGGCATTTAAAATTATTTTATGGTTATTTAATTATAATTCACATGTCGTTATGGCCTCTTTGCAGGCCTCAAAGAAATCTGAGGCAGAATGTAGACAGTTGGCACAAGGTTGTTTGAAAATAGATGCATTAGCTAAACATTCCATGATTAACATAGAAGCATAGAATTTGACGGCAGATAAGGACCGCTTGGCCCACCCAGTCTGCCCATTTTCCTACCTAACAGATAAGCTGCAGATCCTAATTAACCAACAGCTTACTTCCTCCTACCCCCCAGTAGGACTGCCTTATGTCTGTCCCATGCATTCTTGAATTCCCCCACTGTTCTTGACTCCACGACCTCCTCATGGAAGCTGTTCCATGCATCCACAACCCTCTCTGTGAAAAAATACTTCCTCACATTACATCTGTGCCGTCCCTCTTTATCTTCAAATTTCCCCACTTGTTAAAGAGATGCCACCCTCTTGGACTTTGTTGATTCCCTTGAGGTACTTGAAAGTTTCTATCGTGTCCCCTCTCTCCCTCCCTCCTTTCCTCAAGGGTATACATATTAAGCTCCTTTAGTCTTTCTTCGTATGTCTTCTGGTGCAGACCCTGCACCATTTTGGTTGCCGTCCTCTGGACAGCCTCCACTCTATGTCTTTGCAGAGATGGGGTCTCCAGAACTGCACACAGTACTCCAGATGGGGTCTCACCAACTGTCTGTACAGAGGGATAACAACTTCTTGATCTTATCTGTGTCAATCTTCACCATTCATCACAGATGGGTACTGGCCGGAGATCAGGACCCTGCGGGAGCTTTTTTTTTTAAAGGGTAGGTGGAGCCGACACAGCATCGGCGCCGCCCTCGAGGCCGATGTACTGTGTGGTGCTCGAGGGTTGGCCGTTAGGCTGTGTCAACTCCGCCTGCCTACCAGTTCAGGGTTTTATTTAACTCAAAAAATTTAATACCGTTTTGCTCATAAAAGTGCAAAAACTTTGTGAAAATGAATAGCTCTTGCCTCACTGTGTTTAACAAACACAGTACTTCCAGAAAATCAATAGAAATACTTTCTGTACAGTTATTATCATCCCAAGAAAAAAACTGCTAATCAATTATTTAAAACCCTGCAGTTCTTCGTCTCCCGCCGTCGAGGTCACCTCGTGGGAAGCTTTCTTCTGTAATTTAGGCCTTTCAGCCTGTTCAGTAAATCGACGTCAGTCCGTTGGTCGTCTACCGATTCTGGGTTGTGCTTCCACTCGACGTCGCCGGTAAGATCTTTCCTTTTATTTCAAATTGTGCGACGTCGAGTCTATTTTGTGGTGTTTTTTTCTCCGTAGGTCATGTCTCAGTCGGAGGGCAAAAAGTCTTCTAAGGCGGTTTGGCCCCCCATGCGTCGGTGCCCGTGCAGCCGAAAATATTCCGTCACCGACCAGCACGACCAGTGTCTCACGTGTCTTGGCCCGCTTCACGACATGGATTCGTGCGATGCCTGCTTCTCCATGGACCGCCGCGTCCTCGAACAGCGCGCATTAAAAGTGGGGCGACCTCCGCCGACTTTCGGGGGTAGGGTTTGCACTTGTCGGGCCTTCCTCTGGGTCCCCTCCCGGTTCTATACGGCCCGAGGAGGAGGAGCCTCGGCTACTTAGCCTGGCCATTGCGAGACCTCCTCCCACGCGCAGGAGGCCTGTCCCACTTCCCCTGGGAGCGGGCGGGAGGCGCCACCAAGGCACCGCTCTTCGGTGAAGGCTCCCGGTGTCGCTCCCGCGGCTCGGAAGGCCTGAATCGGTGCTGTCGGGCCTTTGGCGCTGTTTCGCGGCGCCGTGGGCACTATCCAGCGCCGCCGTCTGCACCAGCTCGTAGCCATAGGCCCTGTCGACACCGTTCATTAGTGCGGCGCTGCTCTCACGCTGCCCCAGCGCCGTGGAACAGGATCAGTGTCTTCTCTGCCATGTCCACCGCCTCAGCACCGTCCTCTGCGCCGAGGTTGAGCGCGGCGTGTGCCTCTGTGACTTCCGGCGCCATAGGGCTGTCCGGCTGTCCACGCTTCAGCGGCGCTGAGAGCCAGTGAGTGCCGTGTTCAGCTGAGTCCGCCCTCAGGGCCGTCGTCAGCGCCGCTTGGTCCCCGGTGCCGCTTCGCGGCACCGAGGGCCTGGCGGTGTCATCTTTGGCGCCGAGGTTGCTGCTGGGGCTGCTGTCGGCACCGTCTCTGTCTCTGGTACCACCCCCGGTGCTAGTGGATTTGACGGCGCCACATCCGGCCCTGGCTCTGGACCTTTGGCACGAGCTGCCCTGGTGCCTTCTGCGCGCCCCGCCCGTGGGGTTGCGGAAGGCACGGGTGCTGTCTCCGACACAGCTCTGGCTGCCGGGCCCTCTGGCAAAGTTGGTTTCGCCTGCCCTCCTACTGTTTGGCTCAGAGCCTCGGACTCTACCTCTTCGGAGTCGGAGTCGGGCTCGGAGTCAGACGGGCAGTCACACCCTTCGGGGTTGTCTGTGGAGGAGGGCGCTCCTGTGGTCTCATCGACTAGTCGTAGCCAGCCCCCTACTGAGGAGTCAGGTGGCCCCCGAGGCTAGGGTCAGTGGCGCTGACCAGCAGGCAGTGGTGCGTGCCACCATTGCTCTGCAACCTGGCCTTGGGGGTTTCAGCGACCCTTCGGTGTTAGTACCCCCTCCAGTGGTGTGTCTTGATCGCCCAACTTTGGGGCCAATCAAGAAGCCTGCAGGAGGGGAGGGTGCTGTTCCCTGGGTCTCCCCTTCGGGGGCAGCCCAGAGATGCCAGCTACCTAGGCTGGCCCTCTCGAGGAGGAGGACTCTCTTGGACTGTGAGGGGTCGAGGGGTGTGGGGTCGGCGCATCGGCCTTTCCCTGGGGTATACCCGGGCCTTGGGCAAAGCCGAAGTGTGGATTTTCACCCTTCCCCTTCCGGTTCCTTGAGGGAGTCCCATTCTTTTGAGGTAGGGGACCATCCTTCTGGACTTTTACGGCCCCCGGTCGCCTCACTGGGGGGATTCTTCTGGGCACAGCCAAGGCAGTACCAACGTGGTTGTACATCTGTCTGCTGTGGAGTCTTCTGGGGCATCCTCCTCGGGTGCTCGTGGACTGCTCCCTAGCCCTGGCGGAGGTCAGCCGACTTCTTTTCTCGGCTCTGCCCCTATCCCTCTGCCACATTCTCCAGCGCTCCCAGGCATTCTTGGTCCTAGCGGCCCTCTCACCTGGGAGCAGTTCAGGGCGGTGGCTGCTCGGTTCCCTGCCTACGTTAGGGCTATGGACAGCCAGGTTTTTCAACCCTCCCCCGTGCAGCCACCCTCAGAATGTATGGTGACCTCCAGCTCCTCATCCCCCTCTTCTGGGGGAGAGGAACCCTCTGTCCACATCTCTCCGGCTGCTGATCTCTCCGAGTACCAGCGCTTCCTCGTGAGGATGCTGGAGGACTTCCACCTTTCTCCCTCTTCTGTTAGCAATCCCTGAGCATGCGGTGCATGCCTTTCCTAAGCAGTTTTGGCAGAAGCCACCCTTGTGGTGCCGCCTGGCCTGCTCCCTTTCGGGAGGCGTCCTTGCGTTTCTGGCAGAGGCCCTTCTCCGGAGTTCCTGCCCCTAGGGACCTCAGCCAGAGGTATTGCACTCCCCCGGAGTCTCCAGGTTCTATGCCTCATCCACAGTCCAGCTTGACGCATCTGGACACCCCTGATGGGCTTCGCGCCCTCCACCGTGACCGGCCCCCGGATCAAGACTCCTCGGATTTTGATTTTTGGGGGAGGAGGACCTTCTACTTGGCACGGTTGTTCCTTTCTATTTCCGCTCACCAGGCCCACTATGCAGCCTACAACAGGTTCTTGTGGTCCACGCTAGGTCAGATCCTAGCTACTTTGCCTGACTCGGAGCAAACCAGACAAGCCATCACGCTCTCTGCACGTGGCCTGGAGCTAGCAAGGCACCAAGCGAGGGCATCTTACAATGCCAATAAGGTAGCTACCAGGGTCGTAGGGACAGCAATCTGCACCAGGTGATCAGCGTGGCTACGTCTTTCCCGGTTGTCACCCTTGGCCCGGCGTAGGGTGATTTGCTCCGCCCACCAGGGAACCTACCTCTTCTCCCGTAGAGCGAGACGGCGCTTGTCGGGGCAGCTTCCTTCCCCCTCCGGGGGACCCCGTCTCGCTCTCCCCACTCTCGGGCCTCCTCAGGCCCGGAAGGTTCCCCACCTTAGTGTGTCGCCCACTGAGGGCTAAGGGACTCTGTCCCTTAGGGTGTAATGAATCAACCCCCTTTGGGGGGGCTTGGTACTCACCCATCTGTGATGAATGGTGAAGACTGACACAGATAAGATATACAAATTACTTACCTACCATAATTCTGATCTTTCTGTGTATCTTCACCATTCATCACAACCCCACCCACCATCCCCCTGGGGCCTCAGTCTCTGGGTCCCCCTCCCTCTGTGGCTCCCCCTCTCCTTTTGGAGCAGGGTAAAGTAGGGACACACAGGGGGGTATTCTCCTTTAAAGGGTACAGCTCGAGCAGCACTCCTTCTCTACTACATGTCTCCACCCCGATGGGGTGGGAGTTGGTGGTTGCCCTCCTCCTGTTCTCCTTCTGATTTCCATCCAACTGTTTCAAAAAAAAAAAAAAAAACCTCTTTTTTCACCAAACATCTTTCCTGAGAGAGTATTAAGTCCCTGTACCCTGTCCTTCTTCCAGAATAGCCGACTCTGCTTCTGGTTTATTTGCCAGTTATTCTGTGCCTTGAATTCTGGCAGAGAGCTTTTCTACTCCTTGCAGTTCCTATACAATCTGGTGACGGACAAGGGTCTTGGACACCTTGTTACCTCTCACTCTCTCCTAAATTTTCTCCCCTCCCTTCCCTCCCTTCTTCCGCTTCCAGAGATTGGGGCCCCTACCCAATCCCCTTAGTCTCATCTCTTCTCTGTTGTCCTCTCAGTCATTATTTCTCCTTTTGGTTCAGTTTTTCCTTTCCTTTTTCTGTCCCTTGGACTCTCTTGTCCCACCCTCCATCCCTTCCTCTTACCTCTCTGGCGACTCAGAACTGATAGGCAGGCGGAGGCGACACAGCCTAACGGCCAACCCTCGAGCGCCACGCGGTCGTCGACCTCGGCGGCGCGCCGATGCTGTGTCGGCTCTGCCCTACTCAAAAAACTCGCGAGGGTCCTGATCTCTGAGTTGCACCCATCTGTGATGAATGGAAGAAGATACGGAAAGATCAGAATTACGTGTAGGTATGTAATTTTCATTTTCTACTATTGATGCCTCTTCCTATGCATCCCAGTATCCCCCAGCCTTCCTTACTGCCTTCTTACATTGCTTGCCCACCTTTAGGTCATCTGATATAATTACCCCCAGGTCCCTTTCTATTTTTACTGTTGTCAGTATCTCACCCCCAACTGTGTACTCTTGGCCTGGGTTTTTGTTTCCCATGTGCATTACCTTGCACTTCTTTGCATTGAATCTGAGCTGCCATACATTTGACCATTCCTCCAACCTTGCCAAGTCCCTTCTCATCCTTTCCACTCTATCTGGTGTATCAACCCTGTTGCAGATCTTTGTGTCATCTGCAAAGAGACATACTTTTCCTTCCAGTTCCTCTGCAATGTTACTTATAAAGACATTAAAAAGGACCGGTCCCAGTACTGAACCCTGCGGTACCCCGCTAGTAACCCTCCTTTCTTCACTGTGTACTCGATTTACTACTACCCTTTGCGCCCTGTTGTCTAGCCAATTTTTTTATCCAAGCTACCACCTTGGGACCCACTCCAAGGCTGGCTAACTTGTGTATTAATCTTTTGTGTGGGACTGTATCAAATGCCTTGCTTAAATCTAGGTAAGCCAAAGAGAACTGCAAAGAGTAATAATATCAGTAGATGCCTGGGAAGAAACAAGATTACTACAGGTGAGTAATTTATTTTCCTTACCTATGGGGAAGTAGGTAAAGGTACTGCTGCTTCAAAGAGGACCGTCTCTCAATGGATAGTCCAGTGTATTCAGTTTTGCTGCTCAAAGGCAGGCAAGGTTCCTCTCTCTGGTCTTAGAGACCACTCTACAAGGGGCACAGCAGCCACTATTGCAGCTGCCCAAGAGGTACCTCTAATGGAAATATGTAAAGCAGCTACCTGGAGATCAGTCCACACCTTCACTAAACATTGTAGCCTGAACACCCAGCCCAGGAGTGATGCCAGATTTGGCACAGCAGTCTTGTAGAATCTTTTTTCTAAATATATTCTGACCCACCTCCTTGAGGTACTGCTGCATAGTCTGCAAGAGTAATAATATTAGTGGATTCCTGGGGTTAGAAGAAAAAATTACTCACCTGTAGTAATCTTGTTTCTTCCAAAGGGATCCACTAATATGATTACTCCCTGCCCTTGTCTCCCCTTTCAGAATCAGTAACAAGAAAAATCCTCTCCACAGCTGATTAGATGTATAGTTGGAGTGGCATACCACCTGCTTGCACCTTCTAGTAATGTCTTAACTTGTTGATTCTTTTCTAATGGCATATCTGACTTCAGAAAAAAGGGGACATTCATTTGTACTAGTCCTTTGGTTTAAAGGGAAACTTCTGTCGAGTCCCTCAGTGCAGCAACGGCTGCAGAAATGCCCGATTAGGGCTTTCAATATAAAAGAGATTTTTTTTTTTTACTACCTGATGCCCCGGAATTTTGATGAAAAAGATTTGCTGTCTCCATAATGGTGACAAACCCCCAGGCAGACATCTCGCACACCTCGGGTGACCTCCATCACAAAGATTATGCTAATGAGGGCTACCAACATCTGCCATTTGTTGGTAGCCCTCATTAGCATAACCTTTGCGGCAGAAGTCACCCAAGGTGTGCAAGATGTCCTCCTGGGTGTCTGTCACCATTATGGAGCGAACAAATCTTTTTCATCAAAATTCCCGGGCATCAGGTAGTAAAAAAAAAAAATCTCTTTTTTGTTGAAAGCCCTAATCGGGCGTTTCTGCAGCCGCTGCTGCACTGAGGGATAGGAGTTTCCCTTTAATGTTGTTATTTTCCCAGTTGGGCATTATTTTTCTATAGTTATTTAAATAGTGATTCACATGGCCTATTTGCAGGCTTCTAAGAAATCTGAGGTAGAATGTAGGCAGTTGACACTGGGCAGATTGAAAATAGATGCATGACCTAAACATTCCATGATTAGCATAGCATTCTATTCTCTCTGGGGCAGTGCTGCCTTAAGGGAGCACTGCAAGAGTAGTAATATTAGTGGATCCCTTTGGAGGAAACAAGATTACTACAGGTGAGTATTTTTTTTACAAGAGTATTGGACTTTGGGTGGGCTGACTTTGGGAAAATGAGAGAGTTCCTCTGAAAAGCACTAGCAAACGGGCAGGGGGAGAAACAATGGGGAATAATCAACACAGCCATCACAAAGGCAATAAGCCTTTGTGTGAAGCAAATCAACAAAACAAAATGAAGGAAAAAACACTATGGTTCTCAAAAGAGGTGGAAGGGAAGGTTAAGGAACAAAGGATAGCATTCAGGAAATATAAGAAAACAGAAGGAGCAGGACAGAGAACTTTATCAGTTAAAGCAGAAGGAGGAGGGAAGGCTGTCAGAATAGCAAAGGCACAAACTGAGGAAAAGATAGCCAACTCTGTTAAGAAGGGGGAATAAAACCTTTTATAGGTACATTATGGAGCGAAGAAAGACCAAGGGAGGGATACAGAGACTTAATAAAGGTGAGGGAATGTGGGCAGAGGGTGACAGTGAAAAAGCAGGGATACTGAACGAATATTTCTGCTCAGTATTCACAACGGAAGAGGAGGGGGAGGTACCTAAACCAAACAAGAGAAACACTCTGAAAAGGGGAGTCGATACCAGTCCATTCACAGAAAAAAGGGTTTTGAAAGAACTCTTGAAACTGAGGGTGGACAAAGCAATGGGGCCTGATGGGATTCACCCCAGAATTCTAAAAGAACTAAGGGTAGAACTATAATGCCACTGACTACTCTCTTTAACAAATCATGGGAAGATGGAGTGGTATCTGAGGACTGGAGGAGGGCAGATGTGATTCCACTTCACAAAAGTGGGAGCAGGGCAGAGGCAGGAAACTACAGACCAGTTAGTTTGACCTCAGTGGTAGAGAAATTATGGAATCACTTCTGAAGGAAATAATTTTTGAGTACCTAGAGGCCAGTGGGGCACAGGACCAAGGCAGCATGGTTTCATAGCAGGAAGGTCATGTCAGGCGAACTTAATAGATTTCTTTGACTGGGTGACCAAAGTAGTAGACCGGGGGGGGCTGTGGATGTGGCCTACCTAGATTTTAACAAGGCGTTTGACACAGTCTCACACAGAAGATTAATATACAAGTTAGCCAGCCTTGGAGTGGGTCCCAAGGTGGTAGCCTGGATAAAAAACTGGCTGGACAACAAGATACAAAGGGTAATAGTAAACGGAGTCCACAGTGAAAAACGGAGGGTAACTAGTGAGGTACCGCAGGTTTCAGTACTGGGACCGGTCCTCTTTAATGTCTTTAAAGGTGACATTGGAGAGCACCTGGAAGGAAAAGTATGTCTCTTTGCAGATGACACAAAGATCTGCAACAGTGTTGATACACAAGGTGGGGTGGAAGGGATGAAAAGGGACTTGGCAAGGTTGGAGGAATGGTCAGATATATGGCAGCTCAGATTCAGTGCAAAGTAATGCATCTGGGAAACAAAAACCAAGGGGAAGAGTACACAATGGGGGGTGAGATAATAACACAAATCAAAAAAGACCTAGGCGTAATTATATCAGATGACCTAAAGTTGGGCAAGCAATGTGAGAAGACAGTAAGGAGGGCTGGGGGGATACTGGGATGCATAGGGAGAGGCAAGGGGGGAGGCACTGAAAAGGAGTAGGGAAATCCCAGCCTCCCCCCACAAAACATGGTAATTAGTAAGGTAAACACCAAGGTAGAGAAGTTATTAGGGAGCAGAACAGAGGTAAATGTAAAAAAAGGCAAAGGCAGTATGAACAGGAATGGGGCTAAAAGGGGTAAGGCTATCAAAAAGTGGCGGGTGATGAGTACCAATGCCCGTAGTCTGTGTAACAAGCTCCATGAACTAGTGGCCTTGATGGAAGAGGGTTGCCTGGATATTGTGGCAGTCACAGAAACATGGTACACAGAGAACCATGACTGGGATGTTAACATACCAGGATACACAATCTACAGGAGGGACAGGGAGGGTAAAAGAGGAGGAGGAGGAGTAGTAGCTCCTATGTAAAGGAAGGATCAAAGCAACAGAACTAAAGGGTAAACAGGGAGCAGATGAGGCACTCTGGGTCACCCTGGAGACAGGAAATGGCACCACAATCCGCATGGGGGTTGTGTACAGACCCCCATCTCAGGGGGAGGGAATGGACAAGGAAATGATAGAAGGTATCCTTAGAATGGCAGAAAAAGGGGAGATATTGTTGATGGGGGACCTGAATATGCCAGATGTTAACTGGAGCACCTTTGCTGCAGGCACATCCAAGAGCAGGGCCATTCTTGATGCCCTACAGGCGGCATGCCTCAGACAACTAGTATTGGAACCCACTCAGGAGGGAGCAATCTTAGACCTGGTACTCTCAAATGGGGATGGAGAAAGAATCTCAGATTTAGAAGTGGGTAGCCATCTGGGAACAAGCGACCACCAAACAGTGTGGTTCATGATAAACATAGCCATACAATCAAGCCATACAAAAGCAAGAGTATTGGACTTTAGGAGGGCTGACTTTGGGAAAATGAGAGAGTGCCTCAGAAAAGCATTCGCAAACAGGCAAGAAGGAGGAGTGGAGGAACAATGGGAAGTAGTCAAAACAGCCATCACAGGGGCAACAAGCCTTTGTGTAAAGCAAATCAATAAAACACAACGAAGGAAAAAAATGCTATGGTTCTCAAAAGAGGTGGCAGGGAAGGTTAATGAGAAAAGGATAGCATTCAGGAAATATAGGGAAACACAGAAGGAGCAGGACAGAGAACTTTATCAGTTAAAGCAGAAAGAGGCTGGGAAGGCAGTCAGAATAGCAAAGGCCCAAACCAAGGAAAGGATAGCCAATTCTGTTAAGAAGGGAGATAAGACCTTTTATAAGTACATTAGGGAGCGAAGACTAAAGGAGGGATACTGAGGTTTAATAAAGGGGAGGGAATGTGGGTAGAGGGTGACAGCGAAAAAGCAGGGATACTGACTGAATATTTCTGCTCAGTGTTCATAAAGGAAGAGGAGGGGGAGGTACCTAAACCAAACAAGAGAAACACTCTAAAGATGGGGGTCAATACCAGTCCATTTACAGAAGAAAGGGTTCTGAAAGAACTAATAAAATTGAAGGTGGACAAAGCAATGGGGCCTGATGGGATTCAACCAAGAATTCTAAAAGAAATAAGGGTAGAACTAGTGACACCGCTGACTATCTCTTTAACAAATCATGGAGGATGGGGTGGTACCCGAGGACTGGAGGAGGGCAGATGTGATTCCTCTTCACAAAAGTGGGAGCAGAACAGATGCAGGAAACTACAGACCAGTTAGTTTGACCTCAGTGGTAGGAAAAATGGTGGAATCACTTCTGAAGGAAAGAATTGTTGAGTACCTAGAGGCCAGTGGGGCACAGGACCCAAGGCAGCATGGATTCACAATGGGAAGGTCATGTCAGAAGAATCTAATAGATTTCTTTGACTGAGTGACCAAAGTAGTAGACCAGGGAGGGGCTGTGGACATGGCCTACCTAGATTTTGGCAAGGCATTTGATACAGTCCCACACAAAAGATTAATACACAAGTTAGCCAGCCTTGGAGTGGGTCCCAAGGTGGTAGCCTGGATAAAAAATTGGCTAGACAACAGGACGCAAAGGGTAGTAGTAAATCGAGTACACAGTAAAAAAAGGAGGGTTACTAGCGGGGTACCGCAGGGTTCAGTACTGGGACCGGTCCTTTTTAATGTCTTTATAAGTAACATTGCAGAGGAACTGGAAGGAAAAGTATGTCTCTTTGCAGATGACACAAAGATCTGCAACAGGTTTGATACACCAGATAGAGTGGAAAGGATGAGAAGGGACTTGGCAAGGTTGGAGGAATGGTCAAATGTATGGCAGCTCAGATTCAATGCAAAGAAGTGCAAGGTAATGCACATGGGAAACAGAAACCCAGGGGAAGCGTGCACAATGGGGGCTGAGATACTGACAACAGTAAAAATGTAAAGGGACCTGGGGGTAATTATATCAGATGACCTAAAGGTGGGCAAGCAATGTGAGAAGGCAGTAAGGAAGGCTGGGGGGATACTGGGATGCATAGGAAGAGGCATCAATAGTAGAAAACAGGAAGTTGTTATCCCTCTGTACAGACAGTTGGTGAGACCCCATCTGGAGTACTGTGTGCAGTTCTGGAGACCCCATCTCCGCAAAGACATAGACAGATGGAGGCTGTCTAGAGTAGGAGTAACCAAAATGGTGCATGGTCTGCACCAGAAGACATACTGAAGAAAGATTAAAGGAGCTTAATATGTATACCTTGAGGAAAGAAGGAGAGGGGACATGATAGAAACTTTCAAGTACCTCAAGGGAATCAACAAAGTCCAAGAGGGTAGCATCTTTCAGAAAAAGAGATGTGCAAGAACAAGGGGGCACAATTTGAAGATAGAGGGGGATGGCTCAGAGGTAATGTGAGAAAGTATTTTTTCACAGAGAGGGTTGTGGATGCATGGAACAGCCTCCCTGAGGAGGTCGTGGAGTCAAGAACAGTGGAGGAATTCAAGAATGCATGGGACAAACATAAGGCAGTCCTAGTGGGGGGGTAGGAGGAAGTAAGCTGTTGGTTAACCAGGATCTGCAGCTTATCTGTTAGGTAGGAAAATGGGCAGACTAGGTGGGCCAGGCGGTCCTTATCCACCGTCAAATTCTATGTTTATATGTTTATCAACAGTAGAAAGCAGGAAGTTGTCTTCCCTCTGTACAGACAGTTGCTGAGACCCCATCTAGAGTACTGTGTGCAATTCTGGAGACCCCATCTCCGCAAAGACATAGACAGAGATGAGGCTGTTCAGAGGAGGGCAACCAAAATGGTTCAGGGTCTGCACCAGAAGACATACAAGAAGAGACTAATGCAGCTTAATATGTATACCATTGAAGAAAGGAGGGAGAGGGGGGACATGATAGAAACTTTCAAGTATCTCAACAAAGTACAAGAGGGTGGTATCAGAAAAAGAGATGTGCAAGATCAAGGGGGAACAATTTGAAGATGGAGGACGGCTCAGAGGTAATGTTAGAAAGTATTTTTTCACAGAGAGGCTTGTGGATGCATGGAACAGCCTTCCTGAGGGGGTTGTGGAGTCAGAAATGTGGAAGAATTTAAGAATGCGTGGGACAGACATAAGGCAATTCTAGCGGGAAGTAGGAGGAAGTAAGCTGTTGATTAACTAGAATCTGCAGCTTATCCATGAGTAGGGAAATGGGCAGACTGGGTGGGCCAAGCGGTCCTCATCTGCCATCAAATTCTACGTTTCTATGTTTCAGACAACATGAAGTCTTGCTATATTATGACAATTGCAGTTTGTCCCAGCCTTAGAACTGCTCCGGAGGTGAAAGAGTTAACTTCCATGCCATGCATGGAACTTAGAGCGCGAGCTCGGTTAGAAAAGCTCTGTCTGGATCATTTCAAACTGAAACTGTCAGATTCTTTACTCCACCTCACTGAACAGTCGCTCCGGAGATTCCTCCTACTGCTCGGTTCATTTCTCGGTTTAAAAGTGTTTTTCTCGGATAAATTCAACCGCGATTATAATTATTTTAACCGCAAACCGATCGGTTCAAGCTCTGTCTGTGGTATTGTAAGTAATAGACAGGTTTATTTCTGTGTGGAACTTGTAAATGTTTGTCGGTTCGGTTTGAACCGATCAGGTTGTTTTATAACTTTTTTCTAAATTCATTTAAAGCTATTTAGAGTGCGGTTCCCGGTTCTTATCGGTTCTAAAAAAAACGGATTTCATTGCGTTTTTTTCCACGACCCGTGAAACGGTTGGGAACCGATAAGGGTGTCTTGCCTGGCATTTGCCGGAAAAGGGCAAGTTTTTGGCTAGGCTGGCATTATGTCTGAGAAACCCAAAAGAAAAACCGGGCCCACTGGGTTTCAACACTGTAGTGTCTGTTGGGAAGCCTTTGCCAAGGCTGACCCACACACCACATGTGTTTATTGTCTGGGGTTTGACCACCTCAATGCAGACTGCCAGATTTGCAAGAATTTCCCTGCAGCTACCCTAGATAAGAGAGTTAGTAGGCTCAGGGAACGAGAGGCCAAAACGTCCGCTGACCCGGATGGCCAGCCCGGTTCGGTGCCAACCGAACCGGAGGGAGTGCCCTCTGACCAGGGTGAGACTTCCTCGGGCAAATGAAAAGCTGACTCAGTGGAGCCAGTTCCAGCAAAGAGAACTAGAAAATCAGCAGGTGTGGAGTCCAAAATTCCTTCTCCAACTGCTGCAGAGATAGCCAAAGCGATCCAAATTGTCCAGTCGCTTTCCCCGGTTCCGTTGGAACCGCCACTATCTGGCAAAAGGTCGGTTCAGCTGGTTCCACTGGTTCAAGAATATGATATAGAGGAGTTTTATGAACCAGAGGAGGGGGAGGATGATTATGAACAGTGTGAATGTGATTTTGAAAGTCTGGATGTGCCCATTGAACCGGACATCTCCCCAGACAGACCTTTAGGAGAGTCTCCCCCTAGGCTTTCTGAGTCCCCTTCTTATTTTCTGTTTTATAAAAAAGTTGCTGAAACCCTCCAGCTCCCTTTGGAGGAAGCTGTGGATGAGCAAGAGGAGCCTGACTTTGTGGAGATGATGGATATCCCAGAGTCCAGGAGATTGTCGATTCCTTTACATAAATCCTTCAGGAAACAAACAATAAAAATTCTAAAAGCTCCTAATTCTGTGCCTCCTGTGGATAAAAAGATGGACAGGAGGTACACCTTGTCAGGTCCTGATACAGAATTTCTTTCACAGCAATGCAGCCATGTTGGGGTAGTTCAGGCTGCAGCCTGTGATAAGGCTAATATTCCCCTGGCTTCACATCCTCCTGACAAGGACTCCAGGAAGATTGATGCCATGGCTAATAAAAACAATACATGGCAGCGTCCTTGGGACTCAGACAGGCAAATTATATGGCCTATGTTGCAAGATACCAGAAATCTAAATGGGATACTGTCATGGCCTTAGCCAAACAGGCCCCTGGCCAGCTTGCCAAGGAGCTGGAACAGGTGGCTGCTGATGGTATTGAGGCATGTAAGGTGCAATTCCATGCTGCAGTGGATTCTAATGATGTATCCTCTAGAGTCATGGCTACATCTGTGGCTTTTCGTGAGATTGGCTTGGCTCAGGTGTGACTAGTCTGTCTCGGATACCCAGGCTAAGGCCATGGATTTTCCTGTGGTGGGAAATTCTCTGTTTGGGGAGCAGACAGAGAATTATATAAAGAAAATGGATGAATATAGAACCACTTATAGGAGTGCACAAGCCAAGGAACGCAAGCCACTCCTCAGAGGCAGCCCCAGGGGTAGAGGAGGCCTTTTCATAGACCTTTTTACCAAACCCAGGCCTCCTCTTCAGCTTACGTTCAGAGGGGGTTCTTCAGAGGGAGAGGCAGACGGGGTATGAGCAGGCCTGCTCCCACCCCTCAGCCTAAAGCCCCTGCCAAACAGGCACCCTGATGGGATGCCCAGGGCCGATTCTGCATTACCTGTAGAGGGCAGGCTGGCTTACTTCGTCCAGGACTGGGAGTCCTTAACTTCAGGCAAGTGGGTCCTGGAAGTAGTAAGCCAGGGTCTGGTTCTCAGCTTCAAAAAATTTCCAAAGATGAGAATCAGATCTTTTCCACCTGCAAATCCTCTAGAGACTCTTGCTTTGGAAACAGAAGTCTCAACCCTCCTGGCTCTCAGAGCGGTAGAAAGGGTTTCTCTCCTACACCAGGGCAAGGGACTGTACTCCAGGTACTTCCTTACCCCAAAAAAGACAGGAGAATGGCGGCCCATCCTGGACCTAAGCTATTTGAACAAGCACCTTTTAAAACCAAAATTCAAAATGGTGACTCTGGGAATGATTTTACTCTCCCTAAGGCCAGGGGACTGGCTAGCTTCCCTGGACCTCAAGGATGCCTACTTCCATGTTCTTATCAGAAGCTCCCACTGAAAGTACCTCAGGTGAACTGCCCTCAGGCCATTATCAGTTCAAAGCAATGCCCTTCGGCCTTACCTCTGCCCCAAGGGTATTCTAAAAATGCCTGGCGGTAGCAGTTGCTCATTTAAGAAGGCAAAAGTTGCCATCTTTCCCTACCTAGACGACTGGCTCATTGTGGGTCAGTCTCCAGACCAGATCAAATCACACCTGCAGGTTACCCAGCAGCTGCTTACCTCTCTAGGCTTTCTTCTCAATCTTCCAAAGTCAGTTTTAGAACCTGTCCAGGTACTCACCTTCATAGGCGCAGAACTGGACACAAAGAAGGCCAGAGCCTTCCTTCCCCTAGAAAGGGTAAGGACCCTGGTGGGCCTAGCCTCCTCCTTCACCCTGCAGGTCTCTCGACCAGCAAGGCATTTTCTACAGCTCCTAGGACACATGGCTGCTTCCACATCCGTAGTGCAAGGAGCAAGATTTCAGATGAGGGACATTCAGTTCCATTTGAGAGCCTTTTGGTCTCAAAGAAGATATCCCCTATCCAAGTTAATCCCAGTAACTTGAACCCTGATCCAGGCCTTCAGTGGTGGCAGGATCAGAGCAATCTGAGACAAGGGGTTCCTTTCATCCCTCTATCTCACTCCTTGACCTTACTACAGATGCATCCCTTTTGGGATGGGAGCTCACATGGGCGACCTCTCCACCCAGGGATTGTGGTCCCCTCAGGAATCTCTGCTCCACATCAATCTGTTGGAACTCAGAGCTGTTTTTCTAGCACTTCAGGTTTTTTCTGCATCTGTGTAGAACAAAGTGGTACAGGTCAGAACAGACAACACCACTACAATGTGGTACATCAACAAACAAGGGGGCACACGGTCTTCGGCCTTATGCACCAAGGCAATGAAGTTGTGGTCTCTGGCTTATTCCCTGAACACCTCCCTCATAGCAGTTCACCTCCCAGGCAAGGACAATGTCCTGGCAGATGCTCTCAGCAGGATTTCCCAGGGCCATCACGAATGGTCATTGGATCCTCGAGTACTGGGGATAGTTTTTGCCAGGTGGGGCACCCCTCAGATAGATCTTTTTGCAGCCCCAGACAATCATCAACTTCCACTTTTTTGTTGCAGGCCCCCAGTGTTGGGCTCAGTCCCCCTGGATGCCTTCCTCCTCGATTGGGAAGGGAAGTTTCTCTATGCCTTCCCCCCTTTCCCTCTCCTGTTCAAGGTGCTAGTCAAAATCAGATCTCAGCCCTGCAAGATGATTCTGATTGCTCCAGATTGGACCAGACTGCCCTGGTACCCTCTCCTTCTGTCCTTAGCAGTCCATCTTCCCCTGTGTCTCCCCAGGAACCACAATTTGTTAACCTGTGCCAAGGGGAGAGTTTGGTATCTGAATCTCAAATCCCTCAACCTCAAGGCCTGGCTCTTGAGGAGTTAGAGTTTGCTGACCTACACCTTTCTCAAGGTGTTCTCGAAATTTTGAAAGCTTCTAGGAAGCCTTCCACTAGGGCTACTTATAACTCTAAATAGAAAAGGTTTTCCATATGGTGCTCTGGGAAGCATATTTCCCCGGAATCTGCTGATTTGCCCACTGTTTTGGACTATATGGTCCATCTTAATTCTTTGGGACTGAGACCAGCTACCCTGAAAGTGCATTTGGCAGCTGTCTCTGCTTTTATTTCATCAGGGAAGCCCTCTTCTCTCTCTGCTCACCCTGTATTTTCCAAGTTTTTCAGGGGATTGCTTCATACCAATCTACCATTCAGGGACCCTGCCCCTGCCTGGGATCTTAATGTTTGCATTGCTCAGCTGATGCAACCCCCCTTTGAACCTCTGTCTTCGGCACAGCTTAAGTACTTGACTTGGAAAACTGTGTTTCTAGTAGCCATCCCTTCTGCCAGGCGCATAAGTGAGTTGCAAGCTTTGTCAGTGGAGACTGTCTTTATTTCCTTTCACAGGGATAAGGTAGTCCTCAGGACTAACAGGAAGTTTTTGCCTAAGGTGGTTTCAGATTTCCACCTTAATCAATCTATTTCTCTTCCAGTGTTCTTCACTGACCATTCCTCCTCTGGTGAGAGGAAGCTGCACAGCTTAGATGTTAAGAGGGCCCTTAGTTACTACATAGAGCGTACCAAGGGTCACAGGTTTGACTCCCTCCAACTCTTTCTCACTTATGGTGAGGTTGGGAAAGGGAAACCTGCCACTAAGAGATCCATTGCCAGGTGGATTGTCTCTTGTATCCAATTTTGCTATCAAAAACTTCGTAAGGTTCCCCCTGAGGGCTCACTCTACCAGAGGTACAGCTGTGTCCCTAGCTGCGGCCAGGGACATCCCTATCTTAGAGATATGTCAAGCAGCTACTTGGAAAACAGTACATACTTTCACTAAGCATTACTCCTTGGACAATCAGGCCAGGAGGGATGCTCGATTAACACAGCTGTGCTTCAGAGCCTATTTCCTAAGTAGGTTCTGTCCCTCCTCCATGGAGGTACTGCTGTGTAGTCTGCAATTGTCATAATATAGCAAGACTTCATGTTGTTTGAAGAAAAATTACTCACCTTAGTAATGTTGTTTCTTCTAATGGAGTCTTGCTATATTATGACCTCCCCAAGCCTGCCCTCTCAGAACTTCTACTTTAGGGATGGGGTGGGCAGTCCAGTGTTGGCATTATTGATGCCCATCTTGTGTTTCCACCCTTCTTTTGGGTGTTTGGGTGTTGTGTTTTATTTTTTTTATCTTATTTTCCGGTCCCTGACTTGAGTCTTGGTGTTGGGACCAGGAAAATGTGTTAACTCTTAAGTAGCCAGTTGGCTAGTGTAGGTTGCAGCTTCCACACAGAACCTTAGTGAGTTTTGCTCGTAAAGATCTGACAGTTTCAGTTTGAAATGATCCAGACAGAGCTTTTCTAACCGAGCTTGCGCTCTAAGTTCCATGCATGGCATGGAAGTTAACTCTTTCACCTCCAGAGCAGTTCTAAGGCTGGGGCAAACTGCAATTGTCATAATATAGCAAGACTCCATTAGAAGAAACAACATTACTAAGGTGAGTAATTTTTTCTTCTTTTTCATTCAGGCTTTTGCCACAGTGTTTATTGATTAAGAATTACTTAGGCACCTATAACTCTTTTAGGAATTGGGTAAAGGCCAAGGGGAACATTCTGTCTTACTGCGAGAGGAAGCTCTTGCAGCAGGTAATTACATGTAGGACTGATGCCACCTGGCGGCGGTTCATGGCAAAACTTTTCTAGTAGTACCTAGGGGACCCCCTACCTCATGTCAACTCCACCCTCGATGTCCCATCCACTGTATAGGAGGTGGCAGTCCCCATGCGCTCCAGTTTTTTCCCGCCATTGCACGCATTAGTTGGCTCTTGGCACTCCTCATGCCTACCCCCCCCTCCTTTTTCTCTGTAGGGTCTGAAACGGGTACCACTTCCTTCTGCCTTTACTTCAGGTCTAGGTCCAGTAGTGGGTGCCATGTCAGGTGCCGGTGCTTTGGGTGCTGCTGCCTTTGACGGTGCAGTGTGTTGTGGTGTTGCCTTTAGGTGCCTGTGGCACCGTGCGGTGTCGGTGCTGTGCATCAGCGCCATTGGGCAGTGGGGCGGTGCCATCGGCACTGGGTGTTGTGCCATCTGTGGTGCTGGCACTGCAGGTGGCACTGAACTCCCCAGTCCCAGTTCAGGTGGTGGTGGTGTCTCCCTGGCCCTGTCCTGACCTTGAAGGCTATTTGGGGGTAGAATTAGATCTGGATGAGTCTCTCCCTCTTCTGCACTGTCAAAGATGCAGTGGATGACTCATTTTATGGGCTGGAATGCAAACCCTCTGTATCAGTGTGATGGAAGATCTCTTTCTAGTTCCTTTTCCTCAGGGATATGGGGTCCACCATAACATTTCAGTAATCATCTGTGGACCAAAGCAGACTCCTACGTCTTGAGTCCCTACATTCCTCAGTATGAGTACACCTTGTGGAATGCACTTAATGCAACGGTCAAGAGCCTCCTGAAATCTAATGCTCCATTGCTAGGGGCATATAGCCCAGTAATCAGCTAAAGCTTTTATTGACACCTACGTCTCCGCCTCTAGGGGCAGGTGATTAATGTCTCCTTGACTGTGCTTATCTGTTTTGCTAAAGGCCCCTCAGAACAACAGGGCTGCCATTTAAACCACATGACATTCTCGTGACTGTCATCGAGGCACAGGTCAGGAAGCATAGGAAAACCAGGAGCACTTGTAGAATGCACCCAAAACATTTATTTACACTAGCAGTAACAGAAAAAATAAACTTGTTCAGTTTAACTATTTACAAAGGCCAAATAAACAGAAAAAGTCCATCTGAGTGTTTCTTCATTCACTGTATCCATTCTTCTCTTTCTCAAGCAGTTGCGGCCCAGCTCTCTTATAAGTCATTCCAATCCCCATTCTTAACAAGCATCCTGTTCTTGTATGTTTCAGGCAGGTGCAAGGCAGAAACACAGTGTGCCTGACCTGAGGCCCCCTTTTCCACAGCTCTTCTGCAAAAGGATTAAAAATGTACCCTCAGGTAACCTCTTGAGTTCCCAGTTGCTTTTTGTAGTCATCTCAAACTATAATTATACACATTTCAACAGTAACACTATATAATTTCTCAGCAAAGGAATCACATCATCAGTTACATTTCCACATAATTATCAGCATATATTTTTATATCAGCACATATGCAAGGGAGAAAAAGACAGACAGCAAGGGAAGACTGAGAAGCAAAGAATTGCGAGACTGATGGGGTGGTCAAATCCTAGGTCTCATAGGAAAATTTGGTTGCGCAACCAGAGAAGAGTCAGAAAAGAACAGAACAGATCATTGCATTTAAACACTTTCTCCATAATAACTGGGACGGGGTCCTATTCAAACAACATGAAGTCTTGCTATATTATGACATATGCAGTGAGTCCCAACCTTCGAATTGCTCCGGAGGTGAAAGAGTTAACTTTCCATACCAAGCATGGAACGCTGAGCTCGAGCTCGGTTGAAACTCTGTCTGTTGTTCTTCAAACTCAAACCGTCAGATTCTTCACTTCGCCTCACTGAACAGTCACTCCGGAGATTTCTCCTTCTGCTTGGTTCATTTTGTCGGTTAAAGTATTGTTTTTCTCGGTTTTCGACTGAATTTAAACTGCAGCTGGTCGGTTCAGACTCTGTCTGTGGTATTTGTGAGTACTAGATAGGTTTTACATTTATTTCTATTCTGTGTGGAACTTGTAAACGGTTATCGGTTCGGTTTGAACCGATCAAGTTACTTAAAAAATCGTAATCTGTCTTTTAGAGTGTGGTTACCGGTTCTTATCACTTCTAAAAAAAACCCAGATTTTATTACGTTTTTTTCCACGACCCGTGACACGGTTGGGAACCGATAAGGGGGTCTTACCTGGCGGATTGCCATAGCAGGTAAGTTTGGTTAGGCTGGCACTATGTCTGAGAAACCCAAAAGAAACTGGGCCACTGGGTTTCAATACTGCAGTGTGTGAGAAGCTTTTGCCAAGGCTGACCCCACACCACCTGTGTTTATTGTCTGGGTTTGACCACCTCAATGCAGACTGCCAGATTTGTAAAAGTTTTCCTGCAGCTACCCTGGAAAAGAGAGTTGGTAGGCTCAGGAAAGGAGACCAAAAGTCAGCTGAATCGGATGGCCAGCCGGTTCGGTTCCAACTGAACGGAAGGTGCCCTCTGACCAGGCGAGACTTCTCGGGCAAAGGAGATCCGACTCTGAGGGGCTGGGTCCAGAAAAAGGACTAGAAAATCAGCTGGTGTGGAGCCAAACTTTCCTCTCCAACCGCTGAAGAAATAGCCAAAGTGATAAAAATTGTCCAGTCACTTTCCCGGTTCCGACCAAACCGCACCATCTAGTAAGCGCCTGTTCTGCCGGGTTCCCCTGTTCAAGAGTATGATTTAGAGGAGCATTATGGAACGGAGGAGGGGAAGAGGAGTATGAGGAGAGTGAATGTGGATTTGAAAGTCTGGATGTGCCCATTGACCGGACATCTCCCAGACAGACCTTCAGGAGGTGTCTCCTTCTAGGCTTTCTGAGTCCCCTTCTCATTTTATTTTTTATAAAAAAGTGGCTGAAACCCTCCAGCTCCCTGTGGAGGAAGCTGTGGATGATCAAGAGGAGCCTGACTACGTGGAAATGATGGATATCCCAGAATCTAGGAGACTGTCTGTTCCCTTGCATAAATCTTTTGGGAAACAGACTTTTAAAATTTTAAAAGCTCCTCACACTATACCTCCTGTTGATAAGAGAATGGACAAGAGGTACACTTTGTCAGGCTCTAATACGGAGTTCCTCACACAACAATGCAGCCATGTTGGGGTAGTGCAGGCTGCAGCCTGTGACAAGGCTAATATTCCCTTGTCTTCACAACCCCCAGATAAGGACTCCAGGAGGATTGATGCCATGGCAAAGAAACAGTACATGGCAGCATCCTTGGGACTCAGACAGGCAAATTATATGGCTTATGTTGCCAGATACCAGAAATCCAGATGGGATACTGGTATGGCTCTAGCAAAACAGATTCCTGGCCAGCTTGCCAAGGAGCTGGAGCAGGTGACTGCTGATGGTATTGAGGCATCCAAGGTGCAATTCCATGCTGCAGTAGACTCTAGTGATGTGTCATCAAGAGTCATGGCTACATCTGTGGCACTTCGCAGAATGGCTTGGCTCAGATGTACTAGCCTGTCACTGGATACCCAGACTAAGGCCATGGATTTTCCTGTTGTGGGTAATTCTCTGTTTGGGGAGCAGACAGAGAACTACATGAAGAAAATGGATGAGTATAGGACCACCTATAGGAGTGCACAGGCCAAGGAAAGACGGCCACTCCTCAAAGGCAGCTTGCCTGGGGCAGGGGCAGAGCCTTTTCATAGCACCTGTGCAGCTCAGGCCTCTTCTGCCTGTCCCAGAGGGGTTCTTTAGAGGAGAGGCAGACAGGGTACAAGCAGGCCTGCTTCCACCCCTCAGCCCAAAGCCCCTGCAAACAGGCACCCTGATGGGGTTGCCAGGGTCGATTCTCAGCTACCTGTAGGGGCAGGCTGGCTTACTTTGTCCAGGACTGGAAGTCTCTGACATCAGACAAGTGGGTCCTGGAAATAGTAAGCCAGGGACTGGTTCTCAGCTTCAAAAAATTTCCAAAGATGAGAACCAGATCCTTTTCACCTGCAAATCCACCAGAGGCTCTTGCCTTAGAGGCAGAGGTCTCTTTCCTCCTAACTCTCAGAGCTGTGGAAAGGGTTCCACCCCTACACCAGGGCAAAGGCTTGTACTCCAGGTACTTCCTTACCCCAAAAAAGACAGGAGAATGGTGGCCCATCCTGGATCTCAGATATTTAAACAAGCACCTTTTAAAGCCAAAATTCAAAATGGTGACTCTGGGAATTATTCTACCCTCGCTCAGGCCAGGGACTGGCTAGCGTCCCTGGACCAAGGATACCTACTTCCATATTCTCATCAGAAGCTCCCATCGAAAGTACCTCAGGTTGAGCTGCCCTCAGGCCATTACCAATTCAGAGCAATGCCCTTTGGCCTCACCTCTGCTCCAAGGGTATTCACAAAATGCCTGATGTAGCAGTAGCTGCCCACCTAAGAAAGCAAAAATTGCCATCTTCCTCACCTGGACCGACTGGCTCATAGTAGGCCAGTCTCCAGACCAAGTCAAATTACATCTACAGATAACTCAGCAACTGCTCACCTCTAGGTTTCCTTTCAGATCTTTCAAAGTCAGTTCTAGAGCCTGTCCAGCTCCCTCACCTTCATAGGCGCAGAGCTGAACATAGAGAAGGCCAGAGCCTTCCTTCTGGACAGGGCAAGGACCCTGGTCTCTCTGGCCTCCTCATTCACCCTGCAGGTCTCTCGACCAGCAAGGCACTTCCTACGGCTCCTGGGGCACATGGCTGCTTCTACAGCAGTAGTGCAGGGAGCAAGGGAGCAAGGTTTCAGATGAGGGACATCCAGTTCCATTTGAGAGCCTTTTGGTCTCAAAGGAAAGACCCTCTAACCAAATTGATCCCAGTGACTCGAACTCTGATCCAGGCCCTACAGTGGTGGCAGGACCAGAGCAATCTGAGACAAGGGGTTCCTTTTGCCCCTCAGTCTCACTCCTTAATCCTTACTACAGATGCATCCCTCTTGGGGTGGGGAGCGCACATGGGCGACCTCACTACCCAGGGATTGTGGTCCCCTCAGGAATCTTTGCTCCACATCAATCTGTTGGAACTCAGAGCAGTTTTTCTAGCGCTTCAAGCTTTTTCCAAATCTGTTCAGAACAAAGTTATTCAGGTCAGAACAGACAACATCACCACAATGTGGTACATCAACAAGCAAGGGGGCACTCGGTCTACGGCCGTGTGCACCGCAATGAAGTTGTGGTCTCTGGCTTACTCCTAGAACACCTCCCTTGGCAGTTCACCTCCCAGGCAAGGACAATGTCCTGGCAGGTGCTCTCAGCAGGATTTCCCAGGGCCATCACGAATGGTCACTGGACCCTCTGGTCTTGGAGGTGGTATTTGCCAGACGGGGTACCCCGCAGATAGATCTTTTTGCAGCCCCAGACAATCACCAACTTCCCCTTTTTTGCTGCAGGCCCCCAGTGTTGGGCTCAGTCCCACTGGATGCCTTACTTCTCAATTGGGAAGGGAAGTTTCTCTATGCTTTTCCCCCCTTCCCTCTCCTGTTCAATGTGCTAGTCAAAATCAGATCTCTACCCTGCAGGATGATCCTGATTGCTCCAGACTGGGCCAGACAGCCTTGGTACCCACTCCTACTGTCCTTAGCAGTCCATCTTCCCCTGTGTCTTCCCAGGAATCACGACCTGTTAACCTGTGCTCAGGGGAGAGTTTGGTACCCGAACCACAAATCTCTCAATCTCAAGGCCTGGCTCTTAAAGAGTTAGAGTTTGCTGATCTACACCTCTCCCAAGGTGTAATGGATATCCTGAAGGCTTCTAGGAAGCCTTCCACCAGGGCTACGTATAATTCCAAATGGAAGAGGTTTTCCATATGGTGCTCTGGAAAGCATATTTCCCCAGAATCTGCTGATTTACCCACAGTCCTGGATTACATGGTCCACTTAAATACCTTGGGGCTGAGACCAGCTACCCTAAAAGTGCATCTGGCAGCTGTGTCTGCTTTTTTATCAGCAGGTAAACCCTCTTCTCTTTCAGCTCATCCTGTATTCTCCAAGTTTTTCAAGGGATTGTTTCACACCAACCCTCCATTCAGGGACCCTGCCCCTGCCTGGGATCTTAATGTTTGCATTGCTCAGCTTATGCAACCCCCATTTGAGCCTTTGTCTTCAGCAGAGCTTAAGTACTTGACTTGGAAAACTGTGTTTCTGTAGCCATCACTTCTGCCAGGCGCATAAGTGAATTACAAGCCTTGTCAGTGGAGCCTGATTTTATCTCCTTTCTATAGAGATAAGGTGGTCCTGCAGGACTAACAGGAAGTTCTTGACCTAAGGTGGTTTCATATTTCCACCTTAATCAATCTATATCTCTTCCAGTGTACTTCACTGACCATTCCTCCTCTGGTGAGAGGAGGCTGCTAAGCATAGATGTGAAGAAGCCCTTAGTTACTACATAGAGCGTACCAAGGGTCACAGGTTTGACTCCCTCCAACTGTTCCTCACTTATGGTGAGGTTAGTAAAGGGAAACCTGCCACTAAAAGATCCATTGCCAGGTGGATTGTCTCTTGTATCCAATTTTGCTATGAAAAACTGGGTAAGGTTCCTCCCTCAGGCCTGAGGGCTCACTCTACCAGAGGTCCAGCTGCTTCCCTGGCTGCTGTCAGGGACATCCCTATTCTAGAGATATGTCAAGCAGCTACCTGGAAAACAGTTCACACTTTTACCAAGCATTACTCCCTGGACATCCAGGCTAGGAGTGATGCTCGGTTTGGCACAGCTGTGCTTCAGAGCCTATTTCCTAAGTAGGTTCTGTCCCTCCTCCATGGAGAGTACTGCTGTAGTCTGCATGTCATAATATAGCAAGACTTCATGTTGTTTGAAGAAAAATTACTCACCTTAGTAATGTTGTTTCTTCTAATGGAGTCTTCTTATATTATGACCTCCCTCCCTGCCTGCCCCTCACAGAACCTCTGTGTTTGGGATGTGGGTGGGCAGTGCAGTGTTGGCACTTAGTAGATGCCCACCTTGTTGTTCAAACAACATGAAGTCTTGCTATATTATAGACATTAGCAGTTTGATCCAGCTCTAGAACTGCCCCGGAGTGAAATGGTTAAAACCATTCCAAAATAGAATTTTGGCACGAGAGCAGCTCTATCGGTGTCATTTCAAACTTGAACTGTCAGATTCTTTACTCCGCCTCAGTGAACAGTCGCTCTGGAGATTTCTCCTTCTGCTCGGTTCATTTCTCGGTTTAAAAAGTGTTTTCTCAGTTGGATTTAACGAGAATAGTTTTATTTTAACCGCCAAAACCGTTGGTTCAAGCTCTATCTGTGGTAAACTGTAAGTAAATGAAGGTTTTGTCTGTGTGGAACTTGTAGTTATCGAGTTCGGTTTTGTACCGATCAGTGGGTTTAAAACTCATTTAAAACTAAAAGTTACTGTTTTAGAGTCACGGACTCCGGTTCTTATCGGTTCTAAAAAAAAGGATTATTACGGTTTTTCCAATACCAGTGATACGGTTAGGAACCGATAAGGGTGTCTTGCCTGGCACTGCCGTTAAAAGGGCAAGTTTTTGGTTAGGCTGGCATTATGTCTGAGAAACCCAAAGAAAAACGGCCCACTGGGTTTCAACACTGTGATGTTTGTGGGGAAGTCTTTGCCAAGGCTGACCCACACACATATGTTTATTGTCTGGGGTTTGACCACCTCCAGTCAGACTGCCAGGTATGTAAAATTTCCTGCAGCCACCCTGGAAAAAGATTGGGCAGGCTCAGGGAGCGAGGCCAAAAGGTCTGCTGACCGGATGGCCCAGCCGGTTCGATGCCAGCGAACCAGAGAGTACCCTCTGACCAGGGAGAGACTCACTCGGGCAAAAGAAAAGCTGGTTCTGAGGAACCAATTCCAGTAAAGAAAGAAAAGAAAATCAGCAGGTCTGGAGTCCAAAATTCCTTCTCCAACTGCTGCAGAGATAGCAAAAGCCATACAAATTGTCCAGTCACTGTCTCAGGGTCCGTCCGAACCACCACTATCTGGTCAAAGGTCGTCTCGTCCGGTCCCAGTGGTTCAGGATTATGATATTGAGGAATTTTATGAACCAGAGGAGGGGGAGGAGGATTATGAACAGTATGAATGTGGCTGGGAAGGTCTGGGTGTGCCCATTGAACCGGACATCTCCCCAGACAGACCTTTAGAATCTCCCCTATGCTGTCTGAGTCCCCATCTCATTTTATGTTTTATAAAAAAGTTGCTGAAACCCTCCGGCTTCCTTTAGAAGAGGCTGTGGATGAGCAAGAGGAGCCTGATTTTGTAGAAATGATGGATATTCCAGAGTCTAAGAGATTGTCTATTCCTTTACATAAGTCTTTTAGGAAACAATTAAAATTTTAAAAGCTCCTAATTCTGTGCCTCCTGTAGATAAAGATGGACAGAAGGTATACATTGTCAGGCCCTGATACAGAATTCCTTTCTCAACAATGCAGTCATGTTGGGGTAGTTCAGGCTGCTGCCTGTGATAAAGCTAATATTCCTTGGCTTCACATCCTCCTGACAAGGATTCCAGGAAGATTGGCGCCATGGCAAAAAAACAGTATATGGCAGCCTCTGGGACTCAGCAAGCAAATTATATGGCTTATGTAGCTAGGTATCAGAAATCTAGATGGAATACTGTTATGCAATTGGCCAAGCAGGCCCATGGCCAGCTGGCTAGTGAACTAGAACAGGTGGCTGCTGATGGCATTGAAGCCTCTAAGGTTCAGTTTCATGCTGCTGTGGATGTTAATGATGTTTCCTCTAGGGTCATGGCCACATCTGTAGCTTTTCGTAGGTTGGCCTGGCTCAGGTGTACTAGTTTGTCACAGGATACCCAGACTAAGGCTATGGATTTTCCTGTGGTGGAAATTCTCTGTTTGGAGAGCAGACAGAGAATTACATGAAGAAGATGGATGAATATAGGACTACTTACAAGAGTGCCCAGGCTGGAGGCGGCAAGCCACTCCTCAAAGGCATGCCCCAGGGGTGAGGGGTAGGCCTTTTCACAGGCCTTTCTACAGACTCAGGCCTCCTCTGCCTATGCTCAGAGGGCTTCTTCAGAGGCAGGGCAGACGAGGGGTGGGCACACCTGCTCCCACCCCCAGCCTAAACCTCTCCTGAAACAGGCATCCTGATGGGGTGCCCAGGCCGATTCTCCTGTACCAGTGGGGGCAGGCTGGCTACTTCAGTCAGAATTGGGCTTCTTTAATCTCAGACAAGTGGGTTCTGGAAGTAGTAAGCCAGGGTCTGGTTCTCAGCTTCAAAAGTTTCCCAAGTTGAGAAGCAGACTTTTCTACCTGCAAGTGCTTCGAGACCTCGCTCTGGAAACAGAGGTCTCATCCTGTTAGCTCTCAGAGCAGTAGAAAGGGTTCCTCCCCTGCATCAGGGCAGGGGTCTGTATTTCAGATACTTCCTTACCCCAAAAAAGACAGGAGAATGGCGGCCCATTTTAGATCTCAGATATCTGAACAAGCATCTTTTGAAACCAAAGTTCAAAATGGTAACTCTGGCAATGATTTTACCTTCCCTAAGGCCAGGGGACTGGCTAGCCTCCCTGGACCACAAGGATGCCGATTTCCATGTCCTAATCAGAAGATCCCATCGAAAATACCTCAGATTCGAACTGCCCTCAGGTCATTACCAGTTCAGAGCAATGCCCTTCGGCCTTACCTCTGCTCAAGGGTATTCACAAAGTGTCTAGCAGTGGCAGTGGCCTACTTAAGGAGGCAGAGGGATTGCTGTTTTCCCTATCTAGACGGCTGGCTCATTGTAGGCCAGTCCCCAGAACAGGTAAAATCTCACCTGCAGGTCACCAGCAGCTTCTCACCTCCCTGGGTTTCTGCTAAACCTACCAAGTCGGTTCTGAAACCAGTCAGGTACTCACCTTTATAGGGGCAGGGTGGACACAAAGCTAGCCAGAGCCTTTCTTCCCAGAAAGGGTAAGGAATTTAGTGGCTCTGGCTCTTCCTTCACTCTGCAGGTCTCTCGACCAGCAAGACACTTTCTGCAGCTCCTGGGGCCATAGCTGCATCCACAGCTGTTGTGCAGGAGCCATATTTCAGATGAGGACATTCAGTTTCACTTGAGAACCTTTTGGTCTCAGAGAGAGACCCCCTTTCCAAGTTGGTCCCAGTGACTCTAACCTTGATCCTAGCTCTCCAGTGGTGGCAGGATCAGAGCAATTTAAGTGCGGGGGTCCCCTTCATTTCCCCTTCTCATGACTTGACTCTCACTACAGATGCTTCCCTTCTGGGTTGGGGAGCCCACATGGGCGACCTTTCCACTCAGGGGGTTTGGTCCCCCCAGGAATCTCTGCTCCACATCAATTTGCTGGAACTCAGAGCTGTCTTTTAAGCTCTTCAAGCTTTTTCTGCATCTGTCCACGACAAGGTGATACAAGTCAGAACAGACAACACCACAACAATGTGGTACATCAACAAACAGGGGGCACTCGGTCTTGGCCTTGTGCACCCGAGGCAATAAGTTGTGGTCTCTGGCCTATTCCTGAACACTTCCCTCATAGCAGTTCATCTTCCAGGGAAGGACAATGTCCTAGCGGATGCCCTCAGCAGGATTTCCCAGGGCCATCACGAATGGTCCCTGGATCCTCAAGTGCTGGGGATAGTTTTTGCCAGGTGGGGCATCCCTCAGATAGATCTTTTGCAGCCCCAGACAATCACAAACTTCCTCTGTTCTGTCGCGGGCCTCCAGTGCTGGGCTCAGTTCCCTGGATGCCCTTCTTCTGGATTGGGAGGAAGTTCCTCATACTTCCCCCCTTTCCTCTCCTCTCCTATTCAAAGTACTAGTCAAAATCAGATCTCAGCCTTGCAGGGTGATTCTGATTGCCCGGATTGGCCAGGCAGCCCTGGTACCCCTCCTTCTGTCTCTGACAGTCCATCTTCCCCTGTGCCTCCCCAGGAATCACAATCTGTTGACTTGTGCCCAGGAAGGGTTTGGTATCCGGACCTCAATCCCTCAAACTCAAGGCCTGGCTCTTGAGGAGTTAGAGTTTGCTGATTTACACCTCTCTCAGGGTGTTCTTGAGATCCTAAAGGCTTCCAGAAAGCCTTCCACTAGGGCTACTTATAGTTCTAAATGGAAAGGTTTTCCATTTGGTGTGCTGGGAAAATATTTCCCAGAATCTGCTGAATTGCCCATTTTGTTAGATTACATGGTACATCTTAATTCCTTGGGTCTCAGACCAGCTACCCTGAGAGTTCATTTGGCAGCTGTGTCTGCTTTTGTGTCAGCAGGAAAGTCATCCCTCTTTCCTCTCATCCTGTGTTTTCCAAGTTTTTAAGGGATTACTCCATACTAATCCTTCCTTTAGGGAACCGGCCCTGCTTGGGACCTTAATGTTTGCATTGCCCAGTTAATGCAACCCCTTTTGAACCTCTGTCTTCTGCAGAGCTTAAGTACCTAACTTGGAAAACTGTTTTCTAGTGCTATCACTTCTGCCAGATGCTACAAGTGAATTGCAAGCCTTGTCAGTGGAGACTGTCTTTATTTCTTTCCACAGGGATAAGGTAGTCCTTAGGACTAATAGGAAGTTTTTGCCTAAGGTGGTTTCAGATTTCCATCTTAATCAATCTATCTCCCTTCCAGTATTTTTCACTGATCACTCCTCTTCGGGTGAGAGGAGGTTGCACAGCCTGGATGTTAAGAGAGCTCTTAGTTATTTTATAGAGCGTACCAAAGGTCACAGGTTCAAATCCCTCCAACTTTTCCTTACCTATGGTGAAGTTGGGAAAGGCAAACCTGCCACTAAGAGATCAATAGCCAGGTGGATTGTCTCTTGTATCCAATTTTGTTATCAGAAAGTGGACAGAGCCCCCACCTGGTTTGAGGGCTCATTCTACCAGGGGTACAGCTGCGTCTCTAGCTGCTGCCAGAGATATCCCTTATTAGAGATTTGCCAGGCTGCTACTTGGAAAACGGTACACACTTTTACCAAGCATTACTCCCTGGATGTCCAGGCCAGGAGAGATGCTCGGTTTGGAACAGCTGTTCTTCAGAGCCTATTCCTAAGTAGGTTCTGCCCCTCCTCCATGGAGGTACTGCTGTGTATTCTGCTAATGTCTATAATATAGCAAGACTTCATGTTGTTTGAAGAAAAAATTACTCACCTTAGTAATGTTGTTTCTTCTAATGGAGTCTTGCTATATTATAGACCTCCCCCCCAACCTGCCCCTCTCAGAACCTCTACTTGGTGGGGTGCGGGCAACTTAGTGTGGGCACTACTTATGTCCTGTTAGCATTTTGTCCCCTTTGGGACTTTGGGGGTGTGTATGTGTACGCGTGTGTGTGTTTTATTATACTTATGTTCCATTTTCTTATTATTAGAATGGTGTTAGTATTTCTGGTCCCCTGACTTGAGTCTTGGGTGTTGGGACCATCAATGGTTGTTATTATTTAGGTAGCCATTTGGCTAGTGTAGGTTACAGCTTCCACACAGACCTTAGTGAGTTTGGCTCGTAGAGATCTGACAGTTCAAGTTTGAAATGACACAGATAGAGCTGCTCTCGTGCCAAAATTCTATTTTGGAATGGTTTTAACCATTTCACTCCGGGGCAGTTCTAGAGCTGGATCAAACTGCTAATGTCTATAATATAGCAAGACTCCATTAGAAGAAACAACATTACTAAGGTGAGTAATTTTTTCTTTTCACTCCTCCTTTTTTGTAGTGACTGGGTGTTGTGTTTTCATTTTTTGGGTCTCCTGACTTGAGTCTTTGTTTTGGGACCAAAGAATGTGTGCTTATGTTTTGTAGCCAGTTGGCTAGTGTAGGTTTACAGCTTCCACACAGGACCTCAGTGAGTTTAGCTCGTAAAGATCTGACGGTTTGAGTTTGAAGAACAACAGACAGAGTTTCAACCGAGCTCGAGCTCAGCGTTCCATGCCTGGCATGGAAAGTTAACTCTTTCACCTCCGGAGCAATTTGAAGGTTGGGACTCACTGCATATGTCATAATATAGCAAGACTCCATTAGAAGAAACAACATTACTAAGGTGAGTAATTTTTCTTCCATCCTGTCACAGTGACAAGCAGTCCTGTCAAGGTAGTGGCTTAGGTGCCCTTTTCAGGAATCAACCCCATAACCACTAAAGACAATGCAGTAGAGGGCACTGGATCTGAAGGCGCCCTATATAACCTCTGTGGATCCAGCCCAGACCCCACCCCAGCTGTCTGGAGGTGGGCACCTCTCAGCAGTAGTCGGGGCGTCAAATCTGGTTTTACAACCAGTGGAAGTCCATTACACCATTAAAGCAGACCTATAGGTAATCAGGATTGACCGAGAGGGATACTCTCCAAATTTCGCAGCTTTCCCCAGACCTTCCACCCAGATGGCAGCCAATCTGTCGACCTCTCAGTCACACACTCTGCACTTCTGAGATGCTGGGCCTCTGCGGGTACTGGGTAGTAAAAATCATTCCACAGCGGAACGAAGCACAGGTTCCTATTTCCATTGCTTCTGTTTCCAAGTTAACAGACGGCATGCACCCATTTGTCGACCTTGGAAGGTTAAACAAGTTCCTGTTCAGGAAACAGTTCCCTAAATCTTGGCGTTCAAGTCTTCACTTTCCAGGCATTTGTCTCCTAGCCAGCCCTTCCAGTTTAAAGACACAGCAAGCAGTCGCCGTAACTTCTTAATTGTTCTCTCCAGGTTTGATGAAGGTGCCAGTTCATTTTCCCAACAGCTCCTCTTCTTAGGAGCCCTCCTGGATACCTCCAAGGCATCAACTTAGTTCCAGAGGACGGGAGAAACGACATCTTTAGATGGCTCATTACAATACATAAAACGACTCTATTCAGCCTCCTTTTTGGTTGCGCTGATGCTGGGACTCAGGTCGTCCTCAAGCAGTGGTCTCCAACCGTGCATCCATATTCTCCATACAAGATGACAGAGCCTCAGACAAAATCTGTGGGGGACTCACTGCCTAGGCCTCTACACTCAGGTGTGGAGCCAGAAGGATCCTCATCTTGTCATAAATTTCTTAGCGATGAGAGTCATCTTATCAGCAAAGTCCTGGAATATGCCCTATGCCACAAAGTGTTCATACTTCAGAAGAAGGACTAAGCTGTGATGTATTACATCAGCAAACAGGGTGGGGTGCCCCCCTACCCTCTCTGCAGTCAGGCTGTGAGGTTGCGAGAGTGGTACCTCAGGTACGTTGCGTCAGTTCAGATTTCATGCAGTCACTTTTGACAAATATGGCAGTTCGGACCTGGTCCCTTTGCGTCCCTTCTTAATGCAAAACTGCCTGTATCCTGCTACAGAAATCTTGAATCTGGTGTTTCTGTCTGGATGTGTTCACTGCAGTATTCAAGATGCTCCCTGTACTTTTTCCTCCTCTTCCCTTAATTCAGAGGGTGTCGATCAAGTTCTATGCATGGGGGGGCAGGATGATTCTCATTGTCCCAGACTGGCCTCGACTGATTTGCATTGATCTACAGTCTGTCAGAGGTTCCCCTGAGGTGACTTCCTCTATGAGCAGACCCTCTGACACAGGGACTTTTGTCCATCCTATCCTGTGCTCCCATCATCTCCATGCCGGTCCTGGAGGAAATGGAAGTGGGTAAGCTCTAATCTTATCTGTGTCAGTCTTCACCATTCATCACTATTGGGTTATAGGGCCGGAGCTAAGACCCCGCTGGAGACTTTTTTTTGTATGGGTAGACAGTGGGTCAGCGCCGCCCTCAAGACCAACATTCTACGTGGCGCTCGAGGGCTGGCAGTTATCCGACGTCGACTCCACCCCAACTCCAGTTCTTTCTCTCCCACTGTCGAGTGTGGACCCTGCTTGTGCTGGCTCTGATTTTGCGGCCTAGTCCGTTGGTTAGTAAGTTACTCGGTTCTGCTTCACCTTTGCTTGACGTCACTGGATTCTGGTAAGTCCTTTCCTTATTTTTAGTGACGTTGAGTACTGATTTTAGTTGTTTTTTCATCCGATCATGTCTCGTCCTGGGAAAAAGTCATCGAAACGTTGGTGCCCCTGTGGCCGCCTTTATTCCGTTACAGACCAGCATGATCGTTGCCTCTCCTGCCTTGGCCCTAGTCATGATATAGACAGTTGTGACATCTGCTTTTCCATGGACCTCCATGTCCTCGACATTCGCGCGTGGAACGTCGGACAGATTCGCTCATGCAAAGCCAAGGTAAGGACTCTCGGCCAGAGGAAGAGGGAACCTCTGCCTCTTACAGCCTTGCCGTGGCAGGGGTTTCTTCCACGGTGCAGGAGGCCCAGGCCGACTCTCTTGGGGGTCAGTCAGGAGGCACCATTCTGGCAATCGCTACTCTGGTAGCGAAGGCTCCCTCTGTGTCGTGCTCTGGGTCCCTCGGGACCGGACTGGCACCGTCTTCGGCACTCTCCACCGGTGTCATTCTTGGTCCAGGTGCCATTCGCAGTGCTGTGAGCTTGGAGAGCGATGCCACAGTCGGTGTCTGGCCTTCCCTCAGCGCCGCTATTGCCCCTGACCCCTCTTGCGGTGTCTGAGCTCTCAGCAGCATCGGGGAGGGTGTTACGGTTTCTGGGCCTGATTCTGTCCCCGGCGTCACATGCAGTGCTGGGACGGGCTCCGACGCAGTTTCTGTTCCTGGCACCACCTCTGGCGCTGGGATGATGTCGGCATCGCGTTCGGTGTCGACCCTGTCTCCGGTGCTGTGGCCCACTCTCGCTCGGTGCCGTGCCGGACTCTGGTATCACTCATGACGCTGGGGCTGCTGTCGGTGTTGAGTACAGCAATGTACCCGATTCGGTTCTCTGCTGTGCCAGGGAGACATCTGGGGTCACGCCTGGTGCTGCGCCTGACTCCGGCGTCATTTGCAGCGTTGAGGAGGGTGTTGGCATAAAGCTGGGGCCTCTACTCTTCTCTGCTGCTTCTGGGGACTTTGAATCCCAGGGTGCCCGATCTCAGGGTCCAGGAACTGGAGGATCCCGTGGGGTGGTCTGGCACCGGGCCTTGGTTTCTACCTCTTCGGAGGAGGATTCTGGGTCAGGCCCAGACTGGCTCCTGGGTTCTTGTAGGTCTTCAGATCTTTCCATTTATAGCATCTCGGCCCCCATTCTCCTCCCTTCCGGGGCTCAGCCTTGTCAGGTGGTCTTCGGGGTCGGAGGGTCTGACCAGTCAGCAGGAGCCCCTCTGGCTGCTGTTGTGCAGCCTGGGGCTACCAGGGAGGCTGCTTCCTCAGTTGGGGTACCCTCCTCCTCGGTGTGTTTGGACAGCCCAAGTTTGGGGCAGCCTGGGGTGCACCAGGAGGGCGAGAGCACGGTTCCCTGGGTGGACTCCTCGGAGTCCACTTCAGCTTGCCAGTTGCCTAGGTTAGTGGTTAGAAGGATGAGGTCTTTCTCCGACTCGAAAGGGTTGAGAGATAGGGGTGTGGCGCAGCGAGCCCCTTCTGTGGCCCAGCCAGGCTCTGGCAGGAGCTGTAACACAGGTCCCTGTCTTTCCCTTTCGGAGTCTGCTAGAAGGACCACTTCTTCAGAGGTCAGGGGCCGTCCTTCTGGACTCACATGGTCCTGGTCACCTCATGGGGGGATTTCTTCCCGCAGGGCACAACTCCATCTGTTCCGATCCGGCTGAACAGCTGTTAGCTGCAGCGGCCTTCCAGGAGCCTGTCCATCGAGCCTCTGTCTCCATCCCCGGTAGTCCCAGATATCCTAGGCCCTCATGGACCTTATACTTGGGAACAGTTCAGAGGTTCTGCTGCTCATTTCCCCTCCTACCTCCACACCCTGGACCAACAGGTGTTCCACCATGCCTCTGTGCAGCAGGCCCCTGAATCTGGCAGCTCGTCATCTTCCTCTTCTCCCTCTTCCAAGGGAGAGGAACCTTCGGTCCACCTTTTCTCAGCATCTGATTTGTCTTCTTATCAATGCTTCCTGGTGAGGATGTTGGACGAGCTTCATTTGACCCCTGTTCCCGTAAGCAATCCCGAGCATGTGACCCGCGCCTTTTTAGGCGAGTTCAGCGCAGCCCACTTGGTGGCTCCCGCCTGGCCTCTTCCTTTCCAGGAAGCGCCACATCGGCTCTGGCTTCATCCCTTCTCCACAGTGCCAGCTCCTAGGGACTTACGCCAGCGGTATTGTGCTCCCCCGGAGTCTCCAGGCTCTCTGCCTCACCCAGTCTTGGGTTTGACCTCCCTGGATACTCCTTTTGGGTCTCGCGCCCTATACCGTGACTGCCCTCCAGATCCGGACTCTGCGGATTTCGATTTCTGGGGGAGGCGAGTGTTCTACTCGGCGTGGATCTCTCTGTCTACCGCAGCACATCAGGCCCACTGTGCAGCCTATGATAGGTTCTTGTGGTCTAGGGTAGGACAACTCCTAGCTTCGATGCCTGATTCGGGGCAAACCAGGCAAGCCATCGCCCTCTCTGCACGGGGCCTGGAGCTCGCAGTGCACCAAGCAAGGGCATCTTATGATGCCAGTGAGGTAGCTTCCAGAGTGGTAGGGACAGCGATCTGCCTTTGGCGGACGGCATGACTTTGCCTATCCCAGTTGTCACCCTTGGCCCGGCGTAGGGTGATTTACTCCGCCTACCAGAGAACCCATCTCTTCTCCCGTCAGGTGAGACAGCGACTCTCGGGGCACCCTCCTTCCCCCACTGGGGGATCTCTATGTCACCTGTATCAGTCTCAGGCCTCTCCAGGCCTGTAAAGGTTCTTCCTCCCAGTGCCTTACCCACTGGAAACTAAGGGACTTAGTCCCTTAGGGTTTCAGAATACCAACCCCCCTTCTGTTTGTGGGGGTGGGGCTTGGGACTCACCCAATAGTGATGAGTGGTGAAGATTGGCACAGATAAGATACGAAATGCACGTACCTACCGTAATTGTTGATCTTTCTGTGTATCTTCACCATTGATCCTCAAATCACCTCTTCTTCCCTGTGGTCTCTAGACTCCCCCCACCCCGTGTGTCTTCCCTCCTTCTCCTCTCCTGTTAGGTAGACAGAAGGGTGTTGTGAGGACACACAGGGGTAATCCTCTGTGTTTCTGAGTTTTTGAAGAACCCTCCATATTTTCCCCTCCAAAGGGGTTGTGGAGTATGAAGAGGGACATGTCTCCCCCCCCCTTATATTTTTATGAGTTTTTCTTTAGTGACCTCGATTTGAGGCACCCTCTAAATTTGATGGGGGGGGGGAGGGTTGAGACACAGCCTCAGTCTCTATCTCCGTGTGGTCTCCAATCCTTGCCACAGGCTTTACTTGCAGCCAGTTTCTTTCCAGGCCAGACCTTATGCCTGAAAATGGGGTCTCTATACTGCAGTGGTTTTGGGCTCTGAACTACAAATCTGGTGAGTTCCAGCGGTCCAGATCTGGGTTGGGCCCCACGGCTTCCACTTGTGCTGTGTGGCCCTGAGTGCCTCTCTTAACTCCCGGGGCTCCAGGTCACGCCTGTAAACAAATAAGATGTGATTTCTGAGGTTGTGTTCTCATCCTTCCCCCTTTTCTCCCTCTTTTCTTTCCCTTGCTTCTCTTATCCTTCTTCTCCTTCCAGAGATTGGGGCCCCTCTTCCTTTCCCCAATTTCCTTTCCAAAACTTTCCTCCTCTGTCATCTCAGTCGTTTATTTCTCCTTTTAGTTCATTCTTCTTTTTCCTTTTATCTATCCCTTAGGCTTTCTTGCCTCACCCCACCCTCCCTTCCTTATACTCTCCAGCGTTGCAGAATTGGAGTTGGGGTGGAGTTGATGTAGGATAACTGCCAACCCGCGAGCGCCATGTAGAACGTCGGTCTCGAGGGCAGTGCCGACCCTCTGTCGACTCCACCCATACAAAAAAAAAAAGTCTCCCGCGGGGGCCTAGCTCCGGCACTATAACCCAATAGTGATGAATGGCGAAGATGCACAGAAAGATCAACAATTACAGTAGGTACGTAATTTTCATTTTTTTCCCAGACCATCACAGATGTATTCTAAGTCGTGCATAGGCCTTCCACCAGGAAAGCTTACATGGCTAAGTGGAATCCCTTCTCCATCTGGTGTGCAAGTCCCATCTAGACCCTTCAGTTGCCCACCAAGTAAGGAGTTGGAGTGCCTCTTGGACCTGTTAATTGCAGGTCGGCCATACTCGGCAGTGAAAGTACACCTCTGCGCATTTTCGGTCTATGTTGAGCCAGTAGACATTTTTACGCTGGCTCAATTACCATTAGTCAAATTTTGGTATCTTAACTCCAGAAGGAAGGGGAACGCTCCCTTCTCTCTCTGGATGTTAGGACAGTTCTGCAATTCTTCATCAACAGAACGAAGAGATACACATCTGAACAACTGTTTTATCTTCAGTATGCCTCAGCTGAGTAAGCCTCTTACCATGAGATGTTTTCGGCTTGGTTAGTAGCAAGTCTTTGACATTACTAATCCACGTCACAGGCCAAATTGAAAGGCTGGGTTCACACCACTCTGTTGGAGCGGTTACAGCTTCCTGGCTGAGATCTGTAATGTACCCGCTGCAATCATCTGCAAGGCGGTGAGTAGGAGCTCAGTGCATACCTTTGTAAAGCATAATGTTCTGGATGTCCTTACCAGACAGCTCTCTTTCTTTAGCAGGACAGTCCTTTTGGACTTCCGGTCTGAGTGAGCTCTGTCTCTGACCGCCCTACTTGGGGTGGGTTGATTTTTAGCTCGGTACTCTCCCATTAGTGTGAATGAGTGGTGGAGACTTGAGTCCAGGAAGATATGGAAATTATGAACTTGCCGTAATTCTTGATCTTCTTGGACGGGGTCTCTACCACTCATTCACAGGCCTACCCACCATCCCCTAGCTCACTCTTTCTGTTTTTTGCCTTCACTACCTTGTTGTTTGGGCTTTGAAGACATTGTTCAATTGACCCTTCTTACATGGGCCTTCAGGGCCTTCACATGCCTGGAGGTTAGGGTCAGGTTTTCTTTCATTAGTTTAGCTGCACCTCCTCAGTCGAAGGTACTGAGGCATTTGGAGGATCGTGACGCTGAAGGATAGCCTATCTGGCGCAAGCTAACCTCAAAGCTGCCCCGCACATCGTGGTCTATCCAGCGCCCGGCCCTCCTGAGAGTTTGGCTCCTCTGGGTTCTAGCGCCTCCAGCATACTCCCATCAGTGTGAATGAGTGGTGGAGGCTCGGTCCAGGAAGATCAAGAATTACGGTAAGTGCGTGATTTCCATTTCTAGTTTAAATAAGCAGATTATACACGGTAGGGCATGGATGTATGATTTTTTTCTTATTTCTTTTTTTTTCTAGCTTTTTGGCTGTGTGGGTGAGATGGGTATTAGTTATTTGTTGTTTGTTCTTTGTAAAACAGTTTAAATACTTTCCTATTATTTCAGTACGATGATGTAATTTCGTATCTCTGGAGAGTTGTTTTTCTTTCTTATGCACTGATATGCTGTTGCTGTGTTTTATGTATCTGTGTGATCCTTTTTGAAAAATTCAACTAAAAGAATTAAAAAAAAATTAAATTTACGTTTTATTTGTTGATATATTGTTTCTCCTTAAGTCACACATGCTACCTTTATTCATCCTGGCAACCTCCCAGTTCCAATCATGTCCCTTTTCTTTTTTTGTACTTATTATGCTTTGGTTTTCCGGCAGCCTCTCCATCAGCTCCTCCACCCCCAGGTGGACCCCAGGAGCAACTGGGAGCAGTTCCCCCTGGATTATTCCCCAGGGCGGAGCCTCCGGAGCCCCCAACTTAACATCAGAAGATCTCTAAATATGGTTGCAGTGGGGCCCTTGATTAGCCACAGGGGGCAGCATCATTGAGCACGCTGGGGCAAGGGTTTTTCTTATGTTGTTGAGGGGGGGGACGTGTCAGCTGGACGCCAGCACTGTTACCATGCCGCACGTTTGACTCACCCTCCAGAAGACAGATGCTTCAGTGACGGTGCATCCCATGATCACCCGGGAGCACCAAACCCAAGACACTCTATTCCCTCCCACTCCACCTCCTTGGGAGTGGAGAGCATGCTATGGCCACTACTCTGGCTGGCCCTCGAGCATCCTAAGTCCGTTCCTGAACGTGGGACCCCTGTGTCGCAGCAGTGAATCTTTCCGCTGCACCAGCAGGCAGGCGGTGTCCCTTTTCTGTCACTTACCCTGTCCCAGCTGGCATTTCCTCAATTGAGGTCATTTCCCCCTGTGTGGTGGGCTTCCTCAGGAGAACCTTAGCCATTCTCTCTCTCTGGTCCATCAGGTATGGGAACCAGGTGTAGTTGGAAGTGGTGGGCCTTGAAAGTCCTGGTGTCATTCTGTAGTGTATCGGGGGGTTTACTGCTTTGCACTGTTCTCCAGGGGACACTGCTGGTTTAGACTCCTAGTTGTGTCTGCACACATGTGCATGTCTGCATATTGCAGCCAGGCTGCTTCCCCCCCTCCCCTGTCGCTCTATGGTTACCAACATGTGGTGTGTTAGCACAGAGTGCAGTCCTACACTGGGATGCTCAGTCCTCCTTCTGGTCTGCTCCCAACACCAGGAACCAAACAGAGGAGTAGTGCTGCGCTGTCAAAATGAAAGGCTAAAACAAGGAGAGTGTTAAGTGTGTTTATTCCATCAAGATTCCCAGGGTACAATTAAAGTCCTGGGGGGGGGGGGTCTGTTCTTTTGCTTTTATGGCCTCCACCTGTGGAACTCTGTACATCGTCAGGTACGAGAGTGCCCGACCATTGAGAGATTTAAATCTGCTCTTAAAACTCATCTGTTTGGCATGGCTTTCTCTGAGTTAGATTGTTTCTTCTTAATAATTCTAGGATTTTGCTGTAACTGTCTGTAGTTATATTATTGTTTTTAGGATCATTCCAATGTACAAGGGCTTTGCTCTCTTTGGAATTGCACTTTCTATAAATAAATAAAAGATACTCAGACAAACCAGGAAAAAGGCTGACCACCACAGCACTTTGGCTTGCTCTAAAACTTCTTCAGGCTGGTTTGTCTGAGGGTCTTGATTGAATGAATACACTTTGAAGCCGTTTCCTTTTGTCAGTGCAGCAACACTCCTCTGTGTGGTTCCTGGTTGGGGTTTGGCTATCTGGAGCTCGGCAGCAGCGTGGGATCGAAGCACGTTTCTAACTTGGGTGAGACCCAGCACCCGACATTCCAGGCCAATCCCCAGCCCAGGTCACCTACATGGCGACCAGAAGTGCTACCACTATGTCAACGGTGGCCCTCCAGTTTTATTTTTGAAATGTTGTGCATCTGATTCTACAAATGCCCACTGATATTTGTTTCGTTGGTGACTGACATCTCTCTTTAAGTCTGATAACCTGGTCATTATGTTTTTGCTTTGTTACAAGGCCTGAACTGCAGCTCGAATAGGAAGGAATTCCTATAGTTTAAGCATGTTTAACCACAGTTGTTTTTTTTTTCTTCAGATTAAAGTTGAAAAATTCTTGACTCCAGAGCAAAGCGCCAAAGCAGAGGAACAAGCAAAGGCAGAGGAGAGAAAGCGCCTGGCAACAAAGGTAGCTACTGACATAAATGTTTGTAGACATGCCATCCAGTTTACAGTATGCCCAGAACTAACCAGTTAATAGTACATTAGCAGCATTCTCTCCGTAGCAGCCTTGTTAAATATTATTATTACTACTATTAGAATCCTTTTGGTTTGTTTGCAGCGGTTTGTTATATTTTCTGTCACCTTCCAACTATTTTCCAGAGCGATAACGTGAGAGAGCGGGCACTCGGCGACATGATGGGTGGAGTCCTGGAGGTCAAAAAGGCGGACATTTTGAAAATGGTGAGCTGTCAAAGCACATGTACAGTATGCTGTGTTGATCCTAGCACTGCACTTGCAGCATTCCCAGTGTTAAATTGCAGTGAGAATCATAGCACTATAGTTGGGGTTTAAAGCGGCAGAGCAATGCAATTGGGCAGAAAAATGTACCCTAAATTTTTTTTCACTATAAAGGTGCCAGGCATCTTTCAGTTTTATTCTGTGGTAACATTTTCTAGTTCCACAAAAATGTGAGTATTTTATAAATGTTTTAAGTTTTTCTCAAGACAAAAAAAAAAGATGGTTGCACATTTGGCTGAGAAATAGCACTGTAGACATGGCAAAGGTTGTGATCAAGAAAAAAACCTCATGATGCACAGAATAGGAGGTACCTAGAAAATTAAATTTGACAAATATGCTAATATTTTTATAAACTGTTGCGAAACTAGCTTTTTGGAAAAACATTTTTCATTGCATTGCTGCTTTAACAGCTGAAGAACCAAACAGAAATCTAAAATTATATGGTTTATTTATTTAATTTTGGTAACCAGGTAGGCCCAATGAATCCAGTAATGGTCCGTTTTTCAGGGGCGACCTGGAATTAATTACAGATACTTCGAAATATAACATTTGCATAATTACAATAAACAATATTTTATACATCATATGGAAAGGAGAACAATTAACAACATACGACACTTAGCAATATTTGTTAATACACTTAAATACATTTGTGAATACACCCACTCACTGACAGATTTTTTGAATCAAAAGGTCCAAAGTTGAGATATCAACGGCGGCAAGTGCATTAATTTAGCTCCAGCAGGTGGGTCTTTAGTCCCAATTTAAATCCCCCTAATGAGTTTCACTCCTGGAGATTTGTTGGGAGCACATTCCAGAGGGGAGGTATGAAGGCTGAGAAAGCCCGGGACCCATGGGTGGACTTCACTCTGGGTATCGTGGGGAACTGTCTACTTGAGGATCTTCGTGTCCAGTTGTTCTTTTTTGTTCTCAGCAACTCTGCCAGACTCGGGGGGTGGGGGCACTGGCCAGTAGAACACACCAGCAACCAGGGAACACACTAAGGGGGACAGCGGTGGATCAAGGGGCGCTAAGAGGTGGGGCACTAAGAGGTAATTACTTCCTGTCTCCAAGCACAGCCAGCTTGTGGAGGGGTGTTAGCCCGTCGATGCTGTGGTCGACTGCCCCATCCACCCCTGCCACCCTCCCATCCAGGGGCTGCCCTTCATTTAAGGTCTGCTGTCATCACATTACTTCCTCCTGTGCTGGAAACTAAGTCCCCACTTTGCCAGCTCCAGCTTATACCAAGCAGCCTCCAGAGGGAGTGCACACTTCTAACCCCAGGAATCACTCATTATGATTAAACTTAATGCAGTCAGCCTCCTGTGTTGAACTGCCTGGAGAGATGGAATTTTATGCAAATTATGGAACTCTCAATTGGCTCATGCCACTTTCAAACTGCTGCCCTAGCAACTGCTGCACTCTGAGTGCTTTAGATTCTTTACTCCACCTGCCTAGTAAGGACGTCCCGGGGAGCTCTCCTTGAACTGTCTCAGACTAAAGTTTATCTGTAGATAAGTACTCATTTTCAGTTTAATTTTAAATTGCTGCCTTAGAAACATTGTTTAGTGTAGTAATTTAGTGTTTTAGTAGTTTTTTTATTTATATTCGCGGTTCCCTCACGGTTCCTTGGAACCGAGGGTTCTGCATCTATTTTAGAGGCTTTATCTCAATTTATTATTATTTAGAGATATTTAGCGGTCGGTGCCTTGAACCGCTTTAGTTTGGTCTCAATTTAGTATTTTTCTCGGTTCCTTTTTCTTGAGGAACCGAATAGTGCTCGGTTCCAGGAACCGCTAGCGGTAGTTATTTTAAAGTACTCTCCGGTTCCGAGTTACTTTAAATAACGGTTTTTTGAAGTAATCTTTTTTTGTCCAGCTTCAATGTCAGAGGTCCATTTGGATAAACCTAAAAAACGCACAGGACCCACAGGTTTTAAATGTTGTGAGACTTGTGGGCAACTTATAGCAAAAGCAGATAGACACTCTCTCTGTATTTCTTGTTTGGGTACAAGTCATATATTTGCCATTTGTGATATTTGTAAGATATTTTGCCCTAAAACATTAAAGAAAAGGTCTAAAATTTTAGAAGAGATGGCTTCTGCTTCTAGTGTGGATAATTCTGCTTCTTCCTCTTCCCACAAAAAGGATGGAGTTAAAGCCAAGGATCCTGACAGGAGTTCAGATAAATCTGAACAAGGTAAAACAAGAAAGGCTGTGGAAACAGGTTCTGAACCTGTTCCATTAAAGAAAAAGTGTAAGGAAAACATGTCGCTGCGCCTCCAGCCAAGAAGGCTAAGGAGCTCCCAGCAGACAAGCATATTATGCCCTCGGCTGAGGACATTACTAAGGCACCACAGGTGTTACAAGCCCTACAGGGTGCAATCCCGGTTCCTACATTGACTGCCCCAGTTCCTCTTACAAACCCAGCAAGGCAAGAAGTGCTGGAAGCATTTGGTGAGGAGGAGGAGGATGACTTTGAAGGGGAACCTATAGATCCAGAGGTCTCTTCTGAGCAAGAGTTTGGATCTCCTCCTAGGGGTCCTGAGGAATACTCCTCCCACTATGTTTTTGTTAAGAGTATGGTGGAAACTCTGAACCTTCCTCTTCAGGAAACAGAGGAGGATATAGAGGAGGCAGACTTTCTGGAGATGATGGGGTTAACCCCCACGAAGCGTCTGCTTCTGCCCATGCATAAATCTTTAAAGAAGGCTGCAGTGCAGATTTTTAAAACTCCAACCTCTGTTCCTGGTGTGGATAAGAAAGTTGACAAGAAATACCAGCTGGACAGAACTACAGCTGATTTTTCTGTTTACTCATCCTGATCCTGAGGGAGTAGTCCAAGCTGTTGCCTGTGACAAGGCCAAGATCCCCTTGGCTACCCATCTACCAGACAAAGATCCAAGAAAAATGGATGCTATGGGAAAGAAAGGGTACATGGCTGCCTCTATTAGTTTGGCAGGCCAGTTACATGGCATATTCAGTGCAGTACCAAAAAGCTCTATGGAACACTGTTCTAGCTTTGGCTGAGAAGGTCCCAGGTGAAGTGGCTGTAGACTTGCAGGATACAGCATGGGCTGCACTTGATGCTACCAGGTACCAATTTCATATGGCAGTGGATGCCAATGATACTGCATCCAGGTTAATGGCTTTGTCAGTTTCACTCAGGAGGTTTGCGTGGCTTAGAGCCACCAACCTGACTTTAGACACCCAGGCCAAAGCAATGGATTTCCCCCTGGAGAACAACTCCTTGTTTGGGGATCAGACAGAGGCATACATGAAGAAGGTGGAGGAATATAAATCCACCTATCGGAGCAATTCCAAGGATAGGCCCTCCACCTCTTATAGATCCCAGAGTAGGGGAGGTAGGGGTAGGGGTTTTTACCCCAGACCTTTCTTTCAGGTGCAAGCCTCTCAGCCTCAGCAGCAGGCCAGAGGTTATTTTAGAGGAAGGGGCAGGAGGGCCATGAGAAGAGCGGCTCTTGCACCACAGGTTCAGGCACAGCCCGCACAGAATCCCTGACGGGCTAGTGCAGGTCACATCCCCTATTACAGGTCCACCAGTAGGTGGCAGACTGGCTCATTACCTTCACGCTTGGCATTCCATCACCACAGACAAGTCGGTGTTGGAGGTAGTGAGCCAGTGTCTGGCACTCAGTTTCAAATAATTCCCAAAGCTGGGAACAAGAACCTTTGCTCCGGTAACAGCTGCACAGAGGATTCTGTTGGAAGCAGAGGTAAAACATCTGCTAGCAATCAAAGCAGTAGAGGTAGTGCCTCTAATAAGCAGGAGAAAAGGTTTTTATTCCAGGTACTTCCTCATAAGGAAGAAAAATGGGGATTGGCGGCCTATTTTGGATTTAAGACTTCTGAACAAGCACATTTTGAAACCAAGGTTCAAAATGGTCAATCTTGCCATAATCATTCCTTCATTACAAAAGGGAGACTGGCTAGCCTCCCTAGATCTAAGGGATGCTTATTTCCATATTCCCATCAGACCATCTCACAGAAAATTCTTGAGATTCAGGCTGGCTTCAGGCCATTATCAGTTTGCAGCTCTCCCTTTTGGGCTAACTTCAGCACCAAGGGTTTTTACAAAGTGCCTATCAGTGGTGGTAGAGTTTTTGCGAAAACAAGGTTTAACAGTCTTCCCCTACCTGGACGACTGGTTAATAGCAAGACAGTCTCTACAGCATGCAGTACAGTCACTGGCACTAATAAAATCCACACTAGAGTCCCTGGGATTTCTGATAAACGAAGAAAAATCTCAACAGGTACCACTCTAGGTTCTGGAGCTTATTGGAGCAGAACTAAACACCAGACTGGCCAGAGCCCTCCTGCCACAAGGCAGGGTGACAAGCATTCTGCAGATTGCAAAATCCTTTGTGTCCGGGAGACCCAGAACAGCCAGAGAATTTCTCAGGCTGCTGGGCCACATGGCATCTGCCACTGCAGTGGTAATCGGCTCCAGGTTTCAGATGAGAGATATTCAGTTCCATCTCAGACAGTATTGGTCTCAAAGGACGGATCCTATGTCCAAACTGGTTCCAGTCATAAAAAGCTTAGTCCAGGCCTTACAGTGGTGGCTGGATGAGCACAACCTCAGGGTGGGTATGCCTTTTATAAGGGAACAACCCTCAGTAATCCTCACAACAGATGCCTCTCTTTTGGGTTGGGGGGCACACATGTTAGAGCACGGCCAAGTGGCATGGTCCCCTGAGTCTCTATTGCACATAAATCTCATGGAGCTCAGGCTGTTTACCTGGCTTTAAAAACATTTGCTTCTTACCTGCAAAACAAGGTGGTGCAAGTCAGAACAGACAACACCACAACCATGTATTACATCAACAAGCAAGGAGGTACCAGGTCACATCTACTGAGCACAGAAGCAATGAGACTGTGGTCCCTAGTATACTCCATAGGAGTATTCCTGTCAGCCATACACCTTCCAGGGAAGGACAATGTGCTGGCAGACTCTCTAAGCAGGATAAGTCAGGACCACCATGTGTGGTGCCTGAATACTCAGGTACTCAGTACAATTTTCAGGAAATGGGGCATTCCAGAGGTGGATCTCTTCGCCTCCCCAGAAAACCACCACCTTCCAATGTACTGTTGCAGGCCTCCTCTAAGGGGCACAATCCCCCTGGATGCCTTGGCCCTGGATTGGACAGGGAAGTTTCTGTATGCATTCCCTCCTTTTCCTATGATATTCAGGTCCCTACTGAAATTGAGGTCCCAACCAGCAAAAATGATACTGGTGGTTCCGGATTGGGCGAGACAGCACTGGTACTCTCTTCTGCTGTCTCTGTCAGTGGTTCCCCCAATCCATCTGCCCAGGAGGCACAACCTGTTAACCTCCTCTCAGGGCAGGATCCTGTACCCCAATCTCAAATCACTGAGGCTCAAGGTGTAGCTCTTGAGGACTTAGAATTTGCTAACCTTAACCTATCAGAACAGGTGCTGACAGTGCTTGGGGTTCCAGGAAGCCTTCTACTAAGAAGACATATTCCTCTAAGTCGAAAGAGTTTACAATATGGTGTACAGGTAGGGTATGAACCCTTTCAGGGGCTGATTTGGCTATTCTCTAGATTACCTTACATTTACATTCCTTAGGTCTGAAGCCTTCCACCCTCAAGGTCCACTTAGCTTCAGTCTCTGCTTACCTGTCAGTTGGTAAGGAGAGGTCTATGGCCTCTCATCCAGTATTTAGAAAATATTTTAAAGGCCTTAATCTTCTGCACCCCCAGGGAAACCGGTTCCGGTCTGGAATCTAAATATTTGCATTGCTAAACTCATGGATGCACCATTCGAACCTATGGCAACTGCAGATTTGAAGTATGTCACTTGGAAAACTGTTTTCCTAGTTACCATTACTTCAGCCAGAAGGATCAGTGAATTACAAGCCCTGTTCACAGATGTGGACTACATCTCATTCCACAGGGACAAGGTGGTTCTTAGGACTAATAGAAAATTCCTTCCCAAGGTGGTATCTGATTTTCACTTCAATCAGTCTATCACTCTTCCTGTCTTCTTTACAGACAACTCCAGTTCTCCAGAAAGGAGACTTCATTCCCTTGATGTCAAAAGGGCGCTTAGCCACTACATTGACAGAACCAAGTCTTACAGGACAAGTCAGTCACAGCTCTTTCTCACATATGGTGAAGTTGGTAAGGGCAGAGCTGCAACAAAACATACAATTGCTCACTGGATAGTGGCATGTATACGGTTTTGTTATAGTAAGGTGGGTAAACAGGTACCTCTGGGCCTGAGAGCACACTCCACCAGGGGCACAGCTGCTTCAGTGGCAGCTTCAAGAGAAATTCCGCTACTGGAAATCTGTAAAGCAGCTACATGGAAAACAGTACACACCTTCACAAAGCATTACAGCCTGGACTTGCAATTCAAAGGTGATGCTAGGTTTGGTACAACAGTACTGCAGAGCCTGTTTCCGAAATAGGTCCTCTGCCCAACCTCCAAAGGTACTGCTTGGTAGTCTGCATTAAGTTTAATCATAATGAGTGATTCCTGGGGCTAGAAGAAAAAATTACTCACCACAGTAATCTTGTTTCTTCAAAGGGATCACTCATTATGATTAAAGACCCTCCCTACCTCCCCTACTAGAACCTATAGAAGTTGCTCTGCATCCCTGCATTAGGGTTTTCTTTTGCTCCTATATAAGTTAAATAGAGACTCACTTTGTTTAACCAGTTGGTGTCCAGGTGGTCTCAAGTTTCTTAGGTTTGTTGGTTAAGGATGTTTTGACCTGAAAGGGCAAAAAACATTATTTTAATGTTGTTAATTTTAGCTAGTGGGTCTTTTACCCAGTTAGGCTCCGTAAGTATCTGAAGCACTCAGAGTGCAGCAGTTTGAAAGTGGCATGAGCCAATTGAGAGTTCCATAATTTGCATAAAATTCCATCTCTCTGGGCAGTTCAGCACAGGAGGCTGACTGCATTAAGTTTAATCATAATGAGTGATCCCTTTAAAGAAACAAGATTACTATGGTGAGTAATTTTTCCTTTTCCCCACTTCCTGCCCTGTTTCTCCTCTAAACCTCTGCTCTACTCCTTTACTCCTAACAGACCCTCTATCCTTGACCTTACCCTCTCTGATCCCTCCAGTCTCTCCGCCTTTTCTTTACCCCCTGCCCCTCTAGCTCCCCCATCCCTTCCTGATTTCTCTCAACCCAACCTCTCCTCCACACCACCCCCCCAGACACTTCCTCTTGTGGCCACTAGGAGTCACTGCTACACCCCCCGTTTCTGTACTAGACACAGCTGTCTTTCCAGCCCACTGAGGTGCACACCTGGCCTCGGGACCTAGCATTACAAGCACTCCAGCCCCGGGTTTCGAACCCTGCACCCTCAGCATCGCAGCCCTGCCACTGCGCTACTAAGGCCACCCTAATACAGGCTGTCTTTTTGCTAACCTTATACCCACTGCACTCTAACCAACCTATGCTTACCATGGGACCCCCTCATAGACCACAGTTATTAATTCCTTTACTTGCCTTAGCAATCTTAATTCCCCTCCAATACCCATCACCAACATCACTTACTAAGATTCTGGAAGTGCCCACTACCCCTCCCATCGCCCCTCCACCTCCTACCCTGACCATAACCATACCCCCACTCCCACCCCATCATGCCCATCTCCATCGTCATCTGGTCTCCCATTACCCCTCTCTTCCCGTGTTTTACCATGCTATCCCACCTTGCATGCTTTACACATCCCTTGTTTGCTTCTTATCAGGGCAGCTTCTGTCTGACACAACTCTTGCAAGCATTGCACCTCCTCTCTCCTCAGACTTGTCTCCCAGCTTCTGCTACTATCTGGGAACATCCATCCCAACCCAGGCCAGTCCTCCCCTGCCAAACCCCTCCCACATCAGTGTTGCGCATAGCCTCTATAAACATCTGTAGCCTTTTGAAAAAAAGCACAGCCCTCCAGTGCTGGATTGTGAAGCACCAGCCAGACATACTGACAATTGTGGAAACCTGACTCAATAAGACCACACCCGACTCTCTCCCTGGCTACTCACTGTTTAGGGAAGATAGAGTCAGTAAGCACAGGGGTGGCTGCGCCATCTTCATGCGCGACTCCTTATTAGGCCGTGCTCTACCAATCCCAAAACTCGACCATTGTACCCAGGCCCTCTCTCTTAAAATTTCACTGGACCCTTCCAGGGCCCCTCTGATTATCTCATTAGCCTATGTTCCCCTTTGTAAATAAGCCCAAGCAATTCTATCCCTCACTGACTACCTCTCCAGCCTCCTTCACAAGGTCGAGCAAATACTAGTGGGTGACCTCAACACCAACTGGCTGGCCAGCTCATCAAGCCATATGAAGGATGCTTTTGCGGCCCTGGACCTAACTTAGCTGGTAACTCAACCAACTCTCCGGAACCCCTCCAACGGCTCCCACACATTACTAGATGTCATCCTTACCAACCGCCCGCACAGGGTAGTGGATATCACAAGGTGCCCCATGGATCACACCTTCACTTCTCCTACAGCTCCAGCACAGAGATGATCTCTGTCACAGAGCCATCTCCTCCGGCAAGCCTGGTGATAGCAGGCCTACAATGCTGAGCGCAACAAATGTACATGGGCAGTTCATAAGGCAAAAACGGAATACTACCGATCCTCACTTGCCTCCTCCTGAGGGTCTGCCCAGAATTTCTGGGACAACATTAAGGATTTAAATGGAAAGTCCCGCTCCCCTCCCCCATTCCTAGTCAATCTCGATGGGGCCCTTATCACAGACGTTGCCAACATTGCTGACTGCCTTAACACCGCATTCTCAGCGCAGTTCTCCCTGATAACGTCTTCGACCCTACCTCCCCCCCACAACACCTTCCCCGTCCTCCCTTCCACCTAATGGCCATCTCGCCAAATAAAGCCAGGAACTACCTCACAAAAGCCCTCAAGGGCACCAGCCCTTCCTCTGACCCTCTGGACACCAAGATCCTTTGACAGGTCCTTGATGTAGTGCTAAACCCCCTGACTGATTTATTAAACCGCTCCCTTTGCCTGGGCCAGTTCCCCCTTGCCTGGAAAAAGGCTGTAATTACCCCATCCTCAAAAATGTTGACACCTCCTCCCCTGGCAACTATCGACCAATCTCTGTTCTTCCCCTCTTTCTAAAGCCCTGGAAAAAATAGTGGCAGACCAATTTTTGGAATATCTTACCTCCCACAACCTACTATGCAAAAAGCAACACGGTTTCCGACTAGGTCATAGTACGACCACTGCTCTGGTTGAGTTCTCAAACTTCCTTCACGAAACACTCGACAAAGGCCACCTTACGGGGACTGTCTATATTGACCTCTCCAAGGCTTTTCATATGGTCTGTCACCCACTCCTACTTGACACCCTTCAACAACTAGGTCTCTCCCAAGGCCTGCTGGACTGGTTCACTAGCTATCTCTCTGCAAGGTCCCAGTGCGTCAAAATAAACCACACCCTCTCCAGTACCCACCCAGTCCACTCCAGTGTTCCACAGGGCTCCTTCCTGGGCCCTTTTCTCTTTAGTCTCTACATTAATGTGCTACCACTCTCCTGCCCCAGCAAAGTTCTTCTTTATGCAGATGATGCTGTTCTCCTCTCTTCACACCCTGACCCCTCCTCTTTTCAGACCACCCTGCAGCACTCATTTAGCCAAATTGAAAATTGGTTTAGCGACCGCAGACTAGTCATTGACATTAAAAAAACTAAAGCAATGTTGTTTGCTCACCACCAAAAAAATCTAAAAACGCACCCCTCCATATACGATCCAGCTCACTTCTCCCCCTTGAGTAAGTTAACAGCTACAAATACCTGGGCATCACTTTTGACTCCGCCCTCACTTTTCACTCCCATATCAACCTCCTCACCTCAGCAACTAACATGCGTACAGGCCTCCTATACCACCATAAGGACTGTTTTTCCCCTGAGGCCCTCAGATTGGCTGTTACCTCCTCTGTTCTATCGCTGATAGATTACGGCCTCCCAGTCTATGCTGCAGCTGATGCCACCGACCTCAGCAGAATCCAAGTGGCCCTAAACAAAGCCTGCAGGCTCCTCACTGGTGCAGACAGACGGACCCACACGTGCACCCTATATTCCCTAGTCAACATACTCAATCTTGATGAAAGGACTCACTACCAGACCTGCCTCCTGGCAAGAAAAAATACTACTAGGCCTCTCCTCACCAGGCGTCTCCTCCTCCCTTCACCTGGCATCTCCCGCTGCCTCTACTCACAGTGCACACAGGGCTGCTGTCAAAATCCCAAGGGCACAGAACTCACTTGCCCAGAGATCCTTCCACTACAGGGCACCTCACTGGTACAATACCCCCAACAGCCCAACTCTCAAAAATAGGTCCATTTAAGGCAGCTCTAAAGAGCCACCTTCTATCCACCCGCAGCTGCATGTGCAACTAACAGGTGCTGCCCTAACACTCTGGACTTTTTTTCTCCCTCCCAGGTCCTTACTTTGACCCCGGTTGACAATAGCCTTCTCCAGGCTGCACTGCCTAAATTTTGTACTTGTCTGTGAACCGAATTTAGCTAATATCCTGTATAGGACCTCCTCACTATTATTGTAACTGCTGTATGACTAAGGTCTGTAAGATGCCCATGTTTTTCTGTATTTGTTTTTGTACTGCCACCTGCTAAGACAGTAATCCTTACATCATTACTCTCCTTTTTTCATGCCTATACCCATGTACTCTGTCTAGTATGCCTTACTGCACCCTGTATTCTTAAGCCTGTGAAGCTGTGTGTAATCTGATATGGAGCCTTTGGAAATGTGTCTCTGACTCAAAGGTTTGTAATTCCGAATAAATAAATAAATAAAATAAATTTGTAGGCTAGGCAAAGAGATGGATATTGTAATCTTCCTTCCAAGGTGGGCCAGGATAGGGCTTGGAGGACCTGACAGCAGTGTACAGGGGGCGGGGGGCTGCAGCAAACCTGCAGATTCTATGCTGCAGGGTTCTGAGCTTCTGCATCTATGTTTTTAACAGAGAACAGTGCAGGGGAACCAAAGAATAGGGTGGGTAGGAGGGTACCTTGAGCAACCTTGACCCGAGACTCCTGTGTAAGATAGGGACTAAGGTGATACAGAAGTCCAGTCTTCTGGTTCAGTGTCTTAGTAAGCAGATCAATGTGGGTCTTGAAGGTGCAGTCCTGGTCAAGGGTAATTCCTAGGTACTTTAGGGATCCAACTACCTTGACTCTAGTCCCGGTCAATAGAGAGCCAGTTTATTAGACCTGTCTGGTCCAAGGTTTTTTGGGCCGAATAGTGTTGCTTTAGTATTTTTTTTTTGCTATTTAGGACCAATTTATTGTTATTCAGCCATCCCTCCAATTCCAGAAGTTCTCCAGATAGCAATCTGTTCAGGGCATGAGAGTCATTTGTGGACCTGTATAGCACTACATCATCTGTGTACGGGGTGACCTTTGTGTCATTAAAGAAAGTAGGCAATTCGTTAAGTAAGTAAGTAAAGTAAGTGAAAATGTATTTCTTAAGCGCCTTTCAAATACCAAGGCGCTGTACAGTTAGATGGACAAAGAATATAATCAGATAAACATACATAGAATTTAAAAAGCCTTATGGAAAAGCCAGACAGAATAAATAAGTTTTGAACTCTGTTTTAAAACTCGAGATGGTCAGGCATTCCCTTAACTGATGAGGCAGAGAATTCCACAAGGTAGGGGCAGCATAAGAAAAAGCACGTGCCCCAGATGTTTTTAGCTGAACCTTGGGAATCTCTAGCAATCCCTCGTTGGCGGATCGGAGTGAGCGGGAGGGGCAGTAGGGAATAAGGAGATCTTGCAGATACTGAGGTCCCTGTTCACGTTGGGCTTTGTAGGTCAGTAACCCGATCTTAAAGGTGATCCACCACTGTACCGGCAGCCAGTGCAGTCTGCACAGCACAGGTGTAATGTGACTAGTCCTAGATGTGCCAGTCAGAAGCCTGGCCGCTGCGTTCTGCACTAGCTGCAAGCAGCAGATATAAACCCCTGGTAGCCCTAGGTAGAGGGCATTGCTGTAATCAAGGTGAGTGGTTATGAAGGCGTGGACCAGTGTAGGAAGGTCAGCCGGAGGAACCAGGTGTTTCACCGGGGCGATATTCCTAAGATGGTAAAAGGAAGCTTTGACAGTGGCAAACACCTGCGATTTCGGGATCAAACCGCTGTAAAAAATAATGCCCAAGTTACGCACCTGGTCTGAGGTCATGAGCTGGACACCGTTAAGCCATAGGCCTGAAGGAAGCCCACCCCCAAGACCCACTTCCAGGTGACCTGGGTCCACAACCAACACCTCAGTCTTATTTGGATTTAACCTCAGCCAGCTAGTGCTCATCCAATTCCTGATCTTGGCTAGACAGTTGTTAAGCACGGAGATCGCATCATCCTGTCTGGGAATAAAGGACATATACAGTTGGGTATCATCTGCATAACAGTGAAAACCCAAACTGTATCACCTAATGATATCTCCTAATGGCAGCATATACACTGCGAATAACGTGGGCGCCAGTATGGAGCCCTGCAGCACCCCACAGGACAGGGGGAGAGCATCAGAGGAATAAATTCCAGTAAAAACCCTCTGCGATCTGCTGGTAAGGAAAGATTGAAACCAGCTTAAGACTGTCTCAGACAGTCCATAAAGAAGCAGCAGACACTCCAAAAGCACACCATGGTCCACAGTATCAAATGCCGCCGAGAGATCAAGAAGGACTAAGATAGTACGAGCCTTTCGCTCTCTCACAATTAGGAGATCATTTAAAACCCGGACAAGTGCAGTCTCAGTGCTATGTCTTTTCCTAAGCCCAGATTGGAGAGCATTGTAGACACTGTGGGTTGTAAGATGGTCATCCAACTGCAACGCAACCACCTTCTCAATAACCTTACCCACAAAGGATAGATTAGAGACAGGTCTATAATTAGCTAGACAGTCTGGGTCTAAAGATGTTTTTTTAAGGAGTGGTAGAATGACCGCCTCTTAGAGGGGATCAAGAAAGACCCCTTGCTCCAAAGAACTACAGACAATTTCAGCAAGGATCGGGCAGATAGCATCTACACAGCCTACCAATAGCGGTGTAGGGCCCGGATCCAAACTACAGCTGGTTGGTTGCAAAGTTTGGACAATCCTCACAGTGTCCATGATTTCCGGCCGGCTGAAGTCAGACCAGGCAGACTGGGTGCTTGCCACCTCTCGCCGATCTCCGCAATCTCTCATAGAGACAGCTGGGCCGATACACAACCTGATGCTGGCAACCTTATCTGCGAAGAATTGCGCAAGCTCATCACACTTCATTTGTGAGAAATCTCCTCCAAATTGAAGACAGATGGGATTGCACAGTCTGTCCACAGTCCGGAAGAGCTGAGCTGGTCGATTCTGCACAGCAGCAATCTCCCCAGACAGGAATTCTGCCTTCTTACGGGTGACTGCTGATTGATAACTCTTATAATGATCCATCAATCTAAGCCTGTCAGCATCAAGGCCTGATTTCCGCCAAGCTCTCTCTAGCCTTTGTCCCACTCTTCTCAGCTCCTTCAAGGACCCATCAAACCAAGGGGTCCTCAGGTGCAAAGTGAGTGGGCGAACACGAACAGGAGCAGTTGATTCCAGGGCATCTCCCACCGCCTTATTATAAGCCAGTACGAGATTCCCGAGACTCATGCATTCACTCGATAAACCCGATAGGTCCAGCACTGCCACTAGGCCCTCTGGGGTAACTCCCCTCAAGGGGTGATACTGGACCACCTCCTTAGGGGCAGGCCTATTTGAGGGTGCCCCAAAACTGAACCTTATGGTGTGATGGTCTAACCAACTGACTGGTTCCACCCCCAATTCTGCAATCTCCATCCCCAGGAAGAACACAAGATACAGAGATTGACCGTCTAGATGGGTAGCAGAGGTAACCACCTGTGTAAGACCCAGCATAGTCATAAGCTGGAGGAAATGATTTCCAAATAGTGAGAGTTCATTGTCAATCCAGGCATTGAAGTCTCCCAGAGTTAACCATCTGGACGACTCTAAGGCCACGTCGACAATGAAGTCCACAAGTTACTTTAGGAATTCTTCACCATCACCAGGTGGACGGTAGATGAGGAGTATCCTGAACCCTACACCTGCTCCCAGGATACACTCAAAGGATCGAGTGCATCCCACTGGTACATCCACAAGACCCAGTTCCGTTTTAAACATTATGGCTACACCCCCGCCCCTATGATCCAGTCTTGGGCGGTGTATCACCGAGAACCCAGCTGGAACAGCAGATGCCAAAATAGGGCCTGCATTCTCATCCAGCCAGGTCTCAGTGATGCATGTCAGATCCGATGTTTCAACAACATCAGCTGTAATAGCCATCTTGTTCCTAATCAATCTGGCATTACATTACACCGCCTGAGTTGGATGAGTCATCGAGGAAGATACCAGGACATGCCCACTATTTGTGGAGCCCTTGGGTATGGGAGTCAGGCAGGGAACACCCCTTTCTTGACCCCATTTCGCCCCAGGGCATCTCCTAGTCCACACAACCTCTATCCATCCACCCCCTCCATTCTCCCACCATGCCCAGATCTGGCCCCCCTCCATTGTCTCTTCACTATCCCCAAAGCTCGACATCTCTTATAAACCTCAACTGATAATGGGGGACAGTCAAAGGGGCGCAAGTCCCTGAGCATGGTGGGAGAATAATGCCTGACCATCTTAACACCCTCCCAGCACATCTCAAATTGACAATCAATAAATAAACCAAGACTTCCAACCACAATAATTCTACTTTACAACTACCCACTGCACATACACACACACACCTACAGCTAAGTGCCTTTCACACAACCACACCAAGGATCCAAATAACCACAACAGTCACTACAATCATCACCCACTTCATACACAGCATACAACCAATCTCTAAAATAAACAATATAAACCCCAACTACCAAAGCATAAATGAACAAAATTATTAAAATAACAATCCAGAATTAAGTCCCACAGTAGTTTCCTAGTTCATATTCAGTCCACCTGTAAAAAGTCCTCTCACAGTTCACAATTATAAAGCTTGGCTTCAGTCTCGTTTTAAAACATAATCTCCAGTTGTAAGCTTAATTTAGTTTCGCCTGCAGTGCTCCCACCACTGCAGAACATAGCCTTAGTACTCATCAGCCCTCTCTCACCAAGCTGATTTGTATATATTCCAATTTTAACAGCTTTAATAAATAACATGTAGATCTTACTTCGAGATACAGCTCTTGCAGCAGGTTACACCATTAGGACTGAAGCCGTCAGGCGCCAGGACCCCACGGAAATTTTCTAGCTAGCTATCTTCAGCGGGGACTGCCCCCGATGTCGGTCCCGCCTCCGACGTCAGGCGTGGTACATAAGGGGGCGGTCCCGCCAGAATCTCCAGTTCTTTCCCGCTGTTGAACTGCATGCCTCGACCCTCCGGTCACTGTCTAGCGTGCGACTCGTGGTTTTCCGAACTTTCTTCGGGAAAATTGAAGAATTTCAAGAATTGATCATCGCTGATGTCCTCTCCGACCTCTGGTCATCCTTCCAAGTGCGCGTGTGGAAAACAGATCCTTCAAGGACCCGCATTCCGCGTCTGCGTTGGGTCTCTGGGCCCAGAACCGACACCAAGGCCTGCTCCCTGTGCCAAGGGTTCAACAGCCGCACCAGAATCGCCGGGCAGAAGGCCCTTCAAGCATTCTTGTTAGAAGAAAAACTTGGGCCATGTCCTCGAAGGGGGAATCTTCCCACAAACACGCGGAGAAGAAGAGGAGAGAGAAGGATCTTCCCAGGTCGCCGGCTCGGGCCTCCGAGTCCCGCAGCTCCGGTTCGCGGTCGGACCGGTCCCCGTCCAGGGCTTCTTCCCTTCCCCCGGCTGCGGCTCCAGCTCCCAAGTCTGCTCAGGCTCCTACCGCCAGGCCACCGTCTTCTTCCACCCCGAAGGCCGTGGCGAAGTCCGGGGAACGCCACCATCATCATAAGTCGGGCTCCCGCTCCTTGGCCCCCGACGCCTGGTCCTCCTCGGTACCCCCCCGGAAGACTCTGGATCTGACGCCCTTGAAGAGACCGGTGGACCCGACGTCGGCCAGACCGCCGTCTGCCGTACGCCATCGTTCCTCGGAGCCGTCGTCGGCCTCGTCTTCGCATCGGACGTCGGTGGGGGGTCCGACGTCCGCTCTGCCTGAGCAGAGGGCTCCTGCGCCTCCGACGGCCGTCGGGCAGGAGTCCCTCACGGAGGAGGAATCGACACAGCCCGAAGACCAGACGGGCATTCCCGGCCTCGAGCAGTCTCCTAGGAGTCCCTCGCCGCCGCCCGAGGCCCCCGCGGAGCCGTCGCGGGACCCGGCGTCCAGCCTCGTCCCTCGGAGCGGACGCGGGACTGTCGGCCATGGAGGTGAAGGACTCTTCACGTATTGGTGGGACACCATTAGGAAGGATGTGGCACCCGGGTCCTTCCTCCTTCTCCTCCTCCTCCTCCTCCTGTACCTACTCAAACTCCGGCCCCGGCCCCACCTTCGCCAGTGAGGTCGGTCGCCCGGTCTGTCCCTAGGGAGCCCGAATCCCCTCCCAGGGTTCGCCATTCCAAGAGGAGACCTCCGTCAGATCTTCCTCTTCTGGATCGCCCAGCCCAAGAGATCCAGAAGACGCGACTGTTCGCTTCGACGGAGGACACGGGATCAGCTTATTCCACTTCAAGATCCCCTCTCAGTTCTCTTCCTTCACGGACCCACGTGAGACTCCACGGTCTCCTCCGGATGACCCCTGGTTCATGGATATTCTCGTCATATCCAGGAGAACATGGGGTGGGAAGCTGAGAGTTGGACCCCGAGAGGTTCACGCCTGGCCAAGTACCTTCGGCAGAAGGACCCTAAGCCTGTGGTGGTGCCACCCTTGGTGGACACCTTTGTGGACATCACCAGGCTGGCTGTGTAGCGTCCACACTGCTATCGCGGTGCCGAAGAAGGCTGACCATTTGTACAGGGCTCCCAGGGAGGACCAGTACCTGTCACAGCATCCTCTGGCCGATTCTCTGGTCATTACAGCCTCACATGACCGGTCTCAGAAGCCGCAGCATCTGAGCACCCTGCCACCGGACCCTGAGTCCAAGCAGTTGGACTCTTTGGGTAGGCACACGTACGCATCCGCTACTTGTGCCATTAGGTCCCTGAATTATCTCACCCACATGGTGCAGTTCCAGAACGCCCTGTGGGAACAGGGCCTAGAGGTGGCTGAGAGCTGCCTGATGGTGAGCAAAGGAGGAGATGCTTCAGCTCCTCTCGAGAGGTTCAGACGTGGGGACCCAAGTTCTTAGAGAGCCGCATGCGACTCTCGGACTCTTCCGCCAGAGCGGCAGCGTCAGGCGTTGCCTCCGAGGCACTCATGGCTCCTTGTCTCCGTTTTCACCCGGACGTCCAGAAAAATATTATGGGCGCCACCTTTGAGGGAGAGGTTTTGTTTGGCAACCCATCCGAAAGGATCATTACCAAACTCAAGAGGCCAGAAAGGCGGTTCTGTCGGTCCAGGCAATGTACCAGCGAGGCTTGGTTCCTTCGCGAGCACCAAGGCCGTTTCATGGGTGGACTCAGAGGCAGCAACCCCGTGCCGCCACACAGCAGAGGGGCTCCGGTTTCGAGAGCAGGAAAGCAGCCCGTCAGCAGGGTCAGCGCACTCCGAAGGCCTCCCAGCCGGCGGGCCCTTCCGCCGCCACAGCATGACTCCTTTCCGGGCCCGGCCCCTCAGGATCAACGGGATATTATGGTCGGGGGTCGCATTGCGAACTTCCTGTTGGGATGGCAGGCAGTTACCACCGACAGGTGGGTGCTTCAGTTGGTCAGCATTGGCCACTTTTTAGAGTTCGCAGAACAGCCACCCTTGAGGCCTCCTCTGCTCTCCCGGTATTCGGGTCAGCACGGCGCCTTAATTTGGCGAGAAGTGATCGCACTCCTAAGCAAGGGGGCGATACAGCATGTCCCAGGAAACCAGAGAGGACTAGGGTACTATTCTCACTTCTTCCTGGTTCCCAAGAAAACAGGGGACCTCCGTCCTATTCTGGACCTAAGCGACCTCAACTTATCAGTCGCATACAAAGATTTCGCATGGTGACCCTTCCGGGTCTGATCCCCATATAAAACAAGACGCCTATTTAGCGTCCTTAGACATGCAGGATGCCTACCTGCACATCCCCATAGCTCAGGCGCATCAGAGGTTCCTGCGCTTCGAGTTTCTAGCCACCACTTTCAGTTCGGCGCTCCTTTGGACTGTCATCCGCTCAAGGGTCTTTACCAAATGCATGGCAGTCGTGGCAGCTGCTCTGAGGAGAAAGGGCCACTATGTGTTCCCGTACCTCGTCGATTGGCTTCTCATGGCCGTCTCCAGAGAGGCGCTTCTGCAGGCGATCCAGGACACTCAGGATCTGTTCGGATTGCTAGGGATTCTCATAAACCAGGAGAAGTCTGTCTTAGTACCGTCGCAGAACCTGCAGTTTATAGGTGCAGTGCTGGACACGGTCCAGGGAAGGGCTTTCCTTCCAGCCGACAGGGCGGAACACATCAGGTCGCTTATAGAGGACCTATCAACGAATCAGACTGCTCTGGCCAGATCGGTCCTTCGTCTGCTCGGACACATGGCTGCGGCCATTCCTACGGTCCCTCTCACGCGACTCCACATGCGAATAACGCAGTGGATGCTCAAGGCACAGTGGGACCAAAGGCAAGACCATTTGCAGCATCCAGTCAGGATCACGAAACGGGTGATTCGGGATTGGCAATGGTGGTTAGCCCCCGGGTCGCTTTCCAAGGGCGTCCCATTTGCAGCGCCGTCCCCGGAGATAACCCTCACCACGGACGCCTCAGGTCTCGGGTGGGGAGCACACCTGGATGGGGTGAAGTCTCAGGGTGTATGGAGCCCGCTGGAGGCTCATCTCCACATCAGTGTCCTAGAGATGAGAGCGGTCCTCTACGCACTCCAGGCTTTCCAGTCCATGATTCCGCCGTGCACTATCCTGCTTCAGACGGACAACACAGCGGTGATGTATTACCTCAACAAACAAGGAGGCGCTCACTCTTACCCCCTTTGCAGGGAGGCCATGAGAGTGTGGGATTGGGTAATCGGACACGGTGCAAGCTTGATCGCTGTACACGTTCCTGGTGTGGACAACACGATCGCAGACGGTCTGAGTCGCTCCCAGGCCAGAGTCCACGAGTGGGAACTTCTTCAGGAGGTGGCAGAGGATCTGTTCCTTCGATGGGGAACTCCAGAACTGGATTTGTTCTCGTCCCCATCCAACGCAAAACTGCCCAATTTTTGCTCGCTAGATCCAGGGCCTGGTGTTTTCTGGCGGCAGACTTGTCCCTCTCCTGGGTGAACAGATTCCTTTACGCTTTTCCTCCCTTCCGTTGATCCAGAGGTTCTTCTCAAACTGCGCAGGGAGCATGCACGGATGATTCTGGTAGCTCCATTTTGGCCCAGACAGATTTGGTTCCCATTGCTGGCTCAGCTATCCCGGGAACCACCGCTCCCGTTGCCGCTCAGCTCCCACCTTCTGTCTCAGGAGAGAGGTTCATTGCTGCATCCGGATCTTTGCTCTTTGAACCTGCATGCATGGCTCCTAGAGACATAGCCATTTTACGACATGGGGTCTCGCAAGAGGTTGCCGAGGTCCTCTCTGCAGCCAGAAAACTGGCAACACATGCTACATACGCCATGAAATGGTGTCGTTTTTGTTTATGGTCACGGGCTCGTGACCTCTGCCCTTTAGGTTGTCCCGTCGGGGCAGTCTTGGACTACCTCCTTTCCCTATTCCAGTCAGGGCTGGCCTACTCCTCTATTAAAGTGCACCTGTGCGTTATTTCGGCCTACCACCTGCCGGTGGGGCAGCGCACTATTGCTCAGCTGGACGCTTCTCGGGAGTTTCTGAGGGGAGTGTTACACCTTAGGCCTCCTATCAAGGACCCGGTTCCTCCATGGGATCTCCTTTTTGTCCTGGAACAGCTCACGCTTCCTCCCTTTGAACCAGCCGCAGATTGTGAGCTACGTTTTCTGTCGTGGAAAACGTTGTTTTTAGTTGCCGTTACTTCAGCCAGAAGGATTTCTGAGCTTCATGCTCTCATGTGTAAAGAGCCTTATTTGGTTTTTCACCGGGACAGAGTATCTCTGAGGACGAACCCGAAGTTTTTGCCTAAGGTGGTTTCGACTCTCACTTTAAATCAGGACATCGACCTTCGGTCTATTTCGAGTTATTCAAATAGAGGAGCTTTGCTCCACACTCTGGATGTTCACATGCCGAGGTATTACCTCAACAGAACCAAACCCTTTCGGGCTTCTGACCAGCTCTTTGTCTCTTTTGCAGAGAATGAGAGGCCAGCGGTTTCTAAGCAATCCTTATCCTGCTGGCTTGTGCAGTGTATCTCACTGTTATCAGTCTAGGCAAAAGCCTCCCTGGTTCCATCCAGGGTCATTCTACCAGGGTGTGGCCACTTCCTTTGCAGCTCAAAAATGTCTCAATCTCTTCCATCTGTGCTGCAGCTACTTGGAGCTCTGTGCATACCTTTATCAGGCATTACAGTCTGGATATAGCCTCTAGGCGAAGAGGTTTCAGCCTAGCGGTGTTCAAGGCCTCTTGTCCTGAGTTAGGATTTGGTTTGTTTTCTCTGTTTCTTCCTCTTCCTCCTCCCAAAGTTTCTTTTGGGCAGCGTTACTGCTTGGGAATCAGTCTAATGGTGTAACCTGCTGCAAGAGCTGTATCTCGGTAAGATAGTACAGTTAAGTAAGAACTTACCGTAACAGTAGATCTTGAGAACAACTCTTCAGCTTCAAGCTCTCTACCATATCCCCCTTGGAAGAGACATCGCTCGTTTAAAAAAAAAAAAAAAAAATTTTTCAAATAAATAACGAGCGAAGAAGTCTGGGGGTCATTTGGGAAATGAGCAAATTTATTTTGATCCAGTCGGGAATTTGTTCCCTTATTGCCTTCTGACGGTGGATCCTCGGTCTCCCCTTCTGATGTCATTGTGCGGCCGGGAGTCTCCGGCGGGAGAACTGGGGATTCTGGCGGGACCGCCCCCTTATGTACCACGCCTGACGTCGGAGGCGGGACCGACGTCGGGGGCGGTCCCCGCTGAAGATAGCTAGCTAGAAAATTTCCGTGGGGTCCTGGCGCCTGACGGCTTCAGTCCTAATGGTGTAACCTGCTGCAAGAGCTGTTCTCGAAGATCTACTGTTACGGTAAGTTCTTACGTAACTGTACTTTCTGTCCAGTAACAGAAAAAATTCCTCTGCAAGAGCCTCAATAAGGAAAAAATTGTACTTCACCAAAAGTTTCCAAAAACGAAGTTCTTTGAGCCTTCACAGCTGCCTTTCTTCACACTAGACCTCCACAATTTGCTCTCCTTCCACAGCTAATAAATAAAGAGAATAACAGAGGCTCAAGGATTGATTCCTGGGGGACACCATCCTGTGATGGGTACTTAAACAACATGAAGTCTTGCTGTATTCTGACAATATGCAGTTAGCCCCAGCACTTGAACTGCCTCGGAGAGGAAAGTGTTAACTCTATACAGCAGCACAGAACGTTGAGCTCGAGCTCGGTTTTCAAACCTCTGTCTCTGGTACTTACCAGTGTAACCGTCAGATTCTTTACTGCGCCTAACAGTGAAGTCGCTCCAGAGATTTCCTCTGCTCGATTCAGTAAAGTTTAAAAAAGCGTTCGGTTTAGACCAATCTGTTTGTTATTTTTTTGGATTTCCAGCCTCTTGTCTATGGTACAGGTAATGTGATAGATAGGTGGTGACTTGTGTTTATTATTAGAAATTGTGGAAATTGTTTTTTGCTTCGGTTTCTCATCGGTCGGTCCAGTTAGGAACCGACCTTTTTCTGATTGTTTACTTTGTTTTTGTATTTTCTGGGATTAGTGTGGTATTCTGGTGCTGATCGGTTTCAAAAGAACCAGACTTTTTCTGGTTCTTTTTCAGAACCCGTGACATGGTTTGTAACCAATCAGTTGATTATTACCTGGCTTGAAAGCTTTTAAGGGTAATTGGTTCGGTTAGCCATGTCTGAGAAACCCAAGAAAAAAAATGGTCCCACTGGGTTTCAACACTGTACTGAATGTGGGAAGGCCTTTGCCAAGGCCAACCCCCACCTCATCTGTGTTTATTGTCTGGGGTTTGACCACCTCAAATCAGACTGCCAGATTTGTAAAAACGTCCCTAAAGCCACTCTAGAAAAAAAGGTTGAGTAGACTGAAGGAAAGGGAAGCCGGGAAGTCCGTAGATCCGGATGGCCAGCCCGGTTCAGTTACGGCCGAACCTGAGGAGGTTCCTGCTGACCTAGGTGATACCTGCTCGGGCAAAAGGAGATCCAACTCTGAGGGGCCGGTTCCATCAAAGAGAAAACGCAAGTCTGCCAGTTCGGTTCCAGTACCGCATAGTCCAGCTGCGGACAAGACTGCCAAAGCGATTAGCATAGTTCAGTCGCTTTGCCCAGTTCCATCCAAATTGGTACCGCCGGTTAGGCGGTCAGTTTGGTTGGATCCATCTCCATCGGATTATGATCCAGATGCTTTCTATGAGGAGTGAGAGGGAGACGAAGACTATCCCGACGATGAGGACGAAGGTGACGACCTTGAGGGTCTGGATGTGCCCATTGAACCGGACATCTCCCCAGACAGGCCCTCCAGTGTCTCCCCTCCCAGGCTTTCTGAGTCCCCTTCACACTTCTTGTTTTACAAGAAGGTGGCTGAAACCCTCCAGCTCCCTACGGTTGAAGCTGCCGAGGAGGAGGAGGAACAGCCTGATTTTGTAGAAATGATGGACATCCCAGAGTCCAACAGACTGTCTATCCCTCTTCACAAATCCTTGGGAAAACAGACACAAAAAATTTTTACAAACACCTAACTCCTTACCTCCTGTGGATGAGAATGGACAGGAGGTATATGTTATGAGGCTCAGGTACAAAGTTCTTATACACTCATTGCAGCCATGCTGGGGTAGTGCAGGCTGCAGCCTGTGACAGGGCTAACATTCCTTAGGCTTCACACCCCCTGGACAAGGACTCCAGGAAAGCTGATGCCATGGCCAAGAAACAATATTTGGCATCCTCTTTGGGACTCAGGGAGGCAAACTATATGGCCTACATAGCCAGGTACCAGAAGTCTAGGGGGGATACTGTTCTGGAACTGGCTAAACAGGCCTCCCCCAGCCGGCCAAAGAGCTGGAGGAGGTGGCTATTGATGGAATTGAGGCATCCAAAGTGCAATTTCATGCAGCTGTGGACTCCAGTGATGTGGCATCAAGAGTCATGGCTACATCTGTGTCTCTCAGAAGAAATTCTTGCTCAGATGTACTAGCCTTTCACAGGATACCCAGGCCAAGGCTATGGATTTTCCTGTTGTGGGTAATTCTCTGTTTGGGGAGCAGACAGAGGTTTACATGAAAAAAATGGATGAATACAGGACCACTTACAGGAGTGCACAGGCCAAGGAAAGGCAAACAAAAGCAGCAGTCTAGGGGTAGGGGTGGGCCTTTTCACAGGCCTTTTTACCAAGCCCAGGCCTTCTGTCCCTTCCCACAGAGGGGGTTCTTTCGAGGGAGAGGCAGGAGGGGGATAAGCAGGGCTGCATCCTCCTCCTCCCAGTCTAAGGCTCCTGCCAAGCAGACACCCTGATGTGTCAGCCCAGGTTGACTTCCCAATCCCAGTAGGAGGTAGGCTGGCTTACTGCTTTCAGGCCTGGAAGTCTGTTACCTCAGACAAGTGGGTCCTGTAAGTAGTAAGCCAGGGACTGACCCTGAGCTTCAAAAAGTTTCCAAAACTGAGGGCCAGGTCTTTTCCACCTGCATCCATCTCAGAGACTGTTGCCCTAGAGGCAGAGGTTTCCTCTCTTCTGGCTCTCAGAGCTGTAGAGAAGTTTCTTATTCAGCACAGGGGCAGAGGCCTGTACTCCAGGTACTTCCTTACCTCAAAAAAGACAGCGGAGTGGCGACCCATACTAGAGCTAAGGTATTTGAACAAACACATCTCAAAACCAAAATTCAAAATGATGACTCTGGGAATAATTCTTCCCTCTCTAAGGCCAGGGGATTAGCTCATATCCCTGGACCTCATTCTATATTCCTATCAGGTGCTCCCACAGAAAGTACCTCAGGTTTGAGTTGCCTTCAGGCCACTACCAGTTCAGAGCCATGCCATTCGGCCGAACATCAGCTCCAAGGGTGTTCACAAAGTGCCTTGCAGTAGTAGTGATTTACCTCAGAAGACAAGGTATTTCCATTTTCCCATATCTGGACGACTGGTTAATTGTAGGTCAGTCATCAGACCAGGTCAAGTCAGCTCTACAAACCACTCAAGACTTGCTCAGTTCTCTGGGGTTTCTACTCAATCTCCCAAAGTCTGTCCTCGAACCAGTACAACTTCTTACTTTCATAGAAATAGAATTGGGTACTATCCAAGCAAAGGCTTTCCTCCCCCTGGCAAGGGTAAAGGCCTTAACAGATCTTGCTTCCTCTTTTCGACCTCTGGTCTCTCGTCCAGCAAGACAGTTTCTCCAAATCCTGGGCCACATGGCAGCTTCCATGGCAGTGGTACAGGGAGTCAGATTTCAGATGAGGAACATTCAGTTCCGCTTAAGGTCCTTTTGGTCTCAGAAAAGAGACTCCTCTCACCAAATTGATTCCAGTGACTCAGACTCTGGTCCAAGCTGTCCAGTGGTGGCTGGACCACGACAACCTCAGACAAGGAGTTCCATTTCTCTCTCAAGTCCCCTCAGTAGTCCTAACTACAGATGCTTCTCTCCTAGGTTGGGGGGCCCATTTGGGAGCCCTTACGGCTCAAGGGGTCTGGTCTCCACAAGAGTCTCTCCTTCATATCAATCTCCTTGAACTCAGGGCAGTTTACCTGGCCCTTCAGATCTTCTCGGAGTCAGTCAGGGGCAAGGTGGTCCAAGTCAGAACAGACAGCACCAACACAATGTGGTACATCAACAAGCAGGGGGGCACTCGTTCCATGGCCTTGTGCACAGAAGCCATGAAACTGTGGTCTCTAGCCTATTCTCTTCAGACTTCCCTCATAGCAGTTCACCTTCCAGGAAAGGACAGTGTACTAGCAGATGCTCTGAGCAGAATCTCCCAGGGGCATCACGAATGGTCCCTGGACCATCACATTCTACAGGTCATCTTCTCCAGGTGGGGCACTCCAGAAATAGATCTCTTTGCAGCCCTGGGCAATCACCAACTTCCTCTGTTTTGTTGCAGACCTCCAGTCCGGGAGATTGTGGCTCTGGATGCTCTCATTCTGGATTGGAAGGGCTGGTTTTTCTATGCCTTCCCTCCCTTTCCTCTGTTGTTCAGAGTCCTGATCAAAATCAGATCTCAACCCTGCACAGTGATACTAGTGGCTCCAGATTGGGCCAGACAGCCTTGGTATCCTCTGCTGCTGTCTCTGGCAGTGTCACGTCCCCTGTCTCTTCCCAAGAGATACAATCTCCTATCCTCCTCCCAGGGGAGGATCTGGTACCCCAATCTCCAGTCTCTCAACCTCAAGGCCTGGCTCTTGAAGAGTTAGAATATGCAGGCCTACACCTTTCTCAGTGCGTTCTGGATATTTTGAAGGTCTCCAGGAAACCTTCCACTAGAAAAACTTATAATTCCAAATGGAAAATGTTCAGCATTTGGTGTTCTCAGAAGGACATTCTGCCTGATTCTGCAGACATTGCCACAGCCTTAGATTATCTGGTTCATCTTAATGGTCTAGGCCTTAGGCCTGCAACTCTGAAGGTTCGCCTAGCAGCTGTTTCTGCATTCCTTTCAGTAGGGAAGGGTTCTTCCCTGGCATCTCATCCTGTTTTCAGTAAGTTTTTCATAGGTCTGGTTCATATTAACCCTCCCTTTCGAGGGCCTACTCCGGCTTGGGATCTTAATGTCTGCATTGCCCAGCTTATGCAGCCACACCCCTTGAACCTCTGGCTTCGGCCAAGCTGAAGTACTTGACCTGGAAAACTGTATTCCTGGTAGCTATTACTTCTGCCAGGTGGATTAGTGAATTACAGGTCCTGTCATTCGAACCTGACTTTATCTCTTTCCATAGGGATAAGGTGGTCCTAAGAACGAATAGGAAGCTCTTACCCAAAGTGGTATCAGACTTTCATCTGAACCAGTCCTTCTCTCTTCCTGTGTTTTTCACTGACCACTCTTCAGGAGAAAGAAGATTACACAGTTTGGATGTTAAAATATCCCTTAGCTACTACTTAGAGCATACTAAAGCACACAGGCAGGACTGTCTTCAACTGTTTCTCACTTATGGGGAAGTGGGGAAAGGTAAGTCTGCTACTAAAAGGACTATTGCCAGGTAGATTGTCTCTTGTATACAATTCTGCTATGACAAATTGGACAAAACAGCCCCTCCAGGCCTGAGGGCTCACTCGACCAGGGGTACAGCTGCTACTCTGGCTGCTGCCAGAGATATACCCTTGCTAGAAATCTGCAAAGCAGCCACCTGGAAAACAGTCCATACATTCACTAAGCCTTACTCTCTGGACATCCAATCTAGGAGTGATGCTAGGTTTGGCACAGCAGTACTGCAGAGCCTGTTCCCAAAGTAGGTTCTGCATTCCTTCCTCCTGGGGGAACTGCTTGGTAGTCTGCATATTGTCAGAATACAGCAAGACTTCATGTTGTTTGAAGAAAAAATTACTCACCATAGTAATGTTGTTTCTTCTAATGGAGTCTTGCTATATTCTGACCTCCTCCTCCCTCCTCCTCCCTGCCTCCTCTCAGAACCTAGTTTTGGGATTGGGCTGGCAGGTACAGTGTTGCACCTCGTATACCTTGTACCCTCCTCTTAAGGGTGGGTGGTTCTTTTTGTTTCTGTTGTTATACTTTATATATATATATATATATATATATATATATATATATATATAGCAAACATTGTCACTACTTTTTTTTCTTGGGTTCTCAACCTGAGTCTTTTGAACCCAAATTGTTGCCCTTTGGCTATATATATCTAACAATTTCCATATTTCCTACTAGTTAGTTAGTTTGCTCATAAGAATCTGACGGTTACACTGGTAAGTACCAGAGACAGAGGTTTTGAAAACCGAGATCGAGCTCAACGTTCTATGCTGCTGCATAGAGTTAACTCTTTCCTCAGTTCAAGTGCTGGGGCTAACTGTATATTGTCAGAATACAGCAAGACTCCATTAGAAGAAACAACATTATTATAGTGAGTAATTTTTTCTTATCCGATATGGTGCCCTGCCATCTAACTAGTTGGGACCTTCCCTGGAGATGGTCAGTGAACCATTGCGCCACCAGACTATCTAGGCCTATCTGCTTTAGTTTTGCAAGGAGTAGTTGATGATCTACCAAGATGAATGCTTTGGTGAGATCAATAAAGACCGCACTAGTGAGCAACCCCTTCTTCACAGCAGAAAATATATCCGTGGTGAGATTTACTAAAACAGTCTTCGTTCCATGGTTCTTTCTGAAGTCATGTTGAGCAGCAGTAAATATGTTGTGTCTCTCAACGTATTCCACTACCTGATTGTACACAGTCCTCTCCATCACTTGACTTAGTGTAGACAGGAGGGATATTGGGTGGTAGTTTCCTACTATTTCTCGGGGTCCACCTTTGTGGATAGGTGTGACCAGGGCCACTTTCCAGAGAGCGAGAACTTTCCCCTTCTATGAGGGAATGGTTAAATAACCATGAGATTGGTGCAGCAATGACTGTGGCTGCAATATTTAGTCGCTTGTGTTCTAGTTTGTCATACCCTGCTGTTCCATAGGTTTTGATCCCCTTTAGTAATTTTAGGACCTCAGTTTTGGAGATTAATTTGAAGTGAAAGTCCAGTGTGTTGGGATTACCTTTATTGGTGTCTTGGGGGGATTTAGTTGGCCCAGGGCAGTAGGTCTTGAACTTATCCAGTTCTGTGAAGAACGTGTTAAATGCCTTGGAGGCATCAGTAGGGTTCTTGTGACAGGTTCCTTTTGCTATAATGTCACACCCTTCTTGTTTGTTGCAGCCCTTGATAAGAGTTTTGATTTGCGCCCAGAATTTTTTGGAGTTAGACAGATTCTTTTACTGAATGTCTCTGAAATGTTTTTTTGGCTTTTGAACTCTACTTTGCATTTGTTTCTGAGTTCTATGTATTTCTGCCAGTCTGAGGCTAGGTCAGAAGATTTAAATGTACCCCAAGCTCTGTCTCTGTCCCTCATGAGTTTCCTCAGGTCACGAGAGAGCCACTTGGCTTCTTGTTCTTTGACTCTGATCTGTTTTAGCTGTGCATGCTTATTGGCGGTAGACAAGAAGTTATTAATGAAATATTCGAGGGCTGTATCAAGCTTAGGAGTGAACTTAATTTGCTGCCAATTGACCTTAGCCAGGGTATTGAGAAAGGAACATGGGTCAAATTTAGAGTAGTCCCTAGTTCAGAAGGTTCTAAGGGGGGTGGTGGTGGTAGGGAAGTCATTTCTCAATGTACCGAACGTGGAGGAGTGATCACTCAGTGAGTCTGCAAAGGTGCCTGCCAGCTTGAATCTATCAGGGTTAGTGACCAGGACCCAGTCCAGAGTGGTGTGGTAACCAATTGTCATATTTAGTCTGGTCGGTTCCTGTATTAGTTGGGTGAGTTGGGCCTCTAGTAGGGAGGATTTAAGGTCATCAGTGATGTGGGGCCCCCAATGCATATTGCAACTGCCCAGGATAACTTTCTCACCCCGGGGGACAGTAGGTAGTATATGTACTACAGGCTTTAAGGATTCAGCGGCAGTCTTGGGAGGGTTATACACAGTCCCAATAAGAAGTGACTTAGTCCCACCCAGTAATAGTTTTACAAATACTGCCTCACACTCAGAGTGGCTAAGGTCTGGTGTCAAGACAGGTGAGGCATTAAACTTTGACTTTACATAAATCATAACTCCTCCCCCTTTTTTCTCATTCTGTCTTGCCTAAAGGACCTGTAACCATTTAAGTCAACCTCATGGTCCAATATATGGAGGTTGAGCCATGTTTCACGAATTGCAATTACATCTGGTGCATATAGGCTCACCCAGGCCTCCAACTCATGTATTTTTGGCCTTAAGCTATTAATATTTATATGCGTTAATTTTAGCCCTTTAGTGGTGTCCCATATGGACCTGTTAGAGGTGGCTATCCGAGTATTAGCTACGAGGGGGCCAGGGTTTTCTTGAATGTCCCCTGATAGCAACAGCTTTATACACATGAGTGAGTTAGCTAGAAACCGAGGTATTAGGGGTGGGTACAGCATTTTGGGGCACTGATATACATCATTAGTTGGTACAGGTTCCCTTGGCCTCCCGAAGAAGGGGAGTTTGTGCCCCAGAGCGCCAAGGCTGGATGTGGGTGGAAGTTTTTCACTATTTCAGTGTTTGTAATTATTACACTTACATCTCATAAGTATTTATTTTATTTATTAATAAAATATCGTCTCTGAATTTTTTGAATGAGTTTGGAGTGCTGGATTCATTTTGTTTGCAGGTTCCCTTGTCGCCTGAAACCTTGTAAATATATTAAGGGGTGCTAAAGTATGTCAGTGGGCAATTCTGATATTCTCTGATTATGCAACATATCTGCATCCTGCACATATTCCTGGCATATTTGATACAGGATATGGTCAGAACCCAGCACTACCAGAATATACAAAGCAGCATATATTGTTCCCTGTGCCATTTTCAATTTGGGCACTTTAGCAGTTTCACTCTTTACAGGCGAGATAACATCTTATCCCTGGTAGTACTGTACTAGGACTCTACTAGAATTGCTCAACAAGTAACTGCTCTACTTGTTTATTTTTTCTCCTCCCTAGCCCTTGACTTAAACAGCTGTGATCAACAAATCCAGGGAGTACAGTACTGTGTGTTTAACAGTAATGATTCATGCTTTTATAACAAACAGTAATGACCAATATGTTTGCTGTTTTTATTTTAACTTCTCTTCCTGGCTAGCAGCACATAGGTTATACAGGAAGTGTGAAAGGGCAGCATCTAGTGGTGAACAGAGATAATCTGCAAATGGGAAAGTCAGCTGTTCGATTTCAGAGACGGTGCATGCTGATCACGTGATGTCTCATGGCTATATAAGGGAACGATCGCCAGGGGTGGTGGGGTAACTGCTGCAAAACGGCAGCGAGGTAAATCAGGAGGACGCCACAAGATCTCAGCGGTCGTACCTGAGGCGGTGGGGGATTTCAGCAGCTTGGGAGGGCATGGATCTAGCCCTCGCGACCCTCCTAACTTCAGTGCGGCTGTGCAGCTATTTGACTAGCTGTTTGAACGAACACTTCTGTTCTTAGTCTTTTCAGGAGTTGGTATAAAATCACAAAACAATGAAAATTATGATCTTTTCTAGGTGCTGTGTACTAGTGTGAAAGAAGTTATGTCTATGGTATCGGCCTCTGCAGTGCATTCCAAAAGCACATTGCAATGAGAAGGTGTGGCCTTACAGGGAACTGAACCCAGGCTTCAGAAATACTAACCTGGGGTTCCATCAGTTGAGTTACTGTTATCACGCCAGCTAGTTAAAGTGATTTTCTCTGGGATTTTCTGGGTTTCTGGACAACAATACTACTGTACTGGCAGGATTCATGTCTTATAAGATTCCAACAAAATTTGAATTCCTGGACATTGCATTCTTTTTTACGGCTGTGGATGGAGCCTACAGCCGTTTTGCATTCGTAGCTTTAAAAACAGTCGACCGTGGCACGCTTCCGTTGGTCTTTTGGAAGTATCCTTCCGAAAGTCCAGCAGAGCTTGAAACACTCTGCCACGGTCGATCGCTATGAAGTAACGGCCATACTATTTTGGCTGTTACTTCCACATTCCGGGACAAGAACTGCGCATGTGTGCCTCGTGCATGCGCAGTTCCACTGACGCCACCATCTTCGGAATGGCATATTCAAACAACATGAAGTCTTGCTATATTATGACAATTGCAGTAAGACCCAATCTTCGAACTGCTCCGGAGGTGAAATAGTTAACTTTCCATGCAGGCATGGAACTTTGAGCGCGAGCTCGGTTAGAAACTCTGTCTGTTGTTGCTCAAACACAAACTGTCAGATTCTTTACTCCGCCTCACTGAACAGTCGCTCCGGAGATTTCTCCTTCTGCTCGGTTCATTTTGTCGGTTAAAAGTATTATTTTTCGTTTTTTTGACCGAAATTAAACTGCAACTGGTCGGTTCAAGCTCTGTCTGTGGTAATGTAAGTACTAGATAGGATTTACATTTTTCTTCTGTGTGGAACTTGTAAATGTATTATCGGTTCAGTTTTGAACCGATCAGGTTGTTTTTAAAAGCATTTCTAGTCCTTTTAGAGTGCGGTTCCTGGTTCTTATCGGTTCTAAAAAAAATGGATTTCATTACGTTTTTTTCCATGACCCGTGACACAGTTGGGAACCGATAAGAGAGTCTTGCTTAGCGGATTGCTATAAAAGGGCAAGTTTGGTCAGAGCTGGCACCATGTCTGAGAAACCCAAAGCCGGGCCACTGGGTTTCCAGCACTGTAGTGTTTGTGGGGAAGCCTTTGCTAGGCTGACCCCACCACCTGTGTCTGTTGTGTCTGCCTTGACCACCTCAATTCAGACTGCCAGATTTGTAAGAATTTCCCTGCTGCCACCATAGAAAAGAGAGTCGGTAGGCTCAGGGAAAGGGAGGCCAAAAAGTCCGTTGACCCGGATGGCCAGCCCGGTTCGGTTCCAACCGAACAGGAGGGAGTGCCCTCTGACCAGGGCGATACTTCCTTGGGCAAACGAAGAGCCGGCTCTGAGGAGCCGTTTCCAGCAAAAAGGACTAGAAAGTCAGCTGGTTTGGTGCCAAAAGTCCTCTCTCCAACTGCTGAGGAACTAGCTAAAGCAATTCAAATTGTACAGTCTCTGTCCCCGGTTCCGACCGAACCGACACCATCAGGGAGACGCCCGGTTCGGCCGGTTCCACCGGTTCAAGATTATGATTTTGAGGATTTTTATGAACCGGAGGAGGGGGAAGAGGAATATGAGGAGAGTGAATGTGGCTTTGAAAGTCTGGATGTGCCCATTGAACCGGACATCTCTCCAGACAGACCTTTAGGGGTTTCTCCTCCCAGGCTCTCTGAGTCCCCTTCTCATTTCATGTTTTATAAAAAAGTTGCTGAAACTCTCCAGCTCCCTGGTGAGGAAGCTGTTGATGATCAAGAGGAGCCTGATTATGTAGAAATGATGGATATTCCAGAGTCTAGGAGACTGTCTATTCCTCTGCATAAATCTTTTCGGAAGCAGACAGTAAAGGTTTTACAAACTCCTAACACTATACCTCCTTTGGATAAAAGGATGGACAAGAGGTATACTTTGTCAGGCTCTGATATGGAGTTCCTCTCACAACAATGCAGCCATGTGGGGGTAGTGCAGGGTGCAGCCTGTGACAAGGCAAATATTCCTTAGCTTCACACCCCCTGAAAAGGACTCCAGGAGGATTGATGCTATGGCAAAGAAACAGTACATGGCAGCATCCTTGGGACTCAGACAGGCAAATTACATGGCTTATGCTGCTAGATACCAGAAATCCAGATGGGATACTGTGCTGGCTTCTAGCAAAACAGGTCCCTGACCAGTTCGCCAGGGAGCTGGAACAGGTGGCTATGGACGGTATTGAGGCATCCAAGGTGCAATTTCATGCTGCAGTGGACTCTAATGATGTTTCATCAAGAGTCATGGCTACATCTGTGGCACTTCGCAGAATGGCTTGGCTCAGATATACTACCCTGTCACAGGATACCCAGTCTAAGGCCATGGATTTTCCTGTTGTGGGCAATTCTCTGTTTGGGGAGCAAACAGAGGATTACATGAAGAAGATGGATGAATATAGGACCACCTATAGGAGTGCATAGGCTAAGGAAAAGCAGGCCACTCCTCAAAAGCAGCTACCCAAGGGCAGGGGCAGGCCTTTTCATAGGCCTTTTTACCAAGCCCAGGCCTCCTCTTCTGCCTATGCTCAGAGGGGGTTCTTTAGAGGGAGAGACAGACGGGGTTCAAGCAGGCCTGCTTCCATCCCTCAGCCCAAAGTCCCTGCCAAGCAGGCACCCTGATGGGGTAGCCAGGGCCGATTCTCATCTACCAGTAGAGGCTAGGTGGCTTACTTTGTCCAGGACTGGAAGTCTCTAACGTCAGACAAGTGGGTCCTGGAAGTAGTAAGACAGGGACTGGTTCTCAGCTTCAAAAAATTTCCAAAGATGAGAGCCAGATCTTTTCCACCTGCAACTCCATCAGAGGCACTAGCCCTAGAGGCAGAGGTCTCTACCCTCCTGGCTCTCAGAGCCGTGGAAAGTGTTCTACCCGTACACCAGGGCAAAGGTTTGTACTCCAGGTACTTCCTTACCCCAAAAAGGTCAGGAGAAAGGCGGCCCATCCTGGATCTCAGATACTTAAACAAGCACCTTTTAAAACCAAAATTCAAAATGGTGACTCTGGGAATTATTCTACCCTCTCTAAGGCCAGGGGACTGGTTAGTGTCCTTGGACCTCAAGGATGCCTACTTCCATATTCTCATCAGAAGCTCCCATCGAAAGTACCTCAGGTTTGAGCTGCCTTCAGGCCATTATCAGTTCAGAGCAATGCCTTTCGGCCTCACCTCTGCTCCAAGGGTATTCACCAAATGCCTGGCAGTAGCAGTTGCCTATTTAAGAAGGCAAAAGATTGCCATCTTTCCTTACCTGGACGACTGGCTCATAGTAGGCCAGTCCCCAGACCAGGTCAACTTACATCTTCAGATAAAGCAGCAACTGCTTGCCTCTCTAGGTTTCTTTCTGAATCTCTCAAAGTCAGTTCTAGAGCCTGTCCGCTTCTCACCTTTTTAGGCGCAGAGCTGAACACACAGGAAGCCAGGGCCTTCCTTCCCCTGGACAGGGCAAAGACCGTAGTGTCCCTGGCCTCCTCATTCACCCTGCAGGTCCCTCGACCAGCAAGGCATTTTCTGCAGCTCCTAGGACACATGGCTGCTTCTACAGCAGTAGTGCAAGGAGCAAGATTTCAGATGAGGGACATCCAGTTCCATTTGAGAGCTTTTTGGTCTCAAAGAAGAGATCCTCTTACCAAGTTGATCCCAGTAACTCGAACCCTGATCCAAGCCTTACAGTGGTGGCAGGATCAGAGCAACCTGAGACAAGGGGTTCCTTTTGTCACTCAGTCTCACTCTCTAATCCTTACTACAGATGCATCCCTCTTGGGGTGGGGAGCTCACATGGGCGACCTCACTACCCAGGGACTGTGGTCCCCCCAGGAATCTCTGCTCTACATCAACCTGTTGGAGCTCAGAGCAGTTTTTCTAGCACTTCAAGCCTTCTCCAAATCTGTTCAGAACAAAATTGTACAGGTCAGAACAGACAACACCACTACAATGTGGTACATCAACAAGCAAGGAGGCACTCGGTCTACGGCCTTGTGCACCGAAGCCATGAAGTTGTGGCCTCTGGCTTACTCCCTGAACACTTCCCTTACAGCAGTTCACCTCCCAGGCAAGGACAATGTCCTGGCAGATGCTCTCAGCAGGATCTCTCAGGGTCGTCACGAGTGGTCACTGGATCCACTGGTCCTGGAAGTAATATTTGCCAGATGGGGCACCCCGCAGATAGATCTTTTTGCAGCCCCAGACAATCACCAACTTCCTTTCTTTTGCTGCAGGCCCCCAGTGTTGGGCTCAGTCCCTCTGGATGCCCTAGTCCTCAATTGGGAAGGGAAGTTTCTATATGCCTTTCCTCCCTCCCTTCCCTCTCCTGTTCAAAGTGCTAGTCAAAATCAGATCCCAATCCTGCACGGTCATTCTGATTGCTCCAGATTGGGCCAGACAACCCTGGTATCCACTTTGCTGTCCTTAGCAGTCCATCCTCCCTCTGTCTTCCCAGGAATCACAATCTGTTAACCTGTGCCCAGGAGGGTTTGGTATCCGAACCTCAAATCTCTCAATCTCAAGGCTTGGTTCTTGAAGAGTTAGAGTTTGCTGATCTGCACCTTTCTCAAGGTGTATGAATATATTGAAGGCTTCTAGGAAGCCTTCCACTAGGGCTACTTACAATTCCAAATGGAAAAGGTTTTCCATATGGTGCTCGGAAAAGCATATTTCCCCAGATTCTGCTGATTTACCCACAGTCCTGGATTATATGGTCCATCTAAACACTTTGGGGCTGAGACCAGCTACCCTGAAGGTACATTTGGCAGCTGTGTCTGCTTTTATTTCAGCAGGTAAACCCTCTTCTCTTTCAGCTCATCCTGTAATTTCCAAGTTTTTTAAGGGGTTGCTTCATACCAACCCTCCATTCAGGGATCCTGCCCCTGCCTGGGATCTTAATGTTTGCATTGCTCAGCTTATGCATCCCCCCTTCGAGCCCTTGTCTTCAGCTGAGCTTAAGTACTTGACTTAGAAGACTGTGTTTCTGGTAGCCATCACCTCTGCCAGACGCATATAGAGGATAATGGCTGGGGATCGGGTGATAACCACGCTGTAATCACCTTGAGTGGTTGCTAGGGCAACATGGTAAACCTCGAGAGCGTGGCTCGAGAGGTTTACTGTAGCCCTAGCTACCATGAGAGGTGATTTCAGCATGGTTGTCACCCGATCCCCAGCCATCATCTTTTATAATGTATGGTCAAACACTGTTTGCATTCTATGTGTGAGAATTATGGAACTCTGGTGCATTCTTTTTTGTTATGCCACTGTTTGGAAGTTCTGAAGTGTGGTTAACAACTTTTAAAATTCCAAACAGTGCATAACAAAGCTGTGTGACTGCTGATTATGGTGGTTAATAGGCACTTACCATACATTATAAGTGAATTACAGGCGTTGTCAGTGGAGCCAAATTTTATCTCTTTTCATAGAGATAAGGTGGTCCTCCGGACTAACAGGAAGTTCCTACCTAAGGTGGTTTCAGATTTCCACCTTAATCAATCTATTTCTCTTCCAGTGTACTTCACTGACCATTCCTCCTCTGGTGAGAGGAGGTTGCACAGCCTAGACGTGAAGAGAGCCTTAGTTACTACATAGAGCGCACTAAGGTCACAGGTTTGACCCTTCCAACTGTTCCTCACTTTTGGAGAGGTTGGTAAAGGAAGCCTGCCACTAAAAGATCCATTGCCAGGTGGATTGTCTCTTGTATCCAATTCTGTTATGAAAAGCTGGGAAAGTTCCTCCTCAGACCTGAGGGCTCACTCTACCAGAGGTGCAGCTGCTTCTCTGGCTGCTGCCAGGGACATCCCTATTCTAGAGATATGTCAAGCAGCTACTTGGAAAACAGTTCACACTTTTACCAAGCATTACTCCTTGGACATCCAAGCTAGGAGTGATGCTCGGTTTGGCACAGCCATGCTTCAGAGCCTATTCCCTAAGTAGGTTCTGTCCCTCCTCCTTGGAGGTACTGCTGTGTAGTCTGCAATTGTCATAATATAGCAAGACTTCATGTTGTTTGAAGAAAAAATTACACACCTTAGTAATGTTGTTTCTTCTAATGAGTCTTGCTATATTATGACCTCCCTCCCTGCCTGCCCCTCTCAGAACCTCCTTTTGAGACGTGGGTAAGAGTACAGTTGGCACTTCATTGATGCCCACTTGGTTGTTTTTCACCCTTCCTCTTTTGGGGTGAATTAGTGTTGTGTTTTTCATTTTTTGAGTCTCCTGACTTGAGTCTTTGTGTTGAGACCAAAAAATGTGTGTTTATATTAGTAGCCAGTTGGCTAGTGTAGGTTTACAGCTTCCACACAGAGCCTTAGTGAGTTTTAGCTCATAAAGATCTGACAGTTTGTGTTTGAGCAACAACAGACAGAGTTTCTAACCGAGCTCACGCTCAAAGTTCCATGCCTGCATGGAAAATTAACTATTTCACCTCCGGAGCAGTTCGAAGATTGGGTCTTACTGCAGTTGTCATAATATAGCAAGACTCCATTAGAAGAAACAACATTACTAAGGTAAGTAATTTTTTCATGCCATTCACTGCAACTATGCATCCGTAAGTGCCACGCATGGGCAGTTGTTTCGCTGCCACCATCTTGGAGATGGCACTCGGCAGCGCTTGTTGTCCAAAACTTGACAAGGTTGCCACAGCCATATTGGCTCTGGCTAGAATTTGTTTATTGAAGACACATGTATGAAAAAAAAGACTATTTGCCCTTCAAACTTCATGTGTTCCAATTAATTTTCCTGCTTTGAAGTTGCAATTCTCCGCTTAGTGACATCAAAATAGAGTCCATTGTAACAGTGTGTGATGTCACAAGCAGAGGATTATGACTTCACTGCAGGTGGAAGCAATGTGAACAGATGGGAGTCCAAAGGAAACATACATCCTGTTTTAATGAAAATGCCTGCAGTAATAAAGGAAGAAAGCTCCTGAAATTTAAATTTGGTGAGAATTTTGTGTAACAGTTTTGCTGATACCAGTTGATGATTTTTTTCTGGAAACAGGAAAATCTCTTTAATATGAGCTTCCTGTGATCACTTTCTTTCTCAGACTGTGATGTCATAGCTAGGAATGTTTTAGTTGACAAAAAGCTGTTTGTTTGCAATTAGCTGCTTGCTACAAGCCGTTCAAAACACAGACTGAATAAGAAAGATGTAATGTGTCCCAACGAGGAACTGAACCATAAAAATTGGGAATTGAAAGTTTTAGCTGCATGTATTTTTGACTTCTGATGATATTTTATGTTGCATATTTGTACTGTTATATTATTATTATTTTTTTTAATTTATTGCATCTGTGTATGAACTGCTGGATCATTCCTTTAAATAAACTGGTGCTCCGGTGAACTTACCTGGTTAACAAAAATGAATAAACAAAGAAACGTTTAAATAATTTACAATAATACATGGGGTGGTGTGTAATATGAGAATGTACTACACACCCAGGATGTGTATTAAACTTGAGTATGCACACCACCCCATGTTTGTTTATTTTTTTTATAATCTTTGGGCATAATTTCTTTTCCTACCAGAGTCAGTTACTTTTTTTTTTAAGTTTATTGAAGCACAGTAGAAACAGAATTTGATGTCAGATAAGGACCGCTTGGCCCACCTAGTCTGCCCATTCAGTACAGATATCATTCATTGCAACTGAAGGTACATATGAGCAATTTTCAAAGACATAGCAGCAGAAGCATTTTCATAGCATCTAAGCGAGATTCAGTTGCTTTTGAATTTTCAGGAAATTTCTCGTATTTCTGTATCTAATGGTGTGCTCTCAATCTTTTTATTATGCCCTCCTGTTTGTTTCTTTATTATTTATTTATTTGGTAGCCAGTCCCCAAAATATGTACCCCTGGCACTTGCCGCCTGCCAACTAATGCAAGCGTGTATACAAATGGTGGTACGGGGCCGCTGAGAGCACTCCCACTCTTACAGAATGCAGGCTGCTTGTGAATGCAGCAGCAGTTCTCACTCCTGCAACATGGTGTTGCAGTGGGAAACTGAAACGTGACTTAAAAAATGTTTTTAATGTAAGTAGTTTTATTTAAAGAGACACTGTCAGCATTCAAACCCCAGGAAATCTTACTGTATTCTGACAGAACTTAGGCAGTCCCAGCCACTTGGAGGAATTCCTCTACCCAGAGCTCCACTTCCCACTCCAGTTCCTTTGGGACATGCTGCTGATTCTCTTCTGGTGGGTGACACAGGGGTGGATCCTTCCCTTTCTAGCTGGTCGTATTCCTCAGATTTGGATTCGAATATCGACCTCTCTGAACCTCGTTCATCAGTCAAACCTCAACCAAAAGAATCCCCAAAATCCCCTCCAAAGGATCCTTCTTTTGGGGACCTATTGAGGACCATTCAAGCAGCAGGCAGCTGGCCATCCAAGGAGGTAGATCCTCAGCGAAAAAGGCTTTCGGAACATTTGGACTTATCCACCGTGGACCCTCTACCCATCCCCCCTTGGATGGGCCCACACGAGGATCTAGTTTCCACAATACGGCAACAGCCTTCTTCCATCCCAGCTGTATCCAGGAAGGCTGATAGAACTTACTTTCCCCCAGAAGGGATCTCTCACCTGTCTTCTCACCCAAAAGCTGACTCTATGGTCATCATGGCCGGCCCCACCAGACAAGGACTCAAGACAACTTGACCAGTTTGGTAGGAAGATCTACTCGTCCACCTCCTGCGCCATCTGGTCACTGAACTACGTGTCCCACATGGTGGCTTTTCAGAAGTCCTCTCTCTTAGAAATGGAGAGAGAGACCTTCAGGACATCCCTGATGAAAACCTCAGGGCTAAATTGCTGGACAAGGTTTGCATGAATAAATCTTCCTGCCGTCACGCACTCCGGGCCACTTACGATTCTGTGGATTCGGTGGCTTGGGCTGCAGCATCAGGAATCTGCCTTTGGTGCCTGGTATGGCTGCGCCTCGCAGGTCTGGCACAGGATATTCAGTCATCACTCTTGGACATGCCTTTCAGGGATCCTGTCCTCTTTGGTGGCGATGCGAAGGACATAATTACAGGGCTGCAAGAGAGTGGCAGGTTCCTCAGAGACGTACGCTCCATGTATCGGTCAGGTCAAAAGAAACAGCCTTTTCGTCACCAAAGAAGATGGAACAAGAACCAGAACAAGGGTCAAGGCAAAAGATGCACCACTGGCTCTGGAGCCCAAGCTCCTCAGGCTAAGTTCGCCAAGGCAGCCTCTGGAACCAAAGCTCCACTTCCCTCAGTGTCCTGACTCACTCCCCCTCCTCCTGCTCCCTCTGTCCCCCTCGAAGGAACCGGTAGGAGGGAGGTTCAGCCTCCACCTGGAGGGGAGAAGGCTGTCACTGCAGATGCATGGTTCTTCAGCTAATTCAAAGAGGTTACTCAATCGAGTTCCTGGAGATTCCACCTCCAAAGCCTCTGGCAAGGTCCTTTTACCCACTGGTTCAGATCCCCATCATCCATCAAGAAATCCAGGCCCTGCTGCAAAAAGCAGCCATAGAACCCGTCCCTCCAAACCAACTAGGAAGGGGATTCTACTCACATTTCTTCCTAGTTCCAAAAAAGACGGGGGATCTTCGACATATCTTAGCATGCTCAACCTCTTCGTAGAGTACAAGAGATTCTGCATGCTGACTCTTCAAGGACTCCTGCCCCTGCTCCCATCAAACACATGGCTGTGCTCCCTGGATATGCAGGATGCTTATCTTCATATCCCCATCCTCCTGGCCCACCACCACTTTCTTCGATTCTTCTTCTGGGAGAACCATTTCCAATTCAAGGCACTCCCCTTTAACCTGTCCTCAGTGCCCCAAGTTTTCACCAAGTGCCTAGTGGTGGTAGCAGTGTTTCTCCGCTGCAAGGGCATATACGTGTTCCCATACCTGGACGATTGGCTCTTTTCAGCCCCATCCCTGAACAGCCTGAAGGAGTCTCTCTCCTTCACTCTGGATGTGTTTGCCCAGTTGGGCATTTCGGTCAACCTGCCCAAGTCTCATCTAGTACCTTCTCAACGTCTCCAATTCATTGGAGCGGTACTGGATATAGTCCAGAGCAAGGCATTCTTACCATTAGATCGAGCCGAGACCTTGGTTTCTCAGGCCACTTTGGTGGCCAAAGCTCGGTGGACCCTGGCACACTCGGTGCTCCATCTTTTGGGTCTTATGGCAGCGGCCATTCTTACCGTCCCCCTGGCCAGGCTGCACATGAGGGTTACCCAGTGGTCTCTTCGAGTCCAGTGGGATCAACGATCGGATGACATGAACCAACTGGTCATGATCTCCAGCAGGCTTCAGACAGATCTCCTCTGGTGGCAGGACCTCACCAACTTGTTAGTAGGAGCCCCCTTCCACTCTCAGGCTCCCTCTCAGACCCTCACCTCGGATGCCTCTGATACAGGTTGGGAAGCCCACTTGGGGGATCACTGAACTCAAGGTTTATGCTGTCCTCGGGAACAGAATCTTCACATCAACATCCTGGAGACCAGAGCAGTCCTCTATGCTCTCCAGTCATTACTCCTCCCGGGAACACTTCTTGTCCAGACAGACAACATGGTGACAGTCTGGTACCTCAACAAACGGGGAGGTACCTGGTCGTACCCTCTTTGCAGGGAAGCAATGAGAGTATGGTATTGGGCTGTTCAGCATGGTCTGATCTTATCTGTGTCAATCTTCGCCATTCATCACAGATGGGTATCTGGCCGGAGGTCAGGACCCCACGGGAGCTTTTTTTTTTAAAAGGTAGGCGGAGCCGACATACCATTGGCGCAACCCTCGAGGCCGACGCACTGCGTGGAGCTCGTGGGTTGGCCATTAGGCTGTGTCGACTCAGCCTGCCCGCCAGTTCTTCATCTCCCCCCGTAGAGGTCACCTCGTGGGAAGCTCTGAAGAAAATTCTAGGCCTGCTAGTTTTCGAAAACCAATCCCTTTGGCGTCAAAGTCTGTCGGTACTCCTGCCGGTTCTGTTTTTGCCTCTACTCGACGTCGCCTGTAAGACCTTTCCTTATCTTTATATTTCGCAACGTCGAGTCTGTTTTTGATGTTTTTTTCCCATAGGTCATGTCTTGGTCGGAGGGCAAGAAATCTTCCAGGACGGGTCGGCCCCCCCCATGCGATGGTGCCCATGCGGCCAAAATTTCTCCGCCAACGACCGGCACCACCCGTGTCTCTCATGTCTTGGCCCGCTTCACAACATGGATTCATGCGACACCTGCTTCTCCATGGACCGCCGGGTCCTCGAACAATGCGTGTGGAAAGTGGAGCGAGCTCCGCCGACTTCCGGGGGTCGGGTACGCACTCGTCAGGCCAAGCCACGCTCTCTCGGCCTTTCCTCCAGGTCCCCTCCCGGTTCTATACGGATCGAGGAGGAGGGAGCCTCGGCTACTTGTAGCCTAGCCATTGCTGAGGCGTCTTCCACGGCGCAGGAGGCCCATCCCGCTCCTTCCCGGAGCAGGCGGGAGGCGCCGCCATGGCAATCGCCCTTTCAGGGGTGAAGGCTCCCCGGTGTCGCTCCCGGCTTGGAAGGCCCGGGTCAGCGCCGTCCCTCGACACCATCGGCCGCTGTCGGAGTCCCCGCGCCGTTGGCGGCGCTGGCAGCCCTGACAGGGTCGCCGCTACGCCGACTTGTCACGCCGGGCGCTGTGGGCTCTGGGTCGGCTGCCGCAGTGCGGCACTGTTAACGGTGCCGTGGGATCTACTGCGACGTCGCTTTGCCACGTTCTTGACCTCGGTGCCATCCTCGGCACCGAGGTTGAGCACGCGGCGCGGTCCTCGAGGCTTGGCGCCATGGTGCCTTGGTTCCCTCAGTCGATTGCTGTCCGCGGGGCCATGCTCGGGCCCGTGTCCACCTTTGAGCCATCATGGACGCTGCCCTGGCCCTCAGTGCTGCTCGCGGTGCCGGGAGCGGGTGAGCCGGGGCGGCCGAGGGTGCCGCCGACTGTCGCTGTGCTGTCTCGTCCTTGGTGCCACTGTGGTGCCATGGGACCGATGGTACCATGACTGGTCCTGGCTCTGGATCTCTGGCTCGGGCTGGGGCCGTGCCTCCCTCGGATTCCGCTCGCGGGGTTGCGGGAGGCGCTGGCAGCGACTCGGGCACAGCTGTGGTCTCTGGGCCTGGTGGTAAGGATGGTTCTGCCCGCCCTCCCATGGTTTGGCACAGGGCCTCGGACTCTACCTCCTTGGAGACAGAGTCGAGCTCTGGGTCGGACGTGCAGTCTGACCCCTTTGGGGTTGGCTATTGAGGTGGGCAGCATGGTGGTCTCTTCGACCAGTCGGAGTCAGACCCCTTCTGAGGTGAGGTCGGTGGCTACCGAGACTAGGGTCAGTGGTGCTGACCAGCAGGCAGTGGTGCGGGCCACCATAGCTCTGCAGCCTGGTCTTGGCGGTTTCACTGATCCCTCAGTTATGGTACCCCCTCCGGTAGTGTGCCTTGATTGCCCAACTTTGGGGCGCATCGGAGCACCTGCGGGGGGTACTGCACCCTGGATAGCTCCTTCGGGGGCTTCCCAGAGATGCCAGCTACCTAGGCTGGCCCTCTCGAGGAGGAGGACTCTTTCAGACTCTGAGGGGTCGAGGGGAGTGGGATCGGCGTGCCGCCCTTTTTCTGGGGTCCACCCGGGCCCTGGGAGAAGCCGTAGTGCTGATTTCTGCTCTTCCTCAGCGGTCTCTTTGAGAGAGTCCCATTCTTTTGACGCAGGGGACCATCCTTCTGGACCTATATGGCCCCGGTCGCCTCACTGGGGGGATTCTTCTGGGCGCAGCCAAGGCAGTACCAATGTGGTTGTTCACCTGTCGGCTGTGGGGTCTTCCGCGGGTGCCCACGGTCCGCTCCTTAGCCCAGGCGGAGGTCAGCCGACATCTCTTCTTGGCTCTGTCCACATCCCTCTGCCGCACTCTCCTGCACTCCCAGGCATCCTCGGTCCTAGCGGCTCTCTCACCTGGGAGCAGTTCAGAGCGGTAGCTGCTCGGTTCGCTGCTTACGTTAGGGCAATGGACAGCCAGGTTTTTCAACCTCCCCCCGTGCAGCCACCCACTGAACAGATGGTGACCTCCAGCTCCTCATCCCCCTCTTCAGGGGGAGAGGAACCCTCTGTTCACATCTCTCTGGCTGCTGATCTCTCTAAGTATCAGCGATTCCTTGTGAGGATGTTGGAGGATTTGTACCTTTCTCCTTCCATTATTAGCAATCCTGAATACTCGGCGCACACCTTTCTAGGCGATTTTGGCAAAGCCACCCTTGTGGTGCCGCCCTGGTCGGCTCCCTTTCGGGAGGCGTCGTTGTGTTCCTGGCAGAGGCCCTTCTCCGGAGTTCCTGCCCCTAGGGATCTCAGCCAGAGGTATTGTGCACCCCCGGAGTCTCCAGGTTCCATGCCTCATCCACAGTCTGGATTGACGCAGTTGGATACTCCTGATGGGCTTCGCGCCCTTCACTGTGACCGGCCCCCAGATCAAGACTCCTTGGATTTTAATTTCTGGGGTAGGAAGACTTTCTACTCGGCATGGTTACTTCTCTCTATCTCTGCACATCAGGCCCACTACGCAGCCTACGAATGGTTCTTGTGGTCCAGGCTAGGTCAGCTCCTAGCCTCATTGCCTGATACGGAGCAAACCAGACAAGCCATTGCACTCTCTGTGCTTGGCCTGGAGCTAGCAAGGCACCAAGCAAAGGCATCTTACGATGCCAACGAGGTAGCTACCAGGGTCGTAGGGACAGCGATCTGCACTAGGCAGACGGCATGGCTACGTCTTTCCCGATTGTCACCATTGGCCCGTCGTAGGGTGATTAACTCCGCCCACCAGGGAACCTACCTTTTCTCCCGCAGAGTGAGACGGTGCTTGTCGGGGCAACTTCCTTCCCCCTCCAGGGGCACTCCGTCTCTCTCTCCCCACTCTCGGACCTCTCCAGGCCCTGAAGGTTCCCCCCCTTAGTGTGTCATTCACTGAGGGCTAAGGGACTTTGTCTCTTAGGGTGTAAAAGAAAACCCCGTTCGGGGGGGCTCAGTATTCACCCATCTGTGATGAATGGTGAAGATTGACACAGATAAGATATGAAAATTACGTACCTACCGTAATTATGATCTTTCTGTGTATCTTCACCATTCATCACAACCCCACCCTCCATCCCCCTGGGGCCTCAGTCTGTAGGTCCCCTTCCCTCTCTGTGACTCCCCCTCTCCTCCTTAGCAGTGGGGTAAAATAGGGACACACAGGGAATATTTTTCCAGGAAGAGTGGATAGCTCGAGCGACACTCCTTCTCCAGTACCTTGTCTCCACCCCTGTGGGGTGGGAGTTGGTAGTTGCCCTCCTTCTCTCCTCCTCCCTGTTTCCATCCAACCTATTTCTCTAAAAAAAAAAAAAAAACTTTTTTTTCACCAAAAATCTTTCCTTGAGAGAGTGCTGAATCCCTGTATCCTGTCCTTCTTCCAGAATAGCCGACTCTGCTTATCTGGAGTGTTTGCCAGTTATTCCGTGCCTTGAATTCTGGCAGAAAGCTTTGCTACTCCTTGCAGTTCCTATACAATCTGGAGACGGACCAGGGTCCGGGATGTCTTATCCTTCTCCCCTCTCTCCTAAATTCTTTACCCACCCTACCCCCCTTCTTCCTCTTCCAGAGATTGGGGCCCCTCCCAATCCCCTTTAGTTTCTAACCTCTTTCTCTTCTGTCCTCTCAGTCATTATTTCTCCTTTTAGTTCATACATCTTTTCCTTTTTCTGTCCCTTGGACTCCCTTGTCCCACCCTCCACGCCCTTCCTCTTACCTCTCCGGCAACTCAGAACTGGCGGGCAGGCGGAGTCAACACAGCCTAATGGCCAACCCGGCGCCACGCCGTCGTCGTGCCTCGAGGGCAGCCCGATGGTGTGTTGGCTCCCTACCCTAAAAAAAATAAGCTCCCGCGGGGTCCTGACCTCCGGCCAGATACCCATCTGTGATGAATGGTGAAGATACACAGAATGATCGTAATTACGGTAGGTACGTAATTTTCATTTTCTGACAGCAGTCCATGTGCCAGGTGTTCACAACATCCTGGCCAACAGTCTCAGCCGATCAGTGGCCAGGGCTCATGAGTGGGAACAAAAACAGGAGGTAGTCGAAGACCTGTTTCTTTGGTGGGGCCAGACGGACCTAGATCTGTTCGCCTCCCCATTCAGAGCAAAACTACCCAACTTTTGCTTGTTTGATCTTATCTGTGTTAGTCTTTGCCATTCATCACCTTTGGGTAATGTGGCCGGAGGTTAAGACCGCGCGGGAACTTCTTTTTTTGGATGGGCGGAGTCGACGCACCATCAGCGAGGCAGACGCACTGCATGGCGCTCGCGGGATAGCCATTAGGTGTTGTCAACCCCGCCCTCCCGCCAGTTCTTTGTCTCCCACCGTAGAGTTCACACCTCATGGGAAGCTGCTGTGCAAGAGGCCTAGTTCGCTTGAAAAAGCCTTTGATGCCAAATCCCTTGACACCGTCTTTATATCCTGCTGGTTCCATTCTTGCCACCACTCAGTGCCACTGAAAAGACTGCTCCTTTCTTTATTGTTAGCGACATTGAGTCTTTTGTTTAGCTTGTTTTACCATGGGTCATGTCTCGGTCGGGGGGCCAAGAAATTGTTAAAGACGGGGTGTCCCCTATGCGACGGTGCCCGTGCGGGTGCAAATTCTCCATCACCGACCAACATGACTGTTGCTTCACGTGTCTTGGCCCGCTTCACGACATGGATTCATGCAATGCCTGCTTCTCCATGGACTGTCATGCCATTGAGCAACACGTGTGGAAAGTTGGACGAGCTCCGCCGACTTTCAGGGGGACGGGCGCGCACTCATTGGGCCAAGCCGCGGGCTCTCGGCCTTTCCTCTGGGTCCCCTCCCAGTTCTATACGGACTGTGGAGGAGGGGGCTTCTGCTCCTAGTAGTCTCGCCATTGCAGAAGCCCCTTCCGTGGTGCAGGAGGCTCAGTCCATCTCCCCTGGGGGGCAGGCGGGAGGCACCGCATTGTCAGTCACCCCTTTGAGGGTGAAGGCTTCCCCGGTGTCATCTTCTTGGACTGGGAAACCTGAGTCGGCACCATCCTTGACGCTGTCCGTCGGTGCCGTCTTGGGCCTCAGTGCTGTGGGTCCCGACGGCATCGTGGTCGGCGCCAGTCCATCACTCAGTGCCGTCTCTGCTGTCTGCACAATTCACGGTGCCAATGGTGCTGATGGTGCCGTAGGAGGTTCTACAGCACTGTCCTCGACTGTTTCTCACCATGGTGCTGTTCGCGGTGCCGAGGCTGAGCACGGCGCCATGTCTAGCTTTGGTGCCACTTGTGCCAAGCAAAGACACGGCGCCATGGGGGGGTATCGCTCTCAGTGCTCTTCACGGCGCTGAGGGAGCTGTCGATGCCATCGTCAGTGCCATCCCTGACAAGGGTCGGGATGGCACCGTGGCAGGCACCGGCTCTGATGCTACTGCCACCCTCAGCGCCATGTCTTCTTCGCGCACTGTTTGCATTGCGGTTGGGGGCTACAACACCAACTCTGGTGCAGCCACCCGGACTGGTACCCCCTTTGGTCAGGATGGCAGCAGGGGGGGTCCGCGTACTGTCTGGCATCGAACTTTGGTCTCCACCTCCTCAGAGGTGGAGTCAGACTCAGAGTCGGACAAGCTGTCTGACTCTTTGGAGTTGGCCGCTCACGTGGACACCCTGATAGTTTCCTCAACTGACCGGAACCAGACTCCCTCTGAGGAATGGACAGTTGCCCCCGGGTACAGGGTCAGGGGTGCTGACCAGCAGACAGTGGTGCAGGCCACTATTGCTCTGCATCCTGACCTCGGAGGGTTTTCTAAACCCTCAGTGATAGTTCTCCCATCAGGTGGTGTGCCTCGATCGCCCAACTTTAGGGCCGACACCTACAGGAGAGGCGGGTGCTACTCCTGGGTAGTCCCTTTGGGGACTGACCAGAGTTGTCAGCTGCCTAGGCTGGCATTTGCGAGGAGGAGGAGGGCTCTTTTGGACTCCAGGGGTCGAGAGGTAGGGGTTCGATGCAGCAACCCTTTTCTGGGACCCACCCAGGTTTGAGAAGGAGTCTTAGTGCAGACCCTCGCCCTTCCTTCTTGGTCTCCTCAAGAGGGCCCTGTTCTTTGGAGGTAGGGGACTGTCCTTTTGGAGTTCCATGGCCCCAGTCACCTCACAGGGGGGAATCTTCAGGGCACAGCCTAGGCAGTTCCAGTATGGTTGATCAGCTGTCGGCTGTTGAGTTTTCCGGAGCTCCCTCTTCCCTTGGGGCTCCAGGTGCGCTCTTTTGCTCAGAGAGAGGACAGTCGATTCCTGTTGTCAGCTCTGCCCCCACTCCTCTGTCACGTTCTCCTGCTCACCCAGGCATTCTTGGCCCTAGCGGACCTCTGTCCTGGGAACAATTCAGGGCTGTGGCTGCTCATTTCCCTTCATATGTCAGGGCCACGGACAGGCAAGTGTTCCAACCTCCACCTGAACAACCAGCCACTGAATCTACGAGGTCCTCTGCTTCCTCATCCTCTTCTTCGGAAAGAGAGGAGCCTTCTGTCCACATCTCCCCTGCTGCTGATCTCACGGAGTATCAGCGTTTCCTCGTGAGGATGTTGGAGGACCTGCACATCACCCCACCCACTCAGCACAATCCGTAGCATTCGATGCGTGCCTTCCTAGGTGATTTCAGGGCGGACACCCCTGTGGTGCCCCCAGCCTGCTCCCTTCCGGGAGGCGTCATTGCATTTCTGGCAAAGACCCTTTTCCGGAGTCCCAGCCCCTAGGGATCTGTGCCAGAGGTATTGTGCCCCCCCCCCAAAGTCTCCAGGTAGTTTGCCTCATCCTCAGTCAGGGCTGATACAGCTGGACACTCTCGATGGGCTTTGCAGCCTCCACCGTGACTGGCCTCCAGATGCAGATTCCATGGATTTTGACTTCTGGGGAAGGAGGACTTTCTACTTGGCACGGTTGCTTCTTTCAATATCTGCACATCAGGCCCACTACGCTACCTATGATAGATTCCTGTGGTCCAGGCTAGGTCAACTCCTAGCCTCTATACCTGATTCAGAGGTAACCAGACAAGCCATTGCACTCTCCGCACGTGGCCTGGAGCTAGCAAGACACCAAGCGAGGGCATCTTACAACACCTACGAGGTAGTTTCCAGGGTCATAGGGACAGCGATCTGCACTAGGCAGATGGCATGGCTGCGTCTCTCCCGGTTGTCACCCTTTGCCCATCGTAGGGTGATTTCCTCTTCACACCAGAGACTCCATCTCTTCTCCCGTACAGTGAGGCGGCATCTGTCAGGGCAACCTCCTGCCCCCTCCGGAGGGATCCCCATCTCACACTCCCCCAGTCTCTGGCCTCTCCAGACCCGTGAAGGTTCTCTCTCCCAGTGTGCCACCCACTGAGAGCTAAGGGACTTAGTCCTTTAGGGTCCAGGGCCCCCTTTGGGGGGGGCTCGGTACTCACCTAAAGGTGATGAATGGTGAAGACTGACACAGATAAGATATGAAAATTATGTACCTACCGTAATTCCTGACCTTTCTGTGTATCTTCACCATTCATCATAATCCCAATCTCCATCCCCACGGGGCCTCAGTCTCTGGGTCGCCCTCCCTCTGTGTGCCCTCTTTTTTCCACCCCCCCCTTCCTTTCCTTTGGTCAGGAGTGGGGTGACCTTGGGCACACAGGGGGACTTCTTACATTCTGTCAGGGGGGAAAGTGATCAGGGGAGAGGGCACTTCTTTCCTCAGTGCCTCGGCTCCACCCCTGTGGGGTGGGGGTTGGTGGTTGCCCTCTTTTCTTTTCTCTCTCTCTCTCTCTCTCTCTCTCTCTCCCCCTTTCCACTATTCTCCCTCATTCTTGTCCTTAGGGACTCAACCCTCAAATCAATTTAAGAAAGTTGTTTCTTACCATCAAAATTGGTTTTGGGGGGGTACAGCCCTGTATCCTGTCTTCTAGGAGCGTGAATATGTTGTTCATTCATACTTCTTGGCATGTCCCCTTCCACTTTAAATCTTGCCAGAAGTCTTCAAGCTGGCTCTTCCCACCCACCCGGTGGGTATATACCTCGGCTTCTCCCCATGATGTTAGATCTTCCTTTCCGCTGGAAGATGCAGGTTCCCTCGTGCTCTCAAAGCATATCGTAGGTCCTGGATTCTACTTGTCGGTTTTCACTGAAAATTATTCTTGAACTCGTTCAAGTTAGTGATTACGCTTTCACTGCATCTGACATGGAGGAAAAATCTTCCCCCGGATTTTGCTGGTGCCCCTGCGGCCAGAAGATGTCGTGCACCGACCCCCACCGAACGTGCGTTTACTGCCTAAGTGTCGGACATACACCTCATCGTGTAGTTTTTGCCTGGCCTTCCATCCCAGTGTCCTGGATGACCGCAAGGTGCGTTTGAAGCTGGGGAGACTGGAGAAAGGAACCGCCAGTGAAATCGGAGGAGGCAGAGGCGGGCGGTTTCTGAGGCCGCAGGATCCGCCAAGCAGCTGGAACAAATGAAAGCATTTGAGGAGGAAGCAGCTCGAGCTTCGGGCAATCGAAGCTTCATTGTTCCCCTGAAACTTGGCTCCACCTTTACAGGCTCCTTCAAGGAGTTGTGCCAGTCTCTCCCCACTCTGGGTGAGGAGCCCTCGGGCTCGCACTCCTCCTGCTATCGGAAGAGAGACAGAAGGACTCTGGGTCTTCCTCTCAACAAAGACATTCCTGGGACTGAGAGAAGTCTGAGTCCCAGGAGCATGTAGTCTCGGATGATGATGTTGAAGGAGCAGGGATTAATCCTGCTGCAGAGCCTGTGGTCGAAGACCTTTCCTTTAAGTCTCTGCTGAAAAATTTAAATTCCACTCTTTCTCTCCAGACTACAGAAATCGACCCTGGGAAGCTTTTAAGTCTCCAGTACTTCAAACACCATGAAGTCTTGCTATATTAGGACCATTGCAGTCATTCCCCACACTTGAACTGCCCCGGAGAGGAAACAGTTAACTCCAGAGTGATCTGGAGTTTCACAGCACGAGGGCGCTGTTCAAAGCTCTATCTGGCTAGTTTCAAATGAAACTGTCAGATTCTTTACTCCGCTTCACTGAACAGTCGCTCCGGAGATCAGCTCCTTCAGCTCGGTTCATTTCTCGGTTCAAGTGAGTATTTTCGGTTCATTGGAACCGGCAAAAAGTATTTATTTAACCGCATTTCGGTTAAAAGCTCTATCTGGTAAACCGTAAGTACAGAAATTAAGTCTGTGTGGAAATTCATTATCGGTTCGGTTTTGAACTGATCGGTTTGTTAAAATATATGTGTCAAACTGTTTGGTTGGGCTTTTAGAGTGCGGTTCCCGGTTCTTATCGGTTCTAAAAAACCTAACTTTTATTTGGGGTTTTTTCAAATACCCGTGACACGAGTTAGGAACCGATAAGGGTGTCTTGCTGACACTGCCATCTAAAGAGGCAAGTTTTTGGTTAGGCTGGCATTATGTCTGAGGAACCAAAAGAAAAACCAGGCCACTGGGTTTCAACACTGTGATGTCTGAGGAAGCCTTTGCCAAGGCTGACCCACACACCACTGTGTTTATTGTCTGAGGGCTGACCACCTCCTGTCAGACTGCCAGGTGTGTAAAATTTCCTGCAGCCACCCTGGAAAGAGATTGGGCTGGCTCAGGAATGAAGAGCCAAAAGTCCGCTGACCGGATGGCCAGCCGGTCCAGTACCCACTGGACCAGAGGGAGTGCCCTCTGACCAGGGCAAGACTTCCTCGGGCAAAGGAAGGCTGGTTCAGAGGAACCAGTCCCAGCAAAAGACAAAGAAATCAGCAGGTCTGGAGTACAAAATTGTCTCTCCAACTGCTGCAGAGATAGCTAAAGCCATTCAGATTGTCAATCTTTGTCTCAGGGATCTGTCAGACCCCTGCATCTGGGAAAAGGGTGGCTCGTTCAGTCCCAGTGGTTCAGGATTATGATGTTGAGGATTTTATGAACCACATGAGGGGGAGGAGGAATTTGATCAGTATGTTTGTGACTGAGAAGGTCTGGACGTGCCCATTGAACCGGACATTTCTCCAGATAGACCTTTAGAATCTCCCCCTATGCTGTCTGAGTCCCCTTCTCTTTTTATGTTTTACAAAAAGGTTGCATAAACCCTCCAGCTTCCTTTAGAAGAGGCTGTGGATGAGCAAGAGGAGCCTGATTATGTTGAAATGATGGATATTCCAGGGTCTAGGAGGTTGTCTATTCCTTTGCATAAGTCATTTAGGAAGCAAACAACAAAGATTTTAAAAAATCCTCATTCTGTCCCTCCTGTAGATAAAAAAATGGACAGAAGGTATACCTTATCAGGCCCTGATACAGGGTTCCTCTCTGAGCAGTGTAGTCATGTAGGTGTGGTGCAAGCTGCAGCCTGTGACAAGCTAATATTCCCTGGCCTCACATCTTCCTGATAAGGATTCCAGGAAGATTGATGCCATGGGAAAAACAATATGGCAGCTTCTTTGGGACTCAGGCAGGCTAATTATATGGCTTATGTGGCTAGATATCAGAAATCTAGATGGGACACTATATTGCAGTTAGCCAAGCAGGCCCAGGGCCAGCTGGCTAGTGAGTTGGAACAAGTGGCTGCTGATGGCATTGAAGCCTCTAAAGTTCAATTTCATACTGCTGTTGATGTTAATGATGTTTCCTCTAGGGTCATGGCCACTTCTATAGCTTTCCGTGAGGTTGGCATGGCTCAGATGCACTAATCTGTCCCAAGATACTCAGTCAAAGGCTATGGATTTTCCTGTAACGGAAATTCTCTGTTTGAGTGATCAAAGCGGAAAATTATATGAAAAGATGGATGAATATAGAACTACCTACAAAAGTGCCCAAGCTAAGGAGGCATGCCACTCCACAAGGCATGCCCCCAGGGGTAGGGGTAGGCCTTTCCACAGGCCTTTTACCAATCTCAAGCCTCCTCTGCTTTTTCACAGAGGGTTTTCAGAGGCAGAGTAGGCGGGGCACAGGTAGACAGTCGCCCTCCCTCAGCCTAAAGCTGCTGCCAAGCAGGCACCCTGATGGGTGCCCAGGGCCGATTCTCCTCTATCAGTGGGGGCAGGTTGGCTTATTTCAGCCAGAACTGGCTGTCCCTAACTTCGGACAGGTGGGTTCTGGAAGTAATAAGCAGGGGCCTGGTTCTCAGCTTCAAACAGTTCCCAAAGATGAGAGCCAGGCAATTTCCACCTGCAAACTCTTCAGAAGCCCTTGCTTTGGAAGCAGAGGTTTCTTCCCTTCTGGATTGCAAAGCAGTGGAAAGGGTCCCCCCTTGCCATCAGGGCAAGGGACTGTACTCAAGATATTTTCTTACCCCAAAAAAGACAGGAGAATGGCGGCCCATCTTAGACTTAAGGTACCTGAACAAACATCTATTGAAACCAAAGTTCAAAATGTTAACTCTAGCAATGATTTTGCCTTCCCTGAGGCCAGAGGACTGGTTAGCTTCCCTGGACCTCAGGGACGCCTATTCTCATGTCATGATCAGGCCTTCTCACCGAAAGTACCTCAGGTTCGAACTGCTCTCTGGCCACTACCAGTTCAGAGCAATGCCCTTCGGCCTAACCTCGGCTCCAAGGGTATTCACAAAATGTCTAGCTGTGGTAGTGGCTCATTTAAGAAGGCAAGGGATTGCTGTGTTTCCCTACCTGGACGACTGGCTCATAGTGGGTCAGTCTCCAGATCAGGTAAAATCCCACTTGCAAGTCACCCAGCAGCTTCTCACTTCCCTGGGATTCCTGCTGAACTTACCAAAGTCAGTTCTGGAACCTGTTCAGGTTCTAACTTTCATAGGTGCAGAATTGAACACAAAGTTAGCCAGGGCATTTCTCCCTCGGAAAGAGTGGACAGGCTCATTGCCTGGCATCCTCCTTTACCCTGCGGGTCTCTCGACCAACAGGCACTCTGCAACTCCTAGGGCACATGGCTGCTTCCACAGCTGTCGTGCAGGAGCAAGATTTCAGATGAGGACATCCAGTTCCACTTGAGGTCCTATTGGTCTCAAAGGAGGCCCCTTACCAAATTAGTCCCGTGACCAAAACCCTGATCCTGGCCCTTCAGTGGTGGCAGGATCAAAGCAGTCTTACTCAAGGGTTCCTTTATACCCGTTTCACACTCCTCACCTCACCACGGATGCCTCCCTGTTAGGGTGGGGGCTCACTGGCGACCTTTCCACTCAAGGAGTGTGGTCCCCCCAGGAATCTCTGCTCCACATCAATCTTTTGGAACTCAGAGCTGTTCTTTTAGCTCTTCAGGCTTTTGCAACTGTTGTCCAGAACAAAGTAGTTCAAATCAGGACAGACAGCACCACAACAATGTGGTACATCAACAAGCAAGGGGACACTCGGTCATCAGCCTTGTGCACCGAAGCAATGAAGTTGTGGTCTCTGGCTTACTCCCTAAACACCTCCCTGATCGCAATTCACCTTCCAGGAAAGGACAATGTCCTGGTGGATGCTTTCAGCAGGATTTCCCAGGGCCATCACGAATGGTCTCTGAATCCTCAGGTATTGGGGTCGGTCTTTGCCAGATGGGGCACCCCTCAGATAGATCTCTTCGCAGCCCCAGACAACCATCAACTTCCTCTATTTTGTTGCAGGCCTCCAGTGCTGGGCTCAGTCCCCCTGGACGCCTTTCTGCTGGATTGGAAAGGGAAATTCCTATATGCTTTTTCCCCCTTCCCTCTCCTCTTCAGGGTATTGGTAAAATTCAGAACTCAGCCCTGCAAAGTGGTTCTGATTGCTCTAGACTGGGCCAGACAGCCCTGGTATCCTCTCCTCCTCCTGTCCCTGACAATCCACCCTCCCCTGACCTTGCCCAGGACCCATGACTTGCTGACCTGTGCACAGGGGAGAGTGTGGTACCCGGACCTCAAATCCCTCCACCTCAAGGCTTGGTTCTTGAGGAATTAGAATTTGCTGATTTGCACCTTTCTCAAGGGGTCCTGGATATTTAAAGGCTAGGAAGCCTTCCACTAGAGCCACTTACAATTCTAAGTGGAAGAGGTTTTCCTTCTGGTGTTCGGAGAAACAAATTGTGCCAGAATCTGCTGACTTGGCCACTTTACTGGACTATTTGGCCCATCTAAATTCCCTAGGCCTTAGACCAGCTACCTTGAAGGTTCATCTGGCAGCTGTTTCTGCCTTTGTTTCCGCAGGGAAGCCTGTTTCTCTTTCCTCTCACCCTGTGTTTTCCAAGTTTTTTAAGGGGTTACTTCACACTAACCCTCCCTTTCGGGAACCAGCCCCTGCCTGGGACCTGAATGTTTGCATTGCTCAGTTAATGCAACCTCCCTTTGAGCCCCTTTCTTCTGCAGATCTCAAGTATTTAACATGGAAAACTGTTTTTCTAGTGGCTATCACTTCTGCCAGACGTATAAGTGAATTGCAAGCCCTTTCAGTGGAAAAGGATTTTATTTCTTTTCACAGGGATAAGGTAGTCCTCAGGACTAACAGAAAGTTTTTACCCAAAGTGGTTTCAGATTTTCATCTGAACCAGTCCATTTCTCTCCCAGTATTTTTCACTGAGCATTCTTCCTCGGGTGAAAGGAGACTACACAGCTTGGACGTCAAAAGAGCCCTAAGCTACTATGTGGAGCGTACCAAGGGTCACAGGTTCAATCCTCCAACTCTTCCTTACCTATGGAGAGGTTGGCAAAGGAGACCTGCCACTAAGAGGACAATTGCAAGGTGGATTGTCTCTTGTATCCAATTCTGTTACCAAAACTAGGTAGGGAACCCCCTCAGGACTGAGGGCTCACTCCACCAGGGGTACAGCTGCATCTCTGCGGCTGCTGAGATATTCCATTTTGGAAATTTGTCAAGCTGCTACCTGGAAAACAGTTCACACCTTTACAAGCATTATTCCCTGGACGTCCAGTCCAGGGAGGATCTTCGTTTTGGCACAGCTGTACTTCAGAGCCTATTTCCTAAGTAGGTTCTGACCCTCCTCCATGGAGGTACTGCTGTGTATCTGCAATGGTCCTAATATAGCAAGACTTCATGGTGTTTGAAGAAAAAATTACTCACCTTAGTAATGCTTTTCTTCTCATGGAGTCTTGCTATAGTACAACCCTCCCTCCTACCCTCTCAGAACTCCTACTTGGGTATGGGGTTGGCAAATTAGTGCAAGCACTGTGTCATGCCATTTTAGTCTTTCTAGTCCCCCCTTGTTTCCTTTGGGTTAGGGAACTAGGTATTTCTGTTTTTTGTTAAGTGGTAGATGGTCCCCTCTCTGGACTTGAGTCTTTTGGGGAGAGGGGGCCTATTAGTGCTTGTAAGGGGTGATCCTAACAATAAATATTGTTATTATTCTGTGATTGTTCTTATTCTACTAATGGTAGGTAGCCAATGGCTAGTGTAGAGCTTTTCCACACAGACTTGCTATGTTAGTTTAGCTCCGTAAAGAACCTGACAGTTTCATTTGAAACTAGCCAGATAGAGCTTTGAACAGCGCCCTCGCGCTGTGGAACTCCAGATCACTCTGGAGTTAACTGTTTCCTCTCCGGGGCAGTTCAAGTGTGGGGAATGACTGAAATGGTCCTAATATAGCAAGACTCCATGAGAAGAAAAGCAATTACTAAGGTGAGTAATTTTTTCTTACATGTCCTGGAGATCCCGATGGATTTAACTGCTCCCATACAACCATCTTTTGAGACCCTTTCTCAGATGGTATGGAACAATTCTGCTCATTTCAAACACCATGAAGTCTTGCTGTATTCTGACTATGTGCAGTGATCTCCAGCCTTTGAACTGCCCTGGAGAGGAAAGAGTTAACTTTCCATGCAAAGCCTGGAACGCTGAGCTCGAGCTTGGTTGAGCCTCTGTCTGCTGTTGTTTGAACCCCAACCGCCAGATTCTTTACTCCGCCTCACTGAACAGTGGCTCCGGAGATTTCTCCTTCGCTCGGTTCAAAAAAGTCAGTTAAAGTGTCATTTTTTTCTCTCAGTTTCAACCAAATTTCTTCAATCTAACCTGTCGGTTAAGTCTCTGTCTGTGGTACCGTGAGTACTAGATAGGTTTCTATATTAGTTTTCTGTGTGGAACTTGTAAACATTGGATCGGTTCGGTTTGAACTGATCAAGTTTGTGAAAAGGTTTTTTCTGATTTATTAGAGTGTGGTAACCAGTCCGTATTGGTTCTAAAAAAAATGGATTTCATTACATTTTTTTCCAAGACCCGTAACACGGTCAGGAACTGATAGGGGTGTCTTGCCTGGCGGATTGCCGAAAAAAGGGTAAGTTTGGTTAGGACTGGCCATGTCTGAAAAACCCAAGAAAAAAAACGGGCCCACTGGGTTTCAACACTGTAGTGTGTGTGGGGAAGCCTTTGCTAAGGCTGATCCCCACATCACCTGTATTTATTGTCTGGGGTTTGACCATCTCGATTCAGACCGCCAGATTTGCAAAGGTTTCCCCAAAGATACCCTGGATAAGAGAGTAGGTAGACTGAGGGAAAGGGAGGCCGAGAAGTCCGCTGACCCGGATGGCCAGCCCGGTTCGGTTCCGACCGAACCAGGAGTGCCCTCTGACCAGGGCGAGACTTATTCGGGCAAAAGGAGAACCGACTCCGCTGAGTCGGTTCGATTAAAGAAAAGAAGGCATAAATCAGCAGGTTCGGATCCACAAGTTCTTTCTCTGACCACTGATGAAATAGCTAAAGCGATAAGGATTGTTCAATCGCTAACCTCGGTTCCGACTGAACCGGCACCATCAGTTACAGGCTCGGTTCAGTCAGTTCCCCCGGTTCTGGATTATAATTTAGAAGAATTTTATGGACCGGAGGAGGAGGAGGAAGAGTATGAAGATAGTGATGGTGATTATGAAAGTCTGGATGTGCCCATTGACCCAGACATCTCCCCAGACAGACCTTCAGGTGTTTCTCCTCCTAGGCTTTCTGAGTCCCCTTCCCACTTTATGTTTTACAAAAAAGTGTCTGAAACCCTACAGCTCCCTATGGAAGAAGCAGTAGAGGATCAGGAGGAGCCTGATTACATTGAGATGATGGACATCCCAGAGTCCAGGAGATTGTCTATTTCCCTCCATAAGTCTTTTGGGAAACAGACATTTAAAATTCTAAAAACTCCTAATTCCATACCTCTTATGGACAGAAGAATGGACAAGAGGTATACTCTTTCAGGCTTAGATACGGAGTTCCTTTCCCAGCAATGCAGCCATGTTGGGGTAGTGCAGGCTGCTGCCTGTGACAAGGCAAATATACACTTGGCTTCACACCCCCCGGATAAGGACTCCAGGAGGATTGATGCCATGGCAAAGAAACAGTACATGGCAGCATCTTTGGGACTCAGGCAGGCTAATTATATGGCCTATACAGCTAGATACCAGAAGTCCAGGTGGGACACTGTGATGGCTCTAGCTAAACAGGTCCCTGACCAGCTTGCCAAGAGGCTGTTGCGGGTGGCTGCAGATGGGATTGAGGCATCTAAGGTGCAATTTCATGCTGCTGTGGACTCCAATGATGTTTCATCTAGAGTCATGGCTACATCTGTAGCCCTTCGCAGGATGGCTTGGCTCAGATGTACTAGCCTGTCACAGGATACCCAGGCTAAGGCTATGGATTTTCCTGTCATTGGTAATTCTCTGTTTGGGGAGCAGACAGAGGTTACATGAAGAAAATGGATGAATATAGAACCACCTACAGGGTGCTCAGGCCAAAGAAGGCAAACCACTCACCAGAGCCAGCATTCCAGGAGCAGGGGCAGGCCTTTTCATGAGCCTTTTACCAAGCCACGCCTCCTCTTCTGCCTTCGCTCAGAGGGGGTTCTTTAGAGGGAAGAGCACACGGGGTAGTGAGCAGGCTGCTTCCACCCTCAGCCTAAAGCCCCTGCAAGCAGACACCTGATGTGTCTGCCGGGCGATTCTTCACTACCTGTAGGGGCAGGCTGGCTTACTTTGTCAGGACTGAGTCTTTAACATCAGACAAGTGGGTCCTGGAAGTAGTAAGCCAGGGACTAGTTCTCAGCTTCAAAAAATTCCCCAAGATGAGAACCAGATCTTTTCCACCTGCAAATCCTTCAGAGGCCCTTGCCCTAGAGGCAGAGGTCTCTTCCCTCTTGGCTCTCAGAGCCATAGAAAGGGTTCCACCCTTACACAGGGGAAAGGGATTGTACTCCAGGTACTTCCTAACCCCCCAAAAGACAGGAGAATGGTGGCCCATCCTGGATCTAAAATATTTAAACAAGCACCTTTTAAAGCCAAAATTCAAAATGGTGACTCTGGGAATAATTCTACCCTCTCTAAGGCCAGGGGTCTGGCTAGTCTCCCTGGACCTCAAGGATGCCTATTTTCACATTCCCATCAGGTGCTCCCACAGAAAGTACCTCAGGTTCGAGTTGCCCTCAGGCCACTATCAATTCAGAGCAATGCCCTTTGGCCTAACATCAGCCCCAAGGGTGTTCACAAAGTACCTGGCAGTAGTGGTTGCTTTCTTAAGGAGAAAAAAGATTTCCGTCTTTCCATACCTGGACGACTGGCTCATAGTGGGTCAGTCTCCAGACCAAGTCAAGTCACATCTCCAGATAACTCAGCAATTGCTCACTTCCTTAGGATTCCTCCTAAATCTTTTTAAGTCAGTTCTGGAGCCAGTACAGCTCCTCACCTTTATAGGAGCAGAACTGGATACAATAAGGGCAAGAGCCTTCCTTCCCCTGGACAGGGCAAGGACCCTTACGAAACTGGCCTCTTCATTCACCCTTCAGGTGTCTCGACCAGCAAGGCACTTTCTGCAGCTCCTGGGCCACATGGCAGCCTCACGGCAGTGGTCAGGGGCAAAGGTTCAGATGAGGGACATTCAGTTCCACTTAAGAGCCTTCTGGTCCCAGAGAAAGATTCTCTGACCAAACTAGTCCCTGTGACTCGAACTCTGATCCAGGCTTTGCAATGGTGGCAGGATCAAGACAATCTAAGCAGGTTCCTTTGTCACTCAACCTCATTCCTAATCCTTACCACAAATGCCTCCCTCTTGGGCTGGGGAGCCCACTTGGGGGATCTGACCACCCAAGGACTATGGTCACCTCAAGAATCTCTGCTTCACACCAATCTCATGGAACTCACAGCAGTGTTTCTGGCACTGGAAGTTTTTTCCAAGTCTGTTCAGAACAAAGTAGTCCAGATCAGAACAGACAATACCACCACAATGTGGTACATCAACAAACAATGGGGGCACTCGGTCTACGGCCTTGTGCACAGAAGCAATGAAGTTGTGGTCTCTGGACTATTCCCTGCAGACTTCTCTGATAGCAGTGCACCTCCCAGGGAAGGACAATGTCCTGGCAGATGCTCTCAGCAGGATATCTCAGGGCCATCACGAATGGTCCCTAGTCCCCCTAGTTTTGAAGGTGATTTTTTCCAGATGGGCACTCCACAGATAGATCTTTTTGCAGCCCCAGACAATCACCAACTCCCCCTTTTTTGCTGCAGACCCCCAGTATTGGGCTCAGTCCCCCTGGATGCTCTACTTCTCAATTGGGAAGGAAAGTTTTTGTATGCCTCCCCTTCCCTCTCCTGTTCAAGGTACTAGTCAAAATCAGGTCTCAACCCTGCAAAGTGATTCTGATTGCTCCAGACTGGGCCAGACAGCCCTAGTACCCACTGTTGCTGTTTTTAGCAGTCCACCTTCCCCTGTCACTTCCCAGGAATTACAACCTGTTGACATCCTCTCAGGGGAGAGTTTTGTATCCGAATCTCAAATCTATCTCAAGGCCTGGCTCTTGAAGAGTTAGAGTTTGCTGATCTGCATCTCTCTCAAGGTCTTCTGGATATTCTAAAAGCTTCTCGAAAACCTTCCACCAGAAAGACTTACAATTCCAAGTGGAAAAAGTTCACTATTTGGTGCTCTGATAAGCATATTTCGCCAGAGTCTGCTGGGTTGCCTACAGTTCTGAACTATATGGTTCATCTCAATAGCTTGGGGCTCAGACCAGCTACACTCAAAGTACATTTCGCAGCTGTTTCTGCTTTTTTGTCAATAGGTAAGCCCTTTTCTCTTTCAGCTCATCCTGTATTTTGTAAATTCTTCAAGGGTTTGTTGCACACCAATCCTCCCTTCAGGGACCCTGCTCCTGCTTGGGACCTTAATGTTTGCATTGCTCAGCTTATGCAACCCCCTTTTGAGCCTTTGTCCTCAGCAGAGCTTAAGTACTTGACTTGGAAAATTGTGTTCTTGGATGCCATTACTTCTGCCAGACGCATCAGTGATTTACAGTCCCTGTCAGTGGAGCCCGATTTTATCTCTTTTCATAGGGATAAAGTGGTCCTAAGAACTAATAGGAAGTTTTTGCCTAAGGTGGTCTCAGATTTCCACCTTAACCAGTCTATGTCTCTTCCTGTTTTCTTCACTGACCATTCCTCCTCTGGAGAGAGAGGCTACACAGCCTGGACATGAAAGGGCCCTTAGCTACTACATAGGCGCACCAAGGGTCCTGGGTTTGACTCCCTCAATTGTTCCTCACTTATGGTGAGGTCGGTGAGGAAAACCTGCCACTAAAGATCTATTGCCAGGTGGATTGTCTCTTGTATACAATTCTGCTATGAAAAATTGGGTAGGACTCCACCCTCAGGCCTGAGGGCTCACTCTACTAGAGGTATAGCTGCTTCCCTGGCTGCTGCCAGGGATATTCCTCTCTTTGAGATATGTCAGGCAGCCACCTGGAAAACAGTCCATACTTTTACCAAGCATTACTCTCTGGATATCCAAGCTAGGAGTGATGCTCGGTTTGGCACAGCAGTACTTCAGAGCCTGTTCCCAAAGTAGGTTCTGTCCCTCCTCCATGGAGGTACTGCTTGGTAGTCTGCACATAGTCAGAATACAGCAAGACTTCATGGTGTTTGAAGAAAAAATTACTCACCTTAGTAATGTTGTTTCTTCTAATGGAGTCTTGCTGTATTCTGTCCCCGCCTCCCCTCTCAGAACCTGGTTTTTGGGATGTGGGTGGGCAGGAGCAGTGTTGGCACCCTAGAGGTGCCTCCTTTTCTCACCCTATTAATTTTTGGGTGTGTGTTGTGTTTTGGTTTTTTGGGTTTCCTGACTTGAGTCTTTGCTTTGAAACCAAAAACCCCTTTTTATTAAATTTAGTTGCCAGTTGGCTAGTGTAAGTTTACAGTTTCCACTCAGGACGCCCAGTGAGTATAGCTCGTAAAGATGTGGCGGTTGGAGTTCAAACAACAGCAGACAGAGGCTCAACCGAGCTCGAGCTCAGCATTCCATGCTTTGCATGGAAAGTTAACTCTTTCCTCTCCAGGGCAGTTCAAAGGTTGGAGATCACTGCACATAGTCAGAATACAGCAAGACTCCATTAGAAGAAACAACATTACTAAGGTGAGTAATTTTTTCATCCCTTCCGTGGCTAAGTCCATAGATATATGAACATATGAAGAAGCCAGCAGAAGAAGGCCATTTGGTCTATCAAGTCTGCTTGTATTGCAGGGTCCACAGCTTGAGCTAATGTTCCTGCCCTCCCCACTCCTCCCATTCTCCCTACCCATGATTCTTATCTTCCCCCTATGCCTATCCCAGCCTCTCTTAAAGCTGCTCACTGTCTTAAATGAGGTGACCTCTTCCGGCAGTGCATTCCAAGTGTCCACCACCCTTTCTGTGAAGAAGTGCTTCCTGACATCCCTCCTAAACCTCCCACCCTCCAGCTTAAGACTGTGCCCCCTCGTGATATGGTTGCCACTCAGCTTAAAGAGACTTTCCTTATCTACATTATTAATCCCTTTCAAGTACTTGAATGTCCCAATCATGTCCCCTTTCTCTCTCCTGTCTTCCATGGAGTACATGTTCAGTGCCCTAGATAGATAGTGTCGGCAGTACAGTCAGACCTTCTTGCTTCCGAGGTGCAAGGCCTTCTGAACAACAGGGCAGTAGAAGTAGTTCTGCTGGACCAACGAAACACAGGTTTCTATTCCCATTACTTTCTAGTTCTGAAGAAAACTGGAGGCATGCGCCCCATTCTGGATCTCAGAAAGTTAAACAAATTCCTTCACAAGGAAAAGTTCAAGATGACATCTCTAGGTACCTTGCTACCTTTGCTTCCTCAACACGATTGGATAGCTTCCTTGGACATGCAGGATGCCTACCAACACCTTCTTATACACCCAAAGAATCACAAATACCTAAGGTTCGTGGTATTGGATCAACACTATCAGTTCAGAGTCCTGCCCTTTGGGCTATCCTCAGCACCTCGAGTTTTTACAAAGTGTTGTACAATTCTCACAGCACATCTCAGGAAAATCAGAATTCAAGTGTTTCCATATCTGGACGACTGGCTTCTAGCAAGACCTTCCAGGCAGGGAACTCTGGACGCCGTAGCCAAAGCTTCAGACTTCCTCACGTCCATGGGAGTCCTGCTAAATTGCAGCAAACTGCAGTTGCAGCCCTCCCAGAAACTCCTTTTCATAGGAACTCTGCTGGATACCTCCTGTGTGAAAGCTTTTCTACCAGAGGACAGAAGGAGCAATATCCTGCAGATGGCCCGATACATCAGAGAAAACAGCTCGGTTCGAGCTATCTCAGTGCAACAGATGCTGGGTCTCACGGCATCCTCAGTGTTCACTGTACCTCTAGCACGTCTCCACATGAGAACCTCTCAGTGGATGCTCAGTACTCCGTGGTCCCCAACCACTCACCCTCAGTACTTTCCTATCAAGTTGACAGAACCTCTAAAGAGATCACTCACCTGGTGGTTGCAGGAGAACAACCTTCTGGTATCCTTATGCTCCTCTGGATCATCAGATCTCCATTACCACCGATGCGTCCCTGATGGAGTTGGGAACTCACTGCCAGAATCTCCACACCCAAGGTACGTGGACTCAGGACGAGTCCCGGCTTCACATAAATGTCCTGGAAATGAGAGCCGTCCTCTGTGCAGTCCAGGCCTTGAAGGACATACTCTGTCACAAGAACATTCTGCTTCAAATGGACAACAAAGCAGTGATGTATTACATCAACAAACAGGGTGGTGCACACTCTTACTCATTATGCAGAGAAGCTATGAGAGTGTGGGAATGGTGCCTGGAGCACAAGGCTCTAATCCACATGGTTTACCTGCCAGGTGTGCAGAACGAACTGGCAGACCGTCTCAGCAGAACGGAGACAGATCCTCACGAGTGGTCTCTCGACCCGACTGTCGCTCAGTCACTCTTCAAAAAGTGGAGAACTCCAGACCTGGACTTTTTTGCATCCCCACTCAACGCAAAACTGCCTCTCTTCTGCTTCAGAAATCCAGGACCTGGCATTTTCTGTCAGGATGCGTTCAGGCTGCAGTGGACAAAACACTTTCTATATGCCTTTCCTCCTCTTCCTCTTTCTCTAATTCATAGGATGCTTCTCAAATTCGAGTCTCAGGGAGACAGAATGATTCTCATTGCTCCCTTCTGGCCTTGACAGATATGGTTTCCTCTGCTCAACAGTCTGTCAGAAACCCTCCCAAAGGCACTTCCCCTTCAGATGAACCTTCAAACAACATGAAGTCTTGCTATATTATAGACATTAGCAGTTTGATCCAGCTCTAGAACTGCCCCCGGAGTGAAATGGTTAAAACCATTCCAAAATAGAATTTTGGCACGAGAACAGCTCTATCTGTGTCATTTCAAACTTGAACTGTCAGATTCTTTACTCCGCCTCGGTGAACAGTCGCTCCGGAGATTTCTCCTTCTGCTCGGTTCATTTCTCGGTTTAAAAAGTGTTTTCTCGGTTGGATTTAACCGAGAATAGTTTTATTTTAACCGCAAAACCGTTCAGTTCAAGCTCTATCTGTGGTAACCGTAAGTAAATGAAGGTTTTGTCTGTGTGGAACTTGTAAGTTATCGGTTCAGTTTTGAACCGATCAGTGGGTTTAAAACTCATTTAAAACTAAAAGTTACTATTTTAGAGTGCGGTTCCGGTTCTTATCGGTTCTGAAAAAATGGATTTATGGTTTTTCCAATACCCGTGACACGGTTAGGAACCGATAAGGGTGTCTTGCTTAGCACTGCATTAAAAGGGCAGGATTTTTGGTTAGGCTGGCATTATGTCTGAGAAACCCAAAGAAAAACCGGGCCCACTGGGTTTCAACACTGTGATGTTTGTGGGGAAGTCTTTGCCAAGGCTGACCCACACACCACATGTGTTTATTGTCTGGGGTTTGACCACCTCCAGTCAGACTGCCAGGTATGTAAGAATTTCCCTGCAGCAACCCTGGAAAAAAGATTGGGCAGGCTCAGGGAACGAGAGGCCAAAAAGTCCGCTGACCCGGATGGCCAGCCCGGTTCGGTGCCAACCGAACCAGAGGGAGTGCCCTCTGACCAGGGCCAGACTTCCTCGGCAAAGAAAAGCTGGTTCTGAGGAACCAATTCCAGTAAAGAAAACAAGAAAATCAGCAGGTTTGGAGTCCAAAATTCCTTCTCCAACTGCTGCAGAGATAACAAAAGCCATACAAATTGTCCAGTCACTGTCTCAGGGTCCGTCCGAACCACCACTATCTGGTAAAGGTCGGTTCGTCCGGTCCCAGTGGTTCAGGATTATGATATTGAGAATTTTATGAACCAGAGGAGGGAGGAGGATTATGATCAGTATGAATGTGGCTGGGAAGGTCTGGGTGTGCCCATTGAACGGACATCTCCCCAGACAGACCTTTAGAATCTCCCCCTATGCTGTCTGAGTCCCCATCTCATTTTATGTTTTATAAAAAAGTTGCTGAAACCCTCCAGCTTCCTTTAGAAGAGGCTGTGGATGAGCAAGAGGAGCCTGATTTTGTAGAAATGATGGATATTCCAGAGTCTAGGAGATTGTCTATTCCTTTACATAAGTCTTTTAGAAACAAACAATTAAAATTTTAAAAGCTCCTAATTCTGTGCCTCCTGTAGATAAAAGATGGACAGAAGGTATACATTGTCAGGCCCTGATACAGAATTCCTTTCTCAGCAATGCAGTCATGTTAGGGTAGTTCAGGCTGCTGCCTGTGATAAACTAATATTCCCTTGGCTTCACATCCTCCTGACAAGGATTCCAGGAAGATTGATGCCATGGCAAAAAAAACAGTATATGGCAGCCTCTCTGGGACTCAGGCAAGCAAATTATATGGCTTATGTAGCTAGGTATCAGAAATCTAGATGGGATACTGTTATGCAAGTGGCCAAGCAGGCCCATGGCCAGCTGGCTAGTGAACTAGAACAGGTGGCTGCTGATGGCATTGAAGCCTCTAAGTTCAGTTTCATGCTGCTGTGGATGTTAATGATGTTTCCTCTAGGGTCATGGCCACATCTGTAGCTTTTAGTAGGTTGGCCTGGCTCAGGTGTACTAGTTTGTCACAGGATACCCAGACTAAGGCTATGGATTTTCCTGTGGTGGGAAATTCTCTGTTTGGAGAGCAGACAGAGAACTACATGAAGAAGATGGATGAATATAGGACTACTTACAAGAGTGCCCAGGCTAGGAGGCGGCAAGCCACTCCTCAAGGCATGCCCCAGGGGGTAGGGGTAGGCCTTTTCACAGGCCTTTCTACCAGACTCAGGCCTCCTCTGCCTATGCTCAGAGGGCTTCTTCAGAGCAGGGGCAGACGAGGGGTGGGCAGACCTGCTCCACCCCCAGCCTAAAAGCTCCTGCAAACAGGCACCTGATGGGGTGCCCAGGGCAGTCTCTCCTGTACCAGTGGGGGCAGGCTGGCTTACTTCAGTCAGAATTGGGCTGCTTTAACCTCAGACAAGTGGGTTCTGGAAGTAGTAAGCCAGGGTCTGGTTCTCAGCTTCAAAAGTTTCCCAAGTTGAGAAGCAGACTTTTCTACCTACAAGTGCTTCAGAGACCCTCGCTCTGAAACAGAGGTCTCATCCTGTTAGCTCTCAGAGCAGTAGAAAGGTTCCTCCCTGCATCAGAGCAGGGTCTGTATTCAGATACTTCCTTACCCCAAAAAGACAGAGAGTGGCGGCCCATTTTAGATCTCAGATATCTGAACAAGCATCTTTGAAACCAAAGTTCAAAATGGTTACTCTGGCAATGATTTTACTTTCCCTAAGGCCAGGGACTGGCTAGCCTCCTGGACCTCAAGGATGCCTATTTCCATGTCTTAATCAGAAGATCCCATCGAAAGTACCTCAGATTCGAACTGCCCTCAGGTCATTACCAGTTCAGAGCAATGCCCTTCGGCCTTACCTCTGCTCCAAGGGTATTCACAAAGTGTCTAGCAGTGGCAGTGGCCCACTTAAGGAGGCAGAGGATTGCTGTTTTTCCCTATCTAAACGACTGGCTCATTGTAGGCCAGTCCCCAGAACAGGTAAAATCTCACCTGCAGGTCACCCAGCAGCTTCTCACCTCCCTGGGTTTTCTGCTAAACCTACCAAAGTCGGTTCTGGAACCAGTCCAGGTACTCACCTTTATAGGGGCAGAATTGGACACAAAGCTAGCCAGAGCCTTTCTTCCCCAGAAAGGGTAAGGAATTTAGTGGCTCTGGCCTCTTCCTTCACTCTGCAGGTCTCTCGACCAGCAAGACACTTTCTGCAGCTCCTGGGGCACATGGCTGCATCCACAGCTGTTGTGCAGGAGCCAGATTTCAGATGAGAGACATTCAGTTTCACTTGAGAACCTTTTGGTCTCAGAGAAGAGACCCCCTTTCCAAGTTGGTCCCAGTGACTCGAACCTTGATCCTAGCTCTCCAGTGGTGGCAGGATCAGAGCAATTTAAGAGTGGGAGTCCCCTTCATTTCCCCTTCTCATGACTTGACTCTCACTACAGATGCTTCCCTTCTGAGTTGGGGAGCCCACATGGGCGACCTTTCCACTCAAGGAGTTTGGTCCCCCCAGGAATCTCTGCTCCACATCAATTTGCTGGAACTCAGAGCTGTCTTTTTAGCTCTTCAAGCTTTTTCTGCATCTGTCCACGACAAGGTGATACAAGTCAGAACAGACAACACCACAACAATGTGGTACATCAACAAACAGGGGCACTCGGTCTTGACCCTTGTGCACGAGGCAATGAAGTTGTGGTCTCTGGCTTATTCCTGAACACTTCCCTCATAGCAGTTCATCTTCCAGGGAAGGACAATGTCCTAGCGGATGCCCTCAGCAGGATTTCCCAGGGCCATCACGAATGGTCCCTGGATCCTCAATGCTGGGGATAGTTTTTGCCAGGTGGGGCATCCCTCAGATAGATCTTTTTGCAGCCCCAGACAATCACAAACTTCCTCTGTTCTGTTGCAGACCTCCAGTGCTGGGCTCAGTTCCCCTGGATGCCCTTCTTCTGGATTGGGAGGGGAAGTTCCTCTATGCTTTCCCCCCCTTTCCTCTCCTCTCCTATTCAAAGTACTAGTCAAAATCAGATCTCAGCCTTGCAGGGTGATTCTGATTGCCCCGGATTGGGCCAGGCAGCCCTGGTACCCACTCCTTCTGTCTCTGACAGTCCATCTTCCCTGTGCCTCCCAGGAATCACAATCTGTTGACTTGTGCCCAGGAAGGGTTTGGTATCTGGACCTCAAATCCCTCAACCTCAAGGCCTGGCTCTTGAGGAGTTAGAGTTGCTGATTTACACCTCTCTCAGGGTGTTCTTGAGATCCTAAAGGCTTCCAGAAAGCCTTCCACTAGAGCTACTTATAGTTCTAAATGGAAAAGGTTTTCCATTTGGTGTGCTGGGAAAAATATTTCCCAGAATCTGCTGAATTGCCCATTTGTTAGATTACATGGTACATCTTAATTCCTTGGGTCTCAGACCAGCTACCCTGAGAGTTCATTTGGCAGCTGTGTCTGCTTTTGTGTCAGCAGGAAAGTCATCCCCTCTTTCCTCTCATCCTGTGTTTTCCAAGTTTTTTAAGGGATTACTCCATACTAATCCTCCCTTTCGGGAACCGGCCCCTGCTTGGGACCTTAATGTTTGCATTGCCCAGTTAATGCAACCCCCTTTTGAACCTCTGTCTTCTGCAGAGCTTAAGTACCTAACTTGGAAAACTGTTTTTCTAGTGGCTATCACTTCTGCCAGACGATAAGTGAATGCAAGCCTTGTCAGTGGAGACTGACTTTATTTCTTTCCACAGGGATAAGGTAGTCCTTAGGACTAATAGGAAGTTTTGCCTAAGGTGGTTTCAGATTTCCATCTTAATCAATCTATCTCCCTTCCAGTATTTTCACTGATCACTCCTCTTTGGGTGAGGAGGTTGCACAACCTGGATGTTAAGAGAGCTCTTAGTTATTATATAGGCGTACCAAAGGTCACAGAGTTGAATCCCTCCAACTTTTCCTTACCTTTGGTGAAGTTGGAAAGGCAAACCTGCCACTAAGAGATCAATAGCCAGGTGGATTGTCTCTTGTATCCAATTTTGTTATCAGAAAGTGGGAAGAGCCCCGGTTTGAGGGCTCATTCTACAGAGGGTACAGCTGCGTCTCTAGCTGCTGCCAGAGATATCCTTTATTAGAGATTTGCCAGGCTGCTACTTGGAAACGGTGCACACTTTGCAAGCATTACTCCCTGGATGTCCAGGCCAGGAGAGATGCTCGTTTGGCACAGCTGTTCTTCAGAGCCTATTCCTAAGTAGGTTCTGCCCTCTTCCATGGAGGTACTGCTGTGTATTCTGCTAATGTCTTTAATATAGACAGACTTCATGTTGTTTGAAGAAAAATTACTCACCTTAGTAATGTTGTTTCTTCTAATGAGTCTTGCTATATTATAGACCTCCCCAACCTGCCCCTCTCAGAACCTCTACTTGGTGGGGTGCAGGCAACTTAGTGTGGGCACTACTTATGTCCTGTTAGCATTTTGTCCCCTTTGGGACTTTGGGGGTGTGTGTATGTGTGTGTGTGTGTTTATTATACTTATGTTCCATTTCATATTATTAGAATGGTATTAGTATTTCTGGTCCCCTGACTTGAGTCTTGGGTGTTGGGACCATCAATGGTTGTTATTATTTAGGTAGCCATTTGGCTAGTGTAGGTTACAGCTTCCACTCAGACCTTAGTGAGTTTGGCTCGTAAAGATCTGACAGTTCAAATTTGAAATGACACAGATAGAGCTGCTCTCGTGCCAAAATTCTATTTTGGAATGGTTTTAACCATTTCACTCCGGGGGCAGTTCTAGAGCTGGATCAAACTGCTAATGTCTATAATATAGCAAGACTCCATTAGAAGAAACGACATTACTAAGGTGAGTAATTTTTTCTTCTGACCCAGGGGCCTGTGGTCCACCCCAATCTGAACACACTTGACCTTCACGCTTGGCTTCTGAAGAGACGGAGGTGAATAGGTTCAATGATTCCCGCAGGGTTTCAGATATTCTCTTGGCTGCGCGTAAACCGGCCACTAGAAAGACCTACATAGCCAAATGGAAGCGTTTCTGTCTTTGGTGTGTAAAATCCTCTTCAAACCCTTTTTCCTGCCCACCAAATATAGTCTTGGAGTACCTTTTAGACCTCTCAAATTCAGGTCTGCAGTACTCTACTGTCAAAGTTCGTCTCTGTGCCATTTCAGCTTATCATGAGCTGGTACATTCCTTGTCCCTGGCTCAGTTGCCTGTAGTTAAGAGGTTTCTTAAGGGCATTCAGCATACCAGACCTCCTATCAGACATCTAGTCGCAGCCTGGGACATTAATCTTGTGCTAGACATGCTCATTCGGAAACCTTTCGAGCCTCTAGTTACCTGCGAGTTGAAGTTTCTTACTTGGAAAACGGCCTTCCTGGTTGCCATTACTTCGGCCCGTAGAGTTTCTGAAATACATGCTCTGGTCACAGACCCCCCGTACGCTGTATTTCACAAGGACAAAGTAGTTCTTAGGACTCACCCTAAGTTTCTTCCTAAGGTTGTCTCAGAATTTCATCTAAACCAACCTTTAGTCTTACCTACCTACTTTGCTAACTTTCAGAATGAAGGGGAACATACCCTTCATTCTTTGGATGTTAAGGGAGCACTGCGATTCTATCTGGATAGAACAAAAGAAATTCACAAGGCTCAACAACTGTTTGTTTTCTTCAGCGAGACCCGGCTGGGTCAACCTGCCGCTATTAGGTGCATTTCAGCGTGGCTTGTTGCATGCTTCTGCCACTGCTATTCTATGGCACAGGTTAAGCTAGAAGGCAGAGTGTACGCTCACTCTACTAGAGCAGTCACGGCATCTCTGGCGGAAATCCGCAACGTGCCCATTGCAGACATTTGCAATGCAGCTACATGGAGCTCAGTGCATACTTTCGTTAAGCACTATGCTTTAGATGTCCATGCCAGACAACATCTGTCAGTTGTTAGGACTATTCTTAACGGACTTCTGTCCTAAGTATGTGAGCTCTTAGTTTCTTCTGCTGCCCATCTCAGGGGTTTGTTAGGTCGGTACTCACTCATTAGTATGAATGAGTGGTGGAGACTTTATGTCCAGGAAGATATGGAAATTATGTACCTACCGTAATTCTTGATCTTCTTGGACGAAGTCTCCACCACTCATTCACATGCCTGCCTGCCGTCCCCCGAGCTCAGGTCTCTGTTTTTGGTCTTCACTCCATCAATGGCTGGGCTCTGAAGACTCTATTGTTGACCCTTCTTACATGGGTCATTCGGGCTATCTTATGTCCAATTTTGTTAGGCTAGACCTCTAGGTTAGTTACGCTGCACCTCCTTGGAAAAAAGGTACCGAGGGGGTTGGAGGGTCGACGCCGAGGTAGTCTTTACTGCACGAGCCATGGGACCGCATACTTTCGAGCCATCCTGGCCAAAGGTGCAGGACAAGAAGCTGGCCGCTGCCACTGGCCCAGGTCCGGGCCAACAATGGCTTCGGCCACTGGAAAGGCCTCTGTAGGGGAATCCCCTCGGTCCAGTATCTCCGTGAGGGGATACTTGGCTCGTTTTGAAACGGGTTCGAGCTTCATCCCTCCATATGCCGAGGTCAATCGGGACTGAGGATGACCAACAACCTGTGGGGCAAGCCCTGACCTGACCGAGAATCCTTGGTCGGGGCCCTAGTTTTTGGTTGTGGAGGCGGAGGTTCCACCACAGTGGGTGAAGCAGCTGGTTTCAGCTGAACAACCGGTGTCGGTTTTGACTTCCCAACTATGAGGGGTTGTTTCGGCCGCTCAGGTGACAGCCACTTAATGGCCGGAGAAGGCGACGGAGTCAGCTTATTCCTGGACAATAAGAGTTGCTGCCATATTAAATCCTTGTAGCGCCGAAGCCTATCCTCCGAAGAGGACGACAAAGATGAGCATTGATGCCGCTTTCCATGGTGCTGAGACCGAGACCACTGACGTCGGCGGGACCGGCTGGACCTGGAAGAGGTCTGAGACCAAGACCTTCGGGGATTCCAAGGGTGGGTCAGAGAGGGGATGGGGGAAACCTGCTCCTCCCTCGGTAAAGGGACCTTAACCAGGGACTTCGGCACAGGAGGCAAAGGCAAGTCCTCGGTTTCCACCGGGGGAACCGGTGAAGTAGGTTTGTCGGCATCACCAGTCGACAAACCATCCAACTGTTCGAGAAAAATCTCGACTGCATCGACGGCTGTCTCGGCTGACCTCATGGGGACACCGTGAAGCCAGCAGCCTTAGCCACAACCTCGACCGAAGTCGAAAGTCAACCATCTGGTGAAGGGGATCTCTCCCGCTCCCATGAACGTTGATGGTGGGACTTACCTTTTTAGTCCTTCTTCTTGGACCGACTGGAATGTCTCGATGGTCCTTCTCCCTTGGTGGAGAGGGATTGACAAAGCTCCTTAAAAGAAGCTGTAAATGAAGAGCCCAAGGAGAGCGGGATAAATGCCATGACAGAGGAGGACTAGGACGCAGCCTGGGCCGCCTCCTCCTCGAGGGTGATCATCTGCTCCAACTGTTCTGCAGAGCCCGCTGCCACGGACACCGCCCAATGGGCCTCCTTCGACTTAACTGGCGGATACCGTTTTTCAGGGTGCCCCAGAAGAAGTCGAGCAGCACGGTCCTCCAAGACCGAAGCTGAAAAGGATTTGCACAAATCGCAAGCCTGTGAATCGTGGACAAGCCCCAGGCAGTAGACGCACGTGGAGTGCGGATTGGTCCGGGACATCTTCTGCCCGCAGGGGCACCAACGAAATCCGGGAGTCGATTTGTCCATTGCAGCCGCGAGGGAAAAAGAAGACCGAAGTCTTGTAAATTTAAGAATTAGTTTCGGGTTAACCGAAGAGTGTGGATCCAGGCCTAAAACGCAGAGCGCTAAGGAGGGAACTTGAGCTTCCAAACGGTAAGGAAGATCTGGTGTCATGGGGCGGAGCCGAGAGTTTTACCACCCGGGTGGGTGGGAGGAGCCAGCTTAAAGACCTTTCCGGCAAGATTTAAAACGGCAAGGAACCTGCCAATAAGTGTGGATTGAACAACATATCCACGTCCCTAGAAGTAATAATTCAGTTCACTATAATCTAGAAAATAACCTCCTTGATTCATAGATAGCATAGTGGGAGACTTTGATGCAGGCTTATTTGAAATCTGAGCATTTTAGAACACATACAGTTGACAGGGCAACAGGTTTGAATGGTGGCACGAGCCAATCAGTGTTCCACTATTAGCATAAGTTCCACTTATGTCCGGAGCAGTGCAATTCAGGAGGCTGACTGCTAGAGTTAATAATATTGAAGAATACCCTGGAAGAAAGAAGATTACTATGGTGAGTAATTTTTTATTTTTCCTCCCAGCCTCCTGGAAAAGATCCCTGGAAACTGTATGCTAAAAAGAACAATAATAATAAAGTAGTATATATATCAGCTTATCTGGCCTACACAACTCATTACCAGGGAGCCTTATGGAACTCCATTCAGGCTCTGAGTGAAAAAGGTACTGGACACTTGGCACTGGATATGGATGGCACAGCAAAATCAGCCATACATGCCATAAAGTATCCATTTCACATGGCAGTATACATGAAGGACACTGCATACATGGTTAAGGCCCATGCAGTGTCCCTAGGAAGGGTTCCTTGGCCTAGAACTACAAATCTATTACAGGACTGTCTGACAAATTCTATGATCTTCCCTTGTCAGTCTTCACCATTCATTACTGCTGGGTGTAAGCCGGAGGCGCGCACCTGCACAGGAGCTTTTTTGGGGGGGGAGAAGTCTGCGCTAATGGTGCCACCCATGAGGCCGACACACTGTGTGGCGCACAAGAGGGTAGGCTGTTAGGCGCTGAAGACTCCTCCTCCTCCTCCACCTCCACCCCAGTTCTGTTTCTACCACTGTCGAGATCGCACCTGCTGCATGAGTTCCACAGTTTGCTGTGTCACTAGGCCTAGGCTGAATTTCGATGCTGCGTTCCTGCATCTCCGTTTCCATCCCAGTTCTGAGTACCTCCTGACATAGTTGAGTCCGGTAAGTTTGTTCCTTTGTTTTCCTTACCGACAGCGCTGGGTCTTTTCCTATAATTTTGTTAAATTGTTTTCACATCCTGTCTGGTTTGGGGCGAAGAAGAAATCCAAAATGGGCTGTGCCCCCATGCATCGGTGCCCCTGTGGCCGGCATTTTTCCGTTATGGACCAGTGTGATTTCTACCTTCACTGCCTGGGTCCCAACCACGATAAGGACAACTGTGATGACTGTTTCTCCTTGGACAACCACATTCTTGAGATCTGCACATTTAAAGTCAGCACGGTCCTGCTGACATTCAGAGGATGGCATCGTTCAAGGGATGCCATGGTGAGAACACTTGACCCTGCCTCTGGGTTCCCTCCCGGGTCTATATGGCCCGGTGAGGAGGAAACCTCCTCTTCTGATTCCTGCCTTGCCGTCAAGGAGGTTTCTTCCATGGTGCCGGAGGAACAGCTTGGTTCCCTGCAGAGCCGGGTCGGGAGCACCGCTACGGCAGTCACCTCCTCGGAGGTGTAGACTCCCTCGGTGTTGCGGCCCATGACTGCTGGATCTGGCACCGGTGGACCCTCGGCGCCACCTGCCAGTGCTGTTCTGGATTCTGTACCATTCGCGGTGCCGGTGATCAGAGCGGTGCCGTGGGTGGTGTCGTGTCCCGCGTATGGCGCCATTGGCAGGGAAGCTCCTTGGGTCAGTAGTCTGATGGTATGTGTGGTCCCCTCCTCTTCAGAGGATGATTTGCAGGTCGATCCAGACTGGCATCCTGACTCCTCGGGTTCAGGGAGCCCTCTTGGTCGTGACACCAGGCATCTCACTGTTCATCTCCCGGGCTCTGTGAGCCCCCACATTGACCCCAGTGTTGGGGGCCCCACGGCAGATAGTGGTACTGGGGTGACGGTCTCAACCTTGGGGGCTGGGACAGCTGCCACCCCTGCTGCTGCCCTGGCTACCAAGGTTGGTACAGGATCCCCCTCTTCTGCAGTCTCCTTCGGTGGGCCTGCGGAATTGGGGGCCCCTTCTCACTGGGTTTGTGGAAGAGGGCCTCCTCGGAGTCCGAGGTGTAGAGAGGCCGGGGTGAAGTTCGGGGGCCTTCTTCCACTACCCTGCGGGGGGTGGGGAGGAGTCATAGTACTGAACTTCATTTCTCCTCCTTTGAGACTTCAGGGGCACCCTTAGTGAGTGGCGGTGGGAGTTGCCCTTCTGGATCCATGCAATCCAGGTCACACCACATGGGAGATTCTCCCTCAGGACTCAGCCAGGTTTTTTCTCAAATTTCCAGTGCCTGCTGACTGGATCAACCCCTGGGTCCCTCCCTGTGGGAGGATCTTCTGCAGGGTCTCAGAGCCCTGGCAGAGGCCGGGCACTCTCGGTTAGGTGTGCTTCCCCAATCCCTCTGCAGACACCTCCCCCTCTCCCAGGCCATGTGGGCCCTACTGGACCCTTAACCTGGGAGATGTTCAGGGCTACTGTGGCGGCCTTCCCTAGGTATGTTAGAGCCATGGATGAGCAGGTCTTTCACCTGTCTCCACTGCCGCAGGAGTACTCTGAGCATCTCAGCTCCTCTACTTCCTCATCTGAGGAAGAGGAACATTCCGTCCACCTTTCCTTCGATGCTGGTTTCACAAAATATCAACGATTCCTCTCAAGGTTAGTTCAGGAGCTCCACATTTCCCATGTGGTCAGAAGCAATACCAAGCAGGAGATGCACTCCTTTTTGGGTGAGTTTAGTGCTAACCACCTGGTGGTACCTTCCTGGCACATTTCCTTTTAGGATCCACACCTAGCAGTCACCAGCCGCTTCACTGCCAGCCCCAGCGGACTGCAGGAGGAGGTATTACGCTCCCTAGGAGTCTCTTGGATCTTCCTGGACATAAAGTCTCCACCACTCATTCACACTGATGGGGATAGCATGGGAGGTGCTAGGACCTAGCAGGAGCAAACTTTTTGCAAGAGGGCCGGCACCAGAGATGGAGCCGCGAGCCTCAGCTTGTGCGGCAGTGACTATATTGGCATCAGCCCTCTAACCACCTCAGTTCCTTTTTTCCCGCCGTCGAGTGCGCTTCAGTGACGATGTCACTCGCCCGCCTGGAGTTAAACGTCAAACTAGCAGCAGTACTTTTCAGTTTATTGTTTTGTAGTATATCTCGAATAAGTACTGATTAATATAAATTTTTTTTATTCAAGAAAGAAGTCTCAGCCTACATTGACGGAGTCAACCATGAGCGGGTCAGGTGACGGTAGGGAAACTTCATATGAAAGCTGTTCAGTCAGCTGGGCTGGGTCCAGTCCACCACCTTCTCCAGAGGGAGGGTCTGACAATGGACGGTCCAATGCCCGAAGGGATGGGCGGTCCCCCCGGAAGCATAAAAGAAAACCATCGCATTCTCGGCACCGTTCGGCCTCAAGCTCTTCTTCGGCCCACAGGTCAAGAATGAGAAGGCATCACTCGAGGTCGCCATCTGGTATGTCTGCGCATTGACGGTCGGTTATTGGGGTTAGTTGCCGGTCTCCTTCTTCGGAGTCGCCGGTTTCTGTTTCCGGTCACCAACCTCTTCGACGTCGGAGCCCTTCCCCACCTTCTGGCAGGGCTTCAGATGAGCAGTTTCATCAGTGGGCCACTCTTATGGAGCAGTGGGTTCGGAGGTTGGTCTAGCTGCCTGGCCCGGTCACTCCGGGGCCTTTGGGCCTTTCAGGGAATCGGGTAGGGTGGTCGGGCCTCCCTAGTCACGCAGCACCTTCTTCAGTGCCGTCGACTCCACGTTCAGGTGTTTTTCCCCCTCACAAGTCTGCAGCGCAGGGGGCCACACCGATGCCGTTATCTCCTTGTCTCCTTCCTTCATTCTCCTCAAATCCTATTTTTCGGAGCCCTGGGTTGTTTTCAGTGCTGTCGGCATTGATGGGTCCCTCGGTGCCGATGCATTTGTCGGCACCATCCTCAGCGCTGTTGAGATTGTCAGCGCCATCCTCGGTGCTGTTGGACTTGTCGGCGCCATTAGGTTTGTCGGCGCAGTCCTTGGCGCCGTTGGGCTTGTTGGCACCGTGTGGCTTTTCGGCGTCATCCTCGGCACCAGGGGCCGTGTCAGCGCCGTGTGCTGCGCTATGTCAAGCGGCGCCGTGCTCTTCTTCAGCGCTGAGGCTTGGTATGTTGTCTTCTAGCCTTCAGGGCGTCTCAACTCCAAACCCTTTTCCTTCCGATTTTCACTCCTTTCCTGTCCATTCAGTCCCTCCTGGACTGTCAGGAGATGATATTGAGCCTGACCCAGACGTTGGGCTGGGTGATGACATAGAAGGTACAGGACCTAATCCTGTCACAGAGCCTGTGGTCGAGGACCTGTCATTTAAGTCTCTGCTGAAAAATTTGAATTCTACTCTTTCTCTCCAGACTACAGATATCAATCCTGGGAAGCTCTTAAGGCTCCAATACCTTCACATCCTGGAGATCCCTATGGATTTAACTCCCCCGGTACAACCCTCCTTTGAGACAATCTCTCAAATGGTATGAAAAAATTCTGCTCTCATTCCTTCTGTGGCTAAGTCCATAGACAGGAAGTATGCTGCTCCCAAGGATTGACCCATTTTGGCCTCCCAGGCCTTTGCAGACTCTATTGTAGTCTTGGTAGAGAATGATAAGGCCGTTCTTCCTCAGGCTTCTACAGCTCGGCCTATAAACAAAGAATCTCATAAGATAGACACCTTAGGTAAGAGAGTCGTTGCCCTCTCCCCCTGGGTATGCGTATTGCCAGCTACCAGGGCTACTTTTCTAGGTATGAGTATGTTCTTTGGCATTCACTCAAACAGATGGTAGAAGCTCTGCCCGAGTCGGACATTAGTTCAGAGCTACTTCAGACCATAACCAGGGGTATCGAGTCCAACAACCAGCAGGTTAAAGCAGCTATGGATGCTTTTGATACTGCTTCCCGAGCGGCAGCGGCAGGCATTTGTATCCGTCATCATTCCTGGCTCCTCACTTCGGGCTTCACGAATGATGCCCAACAGCAGGTCATGGCATTACCCTTTGACGGTATGTATCTGTTCAGACCTCAAGTACAGTAAGCTCTGGAGGCCACATAGAAGACTAGGTCGGCCATTAAAACGGCTCGACCCACTCCCACCCCTTCTCGGGGGGGGGGAGGTGTTAACAAGCGTCAGTTTCACAACCGTCAGTCCTTTTGGGGCAAAGGCAGGGGAGGTTTCAACAAAAGCCAAGCCCCTGAATCTCAAAAGAAAACGCAACAGAAGGCACAAGGCCCGAAAGCGCCCAATGCCACCTTCTGAGTTTCTGGCTTGGGTCCCACCTCAACTGCCCGAGGGGGACTCCTCCTCAGCAGTGGGAGGACATCTGACTCAGTTCTACAACCAGTGGAAGTCCATTACATTAGACAAATGGGTCCTCAGCATAAGCCACAAGGGGTTCTGCCTCAACCTTTCAGAAATCCCTCTGGATCGTCCTCCCAGACGACAGCCCAGGCTGTCAACAGCTCAGTCAGACCTTCTTGCCTCCGAGATACAAGGTCTTCTGAACAACTGGGCAGTAGAAATAGTTATGATGGATCAATGAAACACAGGTTTCTACTCCCATTACTTCCTGGTCCCGAAAAAGACTGGTGGCATTCGCCCCATTCTGGACCTCAGAAAGTTAAACAAGTTTCTTTTCAAGGAAAAGTTCAAGATGATATCGCTCTGGACACTGTTACCCTTGCTTCATCGACATGATTGGCTAGCTTCCCTGGACATGCAGGATGCTTACCAACATATCCCTATACATCCAAACCATCACAAATACCTATGGTTTGTAGCTCTGGGCCAGCATTATCAGTTCAGAGTCCTGCCCTTTGAGCTATCCTCGGCGCCACGAGTTCTTACAAAGTGTTGTGCAGTTCTCGCAGCGTATCTCAGAAAGGTTGGAATCCAAGTGTTCCCGTATCTGGACGACTGGCTCCTAGCAAGCCCCTCCAGGCAAGGAACTCTTGATGCTATAGCCATGGCCTCAAGTTTTCTCACGTCCATGGGAGTCCTGCTAAACCTCAAAAAATCACAGTTGCAGCCCTCCCAGAAACTCCTTTTTATAGGAACTCTTCTGGACACCTCCTGTGCGAAAGCTTTTCTTCCAGAGGACAGAAGTAGCAATATCCTGCAGATGGCCCGATGCATCAGAGAGAACAGTTCGGTTCGAGCTATCTCGATGCAACGGATGCTGGGTCTCATGGCATCCTCGGTGTTCCCCTGTACCCCTAGCACGCCTCCACATGAGAACCTCTCAATGGATGCTCAGTACTCAGTGGTCCCCAACCAGTCACCCTCAGTCCTTTCTCATCAAAGTGACAGAACCTCTGAAGAGGTCACTCACCTGGTGGTCACAAGAGGACAATCTTCTGGAAGGGTATCCCTTTGCTCCCCTGGATCACCAGATTTCCATTACCATGGATGCGCCCCTGAAGCTCACTGTCAGAATCTCCACACCCAAGGTACGTGGACTCAGGACGAGTCTCAGCTTCACATAAATGTCCTAGAAATAAGAGCCGTCCTTTATGCAGTCTGAGCTTTAAAGGACATTCTCTGTCACAAAACATTCTCCTTCAAACGGACAACAAAGCAGTGATGTATTACATCAACAAGCAGGGTGGTGCACACTCATACCCTTTATGCAGGGGAAGCGACGAGAGTGTGGGAATGGTGCCTAGAGCACAAGGCTCTAATTCAGGTGGTCTACCTGCCGGGAGTGCAGAACGAACTGGCAGACCATTTAAGCAGAACAGAGACGTATCCTCACGAGTGGTCCCTCGACTCAACCGTAATTAAGTCACTATTCTCAGAGTGGGGAACTCCAGAACTGGACCTTTTTGCATCCCCACTCAACACAAAACTGCCTCTCTTCTGCTCCAGAAATCCAGGGCCTGGCATTTTCTGTCAGGATGCGTTCAGGCTGCAGCGGACAAAACGCTTTCTATACACCTTTCCTCCTCTTCCACTAACTCAGAGGGTACTTCTTAAATTTGAGTCCCGGGGGGACAAAATGATCCTCATTGCTCCCTCCTGGCGTCGACAGATATGGTTTCCATTACTCAACAGTATGTTGGAAACCCCCCCGAAAGCGCTTCCCCTTCAGATGAACCTTCTGACCCAGAGGCCTGTGGTCCATCCCAATCTGAGGTCGCTTCACCGTCACACTTGGCTCCTGAAGAGATAGACGTGAACAGGTTCAATGTCTCTCACAGAGTTTCAGATATTCTTTTGGCTGCATGCAAGCCAGCCACTAGAAAAACTTATACAGCCAAATGGAAGCGTTTTTCTCTCTGGTGTGCAGAATCCTCTTTGAATCCTTTTTCCTGCCCACCCAATAAAGTTCTAGAGTACCTTTTAGACCTTTCAAATTCAGGTCTACAATACTCTACAGTCAAAGTTCACCTTTGTGCCATTTTAGCTTATCATGAGCCAGTACTTTCCTTATCACTGGCCCAGTTACCTGTAGTTAAGAGGCTTCTTAAGGGTATTCTGCATACCAGACCTCCTATCAGACATCCAGTCGCAGCCTGGGACATTAACCTTGTACTAGACATGCTCACTCGTAAACCTTTTGAGCCTCTAGCTTCCTGTGAGCTGAAATTTCTCACTTGGAAAACGGCCTTCCTGGTGGCCGTTACCTCAGCCCACAGGGTCAGTAATGGGGACAGTAACAGTAACAGACAGAAGTGGGGGCAACAGAAGCAGGCAAATGAAAAACTTCAGACAGACACACAACCCACATCTACAAAATGCCACTGGATGCATAGGCCTACTATATGTGGAGTGCAAGGCGCAGCCATCACAGTATGACTGGGGTATACGTGGCCGCCATGTTGGGTTGGCAGTAAGCAGTAGTGAGGAGTAGGAGTAGGATTATTTTAAACTAGTTTATTTGTTTCTTTATTTTTGTTTTATTTGTTCATTTTAATCGTTCATTTATTTAGTTTATTTGGTTTTACTGACTTTATTTTTTCTGGTTGGTCCTTTGTGAAAAACCAAGCTGCGGACTCTTTTATTGACATCCGTGTCTGCATACAATAAATATTTTATTATTTTTTGGAAGTTACGAACTGCAACTAGTAACCATTACCTGGAGTGTTTAGGAAGTTGGTTGCTGAGGGGAGCGCTGTAAGCAGGGTGTGGTGTCCCGGTGGTGGAGTGAAGAGTGGCCCGTTTCTGCTAGTCGGATTGTGCTGGTGGAAAAGAAGGAGCGAAGTTGGTAATGACCCGGCCTGGCAGCAGATGCTGGTGAATTGTTTGGGAGGAGTTCTTTCCTGGCCCTGGCCCTGACCTAGTGGTGTGCTGTAGGGCTGCTGCTGTTGGGTGGCCGTCTCTGCAGCACTTCCATCCGGTTGTGCGATAGGTGGTGGGCAGCCGTGGTGTCGAGCGGATCTGGGGAGAGGTTTGGGGGCTGGGTGGGACTCTCCTAGTGTTGGCCAAATATTGGCTGTGGATTCGGCATCTTGAGTGCCTGGACTGCAGCTCAGCCCCAATATCTGCCGAGGTGAAGATTCGGTGGAGTGGTGAAGCGGTACGGTGGTTCTGTTGTCACTCTGTTTTATTCCCTTCAGCTTGTGTGGGCCACGGCCAGTGTGAGGAGTGGCTGTGGTGGGACATGCAGATCGAGGAATGGTCCTGGATTATAAAGTGAGTTATTCTGTTTTTAGCTGTAGAGCTGACTTTGGATTGCTTCCTGGGATTTGTGACTATTTGCAACATATTAGGGCTCTGGTGGTTTTTAAATGGAGGTGAGAGCCCACGAAAGAAATTGAACAGCGTTTTATGGTCCCCTGGAGGTACGAGCTCCTGGGTACCCTCATCTATTTCAATGGATAATAGGAGCTTTAAAGTTGCCTGTAACTAAGAAGTGCTGATCTAATCAGGACTTATAAACAAATTAAGAAACCAAATGATTTTTGCTGTTTTAGTATTCTGTTTTATTATTTTGTGTTAGATTTAAATGTGTGTTAATTTTTGGTATTTTGTGGTGGTTTATATGTTTATGTATTTGTTTTCCCCCATTGTGTGAGAGACATTGTGTGGGATTTTTTTATTTGTTGACCCCCCCCCCCATTCTGTGAGAGAGAGTGGAGGAGTGAATTTTCTGGTTATTTGAGAGTGGGTAGGTATTTGTTTTGTTTATTTTGTTTTATGTTTATTATTTTATTTTATTTTTCATCACCCACCTCCACACTCTGTGAGAGAGAGAGAGAGAGAGAGAGAGAGAGTGGAAAGTATTTAATTTAGTACTGTTATTAAGATTAGATTTACTTATCTTATTTGGGGTGGGTTTTTGATTTTAGTTTAATTGGTTTTTATTATAATGTGTTGGGGAGGTTAAGTGACGGTTGGGCATTATTCCCCCACCAAGCTCAGGGAATTATGTCCTTTTGAATGTCCCCCATTGTCATCCGACACCTATTTTAGGTGCCGTGCTTTGGGCATACTTAGAAAGCATAAAAGAAGGGGGGAGCTGGGCCTGGTGGGGGACAGGAAAGGGGAGGGCGGATTGGAGTTGTGGGGTCCAGGAGATGCCCTGGGGCAAAATGGAGTCAGGACAGAGAGTATCCTTGTCTTGTCCCCATACCCAAGGGCTCCGATGTTAGTGGGCAGGTGCCGAGGTCTTCCCTGGCAGCTCATCCTACCTTGGCGGTGTTATGCAATGCCAGATCTATTAAAAACATGACCGCTATTATAGCTGATCTTGTTGGAACAACTGATCTGGCTTGCATCACCGAGACCTGGCTGGATGAAAATGCAGGCCCTATATTGGCCTTGGCAACTCCAGCCAGGTTCTCGGTGATACGCCGTCCAAGGTTGGATCGTAGGGGCGGAGGTGTGGACATTATGTTTAAAACTGAGCTGGGCCTTGTGGATGTGCCATTAGGAAGTACCAGATCCTTCGAATATATCTTGGGAGAGGGTGTAGGTAGCGGGATTCTCCTTGTCTACCGTCCACCAGGAGACAGAGGAGAATTCCTGCAGGAGACAGCAGACTTCATCATCGACATGGTGTTGAGATCCCCCAGATGGATAGTTCTGGGGGACTTCAGTGCCTGGGTCGGCAATGAACTCTTGCATTTTGGTTAAAATTTCCTCCAGCTGATGACGATGCTGGGCCTTACACAGGGAGTTACCTCCTCAACCCATGTAGGGGGTCATTTGTTGGATCTGATCTTTCTTTTGGGTATGGAGATTGCTGATCTTTATTTATTTATTTAAATTTTGGTAACTGGGTAGGCCCGCTGAGACCAATAATAGCCCCCTTTTCAGGGGCGACCCGGGGTAAATTACAACAGTGGTACAACAGGACAATAATGTTACATTAAGTTCAAAAACATACAGTAGATTATACTCCATACAAGGAGGCAGTCATTAGGCATACAGAGTAATACAGGGGACTGTTATCAGTTCTTTGTCATACACGTTAGGTGAGATCAGCAAACATAATCATATATCAGACAAGCAACAGGAATGAAGTGTGAAGTTCAACGATTACAAGTGCATTGGTTTAATCCTTGCAGATAAGTTTTAAGTCCCTTTTTAAACCCCCCAAGGAATTCACATTCCTGGAGTTTGAGTGAAAGTGAGTTCCATATGGGAGGAATGAGGGATGAGAAGGCCCTGGACTCTTGGGAGGACAGTGTTCGGGGGACCTTGAGAAGCTGTCTGTTGGATGACCTTAGAGTCCTATTATTAGTTTTAGGTTGTAGTAACTCAGCCAGGCTAGGTGGAGCAGATGCCAATCTGAGTTTATAGGCTAGGCATAGAGAGGAGTAGCGTAGTCTGCCTTCTAGGGTGGGCCATTTAAGGGCTTGCAGGATCTGGCAATGGTGTTCTCTGTGGGGCACCCCATAGCAAATTTTCCGATCCTGTGGTAAAGTGTCTTAAGTTTTTTTAACTCAGTACTTCTGGTGGAGAGAAGTACAGGGGAGCCGTACAGTAATTTAGGTAGCAAGGTACCATGGGCAATCTTAGATCGTGACTCCAGGGTGACGTAAGGGCTGAGTCGATACAGGAGACCTATCCTTTGGTTCAGTGTTTTGGATCGGTGATCTAAGTAAGCCTTGAAGTTGAGATCCTGGTCAATGGTGAGCCCTAGGTATGTTAGTGAGTCTACTACCACCTCCTTTTCCCCAGACGAGAGGGTGAGGTTAAGTGTATCTGATCTGTTGGATGGCAAATGATCTGGGGGTTGAACCAGTCAGCTGGTCTGACCATCAGACCGTAAGGTTCAGCTTCAGGGCCCCCCCAATAGGTCTGCCCTACGGAGATGGTTCAGTACCGCCCTTTAAGGGAGGTTAACCCTAGTGACCTTTCAGTGGTACTGGGCCGATCGGGCTTGTTTGGTAAATGCATGAGTCCAGATGATCTCGTAATAGCCTATAATAAGGCCGTGGGAGATGTTCTGGACAACATTGCTCCTGTTCGTGTTCAGCCTCTCACCTTTTGCCCAAGGAGTCAGTGGTTTGATGGCTCCTTGAAAGAGTTGAGGCGAGTTGGCCGAAGGATGGAGAGAGCCTGGCGGAAGTCCGGCCTTGATGCTGACAGGCTTAGGTTGATGGCAGATTATGATGGCTATCGATCAGAAATCACCCGTAAGAAGGCAGAATTCCTGTCCAGGGAGATTTCTGCTGCACAGAATCGACCGGCTCAGCTCTTCTGGACTGTTGACAGATTGTGCAATCCAATCTGTCTCCAGCCCAGAGAAGCTTTTTCTCAGCTGAGATGCGAGGAGTTCACTCGATTCTTTGCAGATAAGGTTGCCAGCATCAGGTCTGGCATCGGTCTGACCTCTCCTATGAGAGATTGCAGTGGTCGACAGGAAGTGGCATGCACTCGGTCTGTCTGGTCAGATTTCCGCCGGCCGGAGTTCACTGACATTGTGAAGATTGTCCAAACATTGTGTCCAACCAGTTGTAGTTTGGATCCGTGTCCTACACCCCTCTTGGTGGGATGTGTAGATGTTATCTGCCCGATCCTTGCTGACATTGTCTGGAAATCCTTGGAGAGGGGGGTCTTTCCTGACCCCCTCAAGGAGGCGGTCGTCCGACCACTCCTTAAAAAACCCTCTTTGGATCCAGACTGTCTAGCTAACTACCAGCCTATCTCTAACCTGCCATTTGTTGGTAAGGTTATTGAAAAGGTGGTTGCTCTGCAATTGGATGATAATCTTGCAACTCACAATGTCTATGATACTCTCCAGTCTGGTTTTAGGAAGAAGCATAGCATGGAGACTGCTCTTGTCCGGGTATTGAATGACCTCCTAATGGCCAGAGATCGAAAGGCATGTACCATTCTGGTCCTTCTTGATCTCTCTGCTGCATTTGACACTGTAGACCATGGTGTGCTGTTGGAGCGCCTGCTGCTTTTTTGTGAGCTGTCTGGTACCGTCCTCAAATGGTTTCATTCATACCTCACGGGCAGGTTTCAGAGAGTTGCCACTGGAATTTATTCCTCTGGTGCTCACTCCCTGCCTTGTGGGGTGCCGCAGGGTTCCATTTTGGCCCCATGTTGTTTACAGTATACATGCTGCCATTGGGAGATATCATCAGGTGATACAGTCTGAGTTTTCACTGCTATGCAGATGATACTCAGCTATATATGTCCTTTCTGCCCGGACAGAATGATGCACTCTCCGTGCTAAATAATTGCCTTACTGAGATCAGATCCTGGATGAGTTCCAGCTGGCTGAGACTCAATCCAGATAAGACTGAAGTGCTGGTAGTGGACCCATGTCATCCAGGGGCGGGTTTGGGGGCTGGACGACCATCAGGTTTGTTACTTGGTGGTATGTTGCTCACTACCTCAGATTGGGTGCGTAACCTGGGCGTTATTTTTGATGATGGTCTGACTCTAAAATCTCAGGTGTCAGCTGTCGTCAAATCCTCTTTTTATCATCTGAGGAATATCACCCAGTGAAACACCTGGTTTCCCCAGGATGATCTTCCAACTTTGGTCCATGCCTTTGTCACTACCCGTCTTGAGTACTGCAACTCCCTCTACCTAAGGCTACCAGGGGTTGATATCCGCCGCTTGCAGTTGGTGCAGAACACGGCGGCCAGGCTTCTGACTGGGACTTCTAGAACCAGTCATATTACGCCTGTGCTCTGCGAGCTGCACTGGCTGCTTGTTCAGTGGCGGATCTTTAAAGCCCTACATGATCAGGGACCTGGTTACCTGCAAGATCTCGTGATACCCTACTGCCCCCTCCGTCCTCTCTGATCCACCGATGAGGGATTGCTGGAGATTCCCTGGGTACGACTGAAGACACCTGGTTCTCATGCCTTCTCTTTTTCAGCTCCAACCCTGTGGAATTCTCTACCTCGCTGGTTAAGAGAATGCCCAACCATCGGTAGATTTAAAATTGAGTTAAAAACATATTTGTTTAACTTAGCCTTCCTTCGTTACGGATGATTTGTTTCAAATGTCTGTTTTAATTCTATTTATATTTGGCATATTTGGTTTTATGTACAGTGCCTTGGCTTTGAAAGGCGCTATAAAAATAAAGTAGATTTGATTTGATTTGATTTGAAATACATGCCTTGGTCACAGACCCTCCGTATACTGTGTTTCGTAAGGACAAAGTAGTCCTTAGGACCCATCCTAAGTTTATCCCTAAGATTGTTTCAGAATTCCATCTTACTTACTTTGTGAACTTCCAAAATGAAGGAGAGCGTACCCTTCATTCTTTAGATGTCAAAAGAGCTCTACATTTCTATTTGGATAGAACAAAAGAAATTTGCAAAGCTTAACAACTGTTTGTTTCCTTCAGCGAGCCCCGGCTGGGTCAACCTGTCACTATCAGATGCATTTCGGCATGGCTGGTGGCATGCCTTCACCACTGCTATTCCATGGCGCAGGTTAGCAGGTTAAGCTGGAGGGCAGAGTGTACGCTCACTCCACTAGAGCAGTCACGGCATCCCTGGCGGAAATCCATAACGTGCCCATTGCAGACCTTTGCAATGCGGCTACCTGGAGCTAAGTGCATACTTTCGTCAAGCACTATGCCCTGGATGTCCATGCCAGGCGACATCTTTCGTTTGGCAGGACTATCCTCAACAGACTTCTGTCCTAAATTTGTGAGCTCTTGATCTCTCCTGCCATCCTCTCGGGGGATTATTAGCTCGGTACTCTCCCATCAGTGTGAATGAGTGGTGGAGACTTTATGTCCAGGTAAATATGGAAATTACGTACCTTTCGTAATTCTTGATCTTCTTGGATGAAGTCTCCACCACTCATTCACATGCCCACCCACCATTCCCCGAGCTCACCTTTGTTGTTGGTCTTCACTCCCTCAATCTTAGGCTGTGAAGACTTCTTTGTTGACCCTTCTTATATGGGTCACTCGGACTATCTTATGTCCGTTTTTTTCTTGTTAGGCTATCCTTCTAGGTTAGTTATGCTGCACCTCCTCAGAAAAAAAGATACTGAGGAAGTTGGAGGGTCAACACCGAGATAGTCATTGCTGCACGAGCTGAGGCTCATGGCACCGCTCCTCACGGCTCCATCTCTGGCGCCGGTCCTCTTGCAGAATGTTTGCTCCCGCTGGGTCCTAGCACCTCCAGTGCTATCCCCATCAGTGTAAATGATTGGTGGAGACTTTGTCCAAGAAGATCAAGAATTACGGTAGGTACGTAATTTCCATTTCTCTTTCTCACCCTCCCTTGGGGCTGACAACTTTAGATACTCCTGCTGGGCTTCAACACCCGGCACACGACCGGCCACTGGATCCAGATTCCACTGAGTTCGACCATAGAAACATAGAATATGATGGCAGATAAGGACTGCTTGGCCCACCTAGTCTGCCCATTTTCCTACCTAACAGATAAGCTGCAGATCCTAGTTAACCAACAGCTTACTTCCTCCTACCCCCCACTAGGACTGCCTTATGTCTGTCCCATGCATTCTTGAATTCCCCCACTGTTCTTGACCGGTGGGGTAGAAGGGCTTTCTCTTCAGCTCGTGTGTTACTCACATCAGGTTCACCGCTCGGCCTACAGCAGGCACCTGTGGTCAGTGCTGGGGCATTTTTTAACATCTTTGCTTTATTCGGAGAAATCTGGGTAAGTCATTGCCCTCTCTGCGCAGGGTCTGGAGCTTGCAAGGCACCAAGCAAGGGCATCGTATGACACCAGTGAGGTGGCTTCCAGACTAGCAGGGACAGCAGTCTGCATCAGGCGGATGGCATGGTTAATCCTGTCTAGAGTGCCACCTGTTGCCTGGCGTAGAGTGATTTTCTCTTCCTTCCGGGGGGACCTGCCTTTTCTCCCACAGGGCAAGGAGAAATTTACAGGGGCATCTGCCATCCCCCCGGCCATGTGGGACACCACCTTGTCCTGACCAGCTTTAGGCCATGTTGATCTAGTATGGCTATGGAGTCTCCCCCTCCTGCGTATCCCCCCGCAGGAGGCTGAGAGAGTCTGTTCCCTGAGGGCAATGCTGTGACAAGAGAAGATATGAAATTTATGTACCTACCATAATTCTTGATCTTCTCTTGTATCTTCACTATTCATTACTGATTCCCACCTGCCTTGCCCTCTTGGGCCTTAGCTCCTGGGCGTGCCTCCACCCTGCCCACCCCCCTCTTCGAGGACAGTTGGGGCAGAGTCCCCCTGGTACCTCAGGGCCCTCTGTTTCCTTCTCTAAAGTCACAGAGCGCCCAACCTAGGAGGGTGGCAAGTAAGGCCTTCACCCTGGCCTTAGAGGGAACTCCCTGGGGTTCTCAGTGGGTTCACCGTAGGGTCCAGTCCATGTCTTGGCTCAGATCTGTTGGTCCATTGTCACCCTGTTAAGGGTGGGGATTTCATCAGTACATTCTGTGGGCGGCCCTTAGGGACTCCCCACCCCACCCCACCACCTCTTTTCTTCTTTCTGCTGTCCATTTGCTTATTGAGGTCATCCAGGACAGAGTCCTCTCCTGTTTAGGGTTTTTTCCCCCTTGGCTACACCTTCAGGTGGTAAGCTAGAGAGGGCCATGCTTCAGGACTTTCATGCCAAATGTGGGTTTAGGGTGGGGAAGGGGATCATACCCTGCCATGCATTGTATTATCCAAGACCATCTCAAATTCTCTTCTGGACCTAGGTCCAGTGGTCCCCAAAGTTGATGGGATCCTTGTACCTGTGTCATCATACCTTGCAGAGTTTTGAGGCTAAAAATCAGTCAATGGTCTTCTGGCTTAGCATGACAGAGGTTCCCCCTTCTTCCCGTATATGTATATGTGTGTGTATATATAAAATATATATTTTTTTCCTTTCTCTCTTTTTCACTCTTTCTTTCCTGTGCCACAGCCCAGGGGCTGGGGCCCTAAGGCCAGTTAGAGAAATTCAATTTCCTCTGATCGGCTTATTCCTTTTTCAGTTTATATTCTTTATTTTTTCCTATCCCTTGGCTCTCTTGCCCCTTCTTTGGAGTTCTCTGTTCCCCTTTGATTCATCCTCTCCAGCAGAACAGAACTGGGGTGGAGGAGGAGTCTGCGGTGCCTAACGGCTAACCCTTGTGCACCACACAGTGCGTTGGCCTCATGGGTGACGCCGTCGGTACCGACTCCTCCTCCCCCCAAAAAAAGCGACCTGCTTCCGGCTTACACCTAGCAGTAATGAATGGTGAAGATACAAGAGAACATTAAGAATTATGGTACATCATTTTCATTTTTTTCCCTTCTGGGGGAAATTCCCTGTTTGATAGCAAGACAAAGGCTTTCATAAACAAACTCTGGTTAGCGTCAATACGGCTGCACAATGATTATAGTGATGTTGGTGAGGAAGCACCAAGTTTTCCCATCAGCAAAAATGCTGACCTCCCCCACAGCGACGGCACAATACTGACATAGGTATTGTGCTGCCTCTTGACTCGGCCCCCCGCACCCCCCAGACTCTAAGATTCCAACTCCAGGTCGGAGTTGGTCTGGGGAGGGGGCGGAACACTGGGGGAAGGCGAAACAAGGAAAATGGACCATTACCGCGAATGTCGCCGTAATGGACCTTTTCCTTGTTTCTCCATTGGGATGTCGATGAAAGGGGTGATACATGTTGGTTAGCGGTGTGTAGAGATGATACAGTAGAGGAATAATGGATGAATCAGTTAAGGGTTGTTGTCGTTTACTGAAACTGTATTGCATCTTGTGGAGATCCTTATAATAGGATCCTAAGTACATGGACATGTCCTGCAATTACAAATGTCCAGATTTCAAAGCAGGATCCTAAAATCATGCAGATGTCCATAATAATGCACTGTGTGGCAGCAGTGACTGAGAGTTCATTGTAGCTAAAGAATTTAAGAAGCAATGTTTCCATTTGGTGGACAACATCAACAGTGGCACTCCATGGTTTATGACGTAAGCAATCACTCCTACTCCAATGAAATATTCCTTTGATACTGGCTGGTTCCTGCATTGGAACACTCCAGAGTCACCATACTATACATCTGCCAGTGATTTCTCTCATTATGGTTGGCATGTGTCTCACAGTTATTTCTCTTTGCTGTGGATCTGGTACATAATAAACTATGACATGTTGCACTGCAGGAACTGAAAAGTCAGAGTGATACTCTCTGCATTACTAAATATTCAGTAACCAGAAATGAGTCAGGGAGAAGTCTCTCATCTTTTCACAGCAATATTTTCCTAACTCCTTATGTGTAAGTGTTGTGTGCCTCCTGTGGTTGCCAGCAGTCCTGTTTCGGGGTCAGCTGCAACCTAGGGGCACTAGCTGCACACTCGAGCAGACGTTGATAGACCAGGAGGTCTGTTTCTGCTGGTACATTTGTATGCTCATATGTTCTGTCCAAATCTAGTTTGTAAATAAAAAATCACAGCCCCCAGAAGTTATCGTTGTGTTTCTCCTCCAGTTTTTCCATCAAAATTGCTGGAGGATGATGTCATCAGAGCAACAAAGATAGTGGTGTTACACAAAATGCAGTTCCACCAGTAAACTGCTGCCAATAAGGATCTCACAGACATCATTTCTGTAAATATGTATATTTGCAACATTTATCATCATGTTCATTTGATTTACAGTATTGCTGTATAGGACTATTATTACTATTACTGTCTACCCAGATAACTACATACCTCTGCTTGCTCACTTTGTACAGTTGTGAGTGTAGTTATTCTGAAAAACCTTCTGTCACTTTATGTGCTCGGCCTCTGATGTACGCCCACCTATGTTACATAAAGACACTTGGCTCTGCCTTGTGCCTCACTGCATACCCTGGTAAGTGCATACCATGGCTGCATCACAAGGTGCAATTGGTTCTGCCATTATTCTGCAAACCTTGTGTCACTTTTCTGTGATCGGCCTCTGCTATATGCTCACTTAGGGTACTTGAACACACTTGGCTCTGCCTCATGCCTCAGTGCATATGCAGAAAAGTGCATACCATGGTTCCATCGCTATTTACAGATGTGGCTGCAATTATTTTGCAAGCCTCATCTCTCTTTGTGTGATCGGACTCTGACATACGCTACCTTGTGTTTATTGAATACACTTGGCTCTACCTCATGCCTCAGTGTCTACCAAGGTACCTTTTCTCCATCACAGTGTACAATTGTCTGCAGTTCTTCTGAAAACCTTCTCTCTCTTTCTGTGATCAGCCTCTGATATATGCCCACCTGGGTTACATGAACTCACTTGGCTCTGCCTCGTGCCTCACTGGATACACTGGTAAGCACATGCCATGGCTCCATCACAGTGTACAATTGTGAGTGCAGTTATTCTACAAATCTTGTGTCACATTTGCATGATTGGCCTATGCTATATGCACACCTTGGTTACATGAAGACACTTGGCTCTACTTCATGCCTCAACTCATACCTAAGGAAGAGCATACCATGATTACATCACTTTGTACTGATGTGACTGCACTTATTTTGCAAACCTAATCTCACTTTCTGTGACTCTCACCTAGGTTGCATGAACACATTTAGCTCTGCCTCGTGCCTTAGTGTATACCCAGGAAAGCGCACATCATGGCTCCGACACTGTGTACAAATGTGACTGCACTTATTCTGAAAACCTTGTCTCACTTTGTGTAATTCTAAGGGCTTTTTATCATATTTAGGCTTCATAATGAATCTGAGCATAATAGAATGCAGCAGCACCTAGGGGCAGCAGTTTGAATTGTGGCATGAGCCAATGATACAGTCCATCATTTACATACATTCCAGTCTCTCTGGGGCAGTTCAACATAGGAGGGTGACTGCATTAGTGAAGCATACAGAAGGATACCCTGGAAGAAACAACATTACTATCGTAAGTAATCCCCCTCCCTCCTAGGGTGGAGATTTCAGATAACGGAGAGATCATACTCCAGCTCCAAAATTGTGCTTTGGTGGGAGTCTGAAGTGCCCTTTTTTCCACAAGTGATAGCAAGATGTCTGCAGCCCCCGCAGCCATAAAAAGGAGGATGAGTATAAAACCACCTACAAGAGGGTAGAAGATGCTACCCTCCTGTTTATGCTGCTATGAATACCCCCACAAAGGGCCTGTTATAGGGGCAGAGGAGAAAGGGATTTAGGCGTGCCACTGCAGCACCAGCACTCGAACCCCAGGCAGAACAGAGTCAAGACTGGTTCACTACTTCCATCCTAGAGGTAGTGAGCCAGGGTTTGATTTTGCAGTTCAGAGGAGTTCCAAAACTACAGGACCCAAAGGTTTTTCAACCTCACATCCCAGCAAACAAACAAACAAAAAGCACTTCTGCTGGAGCTGGGGGTAAAGAAATTTCTGCAACACATGCAGTGGGACAAGTACCAGCTGCAGCAGGGCAAGGGACATTTCTCCAGACACTTCCTAGCCCCATCGAAAAATGTTAAAAATACTTGTGGAAAATACCTCAGGGTCAGGTTAAGGGACTGTCACTAACAATTTACAGCCTCTCCCTTCGGCCTCACCCCAGCTCCATGGGTATTTAGAGTGCTTAGCTATGATGGCAGCGCATTTGAGAAGACAAGGTTTTTAGTTTTTCTTACCTGATCTCAGAAAATTAAAACCCATACAGCTGGCTCCTCCATACTGCTAACCCAAAGCACACTGGGGGCTTTGGGCTTCCTCCTAAACTTTCAAAGTCCCAAACAGAACCAGTGCAAGTTCTGTACTTCATCGGTATAGAGCTGGATACCTTGCAAGGGAAAGCTTTTCTTCCTCTGACAAGAGAAGCAAATCTGATTTAAACTGCAGAATCATTCATAGTAGGTCTGCCAACCTCTGCAAGGGTTTTTTTATATGTTACTGGGTCACATGGCCTGCTCCACATCCGTGGTACCAGGTGCCAGATTCCAGATGAGATATATCAAGTATCAGCTAGGGGACCATTGGTCTCAAAGGTGAGACCCCTCCAAATTGGTGCCTCTGTCACAAGCCTTGTTAAGGGCACTGGACTGATGGAAGAGGGAATGCAACCTCATAGAGAGGATTCCCTTCCTCCAGCAATTCTCTACAGTCATTCCCACAGCAGATACCTCTCTCCTGGATTGGGGTGTCCATCTGGAGGATCTAACTGTGAGTGGCACATCGACTGCACAGGAGGCTGTATATCACATTCATCTCCTAGAACTCAGTGCAGTGTTTCTGGCAATAAAGGCATTTTCCTCCCAGATCAGTGGTCATTCTGTACAGATTAGAACAGACAATACCACAACCATGTACTACATCAAGAAACAGGGAGGAACAAGATCTTCCAAGCTGTGCTTGGAAGGCTTGAAGATCTGTAACCTGGAATATGCTCTGGGGTACAGCTGTCCGCAGTACACCTACCAGGGAAAGGCAGTGTACTAGCACCCTGAGCATGATCAGTCAGGGAAATTGTGAATAGGTCCTTAACCAGCAGATGCTGGCATCAGCGTCCAGAAGGTGGGGCACACTAGAAATAGATCGGTTTGCATCCTGGGAGAATCATCAGCTTGCCCAGTTTTGTTGCAGGCCTCTGGCTGGAAGCTCAGTTTCCTCAAATGCCCCGACTCTAGACTGGACAGATAGGTTTCTGTATGCCTTCCTCCCTCCTCCCTCCCTCTCATGCTGAGAGTGCTCTTGAAGCCAAGGAGCCAGTCTGCAACCATGATTCTGATAGCCCTGACTGGGCCAAGCAAGCATGGTGCTCCCTGTCACAAACCCACTCGGCAGGTCAGCCCTCTACTCCCAAAGTGCCAACCTCTGAGCACAGTCTTGTGAACAGTTAACAGAAACAGGGTAATCCTACTGTCTGTTTTGTGGGTTTGAATCAACCTTTGGTCTCAGTTCTGGAGGGATTCAAACTGTGAACCTCTTGCTAGTGTACCACATGCACAGGCTCAGATAATTCTGTCTTCGTGGGGCCAGATATCTTTGCCTATGGGCACCTAACCAGGTGTACAAATTGAACCCTTAAAAACTCTAATAAAGACCTCAAATTATGCTTACCTTTTCTGTTTGGTATCACCATTCAAGTTTATGCACAGTGTCTGCTTTAACCATATAAACTTCACTTGTTAAAGAAAAGAAATTCAAAGACAGACCAAGTAGGCTCTAAAAATAGTTTTACTAAAATAAATAAAAGTATGTAAAACATAAAATACAGAACCATTATATCACCAGAACCATACAATCTTTTAAAAGAACAAGGTTTTAGCAGTGCAATTCCTACTACAGTACTTAGATTTTGTCTCTCTCTACCTGTATACTTGCTTAAAGTGCTCAAAGATATTTCTTTGTCAGAGTGTAGATAGAAGTGTCTCTGAGGAAAAACAATGCTGTTTAAAAAAAAAAAAAAAAACTGTCTTTGCCAACCCCTTTGTGTGAGGTCACTTAGCTCCTCCTCTGTTTATTAAAAATCATACACCCAGGAAGTCTTATCATTTTTAGAAGGTAAGTTAATTAAGGTTACATCAGCAGATTACATTCCCCATGTGACTTCCCCAATCAAGTCTGTAAATTTCCTTTCATCTATAAGCAGTATCCCCTCTCTCACAGACATCAAAGCATTTATGATTTCGCACCAGTGTGCCAAACCTGGTTTCCTCCTCGAAACTTCATAAAAAGGATACTGATTTCCCTCTTAGCAGTTAAAGCTATATATATATATATACACACGCAATATATATTTTTAACTTTCTTTATGCCTCCTACACCGGAGCCCTGAACACTCTCCGACAGGACACTCGGTCGGTCTTTTTCCTGTCCTCCTGAAGCCCCCAGACTCCACCTCCCCTGCCGCACCACCTGGTCGCCAAACCCCCTGGCTCTGAGTCCCCAAGGGACAGGACTGCCGACTCCTCTGACACTCTATATGTACAATTTAGTGGGGCTACCAGGGAGCAGAGGGAGTGGCCCTGTGGAGCTGGGAGGCCCGGCATTGGACGTGGGGACTGATCACTGGACCTGTCTTCGCCTGTCAGGCGCTCTGGGGATTTTTACTTGTTCTGTCCCACCCCTGTGGAGCTCAGTCATGCAATGACGAACCAGTGTCTGCCGAGCTCGACCCCCCCCCTTGCCATTTTGGCTGCGTCGCGAAATTCCTGGCTACCCCAGGCCATCGCCAGGGGTCACTCAGGAGCGACGCTGTCCCTATGTCCCCACCCAGGCAGGGAGAGCTGTCTCTCGGATGCTTCATCCCTACCCGCCCCTGCTGACCCCTGACTTCCCGGGCTTGTTCCCGAACCCGGGTCGTCGGCATGGCATGAGGTGAGGCATCTAGCGCCTTAACCCTCAGCACCAATGGGCCGGCAGTTAAAGCTATATTTAACTTAGAAAAACATGAGATTCTTGATCAAGGCCTGTTCTAGTCTGTAATTAGCTTCTGGCCTTCCTGGTAACACCTTGGGTGGTATATGCAAAGGGGTTGCGCATGCCGCAACATGCGCAACCCACTGATGCGCCCAAGCGCGATATTCAAAAGGGGATGTTGCACCGTGCAGATCCTGATACGCCGGGGCGCACCAGTAATGTATGCGATGCAAGTGCAGGGGGCATGCCCATGCATATTCTGCACATCCCGATTTTCAGCCAGGGATGTGCGGCACATATGCTGGTGCAACCCCTACTTGCGCCGCACACTGGAGCCCACAGTTGAGCCACAAAGAAATAGGAGCAAGGGCTGGCCACCCACAGGTGAGCTGCCGTATTGTAGGGCGCAACACGGCAGCCGCCAGCTGTGGGTGGCCACCCGAGCCCTGGGGCCAGGGTCTGTCGGCGTCTCGCCCCCCCATGCCCGGTCGCGGGCATAAGTATAGTTAACATCACGTCCAACATCCCTGGTGGTCCAGTGGACCGCTTCCAGCTCGATCGCGGGCATAAGTATATAACCACGTCCTATATCCCTGGTGGTCCAGTGGACTGCTTCCAGCCCGATCGCAGGCATAAGTATATTTAAATTCATTTTGCATCATCCCTGGTGGTCCAGCAGTACCCCCCCTCCCTACCCGCCCACTGAGCCTCGCCACCCCGCTGCCCCCGATCAGCGGTGGGCGGCAGCTCCCCACCTGCAAGCCCCAGCCTACCGCCCGACTGACTGTGTGCTTACGGCAGTACGCCTATTGGTCATAGACTGCGTGGGGTTATTGGTGCAGACCGCACATACTATTACAGTCCCGATATATGAATGGAGCCATTCACATATCTGGACTGTGTAGTACAGTACGATCTGCATGCCCAGGGATTTAGGACGTGATTTTAAATATACTTATGACTGCGATCGGGCTGGAAGCGGTCCACTGGACCACCAGGGATATTGGAAGTTTTCTAAATATACTCATGCCCGATCGGGCATTGGGGCACTTTGCCATGATGTGCAGGGGGCATCGCTCCCTGACGGCTGCAGCCTGGCAGGGCGCCAGGAGCAAGTCGCAGGGGATCGGCATACCTGCATGCAAATGGGGCCATAATGATATGCTAATGGCCCCAGTTGCGCCTTGCATGCATTATGGCCCCATTTGCATATCCACCACTGAATATCGCGACTCCTGCGCCTAGCACTACCGCACTTGAACTGACTCATCCCCCTGCTCCACTCTTTTCACTTGCGCTGGCACAATGCCACTGCACAGTGCGGGAGGCCAGGTTGCAATATTCAACGGTACTGAGCCATGGCGAAGCTCCGTTGAATATCACCCAATCCATGCCCTGGCGCATCCTAGTTGCGCTGCGCCCTGCTTGCGCCCCTGCTTGGCACATTTCTGAATATCCCATCCCTTGTATTTAAAACCTGTGTGTGTGTGTGTGTGTGTGTGTGTGTGTGTGTGTGTATGTCATCTCACATGCTGTCTCAGCATCTCTCATGAGAGACAGTCCATAACACATTTTTATATTACAAAAAAAAAAATCATAGTGTACTCAGAACTGGCTATCCATGTGTCATACTCCCCAATCCTGGCCCTCACCATCAAGCATCGCAACTGGCTCCCACTGAGGCACATCATGCTGACCATGTCTCAGGGTAGGATACCTTCCCAGGCATCAGATCTCTGCACCTCAAGGCATGGTTTTTGAGGAGCTAGAGTTCTCTGACTTTAACCTTTCTGAAAGGTTTTGCAGGTCCTCTGGGTTTCCAGGAATCCAGCATCAAGGACAACTTTTGCTTCCAAGTGGAAAAGGTTCTCCCTGTGGCACGTATGGTACCTAAGCATCTCAGTCCTTTGCAAGCAGATCTACCAAAATTCATGGACTACGTAGTCCACCTTCAGTCCTTGGGCCACATGTCCTCAACCCTTAACGTGCATCTGGCAGCAGTGTCAGTTTATGGTTTTGGCAGGTAAAGAGAAAACAGTGACTTCACACCCCATTTTTAGAAAGTTGGATTCTGCATCTGCATTCCCCTGTCAGGGACTCTCTCTCTCTCCATGAGATTTGAACCTTTGAATTGCTGAGTTCATGGACCCTCCTTTCGAGCCCATTGCTACTGCTGCTTTAAAATATGTCACTTGGGAAACAGTCTTCCTCGTAGCTGTGATTTCTGCTAGAAGGCTGTGTAAGCTGCAGTCTCTCTGCACAGACCCAGATTACATCATCTTTCACAGGGACAAGGTAGTCGTAAAAGACAAACAAAAAATTCCTCCCTAAAGTGGTGTCCATATTTCACGTGAACCAGTCCAATACCCCTCCAGTGTTCTTTCTTTACAACAGAATTCAGGTCTGGAGAACAGAGGCTCCACAGTCTGAATGTCAAGGGGGTGCTCAGTTAATACTTGGACCACACAGAAAGAGTCAGGTCCTCCCATTTATAGTTGTTTGTCACATATGGTGAAGTGGGCAAAGGTAAGCCAGCTTCCAAGTGAACAGTTGCTCATTGGATGGTCTCCTGCATCTCATTCTGTTACATCTAAGCTGGCAAGCTACCACCAAAAGGTCTCAGAGCACATTCCACGCCTGGCACTTCTGCCTCTGTGGCGGCTGCTAGGGATGTTCCCTTGCTAGAAATTTGTAAATCAGCTACCTGGAAAACAGTACATACCTTTACAAAACACTGTTGCCTGGATGTGCAGTTCAGAAGGGATGCCAGGTTTGGCACTGCTGTCTTACAGAACCTTTTCCCTAAATAGGCTCTGTGCCTAGCCTCCCAAGGTACTGCTTGTAGTCTGAACTAGTAAGCATAGGTGAGGGATTCCTGGGGTTTGAAGAAAAAATTACATACCATAGTAATATTTAGTATTACTCTACTTTGGGCTGCCCATGACCCAAACCAATAAGATCCCCTATAGAGTGGCTGACTCTGTCTCCCTGGGCTGAGGTACAGATATGGCACACTGATGAGTCCAAATGAGGATGAAACATTTGTCTGCTGTTCTCAGCCTTTTCTGATTGTATTGTGAGGCCTACTGGCACCATACAATTCTGCTTAAAGTTGAGCCAGTCCAAATTAATTCATGGGCATTTGCACATGCTTCCCATGATGCTTTGCATTATTGGGGTATGTGTAATTTGTGTTTTCATAATAATATTGTTTCTTCCAAGGGATCCCTCACTATGCTTACAAAACTACCCTACCTCCAATTCCATAACATAGAAAAGGTTCTAAAAGAATCAATTATTTTTTTTTGGTCTTTACTCCACTTGAGCATTATTAGTGCAATGTCTACAATCGAATTTTGGGTGGTTTTGTTGTGATTTTTGGTCTATCACGTTTTGTCCCAGCAGGGACTGGAACTTTTTTGGGGTTTTCTATTTTTGTGTAGGTTTAGCTAGTTTAGTGCTCACTGCTCACCTGTAGAAATAAATCTGCCATTAGAATGTTAAGGTGAGCATGAACACACTGCAGAGTTTTGAATTTCATTCCAAGATTCTCTAATTAGCATAAAATTCTAAGCTCTGGGGCAGCTCAGACCTCCAGGCTGAATGCACTAGTAAGCATGGAGAGGGATCCCTTGGAAGAAACAATATTACTATGGTAAGTATTTTTTTTCTTTTCAACGTTTACTCATAACTTTGCAATACTTTTATTTTGTAACCCATAATGTTTACATACTCATGTTTTTTACCCCTCCTCAAATGAACATGGCAGCTGTCATTATCAAATCCCCCTTCAAAACCTGTTTTCACAGTCGTTCCACAAAACAATGTTTTGAGTCATATTTAAGCAATAATGACTGAACAGCTGGTCATTTCCTGGTGATTAACGACTGGTTGGGGAAGGGTGGCCCGAGGCTCAGTCGAGGGCCAACCCACCCAGCCGGTCGTTAATCAAAAGAAATGACTAGCTGTGAGGTCATTATTGTGATTAGAAGTCTAATCGCAATAATTACATTTTTTTTCCTTTGTGTTTTTAGCACCAAAAACAGTTTTGTTTAGGTGCTACTGCTGTCAGCCTACAGTGCATGAGTCAAGTGCTGCTGCCGTGCCGATCATGTCTAAGAGATTTCAGACTGGCACAGCAGCCAGTTAGTGAGCTAGTTCAGCTCATTAATAATTAATTAGACTTATAATTCCTAAATAACCTGTCATGTTCATAGGCTGGAGAAAAAAACTAGTATGTTGAAAATTGATGGTCACAATCTAAGAAAACAACATTATGTGTGAACTTCTTCATTTCCCAATTATGACAATTTCATTATTATAACTCGTGTTATTACTTTGAGTAATTATCACGTTTGCACTACTAATGCCGAACATCTACACAGCAAATGCAAGCATGCGAACATTCGATGTTGACAATGCCTGACCTTCCAAGATCAGTTTTCATTATTCAGTCCCACTGACAGCTCTAGAACCCCATGGGAGCAAAATCTATTGCACTGTAGGAAAGGACCTGTGTTGGTGCCGGTGCCACCCATGAGGCAGATGTAATGACGTCACATACGTGAACTGGCCAGTAACTGACACTGGCCCCCTCCCTTCCTCAGTTCTGTTTTTCTCACCATTGAGTGAGTACCATGGGGGCAGCTACAGTCGTGAACTGCGTCATACATCATTCCTCAGTTCATTGACACCTCAGTTCAACGCAGAATCCTCCAGCACCATTTTTTTATTAGTACTGTTCTCTCCCTTGTCATTAGGTTAGTGCCAAACACTATTTCTTCCTATTTTTCATCAGTTTTGCTGTTGTCATGCCAGATCCCAAAGAGCATAAGAAGAAGACTAAGAAGAAGGACAAAGGTAGCCCTCCCACGTGTTGATGCTCCTTTGGGGGTCCGATTACAGTTCAGGACTGGCATGATGCAAGTTAGACCTGCCTTGGCACTCACAATGACATAGATAGGTGTGACATCTGCTTCTCAGTGGAATATCGCACCCTTGAGAAGTGCACGTGGAAGCAGGGTTGCAAGCCCTCCACCTTTGGAGGCAGACACCACACCAGTGATGCCAAGTTAAGGTCCCTTGACTCTTCAACTGAGCCCCTGCCAGTACTTCTGGTACTGAGGAAGTCCAGGGAACTCCCTGCGTTCCCCTTACCAAGACATCGGAGGGCCTGGGGGGTCTAGTGGACAGCCAGCTTCCTCCAGGGGGCCGGCTGAGCACCCCATCAGTCCATTGGCCCTTCGGGGCAGCAGACACCCCTGGTGGTGAGGCCGAAGCTATATGCTCTGTCTACACAGACGGCTCTTGCAGTAGGTATTTAGATATAGGACTGACCTGCCAGGCTTCAGGATCCCATGAAAAAATTTCTAGAGAGCAGTCTCTGGCGGGGGACCGCCCCCATGTCAGGTGAACGGCGTCATACGACATCAGTATAAAATGGCGGCCCCTCACACCCTTCTTTCAGTTCTTTCCTGTCGTCGGCTTGTGAAAGTTCCTCATGGTAGAACAGAGCTTGTCAGTCATTCATCAGTCCCTAAGTTTTCAAACTTTTCGACCTATTTTCTCTGTCTTTTGATTTTATTTCATGATTCGCTGTGTATGTCATCCCCGACGCCCTCCGAATCGCATAAGAATAAGTGCGACTCGTGTGGTTCCTAACTTCCACACAAGGACGGCCATTCCTTATGTCACTTCTGACATCACATTGGGGGAGGGGCGGCTCAGAGGTAATGTAAGGAAGTATTTTTTCACAGAGAGGGTTGTGGATGCATGGAACAGCCTTCCGGAGGAGATTGTGGAGTCAAAAACAGTGGTAGAATTCAAGCATGCATGGGACAATCATAAGGCAATTCTAGGGGTTGGGGGTAGAAAGAAGTAGGCTGTTGGTTAACTAGGATCTGCAGCTTATCCATTAGGTAGGGAAATTGTCAGACTGGGTGGGCCAAGCGGTCCTTATCTGCCATCAAATTCTATGTTTCTGTGTTTCTGTCTGGGCCCAGACCACCCCGTGGAGAAGTGCCAGCACTGCCAGAAATTTAACTCCGCTACCCGCAAAAGAAGGCAGCAGTCCCTGGAAGCCCATATCCTAAAGAAGAAAATGGCCTCCATGGAAAAAGAGCTAGAGAAACTCAGGCAGGCATCCACTTCCCCCAAAGGCCACAAGAAAACACGCGACAGGGAGAAGCACCGGGAGCAGGAACCGACTTCCACAGCAGCCGCAACTCCAGCCGGAGTCGCAGCACTTAAGGTAATGTCCCCTCCGGGGGATCACTCCATGATGGCTATCTTGGTGGATACCAAGAAGGCTTCACCCCTCTCATCTGGCTCGTGCTCAGGCCCTTCGGGAGACGCTGGGGCAAAGGAGGCCTCCGCTCCCGTGAAGGCCGCTTCTTCCACGTGGCCTTCGGGTCAGAGCGGGTCCAGTAAGTCGGATGTCGGTCCTACCGATGCTCACCCAGACAAGGCTGCTAAGCTGCTTACCCCTTCGAGGGAGCGCCCAGCCAAGACTACGCCCGACAAGGCCACATCTCCTGCACAGCCTTCCTCAGGCAGGGAGTCTGATAAGTCGGACGCTGGCTCCTCCGACGTCCCGCCCAGATTCGGCCGATAAGTCGGACACCGGTTCCACCGATGCCCACCCAACCAACAAGCCTGCACCGGACCCCACAGAACAGTGTGATGCCCCAGGCTCTCCGCAACGTCCCATGATGCCCTCTGAGGTCCCCACATCTCCTCAACTGACCCCCGGGGATTATAATCCTCCTTTCAAACAACATGAAGTCTTGCTATATTATGACATATGCAGTTTGTCCCAGCCTTAGAACTGCTCCGGAGGTGAAAGAGTTAACTTCCATGCCAGGCAGGGAATCTTGAGCGCGAGCTCGGTTGAAAACTCTGTCTGTTGTTCTTCAAACTCAAACTGTCAGATTCTTTACTCCGCCTCACTGAACAGTCGCTCCGGAGATTTCTCCTTCTGCTCGGTTCATTTTGTCGGTTAAAAAGTGTAATTTCTCGTTTTTAAACCGCATTTGTCTTATTTTAACCTCAACCGGTCGGTTCAAGCTCTGTCTGTGGTATCGTAAGTAATAGATAGGTTTTACATTTTCTCTGTGTGGAACTTGCAAACGTTATTATCGGTTCGGTTTGAACTGATCAGGTTGTTGTTAAACTTAATTAAATTGCATTTAGAGTGCAGTTCCCGGTTCTTATCGGTTCTAAAAAAAACGGATTTCATTACGGTTTTTTCCACGACCCGTGACACGGTTGGGAACCGATAAGGGTGTCTTGCTTGGCGATTTGTCGTAAAAGGGCAAGTTTTTGGTTAGGCTGGCATTATGTCTGAGAAACCCAAAAGAAAAACCGGGCCCACTGGGTTTCAGCACTGTAGTGTCTGTGGGGAAGCCTTTGCCAAGGCTGACCCACACACCACATGTGTTTATTGTCTGGGGTTTGACCACCTCAATGCAGACTGCCAGATTTGCAAGAATTTTCCTGCAGCTACCCTGGACAAGAGAGTTGGTAGGCTCAGGGAACGAGAGGTCAAAAAGTCTGCTGACCCGGATGGCCAGCCCGGTTCGGTGCCAACCGAACCGGAGGGAGTGCCCTCTGACCAGGGCGAGACTTCTTCGGGCAAATGAAGAGCTGACTCGGAGGAGCCAGTTCCAGCAAAGAGGACTAGAAAATCAGCAGGTGTGGAGCCAAAATTTCCTTCTCCAACCGCTGCAGAGATAGCCAAAGCGATCCAAATTGTCCAGTCGCTTTCACCGGTTCCGACCGAACCTGCACCATCAGGTAAGCGGTCGGTTCGGTCGGTTCCACCGGTTCAAGAATATGATATAGAGGAATTTTATGAACCGGAGGAGGGGGAGGAGGATTATGAAGAGAGTGAATGTGATTTTGAAAGTCTGGATGTGCCCATTGAACCGGACATCTCCCCAGACAGACCTTCAGGAGTGTCTCCCCCTAGGCTTTCTGAGTCCCCTTCTCATTTTATGTTTTATAAAAAGTTGTTGAAACCCTCCAGCTCCTTTGGAAGAAGCTGTGGATGAACAGGAGGAGCCTGACTATGTGGAAATGATGGATATCCCAGAGTCCAGGAGATTGTCTATTCCTTTACATAAATCCTTTAGGAAACAGACAATAAAAATTTTAAAAGCTCCTAACACTATACCTCCTGTGGATAAAAAAATGGACAAGAGGTACACATTGTCAGGCTCTGATACAGAGTTCCTTTCACAACAATGCAGCCATGTTGGGTAGTGCAGGCTGCAGCCTGTGATAAGGCAAATATTCCCTTGGCTTCACACCCCCCTGACAAGGACTCCAGGAGGATTGATGCCATGGCAAAGAAACAATACATGGCAGCATCCTTGGGACTCAGACAGGCAAATTATATGACCTATGTTGCAAGATACCAGAAATCCAGATGGGATACTGTTATGGCTTTAGCGAAACAGGTCCCTGGCCAGCTTGCCAAGGAGCTGGAGCAGGTGGCTGCTGATGGTATTGAGGCATCTAAGGTGCAATTCCATGCTGCAGTGGACTCAAATGATGTGTCATCAAGAGTCATGGCTACATCTGTGGCTCTTCGCAGGATGGCTTGGCTCAGTGTACTAGCCTGTCACAGGATACCCAGGCTAAGGCCATGGATTTTCCTGTTGTGGGTAATTCTCTGTTTGGGGAGCAGACGGAGAATTACATGAAGAAAATAGATGAGTATAGGACCACTTATAGGGTGCACAGGCCAAGGAGGCAGGCACTCCTCAGAGGCAGCTTTCCAGGGGCAGGGCAGGCCTTTTCACAGGCCTTTTACCAAGCCCAGGCCTCCTCTTCAGCTTATGCCCAGAGGGGTTCTTCAGAGGAGAGGCAGGCCAAGGTACAGGCAGGCCTCCCACCCCTCAGCCTAAAGCCCTTGCCAAACAGGCACCCTGATGGGATGCCCAGGGCCGATTCTCCATTACCTGTAGGGAGGCTGGCTATTCGTCCAGGACTGGGAGTCTTTAACATCAGACAAGTGGGTCCTGGAAGTAGTAGCCAGGGCTGATTCTCAGCTTCAAAAATTTCCAAAGATGAGAACCAGATCCTTTCCACCTGCAAATCCATTAGAGGCTCTCGCTTTGAAACAGAAGTCTCAACCCTCCTGGCTGTCAGAGCTGTAGAAAGGGTTCCTCCCCTACACCAGGGCAAAGGACTGTACTCCAGGTACTTCCTTACCCCAAAAAAGACAGGAGAATGGCGGGCCATCCTGGATCTCAGATACCTAAACAAGCACCTTTTAAAACCAAAATTCAAAATGGTGACTCTGGGAATTATTTTACCGTCCCTGGACCTCAAGGATGCCTACTTCCATGTTCTCATCAGAAGCTCCCACCGAAAGTACCTCAGATTCGAACTGCCCTCAGGCCATTACCAGTTCAGAGCAATGCCCTTCGGCCTCACCTCTGCCCCAAGGGTATTCACAAAATGCCTGGCAGTAGCAGTTGCTCACTTAAGAAAGCAAAAGATTGCCATCTTTCCTTACCTGGACGACTGGCTCATAGTGGGTCAGTCTCCAGACCAAGTCAAATTACACCTTCAGGTTACCCAGCAGCTGCTTACATCTCTAGGTCTTCTTCTCAATCTTCCAAAGTCAGTTTTAGAGCCTGTTCAGCTACTCACCTTCATAGGCGCAGAACTGGACACAAAGCAGGCCAGAGCTTTCCTTCCTCTAGAAAGAGTAAAGACCCTGGTGGCTCTGGCCTCCTCCTTCACTCTGCAGGTCTCTCGACCAGCAAGGCACTTTCTACAGCTCCTAGGGCATATGGCTGCTTCCACAGCTGTAGTGCAAGGAGCAAGATTTCAGATGAGGGACATTCAATTCCATTTGAGAGCCTTCTGGTCTCAAAGGAGATCCTCTAACCAAATTGATCCCAGTAACTCGAACCCTGATCCAGGCCCTGCAGTGGTGGCAGGATCAGAGCAATCTGAGACAGGGGTTCCTTCATCCCTCAATCTCACTCCTTGACCTTACTACAGATGCGTCCCTCTTGGGATGGGAGCTCACATGGCGACCTCACCACCCAGGGATTGTGGTCCCTCAGGAATCTCTGCTCCACATCAATCTGTTGGAACTCAGAGCTGTTTTCTAGCACTTCAGGTTTTTCTGCATCTGTTCAGAACAAAGTGGTACAAGTCAGAACAGACAACACCACTACAATGTGGTACATCAACAAACAAGGGGGCACTCGGTCTTCGGCCTTGTGCACCGAGGCAATGAAGTTGTGGTCTCTGGCTTATTCCTGAACACTTCCTCATGGCAGTTCACCTCCCAGGCAAGGACAATGTCCTGGCAGATGCTCTCAGCAGGATTTCCCAGGGCCATCACAATGGTCACTGGATCCCCTAGTACTGGAGTTAGTATTTGCCAGGTGGGCGCCTCAGATAGATCTTTTTGCAGCCCCAGACAATCACCAACTTCCGCTTTTTGTTGCAGGCCCCCAGTGTTGGGCTCAGTCCCTCTGGACGCCTTTCCTTCGACTGGAAGGAAGTTCCTCTATGCCTTTCCCCTTCCCTCTCTTGTTCAAGGTGCTAGTCAAAATCAGATCTCAACCTTGCAAGATGATTCTGATTGCTCCAGATTGGGCCAGACAGCCCTGGTATCCACTCCTTCTGTCCTTAGCAGTCCACCTTCCCTGTGTCTTCCCAGGAATCACAATCTGTTAACCTGTGCCCAGGGGAGAGTTTGGTATCCGAATCTCAAATCCCTCAACCTCAAGGCCTGGCTCTTGAAGAGTTAGAGTTTGCTGACCTACGCCTTTCTCAAGGTGTACTCGATATCTTGAAAGCTTCTAGGAAGCCTTCCACCAGGGCTACTTATAATTCTAAATGGAAAAGGTTTTCCATATGGTGCTCTGGAAAGCATATTTCCCCAGAATCTGCTGATTTGCCCACAGTCCTGGATTATATGGTCCATCTAAATACTTTGGGGCTGAGGCCAGCTACCCTGAAAGTGCATTTGGCAGCTGTCTCTGCTTTTATTTCAGCAGGAAAGCCCTCTTCTCTTTCTGCTCACCCTGTATTCTCCAAGTTTTTCAAGGGATTGCTTCACACCAACCCTCCATTCAGGGACCCTGCTCCTGCCTGGGATCTTAATGTTTGCATTGCTCAGCTAATGCAACCCCCCTTTGAGCCCTTGTCTTCAGCAGAGCTTAAGTACTTGACTTGGAAAACTGTGTTTCTAGTAGCCATCACTTCTGCCAGGCGCATAAGTGAATTACAAGCTTTGTCAGTGGAGCCTGATTTTATCTCCTTTCACAGAGATAAGGTAGTCCTCAGGACTAACAGGAAGTTCTTGCCTAAGGTGGTATCAGATTTCCACCTTAATCAATCTATATCTCTTCCAGTGTACTTCACTGACCATTCCTCCTCTGGCGAGAGGAGGCTGCACAGTTTAGATGTAAAGAGGGCCCTTAGTTACTACATAGAGCATACCAAGGGTCACAGGTTTGACTCCCTCCAACTGTTCCTCACTTATGGTGGGGTTGGTAAAGGGAAACCTGCCACTAAAAGATCCATTGCCAGGTGGATTGTCTCTTGTATCCAATTTTGTTATCAAAAACTGGGTAAGGTTCCCCCTTCAGGCCTGAGGGCTCACTCTACCAGAGGTACAGCTGCGTTCCTAGCTGCAGCCAGGGACATCCCTATCTTAGAGATATGTCGAGCAGCTACCTGGAAAACAGTATACACTTTCACCAAGCATTACTCCCTGGACATCCAGGCTAGGAGTGATGCTCGGTTTAGCACAGCTGTGCTTCAGAACCTATTTCCTAAGTAGGTTCTGTCCCCCCTCCATGGAGGTACTGCTGTGTAGTCTGCATATGTCATAATATAGCAAGACTTCATGTTGTTTGAAGAAAAAATTACTCACCTTAGTAATGTTGTTTCTTCTAATGGAGTCTTGCTATATTATGACCTCCCCCCCGCCTGCCCCTCTCAGAACCTCTGCTCTTGGGATGTGGGTGGGCATTGCAGTGTTGGCACTTAGTGATGCTCACCTTGTGTTTTTCACCCCTCCTTTTTGGGGTGTTTGGGTGTTGTATTTTATTTTATTTTTTGGATCCCCTGACTTGAGTCTTTGTTTTGGGACCAAAAAATGTGTTAATATTCTAGTAGCCAGTTGGCTAGTGTAGGTTTACAGCTTCCACACAGAATCTTAGTGAGTTTTGCTCGTAAAGATCTGACAGTTTGAGTTTGAAGAACAACAGACAGAGTTTTCAACCGAGCTCGTGCTCAAGATTCCATGCCTGGCATGGAAGTTAACTCTTTCACCTCCGGAGCAGTTCTAAGGCTGGGACAAACTGCATATGTCATAATATAGCAAGACTCCATTAGAAGAAACAACATTACTAAGGTGAGTAATTTTTTCTTCCCAGTCGTCACTAAAAATACTGGGATGCTGCCATCAGGGAACTCTCCTTCTGGACCAGATCCCCTGATGCCAGACCCTCAGACACCGGTCCCGACGCCGGCCTACCCGACGACTTCCGACGTCCCCTTACCTGGCAATAGACCTATCCTTCCGTAAGGTCCTTCGGACCCTATCGAAGGTATACCCACGCCGGGCCCGACGCCCACGGGGCCAGCATTACCATCGCCTGGTCCGCCAGCAGAGCCTTTTCCAGGTCCCTTTGCTCCATCAGAGCTCCTGGCACCCGGGTACCCAACACCGCAATATCCGGGTGCCACAATACCCGGCTCCGCAGTATCCAGTGCCCCAGTACTCGATGCCGCAATGTCCAGCGCCACAGTACCTGATGCCGGGCTACCCACCGTCGGGTTATGGATACTCCTTCTACAGATATCCTCAATATCTGTATCCCCCTCCTCCTCCACCTCTGCCACCCACTCCCCAGCCGCCGGCGGATCTGAAGGAGACCTTGGCCTCCTGGTGGGCTGAGGCCAGGGCTCAGCTCACTCGAGAGGTCGAAAGTCATCTACTGATGCCAGACCCTATACAGGATCCCCTACGTCGGAGACGGGAGACTCCCTCCCCCTTCCTGACACCAGAGGAGAGCCCTCTGGCGCCGGACAAGGGGAGGATACGTGCCCCAAGGAACTTCCCAGAGGGGCCATCCCTCCTCCTCGCAGGGAGGAGTCTTCCTCCTCTTCATCAGATACTTCTGACTTGGACTCAGAGATGGACCTCTCTGACCCTGAAGATGAGCCACGTACTCTGGAAAGCCCTAGGCCGAGGACTCCTCAAAAGTCTCCTCCGGAGGACCCCTCCTTTCTGGAGTTATTGAGGAAAATCCAGTAAGTGCATCAGTGGCAATTAGTGGAGCCAGACCCACAGCGTAAGAAGTTTGCTGCTCATCTGGATCTGCCCGAGACCGCTCCTACGCTGATTCCACCCTGGATAGAGCTTCACCGCGGATCTGTTTCCACCATTTGGAAACAACCTTCAGCATTAGTCCCCCTTCCGAGGAAGGCGGATAGGCTATATCAGACTCCTGAGGGTGTCGACTTTCTTAGCCTCCACCCCCAAAGCGGACTCCGTCATCATCAGTGCCGCTCATGGCCATTCCGCAAATCCCAAACACCTCAGCTCGTCTCCGCCTGATAAGGATTCCCGGCTTCAAACAACATGAAGTCTTGCTATATTATGACATATGCAGTGAGTCCCAACCTTCGAACTGCTCCGGAGGTGAAAGAGTTAACTTTCCATGCCAAGCATGGAATGCTGAGCTCGAGCTCGGTTGAAACTCTGTCTGTTCTTCAAACTCAAACCGTCAGATTCTTTACTCCGCCTCACTGAACAGTCGCTCCGGAGATTTCTTCTTCTGCTCGGTTCAGTTTGTCGGTTAAAGTATTATTTTCTCGGTTTTCGACCGAATTTAAACCGCAACCGGTCGGTTCAAGCTCTGTCTGTGGTATTTGTGAGTACTAGATAGGTTTACATTAATTCTCTTCTGTGTGGAACTTGTAAACTGTTTATCGGTTCGCTTTGAACCGATCAGGTTGTTTGAAATATTTTATTCTGTCATTTAGAGTGTGGTTACGGTTCTTATCGGTTCCTAAAAACGGAATTTCTTACGTTTTTTCCACGACCTGAGACACGTTGGAACCGATAAGAGGGTCTTGCCTGGCGGATTGCCATAAACGGGTAAGTTTGGTTAGGACTGGCACTATGTCTGAGAAGCCCAAAAGAAAAACCGGGCCCTCTGGGTTTCAACACTGCAGTGTGTGTGGGGAAGCCTTTGCCAAGGCTGACCCCCACAGCACCTGTGTTTATTGTCTGGGGTTTGACCACCTCAATGCATACTGCCAGATTTGTAAAAATTTTCCTGCAGCTACTCTGGAAAAGAGAGTTGGTAGGCTCAGGGAAAGGGAGGCCAAAAGTCCGCTGACCCGGATGGCCAGCCCGGTTCGGTTCCAACCGAACCAGAGGGAGTGCCCTCTGACCAGGGCGAGACTTCCTTGAGCAAAAGGAGAGCCGACTCTGAGGGGTCGGTTCCAGCAAAAAGGACTAGGAAATCAGCTGGTGTGGAGCCAAAACTTTCCTCTCCAACCGCTGAAGAGAGATAGCCAAAGCGATTCAAATTGTCAGTCGCTTTCCCGGTTCCGACCGAACCGTGCCATCAGGAAAGCGCCTGTCTGGCTGGTTCCACCGGTTCAAGACTATGATTTAGAGGAATATTATGAACCAGAGGAGGGGAAGAGGAGTATAGGGAGAGTGAATGTGGATTTGAAAGTCTGGATGTGCCCATTGACCCGGACATCTCCCCAGACAGACCTTCAGGAGTGTCTCCTCCTAGGCTTTCTGAGTCCCCTTCTCATTTTATCTTTTATAAAAAAGTGGCTGAAACCCTCCAGCTCCCTATGGAGGAAGCTGTGGATGATCAAGAGGAGCCTGACTATGTTAAAATGATGGATATCCCAGAGTCTAGGAGACTGTCTATTCCCTTGCATAAATCTTTTGGGAAACAGACTTTTGAAATTCTAAAATCTCCTCACACTATACCTCCTGTGGATAAAAGAATGGACAAGAGGTACACATTGTCAGGCTCTGATACGGAGTTCCTTTCACAACAAAGCAGCCATGTTGGGGTAGTGCAGGCTGCAGCCTGTGACAAGGCAAATATTCCCTTGGCCTCACACCCTCCAGACAAGGACTCCAGGAAGATTGATGCCATGGCTAAGAAACAATACATGGCAGCATCCGTGGGACTCAGACAGGCAAATTATATGGCTTATGTTGCTAGATATCAGAAATCCAGATGGGAGACTGTTATGACTCTAGCAAAACAGGTCCCTGACCAGCTTGCCAAGGAGCTGGAGCAGGTGGCTGCCGATGGTATTGAGGCATCCAAGGTGCAATTTCATGCTGCAGTGGACTGTAATGATGTGTCATCAAGAGTCATGGCTACATCTGTGGCACTTCGCAGAATGGCTTGGCTCAGATGTACTAGCCTGTCACAGGATACCCAGACTAAGGCCATGGATTTTCCTGTTGTGGGTAATTCTCTGTTTGGGGAGCAGACAGAGAATTACATGAAGAAAATGGATGAGCATAGGACCACTTATAGGAGTGCACAGGCCAAGGAAAGGCAGGCCACTCCTCAAAGGCAGCATCCCAGGGGCAGGGGCAGGCCTTTTCATAGGCCTTTTTACCAAGCCCAGGCCTCCTCTTCTGCTTATGCCCAGAGGGGGTTCTTTAGAGGGAGGGGCAGAAGGGGTGCCAGCAGGCCTGTTTCCACCCCTCAGCCCAAAGTCCCTGCCAAGCAGGCACCCTGATGGGGTTGCCAGGGCCGATTCTCAATTTCCTGTAGGGGGCAGGCTGGCTTACTTTGTCCAGGACTGGGAGTCTCTGACATCAGACAAGTGGGTCCTGGAAGTAGTAAGCCAGGGACTGGTTCTCAGCTTCAAAAAATTTCCAAAGATGAGAACCATGTCCTTTCCACCTGCAAATCCATCAGAGGCACTTGCCCTAGAAACAGAAGTTTCTACCCTCCTGGCTCTCAGAGCTGTGGAAAGGGTTCCACCCTTACACCAGGGCAAAGGGTTGTACTCCAGGTACTTCCTTACCCCAAAAAAGACAGGAGAATGGCGGCCCATCCTGGATCTGAGATACTTAAACAAGCACCTTTTAAAACCAAAATTCAAAATGGTGACTCTGGGAATTATTCTACCTCTAAGGCCAGGGGACTGGCTAGCGTCCCTGGACCTCAAGGATGCCTACTTCCATATTCTCATCAGAAGCTCCCATCGAAAGTACCTCAGGTTCGAGCTGCCCTCAGGCCATTACCAGTTCAGAGCAATGCCTTTGGCCTCACCTCTGGTCCAAGGGTATTCACAAAATGCCTAGCAGTAGCAGTTGCTTCTCTAAGAAGGCAAAGAATTGCCATCTTTCCTTACCTGGACGACTGGCTCATAGTAGGCCAGTCCCCAGAACAAGTCAAGTTACACCTACAGATAACTCAGCAACTGCTCACCTCTCTAGGTTTCCTTCTGAATCTCTCAAAGTCAGTTCTAGAGCCTGTCCAGCTCCTCACCTTCATAGGTGCTGAACTGAACACAAAGGAAGCCAGAGCCTTCCTTCCTTCCTTTGGACAGGGCAAGGACCCTGGTATCTCTGGCCTCCTCATTCACCCTGCAGGTGTCTCGACCAGCAAGGCATTTTCTACAGCTCCTGGGGCACATGGCTGCTTCTACAGCAGTAGTGCAGGGAGCCAGATTTAAGATGAGGGACATTCAGTTCCACTTGAGAGCCTTTTGGTCTCAAAGGAAAGATCCTCTAACCAAACTGATCCCAGTGACTCGAACCCTGATCCAGGCCCTACAGTGGTTGCAGGATCAGAGCAATCTCAGACAAGGGGTTCCTTTTGTTGCTCAGTCTCACTCCTTAATCCTTACTACAGATTCATCCCTATTGGGGTGGGGAGCTCACATGGGCGACCTCACCACCCAGGGGTTGTGGTCCCCTCAGGAGTCTCTGCTCCACATCATTCTGTTGGAACTCAGAGCAGTTTTTCTAGCACTTCAGGCTTTTTTCCAAATCTGTTCGGAACAAAGTTGTACAGGTCAGAACAGACAATACCACCACAATGTGGTACATCACCAAGCAAGGGGGCACTCGGTCTACGGCCTTGTGCACCGAAGCAATGACGTTGTGGTCTCTGGCTTATTCCCTGAACACCTCCCTTACGGCAGTTCACCTCCCAGGCAAGGACAATGTCCTAGCAGATGCTCTCAGCAGGATTTCCCAGGGCCATCACGAATGGTCACTGGACCCCCTGGTCCTGGAGGTGATATTTGCCAGATGGGGCATCCCACAGATAGATCTTTTTGCAGCCCCAGACAATCACTAACTTCCCCTTTTTTGCTGCAGGCCCCAGTGTTGGGCTCAGTCCCTCTGGATGCCTTAGTTCTCAATTGGGAAGGGAAGTTTCAAACAACATGAAGTCTTGCTATATTATGACATATGCAGTATAACCCCAGGTTAGAACTGCTCCGGAGGTGAAAGAGTTAACTTTCCATGCAGGGCATGGAATCTTGAGCGCGAGCTCGGTTGAACACTCTGTCTGTTGTAGCTCAAACTTAAACTGTCAGATTTTTTACTCCGCCTCACTGAACAGTCGCTCCGGAGATTCCTCCTGCTGCTCGGTTCGTTTGTTGGTTTTAAAGTGTAATTCTCGGTTTATTTTACCGAAATTTAACCGCAATCGTCGGTTCAAGCTCTGTCTGTGGTATTGTAAGTAATAGATAGGCTTTTGTTTATTTTCTTCTGTGTGGAACTTGTAAACGTCTTTTCGGTTCGGTTTGAACCGATCAGATTGGGTTTAAAATTACTTTCTAGTCCTTTAGAGTGCGGTTCCCGGTTCTTATCGGTTCTAAAAAAAACGGATTTTATTACGTTTTTTCCACGACCCGTGACACGGTTGGGAACCGATAAGAGAGTCTTGCTTGGCGGATTGCCATTAACGGGCAAGTTTTGGTTAGGCTGGCACTATGTCTGAGAAACCCAAAAGAAAAACCGGACCCACTGGGTTTCAGCACTGTGGCCTCTGTGGGGAAGCCTTTGCTAAGGCTGACCCACACACCACTTGTGTATATTGTCTGGGGTTTGACCACCTCAATGCAGACTGCCAGATTTGTAAGAATTTTCCTGCTGCCACCGTGGAAAGAGAGTTGGTAGGCTCAGGGAAAGGGAGGCCAAAAAGTCCGCTGACCCGGATGGCCAGCCCGGTTCGGTTCCAGCCGAACCTGAGGGAGTGCCCTCTAACCAGGGCGATACTTCCTCGGCCAAACGAAGAGCCAGCTCTGAGGAGCCAGTTCCAACTAAAAAGTCAGCTAATTTGGGCCAAAAGTTCTTCTCCAACTGCTGAGGAAATAGCCAAAGCTATTCAAATTGTCCAGTCTCTTTCTCAGTTCTGTCCGAACCGACACCATTAGGGAAGCGCCGTTCAGACGGTTCCCGATTCAGGATTATGATTTTGAGGATTTTTATGAACCGGAGGAAGGGAGGAGGGTATGAGGAGAGTGAGTGTGATTTTGAAAGTCTGGATGTGCCCATTGAACGGACATTCTCCAGACAGACCCCAGGAGTGTCCCTTCCAGGCTATCTGAGTCCCCTCTCATTTTTGTTTTACAAGAAAGTTGCTGAGACTCTGCAACTCCTGTTGAAAGCTGTTGATGATCAAGAAGAGCCTGATTTTGTGGAATGATGGATATTCCAGAGTTCAGGAGACTGTCTATTCCCTTGCACAAATCTTTTAGGAAACAGACAGTAAAATTCAAAAACTCCTCATTCTATCCTCCCTGTGGATAAAAGGATGGACAAGAGGTATGCTTTATCAGGCTCTGATATGGAGTTCCTCTCCCAGCAGTGCAGCCATGTGGGGTAGTGCAGGCTGCAGCCTGTGACAAGGCTAATATTCCTCTAGCCTCTCACCCTCCTGAAAAAGATTCCAGGAGGATGGATGCCATGGCAAAGAAACAGTACATGGCAGCATCTTTGGGACTCAGACAGGCAAATTATATGGCTTATGCAGCTATGTACCAGAAATCCAGGTGGGATACTGTCCTGGCCCTAGCAAAACAGGCCCCTGACCAGCTTGCCAGGGAGCTGGAGCAGGTGGCTGCGGATGGTATTGAGGCATCCAAGGTGCAATTTCATGCTGCAGTAGACTCTAATGATGTTTCATCAAGAGTCATGGCTACATCTGTGTCTCTTCGCAGAATGGCTTGGCTCAGATGTACTGCCCTGTCACAGGATACTCAGTCTAAGGCTATGGATTTTCCTGTTGTGGGCAATTCTCTGTTTGGGGAGCAGACAGAGAATTATATGAAGAAAATGGATGAGTATAGGACCACGTATAGGAGTGCACAGGCCAAAGAAAGGCAAGTCACTCCTCAAAGGCAGCATGTCAGGGGCAGGGGCAGGCCTTTTCATAGGCCTTTTTACCAAGCCCAGGCCTCCTCTTCTGCTTATGCCCAGAGGGGGTTCTTTAGAGGAAGGGGCAGAAGGGGTTCTAGTAAGCCTTCTTCTACTTCTCAACCCAAAGCCCCTGCAAAACAGGCTCCCTGATGGGGTGGCCAGGGCCGATTCTCCACTACCGGTAGGGGGCAGGCTGGCTTACTTTGTCCAGGACTGGAAGTCTTTAACATCAGACAAGTGGGTCCTGGAAGTAGTAAGCCAGGGACTGGTTCTCAGCTCCAAAAAATTTCCGAAGATGAGAGCCAGGTCTTTTCCACCTGCAAACTCATCAGAGGCACTTGCCCTGGAAGCAGAAGTTTCTTCCCTCCTGGCTCTCAGAGCCGTGGAAAGGGTTCTACCCATACACAGGGCAAAGGGTTGTACTCCAGGTACTTCCTTACCCCAAAAAAGACAGGAGAATGGCGGCCCATCCTGGATCTCAGGTATCTAAACAAGCACCTTTTAAAACCAAAGTTCAAAATGGTGACCCTGGGGATTTTTTTACCCTCTCTAAGGCCAGGGGACTGGCTAGCCTCCCTGGACCTCAAGGATGCCTACTTCCATGTCCTCATCCGAAGCTCCCATCGAAAGTACCTCAGATTCGAACTGCCCTCAGGCCATTACCAGTTCAGAGCAATGCCCTTCGGCCTCACCTCGGCCCCGAGGGTGTTCACAAAATGCCTGGCAGTAGCAGTTGCTCATTTAAGAAGGCAAAAGATTGCCATCTTTCCTTATCTGGACGACTGGCTCATTGTAGGCCAGTCTCCAGAACAGGTCAAACTACACTTACAAGTAACCCAGCAACTGCTTACATCTCTAGGTTTCCTTCTCAGTCTTCCAAAGTCAGTTCTGGAGCCTGTCCAGCTTCTCACCTTCATAGGCGCAGAACTGAACACAAAAGAAGCCAGAGCCTTCCTTCCTCTGGAAAGAGCAAGGACCCTGGTGTCTCTGGCCTCTTCTTTCACCCTGCAGGTCTCTCGACCAGCAAGGCATTTTCTACAGCTCCTGGGGCACATGGCTGCTTCTACAGCAGTAGTGCAGGGAGCGAGATTTCAGATGAGGGACATACAGTTCCATTTGAGAGCCTTTTGGTCTCAAAGGACAGATCCTCTAACCAAATTGATTCCAGTGACTCGAACCCTGATCCAGGCCCTTCAGTGGTGGCAGGATCAGAACAATCTGAGACAGGGGGTTCCCTTCACTCCCCAGTCTCATTCCTTGACCCTTACTACAGATGCATCCCTCTTGGGGTGGGGAGCTCACATGGGCGTCCTTTCCACCCAGGGGCTGTGGTCCCCTCAGGAATCTCTGCTTCGACATCAATTTGCTAGAACTCAGAGCAGTTTTTCTAGCACTCCAGGTTTTTTCCACATCTGTTCAGAACAAGGTTGTTCAGGTCAGAACAGACAATACCACTACAATGTGGTACATCAACAAGCAAGGGGGCACTCGGTCTACGGCCTTGTGCACTGAAGTAATGAAGTTGTGGTCTCTGGCTTATCCTCTGAACACCTCCCTTACGGCAGTTCACCTCCCAGGCAAGGACAATGTCCTAGGGGATGCTCTCAGCAGGATTTCCCAGGGCCATCACGAATGGGCACTGGACCCCCTTGTACTGGAGGTAGTATTTGCCAGATGGGGCACCCCGCAAATAGATCTCTTTGCAGCCCCAGACAATCACCAACTTCCCCTTTTTTGCTGCAGGCCCCCAGTGTTGGGCTCAGTCCCTCTGGATGCCTTCCTCCTCAGTTGGGAAGGGAAGTTTCTCTATGCTTTTCCCCCCTTCCCCCTTCTTTTCAAAGTGCTAGTCAGAATCAGATCTCAATACTGCAAGATGATCCTGATTGCTCCAGATTGGGCCAGGCAGCCCTGGTACCCACTCCTCATGTCCTTAGCAGTCCACCTTCCCCTGTGTCTTCCCAGGAATCACAACCTGTTAACCTGTGCCCAGGGGAGAGTTTGGTATCCGAACCTCAAATCTCTCAATCTCAAGGCATGGCTCTTGAAGAGTTAGAGTTTGCTGACCTACACCTTTCCCAAGGTGTATTGGATATATTGAAGGCCTCTAGGAAGCCTTCCACCAGGGCTACCTATAATTCAAAATAAAAGAGACTTTCCATATGGTGTGCTGGTAAACATATTTCCCCAGAATGTGCTGGCGTGCCCACGATCCTGGATTATTTGGTGCATTTGAATTCCTTGGGGCTGAGACCAGCTACCCTAAAAGTGCATTGGCAGCTGTGTCTGCCTTCTTATCAGCAGGTAAGCCCTCTTCTTTTTCAGCTCACCCTGTGTTCTCCAAGTTTTTTAAAGGGTTGCTTCACACCAACCCCTCGTTCAGGGACCCTGCCCCTGCTTGGGATCTTAATATTTGCATTGCTCAGCTTGTGCAACCCCCTTTTGAGCCATTGTCTTCAGCAGAGCTTAAGTACTTGACTTGGAAAACTGTGTTTCTGGTAGCCATCACCTCTGCCAGGCGCATAAGTGAGCTACAAGCATTGTCAGTGGAGCTTGATTTTATCTTCTTTCATAGGGATAAGGTGGTCCTCAGGACTAACAGGAAGTTTTTGCCTAAGGTGGTTTCAGACTTTCACCTTAATCAATCCATGTCTCTTCCTGTGTACTTCACTGACCATTCCTCCTCTGGTGAGAGGAGATTGCACAGTTTAGATGTCAAAAGAGCCCTTAGTTACTATATAGAACGTACCAAGGGTCACAGGTTCGAATCCCTCCAATTGTTCCTCACTTATGGTGAGGTTGGTAAAGGGAAACCTGCCACTAAAAGATCCATTGCCAGGTGGATTGTCTCTTATATCCAATTCTGCTATGAAAAACTGGGTAAGGTTCCTCCCTCAGGCCTGAGGGCTCACTCTTCCAGAGGTACAGCTGCGTCTCTGGCTGCTGCCAGGGACATCCCTATCCTAGAGATATGTCAAGCAGCTACCTGGAAAACAGTTCACACTTTTACTAAGCATTATCTCCCTGGATATCCAGGCTAGGAGTGATGCTCGATTTGGCACAGCTGTGCTTCAGAGCCTATTTCCCAAGTAGGTTCTGTCCCTCCTCCATGGAGGTACTGCTGTGTAGTCTGCATATGTCATAATATAGCAAGACTTCATGTTGTTTGAAGAAAAAATTACTCACCTTAGTAATGTTGTTTCTTCTAATGGAGTCTTGCTATATTATGACCTCCCCCAGCCTGCCCCTCTCAGAACCTCTATTTTTGGGATGTGGGTGGGCAGTGCAATGTTGGCACTTCATTGATGCCCACTTTATTTTCACCCTTTCTAGGGTGCTTAGGTGTTGCTTATTTTTTCTTTCTTGAATCCCCCGACTTGAGTCTTTGTTTTGGGATCAAGATCAAAAATGTGTTTTTGTAGTTAGTGGCCAGTGGCTAGTGCAGGTTTACGCTTCTACACAGAACCTTAGTGAGTTTTTGCTCGTAAAGATCTGACAGTTTAAGTTTGAGCTACAACAGACAGAGTGTTCAACCGAGCTCGCGATCAAGATTCCATGCCCTGCATGGAAAGTTAAGTCTTTCATCTCCGGAGCAGTTCTAACCTGGGGTTATACTGCATATGTCACAATATAGCAAAACTCCATTAGAAGAAACAACATTACTAAGGTGAGTAATTTTTTCTTCTCTGTGCTTCCCCCCTTTCCCTCTTCTGTTCAAAGTGCTAGTCAAAATCAGATCTCAACCATGCAAGATGATCCTGATTGCTCCAGATTGGCCCAGACAACCCTGGTATCCGCTTCTACTGTCCTTAGCAGTCCATCTTCCCCTCTGTCTTCTCAGGAATCACAACCTGTTAACCTGTGCTCAGGGAAGGGTTTGGTACCCGAACCTCAAATCTCTCAATCTCAAGGCCTGGCTCTTGAAGAGTTAGAGTTTTCTGGTTTACACCTCTCCCAAGGTGTAATGGATTCTGCCAGGGCTACTTATAATTCCAAATGGAAGAGATTTTCCATATGGTGCTCTGGAAAGCATATTTCCCCAGAATCTGCTGATTTACCCACAGTCCTGGATTACATGGTCCACTTAAATACCTTGGGGCTGAGACCAGCTACCCTAAAAGTGCATCTGGCAGCTGTGTCTGCTTTTATCTCAGCAAGTAAGCCCTCTTCTCTTTCTGCTCAGTAGTGGGCAAGATTATGGAGGCACTCCTTAAGGAAAGGATAGTGCAACACCTGGAATCCATAGGGGCACAGGATCCAAGACAGCATGGGTTTACAAAAGGAAGGTCCTGTCAAACTAATCTCATAGATTTCTTTGACTGGGTAACCAGAGTAGTGGACCAAGGGGGAGCAGTTGATGTCGCCTACCTTGACTTCAGCAAAGCTTTTGACACTGTTCCACATAGAAGATTGATAAATAAGCTGGGTAGGCTCGGGTGGGTCAGAAGTTGGTCAACTGGGTGGCAAACTGGTTGACGGCAGAAAACAGAGAGTGGTGGTAAATGGTATACAGTCAGAAGAGATGCAAGTCACAAGTGGGTACTTCTAGGGATCAGTCCTGGGGCCAGTCCTCTTCAACATTTTCATTAGTGACCTTGCAGATGGACTAGAGGTGAAGGCTTGTCTGTTTGCAGATGACATCAAGATCTGCAACAGAGTAGATGATCCAGATGGGGTGGGCAGAATGAGAAGAGATCTGGATAAACTAGCAGAATGGTCAGAAGAGTGGCAACTGGGATTTAATGCAAAGAAGTGCAAATCATGCACATAGGGAAGAGAAACCCGAAGCCACCTATAGGCTGGGAGGAGTTGCTAGCAGTCACAAAGGAAGAAAGAGACTTGGGCATCATCATCACTGATGACCTAAAATCATCCAAGCAGACCTCTAAAGCAGTAGGTAAGGCTAGGGGGTGTTAGGGTGTATTAGTAGGGTATCACAAGTCGTAAGAGGGAGGTAATAATCCTCTGTACAAGACACTGGTTAGGCACCATCTGGAGTATCATGCGCAGTATTGGAGGCCACACCTTCACAAAGACATTAACCAAATTGAGGCAGTCCAGAGAAGGGCAACAAAATGGTGCAGGGACTGCATCAGAAGACATATGAGGAAGATTAACGTGCTCAATATGTATACCCTTGAGCAAAGGAGGGAGAGAGGTGATATGATCGAGGCATTCAAACACCTTAAGGGCATAAACAAGGTGAAAGAGTCTAACATGTTTAAATATAAGAAAAATAGCAGGACAAGAGGACTTAGCATGAGATGAGAGGGAGGCCGATTAAGGGGGAATGTGAGGAAATTCTTTTTCACAGAAAGGGTGGTGGATGCATGGAATGGCTTACCACAAGAAGTGGTGGCTATGAATACAGTGCAGGGCTTCAAACAGGCATGGGATAGGCATAAGGGAGCAATACAAATGACTATGAATAGATAGGCCACTGACAGAGCAAAGGCCGATGGCACATTTATAAGGTAGAAAAAGAAATGGGCAGACTGGATGGGCCTTGCGGTCCTTATCTGCCGTCAGCTTCTATGTTTCTATGTCTATGGCTCACCCTGTATTCTCCAAGTTTTTCAAGGAATTGCTTCACACCAACTTTCCATTCAGGGACCCTGCCCCTGCTTGAGACCTTAATGTTTGCATTGCTCAGCTTATGCAACCCCCTTTTGAGCCTTTGTCTTCAGCAGAGCTTAAGTACTTGACTTGGAAAACTGTGTTTTTGGTAGCCATCACTTCTGCCAGATGCATAAGTGAATTACAAGCTTTGTCAGTGGAGCCTGATTTTATCTCCTTTCATAGAGATAAGGTGGTCCTCGGGACTAATAGGAAGTTCTTGCCTAAGGTGGTTTCAGATTTCCACCTTAATCAATCTATTTCTCTTCCTGTGTACTTCACTGACCATTCCTCCTCTGGCGAGGAGGCTGCACAGTTTAGATGTCAAAAGAGCCCTTAGCTACTGCATAGAGCGTACCAAGGGTCACAGGTTTGACTCCCTCCAACTGTTCCTCATTTATGGCGAGGTTGGTAAAGGGAAACCTGCCACTAAAAGATCCATTGCCAGGTGGATTGTCTCTTGTATCCAATTTTGTTATGAAAAACTGGGTAGGTTCCACCCTCAGGCCTGAGGGCTCACTCTACCAGAGGTACAGCTGCTTCCCTGGCTGCTGCCAGGGACATCCCTATTCTAGAGATATGTCAAGCAGCTACCTGGAAAACAGTTCATACTTTTACCAAGCATTACTCCCTGGATATCCAGGCTAGGAGGGTTGCTCGGTTTGGCGCAGCTGTGCTTCAGAGCCTATTTCCTAAGTAGGGTCTGTCCCTCCTCCATGGAGGTACTGCTTTGTAGTCTGCATATGTCATAATATAGCAAGACTTCATGTTGTTTGAAGAAAAAATTACTCACCTTAGTAATGTTGTTTCTTCTATTGGAGTCTTGCTATATTATGACCTCCCCCCTGCCTGCCCCTCTCAGAACCTCTGTTTTTGGGATGTGGGTAGGCAGTGCAGTGTTGTTACCTAGTAGGTGCCCACCTTGTTGTTTTTCACCCTCCTTTTTGGGGTGACTTGGTGTTGTGTTTTTCATTTTTTGGGTCTCCTGACTTGAGTCTTTGTTTTGGGACAAAAAGTGTTCTTATGTTTAGTAGCCAGTTGGCTAGTGTAGGTTTACAGCTTCCACACAGGACCTCAGTGAGTTTAGCTCGTAAAGATCTGACGGTTTGAGTTTGAAGAACAACAGACAGAGTTTCAACCGAGCTCGAGCTCAGTGTTCCATGCCTGGCATGGAAAGTTAACTCTTTCACCTCCGTAGCAGTTCGAAGGTTGGGACTCACTGCATATGTCATAATATAGCAAGACTCCAATAGAAGAAACAACATTACTAAGGTGAGTAATTTTTGATTCCTGACCAATGCGGGAAGAAGATCTATTCCTCTTCTACCCATGGTATTAGGGCCCTTAATTATGTTGCACATATGGGGTATTTTCAGAAGACCATCCTTAGTCAGGTGGAATCTAATTTGGACTCCCTTCTTATGTCACAGACTAAGCAGGAAGTGGCAGAGCTCGTCGGTTCTGCTCGTTTGGCCAGTCGGCACATGCTTCGTGCCACCTACGACACAGTGGCACAGCTGGCAGGAGCTTGGCCTTCGCCATAGGCCTATGGCATCATGCCTGGCTCCATGTGTCAGGTTTGGTCCCTGAAGTGCAATCTGCTCTTCAGGGTGCTCCTGTCAGGGGTTCGGTGCTGTTCGGAGGTGATGTCAAGGACATCATTACCGAACTGCAGGAGAAGGGCATTGCACTAAAGTCTGTTAACTCTATGTACAGGCCCCCTCAAGGGCAGCAGTGTCCTTTTCACAGACAAAACCGACAAAGACAAAAACCACAGGGCAAACGGGCCAACAAATGTCGGGCCCCTCCAGCAACCAGACTCCCCCCAGCAAAAAAGCCACGGGAGCCTCAACTGCTGCGCTGCCCCACATCTCCTGACTCCATGCCTCTCCCACTGCCTCTGGAGGTTCCAGAGCAACTGGTAGGGGGGAGATTCTCCTCCCATCTGCCGGGTTGGGAGAGGATAACGTCAGACGCATGGGTGCTCCAGTTGATATCAGTAGGACACTCAGTAGAGTTTCTGCATCAAAAGCCCTATGAGGAGAGACTAAAGGACCTCAATATGTACACCCTGGAAAGGAGGAGGGAGGAGGGATATGAGGGATGCCTTTAAATATCTCACAGGAGTAGATAAGGTACAGGAGGGTAGTATTTTTCAGAAAAAAAGTGTTCAAGAACAAAGGGACATGCTATGAATCCGGAGGGGGCTAGATTCAGGAGAGATGTAAGGATGTACTTCTTCACAGAAAGAGTGGTGGATTCCTGAAACAGCCTTCCAGCGTAGATAGTGGGAGCAAAGATAGTGGTTGGGTTCAAGAATGCATTGGATAAGTACAATGGAATCATAATGGAAAGGAAGGGGTGCAGGGGAACAGCTGTAGAGCAAGTACAATCTGCGGTAGTAATGTAGGAAGGAGAAAAATGGGCAGACTGGGTGGGCAAAGTTGTCCTTACCTGCATCAAATTCTGTTTCTATATTTGTTTCTGAGATTGTTCATCTGCACACAGGCAGGTTTTCCAGGCCCTTCCTCTTGGGAGGTCCCCTGAGCACTCTTGCAGCCCTGGCAGGGACCTAGACTGGTCATCCATAACCCTCCTCCTCCCCTCCTCTGCCCCTTCCCCTGCTTTGCCAGGTGTTTCGGGTCCCCTGCGGCCTGTGATCTGGCAGCAATTCAGATCTATGGCTGGTGTGTTACACCAGTACCACCTTAAGTCAGGCCAGGCCCAATTCTGGCCTGAAGCCCTTGTACCACCATTGTCCGAATCCAGCTCCTCCTTTCCTACTTCTTTCTCTGAGGAAGAAGATTTTTCTGTCCATCTCTCTTCTGATGCTGAGCACTCTTGGCACCAGCAGCTCCTGTCAGAGATGTTGCAGGAGCTGAATGTAGGGTCATTCATAGGTCTCAGTATTGCTACCCTGGTGATGAGATTCCTTGTGCATTTCAGTGATGACTCCTTTGTCATCCCTCCTTGTACCTGTACTTTTATGGAGACGCCCAGGAATGTCTCTCTCCATCCCTATGTCCCTCCTCCAGCCCCTAGGGACATCTAGACCATATATTGTGCTCCCGGGGTCTCCAGGTGCTATCCCTCATCCCACCTGGAAACTTCTGCTGCTGCATACCCTTTCTGGGCCTAAGTGCCTGGTGCATGACTGCCCCCCTGACACCAACTCTGCAGAGATCGATGCTTGGGGCTGGAAAGTTTTTGTGGTGGCGCGCACTGTGATGTGCATTTCTGCATATCAGGCAGTTTACGCCAGCACTTGTAGACAACACTAAGTCAGCTCTTAGCATCAGTGCCAGATGTGAGTCATCCAGGCAGGCCATTCACCTTTCCACTCAGGGCCTGAAGCTGGTGAGGCACAAAGTGAGGGCATCATATGATGCCAGCGAGGTAGCTTCCAGGCTGGTGGGGACAGCAATCTGCATTCAGGAGATGGCATGGCTTTACCTCTCCTGGTTGTTACCCTTGGCTTGATGTAGGATGGCTAACTTGGATTACCAAGGGACTTACTTTTCTCCTGTAGAGTGAGACATGGGTTGTTGGGGTGCCCTCCTGCTCCCAGGCCATGGGAGCCTTCACCTGCCCATGACCAGTCTTGGATTTCCCAGACCTATGAGCAGATCTTGCTTTGAGAGGGCTCTTGCAGTAGGTAATCACAAATATGACTGAAGCCGGCAGGCATCAGGACCCTACAGAAACATTTCTAGCTAGCAGTCTCTGGCGCAGGACCGCCCCCACGTCAGGTGACCGACATCAGGCAACATCAGTATAAAGGGGCGGTCCCCCACACCTGCCTTCCAGTTCTTTCTCGCCGTTAGCTCGTGCAGCGCCTCACGGTTAAGTTCACTGCTTCACAGTCAATCATCAGTAGTTTTACCGCCTTTTTTCCTATATTTTCATGATTTTCATCAGCCTTACCTTCAGCTGCCATGTATGTCGTCCCCGACTCCCTCCGAGCACAAAAACAAGTGCGATTCTTGCAGCGCCCAGCTCACGCATAAGGATGGACATTCCCAGTGCCTTTTTTGTCTAGGCCCTGATAATCCCGTCGAGAAATGCCAGCTCTACCAGCAGTTTAACATGGTCACCCGAAAGCGGAGGCAGCAGTCCCTAGAGGCCCACGTTCTTAAGCAGAAAATGACCTCCACGGGAAAGGAACTGACAAAACTTCGGCGGGCTTAGACTTCTGCGGAGGGCCACCACAAGAAGAAGCACCGGGACCAGGACTCCTCATCGGTCACCGTGGCGTCGGCTGGGGTCGCAGTGCTGCAGGTAAGTGTGGCGGCTGTCTTGGAGGCTTCCAAGACTGTGTCAACCCTCCCATCGGGCTCACGCTCAGGCCCCTCAGGAGCTTCCGGGTCTAAGGAGGCAGCTGCTTCCAGTAAGGTTGCTGCTCTGCAGCCTTCTGGTTCGAGTGGCCCGGATAAGTCATACATTGGCTCCTCCGACGCCTGCCTGGGTAAGGCCGTTAAGTTGCCCGACCCTTCGGGGCAGCGCACGGCCTCCAAAACACCTGCCAAGGCTGTCCCTCCTTCGTGGCCTTCGTCGGGCTCTGGGTCCGATAAGTCAGACGCCGGCTCCTCCGACATCCGCCGGATCCCGTCGATAAGATGGACGTCGGCTCCTCAGATGTCCACTCGGCATTAGAGCCGATGCCGGACCATTCAGGCCTATCCATCGTCCCAAGCTCGCCGCAACGTTCGTTGCACTCAGAGGCGCCAGCATCTCCTCTGCTGGATCCCGGGGATGGTAACCCTTCTTCCCCGGGTGAAACGGAGGAGGTGGGTACACTGCCAATGGGTCTCCAACCCGCTGGGCTGGATGACCCGACACCGGATCCTCGGACGCTGGTGCCGACGCCGGCCTACCTGCCTGACAATATCCCATTGCTAAACGCTGCCCCTACACTAGGCCTGCCATTCTGGGCCCACCCACTGGGCCTCTTCTGGTGCCTTCTGCTCCTGCAGACCCTGCCAGTGCCTGGGTATCCGAACCAGTCCTATCCGACACCATCATACCCGGGCCCGCAGTTTCCAGCACCCCAGTACCCGATGCCACAGTACACGATGCCCTAGTACCCGACGCCGGGCTTCCCGCCGTCAGGATATGGATACACACCTTACGGATACCCCCAGTATCCATATTCCCCTCCTCCTCCGCCGCTTCCATAGCCACCGGTGGACTTGAAGGAGACTCTGGCGTCCTGGTGGGCTGAGGCCAAAGCTCAGCTCACCAGGGAGGTAGAGAGCCATCTTCCGACACCAGTCCCAGTTCCGGACTCCCTACGTCGGAGGTGAGAGACTCCCTCCCCACCTCCGGATGCCAGGGGTGAGCCCACTGGTTCCAGGGCAGAGCAGGGCAGGATACACTTCCCTGAGGGCTTCCCAAGGGGTCCGTTCCTCCCACGCGCCGGGAGGAGGAGTCTTCTTCCTCTTCATCCTCCTCGGACACCTCGGATGACTCCGATGATTGTTCTGACCCAGACGACAAGCACTGCACTCTGGACAAGCCCAGGCCTAGGACTCCTCCAGAGAATCCTTCCTTCACGGAGTTGCTGTGCAACATCCAGGCAGTTCATCAGTGGTACTCCCTGAAGCCAGATCCACAGCATAAGAAACTCGCTGCACACCTGGATCTGCCCGAGACTGCTCCGACCCTGGTGCTACCCCTGATTGAGCCTCATGCCAACCTTGTTTCCACCATTTGAAAGGTCACTGCACAGAGCCCACCATTTGGAAACAACCGACAGCATTAGCCCCCCCCTTCCTAGGAAGTTGGACAGGCTTTATCAGGCTCCAGAGGGTGTTGACTCTTTGAATTCACACCCTCGAGCCGATTCGGTCGTGATTAGCGCTGCTCACGGCTGGACGGCTAACCCCAAGCACTTGAGCTCATCACCACCTGACAAGGAATCTCGCCTTCTGGACCAGTACGGGAAGAAGGTCTACGCTTCTTCCACTCTGGATATTAGGGCCCTGAATTATGTCGGTCATATGGGGGATTACCAGAAGGCGATCCTTAGCGAGGTGGAGACTAAATTGGACTCCCTGCCTGAGTCTCAGACGAAGCAGGAAGTGGCAGATCTAGTCCGGTCTGTGCATTTGACCAGTCAGCACATGCTTCATGCCACGTATGACGCAGTGAACGCTGCTGGTCGGAGCTCGGCTTTCGCCATTGGTTTGCGGTGTCATACCTGGCTCCGGGTGACGCACCCTTGAGGGGTTCAGTGCTGTTCGGTGGCGATGTCAAGGACATCATCACCAATCTGCAGGAGAAGGGTACTGCACTTAAGTCGGTTGACTCCTTGTACAGGCTCCCACAGGCTCAGCGTCGTCCCTTTCGCAGACGTTCTCGGCAAAAGGCGAAACCTCAAGGAAAGCGGGCCAACAAGCGTCTGGCCTCTCTGGCTGCAAATCCCCCCACCCAAAAAAGCAGCGGGGGCTTCAGCCATGATGCTGCTCCACACCTCCTGACTCCTTTCCTCTCCCACAGCCTCTGGGTCTTCCAGAGGAACCAGTAGGAGGGAGATTCTCCCTCCATCTACCGGGTTGGGAGAGGATCACTACCGACACTTGGGTGCTCCAGCTGATCGCAGAAGAACACTCAATAGAGTTTCTTCGGAAACCTCCTCGAAACCCCCTCCCAGGTCGTCTTACTCCCCAGAACATCTTCTTTTGGTCCGAGAGGAAATATCCTCTCTCTTTCTGAAGGAGGCGATAGAGCCCGTTCCTCCCCATCTTCAGGGAACAGGTTACTACTCCCATTTCTTCCCGGTCCCAAAAAACTCAGGAGAGGTGAGACCGATTCTCAACCTCAGCTCCCTGAATGTGTTCTTGGAGTACAAAAGGTTCAGGATGCTCTCCCTGCAGAGTCCCCTGCCCCTTCTTCGGCCAGGACAGTGGCTGTGCGCTCTGGACATGCAGGATGCTTACCTGCATATCCCTATTCACCCTTCCCACCGCAGATACCTGCATTTTGCGTTCCAGGGGGACCATTACCAGTTCAAGGCCCTCCCATTTGGTCTTTCCTTGGCGCCCCGAGTATTCACCAAATGCCTTTTGGTGGTAGCGGCCTTCCTGCGTACCCAGGGGGTGCAGGTTTTCCCGTACCTGGATGATTGGCTCCTAGTGGCCTCGTCCAGGGAGGAGCTCCTGCACTTCCTTTCCCTTACCCTGCAGGTTTTTGCCTGCCTGGGTGTTACAGTCAACCAGGCCAAGTCCCACCTGATCCTGTCCCAGAGGCTCCAGTTTATTGGGGTGATCCTGGACACGGCCTCTGGCATGGCATTCCTGCCACTGGACAGGGCAGCCTCACTCCAGGCTCAGGTCAGCCTGTTGTCCAGCTGCAAGCGTGTCAGTGCCAGGTTGGTCCTTCACCTCCTCGGGCTCATGGCGGCTGCTATTCCAACAGTCCCTCTCGCTCGGCTCCACATGAGAATCTCTCAGTGGACGCTTCGGTCTCAGTGGAATCAGTTGGCGGCCGACCTAGATCAACTAGTTCTGGTCTCCAGTCCTATGGCTTGGGACTTGCAATGGTGGATGGTTCAGGAGAATCTTTGCTGGGGAGTTCCCTTCTGTCTTTCTCCCCCTAGTGGGCCAGTCCTCAGACCAAGTCAAGTCAGCTTTAGAGGTCACCCAAAGACTTCTAGAATCATTGGGCCTCATTCTAAATTTAGAGAAGTCTGCTCTAGAGCCAGCCCAGAATCTCACTTTCATAGGGGTGGAAATAGATACAGTTCAGGCAAGAGCATTTCTTCCTCTCTCAAGGGTTCAGTCACTGGTCACTTTGGCCTCCTCTTTTCATCCTCTAGTGTCTCGGCCAGCCAGACACTTTCTGCAGCTGCTGGGTCACATGGCAGCTTCCACAGCAGTAGTTCAGGGAGCAAGATTTCAGATGAGAGAGATTCAGTTTCATCTCAGATCTTTCTGGTCTCAGAAAAAGGACCCTCTCTCTAAACTGGTTCCAGTCTCCAAAACCTTGGTCCAGACCCTTCAGTGGTGGTTGGAGGAAGACAATCTTTGACAGGGGGGCCCCTTCATCAGTCAGGTCCCTTCTGTGATTCTCACCACAGATGCCTCCCTGTTGGGGTGGAGGGCCCACCTAGGTCATCTCACAGCTTAGGGAACTTGGTCACACCAGGAGTCCCTTCTGCACATAAATCTTCTCGTATTAAGAGCTGTCTTCCTGGCTGTCCAGACATTCTTAACAGTTGTCCAAGGGAAAGTGGTGCAGATCAAAACAGACAATACCACAACCATGTGGTATATCAGCAATCAGGGAGGTACTCGGTCCTTGGCCCTGTGCACAGAAGCCATGAAAATCTGGTCTCTAGCCTATTCCTTTCATGCTTCTCTGGTGGTGGTGCATCTCCCAGGGAAGGACAACATCCTAGCAGATGCTCTCAGCAGGATTTCCAAGGGTCACCACGAATGGACCCTGAACCCTGTCATTCTTCAGGTCATTTTCAGGAAATGGGGCACCCCAGAGATAGATCTCTTTGCAGCCACAGACAATCATCAACTCCCTCTTTATTGTTGCAGATCACCCCTTCTGGGTCCTGTTCCCCAGGATGCTCTTCTACTAAATTGGACAAGCAGGTTTCTGTGTGCATTTCCTCCTTTTCCTCTGATATTCAGGGTCCTGATAAAGATCAGGTCACAGCCTTGCAAGGTGATTCTGGTGGCTCCAGACTGGGCCAGACAGCCTTGGTATCCTCTGCTGTTGTCACTGTCAGTAACACTGCCCTTGTGTCTTCACAGGCAGTACAATCTTCTCACCTTCTCTCAAGGGAGGATTCTGTACCCCAGCCTTCAGACTCAAAGCCTGGCCCTTGAAGAGCTAGAATATGCAAGTTTGTATCTTTCCCAATCAGTTTTGGATATTTTAAAAGTTAGCAGGAAGCCTGCTACTAGGAAGACTTACAACTCCAAATGGAAAAGGTTTGGGTTTTGGTGTTCCTGTAGGCATATTAAGTCAGCGCTGGCTGACATTGCCACTGTTTTGGACTATTTGGTACATCTTAACAGTTTAGGCCTCCGGCCTACTACTCTCAAAGTGCATTTGGCAGCTGTGTCTGCCTTTCTTTCAACTGGTAAGGGCTCTTCCATAGCTTCTCATCCAGTTTTCAAGAAATTCTTCAAAGGCTTAGTTCATGTCAATCCTCCATTTCGGGAGCCTACTCCTTCCTGGGATCTGAACATCTGTATTGCACAACTTATGCAGCCCTCTTTTGAACCTTTATCTTCAGCTGAGCTGAAATACTTGACTTAGAAAACTGTATTCCTGGTGGCCATTACCTCTGCTAGGAGGATCAGTGAACTACAGGCCTTATCAGTGGAACCTGATTTCATTTCCTTGCCTAGGGATAAGGTGGTCCTCCGTACCAATAGAAAGTTCCTTCCCAAAGTAGTATCAGACTTTCATCTGAACCAGTCTATGTCTCTGCCTGTCATTTTCACTGATTATTCTTCCTCTGGAGAGAGGAGGTTACACAGTCTGGATGTGAAAAGGGCTCTTAGTTACTATATTGAGCACACTAAGGCCCATAGGAAGGACTGTTCTCAGTTGTTTCTCACTTATGGTGAGGTGGGAAAGGGCAAGCCTGCTACCAAGAGGTTTATTGCCAGGTGGATTGTTTCTTGTATTCAATTCTGCTACTCTAAACTTGGGAAGGAGCCTCCCTCAGGCCTGGGGCTCATTCTACCAGAGGTACAGCTGCTTCGGTCGCAGCAGCTAGAGATATACCTTTAGTGGATATATGTAAAGCAGCTACCTGGAAATCTGTTCACACCTTCACCAAGCATTACTCTTTGGACATTCATTCACGAAGTGATGCTAGGTTTGGCACAGCTATGCTGCAGATCTTGTTCCCAAAATAGGTTCTGTAACTCCCTCCTCCAAGAGGGTACTGCTTGGTAGTCTGCATATAGTCAGAATACAGCAAGACTTCATGTTGTTTGAAGAAAAAATTACTCACATAGTAATGTTGTTTCTTCTAATGGAGTCTTGCTGTATTCTGACCTCCTTCCCTTCCTGCCTCCTCTACTGGAACCTAGTAGTTTTGAGATGTGGTGGGGCAGGCACAGTGCTGCACTCCAGAGGTGCTCTGGACATGCCTCCATCTCTTGGGGTGTTTTTTCTTTCAGTTTGGTGAATCACTGTTGTGTTCTTTTTGGTTTTTTTTTCAACTTGAGTCTTTGACCCTAAAACCCTGTGTTTGCCACTTGGCACAAACATTTTGAAACAGTTTCTTACTTTGGGCTAGCTAGTTTAGAGCTCGTAAGAATCTGACGGTTACACTTCAGAGTGCCACAGACAGAGGTTTGAAAACCGAGCTCGAGCTCAACGTTCTATGCCTTTGCATAGAGTTAACCCTTTACTCTCCGGAGCAGTTCAAGTGCTGGGGCTAACTGCATATAATCAGAATACAGCAAGACTCCATTAGAAGAAACAACATTACTATGGTGAGTAATTTTTTCTTACCTACCGCAAGAACCCTCTCGAAGTAAGATAGTACAGTTACATAAGAACTTACTGTAACAGTAGATCTTCGAGAGAGGCTCTTGCAGTAGGTAATACCTTCCTGCCCTCCATCCCCCTAAGCTTTTTCAGCTCCTTTTCCAGTGATGGAAACATCCACTTCTCTCTTGTCTTGCCTTTTTTGGACTTTGGTGGGAAAGAACTGGAAGGCGGGCATGGGGGACCACCCCTTTATATTGACATTGGTCACCTGATGTGGGGGCGGTCCCTCACCAAAGACTGCTGGCTAGAAATTCTTCCGTGGGGTCCTGATGCCTTTCGGCTTCAGTTCTATTTGTTTTTACCTACTGCAATAGCCTCTCTCGAAGATCTACTGATCTTACTTCGAGACACAGCTCTTGCAGCAGGTTACACCATTAGGACTGAAGCCGGCAGGCGTCAGGACCCCACGGAAAAATTCTAGCTAGCTATCTTCAGCGGGACACCCCCGACGCCGGTCCCGCCTCCGACGCCAGACGAGACATAAGGGGCGGTCCCGCCCGATTCCCCTGTTCTTTCCTCACGCCGACTTGCATGTCTCGACCCTTCAGTTCAGCTCTAGTGCGCGACGAGTGGTTAAGTTCTTTCCTACGGGAAATTCGGATTTCTTTAAGCAAGTTTTTTTCTGATGTCCTCTCCGACCTCCGGTCACTCCTCCAAGTATGCTTGTGGGAAACAGATCCCCTTCAAAGACCCTCACGCGGCCTGTGTCCGGTGCCTAGGCCCAGACCACGATACCAGGGCTTGCTCCTTCTGCCAGGGGTTTAATAGCAGAACCCGGATCCGTCGCCAGAAGGCCCTTCAGGCTTTTTTGCTGGAAGAAAAGCTAAAGACCATGTCTTCCAAGGGGGACTCTTCAAAAAAGTCCCACAAGCACGCTGAAAAACGAAGGGAGAAGGCCCCTTCCAGGTCCCTACCAGGCCTCAGACTCACGCAGCTCCGGTTCCAGGTCCGACCGCTCCCCCTCCAGGGCCAGCTCTCAGCATCCCCCTGCTGCGGTTAAGAAGTCTTCCTCTTCTCAGGCCAAGACTGCCAGGCCGTCCTCGTCCTCCAGGGCCTTGGTCAAGTCTGGGGATCGCCACCATCATCATAAGTCGGGTTCCCGCCCTTCTGAACCCGACGTCAGGTAGGCTTCCTTGCCTCCTCGCAAGACCTTGGAGCTTACCTCTCTGAAGAGACCGCAGGACCCGACGCCGGTGCGTCCGTCGTCGTCCTCTCGCCATAGATCCCCGGAGCCGCCGCCGGCCAGACGACCGTCGCCGGCCAGGCCAACACCTCATCGGACGCCGGTAGGGGGACCGGCGCCCGCTCCTATCAAGAAGAGAACCCCGACGCCTCCGACTGACGCCGGTCAGGAGACAATAACCAAGGAGGAGTTGACTCAGCCCGAGGACCAGACGGGCGACCCCGGTCCTGTCGAGACGTCCAGGGAACCCTCGCCATTACCCGAGCCCCCTGTGGAGCCGACGCCGGGACCCGACGACCGTCCACTGGCGCCCGGACCGTCGTCGGGCCTTTCCATGGTAGATGTGAAGGAGCTGTTCACTTACTGGTGGGACACCATAAAGAAGGACATGGTTCCCACCCTCCTCCTCCTCTTCCTCCTACGCCGATTACTCCTCCGGTTCCTGCACCCCCCTCGCCATCGGGGTCGGCAGGCCGATTACCTCCTCCCCGGGAGCACAGAACACCTCCCAGGGGGAGACCAGACAAACAGAGACCTCCGTCCAAATCCTCTTCTAGGTCACCCAGCCCCAAGAGACCCAGAAGACGCCGACGATCACCTTCGACGGAGGACACGGGATCAGAGTTCTAAACATCCAGATCCCCATCTCCCCTCTCCATCCCTTCTCCGGATCCACGTGAGATGCCAAAGTCTCCTCCGGATGACCCTTCGTTCTCGGATATTATGAGACACATCCAAGAGAACATGGGATGGGATGCGGAAGAGCTAGACCCGGAAAGGCTACGCCTTGCCAAGTATCTTCGGCAGAAGGACCCCAAGTCTGTGGTGGTGCCACCCTTGGTAGACACTTTCGTGGACATTACCAAGGCAGCGTGGAAGCGACCACATTCACTCCCGGCAATGCCGAAGAAAGCTGATCGCTTGTACAAGACTCCTAGAGAAGACCAGTACTTGACTCAGCAGCCTCAGGCCGACTCTCTGGTCATAACAGCCTCACATGACCGGTCCCAGAGACCGCAACATCTGAGCACCCTGCCACCGACCCAGAGTCCAAACAGTTGGACGCTAGGGTAGGCGACGATGCTTCCGCTACCTGCGCCCATCAGATCCCTGAATTACTTGACCCACATGGTGCAGTTCCAAATGCCTTGTGGGAACAGGGTCTGATGCGGCTGAAAAACTGCTGGAAGGTGAGCAGAAGGAGGAGATGCTTCAGCTCCTCCGTGCAGGTTCGGCACTGGGAACCCAGAGTGCTACGAGCCGCATATGACTCCGCGGACTCCTCGGCCTGAGCAGCAGTTTCAGGCGTATGCATCCGGAGACACTCTTGGTTGCGCGTCTCCGGCTTTACCCCGGATGTCCAAAAGAATATCATGGACGCCCCATTCGAGGGAGAAGTCTTGTTTGGTAAACCCTCAGAGAGGATTATTACCAAACTTCAAGAGGCCGGGAAGGTGATGAGGTCGGTTCAGGCCATGTACCGACCCAAGCTTAGTTCCTTTCGCAGGAACCAAAGCCGATTTCGTGGACGGACGCAGAGGCAACAGTCCCGCCCCGCTCCACAACAGAGGGGCTCCGGCTTTCGCAGAGCCCTGGGGAAACAGCCTGCAGGCCGGAGCCAGCGTACTTCCAAGCCGGCCCAGCCAGCGGGACCCTCAGCCGCCACAGCCTGATTCCTTTCCAGCCCCCGCCCCTCAGGATCGACGGGAAATCATGGTCGGGGGTCGCATTGCGAACTTCCTGCCGGGATGGCAGGCTATAACCACCGACAGGTGGGTTCTTCAGTTGGTCGGAAGAGGCCACTATATAGAATTCGCAGAGAAGCCACCCTCGAGGCCTCCTTTGCTCTCCCGGTATCCGGGTCAGCACAAGTCTCTGATCTGGCAAGAAGTACTCGTGCTCTTGCAAAAGGGAGTGATAGAGTACGTCCCAGAGAACCAGAGAGGACAAGGACACTATTCCCACTTCTTCCTGGTTCCAAAGAAAACAGGGGACCTCCGTCCGATTCTGGACCTCAGCGACCTCAACGTGTCGGTCACCTACAAGAGATTCCGCATGGTGACTCTTCCAGGTCTTATTCCCATGCTGAAGCAAGACGCCTTCTTAGCGTCTCTAGACATGCAGGACGCATACCTGCACATCCCTATAGCTCAGGTGCACAAGAGGTTCCTGCGCTTCGAGTTTCTCGACCACCACCTTCAATTCCGAGCCCTTCCATTCGGACTGTCATCCGCACCCAGGGTCTTTACCAAATGCATGGCAGTCGTGGCAGCGTCTCTAAGGAGACAGGGCCATTATGTGTTTCCGTACCTGGACGATTGGCTTCTCATGGCCGCCTCCAGAGAGGCGTTGTTACGTGCGATCCAGAGCACCCAGGGCCTGTTCCGATCTCTGGGCATCTTAATCAACCATGAGAAGTCTCTCCTGGTACCGTCGCAGAAGCTGCAATTTATAGGCGCAGTACTGGACATCATTCAGGGAAGAGCTTTTCTTCCAGACAACAGAGCGGAGCGCATCAGATCCCTCATCAGGGAGTTATTGTCGAACAAGACCGTCCCTGCCAGGTCGGTCCTTCGCTTGCTTGGACACATGGCTGCGGCCATTCCTACCATCCCTTTCGCAAGGCTCCACATGCGGGTAACTCAGTGGATGCTCAAGGTGCAATGGGATCAAAGGCAAGACCACATGCAGCATCCGGTCAGAATCACGAACACCGTGATTCGAGACTGGCAGTGGTGGCTAGACCCAGGGTCGCTCTCCACGGGCGTCCCATTTGTAGCGCGGTCCCCGGAGGTAATCCTCACTACAGATGCCTCAGGTCTAGGGTGGGGGGCACACCTGGACGGGGTGAAGTCCCAGGGTACGTGGACCCCTTTGGAGGCTCATCTCCCTATCAATGTCCTAGAGATGAGGCCGGTCCTTTATGCCCTGCAAGCCTTTCAGTCAGAAATCCCGCCGAGTACTCTCCTGCTTCAGACAGACAACACGGCGGTGATGTATTACCTCAACAAACAAGGAGGCGCACACTCTAACCCCCTTTGCAGGGAGGCCATGAGAGTGTGGGATTGGGTAATCCGACACGGCGCGAATCTGATCACTGTACATGTTCCTGGGGTGGACAACACGATTGCTGACGGCCTGAGTCGCTCCCAGGCCAGAGTCCACGAGTGGGAACTTCTTCAAGAGGTAGCAGAGGATCTGTTTCTTCGACGGGGAACTCCAGATTTGGACTTGTTCGCATTCCCATCCAACGCAAAACTGCCCAATTTCTGCTCGCTAGATCGAGGGCCTTGTGTTTTCTGGTGAGACGCGTTGTCCCTCTCCTGGGCGGACAGATTCCTCTACGCTTTCCCTCCCTTCCCGTTGATCCAGAGAGTTCTTCTCAAACTGCGCAGGGAGCATGCAACTATGATCCTGGGGCCCCTTTCTGGCCCAGACAGATCTGGTTCCTTGCTAATTCAGCTATCCCGGAACCTCCACTCCGTTGCCGTTCAGCTCCCATCTCTTGTCTCAGGAGGAAGGTTCACTGGTCCACCCGGACTTACGCTCACTGAACCTGCATGCATGGCTCCTAGAGACATAGCCATCTTGCGTCACGGGGTGTCGCAAGAGGTTGTGGAAGTTCTTTCTGCAGCCAGAAAGCCGGCAACGCATGCGACGTATGCCATGAAATGGCGCCGTTTTTGTTTATGGTCGTGAGCATGCGATTTTTCCCCTTTAGGTTGCCCGTGGGGAGTGGTGTTGGACTACCTGCTCTCCTTCCGTTCGGCCCAGCTTACCTCTATCAAGGTGCACTTTTGTGCCATCCCTGCCTACCACCTTCCAGTGGGACATCGCACAGTGGCACAATTAGACGCCTCTCGGGAATTTTTGAGAGGGGTGTTACACCTTAGGCCACCCATTAAGGACCCAGTGCCTCCATGGGATTTGCTCTTTGTCCTGGAACAACTCACGCTCCCCCCTTCGAGCCTGCCGCGGATTGCGAGCTGCGTTTTCTGTCGTGGAAAACGCTATTTTTGGTTGCTGTTACTTCAGCGAGAAGAATTTCTGAGCTTCACGCTCTCATGTGCAAAGAGCCTTATTTAGTTTTCCACCGGGACAGAGTATCCCTGAGGACGAATCCAAAATTTTTGCCTAAGGTGGTCTCTACACTCACTCTTAATCAGGATATTGACCTGTCGGTCTATTTCCCGAACTACTCTAGTAGAGGAGAGGCTCTGCTTCACACCCTGGATGTTCACCGCAGCTTGAGGTATTACCTCAACAGAACTAAACTACTTCGTAGTTCTGAGCAACTTTTCGTTTCCTTTTCTGAAAGGATGATGGGCCAACCTGTATCCAAACAGTCCCTGTCTCGCTGGCTTGTCCAGTGTATTTCATTCTGTTATGATATCAAACAAAGCCCTCCCAGGTACAGTCCGGGTCATTCTACTAGGGGTGTGGCCACCTCCTTTGCAGCACTCCGAAACGTCTCCACTTCTGCCATATGTGCTGCAGCTACTTGGAGCTCTGTGCATACATTTATCATGCATTATAGCCTGGACATCGCCTCTCGACGAAGAGCCGGCTTCGGCCTGGCGGTACTACAGGGTCTCCTGTCCTAGATTCAGGACCTGGAATATTTTTTCCTAAGTTTCCTCCTCCCAGAATTTTGGCAGCGTTACTGCTTGGGAATCAGTCCTAATGGTGTAACTGCTGCAAGAGCTGTGTCTCTAAGTAAGATAGTATAGTTCACGTGAAGAACTTACCGTAACAGTAGATCTTCGGTACAGCTCTGCAGCAGGTACCTTCCCGCCCACCTTCCCCTTGAGGAGGCATGGCTTTCGCTTTACTATCAGGGTTTGTTCCTTTGACTTGACGGTGGATCCTCTGTCTCCCGCTTCGATGTCAGCCTGCGGCGGAAGTCTCCAGCGGAGAACTGAAATCGTGGGACCGCCCCTTGTAGCCTCGTCTGGCGTCGGAGGCGGGACCGACGTCAGGGGGTGGTCCCCACTGAAGATAGCTAGCTAGAATTTTTCCGTGGGGTCCTGACGCCTGCTGGCTTCAGTCCTAATGGTGTAACCTGCTGCAAGAGCTGTTCTCGAAGATCTACTGTTATGGTATGTTCTTACGTAACTGTACTTTACGGTAAGTTCTTACGTAACTGTACTTTCCTGCCCTCCAGTGGACTGGTTATACCCCACCAGAGGACTGAGGGATACTTTTCTTCCTCAGGGTGAACCAACTCCTCCCGTTTTGGAGGAAAGCTTGATAGTCTAACCCATCAGTTGGACTGTATGGGGAAGATTGATTCTTGGAAGATATGAAAATTACATACTGTGGCGGAGTTAGGCTACACCCTCGGCTGTGACTGATGGACCCCTTTTCTATCTCATTTCCTAGCTATCAAAACTTCTATTGCACAACAGTTAACACTTTTCTCTTTGTTTTTCTTCTTCTCCACACCCTAGGCTGGCCACCTAGCGTAGCTCTTTACTATCTCTGCTGAACTTCCTACTAGTTCTCTCTTTTCATTCTTTTTCCATTTCCATCCATCCAGTCCCTGAAATCATGCCAAACACCCGGAGAGGTGTTGTGTAAAGTGCATCAGTGCATTTTGTGTACAAAAAAAACCATGAAGGCTATTTTAAATAGAAATAAATACAGTTAATAAAGCCTTTTTAAATAAAAAGTATTCAGAAGCTATAGAAAACAATAATAATTTCATGATTAGTGGAGTTATAAGAAATCCTTCAGGAATTTTCATAAAGTCACACTATAAACCTGTTACTGTATGCGTTTTTATGTATGAGGCTGAACAGTATGTTTTATAAAAGTGCTTAGTCACTGTGGATCACAGATGTAGAGTCAATATCTGTGGAGATATACACTGTACCTTTAACTGAACCAGGAAGTCCCCGGAATAAAAAAAAAACCTTGGATTTGAAACATGTCCAGGCATGTAACTACAGAAAGGGCTCAGTCAGGTCACCCCAACAAAAGATATAAAACCTCTTCACTGAGTTCACTTCAGTTCAGTCCAGTGGAGCTCAGCCCTGAGAGAGGGGAGGTTCTACTGCTTGCGCAGACAAGCTGCTGAATGCAGATGAGAAGGGTCTTGGGAGCTCTAAGATCCAGGACTGTATTATATGAGAAACTACTGATGTTAAGTAGTGATTTTCTTTGCAATTTTATTGTTTTCATTTATTATTTTGTGAACTTTTGAAAAATAAATATCATACCACGGCGTGTTCTAAACCTGTAAACTTGCCTCATCTGAAGTTTATTCCCACATGCTGTGACAAGCTTGGTGTAAGAAGTGGGATAGTACTGGTTGCCCAGAAAAACAAGGGGGAGACCAGTAGCCAGATACCAGCCCTGGTATCCAGACATTGGGGGCAAAGAGCAGGATGGCATACCTACAGGATCCTGTGGAAGACAAGGATCTGTTGAAGGAGGGAGGGCTTACCAGTGTGCATACCAGAGCCCAGGTGAGAAGACCTGGATTGGAGTTTGATGGAACGCAAAGGTGGACCAGCACTGGAGAGAGGCAGAGCACCGCTGCCAGGTGCTGATGGAGGGTTCCCAATTGGCGGATTTCATGGCGGAGGCAGAGGACCAGGATCCATGGGTTCTAGAGGAGGAGGACCCCCTGATGGAACCTTTGTTGCCAGCCACATTTGGGATCCCATTGTTGCCCATTTTTCCCGGGCTATTACTTGGTGCAGGACTGTGACCAGGAAGATGAGACCCCAGGTGAGACTGTTGTTAGGGACACTGTTTTGGGATGGAAACCTTCACGCAAGAAAGAAGAGGCCATTGAGACTGAAGGGACCTTTTCTTGTTCAGTTACAAATGAAACTATTAACAGTATTTACAGTACTGACTTGGGTAGATTGGTCTTGGGGATCTGGGTGATATGAGATGTAGTGTATGAAACGATGCCAAGTGATGGGTATGGAGGAAGCTAGAAGTCAGCATAAAACTGCTGTGTATTACTTCCTCTTTTTTAATGTACTGATGAAGGTACGATAGTGGGTGCACGGGGCTGAAACGATGCCAAGTGATGGGTTCTGAAACGATGGCAAGTGATGGGTGCTGAAACTATGCCTATTGATGGGTGCCTGATGTTACATATGAAATGTCTGAGTTGTAGTAACCAGAGTGAAATAGTCAGGGGGTAGACAGTCACTACAGACTGAAGTTCTCTGAGAGCACAGATGGGTACTGTGCTGAACTGTATGACAGCCCCAGGCTAATGTTGTGAATGTATTGTTATATTGTAGTAACTTGGTATGGTGGACAAAACTAAAAATAGCTGAATTAAGGGATGCTGGGGTGAAGCTGTCCTAGTGGGTGAGAGAAAGTTTCAACCAACTCCCATTCTGCTGTTTTGGTAGAATATTTATGACTGAGGGGGTTCTTGAAAAAACAGTATAGTTCTCAGAACTGTTTTTTTCTCAAGGAGGGAGGTATGTGGCAGAGTTAGGCTACACCCTCGGCTGTGACTGATGGACCTCTTTTCTATCTCCTTATTTCCTAGCTACCAAAACTTCTGTTACGCAACAGTTAACGCTGTTCTCTTTGCTTTTCTTCTTCCTCTCCTACCCTAAGTTGGCCACCTAGCGTAGCTCTTTACTATATCTACTAAACTTCATACTAGTTCTCTCTTCTCATTCTTTTCCCATTTCCAGCCATCCAGTCCCTGGAATGATGCCAAACACTCGGAGAGGTGTTGTGTAAAGTGCAGAAGTGCATAAGTGCATTTTGTATAGAAAAAGCATGAACGCTATTTTAAATAGGAATACATACAGTTAATAATGCCTTTTTAAATAAAAATGATTCAGAAGTTCTATAAAACAATAATAATTTCATGATTAGTACAGTTATAAGAAATCCTTAAGGTATTTTCATAAATTCAAACTATAAACCTGTTACTGTATAAGTTTTTATGTATGAGGCTGAATAGTATGCTTTATAAAAGTGCTTAGTCACTGTGGATCAGAGATCTAGAGAGTCAATATCTGTGGAGATATGCACTGTACCTTTAACTGAACCAGGAAGTCCCCTGAAACAAAAGGGTTCAGGCAGGTGACCCCACCAAAAGATATAAAACCTCTTCACTGAGTTCACTTCAGTTCAGTCCGATGGGGCTGAGCCCTGAAAGAGAGGAGGAGAGGTTCTGCAGTTTGCGCAGACAAACTGTTGAATGCAGATGAGAAGGGTCTTAGGAGCTCTAAGATCCAGGAACGAATTATGTGAGAAACTACTAATGTTAAGTAGTGATTTTCTTTGCAATGTTGTTTTCATTTATTATTTTTCGAACTTTTGATAAATAAATATCACACCACGGTGTGTTCTGAACCTGGAAATTTGGCTTGTCTGAAGTTTATTCCCACATGCTGTGACACATACTCAACCGTAATTCTTGATCTTCCATAATATTTTCACCAGTCAGTCACACACCCACTCTCAATCCCCTGATCAGGTAAGAGCCAGGGCCTCTGGGCAGCACACCCTGTTATACTAGTGCCCTGGCACTCTTTGCATTCCTTAAGCTCCTTCTGTCCTTGAGGTTTATCTTTCCTTCCTGTTACCTTTGGGGTGGGCCTTTGCCACCTTCCCTCTGCTATGCTTTTAGGAAAATGTAAAAAAAAGTTTGGAAGTGGGCCCTCTGCCCTCTTCCAGCCAAAAAAAGAGATGTCCCTCCCCCCTTTCCCGCCCCTGAACTCTCCCTCTCCCTGTGGGGATATGTCCTAGTCTGAGTCCCTGGCTGCTGGGAATTTTCCTTTGTCTGTTGTCTGAGACTGTGCCATGTAGCAGTCTCAAGACCTCACACTATGTGCAGTCACAACTCTGAGCTATGGAAAGTAGGATGCAGCATGAGGTTTATTCTGTCCTTCAGCCTGTGGGCTGGGTTTTTTTTCCTACACCCTTCTGGGGTTTCTCCTTATAGTTCTTGCAATGCTCCTTTGAGTGGCAAGGAGACATTCTATCTTGTGCTTGCACCTGTCTTTGCTCCTGTGGAGCTCCTGGAGTTTGTCTCCCAATTCTTGTATTCTGATGAGTACAAGAACCGCTGCCAGTTGGGCATCTTGCCTCTTTAGGTACACTGAGGTCCTCTGGGCCTCTTTCTCTAGCCAGAGCTCTATGCCACGGGTGCTGCCTCTCCCCTTCACCCTCCTGCCCAGGTGGCTGAGACAGGCTCTGACTCCTACACCAGCTACCCCTGTGCCCCTTAGCGCCCCCCCCTTAGTTCTACTAAGTTAGTAGCCAGATTTTATTATGTTCATTATTTTATATCATCTATCTTTTTTTTATCCCTTTTCGTTAGAAGTCTGTAGCCCTTTATCTTTTCCACCCTACTTGCTTTCTCTCCTGACAGACAGAATTGAGGATGAACGGGAGCTGGTGTCAGTTACTAGCCAGCCCACATGTGCCATGTCCTTGTATCTGCCTCATGTGCAGCACCAGCACTGAACCCAGTCTCCTCTCTAAGCTGGAAAAGACTCCGGCATAGCCCCATCAATGTGTGTGAACGGTGAAGATACTCTGGAAAATCAAGAATTACAATGAGTGTGTAATTTTCATTTCAAACAACATGAAGTCTTGCTATATTATGACATATGCAGTGAGTCCCAAACTTCGAACTGCTCCAGAGGTGAAAGAGTTAACTTTCCATGCCAGGCATGGAACGCTGAGCTCGAGCTCGGTTGAAACTCTGTCTGTTGTTCTTCAAACTCAAACCGTCAGATTCTTTATTCCGCCTCACTGAACAGTCGCTCCGGAGATTTCTCCTTCTGCTCGGTTCATTTTGTCGGTTAAAGTATTAATTTTCTCGGTTTTCGACCGAATTAAAACGCAACCGGTCGGTTCAGACTCTGTCTGTGGTATTTGTGAGTACTAGATAGGTTTTACATTAATTTCTATTCTGTGTGGAACTTGTAAACGGTTATCGGTTCGGTTTGAACCGATCAGGTTGTTTAAAATATATTAATCTGTCATTTAGAGTGTGGTTACTGGTTCTTATCAGTTCTAAAAAAAACGGATTTTATTATTGCTTTTTCCACGACCCGTGACACGGTTGGGAACCGATAAGGGGGTCTTACCTGACAGATTGCCATAAATGGGTAAGTTTGGTTAGGACTGGCACTATGTCTGAGAAACCCAAAAGAAAAACCAGGCCCACTGGGTTTCAACACTGCAGTGTCTGTGGGGAAGTCCTTGCCAAGGCTGACCCCCACACCACTTGTGTTTATTGTCTGGGGTTTGACCACCTCAATGCATACTGCCAGATTTGTAAATATTTTCCTGCAGCTACCCTGGAAAAGAGAGTTGGTAGGCTCAGGGAAAGGGAGGCCAAAAAGTCAGCTGAACCGGATGGCCAGCCCGGTTCGGTTCCAACCGAACTGGAGGGAGTGCCCTCTGACCAGGGCGAGACTTCCTCGGCCAAAAGGAGATCCGACTCTGAGGAGTCGGTTCCAGTAAAAAGGACTAGGAAATCAGCTGGTGTGGAGCCAAAACTTTCCTCTCCAACTGCTGAAGAAATAGCCAAAGCGATTAAAATTGTCCAGTCGCTTTCCCCGGTTCCGACCGAACCGGCACCATCAGGTAAGCGGCCGGTTCCACCGGTTCAAGAATATGAATTAGAGTAATATTATGAACCAGAGGAGGGGGAAGAGGAGTATGAGGAGAGTGAATTTGGATTTGGAAGTCTGAATGTGCCCATTGACCCGGACATCTCCCCAGACAGACCTTCAGGAGTGTCTCCTCCCAGGCTTTCTGAGTCCCCTTCTCATTTTATGTTTTATGAGAAAGTGGCTGAAACCCTCCAGCTCCCTATGGAGGAAGCTGTGGATGATCAAGAGGAGCCTGACTATGTGGAAATGATGGACATCCCAGAGTCAAGGAGACTGTCTATTCCTCTGCATAAATCTTTTGGGAAACATACAGTTAAAATTCTAAAAACTCCTCACACTATACCTCCTGTGGATAAGAGAATGGACAAGAGGTACACATTGTCAGGCTCTGATATGGAGTTCCTTACACAACAATGCAGCCATGTTGGGGTAGTGCAGGCTGCAGCCTGTGACAAGGCAAATTCCCTTGGCTTCACACACCCCTGACAAGGACTCCAGGAAGATTGATGCCATGGCAAAGAAACAGTACATGGCAGCATCCTTGGGACTCAGACAGGCAAATTATATGGCTTGTGTTGCTAGATATCAGAAATCCAGATGGGATACTGTTATGGCTCTAGCAAAACAGATCCCTGGCCAACTTACCAAGGAGTTGGAGCAGGTGGCTGCTGATGGTATTGAGGCATCCAAGGTGCAATTCCATGCTGCAGTGGACTCTAATGATGTGTCATCAAGAGTCATGGCTACATCTGTGGCACTTCGCAGAATGGCTTGGCTCAGATGTACTAGCCTGTCACAGGATACCCAGACTAAGGCCATGGATTTTCCTGTTGTGGGTAATTCTCTGTTTGGGGAACAGACAGAGAATTACATGAAGAAAATGGACGAGTATAGGACCACCTATAGGAGTGCACAGGCCAAGGAAAGGCAGGCCACTCCTCAAAGGCAGCTTTCCAGGGGCAGGGGCAGGCCTTTTCACAGGCCTTTTTACCAAGCCCAGGCCTCCTCTTCTGCTTATGCCCAGAGGGGGTTCTTTAGAGGGAGAGGCAGACGGGGTACAAGCAGGCCTGCTTCCACCCCTCAGCCCAAAGCCCCTGCCAAGCAGGCACCCTGATGAGGTTGCCAGGGCCGATTCTCAGTTACCTGTAGGGGGCAGGCTGGCTTACTTTGTCCAGGACTGGAAGTCTCTGACATCAGACAAGTGGGTCCTGGAAGTAGTAAGCCAGGGACTGGTTCTCAGCTTCAAAAATTTCCAAAGATGAGAACCAGATCATTTCCACCTGCAAACCACCAGAGGCACTTGCCCTAGAGGCAGAGGTCTCACCTCCTAGCTCTCAGAGCTGTGGAAAGGGTTCCACCCTCACACCAGGGCAAAGGATTGTACACCAGGTACTTCCTTACCCCAAAAAAGACAGGAGAATGGCGGCCCATCCTGGATCTCAGATATTTAAACAAGCACCTTTAAAGCCAAAGTTCAAATGGTGACTCTGGGAATAATTTTACCTTCTCTAAGGCCAGGGACTGGCTAGCGTCCCTGGACCTCAAGGATGCCTACTTTCATATTCTCATCAGAAGCTCCCATCTAAAGTACCAGGTTCGAGCTGCCCTCAGGCCATTACCAGTTCAGAGCAATGCCCTTTGGCCTCACCTCTGCTCCAAGGGTATTCACAAAATGCCTGGTAGTAGCAGTTGCTTCCCTAAGAAGGCAAAAAATTGCCATCTTCCCTTATCTGGACGACTGGCTCATAGTAGGCCAGTCTCCAGACCAAGTCAAGTTACATCTACAGATAACTCAGCAACTGCTCACCTCTCTAGGTTTCCTTCTGAATCTTTCAAAGTCAGTTCTAGGGCCTGTCCAGCTCCTTACCTTCATAGGCGCAGAGCTGAACACAGAGAAAGCCAGAGCCTTCCTTCCTTTGGACAGGGCAAGGACCCTGGTCTCTCTGGCTTTCTCATTCACCCTGCAAGGCTCTCAACCAGCAAGGCACTTTCTACAGCTCCTGGGGCACATGGCTGCTTCTACAGCAGTAGTGCAGGGAGCAAGATTTCAGATGAGGGACATACAGTTCCATTTGAGAGCCTTTTGGTCTCAAAAGAAAGACTCTATAACCAAATTGATCCCAGTAACTCGAACCCTGATCCAGGCCCTACAGTGGTGGCAGGATCAGAGCAATCTCAGACAAGGGGTTCCCTTTGTCACTCAGTCTCACTCCTTAATCCTTACTACAGATGCATCCCTCTTGGGGTGGGGAGCTCACATGGGCGACCTCACTACCCAGGGATTGTGGTCCCCTCAGGAATCTCTACTCCACATCATTCTGTTGGAACTCAGAGCAGTTTTTCTAGCACTTCAAGTTTTTTCCAAATCTGTTCAGAACAAAGTTGTACAGGTCAGAACAGACACCACCACCACAATGTGGTACATCAACAAGCAAGGGGGCACTCGGTCCACGGCCTTGCGCACCGAAGCAATGAAGTTGTGGTCTCTGGCTTACTTCCTGAACACCTTCCTTACGGCAGTTCACCTCCCAGGCAAGGACAATGTCGTGGCAGATGCTCTCAACAGGATTTCCCAGGGCCATCACGAATGGTCACTGGACCCCCTGGTCCTGGAGGTGATATTTGCCAGATGGGGCACCCCGCAGATAGATCTTTTTGCAGCCCCAGACAATCACCAACTTCCCCTTTTTTGCTGCAGGCCCCCAGTGTTGGGCTCAGTCCCTCTGGATGCCTTAGTTCTCAATTGGGAAGGGAAGTTTCTCTATGCTTCCCTTCCCTCTCCTGTTCAAAGTGTTAGTCAAAATCAGATCTCAATCCTGCAAGATGATCCTGATTGCTCCAGATTGGGCCAGACAACCCTGGTATCCACTCCTATTGTCCTTAGCAGTCCATCTTCCCCTGTGTCTTCCCAGAAATCACAACCTGTTAACCTGTGCTCAGGGGAGGGTTTGGTACCCGAACCTCAAATCTCTCAATCTCAAGGCCTGGCTCTTGAAGAGTTAGAGTTTGCTGATCTACACCTCTCCCAAGGTGTAATGGATATACTAAAGGTTTCTAGGAAACCTTCCACCAGGGCTGCCTATAATTCCAAATGGAAGAGGTTTCCCATATGGTGTTCTGGGAAGCATTTTTCCCCAGAATCTGCTGATTTACCCACAGTCCTGGATTATATGGTCCATTTAAATACCTTGGGGCTGAGACCAGCTACCCTAAAAGTACATTTGACAACTGTGTCTGCTTTTTTTTCAGCAGGTAAACCCTCTTCTCTTTCAGCTCATCCTGTATTCTCCAAGTTTTTTAAGGGATTGCTTCACACCAACCCTCCATTCAGGGACCCAGCCCCTGCCTGGGACCTTAATGTTTGCATTGCTCAGCTTATGCAACCCCCTTTTGAGCCTTTGTCCTCAGCAGAGCTTAAGTACTTGATTTGGAAACTGTGTTTCTGGTAGCCATCACTTCTGCCAGACGCATAAGTGAATTACAAGCTTTGTCAGTGGAGCCTGATTATATCTCCTTTCATAGAGATACGGTGGTCCTCAGGACTAATAGGAAGTTCTTGCCTAAGGTGGTTTCAGATTTCCACCTTAATCAGTCTATATCTCTTCCAGTGTACTTCACTGACCATTCCTCCTCTGGCGAGAGGAGGCTGCACAGTTTAGATGTGAAGAGAGCCCTTAGTTACTACATAGAGCGTACCAAGGGTCACAGGTTTGACTACCTCCAACTGTTCCTCACTTATGGTGAGGTTGGTAAAGGGAAACCTGCCACTAAAAGATCCATTGCCAGGTGGATTGTCTCTTGTATCCAATTCTGTTATGAAAAGCTGGGTAGGGTTTCTCCCTCAGGCCTGAGGGCTCACTCTACCAGAGGTACAGCTGCTTCCCTGGCTGCTGCCAGGGACATCCCTGTTCTAGAGATATGTCAAGCAGCTACCTGGAAAACAGTTCACACTTTTACCAAGCATTACTCTCTGGACATCCAGGCTAGGAGTGATGCTCGGTTTGGCACAGCTGTGCTTCAGAGCCTATTTCCTAAGTAGGTTCTGTCCCTCCTCTATGGAGGTACTGCTGTGTAGTCTGCATATGTCATAATATAGCAAGACTTCATGTTGTTTGAAGAAAAAATTACTCACCTTAGTAATGTTGTTTCTTCTAATGGAGTCTTGCTATATTATGACCTCCCTGCCTGCCCCTCTCAGAACCTCTGTTTTTGGGATGTGGGTGGGCAGTGCAGTGTTGGCACTTAGTAGATGCCCACCTTGTTGTTTTCACCCCTCCTTTTTTGGGGTGACTTGGTGTTGTGTTTTTATTTTTGGGTCTCCTGACTTGAGTCTTTGTTTTGGGACCAAAAAATGTGTTCTTATGTTTAGTAGCCAGTTGGCTAGTGTAGGTTTACAGCTTCCACACAGGACCTCATTGAGTTTAGCTCATAAAGATCTGACGGTTTGAGTTTGAAGAACAACAGACAGAGTTTCAACCGAGCTCGAGCTCAGCGTTCCATGCCTGGCATGGAAAGTTAACTCTTTCGCATCCGGAACAGTTCGAAGGTTGGGACTCACTGCATATGTCATAATATAGCCAGACTCCATTAGAAGAAACAACATTACTAAGGTGAGTAATTTTTTTCTTCTTTCTCATTATTGTTGAGCTTTTTTTTTAATATGGCAGCATTATCAAGGGAACCTTTTCTTGCCTTTTTCTGAATTTGCATTTCTAACCCTCCAGGACATCCCTCAGCCTGAGTTTATGTCCAGGCCTGACAGTGTGTGGACTGAAGAGGAACGAAGACAGATAAAGGAGTACGAGAAGAAAAGCAAAGAGCTGAGTGAGGAAAGGGAGAAATATAGGAAGGTAAGATATAAATAAAAGGTCAGAAGCACATGGAAGGGCAGTCCTTCACTACAATTACCATACCATGCATGCCATACCGTACTGTACCATACTGTGCCGTACCATACCACACCATCTTTATTTACATTGCTTTCTTTCAGGCAAGCCCACCTTGAGCACATCACAGAAAAATTTCTCATGATACAGTAAGCAAAAATAATCCGGTAAACAGCATACAGATTTGGTAATACACTGGCAACAAAATCACCAACCACTAGATCTTCAGTACCTTCAGCAGGATTGATACGAATACTGTACTGTCTCAGAATAGCCTGCAGTATAAAGTTTAATGAGTAGCTGATGGATGCCTCAGGAGGCATTTAAAATATATGTGGGCACAAATCAGTATATATTTCACATTGTTTCTGTATTTCTTGCTTGCTCTTTATTACTGTAAGAGGTATTAGGGGGGTGGTCCCACCTTAGACTGCCATCCAACAGTGATTTGAGCTTCTTTGGTACCTAGGTTCAAAGTTACATATGAACATATAAATCTGCCAGCAGAAGGCCATTATGGTATATCAAGTCCTGTCCGATGCGAGCCCCTGTATGATTGTTTACAGGGGCCCTGCTCTGCCATCTCCCCTTTAACTCTAACCCTCCCCTTGACTTTGTCTCACCCCTTTTGAATCCGCCAACCATCGTATATTGGACAACCTCCGTTGGCAGTTAATTCCATCGTGACACCACTCTCACTCCATAAAAGTGTCTTCTGATCTCCCCCCTTTTTTTTTTGTTGTTCTAGCCCCGTAACTTCAGCCCAGTTCCAGTTCGCTGTCATCCATGCCCAGGATTACCCCTGGGTGGGACTGTTGGGCAGGCACCCCCAACAGACAGTTGGTAGGTGAGACCCAATTTACCCCATGGGTCGGGGCCATGGGAATTGGCCCCTCTGGCGGACATGGATAGGCAGCAGGGATGGCGACTAAGCTGGCATCCTGCATGGAGGCCAGCATTTTTTCTTCATACCCCAGGAAATCTTACTGTATTCTGACATATGCAGTATCATCCTCCCATTGTACTGCCCTGGAGCTGAAATGGTTAACAGAACCTATGCTAATGATGGAATGCTAGGCTCATGCTTAGTTTTCAAACCACTTTCCCTGGTAAACATTCTACAGCTGTCAGATTCTTTACTCCGCTTGAACAGTACAGAAGTCTTGGAGAGCTCTCCTTCATCTTTCTTCAAGATTTTATTTTTCTCGTTTATTTGAAGTAAAATTTTTCTATTATTTTTAAAGCACTGTCCTTGTGTTTACAGGTAAACTAGTTTAGGTTTAGTGTTATTCTGGTAAGTTTTTTTGGTTTCTTTCTGGTTCTTTTAACTGGGAGGGAACCAGACTTTTACTTACAATTTTAAAAGTAAATTTCTATATTTTATTCCTTCTCTGGGCCGGTTGCTTAATTTGTTTATTTGAGGGAAACATGGGGAACTCTTGGTTCTCTCAGCGGTTGCTAAACTGACCATAAAGTAAAAAAAGATAAATAAAGTACATAAGGTTTAAGGCTCATTCATTAGTGTGAATTTCTGATTCTCAGAGAACCATTTCTTTGGGATGTTACTGATTTTGTCACTAACCCAAGAAAAGAACCAGCCCAATTGGTTTTCAGCTTTGCACAGAGTGTGGGGGAACTGTTTGAAAGCAGATCCTCATTAATTTGTGTTTTTGCCTAGAGTTTAACCACCTGAAGGCAGATTGTACATCTGTAAAATCAAAAAGTATTTCCTTAGTCAGCGCTTAATAGGCATTTTTTGAGTGATCTATTTTCTCCCCTCCATGTCCTGAATCTGCCTCTCCTTCGGGATTCTAAGGTCACCAGCACCCCTTCTAACCCCCCCAAGCCCCTTCACCTCACATTGCAGCCTACCTCGAGGTAGCTCGGCGTTACCCTTCGCCGAGTGGGTCCTTCTCTTCTAAGGGGGAAGGCACCAGTTGGGGCAGCCCAGTATGCTATATTATTCCTTGACCTCGGGTGTTGCCGAGATGTCCATCCCGCAGGAAGTCTTCCAGGTGTGCTGGTAGACCAGATGCCATCATCCGGCCAATCCAGAGCGTTTTTTCCGTGTTCTGGTACTTTTCACTTTGTGACACTTTTGTGAAGTGCTCCCGGTCTCCACCAGGGGCTGCTGCAGATCGAAGCAACCCTGGAACCCACCCCAGGAGAGGAAAGCAGTCCTGTGCATGCTCAGTCCTCTCCTTTCCCTGCCAACCCCCGATGACCCAAGTCAGTTCCCGAACCCGGGTGACCGGTGTGGTGTGAGGTAAGGCACAGTGCCTCAACCCTCTGTGCCACCAGGCTAGCTAATAGGCATTTTAACTGACTGTAGAAAAAAGGTTCAATATGGAAAGGAACTGGTTTTACAACCCTCTAACCAGGGTGATGGTTCCCCAATTAAAGAAAAGAACTGCAGACACTGCTGCTGAACCGGTAAGTTCTGCTAGGAAAAAGAGGAAGGAGAAATACTCTGTTCAGGAACAGCAACCTACAAAACCATCGGTTCCAACCGCAAATGAATAGCAAACGTTATACAAATTTTACAGGCACTACAACTGGTACCATGATTCCGGTTCAGCAGCCCGGTTCACAGGCCTTGGTTCAGGACCTAGTTTCCTTCTCGGTTCCCAGTTCATTTGAATGGTTTGCTGAGGTGTGCATGGTGAGTTTGTACCTGGTGTGTGCCCTGATCTTTCTTCGAGATACAGCTCTTGCAGCGGGTTACACCATTAGGACTGAAGCCGTCAGGCGCCAGGACCCCACAGAAATTTTCTAGCTAGCAGTGTTCAGCGGGGACCACCTCCGATGTCGGTCCCACCCCTGACGTCAGGCGTAGTACATAAGGAGGCAGTCCCCCCATAATTCTCAGTTCTTTTCCCACCGTCAACATCGCAAGCATTGGCCTCTCGGTCACTTTATAGCGTGCGATGACTAGGAACTACAACGTTCTCCTTCTTTCTTCCGAACTTGGATTCATCTGATGTCCTCTCCAAACACCTCTCTGGAAGGTCACCCATCGAAGTGTGCCTGCGGCAAACAGATCCCCTTCAAGGATCCTCACTCAGCCTGTGTGCGTTGTCTAGGCCCAGAACACGACACCAAAGCCTGCTCCTTCTGTCAGGGCTTCAACAGTCGCACCAGGATCCACCGCCAGAAGGCCCTTCAAGCGTTTCTCTTGGAGGAGAAACTCAAGGTTATGGATAGGGAACCTTCCTCCAGGGGGGAGTCATCAGGGAAGACCCATAAGCACCGGGAGAAGGAAAGGCCCAGGTCCCCGTTGAGTGCCTCGGACTCCTGCAGCTCCGGCTCGAGGTCAGACCGCTTTCCCTCCAGAGCTCAATCTCAGCCTCCCCCGGTTCAAGTCAGAGCCTCCAGCAGCTCCTCCTCTTTGCAGCCTATTAAGACTTCCAGGCCATCGGCTTCATCCACCCCTTCTAAGGCCTCATCCAAGTCTGGGGAGTGCCACAAGTCTTCCTCCCGCCGTCAGGACTCCGACGCCAGGTCGGTGTCCCAGCCCCCACGTGGGTCGGACCTGGTCCCGTGTAAGACTAAAGAACTGATGTCCCTGAAACGCACGCCAGACCCGACATCGGCCCACCCGATGTTGGCCAAGTATCACAGGCACTCCCAGGAGCCGGCTACAGTCAGACACCCGTTGCCGGCCAGGCATTCGCCTCCCAGGGTGTCGGCCAGGGGACCGACGTCAGCTACTCCAGAGGGGAAGACCGCACCACCGTCGCCTACCGACGTCGGTCGGAAGGTATCTTCGGAGGAGGACACCACTCAGCCCGAGGACCAGGCAGGCGACTCCGGAACCGTTGAGCTCCCACGGGAACCCTCCCTGGAGCAGGAGACCCCCGGGGACCCGACGCCCAACCCCAGCGACAGGCACCGGCACCCGGCCCGTCGTCGGGCCTGAATTTGACAGAGGTGAAGGAGCTCTTCACCTTCTGGTGGGACACCATCAGGAAGGATGTGGTCGCCACACACCCTTCTCCTACTTCGGCTCCGCCTCCACCTACTCCTTCAACGCCTACGCCCCCTCCTCCATCCAAGTGGTCCGTAGGACGGTCACTGACTCCCAAGGAGCCAGCAACTCCTTCTAGGGGTAGATCCTCAGATAGGAGAATACCTCCATCAAGATCCACTTCAGGGTCACCCAGCCCTAAGAGACCCAGAAGACGCCGGCACACTTCATCCGTGGAGGATTCTAGATCTGACACCTCAGTGCGCTCCAGATCTCCTTCTCCCATCAGCATTCCCTCCCCAGACCCACACGACCTTCCCAGGTCTCCTCTGGATGACCCCTCGTTCGCTGAAATCATGAGGTACATTCAGGAGAATATGGGGTGGGATGCTGAAGAACTGGACCCCCAGAGACAGCGCCTTGCCCGTTACCTTTGGCAGAAAGATCTAAAGCCTGTGGTAGTACCACCCTTGGTGGACACCTTCGCAGACGTCACCAAGGCTGCGTGGAAGCGTCTGCATTCGACTCCAGCAGTGCCAAAGAAGGCTGACTGCCTATATAAGGCCCCGAGGGAGGACTAGTATCTGTCAAACCATCCTCTGGCTGATTCCCTGGTCATCACGGCCTCACATGACCAGTCTCAGAGACCTCAGCACTTGAGTACACAGCCACCGGACCCGGAATCCAAGCAGTTGGATGTCCTGGGTAGGCGCACGTACGCGGCCGCGACCTGCGCCATCAGGTCCCTAAATTACCTCACCCACATGGTTCAATTCCAGAACGCATTGTGGGAACAGGGACAGGGACAGGACTTGGTTGAGAAAATGCCTGACGGTGGTCAAAAGGAGGAGCTTTTGAATCTCCTCCGCACGGGTTCGGATGTGGGGACCCAGGGGCTCAGAGCCGCATATGATTCTCAGGACACTTCGCCAGAGCTGCAGCCTCAGGCAGTTTCCGAGACGCCTTGGCCCCGCTCGGTTTACCCCAGACGTCCAGAAGAACATCATGGACGTTCCTTACAACGGGGAAGTCCTTTTTGGTGAAGCCTCGGAGAAGATGATCACCAAACTGCAGGATGCAGGGAAGGCAGTTAGATCTGTCCAGGCCATGTACAGATCTCGACCTAGTTCCTTTCGTTGGAACCAGAGTCACTTTCGTGGCCAGACACAAAGGCAACAACCGCGTTCTGGTCAACAGCAGAGGGGCTTCTTTTCCTGAAAAGCCCAGGCCAAGTCATCCCCAGGTAGAGGCCACTGAGTCGCAAAGGTGGCCCAACCTGCGGGATCTAACGCTGCCACAGCATGACTCCTTCCCGGCCCCTGCCCCTCCTCAGGATCAACGGGAAATGAAGGTCGGGGGTCGCATCGCACGTCACCTGCTAGGGTGGCGGTTGATCACCACCGACAGGTGGGTGCTGCAATTGGTCGAAAAAGGCCACTATATAGAATTCGTAGGCAACCCACCTACAAGACCTCCCCTGCTCTCCCGCTACTCGGGTCAGCATGCCCTGCTTATACAGCAGGAAGTGCTCGCACTTCTAGAGAAAGAAGCCTTAGAGCACATTCCATAGAACCAGAGGGGTTTAGGCTATTATTCACACTTCTTCCTGCTTCCAAAGAAAACAGGGGACCTCAGTCCAATTCTGGACCTCAGCGACCTCAGTCTGTCGGTCGTCTACAAACGCTTCCGCATGGTGACCCTTCCGGGCCTAATCCCCATGCTGAAGTGGGACGCCGTTCTGGCATTACTGGACATGCAGGACGCTTACCTGCACATCCCAATTGCTCAAACGCACAAGAGGTTCCTGCGCTTCGAGTTTCAGAGCCGTCATTATCAGTTCCGAGCGCTTCCTTTCGGGCTGTCATCAGCACCTCGCGTCTTCACAAAGTGCATGGCGGTTGTAGCGGCATCTCTGAGGAGACAAGGCCACTACGTGTTCCCGTACCTGGACGACTGACTTCTCATGGCTCCCTCCAAGGAATCACTGATGACGGCCATTCATCGTACCCAGGCCCTCTTTCAGTCACTGGGTATTCTCATCAACTATAAGAAGTCACTCCTGGTACCATCCCAGAAACTGCAGTTTATAGGAGCAGTTCTGGACACCATCAGAGGAAAAGCTTTTCTTCCCATGGACAGAGTAGAACACGTCAGATCCCTCATCAGGGACCTGTCGGTGAAGAAGACTGTCCCGGCCAGATTGGTCCTTCGCCTGCTCGGACACATGGCTGCGGCCATTGCAACAGTCGCGATGGCAAGGCTCCATATGCAGGTAACTCAGTGGATGCTAAGGGCGCAATGGGACCAAAGGCAAGAACATCTACAGCAGCCAATTAGAATCATGAATGCCGCGATTCAGGATTGGCAATGATGGCTAGATCCAGGAAACCTCTCCGCGGGGGTTTCCTTTGTAGCTCAGTCTCCGACTGTGACTGTCTCTCCATGGACACCTCAGGGCTCGGGTGGGGAGCACACCTAGATGGGGTGAGGTCTCAGGGCACATGAACAGCCCAAGAATCTCATCTCCATGTCAACATTTTGGAGATGAGGGCGGTTCTTTACGCTCTACGAGTCTTCCAGTCGGAGATTCCACCGGGTACTCTCCTGTTGCAAACAGACAATACTGCGGTGATGTATTACCTCAACAAACAAGGAAGCACTCACTCCTACCCACTTTGCAGGGAGGCCATGAGAGTGTGGGAGTGGGTAGTGCAGCATGCCGTAAACCTAATTGCAGTACACGTCCCCGGAGTGGACAGTACCGTCGCAGACAGCCTGAGTCGCTCTCAGGCCAGAGTCCACGAGTGTGAACTTTTACAGGAGGTGGCAGAGGATCTGTTTCAGATGGGGCACCCAGAGTTAGACCTTTCCTGGTCCCCATCCAATGCAAAACTGCCCAATTTTTGCTCGCTAGATCCAGGGCCTGGTGTTTTCTGGCGGAACGCGTTGTCCCTCTCCTGGGCAGGCAGATTCCTCTATGCCTTCCCTCCTTTCCCATTGATCCAGAGAGTCCTCTTAAAACTTCGCAGGGAGCAGGTGATGCTCATTTTGATAGCGCCTTTCTGGCCCAGACAAATTTGGTTCCCGCTTCTGCGTCAGCTATCTCGGGAACCTCCACTTCCTTTGCCAATCAGCTCCCATTTGCTGTCTCAGGAGGAGGGTTCATTAGTCCATCTGGACATGTGTTCTCTGAACCTGCACGTTTGGCTCCTAGAGACATAGCCATGTTACGATACGGGGTCTCGCAAGATATGGCAGATGTACTCTCTGCCACCAGAAAACCGACAACCCACGCAACGTACGCCAAGAAATGGTGTAGATTTTGCTTGTGGGCTCAAGCGCGCAGTTTCTCACCATTAGATTGTCCCAAAAATCTGGTTCTGGATTACCTGCTTTCTCTTTTTCAGTCCGGACTGGCTTACTCCTCAATCAAGGTGCACCTTTGCGCAATTTCGGCTTACCATGCCCCCATAGGCCATCGGATGGTGGCCCAATTGGGACACACCGCGCCTTTTTAAGGGGAGTTCTCCACCTTAGGCCGCCTATCAAGGATCCGATCCCTTCTTGGGACTTGCCCTTTGTCCTGGAGCAGCTTACGCTTCCTGGTGGGGGAATCGAGCATCGGCGGTAGGTTAGCTGATGATCAGAGCCTTAAGCATACTTTACTAAGGGTCCACTTAGCAGCTATCTCTGCTCACATTTCGGTGGGAAAACCCACTTCCACTGCATCTGATCCTATCTTTAAAAAGTTTTTCAAGGATCTGTGTCTCACATACCCACCCATTAGGGAACCTGTCCCTGGGTGGAACTTGAACATTTGTATTGCTCAGCTTATGAGGCCACCTTTTGAACCTATGTCCTCAGCTCACTTACAGTCTGTCACTTGGAAAACTGTATTTCTAGTGGCTATGACTTCTGCTAGAAGGATAAGTGTGCTTCAGGCCCTGTCTGTGGAAAAGGACTATTTGTCTTTCCATAATGACAAAGTGGTACTCAGCACCAATAGAAAATTTCTCCCTAAGGTGGTGTCAGATTTTCATTTAAACCAATCCATTATACTACTATTGTTTTTCACTTCAGGTGAGCATAAACTTCACAGTCTGGATGTGAAGAGAGCTCTTAGTTATTACATATCGCATACTAAGGATCACAGGCAGGATAAGCAACAGTTGTTCCTTACCTATGGGGATGTGAAAAATGGCACACCAGCTACCAAGAGATCAGTCCCTCATTGGATAGTTAGCTGTATACAGTTCTGCTATCGAAAAGCAGGCAGACAGGCCCCATCAGGACTTAGGGCCCATTCAACCAGGGGAACAGCTGCTTCCATTGCAGCTCCAAGGGATGTCCCCCTACTGGACATATGCAAAGCTGCCACGTGGAACACAGTACATACTTTCACTAAAGATTACAATCTGGACATACTGTCCAGAGGTGATGCCAGATTTGGAACAGCAGTCCTGCAGAGCCTCTTTCCTAAGTAGGTTCTCTGCCCACCTCGAAAGGTACTGCTTAGAAGTCTGCATACAGTTATGAATATAGAAGAATATATGGGGTTAGAAGAAAAAATTACTCACCTTAGTAATCTTATTTCTTCCAGTGTATTCTTCTATATTCATAACTCTCCCTCCCTGCCTCCCCTACCAGAACCAGAGCCTCAGCATGCTTACTGATGTCATCTTGGATTTTCTGCAAGCACTTACGTAAGCATTAATCACCGCCAGCTGAGGGCTCTACCGGTGGATTAATGCCCGCTGGGGGGGGTTCGTGCACGAGGGCGCAGCCCGAGGGCGCCCCCCAGCAGGCATTAATCACCGGTAGAGCCCGAAGCAGAAGGTGATTAATGCGCTTGTAACAGAGGCTCGGCGCGCGCTGCAGAGCCTCTGTTACCGGCATCGCCTCCGGCGGTATCACCTTCTCAGCGGTCGGCTGACGATTTCTGTCTGTTGCACCCGGACCCGAACGAACAAAGGAGGCGGGAGTCAGGTGTGACAACACAATTTTTTTTATTAGCTTACAATCGCAAAATCTTACTTCCTGGAGCACAGTTCAATGATTCGGCGGCTCCAAGTGTTGTACGACGTCTCGCAGTCCCTGGCTGTCTGGCTCTACTCTGGGACCTGCTGGGTTGCCCGCACCGCTCGTCTCTGATCTCCAAAAGAGCTCGATCGCTGAGGTGGTGGCAGGGGATGGGTGGCAGCAGCTTCAGCGCTCCAGCGCTTTTTGACGTCCGACACAGCAGGGCTGAATGATTTCGGCCGTCTGGCGTGCATCGGAGCCGACCGCTCTGCATTTCAGGCTGGGCCCACTGCTGCCCAGCGGCGTGCATCACACGCTAGCGAGGACAGACGGTCTGCATCTGTGCTGCGGGGGGAGCGGGGCGGAGGGCGGGGGCCACAGCTGCCTAGTGCAACTGGCTGTCTCTACCACTGCTGGCAGGTGTGCTCCCGATTACTCCTTTCGGTGTCTCAGCCTGTTCATTCCAGGCTCAGTGCTGCACCCTCTACCTCCTGGCCAGTCTCAGTACTACCCCAGCGGGCTGCTACTCTCGGCAGCCTCCATGGCCACAGTTGGTACTGACCGAGCGGGCGTTATGCCTGGCTTAATACCCGCTCGGTTTCAGTCAGCTGTGGCGATTCCGCCTATCGCAGCAATTCTTTACAGAGCCCGACTGAGAGCCGTGTTACAAACACTATTAAAGTACACTTTATCTTGGTAGGACTTCTTCTTTTTCTTTGGTTAACTGAGTTTCCAGGATAAAACTTATCTGTTTCAGTTCTAGTGAAATAGCCACTAGGGGGCATATTTTGTTATGGGAGTTAATTCCTTTATGCATTCATAGGTAGTTTTAAGATAGGTACATAGTATTTCTGCCTTTTAGGCTGTTTTTTGAAATCTGAGACGTTGATGGAACGTTGCAGTAGATGAGGACAACAGTTTGAATATGTGTCTCGAGCAATGATAGGTTCTATCATTTGCATATAGTTCCATTTCTCTCCAGGCAGTTCTACTTAGGAGGCAGACTGCATACAGCTATGAATATAGAAGAATACACTGGAAGAAATAAGATTACTAAGGTGAATATTTTTTTCTTATTGAAAGTTTTAAAAATCATACAACAGAATATTGGATATGAATACATAGGTATAGAGGTACTAAATGAATTAGAAATATGACATAAAATTCAGCCTATATACTGTTGTATACAAGATAAAGCTACTAATCAAAGGGAAAGAGAAATAATAATGGAAGAAAATGGAAACCGAAAGGAAACATTATTACGGTATATTCCCATAAGAGTTATACTTACCTAAGTGCAACAAACCTATAAATGAATAAACGTACAACCAACACATTATCTCGACAGTGCTACCATAATTTAATATTATATACAGTTTTTAGAAATGGTTCCCAAATATCACAAAATTTATCTAGCCTAGGTCTTTGGGTTTTATCTGGACAAAACCAATGGCTTTAGACAATCCAAACAGCTCTTTGTCTCCTCTGATCCTAATCAAAAGGGACAACCTGTTATAATCAAATGCATTTCTACCTGGATTGTGAATTGCCTGTGCCATTGCTATGCCATGGCTTAGGTTAAATTGGAGGGCCAGGTACACACCTATTCCACCACAGCAGTTGCTACATCCCTGCAGAGATTTGGCTTTAGTTTCAATACACTAGATTTTGCTATTTTTGTATCAGTTTAGTTAGTTTAAAACACAATAATTTACATTTCTAGGGACATGGATATGTTGTTCATCCACACTCATTGGCAGTATCCTTGCCGCTTTAAATCTTGCCGGAAGGTCTTCAAGCTTGCTCCTCCCACCCACCCGGGTGGTATAACTCTCGGCTCCGCCCCATGACGCCAGATCTTCCTCACCGCTGGAAGCTCAGGTTCCTCCTTAACGCCTCGCGCTTGTGACTGGTTCCTATTTCTCCGCTTATGGATTTAAAATAAAATTTTGCAAAAGACTTCAGTCTTCGATCCCTCGCGGCTGCGATGGACAAATCGACTCCCGGATTTCGGAGATGCCCATGCGGGCAGAAGATGTCTCGGACGGATCCACACTCCACGTGTGTCTACTGCTTAGGCCTTGAGCACGACCCGCAGGCTTGCGACCTGTGCTCATCTTTCTCGGCCTACGTCCTCGAAGACCGTGCTGCCCGATTGCAACTGGGCCGTCCCGAGAAGCGTTTCCCTCCGGTGAAGTCCAAGGAGGCCCGGTTGGCGGTGTCCGCGGCGGCGGGCTCGGCGGATCAGCTCGAGCGGATGGTCGCCCTCGAAGAGGAGGCGGCGCGGGCCGTATCTTCCTCGGCCGCGGCATTTATCCCGCTCTCTCTGGGTTCTTCCTACACGGCTTCTTTTAAGGAGCTTTGTCTGTCCCTTCCACTAAAGGAGAAGGGCTCATGCCTGCTGGACCTTATTCTCGGTCCAAAAGAGGGACAGGGTAAGTCCTCCGCCGACGCCTTGGGAGCGGAAAGGTCCCTCTCCCGGGCCGCCGACCGTCGGCTTCGGGTCGATCGCGGCTTCGCCACTGGCCCCACGGTGTCCCCGCCAGGTCAGTTGACCGAGACTCCACCGATGAAGTCGAGATTTTTCTCGACCCATTGACGGGCTGTCGCTTTAGCAGCCGAGATTCCTCTCCCGTTCCCCGGGAGGAGTTGAGGATCCCGTGGCTCGCCTGTGCCTCCGGTTCCGGAGCCCTCGGATGGACCATCCGAGCGAAGGAGTGCGGTTCCGCCGACACCTCCCGCACCGACCTCGGAAATTCCGGGACTCTCGGTCTCGTCTCGATCTTGCTGTCCAGCCGATCCCACCGCCATAGGCGGTCTCGGTCTCGGCATCAGGTAAGCGGCGTCGCCGCTGTCTCGCCCCTCCTCGGATGAGGGGAGGCTTCGGGCGAATTACGCCGACGCACGAGGGACCTTATGTTGCAACAGCTCCTCCTGGTCGGGAATAAGCCGACTCCGCCGCCTTTCCCCGCCATTAAGTGGCTGTCACCGAACGGCCGACACAACCCCTCGACCTGTCCGCGAGGAGCCTATACCCAGGCCGTTGTTCGCCAAACCAGCTGCTCCACCGATTCGTGTGAACCTCCGCCCACAGCCACTAATTGGGGCCCACCAAGGATTCTCGGTCGGCTAAGGGTCTACCCCATCGGTTGTCAGTTACCCTCACTCCCGACCGACCTCGGCAGGTGAAGGGTGGCTCAGGCCAGAGGCAGTCTTCGAGGACTCTTCCGAGTCCGAAGATGATTCCTCTTTTCCAAGCGACTGGACTTGGAGTCTTCAGGAGGTCAGTCAATGGACGATAGCCCGCCGTCTCTTCCTAGGACTGCTTCGCTCATCTCAGAGTCTACCGGATGGAGCTCGAACCCGCTTCCAAACGGGCCAGGTATCCTCACGGAGATTCTGGACCGAGGGATTCTCCGACGGAGGCTCTTCCGTGGCCGAGGCCATAGTGGGTCCGCACTGGAACTTTGGCAGCGCCTGCTTCCTGCCCTGCGCCCGGCCAGGATGGCCAGGAAGTATGCGTCCCTACCGTCTCCTTGTCCGGGTTTTTCGAACACCCTCTGCTGAAGGGTTGGTTACCGACAGCTCGTGCGCCGGGCAACGCCAGGATGTGGACAAACCTCCTGACAAGGAGTCCAAGAAATTGGACTATGTCGGCTTAAAACGCCAGCTCTCTCGGCCTTCGCCAGGCCAGTTCGGCCGCCCTCATGGCACATTTTTCTCATGCCCTGTTGGGCTCCTGATGAGGTCATCCTCATCTTCCCCCGATCTGCAGACTACGGTTAAGCAGGTGCGGACCGGGCAGGGCAGTGGCCAAACAGCAGCTCCAGACTGCTTTGGATATAGGGGACTCATGTGCCAGATCGGTGGCGGCCGAGTGGCTATGCGTCATGGCTTGGCTGAGGATATCCACCTTTACTGATACCCAGCACAAGTTGGCGGATGTTCCTTTTGGGGACTGACCTCTTCGGCCCTGGGGTGGAAGGTCACCTGCAGAGGATCGAGAAGTCCAATGCCACCTTGGACTCGGTCTCTTCCGCTCAGAAGGACAAAGGCCGCAAACCACAGCCTAAGCCCTTTCGTCCTTCTGTGCCCCCGGCGCGCCGCCCAGCAACGTCAGGGCCAGCAGGCTCGGCCTTGGCATCCCAAACCCAAGCCGCCGCTTCCTCTAACAGGAGGCAGGAGGAAAGGGCCCAGGAGGTCCCTCGGCGGTCCCTCCTCCAAGCCTGCCAGTGGCCAGGCTGAGGGGTGTCGCCCCATCCCGTCACTTGCCCCTAGGTCCCCCCGTGGGGGGACGGCTCTGGCACTTCCGTTCCGCCTGGTCCGCTGTTACCACGGACAGGTGGGTCTTGGAGGTGGTGGGAAGAGGCCTGCCTCTGGAATTCGAGCAGGCACCACCCTTCAGAGCCGTCGCCCCTCGGGGGGCTTCGGATCCCCAGCTCACTGGCGGCTCGTCGAGCCGACATCGCTCTCCTCCTCCAGAAGGAGGTGGTAAGAGAGGTGGTGGACCCTCCTTCAGACCCAGGGTTTGTGTCCAGGTACTTCCTGGTTCCGAAACGGACGGGGGGCTGGCGCCCCATTCTCGACCTACACGACCTAAACAAGTTCCTAAGGTCTCGAACCTTCAGGATGGTCACTCTGGCTCAGATAATACCATCCTTGGAACGCGGCGCGTGGTTCTGCTCTCTGGACTTGCAGGACGCGTTTTTTCACGTCCCTATCCGTCCGTCTCACCAGAGATTCCTTCGCTTCCGAGCGGAAGGATCCCTCTTCGAGTTCCAAGCCATGCCCTTCGGCTTGTCTCCAGCTCCCAGGGTCTTCACCAAATGCATGGCAGTGGTGACAGCATTCCTGCGGCGCCGAGGGGTCCGTGTACTTACCTGGACGACTGGCTGATAGCAGCTCCTCCAGGAAGGAGGCGACTGGTCCAGAGATCTGGCCCTCCAGGTCTGCTCTCAACTGGGCCTCCTTATCAACGAGGCCAAGTCGGAACTCGAGCCGAAGCAGGTGATTCTATTCATCGGGCGCAGCTCGACTCTCTTCGAGCCAGAGCGGCTCCCCGCGGACAGGGGCCGAGGTTCTTTCCTCCTTGCCTCGATCATTTCTGGTTGGGCAATTGCGCCTGCCCGGGACTTCCTGCGCCTCCTGGGTCTCATGGCGGCCTGCACCAGCGTGGTCCGCTGGGTCTGCTGGAACATGCGTCCCTTCAGTGGGACTGGCCAGCCAGTGATCACAACGCCATGATCCCTTGACCAGCTTGTGTCGGTGACAGGGATGTGAACGCCTCCAGTGGTGGACCGCTCCAGATCATTTGCAGGAGGGCATCCCGTTCGTCCGCCCCGAGCCGACGGTCTCTCTATCGACCGATGCCTCTCTGATGGGTTGGGGTGCCCATCTGGGGGAACACCGGGCTCATGGCCTCTGGTCCCCGCGGGAGTCCTGATGCCACATCAACCTGCTGGAGCTCCGAGCGGTCCGCCTAGCTCTCACCGCCTTTGCTCCGTTCCTCCGGGGTCAAGTGGTCCGAGTCCAGACGGACAATACCACGACCATGTACTATCTGAACCGCCAGGGCGGGACGCGCTCCATGCTTCTATGCAAGGAAGCCTCCCATTTGGTCACTGTGGCGCAGCCTGGAGGCGGATCTCTAGCCATTCACGTGGCAGGAGCCTCCAACACCCTGGCCGATGCCCTGAGCCGGATAGGGGCTGCATCCCACGAGTGGTCTCTCCTGCCGGAGGTAGTACAGCATCTGTTCTCCCTTTGGGGCACACCTCAGGTGGACCTGTTTGCTCTCATGGAGAACGCGGGTTGAGTCTGTTCCATGCCCGCCTCAGCAGGGCTCTGCAGGGGATGCCTTCTCAGGCAATGGACCCCGGGCCTCTTTACGCCTTTCCCCATTTCCTTGATCCACAAGGTGCTTCTCAAGGCGAGGAGGGACAAGGCGCAGGTGATTCTGATAGCCCCAGACTGGCCTCGCCAGTTCTGGTACCCAGATCTCCTCAGTCTCAGCTCCAGGACTCGCTGCAGCTTCCAGCTCGCCCGACCTGCTCTCAGTCAATCAGGGAAGGTGTTCCATCCGACCTTCAATCCCTGCACCTGACGGCCTGGTTCCTGAGCGGCTAGAGTTCCAGGCCTTGGGTCTTTCCCGACGAGGTCCTCAATGTAGTTGAGGCGTCCTAAGGAGTCGACTAGAAAATGTTATGCCTTCAAATGGAAAAGGTTTTCCATTTGGTGTCAGGGCAAGGGCTTGGACCCTTCCTCCTGTTCCTTGGCAAGCATCTTGGACTATTTATGGTCCTTTCTAGTCAAGGGCTTAGGTCGACGACCCTAAGGGTGCACCTGGCAGCCATCTCTGCTTACCGGGCGCGGGCCGGAAGCAGTCGGTAGTAGGAGAAGGTGGTCTGGCGCTTTTCAAAGGCCTTGATCACATTTCCTCCAGTGGGGAACCCCACCTCCGTGGGATCTACTGCTGGTACTGGCAAAGCTCATGGGCAAGCTTCATTCGAACCCATGCACAGGTGTGCTCTCTCACCTGTCGTGGAAGACCGCCTTCTGGTGGCTATCACGCCAGCCAGAAGGATGGGAGAGCTCCAGGCGCTTCCATCGAGTCTCCTTACCTGGTCTTCCACAGGGACAGGTTGTCCTGCGCCCCACCGAAATTCCTTCCAAGGTGGTGTCGGAGTTTCACCTTAACCAGGTGTTGACTCTGCCGTGTTCTACCCCAATCACACTCGAGGTCGAATATAGGCTCCATACTCTGGACTCCTAGAAGGGCGCCGCTTATTATAAGGAGCGCACGGCTGAAATTGGGAGAGGTTCGCCAGCTGTTTGTCACCTACGCTGAAGCCACGATCTGGCAGACCTGCAGCCAAGCGGACGATAAGCAGGTGGGTAACCTCCTGCATAGATCTCTCTATAAGTTGGCGGGCATGGAGCCTCCCAGGAGGATAAGAGCTCATTCTACCCGCCATACTGCTGCAACGGTGGCTGCTTCCAGGGACGCCCTTATCCAGGAAATCTGCAGGGCTGCTACCTGAAGTCAGCAAACACCTTCATTACCCACTACCACATCGACCTTGAGTCACGCCGGGATGCTGGTTTTGGGGCCTCGGTTCTCCAGTCTCTCTTTCCAAGTAAGTATTGGGGTGTGCGTCTTGCCTCCCTCCTCCCGGAGAACTGCTAGGAGTCTGCCAATGAGTGTGGATGAACAACATATCCATGTCCTAAGTACAGGTTGCTCACCTGTAACAGGAGTTCTGTGAATGGTATATTGTTCATCACCGACCCCGAACCTCCCGGCTCGACCACAACCCTGAGCTTCCAGCGGCCAGATCTGGCGTCATGGGGGCGGAGCCGAGTTATACCACCCGGTGGGTGGGAGGAGCAAGCTGAAGACCTTCCGCAAGATTTAAAGCGGCAAGGATACTGCCAATGAGTGTGGATGAACAACATATACCATTCCTAGAACTCCTGTTACAGGTGAGTAACCTGTATTTTCTCTGAGCTGTACCTCATGCTAATAATGGTTGACTATTATGGAAGAAAGTTGGGAGCCTGAAAAGGCTAGTTGCTGTGGCAACAGGTCCATATCTGGTCACCACCTCTCTCTGGGTGGGTGCTATGACAGTGACCAGTGCAGTACCTGGCATGGGAGACGGTCCTTCCGGCATCGCAAAAAGAAATGGTCTAGATCTTGCAAGATCTCGGTGTCGGGATCTTTGCATGGCCTCGACCTCTTTCTCTTCTTGCAAGAAGGGGACGAAATGACACAATTTGAGGTCGTCCTCTGGCCTTTCTGCTGTTAGACACTCTACTTCTGTGGGTCTTGGTTCTCCACCATCTTTGCTGATGACATCAGGGACAGGTGGGCCTGTGAGGTCAACGTCTCCATCCTGCAACCTCTCTCTGTCTGTCTGTTAGAGGGCACCCCAATGGGCAATTCAGCCATTGGGCTGCTCTTATGAAGTAGTGGGTGCAGCGTATAAGTCATGCAGTGCAGTTTCTTGTGATGGCCCCTGACCCCTTGGGTTCGACTGGGCTGGTGCCATCTTAGGTGCTGCTTGACTTGGGCCTCCAACTGGAGTTTCTAAACGTGCCTAATAATCCAGTCTCCTTAGTTCCTCCCATCCAGCCAGCCCTGGAGCCACTCTCAGAGGTGGCTTGGAGGAGGTCTGCTACTGTGGCAGCTGTCCCCAAACAGGCAGACAAAAAATACGTGGTGCCTAAAACTAAGCATGTGCAGTTCACTGAGTCTGTAGCAGATGCCATTGTTATTCTCTCTTAGAATGACAAAGCCATAGTGCCCAAGCGCATTACAGTACAGTCCACTAACAAAGAGTCACGCAAAGTAGACACCATGGGCAAGTGAGACTATGCCTTGGCTACCCTTGACATGAGGATAGCTATCTACCATGGCCACATCTCTTAGTTTGAGTATGCCCTCTGGAGCACAAATAAAACAGATAGTGACACACAATAGACACGGCTGTGTCTACTTCATGGTTGTATATATCTCGCTTCTAATTCCCTCCAACAAGAGTCTAACCCCTTCTGTTATTCTGGTATGCACACACAGCTCACGTTTGCTCTCTCCTCCAGATTTGGGTTAGCCCAGTAGTTGTTATATGTACATGAAAAAGTTGATGAGAATAAAGCTACTTTTAAAAATGTGAATGAAAAGGAGTACAGGGCAAGAGGTTTCTGTAGTACCTATAGAAGAGGAGGTATGGGAAGGGGTCACTATAGCAAGCAAATTCAGAAAGAGGAAGAGGCATATTGGGAGCAAAAGCACAGTCTGCCTTATCTCTTCTTTGTCCAGGTATAGAGTAACACCTGGCTACTGTGTCCATGTCACCATAGACGCATTGCCATTGGGGGGGGGGGTGGCGTCTCTTATTAGCTCCCAGAATGGGAAAAGATAACCACAAACAAGTGGGTACTGGAGGAAATAACTCAGGGCCTTACTCTTCAGTTCTTACATTTTCCAAAAATGAAAACTCTCAAAACATTCAATTACAATTGACAAAACAGAAGATCTTAGCGGAATCAGTATTCACCACTGATTCCCACTAGTGGGTCTTAGATGGAGGTGCTTGGCCCCAGTGGGAGCCAAACCTTTCACAGGGCTAATGCCAAGGTAAGCAGTGTGCTCATGTGGCTCCACAAGTAATCGCATGTGGGTGGCTGCTAGGTTACATTGGCGCCATCCGCCAATTGCATTAGTTCTTTTTTCCCGGCGTCAGGTATGCATTAGTGCTTTGTCACTCGTCCGCTGGGAGACAGAACTTCACGTCTATATGACAAGAGCATGCAATTCCTCTTAGTTTTAGTGCTTAAATCTAGAGTTTGGTATTTTTGTGTCAGTTTTAGTGTATTTGTCACAAATTAATAATATAGTTTCTCTCAGCCCCACCAAGTGTGAATGGTGGTCGACCTTGCATATTGGTAGGGCGCCAGAAGAGGCAGGCAGCTCAGGCAGGGGTTCCCTGTCTGGTCCACTTTCCTTCCTGGTAAGGACTCTGGCAATGGGTGGCCCAGTGCTTGGGAGGAAAGGCAGTCCTTCCATAAGCACAAAAAGGAGCAGTCATGATCCCGCACATACTCTGCATCGGGGTCTAGGCAGTGCTCAGCCTCAGTTCCTTTTTCCGTAAGAAGGTGAAGAAATGGCCCCAGTCAAGGTTACCCTCTATAAAGTCTGCCATGAGGCTCTTGATTTCCCTGAGTCAGAGGTCCTCACTGTCACCAACGGTGACACTGGGAACCTCTAGACCTGGGTGGTTGGTGTCTTGGGTCCAGATCCCACCTATGTTTTTAAGCGAGGGCTCCAGTGGGCAGTTCCACCACTGGGCAGCTCTTATGAAGCAGTGGGTGCAGCATCTGATCTGACTGACACCGCTAGTGTAGCCAGTCCCTGGTCCTTCAGGACTGGCAAAGCCAGTTCTGTAGGTGGTGCTGCGGGCCAAGTAATATATTTGTGTCTGGCAACAGCCTTTGGACCCTACTGGGGGAGGAGCACCGCTGATGTCTGTCTCACTGTGGCCGACCCCCCCATCCTGTTCTGGGCTGGGATGACCATCGCTGGTCAGTTCGATGCCAGCTAGGTCATCGACGCCAGTTTCGGTGCCTCATCCAGTACCGTGTTCAGGCTCTTCGGGGCCCTGCCTGGCACTGGATCTGGCATCGGGTTTGGCGCTGACTGAGGCACCACATGAGCTCATGGTACCAGGAACCTCCTCGGTGCCGTATTCAGTTTCAGCTCTGCCTCTGACATCTGTCTCTTACCCTTTGGGGCCGGAATTGGTTGCCGCAGCCACATGCTGGGTTGTCGGGCCTGCGACCCCACTCTCTCTTCTACCCTCTTTCTGAGGAGGGTGTTGAGGGGGATGATTTAAACCCCAACCTCATTATTTCTAAAGGCAGTGATGATGACTCCTAGTACAGCCTCGAGACCTCAGACCCAGTTCCTATATCTATGCCTTTCTCTCCTCTCTGACTGTGATCAGAAATGTGTACTCGCCATTGAATCTTGACCAAGCAGTAATTGACTAGGCTAAGTGCCTCCAACTGGAGTTCCTAAATGTGCCTATTATGCCTGTCAATTGGTTCCTTCAGTTCCTCCCACCTTAGAGACCTCAGTCCAGATCTTCAAAATATCGTGATTGCTGCAAGGTGCAGGTGCACCAAAGATATGGCTCACCAGGCTTGCGGCAATCTAAAGGGATTTTCTATCTCTTGTGGCAATTGATGCTTGGTAGGCAATGTTTTTGTGATCTAACATCCATCAGTAACAGGGACCGTTTTAATGGAGCTTGGGCTTGAGATTTGGGGCAGCGGCTGTAATACAGGTAAAATGTCATAACTGTGCCTGAGATTGTAAAATTAGGTGCAGTTGGAGCAAATGGGAATGGCCCGTTATGGCAATGCAAGGGTTTGATGTGGAGCTGGACCCTTTGAAAATGTAGCCCCTCGTCTGATGCTGTTTGGAATAGGTCTGTTTCAGAGGTAGGTGTCCCCAAGCAGGCAGACAGAAAACATTCTGATCCCAAAAATAAACCAGTGTATGTCACTCAACCCATAGCTCTTGCTATTGTTATTCTCATTGAGAATGACAAGGTCATTGTCCCCAAGGAGGTTACTGTGCACTCTGTTACTAGGGAGTCACCCATGATTGACACTGCGGTCAAGCATGCATGTTTCAGCCACCTTAGGCATGAGGATAGGTAGCTACGAGGGGCATTTCTCTACTATGAGTATACCCTTTGAAGCAAACTGAAGTCTCTGACGGAGTGTCTGCCAGATTCTGAGACCATACAGGATATTCTGCTGACTGTTGAGCAAGATGTTGAGTCCAACAAGCACCTCACTCTGCTGTTACAGGCTTTAGCATCAGGCAGCATTACAGGCTGCGGACTGCTGGCTTCACTGTCCTAAAAAGTTAAGCAGTCAAAGCATCTCAGTAAAATGATGTTTCTCAGGCTCCATGCTGCTTCAAAATAAGCCAAGTTAAGTCACTGTGCTCTGGTGTCAGATGCTGAGGTCGACAAACCTCACAAAGGTCAATACACTCTCACTCGTCTAGTGCCAAAACGTTCCAGCGATTTGCTCCTTCGAGCTTCATCAGGGGGCTGATGAAGCTCAAAGGAGCCTGACAGAGTCTGAGCAACATCATTTTGGTGAGATGCTTTATTTGAGTGCTTGGCTTTTGATCGCAGTGTGTTGATTCAGGGTAAGTGATCACCCAGACTGGCATTCTGCTGTGCGCGCACACACTTTCTGGTTCTGAGGACTGCTGGCTTCACTCAGGACTTACAACAACAGGTGTTGCATGTGCCCTTTGCTGGAACTAACCTGTTCAGACAACAGATGTAACAGTCTCTTAAGGCATCTAATGAAACTAGAACAACTCTTAAAACTTCCAGACCAGCTACCTTTTAACCCTTAAAAGGACAAAGGACATGGCTCTTTCCAAAACAAGCAGTCCTTTCATGAATTACTAGTTCAGAGTCCTGACTTTTGGGTTTTCCTTGGCACCACAAGTCTTACAAAGTGATTTGTAATGCCTGCTGTGCATCTTAGGAAGTTAGGACTCCAAATCTTTCTGCACTTGGACAATTGGGTAACTTCAAGACCATCCAGACAGGAGATGGAACAGGCAGTAACCACTGCTTCTCAGTTCCTGACTTCGATGGGGGTTTTGCTGAAACTCGAAAAGTCTCAGCTACCTCCCTCCCAAGAACTGCTATTCATAGGCGCTCTTCTGGATACAACCCAGGCTGGGGGTTTTCTTCCAGCGAGCAAACTGCAAGCAAGTCTGCAGATGGCATGCTGCATAATGGAGCACAAAAATTGGACAAGCCCATGCAATGCATGCTGGGTCTGATAGCCTCCTCAGTATTCACAGTGCCCCTGGCATGTCTGCACATGAGGACAGCCTAGTGGATGCTCAGTGCACAGTAGTCGCAGGCATCACACCCTCATACTTGCCCCATTCAGGTGACCTAGCCCTTGATTTGGTTTCTCACATAGTGGTCAGTGGAGACCAACCTTCTCCAGGGTTCCTCTTCTCCCAACTAGTGCCTCAGGTGACTCTCATCACAGATGCCTCCCTGTTGGGGTCAGAGGCCCACTGCTAGGGCCTGCAAACACAAGGTGTCTGAGACCCGAGTCTCATCTTCAGATCAATGTGTTGGAGATGTGAGCTGTTTGGACAGTCTGAAAGCTTTAGTGGACCTAGTCAGCCACAAAATAGTCCTCCTTCAGACGGAGTACTTGGAGCAAGAGATCCTGCTCCTAGCCATCTATCTGCAAGGAATTCAGAATACACTGGCACAATATCTTATTCAGCGAGTGGGCCACTGCAGATATGGACCTTTTTGTGTCCCCACTCAACACCACTCTGTCTCAGTTCTGCTCCAGAAATCCAGGACATGGTGTTTTCTAGCAAGATGCAGTCAGACGACAGTGGCAAAATCTGTTCTGTATGCCTTCCTTTCAGTCCCTCTTGTCAGAGAGTATTGCTCAAATTGGAGGTGCAAGGGGGCAAGATGTTACTGTTGGCCGCCTTCTGGCCTAAACAAACCGAGGACTCTACCACCTAAGACGGACTTATTGACCCAGGATCACCTGGTCCATCCCAACCTGCGCACCTTCAGTCCTGGTTCCTGAAGAAATAGAATTGAACAGGTACAAGGTATCTCAGAGGGTCTCTAAAATACTCTTGGCTGTGCGTAAGCCTTCCACTAGGAGGACATACACAGCCAAATGGAAAAGATTTTCTGTCTGGTGCTCCAAAACCTGCATGGACCCCTTTTAGCACCCACCTGGCAAGGTTCTGTAGTATCTACTGGACCTTTCTGACACTGGTCTACTATATTCCACAGTAAAGGTCCATCAGTGTGCTATTTCAGCATGCCATGATCTTGTTGGTACCCTCTGCATGGCACAACTGCCACTGTTCAAAAGGTTCCTCAAGGGCTTTTTACACACAAGGCATCCCATCAGGAAGCCAGTGGTTGCCCAGGATATCAACCTTGTGTTAGATGGTCACTTGCAAGCCCTCTGAGCACCTTGCAACGTGTGACTTGAAGTTTTTATCTTGGAAAGTGGCATTTCTGGTGGCTATCACCCTTGCTCGCAGAATATTTGGAATCCATGTTTTGGTCAAAGATCCTCAGTGTACTGTTTTCTGTAAAGATTAGGTAGTTCCCTGTACACAGCCCAAGTTTCTAATAAAACTGGTGTCGGAGTTCCATCTTAACTGGGCCTTAGTCTTGCCTACCTACTTTGCCAACGAGTGAGGGCGAGAGGTCTCTCCACTATTTGGACATTAAGAGGATTCTTAGGTTTTATCTAGATAGAACCAGGACTTTGCCAAATAGCTCTTTGTCTCCATTGATCTTAATCAAAAGGGACAGCTTTTACAGTCAAATGCATGCTGCCTGGATTGTGAATTGCCTTTGCCACTGCAGTACCATGGCTTAGGTTAAACTGGAGGGCAGTGTTCATGCCTACTCCAACGGAGCAGTTGCCACATCCCTAGCTGACTTACACTCTGTGCCTTTAAGAAACATTTACAGAGCTGCAACTTGGAGCACAGTGCACACTTTTAGAAACATAGAAACATAGACTTTGACAGCAGATAAGGACCAGTTGGCCCACTCAATCTGCCCATTTCCCTACCTGTTGGATAAGCTGGAGATCCTAGTTAACCAGCAGCCTACTTCCTCCTACCCCCCACTAGAATTGCTTTATGTCTGTCCCATGCATTTTTGAATTCCCCCACTGTTTTCAACCCCACAGCCTCCTCAGGAAGGCCATTCCATGCATCCACCACCCTCTCTGTGAAAAAATACTTCCTCACATTGCCCTGAGCCTTCCCACCCTCTGTCTTCATATTGTGCCCCCTTGTTTTTGCACATCTCTTTTTCTGAAAGATGCTTCCCTTTTGCACTTTGTTGATTCCCTTGAGGTACTTTTAGCTTTTTTGGAGTACTGACTGTATTTGAGATTATTGAATATACTATGATTTTAGTGTGTTTTATACTGAATTTTATAATCTGATCTGTGTTGTTTTATTTTGTATAGCACCTTGAAAATTGAAAGGCGCTTTATAAATAAACTTATTATTATTACTTAAATGTTTCTATCATGTACCCCTCTCCCTCCTTTCCTCAAGGGTACACATATTAAGCTCCTTTAGTCTCTCTTCATATGGCTTCTGGTGCAGACCCTGCACCATTTTGGTTGCCCTCCTCTGGACTGCCTCCATCCTGTCTATGTCCTTGCAGAGATGGAGTCTCCAAAACTGCACGCAGTATTCTAATGGAGTCTCACCAACTGTCTGTACAGAGGGATAACAATTTCTTGTTTTCTACAGGTGATGCCCCTCTCTATGCATCCCAGTATCCTCCCAGCCCTCCGTACTGCCTTCTCACATTGCTTGCCCACCTTTAGGTCATCTAATATAATTACTCCTAGGTCTCTTTCGATTTTTGTTGTTGTTTGTACCTCCCCACATATTGTGTACTCTTTCCCTGTGTTTTTGTTTCCCAGGTGTATTACTTTGCACTTCTTTGCATTAAATCTAAGCTGCCATACTTTTGACCATGCCTCCAACCTCCATTTATGAAGCACTGTACCCTAGATGTCCATGCCAGGCTGCATGCCATCCTTGGCCAGACAGTTCTGGATGGATGACTATCTTGAGTGAGCCCTCAGCTCCAGCCCCTATTCCAGGATATTTTTTCTGAGCTTGGTACTCTGACCCACCAGTAGGAATCAGTGGTGAGGATTAATTCCTGGAAGATATAAAAATTACATTCTGACTGTAATTCTTGATCTTCTAGCAATATTTTTACCATTTATTAACACACCCCTCCCAACATCCCCCAGATTCGCTCCAGTATTGTTGCATTGGTCTTCACCCCTTTATGTTGGGCTGCAAAGACACTGTGTTACTGGGTTTGGTGGCCCTTCTTATATGGACCACTAGGGCTATCTTACGCCCTTAGACTAAGTGCATAGGTATTTGTTAGGTTATACTGCACCTCCTCAGTAAATAAGGTACTGAGGTTGTTGCTGGCTGGCATCAACATAAACTAGCAGCTGTGTGCTCTGACTCACAGAGTCATCTGTGTGCGCCACTTAACTCCACACCAGTCCTCTGAAAAGTTTTGGCCACTGCTAGGTCCTAGCACCTCTGGGCCAAGACCCACTAGTGTGAATCAATGGTAAATATATTCCTAAAGATAAAGAATTATGGTAAAATCGTAATTTTCATATTCTACTGGATTTGGAAGTTCAAAATTTACTGATGCTAAATTTAGTGGAGAAGGTACTGTATAATATTTCCAGCTGGGGAGTTTTTTTCTCTCTTATGGTACCTCCTGGCACAGAAGCTCAATCGGGAATGGCAGCCCCATACTGGACATCAAGAAATGGGGATTGATTATGTGCACCGGGTCTAAAAGATCCAGAAACTCTGTCCATGAGCCACTGACCTATCAGAGCAGTACTCTGAGTTCTGAGTCCATGCAGTCACATACTATAGTCAGAAGTCCAAACTCTTGGTTCTATAAGAGAACTGTTTAAAATGTTGTCTATAAAAAAATACAAATAGAGTTATTCACATGTCTTCATTCAGGTAAAGTTACATTTATTTATTTGAATTTTGATAATCAGGTGGTCCCACTGAGACAGTCAGTTCCCTTTTTCCGGGTCGACTTGGAATTAATTACATAAATAAATTGTACAAAATGAACTGAGTGGGACAAATAAAAAAGAAACATTTGTGGTGGAACAATACAGAAGTTAATTGCAGTCAGTATAGGATGATACATATAAATCAGTATCAAGTATCACCCAATAACAAGTAGCACAGTAGGAGAGATACAAGCCCCACTGCGGAGGACAGTAGGTAACCTGGCCATCTTCTGAGAAATACTTAACAGACACATGTCATGTCACCATTTACACTTATATTGGTTCCTCTTGAAAGAGTAGGTTTTGAGCCTGTTCTTAAACAATGCAAGTGTATGGCCGTTAAGAACCTCACATGGTAACGAGTTCCACTAGGAAGGAACCTCAGTTGAGAAGGATCTCTTATCAGAACTGGATCTTACCCTGCAGATTTCAAGTAACGGGCTTGCTGCAGAATGTAGGAGTCTCATGTGTTGCTTACATTATAGTTTTCCCTTTAGGGATCGTTGGTGGTATTAATATAATTTCTGTAAATAGGAATATTGCAAGCAGCTGCAAAGTCTCACAAACCACTTGTCCCATTTAGCAATTCCTTCACAAGCTAAACACTCAGAGCATTTACCCTGGCGTTATTATAAATTGAAGGCAGAACTAATACTCTCCAGTTATTTTTTCTGCCACCACAGAGTAACAGTAGTTTAAGGCCAGAGTGCTCTCTAGGTCCATCGTTATCTTCCCCCTCTTGCCTTGTAAGTAGGAATAAACAAGGTTCTGTGCAAGTATATGCCTATTTATTGTTATCCCCCCACTTTGCTACCCACTTTGTCCAGGGTACCCTGTGATTCCCTTGGTAAGTATACATTTGTCTGGCCTCACCCTGAAGGCCCGTACTGTCTTCATAGCCACATTCTCTACTGGTAGGCTGATCCATAGGTTCACCAGCCTCTGGAAAAAGAAGAGCCTCCAGTCAATACCCCTGAATTTACCAGCTCTGGGTTTCAGAGCATGGCCCTGCCACCTACTGGAGGACACTACATTATACCTGTCTGTCTGATCTTGTCACTACCCTTGAGTATGCATAAAACTGAGATAATGTCCCCTTCCATCCTCCTTGTATACAGAATGAACGTGTTAAGGGCCTCTCCTCATAGAATTTGCCCCCCATTGCACTTATCATTTTTTGTGGTCCTGCATTGCATCCTTCTGACTTCCTCAGTGCAGCTTTGTATTGTGGAGACTAGAACTGCACACGCTACTCCAGGTGGTACCAGACCATGTCCTTTTAAGGTGGCAGAATTACTTTCCCTGCACTGCTGGTCAGCCTCCTCTTGATGCACTCCAGCATTCTGATGGACCTTTTGAGAGTGGTCACCCACAGCTTATCGTACTTCAGCCCCTTGTCTATTATGGCCCCAGGTCTTTTTCCTCCTCCTCTGCTGCAAGAGGATCCCTATACAGTTTGCAGGTTCTACATCTGTCTTCCTCCCCAAGTGTAGCACCTTGCATTTTTTTTACATTTAACCCTGAGACTCTAGGAGTCCAATCAATCACCCATCTTTTCTATATGCTCCTGAGGTTTGCCCCATCCTCAAGTGGATCCAACACCCTGGTGAGGTTAGTGCCATCGTCAAACTTAGGCAACCTACTGGAGACCCCGAAAGAGTAGAACCACCTCATGAAGGAAGCACTGCTTTTAGTAATTTTATTTTTTCTTTAGTTCATCAGTTAATAAGTGCTAGACCTTTGAACCATATAATTTGTAGACCCCAAAATATAGGGTGCCTATACATTGCTTTTCTCTTTTTGTGTTCGCTATGCGCGCAAGCGAACACGTTGGTATGAGAGTGCCCTTTGAGGGGTGTGACACTATCCACCCAATGCAGAGTAGTGTAGCAGGGACATGACAGTGGCAGACCAATCAGTACCCAGGCTGACTCTGACAGAGTTTCAGCTTGTGGGGACGGTCACCAACTTCAAAGGAATTTTCCGTCCCTTTGATCTGCACCACCCAGCAAGCCAGGCTGATCTGTCATGGTCAGCCTGGACTGTGTGCCTGCAGCAAAGAAAACTGTCCATCAATGTCTGTTACTGGCAGCCCTAACTGTTCCCCAACATGACCCTCCCTGTAAGCGCCCCCCCACACACAAACAGTAGTGACACTGGGATGCTCAATCCCCCAGTGTCTTTCCCTAAAATAAAGAAAACTGTCCCTTAACCTGTTTAAAAACTGTCCATCGATATCTGTTGCCACCCCCCCAAACATAACATAGTAACACTGGGGGTGCCCAATCCTCTAGTGTTCTCAACATAACTGTCCCTGAAATAAAGAAAACTGTCCCTTGTCGTTTTTTCCCCTGACAAAAAGAAACCCATCCATCAATGTCTGTTGTGATGTCCTCCCCCAGACATTACTCAGTGACACATTGCTTTTGGGTGCCCAATCCCCCCAGTGTCTTCAAACATTTAAACAGTGACACTGGGGGGTGCCCAATCCCCCAGTGTCCTCCATTAATATGAAGTGGTCCCTGGAATAAAGAAAACTGCCCCTAGTTTTCTTTTAAACCTGAAAAAAAAGAAAACTGCCCATAGTTGTCTGCTGCGCTGCTAACCACCCCCATCCCACCCTCCTGCTCAGGACCCACCCCCGCACCCCCATACTTACCCACTCGAGGTGCGTTGCCGTACTTTCTCTGGACCGCAGACACGTTTTCACTCTTCAAAGCCCAACCATGAACTGAGGCAAGCGCTTCAATGTATTTCAATTGGGTTTTCAGTTTCAATGTATTTCAGTGGGGGGTTTTAACTTAGTGGCATAACTTGTCCATTTTTTTTATATTTTTGCCTCAGATTTTCAACATACCTTTTTGGGGACCCCACCTCATGAATAGTTAAGTTACATAATGCAATTCTGTCCCATGAAGTGATTTTGTGGCCGATGCGCAAAATCACCTTTCGGGCAGGAGTTGAAAATTGTCTCTGCCTTTGTTCATGAGGTGGGATCATAAGAAGGCTATGTTAAAAATGTGGTGTAAAAATGTTAAAAAAACAATTAAGTTATGAGCCTGCGTTAAAATTTGCAAATGCAGGCTTGTAACATTGTTCATTTTCAATATTTTGACCCAAAATTTTCAGCATAGCCATTTCTTCACAGCACCTCATGAATTCAGATCCTGGTCAAAATTGTTTTTGCGTCCCGAAAGGTGATTTCGCAGTCTCTGCATGAAATCACCTTTTGGGCAGGAGCTGCACATTTTTTCTGCACTTGTTCATGAGGTGGGGTCATAAGAACGGCGTGTTGAAAATTCAGGGCACAAATATTACTAAACAAGACAGTTACGCTGCCCAACATAATCACTTCTACTTTGTATTCTTAAATGTTAATAATGTGATTCCTTCACTGAAGCAGTTTTCAAACACACACACACCCTATGACACCAGTGCACATGGCAAACATTCAACATTGACAAATGCTTGTTTCATTCTAGACACTGGAAGCAGAGATGAAGAAACTTCAGACATCCATTCAGGAAACTACCCAAAACTTTGATGATTCTTTAAGCAAATTCTTTGACAGGAAAGTGAAATCAGAAATGGTTATCTACCAGGTAAAGAGGTTTCAACCTCACATGTGTCATGCAGCAATTGTAAAAGGCATTCTGGGAAACTGAATTCTGTCAAAGCTGAGTGTTTCACCATGTTTCATTCCCAGTTAATTTCCTTTTAAAATTCACATACCTAAATAGTTTATCTGGCAGGTTCATCACTGGCTCCTCATACCACGGGAACAGGTTTCTCTTTCACCAGTCGCCATATTGGCCACCTTGAGTGCCTGTGACAAGACCCTAAGCAGCAATGAGTCAGTATGAAAACTGTATCTCTTCATCAGCAGAGGTCAGTGTTTTCCCATACCAACATATGGAAAGTAGGATGGAAGGAGGCTTGTCGTCCATTAAGTCAAGACCTACCACTACCTTTCAGTGGTGATATCTTAATATTTTAAGAATCAAGCTTCTTCATAGAGCCACTCTCTTTAGTCTTCATTCTGGAGGCAACAGGACCCCAGGAGAATTAGAACTTTTGGGGCTGACAGTGCTGGTGCCTAGCACTGACACATGGCATCATGTGCACAACTGTAGCATATGTAGTGGTGCCAGCCCAAACCACCTCAGTTCCTGGTTTCACTCCATTGAAGCACAGTGCTTTCCACATCAGGATCCAGAACTTCATGTTGAACATATAAAGCATTCTCGACTAGTTTGTCTCGTACATGTCACCTTTATACAGTATACCCAAGTTTGTTTTAATAGTATCAGCATCGATTTGACCTTAAATTTTCTGCAAGCATCCTCAACTTTTTTTTATAATTAATATGTATTGACATCTTCCAGGAATGTATCTTCACCATATATTCACACTAATGGGTCATTGGCCGGAGGCACTAGGATCCTGCGGGAATCAAAACTTTTGAAGAGGGACAGTGCCAAGGCAAGCTTTGCACATGCATGGCACCACAAGAATGGCTTGCGGCACCAGGCTTACCTTGCTGTTGAGTGCACTTAAGTGATGACATCACTCGCCCTTTGTGAATCAGAACTTTATTTCTGCATGACAGCCCCTTCAGTTCATTTCAGTTTTTAGTTGTTTAAAGCTAGAATTTATTAATCTTCCTGAACATAAAGTCTCCACCACTCATTCACACTAATAGGAGTACGCCAGAGTCGCTAGCATCCAATGGGAGCAAACTTTTCAGGAGGGCCGATGCCTGAGATGGAGCCGCGAGGAAGCGGCACCGCGAGCCCCGGGCACGTGTGGCAATGACTATCTCGGCGTCGACCCTCCAGCCACCTCAGTTCCTTTTTTCCTGCTGTCGAAGTGCGCTTCAGTGATGACATCGCTCACCTGCCAGGAGTTAAACTTCACTAGCAGCTTAGTTCAGTTTATTGTTTTGTAGATTATCTCGAATCAGTACCGATTCTAATCATTAATTCTAACTTGTATAAGAGAAGTTTTCAGCCTTCCATTGATAGAGTCGACCATGAGCAGGTCAGGTGACGGTAGGGATACTTCATATGAAAGTTGTTCAGTCAGCCGGGCTGGGTCTGGTCCGCCGCCCTTCCCGGAGGGGGGGTCTGACAACAGACGGTCCAATGCCCAGGAGGATGGGCGGTCCCCCCGAAAGCAAAGGAAACGGTCCCATTCTTGGCACTGTTCGGTCTCGAGTACTTCTTCGACACATAGGCTGAAGAAGAAACAGCATCACTCGAGGTTGCCCTCTGATACGTTTGCACATAGATGGTTGGTTATTAGGGCCAGGCGCTGGTCACCACCTCTGTTGGAGTCACCAATTTCTGTCTCTGGTGGCCGACCTCCTTGACACCGGACCCCTCCCCGCCTATTGGAGGAACTTCCAATGAGCAGTTTCACCAGTGGGCTGCTCTTATGGAGCAGTGGGCTCGGAGGTTGGCCCAGTTCCCCCGAGCTGACCAGTCCAACACCGGGGTCTTTGGGTCATTCGGTTCTGAATGGGCAGGTGAGGTGGTTGGGCCTTCCTAGTCGTGCGGCACCTTCTTCAGTGCAGTCGACTCCACGCTCGGGTGTTTATCCCCCTCACATGGCTGCCACACAGGAGTCTACACCGATGCCTCTAGCTCCTGGCATTTTTCCTTCTTTTACCTCCAGTCGCAGTTTTCAGACTCCTGTGATGCTGTCTTCTGTGGTGCCGACTTATCCGGTGCTGAGGGCTCTGTCGGCACTGTCTTCTGCACCAGGGGCATGATCAGCACCATCTGTGGCTCTGCAGGCTCTTTCAGCATCATTTGCAGTGCCGTGGACTCTGTTGGCGCCATCTGCAGTGCTGCAAGCTCTATCGTCACCATCTGTGGAGCTGGGGGCTCTGTTGGTGCCGTGCTCTTTCTTGGTGCCATGTGCGGCAGTGGCCGCTTCTTTGTTCTTAGCACCATTTTCCTTGACGGTGCCGGGAGTGAGTGCACACCATCCAGTCTTCAGGGGTTTTCGACTCTGATTATTTCTTCTTCTTTTCTTTCTCCTGATTTTCACTCCTTTCCTGTCTACACAGTCCCCACTGGACTGTCAGGAGATGATTTTTGAGCCTGATCCAGATCTTCGCATGGGTGATGACATTGATGCTGACACTGTCCTGGGAGCAGGGATCAGTCCTCCTGCAGAGCCTATTGTTGAAGACCTTTCCTTTAAGTCTCTGCTCAAGAATTTGAATTCTACTCTTTTTCTCCAGACCACACAAATCGATCCTGGGAAACTTCTGTGTCTCCAATATTTTCATGTCCTGGAGATCCCTTTGGATTTAACCCTTCCGGTAGAGCCCTCTTTCGAGACCCGTTCACAGATGGTGTGGAAGAATATGGCTCTTATTCCTTCCGTGGCCAAATCCATAGATAGGAAGTATGCCCCTCCCAAGCATCGCCCCATTTTGGCCTCACAAGCCTTTGCTGATGCCATTGTGGTCCTGGCAGAGAATGATAAGGCTGTCCTACCTCAGGAATCTACAGCCCAACCTATAAACAAAGAATCTCACAAGATAGACACCTTAGGTAAGAGAGTCTTTGCTGCCTCAACCCTGGGCATGCACATTGCCAGCTACCAAGGCTATTTTTCTCAATATGAATATCTTCTTTGTCATTCACTCAAAGCAATGGTAGAAGCTCTGCCTGAATTGGAGGTTAGCTCAGAGTTAATTCAAACCATAACTTGGGGTATCAAGTCCAATAACCAGCAGGTTAAAGCTGCAGTGAATGCTTCAATACCACTTCCCGGGCGGCGGCTAACATCTGCACCCATCACCACTCTTGGCTGTGTACTTTGGGCTTCACGAATGATGCCCAACAGCAAGTCATAGCCTTACCTTTCGACGGTATGTATCTGTTCAGACCTCAGGTGGAGCAAGCACTGGAGGCCACACAGAAGACTAGGTCTGCCACTAAGACAGCCAGACCTGTGCCCACCCCCTCCCGAGGGGGTGGCGACAAGTGACAGTTTTACAACCATCAGTCCTTTCGGGGCAGAGGAGTTTTTAACAAAAACCAGAACCCTCAGCCACAAAAGAAAGTGCAGCAGAAGGCACAAGGGCCCAAAGCGCCTAGTGCCGCCTTCTGAGTTTCTGGCCCAGGTCCCTCCTCAGCTGTCCGAGGGGGACTCCTCCTCAGCAGTGGGAGGATGTCTGACCCAGTTCTACAACCAGTGGAAATCTGTAACATCAGACAAATGGGTCCTCCGGATAATCTGTGAGGGGTACTATCTAAATCTTCCGGAAACCCCTTTGGATCATCCTCCCAAATGACAGCCTAGGCTGTCAGCAGTACAGTCAGACCTTCTTGCTTCCAAGGTACAAGGTACACAGTAATGGAAGAGGTCTGGAGGCAGAAGGTGAGAGGGGAAAATACACTGCAAGGGGTGAAGAGGGTGAGGAACACATAACAATGGTATGTGGATGGGGTGCACACAGGCAATAAATGTGAATAGAAGAAAAGAGAGAAGAGAAGGAAGGTCAGACTGTAGGTGGAGGGTGGTGTCTCTGAATGTGCAGAGTCTTGGAAATAAGATGGATGACCTGCAGGCACTATTAGCAGACAGGAGGGTGGACATAGCTGCAGTAACCGAGACTTGGGCAACATCACACCATGACAGGGACCTTGCTATCCCTGGATATGAACTATACAGGAGGGACAGAATAGGCAGGAAGAGAGGAGGGGTGGCAGTTTATATCAGGGAAGGAATAACCTGCATGAGGGAGGAGTCTAAGGAAGGGGAGGTGGAGCCATTATGGATTCAGTTAAGGTCCAATAGAGGGAGAAAGGTGAGGTTGGGGGTGGTTTACAGACCACCCTGTCAAGCTGAGGAGAGAGACAGGGAACTGATCTCACAAATATTGGAAGCTGCGGGGAAAGGAGAGGTGCCAAAATGGGTGAGTGCCTAAGGAATGCACTAGCAAATGGGCAGGAAGGAGGGGTGGAAGAACAATGGGGAATAATAAAAACTGCCATCACAGAGGTAACAAGCCTTTGTGTGAAGCAAATAAACAAAACTAAACGATGTAAGAAACCACTATGGTTCTCAAAGGAAGTGGCAGTGAAGGTTCAAGAGAAAAAGAAAGCTTTCAGGAAGTACAAGGAATCACAGAAGGAGCAGGACAGAGAACTGTATCTGGTAAAGCAAAAGGAAGCTGGGAAGGTAATCAGAACAGCAAAGGCCCAAACTGAGGAAAAGATAGTCAATTCAGTTAAGAAAGGGGATAAAACCTTTTATAGGTACATCAGGGAGCGAAGAAAGACCAAGGGAGGGATAGTGAGGCTTAATAAAGGGGGGTGGGGTGGAGGGTGATTGTGAAAGGCAGAGATACTAAACAAATATTTTGCTCAGTATTTACAAAGGAAGAGAGGGAGTACCTAAAACAAACAGTAGAAACATTCTGGATACAGAAGTTGATACCAGCCCATTTACAGAAGAAAGGGTTCTGAAAGAACTCTTAAAACTGAAGGTGGACAAAGCAATGGGGCCTGATGGGATTCATCCCAGAATTCTAAAAGAACTAGGTGGAATTAGTGACACCACTGACTACCCTGTTTAACAAATCATGGGAGGATGGGGTGGCACCCGAGGACTGGAGGAGGGCAGATGTGATTCCCCTTCACAAAAGTGGGAGCAAGGCAGAACAGGAAACTACAGATCTGTTAGTTTAACCTCAGTGGTAGGAAAATGATGAAATCACTTGAAGGAAAGAATTGTTGAGTTTCTAGAGGCCAGAGGGGCACAGGACCCAAGCAGCATGGATTCACAGCGGGAAGATCATGCCAGACAAATCTGATAGATTTCTTGGACTGTGACCAAAGTAGTAAGATCAGGGAGGGCTGTGGACATGGCTTACCTAGACTTTAGCAAGGCATTTGACACAGTCCCACACAAAAGATTAATATACAAGTTAGCTAGCCTGGGAGTGGGTCCCAAGATGACAGCCTGGGTAAAAAATTGGCTGGAGAATAGGACACAGAGGGTAATAGTAAATGGAGTCCACTCGAAGAAAGTGGGGTTACTGGTGGGGTACTGCATGGTTCAGTATTAGGACCGGTCCTCCTCAATGTCTTTATAAGCGACATTGCAGAGGGACTGGAAGGAAAAGTATGTCTCTTTGCAGATGACACAAAGATCTGCAACAGAGTTGATGCACAAGGTGGGGTGGAAAGGATAAAAAGGGACTTGGCAAGGTTAGAGGAATGGTCAAATGTATGGCAGCTTAGATTCAAACTAAGAAGTGCAAGATAATGCACCTGGGAAGCAAAAACCCAGGTGAAGAGTACACAATGGGGGGTGAGATACTAACAACAACAAAAATGGAAAAGGACCTAGGGGTAGTTATATCAGATGACCTAAAGGTGGGCAAGCAATGTGAGAGGGCAGCAAGGAGGGCTGGGGGGATACTGGGATGCATAGGGAGAGGCATCACCAGTAGAAAACAGGAAGTTATTACCCCTCTGTACAGACAGCTGGTGAGACCCCATCTGGAGTACTCATGCAGTTCTGGAGACCCAGTCTTCGCAAGACATAGACAGGATGGAAGCTGTCCAGAGGAGGGCACTAAAATGGTGCAGGGTCTGCACCGGAAGACATATGAAGAGAGACTTAAGGAGCTTAATATGTATAGCCTCGAGGAAAGGAGGGAGAGGGGGACATGATAGAAACTTTCAAGTACCTCAAGGGAATCAACAAAGTCCAAGAGGGAAGCGCTTTCAAAAAAAAAGAGGTGTGCAAGAACAAGGGCACAATTTGAAGATAGAGAGCGCAGCTCAGAGGTAATTTAAGAAGTATTTTTCACAGAGAGGGTTGTGGATGCATTGAATGGCCTTCCGGAGGAGGTTGTGGAGTCAAAAACAGTGGTGGACTTCAAGCATGCATGGGACAGTCATAAGGCAATTCTAGGGGGTGGGGCTAGGAAGAAGTAGGCTGCTGGTTAACTAGGGTCTGCAGCTTATCCAGTAGGCAGGGAAATGGGCAGACTGGGTGGGCCAAGCGGTCCTTATCTGCTGTCAAATTCTATGTTTCTATGTAATTGTGAGGGATTTCAACCTGCCCAAGGTGGACTGGAGGATACCATCCACAACATGTGCTAAAAGTCAAATGATCCTGGAAGGACTGCAGAGTGGGTTACTGATTCAGGGCGTCACTGAACCAACAAGAGCTGAAGCAATTCTTGATCTGGTGCTCACAAATGTGGATCATATACAGGAAATAATGGTCAGGGAGCCACTAGGCGGAAGTCACCATTGTACAGTGTGGTTCCATTTGGATATGGGCAGGGAAAGCATCCCGACTAAGACAAAAATCTTGGATTTCAGGAGGACGGACTTCAGGAAAATGGGTGAGGTTCCAAGGAGCCATCTAGTGGGCATCAGAGCAGATACGGGAGTGGACCAAAAGTGGTCCATCATTAAGGAAGGAATACTGGTGGCCACAGATGAGTGTGTTAGGCTCAGGGGGAAGAACACAAGGGCCAAAGTTCCTAGCTGGTTCAGTTCTGGGGTTGCCAAGGCAGTAAGGGAAAAGAGGTTGGCCTATAGAAAATTCAGGAAGACCAAGAGAGAGGTGGATAAGGAAAATTACCTAAGGTTGGCTAGTGAGGCAAGTAAGGAAGTCCAGCAAGCAAAGGCACAGAAGGAGCTGCAAATTGCTGAATGAATTAAGAAGGGGAGAAGGCTTTCTTTCATTATATAAGTGAGAAAAGAGAAAAGAAGGAAGGCATTGTTAGGCTTAAGAAAGGGATGGAGTGGGTGGAGGATAATGGAGGAAAAGCAGAGATTCTAAATGAGTGCTTCAGTTCTGTTTTCACTATGGAGAAGGATGGACCAGTGCCTTCAGGAGGGAAAAGAGGAGTGGGGGGGAGCGGGGGAGAAACACAGATATAGTGATAAAGGAGGATAGAGTGAGGGAGGGTCTGCTGGCATTGAAAGTGGACAAATCACCAGGCCCGGACAGAGTACATCCAAGGGTGCTAAAGAAACTGGCCGAGGAGCTGGCAGGGCCACTGGCAGACCTATTTAATAGTTCATTAGAGGCAGGTGTGGTACCACAGAACCGGAGAACAGCATATGTAGTGCCTCTTCACAAAAGTGGTCCCAAAGATGATCCAGGGAATTACAGACCAGTCAGTCTGACCTCCATTGTGGGGAAGCTCATGGAGACCATACTAAAGGAAAGGTTGGTGACATATCTAGAGGAGCATGGTCTCCAGGATGAGGCAGCATGGGTTCATGGGGGGGAGATCGTGTCAAACAAATCTGATTGACTTCTTTGACTGTGTCACTAAGACAGTAGACAGAGGCCAAGCAGTAGACATCATCTATCTTGATTTCAGTAAGGCCTTTGACTCTGTGCCCCACAGAAGGTTGACCAGGAAATTGGTGGATCTTGGAATTGGGGAAAGAATGGCCAAATGGGTGGAAAATTGACTGAGGGACAGAACCCAGAGGGTGGTGGTGGGGGGAGAGTTATCTGGCACCAGAGATGTAATCAGTGGGGTCCCACAGGGCTCTGTGCTGGGGCCAGTGTTGTTCCATGTCTTCATCAATGACATCAGGGATGGCATTAAAGGCAACATGTGCCTATTCACAGATGACACCAAGCTCTGTGGGAGAGTGGACACAGCTGAAGGGAAATGGGACCTACAGGAATATCTGGAAAAGCTGGGGAGGTGGTCCAGGATCTGGCAGCTTGGCTTTAATGCCAAGAAATGCAAAGTTATGCATATTGGAGCCAAGAATCCCAGGACAGAGTATTACCTGGGTGGAGTCCGAGTAGCTGCATCAGAGGAGGAGAAGGACCTGGGAGTGATGATCACTAGTGACCTGAAGCACTCCATGCAGTGCAAGAAAGCAGCAGCAAAGGCAAACAAGATGCTGGGATGCATAGCTAGGGGGATCAGTAGTAGGAGAGAGGAGGTTATACTGCCCTTGTACAGGTCACTGATAAGGCTGCATCTAGAGTATGACGTTTAGTACTGGTGCCCACACCTCAAAAAGGACATTAACCTGCTGGAGAAGATATAGAGGAGGCTCCAAAGATGATAGCCGGTCAGCAGGGCAAGGCGTATAAGGAGAGGTGGAGAGCACTGAAAATGTACTCCCTGGAAGACAGGAGAGAGAGAGAGGGTACATGATTGGGACATTCAAGTACTTGAAAGGGATAAATAATGCTGATAAGGAAAGTCTCTTTAAGCTGAATGGCAACCATATCATGAGGGGGTACAGTCTTAAGCTGGAGGGTGGGAGGTTTAGGAGGGATGTCAGGAAGCACTTCTTCACAGAAAGGGTGGTGGACACTTGGAATGTGCTGCAGGAAGAGGTCAACTCGTTAAAGACAGTGAGCAGCTTTAAGAGAGTCTGGGATAGGCATAGGGGAAGATCAGAATCATGGGTAAGGAGGATGGGAGGAGTGGGAAGGGAGGGCAGGGACATTGGCTCAAGCTGTGGACCCTGCAATACGAGCAGGCTTGATAGACCAAATGGCCTTCTTCTGCTGTCTTGTTCGTATTTATGTATGTAAGGCCTTCTGAATAACAGAGCAGTAGAAGTAATTCCGCTGAATCAACGATTTACAGGTTTCTACTCCCATTACTTTTTGGTCCCTAAGAAAACCGTCGGCATGCGCCCTATTCTGGATCACAGAAAGTTAAACAAGTTTCCTTCACAAGGAGACGTTCAAGATAGTATCACTGGGTACCCTGCTACCTTTGATTCATCGACACGATTGGCTAGCCTCCCTGGACATGCAGGATGCCTAGCAACACATTCTCATGCACCCAAAGCACCACAAATACCTAAGGTTCATGGCATTGGATCAACTCTATCAGTTCAGAGTCCTGCCCTTTGGGCTATCTTTGGTGCCTCGAGTTTTTACAAAGTGTTGTGCAATTCTCACAGCGCACCTCAGGAAAATCAGAAGACAAGTGTTCTCATATCTGGATGACTGGCTCCTAGCAAGTCCCTCCAGGCAAGAGACTCTGGAGGCCGTGGCCACAGCCTCAGACTACCTCACATCCATGGGAGTCCTGCTGAACCTCAGCAAGTCACAGTTGCAGCCCTCCCAGAAGCTCCTCTTCATATGAACTCTTCTGGACACCTCCTGTGTGAAGGTTTTTCTCCCAGAGGAAAGAAGGAGCGATATCTTACAGATGGCCCAATACATCAGAGAGCATACTTCGATTCGAGCTGTCTCGATGCAATGGATGCTGGGCCTCATGGCATCCTCGGTGTTACACATGAGAACCTGTCAGTGGATGCTCAGTGCTCAGTGGTCCCCAACCACTCACCCTCAGTCCTTTCTCATCAAGGTGATGGAACCTCTGAAGAGGTCGCTCACCTGGTCGTCTCATGAGGACAACCTTATTGAAGGATGTCCCTTCGCCCCACTGGATCATCAGTCACATCTCCATCACCACAGACGTGTCTCTGATGGCTTGGGGAGCTCACTGCCAGGATCACCACACCCAGGGTATATGGACTGAGGACGAGTCTTAACTTCACATAAACATCCTGGAAAGGAGAGCCATCCTTTATGCAGTCCGAGCTTTGGAGGACATACTCTGTCACAAAAACATTCTCCTTAAAATGGACAACAAGGCAGTGATGTACTACATCAACAAACAGGACAGTGCACACTCTGGAGCACAAGGCTCTGATTCATACGGTACAGAGGGATAATAACTTCCTGCTTTCTGCTGCAGTTTACCTGCCAGGAGTACGAAATGAGCTGGCAGACTGTCTCAGCGGAACGGAGGCGGATCCTCATGAGTGGTCTTTCGACTTAACCGTCATTCAGTCACTGTTCAAAGAGTGGGGAAATCCAGACCTGGACCTTTTTGCATCCCCACTCAACGCAAAACTGCCTCTGTTCTGCTCCAGAAATCCAGGACCTGGCGTTTTTTGTCAGGATGCATTCAGGCTGTGGTGGACAAAATGCTCTCTATACACTTTTCCTCCTGTTCTTGTAATTCAGAAGGTACTGCACAAACTGGAGTCCCGGGGGGCTGAATGATTCTCATTACCCACTTCTGGCCTCGGCAGATATGGATCTTCCTGGACATAAGTCTCCACCACTCATTCACACTGTTGGGATCTGCGCCGGAGGCACTATTACCCAGCGGGAGCAAACTTTTTGCTGGAGGGCCGGAGCCAGAGATGGAGCCACGAGGAGTGGCATTGCGAGCCTCAGCTCGTGCGGTAATGACTATCTCGGCGTTGACCCTCCAACCGCCTCAGTTCCTCTTTTCCCCGCCGTCGAGTGTCTTCAGTGACGATGATGCTCGCCCGCCGGGAGTCAAACTTCAAACTAGCAGCATAGTTTTCAGTTTTGTTGTTTTGTAGTATATCTCGAATAAGTATTGCTTAAGTTTATACTTATTTTTAAAAGAAGTCTCAGCCTACTTTGACGGAGTTGACCATGAGCAGGTCAGGTGACGGTAGGGAGACTTTGTATGAAAGCTGTTCAGTCAGTCGGGCTGGGTCTGGTCCGCCGCCTTCTCTGGAAGGGGGGGTCTGACAGTGGTCAGTCCAATGCCCGAGGGGACGGGCGGTCCCCTCGGAAGCATTAAAATAAACGGTTGCATTCTCAACACCATTCGGCCTCAAGCTCTTCTTCGGCCCTCAGGTCAAAAAAGAGAAGGCATCACTTGAGGTCGCCCTCTGATATGTCTGCACATAGACGGTCAGTTATTGGGGCTATTTGCCGGGCTCTTCCTTTGGAGTTGCCAGCTTCTGTTTCTGGTAGCCGACATCTTCAACTTTGGAGCCCTACCCCGCCCACTGGTTGGTCTTCAGATGAGCAGTTTCATCAGTGGGCCGCTCTTATGGAGCAATGGGCTTGGAGGTTGGTTCAGCTACCTGGCTCGGTCACTCAGGGGCCTTTGGGCTTCTTGGGAGACCAGGTAGGGCGGTTGAGCCTCCCTGGTCGCGTGGCACCATCTTAGGTGCCATCGACTTCGCGCTTAGATGTCCCCCCCCCACATGGCTGCGGCACAGGGGGCCACACCGATGCCTTTATCTCATGCTCTTCTTCCCTCCTTACCCTCAAATCCTGTTTTTTGGAGTCTTGGAGTATTTTTGGCACCCTCAGCGTCGATGGCACACTCTTGATGCCCGGCGCCGTCGTTGTCAGCGAGCGTCCTTGCCCCATCATCGGTGCCGCCGGTGTCGCGGCGCCGTCCATCCTCTCGGCGCCATCTTCGGCGCTGTGTGGCTTCTCAGCACCATCTTCAGCGCCATGTGGATCCTCGATGCCGTGCGCTTCTTTGGCGCCGTACGCCTCCGCGGCGCCGGGGGCTCTTAGGGCATCTTCCGCTTTTCAGGACTCCTCCTTTCACTCTTTTGCTTCATCCTTTTCCTCTGATTTTCACTCCTTTCCTGTCCATACAGTCCCTCCTGGACTGTCAGGAGATGACATTGAGCCTGACCCAGACCTTCGGCTGGGTGATGAAGTGGATGAAGCAGGGTCTATTACTGCTGCAGAGCCTGTGGTCGAGGACTTGTTCTTTAAGTCTCTGCTGAAAAATTTGATTTCCACACTTTCTCTCCAGACTACAGACATTGATCCTGGGAAATTGTTAAGACTCCAATACCTTCATGCTCCGGAGATCCCGACGGATTTGACTTCTCCGGTTCAGCCTTCCTTCGAGACGCTGTCTCAAATGGTATGGAATAATCCTGCTCTCACACCTTCGGTGGCTAAATCCATAGATAGGAAATACTCAGCCCCCAAGGATCAACCCATTTTGGCGTCTCAAGCCTTTGCGGATCCTATTGTAGTACTGGCAGAGAATGATAAGGTTGTCCTTCCCCAAACTACTACAGCTCGACCTATTAACAAAGAATCTCATAAGATAGATACCTTAGGTAAGAGAGTCTTTGCTGCTTCCACCTGAAGTATGCATATCGCCAGCTACCAAGGCTATTTCTCTCAATATGAGTATATCCTTTGGCACTCTATCAAACAGATGGTTGAAGCTCTACCAGAAACAGATACAAAGCCAGAGCTTCTTCAAACCATTACCAGAGGTATCGAATCTAATAACCAGCAGGTTAAAGCAGCAATGGATGCTTTCGACACTGCTTCCCAAGCAGCGGCCGCTGGTATTTGTACCCACCGTCATTCCTGGCTGTGCACTTCAGGCTTCACGAATGACGCACAGCAGCAGGCAATAACGTTGCCTTTTGATGGTGCATATCTTTTTGGTCCTCAGGTAGAACAGACTCTAGAAGCTACGCAAAAGACTAGGTCAGCCATAAAGTTGGCTCGACCTCCTCCTGTCCCCTCTCGAGGAAGTGTCAATAAACACCAGTTTCATAACCGTCAGTCCTTTCGAGGCAGAGGAAGTTTCCATAAAAATCAAACTTCCCAACCTCAAAAGAAAACACAACAGAAAGTGCAAGGGTCCAAAGCGCCCAGCGCCACCTTATGAGTTGCTGGCCCAAGTCCATCTCAGCTGCCCGAGGTGGACTTTTCCTCAGTGGTGGGAGGTCGTCTGATGCACGTCTGCAATCAATGGAAGTCCATAACTTCAGACAAATAGGTCCTTCGGATAATTTGCGAGGGGTATTCACTCAATCTTGTGGAGACCCCTCTGGATCGTCCCCCCAAACGACAGCCCAGGCTGTCAACCCTTCAGTCAGACCTTCTCACCACTGAGATTCAGGGTCTTCTGAACAACAGGGCAGTAGAAGTAGTGCCGCTGCATCAACAGAACACAGGGTTCTACTCCCATTACTTTCTGGTTCCAAAGAAAACCGGGGGCATGCGCCCCATTTTGGATCTCAGAAAACTAAACAAATTTCTGTCCAAGGAGAAATTCAGAATGATTTCTCTAGGAACCTTGTTACCTTTGCTTCATCAACACGACTGACTAACCTGCCTAGACATGCAGGATGCTTACCAGCACATTTCTATTCACCCAAGGCATCACAAATTCCTGAGGTTTGTGGCTCTGGGACAGCATTATCAGTTCAGAGTCCTGCCCTTTGGGCTATCCTTGGCGCCACAGGTTTTTACAAAGTGTTGTGCAGTTCTCGCAGCGCACCTCAGAAAGATCAGAATACAGGTGTTCCCTTATCTGGACGATTGGCTTCTGGCAAGTCCTTCCAGGCAGGGAACTCTGGACGCCGTAGATATGGCTTCTTGCTTCCTCATGTCCATGGGAGTTCTGCTAAACCTCAAAAAATTGCAGTTGCAGACCTCCTAGAGGCTCCTTTTTATAAGGACTCTTCTGGACACCTCCTGTGCGAAGGCTTTTCTTCCAGAGGACAGGAGGAACGATATCCTTCAGATGGCCCGTCACATTGGGGAAAACAACTCAGTCCCAGCTCTCTCGATGCAATGGATGCTAGGCTTCATGGCATCCTTGGTGTTCACTGTACCCCTAGCACGTCTGCATGTGAGAACCTCTCAGTGGATGCTCAGTACTCAGTGGTCCCCAACCACTCACCCGCAGTCCTGTCCTATCAAAGTGAAAGAACCTCTAAAGAGGTCGCTCATCTGGTGGACTCAAGAGAGCGATCTCCTGGAAGGGTATCCCTTTGCTCCTCTGGATCATCAGATTTCCATTACCACAGACGCGTCCCTAATGGGGTGGGGAGCTCACTGTCAGGCTCTCTATACTCAAGGTACGTGGACTCAGGTTGAGTCCCAGCTTCACATAAATGTCCTAAAAATGAGAGCCGTCCTTTATGCAGTCCGAGCGTTGAAGGACATTCTTTGTCACAAGAACATTTTCCTTCAAACAGACAACAAAGCAGTGATGTACTACATTAACAAGCAAGGCGGTGCTCACTCTTACCCCTTATGCAGGGAAGCGATGAGAGTATGGGAATGGTGCTTGGAGCACAAGGCTCTAATTCAAGTGGTCTACCTACTGGGAATACAGAACGAACTGGCAGACCATCTCAGCAGAACAGAGACAGATCCTCACGAATGGTCTCTTGACTCAACCATAGTTCAGTCACTATTCAGAGAGTGTGGAACTCCAGACCTGGACCTTTTTGCATCCCCACTCAACACAAAACTGCCTCTATTCTGCTTCAGAAATCCAGAGCCTGGCATTTTCTGTCAGGATGCGCTCAGGCTGCAGTGGACAAAACGCTTTCTTTATGCCTTTCCACCTCTTCCTCTAATTCAGAGGGTACTCCTCAAGTTCGAATCCCAGGGGGACAAAATGATCCTCATTGCTCCCTTCTTGCCTCGGCAGCTGTGGTTTTCACTACTCAACAATATGTTGGCAGTTCCTCCGAGACCACTCCCCCTTCAGATGAACCTCTTGACTCGGGCCTGTGGTCCATCCCAACCAGAGATCGCTTCACCTTCATGCTTGGCTCCTGAAGAGGTAGAAGTAAACTGGTTCAATGTCTCTTGAAGGGTTTCAGATATTGTTCTGGCTGCACGGAACCCAGCCACTAGGTAAACTTACACAGCCAAATGGAAGCATTTTTCACTGTGGTGTGCAAAGTCCTCTTTGAATCCTTTTTCCTGCCCACCAGATAAAGTTCTGGAGTACCTCTTAGACCTCTCAAATTCAGGTCTACAGTACTTTACAGTCAAAGTTCACCTTAGTGCCATTTTAGCATATCATGAGCCATTTTTTTCCTTATCTCTGGCTCAGTTACCTGTGGTTAAGAGGTTTCTTAAAGGAATTCTGCATACCAGACCTTGTACAAGATGTCCAGTTGTAGCCTGGGACATTAATCTTGTGCTAGACATGCTCATTCGGAAACCTTTTGAACCTCTGGCTACCTGTGAGCTAAAATTTCTCACCTGGAAGATGGACTTCCTAGTGGCCATTACCTCAGCCCGCAGGGTCTCTGAGACACATGCCCTGGTCACAGACCCTCCGTATACTGTGTTCCATAAGGACAAAGTAGTCCTTAAGACTCATCCTAAATTTCTTCCTAAGGTTGTGTCAGAATTTCATCTAAACCAGCCTTTGGTCCTTCCCTCTTACTTTGCAGACTTTCAAAATGAAGGAGAATGATCTTTTCATTCCTTGGATGTTAAAAGAGCTTTGCATTTCTATCTAGATAGAACCAAGGACTTTCGCAAAGCTCAACTACTGTTTGTTTCCTTCCTCGAGACCCGGCTGGGTCAACCTGTCACTATCAGATGTATCTCAGCATGGTTAGTGGCATGCCTTCGCCACTGCTATTCCATGGTGCAGGTTAAGTTGGAGGGCAGGGTCTACGCTCACTCTACTAGAGTGGTCGCGGCATCTCTGGCAGAAATTCTCAACGTGCCGATTGCAGATATTTGCAACGCAGCCGCCTGGAGCTCAGTGCATACTTTCGTTAAACATTATGCACTGGATGTCCATGCCAGATGACATTCTTCCTTTGGCGGAGCCATCCTTAATGGACTTCTGTCCTAGAAACATGAGCTCTTGGTCTCTCCTGCCGCCCTCTCGGGGGATTATTAGCTCGGTACTCTTCCAGTAGTGTGAATGAGTGGTGGAGACTTATGTCCAGGAAGATATGAAAATTACGTACCTACCGTCATTCTTGATCTTCTTGACCGAGTCTCCACCACTCATTCACACGCAAACAGGGTGGTGCACACTCCTACCCATTATACAGGGAAGCAATGAGTGTGTGGGAATGGTGTCTGGAGCACAAGGCTCTGATTCAGGCTGTTTACCTGCCAGGAGTACAAAACGATATGGTAGATCGTCTCAGCAGAACGGAGGTAGATCTTCAAGAGCGGAGAACTGCAGATCTGGACCTTTTTGTGTCCCCATTCAACACAAAAGTGCCTCTCTTCTGCTCCAGGACCTGGCATTTTTTGTCAGGATGCATTCAGGCTGCGGTGGACAAAACGCTTTCTATACGTCTTTCCTTCTCTTCCCCTAATTCAGCGGGTACTACTCAAATTGGAGTCTCAGGGGGGGCAGAATGATTCTCATTGCCCCCTTCTGGCCTCAGCAGATATGGTTTCCGCTACTCAACAGGCTGTCGGAACCCCCAAAAACGCTTCCCCTTCAGACGAACCTTCTGACCCAGGGTCCTGTGGTCCATCCCAACTTGAGGTCGCTTCACCTTCACGCTTGGCTGCTGAAGAGATAGAGGTGAATAGGTTTAATATTTCTCGTAGAGTTTTAGATATTCTTTTGGCTGTGCTTAACCAGGCCACTAGAAAAACCTACATGGCTAAATGGAAGCGTTTCTCTCTCTCTGGTGTGCAAAGTCCTCTTGGAACCCTTTTTCCTGCCCACCGAATAAAGTCTTGGAGTATCTTTTAGACCTCTCAAATACAGGTCTGCAGTACTCCACAGTCAAAGTTCATCTTTGTAACATTTCAGCATATCATGAGCCGGTACTTTTCATGTCGCTGGCTCAGTAGCCTGTAGTTAAGAGGTTTCTTAGGGGTATTCTGCATACTAGACCTCCTATTAGATATCCAGTCACAGCCTGGGACATTAACCTTGTGCTAGACATGCTCACTCGTAAACCTTTCGAGCCTCTAGTCACTTGTGAGTTGAAATTCCTCACTTGGAAAATGGCCTTCCTGGTAGGCATTTCTTCAGCCCATAGAGTTTCTGAAATACATGCACTAGTCACAGACACCCCCCCCCCCATACACTGTATTTCACAAGGACAAAGTAGTTCTTAGGACTCATCCCAAGTTTCTCCTTAAAGTTGTCTCAGAATTCCATTGAAACCAACCTTTAGTCCTTCCTACATACTTTGTGAACTTCCAGAATTTGCTGGATGTTAAGAGAGCGTTGTGGTTCTATCTAGATAGAACGAAAGAAATACGCAAGGCTCAACAATTGTTTGTTTCCTTCAGCAAGACCCGGCTGGGTCAACCTGTCACTGTTAGGTGCATTTCAGCATGGCTGGTTGCATGCCTTTGCCACTGCTATTCTATGGCACAGGTCAAGCTGGAAGGCAGTGTATGCTCACTCTACCAGAGTAGCCGCGGCATGTCTGGTGTAAATCCTTAACGTGCCCATTGCAAATATTTGCAATGCAGCTACCTGGAGCTCCATGCATACTTTCGTGAAGCACTATGCCTTGGATGTCCATGCCAGATGACATCTCTCGTTTGGCAGGACCATTCTTAACAGACTTCTGTCCTAAGCATGTGAGCTCTTTATCTCCTGCCGCCCGCCTCAGGGAATTGTTATCTTGGTACTCTCTCATTAGTGTGAATGAGTGGTGGAGACTTTATGTCCAGGAAGATATGGAAATTACATACCTACTGTAATTCTTGATTTTCTTGGATGGAGTCTCTACCACTCATTCAGACGTCCACCCACCATCCCCCGAGCTCACTTCTCTGTTTATGGTCTTCCCTCCCTCAATGGCTGAGCTGTGAAGACTTTATTGTTGACCCTTTTTACACAGGCCATTCGGACAATCTTATGTCTGATTTTTAGGTTAGTCCTTCTAAGTTAGTTACGCTGCACCTCCTCGGAAAAAAGGTATTGAGGCGGTTGGAGGTTTGACGCCGAGATAGTCATTACTGTACAAGCTGGGCTCACAGTGCCACTTCCTCGCTGCTACATCTCAGGCGCTAGCCCTCCTGAAAAAGTTTGCTCCACTGGGTCCTACCGCCTCCGGCAAACTCCCATTAGTGTGAATGAGTGGTGGAGACTTCATCCAAGAAGATCAAGAATTACGGTAGGTACATAATTTCCATTTCTTTGGTGCTGCATGTGGCGTGCGGTTCTTCAGTGCCACATGTGGCGTTTAGTGCTTCGGTGCTGCGTGCAGCGTCGAGTGCTTCGGTGTCACATGTGGTGTCAGGTGCCTCGATACCACGTGCAATGTTAGGTGCTTCAGTGCCACATACAGCGTCAGGTGCTTCGGTGCTACGTGTGGCATCAGGCACTTCAGTGCCACATACAGTGCCGAGTTTCTTGACACTTATAATGGGTTCCAGTGTCTCCTGGTACCCTCTGCCTAGGCCAGGCTTCGATCTCGCAGGATTAGTTCCTGACCTCTCAGGGGTGGAGGTAGAACATGATGAGTCTGATCCTGACCTAATTTTGTCTGACGATGTTGAAGATGACTCATTCTATGACTTAGGAGGCAAGCCTTCTATCTCAGCTGAATCCTTGGTCAAGGACTTTTCCTTCCAGTCCCTCCTTTTGGAACATAGGATCCACCCTGGCCCTTCATACCTCCTCAGTGGACCCAGGGAGGCTCTTATGCCTCGAATTCCTTCATGCTCCCAACATTCCTATGAATCTTATGCCCCCTTTGCCCACCTCTTTTGAGACCTTGTCACAAGGAGTATGGGCCAGGCCGCTGCTTATCCCTTCTGTGTCCAAGGCCACAGACAACAAATATGCCCCTCCCAAGTAAAGACCCTTCCTGGCATCACAACCTGTTGCAGGTGTGTTAGTGGTACTTGCAGAGAATGACAAGGCCATCCTCCCCACAGGAGGATTCGGCATGGCCCATCAATAAGGAATCTCACAAGACTGGCACTTTGGGAAAATGGGTCTTCGCCACTGCAACCTTGGGCATGCGTATTGACAGATATTAGGTCCATTTCTCCCAATACAAGTATACCCTTAGAACTCTCTTAAGTCAGTAGTCGAGAACCTGCCAGAGTCTGATGTAAACATGGAGCTTCTCCATACTCTCACCAATGGCATTGAGTCTAGTAGTCATCAGCTTAAAGCTTCTAAGGATGCCTATGATACTGCGGCTAGGGTAGTTGCTGCCAGAATCTGTATTTGGTGGCAATCCTGACTCAGAACATTGAGTTACTCACCCAATGCTAAACAGCAGGTCATGAATGTCCCCTTTGTTGGTGCTTGTCTGTTCAGCCCTCAAGTAGAGCAAGCACTAGAGGCCGCTCAGAAAACCAGGACTACCATTAAAATGGTCAGGCTGGCTCCTTCTGCCCCTCAAAGGGGTGGGAACCATCGATAGATCTTCCTGGACATAACTCTCCACCACTCATTCACACTAGTGGGATCTACGCCAGAGGCACTAGGACCCATCGGGAGCAAACTTTTGCTGGAGATCGATCGCGAGAAATGGCGCCGCGAGCATGGCACCTTGACTGATGACTTCATGCTGTAATGACTATCTCGGCGGACCACCTCCAACCGCCTTCAGTTCTTTTTCCCTACCGCCGAAAGTGCGCTTCAGTGACACCGCCGTCAGCTTGTCGAGTCAAACTTCAAACTAGCGCATAGTTTTCAGTTTATTTTTGTAATTTTATCTCAATAGTAGTATCGCTAATTTTATTCTATTTCTGTTATATTTTAAAATTTAACTTATAGTAAAGAAGTCTCGCCTACTGGACGGAGTCGACTATAGAGCAGGTCAGGTGACGTAGGGAGACTTCGTATGAAAGCTGTTCAGTCAGTCGGGCTGGGTCCGGTCAGCCCCCTTCTCCTCAGCGGGGTTCCGACAATGGTCAGTCAGATGCCCGGGGGGATGGGCGGTCCCCCCGCCGGCATAAAAATAAACGGTCGCATTCTCGGCACCGTTCGGCCTCGAGCTCTTCTTCGGCCCACAGGTCAAAAAAGAGAAGGCATCACTCGAGGTCGCCCTCTGATACGTCTGCGCGTCGACGGTCGGTTATCGTACCTAGTTGCCGGTCTCCTCCTTCGGAGTCGCCAACTTCCGGTTTCCGCCGTCTTCGACATCGGAGCCCCACCCCGCCTATAGGTAGGGCTCCAGATGAGCAGTTTCATCAGTGGGCCGCTCTTATGGAGTGATGGGCTCGGAGGTTGGTTCTTCTGCCTAGCTCGGTTGCCCCGGAGCCTTCGGGCTCGTCGGGCGATCAGGTAGGGCGGTTGGACCTTCCTAGTCGCGCGGTGCCTCCTTCGGTGCCAGCGACTCCGTGCTTAGGTGTTTCCCCCCCTCACATGGCTGCGGTGCAGGGGGCCACACCGATGCCCTTATCTCCTGTTTTTTTCCCTTCTCTTGCTTTCCAGGTTCCAGGGGTGTCCTCGGCGCCTTCCGCAGGGTCACTGCGCTTGTCGGTGCCGTTTTCGGTGCCGCCGGCCTTGCGGCATGCGTCCGCAGCGCCGCTGGGTCTTGCGGCGCCGTCCATGATGCCCGGTGAGTCTCCGCAGCGCCGTGTGTCTTCCACGCGCCACGGCACCGCCGAGGCGTGCAGCGGTGCCGCCTGCGGTGCCAGCGTGCTTCTTCCGCCGTGTGCCTCCGGCGCGTTTTGACTCCTTTCGCCTCCTTGGCGCCGGGAGCCCTCGGGGACTCTCCCTTTCTATCTGCTCTTTCTTCTTCTCCTATTTTTCACTCCTTTCCTGTCCAAACAGTCCTTCCTGGACTATCAGGAGATGATGTTGAGCCTGACCCAGACCTTCGGTTGGGTGATGAAGTGGAGGAAACAGGATCCTTCACCGCTACAGAGCCTGTGGTCGAGGACCTATCCTTTAAGTCTCTGTTGAGGAACCTGAGATCCACTCTTTCTCTCCAGACTACGGACATCGATCCTGGGAAATATTAAGACTCCAGTATCTTCATGCTTCGAGATCCCTCACGGATTTGACTCCTCCGATTCAACCCTCCTTGAGACGCTGTCTCAAATGGTATGGAAAATCCTGCTCTTATTCCCTCAGTGGCTAAATCCATTGATAAGAAATATTCAGCTCCCAAGGATCGTCCTATTTTGGCATCCCAAGCCTTTGCGGATCCTATTGTAGTCCTGGCAGAGAATGACAAGGTCGTTCTTCCTCTAATACTACAGCTCGACCTATTAACAAAGAGTCTCGTAAAATTGATACATTAGGTAAGAGAGTCTTTGCTGCCTCCACTTTAAGTATGCGATGCCAGCTATCAAGGCTATTTTTCTCAGTATGAGTATATCCTGTGGCACTCTATGAAACGAATGGTTGAAGCTCTTCCAGATTCCGACTCCAAGTCAGAGCTCCTTCTAACCGTTATCAGAGGTATTGAGTCCAATAACCAACAGGTCAAAGCCGCCATGGACGCTTTCGACACTGCTTCTCGTTCAGCAGCCGCAGGTGTTGTACTCGGCGCCATTCTTGGCTGCGTGCTGGCTTACGAATGATGCTCAGCAGCAGGTAATGGCGCTGCCCTTGATGGCTCCTATCTTTTGGTCCTCAGGTAGAGCAAGCCCTAGAGGCCACTCAGAAGACTAGATCGGCCATTAAGTTGGCTAGACCCCCGCCTACCCCCTCTCGGGGGCATGTAGGTAAACGTCAGTTTCATAGTCGCCAGTCCTGCAGAGACAGAGGAAGCTTCCATAAAAGCCAACCTGCCCAACCTCAAAAGAAGGCGCAGCAGAAAGCGCAGGGGCCTAAAGCCCCCAGCGCTACCTTATGAATTGCCGGCCCCAGTTCCATCCACACTGCCCGAGATGGAACTTTCTCCTCCGGTGGGAGGTCGTCTGATGTACTTCTACAATCAGTGGAAGTCCATAACCTCGGACAAATGGGTCCTTCGGATAATTCGCGAGGGTTATTCTCTCAATCTTTTGGAAAACCCCGATTGCCCTCCCAAACGACAACCCAGGTTGTCGACCTCTCAGTCAGACCTCCTCACCGCCAGATCCAGGGCCTTCTAAACAACAGGACAATAGAACTGGTGCCCCCGCATCAGCGAAACACAGGGTTCTACTCCCATTACTTTCTGGTTCCAAAGAAATCTGGGGGGATGCGCCCCATTCTAGACCTCAGAAAGTTAAACAAATTCCTCCCCAGGGAGAAATTCAAAATGATTTCCCTAGGTACCCTGTTACCTTTGCTGCATCAGCACGACTGGCTGGCCTCCCTGGATATGCAGGACGCTTACCAGCATATCCCCATCCACCCGACCCATCGCAAATTCCTGAGGTTTGTAGCTCTGGGTCAGCATTATCAGTTCAGAGTCCTGCCTTTTGGGCTATCCTCGGCGCCGCAAGTTTTTACAAAGTGTTGTGCAGTTCTCGCAGCGCATCTCAGGAAGCTCGGACTCCGAGTGTTTCCCTACCTAGACGATTGGCTCCTAGCGAGTCCTTCCAGCCAAGGGACTCTGGAAGCCGTTCAAGCGGCTTCTCGCCTTCTTACGTCCATGGGAGTTCTGCTAAATCTGAAGAAGTCACAACTGCAGCCCTCCCAGAGGCTCCTTTTCATAGGGACTCTTCTGGACACCTCTTCCGCGAAGGCTTTCCTTCCAGAGGACAGAAGACTCGACATCCTTCAGATGGCCCGTTACATCGGGGAGAACCGATCGGTCACAGCTCTCTCGATGCAACGTATGTTGGGTCTCATGGCGTCCTCAGTGTTCACTGTGCCCCTAGCTCGGTTACACATGAGGACCACCCAATGGATGCTCTCCGCTCAGTGGTCGCCGACTTCACCCTCAGTCTTATCCCATCAAGGTGACGGAGCCCTCACGGTCTCTCACCTGGTGGTCTCAAGAGAGCAATCTCCTGGAAGGATTCCTTTCCTCCTCTGGATCATCAGATCTCCATCACCACAGATGCATCGCTAATGGGATGGGGAGCTCACTGTCTCTCTCTCCACACTCAAGGTGTATGGACTCAGCTCGAAACTCAGCTCCACATAAATGTCCTGGAGATGAGAGCGGTCCTCTATGCGATCCGAGCGTTGAAGGATGTTCTTTGTCACATGAACATTCTCCTTCAAACGGACAACAAAGCTGTGATGTATTACATCAACAAGCAAAGCGGTGCTCACTCTTATCCCTTTGCGGGAAGCAATGAGAGTGTGGGAGTGGTGCTTGGAGCACAAGTCTCTAATTCAAGCGGTATATCTGCCGGTGTACAAACGACTTAGCAGATCACCTCAGCAGGACGGAGGCAGACCCTCACGAGTGGTCTCTCGACCCAGCCGTAGCTCGGTCACTGTTCGAAGAGTGGGGGACTCCAGACCTGGACCTTTTTGCATCCCCACTCAACGCAAAACTGCCTCTCTTCTGCTCCAGAAATCCAGGGCCTGGCATTTTCTGTCAGGATGCGTTCAGGCTGCGGTGGACAAAACGCTTTCTTTACGCCTTTCCATCGCTTCCTTTAATTCAGAGAGTTCTCCTCAAGTTCGAGTCTCAAGGGACCAAGATGATTCTCATTGCTCCCTCCTGGCCTCGGCAACTATGGTTTCCTCTACTCAACAGTATGTCGGCAGCCTCTCCGAGACCACTTCCCTTGCAAATCAATCTTTTGACTCAGGGTTCGTTGGTCCATCCCAACCTGAGGTCACTTCACCTTCATGCTTGGCTCCTGAAGAGGTAGAAGTGAACCGGTTCAACATCTCGTAGAGTCTCAGGCGATCCTTCTGGCTGCTCCGAGCCAGCTACCCGGCTGCGCTTCTAAGTGGGCGCTTTTCTCTCTGGTGTGCAAAGTCCTCTTGGAATCCCTTTTCCTGTCCTCCAGACAAGGTTCTGGAGTACCTTTTGGACCTATCAAACTCAGGTCTCCAGTACTCCACGGTTAAAGTTCACCTTAGTGCCATTTCAGCGTACCATGAGCCGGTTTCTTCCTTGTCTCTGGCTCAGTTACCTATGGTGAAGAGATTTCTTAAGGGAATTCTGCATACCAGACCCCCTGTTAGACGTCCGGTCGCAGCCTGGGACATTAACCTTCTGCTAGACATGCTCACTCAGAAGCCTTTCGAACCCCTAGCTACCTGTGAGCTAAAATTTCTTACCTGGAAGACAGCCTTCCTAGTGGCCATTACCTCAGCCCAGGGTCTCTGAGATACATGCCCTGGTTATGGACCCTCCGTATACTGTGTTCCATAAGGACAAAGTAGTTCTTCGTACTCATCCTAAATTTCTTCCCAAGGTTGTGTCAGAATTCCATCTAAACCAGCCTCTGGTGCTTCCTTCTTACGAACTTCCAAAATGAAGGAGAACGTCTCTTCATTCCTTGGATGTTAAGAGACCTTCATGTTCTACTTAGATAGAACCAAGAATTTTCGCAAGACTCAGCAATTGTTTGTTTCCTTCAGCGAGACCCTGCTGGGTCAGCCTGTAGCTATCAGATGCATCTCATCATGGTTAGTGGCATGTCTTGACATTGCTATTCCATGGCACAGGTTAAATTAGAAGGTAGAGTTTACGCTGACTCTACTAGGGCGGTCGCGGCATCCCTAGCGGAAATTCGCAATGTTCCAATTGCAGATATCTGCAATGCCGCCACCTGGAGCTCAGTGCATACCTTCGTTAAGCATTATGCACTGGATGTTCATGCCAGGCGTCATTCCGCCTTCGGCAGAACTATCCTTAATGGACTTCTGTCCTAGACGTGTGAGCTCTGGCTCCTCTGCCGCCCTTTTGGGGGATTATCAGCTTGGTACTCTCCTACTAGTGTGAATGAGTGGTGGAGACTTATGTCCAGGAAGATATGAAAATTACGTACCTACCATACGTCTTGATCTTCTTGGACGAGTCTCCACCACTCATTCACACGCCCACCCTCCATCCCCCGAGCTCACCACTGTGTTGGTCTTCACTCCCTCAGATCTTTAGGCCGTGAAAACTTCTTTGCTGACCCTTCTTACACGGGTCGTCCGGACTATCTTATGTCCGTTTTGTAAGGTTAGGTTTACTCTTTACGTTAGTTGCGCTGCACCTCCTTGGTAAAAAAGGTACTGAGGCGGTTGGAGGGTCGTCACCAAGAGGTCATTACCGCGCGAGCCACCGCTCGCGCGCCCATGCCTCACGGCGCCATCTCATGTATCTACCCTCAGCAAAAGTTTGTTCCCGATGGGTCCTAGTGCCTCCGGCGCTAATCCCACTAGTGTGAATGAGTGGTGGAGACTCGTCCAAGAAGATCAAGAATTACGGTAGGTACGTAATTTTCATTTTCTTAACAGGGAGTTCTTTCGAGGTAAAGACCTGTGACATGGTGGAATAGAACCCTGTCCCAGTTGTTAGAGAAAGTGTTTAAAATGCAAGGATCTTTTCTTCTCTGTCTGGTTGCACAATCAAATTTTCCTGTGAGACTTCGGATTTGATCACCCAGACAGTCTCGCAATTCTTCACCTCTCACTGTCTCTCAGTCTTCACTTGCTGTCTGTTGTTTTCTACCTTGCATATCTGCTAATATAAAGATATATGCAAACCACTGTATGAAGATATAACTGATAATGGGATCCCTTGGGTGGGATATTCAGACTGTGCCAGGCAGGGGCGCAAACCTGGGCGCAATGCAATTGGGATGAGCCAGGGCATGGACCAGGCGATATTCAACAGTGCTGCGCCATGACTCAGCACTGTTGAATATGGCACTGAGGGCGCACGCACTGCGCATGGCACAGTGGCACTGCGCCAGCATAAGTGTCAGCAGGGGAGCAGGGGGCTGCACAAGTGCGGTTGCGCCAGGCGTAGCAACAGCGATATTCAGCCATGGGCATGCAAATGAGGCCATTATGCATGCAAGGTGCAAATGCGGCCATTTGCATGTCATTATGGCCCCATTTGAATGCAGTGTGCTGATCCCCGGTGACTTGCAACTGGCGCCCTACCAGGCTGCGGCCGTCGGGGACCAACACCCTGCTGCCCCTCCATGGGTGCCGCTCCTGTTCGCCCATTTTTGGGCATGTGTATAACTATTCCCTGGTGGTTCAGTGGATCACTATCCATTGCCCGATCACGGGCGTGTGTAGTAGTAATCCCTGGTGGTCCAGCGGACTGATCCCCTTCACCCGCTCATGGGCATATGTTAATACTCCCTGGTGGTCCAGTGGACTGATCCCCAGTGCCCGATCATGGGAATAGGTTCCAAATCCTTGGTGGTCCAGTGGAAACCCCTTCCCCAGCACCTGATCATGGGTGGAATGTCCTACAGACACCCCAGCGGTCCAGTGGTACCCCCTCTCCACCCGTCCACTGCGTCTCCCACCACCCTGCACCCCCGCAGTCAGCGGCGGGTGGCAGCACCACGGCCGCAACCCACCTGGCCACCCGTTGACTGACAGTGTATAGTAGGGCTGTATGCCTATTGGTCCACTGCGTGGGCCAACAGACATGCAGACCATACAGTACTACAGAGTCCTGAATTGTGAATAAGCATTCATTCACAATGCGGGACTGTGTAATTACAGTATGGTCTGCACCCGTGGGCCACACAGTGGACCAATGAACATACAACCCTACTTTATGCTGTCAGTTGGCGGGCGGCAGACATCCAACTTTGGTGCTGCCACCCACCACTGACTGGGGGTGCAGGGTGTGGGGATGCAGGGGCGGTGGGAGGGTACCACTGGACCACCAGGGTGTCCGTAGGACATTCTGCCCATGTTCAGGCACTGGGGGGGGGTTTACACTGGACCACCAGGGATTTAGAACCAATGCCCATAATCGGGTGCTGGGGATCAGTCCACTGGACCACCAGGGCTTACTATTACACATGTCCGTGATCGGGCAAAGGATAGTGGTCCATAGGACCACCAGGGTTTCCTTGACATTTGCCCACGATTGGGCAAATGGGGAGGCAGATCGCCTCCGGGGCAGGGGGCTCGTGGACTGTGTCCTGGATGGTTGGGTGGCTACCCACAGCAGGCGGCTGCCGTGTTGCGCCTTGCAGTTCAGCAGCTCGCCTCTGGGTGGCCTAGACTTGCTCCTGGTTTTGCCAGGCATAGCTTTGCGCCCCCCTTTGCAGCTCAAGGTGGGTATGAGCCAGCATATGCGCCACACATCCAGGGGTGAATATCAGGATGTGCCACATGTGCATCGCCACGTTCCCACTTGCTGCACACTGCTAGTGGCCCGAGCATCCTGGGTTCGTGACGCAACGCTGCCCAGAATATCATGCCAGGGTGTATTGGTGGGTTGCGCTGTGTGCAACTCCTTTGAATATCTCACCTCTTGTGTTTGGAAAATACATAGCATTACAATTGAAATGCATATAATTATAATTTGAGATGACTGCAGAAAGCTGTTGTAAACTCTAGAGGTTACCTTAGTGCAAATATTCCAGTCTTTTGCAAAAGCTGTAGAAGGGGTCTCAGAAAGCACACTGTGTTCTAGTAGCTCCTGAAACTTACAAGAACAGAATATTTACAAGGACAGGATGTTTGCTAAGAATGGGGGTTGAAAAGACTTATAAAAGAGCTAAGCTCTGAAAGAACTTTTAAAACTGAAGGTGGACAAAGCAATGGGGCCTGATGGGATTCATCCCAGAATTCTAAAAGAACTAAGGGTAGAACTAGTGACACCACTGACTACCCTTTTTAACTAATCATGGGAGGATAGGGTGGTACCCGAGGACTAGAGGAGGGCAGATGTGATTCCCCTTCACAAAAGTGGGAGCAAGGCAGAAGCAGGAAACTACAGACCTGTTAGTTTATCCTCAGTGATAGGGAAAATGATGGAATCATTTCTGAAGGAAAGAATTGTCGAGTATTTAGAGGCCAGAGGGGCACAGGACCCTAGGCAGCATGGATTCACAGCGGGAAGGTCACACCAGACAAATCTGATAGATTTCTTTGACTGGGTGACCAAAGTAGTAAATCAGGGAGGGGCTGTGGACATGGTCTACCTAGACTTTAGCAAGGGATTTGACACACTTCCACACAAAAGATTAATATACAAGTTAGCCAGCCTGGGAGTGAGTCCCAAGATGACAGCCTGGGTAAAGAATTGGCTGGAGAATAGGACACAGAGAGTAATAGTAAATGGGGTCCACTCAGAAGAAAGGGGGTTACTAGTGGGTACACGTAGGTTCAGTATTAGGGCGGTCCTCTTCAATGTCTTTATAAGCGACATTGCAGAGGGACTGGAAGGAAAAGTATGTCTCTTTGCAGATGACACAAAGATCTGCAACAGAGTTGATACACAGGGTGGGGTGGAAAGGATGAGAAGGGACTTGGCAAGGTTAGAGTAATGGTCAAATGTATGGCAGCTTAGATTTAATGCTAAGAAGTGCAAGGTAATGCACCTGGGAAACAAAAACCCAGGGGAAGAGTACACAATGGGGTGAGATACTAACAACAACAAAAATGGAAAGGGACCTGGGGGTAGTCATATCAGATGACCTAAAGGTGGGCAAGCAATGTGAGAGGGCAGCAAGGAGGGCTGGGGAGATACTGGGGTGCATAGGTAGAGGCATCACCAGTAGAAAACAGGAAGTTATTATCCCTCTGTACAGACAGCTGGTCAGACCCTATCTGGAGTACTGTATGCAGTTCTGGAGACCCAATCTCTTCAAAGACATAGACAGGATGGAAGCTGTCCAGAGGAGGGCAACTGAAATGGTGCAGGGTCTGCACCGGAAGACATATGAGGAGAGACGAAAGGAGCTTAATATGTATAGCCTCGAGGAAAGGAGGGAGAAGGGGACATGATAGAAACATTCAAGTACCTCAAGGGAATCAACAAAGTTCAAGAGGGTAGCATCTTTCAAAAAAAGAGGTGTGCAAGAACAAGAGGGCACAATTTGAAGATGGGGGTGGCTCAGAGGTAATTTAAGGAAGTATTTTTTCACAGAGAGGGTTGTGGATGCATGGAACGGCCTTCCGGAGGAGGTTGTGGAGTCAAAAACTGGTGGAATTCAAGCATGCATGGGACAGTCATAAGGCCATTCTAGGAGGTGGGGGTAGGAAGAAGTAGGCTGCTGGTTAACTAGAATCTGCAGCTTATCCAGTAGGTAGGGAAATGGGCAGACTGGGTGGGCCAAGCGGTCCTCATCTGCCGTCAAATTCTGTATTTCTAAGCTGCAACTGCAAGAGAGATTATTAGGAGAACTAGGGACATAGAGACTGAAAGAAATCTTTATTTTAGCTTGCCTTTGTAAATAATTATACTGAGCAAGTTTATTTTATGATACTGCTATTGTAAATAAATAATTTTTGGTAAATTCTACAACTGTTCCTGGTTTTCCTATGCTTCCTGATCTGTAACTTCGATGACAGTTGGTGTCAGCCTAAGTGGGATTTATGCCGTGCATACCCTAAGACAGGAGTTTTGTGCATGGGTACTGTACCTAGTATAAGTGAAGCACAGAGGAAGGTATGGATTCTGCAGCAGCAAGTCCAGGAGTGGTTATCAGGAGAATGGCAGCCACACTAGCTGAAACTGAAGTCCAGTCTGAGATTGCACAGCCAGCACAAGTTATGAAAAAAGAACAGGCAGTGACAGAACCTGAAAGCCTGATGGACTTTTTCAAATGGTGGGCTATACAACAAAAAGAGACTGCGAAGCAGAGAGAAAAAGAGATGCAGTGACAGGAGCAGTAGATGAGAGAAGAGAGGCAGTGACAGGACCAGTGATGGCTGGATGCCTTGCAAGCTGTCAAGGGTCAAAGGATCCAGATGAGCAACAAAATGTAAGCCACTTAAAGGCCATTAAACTTACAAAGTTGTGCCCCTCGGATGATATCGAGGCATACCCGACAGCTTTTGAAATAGTTGCCACAGCCTGCCAATGGCCAAAGCAGCAATGGACAAGCAGACTGGTACCCTACCTGACAGGGAAAGCCCAACTTGCCTACAGCAGTATGGACACTGCACAGTCAGAAAACTATGACCTGGTGAAAAGCGAAATCCTGAAAAGGTATGACATCTCAGGAGAGACCTACAGGGAGAGATTTCAATCTCTGAAGTACAATTCAGTCAACAATCCTCGAGAAGCCTTCACCCGACTCAGACAACTCCTGATAAAATGGATCCAACCAGAGAGCAAAACAGTCCCACAGATCATCGACACAATATCCATGGAGCAATTCATCAACATCCTGCCTACAGATGTGCCGCTGTGGGTAAAGGAACACCGACCAGAGAGTGGGGAAAAGGCTGTTTCTTTGGTCGAGGACTCCGAAATAGCAAGACGGACAGATGCCACAGCAACGAGGTAACAGCCAAGCACTGGTAGGACACACTTTTTCCCATTTGAACTCCAAGCCTGATAAGAACTCTGGTGGGGGTAACAAATCTGTGCCCAAAGACGTTATCTGCTATAACTGTAATAAGCCAGGCTATATTGCAAGAAACTGCCATAGTAAGGAGAGTGGCACTGGAGCAGATTTGTCCTTGGCAAATTTGGGGCAAGTACTTAACAGATGTGAAGGTGCGGGATAAGGTTGTGAAGGGACTCATTGATGCAGGAAACCAGATATTTGGGCTATGTGTTGGGAAATGGAGACGTTAAGCCAGAGGTTTCAAAGATAGAAGTTGTAGCTAACAGCCCTGTACCTAAAACAAAGAAACATGTCAGGTCATTTTTAGTTCTGGCTGGTTATCAGAGATTTGTTCCCAACTTTGCAGAGCTGTCTACCCCCTCACTGAGCTCTTGAAAAAACGGCACCCAAATAATGTGAAATGGACCACAGAGTGTGATGAATCTTTTCAAGCCAGTAAAGCTGCATTATGTTCAGCCCCTGTTTTAAGAAATCCAGACTCTGAGAAACCATTTTTGCTACAAACAGATACATCAGAGGTAGGCCTAGGTGCAGTACTGAATCAAAATGTAGATGGGACAGAACATCCTAATCTTCCCTTGACAGTCTTCACCATTCATTACTTCTTGGGTTGTGCCGGGGGCGCGCACCCACTACGGGAGATTTTTTAATTTTTTTAGGTCGGCACCAATGGTGCACTCTGTCTAACAACGCCCTGTGCCATCTCTTGCGAGAGGCGGCCATTAGGTGCCACAGATACTCCTCCATCTCAGTTCTGTTTCTCCCGCCATCGAGGCTACACCTGCCACGCATGAAGTTTTTCGTCTGCGTCAGAGGCCAACTTTTCACGACTCCTCTCTCCGAGTAGTTAGTCCCGACGCCATTGATTTTAGTCAGATTGTTCCTTTCTTTTTCACAGTGCCGGGAGCTTTTCTATGTTTTATATTGTTTTTGCATCATGTCCGGTTCGGGAGCAAAGCGTAAGTCGAAAGTGGGCCATGCCCCTATGCGTCGGTGCTCCTGTGGCCGGCATTTTTCCGTTACAGACCCTCACGATGTTTGCCTTCGCTGCCTGGGACCCAACCATGATATGAATTTGTGCGACACCTGTTTCTCGATGGACCGTCGCGTCCAAGAAGTCTGCGCATTCAAGATCAGCAAGGCTCTGCCGATTTTTGGGGGACGGTGTCACTTCAGGGCTTCCCAGGTAAGATCTCTAGACCCTTCCTCCAGGTCCCCTCCCAGGCCTATATGGTCCGGAGAGGAGGAGGCCTCTTCATCTTCTAGTCTTGCTGAGGAGGAGGCCTGTTTCGCAGTGTCTAAGGAGTGCTGTGGTCCCTCCTGGGGCCGCGGTGGAGACACCGCCTTGGCAGTCACCTCTTCGGAGGTGCAGGCTCCCCAAGTGTCAAGGCCCAGGTCTGTTAGGCCTGGCATCGGTGAACCCTCAATGCCATCTTCCGGCACCGCTCCAGATTCCGGTGCTGTTCGTGGCGCTGGTGATCAGGGTGGTGCTGTTTGTGGCGCTGTGTTGGCTCTCAGCACTGCCCATGATGCTGTGGACCCAGTCGACTCTTCTAGTGGCGCCAAGTCAGGTCCCGGTGCCAAGGGCAGTGCCGTGGGTCTGACTGGTGCCATTGGAGAGTGAGTGCCGGGTTCGAGTGTCTCTGGTGCATTGAAGCCACCCGGCGCTGTAGCTGGCACTGATGTTGTTCATGGTGTCGTTTCTCTGGAGACCCCTGGGGTGGCTAGCATTGAGGTCCAGCTGGTCTCTCCCTCCTCGGAGGAGGATGATTCAGACGTGGACCCGTCCTGGCACCCTGACTCTTCAGAGTCAGGGTCTCCGGTGAGAAGAGATGCTAGGCTGCCCTGCGTGCCTATTCCTCTGTCTCCTCTACTGTCCTCTCTTGAGGCCTCACAGGCTGGGGGTAGTCTGGGGTCCCTGGAGGCAGAGGGAGGGGCTCATCCTCCTGAGGGGGTTGCAGTAGCTGCCGATCCTGGTGCTGCTGCACCTGCTCAGGGTGGGTTGTCACTGAGGTCGAGGAGGAGGGCATTCTTAGAGTCCGGGGGATTGAGAGACCGGGATGAAACGCCTTGGTCTTCATCTGCCACCCCTTGGGGTGCAGGTAGAAGCCATAGCACTGGGCCCCATCTTTCCCTCTCGGGATTCAGGGACCCCTCTGGTGGCATTGCTATGGGCTGCCCTTCTGGACCTATGCAGCCCCAGGTTCGTCAAAGGGGAGGATCCCCTACTAGGCTCTTCCAGGCTTCACATCCCTACGGTTCCATTCTGCGACCTGGTTTGTTGTTCGGGATCCTGCCAGCTCGGGCTCCGTTTTCTGAATTTCAGAGCCTCAGCAGAGGACAGTTGCCTCATCGTAGGTGTTCCTCTCCCATTCCTCTGCAGCAACTCCCCTCTCTCCCAGGCCATGTCGGTCCTATGGGCCTGTACCCTGGGAGACGTTCAGAGGCTGTGCGGCGGCCTTCCCCTCATACATTAGACGTATGCATGAGTGGGTGTTTTGCCTGTTCCCACTGTCGCAGGAGTCCTTTGAACATTCGAGCTCCTCATCATCCTCATTTCCCTCCTTGGAGGGAGAGGAACCCACTACTCATTTCTCCTCCGATGCTGATTTCACTGAATATCAGCGATTCCTTTTAAGGATGGTGAGGGATCTTCGTATCTCCTTTGTTAGGTGAGACAATACTGAATGGGAGATGTGTGAATTCCTCAGTGAATTTAGTGCCCAGCATTTGGTGGTACTGTCCTGGCCTATTCCTTTCCAGGAGGCGTCTATCTGTTCCTGGCAGTCACCAGCCATCCCTGTTCCAGCCCCAGCAGACTGCAGGAGAAGGTATTCTGCCCCATTGGAGTCTCTAGGTTCTCTTCCCAACCTGCCTTCAGGATTGGCATTCCTAGAAACTCCCTCCGGGTGCTGCCTAGTGCACGACTGCCCACTGAATTCATATTTCTTACAGTTTGACCAGTGGAGGAGAAGGGTGTTCTCTTCTTCTCGTGCGATGCTGTGCATTGCCTCACATCAGGCGCACCATGCTGCCTACAATAGGCATTTATGGTCAGTGCTATTCCAGCTTTTAGCATCAATGCCTGATACAGAGCAAACCAGACAAGCTATTTCCCTCTCTGCTGTAGGCCTGGAGCTGGCAAGACACCAAGCAAGGGCATCTTACGACGCCAATGAGGTGGCTTCCAGGCTTGCAGGGACAGCGATCTGTATTAGACGGACGGCATGGTTTTGTCTATCAAGGTTATCGCCCCTGGCCCAGCGTAGGGTGATTCGCTTCGCTTTCTGGGGGTCTGTCTTTTTTCCTCCAGGGCTAGGAGGCTTCTGCAGGGGCTTCCTCCATCTCCCTGTCCCCAGGGGACACCTCCTAGCTCTCCTCCGCCATAGGCTTCTCATCTGATTAGCCTAGGATCTTCCCTTTCTGTTTCCCACCAGCAGGAGGCTGAGGGTCTTGTTCCCTCAGGGTTTCTATTATCCCCCTCTGGGGGGGGTCTTGGTACTCACCCAAGCAGTAATGAATGGTGAACATTGACAAGAGAAGATATGAAATTTACGTACCTACTATAATTCTTGATCTTCTCTTGGATCTTCACCATTCATTACTGATACCCGCCCACCTTCCACTCAGTGGCCTCCTACTGCGGCGTCTCCCCCTCGCTACTGGTTCCTCTCCCTTCCTCGTTGGCCTTTAAGCCAAAAAAAAAAAACTGTCTTGATTTTCCGTTCTTCTCTGGATGGATCCCTTTTCCTCAAGGTAAAGGGGAACGAGTAGGATTTATTCTATCCTGAGGGAACTCTTTCTGATTGCTCCTAGGGGTGACCTCTTGGCTTCTTAGCCATGTTGTTCAGCTCACAGCTGAAGAGACCATCCCTCTATGGCTCGGCCCCAATTTTCAGGTTCCCTCTGGCAGGTATTAAGTAATATTGTGTTAGCTTCTTCTGGTTGGTGCTTCTGGCACTTCATTTACCTTGAGCTGTTGTTCCTGCCTTGCCTTCAGGGAGTCCGGTTGAGTTCCCACTCTATCCTGTTATACAAAGCTGCCTTCTGTAGGGCTTACCCCCTCCCCACACATCTGTGTTAGCACTTAACAAGGTGCTAAGGGGCTTATTCCCCTTCCTAGTTGGGCACTCTCTTTCAAGAACAGAATTTCTGCCTGGGCAGTCTGTGAGCTCTCAGCTAGAGTGTAGGGGGTTGGGATAATGGGAGGTTAGAGAATCTGCCCTTTGTGTCCAATTTGTACAGGCGGTTCAGTTGAACCTTCTGTCAGTCCTATCAGGAGGGCTTCTTGCTCCCTTGTTTTTGGTTCCAAGCTTATAAGCCTCTCAACCAATATATCTATGGACAGTGTTCTCCCCTCTCAACATCCCTTGTTTTCTTCCATTTCTTCTTCTTCTTCTTCCCTTTTCTCTTTCTTTTTATCTGTTCCTCCCTTGGAACCACCCGAGAAGGGAGGTCCTGCGGGCCCTTAGGGTAGGCATTCTCTCTTTCTTTCTGTCCTCTACCAGCTTATTCCTTTTTCAGTTTATATCCTTTCTTTTTTCTGTCCCTCGACTCTCTTGCCTTGTTCTCCTTTTCCTTACCTTTTTTTTGCCTCTCCGGCTACCAGAACTGAGATGGAGGAGGAGTCTGTGTCACCTAATGGCCGCACCTCGCGCATGATGCAGTGCGTTGCTGTCGGAGGCAGTGCCATTGGTGCCGACCTAAAAATAAAATAAAAAATCTCCCTTAGCGGGTGCGCACCTCCAGCACAACCCAAGCAGTAATGAATGGTGAAGATAAAAGAGATCAAGAATTACGGTAGGTATGTAATTTTCATTTCTGTGCATAAGTAGGAAGTTGCATGACAGAGAGAAAAGGGACGCCGCTATCGAAAAGGAATGTTTAGCAGCAAAGTGGGCCATGGAGTCCATTAAGTTTTATTTGCTAGGAAATGACTTTGATCTTCTTGGACATAAAGTCTCCACCACTCATTCACACTGATGGGATCTACCCTGGAGGCGCTAGGACCCAGCAGGAGCAAACTTTTTTTGTTAGAGGTTCGGCGCCAGAGATGGAGCCGTGAGGAGTGGCGCTGTGAGCCTCGGCTCATGCGGCAATGACTGTCTTGGCGTCAACCCTCCAACTGCCTCAGTTTCTTTTTCCCACCGTGGAGTGCGCTTCAGTGACGACGACGCTCGTCTGCTGGGAGTCAAACTTCAAACTAGCAGCATAGTTTTCAGTTTATTATTTTGTAGTATATCTCGAATAAGTACTGCTTACTATAAATTATTCTAATTAAACAAGGCAGTTTCAGCCTACATTGGTGGATCAGGTGATGGTAGGGAGACTTCGTATGAAAGCAGTTCAGTCAGCCAGGCTGGGTCCAGTCCACTGCCCTCTCCAGAGGGGGAGTCTGACAACGGATGGTCCAGTCCCCAAGGGAAGGGGTGGTCCCCCCAGAAGCATAAAAGAAAACGGTCGCATTCTCAGCACCGTTCAGCTTTGAGCTCTTCTTCGGCCCACAGGTCAAAAAAGAGAAGGCATCACTCGAGGTCGCCCTCTGGTATGTCTGCGCGTTGACGGTCGGTCATTGGGGTCAGTTGTCGGTCTCTCCTCTGGAGTCTCCGGTTTCTGTTTATGATCACCGACCTGTTCGACATCGGAGCTCTTCCCCACCTTTTGGTAGGGCTTCAGATGAACAGTTTCATCAGGGGGCCGCTCTGATGGAGTAGTAGGCTCGGAGGTTGGTCCAGTCACCTGGCCCGGTCACTCCGGGATCTTCGGGGGATCGGGTAGGGTGGTTGAGCCTCCCTAGTCATGCGGCACTCTCTTCGATACCTTCGACTCCATGCTCATGCCTACTTTGGTGCCATCTGTGTTTTTCCCCCTCACATGGCTGCGGCGCAGAGGGCCACACCGATGCCTCTATCTCCTGGTATTCTTCCTTCTTTCTCCTCAAATCCTAGTTTTCATAGCCCTGGGTTGATTTTAGTGCCGTTGGTGTCAGTGAGTCGCTCGGCGCCATCCTTGGGCGCTGATGCATCTGTCGGTGCCATCCTGTGCACCACTGGTATTGTTAGCACCGTCCTTGGCGCTGTGTGGCCTTTCGGCACTGTCCTCGGTGCCATGCGGCCTGTCGGCACTGTGCAGCTTGTCGACGCACTCCTCAGTGCCGTGTGGCTTGTCGGCACCATCCTCAGTGCCGGGGGCACTGTCGGCGCCATGCGCTATGCTCAGTGAGGCAGCGCCATGCTCTTTTTCGGCTCCAAGGCTTGGTGTGACATCTTCCAATCTTCAGGGCTTCTCGATTTCAAACCCCTTTCCTTCCTATTTTCCTTCTGATTTTCACTCCTTTCCTGTCCATACAGTCCCTCCTGGGCTGTCAGGAGATGATATTGAGCCTGACCCAGACCTTAGGCTGGGTGATGATGTGGAAGGAACAGGATCTAATCCTATTACAGAGCCTGTGGTCGAGGACCTGTCACTTAAGTCTCTGCTGAAAAAATTGAATTCCACTCTTTCTCTCCAGACTACAGATATCAATCCTGGGAAGCTTTTAAGGCTCCAATGCCTTCATGTCCCGAACATCCCTATAGATTTAACTCCCCCCCGGTACAGCCTTCCTTTGAGACGCTTTCTCAAATGGTATGGAATAATCCTGCTCTCATTCCTTCTTTGGCTAAGTCCATAGATAGAAAGTATGCTGCTCACAAGGATCGACCCATTTTGGCCTCCCAAGACTTTGCGGACCCTATTGTAGTCTTGGCAGAGAATGACAAGGTCGTCCTACCTCAGGCTACTACAGCCTGACCTATAAACAAAGAATTTCGTATGACAGATACTTTAGTAAGAGAGTCTTTGCTGCATCCACCCTGGGTATGCATATTGCCAGCTACCAGGGCTATTTCTCTCAATAAGAGTATATTCTTTGGCATTCACTCAAACAAATGGTAGAAGCTTTACCAGAGTTGGACACTAATTCAGAGCTTCTTCAAACCATAACTATGAGTATTGAGTCCAACAACCAGCAGGTTAAAGCAGCTGTGGATGCTTTCGATACTGCCTCCCGAGCGGCGGCGACAGGCATTTGTACCTGCTGTCACTCCTGGCTGTGCACTTCTGGCTTCACGAATGATGCCCAGCAAAAGGTTATGGCGTTACCTTTCGACGGTGTGTATCTCTTCAGTCCTCAAGAAGAACAAGCTCTAGAGGCCACACAAAAGACTAGGTCTGCCAGTAAATTGGCTCTACCCGCCCCTTCTCAGAAGGCTGTTAATAAGTGCCAGTTTCAGAACCATCAGTCCTTTTGAGGCAAAGGCAGGGGAAGTTTTAATAAAAACCAAGCCCCCCAGCTTCAAAAGAAAATGCAACAGAAAGCACAAGGGCCCAAAGCGCCCAGTGCCGCCTTCTGAGTTTCTGGCCCAAGTCCCATCTCAGCTGCCCGAGGGGGACTCTTCCTTAGCGGTGGGAGGTCGTCTGACTCAATTCTACTACCAGTGGAAGTCCATAACATCGGACAAATGGGTCCTCCGGATAATTCGTGAGGGCTATTCCCTCAGTCTTTCAGAGACCCTCCGATTGTTCCCCCCCCCCCAAATGACAGCCCAGGCTGTCAGTACTTCAGTCAGAACTTCTCACTTCCAAGATAGAAGGCCTTTTGAACAACAGGGCAGTAGAAATAGTTCTGCTGGATCAATGGAACATGGGATTCTACTCCCGTTACTTTCTAGTTCCAAAGAAAACTGGGGGCAAGGGGAAGTTCAAAATGATATTGCTGGGAACCCTGTTACCTTTGCTTCATCAGCACGACTGGCTAGCCTCACTGGACATGCAGAATGCTTACCAACATATTCCTATTCACCCAAAGCATCATAAATACCTAAGGTTCGTGGCTTTGAGCCACATTATCAGTTCAGAGTCCTGCTCTTTGGGCTATCCTCGGCGTCTCGGGTTTTTGCAAAGTATTGTGCAATTCTCGCAGTGCATCTCAGAAAGATCGGAATACAAGTGTTTCCATATCTAGATGACTGGCTTCTAGCAAGTCCTTCTAGGCAAGGAACTCTCGATGCCATTTCCATGGCCTCAGACCTTCTTATTTCCATGGGAGTTCTGCTAAATCTCAAGAAATCGCAGTTGCAGCCCTCCCAGAAGCTTCTTTTTATAGGAACTCTTCTGGACACCTCCTGTGCAAAAGCCTTTCTTCCAGAGGACAGAAGGAGCAATATCCTACAGATGGCCCGATACATCAGAGAGAACAGCTCGGTTCGAGCTATCTCGATGCAACAGATGCTGGGTCTCATGGCATACTTGGTGTTCACTGTACCCCTAGCTCATCTCCACATGAGAACCTCTCAATGGATGCTCAGTACTCAGTGGTCTCCAACCACTCACCCTCAGTCCTTTCTCATCAAGGTGACAAAACCTCTGAAGAGGTTGCTCACCTGGTGGTTGCAAGAGGACAACCTTCTGGAAGGGTATCCCTTTGCTCCCCTGGATCACCAGATCTCTATTATCATGGACGCGTCCCTGATGGGGTGGGGAGCTCACTGTCAGAATCTCCACACCCAAGGTATGTGGACTCAAGATGAGTCCCAACTTCATATAAATGTCCTAGAAATGAGTGCCGTCCTTTATGCAGTCTGGGCTTTGAAGGATTTTCTCTGTAACAAGAACATTCTCCTTCAAATGGACAACAAAGCAGTGATGTATTACAACAGGCAGGGCGGTGCACACTCTTACCCCTTATGCAGGAAAGCGATGAGAGTGAGGGAATTGTGTTTGGAGCACAAGGCTCTAATCCAGGCAGTCTACCTGCCGGGAATGCCGAACGAACTGGCAGACCGTCTCAGCAGAACGGAGACAGATCCTCACGAATGGTCTCTCGACTCAACCGTAGTTCAGTCACTATTCGTAGAGTGGGGAACTCCAGACGTGGACCTTTTTACATCCCCACTCAATGCAAAACTGCCTCTCTTCTGCTCCAGAAATCCAGGACTTGGCATTTTCTGTCAGGATGTGTTCAGGCTGCAGTGGACAAAACACTTTGTATACGCCTTTCCTCCTCTTCCTCTAATTGAGAGGGTACTTCTCAAGTTTGAGTCCCAGGGGGACAAAATGATCCTTATTGCTCCCTTTTGGCCTTGACAGATATGGTTTCCGTTACTCAACAGTATGTCGGAAACCCCTCCAAAAGCACTCAGGGGCCTGTGGTCCATCCCAATCTGAGATCGCTTCACCTTCATGCTTGGCTCCTGAAGAGATCAAAGTGAACAGGTTTAATGTCTCTTGCAGAGTTTCAGGTATTCTTTTCACTGCACACAAGCCAGCCCCTAGAAAAATTTACACAGCCAAATGGAAGCGTTTCTCTCTCTGGTGTGCAAAATCCTCTTTGAATCCTTTTTCCTGCCCACCAAATAAAGTTCTAAAGTATCTTTTGGACCTCTCAAATTCAGGTCTACAATAATCTACAGTCAAAGTTCACCTTTGTGGCATTTCAGCTTATCATGAGCCAGTACTTTCCTTGTCACTGGCTCAGTTACCTGTAGTTAAGAGTTTTTTTAAGGGAATTCTGCATACCAGACCTCCTGTCAAACGTCCAGTTGCAGCCTGGGACATTAATCTTGTACTAGACATGCTCACTTGAAAGCCTTTTGAGCCTCTAGCTACCTGTGAGCTGAAATTTCTCACTTAGAAAACGGCCTTCCTGGTGGCCATTACCTTGGCCCGCAGGGTCTCTGAAATACATGCCTTGGTCAAAGACCCTCCGTATACTGTGTTTCATAAGGACAAAGTAGTTCTTAGGACCTATCCTAAGTTTCTTCCCCAAAGTTGTTTCAGAATTCCATCTAAACCAACCTTTAGTCCTTCCTACTTACTTTGTGAACTTCCAAAATGAAGGAGAGCATGCCCTTCATTCTTTAGATGTCAAAAGAGCACTGCATTTCTATTTTGATTGAACAAAACAAATTCACAATGCTCAATAACTGTTCGTTTCCTTCAGCGAGATCTGGCTGAGTGATCCTGTCGCTATCAGATGCATTTCAACGTGGCTGGTGGCATGCCTTCACCACTGCTATTCCATGGCACAGGTTAAGCTGGAGGGCAGAGTGTAAGCTCACTCTGCTAGAGCAGTCGCGGCATTCCTGGTGGAAATCCGCAACATGCCCATTGCAGACATTTGCAATGCGGCTACCTGGAGCTCAGTGCATACTTTCGTCAAGCACTATGCCCTGGATGTCCATGCCTGGAGACATCTTTTGTTTGGCAGGACCATCCTTAACGGACTTCTGTCCTAAATTGTGAGCTCTTGGTCTCTCCTACTGCCCTCTTGGGGATTATTAGCTTGGTACACTCCCGTCAATGTTAATGAGTGGTGGAGACTTTATGTACAGGAAGATATGGAAATTACATACCTACCGTAATTCTTGATCTTCTTGGATGAAGTAACCACCACTCATTCTCACGCCCACCCACCATCCCCTGAGCTCACCTCTGTTATTGGTCTTCACTCCCTCAGTCTTTAGGTTGTGAAGACTTCTTTGTTAAACCTTGTTATATGGGTCATTCAGAATATCTTACCTCCGGTTTTCTTTAGGCTATCCTTCTAGGTTAGTTACGCTGCACCTCCTTGGAAAAAATGGTACTGAGGCGGTTGTAGGGTCGACGCCGGGATAGTCTTTGCCGCACGAGCCAAGGCTCGCAGCACCGCTACTCGTGGCTCCATCTCTGGCACCAATTCTCTAACAAAAAAAGTTTGTTCAAACAACATGAAGTCTTGCTATATTATAGACATTAGCAGTTTGATCCAGCTCTAGAACGGCCCCGGAGTGAAATGGTTAAAACCATTCCAAAATAGAATTTTGGCACGAGAGCAGCTCTATCTGTGTCATTTCAAACTTGAACTGTCAGATTCTTTACTCCGCCTCAGTGAACAGTCGCTCCGGAGATTTCTCCTTCTGCTCGGTTCATTTCTCGTTTAAAAAGTGTTTTCTCGTTGGATTTAACTCGAATAGTTTTATTTAACCGCAAAACTGTTCGGTTCAAGCTTCATCTGTGGTAACCGTAAGTAAATGAAGGTTTTGTCTGTGTGAACTTGTAGTTATCAATTCGTTTTGAACCGATCAGTGGGTTTAAAACTCATTTAAAACTAAAAGTTACTATTTTAGAGTGTGGTTCCCGGTTCTTATCGGTTCTAAAAAACCGGATTTATTACGCTTTTTCCAATACCGTGACACGGTTAGGAACCGATAAGGGTGTCTTGCCTGGCACTGCGCTAAAAGGGCAAGTTTTTGGTTAGGCTGGCATTATGTCTGAGAAACCCAAAAGAAAAACCTGGCCCACTGGGTTTCAACACTGTGATGTTTGTGGGGAAGTCTTTGCCAAGGCTGACCCACACACCACATGTGTTTATTGTCTGGGGTTTGACCACCTCCAGTCAGACTGCCAGGTATGTAAGAATTTCCCTGCAGCCACCCTGGAAAAAAGATTGGGCAGGCTCAGGGAACGAGAGTCCAAAAAGTCCGCTGACCCGGATGGCCAGCCCGGTTTGGTGCCAACCGAACCAGAGGGAGTGCCCTCTGACCAGGGCCAGACTTCCTCGGGCAAAAGAAAAGCTGGTTCTGAGGAACCAATTCCAGTAAAGAAAACAAGAAAATCAGCAGGTCTGGAGTCCAAAATCCTTCTCCAACTGCTGCAGAGATAGCAAAAGCCATACAAATTGTCCAGTCATTGTCTCAGGGTCCGTCCGAACCACCACTATCTGGTAAAGGTCGGTTCGTCCGTCCCAGTTGTTCAGGATTATGATATTGAGAATTTTATGAACCAGAGGTAGGGAGGAGGATTATGAACAGTATGAATGTGGCTGGGAAGGTCTGGGTGTGCCCATTGAACCGACATCTCCCAGACAGACCTTTAGAATATCCCCTATGCTGTCTGAGTCCCCATCTCATTTTATGTTTTATAAAAAAGTTGCTGAAATCCTCCAGCTTCCTTTAGAAGAGGCTGTGGATGAGCAAGAGGAGCCTGATTTTGTAGAAATGATGGATATTCCAGAGTCTAGGAGATTGTCTATTCCTTTACATAAGTCTTTTAGGAAACAAACAATTAAAATTTTAAAAGCTCCTAATTCTGTGCCTCCTGTACTGTAGATAAAAAGATGGACAGAAGGTATACATTGTCAGGCCCTGATACAGAATTCCTTTCTCAGCAATGCAGTCATGTTGGGGTAGTTCAGGCTGCTGCCTGTGATAAAGCTAATATTCCTTTGGCTTCACATCCTCCTGACAAGGATTCCAGGAAGATTGATGCCATGGCAAAAACAGTATATGGCAGCCTCTCTGGGACTCAGGCAAGCAAATTATATGGCTTATGTAGCTAGGTATCAGAAATCTAGATGGGATACTGTTATGCAATTGGCCAAGCAGGCCCATGGCCAGCTGGCTAGTGAACTAGAACAGGTGGCTGCTGATGGCATTGAAGCCTCTAAGGTTCAGTTTCATGCTGCTGTGGATGTTAATGATGTTTCCTCTAGGGTCATGGCCACATCTGTAGCTTTTCGAGGTTGGCCTGGCTCAGGTGTACTAGTTTGTCACAGGATACCCAGACTAAGGCTATGGATTTTCCTGTGGTGGGAAATTCTCTGTTTGGAGAGCAGACGGAGAGTTACATGAAGAAGATGGATGAATATAGGACTACTTACAAGAGTGCCAGGCTAGAGCGCAAGCCACTCCTCAAAGGCATGCCCCAGGGGTAGGGGTAGGCCTTTTCACAGGCCTTTCTACCAGACTCAGGCCTCCTCTGCCTATGCTCAGAGGGCTTCTTCAGAGGCAGGGAGGAGGGGTGGGCAGACCTGCTCCCACCCCCAGCCTAAAGCTTCATGAAACAGGCACCCTGATGGGGTGCCCAGGGCCGATTCTCCTGTACCAGTGGGGGGCAGGCTGGCTTACTTCAGTCAGAATTGGGCTTCTTTAACCTCAGACAAGTGGGTTCTGGAAGTAGTAAGCCAGGGTCTGGTTCTCAGCTTCAAAAAGTTTCCCAAGTTGAGAAGCAGATTTTTTCTACCTGCAAGTGCTTCAGAGACCCTCGCTCTGGAAACAGAGGTCTCATCCCTGTTAGCTCTCAGAGCAGTAGAAAGGGTTCCTCCCCTGCATCAGGGCAGGGGTCTGTATTCCAGATACTTCCTTACCCCAAAAAAGACAGGAGAATGGCGGCCCATTTTAGATCTCAGATATCTGAACAAGCATCTTTTGAAACCAAAGTTCAAAATGGTAACTCTGGCAATGATTTTATTTTCCCAAGGCCAGGGACTGGCTAGCCTCCTGGACCTCAAGGATGCCTATTTCCATGTCCTAATCAGAAGATCCCATCGAAAGTACCTCAGATTCGAACTGCCCTCAGGTCATTACCAGTTCAGAGCAATGCCCTTCGGCTTGACCTCAACCCAAGGGTATTCACAAAATGTCTGGCAGTGGCAGTGGCTCACTTAAGGAGGCAAAGGATTGCTGTTTTTCCCTATCTAGACGACTGACTCATTGTAGGCCAGTCCCCAGAACAGGTAAAATCTCACCTGCAGGTCACCCAGCAGCTTCTCACCTCCTGGGTTTTCTGCTAAACCTACTAAAGTGGTTCTGGAACCAGTCCAGGTACTCACCTTTATAGGGGCAGAATTGGACACAAAGCTAGCCAGAGCCTTTCTTCCCCAGAAAGGGTAAGGAATTTAGTGGCTCTGGCCTCTTCTTCACTCTGCAGGTCTCGACCAGCAAGACACTCTTTCGAGCTCCTGGGGCACATGGCTGCATCCACAGCTGTTGTGCAGGGAGCCAGATTTCAGATGAGAGACATTCAGTTTCACTTGAGAACCTTTTGGTCTCAGAGAAGAGACCCCTTCCAAGTTGGTCCCAGTGACTCGAACCTTGATCCTAGCTCTCCAGTGGTGGTAGGATCAGAGCAATTAAGAGCGGGGTCCTCTCATTTCCCTTCTCACGACTTGACTCTCACTACAGATGCTTCCCTTCTGGGTTGGGAGCCCACATGGCGACCTTTCCACTCAGGGAGTTTGGTCCCCAGGAATCTCTGCTCCACATCAATTTGCTGGAACTCAGAGCTGTCTTTTAGCTCTTCAAGCTTTTCTGCATCTGTCCACGACAAGGTGATACAAGTCAGAACAGACAACACCACAACAATGTGGTACATCAACAAACAGGGGGCACTCGGTCTTGGCCTTGTGCACGAGGCAATGAAGTTGTGGTCTCTGGCCTATTCCTGAACACTTCCTCATAGCAGTTCATCTTCCAGGGAAGGACAATGTCCTAGCGGATGCCCTCAGCAGGATTTCCCAGGGCCATCACGAATGGTCCCTGTATCCTCAAGTGCTGGGGATAGTTTTTGCCAGGTGGGGCATCCCTCAGATAGATCTTTTTGCAGCCCCAGACAATCACAAACTTCCTCTGTTCTGTTGCAGGCCTCCAGTGCTGGGCTCAGTTCCCTGGATGCCATTCTTCTGGATTGGGAGGAAGTTCCTCTATGCTTCCCCTTTCCTCTCCTATTTAAGTACTAGTCAAAATCAGATCTCAGCCTTGTAGGGTGATTCTGATTGCCCGGATTGGGCCAGGCAGCCCTGGTACCCACTCCTTCTGTCTCTGACAGTCCATCTTCCCTGTGCCTCCCCAGGAATCACAATCTGTTGACTTGTGCCCAGGGAAGGGTTTGGTATCCGGACCTCAATCCTCAACCTCAAGGCCTGGCTCTTGAGGAGTTAGAGTTTGCTGATTTACACCTCTCTCAGGGTGTTCTTGAGATCCTAAAGGCTTCCAGAAAGCCTTCCACTAGGGTTACTTATAGTTCTAAATGGAAAAGGTTTTCCATTTGGTGTGCTGGGAAAAATATTTCCCCAGAATCTGCTGAATTGCCCATTTTGTTAGATTACATGGTACATCTTAATTCCTTGGGTCTCAGACCAGCTACCCTGAGAGTTCATTTGGCAGCTGTGTCTGCTTTTGTGTCAGCAGGAAAGTCATCCTCTTTCCTCTCATCCTGTGTTTCCCAAGTTTTTAAGGGATTACTCCATACTAATCCTCCTTTTCGGAACCGGCCCTGCTTGGGACCTTAATGTTTGCATTGCCCAGTTAATGCAACCCCCTTTTGAACCTCTGTCTTCTGCAGAGCTTAAGTACCTAACTTGGAAAACTGTTTTTCTAGTGGCTATCACTTCTGCCAGACGCATAAGTGAATTGCAAGCCTTGTCAGTGGAGACTGACTTTATTTCTTTCCACAGGGATAAGGTAGTCCTTAGGACTAATAGGAAGTTTTTGCCTAAGGTGGTTTCAGATTTCCATCTTAATCAATCTATCTCCTTCCAGTATTTTTCACTGATCACTCCTCTTCGGGTGAGAGGAGGTTGCACAGCCTGGATGTTAAGAGAGCTCTTAGTTATTATATAGAGCGTACCAAAGGTCACAGGTTCGAATCCCTCCAACTTTTCCTTACCTATGGTGAAGTTGGGAAAGGCAAACCTGCCACTAAGAGATCAATAGCCAGGTGGATTGTCTCTTGTATCCAATTTTGTTATCAGAAAGTGGGCAGAGCCCCCCCTGGTTTGAGGGCTCATTCTACCAGGGGTACAGCTGCGTCTCTAGCTGCTGCCAGAGATATCCCTTTATTAGAGATTTGCCAGGCTGCTACTTGGAAAACGGTACACACTTTTACCAAGCATTACTCCCTGGATGTCCAGGCCAGGAGAGATGCTCGGTTTGGCACAGCTGTCCTTCAGAGCCTATTCCCCAGGTTCTGCCCTCCTCCATGGAGGTACTGCTGTGTGAGTCTTCGTTAATGTCTATAATATAGCAAGACTTCATGTTGTTTGAAGAAAAATTACTCACCTTAGTAATGTTGTTTCTTCTAATGGAGTCTTGCTATATTATAGACCTCCCCAACCTGCCCTCTCAGAACCTCTACTTGGTGGGGTGCGGCAACTTAGTGTGGGCACTGCTTATGTCCTGTTAGCATTTTGTCCCCTTTGGGACTTTGGGGGTGTGTATGTGTACGCGTGTGTGTGTGTTTTATTATACTTATGTTCCATTTTCATATTATTAGAATGGTGTTAGTATTTCTGGTCCCCTCACTTGAGTCTTGGGTGTTGGGACCATCAATGGTTGTTATTATTTTGGTAGCCATTTGGCTAGTGTAGGTTACAGCTTCCACACAGACCTTAGTGAGTTTGGCTCGTAAAGATCTGACAGTTCAAGTTTGAAATGACACAGATAGAGCTGCTCTCGTGCCAAAATTCTATTTTGGAATGGTTTTAACCATTTCATTCCGGGGCAGTTCTAGAGCTGGAACAAACTGCTAATGTCTATAATATATCAAGACTCCATTAGAAGAAACAACATTACTAAGGTGAGTAATTTTTTCTTCTGACACTATGCAGTTAGCCCCAGCACTTTAACTGCTCCGGAGAGGAAAGAGTTAACTGTATGCCAGAGTATAGAACATTGAGCTTGAGCTTAGTTCAGACCTCTTTCTGCTGCACTCCAAAGTGTAACCGACAGATTCTTTACTCTGCCCAACTGAACTATCGCCTCGGAGACATCTCCTTCACTTGTCAGTTCGGTCTCAGTAAAATGTCGGTTTTAAACCATAATTTTCTTGGGTTTTTTTTCGGTTCAGATCCCTGTCTGCAGTACATTAAATTTTGTAGGTAGTGTACATTAGTTTAGTTCTGTTATTTTTCTGTATTGTGTGGAAATTGTAAAGCTTCAATCGGTCCGGTTTGGAATCAGTTGTTTTGATTGAATTTTCCACAGCCCGTAACACGGTTAGTAAACGATAGAGGGGTCTTGCCTGGCTTTAAAACTGCTAAAGGGTAAGTGGTTAGGATGGCTACGTCTGAAAAACCCAAAAGAAAAAAACGGGCCCACTGGGTTTCAACACTGTAGTGAGTGTGGGGATGCCTTTGCTAAGAGAGACCCTCACAACTCCTGTGTTTATTGTCTGGGGTTTGACGACCTCGATTCAGACTGCCAAATTTCTAAGAATTTCCCGAAGGCCACCCTGGATAAGAGATTGGGTAGGCTTAGGGAAAAGGAGGCCGAGAAGTCTGTTGATCCAGATGGCCAGCCCGGTTCGGTTCCAACCTAACCTGAGGGAGTGCCTACTGACCTGGGCGATACTTCCTCGGCCAAAAGAAGAGCTGATCCTGAGGGGTCGGTTTCGTCAAAAAGAAAGAAGAAATCGGCCGGTTCGGATCCAGAACTGTTAAGTCCAGCCACTGAGGAGATAGTCAGGACGATTAGTATTGTGAAACTGCTCCGTTCGGTTCTGTCCGATCCGGCACCTCCTGGTAGGCGCTTGGTTCAGTTGGTTCCTCTGGTTCTGGAATATTGTCTGGATGATTACTAAGAACCGGATTTGGAAGGAGAAGAAGGGTATGACGATGATGCTGATGCTGATGCTGATGATGATGATGATGATGATGATGTGGAGAGTCTGGATGAACCCATTGAACCGGACATCTCCCCAGACAGACCCTGCAATGTTTCCCCTCCTAGGCTTTCTGAGTCCCTTTCCCACTATTTGTTTTTACAAAAAAGTGGCAGAGACCCTCCAGCTCCCCCTAGTTGAAGCTGTTGAGGAACAAGAGGAGCCTGACTATGCTGAGATGATGGACATCCCGGAGTCCAAGAGGATGTCTATTCCCCTCCATTAATCTTTTGGGAAACAGACACAAAAAATTCTCCAGACACCAGATTCATTACTTCAAACAACATGAAGTCTTGCTATATTATGACATATGCAGTGAGCCCCAACCTTCGAACTGCTCCGGAGGTGAAAGAGTTAACTTTCCATGCCAGGCATGGACCTCTGAGATCGAGCTCGGTTGAAAACTCTGTCTGTTGTTCTTCAAACTCAAACCGTCAGATTCTTTACTCCGTCGCACTGAACAGTCGCTCTGGAGATTTCTCCTGCTCGGTTCATTTGTCGGTTAAAGTATTGTTTTCTCAGTTTTTCAACTGAATTTAAACCGCAACCGGCCGGTTCAGACTCTGTCTGTGGTATTTTGAGTACTAGATAGGTTTACATTTATTTCTATTCTGTGTGGAACTTGTAAACGGTTCATCGGTTCGGTTTGAACCAATCAAGTTGCTTAAAATATCTTATTCTATCTTTTAGTGTGTGGTTACCGGTTCTTATCTGTTCTAAAAAAACAGATTTTATTACGTTTTTTTCCACGACCCGTGACACGGTTGGGAACCGATAAGAGAGTCTTACCTGGCAGATTGCCATAAACGGGTAAGCTTGGTTAGGACTGGCACTATGTCTGAGAAACCCAAAAGAAAAACCGGGCCCACTGGGTTTCAGCACTGCAGTGTGTGTGGGGAAGTCTTGCCAAGGCTGATCCCCACACCACCTGTGTTTATTGTCTGGGGTTTGACCACCTCAATGCAGACTGCCAGATTTGTAAGTTTTCCTGCAGCTGCCCTGGAAAAGAGAGTTGGTAGGCTCAGGGAAAGGGAGGTCAAAAAGTCCGCTGAACCGGATGGCCAGCCTGGTTTGGTTCCAACCGAACCGGAAGGAGTGCCCTCTGACCAGGGCGAGACTTCCTCAGGCAAAAGGAGATCTGACTCGGAGGAGCCAGGTCAAGGAAAAAGGATTAGAAAATCAGCTGGTGTGAAGCCAAAACTTTCCTCTCCAACCGCTGAAGAAATAGTCAAAGCGATAAAAATTGTCCAGTCGCTTTCCCCAGTTCCGACCGAACCAGCACCATCGGGTAAGCGCCCAGTTTGGCCGGTTCCACCGGTTCAAGAGTATGAGTTAGAGGAGTATTATGAACCGGAGGGGGGGGAAGAGGAGTATGAGGAGAGTGAATGTGGATTTGAAAGTCTGATGTGCCCATTGAACCGACATCTCTCCAGACAGACCTTCAGGAGTGTCTCTCCTAGGCTTTCTGAGTCCCTTCATTTTATGTTTTATAAAAGTGGCTGAAACCTCCAGCTCCCTATGGAGGAAGCTGGATGATCAAGAGGAGCCTGACTATGGGGAAATGATGGATATCCCAGAGTCTAGGAGACTGTCTATTCCCTTGCATAAATCTTTTGGGAAACAGACTTTTAAAATTTTAAAAGCTCCTCACACTATACCTCCTGTGGATAAGAGAATGGACAAGAGGTACACATTGTCAGGCTCTGATATGGAGTTCCTCATACAACAATGCAGCCATGTTGGGGTAGTGCAGGCTGTAGCCTGTGGCAAGGCTAATATTCCCTTGGCCTCACACACCCCGGATAAGGACTCCAGGAGGACTGATGCCATGGCAAAGAAACAGTACATGGCAGCATCCTTGGGACTCAGACAGGCAAATTATATGGCTTATGTTGCCAGATACCAGAAATCCAGATGGGGTACTGTTATGGCTCTAGCAAAACAGATCACTGGCCAGCTTGGTAAGGCGCTGGAGCCGGTGGCTGCTGATGGTATTGAGGCATCCAAGGTGCAATTCCTTGCTGCAGTGGACTCTAATGATGTGTCATCAAGAGTCATGGCTGCATCTGTGGCACTTCGCAGAATGGCTTGGCTCAGATGTACTAGCCTGCCACAGGATACCCAGACTAAGGCCATGGATTTTCCTGTTGTGGGTAATTCTCTGTTTGGGGAGCAGACAGAGAATTACATGAAGAAAATGGATGAGTATTGGACCACCTATAGGAGTGCACAGGCCTAAGAAAGGCAGGCCACTCCTCAAAGGCAGCTTCCCAGGGGCAGGGGCAGGCCTTTTCATAGGCCTTTTTACCAAGCCCAGGCCTCCTCTTCTGCCTATGCCCAGAGGGGGTTCTTTAGAGGGAGAGGCATACGGGGTACAAGCAGGCCTGCTTCCACCTCCAGCCCAAAGCCCCTGCCAAACAGGCACCCTGATGGGGTTGCCAGGGCCAATTCTCAGCTACCTGTAGGGGGCAGGCTGACTTACTTTGTCCAGGACTGGAAGTCTCTGACATCAGACAAGTGGGTCCTGGAAGTAGTAAGCCAGGGACTGGCTCTCAGCTTCAAAAAATTTCCAAAGATGAGAACGAGATCCTTTCCACCTGCAAATCCTCCAGAGGCTCTTACCTTAGAGGCAGAGGTCTCTTCCCTCCTAGCTCTCAGAGCTGTGGAAAGGGTTGCACCCCTACACCAGGGCAAAGGTTTGTACTCCAGGTACTTCCTTACCCCAAAAAAGACAGGAGAATGGTGGCCCATCCTGGCTCTCAGATACTTAAAATAAGCACCTTTTAAAACCAAAATTCAAAATGGTGACTCTGGGAATTATTCTACCCTCTCTAAGGCCAGGGGACTGGCTAGTGTCCCTGGACCTCAAGGATGCCTATTTCCATATTCTCATCAGAAGCTCCCATCGAAAGTACCTCAGGTTTGAGCTGCCCTCAGGCAATTACCAATTCAGAGCAATGCCCTTTGGCCTCACCTCTGCTCCAAGGGTATTCACAAAATGCCTAGCAGTAGCAGTTGCCCACCTAAGAAGGCAAAAAATTGCAATCTTCCCTTACCTGGCCGACTGTCTCCAGACCAAGTCAAGTTGCATCTATAGATAACTCAGCAACTGCTCACTTCTCTAGGTTTCCTTCTGAATCTTTGAAAGTCAGTTCTAGAGCCTGTCCAGCTCCTCACCTTCATAGGCGCGGAGCTGAACACAGAGAAGACCAGAGCCTTCCTTCCTCTGGACAGAGCAAGGACCCTGGTCTCTCTGGCCTCCTCATTCACCCTGCAGGTCTCTTGACCAGCAAGGGACTTTCTACAGCTCCTGGGGCACATGGCTGCTTCTACAGCAGTAGTGCAGGGAGCAAGATTTCAGATGAGGGACATCCAGTTCCATTTGAGAGCCTTTTGGTCTCAAAGGAGAGACCCTCTAACCAAATTGATCCCAGTGACTCGAACCCTGATCCAAGCCCTACAGTGGTAGCAGGACCAGAGCAATCTAAGACAGGGGGTCCCTTTTGCCCCTCAGTCTCACTCCTTAATCCTTACTACAGCTGCATCCCTCTTGGGGTGGGGAGTTCACATGGGCGACCTCACTACCCAGGGATTGTGGTCCCCTCAGGAATCTCTGCTCCACATCAATCTGTTGGAACTCAGAGCAGTTTTTCTAGCACTTCAAGTTTTTTCCAATTCTGTTCAGAACAAAGTTATTCAGGCCAGAACGGACACCACCACCACAATGTGGTACATCAACAAGCAAAGGGGCACTCGGTCTATGGCCTTGTGCACCGAAGCAATGAAGTTGTCTCTGGCTTACTCACTGAAAACCTCCCTTATGGCACTTCACCTCCCAGGCAACGACAATGTCCTGACAGATGCTCTCAGCAGGATTTCCCAGGGCCATCACAAATGGTCACTGGATCCTCTGGTCTTGGAGGTAGTATTTGCCAGATGGGGCACCCTGCAGATAGATCTTTTTGCAGCCCCAGACAATCACCAACTTCCCCCTTTTTGCTTCAGGCCCCCAGTGTTGGGCTCAGTCCTTCTGGATGCCTTCCTTCTCAGTTAGGAAGGGAAGTTTCTCTATGCCTTCCCCCCTTCCCTCTCCTGTTCAAAGTGCTAGTCATAATCAGATCTCAACCCTGCAAGATGATCCTGATTGCTCCAGATTGGGCCAGACAGCCTTGGTACCCACTCCTTCTGTCCTTAGCAGTCCACTTTCCCCTGTGTCTTCCCAGGAATCACAACCTGTTAACCTGTGCTCAGAAGAGAGTTTGGTACCCGAACCTCAAATCTCTCAATCTCAAGGCGTGGCTCTTGAAGAGTTAGAGTTTGCTGACCTACACCTCTCCCAAGGTGTAATGGATATCCTGAAGGCTTCTAAGAAGCCTCCCACCAGGGCTACTTATAATTCCAAATGGAAGAGATTTTCCATATGGTGCTCTGGAAAGCATATTTCCCCAGAATCTGCTGATTTACCCACAGTCCTGGATTATATGGTCCACTTAAATACCTTGGGGCTGAGACCAGCTACCCTAAAAGTGCACCTGGCAGCTGTATCTGCTTTCTTATCAGCAGATAAGCCCTCTTCTCTTTCAGCTCAAACTGTATTCTCCAAGTTTTTCAAGGGGTTGCTTCACACCAACCCTCCATTCAGGGCCCCTGCCCCTGCCTGGGATCTTAATATTTGCATTGCCCAGCTTATGCAACCCCCTTTTGAGCCCTTGTCTTCAGCAGAGCTTAAGTACTTGACTTGGAAAACTGTGTTCTTGGTAGCCATCACTTCTGCCAGACACATAAGTGAATTACAAGCCTTGTCAGTGGAGCCTGATTTTATCTCCTTTCATAGAGATAAGGTGGTCCTCAGGACTAACAGGAAGTTATTGCCTAAGGTGGTTTCAGATTTCCACCTTAATCAATCTATGTCTCTCCCTGTGTATTTCACTGACCATTCCTCCTCTGGCGAGAGGAGACTGCACAGTTTAGATGTCAAAAGAGCCCTTAGTTACTACATAGAACGTACCAAGGGTCACAGGTTTGACTCCCTCCAACTGTTCCTCACTTATGGTGAGGTTAGTAAAGGGAAACCTGCCACTAAAAGATCCATTGCCAGGTGGATTGTCTCTTGTATCCAATTTTGCTATGAAAAACTGGGTAAGGTTCTTCCCTCAGGCCTGAGGGCTCACTCTACCAGAGGTACAGCTGCTTCTCTGGCTGCTGCCAGGGACATCCCTATCCTAGAGATAGGTCAAGCAGCTACCTGAAAAACAGTTCACACTTTTACCAAGCATTACTCCCTGGACATCCAGGCTAGGAGTGATGCTCGGTTTGGCATAGCTGTGCTTCAGAGCCTATTTCCTAAGTAGGTTCTGTCCCTCCTCCATGGAGATACTGCTGTGTATTCAGATATGTCATAATATAGCAAGACTTAATGTTGTTTGAAGAAAATTACTCACTAGTAATGTTGTTTCTTCCAGTGGAGTCTTGCTATATTATGACCTCCCCCCACCTGCCCCTCTCAGAACCTTTGTTTTTGGGATGTGCAATGTTGGCACTTAGTAGATGCCCACCTTGTTGTTTCACCCATCCTTTTTGGGGTGATTTGGTGTTGTGTTTTCATTTTTTGGGTCTCCTGACTTGAGTCTTTGTTTTGGGACCAAAAAATGCGTTCTTATGTTTAGTAGCCATTTGGCTAGTGTAGGTTTACAGCTTCCACACAGAACCTCAGTGAGTTTAGCTCATAAAGATCTGACGGTTTGAGTTTGAAGAACAACAAACAGAGTTTCAACCGAGCTTGAGCTCAGAGTTCCATGCCTGGCATGGAAAGTTAACTTTTTCACCTCCGGAGCAGTTTGAAGGTTGGGACTCACTGCATATGTCATAATATAACAAGACTCCATCAGAAGAAACAACATTACTAAGGTGAGTAATTTTTTCTTGTGGGGTGCTTTCCTTCTCCCAGGTCATGGGAGTCCCTGTCTTGCCCTGATCAGTCGTGGGCCTCTCCAGACACATAAGAGGCTTCTTCCCCTTGTGCTGCTCCCCCACAAGGGGCTGAGGGAGGTTCTTCCCTCAGGGAGGTGCCAGGTCCCCTTCAGGGGGCTTAGTACTCACCCACCAGTGATGAATGGCAAATATACATACAGGAAGATATGGAAATGACATACCTACCATAATCCTTGATCTTCTTATAGATCTTCACCATTCATCACTGCTTTCCACCCACCATCCCCTCTAGTGTCTCAACCTCTGAGCAGTACGTCCTCGTCCTCCTCCCTGCTTGCTGTGCCTTCAGTTGAGACCCACTTCAGTTGAGACCCATGTGGGTGGCGGCCTTCTGGCTTCTTTGGGACCAGTGATCCTTTATATGAAGGGGTCTGTATCCCTTCTGGGGGGACAAGTGGGGTTATTTGCCCTCTTCTAATGAGGGCTCCTTGGGACCCCTTCTAGACTCCATTCTGCCTTACATTGCAGGGACCAGTGTCCTGTCTGATGTCCTGATTGGGTCCCTTGCTGTTCCGGGGGGGGGGGTCTGGAAGGGTCCAGGAATGCTCCACCTGTCTTTCCTTCTTTCTTCTTATGTTAACCAGTCTGATTAACGTGGGGCAGTTTCTCTTCCTGCAGTGCCTCTCTTTCCTTGCAACTGGCTTGAGATTAGTTACCTGAAATAATAACCTCCTGGGTTGATAAGGGGTCCTGCCCCGGGGTGGGTCCTGTCCCCACCTCTGAATCTTTTGGACAGTCTGTAGAGACCCTAGCACCCTACTTCTTAGGATATTTAGGGGGCATCCCCTCTTGCCTCAGCCTCTGGCTTCCCCTTTTGGTATCCGTTTTGCTCAAATGGTCTGGACTCGGTTTGGATATCACACATTCAAACAACCTGAAGTCTTGCGGTATTCTGACTATATGCAGTTTGCCCCGGCACTTGAACTGCTCTAGAGAGGAAAGAATTAACTCTATGCCAAAGCATAGAATGTTGAGCTCAAGCTCGGTTTTCAAACCTCTGTCCCTGGTACATTCTAATGTAACTGTCAGATTTTTTTACTCCGCCTACCTGTGAAGACGCACCGGAGAATTTCTCCTTGCTACTTCGGTTCGGTTAGTTCTCTCAGTCGGTTTCATCCAACTGTTTCTTGTTTTTCATTGGATCTCTGTGTACAGTACAGTAAGTGTATTTTAGGTAGATAGTGGTAGAAATATTTTTTTCTTCAGTTCTTTGCCAGTCAGTCCGGTTAGGAACTGAAAAATTACTGTTTAAACTTTGTGGAAGTGTGGTCCGGTAACTTTTCAGTTTCAGAAAAACGACATTTTATTCTGTTTTATTAAACAACCCGTGACACGGTTGAAACTGACAAGTTTTTGTATTACCTGGCGTGAAAGCTGTAAAGGGTAGTTTTGGTAGTAAGGCCATGTCTGAGAAACCGAAAAAGAAAACTGGTCCCACTGGGTTTCAACACTATACTGAGTGTGGGGACACTTTTGCTAAAGCGGATCCCCACCTCATCTGTGTTCATTGTCTGGGGTTTGACCACCTCAAATGAGACTGCCAAATTTGTGCAAGCTTTCCTAAAGCCACTCTAGATAAAAGACTTGCTAGGCTGAAGGAAAAGCAGGCCGAAAAATCTGCTGAGCAAGATGGCCAGCCTAGTTCAGTTCCGACCGATCCATAGGAGGTGCCTTCTGACAGGGGCGATACCTCCTCAGGCAAAAGGAAATCGGATTCAGAGGGATAGGTTCTGGTGAAAAGGAAAAAGAAATCTGCCAGTTCGGATCCTTCTCCTCAGATCCCAACTGCGGAAGAGATTGCGAGAGCGATAAATATAGTGCAATTGCTCCACTCGGTTACTGCCGAACCGACACCGCCAGGCAGATGATCAGTTCGATCGGTTCCAGCTCCTTCAGAATTGGAACTGGAGGAGTATTATTTGAATTGGATTGGGTGGGGGATCCCGAGTATAAAGGAGGTGATGATGAAGATGATTATGAAGGCCTAGATGAGCCAGTAGAGCCTGACATCTCTCCAGACAGGCCTACCAATGTTTCCCCTCCCAGACTTTCAGAGTTCCCTTTCCACTTTTTATTTTATAAAAAAGGTAGCAGAGACTCTGCAGCTACCAGCAGTGGAAGCTGTTGAGGAAGCAGAAGAACCTGACTTCATGAGAATCATGGATGTCCCAGAGTCAAAAAGGCTGTCTAATCCCCTGCATAAATTTTTGGGGAAACCGACTCAGAAACTTACAGGTGCCTTTCTCTCTTCCTCCTGTGCATAAAAGAATGGACAAGAGGTACATGTTGTCAGGTTCTGGGATGGAATTCCTATATTCCCATTGCAGCCATTTTGGGGTAGTGCAGGCTGCAGCCTGTGACAAGGCTAACATCCCCTTGGCATCACACCTCCCAGATAAGGATTCCAGGAAGGTGGATACCATGGCAAAGAAACGGTACTTAGCGTCTTCCTTGGGACTCAGACAAGCCTCTTATATGGCCTGTGCTGCTAGATACGAGAAATCTAGGTGGGATACAGTGCTAGAGCTAGCTAAAAGTGCCTCTCCCCAGCTAGCCAAGGAGCTGGAGCAGGTGGCTGTGGATGGCATAGAGGCATCCAAGGTACAATTCCATGCTGCTGTCGACTCCAATGATGTGGCATCAAGATTCATGGCTTCATCTGTATCCTTGCAGAGGTTTGCTTGGCTCAGATGTGCTAGCTTCTCACAGGATGCCCAGGCCAAGACCATGGATTTCCCTGTCACAGATAATTCTCTGTTTGGGGAGCAGACAGAGACATACATGAAGATGGGCGAGTACAGGACCACCTACAGGAGTGTGGTGGCAAAGGAGAAGCAGACCACTCCTCAAAAGCAGCAGTCTAGGGCTGGCAGGGGCAGGCATTTTCAGAGGCCTTTTTGCCAAGCACAAGCTTCCTCTTCCTTTCAGCAGAGGGATTTTTTTACAAGGAGAGGCAAAAGGGGGATGAGCAGGGCTGCATCCTCTTCTCAGCCTAGGGCCCCTGCCAAACAGACACCCTGATGTGTCAGACCGGGTCGCCTTCTTAGTTCCAGTGGGGGGCAGGCTGGCTTATTTTCTCCAGGCTTGGAAGTCTGTCACTTCGGACAAGTGGGTTCTTGAAGTAGTAAACCAGGGACTTGCTCTCAGTTTCAAAAGATTTCCCAAAACCAGAGCAAGATCTTTCAAATCTGCCTCCCCAATGGAAACAGTTGCTCTAGAGGCAGAGGTTTCTCAGTTGCTGCTCCTAAGGGCTGTGGAGCAGGTACCTCTGCCTCACAAAGGAAAAGGATTGTATTCATGATACTTCCTTAGCCCAAAAGAGATAGTCGGAGTGGCGACCCGTCCTAGACCTAAGATATCTGAACAAACATATCACAAAACCAAAGTTCAAAATGGTGACTCTGGGAATCATCTGGGATGCTAAGTACTGTTTCTTCCCTCTCTGAGGCCAGGAGACTGGCTAGCCTCCCTGGACCTCAAGGTTGCCTAGTTCCACATCCCCATCAGGTGCTTCCACAGAAAGTACCTCTGGTTCGAGTTGCCTTCAGGGCACTACCAGTTCAGAGCAATGCCCTTTGGCCTGACATCTGCACCAAGGGTGTTCACAAAATGTCTGGCAGTTGTGGTAGCCCTCCTCAGAAGGCAGGGCATTTCAGTGTTTCCTTACCTAGACGACTGGCTCATTGTAGGCCAATCATCAGACCAAGTCAAGTCAGCTCTGGCTGTTACCCAGAGGCTTCTGGGTTCCCTTGGATTTCTTCTCAATCTAGCCAAATCAGTTCTGGAACCAGTGCAGCTTCTCACCTACATGAGGTAGAGCTGGACACCCTTCTGGCAAAAGTCTTTCTACCTCCCTCGAGGGTAAAGGTCCTTGCAGATCTGGCTTCTTCTTTCAAACCTTTGGTTTCTCATCTGGCCAGACATTTTCTTCAGCTTCTAGGCCACATGGCAACTTCAACTGCAGTGGTACAAGGAGCCAGGTTCCAGATGAGAGACATTCAGTTCCATCTCGGGTCCTTCTGGTCTCAGAGGAAGTATCCTCTTACCAAACCAGTTCCAGTGTCCCGGACCCTTGTCCAGGCTCTCCAGTGGTGGCTGGAGGAGGGCAATCTCAGGCATCCAATTTCTGAATCAGACACCCTCAGTTGTTCTCACCACAGATGCTTCGCTCCTGGGTTGGAGAGCCCATCTGCGAGACCTCACTGAACTGGGCACTTGGTCTCAACAAGAGTCTCTTCTTCATATCAGTCTTTTGGAGCTCAGAGCTGTGTTCCTAGCTCTTCAGGCTGTTTCAGAGTCAGTTCAGGGGAAACTGGTGCAAGTTAGGACAGACACCACCACCACCATGTGGTACATAAACAAGCAAGGGGGCACTCGGTCCATGGCCTTGTACACAGAAGCCATGAAGATATGGTTGTTGGCTTACTCCCTCCAGACTTCCTTGGTAGCAGTGCATCTTCCAGGGAAGGACAGTGTGCTGGCAGATGCCCTCAGCAGGATTGCACAGGGTCACCACAAATGGGCCCTGAATCAGAATATCCTTCAGATCATTTTCAAGAGGTGGGACATTCCAGAGATAGATCTCTTTGCAGCCCTGGACAAACACCAACTTCCTCTGTTCTGTTGCAGACCTCCAGTCCTGGGATCTGTTCCTCTAGATGCTCTCCTGTTAAATTGGACAGGCAGGTTCCTTTATGACTTTCCTCTGATCTTCAGAGTACTGATCAAAATCGGGTCTCAGCCCTGCACAGTAATTCTGTTGGCCCCGGACTGGGCCAGACAACCCTGGTATCCAATACTGTTGTCTCTTTCAGTAACACTTCCTCTGTTTCTGCCCAGGAGGCACGACCTCCTGTTGTCCTCTCAGGGGAGGATTTGGTACCTCAATCTACAGTCTCTCAGACTCAAAGCTTGGTTCTTGAAGAGTTAGAATATACAGGCTTACACCTTTCTCAAAGTGTTCTGGATATTCTCAAAGCTTCCAGGAAGCCTTCCACTAGAAAGACATACAACTCCAAATGGAAAAGATTTTCTATTTGGTGTTCCCAGAGAAATATTCAACCAGATACGGCTGACATTGCTACAGCCTTAGATTATTTGGTTCATCTGAATAGCTAAGGCCTCAGGCATGCTACTCTTAAAGTTCATTTAGCAGCTGTGTCTGCTTTTCTCTCAGCAGGGAAGGTTCCTTCCCTGGCTTCTCATCCTGTGTTTAATAAGTTCTTCAAGGGTCTGGTTCATATCAACCCTCCCTTTAGGAAGTCTACTCCTACTTGGGACCTGAATATCTGTATTGCACAGCTAATGTAGCCCCCTTTCGAACCCTTATCTTCAGCTGAGCTAAAGTACTTGACTTGTAAGACTGTTTTCCTGGTAGCCATTACCTCTTCCAGGATGATCAGTGAGTTGCAGGCTTTGTCAGTGGAACCTGACTTTATTTCCTTTCACAAGGATAAGGTGGTCCTTAGAACAAATAGAAACTTCCTTCCTAAGGTGGTTTCGGATTTTCATCTTAACCAGTCTGTAACTTTGCCTGTGTTTTTCACTGACCATTCTTCTTCAGATGAGAGAAGATTGCACAGTCTGGATGTGAAAAGGGCACTTAGCTATTATATCCAGAGCTTACTAAAGGCCACAGGAAGGAGTCTACCCAGTTGTTTCTCACTTATGGTGAGGTGTGAAAAGGTAAACCTGCCACAAAAAGATCTATTGCCAGGTGAATTGTTTCTTGTATTTAGTTTTGTTACACAAAACTGGGAAAAGAGCCTCCCTCAGGCCTGAGGGCACACTCAACCAGGGATATGGCTGCCTCTTTGGCAGCTGTTAGGGATATTCCTCTGTCAGAAATCTGTAAAGCTGCCACCTGGAAAACACTTCACACATTCACCAAGCATTACTCATTGGATACCCAGTCTAGAAGTGATGCTAGGTTTGGCACAGCAGTACTGCAGAGCCTGTTCCCAAAGTAGGTTCTGCATCCCCTCCTCCAGGGGGAACTGCTTGGTAGTCTGCATATAGTCAGAATACAGCAAGACTTCATGTTGTTGAAAGAAAAAAAATACTCACCATAGTAATAGAAACATAGAAACATAGAATTTGACGGCAGATAAGGACCACTTGGCCCACCCAGTCTGCCCATTTCCCTGCCTACTGGATAAGCTGCAGATCCTAGTTAACCAGCAGCCTACTTCTTCCTACCCCCACCCCCTAGAATTGCCTTATGACTGTCCCATGCATGCTGGAATTCCACCACTGTTTTTGACTCCATGACCTCCTTCGGAAGGCCGTTCCATGCATGTAATGTTTCTTCTTCTTATGGAATCTTGCTGTATTCTGACCTCCTTCCCTGCCTCCCCTCTCAGAACCTGGTTTTGGTGATGTCGGTTGGCAGGTACAGTGTTGCACCCCAGAGATGCACCTTCTTACCCTTCCTGGCCAGGTTGGGTATTTCTGATTTATTGTTATTGTTTTTGTTATTATCACTGTCTGCATAAGGTTCTTCTTGGGTTCTCTACTTGAGTCTTCTGGACCCAAGTTTTTTGTTGCCTATGGCCAAAATTTCAAAAGAATTTCTATAGCTATTAGTTAGTTAATATAGTGCCCATAAGAATCTGACAGTTACATTAGAATGTACCAGGGACAGAGGTTTGAAAACCGAGCTCGAGCTCAACGTTCTATGCTTTGGCATAGGGTTAACTCTTTCCTCTCTAGAGCAGTTCAAGGGCTGGGGAAAACTGCATATAGTCAGAATACAACAAGACTCTATTAGAAGAAACAATATTACTGTGGTGAATAATTTTTTCGTCTTGTCTGTCCTTCATGTGGGAGTAACTGGGGAGTGCGGAGGTGGATGTTCCCTTGATATCTAGTTGCTCCTGACTCCTTGGGGGACTGGGGTACCATTGGGTCTCTCATTACCTTTTTTGCTTCTCTCTCTCTCTCTCTCTCTCTCTTTTTCTTTCTCATTTTTCCCAACCCCTCCACTTCTCTATCCCCTTAGGCTGCCCAGTGGTTGGGGCCTCCCCGTACCACACCCTCAGGTAGCCTTCCTCTCCTCTTGTGTCGGCTTATTCTCCTTTCTGTTTATATCCTTTCCTTTTACTATCTCTTGGGCTCCCTTGCCCCACATTCTTTCTTATCTATATCTGTTTTCACTCTCTCTGGCTGACAGAACTAAGGTGAAGAAGGAGTTGGTATTAGTTACTGGCTAACTCTGGAGCAGCACGCTGTACATCATTCCTGTGGGCAGTGCCGTCTCTGGCTCTGACTCCTTCCACTAGAATAATTTTCTAACTACGAGCTCTCGCGGGGTCATAGCGCATCCAGCTTCTAACCCCAGGAATCACTCATTATAATTAAACTGATGCAGACAGTCTCCTGTGTTGAATTGCCTGGAGAGATGGAATTATATGCTAATTATGGAACTCTCAATTGGCTCATGCCAGTTTCAAACTGCTGCCCTAGTAACTGCTGCACTCTGAGTGCTTCAGATTCTTTACTCCGTCTGCCTAGTAAGGATGTCCCGGAGAGCTTTCCTTGAACTTTCTTCAGAATAATCTATCTGTTAGATAAGTAATAGTTTTTAAGTTTAATTGTAAATTGCCGTCTTAGAACTTATTTATTTTATAGTTGTAGTAGATTTTTTCATATTATTCACAGTTCCTTGAAACCTAGGTGTCCCGTGTCTTTTAGCGAGTTTTTACCTCAGTATTATCTTTTAAAAATTGTTTTGCGGTCGGTTCCTTTGATTGCTATTTTTATTTAAATTTAAGGTGATTCTGCATTCCTTTCCTTTTTGGGAACTGAGTAGCGGTTGTTTGTATTTGAAACCTCTGGTTCAGTGTGGACAGGAGGCTTTTCTGAGAGTTATAACTGTGATTGTTATAACAATGTTAATAATTGGTTTAGTTACAGGGAACGAGGGGGGAGAGGGGAGGGGACGGTTCAGTATGGGGAGTAAGTTGTGTAGTAGTTGTTAAGAATTGTTGGATTGTTGTACACTGTGTTTTGCTTTTCATGTTTAAATTGGACATCCTGGAAGTGTTTGATAAAACAGTGCAGTGCAGGACGCAGCATATTTTGTGCTCAAGCTGGGGGAATTGTCTGTGGGGGACTAACAGCAGTTAGAACGGAACAAACATCAGACAACAAAATGGGTAGCAGGACTGAAGTAAAAGCAGTCTCGTGGAGTATACGGGGCTTTTCCACACCGGTTAAGCAGAAAAGTGTTTTGTCTACTTTAAAAAAGCAGGGGGTGCAGATTGCTATGCTGCAGGAAATGCACCTCACACAACAAGAACACCAAACGCTGGTGGGTGGATAGGTGGGATCTTGTTATGCTGCCTCCTATAATTCGCATAATTGGGGGTGGCAATAATATTTAATAAAAACCTCCCCATACAGGTTAATAGAGTAGTCTTGCATCCGCAGGAGGGCCGATATATATTTGTGGAGGCAACACTTTATGGGGAAAAGATTACGGTGGCAAGCATTTATGCTCTTGCACAGTTTGATCCCTGTTTTTATCAAAAGGTGTTAGACCTGCTAATGAAAGAGCAGTTTGAGGGCCTGTTAATGGGGTGGATTTTAATGTTACTATGCACCCAATTGTGGACCATTCCCAAGGCCAAGGAAGAGATTCGGGTGGGGTGAAAAGATGGAACCAGGATATGATAGAACTAGATCTGGTGGACAGCTGGAGGACAGCTAATCCGGGACCCAAGGAGTTTCAAACAACATGAAGTCTTGCTATATTATGACTGTTGCAGTTTGCCCCAGCCTTAGAACTGCTCCGGAGGTGAAAGAGTTAACTTCCATGCAGAGCATGGAGCTTAAAGCGCGAACTCAGTTCAGAAGCTCTGTTTGGCTGGTTTCAAACCGAAACCGTCAGATTCTTTACTCCGCCTCACTGAACAGTCGCTCCGGAGATTCCTCCTGTTGCTCGGTTCATTTCTTCGGTTTAAGCGCTATTTCTCAGTTTAATTTAACCTATGATTTCATTATTTTAACTGCAAAACCGATCGGTTCAGGCTCTGTCTATAGTAATCGTAAGTAATAGATAGGGTTTTCTGTGTGGAACTTGTAAAGTATTATCGGGTTCGGTTGAACGATCAAGTTAATTAAATATAAGTTTAAAGCCTTTTAAGGCTTTTTGAAGTCTGATTCGGTTCTTATCGGTTCTAAAAAGCAGTTTCTTACGGTTTTTCCAGGACCCATGACACGGTTTGGAACCGATAAGGGTGTTCTTGCCTGGCACTGCCATCAAAGGGCAAGTTGGTTGGTTAGGCTGGCATCATGTCTGAGAAACCCAAAAGAAAAACCGGGCCCACTGGGTTTCAACACTGTAGTGTCTGTGGGAAGCCTTTGCCAAGGCTGACCCACACTATGTGTCTATTGTCTGGGGTTTGACCACCTCAATTCAGACTGCCAGATTTGTAAAAATTTCCCTGCAGCCACCCTGGACAAGAGAGTGGGCAGGCTTAGGGAACGAGAGGCCAAAAAGTCCGCTGACCCGGATGGCCAGCCCGGTTCGGTGCCAACCAAACCGGAGGGAGTGCCCTCTGACCAGGGCGAGACTTCCTCGGCCAAACGAAAGACTGGCTCTGAGGAGCCAGTTCCAGCAAAGAAATCTAAAAAATCAGCAGGTTTGGAGTCCAAAATTCCTTCTCCAACTGCTGCTGAGATAGCCAGGGCAATACAGATTGTCCAGTCCCTGTCCCCGGTTCCCTCCGAACCGCCGCTGTCTGGCAAAAGGTCGGTTCGGTCAGTTCCAGTGGTTCAGGATTATGATATAGAAGAGTTCTATGAACCAGAGGAGGGGGATGAGGATTATGATCAGTGTGAATGTGACTTTGAAAGTCTGAATGTGCCCATTGAACCGGACATCTCCCCAGACAGACCTTCAGGTGAGTCTCCCCCTAGGATTTCTGAGTCCCCTTCTCATTTTTTGTTTTATAAAAAAGTTGCTGAGACCCTCCAGCTTCCCTTAGAGGAGGCTTTGGATGAGCAAGAGGAGCCTGACTATGTGGAGATGATGGATATCCCAGAGTCCAGGAGGTTGTCCATCCCTTTACATAAATCTTTTAGAAAACAAACAATAAAAATTTTAAAAGCTCCTAATTCTGTGCCTCCTGTGGATAAAAAGATGGACAGGAGGTACACTTTGTCAGGTCCTGATACAGATTTTCTTTCACAGCAATGCAGCCATGTTGGGGTAGTTCAGGCTGCAGCCTGTGATAAAGCTAATATTCCACTGGCTTCACATCCTCCTGACAAGGATTCCAGGAAGATTGATGCCATGGCCAAAAAACAATACATGGCAGCATCCTTGGGACTCAGACAAGCTAACTATATGGCTTATGTTGCAAGATACCAGAAATCTAGATGGGATACTGTCATGGCCTTAGCCAAACAGGTCCCTGGCCAGCTCACAAAGGAACTGGAGCAGGTGGCTCTTAATGGTATTGAGGCATCTAAGGTGCAATTCCATGCTGCAGTGGATTCTAACAATGTATCCTCTAGAGTCATGGCTACATCTGTGGCTTTTCGGAGATTGGCCTGGCTCAGGTGTACTACTTTGTCACAGGATACCCAGTCTAAGGCTATGGATTTTCCTGTGGTGGGAAATTCTCTGTTTGGGGAGCAGACAGAGAATTATATGAAGAAAATGGATGAATATAGAACCACTTACAGGAGTGCACAAGCCAAGGAACGGCAAGCCACTCCTCAGAGGCAGCTCCCAGGGGTAGGGTGAGGCCTTTTCACAGGCCTTTTACCAGACTCAGGCCCCTCCTCTTCAGCCTATGTACAGAGGGTTCTTCAGAGGAGAGGCAGACGGGGTTCGAGCAGGCCTGCCCACCCCTCAGCCTAAAGCCCCTGCCAAACAGGCACCCTGATGGGATGCCCAGGGTCGGCTCTCCACTACCTGTAGGGGGCAGGTTGGCTCACTTCGTCCAGGACTGGCAGTCTTTAACTTCAGACAGGTGGGTCCTGGAAGTAGTGAACCAGGGTCTGGTTCTCAGCTTCAAGAAATTTCCAAAGATGAGAGCCAGATCTTTTCCACCTACAAACCCTTTAGAGACTCTTGCTTTGGAAACAGAAGTCTCAACCCTCCTGGCTCTCAGAGCTGTAGAAAAGGTTTCTCCCCTTCACCAGGGCAAGGGTCTGTACTCCAGGTACTTCCTTACCCCAAAAAAGACAGGAGAGTGGCGGCCTATCCTGGATCTAAGATATCTAAACAAGCACCTTTTAAAGCCAAAGTTCAAAATGGTGACTCTGGGAATGATTTTACCCTCCCTAAGGCCAGGGGACTGGCTAGCTTCCCTGGACCTCAAAGATGCCTACTTCCATGTTCTTATCAGAAGCTCCCATCGAAAGTACCTCAGATTCGAACTGCCCTCAGGCCATTATCAGTTCAGAGCAATGCCCTTCGGCCTCACTTCTGCCCCAAGGGTGTTCACATAGTGTCTGGCAGTAGCAGTTGCTCACCTAAGAAGGCAAAAGATTGCCATTTTTCCCTACCTGGATGACTGGCTCATTGTGGGTCAGTCTCCAGACCAGGTCAAATCACACCTGCTAGTTACCAGCAGCTGCTTACCTCTCTGGGATTTCTTCTCAATCTTCCAAAGTCAGTTTTGGAACCTGTCCAGGTACTCACCTTTATAGGCACAGAACTGGATACAAAGCAGGCCAGAGCTTCCTTCCCTTGGAAAGGGTAAGGACCTTAGTGGCCCTGGCGCCTCCTTCACTCTGCAGGTCCTCGACCAGCAAGGCATTTCCTGCAGCTCCTAGGGCACATGGCTGCCTCCACAGCTGTGGTGCAAGGTGCAAGATTTCAGATGAGGGACATTCAGTTCCATTTGAGAGCTTTCTGGTCTCAAAAAAGAGATCCTCTATCCAAATTAATCCCAGTGACTCGAACCCTGACCCAGGCCCTTCAGTGGTGGCAGGATCAGAGCAATCTGAGACAGGGGGTGCCTTTCATCCCTCTGTCCCATTCCTTGACCCTTACTACAGATGCATCCCTCTTGGGATGGGGAGCTCACATGGGCGACCTCTCCACTCAGGGATTATGGTCTCCTCAGGAATCTCTGCTCCACATCAATCTGTTGGAACTCAGAGCTGTTTTTCTAGCTCTTCAGGTTTTCTCTGCATCTGTTCAGAACGAGGTGGTACAGGTCAGAACAGACAACACCACTACAATGTGGTACATCAACAAACAAGGGGGCACTTGGTCTTCGGCCTTGTGCACTGAGGCAATGAAGTTGTGGTCTCTGGCTTACTCCCTGAACACTTCCTCATAGCAGTTCACCTCCCAGGCAAGGACAATGTCCTGGCAGATGCCCTCAGCAGGATTTCCCAGGGCCATCACGAATGGTCACTGGATCCCCTAGTACTGGGGATAGTGTTTGCCAGATGGGGCACTCCTCAGATAGATCTTTTCGCAGCCCCAGACAATTATCAACTTCCACTGTTTTGTTGCAGGCCCCCAGTGTTGGGCTCAGTTCCCCTGGATGCCTTTCTCCTCGATTGGGAAGGGAAGTTTCTTTATGCCTTCCCCCTTCCCTCTCCTGTTCAAAGTACTAGTCAAAATCAGGTCTCAGCCTTGCAAAATGATCCTGATTGCTCCAGACTGGGCCAGGCAGCCCTGGTACCCACTCCTTCTGTCCTTAGCAGTCCATCTTCCCCTGTGTCTCCCCAGGAACCACAATCTGTTAACCTGTGCTCAGGGGAGAGTTTGGTATCCGAATCTCAAATCCCTCAACCTCAAGGCTTGGCTCTTGAGCAGTTAGAGTTTGCTGATTTGCAACTTTCTCAAAGTGTTCTCGAAATCCTGAAGGCTGCTAGGAAGCCTTCCACCAGGGCTACCTATAACTCCAAGTGGAAAAGGTTTTCCATATGGTGTTCTGGAAAGCATGTTTCCCCAGAATCTGCTGATCTACCCACTGTATTGGACTACATGGTCCATCTTAATTCTTTGGGACTGAGACCAGCCACCCTGAAAGTGCACTTGGCTGCTGTCTCTGCCTTCATTCAGCAGGAAGCCCTCTTCTCTTTCTGCTCATCCTGTATTTTCCAAGTTTTTAAAGGATTGCTTCACAGCAATCCTCCATTCAAGGACCCTGCCGGCTTGGGATCTTAATGTATGCATTGCTCAGCTAATGCAACCCCCTTAGAGCCTCTGTCTTGGCAGAGCTTAAGTATTGACTTGGAAAACTGTATTTCTAGTAGCCATCACTTCTGCCAGGCGTATAAGTGAGTTACAGGCTTTATCAGTAGAAACTGACTATTTCCTTTCACAGGGATAAAGTGGTCCTCAGGACTAACAGGAAGTTTTGCCTAAGGTGGTTTCAGATTTCCACCTTAACCAATCATTTCACTTCAGTGTTCTTCACTGACCATTCCTCCTCTGGTGAGAGGAGGCTGCACAACAGATGTTAGAGGGCCCTAAGTTACTACATAGGCGTACCAAGGGTCCCTAGGTTTGACTCCCTCCAACTGTTTCTTACTTATGGTGAGGTTGGGAAAGGGAGACCTGCCACTAAGAGATCCATTGCCAGGTGGATCGTTTCTTGTATCCAATTTTGCTATCAAAAGCTGGGTAAGGTTCCCCCCTCAGGCATGAGGGCTCACTCTACCAGAGGTACAGCTGCATCTCTAGCTGCTGCTAGAGACATCCCTATCTTGGAGATATGTCAGGCAGCTACTTGGAAGATAGTACACACTTTCACCAAGCATTACTCCCTGGATATTCAGGCCAGGAGGGATGCTCGGTTTGGCACAGCCGTGCTTCAGAGCTTATTCCCTAAGTAGGTTCTGTCCCTCCTCTGTGGAGGTACTGCTGTGTAGTCTGCAATAGTCATAATATAGCAAGACTTCATGTTGTTTGAAGAAAAAATTACTCACCTTAGTAATGTTGTTTCTTCTAATGGAGTCTTGCTATATTATGACCTCCCCCCCAGCCTGCCCCTCTCAGAACTCATACTTTGGGGTATGGGGTGGGTAGTCCTCTGTTGGCATTTATTGATGCCCTCTTTCATATTTGGGTGTTGTGTTTATTTAGTTATTCTATCTTAATTTTCTGGTCCACTGACTTGAGTCTTTGTGTTGGGACCAGCAAAAATGTGCTAATACTCATTAGTGGCCAGTTGGCTAGTGTAGGTTACAGCTTCCACACAGAACCTTAGTGAGTTTTTGCTTGTAAAGATCTGACGGTTTCGGTTTGAAACCAGCCAAACAGAGCTTCTGAACCGAGCTTGCGCTCTAAGCTCCATGCTCTGCATGGAAGTTAACTCTTTCACCTCCGGAGCAGTTCTAAGGCTGGGGCAAACTGCAATAGTCATAATATAGCAAGACTCCATTAGAAGAAACAACATTACTAAGGTGAGTAATTTTTTCATACTTTTTACTCTAGTCCACACAAATCCTGGTCCCGCCTGGACTACTTGTACATCCCTAGAGGATGGATGGATGCATAGAATTATGAGGGTACAGCATAGTCCTATATTTGTTTTGGACCATGCTCTGGTTTCCTTGGAATGTCATTTTCAGGTAGAGAGGGATAGTCCCCACCATGGAAATTTCCAAGATATCTCCTGAATAATGAGGAGTTAGAAAAAAATTTAAGGGACAAATGGAAGGAGTATAAAGAAACTAAAAAGGGGACGGTGGACTCGTCAGGAACCTTTTGGGAAGCAGGGAAAGCAGTAATACAAAGGGCTATTACTGGATATGTTGCCAAGCAAAAAAATGGAGAAAAACAGAAAAGAGAGGAATTCATAGATCAGGTGAAAAGATTGGAGCAGGTGGCGTTGAAGGACCCTGGGCAGAGGACGCATAGACAACTCATGGCAGCAAGAGAGACACTAAATGCTTATTTTCTGAAAGAAGCACGCAGTTCTTGGTTTTGTGCTAAATACAAATTTTTCGAGTGGGGGAATAAATCCGGTCCACTTTTGCTACGCTTAATAAAAGGGGGGAGGGTACAAATGCGAATTACCGGTATAAAAACAAGTGGAGGTGCATTGGCCCAGGGTAAGAAAGGAACAGAGGACAGATTTGTCCAGTTCTATCAAGGATTATACACATCTGAGTGTGAGGGCACCGAGGAGAAGGCTAGAGAGTTTTTGAATAATCTCAATCTACCAAAAATTTCCCTTGAACAAAGCAGGGAACTGGGGAAAGAGATTTCAAAGGAGGAAATTAGGTGGGCAATACAGAAAATGAAGCCAGGGAAGGCTAGTGGCCCAGATGGCTTTCTGATAGAATTTTGTAGAGCACTGCAGGAATGTGTGATTGACCCATTGCGGGAGGTACGGGGGAGGGGGAGGCATTGCCCAACTCCTTTACTGAAGCTGTCATCTGCCTGGTCCCAAAACCGGGAAAGGATGCTCTGGAATGCTCCTCTTACCGGTCAATTTACTTCCTGAACTGTGACACCAAGATCCTGGCTAAAATCCTTGTGGGGAGGTTAGATCTACTGCTACCAAACTTAGTCCACCCAGATCTGACGGACTTTGTCTGTGGTAGGCAGTCATACCATAATATGAGGAAACTGCTAAATGTGGTGTGGCTGGCTTCCAGGGCAAGGTGTAAAACAGCGGTGCTATCCATGGATGCTGAAAAGGCCTTTGATTGGATCGAGTGGGGTTACCTCATGATAGTCTTGGTGGAGTTTGGTTTAGGGGAGGAATTTATAGAATTGGTGCACACCTTATATACTGCCCTTATAGCCAGGATCTTGGTGAATGGTTCGGTGATGGAGAAGGTCCTCCTGCCGCGATGAACAAGACAGGGTTGCCTCTTGCCACCCTTGCTTTTCACTGTGGCGATTGAGCCACTGGCAATAAGCATCAGGAGTGATCCCAGGGTTAGAGGGGTGGTGGGGGCTGGGAGACACACAGAATAAGATAACATTATATGCGGATGATATGTTGTTGTATGTCAGGGACCCAGGGGAATCCGTTCCACCCCGTTGGACCTGATTACCCAGTTTGCAGTTTTTTCAGGATATAAAATTAACATAACAAAATCATAAGTGGTAGTTTGGGAGAAACCTGAGAGAGGTGCTGATGGGGAAACTGGGGTTTGAGGAGGGTGACAAAATCTTTTAAATATTTAGGGATTCAAATAGGCAAGGATTTGAACTTGTAAGCTGAACTATACGCCATTAATTAAAAAATAGAAGATGATCTGCTCAGGTGAAGAGAAATACGGATCTCTTGGCTGGGGAGAATCAATGTTATTAAGATGAACATATTACCAAGGATTCTCTATCTGATGTTACATGTGGGGCCTAGTAAAATGGACAATAAGAGGTTGGAGAGGGCGTTTTCGAGCTTCCTCTAGAAGGATAAGAGACCCAGGGCAAGTCTGAAGCAACTTCAGGCAGACAAGGATAAGGGCAGTCTGAACTTTCTGGACCTCAGAATATATCACCTAGCAACTCAAGTTAGGGACTATTAGTAATTGGGTACACAAACCAGAGGTTCCAGGGTGGTTGAATCTGGAAGAGCTGACGTACCAGAGCAGACTTTCGGCTTATCTGAGTGTGGGAAGACTCAAAAGTTATCGTAGAGAGTCATATAGGAACCCGCTGGTTGAATCCATACTTTTGGCATGGGCTAAACTAAGAGGTATAACAGGAGCCCCACAAGATGAAACGTTATTGGTGCCTGTGGCTGATAAGCCGGCCTTTTTGGCGGGTATGGAGGACAGGGAGTTTAAAAGATGGGAACAGGGTGGAATTAAATGTCTTAGAGACTTTTATGTTAGAGACCAACCGGCTTCTATGGAAGAGATAAGTAGGGGCCTGGAGCTGCCCATGGGATGGTTTTATAGACAGATGCAGGTGAGAGCCTATATCAAGGGAAGGGGGAGAGAGAAAGAGCCTCATAATCACCTATCTCAAATAGAGCACTTGGTGTTGCTAGCAAGAAAAGAGATGAAAGAGATGATTGCGAGGGTGGTTAAATTAGGAAGGACATTTCTCCCAGATTACACACAAAAGGTGAAGGAACAATGGGAACTGGATCTGGCGAGGGACATCGCAAATGAAAACTGGGAAAGGGTGTTAAAAATGAATAGAGGAATTTTGATTTGTAATAAGTTTCAGGAATCAGCATATAAATTCCTGCATAGGCTGTACTGCCCCCCAGTGATGGTACATAAATTTAATCCAGGGATATCCCCTGTGTGCGGGAGATGTAACAGCGATCTATGGACATACCTGCATTACTTTTGGAACTGCCTGAAGCCGCTGCAATTTTGGGAGGATGTAATGAGGGAAATGAGTGGAATGCTGAGTAGAAGAAGGTTGGAGACAGACTCATTAACCATGTTGTTTGGGATGGAGGTCACAGGGCAAGTGGAGTGGGACCCCCTGCCTAGATGGGGGAGGGTGCTGCAGGCACTAGCAAGACAATGTATTTTAAATACCTGAGTGTCAGCAGTAACCCTGACATTGGCACAGTGGAGATCCCTGGCTATACACACATTGGCCCTTGAAAGATTATCATTTGTGCTTAAAATGGGGAAGAAAAGTACTTCTGGGAGTGGGGGCCGTTTCTGGAGTCCCTGTCACTTGAAGAAGCACAGATACTTAGAGAGGGCACATGAGCCGTAAGAGGAATTTAAAGTTGAAGGGTGGAAGATATTTTTGGCTATTTGGGTTGTTCAGGAAAACCTTTGAGTTAGGGCCGCCAGCCTATCTTGGGAGAAGAGGTGGTCTCAATTTAGATACTTAGATGTGGGCCAACCTAAACCCTTGCACAGCAGAGTACTTAAATGTATAAATCCAGGATATCTTTGTGTGTATTTTGTCGAATGTATGTCAGTTTGTTTATTATTAAATGTGTCAATCATATCTGGAATGATTAAGATGAAACGTCTGAAGCTTGTACAAATAAGTGTTATTCCAATAACATTTTTTATGCAAAAAAAAAAAAAAAAAACCTTCGGTTCTGAGGTATCTATAAAAGTTGTTGATATTTATTTTACTGTCTTACGCAATGTCAGAGGTCCATTTTGATAAGCTTAAAACATGCACAGGACCCACTGGGTTTACATTTTGTGAGTCCTGTGGACAAATTATAGCAAAAGCAGAGAGACATTCAGTTCGTATTTCCTGTTTGGGTACCAGCTATATTTTTGCTACTTGAGAGATTTACAAGACTTTTTGTTCTAAAACTTTAAGAAGAAGGCAAAAAAGTTAGAGGAGATGGTTTCTGCTTCTGCCACTGATAGTACTGCATCGGGGGGGGGGCTGTTGAGCCCGAACAACGAGCAGCAACTTTGCTGAGCTCTGTGCAAACAGTTATGTAATCTGCTTTAATCTTCCCTTTCATAAGTTTTAAACTCACTTTTTGATAGCATCGGTGGAAAGATCGACCCCGGTTTTACAAAGATGGGTAATCCTACGCGAGATAAAGTGGCTGGTGCACCTGGGAGAACTAAGGGGCTGGACAGATCAGACGAAACCATGCCGGTGGATGAGGTCTCTAGTTCAGGAGAAACACTGACTTCCCTGGGGAGTGAACTGCAGACTCTGATTGCCTCAATGTCTACTCTCAATTAGAAAATAGATGATTTTATCGGCCAGGTTCTCGTTCCAGAATCATCGGTAGACGGACTGAAAGGGGAGCTGCAACAGGTTAGCAAACAAGCGGATGCATCTTCCAGAGCTACAGTTTTAATGACGAAGTAATTACAGCATCTTCGTGCCTGACTAGAGACTCTCGAGAACCAACCCGATCGGCAAATATCCGGATACTGGGGTTACCCGAGGGTTTGAAGGATGATCACCCAGTTCTTACCTTTCACGACTGGTTATCGGAGAAACTGTTGCCGAAGGGAGCATAAGAGAACTGGGACATCCAGAAAATTTTATCGGGTGACCCCTCGAGGTCGAGCTTCAAGTTCAGAAGAGCCCCGTGCTCTGATGTTGATCACCTCGAGTGTTGGAGCCAGGGACAAGATTCTGTGTTATGCCCATAGAGCTGTCTCAGTAATGCAAGACGAGAGTTCAGTGCTTATCTTTCTGGCTATCAGTTATGCCACTCGGCAGCGGCGTAAAAGTTTGATGCTGTGAAGTGAGTGCTTCGGGACTTGAATATACCACACATTATTATGATCCCGGCGCGGCTTTGGATCACCTACCAGAAAAAATCTTTCAAACAACATGAAGTCTTGCTATATTATGACATATGCAGTTTGTCCCAACCTTAGAACTGCTCCGGAGGTGAAAGAGTTAAAGTCCATGCCAGGCATGGAACTTGGAGCTCGAGCTCGGTTGAAACTCTGTTGTTCTTCAAACTTAAACTGTCAGATTCTTTATTCCGCCTCACTGAACAGTCGCTCCGGAGATTCCTCCTTCTGCTCGGTTCATTTTGTCGGTTAAAGTATAAAAGTTTTCGGTTTTTTAACCGAAATTAAACCGCAACCGGTCGGTTCAAGCTCTGTCTGTGGTATTGTAAGTACTAGATAGGTTTTACATTTATTTCTGTGTGGAACTTGTAAACAATTCCATCGGTTCGGTTTGAACCGATCAAGTTACTTCTATTACATTACAGTCTTTTAGAAGTGCGGTTCCCGGTTCTTATTGGTTCTAAAAAAACGGATTTAATTATGGTTTTTTCCAAGACCCGTGACAGGGTTGGGAACCAATAAGGGAGTCTTGCTTGGTGAATTGCCATAAACGGGCAAGTTTTTGGTTAGGCTGGCACTATGTCTGAGAAACCCAAAGGAAAAACCAGGCCCACTGGGTTTCAGCACTGTGTTGTATGTGGGGAAGCCTTTGCCAAGGCTGACCCCCACACCACATGTGTTTATTGTCTAGGGTTTGTCCACCTCAATTCAGACTGCCAGATTTGCAAGAGTTTTCCTGCAGCTACCCTGGATAAGAGAGTTGGTAGACTCAGGGAATGGGAGACCAAAAAGTCCGCTGATCTGGATGGCCAGCCCGATTCGGTTTCAACCGAACTGGAGGGAGTGCCCTCTAACCAGGGCGATACTTCCTCGGGCAAAAGGAGAGCTGACTCTGAGGAGTCAGTTCCAACAAAGAAATCTAGAAAATCAGCAGGTGTGGAGCCAAAACTTCCCTTTCCAACCGCTGAAGAAATAGCTAAAGCAATAAAAATTGTTCAGTCACTCTGCCCGGTTCCGACCGAACCGGCATCATCAGGTAAGCGCTCAGTTCGGTCGGTTCCTCCGGTTCAAGAGTATGATTTAGAATTTTATGAACCAGAGGAGGAAGAGGAGTATGAGGAGAGTGAATGTGGTTTTGAAAGTCTGGATGTGCCCATTGAACCGGACATCTCTCCAGACAGACCTTCAGGAGTGTCTCCCCTAGGCTTTCGAGTCCCCTTCTCATTTCATGTTTTATAAAAAAGTGGCTGAAACCCTCCAGCTCCCTATGGAGGAAGCTGTGGATGATCAAGAAGAGCCTGATTTTGTAGAAATGGTGGATATCCCAGAGTCTAGGAGACTGTCTATTCCTCTGCATAAATCTTTTTGGAAACAGACAGTAAAGATTTTAAAAGCTCCTCACACCATACCTCCTGTTGATAAAAGAATGGACAAGAGGTATGCATTATCAGACTCTGATACAGAGTTCCTTACACAACAATGCAGCCACGTGGGGGTGGTGCAGGCTGCAGCCTGTGACGAGGCAAATGTTCCCTTAGCCTCTCACCCCACTGACAAGGACTCCAGAAAGATAGATGCCATGGCAAAGAAACAGTACATGGCAGCATCCTTAGGACTCAGACAGGCTAATTATATGACTTATGTTGCTAGATATCAAAAATCCAGATGGGATACTGTTTTAGCTCTAGCAAAGCAGGTTCCTGGCCAGCTGGCAAAAGAGCTGGAACAGGTGGCCACTGATGGTATTGAGGCATCCAAGGTGCAATTCCATGCTGCAATGGACTCTAATGATGTATCATCCAGAGTCATGGCTACATCTGTGGCTCTCCGTAGAATGGCTTGGCTCAGATGTACAAGCCTGTCACAAGATACCCAGACTAAGGCCATGGATTTCCCTGTTGTGGGTAACTCTCTGTTTGGGGAGCAAACAGAGAATTACATGAAGAAAATGAATGAATATAGGACCACCTATAGGAGTGCACAGGCCAAGGAAAGGCAAGCCACTCCCCAAAGGCAGCCTCCAAGGGGCAGGGGTAGGCCTTTTCATAGGCCTTTTTACCAAGCCCAGGCTTCCTCTTCAGCTTTTGCACAGAAGGGTTTCTTTAGAGGGAGAGGCAGATGGGGTGCAGGCAGGCCTGCTTCCACCCCTCAGCCTAAAGCCCCTGCCAAACAGGCACCCTGATGGGGCTCCCAGGGCCGATTCTCCACTACCTGTAGGGAGCAGGCTGGCTTACTTTGTCCAGGACTGGGAGTCTCTAACGTCAGACAAGTGGGTCCTGGAAGTAGTAAGCCAGGGACTGGTTCTCAGCTTCAAAAAATTTCCAAAGATGAGAATCAGATCCTTTCCACCTGCTAATCCTTCAGAGGCTCTTGCCCTGGAGGCAGAAGTCTCTACCTTCCCAGCTCTCAGAGCTGTGGAAAGGATTCCACCCCTACACCAAGGCAAAGGGTTGTACTCCAGGTACTTCCTTACCCAAAAAAAGACAGGAGAATGGCGGCCCATCCTGGATCTCAGGTATCTAAACAAGCACCTTTTAAAACCAAAATTCAAAATGGTGACTCTGGAAATTATTCTACTCTCTTTAAGGCCAGGGGACTGGCTAGTGTCCCTGGACCTCAAGGATGCCTATTTTCATGTTCTCATCAGAAGCTCCCATTGAAAGTACCTCAGATTCGAACTGCTCTCAGGCCATTACCAGTTCAGAGCAATGCCCTTCGGCCTGACATCTGCCCCAAGGGTATTCACAAAATGCCTGGCAGTAACAGTTGCCCATTTAAGAAGGCAAAAAATTGTCATCTTTCCTTACCTGGACGACTGGCTCATAGTAGGCCAGTCCCCAGACCAAGTCAGGTTACATCTTCAAGTAACTCAGCAACTGCTAACTTCTCTAGGTTTCCTTCTCAGTCTTCCAAAGTCAGTCCTAGAACCTGTCCATCTTCTCACCTTCATAGGTGCAGAACTGAACACAAAAGAAGCCAGAGCTTTCCTTCCTCTGGAAAGGGCAAGGACCCTGATTTCTCTGGCTTCCTCCTTCACCCTGCAGGTCTCTCGACCAGCAAGGCACTTTCTCCAGCTCCTGGGACACATGGTTGCTTCGACAGCAGTAGTGCAGGGAGCCAGATTTCAGATGAGGGACATCCAGTTCCATTTGAGAGCCTTTTGGTCTCAAAGGAGGGACCCTCTAACCAAATTAATTCCAGTGACTCGAACCCTGATCCAGGCCCTTCAGTGGTGGTAGGACCAGGGCAATTTGAGACAGGGGTTCCCCTTTACCCCTCAGTCTCACTCCTTAATCCTTACTACAGATGCATCCCTATTGGGGTGGGGAGCTCACATGGGCGACCTCACTACCCAGGGATTGTGGTCCCCTCAGGAATCTCTGCTCCACATCAATCTGTTGGAACTCAGAGCAGTTTTTCTAGCACTTCAAGTTTTTTCCAAATCTGTTCAGAACAAGGTTATTCAGGTCAGAACGGACAATACCACCACAATGTGGTACATCAATAAGCAAGGGGGCACTCGGTCTATGGTCTTGTGCACTGTAGCAATGAAGTTGTGGTCTCTGGCCTACTCCCTGAACACCTCCCTTGTAGCAGTTCACCTCCCAGGCAGGACAATATCCTGGCAGATGCTCTCAGCGGGATTTCCCAGGGCCATCACGAATGGGCTCTGGATCCCCTGGTACTGGAGGGGGTATTTGCCAGATGGGGCACACCCCAGATAGATCTTTTTGCAGCCCCAGACAATCACCAACGTCCCCTTTTCTGTTGCAGGCCCCCAGTGTTGGGCTCAGTCCCCCTGGATGCCTTCCTTCTCAGTTTTGAAGGGAAGTTTCTCTATGCCTTTCCCCCCTTCCCTCTCCTGTTCAAAGTGCTAGTCAAAATCAGATCTCAACCCTACAAGATGATCCTGATTGCTCTAGACTGGGCCAGACAGCCCTAGTACCCTCTCCTTATGTCCTTAGTAGTCCACCTTCCCCTGTGTCTTCCCAGGAATCACAATCTGTTATCTTGTGCTCAGGGGAGAGTTTGGTACCCGAACCTCAAATCTCTCAACCTCAAGGTCTGGCTCTTGAAGAGTTAGAGTTTGCTGACCTACACCTCTCCCAAGGTGTTTTGGATATCCTGAAGGCTTCAAGGAAGCCTTCCACAGGGGCTACTTATAATTCCAAATGGAAGAGATTTTCTATATGGTGCTCTGCAAAGCATATTCCCCAGAATCTGCTGGTTTACCACAGTCTTGGACTATATGGTCCATCTAAATACTTTGGGGCTGAGATCAGCTACCCTAAAAGTGCACCTGGCAGCCGTGTCTGCTTTCTTATCAGCAGGTAAGCCCTCTTCTCTTCAGCCCATCCTGTTTTCTCCAAGTTTTTCAAAGGGTTGCTTTACACCACCCCCCATTCAGGGATCCTGCCCCTGCCTGGGATCTTAATGTTTGCATTGCCCGGATAATGCAACCCCCTTTTGAGCCCTTGTCTTCTGCAGAGCTTAAGTACTTGAGTTGGAAAACTGTGTTTTTGGCAGCCATCACTTCTGCCAGGCGCATAAGTGAGTTACAAGCATTGTCAGTGGAGCCTGACTTTATCTCTTTTCACAGAGATAAGGTAGTCCTCAGGACTAACAGAAAGTTCTTGCCTAAGGTGGTCTCAGATTTCCACCTTAATCAGTCTATGTCTCTCCCTGTGTACTTCACTGACCATTCCTCCTCTGGTGAGAGGAGGTTGCACAGTTTAGATGTCAAGAGATCCCTTAGCTACTACATAGATCATGCCAAGGGTCACAGCTTTGACTCCTCAACTGTTCCTCACTTATGGTGAGGTCGGCAAAGGAAACCTGCCACTAAAAGATCCATTGCCAGGTGGATGCGTCTCTTGTATCCAATTCTGCTATGAAAAACTGGGTAAAGTTCCTCCCTCAGGCCTGAGGGCTCACTCTACCAGAGGTACAGCTGCGTCTCTGGCTGCTGCCAGGGACATCCCTATCCTAGAGATATGTCAAGCAGCTTTCTGGAAAACAGTTCACACTTTTACCAAGCATTACTCCCTGGACATCCAGGCTAGGAGTGATGTTCGATTTGGCACAGCTGTGCTTCAGAGCCTATTTCCTAAGTAGGTTCTGTCCCTCCTCCATGGAGGTACTGCTGTGTAGTCTGCATATGTCATAATATAGCAAGACTTCATGTTGTTTGAAGAAAAAATTACTCACCTTAGTAATGTTGTTTCTTCTAATGGAGTCTTGCTATATTATGACCTCCCCCCCGCCTGCCCCTCTCAGAACCTTACTTTTGGAGATGTGAGTGGGCAGGGCAGTGTTGACACTTTTTAGATGCCCACCTTGTTTTCACCCCTCCTTTTTGGGGTGATCTGTGTTGTGTTTGTCATTTTATGGGTCTCCTGACTTGAGTCTTTGTTTTGGCACCAAAAAATGTGTTTATATAATTAGTAGCCAGTTGGCTAGTGTAGGTTTGCAGCTTCCACACAGAGTCTTAGTGAGTTTTTGCTCGTAAAGATCTGACAGTTTGAGTTTGAAGAACAACAGATAGAGTTTTCAACCAAGCTCGAGCTCAAAGTTCCATGCCTGGCATGGACTGTTAACTCTTTCACCTCCGGAGCAGTTCGAAGGTTGGGACTCACTGCATATGTCATAATATAGCAAGACTCCATTAGAAGAAACAACATTACTAAGGTGAGTCATTTTTTCTTCTCCCCCTGCTCATTAACGAACCAGATAACTGGTCAGTAGTGACTAACAAGAAAACCAAACGCAGGGCAGGGCAAATATTTAACAGTGCACCTATAATACCCCTATCCAACACTTATGAAGTTCTTTCCCATGAAAATTCAGAACCCCCGGAGGTTGAGAATGTCAGTAATCCTTTTGGGAATAGTGTGGTAACTAGCCAGTTAACCAAGAAAACAAGACTCCTAGCCAGCACTAAGGTCTCCAATTTAGATACAGGTGAAGCCAGTAATGGAACTAACGAACCAATGTTAGTCACTCCTAAAGTTTTAGTAGACCCCCTGCAGGAAAAACAGGCAAATCTTCGTAATTCGAGATTCTATAATTAAGCACGTTGATCGTGCAGTTTGCAATGCAGATAAAGCAAATCGAACATTTATTTTTATTTTATTTTATTGAAATCTAGGATAACAGATACCTTTGAGCAAGAACTGCTCGTTTACAAAGGTTCCACGTCGAAGGATTGGGGGGTATACATACATAAAAAGGTCAACATAATAATACATAGTTACACAATAGCAAGAAGTAAGAGACTGAGGCTTAGGAAATTCCAGTAATTCGAAATGTGCCAAATGTTAGGTAGCATGACATAACCAGCCAAGGGCAATCTTGGAAACAAGTACTGCAGGTGAGAGGGAAGGGGGTAAGCAGGCAGAAAGGCCATTGTCGGAGGGTAGAGGGTGAGGGTAAGAGCTCTAAAGGGGAGGAAGAGGAGGGATAGAAGTCAGGAAATGCCCCAGGGGAGGAAAGGGAGAGGGGGCAAGGGGGTAAAACATGCTTTAGTTTTAGAGGGGCAAGAGTTTCAGACAACACCACTGTTGTAAATGAGGTATTGAAGGGGGCAGGAGAAACTCCACTGTTTGTTATACATGCTGGAACAAATGACATCAACAGAACCAGTTTGGATGACCTCAAACATGACATTGTTTCACTTAACAATGTCTAGGCCAACAAGTATTGCCTTGTCTGCTTCTCCAAGGTTTTACCAGTTCCTAGGGCAACCCATTCAATTACCAACAAAATTAAGGCCTTTAATGACTGGATTAAGAGATGGTGCCTCCATCAAGGTATTTTATGCCTTGCCCATTTGGAGAATTTCTATTAAAAAAAAAAACAACTTTTTTGCTGGGATGGTTTGCACCTCAGCAGAAAGAGAAGCATCTCATCGGCTATTAGCACTCTTTTAAACTAGAAGCAGGGGAGGAGAATGGGTTCTCATCCTGTTCTCTAAAAAGTAGTTCCTCATTTTGCAAATCCACAACTTGTGATGTCTTATCCTTAAATATCAGATCACTAAATCTGGTTAAAATGGCTGAATTAGAGGCAAAATGCAACCTGGCCAAGTATGGATTGATATCCATAACTGAAACTTGGTAGGACTCTAACTCTACAGGGATAGCTAATATACCCAGTTATAGGTTATATCATAAGGACCGAGAGGGCCAAACTGGAGAAGGGGTTTGCCTTTTTGTTAGGGAGGACATAGCCTCATTTCAGCTGCCTCAGTCGAGCAAATTAGAAACCCTATGGGTTAACATCCAAATTAAGGAGCACCCACAGCTTTTGGTTGGTACCTGTTATAGGCCCCCACAAGCTAACACTGACTATACCACCCTATTACATAAAGAAATAGCATCCATGGCTGCTAAGGGTAACATTCTAATTCTAGGTGATTTTAATATGCCAGCCATAAACTGGACCACTCAATCTGGAAGTACCCATGGAGAAAAGGAGTTTATATCACTTATAGTGGATCTAGCACTCAAAATGGTTATCAGTGAACCACTTGCGGAAGGATATTAGATCTGGTGATATCTAATATTGCAAGTACCATATCTAGAGTTTATATTAAGCCACTCTGGGCTCTAACGACCACTGTTCAATTTTATTTGCATTAATCCTTAATTCTCGGCAGAATTTAATTCAGAAATTAAAAAATATGACAACACTAACTTCAAAATTACTAAAGAGCATTTAAACAAAATACCCTGGGAGGAAACATTAACCCCTCTGCCCCTTGAGGAAGCTTGGAGGTACTTCAAATTTATGATTTTTCACTTAGAAGAGTCTTCTAGGAGTGTGGATATGTTGTTAATCCACACTCTCTGGCATGTCCCTTTCCCCTTTAAATCTGTCCGGAAGCCTTCAAGCTGGCTCCTCCCACCCACGTGGGTGGTAAATAACTCAGCTCCGCCCCATGGCACCAGATCTTCCTTTCTGCTGGAAGATTCAGGTTCCCTCATGCTACTTCAGCAGTTCATAGGCCCTGGATTCTCAACGACGGTTTTCACCACAGACGCTTTCTCTAAAACTCATTCGAGTTTACGATTCTGATCTGAGCACATCGGACATGGAGGACAAATCGTCCCCTGGTTTTCACCGGTGTCCTTGCGGACAGAAAATGTTGTACACCAATCCCCACCTCTCATGTGTCTACTGCTTGGGTGTCGCACATGACACCACCTCTTGCACCATCTGTCTGACCTTCCATCCCAACATCCTGGATGACCGCAAGGCGTGCCTAAAATTGGGGAGACCAGAGCTTTGCAATCCACCAGTGAAATCAAAGGAGGCAAGGTGGGTAGTTTCCATGGCTACAGGATCCACCGAGCAGCTCGATCAGATGGCGGCTTTCCAAGAGGAAGCTGCTCAAGCTTCGGCCAACCAAAGTATTTTTGTGCCTCTTAACCTCAACTCTACTTTTACTGGATCCTTTCAGGAGCTGTGCCAGTCTCTCCCCACCAGGGGTGAGGCACCCTTGGGCTCGCACTCCTCCCGCCCTAGGAAAAGGGACAAGGACCCCAAGTCTTTTTCATCCCGAAGGAGACGTTCCTGGGACTGAGAGAGGTCCGACTCTCAGGAACTTACGGTCTCGACCTCAGTCGAGATCACTTCCTCAGCCACCGGCTTCTCAGACCTTCCGTCAGGCCAAGGAAATGACTGAACTGGCCAAGATTTCTCTCGACCCAATCGAGCCTTTGTGGCCGACTCCTTGGAAAGGACACCTATCCTTTTCTTCCCTGATGAGGAGACCCTGCCCTCTGGTGTCTCGATCGAGGGAAAGGTGCCGGAACCTCGGTTCTCCCCGACTCCAGCTTCTCCTGATTGAACAAGCCGACCCTGTCGGTCTCGATTGAGGACCAGGACCCCTTCAGTCAAAAAAACGAAGAAAGGTCACTAGCACTCCAGGAAGAGGCATCGCCACCGATCTTCATCCTCCTCAGATGAGGAGAGACTTCGATGGAAGCTCCATCAATGTTATGAGGATCTCATGTGGCAACAGCTGATTCTGACCAGTCAAAAGCCGGCTCCGCCCGGCAACACAACCATTACTTGGCTACCACCTCTCAGTAGCCGACCCTCTGGAACCAAAGGTCTCGGTCTCCCCACTGATATTGGTAGAACCACCACCTAAGCAGCCTGAGGGAGGGCTTCCTCGAAAGAGGACTGGACAGACACTGGCCTTCCCTTTCGTCTGTCCATCACTGTTGTCCCCGATCGCTCTTGGTGTATTGAGGGAGACATAGGTGAGAGACCCTTATATCCCAACTCTTTGGATTCGGATGCCACCAGTCTGCACTCACATCCAGAGGGCAGGCTTGGAGGAAGGTCCTTCCTCTTTTCAGGGCATCCTCCGCCTGATTTCTGAATCGACCGGAATGCCCTGGGAGCCTATTCAAATGAAGACGGAATACCCCCTCATGGATATCCTCAAGAGGGGGGATACCCCGACGGAGGCCTTTCCAGTGGCTGAAGCCATTGTTGACCCGGCCCTTGAGCTATGGCAGCGCCCTGCCTCCTGCCCAGCTCCATCTGCCCACATGGCCCACAAGTACACGGTACCCATGGTGTCCCTGGTGGATTTCACAGAGCATCCCTTGGCCAAGAGCCTTGTGACTGCTTGTATTTAGACGCACGGGTAGCTCAGCTGACACTGACCGCTCTCCGGACAAGAAGTCCAAGAATATGGACCATTCTGCCCAGAAGGTTTATGCAGCCACTTCCTTGGACCTCCATCAGGCCAGCTCGGCTGTGATCATGGCACACTACTCTCATGCCCTCTTGGAGTCACTAGATGAAGTCCTCCCTCATCTCCCAGCAGACATGCAGACCACAGTGAAGCAGGTCTGTGATCAGGGCCATGCTGTTGTGAAACAGCAGCTCCAGACGGCCCTGGATATTGGAGATTCCTGTGCCCGCTCATTAGCAGCTGCAGTGGCCACTTGCCGCAGTGCCTGGCTGAGGTTATCCTCCTTTCTGGCAGATACTCAGCACAAGTTAGCTGACGTGCCCTTCCTTGGCACAGACCTCTTCGGTCTGGGAGTGGCAGGTCATTTCCAGTGAACAGAGCAGTTCAGTGCCACCATGGATGCTGCCTCTGCAAAGGGTTCTTTGGGTAAGAACCATCAGAAGTGCAAGAAGAAGCCCTTTTGGCACATTTCCCCTGCAGTTAGGCAGCCCTCCTATCAAGGAGGCCAGCAGCAACAGCAGGCTCAACCTTGGCACCCCAGGCCCAAGCAGAGTCCTGAACAGCCCCATAAAGGAGGCCGAGGTGCCGGTCCAGGAGCCTCCTCCTCTAAGCCTGCTCAGTGACAAGTCAGTGTTACCACCCCTACACCTGTCATGCCAGCTCTGGGTCCTCCCGTGGGGGGCCTGCTCCATCACTTTCTTTCCGCCTGGTCCGGTATCACTTCGGACAGGTGGATTCTGGAAGTGGTCGGGCAGGGACTGCCTCTAGAATTCGAGCAGTACCCTCCCAGCCGAGCCCTCGCCCATCAGGAGGAAAGGATCTCAGATCGCACTCAGTTGGCCCTTTGGGACGACATTGCTCAGCTGCTCTGCAAGGAGGTGGTAGCTCCAGTGCCAGATCCTCCTACAGACCTGGGCTTCGTGTCCAGGTACTTCCTGGTGCCCAAGCAGATGGGGGGGTTGGCGCCCATCCTAGATCTCCATGACCTGAATCAATATCTCAGGTCTCGCACTTTCTGGATGGTAACTCTGAACCAGATCCTACCATCTCTGGAGTGAAACATGTGGCTCTGTTCACTGGATCTGCAGGACACGTTCTTTCACATCCCAATCCTTGCATCCCACCAGCGGTTCCTCCACTTCAGGGTCGAAGGGACCCTATAAGAGTTCCAAGCCATGCCGTTCGGCCTGTCATCAGCCCCTCAGGTCTTCACCAAGTGCATTGCAGTGGTGGCAGCCCATCTTCGACGTCAAGGAGTTTGGATATACCCCTATCTCGACGACTTGCTTCTGACAGGTTCCTCCCTTCAGGAGGTGGAGAGGTCCAGGGATCTGGCCCTCCGAACCTGCTCCCAACTCGGCCTCCTTATCAACGAAGCCAAGTTGGAACTCATGCCGTCTCAGGTGATGGACTTTATCGGGGCAGAGCTCAACTCTCATCAACCAAGAGCTCGACTCCCAGCGGACAGGGCGGAGGTTCTCTCCTCCTTTGCCCAGTCATTTCTGGTTGGGCACATGCGCCCTGCCTGGGACGTTTCTGCGCCTTCTGGGTTACTTGGTGGCGTGCACCTCGGTGGTCCGTTGGGCCAGGTGGCACATGTGCCCCCTCCAGTGGGAGCTGGCTGCCCAGTGGATTCAGCGATATGGTCACTTCGACCAGCTGATCACTGTAACCCAGAAGGTATGGGATGCTCTCCAATGGTGGACCGTCCAAGACCGATTGCAGGAAGGAATCCCATTTGTCTGCCCTGAGCCGACAGTCTTCCTGACGACTGATGCCTCTCTCATGGGCTGGGGAGCCCACATAGGGGACTACAGGGCCCATGGGTTCTGGACCCCAACGGAGTCCCGATGCCACATCAACTTGTTGGAGCTCAGAGTAGTCAGACTGGCACTGTCAGCTTTCACTCCTCAGCTCTGGGGTCAAGTGGTTCAAGTCCAGATGGACAACACCACAACCATGTACTACCTCAACAGACAGGGTGGCACGCACTCCCGTCTGCTATGCAAGGAGGTGCTTTGAATTAGGACCCTCATCAGCCAGTTGGAGGTGGATCTCCTTGCCATTCATGTGGCAGGAGTCTCGAACCAACTGGCGGATGCTTTCCGCCGTTTAGGCCAGACATCCTACGAGTGGTCCCTCCATCCAGAGGTAGCTTACAATCTGTTCTCCCATTGGGGCAAACTGTTGGTGGATCTGTTTGCCTCCAAGGAGAACACCAAGCTGAGACTGTACCATGCTCGCCCCCCTCAGCCGGGCTTGCTGCAGGGGGGTGCCTTCTCGAGACCGTGGGCCCCAGGCCTCCTCTACACCTTCCCTCCATTTCCCTTGGGCCACAAGGTACTACTACTCAAGGTGAGGAGGGACAAGACTAAGCTGATTCTGGTAGCCCCAGATTGGCCCCGCCAGTTCTGGTATCCAGATCTCCTTATCCTCAGCTGCAGGGCCCCGGAACGGCTTTGTACACACCCGGACCTGATATCATTGAACCAGGGGAAGGTATTCCATCCGGACCTTCAATCCCCGCACCTCACAGCCTGGTACCTGAGCGACTAGAGTTCCAGGCTCTGGGTCTTTCCGAGGATGTCTACACTGTGGTGGAGGCATCTTGTAAGTAATCATCTAGGAAATATTATGCCTTCAAATGGAAATGTTTTTCCATTTGGTGTCAGGGTAAGAGTCTGGACTCCTTATCCTGCTCTGTGGTGAACATTTTAGACTACCTTTGGTCTCTCTCCAAAGGTGGTCTATGGTCATCAACCCTTCGGGTGCACCTGGCAGCCATCTCTGCTTACTGGGCGCGGGCCGGTCAGCTGACATTGGCACAGGAGAGTGTTTGGGTGCTTTTCCAAAGGCCTGGATCACATATCCCCTCTGGTGGGTGAACCTCCACCTCCATGGGATCTCTTGTTGGTTTGGGCAAAGCTCATGGGCAAGCCATTCATACCCATGCACAAGTGTGAGCTCTCACACTTGTTGTGGAAGACAGTCTTCCTGGTGGCTGTCACATCAGCCAGAAGGACAGGAGAACTCCAGACGCTTTTGGTGGACTCCCCTTATCTGGTCTTTCACAGGGACAAAGTTGTCTTGCACCCCCACCCTAAATTCCTTCCGAAGGTGGTGTCAGAGTTTCACCTTAACCAGGTGTTGACTCTACCGGTATACTACTATAACTACAACTCGGACGCCGAGTACAGGCTCCATACTCTGGACCTCAGACGTGCTCTCTCCTATTATAAGGAGAGGATGGCGGAAATTTGGGGAGAGGTTCGCCAACTGTTTGTCACCTACGATGAAGCCACTTCTGGCAGACCTGCAGCCAAATGGACCATTGAGAGATGGATTACATCATGCACAGGTCTGTGCTATGAGTTGGCGGGCAAGGAGCCTCCCAGAGGGATAAGAGCTCATTCTACCCACCATATTGCTGCATCGGTGACTGCTTCCAGGGACATCTCTATCCAGGAAATCTGTCAGGCTGCTACCTGGAAGTCAGTGAACACCTTCATTACCCACTACCACATCGACCTTGAGTCAGGCTGGGATGCTGGTTTTGGGGCCTCAGTTCTACAGTCTCTGTTTCTTAAGTAGGGGGTGTGCGGCTTGCCTCCCTCCTCCCGGAGAACTGCTTGGAGTCTTTAGGCACATCACCTTGCTTCCAGCAGGATAAGATCTGGCATCATGGGGCAGAGATGAGGTATTTACCACCCAGGTGGGTAGGGGGAGCCAGCGTGAAGACTTCCGGACAGATTTAAAGGGGAAAGGGACATGCCAGAGAGTGTGGATGAACAACACATACCACTCCTAGAACTACTGTTACAGGTGAGTAACCTGTTCATTTGTCCCCACTAAAAAATGTATAATAAAAAGGGAAAGATTGCACTCTGGCTAAATAGAACTATGAAAAAAAAAAAATAAAAGCAAACAAAAGCTTTTTTCCCTTCTAAAAAAGAGTGAGGGTGAGATGAAGGAACAAATTTTAATCAAATACAGAAAAGCCGTCCAAGAATTGAAACTTTCCATTCTACAGTCCAAAAAGAATCTGGAGTTCCGACTAGCCCACAAAAGACCGCTATAAATCCTTATTTTCAAATAACATGAAGTCTTGCTGTATTATGATCTTATCTGTGTCAATCTTCACCATTCATCACAGATGGGTACTGGCCAGAGATCAAGACCCCGCGAGAGCCTTTTTTTTTTTAAAGGATAGGCAGAGCCGACGCAGCATCGGCGCGGCCCTCGAGGCTGACATACTACATGGCACTCGAGGATTAGCCGTTAAGCTGTGTCGACTCCGCCTGCCTACCAGTTCTTCGTCTCCCGCCGTCGAGTTCGCCTCGTGGGAAGCCTGTGGAAGAAGATTTCAGTAATTTTAGGCCTTAGCCTTTCTTGTCGACATTCCGTCCGTTCCTGCTAGTTCTAGTCTGCCATACTCAACGTCGCCAGTAAGATCTTTCCTTTTATTTTACAGTTTAGCGACGTCGAGTCTGTTTTTGGTGTTTTTTTCCCGTTAGGTCATGTCGCGGTCGGAGGGCAAAAAGTCGTCTAAGACGGGGCGGCCCCCCATGCGTCGGTGCCTGTGCAGCCGCAAGTACTCCGTTACCGACCAGCATGACTGGTGTCTCTCGTGTCTTGGCCCGCTTCACGACATGGATTCGTGCGACGCCTGCTTCTCCATGGACCGCCGCGTCCCCGAACAGCGACGCGTTTAAAGTAGGGCGAGCTCCGCCAACTTCGGGGTAGGTCTACTTTTCGTCAGGCCAAGCAGCGCTCTCGGCCTTTCCTCCGGGTCCCTCCAGTTCTATATGGACCGAGGAGGAGGAGCCTGGCCTTTCTAGCCTAGCCTTGGCGAGACTCCTTCACGCGGCGCGGAGGCCCATCCGCTTCCTCCCGGGAGGCGGGCGGGAAACGCAGCTATGCAATCACCCCGGGTGAAGGCTCCCAGTGTCAGTCCAGCGATCCGGAAGGCCGGTCAGCGCGCCGTCCTCGGCAGCGTTGCTTGGTGCCCGTCGGGCGCCGTTCGTGCACCGTGGGATCCTGTCAGCCTTGAGACGGCAGCACCGACTCGTCTTCGGCCCGTGGGCCTTGTGACCCCATTTGTAGCACCGTGACCCTGGAATGCGTCGCCTTCGCCATGTCTCGCCTCGGCGCGAGCTGAACGCGGCGCCGTGGGGCCGCGTCGTCCGTCGGTGCCATCTCGGCGCCGTTAAGTGCTCCGGTGCCGCTCACAGCGTAGGGAGCCTGGCGGTGCCCGTGTTGATGCCGAGTCCGCCCTCTGAATCGTCGATGCCGCTTGGTCTTTGGTGCTCCTCGCGGCCCGAGGGCCTGGCAGCGGTCGTGTTCGGTGCGAGTCCGCCCTCAAGTCGTCGGCGGCACCCTTGGGTCTCGGTGTCGCTCGCGGCGCCGAGGGGCCTAACTTGTCGTCAAGCGCCCGGGCGGTTGCTGAGAACTTCTGTCGGCGCCGTCTCTGTTCCTGGTACCGCCCCTGGTGCCAGTGGACTTGACGGCGCCGCAGCTGGCCCTACTTCAGGACCTTTGGCCCGTGCTGCCCTGCCGCCTTCTGCCAGCACTGCTTGCGGGGCTGTGGAGGATGCAGGTGCCGCCTTGGCCACTGCTTGGACTTCTGGGCCCTTTGCTAGGGTCGCCCTCCCTCGCCCTCCTACCGTCTGGCTTAGGGCCTCAGACTCTACCTCTTCGGAGTCGGAGTCAAGCGGGCAGTCACACCCCTCGGGGTTGTCTGCAGAGGAGGACGAGCCAGTGGTCTCCATGACGGGTCTCAGTCAGCCCCCTTCTGAGGTGCGTCTGGTTCCCCCCGAGGTTAGGGTCAGTGGTACTGACCAGCAGGCTGTGGTGCGTTCCACCATTGCCATGCAACCTGGCCTTGGGGAGTTCCTTGATCCCTCAGCGGTGGTACCCCCTCCAGTGGTGTGTCTCGATCGCCCAACTTTGGGGTCTATCGAGAAGCCCATAGGAGGGGACGGTGCTGCTCCCTGGGTCTCCCCTTCGGGGGCAGCCCAGAGCTGCCACCTTCCTAGGCTGGCCCTTTGGAGGACTAGGACTCTCTCGGACTCCGAGGGGTCGAGGGGTGTGGGGTCAGCGCGTCGACCTTTCTCTGGGACCCACCCGGGCCCTGGACGAAGCCGAAGCGCGGACTTCCGCCCTTCCCCTTCTGGGTTCCTTGAGGGGGTCCCATTCTTTGGAGGCAGGGGACCATCCTTCTGGATCTATATGGTCCCGGTCGCCTCACTTGGGGGATTCTTCTGGGCGCAGCCTAGGCAGTACCAACGTGGTTGTACAGCTGTCGGCTGTGGAGTCTTCCAGGACACCCTCCGCGGGGGTCCATGGTCCGCTCCCTAGCCCTGGCAGAGTTCAGCCGACTTCCTCTCTCGGCTGTGCTCCCTCCCCTCTGCCGCCTTCTCCAGCGTTCCCAGGTATTCTTGGTCCTAGCAGTCCTCTCACCTGGGAACAGTTCAGAGCAGTGGCTGCTCGGTTCCCTGCCTACGTTAGGGCCATGGACAGCCAGGTTTTTCAACCTCCCCCTGAGCAGCCACTCTCAGAGCGCATGGTGATCTCCAGCTCCTCATCCCCTCTTCAGGGGAGGGCAGTCTGTCCATATCTCTCCTGCGCTGATCTCTCCAGTATCAGCGTTTCCTCCGTCGAGGATGCGGGAGGACCTTCACCTCTCTCTCCCCTCTCCATGAGCAATCCTGAGCATGCGGCGCACGCCTTTCTAGGCGATTTCGGTGCAGCCACCCTTGTGGTGCCGCCCTGGCCTGCTCCCTTTCGGGAGTTGTCCATGCGTTTCTGGCAGAGGCCCTTCTCCAGAGTTCCTGCCCCTAGGGACCTCAGCCAGAGGTATTGCGCTCCCCCAGAGTCTCCAGGTTCTATACCTCATCCACAGTCCAGATTGACGCAGCTGGACACTCCTGATGGGCTTCGTGCCCTCCACCGTGACCAGCCCCCAGATCAGGACTCTTCGGATTTTGATTTCTGGGGGAGGAGGACTTTCTACTAGGCACGGTTGCTTCTCTCCATCTCCGCTCATCAGGCCCGCTATGCAGCCTACAACAGGTTCTTGTGGTCAGCGCTGGGTCAGATCCTAGCTGCTTTGCCTGACTCGGAGCAAACCAGGCAAGCCATCGCTCTCTCTGCACGTGACCTGGAGCTAGCAAGGCACCAAGCAAGGGCATCTTACGACGCCAGTGAGGTAGCTACCAGGGTAGTAGGGATAGCGATCTGCACCAGGAAATCGGCGTGGCTTCGCCTTTCCCGGTTGTCACCCTTGGCCCGGCGTAGGGTGATTCGCTCCGCTCACCAGGGAACCTATCTCTTTTCCCGTAGGGTGAGACGGCGTTTGTCGGGGCAAATTCCTTCCCCCTCCGTGGGGACCCCGTCTCGTCTCCCCACTCTCGGGCCTCCTCAGGCCCAGAAGGTTCCCCCCCTTAGTGTGTCACCCACTGAGGGCTAAGGGACACTGTCCCTTAGGGTGCAATTAATCAACCCCCTTCGGGGGGCTTGGTACTCACCCGTCTGTGATGAATGGTGAAGATTGACACAGATAAGATATAGAAATTACATACCTACCGTAATTATGATCTTTCTGTATCTTCACCATTCATCACAATCCTACCCGCCATCCTCCTGGGGCTCGAGTCTCTGGATCCTCCTCCCTCTGTGCCTACCCCTCTTTTTGAGCAGGGTAAAGTTGGGACACACAGGGGGGTAATTTTCTTCCCCAAGGGGTACAGTTCGAGTGGCACTTCCTCTCTACTATTTTTCCTCACCCCTACGGGGTGAGAGCTGGTGGTTGCCCTCCTTCTATTATCCTTCTATTTAAAAAAAAAAAAAAGACAACCCTTTTTTTCACCAAATATCTTTACAGAGAGAGTACTGAGTCCCTGTACCCTGTCCTTCTCCAGAATAGCCGACTCTGTGTAACCCCTAGATGGCGCTATCCCAGGGACTACTACCCCTGCCTGATTTGCCACTAACAGGTTGAGGGGCCTGGATCCAATGGCGGGTGCCTCCACCCAGAGGTCAGGGTTTGCAATAGTTAAACTTACTTGGTCACAGCCCTCTGGGACACTGCAACCCCCCTTTCTTCCCACTAGTGGCCCACACAATATATCAGAATTACCTTCACCGTATACACTTACCCCCAGGACTAGTTCCGGCACTGGGACCTCCTGTGAAATAAGATACAGTGCAACAATCACAGTACAGTACTTTAACATAGAAAATACCTCAGGCAGTATAACTTTGCTGAAACAAGCAGCTCTGATTTATTTAGGGGGATATAACAAGGACAGGGAAATCAGGTTAATTAGCTTATCACTTTACTATCTACCTATGGCTCTGTGCAGGCCTATCCCTACCAGTTACTGTCCCTGGGTACCCAAGCCCTAGTGGCTAGTCCAAACCGTGGCAGCTGGTAGGGGCCCTTTCACACAGTGAAAAGAAAAATTATCTTAAACAGTCAGCAGTACAGTGATTCCATTTGGATTTATTGTGGCAATTCAACAGGGAGCGACCCTGAATTAGTACTCACGACCTCCAAACAAGATAGGGTCCTTCAATGTCAGCAGGGTTACTCTTGAGCTCCACGAGTCTCCTCACACATTTATATGGCAAAAAGAAAGTACTATACCAGGTAGGCTGCTTCTCTATCCCGATCGCAATTACTGCACAATACCCGGGAGAACACACAGCAGATTCAGTTCCTGACAGACCGAGTGCAATTCAACAATTTCTTCAGTCTTCTACAGGGTGAGCCTGGTTTCTACTCTTCAGAGATCCTTTGATTCTTTTCACAGGACGGATTCAGTCCTAACAAGCTGTTACACAAGCTGCAGACCGGAACTCTGGGCCTTACACACGTTTTTTGACTGAAACTGTGCACTGAAGGAGCACAGGGTTTCTTTCCCCTTCACTGCCAAGCTAAACTGAAACTCCCCAACAGACAAAACCGGGCACTTCCTTTGAGTTCCTCCCAGTTCTTGACTGGATTGGCTGTCACTCACAATAGACTGCTGCTGTTGGTCCAAAAAGGCGCCGAAGTCTAAACTACATCTCCCAGAGTCACTGCCATACAATCCTCTTGTGGCTGGCTCAGATTATGAGTCCAAGTTCTGATTCGTCCAAGGCACCATTTTAGAGCTAGCTACCCCACACTGATTGGTCCAGTTCAGCAGTTCAAAACCAGAATGGGGAACTAGGCAGACACAGTTCTGACTGCAAAGAAAGCAGGTTAGACAAACTGTAATTTCATTATTACTCTAACTGATTTCTGGCAAACAGTTACATCTTTCAGATAGGTTCCTTTGTACTCCTAGTGACTGCAAAATGGAGTGAATTGGCAGTAGTTCAGTGGTACTCAAACAGAGAAACACACAGTCCCCATATAAACTAATTATGTCTGCAAGCAGACAGCTCTTAAAGAGACAGTACCAGAGGCTCTAAAAACACTCACTGATAAATGGCTTAAACGCCAAACACCATTCAGGCTTGGAGCATTCAAGCAAGCTCCTGGAAGTCTTTTGGGAACCCCCATTTGCAGGGGGGTTACATCTGCTTTTGGGGTTTGCCAGTTATTCTGTGCCTTGAATTCTGGCAGGTGAGCTTGCCACTCCTTGCAGTTCCTATACAGTCTGGTGACGGACAAGGGTCCTGGACTCTTGTTACCTCTCACTCTCTCCTAAATTCTCTCCCCCCCTTCTTTTTCCAGAGATTGGGGCCTCTGCCCAATTCCCTTAGTTTTTACTTCTTCTATGCTGTCCTCTCAGTCGTTATTTCTCCTTTTAGTTCAGTTTTCTCTTCCTTTTTCTGTCCCTTGGACTCTCTTGTCCCACCCTCCATCACTTCCTCTTACCTCTCCGGCGACTCAGAACTGGTAGGCAGGCGGAGTCGACCTATCACGGCTAATCCTCGGCGCCACATGGTCGTCAGCCTCGGGGGCTCCGCTATCCTTTAAAAAAAAAAAAAAAAGGCTCCCGCGAGGTCCTGATCTCCGGCCAGTACCCATCTGTGATGAATGGTGAAGATACACAGAAAGATCATAATTACGGTAGGTACATAATTTCTATACATATGCAGTGAGTCCCAACCTTCGAACTGCTCCGGAGGTGAAAGAGTTAACTTTCCATGCCAGGCATGGAACTTTGAGCTTGAGCTCGGTAGAAACTCTGTCTGTTGCTTTTCAAACTCAAACCATCAGATTCTTTACTCCACCACACTGAACAGTCGCTCCGGAGATTTCTCCTTCTGCTCGGTTCATTTGTCGGTTAAAGTATTGTTTTCTCGGTTTTTCAACCGAATTTAAACCGCAGCCAGTCGGTTCAGACTCTGTCTGTGGTATTGTGAGTACTAGATAGGTTTACATTTATTTCTGTTCTGTGTGGAACTTGTAAATGGTTCATCGGTTCGGTTTGAACTGATCAAGTTGCTTAAAATATCTTAATCTATCTTTTAGTGTGTGGTTACCGGTTCTTATCGGTTCTAAAAAAACCTGATTTTATTATGTTTTTTTCCACGACCTGTGACATGGTTGGGAACCGATAAGAGAGTCTTACCTGGCGGATTGCAATAAACGGGTAAGTTTGGTTAGGACTGGCACTATGTCTGAGAAACCCAAAAGAAAAACCGGGCCCACTGGGTTTCAACACTGCAGTGTCTATGTGGAAGTCTTTGCTAAGGCTTACCCCCACACCATCTGTGTTTATTGTCTGGGGTTTGACCACCTCAATGCAGACTGCCAGACTTGTAAAAATGTTCCTGCAGCTACCCTGGAAAAAAGAGTTGGTAGGCTCAGGGAAAAGGAGGCCAAAAAGTCTGCTGAACCGGATTGTCAGCCCGGTTCGGTTGAAACCGAACCGGAGGGAGTGCCCTCTGACCAGGGCGAGACTTCCTCAGGCAAAAGGAGATCTGACTCGGAGGAGCCAGGTCCAGCAAAAAGGACTAGAAAATCAGCTAGTGTGGAGCCAAAACTTGCCTCTTCAACCGCTGAAGAAATAGCCAAAGCGATTAAAATTGTCCAATCGCTTTCCCCGGTTCCGACCGAACTGGCACCATCAAGTAAGTGTACGGTTCGGTCGGTTCCACCGGTTCAAGAGTATAATTTGGAGGAATTTTATGAACCAGAGAAGGGGGAAGAGGAGTATGAGGAGAGTGAATGTGGTTTTGAAAGTCTGGATGTGCCCATTGAACTGGACATCTCCCCAGACAGACCTTCGGGAGTGTGTCTCCTCCTAGGCTTTCTGAGTCCCCTTCTCATTTTATGTTTTATAAAAAAGTGGCTGAAACCCTCCAGATCCCTATGGAGGAAGCTGTGGATGATCAAGAAGAGCCTGACTATGTAGAAATGATGGATATCCCAGAGTCTAAGAGACTGTCTATTCCTTTGCATAAATCTTTTGGGAAACAGACAGTAAAAATTCTAAAAACTCCTCACACTATACCTCCTGTGGATAAAAGAATGGACAAGAGGTACACATTGTCAGGCTCTGATTTGGAGTTCCTTACACAACAATGCAGCCACGTGGGGGTGGTGCAGGCTGCAGCCTGTGACAAGGCAAATATTCCCTTGGCCTCACACCCCCCTGACAAGGACTCCAGGAGGATTGATGCCGTGGCAAAGAAACAGTACATGGCAGCATCCTTGGGACTCAGACAGGCAAATTATATGGCTCATGTTGCTAGATACCAGAAATCCAGATGGGACACTGTTATGGCTCAAGCAAAGCAGGTCCCTGGCCAGCTTGCCAAGGAGCTGGAGCAGGTGGCTGCTGATGGTATTGAGGCATCTAAGGTGCAATTTCATGCTGCAGTGGACTCAAATGATGTGTCGTCAAGAGTCATGGCTACATCTGTGGCTCTCCGTAGAATGGCTTGACTCAGATGTACTAGCCTGTCACAGGATACTCAGACTAAGGCCATGGATTTTCCTGTTGTGGGTAACTCTCTGTTTGGGGAGCAGACAGAGAATTACATGAAGAAAATGGATGAGTATAGGACCACCTATAGGAGTGCACAGGCCAAGGAAAGGCAGGCCACTCCTCAAAGGCACCCTTCCAGGGGCAGGGGCAGGCCTTTTCATAGACCTTTTTACCAAGCCCAGGCCTCCTCTTCAACTTGTGCCCAGAGGGGTTTCTTTAGAGGGAGAAGCAGACGGGGTACAAGCAGACCTGCTTCCACCCCTCAGCCTAAAGCCCCTGCCAAGCAGGCACCCTGAAGGGGTGGCCAGGGTCGATTCTCCACTACCTGTAGGGGACAGACTGGCTTACTTTGTCCAGGACTGGAAGTCTCTAACATCGGACAAGTGGGTCCTGGAAGTAGTAGGCCAGGGACTGGTTCTCAGCTTGGAAAAACTCCCAAAGATGAGAACCAGATCCTTTCCACCTGAAAATCCATCAGAGGCAGTTGCCCTAGAGGCAGAAGTTTCTACCCTCCTGGCTCTCAGAGCTGTGGAAAGGGTTCCACCCCTACACCAGGGCAAAGGGTTGTACTCAGGTACTTCCTTCCCAAAAGACAGGAGAATGGCGGCCCATCCTGGATCTCAGATACCTAAACAAGCACCTTTTAAAACCAAAATTCAGAATCGTGACTCTGAGAATTATTTTACCCTCTCTAAGGCCAGGGGACTGGCTAGCGTCCTTGGACCTCAAGGATGCCTACTTCCATGTTCTCATCAGAAGCTCCCATCGAAAGTACCTCAGATTCGAACTGCCCTCAGGCCATTTCCAGCTTAGAGCAATGCCCTTCGGCCTCACCTCTGCCCCAAGGGTATTCACAACATGCCTGGTAGTAGCAGTTGCCCACTTAAGAAGGCAAAAAATTGCCATCTTTCCTTACCTGGACGACTGGCTCACAGTAGGCCATTCTCCAGACCAAGTCAAATTACATCTTCAGGTAACTCAGCAACTGCTTACCTCTCTAGGTTTCCTTCTCAATCTTCCAGAGTCAGTTCTAGAGCCTGTCCAACTTCTCACCTTCATAGGTCCAGAACTGAACACAAAAGAAGCCAGAGCCTTCCTTCTTCTGGAAAGATCAAGGATTCTGATCTCTCTGGCCTCCTCCTTCACCCTGCAGGTCTCTCGACCAGCAAGGCACTTTCTCCAGCTCCTGGGACACATGGCTGCTTCTACAGCAGTAGTGCAGGGAGCAAGATTTCAGATGAGGGACATCCAGTTCCATTTGAGAGCCTTTTGGTCTCAAAGGAGAGACCCTCTAACCAAATTGATCCCAGTGACTCGAACCCTGATCGGGCCCTTCAGTGGTGGCAGGACCAGAGCAATCTGAGACAAGGGGTCCCCTTCGCCCCTCAGTCTCACTCCTTAATCCTTACTACAGATGCATCCCTCTTGGGGTGGGGAGCTCACATGGGCGACCTGACTACCCAGGGATTGTGGTCCCCTCAGGAATCTCTGCTCCACATCAATCTGTTGGAACTCAGAGCAGTTTTTCTAGCACTTCAAGCTTTTTCCAGATCTGTTCAGAACAAAGTTATTCAGACAACACCACCACAATTTGGTATATCAACAAGCAAGGGGGCACTCGGTCTACAGCCTTGTGCACTGAAGCAATGAAGTTGTGGTCTCTGGCTTACTCACTAAACACCTCCCTTATGGCATTTCACCTCCCAGGCAAGGACAATGTCCTGGCAGATGCTCTCAGTAGGATTTCCCAGGGCCATCACAAATGGTCACTGGATCCCCTTGTACTGGAGGTAGTATTTGCCAGATGGGGCACCCCGCAGATAGATCTTTTTGCAGCCCCAGACAATCACCAACTTCCCCTTTTTTGCTGCAGGCCCCCAGTGTTGCCCTCAGTCCCTCTGGATGCCTTTCTTCTCAGTTTGGAAGGGAAGTTTCTGTATGCCTTCCCCCCTTCCCTCTTCTGTTCAAGGTGCTAGTCAAAATCAGATCTCAATCCTGCAAGATGATCCTGATTGGGCCAGACAGCCCTGGTACCCACTCCTTATGTCCTGAAGGCTTCTAGGAAGCCTTCCACCAGGGCTACTTATAATTCCAAATGGAAGAGGTTTTCCATATGGTGCTCTGGAAAGCATATTTCCCCAGAATCTGCTGACTTACCCACAGTCCTGGATTATATGGTCCATTTAAATACTTTGGGGGTGAGACCAGCTACCCTAACAGTGCACCTGGCAGCTGTGTCTGCTTTCTTATCAGCAGGTAAACCCTCTTCTCTTTCAGCTCATTCTGTATTCTCCAAGTTTTAGGGTGGGCTTCTATAGCAACCCTCCATTCAGGGACCGTGCCCCTGCCTGGGATCTTAATATTTGCATTGCCCAGCTTATGCAACCCCCTTTTGAGCCCTTGTCTTCAGCAGAGCTTAAGTACTTGACTTGGAAAACTGTGTTCTTGGTAGCCATCACTTCTGCCAGAAGCACAAGTGAATTACAAGCATTGTCAGTGGAGCCTGATTTTGTCTCCTTTCATAGAGATAATGTGGTCCTCAGGACTAACAGAAAGTTCTTGCCTAAGGTGGTTTCAGATTTCCACCTTAATCAATCTGTGTCTCTCCCTGTGTACTTACTTCACTGACCATTCCTCCTCTGGCGAGAGGAGACTGAACAGTTTAGATGTCAAAAGAGCCCTTAGTTTCTACATAGAACGTTCCAAGGGTCACAGGTTTGACTCCCTCCAACTGTTCCTCACTTATGGTGAGGTTAGTAAAGGGAAACCTGCCACTAAAAGATCCATTGCCAGGTGGATTGTCTCTTGTATCCAATTTTGCTATGAAAAACTGGGTAAGGTTCCTTCCTCAGGCCTGAGGGCTCATTCTACCAGAGGTACAGCTGCGTCTCTGGCTGCTGACAGGGACATCCCTATCCTAGAGATATGTCAAGCAGAGCTACCTGGAAAACAGTTCACACTTTTACCAAGCATTACTCCCTGGACATCCAGGCTAGGAGTGATGCTCCGGTTTCCAGCATAGCTGTGCTTCAGGCCTATCTCCTGGGTAGGTTCTGTTCCTCCTCCATGGAGGTATTGCTGTGTAGTCTGCATATGTCATAATATAGCAAGACTTCATGTTGTTTGAAGAAAAAATTACTCACCTTAGTAATGTTGTTTTTTCTAATGAAGTCTTGCTATATTATGACCTCCCCCCTGCCTGCCCTCTCAGAACCTCTGTTTTTGGGATGTGGGTGGGCAGTGCAGTGTTGGCACTTAGTAGATGCCCACCTTGTTTTTTCACCCCTCCATTTTGGGGTGACTGGGTGTTAGTGTTTTTCATTTTTGGGTCTCTGACTTGAGTCTTTGTTTTGGGACCAAAAAATGTGTTCTTATATTTAGTAGCCAGTTGGCTAGTGTAGGTTTACAGCTTCCACACAGAACCTTAATGAGTTTTGCACGTAAAGATCTGACAGTTTGAATTTGAAGAACAACAGACAGAGTTTTCAACTGAGGTCGAGCTCAAAGTTCCATGCCTGGCATGGAAGGTTAACTCTTTCACCTCCGGAGCAGTTCGAAGGTTGGGACTCACTGCATATGTCATAAAATAGCAAGACTCCATTAGAAGAAACAACATTACTAAGGTGAGTAATTTTTTCTTACCCCCTTACGGAGATCCTAGACTGAGGGGGTTCACCCTCGGAGGCCTTCCTGGTGGCTGAGGCAATCGTGGGCCCAGCCTTGGAGCTCTGGCGGGCTTCCTGCCCTGCGCCTTCGGCTAGGGTGGCCAGGAAGTACCCTGTCCCTGTCGGTTCTCTGCCCAGTTTCTCGGAACACCCCTCAGCCGAAGGGGTAGTCACCGACAATGTTTTCCAAGGTTTTGGAAATGCTAGGGATGCAGATAGGCCCCCTGACAAGGAGTCCAAAAGGATGGACTATGTCGGGCATAAGTTTTACGCTGTGTCCTCCCTAGGCCTCCGGCAGGCCAGCTCGGCGGCACTAATGGCACACTTCTCCCACGCCCTTTTGAGCTCCCTGGATGAGGTTCTCCCTCATCTTCAGGCCGACCTTCGGACCACGGTCCGGCGGGTGGGGGACCAGGGCTGGGCGGTGGCGAAACAGCAGCTCCAGACGGCTCTGGATCTGGGTGACTCCTGTGCCAGATCGGTGGCGGCCGTGGTGACCATGCACTGCAGGGCGTGGCTGAGGTTATCCTCCTCCTTCTCTTTGGAAACCCAGCACGAGTTGGCGGACATTCCCTTTTTGGGGACTGACCTTTTCGGCCCTGGAGTGGAGGGACACCTCCAGGGGCCGGAAAAGTCCGATGCCATTCCGGACTCGGTCACTCCTGCCCGGAGGGACAAGGGCAGCCGACAGCCATTGCGTAAGCCCCTTTGCTCCCCGGCCCCTGCGGCTCGACTGGCCCAGCACGAGGGCCAGCAGGCATGCACTGAGCAGCCTGCCGCCAGACCAGCGTCTTCCTCAAAAAGGAAGCAGGGAGGTAGGGATCCGAGAGCCGCCTCGGCCTCTTCCTCCGCCAAGCCTGCTCAGTGACGGTATAGGGGCGCTGTCCCTGGCCCCATTGTCCCTGCCCGGGTTTCCCCGTGGGGGGATGACTCCACACCTCTTCCTCTTGGGTGGTGCTAAGGGTAGGTCCTGTCGCGGGTTGCGAACAGGTTTCCCCTTTTGAGCCGTTGCCCCACAGGGATCTTGGGTCCACAGCCTCTGGTCGGCCCACTGAGCCGACCTGCCTGGCCTTCTAATTAGAGGTGATCAGGAGGGCGGTGAACCCCCCTTCTGACCCTGGGTTCGTGTCCAGGTATTCCTGGTCTCAAACGGATGAGGGGCTTGCACCCCTCCTTCTGCATGCCTGGACAGATATCCCATCCTTAGATTGTGGCATGCGGCTTCTTCCTGGGCTTCCAGGACGTTCTTACTCCTCGTTCCATCCGTTTCTTCTGAGACTCCTCCCTTTCCTAAGTGGGAGATCTCCTTACGAGTTCCTGGCCAGGCCCTGTGTTCTCTGCTCAGCAGTTTCTGCGGCATTGAGGGGTCCAGGCATAACCCTACCCAGATGGCGGCCTGATTACAACCCTTCCAGGCTCAGACTGGTCTCCCTTTACCAGAGCCAGGTGAGAACTCGTGCCTTAGCGGGTGATGCTTCTTCGGGACTAGGCTCGACTCTTGAGTCCGAACTCGGCTCCTGGCGGACAGAGCGGAGGTTCTTTTCCCATACCTAGTCAGGTCTGACTGGGCAATTGCGCCCTGCCGGGACCTCCTGCACCTCCTGGGCCTCAGGGCGGCCGGCTCCAGCGTGGTCTGTTCGACCCACTGGTTCATGCGCTCCCCTAGTGGGGACGGGCCAGGCAGCGGTCACAGTGCTGCGTTCCTTGGACCAGTTCGTGACTACAGCCCAGGAGTTAAGGGAACACTCCCCCTCAGACCGTTCCAGCTCCTGAAGGAGAACATCCTGTTCATCCGCGCTGAGTTGACGGTCTTCTCCGACCGATGCTTCTCAGATGGGTGGGGGCGCCCATCTAGGGGAATACAGAGTACTTCACCTCTGGTCCTCTCGGGAGTCCTGATGTCCTTCCTACCCGCTGGAGCTCCAAGCGGTCCGCTTAGCCTGCACCGCTCGCTCCGTTGGACGGGGTCTAGTGGTTTAAGTCCAAACGGACAACACCACGACCAGGTGCTACCTACCATGCCAGGTTAGGTCGAGCCCCTTACCTTAGTGTAAGGAGGTTCTCCACATTGGGTTTTTCACGCAGCCGGAGGCGGTTTCCCAGCCATTTGATGGCAGGAGCCTCCAGCACCCTGGCTGATGCCCTAAGCCGGACATAGGCTGCGCCTCTCGAGTGGTCTCCCCTGCCGGAGGTAGCACAGGATCTTCTCCCTCCTCCCCTCCAGGGAGAATACAAGGCCAAGACTGTCTCATGCCCGCCCCCTCAGCAAGGTTTGCTGTAGGGCATGCCTTCGAGGCCATGGACCCCGGGTCTCTTTTACGCCTCTCCCCCATTTCCCTTGACCCTCAGGCAAGGCGAGGAGGGACTAGGCGCAGGTGATTCTGGTAGCCCCGGACTGGTTTTGCCAGCTCTGGTATCCAGCTCTCCTCAGTCTCAGCCCCAGGCTTCCGAGGCGACTCCAGTCCGCCCGGTTCTGATCTCTGTTTTTCAGGGGAAGGTTTTCCATCCGGACCTTCAGTCCCTGCATCTGAAGGCCTGGTCCCTGTGCGGCTAGGGGCCAAGGTCCTCTGCATTTTCGAGGCATCCTGGCAGAAGTTGGCCAAACATGCTCGCTTTCAATTGGAAGAGTTCTCCATTTGATGATGGGATAGTGCCTGGCCCCTCTTCCATCCTTGGGCGAGCACTCTGGACCATCTGCGATCCGTTCTTTGATCTAGGGCTTCAGCCGACGACCCTCTAGGTGCTTCTATTGGTCACCTCTGTCTTCCGGGCGTGGGCTGGAAGGCAGTCGGTGGTGCAGAAAAGGTGATCTGGCACTTTTCTAGGCCTCGATCACACCTCCCCTTTGGGGGAGAGTATCCCCATTTCTGTGGGATCTTCGCTGGTATGGGCTTAGCTCATTGCTCAGCTGCTTCTCCATGGACTGCCACGTCCTCGAACAGCGCGCGTTGAAAGTGAGGCGAGCTCCGCCGACTTTCGGGGGTAGGGTTCGCTTCTCGTTAGGCCAAGCGCTCTCTCGTCCCTTCCTCCGGGTCCCTCTCCAGTTCTATACGGACCGAGGAGGAGGAGCCTCAACCTGTAGCCTGGCCATTGCGAGGCTCCTTCCGCAGTGCAGGAGGCCCATCCGCTTCCCCTGGGAGCCGGGCGAGCACCGCCCGCGGCAATCGCCCTTCAGGAGTGAAGGCTCCCCGGTGTTGCTCCGTTGCTCGGAAGGCCTGGGTCGGTGCGTCCACGATGCTGTCGGTCGGTGCCGTCGGAGCCTTTGGCGCCGTTCGCGGTGCCGCGGGCCCTGTCGGCGCCATGGGACAAGATCCGGCATCTTCTTTTGCCATGTCTCGCCTCGGCATCGTCCTCGGCGCTGAGGTTGAGCACAGTGCCGTGCCTGCACGGCTCGGCACCATAGGGCCATTGGCTTCCACTATCGGTGCCGTCCTCAGCGCCGTCCATGCTCTCAGTGCTGCTTCCGGTGCCGAGGGGCCAGTCGGTGCCATGTTCGGTGCCAAGTCCGCCCTCGGGGCTGCCATCGGCGCTGCCTCGGTCCTTGGTGCCGCTCGTGGCGCCGAGGGGCCTGGCAGTGTCGTCTTCAGAGCCGAGGTTGCTGCTGGGGCGGCTGTCGGCACCATCTCTGTCCCTGGTACCGCCCCCGGTGCTAGTGGATCTGACGGCGCTGGCCCTGGCTCTGGACCTTTGGCCCGAGCTGCCCTGGTGCCTTCTGCGGGTCCCACCCGCGGGGTTGCAGAAGGCACGGGTGCTGTCTCAGACACAGCTCTGGCTGCCGGGCCCTCTGGCAAAGTTGGTTTCACCCGCCCTCCTACTGTTTGGCTCAGAGCCTCGGACTCTGCCTCATTGGAGTCGGGCTCGGAGTCAGACGGGCAGTCACACCCTTTGGGGCTGTCTGCGAAGGAGGGCGCTCCTGTGGTCTCGTCGAGGAGTCGTAGCCAGCCACCTTCTGAGGAGAGTCAGGTGGCCCCCGAGGCTAGGGTCAGTGGTGCTGACCAGCAGGCAGTGGTGCGTGCCACCATTGCTCTGAAACCTGGCCTTGGGGGTTTCATCGACCCCTCGGTGGTGGTACCCCCTCCAGTGGTGTGTCTTGATCGCCCAACTTTGGGGCCAATCAGGAAGCCTGCAGGAGGGAAGGGTGCTGTTCCCTGGGTCTCCCCTTCGGGGGCAGCCCAGAGATACCAGCTACCTAGGCTGGCCCTCTCGAGGAGGAGGACTCTCTCAGAGTCTGAGGGGTCAAGGGGTGTGGGGTCGGCGCGTTGGCCTTTCTCTGGGGTCCACCCGGGCCCTGGGCGGCCCAGTGTGACTTCCACCCTTCCTTCAGTTCCTTGAGGGGGTCCCATTCTTTTGGGAGGGACCGTCCCTGGACTTTATGGCCCGGCCGCCCACTTGGGAGTCTTTCTCATGCGCAGCTAAGCAGTACCAACGCTGGTTGTACAGCTGTCGGCTGGAGTTTCCAGGGCACCCTCCTCGGGTGCTGCTGGTCCGCTCCCTAGCCCTGGCGGAGGTCAGCCGACTTCCTTTCTCAGCTCTGCCCCATCCCTCTGCCACATTCTCTAGCGCCTCCAGGCATTCTTGGTCCCAGCGGCCCTCTCACCTGGGAGCAGTTCAGGGCGGTGGCTGCTCGGTTCCCTGCCTACATTAGGGCTATGGACAGCCAGGTTTTTTAACCTCCCCCTGTGCAGCCACCCTCGGAACATATGGTGACCTCCAGCTCCTCATCCCCCTCTTCTGGGGGAGAGGAACCCTCTGTCCACATCTCTCCAGCTGCTGATCTCTTTGAGTACCAGCGCTTCCTCGTGAGGATGCTGGAGGACTTGCACCTTTCTCCCTCTTCTGTTAGCAATCCTGAGCATGCGGCGCACGCCTTTCTAGGTGATTTTGGCGAGGCCACCCTCGTGGTGCCGCTCTGGCCTGCTCCCCTTTCGAGGCGTCCCTAGCTTTCTGGCAGGCCTTCTCCTGAGTTCCTGCCCTAGGGACCCTCAGCCAAAGGTATTGTGCTCCCCGAGTCTCCAGGTTCAATGCTCATCCGTAGTCCAGCTTGACGATCTGGACACCCTGATGGGCCAAGCGCCTCCACCGTGACCGGCCCCCGGATCAAGACTCCTCAGATTTTGATTTTGGGAAGGAGGACCTTCTACTCGGCACGGTTGCTCCTTTCTATTTCCGCTCACCAGGCCCACTATGCAGCCTACAGCAGGTTCTTGTGGTCCACGCTAGGTCAGGTCCTAGCTACTATGCCTGACTCGGAGCAAACCAGTCAAGCCATCGCACTCCCTGCACGTGGCCTGGAGCTAGCAAGGCACCAAGCAAGGGCATCTTACGATGCCAATGAGGTAGCTGCCAAGGTCGTAGGGACAGCAATCTGCACCAGGAGATCGGCGTGGCTAGGTCTTTCCCGGTTGTCACCCTTGGCCCGGCGTAGGGTGATTTGCTCCGCCCACCAGGGAACCTACCTCTTCTCCCGTAGAGCGAGACGGCGCTTGTCGGGGCAGCTTCCTTTCCCCTCTGGGGGGACCCCATCTCGCCGCCCCACTCTCAGGCCTCCTCAGGCCCGGAAGGTTCTCTCAGAGTGTCACCACTGAGGGCTAAGGCACTCTGTCCCTTAAGGTGTAACGAATCACCTCTTCAGCGCAATTATCTGCGATGAATGGTGAAGACCACAGATAAGATATGAAAATTCACGTACCTAACAGAATACCAAGTGATCTTTCTGTGTATCTTCACCATTCATCACAACCCTGCCCACCATCCCCCTGGGGCCTCAGTCTTCTGGCCCCCTCCTTTTTGGAGGGGGTAAAGTAGGGACACACAGGGGGGTATTCTCCTTTAAAGGGTACAGCTCGAGTGGCACTCCTTCTCTATTACATGTCTACACCCCGATGGGGTGGGAGTTGTTGGTTGCCCTCCTCCTCCTGTTCTCCTTCTGGTTTCCATCCAACTGTTTTTCAAAAAAAAAGAAAACCTCTTTTTTCACCGAACATCTTTCCTGAGAGAGTATTAAGTCCCTGTACCCTGTCCTTCTCCAGAATAGCCTACTCTGCTTCTGGGGTATTTGCCAGTTATTCTGTGCCTTGAATTCTGGAAGAGAGCTTTGCTACTCCTTGCAGTTCCTATACAATCTGGTGACGGACAAGGGTCTTGGACACTTTGTTGCCTCTCACTCTCTCCTAAATTTTCTCCCCTCCCTTCTTCTGCTTCCAGAGATTGGGGCCCCTACCCAATCTCCTTAGTTTCATCTCTTCTCTGCTGTCCTCTCAGTCGTTATTTCTCCTTTTGGTTCAGTTTTCTTCCTTTCTTCTGTCCCTTGACTCTCTTGTCCCACCCTCCATCCCTTCCTCTTACCTCTCCGGCGACTCAGAACTGGTAGGCAGGTGGAGTCGACACAGCCTAACGGCCAACCCTCGAGCGCCATGCAGTACGTCGGCCTCGAGGACGGCGCCGATGCTGTGTCGGCTCGCTTCTACCTCTTTAAAAGCCCACAGGGTCCTGATTCGCCAGTACCCATCTGTGATGAATGGTGAAGATACATAAAGATCATAATTCACGGTAGGTAACGCATTTCATTTTTACCACCCGGGTGGGTGGGAGGAGCCAGCTTGAAGACCTTCCGGCAAGATTTAAAGCGGCAAGGATCCTGCCAATAAGTGTGGATGAACAACATATACCATTCCTAGAACTCCTGTTACAGGTGAGTAACCTGTATTTACTTCACTGTCAGAGCCCCCAGATTATGGAATATTTTGCCACAAGACCTGGTGGACAGTAACTCTTTAGATTAATTTAAAAAAGTTATTGATCAGTGGTTACAATCCACTAAGTTCAGGGAGTAAAAATTCCCACCTAAGTGGTGGGGGACAATCTCGATGGGCCCCGGCTTTCTTTTGTCCATAATTACCAAGTAAACCAAGTACCACAGCTCTGCACTGATTTTCCTTCGATTGACAAACTACATTCTCAAAAGCAATTTTTCACCACTCTAAAATGCATAATTGGGCTGCTGAACTCTGGAGGATTGCAGACATATAACATTTGGCCAAGTTTAAGGGATGGGTTGCCCTAAAACAACGACGGGAGGAGACGCAGCTAAACTGAGAGACTCTCGAGCAGGCCCTGACAAAGCAAAGGATCCTGTGGACATTTCCTCTACTCAGCCCTCTAACGCTGCATTACTCAAAGCGATCGATAAAAAAATGGATGACTTAACCTCTCGAATTTAGGTAGTAGAAACTAAACTCCAGTTGGTGGATGATTCAGCTAAAGGGGCAAGTAAAATGGCAGAAAAGATGCTGGTGGCAACAACTGGTGTGATCAAAGAGAACACCCTGCTTCATCGACGTCTGGAAACTTTAGAAAATGGAGCGCAGGCGTCCCACATTAGAATTTTGGGCTTACCAGAGGAATCGGAGGGGGTTGCATTGGACAGCTTCATTGAGCAGTGGCTCCCTAATTTCCTGTACCTAGATTCCCTGATTTCTGTGCTACGGGCCTAAAGAGTGAACGCCAGAGGGGCCCGATTACACGTGAACTCTGCTCACCCATTATCACTAGCAGTTCTGGTCATTTTGAGTTCGGTGAAGGAAAGGGACTATGTACTGTCTAAGGCACATAAACAGGGACCCTCTAAATGGCAGGAGGTCCCTATCCATGTTTTCCCTGACTTGAGCTATGCCACGAGGCAGCGCTGCAGAGCCTTCAATAGCATCCGATCGAAACTGGGCCAGCTTGGGGTTCATCACATCTTGCTGATGCTGTTGAGTCTCAAGATTGCCTATGGGGCAAAGACCTACCATTTTTCAGACCCCATGGAGGCCAGCAAACTCCTAGTTAAGATTGAGCAGGTTTACTCAGCACGGGACTTGGATGCTGAGTCAGAGGAGGAAGAACATACCTGAATTTCAGAGGACTAAGGTTCAGTAAGGTAAGCTGAAATAAGGGGCTAATGCAGACACAGACATTTACCAAATTAATCATTTGATTCTATAATATTGTGCCTTTGTAGTATGCAGGTTATGTTTTAAGTAACTGTTCTCTCTACATTTTCCCCCTTAAAGTCAGCAACTGTGATGCACTAAATGAGAAAAGTTTTTGCATACTTGTCCTCTGTGACACAGTTTAGCAGCCTTGTAATGGTATGTCTGGCCTGCCCAGTTTTACAATTTCTAACCCCAGGAATCACTCATTATGATTAAACGTAATGCAGTCAGCCTCGTGTGTTGAACTGCCCGGAGAAATGGAATTTTATGCAAATTATGGAATTCTCAAGTGACTCATGCCACTTTCAAACTGCTGCACTCTGAGTGCTTCAGATTCTTTACTCCACCTGCCTAGAAAGGACATCCCAGAGAGCTCTCCTTGAACTGTCCTTGAACTTGTCTTGCAATAATCATTTCCTCATTGCAAACGGGAGACTAGCTAACCTCCCTAGATCTAAGAGATGTTTATTTTCACATTCCCATCAGACCATCTCACAGAAAATTCTAGAGATTCAGACTGGCTTCAGACCACTACCAGTTTGCAGCTCTCCCTTTTGGACTAACTTCGGCACCAAGAGTTTTTACAAAGTGCCTATCAGTGGTGGTAGAGTTAACAGTCTTCTATCTGGATGACTGGTTAGTAGTAGAACAGTCCCTGCAGCATGCAGCACAGTCAATGGCACTAATAAAATCTACACTAGAGTCCCTGGGATTTCTGATAAATGAACAGAAATCTTAGCAGGTACCACTCCAGGTGCTGGAGTTTATTGGAGCAGAACTAAACACCAGACAGGGCAGAGCCCTCCTGTCACAAGACAGGGTGGCAAGCATTCTTTGGATTGCAAAATCCTTTGTGTCTGGGAGACCCAAATCAGCCAGAGAATTTCTCAGGCTACTGGGCCACATGGCATCTGTCACTGCAGTGGTAACGGGCTCCAGGTTTCAAATGAGAGACATTCAGTTGCATCTTAGACAGTATTGATCTCAAAGGACGGATCCTATGTCCAAACTGGTTCAAGTCACAAAAAGCTTAGTCCAAGCTTTACAATGATGGCTGGAGGAGCACAACCTCAGGGAAGGTGTACCTTTTATATGGGAACAACCCTCAGTAATCCTCACAACAGATGCCTCTCTTCTAGGTTGGGGGGTACACATGTTCGAACGCACAGCAAGTGGCACATGGTTCCCCTAAGAGTCTCTGTTGCACGTAAATCTCTTGGAGCTAAGGGCTATTTACCTGGCTGTAAAAACACTTGCTGCTTACCTGCAAAACAAGGTGGTGCAAGTCAGAAAAGACAACACCACAACCATGTATTACATCAACAAGCAAGGAGGTACCAGGTCAGATCTCCTGTGCACAGAAGCAATGAGACAGTGGTTCCTGGTATATTCCTTGGGAGTATCCCTGCCAGCCATACACCTTCCAGGGAAGGACAGTGTGCTGGCAGACTCTCTAAGCAGGATAAGTATAGACCACCATGAGTGGTGCCTGAATACCCAGGTACTCAGTACAATTTTCAGGAAATGGGGCATTCCAGAGGTGGATCTCTTTGCCTTGGCAGAAAAGCTCCAACTTCCAATTTACTGTTGCAGGCCTCCTCTAAGGGGCACAAATCCATGGCCCTGGATTGGACAGGGAAGTCCCTGTATGCATTCCCTCCCTTTCCTTTGATCTTCAGGACCCTACTGAAATTGAGGTCCCAACCAACAAAAATGATACTGGTGGCTCTGGATTGGGTGACACAGCACTGGTTCTCTCTCCTACTGTCTCTGTCAGTGGTTTCCCAATCCACCTGCCCAGGAGGCACAACTTGTTAACCTCCTTTCAGGGCAGGATCCTGTACCCCAACCTCAAATCACCGAGGCTCAAGGCGTGGCTCTTGAGGACTTATAGTTTGCTAACCTTAACCTATCAGGACAGGGGCTGACAGTGCTTAGGGGTTCCAGGAAGCCTTCTACTAAGAAGACATATGCCTCTAAGTGGAAAAGATATACTCTGTGGTGTACAGGTAAGGATGTGAGCCCTTTCAGGGCTGTTTCAGCTATTCTTCTAGATTACCTTACACATTTACATTCCTTAGGTCTGAAACCTTCCACCCTCAGGGTCCACTTAGCTTCAGTCTCTGCTTACCTGTCAGTTGGTAAGGATAGGTCTGTAGCCTCTCATCCAGTATTTAGAAAATATTTTAAAGGACTTAATCTTCTACACCCTCCCCTAAGGGAACTGGTTCCGGACTGGATTCTAAATGTTTGCATTGCTGGATGCACCATTCGAACCTATGGCAACTGCAGATTTGAAGTATGTTACTTGGAAAACTGTTTTCCTGGTTGCCATTACTTCAGCCAGAAGGATAAGTGAATTACAAGCCCTGTGCACAGATGTGGACCACATCTCATTTCACAGGGTCAAAGTGGTCCTTCAGACTAATAGAAAATTCTTTCCCAAGATGGTATCTGATTTTTACTTTAGTCAGTCTGTCGCTCTACCTGTCTTCTTTACAGACAACTCCAGTTCTCCAGAAAGGAAACTCCATTCCCTTGATGTCAAAAGGGCACTTAGCCACTACATTGACAGAACCAAGTCCTACATGACAAGTCAATTACAGCTCTTTCTCACATATGGTGAAGTTGGTAAGGGCAGAGCTGTGACAAAATGTACAATTGCTCGCTGGATAGTGGCATCTATACAGTTTTGTTATAGTAAGGTGGGTAAACAGGTACCTCTGGGCCTGAGAGCCCACTCCACCAGGGGCACAGCTGCTTCAGTGGCAGCTTCAAGAGAAATTCCACTACTGGAAATCCATAAAGCAGCTACATGGAAAACAGTACACACCTTCACAAAGCACTACAGCCTGGACTTGCAATCCAGAGGTGATACTAGATTTGGTACAGCAGTACTGTAGAGCCTGGTTCCGAAATAGGTTCTCTACCCAGCCTCCAAAGGTACTGCTTGGTAGTCTGCATTAAGTTTAATCATAATGAGTGATTCTAGGGACATGGATATGTTGTTCATCCACACTTATTGGCAGGTATTCTTGCCGCTTTAAATCTTGCCGGAAGGCCTTCAAGCTGGCTCCTCCCACCAACCCGGTAGGTAAACTCTTAGCTCCGCCCCTATGACGCCAGATCTTCTTTACCGGCTTGAAGCTCAGGTTCCTCTCCAACTCCTGCATATAAGACTGGTTCTAATTCTTCGTTTTCCCGAATAAAGCTTATGTGTTTTCAAGACTTCGTCAAATATTTCCTTGTGGCTGCGATGGACAAATCGACTAAGCTTCGGAGGTGCCCATGCAGGCAGAAGATGTCTCGGATGGATCCGCTACATCACAAGGCTCACTGCTTGGGCCTTGAGCATGACCCGCAGGTTTTATGACTGTGCTTCTTTCTTTTTCGCCCACGCCCTGAAGACCGCGCCGCCTGTTTGCAACTTGGCGCCCCCGAGAAACGCACCTCCTGTAAAGTCAAGGAGGTCTGCTTATGTGTTTACGAAAGCGGGCTTCCTGGCGGATCAGCTTGAGCAGATGATCGCCTTGAGGAGGAGGTGGAGGCGCAGGCCGTGACCTCGCCTTCCTCGGGTGCGGCATTTATCCCGCCTCCTTGGGATCCTCCTATTCAGCTTCTTCCAAGGAGCTCTGTCTGTCTCTCCACTAAGGGAGTGGGACCATCATCTTCAGGGCCTCTCTCGGTCCAAGAAGAAGCAACCACAAAGGTAAGTCCCTCCGTCATCAGCTTGGGAGCGGGAGAGGTCCTGGGCTAATGAGTAGTCGCACCATCGACTTCAGTTGATCCTTCGGCTTTGGCCACTGACTTCACGGTGTCCCTGTCAGGTCAGTTGACCGAGACTCCCGTCGACGCAGTCGAGATTTTTCTTGACCCATTGAACGGGCTGTCGACTGGTGAAGCTGAAATCCCTCACTCCCCGGTGGTGGTTGAGGTGTCCGTGGACTTGCCCGTGCCTCCAGTTCTGGAGTCCATGGTTGAGCTCTCCGAGCCGAGGGGAGAGCGGGTTTCCCCTGCCCTACCTCTGTACCCTCCTCGGAAAAGCTGAGGTTCGTGGTCTCGGTCTTGGACTTCTTTCTCGGTCCAGCCGATCCCGCTGCTAGGTGAAGTCTCGTCTCGGCACTGCAGGCAGCGCGTTGCTGCCTCCTCCTTGGATTTAGGAGGCTTCAACTAAAGTTGCGCCGATGACAATGGTGGACCTCATGTGGCAACAGCTTCTTCTGTCCGGGAGCAAGCCGACCGTCGCCTTCCAGCTATCATGGCTGCCGCCTGAGCGTCAAGCAACCCCCGCCTTAGCCGAGGCACCTGCTTCCAGGCCTGTTGCTTGGCTGAAACAGGCTGCTCCCACCGATCCTGGTGGAACCTCCACCTCCACAGTCGCGCTTGGGGGTCCACCAAGAATTCTGGTCGGCCCAGGGTCTGCCCCATAGGCTGTCTGTCACCCTCACTCCCATCACCCTTGGCAGGTGGAGGGTGGCCAGGCCCAGTCTCTTTATGGACTCCTCTGAGTCCCGACGATGATTCCTCCTGTTCTCCAGGTGGGTCGACTTGAGTCCCTCGGAGGTCAGTCCCTGACGTAGCCTTTCATCCTCAAGGGTTTCGGCTTAGGCTCATCTCGGAGTCCACCAGATGCAGTTCAAGCCCGTATCCAGCGGGCCAAGTATCCCCTCACAGAGATATTGACCGAGGGGACTTCTACAGAGGTCTTTTCCAGTGGCTAGGCCATTGTAGGCCCGCCTTGGGCTCTGGCAGTGTCCTGCTTCCGCCCTGCGCCTTGGCCAGGATGGCTGGGAAGTATGCGGTCCCTACCGGTTCCCTGTCCGGTTTCTCGGAACACCCCTCAGCCGAGGGGTTGGTTACCAATAGTGTCTTCCAGCGTGCCGGAAATGCCAGGGATGTAGACAAACCTCCCGACAAGGAATCCAAGAAGTTGGTCTACGCCGGGTGAAAAGTTTATGCTGCGTCCTCCCTTGGCCTTCGTCAGGCCAGCTCGGCTGTGCTGATGGCACACTTCTCTCATGCCCTGTTGGACTCCCTGGACGAGGTAGTCCCTCATCTCCCGGCTGACCTGCAAACCACGGTTAAGCAGGTACGGGACCAGGGCAGGGCAGTGGCCAAGCAGCAACTTCAGAATGCTTTGGACATTGGTGACTCATGCGCCAGGTCAGTCACGGCTGCTGTGGCTATGCGCCGTCGGGCATGGCTGAGGAGATCCACCTTCACAGCGGATACCCAGCACAAATTGGCAGATGTCCCCTTCCTGGGAACCGACCTCTTCGGCCCTGGAGTGGAAGGTCACCTCCAGAGAATCGAAAAGTCCAATGCCACCCTGGATTCGGTCTCATCCTCCCAGAGGACAAAGGCCACAGACCAAATAAGCCCTTTTCTGTCCGTCTGCGCCCAGCTGCACGTCCGCCCAGCAGCATCAGGGCCAGCAGGCTCAAGCTTGGCATCCCAAACCCCAAGCCCACGGCTTCCTCCTCCAGGAAGCAGGGAGGTAAAGGCCCAGGTGGTCCCTCGGCCGGTCCCTCCTCCAAGCCTGCTCAGTGACGGGTTGAGGGGTGCCGCCCCCAACCTCGTCTCTCCACCCCAGGTTCCCCTCGTGGGGGGACAGCTTCACCACTTCCTTTCTGCCTGGTCTGCTACCACCACAGACCACTGGGTGTTGGAAGTGGTGGGAAAGGGCCTGCCTTTGGAGTTGTTCTGAGCCATCTCTCCCCGGCGGGCCTCCGGGTCCGCAGCCTCGCTGTCAGCCCGCCGAGCTGACATCGCTCTGCTCCTCAAGTAGGAGGTGATCAGAAAGGTGGCGGACCCTCCCTCAGACCCGGGGTTTGTGTCCAGGTACTTCCTGGTTCCAAAATGGACCGGGGGGGGGGCTTACACCCCATTTCGACCTGCACGACTCCAAAGGTCTAATGTCTGGACCGCCAGGATGGTCACTCTGGCTCAGATAATACCATCCTTGAAGCGGGCGCGGTGGTTCTGCTCTCGACCTGCAGGACGGTGTTACCGCCCCATCTGTCCGTCTCACTAGAGATTCCTCTGCTTTCGAGTGGAAGGATCCCTTTTCGAGTTCCGAGCCATGCCCTTCGGCCTGTCTCTTGCTCCCAGGGTCTTCACCAAATGCATGGCAGTGGTGACAGCATTTCTGCTGCGCCGAGGGGTCCGGGAGTACCCTTACCTGGATGATTGGCTGATAGCAGCACCCTCCAGACAGGAGGTGGAGCGGTCCAGAGATCTGGCCCTCCAGGTTTGCTCTCAGATCGGCCTCCTCATAAATGAGGCCAAGTTGGATCTCGAACTGAAGCAGGTGATTCTCTTCATCGAGGCAGACGACTTCTCTCTGGGCCAGAGCACGGCCCCGGTGGACAGGGCCGAGTTCTTCCTCCTTTGCCCAATCATTTCTGGTTGGGCAATGCGTTCTCCCAGGACTTCCTGCGCCTCCTGGGTCTCATGGCGGCCTGCAGCAGCGTGGTCCGTTGGGCCCACTGGAACATCGTCCCCTTCAATGAGGGTTGCAGTCCAGTCAGTGGTCTCAATGCTGCGATCCATTGGACCAGCTAGTGACGGTGACCCAGGGGATGTGGAACACTCTCTAGTGGTGGATCGTTCCAGCTCATCTGCAGGAGGGCATCCCGTTTGTCCGCCCCGAGCCGACGGTCTCTCTGTCGACCGATGCCTCTGATGGGTTAGGGGTGCCCATCTGGGGGAGCACAGAGTGCACAGCCTCTGGTCCCGGGGAGTCCTGATGCCATATCAACCTGCTGGAGCTCCGGCAGTCCGCTTAGCTCTCACCGCCTTCGCTCCGTTTCTACGGGGTCAAGTGGTTCAGGTCCAGACGGACAATACCACGACCATGTACTACCTAAACCGCCAGGGCAGGACGCGCTCCATGCCTCTGTGCAAGGAAGCTCTCTGCATTTGGTCACTTGTGTGCAGCCTGGAGGTGGATCTCCTAGCCATTCATGTGGCAGGAGCCTCCAACACCCTGGCCGATGCCCTAAGCCAGATAGGGACTGTCTCCCACGAGTGGTCTCTCCTGCCGGAGGTAGTACAAGATCTGTTCTCCCATTGGGGCACACCTCAGGTGGATCTGTTTTCCTCCAGGGAGAACGCAAAGCTGAGGCTGTTCCATGCCCGCCCCCTCTCAGCAGGGCTTGCTGCAGGGGGATGCCTTCTCAGGCCGTGGGCCAGGCCTCTTTTACGCTTTTCCCCATTTCCCTTGATCCACAAGGTGCTTCTCAAGGCGAGGAGGGACAAGGCGCAGGTGATTCTGGTAGCCCCAGACTGGCCCCGCCAATGCTGGTATCCAGATCTCCTCAGCCTCAGCTCCAGGCTCCCGAGGCAGCTTCCAGCTCACCCGGACCTGCTTTCAGTCAGTCAGGGGAAGGTGTTCCATCCGGACCTTCAGTCCCTGCACCTGACAGCCTGGTTCCTGAGTGGCTAGAGTTCCAGGCCTTGGGTCTTTCTGACAAGGTCCTCAATGTAGTTGAGGCGTCCCGTAAGGAGTTGACCAGGAAATGCTATGCCTTCAAATGGAAGAGGTTTTCCATTTGGTGTCAGGGCAAGGGCCTGGACCCTTCCTCCTGTACCTTGGCAAGCATCTTGGACTATTTATGGTCCCTTTCTCAGCAAGGGCTTAGGTCGATGACCCTAAGGGTGCACCTGGCAGCCATCTCTGCTTACCGGGTGTGGGCCGGGAACCAGTCGGTGGTGCAGGAAAAAGAGGTCTGGCACTTTTTCAAAGGCCTTGATCACATTTCCCTTCCGGTGCGAGAACCTCTACCTCCGTGGGATCTACTGCTGGTACTGGCAAAGCTCATGGGCAAGCCATTCGAACCAATGCACAGGTGTGATCTCTCTCACCTGTCGTGGAAGACCACCTTCTTGGTGGCTATTACGCCAGCCAGAAGGACAGGAGAGCTCCAGGCACTTTCATCGAGTCTGCTTACCTGGTCTTCCACAGGGACAACGTTGTCCTGCTCCACCCAAAATTCCTTCCAAGGTGGTGGTCGGAGTTTCACCTTAATCAGGTGTTGACTCTGCTGGTGTTCTACCCCAATCACACCTCGGAGGCCGAATATAGACTCTCATACTCTGGACCCTAGAAGGGCTCCGCTTACTATAAGGAGCGCGACGGCTGAAATTGGAGATTTGCCAGCTGTTTGTCACCTACGCGGAAGCCACACCTGGCAGACCTGCAGCCAAGCGGATGATAAGCAGGTGGGTCACCTCCTGCATAGATCTCTGCTATAGGTTGGCGGGCATGGAGCCTCCCAGAAGGATAAGAGCTCATTCTACCCGCCATACCACTGCATCTATGGCTGCTTCAGGAAGTCCTAGCCAGGAAATCTGCAGGGCTGCTACCTGGAGTGTACACACCTTCATTACCCACTACCACATCGACCTTGAGTCACACCGGGATGCTGGTTTGGGGCCTCGCCTCAGTCTCTATTCCCTAAGTAGGGGTGTGCGCTTGCCTCCCTCCTCCCGGAGAACTGCTAGGAGTCTGCCAATAAGTGTGGATGAACAACATATCCATGTCCCTAGAAATACAGGTTATTCACCTGTAACAGGAGTTCTAGGAATGGTATATGTTGTTCATCCTCACGACCTCCCTGGCTTCGACGCACAACCTGAGCTTCCAGCAAGCCAGATCTGGCGTCATGGGGCGGAGTCGAGAGTTTTACCACCCGGGTGGGCGGGAGGAGCCAGCTTGAAGACCTTCCGGCAAGATTTAAAGCGGCAAGGATACCTGCCAATAAGTGTGGATGAACAACATATACCATTCCTAGAACTCCTGTTACAGGTGAGTAACCTGTATTTCCTGGGGTTAGAAGAAAAAATTACTCACCATAGTGATCTTGTTTTTCCAAAAGGATCACTCAATATGATCAAAGACCCTCCCTGCCTCCCCTATTAGAACCTATAGAAGTCGCTCTGCATCCCTGCATTGGGGTATTTTCTTTTCTCATATATTGGTTAAGGTAGAGACTTAATCAATCAATCAAATCTTTATTTATTCAGGTGAACATCATTGAGCAGAGCTCATGTGCAAGATGGACCTGATAAGGTCAAGGTTCAATAGTTGGTATGTAAACAGATACATTTAAAATAATTATATATACATAATCAAACGACAGAAGTTGATTAAAACATAACAGGATAAGGTAGGATATATGAAAAGTACACTAGATAATACAGTATATACATATCCCAGTGGAGGAATCAAGGCATACACTCAACATAAAGCACCGAAAAATTTCCAAGTTCCAGGGCAAGCCAATGCAGACAAGGAGACACAGTGTTTGAGTGACTGAGAAAATGGTGATCACAGCCTCTGGTAAGAGACATGGAAGGGAGGTATGGGGACTCGGACAGGGGCTGGGGCTAATACTGGAAGGTGTAAGGAGAGTAATAAGGGGCTGGGGTAAGGGCCAGGAATTAGTGGGAGAAGATTATAGCCAGGGTAGCAAATTCAGTGTAGATAAGGTTATAGGGAACTGAAGTACCATGAAATGAGGGCTGCTGGGAGGGAGAATTGTGGGGATAAGTTATGGGAAATGAGTTGCAAATGATGATAGTTGTCTGGAAGGGGGAGGGTAAGGAATGTGAATAGACTAGAGCTTGTGGTAGCAGTTGCATTTCTCTGAGAAGAGACTTATGCAAAGCTGTTTAAAGGATGCTAGAGGTACAAGGTTGATCAGCTTCAGGGACTTCTGTAAAGTATTCCATGCTATAGCTAGAGAATAGCTGATTGCAGACCTCCCTTGCCAGGTGTTGACTTTAGGCACCTTGAGCATGATGAAGTTGTTGCTTCTTAGGGCATAGGAGCTAGCTGTGGCCTGTGTGAAGCAGTCTAAAATATAATTTGGAAGCTTCTTAGACGACGCTCTGTAAATCCTTAGTGCAGCATTTCTGTTTCTTCTGAGGTGTAGGGATGCCCAACCAACTGCAGCATAGAGAGAGCAGTGATGAGTGTTAAATGGAAGATCTGTTATAAACCTTAGTGCTCTGTGGTACAAGGTATCCAATTTGCTTAGACAGGAGATGGGGCAGTGATTGTAAAGGAACTCTGCATAGTCAATAACTGAAAGAAAAATGGCCTGGACCAACCTCATCTTAGAGTCTCTGGTTAGGAAGTGTTTTATTCTGAAGAATAGGCCAAGCCTCTGGCAAAGTTTTTTTAGAAGTTCTTCAATGTGATGTGTGTAATCAAGCCTGCTATCTATCCACACACCCAAATATTTGAATTTTTCTACATAGTCCAGACTTTCTCCAAGGATAGTGGATAGCTGGGGGAGATGGTTTAGTGAGGAGGTATTTGTATAGCTTTGGTTGGAGAAAAAACATTGCTTTTGTTTTCTTTGCATTTAAAAGAAGCTTTTTTCCAGTAGTTGATGTTGTAATAAGGAGAATTCTGCTTGTAGAATTTAACAAGCTATTGCAGGTGATAGGTTGCTGACATGCAAAACTGTGTCACCTGCAAACATGTCAACAGTGGCTTTGGTGAGGTTTGAGTCAATATTATTAATGTAAATGGCAAAAAGGATAGGGCCCAGGATAGATCCTTGCAGAACTCCTCTTAGAAGTGGTTTTAGTGGAGATAGATCACCTTCAGCTTCCTTGCTGTGACCTATCTGTAAGGTAACACCTGAACCACTTAAGGGAGGGTGGGTCCAAGCCTATGGAATGCAAGGAAGAGAGTAGCAGCTCATGGTCCACTGTGTCGAATGCCTTGCTGAGATCTAGAAATACAGCACATACACTGTTCTTTTTATCCAATTCAGTTTGCCAGTCATTTGTAACTTTGGCCAGTGCAGAGATAGTACTATGCCTAACCCTAAACCCAGACTGAGCTGGATTTAAGAGATTAGCATCTTCAAGGTATACTCTTAGCTGGATGTGCACTAATTTCTCTAGCAGCTTGGATAACACTGGAAGAATGGATATAGGCCTGTAATTGTTGAGGTCCATGGGGTCCCCTGATTTTAGTAGGGGAAACACTTGGGCTGTTTTCCACATTGTAGGAATAGAACCAGAGATTAATGACAGATTAAGAAAAATGTGTTAAGGGAACTACAAGTGCATGTATTGCAATCTTTAGAAAGTAGGAGTCAAGGGAGTCTGCCCCTGCACTTTTTTTGACATCCATTTGCAACATTAGATCCTCTACTTGCTTCAACAGGATCGGTTTGAAGGAGAAGGAAGAATCAGTTCTCTGAGCTCCAGTGTGTTGGGAGCTTAGTTGTGTATTTAGCAGATTAGCTAGGGAGGTGTCAAAAGCAAGGCCAGCAGTTGTGAAGTGATTATTGAAAGCACCCAGTACTTCCATTCTGTCTGAGATTGTACCCTTATTTTTTTTTTTTTTAACTTTCCTTTTAACCCTCCTTGTCTGCCCCCGGGGCCCACTCCTTCCTTCCTCTCCACCACCTCTGTACCACCTCCGTTGGGATCTGCCTCTAGAGTGCCTCCTTTCTCCTCCTGCAAATTGGGGTCTGTCCCTCTTTTTGGTGGCCCAGATGGTACCTGAGAGGATATCATCTAGGGCCTCCGGGAGGGGTCCTCTTTCTCCCTGGTTTCCCTGCCCCTGGGACGCCCAGCGCTAGGACATATGTCCCGAGAGGAGGCGTCTTAATACGCCAGATCTCTCATGCGCCACCGACGTCCCCCTTCCCCAGCTTCGACGAATGGAGCTGCCTTCATCCCCTTCAGTTGTCAGTGCTTCCACCGGCTGCGAAGGGTGATGCAGAACGCGGATGCATTCTTGGTTCCCACCCCTGGGAGAGGAGAGCATCCGTTGGGACGCTCGATCCTCTCTCCCCCCCCCCGCCGACCAACAGCCACCCGAGTCCCCGAACCCGGGTCGCCAGCATAGCGCGAGGTGTGGCATCCAGCACCTCAACCCTCAGCGCCACCGGGCCGGCTCTGAGATTGTACCCTTACTGTTGTGCAATTGAGTTGGTAGTGAGGTGCTAGAGTCCTGTCCTAAAATACCCTTAATGGTGCTCCAGAACCTAGCAGGATTGTGGTAGGAGGAGTCAAGTTCAGCCCTATAAAAGGCAGCCTTTGTATCCCATACTTTCCTGGTACAGCTATTTCTGGCTTTCTTAAACATCACCCAGTCATTTGGGGTCTTGGTCTTCCTCGTCAGTTTCCATAGCTTGTCTCTCCCCAGCAGTGCAGATTTAAGGTCAGCTGAAAACCAGTGGCAAGATTTGTTTCTTATTCGAACACTAGTGATTGGTGCATGAGTGTTAAGGGCAGCTAGTACTATGCTGTTTAACACCTGATGTGCTTTTTCCACAGAGTGTGCTAAGTAAAACTCTTGCCATCTTGTTGAATGAGTTAGATCATGGAGATATCCCTCAATATTGAAGTTTTTCTTGGATCTCCTCCGTAGGAATTTTGCTGGGGGTGCTGATTTGCTGGATGATCTTACTCCTGCAATGAGGCAGTGCTCAATTAGTCACTGAAAAGCACTCCAGTGTGCGTGAATAGGTGGGGTTTATTCACCAGAATGATGTCAAGTAATGTGCTGTTGCTTCTATTCTTTAAGTCGATTCTTGTTGGCTCATTTATCAGTTGTGAGAACCCGTGTGTATGACAGAATGAAACTAATGGTGCTGCTGCCTTGGAAAGCCAATTTAGATTTAGATCACCTAGGATTATGATGTCTTCCGTGCTCAGTTTGATCAGATTCCCCAGGTGGGTTAGAAGCTTGTGATTAGCAGAGGGGGGCCTATAGCAGCCAACTAGCTAAAAAGCTGCCATATTGGAGAGAGTTACTTTGAGGGATATACATTCGAATTCTTTGGGCATAGATGTTGCATTAAGGCAGGATACAGATATATTGGATTTTACATATATAGCTACTCCACCACCCCTTGTCTGGCGCTCCGCTTTGAATATTTGATAGTTAGGTAAGTTTACATCCCTATCTGCTGTGGTGGGTTTGAGCCATGTCTCAGACACCACAAGAAAGTCTGGCAGGGTATGGGCAACCCAGGCTTGTGTCAATGTGAGCTTTTTTAGGAGGCTGTATGCATTGATATGTAGAAAACTTAGGCCTTTGGTTGAGGCTAGGTCTGCTGGTGAGGTGATACACTCAGGAGGGCCTGGGTTGATTTCCACATTTCCAATACAGATCAGCACAAAGAATAGGAGTTTCATAAGGGCTTCAAGAGATAGGAAGAGGGGACTGTCTTTGACCCTCCTTTTCTTATTCAGCGGCCACTGTTTTGAGGTATTTCAGTCGGGGTTATGGCTTCGTACTGAGACACTAAGTAGTAGTTTGGTGGTCAGGCGTAATGGGGAACTGTATACCCAATAATGGAGCATCGAGCGGAATATACACATGACAGTTTGCGTCCCTTTATGGAGGTTACCCCACTGATTGTGATGTGGCATCGGTAGGGCATATGTGAGGATCCGGTCATATTCCAATAAAGGCAAATCAGAGAGGCTAGGAAGGTGGGTCGCATTTTTTAGTGTGGTATTGACCGGGGGGATATCTTTCTCATTGAACATCACGAATGATAGAGAAAGAAATAGCCAAAGGAATCTCCCCATTGTGAAAGCGGTATTGGTGACTAACAAGCTGAAAATCGATAGTGTAGCAACAGGGAGAACAGTAAGGAAGGGCTGCTGATTTGGTGGCACAGCATGGGCAATGAGACAAATTATTGGTTAGCATGGTGTTGGGGGCGAGAGATGAGATTCGGCGGGAAGATGCCTATAAATGTAACACACAAGGAGGGGGAAGGACGGATGGGCAAAAATTTTGCGGCTTTCCTGTACCTTCCCTCGCTGTCCCTCCCGGCTTCGTGGTCCCTGGAGGCGGCCTAGCGGTTAACCGCCTGGCACTGGAGCATAGCCCCGGCGCTCAACTGAGTGCTTTGGGCAGGGAGCTTCAACTGGGAAGAGACAGAGGAAGGCACAGCAATTAGTAAAATAGCAGAAGCAAGTGTTTCTGCTGAGCAGAGTGATAAAAAATTTACACAACAAAAGGCTGTGGGGGGGGGGCTCAGGCGCTGTAGCATCTGGCCCACTTTAAAACACACTAAAGGCTGTAATCACATTAAAACAGTTCCTTTAACATTTGCCCCTTAGATTTTCCACTTTGCCAGCAAAACAGCTCTTTCTTGCACAATTTAGCAATATTTTCAAACCCCAAAAACAGCTTTTGGCAGTGCAATTTTTAGTCAGTGGAGCAGGGGGACCAGTCGGCTGCGAGGCCTTGAGAGCGCTTGCCTTCCAATTGGCCGCGGCTTTCCCGTACCTTCCCTTGCTGTCCCTCCCGGCTTCGTGGTCCCTGGAGGCGGCCTAGTGGTTGCCGACCGCCCGCTGGTGGAGCATAGCCCTGGCGCTCAACTGAGTGCTTTGGGCAGGGAGATTCGACTGGGAAGAGACAGAGAAAGGCACAGCAATTAGTAAAATAGCAGAAACAAGTGTTTCTGCTGGGCAGAGTGATAAAAAATTTACGCAACAAAAGGCGGTGGGGGGGCTGAGGCACCATAGCGTCTGGCCCACCTTACTACACACTAAAGGCTATAATCACATTAAAACAGTTCGTTTAACATTTGCCCCTTAGATTTCCCACTTTGCAAGCAAAACAGCTCTTTTTTGCACAATTTAGCAATATTTTCAAACCCCCAAAACAGCTTTTGGCAGTGCAGTTTTTATTCAAGGCAAGTCAATGGAGCAGGGGGACCAATTGGCTGCGAGGCCTTGAGAGCTCTCGCCTTCCGATTGGCTGCGGCTTTCCCGTACCTTCCCTCGCTGTCCCTCCCGGCTTCGTGGTCCCTGGAGGACTCACTTTGTTTAACCAGTTGGTGTCCAAGTGGTCTTAAAGTTTCTTAAGTTTGTTGGTTAAGGATGTTTTGAACTGAAAGGGCAAAAATGTTATTTTAATGTTGTTAATTTTTAGCTAGTGGGTCTTTTACCCAGTGAGACTCCTTAAGAATATGAAGCACTCAGAGTGCAACAGTTGCTAGGGTAGCAGTTTGAAAGTGGCATGAGCCACTTGAGAATTCCTTAATTTGCATAAAATTCTATTTCTCGGAGCAGTTCAACACAGGAGGCTGACTGCATTAAGTTTAATCATAATGAGTGATCCTTTTGAAGAAACAGGATTACTATGGTGAATATTTTTTTTCTTATTTGTTAAACTAGTTTAAAGGTGTAATGATCCGGTGATCTAAGAATAATTATTTTCATTTTTTTCATTTTTATTTTTTATACTTGTAAGATGATCAAACTGCCCGTTTTCACAAGCAACAAGTAAAACACAAAAAACACACATTATCCTAGTAGAAAGCAATACAAAATACATATACGGTAAATAACAGATATTAACAATCACATATAACATTCAGTCCAATTACATAGTTAGTGAAAGCAATTACACTCTGATTTGATATTGAACCATTGAACCAACCTATACTTAAATGTCCTCACTATACTAGAATTTGTTACAGAAGAGGAAATACTATTAAAAAACATTACGGTCTTATAAATAACTGATTTTTGACCTATGACTTTCATATGTAACCCCTAGATGGCGCTATCCCAGGGGCTACTACCCCTGCCTGATTTGCCACTAACAGGTTGAGGGGCCTGGATCCGATGGCGGGTGCCTCCACCCAGAGGTCAGGGTTTGCAATAGTTAAACTAACTTGGTCACAGCCCTCTGGGACACTGCAACCCCCCTTTCTTCCCACTAGTGGCCCACACAATATATCAAGAATTACCTTCACAGTATACACTTACCCCCAGGACTGGTTCAGGCACTGGGACCTCCTGTAAAATAAGATACAGTGCAACAATCACAGTACAATACTTAACATAGACAAATACCTCAGGCAGTATAACTTTGCTGAAACAAGCAGCTCTGATTTATTTAGGGGGATATAACAAGGACAGGGGGGAATGAGGTTAATTAGCTTATCACTTTACTCATCTACCTATGGCTCTGTGCACAGGCCTATCCCTACCAGTTATTGTCCCTATATACCCAAGCCCTAGTGGCTAGTCCAAACCGTGGCAGCTGGTAGGGGCCCTTTCACACAGAGAAAATAAAAATTAGTTAAACAGTCAGCAGTACAGTAATTCCATTTGGATTCAATGTGGCAATTCAACAGGAGCGACCCTGAATTAGTACTCACGACTCCAAACAAGATAGGGTCCTTCAATGTCAGCAGGGCTACTCTTGAGCTCCACGAGACTCCTCACACATTTATATGGTAAAAAGAAAGTACTATACCAGGCAGGCTGCTTCTCTATCCCGATCGCAATTACTGCACAATACCCGGAGGAAGAACACACACAGATTCAGTTCCTGACAGACCGAGCGCAATTCAGCAATTTCTCCAGTCTTCTACAGGGTGAGCTTGGTTTCTACTCTTCAGATATCCTTTGATTCTCTTCACAGGACGGATTCAGTCCTAACAAGCAGTTACACAAGCTGCAGACCGGAACTCGGGGCCTTACACACGTTTCCCGACTAAAACTGCACACTGAAAAAGCACAGGGCTCCTTCCCTCTTCACTGCCAGAGCTCAACTGAAACTCCAGCAGACAAAACCAGGCACTTCCTTTGAGTTCCTCCCAGTTCTTGGCTGGATTGGTTGTCACTCACAATAGACTGCCCTGTTGGTCCAAAAGGCCGAAGTCCAAACTACATCTCCCAGAGTCACTGCCCATACAATCCTCTTGTGGCTGGCTCAGATTATGAGTCCAAGTTCTGATTCGTCCAAGGCACCATTTTAGAGCTACCTTAACCCACACTGTTTGGTCCAGTTCAGCAGTTCAAAACTAGAATGGGGAACTAGGCAAACACAGTTCAAACTGCAAAGAAAGCAGGTTAGACAAACTGTTTTTTCATTATTACTCTAAATGATTTCTGGCAAACAGTTACATCTTTCAGATAGGTTCCCTTGCACTCTAGTGACTGCAAAATGGAGTGAATTGGCAGCAGCTCGAGTGGTACTCAAGCAGAGAAGCACACAGTCCCCCCCATACAAACTAATTATGTCTGCAAGCAGACAGCTCTTAAAGAGACAGTACCAGAGGCTCTAAAAACACTCACTGATAAATGGCTTAAACGCCAAACACCATTCAGGCTTGGAGCATTCAAGCAAGCTCCTGGAAGTCTTTTGGGAACCCCCATTTGCAGGGGGGTTACACATATATAAAGGAATAACAAATAATTGCCTATTATGGGACCTAGTATACCTTAACCCGATTGGAATCGGAAAAAGTGCAAAAATAGAGGGAAGCAGTAAGCCTAACACACCCATGAACCTGCAAGTTCAAGTAGACATCTGTTTCAGTGCTAACATTATTCACAGTTTAACATTAATTCTGTCCAGAAGTGAAGGGCAGTTAGCTTCCTTAGTTAATATACACTGGTGAGTATTATATGGCAAGCCAGTCATAAACCGTAAAATACCATTATAAGTAATCCTGAGTTTATGCAACATTTTTTCATTTGTACCTGAATAAATCAACAAACCATAATCCAACAAACTTAATAATAAACTATGTGCAACTAACTTTTTGGATTCTAAAACAAGAAAAGAATTTATCTGAAATAACATACCCAATCTCTGATGAATTTTCTTAATTAATGTATTGATATGATTTTCAAAAGAAAGTTGAGAATCTAAAATAATCCCTAAATAATTAAAACTGTCAACAAATTCAATATTATTACCCTGCAAATCCATTATTGAAACAGTAATATTTCTTAAGTTTCCTGGGACATGAAAAGACCGTAGCCTTAGTCTGATGAATTAAGAATTAAGTTACGGGAACATAACCAAATTTGGAATTTTTCAAAATCTTGTTGAACCCTAGCCAGGGCAGAATCAGGATCAGGACCAGCTGCAAACAATACAGCATCATCTGCATATAATATTATGTTCGACCCAGCACAAGACAAAGGGACTGCATTAATAAAAAGAGAAAATAGTAAGGGGCCCAATATTGAGCCCTGTGGTACCCCACATGAAATTGGAAGAGAGCTAGAACAAATATTTTAAATAATGGTCTTGTGTTCCCTTTTTTGCAAATAATCAAGAAACTATCGAATCACATCACTCAATATATTAACCTCCCTCAAAGATTCCAGTAACTGTAAATGATTAACCAAAGCAAAGGCCTTGGTGAGGTCCACAAACACCGCAGCCACGGAGTGTCCAGAACCAAGGGCACCCCCTACGCAGCTTGTGAACCCCCACCAAGGTCATCTCTGTGTTGCAACCCCTCCTAAATCCATGCTGACAACTGGATAACAAGTTATATTTAGACAAAAAATCTTGTAATTGATCAAAAACAATTCTTTTGAGGATCTTAGACAGGGGAGCCATCAAAGAAATGGGTCAATAATTTGAAACTGTCTGTCTACAATCGGACTTGAAAATTGGCCTAGTAACAGCAGACTTCCAAGTCCCTGGAAAAACATTGTTACAAGTGAAAAATTAAATAAAACTTTAAAAATCTATAGGCAGTCATATCCTGACTCATCACTGGTTTTGGGTTGTACTTAAGAATATCTCCAGGGTGATAATTTGAAAATAGAAACGAGGATGATCATTATTTCTTCCATCATGCGAGGTCTGTGATACAGAATTTTTGGAGTTGCAGTATTGGGGACTTAGAGGTTGTTTCAAAGCCCTGTTTAAAGATGTTTGTTTATGGCTAATCGTGTGGAATGGGGCAGGTGGGGGAGAGTGAGCTTATTTTCTAGTTGTTTTTTTCTCTGGTGTAGGAGGTTGGAGAAGTAATACCTATCAGAGGAGGTGGAATTGTTATGCTAAAGGGCAGTTTAATTGAAGAATTTCCTCACTCATGGCTGTAATAGCATTTGTAATTACCTATCTTTGGAATGCACTAATGTATTAATGATACCCTCCATATGATGTACCAAATTAGGAGTGTTAAAGACACTGTCTCTTCACAGAAGATATTTTTATTATGGAAATGCACTGTCCTACGGGCCATACTTGTATATGTTGCATTGTAAAATCAGTAAATATATAAGTTTAAAAAAAAAAGAATTACAATAGGTACGTAATTTCCATTTAGTGACTGTTACTGGAGAAGAAAGATATTTAGGGATTATCATCTTATATGATCTAAAGGTGACCAGACAGTGCACCAAGGCAGTGGGGAGAGCCAGTGGCATGCGGGGTGCATAGGAAGGGGTATCTCAAGCAGAAGAAATGAGGTGGTGATGCCACTGTAGAAAACGCTGGTGTGGTCTCACTTGGAGTATGGTGTACAGTTCTGGAGGCCACATCTTTGTAAGGACATAGACAGGGTGCAGGCGGTTCAGAGAAAGGCAACAAAGATGGTGCAGGGCTTGCACCAGAAGACATATGAGGAGAGATTGAAAGACCTCTATATTGTATACACTGGAAGAGAGCCGGGAATGAGGGGATATGATACAAACCTTCAAATATCTAAGGGGCATAAACAAAGTGCAAATGGGTAACATCTTTTAGTATATGAGGTGTAAAAGGACAAGGGGCCTGATATGAGATTGGAGGGGGGCAGGATAAGGGAAAATGTGAGGAAGTTTTTCTTTACAGAGAGAGTGGCGGATGCTTGGAATAGCCGATCCCAGGAAGTGATGGGTGCTAACGCAGTGAGGAGGGGCAAACATGCATAGGACAGACATAAAGGAACCCTAGATGTGGGGAACAGAGGTAAAAGCCACTGGCCAAGTAGGGTTAGCGGCCTCTGATGTAGACAGGATATACGGGCAGACTAGGTGGGTCTAGCGGCCCTTATCTGCTGTCAACTACCATGTTACTATGTAACCATCCCCCAGACTCACTCAAGTCTGTTTCTGGTCTTCACTCCCTTAGTTAGTTTGGGCTATGAAGGCATCATTGAATTGAGCCTTTTTACATGGATCACAGGGTTTTATTTAACTCCAAAAATTGATTAGCGTTTTGCTCATAAAAGTGCTAAAACATTGTGAAAATGCATAGCACTTGCCTCATTGTGTTCAACAAACATAACACTTCTAGAAAACCTATACAAATACTTTCTATACAGTTAGCATTGTCCCAAGAAAAAAACTGCTAATCAATTATTAAAACCCTGGATCAGAAGGGCTAGCTTATGCCCTTCTTAAGTTAGGTGTTGCAAGGCAAGGCAAAGGTTTATTTTTCAGGCGCCCAATCCCAGAGGCTCTTGGCGCCGAAAAATAACTATACACTATTCATAAAATACAACACAAAGAGACAACATACAAATAAAAACATCAGATAATAAAACTGTTAATAATGCTAATAATCCTTAAAAGGACTTTACCAGGAATACATACTAAAAGATAGCGTCTGGGAATGCTTGACTAAACAGGAGGGTCTTGAGGCAGGACTTAAATACTTCCACAGAAGGGGCCTTCCTTACCGATGGAGGGAGCAAGTTCCATAGGACAGGGCCGGCGACACTAAACACTCTATCGCTGGTGGTCTTTGACCTCGTCCTAGGAACCACAAGGAGGCTTCTAGAGGAAGAACAGAGGGAGCGGACAGAGGCAGCGGGTTTTAGAAGGGCAAACAAGTATCCAGGGCCCAGCCCGTGTAGGGCCTTAAAGGTTAGCAAGCCCACCTTGAAGAGGATCCTCCACCTGACTGTCAGCCAGTGCAGTTCACGCAGCATCAGAGTGATGTGGCAGTATTTATACTGCCCCATCAACAGCCTGGCAGCTGCATTCTGCATTAGCTGTAGCATGCAGAGGATGCCTTCTCGACCCCAAAGTAGAGCGCGTTGCAGTAATCAAGCCTAGACATTATAGGTTGATAGGTATTTTACATGATCGAGGGACAAGCCCATTGTGATCATGCCACTTAGGCTAAGTGGGTTGCAAACTTAGAGTCCTTCATATATATATCTAGTTGGGTTTTAAATTGTGTCAAATTTACACAATTCCTACGTCATAAGGGAGAGAATTCCAAATAGGAACTATTTGTTGAGTAAAGAATCGAGTTATTTTCGTAGTTCGATTGATAGATAAGAATAGTTTAAATTATGCGAGCGAGTTTGGACTGTAGTAGTGTTCCATTTCAAGTGTAATGTATCAAATAAATATTCATCTCTAGATGCTTTATAGAGTAAGCAGAGATCCCCACGTATTGATCTATATTCCATACTATACAAATTGAGCCATTTAAGTCTTTCTTATTAGATAGATCGCCCATTCCCTTTACATACTTGACAAACCTCTTTTGGACCTTCTCCCTAGATACTTTATCACCCCTCTGTGTAGGTGCACAAAATGAGGAACAATAATCAAAATTAACTCTTATAATACTGGAGTATAAGGGGACCATTATTGATGGTTCTCTGCTTTTAATGTTTCTAAATAAACAGTTACTTAATCTGGAACTTTTATTGACAGTAAAATGTAAGTGTTCAGTAAATTTTAATTTATTGTTAACAATAACACCCAGGTCTCTCTCAGTTGTAATAACCTTTAGAGTGCGGTTCTCAATATAATAATTAGCACATATATTACTTCCAAAATGCATAACCTTACATTTATTGATATTAAATTTCAGTTTGTGGTTATTGACCCAATCGGATATATGATTTAAATTATCTTGTAAAATGGATATAGATTCTGAGCTGTTAACAGTCCCTCCCAGTTTGGCATCATCAGCATATTTAATAATCCAGTTGCCGTTTTTTTATATCCATACCAGCTATGAGAATATTAAACAGCACTGGCCCCAAGACTGATCCTTGAGGGACTCCACTAGTAACAATGGTCCATGGGGAATAAAAAACCCTCAGAGCGACACACTGTCTTCTGTTGGATAACCATTGCATTATCCATTGAATCAAATACTTGTTAAGGTCTAGTTTTACTAAACAGTTGAATAGTATATCATATGAGGTGGAATCAAAGGCCTTTTCAAAGTCCAGATAGATGACATCCACTGGCAGGCCAAGTTCCAGAGCTTCACTCACAGGTTCGAAAAAATCTATCAAATTGGTCTGACAAGTTATGAAGGCATGTACCAAGGTGGGGAGGTCCAGAGGCAGAACTAGGGGCTTGATCCTGGTGATGTTCCTAAGATGGTAAAAGCTGGTCCAGACAACGGATGACACCTGTGCTTCAAATGTCAGTGCACTGTCAAAGGTCACACCCAGATCATGCACCCTAGAGGAGGCCTTCAGTGGCACGTATCCCAGGAATAACCCAGTAGCTGCACCAGAGGCCATCCTATCACGCCTTCTGTTCAACTCCACCACCAGTATTTATCTACTTAGTTTATGCTGCACCTCCTTGGTCAAAAAAGCACTGAGCCGGTTGATGCCGAGATAGCCTATACAGCACAAGCAAGTCTCGTGGGCACCGTGCATGCTTGGTCCTATCCCAGTGCCAGCCCACCTGAGGATTTCTGGCTCCCACAGGGTCCAAGTGCCTCCAGCTAGAACACAGAAGTGTGAATAAATAGTGAAGAAGATTAAGAATTACAGTAAGAATGTAATTTTCATTTCTGGAGGTCGCTTCTTCGTAAGGACGTAGACAGGGTTGAGGCAGTTCAGAGAAGGGCAACAAAGATGGTGCAGGGCTTGCACCAGAAGACATATGAGGAGAGATTAAAAGACCTCAGTATGTATACACTGGAAGAGAGGCAGGAACAAGGGGATATGATAGAAACCTTTCAGTATAGGAGATGTACAAGGACAAAGGGGCATGATATGAGATTGGGGGGGCAGGCTAAAGGGGAATGTGAGGAAGATTTTTTTCATGGAATGGGTGATGGATGCATAGAATAGCCTGCCACAGAAGGTGGTGGGAGCCACCACAGTGGGGGGCTTCAACATGCATGAGAATAGGCATAAGGGAACCCTAGAGGTGGGAAGGAGAGGCTAAAGCCACTGACCAGGTAGGGTCAGTGGCCGCTGATGTAGGTAGGGAGCGTGGGCAGACTGGATGGGCCTTGCAGTCCTTATCTGCCATCAATTACTATGTTACTTCTCCAGCAGCCTTGAGACTGCAATTATTCTCTGTTCTTTTTTCAGGAAGAGCTGAAAATCGCCAACTTGGTTTTCTCCCTAATGACTGAAGAAGAGTTAAACACAAGGGAAGCAGAACTTAATTATCAGCTTGACAAGATACGAAAGCAAAAGGTAAGAAACCAGGCTTTAACATAACCTTTTCTAAATTACCTAATTAACAAGGTGACCAAAATCTGAACTTGCTTGTGGCTTTCCACACTGCTACTACGAGCCACTAACCATCTCAGGAGAGGGGGCATCATCCACCTGAATCCTACCCAACCCCTATCACTGATTGCCACAGGAAACCTACCCTTGCCCTTGGGAGCCATCAACAAGTTGTGCCTCTCTTTAGAACTGTGGACCACTCAGCTGCCAGAATTTCACTCTGTTAGGCTCTTGTCCTCTAGCAGTCCTCCATGTTGTGGTCCTCCATGTGAAGGACCATAGTGCAAAGGACATCACAGGAGCCTGCCATGAAGTCAGCCAGGTAAGGCAGGTAGCAGCCAGAAACTCTGCACGTGCCAACATGGGTGAAGCTGTATAAAAGATAACTGCCTTGTCTGTTTGAACGTACTTAAGCTAAGTCCTAGCAACCCCTTCTCTGGGTGAGCACTACAGATTAATTTAGCAGCCTGTTTGTGTTGAAGTGATGCTTACTGCTACTACTGCTGTGTCCAGTTTAATTTAGTAAACTGCTAAAGTCTATGCTTACTGCTTTGCCCTATCTGGGGAAGCTCTAATAGTTAATTTAACAGGCTGTTTGTGCTGTAGTGCTACTTAATGCTAGTACTGCTACCTCCGGTTTAATTTAGTAAGCTGTGCTAAAGTTGAAGCTTATTGCTACACCCTATCTGGGTGAGCACTACAAGTTCAAGTAGACATCTGTTTCAGTGCTAACTTTATTCCTATGGTATAGGCGTGGGGCACAGAGGGGGAGGCAGTCACTTGTGGCACCTGTGGAGCACTCTTCTCTAGGGATATGCTCTGGAGGAGGGGGGACGCTGCTCCATCTGCAGGACCATGGCAGAATCCATGGTCAGCTGATGGCAACAAGGGTAGAAATATCTCAGCTGCAACAGCTCATCTTGAGCCCCACTCCCCACTCCCCCGGAGGCCCACTGATCCAATCGGGTGGAAAATAGTGGATGAGTGATCAGGAGAGGCAGGGTTAGCCACAAGGAGGTTGTCCAACCCAGCACCATCCAGATGGCAAACCACTTTGCACCCCCTAGAGGAGGCTCAGATACCTGACTCCGCTGGGGGGGGGGCTCTGAGTCAGTCGCAGGTGAAGGGCAGGACAGCGTGATTGAACCCAAGGGTGCAAAAAGAAGCAAGTCTACCAGGAAAGTTTTTTTATCGCAACATTATTTGTCCACCACGGTGGACTTGGCAGGGGCTATGACACCCCCCCGCAGAGGGGAACATCCTCCAGCCCATTGGGGCCATCATGGGTCCTGCTGGGTCCCAGTATATTCTTTCATTTTCTCCCCTGCGCCCATGCCTGTGCAATGGGTGCAGCAGCTGTCTCCACCTCCGTGGAGGCAGTCAAGCACCTTGGGCGTGGGCTGAACCCCTCTAGTTGTGCTGACACACATAGCACAAACCCCCACCACCCTCGAAGAAAGAGAGCAGTCTGGATGCTCAATCCTTACCTCCCCAGCTAACCCGCAAACCACCTAAGTCTGTTCCCGAACCTGGGTCGCCAACGTGGTACGAGGTGTGGCATCCAGCACCTCAACCCTCAGTGCCACCGGGCCAGCTCAACCAGGAAAGTCTTCGTGGTTGGGGACTCGGTGATCAAGGGTCTTGAGAGGGTGGTGGAAGGGAGTTTGGAAGGGAGGGAGTTGGTCAGGTGCTTTCCTGGTGCATGGGCCATCCACGGTTTAGATACTATAGCGAGAATGGCAGAGAGGGAGTTGGGGGGAGCTGGGGGTACTGGTACTCCTGGGTACCCATGATCTGGTGAACCAGTCTGTGGAGATGGTGGAGTGGAAATTTTGTAGATCTGGGGACCGACTGTCAGCACACTCAGCCTCTCTGGTCTTTTCTTAGATCCTCCCTGTGTGGGGCAGGGAAAGGAAGAAGGATAGAATTAAGAGGGATGAGATACAGGAGTTTAATGTGTGGCATAAGGGATGGTGTCAGAAAAAGGGGCACCACTTTGTGGGGTACTGGGGGACTTCTGGGACAGGAGGATCTTCAAAGATGATGGACTTCATCTGACATAAGAAGGGACCTGCGAGCTGAGTAGAAGTTTGATGTCTATATGGCACATTTAAACTTACTGCAGGGGAGACTGGGACTAACGGAACTATGGCAACAGGTGAGAGGAAGAGGATCCTAGCTAGTGCTCCCCCACATCTGAGATCTTGTGACAGCTCAGCTAGTATAAAGAGGGTTGAGTTCCAAGCTGGGCTAGATGTGGGGACATTGCAAGGGTGGAACACAAAGTGTGTGAACACCAAGAAAAACAAAAGGCTAAGAGAACATGGGAAGCTCAGGGGTATTTGGGACAGGGCTGAACAAGGCCCTCTCCCATATGTTATTTAGAAAGAGTTTAAATGCAAGGATCTGTTCTATCCTTTCCTTTTCTGTCTCTTGTCTGACTGGTTGCCCAAACAAATTTTCTTGTGAGACCTAGGAACTGATCACTCCAACGGTTTTGTAGTTCTCCACCTTTCACTAACTCTCTGCCTTCCCGTTCTATTTCTGTCTTTTCTTCCCCGTTGTATTATCTATGGGTATAAAAGTGTATGTGAATCTTTATGTGAAATGTCACTGATGCTGGGATCCTGGCCCAGATATTCAAAGGGTTGGGCGATTAGGCAACGGTGTTCGCCATGCACAACCCACTGATGTGCCCCAGCGATATTCAAAAGGGAAAAGTATGCTGCACAAATCCCAATGTGCCGAGCACATCAGAATGTGGCGCAGGCACAGTGGGGGACATGCCCATGCATAACTTGCACAGCCCGATATTCAGCCCAGATGTGCAGAGCCATTATGCCAACCCTACTTAGCCTGCACAAAGTTAAGCCAAAAAGAACAAGTAATGTGCCACCCACAGGTGAGTTGCCGCATTGCAGGGTGCAACACGCAGCTGCCACCTGTGGGTGGCCACCCGAGTTCCTACTGCACCTGGCGGCACCCCCTCATGCCCCATCGCGGGCATCTGTTTATATAAACCCCCCCCTCCAATATCCCTGGTGGTCCAGTGGACCGAGTGCTGCCTGATCGCGGGCATCTGTTTAAATAAACCCCCTGTTCTCTATCCCTGGTGGTCCAGTGGACCGCTATGTGCCCGATCGCGGGCATGTGTTATAATAAAAAAGTCTTCCTTGTCCAATATCCCTGGTGGTCCAGTGGACTGCTATGTGCCCGATCGCGGGCATGTGTTATAATAAAAAAGAAATCCTCGTCCAATAGCCCTCTTGGTCCAGTGGACCGATTGCTGCCCGATCATGGGCATCTGTAAAACATACAACGTCCTATTACCCTGGTGGTCCAGGGTACCCTCCTCCACCCGCTCACTGAGCCCCACCATCCTGCTCCCCCTCCGGTCAGCTGGTCGTGGCAGCACCTCCTGCCTGCACGCCCGCCGACTGGCACCTCAATGGAGCTGCATCTGTTGAAATAACATCCCAGCCAATATCCTTGGTGGTCCAGTGGACTGCACTCTGCCCGATCACGGGCATCTGTAAATATACAACATCCTATTACCCTGGTGGTCTAGGGTACCCCCCTCCCCACCCACTCGAGCCCCACCCTCGCCCCTCTCCTCTCCAGCAGGCGGGCGGCAACACCTCACCTGCCTGCCGCCCCTCCGCCGGCCAGATTGACACTCGTCATGGTTGCATGCCCATTGGTTCACTAGCGTGAGCCAATGGGTGTGCAGCCCATACCGTACTCACACATTACAGATATGTGAATGAAGTCCTAAAATACCCACTGAGCCCCACCGCCCTTGCTCCCCCGTCAGCGCAGAGCACCCCACCTCGCCTGCCACCCCGCTGCATCTGGACTGTGTAGTACGGTAGTGGGCTGCACGCCCATTGGCTCACGCTGTGGACCAATGGGCGTACAGCCCTACCTTGCGGTGTCAGTTGGCAGGCGGAGGGGCTGCAGACGGGTGGGGTGCTGCCGCCTGCTGCTGACTGGGGGGGAGCGGGGCAGTGGAGCTCAGTGGGGAGGGGGGTACCGCTGGACCACCAAGGATATTGGACCTCTCCATTTTATTACATATGCCTGCGATCGGGCTGCGAGCGGTCCACTGGACCACCAAGGATATAGGACTTTTCTTTTAACACATATGCCCGCGATCAGTCCACTGGACCACCAGGGGTATAGGACTTTTCTTTTAATACATATGCCCATGATCGGGCTGCGAGTGATCCACTAGACCACTAGGGATATAGGACGTTTTTATATGCTACATATGCCCACGATCGGGCTGCAAGCGGTCCACTGGACCACCAGGGATATTGGATGTTTATTTCTACTACATATGCCCTCGATCAAGCATTGGGAAGGGGGGTGCGCCGCCGCGAAGGTGCAGCTAGAGCTCGGTGGCCACTCACATGCGGCAGCTGCCATGTTGGCGCCTGCAATGACAGCCACCTGTGGGTGGCCAGCTGTTGTTCCTTTTTTGGCTCACCTGTAGCAGCGCCAAGTAGGGTTGCGCGTGATGAACTCAGCACATCCGGGCTGAATATCGGATGCGTGGAGAATGCATGGGCACGCCCCTACCTGCCCCAAGATGCACTACTGATGCCCAACGCATCTGTGATTTGTGCCAGGCTCAGTCCTTGCTTGAATGTCATTGGGCACATCAGTGGTTGCGTGATGGCACAACAGTGTGCGCTATGCACAACCCTTCTGAATATCCAGGCCCCAGGGCACAAAAGTAACTGTAGGTAGCAGAAAACTATGCAACTAGAACAGCATTTCATCAGTGGTAAACAAAGTCATTGCATACAGTATTATGTCTTGCAGAAGTAATGTTGCAGTACAACATTACACAGTAGTTAACAATTCATTATATGCAGTCATGCAGGGACAGAGCAAAGGGTACAAGGTAGATACAGAACACTTTCTAATCCAGTGAATACGTGCAAACACCATGAGGAACTGGTATTGCAGGATACAAGAGAGTAGAGCTTCTGGGGACATGGTAGACACATCAAAACACAACAGCGGTACATGGATGTAATTTTATCCTCACACTGGGTTTTGTGATGCATACCTGGATGATGTTGTGGTGTACAGTCCAGACTGAAAAAAGCCACCTGGAACACCTACGAGCAGTTATAACATCGATCAGAAAGGCAGGTCTGATAATCAGTTCTATCAAATGTGCATTGGGCATGCAAGAAACCAGATATTTGGGCTGTGTTTTGGGAAATGAATAAGTCAAGCCAGAAGTTTCAAAGATAGAAGCTGTAGCTAACAGCCCTGTCCCCAAAACCAAGAAACCTGTCTGGTCATTTTTAGGGCTGGCTGGTTATTATCGGAGGTTTGTTCCCAACTTTGCCAAGTTAACTACTCCACTCGCTGAACTCACAAAGAAACAGTACCCAAATAATGTGAAATGGACCCCAGAGTGTGATGAAGCTTTTAAGCCTGCATTATGTTCAGCCCCTGTTTTGAGAAGCACATACTTTGAGAAACAATTTCTGTTACAGACTGATACATCAGAGATAGGCCTAGGTGCAGAGTTTTGAGTCAAAATATAAATGGGCAGGAACATTCCATTCTATATATCAATAGGAAATTGAACGACAGAGAGAAAAGGTACTCCACCATTGAAAAGGAATGCCTTGCTGCATAGTGGCCATGGAGTTCCTTAAGTTTTATTTACAAGAAGCTGACTTTGTACTTGTAACAGATCACAATCCTCTCTGTTGGCTTAACCAAATGAAGGATAACAGTTCTGGAATAACACGGTGGTACCTGGCATTACAGCCATTTCAATTTAAAGTGATGCACAAATCTGGGAAAGACAATGTCAATGCTGATTTTCTGTCAAGATATGGATCAGGAATTGAGAATTCCGAAGGTTGAACAAATGTGAGCTGAAATGTCTCTGTTTGCTGTGCTTCATATGCACACAGAACTGTAAAAGTTATAAGCTAATTTTAGATAACAATTTAATAGAAAGTTCTGGAAACCTGTTTTTGTAAAACAGGTTTCCTGTTAAAGAGGGGGATATGTGACAGGGTTGAATAAGGCCCTGTCCCGTTTGTTATGCACAAAGAGTTTAAATGCAAGGGTCTGTTGTATCCGCTCCTTTTCTATCTCTTGTCTGTCTTTTTGGTTGCACAACCATATTTGCTTATGAGACCTAGAAACTGATCACTCTGACGGTTTTGTAGTTCTCCACCTCTCGCTGTCTCTCTGCCTTCCCTTACTGTTCTATCTTTTCTTCCCCCTTGCATATGTGGGGGTATAAAAATACTGTATATGTGAATCTTTGTGTGAAACTGGGATCCCTTTATTTGAAACTGTATCCCTTTGTTTAATAATGTATATAGTTTTACCATTGAAATTACTGCAAAGCTATTTGGAACTAAAGGGGTTAACCTGAAATGTAGTTTTTAAAGCCTTTTGTTAGAGATGTAAACAAGAGGTCCATTCTGGGTCACTATGTTCTTTTTGCTGCACCTGCTGAAACTGACAAGAACACTGTATGAGAAGCAGAATGTTCTCTTAACAAGCTCCCTGCAAAGACTTGTTATAAAAACAGCTGCAGTGTTTTGCAAGAGGGAGACACAGAGACTGAGATTGGAAATTGAGAAAAAAAACTCAGAAGGACTCTGCATTCTATTGCCACTGTAAATAGTTATACTGAATTTTTATTTTATTGTTATTAATAATAATAATAAAAAAATGCGAATTATGAACCTGCTCCTGGTTTTCCTGTGCCTTCTGACCTGTGCCTCAATGCCCCTTCTTCCAGTTGATGTGTTCATTGGGCCTAACACAGGTTGCTACCTCTGCAACCCATGTACATGGCCATTCATTGGATCTTGTCTTCCTGCTGGGAACAGAGGTCTCTGACTTTATGGTTGACCCAGTCATTTGGTCGGATCACCACACTGTGAGGTTCTCATTCAAGGCCCCTCCCAATAGACCTTCCCATACAGAGATGGTCCAGTACTGCCCTTTAAGGGGTTTGACCCCACAGGGTCTAGCGGCAGTGCTGGACCTATCAGGTATGATGAGTGCATGTGAAGAGCCAGGGAAGTTGGTCCTAGCCTATAACGGTGATTACGGAGGCCCTTGATTCTGTTGCACCTGTCCATGTTCAGCCTCTCACTTCACAGCAGAGATCCCCCTGGTTTGATTAGATGCTCAGGAAGATGAATATGAGGGGTCGAAGGTTGGAGCGGCGCTGGCAGAAATCTGAATCTGATGAGGACAAACTTAGATTAATATCCCATTACAAAGACTATCAATCAGCAATCTCTTGTAAGAAGGCAGAGTTCCTGTCCAAGAAGATTGCTGCAGCAATCAACAGACCGGCTCAACTCTTCCGCACCATTGTCAGGCTTTGTAATCCTGCCTGTCTTCAGTGCTGCAGAGCTTTTTCACAATGAAAGTGTGATGAGTTTGCTCTGTTTTTTGCAGATAAAATTGCCACCATCGGGTTGGAGATCCATTTAGCTCCCTCCAATGGAGTGTGCAGTGATCATTCAGAAGTCACGAGTAATCGGATCATCTGGTCTGATTTTGACCAGTTGACTGTTGTGAAGGTCATCCAGGGGATGAGGCCAACCTAGAGTAATTTGGATCCGAGACCAATGTACCTCCTTGTGGGGTGTGTTGATGCTATTTGCCCAGTCCTAGCTAGGATAGTCCAGTGCTCCTTGGTGACAGAGGTCTTCCCGAGCCTTTAAAGGAGGCTGTGATGAGACCCCTTTTAAAGAAAGCTTCACTGGAGCTGGACTACCTGGCTAATTATGGACCTGTCTCAAACCTTCCTCTTGTGGGTAAAGTTATTGAGAAGTTGGTGGCCCATCAACTGGAGACCCATTTGTCAACGCATGACATCTATGGCCCTCTCTAGTCTGGCTTCAGGAAGGGGTGTAGCACTGAGACTGTGCTTGTCTGGGTGCTAAATGATCTCCTGGTGGCGAAAGATCAAGGAGGTCGTTCCATCTTAATTCTCCTTGATCTCTCAGCAGCATTTGATACCAGGGACCATGGCGTACTTTTGGAACGCCTGCAAGTTTGTTGTGGACTGGCTGGTACAGTCCTAAACTAGGTTTGATCTTTTCTCACAGGCAGGACGTAGAGGGTGGTTTCAGGAATTTTTTCCTCAGCCCCCATGCCCTTGTCCTGTGGGGTACTGCAGGGCTCCATTTTGTCAATCTGGTCAGGTCTCTGGGTTGATACTTTGAGATTCCCAGCTGCTGACCTCCGCTGGTGCAAAGAATCTGGGCGTTGTTTTGGACTCTGACTTGACACTGAAATCTCAGGTGCAAGCAGCTGTCCAAAGTGCATATTAGCATCTGCGAGACATCACCCAAATCAAACATCTGGTTCCCCCTGAGTGATCTTCCATCTCTGATCCATGCCTTCATGACTTCACGACTGGATTACTGCAATGCTGTCTACCTGGGGCTAGCGGGGGCTGATCTCCACCGCTTGTAGCTAGTGCAGAATGTGACAGCCTGGTTGTTGACTGGTCTTCCAAGATCTTGCCATATCCCAGCTGTGCTGCGCTCTCTGCATTGGTTGCCAGTTAGGTGGCATATCACCTTCAAGGTTGGTTTGTTAACCTACAAGGCCCTACATGGCCAGGGGCCTGGCTATCTGCAAGACCTCCTGTGCTTTTGCCACTCTGCTCGTCCCCTTCGCTCCACTATTGAGGGTCTCCTGGAGGTCCCCAGAGTTCGCCTGAAAACATCTGGCCCAGGGCCTTTTCATATAGTGCGTCAACTCTGTGGAACTCCCTGCCTCGTCACATTAGAGATTCTCAGTCTGTGGATATTTTTAAATGGGCGCTTAAAACCTATTTATTTAACCAGGCATTCTTATCCATTTAATTAGCTAATTTATATTTAAGGGTTTTAATTATATAGTATGTTTTAATATGTTAGAGATTGTTTGATATTATTATTGTAAAGCACCTTGAGTTGCAGTAAAAAAGTGTGTTGTATAAATAAAATTTGATGATGATGGTGAGTGAATCTGTTTTAGATCCAAAGTGCAGAAATAGTACAACAGACTAAGGCACAAGTGGAGGCTTACCGAGAAACCTATGACAATGCCGTAGCAGAGGACAAGGTAAAGTTTTAGGTTCTACCTATATAGGGCACCAGCAGCAGTGCACCCTGTCTTTAGGGTGCCACATCCCAGTGTCGCTGTCCCTTTTTGTGGGGGCTGTGTCCCCCTGTCCCCCCATTATCTATCTATATATTCTTTTTTTTTCAATATGTAGTTTTTATGGTATTTTTCCATTTTCTCCCCATAACCAGCCCCTACCTCAGGCCTTGCGCATACACATGGGAGGCATGTGCACACGCATCTCAAGGGTATCCCACCTGCTACGTGTTACCCCGCATGCCTACGCTGACCACCGGACCTCCACCTGGTGGCAGTGGGACTATGGAGGGTGGCAACCACCCCAGAGAGGAGAGCTGCCATCTGGCTGCTCATTCTGTTCTTACCTCCCCCGTGCTGGCTTCCCAATGACATGTCCATTTCCGAACCCGGGTTGCCGTGTATAAGGTAAGGCATTCAGCACCTCAACCTCAGTGCCACCGGGCCGGCCTCCCCTTTCTAAATATTCTAACTCTGGGGGTGAGGGAGACCTCGAGGAGGGGGTGGTGAATTCAGCAATGTGGTGCCCTAATGATGGATGCACTGTCGCCGACGCATAGATGGCGGGAAGTGAAAGTTTTATTTATCAAAATATGTGAGCTTGAGTAGCTTTGTTTTCTTTATTCAGTGAAGGTAGTGCTCTCAAGTTTATTTATGGAGCACTAAAAAATGAAATCTTTTTGCCACATTACAAAAATTATACATAAATATACAGTAGCCAGATAACTAAAACAGTGACAGAACATTCCCTTTGACTTGCATATTTCTTTTTTTGTCCTTAGCTCTTGGATCGTGGCTTTAGGAAGGAGTTTTATGATATTCCTTCCCTCATGGTTGACCAGCTCTATAAACTGTACAAACGCAGACCAAGGTAAAATCCTTTCATTACCCCAAACCATGTATCAATTGTATGTAGCAATGTTTCAAGGGGTCAATGAAACTAACCTCTATTCCAAAGTCCTCAGTTGCCAGGAAAACTCTGACATGTTTCTCCCATTCTGGTCAGCAAATAAAATATCTTGCTCTCTTGAACTGGTGTCCATAGGGTTCAAAGGATGCGAACACAAGCTGATAGCTTTAACCCCTTCGGAGATCGCCAAGGCTCAGCAAGGGTAGCCAGTGATGCATATAACCAGTTAATGAAAGCAATGGATGAGCTGGATACTCCAGAAAACATGCCGGAAACTTGGAACTCCCAGTCTGGGAACGCTTTTGCTTGGCCAGGAGGACAAAAATGGAGAGTGAACAACAGGTATGTAAAAACCACCGTGGCCAACTAACGAAAGATAATTATCTAAAAACACAGGCTGAAATCGAGCATTTAAGAAATGATGAACTCTCTCCATGCTCTAGTACCCTGTGATTCCATACTGAGGTAGGTCCACCAAAATGATCAGAGGTATTGAAGGCAAAGACTATGAGGGGCGACTGCTAGCCTTTAAAAGATAACTGCACTGGACCTGGAAGTCAATTTTCCCTGTAGAATCAGATTTTTAATTACTGGTTTAAATTCTGTTACTGTTCTATCTTTACAGATACGTTTGTTATTCTAGCGAGTGTTTCTGATTTATACACAGGTAGTAAGTACCATAAGAGAAATCCCTGGACTCTGATTGGTCAGTTTGGGGCTAGACCCGTGATGTTAACTCAGTCAAAACATCACAGATGTACTCCGGGCACCCACAAGACTGTATAACATCTGTAGCAAATCACTGCACATGCCATGCCCAAGTTGCCCACACTTGGCATGCCTGGTCTGCAGTTTGCCACAACTTCATTAATTTATTTTAAATATAAAATGCTTCCTCTAAGTCTCACAAACCACTCCTAAAATCATGCAGAAGAAATGCAATGTGCCCAGCTTGACACAAAACCCCATTACTTATGTTCCATTTCCAGTTTTTCATCGCTGAAATCAAAAGTAAAAACATCACGATTGGCTTCAGAAGTACACCATCCCCCGCTCCTGGCCGAGCAGAGTGAGCAAGTGTACTTTTTAAACTCTTCCCCCCCCACCACCATATCAGTCACTGCCCCCCAAACACAAAACCTGTCTTTTATTTTCACTGTTTTATTTTTTCCTTTCATTAGCTTCAGAAGCTGACCAAGCAGTCCATTTCCAATACCAGTCACTCGCTGTATAAGTTTTCTCTTTCTCCCCCCAATGGTCTGTGCTTATGCACAGCTGTCTGCTTTACTGAAAAGCTACATACTGCGACCATTTCCAAAAATGTATTTTGCTTGCAAAACCCACCTTTTTTATTTGCTTCTGTTCCCTCTGTGTACCCAACCTTCACTTCCAGTCAAAATGAAACCCCGACTGCGATCGCCACTCGCTTGACAAAACACGAGCTTCAGCTGACATTCAGTCACTGCTTCACCGCAGTTCAACACATGGTTTCAGTGACTGCCACAGAAACTGTTAGTGAAATGGAAATTTGTTTTGAGGGTCTACTAATAAGTTGAGGGACAACAAAAAGGAACTCTTAAGAAGACACAGTAGGAGCTAGGGAGAGAGTTTGGGACACTGTGAGGAGTGTAGGAAGGCATTTTGGAGCAGCAGCCCCACGTACAGAACAAAACAGTAAATCTGCACTTTTTCCCCATGTATACCAACCCATTAAAAAACTACTAAAAATCTATTTTTAAATGCATTTTTTAAATCTTTTTCAGCTTTTCACACAAACGAGCCATTGCATAATAGCAATAATGCACCCAGGGTGTGTGTCCTGCTGGGATAATGTCACTTCTTGGGTGTTGGCTGCACTCAGCCTGCGGCCTTGTGCCCAACCACCCAAGATGTGACGTTATCCCAACATGACATACACTCTGTCCTGCATTATTCCTTAACTGTAGAACTATGTAATGCAGTTTCAAACAACATGAAGTCTTGCTGTATACTGACTTTATGCAGTTAGCCCCAGCACTTGAACTGCTCCGGAGAGGAAAGAGTTAACTCTATGCCAGAGCATAGAACGTTGAGCTCGAGCTCAGTTCAAACCTCTGTCTGCTGCACTTTCAAGTGTAACCATCAGATTCTTTACTTCGCCTAACTGAACAGTTGCTCCGGAGAAATCTCCTTCGCTTGTCAGTTCGGACTCAGTAAAACGTCAGTTTTAAACCGCAAATTTTATTGTTTTTCAGTTCAGATCCCTGTCTGTAGTACAGTAAGTGTTTAGGTAGAGGACATTAGTTTTATTTTCTGCATGTGGAAATTGTAAAAACTTTTCAATCGGTCCAGCTGGAACCGATTGTTTTTTCTTTCTTTCTTTATTCTGTAAAGTCTTTGGTTTATATTAGTGTGAGGTACCAGTCCTTATAGGTTTCAAAAAAACATATTTTTTTAAGTTTTTTTTCCACAGCCCATAACACAGTTGGTAACCAATAAGGGGGTCTTGCCTGGCTTTAAAGCTGCTAAAGGGTAAGTGGATAGGATGGCTATGTCTGAGAAACCCAAAGAAAAACCAGGCCCACTGGGTTTCAGGAGATTTGCTTGGCTCAGATGTACTAGCCTCTCACAGGACACCCAGGCTAAGGCCATGGATTTCCCTGTGGTGGGAAATTCTTTGTTTGGGGAGCAGACAGAGAATTACATGAAAAAGATGAACGAGTATAGGACCACCTACAAGAGTGCACAGGTCAAGGAAAGGCAGGCAACTCCTCAGAAGCAGCAATCTAGGGGCAGGGGCAGGCCTTTTCACATGCCTTTCTACCAGGCACAGGCCTCCTCTCCTTTTCCTCAGAGGGGGTTCTTCAGAGGGAGAGGCAGAAGGGGGATGAGCAGGGCTGCATCCCCTCCTCTCAGTCCAAGGAACCTGCCAAGCAGACACCCTGGTGTGTCAGCCCGGGTCGACTCCCCCTTTCCAGTAGGAGGCAGGCTGGCTTACTACTTCCAGACCTGGAAGTCTGTTACCTCAGACAAGTGGGTCTTAGAGATAGTAAGCCAGGGACTGGCTCTCAGCTTCAAAAAATTTCCAAAGCTGAGGATCAGGTCTTTTCCACCTGCAAACATCTCCAAAACCATTGCCCTAGAGGCAGGTGTTTCCTCTCTGTTGGCTCTCAGAGTCATAGAGAGAGTTCCTACTACACACAGGGGCAAAGGTCTGTATTCCAGATACTTCCTTACTCCGAAAAAGACGGGGGAGTGGTGGCCCATCCTAGAGCTAAGATACTTAAACAAGTACTTAGTCAAGCCAAAATTCAGAATGGTGACTCTGGGAATAATTCTTCCTTCTCTGAGGCCAGGCAATTAGTTAGCCTCCCTGGACCTCAAGGATGCCTATTTTCATATTCCCATTGGGTGCTTCTACAGAAAGTTCCTCAGGTTCAAACTGCCTTCAGGCCATTATCAGTTCAGAGCAATGCCCTTCGGACTAACATCAGCACCAAGGGAGTTCACAAAATGCCTAGCAATTGTAGTGGCCTTTCTAAGGATCAAAAATTTCCATATTTCCATACCTGGATACCTGGCTCATTGTGGGGCAGTCTTCAGACCAAGTAAAGTCAAGCCTGCAAGTGACCCAACAATTGCTCACTTCTCTGGGATTCCTCCTCAATCTTCCAAAGTCAGACCTTACTTCGAGAGGGCTCTTGCAGTAGGTAATTACATATAGGACTGACGCCGACTGGCAGCAGGACCCCACAGAAAAATTTCTAGCTAGCAGTCCCTGGCGAGGGACTGCCCCCATGTCAGGTGACCAGCGTCATCGATCGTCGGTATAAAGGGGCGGTCCCAAACTTCGCCAGTTCTTTCCTGCCATCAGCTCTCACTCAGCGCCTAATGGTTAAGTTCCTATCGCTCAGTCCTGTTACTTCGCTTTTTTCCAAAAGTTTCAGTATTTTCTTTTTTCACTATCGTCAGGTGAACGTCGGTATATGTTGTCCCCTTCAAAAAATAAGTGCGACTCATGTGGCACCCAGCTGCCTCACAAAGACGGTCACTCCCTCTGCCTTTTCTGTCTAGGCCCCGACCATGCAGTTGACAAGTGCCCGCACTGCCTTCATTTCAATGCGGCCACCCGCAGACAACGCTAGCAGTCTCTCGAAGCCCATCTCCTCAAAGAAGAAGATGTCGCGATGGAGAAGGAGTTGAAGAAACTTCAGCAGGTATCGACCTCCCTGAAAGGCACAAGAAGCGGGACAAGGATAGGCACTGGGAAAGAGCCTTCTCCTCCAGCGACTCCAGCGAGAGTCGCCTGAAAATAACTCTCCCTCCGGAGAATCTCGGACAGCCAGCCTCCAAGGTTTTGGAGAGGCGCCAGCCGCCCTGATGGGTTCGCGTTCGACCCGCCCGGGTGCCTCCAGGCAAAAGGAGGCTGTAGCCCCAGTACCGCCGCCCGGCTTGCGGCCCTACTGGTCGCGGGCGCCTCCCATAGGCGAGTCGGCCCAGTCCGGCGTCTGCCGAGAGAAAGGCGCTAAGGCGCCCTGACCCTTCGGGCGGTGCATGGCAGTATTCCTGTCGGACTGGACCTCTTTTCCCTCGGTCCGTCTCCGACGAGAGAACCCCGAAGTCGGACGCGCCGGGACTCAGCCCCTAAGTCACACGTCAGCTCCTCCGACGTGCACCAGGCCTCGGAGCCTACGGCAGACCCTGCTTCGTCTTCGTACCAGGCTCTCCACAGCCTTCACTGCCGTCAGGGGAGCCCGAGTCCCCCCCTGCCTGACCCTGGGGATTTTCTCCTCCGTCCCCAGGCGAGGCTCGGAATCCTGGGCTACCCCGTCCCGGCCTTCTTCCTACAGAGCGGGATCTGACATTGGCTTCTCTGGCCTTCGGCCAGATGCCTGCTCCTCCAATGCCGGCTCAGACACGGCACCCCAGCGCGGTTCTGACACCAGCCCCTCCGTTGCCGGCGGGGGATATTCCTTTTCCATCAGGCCCTCCACCCCATGGGCCTATCATGGTTGATCCATCCGTGGAGTTCCTGGCTGGGCCGTCTGCTCCAGCAGCTTCTCCGGCGCCTAGGTATCCGCCGTCCTATCCAATGCCGGTTTACTCGGGTCCACAGTGTCCTGCGCCGCAGTACCCGGCGCCGACTCCATCGACGCCGCAGTACCTGACGCCGCAGTACCCCACTCCAGTATTCCCGCAACCCGGGTTACGGATACCACTCCTTATGGATTTCATCCCGTACAGCTACCCACTCCTCCTTCTCCCATGCTCCTTAGGCCGCGGTGGATCTTCAGGAGACTCTGGCCTCCTGGTGGGCTGAGGCTAAGGCTCAGCTCACCAAGGAAGTCGAGAGCCGTCTTACGGCGATGGTGCCACCCCGGCTCCCATACGCCCTAGACGGCACACTCCCTCTCCGCCTCTGGATTCCCGGGCTCTGCTCTCGGGATCCAGAGAGGGGCAGGATACGCGCTCGGGGATCTCCCCTAAGGAACCCGTTCCTCCTCCAGATGAGTCAGGGAGTCCTACTCTGCTTCAAATTCTTCCTCTTCTTCTCTCTCGGACTCCTCGAAGGCCTCCGATGGGTGTTCCGAGAAAGACGACGAGCCACGCTCTCCGTCCAAGCCCCGGACGAGAACTTCTCCGAAGTCTCCTCCAGAGGATCCTTCCTTCACGGAGTTGCCCAGAAAGATCCAGGAAGTCCATCAGTGACATTCCTTAGAGCCAGATCCTCAACGAGTTAAACTCGCCGAATATCTGGACTTGCCCCTTACGGCTCCTACTCTAGTGCCACCCTGGATCGAGCCTCACGCCCACCTTGTTTCCACTATTTGGAAACAACCATCGGCTTTAGCCCCACTTCCTCGGAAGTCCAACAGAGCTATACCAGGCTCCGGAGTGTAGACTTTTAGATTCTCACCCTGTGCTGGCTCGGTTGTGATTAAGCGCCGCTCCGCGGCCCGGTCCACCTGCTGTTGAACTTCGTCTCCCCGGATAAGAATCCCGCCTTCTGGATCAGTATGGAAGGGAAGATCTAATAGCTTCTTCCACACTGGGGATTAGGGCCCTAAATTATGTAGCTCATATGGGGGATTACAGAAGACTGTCCTTACCAGGCAGAATCTAAGATTGACTCCTTGCCTGACTCCCAGGTCAAGCAGGAGTTAGCCGACCTGGTCCGTTCTGCTCTTTCGGCAAGTCATCATATTCTGAGGACAACCTACGATGCAGTGGACACCGCAGGATGGAGCTCTGCATTCGCCATAAGTCTTCGGTGTCATGCATGGCTCCGTGTGTCAGGTCTGGTCCCAGAGGTGCAGTCAGCAATTCAAGAAGCATCTTTCAGGAGTTCTGTGCTTTTCGGCAGTAATGTCAAGGACATCATCACTGACTTGCAGGAGAAGGGGATGGCCCTTAAATCTGTTGATTCAATGAACCGTTCCCATCCCCCACAGTGCCGTCCCTTTCTCAGGCAGCCCGGCCTCAGCGGAAACCTCAGGGAAGGCGGGCCACTAAACATCAGGCCCCCACGGCTGCTGGGGCCCAGCTCCCAAAAAGCAGCAGGTGCCCCAGACCTGCATGCTGCCTCACACCACCTGACTCCTTCCTCTCCCACGCCTCCTGGCCCGGAGGAACCAGTAGGAGGAAGATTCTCCCTCCACCGTCCGGGTTGGGAGGGATAACATTGGATTCATGGGTGCTTCAGATCATAGCAGAGGGCACGCCATAGAGTTTCTGCAGAAACCTCCGTCACCCCCTCTGAACTCCTCCTCCAAGGGACCATCTTCCTTTGGTTAGGGAAGAAATCTCTGCTCTCCTTGCGAAACAGGCCATAGGCCCATCCCCCTCACCTCCATGGGACGAGAATTTGCTATTCCCATCTCTTCCTTGTACCAAAAGCCCAGGAGGATCTCAGACCCATTCTCGATCTCAGCTCCTGAACCTATATGCCTGGATACAAAGAGGTTCAGGATGCTCTTCCTTCAAACCCTCTTGCCCCTGCTTCAGCCAGGCCAATAGCTTTATGCACTGGATATGCAGGATGCATGCCTACACATCCCCATTCATGCCATACGCAAAGTCCTCGAGTTTTGTACGTTCCAGGGGAACACTACCAATTCTGGCTCCCTTTTTGGTGCTTTCCTCGGCTCCCCGAGTCTTTGCAAATACCTGTGGTGGTAGCGGCCCACCTCCGTACTTTTGGGAGTTCAGGTTTTTCCCTACCTGGACAACTGGCTCTGGCCCGTCCGGAACTCCTGTTTCCCTCCCTCACCCAGCAAGGTTTTCACTGGCCTGGGTATCACCATCAACCATTCCACGTCTCACCTGGATCCTTCTCAGAGACTCCAGTTCATGGAGACAATCCTCCCCGTCGACAATGTGCAGGGCCTTCCCTGCCTCTGGACAGAGGCCTCCCTTCAGTCCAGATTTCCCTCCTATCGGGAATACAGGAGGGTTCAGCGAGTCGTGCTCCGTCTGCTGGGGCTTATGGTGGCAGCCATCCCGGCCAGTTCCATGCAGCTTCTCCACATGAGAATCTCTCAGTGGACTCTTAGCTCTCAGTGGGATCAGCGGTATCGACCTAGATCATCTGGTTTCTGATCTCCCTGCTTGATAGTAAGAGACTTGCAATGGTGGATGGTTAGAGAACCCTATTCGGGGGTCCCCTTTTTCATCGCTTCCCCGACCAGACTCTGACCATGGACACTTCAGGTGAAGGTTAGAGAGCCCATCTGGGTCCTCACTGAACCCAGGGCCTATGGTCAAAAACGGAGTTAATTCTCCACATCAACGTGAAGCGAGCTTGAGCAATGCTGTATGCTCTCCAGGCCCTTCACCAATACATCCTTCCCGGTCACCAGCTTCGTCCAAACAGACAAGCTTAGCGGTGTGGTACATCCAACAAGCAGGGAGGGACTTCGGTCCTACCGCTGTGCAGAAGCGATGAGGGTTTGGCAATGAGCAGCAGCTTCTCCTTCACCTCCACGGCGATCCATGTTCTGGGAGTCAACAATGTCCTGGCAGACATGCTAAGTCGCTCGCCGGCTCTACCACACGAATGGGAACTGGACGAAAAAGTTCTAAAAAGCAACTTCCAGATTTGGGGGACTCCTCAGATAGACCTGTTCGCCTCCTCCCAAAACGCAAAGCTTTCAACGTTTTGCTCACTCGCTCCAGAGCGAGATGATTCTGGAGTGACGCTCTATCTTTAAGCTGGAAGGACAGATTCGTCTATGCTTTTCCCCCCAATTCCTCTGGTCCCTCGTGTGTTGCAGAAACTGGCTTTGTAAGGAGCGAGAATGATTCTGATCGCTCCTTTCTGGCCCAGGCAAATCTGGTTCTCTCTTCTACAACAATATTCAGAGGTTCCTCCTCTTCCTCTTCCTTTATCTTGGGGATTGCTGACCTAGGATCAGGGGACCCTGGTCCATCCGGGACTCAAGTCCCTACAACTTCATGCATGGCTCCTGCAGACCTAGCTCAATCTTGCTTTGGCGTTTCTCCTGAGGTGGCTGAGATTCTTCCACGAGCCCAGAAAACCCTCCACTAGATCCACCTACACCATGAAATGGAAAAGATTTTCCATCTGGGCTACGTCCAGGAACATGGAGCCCTTTTCCTGTCCTGTGACCATTCTCCTTGATTACATGCATCATCTTTTTGACCTGGGTCTCAGTCACTCTTCTTTGAAAGGCCATATGGACGGCTATTTCAGCCTACCATGTCCCTTTTACTGATAAGGCATTTGCCCAACTGGAGGTATCCAAAACCTTTCTTAGAGGGGGTCCTTCATCTTAGGCCCCCCGAAAGGACTCCAGCTCCTCCTTGAGACTTAAACTTTGTCCTCGAGAAACTTACTCTTCCTCCTTTTGAGCCTGCGGCTTCCACAGACTTGAAGTTTTTACCGTGGAAGACGCTCTTCTTGGTGGCCATTACTTCCGCTCGTAGAATTTCCGAGTCTCAGGCCCTGATGTGCAAAATCCCTTATCTGATTTTTCACAAAGAGTGAGTTGCTCTTGTGAATCCTAAGATCTTCCTGGACATAAGTCTCACCACTCATTCACACTAGTGGGATTGCGCCGGAGGCACTAAGACCCATCGGGGAGCAAACTTTGCTGGAAGGTGCTGTGAGAGGCCAGCAGCCCTTGAGACACCGATACGCAAGCAGCGACTCCGCGATAATGACCACTCTCGGCCCGACGACCCCCCAACCGCCTCAGTTCCTTTTTCCCGCCGTCGGTACGCTTCAGTAGCGGCGCCGTCGCTCGCCCTGTCGGGAGTCAAACTTCAAACTAGCGCATAGTTTTCAGTTTGTTTTTTTTGTAACATTATCACGCGATAGTAGTATGCGCTTAGTTTTATTCTATTTTTACAGTGAAATTTTTCTAATATTTAAATTTAGCTTACTTGAAGAAGTCACCGACTACTGGGCCGGAGTCGACCATGAGCAGGTCGGGTGGCGGTAGGAACCGTGTGAAAAGCTTAGCTATTCAGTCAGCGGGCTGGGTCCGGTCAGCCTCCCTTCTCCTCAGCGGGTTCCATTCTACGGTCCCGGTCCGATGCTGCCGGGATGGCCGGTCCCCTGCCGACATAAAAATAGCGATTAGCATTCGGCGCCACGGTTGACCTCGAGCTCTTCTTGACCACAGGTCCAAAAGAAAGGCATCACTCGAGGTACGCCCTCTGTAATGTCTCTTGTGCATAAACGGTCGGTTATCGTTGCTAGTTGCGGTCTCCTTCTTGAGAGTAGCCAACTTCCGATGTCGATCATCCCTCATCATCCAGACCCCCCTCCCGCCTATAGGTAAGAACTCCGAGATGAAGCAGTTTCATCAATGGGCTGCTCTTATACAGCGATAGACTACCGGAGGTTGGTTCTTCTGCCTGGCTTCGGTTTACCTCCAGACCCTCGGGCTCCGGCGATCCAGGTAGGGCGGTTGGACGCTTCCTAAGTAAGCGGCGGCCAACTTCCGGTGCTAGCGACTCCCGTGCTCAGGTGTTTCCCCCTCACATGGCTACTGCGGCGCGGGGCCTCACCAATGCCCATATCTCCTGGTTTTCCTTCTTTTGCTCTCAGGTTCCCGAGGGCTTTTTCAGGAGCCTGCAGGGTCACCAATGGCCTTATGCGGCCATTTCGGAGCACCCGGAAGTTGCGGCGTTGGCCGGCGCCCGTCAATATTCTACCGGCGCCGTTGGCGGCTGCGTCATCTGTGGCGGCGCCCGGTGGTGCCGTTGGATGCGAGCGTCGTCATCGCGGTTGTCGAAGCGCCCGTCTGCCGTGCTAATGCGCAGCGGCATGCGACGCTTGGCCGCCCGGCGATTCGCGGGGCAGCGACGATGCCTCTGCCGGCGCCCGTGCGCCTCCCGGTGCCGTCTTCAGCCCGGTTTGCCGTCGCACCGGCGGTGCCAGGGACTCTCCCTTGTTTTTCTGCCATTTCCTCCTCTCCTAATTTCACTCCTTTCCTGTCCAAACAGTCCTTTCTGGACCATCAGGAGATGATGTTGAGCCTGACCCAGACCCCGGTTGTGATGAAGTGGAGGAAACAGGATCTTTCTTTGCTACAGAGCCTGTGGTCGAGGACCTGTCCCTGAGTCTCTGTTGAAGAACCTGGGATCACTCTTTCTCTCCGGACTACAGACATTCGATCCTGGGAAGATATTAAGACTCCAGTATCTTCATGCTCGGAGATCCCTACGGTTTGACTCCTCGATCAGCAGCCTTCCTTGGACGCTATACTCAAATGGTATGGAATAACCCTGCTCTTATTCCTCAGTGGCTAAATCCATTGATAAGAGTATTCAGCTCCAAGGATCGTCCCATTTTGGCATCCAAGCCTTTGCGGATCCTATTGTAGTCCTGGCAGAGAATGACAGGTCGTTCTTCCTCAAACACTACATTTCAAGCCTATTAACAAAAGAGTCATTAAAGATTGATACATTAGGTAAGAGAGTCTTTGCTGCCTCCACTCTAAGTATGCGTGTGCCGGTTATCAAGGCTATTTTTCTCGAGTATGAGTATATCCTGTGGCACTCTATGAAAAAGAATGGTTGAAGCTCTTCCAGATTAGGATTCAAGTCAGAGCTTCTTCTGACCGTTAAGAAGGTATTGAGTCCAATAACCAACAGGTCAAAAGCACCATGGGCGGCTTTCGACACTGCTTCGCTCAACGGCAGCGAGTTTGTACCGGCGCCATTCCTGCAGCTGCGTGCTTCTGGCTTCGCGAATGATGCTCAGCAGCAGGTGATGGCACTGCCTTTTGATGGCTCCTTTCTTTTGGCCCTCAGGTGGAGCAAGCCTTAGAGGCCACTCAAGAAGACTAGATCGGCCATTAAGTTGGCCAGACCTCCCCGCCTGCCCTCCCGGGGCATGTGAACAGACGTCAGTTTCATAGTCGTCAGTCCTTTCGAGGCAGAGAGCAGGAAGCTTCCATAAAGCCAACCTGCCCAACCTCAAAGAAGGCGCAGAAAGCGCCAGGAACCTAAAGCTCCCAGCGCTACCTTATGAGTCGTTGGCCCAAGTTCCATCCACTCTGCCGGTGGGAACTTTCTCCTCTGGTGGGAGGTCATCTGATGTACTTCTACAACCAGTGGAAGTCCATAACCTCAGACAAATGGGTCCTTGGATAATGAAGGTTATTCTCTCAATTTCTTGAAACCCCCGAATTGTCCTTCCATCGTTTCAACCAGGTTGTGTCCGACCTCTCATCGAACCTCCTCACCTGAGATCCAGGGCCTTCTGAACAACAGAACAGGGCAATAGAACTGGGTGCCCCGCATCTGCGAAACACAGGGTTCTACTCCCATTACTTTCTGGTTCCAAAGAAATCTGGGGGGATGCGCCCCATTCTAGACCTCAGAAAGTTAAACAAATTCCTCCCCAGGGAGAAATTCAAGATGATTTCCCTAGGTACCCTGTTACCCTTGCTGCATCAGCACGACTGGCTGGCCTCTCTGGATATGCAGGATGCTTACCAGCATATCCCCGTCCACCCGACCCACCGCAAATTCCTCAGGTTTGTAGCTTTGGGTCAGCATTATCAGTTCAGAGTCCTGCCCTTTGGGCTATCCTCGGCGCCGCGAGTTTTTACAAAGTGTTGTGCAGTTCTGTGGCGCATCTCGGAAAAGTCGGACTCGAGTGTTTCCCTACCTGGACGATTGGCTTCTAGCAAGCCCTTCCAGCCAAGGGACTTTGGAAGCCGTGCAAGCGACTTCTCGTCTTCTCCGTCCATGGAGTTCTGCTGAATTTGAAAAATCTCAACTGCAACCCTCCCAGAGGCTCCTTTTCATAGGGGCGCTTCTAGACACCTCTTCAGCGAAGGCTTTCCTTCCAGAGGACAGAAGACTCGACATCCTTCGTATGGCCCGTTACATCAGGGAGAACCAATCGGTTACAGCTCTCGATGCAGGCATGTTGGGTCTCATGAGTCCCTCGGTCTTCACTGTCCCTCTGGCCCGACTGCACATGAGAACCACCCAATGGATGCTCTCCACTCCAGTGGTCCCCGACCTCTCACCCCAGTCTTATCCCATCAAGGTGACGGAGCCCTTTCGAAGGTCTCTCACCTGGTGGTCTCAAGAGAGCAATCTCCTGGAAGGATTCCTCTTTGCTCCCCCGGATCATCAGATCTCCATCACCACAGATGCATCGCTAATGGGATGGGGAGCTCACTGTCTCTCCCTCCACACTCAAGGTGTATGGACTCAGTTCGAAACTCATCTCCACATAAATGTCCTGGAGATGAGAGCGGTCCTCTATGCAATCCGAGCTCTGAAGGATGTCCTTTGTCACAAGAACATTCTCCTTCAAACGGACAACAAAGCAGTGATGTATTACATCAACAAGCGAGGCGGTGCTCATTCTTATCCCTTTGCAGGGAAGCAATGAGGGTGTGGGAGTGGTGCTTGGAGCACAAGTCTCTGATTCAAGCGGTTTATCTGCCAGGTATACAAAGCGACCTAGCAGATCACCTCCAGCAGAGCGGAGGCAGACCCTCACAGTGGTCTCTGATCCAGCCGTAGCTCGGTCCCTGTTCAAAGAGTGGGGGACTCCAGACCTGGACCTTGCATCCCCACTCCAGCAAACTGCCTCTCTTCTGCTCCAGAAATCCAGGGCCTGGCATTTTCTGTCAGGATGCGTTCAGGCTGCGGTGGACAAAGCGCTTTCTTACGCCTTTCCACCACTTCCTCTAATCCAGAGAGTACTCCTCAAGTTCGAGTCTCAGGGGACCAAGATGATTCTCATTGCTCCTTCCTGGCCTCGGCAACTATAGTTTCCTCTACTCAACAGTATGTTGGCAGCCTCTCGAGACCACTTCCTTTGCAAATCAGTCTTTTGACTCAGGGTTCGTTGGTCCATCCAACCTGAAATCACTTCACCTTCATGCTTGGCTCCTGAAGAGATAGAAGTCAATCGGTTCAGCGTCTCGTAGAGTCTCAGACATCCTTCGGCTGCTGCGGAAGCCAGCCACCAAAAGCATGCAGCTTCCAAATGGAAACGTTTTCTCTCTGGTGTGCAAAATCCTCTTGGAATCCTTTTCCTGTCCTCCTGGCAAGGTTCTGGGTATCTTTTGGACCTATCAAACTTAGGTCTTCAGTACTCCACAGTTAAAGTTCACCTTAGTGCCATCTCAGCGTTCCATGAGCCGGTTTCTTCCTTAACTCTGGCTCAGTTACCTATAGTGAAGAGATTTCTTAAGGGATTCTCCATACCAGACCCCTGTTAAGCGTCCAGTTGCAGCCTGGGACATTAACCTGGTGCTGGACATGCTCACTCGGAAGCCTTTGAACCCTTAGCTACCTGTGAGCTAAAATTTCTTACCTGGAAGACTGCCTTCCTGGTGGCCATTACCTCAGCCCACGGGGTCTCAGAATACATGCCCTGGTTACGCGGACCCTCCAGTATACTGTATTCCATAAGGACAAGGTAGTTCTCCATGACGCATCCTAAATTTCTTCCCAAGGTTGTGTCAAATTCCATCTGAACCAACCTCTGGTACTCCCCTTACTCAGCTAATTTCCAAAATGAAGGAGAGCTCTTCATTCCTTGGATGTTAAGAGAGCCTTGCGGTTCTATTTAGATAGAACCAAGGATGTTCATAAGACTCAGCAACTGTTTGTTTCTTTCAGCGACACCGGCTGGGTCAACCTGTCGCTATTAGATGCATCTCTTCATGGTTAGTGGCATGCCTTGTCATTGCTATTCCATGGCTCAAGTTAAATTAGAAGGTGAGTGTACGCTCACTCTACTAGGCGATCAGCGGCATCCCTAGCGGAAGTGCTTAATGTTCAATTGCAGATATACTGCGCCGCTACCTGGAGCTCAGTGCATACTTTCGTTAAGCACTATGCACTGGATGTTCATGCCAGGCGACATTCCGCATTCGGCAGAACTATCCCTTAATGGCTTCTATCTTAGGCAGCGTGAGCTCTGGCTCTCCTGCCGCCCTTTTGGGGATTATCAGCTTGGTACTCTCCCACTGAGTGTGAATGAGTGGTGGAGACTTATGTCCAGGAAGATAGGAAAATTACGTACCTACCGTAATTCTTGATCTTCTTGGGCCCAGTCTCCACCACTCGATCCCCTCTCCCTCCCTCCATCCCCGAGCTCACCGCTGTATTGGTCTTCCTCCCTCAAATCTTTAGGCCGTGAGGACTTCTTTGCTGACCCTTCTTACACGGGTCATACGGACTATCTTATGTCCGTTTTTAATGTTAGGTTTACCCTTCGTTAGTTGCGCTGCCACCCTTGGTAAAAAGGTACTGGCGGTTGGAGGGTGCGTCGCCGAGATGGTCATTACCGCTCGAGCAATCGCTCACGGCGCCGTGTCTCGCGCCGACCCTCCAGCAAAAAGTTTGCTCCCGATGGGTCTTAGTGCCTCCGGCGCCAATCCCACTAGTGTGAATGAGTGGTGGAGACTCGTCCAAGAAGATCAAGAATTACGGTAGGTACGTAATTTTCCTTTCCTCACGAAGGTGGTAGCGGAATCTACCTTAAATCAGTCTATCGAATTACCTGCCTTTTTCACGCAGTACTCCAGCCAAGGAGAATACTTGCTCCACACCATGGATGTTTACAGGATTCTGAGATACTGCACCGATAGGACGAAAGATCTCAGAAAGACTGATCAGTTGTTCATCTCTTTTGCTCACAAAAGAGAAGGCAATGCTGTTTCTAAGCAATGCCTATCAAAATGGTTGGCCCATTGCATCACTTTCTGTTATGACAAGTTCAACAAGACCCTACCGGGTCAAGTCAGAGGTCACTCCACTCGTGGAGTAGCAGCCTCTGCAGCTTGTTTCAAGAACGTGTCTGCGGCAGACATCTGTGCTGCCGCCATTTGGACTTCCATCCATACCTTCACTAAACATTACAGTTTGGACATTGCCTCTCACCGTAGAGCAGGCTTTGGGTTAGCGGTCTTACAAGGCCTCCTTTCTTGAGGCTTGCAAGGTTTTTCTTGGCTACTTCTTAGAGTAGTACCTCCTCTTGGTGCCTTTATTTTGTTTCAGACTGCTTGGGATTCTGTCCTATATGTAATTACCTACTGCAAGAGCCCTCTCAGCTGAACGGAAACAGATCCTCACAAGTGGTTTCTCGACACAAGCGTCATGCAGTTGATTTTTGGAGACTGGGGAACACCGGACCTGGATCTTTTTGCATCCCCATCCAATGCAAAACTGCCTCTAGTTTGCTCCAGAAATCTAGAACTTGGTGTTTTCTGTTAGGATGCATTCAGACTGCAGTGGACAAGATGCTTTCCGTCTGCATTTTCTCCTCTTTCCGTAATCCAGAGGGTGTTGCTCCATCTGGTGTGCAAAGTCCTCCCTGGACCCCTTCTCCTGCCCACCCAACAAGGTCCTGGAGTATCTTCTGGACCTGTCAAATACAGGACTGCAATACTCCACCGTGAAGGTTCACCTCTGTGCGATCTCAGCATAGCATGAGCCTGTACACTCCATGTCTCTGGCTCAGTTACCTTTGGCCCAAAAGTTCCTTAAAGGTATACTTCATACTAGGCCACTGGTCAGATGACCAGTGGCCGCCTGGGACATTAACCTTGTGCTGGACATGCTCACCCATATACCTTTCAAGCCCCTAGCAACTTGTGAGCTGAAGTTCCTGACCTGGAAGACCGTCTTCCTTGTAGTAATCACCTCTGCTCGGAGAGTGTCTGAAATACATGCTTTGATCACAGACCCCCTATATACTGTATTTCACAAAGACAAAGTGGTTCTTCGAATTCACCCTAAGTTTCTCCCTAAAGTGGTCTTAGACTTCCATCTGAACCAGCCCTTGGTTCTTCCGACCTACTTCGCGAACTTCCATAATGACGGGGAGCATACCCTACATTCTCTGGCTGTTAAAAAGGTTTTGCGGTTCTACATAGATAGAACTAAAGAGATCCACAAATCTAAACAGCTTTTTGTCTCTTTCAGCATGGCCCAGCTGGGTCAACCTGTTGCTATCAGATGTATTTCGGCATGGTTAGTGGCATGTCTTCGCCAATGCTACTCCATGGTACAGGTTAAACAGGAAGGCAGAGTATACGCTCATTCTATCAGGGCAGTTCGCGACATCGCTGACAGAAATTCAAAACTGTAATGCAGCTACTTGGAGCTCTGTGCACACTTTTGTGAAGCACTGCGTTTTGGATTTCCATGACAGCCAGCATCAATCCTTTGGCAGGACAATCCTAAATGGACTCCTGTCCTAAGTGAGCTTCTCTCTCCTACCGCCCTTCTCGGGGGATTATTTCAGCTCGGTACTCTCCCATTAGTGTGAATGAGTGGCGGAGACTTTATGACTAGGGAGATATGAAAATCACGTACCTACCGTAATTCTTGATCTTCTTGGACAAAGTCTTCACCTCTCATCCACACGCCCAGCCTCCATCCCCTGAACTCACTTATCTGTTTTTTTGGTCTTCACTCCCTCAATGGCTGGGCTGTGAAGACTCTGTTGTGTTGACCCTTCTTATATGGGTAATTCGGACTATGTGATGTCTGACGTAAGTTAGTTTCACTAAGTTAATTTATGCTGCACCTCCTTGGTAAAAGAGGTACTGAGGCAGTTAAAGGGTCGACGCCGAGGTAGCCTATACAGCGCGATCTAGGCTCATTGCACCACTTCCTCGCGGGCCCTACCTAGGCGCTGGCCCTCCTGAAGACTTTGGCTCCCACTGGGTCCTGAGCATCGCGTAGTCCCAGTAGTGTGAATAAGTGATCGAGACTTCATCCAAGAAGATCAAGAATTACGGTAGTTATGTAATTTTCATTTTTGTCCTAAGGCAGCATGACCCCGTGCCTTGGACTTGCAGCCCATGTCTTTGAAGGTCCATCTTGCTTCAATATCTGCTTACATCTCAGCTGGAAAGGGTGTCTCCATGGCATCCAGCCCTATTTTCATAACGTTCTTCAAAGGTCTGGCCCACCTGCACCCCCCTCACACAGAACCAGTGCCAGCTTGTGACCTGAATGTCTGCATTGCCCAGCTCACGGGTCCTTCACTTGAGCCCATGGCTTCAGCTCATTTGAAGTGTTACCTGGAAGACAGTGATCTTCCTGGACATAAAGTCTGCACCACTCATTCACACTTATGGGAACTATGCCGGAGGCGCTAGGACCAAGCAGGAGCAAACTTTTTGCAGAGGGTCAGTGCCAGAGATGGAGTCGTGAGAAGCGGTGCTGCGAGCATCAGCTCATGTGGTAATGACTATCTCGGCGTTGACCCTCCAACCACCCCAGTTCCTTTTTTCCCGCCATCGAGTGCACTTCAGTGATGACGACGTTCGCTCGCCGGGAGTCAAACTTCAAACTAGCAGCATAGTTTTCAGTTTTATTATATTGTAATATTATCTCTAATAAGTGCAGCTTAGTTTATTTATTCTTATTAAAGAAAAGAAGTCTCAGCCTACATTGATGGAGTTTTCCATGAGCGGGTCAGGTGTCGGTAGGGAGATTTCGGATGAAAGCTGTTCAGTCAGCTGGGCTGGGTCCGGTCCGCTGCCCTCTCCGGAGAGGGGGGCCGACAATGGACAGTCCAGTGCCTGAGGGATGGGTGGTCCCCGGAAGCATAAAGTAAATGGTCCATTCTCAGCACCGTTCGACCTCGAGCTCTTCTTGACCGTGGAAGTCCAAAACAGAGAAGGCATCACTCGGAGCGCCCTGGGTATGTCTGGGTGTAGACAGTCGTTATTGGGGCTTGTTACCAGTCTCCTCCTTGGGTTGCCGATTTCTGTTTCTGGTCGCTGACCTCTTTGACATTGGAGCCCTAGCCCGCCCTCTGGTAGGTCTTCAGATGAGCAGTTTCATCAGTGGCTGCTCTTATGGAGCAATGGGCTTGGAGGTTGGTCCATTGCCTAGCCTGGTCACTCCGGAGCCTTTGGGCTTTTCGAGGGATCGGGTAGGGCGGTTGGACCTCCCTAGTCGCGCGGCGCCCTCTTCAGTGCCGTCGACTCCGCACTTAGGTGTTTCCCCCTCACATGGCTGCAGCACAGGAGGCCACACCGATACCTCTATCTCCTGGTATTCATCCTTCTTTCTCCTCAGATCCTGTTTTTCGGAGCCTTGGGATGTTTTCAGCTCCTTCACCGTCAATGACTTGTTTGGCGCCATCCTCAGTATCAATGCGACTGTCGGTGCCATACTCTGCGCCATTGGGGTTGTGGCACTGTGTGCCTCATCAGTGCCATACTCGATGTTGTGCGCCTCATCGGCACCGTCCTCGGCGCCGTGCGGCTCATCGGCACCGTCTTCGGCGCTGTGCCCTTCTTTGGTACCGAGGCCTGTTAGGGTGTCATCCAGTCTTCAGAGCTCCTCTTCTCTGAATCCTTTTCCTTCCTCATTTCTTTCTTTTTTTCACTCCTTTCCTGTCCATGCAGTCTCTCCTGGGCTGTCAGGAGATGACATTGAGCCTGACCCAGACCTTCGCCTGGGTGATGATGTGGAAGGATCCCATCCTGTAGCAGAGCCTCTGGTCGAAGACCTGTCTTTTAAGTCTCTGCTGAAAAATTTGAATTCCACTCTTTCTCTCCAGACTACAGATATCAATCCTGGGAAGCTGTTAAGACTCCAGTACCTCCATGTTCCGGAGATCCCTATGGATTTGACTCATCCGGTACAGCCCTCCTTTGAAACACTTTCTCAAACGGTATGGAATAATCCTGCTCTCATTCCTTCTGTGGCTAAGTCCATAGATAGAAAGTATGCTGCTCCCAAGGAGCAACCCATCTTGGCCTCCCAGGCCTTTGCAGACCCTATTGTAGTCTTGGTGGAGAATGATAAGGCCATCCTCCTCAGGCATCTTCAACCACCTATAAACAAAGAATCTAGAAGATAGACACCTTTAGGTAAGACAGTCTTTGCTGCCTCTACTTGGGTATGCGTATTGCCAGCTACCAGGGCTATTTTTCTCAATTGAGATATTCTTTGGCATTCGCTCAAACAAATGGTTGAAGCTCTGCGGACTCGGACTCTAATTCGGAGCTACTTCAAACCATAACCAGGGGTATCGAGTCCAACAACCAGCAGGTTAAAGCAGCTATGGATGCTTTTGATACTGCTTCTCGGGAGGCATCGGCAGGATATCTGTACCCGCCGCCACTCCTGGCTGCACACTTCAGGTTTCATGAATGGTGCCCAGCAACAGGTTATGGAGTTACCCTTTGACGTTATGTATCTCTTTGGTCCTCAAGTAGAGCAAGCTCTGGAGCCACTCAAAACACTAGAACTGCCATTAAATTGGCTCGAGCTGCTCCCACCCCTTCTCGTGGGGGTGTTAATAAGGGTCATTTTACAACTGTCAGTCCTTTCGAGGCAAAGGTAGGGGAGGTTTAATAAAAACCAAGCCCCCCAGCCTCAAAGGAAAATGCAACAGAAAGCACAAGGACTCAAAGCGCCCAGTGCTACCTTCTAACTCTCTGGCCCATGTCCCTCCTCAGCTACCAGAGAGGACTTTCTCTCAGTGGTGGGGGGTCATCTGACTCAGTTCTACAACCGTTGGAAGACCATAACATCAGACAAATGGGTCCTCCGGATAATCCATAGGGATGTTCCCTCAATCTTTAGTGACCCCCAATCTTCCCCAAACGACAGCCTAGACTGTTGACAGTTCAGTCAGAACTTCTCGCCTTCGAGATACAAGGCCTTCTGAACAACAGGGCAGTAGAAATAGTTCCATCGGATCAACAGAACACAGGGTTCTACTCCCACTACTTTCTTGTTCCAAAGAATACTGGGGGCATGCGCCCCATTTTGGATCTCAGAAAACTGAACAGATTTCTTCCCAAGGAAAAGTTCAAAATGATGTCACTGGGAATCCTGTTGCCCTTGCTTCATCAACACTATTGGTTAGCTTCCCTGGACATGCAGGATGCTTACCAATATATCTCTATTCACCCAAAATATCACAAATACCTAAGGTTTATGGCTTTGGGCTAACATTATCAGTTCAGAGTCCTGCCCTTTAGGCTATCCTCAGCGCCGGCGTTTTACAAAGTGTTGTGCAATTCTCGCGGTGCACCTCAGAAGATCAGAATACAAGTGTTCCCATATCTGGATGACTGGCTTCTAGCAAGCCCTTCCAGGCGAGGAACATCGGGCCATAACCATGGCCTCAGACTTTCTCACTCCATGGGAGTCCTGCTAAATCTCAAGAAATCGCAGTTGCAGCCCTCCCAGAAGCTCCTTTTCATAGGAGCCCTTCTGGATACCTCCTGTGCAAAGCTTTTCTACCAGAGGACAGAAGGAGCGATATCCTACAGATGGCCCGATAAATCAGAGAGAACAGCTCAGTTCGAACTAGCTCAATGCAATGGATGCTGGGTCTCATGGCATCCTCGGTGTTCACTGTACTCCTAGCATGCCTCCAAATGAGAACCTCTCAATGGATGCTCAGTACTCAGTGGTCCCCGTCTACTCATCCTCAGTCCTTTCTCATCAAGGTGACAGAACGTCTCAGGAGGTCGCTCACCTGGTGGTTGCAAGAGGACAATCTTCTGGAAGGATACCCCTTTGCTCCTCTGGATCATCAAATTTCTATCACCACAGACGTGTCCCTGTCGGGATGGGGAGCTCACTGTCAGGATCTCCTCACTCAGGGTACATGGACTCAGGTCGAAGCCCAGCTTCACATAAATGTCCTGGAAATGAGAGCCATCCTCTCTGCAGTCTGGGCCTTGAAGGACATTCTTTGTCACAAGAACATTCTCCTTCAGACAGACAACAAGGCAGTGATGTATTACATCACAAGCAGGGTGGCGCACACTCTTACCCCTTGTGCAGGGAAGCAATGAGAGTGTGGGAATGGTGCCTAGATCACAAGGCTCTTATTCAGGTGGTCTATCTGCTGGGAATACAGAACGAACTGGAAGACCATCTCAGCAGAATGGAGACAGATCCTCACGAGTGGTTTCTTGACTTAACCGCAGTTCAGTCGCTATTCGCAGAGTGGGGAACTCCAGACCTGGACCTTTTTGCATCCCCACTCAACACAAAACTGCTTCTTTTCTGCTCCAGAAATCCAGGGCCTGGCATTTTCTGTCGGGATGCGTTCAGGCTGCAGTGGACAAAACGCTTTCTATACACCTTTCCTCCTCCTCTTCCCCTAATCTAGAGGGTACTCCTCAAATTTGAGTCTCGGGGACACAAGATGATTCTCATTGCTCCCTTCTGGCCTTGACAGATATGGTTTCCATTACTCAACAGTATAGCGGAAACCCCACCGGAGGCGCTTCCCCTTCAGACGAACCTTCTGACCCAAGGTCCTCTGGTCCATTCCAATCTGAGGTCATTTCATCTTCACGCTTGGCTCCTGAGGAGAAAGAGGTGAATAGGTTCAGTGCCTCTCAGAGAGTATCTGACATTCTTTTGGCTGCACGAAAGCCAGCAACCAGAAAGACATGCACTGCAAAATGAAGCGTTTTTCCCTCTGGTGTGCAGGACTCTTTGAATCCTTTTTCCTGCCCACCCAACAAAGTTTTAGAGTACCTCTTAGACCTCTCAAATTCAGGCCTTCAATACTCTACATTCAAAGTTCACCTTTGTGCCATTTCAGCCTATCATGAGCCATTACTTTTGTTATCTTTGGCTCAGTTACTGGTAGTTAAGAGGTTTCTAAAGGGTATTCTGCATACCAGACCTCCTGTCAGACGTCCAGTTGCAGCCTGGGACATTAATCTCATGCTAGACATGCTCACTAGGAAACCTTTTGAGCCACTAGCTACCTGCGAATTGAAATTCCTCACTTGGAAAAACGACCTTCCTGGTGGCCATCACCTCGGCCCGCAGAGTTTCTGAAATACATGCTCTGTAACAGACCCTCCGTACACTGTATTTCACTAGGATAAAGTAGTTCTTAGGACCCATCCTAAGTTCCTCCCTAAGGTTATCTCAGAATTCCATTTAAACCAACCTTTGGTCCTACCTACTTACTTTGCTGATTTCCAGAATGAAGGAGAACGTACCCTTCATTCCTTAGATGTTAAAAGAACTTTGCGCTTCTATTTAGATAGAACAAAGGAAATTCGCAAAGCTCAACAACTGTTTGTCTCCTTCAGCGAGACCCAGCTGGGTCAGCCTGTCGCTATCAGATGCATTTCAGCATGGCTGGTGGCATGCCTTTGCCACTGTTATTCCATGGCACAGGTCAAGCTGGAGGGCAGAGTGTATGCTCACTCTGCTAGAGCAGTAGCGGCATCCCTGGTGGAAATCCGCAACATGCCCATTGCGGACATTTGCAATGCAGCTACTTGGAGCTGAGAGCATACTTTTATTAAGCACTATGCGCTGGACGTCCATGCCAGACGAAACCTTTCATTTGGCAGGACTATCCTTAACAGACTTCTGTCCTGAATCCGTGAGCTCTTGGTTTTCCTGCCGCCCTCTCGGGGGATTTTTAGCTCGGTACGCTCCCATAAATGTGAATGAGTGGTGGACACTTTATGTCCAGGAAGATATGGAAGTTACGTACCTACCATAATTCTTGATCTTCTTGGACAAAGTCTCCACCACTCATTCACATGCCCACCCTCCATCCTCTGAGCTCACCTCTCTGTTTTGGTCTTCACCCTCAATGTTTAAGCTGTGAAGACTTCTTTGTTGACCCTTCTTATCGGGTCGCTCGGACTATCTTATGTCCGATTTGTGTTAGTTTAGTTAGTGTTAGATTTCTAGGTTAGTTGCGCTGCACCTCCTCGAAAAAAAGGTACTGAGGCGGTTGGAGGGTCGACGCCGAGATAGTCATTACCACACGAGCTGATGCTCGCAGCACTGCTTCTCACGGCTCCATCTCTGGCGCCGACCCTCTGCAAAAAGTTTGCTCCCGCTGGGTCCTAGCGCCTCCAGCTTAGTTCCCATAAGTATGAATGAGTGGTGGAGACTTCGTCTAAGAAGATCAAGAATTACGGTAGGTGCGTAATTTCCATTTCCTGGTAGCCATTACTTCTGCCAGAAGGATTAGTGAGCTGCAGACTCTGTGTATTGAAAAAGACTGCATCTCATTCCATAGAGATAAGGTAGTTCTGAGAACAAATAGGAAATTCCTCCCTTAAGTGGTCTCTGATTTCCACTTAAATCAATCTATCACTCTGCCAGTCTCTTTTACTGAGCATTTTAGTTCAGGTCGTCCAACCCACAGTCTTGATGTTAAGAGGGCTCTGAGCTACTACATGACTCTCACTAAGGACCATAGGCAGGACAGACAGCAGCTGTTCCTGACTTATGGGGATGTGGGTAAAGAAAATCCAGCATCTAAAAGGTCAATTTTTCACTGGATGGTTCAGTGCATCCAGTTTTGCTACTCAAAAGCTGTAAGGGGGCCCCCAACAGGACTGAGGGCCCATTCCACAACAGGAATAGCTGCTACTATAGCAGCTGCCAGGGATGTTCCATTGGTGGAAATCTGTACAGCAGCTTCCTGGAGGACCGTACATACCTTTACAAGCATTACAGCCTGGGCACCCAGTCCAGAAGTGATGCCAGGTTTGGCACATCAGTCCTGCAGAGTCTGTTTCCAAAGTAGATTCTGTGACCACCTCCAAAGGTACTGCTTCTTATTCTGCAAGAGTGAGGAATATTGGAGAATTCCTGGTTTAATACTCACCATAGTAGTCTTGTTTCTTCCAGGGTATTCTTCAATATTCATAACTCACCCACCCTGCCTCCCCTTCTAGAACCAGTGGCCTCTGCACTCCAGGCTGAATAACCATGTATAGGGTGCCTCACACTGGCATAGACTATCTTTTTGAGCCCTATTGGGCATTGTTTTCCCCTTCCTCAGGCAATTCTGACATCCAGAGGGGGAGGGGTTGTTTCCTCCAGCTGGAGGTTGGTTTAGATTAGCTTTCTTTTTATTGTTAGGTAGGTGTTTTTGTTGGTTGGGCCTTTCCTTGCAGGCTCTCCAAGAAATCTGAAGTGTTATAGAATGCAGCTGATAAGGACAGCATTTAAAAAGTGGCATGAGCCAATGATAGGTTCTATCATTAGCGTAACGTTCCATCTTCAGGTAGTCCTACTTCAAAGGCTGACTGCAAGTGTTATGACTATTGGAGAATACCCTGGAAGAAACAAGATTACTATGGTGAGGAATATTTTCTTCCCTACCACTGGACAAAGAGTCCCGTAGGTTTGATCTTTGGGGCAAGGGGGCGTACGCTTCCTCTACCCTAGGCCTGAGGATTGCCAGCTACCTATCTCACATGGTGAAATTCCTGAATACCAACTCACGGAATGGCAAGGCTGCTGCCCAAGCCCTTCCTGATAGTGCCCAGAAGCAGGAGCTTCTCCAATACTTCCTGATGGGTGAGGATCTTGGTAAGCATCTCCTTAGAGCCATTTACGATTAGTCAGACATGGTTACCAGAGAAGCAACCACTGGCATATGCCTCCATAAGCATTCTTGGGTCTGGGTATCTGGGTTTGCAGCTGATGTACAAAGCAAGGAGCTTAATGCTCCTTTTAATGGTACCAAGCTTTTCGGTCTGGATGTCCAGGATCTTATTAATGACCTGCAGGCCTCAGGCATGACTCTCTGAACTGTTCATTTCCTCTGCCACACTCAGCAGCATGGTAGGGGGCGTTCTGCATTTTGTAGGCAGACCAAGAGACCAGGCTCAGGCTCTCGCCCAGAGGGAAAGCACATAGTCCAGTTCTCCCTGCCTGCCCACTCCCTGGCTGGAGAAGCAGCCAAGCATCCCAGAACTGAAGGTCCTGCTTCCACGTATGGACCTGCCTCAGCTTGACTCCTTGCCAGACCCCCTTCTCAGGCCCAAGCCCATGAGGTGGTGGTCGGAGGTTGGTTCTCCCCCATTTGAATCAGTGGAGAACCATAATGTCAGATGCTTGGATCCTGCAAATCATAGAGTGCAGTCACACACACTGGAGCTCCATCAGCAACCACCAGACACCCCTCTGCCACCCACACATTTCCTTCCAGCTCATCTGCCTGTTCTCCAGGAGGTGCGGACTCTTCTGCATAAGCAAGCAATGGAATTGATGCCAGAGTGATAGAAAACCAGGATTGTATTTCAGATCCATCCTGGTTCAGAAGAAGACTAGCGATCTAAGGCCTATTTTAGATCTAAAGGACCTCAGTGTCTTCATCCAGTACAAAAAGTTCTGGATAGTAACTTTGCTGGGCGTTTTGCCCCTTCTCAAAACCGGGGATTGGCTCTTCTCCCTGGATATGCAGGACGCCTACCTGCACATTGCAATTTTTCCTCCCCACAGGAGGTTTCTTCCCTTTGCCTTTCAGGGAGAGCATTACCAAGTCAAAGTATTGCCTTTTGGCTTATCCTCTGCACCACGTGTCTTTACCAAGTGCTTTGCAGTGGTCGCAGCAGCCCTCAGAAGGGAAGGTATGTACATATTTCCTTACCTGGATGACTGACTTTTCAAGTCGCCATTGTGGTAGATTGCCCCTCCCCCCTTCTTAAAGTACAGGCTAAGACTTCTAAATCTTATTCCCTTAAGTCTAGTGCACTAGCAATCTGTTCTTTTTCTGTATACTCTATTTATATCCTCTCTACTATTATGGGTAGGCCACCCATAGTAGTATCTCTTCTCACTTGTCTAACCCCTCTTAAAATTTCTTTTCACCCCTTGCTTTATGCCTGTGCAGTAATTCAGAATAAGATATATGAGCAGAGAAAATATTTTTCTGTTCAGTTTCAATGATCCTGTGTTTATTCTGGGGAAAGGTGTAAAATCCCAGTAAACAGACAGGACAATGTATTACGGCACTGTTGTGCTATATTTGTGTTTGAAAAAAATTAGATATGTCCTGTAGAGTGCGTATGCACTATGATTCCATTTTGGTGCAAACTTGCAGGAGCAGGGAAATGCTTTCTGCAGCTATCCGGGAGAGAAGCTGTTTTCAGCTTCAGAAATAGAAATGTAATACATATAAAAACAAAACGCTGCCTAGATGCGCTACTGAAATATTTCCCTGTTTAAATAAAAACAGAATGTACCTATTTGAGGTATTACGTGCCATGAAGTTGATACTGAGAGTTATTTAAGGAGGTGGCTCACCAGGTGGCTTACTGCTGTGTATATTAATGTTCCCATAGCAAGAAAGCTTGCTGGTAGCCGCCGTATGTCCGGAGCTCGCTAGCATGCCAGAAAATAAAGACTGTATAGCACAGTCCGGTATGCCTCAAGGAACAGCTAGGTTTGCAGGGAGAAGAAGTCCTCTATTCCTTGCTAAAAAAGGGGATAGTAGTGTTTTCTCCCAAGTATAGAGGTGGGGAATGCAGTTTAAAGCCTCTGAAGAGCTAAGTAATGCACAAGAAATAAACGGGCCAAAAGGAAAACTTTACTGACAGCTTGATATTTCAGCCGTCAGAACTTTTGGTAATTTGATTTTCAAACCAGACAAAGGTTTCTCGAGGAGGGACTTAGCAGGAACCTTCAAGAAAAGGGTCCTTACTGTATAATAAACCTAGGCTGGTATTTGTATTTCCTTTCCCTTAGAATACAGTGTACATAGCTCTTACCTGGAAACTGCTGTCTGATGAATGAGCCTACAGGTGTCCACGGCCCAAAGAGAGGTCATTTTATATGTGGCCAGACTGTCACTCCAAAGCACAGAGAAGGAGTTATGCCTCATTACTGCCTATTGTTTATGCACAGCAAAATAGTTATGTTATTTGAATATATTTATGACCACAAATGACTAGAATGGTTTTGTAGGGAGTCCTTAGATAAAAGGTCCCCAAATGTTTGTATTAGATAGATCATGATCTAATGATAGAATGGGGGCGGATCAGCTGACACAGTGTCCTAGGAGGCTGCACTATAAAAGCTGCCACTGTGCTGAGGTTAGGCAGATCAGACTGGGAGAGTGTCCTGAGAGGTTGATCCAGGAGCACAGAAGTTTTGTAGAGATTGGACTGTTTAAAAGTATTCTACACTGTGGCAGAATCACTGGAGGGAAGTGATTCTGGAGCTCGAGGAGAGCTCATTTTGTTAATTTTTTGGTTTGTAGTCTGATGTTTAAGACATAATTTCTTTATTTCTGATTTGTTTTTATTTTTGTATATTTTGATATTGAAGTTATTCTTTTACCAAAAATAAACATCACACAAAAGTTCTGTGTGTTGAACAAATCTCAGAGTATTGTATATGCTTTTGTTACCCTACCCACAAACCCTACCACACCCATCCAGGGAACACCTGTTGCCGACTCTGTAGCATACCCTCCAGCTTTTTCAGTCTCTGGACATCACGGTCAATGTGCCCAAGTCTGTTTTAGTACCATCCCAAAGACTGCAATACATTGGGCGGTCCTGGATTCAGAGCAGTGGAAGACCTTCTCACCACAAAGCAGGGCAGATTGCCTCATTGCCCAGGCTCAGGGGGTCAATCAGAACTGGTACTTTTCTGCCAGACTATACCTCAGGCTCCTAGGCCTTATGGCTATGGCCATTCTCACTGTTTCACTAGCCAGACTCCACATGCATACCCTTCAGTGGACCCTCAGGGTGCAGTGGAACCAGCGTCTGGATGAGCTCGACCATCTAGTCCCTCCAGACTCCCCTATGCCCTCTATCATGGATCACCTGGGCATCCTAAAATCGCACACAATGGGGGATGAGCTCCATATCCTTAGGGATTTTAATCAGAACTGGCTATCCAGTGCCAGTTCAAAGCTTCACTGCCAGGTGGCCTCGCTAAACCTGTCCCAACTGATCACTAAACCCAACCACTTCAACCCCAAATCACGAAACCACTCTCTCCTAGACTGGTTCCCTTCTCGCACCCACACTGGATAATTGCCTCAGGCCTCTTACCAGACTCCTAAGCTATCACCACATGATACTGTCAATAAGGAAAGTATTTTGACCCAAGCACCCCCAGATCCTTCTGACCTGATCCTACAAATCCGTGGACCTTGCTTCTCTCCTAACCGACCTGGCTAACGTAGACTGGTCTTTCATGCCTCGGGTCCCTCTATCAACTTTGCATTGTAGTTCTTCAAGTCCAGGTTCCTTGCTGTCTGGTACTTTAGTGTCATACTCAAACGTGCTCACGTGAGGGGTGCACACCTGACTGTCTGCTGAAATCCTGGCTCACCTTGGAGCCAGAGACCAGGCATGGACGTCCTTCAAGGCCTCTGGCTCCCCGGGCCCACGTAAAGTATTGCACACTACATAATGCCTGCACAAGGCTACTTCAACAGTCCAAAGCTAACTACTTCAACGCCACGTTCTACTCCAACCTAAGCCACCCTGCTAAATTCTGGAAGGTGGTTAAATCACTCTTCTCCCCACCTACACAGCCCCTTACCCCTGTTCTAAATACAGGTGGCACAGTGGTAATGACACCTCTTGCAGTGGCCTCAGAATTTAACTCCTCGTTCACAAACTGTACCTCGTCACTGTTGACCACTCTCCCTAATACCCCTCTCCATCCCTCTCCTGTTTCTCCCCTGTCCGTCCCAACCCACTTGCCTCCGCTTTTTCCTTCCGTCAGATTTCCCCGACTGAAGTATACAATGCCCTGCATACCCCTAATTCGTCCAGGGGCAAATGCCCCTCAAGGCTGGACTCTAAAATGCTCTACCTGGCCACTCCTGCAATCACCTCACCCCTGGCAGCACTTTTCAACCTCTCTTTCTCCCTTGCTTCTATTCCATCTTTGTGGAAGCAGACCACTGTTATCTCCCTTCCAAAAGGTGGTGACCCCTCCATCCCTGGTAACTACCATCCAATCTCCCTTTTTCCCATTGTAGCAAAACTCCAGGAGCACATAGTCCTCTCACAACTCTCTGACTATATTGACTCCTCCTCTTTTCTTCTCAACTTACCAGTCTGGCTTTAGGAAGTCCCACTCCACCACCACTTCCCTCCTAAGGCTCTCCGATTCCATTCTTACTGGTATGGATAAAGACCACATCACCTCAGCAGTATTTGTTGACCTGGCAAAGGCGTTCAACACAGTCTTACACCACTACTCCCGTCCAAGCTTTCCTTGCAGGGGCTCTGTAGCGAGGCCACCAGCTGGTTCCACTCCTACCTGGTAGGCAGGTCCCAATCTGTAAGGTTTGGTAACTTCACCTGTGCCACCTCCCAGTTACCATTGGTGTACCCCAAGGCTTGGTCCTTGGTCCGCTCTTGTTTTCCATCTTCCTACATGACCTGCCCACTGCCTGCCCCCACACTTCCATAAACATGTATGTGGACGACATGGTACAGTATATATCCGGCCCTTCACCAACTGATCATTTTCAGTTTATTCTTATATTTCATAAGGATGAGGCACTAGGCGTAGGTCTGTTTACAGGGCCATCTTGTTACACAATTAATACACACAGTACAATACATATACATAATTTCAAATACAAATATATAGATCAAATTACACATTCAGTAGTAACACCTGTGTAAAATTCAGTGATGTGGTGACCGGTCTTCAGCGGGACGTCAATGAAGTTCAGCTCTGATTTCGTGCAAATCAGCTTTTCCTCAATGCCAAGAAAACTGTCTCAATGACCTTTGGCACAAGGCAGAGACTTTCTTGGCTTCCCTCCACCCCCACCATCCACACCCTGGACAGGACTCCTCTGGAGGCTTGTACCTCCTTTAGATACCTCAGGGCCTGACTTGACCAGCACCTTGACTTTCTAACCTCAGTAATGCTCAAAATATTCCTAACTTTATGCAGTAAGCCTGAAGGGTTGGACTGCCCGGAGAGATAGAACACATGCAAATGATGGAACACTTTGCACGTGAGCATCTTTCAAACACTGCCTCTACTAACTGCCTGTGTTCTAAACTACTTCAGATTTTTCTGTCTCCACCTGAAAAGTCTGGCCGCTCGGAGTTTCTCTTCGTCCACTTTCTCCTGCATGAAGAAAACTTCAAATACTACTATATTTTGTTTTCATTTACTACCTCTACTATTTATTTTGTTATTATTTACCTATGTTTACAGTTAAATTTGCTATTTTTTCCCAGTTCCTCTCGGTTCGGTATAACTGTGGGGGAACAGTTTTCATTTCTGTTAAAATTGGGGTTCTCTGATTAAAGAACTGCCTTAGTTACATATTTAAAACTTTTTTTATTTAAATTTTTGTAACCGATAATTCTCGGTTACCTGAACTGCGGACCTGGGTCCATACTGCTACATTGGTTCTTTCCATTGGTTCCGGAACTGATCATTTAAAAAAAAAAGGATTTTGTTATTAGCGGTTGGGTTTTTTCTCTTTTTAAACATCATGTTTGAGAAACCCAAAAAGCGAACCAGTGAACCTGGTTTTAAGAACTGTTCGCAGTATGGGGAAGTATTTGCTAAAGCAGATAAATACACTTTATGTGTGATATGTTTGGGTTTTGACCAGCTTTAAGAGGAATGTGAAGTATGTAAAACTTTCCCAGATAAAACTATGGAAAAATGCCTTGAAAGGCCCAAGAAAAAGTCTGCAAAGGGTCCTCTGGCTCTGATCAGCCGATACCCCAAGAATCTGTGGTTGAACCCACATCTGCTTCTGTGCCTGCCCTGAGATGCTGAAAAGGCACAAAATAAACAAATGAACTGGCTGACTCGGTTCCTTCTTAAAAGTAAAAGCTAAAGCACACAGAACCCCTGCTGCAAACCGAGACTTCTATGTCTGCTATGCCTGTACCAATGGCCCAAGAAATTCCTCAGGCCTTTAAAACAATTCAAACCTTACAGGCAATAGTTCCTTCTCAGCTGCCTCCTGCCCCTCCCCAGGGTCCCCAGGCTGGCAGCAATGTGCATCCACCCCTCAAGATAGGGGGGACCAGTTTGCTGATGATGAGTACAGTGATGAGGGGGAGGGACCAATCAAACCAGAAGTGTCCCCTGAACAGGACTTTGGTTTGCCTCCAAGGGTGACTGAGGATTTTCCATCCCATTTTACTTTTGTAAGGAGGATGGCAGATGCACTAGACATCTCCACTACCGAACAAGTTGAGGATGAAAAGGAGGTACAGTACTTAGAGATGATGGGTCTGACACCCACAAAGGCTGTCCTCCTACCGGTGTACAAATTCTTTAAGAAGGACGCCTAAAGATTCTCCAAGCACTAAATTCCCTTCCTCCCACAGACAGGAGGATGGACAGAAAATACCAGTCGGAGAGGGAGGGAGCTGACTTTCTGTTCTCCCATCCAGACCATCAGGGGGTAATTCAGAAAGTTGCTTGTGACGAGGCCAGGGTCCCTCTGTCCTCACATCCTCCAGACAAGGACTCCAGAAAGACTGACAGCATGGCCAAAAAAGGGTACCTGTCAGCCTCTCTGGCTGTGCATCAGGCTACCTTCCAGGCAAATGCTGCCCAATATCAGAAGTCACTGTGGCAGTCAGTCCTGGCTATGTCCCAGAAAGCTACCTCACCCTTGTCAGATGACCTGGCTGAAACTACCAGGTTTGGGTTAGAGGCAGCTAAGTACCAATTCCAAATGACTTCTGACACCAATGACACTGCAGCCAGATGGATGGCGAATACAGTGGCAGAGGAGGTTTGCATGGCTCAGGGCCACAAACCTTACTCAAAATACCCAGTCAAGGGCTTTGGATTTTCCTCTAGAGGGAGAATCCCTCTTTGTGGAGTCCACTGTGGCATACATGAAGAAGGTGGATGAGTATAAGGCCACTTACAGAAGCAAACCAACCAAGGAGAGAGCTTCACCATCCACCAATCCCTATGGAAGGGAGGCCGGGCAGGTCCTTTATACCAGGCCCTTCTTCAGCCAGTGGCTACCCCAGTACCAGCAGTACCCACAGCGGGATACTCCAGGGCGGGTAGAATGGGCTCGAGGCAAGGGTCCCAAGCTCAGCCTCAGCCACAATCAAAACAGACCCCTGAGCCACAGGCCACTTTCCCTACCTGTGGGACAGACTGTCTCACTTCCTCCATGCCTGGCTGAACATCACCACAGACAAATGGGTTCTGGAGGTAGTGGGTCACGGTCTGTCTCTGGATTTCAAGCCCTCAGAAAATGAGAGTATTCAGCTCTCCCTCACTAACAGAAAAAACACTGCTAGAGTCAGAGTTCAAAACCTGCTACAGCTGATAGCAGTAGAACCAATTCCAAAGTCTCTGAGGGGAAGGTTTTTTTATTCCAGATCATTTCCTAACCACAAAAAAAAGTGGGGAGTGGCAGCCTATTCTCGATCTCAGAGCTTTAAACAAGCATCTAAAAAAACAAAACTTTAAAATGGTAACTCTAGCTGTGATTTTGTCAGTGCTCCAAAAGGGAGACTGGCTGGCATTACTGGACTTAAAGGATGCCTATTTCCACAGCCTCATAAGGGATTCTTACCAGAGATATGTCAGATTCAGACTCCCTTCAGGTCACTACCAGTTTTCAACCCTTCCTTTTGACCTTTCTTCGGCCCCAAGGGTATTCACAAAGTTTCTGGCTGCTGTAGTAGCATGTCTTCGGATATAAGGTGTCACTGTTTGCCCTTATCTGGACGACTGGTTAGTGGTGAGAAAAATCCCCACTGTGGGTACAGTAGGATTTAAAAGTCACCCAGGACCTTCTACAGTCTCTGGGGTTTCTAATCAGTCACAAAAAGTTTGCCTTCACCCCCACACAGGTGTTGCAGTTCATATGAGCAGAAATAAATACCTTACAGGCCAGAGCCTGTTTGCCTCCGGAGAGGGTACAAAACCTTCAGTCAGTGGGAAACTTTTTCAGGTTACACAAAACAAAACTGCAAGACAGTTTCTCCAGCCACTGGGCCACATGGCTGCTGCCATAGGCACAGTGCTGGGTCAAGGCGTGGCTACTGATACCCCAGGTAAGCCATGGTTACCAAGTTTATGTGAGGGTAACAAATAAGCTGTCCAGCAACTCCTGCCCTCTCTAGTCCATCACATTTACATTCCCTTTGTTTGGCTTCAGGCTTTTTTTTTTCTTTTCTGCTTTGTTTTGGGGGGTGGCAGAGTGGACCGTGGACATTGAAGCTGAAAGTCTCAATTAGGTCCGCATGGTCCGCCTGCATAGTGATTGACAGTGGCATCTGGTAGGGGTGTGGCAAGTCCTGGGTGGCAAGTTTAAATGCCCCAGCAAAGTTAGAAGCCATACTATTAGTTCAAATGTACTGGGAGCGAGAGAAGCAGTAAAAGAACCAAGAAGCAGCCGACTGAAGAACAGACTCAGAACCAGCTAAAAGGATAAAGACCTAATGTGGAGTGGCAAGTGGAGAAAATATGCCTACCTGCATGGGAGAGAGAGAAGAAATTTCTGCCGTGGTCTTGGACTTGAGGTGCAATCACAGTGGCGTTTACTAGCAGCACAGGCTGACAGCAGGTCCAGTGTGGGAATCATCTGAGTGGAGCCAGGAACCTTGGACTCGAGTCGTTGGGGGAGGCATGAACAACAGTGGGGGAGGGTGGACAGGCATGAACAACAGTGGGGAAGGGGATTGCAGTGTGGCAGGTGGTGTACAAATCTGAAATGCCTGGCTACACCCCTGTGCTGGGTTCCAGATTCCACATGAGGGACATTCAGTTCCACCTCAGGGCTCACTGATGTCAGGAAAAAAGGCCCTATTTCAAAACTCATTCCAGTAACAAGGGCACTGTTACATTCCCTCTTGTGGTAGAAAGAGGAATCAAATTTAAGACAGGTAACCCCTTTCAGAAGGAAAGTAGTCCTTCAGTAGTTCTCACAACAGATGCATCCCTATTGGGCTGGGGCGCCCATCTAGGACAGCACACCATCCAGGGTACCTGGTCAGCTGCAGAGTCCCTTCACCACACAAACTTGCTGGAACTCAGAGCAGTTTTGCTAGCTCTACGAGCCTTCTGTCCTCTAGTACAGAGCAAGGTGGTACAGATCAGAACAGACAATACCACCACAATGTATTACATAAACAAGCAGGGAGGCACCAGGTCAGGCCTCATTTGCACAGAAGCCATACATATCTGGACTCCAGCTTATTCTCTGGGAATATCCCTGCAGGCAATTCATTTGCCAGGGAAAGACAACCTCCAGGCAGATGCCTTGAATCAAGTCAACCAGGCCCATCATGAATGGACCCTGAACAGACAGGTGGTACGTTGTTTTCAAGAGGTGGGGCACACATCAAATAAACTTGTTCACATCCCACCAGAACCACCACCTGCCGCAGTATTGTTACAGACCACCAGATCAAGGCACACTTCCGCTGGTTGCCCTGACCTTGGACTGGTTAGGGAAGTTCCCATATGCTTTCCCTCCTTTTCCTCTGGTGCACAGGGTACTGCTCAAGCTCAGATCCCATGCAGCATCACTGATCTTGATAGCTTTGGATTGCCCAAGGCAGCCATGCTGCTCTCTTCTGCTCTCCATGTCTGTCACAAAACCGATACACCTCCCTCAAGGCACAGTCTACTGACATCCAACCAGGGAACTCTGTTGTACTGGAATCTTAAGTCCCTCAACCTCAAGGCCTGGCACTTGAGGACATAGAATATGCAAACTGAACCTCTCTCAATCTGTCTTACGCATTTTAAGAGGTTATAGAAAATCTTCTACTAAAAACCTATTCTTCTAAATGGAGAAGTTTTTCACTTTGATGCTCGAGCAGATCACTGATACCAGGCCAAGCTGAAGTTTCAGTTGTTCTGGATTATTTCTCTCACTTACATGCTTCTGGTTTGCAACCCAGCTCTCTGAAGGTTCATTTGGCAGCTGTCTCTGCTTACCTCTCTGCAGGGGCAAGGGTAACCTTAGTCTTGGATCCTATCTTTGAAAGATTTTTCATAGGCCTGAATCACCTACATCCCCCTCACTGGGCACCTGTGCCAGCTTGGGATGTGAATGTGTGAATCACTAAACTCATGGGCCCCTTTGAACCCTGGCTACAGCTCATCTAAAATACGTCACTTGAAAACAGTTTTCCTCATGGCAATGACTTCTGCAAGAAGGATTAGTGAGCTTCAGGCTCTATACATCAGGACTGTATCTCCTTTCATAGGGATGAGGTAGTCCATAGGACAAACAAAACATTTCTCCCAAAGTAGTCTCAGACTTCCACTTAAACCAGTCCATCACTCTCCCTGTCTTTTTCACTGATCATGCTGCCTCTGGTGAAAGAAGACTCCACAGTCTGGTTGTAAAAGGGGCTCTCAGTTACTGCATGACAGCCATAAAAGGCCATAGACAGGACAGGAAATAGCTGATCTTGCTGGACATAAAGTCTCCACCACTCATTCACACTAATGGGATCTACGCCGAAGGCACTAGGACTCAGCGGGAGCAAACTTTTTGCAGGAGGGCCGGCGCCAGAGATGGAGCCCTGGAGGCGGCGCATGACCCTCTGCTTGTGCGGCAATGGTTGTCTCAGGCCGACTCCTACTACCAGTTCCTTTTTTTCTGCTGCCGAGTGCGCTTGTGTGATGATGTCGTCAGTCATTGGGAGACAAACTTCAAACTAGCAGCATAGTTTCAGTTTTTATTTTGTAGTATTTTTCAATAAAGTACCGCTTAATAATTTATTCTTATTAAGAGAGAAGTCTCAGCCTACATTGAGGAGTCGACCATGAGCGGTCAGGTGATGGTAAGGAGTCTTCGTATGAAAACTGTTCAGTCAGCCAGGCTGGGTCCGGTTTGCTGCCTTCTCCAGAGGGGGTCTGACAACAGACGGTCCAATGCCAGAGGCGGGCGGCTGTCCTCCAGAAGCATAAAGAAAATGGTCGCATTCTTGGCACTGTTCGGCCTCGAGCTCTTCTTCGTCCTGAGGTCCATGAAAGTGAAGGCATCACTCGAGGTCGCCTTCTAATATGTATGCCCATTGCCGGTAGGTCATTGGGGTCAGTTGCTGGTCTTCTCATTCGGAGTCTTCTGTTTCTGGTCACCGACCTCTTCGACATCGGAGCCCTTCTACGTCTTCTGGTAGGGCTTCCAATGAGCAGTTTCATTAGTGGGCCACTCTTATGGAGCAGTGGGCTCGGAGGTTGGTCCAACTGCCTGGACCCGGTCCTCCGGGGCGCCAGGTTCTTCAGGAGATCGAGACACGACTATTGAGCCTTTCTAGTCATGCGATTGTCTTGGTGCCCGTCGACTCCACGCTGAGTGTTTTCCCCTTCACATGGCTGCGGCACAGGGGGCCACCGATGCCTCTATCTCCTAGTATTCTTCTTCTTTCCTTCAAATCTGAATTTTTGGGGCCCTGGGTTGGTGGTGTTGGCATTGGTGGGGCGTTCAGCACCCGTTGACGCTGATGACCTGTCAGCGTCATCCTTGGCCCATGTGGTTTGGCACCCAGTAGAGTTTCTTGGCACCGTATGCCCTTTGCGCCATCTTAGGTGCCGTGCGGCTTTAAGTGCTGTTGTTCAGCTACCATCTGGTTTGTCGGTATTGTGCGGCCTTTTTGGCTCTGTGTTCTGCGGCGCCAAAGCCGGGCTTTTCGTCAGCCAATCTTCAGGGCTTCTCCTCTCCAAATTCTTTTCTTTTCTCTTTTCCTGCTGATTTTCATTCCTTTCCTGGCCATACAGTCCCTCCTGGACTGTCAGGAGATGATATTGAGCCTGAGTCAGATCTTAGGCTAGGTGATGATGTGGAATGAGCAGGACCTAATCCTGTTACAGAGCTTGTGGTCGAGGACCTGTCATTTAAGTCTCTGCTAAAAAATTTGAATTCCACTCTTTCTCTCCAGACTATGGACATCGATCCTGGGAAGCTTTTAAGACTCCAGTACTTTCATGTTCCGGACATCCCTATGGATTTAACTCCCCCGGTACAACCCTCCTTTGAGACGCTGTCTCAAATGGTATGGAATAATCCTGCTCTCATTCCTTCGGTGGCTAAGTCCATAGATAGGAAGTATGCTGCTCCCAAGGATCGACCTATTCAAACAACATGAAGTCTTGCTATATTATGACATATGCAGTTTGTCCCAACCTTAGAACTGCTCCGGAGGAGAAAGAGTTAAAGTCCATGCCAGGCATGGAACTTAGAGTCGAGCTCGGTTGAAAACTCTATCTGTTGTTCTTCAAACTCAAACTGTCAGATTCTTTACTCCACTCATTGAACAGTCGCTCCGGAGATTCCTCCTTCTGCTCGGTTCATTTTGTTGGTTAAAGTATAAAAGTTTTCGTTTTTTTAACCGAAATTAAACCGCAACCGGTCGGTTCAAGCTCTGTCTGTGGTATTGTAAGTACTAGATAGGTTTTACATTTATTTCTGTGTGGAACTTGTAAACAATTTCATTGGTTCAGTTTGAACCGATCAAGTTACTTCTATTACATTATAGTCTTTTAGAAGTGCGGTTCCCGGTTCTTATCGGTTCTAAAAAAACGGATTTAATTACGTTTTTTTCCATGACCCGTGACACGGTTGGGAACCGATAAGGGAGTCTTGCTTGGCGGATTGCCATAAACGGGCAAATTTTTGGTTAGGCTGTCACTATGTCTGAGAAACCCAAAAGAAAAACCGGGCCCACTGGGTTTCAGCACTGTGTTGTCTATGGGGAAGCCTTTGCCAAGGCTGACCCCCACACCACGTGTTTATTGTCTGGGGTTTGACCACCTCAATTCAGACTGCCAGATTTGCAAGAGTTTTCCTGCAGCTACCCTGGATAAGAGAGTTGGTAGACCCAGGGAACGGGAGGCCAAAAAGTCCGCTGATCTGGATGGTCAGCCCGGTTCGGTTTCAACCGAACTGGAGGGAGTGCCCTCTGACCAGGGCGATACTTCCTCGGGCAAAAGGAGAGCTGACTCTGAGGAGTTGGTTCCAACAAAGAAATCTAGAAAATCAGCTGGTGTGGAGCCAAAACTTCCCTCTCCAACCGCTGAAGAAATAGCTAAAGCAATAAAATTGTGCAGTCACTTTCTGTTCACCGAACCGGCACCATCAGGTAAGGCTGTTCGTCGGTTCCACCGGTTCAAGAGTATGATTTAGAAGAATTTATGAACCAGAGGAGGGGAAGAGGAGTATGAGGAGAGTGAATGTTTTGAAAGTCTGATGTGCCCATTGAACCGGACATCTCTCCAGACATACCTTCAGGAGTGTCTCCCCCTAGGCTTTCTGAGTCCTCTTCTCATTTCATGTTTTATAAAAAAGTGGCTGAAACCCTCCAGCTCCCTATGGAGGAAGCTGTGGATGATCAGGAAGAGCCTGATTTTGTAGAAATGGTGGATATCCCAGAGTCTAGGAGACTGTCTATTCCTCTGCATAAATCTTTTTGGAAACAGACAGTAAAGATTTTAAAAGCTCCTCACACCATATCTCCTGTTGATAAAAGAATGGACAAATGGTATGCATTATCAGGCTCTGATGAGGAGTTCCTTACACAACAATGCAGCCACGTGGGGGTGGTGCAGGCTGCGGCCTGTGACAAGGCAAATGTTCCCTTAGCCTCTCACCCTCCTGACAAGGACTCCAGAAAGATAGATGCCATGGCAAAGAAACAGTACATGGCAGCATCCTTAGGACTCAGACAGGCTAATTATATGGCTTATGTTGCTAGATATCAAAAATCCAGATGGGATACTGTTTTAGCTCTAGCAAAGCAGGTCCCTGGCCAGCTGGCAAAAGAGCTGGAGCAGGTGGCCGCTGATGTGATGAGGCATCCAGGTGCAATTCCATGCTGCAGTGGACTGTAATGATGTATCATCTAGAGTCATGGCTACCTACATCTGTGGCTCTCCATAGAATGGCTTGGCTCAGATGTACTAGCCTGTCACAGGATACCCAGACTAAGGCCATGGATTCTCTGTTAGGGCAACCTCTGTTTGGGGAGCAAACAGAGAATTACATGAAGAAAATGGATGAATATAGGACCACCTATAGGAGTGCACAGGCCAAGGAAAGGCAAGTCACTCCCAAAGGCAGCCTCCCAGGGGCAGGGGTAGGTCTTTCATAGGCCTTTTACCGCCCAGGCTTCCTCTTCAGCTTTTGCACAGAAGGGGTTCTTTAGAGGGAGAGGCAGACGGGGTGCAAGCAGGCCTGCTTCCACACCTCAGCCTAAAGCCCCTGCCAAACAGGCACCCTGATGGGGCGCCCAGGGCTGATTCTCCACTACCTATAGGGGGCAGGCTGGCTTACTTTGTCCAGGACTGGGAGTCTCTAACGTCAGACAAGTGGGTCCTGGAAGTAGTAAGCCAGGGACTGGTTCTCAGCTTCAAAAAATTTCCAAAGATGAGAATCAGATCCTTTCCATCTGCAAATCCTTCAAAGGCTCTTGTCCTGGAGGCAGAAGTCTCTACCCTCCTGACTCTCAGAGCTGTGGAAAGGGTTCCACCCCTACACCAAGGCAAAGGTTTGTACTCCAGGTATTTCCTTACCCCAAAAAAGACAGGAGAATGGCGGCCCATCCTGGATCTCAGGTATCTAAACAAGCACCTTTTAAAACCAAAATTCAAAATGGTGACTCTGGGAGTTATTTTACCCTTATTAAGGCCAGGGGACTGGCTAGTGTCCCTGGACCTCAAGGATGCCTATTTTCATGTTCTCATCAGAAGCTCCCATCGAAAGTACCTCAGATTCGAACTGCCCTCAGGCCATTACCAGTTTAGAGCAATGCCCCTCTGCCTCACATCTGCCCCAAGGGTATTCACAAAATGCCTGGCAGTAGCAGTTGCCCACTTAAGAAGGCAAAAAATTGCCATCTTTCCTTACTTGGATGACTGGCTCATAGTAGGCCAGTCCCCAGACCAAGTCAGGTTACATCTTCAAGTAACTCAGCAACTGCTAACTTCTCTAGGTTTCCTTCTCAGTCTTCCAAAGTCAGTCCTAGAGCCTGTCCAGCTTCTCACTTTCATAGGTGCAGAACTGAACACAAAAGAAGCCAGAGCCTTCCTTCCTCTGGAAAGGGCAAGGACCCTGATTTCTCTGGCTTCCTCCTTCACCCTGCAGGTCTCTCGACCAGCAAGGCACTTTCTACAGCTCCTAGGACACATGGCTGCTTCGACAGCAGTAGTGCAGGGAGCCAGATTTCAGATGAGGGACATCCAGTTCCATTTGAGAGCCTTTTGGTCTCAAAGAAAGGACCCTCTAACCAAATTAATTCCAGTGACTCGAACCCTGATCTAGGCCCTTCAGTGGTGGCAGGACCAGGGCAATTTGAGACAGGGAGTCCCCTTTACCCCTCAGTCTCACTCCTTAATCCTTACTACAGATGCATCCCTATTGGGGTGGGGAGCTCACATGGGCGACCTCACTACCCAGGGATTGTGGTCTCCTCAGGAATCTCTGCTCCACATCAATCTGTTGGAACTCAGAGCAGTTTTTCTAGCACTTCAAGCCCTTTCCAAATCTGTTCAGAACAAGGTTATTCAGGTCAGAACAGACAATACCACCACAATGTGGTACATCAGCAAGCAAGGGGGCACTCGGTCTACGGCCTTGTGCACAGAAGCAATGAAGTTGTGGTCTCTGGCTTACTCCCTGAACACCTCCCTTGTAGCAGTTCACCTCCCAGGCAAGGACAATGTCCTAGCAGATGCTCTCAGCAGGATTTCCCAGGGCCATCACAAATGGTCACTTGACCCCCTGGTCCTGGAGGTGGTATTTGCCAGATGGGGCACCCGCAGATAGATCTTTGCAGCCCCAGACAATCACCAACTTCCCTTTTGCTGCAGGCCCCAGTGTTGGACTCAGTCTCTCTGGATGCCTTAGTTCTCAATTGAGAAGGAAGTTTCTATGCTTTCCCCACTTCCCTCTCCTGTTCAAAGTGCTAGTCAAAATCAGAGCTCAACCCTGCAAGATGATCCTGATTGCTCCAGATTGGGCCAGATAACCATGGTATCCTCCTACTGTCCTTAGCAGTCCATCTTCCCTGTGTCTTCCCAGGAATCACAATCTGTTAACCTGTGCTCAGGAAGGGTTTGTATCCGAACCTCAAATCTCTCAATCTCAAGGCCTGGCTCTTGAAGAGTTAGAGTTTGCTGACCCACACCTCCCAAGGTGTAATGGATATACTAAGGTTCTAGAAAGCCTTCCACCAGGGCTACCTACAATTCTAAATGGAAGAGGTTTTCCATATGGTGCTCTGGGAAGCATATTTCCCAGAATCTGCTGATTTACCCACAGTCCTGGATTATATGGTTCATTTAAATACCTTGGGGCTGAGACCAGCTACCCTAAAAGTACATTTGGCAGCTGTGTCTGCTTTTATTTCAGCAGGTAAACCCTCTTCTCTTTCAGCTCATCCTGTATTCTCCAAGTTTTTTAAAGGATTGCTTCACACCAACCCTTCATTCAGGGACCCTGCCTCTGCCTGGGATCTTAATGTTTGCATTGCTCAGCTTATGTAACCTCCCTTTGAGCCCTTGTCATCAGCAGAGCTGAAGTTCTTGACTTGGAAGATTGTGTTTCTGGTAGCCATCACTTCTGCCAGATGCATAAGTGAATTACAGGCCTTGTCAGTGGAGCCTGATTTTATCTCCTTTCATAGAGATGAGGTGGTCCTCAGGACTAACAGGAAGTTCATGCCTAAGGTGGTTTCAGATTTCCACCTTAATCAATCTATATATCTTCCAGTGTACTTCACTGACCATTCCTCCTCTGTGAGAGGAGGCTGCACAGCTTGATGTAAAGAGAGCCTTAGTTATTGCATAGAGCTGCATTAAGGGTCAGCAGATTTGACTTCTCCAACTATTCTCGCTTATGGTGAGGTTGGTAAAGGAAACTGCCACTAAAAGATCCATTGCCAGGTGGATTGTCTCTTGTATCCAATTCTGTTATGAAAAGCTGGATAAGGTTCCTCCCTCAGGCCTGAGGGCTCACTCTACCAGAGGTACAGCTGCTTCCTGGCTGCTGCCAGGGACATCCTATTCTTGAGATATGTCAAGGCTACCTGGAAAACAGTTCACACTTTTACCAAGCATTACTCCCTGGACATCCAGGCTAGGAGTGATGCTCGGTTTGGCACAGCTGTGCTTCAGAGCCTATTTCCTAAGTAGGTTCTGTCCCTCCTCCATGGAGGTACTGCTGTGTAGTCTGCATATGTCATAATATAGCAAGACTTCATGTTGTTTGAAGAAAAAATTACTCACCTTAGTAATGTTGTTTCTTCTAATGGAGTCTTGCTATATTATGACCTCCCCCGCCTGCCCCTCTCAGAACCTCTGTTTTTGGGATGTGGGTGGGCAGTGCAGTGTTGGCACTTAGTAGATGCCCACCTTGTTGTTTTCACCCCTCTTTCTTTGCGGTGATTTCCTGTTGTGTTTTATTTTTTGGGTCTCCTGACTTGAGTCTTTGTTTTGGGACCAAAAAAAATGTGTTTTTATGTTTAGTAGCCAGTTGGCTAGTGTAGGTTTACAGCTTCCACACAGGACCTCTGAGTTTTAGCTCGTAAAGATCTGACAGTTTGAGTTTGAAGAACAACAGACAGAGTTTCAACCGAGCTCGAGCTCTGCGTTCCATGCCTGGCATAGAAAGTTAACTCTTTCACCTCCGGAGCAGTTCGAAGGTTGGGACCCACTGCATATGTCATAATATAGCAAGACTCCATTAGAAGAAACAACATTACTAAGGTGAGTCATTTTTTCTTCTGTGCCCAAGCGCATTATTTTGCACTTTTTTGCATTAAAACCCAGCTGCTATACCCTTGATCACTCCCCCAGTTTTTTTAGATCTCTGCCCATCCTTTCCACCACCACCCCCAGAGTGTCTACTCTGTTGCAGATCCTGGTATCATCTGCAAAGAGGCAGACTTTGCCTTGCTCCTCCTCTGTTATGTCACTTATAAAGACATAAAAAAGGACCGGTCCCAGCACTGAACTATAAGGTTTCGCACTGGTCACCCTTCCTTCCTTGGAATGAACTCTGTTTACCAGTGCCCACTGTCTCCTTTCCCCTAGTCAGTTTCTTACCCAGATTACCACCTTATTGCCCACCCCATGCTTACCCAACTTACTTTCCAGTCTCCTATGTGGAATGGTGTTGAAAACCTTGCTGAAATCCAGCTAGGCCATGTCCAACAGTCCTCCCTGATCCAACTTCTTGGTCACCCAGCCAAAGAAATCTATCTGATTTGTTTGGCATGACCTTCCCCTGTGAATTCATGCTGCCTCAGATCCTGTAACTTGCTGGATTCAAGATATTCTACAATCCTTTCCTTTCATAGTGTTTCTATTTGTAACCCCCCTGCAAATGGGGGTTCCCAAAAGACTTCCAGGAGCTTGCTTGAATGCTCCAAGCCTGAATGGTGTTTGGCGTTTAAGCCATTTATCAGTGAGTGTTTTTAGAGCCTCTGGTACTGTCTCTTTAAGAGCTGTCTGCTTGCAGCCAATTCACTCCATTTTTGCAGTCACTAGGAGTGCAAAGGGAACCTATCTGAAAGATGTAACTGTTTGCCAGAAATCAGTTAGAGTAATAATGAAATTACAGTTTGTCTAACCTGCTTTCTTTGCAGTCAGAACTGTGTCTGCCTAGTTCCCATTCTGGTTTTGAACTGCTGAACTGGACCAATCAGTGTATGGGTAGCTAGCTCCTAAAATGGTGCCTTGGACGAATCAGAACTTGACTCATAATCTGAGCCAGCCAAAAGAGGATTGTATGGGCAGTGACTCTGGAGATGTAGTTTAGACATCGGCGCTTTGGACCAACAGCAGCAGTCTATTGTGAGTGACAGCCAATCCAGTCAAGAACTGGGAGGAACTCAAAGAAGTGCCGGTTTTGTCTGTTAGAGTTTCAGTTTTAGCTCTGGCAGTGAAGGGAAAGGAACCTGTGCTCCTTCAGTGCACAGTTTTAGTCAAAAACATGTGTAAGGTCCAGAGTTCCGGTCTGCAGCTTGTTAGGACTGAATCCGTCCTGTGAAGAGAATCAAAGGATATCTGAAGAGTAGAAACCAGGCTCACCCTGTAGAAGACTGGAGGAATTCATGAAAATTGCACTCGGTCTGTCAGAACTGAATCTGCTGTGTGTCTCCCGGTATTGTGCAGTAATTACGTATCGGGATACAGATGCAGCCTGCCTGGTATAGTGCTTTCTTTTACCATATAAATGTGTGAAGAGGTTTGTGACCTCAAGTGAATCCTGCTGCCATTAAATGACTTTTGCCTGTGACTGTTTACCATATAAATGTGTGAGGAGTCTCTTGGAGCTCAAGAGTAGCCCTGCTGACATTGAAGGACCCTATCTTGTTTGGAGGTCGTGAGTACTAATTCAGGTCGCCTCTGTTGAATTGCCACATTAAATCCAAATGGAATTACTGTACTGCTGACTGTTTAATTTTCTTTTCTTCTGTGTGAAAGGGCCCTACCAGCTGCCACGGTTTGGACTAGCCACTAGGGCTTGGTGCACCCAGGGACAGTAATTGATAGGGATAGCTCTGCACAGAGCCATAGGTAGATGAGTAGAGTGATAAGCTTAATTAACCTGATTTCCTTGTCCTTGTTATATCCCCTAAATAAATCAGAGCTGCTTGTTTCAGCAAAGTTATACTGCCTGAGGTATTTGTCTCATGTTAAAGTACTGTACTGTGATTGTTGCACTGTATCTTATTTCCGGGAGGTCCCAGTACCGAGAACCAGTCCTGGTAAGTGTATACTGTGAAGGTAATTCTGATATATTGTGTGGCCACTAGTGGGAAGAAAGGGGTTGCAGTGTCCCAGAGGGCTTAGACCAAGTTAGTTTAACTATTGCAAACCCTGACCTCTGGGTGGAGGCACCGCCATTGGATCCAGGCCCTCAACCTGTTAGTGGCAAATCAGGCAGGGTAGTAGCCCTGGGATAGCGCCATCTAGTTACATCTTGGAGGCTCACCGCTGGATTGTGTGTCCTCTAGTGGCCATATTATGAACCACTGTTAAGAAAAAATGGGTACCCGACAGAAGTGGCTGTGCACGGCTGGTGGAGTGGTGTACTGGGGAGGAGATTGACCCCAAAATGCTATGCTTATCCTGGACATTCCCTGCATCAATACGGACACTGTACAGGAGTACTTTCCAAGGTGGAAGGTTTACAAAACCCTGTGGTGGTGGGTCGGCATGCTAATCTGCTCACCCACACTTTCCTGGCCCTAGTAGAGTTTAAGGATCCCATAGATAGCTCCAAAGTGCCACAGACCATTACCCCAGAGGGAGCCCTCACTGCCTGGAGAGTGATAACTAAGGACAGTAAAGACCCGGGGGGGAATGAGCCCCCACCACTGTCTGAAACTTTTGAGGAGAAATTTGCTAAATGGTTGCTGGGGAAGGGAAAACTGTGGAGGACTTGAAGAAACTATTCTTGCCACCTGGGGGTGTTCCTCCCCCAACACCCTCTCCCGCTCCAGTACCCGTAATGGTGGCTGAACCAATGCAGACTCCTATTTCTGCACCTGCCATTAGTCACGACTCTCCGAGGTTGGGATCTTCTGGCACCTCCCACCCCAAGGGGAGGATGACTGGGAGACCTGGATAGACTATGTTGCCCCTAGTGCTTGAATGGCAATGCTCGAGTCGAAAAGCTTAAAGAGGGTTAGTGAGAGCCTCCAGGTCCTGCCCTGGCTACCATCCGTGCTAAACGGGCCAGTAACCCTGAAGTGACTGCACAAGCCTATCTTGAGGCCCTGGAGAATGTGTAGGGAGCCCAGATTCTGACAAGGACCTATGGTGGAGAGTAAGAGATGCACAACAGTACCAAGGGAGTTGTTGTCTGTGTATGTATCTTGGCTGGAAAATTGTTGCAAGAATGCCTCAGAAAGGGTAGTTTGCCAGCGATTGAACTGGACCGAACCAGGCTGGACAGGATCCTTAAGTCTGCCCCTTCTCAGAACTGCTGTTGCTTCAGTTACGCCTTGGCAAATCGACTGGAATCCCCACCCTCCTATGATGAGTTAATGAGTGAAATTCGAGGAGTTGAGAAAGGCGACCTCGGAGGGACCTGCACCAATAGCTGCGGCTACAACCCGAGTGACTGAGGTGGCCCATCAGTGAAGTTCAGGGGCAGAGGTTGGCAGTCAATGAGTGCTCTGACAAGGAAAAGATATGCCACAATGGGGCTGAACTGTTGAGAGAAATCCAGGAATTCAAAAACAGTCCTTTATGAAGGCCAGCCTGCAAGTACGGGCCCTGACCTATATCCGACTGCAATCTGCTATGGGGTGAGGTACCCACCCATGTATCTCCTGCTGATAACAGCTCCGAACTCGATTCCTTGACCATGGAAGTGGAGAAACTGACGAGATGTCTCCAAATGCTTATCACACCGCAGACAGAGATGGCACCAAGGTTTCCAGTTAGTAATACCCCCGCCCTGGCTCCCAGTGTGGCGCCTCGGCCAGCTCAAACTCCAGAAAGTATCTTTTGCTATAATTGTGGGAAGGATGGGCACATGAAAAGGGAATGCCGGTCCCCAAAAGACACTGACAAAGTTGCATATAGGCTACAAGGAGAGCTTGGAGAACAAATCAGTGGTTAAGAGGTGCACGAAATGATCCCAGTGAGGGCACCAAAATGCTAACTCACGTCCTTTGTGGCAAGGTCAGTTGCCCAGGCCCCACTACTGCCTCTCCCAGACTGGTCCAGAATAGTGGGTCCCTCCATGGAGACCACTGTAAAGGTGAATGGAGTGTCTACCAGAGCTGTATTAGACAGTGGCTCCCAAGTGACAATTATGTTCCAGGATTGGTATCAGAAGCATTTGTCAGACGTACCCTTACAACCATTAGAAGGACTGCATGTATGGGGGTTAAGTGAGAAGGCCTACCCCTATTCCGGGTATATCCGAATTTGGCTGTCTTTCCCCACCTCCGTGGCTGGAGTGGCCGAACAAGTAGAGACCCTAGCCTTAGTGTGTCCCCCCACTGGACTGTATGATGGTGTCCCTTTGTTGATTGGAACAAATGCTCATATGTTCGAAGGCTGGCACAGTTGTGTTATGAAAAACAGGGGTCAAAGACTAGTAGAGCTTAAGAGTTCCACTTTAATTAAGAAGGCCTATGAGGCACAGAGAGATATTGAAAAATAGAACCAGAGGAACCGGTCAGAATTGTATGGAAGAAGGATCCTGAGTCTCTGATCCTGGCGCAAATGCCCAGTGTACCTTACAGGGAGAGGTCCATATCAGAAAGGATGTTAAGAATAAAATATTAATGTTGGATGCACCAGGCGATGGAAAATTGCCAGAGGGACTGCTGGTCAAGCCTAGTATTTTGCCCGCTAGAGCCCATGCTTATGCCAGAAGGGTAATGGTCCAAGTTCATAATGTCTGAAAGAGACATTCTGATAAATAGAGGTTGCATCCTGGCTAATGTGCATTGTGCAGACACTGCAGTGCTACCCAGCAGCAAGAGTTCAAAGAAGAATGACAGAGTAACGCCTGACTTGTTTGATTTCGGCACTCCCCGCTGCCAGCTTAATGGAAAGTGAGGATCAGTGAGAAGCTTGCCCAGAGAGACCAGGTGTTTTCTTTAAAGGAATGGGATGTAGGATGCGTGCAAGGAGCTGAGCACAATATCCGGCTGCATGACGAAAGACCATTTCGTGAGAGGTCTCGACGCCTGGCACCTGCTGACATAGATGATGGAGACGGCATCTGCAAGAGATGTTAGCTGCTGGTGTAATACAAGAATCCAGAAGCCCTTATGCTTCCCATTGTGGTAGTGAGGAAAAGAATGGGACAGTAAGGATGTGTGTGGATTATCGCACCTAAACCGGCGGACTATCCTGATCAGTACACACAATGCCCCTATTCAGGATGCTTTGACTGCCTAAACGGGAGCAAGTGGTTCTCTGTGCTGGATCTCCGCAGTGGGTACTACCAGATCCCGATGGCCCCAGAGGACCGTGAGAAGACAGCCTTTATCTGTCCGCTTGGCTTCTATGAATTCATGAGGATGCCTCAAGGGATTTCAGGTGCCCCAGCCACTTTTCAACGATTGATGGAGCGTGCAGTGGGGGACATGAACCTACTAGAGTGCCTGGTATACCTAGATGATGTTATTGTGTTTGGCAGCTCACTGGAGGAACATGAGAGCAGATTATTTAAGGTATTGGACCGTGAGGACTTTGGCCTTAAACTGTCCATTGATAAGTGTCAATTCTTCAAACATCAGTAAAGTATGTGGGACACATAGTATCCACTGAGGAATAGAGACGACCAAGTAAAGTTGAGGCCTTGACCACCTGGCCACAGCTCAAAAATCTAAAAGAACTGCAAAGATTCCTGGAATTCTGTGGTTATTATCGGCGTTTCATCAAGGACTATTCAAGAGTGATCCGCCCTTTACTTAGCCTTACTCAAGGGTATCCCCCAACCCACAAAAAATACCAAAAGTCAGCGTCCCTCAAGACTGAAAGAGTGTATTTTCGTCCCAGTGAAGTATTTGGGGCTCGCTGGACTCCTGATTGTGAGACTCTTTTCATGAGATCATATATCAACTTACCCATGCTCCAGTGCTGGCCTATGCGATCCAAGAAAACCTTACGTCCTGCACACTGATGCTAGCTTGCAAGGGTTGGGGGCTGTGTTGTACCAAGAGCACGAGAATGGCCTGAGACCAGTGGCCTTTGCCAGTAGAAGCCTGACCCCATCCGAACAGAACTATCCTGTACATAAGTTAGAGTTCCTAGCTTTGAAGTGGGCTATTGTTGACCAATTCCATGAGTACTTGTATGGGGCCAAAATACTAGTAAAACTGACAATAATCCTTTGACCTATGTGCAGACCTCAGCTAAGTTGGATGTCACTGGCCATAGGTGGCTTTCTGCATTATCTACATATGACTATTCTCTCGAATACCGAGCAGGTCTGAACCACATAGATGCTGATGTTCTCTCCCGGAGGCCTGTTCCCAGAATGATTGGGTCCGATTGGCAGAACCTGACATTCGGCACTCTGCCGGAAGTTTGACAGGGAGGAACAAATGTCCACGGACGCAGTGGACTGCATGGTGGATTGCTTGGGACCCTCTGAGAATTGCATACCTGCTGCTTATGCCACTTTTCTGCAATAGACATTGGTGCACTGCCTCAGCTGGACAATGACAGTATTCGGCGGCTCAACTCTGATCCCATGATCAAAGCAGCTTTAGAAGCCCTCTATGCAGGAAAAGATGTGTCCAAATTACGCCCACTGATTTGAGAACTGCACTGTTATACAAAGAAGGTCCTAAGTTGAAACTGATCAATAAACTGTTATACAGAGAAACAGTAGACAGAGGGGACAAGTAGACAAACAACAACTGGTGCTGCCCACTGCCTTCGAGACTCAGTACTGATGTCCTTGCACAACCACATGGGGCACCTTGGTATAGACAGAACACTTGACTTGGTGAGATCCAGATTCTGTTGGCCTAAGATGGGGGCTGATGTGGAGCAACACATTCGAACTTGTAGTCGCTTGCTTACAGAGGAAAGTTTGCCCCAGAGGGCTGCCCCTTGTTAACATCACCACCAGTGCACCCATGGAGCTGGTCTGTATTGATTTTCTGAGTTGGAGTCAGATCAAAGAAATATCAGTAATGTGCTTGTGGTCACTGACCATTTCACGAGATATGCCCAAGCTTTCCCCACAAAGACAGAAAGCATCCACTGTGGCCAAAGTACTTATGAAAACTTTTTGTTCACTATGAGGCTCCACAAAGAATCCATTCTGATCAAGGGAGAAACTTTGAGAGTCGTCTGATCAAAGAGATGCTTTCTCTGTGGGGAGTGCGAAGTCCAGAACCACCCTTACCACCCCCAGGGGGACCCACAGCCTGAACGCTTCAACCGTGACTTTGCTAGATATGCTAGGCACTTTGCACCCAAAGGATGCTTAGATGGAGCCAACAAATTAGCACCCTGGTACATGCTTATAACTGCACCAAAAGTGATGCCACTGGGTTCTCCCCACCTGATGTTTGGAAGAGAAGCTCGACTACTGGTAGATGTGTGTTTTGGGTCTCTCCTGATGGGGTTCAAGCTGACAACTATTTACAGTATGTGCAAAAGTTAAGGCCCAGCTAACTCATGCGTACCAACTGGCTCAAACCATGGCTGCCAAAAGAAATCTGGCCAACAAAGAAAGGTATGATAAAAGGTGAAAGCACAGGAACTCCAGGAGGGAGATCAGGTATTGCTAAGAAATCTGGGACTGCATGGCAAACACAAGATTGCTGACAGATGGCACCATCTCCTCACATTGTAGTGGGCAAACTAGATGATCTGCCAGTGTACAAAGTAAGGCCTGAGAATAATTCAAAAGATGTAAAAACAATGCATAGAAATCATTTACTGCCCATTGGACAAATCTTGATTGAGTCTGAGCCCCAGAAGATGCCCCTCTGGACCAGTGACTAGAGCTGCTGCTAAGAAAAGATCAAGGAAGTCTGCACCTCACGGAAGCAGAGTTAAAGTGTTCCCCTGCACAAGTCCCAGTTGAGCATGACTGTCAGTCCATATCAGAAGAAAGTGAGAGTGACTTTGAATACTATCCTTCTTACTAACTGAGTCAATTGTTTCGGGCAATCCCTAGTCAATACTGGAGACGAAGCTGGGCCTTCTGGACTGTCTAAGCCCCCAGCTTCGTCCCTGGAGCCAATGCTCCCAGAAAGTGAAGTGCAAAGCATCAGATCAGATGAAATGGAATCATTGTGCATGGTTGAACTGTTTGAGCTTCAGGAGGAAAATGATGGATTGGGCAGACTGGTGATACATCAGAACAAGAAGAGTATTTTGAGTGCCCTGACAGTCCACTGCCAGTGTCCGAAAGCTCTCCATGTGAGCCAAATGTTGTGGACTCAGAAACTGTAACTCCTGGAGCTGAAAGTGCCCCAAGTTCTAGCCTCTCTACCCCATGGAGACTCCCTGACAAGTGAGGACAATGCTGAAAATGAGGCTCAGAGTGCAGAGACTGTAACAGTTCCCCCTAGAAAGACTGGTCGAGCTGTAAAGCCTGTGGTGCACCTCAGTTATGATTCCCTGGGCCGGCCAGTGGACCTGCCTCTCAATGTTGTCCATAAAGGAGTGTATGTGTCCCCGAGCTCATTGCCCAAACTGAGCGTCAGTGCTAACTCCAAGTTACTTGTGTTGCCCTCTAAGTATGGTGCCCTTGCCCCGTCCAGCCCCAAGGTAACTGATAGGGAAGGGCCCCCTCTCTTCAGGTTTCATGTACAACAGGTAATAACTTGAGTTATGGTACAATGTGTGTAATACTGTGTAAAGAGTGACGACTGCAACGCTTCAGAAATGTGTTCTTGGTAAAATGATGTATTGACTGATGATTACATGTGAGCCTAATGCAAATGTATATGGTTGCAGTTGAAACTTATGGGTACTTGCTTGACGCGGACGCAAGCTTTCCCAGGCCAGGAAGGGTGTAACCTCCCTGCAAATGGGGGTTCCCAAAAGACTTCCAGAAGCTTGCTTGAATGCTCCAAGCCTGAATGGTGTTTGGCGTTTAAGCCATTTATCAGTGAGTGTTTTAGAGCCTCTGGTACTGTCTCTTTAAGAGCTGTCTGCTTGCAGACATAATTATTTGTATGGGGGACTGTGTGCTTCTGTTTGAGTACCACTCAGCTGCTGCCAATTCACTCCATTTTGCAGTCACTAGGAGTGCAAAGGAACCTATCTGAAAGATGTAACTGTTTGCCAGAAATCAGTTAGAGTAATAATGAAATTACAGTTTGTCTAACCTGCTTTCTTTGCAGTCAGAACTGTGTCTGCCTAGTTCCCCATTCTGGTTTTGAACTGCTGAACTGGACCAATCAGTGTGGGGTAAGCTAGCTCTAAAATGGTGCCTTGGACGAATCAGAACTTGGACTCATAATCTGAGCCAGCCACAAGAGGATTGTATGGGCAGTGACTCTGGGAGATGTAGTTTAGACTTCAGCGCCTTTTTGGACCAACAGCAGCAGTCTATTGTGAGTGACAGCCAATCCAGTCAAGAACTGGGAGGAACTCAAAGGAAGTGCCCGGTTTTGTCTGTTAGAGTTTCAGTTTTAGCTCTGGCAGTGAAGGGGAAAGGAACCCTGTGCTCCTTCAGTGCACAGTTTTAGTCAAAAAACATGTGTAAGGTCCAGAGTTCCGGTCTGCAGCTTGTTAGGACTGAATCCGTCCTGTGAAGAGAATCAAAGGATATCTGAAGAGTAGAAACCAGGCTCACCCTGTAGAAGACTGGAGGAATTGCTGAAAATTGCACTCGGTCTGTCCAGAACTGAATCTGCTGTGTGTTCTCCGGGTATTGTGCAGTAATTGGATTGGGATACAGATGCAGCCTGCCTGGTATAGTGCTTTTTACCATATAAATGTGTGAAGAGGTTTGTGTACCAAGGAATCCTGCTGCCATTAAGTGACTTTTGCCTGTGACTGTTTACACTATATAAATGTGTGAGGAGTCTCTGGAGCTCAAGAGTAGCCCTGCTGACATTGAAGGACCCTATCTTGTTTGGAGGTGGAGTACTAATTCAGGGTCGCTCCCTGTTGAATTGCCACATTAAATCCAAATGGAATTACTGTACTGCTGACTGTTTAATTTTCCTTTTCTCTGTGTGAAAGGGCCCCTACCAGCTGCCACGGTTTGACTAGCCACTAGGGCTTGGGTTCCCAGGACAGTAACTGATAGGGATAGGCCTGTGCACAGAGCCATAGGTAGATGAGTAGAGTGATAAGCTAATTAACCTGATTTCCCTGTCCTTGTTATATCCCCTAAATAAATCAGAGCTGCTTGTTTCAGCAAAGTTATACTGCCTGAGGTATTTGTCTATGTTAAAGTACTGTACTGTGATTGTTGCACTGTATCTTATTTCACAGGAGGTCCCAGTGCCGGAACCAGTCCTGGGGTAAGTGTATACTGTGAAGGTAATTCTGATATATTGTGTGGGCCACTAGTGGAAGAAAGGGGGTTGCAGTGTCCCAGAGGGCTGTGACCAAGTTAGTTTAACTATTGCAACCCTGACCTCTGGGTGGAGGCACCCACCATTGGATCCAGCCCCTCAACCTGTTAGTGGCAAATCAGGCAGGGGTAGTAGCCCTGGGATAGCGCCATCTAGGGGTTACATCTTAACTCTACTCCCCGATGTCAAGCTGACAGGACTATAATTGCCTGCTTCTTCCCTGCCATCACTTTTGTGAAGTGGGACTCACATCTGCCCTTCTCTAGTCCTCCAGGACCTCTGTGATCTCCAGTGATCTGTCAAATAGGTCTGTCAGAGGTATAGCCAGTACCTCTCTCAGCACACTTGGATGCATCCTGTCTGGCCCCATTGCATTGTCCACCTTCAGGTGAGCGAGTGCTTTCTGTACTCTCCGCAGAAAAAAGACTAGTGTCCATTTCCCTAGCCTTGCTTGTAGAGCAGAAAGCAGCTAACTAAAAGAAGCTACATTTTCTTATTAATGTAACACACATATCTCAGCAGGAGTCAGTGTCTGTTGAGATTAAGCAGACAGATACTTTATTAGAAGTAGAAGGGGTCTTATGTAGGGTTAAAAAAAAGAAAGAAAGTCAGTGTGTGTTCTGTACTGGGAAGGGTACTGTATCAACTTACTTTGCTAAACCAGTAGGAGGAGAGAGAGCTTAATTGGTGGTGTGGCTTAGACACTATAAAAGCAGGTGACTCAAATTGCAACTTCCTGTTGCTAGCCTTTTTTCTTACTAATTGCCCTCCATCCCACCCACCCTAAGCCAGGTCTACTTTTATAGCCACTGGATTTGACTGTCAACAGGAACTTCCTGTTTAGCAGTAGGAAGGGAAGGATCATAGAGGGACATTGGTTTTGTCAGCGTTAAAGGAAAAAGTAGCTCACTCTCCCAGCTGCTGGTGGTGGTCTGACTCTGAGCAAGGAGGAAGGTGGCTACTGAAGAATATAGGAAGTTGCTGTCCCAGAACAGGAAGGGTGAGAGTAGTAAGGAAAGGAGAGAGTAAGCATTCAGAGAAACAGGAGGGGACACAAAATAAGACATGATCTGAGTGGTGCAGTGCAATGGCTGTGGGGTGGCAGTGTTTGGAGACATTCTGGAGGCTGCGATGCTGCCCAATGTGCAGGTACCTCTCTGGTCTGAGGGAGGAGGTTGCCCATCTCCAGGCTGACCTGGCTGGGATTCATTAACCTCCTCCCCACCCAGGGACCACCAGGGCCAATGCCACTACCTCAGAGGTTGCCAAGAAAGAGGAGAGGCTGGACCAGGGTGGGCTCAGGGAGGGAGAGGGTGGTGAACAAAGTTGCATCCTCCAGCTATACTCTCCACAATTCATTCGCACTTGTGGTGGATAGTGGTTACTCTATGGAGGCACCTGCAGTGGAGACCAAGGAGGATGCTGGGAATCTTCACAAAGGAGACCCACAGGAGGGTGGCATGGGACCCCACAGGGGAAGGAAACAACTCCTGGTGAGTGACTCAGTCATTAGGGGTGTAGAAATTGGGGAAGAAGGGGAGAGGGATGTAAGGTGCCTGCCTGGCGCCACGGCTTGGAGGGACAGGAAGCGAATCCTCAGGATCGTGGGAGGAGCTGCACGAGGGAGGGAGCTGGATGTCATTGTCCACCTAGGGACAAACGACCTGGCTAGAAATGGGTCAGAAGCAGTACAAGAGGAGTTTATGGAGTTGGGGAGGGCCTTAGACAAGCAGCGACTCGGTAACCTTCTTGAGGGTGCTGCCTGTCTATGGCAAGGGTGATGTTAGTACTCCACACCGGGAATTCAATGAATGGTTGAAAACTGGTGGAGCTCAGGTTTTGGCTTCACTGGGGACTAAGAACCACCTGAGGGATACAGACCCACACGGTGCGATGGTCTGCATCTGTCCAGGGGGGCCTGGATCCTAGGTGATAGGTTTAAATGCCTCATTGGCAAGCATTTAAACTAGCTGAGGGGATGGCACTGAAAAGGAGCAGGGAAATCCCAGCCTCCCACCACAAAACACGGTAATTAATGAGGTAAACACCAAGGCAGAGAAGTCATTGGGGAGCAGGACAGAGGTAAATATAAAAAAGGCAAAGGCAGTAAGGACAGAAATGGGACTGAAAGGGATAAGGCCATCAAAAATTGGAGGGTGATGAGTACCAATGCTCATAGTCTGTGTAACAAGCTCCCTGAACTAGTGGCCTTGATGGAGAGGGTTGCCTGGATATTGTGGCAGTCACAGAAACATGGTACATAGAGAACCATGACTGGGATGTCAACATACCAGGATACACAATCTACAGGAGGGACAGGGAGGGTAAAAGAGGAGGAGGAGTAGCTCTCTATGTAAAGGAAGGGATCAAAGCAACATAACTAAAGAGTAAACAGGGAGCAGACGAGGCACTCTGGGTCACCCTGGAGACAGGAAATGGCACCATAATCCGCATGAGTTGTATGCAGACACCCATCTCAGGGGAAGGAATGGACAAGGAAATGATAGGAAGCTTCTTAGAATGGCAGAAAAAGGGGAGATATTGTTGATGGGGGACCTGAATATGCAGATGTTAACTGGAGCACCTTTGCTGCAGGCACATCCAAGAGCAGGTTCATTCTTGATGCCCTACAGGTGGCATACTTCAGACAGCTAGTATTGAAACCCACTCGGCAGGGAGCAATCTTAGACCTGGTACTCTCAAATGGGATGGAGAAAAAATCTCTAGATTGGTGGGTAGCTATCTGGGAAAAAGCGCACTCACCATGCCGCTGTGGTTCACAATAGACACAGCCATACAATCAAGCCATACAAAAGCAAGAGTATTGGACTTTAGGAGGGCTGACTTTAGGGAAAATGAGGGAGTGCCTCAGAAAAGCTCTAGCAAACAGGCAAGAAGGAGGGGTGGAGGAACAATGGGGAGTGATCAAAACAGCCATCACAGAGGCAACAATCCTTTATTTAAAGCAAATCAACAAAACACAACGAAGGGAAAAAACGCTATGGTTCTCAAAAGAGGTGGCAGGGAAGGTTAAGGAGAAAAGGACAGCATTCAGGAAATATAAGGAACACAGAAGGAGCAGGACAGATAACTTTATCAGTTAAAGCAGAAAGAGGCTTGGAAGGCAGTCAGAATAGCAAAGACCCAAACCGAGGAAAGGATAGCCAATTTTGTTAAGAAGGGGGATAAGACCTTTATAGGTACATTAGGAGTGAAGAAAGACCAAAGGAGGGATACTGAGGCTTAATAAAGGGGAGGGAATGTGGGTAGAGGGTGACAGTGAAAAAGCAGGGATACTGAACGAATATTTCTGCTCAGTATTCACAAAGGAAGAGGAGGGAGAGGTACCTAAACCAAACAAGAGAAACACTCTGAAGATGGGGGTCGATACCAGTCCATTTACAGAAGAAAGGGTTCTGAAAGAACTAATAAAATTAAAGGTAGACAAAGCAATGGGGCCTGATGGGATTCACCCAAGAATTCTAAAAGAACTAAAGGTAGAACTATTGATGTGATTCCTCTTCATAAAAGTGGGAGCAGGACAGAGACAGGAAACTACAGCCCAGTTAGTTTGACCTCAGTGGTAGGGAAAATGATGGAATCACTTCTGAAGGAAGAAATTGTTGAGTACCTAGAGGCCAGTGGGGCACAGGACCCAAGGCAGCATGGATTCATGATGGGAAGGTCATGTCAGACGAATCTAATAGATTTCTTTGACTGGGTGACCAAAGTAGTAGACCAGGGAGGGGCTGTGGACATGGCCTACCTAGATTTTAGCAAGGCATTTGATACAGTCCTACACAAAAGATTAATACACAAGTTAGCCAGCCTTGGAGTGGGTCCAAGGTGGTAGCCTGGATAAAAAAATTGGCTAGACAACAGGACACAAAGGGTAGTAGTAAGTGGAGTCCACAGTGACAAAAGGAGGGTTACTAGCCGGGTACCGCAGGGTTCAGTACTGGGACCGGCCCTTTTTAATGTCTTTATAAGTGACATTGCAGAGGAACTGGAAGGAAAAGTATGTCTCTTTGCAGATGACACAAAGATCTGCAACAGAGTTGATACACAAGATGGAGTGGAAAGGACGAGAAGGGACTTGGCAGGGTTGGAGGAATGGTCAAATGTATGGCAGCTCAGATTCAATGCAAAGAAGTGCAAGGTAATGCATCTGGGAAACAAAACCCAGGGAAGAGTACACAGTGGGGGATGAGATACTGACAACAGTAAAATGGAAGGGACCTGGGGTAATTATATCAGATGACCTAAAGGTGGGCAAACAATGTGAGAAGGCAGTAAGGAAGGCTGGGGGATACTGGGATGCATAGGAAGAGGCATCAATAGTAGAAAATAGGAAGTTGTTATTCCTCTGTACAGACAGTTGGTGAGACCCCTTCTGGAGTACTGTGTGCAGTTCTGGAAACCCCATCTCTGCAAAGACATAGACAGAGTGGAGGCTGTCCAGAAGAGGGCAACCAAAATGGTGCAGGGTCTGCACCAGAAGACATATGAAGAAAGGCTATAGGAGCTTAATATGTATACCCTTGAGGAAAGAAGGGAGAGAGGGGACATGACAGAAACTTTCAAGTACCTCAAGGGAATCAACAAAGTCCAAGAGGGTAGCATCTTTCAGAAAAAGAGATGTGCAAGAACAAGGGGCACAATTTGAAAATAGAGGGGGGACGGCTCAGAGGTAATGTGAGGAGTATTTTTCACAAAGAGGGTTGTGGATGCATGGAACAGCTCTCTGAGGAGTTCGTGGAGTCAGGAACAGTGAGGGAATTCAAGAATGCATGGGACAAGCATAAGGTAGTCCTAGTGGGGGTAGGAGGAGAAGCTGTTGGTTAACTAGGATCTGCAGCTTATCTCTTGGTAGGAAAATGGGCAGATTAGGTGGGTCAAGCGGTCCTTATCTGCCATCAAATTTATGTTTCTGTGTTCTGTTAAAGCTCCCGGTACTTTTTGTGGTCCCTTCCCTTCCATCAGAACACTGAGCAGAAGTGTTTGTTCAAGATGTCTGCCTTTTCTTGGTCCTCCTCTATACAGACCCCACATCACCACCCCTTCAACTCTATAATCCCTCCCTTTGTCTTCCTGTTTTACTAACATACCTAAAAATATCTTGTCCCCTTTTGATATTCCCTGAGCTATTCTTTCCCCAGTTTTTACCGTTGTATTCCTTACTGTTTTCCCTACCTCCCTTTGTTTTCCCAAGTACACGTCCCTATCCTCCTGTCTCTCTCTCTGGATCTCCTTTTACTTTCTGAATGCTTCTCTTTTGGCCTTTCCCTTTTCTGCCGACTCTTTTGAGAATTGTAGCAGTCTCCTCTTCCTTTTGGTTTTGCTTACATGCTTGATGCAGAGGTCTGTTGCCTTCACGATGCCCTCTTTTAGTCTGGCCCACTGTTCCTCTACCCCCAGGTCGTCTCCCCCTGTCAGGTCATTTCTGCGGCATTTACCCTTCTTTATAAAATCTGCCATTCTGAAGTCCAGGACTCTCACTATTGGGTTGGATTCTGCAGCTGTTCTTAGGTTGAACCACACTGTACAGTGATCACTGGTCCCCAGATCGCTTTGTACATTGATGTCTACAACACTATCCCTGTTAGTAAGCACCAGGCCCAGAATTGCCCCATCATGAGTGGGTTCACTACCTAGTTGTCTGAGGAACACCCCCTGCAGGGAGTGAAGGATGTCCCTACTTCTAGCTGAAGTTGCAGCTGGAAGGTGCCAGTCTACATTCAGCAGATTGAAGTCCTCCACCATCAACACCCTTTCAGCTATTTTGCCAGTTGCTTCCAGCTTGGAATGCTGGACCAATATTTAAAATGTGGGCCTCGGGTGGGAAGAAGGAACAGAACAAGAAACAACCACAAACAGCACCGCCTGATATGTTTTCTTTTATAGTATTGTATATGGTTAGTGCCTAGGTAATGCCAACTGTTTTAGTATGTTTATTAGATTTATATTCCAGTTATTGCTTATCCGTCATTAATTGTGATATTTTTTTCTCTGTTTCCCTGTATGTCACTGTGAGCCTTTAGGGAAGGGTGCCTTAGAAATCAATCTTGTCTTTCCTTGCCTTGTCAGAGTGTCAGTGATGTCCCCATGGGAAATCACAAAACAAAACCAACAAATTTCTGTTTGGTTTATGCCTTCATTTCAAGATTTGTTTTTCCTTTAGTAAAACAGAAAGTTTACATTAGCAGAAATGCAGGCATTTCTTCAAAGGAGGGTAGAAGAGGACGAGAAGAATCGTCAGAAATGGAAAACATTATGCAAGAGTTGAATTTGTGAGTATTTCTGGTCTAGTGTGTCACTGATACACACAAAGTACTCTTTTTTTTTTTTTTTTCCAAACATTGTTTATTCTTCCTTCTTCCACCACTGTGAAAGTTTGCTTCCTGCCCACCGAGGCTCCATCCCCAAACACCCCACCCCATCCACAACTCACCATTGTGTTGTCTTGCCCCCGACAGCTTACCCCCCGGCTAGGTACGCCTTCAAACAACATGAAGTCTTGCTGTATTCTGACTTTATGCATTTAGCCCCAGCACTTGAACTGCTCTGGAGAGGAAAGAGTTAACTCTATGCCAAGGTATAGAACGTTGAGCTTGAGCTCGGTTTTCAGACGTCTGTCCTAGGTACTCCTCAATGTAACCGTTAGATTCTTTACTCCGCCTAACTGTGAAGTCGCTCCAGAGATCCTCCTCTTCACTTCAGTTCGGTTGTAGTAAAATCGGTCGGTTTAGTAAAACCGCTTCTTTATTTTTCGGTCTTTACATCTCTGTCCCAGTACAGTAGGTGTATTAGTAGGTAGTAGTGTGGTTTATTAGGAAATAGTTTTTTCTTTTCGGTTTCTTTCTGGTCAGTCTGGTTGGGAACCGAAGCAATCTGTTGATTTTATTTCTATCTTTGAGTTTAGTGTGGTTTCTGGTATCTATCGGTTCCTGAAAAGACCATTGATTTCCATTTTTTCATCCGACCGTGACATGGTTGGAACTGATAGGTTTTGGTAGTTGCTCAACTTAAACACTGGTAAGGGTGACTTTGTTTACTGAGGCATGTCTGAGAAACCCAAAAAGAAAACCGGGCCCACTGGGTTTCCACACTGCACTGAGTGTGGGGAGGCTTTTGCCAAGGCTGATCCCCACCTCCTCTGTGTTTATTGTCTGGGGTTTGATCACCTCAGAGAAGACTGCCAAATCTTCAGAAACTTTCCTAAAGCCACTGTGGATAAACGTTTAAATAGGCTGAAGGAAAGGGAGGCTGAAAAATCCGCTTACCCAGATGGACAGCCCGGTTCGGTTCCGACCGAACCTGAGGGGGTGCCCACTGACCTGGGCGATAACCCCTCGGGCAAGAGGAGAGCCGATTCTGCGGAATCAGTTCCTTCAAAGAGAAAGTGCAGATCAGCTGGTTCAGATCCCAGTTCCCATGGTCCAACCGCTGTCGAGATAGCCAAAGCGATCGCGATTGTGCAGTCGCTTCACCTGGTTCCGACCGAACCGACACTGACGCAGAGATGGTTGGTTCGGTTGGACTTGTCTGCTTCTGAATATGACCCTGAAGCATTTTATGAGGGCGATTGGGAAGAAGACGAAAATGATAAAGATGAAGATTATGAAGACCTAGATGAGCCTATTGAGCCTGACATCTCCCCAGACAGGCCTTCTAATGTGTCTCCTCCCAGGCTTTCTGAGTCCCCCTCCCACTCCTTGTTTTACAAGAAGGTGGCTGAGACTCTTCAGCTTCCAGTGGAAGAAGCTGAACAGGATCAGGAGGAGCCTGACTATGTTGAGATGATGGATGTCCCAGAGTCAAAAAGAGTGTCTATCCCTCTGCACAAGTCCCTGGGGAAACAGACCCAAAATATTTTACAGTTTCCAACATCCATACCTCCTGTGGATAAGAAAATGGACAGGAGGTATGCTCTGTCCAGCCCTGGTATGGATTTCTTTACTAGTCGTTGCAGCCTTGTTGGGGTAGTGCAAGCTGCAGCCTGTGACAAGGCTAATATCTCTGACATCTCACCACCCAGATAAGGATTCCAGTAGAAGTGGATGCCATGGTAAAAAACAGTATTTAGCATCCTTTTTGGGACTCAGGCAATCCAACTACACGGCATATACAGCCAGATACCAGAAGTCTAGGTGGGATACGGTTCTGGAGCTGGCTAAGAATGCCCCTCCCCAGCTGGCCAAGGAGCTGGAGCAGGTGGCTGTGGATGGCATAGAAGCTTCAAAGGTCCAGTTTCATGCTGCTGTGGACTCGAATGATGTTCATTCTAGGGTCATGGCTACATCTGTTTCCATGAGGAGATTTGCCTGGCTCAGGTGTACTCATTTATTTCAGGATACCCAGACCAAGGCCATGGATTTTCCTGTCACCGTTAACTCTCTGTTTGGGGAGCAAACATAGACGTACATGAAAAAGATGGATGAGTACAGGACCACATATAGGAGTGCTGCAGCCAAAGAAAAGCAGACCACTCCTCAGAGGCAGCAGTCCAGGGCTGGCAGGGGCAGGCCTTTTCACAGGCCTTTCTACCAGGCCCAGGCCTCCTCCTCTTTTCAGCAGAGGGGTTCTTTAAGGAAAGAGGCAGAAGGGGATGACAAGGGTTGCATCCTCCTCTCAGTCTAAGCCCCTGCCAAACAGACACCCTTGATGTGTCAGTCAGGTCACCTCCCAGTTCCTGTAGGCAGACTGGCTCACATTTCCCAGGCCTGGAAGTATATCACTTCAGACAAGTGGGTCCTGGAAATAGTGAGCCAGGGTCTTCTCTCAGCTTCAGCAGGTTCCCAAAGTTGAGAGCAAAGGCTTTCTGTCCTTCCTCGCAGAGAAAACACAGGCCTTAGAAACAGAGGTCTCCTCTCTACTGCTTCTGCAAGCAGTGGAGAGGGTACCTCATTCCAGGGGAAAAGGATTGTACTCCAGGTACTTCCTTACCTAAAAGACAGGGAGTGGTGACCCCTCCTAGATCTACGATACCTAAACAAACGATACTAAAGCCAAAGTTCAAGATGGTGACTCTGGAATTATTCTTCCCTCTCTGAGACCAGGAGACTGCTAGCCTCTCTGGATCTCAAGGATGCCTATTTCACTTACCTATCAGGTAGTCCGACAGAAAGTACCTCTGGTTGAACTTCCTCAGGCCATTACCAATTCAGAGCAATGCCTTTTGGCCTAACATCTGCTCCAGAGTATTCACCAAGTATCTAGCAGTAGTGGTGGCCTTCCTCAGAAGACAAGGCATCTTACTGTTCCTTACCTGGACGACTGGCTCATAGTAGGTCAGTCCCCAGACCAAGTCAGGTCAGCCCTAGGGGTAATTCAAAACCTCTTAGACTCCCTAGGATTCATTCTAAATCTGGAAAAGTATGTTCTGGAACCAGTTCAGCTTCTCACATTTATTGGAGTGGAACTGGACACTGTTCAGGCCAAGGCCTTCCTTCCTCTTTCAAGGGTTCAATCCCTCATCACTCTGGCTTCCTCTTTTCATCCACTTGTGTCTCGGCCAGCCAGACACTTCTTGCAGTTGCTAGGCCACATGGCAGCCTGCACTGCAGTAGTGCAAGGAGCAAGGTTTCAGATGAGGGACATTCAATTTCATCTAAGAACCTTTTGGTCTTGGAAAAAAGATCTTCTCCAAATTGGTTCCTGTGTCTCTAAGTCTTGTTCAGGCTCTCCAGTGGTGGTTGGAAGAAGACAATCTGAGGCAAGGGGTTCCTTCCTCAGTCAGGTTCCCACAGTGATTCTCCCCACAGACACCTCCCAGCTGGGATGGGAGCCCATCTGGATCAGTTTACTGCTCAGGAACGTGGTCTCATCAGGAGTCTCTTCTACACATAAATCTTCTCGAACTCAGGGCTGTCTTTTAGCACTCCAAACATTCTCAAACATAATTCAGGGAAAGTGGTGCAGATCAGGACAGACAACACCACAACCATGTGGTACATCAAGCAAGGGGAGTACGGTCCTCGGCCTTGTACACGAGGCCATGAAAATATAGTCTCTGACTTATTCCTGCAGGTTTCTCTAATTGGTGTGCATCTCTCAGGGAAGGACATTGTACTTGCAGGTACTCTCAGCAGGATTTCCCAAGGTCACCACAAATGTTCCTGAATCCCCTCATTCTTCAGATCATTTTCAAGAGGTGGGCACCAGGAGATAGATCTCTTTGCAGCCCTGGACAATCATCAGCTCCCCTATTCTGCTGCAGACTCCTCTCCTGGGTCTGTCCCTCTGGATGCCCCTCCTGCTTGGACCAACAGGTTTCTGTATGCTTTTCCTCCTTTCTTCTGATGTTCAGAGTTCTGGTCAAGATCAGATCCCAGCCCTGCACTGTGATTCTGATAGCCCTGGATTGGGCCAGACAGCCTTGGTATCCTCTACTGTTGTTACTATCAATGACAATTCCCTGTGCCTTCCCAGACAGGTTCAACCTCCTCACCGGAGGATACTGTACCCAATCTCACACCTCAGGCTCAATGCCTGGCTCTTGAGGAGCTAGAATATGCAGGCCTGCATCTCTCACAATCAGCTCTAGATACACTTAATGCCAGTAGAAAGCCTTCCACTAGAAAGACCTATAATTCTAAATGGAAGAGGTTTGGATTCTGGTGTTCCCAGAGGCACATCCAGCCGGATTCAGCTGATATTGCCACTGCTTTAGATTATTTGGTGTATCTTAACAGTTTGGGCCTTCTGCCTACCACTCTCAAGGTGCATTTGGCAGCTATTTCTGCTTTTCTTTCGGCTGGGAAGGTCTCCTCTCTAGCCTCCCATCCAGTTTTCAAGAAATTCTTCAAAGGCTTGGTCCATATCAATCCTCCCTTCAGGAATCCTACTCCTCTATGGAACCTGAATATCTGAATTGCACAGCGGATGCAGCCTCCCTTTGAACTACTTTGCTCAGTTGAGCTCAAACACCTGACTTGGAAAACTGTATTCCTGGTTGCTATTACCTCTGCCAGGAGAATCAGTGAGTTACAGGCTTTATCAGTGGAACCTGATTTCATTTCATTTCACAGGGATAAGGTAGTCCTTCGTACAAATAGGAAATTCCTCCCTAAAGTGGTGTCAGACTTCCGTCTGAACCAATCTGACAGTGCCTGTATTTTTCACTGATCACTCCTCGTCTGGAGAGAGGAGATTACACAGTCTCTATGTAAAGAGGGTTCTGAGTTACCACATAGAATCCACTAAGCCCCATAGAAATGACTGCTCCCAGCTGTTTCTCACTTATGGGGAGGTGGCTAAAAGTAAGCCTGCCACTAAGAGACTAGTGCTAAGTGGATTGTCTCTTGCATACAGTTCTGCTATTCAAAACTGGGGAAAGAGCTTCCATCAGGCCTGAGGTTTACTCCACCAGAGGTACAGCTGCTTCGATTGCAGCTGCCAGGGATATACCCTTAGTGAAAATCTGTAAAGCAGTCACCTGGAAGACTGTCCACACATTTACTAAGCATTACTCCCTTGACATTCAGTGAATAAGTGATGCTAGGTTTGGCACAGCAGTACTGCAGAGCTTGTTCCCAAAATAGGTTCTGTAGTTCCTTGGGGGTAGTGCTTGGTAGTCTTCATATAGTCAGAATACAGCAAGACTTCATGTTGTTTGAAAAAATTACTCACCTTAATTGCATTTCTTCTAATGGAGTCTTGCTGTATTCTGACCTCCTCCCTGCCTCCCTCCTGGAACCCTAGTTGTTTTGGGATGTGGGTGGGCAGAGCAGTGTTGCACCTCAGGGGTATACCTGGGTGCCTCTTCTTAGTGAGGTTTTCTTGTTCCTATGTTTTATGATTGTTTCCATTATTACCTACTTGGATTCTTTTGAGGGTCTCACTTGAGTCTTTGGACCCTAAATTTATGTTTATTGCCTTTTGGCACAAAAGCTCTAAAATAATTTCTGGGTTGTTAGTTAGTATAGGGCTCAAGAATCTGACGGTTACACTGAGGAGTATCTGGAACAGAGGTTTGAAAACCGAGCTCAAGCTCAATGTTCTATGCCTTGGCATAGAGTTAACTCTTTCCTCTCCAGAGCAGTTCAAGTGCTGGGGCTAACTGCATATAGTCAGACTACAGCAAGACTCCATTAGAAGAAACACAATTACTAAGGTGAGTAATTTTTTCTTCTGCTCCATGACATTTCTTTCCCACTGTCAATTTGGCCACCCATAGGTGAGGTGGAGACTGGAGTATCCTGGAGGACAGTGCCATGAGCCTGGTGCAAACATGGTAGCCAGTGGGGTTTCATCTGCCCAACCTGTGCTGTTTTTCCTGTTTCTGCCCCCCGCCAGAGTGTGCTGACATCACTAGGTGCCGGAATACTTAATGCACCCAGCTGAAAGGAACCTCCAATGTCCTCATCTTCAAACCCCAGGAATCCTCACTTATGCCTAACAACTACAGTCATTCATCTGGAATGGGTTGCACTGGAATTTAGAATGTTATGCTAATTAGAGAATCTTACAATTAAATGTAAACTTGTTCTACTGTAGTGACACTCTACCTCCATTCTAATGGCAGATTTATTTCTCCAACTGAAGAGTAGTCACCCTGAAGTCTTCTTTACTTCAGACTGATTATGGTCTATTATTTTATCATTTCTAACAGTTTAGTTATATTTTGATAGCTCTGCATTAGTTAGGATATTTCTTGTGTGTTTATGTGATTTCTCTGATTCACATCAGTTTCCAAGTACCAGAAAATACTATTTTAGCGACATGGTTTCTTCCTTCAGGGAATTGCTACTATTTACAAAAAGGCAGTATTTTCACATAACTGTACCACTTTGCAGCATTTTTCATTTATTCCTCTTTGTTCCTTTTCTTTTGGAACCAAGATGATAACTGACTTTTTTATTGGGGAACCATTTTGAGTTCCGATATTTGTAGTTCTATTTTAAATAGAACCAAACTGCATTCTATATTTTCAAACTTAGTTTACCCTATTTGTGTTTGTTACTAAATTTGGGAAACTGGAACATCTTCCTGAGTTATCAGTCACCATGTTTACATGCACTCAGTAATCAGATTTCAATTGAATACTGAGAAATCTGATTACCGAATCAGATTATGCAGATCCATGTAAACAGGGGAATTTCATTCAAATCAAATTTCTTGAATGTGTAGAAATCTGATTCACATACCTGGGTTTTCTTGTTTGAATCTGTTACTGGATCACGTAAACAGATCTGGTAGCATTTTTAGATTAACAGATACTACCTTCTGAAGTTTTAACAGGCAAAACCTGCAAGAACAAATAAAGGCTGGTTGGAGGGGGGAGTGATGATAGGTTTGTTAGCTGATTAAGTGTACTAGATGGATGTGTATGTAAATGTAAATGTTCTAGAATTTTAGTTAAAGGTGCCTAAAGAGAAAAAACATTTTTCAAAATATTTATTTTTATTTTGAAAATTATGCATGTTAGGATAAACATTTTACCTATATCTTTTTATTCCAGTTTAAATTGACCCTTTATTCCTGTCTTATGATACCCTTCTTTCCAAATTTTGAGTCTGCTTAGCCCTTTATTTTATATTTAAAGTAATAAAAGTTTTTGGACCAGGTTTACAGCAGCATTTTCAGAAGTGCAGTGCCTGTTCTTTAGTATGCTAGTTCTTCGTTTTAGTCACAGAAAACAGTGCTTGAAAAACATACAAACATCTGAAGAAGGCAGCAGAGGAAGCCCATTGGTCTATCAAGTCTGCTTATATTGCAGGAGCCACAGCTTGAGCTACTGTCCCTGCCTGCCCTCCCTCCTCCCTCCCACTCCTCCCTACCCATGATCCTTACATCCCCTATACTTATCCCAGTCTCTCTTAAGCTGCCCACTCTCTTCAATGAGGTGACCTTTCTGGCAGCGCGATTCCAAAAGTCCACCACCCTCTCTGTCTAGGGTGTTCCTGAGCTCCCTCTTAAACCTCCTAACCTTAAGACTGTGCCTCATATGTGTTATGGCGCCATCAACTTAAAGATACTCTCCTTCTCAATCTTATTTATCCCTTTCAAATACTTGAAGGTCCCAATCATGTCTCTTCTCTCTCTCCTGTCTTCCAGGGAGTGCATGATCTTCCTGGACATAAGTCTCCACCACTCATTCACGCTATTGGGATCTGCGCCGGAGGAACTAGGACCCATCGGGAGCAAACTTTTTGCTGGAAACATAGAAACATAGAATTTGACGGCAGATAAGGACCGCTTGGCCCACCCAGTCTGCCCATTTCCTGCCTACTGGATAAGCTGTCAGATCCCAGTTAACCAGCAGCCTACTTCCTTACCCCACCCCCCTAGAATTGCCTTATGACTGTCCTATGCATGCTTGAATTCCACCACCACCACACTACTATGCTAACTAACAGTTATGACTTGAGGCAACAGAGGAGAGAAAAACCCTATGAGGAGGAACTCTCTGGGGATCCAAGGCCTAGGTCGCCTTTCCTCCAGGCTTGAGATAGTTTATTTAGTGATGGCTCATCAGCTGCAATTTGGAAAACCCAATTAAAAGGGAGGTGGAAAATATTCCAATTTGGAGGAAGGCTCTCACTCAAACCCTCTATTGGGAATGCCGTGGAAGGTTGTGAGAAAACTCTGCAGCAATACGTGCAACCAAGGCGGAGGAAGACAGCAATGACTGCTGAGGCACTCACCTGGCCTACCCGCCCAGAGATGGCGCCGCGAGGAATGGCGCTCCGAGCCCTAGCTTGCGCAGTAATGACTATCTCGGCATCGACCCTCCAACCGCCTCAGTTCCTTTTTTCCCGCCGTCGAGTGCGCTTCAGTGACGACGTCGCTCGCCTGTTGGGAGTCAAACTTCAAACTAGCAGCATAGTTTTCAGTTTTTATTATTTTGTAGTATTATCTCAATACAGTATCGCTTAAGTTTATTCTTATTTTTAAATTAAAATAAAATAAAGATGTCTCAGCCTACATTGACGGAGTCGACCATGAACAGGTCAGGTGACGGCAGGGAGACTTCGTATGAAAGCTGTTCAGTCAGTCGGGCTGGGTCCGGTCCGCCGCCTTCTCCGGAAAGGGGGTCTGACAACGGTCAGTCCAATGCCCGGGGATGGACGGGTCCCATGAAGCATAAAAATAAACGATCGATTCTCGGCAACTGCTCGGCCTCGAGCTCTCTTCGCCCATAGGTCTAAAAAAGAGAAGGCATCACCGAGGTTGCCTCTGATATGTCTGCGCAGACGCTCGTTATCGGGGCTAGTTGTCGGTCCCTCCTTCGGAGTCGCCAACCTCTGCTTTGGTAGTCAACAGCTTCGAGCATCGGAGCCCACCCCCCCCACAGGTAGGTCTTCAGATGAGCAGTTTTGTCAGTGGGCTCTTATGGAGCAATGGGCTCGGAGGTTGGTTCAGCTGCCTGGCTCGATCGCTCGTGGCGCCGGGCTCTTTGGGCAACCAGGTAGGGGCGGTTGGGCTTTCCTGGTGTGGCACCTTCTTCGGTGCCGTCGACTCCGTCTTTGATTTCCCTCACATGGCTGCGGGCGCGAGGCCCACCGATGCCCTTATCTCCTGCTCTTTTTCTTCAAAATCTGTTTTGAGTGTTGAGTGTTTTCGGCTCCTCGGCTCCGGCCTCTCGGTGCCGTCCTCAGCACCAGTGGTGCGCTTGGCGCCATCCTTGGCGCCATGCGGCTTGTCACCGCCATCCTCGGCACCATGCAGCTTGTCGACGCCGTCCTCGGTGCTGCGTGGTCCCTCTGCGTCGTTCTCGGTGCCGTGCGCCTCCTCGGCGCCGGGGGCTCTTGAGGCTTCCTCTGTTTTCCAGGACTCCTCTTTTCACTCGTTTCCTTCTTCCTTCTCTTCTGATTTTCATTCCTTTCCTGTCCATATAGTCCCTCCTGGACAATCAGGAGATGACGTTGAGCCTGACCCAGACCTTCGGTTGGGTGATGAAGTGGACGAAGCAGGATCTTTTACAGCTACAGAGCCTGTGGTCGAGGACCTCTCCTTTAAGTCTCTGTTGAAAAATATGAGTTCCACACTTTCTCTACAGACTACAGACATCGATCCTGGGAAATTGTTAAGACTCCAATACCTTCATGCCTCGGAGATCCCTACGGATTTGACTCCTCCGGTACAGCCTTCCTTCGAGACGCTGTCTCAAATGGTATGGAATAATCCTGCTCTCACCCCTTCAGTGGCTAAATCCATTGATGGGAAATATTCAGCCCCCAAGGATTGTCCCATTTTGGCATCTCAAGCCTTTGCGGATCCTATTGTAGTCTTGGCAGAGAATGATAAGGTTGTCCTTCCTCAAACTACTACAGCTCAACCTATTAACAAAGAATCTCGTAAGATAGACACCTTAGGTAAGAGAGTCTTTGCTGCTTCTACCCTAAGTATGCGTATTGCCAGTTACCAAGGCTATTTTTCCCAGTATGAGTATATCCTGTGGCACTCTATCAAGCAAATGGTTGAAGCTCTTCCAGACTCTGATTCAAAGCCGGAGCTTCTTCAAACCATTACCAGTGGTATTGAATCTAACAACCAGCAGGTTAAAGCAGCCATGGATGCTTTCGATACTGCTTCCCGTTCAGCAGCTGCTGGTATTTGTACCCGCCGCCATTCCTGACTGCGCACTTCAGGCTTCACAAATGATGCGCAGCAGCAGGTGGTGGCATTGCACTTTGATGGTGCATATCTTTTTGGTCCTCAGGTGGAGCAAGCTCTAGAGGCTACACAAAAGACTAGGTCAGCCATTAAGTTGGCTCGATCCCCTCCTGCCCCTTCTCGAGGGCATGTCAGTAAACGTCAGTTTCATTATAGTCATTCCTTTCGAGGCAGGGGCAGAGGAAGTTTCCATAAGAACCAACCTGCCCAACCTCAAAAGAAGGCACAACAGAAAGCGCAAGGGCCCAAAGTGCCCAGCGCTACCTTATGAATTGCTGGCCCAAGTCCCACCTCAGCTGCCCGAGGTGGACTTTTCCTCTCCGGTAGGAGGTCATCTGATCCACTTCTACAACCAGTGGAAGTCCATAACCTCAGACAAATGGGTCCTTTGGATAATTCGCGAGGGGTATTCGCTCAATCTTGTGGAGACCCCTCTGGATTGTCCTCCCAAGCAACCAACAAGCTGTCTACCCTTCAGTCAGACCTTCACGCCGCCGAGATTCAGGGCTTTCTGAACAACAGGGCAGTAGAACTGGTGCCTCTGTATCAATGAAACACGGGGTTCTACTCTGTTTACTTTCTGGTTCCAAAGAAGTCCGGGAGAATGCGCCCCATTCTAGATCTCAGAAGGCTAAACAAATTTCTCCCCAAGGAGAAATTCAAAATGATTTCTCTGGGAACCCTATTACCTTTGCTCCATCAACACGACTGGCTAGCCTCCCTAGACATGCAGGATGTTTACCAGCACATTCCTATTCACCTGAGGCATCACAAATTCCTGAGGTTTGTGGCTCTGGGACAGCATTATCAGTTCAGAGTCCTGCCCTTTGAGCTATCCTCGGCGCCGCGAGTTTTTACAAAGTGTTGTGCAGTTCTCGCAGCGCACCTCAGAAAGGTCAGGATACAGGTGTTCCCTTATCTGGATGATTGGCTTCTAGCAAGCCCTTCCAGGCAAGGGACTCTGGATGCAGTAGAAATGGCCTTTTGCCTCCTTACTTCCATGGGAGTTCTGCTAAATCTCAAGAAATCGCAACAGCAGCCCTCCCAGAGGCTCCTTTTTATAGGGACTCTTCTGGACACCTCCTGTGCGAAGGCTTTTCTTCCAGAAGACAGGAGGAACGATATCCTTCAGATGGCCCGTCACATCGGGGAAAACAGATCAGTTACGGCTCTCTCGATGCAATGGATGCTAGGCCTCATGGCATCCTCAGTGTTCACTGTACCACTAGCACGTCTGCACATGAGAACCACCCAGTGGATGCTCAGTACTCAGTGGTCCCCAACCACTCATCCACAGTCCTATCTCATCAAGGTGACAGAACCTTTGAAGAGGTCACTCACCTGGTGGTCTCAAGAGAGCAATCTCCTGGAAGGATATCCCTTTGCTCCTCTGGACCATCAAATCTCCATTACCACAGACGCATCCCTAATGGGGTGGGGAGCTCACTGTCAGGCTCTCCACACTCAGGGTGTGTGGACTCAAGTCAAGTCCCAGCTTCACATAAATGTCCTAGAAATGAGAGCCGTTCTTTATGCGGTCCGAGCTTTGAAGGACATTCTCTGTCACAAGAGCATTCTCCTTCAAGCGGACAACAAAGCAGTGATGTATTACATCAACAAGCAGGCGGTGCTCACTCTTACCCTTATGCAGGGGCGATGAGGGTCTGGGAATGGTGCTTGGAGCACAAGGCTCTAATTCAAGCGGTCTACCTGCCAGGTGTACAGAACGACTTGGCAGACCGTCTCAGCAGAACAGAGACAGATCCTCACGAGTGGTCTCTCGACTCAACCATAGTTCAGTCACTATTCGAAGAGTGGTGAACTCCAGACCTGGACCTTTTTGCATCCCCACTCAACGCAAAACTGCCTCTCTTCTGCTCCAGAAATCCAGGGCCTGGCATTTTCTGTCAGGATGCGTTCAGTTCAGGCTGCAGTGGACAAAACGCTTTCTTTACGTCTTTCCGCCTGTTCCTCTAATTCAGAGAGTACTCCTCAAGTTCGAGTCCCAGGGGGACAAGATGATTCTCATTGCTCCCTTTTGGCCTCAGCAGCTGTGGTTTCCACTACTCAACAATATGTTGGCAGTTCCTCCGAGACCACTTCCCCTGCAGATGAACCTTTTGACTCAGGGACCGGTGGTCCATCCCAACCAGAGATCGCTTCACCTTCACGCTTGGCTCCTGAAGAGGTTGAAATAAACCGGTTCAATGTCTCTCGAAGAGTTTCAGATATTCTTCTGGCTGCACGGAAGCCAGCCACTCGAAAACTTACAGCCAAATGGAAGCGTTGCTTTGTTTAAAAGTCGCTCTTTGAATCCTTTTCCTGCCCACCAGATAAGATTTTGAGTACCTCTTGGACCTCTCAAATTCAGGTCTGCAGTACTCTACAGTCAAAGTTCACCTTAGTGCCATTTCAGTGTATCATGAGCCGTTTTTCCTTAACACTGGCTCAGTTACCTATGGTTAAGAGATTTCTTAAAGGAATTCTGCATACCAGACCTCCTACAAGACGTCCAGTTGCAGCCTGGGATATTAATCTTGTGCTAGACATGCTCACTTGGAAACCTTTCGAACCTCTGGCTACCTGTGAGCTAAAATTTCTCACCTGGAAGACTGCCTTCTAGTAGCCCATTACCTCAGCCCACAGGGTCTCTGAGATATGCTCTGGTCTCAGACCCTCCGTATACTGTGTTCCATAAGGACAAAGTAGTTTTTCGTACTCATCCTAAGGTTGTGTCAGAATTTCATCTAAACCAACCTTTGGTCCTTCCCTCTTATTTCACGGACTTCCAGAATGAAGGGGAACATTCTCTTCATTCTTTGGATGTTAAGAGGGCCTTGCATTTCTATCTGGATAGAACCAAGGATTTTTGCAAAGCCCAGCAACTATTTGTTTCCTTCAGTGAGACCCGGCTGGGTCAACCTGTCGCTATCAGATGTATCTCGTCATGGCTAGTGGCATACCTTCGCCACTGCTATTCCATGGTGCAGGTTAAGTTGGAGGGTAGAGTTTACGCTCACTCTACTAGAGCGGTCACGGCATCCCTAGTGGAAATTCGCAACGTGCCCATTGCAGACATCTGCAATGCGGCCACCTGGAGCTCAGTGCATACTTTCGTTAAACATTATGCACTTGATGTCCATGCCAAACGACATTCTTCCTTTGGCAGAGCCATCCTTAATGGACTTCTGTCCTAGAAACGTGAGCTCTTGGTCTCTCCTGCCGCCCTCTCGGGGGATTATTAGCTCGGTACTCTCCCAATAGTGTGAATGAGTGGTGGAGACTTATGTCCAGAAAGATATGAAAATTACGTACCTACCTTAATTCTTGATCTTCTTGGACGAGTCTCCACCACTCATTCACACGCCCACCCTCTGTCCCCTGAGCTCACCTCTGTTGTTGCTCTTCACTCCCTCAAATCTTTAGGCTGTGAAGACTTCTTTGTTGACCCTTCTTACACCGGTCACCCGGACTATCTTATGTCCGGTCTTTAGGTTAGGCTACACTTGTAGGTTAGTTACGCTGCACCTCCTTGGTAAAAAAGGTACTGAGGCGATTGGAGGGTCGACACTGAGATAGTCATTACCGCGCGAGCTAGGGCTTGCGGCGCTCCTCGCGGCTCCTTCTCTGGCGCCGACCCTCCAGCAAAAAGTTTGCTCCCGATGGCTCCTAGTGCCTCCAGCACAGATCCCAATAGTGTGAATGAGTGGTGGAGACTCGTCCAGGAAGATCAAGAATTACGGTAGGTACGTAATTTTTATTTCAGTGCCCTCAATCTCTCCTCGTATGCCTTACCCTGTTGACCTGCAATCATCGCTGTAGAGCTCCTCTGGACCTTCTCCAGCAGGTTAATGTCCTTTTGAGGTGTGGGCACCAGTACTTAACTCCATACGCTAGATGCGGCCTTAACAGGGACCTGTACACAAGGCAGTATAACCTCCTCTCTCCTACTACTGATTCCCTAGATATGCATCCCAACATCTTGTTTGCCTCGCTGCTGCTTTCTTGAACTGCGTGGAGTGCTTCAGGTCATTAGTGATCATCACTCCCAGGCCATTCTTCTCCTCCTCCTCTGATGCAAATACTCGGACTCCACCCAGGTAGTACTCTGTTCTGGGATTCTTGGCTCAACCATGCATAACTTTTCATTTCTTGGCATTGGAGCCAAGCTTCAGATCCTGAACCACCTCCCAGTTTTCCAGATCTTACTTTAGGTTCTGTATCCCTCTAGCTGTGTCCACTCTCCTGCAGAGCTTGGTGTCATCCGCAATTAGGTACGTTTTGCCATTAATGTCATTCCCAATGTTTCATTAATGAAGACACTGAACAACACCGGCCCCAGCAGTGAGCCCTGTGGGGGACCACACTGTTTACCTCTGTGGTGCCAGATAACTCTCCCCTGCAACCACCCTCTAGGTTCCATCCCTCAACCAGTTTTCACCCATCTGGCCATCTTTTCCCCAACCCCAAGATCCCCCAACTTCCTGATTAACCTTTTGTGGGCACAGAGTCAAAGGCCTTGCTGAAATCAATGGATGTCTACCGCTTGGCCCCTGTGTACTGTCTTAGTGAAACTCAAAGAAGTCAATCAGATTCATATGACATGCTCCCCCATGAATTCATGCTGCCTCACATCCTGGACACCGTGTTCCTCTAGATCTTATCTGTGTCAATCTTCACCATTCATCACTAGTGGGTATAGCACTGGAGCTAGGACCCACGGGAGACTTTTTTTCCATCATTGGTGGAGTCGACACAGAGCTGGTGCCGCCCTCGAGGGCTGGCGTTCCATGTGCTCTTTCGAGGTTTGGCGTTGGCTGCCAGCGACTTCACCCCAGCCCCAGTTCTTTCTCTCCTGCTGTGGAATGTGGTACCTTGTGTATGAGACTAAGAGTTTTTGTGGCCTAGTCCGTCGATTCTTCGTTCTATAATTACAGTTACCTCGGTTTTGCTCACCTGCTCGACGTCACTTCAAGTTGTCGGTAAGACCTTTCCTTTTGTTAAGTGGCATCAAATACTGTTTTAGTTTATTTTCCGTTCAGTCATGTCTCGTCCGGGGCAAGAAGATGTCAAGCGAGGGGTGGCCCTATGCATCAGTCCCCTCGGCTGCCTCTGATTCGTGACAGACCAGCATGACCGCTGACTTTCCTGCCTCAGCCCCGACCACAATATGGATAAGTGCAACATTTCCTTCTTGATGGACCGCCGTGTAATTGAGAACCGCGTGTTAAAGGTCGGACATACGTCACCAACTTTCGGATGTCGAATGCGCAGTTGCCAGGCCAAGGTGAGGATTCTCAGCCCTTCCTCTGAGTCTCCTCCCAGTCCTATATGGCCTGTGGAGGAAGGAACCCTCGCCTCTTTTAGCCTTGCTGCGGCGGGGGTTTCTTCCACGGTGCAGGAGGCCCAGGCCGGCCCCCTTGGGAGGGCAGTTGGGAGGCACTGCATCGGCAGTCACCTCTTTGGTGGCGAAGGCTCCCTCGGTGTCATGCTCCGGACCCTTCCGGTCTGGGCCAACACCGTCCTCAGCTGTCTCCTGGTGCCGTTCTTGGCCCCTGTGCTGTTTACGGTGCCATGGACTTTGAGTGCAGTGCCGTGGTCAGCGTCGGGCCTTCTCTCTGTGCCACCATCACCTCTGATGCTGCTCACAGCGTCGGAGTTCTCAGAGGTGCTGGGGGTGGTGGTTTGGATGTTTCTGGGTCTGGTTCTGGACCCAGCACCGTGTGCAGTGCTGGGGCAGGAGCTGGCACCGGCCCTGTCCTCGGCACCTCTTGTGGTACCGAGGTTGGGGTTGGGGCTGGCCCTGCCTCCGGGGCAGCTTGCGGCGCCAAAGTGTTATGTGGTGCCGTGTTTGGGGCTGCGCCTGACTTCAGTGCTGCTCACAGCGCTGAAGTGGGTGTCGGAGTCAAGCGCGGTTCCGCATTGGGTTTGGCTGTTGGCAGTGCCGGGGGGAGCATGGAGTCATGCTAGGGGTTGCGCCTGACTCTGGTGCCATTTGCACACGGGGTCAGTGTCAGTGCCTGGTGTGGGGCTGTGCTTCTTTCTGGTGGCGTTGGCAGCGCCGCATCTCAGGGTGCCTCGCCTGGGGTCCAAGAACTGGAGGCTCGGGGGAGTTGTCTGGCATTGGACCTCGAGGCCTGCCTCTTCAGAGGCAGACTCTATGTCTGATCAGACTGGCTCCCAGGTTCTCTGGAATCTTCTGACCCCTGTTTCCAGCACCTCGGCCCTCACTTGCCTCCCTCTGGGGTCAGTTGTCGTCGGTGGACCTTAGGGTCAGGGGTCTGACCAGCCAGTGGTGGTCCCTGTGACTACTGCTGTGCATCCTGGGGTCACTGGCACTGCTGTTCCTCCAGTTGAGGGCACCCCTCCTTGGTGTGTTTGGACAGCCCAGAGTTTGGGGCAGCCTGGGGGCGCATCAGGAGAGGAGGGTACTGTTCCCTGGGTAGACTCCTCGGAGGCTGCTCGGAGTTGAAGTCCTCTTCTGATACCGAAGGGTTGAGAGGTAGAGGTGTGTCACGGCGCATCCTCCCCAGAGCCCAGCTGGGTTCTGGGAGAAGTCAAAGCACAGGCCCTCGCCTTTACCTGGAGGAGTCCCAGAGAGGGACTTTAACGTCTGAGGTCAAGGGCTGTCCTTCTGGACTCGCATGGTCCCAGTTACCTCACGGGGGAATTTCTTCCTTTGGGCACAGCTCTGACCATTCCGACCTGGTTGAATGGCTGTTAGCTGCAGCGACATTTGGGTCCCCTTCCCTGCAAAGGGTTTCCTGTTGGCCCCCCTGCCCGGACAGAGACCATTCTCCTGTTGCCAGGAGCTTGTCCCCCGAGCCTCTGTCTCCATCCCCGGTGGTCTCAGGTATTCCCGGTCCTCAAATACCTCTTACCTGGGAACAGTTCAGAGGTTTTGCTGCACATTTTCCCACCTATCTCCATGCCCTGGACCAGCATGTGTTTCACCATGCTCCCTTGCAGCCGGACCCTGAACCTGGGAGTTTGTCTTCATCCTCTTCTCCCTCTACGGAGGGAGAGGAACCTTTGGTCCACATCTCCCCAGCATCTGATCTGTTCTTCTATCAGCGTGTCCTTGTGAGGATGTTAGACGAGCTTCACCTTACCCCAGTCCCAGTCAGCAATCCAGAACATGTGATGCGCACCTTCTTAGGTGAGTACAGTGCGGCCCACCTGGTGGCTGCCACCTGGACTATTCCTTTTCATGAGGCATCACATCAGCTCTGGATACATCCCTTCAAACAACATGAAGTCTTCCTATGTTATGACATATGCGGTGAGTCCCAACCTTCGAACTGCTCCGGCGGTGAAAGAGTTAACAGTCCATGCCAGGCATGGAACTTAAAGCTCGAGCTCGGCTGAAAACTCTATCTGTTGTTCTTCAAACTCAAGCTGTCAGATTCTTTACTCCGCCTCACTGAACAGTCGCTCCGGAGATTTCTCCTTCTGCTCGGTTCATTTTGTCGGTTAAAGTATAAAGTTTTTCGTTTTTTTAACCGAAATTAAACCGCAACCGATCGGTTCAAGCTCTATCTGTGGTATTTGTAAGTACTAGTTAGGTTTTACATTTACTTTCTGTGTGGAACTTGTAAACGATTTCATCGGTTTGGTTTGAACCGATCAAGTTATTTTCTATTACATTACTGTCTTTTAGAAGTGTGGTTCCCGGTTCTTATCGGTTCTAAAAAAAAACAGATTTCATTACGGTTTTTTCCACGACCCATTGACACGGTTGGGAACCGATAAGAAGTCTTAGCAGCGGATTGCCATAAATGGGCAAGTTTTTAGTTAGGCTGGCACTATGTCTGACAAACCCAAAAGAAAACCGGCCACTGGGTTTCAGCACTGTGTTGTATGTGGGAAGCCTTTGCGGCTGACCCCACACCATGTGTTTATTGTCTGAGGTTTGACCACCTCAATTCAGACTGCCAGATTTGTAAGAGTTTTCCTGCAGCTACCTTGGATAGAGAGTTGGTAGACTCAGGGCAGGAGGCCAAAAAGTCCGCTGAACGGATGGCCAGCCCGGTTCGGTTGAAACCGGAACCAGAGGGAGTGCCCTCTGACGGGCGATACTTCCCTCGGCAAAAGGAGAGCCGACTCTGAGGAGTAGGTTCCAACAAAGAGAACTAGAAAATCAGCTGGTGTGGAGCCAAAACTTCCTCTCCAACGCTGAAGAAATAGCTAAAGCAATAAAATTGTCAGTCACTCTCCCTGTTCCGACCGAACTGGCACCATCAGGTAAGCGATCGGTTCGGTCGGTTCCACCAGTTGAAGAGTATGATTTAGAGGAATTTTATGAACCAGAGGAGGGGGAAGAGGAGTATGAGGAGAGTGAATGTGGTTTTGAAAGTCTGGATGTGCCCATTGAACCGGACATCTCTCCAGACAGACCTTCAGAGTGTCTCCCCTAGGCTTTCTGAGTCCCCTTCTCATTTCATGTTTTATAAAAGTGGTTAAACCTCCAGCTCCCTATGGAGGAAGCTGTGGATGATCAAGAAGAGCCTGATTTTGTAGAAATGATGGATATCCCAGAGTCTAGGAGACTGTCTATTCCTCTGCATAAATCTTTTTGGAAACAGACAGTAAAGATTTTAAAAGCTCCTCACATTATACCTCCTGTTGATAAAAGAATGGACAAGAGGTATGCATTATCAGGCTCTGATACAGAGTTCCTTACACAACAATGCAGCCACGTGGGGGTGGTGCAGGCTGCAGCCTGTGACAAGGCAAATGTTCCCTTAGCCTCTCACGCCCCTGACAAGGACTCCAGAAAGATAGATGCCATGGCAAAAAAACAGTACATGGCAGCATCCTTAGGACTCAGACAGGCTAATTATATGGCTTATGTTGCTAGATATCAAAAATCCAGATGGGATACTGTTTTGGCTCTAGCAAAGCAGGTCTCTGGCCAGCTGGCAAAGGAGCTGGAGCAGGTGGCCGCTGATGGTATTGCGGCATCTAAGGTGCAGTTCCATGCTGCAGTGGACTCTAATGATGTATCATCCAGAGTCATGGCTACATCTGTGGCTCTCTGTAGAATGGCTTGGCTCAGATGTACTAGCCTGTCACAGGATACCCAGACTAAGGCCATGGATTTCCCTGTTGTGGGCAACTCTCTGTTTGGGGAGCAAACAGAGAATTACATGAAGAAAATGGATGAATATAGGACCACCTATAGGAGTGCACAGGCCAAGGAAAGGCAAGTCACTCTCCAAAGGCAGCCTCCCAGGGGCAGGCCTTTTCATAGGCCTTTTTACCAAGCCCAGGCCTCCTCTTCAGCTTATGCCCGAGGGGGTTCTTTAGAGGGAGAGGCAGACAGGGTGCAAGCAGACCTGCTTCCACCCCACAGCCTAAAGCCCCTGCCAAACAGGCACCCTGATGGGGTGCCCAGGGCTGTTTCTCCACTACCTGTAGGGGGCAGGCTGGCTTACTTTGTCCAGGACTGGGAGTCTCTAACGTCAGACAAGTGGGTCCTGGAAGTAGTAAGCCAGGGACTGGTTCTCAGCTTCAAAAAATTTCCAAAGATGAGAATCAGATCCTTTCCACCTGCAAATCCATCAGAGGCTCTTGCCGTGGAAGCAGAAGTCTCTACCCTCCTGGCTCTCAGAGCTGTGGAAAGGGTTCCACCCCTATGCCAAGGCAAAGGATTGTACTCCAGGTACTTCCTTAACCCAAAAAAGACAGGAGAATGGCGGCCCATCCTGGATCTCAGGTATCTAAACAAGCACCTTTTAAAACCAAAATTCAAAATGGTGACTCTGGGAATTATTTTACCCTCTTTAAGGCCAGGGGACTGGCTAGTGTCCCTGGACCTCAAGGATGCTCTGTTTTCATGTTCTCATCAGAAGCTCCCATCGAAAGTACCTCAGATTCGAACTGCCCTCAGGCCATTACCAATTCAGAGCAATGCCCTTAGGCCTCACATCTACCCCAAGTGTATTCACAAAATGCCTGGCAGTAGCAGTTGCCCATTTAAGAAGGCAGAAAATTGCCATTTTCCTTACCTGGACGACTGGCTCATAGTAGGCCAGTCCCCAGACCAAGTCAGGTTACATTTTCAAGTAACTCAGCAACTGCTAACTTCTCTAGGTTTCCTTCTCAATCTTCCAAAGTCAGTCCTAGAACCTGTCCAGCTTCTCACCTTCATAGGTGCAGAACTGAACACAAAAGAAGTCAGAGCCTTCCTTCCTCTGGAAAGAGCAAGGACCCTGATTTCTCTGGCTTCCTCCTTCACTCTGCAGGTCTCTCAACCAGCAAGGCATTTTCTACAGCTCCTGGGACACATGGCTGCTTCAACAGCAGTAGTGCAGGGAGCCAGATTTCAGATGAGGGACATCCAGTTCCATTTGAGAGCCTTTTGGGCTCAAAGAAGGGACCCTCTAACCAGATTAATTCCAGTGACTCGAACCCTGATCCAGGCCCTTCAGTGGTGGCAGGACCAGGGCAATTTGAGACAGGGGTTCCCCTTCACCCCTCAGTCTCACTCCTTAATCCTTACTACAGATGTATCCCTATTGGGGTGGGGAGCTCACATGGGCAACCTCACTACCCAGGGACTGTGGTCCCCTCAGGAATCTCTGCTCAACATCAATCTGTTGGAGCTCAGAGCAGTTTTTCTAGCACTTCAAGCTTTTTCCAAATCTGTTCAGAACAAGGTTATTCAGGTCAGAACAGACAATACCACCACAGTGTGGTACATCAACTAGCAAGGGGGCACTTGGTCTACGTCCTTGTGCACCGAAGCAATGAAGTTGTGGTCTCTGGCTTACTCCCTGAACACCTCCCTTGTAGAAGTTCACCTCCCAGGCAAGGACAATATCCTGGCAGATGCTCTCAGCAGGATTTCCCAGGGCCATCACGAATGGGCTCTGGATCCCTAGTTCTGGAGGTGGTATTTGCCAGATGGGCACACCCCAGATAGATCTTTTGCAGCCCCAGACAATCACCAACTTCCTTTTTGTTGCAGGCCCCAGTGTTGGGTTCAGTCCCCCTGGATGCCTTCCTTCTCAGTTGGGAAGGGAAGTTTCTCTATGCCTTTCTTCCCTCTCCTGTTCAAAGTGCTAGTCAAAATCAGATCTCAACCCTGCAAGATGATCCTGATTGCTCCAGACTTGGCTAGACAGCCCTGGTACCCATTCCTTATGTCCTTAGCAGTCCACCTTCCCCTGTGTCTTCCCAGGAATCACAATCTGTTATCCTGTGCTCAGGGGAGAGTTTGGTACCTGAACCTCAAATCTCTCAATCTCAAGGCCTGGCTCTTGAAGAGTTAGAGTTTGCTGACCTACACCTCTCCCAAGGTGTATTGGATATCCTGAAGGCTTCTAGGAAGCCTTCCACCAGGGCTACTTATAATTCCAAATGGAAGAGATTTTCCATATGGTGCTCTGGAAAGCATATTTCCCCAGAATCTGCTGACTTACCCACAGTCCTGGATTATATGGTCCATTTAAATACTTTAGGGCTGAGACCAGCTACCATAAAAGTGCACCTGGCAGCCATGTCTGCTTTCTTATCAGCAGGTAAACTCTCTTCTCTTTCAGCTCATCCTGTATTCTCCAAGTTTTTCAAAGGGTTGCTTCACACCAACCCCCCATTCAGGGATCCTGCCCCTGCCTGGGATCTTAATATTTGCATTGCCCAGCTTATGCAACCCCCTTTTGAGCCCTTGTCTTCAGCAGAGCTTAAGTACTTGACTTGGAAAACTGTGTTTTTGGTAGCCATCACTTCTGCCAGGCGCATAAGTGAGTTCCAAGCATTGTCAGTGGAGCCCGATTTTATCTCCTTCCACAGACATAAGGTAGTCCTCAGGACTAACAGAAAGTTCTTGCCTAAGGTGGTCTCAGATTTCCACCTTAATCAATCTGTGTCTCTCCCTGTGTACTTCACTGACCATTCCTCCTCTGGTGAGAGGAGGTTGCACAGTTTAGATGTCAAAAGATCCCTTAGCTACTACATAGATCATACCAAGGGTCACAGGTTTGACTCCCTCCAACTGTTCCTCACTCATGGTGAGGTCGGCAAAGGGAAACCTGCCACTAAAAGATCCATTGCAGGTGGATCGTCTCTTATATCCAATTTTGCTATAAAAAACTGGGTAAAGTTCCTCCCTCAGGCCTGAGGGCTCACTCTACCAGAGGTACAGCTGCATCTCTGGTTGCTGCCAGGGACATCCCTATTCTAGAGATATGTCAAGCAGCTACCTGGAAAACAGTTCACACTTTTACCAAGCATTACTCCCTGGACATCCAAGCTAGGAGTGATGCTCGATTTAGCACAGCTGTGCTTCAGAGCCTATTTCCTAAGTAGGTTCTGTCCCTCCTCCATGGAGGTACTGCTGTAGTCTGTATATCGCACTAATATAGCAAGACTTCATGTTGTTTGAAGAAAAATTACTCACCTTAGTAATGTTGTTTTTCTAATGGAGCCTTGCTATATTATGACCTCCCCCTCCCCCCGCCTGCCCCTCTCAGAACCTTACTTTTGAGGATGTGGGTGGGCAGGGCAGTGTTGCCACCTTTTAGATGCCCACCTTGTTTTCACCCCTCCTTTTCAGGGTGATCTGTGTTGTGTTTGTCATTATTTGGGTCTCCTGGCTTGAGTGTTCGTTGTGGCACCAAAAAATGTGTTTAAATAATTAGTAGCCAGTTGGCTAGTGTAAGTTTACAGCTTCCACACAGAGTCTTAGTGAGTTTTGCTCGTAAAGATCTGACAGTTTAAGTTTGAAGAACAACAGATAGAGTTTTCAACTGAGCTCGAGCTCTAAGTTCCATGCCTGGCATGGACTGTTAACTCTTTCACCTCCGGAGCAGTTCGAAGGTTGGGACTCACTGCATATGTCATAATATAGCAAGACTCCATTAGAAGAAACAACATTACTAAGGTGAGTATTTTTTTCTTCTCCACCGTTCCAGCCCCAAGGGATCTACACCAGCGGTATTGCGCTCCCTCTGGGTCTCCTGGTTCTCTGCCTCATCCCCCTTCAGGCTTGACCTCCCTGGACACCCCTTTTTGGCCTCGCGCCCCTTACCGTGACCACCCGGACTTGGACTCTGCGGATTTTGATTTCTGGGGGAGACAAGTGTTCTACTCGGCACAGATCTCTCTGTCTCTCTCTATCACAGAACATCAGGCCCACTTTGCAGCCTACGACAGGTTTTTGTGCTCTAGGCTAGGTCAGCTCCTAGTCTCAATGCCTGACATGGAGGAAACCAAGCAAGCCATTGCCCTGTCTGCACAGGGCCTGGAGCTAGCAAGGCACCAAGCAAGGGCATCGTATGATGCCAGTGAGGTGGCATCCAGAGTGGTAGGGACAGCGATCTCCCTTTGGCAGATCTTATGGCTTCGCTTATCCCAGTTATCACCCCTGGCCCGGCGTAGGGTGATTTACTCTGCATACCGGAGAACCCATCTTTTCTCCTGAAGGGTGAGATGGAGGCTTTCGGGGTGCCCTCCTTCCCCCATTGGGGATCCCTGTCTCACCCAGACCAGTCCCAGACCTCCACAGGCCTGTAAGGGTTCTCCCCTTCAGTGTTTCACCCACTGGAGGCTAAGGGACCTAGTCGCTTAGGGTACTTCAGGGCCCCCTTTGGGGGGGCTCGGTACTCACCCACTAGTGATGAATGGTGAAGGTTGACACAGATAAGATATGAAAATTACATACCTACCGTAATTCTTGATCTTTCTGTGTATCTTCACTACTAAATCCCACCCTCCTTCCCCCTGTGGGCCTCAGTCTCTGGACTTCCTCCCTACCCCCTGAGTGTCTTTTCTTTCTTCGCTCTCCTCTCCCTTGTGATTAGGTGGGAGGGAACTGTGGAGGCACACAGGAGTGAATCCCTTGGGGGGTTTATGGAGATTTGGGGGGGCCCTCTTTTCTCTTCTCCCTTATTCTGGGGAGTCTGGAAGCGGGGGGCCCCTCCCCCCCCTCAAGTATCTATTTATTTAGAGACTCATATTTTGAGCTCTTTTCCCTTATGTCTTTGGCTGTTTTAAGTTTCTCATTTTGGGAGAGAGGGGGAGAGCTTGAGACACACCCTCAGACTGCACCTTCTGTTGTCTGGTCTTCTAGGCCGAGGCTGCCTGCAACTTCTGCTTGCCTCCTGCAGCTGAGCTTTCTAGTCCAAGGCTGGACTGTAGTCTTCTAAATATGTCAGTGTGCATTTCTTTCCTGGGGATGTGCTACTCTTTTTTTTCTCCCCCTCCCTTTCCTTACCTCTCCTCCCTTTGCTCCTCCTTCCAGAGATTGAGGCCCCTTCTCTCCAGTTTCCTGTTTTAATCTCTTCTTCTGTCCCCTCAGTCGTTTATTTCTGCTTTTAGTTTATTATTCCCTTCCTTTTATCTATCCCTTAGGCTCTCTTACCTCAACCCACCCTCCTTCTTACACTTTCCTGTGTCAGAACTGGGGCTGGGCGGAGTCGTGACAGCTAACGGCCAACCTCGAGCGATCACATGGAACGCTGGCCTCAAGAGTGGTGCCGCCTGCGGCCGACTCGCATGATGAAAAAAAAAAAAGTCTCACTTGAGGGTCCCAGCTCCGGTGTGCTATACCCACTAGTGATGAATGGGGAACATACACAGAAAGATCAAGAATTACAGTAGGTATGTAATTTTCATATATTTCACCAACCTTTCCTTTAATATGGTCTCCATGAACTTGCCAACAATGGAGGTCAGACTGACTGCTCTGTAATTCCCTGGGTCATCCTGAAAAAGCTACATGTGCTGTTCTCCATTCCTGCAGTACCATGCCTGACTCTAGTGAACTATTAAATAGGTCTGCCAGTGGCCCTGCCAGCTCCTCAGCTAGTTCCTTTAGTACTCTTGGATGTCCTCTGTCCGGGCCTGGTGATTTGTCCACTTTCAATGCTAGCAACCCCTCCCTTACTCTATCACTACATCTTTGTTTCCCTCCTTCCCCCCGCTCCTCTTTTCCCCCCTGAAGGCACTGGTCCATCCTTCTCCCCGGTGAAGATGGAACAGAAGTATTTATCTAGTATCTCTGTTTTTCCTGCAATATCCTCCATCTACTCAACCCCTTTCTTAAGCCTAACAGTCCCTTCTTTCTTGTCCCTTTTCTCACTTATATAGCAAAAGAAATTCAAATTTTGCACTTACCCTCGGTGTCTGGTGCCACATAAAACCCGAGATCGAAGGGGTTTATGTGGCGTAACACCTCAGGTGTGTGCAAAATTCTCATTACACACAACCCCATACTTTATTCTGTTTTTAATGCACACCCCAGAGGTGTGCAGCAGAAAGCTGAAGGCCAAGTATCCTTACAACCCTGAAAAGTGCATTCAAAAACCTGCCTTACTATTAAGGTCTCTCCTCTGTTGCCAACAACTGTGGGCTGGATGCTGGGGTCACTTGAGGGGGAGGTATTAAAATTTGTGTAACACCAGGTTGTGTATTTGAGAAAGAATTGTGTCTCTGGGAGTCAGAGGTTTCCAGTTCTTGGGTGACACAGTTGGTTATGCAGCAGAATGGTATTCAGAGTGGCCTGGGTTCAAATTCCAGACCGAGCACTTTGTTGGTTCCCATTTCTTTTATTAATTCATATATACATGTAACCCCCCTGCAAATGAGGGTTCCCAAAAGACTTCCAGGAGCTTGCTTGAATGCTCCAAGCCTGAATGGTGTTTGGCGTTTAAGCCATTTATCAGTGAGTGTTTTTAGAGCCTCTGGTACTGTCTCTTTAAGAGCTGTCTGCTTGCAGACATAATTAGTTTATATGGGGGGACTGTGTGTTTCTCTGTTTGAGTACCACTCAAGCTGCTGCCAATTCACTCCATTTTTGCAGTCACTAGGAGTGCAAAGGGAACCTATCTGAAAGATGTAACTGTTTGCCAGAAACCACTTAGATTAATAATGAAATTACAGTTTGTCTAACCTGCTTTCTTTGCAGTCAGAACAGTGTCTGTCTAGTTCCCCATTCTGGTTTTGTACTGCTGAACTGGACCAATCAGTGTGGGGTAAGCTAGCTCTAAAATGGTGCCTTGGACGAATCAGAACTTGGACTCATAATCTGAGCCAGCCACAAGAGGATTGTATGGGCAGTGACTCTGGGAGATGTAGTTTAGACTTCGGTGCCTTTTTGGACCAACAGCAGCAGTCTATTGTGAGTGACAGCCAATCCAGTCAAGAACTGGGAGGAACTCAAAGGAAGTGCCCGGTTTTGTCTGTTGGAGTTTTCAGTTTTAGCTTTGGCAGTGAAGGTGAAAGAAACCCTGTGCTCCTTCAGTGCACAGTTTTAGTCAAAAAAAACATGTGTAAGGTCCAGAGTTCCGGTCTGCAGCTTGTTAGGACTGAATCCGTCCTGTGAAGAGAATCAAAGGATATCTGAAGAGTAGAAACCAGGCTCACCCTGTAGAAGACTGGAGGAATTGCTGAAAATTGCACTCGGTCTGTCAGGAACTGAATCTGCTGTGTGTTCTCCCGGGTATTGTGCAGTAATTGCGATCGGGATACAGATGCAGCCTGCCTGGTATAGTGCTTTCTTTTTGCCATATAAGTGTGTGAGGAGTTTCTTGGAGCTCAAGAGTAGCCCTGCTGACATTGAAGGACCCTATCTTGTTTGGAGGTCGTGAGTACTAATTCAGGGTCGCTCCCTGTTGAATTGCCACATTAAATCCAAATGGAATTACAGTACTGCTGACTGTTTAATTTTCCTTTTCTCTGTGTGAAAGGGCCCCTACCAGCTGCCACGGTTTGGACTAGCCACTAGGGCTTGGGTACCCAGGGACAGTAACTGATAGGAATAGGCCTGTGCACAGAGCCATAGGTAGATGAGTAAAGTATAAGCTAATTAACCTGATTTCCCCTGTCCTTGTTATATTTCCCTAAATAAATCAGAGCTGCTTGTTTCAGCAAAGTTATACTGCCTGAGGTATTTGTCTATGTTAAAGTATTGTGCTGTGATTGTTGCACTGTATCTCATTTTACAGGAGGTCCCAGTGCCTGAACCAGCCCTGGGGGTAAGTGTATACTGTGAAGGTAATTCTGATATATTGTGTGGGCCACTAGTGGGAAGAAAGGGGGGTTGCAGTGTCCCAGAGGGCTGTGACCAAGTAAGTTTAACTATTGCAAACCCTGACCTCTGGGTGGAGGCACCCACCATTGGATCCAGGCCCCTCAACCTGTTAGTGGCAAATCAGGCAGGGGTAGTAGCCCCTGGGATAGCGCCATCTAGGGCTACATACACATATCACACCCTTGCTGAAAAATCCCAAAGTCACCTAAGGAAGCAGGCTCTTGTGACCTCCGCCAAAATCTGACTCTTCTGGATCCTAGCCTCTGGAGTCCCCATTCTATGTGTGGAAGGTTGTGGCCTCCCACTAAAGAATGGGAACATTGTGGGGATGATACCTTGATGTTGGGTAATTGATGAGCATATAGCTGTAATGTAGTCCCCAAACTCAAGTATCTGTCCCAGCACTATCCCCATCCCAGTATATGCCAAGAACCACCACAGACTCCAGGTTATGCCCACAACATCTATCATACTTCAATTTTTGCTTGCAAATTGCCTTTTCCTTGTTTTTGACTCACAGCTACTACACTCCAATATATACCTGCTCTTCCCTCTCCCTATGACTCTGGCACTTCTTATCTGTTGTCTATTTTCTCTGACAAATGCCGCTGGCTGCCTTGTTACAATGCTACCCATGAATTGTATTGATCTGTACTTTGTTTGCAATGTCCACATTGTTGTAATGTCTGTCTTGATGTTCCCCATACTTTGTATTTCTCTGACGTGGAACCTTTGTACAAGAGCCAAGGCTCAAAGGTATTTGTAATCCTAGACTTGATAAATAAAATAAAAAATAAAACATACCCATAATCAGCTCACACCCCAGTAGCTGACTTAGTACTACTCTTAAATGAAATGTGGATTCATTCAGGAATTGGTGATGGGTATCTTCCTGGACATAAGTCTCCACCACTCATTCACACTAGTGGGATTGGCGCCGGAGGCACTAAGACCCATCGAGAACAACTTTTGCTGGAGGTCGGTAGCGAAGACGGCGCCCATGAGCAGCGGCTTCGGCCGGTAATGACCATCTGGCGAGCGACCCTCCAACGCCTCAGTTCCTTTTTCCCGCCGTCGAGTGCGCATCAGTGTGACGTCGCTCGCCTGTCAGAGTCAAACTAAACTAGCGCATAGTTTTCAGTTTGTTTTTGTAACATTATCACGATAGTAGTATCGCTAGTTTATTCTATTTTTCAGTAAAATTTTCTAATATTTAAATTTAACTTATTGAAGAAGTCTCGGCCTGCTGGACGGTCGACCATGAGCAGGTCAGGTGGCGGTAGGGAGACTTCGTTATGAAACTGTTCAGTCAGCGGGCTGAGTCCGGTCAGCCTCCTTCTCCTCAGCGGGGTTCGACTACGGTCAGTCGATGCCGGGGATAGGCGGTCCCCCGCGGCATAAAATAAGCAGTCGCATTCTCGCCCGTTGACCTCAACTCTTCTTGACCCACAGGTCAAAAGAAGGCATCACTAAATGCGCCCTCTGGTATGTCTCGCGTCGGCGGTCGGTTATAGTGTTGCTGATTGCGGTCTCCTTCTTGGATCGCCAACTTCCGATAATCGTCGTCCTCGACATCGAGCCTCCCGCCTATAGGTAGGGCTCCAGATGAGCAATTTCATCAGTGGGCGCTCTTATGGGCGAAGGGCTCGGAGGTTGGTTCTTCTGCCTTGCTCGGTTACCTCGGAGCCCTCGGGCTCCTCCGGCGATCAGGTAGGGCGGTTGGACCTTCCTAGTCGCGCGGCGCCTTCTTCGGTGCTAGCGACTCCGTGCTTAGGTGTTTCCCCCCCTCACATGGCTGCGGCGCAGGGGGCCTCACCGATGCCCTTATCTCCTGGTTTTTTTTCCTTCTCTTGCTTTCCAGGTTCCCGGGGCTTTTCCGGCGCCTTCTGCAGGGTCTGTGGCCTTGTCGGGCCTACCGTTTTAAGGGGCCGCCCGGGCTAGCGGCGCGCGTGGTCTCGGCGCCGTTGGCGGCGCGCGTGGTCGCGGCGCGCCCGGTATTACGTTAGATCGGCGGCGTCATCTGTGGCGCCGTTGGCGGCGTCGTCAGCGGCACCGTTAGCCCAGCGTCGGCGCGCCGTGTAACGACATTGTCCTGGCGCCCGCGAGCATTTGAGCGTGCCTCTTGACGCCCGTCGCCTCCTAATGCCGTCTTCAGCCCGTTTTGCCGTCTCGGCGCCCGGCGCCATAGGGACTCTCCTTGTTTTCTGCCATTTCCTCCTCTCTAGTTTCCTCCTTTCCTGTCCAAACAGTCCTTTCTGGACCATCAGGAGATGATGTTGAGCCTGAACCAGACCTTGGTTGGGTGATGAAGTGGAGAAACAGGATCTTTCTTTACTACAGAGCCTGTGGTCGAGACCTGTCCTTTAAGTCTCTGTTGAAGAACCTGGGATCACTCTTTCTCTCAGACTACAGACATCGATCCTGGGAAGATATTAAGACTCCAGTATCTTCATGCCGGAGATCCCTCTGATTTGACTCCTCCGATTCAGCCTTCCTCGAGGCAGCTGTCTCAAATGGTATGGAATAACCCTGCTCTTATTCCCTCAGTGGCTAAATCCATTGATAAAGTATTCAGCTCCCAAGGATCGTCCCATTTTGGCATCCCAAGCCTTTGTGGATCTATTGTAGTCCTGGCAGAGAATGACAAAGGTCGTTTCTTCCTCAAACTACTGCAGCTCGACCTATTAACAAGAGTCTAGTAAGATTGATACATTAGGTAAGAGAGTCTTTGCTGCCTCCACTCTAAGTATCGTGTGCCAGTTATCAAGGCTATTTTTTCTCAGTATGAGTATATCCTGTGGCACTCTATGAAAAGATGGTTGAGCTCTTCAGATTGATTCCAAGTCAGAGCTTCTTCTGACCGTTATTAGAGGTATTGTTAATAACCAACAGGTCAAAGCCGCCATGAACTTTCGACACTGCTAAGCTCAGCAGCAGCGAGTTGTACTCGGCGCCATTCCTGGCTGCGTACTTCTGGCTTCGAATGATGCTCAGCAGCAGGTGATGGCGCTGCCTTTGATGGCTCCTTTCTTTTGGCCCTCAGGTGGAGCAAGCCTTAGAGGCCACTCAGAAGACTAGATCGGCCATTAAGTTGGCCAGACCTCCGCCTGCCCCTCTAGGGGGCATGTGAACAGCGTCAGTTTCATGAGTACGTCAGTCCTTTGAGGCAGAGGCAGGGAAGCTTCCATAAAAGCCAACCTGCCCAACCTCAAAAGAGGCAGCCAGAAAGCGCAGGGACCTAAAGCTCCCAGCGCTACTTGTAGTCGTGGCCCAAGTTCCATCACTCTGCCCGAGTGGAACTTTCTCCTCGGTGGAGGTGAGTCTGATGTACTTCTACAACCAGTGAAGTCCATAACCTCAGACAAATGGGTCCCCCCGGATAATTCGAGGTTATTCTCTCAATTTCTTGGAAACCCCCGAACTGTCTCCCATCCTGACGACAACCCAGGTTGTCGGCCTCTCAATCGAGACCTCCTCACATGAGATCCAGGGCCTTCTGAACAACAGGACAATAGAACTGGTGCCCCGCATCTGCGAAACACAGGGTTCTACTCCCATTACTTTCTGGTTCCAAAGAAATCTGGGGGGATGCGCCCCATTCTAGACCTCAGAAAGTTAAACAAATTCCTCCCCAGGGAGAAATTCAAGATGATTTCCCTAGGTACCCTGTTACCCTTGCTGCATCCACGACTGGCTGGCCTCTCTGGATATGCAGGATGCTTACCAGCATATCCCGTCCACCCGACCCACCGCAAATTCCTCAGGTTTGTAGCTTTGAGTCCAGCATTTATCAGTTCAGAGTCCTGCCTTTGGGCTATCCTCGGCTCCAGTTTTTACAAAGTGTTGTGCAGTTCGGCATCTCAGGAAATGTCGACTCCAGTGTTTCCCTACCTGGACGATTGGCTTCTAGCAAGCCCTTCCGGCCAAGGGACTTTGGAAGCCGTGCAAGCGACTTCTCGTCTTCTCACGTCCATGGGAGTTCTGCTGAATTTGAAAAATCTCAACTGCAACCCTCCCAGAGGCTCCTTTCAGGGCGCTTCTAGACACCTCTTCAGCGGCTTTCCTTCCAGAGGACAGAAGACTCGACATCCTTCAGTATGGCCTGTTACATCAGGAGAACCAATCGATTACAGCTCTCTCGATGCAACGATGTTGGGTCTCATGGCGTCCTCGGTCTTCACTGTCCCTCTGGCCCGACTGCACATGAGAACCACCCAATGGATGCTCTCACTCAGTGGTCCCGACCTCTCACCCCAGTCTTATCCCATCAAGGTGGCGGAGCCCTTGAGTCTCTCACCTGGTGGTCTCAAGAGAGCAATCTCCTGGAAGGATTCCCCTTTGCTCCCCGGATCATCAGATCTCCATCACCACAGATGCATCGCTAATGGGATGGGAGCTCACTGTCTCCCTCCACACTCAAGGTGTATGGACTCAGTTGAAACTCATCTCCACATAATGTCCTGGAGATGAGGCGGTCCTTTATGCAATCCGAGCTCTGAAGGATGTCCTTTGTCACAGAACATTCTCCTTCAAGCGGACAACAAAGCAGTGATGTATTACATCAACAAGCAAGGCGGTGCTCATTCTTATCCCTTTGCAGGAAGCAATGAGGTGTGGGAGTGGTGCTTGGAGCACAAGTCTCTGATTCAAGCGGTTTATCTGCCAGGTATACAAAGCGACCTAGCAGATCACCTCAGCAGAGCGAGGCAGACCCTCACAGTGGTCTCTGATCCAGCCGTAGCTCTGGTCCCTGTTCAAAGTGGGGACTCCAGACCTGGACCTTTTGCATCCCCACTCAACAAAACTGCCTCTCTTCTGCTCCAGAAATCCAGGGCCTGGCATTTTCTGTCAGGATCGTTCAGAGGCTGCGGTGGACAAAGCGCTTTCTTTACGCCTTTCCACCACTTCCTCAATCAGAGTACTCCTCAAGTTCGAGTCTCAGGGGACCAAGATGATTCTCATTGCTCCTTCCTGGCCTCGCAACTATAGTTTCCTCTACTCAACAGTATGTTGGCAGCCTCTCCGAGACCACTTCCTTTACAAATCAGTTTTTTGACTCAGGGTTGTTGGTCCATCCCAACCTGAAATCACTTCACCTTCATGCTTGGCTCCTGAAGAGATAAAGTGAATCGGTTCAACGTCTCGTAGAGTCTCAGACATCCTTCTGGCTGCTCGGAAGCCAGCCACCCAAACGTCCGCTTCCAAATGAAGCGTTTTCTCTCTGGTGTGCAAAATCCTCTTGGAATCCCTTTTCCTGTCCTCCTGGCAAGGTTCTGGAGTATCTTTTGGACCTATCAAACTTAGGTCTTCAGTACTCCACAGTTAAAGTTCACCTTAGTGCCATCTCAGCGTTCCATGAGCCGGTTTCTTCCTTAACTCTGGCTCAGTTACCTATGGTGAAGATTTCTTAAGAGTTCTCCATACCAGACCCCTGTTAGCGTCCAGTTGCAGCCTGGGACATTAACCTGGTGCTGGACATGCTCACTCGGAAGCCTTTCAGACCCTTAGCTACCTGTGAGCTAAAATTTCTTACCTGGAAGACTCGCCTTCCTGGTGGCCATTACCTCAGCCATAGGTCTCTGAGATACATGCCCTGATTACCGGACCCTCCATAACTGTATTCCATAAGGACAAGGTAGTTCTCCGTACTTATCCTAAATTTCTTCCCAAGGTTGTGTCAAATTCCATCTGAACCAACCTCTGGTACTCCAGCTTACCTCGCTAATTTCCAAAATGAAGGAGCGAGCTCTTCATTCCTTGGATGTTAAGAGAGCCTTGCGGTTCTATTTAGATAGAACCAAGGATGTTCATAGACTCAGCAATTATTCGTTTCTTTCAGCGACACCGGCTGGGTCAACCTAGCGCTAATTAGATGCATCTCTTCATGGTTAGTGGCATGCCTTACGTCATTGCTATTCCATGGCTCAAGTTAAATTAGAAGGTAGAGTGTCACGCTCACTCTACTACTAGGAACGATGCAGCAGCATCCCTAGCGAAGTCGTAATGTTCAGTGCAGATATATACAGCGCCACCTGGAGCTCAGTGCATACTTAATCACTATGCACTGATGTTCATGCCAGGCGACATTCCGCATTCGTGAACTATCCTTAATGAGCCCTATCTTGAGCCAGCGTGAGCTCTGGCTCTCCTGCCGCCCTTTTGGGGATTATCAGCTTGGTACTCTCCACTAGTGTGAATGAGTGGTGGAGACTTATGTCCAGGAAGATAGGAAAAGTGCATTACCTACGTAATTCTTGATCTTCTTGGACGAGTCTCCACCCTCTACACGCCCACCCTCCATCCCCGAGCTCACCGCTGTATTGGTCTTCACCCTCAAATCTTTAGGCCGTGAGGACTTCTTTCTGACCCTTCTTACACGGGTCACTCACGGACTATCTTATGTCCGTTTTTAATGTTAGTTTACTCTTTACGTTAATTCGCTGCACCTCCTTGGTAAAAGGTACTGAGGCGGTTGGAGGGTCGTCACGAGATGGTCATTACTCGCTGAGAGCACGCTGCTGCGCGCCGTGTCTCGTGGGCGTCGCTCTCGGCACGACCCTCCAGCAAAAGTTTGCTCCCGATGGGTCTGGTGCTCCGGCGCCAATCCACTAGTGTGAATGAGTGGTGGAGACTCGTCTAAGAAGATCAAGAATTACGGTAGGCACGTAATTTTCCTATTTGGTAGCTGTGTAACAACTACTGGGTTGTAGTGGTGGTGTGTGTGGAGCAGTTATTGGTATGTGGGTGATTTACACAGATACAGTGTGTGACAGATAGAAGGACGAAGGTAGTTTCTAATCTGGTACCCTGGTGTAGGGTTATTAAGGAGCAGAAACAATGGTGTGTAGGCTATGGATAATACATTGATCGGTAGTTGCAGGGCAGATATTAGGTGTGTGGTATAGTCGTTAGAATAATATTGGATAGTTTTGAAGCTGGTATCAGAATGTGGGTATTTGTGGGGCAGATACTTTGATTTGGGATGATTACTGTACTAGTGTAACCCCCATCAGCCACTTCTTTAAATAGTAAGCACACCTCCCATCCTATTTCTGTCTAGGGGAAAAGAGAGAGATGGAGGTACAAAGCATAAAACACAGTGTCTACAAGACACAAACAGACATTTACCAAACCCAGGTCCTGAGGAGAGAACTTTTGCTAGGGCTATGCTAGGTTTGCACTTCTGGAGGGGTACCCAGTAATTCCACACATGATGCAGTAACTAGATTATTCATATCAGGCTGGGATTCTAGAGTGTGGCTTTATTCCAAAAAGTTGATACACAAAAGCAAAGATGCTCCCCCAAGGGTTTACACTTCGGAGCACAAGGCAAATACTGAACACAACATCTGTACACTGACTGAAACTCTGACTTCCCATAATCAACACACATCCTCACAGACCCATTCTTCTTACGCACAACCACAATGGGAGAGGCGATGGGCTCCTGTATTCTTGTATCACGCCAGCAGTGAGCATTTCCTGCAGGTGTCTTCTCACATCATCTATGTCTGCTGGGGCTAATGCATCAGGACCGCCTTGAAATGGCCTTTCATCGTGCAGGCGTATGTGATGCTCTGCACCTAGACACATCCCACATCCCATTCCTTCAACGAAAACAATTGCTCTCTTGGGCTAGTCTCTTGTTAATTCTAGCCTTCCTTTCAGCTGGCAATGGGAGTCACCAAAGTCAAACAAGTCTGGGGTAATGCTTTTCTTTTCACCAGGGGCTTGTTGCTGGGCAATACTGCAGTGTTCTGCGCAGTGTACCGTAGCTAGTGTGCACCCTCTGTTCACCCGGATCTCCGATCTGACACATTGTGATTCAAACAACATGAAGTCTTGCTATATTATGACATATGCAGAGAGTCACAACCTCTAACTGCTCCAGAGGTGAAAGAGTTAACTTTCCATGCCAGGCATGGAACTTGAGCTCGAGCTCGGTTGAAAACTCTGTCTGTTGTTCTTCAAACTCAAACTGACAGATTCTTTACTCCGCCTCACTGAACAGTCGCTCCAGAGAGTTCTCCTTCTGCTCGGTTCATTTTGTTGGTTAAAGTATTAATTTTTGGTTTTTTTAACCGAATTTAAACCGCAACCGGTCAGTTCAAGCTCTGTCTGTGGTATTTGTAAGTACTAGATAGGTTTTACATTTACTTTCTGTGTGGAACTTGTAAACGGTTTTATCGGTTCGGTTTGAACCAATCAGGTTGTTTTAAATACATTATCTGTCTTTTAGAATTGCGGTTCCTGGTTCTTATTGGTTCTAAAAAAAACGGATTTCATTACGTTTTTTTCCACGACCCATGACGCGGTTGGGAACCGATAAGAGAGTTTTGCTTAGCGGATTGCCATAACATAGAAACATAACATAGAAACATAGAATTTGACGGCAGATAAGGACCGCTTGGCCCACCCAGTCTGCCTATTTCCCTACCTACTGGATAAGCTGCAGATCCTAGTTAACCAGCAGCCTACTCCTTCTTACCCCCACCCCCCAGAATTGCCTTATGACTGTCCCATGCATGCTTGAATTCCACCACTGATTTTGACTCCACAACCTCCTCCGGAAGGCCGTTCCATGCATCCACAACCCTCTCTGTGAAAAAATACTTCCTTAAATTACCTCTGAGCCGCCCCCTGTCTTCAAATTGTGCCCTCTTGTTCTTGCACACCTCTTTTTTTGAAAGATGCTACCCTCTTGGACTTTGTTGATTCCCTTGAGGTACTTGAAAGTTTCTATCATGTCCCCCTCTCCCTCCTTTCCTCGAGGCTATACATATTAAGCTCCTATGTCCCTTCATATGTCTTCCGTGCAGACCCTGCACCATTTTAGTTGCCCTCCTCTGGACAGCTTCCATCCTGTCTATGTCTTTTATGAGATTGGGTCTCCAGAACATCACACAGTACTCAGATGGGGTCTCACCAGCTGTCTGTACAGAGGGATAATAACTTCCTGTGTTTTCTACTGGTGATGCCTCTCCTATGCATCCCAGTATCCCCCAGCCCTCCTTGCTGCCCTCTCACATTGCTTGCCCACCTCTAGGTCATCTGATATGACTACCCCCAGGTCCCTTTCCATTTTGTTGTTGTTAGTATCTCACCCCCCATTGTGTACTCTTCCCCTGGGTTTTGTTTCCCAGGTGCATTACCTGCACTTCTTAGCATTGAATCTAAGCTGCCATACATTTGACCATTCCTCTAACCTTGTCAAGTCCCTTCTCATCCTTTCTACCCCACCCTGTGCATCAACTCTGTTGCAGATCTTAGTGTCATCTGCAAAGAGACATACTTTCCTTCCAGTCCTTCCATGAGTGTTGCTTATGAAGACATTGAAGAGGACCGGTCCTAATACTAAACCCGACGGTACCCCACTAGTAACCCTCCTTTCTTCTGAGTGGACTCCATTTACTATTACCTCTGTGTCCTATTCTCCAGCCAATTCTTTACCCAGGCTGTCATCTTGGGACCCACTCCCAGGCTGGCTAACTTGTATATTAATCTTTGTGTGGGACTGTGTCAAATGCCTTGCTAAAGTCTAGATAGTCCATGTCCACAGCCCTCCCTGATCTACTACTTTGGTCACCCAGTCAAAGAAATCTATCAGATTTGTCTGGCATGACCTTCATAAACGGGCAAGTATTTGGTTAGGCTGGCACTATGTCTGAGAAACCCAAAGAAAAACTGGCCCACTGGGTTTCAACACTGCAGTGTCTGTGGGGAGGTCTGCTATAAGGCTGACCCCCACACTAGCTGTGTTTATTGTCTGGGGTTTGACCACCTCAATGCAGACTGCCAAATTTGTAAAAATGTTCCTGCAGCTACCCTGGAGAAAAGAGTTGGTAGGCTCAGGGAAAGAGAGGCCAAAAAGTCCGCTGAACTGGATGGCCAGCCCGGTTCGGTTGAAACCAAACTGGAGGGAGTGCCCTCTGACTAGGGCGAGACTTCTTCGAGCAAAAGGATTGCCGACTCTGAGAAGTCGGTTCCAGCAAAAAGAACTAGAAAATCAGCTGGTGTGGAGCCAAAACTTCCCTCTCCAACCGCTGAAGAAATAGCCAAAGCGATTAAAATTGTCCAGTTGTTTCCCCCGGTTCCGACCGAACCGGCACCATCAGGTAAGCGTACGGTTCAGTCGGTTCCACTGGTTCAAGAGTATGATTTAGAGGAATTTTATGAACCGGAGGAGGGGGAAGAGGAGTATGAGGAGAGTAAATGTGGATTTGAAAGTCTGGATGTTCCCATTGAACCGGACATCTCCTCAGACAGACCTTCAGGAGTGTCTCCCCCTAGGCTTTCTGAGTTCCCTTCTCATTTTATGTTTTATAAAAAAGTGGCTGAAACCCTGCAGCTCCCTATGGAGGAACCTGTGGATGATCAAGAAATGCCTGACTATGTAGAAATGATGGATATCCCAGAGTCTAGGAGACTGTCTATTCCTTTGCATAAATCTTTGGGAAACAGACAGTAAAAACTTAAAACTCCTCACACTATACCTCCTGTGGATAAAAGAATGGACAAGAGGTACACATTGTCAGGCTCTGATATGGAGTTCTTACACAACAATGCAGCCATGTTAGTAGTGCAGGCTGCAGCCTGTGACAAGGCAAATATTCCCTTGGCCTCACACCCTCTGACAAGGACTCCAGGAGGACTGATGCCATGGCAAAGAAACAATACATGGCAGCATCCTTGGGACTCAGACAGGCAAATTATATGGCTTATGTTGCTAGATACCAGAAATCCAGATGGGACACTGTTATGGCTCTAGCAAAACAGGTCCCTGGCCAGTTTGCCATGAGCTGGAGCAGGTGGCTGCTGATGGTATTGAGGCATCTAAGGTGCAATTTCATGCTGCAGGACTCTAATGATGTGTCATCAAGAGTCATGGCTACATCTGTGGCTCTCTGCAGAATGGCTTGCTCAGATGTACTAGCCTGTCACAGGATACCCAGACTAAGGCCATGGATTTCTGTTGTGGGTAACTCTCTGTTTGGGGAGCAGACAGAGAATTACATGAAGAAAATGGATGAGTATAGGACCACCTATAGGAGTGCACAGGCCAAGGAAAGGCAGGCCACTCCTCAAAGGAAGCCTTCCAGGGGCAGGGGCAGGCCTTTTCATAGACCTTTTTACCAAACCCAGGCCTCCTCTTCAGCTTATGCCCCGAGGGCGTTCTTTAGAGGGAGAGGCAGACGGGGTACAAGCAGACCTGCTTCCACTCCTCAGCCTAAAGCCCCTGCCAAGCAGGCACCCTGATGGGGTGGCCAGGGTCAATTCTCCACTACTGGTAGGGGGCAGGCTGGCTTACTTTGTCCAGGACTGGAAGTCTCTAACATCAGACAAGTGGGTCCTGGAAGTAGTAAGCCAGGGACTGGTTCTCAGCTCCAAAAAATTTCCAAAGGTGAGAGCCAGATCCTTTCCACCTGCAAATCCATCAGAGGCTCTTGCCCTAGAGGTAGATGTTTCTACCCTCCTGGCTCTGAGAGCTGTGGAAAGGGTTCCACCCCTACACCAGGGCAAAGGATTGTACTCCAGGTACTTCCTTACCCCCAAAAAAGACAGGAGAATGGTGGCCCATCCTGGATCTCAGGTATCTAAACAAGCACCTTTTAAAACCAAAATTCAAAATGGTGACTCTGGGAATTATTTTACCCTCTTTAAGGCCAGGGGACTGGCTAGTGTCCCTGGACCTCAAGGATCCCTACTTCTATGTTCTCATCAGAAGCTCCCATCGAAAGTACCTCAGATTCGAACTGCCCTCAGGCCATTACCAGTTCAGAGCAATGCCCTTCGTCCTCACTTCTGCCCCAAGTGTATTCACAAAATGCCTGGCAGTAGCAGTTGCCCACTTAAGAAGGCAAAAAATTGCCATCTTTTGTTACCTGGACAATTAGCTCATAGGCCAGTCTCCAGATCAAGTCAGATTACATCTTCAGGTAACTCAGCAACTGCTTACTCTCTAGGTTTCCTCTCAATCTTCCCAAGTCAGTCCTAGAGCCTGTCCAGCTTCTCACCTTTATAGGTGCAGAACTGAACACAAAAGAAGCCAGAGCCTTCCTTCCTCTAGAAAGAGCAAGGACCCTGATCTCTTGGCCTCCTCTTTCACCCTACAGGTCTCGACCAGCAAGGCATTTTCTTTAGCTCCTGGGACACATGGCTGCTTCAACAGCAGTAGTGCAGGGAGCCAGATTTCAGATGAGGGACATCCAGTTCCATTTGAGAGCCTTTTGGTCTCAAAGGAGAGACCTCTAACCAAATTGATCCCAGTGACTCAACCCTGATCCAAGCTCTTCAATGGTGGCAGGACCAGAGCAATCTGAGACAGGGGTCCCCTTTACCCCTCAGTCTCACTCCCTAATCCTTACTACAGATGCATACCTCTGGGTGGAGCTCACATGGGCGACCTCACTACCCAGGATTGTGGTCCCTCAGGAATCTCTGCTCCACATCAATCTGTTGGAACTCAGAGCAGTTTTTCTAGCACTTCAAGCTTTTTCCAAATTTGTTCAGAACAAGTTATTCAGGTCAGAACAGACAATACCACCACAATGTGGTACATCAACAAGCAAGGGGGCACTCGGTCTACAGCCTTGTGCACCGAAGCAATGAAATTGTGTTCTCTGGCTAACTCTCTGAACACCTGCCTTATGGCAGTTCACCTCCCAGGCAAGGACAATGTCCTGGCAGATGCTCTCAGCAGGATTTCCTAGGGCCATCACGAATGGTCATTGGATCCCCTAGTACTGGAGGTAGTATTTGCTGGATGGGGCACCCCGCAGATAGATCTTTTTGCAACCCCAGACAATCACCAACTTCCCCTTTTTTGCTGCAGACCCCCAGTGTTGGGCTCAGTCCCTCTGGATGCCTTCCTTCTCAGTTGGGAAGGGAAGTTCCTCTATGCCTTTTCCTCCTTCCCTCTTCTGTTCAAGGTGCTAGTCAAAATCAGATCTCAACCCTGCAAGATGATCCTGATTGCTCCAGATTGGGCCAGACAGCCCTGGTACCCACTCCTTATGTCCTTAGCAGTCCACCTTCCCCTGTGTCTTCCCAGGAATCACAACCTGTTAACCTGTGCTCAGGGGAGAATTTGGTACCCGAACCTCAAATCTCTCAATCTCAAGGCCTGGCTCTTGAAGAGTTAGAGTTTGCTGACCTACGCCTCTCCCAAGGTGTTTTGGATATCCTGAAGGCTTCTAGGAAGCCTTCCACCAGGGCTACTTATAATTCCAAATGGAAGAGATTTTCCTTATGGTGCTCTGGAAAGCATATTTCCCCAGAATCTGCTGATTTACCCACAGTCCTGGATTATATGGTTAATCTAAATACTTTGGGGCTGAGACCAGCTACCCTAAAGGTGCACCTGGCAGCCGTGTCTGCTTTCTTATCAGCAGATGAACTCTCTTCTCTTTCAGCTCTTCCTCTATTCTCCAAGTTTTTCAAGGGGTTGCTTCACACCAACCCTCCATTCCGGGATCCTGCCCCAGCCTGGGATCTTAATATTTGCATTGCCCAGCTTATGCAACCCCCTTTTGAGCCCTTGTCTTCAGCAGAGCTTTAGTACTTGACTTGGAAAACTGTGTTTTTGGTAGCCATCACTTCTGCCAGACGCATAAGTGAATTACAAGCATTGTCAGTGGAGCCTGATTTTCAAACAACATGAAGTCTTGCTATATTATGACATATGCAGTGAGTCCCAACCTTCGAACTGCTCCGAAGGTGAAATAGTTAACAGTCCATGCCAGGCATGGAACTTTGAGCTCGAGCTCGGTTGAAAACTCTATCTGTTGTTCTTCAAACTCAAACTGTCAGATTCTTTACTCCGCCTCCCTGAACAGTCGCTCCGGAGATTTCTCCTTCTGCTCGGTTCATTTTGTCGGTTAAAGTATAAAGTTTTTCGATTTTTTAACCGAAATTAAACCACAACTGGTCGGTTCAAGCTCTATCTGTGGTATTTGTAAGTACTAGATAGGTTTTACATTTACTTTCTGTGTGGAACTTGTAAACGTTTCATCGGTTCGGTTTGAACTGATCAAGTTATTTCTATTACATTACTATCTTTTAGAATGCGGTTCCCGGTTCTTGTCGGTTCTAAAAAAAACGGATTTCATTACGGTTTTTTCCACGACCCGTGATACAGTTGGGAACCAATAAGGGAGTCTTGCTTGACGGATTGCCATAAACGAGCAAGTTTTTGGTTAGGCTGGCACTATGTCTGAGAAACCCAAAAGAAAAACTGGGCCAACTGGGTTTCAACACTGTGTTGTCTATGGGGAAGCCTTTGCCAAGGCTGACCCCCATACCACATGTGTTTATTGTCTGGGGTTTGACCACCTTAGTGCAGACTGCCAGATTTGTAAGAGTTTTCCTGCAGCTACCCTGAATAAAAGAGTTGGTAGGCTCAGGGAACGGGAGGCCAAAAAGTCCGCTGAACCGGACGGCCAGCCCGGTTCGGTTGAAACCGAACTAGAGGGAGTGCCGTCTGACCAGGGCGATACTTCCTCGGGCAAAAGGAGAGCCTACTTTGAGGAGTCGGTTCCAGCAAAGTGAACTCGAAAATCAGCTGGTGTGGAGCCAAACCTCCCTCTCCAACAGCTGAAGAAATAGCTAAAGCAATAAAAATTGTTCAGTCACTTTCCCCAGTTCCGACCGAACCAGCACCATCAGGTAAGCGTTCGGTCGGTTCCACCGTTTCAAGAGTATGATTTAGAGGAATTTTATGAACCAGAGGAGGGGGAAGAGGAGTATGAGGAGAGTGAATGTGGTTTTGAAAGTCTGGATGTGCCCATTGAACCGGACATCTCTCCAGACAGACCTTCAGGAGTGTCTCCCTAGGCTTTCTGAGTCCCCTTCTCATTTTATGTTTTATAAAAAGGTGGCTGAAACCCTCCAGCTCCCTATGGAGGAAGCTGTGGATGATCAAGAAGAGCCTGATTTTGTAGAAATGATGGATATCCCAGAGTCTAGGAGACTGTCTATTCCTCTGCATAAATCTTTTTGGAAACAGACAGTAAAAATCTTAAAAGCTCCTCCCATTATACCTCCTGTTTATAAAAGAATGGACAAAAGGTATGCATCATCAGGCTCTGATACAGAGTTCCTTACACAACAATGCAGCCACGTGGGGGTGGTGCAGGCTGCAGCCTGTGACAAGGCAAATATTCCCTTAGCCTCTCACCCCCCTGACAAGGACTCCAGAAAGATAGATGCCATGGCAAAGAAACAGTAGATGGCAGCATCCTTAGGACTCAGACAGGCAAATTATATGGCTTATGTTGCTAGACATCAAAAATCCAGATGGGATACTGTTTTGGCTCTAGCAAAGCAGGTCCCTGGCCAGCTGGCAAAGGAGCTGGAGCAGGTGGCCGGTGATGGTATTGAGGCATTTAAGGTGCAATTCCATGCTGCAGTGGACTCTAATGATGTATCATCTAGAGTCATGGCTACATCTGTGGCTCTCCGTAGAATGGCTTGATTCAGATGTACTAGCCTGTCACAGGATACCCAGGCTAAGGCCATGGATTTCCCCGTTGTGGGCAACTCTCTGTTTGGGGAGCAAACAGAGAATTACATGAAGAAAATGGATGAATATAGGACCACCTATAGGAGTGCACAGGCCAAGGAAAGGCAGGTCACTCCCCAAAGGCAGCCTCCCAGGGGCAGGGGCAGGCCTTTTCATAGGCCTTTTTACCAAGCCCAGGCCTCTTCTTCAGCTTATGCACAGAGGGGATTCTTTAGAGGGAGAGGCAGACGGGGTACAAGCAGACCTGCTTCCACCCCTCAGCCTAAAGCCCCTGCCAAGCAGGCACCCTGATGGGGTGCCCAGGGCCGATTCTCCACTACCTGTAGGGTGCAGGCTGGCTTAGTTTGTCCAGGACTGGGAGTCTCTAACATCAGACAAGTGGGTCCTGGAAGTAGTAAGCCAGGGACTGGTTCTCAGCTTCAGAAAATTTCCAAAGATGAAAACCAGATCCTTTCCACCTGCAAATCCTTCAGAGGCTCTTGCCCTGGAAGCAGAAGTCTCTACCCTCCTGGCTCTCAGAGCTGTGGAAAGGGTTCCACCCCTACACCAAGGCAAAGGATTGTACTCCAGGTACTTCTTTACCCCAAAAAAGACAGGAGAATGGCGGCCCATCCTGGATCTCACGTATCTAAACAAGCACCTTTTAAAACCAAAATTCAAAATGGTGACTCTGGGAATTATTTTACCCTCTTTAAGGCCAGGGGACTGGCTAGTGTCCCTGGACCTCAAGGATGCCTATTTTCATGTTCTCATCTGAAGCTCCCATCAAAAGTACCTCAGATTCGAACTGCCCTCAGGCCATTACCAGTTCAGAGCAATGCCCTTCGGCCTCACATCTGCCCCAAGTGTATTCACAAAATGCCTGGCAGTAGCAGTTGCCCATTTAAGAAGGCAAAAATTGCCATTTTTCCTTACCTGTACGACTGGCTCATAGTAGGCCAGTCTCCAGACTAAGTCAGGTTACACCTTCAGGTTACTCAGCAACTGCTCACATCTCTAGGTTTCTTCTCAGTCTTCCAAAGTCAGTTCTAGAGCCTGTCCAGATTCTCACGTTCATAGGTGCAGAACTGAACACAAAAGAAGCCAGAGCCTTCCTTCCTCTGGAAAGAGCAAGGACCCTGATTTCTCTGGCTTCCTCCTTCACCCTGCAGGTCTCTCGACCAGCAAGGCACTTTCTCCAGCTTCTGGGACACATGGCTACTTCGACAGCAGTAGAGCAGGGAGCCAGATTTCAGATGAGGGACATCCAGTTCCAGTTGAGAGCCTTTTGATCTCCAAGGAGGGACCCTCTAACCAAATTAATTCCAGTGACTCGAACCCTGATCCAGGCCCTTCAGTGGTGGCAGGACCAGGGCAACTTGAGACAGGGGGTCCCCTTCACCCCTCAGTCTCACTCCTTAATCCTTACTACAGATGCATCCCTATTGGGGTGGGGAGCTCACATGGGCGACCTCACTACCCAGGGATTGTGGTCCCCTCAGGAATCTCTGCTCCACATCAATCTGTTGGAACTCAGAGCAGCTTTTCTAGCACTTCAAGTTTTTTCCAAATCTGTTCAGAACAAGGTTATTCAGGTCAGAACAGACAATACCACCACAATGTGGTACATCAACAAACAAGGGGGCACTCGGTCTATGGCCTTGTGCACCGAAGCAATGAAGTTGTGGTCTCTGGCTTACTCCCTGAACACGTCCCTTGTAGCAGTTCACCTCCCAGGCAAGGACAATATCCTGGCAGATGCTCTCAGCAGGATTTCCCAGGGCCATCACGAATGGGCTCTGGATCCCCTGGTACTGGAGATGGTATTTGCCAGATGGGGCACACCCCAGATAGATCTTTTTTGCAGCCCCAGACAGTCACCAACTTCCTCTTTTCTGTTGCAGGCCCCCAGTTTTGGGCTCAGTCCCCCTGGATGCCTTCTGTCTCAGTGGGGAAGGGAAGTTTGTCTATGCCTTTCCCCCCTTCCCTCTCCTGTTCAAAGTGCTGGTCAAAATCAGATCTCAACCCTGCAAGATGATCCTGATTGCTCCAGACTGGGTCAGACAGCCCTGGTACCCTCTCCTTATGTCCTTAGTAGTCCACCTTCCCCCTGTGTCTTCCCAGGAATCACAATCTGTTATCCTGTGCTCAGAGGAGAGTTTGGTACCTGAACCTCAAATCTCTCAATCTCAAGGCCTGGCTCTTGAAGAGTTAGAGTTTGCTGACCTACACCTCTCCCAAGGTGTTTTGGATATCCTGAAGGCTTCTAGGCAGCCTTCCACCAGGGCTACTTATAATTCCAAATGGAAAAGATTTTCCATATGGTGCTCTGCAAAGCATATTCCCCCAGAATCTGCTGGTTTACCCATGGTCCTGGACTATATGGTCCATCTAAATACTTTGGGGCTGAGACCAGCTACCCTAAAGGTGCACCTGGCAGCCGTGTCTGCTTTCTTATCAGCAGGTAAGCCCTCTCTTTCAGCCCATCCTGTTTTCTCCAAGTTTTCAAAGGGTTGCTTCACACCAACTCCCCATTCAGGATCCTGCCCCTGCCTGGGATCTTAATGTTTGTATTGCCCAGCTTATGCAACCCCTTTGAGCCCTTGTCTTCTGCAGAGCTTAAGTACTTGACTTGGAAAACTGTGTTTTTGTAGCCATCACTTCTGCCAGGCGCATAAGTGAGTTACAAGCATTGTCAGTGGAGCCTGATTTCATCTCTTTTCACAGAGATAAGGTAGTCCTCAGGACTAACAGAAAGTTCTTGCCTAAGGTGGTCTCAGATTTCCACCTTAATCAATCTGTGTCTCTCCCTGTGTACTTCACTGACCATTCCTCCTCTGGTGAGAGGAGGTTGCACAGTTTAGATGTCAAAAGATCCCTTAGCTACTACATAGATCGTACCGAGGGTCACAGGTTTGACTCCCTCCAACTGTTCTTCACTTATGGTGAGGTCGGCAAAGGGAAACCTGCCACTAAAAGATCCATTGCCAGGTGGATCGTCTCTTGTATCCAATTCTGCTATGAAAAACTGGGTAAAGTTCCTCCCTCAGGCCTGGGGCTCACTCTACCAGAGGTACAGCTGTGTCTCTGGCTGCTGCCAGGGACATCCCTATCCTAGAGATATGTCAAGCAGCTACCTGGAAAACAGTTCACACTTTTACCAAGCATTACTCCCTGGACATCCAGGCTAGGAGTGATGCTCGATTTGGCACAGCTGTGCTTCAGAGCCTATTTCCTAAGTAGGTTCTGTCCCTCCTCCATGGAGGTACTGCTGTGTAGTCTGCATATGTCATAATATAGCAAGACTTCATGTTGTTTGAAGAAAAAATTACTCACCTTAGTAATGTTGTTTCTTCTAATGGAGTCTTGCTGTATTATGACCTCCCTCCTGCCTGCTCCTCTCAGAACCTTACTTTTGGGGTTGTGGGTGGGCAGGGCAGTGTTGGCACTTTTTAGATGCCCACCTTGTTTTTCACCCCTTCTTTTTGGGGTGATCTGTGTTGTGTTTGTCATTTTTTGGGTCTCCTGACTTGAGTCTTTGTTTTGGCACCAAAAAATGTGTTTATATAATTAGTAGCCAGTTGGCTAGTGTAGGTTTACAGCTTCCACACAGAGTCTTAGTGAGTTTTTGCTCAGAAAGATCTGACAGTTTGAGTTTGAAGAACAACAGGTAGAGTTTTCAACCGAGCTCAAGCTCAAAGTTCCATGCCTGGCATGGACTGTTAACTCTTTCACCTCTGGAGCATTTCGAAGGTTGGGACTCACTGCATATATCATAATGTAGCAAGACTCCATTAGAAGAAACAATATTACTAAAGTGAGTAATTTTTTCTTTTAGTCTCTCTTCATATGTCTTCTGGTGCAGACCCTGCACCATTTTAGTTGCCCTCCTCTGGACAGCTTCCATCTTGTCTATGTCCTTGCGGAGATTGGGTCTCCAGAACTGCACACAGTACTCCAGATGGGGTCTCACCAGCTGTCTGTATTACCTTGCACTTCTTAGCATTAAATCTAAGCTGCCATACATTTGACCATTCCTCTAACCTTGCCAAGTCCCTTCTCATCCTTTCCACCCCACCTTGTGCATCAACTCTGTTGCAGATCTTTGTGTCATCTGCAAAGAGACATACTTTTCCTTCCAGTCCATTTGCAATGTCGTTTAAAAAGACATTGAAGAGGACTGATCCTAATACTGAACCATGCGGCACCCCACTAGGAACCCCCCTTTCTTCAGAGTGGACTCCATTTACTGTTACCCTTTGTGTCCTAGTCTTCAGCCAATTCTTTGCCCAGGCTATCATCTTGGGACGCACTCCCTGGCTGGCTAACTTATTATTAATCTTTTGTGTGGGACTGAGTCAAATGCCTTGCTAAAGTCTAGGTAGGCCATGTCCACAGCCCCTCCCTGATCTACTACTTTGGTCACCCAGTCAAAGTAATCTATTAGATTCATCTGGCATGACCTTCCTGCTGTGAATCCATGCTGCCTTGAGTCCTGTGCCTCTCTGGCCTCTAGGTACTCGACAGTTCTTTCCTTCAGAAGTGATTCCAGCATTTTCCCTTTCACTGAGGTTAAACTAACTGGTCTGTAGTTTCCTGCTTCTGCCATGCTCCCACTTCTGTGATGAGGAATCACATTGGCCCACCTCCAGTCCTCAGGTACCACCCGATCCTCCCATGATTTGTTAAAGAGGGTAGTCAGTGGTGTCACTAGTTCTACCCTTGGTTCTTTTAGAATTCTGGGATAAATTCCATCAGGCCCCATTGCTTTGTCCACCTTCAGTTTTAAGAGTTCTTTCAGAACCCTTTCTTCTGTAAATGGGCTGGTATCAACTTCTGTTTCCAGAGTGTTTCTATTGTTTGTTTTAGGTACCTCCCGTCTTCATTTGTAAATACTGAGCAAAAATATTTGTTTAGTATATCTGCCTTTTCACAGTCACCCTCTGCCCACCCCTCTCCCTTTATTAAGCCTCACTATCCTCCCTTAGTCTTCCTTCACTCCTGATGTACCTAAAAAGGTTTTATCCCCCTTCTTAACTGAGTTGGCTATCTTTTCCTCAGTTCGGGCCTTTGCTGTTCTGACTGCCTTCCCAGCTTCCTTTTGCTTTAACTGATACAATTCTCTGTCCTGCTCCATCTGTGATTCCTTGTACTTTCTGAATGCTTTCTGTTTCTCTTGAACCTTCACTGCCACCTCCTTTGAGAACCATAGTGGTTTCTTACATCGTTTTCTTTTATTTGCTTCACACAAAGTAGGAGACAGGCTTGCCCACTTCCTCCTGGTCTGACAGTCCATCACCACAGACAGGTGGGTCCCAGAGGTAGTGGGCTAGGGTCCTACCCTCAGGTTCAAGTTTATATCCAAGCTGAGGACAAGAACCTCCAGACCTTCCTCCCCAACAGAAGCTCAACTACTGGAGGAAGAGATAAGAAAACTGAATCATCCTTCAAACACCTAGGAGTGACTCTTAATCCCTCCCTTACCTACAGTGACCCCATTTCTACCACTATGAAGAGAGTCCACCAGAAGCTGGGGGCAGCCTACTGTGTTAACCATCTCCTGACCCCAGAGGCTTGTCTTGCAGTTGTCCATGGAAATCTACTGCCCCTACTTCACTATTGCTCCCCAGTGTTTTCTTCCATGCCCTCCTCACTTCCTTCTCATCTAAATATCACATACAACTCTATCTGTCACTTTGCCCTTCAGGTCCCTTCCTCCACTCATCACTGCTCTCTATATCAGTCCATCGCTGTCTCTCTCTGCAGAGCAGTTTTGAACTTGCTATGGACTGTCTAGTCGACACCTCTTTCAGGAACTGACATAAGTCCCTGTACTCCTCGCTTCTCACTGACAGGGTGGTAGCTCATTGTTTCAAGGTCTCTTCCATTCCCCCCTTGGTAGTCCCCGTATATCTACTTCATGGGGAGCAAGGCTTTCTATGTCTCTATCCCCTACCTCAGGAATAGAATACCACCTGCTATCCGTATGTTACCCTCTCATCAGTCCTTCAAATCGAAGTTAAGAGATTGGCTTATGTCTCAAGCCACCTGTGCCTGCTTCTTGGAAACACCCTCGCCAGAAATCAGCCTTAGGGGCCTAGTGTACCATTTGCCTTACTTCTCAAGTACTGGCTACTACATATACAATTGACACGTTTCTGACTCCATTGTGAAAATGTTGATTGCTATAGTGTAATCCCTTATGCACTTTATTGTAAACCTTGGACTGGCTGAATAATATCTTGATTTGCTGTAAATGTATGTCCTAGTTCTCTGCAAGCAGAGAATCATCACTTTATTTGTCATGAACCTGTTTTTTATGTCCTTAACCTCTATTTTTAAGATACAATGTTTATGTATCACTGTTTCTAATACCACTGTATGCAGTGTCAGTGGCTCAGTAAGGTAGCACACTCGCCTCTGAGGCCGGGAGATCAGAGGGCTGTGGGTTCAGTTCCCACATCTGGCACTTGGGTTAATATCCCAATACTGACACTGTAGTGCAGCATGAGAGGGGTTCTGCACTTCTGATGTGCCGTCTTTCAGATGAGACGTTAAACCGAGGTCCCATCTGCCTGGATTGGTGGCAGTTCAGGTGGATGTTAAAGATCCCATGGCACTTATCGAAAAGAGTAGGGGAAGTTTTTATTGAACATCAACTGAACAGAAAAAGAAAAACGAAAATGATACAGAGAAAAATACAAAACACAAAATATTTAAGTAACGGGAAAATCAGAATCAGTTATCCAAGGTAATAGTGTCCATAATTCCAACAAAGAGTCAGACGGCAAATGCTCTGCCTCTGAAAAATATATGGCCTTCAAATCATGTTCGATCCTTCGAATAATGGTAAGAAGAGGCACATCCTGATTCTGTAAATTAAACAGACAACGAGCATTCCACACATGCCATTTGATTATTACAAAAATCAAATTTAACGTATTAATATTCCAATGAGACCAAGTGAGGGGGAAAAAAACATACATCAAATTGTCATAAGTAATGAGAGCAAACAAGGGTTCACGCCATCTGGCAGCTAACAGAGTCCAAAAAGAAGCAAAAAATGTACATGAAAAAAAAAGGTGTGAAATAGTTTCTTCTTGTTGCTGACATTCAGGTCTGGAACAAAATCTGTCCTGTAGTGATTTGTGTTTATGGTTACATTTGACATTGATACGTTCATGGCTGCTAAGCCAATGCAAGTTCCACATCTTTTGGGGAACCCTAGAATTATGAAGTAAATTGAGCAAAGCAGGGAGATGTTGCGTAGGACATTTGGGAAAAACAACAATCTCCAAACATACACGGTCCACTAAATACTTATACAATGATTTCCTGGAGACAGTTATTAGCATATGGCTAGTAATATGCCATTGTTTCAAAGGAAAAAAACTATCCCTAACATAAGCAGAAATCTGGGGGGAATGCGTTAAAACCGTCAGTTTGTTAAGTTCCCATTTATGAAACCAAGGACCACAGGATTCAAGAAACCAAGGTTCCCAACCTCGATCTTGGTTAACCAGCAGGGGTCTAATATTATAAAACAAGAAAAAACTAGTATAAAAAAAACCAGGTTGGACCATAGCTAGGCCTCCATCCTGAATAGGGAGATAGGTGATCTGACGTTTAATGGGGTTTAGGCGGCTACCCCATAGGGCTTGAAAAAAGAGACTAAGCAATCTGGTTTCAAATTGCCGGGGGGGGGGGAATATAAGCCAGAAAGAGAAAAAGGGGAAGCAGAAAGGTTTTAATCATGTAAATCCTTTTTTCCTTACTCATCTGCCATGAGTTCCAACGTGCAACCATAGTCTGAGCATAATCTAATTTGGGAGTCCAGTTAAGGACTTCTAAAGGACCAGTACCGTATAAAATGCCCAAAATCCTAATAGGGTCATCACAAAGTCTAATGTCAACAGAAGACTCATCTACAAAAGGGGAACCTAATCTACGGCCTACACATTTATCAAGATTAAGGGCCACGCCAGAAACAGCCCCAAACTTGGAACAATGCCATAATGCCGAACGCACGGAGGCAACATTAGCCACCATGAGACTCATATCATCTGCATAGGCCAACATGGCTGAGGGAAGTGGCATAATTGTTGGGGCCGAATTAATAGAACGAAGTAAGGGATCCAAAAAAAAGATATATAAAAGTGGACTAAGGGGACAGCCCTGTCTAACCCCTCTGTGTAGAGGAAGCATAGGGCCCTTCCATCCATTGACCAGTGGGACAACAGTTGCTGACCGATATAGCAACCGCAGTCTAGTCAGGGTACAATCAAGTACTTTATAATATCGAAGAGTAGACCATAAAAAATCATGATGTACAGAATCAAAAGCCTGCCGTTGGTCCAGTGAGAATATGAAACCATGTAAAATATTAGAATTTCCACGTTCAATCATTTCTTTAAGTAAAATTAGATAGTCCTGAATACATCTCCCAGGGACAGTGCAAGATTGCGCGGTAGAAATCACATATATGGTCAATTTAGAAAGTCTGAGGGCCAAAATGTTGGTCAATATTTTAAATTCAGTATTTAAGAGGCATAAAGGTCTCCAATTGGAGAGCAATCTTCTATCCCCTTTTTTATGTAAGTAAAATAAACAACCCAAGTTAAAGTCTAAAGGAAGATGTTCGCACTGTAGAACAGAATTATAAACTGTAGCCAATTCAGAACTCAGGTCAGCAGAAAACAATTTATACAGCTCACTGGAGAGACCATCCAGGCCCAGTGTCACTCTTGGACGTAAAGACTTGATTACTGCTTCAATTTCATGTGCTTGTATCTCAGTATCTAACATATCTACAACAGAAGAAGGTAGATCAAGAAGTTGTAAAAAGGAAAAGTAGTCCATTATGGATGCAGATTGGGGGCATGGGACCAAACAGTTTTGTGTATAACAGGTAACACAGTGCCTGATATCAAATATCAGTGAGCTCGGTGAAACTGTCATCAAACAGCGTAGTAAAGGTTTTACTCTACTGTTCACCGAATAGAAGCATATGGACATACTGCCACGGGTACCAGAGGTCCCAAAACGCTGTTGATGCTGAACAGAAGTAGCCTTCAGAAAGTGATAATCCATCATGCGCCCTTAAGAGTACTTATTTGGGTGGAAAAATCATGCAGTTTCATGAGATAAAGTAAGTAATTTTGAAGTCGTCTCTGTTAGTGTGATAAAGGAAATACAATGAATCATGATGATGTTTACTAAAATTTTTAAATAAAGTTCGAGTCCAGATTTAGTATCCCACCACCAATCCCAGGGGCATCATATAAAAAATACAGTCTTCGATTATGAATATACTCAGTTAAGTGACTTAACAAACGTGAATCAGATAACAGGGAAGTATCTAGTTTCCAAATGCCAGGGCCAAAACGAGATGTCAAGGAAGGGCCTAAAAGAAATAGATAATAAATTATGATCCGAAAATTCCGCAACTTGAATTACAGCATTAGAAAGTTGAAGGTGGGAAGAAATAAAAAAAAAATCAATACTGGTTGCAAGGGGGCCTTTGTGAAAAGTAGGAGTATGCCGACTCGTAAAAGATAAATATGCATCCTGTAAACCTGTGGAATGGAACAATTGTTTCAGAAAATTCATGTCGCAAAACAACTTGGTAGTCTTTGAAGTAGAAGACTTATCTCTAGTGGATAACCCACAATTGAAATCACCCCCAAAAATCACATGAATTGACGTGTATAAATAGGGTTGAATCAGTTTCAGTAGTTCAGTTCTGTGGGATTTCAGTTGAGGGGCATAAATATTAATAATCCAGAAAGGGACAGAAGAAATCAAAATATCCAACAACAGAAGCCGACCCGGGTAAATATCCAACAGTTTAACAACAGTAACATCAGGTATGCTAAATAAAATGCCCAAACCAGAACAAGAGTCCTCTCCAAAGGACCAAAAAGAGAGCCCAGAGGTCCAGGCACAAGTAGCCCTGGAAATTTCAGGAAGAGCATGGAAACGTACATCTTGCAAAAAGATGAGACCAGCTATCAAGCCAGATAAAAAGGAAAAAACTGCATCCCTCTTAGCATGCTTCTTTATACTGTTAACATTAACAGTATGCACTGAGAAAGCAGAAGACATGAAACGGGAAAGTGAAAACAAAAACACAAAAGTCACCTTAACCTACCTTTCCTAGGGGTACCTTCCCTATGTTTCAGTTTGCCTTAGCTTTCCTTTTTGAGAACCATATTATCAATGGGTACTTCAGTGTCCGTGAGTCACATCAGGGTGGGAGGAAAGAACAGAGGACATATCAGAGTCCGTGTTGTCCTGAGGGTATGAAACCTCAAATTTATTCATATGGGTCATAGTAGAGATTTCAGGGCCTTAGAAGAGGAAGAAGTCCTCTTAGATCCTTGTGTAACACTAACAAAAGGTTCGGGGGTCCATGGAAGACCCAGAAATACTAGGCAAGACAGGAATAGGGACCTTTCTGAGGTAGAAATAGCAAGATCAGAGGAAGGGGAGGAGAGCTGTAGTAAAGGTCTGTGGTTCCAAAACAAGAGCAGACCGTTCGTAAAGTAGAAGAGGGGTCAACAGCAGGTACAGCAGGGTGAGGGAGGGGCAGTTGAGGTTTAGAAAGAGTGTCAGATAAACGAGAATGTTATAGCGACAGTAATAATCAAACGTTGTTCTTCCGTATCAGCAAGAGTCAGGAGTTGTGAGCTGCCCAAGTACAGGTCTGGAAAGTGTGCCCCACCGTCACAAAGGACGAAAGAGGTTCATCCACACATTGGGAACCTGCACACAATGTTACCACAAACAGAGCATTTAATCCTGTCACAGACACTACTGATATGATTCTGAGAGTCACATCTGTAGTGTTTTAGGCTGGCCAGGTAAAAAGAACACCCTGTCTTTCCCAAGCATAAAGCTGTTCTGGAGATGCTGTATTCCAACCTCCAAGTTCAAGCATAACCTCGCCTCTCCACCCACCCGTCCAGATATTCTCAGAATCAAAGATAGCCTCTGGGTCAGAAAGGACAGTACATCTTTGCTTTAACCAGACAGTAATATCATTAAGACTGACACCTTCATTCAAAACAATATAGTAACAGTTTTCTGAGTAGGTTTAGTTAAAGGAATGGCATTAAACGGTAACCATAAAGGAGAAGTTTTAAGCTCTGATATTTTCTCCAAAACTTTCTAAACCAGTGATAGTTTTAAAACTAATATCAAAATGAGACTCTGAAGAAACATGAATTAAGGCATGAATCTCTAAAGCAGCAAATTGCATAGAATCCTTCAAGAGTGCGACCTACAAAAATCGGTCAGGAAAGTCAGGTAAGCCCCCCAAATGCAGTCGAACAGCGCTGTGTCTTTTAACTTGATGTACAGGGGGTTGAAAGCATGCAGCATAAGTTTTAGGGGATGAAGCAGTAGAAGCAGCAGGAACTGGACGAGACTCAGGGTCCTGAAGAGTCCGTTGTTCTTGAGGCATCGAGGAAGCAGGACCAAATTGCAAAGTCGGGTTCTGAGTCAGAAGAAGTTCAGTTGGCAAAGAAAAATCAAGAGAAGCAGCAGAGTCTTTCAAAACAGGAGAGGCCAGCAGTTTGTCAGGTGGCCTGGTACAGATTGGGGAAGAACCAAAATGCCAAGTCCCAACAATAGGATCCTTCTCCCACCCAGCCGCTTCCAGGGCCGACTCAACAGACCAGTCCGTCGTGTGCAAGGCATCAGGGAGAGCAGAAGCAGGCACCTGTACAGAAGAAATTTCTGGAGAAGGCTGAGCAAGAGGTGCAGTCAGTACAGGTGGTAGGGAGTGAGGAGGGTCCGTAGCAACAGGCAAAGAATGCGGAAGTGTCAGAATCGGTGAAGAGACTGTAAAACAATCTTTCCCAGATGGTGAGTCAGTAGCAGCAGGTACAAAACCAGACTGAGGCTTAAGGGCTAACAAACGCTGTCTAGCAGTGAAATAACGCTGTTCCTCGATTTTAAGTAACATATCTACATCCATAGAAACAGGAGGAGAAGACTCACATATATCCATATTAGCAGGGCTAGAAGACGTTGTAAGCATAGTTTGAGGAATAAATGACGGATCCTCAGGCAAACACTGTACACAAGTATCCACAACAGCAGCAGATGAAGTATCCAAAGGCACAGAAGAACCATATTCAGTAGATTGCAGCACAATAGGCATAGAAGATGGAGTCTCTCTCAGAACAGAGACAGGGGAAGAGACCAGCTCCACTGCCTCCAACACCTCCATGTCCTCCACAGGATGTCCAGCGGCTGCCATCTTGGTCCCACATGAAAATGGGACCCTCTGCTTACAGGAAACAGAGTAGGGGAATTTCCCCGGTGTCCTGGCCAAATTTCCTTCATTCACTAAAAATACCACCAACAGCTTAATCTGGTTCAAATTCAGTTGCTCACCATCTGTATCCCCCCCTCCGGTTGCCCCTGAAAAAGGGACTTCTAGGCCCAGTGGGCTTACTGGGTCAACAAAATTCAACAAACAACAAACAAACAAACTGTACTCACTATATTATATGTACCTACTGTATTATAACTTGTAGATATTGTCTGTGCCACTGTATGGCCCCGGTCACAACCAAAAACGGTTATTTTGATCAGTTTCCTCACCCGGTTACCAAAAACATAAATAAATAAAAAACTGTTGCAGGACAAGGCGGTAGAACTTGTACCCCTGCTTCAAAGGGGGAAGGGTTTCTACTTAAGATACTTCCTCACAGTAAAGAAAACAGGAGTGGCGACCAATTCTGGATCAAGTCAGATAGCTAAACAAATACCTGACAAAACCAAAACAAGCTGGTCACCCTGTCAAACATTCTGCCCACACTCAGACAAGGGGATAAGCTGGCATCAGTCAATCTGAAAGATGCTCATTTCCATATTCCCATCAGACCATCACACCAAAAATACCTCGAGTTCAGGCTAATATCAGGCCACTACCAATTCAAAGCCATGCCCTTCGGCCTTTCCTCAGGACTAAGGGTGTTCACAAAGTGCTTAGCTATGGTGGAGGCACACCTGAGAAGGCAAAGTGTCACAGTTTTTCCCTAGCTGGACGACTGGCTGGTAGCGGGCTAGTCCACCCAGCAGGTGTCACTGACCATAGTTCAGGAGGTCCTGCAGGCCCTAGGGTTCCGTCTAAACCCGAAAAAGTCAGTGCTGACCCCAGTCCAACTTCTGGATTTCATAGGAGCAGAGCAAGACACTGTGAAAGGAAAGGCTTTCCTTCCTCAAGGAAGGATGGAATCACTGATTTAGCTGGCCAGCTCTTTCCAGCTGTCCATTCCCAGACCAGAAAGGCACTTCCTCCAACTACTAGGCCACATGGCAGCAACACTGGCAACAGTTCCAAGGGCCAGGTTCCAAATGAGGGGCATTCAGGTCCATCTCAGGTCTTATTGGTCACAAAAAAAGAGACCATTTGTCCAAATTGGTACCAGTCACCAAGTCTCTACCCTTAGCGCTCCAGTGGTGGCAGGAGAAAGGGAACTTAAGACAAGGGGTATGCTTCCTGCAGCAGCTACCCTTAGTGGTATTGACCACAGATACCTCCCTTCTAGGGTGGGGAGCACACATTGGAGACCAGACAGGCCATGGGACCTGGCTCAGAAAGGAGACTCTGCTCCACATAAATTTGTTGGTGCTCAGAGCAGTACGGTTGGGGATTCTGTCCTTTGCCTTAATGCTAAGAGGCAAGGTCGTACAGGTCAGAACAGACAACGCAACTACAATGTACTACATTAAAAAACATGGGGTCACAAGGTCCTCCCCCAATGCACAGAAGCCATGCTGGTATAAAAGTTGACTTATTCCTGGAATCTCTCTCTGTTGGCAGTCTATCTTCCAGGAAAGGACAATGTCCTAGCAGATGCCCTGAGCAGAATCAATCAGAACCACCACGAATGGGCACTGAACAATCAGGTTCTTGTAACAGTGTTCAGACGGTGGGTGATCCCACAGGTGGATCTCTTCACAGCCCTAGAATATCACCAGCTGCCACAGTTTTGTTGCAGACCTCCTGCAGTGGGCACAGTGCCAGTGGATGCACTGCTGATGGATTGGGCAAGGAAGTTCCTGTATGCTTTCCTTCCTTTCCCTCTACTTCTCAGGGTCCTGAACAAAGTCAGGTCACAGCCAGCAACCATGATTCTCATCACCCCAGACTGGGCCAGGCAGCCATTGTACTCCCTTCTTCTAGCCCTTTCAGTGAGCAGGCCAATATCCTATTTTCAACCTGGTTTGAACCACTCCAACAACGTATCTACCGAGTGTTATCACCCGACCTTTACTTTAAAAGGGTGACAGTGAAAGAGGCCCTTACTATAGTCAAGAAAATATTAGGTAAGATCAGACTGGGCTGTGACCGGATAGACGTGAAACTTCTATCCTCACCCTGGACATTCTTATAGTGCCCATTACTATGCTGTACAGTAAGTCCCTGGTCCTGGCCCAATCCCCGGCGGTTTGGAAGCAGGCCGTAATTACGCCAGTGCATAAGGGAGGTGACATGTCTCTGGTAGCCAACTACAGACCCATCTCGATCCTCTCCCCCCGTCCAAGGCACTGGAAAAGATAGTGGCAGTTCAACTCAACAACCACCTCAGTAAGTATAATCTGCTATGACCCAACCAGCATGACTTCAGGCAAAATCACAGTACCACCACTGCCCTGCTGGACTACACAAACTATGCACATAAGGCCCTGGGTGAAGACAAACTGATGGAGTTTGTATTTATTGACCTCACCAAAGCCTTCGATACAGTCAACCACCCTCTGTTACTGACCCGACTGCGAAACATGAGTGTGGTGCCCAATGCCCTTTGCTGGTTCCAAGACTACCAGATTTGGAAAAATCAGTCTGTCAAATTTGGGCAAACGGTACTCAGCACAAGAGAGGTATCATTAGGGGTACCTCAGGGATCAGTACTGGGGCCCCTACTCTTCAGCCTCTTCTTAAATGAGCTTCCCACAGCCTGTGACACCAAACTCACACTATATGCAGATAATGCTGTTCTCCTGAGCAACAGCACATCTCAGACTGCCCTACAATCTAAGCTACAGAACTCCTTCTCCAAACTCAAGGACTGGTTCTGTAGTCATAAGTTGCTACTAAACTACAAGAAGATCAAGGCCATGCTTATGTCCAGTCCCCACAACAAAAATAAGCACCACCCCCTCATCATCTCCAACTCATGCAGTGAGCTGCTGGAACAAGTTCACTTATTCAAGTATCTGGGGATCATAATAGATAATACCCTCACATTTACGCACCATATTGACTCTCTGGTCAAGACAGTCAGTACCAAGATTGGCATCCTGTACAGCCACAGGCAACACCTCTCTCTGGGGGTCCTCCACCTCTCAGTCCACAGTTCAGTTATATCTATTGTTGACTGTGAACTAGTGGTCTATGGGGTGGCAACGGATACAGCACTCAAGAGGGTTCAGACTGCGCTCAACAAAGCCTGCAGACTCACCTTGGATGCTGAGCATGGCACTCACACCTGTACTCTGTACTAACATGCAGACTGGCTGTCATTAAGAAACAGGGTCAAATTCCAGACTTGCATCCTAGGGAAGAAGGCTCTATTGGGCAAAGCACCACCATGAGTAGGCAATTTGATCAAGGTGGCCAACTCGTTACAGGTCACCAAAGGGAGGACTAGAGGGGCCTTGGCTATCCCCTTCTGACGCACCTCACTTAGGCAATGTGAATTTGCCTACCGGGCCCCCCCTATGGATAAATGAACTCCTGGCACCCCTTGGCCACCAATTGCCTGGCACAATTCAAAACTGACCTTAAACAGCACCTAATAACACTCTCTAAGAAGCACCTGCCCCTCAGTCCAGCCACACCTGCTCTCTGTGCCCCCCAGCAAGCACTAGGCAGGCCTCCGATACCCCCTCCCTCTGTCCCTTCTCATGACTTGCCCCAGCAATCAGTTTGCATCATGCTCCTTTTGCACCTGCCACCCCTCCTCCCCCAACTCACAGTCCCATGAGTTTCCCTAACAGACACAACTAATTTAAGCTGCCTGGCCATGCCCTCTCACACCCCACCATTTTACTCTAGCATGCCTTCTCCGCTCAGCATCCCCCCACCCCACCATTTCTCCCTATACCTTATCGCCCTTCTTCCCCCACCCTTCACCTCCACCACAGTACATACCTCTCTTGTACCGCCTTTCTTCACCCCACTGCCAGCTATCCCCTGCCTCTGAACTACTGACAAGGCACTTTGTGGCTGCTTATCCCCGCCCTTATAAAGTGTTTTTCCTGTTATTTAACTTGTACCTATATTTTGAGTTATTCTGTAAGTTCTGGATCCAAGCTGTATCGTTCATTGTGATGTACCTTTGCTTTCTCCTATTGTACTTTGTTTTGTAGTCTATAACGTGGAACCTTTGTAAAAGAGCTTGCACTCAAAGGTCTTTTCTGAGTCACTAAATAAATAAAATAAATATCCTTACCTAGGAGGAATGATCTGGTGATGTCCTAACAGGGCAGAATCCTTTACCCCAACCTTCAGTCCCTCAGACTTGAGGCTTGGCCCTTGAGGGCATAGAATATGCTGACCTTAGGTTATCAGAGAGAGTCCTTCAGGTGCTTAGAGGTTCCAGAAAGCCTCCCACAAGGCACACTTTTCAAAACGGAAGAAATTCTCAGTCTGGTGCCAGCAGCAGGAGGTGGTCAGTACTCAGGCTAGTTTCTCGGTAGTACTGGATTACCTAGTACACCTTCACTCCCTTGGCCTCAAGTCCTCTACCCTTAAGGTGCATCTAGCAGCTGTCTCAGCTTATCTCTCAGCTGGTAAGAAGTCTTCTCTGGCTTCCAATCAGGTGTTTAGAAAATTCTTCAAAGGGCTTTTGCACTTGCACCCTCCACACAGGGAACCCTCTCCTGCATGCAACCTTAACATCTATATTGGACAGCTGATGCAGCCACCCTTTGAACCCATGTCTTCAGCAGACCTGAAGTACATGACATGGAAAACTGTGTTCTTGATAGCTATCACTTCAGCCAGAAGAATCAGTGAACTACAGGCCCTGTATACAGAGCTGAATTACATCTCTTTTCACCGTGACAAGGCAGTCATGTTTCCTAAATAGGTTCAGTACCCACCTCCAAAAGCACTGCTGGAATACTCTGCATATGTCAGAATACAGTAAGATTTCTTTGGATTAGAAGAAAACATTACTTACCATAGTAATCTTGTTTCTTCCAAGGGAGTCTTACTGTATTCTGAGCCCCCACACTTCCTCCCCTACTATAACCTGGGGGCACTGCACTAGCACTACAGCTCTGATTACTGTGGTGGGCTCCTGGGCTGTTCTTTTCCTTAGGCCATCTGTGACTTGAGTGGATAAATGTATTTTTGTTCCATAGATGGGGATGTTCATGGTGGGGGATTGTGTTATTTCTCATTAAACTTAATTATTAGATAGTATAGGCAAGGATGTTCAAATCAAAACTTTTAGGACTTGCCAACCATGACTGTATCTGAATTTTCACTTTTCCTATTCTTTACAATGAAATTAGCTCTCTTTTTGTACTTGCCCTTCATTGAGGTTACTTTTGAGACAGAACGGTATAATTACACCTGATATAGTTTCCTATGCATGTTTTGTTAGAACTGATGGTTAGAAGGCTGTTTACCAGAGATAGTGGTTTGAAAACCGAGTTCAAGCCTAGCATTCTATCATTTGCATAGCTTCTATTAATCTTTTCAGCTCCAGGGCAGTATTATGGTGGGACCATATTGCATATGGCAGAATACAGTGAGATTCCCTCGGAAGAAACGAGATTATTATGGTAAGTAATGTTTTCTTACTGAAAGTCTTGTCTGCTCTTGCATGCTTTATACTGTTCTTTTGCCCAATCAGAGCTGCATTATCCGGATCCATCCAATCTCCCATGTGCCTGTTTTTTGTTTCTGCTTTTTCCGGTCCCTGCCAGTATGATAATTTTCTGAACTTGTCTACAACAGGAAAATGAGGAATGATGGGGCCACCCATGTTACAGTGGTGGTGGCAACTGACAAAACTTTCGGAATCATCTTGACACCGGCGACTTACAGTTCTATAGGTGTGGCTCAGTGGAGGAGATTATGTCAAATATCTACTGTTACGATAAGTAAACTGAACTTTTCTTCTTTCTGGACCCAAATGGTTAACTCCTCTTTGCATTAGCCACAGTCATTAGGAGGAAATAAGAAACAATTGACTGGCACAGCATTTTTAAGCTAATAACATTGGCTCAAGACTATAGGAAAGCTAAGCGGGAATATGTTATTTTAAAGGAGAAGTCCACCCAAAACTTGAAAAAATACATGTTGTCCAGAGTGCTTTAATTTGTATGTAAAGTTCTAGTGTTTCCTTCCCTCTGACTAGTATTAGGAGTTTTTCCTAAATTAGCTTGCTAGCTTTAGGGTAGTTTTACAACCTCTGGGGATCTTTATCCCTGACAACTTAATTGTATTTCTTGTTCCCACAGTGCATCTTGTCTCATGTGACAGTGATGTAAGAGAGACCCAACATACAGCGCACACATGCCAAACAAACTAAACATCTTGGAAACTTTACAAGCTGCACAAAAATTACCAGTAGCAAAGTTTTTCAGGACAGTAAGACCTTTATGATGAGGGTAGTCACTTAGCTGAATTTTATAGATTTTAAAATATAGCCATCTCTACTGTTGTGAACTGATTGTAAAGCAATGCTTTCTGCTGAATTTATGGTCTCTGCTACATCACTGTCGCATGAAACAAGGTGCAGTGTGGGACAAAGGAATACAATTAAGCTGTTTGATATGGAGATCTCCAGGGGTTGTAAAACTATCCTGAAGCTAGCAGGCTAATTTAGGAAAAACTCCTATTACCAGTCAAAGGGAAGGAAACACTAGAACTTCACACACAAATTAAAACACTCTGCACAACTTATATTTTTCAAGTTTTGGGTGGACTTCTCCTTTAAGTAGACTCCAGCCTGTGAGGCTATATACAACAGGCTATATAACTGAACCTGGTTGAGCATCATGAACTTGGCATGCAGTCAGATCGTTAACAAATCCCACTCAGTTTGTTGTCCCATGGCTCTCTCCAGCCTCTCTTGTTTTGTAGTATCTGAACTGAAAAATAAAATGCTTTGTTTTTTTCCTTGCATTCAGATTGCGGGAAGAGAAGACACGAGCACAACTCAATCTAACCATACAGTTCCTGCTTAAGCAGGGGCAGGTAGAAGTGGACAGTGACAATTTCATTGCAGACTATTCTGATTCCATTCTCATGCACAGAAATGTCGTTGAGGATCTGAATGCAACAATAAAGGTAAAGAGACTTAAGTTATCAGAACCATCTTTAATAAAGAAAAAGCAAAGCACTTTGAAAGTTTTGCTAAGTGAAACAGTTCTGTGCCACCTGTTCACCACATTCACATTTCTGTATTTCTTTGCTGTTGCCTTTAGCTATTTTCCCAGCACTTTGACCTGCTGCAAAAGTCTCTAATTAAGCAATAATGCCCGAATAAGTAGGCATTTCATGGAGATTAATGCCCAGCTGGTGGTGTTAATGGCCTGAGGCACAGCTAAAGCCATAAATATTGTTACAAGGTGCTAAGTTTCAAGAAATGCCCACTTGTGAGGCTGCTATTGTGAATATGTTTAATCAAGTTTTTTTAACCAAGGCTTAGTTAAAAAAAAAAAACTGCACTTTAGAGAAGCATGTCACCCTGCTCTAAGCTGTACCAGACATATTTAATAGATTACAGCACAGTACAACAGCTAATCAGAGTGCATGTTGGCTTCATGAATAATTAAAGCATCAGTGCAACGAAAAGTTGTAATTTTTGCACCTGTGATTTTAGTTGAGTAACATGCTATTTGATGTCCATTTTAAGATATTCAAAGGGTTTCCTTCAGTTCTTTCTTATTTTATAATTAATTTGCGTGACGTTTGTCTTCTTCATGTAACTTTTCGGGCTGTACATTAATTTGTGTGAATTAATTACAGATCTTCGAGAGGGTTCCTGCAGTAGGTCATTACAAGTAGGACTAGCGCCACCTGGTGTCTGGACGACATGGCAGACTTTTCCAGCAATGCCTGGTGGGGGACCGCCTTCCCGACGTCATGTGATGACGTCAGCGTGACTCTATATAGTGGGCGGTCCCCACGACCACCCTTCAGTTCTTTCCCGCCGTCATCTCATGCATGTTACCTCGCGGTAAACTTCCACAGCGATCGCTGTCAGTTTTGCACCTTTATTTAGTCTGTTTTCTGAGTTTCTTGGTTTCTTTTTAGTTTCTATGTCTTCTCCACCTCAGAAGAAGAAATATGAGGTTTGCAGTACCCAGATACCTCACAAAGACAGTAACCACAAGTGAGTCCTCTGCTTAGGCCCAGATCATCCCATCACGACCTGCCCAGACTGCCAGCCCTTCAGCCAGGCCACCTGCAAATAGAGGCAGCAGGCTCTGGAGGCCCACTTATTGAAGTTGCAGTTGGTCTTGCTGGAAAAGCAGATGGAGCAACTCTGGGATTCCACTTCTTCTCCTGACAAGAAGAAACACAAAAAAGAGAAACGTCAGGAGCAGGAGCACCCAGAAGACAGTTCCCGGGCTGAAGCCAGCAGGCCCTTAACGAGTAAGGCCTCTCCCCCACCACCTCCAGTGAACGTTGTTCAGGCTGCGTCCGGGAATGCTGGGGGACCATCGAAGACTCTGCTTTTTATTTCTGTGGGTAAATCATCTGCTGGCTTCTCTGGTGGTCGCCCTGCTTCTGCCGCTAAGTCGGTCCCTGGCTCCTCCAGAGACCGCCCGGCCACCGATAAGATGACTCTGCGCTCTTTAGGGACTCACATGGTCTCAGCCGATAAGTTGGCAGGGGGTTTGTCCCCTCCCACAGAGCTCCCTCGTTTGATAAGTTGTCCGCCTCTGGTAACTGCCCAAATATGGCTCTCACGTCAGGGACTTCTGTCACCTCACCCAACATCCATTTGAGCCCAGGGAAGACTGCCACTCTTCCCCCTTCTCCCCCTCCTGTGGCCCAGGCTTCGCTTCCAGCTACTCTGGGGGGAGAAGAGAGTGCAGGTCACCTGGATGTGGAGCATTCGTCAGGTTCTGACCCCCCACTCACTCGTTCGGATCTCTGGGAAGGAGGTCCCTTTGTCACCGTCAGGTCCAACAGTGGAGGCCCCTCCAGTCCCTTTCCGGGAGGACCATTCCAGCTCCGGTTAAAGTTCCGACACTGGATGCGACTCCTCCATCGGAGCCGCCGGGGCATGTCCCTACACTGGACCCTCCAACAACTGTCTCTCTCTGCCTTCTACGGAACTTTCACATCTGCTCCCAGCACCGGCTTCCACGGCAAATCAGGTTCCCACGTCAGAGTCTCTATATCTGGTTCTGATGCCAGCCTTCTTGACCCCAGATCCATTTCTGATGCCAGGCCCAGCAGCACGAATCCCAGCATCTGTGGTCCCGATGTCAGCTACCCCAACATCGGTCCCGCCTTTCATTTATACTACAGTGGGTCCTTCGTGGGTTTCCCCAATGTTGGCCCTTCTGACATTGGAACTTTTCTCGAGGCCCCACTCTGTCCTGCACTACCCCAGGAGGTACTTGTTGGACCATCTCTGGGCAGGTCCACCACCACTCTTCGGGACATTACTACTCGGGATACCCCCAGTATCTGGGGTATTCTTTTCTGGCCTACCATGGGTGCCATTACCCACCTGCCCATGCTGTCCCTTCTCCTCCTCCTCCTCCCCCTTCAACTTGTCAGCCGGATTTCAGGACCCTCATTCAGTCCCGGTGGAAGGAGATGCAGACAGAGTTGGTCATGGACCTGGAGAGTCGACTCCCAGGACCTAATTTTCTACCAGGTCCCTGTCCCCTGTGAACTCAGTCCCATCCACAGTTCACAATCTTCCTGAACATAAGTCTCCACCACTCATTCACACTATTGGGATCTGCGCCGGAGGCAGTAGGACCCATCGGGAGCAAACTTTTTGCTGGAGGGTCGGCGCCATGGAACGGCACCACGAGCCCTAGCTCGTGCGGCAATGACTGTCTCGGTGTCGACCCTCCAACCACCTCAGTTCATTTTTTCCCTGCCATCGAATGCGTTTCAGTGACGACGTCACTCGCCTATCGGGAGTCAAACTTCAAACTAGCAGCATAGTTTTCAGTTTTTATTATTTTGTAGTATTATCTCGATACATTATCGCTTAAGTTTATTCTTATTTTTAAATTAAAATAAAAATAAAGAAGTCCCACCCTACATTGACGGAGTTGACCATGAGCAGGTCAGGTGACGGTAGGGAGACTTCGGATGAAAGCTGTTCAGTCAGTCGGGCTGGGTCCGGTCCGCCGCCTTCTCCGGAAGGGGGGGTCTGACAACTGTCAGTCCAATGCCCAGGGGGATGGGCGGTCCCCGCGGAAGCATAAAAATAAACGGTCGCATTTTCTGCACCCTTCGGCCTCGAGCTCTTCTTCGGCCCATAGGTCTAAAAAGAGAAGGCATCACTCGAGGTCGCCCTCTGATATGTCTGCATGTAGATGTTCGGTTATCGGGACTAGCTGCCGGTCTCCTCCTTCGGAGTCACCAGCCTCTGCTTCTGGTAGCCAACGGCTTCGACATCGGAGCCCTACCCCGCCCACAGGTAGGTCTTCAGATGAGCATTTTCGTCAGTGGGCCGCTCTTATGGAGCAATGGGCTCGGAGGTTGGTTCAGCTGCCTGGTTCGGTCGCCCGTGGGCCTTCAGGCTCTTTGTGCGACCAGGTAGGGCGGTTGGGCTTTCCTGGTTGTGCGGCACCTTCTTCGGTGCCGTCGACCCCGTGCTTAGGTGTTCCCCCCGCCACATGGCTGCGGCACAGGGGGCCACATCAATGCTCTTATCTCCTGCTCTTTTTCCTCAAAATCTGTTTTGGAGTCTGGGAGTGTGGCGCCTCGCGCCGTGGTGGTCTCTCGTGCCTCTCGTGCCGATGGGGTGCACCTGCTGTCCTGTGCCGTGCAGCTTGTTGGCGCCTGGCCTTGCACTGCGGCAGATGCTCATGCCGTCGGCACCATCCTTGTGCCGATAGCTCTCAGCGCCTGGTTGCGGCGCCTGCATGGTCCCTTGACAAGCTTCTCGTGCCATGCGCCTCGGCCCGGGGCGCTAGCTCCTCTATTTTCCAGGACTCCTCCTTTCACTCATTTCCTTCTTCCTTCTCTTCTGATTTTCATTCCTTTCCTGTCCATATAGTCCCTCCTGGACTATCAGGAGATGATGTTGAGCCTGACCCAGACCTTCGGTTGGGTGATGAAGTGGACAAAGCAGGATCTTTTACTGCTACAGAGCCTGTGGTTGAGGACCTGTCATTTAAGTCTCTGTTGAAAAATCTGAGTTCCACACTTTCTCTACAGACTACAGACATCGATCCTGGGAAATTGTTAAGACTCCAATACCTTCATGCCTCGAAGATCCCTACGGATTTGAATCCTCCGGTTCAGCCTTCCTTCGAGACGCTGTCTCAAATGGTATGGAATAATCCTGCTCTCACCCCTTCGGTGGCTAAATCCATTGATAGGAAATATTCAGCTCCCAAGGATCGTCCCATTTTGGCATCTTAAGCCTTTGCGGATCCTATTGTAGTCCTGGCAGAGAATGATAAGGTCGTCCTTCCTCAAACTACTACAGCTCGACCTATTAACAAAGAATCTCACAAGATAGACACCTTAGGTAAGAGAGTCGTTGCTGCTTCTACTTTAAGTATGCGTATTGCCAGTTACCAAGGCTATTTTTCCCAGTATGAGTATATCCTGTGGCACTCTATCAAGCAAATGGTTGAAGCTCTTCCGGACTCGGATTCAAAGCCGGAGCTTCTTCAAACCGTTACCAGAGAGGTATTGAATCTAACAACCAGCAGGTTAAAGCAGCCATGGATGCTTTCAATACTGCTTCCCTTTCAGCAGCTGCTGGTATTTGTACCCGCTGCCATTCCTGGCTGCGCACTTCAGGCTTCACGAATGACGCGCAGCAGCAGGTGATGGCATTGCCGTTTGATGGTGCATATCTTTTTGGTCCTCAGGTGGAGCAAGCTCTAGAGGCTACACAAAAGACTAGGTCAGCCATTAGTTGGCTCGACCTCTCCTGCCCCTCTCGAGGGCATGTCAGTAAACGCAGTTTCATAATCGTCAGTCCTTTCGAGGCAGGGGCAGAGGAAGTTTCATAAGAACCAACCTGCACAACCTCAAAGAAGGCGCACAGAAAGCGCAAGGGCCCAAAGCGCCCAGCGCTACTCTTATGAATTGCTGGCCCGAGTCCCACCTCAGCTGCCCGAGGTGGACTTTTCCTCTCCGGTGGGAGGTCGTCTGATGCACTTCTACAACCAGTGGAAGTCCATAACCTCAGACAAATGGGTCCTTCGGATAATTCGCGAGAGGTATTCGCTCAATCTTGTGGAGACCTCTCTGGATTGTCCTCCCAAATGGCAACCCAAGCTGTCTACCCTTCAGTCAGACCTTCTCGCCACCGAGATTCAGGGTCTTCTGAACAACAGGGCAGTAGAACTGGTGCCACTGCATCAATGAAACACGGGGTTCTACTCCCATTACTTTCTGGTTCTAAAGAAGTCCGGGGGAATGCGCCCCATTCTAGATCTCAGAAAGCTAAACAAATTTCTCCCCAAGGAGAAATTCAGAATGATTTCTCTGGGAACCCTGTTACCTTTGCTTCATCAGCATGACTGGCTAGCCTCCCTAGTCATGCAGGATGCTTACCAGCACATTCCTATTCACCCGAGGCATCACAAATTCCTGAGGTTTGTGGCTCTGGGACAGCATTATCAGTTCAGAGTCCTGCTCTTTGGGTTATCCTCAGCGCCGCAAGTTTTTACAAAGTGTTGTGCAGTTCTTGCGGCACACCTCAGAAAGGTCGGGATACAGGTGTTCCCTTATCTGGACGATTGGCTTCTAGTAAGCCCTTCTAGGCAAGGGACTCTGGATGCTGTAGAGATGGCCTCTCGCCTCCTTACTTCCATGGGAGTTCTGCTAAATCTCAAGAAATCGCAACTGCAGCCCTCCCAGAGGCTCCTTTTTACAGGGACTCTTCTGGACACCTCCTGTGCGAAGGCTTTTCTTCCAGAAGACAGAAGGAACAATATCCTTCAGATGGCCCGTCACATCGGGGAAAACAGATCAGTTACGGCTCTCTCGATGCAACAGATGCTAGGCCTCATGGCATCCTCAGTGTTCACTGTACCACTAGCACGTCTGCACATGAGAACCACCCAGTGGATGCTCAGTACTCAGTGGTCCCCAACCACTCATTCACAGTCCTGTCTCATCAAGGTGACAGAACCTTTGAAGAGGTCACTCACCTGGTGGTCTCAAGAGAGCAATCTCCTGGAATGATATCCCTTTGCTCCTCTGGACCATCAAATCTCCATTACCACAAATGCATCCCTAATGGGGTGGGGAGCTCACTATCAGACTCTCCACACTCAAGGTGTGTGGACTCAAGATGAGTCCCAGTTTCACATAAACATCCTAGAAATGAGAGCCGTCCTTTATGCAGTCCGAGCTTTGAAGGACATTCTCTGTCACAAGAACATTCTCCTTCAAACGGACAACAAAGCAGTGATGTATTACATCAACAAACAGGGCGGTGCTCGTTCTTACCCCTTATGCAGGGAAGCAATGAGGGTCTGGGAATGGTGCTTGAAGCACAAGGCTCTAATTCAAGTGGTCTACCTGCCAGGTGTGCAGAACGACCTGGCAGACCGTCTCAGCAGAACAGAGACAGATCCTCACGAGTGGTCTCTCGACTTAACCATAGTTCAGTCACTATTCAAAGAGTGGAGAACTCCAGACCTGGACCTGTTTGCATCCCCACTCAATGCAAAACTGCCTCTCTTCTGCTCCAGAAATCCAGGGCCTGGCATTTTCTGTCAGGATGCGTTCAGGCTGCGGTGGACAAAATGCTTTCTTTACACCTTTCTGCCTCTTCCTCTAATTCAGAGAGTACTCCTCAAGTTCGAGTCCCAGGGGGACGAGATGATTCTCATTGCTCCCTTTTGGCCTCGGCAGCTATGGTTTCCACTACTCAACAATATGTTGATAGTTCCTCCAAAACCACTTCCCCTGCAGATGAACCTTTTGACTCAGGGACCGGTGGTCCATCCCAACCTGAGATCGCTTCACCTTCACGCTTGGCTCCTGAAGAGGTCAAAGTAAACCGGTTCAATGTCTCTCGAAGAGTTTCAGATATTCTTCTGGCTGCACGAAAGCCGGCCACTCGGAAAACTTACCCAGCTAAGTGGAAGCGTTTTTCGCTTTGGTGTTCAAAGTCCTCTTTGAATCCCTTTTCCTGCCCACCAGATAAGGTTTTGGAGTACCTCTTGGACCTCTCAGATTCAGGTCTGCAGTACTCTACAGTCAAAGTTCACCTTAGTGCCATTTCAGCGTATCATGAGCCATTTTTCTCCTTAACACTGGCTCAGTTATCTATGGTTAAGAGATTTCTTAAAGAAATTCTGCATACCAGACCTCCTATAAGACGTCCAGTTGCAGCTTGGGACATTAATCTTGTGCTAGACATGCTCACTCGGAAACCTTTCAAACCTCTGGCTACCTGTGAGCTAGAATTTCTCACCTGGAAGACTACCTTCCTAGTGGCCATTACCTCAGCCCGCAGGGTCTCTGAGATACATGCCCTGGTCACAGACCCTCTGTATACTGTGTTCCATAAGGACAAAGTAGTCCTTTGTACTCATCCTAAATTTCTTCCTAAGGTTGTGTCAGAATTTCATCTAAACTAACCTTTGGTCCTTCCCTCTTATTTTTGGACTTCCAGAATGAAGGGGAACATTCTCTTCATTCTTTGGATGTTAAGAGGGCCTTGCGTTTCTATCTGGATAGAACCAAGGATTTTCGCAAAGCCCAGCAACTATTCGTTTCCTTCAGTGAGACCTGGCTGGGTCAACCTGTCGCTATCAGATGTATCTCGTCATGGCTAGTGGCATGCCTTCACCACTGCTATTCCATGGCGCAGGTTAAGTTGGAGGGTAGAGTTTACACTTACTGTACTAGAGCAGTCGCAGCATCCCTAGCGGAAATTTGCAATGTGCCCATTGCAGACATCTGCAATGTGGCCACCTGGAGCACAGTGCATACTTTCGTTTAACATTATGCACTTGATGTCCATGCCAGACGACATTCTTCCTTTGGCAGAGCCATCCTTAATGGACTTCTGTCCTAGAAACATGAGCTCTTGGTCTCTCCTGCCGCCCTCTCGGGGGATTATTAGCTCGGTACTCTCCCAATAGTGTGAATGAGTGGTGGAGACTTATGTCCAGGAAGATATGAAAATGACATATCTACCGTAATTCTTGATCTTCTTGGACGAGTCTCCACCACTCATTCACACGCCCACCCTCCGTTCCCCGAGCTCACCTCTGTTGTTGCTCTTCACTCCCTCAAATCTTTAGGCCGTGAAGACTTCTTTGTTGACCCTTCTTACACGGGTCACCCGGACTATCTTATGTCCGGTCTTTAGGTTAGGCTACCCTTCTAGGTTAGTTACGCTGCACCTCCTTGGTAAAAAAGGTACTGAGGCAGTTGGAGGGCCCACTGAGATCGGCTATTGCCGGGCCATGAAGGCTCACGGCCATCTCTGGCGCTGGACCTCCAGCAAAAAGTTTGCTCCCGATGGGTCCTAGTGCCTCCGGCGCAGATCTCAATAGTGTGAATGAGTGGTGGAGACTCATCCAAGAAGATCAAGAATTACGGTAGGTACATAATTTTCATTTTTGGGGACTACTGGCCAGGATATTACCCTTCTGGACTTGGGTACACCAGAATGCAATCCGGATTCGGGGGAGGACTCTTCAGTGGAGTCATCGGATCAAGAATCCCCGGTCCCTAAAGGGAAGACCTCTCCAAAATCCCCTGCAGAGGATCCTTCCATTTCGGACCTCTTGAGGTCCATACAGCAGTTCTATAATTGGGAGTCTGAGGAACAGGATCATATGCGGCAAAGACTCGCCGATCACCTCAATCTCGAATCTCTTTCCCTGATTTCTGTTCCTCCATGGTTTGGACCTCACGAAGACCTCACCAGTACTATCTGACAACTGTCCCATTCTATCCTGGCCGTGCCAGAAAGGGTGGCTAGGACTTACCGGGCGCCTGTGGGGGCTCCTTTCCTAAGCACACACCCAAACGCAGACTCCGTGGTTACCTCTGTGGCTCATGATCGCTCTATGGCCCCTAAGCACATGAAGAAGAAGAATCAGTATTTATATAGTGCTTTTCTTACACACTGTCCCAAAGTGCAATGCTAGACTGGTAATGAAGTGACTGAATGTGTGGTGGTGGCCATATCGCACATCATCACCCACACACAGCCTGGATAATTGCATGAACCAGTTTATGAGAAGGGGAATGTTGGCCAGGACACAGAGGGAACCTCGGTTTAACGTCTCATCTGAAGGACGGCACACCCCAGCAGTATAGCAACCCCCAATACTGCACTCGGATGCCAGCAATTTTTAGGTGCAAGTCCAATCCTGGTGTGGGACAAGAACCCACGACCTTCTGGTCCAGGGGCGGATGTGCTACCAACTGAGCCATCCTGACATGAGCACTTCTCCTCCAGACAAGGAGTCCAGGCAGGTTGACCAGTATGAGAAGAAGGCCTATTCTTTAGCTACATGCGCGTTGCGTTCCCTTAACTATGTAGCCCACATGGTGTCTCACCAGAAAGCCACCCTAGCCAAGTTCAAGCCCCGTATCCAGTCCATGGAGCCTTTGGACCTCAAGGAGGAGATCACCAAGGACATTAGCTTGTCCAAAATTTCCTGCAGGCATGCTCTTCGAGCCACTTATGACTCGGTTGATGCAGTGGCCCGTACCTTGTCGACCGTCGTTTCCTTTCAGCAGCCTGCTTGGCTTTGCATCTCTGGCCTCGCCAGTGAGGTCCAGACAGCGATCCATGACGCCCCCTTCAGGGGCTTGGTGCTTTTTAGTGACGACACCAAGGGCATCATTAAGGATCTTCAGGACCCCGGTCAGGCCCTTAGGTCCATAAAGTCCATGTACAGTTCGGGCACACACGATCAGAAGCCCTTTCGGAAAAGGACCTGGAGGCAGCACAAACAAGCCCAGAACCGTCGTCAGGGCAAACGTAAGGCCACGGGAACCTTTTTTTCCCCGCCTGCCTCCAAAAATCAGAGACACTCAGGCGGCCCTCCCCCTGCCCGTCCAGCCACCTCCTGACTCCCTCCTCCTCCCTCCACTCCCCTCCTCAGCCCCAGTGCAGGAGCCATTAGGTGGGAGGTTTGCTCACCTCCAATGCCTGGGTCCTGCAGCTAGTGTCCCAAGGACACACCCTGAAGTTTCTGGAATCCCCACCAGAGTCTCCACTGCAAAGGTAAGCCTACTCTCCAAACCAGACCATTTTTGTAAGGAAGGAAGTACAGGCTCTGTTGTTAAAAGAAGCAACAGAACCGGTCCCTCTTCATCACAGAGGGCGGGAGTTTTACTCCCACTTTTTTCTGGTTCCAAAAAAGACAGGTGACCTGAAATCCATACTCGACCTCAGCAGACTGAATCTGTTCGTTGAGTACAAGAAATTCAGGATGTTGACTCTCCAGAGCCTCCTGCCTCTTCTTCAGTAGACTCACTGGATGTGTGCTCTGGACATGCAGGACGCCTACCTGCATATCTCGATTTTTCCCGGTCACCGCTGCTTCCTGCATTTTGTTTTCCAAGGGGAGTACTTCCAATTTCGAGCCCTCCCATTTGGCCTCTTCTTGGCACCCTGGGTTTTTACCAAGTGCCTAGCGGTGGTGGCTGCGGCTCTGTGATGCCAGGACATAGCAGTTTTCCCCTACCTAGACGACTGGCTGATTTCAGCTCCATCCAAGGACTTTCTTTCGGAGGCCCTTTCAGTTAGGCTAGATCTGTTTTCCAGGTTAGGGATTACAGTCAACGTCCCCAAGTCCTCTCTGACCCCTTCTCAGAGACTACAGTTCATTGGAGCAGTATTGGATACAGTCCAGGGCAGAGCATTCCTCACCTCAGACAGGATGGAAACTCTTGTCAAGCAGGCCACTCTTGTAGCTTCTTCCAGATTTCTCCCAGCCCAGGAGGTTCTCCGTTTGCTGGGTTGGTGGCCTCCATCGCCATGGTTCCCCTGGCAAAGCTCCACATGAGGGTCACTTACTGGTCCTTGCAGGTTCAGTGGGATCAGCTTCAAGATGATCTGGACCACCCAGTCCTGTTTTCCTCTGCTCTTCAGAAAGATTTACTATGGTGGAGGAATCCCTTGAACCTGACCTTGGGTCTCCGATTTCGGGGCCCAGTTCCCCTCAGCACGCTAACTACAGATGCCTCCAATCTGGGTTGGGAAGCTCATATTGGGGACCACCAAGCTCAATGACTCTGGTCCCACTTGGAGATGTCCTTGCACATCAATGTTCTGGAGATGAGAGCAGTCCTATGCGCTCTTCAAGCATTTCAGTCTATTCTCCCAAGGGGATTTCTGCTAGTCCAGATGGACAGTGTGTCCGTAGTCTGGTACATCAACAGGCAGGGAGGCACTCGTTCGTACCCCCTTTACAGGGAGGTGATAAGAGTGTGGAACTGGGCAGTCCAGCATGAACTGTCTCTAACAGCTGTGCACATTCCAGGAGTGCAAAACATCCTTGTGGACAACCTCTGCAGGTCTTACATCCTTGCTCACGAATGGGAACTAAACCAGGAAGTGGCAGACTCACTGTTTCAGAGATGGGGGTCGACCGGAACTGGTCCTTTTTGCTTCCCCATCCAATGCAAAAATTCCCAATTTTTGCTCCCTGTTTCCTGAGCATGGTGCTTTTTGGCACGATGCATTGTCTCTCTCTCTCGGACAGGGAGATGCTAGTACTCTTCCCCCCTCCATTTCTGATTCTGCAGAGGGTATTCATCAAGCTCCAGGCAGAGAAAGCAAGGATGATCCTGATTTCTCCTCTTTGGCCAAGGCAGATTTGGTTCCCACTTCTTTAACAGTTGGTGAGGGAACCCCCAGTTTCCCTTCCATTGATGCACAACCTGCTCACTCAGAACCAGGGTCGGCTTGTGCACCCGGGGCTCAGGACCCTGCACCTGCATACGTGGCTCCTGCACACATAGTGAAATCTCATTTTGGGGTTTCCACCAGAGTAGTCCAAGTAATAGTGGAGGCTAGAAAGCCCTCTACCAGATCCACTTATGCCATGAAGTGGAAATGTTTCTCTATCTAGGCGGCTTCCAAGGGTTGGGGCCCTTTCACTTGTTCAGCCCCGCATATCATGAAGTACCTGCTTTATTTTTGTGACTCAGGGTTATCTTATTCCTCTCTGAAAGTACATCTGTCTGTCATTTTAGTGTATCACGTGCTTGTGGATGGTAAGCCCGTGGCCCACTTGGAGATTTTCAAAACCTTAATGAAAGATATTCTCCATCTGAAAGCCACCATCTGTAGCCCTACACCGCCTTGGGATTTGAATTTTGTGTTGAAGAAGCTCACTCTCCCTCCTTTTGAACAGCAATGAGCTGTGCCTTGCACTATCTGTCTTGGAAAGCTCTACTTTTGGTTGCTGTTACTTCTGCTCGAAGAATTTCCGAGCTCCAGACCTTGGTGTTTAAGGAGCCTTATTTGATTTTCCCCAGGGACCTGGCAGTCCTCAGAACAAATCCTAAGATCTTATCTGTGTCATTCTTCACTATTCATCACATATGGGTAAGTGGCCAGAGGTCACAACCCCACGGGAGCGCTTTTTTGGGGGGGATGGGCGAAGCCGACGCAGCAACGGCGCCACCCTCGAGGCCAATGCATTGCGTGGTATTCATGGGTTGGCCATTAGCTGTCATCGGCTCACCCTCCCACAAGTTCTTCATCTCCCATAGAGGTCGCACCTCGTGTGTAGCTCCTGAGAGAAGATTGCGTTAGAGCTGCGGCCTAGTTTCGCGTTTGGCCTATCCCATCAAAGAAAGTTCTGTTGGTTCTGTTTCACCACCTATTCGACACCGCTGACCAGTAAGACCATTCCTTTTATTATTTCCAGTGACATCGAGTCTGTTTTTTGATTGTTTTACTGTTGATCATGTCTGGTACGGGGGGCAAGAAGTCATCAAAAATGGGTCGGCCTCCTATGCGTCGGTGCCCGTCGTTGATATTCTGTTACTGACCAGCATGATCGTTGCCTTACCTGTCTTGACCTACTTCACAACATGGATTCGTATGATGCCTGCTTTTCCATGGACCATCAAGCTGTTGAGCTTCATGCATGGAAGGTCAGACGAGCGTTGCCGACTTTCAAAGGGCAGGTCTGCACTCATAAGCCCAAGACACGGTCTCTTGGCCCTTCTTCTGGGTCCCCTCCCATTTCTATATGGACCGAAGAGGAGGGGGCTTCCGCTTCTATGAGTCTAGCCTCGGCAGGGGCCCCTTTTGTGGTGCAGGAGGCCCAGTCCGTTCCTCTGGGCAGCGGGGCAGGAGACACCACTCCGGCAATCGCCCCTTTGGGGGCGAAGGCACACCCGGTGTTGCATCCTGGGGCCCATGTGCACGGGCCAGCACCGACCTTGACGCCATCTGCCGGTGCCGTTTTGGGTCTCAATGTCGCTTGCAGCAGCGGGGGCCCTGATGGCACTGTGGTCAGTGCTGGTCTGCGCCTTTTCTGCAGTTGGCACTGTTCATGGCATCAATAGCGGGAACAGCGCTGTGGGAAATTCTATGGCACCTTCTGTGGCCGTTTCTAGTGGTGCCAACATTGGAGATGGCACCGTTTCCAGCTCTGGCACTGTTTGTGGCACAGTGGCGAGTGACAGCACAGTGGATGGCACTGTTCTTGCTCTTGGTGCCATTTGTGGTGCCGAGCGGGGTCTCAGCGCTGTTGTCGGTGCCAGCTCCAACACCATTTGCGGTGCTGTTGGAGGGGACGGCGCGGTGTCTGATGCTGATTCCAGCCTCGCCGCCATAGTTGGAGCAGTTTCTTCCTCCGGCGCCGTTCATGGTGCTGAGGAGGGAATCTGCGCTGACTGTGGTGTCAGGCCTCAAGTTGGCACATCTGACGGTCCAGGAGGGGGCAGGTGTCAGCAGGTGGTCTGGCAACGGACCTCGTCTCCACCTCCTCGGAGGGGGATTAAGGGTCTGATTCAGACTGGCTACCAGACTCCTCGTAGTCTGCTGACACCTCTGTAATTTCTTTGGTGGCCCGGACCCTGCCCCCCTCTGAGGAGCGGGCAGTGGTCCCCCGATTCTGGGGTCAGTGGCACTGACCAGCGTGCAATGGTCCAGGCGGCCGTGGCTATGCAGCCTAGAGTTGGGGGACCTTCTGCCCCCTCAGCTGGGGTACCCCTTCCTGTGGTGTGCCTGGATCGCCCAACTTTAGGGCGGACCAGGGCACCCGTGGAAGTGGAGGGTGCTGCACCCTGGGTGGTCTCCTCTGGGACTGCTCGGATTTGCCAGCTGCCTAGGCTGTTGTTTTTGAGGTGGAGGGCTCTTTCAGAGTCTGAGGGGTCGAGGGGTCTGGGTTCAGTGCAGCGGCCCTTCTCTGGGACCCACCCGGGCTCAGGGAGGAGCTGCAGTGCGGACCTTCATCTTTCCTCCTCTGTCTCCATGAGAGGGCCCTTCTCTTTGGAGACCAGGAACCATCTTTTTGGACTCACACGGTCCTGGTTACCTCACAGCGGGGATTCTTCAGGGCACAGTCTAGACAGTTCCAGTGTGGTTGATCGGCTGTCGGGCTTCCTGGAGCTCCTCCCTCTTAAGGGGCATCTGGTGTGCTCTCTTGGCCGGGCAGAGGACGTTCCTCATCTCTTGTGGATCTGACCTGCACTCCTTTGTCACCATCTCCTTCTCTCCCTGGTATTTCCAGTCCTAGGGGGCCCTTGGCCTGGGAGCAATTCAGGGGTGCGGCTGCTCATTTTCCTACTTACATCAGGACAATGCAGTGGTTTAAGGCTCTGAGCTGCAAATCTGGAGACCTGAGTTTGAATCCCACAGCCCCCACTTTCATTCTGTGTGACCCTGAGCAAGTCACTTAACTTCCCTGTGCTCCCAGGTTGCACCTGTAAACAAGCTTTCAGCTTAGTGTGTCTCACTAGGTTAAACAATTGGAAAAAAAACAAAACAAAAAAAAAAATAGACGAACAGGTGTTCCACCCTTCCCTTGAGCAGCCGCCCTTGGATCTCCGAAGTCTGCCGCTTCCTCATCCCCACTCTTCTGAGGGAGAGGAACTGTCCATCCACATCTCCCCTGCAGCTGATCTGACTGAGTATCAGCGTTTCCTCACGAGGATGCTGGAAGACCTTCACATCACCCCTACCTCCCACCACAATCCTGAGCATGTGGCGCGCGCCTTCCTAGGTGAATTCAGTGCGGCCACCCTCGTAGTGCCTGCCTGGCCTGCTCCCTTCTGGGAGGCGTCACTGTACTTCTGGCAATGTCTCTTCTCTGGTGTCCCAGCCCCTAGGGAACTGAACCAGAGGTATTGTGCTCCCCCGGAGTCTCCAGGTCATATGCCTCACCCCCAGTCAGGATTGACACAATTGGACACTCCTGATGGGCTTCGAACCCTTCACCGTGACTGGCTCCCAGATCTAGACTCTGCGGATTTTGACTTCTGGGGTAGGAGGACCTTCTACTTGGCAGGGATTTTACTGTCCATTGCTGAACATCAGGCCCACTATGCTTCTTATGACAGGTTCTTATGGTCCAGGCTAGGTCAGCTCCTGGCTTCCTTGCCTGATTTGGAGGTGACCAGACAAGCCATTGCACTCTCTGCTCAGGACCTGGAGCTAGCAAGGTACCAAGCAAGGGCATCCTACGATGCCATTGAGGTATCTTCCAGAGTTGTAGGGACAGCGCTCTGCATCAAATGGATGGCATGGCTGCGTCTCTTCTGGTTGTCACCCTTGGCCCGGCATTGGGTGATTTCCTCCGCTTACCAGAGAACCCATCTTTTCTCCCATAGAGTTAGGTGGCAGTTGTCAGGGCAACTTCCTTTCCCCTCCGGGGGATCCTAGTCTCAATCCCCACAGGCTCAGGCCTTACCAGGCCCATAAAGGTTCTCCCTCCCAGTGTCTCCCCCACTGGGAGCTAAGGGGCTTAGTCCCTTAGAGTCTGAGGCCCCCTTCAGGGGGGCTTGGTACTCACCCACATGTGATGAATGGTGAAGATTGACTCAGATGAGATATGAAAATTACGTACCTACTGTAACTCTTGATCTTTCTGTGTTTCTTCACCATTCATCACAGTTCCACCCACCATCCCCCTGGGGCCTCAGTCTCTGGGTCCCCCTCCCTCTATGTGCCTTCCCTTCCCCCCGTTTCCGTTGGTCAGGAGTGGGGTGACCTTGGGCATGTGGGGGGGGGTTTCTTTCTGTCTTTGTCTGGCAGGGGGAGTCGAGGGGGGCTGTTCTCCTCATCGCCTTTGGCTTCCACCCTCTTAGGGGTGGGATGTTGGTGACTGCACCCCTCTCCGCTTACCCTTGTCCTTCAGGACTAATCTTTTTTACTTCTATTTAGAGGTGGGTTTTTCCTCCTTCCTTCCTAATCTTTGTTGGTTAGGGGAGAGGACATCCCCTGGTTCCTGGTCCCCCTTCTGTTTGGTCGACGACCCTAGGAAGTCGTTCTGCCGGAGTGCCTCTTGGTCAAAATTCTGTGCCTTGGATTTTGCCAGCCTTCTCAGGTTCTTGCTACTCTGGGGCAGTAAATACATCTAAAAGCCAGGGACCAGACCGCGAGACCTGGGTTTGTCTTTTTCCATCCCACTTAATGTTTTCTTCCTTTCCTTTTCTTCCCTTTTTCCTCTTCCAGAGATTGGGGCCCTTCCCAACCCCCTTAGTTTTCCTCTTTCTTCCTTGTCTGTCCTCTCAATCGTTTATTCCTCCTTTTGTTTCTTATATCTTTTCCTTTGTCTATCCCTTGGACTTCCTTGTCCCACCCTCCCAACCCTGTTTTTACTCTCTGGCGATGCAGACCTGGCGGAAGGATGGGTGGATTTATTGAAACACAGACAACACACGAAAAGTGAATGCAAGTCAGCTCAAGGGCAGTGCCGCCGCTGTGTCAGCTCTGCCCATCCAAAAAAAAAAAAAATGCTCCTGTGGGGTTGTGACCTCTGACCACTTAACCATATGTGATGAATGGTGAAGATGCACAGAAAGATCAAGAATTACGGTAGGTACGTAATTTTCATTTCTTACCTAAGGTGGTGTCGGAGTTCACGCTGACTCAGTCAGTGGAACTACCGGTCTATACTCTGGCTGCTGAGAACAGAGGTGAGGCACTTCTGCATACCTTGGATGTGCACCGAATCCTAAGGTGCTATATTCACCGAACCAAAGATTCCTGTAAGGATGACCAGCTCTTTGTTTGCTTTGCCTCCAAATCCTTGGGGAAGGCTGTTTCCAAACAGCACCTATCTAAGTGGCTAGCTAACTGCATCCGCTTCTGTTATCTGAAGTACGACAAACCTTTGCCGGGGTCTGTTAGAGGTCATTCCACTAGAGGCATGGCTGCATCTGCAGCTTTTCTTCGTAATGTTTCTGCAGCAGAGATCTGTGCAGTAACCACTTGAAATTTGGTTCATACCTTTATCAAGCATTACAGTCTGGACATTGCTTCTGGGCGGAGGGCCAGGTTTGGCCTCGCCGTTCTGTAGGACCTTCTGTCCTAGGCTGATCCGTTCTGTCCTTTCTTTCTGGATTCTCCCCCACCTCCCATGTTTCTCCCAGTCTCTCTTTGGAGGGACTGCTTGGGATTCAGTCCTACTTGTAATAACCCACTGCAGGAACCCTCTCGAAGTAAGATAGTACAGTTAAGTAACAACTTACTGTAACAGTAGATCTTCGAGAGAGGTTCCTGCAGCAGGTCATATTTTTCCCTCCCTCCTTCTCCCGAATTTCTTTTGGGTCTCCAGAATCTGTTTCCTTCTCCTGTCTTTTCTTGGGGATTGTGATGGGAGAAGTGGAGGGAGGGCATGGGGACCCCCCGCCAGGCATTGCTAGAAAATCCTGCCATGCGATCCAGACACCAGGTGGCGCTAGTCCTGCTTGCAATGACCTACTGCAGGAACCTCTCCCGAAGATCTACTGTTATGGTAAGTTCTTACGTAACTGTACTTTTTTATTGACGTAATAAAAAATAGCAAGGAACTGAAGGAAACCCTTAGAATAACTTAAAACGGACATCAAGCGGCATGTTACTAAACTAAAATCACAGGTGACTGCAAAATTACAACTTTTCCTTGCACTGCTGCTTTAACTAGACTTATAAAATGGGTGAGAAAAATTTGTATAAATGCTGTCTCCTGACTGGACGAAACACGCCACATGACTGTGCATTATCCCCACAATTGACTGCATGCCTGCAATTTTTGTATTTCTGAGGAAATGTATGTATTTTATGTTTGTTTAATGTGTTTCTATGTTTTTTTTTACCCTCCCCCAAAAGAGTTTTTTGCCATTTTATAAGGTAGATAATCTACTACAGGGTGAGTGGCATACCTCTCAACCCCCTACCTCATAAATCAGGGACACAGTTTAAAAAATCCGGAACAAAGGATCAAAATTAAGGACACATCCTAAAAATTTGTGATAGTCAGTCAGAAAGCTGTTAGAATAAGTGACGTAGTATAAAATTCATTTTCTGAAGAAGATCAAGACTGTAACTTTAATGTTTGATATCATTTTGTACAATTCCCACTGTCTAGTCACAGAAACACAAATTTATGGGGGACAGAGTAACATTTTAAGGCAAAATCAGGGATATTCCTGAAAATCAGCGACAGTTGAGAGGTATGGTATGTTGAGCATTTGTGCTCTGATATGTACACACCTTGGATGGTTGAAGACACTCAGCCTACAGCTTCATACCTCACAATGCACACCAAGGCATGTGTATATCAGAGCATGACTGCACGCCTTGTAGTGCATTATGTGTTACTTATAAGACTCAATATTGTTGTTTCCATGCACGACTCAGTCTCATCTTAAAAAATCCTCTCAACAGGGCTGGGTAATCAGCTTTCAGGAGTGTTTAGTTCCAAGAGATTCAGACTGAATTTGTGACACACTACATGCCCAGCAACCACCTCAAGGATTGGGAGCATGCTACAGAGAACAGCAGCTTCTCCATCAATTAATCAAATAGCCTTAAAGCAGCTGTGCAATGTAAAACAAAATTGTGCTTTTACGACAGTTTATTCCCTGTGCTTTGCTGAGCAGTTACTTGGTACTCTTTCCTGCCGGCATTGTACTATCACCCTGTAATTTGCTCAGTTATCCTTTGATCTTCATGGATATAAAGTCTCCACCACTCATTCCCACTGATGGGAGTACGCCTGGAGATGCTAGGATTCAGTGGGAGCCAAACTTTTTCAGGAGGGCCAGCGCCGAGATGGAGCCACAATGAAGCAGCACCGTGAGCCAGGCTCATGTGGTGTAGGCTATCTCAGCATCGACCCTTCAACCGCCTCAGTTCCTTTTTTCTCGGCCGTCAAGTGTGCTTCAGTGACGATGTCGCTCACTCTCCGGGAGTCAAGTTTCAAACAGCAGCTTAGTTTTCAATTTTATTATTTTGTATTTTATCACGAAAAGTAACAATTATATTTTAATAAATTCTTACTTGTAGAAGAAAGAAGTTTTCAGCCTCCCATTGACGGAGTCGACCATGAGTGGGGCAGGTGATGGTAGGGAGACTTCATATGAAAGCTGTTCAGTCAGCCAGGCTGGGTCCTGTCCACTGCCGTCTCCATGGGTGGGGGAGTCTGACAATGGATGGTCCAGTGCTCAGGGGGATGGGCGGTTCCCTCGAAAAGCATAAAAAGAAATGGTCCCATTCACGGCACCTTCGACCTCAAGTTCTTCTTCGGCCAACCGGTCGAAGAAGAAATGGTATCACTCAAGGTCGCCCTCTGATACGTCTGCGGGTAGACGGTCGGTTGTTAGGATCAGGAGCCGGTGTCAGCTTCTTTTGGAGTCGCCGGTTTCTGTCTCTTATAGCCAGCCTCTTTGACACCGGCGCTCCCCTCCACCTATTGGAGGGGCTTCCGATGAGCAGTTTCACCATTGGGCTGTTCTTACGGAACATTGGGCTTGGAGGTTGTCCTGACTGCCTGAACCAGCCAACCGGTCTGCGGGGCCTTCAGGCCTGTCAGTTTCGGATCGGCAGGCAGGGCAGTTAGGACTTCCTAGTTGTGCGGTACCTTCTTCAGTGCCGTCGACTCCGTGTTCCGGTGTCTATCCCCCTCACAGGGCTGCGGTGCAGGACTCCACATCGATGCCTTTATCTCCTGCCATTTTTCATCCTTTACCTTCAAATCACAGTTTTCAGACTTCTGCGATGGTGCCATTAACTGTGGTGCCGACTTCTCTGGCGCTGAGGTCCTTTTCGGTGCCATGGGTGGTGGTGCCATCTGTGGTGCCAGATTCCCTGTCAGTGCTGCCCTCGGCACTGGCGGTGGCGTCAGTGCCGTGTGCAGTGCCGCACTCCCTGTTGGCACCATGTGCGGTGCCATTTTCTGTGTTGGTGCCATCTCTGTACTCAGAGCCATTCTCTTCGATGGCACAGAGGATGTGTACAGCGGCGTCTAGTTTCCAGAGGTTTTTGACTCCAATTCTTTCTCTTTCTCTTCTTCCTCCTGGTTTTCATTCCATTCCTGTCTATACTGTCCCCCCTGAACTGTCTGGAGATGATTCTGAGACAGATCTGGATCTTCGGCTGGGTGATGATGTTGATGTCGATTCTGCCCTGGGGGAAGGTTTCAATCCTCCTGCAGAGCCTGTTGTGGAAGACCTTTCCTTTAGGTCTCTGCTCAAGAATTTAAATTCTACTCTTTCTCTCCAGACCATGGAAATCGAGCCTGGGAAGCTTCTGCATCTCCAATATCTACATGTTCTGAAAATTCCTATGGATTTAACCCCTCCGGTACAGCCCTCTTTCAGAACTCTTTCCCAGATGGTGTAGAAGAATCTGGCTCTTATTACTTCTGTGTCCAAGTCCATAGATAGGAAATATGCCCCTCCCAAGGATCTCCCCATCTTAGCCTCACAGGCCTTTGCTGATGCCACAGTGGTTCTGGCAGAGAATGATAAGGCTGTCCTCCCTCAGGAATCTACAGCTCATCCTATAAACAAAGAATCTTGCAAGATAGACACTTTGGGTAAGAGAGTCTTTGCTGCCTCAATCCTGGGCATGCACATTGCCAGCTACCAGGGCTACTTTTCTCAATATGAGTATGTTCTTTGGCATTCATTCAAAGCAATGGTAGAAGCTTTGCCCGAGTCGGAGGTTAACTCAGAGCTACTACAGACCATAACTAGAGGTACTGAGTCCAATAATCAACAAGTTAAAGCTGCAATGGATGCTTTCAATACTGCTTCCCGGGTGGCGGCTGGCATTTGCACCTGGCTGCGTACTTCGGGCTTTACAAATGATGCCCAACAAAAAGTCATGGCCTTACCTTTCGACGGTATGTATCTGTTTGGGTCTCAGATGGAACAAGCACTAGAGGCCACACAGAAGACTAGGTCTGCCATTAAGACAGCTACACCTCTGCCCGCTCCCTCTCGAGGAGGTGGGAACAAGCGTCAGTTTAACAACCATCAGTCCTTTCGTGGCAAAGGCAGAGGAGGCTTTAACAGAAACCAAACCCCTCAGCTGCAAAAGAAAATGCAGCAGAAGGCACATGGCCTAAAAGTACCCAGTACCACCTTCTAAGTTTCCAGCCCAGGTCCCACCTCAGCTGCCCAAGGGGAACTCTTCCTCGACAGTGGGAGGATGTCTGACTCAGTTCTACCACCTGTGGAAATCTATAACATCAGACAAATGGTTCCTCAGGATAATCCATGAGGGATATTCTCTCAATCTGTTGGAAACCTCTCCAGATCATCCTCCCAAACGACAGCCCAGACTGTCTGCGGCACAATCAGACCTTCTAGCTTCCAAGATACAAGGCCTTCTGAACAACAGGACAGTAGAAGTAGTTCCACTGGATCAATGAAATACAGGTTTCTACTCCCATTACTTTCTGGTTCCAAAGAAAACTGGCGGCATGCGCCATATTCTGGATCTCAGAAAGTTAAACATATTCCTGCACTAGGAAAAGTTCAAGATGATATCACTTGGTACACTGCTACCTTTGATTCATCAACATGTTTGGCTAGCCTTCCTGGACATGCAGGATGCCTACCAGCACATTCTCATACACCCAAATCACCACAGTACCTAAGGTTCATGGCATTGGGTCAACACTATCAATTCAGAGTCCTGCCCTTTGGGCTATCCTTGGCGCCTCAGGTTTTTACAAAGTGCTGTGCAGTTCTCGCGGCCCATCTAAGGAAAATTGGAATCCAAGTGTTCCCATATCTGGACGACTGGCTTCTAGCAAACCCTGCCAGGCAAGAGATTCTGGAGGCTATGACCATGGTCTCAAATTTCCTCATGTCCATGGGAGTCCTGCTGAACCTCAAAAATCACAGTTTCAGCCCTCCCAGAAGCTCCTTTTCATAGGAATCCTTCTGGACACTTCCTGTGCAAAAGCTTTTTTTCTGGGGGACAGAAGGAGCGATATCTCACAGATGGCCCACTTCATCAGAGAACACAGCTCAGTGCGAGCTCTCTTGATGCAATGGATGCTGGGTCTCATGGCATCACTGGTGTTCACTGTACCTTTGGCTTATCACCACATGAGAACCTTTCAGTTGACGCTTAGTACTCAGTGGTCCCCAACCACTCACCCTCAGTCCTTTCTCATCAAGGTGATGGAAACTCTGAAGAGGTCACTCATCTGGTGGTCTCAGGAGGACAACTTTCTGGAAGGATATCCCTTCACCCCTCTGGATCATCAGATCTCCCTTACCACAGATACGCCCCTGATGGGTTGGGGACTTCACTATCGAGATCTCCACACCCAGGGTACTTGGACTCAGGATGAGTCTCAACTTCACATTAACATCCTGGAAATGAGATCCATCCTGTATGCAGTCTGAGCTTTGTAGGACATACTCTGTGTCAAGAATATTTTTCTTCAAATGGACAACAGTTCAGTGATGTATTACATGAAAAAACAGGGCAGTGCATACTCTTACCCATTATGCAGGGAAGCAATGAGAGTGTGGGAATGGTGCCTGGAGCACAAGGCTCTGATTCAGGTGGTTTACCTGCCAGGAATATAAAACGAGCTGGCAGACCATCTCAGCAGAATGAAGACAGATCCTCACAAGTGGTCTATTGACTTAACCATCATTCAGTCACTCTTTGAAGAGTGGGGAACTCCGGACCAGACCTTTTTGTGTCCCCACTCAATGCAAAATTGCCTCGCCTCTGCTTCAGAAATTCAGGACCTGGCATTTTTTGTCAGGGTGCATTCAGGCTGCTGTGGACAAAACACTTTCTAATATGCATTTCCTCCTCGTCCCCTAATTCAGAGGGTACTGCTCAAACTGGAGGGACAGGGGAGCAGAATGATTCTCATTGCCCCATTCTGGCCTCGTCAGATCTGGTTTCCCCTAATTAGCAGACTATCAGAAACCTCTCTGAAACCACTTCCCCATCACAGACTCCCCATATACTGTATTTCACAAGGACAAAGTAGTTCTTAGGACTCATCCTAAGTTCCTGCCTAAGGTTGTCTCAGAATTCCATCTGAATCAGCCTTTAGTCTTTCCTACCTACTTTACAAACTTCCAGAATGAAGGAGCGCCATACCCTTCATTCCCTAGACGTAAAAAGAGCCTTGTGGTTCTGTCTTGATAGAACGAAGGAAATTCACAAGGCTCAACAACTGCTTGTTTTCTTCAACATGACCCGGCTGGGTCAGCCTGTTGCTAGCAGGTGCATTTCAGCATGGCTGGTGACATGCTTTCGCCATTGCTATTCCATGGCACAGGTCAAGCTGGAAGGCAGAGTGTATGATCACTCTACTAGAGCAGTCGTGGCATCTCTGGTGGAAATTCGTAATGTCCCCATTGCAGATATTTGCAATGCGGCTACCTGGAGCTCCATGCATACTTTCGTTAAGCACTATGCCTTGGGATGTTCATGCCAGATGACATCAGTCATTTGGCAGGACAGTCTTTAATGGACTTCTGTCCTAAAATGTGAGCTCCTCTCTCCCTGCTGCCTGTCTTGGGGGATTATTTAGCTTGGTATTCTCCCATCAGTGTGAATGAGTGGTGAAGACTTTACGTACAGGAAGATATGGAAATTACGTACCTACCATAAATTCTTGATCGTCTTGGACGAAGTCTCCACCACTCATTCACATGCCCACCCACCATCCCCTGAGCTCACTTCTGTGTTTCTGGTCTTCACTCCATCAGTGGTTGGACTGTGAAGACTTTGTTTTTGACCCTTCTTACACGGGTCATTCGGACTATCTTATGTCCGATTTTTAGGTTAGTCATCTAGGTTAGTTATGCTGCCCCTCCTCAGAAAAAAAGGTACTGAGGCAGTTGGAGGGGAGACGCCGAGATAGTCTATACCGCACAAGCCTGGCTCACAGTGCTGCTTCCTTGTGGCTCCATCTTGGCGCCGGCCCTCCTGAAAAAGTTTGGCTTCCACTGGGTCCTAGAGCCTCTGGCATACTCCCATTAGTGTGAATAAGTGGTGGAGACTTCGTCCAAGAAGATCAAGAATTACAGTAGGTACTTACTTTCCATTTTTTGTTTACTTTTCTGCCATCAGTCATATTTAACTGGAACCCCATCTGCTGCCAACAGCACATATATGTGACTGGCAGTGCTACACAGGGACATCAGGAATGTTTAGCACAGTGTCCCACTGCAGTAACCAAAAGATGTGATGCGACATGAAGGGGGAGCACAGCTGAAAATTAGGCAGGTGCCATATTTATTGTGGCGCCACAACAATTGAAATAAAATCTAAATATCTTAAAAACTACAGATCGCTAGAAAAAAATATTTACAGCTATGGTAACCTTATCTATGGCTGCATGCTTGCCACCAAAAAGAAATTAATTTGAATAATCACTTTCTGATTATCTTGCTCTGCTGCTTTAACTATTTGTTTATTTATTTATTTATTTGAAAGTGTTATCAAACAGATGGGATGGCTACCAGAGACTCAGTACTGTTTTTCTGTCAGGTTCCCTTGGTACAAAATGGTACAGCAATTGCTGAGTTAATAATGCATTACAGCATGGTGCACAGATACTAGTTCCAAATGGACACAGAAAACCATGTTACCTATACAGTACAGTACAAGAACATTCATGGCAAGAGCAGAAGGTTATTTATACAACTTGTAAGAGGATGACAGTCAGGCTGTTGACTGGTGCTTTAAAATCAGACCATATTACGCCTGTCCTCTGTGAACTGCACTGGCTGCCAGTAACGTAGATGATTGCCTTTAAGGTCAGATTACTGACCTATACAGCCCTGCATGGGGGCAGACTACCTGCAAGACCTCCTGGCTCCTCACTGTCCAGCTCCAGCTCTCCATTCCTCTGAGGGTTGCCTCCTTGTGATTCCCAGAGCTAGGTTGCGACATTCTGGGGACTGTGTCTTCTCAGTGGCTCACCGACTGTGGAACTCATTGCCAAGATATCTAAGGGAGGCACCCTCGGTGGAAATCTTTAAAAATGGGATGAAAATGTTTTTTATTTAATCAAGCATATGACCTATATAACTTGCCATGAGTTGAAGGTCATAAAATGAACTGTTGTTTTTATTATTGTTTTATTTTAGTTATTGATAGCTAGAATGATTTTATGTTGAACTCTGCATTATGTATTGAGAATCTGTACAGATTGTTTTTAAATATTAAGTGCTCCGAACCTCTGGAAAGAGACGCTATATAAATAAAGTTTCTATCTATCTCTATCTGTCTGTCTGTCTGCCTGCCTGTCTATCTATCTGTCGGTGTTGAGGGTTGACCCTTTGTACATGTAGGTGTTTGTATTCCATAGAGATCTGTATTTTTCCTATTCATGAGAAACAGATGCACCACTGTACAGATCCAGATTACATAATCTTCCACATGGACAACTGTATATGCAGGACACATACCAGCACATACCAGTGCACCCAACCACCACAGTTACCTCCAATTCTGCATGGAAGGGCAACACTACCAGTTCAGAGTCCTACCCTGTGGGCTTTCCTTGGTGTCATGAGTCTTTACAGAGTGCTTTGCAGTACTCGCAGTGCACCTCATAAAGCGAGGACTCCAAATCTTCCCGAACCTGGATGACTTGCTGATTTCCAACCTGCCCAGACAGGAGACAGTGCAGGCAGTGGCCGCTGCCTCTGAGTTCCTGGCATCCTTGGATCAGAGTCCTGCTAAACTCCTCAAAGTCTCAGGTGAAACCCCCAGAGGAACTGTTGTTTCAAACAACATGAAGTCTTGCTATATTATGACATATGCAGTGAGTCCCAACCTTCAAACTGCTCCGGAGGTGAAAGAGTTAACTTTCCATGCCAGGCATGGAACTTTGAGCTCGAGCTCCGTTGAAAACTCTATCTGTTGTTCTTCAAACTCAAACTGTCAGATTCTTTACTCCGCCTCACTGAACAGTCGCTCCGGAGATTTCTCCTTCTGCTCGGTTCATTTTGTCGGTTAAAGTATTAAGTTTGCAGTTTCTTTTTTATTTTTATACTTCGTTTTTATTGGTATCTTCAGATTCCAGCACAGCATTTATGTTATATTAGCAACATTATTTTATACATACTTATGTAAAGACCTTAAGAGGTCCAATAAAGTTATAAACACTTCTTACAATTTCAACTGGTACTACATCATGTTAAAGCACAGTCATAGTACCTATGCATTTCCAGCATCAGTAGAATACAAACAGAGAAAAAGAGAGAAATTATAGACTACACCCTATTAACTAAGATAGTTTAAACAGTAAAGGATTAAAGAAAGGAAAAAGGGGAGCAAAGGACAGGGATATAGAATGAGAGACATGGGGAAACTATATCCAACCCAGGAGAAGGCAAAATCAAAGTCAGCAGCTAGGTGAGAAATGGAGAGTAAGATCAATCCCCCTCGAGGTTCCCTAACCAAGCAATTCTCATTTTGCCCATCGATTTACAAACTGTGAAGCCCTCTGAGATAGCGAGAAGGAAATCCTCTCATAGATTTTAACATTGTCCACTAGGTCCCTCCACTCCATCTCGGTAGGTGGCTGGGGGGACAGCCACTTCCATGATATTACCTTACTAGCTGCCGCTACCAAAATATTCCAAAGGTACTTGGCCTCCTTACCTATGACCCCACGAGGGTATAGGCCCAGGATTATATGTTTCGGTCCCATGGGTACCTCAATATTAAATATTTTCTGTAATTGGGTTTGTATGTTGCTCCAGTATTGATTGAGCATAGAGCAGTGCCAAAAAATATGGGCTTGAGATGCCCCATGATTACCACATTTCTGCCAGCATGATGGCGAGATCTCTGGATTCCACTTAGATGCCTGCTCCGGTACCCGGAAGTACCTGCTTCTAAGTTTCCATAATAATTCACGCCACCCCGGGGAGGAGGAGGTAGACCAAGTACCCCTTATGGACAATAACCATCTTTCTTTATGTAAACTTAACCCAAGGTCCCTTTCCCACTTCTCCTTTATATATGTAGTAGAACAATGTAAATCCATGATGTAAGTTTTATAAAGTATAGAGATTGCTCATTCCCCCCTCTCCGCTCCTCCAAATCCCTTCAAACACCATCGGTTGGGGTATCCCCCCCAAATCTAAAGAAGATTTACGTAAGCATTTTGTTATATAATCTCTAATCTGACAGTAGAATATCAAGTCCCCTTGTACCCAATTAAACTTTCCGACACATTCTTCAAATGTCAGGATCTGCTCCCCTTTCATTAACTGTCACGGAGCCCAACATCCCCGTCTCTGAAGTCATTTAAACCAAGGGTTCCCATGAGCAGGTGTATGAAGCGAGCTCAGGGACCAAGCCTGATACTTCCAGAGATATACCTTTGCAGTTCCACACAGATACCCTCGTCTGCAACCCGCCAGAGCTGCAGCGGTGCCCGAATACAATGGAGGAGAGCTGCTTACGGACATAGCTGGTGCAAACATTTGTGACCAGAGAGAGGGAGAACAGGGGACGGCTAGGTCCATGGACTTCCAAATAGCCTGGTAAGTGGGGTGTTGTAATAATAAAGAGACCCTCAGTTGGGTTGCCACCCAATACCCCTCCAAACAAGGAACACCAAACCCCCCCTCCTCCTTCGAGAGGTAGAGAGTTTGTTTTCTAATCCTGGGGCGTTTCCCTACCCATATAAATTTCAAAAGCATCCTTTGCCAGGCCATCAATCTCTCTTTTGAGATTAAGCAGGTCACACATTGAAACAAGAATAAAAACCTCAGCAACAGGTTCATCTTAATAGATTGAATTCGGCTATGCAGAGGGAGAGGGAGCACGGACCACCTTTCAATATCTGTTTGTATTTGTTTTATTAAAGGGGGAAAATTTAGGTCGTATAGTTGAGAGTTGCTAGGTGATAACATTATTCCCAAATATTTCATAGATGGGAGGTCCCATTTTAGTGGGTATTTGTCTCTTAAGAGTTGAGAAGGGGAATAATTAAAAGTAATGGCCTCAGTTTTATAGGTATTCAAGGCATAGCCAGAAAGTTCTGAGAATTCCTTTATATGTTGAAATAAATATGGGATAGATGACTCAGGCTCTGTAATGTATAGCAAGATGTCATCTGCATATAGTGCAAGCTTTTGTTCGTCCCCATTTATGTTTATTCCCTTTATATTTAAATTGTCTCTGATACTTTGGGCTAAAGGTTCAAGATATAGAGCAAAAAGAATGGGTGACAACGGACAGCCCTGACATGTACCTCTGCATAATAGGAAAGAAGGGGAGACATGGCCATTTGCCCTAATGTATCCTTTTGGTATATGGTATATTTTGAAAATGACATCAATAAACTGAGCGGGGAGACCAAATTTGCCAAGTACTGCATGAAGAAAAGGCCAAAGGTCTTTATCAAACGCCTTTTCGGCGTCAAGACTAAGAAAAATGGAGGGTATCCGAGCAGTGCCCAGATAATCGATTAGGTGGGTAGTTCTCCTGAGATTGTCCTGTGCCTGGCGATTAGGGATGAAACCCGTCTGGTCAAGAATAATCAGTTTGGGTATTACTTTCTGCATCGCTAATAAAACTGACATAAAATTTTATAGTCGAATTTAGTATGGAGATGGGCTGGCATTTAAGGACAAAGCGCTGGGTTTTTCCCCTGTTTAGGTATAACTGATATGATGGCCTGCTCCCATGAGGTTGGTGGCATTTCTTTGGTTTGCAAGGCCCCATTATAAGCCCTAAGTAGGAGTGGTATAATCTGACTTTTAAAGTGCTTATAAAACTCCCCCGGAAGTCCATCTGTACCTGGGCATTTAGAGGCCTTCAGTCTCGAGACTTCTCTTTGCATCTCTTCTCCATTTATAGGGGTTAACAGGTCTAATTTAACTTGATGGGTCAATGAGGGCAGAGAGAGACTCTCCAAATATTCAGATATATTGTTCTCTTGCTGGGGTGTGGAAGGAGAGGCGGCATATAATGAAGTGTAGAATTCTCTGAAGGTTTCTACTATTACCGGGGTCTGATGTAATTTTTGCCTGGAACTGGGGTGTATCAAGGTTGAAATCCGTGCTCTCACTCTCTGGGATCGCAAGCGGGCCGCCAATAGGTGGGTGGCTCTTGGGCCTCCCTCATAGTACTTTTGTTTAAGGTACAAGACCTTCTGTTCCACCTGATACTCCAATAACTTGTTAAAGTCAGCCTTAAGTTTGCTAAGCTTCTTGAAGATCTCTACATTATACTTGCTCTTTAGCTGAGATTCACAATTATCTATCTCCTCCCTCAACTTTGTTTTTTGGGCTTCTCGTTGCTTTTTCTTGGAAGCCGATATAGCAATAAATTTACCCTGCACTATAGCCTTCACAAGTATCCTAGAGCAAAGCCACCGTATTCTGGGGAGTCATTGTCAGCCACTGCCTGGGTTATTGTATCACTAACCGCCTTTTTCACCTCCGGGTCCTGTAGCAGGGACATATTAGTCTCCAGAATGTACGCTTGACAAAGTCCCCAGTGAGTGTTGGCAAAAGACAGGTGCGTGGTCTGACAGTGATCTATCCCCTATCCAGCTGTCTTTTATTTGACCAACTAGCTCTACTGGGAGTAAAATGTAATCCAGTCGGGAGTGGGACTGATGCGTAGCTGAAAAAAACGTATAGTTTCTTTGCTTTCCATGAGTGAGGCGCCATCCATCCCCCAGTCCCAGCTCCTCAAGCAGCTCCCCAACCTTTTTTATACAAACCTTGTTGCGGCAGGAAACCGTAGAGGAAGAGTCCAGCCTCGGGTTCAAGACCAAGTTTAGGTCACTTCCAATAATTACCTCCCCCTCTGCCCACTCCTGCAATATTAAAAAAAGTTTGATGGTATGTCTGAAAGTTGGTGCCAGGAGGGACGTAAATCGATGCCAGAGTTAGTAGCCGCAAGGGTACCCCTTCAGGAAGGCAAAGCGCCCTTCCCCATCTGCCAGCTGTGCTATTTGCTCAAAGGGCATCTGCTCTGGGATCATTACCACTACCCCTCTGCGCCTTCCCCTTCCATATGTTGTACATGCCGAAGCACAGAAACCAAATTTACCCAACTTCTGATGCTCCATCAATGAAAGATGTGTTTCCTGCAAGAACAGAACATCCGCCTCAGACCTCTTAAGGGAGGCAAGTATCTTGCTACGTTTTATTGGATTAGTCAGCCTATTTACATTGAAGGAGCAAAAGGTGGTAGGTTTAGCTGCCATTCCTAATTCAGCAGGGACTCTTCCTCTGTCTCAACCCAGGTATTATTGCCTCCCTCCACCAATGTCCCCTACTTTCACCCTCGTTCCACTCGGTTCCAAAACCTACAGGAACCTACCACAAAGGGAATCCGGGTCTAATTACTGGGGGTAGATAGAGGGCCCAAGGGGGGGGGAGAAGAGAAGAAAAAAAAAGGGGGGATTAGGTAAAGAAAGCAAAAAAGTAGTGGCGTAGTCTAACACAACAAATCTATACCTATTTACTAACTAAAGCTCTATATTACACTAATTGCAACAACAACTTATTGTTATTATAAAACACGTGGCTTCCAAGGTAGGGGATCCAAAACCTAGGATCCCTTGCCCTAACCTCAAAAGAGCCAGAAAGATGGGCTACGAGGTAGGGGTTGAAGAGGAGCTATGCCCTGAATTAACAGGGCCTCTTCAACGAATAACTCCAAAGAAGTGAATTCGAGAGGAAAGTCCGCCACAGAGTCACCTCAATTCCTTGCACATTTAGAGGAACGTACAGCAAGGTTGTGTATAAACAGAACTATGACTCATTGCTCCCCCAGGGACAGATTAAGCTTAAACACTTAATTATTTAAACATTTGAAATACCCTTCCTTTTCAAATTTGCATATAGGAAGGCCAATATAATTTTAACCTTTACCAGTGATGGTCCGCAGCAAGGCAACTCAGTACAGACCCTTAAAAATAAGATACCCAGTCATTGAGCCTAATGGGCCTCTCAGCCTCGAGTAATGCTTTGCCAGGTCTATAAATCGTCACCACGGGAATGTGCTCCCCATCTCAGGACAGACATACCAGTTTCTTCCTCTGTCCTCCTCAGGTGCATTCCAAAGAGGAGTCACTTGTAGATCTGAAGTTCACTACTCGCTGCATCCGTCCCAGGGCCTCTCCTACTTTTCTCAGAGTTGCTAATCTCCCGAGTCCATTTGTGGTCTGCAGCAGCAGCCCCACTGGAAATCTTTGTTTATGCACTCGCTCTGCATCCGTAGGGGGAATAGGAATTCCCTTCCTCTGGAGCTCGTCCAATGCCTTCACAGGAGAAAGATACAATTGAGAGCCCTCTTCCCAAAATACACAATGACTTAAGTGAGAGCAGGTTGGAATCTTATACCCTTAGCTCTCAACGCTTTCAGTACCGGCCATATAGTTGTCTTGCTTTGCTGCACTTTGGGGTATAATCATGATCAAGGGTTATTCTGGATGAGAGGTACGTCAACTCCTTTTTACCCCAGACCCTCCGAAGAATGTCTTCTTTAGTTTTGTAGCTGCTTAACTTAAAAATTATTGACCGAGGGCAGGCTGCCTCCCCAGATGGTTTCTGGCCCAATGAGCGGTGAGCCCTTTCGATGGACAAGGCATAATTAGGTGGTAGCTCTAATACATCTTTCAGTAAGTTTTCTAGGAATGCTGTCATGGGAGGTTCCTCAGCCCCCTCAGCGAGTCCATATAGCCTGAGATTGCTGCGCCTTGAGTGTCCTTCCAGATCAATGCACTTACTTTGCAGGGCCTGGGCCTGTTGGAACAGTGCTTCCACAGCATTAGAAAGGTGTGTATTGTTCTCTTCCAGGGCTTTAATTTTGCCTTCTGCTGCATTAACTTTGGTATCAATGTTGGAGATTTGTACAGCCAGGGATTGAAACTCTCCTTGTTTCAGCACGAAAGTCACGGATCTCCCGCAGTATATTTTCATACCTTGTGCGTGATAAGAAATCTGTCTCGGCCTCTGTGTTGTAGCTGGAGCCTCTCGTGCTGCTACATGATCGGCTTCTGCTGCATGTCGAACTGAGCGCCTGTATTTCTTCTCTGGCAAAGTCTTTCCTCTATGCTTTACTTAAATTACTTGACAGAAATGGTCCCCTCTCTCTCCTACGACCATTTTTAGCCATTTTTGCTTTTAATAGTTTAAGGAAAAGGATAACTTTGTCCCTGGCGAGCGGAGGTGCGTTTCTAAGCTCTTGTCTGCTCCGTGGCGGAACCGGAAGTCACGCCAAGTTTGCGGTTTCTTAACGGAATTTAAACTGCAACCGGTCGGTTCAAGCTCTGTCTGTGGTATTTGTAAGTACTAGATAGGTTTTACATTTACTTTCTGTGTGGAACTTGTAAACGGTTTCATCGGTTCGGTTTGAACTGATCAGTTTGTTTCTATTACATTATCTATTTTTAGAAGTGTGGTTCCTGGTTCTTATCGATTCTAAAAAAAAGCGGATTTCATTACGTTTTCCACGACCCGTGACATGGTTGGGAACCGATAAGAGAGTCTTGCTTGGCGGATTGCCATAAACGGGCAAGTTTTTGGTTAGCCTGGCACTATGTCTGAGAAACCCAAAAGAAAAACCGGGCCCACTGGGTTTCAACACTGTAGTGTCTGTGGGGAAGCCTTTGCCAAGGCTGACCCCCACACCACATGTGTTTATTGTCTGAGGTTTGACCACCTCAGTGCAGACTGCCAGATTTGTAAAAGTTTTCCTGCAGCTACCCTGGATAAAAGAGTTGGTAGGCTCAGGGAAAGGAAGGCCAAAAAGTCCGCTGAACCGGATGGCCAGCTGGGTTCGGTTGAAACCAAACCGGAGGGAGTGCCCTCTGACCAGGGCGAGACTTCCTCGGACAAAAGGAGAGCCGACTCTGAGGAGAACTAGAAAATCAGCTGGTGTGGAGCCAAAACTTCCCTCTCCAACCGCTGAAGAAATAGCGAAAGCAATTAAAATTGTTCAGTCACTCTCCCCGGTTCCACCGAACCGGCGCCATCAGGTAAGCGTACGGTTCGGTCGGTTCCACCGGTTCAAGAGTATGATTTAGAGGAATTTTATGAACCAGAGGAGGGGAAAGAGGAGTATGAGGAGAGTGAATGTGGATTTGAAAGTCTGGATGTGCCCACTGAACCAGACATCTCTCCAGACAGACCTTCAGGAGTATCTCCCCTAGGCTTTCTGAGTCCCCTTCTCATTTTATGTTTTATAAAAAAGCTATACCTCCTGTTGATAAAAGAATGGACAAAAGGTATACATTATCAGGCTCTGATACGGAGTTCCTTACACAACAATGCAGCCATGTGGGGGTTGTGCAGGTTGCAGCCTGTGACAAGGCAAATATTCCCTTGGCCTCACACCCCCCTGACAAGGACTCCAGAAGGGTTGATGCCATGGCAAAGAAACAGTACATGGCAGCATCCTTGGGACTCAGACAGGCAAATTATATGGCTTATGTTGCTAGATACCAGAAATCCAGATGGGATACTATTTTGGCTCTAGCAAAGCAGGTACCTGGCCAGCTTGCCAAGGAGCTGGAGCAGGTGGCCGCTGATAGTATTGAGGCATCTAAAGTGCAATTCCATGCTGCAGTGGACTCTAATGATGTATCATCTAGAGTCATGGCTACATCTGTGGCTCTCCGTAGGATGGCTTGGCTCAGATGTACTAGCCTGTCGCAGGATACCCAGACTAAGGCCATGGATTTTCCTGTTGTGAGCAACTCTCTGTTTGGGGAGCAAACAGAGAATTACATGAAGAAAATGGATGAATATAGGACCACCTATAGGAGTGCACAGGCCAAGGAATGGCAGGCCACCCTCAAAGGCAGCCTCCCAGGGCAGGGGCAGGCCTTTTCATAGGCCTTTTACCAAGCCCAGGCCTCCTCTTCAGCTTATGCACAGAGGGGTGGTAGCAGACCTGCCTCCACCCTCAGCCTAAAGCCCCGCTCAAGCAGGCACCCTGATGGGGTGCCCAGGGCCGATTCTCCACTACCTGTAGGGGGCAGGCTGGCTTACTTTGTCCAGGACTGGGAGTCTCTAACATCAGACAAGTGGGTCCTGGAAGTAGTAAGCCAGGGACTGGTTCTCAGCTTCAAAAAATTTCCAAAGATGAGAACCAGATCCTTTCCACCTGCAAATCCTTCAGAGGCTCTTGCCCTAGAAGCAGAAGTCTCTACCCTCCTGGCTCTCAGAGCTGTGGAAAGGGTTCCACCCCTACACCAGGGTAGGGTTGTACTTCAGTGCTTCCTTACCCCAAAAGACAGAGAATGGCGACCCATCCTGGATCTCAGGTATCTAAACAAGCACCTTTTAAAACCAAAATTCAAAATGGTGACTCTGGGAATTATTTTACCTTCTTTAAGGCCAGGGGACTGGCTAGTGTCCCTGGACCTCAAGGATGCCTATTTTCATGTTCTCATCAGAAGCTCCCATCGAAAGTACCTCAGAGTCGAACTGTCCTCAGGCCATTACCAGTTCAGAGCAATGCCCTTCGGTCTTACATCTGCCCCAAGGGTATTCACAAAATGCCTGGCAGTTGCAGTTGCACACTTAAGAAGGCAACAATTTGCCATCTTTCCTTACCTGGATGACTGGCTCATAGTAGGCCAGTCTCCAGACCAAGTCAGGTTACATCTTCAGGTAACTCAGCAACTGCTAACTTCTCTAGGTTTCCTTCTCAGTCTTCCAAAGTCAGTCCTAGATCCTGTCCAGCTTCTCACCTTCATAGGTGCAGAGCTGAACACAAAAGAAGAAAGAGCCTTCCTTCCTCTGGACAGAGCAAGGACCCTGATTACTCTGGCTTCCTCCTTCACCCTGCAGGTCTCTCAACCAGCAAGGCATTTCCTCCAGCTCCTGGGACACATGGCTGCTTCCACAGCAGTTGTACAGGGAGCCAGATTTCAGATGAGGGACATCCAGTTCCATTTGAGAGCCTTTTGGTCTCAAAGGAGGGACCCTCTAACCAAATTAATTCCAGTGACTCGAACCCTGATCCAAGCCCTTCAGTGGTGGTAGGACCAGGGCAATTTAAGACAAGGGGTCCCATTCACCCCTCAGTCTCACTGCTTTATCCTTACTACAGATGCATCCCTCTTGGGGTGGGGAGCTCACATGGGCGACTTCACTACCCAGGGATTGTGGTCCCCTCAGGAATCTCTGCTCCACATCAATCTGTTGGAACTCAGAGCAGTTTTTCTAGCACTTCAAGTTTTTTCCAGATCTGTTCAGAACAAAGTTATTCAGGTCAGAACAGACAATACCACCACAATGTGGTACATCAACAAGCAAGGGGGCACTCGGTCTACAGCCTTGTGCACCGAAGCAATGAAGTTGTGGTCTCTGGCTTACTCTCTGAACACTTCCCTTATAGTAATTCACCTTCAGGCAAGGACAATGTCTTGGCAGATGCTCTCAGCAGGATTTCCCAGGGCCAGCACGAATGGGCTCTGGATCCCCTAGTACTGGAGGTGGTATTTGCCAGATGGGGCACACCTCAGATAGATATTTTTGCTGTCCCAGACAATCACCATCTTCCCCTTTTTTGTTGCAGAGCCTCAGTGTTGGGCTTAGTTCCCCTGGATGCCTTCCTTCTCAGTTGGGAAGGGAAGTTTCTCTATCCTTCCCCCCCCTTCCCTCTCCTGTTCAAAGTGCTAGTCAAAATCAGATCTCAAGCTTGCAAGATGATCCTGATTTCTCCAGACTGGGCCAGACAGCTCTGGTACCAGCTCCTTATGTCCTTAGCAGTCCATCTTCCCCTGTGTCTTCCCAGGAATCACAATCTCTTAACCTGTGCTCAGGGGAGAGTTTGGTACCCGTACCTCAAATCTCTCAATCTCAAGGCCTGGCTCTTGAAGAGTTAGAGTTTGCTGACCTACACCTCTCCCAAGGTGTATTAGATATCCTAAAGGCTTCTAGGAAGCCTTGCACCAGGGCTACTTATAATTCCAAATGGAAGAGATTTTCCATATGGTGCTCTGCAAAGCATATTCCCCCAGAATCTGCTGGTTTTCACATGGTCCTGGACTACATGGTCCATCTAAATACTTTGGGACTGAGACCAACTACCCTAAAAGTGCACCTGGCAGCCGTATCTGCTTTCTTATCAGCAGGTAAACCCTCTTCTCTTTCAGCCTATCCTGTTTTCTCTAAGTTTTTCAAAGGGTTGCTTTACGCCAACCCCCCATTCAGGGATCCTGCCCCTGCCTGGGATCTTAACATTTGCATTGCCCAGCTAATGCAACCCCATTTTGAGCCCTTGTCTTTAGCAGAGCTTAAGTACTTGACTTGGAAAACTGTGTTTTTGGTAGCCATCACTTCTGCCAGACGCATAAGTGAGTTACAAGCATTGTCAGTGGAGCCTGATTTTATCTCCTTTCACAGAGATAAGGTAGTCCTCAGGACTAACAGAAACTTCTTGCCTAAGGTGATTTCTGATTTCCACCTTAATCAATCTATGTCTCTCCTTGTGTACTTCACTGACCATTCATCCTCTGGCAAGAGGAGGTTGCACAGTTTAGATGTCAAAAGATCCCTTAGGTACTACATAGATCGTACCAAGGGTCACAGGTTTGACTCCCTCCAATTGTTCCTCACTTATGGTGAGGTGTTGGCAAAGAGGGAAAACTGTCACCAAAAGAGCCATTGCCAGGTGGATTGTCTCTTGTATCCAATTCTGCTATGAAAAACTGGGTAAGGTTCCTCCCTTAGGCCTGAGGGCTCACTCTACCAGAGGTACAGCTGCGTCTCTGGCTGCTGCCAGGGACATCCCTATCCTAGAGATATGTCAAGCAGCTACCTGGAAAACAGTTCACACTTTTTACCAAGCATTACTCCCTGGACATCCAGGCTAGGAGTGATGCTCGGTTTGGCACAGCTGTGCTTCAGAGCCTATTTCATAAGTAGGTTCTGTCCCTCCTCCATGGAGGTACTGCTGGGTAGTCTGCATATGTCATAATATAGCAGGACTTCATGTTGTTTTAAGAAAAAATTACTCACCTTAGTAATGTTGTTTCTTCTAATGGAGTCTTGCTATCGTGTACCCTCCTGCCTGCCCATCTCAGAACCTCTACTTTTGGGATGTGGGTGGGCAGGGCAGTGTTAACATAGTAGATGCCCACCTTGTTTTTCACCCCTCCTTTTTGGGGTGACCTGTGTTGTATTTGTAATTTTTTGGGTCTCCTGACTTGAGTCTTTGTTTTGGCACCAAAAAATGTGTTTATATAATTAGTTGCCAGTTGGCTAGTGTAGGTTTACAGCCTCCACACAGAGTCTTAGTGAGTTTTGCTCATAAAGATCTGACAGTTTGAGTTTGAAGAACAACAGACAGAGTTTTCAACCGAGCTCGAGCTCAAAGTTCCATGCCTGGCATGGAAAGTTAACTCTTTCACCTCCGGAGCAGTTCGAAGGTTGGGACTCACTGCATATATCATAATATCGCAAGACTCCATTAGAAGAAACAACATTACTAAGGTGAGTAATTTTTTCTTCTGTGCTATACTCCTCAGCTTGTTAGAGTAGTTTTTTTTGTGCTATACTCCTTAGCTTGTTGGAGTAGGTTTCTCTGTGCTATACTCCTCAGCTTGTCGGAGTAGGTTTTTCTAACTCCAGGTATTCTTCTGTATACATAACTATATGCAGTCAGCCTCCTAAGTAGAGCTGCCTGGAGAATTGGAACTATATGCAAATGATAGAACTGTCATTGGTTCGTGACATAACATTCAAACTGCTGTCCTTATCTGCTGCAACATTCCATCAACGTATCAGATTTCTTTCTCTGCCTTATAAGTTAATGCCCAGGAGACTTCCCAAATCAGTCGTTACTTGTGGTTCTTCACAGAATATAAGTATTCCTTATATTTTTATTCTTACTGCTGCCTTTATTTACTCAATTTTACCTCACATGTTAGTTTAGATTAGTTTATTAGATTAATTTTAGTTTTATTTCTTGGTTCCTCACGGTTCGATATAACCATTGGGGAGCCAGGGCTTTTATAGTCTTTGCGGAAACTTTTCAGTTATATTTCTGCTGTTCAGTCTGTTTATTTAAACTGTTTACTTTTCAACTAAACTTGTTTTGAAACCGTTGAACTGGTTTCTGTGAACCACTAACCCAGTTTGGATTTGTTGAATCCCCGGTTCACTATTAGAACTTTATTGGTTCCTGCACCAACCGCAAAAAAAAAATACATACATATGTATATATATATATATATGTGTGCATATATGTATGTATGTATGTGTGTGTGTGTAAACCCCAACAAATGGGGGTTCCGAAAAGTCTTCCTCGAGCTTGCCTAAATGCTCTCTGCCAGGCTGGAGTCCTGCGTTTTAGCAGTTTAAATGTGATTGCCAGAGGGTGCCTGTATAGCCTCTGTGTACCGTTTCTTTAAGAGCTGCCTGGATTGCAGTCATAAGTAATCTGAAAGGGAGCTCTGTTGAAAGATGTAACTATTTGCTGAAAATCATTTAGAGTGATAATGATAATGTAGTTTGTCTAACCTGCCTTCTTTGCAGCAAGGACTGTTTTGTTTATCTCCACTGTCTTGGTACTGGACTGCGAATTGGACCAACCAGTACTGGTGGGACCTAAAATGGAGTCGGATACAGGAGCTGTCTGGAGTTAAAATCTGTAGGAATTGTAGTCTGGGTTTTTTTGCGCCTTTTTGCACCTGAAGGGGGAACCTTTGTTGTGACTGACAGGAGAATCAGCCAACTGTACCATTTGGATCTTGGGGAATTTCCCAGGCTGCTGCAGCTAGTTTCAGTTTTTGAGCTGAGAAGTGAAGAAGTGACATTTCAAGTGATTTTGAGCAGCAGTTCTGTGTAGTTTTGCTTGGGAGAACTGTACAAGGGCTGAGTTTTGGCCTGCCTGTCTGCCCACTGTCCCTGAGTGGGAAAATGGAGTTTATTCAGACTGAATCCGAGTTGTGAGGGCTATTTAAGTCACTGGACTGTGACCAGGCTTAAACCTGAAGAAGACCGAAGATTTGCTGAATGTGATCGGCCTGTCAGGATTTCCAGCTGCTTTTGAATCCCCAGTTTGTGCAGAGACTTTGCGATCATGACCACAGAGCGATTTGCCTGGTACAGTAGAATTTCCTTACATGTAAATGTGCTGTGTATTGAAAGGGGGTCGTGACTTGGTTCCCCTCTGTGTGAACTGTGTTCTGCTTGCTGGTACCATAGAATCCTTTACATGTAAATGTGCTGTGTATTGAAAGTGGGTCATGATTTGGTTCCCCACTGTGTGAACTGTATTCTGCTTGCTGGAAGCTTTATCCAGCCTAATCAGACTGAATCCGCGTTTATCTCCATTCGGCCTGGGCCATGCCACGCTGGCCCTGCCAGACTGCCCCACTGCACACAGAAAGCCACTGACAAGAGACCTGCCTGGGGATCAGCCCAATGCTCCACACTTGAACAGGAATGATGCCTCGGCACTCCAGATTAACCACCTGCTGTCTCGATTTTCATCCGCCTGTGTCCAGTCTTGGGTATCGTGAGTAATTATCAGGGTAGCTCCCTGCAACAACAGCCTAATCTAAAAGTGTGTCATCTGATTGTCTTGTTTTCTTTTCACGAACTGAGCCCTCTGGCTCCGGATTACAAAACAGTGTGTGTTGTGCATGTTGTTTTCTTCCATCACAGGGCCCCAACCAGCTACAGCATTCCTGGGTAGCCCACCATTCTCCATCTGGGTACCCAGAGTGTGTGACTGTTTATGGACCCTGAAGTGAATGCATAACTGTTTGATTAATAGAGCCTTTAAGCAAATTAACCTGATTACGCCTCTCCCTTGTTCAAGCCGCTTAAATAAATCAAATCTAACTCTTTTTTGCCTTTACCCTGACTGTGGTTCCAGTTTGTGCAAGAGTACTGTACTGCTGTTATTTGCTGTGTATAAACTTGTTTTACAGGGAGTCCTCAGGGCCGGGCCAGGGGAAAGCCCTGGTGGTAAGTGCAAACAGTGTGGGTACTTATGTGGTGTATCAGGGGTATTGAGAAAGTGATTGTTGTATATTGTTCCGGCCACTATTAAGGAAAGAGGGGGTTACAGTGTCCCGGAGGGCTGTGCCCAGGTTAGCTTGACCACTACCAACCCTGACCTCCGGGTGGAGGCACCCATTTCAGAACTCAGGCCCCTTAACCTGCTACTAGCCAAGCAGGCAGGGGTAGTAACCCTTGGGATAGCGCCTCCTAGGGGTTACACCTGCTTTTCCTGTTTGTCCAGTGGGTGGGAAGCTGATAGCCTCCCAACTCTTCTATTTGTATGAGTGGTCTTTTCTTTAACCCTTCCCCACGAATCAGTTTCAATTTAACTTCCTTACAATAAAGTCCTCCAGTTTGCACTTTAGTACAGCTGTCCCTTCTAAGCTCAGGTGCAGCCTATCAGGGCATGTAGTCCCTCTTCCTCCCGCATTGATCCCCAGTCACCTATTAATCCAAACCCCATCTGCCTACACCATATCTTCAGCCATTGATTGACTTGCACGATCGTTTCCTTCGTAGGTGTGCTTGCTCTTGGTATAGGCAACAACTCCGAGAAGGAAATGGAAGAGAAAACCATGCAACTGCAGAATCTAGCAAGCTCCTTGAACCTTGTCTGTACCTTTTTCAGACTGTTCCCCTCCAGATCATTGGTGCCAAGGTGAAACATCAAATGAGTCCTCCCATCCTGATGCTTGCCCCAAGATGGTATATTGTGCCTCACCTCTAGTTCTGTCACTCCTGGCATACACTGAACCCATACTGCACTATTCCTTGCTCCTCCTCCCCTTTGGATTCCCTTTTTAATCGAATCCTCTGTGAGCGCCACCTTTGTACGCCCTTCCTCCTGCATGTTCTTTTGGTATTCCAGCTTACACCTTAGTCCATGCCTCCCCTTGGCCACCCTATTTCCATTTTCTTTCTTGTCCTTGTCCCTATTTGGATTTTCGTTTTCTCCCAGTTTCAGTTCCTCTCCTCTTCCCCCCATGGACTTTTCCTCTGTCTCTCTTCTCCTGTCCACCCTCTTCACTAGTTCTGCCCCTTCCTTGTGCTCTGTGGTTACACTTCTACTGTCTGCATTTCTTTTGGAGCATGCTTTACCCCCCTTGCCTCCCCACTGACACATTCCTTACTTGCTCTGATATATTCTCCTTTCCTTACTCTCTATTGCCCCCATTGAGGGTGTCTTCCTCACCACTTGCACTTTTGGATAATTCCCTCTTTGATTGTCCCCCAGGCGCTCCTCCCATTTCCTTCATTTCCCTATAAACTCCCCTCCATGGATGCCCCCCAGAGGTGCCAGCAGTATAGCCTAGAGGTTAGAGGAATGAGGTGTGAACGTGCTTGGTACATCCAGCAGATTAGACCTGAGTTTGATTCTCACAACCTCCACTTGCATACTGTGTGACTCTGAGCAAGCCACTTAACCGCCCAGTGCTTCCAGGTTGCCCCTGAAAACAGGCACTTATGCCTAGTGGGCCTTATCCGGTTACCAAAGACTAAAACAAAACAAAACAAAAAAAAATCTCCCGCACTTTTGCGTTCCCTGCCCTTGCTCCTACCTCTATGGGCTCCTCGCTGCCTCTTACCCTAAGGCCATCCTCCACTATTACCTCTCCCTGGTTTGGCCCTAAATGGTCTGTCCCAATCTCTTCCAGTTTCCCTGCCCCTGCTCCCTCCTCTGTTGGCTCCTCGCAGCCACTGTCCTCCATATCATCCTCCACTAGTACCTCAAGGGGTGCAAATCTGTTTTCCTGCTCTGCTCCCGTGCTTCTCGTTCCTTTGTCTGTTGTGCCCCTTGTTGATTTCTGCCCCCAAGTTGCAGGTATCTGCCTAATTTTTCCTGAACCTACTGCCTGCCACACCTCCTGACCCCTCATTTCCTCTATACCTCCTGTCCCTGGGTCCCTTGCCTCCCCCCTTGTGTTAGTGCTATTTTCTCTATGTGCTCTGATGCATCCACTGGACCTCTTCCTGTCCTCATTCTTCCGTACCATGATGTTCTCAGCCCATGTGCCTAATTCCCCGGTGGTCCTCCCTATTTTCTCCCTCCCCCCACCCAGCTGGTACTGTCCCTGTTCCTCCCCCTCTTATTACCCACTACCACCCCACTTCCTCCGTTAGCTGTGTAAACTGTCTGCACACCATGCATCCTCCAAGCCTAATTTAAGACCATGGCTGTCCCGCACCCACTACACCCTACTACTCTACCAAAGATTCCCCCTCTTTGGCTGCCCCTTCAGCTGTGCTGCCTTTCCATGTTAATGTCAGTCCTACCAATAATTTTGGTGGAATGTAAGATACGTAACCTATACAGTTTAGCAATACAGCCAATGCTGTTAACACTATTTCAGCAATAATTTTGGCTTTATATGTTTGTACTCTTAAACTGATACCTTGGATGCCTATTACCCAATCACCTATCAAAGATGCACAAGACCCCTAATATTGTTTCTGCTAAGGTTAAACAAAAGAAGACAAAAACATTTTACAAATTCCACTACCTCTTAGCGCAGATCACACAGCTTTAAAGCCCCCTACACGTCCCTCTCGGGACTTTTACCCCTCACTGTTTGATATCTCTCAGTACAGATCATACAGCAGTAATGCTCTCTTCAATCCCTCTCAGGACTGTACCCCTCCCACTATTTAACAGTTTCCAGTACAGGTCACACAACAGTTATGCCCCCTAGAAGTCCCATTCAGTTCTTTTCTCCCCACACTATTTAAACCTTTCACAATTTAAAAGTTCCTCAGTACTGATCACACTGATTTAACAGCTCTCAGTACAGATCACACAGCATTAGTGCCCCCTCCAGATTCCTCCCTGTAGTTCGTCCCCTTATCCTTACATAGTTTCCTGCCTAAATGCTACTAGTAGCACCATAGTTATAACAACGGAGGTTTGAGAGGCACCAGTGAACTTCAGGACGCTAGATTGTTGCAATGATGCAGTGTCTAGGGTAACTGCTTCTGGTGTAGAAGGTAGGGGGTTCGATACTGACAAAAGGCAGAGAATAGAGGTGCAGGTAGAGTAGAGGAGGGTGGTAGTAGAGATAGGCATGTAGGATGAGTGGTAGGGAGAGAGCAGATAGTAATGTGGAGAGAGGGAGGCAACAGCGACTCTTAGTGGTGGCAAAGTGTAACTTGCTAATAGGAAACTGGGGTGTTAGAAGACAGTATGAACGAAGTCACATGATCAGTGTGACCTATAAATGAAGAGTCAACCTGGGTGGGTGGGGAGTTGACACGAAGCCCTAGTGGAGGGATTTTGAGAGAAGTTTTTCACTAGTAGAAGAGTATATGAGGATGCCATAGTCAATAACCCCCCCAAGAGAAATCCATTTGTAAGTTGTAGCCTAGAGGATGGGATGAGAAACTGTCTGATTCTGTACAAACCCCCCAATCTTTGATGAATATTTTTTATTGTTGTGAGAATATGCTTTTCAGAAGTTAATCTTGTATCAAGGATAACACCGAGATATTTAAAATGATCAACTTTCTCTATGAAATCTCCATTGAAATGGGGGCACAATTTGAAGATAGAGGGGGGACGGCTCAGAGGTAATGTAAGGAAGTATTTTTTCACAGAGAGGGTTGTGGATGCATGGAACAGCCTCCCTGAGGAGGTTGTGGAGTCAAGAACAGTGGGGGGAATTCAAAAATGCATGGGACAGGCATAATGCAGTCCTAGTGGGGGGTAGGAGAAAGTAAGCTGTTGGTTAATTATGATCTGCAGCTTATTTGTTTGGTAGGAAAATGGGCAGACTAGGTTGGCCAAGTGGTCCTTATCTGCCGTCAAATTCTATGTTTCTAAATCTGCTATAGGAGGAAAAACACATTTTTGTTTCTTAGAACCAGTAAAAACCATGTACTTGGTGTTTTTAACATTGAGTAACATTTTTTTGGAAACTAACCATTCATGAAATAGCAAAAAATTGTTCTGAACTATATTAATTGCTACTATTGGGTCACTATTAGAGTGAAAAATAGTGGCGTCATCAACAAATAAGATCATTTGAGACTTTTGACAGGTCAGGGGAGCAGAATTCATGTACAGAGAAAAAAATTAAGGGACCAAGTATGGAGCCCAGTGGGACTCCACACTTGGTTCTCTAGTGTTGGATAAAACACCATTAATAACTGTTTTGTGAGCCCTGGTGGTAAGTTAATTGAAAAACCAATTCGCAACCTCAGGGGAAAAATTGACCTCATAAAGGATGGAATGAACCAAATCGTGATTAACAAGGTCGAAGGCCTTGGTGAGGTCCACAAAATCAGCTGCAACAGAGTCCCCTCTATCAAGGGAACCCTGTATGCAGCTGGTGAACCCTACCCTTGGCCGTCTCAGTACTGTGATTGGGCTTAAACCCATGCTAAAATTTGGAAAGTAGGTTGTATTTACCCCAAAATTTCATGGATTCATCAAAAACTATTCTCTCCAATATTTTAGATAGCAGAGGTAAAAGGGAAAATCGGTCTGTAACTAGATAAGCAATCCCTTGCGCTACTCTTGAAGACTGTTTTTATAGTGGCCATTTTCCAGGCCTTAGGAAATTCACCTGAACAAAGTGATAAGTTAACTCACTCAGCTCTAGAATGGAATCTTCAGTGAGTGCTGTATTCCTGTGGAAAATTGGCTGTTTTCCTGAGCAGTTAGAATGTTTGGAACTAAAATGGTAACTCTCCTACTTGGAGAATAAATAACTACAAAAGTATAACTCCTATCACAAAACTTACATCATGGAGTTTGCTCACAATAAAAAAATCTTTAAAATGAGTGGTCACACATGTTAGTAGCATTAACACTTTTTTTTTTTTACAGTGCATGTAATGATGAAAATTGACATTTTTTTCCTTTAAAAACAATCAAAAAAACACCTTAGAAGTGGCAAATGTCTGTTGTATGATGGTTTTCCATCACACCAACATCTGTGCTTTACACTGCCACAGTTTAGTGTATTTCTGAGCTATTTTACATAATAAAACAGACCATAAACTAAGGCATGTGCCAATACATGATGCCAGTAAACCGACTGAATTCGGAAAAATGCTCTGCACAACTGCCCACATGACGCACAAACTACGATAACTGAAAAAGTATGCTTCTAGCCCCTAGACACCTGCACGGAAAATGTTCACAATAACAAGAGCTTTAAAATGATGGGTCACTCATGCTAGTGGGATTTGCAGATATTTTTTTACAGTTCCTGAAATGAGAAAAAAAAGAGTATTTTATTTTTACATTTTGTTCCCAAATAAAACCTATATCATAGAAGGTAAACCTCCTAGATACCAGCATGATAATTGTCCACATTAAAGAGACCTTTCAAATGATGTGTCACACACGTTTCTGGCATTTACATTTTTTTTGGAGTACCTGAAATGGAGGAAAATCACATTTGTACACTTTTTTTATTCCCAAAAACTAAAACAAAAAAAGTACACCTCCTAGCTGCCAGACACCAGCATACTAATTTTTCACAATGAAAAGAGCTTTCACATCAGGGATCACACGTTTCTAGCATTTACAAATTTTTTTAAAGTTGCCTGCAATGGAGAAAAATAGCATTTTCTTCACTTTTTAACCCACATTAAAACCTAAAAAAAAATCTGAAAGGTAGCAGATGTGTCCAATATAAAGTCAGTATTCTGGTAGGTAGGTAGGAATATTTCCTACTGATCTGCACTTTCCAATAAACTTATCCCTGATTGGTTGATCCAGAAAGTGCATAAGAAGTGCAGGACGCACATAAGCACTCTGGGGATGAGAACAAGTCACTCTCCCAGGGTAGCCTTCCCCCTCAGTGGAAAATAGCCCATGTCATCCCTCTATTAAAAGCAGGTGACCCCTGCAATCTAAATAATTACAGACTGATCTCCCTCCTCCCTATCCTGTCTAAATTACTAGAAAAAATAGTGTGTGGCCAGCTAGGGGTATACTTAGAATCCAGAAGCCTATTAAACCCAGTTCAGTCTGGATTCAGAGCAAAGCAGAGCTCCATAACAGCTCTAGCTAAGGTGACCAATGATTGGCTCCTAGACCTTGACAACAAGAAGCATGTCTGTGCCGTTTTCTTGGATCTTAGTAAGGCATTCGACACAGTCGATCACAGCCTGCTTCTTTCCTCCGTAAGCATCTTAGGCCCGGACCGTAAATCTATGTGCTGGTTTGCAGACTACCTCAGAGAATGGAAACAGCAGGTTAAAGCTGAAGGTGATCTTTCTCCATTAAAACATATGCTAAGGGGCGTGCCCCAGGGCTCTATCCTTGGTCCCCTCCTGTTTGCAGTCTACATTAACAACATCAGTGACCCCATCAAAAAAGCCAACATCCACTTATTCGCGGACAACACTGTACTGTACTTGAGTCGTCCCATGCCGGAAGCAGCCTGTGAAGACCTCCAAACTGAATTTAACCTCCTACAATACCAGCTCATAAACAAAAAGCTTTTGCTCAATGCGAAAAAGACAAAAGCCATGCTCTTCTCCCTCTCCTTGCATGTGGCAGTTTCTGCTGGGGAAGGGGGGGTTATCCCACAAATTACCACTGTTCTTGGAGAAGCACTAGAGTATGTAGCTAAATTCAAATATCTAGGAGTTTGGCTCGATCATAAACTTTCCTTCGCCGACCATCTCGAACAACTACAGAAGAAACTAAGGCAAAGATTAGGACTGTTCTACAGAATTACCACCTGCTCACAAAGGAGGCCAAGATTCAACTGGTTCAAGCTACCTTCCTACCTTTAATAGATTACGTGGACCTGCTGTACAGCCACCGCACTGGCTAAGTTGGACACCCTCTACCACAGAGCTATCAGGTTCATTACTGGTCTTCCACTTTCCACACACCACTGCTCCCTGTACTCATCATTAGCCTGGACTTCCCTTAATTATAGAAGGAATAGAAACGCCACCCTATGAGCCTTCAGAGTGGTGACCAACAAGCTCCCTCATATGTCTCAGATTGTATTCCCCAGAGTGTGTTAGGCACCTACGCTCTGAGGAGCTATTCCCTAATTGCCCTCCAGGTTCCAAGAGTCAAAACTCATTTTGGCAAAGCTGGTCTAAGCTTCTCTTTACCCACATTGTGGAATAGTTTACAAAGGAACTTGAAGATGAGCTGCCCTGTTAGCCTGAATATCTTCAAGGCGCTCTACGATCGCTACATGAAAGCACTTTACAAATGTTTTCCTCACCACTAGTCCACTAATTCCGCAACTCCCCCTTTCCATCCTGATGCTCGCCATGTTGCTACCTCTGGCTCTCACTCTTTCCCTCTTTCCTATTAACTCTTCCTGCTGCACCCACCCACCCTTCCCTGTCTGCTCCAGCCTGGCTAAAGTCCCACCCCATCCATAGTAGTGTCCCAATTATCTACCCCTCCTCCGTCACTATCATAATAAACAAGTACACAACCGCCATCGTCACTTTCTGTGGTTTTAGCCCAATTTTCCCCTAGTCGTTGGTAATATATCCTTCCTCCTCTTTACCTCTCTAACCTGCCACCCCATATACGGCCTCTTTCCCCTATATGTGTAGTTGCCGGCTGCCTCACTCAAAAGATCTCTGCTTATAACCCCTGTATGCCTATGGTTGATTGTACATCTGCTGACTTCTTCAATTGTAAAATAATGCTGTTTTTTTTTTTATTATTATTTATTTCAGTCTTGTACTGTACTGTATACACTGTATATACTTTTTCTTCCTTGTATATTATTGCTTTTTGTATACCCGTTTCTGTACTGTACTTTGATGTATTCATGACCAGCTCCACCTTGCAAATGGGCCTTGCTCAATGGTGCCTGCCTGGATAAATAAAGATTTTGATTGATTGATTGATTGAGAAGTGAATACTTGACGCACATATGCGCTATGGGGACTAGAGGAACTTTCCTGATGACGCACATATGCGCTATGGGGCTGAGTGAGTTTTTAAACAAATCTGAGATTGGGAAGGCTAGAACATCCAAGAATCAGTCTTCATCATTCATTCCCACTTATGGCTCTAAGCCGGAGGTGTCAGAACCCAGCAGGAGTAAAGTCTTTTGCAGTCTACGGGACCAAAGTAATTTCTGGCACTGCCCACGAGGCAGACATATTGATATCACACTTGTAGGTTGTTCAGTAATCAACGCCAACCCCTCTCTCTTCCTCAGTTGTTTTTTTTCCTGCCATTGAGTGCACACCATTGGAGCTGTATATGTCTTACTGCATCACACTTCCTGAGTTCGTCGGTGCTTAGTTCACCACTATTTTTTCGATGGCACAGGGTCTCTTTGGTGCCACTTTATTAATTTTAATTTCTAGTTAGGTGCCAGACTCTCTTTTTTTTCCTTTTATTTTTCATTGTTCTTTTCACATCACCAGGTCCAGTCCTGAGAGGCATAAGGGTAAAAAGACCAAGAAGAACTATTGCAGTTGCGTCAGTGCTTCTGCTGGAGTCATATTGCCATTCAGGAATGGCATTAAAACTGCTGGGCCTGCCTTACTGCCAACCGTAATACGAATAGATGGGACACCTGCTTCTCCATGAACTTCCACCCCATGAATTTCCACGCGTTGAAGTGGGGTCTTAAGACCCCACCTTTGGAGGCAGGCATCGCACCAGGGATGCCATGACAATGTCCCTGGGCTCTTCCCCTGAGCCCCTTCCCAGTACTGTATATACTGAGGAAGACCAAGGAACTCCACACGCTCACCTCGCTGAGACATCGGAAGTCCTGGAGGAGGGGTTGCATGGACACTCAGTCTTCTCCAGGGAGGCTGGCTAAGGACCTCTCCCAGTCCATCATCCCTTCAGGGCAGCACATGTCCCCAGTGGTGAGGCCAATGCTATACACTTAGTCTGCACTGGAGGGTACCTTGGCATTGCGGCTTTGTACTATCTCGGCTCCTGGTATTAAGGCTGGTACCGGTGAGCGGGGCATTACTGGCCCAAGACCAGGCCCCCTTCTGACACTGTTTGCGGTGCTGGAAAAGTGAAGGGTTCTGGAATTGGTTCCCACCATAGACCTGGAGGTTATTGTCTTTTTTTTTCCCCCAGGCAGTCAGATGACCCAGGGGAGGATGCTGGTGCCAACCTTAGGTCTGTGGATGGGGCCTGCAAGGATGGAGGCCTTCCTGGGCCTGGTTCTGAGCCTGTATCGGTGCCAGTGGCCTTTACAGGAGATGTCTCTCGGGCTTGCATTGAGGCCGGTGGTTAGGACTCTTTCTGGCGCCATTCATGATATCCCGTTTGGATTCCGGTGCTGTTCTCAGTACCTTATCTGGTTCTGTACCATTTCTAGTGCTAGATCTGGTTCCAGCACCATATACCATATCGGGGCATGTACCGGTGCCTGTAGTGATGCCGGTGCCACTAGTGGTGCCAGATCTGGGGCTGACTCTAGCAGAGGCCGTGACCTAGAGTCTGGGCTTGACCCAGGGGGAAGAGTCAGTACTGTTAAAGAGGTGAGGCAAGGCACTGGGCCTGCAGCTCACCCCTTTTCCAGAGGTGGTGGAAACTCTGGTAGGGGTTGCAACACTAGTGTAGGGCCCAGCTACTCTCTGGAACTATCTGGTCCTTGCACTGATGGGGATCGGGGCCACACCGTTGGATGCATACAGCTCCACTCACCCACATGGGGGTTCCCCCCAAGGGCACCATCCTGCCCAGGTCCACTGATGGTCATTCACAAATAGGTGAGTTTGCTGGCCCTGCCTCCAGGCAAGGTCCCCTGAGCATTCTCCCAGCCCTGGCAGAGGTCCTGGCATGGTCATCCATGACATTCCTCCTCCTTCCCCTCCTCTTCCCCTCACTCTTTCTCTTCTTCTCTTTCAGGTGTTTCTGGTTTTCTGGAGCCCATGACCTAGGACCAATTCAGAACAGCAGCTGATATGTTCTACCAGTTTTCACCTCAGAGCTGATAAGACTGTTTTTAGCCCTGAGGTCCCTGCACCCCTGCTCTCTTAATCCAGCTCCTCCTCTCTCACTTCCTCCTTTGAGGAAGAGGATTTTTTTGGTCCATCTCTCCTCTGATGCAGAGTACTGTTGGTGCCAGTAATTCTTTTTGGAGATGATAAAGAAGCTGATTCTTTGCCATTTTGTAAGTCACAATTCTGCTACCCTGGTGTTGTCATCCCTTGGAGAATACAGCAATAACAATACTGTCATCCCCCTGTGGCCCCAACCATTTACAGAAGCATCCAAGAATTTCTGGCTCCATCCCTTGGCCCCTGCTCCAGCCCCTAGGGATGTCCAGTGCAGATACTGTATTCTCACAGGGTCTCCAGGTGCTATCCCTCATTCCACCTCTGGGATTTTGGTATTGCAGACTCCCTCTGGACCTAGACACTTGAAGCACGACCACCCCACCTCGATACTGACTCTGTGTAGATTGATACTTGTGGTAGGAGAGTTTTCGTGGTGGCACACACCATGGTGTGCATTTATGCACATCTGGCACACCAGGCAGCTTATGGCAAGCACCTGTGGTTAACACTGAGTCAACTCAAGGCATCCATGCCAGATTGTGAGGCAACCAGGCAGGCTAGTCACCTTTCCTCACAGGGCCTTGAACTGGTGAGTCACCAAGTAAGGGCTCCCATGACACCAATGACGTAGCTTCCAGGATGGTGGGAACTGCAGTCTGCATTTGTGGATGGAATGGCTTTGCCTCTCCAAGTTGACAACCCCGGCCTGGTGTAGGGTGCTGAACACGCACTACAAGGGAACTCATATCTTCTCTCACAGGATCAGGCATAAGTTGTGTTGTGGCACCCTCCTGCTCCCAGGCTATGGGAGCCTCTGCCTGACCCTGACCCATCTCTAGTCGTGCCGAACCTGTAAGGAGTCTCTGCCCTCTAGTGGTTATCCCCCAAACAGGGCTGGGGGAAGTACGTTTTCCCATAGGGTGAGCCAACTCCTCCCGTTTTGGGGAAAGCTTGATGCTCTGACACATAAGTGGGAATGAATGGTGAAGATTGATTTTTGGAAGATATGAAAATGATGTTCTCACTTTAACTTTTGATCTTCCAGAATATCTTCACCATTCATTCACATGCCCGCCCACCATCCCTCACTCATGTAAGAGTCCGGGCCTCTGAGAAGCTCACCCTGTTTTTATGGGCACATGGCATCTTCTTGCCACTCCCTCAGAGCTCTTCCTTCCCTTGGAGAAGTAGCCCTGTATATCCCTTCTGAAATGGGCTCTTTTGTCCACTTCTACTCCCCTGGTTTTGGCTTGTTTTCAAACAAAAATAGAGGGATAAGGGTTTCCCCTTTTTCCAAAAGGAAAAAATGAAAGTAAAGTTTCCAAAACAAATTATAGTCTTTTATATTTTATTGCATCTCCCACTCTCTTTCCTACAAAGAGGTGAACTGGTACTCCCTAAAGTTGTTGTACCTCAGTCTCCACCTTGTAGCTGTCTCCAGGCTCTGCCTAGCATAGCGGTAGCATAGCCTTGTTTTAAGGCACAGCCTCCCTCTCTGGTGATAGGAGGGGAACATGCTAGGGAATTTCTGGCATTATTTTTCTATATACTCAGCCTGTCAAGCTGCCTTCTGCCCCTCGCCTAGGTGTTAGGTCTTGCTTTCCTTTCTTCTTTCTCTTCACTCTCAAGTGGCAAGAGGATGACGGTAGTGCTCTTGGTCTCCTCCTACCTCCGTGCTGTCTTATGGATTTTGTTTTAATCCTGGGTTCTTGTCCTCTCTGAACACAAGACCTCTTCTGTAAATTGGCTTCTGCCATCCTATCCTTGAGATTACTCTGGGGGTCTATCTGGACCATCCAGAGCTATATGCCACGGCTGCTGCCCTTCCTCCAACTTTCTGTTCAGGTTTTTACTTGGCTCTGGCTCTTACACCTGCTATCCCATGCCACTTAGGCCCACCCTTAGTTTCTCTAAGTTTGTAGTAGCATTTTATTATTTTTATGATTTTGTATCCTGCTTACCTTCCCTCAGCCCACCCTCTTACCCCTTTCTCTTTCTTCCCCCCTCCCTGCCCACATAGTTTCAGCAAACATTACGGTGTGAGGCAATTACTGGAGGAAGTTATACAACAAGCACAGATCACGTGCCCTTATCTGCCCTTCTCTTGCTTTGTTCCCACTGGCATCCGCTCCAAGTGTGAGCCTGGATTGGCATTCAGGAGACTTCAGTGCAGGTTGCGTCAACGCTACGAAGACCTTATGTGGCAGTAGTTAGTGTTGACTGGGCCAAAGCCAATGCTGGCTACCACTCCGGCCATCACCTGGCTGTTACCTGAAAGGCTGACACCAAAGCCCCCGGCAGAGTCTGTCAACACCATTCCTCCCCCAGCGGAGCCATTTTAGACAATGTCGGTTCGGCCAAAACTGGCTTCTCCACTGATCATGGTGGAGCCGCCACCCAAGCAGCTGATGACCAGGACTCTGACCAAGGAACTCTGTTGGCTAAGGGGTGTCCCCATCGGCTGTCAGTTACCCTCACACCTGACCATGGGTTGAGAATGATTTGTGTGGTTGCTCGCTTTATGTAGACTCCTCAGAGTCTGTGGATTCCTCTTTGCACTCCCTTCCTTTCGACACAGAGTTGATAGGAGATCTTTCAATGGAGGAAGACCCCTCTTTGTTCATGGGCATTCTCTGTCTCATTTGCGAGTCTACGAGGATGAGACTAGAGCCCATTCAAAAGCAAGTTCGCTACCCCTTTATAGAAATTCTGGATAAAGGGGACTCTCCAATGGAGGCTTTCCCAGTGGCCGAGGCCATTGTTGGCCCTGCCCTGGAGCTCTGGCAGCACCCCGCCTTTTGCCCTGTTCCCTCGACCCAGATGGCCTGCAAGTATGCTGTACCCACTGGTACCCTTTCGGGGTTCACGGTGCATCCCTTGGCTATGGGGTTGGTGGCTGACTCCATGTTCAGGCACTCGGGCAACACTGGGAATGTTGATAGACTGCTGGACAAGGAGTCCAAGAAATTGGACCACTCTGCTCATAAGGTCTATGCTGCCTCTTCGCTAGGCCTCCACCAGGTGAGCTTGGCCGTCCTGATGGCATAATTCTCCCATGCCCTGTTGGGCTCCCTGAACGAGGTGATCCCTCACCTCCCAGTGGACTTCCAAACTACGGTCAAACAGGTCCATGACCAGGGTCGAGCTGTGGCAAAACAGCAACTCAAGATGGCTGTGGATGTAGGAGACTCCTTTGCCCACTCAGTGGTGGCCGCAGTCACCATGCACCATAGGACTTGGCTGTGGATCTCAACCTTCACAGCAGACACCCAGCACAAACTGGCTGATGTACCATTTTTAGGCACCGACCTCTTCAGGCTTGGTGTGGAGGGTCACCTCCAGTACATTGAAAAGTCCAGTTCATCCTGGACTCTGTGACATCCACTCAGAAGGACCCCAAGGGTTCTAAGCAGCAAAAGCCCTTTCAATCCTCTACTCCTGCAGCAAAACCAGCCCAGCACCCATCTGGCCAGCAGGCTCAGCCCTGGCAGCCTTGGGCCAAGTCTGTGGCCTCGGTGGTCTGAAAGCCCGGAGGGAAGGGCTCTGATGGCCCCTCTGCTGGGTCCTCCTCCAAGTCTGCCCAGTGACAGGATGAGGGATACCTCCCTCATGCCCATCACACCTCCCCTGTGTCCTCCTGTAGGTGGCTTGCTCCACCACTTCCTTTCCACCTGGTGCACAGTTACCATGGACAGTTGGGTTCTGGAAGTGGTCAGTCAGGGTCTGCCTCTGGAGTTCGAGCAGTATCCTCACAGTCGAGCCCACGCCCCATGGGAGGACTTTGTATCTGCAGACACTCAGTCGGTTCTTCAAGATGACATAGCCCAGCAAATTTGCAAGGAGGTCATGATCAGAGTAGCAAATCCTCCTGAATATCCAGGGTTTGTCTCCAGGTACTTCCTGGAGCCAAAGCAGACAGGGGGCTGGTGCGCCATTCTAGATCTGCATGGCCTGAACAAATTCCTCAGGTCTTGCACTTTCAAGATGGTGACTCTGTCTCAGATCATGCCATCTCTCAGGCAAAATGTGATTTTGCTCCCTAGATCTACAGTATGCATTCTTTAACGTCCCAGTCCGTCTGTCGCACCAACGGTTCCTCCGCTTTCGAGCAGAGAGAACCCTCTACGAGTTCTGGGCTGTGCCATTCGGCCTCTCCTCAGCCCCCAGGGTCTTCACCAAATGCATAACAGTGGTAGCAGCTTATCTGAGGTGCCAAGGGGTCCAGGTGTATCCCTACCTGAATGACTGGCTGATCGCATGTCCCTCCAGGCAGAAGGTGGAGCGGTCCAGGGACCTGGCCCTCCAGACCTGCATCAACCTTGGCCTCCGTGTCAACCAGGCCAAGTTGGAACATGTGCCCTTGCAGGTGATCAACTTCATTGGAGCAGAGCTCAACTCATGCCAACCCAGTGCTTGGTTCCCGGTGGACAGGGTGGAGACTCTCTCCTTCTTTGCCCAATCATTTCTGGTTGGGCACTTGCACCCTGCCTGGGACTTTCTGCACCTTCTGGGGTACATGGCTGCCTGCACCAGCGTGATCCAATGGGCCCATTGGCATATGCGCTTCCTGCAATGGGAGCTGGCCAGCCAGTGGTCTAAATGCAAAACTCACTTTGACCAGCTGGTCACGGTGACCCAGAAGATGTGAGACACCCTCCAGTGGTGGCTTGTCCCAAAACATCTGCAGGAAGGGATCCCATTTGTCTGCCCTGAGTCAACGGTCATCATGATGACCAACGCCTCTCTTATGGGCTGGGGTGCCCACCTGGGACCCCCCAGGAGTCCCGATGCCCCATCAACCTGCTGGAACTCCAAGCGGTTCGGCTGGTGCTGACCGCATTTGCTCCGTTTGTTTGGGGTCAAGTGGTCCTGGTCCAGACGGACAACACCACGGCCATGTACTACCTCAATAAGCAGGGCAGAACACCCTCCTTGCTACTGTGCAAGGAAGTTCTCCACATCTGGACCCTTGTGCACAGCCTGGAAGCAGATCTCCTAGCCATTCATGTGGTAGAAGCCTATAACCAACAGCCGGATGCCCTCAGCTGGGTGGACCAGGCATCTCACAAGTGGTCTCTCTATCCGGAAGTAGTTCACAGTCTGTTCTCCCAGTGGGGCACCCCCTCAGATGGACCTGTTTGCCTCCAGGGAGAACACAAAGCTGAGGCTGTTTTTTGCCCGCCCCCCCCTCAGCAGGGCTCGCTGCAGGGAGACGCCTTCTCAAGGCCGTGGACCCCAGGTCTCTTCTATGCCTTTCCTTCACTTCCCTTGATCCACAAAGTGTTGCTCAAGATCAGGAGGGACAAGTCACAGGTGATCCTAGTGGCTTTGGATTGGCAACGCCAGTTCAAACAACATGAAGTCTTGCTATATTATGACATATGCAGTGAGTCCCAACCTTCGAACTGCTCCGGAGGTGAAAGAGTTAACTTTCCATGCCAGGCATGGAACTTTGAGCTCGACCTCGGTTGAAAACTCTATCTGTTGTTCTTCAAACTCAAACTGTCAGATTCTTTACTCCGCCTCACTGAACAGTCGCTCCGGAGATTTCTCCTTCTGCTCGGTTCATTTTGTCGGTTAAAGTATTAAGTTTTCAGTTTCTTAACCGAATTTAAACTGCAACCGGTCAGTTCAAGCTCTATCTGTGGTATTTGTAAGTACTAGATAGGTTTTACATTTACTTTCTGTGTGGAACTTGTAGACGGTTTCATCGGTTCGGTTTGAACCGATCAGTTGTTTCTATTACATTATCTATCTTTAGAAGTGCGGTTCTCGGTTCTTATCGGTTCTAAAAAAGCGATTTCATTCGTTTCTTTCCATGACCGTGACACGGTTGGGAACCCGATAAGGGGGTACATGGCGGTTGCCATAGCGGCAAGTTTTGGTTGAGCTGACACTATGTCTGAGAAACCCAAAGAAAACCCGGCCCACTGGGTTTCAACACTGTAGTGTCTGTGGGAAGCCTTTGCCAGGCTGACCCCACACCACCTGTGTTTATTGTCTGGGGTTTGACCACCTCAATGCAGACTGCCAGATTTGTAAAAGTTTCTGCAGCTACCCTGGACAAAAGAGTTGGTAGGCTCAGGAAAGGAGGCCAAAAGTCCGCTGAACGGATGGCCAGCCGGTTGGTTGAAACCGAACCGAGGGAGTGCTCTCTGACCAGGGCGATACTTCTCAGGCAAAGGAGCCAACTCTGAGGAGTTGGTTTCAGCAAAGAGAACTAGAAAATCAGCTGGTGGAGCCAAAACTTCCCTCTCCAACCGCTGAAGAAATAGCTAAAGCAATTAAAATTGTTCAGTCACTCTCCCCGGTTCCGACCGAACCGGCACCATCAAGTAAGCGTACGGTTCGGCCTGTTCCACCGGTTCAAGAGTATGATTTAGAGGAATTTTATGAACCAGAGAAGGGGGAAGAGGAGTATGAGGAGAGTGAATGTGGATTTGAAAGTCTGGATTTGCCCATAGAACCCGGACATCTCTCCAGACAGACCTTTAGGAGTATCTCCCCCTAGGCTTTCTGAGTCCCCTTCTCATTTTATGTTTTATAAAAAAGTCGCTGAAACCCTCCAGCTCCCTATGGAGGAAGCTGTGGATGATCAAGAAGAGCCTGATTATGTAGAAATGATGGATATCCCAGAGTCTAGGAGACTGTCTATTCCTCTGCATAAATCTTTTTGGAAACAGACAGAAAAAATTCTAAAAGCTCCTCACACTATACCTCCTGTTGATAAAAGAATGGACAAAAGGTATACATTATCAGGCTCTGAAAAGGAGTTCCTTACACAACAATGCAGCCATGTGGGGGTTGTGCAGGCTGCAGCCTGTGACAAGGCAAATATTCCCTTGGCCTCACACGCCACTGACAAGGACTCCAGAAGGGTTGATGCCATGGCAAAGAAACAGTACATGGCAGCATCCTTGGGACTCAGACAGGCAAATTATATGACTTATGTTGCTAGATACCAGAAATCCAGATGGGATACTATTTTGGCTCTAGCAAAGCAGGTCCCTGGCCAGCTTGCCAAGGAGCTGGAGCAGGTGGCCGCTGATGGCATTGAGGCATCTAAAGTGCAATTCCATGCTGCAGTGGACTGTAATGATGTGTCATCTAGAGTCATGGCTACATCTGTGGCTCTCCGTAGGATGGCTTGGCTCAGATGTACTAGCCTGTCACAGGATACCCAGACTAAGGCCATGGATTTTCCTGTTGCGGGCAACTCTCTGTTTGGGGCAAACAGAGAATTACATGAAGAAAATGGATGAATATAGGACCACCTATAGGAGTGCACAGAAACATAGAAACATATAATTTGATGGCAGATAAGGACCACTTGGCCCACCCAGTCTGCCCATTTCCCTACCTGATGGATAAGCTGCAGATCCTAGTTAACCAGCAGCCTACTTCTTCCTACCCCCACCCCCTAGAATTGCCTTATGACTGTCCCATGCATGCTTGAATTCCACCACTGTTTGTGACTCCACAACCTCCTCTGGAAGGCTGTTCCATACATCCACAACCCTCTCTGTGAAAAAATACTTCCTTAAATTACCACTGAGCCGCCCTTCTATCTTCAAATTGTGCCCCCTTGTTCTTGCACACCTCTTTTTTTGAAAGATGCTACCCTCTTGGACTTTGTTGATTCCCTTGAGGTACTTGAAAGTTTCTATCATGTCCCCCCTCTCCCTCCTTTCCTCGAGGCTATACATGTTAAGCTCCTTAAGTCTCTCTTCATATGTCTTCCGGTGCAGACCCTGCACCATTTTAGTTGCCCTCCTCTGGACAGCTTCCATCCTGTCTATGTCTTTGCGGAGATTGGGTCTCCAGAACCAAGGAAAGGCAGGCCACTCCTCAGAGGCAGCCTCCCAGGGGCAGGGGCAGGCCTTTTCATAGGCCTTTTTACCAAGCCCAGGCCTCCTCTTCAGCTTATGCACAGAGGGGGTTCTTTAGAGGGAGAGGCAGATGGGGTGCAAGCAGACCTGCCTTCACCCCCTCAGCCTAAAGCCCCTGCCAAGCAGGCACCCTGATGGGGTGCCCAGGGCCGATTCTCCACTACCTGTAGGGGGCAGGCTGGCTTACTTTGTCCAGGACTGGGAGTCTCTAACATTAGACAAGTGGGTCCTGGAAGTAGTAAGCCAGGGACTGGTTCTCAGCTTCAAAAAATTTCCGAAGATGAGAACCAGATCCTTTCCACCTGCAAATCCTTCAGAGGCTCTTGCCCTGAGAAGCAGAAGTCTCTACCCTCCTGGCTCTCAGAGCTGTGGAAAGGGTTCCACCCCTACACCAGGGCAAAGGATTGTACTCCAGGTACTTCCTTACCCCAAAAAGACAGGAGAATGGCGGCCCATCCTGGATCTCGGTACCTAAACAAGCACCTTTTAAAACCAAAATTCAAAATGGTGACTCTGGGAATTATTTTACCCTCTTTAAGGCCAGGGGACTGGCTAGTGTCCCTGGACCTCAAGGATGCCTATTTTCATGTTCTCATCAGAAGCTCCCATCGAAAGTACCTAAGATCCGAACTGCCCTCAGGCCATTTCCAGTTCAGAGCAATGCCCTTCGGCCTTACATCTGCCCCAAGGGTATTCACAAAATGCCTGGCAGCAGCAGTTGCACACTTAAGAAGGCAAAAAATTGCCATCTTTCCTTACCTGGACGACTGGCTCATAGTAGGCCAGTCTCCAGACCAAGTCAGGTTACATCTTCAGGTAACTAGGCAACTGATAACTTCTCTAGGTTTCCTTCTCAATCTTCCAAAGTCAGTCCTAGAACCTGTCCAGCTTCTCACCTTCAGAGGTGCAGAACTGAACACAAAAGAAGCCTGAGCCTTCCTTCCTCTGGACAGAGCAAGGACCCTGATTACTCTGGCTTCCTCCTTTACCCTGCAGGTCTCTCGACCAGCAAGGCATTTCCTCCAGCTCCTGGGACACATGGTTGCTTCAACAGCAGTTGTGCAGGGAGCCAGATTTCAGATGAGGGACATCCAGTTCCATTTGAGAGCCTTTTGGTCTCAAAGGAGGGACCCTCTAACCAAATTAATTCCAGTGACTCGAACCCTGATCCAAGCCTTCAGTGGTGGCAGGACCAGGGCAATTTGAACAAGGGTCCCTTTCACCCTCAGTCTCACTCCTTAATCCTTACAGATGCATCCTCTTGGGTGGAGCTCACATGAGCACCTCACTACCAGGGATTGTGGTCCCCTCAGGAATCTCTGCTCCACATCAATCTGTTGGAACTCAGAGCAGTTTTTCTAGCACTTTAAGTTTTTCCAAATCTGTTCAGAACAAAGTTATTCAGGTCAGAACAGACAATACCACCACAATGTGGTACATCAACAAGCAAGGGGCATTCGGTCTCTGACCTTGTGCACCGAAACAATGAAGTTGTGGTCTCTGGCTTACTCTCTGAACACCTCCCTTATAGCAGTTCACCTTCCAGGCAAGGACAATGCCCTGGCAGATGCTCTCAGCAGGATTTCCCAGGGCCATCACAAATGGGCTCTGGATCCCCTAGTACTGGAGGTGGTATTTGCCAGATGGGGCACACCCCAGATAGATCTTTTTGCAGCCCCAGACAATCACCAACTTCCCCTTTTTTGTTGTAGGCCCCCAGTGTTGGGCTCATTCCCCCTGGATGCCTTCCTTCTCAGTTGGGAAGGGAAGTTTCTCTATGCCTTTCCCCCTTCCCTCTCCTGTTCAAAGTGCTAGTCAAAATCAGATCTCAACCCTGCAAGATGATCCTGATTGCTCCAGACTGGGCCAGACAGCCCTGGTACCCACTCCTTATGTCCTTAGCAGTCCATCTTCCCCTGTGTCTTCCCAGGAATCACAATCTGTTAACCTGTGCCCAGGAGAGAGTTTGGTACCCGAACCTCAAATCTCTCAATCTCATGGCCTGGCTCTTGAAGAGTTAGAGTTTACTGACCTACACCTTTCCCAAGGTGTATTAGATATCCTGAAGGCTTCTAGGAAGCCTTCCACCAGGGGTACTTATAATTCCAAATGGAAGAGATTTTCTATATGGTGCTCTGCAAAGCATATTCCCCCAGAATCTGCTAGTTTACCCACGGTCCTGGACTACATGGTCCATCTAAATACTTTGGGGCTGAGACCAGCTACCCTAAAAGTGCACCTGGCAGCCATGTCTGCTTTCTTATCAGCAGGTAAACCCTCTTCTTTTTCAGCTCATTCTGTTTTCTCTAAGTTTTTCAAAGGGTTGCTTCACACCAACCCCCATTCAGGGATCCTGCCCCTGCCTGGGATCTTAACATTTGCATTGCCCAGCTAATACAACCCCCTTTTGAGCCCTTGTCTTCAGCAGAGCTTAAGTACTTGACTTGGAAAACTGTGTTTCTGGTAGCCATCACTTCTGCCAGACGCATAAGTGAGTTACAAGCATTGTCAGTGGAGCCTGATTTTATCCCTTTTCACAGAGATAAGGTAGTCCTCAGGACTAACAGAAAATTCTTGCCTAAGGTGGTTTCAGATTTCCACCTTAATCAATCTATGTCTCTCCCTGTGTACTTCACTGACCATTCATCCTCTGGCGAGAGGAGATTGCACAGTTTAGATGTCAAAAGATCCCTTAGCTACTGCATAGATCGTACCAAGGGTCACAGGTTTGACTCCCTCCAATTGTTCCTCACTTATGGTGAGGTTGGCAAAGGGAAACCTGCCACCAAAAAATCCATTGCCAGGTGGATTGTCTCTTGTATCCAATTCTGCTATGAAAAACTGGGTAAGGTTCCTCCCTCAGGCCTGAGGGCTCACTCTACCAGAGTTACAGCTGCGTCTCTGGCTGCTGCCAGGGACATCCCTATCCTGGAGATATGTCAAGCAGCTACCTGGAAAACAGTTCACACTTTAACCAAGCATTACTCCCTGGACATCCAGACTAGGAGTGAAGCTCAGTTTGGCACAACTGTGCTTCAGAGCCTATTTCCTAAGTAGGTTCTGTCCCTCCTCCATGGAGGTACTGCTGTGTAGTCTGCATATGTCATAATATAGCAAGACTTCATGTTGTTTTAAGAAAAAATTACTCACCTTAGTAATGTTGTTTCTTCTAATGGAGTCTTGCTATATTATGACCTCCCCCTGCCTGCCCCTCTCAGAACCTTTACTTTTGGGATGTGGGTGGGCAGGGCAGTGTTGGCACTTAGTAGATGCCCACCTTGTTTTTTCACCCCACCTTTTTGGGGTGACCTGTGTTGTGTTTGTCATTGTTTGGGTCTCCTGACTTGAGTCTTTGTTTTGGCACCAAAAAATGTGTTTATATAATTAGTAGCCAGTTGGCTAGTGTAGGTTTACAGCTTCCACACAGAGTCTTAGTGAATTTTGCTCGTAAAGATCTGACAGTTTGAGTTTGAAAAACAACAGATAGAGTTTTCAACTGAGCTCGAGCTCAAAGTTCAATGCCTGGCATGGAAAGTTAATTCTTTCACCTCCGGAGCAGTTCGAAAGTTGGGACTCACTGCATATGTCATAATATAGCAAGACTCCATTAGAAGAAACAACATTACTAAGGTGAGTAATTTTTTCTTTTGGTCCCCCAATCTTCTTAGCCTCAGCAACAGGCTGCCGAGGTGTCTTTCCATATGCCTGGACCTGTTCTCAACCAGCCGGGGAAGATACTCCACCCAGATCTTCAGTTCCTGCACCTGGCAGCCTAGTTCCTGAGTGGCTAGAGTTCCAGGCTTTATGTCTTTCCAAAGATGTCCTCACTGTAGTCAAGGCATCTAGAAAGGAATTGACCAGAAAGTGCTATGCCTTCAAATGGAAGAGATTCTGCATTTGGTGTCAGGGGACTGGGTTGGACCCTTTGTCCTGTCCAGTGGCTAGTATTTTGGATTATCTGTGGTCTCTCTCCAAAGGGGAGCTTCAGTCAACAACCCTTAAGGTGCACCTGGCAGCCATCTCTGCTTACCGAGCATGGGCCGGTCAGCAGTCGGTGGCACAGGAAAAGGTGGTCTGCTGCATTTTCAAAGATCTTGCCCACATTTCCCCCCAGTGTGTAAACCACCACAACAGTGTGACTTTTTTTTCAATTTAATATACTTTATTAAATTTAACAAATAACAAACATCAAACATACAGACATACATAACATCAAACCATAACGAATACAATACGGATGACGGTAAGTTGTTTTTTTTTCAATTTAATATACTTTATTAAATTTAACAAACAGCAAACATCAAACGTACACCATTGTGGGACTTGTTGCTGGTTTTGGCAAAGCTCACGGGCAAGCCAATCGAACAGATGCACAGGTGTGAGATGTCTCACCTGTTGTGGAAGACCGCCTTCCTGGTGGCTATCATGTCAGCCAGAAGGATCAGTAAGCTCCAGGTGCTTTTGGTGGAGTCTCCTTACCTGGTCTTCCACAGGGACAGTGTTGTCCTGTGCCCCAACCCGAAGTTCCTCCCAAAGGTTGTGTCAGGGTTTCACCTGAATCAGGTGATGACTCTGCCGGTGTTCTTCCCGAATCACACTTCCGGAGGACGAATACAGGCTCCATACTTTGGACCCAAGGCAAGCGCTCACTTATTACAAAGAGCACACGGCTGGAGCTCGAGGAGAGGTTCACCAGTTGTTTGTCTCCTACGCTGAAGCCACACCTGGCAGACTTGCAGCCAAGCAGATGACTGGCATGTGGATCACATCCTGCATTAATCTCTGCTATAGGTTGGGAGCTTCCTAGAGGGCTAAAAGACTCATTCCACCTGCCATACCACTGCATTATTGGCTGCTTCTAGGGATGGCCCTATCCAGGAAATCTGCAGGGCTGCTACCTGGAAGTCAGCACACACGTTTATTTCCCATTACCAGATTGCCCTCAAGTCACTCCGGGATACTGGTTTTGGGGCCTCAGTTCTCCAATCTCTGTTCCCTAAGTAGGGTGTGTACGCCTTGCCTCCCTCCTTCAGGAGAACTGCTAAGAGTCTGCCAATAAGTGTGGATAGAACATATCCACATCCCTAGAAACACAGGTTACTCACCTGTAACAGTAGATCTTCCTGGACATAAAGTCTCCACCACTGTTTCACACTGATGGGAGTATGCCGGAGGTGCTTGGACCCAGTGAGAGCAAACTTTTTCAGGAGGGCCGGCGCCTGAGATGGAGCCGTGAGGAAGTGACACTGTGAACCTGGTGCTTGCGGTAATGACTATCTCGGCATCGACCCTCCAACCGCCTCAGTTCCTTTTTTTCCGCCGTCGAATGCACTTCAGTGATGACGCCACTCGCCCGCCGGGAGTTAAACTTCACTAGGAGCTTAGTTCAGTTTATTGTTTTGTATGTTATCTCAATCAGTACCGATTACATTTACTACTTCTAACTTGTACAAGAGAAGTCTTCAGCCCTTCATTGACAGTGTCGACCATGAGTGGGTCAGGTGACGGTAGTGAGACTTCCTATGAAAGCTGCTCAGTCGGTCAGGTCCGGTCTGCTGCCCTCCCCTGGTGGGGGGGGGTCAGACAATGGACGGTCCAATGCTTCCCGCGAAAGCATAAACGGAAACAGTCCCATTCTCGGCACCGTTTGGCCTTGAGTTCTTCTTCAACACATACGTCGAAGAAGAAATGGCATCACTCGAGGTCGCCCTCTGGTATGTCTGCACATAGACGGTTGGTTATTAGGGCCTGGCACCAGTATCCACCTCTTTCGGAGTCGCTGGTTTCTGTCTCTGGTAGCCAACCTCCTTGACACTGGAGCTCCTCTCCGCCTATTGGAGGAGCTTCTGATGAGCAGTGGCCTCAGAGGTTGGTCTGGTTGCCTGAACTGGCCAGTCTGCCATTGGGGCCTTCAGGCTGTTCTGTTTCAGAAGGGCGGGTGGGGCAGTTGGGCCGTCCTAGTCATGGAGCGCCTTCTTCGGTGCCGTTGACTCCGTGCTCGGGTGTCTATCCCCCTCACACAGCTGTGGCATAGGGGTCTACACTGATGCCTCTGTCTCCTGCCATTTTTCATTCTTTTCTTTCCAACCACAGTTCTCAGACTCCTGTAACATTGCCATCGTCCGCAGTGCTGACTTCTCTGGCGCTGGGGGCTCGGTCAGCACCATCTGCGGTGCCATGGGCTCTGTTGGCGCTGCCCATGGTGTGGGCTCTGTCAGCACCGTCTACAGTGCCGTGAGGTCTCTCGGTGCTGTATTCAGCACCGCAGGCTCTGTCAGTGCCATTTGCGGCACCGGGGGCCCTGTCGGTGCTGCGCTGTTTGTTGGTGCCATGTGTGATCCCATTTCCTTTGACAACTCCTTCTTTGTGCAGCGCCATCTGGTCTTCAGGGGTTTTCAACTCAGATTCTTACCTCTTCTCTTCTTCCTCCTGGTTTTCATTCCTTTCCTGTCTATACAGTCCCCCCTGGACTGTCAGGAGATGATTTTGAGCCTGATCCAGATCTTCGCCTGGGTGATGATGTTGATGCTGATGCTGCCCTGGGAACAGGGATCAGTCCTCCTGCAGAGCCTATTATTGAGGACCTTTCCTTTAAGTCTCTTCTCAAGAATTGAAATTCTACTCTTTCTCTCCAGAAATCGATCCTCGGAAGCTTTTGCATCTCCAATATCTTCGTGTCCCGGAAATCCATATAAATTTAACCCCTCCGGTACAGCCCTCTTTCGAGACCCTTTCACAGATGGTGTGGAAGAATCCGGTTCTTAATCTTCCTGGACACAAAGACTCCACCACTCATTCACACTGATGGGATCTATGCCGGAGCAAACTTTTTGCAAGAGGGCCAGCGCCAGAGATGGAGCCACAAGGAGTGGCACTGCAAGCCCCGGCTTGTGCGGTAAAGACTAACTCGGTGTCAACCCTCCAACTGCCTCAGTTCCTTTTTTCCCGCTTTCGAGTGCACTTCAGTGATGACGTCGATCGCCCACCGGGAGTCAAACTTTAAACTAACAGCATAGTTTTCAATTTATTGTTTTGTGATTTATCTCGAAGTACCAAGTAGATTTGATTTTATTCATTATTGAAAGAAGTGTTCAGCCCCCCATTGACAGAGTCGACCATGAGCGGGTCAGGTGATGGTAGGGAGACTTTATATGAAAGCTGTTCAGTCAGCCGGGCTACCCTCCCCGGAGGGTCAGTCTGACAACAGACGGTCCAATGCTCAGGGAGATGGGCAGTCTTCCGAAAGCATAAAAGGAAATGGTCCCATTTGTGGCACCGTTCAGCCTCGAGCTCTTCTTCGGTGCACAAGTCGAGAAAGAGAAGGCATCACTCGAGGTCACCTTCTGGCATGTCTGCATGTCGATGGTCGGTCATTGGGGCTAGGCACCGGTCTCCTCCTCTTTCGGAGTCGCTAGTTTCTGACCCCGGCGCCCAACTCCTTCGACACCGGAGTCTGTCCTTGCCTATTGAATCCAGCCTCAGATGAGCACTTTCACCAGTGGGCTGCTCTTATGGAGCAATGGGCTCGGAGGTTGGTCCAGCTGCCTGGCCCAGTCACTCCGGGGCCTTTAGGCTGCTCGAGGGACTGGGTAGGGTGGTTGGACCTTCCTAGTCACGCGGTGCCTTCTTCAGTGCTGTCGACTCCATGTTCAGGTGTTTTTCCCCTCACATGATTGCGGTGCAGGGGTCCACACTGATGCCTTTATCTCCTGTTAATTTTCCTTCAAATCGCAGTTTTCAGAACCTTGAGTCACTCTTGGAGCCGTCCACGGCACCATCTGTGGCACTGAGAGCTCTGTCGGTGCCGTCTGTGGTACCAGGCATTCTGTCATTGAGTGCCGGGGCTCTGTCAGTGCAATCCACAGTGGCAGGGCTCTGTCGGTGCTGGCCTGCGTGCTGAGGGCTCTGTCAGCACCATGGCCTTTGTTGACGCCATGTGCTGGGCTGTTTTCAATGGTGCCGACTTCCTTGGGTTTGGCACCGTGTTCTTCATCGGCGCTGGTGCTTGGTGCGGCGTCATCCAGCCTTCAGGGATTTTTAACTATGATTCTTTCCTCTTCTAATTTCCATTCTGATTTTCACTCCTTTCCTGTCCATACAGTTCCCCCTGGACTGTCAGGAGATGATTCTGAACCTGACCCACATCTTCATCTGGGTGATGATGTTGAAGGAGCAGGAGTTAATCCTGCTGCACAGCCTGTGGTTGAAGTCCTTTCCTTTAAATCTCTGCTGAAAAATTTTAATTCCACTCTTTCTCTCCAGATTACAGAAATTAATACTGGGAAGCTTTTAAGACTCCAATACCTACATGTCCCGGAGATCCCTATGGAGTTAACTCCTCCGGTACAACCATCTTTTGAGACCCTTTCTCAGATGGTATAGAACAATCCTGCTGTCATCCCTTTCATGGCTAAGTCCATAGATAGGAAGTACGCTTCTCCCAAGGATTGACCCATATTGGCCTCACAAGCTTTTGCTGATCCCATTGTAGTCTTGGCAGAGAATGATAAGGCCATCCTCCCTCAGGCATCCTCAGCCCAGCCTATCACTACAGAATCTTGTAAGATAGACACCTTAGGTAAGAGAGTCTTTGCTGCCTCCGCCCTGGGTATTTATATTGCCAGCTGCCAGGGCTATTTTTCTCAATATGAGTATGTCCTTTGGCATTCGCTTAAGCAAATGGTAGAAGCTCTGCCTGTCAGAAACAAATTCAGAGCTACTTCACACCATAACTAGGGGTATGGAGTCCAATAACCAACAAGTTAAAGCTGCAATGGATGCTTTCGATACTGCTTTTCGAGCAGAGGCAGCTGGCATTTGTACCCGTCGCCACTCTTGGCTGCATACTTTGGGTTTCACGAATGATGCCCAGCAGCAAGTCATGGCCTTACCTTTCGATGGTATGTATCTGTTCGGACCCCAGGTGGAACAAGATCTGGAAGACACACAGAAGACTAGGTCAGCCATTAAGATAGCTCGACCTGCACCCGCCCCCTCTCGGGAGGGTGCTAATAAGCGTCAGTTTCATAACCGTCAGTCCTTTCGGGGCAAAGGCGGGGGGGGGGCTTTAACAAAAGCCACACCCCACAGCCACAAAAGAAAATGCAGCAGAAGGCACAAGGCCCCAAAGTACCCAGTGCCACCTTCTGAGTTCTCGGCCCAGGTCCCACCTCAACTGCCCGAGGGGGACTCTTCCTCAGCAGTGGGAGGACGTCTGACCCAGCTCTACGACCGGTGGAAGTCTATAACATTAGACAAATGGGTCCTTCGGATAGTGTGCGAGGGGTATTCACTCAATCTTTCAGAACCCCGCCCCAGATCATCCCCCCAAATGACAGCCCAGACTGTCGGCAGTACAGTCAGACCTTCTTGCTTCCGAGGTGCAAGGCCTTCTGAACAACAGGGCAGTAGAAGTAGTTCCACCAGACCAACGAAACACAGGTTTCTAATCCCATTACTTTCTAGTTTCGAAGAAAACTGGAGGCATGCACCCCATTCTGAATCTCAGAAAGTTAAACAAATTCCTTCACAAGGAAAAGTTCAAGATGATATCTCTAGGTACCCTTTTACCTTTGATTCATCAGCATGATTGGTTAGCCTCCCTGGACATTCAGGATGCATACCAACACATTCTTATACACCCAAAGCAGCACAAATACCTGAGATTTGTAGTGTTGGGTCAACATTATCAGTTCAGAGTCCTGCCCTTTGGGCTATCCTTGGCACTTCGAGTTTTTACAGTGTTGTGCAATTCTCGCAGCGCATCTTGGGAAAATTGGAATTCAAGTGTTTCCATGTGTGGACGACTGGCTTCTAGCAAGCCCCTCCAGACAGGAAACTCTGGACGCTGTAGCCACAGCTTCAGACTTCCTCATGTCCATGGGAGTCCTGCCAAATCTCAACAAATAATAGTTGCAGCCCTCATAGAAACTCCTTTTCGTAGGAACTCTTCTGGATACCTCCTGTGTGAAAGCTTTTCTCCCAGAGGACAGAAGGATCGATATCCTACAGATGGCCCGGTACATCAGAGAGAACAACTCAAGTTTGAGCTATATCAATGCAACAGATGCTGGGTCTCATGGCATCCGCGGTATTCACTGTACCCCTAGCACGTCTCCACATGAGAACCTCTCAGTGTATGCTCAGTACTCAGTGGTTCCCAACTACTCACCCTCAGTTCTTTCTCATCAAGGTGACAGAACCTCTAAGGAAGTCACTCACCTGGTAGTCGCAAGAGGACAACCTTCTGGAAAGGTATCCCTTTGCTCCTCTGGATCATCAGATCTCCATTACCACGGACACGTCCCTGATGGGGTGGGGAGCTCACTGCCAGAATCTCCATTCCTAAGGTACATGGACTCAGGTCGAGTCCCAGCTTCACATAAACACCCTGGAAATGAGAGCCATCCTCTATGCAATCCAGGACTTGAAGGACATACTCTGTCACAAGAACATTCTCCTTCAAACAGACAACAAAGCAGTGATGTATGACATCAACAAGCAGGGCGGGGCACACTCTTATCCATTATGCAGGGAAGCTATGAGAGAGTGGGAATGGTGTCTGGGGCACATGGCTCTAATCCACGCAGTTTACCTGCCAGGCGTGCAGAACGAACTGGCAGACCATCTCAGCAGAACTGAGACAGATCCTCACGAGTGGTCTCTCGATTCAGCCATCACTTAGTCACTCTTCAAAGAGTGGGGAACTCCAGACCTGGACCTTTTTGCATCCCCACTCAACGCAAAACTGCCTCTCTTCTGCTCCAGAAATCCAGGACCTGGCATTTTCTGTCAGGATGTGTTCAGGCTGCAGTGGACAAAACACTTTCTATATGCCTTTCCTCCTCTTCCTCGAATTCAGAGAGTACTTCTCAAATTTGAGTCTCCGGGACACACAGTGATTCTCATTGCTCCCTTCTGGCCTCGACATATATGGTTCCCGCTGCTCAACAGCCTGTCAGCAACCCTCTCGAAGGCACTTCCCCTTCAGATGAACCTTCTCACCCAGCGGCCTGTGGTTCATCCCAATCTGAAGGCACTTCACCTTCACGCTTGGCTCCTGCAGAGATAGAGGAGAATAGGGTCAATGTTTCCCATAGAGTTTCAGATATTCTTTTGGCTGTGCATAAACCAGCCACTAGAAAGACCTACACAGCTAAATGGAAGTGTTTCTCTGGTATGCAAAATCCTCTTGGAACCCTTTTTCCTGCCCACCAAATAAAGTCTTGGAGTACGTTTTAGACCTCTCAAATTCTGGTCTGCAGTACTCTACTGTCAAAGTTCATCTCTGTGCCATTTCAGCTTATCATGTGCCGGTACATTCTTTGTCTCTGGCTCAGTTATCCATAGTTAAGAGGTTTCTTAAGGGTATTCTGCATACCAGATCTCCTATCAGACATCCAGTTGCAGCCTGGGACATTAACCTTGTGCTAGACATGCTCACTCGGACACCTTTCGAACCTCTAGCTACCTGCGAGTTGAAGTTCCTCACTTGGAAAACGGCCTTCCTGGTGGCCATCATTTCGGCCTGTAGAGTTTCTGAAACACATGCTCTGGTCACAGACCCCCTGTACACTGTATTTCACAAGGACAAAGTAGTTCTTAGGACTCACCCTAAGTTTCTCCCAAGGTTGTCTCAGAATTTCATCTAAACCAACTTTTAGTTCTACCTACCTACTTTGCTAACTTTCAGAATAACGGGGAATGCATCATTCATTCTTTGGATGTTAAAAGAGCACTGCAATTCTATCTCAATAGAACAAAAGAAATTCTCAAGGCTCAACAACTGTTTGTTTCCTTCAGCAAGACCCGGCTGGGTCAACCTGTTGCTATTAGGTGCATTTCAGCATGGCTGGTAGCATGCCTCCGCCATTGCTATTCTATGGCACAGGTTAAGCTGGAAGGCAGAGTGTACGCTCACTCTACTAGAGCAGTCGCAGCATCTCTGGTGGAAATCCGCAACGTGCCCATTGCAGATATTTGCAATGCGGCCACATGGAGCTCAGTGCATTCTTTTGTTAAGCACCATGCTTTGGATGTCCATGCCAGACGGCATCTGTCGTTTGGCTGGACTATCCTCAATGGACTTCTGTCCTAAATTGTGAGCTCTTAGTTTCTCCTGCCACCCGTCTCGGGGGGATTATTAGCTCGGTACTCTCCCATCAGTGTGAATGAGTGGTGGAGTCTTTATGTCCAGGAAGATATGGAAATTATGTACCTATCATAATTCTTGATCTTCTTGGATGAAGTCTCCATGATTCATTCACTTGCCCACCCTCCATCCCCAAGCTCACTTATCTGTTTGGTCTTTACTCCCTCAATGGCTGGGCTGTGAAGACTTCATTGTTGACCCTTCTTACATGGGTCATTTGGACTATCTTATGTCTGTTTTTAGCTTAGTCCTTCTAGGTTAGTTCGCTGCACCTCCTCAGAAAAAGGTCCTGAGGCGGTTGGAGGGTCGACTTACGAGATAGTCTACCAACACATGGTAATGCCGCTCCTCAGGACTCCATCTCTGGCGCTGGCCCTCTTCAAAAAGTTTGCTCCCGCAGGGTCCTTGCACCTCTGGTGTAGATCTCATCAGTGGAAATGAGTGGTGGAGACTTTGTCCAAGAAGATGAAGAATTATGGTATGTATGTGGTTTCCATTTCCTTTCATGGCCAAGTCCATAGATAGGAAGTATGCCCTTCCCAAGGATCGCACCATTTTGGCCTCACAAGCCTTTGCTGATGCCATTGTGGTCCTGGCAGAAAATGATAAGGCTGTCCTACCTCAGGAATCTACAGCTTGTCCTATAAACAAAGAATCTCGCAAGATAGACACCTTAGGTAAGAGAGTCTTTGCTGCCTCAACCCTGGGCTTGCGCATTGCCAGCTACCAGGGCTGTTTTTCTCAATATGAGTATGTCCTTTGGCATTCGCTCAAAGGAATGGTAGAAGCTTTGCTCGAATCGGAGGTTAACTCAGAGCTACTTCAAACCATAACTAGGGGTATTGAGTCCAGTAACCAACAGGTTAAAGCTGCAATGGATGCCTTTGATACTACTTCCCGGGCGGCAGTGGCTGGCATATGTACCCATCGCCACTCGGCTGCATACTTCGGGCTTCACGAATGACGACCAGCAACAAGTCATTGCTTTACCTTTTGATGGTATGTATCTGTTCGAACCTCAGGTGGAGCAAGCACTAGAGGCCATATGGAAGACTAGGTCTGCCATTAAGACAGCCAGACCTGCACCCATCCCCTCCCGACGGGGTGGAAACATGCTCCAGTTTCACAACCGTCAGTCCTTTCGGGGCAAAGGCAGAAGAGGTTTTAACAGAAACAAGAACCCTCAGCCGCAAAAGAAAATGCAGCAGAAGGCACGAGCCCCAAAAGTGCCCAGTGCCACCTTCTGAGTTTCAAACAACATGAAGTCTTGCTATATTATGACAATTGCAGTATGATCGCAGGTTAGAACTGCTCCGGAGGTGAAATAGTTAACTTCCATGCAAGGCATGGAATCTTGAGCGCGAGCTCGGTTAATGAAGCTCTGTCTGCTTGCTTTCAAACCCAAACCGTCAGATTCTTTACTCCGCCTCACTGAACAGTCGCTCCGGAGATTTCTCCTTTTGCTCGGTTCATTTTCACGGTTTAAAACAGTTTAAAAATATTAAATTTAACTGCAACCATTCGGTTCAAGCTCTGTCTGTGGTAACGTAAGTAATAGATAGGTTTTTCATACGAATTCTGTGTGGAACTTGTAAAATGTTGATCGGTTCGGTTTGAACCGATTAGGTTGCATTTTCAATTGCATTTCTGTTGCTAGTCCTTTTTAGAGTGCGGTTCTCAGTTCCTATTGGTTCTAAAAAAAATGGATTTAATTACGTTTTTTTCCACGACCCGTGACACGGTTAGGAACCGATAGGAGAGTCTTCCTTGGCGGATTGCCATAAACGGGCAAGTTTTTGGTTAGGCTGGCATAATGTCTGAGAAACCTAAAAGAAAAACCGGGCTCACTGGGTTTCAGCACTCGTTGTCTGTGGGGAAGCCTTTGCCAAGGCTGACCTCACACCACCTGTGTTTATTGCCTGGGGTTTGACCACCTCGATTCAGACTGCCAGATTTGCAGAATTTCCTGCTGCCACCGTTGAAAGAGAGTTGGTAGGCTCAGGAAAGAGAGGCCAAAAGTTCGCTGACCCGGATGGCCAGCCCGGTTCGGTGCCATCCGAACCTGAGGGAGTGCCCTCTGACCAGGGCCATACTTCCTCAGGCAAACGAAGAGCTGGCTCCGAGGAGCCAGTTCCTGCAAAAAGGACTAGAAAGACTGCTGCTGTGGAAAAAGTCCTTTCCCCAACAGCTGAAGAGATAGCCAAAGCAATACAAATTGTCCAGTCTCTTTCCCCGGTTCCTGAACCATCCCCATCTGGGAGACGTTCGGTTCACCAAGTCCCATCGGTTCAGAATTATGATTTTGAGGAATTTTATGAACTGTGGGGGGAGGAGAGTATGAAGAGAGTAATTATGGTCTGGAAGATCTGGACGCTCCTATTGAGCCAGATACCTCTCCAGACAGACCTTTAGGGGTTCCCCCTAGGCTTTCTGAGTCCCCTGCTCATTTCATCTTTTACAAGAAGGTTGCTGAAACTCTTCAGCTTCCTGTTGAGGAAGCTGTGGATGATCAGGAAGAGCCTGATTATGTGGAAATGATGGATATTCCAGATCTAAGAGACTGTCTATTCCCTTCATAAATCTTTCAGGAAACAGACAGTAAAGTTTTAAAAACTCCTCATTCTATACCTCCTGTGGATAAAAGGATGGACAGAAGGTATACTTTATCAGGTTCTGACATAGAATTTCTCACACAGCAATGCAGCCATGTGGGTGTGGTGCAGGCTGCAGCCTGTGACAAGGCAAATATCCCCCTAGCTTCACATCCTCCTGAAAAGGACTCCAGGAAGATTGATGCTATGGCAAAGAAACAGTATATGGCAGCATCCTTGGGGCTCAGACAAGCAAATTACATGGCTTATGCTGCCAGATACCAGAAATCCAGATGGGATACTGTGCTGGCTCTAGTGAAACAACTCCCTGACAAGTTTGCCAGGGATCTGGAACAGGTAGCTTTAGATGGTATCGAGGCATCAAAAATGCAATTTCATGCTGCGGTGGACTCTAATGATGTATCAACTAGAGTTATGGCTACTTCTGTGACTCTTCGCAGAATGGCCTGGCTCAGATGCACCACACTGTCACAGGATACCCAGTCAAAAGCCATTGATTTTCCTGTGATTGGCAATTCTTTGTTTGGGGAGCAAACAGAGAATTATATGAAGAAAATGGATGAATACAGGACCACCTATCGGAGTGCACAGGCCAAGGAAAGGCAGGTCACTCCTCAGAAGCAGCCCCTGGGGCAAAGGCAGGCCTTTTCATAGGCCTTTTTATCAGGCTCAAGCCTCCTCTTCCTCCTATACCCAGAGGGGATTCTTTAGAGGAAGGGGCAGGAGGGGTTCAAGCAGGCCTGCTTCCACTCCTCAGCCCAAAGCCCCTGCCAAGCAGGCACCCTGATGGGGTAGCCAGGGCCGCTTCTCCTCTACCAGTAGGGGGCAGGCTGGCTTACTTTGTCCAGGACTGGAAGTCTCTCACATCAGACAAGTGGGTCCTGGAAGTAGTAAGCCAGGGACTGGTACTCGGCTTCAAAAAATTTCCGAAGCTGAGGATCAGGTCTTTTCCTCCTGCATCTCCATCAGAGGCACTCGCCTTAGAGTCAGAGGTCTCCACCCTCCTCGCTCTCAGAGCCGTGGAAAGGGTTCCACCGCTACACCAGGGCAAAGGGTTGTACTCCAGGTACTTCCTTACCCCAAAAAAGACAGGAGAATGGCGGCCCATCCTGGATCTCAGATACCTAAACAAGCACCTTTTAAAACCAAAGTTCAAAATGGTGACTCTGGCAATCATTTTACCTTCCCTAAAGCCAAGGGACTGGCTAGCATCCCTGGACCTCAAGGATGCCTACTTCCATATTCTTATCAGAAGCTCCCACCGAAAGTACCTCAGGTTCCAGCTGCCCTCAGGCCATTACCAGTTCAGGGCAATGCCCTTCGGACTCACTTCGGCTCCAAGGGTATTTACCAAGTGTCTGGCAGTAGCAATAGCTTGCCTAAGAAGGCAAAAGATTTCCATCTTTCCTTATTTGGACGATTGGCTCATTGTAGGACAATCCCCAGATCAGGTCAACCTGCATCTTCAAATAACCCAGCAACTGCTTACGTCACTAGGTTTCCTTCTGAATCTCTCAAAAGTCAGTACTGGAGCCTTTCCAGCTCCTAACCTTCATAGGCGCAGAGCTCAATACCCAGGAAGCCAGGGCCTTCCTCCCTCTAGACAGGGCAAACGCCCTTGTCTCCCTGGCCTCTTCATTCACCCTGCAGGTCTCTCGACCAGCAAGGCATTTTCTGCAGCTCCTAGGGCACATGGCTGCTTCCACAGCAGTTGTGCAGGGAACAAGGTTTCAAATGAGAGACATTCAGTTCCATCTGAGGGCCTTTTGGTCTCAAAGAAAGGATCCTCTTACCAAACTGATCCCAATTACTCAACCCTGATCCAAGCCCTTCGGTGGTGGCAGGATCAGAGCAATCTGAGACAAGGAGTTCCCTTTGTCACTCAGCCTCACTCATTAATCCTTACTACAGATGCATCCCTCTTGGGGTGGGGGGCCCACATGGGCGACCTCACTACCCAGGGACTGTGGTCCCCACAGGAATCTCTGCTCCCCATCAACCTGTTGGAGCTCAGAGCAGTTTTTCTAGCACTTCAAGCTTTCTCAGAATCTGTTCAGAACAAGAATGTGCAGGTCACAACAGACAACACCACTACAATGTGGTACATCAACAAGCAGGGGCACTCGGTCTACGGCCTTGTGCACCGAAGCCATGAAGTTGTGGTCTCTGGCGTACTCCCTGAACACCTCCCTTTCAGCAGTTCACCTCCCAGGCAAAGACAATGTCCTGGCAGATGCTCTCAGCAGGATCTCTCAGTGCCATCACGAGTGGTCCCTGGATCCCCTGGGTCTGGGAGTGGTATTTGCCAAATGGGGCACCCCACAAATAGATCTCTTTGCAGCTCCAGACAATCATCAACTTCCTCTCTTTTGCTGCAGGCCTCCAGTCTTGGGCTCAGTCCCTCTGGATGCCTTAGCCCTCAGCTGGGAAGGGAAGTTCCTCTATGCCTTCCCTCCTTTCCCTCTCCTGCTCAAAGTGCTAGTCAAAATCAGAGCCCAATCCTGCAGGGTCATTCTGATTGCCCCGGATTGGGCCAGGCAACCCTGGTATCCTCTCCTCCTGTCCTTAGCAGTCCATCCTCCCCTGTGCCTTCCCAGGAATTACAATCTGTTAACATGTGCCCAGGGAAGGGTTTGGTACCCGAATCTCAAGTCTCTCAATCTCGAGGCCTGGTTCTTGAAGAGCTAGAGTTTGCTGGCCTACACCTCTCTCAAGGTGTAATGGATATACTCAAGGCTTCTAGGAAGCCTTCTACCAGGGCTACTTATAACTCCAAATGGAAAAGATTTCCCATATGGTGCTCGGAAAAGAATATTCCCCCAGGCACTGCTGATTTACCCACAGTCCTAGATTATATGGTCCATCTAAACACTTTAGGGCTGAGACCAGCTACCCTGAAGGTACATTTGGCAGCTGTCTCTGCTTTTCTTTCAGCAGGTAAACATAGAAACATAAACATAGAAACATAGAATTTGTCGGCAGATAAGGACCGCTTGGCCCACCTAGTCTGCCCATTTTCCTACCTAACAGATAAGCTGCAGATCCTAGTTAACCAACAGCTTAATTCCTCCTACCCCCCACTAGGACTGCCCTATGCCTGTCCCATGCATTCTTGAAGTCCTCCACTGTTCTTGACTCCACGGCCTCTTCAGGGAGGCTGTTCCATGCATCCACAACCCTCTCAGTGAAAAAATACTTCCTCACATTACCTCTGAGCCATTCCCCTCTATCTTCAAATTGTGCCCCCTTGTTCTTGCACATCTCTTTTTCTGGAAGATGCTACCCTCTTGGACTTTGTTAATTCCCTTGAGGTACTTGAAAGTTTCTATCATGTCCCTCTCTCCTTCTTTCCTCAAGGGTATACATATTAAGCTCCTTTAGTCTTTCTTCATATGTCTTCTGGTGCAGACCCTGCACCATTTGGTGCCCTCCTCTGGACAGCCTCCCTCTGTCTATGTCTTACATAGAATACAGATAGTATACATAGACAGTGTATGGAGAATGAGGGCCTATGGCCCACCTAGTCTGCCCATTTGAGCTTGTAAGTTCAGTTTGTTTTCCTAGAAGTCTATTTCCTCACCCCTGACCTCTAGAATTCCTTTATGTCTATCCCATGCATTCTTAAATCCGTGATTGTTTCAGCCCCCACCACTTCCTCTGGCAGGGTGTTCCACTTGTCCACCACCCATTCTGTGAATAAATTCTTTCTCATGTTTCCTCTGAATCGTCCTCCCTCCAACTTCATCCCATGCCCTCTAGTCCTGAAACATCTTTTTCGCTTAAAAATAGTGTTTTCCTGCACCCTGTTCCTCCCTGTAAGATACTTGTATGTCTCTATCATATCCCCTCTCTCCCTCCTCTCCTCCAGGGAGTACATGTTCAGTTCCTTCAACCTGTCTTCATAGGACTTGTGATGCAACCCATGCACCATCTTTGTTGCCCTCCTCTGAACCTTCTCTACCCTGTCTATGTCCTTACGTAGGTATTCCCTATCCCTATAAACCCTCTCCTCTTTCATCTCACCCTGTATTTACCAGGTTTTTTTAAGGGTTTGCTTCACACTAACCCTCCATTCAGGGACCCTGCCCCTGCCTGGGACCTCAATGTTTGCATTGCTCAGCTCATGCAACCTCCTTTCGAGCCCTTGTCTTCAGCTGAGCTTAAGTTCCTGACTTGGAAAACTGTGTTTTTGGTTGCTATCACCTCTGCCAGACGCATAAGTGAATTGCAAGCATTGTCAGTGGAGCCAGACTTTATCTCATTTCACAGAGATAAGGTAGTCCTTCGGACTAATAGAAAGTTCTTGCCTAAGGTGGTTTCGGATTTCCACCTTAATCAATCTATTTCTCTCCCTGTTTACTTCACTGATCATTCTTCCTCTGGTGAGAGAGGCTGCACAGCTTAGATGTAAAGAGGCCCTTAGCTACTACATGGAGCGTACCAAGGGTCACAGGTTTGACTCCCTCCAACTGTTCCTCACTTATGGTGAGGTTGGGAAAGGGAAACCTGCCACTAAAAGATCCATTGCCAGGTGGATTGTCTCTTGTATCCAATTCTGTTATGAAAAACTGGGTAAGACTCCCCCCTCAGGCCTGAGGGCTCACTCTACCAGAGGTACAGCTGCTTCTCTGGCTGCTGCCAGAGACATCCCCATTCTAGAGATATGTCAAGCAGCTACCTGGAAAACGGTTCACACTTTTACCAAGCATTATTCCTTGGACATTCAAGCTAGGAGTGATGCTCGGTTTGGCACAGCTGTCCTTCAGAGCCTATTCCCTAAGTAGGTTCTGTCCCTCCTCCATGGGGGTACTGCTGTGTAGTCTGCAATTGTCATAATATAGCAAGACTTCACGTTGTTTGAAGAAAAAATTACTCACCTTAGTAATGTTGTTTCTTCTAATGGAGTTTTGCTATATTATGACCTCCCTCCCTGCCTGCCCCTCTCAGAACCTCGTTTTTGCGCTATGGGTGGGCATCACAGTGTTGGCACTCTGTTTTTCTTGCCACTTTGTTGTTTTGTTTTCACCCTCCTTAGGGTGAGTGTGTTTTTATTTCATTATTGGGTCCCTTGACTTGAGTCTTTTTTCGTGACCAACAAGTGTGTTTGTTAGGGTATTAGTCAGTTGGCTAGTGTAGGTTTACAGCTTCCACACAGAACATTAGTGAGTTTTAGCTCGTAAACTGCATCTGCAGCCTACATCTGACTAACGAGGGAGTCAGTGCATTGGGGCAGAAGTTTGACATCTTTGCAGAATATTTAAACTAGCAAATGGGGAGAGGGGTGCAGCACCCCATACGTCGAATGGGAAGAACACCCTTCCCCCCTCAGCTAGTTGTCAAACAGGAATTCAGCGTGTTTGCTGTTCATTTGCATCACCAGGTAAGAAAAAGGTTTGTCTCCCCATACGATGCACAGGGTAATGCCAAACTTCACCCAACAACTAACACACCAAAATCTGGCCAATGGAAAATCATGTACACAATGCTCACAGCCTGGAAATAAGATCCCAGACCTGCAGGCAATAATGTCAGAGGCTAAACTGGACATAGCAATTAGTGAGACGTGGTTTACCAGTAACCACACTTGGGAGACTTCAGTACCTGGCTATGTATTGTTCAGAAGAGACCGAGGTGCAAAGGGGGAGGAGTGGCCCTGTATGTTAATGAAAATATCAAAGCTACAGAAATTCAGAATACACATAAGGAGCCAGAAGAACTGTGGGTCACCCTGGAAACAGGAAATGGGACAGCCATAAGAACTGGGGTTGTCTACAGGCCCCCAGACCAGAGGAGGACATAGACACATTACTGTTAGAAGATATACAAAACATGACAGCTAAAGGAGGTTCTGATAATGGGAGACTTCAACATGCCAGATACAGATTGGTCAATACCAGCAGGAACATCTGCCAGAACTAGACTCATAGTGGATTCCCTGCAGGGAGGGCCTCCAAACAACTGGTACAGCAACCCACAGAGACAGGGCTATCCTAGATCTAGTACTGACTAACAAAGAAGGGATCACAGATCTCCAGGTAGAAGGTCACCTGGGGGCCAGTGACCATCACATGGTATGGTTCAATTTGGCTACTACATCTAAATCATCCCATTCCAAGGCAAAAATATGGGACTTCAGAGGAGCTGACTTTGATAAGATGGCCAACAGGTTAAGCTAGCCCTGGCAAAAAGAAACACAGGTGAGGGTTACAGGCAGAGTGGGCAAGCATTAAGGATGCAATACTTGAAGCAACATCCCATTGTGTTAGACAGAAAGGAAGTGCAAAGAAAAGGAAACCACTTTGGTTCTCAAATACAGTAGCAGAAAAGGTCAGAGCCAAAAGGCTGGCCTTCAGGAAATATAAGGAACACAGCGGATGAAGATAGGAGGCATACCAAACTGCCCTAAGGAAGCAGGTAAGGCAGTAAGGCAGGCAAAGTCCCAAACTGAGGAAACACTAGCACGAACAGTAAAGAAGGTGACAAGACTTTCTATAGATACATTAGTGCAAGGAGAAAGTCCAGAGGGGTTATTGCTAAGCTAATGGAGAAAAAGGAGCATGTGAGGAGGAGGACCTGTAAAGGCATCTATCCTAAATAGATACTTTTGCTCAGTATTTACTGAAGAGAGGTAGGGCAGGGCCCACAGCTCACCATCATGGACACAGGGGCACAGGGGGAGGAGGTGGGCACTACTCCTTCACAAAGAAAGGGTCCTACAGAGCTTGCTAGCTCAGGGTGGATAAGGCAATGGGACCTGATGGCATACATCCCAGGATACTTAGGGAGCTAAAGGAGGAACTAGCAGAGCCATTAGCAGAATTGTTTAGTGAGTCTTTGAGCACAGGAGAGGTCCCAGAAGACTGGAGAAGGGCTCATGTGATCCCGCTCCACAAGAGTGGTAGCAGGGAGGAGGCAGGGAACTACAGACCAGTCAGTCTTACCTCAGTAGTGGGCAAGATTATGGAGGCACTCCTTAAGGAAAGGATAGTGCAACACCTGGAATCCATAGGGGCACAGGATCCAAGACAGCATGGGTTTACAAAAGGAAGGTCCTGTCGAACTAATCTCATAGATTTCTTTGACTGGGTAACCAGAGTGGTGGACCAAGGGGGAGCAGTTGATGTCGCCTACCTTGACTTCAGCAAAGCTTTTGACACTGTTCCACATAGAAGATTGATAAATAAGCTGGGTAGGCTCGGGGTGGGTCAGAAGTTGGTCAACTGGGTGGCAAACTGGTTGACGGGCAGAAAACAGAGAGTGGTGGTAAATGGTATACAGTCAGAAGAGATGCAAGTCACAAGTGGGGTACCTCAGGGATCAGTCCTGGGGCCAGTCCTCTTCAACATCTTCATTAGTGACCTTGCAGATGGACTAGAGGGTAAGGCTTGTCTGTTTGCAGATGACTCCAAGATCTGCAACAGAGTAGATGATCCAGATGGGGTGGGAAGAATGAGAAGAGATCTGGATAAACTAGCAGAATGGTCAGAAGAGTGGCAACTGGGATTTAATGCAAAGAAGTGCAAAATCATGCACATAGGGAAGAGAAACCCTGAAGCTACCTATAGGCTAGGAGGGGAGTTGCTAGCAGTCACAAAGGAAGAAAGAGACTTGGGCATCATCATCACTGATGACCTAAAATCATCCAAGCAGACCTCTAAAGCAGTAGGTAAGGCTAGGGGGTGTTAGGGTGTATTAGTAGGGTATATGTCGTAAGAGGGAGTGTAATCCTCTGTACAAGACACTGGTTAGGGCCCCATCTGGAGTACTGCATGCAGTATTGGAGGCCACACCTTCACAAGGACATTAACCAAATTGAGGCAGTCCAGAGAAGGGCAACCAAAATGGTGCAGGGACTGCATCAGAAGACATATGAGGACAGATTAGCAGAGCTCAATATGTATACCCTTGAGCAAAGGAGGAGAGAGTGATATGATCGAGGCATTCAAACACCTTAAGGGCATAAACAAGGTGAAAGAGTCTAACATGTTTAAATATAAGAAAAATAGCAGGACAAGAGGACACAGCATGAGATTAGAGGAGGCCGATTAAGGGGAATGTGAGGAAATTCTTTTTCACAGAAAGGGTTGTGGATGCATGGAATGGCTTACCACAAGAAGTGGTGGCTATGAATATAGTGCAGGGCTTCAAACAGGCATGGGATAGGCATAAGGGAGCAATACAAATGACTATGAATAGATAGGTCACTGACAGAGCAAAGGCCGATGGCACATTTATAAGGTAGAAAAAGAAATGGGCAGACTGGATGGGCCTTACGGTCCTTATCTGCCGTCAACTTCTATGTAAGATCTGACGGTTTGGGTTTGAAAGCAAGCAGACAGAGCTTCATTAACCGAGCTCACGCTCAAGATTCCATGCCTTGCATGGAAGTTAACTATTTCACCTCCGGAGCAGTTCTAACCTGCGGTCATACTGCAATTGTCATAATATAGCAAGACTCAATTAGAAGAAACAACATTACTAAGGTGAGTAACTTTTTCTTCCGGCCCAGGTTCCACCTCAGCTGTTCGAGAGGGAATCCTCCTCAGCAGTGGGAGGACGTCTGACTCAGTTCTACAACCAGTGGAAATCTATTATGTCAGACAAATGGGTCCTCAGGATAATCCTCAAGGGGTACTCTCTTAGTCTTTCGGAAACCCCTCTGGATCATCCTCCGAAACGACAGCCCAGACTGTCGGCGGTACAGACCTTCTTGCTTCCAAGGTACAAGGTCTTCTGAACAACAGGGCAGTAGAAGTAGTTCCACTGGATCAACGAAACACAGGGTTCTACTCCCATTACTTTCTGGTCCCAAAGGAAACCGATGGCATGCACCCCATTCTGGATCTCAGAAAGTTAAATAAGTTCCTTCACAAGGAGAAGTTTAAGATGATATCACTCGGTTCCCTGCTACCTTTGATTCATCAACATGATTGGCTAGGCTCCCTGGACATGCAAGATGCCTACCAACACATTCTCATACACTCAAAGCACCACAGATACCTGAGGTTTGTGGCATTGGGTCAACACTATCAGTTTAGAGTCCTGCTGTCCTCAGCACCTTGAGGTTTTACAAAGAGTTGTGCAGTTCCCGTGGTGCACCTCAGGAAAATCGGAATACAAGTGATCTTCCTGGACATAAAGTCTCCACCACTCATTCACACTGATGGGATCTACACCGGAGGCACTAGGACCCAATGGGAGCAAACTTTTTTGCAGGAGGGTCGGCACCAGAGATGGAGCCATGAGGAGCGGCGCCACGAGCCTTGACTCATGCAGCAATGACTATCTCAGCATCGACCCTCCAACCTCTTCAGTTCCTTTTTTCCCCGCCGTTGAGTACGCTATAGTGACGATGTAGCTCACCCATCAGGAGTGAAACTTCAAGCTAGCAGCATAGTTTTCAGTTTTTTATTTTGTAGTATTTCTTGAAAGAAAGTACCGCTTACTTTAATTTATTATAAGAAAGACGTCTCAGCCTACATTGATGGAGTCGACCATGAGCGGGTCAGGTGACGGTAGGGAGACTTCATATGAAAGTTGTTCAGTCAGCCGGGCTGGGTCTGGTCTGCCGCCCTCTCCGGAGGAAGGGTCTGACAATGGACGATCAATGCCCGGGAGGGCGTCCCGGAAGCATAAAAGAAAGCGGTCACACTCTACGGCTGCCGATCTCGACACTTATTAAACCGTGGGTCCAGAAAGAAGGCATTGCACCGATTTGCCTTCTGAGTATGTCTGCACATTGACGGTTGGTCATTGGGGTCAGTTGCCAGTCTCCTCCAGAGTCGCCAGTTCCAGTCTCTGGTCTCCGACCTCTTCGACATCGGAGCCCTTCCCCACCTTCTGGTAGGGCTTCAGATGAGCAGTTTCATCAGTGGGCCGCTCTGATGGAGCAGTGGGCTCAGAGGTTGGTCCAGCTGCCTAGCCTGGTCACTCAGGGGCCCTTGGACCCTTCAGGTGATCGGTTATGGCAGTTGGGCCTCCCTAGTCACACTTTGCCTTCTTCAGTGCCGTCGACTCCACGCTCAGGTGTTTTCCCCCCTCACATGGCTGCGGCGCAGGGGGTCACACCGATGCCTCTTTCTCCTGCTTCTTTTCCTTCTTTTGCCTCAAATCTTGGTTTTCAGGGCCCTGCAATGGTTTCGGCATCATCTGCATCATTGGGTCACTCGGCGCTGTCCTCGGCGTCAATGCTTCTGATGGCGCTGTCCTCGGTGGCGTTGAGGTTGTTGGCACTGTTCTCAGTGCCGTTGAGGTTGTTGGTGCCATGTGGCTTAGCGCCGAGGGCTCTGTCGGTGCTGTGCGCTGTGCTGGGCCTTGGTCACAGACCCTCTGTATACTTTGTTTCATAAGGACAAAGTGGTTCTTAGGACCCATCCTAAGTTTCTCCCTAAGGTTGTTTCAGAATTCCATCTAAACCAACCTTTGGTCCTACCTACTTACTTTGCGAACTTCCAAAATGAAGGAGAGCGTACCCTTCATTATTTGGATGTGAAAAGACCTTTGCATTTCTATTTAGATAGAACAAAACATTTTCGCAAAGCTCAACAACTGTTTGTTTCCTTCGATGAGACCCAGCTGGGTCAACCTGTAGCTATCAGATGCATTTCAACATGGCTGGTGGCATGCCTTCGCCACTGTTATTCCATGGTGCAGGTTAAGCTGGAGGGCAGTGTACGCTTACTCTACTAGAGCAGTTGCGGCATCCCTGACGGAAATCCGCAATGTGCTCATTGCAGATATTTGCATTGTGGTTACATGGAGCTCAGTGCATACTTTTGTCAAGCACTATACCCTGGATGTCCAAGCCAGGCGACATATTTCATTTAGCAGAACCATCCTTAATGGACTTCTGTCCTAAATTTGTGAGCTCTTGGTCTCTTCTGCTGCCCTCTCGGAGGATTATTAGCTCGGTACTCTCCCATCAGTGTGAATGAGTGGTGGAGACTTTATGTCCAGGAAGATATGGAAATTACGTACCTACCGTAATTCTTGATCTTCTTGGACGAAGTCTCCACCACTCATTCACACGCTCACCCTCCATCCGCCGAGCTCGCCTCTGTTGTTGGTCTTCACTCCCTCAGTCTTTGGGCTGTGAAGATTTCTTTCTTTGACCCTTCTTGTACGGGTCTTCCAGACTATCTTATGTCCGTTTTTTTTTTTGTTAGGCTGTCCTTCTAGGTTAGTTATGCTGCACCTCCTCTGTAAAAAAGGTACTGAGGCGTTAGAGGGTCGAGACCGAGATAGTCATTGCCACATGAGCCGAGACTCACAGCGCCGGTCCTCGCGCTCCATCTCTGGTGCCGACCCTCCTGCTAAAAGGTTTGCTCCTGCTGGGTCCTAGCGCCTCCAGCGTAGATCCCATCAGTGTGAATGAGTGGTGGAGACGTCATCCAAGAAGATCAAGAATTATGGAAGGTACATAATTTCCCTTTCCCATATCTAGACAACTGGCTCCTAGCAAGTCCCTCCAGGCAAGAGACTCTGGAGGCCGTGGCCACGACCTCAGACTTCCTCATGTACAATGGAGTCTTGTTGAACATCAGCAAGTCACAGTTGCAGCCCCCCCCAGAAGCTCGTCTTCATAGGAACTCTTCTGGACATCTCCTGTGTGAAGGCTTTTCTTCCAGAGGACAGAAGGACGATACCTTACAGATGGCCCAATACATCAGAGAACACAACTCAGTTCAGGCTATCTCGATGCAGTGGATGCTGGGCCTCATGGCATCCTCGGTGTTCACTGTACCCTTGGCTCATCTTCACATGAGAACCTCTCAATGGATGCTCAGTGCTCAGTGGTCTCCACTCCCTCACCCTCAGTCTTTTCTCATCAAGGTGATGGAACCTCTGAAGAGGTCACTCACCTGGTGGTCTCAGGAGGACAACCTTCTGGAAAAATATCCCTTCACCCCTCTGAATCATCAGATCTCCATTACCACAGACATGTCTCTGATGGGTTGGGGAGCTCACACACACAGGGTACGTGGACTCAGGACGAGTCTCAACTTCACATAAACATCCTGGAAATGAGAGCCATCCTCTAAGCAGTCCGAGCTTTGGAGGACATACTCTGTCACAAGAACTTTCTCCTCCAAATGGACAACAATGCAGTGATGTACTACATCAACAAACAGGGTGGTGCACACTCCTACCCATTATGCAGGGAAGCGATGAGAGAGTGGGAATGGTGTTTGGAGCACAAGGCTCTGATTCAGGCTGTTTACCTGCCAGGAGTACAAAACGACCTGGTAGACCATCTCAGCAGAACAGAGGTAGATCCTCACGAGTGGTCTCTCAACTTCAAACGTCGTTCAGTCACTCTTCAAAGAGTGGGGTACTCCAGATCTGGACCTTTTTGCGTCCCCACTCAACACAAAACTGCCTCTCTTCTGCTCCAGGACCTGGCATTTTTCGTCAGGATGCATTCAGGCTGCAGTGGACAAAACGCTTTTTGTACACTTTTCCTCCTCTTCCCCTAATTCAGAGGGTACTGCTCAAATTGGAGTCTCGGGAGGGCAGAATGATTCTCATTGCCCCCTTCTGACCTCGGCAGATATGGATCTTATCTGTGTCAATCTTCACCATTCATCACAGATGGGTACTGGCTGGAGGTCAGGACCTTGCGGGAACTTTTTTTTAAAAAAAGGGGTAGGTGGAGCCGACACTCCATCGGCGCCGCCCTCAAGGCCAACGTACTGCGTGGCACTCGAGGGTTGGCCGTTAGGCTGTGTCGACTCAGCCTGCCTACTAGTTCTTCATCTCCCGCCATCGAGGTCGCCTCGTGGAAGCTTCTCTCCAGTTTTTAGGCCTTCAGCCTTTTTGAAATCGACGTTTCAGTCCATCGGTTGCCTGCCGGTTCTGTGTTCTGCCTCCACTCAACGTCGCCCGGTAAGATCTTTCCTTTTTATTTGAATTCTGTGACGTCGAGTCTGTTTAGATGTTATTTTCTCCGTAGGTCATGTCTCAGTTGGAGGGTAAAAAGTCTTCAAAGATGGGTCGGCCCCCATGCGTCGGTGCCCGTGCGGCCGAACGTTTTCTGTCACCGACCAGCACGACCGGTGTGTTGCGTGTCTTGGCCCGCTTCACGACATGGACTCATGCGATGCCTGCTTCTCCATGGACCACCGGGTCCTCGAACAGCATGTGTTGAAAGTGGGATGAGCTCCACCGACTTTCGGGGGTAGGGTTCGCACTCGTCGGGCCAAGCCGCACTCTCTCGGCCCTTCCTCCGGGACCCTCCCGGTTCTATACGGACCGACGAGGAGGGAGCCTCGGCTTCTTGTAGCCTGGCCATCGCCGAGGCTCCTCCCGCAGTGCAGGAGGCCCGTCCCGCTTCCTCCCGGGAGCGGGCGGGAGTCACCGCCACGGCAATTGCCCCTTCGGGGGTGAAGGCTCCTCTGGTGTCGCTCCCGCGGCTTGGAAGGCCTGGATCGGCGCCATCCTCGACACCACCGGTCGGCGCCGTCGGAGCCTTCGGTGCCGTTTGTGGCGCTATGGGCCCTGTCGGCACCGTCGTCGGCGCCGACACTGCTCGCGGTGCCGTGGGACAGGATCAGGCATCCTCCTTTGCCATGTCTCGCCTCGGCGCCATCCTCGACGCTGAGGTTGAGCATGGCGCCGTGCCTTTGTGGCTTGGCGCCGTAGGGCCTTCGACTCCGGCTGTCGGTGCCGTCCTCGGCGCCATCCACACTCTTGGTGCCATTCGCAATGCCGAGGGGCCGGTCAGTGCTGTGTTTGGCGCCGGATCTGCGTTCAGGGCCGTCATCGGCGCCGCTTCGGTCCTCGGTGCCACTCGTGGCGCCGTGGGGCCGAGCGGTGACGTCGTCAGTGCCGAGGTTGCTGCTGGGGCTGCTGTCGGCGCCGTCCCTGTCACTGGTACTGCCCCCAGTGCTGGTGGACTTGACGGTGCCACGTCTGGCCCTGGCTCTGGACCTTTGGCTCGAGCTGCCCCGGTGCCTCCTGCAGGTCCCAGTCACGGGGTTGTGGAGGGCACTAGTGCCATCTCGGCCACAACTCTGGCTGCCGGGCCCACTGGCAAGGTTGGTTCTGCCCGCCTTCCTACTGTTTGGCTCAGAGCTTTGGACTCTACCTCGTCGGAGTCGAGCTCCGAGTCAGACGAGCAGTCACACCCTTCGGGGTTGACGGCGGAGGAGGGCACCCCTGTGGTCTCGTCGACGAGTCGTAGCCAGCCCCCTACTGAGGAGAGTCAGGTGGCCCCTGAGACTAATAATAATAATAAAATTTATTTGATTGAGCGCCTTTCAAATATTTCAAGGTGCTGTACAAACATCATTACATTTAACATAACCAAACAAGCAATAGCAATACAACAGATAAAATATATAAAATAAACAATTTAAAATACAGCAGGAAAAGCCTGAATCCATAGGTATGACTTTAAGGCCTTCTTAAACCTATCCACAGTTGTACTTTCTCAGAGCTGACGGGGCAGAGAAATCAAAGGGTGGGAACATCGAAGCCAGAAGCACGGGCTCCAGAAGACTTCAAATTCACTCTTGGAATCTCCAGCAACCCCTCGTCAGCCGAGCGAAGCTGTCTCAGAGGGGTGTAAGGCACCAGAAGCTCTTCCAGGTAGTCGGGACCTAACCCATGTAGGGCTTTGTAGGTCAAAAGACCTACTTTGAAGGTGATCCGCCACTGTATAGGCAGCCAGTGCAGAGTGCGCAGCACAGGGGTAATATGAGATCTTCTAGACACCCCAGTCAACAAACGTGCTGCAGCATTCTGCACTAGCTTCAAGCGGCGGATTTCAACCCCAGCAAGCCCTAGGTATAGGGAGTTACAGTAATCAAGGCGTGATGTCACAAAGGCGTGGACCAAAACTGTCAAGTCGCCTGGTGGAACCAGGTGCCTAATCCTGGAGATGTTTCTAAGGTGGAAGAATGAAGTCTTGACTACTGCAGACACCTGATAATGAAGGGTCAAGCCAGAGTCAAGCTCCACACCCAGGTTACGCACCCGTTCTGAGGTAGGGATCTGGTCAACCCCAAGAACTAATCCAGAGGGAGACTCTATCCCTAAACCCTCTGCCCTGTGACCAGGGTCCACCACCATAACCTCGGTCTTTCCCGGGTTCAACTTTAAACCAGTGATGTTCATCCAGTCTTGGATATCAGCGAGGCAATTATTCAGCACCGAGATAGCACTAACCTGGTAGGGTGCAAAAGACAGGTAGAGCTGGGTATCGTCGGCATAGCAATGAAACCTCAGCTCATACTGTCTTACAATGTCGCTGAGGGGTAGCATATATACTGCGAACAACATGGGGGAGAGCACCGAACCCTGAGGTACCCCACTAGAGAGAGAGAAAGCCCCGGATGATTGTAAACCAGAAACCACTCTCTGAGTTCTCCCCAGGAGGTAAGATGAAAACCATCTGAGGACAACACCTGAAAGCCCACAGATGGACCTCAGATGTTCAAGCAAAACCCCATGATCCACAGTATCAAAAGCTGATGATAGATCAGGGAGAACCAAGATAGAGCGGTGTCTCTGATCTCTCGCCATCAGGAGATGATTGAGCACCTGAACCAGAGCAGTCTCGGTGCTATGCCTCTTACGAAAACCTGACTGGAGGGGCTCGTATAAACTATGGATGGTCAAATGGTTATCAAGTTGAGCCGCCACAACCTTTTCAATAACCTTCCCCAAAAAAGGGAGGTTAGAGATTGGACGGTAGTTGGCAAGGTCATTTGGGTCTAAGGAAGCTTTCTTCAGGAGGGGAGTCACCACCCCTTCTTTCAGAGAACTAGGGAAAACTCCCATCTCCAAAGAACACCAAATTATCCGAGCAAGGACCGGGCCAATAAGTTCACTACATCCTATAATCAAGGCGGTGGGACCCAGATCCAAACTACAACAGGTTGGGCGCATCTCAGAGACAATCCTCATAGTGTCCACGAGATCAGGAAGATCAAAGGAGCTCCAGGAAACTCCGGGCACTGGGACAACACCCCGATCAACTGCAACAGCTATGGAGTGAGGTTGGGGACACTGCCTCTGAATGTCTTCCACCCTATTCGCAAAGAATCGAGCGATCTCCTCGCAATCAGTCTGCGTAAAAACTCGACGGACCTGCCGACAGGCTGGGTTGCACAGTCTGTCAACAGTCCTGAAGAGCTGAGCCAGTCGATTCCGAGCGACAGAGATTTCCCTGGACAGGAATTCTGCCTTCTTACGGGAAATTTCCGTTTGATAGAGCTTATAATGCTCTAGCAAAATAAGATGGTCGGCATCCGAGGCAGTCTTCCTCCAGCGACGCTCCAACCTACGCCCCAGCCTCCGCAACCCTCTCAACACCCCATCAAACCATGGGGTGACGGGACAGCACGGAAGGGGGCAAACACGGGATGGAGCTATCTGGTCCAGAGCATCTGAGATGGCCCCATTATAGGCCACCACCAGCTTCTCAGGATCAGAGCACAATTCATCACACAACGAGAGGTCAATAACCGCCAACAGGTCTTCAGGGACAACATCCCGCAATGGATGGTATTTGACCATCTACACGGGCCGACCTACCCAGGGGGGCCACAAAGTTGAATCCAACTGAGTAGTGGTCAGACCAACTGACTGGTTCCACCACCAAGTCGGATGCCTTGATCCCCAGGAGGAAGACCAGATCAAGAGAGTGCCCTCCCTTGTGAGTAGCTGTGGAAACAACATGAGTGAAGCCAAGAGATGACATCACCTGGAGGAAATGTTGACCAAAAAGCGAAGATTCGTCGTCAACCCAAGCATTGAAATCACCCAGCACCATCAATCTGGGCGATTCCAAGGCCATGTCAGCGGCGAATTCTGCCATTTCCTGCAGGAAAAGCTTCTCATCACCGGGTGGACGGTAGATGAGAGCAATCCTGCACCCACCCCTGCTACCACAGTGTACTCAAATGATCTGGCCTCCTCAACTGGAACTTCAGTTAGACCCAAATCGGTCTTAAAACAGACCGCTACCCCCGGATCCAATCTCGGTGATGTATAACCAAGAACCCGGTGGGAACAGAAGCCTCTAAAACTGGGGCCGCATTCCCATCCAACCAGGTCTCAGTAATGCAAGCCAGATCTGCCCTAGCAACAAAGTCTGCTATAAGGGCAGTCTTATTGCAGACAGATCTGGCATTGCACAACAGCGCCCGAGTTGGACGAGGGTGACGAATTGTCCCAACCACTTGCCCTCTAAGAGAAGAGGTCTAGGATCAGTGGTGCTGACCAGCAAGCAGTGGTGCGAGCCACCATTGCTCTGCAACCTGGTCTTGGGGGTTTCATCGACCCCTCGGTGGTGGTACCCCCTCCAGTGGTGTGTCTTGATCGCCTAACTTTGGGGCCCATCAAGAAGCCTGCAGGAGGGGAGGGTACTGTTCCCTGGGTCTCCCCTTCGGGGGCTGCCCAGTGATGCCAGCTACCTAGGCTGGCCCTCTTGAGGAGGAGGACCCTCTCGGACTGTGAGGGGTCGAGGGGTGTGGGGTCAGCGCATCAGCCTTTTTCTGGGGTCCACTCGGGCCCTGGACGGAGCCGAAGTGCAGATTTCCACCCTTCCCCCTCGGGTTCCTTGAGGGAGTCCCATTATTTTGAGGCAGGGGACCGTCCTTCTGGACTTTTACGGCCCCGGTCGCCTCACTGGGGGGATTCTTCTGGGCACAGCCAAGGCAGTACCAACGTGGTTGTACAGCTGTCGGTTGTGCAGTCTTCCAGGGCACCCTCCTCGGGTGCTCATGGTCCACAACCTAGCCCTGGCAGAGGTCAGCCGACTCCTTTTCTCGGCTCTGCCCCTATCCCTCTGCCACATTCTCCTGCGCTCCCAGGCATTCTTGGTCCTAACGGCCCTCTCACCTGGGAGCAGTTCAGAGCGGTGGCTGCCCGGTTCCCTGCCTATGTTAGGGCTATGGACAGCCAGGTTTTTCAACCTCCCCCATGCAGCCACCCTCGGAACATATGGTGACCTCCAGCTCCTCATCCCCCTCTTCTGGGGGAGAGGAACCTTCTGCACACATCTCTCCGGTTGCTGATCTCTCGGAGTATCAGCGCTTCCTCGTGAGGATGTTGGAGGACTTGCACCTTTCACCCTCTACTGTTAGCAATCCTGAGCATGCGGCGCACGCCTTTCTAGACGATTTTGGCGAGGCCACCCTTGTGCCACCCTGGCCTGCTCCCTTTCGGGAGGTGTCCTTGCGTTTCTGGCAGAGGCCCTTCTCCGGAGTTCCTGCCCTTAGGGACCTCAGCCAGAAGTATTGCGCTCCCCCGGAGTCTCCAGGTTCAGTGCCTCATCCGCAGTCTGGCTTGACACATCTGGACACTCCTGATGGGCTTCGCGCCCTCCACCGTGACTGGCCCCCAGATCAAGACTCCTCAGATTTTGATTTTTGGAGGAGGAGGACCTTCTACTCGGCACGGTTGCTCCTTTCTATTTCTGCTCACCAGGCCCACTGTGCAGCCTACAACAGGTTCTTGTGGTCCAGGCTAGGACAGGTCCTAGCTTCTTTGCCTGACTCGGAGCAAACCAGACAAACCATCGTGCTCTCTGCACGTGGCCTGGAGCTAGCAAGGCACCAAGTGAGGGCATCTTACGACGCCAACGAGGTAGCTACCAGGGTCGTAGGGACAGTGATCTGCACTAGGAGATCGGCATGGCTACGTCTTTCCCGGTTGTCACCCTTGGCCCGGCGAAGGGTGATTTGCTCTGCCCACCAGGGAACCTACCTTTTCTCCCGTAGAGCGAGATGGCGCTTGTCAGGGCAGCTTCCTTCCCTCCCCGGGGGGGACCCCGTCTCTCTCTCCCCACTCTCAGGCCTCCCCAGGCCCTGAAGGTTCCCCCTTAGTGTGTCACCCACTAAGGGCTAAGGGACTTTGTCCCTTAGGGTGTAAAGAAACAACCCCCTTCGGGGGGGCTTGGTACTCACCCATCTATGATGAATAGTGAAGACTGACACAGATAAGATATGAAAATTACGTACCTACCGTAATTCTGATCTTTCTGTGTATCTTCACCATTCATCACAACCCCACCCACCATCCCCCTGGGGCCTCAGTCTCTGGGTCCCCCCCCCTCGCTGTGGCTCCCCCTCTCCTCTTTAGGAGTGGGGAAAAGTAGGGACACACAGGGGGGTATTCTCCTTTAAAGGGTACAGCTCGAGCAGCACTCCTTCTCTACTACATGTCTCCACCCCGATGGGGTGGGAGTTGTTGGTTGCCCTCCTCCTGTTCTCCTTCTGGTTTCCATCCAACTGTCTAAAAAAAAAACCTTTTTCACCAAACATTTTTCCTGAGAGAGTACTAAATTCCTGTACCCTGTCCTTCCAGAATAGCCGACTCTGCTTCTGGGGTATTTGCCAGTTATTCTGTGCCTTGAATTCTGGCAGAGAGCTTTGGTACTCCTTGCAGTTCCTATACAATCTGGTGAAGGACAAGGATCTCGGATACCTTGATACCTCTCACTCTCTCCTAAATTCTCTCCCCTCCCTACCCTCCCTTCTTCTGCTTCCAGAGATTGGGGCCCCTACCCAATCCCCTTAGTCTCATCTCTTCTTTGCTGTCCTCTCAGTCATTATTTCTCCTTTTAGTTCAGTTATCCTTTCCTTTTTCTGTCCCTTGGACTCTCTTGTCCCACCCTCCATCCCTTCCTCTTACCTCTCTGGCGACTCAGAACTGGTAGGCAGGCGGAGTCGACACAGCCTAACGGCCAACCCTCAAGCGCCACGCAGTATGTCGGCCTTGAGGGCGGCACCTATGGTGTGTCGGCTCCGCCTACCCCTTTTTAAAAAAAAAAAAAAGCTCCCGCAGGGTTCTGATCTCCGGCCAGTACCCATCTGTGAAGAATGGTGAAGATATACAGAAAGATCAGAATTACGGTAGGTACGTAATTTTCATTTTCTGCTACTCAACAGGCTATCGGAACCCCTCCCCAACGAAAACGCTTCCATTCAGACGAACCTTCTGACCCAGGGTCCTGTAGTCCATCCCAACCTGAGGTCGCTTCACCTTCGTGCTTGGCTGCTGAAGAGATAGAGATGAATAGGTTCAATGTTTCTCATAGAGTTTCAGATATTATTTTGGCTGCACGTAAGCCAGCCACTAGAAAAACCTACACAGCTAAATAGAAGCGTTTCTCTATCTGGTGTGCAAATCCTCTTGGAACCCTTTTTCCTGCCCACCAAATAAAGTCTTGAAGTATCTCTTAGACCTCTCAGACACAGGTCTGCAGTACTCCACAGTCAAAGTTCATCTTTGTGCCATTTCGGCATATCATGAGCCGGTACTTTCCGTGTCGCTGGCTCAGTTGCCTGTAGTTAAGAGGTTCCTTAGGGGTATTCTGCATACCTCCTATTAGACATCCAGTTGCAGCCTGGGACATTAACCTTGTGCTAGACATGCATACTCGTAAACCTTTCGAGCTTCTAGCTACTTGCGAGTTGAAGTTCCTCACTTGGAAAACAGCCTTCCTGGTGGCCATTACTTCGGCCTGTAGAGTTTCTGAAATACACGCTCTGGTCACAGACCCTTCATACACTGTATTTCACAAGGACAAAGTAGTTCTTAAGACTCATCCTAAGTTTCTCCCTAAGGTTGTCTCAGAATTCCATCTAAACCAACCTTTAGTTCTTCCTACCTCCTTTGCAAACTTTCAGAATGAAGGGGAGCGCACCCTTCATTCGCTGAATGTTAAGAGAGCATTGCGATTCTATCTAGATAGAACGAAAGAAATTCGCAAGGATCAACAGCTGTTTGTTTCCTTCAGTGAGACTTGGCTGGGTCAACCTGTTACTATCAGATGCATTTCAGTGTGGCTGGTGGCATGCCTTTGCCACTGCTATTCTATGGCACAGGTCAAGCTGGAAGGCAGAATGTACGCTCACTCTACCTGAGCAGTCGCAGGCATCTCTGGCAGAAATCTGTAACGTGCCTGTTGCAGATATTTGAATACGGCTACCTGAGTTCTGTGCATACTTTTGTTAAGCACTACGCCTTGGATGTCCATGCCAGATGACATCTATCGTTTGGCAGGACCATTCTTAACAGACTTTTGTCCTAAGCACATGAGATGTCTCTCTCCTGCCGCCCGTCTCGGGGGATTATTTAGCTCGGTACTCTCCCATTAGTATGCGTGAGTGGTGGAGACCTTATGTCCAGGAAGATATGGAAATTACATACCTACCGTAATTCTTGATCTTCTTGAACAAAGTCCTACCGTAATTCTTGATCTTCTTGAACAAAGTCTCCACCACTCATTCATACGCCCACCCACCATTCCCCAAGCTCACTTCTCTGTTTATGGTCTTCACTCCCTCAGTGGCTGAGCTGTGAAGACTTTATTGTTGACCCTTCTTACACAGGTCATTCAGACTATCTTATGTCCAATTTTTAGGTTAGTCCTTTCTAGGTTAGTTACGCTGCACCTCCTCGGAATAAAAGGTACTGAGGTGGTTGGAGGGTCGACACCGAGATAGTCATTACGGCACATGCTGGGCTCACGGTACTGCTTCCTCGTGGCACCATCTCAGGCACTGGCCCTCCTGAAAAAGTTTGCTCCTGCTGGGTCCTAGCGCCTCCAGCGTACTCCCATTAGTGTGAATGAGAAGTGGAGACTTCGTCCAAGACGATCAAGAATTACGGTAGGTATGTAATTTCCATTTCTAGATGTGCTATATGTTGTTAATCCACACCAACCCGCCCGACCTCCCCTGGCTTCAGCACACAATTCTGCTTCCAGCGGGCACAATCTGGCATTAAGGGGCGGGGCCGAGGGTTATACCACCTGGGTAGGTGGGAGGAGCCAGCTTGAAGACTTTCCAGCACATCTTAAAAGAAAGGACACTGCCAATAAGTGTGGATGAATAACATATACCACTCCCTAGAACTACTGTTACAGGTGAATAACATGATCTTCCTGGGCATAGTTTCCTGCTCATTCACACTATTGGGATCTCTTGAGAACACTAGGACCCATCAGGAGCAAACTTTTGCTGAAGGGTCGGCGCCAGGAGATGAGCGCGAGGCAGCACACAAGCCTCAGCTGCGCGGTAATGACTATCTCAGCGTCGACCCTCCAACGCCTCAGTTCCTTTTTTCCGCCATCAAGTGCGCTTCAGTGACAACGTCGCTCGCCCACCGGGAGTCAAACTTCAAACTAGCAGCATAGTTTTCAGTTTTGTTATTTTGTAGTATTATCTCGATAAAGTATCACTTAGTTTATTCTTATTTTAAAATAAATAAGTCTCAGCCTACTTTGACGGAGTCGACCATGAGTAGGTCAGGTGATGGTAGGGAGACTTCGTATGAAAGCTGTTCAGTCAGTCGGGCTGGGTCCGGTCCGCTGCCTTCTCCGGGAGGGGTCTGACAGCGGTCAGTCCAACGCCCGGGATGAAGCGGTCCCATGAAGACATAAAATAAACGGTCGCATTCTCTGCACCGCTCAGCCTCGAGCTCTTCTTCGTCCCACAGGTCTGAAAAGAAGGCATCACTCGAGGTCGCCCTGATATGTTCGCGCGATAGATCGCTCGATTATCAGGGCTAGTTGCCGGTCTCCTCCTTCGGAGTCGCCAACCTCTGCTTCTGGTAGCCAACGGCTTCGACATCGGAGCCCTACCCCACCCGCAGGTAGGTCTTCAGATGAGCAGTTTCATCAGTGGGCTGCTCTTTTGGAGCAATGGGCTCGGAGGTTGGTTCAGCTACCTGGCTCAGTCACTCATGGGCTTTTGGGCTCATTGGGAGACCAGGTAGGGCGATTGGACTTTCCTGGTCACGCGGCACCTTCTTCGGTGCCGTGGACTCCACGCTTAGGTGTCCCCCCCCCCCCACATGGCTATGGCACAGGGGGCCACACCGATGCCTTTATCTCCTGCTCTTCTTCCTTCAAAATCTGTTTTTCGGAGTCTGGGGCTGTTTACGTCCGGCGCCGATGGTGCGCGCTTTGGCCAGGTAGCTCGGCACCGCCCTCGGCGCCATGCGGCTCGGCCACCGCTGTGCCGTGTGGTCCTTACGCTGCTGCTGCCACATGGTCCCTTGGCGCCGCTCCTGTGCCCGGGGCCTCGGGCTCCTCTGCTTTTCAGGACTCTCCTTTCACTGCTTCCTTCTTCCCTCTCTTCTGATTTTCATTCCTTTCCTGTACATACAGTCCTTCCTGGACTGTCAGAAGATGACATTGAGCCTGACCCAGACCTTCGGTTGGATGATGAAGTGGACGAAGCAGGATCTATTACTGCTACAGAGCCTATGGTCGAGGACCTGTCATTTAAGTCTCTGCTGAAAAATCTGAGTTCCACTCTTTCTCTCCAGACTACAGACATTGATCTTGGGAAATTGTTAAGACTCCAGTACCTTCATGCTCCGGAGATCCCTACGGATTTGACTCCTCCGGTTCAACCTTCCTTCGAGACGCTGTCTCAAATGGTATGGAATAATCCTGCTCTCACCCCTTCAGTGGCTAAGACCATAGATAGGAAATATTCAGCCCCAAGCATCGTCCCATTTTGGCATCTCAAGCCTTTTTGGATCCTATTGTAGTCCTGGCAGAGAATGATAAGGTCATTCTTCCTCAAACTACTACAGCTCGACCTATTAACAAAGAATCTCATAAGACAGACACCTTAGGGAAGAGAGTTTTTGCTGCTTCTACCCTAAGTATGTGTATTGCCAGTTACCAGGGCTATTTCTCCCAGTATGAATATATCCTGTGGCACTCTATCAAGCAGATGGTTGAAGTGCTTCCAGAGTCAGATGCAAAGCCAGAGCTTCTTCAAACCATTACCAGAGGTATCGAATCTAACAACCAACAGGTTAAAGCAGCCATGGGTGCTTTTGACACTGCTACCTGTTCAGCGGCTTCTGGTATTTGCACCCGCCGTCATTCCTGGCTGTGCACTTCGGGCTTCACGAATGACGTGCAGCAGCAGGTAATGGCATTGCCCTTTGATGGTGCATATCTTTTTGGTCCTCAGGTAGAGCAAGCTCTAGAAGCTACTCAAAAGACTAGGTCTGCCATTAAGTTGGCTCGACCCCCTCCTGCCGCCTCTCGAGGGCATGTCAATAAACGTCAGTTTCATAATCGTCAGTCCTTTCGAGGCAGAGGCAGAGGCAGAGGAGGTTTCCATAAAAACCAACCTGCCCAACCTCAAAAGACACAACAGAAAGCGCAAGGGCCCAAAGGGCCCAAAGCGCCCAGCGCTACCTTATGAATTACTGGCCCAAGTCCCATCTCAGCTGCCCGATGTGGACTTTTCCTCTCCGGTGGGAGGTCATCTGATGCATTTCTACAACCAGTGGAAGTCCATAACCTCAGACAAATGGGTCCTTCGGATAATTCGCATGGGGTATTCACTCAATCTTCTGGAGACCCCCCCGGATCGTCCTCCCAAACGGCAGCCCAGCTGTCAACCCTTCAGTCAGACCTTCTCACTGCCAAGATTCAGGGCCTTCTGAACAACAGGGCAGTAAAGTGGTGCCCTGCATCAACGGAACACGGATTCTCCCATTACTTTCTGGTTCCAAAGAAGTCCGGGAGAATGCGCCCATTCTAGATCTCAGAAAGCTAAACACATTCTCCCCAAGGAGAAATTCAAATGATTTCTTGGAACCCTGTTACCTTTGCTTCATCAACACGACTGGCTAGCCTCCTGGACATGCAGGATGCTTACCAGCACATTCCTATTCACCCGAGGCATCACAAATTCCTGAGGTTTGTGGCTCTGGGACAGCATTATCAGTTCAGAGTCCTGCCCTTGTGCTATCCTCGCGCCGCGGGGTTTTACAAAGTGTTGTGCAGTTCTCGCAGTGCACCTCAAAGGTCGGGATACAGGTGTTTCCTTATCTGGACAATTGGCTTCTAGCAAGCCCTTCCAGGCAAAGGACCCTGACGCCAGAGACTGACGCCGCCTTACGCTCCAGGGAGTTCTGCTGAACCTCAAGAAATCGCAACCGCAGCCTCCCAGAGGCTCCCTTTATTGGGACTCTTCTGGACACCTCCTGTGTGAAGACTTTTCTTCCAGAAGACAGAAGGAACAATATCCTTCAAATGGCCCATCACATTGGGGAGAACAGCTCAGTTACAGCTCTCTCGATGCAACGGATGCTAGGCCTCATGGCATCCTCAGTGTTCACTGTACCCCTAGCACATCTGCACATGAGAACCACTCAGTGGTTGCTCAGTACTCAGTGGTCCCCAACCACTCACCTGCAGTCCTTTCTCATCAAGGTGACAGAACCTTTAAAGAGGTCACTCACCTGGTGGTCTCAAGAGAACAATCTCCTGGAAGGATATCCCTTTGCTCCTCTGGACCATCAAATCTCCATTACCATGGACGCATCCCTAATGGGGTGGGGAGCTCACTGTCAGGCTCTCCACACTCAAGGTGTGTGGACTCAACTCGAGTCCCAGCTTCACATAAACGTCCTAGAAATGAGAGCCGTCCTTTATGCGGTCCAAGCGTTAAAGGACATTCACTGTCACAAGAACATTCTCCTTCAAATGGACAGCAAAGCAGTGATGTATTACATCAACAAGCAGGCCGGTGCTCATTCTTACCCCTTATGCAGGGAAGCAATGAGGGTATGGGAATGGTGCTTGGAGCACAAGGCTCTAATTCAAGCGGTCTACCTGCCAGGTGTACAGAACGAATTGGCAGACCGTCTCAGCAGAACAGGGACAAATCCTCACGAGTGGTCCCTCTACTCAACCATAGTTCAGTCACTATTCGAAGAGTGGGGAACTCCAGACCTGGACCTTTTTGCATCCCCTCTCAACGCAAAACTGCCTCTCTTCTGCTCCAGAAATCCAGGGCCTGGCATTTTCTGTCAGGATGCGTTCTGGCTGCGGTGGACAAAATGCTTTCTTTACGCCTTTACACCTCTTCCTCTAATTCAGAGGGTACTCCTCCAGTTCGAATCCCAGGGCTACAAGATGATTCTCATTGCTTCCTTTTGGCCTCGGCAGCTGTGGTTACCACTACTCAAATATGTTGGCAGTTCCTCTGAGACCACTTCCCCTGCAGATGAACCTTTTGACTCAGGGACCGGTGGTCCATCCCAACCTGAGATTGCTTCACCTTCACGCTTGGCTCCTGAAGAGGTAGAAGTAAACCGGTTCAATGTCTCTCGAAGGGTGTCAGATATTCTTCTGGCTGCGCAGAAGCCAGCCACTCGGAAAACTTACACAGCCAAGTGGAAGCGTTTTTCGCTCTGGTGTGCAAAGTCCTCTTTGAATCCCTTTTTCTGCCCACCAGATAAGGTTTTGGAGTACCTCTTGGACCTCTCAAATTCAGGTCTGCAGTACTCTGTAGTCAAAGTTCACCTTAGTGCCATTTCAGCATATCATGAGCTGTTTTTTTTCCTTTACACTGGCTCAGTTACCTGTGGTTAAGAGATTTCTTAAAGGAATTCTGCATACCAGGCCTCCTACAAGACGTCCAGTTGCAGCCTGGGACATTAATCTTGTGCTAGACATGCTCACTCGGAAACTTTTCGAACCTCTGGCTACCTGTGAGCTAAAATTCCTCACCTGGAAGACTGCCTTCCTAGTGGCCATTACCTCAGCCCGCAGGGTCTCTGAGATACATGCCCTGGTCACAGACCCTCCGTATACTGTGTTCCATAAGGACAAAGTAGTTCTTCGTACTCATCCTAAATTTCTTCCTAAGGTTGTGTCAGAATTTCATCTAAACCAACCTTTGGTCCTTCCTCTTACTTTGGGACTTCCAAAATGAAGGAGAATGTTCTCTTCATTCTTTGGATGTTAGAGAGCCTTCGTTTCTATCTAGATAGAACCAAGGATTTTAGCAAAGCCCAGCAACTGTTCATTTCCTTCAGCGAGACCCGGCTGGGTCAACCTGTCGCTATCAGATGTATCTCAGCATGGCTAGTGGCATGCCTCCACCACTGCTATTCCATGGCGCTGGTTAAGTTAGAGGGTAGAGTTTACACTCACTCTACTAGAGCAGTCGCGGCATCCCTAGCGGAAATTCGCAATGTGCCCATTGCAGATATTTGCAATGCGGCCACCTGGAGCTCAGTGCATACTTTTGTTAAACATTATGCACTGGATGTCCATGCCAGACGACATTCTTCCTTTGGCAGAGCCATCCTTAATGGACTTCTGTCTTAGAAACATGAGCTCTTGGTCTCTCCTGCCACCCTCTCGGGGTTTATTAGCTCGGTTCTCCCAATAGTGTGAATGAGTGGTGGAGACTTATGTCCAGGAAGATATGAAAATTACGTACCTACCGTAATTCTTGATCTTCTTGGACGAGTCTCCACCACCCATTCACATGCCCACCCTCCGTCCCCCGAGCTCACCTCTGTTGTTGGTCTTCACTCCCTCAAATCTTTAGGCTGTGAAGACTTCTTTGTTGACCCTTCCTATACGGGTCACCTGGACTATCTTATGTCCAGTTTTTAGGTTAGGCTACCCTTCTAGGTTAGTTACACTGCATCTCCTTGGTAAAAAAGTTTGGAGGGTCGACGCCGAGATAGTCATTACTGTGCAAGCTGAGGCTCGCGGTGCCGTTCCTCGCGGCTCCATCTCTGGCGCCGACCCTCCAGCAAAATGTTTGCTCCCGATGGGTCCTAGTGCCTCCGGAGCAGATCCCAATAGTGTGAATGAGTGGTGGAGACTCGTCCAAGAAGATCAAGAATTACGGTAGGTACGTAATTTTCATTTCTTTTGCCATGTACTTTGTTTGTGAAATTAGGTCCTCAGGCTGTCCCACGTATGACCATTAAAAGTTACCTACTAAACTAAGGGACTTAAGATCTACCAAAAACAATTTGATACTTGTCTCCTTTTGCATGGTTTCTATGGAACGGCATGCATTTGAATTTGTGGCACCCATGGCTTGGAACTCACTGTCTTTGTACAGAAAAAGATGAGAAAGGATCCACTGATGTTTTCTGAGAAAAAGTTAAAGTCTCTTAATTAAGCAGTTTACTCACAATTTTCTGAACTGATATTAATCTATTTAAATGTCTCTTCATTTTATGTTTAATTTCTTTTTTATTCTTTCCATATAGCATGAGAATGTTTTGCATGAGAACCAGGTTCTTGTGATTGGAGTTTCCACTGTAAAGAGGTCCCTACCCAGTGGGCTTTACCCAGTTACCAAAATCAATTAAGCAGTCAATCAAGCAATAAAGCAATCAAGCAATGATGAGGGGAGGCCTCAACTGAGTGCTCAATTAACTCTTTGTTACCGGCTTCCACAACCTTGTCCTGCAATGACGTCAGGTTGATTGGCCTGTAGTTGCCGGGGTCGGACTTTGCCACATTTTTGAAGTTGGGTGCTATACTGGTCACTCTCTAGTCCTTCAGCACCTGTCCAGACAGACTCAGGAAAGGTTGTTGTAAGCAGCTCCACCAGTCGTAGCCTTAGCATCCTGTCCCCCACTTGGTCTCTCACTGGTTCCTCACCCTGTTCCCGTTTTCAAAGGCCCAATCCCCTTCTTTGCCTACTTCTTCCATTTATGTACTGAGAAAAGGTCTTGATTTTGTTACTGCTGTTCTGGCTCCCAATCCCTCTTTGGATTTCTGTAGTTCTAGCCTTCCAGTCCCTCAGTGGTACTGTGTTCTTCTCTCTGGCCTGAGCACAACAAGTCCCTTTACAAAGATCATAGACTTCATTTTCATATCGAAACAGTTGCCTTGGGTCCCTGTTGAGCCAAGGGGTTCTCCCTGGCCCTTTCCCCTTACTATTTATAGGAATATAGATGGGATACAGATCTCTGCAGTTGCTTCAGGCACCCTCTTTAATGGGTTTCACATGTACTCTACATTACCAATCCTGTCACCATGGCGACGATTGCCTGGTTGTGGTCACTGCCTCCCACCGACTCATTGATGTTCACGCTGAACATGACCCTATTCCTGCTGAAAACAGAGTCGGAGGTGGCCTGCAGCCTAATTCCTTGTTGGATATGCTGCACTAGAAAGCTATCTTTGAAGGTGGACAGGAAACCAGTCTCAGCTCTGCCATTAGCCTTCTCAAGACTCCATTCTATACCTGGGAGAGTGAAGTCCCCCCAGGACCAGCACTGCATTCAGTTAGGCTGTTCTCATAAATCCAAGGAAAGCTGGGCAACATGTGCCTCTGAGCCATTTGTGGGGCCTGTGGGACACCCACAGAGTGACTCTTGTTCCACCTTTTCCCCAAGCTTGGCCTAGATGAACTCTGTGACACTGTTTTCCTCCCTGATGTCCTCCTTGCCCTCCACATTGGCTACCTCCCTTTCTTACAAAGAAAATCACCTCACCCTCTTCTCACTCCAGGAATACTCCAATATTCCTAACTCTTCTGCAGTGTGCCTTTAAGCCAGATCTGCCCGGAGATGGAACGTTATGCTAATGACAGAATCATTGGCTCGTGCCACTTTTTCAAATGCTGCTACCTATTAACTACCTGCATTCTAACCCTCAGATTTCTCTTTCTGCCTGTCAAGACAAGACGCCCAGAGATTTTCTCCTCAACATCTCGCTTTAAAACACTTCGAAAATAACCTGTAAGTATTCTACTTTTATTTTATTTTCAGCTACTGCCCTTAGCTTTTGTTTATTTAATAACTGTTAGTGTTCTTTAGTTAAATTACCTTGTTTTTCTCGGTTTCTCACAGTTCGGTACAACCTGTGAGAAACCCAGGATGTTTTAGCTTTAGCAGGGTTTCTTTTCCCCTTATTTTAGTTTTTTCTAGTTTAATGAGTTATTTTTATTATCTTTGTGTACCGCTTTTATTGGGTACTGAACCGATAATACCGGTTCCAGTTTTATCAGTTCCCGGTTCCTCTCGGTTTCCTGATCGGTTCTTGAGCTGACGACAACCGATAAATTTAGATAAAAAACACTTTAAATTTACTTCGTTTTATTGTGGTTGCTGTTTTTTTAAATGTCAGAAAAACCAAAGAAAAAGACCAGTGAACCCGGTTTCAAAAACTGCACAGTGTGTGGAGAGGTCTTGGCCATGGCATATAAGCACAGTTGTGTTATCTGCCTTAGCTATGATTATTTAATGCAGATTGTGAGGTCTGCAATACCTTTCCTGAAAAGATGCATGAAAAACGTCTGGAAAGGCTGAAGAAAAAAGTGCCTCCACCTAAGGGTCCCTCTGGCTCTGACCAGTCGATACCCTCTGGGGCTGTGGGTGAAACCACAGAACCCCTTACTTCCACCCCTGATATGGGTACAAAAAGAACAGCTGAACTGGCTAGCTCTCTGGTTCCAGCTAAAAAGACTGAAAAGACTAAGCACACTGAACTCCCTGCTGGTCAGCCTAAGGGGACTTCTGTGGTGCTGCATGCCATGTCTTCTCCTCTTGAAATAGCACAGGCATTTAACATTTTACAAGCTTTGCAAGGTCTGCTGCTTGCTGATCAGCAGCCCCCAGTCCAGACCCCTGCTGATGCTAACCAGTCTTTCCCTCTGGGGTAGGAGTATGGTGAGGAGGAGGAAAAGGGCAAGCCTATAGAGCCTGAAGTCTCCCCTGAGCAGGAGCTTGGCTCTCCTCCCAGGTCTTCTGAAGACTATTCTTCACATTTTTCCTTTGTGAGGAAAATTGTTGATGCCTTGGACATCTCTACCACAGAAGTGATGGAAGATGAGGAGGAAGCTGAGTACCTTGAAATGATGGATCTTCCTGGACTCAAGTTTCCACCACTCATTTACACTAATGGGACTACACTGAAGGCGCTAGGACCCCGTGGGAGTCAAAAATCTTCAGAAGGGCCGGCGCCAGGATAAGACCACGCATGCACAGCACCATGAGACTAGCTCATGCCTGTATAGGCTATCTCAGCATCAACCCTCCATCTACCTCAGTTCCTTTTCTCCCGCCATCAAATGCTTCGATGTCGACGTCGCTTGCCTGCCAGAGTCAAGTCTTCATCTGCACAACAGCAACTTAGCCATTCAGTATTCATTTACGTTAACATTTTTAGTGTTCTTTTCTTATTTAAAAAAAGAAGATAATGATGAAGAAAAAGAAAAAAAAGAAATTTTTACTTGCCATCAACGGAGCCGACCTTAGACGGTAGTGGTAACGGTAGGAAGACTTCATTTGAAAATTGTGATGGCAGTGGGGCTGTGTCTAGTCTGCCGCCCTTTGTGAAGGGGGGGTCTGACCACAGCCAGTCCAGTGCTCGGTGGGGGAGAGAGAGACAGTCTGCCACAGTACAAAACTGGTGGTTCCAGTTATCTGGCTCCACTTGACCTTGAGCTCTTCTTCCTCCTGTTAGGGGAAGAAGAATCGGGTACCGCTCAAGGTCACCATCTGGTATGTCTGTGCGGGGATCATCGGTGGTGGAGAGCAGTAGGCCTGAACCGACTCTGGTGGGTTCCACTCTGGCCCCACTCTTAATGCTTGCGCTCTTCGACACCGGATCCCATCTCTGTCCTCGATGAGGTTCTGGTGAGCAGTTTCACCTCTGGGCCGCTCCTTTGGAGCAGGGGGTTTGGTGTCTGTCCAGTGGACCCGGTTCCGGAGCTTCCGGGCTTCAGAGCCACTGGACCAGGGCCATGTCTATTGGGCCAGGATGTGCGCGGTGCCCTCTTTCGTGCCAATGCCATCAACGTCGACCCCTCATGCCTACCCCCCTCTCCTTTTTCCATGCAGGGACTGGCACGGGTACCGCTTTCCTTCTCCCTTTTCATCAGGTCTACGGTGGTGGTGCTGTTGGTGCCGTCGGTGCTGCGCAGTGCTGTTGACGCTGTGGGTGGTGCCATTGGTGCCGTGGGTGGTGCTGTTGGTGCTGTAGGTGCTGTGGGTGGTGCTGTGTGGCACCACAGGTTCCATTGGCACCGCGAATGCCATCGGCACTGCTCTGTGCCATCCTGTCAAGGCAGGTGATGCCAGCACCGTGGGCGGTGCCAGTTGGTGTCATGTGGCAGAACAAGTTGACATAGTTTCATTTTTCCGTGGATCTCTTCTTTTCCACGGAAGTTGTTGCGGGAGTGGTTTTCTGTGGAATAAAGTGATGTTCCATGGAATATTATTCTGCGGTTCCTAGTATGTGGAGATCCACAGAGGATCCTGTGAAATTCCAGCAGTATTTCCACTGGCGGAATAGTTATTCAAACAACATGAAGTCTTGCTGTATTCAGACATAATGCAGTTAGCCCCAGCACTTGAACTGCCCCAGAGAGGAAAGAGGTAACTCTATGCAGAAGCATAGAACGTTGAGCTCAAGCTTGGTTTTCAAACCTCTGCCTGTGGTACTTCCCAGTGTAACCGTCAGATTCTTTACTCCGCCTAACAGTGAAGTCGCTCCGGAGATTTCCTCTGCTCGGTTCGTTAAAAGTAAAGCGTTCAGTTTAAACCATATAATTTTTTGTTATTTTTGGATTTCCAACCTCTGTCTACGGTACAGGTAGTGTGTAGATAGTGATTGTGTTTTATTCTGTGAAAAAGTTGGAAATTGTTCTTTTCTTCGGTTTCTTTCCGGTCGGTCCGGTTTGGAACCGATCCATTCTGTTTAAATTTATTTCTGAGATTAGAGTGGTGTTCCAGTACCAATCGGCTTCAGAAGAACCACGTTTTTTTGCCAGTTCTTTTAAAAAGCCCGTGCTACAGTTTGTAACCGATCGGTTATTGTATTACCTAGCTTGAAAGCTGCAACAGGGTAATTTGTTCGGTTGGCCATGTCTGAGAAACCCAAGAAGAAAACCAGTCCCACTGGGTTTCAGAACTGTACTGAGTGTGGGGAGGCCTTTGCTAAGGCTGACCCCCATCTCATCTGTGTTTTATTGTCTGTGGTTTGATCACCTCAAATCAGACTGCCAAATCTGTAAAAACGTTCCTAAATCCACTCCAGACAAAAGACTGAGTAGGCTGAAGGAAAGGGAGGCCGAGAAGTCCGTATATCCAGATGGCCAGCCCGGTTCGGTTGCGGCCGAACCTGAGGAGGTGCCTACTGTCCTAGGCGATACCTCCTCAGGCAAAAGGAGAGCCAACCCTGAGGGGTCGGTTCCATCAGAAAAGAAGCGTAAGTCTGCCGGTTCGGATCCGGTATCACACACTCCAAACGCGGACGAAATAGCCAAAGTGATTAGCACTGTTCAATCGCTTAGACCGGTTCTGTCCGAACCGGTACCACTGGTTAGGCAGTCGGTTCAGTTGGATCCATCTCCTCCGGATTATGATCCAGACGCATTTTATGAGGAGTGGGAAGGAGACGAAGACTATCCTGAGGATGATGATGATGATGACCAGGGGGTCTGGATGTGCCCATTGAACCGGACATCTCCCCAGACAGGCCCTCAGGTGTTTCTTCTCCCAGGCTCTCTGAGTCCCCTTCACATTTTTTGTTCTACAAAAAAGTGGCAGAAACCCTGCAGCTTCCCTTGGTTAAAGCTGCAGAGGAGGAGGATGAAGAGCCTGATTTTGTGGAAATGATGGACATCCCAGAGTCCAAAAGACTGTCTATCCCTCTTCATAAATCCTTGGGGAAACAGACACACAAAATTTTACAAACCCCTAATTCAATACCTCCTGTGGATAAGAGAATGGACAGGAGGTATTTGTTATCAGGCTCAGCTGCGGAGTTCCTTTATAGTCATTGCAGCCATGTTGGGGTAGTGCGGCTGCAGCCTGTAACAGGGCTAACATTCCTTTGGCTTCACACCTCCCGGATAAGGACTCCAGGAAAGAGGATGCCATGACCAAAAAACAGTACTTGGCATCCTCTTTGGGATTCAGGCAGGCTACTTATGTGGCCTACACAGCCAGGTACCAGAAATCCAGATGGGATACGGTTCTGGAACTGGCTAAGCAGGCCTCTCCTCAGCTAGCCAAGAAGCTGGAGGAGGTGGCTGCTGATGGAATTGAGGCACCCAAAATGCAATTTCATGCTGCTGTGGACTCCAATGATGTGGCATCCAGAGTCATGGCTACATCTGTGTCTCTCAGAAGACATGCTTACCTCAGATGTACTAGCCTTTCACAGGATACTCAGACTAAGGCTATGGATTTTCCTGTAGTAACTAACTCTCTGTCTGGGGAGCAGACAGAGGCTTATATGAAGAAAATGGATGAATACAGGACCAAGTACAGGAGTGCACAGGCCAAAGAAAGGCAAGCTACTCTGCACAAGCAGCAGTCTAGGGAAAGGGCAGGCCCTTTCAAATGCCTTTTTACCAAGCTCAGGCCGCCTCTCCCTTCCCATAGAGGGGGGTTCTTCAGAGGGAGGGGCAGGAGGGGGATGAACAGAGCTGCTCCCTCCTCCTCTCAGTCTAAGGCCCCTGCCAAGCAGACACCCTGATGTGTCAGCCCAGGTCGACTCCCCATTTCCAGTAGGAGGCAGGTTGGCTTACTACTTCCAGGCCTGGAAGTCTGTGACCCAGACAAGTGGGTCCTGGAAGTAGTAAGCCAGGGACTGGCCCTCAGCTTCAAAAAAATTCCAAAAAAGAGGGCCAAGTCTTTTCCTCCTGCATCACTCTCAGAAACCACTGCCCTAGAGGCAGAGGTTTCCCCTCTTCAAACAACATGAAGTCTTGCTATATTCTGTCAGTAGCAGTGAGTCCCAACCTTCGAACTGCCCCGGAGATGAAAGAGTTAACTTTCCATGCCAGGCATGGAACGTTGAGCTCGAGCCCGGTTGAGATTCTGTCTGTTGTTCTTCAAACTCAAACCATCAGATTCTTTGCTCCACCTCACTGAACAGTCGCTCCGAAGATTTCTCCTTCTGCTCGGTTCAATTTGTTGGTTAAAGTACCGCTTTTCTCGGTTTTCGACCAAATTTAAACCGTAACCTGTCGGTTCAGTCTCTGTCTGTGGTATTTGTGAGTACTAAATAGGTTTTATTTTATTCTGTTCTGTGTGGAACTTGTAAACGGTTTATCGGTTCGGTTTGAACCGACCAAGTTGCTTAAAAAATCTAAAATTGTGCTTTTAGAATGTGGTTACCGGTTCTTATCGGTTCTAAAAAAACAGATTTTATTACGTTTTTTTTCCACGACGTGACACGGTTGGGAACCGATAAGAGGGTCTTGCCTGGCGGATTGCCATAAAAGGGTAAGTTTGGTTAGCACTGGCACTATGTCTGAGAAACCCAAATGAAAAAACGGACCCACTGGGTTTCAACACTGCAGTGTGTGTGGGGAAGTCTTTGCCAAGGCTGACCCCCACACCACCTGTGTTTATTGTCTGGGGTTTGACCACCTCAATGCAGACTGCCAGATTTGCAAAATTTTCCCTGCAGCTACCCTAGAAAAGAGAGCTGGTAGGCTCAGGGAAAGGGAGGCCAAAAAGTCAGCTGAACCGGATGGCCAGCCCGGTTCGGTTCAAACCGAACCAGAAGGAGTGCCCTCTGACCAGGGCGAGACTTCTTCGGACAAAAGGAGAGCCGACTCTGTGGAGTCGGTTCCGGCTAAAAGAACTAGAAAAGAAAAATCAGCTGGTGTGGAGCCAAAACTTTCCTCTCCAACCACTGAAGAAATAGCCAAAGCGATCAAAATTGTCCAGTGGCTTTCCCCGGTTCCGACCGAACCGGCACCATCAGGCAGGCGCTCGGTTCGGCCGGTTCCACCGGTTCAAGAGTATGGTTTAGAGGAATTTTATGAACTGGAGGAGGAGGAGGAAGAGGAGTATGAGGAAAGTGAATGTGGATTTGAAAGTCTGGATGTGCCCATTGACCCGGACATCTCCCCAGACAGACCTTCAGGAGTGTCTCCTCCTAGGCTTTCTGAGTCCCCTTCCCATTTTATGTTTTATAAAAAAGTGGCTGAAACCCTCCAGCTTCCTATGGAAGAAGCTGTGGATGATCAGGAGGAGCCTGACTATGTAGAAATGATGGATATCTCAGAGTCTAGGAGGCTGTCTGTTCCCTTGCACAAATCTTTTGGGAAACAGACATTTAAAATTTTAAAGACTACTAACACTATACCTCCTGTGGATAAAAGAATGGACAAGAGGTATACATTGTCAGGCTCAGACACGGAGTTCCTTACACAACAATGCAGCCATGTTGGGGTAGTGCAGGTTGCAGCCTATGATAAGGCAAACATTCCCTTGGCTTCACACCCCCCGGACAAGGACTCCAGGAGGATTTATGCCATGGCAAAGAAACAGTACATGGCAGCATCCTTGGGACTCAGGCAGGCCAATTATATGGCCTATACTGCTAAGTATCAAAAATCCAGATGGGACACTGTTATTACCCTAGCAAAACAGGTCCCTGGCCAGCTTGCCATGGAACTGGAGCAGGTGAATGCTGATGGTATTGAGGCATCCAAGGTGCAATTCCATGCTGCAGTAGACTCCAATGATGTGTCATCTAGAGTTATGGCTACATCTGTGGCACTTCGAAGAATGGCTTGGCTCAGATGTACTAGCCTGTCACAGGATACCCAGACTAAGGCCATGGATTTTCCTGTTGTGGGTAATTCTCTGTTTGGGGAGCAGACAGAGAATTACATGAAAAAATGGATGAGTATAGGACCACCTATAGAGTGCACAGGCCAAGGAAAGGCAGGCCACCTCAAAGGCAGCTTCCCAGGGGTGAGGGGCAGGCCTTTTCGTGAGCGCCTTTACAAGCCCAGGCCTCCTCTCTGCTTATGCCCAGAGGGGTTCTTTAGAGGAGAGGCAGGCGGGGTACTGGCAGGCCTGCTTCCACCCCTCAGCCCAAAGCCCCTGCCAAACAGGCACCCTGATGGGGTTGCCAGGGCCGATTCTCAGCTACCTGTAGGGGGCAGGCTGGCTTACTTTGTCCAGGACTAGGAGTCTCTGACATCAGACAAATGGGTCCTGGAAGTAGTAAGCCAAGGACTGGTTCCCAGCTTCAAAAAGTTTCCAAAGATGAGAATCAGATCCTTTCCACCTGCAAATCCATCAGAGGCACTTGCCTTAGAGGCAGAGGTCTCTTCCCTCCTAGCTCTCAGATCTGTGGAAAGGGTTCCACCCCTACACCAGGGCAAAGGGTTGTACTCCAGGTACTTCCTTACCCCAAAAAAGACGGGAGAGTGGCGGCCCATCCTGGATCTCAGATACTTAAACAAGCACCTTTTAAAACCAAAATTCAAAATGGTGACTCTGGGAATTATTCTACCCTCTCTAAGGCCAGGGGACTGGCTAGTGTCCCCGGACCTCAAGGATGCCTACTTCCATATTCTCGTCAGAAGCTCCCATCGAAAGTACCTCAGGTTCGAGCTGCTCTCAGGCCATTACCAGTTCAGAGCAATGCCCTTTGGTCTCACCTCTGCTCCAAGGGTATTCACAAATGCCTGGCAGTAGTAGTTGCTTCTCTAAGAAGGCAGAAGATTGCCATCTTCCTTACCTGGACGACTGGCTCATATGTAGGCCAGTCCCCAGACCAAGTCAAGTTTCACTTACAGATAACTCAGCAACTGCTCACTTCTTTGGGTTTCCTTCTAAATCTTCCAAAGTCAGTTCTAGAGCTTGTCCAGCTCCTCACCTTCGTAGGTGCAGAGCTAGACACAGAAGGCCAGAGCCTTCCTTCCCCTGGACAGGGCAAGGACCCTGGTCTCTCTGGCCTCCTCATTCACCCGGCAGGTATCTCGACCAGCAAGGCATTTTCTACAGCTCCTGGGGCACATGGCTGCTTCTACAGCAGTAGTGCAGGGAGCAAGATTTCAGATGAGGGACATTCAAACAACATGAAGTCTTGCTATATTATGACATATGTAGTGAGTCCCAACCATCGAACTGCTCTGGAGGTGAAAGAGTTAACTTTCCATGCCAGGCATAGAACGCAGAGCTCGCTCTCGGTTGAAAACTCTGTCTGTTGTTCTTCAAACACAAACTGTCAGATTCTTTACTCCGCCTCACCGAACAGTTGCTCTGGAGATTTCTCCTTCTGCTCGGTTCATTTTGTCGGGTAAAGTATTGTTTTATCGGTTTTTTTGACCGAATTTAAACCGCAACTGATCGGTTCAAGCTCTGTCAGTGGTATCGTAAGTAATAGATAGGTTTTACATTCATTATTTCTGTGTGGAACTTGTAAACGGTTATCGGTTCAGTTTGAACTGATCAGGTTGTTTTAAAACGTATTAATCTGTCTTTTAGAGTGCGGTTCCTGGTTCTTATCAGTTCTAAAAAAAACAGAATTTATTACGTTTTTTTCCATGACCCGTGACACGGTTGGGAACCGATAAGAGTGTCTTGCTTGGCGGATTGCCATTAACGGGCAAGTTTGGTTAGGACTGGCACTATGTCTGAGAAACCCAAAAGAAAAACTGGGCCCACTGGGTTTCAACACTGTAGTGTCTGTGGGGAAGCCTTTGCTAAGGCTGACCCCAAACCTGTGTTTATTGTCTGGGGTTTGACCACCTCAATGCAGACTGCCAGATTTGTAAGAATTTTCCTGCTGCCACCATAGAAAAGAGAGTTGGTAGGCTCAGGGAAAGGGAGGCCAAAAGTCCACTGACCCGGATGGCCAGCCCGGTTTGGTCCCAACCGAACCGGAGGGAGTCTCCTCTGACCAGAGTGAGACTTCCTCGGGCAAAAGGAGAGCCAGCTCGGAGGGGCCGGTTCCAGCAAAAAGGACTAGAAAATCAGCTTGTGTGGAGCCAAAAATTCCCTCTCCAACCACTGAAGAGAAAGCCTAAGCGATTCAAATTGTCCAGTCGCTTTCCCCAGTTCCGACCGAACCGGCACCATCAGGTAAGCGTATGGTTCGGCCGGTTCCACCAGTTCAAGAATATGATTTTGAGGATTTTTATGAACCGAGGAGGGGGAAGAGGAGTATGAGGAGAGTGAATGTGGATTTGAGAGTCTGGATGTGCCTATTGAACTGGACATCTCCTCAGACAGACCTTCAGGAGTGTCTCCCCCTAGGCTTTCTGAGTCCCCTTCTCATTTTATGTTCTATAAAAAAGTTGCTGAAACACTTCAGCTCCCTGTTGAGGAAGCTGTTGATGACCAAGAGGAGCCTGATTATGTAGAAATGATGGATATCCCAGAGTCCAGGAGACTGTCTATTCCTTTGCATAAATCTTTTCGGAAACAGACAGTAAAAATTCTAAAAACTCCTCACACTATACCTCCTGTGGATAAGAGAATGGACAAGAGGCACACATTGTCAGGCTCTGATACGGAGTTCCTCACACAACAATGCAACCATGTTGGGGTAGTGCAGGTTGCAGTCTGTGACAAGGCAAACATTCCCTTGGCTTCACACACCCCTGAAAAGGCCTCCAGGAGGATTGATGCCATGGCAAAGAAACAGTACATGGCAGCATCCTTGGGACTCAGGCAGGCCAATTATATGGCCTATACTGCTAAGTATCAAAAATCCAGATGGGACACTGTTATTACCCTAGCAAAACAGGTCCCTGGCCAGCTTGCCAAGGAGCTGGAGCAGGTGGCTGCTGATGGTATTGAGGCATCCAAGGTGCAATTCCATGCTGCAGTGGACTCTAACGATGTGTCATCAAGAGTCATTGCTACATCTGTGGCACTTCGCAGAATGGCTTGACTCAGATGTTCTAGTCTGTCACAGGATACCCAGACTAAAGCCATGGACTTTCCTGTTGTGGGTAATTCTTTGTTTGGGGAGCAGACAGATAATTACATGAAGAAAATGGATGAGTATAGGACCACCTATAGGAGTGCACAGGCCAAGGAAAGGCAGGCCACTCCTCAAAGGCAGCTTTCCAGGGGCAGGGGCAGGTCTCTTCACAAGCCTTTTGACCAAACCTAGGCCTCTTCTTCAGCCTTCTCCCAGAAGGGGTTCTTTAGAGGGAGAGACAGACGGAGTACAAGCAGGCCTGCTTCCACCCCTCAGCCTAAAGCCCCTGCCAAGCAGGCACCCTAATGGGGTTGCCAGGGCCGATTCGCAACTACCTGTAGGGGGCAGGCTGGCTTACTTTGTCCAGGACTGGAAGTCTCTGACATCAGACAAGTGGGTCCTGGAAGTAGTAAGCCAGGGACTGGTTCTCAGCTTCAAAAATTTTCCAAAGATAAGAACCAGATCTTTTCCACCTGCAAATCCATCAGAGGCACTTGCCCTAGAGGCAGAAGTCTCTTCCCTCTTGGCTCTCAGAGCCATGGAAAGGGTTCCACCCCTACATCAGGGCAAAGGATTGTACTCCAGGTACTTCCTTACCCCAAAAAAGACATGAGAATGGCGGCCCATCCTGGATCTCAGATACTTAAACAAGCACCTTTTAAAACTAAAATTCAAAATGGTGACTCTGGGAATTATACTACCCTCTCTAAGGCCGGGGACTGGCTAGTGCCCCTAGACCTCAAGGATGCCTACTTCCATATTCTCATCAGAAGCTCTCATCGAAAGTACCTCAGGTTCGAGCTGCACTCAGGCCATTACCAGTTCAGAGCAATGCCCTTTGGCCTCACCTCTGCCCCAAGGGTATTCACTAAATACCTGGCAGTAGCAGTTGCCCATCTAAGAATGCAAAAAATTGGCATCTTCCCTTACCTAGACGACTGGCTCATAGTAGGCCAGTCTCCAGATCAAGTCAAGTCACATCTTCGGATTACTCAGCAACTGCTTACCTCTCTAGGTTTCCTTCTGAATCTTCCAAAGTCAGTTTTAGAGCCTGTCCAGCTTCTCACCTTCATAGGCGCAGAACTGAACACACAGGAAGCCAGGACCTTCCTTCGTCTGGACAGGGCAAAGACCCTGGTCTCCGTGGCCTCCTCTTTCACCCTGCAGGTCTCTCGACCAGCAAGGCACTTTCTGCAGCTCCTGGGACACATAGCTGCTTCTACAGCAGTGGTGCTAGGAGCAAGATTTTAGATGAGCGACATCCAGTTCCATTTGAGAACCTTTTGGTCTCAAAGAACGGACCCTCTAACCAAGCTGATCCCAGTAACCAGAACCCTGATCCAAGCCCTACAGTGGTGGCAAGACCAGAGCAATCTGATACAAGGGGTTCCCTTTGTCACTCAGTCTCATTCTTTAATCTTTACTACAGATGCATCCCTCTTGGTGTGGGGAGCTCACATGGGCGACCTCACTACCCAGGGACTGTGGTCCCCTCAGGAATCTCTGTTCCACATCAACCTGTCGGAGCTCAGAGCAGTTTTTTCTAGCACTTCAAGTTTTTTCCAAGTCTGTTCAGAACAAAGTTGTTCAGGTCAGAACAGACAACACCACTACAATGTGGTACATCAACAAGCAAGGAGGCACTCGGTTTACGGCCTTGTGTACTGAAGCAATGAAGTTGTGGTCTCTGGCTCACTCCCTGAACACCTCCCTTACAGCAGTTCACCTCCCAGGCAAGGACAATGTCCTGGCAGATGCCCTTAGCAGGATCTCTCAGGGCCACTACGAATGGTCACTGGATCCCCTGGTCCTGCGGGTAGTATTCGCCAGATGGGGCACCCCACAGATAGATCTTTTTGCAGCCTCAGACAATCACCAACTTCCCCTCTTTTGCTGCAGGCCCCCAGTCTTGGGCTCAGTCCCTCTGGATGCCTTAGTTCTCAATTGGGAAGGGAAGTTTCTCTATGCCTTTCCCCCCTTCCCCTCTCCTATTCAAAGTGTTAGTCAAAATCAGGTCTCAATCCTGCAAAGTGATCCTGATTGCTCCAGATTGGGCCAGACAACCCTGGTATCCACTCTTTCTGTCCTTAGCAGTCCATCTTCCCCTGTGCGTTCCCAGGAATCACAATCTGTTAACCTGTTCTCAGGGCAGGATTTGGTACCCGAACCTCAACTCTCTCAATCTCAAGGCCTGGCTCTTGAGGAGTTAGAGTTTGCTGACCTACACCTCTCCCAAGGTGTATTGGACATCCTGAAGGCTTCTAGGAAACCTTCCACCAGGGCTACTTACAATTCCAAATAGAAGAGGTTTTCTGTATGGTGCTCTGGGAAGCATATTTCCCCAGAATCTGCTGATTTATGCCACAGTCCTGGATTATATGGTCCATTTAAACACTTTGGGGTTAAGACCAGCTACCCTAAAAGTGCATTTGGCAGCTGTCTCTGCTTTTATTTCAGCAGGCAAATATTCTTCTCTTTCAGCTCATTCTGTATTCTCTAGGTTTTTTAACGGATTGCTTCTCACCAACCCTCCTTTCAGGGACCCTGCCCCTGCCTGGGATCTTAATATTTGCATCGCTCAGCTTATGCAACCCCCTTTTGAGCCCTTGTCTTCAGCAGAACTCAAGTATTTGACTTGGAAGACTGTGTTTCTAGTAGCCATCACTTCTGCCAGACGCATAAGTGAATTACAAGCTTTGTCAGTGGAATCTGATTTTTTCTCTTTTCATAGAGATAAGGTGGTCCTCAGGACTAACAGGAAGTTCTTGCCTAAGGTGGTTTCAGATTTCCACCTTAATCAATCTATTTCTCTTCCAGTTTACTTCACTGACCATTCCTCCTCTGGCGAGAGGAGGTTATACAGCTTAGATGTGAAGAGAGCCCTTAGTTACTACATTGAGCGTACCAAGGGTCACAGGTTTGATTCCTCCAACTGTTCCTCACTTATGGTGAGGTTGGTAAGAAAACCTGCCACTAAAAGATCCATTGCCAGGTGGATTGTCTCTTGTATCCAATTCTGTTATGAAAAGCTGGGTGAGGTTCCCCTCAGGCCTGAGGGCTCACTCTACCAGAGGTACAGCTGCTTCCTGGCCGCTGCCAGGACATCCCTATTCTGGAGATATGTCAAGCAGCTACCTGGAAAACAGTTTACACTTTTACCAAGCATTACTCCTGGACATCAGTTAGGAGTGCTGCTCGGTTCAGCACAGCCATGCTTCAGAGCCTATTCCTAAGTAGGTTCTGTCCTCCTCCATGGAGAATTACTGCTGTGTAGTCTGCATGTCATAATATAGCATGACTTCATGTTGTTTGAAGAAAAATTACTCACCTTAGTAATGTTGTTTCTTCTAATGGAGTCTTGCTATATATGACCTCCCCCCCTGCCCCTCTCAGAACCTCTGTTTTTGGGATGTGACTGGGCAGTGCAGTGTTGGCACTTAATAGATGCCCACCTTGTTGTTTCACCTCTCTTTTTTGGGGTGTCTTTGTGTTGTGTTTTTCATTTTTTGGGTCTCCTGACTTGAGTCTTTGTTTTGGTACCAAAAAATGTGTTGTTATGTTTAGTAGCCAGTTGGCTAGTGTAGCTTTACAGCTTCCACACAGGACCTTAGTGAGTTTAGCTCATAAAGATCTGACAGTTTGTGTTTGAAGAACAACAAACAGAGTTTTCAACCGAGAGTGAGCTCTGCGTACCATGCCTGGCATGGAAAGTTAACTCTTTCACCTCTGGAGCAGTTCGAAGGTTGGGACTCACTGCATATGTCATTATATATGTCATAATATAGCAAGACTCCATTAGAAGAAACAACATTACTAAGGTGAGTAATTTTTTATTCGGTTCCATTTGAGAGCCTTTTGGTCTCAAAGGAAGGACCCTCTGACCAAATTGATCCCAGTAACTCGAACCCTGATCCAGACCCTACAGTGGTGGCAGGATCAGAATAATCTGAGACAAGGGGTTCCCTTTGTCACTCAGTCTCACTCTTTAATCCTTACTACAGATGACTCCCTCTTGGGGTGGGGGGGGCTCACATGGGTGACCTCACTACCCAGGGATTGTGGTCCCCTCAGGTATCTCTGCTCCACCTCAATCTGAACTCAGAGCAGTATTTCTAGCACTTCAAGCTTTTTCCAGATCTGTTCAGAACTAAGTTGTACAGGTCAGAACAGACAACACCACCACAATGTGGTACATCAACAAGCAAGGAGGCACTCTGTCTACGGCCTTGTGCACCGAAGCAATGAAGTTGTGGTCTCTGGCTTACTCCCTGAACACCTCCCTCACGGCAGTTCACCTCCCAGGCAAGACAATGTCTGGCAGATGCTCTCAGCAGGATTTCCCAGGGCCATCACGAATGGTCACTGGACCCCCTGGTCTTGGAGGTGATATTTTTTCGGATGGGGCACCCCTCAGATAGATCTCTTTGCAGCCCCAGACAATCACCAGCTTCCCCTTTTTTGCTGCAGGCCCCCAGTGTTGGGTTCAGTCCCCCTAGATGCCTTAGTTCTCAATTGAGAAGGGAAGTTTCTCTATGCTTTTCCCCCCTTCCCTCTCCTGTTCAAAGTGCTAGTCAAAATCAGATGTCAACCCTGCAAGATGATCCTGATTGCTCCAGACTGGGCCAGACAGCCCTGGTACCCACTCCTACTGTCCTTAGCAGGCCATCTTCCCCTGTATCTTCCCAGGAATTACAACCTGTTAACCTGTGCTCAGGGGAGGGTTTGGTACCCGAACCTCACATCTCTCAATCTCAAGGCTTGGCTCATGAAGAGTTAGAGTTTGCTGATTTACACCTCTCCCAAGGTGTAATGGATATCCTGAGGCTTCTAGAAAACCTTCCACCAGGCTACTTATAATTCCAAATGGAAAGATTTTCCATATGGTGCTCTAGAAAGCATATTTCCCCAGAATCCATGATCTGCCCACAGTCCTTGAATATATGGTCCACTAAATAGCTTAGGGCTGAGACCAGCTACACTGAAAGTGCATCAGCAACTTTGTCTGCTTTTATTTCAGCAGGTAAGCCCTCTTCTCTTTCAGCTCACCCTGTATTCTCAAGTTTTTCAAGGGTTTTGCTTCACACGACCCCTCCATTCAGGGACCCTGCCTGCCTGGGACCTTAATGTTTGGATTGCTCAGCTTATGCAACCCCCTTTTTGAGCCTTTGTCTTCAGCAGAGCTTAAATCTTGACTTGGAAGACTGTGTTTCTGGTAGCCATCACTTCTGCCAGATGCATAAGTGAATTTCAAGCTTTGTCAGTGGAGCCTGATTTTATCTCCTTTCATAGAGATAAGGTGGTCCTCAGGACTAACAGGAAGTTCTTGCCTAAGGTGGTTTCAGATTTCCACCTTGTTCAATCTGTGTCTCTTCCAGTGTACTTCACTAACCATTCCTCCTCTGGCGAGAGGAGGCTGCTCAGTTTAGATGTGAAAAGAGCCCTTAGTTACTACATAGAGCGTACCAAGGGTCACCGGTTTGACTCCCTCCAACTGTTCCTCACTTGTGATGAGGTTGGTAAAGGGAAACCTGCCACTAAAAGATCCATTGCCAGGTGGATTGTCTCTTGTATCCAATTTTGCTATGGAAAACTGGGTAAGGTTCCTCCCTCTGGCCTGAGGGCTCACTCTACCAGAGGTACAGCTGCTTCCCTGGCTGCTGCCAGAGACATCCCAATTCTAGAGATATGTCAAGCAGCTACCTGGAAAACAGTTCACACTTTTACCAAGCATTACTCCCTGGACATCCAGGCTAGGAGTGATGCTCGGTTTGGCTCAGCTGTGCTTCAGAGCCTATTTCCTAAGGAGGTTCTGTCCCTCCTCCATGGAGGTACTGCTTTTGTAGTCTGCTACTGTCAGAATATACAAGACTTCATGTTGTTGAAGAAAAAATTACTCACCTTAGTAATGTTGTTTCTTCCTAATAGAGTCTTACTATATTCTGACCTCCCCGCCTGCCCCTCTCAGAACCCTGTTTTTGGGATGTGGGTGGGCAGTGCAGTGTTGGCACTTAGTGGGTGCCCACCTTCTTGTTTTCACCCCTCTTTCTTGGGGTGAGTTGGTTTTGTGTTTTCATTTTTTGGGTCTCCTGACTTGAGACTTTTTTTTGGGACCAAAAAATGTGTTTTATGTTTAGCAGCCAGTTGGCTAGTGTAGGTTTACAGCTTCCACACAGGACCTTAGTGAGTTTAGCTCGTAAAGATCTGATGGTTTGAGTTTGAAGAACAACAGACTGAGTCTCAACCGAGCTCGAGCTCAGCGTTCCATGCCTGGCATGGAAAGTTAACTCTTTCATATCCGGGGCAGTTCGAAGGTTAGGACTCACTGCTACTATCAGAATATAGCAAGACTCCATTAGAAGAAACAACATTACTAAGGTGAGTATTTTTTTCTTCTAGCTCTCAGAGCTACAGAGAAGGTTCCAACTCAGCACAGGGGAAAAGGACTGTACTCCAGGAACTTCCTTACCCCAAAGAAAACAGGGGAGTGGCGACCCATCCTAGACCTAAGGTATTTGAACAAATACTTTTCAAAGCCCAAATTCAAAATGGTAACTCTGGGAATAATCCTTCCCTCTCTAAGGCCAGGAGATTGGCTAGCATCTCTGGATCTCAAGGATGCCTACTTCCATATTCCTATCAGGTGCTCCCACAAAAAATACCTCAGGTTCAAGTTGCCTTCAGGCCATTACCAAGTAAGAGCTATGCCATTCAGCCTAACATCAGCTCCAAGGGTATTCACAAAGTGCCTTGCAGTAGTGGTGGCTTACCTCAGAAGACAGGGTATCACCATCTTACCATATCTGGACGACTGGCTGTTAGTGGGTCAGTCACCTTTACAGGTCAAGTCAGCTCTTCAAACTACCCAGGACCTACTCAGCTCCTTGGGGTTTCTTTTCAGTCTTCCAAAACTTGTCCTCGAACCAGTTCAACTTCTCACCTTTATAGGCATAGAGTTGGACACTGTACAAGCAAAAGCTTTCCTTCCCCTGGCAAGGGTGAAGGTCCTAGTGGATCTTGCTTCCTCCTTTCGACCTCAGGTCTCCCGCCCAGCAAGACAGTTCCTCCAGCTCCTGGGCCACATGGCAGCTTCCATGGCAGTGGTGCAGGGAGCAAGGTTCCAGATGAGGGACATTCAGTTTCATCTGAGGTCTTTTTGGTCTCAAAAGAAGGATTCACTTACCAAACTGATCCCAGTGACTCAGACTCTGGTCCAAGCTCTCCAGTGATGGCTGGACCAGGACAACCTCAGACAAGGGGTTCCATTTCTCCCTCAAGTCCCATCAGTAGTTCTAACTACGGATGCTTCTCTTTCCTAGGGTGGGGTGCCCCCCTGGGAACCCTGACAGCTCAAGGGGTCTGGTCCCCACAAGAGTCTCTCCTTCATATCAATCTCCTGGAACTAAGGGCAGTTTTCCTAGTCCTGCAGAGCTTCTTGGATTCTGTCAAGGGCAAGGTGGTCCAAGTCAGGAAAGACACCGCCACCACAATGTGGTACATCAACAAACAGGTAGGCACTCAGTCCTTGGCCTTGTGCACAGAGGCCGTGAAGCTGTGGTCTCTGGCCTATTCTCTTCAGACTTCTCTGGTAGCAGTTCACCTTCCAGGGAAGCACAACATACTAGCAAACGCTCTGAACAGAATTTCACAGGGACATCAAAAATGGTCCCTGAATCCTCACATCCTGAAGGTCATCTTCTTCAGGTGGCGCACTCCAAAGATAGATCTCTTTGCAGCACTGGACAATCATCCACTTCTTCTGTTTTGTTGCAGACCTCCAGTCCTGGGGAAGGTTCCCCAGGATGCTCTCTTTTTGGACTGGAAGGGCAGGTTTCTCTATGCCTTCTCTCCCTTGCCTCTGCTGTTCAGAGTTCTGATCAAGATCAGGACTCAACCCTGCTCAGTGATACTGGTGTCTCCAGACTGGGCCAGACAGCCGTGGTATCCTCTACTGCTGTCCTTGTCAGTGTCATGTCCCCTGTCTCACCTAGGGCATACAATCTCCTGTCCTCCTCCCGGGGCGGATCTGGTACCCCATTCTCCAGTCTCTCAATCTCAAGGCCTGGCTCTTGAAGAGTTAGAATATGCAGCACTACATCTTTCTCAGGGAGTTCTGGATATTCTGAAGGTCTCCAGGAAGCCTTCCACTAGAAAAACTTACAACTCCAAATGGAAAAGGTTCTGTATTTGGTGCTCTCAGAAAAGCATCCTGCCTGATTCTGCAGACATTTCCACAACCTTAGACTATCAGGTTCATCTGAAGGGTCTAGGCCTTAGGCCTGCCACTCTGAAGGTTCATCTAGCAGCTGTCTCTGCATTCCTCTCAGCAGGGAAGAGCTCTTCCCTGGCATCTCATCCTGTTTTCAGAAAGTTTTTCAAAAGTCTGGTTCACATTAACCCTCCCTTTAGGGTGCCCACTCTGCCTTGGGATCTTAATGTCTGCATAGCTCAGCTTTTGCAGCCACCCTTTGAACCTCTGGCTTCGGCCAAATTGAAGTACTTGACCTGGAAAACTGTGTTCCTGGTAGCTATTACTTCTGCCAGGCGGACTAGTGAGTTACAGGCTCTGTCAGTTAAACCTGATTTTATCTCCTTCCATAGGGACAAAGTAGTCCTAAGAACCAGTAGGAGGTTCTTTCCCAAAGTGGTATCGAATTTTCATCTGAACCAGTCTATATCTCTCCCTGTGTTTTTCACTGATCATTCTTCTTCAGGTAAAAGAAGGTTATACAGTCTGGACGTTAAGAGGGCCCTTAGCTACTACATTGAGCATACTAAGGCACATAGAAATGACTGTCTTCAATTGTTTCTCACTTATGGTGAAGTGGGGAAAGGTAAGCCTGCCGCTAAAAGAACTATTGCCAGGTAGATTGTTTCTTGTATACAATTCTGTTATTACAAGTTGGGTAGAACGTCCCCTTCAGGCCTGAGGGCTCATTCGACTTGGGGTACAGCTGCTTCTCTAGCTGCGGCCAGAGATATACCTTTGTTAGAGATCTATAAAGCAGCCACCTGGAAAACAGTACCTACTTTTACCAAGCATTACTCGCTGGACATGTAGGTTAGGAGTGATGCTAGGTTTGGCACAGTAGTACTGTAGAGCCTCTTCCCAAAGTAGGTTCTGCATTCCCTCCTCCATAGGGAACTGCTTGGTAGTCTGCATTATGTCTGAGTACAGCAAGACTTCATGTTGTTTGAAGAAAAAAATATTTACCATAGTGATGTTGTTTCTTCTAATGGAGTCTTGCTGTATTCAGACCTCCCCCCACTGCCTCCCCTCTCAGAACCTGGTTTTTGGGAAGTGGGCTGGCAGGTACAGTGTTGCACCTCAGGGGTGTACCTTGTACCCTCCCTCTTGGGTGGGGTGGATGTTGTTATTATTGTTCTGGTGTTTTATACTTAAATATTGTCACTAACTTTCCTTCTTGGGTTCTCGACTTGAGTCTTTTGGGTCCAAAAATAATTTTTTGCCCTTTGGCTGTATGTTGAACAATTCCCATACGATAGTATGTTAGTTAGTGTGCTTGTAAGAATGTGACGGTTACACTGGGAAGTATCACAGACAGAGGTTTGAAAACCAAGCTCGAGCGCAACGTTCTATGCTTCTGCACAGAGTTAACTCTTTCCTCTCCGGGGCAGTTCAAGTGCTGGGGCTAACTGCATTATGTCTGAATACAGCAAGACTCCATTAGAAGAAACAACATTATTATGGTGAGTAATTTTTTCTTCTGCGCTGTTCCACCTCCGGAATTCCACGTTCTGCATAGCACTAGTGCCAGCTCCATGAAGTGGCATTGAGCTCCTCGACACCATTCCAGGTGGCAGAGTCTCTAGTGATTCTAACCTAGACCTCCTTTTGGAGGTTCTTCTGGGATAGAAGTGGATCTGGATGAGTCTCTTCCTGTCCTACTTGTCGGTGATATAGCGGATGATTCATTTTAGAGACTGAAATGGAAGCCTTCTGTCTCAGCAGAGTCTGTGATGGAAGATCTTCTTTTCAGTTTTTCCTCAGGGATATGGGGTCCACCATGATATTTCAGGCTTCTTCTGTAGACCAAAGACTTCTGCGTCTGGACTTCTTTCAGTTGTCAGTACAAGTACACTCTTTGGAACACACTAATTAAATGGTTGAGAGCTTTCTTGACTCTTTCGCTTCTTTGATAGGGGTATATAGCCCCCCTATGATACTGCCCCTGCGGTGGCTACCATTGGCAAGGGGTGATTAACATCTTCTCAGCTGTGATTATTGGTTCGGTCCTCAGATTAAGTTATGGAGGGCGCTCAGGCTCCTACTGCCTCTCAGATGACATCATCATCGTTCCTGTAACAGTCAGTCTTTTCAAGGTAAAGGCCTGAAAGCCTTTGTCAGGAACCAGCTAATTGCCTGTAACAAAAAAAAAAATTGCAGCAGAGGGCCTAGGCCCGAAAGCACCCGGTACCATCCTTCTGGATCCGGCCCAGGTTCCACCTCACCTGCGTGAGGTGCTCACCTCTCGACAATGGTGGAGGGCACCTGACTTGTTTTACTAACGAGGGGAGGTCCAATCCAGCGGAGGTATGAGTCATCAGGATTTTCCAAGAGGGATTCTCTCTTAATTCAGAGATTTTTTCTAGACCTAGGCGGCAGCTCAGTCTGTTGTTTTTTTTCTATCAGACTCTTTTTCCTTACATTGGGGCCTCAGTTCAGCAGAAGTGACTCCACGGTGAGTCGGAACACAGGTTCTTAGTGCCTTGCTTGGTTCCAGGATAACAGACGGCATGCTCCCTTTCTCAGCCTTGAAAGGTCAAGTGGGTACTTGTTCAGGAAGGAGTTCTCAGCATTCAAGCCTTCGCTTCCTGGTTATTTGTCTCTGGGCCAGCCGCTGCGGGCTAGACTCTTCGGAAGCAGTTGCCTCAGCTTTCCTCTCGCTTCTCCAGGAGGGTTTTTTCTGATTTGAGGAAGGTGTCAGTTCCTCTTTCCCAGCAGCTCCTTCACTTAGGAGCCCCTCGAGATACCTCCAGGGTGAGGGAGGCCCTCTGTCACAAAAGTTTTTCCACTTCGGGCAGATGACAAAATTGTGATATTTTCATCAGCAAGCAAAGTGAAGCACTATCCTACCCCCTGTACAGGAAGGCCGTGGTGAGTGCTGCCTTGAGCACATTGCGCCAATTCAGTCATTGTGCAGTCACTTTTTCGATGAGTGGGGCAGCCTTAAACTGGTCCCCTCTCAATGCAGATCTGCCCCTATCCTGCTTCAGAAATCCAGACCCTTGTGTCTTCTGTCAGGATGCATTACTGCATTGGAAAAGTTTCTCCTGTACACTTTCCTGCTCTTCCCTTATTTCAGAGAGTGCTGCTGGAGTTGTAGGCAAACTGGGGCAGAATGATTCTTTATCGAAATGGAAGTGGGTAGACTCTGGTTTCTTCCAGGCCATCGCATATATCTTCTAGTCGTGCATAGGCCTTCCACCTGGAAGGCTGACGTAGCTAAATGGAAACCCTTCTCCATTTGATGGGCAAATCCCACCTGGACCTTTTGGATGCCCACCAAATAAGGTGTTCGAGTGCCTCTTGGACCTGTCATTCGCAGGTTAGCTATACTTGGTAGTGGAGTTACACATCAACAATTTTTCAGTTTAGCTTGAACCAGTAGACGTTGCCTCTGGCTCTTATCATTAGTCAAGTTTTTGCCTTAACTCCAGAAGGAAAGGGAGTACTCCCTTCACTCTCTAAATGTTAGGGTGGTTCTGCGATTCTCATCGGCAGAACGAAGAGCCACACTTTCGAACAATTTTTGTAGCTTCAGCATGCCTCAGCTGGGTCAACTTCTTTCCCTGAGATGTTTTCGGCTAGGTTAGTAGCATGTCTTTGACACTACTAATCCTTGTCTCAGGTCAAATTGAAAGGCCGGGTTCACATCGCTCTATCAGAGTAGTTGTGGCTTCCTGGTGGAGATTTGTAATGTGTCCATTGCAGTCTTCTGCAAAGTAGTGAGTTGGAGCTCAGTGCATACCTTTATAAAGCACTGTGTTCTGGATGTCCTATCCAGACAGCTCTTTTCTTGTCAGGACAGTCCTTTGGACTTCCGTTCTGTGTGAGCCCTATCTCTGACTGTGCTACTCAGGGTGGGATGGTTTTAGCTTGATACTCTCCCATTAGTGTGAATGAGTGGTGGAGACTTGAGTCCAGGAAGATATGGAAATTAACGTACTTAACGCAATTCTTGATCTTCTTGGACGCAGTCTCCACCACTCATTCACACACCCACCCGGGCTCACTTGATTTGTTTCTCGAGTCTTCACTGCCTTTTCGTTCGGGCTGTGAAAATATTGTTCAATTGACCCTTCTTGTATGGGTCATCTGGGCCTTCACATGCCCGGTGGGTAGGGTAAGTTATTTATTTTATTAGTTACGCTGCACCTCCTCGGTTCAAAAGGTACTGAGGCGGTTGGAGGATCGACGCTGAGATAGCTTATACAGACGCAAGCTAGTCTCACGGTGCCGCGCATGCATGGTCTTATCCCGGCACCAGCGCTCCTGAAGATTTTTGACTCCTGTGAGGTCCTAGCACCTCTGGCATAGTCCCATTAGTGTGAATGAGTGGTGGAGACTGCATCCAAGAAGATGAAGAATTACGGTAAGTACGTAATTTCCATGTTTAACACCCACCAAAAAGCAGTTACTCCCTATAAATAAATTCTTGAAAAGGGATGCACTCAAGCTCCCCCAGACACCTGTGTCTGTCCCACCTTTAGATAAAAGGCTGGAAAAAAAATATCAGCTTGACAGAAAAGGGGCTAAATTTTTTTATTCACATCCTAACTGCCAGGGGGTAGTGCAAGCTGCAGCCTGTGATAAGGCAAAAGTCCCTCTGGCCTCTCACCCCTCAGAGAAGGACTCACGTAAAATTGACAGCATGGCCAAAAAGGGCTACTTATCAGCCTCTTTGGCCATCACGGATGCTATCTTTCAGGCCTGTTCAGCCCAATATCATAAAATTCCTTGGCAGTCTGTGTTGGCTATGGCTGATAAAGTCCCCGCTAACCTATCAGCAGACTTGGCTGAAACTGCTAGATTTGACGTGGAAGCTGCCAGATACCAGTTTCAAATGGCAGCAGACTCAAATGACACTGCTGCCAGGTGGACGGCCAATACAGTAGCTCAAAGGAGGTTTGCCTGGTTAAGAGCCACAAACCTCACACAGGACACCCAAAACAAAGCTCAGGACTTCCCAGTGGAGGGTAATTTCCTTTTTGGGATCCATACTGACACCTACATGAAGAAGGTCGATGAATACAAGGCCACTTACAGGAGTAATTCAGCTAAAGAAAAGGCCTCTCCATCCACAAGGCCTTACAGTAGGGGAGGCAGGAGCAGACAATTTCACTCCAGGCCTTTTTATTAGGTCATGGCCGTACCCCAGGTCCCTCAGTACCCCCATCAAGGGTATTTTAGAGGTAGAAGCAGGAGGGGTGCTAGGCGTGGCTCCCATTCTCACCCCTATGTGAAGCAGGACCCCTGACTTGTTCTCCCAGTCCGCCTCCCCTCTTCCAGTAGGGGGCAGGCTGACCCATTATTTCCAGGCCTGGAAAAATATCACCACAAACAAGTGGGTCCTGGAGATAGTGAGTCAGGAATTGTCCCTAAACTTCAAGTCATTCCCCTCTCTAAGAACAAGAGTCTTCAAACCAGCCTCAATCATGGAGAAAAAGCTGCTGGAAGAGGAGGTTCAAAACCTGCTACTGTTAAAAGCAGTGGAACCAGTGCCTCCACAGCACAGGGGAAAGGGGCTATACTCGAGATGTTTTCTTACACCAAAGAAAAATGGGGAGTTGCGGCCTATCTTAGGCCTAAGAGTGCTAAATAGGCACTTATCAAAACCAAAATTCAAAATGGTGACACTGTCTCTGATCCTGCCAGCACTCTAAAAAGGGGACTGGCTGGCATCTCTGAACCTAAAAGATGCTTATTTCTACATCCCCATAAGGGAGTCCCACAGAAAGTATCTCAGATTCAGACTTTCTCCAGGTGACTATCAGTTCTCAGCCCTGCCATTCGGTCTTACCTCAGCTCCAAGGGTGTTCACAAAGTGTCTGGCAGTAGTTGTGGTACACTTGCAAAGGCAAGATGTCACAGTGTTTCCCTATCTGGATGACTGGCTAGTGGTGGGAAAGTCACCACAACAGCTAAAGGAACACTTACAACCCACCTAACAACTTCTAGGGTCCTTGGGGTTTCTGTTAAATTTACAGAAATCAGTTCATTTTCCTGGACTAAGTCTCCATCACTCATTCACACTAGTGGGATAGCGCCAAAGGCGCTAGGACCAAGCGAGAGCCTAAAATTTTCAGATGGGTCGGTGCCAAGACAGGACTATGCATGTGCGGCACCATGAGACTAGCTCATGCCTGTGTAGGCTATCTCGGTGTTGACCCTCCAACTGCCTCAGTTCCTTTTCTCCCGCTGTCGAGTGCGCTTGGGTGTCAATGTCGCTCGTCTGCCGGAGTATAAGTTTTCGTCTATACGACAGCAGCTTTTAGTATTTAATATTTTAAGTAGTACTTTCTTATTTTACAAACAAGAAAAGAAGATCATGAAGAAGAAGAAGAAGAAGAAGAAGAAAAAGAAATTATTTCCTACCATCAGCGGAGTTGTCCTTGGATGGTAGCAATGACGGCAGGAGGACTTCATTTGAAAGTTTTTATGGCAGAGGGGCTGTGTCCGGTCCGCCGCCCTTAATTAATCGGGGGGGGGGGGTCCGACTACAGACAGTCCTGTGCTCGGGGAGGGACAGTCCTCCGAAGCACAAATCCAGTGGTTCCGGTGATCTGGCTCTGCTTAACCTCGAGCTCTTCTTCCTTGTTGTGGGAAGAAGAATTGGTGCCACTCGAGGTTGCCCGTTGGTACGTCTGTACAAGGACTGTTCGTCAGGAGGGGCGATGGGCCTGAACCGACTTTGGTGGGTTCCCCTTGGCCCCACTCCTAACGGCTGCATTCTCGACCCCGAACTCCATCTCTGTCATCGTTGGAGCTCTGGTGGGCAGTTTCACCTCTGGGCCGCTCCTGTGGAGCAGGGGGTTTGACTTTTCCAGTTCTCCTGGCTCTGTTCCTGATCTTCCTGGACTAAGTCTCCATCACTCATTCACACTAGTGGGGATAGTGCGGGGAGCCTAAACTTTCTGAAGGGTCGGCGCCAAGACAGGACCATGCATGCACAGCACTGCAAGACTAGCTCGCGCCTGTGTAGGCTATCTCAGTGTTGACCCTCCAACTGCCTCAGTTCCTTTGCTTCCGCCGTCGAGTGCGCTTGGATGTCGACGTCGCTCGTCTGCCGGAGTCTAAGTTTTTGTCTATATGACAGCAGCTTTTAATGTTTAATTTAAGTATTTTAAGTAGTAATGTCTTATTTTACAAACAAGAAAAGAAGATTATGAAGAAGAAGAAAAATAAAGTCTTTCCTGCCATCAACGGAGTCGTCCTTAGGCAGTAGCAATGACGGTAGGAGGGCTTCGTTTAAATGTTTTTATGGCAGAGGGTCTGGGTCCAGTCCGCTGCCCTTAATTAATGGGGGTCTGACTATGGACAGTCTGGTGCTCGGGGGGGGAGGACAGTCCGACGAGGCACAAATCTAGTGGTTCCGGGGATCCGGCTCCGCTTAACCTCGAGCTCTTCTTCCTCATTGGGGGAAGAAGAATCGGTGCCGCTCGAGGTTGCCCATTGGTACGTCTGCACGAGAATTGTTCGTCGGGAGGGGCGATGGGCCTGAACCGATTTTGGTGGGTTCCTCTTGGCCCTGCTCCTAATGGCTGCATTCTCGACTCTGAGCTACATCTCTGTCCTCGGAGCTTCGGTAGGCAGTTTCACCTCTGGGCCGCTCCTATGGAGCAGGGGGTTTGACTTACCAGTTTGTCCGGGCTCTGTTCCTGATTTTGGGACCTCCGGGCCTCGGAGCCGTTGGACTGGAGCTGGGTCGATTGGATCATGATGGGCGAGATACCCTCTTGGTGCCTTTGCCATTGTGTCGCCCCCTCGTGCCTACCCCCCTCTCCCTTTTCCATGCAGGGGCCGGCACAGGCACCACCTTTTTCCTTCTCCCCTTCTCAGGATTTCCATTGGCATTTTCCTTCAGTGCCTTGGTCAGCACCGTGGCTCGGTGCCTTGGTTGGTGCTGAGCCTCGGTACCTTGGTCGGCACCATGGCTCAGTGCCTTGGTCGGTGCCGTGGCTCGGTGCCTTGGTCAGCACTGTGCCTCAGTGCCTTCGTCAGCTCCATGCCTTAGTCGCTGCTGTGGGTCGGTGCCATTGCTCTGTGCGGCGCCGTGGGTGCTCTTGTTGCTGCTGTTGGTTGTCAGCACAGTCAATGGTGCCGCAGGTGTCTGGGTGGTGCTGAGCACCCACGGGTGGTGCCTAGCACCTGTGGGTGGAACCACGCACCTGCAGGCAGCGTCCGGCACCCACGGGGGCCGCAGATGGCACCGTGGGCACCCACTGGTGCCATGGGTGATGCTGGATCACCCATGGGTGCTGCAGCTGGTTCTGTGAACACCCACGGGTGCCACTGGTGCCATGGGTGGCATTGGGGCACCCATGGGTGCCATTGGTGCCTTTGGGTGCCATTCTTGTCATGGGTGCCATGGTACCATGGGTGTCGGGGGTGCCCTCAGGTGCCGTTGCTACATGGGTGCCAGCAGGTACTGCTGCAGGTGCCCTCGAGTATCGCCCAGGTTGGCATAGGCACTGCTTGGTGCCCTCCTGTGCCATGAGTGATGCTGGTGCCGCACAGGTGCTAGTGGGTGCTGTATGGCAGAATTAGTGACACATTTTTCCTTTTCGGACTTCCTTTCTACAGAACTTGTGGCGGGATGTTTTCCGTAGAATGAACTCCTGTTCTGCGGATTTTTTTTTCCACACATCTTAGTGAGTGGTGGTCTATGTGGGATCTTGTGTCATCCAGCAGTTTTCTGCTGATGGAACTTTGCTGTACTGCTGTGCCAGTGGAATATCATTCTGTTCAGCACTTTCTTGGCTCCCTACATGGTAACAGGGTCCTCAATATCCTTCCTGATGGCAGAGTCTCTAGTGGCTCTGACTTAGACCTCTCTTCGAGGTCCTTCTAGGGTAGAAGTACATCTAGATGGGTCTTTCCCTGTCCTTCTGGTCAGTAATACAGCGGACGACTCATTTTATATACTGAAGGGCACATCCTCTCTATCATCAGAGTCCATGATGGAAAATATTTTCAGTAGTTCCTCAGTAATGGGGTCTACTATAGTATTTCACACTACGTCCGTGGACCATACACTTCTGCGTCTAGACTTTTTCAGTCGTTAAGACAATTACACTCTGTGGAACATTCTGATTTAATGGTTGGGAGCTGCTCTGGCTCTTCCACTCCTTTGACAGGGGTATATAGCCCCTTGTGATATTGCCCCTTCGGTGGCTCCTTCGGCACAGGTGGTTAACATCTCTCCAGCTGTGATTATTAGTCCGGTCATGATTTCAGTATGGATGCTCAGGCTCCTGCACTCAGATGGAGAACATCTTCGTCATTTTGTATCAAGACAATCCTTGCAAAATAGCAGCCAGAAAGCCTTGTTAGGCTCGGACTAAAAAAAAAAAAATGTTTTTATCACAGCACAGGGCCTAGCCGAAGTTACCCAATACCCCCCTTTTTGGATCTGGTCAGGTTCCGCCTCAGCCCCTGAGGCGCTCATCTCCAAAGTACAGTAGAGTACCTGACTTCTTCCCCTAGGGGGAGTCTGATCTGGCGGCAGTATGGGTCATCTCTTTCTCTAAGAGAGATTTCTCTTATTCAGAGACATTTCCTAGACCTAGGCGACTGCCCTGTCTGTTAATTCCCCTTTCTTTTTATCAGGCTTTCTTCTCTTGAGCAGAGCCTTGCAGCAGCAGAAGCGACTCTCCACCGAGTCGGATCTTAGGTTCCTACTTCCTTGCTTGCTTTAACTTAACAGTCGATTTTCTCTTTTTTAACGGAAGGTCAAGTAGGTCTTTTTTTTGAGGTAGCTTCTCAAATATTCATACCTTTGGTTCCTGCGCACTGGTCCATGCCAGTCGCTCACAAAGCTATTCCTTCCAAGTGCGTGATGGAGTTGTGATGTTTGTTTTTCAGCAAACAAACTAGAATCCTTTCCTACTCCCTTCAGGGAGGCCAGAGCGGGTAGTGCCTCACTGCATTGAGTCACTGCCTCTTTCAGTCACTTCAACAAATGGCTTAGCCCTAACTTGGTCCTGCTGTGTCCCTCCTCGATGCACATCTGCCTCTATTTACCTTAGAAATCCAGCCCGTTTTTTTCTGTCGGAATGTTTTTTTTCCGCAGTGGACACGTCCTCCTTTACACTTTTTCCTTTCTTCCCTGAGTTCAGAGACTGCTACTACAGTTGTACACACAGGGGCAAGATGATTCCTTTTGGAATATGCAGTGGACAGGATCTGGTTCTTCTAGACCACCACAAGAGGCTTCTAAGTCGTACTTGGCCTTCCATCAGGAAGGTTCCTGTGACTATGTGGAGACCATTCTCCTTGATGGGCTAACCCCACCTGGACCCCCTTGCTCACCAAGTAAGGGGTTCAAGCGCTCCTGGACCTGTTGTTTACAGGTCAGTCATACTTGACAGTGGGGGTTTCCATCTGCACTTTCTGGTCTACCCCGAACCAGTAGACTTTACCTCCGACTCTTTCACTTCCTGAGGTCTCTTTACGTTACATTAGTACATGTCTTTGACACTATTAATTTTAGTCCTAGACCAAATTGTGAGGCCTGGTTCTTGCTGCTCTCCTAGAATGGTTGCAGCTTCCTGGCAGAGTTTCATTTTATGCCCATTGCAGTTGTCTGCAAAGTGGTGAGTTACAACTCAAGCGCTTATCTTGTAAGCACTATGTTCTAGATGCTTTTTACAAGACAGCTCTTTTTATTAGCAGGACAGTCCTTGGCTGTCCTTTCTGAGTAAACCCTATCTCCTATCACCCTACTCAGGGTTGTTGGTTTTAGCTTGGTACTCTCCCACTAGTGTGAATGAGTGATGGAGACTTGGTCCAGGAAGATATGGAAATTACGTACTTACCGTAATTATTGATCTTCTTGGCCAGTCTTCATCACTCATTCACATGCCCACCCACCATCCCCTGGGCTCACTTGTTTTCTTTTCTGGTCTTCATGGTCCTATGGTTTGGACTGTGAAGACATTGTTCTTTGACCTTTCTTGCTAAGGCCATCTGGGCCCTCTCAGACCCAGAAACTCAGGATGAGTTATTCTCATTAGTTACGCTGCACCTCCTCGTTCAAAAAGGTACTGAGGCGGTTGGAGGGTCGACACTGAGATAGCCTAAACAGGCACGAGCTAGTCTTGTGGTGCCGCGCATGTGTGGTCCTGTCTCGGCGCCGACCCTTCAGAAAATGTTAGGCTCCCGCTTGGTCCTAGCGCCCGTGCTATCCCCACTAGTGTGAATGAGTGATGGAGACTGTCCAAGAAGATCAATAATTACAGTAAGTGCTATTTTCATATTTGGGCCCCAGGAGCCATTGGACTGGAGCCAGGTCGATTGGATCATGATGGGCGAGGTGCCCTCTTGGTGCCTTTGCCATCATCTCGACCCCTCGTGCCTACCCTCCTCTCCCTTTTCCATGCAGGGGCCGGCACAGGCACCACCTTTTTCCTTCTCCCCTACTTTTTCAGATTCCATTGGCATTTTCCTTCGGCTGTGTGGTTTGGCGCCGTAGCATCGGTTCCTTGGTCGGTGCCGTGCGTTGGAGCCGTGGCTTGGTGCCTTGGTCGGTGCTGTGCCTTGGTCAGCACTGTACCTTTGCCAGCACCATGGGTCAGCGGCATCGCTCTGTGCGCACCATGGGTGCTGTTGTTGCTGCCGTTGGTTGTTGCTGCTGCCAGTGGTGCCGTGGGTGTCTGGGTGGCACCGAACATCCGTGGGTGGCGCTGTGCACCTGTGGCCAGTGCAGTGCACCTGCAGGTGCCATGGGTGGTGCCGGGGCACCCATGGGTGCCACAGGTGGCACTGCAGGTGCAACTGGTGCCCTCGGGTGCCTTTCTTGCCATGGGTGTCATTGGTGCCATGGGTGTAGGGGGGTGCCATTGCTGCATGGGTGCCAGGGGTGCCTGTGGGTACTGCCGTGGGTGCCCTTGGGTATCACCCAGGTTGGCATAGGCACTCCTTGGTGCCCTCCTGTGCCACGAGTGATGCTGGTGCCACGTTCTAGTGGGTGCTGTCTGGCAGAACTAGTGACACATTTTTCTTTCTCAGACTACTTCTCCTCAGAACTTGTGGCAGGATGTTTTCCACAGAATGAAGTCCTGTTCTCCGGATTATTTTTCCACGCATCTTAGTGAGTGGCGGTCCATGTGGGATCTTGTGTCATCCAGCGGTTTTCTGCTGATGGAACTCTGCTGCACTGCTCTGCCTGCAGAATCTCACATTCCACTCAGCACTTTCTCAGCTCCATACGTTGTACCAAGCTCCTTGACATCCTTCCTGATGGCGGAGTCTCTAGTGGCTCTGACCTAGACCTCTCTTAGAGGTCCTTCTGGGGTAGAAATGCATATAGATGGGTCTTTCCCTGTCCTTCTGGTCAGTAATACAGCGGACGACTCATTTTATATACTGAAGGGCATGTCCTCTCTATCTTCAGAGTCCGTGATGGAAGATCTTTTCAGTAGTTCCTCAGTAATGGGGTCCACTATAGTATTTCCGACTGCGTCCGTGGACCATACGCTTCTGTGTCTAGACTTTTTCAGTCTTTAAGACAATTACACTCTGTCGAACGTTCTAATTTAATGGTTGGGAGCCGCTCAGGCTCTTCTGCCGCTTTGATAGGGGTATATGGTCACCTTGTGATATTGCCCCTTCGGTGGCTTCTTCGGCACATGTGGTTAGCATCTCTCCAGCTGTGATTATTAGTCCATTCATGATTTCAGTAGGGATGTTCAGGCTCCTTCTGCACTCAGATGGAGAACATCTTTGTCATTTTGTAGCAAGACAATCCTTGCAAAATAGCAGCCTGAAAGCCTTGTTAGGCTTGGACAAAAAAAAAAAATGTTATCACAGCACAGGGCCTAGCCGAAATTACCTGATACCTTCCCCTACTTTTTTTTTGGATCTGGTCAGATTCCACCTCAGCCCCTGAGGTGCTTGTCTCCAGAGTGCGGTAAAGAGTACCTGACTACTTCTTCCCCTAGGGGGAGTCCGATCCGGCGGTGGTATGGGTCATCTCTTTCTCCAAGAGAGATTTATCTCATTCAGAGACATTTCCTAGACCTAGGCAACTGCCCAGTCTGTTAATTCTCCTTTCTTTTTATCAGGCTTTCTTCTCTTGAACAGAGCCTCGCAGCAATAGAGGCGACTCTCCACCGAGTCGAAACTCAGGTTCCTACTTCCTTGCTTGCTTTAACTTAACAGGCGATATTCTCCTTCTTGACGGAAGGTCAAATATGTATTTTTTCTGAGGTAGCTTCTCAAATATTCACACCTTTGGTTCTGGCGCACTGGTTCCATGCCAGTCGCTCATGAAGCTATCCTTTCCAAGTGCGTGACGGAGTTGTGATGTTTGTTTTTCAGCAAACAAACTAGAATCCTTTTCTACTCCCTTCAGGGATGCCAGAGTGAGTAGTGCCTCACCACAGAGAGTCACTGCCGCTTCCAGTCACTTTCAATGAATGGGTTAGCCTAACTTGGTCCTGCTGTGTCCCTCCTCGACACACATCTGCCTCTATTTGTCTTAAAAATCCAGCCCCTGTTTTTTTCTGTCGGAATGTTTTTTCCACAGTGAACATGTCCTCCTGTACACTTTTCTATTCTTCCCTGAGTTCAGAGACTGCTACTACAGTTGTACATACAGGGGCAGGATGGTTCCTTTTTGGAATATGCAGTGGATAGGATCTGGTTCTACTAGACCACCTCAAGAGGCTTCTAAGTCATGCTTGGCCTTCCATCAGGAGGGTTCCAGTGACTAAGTAGAGACTATTCTCCTTGATGGGCTAACCCCACCTGGACCCCCTTTGCTCACCAAGTAAGGGGTTCAAGTGCTCCTGGACCTGTTGTTCACAGGTCAGCCATACTTGATAGTGGGGGTTTCCATCTGCACTTTCTGGTCTACCCCGAACCAGGAACCAGTAGACTTTACCTCCGACTCTTTCAGTTCCTGAAGTCCCTTTACGTTACATTAGTACATGTCTTTGACACTATTAATTTTAGTCCTAGACCAAATTGTGAGGCCTAGTTCTTGCCACTCTCCTAAAGTGGTTGCGGCTTCCTGGTAGACTTTCATTTTGTGCCCATTGCAGTCGTCTGCAAAGTGGTGAGTTATAACTTAAGCGCTTATCTTGTAAGCACTATGTTCTAGATGCTCTTTACAAGACAGCTCTTTTTATTAGCAGGACAGTCCTTGGCCATCCTTTCTGAGTAAACCCTATGTCCTACCACTCTACTCAGGGTTGTTGGTTTTAGCTTGGTACTCTCCCACTAGTGTGACTGAGTGATGGAGACTTAGTCCAGGAATATATGGAAATTATGTACTTACCGTAATTCTTGATCTTCTTGGACTATCTCCATCACTCATTCACACACCCACCCACCATCCCCTAGGTTCACTCATTTTCTTTCCTGGTCTTCATGGTCCTGTGGTTCAGACTGTGAAGACATTGTTCTTTGACCCTTCTTGCAAAGGCTATCTGGGCCCTCTCAGGCTCAGAAACTCAGGATGAGTTATTCTCATTAGTTACGCTGCACCTCCTCGTTCGAAAAGGTACTGAGGCGGTTGGAGGGTCGATGCCGAGATAGCTTACACAGGTGTGAGCTAGTCTTGTGGTGCCACACATGCTTGGTCCTGTCTCTGCGCCAACCCTTCTGAAAATTTTAGGCTCCCGATTGGTCCTAGCGCCTCTGGCGCTATCCCACTAGTGGGAATGAGTGATGGAGACTGTCCAAGAAGATCAATAATTATGGTAAGTACATAATTTCCATTTCTTTCCACACAAGTTCTGCAGTTCATAGGAGCAGAACTAAATACCAGAGAGGGCAGAGCTTTCTTCCCACTGGACAGGGTAAAAAACATTATGCAACTAGCAGGTTCTTTCAAGCTGAATGTGCCAAGAACCGCATGACAGTTTCTTCAACTCCTGGGACACATGGCAGCTACCACAGGCACAGTCCTGGGTTCCAGATTTCAGATGAGAGATATTCAATTCCACCTAAGAGCTCATTGTTCTCAGAGAAAAGATTCTCTCTCAAAACTGGTCCCAGTAACAAAAGTGTTAATCTTGGCCCTTCAGTGGTGGAAGGGGAAGCCAACCTCAGAGAAGGGGTTCCCTTCCAAAAAGAGCTTCCTTCTGTAATTGACGTAGAAACATAGACTTTTGGTGGCAAATAAGGACCACTTGGCCCACCTATGTCCTACCTACAGGATAAGCAGCAGATCCTAGTAAACCAGCAGTCTATTTCTTCCTACCCCCCACAAGAATTGTCTTACGTCTGTCTCATGCATTCTTGAATTCTCCCCCAGTTTTAGACCCCACAACCTCCTCATGAAGGTGGTTCCATGTGTCCACCACCCTCTCTGTGAAAAAATATCTTGCTCACATTGCCCCTGAGCCGTCTCCCCTCCATCTTCAAATTGTGTCCCCTTGTTCTTGCACATCTCTTTTTCTCACAGATGCAACCCTCTTGGACTTTGTTGATTCCACTGAGGTACTTAAAAGTTTCTATCATGTCCCCACTCCTTTCCTCAAGGGTATACATATTAAACTTCCTTAGTCTCTCCTCATATGGCTTCTCTTGCAGACCCTGCACAATTCTTACGACAGATGCATCACTGTTAGGATGGGGTGCCCATCTTGGGGAGCACACTACCCAGGGAACTTGGTCGAGTGCAGAGTCTCTCCAGCTTATCAATCTGTTAGAGCTCAGGGCAGTGTTTCTGGCAATGCAAGCTTTCACACCACTGATCCAGGGATAGGTCGTTCAAGTCAGAACAGACAATACCACCGCTATGTACTACATAAACAAGCAAGGGATACAAGGTCAAATCCTCTCTGCACAAAAGCCATGCGAGTCTGGACTCTGGCCTACCCCCTAGGAGTTTCTCTTCGGGTCATTCATCTGCCGGGCAAGGACAATACCCTAGCAGATGCCTTAAGTCAAATCAGCCAGGCCCATCACGATTGGTCCTTAAACAGGCAGGTGGTGGAAGTGATCTTCTAAAGGTGGGGTACTCCAGAGATAGATCACTTTGCATCCCACAAAAGTGACTACCTCCCACACCACTGTTGCAGGCCTCCAGCAGTGAGCACAGATCTTATCTGTGTCAATCTTCACCATTCATCACAGATGGGTACTGGCCGGAGGAGATCAGGACCCCGCGGGAGCCTTTTTTTTTTTTTTTTTAAAGATAGGTGGAGCCGATGCAGCATCGGCGCCGTCCTCGAGGCCGACGTACTACGTGGCGCTCGAGGATTAGCCGTTAGGCTGCATCGACTCCACCTGCCTACCAGTTCTTCGTCTCCAGCCGTCGAGGTCGCCTCGTGGGAAGCCTGAAGAAGCCTTATTCACAAATTTTAGGCCTTGAAGCCTGCGTCTTTAGTCGTCGGTCTACTATTTCTGTGTTTGCCTCCACTCGACGTCGCCGGTAAGATCTTTCCTTTTTATTACATTTAAAGCAACATCGAGTCTGTTTTTGGTGTTTTTCTCCGTAGGTCATGTTGCGGTCGGAGGGCAAAAATCGCAGAAGAAATGGGCGTCCCCTGTCGTCGGTGCCGTGCGGCTACCGTACTCCGTCACCGACCAACTTGACCGATGCCTTCGTGCCTTGGCCGCTAACGACATGGATTACGTGCGGCGCCTGGCTTCTCGATGAACTGCGAGTTTTGGAGCGGCGTACGTTTGGGTGAGCGAGCTCCGCCAGCTTCCGGGTAGGCAACGGTATCGGGCCAAGCGCGTTCTCGGCCCCTCCTCTGGGTCCCCTCCGGTTCTACACGGACTGCGGAGGAGGAGCCTCGGCCTCTTCTAGCCTAGCGTGGCCGAGGCTCCTTCCGCGCGCGCAGAGGCCCGTCCCCGCTCGGGAGGGCGGGAGCGCTAGCTCCGCAATCACTCCTCGGGGTGAAGGCTCCCCGTGTCACTCCCCGGGTCCACTAGGGTCCGGTCGCACGCCGTCGTTCGCGCCTCGCGGCCTTCGTGCCGTCATGTGCCGAGGGTCCTGTCGGCAGTCGACGTCGGGCGCTGACTCCAACTGTCGGCATGGCCAGGCTTGCCAGCGCCGACACTGCTCACAAGGCCAGAAACTGCCTTCACACGGTTCTTCGCCATAAAACTTCACCCCGCGCCCGGCCCCGGCGGCCGAGAAGCTGAGCACGGCTACCGGGGCCTTCGGTGTCCGTCGGCTACCGACGAGTCTGCTGGGGATTCTCGGCGCCGCTTAGCGGTGCTGAGCTGTCTCACGGTGCCGGCGTCGGCGCCTGTGGTCGGAGCAGACTCGGGGCCGCCGACGCTGCCTTGTCTCGGCTGTCAGACACGCAGTGCGCCTGGCGGTGGCGCTGCCCGAGACTGGGGTTGCTGACGGCGCTGTTCTGTCCCCGGTGCCTCCCTGGCACGGTGGACCTGATGGTGCCGCAGCTGGCCCTGGCCTGGACTTCTGGCCCAAGCTGCCCTGCCACCTTCTGCTGGCACCGCTCACGGTGCTGTGGACCGGTGGGGATTGCCTTGGCTCCTGGGCCCCTCGGGAAGGTGTCCCTTCCTCGACCCCCTACTGTTTGGCTTAGGGCCTCGGACTCTTCCTCTTCGGAGTCGGAGTCCAGCTCGGAGTCGAATGGGCAGTCACACCCTTCGGGGTTGTCTGCAAGGGAGGACGAGCTGGTGGTTTCCTCTTCGGGTCGCGGCCAGTCCCCCTCCGAGGTGAGTCGGGTTTCCTCTAGGGCTAGGGTCAGTGGTGCTGACCAGCGGGCTGTGGTGCGTGCCACCATCGCCTTGCAGCCTAGCCTTGGGGGGGGTTCCTTGACCCCTCTGCGGTGGTACCCCCTACTGTTGGCATCTCTCGGTCGCCCAACTTTGGGGCCTATCGAGAGGGCCACGGGAGGGGAAGGTGCTCCTTCCGGGATTGCCCCTTCGGGAGCGGCCCTGGGTACGGAGCTGCCTAGACTGGCCACTTCGAGGGCTAGGACCCTTTCGGACTCCGAAGGGTCGAGGGGTATAGGTTCGGCGCGCCGGCCCTTCTCTGGGACGTACCTGGGTCCTGGACGATGCCGGAGTGCGGACTTCCGCCCTTCCCCTTTGGGTTCCTTGAGAGGGTCCCATTCTTTCGAGGCAGGGGACCGTCCTTCTGGACCTTCACGGCCCCAGTCGCCTCACTTGGGGATTCTTTGGGCAGTCTAGGCAGTACTGCGCGGGTTGTGCAGCTGTCGATCATGGAGTCTTCCAGGACTCCCCGCTGGAGTCCGTGGATTCGGCCTTAGCCCTGGCAGAGGTCAGCCACTTTTCTCTCGCTCTGTCCACTCCCTCTGCCGCCTTCTCCTCGTGCTCCCAGGTATTTTTGGTCCTAGCGGGCCTCTCACCTGGGAACAGTTCAGAGCGGTGGCTGCTCGGTTCCCTGCTTACGTTAGGGCTTTGGACAGCCAGGTTTTTCAACCTCCCCCCGAGCAGCCACCCTCCGAGCCTATGGTGACCTCCAGCTCCTCATCCCCCTCTTCTGGGGGAGAGGAACCTTCTGTCCACATCTCTCCTGCTGCTGATCTCTCTGAGTATCAGCGTTTCCTCATGAGGATGATGGAGGACCTTCACCTTTCTCCTTCTTCTGTGAGCAATCCGGAGCATGCAGCGCACGCCTTTCTAGGCGATTTTGGGACAGCCACCCTCGTGGTGCCGCCTTGACCCGCTCCCTTTCGGGAGGCGTCCATATGTTTCTGGCAGAGGCCCTTCTCCGGAGTTCCTGCCCCTAGGGATCTCTGCCAGAGGTATTACGCTCCCCCGGAGTCTCCAAGCTCCTTGCCTCATCCGCAATCCGGATTGATGCACCTGGACACTCCTGATGGGCTTCACGCCCTCCACCGTGACCGGCCCCCAGATCAGGACTCCTCGGATTTTGATTTCTGGGGGAGGAGGACTTTCTACTTAGCACGGCTGCTTCTCTCCATCTCTGCGCATCAGGCCCACTACGCTGCCTATAACAGGTACTTGTGGTCAGCGCTAGGTCAGTTCCTAGCCGCTCTGCCTGACTCGGAGCAAACCAGGCAAGCTATTGCTCTCTCTGCACGTGGCCTGGAGCTAGCAAGGCACCAAGCAAGGGCATCTTACGATGCCAGTGAGGTAGCTACCAGGGTCATAGGGACAGCGATCTGTACCAGAAGATCGGCATGGCTTCGCCTTTCCCGGTTGTCACCCTTGGCCCGGTGTAGGGTGATTTGCTCCGCTCACCAGGGAACCTACCTCTTTTCCCGTAGGGCGAGACGGCATTTGTCGGGCAAATTCCTTCCCCTCGGGGAACCCTGCCTCACTCTCCCTCTCTAGGGCCTCCTCAGGCCCAGAAGGTCTCCTTTAGTGTGTCACCCACTGAGGGCTAGGGACACTGTCCTTTAGGTGCAGCCAATCTCTCGGGGCTTTATCACTCATTCAGATGAATGGTGAAGATTGACACAGATAAGATATTCAAATTACGCATTACCGTGAATTATGATCTTTCCTGTATCTTCACCATTCATCACAGTCCCTCCCACCTCCCCTTGGGGCTTCAGTCTCTGGAATCCTCCTCCTCTGTGCCTTCCCTATCTTCACTGCATAGGTGCCGAACCTCTGGGGCGAAGGCGGTAGCCCTCCACTTGTTGTTCCTGTATGGTTAAAACCAGTATTGGGAAAGTGCCATTTCTTCCTTAGCCCCTCAACTGTTGCCATCTTCCGCACCTTGCTTGAGTGAGATTAGTTGGGACACACAGGGGGACAGTCTTCCCTAAGGGGTATAGTTTGAGTGGCACTCCTCTCTTCTACATATCTTCTTCCCTATGGGGTAGGAGCTGGTGGTTGCCCTCCTTCTGTTATCCATCTGAAAAAAAAAAAAATTTTCCTTTTTCTTTTTTTTTTCACCAAATATCTCTTTAGAGAGAGAGAGTACTGAATCCCTGTACCCTATCCTTCTCCAGAATAGCCGACTCTGCTTTGGGGTATTGCCAGTCATTCCGTGCCTTGAATTCTGGCAAACAGCTTTGCTAACTCCTTGCAGTTCCTATACAATCTGGTGACGGGCAAGGGTCCTGGATCCCTGTTACATCTCACTCTCTCTCCTGAAATTCTCTCCCCTTCCTCCCTTCTTCCGCTTCCAGAGATTGGGGCCCCTACCCAATCCCCCTTAGTCTTATTTCTTATATGCTGTCCTCTCAGTCGTTATTTCTCCTTTTAGTTCAGTTTTCTCTCCTTTTTCTGTCCCTTGGACTCTCTTGTCCCACCTCCATCCCTTCCTCTTACCTCTCCGGCTGACTCAGAACTGGTAGGCCAGTGGTCGATGCAACTCATCCCTAATCCTCGAGCGCCACGTAGTACGTCGGCCTCAGGGACGGCAATCGATGCATCGGTCTACCATCTTTTAAAAAAAAAAAAAAAAAAAAGGCTCCCACGGGTCCTGATCTCGAGCCAGTACCCATCTGTGATGAATGGTGAAGATACACAGAAAGATCATAATTACGGTAAGTACGTAATTTGAATTTCTCCTGGTTGCCCTCATCCTGGACTGGTTGGGGAAGTATCTGTATGCCTTCCCTCCATTTCCTCTGGTGTACAGGGTACTGCTCAAACTCGGGCTTCAGCCAGCCACAATGATACTGATAGTCCCAGACTGCGCCAGACAGCCATGGTACTCCCCGCTGCTCTCCATGTCACTGGACAAACCAATACACCTTTCCAGGCGGCACAATCTGCTAACCTCCAGTTGGGGGAGACTCCTATACCCAATCCTCAAGTCACTCAGACTCAAGGCATGGCTTTTGAGGACCCAGAGCACGCTGGCTTACACCTCTCTGAAGGGGTCATGGACATCTTAAGGGGGCATAGGAAACCTTCCACAAAGAAAACCTATGCTGCAAAATGGAAAAGGTTTTCTATCTGGTGTTCTACCAGGCACATAGTTCCAGTACAGGCAGGAGTGCCATATGTGCTGGACTACCTGGTTTTCTTGCATTCTTTGGGCCTGCAGTCCTCTACCCTGAAGATCCATTTGGCTTCAGTCTCTGCTTATACCTCAGCAGGTAAGACTACCTCTATGGCATTGAACTCTATCTTTAAAAAGTTCTTTAAACGTCTATCCCACCTGTATCCACCGGTCAGGGAACAGGTGCCAGCATGGGACCTAAACATTTGTATTACTAAACTCATGGGTTCCCCCTTTTAACCCATGTCTTCAGCACCACTAAAGTATGTTACATGGAAAACAGTATTTTTAGTGGCCATCACTTCAGCCAGACATATCAGTGAACTTCAGGCCCTTTGCATTGAGCAGGACTACATCTCCTTTCACAGGGTAACGTTGTCCTCAGAACTAACAGGAAATTCCTCCCTAAAGTGGGTTCAGACTTTCACTTGAATCAAACTATCACTCTGCTAGTGTTCTTCACTGAACATCCTAATATCAGAGATCTTGCCCATACCTCGTGAGGGGGTGAACAAACAAAGGGACATTATACAGCTGAATGGATGGTTGAAAAGGTGGTGTCATAGGGAAGGTTTTGTCTGTATCGAACACTGGAACACCTTCAGGGACCTAGGGTTATTTGAGAAAGACAGACTACATTTAAACAAACATGGGTCTAGAATATTAGCTAAGGAAATCCAAAATCAAGAGGTTAACTTTTTAAACTAAGTACGAAGGGGGTAGGGGGCAGCCATCAAACTTTAAGGACATCTGTGAAGAATTCAACTTCACATGAGAACACTAAGGGCTCTCAGGACTGGAAATGCCTCTCCCTAAATGCCAGGAGTCTTACAAACAAATTTGAGGTATTAACCTGTTTACTAAATACTGACAACATCCAGATATGTGCCATAACAAAGACTTGGTGGACATCCACTGACACCTGGGACCAGCACATACAGAGATATGATCTATATCATATGGATAGGGAGGATAAAAAGGGTGGTGGTGGTGTTGCACAGTATGTATCCAACAAAATAAAATCAGTAGCTATTGAAGTCCCAAAAATACCAGGCATATAGGATGTGTGTGGATTAGGGTATTGCCAACTAAGGGACATAATATTAAAATTGGGGTAATTTATCGACCTCCTTCAATTTCTACCCAAGATGATGAGGCAGTGCTAAAAATTTTGGACTCCTTAGAGATTACAGAAAATATTATACCTTTAGAAGATTTTAACCTTCCCGGTATTAATTGGACTATGCAAACAGGGGAGACATCCTACGAGCTAAAGTATCTGGATTCCTTTTTATTAGCTGGATTTGATCAGTATATAGGAAATAACATTAGAGAGGATAAAATATTAGACCTTGTGTTAAGCAATATGGGAGCCAAATAAAGAATTGTAGTACTTCATCACCACCCGTCTCAAGTGATCACTGTGTGATAAATTTTGATTTAAGTGGGGTCTTTTCAAACACTTTTGGCTTAACCATGGTTCGAAATTTTAATAAGGCAAAATTTAATGATATGAGAACAGAACTCTCGAATTGGGGCTGAAAAAGGTTTTTGAAAATAGATCATTAGTGGAAAACTGGGATAGTTTGGAGAATAAAATTATGGATTTAATTGATAAGTATGTCCCATTAAGAAAGAAGTACAATGCTTTAGGAAAAATTCCCCTGTGGTTATCTCCCAAAATTAGCAAATTGATCAAAAGAAAAAAGAGCTTATATAAAACCAGGAAAAGTGGGTGTAAAAAATTGGGCCTTGTATAAAAAAATGATTAAAAGAAACTAAAAGTGCCATAAAACAGGCAACTCGAAAACATGAACTAAACCTGGTTACAAAAGTGAAAGATATAAATAAATCTTTTACATATATCAATAACAAAAGGGATGTCAAACTTCAGTGGGGCCATTAAGGATCAGGATGGTATATTAGTTGAGGATTGCCAAACTATGGCAGGGCTTTTCAATACTTATTTCTCATCAGTATTTAATAATAAGTCTAAAAATATTAGAGATCATCTGACTAAAATAGATTATAAAATTATTTTAAACAAAAACGATATTGAGGATAGACTAAAGCACCTGGACCTGAATAAATCTCAAGGACCAGATGGAATCCATCCTAGGGTCCTAAGGGAATTGGCAACAGAATTGGCAGGACCTATAACATCACTGTTTCAGAAATCTTTGGATAACGGGGAGGTGATTGAGGTTTGGCGAAAGGCAAATGTGATCCCTATTTATAAAAAGGGATCTAGACAGGAGGTGGGCAACAATAGGCCTGTCAGCTTGACTACTGTACTGGGGAAAATGTTGGAATCTATTGTAAAGGATCAAACGGTGGAGTTTCCGGATTCCGTAGGGGATTGGGACAATGCTCAGCGTGGTTTTAAGAAGGAGTTATCATGCCAAACTAATCTCTTGGAATTTTTTGAGCATGTGAGCAGGGCATTGGGTGAGGGTGTCTCTGTGGATGTGGTGTTCTTGGATTTTCGAAGGCGTTTGACAAGGTCCCACATGGTGAATTGATTGATGCTCTGATTGAACATAAAATACCGGGGTATATTACAACTTGGGTTAAGGCATGGCTGAGTGAGAGAAAGCAGAGGGTCTGTTTAAAGGGAGCTTACTCTGATTGGTTGGGAGTGGAGAGTGGAGTTCCCCAGGGATCTGTTCTGGGACCCTGCTTGTTTAATATCTATATACACTCATTATCTGGAGGAGAGGATCTCTGGGAAACCAAATTTGCAGACGACACTAGAATTGGCATTACTATCAGAAATGGTGAGGATGTGACAAAGTTGCAAAAAACCTTACTCAAAATGGAAAGCTGGGCAAGGGATAAGAAGTTATCCTTTAACACCGACAAATGTGTAGTGATGCACTTTGGGAATAAAAAGAATCAAGCTGACTACTTCTTAAATGGACAGAAATTGGGCAAAGTAGTGGAGGAAAGAGATTTGGGGTTAGAGTGACAAGTGATTTTAAGTTCCACCAGCATTGCAGTCAGGTTATAAAATCTGCTAGTAGTACTCTTATAAATATCAAGAAACATATTAAGAGTAGGAAGAGGGAAGTGATTGTGCCTCTCTTCGGTGCACTGGTGAGGCCGCAGCTGGAGTATTGTGCACAGTTCTGGTCACCTGGTAACAGGTTGGACATAGGAAGATTGGAGAGGGTTCAGAGCAGGGCTACCAGGTTAGTAGTGGATATTAGGAACCAGGACTATGGGGATCGATTGGAGGACGTGGGGATGTTCACGTTGGAGTATAGGCGCCTGAGAGGGGATATGTGTATGGTGTATAATGCACTTAAAGATGCAAAGCTAAGGGTCAAATTGGGACTTACCCTAAGGGAACAGCGGTATGACACTAGGTCACATTCATGGCAACTTAAGGGCATAATTTTAAGACCACGAAAAGAAGGCACTGGTTTAGTGTTAGAGTTATTCCAGTATTGAATAATCTACCTGAGGAAGTAGTCACAAGTAAGACGACAGTTGAGTTCAAGAAGAAACTGGATAAGTATTGCAAAACAAATAAAACAGGGGAGTTTCAAAATTAGAATTAACAAGCGAGCACAATGGATGTAAGTCTTCTTTGCTCTGAAATCACTTATGATACCTATGATCCATGCTCTGGTGAATGCAGGTTACATAGCCTTGATGTCAAGAGAGCTTTGAGCTACTACATGACAGCCACTAGGTCCCATAGGCAGGAAAGGAAGCAACTATTCCTGACTTATGGAGATGTGGGAAAGGGTAACCCAGCATCAGAAAGGTCAATTTCTCTTTGGATTGCCCAGTGTATCCAGTTTTGCTATTCCAAAGCGGGCAAGGAAGCTCCAGCAGGGCTCAGAGCCCATTCCACAAGGGGTACAGCTGCCACTCCGGCAGCCTCCAGGGATGTTCCCTTGGTAGATATCCTTAAGGCAGCTATCTGGAGAACAGTTCACACATTTACCAAGCACTGTAGCCTGGATACGCAGGCTAGGGCTGATGCCAGGTTTTGTACAGCTGTCCTGCAGAGTCTGTTTTCAACATAGGTTCTGTGCCCACCTCCAAAGGTACTGCTTCTTAGTCTGCAGAAGAGTTAGGAATATTGGAGTATTCCTGGGGTGAGAAAAAGTTACTTAACTATAGTAATCTTGTTTCTCCCAGGGGATACTCCAATACTCATAACTCTCCCACCCTGCCTCCCCTACCAGAACCAGTGGCCTCTGCACTCCATACTGTACTTAAAGGGCATGTATGCCACATTTGGGCTTTTCATTTGTAACTACGTTTTCAGCTGTTTTTTCCTGCTCTTCAGGTGTTTCTGACACTGGTGACTGTGTGGTTTAAATTATGTTTTTTCCTCCAGTTGGAGGTTAGTTATAGGAGATTTACAGTTACTAAATTTATAATAATTATTAATTCCTTTTGGGTCCTGTCTTTCCAGGCGTCCGCAAAATCTGAGGGTTAGAATTTAGGCAGTTGATAGGTGACAGCATTTGAAAAAGTGGCACAAGCTAATGGTTCTATCGTTAGCATAAACTTCCATCTCCAGGCAGATCTGGCTTAAAGTCACACTGCAGAAGAGTTATGGATTACTAGGATTACATGGACTAAAGAAGGCCAGGGCTCATCTAGATTGTCCCCCACATCAGTGGAAAATTAGACCCTGTGATAATTTTCAGTAAGCCATTTATCAGTGACTGTTTTAAATGATTCAAAGGTGTTGCTATCAACTAACTCCTGGGGTAGTCTGTTCCAAAGCCTTGGTGTTCTTACAGAAAAGAAATGTACCCTTTTGTTAGTTCTTGCTCTAACTACCAGTTGTCTATTGTGGAGTCTAGGCACTGTTTTTCTTTGTGACATACTGATGCCACACTGAACCACAAGAGAAGGTGATTTTAATATTTTATACACAAACAAAAGGTCACCTCTACTTCTAAATTCAAGTGAGTTGAGGCCTGTTTTCTGTAGTCTTTCTGGGTAGGGCAGTGATGCTAAGTAGGGGACAATCCTTGTTGCCCTTCACTGGATTTGTTCAATTATATATATATATATATATATATATATATATATATATATATCTTTGGCCAGATAAGGGCTCCATATGGCCGACCCATAGTCAGCATAGGGTCTGACATGAGATCTGTACAAGGGGATGATGCATTCCTGTGTTCTAAATATAAATGTGCGACTGATCCTTCTTAAGAGTGAATTTGCTGTTTTGGCTATGTGGCTGCAATGTTTGGTGGAGGAAAGACTATCAGTTATCCAAATCCCCAGATCTTTTTCACAAGTGGAAGATTTTAGTGTTTTATTAAATAAATTTCTTTGTTTGTTTGATATTGTTATGACGTAAGTGAAGGACTGAGCACTTTCCTGTGTTAAATGTCATTTTGTTAACATGAGCTCATAGTTCTAATGACAAAAGGTCATTTGCAAGCGCAGCCCTGTTAATATCAGAGTCCACCTTATCACCTAACTTGGTGTCGTCTGTGAATTTAGAGAGTGTGTTCTCCGGACCAATCTACATGTCAGAAAAGAACACATTAAACAAACCAAGGCCCAGAACGGATCCCTGCGGCACACCGCTAGTAACACCCACCCTACTGGACAGTACTCTGTTGATCCTGACGCACTGGGATCTACCTGTCATCCAGCAATTGATCCATCTAACTATGTCATTCAAAAAGCCAAGATCGAAAAGCTTAGATATGAGAACAATGTGGATTACCTTATTGAATGCTTTACTATAACCCAGGAGGATAACATCCATAGGTGTGTTGTTATCCTTTCACTGGTTAATGGTATTATAGAAAACGATTAGGTTCGTAGTACAGGAGTGTCCTTGTTTAAACCCATGTTAAGAGTTGTCTTTGATGTCAAGTTCTTGCATTTCACTCTCCAGAATGCCTTTAATTACTTTTTCCCTTAATTTGCGTGGAATAGCTGTAAGGCTGATTGGATGGTAGTTACTTACTAATGTGTGATTACCCTTTTTATGTTGGCTTGCCGCGCTTGCGCGCAAGCCAACATTTTGTGAGAGTGCAGATTTGGGGGCACGGCCGCTGTTGGGCAAATGCAGGCCACACATCAGTAGGTGCGTCCCTCATTCCCCATTCAGCCTGCATGCCGGCACCACACCATGTATATATAATGGGGCGAACACATCTAAGCAAAGGTCTGCTGCAATCTGAACAAAGCTCGTCATACGCAACGGTCCTTTGCTTGCCGTGCTCGCCGCCATTATGAGCATGGTCAGCGAGCGGCTTATGGCTGCCGACATCGGGGGTGCCCAATCCCCCTGTCGGTAATCCCCCACTGTTTTACTGTGCCGACGGGGAGCCCACCCCGTCAGCATACCCCAAATGTTGAATGCTGAGGGGTTCACAATCCCCCTAAACCATTCCAGCACCTCATCTTTGGCACCGTGAGGCCACTCCTGTCGGCATCACTCCCAATTGTTGAATCCCAAGGTGCCCAATCCCCTCAGCTCGCACCCCCACTTTCTTTGTTTGCGATGGGGTGCCCAGTCCCCATCGGCATTACCCCCGTGTTGTGTACCGGCAAGGTGCCTAATCCCCCATCAGCTACTGACACCTCCAAAAACCCAGTTAGGTGGCACACTGGAGCCCACCTCAGCATGCCAAATGCCCTGCAACACAAAAACTGTCCTGTGATGGTTTTCTTTTTTTTTCCTGTAAACAAAAACTGTCCCTTGTGGTCTCGATGCCCCTCCCCCACCTGCACCCACCCATGCACCCTGCTCCTTCACCCCCATATCCCATACTTACCTCCAGAGTCTGGCGCAACAATCTTCCGTGGACTGGGAACACGTCTGGCACTCTTCAAAGCCGACCGCGAACTGAGGAAATGCCGGTAAGCTGTATAATGGAGTGAATAAGGTTTTTTCAACTTTGCTGCATATCTCAGGCATTTCTTGGAATTTTGGCACCAACTTTTCAACATGGGGTTTTTGGGGCCCCTCCTCATGAGTTCTGTCACTGTCATGGCGTTAATTGGCCACGAAAGGTGATTTCGCAGTCACTGCGCAAAATCATCTTTCAGGACCCATTAACGAAATGACAGTGCCAGTGTTCATGAGGTGGCCTCTCAAAAAGCCTATGTTCCAAATTTGGTGGAAAAAATCCAACAAATGCCTGTTTTACCGGCACGTAGTAGTTGTACGCAGGCTCTAGAATTGCTGCATTCACAATATTTTAACACGGGATTTTCAGCATTGTCATTTTTGTACACCTCCTTGTGAACAGTATAGCTGTCATTTTCCACATCCTGCCCAAGATGTGTTTCCGCACTTCCGGTGCACAATAGCGCAGTCACTGTGGGAAATCAGTGTTTGGGCCAGATTGTGAAAATGACAGTGACACAGTTCATGAGCTGAGGTCCTAAAATGCCTATGTTGAAAATTCGGTGATGATACTCCATAAAATGACTTGTGTTACGAGCGTGCGTTGGCAGATTGCACGCACGCTCGTACCGTCGTGCATTTGTGATATTTTCATTCTAGATTTTCACCATTGCCATTTTCCCACACCTCTTGATGAACAGTACAGTTGTCATTTCACATATCCTGCCCAAAATGTGTTTTCGCACTTCCAGCACAGAATAGCGTAGTCACTGTGCAAAATCACTTCTTGGGACACCTTGAGGAAATAACAGTGACACTGTACATGAGCAGAGGTGCTAAAATGCCTGCGTTGAAAATTTGGTGCCGAACGCCCATAAAATGGCAGTGTTGCAAATGTGCGTTGCATATTTCCCACGCAGCCTTGTAACTTCTCAAATTTGGTATATTTACATGCCACATTTTCAACACTGCCATTTTTTTGCACCTCCTTATGAGCTGTGCAACTGTCATTTTTCACATCTTGCCTGACATGTTTTCCCACACTGCACTACCAAACACCCAAAGGGACACCCTAATGGCTCTCACTCTCTGCAGGGTGGGGTGGGTTGGCATCAGTTCAATACTTCACTGCCATTCCTATGATGCATCTCTCTAACTCCTGCACTACCAATGCCAATGCCAGCAAGCCAACATTCGGCATTGACAAATGCTTGTTTAGTATTGGCACAACTGTTGCGGTTAACCAGTCAGTTGGAACTCAGCTTTCTCCAAGGGATTTGTTGAATATAATGGTGAGTGGTACAGCTATTTCATTGATTGTTTCAGTCAAGAACCTAGGGTTAATAAAGTTGGGGATACTACTTGTATTTGGTTTTAAACTTTTTTATCAGGTTCATTGTATCAAACGTAGTTATGTTATAGTTTTTTCTGATGTAGAGAAACTTATGTTCGTAATAGGAATTCCCCCCTTAGAAAATACAGCTGAAAAATAATTATTAAAAGTGTCAGCTGTTTCTTTGTCAGAGGTGATTATGGAAGTACCATCTGCAATTGGACCAATCTGTCTGTTGTTACCTTTTTTATTTAAGTTGGAAAATAAGGATTTATGATTGTCCTTCAAGTGGGCTATACGAAATTCCAGATTGCATTTTGCTTGTTTGATTGATTTTTTTTTTAGTTTTTAACTGCATCCCTATATTTACCTAATATTATCTCATTATTATTAGCTGTGCACTTTTTGAGATGTAGTAAAAAAAAATGTTCTTAATTGTTATTCATTTACAGACTGATTTATTAAGCCGGGGGTTGGGGGTACTCTGCCCTTGTTGTTATATTTTTTCCGGGTTGGGATGAAGGTTTTTTCTAAATCTAAAATTTTATTTTTAACAAGATTCCAAGCTTCTTCAAGAGGTAGGAGAAATAACAGATTAGCCCATGGAGTGTTTCCCAAACAGTTTCTAATTTCCTTGAAGTCAGCTTTTCCATAGTTTTATAAGATTTATGGGTTTATGAATTTCGTAGTCCAGTTCAAAAGTAACAGATCTATGATCACTGTTTCCCAGGGGGCTGAAACTGAAAGATTTGAAACTTTATCCTCAGTATTGGTTTTTAATAAATCTGGTATATTGCTTCCTCTGGCGGGGTCTCTGACAAGTTTTTCTAATCCTGTTTTTTCGTGTAATGTTTAAATAAAGTCTTCTTCAGCAATAGTGGTACGTACCAGTGTTAAGAGACCAGTTTATTGTGGGCATATTAAAGTCTCCCAAAATCAAAACGTTGCCCCTTTCAGCTATATGTATAATGTCCTCTAGTGATCTATTAGTATACTTTGTTTCAGCAGAACGTGGTCGGTAATATGAACCAATATGGATCTGAGGATGTCCCTGAAATTGTATAGTTGCCCATATGCTTTCAGAAAGAGATTCATATTGGTATTCATGAGCGTGGATGGAGTCCTTGATGTAAAGACAGACCCCCCCCCCTTTTTTGTTAACCCTGCCCTTATGATAAAGTTTAAAACCAGGAATTTCTTTATTCCAAGAGGAATCTGAGTCCCACCCAGATTCTGTAACTGAGATGATATCAATATCTTGTAAGTGAATTCTAACTTCCAATTCAGATAGATTGAGCAGATTTAGTGCTCTAGCATTTAAAGATAGTATCCTGCAGGAATTAGTGGAGAAGACCCTATTTGCTAGAGACCTGGGTGTTACCCCATTCTCCCTTTTGTGTATTAGTTTAAAAATTAATTCACATGAGAAAGGAATTTTCTGCCTAGAATAGTACTCCCTCTCTTATTAAGGTGGAGCCCGTCCCAGCAGAAGAGGGATGGTCTGTCCACAGAATGTTCCCAATGAGTGAGACATTTTATGCCTTGAGAGAGGCACCATTTCCTCAGCCATCCATTGAATGCTTTTATTTTGTTGGTAATGTAGCTGGTGGCTCTAGGTACTGGTAGGATCTCTGAGAAACATGCATCACAGCCTGCTTCGACCAAGATGTTGTTTAGGCCTATGACATTTTGTTTCATCTGGTCTAGGTGACCTCTGTCAACATCATTGGTGCCTGCATGTTTAACTACTAAGGCATTTCCAACAGTATTTTCAAGACAGTTTGGCACCATGGAAATTATGTCAGAGATCCATGCTCCCCTAAAACTTGAACATGTGCAATTGTTTTTCTCCAGGTTACGCACAATCCTGTCAGTATGTTTAATAATAGAATCCCCCCGCACAAATATCTGCTTGGTTACAGGTGTTGGTAAAACAGGGGTGTCATGATTGATGTGTATCAGATTTGGTGCGTGGGAGGGATCAGCCAGTTCAGAAGCTGATGAGCCTTGGTTGCTAGTATTAGGCTCTTCCTGTCTCTGAATATGAGTGGAGACGTTGACAGTGTGCAGTGCGTCAAAACAGTGGGGGAGCACCAGAATGGTTTGTATTCCCACTGTCTTTGTCAGGCATGAAGGTCTCAAACTTGTTTCTAGTTGGTATAGTTGGGGCACTGTGGAACACCTGGCCACCCCTGTGTTTTGTTTTCCCCTTTGGGACCTGAAACCAGGTTTCTTCTTCTGGAATAATTACAGTGGACAACACTGTGTGGGAATCATTATTTGATAAATCAGATACTGGGCCTTTACTACTACAGGGTAAGTAGAAAGATGCCATTTCATAAATGTATGTCTCAAGTATAGCTATGCCAGAGTTATTTGTGCTTTTTGCCCTTACATACATCAATTCATTCTGCAAAACTTCATTTGTCACATACAAAGTTTTCAACTTGTGCTCCTACAGCATTCATTTGGCAAGTGTCACAGTAATTGCATGCCATTTTATGGTAAGCTTCCACTCAGTAAATCCCAAAACAGACTACAGATTAGTTCCACATGTGGTGGTAACACAGTTAAATGGAAATCGCTGTCCTACCCCCCCTGGTGCTCCTGATGCCCTTGGAGACACACGCTGAGACACAGTGTTTCAGCGTGCGTCTCCCCACATGGAACCGCGTGCTCGCCCGGCTCCCGCTAGCAATATTGGTGTATCCCCTGGGACAAAAAAGATTACTATGGTAAGTAACTTTTTCTTTCCTGCCTGGCCTATCCCTTCCAAATAGTCTGTATCCCTCTATCCTGGTGTCAAAATAATTTTCTCCCCTCCCGGTCTCTGAATGCCACTGGCCTAAGAAGTGTAGTAGGCACTCAAGCTCTCCTGTTTAGCTTGGTGCGCACCTCATATTTACCTGCATGAAAGTGAGGATGCCCCTCTATGCTTCCGGCCACCCCCACCCCATGGAGTTTATCTGGTTGCACCCCTGTTCTGCCATTCTTCCCTCTTTGTTTCCGTACATCTGCCTCCTGCCCTTGGTGATCCTCTGCACCATCTCTCCCCCCCATCCTGTATTTTAAACCTTCCCCCATTGCCCTGTCATTTCTCGTGGCCTGCACCCCTCCCTCTTCTGGTGCAGGTGCAGCCTAGCTGGGGCATACAGGCATCCCTTGCCCCAGAATGCCCTCCAGTGGGCCAGAAAAAAACACCCCCTTGCACTATTCCCTTAGCTGTGCATTAGCCCATGGGCTGGTCTGCTGCTGTTTCTCATTATAAGTCTAATGAAATATTCATGAGCCTAGTGAGGCTCCTGATTGGCTACTGGATCTGTCATTAATGTCTTAGAAATGACTCATTCAGCTGCCAGCTGATGCTGTACAGCACACACAGCTTGTGCCACTGCACTCAAAACCTGTAAGTAAGTAAAGAAAGGGTAAAAATGAAAGTTGTTATTGCAGTTAGACTTATATTAGCAATAACAACCTTAAAGCTGGTCATTTCCTTGATTTAATGACCAGCTGGAGAGAAGTGGCCCCCCCCATAGCTGATCGTTAGTTCCTTGGAAAAATGACTGACTTCACAGTCGTTATTTCTTAATTAGTCTTCAGGACCAGGATCAGGTGGATCTCTTAAAAGATCAGCCTGGATAGCATTCCCTTCAGGAGCATCCCTAGTTTGGTGAATGACCTCTTTATATCCCTCGGACTTGTGCTCCCTATGTTGTTTATGCCAGCATGGATGATGATCTCTTCCTTCCCATTCCGTTGCTTTGCCGTATATAGTACTCATTTAGTCCTGTTTTACCACTTTGCCTGAGCTACCATCCTGCTGCAGCAGTGTCCTCTCCACCTCACCTATTGCCCTGTGACAAAACAATTCCGCAGTTATGCTTCACGCAAAAAATGGGACCCTGGGAATCTGACCATCTAGTCTCTGTTCATGTGTACTTGTTCTTGAGAACATTACTTCTCAAACTTTGTCATAGTGTGCCTCCATTAAGCTATGGAAAAAATCTCAGACCTTCTAAAAATAAATTCTATATTAAAAGACAGGATTTTCAGAGCATGTTCTCAGGGCAGGATTTTCAAAGCAGGTCTGTCCGAGATCTGACGCTAAAGAAGGGTCGCTACTAGAAGAATGGTGCTTGTAAGTCCCAAAAAAATTCAATCAAAACAGAAAGGACTCGGCACTCCTTGTCAAACACAAAGTGTACATGTACCACCAGATTTCTTCTTTAAAATATTTATTGTAGTGAAAATAAGCAAAATATCCGGTGTAGCCTGAGGAGACTACCACAGACCAATGTTTCACACTCGAACTAAGTGCTTTGTCAAGGTGTAGAGCACCCCTTCTGACCAACTTTATACATTACATTGAATTAACTTTCAGCACTAAAAAGCATGAGGAATGCACACAAAACAATTTAGCTTAATCCACCACATATGTGCTTCATCTGCGGTCCTAAATCCAAATATATATATTGGTATATTGTGGCATGATATTTGGGTCCACTATAATCTACATATGTGCCAATTGGACAGGACATTAATACAGCAATATAAATATTTTTCCAACATATTCCTAGAAACTATATACAATATAAATGCTAATTGCATTCTGAACACTACATGAAGCTATGCGACACAATATAATGATAGCTAGATGAGAAATGGTGGGGGGAGATTGGGGGAGGAACGAGAGATATAGGAAAAATTCATGTAAGACGAAAAATTAGTGGGAAAACTCTCTGAAAAAACGTGTGTCCTGATTTATTAGTGCAATAAGTAACTAATGTTCAATAAGCTCTGTATACATTCTAAAGTTATAAACAGTGAAGAACATTTCTATCATTAATACAATAACCATGCTAATTCTATCTGGTCATTAATACCTGGCCATTCCATTGCACCAAGTTTATAGATCCAGGAAAGCCTATCTTCTGGCCAGTTTAGACTATATGTCACCACCCCTATTGCCTGTCATTACTTTGTCAATACCTATAAACTTAGGTGTATGTACTGATGCTTCTCTAGCATTATTGATGTGCATTACAAGTGCATACTTCTCATTTTTATTTAAAATTGTACGCATATGTTCCCCAATCCGTCCTTTTAGCTTACACTTTGTTTTCTCTATGTAAAATACCCCACAGCTGAATGAGGCCAAATAAATCACAATTTGTACGTCACACGTGATCAGGCTACATATCTTATATTCCTTGCCATTCTTAAGGCCAAAAAAGGAAGAGGTTCTTTCTAGGACGTTGCAGTATTTGCAACATCTGACGCATCCTAGACTGGGTGGGAGCAAAAATCCTGATTTTTTTTTCTCAGCTGGCTGTGTACTGTGCACAATTTGATCTCTAATTCTACAAGCCCATCCTGTATGTATTTGCAGTTTTTTCAAATACTTCTTGAAGTTTAGTTTCAGCTTTAATAATATCACACTTTTTCAAAATTCTGTTTTTTACTGTACCTACGTCACAAGAATATGTGGTCACAAAATTCAAGGAGTTAGTTCCCTCAACTAATTGTTCCCTATCCACTATGCGTTACATGAAAGGTAAAGCCTGGTCTATGACTTTAAAATATGTAACAAAAAATGCTAGTTCCAATATTGTACCATCCCACACCATTATACAATCATCTGTGTATCGATGCCAAAACTCCACCTTTGCACGAAAAGGATTTTTTGTACTGTATATTATATTATCCTTTCATAGTCCCATAGACAAATTGGCATAATTGGGGGCAAATGTTGCCCCCATTACTGTACCTTTTTTTCGTAGATAATAGTGACGTATACAACTAAGTGTGTTATTTTTAATACCATTTCTGCCATTTCTAGCAGAAGCTGACTAGCTGGTACCTTTTGTTCTCTTTTCTCTAAACAGTTCCGTAGGGCTTCAAGTCCAAAACCGTGTGTAATGTTGGTATATAAACTGGAAACATCCAATGTTACCAATAGTCTGCCCTCCCCTACATACACTTCTGATCTCAAGTTTGATAATATCTCTGGTATCCTTTATGTATGACCTAAGACACACTACCAAAGGCTTTATGTAAAAATCAATAAACTGTGATACTTGCCCTGATATAATCGGTGGCCGGGGGTTATTAAAGTTTTGTGTATTTTGGACAATAAATAAAAAAAACGGGTGGTTTGTATATTTTACTGTCAAAAAATCTCTTTCTTTTTCTGAAATGTTACCATTTAAAAATGCATTTTCTGTAAGTTTATCCACCTTTATTTAATTAGTCATTGTGGGGTCAGTAGTCAGGGGTGTATATGTGTTGGAATCACCAAGCTGTCTTTGTGCTTCAGCTGTATAATCCTCTGTATTCAAAAGTCCCCCATATTGGCAGGTTTTACTGTCACATCTTTATTCTGACTTAACTTGTCTAAAGCCTTCCTTTCCTGTAATGACATATTCCAAAAAACATAATTTCTATGCTCATTCTTGTTATAGTATGTCTCTAGGTCATACATACAAGCTTTGTAAAAAAAACATTAACTACAGGGTTCATGGGAGGTATAAAATGTAGAAGGCCTTCTAAGGCATCTCTCACCACTGCTGTAGGTATCAGTGGTAGATATCTGGCTCTCTGGTGTTTCATTGAACTCTTCAGTTGTAATTTTACATTCAAACCTGTTGTACTAGGTTGAAAAAAACTTTTCAGATTCAGTAACCTTATAAACTTATTCAGGTTTATGAACATTTCAAACTGATTCACCTTATTCTTGGATATAAAACTCAAGCCTTTATTCAATACTTTACGCTCAGTGTCACTTATAGGATAACTAGACAGATTTATATATGACATTATTTATGCACTCAGTGTTCACAGTTTCTAGACCTGATGTCTCAATATTAGTCACTCATCTATCATTATATTGTGTCATATAGCTTCATGTTGTGTTCAGAATACAGTTAGCATTTACAGTATATTGTATATAGTTTCTAGGAATATGTTGGAAAAATATTTATATTGCTGTATTAATGTCTAAGTCTATTAGCACATATATAGAGTATAGTGGACACAAATATTATGCCACAATAAGCCAATATATATATATTTATATATATATATATATACAGTGGCGTGAAAAAGTATTTGCCCCTTCCTGATTTTCTCTATTATTGCATATTTGTCACACTGGATGTTTTCAGGTCTTTAGACAAAATATAATATTAGATAAAGGAACCTGAGTGAACAAATAACACTTTTTTTTTACTTATTTCATTTATTTAATGAAAAAGTTAACCAACACCAACTGGCACTGTGTGAAAAGTAATTGCCCCTAGTTAAATCAACCCAATTAAGGGATAATTAGAGTCAGCTGATTGAACACAGCCAGGCTTGATTACAGCCAGCCCTGCTCAATATAAACCTCACTTATTTTGGCCCTTACCATCAGAGTCACGTTGCCAGCACAAAGATTCAACAAGCACATTATGCCATGATCAAAGGAAGTTCCTGAAAGATCAGAAAAAACTTGTTGCCCTCTATCAGTCTGGAAAGGGTTACAAAGATATTTCTAAGGCTCTGGGACTCCATTGAACCACAGTGAGAGCCATAATCTCCAAATGGAGAACACTTGGAACAGTAGTGAACCTTCCCAGGAGTGGGCGGCCTGCCAAAATTACTCCAAGGACACAGTGTAAAATCATCCAAGAAGTCTCAAAGGATCCTAAAACAACATCCAAAGAACTTCAGGCTACTCTTGCCTCAGCTAAGGTCAGTGTTCATGACTCCACAATCAGAAAGAGACTGGGCAAAAATGGGCTTCATGTGAGAGTAGCAAGGCGGAAACCACTGCTAACCAAGAAGAACATAAATGCTCGTCTCTCATTTTCCAAGAAGCACGTGGATGATCCACAAGCCTTTTGGGAAAATGTTCTATGGACAGATGAGTCCAAAGTGGAACTTTTGGACAACATGGATCCCATAATGTCTCGCTAAAGCAAACACAGCATTCCACAGTAAGAACACCATACCAACAGTCAAACATGGTGGTGGTAGTGTGATGGTATGGGGATGCTTTGCTGCCTAAGGACCTGGATGACTTGCCATAATTAAAGAACCATGAATTCTGCTCTGTACAGAAAATTCTTAAGGAGAATGTCCAGTCATCCTTCGTCAGCTGAAGCTGAAGCGTAGTTGGTCATGCAGCAAGACAATGATCCAAAACACAAAAGCAAGTCCACATCAGAATGGCTAAAAAGAAGTAAAATTAAAGTTTTGGAGTGGTCTAGTCAAAGTCCAGACTGAAACCTAATAGAGGTGCTGTGGCAGGACCTGAAACGAGCAGTTCATGCTCGAAAACCTACCAAATGTTACTGAATTAAAGCAGTTCTGCGAGGAAGAGTGGGTTAAAATTCCTCCACAGCGATGTGAAAGACTGATATTGAATTATAGGAAGTGTTTGGTTGCAGTCATTGCAGCTAAATGTGGCATAACCAGTTATTAAGTGTAAGGGGCAATTACTTTTCACACAGTGCCAGTTGGTGTTGGTTAACTTTTTTTCATTAAATAAGTGAAATTAAAAAAAACAAGTGTTATTTGTTCACTCAGGTTCCCTTTATCTAATATTACATTTTCTCTAAAGACCTGAAAACATCCAGTGTGACAAATATGCAATAATAGAGAAAATCAGGAAGGGGGCAAATACTTTTTCACGCCACTGTATATATGTGTGTGTGTATATACACATACATATATATATATATATATATACTGTATATATATTTGGATTCAGGACTGCAGAATGAAGCACATATGCGGTGGATTAAGCTAAATTGTTCTGTGTGCATTTTTCATTCTTTTTAGTGCTGACATTTAATTAATTGCAATGTATAAATATGGTCAGAAGGGGGTGCTCTACAGCTTGACAAAGCACTTAGTTTGAGTGTGAAACATGGGTCTTATTTTCACCAGAGTAAATCTTTTAAAGAAGAAATCTGGTGGTACATCCATCCGAGATCTGCCTCCTCTATTGTCAATGCAGTCTTACGTCCGTACTGGTACAGCATCTGTTAGATTGTCCAACTGTGTTTGAAACAGTTGCCACTATTGTATCAAAAAATGACACAAGCCCCAGTTTGCGTCATTTTGTGGTGTAAGATGCCGCAAACTGGGTACAGTTGTCACCTATACCTGTAGCTCATTGGAGGTACATGACATTGTTTTATATCTGTAGTTACCATCTGCAGGAAGCAAACTTCAGGTGGGGGGGGGCAGCATTGTCCCCAGGGATGGGTGAACGTATGTTTACATAATCAACCTCATCTTTTCAAACACAAAAACTGAGGCCCTCATTTGTAAATAATGATACAATATCAGGCTTTCTTGAGCCTCCTGTGGAATGCTGGCCTCACAGTTTGAGAAATACTGCTTTAGAAAGTACTGTGTAGCTAGCTAGCACTTGAAACTGGAAGCCATCTATGATACAATGGATCTCATGCTTGGCACGTGTTCTGTTCTCACAGTATCTTTTTGTCTCCAATGTAGTCTCTTGGAGAGCAGAAAATTGCCAGCATGGTGGAGAGTAAAGACTTTCGAAAGGGGATTGTCCAGCTGGAGTGGGAACGTAAGAAGATGCAGATGGAGATGGAGGACCTTCGCAACAAGGCTCGTGATATCCAGATGTTACGTGTGTCAAAGGACCTACAAGTGGTACTGGATTGTTTTTTTTCTCTCTCAAATTTTAACATTTAATCAGTGTCAGTGGCTCAATAGGTAGCATACTTACCGCTGGGGCTGGAAGATCAGAAGGTCAAGGGTTCTAGACCCCCAACAGCTACTTGAGATAATACCCATAACTGACATTGTAGTGCAGGACAAGAGGGGTGCTGCACTGGTGAGGTGCTATCCTTCGGATGAGACATAAAACCAAGGTCCCTTCTGCCCATCTCTGTCCAGGTCAAGGTAAAAGATGCCTTTCAGTAGCTGTTTGTTAACTGTTAGGGTACTGGGGTTCCTGTCCAAGACATGAGGGAAGGGGGTTGGGGGGTTCCAGACAGTGGTGGGGAAGGGGGTATGTGCATGTTAGGTGTCACAAACCCACTCCTGAGGGTCAGGTCCACTGAGCTCATAGTGCCCACCCCTAAGTGCAGTCCCTGACAGGGAGAGGGAAACAGGAGATACCCTCTTCATGTCCTTTTGTAGTTCACAACTGAACACTCGCCATGAAGTTCCAGGGTCCCTTCTTTACTCTGGATAAGCGCACAATACTAGTCTCAAGTCTTGCAGGGTTTTAAATAATTGATTAGCAGTTTTTTTCTTGGGACTATACTAACTGTACAGAAAGTATTTATATAGATTTTCTAGAAGTGCTGTGATTGTTAAACACAGTGAGGCAAGAGTTATGCATTTTCACAAAGATTTAGCACTTTTATGAGCAAAACGCTAATCAATTTTTAGAGTTAAATAAATCCCTGTCTTGTATCCAAATATGAACCCTTCTTAGTTGTTACTCTAAGGGGAAGATCCAGGCATTACACACTCTTCAGGGTAGCCGTGTGACCCTGATTTTGTCTTCTCCCACAGGACATGCAATAACCTGGTTCTAATCCCCACAGGATTTTCCCTGAAACTTTTGTATTCTCCCTCTGTTTACCCAGATTTCCCTTACAGATCCTTGCTCAGTTGGTTACTCATGGTGGCACTCCTTTAGCAATAACAGTTTAGTCACAGATAATTAATGGAAGTTCCACAATCACACAAAATGTAAAAAAGTTTGCTCAGGCATGTTTTCTTTAAAAAACACATTTTTTTTTTTTACTAAATACTTAAACAACTAAAAGCTTAAACGTGTTAGCCACAGAATAAGACAAATAAAAGTGGACATGTACAAGAAAAAAAATGCACTATAAGCTTTTATCTAATTTCTACATAAAGTCAATAGTGAATTGAAGTCCAGAAGAATAAATATTTTTTCAGAGGTTTCAGTCTTTCTGTAGCAGTCTTGCTTCTTGTGTGTCAGAAGTGGGTCAACAATGAAATGCTCAGCAGATTGAGAGACAGCTCTTGTTTCTAAGCTGTTTAAATAGTGTGTCAGCTGGCCCAGTGGCACAGAGGGCTGAGGCGCCAGGCACCACACCTCGAACCATGCCAACAACCTGGGTTCGGGAACGGACTTGGGGCACCGTGGGCTGGCAGGGAAACGAGAGGATTGAGTGTCTGGAGGACTGCTCTCCTCTCCTGGGGTGGGTTGAGTGGCAAGCCTTGCTCTGCAGCGGCCCCCGATGGAGACCGGAGGCACTACAAGCAGTGGTGCAGGAGGGACAAACCAGAAAACCAGAAACAGCTCCAATGGGCCACCGGATGACGGCTACCATTCTCCGCTGCCACCGGAATCATCCAGGGAGCCCTCTCTCAGTCTCAACAGCACCCCGAACCTACTTGGAGTGCGCTGATATGCCCTCCTCAAGGTTATGCTAGGATACTTCGGGGTCGACTGCGATGTGGGACTGAGGAGTGGCTCGAGCGGGGACAGATGAGGTAAAACTCAGGGAACATGGCAGCCCGAAGGAGTGGGGGTCATTAGGGCACATAAGGGATAAAAAACATCACACAAAAAAAATAGTGTGTCAAAATCCCTGGTCTGATCCTAACTTTTAGGCCAGTAGATGTAATTCTTGCACTTTCCCAAAATTCTTATTTAGGTTTTGTTTTTTTTCAGTTTCAGTACTCCTTGACAAATAACACTTGCATTAAAATGCACACAGGTCTGCCAGAAAGGATATTCCTGTCCTGTCCTTTCACCTCAGAAAAATGTAATATACCATGACAGATTCATGGAACTCAAAGTTTCTCCCTTGAAGTGCATAGTTTATTACCGGTGAATGGATTTTGGCATAGCTCTGTTAAGGGGCTCTGGAAATGCAATTTCAGCCTCCTGGTTTCAGAGCATTTTGCCTTTGAGGTGCAAGGTTTATGACAGGTGATGGTTTTCTGGCACATCCTTGTTGAGCAGCCCTTGAAGTAATTTGGTTTTCTGCCCAGCAAGCTTTCCCTTCAGGTCACAGGGGAAGGCCAAATATTTGAAAAAGCCAATCTGTCTCTCTATGTGACCCTTTCCTTAACACTGGCATTCTTGTGGCACTTATACATGCACAAAATCACATAAAAATATAACAAAATATGACTGGCAGTGGCTAGCTCACCACATTGGGCACATAGTACCCCCATGGGATTTGGCAAAACACAGAGTCACGGTAAGGTCCCCAGATTTCCAGGAACTCTGAGTGCTTCCCACACATAGTATAGTGTACTCATTCAAAACGGGCCAATTTGTCCAGCTCCTGCAGCCATTCCAACATAATAGGGGAGTTTGATCTTCTCCTGCATAACAGTGGAAGTTTGATCCTTCCAGTGTCTGAGCAGGCTCTGCTTGGCTATTATAAGGGCTCTGGGATAAATAAATACATATAGTGTATGTTAGAATGTTTTATTTGTTAAAAATCTAGGTTTCCCTAGTGTTGTACCATCGATGTGATGTCCTGATGTTGTTGTACCATCATGGAGTGCGTCACATCGATGGTACAACTTTCTTTGAATGTAATTACTTGCGCATAGCCACTCGCGCGTTGTAGGTAGTCGTACAATGGATGAAAGTGAAGGCACAGGAGAAGATAGTAAGTGGCGTTTTTTTTATCTTTGCCAGTACTTAGTTACAAATAAATACCGCTGTGGACCGGGAATGAGCGGAGTGTTTGGACATGGCGGGTAGGGGGCGGGTCTCCGACATCATGGCGCAACCAAGAATGAAGGCACAAGCTATTCTTGATTTACTTTTGCCCATACACTATAAAAGACAGTGGATGGGCAACAGTAAACAACAACACTGGCTCACTTCTCAAGGTTTTCATGCCAACCAAAAATGGTTTTCTTGGTTGTCATGACAACCTCTCGAAGTGAACAACAGTGTTGTTGTTCACTGTTACCCATCCACTATGCTCTGTTTTAACACTAAAGAACAATATTATGCTTGGAAACCCTGCATCTCAAATTCCTGCCCAGGTGTTACTTTCATTGACTGATTTGCCTCATCCCTTTATTGCATTTAATTTAGTGCTTTTCCTCTTTGGTTTTGTTTTTCTGTTCATTTGTCAAAAAAATACTATAAATGCAATTATGCACTCAGCCAGAACAAGTTTTTTAGTGTTTTCCATATCTACATCTGACTGCACCACACATTCAGGGCCCCTATCCTAAAAAAATCTAAATACCCCATTGTAAGGCAAATGGACCATTTACTGCGTTTCTGTACACTAGAGATGCTCGTTGTGCACCACAGCAATAGATCTTCTCTTGTCAGTCTTCACCCTTCATTACTGCTTGGATGCAAGCCGGAGACGCGCACCCACCACAGAAGTTTTTTTTTTTTTGGGGAGAGGAGTCAGCGCCAACGACGCCGACCCAAGAGCGACGCACTACGTAGTGAGCGAGGGGCGGCCGTTAGGTGCCGCAGACTCCTCCTCCATCCCAGTTCTGTTTCTCCCATCATTGAGGCAACACCTGCTGCACGAGTTGTCTGTAACTACGCCATTAGGCCTACTCTTCCAGTGAACCTTCTACTCTGTCCCAGTTCAATTTCCTGATGCTGTTTTTCCAGTAAGGCCGTTCCTTTTCTTTATTTGACAGTGCCGGGAGCTTTACTGTTTATAACTTAATTTCGCATCATGTCTGGTTCGGGAGCTAAATGTAAGTCAAAAGCGGGCAGTGTCCCCATGCATTAGTGCTCCTGTGGCTGACATTTTTTCCATTACGGACTGACATGATGTCTGCCTTCGGTGCCTGGGACCTAACAATGATATGGACAGATGCGATGCCTGTTTCTCAATGGACCGCCATGTTCTCGAAGTCCACACATTCAAAATTGGCAAGGCTCTGACAACTTTTAGAGGATGGCATCATTCTCGGGCCTCCCAGGCCAGGTCACTAGACCCTTTCTCTGGGTCCCCTCCCAGGCCTATATGGTCTGGTGAGGAGGAGTAGGAGGTCTCCTCATCTTCAAGCCTTGCTGAGGAGGAGGCCTCTTTTGCAGTGTCGGAGGGACGTCATGGTCCCTCCTGGGGTTGCGGTGGAGATACCGTCTCGGCATTCACCTCTTTGGAGGTACAGGCCTCTCCAGAGTTTGTGACCCACAGTTGCTGGGTCCAGCATTGGTGGACCCTCGACATTGCCCTCTGACGCTGTCTCAGATCCCAGCACCGTTCACGGTGCCGGTGATTGGGGCGTTGCTGTGTGTGGTGCCATGTTGGCGCTGTGGGTCTTGTCAACTCTGTTATCGGCACTGTGTTGGGTTTGCACCAAGGACTTAGCCGGAGCCTTGGGCAGATCGGGGCCGGGCTCTGGAGCTGCGGAAGATGCACAGAGACAGTATGGTCATGCATGACACCGGCGCCATTAGTGGTACCATTTCTCAAGGGACTCTTGGGGTAGCCAGCATCGAGGTCCTTCTAATTGACTCTTCCTCGGAGGCAGGTAATTCAGAGGTTGACCCGACCTGGCTCTCCGATTCTTCAGAATCAGAGTCTTTTCTGGAACGTGGTGTCAGGTGGTCCAGCATTCCCATTCCTGAGTCCCCCAATCGATCTTCCTCCAAGGACTCCCAGGCTGGGGGTGACCTGGAATCCGTCGTGGAGAGCGGTTTGGAGATTAGGGAGCGGTCTGTCTCCTCAGAGGGGGCTGTGTCAGCAGCCGTTTCCGGTGCTGCTGCGCCTTCTTGGGGTTGACTAAGGGTTCTGTCTCCAGGGGCTATCCTTGGGAGGCCTCAGGTTCAATGGAATCTGTCACTGGGGTCGAGGAGGAGTGCATCCTCAGAGTCTGAGGGGCCGGGGTGAGGGGTGTCAAGTTCCGCCTTCCACCCCTCGGAGTGTGGGGAGGAGCCGAAGTGCCAAGCCCAGCCTCTCCCTCTTAGGCTCAAGGGACCCCTTCGGTGGCATTGTTGCGGGTTACCCTTCTGTACCATTGCAACCCCAGGTGCATCACGGGAGATTCCCCAACCAGGCTCTTCCAGAGTTCGCATCCCCAGGGTTCCATTTTACGACCTGGTTTGATATCCGGGACCCTCCCAGCTCGGGCTCCATTCCCTGGATTTCAGAGTCCTAGCAGAGGACAGTTACCTTCTTGTAGGTGCCCCTGTCCCATTCCTCTGCAGCCACCTCCCTCTCTTCCAGGCCATGTCGATCCTATGGGCCCGTTATCCTGGGAGACATTCAGAGGCTCTGCGGAGGCCTTCCCCTCATATGTTAAGTATATGCATGAGCAGGTTTTTCACCTCTCCCCACCGCTGCAGGAGTCCTCTGGGCATTCAAGTTCCTCACCTTCCTCGTCTCCATCCTCTGAGGGAGAGGAACCCTCTGCTCACCTTTCATCCGACGCTGATTTCACGGAATATCAGCGCTTCTTATCGAGGATGGTTAAGGATCTCCATATCTCCTTTCTCAGACGTGACAATACCAAATGGCAGATACGTGAATTCCTTGGGGAATTCAGTGCCCAACATCTAGTGGTGCCATCCTAGACAAGTGGAACACCCTGCCAGAGGAAGTGGTGGGGGCTGAAACAATCACGGGATTTAAGAATGCATGGGATAGACATAAAGGAATTCTGGAGGTCAGGGGTAAGGGGCAACAGACTTCCTGGAAAACATAAACTGAACTTACAAACTTAAATGGGCAGACTGGGTGGGCCCTAGGCCCTTATCTGCCGACACTGTCTATGTATCTATGTATCCTGTCCTATCCCTTTCCAGGAGGCGTCTATCCGCACCTGGCAGTCTTCAGTTGCACCTTTTCCAGCCCTGGTAGACTGCAGGAGGAAGTATTGTGCCCCACTGGAATCTCTAGGTACACTGTCCAACCCGCCCTCGGGATTGGAGTTCCAAGAGACTCCTTCTGGGCCCCATCGCCTGGCACACAACCATCCACCGGACTTAGATTCCCTACAGTTTGACTGGTGGGAACAAAGAGTGTTCTTTTCCTCTCGTGCAATGTTGTGCATTGCATTGCATCACATCAGGCTCACCATGCTGCCTACAGCAGGCATTTATGGTTGATGCTCTCCCAAGTTCTAGCATCAATGCCTGATATGGAGCAAGCCATTGCCCTCTCTGTTGTAGGCCTGGAACTGGCAAGGCACCAAGCAAGGGCATCCTATGATGCCAGTAAGGTGGCTTCCAGGCTTGTGGGGACAGCGATCTGCATTAGGCGGACGGCATGGCTTCATCTATCAAGATTGTCACCCCTGGCCCAGCATAGGGTGATTCGTTCCACCTTCCGAGGGACCAGTCTTTTTTCCACCAGAGCTAGGAGGCTTCTGCAGGGGCTTCCTCCATCTCCTCATCTCCGGGGGATACCTCCTAGCTCTTCTCGACCTTAGGCTTCCTGTCTTGTAAGGCCAGGGTCTCTTCCTTCTGTTTCTCATCAGCAGGAGGCTGAGGGTCTTGTTCCCTCAGGGTTTTTCCTAGTCCCCCTTCGGGGGAGCTTGGTACTCAGCTAAGCAGTAATGAATGGTGAAGATTGACAAGGGAAGTTAGGGAAATTACATACCTACCATAATTCTTGATCTTCTCTTGTATCTTCATCATTCATTATTGATACCTGCCCACCTTTCCCTCATGAGCCTCCTTCTTCGGCGTCTCCTCCTCCCTGCTCATTCCTCCTCCCACCTTGTCATGGCCTTAAAGACAAAAAACATTTTCAAACACCATGAAGTCTTGCTATATTATAACAAAAGCAGTCAGCCACTGCAGCTGAACTGCCCCGAAGAGGAAGGAGTTAACTCCAGAGGATCTGGAGTTCTACAGCGCGAGGGCGCTGTGCCCAAAGCTCTATCTGGCAAGTTTCAAATGAAACTGTCAGATTCTTTACCTCGCTTCACTGAACAGTCGCTCCGGAGATCAGCTCCTTCAGCTAAGTTCATTCTCAGTTCAAGCGGTATTTTCAGTTCATTTAACCGGCAAAAAGTTATTAATTTTACGCATTTGGTTTAAAAGCTCTATCTGGTAACCGTAAGTACTAATTTTAGTCTGTGTGGAAATTAATTATAGGTTGAGTTTGAACCGATCGGTTGGTTGTTATACATTTTAAACTATACGGTTGGGTTTTTAAGAGTGCGGTTCGGTTCTTATCGGTTCTAAAAAAACCTGAATTTATTAAGGTTTTTTCAAATACCTGTGACACGAGTTAGGAACCGATAAGGGTGTTCTTGCCTGCACTGCCATCAAAAAGGGCAAGTTTTGGATAGGCTGGCATTATGTCTGAGAAACCCAAAAGAAAACCGGGCCCACTGGTTTCAACACTGTGATGTCTGTGGGAAGCCTTTGCCAAGGCTGACCCACACACCACTTGTGTTTATTGTCTGGGGCTGACCACCTCTGTCAGACTGCCAGGTGTGTAAAATTTCCCTGCAGCCACCCTGGAGAAGAGATTGGGCCGGCTCAGGGAACGAGAGGCCAAAAGTCCGCTGACCGATGGCAGCCCGGTCCAGCACCCACTGGACCAGAGGGAGTGCCCTCTGACCAGGGCGAGACTTCTCGGCAAAGGAAGGCTGGTTCAGAGGAACCAGTCCCAATTAAAAAGACAAGGAAATCAGTAGGTCTGGAGTCCAAAATTGTGTGTCTCCAACTGCTGCAGAGATAGCTAAAGCCATTCAGATTGTCCAGTCACTGTCTCAGGGACCTGTAGAACCACCAACAGTTGGTAAAAGGTTGGTTCATTCAGTCCCAGTGGTTCAGGATTTTGATGTTGAGGATTTTTATGAACCACAGGAGGGGGAGGAGGAATTTGATCAATATATGTGTGGCTGGGAGGGTCTGGACGTGCCCATTGAACCGGACATTTCTCCAGACAGACCTTTAGAATCTCCTCCTATTCTGTCTGAGTCCCCTTCTCTTTTCATGTTTTACAGAAAGGTTGCAGAAACCCTCCAGCTTCCTTTAGAGGAGGCTGTGGATGAGCAAGAGGAGCCTGATTATGTGGAAATGATGGATATACCAGAGTCTAGGAGGTTGTCTATTCCTTTGCATAAGTCATTTAGGAAGCAAACAACAAAGATTTTAAAAAAATCCTCATTCTGTCCCTCCTGTAGATAAAAAAATGGACAGAAGGTATACTTTGTCAGGCTCGGATACAGACTTCCTCACTGAGCAGTGTAGTCATGTAGGTGTGGTACAAGCTGCAGCCTGTGATAAGGCTAATATTCCTCTGGCGTCACATCCTCCTGATAAGGATTCCAGGAAGATTGATGCCATGGCGAAAAAACAGTATATGGCAGCTTCTTTGGGACTCAGGCAGGCAAATTATATGGCTTATGTGGCTAGATATCAGAAATCTAGGTGGGACACAGTATTGTAGTTAGCCAAGCAGGCCCATGGCCAGCTGGCTAGTGAGTTGGAACAGGTGGCTGCTGATGGCATTGAAGCCTCTAAAGTTCAATTTCATACTGCTGTTGATGTTAATGATGTTTCCTCTAGGGTCATGGCCACTTCTGTAGCTTTCCAGGGTTGGCATGGCTCAGATGCACTAATCTGTCCCAAGATACTCAGTCAAAGGCTATGGATTTTCCTGTAGTGGAAATTCTCTGTTTGGGGAACAAACAGAAAACTATATGAAAAAGATGGATGAATACAGAACTACCTACAAAAGTGCCCAGGCCAAGGAGAGGCATGCCATGCCACAAAGGCATGCTCCCAGAGGCAGGGGCAGGCCCTTTTCCAGGCCCTTTTACCAATTTCAAGCCTCCTCTGCTGTTTCGCAGAGGGGTTTCTTCAGAGGCAGGGGTAGACGAGGCACAAGTAAACCGCCCCCCTCCCCTCAGCCTAAGGCTGCTGCTAAGCAGGCACCCTGATGGGGTGCCCAGGGCCGATTCTCCTGTACCAGTGGGGGGCAGGTTGGCCTATTTCAACCAGAACTGGCTGTCCCTAACTACGGACAGATGGGTTCTGGAGGTAATAGGCCAGGGTCTGGTTCTCAGCTTCAAACACTTTCCAAAGATGAGAGCCAGACATTTTCCACCTGCAAATCCTTCAGAGGCCCTTGCTTTGGAAGCAGAGGTTTCTTCTCTTCTGGACTGCAAAGCAATGGAAAGGGTTCCTCCTTGCCATCAGGGCAAGGGGCTTTATTCAAGATACTTTCTTACCCCAAAAAAGACAGGAGAATGGCGGCCCATTCTAGATTTAAGGTACCTGAACAAGCATCTTTTGAAGCCGAAGTTCAGAATGTTGACTCTGGCAATGATACTGCCTTCTCTAAGGCTAGGGGACTGGCTAGCTTCCCTAGACCTCAAAGATGCCTATTTTCATGTCCTGATCAGGCCTTCTCACCGAAAGTACCTCAGGTTCGAACTGCCCTCAGGCCATTACCAGTTCAGGGCAATGCCTTTCGGCCTTACCTCTGCGCCAAGGGTATTCACAAAATGTCTCGCTGTGGTAGTGGCTCACTTAAGAAGGCAAGGGGTGGCTGTGTTTCCCTACCTGGACGACTGGCTCATTGTGGGTCAGTCTCCAGATCAGGTAAAATCCACTTGCAAGTCACCCAGCAGCTTCTCACTTCCCTGGGATTCCTGCTAAATTTACCAAAGTCAGTTCTGGAACCAGTTCAGGTCCTGACCTTCATAGGTGCGGAATTGAACACAAGGTTAGCCAGGGCATTTCTTCCCTCGGAAAGGGTAGACAGACTCGTGGCCCTGGCATCCTCCTTTACCCTGCGAGTCTCTCGACCAGCAAGGCATTTTCTGCAACTCCTCGGGCACATGGCTGCTTCCACAGCTGTAGTGCAAGGAGCAAGATTCCAGATGAGGGACATTCAGTTCCATTTGAGGGCCTATTGGTCTCAAAGGAAGGACCCCCTTACCAAATTGGTCCCAGTAACTCAAACTCTGATCCTGGCCCTCCACTGGTGGCAGGTCCAAAGCAATCTAAGGCAAGGGGTTCCCTTCATTCCCATTTCCCACTCCCTCACCCTCACCACGGATGCCTCCCTGTTAGGGTGGGGGGCTCACTTGGGCGACCTTTCCACTCAGGGAGTGTGGTCTCCTCAGGAATCTCTGCTCCACATCAATCTTTTGGAACTCAGAGCTGTCTTTTTAGCTCTTCGGGTGTTTTCAGTTTCTGTCCAGAACAAAGTGGTTCAAGTCAGGACAGACAACACCTCTACAATGTGGTACATCAACAAGCAAGGGGGCACTCGGTCTTCAGCCTTGTGCACCGAAGCAATGAAGTTGTGGTCTCTGGCTTACTCCCTGAACACCTCCCTGATAGCAGTTCATCTCCCAGGGAAGGACAATGTCCTGGCGGATGCCCTCAGCAGGATTTCTCAGGGCCATCACGAATGGGCTCTGAATCCACAGGTGCTGGGGTCTGTCTTTGCCAGATGGGGCACTCCTCAGATAGATCTTTTCGCAGCCCCAGACAACCACCAACTTCCTCTATTTTGTTGCAGGCCTCCAGTACTGGGCTCAGTCCCTCTGGACGCCTTTCTATTGGACTGGAAGGGGAAGTTCCTGTATGCCTTCCCCCCCTTCCCTCTTCTTTTCAGGGTGCTAGTGAAAATCAGATCTCAACCCTGCAGAGTGATTCTGATTGCCCCAGATTGGGCCAGACAGCCCTGGTACCCTCTGCTTCTGTCCTTGACAGTCCACCCTGCCCTGAGCCTGCCCAGAGTCCACGACTTGCTGGCCTGTGCACAGGGGAGAGTGTGGTATCCGGACCTCAAATCCCTCCATCTCAAGGCCTGGCTCTTGAGGAGTTAGAATTTGCTGATTTACACCTTTCTCAAGGTGTCATGGATATTTTAAAGGCTTCAAGGAAGCCTTCCACTAGGGCCACTTATAATTCTAAGTGGAAGAGGTTTTCCATCTGGTGCTCTGAGAGGCAGATTGTTCCAGAATCTGCTGATCTTCCCATTTTACTGGACTATTTGGTCCATTTAAATTCCCTAGGCCTTAGGTCAGCTACCCTGAAGGTTCATCTGGCAGCTGTCTCTGCTTTTCTGTCAGCAGGGAAGCCTGCCTCCCTGTCTTCTCACCCTGTGTTCTCCAAGTTTTTTAAAGGGTTACTTCATACTAACCCTCCTTTTCGGGAACCAGCTCCTGCCTGGGACCTGAATGTTTGCATTGCTCAGTTAATGCAACCTCCCTTTGAGCCTCTGTCCTCAGCAGAGCTCAAGTATCTAACTTGAAAACTGTTTTCCTAGTGGCTATCACTTCTGCCAGACGCATAAGTGAATTACAGGCCCTGTCAGTGGAAGAAGATTTTATCTCTTTCCACAGAGACAATGTAGTCCTTAGGACTAATAGAAAGTTTTTGCCTAAGGTGGTTTCAGATTTCCACCTGAATCAATCCATCTCTCTCCCAGTATTTTTCACTGAGCATTCTTCCTCAGGTGAGAGGAGACTGTACAGCTTGGACGTCAAAAGAGCCTTAAGCTACTATTTGGAGTGCACCAGAGGTCACAGGTTCGAATCCCTCCAACTCTTTCTTACTTATGGCGAAGTTGGCAAAGGGAAACCTGCCACTAAGAGGACAATTGCAAGGTGGATTGTCTCTTGTATCCAATTCTGTTACCAAAAATTAGGTGGAGAACCCCCTTCAGGATTGAGGGCCCACTCCACCAGGGGTACAGCTGCGTCTCTAGCGGCTGCTAGAGACATTCCCATTCTGGAGATTTGTCATGCTGCTACCTGGAAGACAGTTCACACTTTTACCAAGCATTATTTCCTGGATGTCCAGTCCAGGAGAGATGCTCGGTTTGGCACAGCTGTGCTTCAGAGCCTATTTCCTAAGTAGGTTCTGACCCTCCTCCATGGAGGTACTGCTGTGTAATCTGCTTTTGTTATAATATAGCAAGACTTCATGGTGTTTGAAGAAAAAATTACTCACCTTAGTAATTGCTTTTCTTCTCATGGAGTCTTGCTATATTATAACCACCCTCCCTCCTGCCCCTCTCAGAACCTCTACTTGGGTAGGGGTGGCAAATTGATGCAAGCACTGTGTCATGCCATTATAGGTATTCCCTTTACCCTCTTTCCTTTAGGGTTAGGGAACTAGATTGTTTCATTTAGGTTTTATATATATTGCCCCCTTCCTGGACTTGAGTCTTGGGGGGAAGGGGGGGGTCATAATGGTGCTTGTCAAGGGTGGTAAAACAAACCATAATACCATTATCTTTTTGTTATTATGGCTCTTGGTGTTTCTTTTGTTGTTTATATTGTTGTTATTACTACTAGTAGGTAGCCATGGGCTAGTGTAGAGTTTTCCACACAGACTTGTTGTTGTTTAATGTTAGCTTCGTAAAGATCTGACAGTTTCATTTGAAACTTGCCAGATAGAGCTTTGGGCACAGCGCCCTCGCGTTGTAGAACTCCAGATCCTCTGGAGTTAACTCCTTCCTCTCCGGGGCAGTTCAGCTGCAGTGGCTGACTGCTTTTGTTATAATATAGCAAGACTCCATGAGAAGAAAAGCAATTACTAAGGTGAGTAATTTTTCCTTTTGAGCCTTCCACCCTTCTCTCAGAACAGATTCATTTAATTGAGGAGGAGAGAAGAATGAGGAGAATTTGTCTCTATCCTGAGGGAACTCTTTCTGATTGCCCCTGGGGGTGACCTCTTGGCTCTTTCTTAAGCCATGCTGTTCAATTCTCAGTTAAAGAAACTGTTCCTTAAATGGTTCAGTTCCTTTTTCAGGTCCCCTCTGGTACATCTGAATCTCCTGTTGCTCCAGCTTCTGCTAGTTAAACACTGTCCTGGCACTCCAATTGCCTTCAACTGGTGTTCTGTTTTGCCTTCCCTTTGGGGAGTCAGACTGAGTTCCCAATCTGTCCTTTCCGCAAAAGAGGTGCCCTCTGTAGGGCTTCCAACACCCCCCACACACACACACACACACATCTGTGTTAGCATGTAACAAGGTGCTAGTGGGCTTCCTTTCCCTTCCTGGTTGGGTGCTGTCCTTTCAGAACAGAATTTCTGCTGTGGCAGTCTATGAGCTCTCAGCTGGAGTATAAGGGGTTGGGGATGGCGGAAGGTGCAGAGAGTCTGCCTTTTGTGTTCCAAGCTGTGCAAAAGGTTCAGTTGAACCTTCTTACCAGTTTCCTAAATGGGATCCTTGCTCTCTCTTCTTGGTCCCAAGCTTACGAGCCTTCAAGTCAATTTTCACAATTTGACAGAACTTCTCCCTCCTCCCAACATCCCCCTCTCTCTTTCTTCTTCTCTCTGTTATCAGTTCTTCCCTTGGAGCCATCCCAGGAGTGAGGCTTGCAGTCCCATAGGGTAGGTTTTCCTCTTTCTTGTCCTCTTTTGGCTCATTCCTTTTTTAGTTTATATCCTTTCCTTTATCTATCCCTTGGCTCTCTTTCTTCACTCTCCTTTTTTCTTATCATTAGTTCGCCTCTCCAGCTTACAGAACTGTGATGGAGGAGGAGTCTGCGGCACCTAACAGCCGCTCCTCGCGCACCACGTATATGCGTTGCTCTTGGGGGCAGTGCCATGAGCGCCTACTCCTCTCCCCAAAAAAAAAAAAAACTCCCGTGGCGGATGCGTGCCTCCGGCTTGCACCCAAGCAGTAATAAATGGTGAAGATACAAGAGAAGAGCAAGAATTACAATAGGTACGTGATTTCCATTTCTATGCCACAACCAGACCCCCCCCCCCTTAACTGCAGGCAGCAGAGGATGAACTAAAAAGAAGATATGCGGGTGGGGGCAGTGTGGACCTCCGGACTCGACTTGGGGGTTGAAGGCAGTCAAGGGGGCGCTTAAGTATTTGGGGATTTATGTGGAAGGGGATCTGGGGGCCTTGTATTGCCTTAATTATACCACCATCATCAAGTCTGTGGAAGGGAGATGTGTAGATGGAGAGCCCTGCCTGTATCCTGGCTGGGGCAAATAAATCTTATTTAAATAAATATTCTACCCTGGCTTTTATATATTATGCAGATGTTGCATGTCGGTTTAAGTAGAGTGGATATTAAGAGGGTAGAGAAAGCCTTCAATGACTTTATATGGCAGGGCAAGCACCTGCACACTAGTCTCCAAAGGCTTAAGGCCAGGTTGATGGGGGGGGGGGGGTTCTCAGTTTCCCAGACCTTAGAAATTGTCTAGCAGTACAATATTGGTTTGTCCAGGATTGGGTACACAGGCTGGAGGAGGCAGTGTGGTTGGATTTGGAGGAGCAGGGATGCCTGGGGAGACTTTCTGCCTATTTAGCCAAGCAAGGCCACAGGACATATGCGGGGCTGCAGGAGCCCAACCCAATGGTTATGTTGGTGTTGCATGGGTGGGATCAGCTGCACCACAAGGCAGGTGTAGATGAGGAGGAGACCCTGTTGCTACCAGTGTATGGGAACCCCTTCTTCCCTCCTGGTCTGGAGGATGTTGGCTTCTGGGAGTGGGAAAGAAGGGGAATTAGTTGCTTAGGTGTGTTGCAGGGTAGGGAGGGTTTTTTCTCCTTTGAGCAGTTACGAGGGAATGTGGGTATTGTGCAGTCCCACTTTTTCAAATTCTTACAAGAGAGGGCCTACAACAAGGGGATGGGGAGGGGTCTGGATGGCACCTCACCACTACAGCAAGTGGAACATCTGATATGGGGGGGCCAAGAGGAACGCGAAGGGCCTGATTCACAAAGCAGTGCATCTGAGGAGGCAATTTTTGCCCAACCTTATGCAAAAAAAACAAAAATGTTGTGGGAAAGAGATCTGGGCACACCCATCTCGGAAGATATCTGGGCTGAGGTTCTCACTCTGCACATGTGTATCCTTATTTGTAATAAATATGAGGAATCATTGTATTAATTTGTCCACTCGCTGTTTTGTCTGCCCCTAATAGTTCATAAATTTAACCCTGCAGTGTCTCCACTCTGTGGCCAATGTGAGATGGATCTGGGGTCCTACTCGCACTACTTCTGGTCTTGCCCGCTGTTGTGGGCTTTCTGGGAGAAGATAGCGCAGGATATAGGCAACATGTTGGGGAGACAGCTTCCATTGACACCAATGTTGCTCCTATTTGGGATAGAGGAAATGGGGGTATATGACTGGGACGTGCTACCACAATGGGCCAGAGTTTTGTTAGTCTTGGCTCGCCACTGCATCTTAAACACATGGGTATTGGGGGCTTACACCCACACTGCTGCACTGGCGCACCTTGGTGATCCAAACACTGGACCTAGAACATCTGTCTTTTAGGGTGGCGAGCCAGGTAGACAAATTCTTTTTGGTTTGGGACCCAGTTTAGGCTTCCCTGTCCTCAGAAGAAGCCCAGTGTCTAGAGGAGGGGATGTCCCAGGACAAAGGGGCGGACAAGGATGGGTGATGCAGCCTTCGGTACTGGTGTAGGGGATAAGGTGAGTATGCAAGTCTGTGATTTCTTTATGAACATTGTTTTGCAGAAAATGAAGATTTATAAGAATGAAATGGACCCAAAAGTTGTATGTAGTTCTGATGTATCTGTTCATAGTTGTGATTGATTAGTTTTTGTTTATCTGTTTGTTAGTGTATGTAGTGTCATGTTGTTTACAACTTTAAAAAAGATTATGCAAAAAAAAAAGAAGATATGCTCACAGTACTATGGTTTTGACAGTGTAGTCCCCCAAGCTCTGCCCCCAGGACAGTGCATGCCTATCAGTGCCCTTAGGGCAGTGTACACACTTGTTGCCCCTAGGGCAGTGGTTCTGTGTGTGGATTGCCCATGCAAAAAGGTAACTTATCAGCTGCTGTAGCCTAATGGTTAGAGTATTTCACTCATGAAATGAAAGTTACGTACTTACCACAACTGTTGATCTCACAGAGTATGTTTTACCACTGATTACTACTTAGGCATCTGGGCCAGAGGCACTAGGATTCCATGGGAGCAAAGCTTTTGCCAGGGGGGCCAGCCACGGTTATTGGGCATAGCACCTATGTGGTGCAGCATGCCAACCAATAACTGTTGCCGGGTCCCTCACTAATCTCAGATCTTATTTTGAGGGTATCTCTTGCAGCAGGCCATCACCAGTAGGACTATAGCTGCATGGCACTAGGACCACATAGATAATAGAAGCCTTCTATCTAGCAGTCTATCAGAGTGGGTAGCCTACTTCCGACATCAGCCAATCCTATAAAGGCGGGTGACCCCCACACCCTCCTCAGATCTTCCCAGACATAAAGTCTCCACCAGTCATTCACACTAATGGGAGTACACAGGAAGTGCTAGGACCCAGTGGGAGCCAACTTTTCAAGAGAGCAGGCACCGAGATGGAGCCATGTGGAAGCAGCAATATCTTGGTGTCAACCCTCCAACCGCTTCAGTTCCTTTTTTCCTGCCATCGAGTGCGCTTCAGTGATGACATCGCTCACCTGTTCGGAGTCAAACTTCAAACTAGCAGCTTAGTTTTCAGTTTTATTATTTTGTAAATTATCTCGAAACAGTACCAATTATATTTTAATAAAATTCCTATTTGTACAAGAAAAAGTCTTCAGCCCTCCATTAGCGGAGTTGACCTTGAGTGGGGCAGGTGACAGTAGGGAGACTTCGCATGAAAGCTGTTCAGTCAGCCGGGCTGGGTCTGGTCCGGCCGCTCTCTCTCTGGGGGGGAGGTCTGACAGCAGATGGTCCAGTGCTCGAGGGGAATGGTCGGTCCCCCTGAAAGCATAAAAAGAAATGATCCCATTCATAGCACTGTTTATCCTCGAGCTCTTTTTCGGCCCACTGGTCGAAGAATAAACAGCATCACTCGAGGTCACCCTTTGGTACGTCTGCACGTAGATGGTCGGTTGTTGGGGCCAGAGGCCGGTCTCCACCTGATTTGGAATCTCCGGATCTTCCTGGACATAAAGTCTCCACCACTCATTCACACTAATGGGAGGACGCTGGAGGCGCTAGGGCCCAGTGGGAGCCAAACTTTTCAGGAGGGCAGGTGCTGAGATGCAGCTGCGAGGAAGCAGCACCGTGAGCCAGGCTCGCATGGTATATACTATCTCGGCATCAACCCTGCAACCGCCTCAGTTCCTTTTTTCCCCACCATCAAGTGCGCTTCAGTGACAACGATGCTTGCCTGTTGGGAGTCAAACTTCAAACTAGCAGCTTAGTTTTCAGTTTTTTTTATTTTATATATTATCTTGAAACAGTATTGATTACATTTTAATAAAATTCTTACTTGTACAAGAAGAATTCTTCAGCCCTCCATTGACAGAGTCGACCATGAGTGGGGCAGGTGACGGTAGGAATACTTTGCATGAAAGCTTTTCAGACAGCCAGGCTTGGGTCGGTTCTGCTGCCCTCTCTGGAGGGCCAGTCTGACAACAGATGGTCCAGTGCTTGGAGGGATGGGTGGCCCCCCCAAAAGCATAAAAAGAAACGGTCCCATTCACAGCACCATTTGTCCTCGAGCTCTTCTTCGGCCCACCGGTCAAAGTATGAATGGCATCACTCGAGGTTGCCCCCTGGTACGTCTGCATGTAGACGGTCAGTTGTCAGGGCCAGAGGTTGATCTCCACCTCTTTTGGAAACTGTGGTTTCTGTCTCTGGTGGCCAGCTTCTTCGCCTATTGGAGGGGATTCCGATGAGCAGTTTCACCATTGGGCCACTGTTATGGAGCAGTGGGCATGGAGGTTGTCCCGACTGCCCGAGCCGGCCAGTCCGTCGCCGGGGCCTTCAGGCCTGTTGGCTTCGGATTGGCAGGCAGGGCAGTTAGGACTTCCTAGTTGCGTGGTGCCTTCTTTGATGTTGTCGACTCCGCACTCCGGTATCTATCACCCTCACCTGGCTGTGGCACAGGGGTCCACACCGATGCCTCTATCTCCTGCCAGTTTTCATTCTTTCCCTTCAAATCACAGTTTGAAGACTTTTGCGGCAGTGCCACGGCTTGCTGTACCGGCTTCTCTGGTGCCAGGGTCTTTGCAGTGCTGTGTGTGGTGTCGGCGCTATGTGCAGTGTCACATGCTCTATCGGTGCCATGCTCGGTGCTGATGTCTATGCTGGCACATCTCTGTACTCGGCACTACTCTCTTCGATGATGCCAGGGGTGTTGATGGTGCCGCATAGTTTCCAGAAGTTCTCGACTCTGATTGTGTCTCCTCTTCTTCCTTCTGGTTTTCACTCCTTTCCTGTCTATACAATCCCTCCTGGACTGTCAGGAGATGATATTGAGCCTGATCCTGATCTACAACTGGGTACTGATTTCGATGCCAATTTTGCCCAGGGGGCAGGGATCAATTCTCCTGCAGAGCCTGTGGTTGAAGACCTTTCCTTTAAGTCTCTGCTCAAGAATTTAAATTCTACTCCTTTCTCTTCAGACAACGGAAATCGATCCTGGGAAGCTTCTGCACCTCCAGTATCTGCATGTTCCGGTAATCCCTCTAGATTTAACTCCTCCGATGCAGCCCTCTTTCGAGACTCTTTCTCAGATGATGTGGAACAGTCTGGCTCTTATTCCCTCTGTGGCCAAGTCCATAGATAGGAAATTTGCCCCTCCCAAGGATCACCCCATCTTGGCCTCACAAGCCTTTGCTGATGCCATAGTGGTCCTGGCAGGGAATGATAAGGCTGTCCTCCCTCAGGAATCTACAGCCCAGCCTATAAACAAGGAATCTCACAAGATCAGCACCTTGGGTAAGCGGGTCTTTGCTCCCTCAACTCTGGGCATGCGGATTGCTAGCAACCAGGGTTATTTTTCTTAATACTAGTATGTTCTTTGGCATTCGCTCAAAGCAACGGTAGAAGCTCTGCCCAAGTCAGAGGTTAACTCAGAGCTACTACAGACCATAACTAGAGGTATCAAGTCCAATAATTAATAGATTAAAGCTGCAATGGACGCTTTCAATACTGCTTCCAGAGTGGCGGTGTCTTGCATTTGTACCCATTGCTATTCTTGGCTGCGTACTTCCAGCTTTATGAATGACGCCCAACAAAAAACTCATGGCTTTACCCTTCAATGGTATGTATCTGTTTGGGCCTCAGGTGGAGCAAGCACTAGAGGCTACTCAGAAAACTAGGTTTGCCATTAAGACAGCTAGACCCCAACCCGCTCCCTCTCAAGGAGGTGGGAACAAGCATCAGTTTCACAATTGTCAGTCCTTTTGTGGCAAAGGCTGAGGATGTTTTAACAGAAACCAAACTCCTCAGCCACAAAAGAAAATGCAGCAGAAAGCACAGGGCCCAAAAGTGCCCAGTGCCACCCTCTGAGTTTCAGGCCCAGGTCCCACCTCAGCTGTCTGAGGGGAACTCTTCCTTGGCAGTAGGAGGATGTCTGACTCATTTCTACGACCAGCGGATTCTATAACATCAGATAAATGGGTCCTCAGGATAATCTGTGAGGGGTACTCTCTCAATTTGTCAGAACCCCCACCCCGATCATCCTCCCAAGAGACAGCCCAGGCTGTCTGCTGTGCAATCAGACTTTCTTGCTTCCAAGCTGCTAGACCTTCTGAACAACAGGGCAGTAGAAGTAGTTCCACTGAATCAACGAAACACAGGTTTCTACTTTCATTACCTTCTGCTTCCAAAGAAAACTGGCGGTATGCGCCCTATTCTTGTTCTCAGAAAGCTGAACAAATTCCTCTACAAGGTAAAGTTTAAGATGATATCGCTAGGTACCCTGCTATCTTTGATTCATCAACATGATTGGCTAGCCTCCCTGGACATGCAGGATGCCTACCAACACATTCTCATACCCAAAACACCACAAATACCTAAGGTTCAAGGTGCTGGGTCAGCATTATCAATTCAGAGTCCTATCCTTTGGGCTATTCTCAGCGCCTCGAGTTTTCACAAAGTGCTGTGCAGATCTTCCTGGACATAAAGTCTCCACCACTCATTCACACTAATGGGAATTCGCCAGAGTGCTAGGACAGAGCGGGACCAGTGCCCAAGATGGAGCATAATGATGACAGCGCGAGCCTCGGCTCGTGCGGTAATTATTATCTCGGTGTCAACCCTCCAACAGCCTCGCTTCTTTTTTCCCCACCGTAGAGTGTGCTTCAGTGATGATGTCGCTCGCCAGCTGGGAGTTAAACTTCACTAGGAGCAATAGTTCAATTTATTGTTGTGTAGTTTTATTTCGAATCAGTACCGATTATATATTTAAATTGTACATCAAGAAGTCTTCAACCCTCCATTGACGGAGTCGACCATAAGCGGGTCAGGTGACATTAGGGAGACTTCGTATGAAAGCTGTTCAGTCAGCCGGGCCGGGTCCAGTACACCACCTCCCCTGAGGGGGAGTCTGACAACGGACAGTCCAATGTTAGGGGGATGGGCGGTCCCACGAAGCATAAAAGAAAATGGTCCCATTCTTGGCGCCTGCGGTATTCTGAGTTCCTTTTCGACACATAGGTCGAAGAGGAAAAGACATTACTCGAGGTCACCCTCTGGTATGTCTGCACGTAGATGGTCAGTTGTTGGGGCAAGGCACCGGTTTCCACCTCTATCAAAGTTGCTGGTTTCTGTCTCCGATGGCTGACCTCTTCTACACTGGAGCCCCTTCTCCAACTTTCCTAGGGGCTTCTGATGAGCAATTTCACCAGTGGGCTGCTCTTCTGGAGCAGTGGGCTTGGAGGTTGGTCCAGTTGCCCGAGCCGGTCACTCTTATGCGGGGGCCTTTGGGTCATTCAGCTCTGGAGGGACGGGTAGGGCGGTTGGGCCTTTCTAGTCGCATGGTGCCTTCTTCAGTGCCATCGACTCTGCACTCCAGTGTTATCCCCCCTCACATGGCTGTGGCACAGAGGTCCACACCAGTGCCTCTATCTCCTGCCATTTTTCCCTCTTTTACCTCAAATCGCAGTTTTCTGACCTCTGAGACACTCTTGACGCCGTCCGCAGCACCGCGGGCTCATTTGGCACCGAGTACAGTGCTGCAGGCCTTGTCGGTGCAGTGTGCGGTGCCTGGGGTTCTGTCAGCACCATGCGCAGCACTGAGGGCTCTGTTGGCACCATGCACGGCACCAGGGGCTCTGTCGGCGCCCTTCACAGCACCAGGAATGCTGTCGGAACCATGTGTGCTATTGGCATGGTGTGCAGTGCTGCTTCGGCAGGCACCTACCTCCTTGTTCTCTGTGCCATTTTCTTCTTCGGCGCTGGGAGCTGGTGTGGCGCCGACCAGTCTTCGGGGGGAGTTTACTCCGATTCTTTCTTCTTCTGTTCTTACTCCTGATTTTCACTCCTTTCCTGTCTATGCAGGCACCCTGCACTATCAGGAGATGATTTTCAGCCTGACCCAGATCTTTGCCTGGGTGATGATGTTGATGATACTGCCCTGGGAGCAGGGATCAATCCTTATGCAGAGCCTGTGGTGGAAGACCTCTCCTTTAAGTCTCTGCTCAAAAATGTAAACACAACTCTTTCTCTCCAAGATTCAGAAACAGATTCTGTCCTGGAGATCCCTATGGATTTAACCCCTCTGGTACAGCCTTCTTTCAGACCTTCTCACAGATGGTATGGAAGAATCCAGCTCTCATTCCTTCCATGGCTAAGTCCATCGATAGGAAGTATGCTTCTCCCAAAGATCATCCTATTTAGACCTCACAAGCCTTTGCTGATGCCATTCTGATCTTGGCAGAGAATAAGGCTGTGCTTCCTCAAGGATCTATGGCCCGACCAATAAAGAATCTCATAAGATAGACACCTTTGGTAAGATAGTCTTTGCTGCCTCAACCCTGGGGTTGTGCATTGCCAGCTACCAGGGCTATTTTTCTTAATATGAGTATGTACTTTGGCATTCCCTCAAAGAAATGGTGGAAGCTCTGCCCGAATCGGAAGCTAGCTCAGAGTTGCTTCACACCATAACTAGGGGTATCGAATCTAATTAACAACAAGTTGAAGCTGCAATGGGTGCTTTCGATACTGCCTCCCAGGCTGTGGTGGCTAGCATCTGTACACACTGTCACTCTTGGCTACATACTTCGGGCTTCATGAACAATGGCCAGCAGCAAGTTATGGCCTTACCCTTTGACGGTATGTATCTGTTCGGGCCTCAGGTGGAGCTAGCTCTGGAGGCCACACTGAAGACTATGTCTGCCATTAAGACGGTTAGACCTACACCCACTCCCTCCAGAGGAGGTGTGAACAAGACCAGTTTCACGACCGTCAGTCCTTTCAGGGCAGAGGCAGGGGAGGTTTTAACATAAAAAACCACCACCTCAGACACAAAAAAAGCGCAGCAGAAGGCACAAGGCCTCTGCCCAGTGCCGCGGTCTGAGTTTCTGGCCCAGGTTCCACCTCAGCTGTCCGAGGGGGACTTCTCCTCAGCGGTGACTCAGTTCTACAATCAGTGGAAATCTATAACATCAGACAAATGGATCCTTTGGATAATCCACGAGGTGTACTCTCTCAGTCTTTCAGAAACCCCCCCAGATCATCCTCCCAAACTACAGCCCGGGCTGTCGGCAGTACAGTCAGACCTTCTTGCTTCCGAGGTACAAGGCCTTCTGAAAAAAAAGGCAGTAGAAATAGTTCCGCTGGATCAATGAAACACAGGTTTCTACTCCCATTACTTTCTGGTTCCAAAGAAAACAGGTGGCATGTGCCTACCAATATATTCTCAAACACCTGAAGCACCACAAATACCTAAGGGCTTGTGGCATTGGGGCAACATTTTCAGTTCAGAGTCCTGCGCATGGGTTATCCTCGGCGCCTCGAGTTTTTACAAAGTGTTGTGCAATTCTCATGGCACACCTCAGGAAAATCAGAATGCAAGTGTTTCCATATCTGGACGAATGGCTCCTAGCAAGTCCATCCAAGCAAGAGACTCTGGAGGCCATGGCCACGGCCTCAGACTTCCTTACGTCCATGGGAGTCCTGCTGAATCTCAACAAGTCACAGTTGCATCCCTCCCAGAAGCTCCTCTTCATTGGAGATCTTCTGGACAACTCCTGTGCGAAGGCTTTTCTTCCGGAGGACAGAAGGAGAGATATCCTACAGATGGCCCGATACATCAGAGAACGCAGCTCAGTTCAAGCTATCTCAATGCAACTGGTGCTGGGCCTCATGGCATCCTTGGTGTTCACTGTACCCTTAGCTCGTCTCCACATGAGAACCTCTCAGTGGATGCTCACTACTCCATGGTCCCCAACCACTCACCCTCAGTCTTTTCTCATCAATGTGACGGAACCTCTGAAAAGGTTGAGCGCCTGGTGGTCTCAGGAGGACAATCTTCTGGAAGGATATCCCTTCACCCTTCTGGATCATCAGATCTCCATTGCCACGGACGCATCTCTGATGGGTTGGGGAGCTCATTGCCTGGATTTTCACACCGAGGGTACGTGGACTCAGGACAAGTCCCAACTCCACATAAATATCCTGGAAATGAGAGCCATCCTCTATGCAGTCTGAGCATTGAAGGACATACTCTGTCACAAGAACATTCTCCTTCAAATGGACAACAAAGCAGTGATGTACTACATCAACACACAGGGCAGTGCACACTCTTACCCATTATGCAGGGAAGCAATGAGAGTGTGGGAATGGTGCCTGGAACACAAGGTTTTGATTCAGGCGGTTTACCTGCCAGGAGTACAAAACGAGCTGGTGGACCATCTCAGCAGAACAGAGACGGATCCTCACGAGTGGTCTCTTGACTCAACCGTCGTTCAGTCACTCTTCAAAGAGTGGGGAACTCCAGACCTGGACCTTTCTGCATCCCCACTCAATGCAAAACTCCTCTCTTCTGCTCCAGAAATCCAGGACCTGGCATTTTTTGTCAGGATGCGTTCAGGCTGCGGTGGACAAAACGCTTTCCATATGCTTTTCCTCCTGTTCCCCTAATTCAGAGTTTTCTCAAATTGGAGTCCCAGGGGCAGAATGATTCTCATTGCCCCCTTCTGGCCTTGGCAGATATGGTTCCCACTACTCAACAGATTATTGGAACACCCCGAAAACACTTCCCTTCAGACAAACCTTCTGACCCAGGGTCCTGTGGTCCATCCCAACCTGATGTCACTTCACCTTCATGCTTGGCTCCTGAAGAGATAGAGGTGAAGAGGTTCAATGTTTCTCGTAGAGTTTCAGATATTCTTTTTTGGCTGCGTGTAAGCCAGCCACTAGTAAGACCTACACAGCTAAATGGAAGCATTTCTCTATCTGGTGTGCAAAATCCTCTTGGAATCCCTTTTTCTGCCCACTGAATAAACATAGAAACATAGACTTTGATGGCAGATAAGGACCACTTGGCCCACCCAATCTGCCCATTTCCCTACCTACTGGATAAGCTGCAGAGCCTAGTTAACCAACAGCCTACTTCCTGCAACCCCCGCTATAATTGCCTTGTGTCTGTCCCATGCATGTTTGAATTCCCCCACTGTTTTAGACCCAACGACCTCCTCAGGAACGCTGTTCCATGTATCCACCACTCTCGCCGTGAAAATAAATTTTCTCACATTACCCTTGAGCCGTCCCCACTCTATGTTTAAATGTGCCCCCTTGTTCTTACACATCTCTTTTTCTGAAAGATGCTACCCTCCTGGACTTTGTTGATTCCCTTGAGGTACTTGAACGTTTCTATCATGTCCCCCCGTCCCTCCTTTCATCAAGAGTATACATATTAAGCTCCCTCAGTCTCTCTTCATATGGCTTCTGCTGCAGACCCTGCACCATTTTAGTTGCCCTCCTCTGGACTGCTTCCATCCTGTCTATGTCATTGCATAGATGAGGTCTCCAAAACTGCACACAGTACTCCAGATGGGGTCTCACCAACTGTCTGTACAGAGGGATAACCACTTGAGAGGCCTAAGAGATACTCAGAGGGTACTACTCAAATTGGAGTCCCGGGGGGTGCAGAATGATTCTCATTGCCCCCTTTTGGCCTTGGCAGATATGGTTCCCACTACTCAACAGATTATTGGAACCCCTCCAAAAAACACTTCCCAGTTGCAGCCTGGGAAATTAACATTGTGCTAGACATGCTCACTCTTAAACCTTTCAAGCCTCTAGCTACCTGCGAATTGAAGTTTCTTATTTGGAAAACGACCTTCCTGATGGCCATTACTTTGGCACGTAGAGTTTCTGAAATACATGCACTGGTCACAGACCCCCGTACACTGTATTTTACAAGGACAAAGTAGTTCTTAGGACTCATCCTAAGTTTCTCCCCAAGGTTGTTTCAGAATTCCATCTAAACCAGCCCTTAGTCCTTCCTACCTATTTTACGAACTTCCAGAATGAAGGGGAGCATACCCCTCATTTGCTAGATGTTAAGAGAAATAGAATGAAGGAAATTTGCAAGGCTCAACAACTGTTTGTTTCCTTCAGTGAGACACGGCTGGGTCAACCTGTTGCTGTCAGGTGCATTTTGGCATGGCTGGTGGCATGCCTTCGCCACTGCTATTCTATGGCACAGGTCAAGTTAGAAGGCAGAGTGTATGCTCACTCTACCAGAGCAGTTGTGGCATCTCTGGTGGAAATCCATAACATGCCCATTGCAGATATTTGCAATGTGACTATCTGGAGCTCCGTGCATACATTCGTTAAGCACTACACCTTGAATGTCCATGCCAGACGACATCTGTCGTTTGGCAGGACCATTCTTAATGGACTTCTGTCCTATGCATGTGAGCTCTTTATCTCCTGCCTCCCGTCTCGGGGGTGGGGGGATAATTTAGCTCTGTACTCTCCCATTAGTGTGAATGAGTGGTGGAGACTTTATGTCCAGGAAGATATGGAAATTACATACTTACCGTAATTCTTGCTCTTCTTGGATGAAGTCTCCACCACTCATTCACATGCCCACCAACAATCCCCCGCTCTCAATTCTCTGTTTATGGTCTTCTCTCCCTCAGTGGCTGAGCTGTGAAGACTTTATTGTTGACCCTTCTTACACAGGTCATCTGGACTATCTTATGTCCGATGTTTTGGGTTAGTTACGCTGTACCTCCTCAGAAAAAAAAGGTATTGAGGCGGTTGGAGGCTCGACGCCGAGATAGTCATTACCGCACGCACCGGGCTCACGGTGCTGCTACCTCATGGCTTCATCTCAGGTGCCGGCTCTCTTGAAAAAGTTTGCTCCCACTGGGTCCTAGCGTCTCTGGCATACTTCCATTAGTGTGAATGAGTGGTGGAGACTTTGTCCAAGAAGATCAAGAACTACGGTAGGTACGTCATTTCCATTTACTTCTCATGAACCGCATTGAGATTCTGCCTTGAATAGGGCTGGGGGCGCAGAGAAGGCAGTATTGATTTTAAAGGGGGCTTGCAACATAATATTCTTAGGCTCTGATAAATGGAAGCATAAGAGGGGAGTCAGGAAAAGAAGCAAAAAGTTCAACACTATATCTACATTTGTCCCTCTAAGTGCCCGATGCAGTAGCATTGTGGCTCTGACGAGAGCGTGTTTAGTTGGTGGTCACCCCATTGTACTTGGTTTGGGCTGTGAAGATGCTGTGCTATAGGGTTTGGTGGCCCTTCTTACACAGCCTCTGGCTCACACCAGTTAGTGGTAATCTGTGGAGAAGGTAGGAAGATCAACAGTTAGGGTAAGTATGTAATTTTCATATTTAGCACGAATATTGACTAAGTAGGACTGCAGTGAAATAAACATTTTGATGCTAATAAAGCAATTAATATGATGGTTTTTGGTCTGTTGTCCAGTCCAACAATGGAAGAGCTGATTTCTTAAGTTCAGGAGACCCACTGTATTTACAAACGTATATCACCTGTTTAATTTTTCCCTCTCTCATAGTACCTGCTTGAGACTAATCATGACAGCCGTGTTCTCCATGAAATGTCAGTAATGGAGCAAACTCTTGCACTACAGGAAAAGGTGAGATTATTGTTTCATTTAAATAGTACAGGGCAAGGTAGCAAATATCTGTGCTAGGGAATGGGATGGTCAAGAAATTCATTTCCTCCAGTGAAGTAGTTGCTATGTAAACAAGAAACCATGCCAGCATGGGCACTGTAGGGAATCAGTGCATACCCCAGATGTATTGTAAGGCACAAGGCATTGCCAAGTGCCTTCAGCCATCAATGAGTGCATCAGTTGCCCCACTATGCCCACCCTGAAGAGGCTTATTGCGCTTATAAAATACATTTTTTATGACAGTCTAAAACAAGCATTTGTCAGTGCCGAATGTTGTCTCGCTGGCATTGGCATTGGTAGTGCAGGAGTGTAGAGATGCATAATAGAAATAGCAGTGAACTACTGAACTGACGTCAACTCCACCCCCACCCTGCAGAGATTGACAGGCATTGGGGTGTGTCTTTGGGTCGTCAGCTATAACGCTCATGCTATTTCACCTCACTCTACCTTGTAGACACTGACAAGTGCCGTGGTGTGCTTTGGGGTCTTTGGGCCTTATACTTACCCCATTCAATAAGGAAATATGTTGAGATGGGTGCAGTATAGGAGAATGGGGTGAACTTTGGGGCCGAACACTGCAAGGCACACCTCGATGCCTGTCACTGGCTGCAGGGCGGGGGTGGAATGGCGTGAGCATTAGCGCCAATAATCCCAAGTCACACCCCTGACGCCTGTCAGTCTCTACAGGGTGGGGTGTTACAATTGAAACCCTAATGCCTCAGAGGCTTGTTGGTATTTTCACCCAAATTTTCAACATGGGCTTTTTGTGATCCCACCGTGAACAGCGGCACTATCAGTTTGTTAGCCGAAAGATGATTTTGCACAGTAACTATGCCATTTGGCTCTACAGGTACGAAAACACATTTTGGGCAAGATGTGAAAAATGAGAACTGTATTGTTCATGAGGAGGTGTAAAAAATTGCAACGCTGAAAATCTGGAGTGAAAATATGAAAAATTGAAGTCATGAGCATGCATAGAAACTGCACAACCCACATCCGTAACCCAATTATTTTGGGGATTTTTTTAACCACATTTTCAACATAGACATTTTGAGACCTCCCCTCACGAACAGTGGCACTGTGATTTTGTTAATCTGTCCCAAATGTTGATTTCCCACAATGACCACACCATTGTGCCACAGATGTGAAAATACATTTCGGGCAGGATGTGAAAAATGACAGCTGTACTGTTCATAAGGAGGTGTGAAAAAATGGCAGTGTTGAAAATCTGGCATGAAAATATTGCAGATTTGCGAAGTTACAAGAGTGCGTGGAAACTGCGCAACGTACTCTTGTAACACAGTCATTTTATGGACTTTCATCACCAGATTTTCAACATAGGCATTTTATTACCTCTGATCATGAACTGTGTCACTGTCATTTTTTTAATCTGCCCCAAAACTGATTTCCCACAGCGACTGCGCTATTCAAACACAATGAAGTCTTGCTATATTATAACAAAAGCAGTCAGCCACTGCAGCTGAACTGCCCCGGAGAGGAAGGAGTTAACTCCAGAGGATCTGGAGTTCTACAGCGCGAGGGCGCTGTGCCCAAAGCTCTATCTGGCAAGTTTCAAATGAAACTGTCAGATTCTTTACTCCCGGCTTCACTGAACAGTCGCCCGAGATCAGCCTTCAGCTCGGTTCATTCTCGGTTCAATGAGTATTTTTCGGTTCATTTGAACCGCAAAGTTATTATTTTTACCGCATTTCGGTTAAAAAGCTCTATCTGGTAACCGTAAGTACTAATTTTAAGTCTGTGTGGAAAGTTAATTATCGGTTCGGTTTTGAACCGATCGGTTGGTTTATTTCTACATTTTAAAGTGTACGGTTGGGTTTTTAGAGTGCGGTTCCCGGTTCTTATCGGTTCTAAAAAAACCTGAATTTAATAGGGTTTTTTCAAATACCCGTGACACGGTTAGGAACCGATAAGGGTGTCTTGCCTGGCACTGCCATCAAAAGGGCAAGTTTTTGGATAGGCTGGCATTATGTCTGAGAAACCCAAAAGAAAAACCGGGCCCACTGGGTTTCAACATTGTGATGTCTGTGGGGAAGCCTTTGCCAAGGCTGACCCACACACCACTTGTGTCTATTGTCTGGGGCTGACCACCCTGTCAGACTGCCAGGTGTGTAAAAATTTCCTGCAGCCACCCTGGAGAAGAGATTGGGCCGGCTCAGGGACGAGAGGCCAAAAGTCCGCTTGACCCGATGGCCAGCCCGGTCCAGCACCCACTGGACCAGAGGGAGTGCCCTCTGACCAGGGCAAGACTTCTCGGCAAAGGAAGGCTGGTTCAGAGGAACCAGTCCCAATTAAAAAGACAAGGAAATCAGTAGGTCTGGAGTCCAAAATTGTGTCTCCAACTGCTGCAGAGATAGCTAAAGCCATTCAGATTGTCCAGTCACTGTCTCAGGGACCTGTAGAACCACCAACAGTTGGTAAAAGGTTGGTTCATTCAGTCCCAGTGGTTCAGGATTTTGATGTTGAGGATTTTTATGAACCACAGGAGGGGGAGGAGGAATTTGATCAATATATGTGTGGCTGGGAGGGTCTGGACGTGCCCATTGAACCGGACATTTCTCCAGACAGACCTTTAGAATCTCCTCCTATTCTGTCTGAGTCCCCTTCTCTTTTTATGTTTTACAAAAAGGTTGCAGAAACCCTCCAGCTTCCTTTAGAGGAGGCTGTGGATGAGCAAGAGGAGCCTGATTATGTAGAAATGATGGATATACCAGAGTCTAGGAGGTTGTCTATTCCTTTGCATAAGTCATTTAGGAAGCAAACAACAAAGATTTTAAAAATCCTCATTCTGTCCTCCTGTAGATAAAAATGGACAGAAGGTATACTTTGTCAGGCTCGGATACAGACTTCCTCACTGAGCAGTGTAGTCATGTAGGTGTGGTACAAGCTGCAGCCTGTGACAAGGCTAATATTCCTCTGGCCTCACATCCTCCTGATAAGGATTCCAGGAAGATTGATGCCATAAAACAGTATATGGCAGCTTCTTTGGGACTCAGGCAGGTAAATTATATGGCTTATGTGGCTAGATATCAGAAATCTAGGTGGGACACAGTATTACAGTTAGCCAAGCAGGCCCATGGCCAGCTGGCTAGTGAGTTGGAACAGGTGGCTGCTGATGGCACTGAAGCCTCTAAAGTTCAATTTCATACTGCTGTTGATGTTAATGATCTTTCCTCTAGGGTCATGGCCACTTCTGTAGCTTTCCGTAGGTTGGCATGGCTCAGATGCACTAATCTGTCCCAAGATACTCAGTCAAAGGCTATGGATTTTCCTGTAGTGGGAAATTCTCTGTTTGGGGAACAAACAGAAAACTATATGAAAAGATGGATGAATACAGAACTACCTACAAAAGTGCCAGGCCAAGGAGGCATGCCATGCCACAAGGCATGCTCCCAGAGGTAAGGGGCAGGCCTTTTCCAGGCCCTTTTACCAATTTCAAGCCTCCTCTGCTGTTTCGCAGAGGGGTTTCTTCAGAGGCAGGGGTAGACGAGGCACAAATAAACCGTCCCCTTCCCCTCAGCCTAAGGCTGCTGCTAACTAGGCACCCTGATGGGGTGCCCAGGGCCGATTCTCCTGTACCAGTGGGGGGCAGGTTGGCCTATTTCAGCCAGAACTGGCTGTCCCTAACTTCGGACAGATGGGTTCTGGAGGTAATAAGCCAGGGTCTGGTTCTCAGCTTCAAACACTTTCCAAAGATGAAAGCCAGACATTTTCCACCTGCAAATCCTTCAGAAGCCCTTGCTTTGGAAGCAGAGGTTTCTTCTCTTCTGGACTGCAAAGCAGTGGAAAGGGTTCCTCCTTGCCATCAGGGCAAGGGGCTTTATTCAAGATACTTTCTTACCCCAAAAAAGACAGGAGAATGGCGGCCCATTCTAGATTTAAGGTACCTGAACAAGCATCTTTTGAAACCAAAGTTCAGAATGTTGACTCTGGCAATGATATTGCCTTCTCTAAGGCCAGGGACTGGCTAGCTTCCCTGGACCTCAAGGATGCCTTTTTCATGTCCTGATCAGGCCTTCTCACAGATACACTCAGGTTCAAACTGCCCTCAGGCCATTACCAGTTCAGGGCAATGCCTTTCGGCCTTACCTCTGCGCCAAGGGTATTCACAAAATGTCTCGCTGTGGTAGTGGCTCACTTAAGAAGGCAAGGGGTTGCTGTGTTTCCCTACCTGGACGACTGGCTCATTGTGGGTCAGTCTCCAGATCAGGTAAAATCCCACTTGCAAGTCACCCAGCAGCTTCTCACTTCCCTGGGATTCCTGCTAAATTTACCAAAGTCAGTTCTGGAACCAGTTCAGGTCCTAACTTTCATAGGTGCAGAATTGAACACAAGGTTAGCCAGGGCATTTCTTCCCTCGGAAAGGGTAGACAGACTCATGGCCCTGGCATCCTCCTTTACCCTGCGAGTCTCTCGACCAGCAAGGCATTTTCTGCAACTCCTCGGGCACATGGCTGCTTCCACAGCTGTAGTGCAAGGAGCAAGATTCCAGATGAGGGACATTCAGTTCCATTTGAGGGCCTATTGGTCTCAAAGGAAGGACCCCCTTACCAAATTGGTCCCAGTAACTCAAACTCTGATCCTGGCCTCCACTGGTGGCAGGTCCAAAGCAACCAAGACAAGGTTCCTTCATCCCCATTTCCCACTCCCTCACCCTCACCACGGATGCCTCCCTGTTAGGGTGGGGGCTCACTTGGCGACCTTTCCACTCAGGGAGTGTGGTCTCCTCAGGAATCTCTGCTCCACATCAATCTTTTGGAACTCAGAGCTGTCTTTTTAGCTCTTTGGGTGTTTTCAGTTTCTGTCCAGAACAAAGTGGTTCAAGTCAGGACAGACAACACCACCACAATGTGGGACATCAACAAGCAAGGGGGCACTCGGTCTTCAGCCTTGTGCACCGAAGCAATGAAGTTGTGGTCTCTGGCTTACTCCCTGAACACCTCCCTGATAGCAGTTCATCTCCCAGGGAAGGACAATGTCCTGGCGGATGCCCTCAGCAGAATTTCTCAGGGCCATCACGAATGGGCTCTGAATCCACAGGTGCTGGGGTCTGTCTTTGCCAGATGGGGCACCCCTCAGATAGATCTTTTCGCAGCCCCAGACAACCACCAACTTCCTCTATTTTGTTGCAGGCCTGCAGTGCTGGGCTCAGTCCCTCTGGACGCCTTTCTGTTGGACTGGAAGGGGAAGTTCCTGTATGCCTTCCCCCCCCTTTCCTCTTCTTTTCAGGGTGCTAGTGAAAATCAGATCTCAACCCTGCAGAGTGATTCTGATTGCCCCAGATTGGGCCAGACAGCCCTGGTACCTCTGCTTCTGTCTTGACAGTTCACTCCTGCCCTGAGCCTGCCCAGAGTCCACGACTTGCTGGCCTGTGCACAGGGAGAGTGTGGTATCCGGACCTCAAATCCCTCCATCTCAAGGCCTGGCTCTTGAGGAGTTAGAATTGCTGATTTACACCTTTCTCAAGGTGTCATGGATATTTTAAAGGCTTCAAGGAAGCTCTTCCACTAGGGCCACTTATAATTCTAAGTGGAAGAGGTTTTCCATCTGGTGCTCTGAGAGGCAGATTATTCCAGAATCTGCTGATCTTCCCATTTTACTGGACTATTTGGTCCATTTAAATTCCCTAGGCCTTAGGCCAGCTACCCTGAAGGTTCATCTGGCAGCTGTCTCTGCTTTTGTGTCAGCAGGGAAGCCTGCCTCCCTTTCTTCTCACCCTGTGTTCTCCAAGTTTTTTAAAGGGTTACTTCATACTAACCCCCCTTTTCGGGAACCAGCTCCTGCCTGGGACCTGAATGTTTGCATTGCTCAGTTTATGCAACCTCCCTTTGAGCCTCTGTCCTCAGCAGAGCTCAAGTATCTAACTTGGAAAACCGTTTTCCTAGTGGCTATCACTTGCCAGACGCATAAGTGAATTACAGGCCCTGTCAGTGGAAGAAGATTTTATCTCTTTCCACAGAGATAAGGTAGTCCTTAGGACTAATAGAAAGTTTTGCCTAAGGTGGTTTCAGATTTCCACCTGAATCAATCCATCTCTCCAGTATTTTCACTGAGCATTCTTCCTCAGGTGAGAGGAGACTGCACAGCTTGGACATCAAAAGAGCCTTAAGCTACTATTTGGAGCACACCAGAGGTCACAGGTTCGAATCCCTCCAACTCTTTCTTACTTATGGCGAAGTTGGCAAAGGGAAACCTGCCACTAAGAGGACTATTGCAAGATGGATTGTCTCTTGTATCCAATTCTGTTACCAAAAACTAGGTAGAGAACCCCTCAGGATTGAGGCCCACCCACCAGGGTATAGCTGCGTCTCTAGCGGCTGCTAGAGACATTCCATTCTGGAGATTTGTCAAGCTGCTACCTGGAAGACAGTTCACACTTTTACCAAGCATTATTCCCTGGATGTCCAGTCCAGGAGAGATGTCGGTTTGGCACAGCTGTGCTTCAGAGCCTATTTCCTAAGTAGGTTCTGACCCTCCATGGAGGTACTGCTGTGTAATCTGCTTTTGTTATAATATAGCAAGACTTCATGGTGTTTGAAGTAAAATTACTCACCTTAGTAATTGCTTTTCTTCTCATGGAGTCTTTATATTATAACCACCTCCTCCTGCCCCTCTCAGAACTTCTACTTGGGTAGGGGTGGCAAATTGGTGCAAGCACTGTGTCATGCCATTGTAGTTATTCCCTTTACCCTCTTTCCTTTAGGGTTAGGGAACTAGGTTGTTTCATTTAGGTTATATATATATATATATTGCCCCCTTCCTGGACTTGAGTCTTGGGGGGAAGGGGGGGGTCATAATGGTGCTTGTCAAGGGTGGTAAAACGAACCATAATACCATTATTTTTTTGTTATTATGGCTCTTGGTGTTTCTTTTTTTGTTTATATTGTTGTTATTACTACTAGTAGGTAGCCATGGGCTAGTGTAGAGTTTTCCACACAGACTTGTTGTTGTTTAATGTTAGCTTCGTAAAGATCTGACAGTTTCATTTGAAACTTGCCAGATAGAGCTTTGGGCACAGCGCCCTCGCGCTGTAGAACTCCAGATCCTCTGGAGTTAACTCCTTCCTCTCCGGGGCAGTTCAGCTGCAGTGGCTGACTGCTTTTGTTATAATATAGCAAGACTCCATGAGAAGAAAAGCAATTACTAAGGTGAGTAATTTTTTCTTCTGTGCCATAACTTCAAAAACACATTTCAGTCAGGATATGTAAAATGACAGCTGTACTGTTCATAAAGAGGTGCAGAAAAATGGCAATGTTGAAAATCTGGAGTGAAAATATTACAAATTTACGAAGTTATGAGCGTGCATGGAAACTGCGCAACTCACTGTCGTAAAACAGTAATTTTTTTTTTATTTTTTTCACCAAATTTGCAACATAGGCTTTGTGAGAGCCCACCTCATGAACAGTGACACTGTTGTTTCATTAATTGGTCCTAAAAGGTGATTCCATGCAGTGACTGCGAAATCCCCTTTCGGGACTGAATAACACCATGTCAGTGACTGAATTCATGAGGAGGGGTCCCAGTAACCCCATGTTGAAACTTTGGTGCCACAATTCCCCAAAATGCCTGAGATATGCACCAAAGTTGAAAAAAAAAAAACTATTTATGCCATTATACAGCTTACCGGCATTTCTTAAATTTGCAGACGGCTTTGAAGAGTGCAGACATGTTACCAGTTCACTGAAAATCATTGTGCCATGTTCCAGAGGGAAATATGGGGTGAGGGGGATGTGGGGAGGCAGGGTGCGCAGAGGGTAAGTGCGGGTTGGGGGAGAGACCACCAGACTCAAGCGAGGACTGTTTTCTGTTTTGCAGGTTTAAAAAAAAGAAAGATTTCGCGGAAGGGTTTTTTATTTTTACAGGGATGTTTGGCACGCTGGGTGGGCCCCTCAGAGTGCCACCTGAGTGTTTTGGGGGCTGTGGCTAACGAGGGATGAGCACCCCCATCGCACATACTGAGTGGGGGGTGAAGACAGGGGATTGGGCAACCCCTTGGCACACAAAAATAGGGAAACATTATGCCAACAGGGGTGGGCTCCCTGTCAGCAGATTGAACTGGGAACAGGGGGACTGAAGCCAGCAGGATTGGGTCCCCCCCGTCAACTGAGAAAGACTGTTGAGGCGCATAATGCGGGGACTGGACTTCCCCTCGGCACACAATTGAAATGGGAGGGGGACATTATGCCGACGGGGAGTTGGCTCCCCCGTTGGCACATGAACTGGGTCGGGACATGCTGACAGGGGGATTCGGCACCCCTGAAGTCGGTATTGGGCAAGCAGTGGTGGCAGTCACTGCCGCAATGTTTATTGGAATAATTCACCAGGAAGGGCACGTCGGGAGGCATGTTATTGTGCCGTTGCATGACAAACTTGCTTCTCATTCCAGCGGCACTTTTGTTAGATGTGGTGACCACTGGTGTCTGCGCCTGCATGCTGGCTTATTGAGGAATGAGGGATGCATCTTCTGATGCGTGCCCTGCATTTGCCCACAGTGACCGCACCTCCAAATCTGCTACTACTGCAAGATGTTGGCTGGCGCGCAAGCGTGAGCCAACATAAAAAGAACGTTTTTCAAAATCAGTTTTAAAAGTGAATTGAAATTTGTTCATTTGCTATGGCTTTTTTTGTTTTGTTTACTTTTTTTTAGAATTTAAGTGCATTATTACTATAGAGATCTACAGAACACTGACTCTTCCCTGTATATCTTCCCTTGTCAATCTTCACCATTCATTACTGCTTGGGTTAAGCCGGAGGCGCGCACCCACTACGGGAGGTTTTTTGTTTTTGGGAGTTGGCTCCATCGGTGGCCGAGGATCTATATATCAAGGCCATAGCGACGAGGGGGGCCGCATCGCAGTGACCCTTCTTCATCTCAGTTCTGTTTATCCGCCGTCGAGCTGCACCTGCCTCTGGCGGTAGCATTAGTATTCTCAGTTTCCTCAAAAGACTCCTCGCTTTCTCAGAAGTTTCCACGTCTCACTCGACGCCGTATCCGGTAAGACCGTTCCTTTTCTTTCTATACTGCGGCATCGAGTGCTTTATTGCCTTTTTTTCCTTGTTTAGTTCGCATCATGTCCGGTTCGGGAGCAAAGCGTAAGTCGAAGGCAGGCCACGCCCCTATGCGTCGGTGCTCCTATGGCCAGCATTTTTCCGTCTCGGACCAGCATGATGTCTGTCTCCGTTGCCTGGGACCCAGCCACAACATGGACGCATGAGACGCTTGTTTCTCCATGGACCGTCGTGTCCTCGAAGTCCGCGCGTTCAAGCTCGGCAAGGCCCCGCCGACCTCCGGGGGACAGCGTCGCTCCAGGGATTCCCAGGTAAGGTCTCTAGGCTCTTCCCCGGTCCTCTCCCGGCCTATACGGTCACGGGAGGAGGAAGCTTCTCCTCCTTTCTTGCCAAGAGGAAGCTTCTCTCACGGTGTCGGGGAATGTCGTGTCCTCCCGGGCCGTGGACGGGACACCGCCTGGCAGTCACCTCCTCGAGGTGCAGGCTCCCCCAGTGTCGAGGCCCACGATTTCTGGGCCTGGCACCGGTGGACCCTCGACGCCGCCTTCTGGCGCCGTTTCGGATCCTGGCGCCAGTGATCTAGGCGGCGCCGCAGGCTTGGTTTGCACTCTTGGCGGCGCCGGGTTGGGGTCCAACACCGGGAGCGGTGCCGTGAGCCTACCTGCCATGGCAGGGGAGCCAGGACCGGGCCTGGCTGTCGCGAGTGGGCTGAGGTCATCCGGCGCCGTCCCTGGCACCGGTGCTGTTCGTGGCGCCATTGCTTCGCGGACCCCTGGGGTTGCCAGCATTGAGGTTCTGCTGGTCTCATCCTCTTTGGAGGTCGATGACTCAGATGTGGACCCATCCTGGCACCCTGACTCTTCGGGGTCAGGGTCCCCGGTGACACAGGGTGCTAGGCGGCGCAGCGGGCCCCTCCCTCTGTCCCCACTCCCGTCTTCTCCTGCGGGCCCTCGGGCTAGGGGTGGCCCTGGGTCCCGGGTGAGTGGTGTGGTGGGGACTGAGGGGGCCTGTGACAGCTACCCTTCCGGGTGCTGTTGCCACCTCTCAGGGTGGGGGAATGCTGCAGTTGAGGAGGAGGGCTCTCTCGGAGTCTGAGGGGTCGAGGGGCGGGGGACGGTCGTCGCGGTCTCCGCTGGCCACCCCTCGTGGGGTGGCTAGGAGCCATAGCGCCGAACCCCACCTTTTCCCTCTTGGGCCCCGGGGTTCCCTCAGGTGGCGTTGCTGTGGACTGTCCTTCTGGATCCATGCAGTCTCGGGTTCATCACAGTGGAGGTTCCCCCCCGGGCTCTTCCAGGCATCGCATCCTCAGGGTCTCGTCTTGCGGCCTGGTTTGTTGTCCGGGATCCCGCCAGCTCGGGCTCCGTTCCCCGGATTTCAGAGACCTGGCAGAGGTCAGTTGCCTCTTCATAGGTGCCCTTCTCCAGTACCTCTGCATCCACCTCCTGCTGTTCCAGGCCATGTTGGTCCTACGGGTCCATTATCCTGGGAGCAGTTCAGAGGTTCTGCGGCGGCCTTCCCCTCATATGTTAGATACATGCATGAGCAAGTCTTTCGACTCTCCCCACCGCCGCAGGAATCTTCTGGACATTCGAGCTCTCCATCATCCTCATCTTCCTCCTCTGACTGAGAGGAACCCCCTGCTCATCTTTCTTCTGACGCTGATTTCACGGAATATCAGCGATTCCTTTCGAGGGTGGTGAGGGATCTTCACATCTCTTACATTAGGCGAGACAATACTGAACGGGAGACGTGTGAATTCCTTGGAGAATTCAGTGCCCAGCACCTGGTGGTACCTTCCTGGCCTGTCCTCTCCAGGAGGCGTCTATCCGTTCCTGGCAGTCACCAGCTGCCTTTCTCCAGCCCCAGCAGACTGTCGTCGGTGTTGTCGCCCCTCGAATCCCTGGTACCCTCCCAACCCGCCTCCGGGTTTGGTGTACCGAGACTCCTTCCGGCTGCCGCCTGGCTACGACCGCCCACTGGATCTCGATTCCACAATTCCGACCGTGGGGCGAAGAGTGTTCTCTTCCTCTCGTGCGGTGGCTTGCATTGCATCACATCAGGCTCACCACGCTGCCTACAGTCAGCATCTGTGGCCGATGCTCTCCCAGCTCCTAGCATCAATGCCTGATACGGAGCAAACCAGACAGGCTATTGCCCTCTCCGCTATAGGCCTGGAGCTGGCAAGGCACCAAGCAAGGGCATCTTATGACGCCAGTGAGGTGGCTTCCAGGCTTGCGGGGACAGCGATCTGCATTAGGCGGACGGCATGGCTTTGTCTATCAAGGTTGTCACCCCTGGCCCGGCGTAGGGTGATGCGCTCCGCTTTCCGGGGGACCCATCTTTTTTCCTCCAGAGCTAGGAGACTTCTGCAGGGGCTTCCTCTGTCTCCCCGTCCTCGGGGGCACCTCCTAGCTCTTCTCCCACTTAGGCTTCTCTCTGTATTAGCCAGGGTCTTCCCCTTCTGTTTTTCACCAGCAGAAGGCTGGGGTCTTGTTCCCTCAGGGTTCTACCCCTTTTCAGGGGAGGGGCAGGTACTCACTCAGTAGTAATGAATGGTGAAGATTGACAAGGGAAGATATGAACATTACGTACCTACCATAATTCTTGATCTTCTCTTGTATCTTCACCATTCATTACTGATACCCACCCACCTTCCCCTCAGTGGCCTCCTTCTGTCTGCCTCCCTCCCATCTCGCTCCTCTCTCCCCCCTTGGCCTTTATGCCAAAAAAAAAAACTTTTCTGTTCTTTTCCCCCATTCTTGTGAATGGATTCACTTTTTTCCTCAAGGTAGAGGGAACGAGTATGGTTGCAAATTTCTTTAATTCTGAGGGAACTCTTTCTGACTGCCCTATGGTGCAATTCCTTACCTTCTTCAGGTCATGTAGTTTCACAGCCTGGTGGCCATGCCCTGTCTTGGCCTCCTCAAAGTTTGGAATCCCCCTGGCAGGTATTTTTCAAGCTTTTCCAGTTGCTGACTGAACTTGTCAGCTTCAAGCTTCTGTCTGCCTTGCCCTAGCAAGTCTGATTGAGTTCCTCTCTACTTTTCATACAAACTGCCTTCGAGAAGGCATAGTCTTTCCCATACACTTCTGTGTTAGCACTTAACAAGGTGCTAAGGGACTTAGTCCTCTTCCTGGATGGGCGCTCTTCCGGAACAGGTTCTGCTCGGACAGTCTAGGAGCCCTCAACTAGGATAAAGGGACTTGGCATGTTGAGAGTTCAGAGAGTCTGCCCTCACTTGGATCTGTTCAGGAGGTTCGGTGGAACCTCCTCTCAGTCCTAGCAACTAGGATTCTTGCTCCCTTATTAGTTTCGAGCCTATAAGCCTCTCAACCAACAATGCTCGATGGGCACTGTTCTCCCTCTCAACATGCCTCTTTCTCTCTTTCTTTCTTCTTCTTCTTCTTCTACTTCCCTGTCCTTATCTCTGTTCCTCCCCTAGAGCCGCCCCGGACAGGAGGCCCTGCGGTCCCTTAGGGTAGGAATTCTCTCTCCTCTGTCTATTCTCCATCGGCTTATTCCTTTTTCAGTTTATTTCCTTTCCTTTTTCTATCCCTCAGCTCTATTGCCTCACTTTCTTTTTTCTTACACTTTATTTTCACCTCTCCGGCTACCAGAACTGAGATGGAGGAGGAGTCTGCAGCACCTAACGGCCGCCCCTCGCGCATGACGCGATACGTTGTCCTCGAGGGTGGCGCCGTTGGAGCCGACTCCAAAAAAAAAAAAAACTCCCGTAGCGGGTGCGTGCCTCCGGCTTAACCCAAGCAGTAATGAATGGTGAAGATACAAGAGAAGATCAAGAATTACGGTAGGTATGTAATTTTCATTTCTTCACTATTCATCACTGGTGGGAATTGGCCAGAGGCGCAGGACCCTGCCAGAAGCTTTGCTTATAAAAGCTTTACTGCTCTAAGAAGGAGGAATGATGTCAGGGGATGGCACCGCCCTCGAGGCTGATGTACTGCATGGCACTCACAGGTTGGCCAGTAACTGACACCATCCCTTCCACTACCTCAGTTTTGCTCTTCCTGCCGTCTAGGTATCAGGTACTTGTGGGACAGCATTCTTTTCAACTGCATCACTCGACAACTCTAGTTTTTCTCCATTTTCATCGTCTTTACCATTTCTCAATGCTGTTTCTCAACACCGTTTTACAACATCGGTCAGTTCAGCGTTGTGCTTTTCAAACAACATGAAGTCTTGCTATATTATAGACATTAGCAGTTTGATCCAGCTCTAGAACTGCCCCGGAGTGAAATGGTTAAAACCATTCCAAAATAGAATTTTGGCACGAGAGCAGCTCTATCTGTGTCATTTCAAACTTGAACTGTCAGATTCTTTACTCCGCCTCAGTGAACAGTCGCCCGAGATTTCTCCTTCTGCTCGGTTCATTTCTCGGTTTAAAGAGTGTTTTCTCAGTTGGATTTAACTGAGAATAGTTTTATTTTAACCAGAAAACCGCTCAGTTCAAGCTCTATCTGTGGTAACCGTAAGTAAATGAAGGTTTTGTCTGTGTGAACTTGTAAGTTATCGGTTCAGTTTTGAACCGATCAGTGGGTTTAAAACTCATTTAAAACTAAAATTACTATTTTAGAGTGCGGTTTCCGCTCTTAACGGTTCTAAAAACGGATTTATTACGCTTTTTCCAATACCTTGACACGGTTAGGAACCGATGAGGGTGTCTTGCCTGGCACTGCCGCTAAAGGGCAAGTTTTGGTTAGGCTGGCATTTGTCTGAGAAACCCAAAAGAAAACCGGCCCACTGGGTTTCAACACTGTGATGTTTGTGGGAAGTCTTTGCCAAGGCTGACCCACACACCATGTGTTTATTGTCTGGGGTTTGACCACCTCCAGTCAGACTGCCAGGTATGTAAGAATTTCCTGCAGCCACCCTGGAAAAAGATTGGGCAGGCTCAGGGAACGAGAGGCAAAAGTCCGCTGACCCGATGGCCAGCCCGTTCGTGCCAACCGAACCAGAGGGAGTGCCTCGACCAGGGCCAGACTTTCGGCAAAGAAAAGCTGGTTCTGAGGAACCAATTCCAGTAAAGAAAACAAGAAAATCAGCAGGTCTGAGTCCACATTTCCTTCTCCAACTGCTGCAGAGATAGCAAAAGCCATACAAATTGTCCAGTCATTGTCTCAGGGTCCGTCCGAACCACCACTATCTGGTAAAAGGTCGGTTCGTCTGGTCCCAGTGGTTCAGGATTATGATATTGAGAATTTTATGAACCAGAGGAGGGGAGGAGGATTATGAACAGTATGGATTTGGCTGGGAAGGTCTGGTGTGCCCATTACACCAGACATCTCCCAGACAGACCTTTTTAGAATCTCCCCTATGCTGTCTGAGTCCCATCTCATTTTATGTTTTATAAAAAGTTGCTGAAACCTCCAGCTTCCTTTAGAAGAGGCTGTGGATGAGCAAGAGGAGCCTGATTTTGTAGAAATGATGGATATTCCAGAGTCCAGGAGATTGTCTATTCCTTTACATAAGTCTTTAGGAAACAAACAATTAAAATTTTAAAAGCTCCTAATTCTGTGCCTCCTGCAGATAAAAAGATGGACAGAAGGTATACATTGTCAGGCCCTGATACAGAATTCCTTTCTCAGCAATGCAGTCATGTTGGGTAGTTCAGGCTGCTGCCTGTGATAAAGCTAATATTCCTTGGCTTCACATCCTTGACAAGGATTCCAGGAAGATTGATGCCATGGCAAAAACAGTATATGGCAGCCTCTCTGGGACTCAGGCAAGCAAATTATATGGCTTATGTAGCTAGGTATCAGAAATCTAGATGGGATACTGTTATGCAATTAGCCAAGCAGGCCCATGGCCAGCTGGCTAGTGAACTAGAACCGGTGGCTGCTGATGGCATTGAAGCCTCTAAGGTTCAGTTTCATGCCGCTGTGGATGTTAATGATGTTTCCTCTAGGGTCATGGCCACATCTGTAGCTTTTCGTAGGTTGGCCTGGCTCAGGTGTACTAGTTTGTCACAGGATACCCAGACTAAGGCTATGGATTTTCCTGTGGTGGGAAATTCTCTGTTTGGAGAGCAGACAGAGAATTACATGAAGAAGATGGATGAATATAGGACTACTTACAAGAGTGCCCAGGCTAAGGAGCGGCAAGCCACTCCTCAAAGGCATGCCCCCAGGGTAGGGGTAGGCCTTTCACAGGCCTTCCTACCAGACTCAGGCCTCCTCTGCCTCATGCTCAGAGGGGCTTCTTCAGAGTCAGGGGCAGACGAGGGGTGGCAGACCTGCTCCCACCCCCAGCCTAAAGCTCTTGATAAACAGGCACCCTGATGGGGGTGCCCAGGGCAGATTCTCCTGTACCAGTGGGGCAGGCTGGCTTACTCAGTCAGGAATTGGGCTCTTTAACCCAGACAAGTGGGTTCTGGAAGTAGTGCTCAGGGTCTGTTCTCAGCTTCAAAAAGTTTCCCAAGTTGAGAAGCAGACTTTTTCACCTGCAAGTGCTTCAGAGACCCTCACTCTGGAAACAGAGGTCTAATCCCTGTTAGCTCTCAGAGCAATAGAAAGGTTCCTCCTGCATCAGGGCAGGGTCTGTATTCCAGATACTTCCTTACCCCAAAAAGACAGGAGAATGGCGCCCATTTTAGATCTCAGATATCTGAACAAGCATCTTTTGAAACCAAGGTTCAAAATGGTAACTCTGGCAATGATTTTACCTTCCCTAAGGCCAGGGACTGGCTAGCCTCCTGGACCTCAAGGATGCCTATTTCCATGTCCTAATCAGAAGATCCCATCGAAAGTACCTCAGATTCGAACTGCCCTCAGGTCATTACCAGTTCAGAGCAATGCCCTTCGGCCTTACCTCTGCTCAAGGGTATTCACAAAGTGTCTAGCAGTGGCCCACTTAAGGAGGCAGAGGATTGCTGTTTTTCCCTATCTAGACGACTGGCTCATTGTAGGCCAGTCCCCAGAACAGGTAAAATCTCACCTGCAGGTTACCCAGCAGCTTCTCACCTCCCTGGGTTTTCTGCTAAACCTACCAAAGTCGGTTCTGGAACCAGTCCAGGTACTCACCTTATAGGGGCAGAATTGGACACAAAGCTAGCCAGAGCCTTTCTTCCCTAGAAAGGGTAAGGAATTTAGTGGCCTGGCCTCTTCCTTCACTCTGCAGGTCTCTCGACCAGCAAGACACTTTCTGCAGCTCCTGGGGCACATGGCTGCATCCACAGCTGTTGTGCAGGGAGCCAGATTTCAGATGAGAGACATTCTTTCACTTGAGAACCTTTTTGTCTCAGAGAAGAGACCCCTTCCAAGTTGGTCCCAGTGACTGAACCTTGATCCTAGCTCTCCAGTGGTGGCAGGATCAGAGCAATTTAAGAGCGGGGTCCCCTTCATTTCCCTTCTCACGACTTGACTCTCACTACAGATGCTTCCTTCTGGGTTGGGGAGCCCACATGGGCGACCTTTCCACCACAGGAGTTTGGTCCCCAGGAATCTCTGCTCCACATCAATTTGCTGGAACTCAGAGCTGTCTTTTAGCTCTTCGCTTTTTCTGCATCTGTCCATGACAAGGTGATACAAGTCAGAACAGACAACACCACAACAATGTGGTACATCAACAAACAGGGGGCACTCGGTCTTCGGCCTTGTGCACCGAGGCAATGAAGTTGTGGTCTCTGGCCTATTCCCGAACACTTCCTCATAGCAGTTCATCTTCCAGGAAGGACAATGTCCTAGCGGATGCCCTCAAGGATTTCCCAGGGCCATCACGAATGGTCCCTGGATCCTCAAGTGCTGGGGATAGTTTTGCCAGGTGGGGCATCCTCAGATAGATCTTTTGCAGCCCCAGACAATCACAAACTTCCTCTTTTCTGTTGCAGGCCTCCAGTGCTGGGCTCAGTTCCCTGGATGCCCTTCTTCTGGATTGGGAGGGAAGTTCCTCTATGCTTTCCTTCCTCTCCTATTCAAAGTACTAGTCAAAATCAGATCTCAGCCTTGCAGGGTGATTCTGATTGCCCGGATTGGGCCAGGCAGCCCTGGTACCCACTCCTTCTGTCTCTGACAGTCCATCTTCCCTGTGCCTCCCCAGGAATCACAATCTGTTGACTTGTGCCCAGGGAAGGGTTTGGTATCCGACCTCAATCCCTCAACCTCAAGGCCTGGCTCTTGAGGAGTTAGAGTTTGCTGATTTACACTCTCTCAGGGTGTTCTTGAGATCCTAAAGGCTTCTAGAAAGCCTTCTACTAGGGCTACTTATAGTTCTAAATGGAAAAGGTTTTCCATTTGGTGTGCTGGGAAAAATATTTCCAGAATCTGCTGAATTGCTCATTTTGTTAGATTACATGGTACATCTTAATTCCTTGGTCTCAGACCAGCTACCCTGAGAGTTCATTTGGCAGCTGTATCTGCTTTTGTGTCAGCAGGAAAGTCATCCCTCTTTCCTCTCATCCTGTGTTTTCCAAGTTTTTAAGGGATTACTCCATACTAATCCTCCCTTTCGGAACCGCCCTGCTTGGGACCTTAATGTTTGCATTGCCCAGTTAATGCAACCCTTTGAACCTCTGTCTTCTGCAGAGCTTAAGTACCTAACTTGGAAAACTGTTTTTCAGTGGCTATCACTTCGCCAGACGATAAGTGAATTGCAAGCCTTGTCAGTGGAGACTGACTTTATTTCTTTCCACAGGGATAAGGTAGTCCTTAGGACTAATAGGAAGTTTTTGCCTAAGGTGGTTTCAGATTTCATCTTAATCAATCTATCTCCCTTCCAGTATTTTCACTGATCACCTCTTCTGGTGAGAGGAGGTTGCACAGCCTGGATGTTAAGAGAGCTCTTAGTTATTATATAGAGCGACCAAAGGTCACAGGTTGAATCCTCCAACTTTCCTTACCTATGGTGAAGTTGGGAAAGGCAAACCTGCCACTAAGAGATCAATAGCCAGATGGATTGTCTCTTGTATCCAATTTGTTATCAGAAAGTGAGTGAGCCCCCAGTTTGAGGCTCATTCTACCAGGGTACAGCTGCGTCTCTAGCTGCTGCCAGAGACATTCCTTTATTAGAGATTTGCCAGGCTGCTACTTGGAAAAGCGTACACACTTTTACCAAGCATTACTCCTGGATGTCCATGCCAGGAGAGATGCTCTGTTTGGCACAGCTGTTCTTCAGAGCCTATTCTCTAAGTAGGTTCTGCGGCCTCCTCCATGGAGGTACTGCTGTGTATTCTGTTAATGTTCATAATATAGCAAGACTTATGTTGTTTGAAGAAAAAATTACTCACCTTAGTAATGTTGTTTCTTCTAATGGAGTCTTGCTATATTATAGACCTCCCCCCCAACCTGCCCCTCTCAGAACCTCTACTTGGTGGGGTGCGGGCAACTTAGTGTGGGCACTACTTATGTCCTGTTAGCATTTTGTCCCCTTTGGGACTTTGGGGGTGTATGTGTACGCGTGTGTGTGTTTTATTATACTTATGTTCCATTTTCATATTATTAGAATGGTGTTAGTATTTCTGGTCCCCTGACTTGAGTCTTGGGTGTTGGGACCATCAATGGTTGTTATTATTTAGGTAGCCATTTGGCTAGTGTAGGTTACAGCTTCCACACAGACCTTAGTGAGTTTGGCTCGTAAAGATCTGACAGTTCAAGTTTGAAATGACACAGATAGAGCTGCTCTCGTGCCAAAATTCTATTTTGGAATGGTTTTAACCATTTCACTCCGGGGCAGTTCTAGAGCTGGATCAAACTGCTAATGTCTATAATATAGCAAGACTCCATTAGAAGAAACAACATTACCAAGGTGAGTAATTTTTTCTTCCTGCTTATAATTGTTTTGTTGTTCTTGGCCGAGTCATGTCAGGTTCAGGGGTGTAAGTCTTCGAAGACGGGGACCTCCCCTATGCGGTAGTGCCACTGCGCAGGTCGTTCTATTGTTATGGACCCGCATAATTGGTGCTTCACCTGGCTGGGGCTGGATCATGACATGGATAGATGTATTGCCTTCTTCAGCATGAACTTTCACACTTTGGGACTGTATGTGGCAAGGTTAGGACACAAACCCCCAACCTTTGAAGGCAAGCAATGCACTTGGGCCACCAAAGTAAGATCTTCAGGCCTGGCCCCCGGGCCTCCCCCCTTGGCTACACACCAGAGCAGGCAGCCAAGGGCTCGTGTCCCGCTGAGCCCCAGTATCTGGGTGAGCGGTCGGGGGCATGGTCGGTCCCCTCCAGCGGGCTTCCTGCAGACCACTTCAGGCTTGGTTCTGCCTTGGAGAACCAGCAGACCCCAGTGTTGAGTCCTCAGCTACACACTGGGCCTACTCTGGAGGTCCCTTCGGGGGCTTCGGGTGGGGGTGGCCTCGGCTCCTGACTCCGACTCCGGGGTCAGTGAGTGGGGCCCTCCTCCCACTGCCACGATGTCCCTTCCTGACATCGTCCTCGGTATTGGTTGCTTCTCTGGACATCTCCGTTGTTTCCCCTCAGATTCGAGGAGTGACTCGAAGGGTTCAGAGTGGCTACCTGACTCTTCAGAGTGGTCACCCACCGGACTTTGTTTGAGGTCTTCTGGAAGATCTGATCTGGACATAGACATCAAGCTCAATGCCTTCCAAGTCTTGATCATCCAGGACACTGATGCTGCTCACCGCATTGTGCCTAGGGATGGCACCAATTATGGCACCATTGTTTGTGCTGCCATCAGTGCCATGACCGCCGATGGTGCCGGTCGGACAGCACTGATCTTCCTGGACTAAGTCTCCATCACTCATGCACACTAGTGGGATAGCACCGGAGGCGCTAGGACCAAGTGTGAGCCAAAAATGTTCAGAAGGGTCATCGCCAAGGCAGGACCACGCATGCGTGGCACTGCGAGACTAGCTTGTGCCTGTGTAGGCTATCTCAGCATTGACCCTCCAGCCACTTTAGTTCTTTTTCTCCCGCGGTCGAGTGCGCTTGGATGTTGACGTCGCTCATCTGCTGGAGTCAAAGTTTTCTTCTATACGACAGCAACTTTTAGCATTTAATTTAACATTTTAGTAGTAATTTCTTATTTTACGAACAAGAAAAGAAAATTATGAAGAAGGAGAAAAAAAATTCTTTCCTGCCATCAACGGAGTCATCCGTAGATGGTAGCAGCGACAGTAGGAAGACTTTGTTTGAAAATTGTTATGGCAGAGGGGCTGTGTCCGGTCCACCACCCTTGATAAATGGGAGGGGGTTCGACTATGGACAGTCCTGTGCTCGGGGTAGAGGGAGGACAATCCACTGAAGCACAAATCTAGTGGTTCTGTGGATCCAGCTCTGCTTAACCTCGAGCTCAGGGCTCAGTACTGGGTCCAGTCCTCTTTAACATCTTTATAGGTGATATTGCAGAGGGTCTGGAGAGAAAGGTATGCCTCTTTGCAGATGACATAAAGATCTGTAACAAAGTTGATACACAAGGTGGGGTAGAAAGAATGAGAAGGGACTTGGCAAGGTTGGAGGAATGGTCAGACGTATGGCAACTTAGATTTAATGCAAAGAAGTGCACCTGGGAAATAAAAACCCAGGACAAGAGTACACAATAGCAGAGGCGGTACTAACAACAACAAAAATGAAAAGGGACTTGGTGGTGGTCATATCAGTTGACCTAAAGGTGGGTAAGCAGCGTGGGAAGTCAGTAAGGAGAGCCAGGGGGATACTGGAATGCATGCAAAGGGGCTTCACAAGTAGAAAAAGGGAAGTGGTCATCCCTCTCTACAGATGGTTGGTGAGACCCCATCTGGCGTACTGTATGCAGTTTTGGAGACCCCATCTATGCAAGGACATAGACAAGATGGAAGCAGTCCAGAGGAGGGCAACTAAAATGGTGCAGGGTCTGCATCAGAAACCATATGAAGAGAGACTGAGAGAGCTTAATATGTATAACCTTGATGAAAGGAGGGACGTTATGATTAGAAACTTTCAAGTACCTGAAGGAATCAACAAAGTCCAGGAGGGTAGCATTGTTCAGAAAAGAGATGTATAAGAACAAGGGCACAATTTAAAGATAGAGAGGGACGGCTCAGGGGTAATGTGAGGAAATGTTTTTCACTGAGAGAGTGGTGGATGCATGGAACTGCCCTCCTGGGGAGGTTGTAGGGTCTAAAACAGTGGGGGAATTCAAACATGCATGGGACAGGCATAAGGCAATTGTAGTGGGGGTTGCAGGAAGTAGGCTGTTGGTCAACTAGAATCTGCAGCTTATCCAATAGGAAGGGAAATGGGCAGACTGGGTGGGCCAGGTGGTCCTTATCTGCCGTCAAAGTTTACGTTTCTATGAGCTCTTCTTCCTCATTGGGGAAAGAAGAATCAGCCGCTCAGGGTTGCCCTTTGGTACATCTGCATGAGGACTGTTCGTCGTGAGGGGCGATAGGCCTGAACCGACTTTGTTGGGTTCTCCGTGGCCCCACTTCTAATGGCTGCATTCTCAACTCTGGACTCCATCTCTGTCCTCGTTAGAGCTCCGATAAGCAGTTTCACCTCTGAGCCACTCCTGTGGAGCAGGGGGTTCGACTTCTTCCAGTTTTCCATGACTGTGTTCCTGATTTCAGGGCCTCCGGGCCTCTGAGCCACTGGACCGGAGCCGGGTCGACTGGATCAGGATGAGTGCAGTGCCCTCTTGGTGTCTTCACCATCATGTTGACCCCTCGTGCCAATCCCCCTCTTCCTTTTCCATGCAGGGGCTGGCACGGGCACCACCTTTTTCATTCTTCCCTTCTTCTCAGGATTTCCATTGGCATTTTCCATTGGCACTGTGGCTCGGTTTGGCACCGTGCCTTGGTGCCTTGGTCGGTGCCGTGGCTTGGTGCCATCGCTCTGTGCGGCACCACAGGTGCTATTGTTGCTGCCATTGGTTTCCGGCACCGCTGGTGGTGCTGTGGGTGTCTTGCAGAGCCACAGGTGACGCCCAGCACCCCCAGGTGCCATGGGCAGAGCCGAGCACCCATGGGTGCTATGGGTGGCGCCAAGCACTTGTGGGTGCCGTGGGTGGTGCTGTGGGCACCCACAGGTGTCACAGGCACCCATGGGCACCATGAGTGCCATGAGTTTCATGGGTGCCCCTGGTGCCCTTGGGTGCCATAGTACCATGGGTGTTGGGGGTGCCTTCAGGTGCCATTGCTGCATGGGTGCTAGGGGTGCCTGCGGGTGCCCTCGGGTGTTGCCCAGGTTGGCATAGGCACTGCTTGGTGCCCTCATGTGCCATGAGTGATGATGGTGCCACAGGGGTGCTAGTGGGTGCTGTCTGGCAGAACTGGTGACACATTTTTCTTCCACAGACTTCTCCACAGAACTTCTGGCAGGATGTTTTCTACAGAATGGAGTCCTGTTCTGCAGATTCGTTTTTTTCCACACATCTTAGTTAGTGGCGGTCTCCGTGGGATCTTGTGACACCCAGCAGTTTTCCGCTGATGGAACTCTACTGTACTGTTCTGCCAGTGGAATCTCTCATTCTGCTCAGCACTTTTTCGGCTCCCTACGTGGTACCAAGCTCCTCGACATCCTTCCTGGTGGCGGAGTCTCTAGTGGCTCTGACCTAGACCTCCCTTAGGGGTCCTTCTGGGGTAGAAGTGTATCTAGATGGGTCTTTCCCTGTCCTTCTGGTCAGTAATACAGCAGATTACTCATTTTATATTTATTTATTTATTTATTGAAATTGTTTCACCAGGAAAGGCACACTGAGCAAAAAGATGCTCATCTCACGGTGCGACCTGGGGAGAAGGGTTACAGAGGAGGCAGAACATGAACAGACAAAATGAAAATAATGATTGTGCAATACAGATGATGTACAATACCTGGGAGGGGTAACATGAGTACATTGTTTACAAATAGGAGGAGCAATACAGGCGATCCATAGCGAATTTAAACAATTGGTGAAGCAGTACAGGGATAAGAACATAAAGAATGGTGTATACATAACATGGAGCAACTACCGGATAATACATGTTTAAGTAAGTGCTACTAGCAATACATGAGGGATAATAGCGTGACAGGAGTTGGGGCGAGTTGCATCAAGTTGACAGAAGGAGTAGGAGTGTGGGGGGTGTTGAGGGTGGGGGGAAGAAGTGAGCGGTAGAAGTGCTTGAGGTTGAGAAGTGTGGGTAGCTGAGTAGGGAGGGACGGAGGGAAGGGTAAGGAGAGAAAAGGAGGGAGGAAGAAAAATAGAATAGAAGGGGGTGATGTAGAGCATAGGGGGTGTATAAGCCAGGCAATTTGGCAAAGGCGCGAGCTGGTCAGGCACAAGGGGATGGGAGGGAGCTGATGGAGAGGGGGTCAGGGCAGTTGCAATTTGGTGCAAGGAAGTTGGTGGAGGGCCAAGGATAGGGAGTGTTTGGAAGATGAGAGGCTGGATTTGAGGTAAGGGCATCCAGAGTTTAGGGAAGAGGTAAGAGAAGGCTGATTGGCCGGGCACTGAACCACGGTGAGGGATGGCCAATAGTCTTGCATCAACAGATCTGAGGGAGTGGGTGGGTGGGGGAGATAGAGAGGATGAGGGAGGGAGGGAGCCGAGCCAACAGTTGGAAGTGAATTTAGCACAGTGAACTAGGCGCCGATTGCTTAGGGAGGGTAGGGCCAGGGATCGATAGAGCTCACAGTGATGAGAGCGGGGGGGGAGCATCAAGGGCAAACCAGCAGAAGGCATTGAAGAGGGGGTCAGGTTTGGATAGGGTGGTTTTGGGAGCGAAGTTATAAACACCATCACAGTAGTCAAAGGAGGGTAAGATCATTTTCTGGACTAATTCTCTGACCGGGTAGAGGGAGACTAGAGCACTATGAGTAGAGGGCACCAAGCTTTGGACGAGTTTAGAATGATGGCATCCACGGTGGGAGAAGGTGAGGACGTATCCAGCCAAACCCCAGATATCTGAAAGAGGGCACATCCCCGAGGATGGAGTTATTTAGGTATGGAAGCTGAGGGGCAGGTGAGTTTGGATAGATGCTGTCTAGTGCCGAAAGTCATGGAGACAGTTTTTTTGCATTTAGGGATAGCTGGTTGGTATTGAACCAGTGTTGGATTTTGTTGAAATCAGTTTGGAGTTTGAAGAAGACTTCTTCGTGGGTCCGACCGAGGTAAAGAGGACCATGTCGTCCGTGTACATATGGATAGCGTGTAGAGGAACAAGAGTTACAGGTTGTTTAGAAGGATGGAGAAAAGAATGGGGCCGAGAACTGAACCTTGGGGGATGCCGCTAGTGATGGGGAGGTGAGGCCGGAAATTTTAGTAGATTGGGTTCTATTTGTGAGGTAGGCCCTGAACCAGCTAGTGGCAGATTCAGTTAACCCAGCTCCAGCTAGGTGGGATAGGAGGAGAAGGTGGGAAACTGTGTCAAAAGCTTTAGCAAGATCAATGAAGATAGTGGCAATGATTAGTCCATTATCCATCCCAGTGAGGATGGAGTCCGTGAGGCGTAGCAGGGAGGAGGTGGTCGAGTGATGTTTACGAAATCCAGACTGAAAAGGGGAGAAGAAGTTAATATCGGAGAGAAAGTTGGAGAGTTAGGAAAGCACGAGGTGTTCCTGGAGTTTGGCGAGAGTGGGGAGGAGGGAGATGGGGTGGTAGCAGTGGAGGTAGGATTGCCGCCTTTTGGGAGGGGTAAGACTGTGGCATGCTTCCAATCGGAAGAGAGTTCCTTGGTGGAGAAAGAGAGATTTAGTAGGGCTGCGAGGGGAGTAGCAATGGCAGGGGAAGAAAGGAAGAGGAGTTTGTTATCCAGGCCATCACGGGATTTGCCTTTGAAGGGGTTCAGGGAGTGAAGGGCAGCAAGGGTTTCGGCAGGGGAGATAGGTCTGAAGGAAAAAGTGTTCCTGCTGGACGGAAGATGGATAGGTGACTGGGGAGTGGGTGAGGTTGCTGGAGGAAGGGATTTTAGGAGGGCCTGTGCGCAGGTAGTAAAGTAGGTATTAAATTCGAAGGCGACCAATAGGGGGTCGGAGAGGAGAGTCCCATGGGAGAGGAGGAGGGCTTATTGTTTGGGGAGTGAAGAGGGAGTTAATGACCTTCCAGAATTTAGAGGGGCACTTGAGGTTTTCATTGAGGTATTATTAAAATAATCAGCCTTAGCTAATCAGATGGCCTTTGTGTATTTGTTGCGGAGTGTCTGGTAGGTAATGTGGTTAACTGGGAGTGGTGAGTATTTGTAGTTTCACCAGGCCTTATCACGGGTTTGTTGGCAAGCTAACAGCTCAGGGGAGATCCAGGGTAGGTGGGATTCCCCAGACTCTAATCCGGCGCAGGGGGGCATGTCTGTCCCAGATGGAGAGGAAAGTGTTGTGAAAGTGAGAGAGGGCTATGTCCATGTTAGAGCAGGTAGGGCTTGGGACCCAATTTGAGTGGGCCAAGTCAGCCACTAGGAGGGAATGATTAAGGGATTTGTAAGACCGTTGGATTATGAATTTGGGAGGGGTTTTAGTTCTGTGGATCTTGCGGACCAAGTAGATTAGATGTTGGTCGCTGATGGAATCAGGGAGGAGGCCTGAATTGACGACACAGTGTGGGTGGGAAGTAAGCGCCCAGTCAAGGAGGGAGTGGTTACCGGACTTATAATTAGAGCAAGTGGGTTCCAAGATGGTTTGACTAAGGTTTAGGGTGGATATTTCAGTTTGGGTTTTGTTAAAAGTAGGTGCTAGCCAGTTGTGGTTGAAATCTCCCAGGACATAGAGTTCACCTGACTGTGTGAGAGATGACAGCTGGCCTAGGAGGTTGGTAACTATAGTGGTTGGAGTGCCTGGGCAGCAATAGACTCCGGCCACATAGATAGGTAGTGGGGGGGGGGGCAGTTTCACCATTAGTCTCTTGAAGGCTTTGGGTTTGGCTTTAGAGAAGGAGACAGTGAAGTGTAGGGTTGATTTGACGTACATAGCCACACCACCGCCTCTGGAGGACCGGTCTTGCCGTGCAATGGTGTACCCTGGAATAGTGATGGTATTGTCCGGGAGGCTGGGGTTTAACCAGGTCTCGGATAGTATGAGTATGTCTCGGCTAGGACCTGAAGCTGATCGAGCTTGGGGGCTAGGCTGCGAATATTTAAATGGAGAAGGCGGAGGCCATGGGGAAGGTAGCCTGAGCGAGAGTTGGTGGAGGTCCAGGCTGAGGAGTTTAGTGTGTGGTGGTTGGAGCTTGAGGATGGGGTAGGGCCTGGGTTAGGGTGAATATCCCGTGCTGCCAGAAGAAGTAGGGCAATAGTTAGGTGGCAGCGGAGAGCGTGGAGGGACATGGATTTAGGCCTGCGCGGGTTGGTGGAGGTGCTAGGGCAGGCAGAGTGAAGGGAAAAGGAGCAAGAGAGGGGGAAGGAGGCCAGTAGGAAGCCAAGGAGATGGGTAGAAGGGGGGGAGTGAGACCATGGGATGGCTGGGAGGGAAGCAGAGGACTTATAGGGGTCTTTTATAGGATGGGTCAGAATATCCGGTGAAGGAGAGGGTGCAGGGTAGCCGCTTGGGGGGAGTTAGCATGAGAAGGGACAATAAAATGGATGAGAATAGTAGTACGAGAGTTGTTGATGGGGGCAGTGTACCAATTTTGGGGAAAGGTTGCGCGAGCATAGTGGCAGGAAAAATGGAGTGGCGAAGTATAAGTAGATTGGTTGCCACTTAGATGGCGTAGATGCCACTTTGGAGTAGTGGTACTGTCACGGACTCTGGTGGGCAGAGTACCAGGTTCAGTTCTCTAAATGGGTAGATTGGGAGGAGGCCTGGCAGCAAGTGGGGAAACTAGGTGCAAAGGGACCTACAGGGGCTGGGATTGGGCTAGGACAGGAGTGATAAATAGCGACTCCTAGTGGTCACTGGGGGTAATGGATGGCTAGGTGTGGGTCAGAGGGATGGGCAGCTAGATGCAGGATGAGGGTGGGGTGTGGGCCGAGGGAGAGGTGAGAGGGGGACAGGCGTACCTAGGCAGGTAGATAGGTTACAGGAAGTAGGAGTGAGTAGGTTGAGGTGATAATGTCAGAGGGTCCCTCTAGTGGCTATGTGGTATAACCTGCAAATGGGGAAGTGGGGACTTAGTAAAATTGGCAACAGGAAATTACGTCACTAGGCAACAGCTATAAAGGAAATGCCGAGCCTGGGTGGGTGGGTGGAGGAGGGTGCACAGCTGGAGGTAGAATATTACCTCTTTGCACCCGTGTGGTGTTCCTGGTTGGTCCAAGCTCCAGGAGGGAGCTACAGGGCTTGTAGGATCGGCGACTGGGTCGAGGAGGCAGCTGGAGACCTAAAATAGGGAGGAGAACAAAGGAGTAATTAGTATGCAGCAGGAGACTGGCTGTCCCGATACTGCGGTTGGGGAAAACAGGCTCTTGTGGAGGCTTTCACAGAACTGTTGGTAAGTTTTAGACTCCTTACAATACTTGCGGTAACGGTATAATTCAGCTCAGAAAGTGCAGGCAGTAGTTCACAAAACAAGGCTCAACCCCCCACCCCGAGCCAGGCGTGTAGTCTGACGGTATGACAGCAAGGCTGTCCCACAGAACATATACATATGTAACACAGCAGAAGGCTAGATTAGTGCTCATTTGGAAACAATTCAGCACAACAAAAAGCTTGCTTAGTAACACATTTAGAAACAGCCGCAGTATGCAGTACACAGAAGACTAAAGTTAGCAACGTGAGGGATCCTAAAGGTAAATTCCCCCTCGCAAGGGTGCACAGCTGGAGGTAGAATATTACCTCTTCGTACCCGCGTGGTGTTCTTGGTTGGTCCAAGCTCCAGGAGGGAGCTACAGGGCTCGGAGGGATGGGCGACTGTCGGGAGGCAGCTGGGGCCTTCACACCTGCGTGATGCTCCTGGTTGGTCCGAGCTCCAGGAGGGAGCCACAGGGCTTGGAGGATGGGCGACTGGGTCGGGAGGCAGCCGGGGCCTCTTCGGCCCAAGGTGCTCTGGATTGGTTCGAGCTCCAGGAGGGAGCCACAGGGCTTGGAGGATGGGCGACTGGGTCGGGAGGCAGCCGGGCCTCTCGCACCAGCGTGGTGTTCCTGGTTGGTCCGAGCTCCAGAGGGAGCCACAGGGCCCGGAGGATGGGTGACTGGGTCAGAGGCAGCCGGAGGCCCCTTCGCACCTGCATGCCTCTGGCTGGTCCCGAGCTCCAGGAGGGAGCCACAGGCCTCAAGGATCGCGACTGGGTCGGAGAGGCAGCCGGAGGCCCTTCGCATCTCGGCATTCCTGGCTGGTCTGAGCTCCAGGAGGGAGCTACAGGGCTCGGAGGATGGGTGACTGGGTCGGGGAGGCAGCCGGAGGCCTCTTCGCACCTGCGTGGTGTTCCTGGTTGGTCCGAGCTCCAGGAGGGAGCTACAGGGCTCAGAGGATCGGCGACTGGGTCGGGGAGGCAGCCGGAGGCCTCTTCGCACCCGCGTGGTGTTCCTGGTTGGTCCGAGCTCCAGGAAGGAGCTACAGGGCTCGGAGGATCGGCGACTGGGTCAGGGAGGCAGCTGGAGGCCTCTTCGCACCCGCGTGGTGTTCCTGGTTGGTCCGAGCTCCAGGAAGGAGCTACAGGGCTCGGAGGATCGGCGACTCAGTCGGGGAGGCAGCCGGAGGCCTCTTCGCACCCACGTGGTGTTCCTGGTTGGTCCGAGCTCCAGGAGGGAGCGACAGGGCTTGGAGGATCGGCGATATACTGAAGGGCACGCCCCCTCTATCATCAGAGTCCATGATGAAAGATCCTTTCAGTAGTTCCTCAGTGATGGGGTCCACTATGGTATTTCAGACTGCATCTGTGGACCATACACTTCTACGTCTAGACTTTTTCTGTCGTCAAGACAATTACACTCTGTGAAACATTCTAATTCAATGGTAGGGAGCCACTCAAGCTCTTCTACCCCTTTGATAGGGGTATATAGCCCCCTTGTGATATTGCCTCTTCGGTGGCTTCTTCGGCACAGGTGGTTAACATCTCTCCAGCTGTGATTATTAGTCTGGTCATGATTTCGGTATGGACGCTCAGGCTCCTCCTGCCTTTCAGATGGAGGACATCTTCATCATTTCAAACAACATGAAGTCTTGCTGTTTTCTGACATATGCAGTTAGGTCCTGCCTTTCAGCTGCCCCGGAGAACAGAGTGTTAAACTTTCCATGGCCAGCATGGAATGCTCACCGCGAGCTCGGTTGAATCCCCTGTCTGCTGTTGTTTGAACTCCAACCGTCAGATTCTTTACTCCGCGCCTCACTGAACAGTCGCTCCAGAGGTTTCTCCTTTGCTCGGTTCAAAAAGTCGTTTAAAGTGTTGTTTTTTTGCTCGGTTTCTACCGAATTCCTACTTCCGATCTGTCGGTTTAAGTCTCTGTCTGTGGTACCGTGAGCACTAGATAGGTTTTCTGTATAGTTTCTGTGTGGTACTTATAAATTGTGGATCGATTCGGCTGAACCTGTCAGTTTTCAGGTAAAAAGTTTGTGATTTACTTAGAGTGTGGTAATCGATCCGTATCGGTTCTAAAAAAAACGGATTTTATAACGTTTTTTTCCAAGACCAGTGCCACAGTCAGGAACCGATAGGGGAGTCTTGCCTGGCGGATTGCCGAAAAAGGGTACGTTTTGGTTAGGATTGGCCATGTCTGAGAAACCCAAGAAAAAAAAAACGGGCTCACTGGGTTTCAACACTGCAGTGTGTGTAGGGAAGTCTTTGCCAAAGTTCATCCCCACACCACCTGTGTTTATTGTCTGGGGTTTGACCACCTCGATTCAGACTTCCAAATTTGTAAGAATTTTCCCAAATCTACCCTGGAAAAGAGATTAGGTAGACTGAGGGAAAGGGAGGCTGAGAAGTCCGCTTACCCGGATGGCCAGCCCGGTTTGGTACTGACCGAACCAGAAGGAGTGCCCTCTGACCAGGGCAGTACTTTTTCGGGCAAAAGGAGAGCCAATTCTGAGGAGTCAGTTCTGTTAAAAAGAAAAGATAAATTATCCAGTTCAGACCCAGAAATTCATGCTCCGACTGTCGATGAGATAGCCAAGGCGGTAAGAATAGTGCAGTTGCTTACTTCAGTTCCAACCTCAGTTCCCCCGGTTCCGGATTACACTTTGGAAGAATTTTATGAACCGGATGAGGAGGAAGGAGAGTATGAGGATGAGAATGGTGATTATGAAAGTCTGGATGTGCCTATTGACTCAGACATTTCCCCAGACAGACCTTCAGGTGTTTCTCCTCCTAGGCTTTCTGAGTCCCCTTCTCACTTTATGTTTTACAAAAAAGTGGCTGAAACCCTCCAGCTTCCTATGGAAGAAGCAGTGGAGGATCAGAAGAGGCCTGATTTTGTTGAAATGATGGACATCCCAGAGTCCAGGAGACTGTCTATTCCCTTCCACAAATCCTTTGGGAAACAGACACATAAAATTCTTAAGACTCCTAATTCCATACCTCCTGTGGACAGACAAATGGACAAGAGTTATACTCTTTCAGGCTCAGACATGGAGTTCCTTTCCCAGCAATGCAGCCATGTTGGGGTAGTGCAGGCTGCTGCCTGTGATAAGTCAAATATCCCCTTGGCATCACACCCCACAGATAAGGACTCCAGGAGGAGTGATGCCATGGCAAAGAAACAGTACATAGCAGCATCTTTGGGACTCAGGCAGGCTAACTGTATGGCCTACACAGCTAGATACCAGAAGTCCAGGTGGGACACTATGCTGGCTCTGGCTAAACAGGCCCCTGACCAGCTTGCCGAGGAGCTGGAGCAGGTGGCTGCAGATGGGATTGAGGCATCCAAAGTCCAATTTCATGCTGCTGTGGACTACAGTGATGTTTCATCAAGAGTCATGGCTACATCTGTGGCTCTTAGGAGGATGGCCTAGCTCAGATGTACTAGCCTATCACACGATACCCAGGCTAAGGCCATGGATTTCCCTGTTATTGGTAATTCTCTGTTTGGGGAGCAGACAGAGCACTACATGAAAAAGATGGACGAGTACAGGACCACTTATAGGAGTGCTGAGGCCAAAGAAAGGCAAGCTACTCCTCAAAGGCAGCAGTCCAGGGGCAGGGGCAGGCCTTTCCAAAGGCTTTTTACCAAGCTCAGGCCTCCTTTTCTTACTCCCAGAGGGTGTTCTTTAGAGGGAGGGTCAGACAGGGGATGAGCAGGCCTGCATCCACCCCTCAGCCTAAAGCCCCTGCCAAGCAGACACCCTGATGGGTCTGCCTGGGCTGATTCTCCAATACCAGTAGGGGACAGGCTAGCTTACTTTGTCCAGGACTGGAAGTCTCTGACATCAGACAGGTGGGTCCTGGAAGTAGTAAGCCAGGGGCTGGTTCTCAGCTTCAAAAAATTTCCCAAGATGAGAACCAGATCCTTTCCACCTGCAAATCCATCAGAGACCCTTGCCTTAGAGGCAGAGGTTTCTTCCCTCCTAGCTCTCAGAGCTATAGAGAGGGTTCCCACCCTACACAAGGGCAGAATATTGTACTTCAGGTACTTCCTAACCCCCAAAAAGACAGAAGAATGGCGGCCCATCCTGGACCTAAGATATCTGAACAAATACCTTTTAAAACCAAAGTTCAGAATGATGACTCTGGGAATAATCCTTCCCTCTCTAAGGCCAGGGGACTGGTTAGCCCCTCTGGACCTCAAAGATGCCTGTTTTCACATTCCCATCAGGTGCTCCCACAGAAAGTACCTCAGGTTCGAGTTGCCCTCAGGCCACTATCAATTCAGAGCAATGCCCTTTGGCCTAACATCAGCCCCAAGGGTTTTCACAAAGTGCATGGCAATAGTGGTTGCTTTTCTAAGGAGAAAAAAGATCTCCATCTTCCCATACTTGTATGACTAGCTCATAGTAGGTCAGTCTCCAGACCAAGTCAAGTCACATAGATACATAGACAGTGTCGGCAGCTAAGGGCCTATGGCCCACCCAGTCTGCCCATTTGAGCTTGTAAGTTCAGTTTGTTTTCCTAGAAGTCTGTTGCACCTTACCCCTGACCTCCAGAATTCCTTTATGTCTATCCCATGCATTCTTAAATCCCGTGATTGTTTCAGCCCCCACCACTTCCTCTGGCAGGGTGTTCCACTTGTCCACCACCTGTTCTGTGAAGAAATTCTTTCTCATGTTTCCTCTGAATCGTCCTCCTCCAACTTCATCCCATGCCCTCTAGTCCTGGAACATCTTTTTCGCTTAAAATAGTGTTTTCCTGCACCCTGTTCCTCCCTGTAAGATACTTGTATGTCTCTATCATATCCCCTCCTCCTCTCCCTCCTCCAGGGAGTACATGTTCAGTTCCTTCAACCTGACTTCATAGGACTTGTGATGCAATCCATGCACCATCTTTGTTGCCCTCCTCTGAACCTTCTCTACCCTGTCTATGTCCTTACGTAGGTATGGTCTCCAGAACTGTACACTGTACTCCAGGTGGGGCCTCACTAGTGTCTTGTATAGCGGAATTATGACCTCCTTTCCTGCTGGTAATGCCCTGCCTATACATCCCAGCATCCATTTGCTTTACCTGCTGCCTTGTCACACTGTTTCCCTGCCTTGAGGTCATCAGAGATGATAACCCCAAGATCCCTTTCCTGCTTGGTGCATGCTATATCCTCACCTCCCAACTGATATATTGTGCCAGGTTTTGTGCCCCATATGCATTATCTTGCACTTATTTGCATTGAATTTCAACTGCCAAACCCCTGACCATTCTTTCAAGTTTCTGCAGGTCCCTTCTCATTCTGTCTACACCCTCTGGTGTGTCTACTCTGTTACAGAGCTTTGTGTCATCAGCAACAGTGAAATTCTGCCTTCTAGGTCCTGCGCCATGTCACTGATGAAGATGTTGAATAGGACCGTCCCAGCACTGAACCCTGTGGTACCCCACTGGTCACTCTTCCTCTGTGGAGTGACAGCCATTTACCACCACCGCCTGTGTCCTGCCACCCAGCCAGTTACCTACCCACCACACTACTGTCCTGCCCACACCCATATTCCCAGTTTGTGTAATAGTCTTCTGTGTGGCACAGTGTCAAAGGCCTTGCTGAAGTCCAGATAGGCCATGTCCACTGCCCTCCCTGATCCACCTCCCTAGTCACCCAGTCAAAAATTCAATGAGGTTGGTCTGACATGACCTCCCCTGGTGAAACCATGCTGCCTTGGGTCCTGTAGTCCATTGACAACCAGATGTTCCACCAATCTCTCCTTCAGTAGTGCTTCCATGATCTTCCCCACTACCGAGGTGAGGCTGACTGGTCTGTAGTTCCCTGCTTCCTCTTTGTTCAAACTTTTGTATAAGGGGACTACATCTGCTGTCCTCCAGTCTTTGGGTACCTCCCCTGTTTCCAGTGATCGGCTAAACAGGATAGCCAGAGGTTCAGCCACCACCTCTTTTAGATCTTACTTCGAGACACAGCTCTTGCAGCAGGTTACACCATTAGAACTGAAGCCGGCAGGCGTCAGGACCCCACGGAAAAATTCTAGCTAGCTATCTTCAGCGGGACCACCCCGACGTCCGGTCCCAGCCCGACGTCAGGCGGTACAAAAGGGGCGTCCACCAGATTCCCAGTTCTTTCCCGCCGACTTGCATGTCTCGAATTCTCTCGGTTCCAGTCTCAGCGACGCGTGGTTCAGAGTCCGGAAATTTTTCTTCAAGCAAGATTGTTGCTGATGTCCTCCGACCTCCGTCATCCTCCAAGTGTGCTATGGAAACAGATCCCTCTCAAGGACCCCACACGGCCTGTGTTAGGTGCCTGGGCCCAGACCACGATACCCGGCCTGTTCGCTTTGCCAGGGCTTTAACAGCTGAACAAGGATCCAACGCCAGAAGGCCCTCCAGGCTTTTTGTTGGAGGAAAACTGAAGACCATGTCCTCCAATGGGGAATCTTCGTCCAAATCCCACAAGCACGCTGGAGAAAAGAAGGGAGAAGGCCCTTTCAGGTCCCCGCCCAGGGCTTCGAGTCCCGCAGTCTGCTCTCGGTCCAACCGCCCCTTCCAGGGCCAGCTCTCAGCCTCCCCAAGATGCGTAAGAAAGCCTTCTTCTCAGGCCAAGTCCGCCAGGCCGCCGCCGTCCTCCTCTTCCAAGGCCTTGGCAGGTCCGGGAGCGCCACCACCATCATCATAAGTCGGCTCCCCGCCTTTGGCTCCCGGACCGTCGCCTTCTGTGCCTCCACGCAAAACTTTGGAGCTCACACCGCTGAAGAGACCTGTGGACCTGACGCCAGCCCGACCGTCAGCCGGTCAGACGTCATTCCTCCCTGAGCCGCTGCTACTGACGGGCCTGTCGGCCAAACCATCCCAGCGGACTCTGCGGGGACTGGGCGTCCGCCCACCTGAGAAGAGGGCTCCCACGCCTCCGACCAACATCGGTCAGGAGATGCTGACTGAGGAGGACTTAACGCAGCCCGAGGACCAGACGGGCGACCCCGGCCTCGCCGAAACTCCCAGGGCCCCCTCGCCCTTACCCGAGGCCCCTGTGGAGCCGACGCTGGGACCCGACGACCGCCCACCGGCGCCTGGGCCGTCGTCGGGACTTTCTATAGCGGAAGTGAAGGATCTCTTCACTTACTGGTGGGACACCATTAAAAGGGACATGGCCCCCACCGCCTCCTCCTCCCCCCTCCTCCTCCGGTACCGGCCCCCCCTTCGCCTTCGGGGTCGGCAGGCCGCTTACCTCCCCCCGGAGCCTGGATCCTCTCCCAGGGAAGATCAGAAAACGGAGACCTCCTCGAAATCCTCTTCTGGATCACCCAGCCCCAAGAGATCCAGGGAGACCGACGTCGCTTGCCGACGGAGGACACGGGATCAGTCTACTTCCTCTAGATCCTCTTATCTCTCTCTCCATCCCTTCTCCTGACCCACGGGAGACACCGAGATCTCCTCCGGATGACCCTCGCTCATGGATGTTATGCGACATATCCAGGAGAACATGGGATGGGATGCGAAGAACTAGACCTCGAAGGTTATGCCTTGCCAAATATCTTCGCAAAAGGACCCCAAGCCTGTGGTGGTACCACCCTTGGTGGACACTTTCGTGGACGTCACCAAGGCAGCGTGGAAGCGTCCACATTTCCTCCTGGCGGTGCCGAAGAAAGCTGATCGTCTGTACAAGGCTCCTAAGGATGACCAGTACCTGACACAGCAGCCTCAGGCCGACTCTCTGGTCATCACAGCCTCACATGACCGGTCACAGAGGCCGCAACATTTGAGCACCCTGCCACCGGACCCAGAGTCCAAACAGTTGGCACGCTGGGCAGGCGCATATACGCCCGCTACCTGCGCCGTCAGATCCTTGAACTACCTGACCCACTAAGGTTCAATTCCAGAACGCTTTGTGGAACAGGGTCTGAGGCGGCTGAAAAGCTGCCCAGTGAGCAGAAGGAGGAGATGCTCTGCGCTCCTCCGTCGGGTTCAGACGCGGGATCTGCGTTTCGAGCATGGCTTCCACTCCCGCGGACTCATCGGCCCAGCAGCAGCTTCTGGCGTAGCCCGGAGACACTCCTGGTTACGTGTCTCTGGCTTTACCCGATGTCCAGAAAAACATTATGGGACGCTCCGCTCGAGGGAGAAGTTTTATTTGGTAATCCTTCCGAGAAGATCATTACCAAACTTCAAGAGGCCGGGAAGACGGTAAGGTCAGTCTCAAGCCATGTGTATCGACCCAAGCTTGGTTCCTTCAGAGGAACCAAAGCTGCTGGGCCGGACACAGAGGCAGCAGCCCCGCCTGCTACACATCAGAGGCCACGGTTTCCTGAGAACCCAGGGAAACAGCCCACCAGCCGAGGTCATGCTCCCTAGGCCGACCCAGCCAGCGGCCCATCTGCCGCCACAGCCTGACTCCTTTCCGCCCCGCCTCAGGATCAATGGGAAATCATGGTCAGGAGTCGATTGCAATTCCTGCCGGGATGGCAGGCCATTACCACCGACAGGTGGGTTCTGCAGTTGGTCAGTCTAGGCCACTTTATAGAATTCGCAGAAAAGCCACCCGAGGCCTCCTTTGCTCTCCGTATCCGGTCAGCACAAAAATTTGATCTGGCAAGAGGTACTCAAGGCCCTAAGAAAAGGAACGATAGAGTACGTCCCGGAGAACCAGAGAGGATGAGGATATTATTCCCACTTCTTCCTGGTTCCTAAGGAATCAGGGACCTCCGTCCGATTTCTGGACCTCAGCGACCTCAATGTGTCGTCGCTACAAAAGATTCCGCATGGTGACTCTTCCGGCCTTATTCCCATGCTGAAACAAGACGCCTTTTAGCGTCTCTAGACATGCAGGACGACACCAGCATATCCTCATAGCTCACGCAAGACCAGAGGTTCCTGCGCCGAGTTTCTCGACCACCACTTTCAGTTCCCGAGCTCTTCCGCTCGGGCTGTCATCCGCACTCAGTGGTCTTTACCAAGTGCATGGCAGTCGTGGCAGCATCTCTGAGGAGACAGGCCACTATGTGTTCCCTGCATCCTACGACTGGCTTCTCATGGCCGCCTCAGAGAGGCGTTGTTATCATGGTTCAGAGCACCCAGGACTTGTTCCATACCTGGGCATTCTCATAAATTACGAGAAGTCTCCTGGTACTGCCGTGAGAAACTGCAGTTTATAGGCGAGTCCTGACACTGTTCAGAGAAGAGCTTTTCTTCTGGACGACAGAGCAGAGCGCATCAGATCCCTCATAAGGATTTGTCGTCGAACAAGATTGTACCTGCCAGGTCGGTCCTTCGGGCTTGCTCGGACACATGGCGGCTATTCCTTACTGTCCCTTTTCGCAAGGCTCCCATGCGGTAACCCAGTGGATGCTCAAGGTCACAATGGGACCAAAGGCAAGACCACTTGCAGCATCCGGTCAGGATCACGAACTCGGTCATCCGAGACTGGCAGTGGTGGCTAGTCCCGGTCGCCTCCAAGGGGCGTCCCTGCTTGTAGCTGCCGTCTGGAGGTAACCTCACCACGGGACGCCTCAGGTCTTGGGTGGGGGGCACACATGGACAGGGTAAAGTCCCAGGGTACGTGGACCCCGTTGGAAGCTCATCTCCATATCAATGTCCTAGAGATGAGGGCGGTTCTCTATGCCCTGCAGGCCTTTCAGTCAGTAATCCCACCATGTACTCTCCTGCTGCAGACAGACAACACGGCGGTGATGTATTACCTCAACAAACAAGGAGGTGCACACTCTAACCCCCTTTGCAGGGAGGCCATGAGGGTGTGGGATTGCGTAATCGGACACGGCGCAAATCTGATCACTGTGCATGTTCCCGGGGTGGACAACACAATTGCAGACGGCCTGAGTCGATCCCAGGCCAGAGTCCACGAGTGGGAACTTCTTCAAGAGGTAGCAGAGGATCTGTTTCTTCGTTGGGGAGTTCCAGAACTAGACTTGTTCGCATCCCCATCCAACGCAAAACTGCCCAGTTTTTGCTCGCTAGATCCAGGGCCTGGTGTTTTTGGCAGACGCTATCCCTCTCCTGGGCGAACAGATTCCTCTCGCTTCCCTCCTTCCTGTTGATCCAGAGAGTTCTTCTCAAACTGCGCAGGAGCACGCACTCATGATCCTGGTGGCCCTGTTCTGGCCCAGACAGATCTGGTTCCCTTTGTTGGTGCAATTATCTCGAAACCCCCGCTCCGTTGCCGCCAGCTCCCACCTCCTGTCTCAGGAGAAAGGTTCATTAGTCCATCCGGACCTACGCCTCTGAACCTGCATGCTTGGCTCCTAGAGACATAGCCATCTTGGCGCCACGGGTCTCGCAAGAGGTTGCAGAGGTTCTTTCTGCAGCCAGAAAGTCGGCAACGATAGCTGACGACGCCATGAAATGGCGCCTGCTTTTGTTTATGGTCACGGGCTCGTGATCTTTCCCTTTAGGTTGTCCTGTGGGAGTAGTTTTGGATTACCTCCTCCCTTTTCATTCAGGCCTAGCCTACTCCTCTATTAAGGTGCACCTCTGTGCCATTTCGCCTATCACCTCCCGGTGGGTCATCGTACAGTAGTTCAATTGGACGCTCTCGGAATTTCTTAGGGAGTGTTACACCTTAGGCCTCCCATTAGGGACCCTGTGCCCCATGGGACCTGCTCTTTGTCCTGGAACAGCTCACGCCCTCCTTTTGAACCTGCCACGGATTGCAGCTACGCTTTTATGTCGTGAAAAACGTTATTTTAGTTGCTGTTACTCAGCGAGAAGAATTTCTTGAGCTTCACGCCTTTAAGTGCAAAGAGCCTTATTTAGTTTTCCACCGGACAGAGTATCCCAAGGACCTAATCCTAAGTTTTACCTAGGTGGTCTCTTCACTCTCTAAACCAGGACATTGACCTTCCGGTCTACTTCCCGAGTTATTCAAATAGAGGAGAGGCTTTGCTCCACACCCTGGATGTTCACCGCAGCCTGAGGTATTACCTCAACAGAACTAAACCCTCTCGTAGTTCTGAACAGCTTTTTGTTTCCTTCTCTGAGAGAATGATGGGCCAATCAGTATCCAAACAGTCTCTGTCTCGCTGGCTTGTCCAGTGTATTTCGTACTGTAATGATATCAAACAAAAGCCCCTCCTGGGCTCTGTCCGGGGTCATTGTACTAGGGGTGTGGCCACATCCTTTGCAGCACTAAGAAACGTCTCCACCTCTGCTATTTGTGCTGCAGCCACTTGGAGCTCTGTGCATACCTTTATCAGGCACTATAGCCTGGACATCGCCTCTTGGCGAAGGGCTGGTTTCGACGCTAGGTGCTACAGGGTCTCCTGTCCTAGGTTCAGGACCTGGAATGTACTTTCTATTTTCCTCCTCCCGGAATTTCTGGCAGCGTTACTGCTTGGGAATCAGTCCTAATGGTGTAACCTGCTGCAAGAGCTGTGTCTCGAAGTAAGATAGTACAGTTACGTAAGAACTTACCGTAACAGTAGATCTTCGAGAACAGCTCTTGCAGCAGGTACCTTCCCGCCCACCTTCCCCCTTGGAGGAGGCATGGCTCAGTCTTTCTGAGCACGGATTTTTATCTTTCTGTCTTCTGACCATGATCCTCGGGTCTCCCATTTCGATGTCAGCCTGCGGCGGAAGTCTCCGGCGGAGAAGCTGAGGAATCTGGGCGGGACCGCCCCTTTTGTACCACGCCTGACGCCGGAGGCGGACCGACGTCGGGCGTCCCCGCTGAAGATAGCTAGCGAATTTTTCCAGGTCCTGACGCCTGTCGGCTTCAGTTCTAATGGTGTAACCTGCTGCAAGAGCTGTTCTCGAAGACTACTGTTACGGTAAGTTCTTACGTAACTGTATCTTTTAGGACCCTGAGAATGCTCCCATCTGGCCCCATTGCTTTATCAACTCTTATTACTTCCAGTTCCTTCAGGACCCTTTCTCGTAAAGGGACTTGTGTCCATTTCTGCACCATTCTCACCCTTTGTACTCCCTTCAGACCCATTACCCTCCTCTTCCTCAGTAAAGACTGAGCAGAAATACCTGTTCAGTATGTCAGCTTTACTGTTGTCATCCTCCACGCGCCCCATCCTCCCTTCAGTCTCACTATCCCTCCTTTGTCTTTCTTTTTTCACTTATGTACCTGTAAAAGGTTTTGTCCCTCTACCCACTGATTTTGCAATGTGTTGTTCTGTCTGAGCTTTGGCTTCCCTACTGACCTCCCTGCCTCTTTTGCTTTCTCCTGGTACTTCTCCTGTCCCTTCTGCCTGTGTCTTTTGTATTGCCTGAATGCAATCTTTTGGCTTTCACTTTCTTTGCTACCTCTTTGGAAACCATAATGGTCTCCTCTTCCTTTCCTCTTGCTAACCTGCTTAATACATAATTCTGTTGTTCTTGTAATCCCCATTTTAAATACTGCCCACTGTTCCTCAACCCCTGATTCCTGTCCCATTCTCCTTAATGCCTCTTTCAAGTATCTCCTCGTTTTCCCAAAGTCTGACTCCCTAAAATCCAGGATACGTGTTTTTGTGTGGTTTGGTTCTGCTCTTTCTGTGATTTCAAACCACAATGACTGGTGGTCACTGTTTCCCAGGTGCTCCCCACTGTTACCCCCATCACACTGTCCCTGTTTGTGAGCACAAGGTCCAGTATTGCCTTCTGCCGAGTTGGTTCCATGACCACATTTGCAAATAACTCAGCAAGTGCTCACTTCCTTAGGATTCCTTCTCAACATTCCAAAGTCAGTTCTCAAACCAGTACAGCTCCTCACCTTCATAGGGGCGGAGCTGGATACAATAAGGGTAAGAGCCTTCCTTCCCATGGACAGGGCAAGGACCCTTATGGAACTGGCCTCTTCATTCACCCTGCAGGTGTCTCGACCAACAAGACATTTTCTTCAGCTTCTGGGCCACATGGCAGCTTCCACAGCAGTGGTCCAAGGAGCAAGATTCCAACTGAGGGACATTCAGTTCCACTTAAGAGACTTCTGGTCCCAAAGAAAGGATTCCCTTACCAAACTAGTCCCAGTGACTCAAACCCTGATCCAGGCCTTGCAATGGTGGTAGGATCAGGACAATCTGAGACCAGGGATTCCTTTTGTCACTCAGTCTTACTCAGTGCTACTCACCACAGATGCTTCTCTGCTGGGCTGGGGAGCCCATCTGGGGGATCTAACCACCCAAGGGCTGTGTTCACCTCAGGAATCTCTGCTTCACTTCAATCTCTTGGAACTCAGAGCCGTGTTTTTGACACTGCAAACCTTTTCCAAATCTGTGCGGAACAAGGTGATCCAGGTCAGAACAGACAACACCACCACTGTGTGGTACATCAACAAGCAGGGAGGCACTCAGCCTATGGCCTTGTGCACAGAAGCAATGAAGTTGTGGTCCCTGGCATATTCCCTGCAAACCTCTCTGATCGCAGTTCACCTCCCAGGGAAGGACAATGTCCTAGCAGATGCTCTGAGCAGAATATCCCAGGGCCATCACGAATGGACCCTAGATCCCCTAGCTTTGAAAGTGATTTTCTCAAGATGGGGCACTCCGATAGATCTCTTTGCAGCCCCAGACAATCACCAACTTCCTTTGTTTTGTTGCAGACCCCCAGTCTTGGGCTCAGTCCTCCTGGATGCTCTGATCCTGAATTGGGAAGGGAAATTTCTGTATGCTTTTCCCCCCTTCAAACAACATGAAGTCTTGCTATATTATGACATATGCAGTGAGTCCCAACCTTCGAACTGCCCCGGAGGTGAAAGAGTTAACTTTCCATGCCAGGCATGGAACGCAGAGCTCGAGCTCGGTTGAAACTCTGTTGTTCTTCAAACTCAAACCGTCAGATTCTTTACTCCGCCTCACTGAACAGTCTCTCCGGAGATTTCTCCTTCTGCTCGGTTCATTTTGTCGGTTAAAGTATTGTTTTTCTCGGTTTTCGACCGAAATTAAACCGCAACCGGTCGGTTCAGACTCTGTCTGTGGTATTTGTGAGTACTAGATAGGTTTTACATTCATTTCTATTCTGTGTGGAACTTGTAAACAGTTATCGGTTCGGTTTGAACCGATCAGGTTGTTTTAAAATATATTAATCTGTCATTTAGAGTGTGGTTACCGGTTCTTATCGGTTCTAAAAAAAACGGATTTTATTACGTTTTTTTCCACGACCTGTGACATGGTTGGGAACCGATAAGGGTGTCTTACCTGGCGGATTGCCATAAACGGGTAAATTTGGTTAGGACTGGCACTATGTCTGAGAAAACCAAAAGAAAAACCGGGCCCACTGGGTTTCAACACTGCAGTGTCTGTGGGGAAGCCTTTGCCAAGGTTGACCCCCACACCATCTGTGTTTATTGTCTGGGGTTTGACCACCTCAATGCAGACTACCAGATTTGTAAAAATTTTCCTGCAGCTACCCTGGAAAAGAGAGTTAGTAGGCTCAGGGAAAGGGAGGCCAAAAAGTCTGCTGAACCAGATGGCCAGCCTGGTTCGGTTTCAACCGAACTGGAGGGAGTACCCTCTGACCAGGGCGAGACTTCCTTGGGCAAAAGGAGATCCGACTCCGAGGAGTCAGTCCCAGCAAAAAGGACTAGGAAATCAGCTGGTGTGGAGCCAAAACTTTCCTCTCCGACTGCTGAAGAAATAGCCAAAGTGATTAAAATTGTCCAGTCGCTTTCCCGAGTTCTGACCAACCGGCACCATCATCAGGTAAGCTGTCTGGTCTGCTGTTCCCACCGGGTTCAAGACTATGAGGTAGAGGAATATTATGAACCGGAGGAGGGGAAGAGGAGTATGAGGAGAGTGAATTTGATTTGAAAGTCTGATGTGCCCATTGACCCGACAGCTCCGAAGACAGACCTGCAGGAGTATCTCCCCCCAGGCTTTCTGAGTCCCCTTCTCATTTTATGTTTTATAAGAAAGTGGCTGAAACCCTCCAGCTCCCTATGGAGGAAGCTTTGGATGATCAAGAGGAGCCTGACTATGTGGAAATGATGGATATCCCAGAGTCAAGAAGGCTGTATATTCCCTTGCATAAATCCTTTTGGAAACAGACAGTAAAAATTTAAAAAACTCCTCACTCTATATCTCCTGTTGATAAGAGAATGGACAAGAGGTACACATTGTCAGGCTGGGATACAGAGTTTCTTACACAACAGTGCAGCCATGTTGGGGTAGTGCAGACTGCAGCCTGTGACAAGGCAAATATTCCCTTGGCTTCACACACCCCTGACAAGGACTCCAGGAGGATTGATGCCATGGCAAAGAAACAGTACATGGCAGCATCCTTGGGGCTCAGACAGGAAAATTATATGGCTTATGATGTTAGATATCAGAAATCCAGATGGGATACTGTTATGGCTCTAGCAAAACAGGTCCTTGGGCAGCTCACAAGGAGCTGGAGCAGGTGGCTGCTGATGGTATTGAGGCATCCAAGGTGCAATTCCATGCTGCAGTGGACTCTAATGATGTGTCATCAAGAGTCATGGCTACATCTGTGGCACTTTGCAGAATGGCTTGGCTCAGATGTATCTAGCCTGTCACAGGATACCCAGACTAAGGCCATGGATTTTCCTGTTGTGGGTAATTCTCTGTTTGAGGAGCAGACAAAGAATTACATGAAGAAAATGGACGAGTATAGAACCACCTATAGGAGTGCACAGGCCAAGGAAAGGCAGGCCACTCCTCAAAGACAGCTTTCCAGGGGCAGGGGCAGGCCTTTTCACAGGCCTTTTTACCAAGCCCAGGCCTCTTCTTCTGCCTATGCCCAGAGGGGGTTCTTTAGAGGGAGAGGCAGATGGGGTACAAGCAGGCCTCCTTCCACCCCTCAGCCTAAAGCCCCTGCCAAGCAGGCACCCTGATCTGGTTGCCAGGGCCGATTCTCAGCTACCACCTGTAGGCAGGCTTTACTTTGTCCAGGACTGGAGGTCTCTGACATCAGACAAGTGGGTCCTGGAAGTAGTAAGCCAGGACTGGTTCTCAGCTTCAAAAATTTCCAAAGATGAGAACCAGATCCTTTCCACCTGCAAATCCACAGAGGCACTTGCCCTAGAGGCAGAGGTCTCTTCCCTCCTGGCTCTCAGAGCTGTGAAAGGGTTCCACCTCTACACCAGGGCAAAGGATTGTACTCCAGGTACTTCCTTACCCCAAAAAAGACAGGAGAATAGCGGTCCATCCTGGATCTCAGATATTTAAACAAGCACCTTTTAAAACCAAAATTCAAAATGGTGACTCTGGGAATTATTCTACCCTCTCTAAGGCCAGGGGACTGGCTAGCATCCCTGGACTTCAAGGATGCCTACTTCCATATTCTCATCAGAAGCTCCCATCGAAAGTACCTCAGGTTCGAGCTGCCCTCAGGCCGTTACCAGTTCCGAGCAATGCCCTATGGCCTCACCTCTGCTCCAAGGGTATTCACAAAATGCCTGGCAGTAGCAGTTGCTGCCCTAAGAAGGCAAAACATTGCCATCTTCCCTTACCTGGACGACTGGCTCATAGTAGGCCAGTCTCCAGACCAAGTTAAGCTACATCTACAGATAACTCAGCAACTGCTCACCTCTATAGGTTTCCTTCTGAATCTTTCAAAGTCAGTTCTAGAACCTGTCCAGCTCCTTACCTTCATAGGCGCAGAGCTGAACACAGAGGAAGCCAGAGCCTTCCTTCCTTTGGACAGGGCAAGGACCCTGGTCTCTCTGGCCTCCTCCTTCACCCTGCAGGTCTTTCGACCAGCAAGGAATTTTCTGCAGCTCCTGGGGCACATGGCTGCTTCTACAGCAGTAGTGCAGGGAGCAAGATTTCAGATGAGGGACATAGAGTTCCATTTGAGAGCCTTTTGGTCTCAAAAGAAAGACCCTCTAACCAAAATGATCCCAGTAACTCGAACCCTGATCCAGGCCCTACAGTGGTGGCAGGATCAGAGCAATCTGAGACAGGGGGTTCCCTTTGTCACTCAGTCTTACTCCTTAATCCTTACTACAGATGCATCCCTCTTTGGGTGGGGAGCTCACATGGGCGACCTCACTACCCAGGGATTGTGGTCCCCTCAGGAATCTGTGCTCCACATCAATCTGTTGGAACTCAGAGCAGTTTTTTTAGCACTTCAAGTTTTTTCCAAATCTGTTCAGAACAAAGTTGTACAAGTCAGAACAGACAACACCACCACAGTGTGGCACATCAACAAGCAAGGGGGCACTCGGTCTACGGACTTGTGCACCGAAGCGATGAAGTTGTGGTCTCTGGCTTACTCCCTGAACACATCCCTTATGGCAGTTCACCTCCCAGGCAAGGACAATGTATTGGCTGATGCTCTCAGCAGGATTTACCAGGGCCATCACGAATGGTCACTGGATCCCCTCGTCCTGGAGGTGATATTTGTCAGAAGGGGCACCCCGCAGATAGATCTTTTTGCAGCCCCAGACAATCACCAACTTCCCCTTTTTTGCTGCGGGCCCCCAGTGCCGGGCTCAGTCCCTCTGGATGCCTTAGTTCTCAATTGGGAAGGGATGTTTCTCGTTTCTCTATGCTTCCCCCCCCTTCCCTCTCCTGTTCAAAGTGTTAGTCAAAATCAGATCTCAATCCTGCAAGATGATCCTGATTGCTCCAGATTGGGCCAGACAACCCTGGTATCCACTGCTACTGTCCTTAGCAGTCCATCTTCCCCTGTGTCTTCCCAGGAATCACAGTCTGTTAACCAGTGCTCAGGGGATGGTTTGGTACCCAAACCTCAAATCTCTCAATCTCAAGGCCTGGCTCTTGAAGAGTTAAGAGTTTGCCGATCTACACCTCTCCCAAGTTGTAATGGATATACTAAAGGTTTCTAGAAAGCCTTCCACCGGGGCTACCTATAATTCCAAATGGAAGAGGTTTTCCATATGGTGCTCTGGGAAGCATATTTCCCCAGAATCTGCTGATTTACCCACAGTCCTGGATTATATGGTTCATTTAAATACCTTGGGGCTGAGACCAGTTACCCTAAAAGTATATTTGGCAGCTGTGTCTGCTTTTATTTCAGCAGGTGAACCCTCTTCTCTTTCAGCTCATCCTGTATTCTCCACGTTTTTTAAAGGGATTGCTTCACACCAACCCTCCATTCAGGGACCCTGCCCGTGCCTGGGATCTTAATGTTTGCATTGCTCAGCTTATGCAACCCCCCTTTGAGCCTTTGTCTTCAGCAGAGCTGAATTTCTTGACTTGGAAGACTGTGTTTCTGGTAGCCATCACTTCTGCCAGACGCATAAGTGAATTGCAAGCTTTGTCAGTGGAGCCTGATTTTATATCCTTTCATAGCGATAAGGTGGTCCTCAGGACTAACAGGAAGTTCTTGCCTAAGGTGGTTTCAGATTTCCACCTTAATCAATCTATATCTCTTCCAGTGTACTTCACTGACCATTCTTCCTCTGGCGAGAGGAGGCTGCACAGCTTAGATGTGAAGAGAGCCCTTAGTTACTACATAGAATGTACCAAGGGTCACAGATTTGACCCCTCCAACTGTTCCTCACTTATGGTGAGGCTGGTAAAGGGAAACCTGCCACTAAAAGATCCATTGCCAGGTGGATTGTCTCTTGTATCCAATTCTGTTATGAAAAGCTGGGTAGGTTCCTCCCTCAGGCCTGAGGGCTCACTCTACAGAGGTACAGCTGCTTCCTGGCTTCTGCCAAGGACATCCCTATTCTAGAGATATGTCAAGCAGCTACCTGGAAAACAGTTCACACTTTTACCAAGCATTACTCCCTGGACATCCAGGCTAGGAGTGATGCTCGCTTACACAGCTGTGCTTCAGACCCTATTTCTAAGTAGGTTCTGTCCTTCCTCCATGGAGGTACTGCTGTGTAATTCAGACATAGTCATAATATAGCAAGACTTCATGTTGTTTGAAGAAAAAATTACTCACCTTAGTAATGTTGTTTCTTCTAATGGAATCTTGCTATATTATGACCCCCCCTCCCTGCCTGCCCCTCTCAGAACCTCTGTTTTTGGGATGTGGGTGGGCAGTGCAGTGTTGGCACTCAGTAGATGCCCACCTTGTTGTTTTCACACCTCTTTCTTTGGGGTGATTTGGTGTTGTGTTTTATTTTTGGGGTCTCCTGACTTGAGTCTTTGTTTTGGGACCAAAAAATGTGTTTTTATGTTTAGTATCCAGTTGGCTAGTGTAGGTTTACAGCTTCCACACAGGACCTCAGTGAGTTTTAGCTCGTAAAGATCTGACGGTTTGAGTTTGAAGAACAACAGACAGAGTTTCAACCGAGCTCGAGCTCAGCATTCCATGCCTGGCATGGAAAGTTAACTCTTTCGCCTCCGGGGCAGTTCGAAGGTTGGGACTTACTGCATGTGTCATAATATAGCAAGACTCCATTAGAAGTAACAACATTACTAAGGTGAGTAATTTTTTCTTCCCTCTCCTGTTCAAAGAGTTAGTCAAGATAAGGTCACAGCCATGCAAAGTGATTCTGATTGCTCCAGACTGGGCCAGACAGCCCTGGTATCCCCTGTTGCTGTCCCTAGCAGTCCGCCTTCCCCTGTCTGTTCCCTGTTAACATCCTCTCAGGGGAGGATTTGGTACCTGAAGCTTCGGTCTCTCAATCTTAAGGCCTGGCTCTTGTACAGTTAGAGTTTGCTGACCTGCATCTTTCCCAAGGGGTTCTGGATATCCTTAAGGCTTCTCAAAAGCCTTCCACCAGAAAGACTTACAATTCCAAATGGAAAAGATTCACTATTTGGTGTTCTAAGAAGAATATTTCTTCAGATTTTGCTGGGTTGCCTACGTTTCTGGACCATATGGTCCATCTCAATGGCCTAAGCCTTAGGCCAGCTACACTTATAGTGCATTTGGCAGCTGTTTTTGCGTTCCTGTCAGTAGGCAAGCCATCCCCTCTGTGAGCTCATTCTGTGTTTTGTAAGTTCTTCAAGGGATTGCTGCACACCAATCCCCCCTTTAGGGATCCTGCTCCTGCTTGGGACCTTAATGTTTGCATTGCTCAGCTTATGCAACCCCCTCTTTGAGCCTTTGTCCTCTGCAGAGCTTAAGTACTTGACTTGGAAAACTGTGTTTTTGGTGGCCATTACCTCTGCCAGGCGTATCAGTGAGTTGCAAGCCCTGTCAGTGGAACCTGATTTCATCTCTTTCCATAGAGATAAAGTGGTTCTAAGAACTAACAGGAAGTTTTTGCCTAAAGTGGTTTCAGATTTCCACCTCAACCAGTCTGTCTCTCCCTGTTTTCTTCACTGACCATTCCTCCTGTGGAGAGAGGAGGCTGCACAGCTTAGATGTTAAAAGGGCCCTCACCTACTACATAGAGCGCTCCAAGGGTAACAGGTTTGAATTCCTCCAGTTGTTCCTCACGTATGGAGAGGTTGGTAAGGGCAAACCTGCCACTAAGAGATCTGTTGCCAGGTGGATTGTTTCTTGTATACAATTCTGCTATGAGAAACTGGGTAGAACTCCACCCTCAGGCCTGAGGGCTCACTCCGCTAGGGGTACAGTTGCTTCCCTGGCTGCTGCCAGGGATATTCCTATCTTAGAAATCTGTCAAGCAGTTACCTGGAAAACAGTCCATACATTCACCAAGCATTACTCTCTGGATATCCATGCTAGGAGTGATGCTTGGTTTGGCACAGCAGTACTTCGGAGTCTATTTCCAAATTAGGTTCTGTCCCTCCTTCATGGAGGTACTGCTTGGTAGTCTGCAAATGTCAGAATACAGCAAGACTTCATATTGTTTGAAGAAAAAATTACTCACCTTAGTAATGTTGTTTCTTCTAATGGAGTCTTGCTGTATTCTGACCTCCCCCCCACCTCCCCTCTCAGAACCTAGTTTTTGGGATGTGGGTGGGCAGGAGCAGTGCTGGCACTCTAGGGGTGTCCCTTTTTCACCCTCATTTATTTTGGGTGAGTGTTGTGTTTTGGGATGTGTTTTGTTTTTTGGGTTTCCTGACTTCAGTCTTTTCTTTGAAACCAAAAGACCCTTTTATATAGATATAGTTGCCAGTTGGCTAGTTTTGGGTTATACAGTTTCCACACAGAACTTCTAGTGAGTATAGCTCGTAAAGATCTGATGGTTGGAGTTTAAACAACAGCAGACAGGGGCTTCAACTGAGCTCGCAGTGAACATTCCATGCTGGCCATGGAAAGTTTAACTCTTTGTTCTCTGGGGCAGTTGAAAGGCAGGACCTAACTGCATATGTCAGAGTACATCAAGACTCCATTAGAAGAAACAACATTACTAAGGTGAGTAAGTTGTTCTTTTGTATCAGGCAGTCCTTGCAAAATAGCAGCCTGAAAGCCTTGTTAGGCTCGGACTAATGGTATATAAAAAAAAAAAAAATTATCTCAGCACAGGGCCTAGCCAAATTTACCTGATACCACCCTTTTGGATCTGGTCAGGTTCTGCCTCAGCCCCCTGATGCGCTTGTCTCTAGAATACGGTAAACAGTATCTGACTTCTTCTTCCCCTAAGGGGAGTCCGATCCAGTGGTGGTATGGTTATTTCTTTCTCCAAGAAAGATTTCTTTTATTCAGAGACATTTCCTAGACCTAGGCGACTGCCCAGTTTGTTAATCCCCCTTTTTTATCAGGCTTCCTTCTCTTGAGCAGAGCCTCGCAGCAGCAGAAGTGACTCTCCAGCGAGTCAGAACTCAGGTTCCTGCTTTCTTGATTGCTTTAACTTAACAGATGACATACTCCTTTCTTGACCATAGGTCAAGTAGGTCTTTTTTCTGAGATGGCTTCTCAAATATTCACACGTTCGGTTCCTGCACACTGGTTCCGTGCCAGTCGCTCATAAAGTTATACTCTTCAAGTGCGTGATGGAGCTGTGATGTTTGTTTTTCAGCAAACAAACTAGAGTCCTTTCGTACTCCCTTCAGGGAGGCTGGAGTGAGTAGTGCCTCAGTGCACTGAGTCACTTCTGCCACTATTCAGTCACTTTCTATGAATGGGTTAGCCCTAACTTGGTCCTACTGCGTCCCTCCTCGACGCACATCTGCCTCTGTTAGAAATCCAGCCTCTCTTTTTTTTCTGTCAGAATATTTTTCCGCAGTGGACACGTCTTTCTGTACATTTTCCCTCTCTTCCCTGAGTTCAGAGACTGCTACTACAGATGTACACACAGGGGCAGGATGATTCCTTTTGGAATATGTAGTGGGTAGGATCTGGTTCTACTAGACCACCACAAGAGGCTTCTAAGTCATGCTTTGGGCTTCCATCAGGAAGGTTTCAGTAACTAAGTGAAAATCATTCTCCTTGATGGGCTAACCCCACCAGGACCTTTTTTTTGTTCACCAAGTAAGGGGTTCAAGTGCTCCTGAACCTGTTGTTCACAGGTCAGCCATACTTGGTAGTGGGGGGTTTCCATCTGCACTTTTCGGACTGCCATGAACCAGTAGACTACCCCTGGCTTTTTCAGTTCCTGAAGGCCTTTTTACATTAAATTAATACATGTCTTTGACACTATTAATTTTAGTCCTAGACCAAATTGTGTGGCCAGGTTCTCACTGCTCTCCTAGAGTGGTTGCAGCTTTCTGGCAAAGTTTCGTTTTGTGTCCATTGCAGTCGTTTGCAAAGTGGTGAGTTACAACTCAAGAGCTTATCTTGTAAGCACTATGATCTTCCTGGACATAAGTCTACACCACTCATTCACACTAATGGGATCTGCAGCAGAGGCACTTGGACCCATTGGGAGCAAACTTTTTTGTTAGAAGGTCGGCGCCTGAGACGGAGCCACGAGAAGCGGCACCGCGAGCCTCAGCTTGTGTGGTAAGGAATATCTCGGCGTCGACCTTCCAACTGCCTCAGTTCCTTTTTTAGTGCGCTTCAGTGACAACGTTGCTCGCCCGCCGGGAGTCAAACTTCAAACTAGCAGCATAGTTTTCAATTTTGTTGTTTTGTAGTAATATCTCTAACAAGTATTGCTTAGTTTATTCTTATTTACAAAGAAGTCTCAGCCTACTTTGACGGAGTCGACCACGAGTGGGTCAGGTGATGGTAGGGAGACTTCGTATGAAAGCTGTTCAGTCAGCCGGGCTGGGTCCAGTCCGCTGCCTTCTCTGGAGGGGGGGTCTGACAATGGTCAGTCCAATGCCCGAGGGGGCAGGTGGTCCCCTCAAAAGCATAAAAATAAATGGTTGCATTCTCTGCACCATTCGGCCTCGAGCTCTTCTTCGGCCCACAGGTCAAAAAAGAGAAGGCATCACTCGAGGTCGCCCTCTGATATGTCTGCGTGTAGATGGTCAGTTATTGGAGCTAGTTGCTGGTCTCCTCCTTCAGAGTCGCCAGCTTCTGTTTCTGTTAGCCGACGTCTTCGACATCGGAGTCCTACCCCGCCCTCTGGTAGGTCTTCAGATAAGCAGTTTCATCAGTGGGCTGCTCTTATGGAGCAATGGGCTCGGAGGTTGGTCCAGCTGCCTGGCCCGGTCATTCAGGGGCCTTCAGGATTCTTGGGAGATCAGGTAGGGCGGTTGAGCCTCCCTAGTCGCACGGCACCGTCTTTGGTGCCGTCGACTCCGCGCTTAGGTGTTTCCCTCCCTTATATGGCTGCGGTGCAGGGGGCTACACCGATGCCTCTCTCTCTCCTGCTCTTCTTCCTCCTTAAATCCTGTTTTTCAGAGTCTTGTGGTGTTTTCGACGCCCTCAGCATCAATGGCACGCTCGGCGCCATGTTTGGTGTTGATGTGTCTGTTGGCGCTGTCCTCGACACCATTCAGTTACTTGGCACCGTGCACATCATCGGCACCATCCTCGGTGCCATGCCCTTCGTCAGCGCCATCTTGGCACCATGTGGCCGATCAGCCGTGGCTGCCACACCACACGCTTGTGGCAGCGGGTTTTCTAGGGCCGTCCACCTTCAGGACCCTCCTTTAACCCTTTCCTTCCTCATTTCCTCTGATTTTCACTCCTTTCCTGTCCATGCAGTCCCTCCTGGACTGTCAGGAGATGACATTGAGCGTGACCCAGACCTTAGGCTGGGTGATGAAGTGGAAAGAACAGGATCTGTTCCTGGTGCAGAGCCTGTGGTCGAGGACCTGTCTTTTAAGTCTCTGCTGAAACACTTGATTTCCACTCTTTCTCTCCAAACTACAGACATCGATCCTGGGAAATTGTTAAGACTCCAATACCTCCATGTTCCAGAAATCCCTACGGATTTTACTCCTCCGGTACAGCCCTCCTTTGAGACGCTGTCTCAAATGGTTTGGAATAATCCTGCATTCATTCCTTCGGTGGCTAAATCCATAGATAGGAAATACTCAGCCCCCAAGGATTGACCCATTTTGGCATCCCAAGCCTTTTCGGATCCCATTGTAGTCTTGGCAGAGAATGATAAGGTCGTCCTTCCCCAGACTATTACAGCTCGACCTATTAACAAAGAATCTGGTAAGATAGACACTTTAGGTAAGAGAGTCTTTGCTGCTTCCACCCTGGGTATGCGTATTGCCAGCTACCAGGGCTATTTCTCTCGATATGAATATATCCTTTGGCACTCAATCAAACAAATGGTTGAAGCTCTACTGGAATTGGACACAAAGTCAGAGCTACTTCAAACCATTACCAGGGGTATCGAATCCAACAATCAGCAGGTTAAAGTGGCTATGGATGCTTTCGATACTGCTTCCCGAACGGCGGCGGCCAGCATTTGTACCTGCCGTCATTCCTGGCTGCGTACTTCAGGTTTCACGAATGACGCACAGCAGCAGGTAATGGTGTTGCCTTTAGATGGTGTTTATCTCTTCGGCCCTCAAGTAGAACAGGCTCTAGAAGCTACGCAAAAGACTCTCGAGGAGGTGTTAATAAATGCCAGTTTCATAACCATCAGTCCTTTTGAGGCAAAGTCAGAGGAAGTTTTCATAAAAACCAAGCCCCCCAGCCTCAAAAGAAAACACAACAGAAGGCGCAAGGACCCAAAGTGTCCAGCGCCGCCTTCTGAGTTATTGGCCCAAGTCCCACCTCAGCTGCCCGATGTGGACTCTTCCTCAGCAGTGGGAGATTATCTGATGCACTTCTACCATCAGTGGAAGTCCATAACCTCAGACAAATGGGTTCTCCGGATAATCTGCGGGAGGCATTCACTCAATCTTGTGGAGACCCCTCTGGATCGTCCTCCCAAATGACAGCCCAAGCTGTTAACCCTTCAGTCAGACCTTCTCGCCATCGAGATACAGGGCCTTCTGAACAACAGGGCAGTAGAAGTAGTTCCGCTGCATCAATGAAACACAGGGTTCTACTCCCACTACTTTCTGGTTCCAAAGAAAACTGGGGGCATGCCTCCCAATTTGAACCTCAGAAAACTAAACAAATTTCTGCCCAAGGAGAAATTCAAAATGATTTCACTAGGAACCCTGTTGCCTTTGCTTCATCAACACGACTGGTTAGCCTCCCTAGACATGCAGGATGCTTACCAGCACATTTCTATTCACCCAAAGCATCACAAATTCCTAAGGTTTATGTTGTGAGACAGCATTATCAGTTCAGAGTCCTGCCCTTTGCGTTATCCTCGGCGCCATGAGTTTTTACAAAGTGGTGTGCAGTTCTCTCAGCGCATCTCAGAAAGATCGGAATACAGGTGTTCCCTTATCTGGACGATTGACTTCTGGCAAGCTCTTCCAGGCAGGGAACTCTGGACGCCATAGCCACGGCTTCACGCTTTGTCACGTCCATGGGAGTCCTGCTAAACCTCAAAAAATCACAGCTGCAGCCCTCCCAGAGGTTCCTTTTTATAGGAACTCTTCTGGACACCTCCTGTGTGAAGGCTTTTCTTCCTGAGGACAGGAGGAGCGATATCCATCAGATGGCCCGTCACATCGGGGAGAGAAACTCAGTTCCAGCTCTCTCAATGCAACGGATGCTAGGTCTCATGGCATCCTCAGTGTTCACTGTACCCCTAGCACGCCTTCACATGAGAACTTCTCAATGGATGCTCAGTACTCAGTGGTCCCCAACCACTCACCTGCAGTCCTTTCTCATCAAGGTGACAGAACCTCTAAAGAGGTCGCTCACCTGGTGGTTGCAAGAGGACAGTCTTCTAGTAGGGTATCCCTTTGCTCCTCTGGATCATCAGATTTCCATTACCACAGATGCATCCTTGATGGGGTGAGAAGCTCACTGTCAGGCTCTCCACGCTCAAGGTACATGGACTCAAGTAGAGTCCCAGCTTCACATAAATGCCTTAGAAATGAGAGCTGTCCTTTATGTGGTCCGGGCTTTGAAGGACATTCTCTGTCACAGGAACATTCTCCTTCAAACTAACAACAAAGCAGTGATGTATTACATCAACAAACAGGGCAGTGCTCAACTCTTACCCCTTATGCAGAGAAGTGATGAGAGTGTGGGAATGGTGCTTGCAGGACAAGTCTCTAATTCAAGCGGTCTACCTGCCAGGAGTGCAGAACGAACTGGCATATCGCCTCAGCAGAACAGAGACAGATCCTCATGAATGGTCTCTCAACTCAGCCGTAGTTCAGTCAATATTCGCAGAGTGGGGAACTCTAGACCTGGACCTTTTTGCATCTCCACTCAACACAAAACTGCCTGTCTTCTGCTCCAGAAATCCAGAACCTGGCATTTTCTGTCAGGATGCGTTCAGGCTGCAGTGGACAAAACGCTTTCTATACGCCTTTCCGCCTCTTCCTCTAATTCAGAGGGTACTTCTCAAGTTCGAATCCCAGGGGGGACAAAATGATCCTCATTGGTCCCTTCTGGCCTCGACAGATGTGGTTTCCACTACTCAACAATATGTTGGCAGCTCCGCTGAAACCACTTCCCCTTCGGACGAACCTCTTGACTCAGGGGCCTGTTGTTCATCCCAACCTGAGGTCGCTTCACCTTCACGCTTGGCTCCTGAAGCGATAGAAGTGAACAGGTTCAATGTCTCTTGCAGGGTTTCAGATATTCTTCTGGCTGCATGGAAGCCAGCCACTAGGAAAACTTACACGGCCAAATGGAAGTGTTTTTCGCTCTGGTGTGCGAAGTCCTCTTTAAATCCCTTTTCCTGCCCACCAGATAAAATTTTGGAGTTCCTCTTAGACCTCTCAAATTCAGATTTACAGTACTCTACGGTCAAAGTTCACCTTTGTACCATTTCAGCTTATCATGAGCTGGTACTTTCCTTGTCACTGGCTCAGTTACCTGTGGTTAAGAGGTTTCTTAAGGGAATTCTGCATACCAGACCTCCTATAAAACGTCCAGTCACAGCCTGGGACGTTAATCTTGTGCTAGACATGCTCACTCGGAAACCTTTCGAACCTCTGGCTACCTGTGAGCTGATTTCTGACCTGGAAAACGGCCTTCCCGGTAGCCATTACCTCAGCCCACAGGGTCTCTGAGATACATGCCTTGGTCACAGACCCTCCGTGTACTGTGTTCCATAAAGACAAAGTAGTCCTTAGAACCCATCCTAAATTTCTTCCTAAGGTTGTTTCGGAATTCCATCTAAACTAACCTTTGGTCCTTCCCTCTTACTTTGCAGACTTCCAAAATGAAGGAGAATGTTCTCTTCATTCCTTGGACGTCAAGAGAGCTTTGTGTTTCTATCTTGATAGAACAAAAGACTTCCATAAAGCTCAGCAACTGTTTGTTTCCTTCAGCGAGACCCAGCTGGGTCAACCTGTCACTATCAAATGTATCTCAGTATGGCTAGTGGAATGCCTTCGCCACTGTTATGGTGCATGTTAAGCTGGAGGGCAGAGTGTACGCTCACTCTACTACAGCAGCCATGGCATTTCTGGCAGAAATCCACAACGTACCCATTGCAGATATTTGCTGTGCGGCTACCTGGAGCTCAGTGCATACTTTCGTTAAACACTATACCATGGATGTCCATGCCAGACGATGTCTTTCCTTTGGCAGAACCATCCTTAATGGACTTCTGTCCTAAAACTGTGAGCTCTTGGTCTGTCCTGCTGCCCTCTCGGGGGATTATTAGCTCAGTATTCTTCCATTAGTGTGAATAAGTGGTGGAGACTTGTGTCCAGGAAGATATGGAAATGACGTACCTACCGTAATTCTTGATCTTCTTGGACAAGTCTCCACCACTCATTCACATGCCTACCCTCCATCCCCCGAGCTCACCTCCATTGTTGGTCTTCACTCCCTCAACCTTTAGGCTGTGAAGACTTCTTTGTTGACCCTTCTTATACAGGTCTTCCGGACTATTCTATGTCCGGCTTTTGGTTAGGCTCTCCTAGGTTAGTTACGCTGCACCTCCTCGAAAAACAAGGTACTGAGTGGTTGGAAGATCGACACCGAGATATTCCTTACCACATGAGCTGAGGCTTGCGATGCCGCTCCTCGCAGCTCTGTCTCAGGCGCCGACCTTCTAACAAAAAAGTTTGCTCCCGATGGATCCTAGTCCCTCCAACGCAGATCCCATTAGTGTGAATGAGTGATAGAGACTCGTCCAAGAAGATCAAGAATTATGGTAGGTACGTCATTTCCATTTCTAGATGCTCTTTTCAAGACAGCTCTTCTTATTAGCAGGACAGTCCCTGTCTGTCCTTTCTGAGTGAACCCTATCTCCTACCACCCTACTCAGGGTTGATGGTTTTAGCTCGGTACTCTCTCACTAGTGTGAATGAGTGATGGAGACAGTCCAGGAAGATATGGAGATTACTTACTTACCATAATTATTGATCTTCTTGGACTATCTCCATCACTCATTCACACGCCCACCCACCATCCCCTGGGTTCACTCATTTTCTTTCCTGGTCTTCATATTCCTATGGTTTAGGCTGTGAAGACATTATTCTTTGACCTTTCTTGCAAAGGCCATCTGGGCCCTCTCAGGCCAGAAAGACAGGATAAGTTATTTTCATTAGTTACGCTGCACCTCCTCGGTCGAAAAGGTACTGAGGCGGTTGGGGGGTCGATGCCAAGATAGCCTACACAGGCATGAGCTAGTCTTATGGTGCCACGCATGCGTGGTCCTGTCTCGCTGTTGACCCTTCTGAAAATTGTTGGGTCCCGCTTGGTCCTAGTGCCTCCGGCGTTATCCCACTAGTGTGAATGAGTGATGGAGACTGTCCAAGAAGATCAACAATTATGATAAGTATGTCATTTCCATTTCCTGATTCTGGTGTCAGTGGCGGTGCTGACTCTGATGTCAGTACCACAACGGGTGTCAGTGTCATGGTGGTTGGTGCCATGGTCATCGCTGTGTATGGAGTCAGTTCCATGGTTGGTGCCGTGGAGGGATCCGGTGCTGCCTTGGGCACCGCTCTTGGGGACGGTGCCACCCTTGTGCATCGTCCCAATATGGTGGGCCTAATGGGACCACTGGCTCCCTTCTCAGTGCCACTTCAGAGTGGGGTCAGTCTGAGGCCGACCTGGGTACTTGTTTCTCTCTGTCTTCCTCTCTTGAGTCTTTTTCTACTGGATGACCTCACTTGAGGGGCAGGTCTCTGTCCTCCCTGGGGAGGTTGGGGGTTGGGCCTCGCCTCGCTCTACCTGAGGGCCTTTTGCCCCCATGGGTGGAGCCAGAGTGTGGGTCTGGCCACTCCTTCTCCGAGGGGATGGGGTCCTGTGTTGGGTGGGGAGAGGGGCCTCCCTGTTGGGCACGCTGAACTCCAGTCTCCCCACTGAGGGTCTTCCCCTGTAGGGTTCCCCCCGGTGACCTTGGGGTTTTTCAACAGCAGGAGTACTTTGGGCAGCACAATCATCTCACAGTAGAGGGATCTCTTGCTCATGCCCCTAACCCTAGTGAAGTGGATCAAGTCCCTCAGGGCAATTGTTCCTATCCTGGATCCTCTCTGCAACCTCTTCCCCTTCTCCCAGGTCTCTCTGGTCCCTATGGGCCCCTCACCTGGGAAGAGTATAGGGCTACAGCGGACTAGTTTCCCAAATTCTATAGAGCTATGGATGAGATAGTTTTCTCATCTCAAGATATGGCTCCGTCATTCCCTATGCAGACCCCCTCCACTTTGTCAGCTTCCTCCTCAGAGGGAGAGGACCCCTCCTTTTTCCACTCTGTGGATGATGATTTCACTGCTTATCAGTGGTTCCTGATAATGATAATAATGATAATGAAGGTTCAGAGGAGGGCAACAAAGATGGTGCATGGATTGCATCACAAGTCCTATGAGGACAGGTTGAAGGCACTGAACATGTACTCCCTGGAGGAGAGAAGGGAAAGAGGGGATATGATAGAGACATACAAGTATCTTACAGGGAGGAACAGGGTGCAGGAATGCACTATTTTTAAGCGAAAAAGATGTTCCAGGACTAGAGGGCATGGGATGAAGTTGGAGGGAGGGCGATTCAGAGGAAAGCGTGAGGAAGAATTTCTTCACAGAACGGGTGGTGGACAAGTGGAACACCCTGCCAGAGGAAGTGGTGGGGGCTGAAACAATCACAGGATTTAAGAATGCATGGGATAGACATAAAGGAATTCTGGAGGTCAGGGGTAAGGGGCAACAGACTTCCTGGAAAACATAAACTGAACTTACAAACTTAAATGGGCAGACTGGGTGAGCCATAGGCCCTTATTTGCTGACACTGTCTGTGTATCTATGATGATGGTGGAGCTCAACCTTACCCCATCTCAAAGCCACAATACTGAGCATGCGACTCATGTATTCCTGGGGGAATGCATCCCAGAGTCTATAGTCAGTCCTCCGTGGGAGTCTATAGTCATTCCTCCGTGGCTGTGACCATTCGCGGAAGGGTCATACAGCACCTGACAGTTGCCAGCCTCCACTTCCCCCCACCCTAGGGCGCTGCCAGCATTGGTATTGTGCTCCCACAGGGTCTCCAGGGTCCTGCCTTACCCCTCTTGGGGTCTAGAATGGCTGGACACCCCCTCTGGGCACCTGTGCCTTTCAGGAGACCATTCTCCAGATGCAGACTCTTCAGAGTTCGATCACTGGGGCGGGAGGGTGTTTGCCCTAGCTCGTCTCCTGATAGCAATAGCAGCACATCAGGCACACATGGCATCCTGTGTAAGGTGTCTGTGGGTGGTAATGGGTTCCTTCCTTGCTGCCTTGCCTGATTGCAAGGTGACCAGGTGAGCCATTGTTATCTCTTCAAGGGGTCTGGAGCTAGCAAAACACCAGGCATGGGCGTCTTATGATGCTAACATGGCAGTTTCCAGACTGATGGGATCAGTGGTCTTCATTAGGTGCACAGCATGGCTTCACCTATCCCACTTGTCACCCCTGGCCTGGCATAGGCTGACTGCCTCACCTTTTTGGGGGTGTCTGTTTTTTCTTATGGAGAGCCAGGCTGGAACTGTCGGGGCACCTTCCCTCTCTGGCAAGGCAGGAAACCCGTCCTGACTCTTGGCAATAGCAGGTCTGGCCAGACCCATGATAGGCCCTCCCCCCCTTGTGTCTCCTCCACGAGGGAATGAAGGTGATCCAGCCTTCACGGAGGTACCGGCCCTCTTTGTGGGCTTGGAACACACCCACCAGCGATGAATAGTAAGAACAAATTACTCACCTTAGTAATGTTGTTTCTTCTAATGGAGTCTTGCTATATTATGACATATGCAGTGAGTCCCAACCTTCGAATTGCTCCGGAGGTGAAAGAGTTAACTTTCCATGCCAGGCACGGAACGCTGAGCTCGAGCTCAGTTGAAACTCTGTCTGTCGTTCTTTAAACTCAAACCGTCAAATCTTTACGAGCTAAACTCACTGAGGTCCTGTGTGGAAGCTGTAAACCTACACTAGCCAACTGGCTACTAAACATAAGAACACATTTTTTGGTCCCAAAACAAAGACTCAAGTCAGGAGACCCCAAAAATGAAAAACACAACTCCAAGTCGTCCCAAAAAAGGAAGGGTGAAACAACAAGGTGGGCATCCACTAAGTGCCAACACTGCACTGCCCACCCTCATCCCAAAAACAGAGGTTCTGAGAGGGGCAGGCGGGGGGGCGGTCATAATATAGCAAGACTCCATTAGAAGAAACAACATTACTAAGGTGAGTAATTTTTTCTTCAAACAACATGAAGTCTTGCTATATTATGACATATGCAGACTACACAGCAGTACCTCCATGGAGGAGGGACAGAACCTACTTAGGAAATAGGGTCTGAAGCATAGCTGTGTTAAAACCGAGCATCACCCTAGCCTGGATGTCCAGGGAGTAATGCTTGGTAAAAGTGTGAACTGTTTTCCAGGTAGCTGCTTGACATATCTCTAGGATAGAATGTCCCAGGCAGCAGCCAGGAAGCAGCTGTACCTCTGGTAGAGTGAGCCCTCAGGCCTGAGGGAGGAACCTTACCCAGTTTTTCATAACAAAATTGGATACAAGAGACAATCCACCTGGCAATGGATCTTTTAGTGGCAGGTTTCCCTTTGCCAACCTCACCATAAGTGAGTAACAGTAGGAGGGAGTCAAACCTGTGACCATTGGTACGCTCTATGTAGTAGCTAAGGGCTCTCTTCACATCTAAGCTGTGCAGTCTCCTCTCGCCAGAGGAGGAATGGTCAGTGAAGTACACAGGGAGAGACATAGATTGATTAAGGTGGAAATCTGAAACTACCTTAGGCAAGAACTTCCTGTTAGTCTTGAGGACCACCTTATCTCTATGAAAGGAGATAAAATCAGGCTCCACTGACTAAGCTTGTAATTCACTTCTATGCTGCCTGGCAGAAGTGATGGCTACCAGAAACACAGTCTTCCAAGTCAAGTACTTAAGCTCTGCTGAAGACAAAGGCTCAAAAGGGGGTTGCATAAGTTGAGCAATGCAAACATTAAGATCCCAGGCAGGGGCAGGGTCCCTGAATGGAGGGTTGGTGTGAAACAATCCCTTAAAAAACTTGGAGAATACAGGATGAGCTGAAAGAGAAGAAGGTTTACCTGCTGAAATAAAAGCAGACACAGCTGCCAAATGTACTTTTAGGGTAGATGGTCTCAGCCCCAGAGTATTTAAATGGACCATATAATCCAGGACTGTGGGTAAATCAGCAGATTCTGGGGAAATATGCTTCCCAGAGCACCATATGGAAAACGTCTTCCATTTGGAGTTATAGGTAGCCCTGGTGGAAGGTTTCCTAGAAGCCTTCAGTATATCCATTACACCTTGGGAGAGGTGCAGGTCAGCAAACTCTAACTCTTCAAGAGCCAGGCCTTGAGATTGAGAGATTTGAGGTTCGGTACCAAACCCTCCCCTGGGCACAGGTAAACAGGTTGTGATTCCTGGAAAGACACAGGGGAAGATGGACTGCTAAGGACAGTATGAGTGGATACCAGGGCTGTCTTGCCCAATCTGGAGCAATCAGGATCATCTTGCAGGGTTGAGATCTGATTTGACTAGCACTTTGAACAGGAGAGGGAAGGGGGGGAAGCATAGAGAAACTTCCCTTCCCAGTTGAGAACTAAGGCATCCAGGGGACTGAGCCCAACACTGGGGGCCTGCAGCAAAAAGGGTTGTTGATTGTCTGGGGCTGCAAAAGATCTATCTGCGTGTGTCCCATCTGGCAAATATCACCTCTAAGACCAGGGGTCCAGTGACCATTCGTGATGGCCCTGGGAAATCCTGCTGAGAGCATCTGCCAGGACATTGTCCTTGCCTGGGAGGTGAACTGCCGTAAGGGAGGTGTTCAGGGTGTGCTGGAGACCACAACTTCATTGCTTCGTGCACAAGGCCGTAGACCCGAGTGCCCCTTGCTTGTTGATGTACCACATTGTGGTGGTGTTGTCTGTTCTGACCTGTACTACTTGTTCTGAACAGATTTGAAAAAAAACTTGAAGTGCTAGAAAAACTGCTCTGAGTTCCAACAGATTGATGTGGAGCAGAGATACCTGAGGGGACCACAATCCCTGGGTGGTGAGGTCGCCCATGTGAGCTCCCCACCTCAAGAGAGATGCATCTGTAGTAAGGATTAAGGAGTGAGACTGAGTGACAAAGGGAACCCCTGTCTCAGATTGCTCTGATCCTGCCACCACTGTAGGGCCTGGATCAGGGTTCGAGTTACTGGGATCAATTTGGTTAGAGGGTCTTTCCTTTGAGACCAAAAAGCTCTCAAATGGAACTGTATGTCCCTCATCTGAAATCTTGCTCCCTGCACGACAGTTGTGGAGGCAGCCATGTGCCCCAGCAGCTGTATAAAATGCCTTGCTGATCGAGAGACCTGCAGGATGAAAGAGGAGGCCAGAGAGACCAGGGTCCTTGCCCTGTCCAAAGGAAGGAAGGCTCTGGCTTTCTCTATGTTCAGCTCTGTGCCTATGAAGATGAGGAGCTGGATAGGCTCTAAAACTGACTTTGAAGGAAACCTAGGGAGGTGAGCAGTTGCTGAGTTATCTGTAGATGTAACTTGACTTGGTCTGGAGACTGGCCTACTATGAGCCAGTCGTCCAGGTAAGGGAAGATGGCAGTTTTTTGCCTTCTTAGTGAAGCAACTGCTACTGCCAGGCATTTTGTGAATACCCTTGGAGCAGAGGTGAGGCCAAAGGGCATTGCTCTGAACTGGTAATGGCCTGAGGGCAGCTCGAACCTGAGGTACTTTCAAGGGACTTCTGATGAGAATATGGAAGTAGGCATCCTTGAGGTCCAGGGACGCTAGCCAGTCCCCTGGCCTTAAAGAGGGTAGAATAATTCCCAGAGTCACCATTTTGAATTTTGGCTTTAAAAGGTGCTTATTTAAATATCTGAGATCCAGGATGGGCTGCCATTCTCCTGTCTTTTTTGGGGTAAGGAAGTACCTGGAGTACAATCCTTTGCCCTGGTGTAGGGGTGGAACCTTTTCCATAGCTCTGAAGCCAGGAGGAAAGAGACCTCTGCCTCTAGGGCAAGTGCCTCTGGTGGATTTGCAGGTGGAAAGGATCTGGTTCTCATCTTTGGAAATTTTTTGAAGCTGAGAACCAGTCCCTGGCTTACTACTTCCAGGACCCACTTGTCTGATGTCAGAGACTTCCAGTCCTGGACAAAGTAAGCCAGCCTGCCCCCTACAGGTAGCTGAGAATTGGCCCTGGCAACCCCATCAAGGTGCCTGCTTGGCAGGGGCTTTGGGTTGAGGGGTGGAAGCAGGCCTGCTTGTACCCCATCTGCCTCTCCCTCTAAAGAAAACCCTCTGGGCATAGGCAGAAGAAGAGGCCTAGGCTTTGTAAAAAGGCCTATGAAAAGGCCTGTCCCTGCCCCTGGAAAGCTACCTTTGAGGAGTGGCCTGCCTTTCCTTGGCCTGTGCACTCCTATAGGTGGTCCTATACTCATCCATTTTCTTCATGTAATTCTCTGTCTGCTCCCCAAACAGAGAATTACCCACAACAGGAAAATCCATGGCCTTAGTCTGGGTATCCTGTAACAGGCTAGTACATCTGAGCCAAGCCATTCTGGGAAGTGACACAGATGTAGCCATGACTCTTGATGACACATCATTAGAGTCCACTGCAGCATGGAATTGCACATTGGATGCCTCAATACCATCAGCAGCCACCTACTCCAGCTCCTTGGCAAGCTGCCCAGGGACCTGTTTTGCTAGAGCCTTAACAGTATCCCATCTGGATTTCTGATATCTGGCAACATAAGCCATATAAGTTGCCTGTCTGAGTCCCAAGGATGCTGCCATGTACTGTTTCTTTGCCATGGCATCAATCCTCCTGGAGCCCTTGTCAGGGGGGTGTGAGGCCAAGGGAATATTTACCTTGTCACAGGCTGCAGCCTGCACTACCTCAACATGGCTGCATTGTTGTGTGAGGAACTCCGTATCAGAGCCTGACAATGTGTACCTCTTGTCCATTCTCTTATCGACAGGAGGTATAGTGTGAGGAGTTTTTAGAATTTTAACTGTCTGTTTCCCAAAAGATTTATGCAAAGGAATAGACAGCCTCCTTGACTCTGGGATATCCATCATTTCCACATAGTCAGGCTCCTCTTGATCATCCACAGCTTCCTCCATAGGGAGCTGGAGGGTTTCAGCCACTTTCTTATAAAACATAAAATGAGATGGGGACTCAGAAAGCCTAGGAGGAGACACTCCTGAAGGTCGGTCTGGGGAGATGTCCGGGTCAGTGGGCACATCCAGACTTTCAAATCCACATTCACTCTCCTCATACTCGTGTTCCCCCTCCTCCGGTTCAAAATATTCCTCTACATCATACTCTTGAACCGGTGGAACCGGACGAATCGGACGCTTACCTGATGGTGCCGGTTCAGTCGGAACCGGGGAAAGTGACTGGACAATTTTAATCGCTTTGGCTATTTCTTCAGTGGTTGGAGAGGAAAGTTTTGGCTCACACCAGCTGATTTCCTAGTCCTTTTTGCTGGAACTGACTCCTCAGAGTTGGATCTCCTTTGACCGAGGAGTCTCCCTGGTCAGAGGGCACTCCCTCTGGTTCAGTTGGAACCGAACCGGGCTGGCCATCCGGTTCAGCAGACTTTTTGGCATCCCTTTCCCTGAGCCTACCAACTCTCTTTTCCAGGGTAGCTGCAGGAAAATGTTTACAGATCTGGCAGTCTGCATTGAGGTGGTCAAACCCCAGACAGTAAACACAGGTGGTGTGGGGTTCAGCCTTGGCAAAGACTTCCCCACAGACACTGCAGTGTTGAAACCCAGTGGGCCCAGTTTTTCTTTTGGGTTTCTCAGACATAGTGCCAGTCCTCACCAAACTTACCTGTTTATGGCAATCCACCAGGTAAGACCCTCTTATCGGTTCCCAACCGTGTCACGGGTCGTGGAAAAAAACGTAATAAAATCTGTTTTTTTTTTTTAACCGATAAGAACTGGTAACCACACTCTAAATGACAGATTAATATATTTTAAACAACCTGATCGGTTCAAACCGAACCGATAAACCGTTGACAAGTTCCACACAGAATATAAATCAATGTAAAACCTATCTAGTACTCACAAATACCACAGACAGAGTCTGAACTGACCGGTTGCGGTTTAATTTTGGTTGAAAACCGAGAAAAACAATACTTTGACAAAATGAACCGAGCAGAAGGAGAAATCTCCGGAGTGACTGTTCAGTGAGGCAGAGTAAAGAATCTGATGGTTTGAGCTTGAAGAACAACAGACAGAGTTTTAACCGAGCTCGAGCTCAGCGTTCCATGCCTGGCATGGAAAGTTAACTCTTTCACCTCCGGAGCAGTTCGAAGGTTGGGACTCACTGCATATGTCATAATATAGCAAGACTTCATGTTGTTTGAAAGATTGATACATGAATGATGTACCTACCATAATTCTTGATCCTCCTGTATATCTTCGCCATTCATCACTGCTTACTGCCCTCCATCCCCCTCTTGAGCTTCAGCCTCTGGGCAATGCCTCTTCCCTGCTTGCCCTTGCCACGGCCAAGTTTGAGCTCAGTCCCACTGGAATCTCTGGGTCCTCTGCCACTTCATGGAAGCTACAAGAGGCCCTCCTTGGGAGGAAGGAGAGCAAATGGGGGCTCTGACCCTTCCTCGGTTCCCTGGGATCCCTTCTGGGCAGTGCCAGGGTTGGCTCTGCTATAGTGTCCAACCTTTGTGGGATACTTCCTGGTCTGCTGTTGGGGTTGGAACCCCGGGGACTTGGTATATCTTCTTTTCTGCCCCTAGCGGTGGGCCTCTCTAGAGGCCTGTGGCTGGTGGTTGAATTCTTATTTCATTGAGATCAGGACACCTACAGGGTCCTGCCTCATCAAACCTCCTCCTCGGTGGTAGGGGATCGGTCTTCCTAGCTACCACGAGTCTATTGGATTTTAACTAGGTAATGGCTGGGAGGGGGATGGGATTTATTGAATCCCCTTCTGTATTTCCCCTTCCCAGTCACACACTAGAGGGAAAGAGGAGGGTACCAAGGCCTACGCTTTTGCTGGCAGTGTTCCCCAACTCCTTTTTCTGGTGAGGAAGGCTCTCTGTCCAGAGTAACAAAAAAAAAGGGATGGGGTGGGGAGCACCATGGTTTCTCATCTTGGAGGTCAGACTAAGCATCTGAGTTGTTAGGCCCACAGGGGAAGACTGTTAGGGAGTAGTGACTTTTATCCTCCCATTCACTCCATCTCCCTCCTTCTGCTTTTCTTCATTCTTTTCTTCTTCCTCTTCTGTTGGGTTCTGCCAGAGGTAGGGGCCTGGTCCACACCCTTTTAGGCCAAATCTCTATCCTCTCCTGTTGGCTTACTCCTTTTTCAGTCCATATCATTTCCTTTTACTGTCCCTTTGAGTTCCCTTGCCCAGCCTCCTCCCTTAGTTTCTCTTATCTACTTTCCTCTCCGGTGAGCAGAACTGAGGGAGTGGAAGGGACGGTGTTGGTTACTAGTCAGCCCGTGAGTGCCATGTAGTGCATCGGCCTTGACGTTGTCCGTCCCTCTTAGAGCAGTAAAGCTTTTACAAACAAAGCTTCTCGCGGGTCCTTCGCCTCCAGCTGGGACTTACCAGTGCTGAATGATGAAGATATACAAGAAGATAAAGAATTATGGTAGGTACATAATTTACATTTATTACTGACCTTCTAAGAATCAGTCTTCTCCATAGAGTCCTACTAATTTGAGCCAGAGGTGCTAGGACCCCGCAGGAGCCAGAACTTTTCTGTGGACTGGTGGTGGTGCAAGTAGGCCCTGCATGCACATTACTGCAAGAGCCCCAGGTATACAGAGGTACCAGCCCTCAATAGCATCAGTTCCTTTTTTCCCCTCGCCGTTGAGTACAAAGCAGCATAAGACAATAGCGTTCATTTCTTTGGTTTTAGTATAAAATACACTAGAGTTTTATTATTTTTGTGTCAATTTAGTTTAACAGAGAAAACTTCTCTCAGCCCTGCCTCATGCTAAAGGTCAGCAACCAGGGAAGATGGTGGAGAGCCTGAAAAGGCAAGTTACTCTGGCAATGGGACTGTGTCTGACTGTGACCTCTCTCTAGGTGGGTGCTTTGGCAATGGTAAGTCTGATGCCTGGTAGGGTGGACAGGCCTCTTGGAGTTGCAACAAGAGATGGTTCAAAGCCTGCATATGTTCGGCATTGGGGATTTTGCAGCATTTGGGCATGACCATTTCCTAAAAAAATAAGCACTGGTCGAGGTCATTTTCTGGTTGCGCTGCTGTGACACTCTCAACTCCTGTAGACCCGGGTCGCCCACTGTCATCTGCAACACTGGGGATGCCTGGGCCTCTGGAGTCAAGGTCTCTACCCTGAAGCCCCTCTCTGTCCAGTAGAAGGAACATTAGTGGGCAGTTTGGCCATCAGACAGCTCCTATGAAGCGGTGTGGGCAACATATGTGTGATGGCACTGTTGTTGTTGCTTGTTGGTGACCCTTCTGTGTTGGTTGAGCTGCCACTTTCTTTGTAGACACTGTCCTTAGGCTCATGACTGACTCCGACTCCACTGTCTGGGCCTGCCTCACCTGTGAAGTCATCTCCAACCCCTTTGGGGATGGGGCGGCTACAGTGCTGCTGCTAGCTCCTCCAGGGCTGGAAGGACCATTTACAGCACTGTCAGTGCCACATCCGATGGCAAGGTTTGGCCTTTCAGGATCTGCCTTAGCACTGCCTTCGGTGCTGTACGGACATTCAGTGCTGGGGTTGTTTCACTCAGAGCTGGCCCTAGGGCCATCCTTGGTGCCGACAACAGTGCTGTCCCAAGACCCTACCTAGGCCAGGTCCGGTGTTGCCTGTGTTGCTGGAGCCATGTGTTCCTGTGGTTACCACCTGTCCCAGTTTTTGCAGGACAGTCCTGATTTGGGTTGCTGTGTCCTTCAAAAAAACATGAAAAATACTAAATGTCCTGACACTGTAGTAGAAAAAAATATTTTCAGATTTTCCTCTAAATGTTACAAAAAACTATAATAACTAAAATACCTTAAAATGATAGGAAACACTAGAAACAACTAAAAAAACAACAACACTTAGTCTTAATTCTGATTCTTTAGAGAAAACAAGTCTGTTGCATTGATGGAGGTTACATATTGTCCAGCAAAAAATCATGCTTCAGTAAGAAATGCCCCACTTTGGGCTTCTTACAAGGTGTTAACCGTATTTGTTCCATTGCCCATTACAGTCACCTTCTACCCTCCCTGGATGGAAGGAGATAAGTTGGATCCGTACTTCATCTTATCTGATGAGGGTGAAGATGATGATGATGACTCATGCTATGGTCCAGAGACTCTGGAACCAGTTTCTGTCTCTGTAGCTCAGGAGGATCTCTCCTTTTAGGCAATGCACAGAAATATGCATACTGCCTTAAATTTTGAACCAGCAGCCACAGACCAGCCTAGGCACCGCCAACTGGTGATCTTCTTGTACATAAAGTTTCCACCACTCATTCACACTAATGCGATCTACACCGGAGGCGCTAGGACCCAATAGGAGCAAACTTTTCAAGAGGGCCGGTGCCAGAGATGGAGCCATGAAGAGTGGCACCACGAGCCCCGGCTTGTTTGGTAAAGACTATCTCGGCATTGACCTTCCACCCGCCTCAGTTCCTTTTTTCCCACCGTTAAAAGGGAGGCAGTATAACGCAGTGGTTTAAGGCTCTGAGCTGCAAATCTGGTGACATCCAGCAGACCAGACCTGGGTTTGAATCCCACAGCTTCTACTTGCATACTGTGTGACCCTGAGCAAGTCACTTAACTTCCCTGTGCTCCCAGGTTGCGCCTGTAAAAAAGCTTTCAGCTTAGTGTGTCTCACCTGGTTAAATAACTAAACAAACAAGCAAAACAAACAAGTGCGCTTCAGTGACTACGTCGCTCACCCACCGGGATTCAAACTTCAAACTAGCAGCACAGTTTTCAGTTTATTGTTTTGTAATTTATCTTCGAAATAGTACCGATTATATTTAATTTCACTTATTATAAGAAAGAAGTCTTCAATTCTCCATTGACAGAGTCAGCCATGAGTGGGTCAGGTGATGGTAGGGAGAGTTCGTATGAAAGCTGTTCAGTCAGCTGGGCCGGGTCCGGTCTGCTGCCCTCTCCAGAGGGAGCGTCTGACAATGGATCGTCCGATACTCGGGGAGATGGGTGGTCCCCGGAAAGCATAAAAGGAAATGGTCCCACTCTTGGCACCATTCGGCCTCGAGCTCTTCTTCAGCACACAAGCCAAAAAAGAGAAAGCATCACTCAAGGTCATCTTCTGGTATGTCTGCACGTCAACAGTCAGTTATTGGGGCCAGGCGCCGGTCTCCTCCTCTGTCGGAGTCGCCGGTTTCTGTCTCCGGTCGTCGACCTCCTTGACATCGGAGCCCATCCCCGCTTATTGGAGGGGCTTCCGATGAGCAGTTTCACCAGTGGGCTGCTGTTATGGAGCAGTGGGCTTGGAAGTTGGTCCAGCTGCCTGATCCAGTCACTCCGAGGCCCTCAGGCTGTTCGAGGGAATGGGTAGGGCAGTTGGACCTTCCTAGTCGTGTGGCGTCTTCTTCAATGCTGTTGACTCTGCGCTCGGATGTTTTTCTCCCTCACATGGCTGTGGTGCTGTGCTGGCTGGGGTCTGTACCTGAACCCCAGTTCGGCTTTGTGAGTTCACTCCGTGTACATGGGTTGGCCTTTCGGCCTCACCATGCCCTGCGGGAGTGGACATTCCCTCTATCAAGTTTTATCAAGTTTGATAGGCTAGGATAGAGTTTAGCAGGAGAGGTTGTTATCATGGCTGGATGTTCACTGGGATTATTAAAGCCTTGAATCCAACCTACATGAATTACATATCCATCTATCTGACGGGCCAGAACTGTTTTTTCTCCTAGAGCAAATACATCTTATTCTCCGTAATCACCCTCATGCTCATAGGCATGTATTTCTGGTATATTGCAATGGGACTGTCCGAGGTAATCAAAAATTTTAACCACCAGACAGTTCATTGTTTTCCCATGATGCCTGGGACAATCCATTATTCTACACTGCTCTCCCTTGGAAGGGTCATAATGACACCAACCTAGATATTTATGTAATAATACATTACAGTGTGGGTCTTCACATTGTAAAATATGTTGATAGCCATCTGTTGTAATTTTTAAAGTACCAGCATGAGGAATGTAGCAAGAACCATGTGTTAATTTACCTTTTCGTACATTATCTATGCCTCTGTAGGTAATAAGTCCCTGTACTCTAGGAGTTGCACCAGGGGAGGTCATGTTAATTTTATAATGTTTCAGTTCCCTAATATTACCTGGGTTTGAATATGACTGGGACAATATCACTACTGAATGCTATTTTTCATAAATTATTCTCCCTATCACTTAATGAAAATGACTTTTAATATTCCTGTTCCAAATTTGGAATAAGTTATATTTCAATATAAACCTTAATTATTATTTGTTAGTTACCATCAATATACTAGCCACAAATGTCTACCCTTCTAGGAATTGTATACCTTTATACAAAAATCCTTATAACTGTGTTTGATATTTGTAAACATACCAATGAATACCAAGTCCACTCAATTTTCTTTTACTTAGAAAGATTTCAGAAAACGTACCAATGACTGATCAGCAGTAGCAAGCAAAAGACAATATATAATTCTCATTGCAGGGGGTAGCCCCCATTTATTAGAGTACAAACTTTTACCAGAAAATAAAACATGCACAAATTAAAATTATGCCAAGCACCTCCTCTCTTATTCTGTTCATTTAACTGACAGAATGCAGGCTTTCTCTTACCACTGTTCCAGTATACCGATGCTCAGTTTGAGGCTCTAGGCTAGGTGATGAATGCTCTCTGGTTCCCACTTCATCTGCCCCGCTTACCTTGACTCAGAGTTTATATTTATATGTTTGAATGAAAGTGACTTGATGTACCTCGTGCAACACTTCTTGTAGAAATATGCCCTGTGACACACTTCTTACAGAAGTATGCCCTGTGACACACCTCTTGTATGTTATTTATGCAAGATGGTAACAATAATATCTTATTTTAGAAGTGGTATGTCATGTCAAATTTTTGCTTTATTGGAACTATGTTTTGTAAGCCCTTTTTTTTTTTTTTGCTAAAGTGGAAATAGTGGTTTAGCCAGCATTCTGTCAAGCACAAAACTTTGTTCTCTTTCACTTCGTCAAATAAAACTTCCCATTTCTACAGTTTAGTTCCAAATAAGACATATATATTTTTATTTTAAACTGTAAACTGTTAGTATCACAGAAAAGCTATAATGTATCTTTAAACTGTTTATATGTAATACACACTCAATTTATTATAAGGCAAACAGAAATGTAAGGCTAAATTATGTTTGCAATTTAAAAATACTAATAATAGAGGAAACTATGGTTTAGCCTACATTGTGGTAAACCCAGAGCCTTCAGGAAATGTGCTGTCTTTTACTTCCTCAAAAAATATCTCCATTCTACAGTTGGTTTCAAATATTTGCAACTTAATAATGCTAAAGATACAACTGTTTCCTTTAGAGGAAACTGTGGTTCAACCTGCATCCTTTCAAGCACATAGCTTTCTTGAACTTTGTTCTCTTTCACTTCCTCAAATAAAACGTCCCCATTTTACCAAGACATGCATATTTTTTCTTTTAATATGTAAGCTGTTAATATGACAAATTCTACCAAGGCATGCATATTTTGCTTTTAAACTGTAAGCTGTTAATATCACAAAAAAGCTTTAATGTATCTTTAAACTGTTTATACGTAATACACGCTCTATTATAAGATAATCAGTTCTTTAATTTTGCTTGTCAATACAGTTTTACTTAAAAGGTATTCTTTCAGAAAAGGTAGAAGCAAAAAGGCAAAGCATTGTCAGTTGTCATTTTTTTAATCCAGAGAAGAGGCTATCAGCCAAATATATTTGTTGGTTTATCTCTGGGAAATGTTCAAAGGGTTCTTGCTTCCTCATGTCCTCTATTTCTAGCAAAAGCTGTATCTTATCTGTGTCAATCTTCACCATTCATCACAGATGGGTACTGGCCGGAGATCAGGACCACGCGGGAGCCTTTTTATAAAGGCTAAGCGGACCCGGCCTTGCATCGGCGCCCGTCCTCGAGGCCGACGTACTACGTGGCGCTCGAGGATTAGCCGTTATAGAGTGTCGACTCCGCCTGCTTACCAGTTCTTCGTCTCCCACCGTCGAGGTCGCCTCATGGGAAGCCTAGAAGCGTTTTTCCAAATTTTAGGCCTTGAAGCCTGCGTCTCTAGTTCGGTCTACTAGTTCTGTGTTGCCTCCACTCGACGTCGCCAGTAAGATCTTTCCTTATTTTACTGTTTAAGCGGCGTCGAGTCTGTTTTTGGTGTTTTTTTCTCCGTAGGTCATGTCGCGGTCGGAGGGCAAGAAATCTCAGAAGACGGGGCGGCCCCCTATGCGTCGGTGCCCGTGCGGCCGCAAGTACTCCGTCAGCGACCAACATGACTGGTGCCTTTCGTGCCTTGGCCCGCTATACAACATGGATTCGTGTGACGCCTGCTTCTCGATGGACCGCCGCGTTTTAGAATAGCGCGCGTTAAAAGTCGGGTGAGCTCCACCAACTTTCGGAGGTAGGCCGCGCACTCGTCGGGCCAAGCCGCGTTCTCTCGGCCCTTCCTCCAGGTCCCCTCCCGGTTCTATACGGACCGCGGAGGACGGAGCCTCGGCCTCTTCTAGCCTAGCCATGACCGAGGCTCCTTCTGCGGCGCAGGAGGCCCGTCCTGCTTCCTCCCGGGAGCGGGCAGGAGGCGCTGCTCTGGCAGTCACCCCTTCAGGGGTGAAGGCTCCCCCAGTGTCGCTCCCGCGGTCCGCTAGGCCCAGGTCAACGCCATCCTCAATGCCATTGTTCGGCGCCATTCGCGGTGCCACGGGTCCTGTCTGCACTGGCGTCGGCGCCGACCCGATTATTAGCGCCCGTGGGAGCATGCGACGCCGTTCGCGGTGCCGACACTGCTCACGGCCCGTGAAACTACCCTTGATGCCGTCCTTCGCCATGTCTCACCTCGGCGCCGTCCTCAGCGCGAGGTTGAGCACGGCGCCGTGAGACGCCGGTGCCGATCCGTCGGCACCATGCCTGGCGCTGTTGGGACTCTCAGTGGCTGGTGCCGAGCGGCTCCACGGCGCCTGTCGTCGGCGCCGATGGTCGAAACAGAGTCCTTGGGTCGTCGGCGCTGCCTTGGTCCTCAGCACCCGCCGCAGCGAGAGTCGAGCAGCCTGGCGGCATGGTCGGCTCGAGCTGGGGTTTCTGCCGGCACCGTCTCTGTCCGGGTGCCTTCCCTGGCACGGTGGACCTGATGGTGCCCAGCTAGCCGTGACCTGGGACTTCTGGCCCAAGCTACCCTGCCACCTTCTGCTGGCACCGCTTGCGGTGCTGTGGGCAGGCAGGGTTGCTGGCTCCTGGGCCTCTCGGAAGGTATCCCTTCCTCGACCCCCTACTATTTGGCTTAGGGCCTCGGACTCTTCCTCTTGGTCGGGTCCAGCTCGAGTCGAATGGGCAGTCACACGCCTGGGGTTGTCTGCAAGGAGGACGAGCTGGTGGTTTCCTCTTGGGTCTCGGCCAGTCCCCTCCGAGGTGAGTCGGGTTTCCTCTGGGGCTAGGGTCAGTGGTACTGACCAGCGGGCTGTGGTGCGTGCCACCGTTGCCTTGCAGCCTAGCCTTGGGGGGTTCCTTGACCCCTCTACGGTGGTACACCTACTGTGACATCTCTCGGTCGCCCAACTTTGGGGCCTATCGAGAGGGCCACGGGAGGAAGGTGCTCCTTCCGGGATTGCCTTCCGAGGAGCAGCCCCTGGGTACGGAGCTGCCTAGACTGGCCACTTCCGAGGCTAGGACCCTTCGGACTCGAAGGGTGGGGGTATGGTTGGGCGCGCGGCCCTTCTCTGAGACCTACCGGGTCCTGGGACGAGCCGGTGCGGACTTCCGCCCTTCCCTTCGGGTTCCTTGAGAGGGTCCTATTCTTTCGAGGCAGGGGACCGTCCTTCTGGACCTTCATGGCCCCGGTCGCCTCACTTGGGGGATTCTTTTGGGCGCAGTCTAGGCAGTACCGAAGCGGTTGTGCAGCTGTCGACTGCGGAGTCTTCCAGGACTCCCCCAGTGGGAGTCCGTGGTTCGCTCCTTAGCCCTGGCAGAGGTCAGCCGACTTCTTCTCTCAGCTCTGTCCACTCCCCTCTGCCACCTTCTCCTGCATTCCCAGGTATTCTTGGTCCTAGCGGGCCTCTCACCTGGGAACAGTTCAGAGCGGTGGCTGCTCAGTTCCCTGCTTACGTCAGGGGTTTGGACAGCCAGGTTTTTCAACCTCCCCCTGAGCAGCCACCCTCCGAGCCTCTGGTGACCTCCAGCTCCTCATCCCCCTCTTCTGGGGGAGAGGAACCTTCTGTCCACATCTCTCCTGCTGCTGATCTCTCTGAGTATCAGCGTTTCCTCGTGAGGATGATGGAGGACCTTCACCTTTCTCCTTCTTCTGTAAGCAATCCGGAGCATGCGGCGCACGCCTTTTTAGGCGATTTTGGGACAGCCACCCTCGTGCTGCCGCCTTGGCCTGCTCCCTTTCGGGAGGCGTCCATGCGTTTCTGGCAGAGGCCCTTCTCCGGAGTTCCTGCCCCTAGGTACCTCTGCCAGAGGTATTGCGCTACCCCGGAGTCTCCAGGCTCCTTGCCTCATCCGCAGTCCGGATTGACGCACCTGGACACTCCTGATGGGCTTCGCGCCCTCCGCCGTGACCAGCCCCCAGATCAGGACTCCTCGGATTTTGATTTCTGGGGGAGGAGGACTTTCTACTCGGCACGACTGCTTCTCTCCATTTCTGCACATCAGGCCCACTACGCTGCCTATATCAGGTACTTGTGGTCAGCGCTAGATCAGTTCCTAGCTGCTCTGCCTGACTCGGAGCAAACCAGGCAAGCCATTGCTCTCTCTGCACGTGGTCTGGAGCTAGCAAGGCACCAAGCAAGGGCATCTTACGACGCCAGTGAGGTAGCTACCAGGGTCGTAGGGACAGCGATCTGCACCAGAAGATCGGCATGGCTTCGCCTTTCCCTGTTGTCACCCTTGGCCCGGCGTAGGGTGATTTGCTCTGCTCACAAGGGAACCTACCTCTTTTCCCATAGGGCGAGACGGCGTTTGTCGGGGCAAATTCCTTCCCCCTCCGGGGGAGCCCCATCTAGCTCTCCCTCCTCGGGCCTCCTCAGGCCCAGAAGGTTCCCCTTAGTGTGTCACCCACTGAGGGCTAGGGACACTGTCCTTAGGGTGCAATCACTCAACCCCCTTGAGAGCTTGGTACTCACCTATCTGTGATGAATGGTGAAGATTGACACAGATAAGATATGAAAGTGCGTACTTACCATAATTATGATCTTTCTGTGTATCTTCACCATTCATCTAATCCACCATCCCTAGAGATATCCAGTCTCTGGAATCCTCCTCCTCTATGCCTTCCCTCTCTTCGCTGCATAGGTGCGGAACCTCTGGGGCAGCAGGGCAGTTCCCTCCACTTGTTATTCCTGTATGGTGGAACTGATATGGGAAAGTGTCTTTCATTCTTAGCCCTTCAACTTTTGCCTTCTTCCGGCACCCTTGAGTGAGATTAGTGGGGACAACGGGGGACAGTCTTTCCTAAGGGGTGCAGTTTGAGTGGCACTCCTTCTCTTCTACATATCTTCACCCCTACGGGGTGTGAGCTGGTGATTGCCCTCCTTCTGTTATCCATCTATATAAAAAAAAAAAAATCTTCCCTTTTTTTCACCAAATATGTCTTTAAAGAGAGAGTACTGAGCCCCTGTACCCTGTCCTTCTCCAGAATAGCCGACTCTGCTTTGGGGTATCTGCCAGTTATTCTGTGCCTTGAATTCTGACAGTCAGCTTTGCTAACTCCTTGCAGTACCTATACAGTCTGGTGACAGACAAGGGTCCTGGATCCTTGTTACCTCTCACTCTCTCCTAAAATTCTCTCCCCCCTTCCCTCCCTTCTTCCGTTTCCAGAGATTGGGGCCCCTACCCAATCCCCTTAGTCTTACTTATTCTATGCTGTCCTCTCAGTCGTTATTTCTCCTTTTAGTTCAGTTTTCTCTTCCTTTTTCTGTCCCTTGGACTCTCTTGTCCCACCCTCCATCCTTCCTCTTACCTCTTGTGACTCAGAACTGGTAAGCAGTAGTCGGCAGCTCTAATGGTTAATCCTCGGCCATATGCATTCGGCCTCGAGGATGGCGCCGGCGATGCTCGCGTCGGCTCCACCTAGCCTTTTAAAAAAAAAAAAAAAAAAAAAAGGTCTCGTGGGGTCCTGATCTCCGCCAGTACCCATCTGTGATGAATGGTGAAGATACACAGAAAGATCATAATTACGGTAAGTACGTAATTTTCATTTCTCTGGAATACTTGGATCAGGCAGTCCAAATAGGGACTCAGAGGCATTGCAGACTCTGCAGTGCGGGGGTCCACACCGATGCCTCGGTCTCCTGCCAGTTTTCCTTCTTTTATCTCAAATCACAGTTTTTAGAACCTTGGGACACTCTTGGCGCCGTCTGTGGCATTGGGGTGTTTGTCGGCGCGTCTTTGGCACCGGAGTCTCTGTCGGTGCCGTCCTCGGCACCGGGGTGGGGGGGTCTGTCAGTGCCATCTGCGGTGCCGTTCGAGTCGCCACATGCTCCGTCGGTGATGTCCATGGTGCCGGGGGCTCTGTTGGCACTATCTGTGGTGCCGTGGGTCCTGTCACCGCCGTGGCCTCTGTCAGCACCGTGTGCTGGGCTGTTTCCGATGGTGTCAACTTCCTTGTGTTCGGCGCCGTGTTCTTCTTTGGTGCCGAGGCTTGGTGCGGTGCTGTCCAGCCTCCAGGGGTTCTTGACTCCAATTCCTTCCTCTTCTTCTTTTCCTACTGATTTTCACTCCTTTCCTGTCCATACAGTCCCTCCTGGACTGTCAGGAGATGATTTTGAGGCTGACCCAGATCTTTGGCTGGGTGACGATGTTGAAGGCGAGGGATCAATCCTGCTGTAGAACCTGTGGTCGAAGACCTTTCCTTTAAGTCTCTGCTTAAAAATTTAAATTCTACTCTTTCTCTCCAAACTACAGAGATGAATCCTGGGAAGCTTTTAAGACTGCAATACCTACATGTCCCGGAGATCCCTATGGATTTAACTCCTCTGGTACAACCCTTCTTCGAGACCCACTCTCAGATGGTATGGAACAATCCTGCTCTCATCCCTTCAGTGGCTAAGTCCACAGATAGGAAGTATGCTCCTCCCAAGGATCGCCCTATACTGGCCTCTCAAGCCTTTGCTGATCCCTTTGTAGTCTTAGCAGAGAATGACAAGGCCATCATCCCTCAGGCAAATACAGCCCGGCCTATAAACAAAGAATCTCGCAAGATAGACACCTTAGGTAAGAGAGTCTTTGCTGCCTCAACCCTGGGTATGTGTATTCAAACAACATGAAGTCTTGCTATATTATAGACATTAGCAGTTTGATCCAGCTCTAGAACTGCCCCGGAGTGAAATGGTTAAAACCATTCCAAAATAGAATTTTGGCACGAGAGCAGCTCTATCTGTGTCATTTCAAACTTGAACTGTCAGATTCTTTACTCCGCCTCAGTGAACAGTGCTCGGAGATTTCTCCTTCTGCTGGTTCATTTTCGGTTTAAAGAGTGTTTCTCGGTTGGATTTAACCGAGAATAGTTTTATTTAACATAAAACCGTTCGGTTCAAGCTCTATCTGTGGTAACCGTAAGTAAATGAAGGTTTGTCTGTGTGGAACTTGTGTTATCGGTTCGGTTTTGAACCAATCAGTGGGTTTAAAACTCATTTAAAACTAAAAATTACTATTTTAGAAGTGCGGTTCCGGTTCTTATCGGTTCTAAAAAAGCAGTTTATTCGTTTTTTCCAATATTCAGTAACCACGGTTAGAACCGATAAGGGTGTCTTGCCTGGCACTGTCAAGTAAAGGGCAAGTTTTTGGTTAGGCTATATTATGTCTGAGAAACCCAAAAGAAAAACCGGCCCACTGGGTTTCAACATTGTGATGTTTGTGGGGAAGTCTTTGCCAAGGCTGACCCACACACCATGTTTATTGTCTGGGGTTTGACCACCTCCAGTCAGACTGCCAGGTATGTAAGAATTTCCCTGCAGCCACCCTGGAAAAAAAAGATTGGGCAGGCTCAGGGAACGAGAGAGACCAAAGATCGCTGACCGGATGGCCAGCCGGTTCGGTGCCAGCCGAACCAGAGGAGTGCCTCTGACCAGGGCCGAGACTTCCTCGGCAAAGAAAAGCTGGTTCTGAGGAACCAATTCCAGTAAAGAAAACAAGAAAATCAGCAGGTCTGGAGTCCACAATTCCTTCTCCAACTGCTGCAGAGATAACAAAAGCCATACAAATTGTCCAGTCACTGTCTCAGGGTCCGTCCGAACCACCACTATCTGGTAAAAGGTCGGTTCGTCGGTCCCAGTGGTTCAGGATTATGATATTGAGGAATTTTATGAACCAGAGGAGGGAGGAGGATTATGAACAGTATGAATGTGGCTGGGAAGGTCTGGGTGTGCCCATTGAACGGACATCTCCCCAGACAGACCTTTAGAATCTCCCCTATGCTGTCTGAGTCCCCATCTCATTTTATGTTTTATAAAAGTTGCTGAAACCCTCCAGCTTCCTTTAGAAGAGGCTGTGGATGAGCAAGAGGAGCCTGATTTTGTAGAAATGATGGATATTCAGAGTCTAGGAGATTGTCTATTCCTTTACATAAGTCTTTTAGGAAACAAACAATTAAAATTTTAAAAGCTCCTAATTCTGTGCCTCCTGTAGATAAAAGATGGACAGAAGGTATACATTGTCAGGCCCTGATACAGAATTCCTTTCTCAGCAATGCAGTCATGTTGGGGTAGTTCAGGCTGCTGCCTGTGATAAAACCAATATTCCTTGGCTTCACATCCTCCTGACAAGGATTCCAGGAAGATTGATGCCATGGCAAAAAAACAGTATATGGCAGCCTCTCTGGGACTCAGGCAAGCAAATTATATGGCTTATGTAGCTAGGTATCAGAAATCTAGATGGGATACTGTTATGCAATTGGCCAAGCAGGCCCATGGCCAGCTGGCTAGTGAACTAGAACAGGTGGCTGCTGATGGCATTGAAGCCTCTAAGGTTCAGTTTCATGCTGCTGTGGATGTTAATGATGTTTTCTCTGGGGTCCTGGCCACATCTGTACTTTTCGTAGGTTTGCCTGGCTCAGGTGTACTAGTTTGTCACAGGATACCCAGACTAAGGCTATGGATTTTCCTGTGGTGGGAAATTCTCTGTTTGGAGAGCAGACAGAGAATTACATGAAGAAGATGGATGAATATAGGACTACTTACAAGAGTGCCCAGGCTAAGGAGCGGCAAGCCACTCCTCAAAGGCATGCCCCCAGGGGTAGGGGTAGGCCTTTTCACAGGCCTTTCTACCAGACTCAGGCCTCCTCTGCCTATGCTCAGAGGGGCTTCTTCAGAGGCAGGGGCAGACGAGGGGTGGGCAGACCTGCTCCCACCCCCCAGCCTAAAGCTCCTTCGAAACAGGCACCCTGATGGGGTGCCCAGGGCCGATTCTCCTGTACCAGTGGGGGGCAGGCTGGCTTACTTCAGTCAGAAGTGGGCTTTTTAACCTCAGACAAGTGGGTTCTGGAAGTAGTAAGCCAGGGTCTGGTTCTCAGCTTCAAAAGTTTCCCAAGTTGAAGCAGACTTTTTCTACAAGTGCTTCAGAGACCCTCGCTCTGAAACAGAGGTCTCATCCTGTTAGCTCTCAGAGCAGTAGAAGGGTTCTTCCCTGCATCAGGGTAGGGGTCTGTATTCCAGATACTTCCTTACCCCAAAAAGACAGGAGAATGGCGGCCCATTTTAGATCTCAGATATCTGAACAAGCATCTTTTGAAACTAAAGTTCAAAATGGTAACTCTGGCAATGATTTTACCTTCCCTAAGGCCAGGGGACTGACTAGCCTCCCTGGACCTCAAGGATGCCTATTTCCATGTCCTAATCAGAAGATCCCGTCGACAGTACCTCAGATTGAACTGCCCTCAGGTCATTACCAGTTCAGAGCAATGCCCTTGACCTTACCTCTGCTCAAGGGTATTCACAAAGTGTCTAGCAGTGGCAGTGGCCCACTTAAGGAGGCAGAGGATTGCTGTTTTCCCTATCTAGACGACTGGCTCATTGTAGGCCAGTCCCCAGAACAGGTAAAATCTCACCTGCAGGTCACCCAGCAGCTTCTCACCTCCTGGGTTTTCTGCTAAACCTACCAAACTCAGGTTCTGGAACCAGTCCAGGTACTCACCTTTATAGGGGCAGATGGACACAAAGCTAGCCAGAGCCTTTCTTCCCCCAGAAAGGGTAAGGAATTTAGTGGCTCTGGCCTCTTCCTTCACTCTGCAGGTCTCTCGACCAGCAAGACACTTTCTGCAGCTCCTGGGGCACATGGCTGCATCCACAGCTGTTGTGCAGGGAGCCAGATTTCAGATGAGAGACATTCAGTTTCATTTGAGAACCTTTTGGTCTCAGAGAAGAGACCCCCTTTTCAAGTTGGTCCCAGTGACTCGAACCTTGATCCTAGCTCTCCAGTGGTGGCAGGATCAGAGCAATTTAAGAGCGGGGGTCCCCTTCATTTCCCCTTCTCATGACTTGACTCTCACTATAGATGCTTCCCTTCTGGGTTGGGGAGCCCACATGGGCGACCTTTCCACTCAGGGAGTTTGGTCCCCCCAGGAATCCCTGCTCCACATCAATTTTCTGGAACTCAGAGCTGTCTTTTAGCTCTTCAAGCTTTCTGCATCTGTCCATGACAAGATGATACAAGTCAGAACAGATAACACCACAACAATGTGGTACATCAACAAACAGGGGGGCACTCGGTCTTCGGCCTTGTGCACCGAGGCAATGAAGTTGTGGTCTCTGGCCTATTCCCTGAACACTTCCCTCATAGCAGTTCATCTTCCAGGGAAGGACAATGTCCTAGCGGATGCCCTCAGCAGGATTTCCCAGGGCCATCACGAATGGTCCCTGGATCCTCAAGTGCTGGGGATAGTTTTTGCCAGGTGGGGCATCCCTCAGATCTTTTTGCAGCCCCAGACAATCACAAACTTCCTCTGTTCTGTTGCAGGCCTCCAGTGCTGGGCTCAGTTCCCCTGGATGCCCTTCTTCTGGATTGGGAGGAAGTTCCTCTATGCTTCCCCATTCAAAGTACTAGTCAAAATCAGATCTCAGCCTTGCAGGGTGATTCTGATTGCCCGGATGGGCCAGGCAGCCCTGGTACCCTCCTTCTGTCTCTGACAGTCCATCTTCCCCTGTGCCTCCCCAGGAATCACAATCTGTTGACTTGTGCCCAGGGAAGGGTTTGGTATCCGGACCTCAAATCCCTCAACCTCAAGGCCTGGCTCTTGAGGAGTTAGAGTTGCTGATTTACACCTCTCTCAGGGTGTTCTTGAGATCCTAAAGGCTTCCAGAAAGCCTTCCACTAGAGCTACTTATAGTTCTAAATGGAAAAGGTTTTCCATTTCGTGTGCTAGGAAAAATATTTCCCAGAATCTGCTGAATTGCCTATTTTGTTAGATTACATGGTACATCTTAATTCCTTGGGTCTCAGACCAGCTACCCTGAGAGTTCATTTGGCAGCTGTGTCTGCTTTTGTGTCAGCAGGAAAGTCATCCCTCTTTCCTCTCATCCTGTGTTTTCCTAGTTTTTAAGGATTACTCCATACTAATCCTCCCTTTAGGGAACCGCCCCTGCTTGGGACCTTAATGTTTGCATTGCCCAGTTAATGCAACCCCCTTTTGAACCTCTGTCTTCTGCAGAGCTTAAGTACCTAACTTGGAAAACTGTTTTTCTAGTGGCTATCACTTCTGCCAGATGCATAAGTGAATTGCAAGCCTTGTCCGTGGAGACTGACTTTATTTCCTTCCACAGGGATAAGGTAGTCCTTAGGACTAATAAGAAGTTTTTGCCTAAGGTGGTTTCAGATTTCCATCTTAATCAATCTATCTCCCTTCCAGTATTTTTCACTGATCACTCCTCTTTGGGTGAGAGGAGGTTGCACAAGCCTGGATGTTAAGAGAGCTCTTAGTTATTATATAGAGGCGTACCAAGGTCTGAGGTTCGAATCCTCCAACTTTTCCTTACCTATGGTGAAGTTGGAAAGGCAAACCTGCCACTAAGAGATCAATAGCCAGATGGATTGTCTCTTGTATCCAATTTGTTATCAGAAAGTGGGCAGAGGCCCCTGGTTTGAGGGCTCATTCTACCAGGGGTACAGCTGCTCTAGCTGCTGCCAGAGACATTCCTTTATTAGAGATTTGCCAGGCTGCTACTTGGAAAGCGGTACACACTTTTACCAAGCATTACTCCCTGGATGTCCAGGCCAGGAGAGATGCTCAGTTTGGCACAGCTGTTCTTCAGAGCCTATTCCTAAGTAGGTTCTGCCCTCCTCCATGGAGGTACTGCTGTGTATTCTGCTAATGTCTATAATATAGCAAGACTTCATGCTGTTTGAAGAAAAATTACTCACCTTAGTAATGTTGTTTCTTCTAATGGAGTCTTGCTATATTACAGAACCTCCCAACCTGCCCTCTCAGAACCTCTACTTGGTGGGGTGCGGGAAACTTAGTGTGGGCACTACTTATGTCCTGTTAGCATTTTGTCCCCTTTGGGACTTTGGGGATGTGTGTGTCGTGTGTGTGTGTTTTATTATACTTATGTTCCATTTTCATATTATTAGAATGGTGTTAGTATTTCTGGTCCCCTGACTTGAGTCTTGGGTGTTGGGACCATCAGTGGTTGTTATTATTTAGGTAGCCATTTGGCTAGTGTGAGTTACAGCTTCCACACAGACCTTAGTGAGTTTGGCTTGTAAAGATCTGACAGTTCAAGTTTGAAATGACACAGATAGAGCTGCTCTCGTGCCAAATTCTATTTTGGAATGGTTTAACCATTTCACTCGGGGCAGTTCTAGAGCTGGATCAAACAGCTAATGTCTATAATATAGGAACTCCATTAGAAGAAACAACATTACTAAGGTGAGTAATTTTTCTTGCCAGCTACCAGGGCTATTTTTCTCAATATGGTATGTCCTTTCAAACAACATGAAGTCTTGCTATATTATGACATATGCAGTGAGTCCCAACCTTCGAACTGCTCCGTAGGTGAAAGAGTTAACTTTCCATGCCAGGCATGGAACTTTGAGCTCGAGCTCGGTTGAAAACTCTATCTGTTGTTCTTCAAACTCAAACTGTCAGATTCTTTACTCCGCCTCACTGAACAGTCGCTTCAGAGATTTCTCCTTCTGCTCGGTTCATTTTGTCGGTTAAAGTTTAACGTTTTCGTTTTTTAACTGTATTTAAACCTCAATTGGTCGGTTCAAGCTCTATCTGTGGTATTTGTAAGTACTAGATAGGTTTTACATTTTCTTTCTGTGTGGAACTTGTAAACGGTTTCATCGGTTCGGTTCGAACCGATCAGAGTGTTTCTATTACATTTACTATTTTTAGAAGTGCGGTTCCCGGTTCTTATCGGTTTTTAAAAAATGGATTTCATTACGTTTTTTTCCACGACCCGTGACACGGTTGGGAATCGATAAGGGAGTCTTGCTTGCCGGATTGCCATAAACGGGCAAGTTTTTAGTTAGGCTGGCACTATGTCTGAGAAACCCAAAAGAAAAACCGGACCCACTGGGTTTCAACACTGTGTTGTCTGTGGGGAAGCCTTTGCCAAGGCTGACTCCCACACCACCTGTGTTTATTGTCTGGGGTTTGACCACCTCAATGCAGACTGCCAGATTTGTAAAAGTTTTCTTGCAGCTACCCTGGATAAAAGAGTTGGTAGGCTCAGGGAAAGGGAGGCCAAAAAGTCCGCTGAACCAGGTGGCCAGCCCGGTTCGGTTGAAACCGAACCGGAGGGAGTGCCCTCTGACCAGGGCGAGACTTCCTCGGGCAAAAGGAGAGCCGACTCTGAGGAGTCAGTTCCAGCAAAGAGAACTAGAAAATCAGCTGGTGTGGAGCCAAAACTTTCCTCTCCAACCGCTGAAGAAATAGCTAAAGCAATAAAAATTGTTCAGTCACTCTCCCGGTTCCGACCGAACGGCACCATCAAATAGCGTACGGTTCCACGGTTCAAGAGTATGATTTAGAGGAATTTTATGAACCAGAGGAGGAAGAGGAGTATGAGGAGAGTGAATGTGATTTGAAGTCTGGATGTGTCCATTGAACCGGACATCTCTAGACAGACCTTCAGAGTGTCTCCCCTAGACTTTCTGAGTCCCGTCTCATTTTATGTTTTATAAAAAGTGACTGAAACCCTCCAGCTCCCTATGGAGGAAGCTGTGGATGATCAAGAAGATCCTGATTATGTAGAAATGGTGGATATCCCAGAGTCTAGGAGACTGTCTATTCCTCTGCATAAATCTTTTTGGAAACAGACAGTAAAAATTCTAAAAGCTCCTCACACTATACCTCCTGTTGATAAAAGAATGGACAAAAGGTATACATTATCAGGCTCTGATACGGAGTTCCTTATACAACAATGCAGCCATGTGGGGATTGTGCAGGCTGCAACCTGTGACAAGGCAAATATTCCCTTGGCCTCTCACCCCCCCTGACAAGGACCCCAGAAGGGTTGATGCCATGGCAAAGAAACAGTACATGGCAGCATCCTTGGGACTCAGACAGGCAAATTATATGGCTTGTGTTGCTAGATATCAGAAATCCAGATGGGACACTGTTACGGCTCTAGCAAAGCAGGTTCCTGGCCAGCTTGCCAAGGAGCTGGAGCAGGTGGCTGTGGATGGTATTGAGGCATCCAAGGTGCAATTCCATGCTGCAGTGGACTATAATGATGTATCATCTAGAGTCATGGCTACATCTATGGCCCTCCGTAGAATGGCTTGGCTCAGATGTACTAGCCTGTCACAGGATACCCAGACTAAGGCCATGGATTTCCCTGTTGTGGGCAACTCTCTGTTTGGGGAGCAAACAGAGAATTACAGGAAGAAAATGGATGAATATAGGACCACCTATAGGAGTGCACAGGCCAAGGAAAGGCAGGCCACTCCTCAAAGACAGCCTCCCAGGGGCAGGGGCAGGCCTTTTCATAGGCCTTTTTACCAAGTCCAGTCCTCCTCTTCAGCTTATGCAGAGAGGGGGTTCTTCAGAGGGAGAGGCAGACAGGGTGCAAGCAGACCTGCCTCCACCCCTCAGCCTAAAGCCCCTGCCAATCAGGCACCCTCATGGGGTGCCCAGGGCCGATTCTCCACTACCTGTAGGGGGCAGGCTGGCTTACTTTGTCCAGGACTGGGAGTCTCTAACATCAGACAAGTGGGTCCTGGAAGTAGTAAGCCAGGAAATAGTTCTCAGCTTCAAAAAATTTCCAAAAATGAGAACCAGATCCTTTCCACCTGCAAATCCTTCAGAGGCTCTTGTCCTAGAAGCAGAAGTCTCTACCCTCCTGGCTCTCAGAGCTGTGGAAAGGGCTCCACCCTACACCAGGGGCAAAGTTATTGCTCAGGTACTTCCTTACCCCAAAAAAGACAGGAGAATGGCGGCCCATCCTGGATCTCAGGTATCTAAACAAGCACCTTTTAAAACCAAAATCAAAATGGTGACTCTGGGAATTATTTTACCCTCTTTAAGGCCAGGGGACTGGCTAGTGTCCCTGAACCTCAAGGATGCCTATTTTCATGTTCTCATCAGAAGCTCCCATCAAAAGTACCTCAGATTCGAGCTGCCCTCAGGCCATTACCAGTTCAGAGCAATGCCCTTTGGCCTCACATCTGCCCCAAGGGTATTCACAAAATGCCTAGCAGTAGCAGTTGCCCATTTAAGAAGGCAAAAAATTGCCATCTTTCCTTACCTGGACAACTGGCTCATAGTAGGCCAGTCTCCAGACCAAGTCAGGTTACATCTTCAGGTAACTCAGCAACTGCTAACTTCTCTAGGTTTCCTTCTCAGTCTTCCAAAGTCAGTCCTAGAACCTGTCCAGCTTCTCATCTTCATAGGTGCAGAACTGAACACAAAAGAAGCCAGAGCCTTCCTTCCTCTGGAAAGAGCAAGGACCCTGATTTCTCTGGCTTCCTCCTTCACCCTGCAGGTCTCTCGACCAGCAAGGCATTTTCTCCAGCTCCTGGGACACATAGCTGCTTCCACAGCAGTAGTGCAGGGAGCCAGATTTCAGATTTGGGACATCCAGTTCCATTTGAGAGCCTTTTGGTCTCAAAGGAGGGACCCTCTAACCAAATTAATCCCAGTGACTTGAACCCTGATCCAAGCCCTTCAGTGGTGGCAGGACCAGGGCAATTTGAGACAGGGGGTTCCCTTCACCCCTCAGTCTTACTCCTTAATCCTTATTACAGATGCATCCCTCTTCTGGTGGAGAGCTGACACGGGCGACCTCACTGCCAGGGATTGTGGTCCCCTCAGAATCTCTGCTCCACATCAATTTGTTGGAACTCAGAGCAGTTTTTCTAGCACTTCAAGTTTTTTCTAAATCTGTTCAGAACAAAGTTATTCAGGTCAGAACAGACAATACCACCAGAATGTGGTACATCAACCAGCAAGGGGGCACTCGGTCTACGGCCTTGTGCACCAGAGCAATGAAGTTGTGGTCTCTGGCTTACTCTCTGAACACCTCCCTTGTAGCAGTTCACCTCCCAGGCAAGGACAATGTCCTGGCAGATGCTCTCAGCAGGATTTCCCAGGGCCATCACGAATGGGCTCTGGATCCCTAGTACTGGAGGTGGTATTTGCCAGATGGGGCACACCCAGCATACCTCTCAACTGTCCCTGATTTTCAGGGACGTGATTTGTCTAAAAATTTTACTCTGCCCTCCTAAAATTGTGTTTCTGTGACTAAACAGTGGGGTTATAAGTACAAAATAATATCAAACGTAAAAGTTACAGACTTGTTCTTTCTTAGTTGATTTTTTTAAGCCTTGTCCCTGATTTATATGGGGAGGTTGAGAGGTATGCACCCCAGTTAGATCTTTTTGCAGCCCCAGACTATCACCAACTTCCCCTTTTTTGTTGCAGGCCCCCAGTGTTGGGCTCAATCCCCCTGGATGCCTTCCTTCTCAGTTGGGAAGGGAAGTTTCTCTACGCCTTTCCCCCCTTCCCTCTTCATTTCAAAGTGCTAGTCAAAATCAGATCTCAACCCTGCAAGATGATCCTGATTGCTCCAGACTGGGCCAGACAGCCCTGGTACCCACTCCTTATGTCTTTAGCAGTCCACCTTCCCCTGTGTCTTCCCAGGAATCCCAATCTGTTATCCTGTGCTCAGGGGAGAGTTTGGTACCAGACCTCAAATCTCTCAATCTCAAGGCCTGGCTCTTGAAGAGTTAGAGTTGCTGACCTACACCTCTCCCAAGATGTATTGGATATCCTGAAGGCTTCTAGGAAGCCTTCCACCAGAAACTACTTATAATTCCAAATGGAAGAGAGATTTTCCATATGGTGCTCTCAAAGCATATTCCCCAGAATCTGCTGGTTTACCACCGGTCCTGGACTGTATGGTCCATCTAAATCACTGGGCTGAGACCAGCTACCCTAAAAGTGCACCTTGCAGCCGTGTCTGCTTTCTTATCAGCAGATAAACCCTTTTCTCTTTCAGCCCATCCTGTTTTCTCCAAGTTTTCCAAAGGGTTGCTTCACACCAACCCCCCATTCAGGGATCCTTCCCCTGCCTGGGATCTTAATATTTGCATTACCCAGCTTATGCAACTCCCTTTTGAGCACTTGTCTTCAGCAGAGCTTAAGTACTTGACTTGGAAAACTGTGTTTTTGGTAGCCATCACTTCTGCCAGACACATAAGTAAGTTACAAGCATTGTCAGTGGAGCCTGATTTTATCTCTTTACACAGAGATAAGGTAGTCCTCAGGACTAACAGAAAGTTCTTGCCTAAGGTGGTTTCAGATTTCCACCTTAATCAATCTACGTCTCTCCCTGTGTACTTCACTGACCATTCCTCCTCTGGTAAGAGGAGGTTGCACAGTTTAGATGTCAAAAGATCCCTTAGCTACTACATGGATCATACCACGGGTCACAGGTTTGACTCCCTCATACTGTTCCTCACTTATGGTGAGGTTGGCAAAGGGAAACCTGCCACTAAAAGATCCATTGCCAGGTGGATCATCTCTTGTATCCAATTCTGCTATGAAAAACTGGGTAAAGTTCCTCCCTCAGGCCTGAAGGCTCACTCTACCAGAGGTACAGCTGCATCTCTGGCTGCAGGGACATCCCTATCCTGGAATCGTCGAGCAGCTACCTGGAAAACAGTTCACACTTTTACCAAGCATTACTCCCTGGACATCCAGGCTAGGAATGATGCTCGGTTTGGCACAGCGGTGCTTCAGAGCCTATTTCCTAAGTAGGTTCTGTCCCTCCTCCATGGAGGTACTGCTGTGTAGTCTGCATATGTCATAATATAGCAAGACTTCATGTTGCTTGAAGAAAAAATTACTCACCTTAGTAATGTTGTTTCTTCTGATGGAGTCTTGCTATATTATGACCTCCCCCCGCCTGCCCCTCTCAGAACCTTTACTTTTGGGATGTGGGTGGACAGGGCAGTGTTGGCACTTAGTAGATGCCCACCTTGTTTTTCACCCCTCCTTTTTGGGGTGATCTGTGTTGAGTTTGTCATTTTTTGGGTCTCCTGACTTGAGTCTTTGTTTTGGCACCAAAAAATGTGTTTATATAATTAATAGCCAGTTGGCTAGTGTAGGTTTACAGCTTCCACACAGAGTCTTAGTGAGTTTTGCTCGTAAAGATGTGACAGTTTGAGGTTGAAGAACAACAGATAAAGTTTTCAACCGAGCTCGAGCTCAAAGTTCCATGCCTGGCATGGAAAGTTAACTCTTTCACCTCCGGAGCAGTTCGAAGGTTGGGACTCACTGCATATGTCATAATATAGCAAGACTCCATTAGAAGAAACAACATTACTAAGGTGAGTAATTTTTTCTTGGCATTCGCTCAAACAGATGGTAGAAGCTCTGCCCGAATCAGAAATTAATTCAGAGCTACTTCAGACCATAACCAGGGGTATCAAGTCCAATAACTAACAGGTTAAAGCTGCAATGGATGCCTTCAATACTGCTTCCCGAGCGGCAGCAGCTGGTATTTGCACCTATTGCTACTCTTGGCTATGTACTTCGGGCTTCACGAATGATGCCCAGCAGCAGGTCATGGCTTTTTTTTTTCCTCCAATTTAACCAAGTGAGACACACCAAGCTGAAAGCTTGTTTACAGGTGCAGCCTGGGAGCACAAGGAAATTAAGTGACTTGCTCAGGGTCACACAGTATGCAAGTCGGGGCTGTGGGATTCAAACACAGGTCTCCAGGTTTGCAGCTCAGAGCCTTAAACCACTGTGTCATTCTGCTTCCTTTACTCTTCGATGGTATGTATCTGTTCAGGCCCCAGGTAAAGCAAGCTCTGGAGGCCACACAGAAGACTAGGTCTGCCATTAAAACGTCTCAATTCGCTCCCTCCCGGGGGGGGGGTGCCAACAAGCGTCAATTTCACAACCGTCAGTCCTTTTGTGGTAGAGGAGGTTTTAACAAAAACCACAACCCTTAGCCACAGAAGAAAATGCAGCAGAAGGCACAAGGCCCCAAAGCGCCCAGTGCCACCTTCTGAGTTTCTGGCCCAGGTCCCACCTCAACTGTCTGAGGGGGACGCTTCCTCAGCGGTGGGAGGACTTCTGACTTAGTTCTTCAGCCAGTCTAAATCCATAACATCAGACAAATGGGTCCACCGGATAATCCGCGAGGGGTACTCGCTCACTCTTTCGGAAATCCCTCCGGCTAATCGCCCTCAAACGACAGCCCAGGCTATCAGCAGTACAGTCAGACCTTCTTGCTTCTGAGGTCCAAGGCCTTTGGAACAACAGGGCAGTAGAAGTAGTTCTGCTGGATTAACGAAACACAGGATCTTACTTCGAGAGGGTTCTTGCAGTAGGTAATTACATATAGGACTGAAGCTGGGAAGCGTCAGGACCCCACGGAAAATTTCTAGCTAGCAGTCTCTGGCTGGGGACCTCCCCCACGTCAAGTGACCGACGTCATGCGACGTCAGTATAAAGGGGTGGACCCCCACGCACGCATCCAGTTCTTTCCCGCCGTTAGCATATGTTAGCGCCTCGCAAGTAAGCTCACTGCTTCATCAGTCGATCGTTGGTATTTTCACCACTAATTTTTCGAATTTTATTCAAATTCACATCAGTTTTTTCTTCAGCTACCGTGTATGTCGTCGTCTACTCCATCCAAGCGCAAGAACAAATGCGATTCCTGTGGCGCTGAGCTCCCGCACAAGGATGGACACTCCCAGTGCCTGTTCTGCATAGGCCTGGATCACCTCATGGAGAAGTGTCAGCACTGCCAACAGTTTAATGCTGCCACCTGCAGACGGAGGCAGCAGTCCCTGGAGGCCCACATTTTAAAACAGAAAATGGTCTCCATGCAGAAGGAGCTGAAGAAGCTTCGGTAGGCCTCTACTTCCCCTGAGGGTCACCGCAAGAAGAAGAAGAACCAGGACAAGGACTCCTCTTTCACAGTGGCAGCAACTCCGGCTGGAGTCGCGGTACTGAAGGTAACGTCCCCTCTGGGGGACCGTTTCATGACGGCCATCTTGGAGACTTCCAAGGTGGGGGCGAGCTCACACTTGGGCCCCTCCGAAGCCTCTGGGTTAAAGAAGGCAGCTGCTCCCAGTAGACCTGCCACCGTGCGGCCTTCTGATTCGAGCGGCCCCGGTAAGCTGGATGTCAGCTCCTCTGATGCCCACACGGGCAAGGTCAATAAGACGCCCGACCCTTCGGGGCAGCACAGGACCTCCAAACGCCGCCAAGGCCGCCCCTCCCTTCGCGGCCTTCGTCTAACATTGGGTCTGATAAGTTGGACGCCGGCTCCTCCGACGCTTGCCCAGACCCCGCCGGTAAGTCAGACATTGGCCCCCACTAACTACTGCATGGCATTAGAGCCGACGCCGAAGCCTACATGCAGCTCACCGTAACGTTCGCTGTTGCACTCCGAGGCTCAAGCGTCTTCTTTGTTGGACCCTGGGGACGTTAGTCCTACTTTCCCGGGTGACACAGAGGATGCAGGTACGCTGCCATCAGGTCTCCCTCCCGCTGGACCAGATGACCTGATGTCAGACCCTTGGATGCTGGCTCCAACGCTGGCCTACCCGACACCGGGCGACATCCTCTTGCCAGACGCCGTCCCTACGCCGGGCCTGTTGCCCGCCAGGCCTCCCGTTCCGGATCCACCCACTGGGCCGCTCCCAGGGCCTTCTACTCCATCAGAGCCCCTGGTGCCCGGGTATCTGACCCTGTTGTGTCCAACGCCATCCTACTTGGGGCCACAGTACCCGCTGCCCCAGTACCCAACGCCGGGCTTCCCATTGTTGGGTTATGGATACTCGCCGTATGGATATCCCCAATATCCATATCCCCTTCTTCCTCCACCTAAACCACCCCCTCAGCTGGCGGTAGACCTGAAGGAGACTCTGGCTTCCTGGTGGGCTGAGGCCAAGGCTCAGCTCACCAGGGAGGTGGAGAGCTGTCTTCTGATGCCTGACCCGGTTCCAGACTCCCTTCATCAGAGGCAAGAGACTCTTCCCCCCCTGACACCAGAGGTGAGCCCTTCGGTTCCAGGGCAGGGGAGGACCGCTTCCCTGAGGGCTGCCCAAGGGGTCCATTCCTCCCCCGTGCTGTGAGGGGTCTTCCTCTTCAGATACCTTGGACGATTCTGACAGGTTCTCTGATCCGGATGACGAGCCACGCACTCCAGACAAGCCCAGGCCTAGGACTCCTCTGAAGTCTTCTCTGGAAGATCCATCCTTTCTGGAGTTGCTGCGTAAGATCCAGACTATTCACCAGTGGCAATGTTTGCAGCTGGATCCACAGCGGAAAAAAAATCACTGCTCATTTGGATCTGCTCAAGACCGCTCCAACACAGATTCCACCCTGGATCTAGCCTCATGCGGACCTTGTTTCCACCATGTGGAAACAACTGTTGGCATTAGCCACCCCCTTCCAAGGAAGGCGGATAGTCTATACCAGGCTCCGGAGGGTGTTGGTTCCCTGGATACACACCCTAAGGCCAATTCGGTCCTAATTAGCACCGCTAACAGCTTTACGGCTAACCCTAAGCATTTGAACTCATCACCACCTGACAAGGAATCCCGTCTTCTGGACCAGTATGGGAAGAAGGTCTATGTTTCTTCCATTCAGGTAATAAGTGCCCTTAATTATGTTGCTCACATGGGGGATTACCAGAAGGCGATCCTTAGTGAGGTGGAAGCCAAATTGGACTCCTTTCCTGAGTCACAGACTAAGCTGGAAGCGGCAGATCTGGTCCGGTCTGCTTGTTCGGTCAGTCAGCACATGCTTCATGCCACGTACGATGCAGTGGATGCTGCTGGTTGGAGCTTGGCTTTCACCGTGTGTTTACGGCATCATGACTGGTTCTGAGTGTCAGGTTTGGTACCGGAGGTGCAGTCTGCTATCCAGAACTTGCCCTTCAGGGGTTCTGTGCCGTTTGGTGGGGATGTCAAGGACATAATCACCGATCTTCAAGAGAAGGGTACTGCACTAAAGTCTGTGAACTCTATGTACAGGCCCCCTCAGGGTCAGCATCGCCCCTTTTGCAAACGTTCTTGGTCCAAAGTGAAACCTTAGGGCAAGCAGGCCACCAAACGTCTGGCCCCTCTGGCTGCCAAGCCCCCGCCACCCAAAAAGTGGTAGGAGCTTCAGCCGCAATGCTGTCCCACACCTCCTAACTCCTCTCCTCTCCCACTGCCTCTGGACCTTCCAGAGGAACCAGTAGGAGGGAGGTTCTCCTTCCATCTGCCGGGTTGGGAGAGGATCACTGCAGACACTTGGATGCTCCAGCTAATAGCAGACGGGCACTCAGTCAAGTTTCTACGGAAACCACCAAGAACACCCCACCCCCCAGGTCATCTTACTCTCTGCAACAGCTTCTTCTGGTCCAGGAAGAAATATCCTCCCTTCTGCTGAAGGCAGCGATAGAGCCTGTCCCATCCCACCTTTGGGGGACAGGTTACTACACCCATTTCTTCTGGTTCCAAAGAAATCAGAAGACGTGAGGCCTATCCTACACCTCAGCTCCCTGAACCTGTTCATGGAGTACAACCAGTTCAGAATGCTCTCTTTACAGAGCCTTCTGTCCCTACTGCGGCCGCGACAGTGGCTGTGTGCCCTAGACATGAAGGATGCCTACCTGCATATCCCTACTCGCCCTTCCCACCGCATATACCTTCATTTTTCATTTCGGGGGACCACTACCAGTTCAAGGTCCTCCCATCTGGTCTTTCCTCAGCGCCCCGAGTGTTCACCAAATGCCTTTCCATCGTAGCAGCCCACCTGCGTACCCAGGGAGTTCAGGTTTTCCCGTATCTGGACGCTTGGCTCCTGGTGGTCCCATCCAAATAGAAACTCCTGCGTTCCCTTTCCCTTACCCCGCAGGTTTTTACCAGCCTGGGTATTACCATCAACCATGCCAAGTCCCATTCAAACAACATGAAGTCTTGCTGTATTCTGACTATTGCAGTTAGCCCCAGCACTTGAACTGCTTTGGAGAGAAAAGAGTTAAATTCTATGCAGGGCTCGAGCTCGGTTCAAACCTCTGTCTGCTGCACTTTGAAATGTATCTGTCAGATTCTTTACTCTGCCTAACTGAACAGTGGCTCTGGAGATTTCTCCTTTGCTCTCGGTTCGGTCGGTTTAAAAATCATCGGCTTACCAATATTCTCGCATATGTTTTTCAGTTCAGATCCCTGTCTGTGGTACAGTAAGTGCATAGGTGATGGACTTAGCTAGATAAAGTGTGTGGAAATTGTAAAGTGAATTTGTGTGACCAGTTCAGCTGAGCCGGTTTCTGGGTTAGTGATTGTTTTCTTTTTTTTAATGTGAGGTACCGATCCTCATCGGTTTTAAAAAAAACGTGTTTTCATTTTTTTTAAATACCCGTAACATGGTTAGAAACTGATAAGGGTGTCTTGCCTGGCAGTTGCAATAAAAAGGGTAAGGGTTTAGTTATGGCTTTGTCTGAAAAATCTGTGGAAAAAAAAGACGGGCCCACTGGGTTTCAGCACTGCAGTGAGTGTGGGGAGGCCTTTGCTAAGGCCGACCTCCACACCACTTGTGTTTACTGTCTGGGTTTTAGTCACTTAGAGTCAGACTGCCAAATCTGTACGAATTTCCCTAAAGCCACCTTGGACAAAAGGTTGGGCAGGCTTAGGGAAAAAAGGCAGAGAAGTCTGCTGACCCGGATGGCCAGCCCAGTTTGGTTCCGACCGAACCAGAAGGAGTGCCCTCTGACTAGGGCAAGACTCCTTCAGGCAAAAGGAGAGCCGATTCTGAGGGATTAGGTCCATCAAAAGGAAAAAGAAAAGACAAATCAGCCGGTTCGGATCCAGAACTGAATTATCCGACTGCCGAGGAAAGTGCCTGAGAGAGTCGCATAGTGGAATTGCTTAGTTCAGTTCCAACTGATACGGAGCCTTCTGGCAGACGTTCGGTCCGGTTGGTTTCTGTGGTTCAAGATTATACCCCTGAAGAGTTTTATGAACCAGACTTGGAGGGGGAAGATGATTATGATGATGATGATGGAACTGAAGGTCTGGATGAGCCTATCGAACTGGACATCTCCCCAGACCTGTCTTCTGGTGTTTCCCTTCCCAGGCTTTCTAAGTCCCCTTCCCACTTTATGTTCTACAGAAAAGTGGCAGAAATCCTCCAGCTCCCTATCGTGGAAGTTGTTGAGGAACAAGAGAAGCCTGACTTTGTGGAGATGATGGATATCCCAGAGTCCAAGAGGTTGTCTATTCCCCTTCACAAGTCTTTTGGGAAACTGACACAAAAGCTGTTAAAAACTCCAAATTCATTATCTACTGTGGACAGATGGATGGACAAGAGGTACATGCTGTCAGACTCAGGTATGGCGTACTTGTACCAGCAATGCAGCCATGTTGGGGTTGTGTAGGCTGCAGCCTGTGATAAGGCTAACATTCCCTTGGCTTCACAGCCCCCAGATAAAGACTCCAGGAAATTGAATGCTTTGGCAAAAAAGCAGTACATGGCATCCTCTTTGGGACTTAGGCAGGCAAATTACATGGCCTATACAGCCAGATACCAGAAGTCCAGGTGGGTCACTGTACTGGCACTTGCTAAGCAGGCCCTTCCCCAGCTTGCCAAGGAGCTGGAGAAGGTGGCTGCTGATGGGATTGAGGTATCAAAGATTCAATTTCATGCTGCTCTGGACTCCAGTGATGTTTCATCTGCAGTCATGGCTATGTCTGTCTCTCTTCGGAGACTGGCTTGGCTCAGGTGAACTAGCCTTTCTCAGAATATCCAGGCTAAGGCCATGGATTTTCCTGTGGTTAATAATTCTCTGTTTGGGGAGCAGACAGAGAATTATATGAAGAAAATGGACAAATACAGGACCACCTATAGGAGTGAACAGGCCAAGGAAAGGCAGGCAACTCCTCAAAGGCAGCTGTCTAGGGGCAGGCCTTTTCATAGGCCTTTCTACCAAGCACAGGCCTCTTCTTCTTTTTCTCATAGGAGGCTCTTCAGAGGGAGAGGCAGAAGGGGGTTGAGCAGGGCTGCATCCACCTCTCAGCCTAACACTTCTGCCAAGCAGACACCCTGTGGTGTCAGCCCGGGTCGACTCCCCCATTCCTGTAGGAGGCAGGTTGGCTTACTGTTTCCAGGACTGGAAGTCTGTTACCTCAGACAAGTGGGTCCTGGAAGAAGTAGGCCAGGGACTGGCTCTCAGCTCCAAAAAAATTCCCAAAGCTGAGAGTCAGATCTTTTCCACCTGCAAACATCTCCGAAACCATTGCCCTAGAGGCAGAAGTTTAATCTCTTCACAAGTAAACCACACTGTGGGATGATCTTCCTGGACATAAGTCTCCACCACTTATTCACACTATTGGGATCTGTGCCGGAGGCACTAGGACCCATCGGGAGCAAACTTTTGCTGGAGGTGCGCCAGGGCCATGCAGGGAATGGCCACGAGCCATGTAGCTTCAGCGTGGTAATAATGACTATCTCGGCGTCGACCCTCCAACCGCCTCAGTTCCTTTTTTTCCGCTGTCGACTGCGCTTCAGTGACAACGTCGCTCGCCTGTCGGGAGTCAAACTTCAAACTAGCAGCATAGTTTTCAGTTTTTATTATTTTGTAGTATTATCTCAATACAGTATCGCTTAAGTTTATTCTTATTTTTAAATTAAAATAAAATAAAGAAGTCTCAGCCTACATTGACGGGGTCGACCATGAGCAGGTCAGGTGACGGTAGGGAGACTTGGTATGAAAGCTGTTCAGTCAATCGGGCTGGGTCTGGTCCACTGCCTTCTCCGGAAGGGGGTCTGACAACAGTCAGTCAATACCCGAGGATGGGCGGTCCCAGCGGGCTTGTAAAATAAACGGTCGCATTCTCGGCACCGTTCGGCCTCGAGCTCTTCTTCGGCCCACAGGTCTAAAAAGAGAAGGCATCACTCGAGGTCGCCCTCTGATATGTCTGCGCGTAGACGTTCGGTTATTGGGGCTAGTTGCCAGTCTCCTCCTTTGGAGTCGCCAACCTCTGCTTCTGGTAGCCAGCGGCTTCGACATCGGAGCCCTACCCCGCCCGCAGGTAGGTCTTCAGATGAGCAGTTTCATCAGTGGGCCGCTCTTATGGAGCAATGGGCTCGGAGGTTGGTTCAGCTGCCTGGCTCGGTCGCTCGTGGGCCTTCGGGCTCTTTGGGCAACCAGGTAGGGCGGTTGGGCTTTTCTGGTTGCGCGGCACCTTCTTCGGTGCCGTCGATTCCACGCTTAGGTGTTCAAACAACATGAAGTCTTGCTATATTATGACAATTGCAGTTTGTCCCACCATTAGAACTGCTCCGGAGGTGAAAGAGTTAACTCCATTCCATGAATGGAACTTAGAGCACGAGCTCTAAAGAGAAGCTCTGTCTGTGTAGTTTCAAACCTGAACTGTCAGATTCTTTACTCCGCCTCACTGAACAGTCGCTCCGGAGATTTCTCCTACTGCTGGTTCATTTCCGGTTTAAACAGTGTTTCTCGGTTCGATTCAACCGAGAATAGTTTTATTTAACCACAAAACCCGATCGGTTCAAGCTCTGTCTGTGGTATCGTAAGTAATTCATATTTTAATTCTGTGTGAACTTATAGTTTTATCGGTTCGGTTTTGAACCGATCAGCTTAGGTTAAAACTTAAAGTTTTAAATTTGAGATTTTAGAGTGCGGTTCCGGTTCTTATCGGTTCTAAAAACCCGGATTTCATTCGTTTTTCCAATACCGTGATACGGTTAGGAACCGATAAGGTGTCTTGCCTGGCACTGCCGTTTAAAGGGCAGTTTTCTGGTTAGGCTGGTATTATGTCTGAGAAACCCAAAAGAAAACCGGCCCACTGGTTTCAACACTGTGATGTCTGTGGGGAAGTCTTGCTAAGGCTGACCACACACCACATGTGTTTATTGTCTGGGGTTTGACCACCTCCAGTCAGACTGCCAGATTTGTAAAATTTCCTGCAGCCACCCTGGAAAGAGATTGGGCAGGCTCAGGGAGCAGAGGCAAAAAGTCCGCTGACCCGGATGGCCAGCCCGGTTCGGTGCCAACCGAACCGGAGGGAGTGCCCTCTGACCAGGGCGAGACTTCTTCGGCCAAATGAAAAGCTGGCTCGGATGAACCAGTTCCAGTAAAGAGAACAAGAAAGTCAGCAGGTTTGGAGTCCAAAATTCTTACTCCAACTGCTGCAGAGATAGTAAGAGCTATTCAGATTGTCCAGTCACTTTCTCGGTTCCGTCCGAACCGCCACTATCTGGTAAAGGTCGGTTCGATCGGTTCCATCTGTTCAGGAATATGATGTTGAGAGTTTTATGAACCAGAGGAGGGAGGATGATTATGAACAGTATGAATGTGACTTAGAGGTCTGGGTGTGCCCATTGAACGGACATCTCCCAGACAGACCTTTTGAATCTCCCCTATGCTTTCTGGGTCCCCCTCTCATTTATGTTTTACAGAAGGTTGCTGAACCTCCAGCTTCCTTTGGAGGAAGCTGTGGATAAGCAAAGAGGAGCCTGATTTTGTAGAAATTATGGATATACCAGAGTTTAGGAGATTGTCTATTCCTTTGCATAAGTCATTTAGAAACAAACAATAAAATCTTAAAACTCCTAATTCTGTGCTCCTGTAGATAAAAAGATGGACAGGAGGTACACACTGTCAGGTCCTGATACAGAATTCCCTTCTCAGCAATGCAGTCATGTTGGGAGTAGTTCAGGCTGCAGCCTGTGATAAAGCTAATATTCCCTGGCTACATCCTCCTGACAAAGGATTCCAGGAAGATTGATGCCATGGAAAAAACAGTACATGGCAGTGTCCTTGGGACTCAGGCAAGCAAATTATATGGCTTATGTAGCAAGGTATCAGAAATCTAGATGGGATACTGTTATGGATTTAGCCAAACAAGCCCTGGCCAGCTTGCTAGTGAGCTGGAGCAGGTGGCTGCCGATGGCATTGAGGCTTCTAAGGTGCAGTTTCATGCTGCTGTGGATTTTAATGATGTTTCCTCTAGGTCCTTGGCCACATCTGTAGACTTTTACGTAGGTTGACACTAGCTCAGGTGTACTAACTTGTCTGGGATACCCAGTCTAAGGCTATGGATTTTCCTGTGGTGGAAATTCTCTGTTTGGGGAGCAGATAGAGAATTATATGAAGAAGATGGATGAATATAGGACTACCTATAAAAGTGCCCAAGCCAAGGAGCGCAAGCCACTCCTCAGAGGCACACCCCAGGGTTAGGGGGAAGCCTTTCCACGACTGCTTACCAAACCCAGGCCTCCTGCTTATGCTCAGAGGGGTTCTTCAGAGGCAGAGGCAGATGGGGCGCGGCAGAGGCCTGCCCCACCCCTCAGCCTAAAAGCACCTGCCAAGCAGGCACCCTGATGGGGTGCCCAGAGACAGATCTCCTTTACCAGAAGGGGCAGGTTGACTTACTTCAGTCAGAACTGGGTGTCTTTAACTTCAGACAAGTGGGTTCTGGAAGTAGTAAGCAGGTCTGGTTCTCAGCTACAAAAGTTCCCAAAGATGAGAATCAGGTCTTTTCCACCTGCAGCTCTTTGAGACCTTTACTCTAGAAGCAGAGGTCTCCAACCCTGTTAAGCCGGTGAAAGGGTTCCTCCCCTACACCAGGGCAAGGGCCTGTACTCCAGATACTTCCTTACCCCAAAAAAGACAGGAGAATGGCGGCCCATTTTAGACCTCAGATATCTGAACAAGCATCTTTTGAAACCAAAGTTCAGAATGGTAACTCTGGCAATGATTTTACCCTCTCTAAGGCCAGGGGACTGGCTAGCTTCCCTGGACCTCAAGGATGCCTATTTTCACGTCCTAATCAGAAGCTCCACCAAAAGGTACCTCAGATTCGAACTGCCCTCAGGTCACTACCAGTTCAGAGCAATGCCCTTGACCTTACCTCTGCTCAAGGGTATTCACAAAATGTCTGGCAGTAGCAGTGGCTCACTTAAGGAGGCAAAGGATTGCTGTTTTCCCTATCTAGGCGACTGGCTCATTGTGAGGCCAGTCCTCAGAACAAGTAAAGTCTCACCTGCAGGTCACCCAGCAGCTTCTCACTCCTGGGCTTCCTGCTAAATATACAAAGTCGGTTCTGGAACCAGTTCAGATACTCACCTTCATAGGTGCAGAATTGACACAAATCTGGCCGACTTTTCTTCCTTAGAAAGTGAGAACTTAGTGGCTCTGGCCTCCTCCTTCCTCTGCAGGTCTCTCGACCAACAAGACACTTTTGCAGCTCCTGGGGGCACATGGCTCGTCCACAGCTATAGTGCAGGAAGCAAGATTTCCAGATGAGAGACATTCAGTTTCACTTGAGAGCCTATTGGTCTCAGAGACCCTTTCCAGGTTGGTCCCAGTGACCCGAACCTTGAATCCAGGCCGTCCAGTGGTGGCAGGATCGAGCAATTTAAGACTGGGAGTCCCCTTCATTCCCCTTTCTCACACTTTGACCCTCACTACGGATGCTTCCTCCTGGGGTAGAGCCCCATAGGCGATCTCTCCACTCAGGCAGTGTGGTCCCCAGAATCTCTGCTCCACATCAATTTGCTGGAACTCAGAGCTGTCTTTTTTAGCACTTCAGCGTTTTCTGCTTCTGTCCAGAACAAAGTGGTACAAGTCAGAACAGACAATACCACAACAATGTGGTACATCAACAACAGGGGCACTCGGTCTTGACCTTGTGCACCGAGGCAATGAGTTGTGGTCTCAGGCCTATTCCTGAACACTTCACTCATGCAGTTCACCTTCCAGGAAAGGACAATGTCCTGAAGGCGCTCTCAGCAGGATTTCTCAGGGCCATCACAGATGGTCTCTGGATCCTCAAGTACTGGGGATAGTCTTTGCCAGATGGAGCACCCTCAGATAGATCTTTTTGCAGCCCCAGACAATCTAGCTTCACTGTTCTGTTGCAGGCCCCAGTGTTGACTCAGTCCCCTGGGCCCTTCTCCTGGATTGGGAAGAAGTTTCTTTAATGTTTTCCCCTTCCCTCTCCTATTCAAGGTGTTAGTAAAATCAGATCCCAGCCTTGCAGGTGATTCTGATTGCCCCAGATTAGAGCCAGGCAGCCTGGTACCCTCCTTCTATCCCTGACAGTCCATCTCCCCTGTGTCTCCCCAGGAATCACAACCTAGTTAACCTGTGCCAGGGAGAGTTTGGTATCCAACCTCAAATCCCTCAACCTCAAGGCCTGGCTCTTGAGGGTTAGAGCCCAGCACCTACACCTCTCTCAGGGTGTTCTTGAAATCCTAAAAGGCTTCTAGGAAGCCTTCCACTAGAACTACTTATAATTCTAGGTGGAAAAGGTTCTCCATTTGGTGTTCTGGAAACATATTTCCCCAGAATCTGCTGATTTGCCCATTGTATCAGATTACATGGTCCATCTTAATTCTTTGGGCCTGAGACCAGCTACCCTGAGAGTTCATTTGGCAGCTGTCTCTGCTTTTGTTTCAGCAGGAAAGCCATCTTCTCTTTCCGCTCACCCTGTATTTTCCAAGTTTTTAGAGATTACTTCATACTAATCCACCTTTTGACATCCGGCCCCTGCCTGGACCTTAATGTTTGCATTGCCCAGTTAATGCAACCCCTTTGAACCTCTGTTTTCTGCAGAGCTTAAGTATCTAACTTGAAAACTGTTTTCCTAGTGGCTATCACTTCTGCTAGGCAGCATAAGTGAGTTGCAAGCCTTGTCAGTAAGAAACTGACTTTATTTCTTTCCACAGGGATAAGTAAGTCCTCAAGACTAACAGGAGGTTTTGCCTAAGGTGGTTTCAATTTCCATCTTAACCAATCTATCTCCCTCCCAGTGTGTTTTCACTGAGACATTCCTCTTCTGGTGAGGAGGAGTTGCACAGTTGGACGTTAAGAGGGCCTTGGATTACCATATAGGCATTATAGGGTCACAGGTTCGAATCCCCTCCAACTTTTCTCACCTATGGTGAGGTTGGGAGAAGGAAACCTGCCACTAAGAGATCAGTTGCCAGGTGGATTGTCTCTTGTATCCAATTTTGTTATCAGAAACTGGGCAGAGATCCCCTCTGGCTTGAGGGCTCATTCTACCAGAGGTACAGCGTCTCTAACTTGCCAGAGACATCCTATTGGAGATATATCAAGCTGCTACTTGGAAAACGGTACACACTTTCACCAAGCATTACTCCCTGGATGTCCAGGCTAGGAGAGATGCTCGGTTTGGCACAGCTGTGCTTCAGAGCCTATTCAAACAACATGAAGTCTTGCTATATTGTAGACATTAGCAGTTTGTTCCAGCTCTAGAACTGCCACGGAGTGAAATGGTTAAAACCATTCCAAAATAGAATTTTGGCACGAGAGCAGCTCTATCTGTGTCATTTCAAACTTGAACTATCAGATTCTTTACTCCGCCTCAGTGAACAGTCGCTCGAATTTCTCCTTCTGCTTGTTCATTTCGGTTTAAAAGTGTTTTCTCGGTTAGATTTAACCGAGAATAGTTTTATTATAACCATGAAACCGTTCGGTTCAAGCTCTGTCTGTGTAACCGTAAGTAAATAGAAGGTTTTGTCTGTGGAACTTGTAAGTTATCGGTTCGGTTTTGAGCCGATCAGTGGGTTAAAACTCATTTAAAACTAAAAAGTTACTATTTTAGAGTGCGGTTCCCGGTTCTTATCGGTTCTAAAAAAAAAGCGGATTTATTCACGTTTTTCCAATACCATGACACGGTTAGGAACGATAAAGGTGTCTTACCAACTGCGTTAAGGCAAGTTTTGGTTGAGCTGGCATTATGTCTGAAAACTCAAAAAGAAAATCCGGGCCCACTGGGTTTCAACACTGTGATGTTTAGCAGGAAGTCTTTGCCAAAGGTGGCCCACACCACATGTGTTTGTGTCTGAGGTTTGACCACCTCGATCAGACTGCCAGATATGTGAATCTCCTGCAGCCACCCTGGAAAAAGATTGGGCAGGCTCAGGGGCGAGGAGCAAAAGTCCGCTGATCCGGATGGCCAGCCGGTTCGGTGCCAACCCGACCAGAGGAAGTGCCCTCTGACCAGGGCCAGAACTTCCTGGCAAAGAAAAGCTGGTTCTGAGGACAATCCAGTAAAGAAAACAAGAAAATCAGCAGGTCTGAGTCCAAAATTAAACTATCCAACTGCTGCAGAGAGATACTAAAGCCATACAAATTGTCCAGCCACTGTCTCAGGGTCCGTCCGGACCACCACTATCTGGTAAAAGGTCGGTTCGTCGGTCCCAGTGGTTCAGGATTATGATGTTAGCAATTTTATGAATCAGAGGAGGAGGAGGATTATGAACAGAGTATGAATGTGGCTGGGAAGGTCTGGGTGTACTTAATGAACGGACATCTCCCCAGACAGACCTTTAGAATCCCCTATGCTGTCTGAGTCCCATCTCATTTATGTTTTATAAAAAGTTGCTGAAACCTCAGCTTCATTAGAAGAGGCTGTGGATGACAAGAGGAGCCTGATTTTGTAGAAATGATGGATATTCCAGAGTCTAGGAATTGTCTATTCCTTTACACTGAAGTCTTTGGAAACAAACAATTAAAATTTTAAAAGCTCCTAATTCTGTACTCCTCTAGATAAAAGATGGATAAAGTTATACATTGTCAAGCCCTGATACAGAATTCCTTTCTCAGCAATGCAGTCATGTTGGGGTAGTTTAGGCTGCTGCCTGTGATAAGTAATATTCCCTTGGCTTCACATCCTCCTGACAAGGATTCCCGGAAGATTGATGCCATGGCAAAAAACAGTATAGCGTACTCTGGGACTCAGAGCAAAGCAAATTATGGATAGCTTACAGCTAGGTATCAGAAATCTAGATGAGTTACTATTTATGCAATTGGCTAAGCAGGCCCATGGCCAGCTGGCTAGTGAACTAGAACAGGTGGCTGCTGATGGCATTGAAGCCTCTGGGACAGTTTCCATGCTGCTGCGGATGTTAATGATGTTTCTCTAGGCTCATGGCCACATCTGTAGCTTTTCGTAGGTTACCCTAGCTCAGGTGTACTAGTTTGTCTGGGATACCCAGACTAAGACTATGGATTTTCCAGTGGTGGAAAGTCTCTGTTTGGAGACAGACGAGGAACCTTCCGTATCCCACTAGTAACCCCTTCTTCAGAGTGGACCCATTTACTATTACTCCTGTGTCCTATTCTCCAGCCAATTCTTTATCCAGGCTGTCATATTGGGACCCACTCCCAGGCTAGCTACTTGTATATTAATTTTTGTGGACTGTGTCAAATGCCTTGCTAAAGTCTAGGTAGGCCATGTCCATAGCCCCTCCTGATCTACTACTTTGGTCACCCAGTCAAAGAAATCTATCAGATTCATCTGGCATGACCTTCCCGCTGTGAATCCATGCTGCCTGGGTCCCTGCCCTCTGGCCTCTAGATAATCAACAATTTTTTCCTTCAGAAGTGATTCCATCATTTTCCTACCACTGAGGTTAAACTAACAGGTCTGTAGTTTCCTGCTTCTGCCTTGCTCCCACTTTTGTGAAGGGGAATCACATCTGCCCTCCTCCAGTCCTCGGGTACCACCCCATCCTCCCATGATTTGTTAAAGAGGGTAGTCAGTGGTGTCACTAGTTCTACCCTTAGTTCTTTTAGAATTCTGGGATGAATCCCATCAGGTCCCATTGCTTTGTCCACCTTCAGTTTTAAGAGTTCTTTCAGAACCCTTCTTCTGTAAATGGGCTGGTATCAACTTCTGTATCCAGAGTGTTTCTACTGTTTGTTTAGGTACCTCCCTCTTCCTTTGTAAATACTGAGCAAAAATATTTGTTTAGTATCTCTGCCTTTTCACAGTCACCCCTGCCCACCCTCCCTCCCTTTATTAAGCCTCACTATCCCTCCCTTGGTCTTTCTTTGCTCCCTGATGTTACCTATAAAGGTTTTATCCCGCTTCTTAACCGAGTTGGCTATCTTTTCCTCGGTTTGGGCCTCTTTGCTGTTCTGACTGCCTTCCCAGCTTCCTTTACTTTAACTGATACAGTTCTCTGCCCTGCTCCTTCTGTGATTCTTGTACTTCCTGAATGCTTTCTTTTCTCTTGAACCTTCACTGCAACTTCCTTTGAGAACCATAGTGGTTTCTTACATCATTTCTTGTTTATTTATTTGCTCACACAAAGGCTTGTTACCTCTGTGATGGCAGTTTTATTATTCCCCATTGTTCTTCCACCCTCCTTCCTGCCCATTTGCTAGTGCATTCCTTAGGCACTCACCCATTTTGGCAAAGTCAGCTCTCCTAAAGTCCAGTACTTTTGCCTTTGTATGACTTGACTCTTTGCTGTGTTTATTGTGAACCATACTGTTCAATGGTGCGCTAGTTCCCAGATGGCTACCATTTCTACATCTGTGATCCTCTCTTCATCTCCATTTGAGAGAACCAGGTCTAGGTATTACCCTCGAAGTGGGCTCCAATACTAGTTGTCTAAGGCATGCCCCCTGTAGGGCATCTAGAATAACCCCACTCTTCGAATTGGTTGCTGCAACTGCACTCCAGTTAACATCTGGCATATTCAGATCACCCATCAGCAATATCTCCCCTTTTTCTGCCATTCTAAGTATACTTTCTATCATTTTCTTGTCCATTTCCTCCCCCTGAGAAGGGCGTCTGTATACAACCCCTATGCGGATTGTGGTTCCATTGCCAGTCTCCAAATTTACCCACATTGCTTCTTCTCCTCCTCCCTGTTTTCCCTTTTGTTCTGTTGTTTTGATTCCTTCCCTTATGTAAAGAGCTACTCCTCCTCCTCTTTTACCCTCTGTCCCTTCTGTAGATAGTGTATCCTGGTATGTTTACATCCCAGTCATGGTTTTGTGTGTACCATGTTTCTGTGACTGCCATGATATCCAGATGTTCCTCCTCCATCAAGGCCACTAATTCAGGAAGCTTGTTACTCAGACTACGGGCATTGGTACTCATTGCTCTCCATTTTTGATGGCTTTACCTTCTGTTGCAGCATCCCACTGACCTTTGTACTTGGTCTTTTCTCATTTAGTACCCTGTTTTGTAGGGAGAGGCTGGATTTCCTGCTTATCAGTGCCTCCCTTGACTAGTTTAAAAGCTTGCAATGAAGCATTTAAGCCTATTGCTTAAAAGACTTGTTCCCTTCCTGGACAGATGCAGACCATCCTGCCAGTATAGGCTGGTGTCCCTCCAGGTGAAACCCCAGTCGCCAATGAAGCCAAACCCCTGTTCTCCACACCATTTTTTCAACCATTCATTAAACTGCATGGTGCAAAGTACCCTCGCCTCACTCATGCCATTGACAGACAGCACCTCTGAGAAGGATACTGTGTATGCTACTTGTCTTAGGCCCCTCCCCAATTCTACAAAGTCCTTCTGCACTGCTCTAATCTCATGTTGAGCCAAGTCATTTGTGCTCAGGTGGACAACGACATCCAGCTCAGACTCCCATTACAGCTGTTCTCGTGATCCTGAGGATGCGCTTCTCTCCCTCCAAGCCATGGCACCAGGCAGGCACCTTACTTCAGTTTTCCCTGCTCCCCCCAGTTCTATCCCCCTAATAATTGAGTCCCCCACCAGGAGCTGCTTCCTTTCCTTGTGGTGTCCTCTGCCTCCTTCCTGTGGGCCTCCCTTGTGATAGTCGTCCTCAGCCTCCTTAGTCTCCTCTGCGGGTGCATCCATAGGGGAGCTATGCTCCCCCAGAATGGTGTATGGATTGTGGAGTGGAACAACTGACTGGGTGTGCCTCTGTTCTACCATCCTCACCCTCCCTGAGCCCACTGTAGTCCAACTACTGTGCTTTCTTCACAACCTCTGAGGTAGTGGTGGTGGCTCTGGTGCTCTCTGGATGGGAGAGGTTCCCTTCCTACCATCCAGTGTGGCCTGGGGGAAGGTTCCCTTACTACTGTCCAGTGTGGCCTGAAGACGGGCAACTTCCTCCCTCAGGGCAGAGAGTTGTCTGCAAATAGGGCAGCATCTCAGCCTCCAGAAAGACTCCCGGAAGACTGCTGCCCACAGCCATTACATTGCACTACTCCCACATGTTTATCTACTTTTTTTTGGTTATTTGTGTGTGTTTGTGTGTGATTGGTTTGTTATATAGAAATATATATATATATATGTATATATATATTATATTATACAATGTGTATGCTATATTGTCAGTGCAGTGCGCTAGAGAGGATATGACAGTGATATGCACCTTGCACTCTTGAGGAAATGATGTCAGAACCCCAAGTATAAAGGAACCATTTCAGGGTGGATGGGGTGAGGGGTGGGAAGGGTTGGGCCTAAACTGTGCCCTCACAAAACAATCAGCTAAGAGCTCTGACCCCCCTACTGCATGAGTGCCTTCCTGTCAGCAAGATACCCTACACAACAATTTGACAGAGAAAATCCCTGTTAATCAAACAGAGAAAAATCCAGACATTCAAGTCAGACACAGGTAAAACCTCCCCAGCCCCAAAACAGCCTGGTGGTTTGTGCTCTGAAAGCAGTCAGCCCCAAAATAAGGCAGCTGTGCTTTAAACTCTTCCTGCACTGAAAATCTTAAGAATTATAACAAAGACTGTCTTTTCCTGATAATTCTAAGTTCCGTATTTCACCTTTCAGTTAGAAGTAGCCTCCACCTGCAGAATATCTGCTCCAAACCAAAGACAATTGTAAGGTTCACCTCCCTCTGTTGTGAGCACAACTCACTTTCTTGCAAATCCTATGTTAAGTATTGCAGCTTCCAGCCAGAGACAGTTTGACTTGAAAAATGTTAGCTGTTCACTGTTATCACTGTAACACTGTTATCACAGTTTCTGTCAGTGACATCCTGCAGGATACTGCAGAAACACAATGTAAACCTATGGCAGTTACTCCAGCCTGTCATGCAGGAATGTGTGACACGCTTGTCACAGGGCATTGCATCCCATGTATTACATTTGTTGATTTGGCTGCTACCTATTTCTCCCTGTTTCTCCTTCCCCTACCACTTCCCTTATTACAGGTCACATCTGTAAATGAGACTGTCAAATTCTTTGTATTGCTAACCTGGACGGAAGTATATTGCTCTTTCCCAGCAGTTCAGAGGTCTGCCTCTCTTGCCTGAAGCTTCTGTGAGTCCTGGGTCACATGACCTGCCTTCAGTGAGCTTCGAAATTGGCCTCTGATTGGACAGGAAGTCAGGAGATCTTAAACTTCCACTGACTAGCAAAACGCCACATAGCCCGAATAGCACTGATTATTTATTTTCTCCCTGGGTAACGAATAGCCCATTATTCATGATATTCAGGCAATACTATTCTTTACTCACACACCCGTAGCTGCTGCCTCCATATCAGGGGCTGCCCCCTCCCATGGGAAGAAGTGGTTGAGCAGCTGCCTTCCTAGCCAGCACCAATGCCACTTGGTGATTGGCCGACGAGGGGTGTAGGAATGTCAGAAGGCCTGTGCCCTCTGACCCTGGAAGCCAAGTGTCTTGCATTCATGATGATGATGTGCTGGTCCTGCAGCCACCATCAGCACTGTATATGATTCCGGGGCTGGGGCATGAACCCATTTCCCAGATTTCATTACTTAAAAAAAAAAAAAGTTTCCTAAAAGGCTGGGGATTGAAGCAAATAAAGACTGATGATTAATACAACATTGTGAGATCTTGGTGAATTTTAATTTTGTATCAAAATGTTATTTTATTAGAAATACCTATATATCATACCCATTAGAGGAAATCAAGGTTTGTTCCAAGGCGTAACAGATCAGGGGTTTCAGGTATGGGGTGAACATGGGATGCATTTCTTTACAGATCTCTTGAACCAGGGGCAGATCATTGTCTTTGCCCAACTCAGGAAAGATTACCATATAGATATGGAGAATTCTTTTTTTCCTTCAACAAAGGTCCCCCCCCCGCCTCCCCAGACCAGTCTTCATCAGCCTAGCCATACTCCCAGCCCTGTCACTCGTTTTCCCTGGGACTTACCTCTTCCTGAGTGTTCTTCCCTGGCTTACCCACTAGGGAGGGTCTTTCAGAGGGGACCCTTTTTTTCCCCTCTGCTGGATCTTGAGCTTGGTTAACCAGGGGAGTGTCAGTGACTCAGTAGGTAGCACACTCACCTCTGAGGCCGGGAGATGGAGGGCTGTGGGTTAAGTCCCCACACCTGGCACTTGGGTTAATATCCCAATACTGACACTGTGGTGCAGCATGGGGGGGGGGGCACTTCTGAGGTGCCGTCTTTCGGATGAGTGGACTGGCGGTAGTTGAGGTAGATGTTAAAGATCCCATGGCAGTTATCGAAAAGAGTAGGGAAATTCCCCCGGTGTCCTGGCCAAATTTCTCCCATTCACTGAAAATACCACAAACAGCTTAATCTGGTTCAAGGTCACTCGGCATTCATCTGTGTGGGATTGTGAAGGGCCGGGGCAGCTGCAAAGTGAGGTGCTAGCTGCACACTCAAGCTGACTTGATAGACCGTGTGGCCTGTATCTGCTGGGCAGTAGTAAGTAAGTATAAAAGAAGATCCAGTGAAACAAATAAATATTATACATACAAACTAAATATAGCAGCTTAATCTGGTTCAAAGTAAGTTGGCATTCATCTGTATCCCCCTCCCCTGGGTCGTGCCTGAAAATAGGCAGGATTTGTCTAGTGCACTTACCCGGTCAACAAAAACTAAATAAAAAAAAAAAATAGAGTAACTGATAAGACAATTTGCCCATGTAAAACTGATAAAAATTAATAGCAGTGTCAGAGAGAAACATATAAACTATTGGAAAGCCTGAGAAATTAAACTGTAGAGAAAGTAACAAAGTAAAGAGTCGTTGCCATCTGGAACTGAAAAATTGAAGACAGTGACGGAGGGATGCAACATGTTTTTCAATTGTTAATGCCTGTCATATTTCAAAGTGCTATTCCCTCCAAGTTGGGATGTCTGAATCCATCCAGTGTCTAAGGATGACAACTTTAGCTGTACACAAAATGAATGCCATGTAAACTCTCCTATGTCCTACCACATCTAATGGAAAAAGCCCCAAAAAACGGATTTCTGCCCTGAACAAGTTTGCAGTATCCAATAATGGAGCCATACAGATTCGTATTTCATTGCAAAAAGGACCCACTCTATGGCGCGCCCACAAAATACATTTTAAAGTACCTTCTTGCAACCCACATCTAGTACAGATAGAAGATGACATTTTTCCCATCGGTTTCAGTTTAAAGGTGGGTAAAGTTTAATTATGCACAATTTTAAACTGCATCAGACGATATCTGTCTTGTTTTATTATATGATATAAATGAAGCCACACTTGCCGCTGATTCAGCCGCGTGTAATGATAATACAGTCTGTCAATAGAAGCAGATCCCAGAAGGGGTATACGCATCAATTTCCTGTAGAAATCTATAAAGACCAGCTATAAAGTGTGGCTTAGAAGTAATAGAAATCATTTTGAATAGAACGTCTCCACTTGATCTGTTCCAGGGAGCAGGTCCTAAATGGGCTGTTATAACATGTGACAGTTGAAAATAACGAAAAATATCTGACTTGGGTAAAGAGAAAATTTGCCTTAATGCACCAAATGATACAAAGTTGTCACCATCTAACAGATCTGCTACCACAGAACCGACAAGTTTAGGCCTATAAGTTAGTGAGAAAGGGCGATTATTTATTCTAAAATGAATGTATATAGGATGAAGTATGGGGTGTAGTGTGTTGCGAGAATTTACGCACTCCCGAGTTGTTAGATAGTACATAAACCCCGAGGGCGAAGCCCGAGAGGTTTATTAGCTATCCAACAATGAGGGAGTGTGTAAATCAAGGAAAACACTGCTACCCCATATTTTGTTATTTATAATTGAAGGGTGACGTTTTTCTTTTAGAGGTTTAGTTTGAACTCGGTCCCTCGTCGGTCACTGAAGGAGCCGACATTGCTCTGCAGGCTGTCTGCTGTGTAAGGCTCTCAGGCTGTCCCTCACATCGCCAACTTCCCTTTTACTCCCTCCCACTGCGAGAATACCTCCCGCCTCCCGACCCGCTGAAGAAGCAGCCCGAGTTTTTGGTGGTCAGTAGTGTGTGAAGAGAAACTGAGCGTTTTAAGCTCAAGCTGTGTTTGTTCAGTGTCTCGAGCGCATTCGTAGGGGAAGAGAGCGCGTGACTGCCGTAACACCTACTCAGGTGTTACAGTATTTAACACACAGACTTTTACATTGAAAAAAATGGAAGCCATTAATTATTACCAAATAAAGGTTGTGTTATCTCCTTATACCAACTCAATTTTAAATAGATTTCTAACTGTGAGTGTGCCCTCAGTGACCAAAATACTGGTGTGGATTTAAGAAGAGGGTAATTTCGAGGGTATAGTATACAGCAGACTATAGAGCTGTAACCCATAATGGTGACATATCTCTTGTTCAGTTTTTAACCATACTGGGCTATATCCTGGACTAGAAAAAAACAGATTTCCGAGCTCATAAACCATATTTGCTACAGTGTAGTGCAGTATCGTATAGGTATAGGTTAGGGAGGTGAAGTCCACCTTTAAAATGGGGGTCAGTCAGCTTTAAGTATGTTCTGTGAACTTGTCGGCCCTACCAAAGATATTCAGTCAAAAGGGATTGCAATACTGTAAACCATTTTTTAGGTAAATAACTATTTAGCATCCAAATTTTTCTCACCTTTTTTTTTTTACTTATTTACATTTTTTAAACTACTTCTTTACTAATCCTAATGGACCCATTCATAATAACAATAACGACAACCTTTTTGTATGCAGTATTAGCCACCACCAAGCAATTTAAATCAGAAATTGTAGTGAGAAAGAAATAATGTGACCCACTGGGATTTGAACCCAGGCCCCCGCGATACTGTCCTGGTGCTCTTAACCACTAAGCTATGGCTCACATGACTGGGCCTGTATTCCCTTGGACACACTTTCTTCCTCTGGTGTTGCACACTCCTGCAACTAGTTTGTTCCTAGTTGCAGGATTGTGCAACACCAGAGAAAGAAAGTGTGTCCAAGGAAAAACACAGGACCATCCATGTTAGCCATAGGTTAATAGTTAAGAGTACTGAGACGGTATTGCGGGGCCTGGGTTCAAATCCCAGTGGGTCACATTATTTCTTTTTTCACTACAGTTTCTGATAATTGCAATAAAGCACTCCAGGGTGTGCTTTGTGCTGGGATAATGGCACTTATCAGGCGGTGGAAGCACTCCGCCTTTAGCTTCACCCCCGCAAGTGCCTTATTGCTTAATTAAGCCTTAATTTACGGGACAAGATGCAGATGGGCACAAACCAAAAGACTTTACCCTGAACTTCTTATGTAACTGAGAACACTGTTGGCCAACTGAGAGTAGTCCAGGGACTGTCCGACAACACTGCTGTCGCCTTTTGGTCCTGGTGGTCCTGGTGGGCCTCTGGGTCCAACCATATAGCTCCGAACACTGTCACCTGGGGAGCACACACAATGCAATTACCACAAATAAAACATGTCAGTCTCGGTCTGAATCATTTCTGCTGCAGCCAGGAAGCTCTGTTTCACCAACACTTTTTATAACGGTATGCAAGTGGGTGAAGTGGTGCTGGTGGTGGTGTCTCCTTTTTTTTTTTTTTTTTTTGCACCGTTGTCCACTGTAATTGTAATCTTATGAAGTGTACTGTATTGTATTAATGCCCAGGACCACCTTGAAAATGAGCTTGCTCAATGGTGTCTATGCCTGGTTAAATAAAGTGATTGATTGATATTTAACTGTGAGAACCATATCAGTGAGTCACTTCAGGAGGTTGACGGTTCCTGCTTCACACCAAACAAAAACAAAAAAAAACATAATTACTTACTCTGAAGGTAGTCTGAGATGTACTGGCGGACCTCACTCATTGAAGCGCTATTTGTGGAGGCTCCAGGTTGGCCAGGTGGGCCGGGTGGACCTGGCGGACCAGGTGGCCCTCTAATGCTGCTAGAAGACACTCGTGTGAGAAATAATATATGTTATTATTTTAGTGCACACTTCCCTATGGCTCAGAGCACCTACAAGAAAGTAACAAATGCACATTTCAAAACTGGTAATAAGAATTCTGCATCCTGATTGGTTGAAACGTGTTCCTACCCATTGGCTCGGGACATCACAACCAATGGGTATGAATAAGTCTTGGTACAAATGTTGCTCAGTTTCTACAAACATCAGCGTGCAGCTCCCTGATGTTGTAACCCTTAATCCTAGTTTCCCTTTCATTCACACTATTACCTTGCTGATCCACTCAGTCACTCAACTCAAATATCTGAAGCCAATTATTTCCCAGTTCAAGTACAAAAAAGTAAAACGATATGAAGTTTTATTTTCAATTTAAAGAAAAAAAGTAGAACAAATTTGTGTGTGTGTGTGTGTGTGACTTCAAGAGACAGTTCACACAAAAAGTACACACACCATTTTGGCTCACAGTGTAACTCAGGCTAGCATCCTGTAGAGACAGCCCATCTGTGGGTGGACTATTTCACATGAAACTACTGATTTTTAAACATTTCTAAGTTTTTATTATTAATGTTCTCACTTTTTAACACAAAACCCATGTTATAAGTGCAAGAAGACACTCTGGGATGTTGGTTGTTCTGCCACAACCACACTTCCAGGGGCTGAAGACACTCGGCTTGTGGCCTCATACCTTACTATGCCCCTGGGCACGTGGTTCTGACAGCCCGATCAGCACCCCCTTGTGCCTTACTGCTTGCATACACAGCACCATATAACAACTATACATCAGGCATCAATAAACATTCTGCTTAACAAGAACGCTTTCAACATTGTTTTAAAACTCCACCGCAATAACAGGTCGAGTTTCGTCATCATCATCAATCAGATGAGAATGAGAACTTGGGCATAAAAGTTACAAAAATGTCCCCCCCCCCATAATTTTATCCACAAATTTCCTCCCTTTCTGTCCTTAAAGACCCCATAAGCTTGATAATGCTAACTTAGGTTTCCCTTCCCACCCAGTGGTGTGCGAATCCTGAGCCTTGTGCCCCTACCTACCACTGGACACATTTGGGAGCAGGCCACTAGTGCAGCTGTTAATGTACTGAGTAGGGCAATGTGCATTTTTTTATTGGCTACTGAAATAATAATAATAATATTTTTATTTATTTTGTGCCTTTCAAATATCAAGGCGCATTCCAATAAGATAAATAAGACAAAAATACAAAAATACAGAAATACAGAGATCAATATTATAAAAACAGACAAAAACAAATCAATGAACAGTAAAACCATAAGCTTTTTCCCACAGGAAGGATTTCAAAGCCTGTTTTAAAACTCCCCACAGTCGTGCACTCCCTGGTCCGACGGGGTAGAGAATTCCAATGGGAAGGGGCCGCAAACATAAAAGCATGGGCCCCATAGGGTGTTTTAAAATTCTGCTAACTTTGCATTCCATGGAAATTAACTCAATTCATTCTAGCAATTCTTGAAATTAGTTTTTACAGCGGAATTTAAGTTTTCACAATTTTCCATAATCAGTTTAGTTGAGCTACACAGTATGTTTCTGCAGTTGCATTAATACTGGCGAATTCTGTAGACATTCAAACATCACAGTTGTTGCAAATACCCCCAAAATCCCTGCAGATTGTGTAGGTGATTTCTAGCGATCTAGTGGAAATTTGCAGACGCAAATTCCTGCAGTTTTGCCCAGCCCTAGTGCTGTGTCACCCACCCGTCGTGTCACAAACCAAACTGTACTATATGACAAGCAACTAAGGAAGCAGAATCATTTGTCTTATGGGTGCTAACCTCGTGAAGATGAGCCTCCAGGAATGCCAGGTGAGCCAGGAATACCAGCGTCGCCTAAACAGAAGGCAATATTTTAAAGTTAGCATATGACAATCAGTGTTACCACTTTATCGATGTACACACCTGTGCTCCTGCTCTCAATTCTTCCTTTTCACTGTCCTACAACATCTCAAGCCTGGACCCAAGCCTTAGTTCTGACTGCTACATCATTTCTCAGTAGGTCACATTATTTCTCTCTCACTACATTTGTCATTTAAATTGCTTAGCAGTGGCTAACACCGCGCCAAAAAAAATCTAATTTTCATCTTGATTATTCCTAGTCGTAGGATATGCAATACCAGAGAAAGGAAGTGTGTCTGAGAACCCCACCTCCAAACCAGTGAGCTGTAGCTCCATGGTTAGAGCATTGGGTTGGTATTCTAGGGGCGTTGGTTCAGTTCTCAGTAGGTCACATGATGTTCTTCTCACTACAATTTGTGGCTAATACTGCACAAAACAAAACATCTAATTGTCACCTTGATCATTCCTTGTTGCAGGATTTGCAATACCAGAGAAAGAAGTATGTCTGGGAATGCAGGTCCAACCATCTGAGTCTGTAGCTTAGTGGGTTAGAGCCCTGGGATGGTATTCTGGGGGCCTGGGTTCAATTCCCAGTAGGTCAAATTTTCCTTTTTCACTACAATTTGTGATTTAGTTTTATCATGTTTTGACCCTCTAGTTGCCTTTGTGCTGTGGTCTTTTTGTGAGAGGGGTGACTGATCCGGGCACTGCCTCCCCCCCAAATCAATGATTGAGGGATCAGGAGCGGTGGGGGCACAGCTGTGAAAAAACTGATTTGGGAGACTGGGAGCGGGGTAGGTCTGGTTAGGGAGTGCATTTACAGAATTAAAATGTTTTTCTTGAGATGCAGACATACAATTTTTAAACCTGTGATGGAGAATGGGGATGGGGGCTTGGGAGGGAACTGACTGGGGGGAGGGACATGTACTAATGCTATCCACCTGGGCAAGGCTGGAGTTTTTTTTTCCCCACAAAGATTTTTCTTCCCGCAGCCAGTCAGCTCCTGCTCTGCCCCAGCCTGTCACTACCTAGTACCACCTTCCCCTGGGACTCACCTGCAGCATTTCCCCCGTGGATTACCCCTGTGGCAGGGCCAGGAGGGGGAGGGCCTTACCCCCATCACAGGGCCAGGAGGGGAAGGGCCTTACCCCCATGACAGGGCCAGGAGGGGGATGGCCTCCTCGGGGCACATATCCAGATCTGCATGGAGTCCCAAGGTGGCAGTACAGGTAGTAGATGAGCCCAGGCATCCTCTGCTGGTATGTTTTTCTGTTTTTTTTTTTTTTTTGCCCTTGACCTGATGTTGTACAATAAGTGCCAGTGCATATGTATGTGGAGGCATGCAGGTACCTTGCACATTGTATCTGACCATCCCCAAATTTTGTCACACCCACTGCCCTGCCATCATGCCTCCATATGATGGCTGTCTAGGAGTGATGCAGTAGAACCCCCTCCCACTGAGAGAGGAGAGCAGTCCTCTGGAGACTCAATCCTCTCCTTCCTCTGCCAATCTCTGGGACCCGAGTTTGCTCCCAAGTTGGGTGTGGCATCCAGGGCGTCAACCCTCAGTGCCACTGGACCATCTGTCTAGAGTTTTTTGTATTCTATTTTTGAACTGCCCCAAATACCAAGCACTTGAGTATCTGGGGGTGTGAAATATGAATACTCAACCATGGATGTAAAACAAGTGTTTGCACACCCCAACCCGTCATTGACTGCAGTGACACTGCACAGAGGGAAAGCATTCAAGGTGTAGCTGCTGCCCACCAGAGTGATTAGTATAAAGCAGCTGAGGCCTCTCAGGGTGTGTGCTGGTCAGCAAACGGTAAGTACCAGATCAGGGCCTTGGCTCTACAACCTTTGAATTTGTTAATTAAAGGCAAGGGTGATGGAAGTCCTAGGCAGTACTAAGTCTGTTTGAGAAGCAGTGTGACCAGGACAGTCATGTCCAATCAGTATGTTGTCAGGAGAAATCTGGAGAGTCCCTTGTATGGTGGAACTTGATGAAAACCATTTGTGAAAACTTATTTAGTGTGACTTGAGTTTCTCCTTTGCTTTAATCCCAGATTGGATGCTGACTGTGAGGTCAGGCATTAGTTCACACAGCCACGGCTTGACTGCATACGCTTACCACCCTGGGTGCCCCTGTGGCAGGGAAGTAACTCCCATGTCTCTGTTTGGGAGGGCTAGGTAGAAGACCTGTAGTTAGACCACTAGGCCGCATTGCACATTACAAACAGTGATCACATTAAAATTTAAACTTGTTTGATATGCTTGCCAAGTATCAGGCCAGCATTATTGCAACTACTGTGGTACCCAATAACCATTAAAAGGGAGTTCTCAAAGAATGGTGCTGGTGGCAGTATAGCCTAGTGGTAACAATGTCAAGCTATGACCCTAGAGACCAAGTAGACCTGGGTTTGAATCCCGTTACTGTCTCTTGCATATTGTGTGACCTTTAGCAAGTCACTTAACCACCTAGCGCTCCTCTAGCCCACCCAGCATCAGAAATGGGCAGAAGGAGGACCCCACTGGAAATGAGATGTTACATTTCAACTATCAGTCCTGCCTGATGGCCAAAAAAATACAACTAGGGTTAGCCTCCCCTGGCTGTCATTCGCTCCTTCAAGAGTGCCTGCCGACAAGGGCCACTAGAAGCTCTAGTACTACTACTACTTTCTGTATCCCCTTCGCAAGGACTACTGCCAGCCAAAGATCCTTTTCCTGCAGGGCCCCACACTGGGTGAACTCCCTCCCTGCTGCTGCCCTCGAAATCCCAAGGCTAGGGCCGTTTATGCCATGCCTTGGTGGAGCACCCCTTGGGGGAGATGATCCTCCTTGGGGATTTTAATTTGAACTGGCTTGCCCTGGGGACTTCCTTTAACAAGAATCCAATGCTGGACTCCAACCTGACCCAAGTCATTGACCTGCCTACTAGGCATAACGCTAAGTCTGGCAATCATTCTTTACTCTACTGGGCACTAGACTCCTACCCAGACCGGATATTGTCTGCTGGGATCATGGCTGACTCTCTGAGTGATCACTCACCAATTTTCTGTACCTGGTCTAACAAGCCTCCTAAACTTGTTCTTAGGGTAATAGAAGCCAGGAACTTTAGCAAGCTCGTACCAGCAAACTTCTGCTCTGACTTGTGATCCGTGGACTGGGGTCCTATAGTCTCTCTCTCCCCACACTGGATGAGGTGCTTGACTACTTCACCAACTCATTTCTGTTTGTGGCCAATCTGCATGCCTCTCGAAAGAAACTAAGGGTACAGGGCAAGTGCCATAAATGGCTTAGCCCTGGCCTCAAGCGAAGTATGCTGCTCCGTGACAGGGCCTGGGGACTTTACAAATCCTCGGGCAGCAGATCTGACTGGGAGAAGTACAGGGAGCTGAGGAACCAATACAAGAAAGCTTCAAAACTTGCAAAGTCCAAGTACTTAGTGATGTCCAGACTAGTCTTACGTGACCCCAAGAAATTTTAGGTCACATTAACCTCTTCTCAAGGGTGCCACTAATGCATAAGAAGGTGCACTCTGGTTGGGAATACCTTGACCATGACCACCCCTCTGCAGTAGCAGAGGCCTTCTGTGCTTCCTTCTCCAACCCAGGTGGGCTCCCTCCCCCTGTCCTCTCTGGGATCCCTTGCAACAGCAGTGCAGATTGGGAGCTTCCTTGGCCCCCAGTTCCACCTGAAATTGGTCAGACCTACAGATGTACTTCCCCTTTTGCTCAAAATAAACCCTAACTCCTCCCCAGGCCATGACCTGCTTGAACCGAGGCTGCTGAGGGTCACTGCCCCTGCAATTGCCTGCCCTGTCACCTTGCTTATCAACAGGTCCCTCCTTGAAGGAACTGTCCCAAGTAAATGGAAGGCAGCAACCATTGTCCCTGTCCATAAAAAAGGACCCAGAGCCAAAGTGGGGAACCACAGGCCAATTTCCATACTCGGCCTTCTCGGGAAAGTGCAGGAGAGAGTGGTATAAAATCAACTGCAGGACTATCTAGAGCGGCACTTACTCCTAGCTGACGTACAACATGGCTTTAGGAAAGGTCATGGCACCGACACTGCTCTAATCCGATTTACATCTGACATCCTCAATGCCATGGACCGGGGCTCCCCGACGGGGGCTCTATTCATCGACCTGTCCAAGGCATTTGACTTGGTCTGCCACAAACTTCTCCTCTCTAAACTCCACCGACTAGGACTGGATGTGCACTCACTCTCCTGTTTCGAGAGCTACCTGATCAAGCGAACCCAAAAAGTTAGATGGAGAGGAACACAATCTAGTACTAGACCCATGGTCTCTGGGGTACGCCACAGCTCAATCCTGGGTCCCCTGCTATTCACCCTCTTTGTGAATGACATTAAAGGGGTCTGCGGGCTTAGCAATCTCATCCTCTATGCAGATGACACTGTTGTCTACTCTAGCGACCCGCTACCTAGCGTCATCTCTGCAAAGCTTCAGGTGAGTTTTTCTGCCCTTGAAGCTTGGTTCTCCTCCAACTCGCTTGTGCTGAATGAAGATAAAACTAAGGCCGTTCTGTTTGGGACCAGACGTCTGGGTACTGACAGATGTGAACTACTCCAGCTTAACACAGCACAAGGGAAGAGAGTTGAGGCCATTGACAGGATCCAGTACTTTGGGATCCTCCTGGACCAGGAGCTGTCCTATAAACCCCACATCGACTCCCTAACCAGGTCCATCCACCAGAGGCTTGGACTCCTCTACCGACTGGGCAGCTCTCTTACTAGCGAGGTGCGGAAAGCCATGGCCAACTGCACCCTTCTCCCCTCCATCTTATATGGGCCTCCCCCGCTTCAATTTCTCGTGAGAAGGAACTAAGCAAACTTACTGTACTCTACCACAGGGTGGCGCGCTTTGCTACTAAATCCTCCCCCAGGAGGCACCATTGTGAGGTCCTTGTGGACCTCCACTTGCCCTCCATATGGCACAAGCTGGCCTATCCCTCTGTTTGTTTGGCCTACAAATTCACCACCCTCAGCCCTCCTCCCCACCTGAAAGGGCTGCTCGCTCCTAAAGTGCATCGGCCTGCCTTGCGATCCTCGGCAGGCTGTCCCCTCGACATCCCTCGGATTCGCACTAACCATGGTGAGCGATCTTTTCAGTATGCTGCTCCACACCTATGGAACGCCCTCCCAGTACATCTGGTTGACAAGCCTACTCTCCAAGGGTTTAAGTCAGGTCTCAAAAGTGTACTTTCTGGAACTTAGTCTCTGTGGTTGCAATCGCTAGCCCCCTGCCTGGGCTTACTGACATGTCTGACTTGCCTCACTACTACTGCCATTTCTTTTCTCCCATGTAACTCTAATGCAAAATTTGTTAAATGTACTGTGCACCTGTCTAATACCTTGTGAGCCTGCTGTTCCCCTGTTAAGTGCTTAATACCTGTTCCACTGTATGTATCAACTGTAACTATGGTATATTAATTCCAATGTATGTAATTGCTGTACCTAATTCCAGGTTGCCCCTGAAAAAGGAACTTCTGGTCTCAGTGGGTTTACCCGGTCACCAAAATCTAAATAAATAAATATTGTGATGTCATTGAGGAACTAGCTGTGCCTAATTACATTGAGTCAAGCACAGCTTGTTGCTCCATGACATCACAATGTTCTATGAATGACTGCAGTTTTGTTATTTTTTTGGTAATTGGATAACTCCCACTAGGCACAATGCCTGTTTCCAGGGGTGACCCGGGAGCACTGAGGAGGTTAAGTGATTTGTTCAGAGGCACACAGTTTGCAGGTGGAAGGTGTGGCAATCAAACCCAGGTCTGTCTACTGGCTGTATCAAGCTCATTCACAGCTTGTTACTTTAACCTCTAGGCTATACTGCTTGCCCAGAGGGTAATGTAATATGAATACTGAACAGACTCGGTCATCTATACGTCTGCAGTGCTTCCAACTACAGATGAGATCAATTACATAGTTAGGAAGAGATTCTCATGGGCTTTCAAACTGCGATGTCCACTGGGTATGAGATGTATCCCATTAAATCTCTCAGATTGCACTGGAAGGAACTTCAGCTCCATGTGCCTTTCTCAGCCATAAATGCTACCCACCCTCATCAAAAAACCCAGATGCCTCATCTGAGAAATGTTTCTCAAAAGGTCAGCTAAATTCCAATGCAAGACAAAATACAATTTCCATACACTACTGTTCTTTGTTGGACATTTGTTTAAACATTTACAGATTTCCTGTCAAGTTCCGGTGATAAAAAAAATCAGTGATCTTGTTCTTTGGGGGAACGGAATGTGAGTTGACACACATTATACCTTGAAAAACTGGTTGCCTCACAAATGGTTGACTTTCTCCTCAAAAACTACCTCCTTTCAGACAAACAGCATGGCTTCAGGAAGGGGCACAGTACCTCTACTGCCCTGCTTAAGTTTACTAGTGATACCCTCTCCACTATTGATTCTGGCCTCTTGACTGGTGCTGTCTTCATTGATTTGACAAAGGCTTTCAATCTCATTTATCACCCCTTACTACTAGCCACTCTTCACATCCTGGGTTTCTCTTATCCTGTTGTCTCCTGGTACAACAGCTACTTGGCCAATAGGATGCAGGTCATCAAATGTAATACTATCCTATCAAACCAGACTGCTATCAGTGTTGGAGTTCCACAAGGCTCCATCCTTGGCCTCTTCTCTTTTCCTTATTTATCAATAATATTACTAGTGATACTCCTGCTCATCTCCTCTATGCTGATGATCTTGTCCTCTATACTAGTTCTAAAATTATCTCAGACCTCAACCTCAAACTCTCCTCTAACTTTGTGAACATTCAAGCTTGGCTCTCCATGCATATGCTCATTCTGAATCGGGCAAAACCCAAGCCATGCTCTCTGGCTCTGCATCAAACTAAGATCCTGCCAAGACAAGCTCCAAGTGCTCTGCTCTCATGGCGCCATCTTGGATATCATGTCCTCTTTTAAATACCTGGGAGTCTTGTTGGACCAGTCCCGAGTTCAACCTCCATATCCAAGCCACTTGCAAATCAATAAATGCCAAACTGGGAATTGCTTATAAAACAAGCTATGTTCTGACCCCGTCTGCTAGAATAGCAGTTGCTTGAGGCGTTCTACTTCCTGCGCTCACCTATGACGCTCCCGCCTATGCTTTTGTTCCCAATACCACTCATCAGAAATGGGATATAAACTATAATATTTGCCGATATGCCTTATCATTCCTGCGCTGTAAACATCACTGTCAGCTCTACGCTGACTTAAAGCAGCAGTACTACAAAAAAAAATTGTGCTTTTTTTGACAGTTTATTCCCTGTGCTCTGCTGATCATATACCTGGGACTCTTTCCCACCGGCATTGTACTATCACTGAGTAATTTGCTCAGTTATTCTCTGCTTTATTTTACATTTCTGCCACCAAGCATATTGCACTGGAACCCCCTTAAATGCCAACTGCACATGTGTACGACTTGCAGGGACATCAGGAATGGTCAGCAGAGGGTCCCACTGCTGTAGGCAAAGACATGATGCGACCTGAAGAAAAGCACAGCTGAAAATTAGTCCGCTGCATATCTGCTTGGGCGCCAACAACAATTCAAATAAACTGCAAATATCTAAAAAGCTAAAGTTGACTGAAAACATATTTGCAGGTATGGAAACTGAAACTTTGGCTGCATGCTTACAGCCAACAAGCAGAATTTTGATAGATCACTTCCTGATTTGGTATTACTGCTGCTTTTAAATTGGCTCTTCTCCGCAGTTATTAGGCTTTTTCCTTTAACTCCCTGGTGGACTCTGTTATCAGATCTCAAACCCTACATCACTTACGAACATACGAACATACGAAATTTGCCAGCAGATAAAGGCCTAGAGGTCTATCAAGTCTGCACGAATGTGCAGCTAGCACCCCTTATTCTGCAGCTGCCCCTCCCTTCAACCCTTCCCCTTCATTAACCCTCCCCCTTGTCCTGTCCCATCCTTGTTTGAAGCAGTCCACTGTTCTACTGCATACCACTTCAGCAGGTAACACGCATTCCACCCAGCCACCACCCTCTCTGTAAAAAAGTGTGTCCTCATCTCCCTCCTGAACCTTCCTCGCTCCAGTCTCATATTATGACCCCTGGTGGCCTTCCCCTCCCTTACTTTGAACAGCCCCTCTGTACCCGTCTTGTTTATTCCTTTCATGTATTTAAAGGTTTCAATCATGTCACCCCTGTCTCTCCTCTCCTCTCCTCCAGTGAGTACATGTTCAACTCCTTCAACCTTCAAGCAGGGAGGTCAGTAAGGGAAGCCAAAGCTCAGACAGAAGAACACATTGCAAAATCAGTGGGTAGAGGGGACAAAACCTTTTACAGGTACATAAGTGAAAAAAGAAAGACAAAGGGAGGGATAGTGAGACTAAAGGGGGAGGATGGGGGCCGCGTGGAGGATAACAGCAGTAAAGCTGACATATTGAACAGGTATTTCTGCTCAGTATTTACTGAGGAAGAGGAGGGTAATGGGTCTGAGGGGAGTACAAGGGGTGAGAATGGTGCAGAAATGGACACAAGTCCCTTTACACGAGAAGGGTCCCAAAGGAACTGGAAGTAATAAGAGTTGATAAGCAATGGGGCCAGATGGGGTGCACCTGGGGTTCTTAAAGAACTAAGAGGTGGTGGCTGAACCTCTGGCTATCCTGTTTAGCCGATCACTGGAAACAGGGGAGGTACCCAAAGACTGGAGGATAGCAGATGTAGTCCCTTTATACAAAAGCGGAACAAAGAGGAAGCAGGAACTACGGATCAGTCAGCCTCACCTGGTAGTGGGAAGATCATGGAAGCACTACTGAAGGAGAGATTGGTGGAACATCTGGTTGTCAATGGACTACAGGACCCAAGGCAGCATGGTTTCACCAGGGGAGGTCATGTCAGACCAACCTCGTTGAATTTTTGACTGGGTGACTAGGAGGTGGATCGGGAGGACAGTGGACATGGCCTATCTGGACTTCAGCAAGGCCTTTGACACTGTGCCACATAGAAGACTATTACACAAACTGGGGAATATGGGTGTGGGCAAGACAGTAGTGTGGTGGGTAGGTAACTGGCTGGGTGGCAGGACACAGAAGGTGGTGGTAAATGGCTGTCACTCCACAGAGGGAAGAGTGACCAGTGGGGTACCACAGGGATCAATGCTGGGACCGGTCATATTCAACATCTTCATCAGTGACATTGCACAGGACCTAGAAGGCAGAATTTCACTGTTCGCTGATGACACAAAGCTCTGTAACAGAGTAGACACACCGGAGGGTGTAGACAGAATGAGAAGGGACCTGCAGAAACTTGAAGAATGGTCAGGGGTTTGCAGTTGAAATTCAATGCAAAGAAGTGCAAGAAAATGCATATTGGGCACAAAACCCTGACACAATATATCAATTGGGGGTGAGGATATAGCATGCACCAAGCAGGAAAGGGATCTTGGGGTTATCATCTCTGATGACCTCAAGGTAGGGAAACAGTGTGACCAGGCAGCAGGTAAAGCAAATAGGATGCTGGGATGTATAGGCAGGGCATCACCAGCAGGAAAAGGGAGGTCATAATTCCACTGTACAAGACACTAGTGAGGCCCCACCTGGAGTACAGTGTGCAGTTCTGGAGACTATACCTATGTAAGGACATAGACAGGGTAGAGAAGGTTCAGAGGAGGCAACAAAGATGGTGCATGGATTGCATCACAAGTCCTATGAAGACAGGTTGAAGGAACTGAACATGTACTCCTGGAGGAGAGGAGGGAGAGGGGATATGATAGAGACATACAAGTATCTCACAGGGAGGAACAGGGTGCAGGAATACACTATTTTTAAGTGAAAAAGATGTTCCAGGACTAGAGGGCATGGGATGAAGTTGGAGGGAGGACGATTCAGAGGAAACATGACGAAGAATTTCTTCACAGAACGGGTGGTGAACAAGTGGAACACCCTGCCAGAGGACGTGGTGGGGGCTGAAACAATCACGCGATTTAAGAATGCATGGGATAGACATAAAGGAATTCTGGAGGTCAGGGGAAAGGGGCAACAGACTTCTAGGAAAACATAAACTGAACTTACAAGCTCAAATGGGCAGACTGGGTGGGCCATAGGCCCTTATTTGCCGACACTGTTTATGTATCTATGTAACCTCCTCTTGTATGATAAGTCCCCCAGCCTCTTGATCATCTTTGTCGCTCTGCGCTGCACCCCCTCCAGTAACTTAATGTCCCTCTTCAGATACGGACGCCAGTACTGCACGCAGTACTCCAGGTGTGGTCTAACTAACTTGCCTCTATGTTGCTCCCCCAGTCTTTCTCCTGTGTCCTGCACTCCATTGACAAATCTTTGCTGTGTGTTCCAAATTGTAGAACGTCCAAAGGTACTTGTGCCTTCTCCCACTCTGCCCCACTGTGCTGGAACTCTCTTCCTCACCAAATCTTCAAACATGAACTTCGTAAGTTCCTATCTTCTTCTAGCTCTTGCTCTTGTTTCAACCCCTTGAGCTTCCTCCTACTGGATTCATCACTCCTCTCTTAGTTACACAGCCCTTTGCTTCCCTGCTTGCCCTCCCCTTCCTTTCACCCTCGCCCTTGCCCTCCCGCCTCACTGTCCAGTCTTGCAGTCCGCCTTGGTTCTTCCCCTACCACATACTGGTTTGCCCTTCCCCTGTTTTCTGCTTTCACTATTGGTTTTCCACCTACATCTTAAACCTGCACTGCACTTATTCATGTTTTGGTTACCCCCTTCGCTGATCTGATGTGTTTTACCATGTTCCTATTAGATTAAATGACCTGCTTCTTATCTTATCTCTTCTTGGTCACTTCATGTTTGCACTTACTCCTTTGTCTTTGAACCTGTACAGTGTCTTCCTACTACCCTGCATTGGCCTTACTACTAGCTACACACTGCTTAGTTATTTGAACTGTTTTCCACTGGGATGTTCCTATAGCAATTGTCTGTTATAGTGCAGGACTCTGTATTTTATGAATTGTTTTGTTGATGGATGTATTTGTTCTATTGCACTGCTTCTGCTGCTAATTCTGTACTCAAAGTCTCTGTATTCTGTTGTTCTTACTATTATCATCATTTACTTTGTAACTTCAAGGGTTGTGCCTGAAAATAGTCATCTTTATGGCTAGTGTGTCTCCCGGTAAACAAAAACTAAATAAATAAATACCCACCTCTGTCTCCTTTGGGTCCTGGTGGTCCTTGAGGTCCTGGGTGCCTGGAGGTCCAGGTGGGCCAGCCGCACACTGTCTGCAAAAGATATACAGAAACAATGTATGTATCAATGGGAGACCATCGAATCAAAATGTGGTGGAATTCAAAAGAAGCATCTGCTGGGAGGTGTCAGAATGTAAACAGGTAAATTAAATTATGCTCAGACTCCAATGAAACAGACGATAAACTAACTCAGGTCTCTGCACTTGAACAGGAAATACTTACGAATCAGAATTATGGAAGGGGGAATGGAGGAAAAGGGTGGCCAGAGTGCTCCTGTTGGGTGATTCCATGATCAGGGGATCAAATGGGATAGGGAGGGAGAAACTGCCCTGTTAGAACAAAATGCTTCCTGACTAACGGTGCACAGGGCCAAGCATGAGGTATATCAGCTGGCAAAGGATTGTGGAGGTTCCCCGGACATACTGGTCCACCTGGGTACCAATGACATTGAGGGAAATAGTGAGCTAGAGATACAGGCAAGGTTCAGGGAGCTTGCCAGGGTCTGTCATGATATAGGATGTGCAGTTTCCTTCTCGGAAATCCTGCTGGTGCCAAGGGCTAGTTGGGCACACAAGAGGAAGATTAGGGTGATAAACCAGTGGCTCAGGGAGTGGTGTGGGACCAGAAGGTATGGGTTGATGGGGGATTGGGGGGAGACCTGGGAGGATAAGGGGCTGTATGCTAGAGATAGGCTCCATCTCAATTTGGAGAGGAAGGAAATCCTTAAGTTGAAAATAGAGAGGTTCATTGGTGAAAGGTGGGGTTTAAACTTGTGAAGTGGGAGGGATGGGAGAAAAGGCTGTCGAGGGGGGTCCAATAAAGGAGGGACTCTGTCTCCACCCCCCTGGGGAGCTGGAGGAATGCAGAAAAAGGCCAACTGGTAAGGTGCGGACTGGGGAAGACAGTCCACACAGGAACACAAGCAGGGAAATGAAAATATAGGAGAGGACTGAAGGTAATCCTCTAAATGCCAGGAGCTTGGCAATAAAATGCCTGAGCTCCAGGCGATGCTAACTGAGGGAGCAGGGATGTGGCAGCGGTCACTGAGACTTGAGCCACTGCAGGACATGACTGGGACCTGAACCTGGAGGGTTACACTATGTTCAGGAAGGACAGGGGGGAGGGAAGGGGAGGAGGGGTAGCAATAATAGTCAAAAACTGCATTGCCATAGGAGAAGTGGAGGAGGCGGAGGGAACTGTGGAGGCGATTTGGGTCACCTTGATAATGGGGGGGCAAGAGATTAAAAATAGGAGTGGTGTATAGACCCTTGCGCCATGGAGGAGCTGGAGGAGAGTCTAGTGGCAGATGTTTGGAGACACTGCAGATTGGGAAGGGGAAGGGTGGTGGTGTTGGGGGACTTAAACATGCCAGGAACAGACTGGGAGACTATGACATCCTCGGTGGCCAGGGTAACAGAGGTTGTTGGATGTCTTTCAGGACGCATTCCTAACTCAGCAGGTGGGGAAACTGACCAGGGAGGAGCGGATACTGGATGTGGTCCTGTCAGACAGTGACCACATTGGGGGCCTGGAAGTAAGGGACCCGTTGGCGGGGAGAGACCATGCCACGGTCTGGTTCTGCCTGAACCTAAGAGGGGTAGAAGGCTGCACAAAGACGGAGGTAACTCACTTCAGGGGGGCAGATTTCAAGGAAATGGGAAGGATCCTTAAGGAGCACTTGGATAGGATTGGGCCAGACATGAATGCTGACAGTAGGTGGGAAATCATCAGGAGGTGGCAGGATGCTACCAGCACCCTGCGCAAGAGTAAGACAAAAATGCGGCAGGGCCAAAAACCCTGCTGGTGGACCAGGGAGGTTCAGGAGGTGGTGAGGGAAAGAAGGTGGCCTATAGGCAATTCAAGTGCTCAAGGAGTGAAAGGAACCGAGGGGAGTACGAGCTGATGGCCAGAAGGGCCACTAGGGTGGTGAGGGCAGCTAAGGCAAGGAAGGAGCAGGACCTGGCCAGGGAAATTAGGAGACGGAACAAAGGGTTCTTTAGATATATTGGGGAAAAATGAAGGGTGAAGGGGAAGATTAGCAGGATTAAAACAGGGAAGGGAGGGGCACAAGACCCTGGGGAGCAGGCTGAGGTACTAATGAGGCCTACCAGTTTTCACCAAGGAAAACTGGGAGGCTGATCATACATGGAGGAGATGGTGAAACTGAGGAAGGGGAACCTCACTGATTGGTGGGTCTGGGGAGGGGGGCATCACTGGCAGGTGGGGGGAAGGCAAAGCAGGGGGACGAGGTAGCGGAGGTGGAAATCGTAGCAGAGAGAGTGAGGGAAGCCCTCAGGTCCCTTAAGATGGAGAAAGCAACAGGGCTGGATAAATTACATCCCAGAGTGCTGAAGGAACTGGCGGATGTCCTAGCAAAACCCCTGGCAGAGCTCTTCAGCATCTCTCTGAGGACAGGGTGGGAGCCCCAGGACTGGAAGGTGGTGCATGTAGTGCCTCATCCACAAGGGGGATTAAGGGAGGTGGTAGGGAACTACAGGCCTGTCAGCCTGACATTGGTGGTGGGCAAGGTGATGGAGGGCATTGTCAAGGAGAGGCTGGGGGGGGACCTGGAAAAGTCAGGGTGCCTGGATGATAGACAGCATGGATTTGTCCAAGGGAAATCGTGTCAGACAAACCTTGTGGAGTTCTATGACTGGGTGACGAGTGCCTTGGACCTGGGTAGACCAGTGGACATCCTCTTTCTTGACTTCAGCAAGGTGTTTGACTCTGTTCCTCACAGGGGCCTGTTGGATAATCTGGGAGAAATGGGGGTAGGGAACAGTAATGCTAGTTGGGCTGCCAGATATTGTGCTATAGTGGCCAGTTCTGGAAAAATATCACCCGTAACGAAAGCATCCTTTGATGGAGTTACCCTACCTGTTCGTACTGATGCTCCAGGAAGGCCAGGCTGTCCCTGGTTCACCTGCCAAGAAATAAAGACAAGCCATGATCACAAACCCTGAAAAGTATGTATGTATGTACGTATGTATGTATGTATATATGTATGTATGTATGTATATGTGTATGTATGTAATGTGTGTATGTATATATGTGTGTATGTGTGTGTGTATGTATATACGTATGTATGTAAGACGACGTATATATGTACATGTATGTATACACATGTATGTATGTAATGTGTGTATGTATGTGTGTGTATGTATGTAAGTATGTATGTAATGTGTGTATGTATGTGTGTGTATGTATGTGTGTGTATGTATGTAATGTGTGTATGTATGTGTGTATGTAATGTGTGTATGTATGTATGTGTGTGTATGTAATGTGTGTATGTATGTGTGTGTATGTATGTGTGTATGTAATGTGTGTATGTATGTATGTGTGTATGTAATATGTGTGTATGTATGTGTGTGTATGTATGTAAGTATGTATGTATGTATGTATGTGTGTGCGTATGTATGTGTGTGTATGCATATGTGTGTATGTATGTAAGTATGTATGTATGTATGTGTGTATGTAATGTGTGTAAGTATGTGTGTATGTGTGTGTATGTATGTATGTACATATGTATGTATGTATGTGTGTGTATGTATGTGTGTGTACATATGTGTGTATGTATGTACGCATGTATGTATGTATGTGTTCATGTAATGTGTGTAAGTATGTATGTATGTGTGTATGTAATGTGTGTAAGTATGTATGTGTGTATGCATGTGTGTGTATGTATGTATGTGTATGTATGTAAGTATGTATGTATGTATGTGTGTGTATGTAATGTGTATGTATGTGTGTGTGTATGCTGTGTATGCATGTGAGTATGTATGTATGTGTGTATGTGTATGTAATGTGTAAGTATGTATGTGTTATGTATGTGTGTATGTAATGTGTAAGTATGTGTATGTGTATGTGTGTGTATATGTGTGTATGCAATGTGTGTATGTATGTATTTGTGTATGTATGTGTGTATGTATATGTACGTATGTATGTATGTGTGTATGTATATGTATGTATGTATGTACATATGTATGTATGTGTGTATGTATGTATATGTGTATGTATGTATGTGTATGTATGTATATATGTATATATGTGTGTACGTACATATGTATGTATGTATATATGTATGTATGCATATATGTATGTATGTATTTATTTATTTAACTTTGTTGACCAAGTGAGTGCACTGGCAGCAAGTGCCTTTTTCAGTCACGACCCGGGTGCAATAGCACACACAAGGGGTGAGATAAAGTACATTCATGATATAATACATTTTGGAGGTGATGATACAGCATGTCACATGTGATACAATGCATCAGGCCAAAGAACTATATGTGATATTAAAATATTGAATTTTTTAATCTATTTATTTCCGATTCGGATTAATACCTTTGAACCAAATAGCTCTTTTCCAAAGATTCCAAGTTAAGGGCATGCAATAACAGTAAAAAAAAAGGCCAGGAGAGAGAAATACACAGGTATACATTGCAACTGGCAATTACAGAAATGCAAGAATGTTCACAAACAGTGTCTTCATGCAAATACTCAGAAGAGTATTGAGTAAAATAACACAAAATAATTAATTGTAAACACATTTAGGTTGCTAAGTGCATTAGAATAGTCAGTAGCAGCCTGAGCAAGCAGTGTCATGTTTGGAGGAGAGGAAATAGCAGAGAGGGGAGATAGACCAAGGTAGGGCCAGGGATTGGGTCAGGATCAGGCAGAGGTCTCTTTAGGTGCAAAGAAACATACAGCACTGTATTGGTAAAATAGTGCATAAAATATAACAGGCATAGAAGGATACAGCAAATTATAAGTCAGATATAACGCTTAGGCACAGGATTGGGGTGAGAAGAGAAGAAAAACAAGAGTTTATAAATAAACAATGGTGTTGGGAGATGTGGGAAATACAGGGTGAGGGAACTTGATAGGTAAGTGGGAGAGAGGGGTGGAAGGAGGTGGAGATTACTGAAAGAGCAGAGGAGGGAAAAGATTGGGAGGGGCTGGGGCTAAGTGCATACATAGTAGGTGGAGGGTAAGTGCATAGCTTGGCATGAAGGGTGGGGAGGTAAGGAGAGGAAAAGGGGAAAAAAGGTTTGAGGAGGTGGGGAGCAGAGGTAGTGGGGCGGTGGGTAGCAACTGGGTAGATTAGTAGAAGCAGCGACAGATTTCAGGTGAGGAGTAGTGTGCTTTTAGTAGCTTTGTAAAAGCTGAGGTGGTAAGAGGTTTTTTAATAGGTGGAGGAAGGGAACTCTAGATAGAAGTATGTCTCGGCCTGTGACCGGGGGAGTAATTTCTCAGCAGCAGATCAAACTTACCGGAGAAGCCTCGTGGTCCTTGTGCACCTATTAAAAAAAAAAAAAAAGAATAGCCATTATTGGGCAGCTATGAAAAATGAAATACTACAATGCACAGAAGATATTTTAGTTTGGAAAACCCAGTCAGTACAGTAAGAACCCTACCGCTCCCTGAGAAATTTAAAAACCCTATGATGCTTTTGGGACAACCTTGGATTTACAGTATTTTATTATTTTCAATTGTATTTTCATTTTCCTGTTGTTACCTTCCCTGTGTTCTCTGTTTCTAAGGAAATTTGTATGGAAACAGGTTTTTGTCCGTTGGACATGCTCTGTTCCTGCTGCATGTCTACATGTGATGACATAATCTCCTGCCTGTGACATCATAATCATTGCCATGGCAACCAGCTGTGATTCACCAACAGAGTAGTGACATAACTTGTCACGGGAGCAGGAGTAGATGAAGTCCGAGGGACAATTTTTCTGGTTTCAAGCAGCTGTCCTCAGTGATAACGAAAAGAGGGAAAACAGATATAGAAGTACTTATGTTTTCAACAGAATTAGTGTAAATATTTTGTTTTTCAAAATTTCCACAGAGATGTCACAACTCTATAAAGAGCTAGTGCACTACCTAAAACTAATATCAGTTTTAAAAATCAGTCAACCACTACCTTTTATATCTGAGCTACTTTTTCTTGTCCCTTTGGTTAATTAGAAGATTGTGTGCCCGATGTTAGTAGATGTGATATGTGGTACCGCACTCTGCCTGGCAGCTGACTTATCTAGCTCTGTTCCCTCCGTTACATATCCGGCATTGTGACCTCACTGACTGTGTCATCACTGCTGCTTAGAAACGGCCTCTCAGCAGTTGCCGTGTCAGTCAACTGTGATGTCACTATTCACGAGATCACAATGCTGATGATATAGTGGAGGTGACAGAGCTAGACATGACAGCTGCCAGGCTAAGAGCTGTTCCATTATATCCAACACAATGTTATCACATAGAAGACTCTTTTAATGATCAAAAGGAACAAAATACTTCAGAAATAATAAATGACAACTGACTGCTTATTAAAATTTGTCTTATTTTCCTGTCTGCCTGTTTTGGTTTTCCTAGCTCTTTAAATCACGGGTGAAAATCTCGCTCTTTGTAAATGTGTTTTTATTGGTTGCTATGCTTGCCTGTGATTGTGTTCTAATGTTATGTTACATTTATAGTGTTTTTGAGATTTATAAAAAAAATTAAAGGTAATACTGGTTGCTTTCAGACATGAAAAGGAGTATAATTAACCTGTTCCTGATAGCACCTTTTAAAAATAAGCACAATGTAATTTAAGCAGTAAAATTGGACAGAGCAGGTGGGCATACATGGGTTGTAATTCAAGTTGATGACCCTGGGAAATCTAAGGGTCTGGGCCATATGCAAAGCGCACCTACAAATGCAAAACCTTCATCAGTATCAGCCTTCTCCAGAGGGTTTTATTGCTATTACCAAACCATGGAATCACACTGGATGGCTGTTGTCAAGTATGAAAAAGAAAGTTGATTCTAAAAAGTATTTTTTTTTTCAAATGAATATTTATGGTTTTTCAAAATGTAGCAGTCACTTTTCAGGGGGATGATGACTGGATTCTCATACCTGATTGGCCGATGGGGTAATTGTAATAAACATGGAGCTTTTAATCTACTTTGCTGTAGCATGAACAGCTGGGGAGTGGGCTTCTATTGCAGTGACAGAACATGGGTTTCCAAGTGTTTAGGACTTGTCTTGTCCAGGGGGCTGACTGACTGAATTTAGTTGCCCCATCTATGGCATTACTACCTGTCCCAACATGTACTAAATTTCTAAATCAGGATAACTGGCACACAACACAGCTTCTATACGTAAGTTCACGAGTATTTAGGAAATAATGCAGCTACAGTAAAAGGGGCTAGAGGAGATACCCAGTGTCTCACTGGGCACCCTTTCTTTACTTTTCTCTGCAACTAGAAACACAGCTATCTTCTACTCTCCTCCCACTGACCTGACCTGAAGAAGGGAGCAAAACTCTCAAAAGCTAGCTTGAAAAACAACTTTGTTAGTCTGGAAAAGGGTACCGCCTGCAATACATCTGTTTATTTTTTCTTCTGCACCAGCCATAGTCTGAAGTCAGGGTACACAAAGTTTCAAAAGGTCGAATCAAAGCAGCAGTGCAATGAAACTAAGCAAAAATATTGACCCTACTTTTTTTCACTATGAAAGATTCTAGGGATCTTCAAATTTTATTTGGCAATAAAATGTTCTAGTCCCACTAAAATATGAGCAGTTTTTAAAGAGGGACTCCCTCCAAAAGTACTACATTGCAGAATTAGAATAAGTATGCCCCAATAAATCTCATACTAAAAATTAGGTTTCTACATTACTTCATTTTAACGTTATGAGCTGTTTTGTAACCCAGATTTCACTACCTATTCAAAAAAGCCAGCTTCAGTGAAGAGCCACTGATGATGTCATCTCCTGAACTCACAGTCCAGTCCTCATAGTCATCAACCTAACAGGATCTGCTTCTCCAAAGTTTAAGAAACGCTATAGTAATCTTTTTTTTTTTAAATTGACATCAGGTTAGCTGCATTGCTTGTGTTTCCAGAATGTTCAGATGCATGGCACTGTACTTTAGAACACGCCAGGAGGTGGTTTTGGAATGCAGTACTGAACCAAGGCATAGAATGTCAAGGTGGTGCACAATTTTAAAATGTTTGGGGAGGGGACATGCAATCTTGGAATGAAGCAGGGATGCACCATCTCAAAATGTGTGGGACAATCAGTTGCAGAATGTGACAGGGATGCGATCAAGGAATTTGGTGGGGACTGGCAATTTTGGAATATAATGGGAATACATACTGTCAGAATGTGACAGGACACTATATTATTCTGAAATTACTTGTCCCTTTCACATTCCAAAGTTATAGTCACCCACCATATTTCAGAATTGTGCATTACATCCCCACCACATTCCAACAGTATGTGTCCCAGCCACATTCTAAAATGATGCATCCCTGCTACATTCTGAAATTGCACATCCCTCCCCAATTCACAAATTGCACATCCCTGCTCCATTCTGAAATGGCACATCCTCCACCAAATTCCAAAATTGCACATCCCTGATAAGTTGTGTTTTAATGCCACATTCTAAAATTTTCACTGCCATGTTCCCAAATTGTGCATCACTGCAACATTCTGAATTATGCTTCACTGTCACATTCGAAATTGAGCATCACTGCCATTATTCAAAAACTGAGCTTCACAGCCATATTCTGAAACTATGCGTGCCACATTCCAAAACTGTACGTGCGCCACCAATTCCAAAACTAGGCATCACTGACACATTCCAAACTCGTGTATCACTTCTGCATTCTGAACCTGTGTGGCACCAACACATTCTGAATCTGTGTGTCACCGCCACGTTCCAAACCTGTGTCAACACCACATTCTGAACCTGTGCATCACTGCCACAAAACGAAATTGCACATCACCACTGTATTTCAAAATTGCACATCACCACTGCATTCTGAAATTGTACCTCATCACTGCATTCCAAAACTGTGCATCACCACTGCATTACGAGCTGTACATCACCGCTGCATTCCGATCCTGTGCCACCACCGCATTCTGACATTGTGCATCACCGATGCATTCCAAAGTTGTGCATCACCACTGCATTACGAAATTGTGTGCCACTACCACATTCTGAACCTTTGCATCACAGTTGTATTCTGAACCTGAGAATCATCGCCACATTCTGAAATTGTGCATCACAGACTCATTCCAAACCTGTACATCGCCACCACATTCAGGACCTGTGCGTCACTGTAGTGTTCTGAACCGGTTTGTCACCACTGCATTCCAAAACTGTGCATCATTGACGCATTCCGAACCCGGGCATCACCACCACATTCTGAACCTGTGCGTCACCACCGCATTCTGAAATTATGTCACTGCTGCATTCCAAAATTGTGTGTCACCATTGCATTCTGCACCTGTGCATCACCACCACATTCCAAACCTATGCATCACCACAGCATTCGAACTTGTGCGGCACTGACGATTCTGAAATTGTGTCACCACCGTATTCTGAAATTGCTCATCACTACAGCATTCTGAAACTGCATCACTGTCGTATTCTGAAATTGTGTGTCACCACCTTATTCTGAACCTGTGCATCACCGCCACATTCCGAACCTGTGGGTCACCACCACATCAAACCTGTGCATCACCACTGCATTCCAAAATTGTGCATCTCCACAGCGTTCCAAAATTGCGCGTCACCACTGCATTCCGAACCTGTGCATCACTGCTGCATTCTGAAATTGTGCATCACCACGACATTCAGAAATTGTGCATCACCACCGCATTCTGAAATTATGTGTTCCAGCTACTTTCTGAGACTGTGTCACTGCTGCATTCCACAGCTGCAATCTAGTGACATTTTGAAATCCTATACCTGCAGTGTTCTAAAAACTGCACGCAACTTTGTTATTCTAAAGCCACATTTGCCGCTGCATTCCAACCTCCCTGTCACATTCTGAAGTAATGTACCTTGCATCTACACATTATGGAAGCGCATGTGCTGACCCACCCAGTTTCAGTTTTCCTTTTTCAGATGTTTGCTGCAACTGCAGTTTTAAGTAACATAAGAGAAATAAGTTACATAAGGTAACTTGCAGGGAGGACTAGGTTGTTAGTTCAGGAGATGACATCCTTAGTAGCTCTTCTCTGAAACTACTTTTTTGATCAGGCAGCGAATTAAGGGTTGCAAAATGACTTGTAACTTTTAAACTAAGTAATTTACAGATCAGATTTTTGGCACAAGTCCGATTGAGGATATGCTGATCCAAACTCTGAATTTATCGATGCCAAACTTTTTGGCCTCAGTCTCTCTTTAAATGCTTTAATTTATTTTCTTCTAAAAAAAATATGTGAGCTGCACATTTTGCCTAGAATTAACACTGTAGATTTGGCAAGGGTTAGCATCGAGAAAATTTAAAAAATGAAAACTCATGGTATGCCACAAAGCAGGTACCTATAAAAGTAAATTTGACAGGTATGGTGGTTTTTGTTATTGTAGTTGAAACTAGTGTTTTGTAGAAACATTTTTCATTGCCCTTCTGCTTTATAAGTAATGGAGTTACTCAATGAGCTTCTAAAATGACACGTTGCTGGGGTTCTTCGTAGGAACCTTCTCCCCTGTGGACTTTCCTTTCTGAAGTGTGGCCTTACAGTACATAAGTCTCCTGTTGGTCAGTTCACAGTGATCCTTCACAGTGAGAGAAGAGTTGGGGTGGGACTTTGCATTGCAGTTATCTGTTTCCCAAACCTACCTTGAGATCCTTTAGGTCCAGGTGGCCCTGGTGGTCCAGGTGGTCCTGCGAAGAATGTTCCTACAATGCAAAAACAACATGCAAACCATCAGTTTAAAGGTTGGCATTACAGCTGTTTCCAGAGCTTTCTATCAGTGAATGCAAAATGCATTTGTTCAGTTCTACATTCTTCATCTTGGCATTTCTGCCAATCAATGCTACTCTTACTGGTATTTCTCACCACTGGGCACTACAGAACTTAGGATATTACAGTACATCACATTGTAGGAGTATCCAGATATAAAGTTCACCATATCATTAAGAAAATGGCTGGCCCTAGGGTCGGCCCTGAGGCATGGCGGGCTGAGGCGTTGGTTGCCTGCCTCCTGACATACCGACGACCCATGTTCAGACATGAGCATGGGCTTCTGGGGAGTTAGCTGGAGTGGAAGATGATGAAGCATCCCATGGACTTTTCTCCTCTCTTGGGGAAGGTAGGCAAACCATCTCAGTCTCTAACTGCCATTGGGTGAGCGTCTGGTGGTAGTGCCGTTTGAGCAACTCGAAGGGAGGGGCCACAGCTCTGAAGCACATGTACGCTTCCACATACACATCTTGTTTTGCCATGGTAGGGGAAGGGAGAAAATGGAAAAAAGGGACAGGTGGAATTCATGAAGCCCTGCCCAATATCCCGCAGCCTGCACCACCGCCTGACCACCAGGGCAATCTGGATATGTTAACCGGGGGGGGAAGGATGACCCTCTCTACGGCCCTGCCATAGGGGTAAATCCATGGGGGACTACATCCTGGCAGGTTGGAGAGGCAGACACTGGTCAGGGTGAGCTGGGACAGGACTGAGAGCCTGCCCACCTGCCCAATTGTGGAGGAAAAAAAGGGTCTCCACTGGGGCAGTGATAGTGCTACAGCTTGCAAAGCAGATGACCCAGGTTTGGGAGAGCCCAGAGCACTGAAGGACCAGATAGGAGAAGGGTATTAGAGCATCCAGCGACAGCTCACTTCCTCTGGGGTGGGAGGGAGAAGGTGCCTGGCACTAGGCTGACTCCTGGTGGTAGCCAGGGCCTAGTGAGCTTGAGACCTTGTAGACGCAGGGGATCTGAGGACACAGCAGACATCATCGCATCATGCAAGTGAGCATGTGTGATACACCAGAACATCCTTGCACATCCACGCTTGCAGCATGATCCTTGGGCCCCTCCACCTCTCTTGAATGTCAGAAACCAAGGAATGACTAGCCAGCCATAAATGGTGATCTCAGTGTTCCCTCTTAACTCTGGTAGGAGTGCCACCATTGGGGCTACAACCAATTGGCTTGAGTAGGTAGGCTCTGAGGGACAGTCAGGAGAGAGGATGGGGTGAGGGCTGTACAAAGGATAGATATGGTGTACAATGAGAATGAAGAAAGTAAAAAAGAAAAAGAAAATATTCCTTCTAAAGTGCTTGGACTGACTGCAATAATTATTTAAAAGTATAGAAAGACCAGAGGCTATGGAAAATTAGAAATAATTTTGTTTTCTTTTCAACATCAAAGTCCTAGTATTAGCAGCCTAGATGATTCCTCTGTGCTTCTACTGGCCACAGTCGCACCTTACTCTCTCTGCCAGTTATGGGAATCATTTCTTGCAGGACAAATGTCCCATGGGAAGCAGAGGTAGAAGCCAAGTATGATTTAAATGAGAGATCCATTATAAATGGAATGGGGCTTCTCAAATGTAAACCGCCAGGTAAAACAAGCCAGTATCAGCAATTGAAGTCCTGCTATGGAAGGAAAGGAAGTTTGTTTTCATTTATATCACACTCACATCTGAAGCTGAAGGATCAGATGGTTGTGGGCTCTAGACCCACACCAGGCACTTGGTGTAAATCTGCGAGCTGACAAGGTACTGTAGCATGGTTGGGGGGTGCAGCACTCGATGTGCTGTCTTTCAAATGAAACATTAAAGCAAGGTTCTGTCTGCATGTTCTGTTGGTTGTTCAGGTGGACATTAAAGATCCCATGGCACGCCTGAAAAAATTCCACCAACAGCTAAACTTGATTCAGTATTTCAGTTTGATCTTATCTGTATCCCTTGCCCCTGGGACAAGGCTGAAAATAGGCAAAATTGCTTATCCCTCCCTTCCAGATAAACAAAAGCTACATAAAAATAACAATCAAAATATACACTGTATACCAAATGAATCTCTGCTAAGGAAGGAATGGAAGTTACATTTTTTTTTTGATAATATTTTGGGCCAGCCCTGATCCTCCTTCACAGAGCTCAGTTCTGCCCCACCGACCACCCCCACCATGCCCAGGTTTACCCCCCTGGTCGGGAACACTCCCAAGGACACTATTTGGCAAGCCCCGGCTTATCCTCTGGCTCGGGGCCATGGGGGCGGGACCCCTTGGGTCGGAGCCATGGGGCCGGGACCCCACCAGCAGACACTATTTGGCAATGGGGCAGCGGCAGAGTGGGGCTTCATACCTGGGGGCTGGCTTTTTCTGAATGCTGCTGTAGTTCCCCCTTGGAGGTGAGACATGCAATGACATCAGCAGGACTAACACGACGTCTGTCCTGCCTCCACATATCTTGAGTGCCGATCACGACGGGTCCCCTGGCCTCTGCCAGGGGTCACTAATGTGTTGGACACTTGCCCCCCTCAGGATAGCCATCCCCTGGATGCTCAATCCTTCTCCATCTGGCCGTCCCTCAGACTCCCGGGTCCGTTCCTGAACCCGGGATGTTGGCATTGCAAACGGACGCCTTGCTGCTGCGCTGGCAGGCCGGCCACCAGAAGTTAATTTTATGTAGCAGTATTTACCCTATCTTTACCAAAGTCCCACTATAGAAGGAATGTAAGCTAGTTTTATACAGCAATACACAACTGAAGCCCTGCTAAGGATGGAAGAAAAAGTTTGTTTTATACAGCGATGGATGCTGTATCGCAACTAAAGAGGCCAGGGTCCTGGTAGTGGCTCATTCCTAACTGACATTTGTAGGCTCCTATGCTATGAGCAAACTTGTTGTTGCACTGTAGTCCTAAGTAGATTCCAAAGAGCCACCACAGAGTGAAGAGGATGCGGGGAGAGAAATAAGAAACAAGTCATGCTCCATACTTACCAGAATCGGGCACAAAGGATCCTGGGGGGCCTGGAGGACCAGGTGGTCCTGGTTTACCTTCACCTGTGATTCAAAAGATGCACATAAGGACACCAAGATTAGTATTCGATTCAACTTTATTTCATTGGTGAAAAAACATTACAATTCAGATGTAAAAGCATTCAAGTTATTTGCCTGTATTTTAAAAGTCTGACCCAAACCACAATTGATACAAAAGTACAAAAGAGTTTTTTACTATGATTAAAATCAAAACAATACCATAATTAGTACAACAGACACATTCTTAGACAAATGCACATTTATATGTATAGCACTGATGATTTTGAACAGCATTTGAATAAGAAAAGAAGTTTAGTAACATAAGAATACAAACCCAGAAAGTTCTGATATCAAAACTTGGTTGGAAGAGTAAGACTAAAGTCAATTGCGCAGATTATTTATTTTTTTTGGCTTCACAGCCCATTACCCTAGGTTTGCGCATGTGTTTTGCAGCCCAAAGTAGCATTTATTATGAGGTCCTGTGTGGCGGTACCTGTGTTTGCCTATAAGAAAGACTAGGTGCTAGACCAAGAAAATGTGATACTGCCTTTATTTGTTCTGGTTTCAGTTTTAGAGCGTGTTTAGTTTATAATTGATGTGAAGATCAATTAGAGGTTTATTATAACTCTTTTTTTGTTTGATAAAAGCCTCATTCAGTGTTAGTTGGGATTCCAACAGGAAGTCATTTAACGGGATATAGGTAATCAGACCCAACCCCTTCATCTCATAGTTGGTTATATGACGTTTAGTTGTTTGCTAATGACACATCTTATTCTGTCAACTGACTTCGACATCAGAAGTTATCGTATTTATTTTATAATCTTTGTGAAATGAAGCTGCAGATTCACTGTAACTAATTATTTGCTGAAAAAAGCCACACTCAACATAATTTGGGACTCCAGTCAGTAGCCATCAAAGACAATGTAGGTAATCAGACCAGAACCCTTCATCTTAGATCTAGTTACACGATCTTTCAGTTCAGAATGATTAAAGGAATGTTCTCAGATTTGTATTTGGGCTTCACAGCCCATTACCTTAAGTCTGCACTAGTCCTTTGCAGCCTAAAGTAATATTTATTAGGAGGTCTTGTGTGGGAAGGAAGGGATCATAACTGGCACCAAACCCATGGCCAGCCAATCCCTTCTGCTTCTTACTTCGCTGGCCTGCCCCCGTGCTCAGATGTTTTATGACGTCTGAGCAGGTAGAGTGTAGGGCATGCTCCATAGAAATCTATGGGGTTAGATTTCATCAAATGTTATCTTACTTCAGTAAAGATGTGATTCTGGTCATATGTTCAGCACTGAGTTACTTCCCCTGATAGTACCACCCACCTGCCGCTTCCCTCCCAAGAGCAAGAAGCAGACTGAAACAGTGCTGCTCTAGTCAGGGCATGGAGGACCCCCCTCTTAAAGAACAATGTTACATGATTGCTGTGTTGGTTGGGGCAGGAGGTGACTCTGCTCAGGAGTCAGAGTGGGAGCAGCGAGGCACTGGGGGTTGAGGAGTGTATTTTAGTTTAATGTTGACATTGTTTAACATTTTTAGAATTTTTAAATGCCTTTTAAAACCACATAATCATTTAGGCAATAAGGTACAACAGGGTGTGTGTGTTGTGTAATAACACCATGTCTCAGGTGGGCTGAAGCATAAGGCCGCAGGCTGAGTGTATTCAGCACCCAGGTAGTGACATTATTGCACAACACACATCCCTGGAGGGCCTTATTTCTATTATACAATGGCTCATTTTTATATAAAATCACTTCTTAAGCTGATTTTTTTTAGTGTGGAAGCATATTTAAACAGAAATAAATTCCTATTTTTTTTCTCTTCACTAGATGTTACCTTACTGGGTTGCCTGTGCTGGTCTCTCTCACCCCTCCAACCATTGTCTGTGTGTGTCTCTCTGCGTCCCCCCCACCCCCAGCAAAATCTGTTGTTTTGGTCTCTAACGGAGATTTTTTTTTATTTTAGTGAAAAGAAACAGAAACAGGATCAGTAAGTAGCTTGAATTTAAACTAAATGAGAGCAGAGCAGCTTTGATTCTGATTTCTCTGCTCCTTGTGAGAAGCAAGTTAGGTGCGTTAGTGTACTTCATTTAGTAGTGGTATTTTAATTAAATACACACATGCTGCCAAAGAACGCTTTAAGTAAAGTGGCCCTTTTGTTGAGCGAGTGAGAAATAGAAGGTAGGGAGTGCAGCATGGAGTGAAGCGAGTGCAGTGCTGTTGAGCTGCACACATGCTTCCATTTTCGGTTTGCTGAGCAGAGGACTGAGAAACCATGAACTAACAGCTTTATTTTACATGTATTTATTTATTTATTTTTATTGTGATCAGACTCGTGGGAGACAGATGCTGATGGGGGTTATGTGAGTAGCCTGAGAATAAAGTAAAAAGTGACACCCATTGTGTAACTAACTTTGTGAGTAGCAGAGAAGGATTTCTATTCTTGTTATGTGGTCATGTGCTGTAGGTGCCTGCCCTAGATACAGTGATGTTATGGTCAGATACTTTCACCATCTCTAGGGCATGGCAGCCAATCAGAATGCTAGGATTATCCTTGGCATTGTATAATATGAATGATCTGATTTCCTTCTGGGCCCAGTAGGAGAGGGTCATTTGGGTACCGATGATGCTAAATGAAAACTCCAGCCTTGAACCCATCAGCTGATTTTTTCCCAATATCATTATCATCACTGTTTTCTTTTGATATAATATCAGCGAAAGGAATAGTATCAGTTTATTATTCTTACCTGGTGGCCCAGGGGGCCCGGAGGTCCTGGTGGTCCTGGTTGCCCACTTGTAGCACCAGCACTGCCTGCTGAAATGAGAAGGGGAAGGACTTAAAGTACTCTGTATTATCCAACCGGTCAGCTTAGGTACAGTGTTGAACAGAAAGCATGTTTAAATAACTTCAGCTGTGGTGCTTTTACTTTGAGAGCAGTGGGTCTTCCTCTGCACTGCGGCACCCTCCTCCAGACCCAGCATGGAGAGACGCATTTTGAGAATTGCTGTGTATGTAAAACAGTGTCATCTCGATGTGATGTGCATTGCAACAATAACAGAGTCTCATATTTGTTTACTTTTTTAGATATTTGTTTATGACCCCTGCACTCCAGAGGGCCTCCATCTGCTCACCCTGCACCAGCCCTGTCACCCTGGTGTCTCCAAGGACTTATCTGGAGCCTCCCTATGTTCCCCCAGAGCTTTTCACCTCTGATGGGGGTCACACGTTCCCCACATACCCCACCAGAGAAGGATCCAGTGTGGGAGACCTCACCTAGATAGCCAGGTGCGGGGCCTGCGAGCAGCTCGGCTTCATCAAGCCACTCGAGGCTTTTCCATGTTTCTTCTGAGTCCTCAGCATGCCAACGTCAAGGGTGCCCCAAGCACCCACGCACACGAGCACGCATGATGCAATACCTGTCGGCGTCCTCACACCCACAAGTCGATCTAGCTGCACTGCCAGCTGTGGTCGTCTAGGTGGCAGTATAGCAGTGGAGTTGGCTGCTCTCCCATCCCAGAGGAGGAGGACAGCGTCATTTGAGATACTGATCCTCCTCCCCTGACCATTCCCTGGTGGCTCCAGCTCGCTCCTGAACTCAGGTCCTCAGAGTCACAAGAGGTGGTCCTATCTCTGCACTGCCGGGCCAGCTATCCTGTATTTATTTAGTTTTTGTTTACCAGGTAGGATACACTACACAAGTAATGCCTATTTTCAGTCCTGGCCTGGAAAAGTACATAAGTATGAACAACAAAACTCAAATACTTCATACAGATGGTAGCAAGGGTTCAGGCTAACAAGGTAACAGTAAGAGAATAAAGCATACTATAAGTTTATAGGTCTGGTTGGAGGGCCTCTTGTTGCTATAAGAGTGTAGCCTCACACATTCTTAGGACCAGAGAACTGTGAACCAAAAGTTAGCAGTTCTATGGTCCTAAGGATTCAAGAGGCAACAGTCTTATAGCCATAAAAGTCCCCCCAACCAGTCCCATAAAATTAGTACAGATTGCTAAGTTTATTACATAAAAACAAAACAAAATTTTTTTTATTTAATAAAGACAGTGGCATGGGTTATCGAGAAGCCCGTTGCAGTGCTCAGTGTGTATGGTACTCTTGCAGCAATAAGAGTACCTCACGTGCAACTGAAAGAAGTGCTGTGACTGGTCGGAGACACTCCTGCGATCTATAATATAATTACACACATTTACATTCATAAATTTACATATACAAGAAATCAAGCAGTTATACAGTTTGCTGGAATCAGGTTAAGTCCTGGTTGGAATGACTGACAATTACATGTGGCAGCTGGCAGACTAATTCTGTAAGTAGCAAGGAATAGTAACAGCAGAGCCCTCTATTAGCGTGAGGCTCATTGTGATGTAAAGTCAAAGGCTCTGTTCTTACCTTCCAGCTAATGTGAATTCCCGTTTAGCTGAAGGACGAGCTGCTGTATTCAGGACACAGAGTACCAGATCTGAGTCCCAGCAAGGATTCTGGATGAGTTTGCCCAGCTCTGGGTATTGAGAGGACAAGAATGCCAAGTGGCACTGTAGTTTGGTCTATGGTGTGCAACCAAGGTGGGCAAACAAGGTGCAGGAGAGGAATTAAAACTCTGGTCTCTCATGACAAAGGAACGCTACTTCTACAATGGAAAGTCTACAAAACACTTTCTTAAAACTAAACATAAAATAAAAATCCTTACTGTCAGAGCCTGATCACGAGGGAGAAACAGAGGAGCTAGATCTGTGAACTCTCAGCTGTAATGCTAGCTTCTCCTGGTGGTCCCTGCTCTCCTCGTGCCCTTTCTCACCTAGGCAGAGAAACAAAATGTTAGAGTCCTGCAATACTGAGAGCCACATCTATAAATATGGGTCACTCACTTGTAATCGTAGTTCTTCTAGTGGTATACAGTTCACATCCACACTCTGGCAGTCTTCCTGGAGACATCTGAGTCATTAAGCTCCTCCCACCACGTGGCTGGTATATCTGGTTCCACCCTCCATGACATCAGAGCTTTACATGCTGGAAGCCGGGCCTCGTGCCACTTGCCAGAGGAGGTCGGGTGGGTTTAATGGATGTGAACTGTATACCACCAGTAGAACTATGGTTGCAGGTGAATAACTGATATTTCTAACAATGTTGATGCAGTTCACGTCCACACTCTGGCAGGGTCCAAGCAGTCCTCCAGGAGGAGGGGGTAAGGTGTGCACCCCTATTTGGTGAACAGGGACTGGAGGACCGAAGACCCATGAGCAGCACCCTGACAACTCAGATGTCGATGCTGTAATGGGAGATGAAGGTGTGTGTTTTACTAAGGCTGCAGCTCTGCATATGTCCACAATGGGGATCTCTCTGGAAGCAGGGACCAAGGCAGCTGTACGTCTGATGAAATGAGCCTTAAGGCCCTTTGGTGATTCCCAACCAGCCAACCTGTAGCAGAGGTCGGTACAGCATGTAATCCACCTGGCAACTGTCTGCTTTGCTGCCGGTCTGCCAGGTGCGGCTTCAGCATATGTTATAAACAGTTGGTGAGGCTGTATTAAGACAGTGCCCTCTGCAGGTTCAGATTATAGAAACTTTGAATCAACCTCTGAGGTCGTGTTGGTAAAGTATACTGGAAGGTAGATCACCTGGCAAACAATGGGCAGACTAGGTGGGACAAGCGGTACTTATCTGCTAGAACATTCTGTGTTTCTACAGTTAAGTTGAAACTCTGATATGACCTTCAGGAGGAACTTTAGGTGGGGGCAAAGGATGACCTTGTCCCTGTGGAAGACCAAGTAATGATGCTCCATGGAGCACACCTAGAGCTAACTGATCCTTCTTGCTGATGTGATGGTCAACAGGAAGGCAGTCTTCAACAGCAGATGTGACATCTCACACCCATGCACTGGCTCTAGACAGCTTGCCCATGAGCACTGTCAACACCAATAGTAGGTCCCTTGGAGGTGGATGGTCACCCACTGGAGGGAACAAGTGATCCAGGCCTTTGAAAAAGTGCCCAACCACCTTCTCCTGGGCCACCGTCAGCATACCAGCCTGTTGTCCCCCGCAGTTCTGCCTGAGGGAGGGACCAGAGATAGTTGAGGATGCACGCCATGGAGCAGATTAAGCTCCTTATCCTAGCACCATATTGAGAACCTCTTCCACTTAAATGCTCAGTATTTACAAGTCAACTCCTCATGGAATGTCACCACAACGTAGATGGCATCTTCTGAAAGGCCCAGAGCCTGGAACTCTGTTTGCACAGGAACCAGGCTGAGAGGTGCAGGGATTGAAGGTCCGGGTGCATGATCTTCTTCTGATGTTTGATCAGCAGATCTGGATGGAGTGGCAACCTATGGCAGCCTCCACAGAGGCCTGCTGCTGAAGCTGAGGAGACCAGAACTGGGTATCAGGATTATCAATGCCTTGTTTTTCCTGGGCCTTTCCCACAACCTTATAGACCAATGGGAAGGGAGGGATGGCATACAGGAGGCCTGGGGTCTGGTACCTCATGAAGGCAACCCCCAACACTGTCCTGGACTGTGGGGGGTGGGCACAGGACTTTATGTTCTCCAACAAGGCAAACAGATCCACCAGAGGGGTGTGCCACTGTGAGAACAGGTGGTCTACTACCTTCTGATGCAGTGACCACACATACAAAGTCTGTCCAACCCGGCTGAGAGTGTCTACCAGCTGATTGTTCTCTCCATGATAGAGACTGCCAGAGATCTGCACCCAGGCTATGCCCAGTGTCCAGGTGTGGAGAGCCTCTCGACACAATGGAAAGGAGTACCTCCCACCCTGCTTATTCAGATGTAACATGATTGTCATGTGTCCATCTGGACCTACATGACCTAACCCCAGATCAATGAAGCAAACTCTGTCAGAGCGACATGCACTGTATGGAGCTTCTGCAGGTTGATTTGGTGACAGAAGCCCCCAAGAGACCAGAACCTACAGGCTCTGTGGTCTCCCAAGTGTGCTCCCCACCCTAACAGAGATGCATCAGTCATAAGTGTGGCACACAGTTCTGGGAGGACAAATGGGATTCCCCTCCTCCAGATGCAGTGGGTCCAGCTACCACTCAGTGGCATTCCATGTTGGCTAAATCACTATGACTGGCTCATCCAAGTGACCTAGGCACTGGGACCACTGGCAGCCTAACTCCCATTACAGGTGGTGCATCTGCCAATGAGCTCAACGGATAATGGTGGAGAATTCTGTGTTCCCCAGCAGCCACTGGAAATCCTGAGCAGAATGCTAGAGCCCAACCTGAAATTATTGAGCAAAGGAGGTAAGATCCAATACCTGGTCCACAGGGAGGTGGGCCTTGGCCCTCAGGGAGTCTAATTCTGCCACAGTGAACTTGATCCTGACAAGGAAACAAGCTCAGATTTGATAGAGTTGACTAGAAGGCCTATGTCCTGACAAGTTTGGAGGGCCTGATCCCTGGACCTCTCCATGGCCTCTTTGTATGGCCCAGCTATCAGCCAGTTGTCCAAGTAGGGATACACCCTGATGCCCTTGCACTGCAGGAAGGCTACTATCACTGCCATGCATTTGGTGAAGACCCTGGGCATGGACAAGAGACCAAAGGCATAACCTGGGACTGGTACAGATCCCTCTGCACAGAACTGAAGGTTCCAGGAATCGGATGGACAAACTGGGATGTGGAAGAATGCATCCTGGTGATCTAGTGAGCAGAACCACATGTCCTGCTCCAGCAGCAGAATGATCTGATTCAGAGTGACAATCTGGAACTTGCACCTCTGCATGAACTGGTTCAAATTGTGCAGATCCAGTATGGAGTGACAGCCTTCCATCCATTTTGGAAACAGGAAGTACCTGGATACAAATACTTAAGTAGCTAGGGCATCTGGAACATGCGCTATCACCCTGTGCTGTAGGAGGTGAGCAAATTCGGATCATAGCGTGGACATTTCCTTCGACAACCTGGACTCCAGAGGAGCCCAGAGTCAGTACAGTAGGAGAGCCTCGAAGTCCAGAGGCAACCCTTTGCCCACCACTTCTAGCACTGACCTGTCCGAGGTAATGGCAGACCATTGTGGCAAGAAGTGGGGTAACTGACCCCTGATCAGGAACTGGGACAGGGACTGGATGGGAGGGGGATGACACCCCACAACCTATCACCGTGCAGTCTTTGAAGGAGGCTCCAGCTGCAGGCATCACAAAGGCAGCACTACCTCTAGCCCCCCCCCCTCTTTTTTTGCCCCTGGCCACCAAACTTGGGTTTCGGATGCCAGCGCTGAAACTGCCCTGCTGGTGGTGCTGCTGAGGCTGTTGTTGCTGAAAGGGCTGATACTGGAAGGCATTCTTTTTAGATTTCTCGTCCTTCTGGGACAAAGCCATGGAATCAAGGGTGGCCTTGGACTTTTCAATCAGCATGAATGTCCTTCCACTCCTGGGCCAACAGGCCAGTGCCCAAGAATGGGACATTGGCCAGCTGATGCTGAGTATCTGCTGTGAAACTGTATAACTTCAGTCAGGCCCCATGATGCATGGCAATGGCCATTGCCATGGCAGAGGTACAGGCATCACCCATTTCCAAAGCTGTCTGGAACTGATGTTAGCCAGTGACTGCCCTGGTTTCTAACAGTCTATATTGGCAACTCGTTGTCAGCAGAAAGATGGGAAAGGCATTCCCCTAATACTCCCAGCAGGGAATGGCCAAAGTGTGTCATCATGACAGCATTGCTGGCCTGAAGGAGAACCATCAATACAGCAGCATACACCTTTTTAGCTGACTGGTCAGTCTTCTTGGACTTTCTGTCTGGAGGCTTGTCCACGTCCCTTGCAAAGGGATAGTTGGAGAACCCAGAAAGGGAACCCGTTGGGACTGCGTACTTGCAGACCATATAAATGGAAAGTGCCAGGCAGGATTCTGGATGCTGCCAAAGCTCCAGGGCCAGTCTCAAGATGGATTCTGCCATGGAAAGGCAACCCTTGGAGAATCGTCCTGTCCAGTATGTCAATAAACTGGTATCTAGCCTTTGCTGAACCGCTCCAAGCGCATATTCATGGACTCTGAAATATGTCAGATCAGAGCTCCAAAAGACACCTGCCCTTGGTGGTAATCAAATCTTTGACTGATTCCTGGTCAAACACATAACTCTTGGTCAAGGCCATGGTTGACTCCTTCAGATTCATTGGAGCATTCCCTGAAAATGGCCCTTGACTGTTTGCCAACATAGACCTCCCTGGTATACTCAGCCTGGGTAAGTTCCACTGAGAGCTGGCCTGGCAAGCTGATGACAGAGCAAGACTCCTTGATTAGGGCCCTGAACAAGGGCTGCAGTGATGGTAGTTCCATCCAAGGGCACAGAAGCAGACATGGGAGCTGCTGAGAAGGTGTGGACTGGCAAGGAACCACAGCACAAGTCAAAGGACCAAAGGTCCAGGGAGCTGAGCCCTCCTCTTCCTATTGTGATCCACAGTTGCCAGAGGAGCCCTTGTAGCATCAACAAATTTTTCACTGATGTCTCTCCTCACCTGAGGACAAGAAGATAAAGGAGTGTAGATGGCAATGCCTCCCAGTCGAGTGGGATCGAGAGCATGAGCTGTGCCTCCAGCTCGACCTTGACCATCAACCCAAGGTTCAACATCGACAGGTTTCCTTCAGGGTTCATATAAATCACCTGCCTCAGCAGGTTAAGGACTAGAGGCTTCAGAGGCATGAACACTGGTGGAGGTCACTCCCGAGGCAACTCATCTGGGGTTGCCAATTGAGTTAGAGCCTCCTGAATGAGGACGGAGAGTTTGAGTCTGGGAGATTGACTCTCATCAATCTCCAAAAGCTGGTTGACAGACGTGAGAAAAATCTTGATTGCCTGCTCAACTGGAGTTGAGGTTGACAAGTCTGATGGGGTTACCATGGAGCCCTGGACCTTACCCTTGACTGTAGGGAACTTGACCAAGGCATAGCAGTTGGGGGAGTTGAAGGAGCAGGAAGAGTGTGATCTTTCCTGATCCCACAACCAACAATGGCATTTCACAACAGCATTTGTTGTGCTTTCTGCTGCAGTGAGAATGGCTCTCCCCATCGGTCTGGACAGCCAGCCACATTTCTCTGAACTCATTAAAAAATGATCCTCCGGCACTGGCCCCAGATGGAACAGTGCCGAGACTAACTAGGGAACTCACCACAGATGCCGCTGCCTCCTTTTCTATGACTTGAGCAGCTGACCTGTCAGCTGCAGAGGCCTTTTTGTAGTCTTTTAGCTGACCAAGGGCCAGTCAAGCCTTCCGGTCTTTGATGAACACTGGCAGCATGGTCCGGCACAAACTGCATCCTTCTACATCGTTCTGATCACCCAGGCAGTACAGGCATATGTCATGAGGATCCTTGGCTGACATTTTCTTCTTGCACCGGGTACAGAACTTAAACCCTGGTTTCTTGCTGTCCATCATCAAGCATAACCACAAAGCAGAGCCGAAGACTTGTGGAGCAACTTAACTGAAATACAGACTTGAAAAGTCAAAGATTTGCCAAAGAAGCACCTGAACAACCTGAAATCCTTCAATGCTGCAGAACTGCAAAGAAGGAGATCGGTCCCTTCTAGCGGAAAGAGAGATCTGCGTCAATAGGTGGAGCGGAGGATGTGCCACCGGTGGTGGGTGGAGCTTAGCTTGAAAAGATTTCTGATGACTCGCTATCTCCTGGGAGACTGCCAGAGTGTGGATGTGAACTGTATCCATGTTGTCAGAAGTAATCTTTCTTTGCTTGTCATTATTTGAAGGTTTGGATGGAAGTTCACAACAAGTTTCTATAAAACTGCAAGGAATTAAATTCAAATGATTTTGTCTTTCATATAAGCAAGGTAGGAGGTGCTAGCATGCAACAAAATAAAACCATGACATAGGGATAGGGGGAAAAGGAATTCTTCTTAAAGTCTGTGTGGATGGTTGTCCCAGAGAGTGGCGCATGTTGATTTTGTGCAGGGGCCAGACTGTTTAGAGTTTTATAGAAAGTGAGTCACAAGCTGTGTATATACAGCACAGCACTGCTAACTGAAGTGAAACATGGGAATGATAACCAAGCAACAGTGGCATTCATCATAAAAGCTATGGGCCTTTTCCAAATCAGGCCCCAGAAATAGGATTCTGACCTAGGGTTCTGTAAAGGGTTCCAAACAGCAAGGGATTCGTAACTGATCTGTGATGGTTTTAGAAAACATCTACCCTGCTTGTGCTGCGGATCAAGGTAGGGCTAGTTAAGATGTAGATGCTTTGACATACATAGAGTATTTACACACTTCAGTCTAGTGTCTGTTTAGTAAAGAGATGACACAAATTGATTAGAAAGACAGGTAATCAAACACTTATCAGCTATTTACAGGTTACAAATTATGGAAAGTCATATTCAGAACATGAGTGTGTTCTCTCAAATTTTGTTTGTATGTACTGATACAGAAATCCTGGTACACAGATGAAGAGTTGTATTTACCTGGCTGTCCAGGAAGTCCAGGTGACCCAACAGCTCCTGTTAGATAAAGAATATCAGAAAATTATCTATCCCTTCCTTCCTTCCTTCCTTCCTTCCTTCCTCCCTTCCTCCCTTCCTCCCTCCCTCACCAAATGAAGAAAGAGGTCAATCATCCCTCAGTCACCAAAATTGTACAGCATTATTTACTGTGTCTTATACTACATCAAGCTGGTCAGTATATATGGTCTACAACATTTCTTGATTGCTGTAACCGCTTGTTTGGGGGGTAGTCCATCTGATTAATTTTCAGGTAACATGCAGTTCCTGCATTTATTAGTCAAGAAACCCTCGTTACATTTAGATACTTGACCCCTGTTTTGTCTGTCCCCAGTTATGTTAGACTAGAGCAATCTTCAGTTTGTAAATACCACATACAGTGCTTCCAAGCAGAACTGTTAACTTACAAATACAAGGAGCGTGATGATACTCATTACCTGGGAATCAGATGGACCACTTTCCTGACGAAGTGAGAACTGCAACTAATAAATTTATTAAAATAAGGAAATTTAAGTAATTTAACAGAGACTAATTTGTTTTAGATGTTCAAACCAATGCCGTGGAATAAGCTAGTGTAAGCCCCCCATGGTACAGGGAAGCATTTATATTTATAGACGATGGAATCTTGGGTCTGGAGGAACAGACCCTAACACTGAACTGGCACCACTGTTTGCACAACAGTTACAAGCATACATGCCCATACCATCTGCAGAGTCTTATGATTCATGGCCAGACAGATACCAGCAGGTGTAAAGCATGGTGAACAATGACTCCACATCAGAAACTTTAGTTGACAGAAGTCCTTTAGATTATAGTTAAGATCCTTTCTAGGAGAAGTGACTGCTTAGCTGGCGTACAGTTGTCACTTCTCAGAGTATATACCTTAGGTGGAAAGGTATTTTAACAAACAGTTCAGCTCTGTCGGTCTCTCACTGTGGATTTTGGGCACCCAACAGTTATAGAGCAGAGTCTGATAGCCACAGCTAGTAACAAGAAGTTAGAGTATAGCAAATATATAGTAATAGAGGTTGTCTGGGTTCGCCATGCTTGCGAGTATGTAAAGAGCTAGTACAGGCCCACCTGAACACCAACATTTAAAGGGGAAAGGTCAGCACAAAGGGCCCCACACTTGCCCCACACTCAAGTGTGGGGCCAGTCCCAACGCGCACTTTGTGTTTGAAAACATTTTGGTTTACTGTTTACTGTAGTATAGTAGAATGTATCAGACTAATTTTGCTTGCTGACATCTTCTGTTACAACAAATCCCAGAATCTCCTGTTGCTGACATTAGAGCAGAGGCAGCAGTGGGAGATTAAATAGTCAGTACAGCATGTTACAGTTTTGATACACTCTGATCTTTTGTTTACTGATCCTACTGTCCTCCTTTTGACATGTACAGTCACAGAGGACTGTACTTAGCCCCGGGAGAAAAGCAAAAACTTGAAAACATCTGATATGTGATTAAAAGCTCTAATCTGCACTGCAAGCTATTGAATCTCCCACTGCAGCATATTGCTTTGATGTCAGCTGCAGGGGATTCTGGGATTTGTAGTTACAGAAGGTGTCAGCCTAGAACTAACCAAAATTAGTCTGATACAATGTACTATACTACAGTAAACAGTAAATAAACCAAACTGTTTTTGCACACAAACTGCACATTAAGACCAGCCCGACACGTGAATGTAGGGTCCTTTGTGCTGACTATTCCCCTTTAACGTGTTTTGCTGATATGAGTGAGTCCTCCCTGGGTCCCTGATAAGCAACTTTTCAGGTGGGCCCCCTGCACCACAGACTGACCCAGCAAGTGCCTCAGTGGGAATTTATCCTGGTACACAAGTGCGCATCGAAAGCTGTATTTCACTCAGCAAAATGAGTCTGGCTCTTGCACTGATGGCCGTCTGTCATTAAAGTCCCTAGTTCTCTTTAGTCACTAGAGCTGCAGTGAATGTTTTGTAGTTAATACTGCCACTGAGACCACGCTATGTTTGTAAAAGTAGTCTCACGCATTCTTAGGGTATGTTCCCCTTAGCACCTAAATCCTCTATCCTGTCCATGGGCATGGAACCTGTGGTGCAGCTTCCATTGCAGCGTACGCATCAGACCCTACCGGGCAGCAAGACACCCCTCCTGACACCATCCATGGCAGTGGCCAAAGATCTCCACAGGGGTGATCCATATCTCATCACCGCAACCTATCTTAATGACAGTTTAGACTTGAGGTAACTAGCGATACATGTGCATGACAGTTCTTGATCAGGATAATGCAATGACAGTTTTCAGAGCAGCACAGTAAGTAAACAAACTTAGTCTCCACTTGAGTAGAACTTTGTTTTAAAGCAGTAGAGAAATAGATGTTCACTGCTCCTGCAGCAGCAGCAAATTTAGGAAGATTTAGTAATATACTAACATCAGTAAAGGCATTATTCTGCATCTCTGGTGACAGATGATGACAGGTGTAAACACTAATAATACTCTTCTGCTAACAGGTAGTCTATGGCTGCAGTAGCAATCTAGGCAGACTTCAAAAGCAACGTCCCTGAGGGTCACAGCTGCAATAATCTGACTCCCCTGCAGGGCAGAGACGCAGTAGCTGGACAAATAACATCCTCTGCCACTTCATGGAAGTGCAGAATGGATCAGGGCAGCATGACAGGAAAAAGAAGAGGGGAACTACCTCACAGCTTTGGCACTGGCTGCTCTCCTCCGAACTCCCAGTCAAAATTGACTAACTCTGATCAGGATCTGATCTCCAGGAACTGACTGATGCCCCCTTGTGTGACAGTTACACTGCATACCAGGCCCCTCTCCCCCAACACATCACACGCACTGAGCCAGGTGGCTGCAAGCGCTCTCAATCCTTAACTTCTCAGGTGCCAGGGCAACCTCACTTTATTTTAGGAACCTACAGGATTGCCAAGGTTACATTAGTTCTGTTTCTAGGTGCAGCCTTTGCTTGGCAATATTTTCACGTGGAATTACACTGAATTGGAGTCTTTGTATTACCAACGTGGACCTTGGTGATAATGGAAGGTGGAAGCCACTCACTTACCAAGGGTGACTATTAACTTACTTTCTTTCATGCACTTTAGGAATCAATTATTGATTACTTATAGAATTACCAAAAGCAGAGAGGGACTGGGAGACTTGTAGAATATTATGAAAGAAATATCCAAGTATGATAAAACTGGCTACAACCTCCTGCTACAACAAGCATTTTGAACCATATAACTAATTCTAAGAAATTTTTGGGAAAAAAAAACAAAATAAAAATTAAATTTCAGACAGTAGTACTATACTTAATAATTTCAAGATATAGCTACATAATTTAACAAGTTTGGTGGCTGAAATTTCTCTTATTCTTGCTCTTGAACCTAATTCAGCTGAAACAAATGCTGTACTAGTGTTACTGTTTCTGAAATGTGTCGTAACAGATTGTCAATTAAATAATAATCACTATACTGAAAAATGAGTAGTCAGTCTAAAAAAATATAAATTAAGGTAAAACACAGCATACTCATTTACTGGCACCAGTTTAAAATAACCAATGATTGCCATTCATGCTGTTTAAATTTTGTTTAATTCACTTTCAAAAAATACAAATATAACGCTCTAAATCAACTTCAAGGAGTTAGAATCCTGCCCCATTCCGCAGCAGTGGATAACTTCCAGAAGAAGTCAAAGCTGGAGTTGGTAAACCTATATGCACCTGTAACAATTTATTTGTTATCTCTGACAGTTCATTAACCACCATTAACTGTGGGAGTTTACCTACCTGGAACTCCGGTGATCCGCCAGGCCCTGTTGGCCTGGGTGAGCCTGGCGGGCCTGGCAAAGCAATGGTTTTGAACCCTCTGAAAGACCTGTGGTATGTGTGAGGAAAAAATACACCTTTTGATTGGAACCGAGGTTGAGAGTAAAACGGGCCTTCATTTTTGTTCTTCATTTAACCCTATTGTTTCTCCATGGTCCCCCCATCCCTTATCCTGATGGTGGGGTCACCGAGTGACATGGCCCCAGGTCAATGCTGTGCACCATGCATGGACTATTAAAAAGCTGCTGATGCCTCTAGGAAAGCTCCTGTACTGCACCCGTCTGCCCCCTTCAGACCAACCCCCTCCCAGCCCTGTCACCCCGTTATCACCAGGACTTACCTCTGCCTGGTCGGGTGCGGAGCCTGTGGGAGGTCAGTCATCATCCGCAGCCGGGGTGATTTTCCTTCATTTTTCTCCCATCCCCTGTGCTGGGACATGCACACAGGACGTGAGCATGTAGAGGTGTACGCGTGTCTGCAGTCCCACAGCACCCTCCCTATGTCTGGCCCCACTGACCCGTACTACCCTCCGGCCTCCATCTGGTGGTAGCCGTTCAGCGGGAGTGCCAGTCCTCCCTCCCTCCCCAGGAGAGGAGAGCTTTCCTCTGCATGTTCAGTCCTCTCCCTCCCCTGCTGATCCCCAATGTCCCGTGCTCGTTCCCAAACGCAGGTTGCTGGCATGGCACGAGGTGTGGCATCCAGCGCCTCAACCCTCAGCACCATTGGCGAGCTTTAGGAAAACTTTTTTAAATAGAATATTTAAAGAGTCCCTGATGCAGTTGGGAGAACTTTGAAAAAATAGAATATTTAGACACAATTTAGCTGATATTTCTTTTTTCCCCATAATTCTTACCCTTATTTCTTTATTATTACGGAAAGTTGTATGAAAAATGGATCTCTGCCCTATCTGTTCTGGCTGCTTGCCTACACCTGACTTCACAGTTCTGGTTTGACATAACAATCTGTTTCTGTGGAGATAACTATGATTTAATTACTGGTTCTCATTTTTTTATGTCTGGATAACCAGACTTTTAAATCCCGTTATGACTGCCCAGTTGATATTTTTCATTACAACCGGCTGTTTGTAATCAGTGCCTATCAATCAAGCTAGCTACACAAAGTTCTTTATTTGCCGTAGACTTCCTGTGGGCGGGCAAACATTTCGGAAACATGGCTAATTCGCTTGTTTTGTTACCAAACACTTGCCTCATCTTTTACCTCACAGTCACGCTGTCATGCCATGCACCTTTTTTAATATTTTTCACTGTCTATCTGTTTGATCCTGCCTTCACAATGTTAAAATCTATCTGGTTGATCCTGCTGTTCATACCCTTTAAACAGGGCTCTGGCACACCATGGCTGCATCTCCAATGGACCGCGACTAACTGCATTTCACACTGTAATTCACACGAAAAAAAAAGTAAAGAAAAAAACAAATGAATGTCTGTATGTGTGTGTGTGTGTGTATATAAAAAATGAGGACAGATAATTAAATAAAATAAAACATGGGTGGGTGTGTGTAAAAGCAGAATTGTATACACACCCTCGGTGTGGGATGCTTTTATAAACCTCTTGAGCTTTGCCTTCGGGCTTTATGTTGCATCCCACATCTCAGGTGTGTGTAAAATTCTGGTTACACACACCCTCCCATGTATTATTCTATATGTCATAAGGAGCGCATTATGCTATCAGGTGCAGACAAGCAGCTAATGCAGGTAAAATCTAGGGGATAGCAATCTTGTTTTCATGTGACAGTCCTCAGCAAAACAAAATGGGGAAATAATAGAAAATGTATGAAATATAAACTGAATTGTGTCTAAAGCGTACATTTTTCAAAGTTTTCCCAATTGTGTCAGGTGCTCTTTAAGCAGTAAGGCATAACAGGGTATATACTATTGTGGAGTATCAACATGCATTGGAAAGTGAGGCTTGAGGCAAGGCTGAGTGCCTTACACAAACAAAAAAGGCCGTTATCCCACAATTACACACACCCTGGAGAGCCTTGTTGCGATTTAGAAAATAGCTTCCCTGATTTTTAAGTTTAGAACCATGTAAATGTGGATGCAGTTAGACCAGATTAATCTTTTGAAAATAGCGTTGGGCAGCTCTTGGGAGATCCTTTAGAAAATGTGACCCAGATTGTTATCCCTTAGATTTCATCTGTTCCAGCAGCTCAGTCCCCACCTGAAGTAAAAATTCTCTGTTGTAACATCATGAATCTGCTGTCAGGAATGTGATGTCATAGAAACATAGACAATGATGGAAGAAAAAGACCACTGGTCTATTCAGTCTGCCCATAAACCCTAACAAACCCGGGCCAGGACCTATTGTCTATACAGGGTTCTAACCCACATTATCCACCCCGTGCTCCCATGTCCTACTACTACTACCACCCTGAGCAACCACTAAGCCCTTCACTCAGTCCCAGCCATGTTTGAAACCATTGATAATTTTGGCGTCCACCACATGAGCTGGCAGATTGTTGTAGTGCTCCACCACCCTTTCTGCCAAATAAATGTTCCTACTTCCTCTTGAACCAACCCCACCAGTTTCACTCATGTCTCCATGTTCTTGATCCACTACTTAAGTTAAATAGTTCCTCACAGTTTACCTTGTTCATTCCTTTCAGGAACTTGAAGGTCTCTGTCGTATCTCCCCTGTCTTGTCTGGCCTCCACAGAGTGCATGCTCGGTGCTTTGAGCTGATCTTCATGAGATCTGCCCTGCTGGCCCTGAATCATTTTAGTCACTCTACATTGTACTGTCTCCAGCCCGTTTCTATCTTTCCTTTGCTGAGGACTCAAGATTTGGGCACAGTACTCCAGGTGGGGCCTCATTAGTGATCTACAGAGGTAGTAATACCTCCTTCCTTCTGTTGTCTGTATTCTTCCTATATACCCCAGATCCTGTTTGCCTTACTGTAGGCCTTGTTACGCTTGGTTCGATTGTTTTAGGGAGTCACTGATCATGACCCCTAGGTCTCTCTTCTTAGAGGTTGTGCCTAACTTTATCCCTCATCCACTGATCTGTCCTGGGGTTCTTGTTCCTGTATGCAGGACTTTGCAGTTTTTGGCATTGAATTTCAACTGCCAAACCTCTGACCTTGTCTCTAACTTTGCAAGTCTCTCTGCATCTCCCTAACCCCCTCCTCCCTGTCTACCCTGTCACAGAGCTTAGTGTCATCTGTGAAGAGACACATCTTGCCCTGGATTCCTTCTCCAATGTCGCTGATGAACATAATGAAAGGAACTAGACCCAGGACTGATCCTTGTGGCACCCCACTGGTGATCTTCCTCTCTTCTTATTTGACTCTGTTAACCACAGCCATCTGCTGTCTCCCTTCCAACCAGTTTCTCGCCCATCTAACTGTGTTCTTCCCTGTACCTAAATCCTCTAGCTTCTTCAGCAACCTTCTGTAAGGCCCTGAGTTGAAAGTCTTGCTAAAATTGAAGTAGAGTAAATCCACAGCATGGTTGTTATCCACTACTCTTATTACTAGGGATGTAAGTTTGTCATGGCAGTCATACACGTCATTGATTCAATGACATTTGATCTTTATTCAGGACTTCCATGACTTTCACTAGTGTCATCAGAATGTAGCAATGATGTCAGTGCCACAACATTTACTACTGTTTACTAATGATTTCATGAACAAACAATGAGACATTAAAACCTCATCCATGACAAACTTATATCACTACTTATTACCCAGTCAAAGAATACGATCAGGTTGGTCTGACAAGACCTTCCTTCCATGAACCCATGCTGTTTACCATCCTGGAGTCCATTGCTCTCTAGGTAGTTCACGAGGTCCACTTTGACTAGTGTCCCCATCAGTTTACCCACAGTAGAGGTGCTACATCTAAAGCAGCCCTAAGACCACATAGGAGACTCTCAAATAGTGCAGTGGTTCTCCCCTCAACTGGAGCCAGAAAACACTGCTTCCACAGCTCCCTTAGGCTCCTCCAGCCAAGGGCAGGGGATCAGGTTTGCACAATGGGCCTGGGTCACCCACAAAAGTGCCAAGCACGCAGCCTCTGCCACTGAGCCGAGCAATTCTTCTTATTTTTTTATTTATTTTACCACAAGCAGTTAGTATTGGCTTATGGGACATCAACCAGATGTTATATAGCGAGCAGAAGATTATCAGATAATGTTCCTCATACTCTGTATTGCCTAAGCCTCCTCAAGGGACTACACCATAAATTTTAAATTTTTTTTGTATTATCTGTTTATCTACTCTGCATCCTAATCGGCCTTGGATCCTCCCTCAGGACCCTGTCACCAACCCCTGGCCTCATTTTGCAGCCGCCCAGGGTAACCCGACATATCCCCTTCATCAGGCGGGCTTCTCCTTCCAGGGAGAAAGTGTTTTCAGGCCAACCTTCTTGGCCCTGGGTGCTGCTGGAGGTTGGGTCAGCTTGTTCAGGGCTCTAAGGAGGTGAGGGTCCGGGTGGCAGTCATCCGGTCGATCAGGGCACCATTTTCATGTTTTTCCTCTTGGCTTCCCTTATCGCGCTACATCTGTAGTGCTCCCGGTTTCCACCAGGGGCTGCTACAGAGTGAGGCATCTCCCCAACCCAGGACAGCAGAGCAGTTCTTCAGATGCTCAATCCTGTCCTCCCCCTGCCGACCGCCTACGCCCGAGTCTGTTCCTGTACTCAAGTCGCTGGCGTGGTTCGAGGCAAAGTGCTAGTGCCTAAGCCCTCTGCACCACTGGGCCAGCCCAAAATTCATATTTTAGTGCCTTTATTTATAGCACAATATGCTAATTATATCTGCCTTCTGTATACTTTGTTTTTTTATCCTACATGCTGTATACGCTATCTGTATCTGTATTGTTCCAAGACAAGTTAATAAACTTTAAATTACAAAATTTATTTTACCAGGTAAGTAATACAATGAATAGCCAGGTATATAATACAGTGAGCAAAATAATATAATTTATGAGGCCAGTCCATCAATTTAGCGATAGGGTTGCTGCTTACATTGCTGGTGACCCAGGTTCAGGACCAAGTCAGAGTTGCCGGGGGAGAAGGACTGGGCATCCCAGAGGATGCTGTCCTACTCTGGGAAGGGAGGGTATCCTCTTCCACAGCAATACCGCTGCCTTGGTGACCACAAGTAGTAGTGCGGTCGGGGCCGAGGGTGGATAGGTTGTTAGTGACATCAGGGGCAAACTTGACATCTTTGTACTTAACGTCCTAGAGGATAAGGTAGAAACATGAAAATGGCACATGTGAAAGTAGACCCCAGTATATCCAGGCCCACACTGACCCTCAGCTGCCATCTGATAATGTCTAAAAGAACAGTTTGACAGCCACATTTGCACCGCAGCAATCTGATCGCTTGGGATGCTGCCGTGTAAATACATCTGTGCAGACGCTGATAGAGATCATGCGTAAGTCATACAGTAAACTGCTCTGTGCCCTTGCAATCCAGGGAACCCATTCCTGAGTAAGCGTAAGCAGCCATGGGACAGCTGCATTGCTCATGCCGGGCAGACAGTGTATGCTCCTGGGTGTTTGAGGAAGCATCCTCCCACCCTATCCCTGGGCTCATGGCCCCTATCCAGCATGGTTTGCATCAGTGCTGAGGGGTTCCATGTAAACATGCAACAGATCAGCGTGGGAGGTCATGGCAGCACAGTTGCAGTCCCAGAAGATAACAGAGCAGCCATGTTAACATGGCTTAAAATCTCAGGGCAAACCTCCCATACCCCATCTCCTGTAGGGAAATAGTTGCGTGCTGTGAGGCAGGCAGTAAGAGTAGGGGTACAGAGGTATTGGGCACTGTGGGTGATCCTGAGGGAGACTGTGCTAGAGACAGGAAGTGAAATATATAGAGAAAGTCAAAAGTATAGTCTTGTTTACAGATATAACAATTTAAGGGTCCAGCAATATTCAAATACCAAACCTCTGAACACCTATCCCTATATTCACACCAGAAATGATTTCTACTACAAATCGTTCCAGCAGCAATTCGAGAAGAAATGTTGCAGCTCACCTGTTGTGATAATCTGACCTGCAGCTCCAGTTTCACCTTTAAAAGAAAAAAAAAATACTCTTAGTTATCCAGTCAGCTTGTGGCTTGTTCAGATCCTATCGGGGTTTTAGAATTCCTATCCTCTTGGTGACTGCAAAGCACCTTCCTTCCCCCCACCGCACATATCACCTTAAAGGACTACAGGCATTAAACTGTCACCACCACCTCAAGAAGAACTTTGAAAAACACAATATTTGGACACAGAGCTGCTTATATTTTTTTTATTAGCTCCGTATTTATCCCCATTATTTATTTCTGAGGTCACGTGCATAAAAATAGTACAGTTGTTCCTTGAGGGTTCATCAGCTCCTATTGCTCTTTCCCAACCTGATGTCATAGTACTCTGCTCGTGACATCACTTTTATTCCCATGGCAACAGCCTGGGATGACATAACAAAACATTATAATTTCAAGTAGGGAATAAGCTATAGAGGCAGATGAACTGTAAGAGATGAAGTTCTTGTTTTGTGGGCATTTATTCTTCAATGATAAATAATGGAAAGTAGAAGTCTACAGAAGACATATGAAATACCAACAGAATTGTGTCTAAATATTTTGTTTTCCAAAGTGTTCCCAAAGACGTCAGCTGCTCTTTAAATGCTGCAAGCAGGGCTTCAGTTGCCTCAGTTTTGGAAGTTTTTGACTTCGAAAAATGAGACAAAATCTGCTGAAATAAAGAGGGGAAATATTTAAAGAGGAGAGGAAATCATTTCTTGATGGCAGCTGTTTACAGACTTCTTGTTTTCAGAAATGATATTTAAAATTCCCCCACAGTATCCATATGCGGTGCACAAAGTGTGCAGAAAAACTGCCAGATCTTGAAAGGTTATAATTATAAAAACATACACAGACTACTACTGTGGATGTCCTTTTTTTTTTCCTTCATAGTGCGGAATTTGCCTTTTTATTACTATCCAGTTTTTCAATAACAAGTCAAAACACAGGTACAGAACATGAAAATACTGTAGGACACTGAGGGACAAAGGAAGTAGGGTTCATACTGCCATCATGACGTCATGGTTAGGGAAAACAAACATGGAGTAATGGCCCTGCGTCAAGACCCTGTGAGCTGCCACTCCTCCAATCCCTCAAAAATGTTTTGCCAGGTCTGAGACCCTACAAAATCGAGCCCACTTTAAGCCCTGTCTATATGCAACGGTGCCAGAATAAAAAGTAATTTGAAAACTGTGTTTTTGCATTGTTTGTTTGCATGGGCGGCATTCTGTCACAGTTCTCTATGTGGAACCTGTGATCTGGAGTTTTAACTATGTCACAGTTTGTGCAGAGAACACTGAACAAGGTTCTGATAGGTCAACAGCACATAATTAACATTCTGTACATGAATCATGACTTAGTAAAAACTCCAAAACTACTAGTTCCATGAAAAGAACTGCACAGCATGCTATCCCTGTAAAGGAAACAACTGAAAACACAGTTTTTCACATCAGTGTATATTCAGGTACAGTTAAATATGAATCATTTGGAAGTATGAATGTCATTGCTGTGAATAGGAACATTATTAACTGCTGCCAATTAGCACAAACATCCTGTCCCCTTTAAACTGGGGTGGGGGGGTAGAGGACTTCCAATTTTTCAGGCACAGCAATCAAAATTAGAATTGATTTTTCTTTTTCTGAAGTAGGGGTGTTTTACTAGTAACACTCCACATAAACTTCCAAAAACTCATCTCTCTTAGAATGTAACCTGTGATGCCTAGCCAGCTGGTTATGATTACTGTATGATATTGGTATTATAAATAAATGGCCAATGTATGAAATGTCAGTATGTGAGATTTGGCCCTTTAAATTACAAGGTGTCAGCAGCTGAAAACCAGGATGTAATTAAACAGACCAGAAGAAAACAGTTAATTGGAACATCCTTCTAGAGAGACAGTTTATGGCCCTCATCACCTGCTGCTGCTTTTGAAGTTAGAACTTAAATATGAATTTTATTACATCAGAAAAGGATGTCATTTAGCTGATTCCTGTTGGCTATCTCACACCTGGGTGACAGACCACAGGGTTGTAAACCTCAAAGGAACTGGTTGCTCAAAGACTCATAATTTGGGAAATAGGTTTTTGCTGATGTTCACATTATTTAAAATACCTCCTGGTAGGAAATCATGTTTGTAATTTTATGTTCAAAAAGGAGGAGCTAGATGACTCACAGAAGAGACGTGGAGACACAGAGTTTAAACTGATACTTGTGTCTGAAATGTGGACATATCTTTTGGGCTCTTAAGAAACTAAGATCTCTCTAATTTAACTGCACTTACAGAGGTAATACAGTAGCTAGAAAAGGTCTAAATGTATTGTGGTAGGAGTTTTGTTCTGTAGTTTTCCTTGTTTTTCTTTTATGTGATTGTGATGCTCTTTGATATTTGTTCTGTATTTTATCTTACTGTTTTCATCCATTTTAGTAAAATTTTCTTTAAGATACTGCCTGGTCTCCTCAGTCATTTTTGCATGTGGAGTGCCTGTATTTTAAGTCTGACAACTGTTCAAAGGGTTTTATGGTGTTACTGAGCTTGGTAAAAGGTAAGAATATACCTAAGGTCTCCTATAGAGTTTTAAGGGTTCATTTTGGATACCTGGTTAGGTGCCCTTAGGCAAAAGATATATTGTATCCCCCCAAAGAGAATATTATTTGAGCCTGTACATTTGGGTACGCTAGCATAAGGTTCACAGTTTGAATCCCCCCAGAACTTGAGGCTAACAGGCGAGTCAGACCCAAAAGCAGACAGTAGGGTTACCCTGTCTGTTACCTGACACTATTGTGCTCAGAGGTTGGCACTGTGGGAGCAGAGGGAGTGACCTGTGGAATGTATTTGTGACAGATTTGGTTGGCAGTGGGTGCGATAAATTTGGTAACACAAGCTTTAACTGTTCAGTGTGTCAACTTAATACTGTACAGCTCACTTGCAAAATAAGGCAGGGATTTATTTTTAAAAGAGGAAACAGAATATCATTTTGCTTACAGTCAAAGTTCCTACCTGTTTTATTTTTTTTTTGAAAGTGCAAGTTAGAGTAACCATAGTTAGGGAAGAAAATGGCTTCCAACTACAGTGAGCACACTGCAGACTACCTGAAGCAGTTGTGCAAGGAGAGAGGAGTCCTGCATGAGGAAAGAGCCACCAAGCAGAACCTCATGGATGCTCTAATGGCCGCTGATGCCCAGAGTGTCGAGTCACATTCCATGACTGTAAAGGATCAAACCTTGAACATGGAGGTGCCAGTGGCCAGTGCAGTGTTCAGATCTGGTGAGGAGGATAGCAATGCCAGTGCAAGCCAAGGACCACAGCAGCAGGGTAAGGTCACCAGCATCCTGGAGCCAGAAGCAATCAGGGCTGCAGATTGAGTTGGCAGAATGGAGTTGGAGTTCCAGTGAGAAGCTGAGCAAGAACAGCAAGAAGTGGAGTGAGGGAAAGGAGCCACAGAGGAGAAGAAGGAGGAGAACAGTGAGAAGCTGAACATGAACAGCGTGAGCACCAATGAGCAGCAGAGGAGAAGATGGAGCGAGAACAGTGAGAAGCTGACCATAATAGTGAGAGGCTGATTGTGAAGAGAGTAGCACCGGAGGCAGCATGAATTGGAGAAGCTATGATTCCAACCACCAGCACCAGAGCAGATAAGTGGCTTGGGTTTAACTGGAACTACAGGACTGGGTTACAAATGAAATTCCAAATTGATAGCTGAATTTAAAGAGGGGGAGGATATGGATGCCTTTTTAAATTCCTTTGAAAAAGTTTGTATACAGGCAAATATTCCTAGAGGGTCCAGGATCTTGGCTCCTAGATTTCAACACATCTTTTCCCTCACAGTACTCTGTCTGTGACATGAAATTATACTGCAATTATTATGATGTCACAAACAGCGTTATGAGAGAAAAGCTGCGGATGTTACTAAATCTGGGGAACTTGTATAGTACTGTATTTCATGCAAATGTCACCAGTGATAAAGAATGAAGAAACAGGACATTAATAAAATCTAAGCTACGCTGTGGTAACATGTTATATTTTTAAAACTTTTTCTGGTTTCTGGAAAATCACTTTAAGTTGGGTAGCTGTCTGCTAAGCCTCTGGTCCCTCCATCACTATTAGAAAGCATTGCTCAGCCTCTGGAACATCAAGTGTACCATTTAAATTTACTGATAGGTCTCAGAGTACTGGATTAAGCATTTGCCTTACCTTTGACACCTTGTCGACCTGGGTTCCCTTGAGGTCCTAGTGTTGATTAAAAAAAATAATGTCAGAAAGGATTGTATACTCAGAAAAAAATCACTTTCTCACACTACCATCCTAGTAAATATTATTTAGGTTACAAAGGAGGATGAGGGGAAGGATTTTGGTGTTTAATATCACCTTTCATACACAATGTATGTCAGCGTTCTTTACAGCTCATTAACCATAACATCCACCACTGGATGAGGCAGGAAAACAATAAGAATGATGAAGGTCAAAAAACTTGGGAGGTTAAGCGAGTGGGTGGAAGCACAGGAAGGTTAAGTGACTTATTCAGTATCATGCATTCAGAAAGTGGGTTTGGTGGGATTCAAACTTTGGTCCCTAGGTTCACAGCTCTAAACTCTAACCATTAGGTTAAACTGCTTCTGCCATAATCTTACTGAATTTCTTCAAGAACCAGGTTAAGATACAGTATTTCTAAATTTGGTAACTGAGAATGAAATCGGTAACCCGCATCAAGATCAGGTAAGAATGGCACAAGATGGGAAATGAGCTGGTTGAACCACCTGGCAAGGGCTGACAGCACCATCTAGACGTGAGAAGCTGTAAATGACAGTCCTATGATGCTGAGAAGTACTAACATCAGAGTGACCTCTGGTGGTGTTTGCTAAAATTGTACTATATAACATTAAAGGCTCAGCTTTACCTCCCAACTAATGGAAATGTCCCTTCAGTTAAATGATTAGAACTAATGAATTTGGGAAAGACATTCCCATATTTAATTCTTGCATATCTGCCTAGGGCAGAGGGGAAGGGGGAGGGTGAGAGAACAGATATAACAAGTACCTAAGGAAGCTTAACATGAAAGGCAGTGACAGGCTGGTACAGCTATTGGGTCTGTCACCCTGTAATACACCTACTCCAAATCTGGGATCATGCGAACTGTCTTACCTGGAGTCCCTGGCAATCCTGGAGGACCTATTTTCAAAGAAAAAAGGAGGATATTAAATTATGAAAGTACTTTCAGATAAAGACAGGTTTTATAAGAAAAGCAGAACTGTGATCAGCAGACAGTACAAGCTACAGAAAACACTTACATAATAATTATTGTAACTAAATGAAGCTGAGTGTTGACAACTCACTGGCTAATATTGCCCCATTTACACTAAAGTGTGTGTGTGTGTGCATGTGGCTGGGTGGGAAGGATAGGTGCTGTGTGGGTTTGGGGTAAGCAAATTATATTTACATTACTGCTTGTGGCTGAGAGGGAGGAGGAGGGTGGGATGGGTGTTGTGTGGGTTGGGGTAAGGGAGTTATAATCACATTACTGCTTGTGTCAGGGCAGGAGGAGGAGGAGGGTGGGACGGGTGCTGTGTGGGTTGGGTTAAGGGAGTTATATTTACATTACTGCTTGTGGCTGGGAGGGAGGAGGAGGAGGAGGAGGAAAGTGGGATAGGTGCTGTGTGGGTTGGGTTAAGGGAGTTAACTTTATATTACTGCTTGTAACAGGGAGGGAGAGGTCAGGATGGGTGCTGTGTGGGTTGGGTTAAGGGAGTTATATTTACATTACTGCTTGTGGCTGGGGGGGAGGAGGAGGAAGGTGGGACGGGTGCTGTGTGTGGGTTGGGGTAAGGATTTATATTCACATTACTGCTTGTGTCTGGGAGGGAGGAGGAGGGTGGGACGGTGCTGTGTGGGTTGGGTTAAGAGAGTTATATTTACATTACTGCTTGTGGCTGGGAGGGGGGAGGGAGGAGAGAGTGGGATGGGTGCTGTGTGGGTTGGGTTAAGGGAGTTATATTCACTTTACTGCTTGTGTCTGGGTGAGAGGAGGAGAGTGGATGGGTGCTGTGTGGGTTGGGTTAAGGGAGTTATATTTACATTACTGCTTGTGTTGGGGCAGGAGGAGGAGGAGGACGGTGGATGGGTGCCGTGGGGTTGGGTTAAGGGAGTTATATGTACATTACTGCATGTGGCTGGATGGCAGGAGGATGAGGGTTAGATGGGTGCTGTGTGGGTTGGGGTAAGAAAGTTATATTTACTTTACTGCTTGTGGCTGAGTTGTAGGAGGTGGAAGAGGATGGTGAGATGGGTTCCGTGTGGTTTGGGGTAAGGAAGTTACATTTATATTACTGCTTGTTGCTGGGTGGAAGGAAGGTGGAATGGGATTCCATATGAGTTGGGGAAGGGTAGGTTCTATGATAATGTCTTGGGAGGAAGTGGGTGGCTGAGATGGGATGCTCTGGGTTTGGGTTGTTATTGTCTTATTTTTCTCTTTTCTGTTTTTGCTTTACAGAGAGCACTTTTGAAGTTGTGAAGCTCAGAATTTGGCACAAAGTCCAGATCTTCATGAAGCAGACAGCTGATCACTTCGCTGCCACTTTGCTGGCTAAGTTTTGATTCATAACACCTCAACTTGGGACAGATTTCACCTCTCTCTTCATATCAGGCATCAATTTCCCCTGTATTATCCTGTTTACATCTTCGCCTCCCTTGAAATGAGATGCTGAGCTGCACCTTGTCTTCTGCTGCGATGGCAGGTCAAGCATCTGCGTGCTCTTACAGTGCACCAAAGTTGCCATAAGGCAGACCTTTTTGAGGAAGGGCCGGCAATAGTTAAAAAGACAGATATTTCTTTTTAAATAATATTTAGATTTTTTTTCTTTGAAGCTTTGCCATCTTACCTGGTTGACCAGGATCTCCTTGGGGTCCAGGTGGGCCTCGTGGTCCAGGCAATCCCACTCCTCCTTGCTCACCTGGAAAAGAGGTGCAATTAAATACATACAATAGCTAGATTTACAGAAACCAGGAACACAATTAACAAAGTTATTCATTTATGGTAAGGCTGGGTCAGCTAAGTTCAGTTTTATAAATTACAAACGGTTGACATGTTGGAGCTAGAAATTCAATTTGTTTTTCAGGCTTCTCACTACTGGGATTATTTATGGACAAACTGTTCACACAAGCAAGCTTGGACGACTCCAGTATTTAATCTGACCCTTCTATCTGTTTTGAGTACTAGCCCCGCGGAGGATGAGTTGCAACACTATTCATCCTCTCCCTCCCATCACTTGACCTGACCGTATTGTCAGCACCATACCCCTAGGTGTTGCTTTTCATTCTTTTGAACTACTTTAGACTGCTCTATGATTTTATCTTATGTTCTTTTTTACAGTTGTCTCTCTTCTGTTATTTACACAACCTTTGTAATATTTTTTCGTTCTACCCGTCGGTTTTTCCCTTATGTAATACCCTTCCCTCCAGGTCATAACTGGAAATAAGCCAAAGCTCAATGCGTCTTTCCTGGTCCAGCAATTTTAAATAAATAATACAATAAATTATGATATACCATACTGCAATGTATACTGTATGACTATGGGTGTACCCAGTGCCATTGAAGAGGAACCTGACAGGAGCTGGTGCATTCATATCATAAATTAAGTTGATTTTTTTTTCTAACAGTAGCCATCTGCCTAATGTTTGTCTCTGACACATTCATTAACAAAGGGTTCCATTCATGAAGTCCACATGCCACTAATGAGTGGCACGTAGGCTACATTACCATCGGTTTCCATTTAAAGGGGCCCCTTGGGGAAATGTTTACATGCAAAATTATAGGGAATTTCTCATGTCTGGACTATATGCTATTAGTACACTGAGGCAGTAAGTAAATTATTCTGTTTTTCTCTCCATTTTTGGTTGAATAAATGTTTTTATTCACACAATTTTGAGTGCTGGTATTATGCTTTTCTCATTTTCACCTAAGGGGGGGGTCTTAGAGGCATATGTAGTATGCATAACTGGACCCCCACCCGCTCATGCTTTCCCTCACTTGAGCCTGACCATTTCCTGGAGTGTGGCTGGGTCTGAGGGTATACAGGGTGTGAATTGGTAGAGAAGCTGCAGTGTGCAGGCAATGCAGCAGTTTCAAAGTCACTCCGGGGGGGGGTGCTACCCTTTGCCAAGGAGGATCCTGAAATAGGTGCCTAAACACACCTCACTGCACGTGTTTCAGGCCAGACCCAGCCTCGTATGGTGATTTTGATTTTAAATATGTTCTCCAGCGTGGATATGGTAGCCTTATCCCAGGATTCCCTGCAGGCTGCAGTACTGGAGCAGATAGCCAGGCACCCTGCATAGCTCTGCCTCCCTGGCTGCCCCCCCCCGCCCCATTGCAGCACTCTGTATAAGCATGTGGAGAGGAGTGACTTAGTGAATGGCATCAGTGTGTGAAATGTGTGTAAATTGGCAGCACGGCGTGGGACTCCGTGGCTGAGCTATGTGAAAAGCATATATATGGACCCATTTATAAATCAAGCCCTAAAAATGTAGGTTTTAAATTTAAGCTGCTGCATGAAATTCTGCTTCCAGCTGTGGAGTATAGTGAGAGTAAGATGAACATGGAAATGTTTTCTCTGCCCTAACAGGGCAAGAGGAACCCTGCCTGCAAACGTCTATTGGATGGCAATGCATGTAGGAATGTAAATGTTATGGTTGATAATCACTGAAATGATAAGAATGGAAGAAACTGAAGAGGATATATTAAAAGAACAGTATTTTTATAGCTCATCTTGTGTTCCTGCAATTTTTGTAACTGCAGGTGAGAAGGACTATCACAGCTGCTAAATGTTGTGCTTCAGTACTGTAGGTTAACCTATAGGTAGCTATAGGGAGTGTTCCTCCTGCTATGTCATAAACGTGGCGGCGATCACTGACTAAATTTTCAAAGTGGCATCCAGTACTTGCAAAACCTATTTTAGGGCAATTGTACAACTTGTGACAAATAGTTAGACCACTTAAAACACGGGTAATTTTCTGGTGCAGTCGTCGCAATTTGTGCACAGAAAATGAGACATGCAACAAAAAAAGATGCACGAGTAAATTTTTTTTTGCCATAGAGACGATAAATTGTTGCCAAAGGGGAAAAATGTTTGAACATAACAATCAAACATTTTGTGCATTTTGGATGATGCCGGGGCAGCCCCGGAAACAGGGACTGTGCCTGAGCAAGAAATCATTTTTGAAAATCTTGCCTCCTGTCTCCACTTCTAGTTCACACTCATCATGCTTTGTGGCCAGAAGGCTTTTCCAGATCATAATGATTATACTTGCAGGAGCCAAAGAGGTCATTACAAGGCTTTGGCTCCCTGCAAAGCAGCATACATTAGCACATTGGGAGGTGACCGTGGATTCCATACATAGATTGGAAAAGCAGACTATACGTATTTGCACCAGTTGCCTGTATTCAAGGAGACATGGAACCAATAGTTGATGTACAATTTAGACACAGCTTACATATTTGTACTCTGTGTTTTTACTACTGGCTGGCATCAGGTAAATGTAATGAGGCTATACATATATGTACAGTTTGTGTATAACCCAGATAGACCATCTTAGGATAGCTGGTTCATTCCACTGGGGTGTCAAACAGACGAGGCATACTGATGTATCCTGGTAGGATGAAACACATGTCTATGCCTTCTGTTGGCACCCTTTGCAAACTGTGTAAGAGGCCTTTTGGCACCATGCATTTCTGCTTAAAGTTGAACCAACATAATATTCTGTGCCGATTTGCATATGCAGCCCATGATGCTTTGCACTGTGGGAGCATGTGTGATTTTGTATTTCTTTGAAACTTGGCTTCCTGGCCAAATGCCCTTTGGGGTAACCATTGCCTCAGTGCTTGCACACACAGGTTCTTTGTCTTTTAAATTGTTTTTTGTTTTAATTGGGTTCACCACAGCATAACCCAGATAGACCATTTTAGGGTAGCTGGTTCATTCCACTGGGGTGTCAAACAGTGAGGCATACTGATGAGCCTTGGTAGAATGAAACACGTGTCTATGTCTTCTGTTGGCACCCTTTGCGAACTGTGTGAGAGGCCTTTTGGCACCATGCATTTCTGCTTAAAGTTGAACCAGCATAATATTATGTGGTGACTTGCATATGCAGCCCATGATGCTTTGCATTGTGGGGGTATGTGTGATTTTGTATTTCTTTGAAACTTGGCTTCCCGGCCAAATGTCGTTTGGGGTAACCATTGCCTCAGTGCTTGCGCACAGAAGTTCTTTGTCATATATATATATATATATGTATGTATGTTATTGCATGTGTTCCCCTACTGTTGCTGTAATAGAATGCCTTTGATGGGAGCACCTCTGCCTTTTCCCACCTGTTTCAAAGGCTGAAATGATTATGTAATAGATGCCTACCTTTTCTCAGTGTACCATGTACTCCCTTTTTCTGTTGTCTGTATTAAATAAAAAACTCTTTAGTAAACTGCAAGGCATGCAAGATGACTTTACTGCTGTGGAAAAATGGTTCCTTCAGTCTAAGCTCTTGCTCAACTACACTAAGACTAAAACAATGTTGTTTGCCTCCCATCAAAACCGTCATAAGTCCCATCACCTCAATATCTACAATAACAAGTTTGATACACTTGAAATGGTCACCACCTTCAAGTACCTTTGTGTCTACCTTGACAGCTCTCTCTCCTACAGCCAACACATAGACCATGTTGCTAAGGCAGCTAGTGCCAGACTAGGTCAGCTCTACTGGCATAGGCAGTGCCTCACCAAAAGTTCAATCAAGCTTTCAGTTAACAGCTCTGTGCTCTCTATCATAGATTATGGACTGGTAGTCTACTGAGCCAGTACCCATACAGCACTTAGGCGAATCAAGACTGTCTTAAACAAAACCTGCAGACTAGTCCTGAGTGTGGACCGTTTAACTCACACTTGTGAACTATACTCAAGCACTGGTTGGTTAAACCTGAATAGCAGAATACAGTGCCAAGTCTGTCTATTAGCGAAAAAATCCACCCTAGGTCTTGATCCTCCCAGAGTGAGGCAACTGCTAAGAAACTGCACTTCCTCCAGACTAACTAGGGGGTCAAGTAAAGCTGCCTTCATAATCCCATTCCGCCGGACCTCACTAGGGCAACAGTCCTTTGAAAACAGGACCCTCTGCTGGCTAAATTCCCTTAACTCTGAGCTGATTGAGGAAACAAAACTACGCCTGTTTAAGGCCAAGCTGCTGCAGTACCTGGCCACTCTTAGTAACTGTGACTGCATCACCTGTGCATAATCCTACTGTTATTGATCACTTATCTGTCCTGCATAGCACCCATCCCCCCCACTTCCTCCCCTGCCTAGTGTGACCCCACTGAGCACTTACCCCACGTCCCTCTTCTTTATCCCCCCACCTTTCTGCTGTCTCTTCACAAATATTAATCCCCCTATTTTCATCCCCTCCCTCTGGTTTCCCACTCACCTCACACCCACTTTAAAACCCTTTCCTTATCCTCTCTCCCCATATCACCCAGCCCTGCCCTATCACCTCTTATGGTAACCCTGGGTAGATTCCTATCCGATCCCACCCTCTGACTACTCAACCCCTTATTCTGTCACCCCTTGTCTCTGCCCCCACCCTCACCCTGCTTTCATCTATTCTGTCCTCCCCCTCCTTTGGTGACCACCACTTCTGACCCTCCATAACTCTACCTGCATGCTCTAAAGCTCAACTACCACTATCAATTGCTTGTCCACCTTAGGTATGCTCTTAGTACTGTTGCAATAAAGTTGACCTCTCCTACCCGATGTATTTTAACTTTACTTGCTTGAATCTGTACCTGTATGTACCATAATGTACTTGCCTGCTGTTTATACCCCTATCTGTTTTGTAATGTCTACGTACCTTGTCTATTTCCTAACGACGTGGAACCTTTGTAAATGAGCTTTTAGCTGAAAGGTGTTATCCGAGATTCCAATAAATAAATAAACATCAATTATAGAAATAGAAGCCTTTCAGTTACGAGTGTTCTCTTTAAAAACTTACATTTTTTGGTTGGTAAATCTGCCTCTTATAAAAACCTGCCTAATTCATGGCACATGGGCATGTCTGTTCTTTAGCAGGCACACTACTATTAATAAAATAATAACTACAAATAGTTCTATCCCAGTGCACTACAGGGTTCCTCAAGAAACCGAAACAAACTGGACAGTTATCTCCTAACACCACCATGGCAGCAGTGAATGTCAATACCCACTGTACCAACACCCATCACAAAATGCAATACCTGTTTGCTTTAGAGTCCAAAGAAAATGTGCAGAGCACCTATAAAGACATTCCCCAATTCATCACATGATCATTTCTTCACAGAAAGAGTGGTGGGGAGATGGAAGAGCCTGCACAGAAAGGTGATAAATCCCAAGATGGTGGTGGGGTTCAACAGAGAGCCTTGAGAAATCGTACCTATTATAAACGTTGCATACTTTGCTCAGTTTGGTATTGCACCTGAAGAAGGGAACTGCTGGGCCCCAAAAGCTTGCGTACTATACTATCTTTGTACAAGAAGTATGTTGATCCGATAAAAGGTATCAAACTATCTAGTGACTCCTGCTTTCCAAGGACCAATATAGCTAAAATGGTTCCATGTCATAATAGCGAATGCAAAAGAGTGATTGCTATTATGCCGAGTGTATATCGCTGAAAAGCAATTTGTCGATATACACATAATGGCTATACTGCATCCAGCCAATAGTCATCTATGTTTATGCTGGGGGACTGTGCCCCCCCACACCCTGCCTCACAGGGGGGACTTCGGCCCCCACCCTCCTACTGAAGGATTTTCAACTCCAAGGGGGTGCATGCTGGGAAGGGGGAAAGACTGCTGAAAAAGAATAAAACAAAAACAAGAGCCGCAGGCAGTGGCAAAATATTTCTCCCTGTCCCGTTCCCAAACCCAGAACGTCCTGTGCTGGAGTCAGACACCCTTACCACCACACCACATGGGCTGGCTCGACAGTACCAGGAACACTGCCCCACAGAAGCCCTCTGTCCTATCCCTCCCCTTCCCCTCGCTATTTCTGTCTTTCAGTCTCCCTTCTGAATGTTCACCTTCGACCAGGTCGCTACCCTTGCAGGGTAGCCATTAAACATTTCACTCAATATGACTCGCTCATTTGTGAGTCGCTCATATGTAGTCACCCTTTTGACGTGCTACCAAGCAAATGGTTCCTCAAACAGCAAAGCAAAATGTGCAGTGCAGTCTTAAAATGACTAGCTAATGGCACAAGTTTAAATTCAGCTAGAAGTTCATTCCATAGGGCAGGCAGAGCAACAACAAAAGCTTGATTTCCATGCCATTCAAAAGACAGGATGGATGAATGGGAAGCAATGTAACCCTGCAAAATGAAGAACGAGGCTAGGAAAGTAGGGAGCTAGAAGGCTTTTCAGATATTCAGGTTTTAAAGACTAAATGATAGAAAGAACTTTCAAGGGCCGGTCAGGTGGCGCAGAAAACTGAGGTGCTGGATGCCACACCTTGCGCCATGCTGGTAACCTGGGTTTGGGAGCAAGCTTGGACCATCAGAGGTCGGCTGGGGGTAGGGAGGGAAAGCGTTCAGGATTGAGCAGCCGACAGGAAGCTCTTCTCTCTGGGGAGGGATGTGAGGTCTCCCTGACTGTTGGCTGCCACCTGGTGGAGGCTAGGTGGCAGTGCCAAGCTGGGGGGAACCTAGCTGCTAGGCCAGGATGGAGGATGGGGCCATTACTGGACCTGTGGGATGCATGCACACCTCCACATGCATGCGTGACCGCATACTGGAGCCCTGGGAATTAAGGAGAGACAATATATCTACCATGTCTCCCCCATTGCCATACAGTGGGAGGGGCAGTGGAGGAGCACCAGGCTAAGGAAAGCACTTTCACAAAATAGTGTCTTTCCATGCTAGAATTTATAGCCACAGTCTGTCATTGAGGCTGCTGACAGTATAAATGAGTTCAGAGTGGGGATTGCACCATTTCCTAGGTCAATGAGTACCATTGGCTATACCCATTGAACAGGCAGGAGGACAAACTCAACAGTCATCTTCTTCTTTTATTACTTATGCAACAGTATGGTACCTCATGAAAACAACACACCCCCTTTTGCCTTAGCTTTTCTAAAAAAAATGAATTCTTTGTGTACTTATTTATTTAGTTTTTATGTACCATGCAGGTGTTCTAGATAATACAATGCCTATTTTCAGGCACGACCCAGGAGAATACAACATCAAACGGCGGCATAACAGTGCTGCAGGAAACAAGGGTACAAAAGCACAGCTGTACTGACACCAACAGCAGTAGTCGATCAATTCAGCAGTGCAAAAACACCTCTGAGCCAATGCATCATTCTTAAGTACAACGGAAGGAGTGCCAGAGACGCAAATTAACAGCAGCAAGTACAAAAACATTTATCAGAGGATCCTAGAAGCCTGCGAAACTCCCCCTTGAAAACTCTACATGCTCTAACCTAAGGTTAGGTGGAAGCAAGTTCGAGAGCTTAGGGGCGAAGCAGGAAAAAGCCTGCTCACTGAAGTTTGTGTAGCACTTGGGCATGGACAGAAGCGATAGGTCACTAGATCTCAAGGGGTAGGTCAATGAGCTTTAGTGAGCAAGGTTGAAAGAACAGCAGGTGTGGCTGACCTGATAATCTTGTCAGCGGTACACCCACGGGTATATAGCCTATGTGAAGCTGGGGATAGCCACCCTAGGTTTGAGTAGAGGGTGCAGTGGCGTGTCAATCTGGGCTCCGATAAGGCCAAACGACAACTGTTTTGATAAGCGGTGTTCCATTTACTTAAGTTACATTTGATTGCCTGAGAATACGGTATGAGACCACAGGTGAGGCTGTTCAACAACAATACAGGAGGAAGCACAGAAATGGGAGTGCACTTCGATAGGACAGGTGCTCATTCAAAATATTTAAACAAAAGACACAATCTAGAAGAGCAACTGAAGTTCAAATAAATCTAAGAAAAAAGTCGTCAGACAAATGCAGTGCATAAATGCAAGGAGCTCATGGCTACTATGCCCCAGCACTTCGGGTCTTACTCGTGATCCTTCATCAGGGGGCGTGGCCTAAGTACTTCCTGTGTTCTTTTTATTGGCAAAGATTTAAAGTGACAATTACAGTGCAAATCAGTTTCACATATAAAAAAAGCATTGGTGAAGAAAAAATAATTTTTTATAAAAATATATAAATACTGTATTCACAAAGAACTCATGCACACTACAGTGCAGGCACTAACTTACACAAGGTTAAAGATCAGCATCTACAATCTAAATTTCATTCTTACACTACTATAAATATTTCTATTTTCCACGTTGCAGTTTCCCAGGTACGTGAAGGAGTCCACAGTGGCCAGGGGAGAGCCTTCAGAGCAGTTAATCACCAAGTCTGGTGAACAAGTCCTCAGTTTGGGTGCCAATCCAAACAGCTTGGAGTGAGTCTTGCTAGAGTTTAGGAGAAGCCTGCTTTGGGCTAGTCAGGACTGAACACTACCAAAATTAGTATTAAGCTGCAAGTTAATGTCGGTAGTGTTCTTGGAGCTAGTGTGCAGTACCGCATCATCTGCATGAAGCAGGATGGTGCAGGAATTTATGGAGCTGGGCAGGTTAATAATAAACAGAGTAAAGAGCAGTGGGCCCAAGATGGAGCCTTGAGGAACTCCTGTGTTAATGGTGGAGTGGTCAGATTTAGATTGGTTACATTAGACAAACTGTTGTGTATCACTGAGGTTGCTAGGAAACCAAGTGATAACACTGGGTGCAGTTCCAAGATCAGATAATTTGTTTTGATAAGGGTATGGTTCACAAGGTCAAAATAATTTATTAGGCCAATGAAGACAGTCCCTGTATATTTATTTATTTTATTTATTTAGCTTTTGTTGACTGGGTAAGTGCACTAGACAAATCCTGCCTATTTTCAGGCACGACCCGGGGAAGGGGGATACAGATGAATGCCAACTGACCTTGAACCAGATTAAGCTGTTGGTGGTATTTTTAGTGAATGAGGGAAATTTGGCCAGGACACCGGCGAAATTCCCCTACTCTTTTCGATAAGTGCCATGGGATCTTTAACATCCACCTGAACTACCATCAATCCAGGCAGATGGGACCTCGGTTTAACGTCTCATCCGAAAGACGGCACCTCAGAAGTGCAGCACCCCTCTCATGCTGCATTACAGTGTCAGTACTGGGATATTAACCCAAGTGCCAGATGTGGGAACTGAACCCACAGCCCTCTGATCTCCCGGCCTCAGAGGCGAGTGTGCTACCTACTGAGCCACTGACACTGATCTAAGTGAGTAAGGTGGAAAGAACATCAGGTTTAACAGCAGCAAGTACAAAAACATTTATCAGATATGTACTCCTATCCATGGCCACGTTGACGTCATTAGTAAACTGAATAAGGGCAGTTGCTGTACTATGTGCCTGTTTGAAGCCATGCTGTACAGCTGTTAAGAGGTTGTGTTTTTAAAGGTGTTCTATCATTTGAAAGGCCACTAGTTTCTCCAGCAACTTGTTCATTACTGGCTAGATTGCAGTGGGACGATAATTCTCGATGCATTTGAGATAATATCTTTTTTCGTAGGCTGGCACGGCTTTTGCAGCCTTCCAGATTTTAGGCATCACACCTGCAGTGAGGGACAAGTTAAACAAGGGAGTTATTAGTGAGGATAGTTTAGGTGCAGCAATCCTGAGCATCCAGAGGTTCCAGACCATCATGACCAACACAAATCCAAGGAGATATGGTCCTTAAAAGGAGCAGAATGTCACTAAAAGGGACAGCCCTGAGGTGGAACTGGGTGGGGGGGCTGGTTGTTTTACTAGGGAGTGTTGGTCAGACATATCAGTATATTTGGTGAGGTCAGAGAAGTGAGAATTAAAAGCATTTGCAATTGTCAAGTGATTGTTACAATTTATGCCATGTAATAACATGTCAAATACTGTGTTAGAGCCTCTACCTATAAAACCCTTAATATGACTCTAGAATCTGCGAGAGTCACCAGCCAGTACCTAGCCCTGAGGCTTTGAATATAATAGACAAACACTTATTGGGTGGGAATAAACAGTGGTGGGTTCAAAAATGCCTGGGATAGGCACAAGGGAATCATAAGGGAAAGGAAAGGAGGGCAAGCGACGGTGCTGTGGATCAAGTGAAGGTCAACTCTCCCATATTTTTTCTAATGAACAAGGGAGTTAGACAAGGCTGTGTTTTGGCCCCTTTTCTCCTCCGCCTTTACTCAGGCCAATTTTTGAGGGATTTGGATCCCTTAGAGTCTGATTCGCCTAAGATACTTGACTTTATCTGCCTGGCTATGGCCTACGCTGATGATATGATTTTACTCTCATTGTCTAGAAAGGGCTTGCAAGAAAAGCTTGATTTACTTGCGACAAGGTGCCAAAGATCTAAAATTACAAATACATTATTCTAAAATGAAAACAATGATCTTTAGTCAAAATAATGCTACGAGTAATTGGGCCATTGGAAAGCAGAAATTAGACTGCAAAGATTCTTATTTACTTGGGAATGACTGTTTCATCGAGTGGTCTTTGGGCAAAACATATTCATAAAATTATAGATAATACAAAGAAAGCAGTATTGTGCCTCAGACAATGTAACTACAGCAACGGTGGTTTAACAGTTAAGCTACTTGTTATTGTAATTAAAGTTAAGTACTGTTTGCAGATATTATACGGTTCAGAGATATAGGACCTAAAAAACAGGGAAAAACTTATAATTCCTGTTTATACACCCTTGGGGTTTGCACTAGGAGTAGCTTTGTCCTCCCCGGCAGTTTATTTAAGATCAGAATTAGGTCTTATTAACATAAACGCAAATATGGATTCAAGAAGAATCAATTACTGGCTTTGCCTTACTAGATTACCGCAGGAGAGGCTTCCTTATAAGTGTCTGTGTGAAAAAGAATCTTGGATTCAGTTTGGATGTGGGAACCCGAACTGGCTAAGAGAATTACATCATAATTTGGACACATACAATCTGACTGTCTTGAAGAAATACAGTACTTTAAAAAATGTAACTCTAAGTTTAAAATATAAAAAGTATATCAAAACAAACTAGGTAACTACTGAACTAAAGTGGACCTGGAAAAGACTGCAACTTTGAAATACTCACAATGGTTCACAGTTAATTATTATTTTGGGTACAAATACTATCTTGATGTGTTCAAAGATCCTCCCTTAAGAAATGCTTTTATTGAAGCTAAATTAGAACTATTGGGTAACACTGTTTGGAGAGCAAGGTATAACAAACTGCCATCCACTGACCAAAATTGTAAATGCCAACACGGAGGCAAGAAGGAACCAATTCATGTGTTATGGTTCTGTTCCTGGTATGATAGGCCTAGCAGCTATTGACTTGGTCCATTTATGCTTTCTGGTAATAATGTAGATACATTTGAACTTACATCAGTTTTGTTACACACAGATGATGAATGGGCTATCGTGAGAATTGCTAACTAATGTAATTTATAAAATCTGGAAAACGATTATAGAGAAGCAGACAGTTTATTCGTGCTCAGGAGCACTGCACTGCCTGCTTCAATTTGTATTTGTTCCTGGAAGTTGCTCTATATCTTTAGATACTAAGTGGCTACAATGTGACTGTCACTTAACATACTGTAATTTGATCAGATTGATTGTGGTAATAACATTTTGTTTGTTTTGTTGCATTTTAACAAGGCCATAATGTATGCGTTTTTTTTTAAAGACATTTTATTGTGTAATTTATTTGTGTCTTAATGAGCTTGTTTACATTGTAATGAGTGTACATATTTATCAATAAAACCTTTCTAACTAACTAAGCAAAGGTCTGTAGCAAAAAATAAAGGTAGAAACATATGGGCAGACTAGGTGGGCCCAGCAGCCCTTATCTGATGTCACATGCTATGTTTCTATGCCACCAGGGGACACAGCCTAAAATTGATGGGGGGGGGGGTCAGAAGGGATGTAAGGAAACATTTCTATATGGAGAGGGTGGTGTCCACCTAGAATGAGCTGCCAGAGAAGGTGGTATCAGCAAGGACAGTGGTAGCATTCAAGAGAGCCTGGGACAAGCACAAAGGGAACCTGTGGGACCAAGGAAAAGGAGAAGGGTGGGGAAGGGAGGGATGGTTGGGAGGGCAGGGTCATTGGCATAAATTGTAAGGCCAGACCCTGCATCACTTGCCAAACAGATCTGATAGACTGGGTGGCCTTCTTCTGCTGACTCTTTTCATATGTTTGTATGTTATTCCTAGCTTTAAGTGATGTAAGCAGGTCACTGTGTGGCCACCTTGTGTATATTTTAAATCTAGGAATAATGCATGTTTCATGTAGCCATAGGCATGCATGACAGGTCTTGTGGGCAGGGACTGCTTTTTTCCTTTATGTTCAGCAGGAGGAGGAAGGTGTTGTTGCTACTGTATCGCTTGCTGGTGAGATCCCACCTAAAGTACTGTGTCCAGTTCTGGAGATCACACCTCAGAAAGCACACAGACAAGCCAGCCTGGTGGTACAGAGGGCTGCAACGCTGGATGCCTTACCTTGTGCCACACTGGTGACCCGAGTTTGAGAATGAGCCAGGGTTGTCAGAAAACCCGGCCGGGGGGAGGGAGGAGTCGGATTGAGCAGCCATAATGGCAGCTCTTCTCTCCCAGGGAGGATCTCCATCGCCCCCTCATAGTTCTGCTGCCACCAGGTGGAGATCTGATGGACAGTGTAGGCGGGTGGGGGTGGCAAGTAGTGGAAGAGTCACTTGGTGGCATGGTATGCAAGTGCCTCCACACGCGTGTGTGCATGACTGAGGCATGGGAGGTTAGAATGGGAAAAAACTCAGGAGCATAAAAATCTATATAGAAAAAAAAGAAAGCACACAGACAGGGTGGAGGCAGTCCAGTGGAGGGCAACCAAATGAATGCAGGGGTTGCACACAAAACCCTATGAGGTGAGACTTAGAGATCTCAATATGTATACCCTGGAAGAGACGAGAGCGAGAGGGAACATGACTGAGACCCACAAGTACCTCACGGGGGTGCAGGAGGGACGTCTCTTTCAAATAAGAAAGAGCACCAGGACAAGAGAGCATGCCATGAAGCTTGTGGGGGGGGGTAGTTTAAGAGAGAAGTGAGGAAGTACTACGTCACTGAAAGAGTGGTAGATGCTTGGAACAGAGCGCCAGTGGAAGTAGTGCAAGTGAAAAGAGAAGGGGTCTTCAAGCATGCATGAGACAGACGTAGGGGAATATTAGTAAGTAGGCAGGGAGCAGGGAGGGTTGCTGGAGTCTAGTTAGGGTCTGTAGAGACAGACTCGGGGCAGACAAATTCTGTGCTAACAGGATAATACATCAGTTGGCTTGCTTTGTCAGAAAAAGAGCAAAGACCTACCTCTTAGACCTTGACGTCCTTCTGGACCTGGTGCACCTAAACAAAACAAACAAAAAAGAGAAATAATCAGGCTGTCTCCTTGGAAAATGAATGAATTACTTCAGGTCCATTAACTAATCCGATTGCACATGGATCTGAAATGCACACCCTTGGCAATATTAACATCTGGGCCCGAGGCGTGAAGCTGGCAGTGTGACAGCAAGCTGTTGTGGCAGAGAAGTATGACATGTGGTGTTACATCCTGTCAGTTTGACATTTCTTGCCTACTATTACACAACCTGTGGGAGCTGGCTTCGGAGGTACATCACTGGGTGTGGGTGCAGAGGGGGGGATTTGCTGATTGACGGGTGCTGTGGAGGATTATGGTTTAAAGTGTGTGGGGGTGGGTGTTACAACTGCTGTCATGAGGTGGAGCTAGTGTACGTACAGCCTGGAAACTCATTTTTGTTACTTACGGTAGGGAAGGGGGTCATGAAGGTGTGCTGGGATGGGGGTTGATAGGACGACAAACCACTGTGTAAGGCTGGGGGCCTTTTAACCCTTTTCCAGCTCTTGGGATAGAACTTGTAGAATTTTCTGAGTTCTACCCCACCAAATAGTTTTTCCCACATATGACGTAAATCCTTAGACAAGGGCAATCTGGATTCAAAGATAAATACTTGCACTATTTTGAGTATTCAGGAAAAATATTTGGTTCCCTGCATACCCTTAATATTAAAACTGATAACCTCTGTTGTGGTCGTGATCTAAATTAATTGTCTTCATCTAGGATCCTAAAATAATCGCCTTTATCTTTTGCTAGGCAGCTGTATATTTGGGATACTGAACCGCCAATGTGATTTGTAGTCTCTTGAAAATGTGACACACACAGTGCAACATACACACACACACAAGTTTGCACTGCAGCAAACAGATTTAATAGACTTACTTATAAAAATTGCTAAATTAGAAACTGTGATATCCCATCAACAACCAAACTTTTTGCACCGCTTCCCAGTGCTTTGTTATGGGTCAGTAATGCCACCATATGGAAGAACTCCTATATACCAAAACAACAGACAGTACTGAGTCAGTGAACTTGTATGGTGCTGCTTGTTTTATTTTGACTGGTATCTTGTGCGGAGCATCACATGCTGCTGAAGCGGCCCTGATTTTTTTTGTATTTAGTCTCTTGAGAATGTCTTCTCTGCCACATCATTTGCTACAGTATGTCGCTCAGTGACTAAGTGTTTATTCATGTGCATGTAACTGCTTAATGGATCATTTTAAGTGGGACTTCAGACTTGCTTTATTATCCTACAAACCACCAGGGTAGGACTAGGTTTCAGGGGCCCCACCATAAAAGTGGATACAGGGGCCCACCTGGAAAATCAATATGGGAGGGCCCAGGGTGACACACGGATATCAACATTCTACTTCAGTTTAATACACTAGCTCTGTGTTTGCATCTTACATTTGCTTGCAGTGCTCAAAACATCCCATTGAATTAGAATATAGATGCTCAGCACAAAGATTTCCAGAATTTAGAAGGTGGCCGGGTCCCCACGGGGAGGGGGGGGCCCACCTGGAAATTCCCAGGTATCCTGGTGGGTCTGTCCAACTCTGCAAACCACAAATGAAACGGTGTACTGATTGTTTCCAGACGGTTGCATAAGCTCATTGTAGTACTTCTCAATAGCGCAAGCCCCTAATATTATGTGGCTGCGCTGCTGCTGAACTGAGGACAGAACTAGCATCCTCCGTCTGAATGCATGAGCTTGCACATAATTCACCAATCGGGGGACGGGGGTGGTTATTCCCAAAATATACAGTTTTTTCCATGGTGCCTGGCTTTACCCTCTTTGTTTCTTCTGAACCCCCCCATGCTCACTGCTCCATAGTATCTGGTCACATTTATGACCTCACAAGGCACGTTAGCCAATGACTGGATGGCATTCCATCACATGTGAGTCGGTTCGATTGCAAAACTATGGAAGCCCTGATGCATAACCTATCATGTATGTTAATACTGCTGCTAAGACCACTCTTATGGTCATAAGGGCGGTCTCATCCACATTCTTAGAATGTGTGAACCACAAACCCAAGATAAGGGGTTCTGATGCCCTAATGATGTGAGACCACTGTTACAGCCATACCAGTGGTCTCAGTAGTGCTGTTAATATATTATGACTGAGATTAAATTATATATTAACATTTTTAAAAAGATTCCCAGAATGTGCCTATTTCCGGTGGAGCTGCGTGTAAGACATGTTTCACAGAATAAGACTGTCTCAAGTGTAGAGGACTCAAACACACTCATTGGTCGAGAGTGCTACCTCGGTCTATAATGTTTTTTAGCTTTATCTGCCAGACTTTTACCTGTTGCTCCTTTCGGTCCTGGTTCCCCTGGAAGTCCGGACTGTCCTCTTGGTCCCTGTTCACCTGCAACGCAAAATGTACAGCACTCAGAAAAGTAAACATGTTATCGCTCACGTGAACCATGCAGTGCATGCACTTACTACCCATAGAAGGGAACAGTGGTCATGCTGGATGAGGGAAAAAAAACCCAGCAACACAGGACCTTGCGTTAACTTAGGAAACTTTGGCAGGTGCTGTCTGAAAAACAATGACAGCAGGGATACGAGTGATGCACTTCAGGCAGTCAAAAAAAGAGAAAGAATAAAAGAATAAGTGGCTGCAAAACATTTTAATGTAACAAAACAAGATCCCGTGCAAAAAATCAAGATGGTAGCAATATTACCCCAGTGCTTTATGTCTTAGAATGTGATGCTTCATCGGAGGACACCCAGACAAAGTGTCATACTCTAACACGTGAAGTGCTGGGGGTAGTACTGCTACCATCTTGATTTTCGCACGTTAGCTTATTTTGTTACATTAAAGCTTTTTGCAGCCACTTATACTTTTTCATGTTGGATTGGGCCACCCAAACAAAGCACAAACTTTAAAAAAAAAACATTGTTGAAGGCATTTTCGAAAGAAGCAGATGTGAATGTGGATGTATGCTGTGCCTGTGTCTGACTGATAGTGGCTGAAAAGCCCTGCTGCCATTCTCAAAAAGGTGCACCCATTTGAGACAAAAAGTCACAATCCGTGGCAAAAAAGTTACGCAAATATGATATGGGTCATTTTATTATCTCAACAGTGACCCCTGCTACAGGCCAAGAAAGGTTCACCATCCTATCACAGGAAAATGCTGGGTGTTTGAGACAGTAATGCTCATGCCATTCCACTCCCACCCCCCACCCTCCAGCCAGTGACAGGCATCGAGTTGTACCTTGGACTCTTCTGCCCCAAAGTTCACCCCATTCTATACTGCACCCATTTCAATGTATTTCGTTATGGAATGGGATGAGTGTAAAGCCCAAACGCCCCAAGGCACACCTCGACACTTGTCTGCAGGGTAGGGTGAGGTGAAATGGCATGACCATTATGGGCAACAACCCAAAGGCACACCCCAATGCCTGTCCATCTCTGCAGGGTGGGGGGTGGAGTTGACGTCAGTTCAGTACTTAAATGCCATTCCTATTCTGCATCTTTCTAACTCCTGCACTTCACTGCTAATGCCAGCAAGCAAACAATCGGCATTGACAAATGCTTGTTTAAATTAGAAACAGTTTTATGTCAAAAGGGATTGACAATATCCCTTTAACTGTTACCTAGATAACGGATAATTCCTTTTCTACTGTAATATTAACATTACATATATGTGTTTTTAAGTTCTTTATTAATCTTATTCACTAGATAATTGGATAACAACTCACTGGACACAGGTTTCAGGAGTCACAGGAGTGACCGGGGGCATTTAGTCATGCAATTCATTTCATAACAATGTGACATGATAACATAATAGAGGTGTGGTGTGTCAAGGAACCTTATGAACACATGCTAAAAAGACAAAGAACCTCACCTCAAAAGCACTTAGGGAAGGGTTACCCAAAAATAGTGTTGGCACCAAATCCAGGTTTTCAAGAAATACAAACTCACAAACAACCCCATAACGCAAAGCATCGTTGGATGTACTATGTGCGATTTGACACAGACGAGGCATACTGATGAGTCCTCCGTAAGATGAAACATGTGCCTCTGGCTTCTGTTCTCACTCTTTGCAGATTGCATAAGAGGCTGTTTGGTACCATGCATTCTTGTTTGAAGTAGAACTAGCTTAAATTTTAATGGTGATTTGCATATATTACCCATGATGCTTTCCATTATGGGATTATGTGTGATTTTGTATTTCTTATTATAAAAAGGTATCAAAATATCAGCAATTTCATTGGTCAGTGACCGTGCGATAAAGTGTCTAATGCACGGGGATAAGTCCGGCTGGGAATTGATATTTGTGATACTACCATCTTAGAACTGTAAGAACTGAAACAGCAGCATTTTTTTCTTCACTAGCTGCAGTAGCCAAACACCACAGCAAGCAATTCACCACCATTCAAGAAAATGTAATCTGTTCCACATTCCAACTTTAACACTGAAAAACCACCTATTTCAGTTAATGCAACACATAATCCCCCCCCAAAACTGTGAATGCCATGATTTCTTTCTCCCAGCCCACCCGCTCATTCTCCTAATCAACTCCCCAGTAGCCAACCGCTCGCTGCTTCCTTCCCTTAGCCTCTCAGTTTTTCGATTTCTCTCAAACTCCAAAGTGCTTTGCCCAGTGTTCAACTATGTCTTGCAAAGCACGTCTTTTTGAACATGGATGCAACACTTAAAAAAAAAAAAATGGCTGCCATGATCTTGTTTTCCACCCGGCCGCTGTCCAGATAATCAGCCAACTTGCCAAAAGCTCTCGGTTTCCCTCACAAAGCCTCCCACTTTTTTATAACTCAGAATGGCTTTACCTTCTTTCTTTTACAATCCACATCCTTAACTCCTATTCTTCTCGGTCATTCCTCACTTTACTTCCGCTCCCGTTTTCCCCATGTCACCAGCATGTCCTCCCCAGCACTCCCTGCTGCCATAAGAAATGGAAATCCCTCTTCCCCTCAAAACATAAATGAAAACCAGGCACCTTCTTCACTCCAATTTCCAACTACTGTATTTTTCACAACCTAAACAAAACGAGTGGTGCTGGCTTGGGCGGGGGACTGCCGTAACAACCTCATAACTACAGCTACGGCAGCCTTCCTAGGACATAAGCCCATGACTCAAGAAAAAAAAGAAACGCTGTAACCAGAAGGCGGAGGAACTGTTTTAGTAAACATAAATCAAAGATTTAAGTTTTTTACTACTTAATGCGGCCTCGTGCCTCACTACGCCCCTAGCCATGCGTTAGAACTGTCTAATGCACACCTCGTTGTGTTTTATTGCTTACTTAACATACAGATGCCTAGAGAAACTGATGACCTTTTGGGTAGCTGATAGCCCAGGTTAGCCCCTCCCCTCCACCTGCTGTGAATTTGAGGTGTTAAAGGAGTACCCTCATATCTTGTAAATTTTATTTGTTTCCATGCCAACAGATAATTCTTTTTTGTTTAGCAACTGGGGATATGTGCATTTGCTTTAGTTTATTTTCACTGTTCCTACTAGCCCTTAACTATCCTGGGGGGGGTCATCATTTTCTGGTTGTTGAATGCTCATTGTACATGAGAGTTGCATTTAACCCTTGCAGGGTTACAGACTGATATATCAGTCCTAAATTCCTATACGTTCTAATTCTGTCGGCAGCCTAAGAGTAAATTTACAAAATCTGAGGGTGTAGTATTCTTTTAATTTGTAACCATGTGGATTAGAATCCCCTCTTCATCTGTCTCTTGCAGCCTCATCAGCGATCAGTCCATGAACATAGTGCTGTAAATCCAGTTAACTCAACACTCACCTTGCTGTCCTCTGCCTCCTTTCTCACCCTGATCACCTAAAAAGAAAAAGAAAATCAAACTTTATACATCACATCATAAAGTATATACAACACATGACTATGGAAGCACCATTTAAATACAATTATACTGGGAAAGATCCATCTTAGCCAATCAGATGCAGAGTTACTGTCTGGTTATTCTGCGATAACCAGACAGGAGACTGAATCATGGGACAGTGGCTTTGCTTTCTGATTGGCTGCTGCATGTGTGCTTAGCCAATCAAAGAACAAGTCCAGTTCACCTGCACACTTCAGCATGCAGCAACCAATCAAAGAAGTCTAGTAGTGCTATAGCATTTCTGTGAAAAACAGTTCCTGCTTTCTCACAGATGTGCTGTAGCGCAACAGACAGATTCGGCATTTTTAAATTTATTTTTTTTACATTTGTTCAGTATAATATTGATAATACCAATAGCTTTCTGGGTTTCCTTGGTAATAGCCAGGCGAGAGGGATTAATAAACACTTCAGCCTTGGTGCTTATTACTCCTGGTCCAGACCAGTTATTACCTTGTAAACCCAGACCACTATGGTATCATCACAATAACATCTTTCATAGAATATATGATTTTATATAACACCAGTGGAGATAAAAATGGCACGATAACAAGAGATATCTTTGTTGATGGCATACCCAGCTGCCAGTATAATATGTTATCTTTGCTGTTGAGTAGGTCACACTTGACATCTTGAAGGTTTAGGAACATTACAATAGAATGATGAACCAGTTAAAGATCAACTCTTGCAAATCTAACTGCATCACAATAGCCCTGTGTTACACAGGAGCCAGCAGCTGAAATCAAAGAGAAACAGCGGAGCAGATTTCAAAGTTTTAACCAGCAGATCAAAATAACCATACAATGAAAGGAACACCACCGTGCAGCAATGAAACATGTAGGACCTGCACCACCATATGCATACAGACTGCCATCGCAACAGGCTAGAACAACACTGCCATGTTAGGAGAACTGTTCTTTCTCTAGAAAGGACTTTGTAGGCAACATGTTTCAAAAATCACAATTCATATAAGTTTAAAAGAGATTTGGCACCATGTTTAAGGTGCACGCGCAAGAAGAGCAGACCGCTGGAGAGAAAGTCGGGTGTAGGAACTATGCCAGTTATTACTGATAACACCCTTAATGTGCATGAAATGTCAAATAGGAGCTAGGTATTCCTGTTTCAGCAATAAAGGTGCCAGCAGGTATTTTTTTTAATAACACATTTTATATCCCACTGCTGGTGGGGCTTGGTTGCTGTAGTACCGACCATACGTGCTCCAACACCCCCTCCAGCTTGTAGGGGATCCCCCATGCCGTGAGTCCCATGCTGCTGCCTGTGCATCCACAGGCAGTGGTTATGGGGCAGTGTGACAGCCCTCTGGATGACAGCATCCTATGGGATGCTCAAAGCTCCTCCCCCCGGCCTGCCCCGACGACTCTGGCCTGTTCATGAACCCATGTCACCGGTGTCATGGGCAGTAGCACTAACACTGTGCCCATGGGCCAGCCAGGTATTGTTTTTGATGGTAGTCATAAAACAAATTAAAGGCTGACAGTGCCCCTTTAAACACTACTTCAGGGGGGTGGGGAATTTGGGATTGGGAGCCAGAGAGCAGTTTAGGAGGCCACACCACAGAAAGGACGAAGGGCCTATGCTCAAGGTGCAGGGCCTCCACACACCGTATGTGAGGCGAGGACACTCCTTCAGACCCATTGCACCTCCCGCTGGGATGTACTAAGGGGCGCAGCCCTGACACCTGATCCCCACCCATGTGGACTGCAACACACAGGGGCAGCCAGAGGTGTGCCAGCACTATCACGGCATGCACAAAGCCACACATTGCTGCACACCAGGGTGTGTAGGAGGTAGCAGTACACCAGGAAACCCTGCCGTCGTCCCCTACTCACCCCAGCCATCCATCCACACCAAGGGACCACGAGCCTCTGCATCCAGTGGCCACCTGGGGCCCTGTTAAGCACCCAACCCGAGCCCCCACCGTCCCGGTATGCCAGTCCCCCACACACACACATCGGGCATTGGCCCCAGGACCGTATGACCCGCCCCGCTCTCCTCTGCAGCTCCCCGTGCTCCGGACAGTGTGGTGGACTGTTGAAGCCTCCACACACACACACACACACACACACACACACACACACACACACAATCGTGGCACCGCCCCTCACCCCTGTACCTCCCTGTCTGATCAGGAGCACCACACAGCCAGCAGCCCTACCCACCTCTCACCTCCATGGTCGTTGGCCGTGTGGACATCAGCTGGGGGAGTGCAGCCAATGCGCCCCCCACTGCGTAAAGCATCTACTGGTGGTCCCGGAATGGGCATCTGATTGGATGCCCACCTGGATCTGTGTTTCCACCCCGGTAGCCTCGCAGAGTGCTGCGTGCTGGGGGGAGGTGCATGCCCACGGACAGGTTGTAGCCATTAGGGAATACCGGTGGCGCATACCTGTCCACAGGTGTGGAGCTCCACGGGTGGGATACACGCCTCAGGGGCATAATTCCCGCCCGTTATAGAACATAGGCCCCAGTGATAGGATGGAGGCAGACCCCAGGAAGGCAAATAAAATGGTGCTGGGTTGCATGAGAAGCCCTACGAGGAGAGACTGGCAAATCTCAACATGTACACTCTGAAAGACACGAGGGCCAGTGGTGACAAAAGAACCAGGGGGCATGCAATGAAGCTGGGGGAGTAAGAGAGATGTGAGGAAATATTTCTTCATTGAACGGGTTGTAGATGCCTAGATGGACTGCCAGCAGAAGTAGTGGAGGCAAAACAGTGGGCGGCTTCAAGCATACATGGGCTAGACATAGCAGTATATTACAAAACAAGCAGGGAGGAGGGAGGGCTAGTGTAGACCAGCTAGGGTCTGCAGAGACAGATTAGGCAGGGAACATCTGGGCAGATGAGGTGGGCCAAACTGTCCTTTTCTGCTGACAGTTCTGTGTTTCTGTGTTACAGCAGACAGCACAAGAACTGCAAGATGGACAGTACGCAGTTACGGCACATCTTTTGATTACAATGAATAAACAGACTGACTCCTCCGTGCAGTGTACTCTGCTATAGTGTATTGTGAATGACTTACAACGTGGTACACAGGATATTATGCTTTTAAAATATGCTAACGCTTTCTTTTTCCAGAAATCCTTAAAGTCTAAACACTTAACTAAAAATAACAGTGTGAGCGTTCTCAATGCACCTCCCTTGCCTTGCCACTTTCCCTAATCCCTTACTTCCTGGGATCACAGCTCTGTTTTCCTTCAACGGTATGCTTGACTAGCTCTGACTAGCTGCTGAGCTTAAAATAATAAAAGAATGCTCTGCCAAGGTTTCATTTTTGTTTTGATTTGTATAATTATTGCTTGCAGACTGCTGCACGGCAGCGCAGTGTTCTCACTTGTTTTTGCTGTCTACTAGTTTGTTCCCGCGCTTTAATCTGTCTGCATGGTTTCCCTTCGTACTTTCCTATCTCACTTACTCTTACTCTCCCGCCACTCTTCTCTGACTCAGCTTGTCATCACTATGAGCTAGTGATTCTTTTTCAGTTTTGTCAAGTTAAGGTTTTTTTTCTTTTCTCAGTCACTTCTCTGACAGTGACATGGACTGCAGTGAGCCTGAGCAAAAAAAAAACCCAAATCAAACCAAAAACAAAAAAACACATCATGGGCGGGCTTCCAAGAAGGTAGAACTGATGCTAGGGGTCAAAAGAGTCCTCAGTTAAACTTGTTTGTTTATATATTTTGAGCCTGGATTCTATATATTCTACTTTGGGAAGAAAGGCAAAAAAAGACACCATGTAAAATTTAAATATGGAGGCAGAGATTTGCAGGTATATTCTGGGGCTATGCCCCCTGCAGCCCCCATTCTTAGTTTCAAAAGTCAACATTTTAAACTATAATGAGTGTGTTCCAGATACCACGTAGATAGTGTGGAGAAATTCACAAGGCTGCAGACAGCTTGGCAGCAAACTGAAAACAAATGTCCTTTGCATATCATTTTAATGGTCTTGGGGCAGCCCTGGGTTTACATACTATAATGAATTCTTTATACAAAAAAAATGCTGATGTCTGTACCACATGTCTTCATGTCGGTGAACTCTCATTGGTATCAAATGGTGTTTCAAACATCCCACATTTGGCTGTATTCCTCCACTACCCCTGTACACCTTTCTGCTAAGCAGCACCTGCACTCTGTCCTAACAGGACAACGATAACCTCTCTCCTTCATCATTAACTGCTGTCTCCCAGCTAGGGGCTGGGTCGATGCTCATCACTGGCCAAAGACTAATCTCTTAGCCCACTGAGGATCTTCAGGGAGTCACTGACAGTCTTCAGTGAACCAGCACTCTTCCCCTGACAGCAGTGGCTCCTGATTGGCTCTTAGCTCTGTCCAGGCCCCATTTCTCTGCTTGTTTCTACAACCCCCCCTCACCCTTTGATGTCAACTAAATTAAAAAAAGCTTGTATTTGATTCAAGTCTGTGAGCGAGTTCTGAAGCCAGGCAGGGTTGGGGGTGGGGGGCGGTTCTTCTGATCTTCTGATTAAAGATGGGACAGTCTGTCCTGGTGTAGATGATACTGTGTCTCACGGCTCTTGGAAATAGGCTCATATTCACTGGAAAATAGAAGGTTTCTGGTGACTCACCTGAAGTTTTCAGCATTACAAAGGGACAAAGTAGCCACAATAAAGAAGAATCAACCATAAGTAGGCATATTTCAAAGCATGTGAAATTATGGACAAAGGGTGGGTTTTGGTACAGGACTAATTGGAGGTGGTTGGGTAATAAACCAGGAGAACAACGACGTTACAAGGGAGAGCCACTGATGCTAGGAAAAGCAATGTATTTAAAGAAAATCAGAAGAGCTTCAAGAGAATGAGGGTGGAGGGGTAAGGGGGAATATGCAGGAGACCGAAGATGAGTAGAAACAGAATGAGTAGGCTTCTTGGGCCTAAACACCTTTACTTACAGGTAAAATTTATATGTTCTTTCACTACTACTTTCAAACTGACAGCACAAGAATATGCTCATCATTTTATGGCACCAAACATGACAGTAAAACTCTACAAACCCTTTAGTCCTGGTGGCCCAGTGAGTCCTCTGTCACCTAAAAACACATTAAAACAGTGGTCAGTACTATAGCACATCACATAGTCTTCCATTTTTCACAGCCTCTAGGTGTTATGTTGGTCTCTTCTGCTTCAGCAGACATACCTCCAATGCATTCACAGGTAGCAGAGCCAGAGTGTGTGTGTGTGTGTGTGTGAGAGGGGGACAGCAGACACCTCACATTTATAGCTTCGGGTCAGTCAAACCATTTCGACCCCCCCCCCCGCATATTTCAGTTTGTGGAACAGTATTAATTTAAAAGACATGGAGTCAGGTTCCGTGTCTGAGGAGAGCAATCGGGTTGCCTTGAAACATTTTGTACTCAATACACAGAGATAATTCAGGAAACAGAAAGAATCTGTTTTGGAAAAAAGACTTTATATAACGTAGCAGTTAACTATTGAGTTAGTGCACTCTGTGGTTATTGGGACTTCCTTGCAACTCTTGAAACACTCTAAAAGTTGTAGATCTTTCTGACCCTGTTCCGGGTTGCAATTCATGAATACACTTTTGTGAATAAACCATGGATTATTCCTGATTATACAATGGCAAGAAAATTTCCTGGACTGTGATTGGTCAGTGTGTGCCTGAGACAGTGATGTTACTACACAATAACATCACTGTGTTGATTTTTTGGATGATTGTTTGGAGCTACTTTTTTTTCCACAAACAAAGATACACTGCCTCACTAAAAATCTACTAAAAACATTTTTATTTTTATTTTTTGTTTTCTATAACATTGAGCCATTGTATAATTGCAATAAGGCACTCCAATGTGTGTGTTATCGTGTAATAACATCGCTCCTGGGGTGGTGGAAGCACTCGGCTTTGCCTCGTGCTTCAACCCAGGAGTGACGTTATTACACACTAACACACACCTTGTTGTGCCTTATTGCTTAAATATATGTGTGTGATTCAGGATTTATGGAAATCAAGGGAGGTTGGCTGAAGTATTCAATGAGGTAATTGTTTTCCCAGCGAACTGGGCTGAGATGTTGTATACCTTTGCCTCCTGGCATAAACAATTCTGATCGCCTGCTTTTTGGTATGTTCTGCCACCACTGCCAGTGTCTGCTGGTAATGTAACCTGGGACCCTGAGTCCTCAAGGCAGCAGTTCTAACTGTTCTGCTGTAGGAAAACATCCCCTAGCTGTTAGGCTACAGTACTCCTTTGACTTTCATACATTGCAGTCTCAGTGACCACAAAAGGAAGACTCCACCCTAATTCTCAGTTGTAAGGGATTGTCTCAAAATCACTGCAAACTGATTTTGTGACAATCCCATGGCTGTAAACTCCCTGAATTATCTTCAGAAGGGGTTCTGGGGGTCTTCTATACTACCTCTCATGCCCGTGCCTCTCTGTTCAGAAACATAGAAACATAGACTTTGACGGCAGATAAGGACCACTTGGCCCACCCAGTCTGCCCATTTCCCTACCTACTGGATAAGCTGCAGATTCTAGTTAACCAACAGCCTACTTCCTGCCACCCCCCACTACAATTGCCTTGTGTCTGTCCCATGCATGTTTGAATTCCTCCACTGTTTTAGCTCCAACAACCTCCCCAGGAAGGCAGCTCCACACATCCACCACTCTCTCTGTGAAAAAAGATTTCCTCACATTACCCCTGAGCCATCCCCCCTCTATCTTTAAATTGTGTCCCCTTGTTCTTACATATCTCTTTTTCTGAAAGATGCTACCCTCCTGGACTTTGTTGATTCCCTTGAGGTACTTGAACGTTTCTATCATGTCCCCTGTCCCTCCTTTCATCAAGAGTATACATATTAAGCTCTCTCAGTCTCTCTTCATATGATTTCTGATGCAGACCCTGCACCATTTAGTTGCCCTCCTCTGGACTACTTCCATCCTGTCTATGTCCTTGCATAGATGGGTCTCCAAAACTGCACACAGTACTCAGATGGGGTCTCACCAACTGTCTGTACAGAGGATAACCACTTCCTTTTTCTACTTGTGATGCCCCTTCCTATGCATCCCAGTATCCCCCTAGCTCTCCTCACTGACTTCTCACATTGCTTACCCACCTTTAGATCATCCAATATGACTACCCCCAAGTCCCGTTCCATTTTTGTTGTTGTGAGTACCTCCCCTGCTATTGTGTATGCTTCTCTTGGGTTTTTGTTTCCCAGGTGCATTACTTTGCACTTCTTTGCATTGAATCTAAGTTGCCATGTCTGACCATTCCTCCAACCTTGCCAAGTCCCTTCTCATCCTTTCTACCCCCCTTGTGTATCAACTCTGTTACAGATCTTTGTATCATCTGCAAAGAGGCATACCTTTCCCTCCAGACCCTCTGCAATGTCACCTATAAAGATGTTAAGAGGACTGGACCCAGTACTGAGCCCTGAGGGTACTCCATTAGTGACCCCTTTCTTCAGAATGTGTGCCACTCACTATTACCTTCTGTGTCCTGTTGTGCAGCCAGTTTGCAACCCAGGCTACCACCCTGGGACCCACTCCCAAGCTGGCTAACTTGATTATTAATCTTTTGTGCGGGACTGTGTCAAATGCCTTGCTAAAGTCTAGGTAGGCCATATCCACAGCCCCTCCCTGGTCTATCACTTTGGTCACCCAGTCAAAGAAATCTATTAGATTCGTCTGACATGACCTTCCTGCTGTAAATCCATGCTGCTTTGGGTCCTGTGCCCCGCTGGCCTCTAGGTACTCAACAATTCTTTCTTTCAGAAGTGATTCCATCATTTTCCCTACCACTGAGATCAAACTTACAGGTCTGTAGTTTCCTGCTTCTGCCTTGCTCCCACTTTTGTGAAGGGGAATCATATCTGCCCTCCTCCAGTCTTCAGGTACCTCCCCATCCTCCCATGATTTGTTAAAAAGTGTGGTCAACGGTGTCACTAGGTCCTCCCTTAGTTCTTTTAGGATTCTGGGGTGAATCCCATCAGGCCCCATTGCTTTGTCCACCTTGAGTTTTAGGAGTTCTTTCAGGACTCTTTCATCTGTAAATGGACTGGTGTCAACCCCCCTACCCAGAGTGCTTCTATTGTCTGGTTTAGGTAACTCCTCTTCATCTTCTTTTGTAAATACTGAGCAAAGTATTCATTCCAGTATCTCTGCCTTTTCACTGTCTCCCTCTGCCCATCTCCCTCTCCTAATTAATCTTCCTCTCCTCCTTAACCTTTCTATGCTCCCTAATGCCTATAAAGGGTTTTATCCCTCTTAACTGAGTTGGCTATTTTTCCTCAGTTTGGGCTTTTGCTATTCTGACTGCCTTCCCCACTTCTTTCTGCTTTAATTGATACAGTTCCTGTCGTGTCCTCCTTCTGTGATGCCTATTACTTTTGAATGCAGCCTTTTTCTCCTTAACCTTCCCCACCTCTTTTGAGAACCATAGTGGTTTTACTCCACTTTGTTTTCTTTATCTGTTTCATACAAAGGCTTGTTGCCTCTATGATGGCAGTTTTGATTTTTCTCCATTGTTCTTCCACCCCTCCTTTTTGCCCATTTGCTAGTGTATTCCTCAGGTATTAACCCATTTTGCCAAAGTCAGCCCTTCTAAAGTCCAGTATGTTTGTTTTTGTATGGCTTGTCTCCATGGTTGTGCTTATTGTGAAGTGGTCGCTTGTTCTCAGATGTCTATCGACTTCTAAATTTGTGATCCTCTCTCCATTTGAGAGTACTAGGTCTAGTATAGCTTCCTCCTGAGTGGGTTCCAACACTAGCTGTCTAAGGCCTACCCCCTGCAGGGCATCGAGAATGACCCTGCTCTTGGATGTGGCTGCAGTACATGTCATCCAGTTAACATCTGGCATATTCAGGTCCCCCATTAACAGTATCTCCCCTTTTTCAGCCATTTTGAGAATGTCTGCTATCATTTTCTTGTCCATTTCCTCCCCTTGAGATGGGGGTCTGTATACAACCCCTGTGCAGATTGTGATGCCATTCCCTGTCTCCAAGGTGACCCAGAGTGCCTCTTGTCCTCCCCCTTTACTTTTTAGTTCTGTAGCTTTGATCCCGTCCCTTATGTATAGAGCTACTCCACCTCCTTTTTTCCCCCTCCCTGTCCCTTCTGTAGACTGTGTACCCTGGGATGTTGACATCCCAGTCATGGTTCACCATGTACCATGTTTCTGTGACTGCCACAATATCCAAGTGTTCATCTTCCATCAAGGTGACTAGCTCAGGAAGCTTGTTTCCCAGACTATGGGCATTTGTACTCATTGCCCTCCATTTGATGTTGACTTTATCCCTTTTTCCCCCATGCCTGCTCTTTTTGCCCTTGTCTATTTTTCCATTTACCCCTGTCCTGCCCTCTGTTGAGCACTGTACCTCAGTGTTTACCTTACTACCCATCATGTTTTGTGGGGGAGGCTTGAAATTTCCTGCCTCTTATTAGCACCTCCCCATAGCTAGTTTAAAAGCTTGCCAAGGAAACATTTAAACCTGTCATAGGATCTTGGTTCCCTTCATGGACAGATGCAGACCATCGTGCGGTATAAACCTTCATCTCTCAGGTGTACCCCAGTCCCCAATGAAGCCAAAGCCCTGTGCTCTGCACCAGTTTTGCAACCATTCATTAAACTGCATGGTGTGTAGTACCCCAGCCTCACCCCTGCCATGGACTGGCAGCACCTCTGAGAAGGTAACTGTGCATGCTACCTCTCTGAGGCCCCTCCCCAACTCCACAATTTCACCCTGTACTGCACTGATCCCATGCCTAACTAGGTCATTTGTCCCAAGGTGGACAATGATATCTAGCTCCCTCTCCTGTGATGCTGCTTCTGCAATCCTGAGGATTCAGGGAGTACTGAGCGGTACGGCTAAGGCACTGCTAGCTTACCTTTGGCACCTGGAGCTCCGGTGTCACCTCTGAATCCTTGAGGGCCAGGAACACCTAAAGGAGAGAAATGCAGCATTAACTTGGCTCCAACAGCCTCTGGCTGGTAAAGTACCCTTCTTATAGTCCTTGCTGGTGGCTAAAGATGCACCCCCAAATAAAAATCTCTTGCACACCGAAAGAGCACCAAAATTTGGGATCAGTTTCACATTGTGTCAGATGTGAGATTGCCAAAAGTTTGGTGAAATATTTTGACAGTGGTTTTTTTTTTCTTATCTGTCATCTTTGCTGACAGGCTATAAAAAAATCCACAGTCACTTACAAATCATCAGTGGACAAGTTATACTTAAAGCGGAAAGGCAGGTGTTCAAGTTCCCTCAAATCCTTAAAGCCCAAAGAAATACACTTTCAAGCAAGGCCACTGGGAGTCAACAGTCTAGGGATATCATGTCTTACTCAGCCATATGTAAAAATCGGTGCTGCGGCTATGTAATGGAAACTTAAGTGGATGTGATGTCACATTTGGGCAAGTGGTGTATTGTTAAGCACTGCTTACAGGGGCGCCATTTCACCAAAACCAAAGGGGTTGAAAAACCATGAAAAGAAATGCCATAGTTGGCCAGCGTGATGACATCACATGACATAGTTTTTGTCTTATGGTATATGGCCACCAAGTCTGAAGAAGACTTTTCCCGCTTTTAGCACATTGCAGGAAACTGTTCCCTGCATGTTTCCATAAAGTGGTCAGAACTGTCAAAAGTGCCGTGGTTCTCGTGACGTGATCCTCACGGGGCAGATTAACTGAAGCTTTGCATGGCCTGCAGACTGAGGCTGATAAGCATAGTCTGCAGGACTTTAAATGATAGATGAAACTATGGGTCAGGTGGACAAAAAGCTACAGTTTCCTTTGCCACTACAGTATAATTTGATTTTATATAGGGTCTTTCACACAGCTTAAACAGCATTATGCATCATGAAATTCTTTACAGACTGAATGTGAACAGAGAAATATACAGTATCCTAAGAAGAAAGTAGAAAAGATCAGCAGCTCAAAGTCAAACAAGAGAGGTCACTTATTAGAGGTCACAACATTTTAAATAAATAATTAAATAGGCTTTGAATGTGACATAGGAGTTAGTTTCCTTCAATAGTTTCTCATGTTCAATGGCTTCACCTCTAGGAAGCCAGTTATAAAGAGAAGGGGCAAAGGAAGAGAAGGCTGTTTGACTGACTGGTGTCAAATGGGTGGAGGGGTTGGATAGTGGGGTGCTGGAGGTAAGGCGTTGGGGTGAGAGGGAATTTGGGGAGTGTGTGCAAGTCAGACTGAGATGGAGGTAGAAGCTCATGTAGTGATTTGTAGGTGAGGAGGGTGACCTTGTACTGGGTGGATAGCTGGACTGATAGCTAGTGGGAATCCTTTAGGATGGAGGTGATTCACATTTCAGCTAGGAGATAAGCAGCACAGTTTTGAATTCTTTGAAGTTATAGCAAGTAGACTGGAAGGCTGGCCAGATCACAGGAAAATGCAGTGATCCAGATGGGTAACAAAGGCATCCATCAGGGTATCTGGGTAAACAAAGGTGATGTGATAGCAGATGCAGGAGATGTTCCAGGGGTGGAATTGAGCAATTTTGCTGGTGTGATTGATAAGGAGCTCAGCTGACAGCTTAGGATCAAGGCAGACTCCAAGGTTTTGGACATTGTTTGCTGAGATGTTTGCTGTTATTCTATCTGCTGCTTGTTCTGTTTCTGAAACATTCTGGCTGTATCTGTTGTATACATGTATGTAGCACCGTAGGTGTGCTTGCTTTGGATGCTTTTGTAAATGAGTCTGGCTCAGGGCTTTCTGAGTCACTTTCCAAAGAAGCTTAATGAATGAATGTGACCTCAAGGTGAGGAATCTGTGAGTTCAAGTTGATGACAGGGACTTGCACAGGAGACCCCGAAGAATTTCAGAGATGTTGAACTGCAATATGTTGGCCTTGAGCAATGCATTACCAAGTTATGACAAGCAGCCAGTGATAAGGTATACCTGTCAGTCAGAGGGTATAGAAGCAATGTAGTAGGTGCAGAAGTGGTAGGCAAGGTTGAACTGAGCAATGAGGGCGGCCATGGGAGAGGACGTAGGTAGAAAAGAGAAGAGGCCTAAGGACTGAGCATTTAAGGACACTAACATTTTCAGGTTTGCTGTTATATTTTTCCAAGTAGATTTAATGGCGGTCACATTCCTTTAGAACAGTTCAAATTGTGTTTTTTGTTTGCAATAAAGATTTTTCTGCCCACTCTGCCCACACTTCCACTCCCACCAGGTTCCAGTGCAACCACCCAGCCCTATGGATTCACTAACCTGTCCACTGCAAGGTCACACTTTAAGTGTGAGTCTTACTCTAACTGTAGTGTAGGTAATCATTAATTACATGCAACAGGGGTAACTACACAGTAGTTATATGTTTGTGGCTTGTAACTACATTGCAAATGCAATGCAGTTACAGTGTAGTTACATTGTAACTACAGTGAAGTTAAGGAAACCTAAAGTGTTACCATCAAGCAGGATCCCCAGGTTTAGGCTCTGTGTTGTGGGGCATGGAGGTACCAGGACCTTCACTCTGAAGACAGTTGAGGTTTTATACTCCTGTAAGGAGATCTCTCCCTCCTCCACCGTCCATCTAGCAGACTGAGCTGACAGTATGTTGGACTCATCTAATACAGCACGATGTGCTCACGTGCCAACACTCTTGAAGGAGCAGGCTATCAAACTTGCCATTAAGGGTTGCTACACCAGCAGATGCCAACATCATTCTTCTCCTGCCTGGCGCTCCCTACTCTTCACTCCACTTCCTATCCCAGACTGCTCCAATCCAGGCTCCTCGAGTCTGCCCCCGTAGAGGGATCAGCAGCACAAAAGCATGATGCACTTAATCTGCAACATGCAGCAGCTCCGACAGGTCAGATTTAAAGATATAACTGTGAATGAAAAGATGAGAGCAGCAGCAGACTACAGTAGTTTAGTGCTGAACTGTGGTAGGAAGCATATTCCCTGACTCCCTTTACAAACACTCATTTGGAACTGATCAGCTTACCTAAACCTGCAAAATCTCCACATGTAAATATAAAGAATTATTTGGCGGAGGGGAACATCCTCAGACTAGAAGCCCTAATTAAGTGGATAATTATTAGTGGACAGCAACTAAGATGACATTTCAACAAAGCATAATAGTGCTGTTCCGAGAAGCCGGAAGGGGAGTGACTGTCCTGTTAATCAGATGGCTGAGGACCAATTCCCTGAATGCTGGTGTAACACACCATGGGGGGGGGGGGACAATCCTGATGGCCCAGAAAATGCTGAGGAGTAATTCCCTGAATCCTGGAAAGGGGTGTGAGACACTACTGGGAAGAGTATCCTGCTAGCCAAAGAAGAGCTCAGGACCAAGTCCCCGAATGATGGACAGGGAGGGAAAGAATGGCCTGCTGATGTTATTCATTTGAAAATTTGCGACTAGCAGAGGCACATTGAGCCGAGATTTGCTTCTAGGTGCGACCCAGAAGGGGATTGTTTACAGGGGGAGGACCACGCACAAGCATACAGTCATACAGCGATATCAGTACATAAACACGACCAATAAGGTATAGGCGAATGCACAATATAAAATATGTACAATACAGGCATACTGTACAGCATTATCAGTACATAAACACAATGAATAACGTGACAGTGACAGCACAGTGTGTACAGTACAGGCATACTGTACAGCACTATCAGTACATAAACACAACGAATAACGTGACGGTGACAGCACAGTGTGTACAGTACAGGCACACTGTACAGCACTATCAGTACATAAACACAGCGAATAGCGTGGCGGTGACAGCACAGTGTGTACAGTACAGGCACACTGTACAGCACTATCAGTACATAAAACACTGCGAATAGCGTGACGGTGACAGCACAGTGTGTACAGTACAGGCACACTGTACAGCACTATCAGTACATAAACACAACGAATAACGTGACGGTGACAGCACAGTGTGTACAGTACAGGCACACTGTACAGCACTATCAGTACATAAACACAACGAATAACGTGACAGTGACAGCACAGTGTGTACAGTACAGGCACACTGTACAGCACTATCAGTACATAAACACAACGAATAACGTGACAGTGACAGCACAGTGTGTACAGTACAGGCACACTGTACAGCACTATCAGTACATAAACACAACGAATAACGTGACAGTGACAGCACAGTATGTACAGTACAGGCACACTGTACAGCACTATCAGTACATAAACACAACGAATAACGTGACAGTGACAGCACAGTATGTACAGTACAGGCACACTGTACAGCACTATCAGTACATAACACAGCGAATAGCGTGACAGTGACAGCACAGTATGTACAGTACAGGCACACTGTACAGCACTATCAGTACATAAACACAACGAATAACGTGACAGTGACAGCACAGTATGTACAGTACAGGCACACTGTACAGCACTATCAGTACATAAACACAACGAATAACGTGACAGTGACAGCACAGTATGTACAATACAAGCACACTGTACAGCACTATCTGTACATAAACACAACGAATAACGTGACAGTGACAGCACAGTATGTACAATACAGGCATACAGTGATATCAATACATAAATACACTGAACAAAGTGCTGGTGAATATGCAATATGAAATAAGTGGTAAACAGACTACAGCGGCAGGCAAATTTGCAAATAGTAGTACAAATTCAGGGTAATTATATCAAAAGCAGATGCAGTAGTGAATGGCAGACTTACAGTCGCCAGGGAGCAAGGACTGTACAAATCGCAAAAGGTCAAAGTGGGCAAAAGCCCAGGTTCTACAGCAACAAGCCACTTGTTCCCAAGGGGAAATACTTGCATATGGCAGACGGGTGTTCCCAGAAAATTAACATTTGCCACACCAGCCAACTACTGGGGCACAACTGACAAAAGCCGTGACTGATTAGATAAAGTGAGCCCTTGTTCAGCACAGATTTCCATCTCAGCTGAAATGTTGTTGTACCACAGTCTAAAGGTCATGGAACATCATTGTATCCTGTGGTATAACAGCATTCCAGATGATTGGAAATCCTGTAGCAGCTGGTGTTTTACACAGCGCTGCCACACTCACTGCAATCAATTCAAGTTCTGAACTGAAACTGCCAGCATGTTCCCTGCTGCTGCAGAGTGCTGTGAGACTGCTTTTGTTTTCAACAAAAAACAAACAAACTATACGCTCTAAAAATACTGTTGGGCAATCACAAGCCAAAACAGCCTGTGCTGCTACCTTGGGCTTCTGATTACAGTGGATCTCTTGAGCTTCTCTCTCTAGGTTTGATGTAATCAGAACCCCTCTGTGGCAGCACAGGTTGGCTGTGCTTGGTTGTCCAACAAGTATTCTCTATGTATTGCACACGTCCTTCATTTATTAGAAAAAAAATTCCCAAACTCTCGTAATTCTCAGTGCTGCGTCCAGATGTAGTCATTCAGATATACTAATAGGTACTTTCAGTAAAGGCTGTAACATCATAAAAAAACCTGAGGCAACATAGTGTTGAGGCGGTAGGCACCGTGTCCCAGCACTTCGTGAACTCAGTCACTTTTGGGACCCCTGATGAACTGTCTGAAGGGATGATACATCTGAACACAGCACCAAAAATAATGTGAGTTCGTAACTTTTTTCTAATAAATGAAGGGCAAATGCGATACATCTGGGTGCGCTCTGCTTTTCTCAATTGTGCCCCAATAGCTGATTGGTGTAGAATGTACAGTAAGCCTAGTACCAGGTATTCAAGGTGTAAAATGATGCAAAGGTTTAGAGACTAGTAGTGCTAAAGGGACTTTACCAGGGAGGCCACGAGCAGGGGATAGCAGAAATTGTCTCAAAGACTTCAAGCTTGAAAATCTGTTGCGGGAAACACATGCAGTAAGAACAGCCAGACTGGGTAGGGGAAGATTAACCCTATGGAAGATGTTTGAGATTTTTTGCTCTGTGGTGTCTTACTGTAAAGAAAACTATCAGATTGCATGTATTAACCTGCCCAGAAACTGATTAAGAGGAGAGAGACAAATACTTTCAGTTTGAACTTTTGAAGAGGCGTCCGTCTGAATGTTCCCTCAACTGCTTGTAGCTGTCATGCAATCTGCTAGTATGGATCCATCAGATTTCAAACATATCCTGTTTTTTCTAGAATTTTTAGATTTATTATGGTAAAGAGAACCTCCGTGCAAACCTGCTGTTTGTAAAGGAAGCTTCTGAGACTCACCTGGAATACCCTGCACACCTGGAGGTCCCATCATACCTACAGTATGAAAAGAAAATGTACTTTTGTTAAAAGAGAAAGTCCACTGTCTGCAGACTGAGACATTATATTGCATTATTTAAGGCAGAAGAGGTGCAAGATGGAATGCACACTTTATATAAAGGATTGTCAGAACCCACATTACAAAAAAAGACCCCCTGCTAGAACCTGACCAGTTCTAAAACCTAGAACTATAAGACCCTCCACTTACAGAACAATGTGAGTGGCTTGAAATGAGAGCTGCTCGATACCTGAGTAACTGTCATTGGGCTAGCAAAGTTGGCCTCTCACCACAGCGCTGTCCCTCACAGCTTCTGAGGTGTGGTGGGAGGGAGTGGTCTGCCTTAAGTCACTGAGTGATGCCAGGCAAGCTACAGCCAAAGATCAACAAGGAACTCGTTGCTATACAGGGATAAGCCCTGATCTGGTCCTTGCTTACAAGCTGTCTAGTGTCACTTAGTTATGCTAGACAGACTGCTTTCTGCCTAGTGCACCTCAGAAAGAATCTATCAGTGCTGGTGCTGCGGGGAGTGGGGACTGACTGACCTGCCGTGATGTCAGTTGCTATTGCCCCCCGATTATAGAGCAGGGGTCAGAGGGCGCAAAACTACTGAAACTGGCCCGGGTCCATAACATGAAAGGTGGTGGGTGCGTGACTGGCAGTACATCAGACAGATTACAAATTATGCCCATGGGCTGTTTAGAGAGTTGGACCACAGTCTGTTGCCCCATGATAGATCGGGTTCAGAGACAGAGTTAAAAGCATCAAAAAGGCCTTGTACTGTTTAATATGCTGTGTGACTGGGAGGAAAGGGTTTGGGAGTGTTTTTTAGAGATTTGATTCTGGAGGAGAATTTGGAGGAGAAAAGGAGTTGGCAGGATGGCAAATTTTTTCTTTATAAAGTAGTGGGGATGAGGAGGAGGAGGAGGAGGATTACTGATGGGGTGCCATGAAACTAGCCCTGACCACCAGAGGGACTGTAAACCTTGGCTTGCAGCAGATAATTAATATACTGAGGTCCTGATTATAAATACCTGGCGAATATTCACCTAAAGGTATTTGCACATCCCTAGCATTGACCATTCAGTGCACCATCTGGGGGATAGCTCAGTTATTCAGTTTTCCCTGGAGCAGGTAATCACAGAAAAAATGATACATTTATACGAGAGAAGTTATGCTGTCCCACAGATTTACCTGTCTTTGTCTGGTAGTGTACTGTAGATAAAAACTCTGAACTACACCACAGAATAGTCCCCTCACCCTCTCCTTTGCTAATCAACAAAACTAACATACCCCCCCTCTCTCCCCACCCCACAAATCCTAACCCTTCCTCCCTCCAAAGTTAGCTGGTGCTGGAATCTTTTACTGTTAGGACCAGGCCAGAGGCCAAAGGTCATTCCCATGGGAAAAAATATGTGAGTTACCCTCCTCCCCCCATAGCCAACTCAGTATCAGTACCAGCCAATTACCCCACGGCACTTCAACCTTTTCAGGAGATCTCAGGGGTTTCCATTCCCAGACCTGCCCAGAGCACCATGTGTTGCCAACAGCCACTGCCAGTGTAAAGTTCCTTGAACAGGTCTCAGTCTGCAGTACAGCACTCAGCAGCCTAACTGCCGAATGGCCTTAATGGGTTGCAGCAGATTTAGAGAATGTAGGGGTGGGCTTTATGGAACAGCATCCGGTTTTGTTCAGATTTGATCGGGGGTCAGTGAGGGTTGACTGGGGCTGGGTTTCGGTTGGCCATCTCATTGTGAGCAGGTAACCAATATCTTACAATCCAGCGCAAATTATCACTGTTTCTAATTTTTGCTCAATTATTGTGTAACTGTGTTACTTTTGATGCACCTTGATGTAGTCTGTTCACTTTGTTTGTGGTTACTGTATAATATGTCATTATTTTGTCATGTTTATACTTTGTACTTGTAGTGCTCGGGTCATGCCTAAAAAAGGTGCCTGGAGCCAGGGTACTTACCCAGTCAGCAAAGAATAAATAAATACACCAATCAATCATCAATCAATCAATCAATCAATCAACCAATCTAGATGGAGGGTGTCAGTCAAGTCAGCCATGACTAACTTTGTTAATTTTGGATGTTTGGAGTGTTGAGGAAGAGGGAATGCAACTTCTGTTGTTTGGGAGAAGGACAGGAGGTGGGGATTGTCTAGTGCATGGGATGGGAGTGCACGACCGTGCAGGGATTTAAACAGGCTCTTAAAACTTTTTTATGGAACCAGGCATATTTTGTATGACCCGTTCTGATTTTATTTGTATTTTACGGTATTTATAATTGTATTTATGGCATTGTTGTTCATTTCACTGTTTTGTAATGCACCTTGGTATCTCGAAAGGCGCACTATAAAAAAAAAAATTATTATTATTATTAGTTGTAGTAATATACTGTAAGTTTCCCCCCTTTAGAACTTTTATACCCCCTCCTGCCCCACTGTTCAGTCTGGCTGTCTCCATCTACCGGCACTACTCAGCCCATACTTAACCAACCTGCCCCTGCTGCAGTCACACACAGCTTCCCGTCTGTGGCAAGGGGATCCCAGGGAGGGCCATCCTCTTCACGGTCCAGACCCAGTATTGGGCAATGGGCTGCATGGCATGGAGTCTGGGCATGCTAACAAACATCATCCTTATTGGGGGTTGCGATTGCTTTCCCTATGGCCCCTGGCCCCTCCTGAGCCTTTCCTCTTCCCCTTGGCATGGGTGCTGCCTATGCCAGCCTTGTACATACACAGGAAATGCACACTGGAGAAAGAACACCAGGCTCACCAGATGACTAATTTAAGCCCTTCTGTTCCAAGGCACAAAATGCCCAATTGATTGCTAGGCCTGTAAACAGTATTTTAGAGGATTACAGTCCGAACAAACACATTTACATACTTTAGTTCACATGGGTCATCTCCTAGCACCTTATCTTTGTAAAGGCGAACCAAAGTATGTAAATGTATTTATATTTTTGCACTGCATTCCTCTAAAATACTTTTTACAGTCTTGGCAATAAATTATACATTTTGCACCTTGGAATTACAAAAGAGAAACATAGAATTTGTCAGTAGATGTGGACTGCTTGAGCCACCCAGTCTGGCCAGTTAGTCCTTGCATGTACAGTCACTGCAGACCCTACCTGATCTCCAGCTGTTCCTCCACCCCCCCACTTTCCTACCAACATTCCTCTGTGCCTATCCCATGTATATGTGAAGCCCACCACTATATTAACCTCCGTCGCTGTTCCAGGCGTCCACCACTGGCAGACTGTTCCAGGCGTCCACCACTGGCAGACTGTTCCAGGCGTCCACCACTGGCAGACTGTTCCAGACGTCCACCACTGGCAGACTGTTTCAGGCGTCCACCACTGGCAGACTGTTCCAGGCGTCCACCACTGGCAGACTGTTCCAGACATCCACCACTGGCAGACTGTTCCAGGCGTCCACCACTGGCAGACTGTTTCAGGCGTCCACCACTGGCAGACTGTTCCAGGCATCCACCACTGGCAGACTGTTCCAGGCATCCACCACTGGCAGACTGTTCCAGGCGTCCACCACTGGCAGACTGGGCGTCCACCACTGGCAGACTGTTCCAGGCATCCACCACTGGCAGACTGTTTCAGGCATCCACCACTGGCAGACTGTTCCAGGCATCCACCACTGGCAGACTGTTCCAGGCATCCACCACTGGCAGACTGTTTCAGGCATCCATCACTCCAGGACTTAAAAGGACTTGGACAGTAATCATCTGCATCTGGTGAGTCTGGGGTTCTTTCTCCAGTGTGCATTTCCTCATCTGGATCCCATTTTCGTAAGTTTAAGGCTGGCCGCCCTGGGACACAGCACTGACCCTGCACTGCTATGCACAGAGCCTCCTTCGTTTGTAGTTTCTTGCACATGCACTGCATGCCACTGCAGAAGGAGCAGCTCCCTGCTCAGAGGGGTACTGCGGTACCGGAGCTCTATTGCCAGCCTCTGCTGACTGAGGTGCACTGCAGAGGGAGCAATTCCCTAGTGTGACCAGAAGGGATGCTGTGGTACTGGAGCTTCACTGGCAGCCCCTGCTGTCTGAAGTACACTGCAGAGGGAGCAGCTCCCTGCCTGTCCAGAGGGGGTGCTGTGGTACTGGATGTTCACTGCCTGATATGCACTGCAGTGGAAGCAGCTCCCTGCCTGACTAGAGGGGGCGCTGTTGTATCGGAGGTGCACTGCTGAGCATCCGCTGCCCATTCTATCCTGTGCCTTCTGACACATCATCCTGAGTTCGTCCCAGAACGTGGGTCGCCTGTGCGGCACTGGGCCATCAGTGTGGCCTACTGTAGATTTTGTTAACTATAGTATACTACTAACAGGTCTTATTTTTGGGTGGATAGTATGATGCACTCAAGTAAAATTTTCCAAGTGAACCATCATGCAGTTAATGAAGTGTCCCGAATTGCCTTTTTTTTTGTTAATTTTGTTTATGCTCCTATGGTGCAAGCCCTATTATCCTGGTCTGATCCCCCAACCCAGTCCCATCACCTGGCATCCCAAGGACTTAGCTCAACCTCCGTTCTCCCCTCATGGCCTCCTGCCATGGTGGGGTCAGCAGGTCCCCACTTACCTGCTGAAAAAGAGATCTGGTTCATGGAGGGAGGGTCTTGTTGCTGGTGTGGGGCTTGCAAGTGGTCAGCCCTCTTATCGTTGCCCTGTCCGGGATGTTTCCTCCTGGTTCTCTCCCCTGGGACGCCGGCTTCAGGGTGGTATGCAAGCTTGCACACAAGCGTAGAGTGCGTCACCACTGGTATCCCCCACTCAGCAAGTCTCTCCAAGTGCACTGCCACCTGTGGTCCCCCAGGTGGCAGTATTGTGGCAGAGCGTGTTTGCCCTCCCTTCCCGGTGGAGGAGCGCATCCTCTGGGTTGCTCTCTCCTCCTCCCCCTGTCCGGCCCCAAATGACCCAGGCTCGGTCTCAAACTCGGGTCATCAGTGCAGCGGCAGGTGTGGTATTCCAGCGCCTCAACCCTCACTGCCACTGGGTCATCGAATTGTCCCCTTTAACCGCTCTGGAACTAATCCTCATGATATCTGGGGGGACCGGTATCCTTGAAGCCCTTGTGGATTAACCATACTTCTCTTTTGTTAATTATGGTGCTGAGAATTGAAGGGATGTAGTGCGTTAAATGAACCTTCTAATGAGACTGGCATTGACTAATATACATTACCTTTAAGACCCATAGACCCTGGTTGACCAGGTGGCCCAATAGGTCCTGGTTCACCTGAAGCACCTGAAATAAAAAAAAGTGTACAATTACTCTATTTATTTTAGTTTTTCTTTCACTTACCTTTTTTGCATCTTAATCTGCATGACAACAGACACACAATGAGTAACACAGTCAATGTGTGGTGTAGGTACAGTGGTTCAGCGAATGCATGTTGTTCTGCCACCTGAGAGACCGAGGTTCATGTATCTGGGTTCCAAAATCATGCTCTGGTGCTGCCTGAGGGATGAGCATGTCAAGGTAGTACAGTGGGAAGGTATCCGCGCGATAATCCTGTGACCCGGGCTCAGGAATGCGCGGGGGGGCTGCAGGGGTCAGCTTGGGGAAGGGGTAGTGAGTGTCCCACTGGATAGCTTTCCTTCTTTGCTGGGAGGGACTCTGTCCTTCACTGCATGACTGCAGCCCAGTGGATTGGGGTAGTGCGAGTGCTGATGTGTGCTGCACACAGCTGTGTATGTGCATGCCACTTCATTGCATGCTGACAGTCCCCAAGGGAGAAAAGAGTAAGGAAAAACCTCTGCTGTGGAAGAATAGGGACTGTCCCCGCTCAGGCCCCATAGTGTCACCCAGACACCCCCCTCTGGACTGGATCCTGCTCCTCCTGGGAAAAACACACTCCTAAGGGGGCCCAGCCATGAGAGGCAAGGCATGGAGGAACTTGGAGGTTGAGGTAAGTACCTGGGGATGGGAGGGGGGGGTGACCGAGCTGTGGGGGACATTCAGATGTAGGCCTCCCAGTAGCTCAGGAGCAGAAATAAGAGACTAAAGAAAAAAGTGAAGTGCTCAGCTGTCCAGGAAGGAGGGTTTGGGAAGCCTGATAGTCATGCAACCTCTGTCACATGACCAGGCAACAGCACTGGCATTAGCTACTAAGATCATGCAACCCCTGTCACATGACCAGGCCACAGCATTGGCATCGGCTGCTAAGATCATGCAACCCCTGTCACATGACCAGGCCACAGCATTGGCATTGGCTGCTAAGATCATGCAACCCCTGTCACATGACCAGGCCACAGCATTGGCATTGGCTGCTAAGATCATGCAACCCCTGTCACATTATCTGACATTGGTTGCTAAGATGATGCTAAGATCGTGCAACCCCTGTTACAGGACCAGGCAGCAGCACTATCTGCTAGGATCATGTAACCCCTGTCATATGACCAGGCAGTGGCATTGCTGTTGGGTGCTGAGACAGATGCTCACTTAAAGCGTGCAAGTGTAGTGACCATAGTCAGTGGATTGTTGGTGCATGGCGGAGTGGGAAAGGGCAAAACAGGGAGCAAAACAATGGAAAAAAGATTGTGGATCAACACGTTTTCCCATCCTGGAGCCTTTGCAAGTGAAGATTATTGAGAAGATTCAAGCGAGCGCTAGATGTGTGGCTTCTGATAGAAGGGACAGATGGATGTGGGGTGACAGCTGGAAAATGGTGATGAAAATCAACCTGTAAGGAACAAGCTTGTTATGACACTTATGGCAGGGTTTTCTTAAGCACGTGTCCGGTGAAAAATTCAAAGGGGTTTACCAATGTATGCCTGTGGCTATCCCACTTGCATCTGATTAAGTAAACCAGATACCTGAGGGTGAACTTATACCCAAATATGGCATCATACCTCCAAACTCAGATGCATGGTGCTATTCTGTCCTTTCCCCTATCATCTCACAGCCCTGCTCCTCACTCTGCATCCCTTCTCCTCATGTTTGAATACTGCAGTTTCACTTTTCTGGCTGTCTTGGCCCAACAGACAACCTCTAATAGGTATATATTTCAACACTTGCATAATTACCTGTTCTTTTTTCCTCTGTTCATATTGTACATATGACACATCAACTTTTTCATCTTAACGTATTTATTGTATGCATCTTGCTTTACCCTGTATTTGTACATATCATCCCTCTGTTTGTATGTGTAATAACCTCTGCCCCCGGGCCACACATGAAAACGAGCTTTGGCTCAGCGTGCCTTTCCCGGTTACCAAATGTTAAATAACTAAATAAATAAATAAACTGAGTTGTAACTTATCCAATGCACTGACTGTTGGATTTAGCTACACAGGTAACCAGAGGACAAACACAGAGGGGATGCAGCGGAGTGGTGCATCCCTGATCTGCCGTTTGCAAATACAGTGCAGAGTCTTTTCCTGTACTCAGAACTTCTTCTGTTCTTTGAATCACACATGGGCCACTTCTAAGGCTGTACTTCCACTGCTGATCCTCACACACACAGCATACTCTACCTTACCCCAATTCTGGATGAGCCTGTAGGTGCAGGATCACACTTCAAGTGTCAGTTTCAATGTAACTACGGAGGAGGTAATCATTAATGACATGCAACATGGGTAATTACACAGTAGTTACATGCATGTTGCATATAACTACATTGCAATGAACTTACAGCATAATTACATTGTAACTACAATGTAGTTAAGGAAACAAAGTGTTACTGAGCATAGGTAGGCCTGAGGAGGTAGGAAACTAATGAGAAAGCCACTCCTTTATTAGTGCAAATCTCATCAGTGCAAATATGACATTCAGCAGCAGAAAGGTCCCAGACACTGAAATTATGTCACAAACTGATGTTTTGTGCCACACATCCTGTCCCTTTTCTGACTCCTCATCCCTTCCTGTGCTCTGCTGGTCCTCCAGAATCAGGATAAATGGCGGCCCTTTCTTTATTTTCTTTTATGAAGTAAGTTTGCTTGCTGTGCATCACTTGAGACCCCACAGATACACTACAAAACCTCAGACTCAGTGCAAGGGATCATGGGTATGGAAATCATGCATAGGGCAGGTTGGCAAGGCTTTGGCAGAACAGAGATCACCTTTTAAATAGCCCTTTACATTGGCTTCAGTCTAGACTGAGACAGATACCTGACATGTGTTTTGTCTTCTTGAGACTCCTCCGAGCAGTGCCATCATCTCATTCAAGTACCAGGTCAGCCCCAGAGAACAACAAACTCTGGCCAGAGCTGAAAGAGCTGCAGCTGAGGAATCTGGGATGTAAATATTGAAAATTACCCCAAGTTATGAGCCTGCATTTGCAAAATGTAATATAGGCTCATAACTTAGATATAATAACTAGGTTTGGCTTTCTCTCATAGGGAAACCTGTTGCATAATTTGCTGTTATAAAGGAGTGTTTGTAATGGCAAACACGTGACTGGTTTCCCTTGCTCTGTGCATGTACCACCTGCAACTCTTCCATGTTCTTCACCGCTTGCCGCCCTGCCTCTTGCATGAAACTGCACCACCATTCTAACTCGGTGTTTTTTTTTAAATCACTGCTCTTTTAGAAACCAAGTGGCAGAAAAAAAAACATAACTGTCAGCAGGCGACCGTGGACTGCGCTAAAAGCCAACTGGACCATGGCCGCACCAGAACGTCTCTTATTTATAGAATTGCTGTGTTGAAAAAAGCAAAATCCATCAATTATATAAAATAAAATATGGTGTGGTATGTGAAACTTGAATTTTACACACATCCTTGGTGTTGGATGCTTAGATAAATCCTTCGAGCTTTTCTCTTGGGGTTTATCTGGCATCCAACACCTTGGGAGTGTAAAATTCTTGTTAAACACACCACTCCACATATTATTCTAAATGTTTTTTAATAGTTTTACACCAAATTTTCAACATAATCTTCTTATGACCCCGCCTCATGAACAAGGGCAGAGAAAATTTCAACTTCTGTTCAAAAGATGATTTAGTGCAGAGACCGCAAAATCACCTTTTAGGATATAAAAAAAACCCATTTTGACTAGGATTTGAAAAATTACAGCTGTCACATTCATGAGGTGCTATAAAGGTATGACTATGTCGTAAATTGTGAGGTAAAAATATTGAAAATTACCAAAGTTATGAGGCTGTGTTTGCAAAATTCAATGTAGGCTCATAACTTTATGGTTTTTTAATATTTTTACATCAGGTTATCAACATAGCTTTCTTATGACCCCACCTCATGAAAGTGCAGCAAAAATATTCATCTCCTGTCTGAAAGGTGATTTTGTGCAGGAACTGCATTTCTGGATGTAAGAAAATACATTTTGGCCAGAATTTGAAAAACGACAGCTGTCATGTTCATGAGGTGCTGTAAAAGTACGGGTATGCTAAAAATTTGGGGTAAAAATACTGAAAATTACCAAAGTTATGAGCCTGCTTTCACAAAATTCAATGTAGGCTCATAACTTTGTTGTTTTTTAATATTTTTACACCAAATTTTCAACATAGCTTTCTTATGCCCACACCTCATGAACAATGGCAGAGAAAATTTTCAACTCCTGTCTGAAAGGTGATTTTGTGCAGGAAATAATGAAATCACATTTTGGGATGTAAAAAAAAACAACATTCTGGCCAGGATTTGAAAAATGACAGCTGTCAAATTCATGAGGTAATGTAAAGATAGGGCTATATTGTAAATTTGGGGTACAGATATTGAAAATTACCAAAGTTACGAGCCTGCATTAATAAATTCAACATAGGCTCATAACTTTGTTGTTTTTTAATATTTTTACACCAAATTTTCAACATAGACTTCTTATGACCCCACTTCATGGATAAGGATAGAGAAAATTTTCAATTCCTGCCATAAAGGTGATTCATGCAGGGATCGTGAAATCACCTTTCTGGACAGATTTGCCTACTGTTGGTGCAATTGTTCATAAGGTGGGGTCCCAAAAAAGGCATGTTGAAAACTGGGGCCAAAAATATGCAAAAATTGCCCAGTTATGCCACTAAGTTCAAAACACCATTGAAATACATTGAACCGCATACCTGTTTCTTCAGTTTGCAGTCCAGCTTTGAAGAGTTAAGATGTGTCTGCGGTCCAGAGAAGATTACAGCGTTGGACCCTCGATGGGTAAATAAGGGCTTGGGGGGCTGGGTGCAGGGAGGTGGGTGCTGAGTGGGAGGGTTGGGTGGGGAACTGTAACGGTTGCAAAGGTGGCAGTATAGCGCAGTGGTTTAAGTCTCTGAGCTGCAAATCTGGTGACATCCAGCAGACCAGACCTGGGGTTTGAGTCCCATAGCTTCCACTTGCATACTGTGTGACCCTGAGCAAGTCACTTAATTTCCATGTGCTCCCAGGTCACACCTGTGAAAAAGCTTTCAGCTTAGTGTGCTACTCCTGGTTAAACAACTAAAAAAAAAAAAAAAAAGACATTGATGGACGATTTTCTTTTTATGGGTGAAATAAAAATAAAAGACAGTGGATTCCTGCACTGGGGTGGGGTGGGGTGAGGTAGGGCAACCCCAGCATCACTGTAACATTTCTGGAGGGATGTGATGGTGGGTGCTGAGAGGGAGGGTCAGGTGGGTGGAAGGGAAAAAAAAAGGCCAAGGATTGCCGCACTGGGGGATTGGCACCCCCAGTGCAACTGACTGAGGATTTCTGCATTGGGGGATTGGGCAACCCCAGTGTGACCATAACATTTCTGGGGGTGAAGTGGGTGCTGAGAGGGAAGGTTGGGTGGACGGGAGGAAAAAGATATTAAAAAAAAGTTGTGTCTGCGGTCTTGCTGGTGGAGGTCACGATAGAAGATGGCACCATCTGCCATGACCAAGATGGCTGACAACTTCTACTGCGCATGTGCAAGTAGTCACGCATGTGCAATACAGGTTGTTGGCCATCTTGGACATAGCAGACTGTGTCGTGTTTCCCCGTGACCTCGGCTACAGAAAAACAGTGCTGTGTGACTGCTAATGAACAGCGCATAGTGCCTCAGGGATGCGGAGGTGACTGTGGGAGAACTCCCCACTGTTGTTCAGTCAGAACAAAATCTCCCTTTTCTGATCACAGGAGGTCTGCAGGGCCCTGCCCACTGCAGCCCTAAAAAAACCAGGCATTTATTACACTAAGAGAAAGCATTCCAAAGAGCTAGTTTGTAAGAAGAGGAGAGCACTGTGTAGGACCCAGAAGGGGATCCCCTCACAAGTGTACAGCCTAGAGGTTAGAGTAGTGAGATGTGAAAAAGCTTGGTACATCCTGAAGACCTGTGTTTGATTCCCATAACCTCCACTTGCTTACTGTGCAACTCTGAGCAAATCACTTAACCTCCCCAGTGCTCCTAGGTCGCCCCTGAAAACAAGTATTTGTGCCTAATTGGTCTTACCTGGTCACCAAAGAAAAAAAGAGATAAATTGTGTATTTTGAGTCAATCCATTGTGTATTTAATTTAGGCAACATCAGTTTAACAGTTATAACTTTTTAAATTATCTTTTTGTGTGAAAATATTACTGTTTTTCTGGGATTTGAACTTCTGACTTCAGTGCTGCACAGTCCTATTAGGGAAAGGCACACTAAGCCAGCTCTTGTTTCCAGGTGTGACCTGGGAGCACAAGGAAGTTAAGTGACTTGCTCAGGGTCACACACAGTATGCAAGTGGGGGATGATGGGATTCAAACCCAGATCTCCAGGTGTGCAGCTCAGTGGCCTGAACCACTATGCAATATTGCCTCCTATTATGTCATCAGCATTGTGACAGCTACTCTCCGGTTCTGTTCTTTGCAAAGGTCAAAGAAAATGATTGTGACATATGTAACCTCTAGATAAATGTTTATCTGGAAGTAAGATAGCGTGATAAAACAAATATACACAACGTGAGTGGGGTTAAAATGATGACATAATGAGGATGTCTTGGTTAGTGACACCAGTAAAAACAACATATCAAAAATATGTTGCTGTTACTGTTGTCACAATGGATATTTTTTACATTACTGTCATCACAGTGGAATACTGAATCAGTCAGAAAGCAGTTTAAACAATGCTGATGACATCACAATGCCTAGTGCAGCACTGAGGTAACAGTTAAAATCAAAAGCAGCAAAATCTTCAAATGGCAGATTTACAAGCTATAATTGTAAATTACTGTTATATATATTGAGTATACAGTAGCCTGACTCAAAATAGGCAATTTATTATCACTTGTGAGGGGGCAGGGCTTTCATAACTTACTCATGGCTCTGCCACTAGTAAGTTATGGTTCTGCACCCTCACTCATAAGTGGCATATTCTGAGTCTTGACATTGTGTATCCCATAATAGTGTACAGTAGAGCATTGTTTTATATAGAATTCTGTCCCTTTCAAAATGCTATTCATTACAGTTCAAAGGTCATGGAATATGATTGTACTCTTCTGTGGTACAATAGCATTCTGAAGCCTTTAGAGACTGTGCAAGTCAGTTTCACTCTGAAAGCAAAAGAACCATTGCGCGCACATTTCACCTAGTATTACATGCTATAAAAAATACAGGATGAACAATTTTATGTAAACCAGTGTGTTCTGCCACCTCAGGGTTTGGATTCCCAAGGACCTCTCGAGCTTAGCTCTTGAGGGCAGAGGGAATCATAACTCCTCTGTGGCAGAACACACTGGTTGTGCATAGTTGCCCATCCAGTATTCTCTATTTTATCAGGTAACATTTATCCCCGCTAGTGTTGTATAGATGCCTGATATCTTCTGTGGCTGAGCTGGTAATGAAATGAGATGACCAGTGTGAAGAATCCCTAACAGGAAGAAACATGTGTCTGTAGCTTCTATTTTTCAGGCTTTACTGCATTAGATGTAAAAGTCTGTCGAGAAGGCAAATCCTCTTCTGGTGAAGCCTTGTCAGCCTGCTCAACAAAAGGCTGTCCATGCACACTTTGCCCTGCATTGGCTTTAGGCTTTGTATAACAAGTTGCTAATTTCAGCTCTCGGTCTGTCTGGTTATCATGCCCCCTACCCTACTCCTCTGCTTTCTCCTACTCCTTCTTTCCCCAACCCCTCCCCTCCCACCCCTCTCCACCTCCCCTTCCTCTTTCCTTCCATCCTTCGCCCATCTTCTCCCTCCCTTCTACCATCCTAGTAGCTTTCTTTCCCCTCCCTTAACCTGGGTTCCTTCACCATTCTGTCCGGTCCCTTCCCCATTCCTCCCCCTTCTCCTTCTCAGCCAAGGGGATGTAAGTCCTACCCCTTTTTCTGCCTCCTTACCCTGCTCCTCCTCCTTGCTGGTGATGTGGAAATCAACTCTTGTCCTCCACCACATTCCTCAAGACCTTAGTGTTTTCCACCTCAGTGCTAGGAGCCTCCACCCTAAACAGGATCTCCTCACTGTATGGGTCTTTCATCACTCTCCAGACCTCCTCTGTATCACAGAATCCTGGCTGTCTTCCTGGATTCCTGATTCCAACTTGGTTGTTCCAGACAACTACCTCTTTAGGCAGGACAGGGGTGAATGAGTGGGTAGGGTTATCCTTAAATCTGCCAGAACCTCTTCTGCACCACCACACTCTGGGAGGCTGCACCATCCTCCCACAAGTTTCTGCTAGCCAAACTTTCCTTTCCTTCTCACTACCTATTTTTATTGGTGTTTTCTGTGCCTCATCAAGAATCTCCCACTCTTCTCCTGTGGACTCACTCTCCATTCTCTCGTCACACTCCTCTGCTGAGAGCTCATCCTCCTGGGTGATTTCAATATTAATTGGCTTTCCCCGCCCTCCAGACTGTCCGCCACAGGACTGAGTCCGTTAACCTTTCACAACTCATCATAAACCCCCCCCCCACCTGACTCAGTCCCCACTCATCAACCCATACTGTCCTGGAGTGGGTTCTCACCTCACACTCCCACCGCACTGTTGCAGCAGGTATATTGCCGTCAGCCTTCGGCAACTACTGCATGACATTTTAATGTCAGGAAAGTCCAGCTCCCTCCTTTTTCTCCAAAGTACATCTGGCCCAAGTCTCTTCAGTCACTGAACAAAGAAGCTCTATTGAGCAACCTGGCTGCAAACTGACTAGTCCCCATGCTCATCGACCCCATACATTGATATGACCTGCTCTTTCTTCCATTCAGAAGAATAGAATTCAGAAGAACTTCTATCTGGGATAAGCACGATAAGGAAATCCAGGGTTGAATCCTCTCACCACCCCTGGATCATCTTTGATATCATCAACTTGTGCAAGAACTATGACCAAGACTCGGCCAGGTATAAATTATTCTTCTCCCTGTTGGATCTCCCATCTACAAGGCATTTAGGAACACTTGTACTAATGCCGTTCATTCCACCAGTTCCCTCTACTTCAACACTAACCTCCAGAATAATCTCAATTCCCCAGCCAAATTCTGGAAAATGTTTCACTCCCTTTTTGACTCCCCAGTCCAGTCCTCTTCCTGTGTCCTCATGGTTCATTGCTCATTAGTGTCTGACCCTCCCGGCTGCCCTTGCTGCCCTTGCTACTCACTTCAATGAGTTTTTTTTACTACTTGAGCTCTTCCCTCTCTCCTACCTCCTAATTCCTCTGCTCTTCCCCCTTCTCCTCCCTCCTTCTTACCTGACCCCACTATGGTTTGATCCCAACCCCCCAATGACTCCCAGGGGACCCATTCTCACCCTTTCTTCACTCAACCCTTCCAAATCTAGCCTGGATAGCTTGGACCCTAAACTTCTCCATCTGTCAGCTCCAGCATTGCATCCCGCTTACTTGCTCCTAAATCTCTCCTTCATCCTTTGTACTATACCTCAGTCTTGGAAGATTGCTAAGGTTCTCCCCCTCCAAAAAGGGGGTGATTCATCCACTCTTGACAACTTCTACCCTATCACCCTCCTCCCATCTCTTGCAAAGCTGCAAGAGAAGCTAGTCTACTCATGGCTTGCAGACTTTCTCCATGCTTCCAACTTCCTCTCCATCTTCCAGTCTGGCTTTAGGAAGGGTCATTCCACCATCTCCTCCCTACTCAGGGTCACTGGCTCCATCCTCTCAGGGATGGATCAGGGGCACATCACGGTGGCCATTTTAATTGATCTAGCCAAGTCCATTGATTTTTGTGTCCAACTCACTCCTTCTGGATAAGCAGAGCTCAGCTGACTTCTCAGCTCCCGCTGTTGACTGGTTCCATTCCTACCTCTCAGACTAACAGTCAATACAGGTAGACAGTGCCATCTCCACACCCCTCCTATCAAGGCTGGGGTCCCATGAGGCTCCATTCTGGGACCTATTCTCTTCTCTATCTTCCTAAATAACCTCCCTTCCCCCTGTGCCAACTCACATAATCACATCTATGCAGATAACACAGTCCTCTATACCTCCAGTCCCTCGACTGCATCTCTGGAAATCTTGCTCCAGCAAGACTTTCACAATGTTCTATGCCGGTTCCAGTCCAACCCCCCTTCTCCACACTGGATGGCACACTGCTAGATCTAGACCCAATTTTTAAGTACCACGGTCTGTGGTTAGATATTAGGCTTGCTGTCTCTGCCCACATTGACGTCTTCCATGCCAAACTCCGCCCCAAATTCAGTGACCTGTACTGCAGTAAGGACTGCCTTTCTCCCCAGGTCCGCTGGGTGCTGGTCACCAGACTGGTTCTCCCGGTTTTTGACTATGCAGATGTGGTTCATGGCACCACCCACCTCCCTTGCCAGACTGGACACTCTCTGCAGGGCCTTCTGCTGCATTGCTACTAACTCACTGTCTTGTATGCACCACTGCTTCTTTTACTTCTCCCTATCTATCCTCCCTCTCCCCTCATGCTGCCAGTCCCACTGTGCTTCCTCATTTCTAAATACTGGTTTGGGCTACTCCCCTCATACCTATCCATTCTCCTTTCCCCATCCCCCCCCCTTTTATTCCCCATGCTCAAGGGACCTGTGCACCTTCTCCCTTCCCCACCCACATTCATCAGCTGAAAAATCTGCTTTCTCGTACCACCTCCCCTCTCCTCTAGAACAACTTACTCTCCTCTATCCATCTCTCCCCCTCCCTCCCTTCCCTCCATTAGATGCCAGTTAAGACTCCCCCACCCCCCGCTCCTGTCAACCCTCTTCCTGAGCCTTTCCTTACCCGTGCCTGGCTTTTGACCACCCCATACGGCTCCTTCTTCTCTAGTCTTATAGTTCTGGCAACCTCGTATAGTTTATCCACCTGTGTTGACCACTCCTTTCAGCATCAGCTCAGCCTCCCTTTCCTCCGGCACTACTCCCTTTTTGAGTTTGTCCAGTTTGCACAGATGACTTGTATGCTATTTTCTTTGCCCTCTGTATGCAGTGTTCTGCCATTATGTCTGTACTGCACTCAACTTATGCTCTTTGTGTCATCCTCATTGCAACCACATCACCTGTCTGTCTCTATTTAGTTTGAAATTGTGCTTCTCCCCTTTCCCCCAGGTCACACCTGGAAACAAAACTTGGCACATCGTGCCTCTTAAGGTTACCAGTTCTTAAATAAAAAAATAAATAAAATAAATATTGTATTCCTGTAATTTGAAACGAGGCACAGAAAGTAAGCACACTACCAGCAGCAGTATTTGTTAGTCGTCAAAATATTTCATCATTTTTCGTTTTAGCAAAAATATATGTCTGACATCCTAAGCTTCATGGTCAGTGTATTTGTAGTTTTCTCAGATATTATTAAAACAATTTTACAGCTAACTGTGTAATTAATGATTCATGTCATTAAGATGGCCTCCACGTGCACGTTTTAAAAATCTCATCTGTTGAGATTACCTGTTGAATGCACATGTTAGATTCTTACTGGGATGTATTAAGATGGTGCTACCACATGTTTCCGATGGTAAACAGCACAGCACTGTACCAAGAGATTTAATTTTTTCATGGTGGGCATGACACTGGAGTGGGAATTTTTTAAAACTTAAAAATCCCATATCTTGATTCAGGAGTGAAAAAAAGTGAAAAATGTTGTTTCTTGGTATTTTTGTCAGGCAGCCTTATACAGGTAACTGCATACTTTAATCCTTCTTTGTTAGTAATGTCTGTATACATACATACTCCATGCCCGTGCACTCACTGCCATTACAGAAAACCTTTACTTCCACAGGGGTGTAGTCTCAGTGCACCTTTTAACTCCACATTCTTTTTCTGCAACAGAAAGATACTCAAAAAAAAGAGGATGCTGTGTTAGTGAAAAATTATAAATTCCACTCCTGATTTTTCCTTACCTTTGTCTCCTTTCTCACCCATTCCAGGAGCTCCAGGTTCACCTCGAAGCCCAGGCAGGCCATCCCGTCCTCTGGATCCCATGGGACCCTCTGCGCCATGATCCCCTAAACACAAGCAACCGGTAGTGAACTTGGGGAGTGGAACAGCAAATCCTCTGGGGCCAGAGTTTTTCAAGGGGCTAGCACTCTGGAATCACAAGCGTGCTTCACACATGTTTGCAGCCGCCGTATTGTATGAGCATGCTGCAGTCATGGCACATTGATAGATGTGTAAAGGGACACATCCACCATTCATGCCCGTGTTCCCTTAAGCCAAAATGGTGAAAAGCACCACAAAACAACACTTATTTAGAATTGTAGGCTTTTCTGTGCCGCAGTTGGCGGTACCACACAGGCATGCTGGGGGCTTGTAAATTTGCACACTGGGATATGAACATTTAGACTGTAAGCCTAATTTACTGAGGGTCACGGGGGAAGGACAGAGACAGCAACAGGGATGTTAAGCAAATTATAAAATAGACAAGTCTATCCGAGTTACAATGTAACAAATGACAGTAATTCGCAGATTGTAAGAGGCTTACACTGTAATACTACTAATAAAACATAATGCAATATAAACATATATAACGAGTTTAGGAGGCTTAGCACTTGTCTAGTGAAGAAACAGAGAATGGGTGGCTAGGTAACAGGTGAGGGTAGGGAGGAGGGTCCTTGCCTGGTTTATCTTTCTCTGCCCTGCTGCTCCTTGGGATGGTTAGCCTAGTCGAGAAATTACCAGTATTGCTCCAGTGTTCAGTGGCAATACCCTATTGACCCAAAAGAGCAACTGCAAGGAATGGGCAACACCACATGAAGTCAACATAATGGGCAGAATCTTCGAATGTGGGTGTCATGGCCAGTGATGTGGGTGCACTGCTGGATGAAGGGGTCTTGCAGTGTACCTAGTCTAGTTGACCCACTTGTGCCCATTTTCAAACACTGGTAGATTTTGCAGAAGGTAGACATGCTTTCTGGCAGCTAGCATCTAAGTGTAAATGAAAGTGGCCTGAAGATGTCTACATCCAGACACAACTGCAACATACATTAGACCACGGGCATGTGGTCTCACAGGTGTCCTTTCGATGCATCGATGGAAAATCTAGAGTATTTGCCTCAATTTCTGTGGGTCACAAGTCTGACATACTGGGAATATGTGGCAATTAAAATGCTTTGGCAATCCTGTCAAATGTTTTCCAGAACTTTCTAAATGCAACGGATCACTGGGCAACAGTTTTGACATCAGACTGCAAAAAAATGAAAATTCAGATATCCTGCTGTCTTTTGGCTAAGGTCTTGCAAACAAGTTGCTGAATCCCTGTCCGATGGATATGATTTCTTATCCAACAGTTCAAATCCCTTTTGAAAGAGAAAAACACTGAGGCTCTTACCAGTGCTGCCCTTTTGTCCTTTTGGTCCTTCTGGTCCTGGGTGCCCTTGACTTCCTGGTGGACCTTAGGAGAGGCAAAGATAGCAGTGAATTAATGCCAGTGGAAGCAGGTGAGTACTACCTGTGATACAATACAGAGGTTACAGCACAGGATGACAAAGATGATCCAAGAAGCATACTTTTAAGTGTCAGTTTCAATGTAATGGTGGGGCAGGTAATCATTAATTACATATAACAAGGGTAATTGCACAGTAGTTATATGTTTGTTGCATGTAACTGCATTGTCTATTACAGTGCAGTTTCAGTGTAGTAACACTGTAACTGCAGTGTAGTTAAGAAAACTTAAAGTGTTACTGATCCAAAGGCAGCAAGAGAGAAGCTACCAGGAACAGTTGCAGCACCTCAGCATGACCTTGTTACAGGACAGAAGAGAGAGAGAGATGGGGGCATGACTGAGACATAAAAATACAGGGATTTAGCAGGGTGGGTATGAGTAAGTTATTCAAATTACAGGGTCAGATAAACAGTAGAGGGCATGACCTGAGATCGGTGGCAGTTAGGGCATCTCAGAAAGGATGTGAGGAAGATTTTATTTACTGAGAGGGTGGCAGATAGATGAAACAGACTACCAGAGGAGGTGGAATATGGGTTTTATCTCAATTGCAGCGGGACCTGCAAAGAAGGTTGGAGAGGTGGTCCAAGGTCTGGCTGTTACAATTCAACACCCAAAAGTGCAAGGTGATGCATATAGGGGACAAGAATCCCAGGAAGGAATACTTGACGGGGGAGGGGTTAGACTGGCCACTACTGCAGGGGAAAGTGACCTGGGGTCATCATTAGTGACTTCTTAAAACAAAGTAGCCAATGTAAGAAGGCCTACAGCAAGGCAATCAGACTGTTGGGGTGTATTGGATGGGGTTTCGATAACAGGAGGAAAGAGGTAATACTACCTATCTATAGATCAGTGGTGAGACCTCAGCTGGAGCGCTGTGTCAAGTTCTAGAGGCCTCACCTGAGGAAAGTCATAGACAGGCTGGAGACAGTGCAGCATAGAGTAACCAAAATGATTCAGGGTCAGCAGGGCAGATCCCATGAGGATTGACTTAGGGCACTGAACATACACTCACTGGAGGCCAGAAGGGAGAGGAGGACATGAAGGAGACTTTCAGGTTCCTGAAAGGAATAAACAAGATAGACTGCAAGGAATGAATTAGCAGGAAAACAAGGGGGCATGAATATAAGGTGGTGGTGGGGGTGGGGGATTCAGATGGGGGTGCGAGAAAGTTTTACTTTACTGAGAGAATGGTTGAGCAATGGAACAGCCTACCAGGGGAAGCTGACTGTGCACTGCTGAAAGACATGATGTGACATCACTGTGCTGGGAAGAGTCTGGCAGCATTACACCATACACTGTAGCAGGTTACCAAAGGACACCCTGTCCGTCGTGCATCTAATCTGAGGCATAGCAGCGGAGAGGGGCAGAATGGGTAATGAACCCCAAGAAATTACTATGGTGTCAGTCCCCCTCTAAAAACAAATTGAGGTAATTACGAAAGGCAATGAGGCTTCTTCTTGCTATGTTTCTTTTTTCTCATACTTCAAAATAAAGAACCTATTGTATCTATAGTTTTCTTCATTTCTTCACTCCCTCCCTCTCATATTCCTTCCTAATCTCTCCCTTCCCTTCCACCTCATTCCTAAACAACCCGCGCTCTCCAACCTTACGCACTGCTACTCCCTCCACTTCCCCCCCACCCCATCTATACCACCCCCCCGTATTCTCCTTCAACTCCTACTGTCAACTTGGTGCATCTCACTTCAGCTCAAGTCCTGTTACTAGCACCCAAGTCTTGTTATTGGCACTTAAGTAATCATGTATTACCCTCGATGAGTTCCCATGATAAGTATACCCTGTCCTTGATGTTCATGTTCTGTAAAGTTCTCCTATTGGAAAAAGTGCTAATGTAATCCCATCCAACTATGTACATTATCTGTATTGCTCTATTTCTAAATTCAACTTTTTGTTTGTATACCTGCCTCCATTGTAACCCCTCCCCACAGGTCGCACCGTGAGATGAGCATCTTTTTGCTCAGTGTGCCTTTCCTGGTGAAACATTTTCAATAAATAAATATTATTTCTGAAAACTGGCTTTTAGCACTTCCTAACTGAAGTGCCAATTACATGTTTTTTGATGCAGTATTAGCCATTGGTAAGCAATATTAAATCACAAATTACAGTGAGAAAGAAATAATGTGACTTCTAACTGAAATGAAAAATACAAATGTGTTAACCAAAAGCACAATATATGAAATAATCAAATTGGTTTCACTCTAGATTGAAATCCCCTTACCTGGCACTCCTGCAAACCCATGATCTCCTGTGGGAACAAATGAAAAGAAGTGATCAATGCTCTCCTGTTATTAGGACTCGCAGCTTTGGGCTTTTTCATATTTACTTCACTTTGCTCCATTTACTCATGGACAGCACCATCTAATTTGATAATGGGATGAACTGCAGCACAAAGAGGACAAATGATTGGCTTGGGCTTGCAGTGTGTCAATGGCTATGGTGGGATTTGGCCCAAGATCTCTTGTTTCCCACATGTTTTAATTCTTCTAATCACTAGACTACTCTGCCTCCCACATTGAGCCTTTGTGCATCATTGTATGCACCCTATATGCATTGATGCCTCCCATGTTGAGACTTTGTGCATCATTTTATGCACCCTATATGCATTGGTGCCTCCCATGCTGAGCCTTTGTGCATCACTGTATGCACCCTATATGCACTGGTGCCTCTTACGTTGAGCCTTTGTGCACCATTTTATGCACCCTATATGCACTGGTGCCTCCCATGTTGAGCCTTTGTGCATCATTTTATGCACCGTATATGCATTGGTGCCTCCCACATTGATCCTTTGTGCATCATTTTATGCACACTGTATGCATTGGTGCCTCTAGCCTTTGTGCACCATTTTATGCACCCTATATGCATTGGTGCCTCCCACATTGAGCCTTTTTGCATCATTTTATGCACCCTATATGCACTAGTGCCTCCCATGTTGAGCCTTTGTGCATCATTTCATGCACCATATATGCACTTGTGCCTCACATGTTGAACCTTTGTGCATCATTTTATGCACCCTATATGCATTGGTGCCTCCCACATTGAGCCTTTTTGCATCATTTTATGCACCCTATATGCAGTGGTGCTTGTGCACGTGTAGTCCATACTTTTATTTAAAATGTTTTCAGTGCCAAAGAAACTGAAAAGCAGTAAAGATTTGCTACCAGAAGGGTCAGTGTTCTAAAAAGGAGTGCATGGATAGACTCGTCAGCTTGGATTTAAGGTGTCTGAGGTTCCAGGTCAGGAGGGGAGGCACTACTGAACCTGGAGACCTTGGTTGAATCCCACAGCCACCACCTGCATACTGTATAACCCTGAGCAAGTCATTTAACTTCCCTGTGTACCCAGGATGCACCTGGAAACAATCCTCAGCTTAGTGTGTCTTTCCTGGCCAAAAATTGTAAAATAAATGTATAGGGGATACACATCGGCCTGACTCAAAAAATGCAGTTTATTTCTGAGTATGAGGGGAAGGCCATAACTTGTAAGAGGTGAAACCACAAGTGTGTTGTGGAAGTTTTGTCCTCTCACAAGTGAAGAAAAGTTGTGTATTTTTCAGTCAAGCCATTGTATACTTGATTTATACAATATCAACTTAACAGCTATAACTTTGTAAATCAGCTTTTTGTATCAAAGATTATACTGTTTTTCTATTATTTGAATTGCTGGCTTTAGTGCTGCACAGGTCAATTATGATATCATCATCTTTGTGATGGTTGCTCTCTGATTGGTTCTTTTCTGTGCAAAGATTAAGAAAGGTGACTGTGACATATCTAAACCTTTAGACAAATGTTTATCTGAGGTTAGATAGTGTGATAAACAGGGACACTTAATTTCTACTGATGTATAAATTTGGATTCCACACTTCTGAATAGGAACTGTTGTTTTTTTTTTTTGTTTTGTTTTATCTCTTTATTCCCTATGTGCTCCACCCCAGCCACTCCTTCAGGCTTTATGCCAAGGTATGTATCCTACCCATCACACCCCTGAGTCACCGTCTCACATCGCAGTCAGCCCCAGGGTAACCGTGACATATCCCTTCGTGGTGTGGGTCCCTCTCCGAGGGGGAAGGCACCAGCCAGGGGCAGACCAGTGCAACTCCCTGGCCCTGGGGTGCTGCTGAGATGGATGGCTCTGCGGGGACTTTTCAATGGCCTTGGACCACCAGTCAGCTGTCATCCGACTGAACATGGAACGTTATTTCTGCTTTTCTGGTGATGTTCTGTGCATTCCATCTGCAGTGCCCCTGGCCTCCACGGGGGCCACTGCAGGCATGCCATCCTCTACCCACCCAGGAGGGAGGCAGTCCTCTGGATGCTCAATCCTCTCCTTCCCAGCAAAGCCCCTGGTGTCCCGAGTCCGTTCCCAAACCTGGGTCACCGGCGTGGCTCAAGGTAAGGTGCCAGTACCTCAGTCGTCTTCACCACTGAGCTGGCCTAGAACTGTTTTTTTAAATACTGTTTCACATTGTTGTTTTTCTGTAATACTCTTTAAGCCTATTTTACTAGTCATGTTCTATGATACAGTCAAAGTCTGTTTTACCGGTCATTTTCTATGGTACGCTCTAAGCCTGTTTTACTGGTCATTTTCTATGATACACTCTAAGCCTGTTTTACTGGTCATTTTCTATGATACACTCTAAGCCTGTTTATCTGGTTGCTTTTCTATAATACACTCTAAGCCTGTTTTACCGGTCATTTTCTATGATACATTCTAAGCCTGTTTTACTGTTCGTTTTTTGTGATACACTCTAAGCCTGTTTTAAAGGTCATTTTCTATAATACACTCTAAGCCTGTTTTACTGGTTGTTTTTCAATAATACACTCTAAGCCTGTTTTACCAGTTGTTTTCTATGATACACTCAAAGTCTGTTTTACCGGTAGTTTTCTATAATACACTCTAAGCCTGTTTTACAGGTTGCTTTTTCTATAATACACTCTAAGCCTGTTTTACTGGTCATTTTCTACGATACACTCTAAGCCTGTTTTACCAGTCATTTTCTATGATACACTCTAAGCCTGTTTTACTGGTCGTTTTCTATGATACACTCTACGTCTGTTTTACTGGTCATTTTCTATGATACACTCAAAGTCTATTTTACTGGTCATTTTCTATAATACACTCTAAGCCTGTTTTACTGGTTGCTTTTTCTATAATACACTCTAAGCCTGTTTTACTGGTCATTTTCTATGATACACTCTAAGCCTGTTTTACCAGTCATTTTCTATGATACACTCTAAGCCTGTTTTACTGGTCATTTTCTATGATACACTCTACGTCTGTTTTACTGGTCATTTTCTATGATACACTCAAAGTCTATTTTACTGGTCATTTTCTATAATACACTCTAAGCCTATTTTACTGGTTGTTTTTCTATAATACACTTTAAGCCTGTTTTACCAGTTGTTTTCTATGATACACTCAAAAGTCTGTTTTACTGGTAATTTTCTATGACACACTCTAAACCTGTTTTACTGGTTGTTTTTCTATAATACACACTAAGCCTGTTTTACTGGTCATTTTCTATGATACACTCTAAGCCTGTTTTACCGGTCATTTTCTATGATACACTCTAAGCCTGTTTATCTGGTAGTTTTTCTATAATACACTCTAAGCCTGTTTTACCGGTCATTTTCTATGATACACTCTAAGCCTGTTTTACTGGTTGTTCTTCTATAATACACTCTAAGCCTGTTTTACCGGTCATTTTCTATGATACACTCTAAGCCTGTTTATCTGGTAGTTTTTCTATAATACACTCTAAGCCTGTTTTACTGGTTATTTTTTATGATACACTCTAAGTCTGTTTTACTGGTCATTTTCTATGATACACTCTAAGCCTGTTTTACTGGTCGTTTTCTATGATACACTCTAAGCCTGTTTATCTGGTTGCTTTTCTATAATACACTCTAAGCCTGTTTTACTGGTTATTTTCTATGATACACTCTAAGTCTGTTTTACTGGTCATTTTCTATGATACACTCTAAACCTGTTTTACTGGTTGTTTTCTATAATACACTCTAAGCCTGTTTAACCGGTCATTTTCTATGATACATTCTAAGCCTGTTTTACTGTTCGTTTTTTGTGATACACTCTAAGCCTGTTTTAAAGGTCATTTTCTATAATACACTCTAAGCCTGTTTTACTGGTTGTTTTTCAATAATACACTCTGGTTGTTTTTCAATAATACACTCTAAGCCTGTTTTACTGGTTGTTTTTCTATAATACACTCTAAGCCTGTTTTACCGGTCATTTTCTGATACACTCTAAGTCTGTTTTACTGGTAATTTTCTATGATATACTCTAAGCCTGTTTTACTGGTCGTTTTCTATGATACACTCTAAGCCTGTTTATCTGGTTGTTTTTCTATAATACACTCTAAGCCTATTTTACTGGTCATTTTCTATGATACACTCTAAGTCTGTTTTACTGGTCATTTTCTATGATACACTCTAATCCTGTTTTACTGGTTGTTTTTCTATAATACACTCTAGGCCTGTTTTACCGGTCATTTTCTATGATACACTCTAAGTCTGTTTTACTGGTCATTTTCTATGATACACTCAAAGTCTGTTTTACTGGTTGTTTTCTATGATACACTCTAAGCCTGTTTTACTGGTCGTTTTCTATGATACACTCTAAGCCTGTTTTACTGGTCGTTTTCTATGATACACTCTAAGCCTGTTTTACTGGTCATTTTCTATGATACACTCAAAGTCTGTTTTACTGGTCATTTTCTATAATACACTCTAAGCCTGTTTTACTGGTTGTTTTTCTATAATACAGTCTAAGCCTGTTTTACTGGTCGTTTTCTATGATACACTCTAAGCCTATTTTACTGGTCGTTTTCTATGATACACTCTAAGCCTGTTTTACTGGTCATTTTCTATGATACACTCTAAGCCTGTTTTATCGGTCATTTTCTATGATACACTCTAAGCCTGTTTTACTGGTTGTTTTTCTATAATACACTCTAAGCCTGTTTTACCAATCGTTTTCTATGATACACTCAAAGGCTGTTTTACCAGTCGTTTTCTATGGTACACTCTAAGCCTGTTTTACTGGTCATTTTCTATGATACACTCTAAGCCTGTTTTAAAGGTCATTTTCTATAATACACTCTAAGCCTGTTTTACTGGTCGTTTTCTATGATACACTCAAAATCTGTTTTACTGGTCATTTTCTATAATATACTCTAAGCCTGTTTTACTGGTTGGTTTTCTATAATACACTTTAAGCCTGTTTTACCAGTCCTTTTCTATGATACACTCAAAGTCTGTTTTTCTGGTCATTTTCTATGATACACTCTAAACCTGTTTTACTGGTTGTTTTTCTAGAATACACTCTAAGCCTGTTTTACTGGTCATTTTCTATGATACACTCAAAGTCTGTTTTACTGGTCATTTTCTGTGATACACTCTAAGCCTGTTTTACTGTTCGTTTTCTGTGATACAATCTAAGCCTGTTTTACAGGTCATTTTCTTTAATACACTCTAAGCCTGTTTTACTGGTTGTTTTTCTATAATACGCTTTAAGCATGTTTTACCAGTCATTTTCTATAATACACTAAAAGTCTGTTTTACCGGTCATTTTCTATGACACACTCTAAGCCTGTTTCACTGGTTGTTTTTCTATAATACACTCTAAGCCTGTTTTACTGGTCGTTTTCTATGATACACTCAAAGTCTGTTTTACTGGTCGTTTTCTATGATACACTCTAAACCTGTTTTACTGGTTGTTTTTCTATGATACACTCTAAGCCTGTTTTACTGGTCATTTTCTATGATACACTCAAAGTCTGTTTTACTGGTCATTTTCTGTGATACACTCTAAGCCTGTTTTACTATTCGTTTTCTGTGATACACTCTAAGCCTGTTTTACAGGTCATTTTCTTTAATACACTCTAAGCCTGTTTTACTGGTTGTTTTTCTATAATACACTTTAAGCCTGTTTTACCAGTCATTTTCTATAATACACTAAAAGTCTGTTTTACCATTCGTTTTGTATGACACACTCTAAGCCTGTTTTACTGGTTGTTTTTCTATAATACACTCTAAGCCTGTTTTACTGGTCGTTTTCTATGATACACTCAAAGTCTGTTTTACCGGTCGTTTTCTATGATACACTCTAAGCCTGTTTTACTGTTCATTTTCTGTGATACACTCTAAGCCTGTTTTACTTGTAATTTTCAAACCTTGTTCTTTGCATTTCAGAATGTAGAACTGGTTGTTCTTAATATTTTGTAACATGAAGAGCAAGGTTTGATATCCCTACCAATCAAAATCGAGCAAACTATACCTTTTCATAAGCGTGACTGCATGAGCCAATTAAAATTAGCAAGTTAAAACTGTCACTCCAATCCTCTGAAACTAAGCAGTTTTTTTTTGTAAACACTGTATTGTGAAACGGTCTTAGATTGCATTATAAATAATAACAAAACCCCCCTTTGTTGAGAACTTGTAGTTCGCAACACCTTGTTAGATCGATAACATCAGAAAGGCATTCAAGCTTCACTCTCGTGCCACTGGTGTCAGTGATTGAACTTGGTGTTGAAAATCTGCTCATTCCCAACAAGGGGGTTAATTATTCTATAAGTCTTTACTGGTGTTTTGGTAAATTCAGTGGGTGTTTCTGGTGTGCACACAGGTAGTAAAGACCATTTTAGGACAGTATGATATAGGTATGTCATTAGGCTGTTACTTTGTTGTCATAATGCACTGTGTTCTACTGTAGAACTGTGGTTGTCAGGGATGAAAATTACAACAAACAGTTCTAAATGGAATTTATTACCTATTCTAGAGTATATGTTAATTAAAAACACCTACTGAGATTTCCAAGAGGCCATCATACTAAGGATTTAAAAAATCTTGTATTCTGATTGGGCAGCTAATGTCTAAGGGTAATTCCTGCAATAACCCACAGCTAAGGAAGGGAATTTATAAAAAAAAAAAAACAGTGCATAATTAAACATATTTTGATATGTATTTTATACACAGATCCATTTTACAATCACCATAAGGTGCTCTAGGGTGTGGGTAATTGGGCAGTTACCCACTTCTCGTGTGATTAAGTCATTCGGCTGCGCCTTGTGACACACCAGATGAGTCTGATAAATTAACAAATGAGCTATCTAGTTACTGATTAACAAATGAGTTATTTAGTTATTGATTAACAAATGAGCTGTTTAGCTATTTACTTACCTAAGAGATGCTGTAATTACATTGAAAATGGATAAGAGGTTTATTTTTTCGCTTTTTAGAGTACTTAAAACCCTATGTTACCACACTGTTGTTTTTCCTTGGAAAATAAACAGGAAATTACACTATGGTGTCATCTACAATATAGAGAATACTGGAGGGGCAACTATAGAGAACCAGTGTGCTCTGCCATAGAGGATTCTCATTCCCTCTGACCTCGCCATGGGAATTAGAACCCCGAGGTGGCAGAACACACTGGTTGTGCTTAGAGTTGCTCAGCCTGTACTTTTTTATAGTGCATAGTTTTTTATAGTGTGAAGTATGTGTGTGTGAGTTCTTTTGTTTTCAAAATGAAACTGACTCATGCAGTCTTTAGAGGTTCCAGAATGCTGTTCTACCACAGTAGGGTAGAATCACATTCCATGACCTTTGAACTGTGGTACAACAGCATTTTGAAAGAGATGGAATTATATACAGAACAACACTCTACTATACATTATTATGAACTTATTGTCATAATTTTCATGATCTCCTTACAGAACTGTGTTCTTGTGTACTATGTCTGTATTATGCTAGTATGTTTGTTATGTGTGTAGCCCCTCCATCCTTTTGTGTTTGTAGTACATACATTTTACTTCCTATATATTATTGATTGTGTTTGAATAGTTTTCTATTGTAATTGTGTATGAATGGTGGATCTCACTGTAAATGAGCTAAGGCTCAACTAGGTATATCCTCATCTTGATTGCAAGAATAAACTATTTACTATTACTACTTTTACTACTATTTAAGTGTAACATAAAGCCTGACTTTACCTTTTTAATTTAATTGGAAAACTGGCAGGTGCGCAGCCTCCTTCATCCCCTTCTGTACTGTTTCATTGATGCAGCCTTTTTTCCACCTTATATTTAAGCAATAACATCTGAGAAACTGGTCATTTCCATGAGATTTATGACCAGTTGGGGGGATGGGCAGCCTGAGGCGCAGCCAAGGGCCATCTCCCTCCAGCTGGTCATTAATCCAAGGAAATGATTGGCTTTAAGGTTGTTACAGTATTGTGATTGTAAGTCTAATCACAATAAAAATGTTTGTTTTTGCTGTTGTTTTAGTTTTAACTGTGTGGTGCGAGCAGTGTGTGCCACACAGTGTCAGCTGGCAGCTGGATTGGTCATGCCTCAGATGTTAATGACCGATCCAGTAGGCAATCAGGAGTCTCACTAGGCTCACAAATAATTAATTAGACTTACATTTTAACTGCTTATCCATTCTGGAACCTGGTCACATCAGCTGAATGGAGACCCTGCAGTGGAACCTGCTGAGTTTCAGCGCAACTGATATCAGCAGATTTCTACGACTGTAGTGCTATTTTATTCATTTATTGTAATGATTTGTGTTTTTCCTTTTTGATCTCTCACTTACTGGGTGTTTTAGCAGCACCGCTACAGACCTTCCCTAGGTAATGTCCATTTAGAACACTCCGAGAGAGCATACTAGAGCAGCAATTTGCAGGTAAAGCAGAGTACCCATAAAAGGATGAATGGAAAGAAAGAATTTCCAGATAGTTTGGTTTCTGGATCAGACATGCAAGCCTGTTTAAAAGGCAATGTCTGATCTGGTGTAGTCTTGTCAGCCTGACTTGCACTAGTATTTGTATACCCATGATATGGTTTCAAGAGACATACAGACTCCCTTCCCCAGCTGTCACTAGAAAAGCGGCACTGTGGAGCCTCCCAGCTACAGGACAATAATGCCTAAATGGGTGGTCTGAATCCTTCTTGCCAGGCTCCACACCTGACATTCCAGACCTGGGGCACAGAACCTTGTTGCCAGTGTGCCAGAACAGTCCCCCCCCAAGCATAGTCTGGCGCCACTCTTTGCCATGTAGCCCCTTGAAGAGCAATTTTTAAACTTTTTAAAAAGGTAAATTTTTCACGACCATTTATTAAAACACTGTCCACCCCAGCATTTTAGTTTAAAAGTGGAACAATAAGCCCACAGTGAGGTGACAGTGTCAACTTTTACAGTTAATGTCCTTTTTCCAAAGCAGTAATTACAAAATCATTTACTGACTGCTCACCTTTCGGGCCAGGACTTCCCATGTCACCTGTAACAGAAGCAAAGCATTATTATTATTATGTTTTCATGTTGTGACATGCTTTTTTTTTTATTCAGTTATTTATGCTCCCTGAGCCCTGGCAGGGACTCTGGACACTGGAACTCTGGAGGAGGGACACTGTCTCAGGTCCCTCCCGCACCACACTTACCAACCCTGAAGATTCCTCCATGGCTTGCCCCTGTGGTGGGGCTAGGGAGGTGGTACCCCTTCTCTGGAGACCCAATCCAGAAGCTGGGGTCAGCTCTCAGTGCGGCGGACCATTGAGGAGCCCTGTCAGGCTCCTTTTTATTCCTGTTTCTCCTGTTTCCCTCCCTACCAATGTAATTAAGTTGGAGCACACCTCCCAACCCATATTACCATCCTGTCACTACTAGAGGCCAATCAGCGAGCGGGATGACATGGGAATCTCCCCCCCCCCCGAGAGAGAAGAGCAGTCCTCTGGATGCTCAATCCTCTCTCCCTCCTGCCAAACAATGGAGGCCCAGGTTCATTCCCGACCATGGGTTGCCAGCATGGTGTGAGGTGTGGCATCCAGCGCCTCAACCCTCAGTGCCACGGGGCTGACTTATGTGACTGGCTTTTTGAAGTGCTTTGCGATACAGCATATACAAAAAGTGCAATGTAAAAAAATCAATTCTATTTTCGGAACTCTACCCAATGTTGCAAGAAAGGCTGTACACAGTTACAGATATAAGGGATATGACATGGACTGATTTATATTATTTTTATCTTCATGTGCGGGAATTGGTCTGTTGATATCATGTGAGTAGCAAAGGCAAAAGTGAGATAACAATAGACCAGTACCCTCAAATAACGATAATCTTAGGTTGGGCCATGCATATTTGATTTATACAGCAGGTGTTAGATGGTTTGTGAACAAAATGGTAAAAATCTACAAAAGTAAAACATAAACTATATAAGCTGCTATATATCCAATCAAAAAATAAATTACATCTCACATTTGTTTTATTTATTTATTAAAAGAGTTCTATCAGGAAAGGCCTTCTGAGCCATAAAAGCTCATATTGGTAGGTGTCCGGGGGAATATATGAAGCTGGTCATTGAGCATGCTCAGAAATTTATCTTCACACGTGAGAATACATTTCTGAGCATGCTCAGTGTGCCAAAAAGAGTGAGATCAATTTCTGAGCATGCTCAGAGACTAACTTCATTTTTCTTGCTCATGTTGCCCAACATAGCATGGCTCTCTTGGCAAATTTATTATAACTCCTGTTGTATAAATCATATTGGTTATCCTTCTGGATTTAATGATGCTTCATGGGTGCTTTCTTTAAGGATTTACATGCAGCGTTTGTGCTGATTGCACGTTGAAGGCAACTGCTCTGGCAGAGCTAATGCAATACATGAGGATCACAAGATGAGTAAAGATTGGGTAAAGGAAATGTCCTGAAACAGCACTGCTCCCCAAAAGTGGCCAGACTCCGCTACCCATGTCCAATTATAATATTTATTTAAAATGCTGGTATGATATTTTGTTATCTGTATACTCACGTGGCAGGTTAAGTTTGAATGGCCACAAGTCGAGCTTCCTTAGACTGCCCTATTAATCCATAAAATTACAAAGACTAGAATTGCAGTGTATGTGGTTGCCCTGACAATGTTAGAGTGCCATGCCACAGCTGCTGCTGCCCTTTACGTAGCAACCATAGACCTTGTTAGGTAGGCACAGGAACAGGACTTCCATCCCCTTATGACAGCTTAGAGAGATTGGGACAACTGGCATTGGGGCAGGACAGGCCCCAGGACAGTCCATGGAGGAGTCCAGGGTTGACAGTCATGATATACGGTATAAGGTTGGTGCCACGCTAGGGAGCTGCCTTCCTCTACACACAAATGCAAAACAAAAGGGGCTGTGGCACTCAACACTGTATTGTTGGGTTGAAAATAAATAATGTATAAACAATAAATAATGCCCAGGGTACTAAGGAAGAAATCAGAAACATCACAGAACAGCACCAGGGTAGAATTGGCGCAATATGAACACACTGGCTCAGACAACCATATTTTCTTGATAGTAGATAAATTGGACCAATTTAACAGGATCACGTTACTGTTCTTAAATAACTTAAAAGCATAATATGTTCATGCTTGATAGCTCACACAGGTTGTATTTTCTTATGTTAATTATAAGTGCCATAATGTTTAAATGTAGCTATCATATCTCACATTTTATTATAGGTAACAGGTTAAAAATCTTGAATAAAAAGAAGACTAAGAAACCAAAAAACAAACATGTGTAGGGACAGGAATTGAAGCCCCACAAGGCACTTTGGGAGAGAGAGAAAAATATGCCTACACAGAGAGAGCAAATTCATTCATGCCTAAAAGTGAGAATGAGGGTGGGGGGTGCAAATCACAATTTCTCTCTTGTTGGACTGTGGTTGTAACAGAAAGAAGTCCATTAAAAGGGAGGGACATGGGATTATTTTGTTTACCTTTTTGTCCTGGCAGTCCCTGTTCACCTCGCAGAGAAGCTGTGGGTAAAGAATGAACAGTTAGTATCTGAGACTAGATCATTCGGCCAAATCCACCACCCACACCTTTCAGGTGGTATGCATTACACATACTGTTGCACATCTTACCCCAAAATTTATCCCCTTTGCTCCACAAAGATATGCTGACTTTCCTCACAATGTTGGAACTCATTTTCAACATTGAAACTATTTTAATAATAATTAAACTTATTTCATTGAAACATTAATTTATACTTAACACGATACATACCATTTTTATTCTTAGCAGTTCTTTAAATTAAGGAGCTACACCAATGGTGAGCTCACTCATTCCAGAGATCCCCAATCTCCACCCTTTGTGTCTTACCGCTAAGCCATTTTGCCACCTACCTTGTTAATTTACTTCCAGCCCCTAGGTCCTCCAACTTCCTGATCAACCGCTTGTCAGCCGAGTCAAAGGCCTTGCTGAACTCCAAGTATAGACTGCCCATCGCTTGTCCCTTGTCTGCTGCCTTCCTTACCCAAACAAAGAAGCTAATGAGGTTGGTTTGCCAGAATTGTCCTGACATGAACCTGTGCTGTCTCTCAGGAACCTCACTAGCCTTTTCTTCAGAATGGTCTCCATTAGTTTACCAACAGTGGTGATCAGACTGACTGGCCTGTAGTTTCCAGAGTCATCTCTGGGCCCACTTTTGAGCAGCAGTACTACATGTGCAGTTCTCCACTCCTATGGTTCCACCCCCATACCTAGTGAGCTGTTGAACAGACTTGCCAGCAGACCTGTTCTGCTGCCAGCTCCTTCAACACCCTTGGGTGCATTCCTTCCTGGCCTAGGGACTTGTTTATCTGCAGAGACACAAGCCCTTTCCTAACCCTGTCCTCTGTAATTCTGTACTGAGTCATATCCCACCTCCCCCATCCTCCCTCACAGCATTGGTCCATCCTTTTCTTTAGAAAAGACAGAGCAGAAATATTTGTTCAATACCTCTGCCTTCTTTTCCTTTCCTTTACCCTCTGTAGGAGATTAAAATTGGCCTTAGACTTCACAAACCTCTCTGGGTAAACTCAATAAATAAAAACAGCGAGGGTCAGATGAATCTTCGGTGCCCATAGCACTGGATGTGGCATGGGAGGGGTGAGGGTAGTGGGCTCAGCCAGCAATCCTGTATTTATCTTCTTCCCACTTTTACAGACCACCTCTACTCCTTGGCCACATTGAACAGCAGCATCAGTCATGAGATCAGCAAATCAAGGCTTTGTAAACATGCTGTTTGTTTCAAAGCCAGACCCCGGCCATTTGCTGTCTGAGACTGTGCTTTGGGATTTTCTCACAACATTAACAGAAAACTGGCACCAACTGCCTATGCTGATATATCTCCATTGTAGCACCACTTAAAAAATACTGATTATTTACCAGGTTGAAATCCCAGCATGGGACCACGTTTTTTTAGCCATTACCTCCTAATGAGTCTGACTGTAGCTCTGTTCTGAGGAGTCGCTGCACAACTTGCTGTATCTCAGAGTCTGTACTGGCTCCCAGTCCCTGTCCCAGTCCCAGTTCATTCTGCACTTTGCTGGATCGAGAGAACTCTGTTTGTGATTTTTCTACAGTGTTCATATTGTCACCCACAAGGCGGCTAGTGCTTGGAGAAGCGGACTCGAGGGCTGACACACGGGACTGTAAATTCTTCACCTGCTCCCCTAAAATGAAAGACAGCAGCTGTTAAAATGATGTCCCAATGCACTATTAAATGTCATAATTACTGAGTGATATGTGTGTGCATATGTGTGTGTGAGTGTGTTACTAAAGCAAGAAAAGTTTGAAAGTGTGATGTTAGGGTTTCCAACCCTTACACCCACCCCAACTCTGCACACACTGACAGGCATTGGGGGGGTATGCCTTGACATTAACAGCCATGACACCCAATTCCATAAGTAAATAAGGTGATATGGCACAGTATAAGAGAATGGGGTGAGCGTTAGGGCTGACTGTCAGTGCGTGCATACCTGGGGGTGGAGTGCTTGGGTTGGAAACCCTGAGACCACATTTCCCCACTTTTGTTGTTTTAGTAACAAACTTATCTGATGCATTAATTAAGTTTTTTACGATGAATTTCCTTACCTTTTCAGATAGTATATTCATATCCTTATTTGTCTGTGGGAGCGCATCTCTCCATAGATGCATATGTGTATATAGCTGTGGAAGCACAAAGCCCTCTGAGCCCTGTGCCTCCATTTAGAAGACAGCAGTGACCAAATTGTCACTATAGCCTTGTTATTACCCCACCTCATGCTCCTGGTATAGAACGTGTTGAAATCCCCACCAAAATGTAATTCTGTGCAATTGCAGTTCCATTCCATGCCACCGGTGCAAAAACACAGTTTGGCCAGGATTTGAAAAATGGTAGCTGTGACATACATGAGGTGGGGGCAATGAGAAGACTATGTTGAAAATCTTGGGTGAAAATATTTAAAATGTCAAAAGTTACAAGTGTGCTTAGCAAAATTGCAATGAATGGTCATAACTTTGCCATTTTCACATATTTTGACCCCAAATTTTTAACATTGTCTTCTTATGACCCCACCTCATGAACAAAGGCAGAAAAAATGTCCAAATCCTACCCAAAAGGTAAATTCACCAAGTGACCACAAAATCACCTTTCAGGCAGCAGTTGCATAATGGCAGCCCTATTGTTCATGAGGTGGGGTCCCCAAAAGACCATGTTGAAAATTTGGGGTCAAAATGTTCTAAAGCGGCTGAGTTATGAACTAAAATTGAAAACCCCATTGAAATACATTGAACTACAGCAGGAAAGAGGGTCCTGTTTCTCAAAAGGATCCTTTATTGTGCTTCCCCATTGACTACAATGTGATTAACACGATGAAGAATTCTGTTTTGCAAGAAAGGATACTTTAGCTTGCTTTCCCATTGTAGTCAATGGAAAGCATGATAAAGGTTCATTTTGTGAAACAGCTTCCTAAATCAAACTAATCTCAATGTAATAAATGGGAAAGTAACATAAATGATCTTGTTGTAGCAAACAGGATCCTATCCCCCATGTCCGATCATTGATTCCTTAAAAAAAAAGAAAAAGAGATCCTGGTAGTCTAGTGGTCCCCCCCCTCCATCCCATGTCTGATCGCTGGCCCCATAAGTAAAAAAGGACCGGTAGTCTAGTGGTCCCTTCCCCCTCCCTCCCATGTCTAATTACTGTCCCTGTAAGTTGAAAATAAAATGATGGTAGTCTAGTTGTCCCTCCGCCGATGTCCAATGTCTAATCACTGTCCTGGTAATGAAAAAGGAAAAATACCTAGTAGTCCAGTGGTTCCTCCCTCCTCCCCAATACCCAGTCGCAGTCTGTTTATAAAAAAAAGACCCTGGTAGTCTAGTGGTCCCTCCCACCTCCCCGATATCCAATCCCTGTCCCTATATAATAATACAAATGATCTAGTAGTGTAGTGGTCCCTCCCCTCTCCTCAATCCCCATCCCCTAAAAACCCATTAATTTTCCTGGTGGTCTAGTGGCCCCCCCACCCTGTTAGGTGATGACCCACCACCCTGCTCCCCCCAACCCCATTCTCTGTCTGTGACCAGCACAGCCCTCATCTCACCTCTACGGCTGGCCACAGACTGAGCTATGAATGAGTGCCTATTTTATACATTAGGCGCTCATTCATCGCTCAGTCTGCAACCAGCCTTGAAGGTGAGAGGAGGGCTGTGCTGGTCTCAGACAGGGAACTGGAATGGTGTGATCGGAATGTGGGGAATCATCACCTAAATGGGAAACTTTGAAATTGAATAACTTTGGAACAGATTAAAATTTTTCACCAAACTTCAAAATGCACATCTGTGAGGCAAAGGCTTTGTACCCTGAAAAGTTCAGACCACAACTTAAAATGGGTTTTGAGATACAGGTGGACAAAGAAATGGCAAAAACCAAGTAAATGTAAGGATTTTTCAGACTCCGTGTCTCTGAAACCACACAGCTGAATCACATGAAATTTTCCAGATTAAGAGGCCTACCCCATGAGATTATGCAAATAAAATGTCATGCAAATTGACTGAACTGTTGCAATGTTAATAAAGTACAAAAATTGGGCTTTAACATGGAAGTGATTTCTCAACCCTAATTTAAGTGACGATATTGCACCACTATAACATTTACACACACTTAATCTATATATCTATAAGTGATCAGCCCTGCTTGAAAAGCATTATTTTATTTATTCTGATTTTATTATATCTGGCTTTCCACCTGTGTGTGTTTCATTCTGTACAGCAAGACATCACTTTTATTTAGAGGGACTAACTTGCAGCGCTCCTACCCTTCTATATAGCTCACAGTGCCTTTTTGGGCTTGAATGCCCGTCATCATCACCACTTCGACTGGACCTGGACTGGATCCCCTCCCTTCAATGGCTCCAAGGTACTGTGAGGAATGGTGGGGTAGCAATGCTAAATGAAGATATAACATTAATTAAAGCCCCCGTCATTACTGGGTGAAATGTTGGAAAACAATGTTTCTGGCTACACTTTATCTAATAATTCATAAATTCTTTGCAGTTAGCCTCCCATGTTCATATTGACAATGCATACACAAAAAAAAAAACGGGATCACTGTATTTTTAGATTTCATCTTTTCTGGTTTGTCAGCATCTGACATACTCATTTCCACATCAACAAACTGTAATTTGTGATGTCATGAGCTAAATGTAGAGAAGCAGTCCGAGCAGATAAATTCTAGGGGTCCATGATCTGGTTTAAAGCAGCAGTGGAGCAAAAAATGTTTTTCTAAAATAGTAGTTTTCAGCTTCTATTAATAAAAATATTAGAATACATGTTAAAGGTGCCTTTTTTAGGTGAGTCCCAGTCTTTACTATAGTGCTGTCTTGCTATAGCGACCCCCTCCCCCTGTAACACATTTCTCTTGTAGTGAACACCTATGAAGGCTCCCACTGATTCCTATGCAGGCATATTAAGATCTCGCTACAGGGAACCAAAACTACAGTGAACAAACTGGCTGGCTCCAGAAGTGTTCACTATACAGAGGGACCACTATAAAAATTTTATATATATATATATATATTATTTTTTAATCCTAACTGTTTATCAGTTTTACAATACTATTTATAAGCTAAATGAAATGGTCACTATTTTTCCTTGAGAAAAAAAAGTCATTTTAATCATTTATAAAATACCTACAGTATCTTCTGTCAGAACTGGACAGTTTTACCTGCTAAGGAAACTGGATGATACCTGGAATCTCTTAAACATTAAACCAGGTAGAGTCAGGTGTTTTGGACAATTTCACTGCACTGTTGCTTTAAATGTTAAAGAGAATTTATAAAAAAAAATATTAAACACAATTTTGCTTATAGTTTACGTTTTATCGGTACTTCTCAAATCTTTGTGCTTTATTACTAGATTCACTTGAATGGAAACATGATCTTTGTCCCCCAGAGTTAGAAACATAGACCCCTCCTGCTCCTGTCAGACCCTACCTGACCTGCCCCTTGTGCTCTTTTCACCCCTCCCATGGTCCCACCGGGGCCAGTTCATGTCACTACAACTGCTGCGCTTATTTCTATCAACCTGTTTTTGTCATTGTAATTGGGTCATGGTGTTGCTCATAGAACCAACCTCTGTTCACTTTTCATTGTTATTTGCACTTGCATCTTGTTGAATTGTTCACTGTTTGAACCTTATCTTTGGTACACTTCTCTGCTGCTGTTTTTCATTTATTGTATCCCCTTTCCCTTTTCCCCAGGTCACACCTGGAAATGAGCCCTGGCTTAGCATGCCTTTCTGGGTTACCAATTTTCAAATAAAATAGACAATGTTGGCAGAAAAAGACCACTGGTCCATCTAGTCTTCTTGGAGTTCCTTATCTGCCCTGGGCCCTATTGTTCATGCAGGGTTTTTTACCCTCCCGGTCCACCCCCCCCGTGGCTACTCTCCCTATTCCTACCGACCTGAGCAACCACCATACCTTTCACTCTGTCCCTGCCATGCTTGAAACCATTTATGGTCTTGGCGCCCACTATCTCTGCTGGCAGACTGTTCCATGACTCCACCACCCTTCCGGTGATATAGAACTTCTTCACATCCTTCTTAACCCCTCCCCCACCACTATCACCAGCTTCCACCCATGACAAAGAGTTCTTAATGTTATACTCATGCTGAATAATGTCCTTCATTTCACCTTGTTTATTCCCTTGAGGAACTTTAAGGTCTCTATCATACCCCTTCCCCCCCTTCCTGCTTTTTCACTAGAGAGTACGTGTTCCTGCCTTGGGACGATCTTCATAATATCTGCCCTGAATCATTTTAGTCACCCTGGGTTGCACAGTCTCAGCCTGTCCCTGTCCTTTAGTTGGGGATTCCATAACTGAACACAGTATTCTATGTGGGGCCTCGCCAGTGACCTTTATAGGGGTAATAGTACTTCCTTTTTCCTGCGGTCAATACCCCTTCAAATACACCCAATCATCCCATTAATCTTTCTAAACACCTTGGTACACTAGCTTTATCTGCTTCTGCTGTGTAATCTTTTGCCAAAGTCCTACTCCTCTGTTTGTGACATCACAATTTGGTGCTGTGGCTTCGGTTATGATGTCATAAACAGAACTGTGACTTCAACAAAGGAAGAAACTGCAGGAGAAGATCAATTATAGGGGACAAGAATCCTTTTTCCAAGTAAATACACCTAGTAACAAAAAATGACGAATAGAAATCCAGGCACTCTGCAAGCTGAATTGTGTCTGTATATTTTTGTCTTGTTTTTAATATTTTCCTAAAAGGGAGACAGTCCCTTTAATGTGCTTAGTTGCAGAGGAAATTATAGTGTGAACACAAAAAATGCATAAATGCAAGCTACACTGTGTCGAAAAATGATGTTTTTTCAACCTTCCCCCTGTGGTATGTGGGGATATTGTGCTGCAACTAGGAGCAGAGATTTGGCCGGAATGGGGTACTACTTCATTCTGGCAGTACCAGTAGGACATTCTGGGAAGGGACTTTGATGGCCACCAGGACTGGAAATAACCCCCTTTACAGCCCAACAATAAGGTTAATAGGCCCTTTTAAGGCCTACCTGTAGATATACTGGAGTCCTTTGTTTTAGTGTTTGGGGTCATGTTTTTTTTCCCCATTTTTCTGCCTCCCCTGTGGCCATCATGTGTCACGTCATCATGATGAGTGCATGTGAGGCATGTCTAGCACTGACGACAGTGATGCTCACCCCTACCTTTGGCCCTCCAGCCACACTACCACCTGTGGTCATCAGGTGGCAGTGTTGTAGTCGAGAATGGTGCCCTCTCTTCCCAATGGAGGAAACATAGACAATGACGGGGTGCAAATCAGTTCACTGCCTGGAGAGAGAGAGAGAGAGACAGAGAGAGAGAGAGCTGGTTGCTCAATCCTCCCCCCGCCATGCCTAATGACCCAGACCCACTTCTGAACCTGGGTCTCTAGCGGATACATTTTTTTTGTTTCCATTTTTGCTTGTACACGTGCATAGCAGCACTAACTGAATGAACGATTCAGACTGGGCAGTTGCAGATCAGTATCCATGACTCTTCTTCATGGGCATCTCCATAGAGCCAGAAAACATCAGGACCTCGTGGGAAGCACTTGCAACCATTGGGCCACCCACACTGATGTCCATATGCACATTAGTGGTGCACAGTATCACTTACATATCATGGGTGGTCCTCAACCACTTATGTTCTTTTTCTTCTGCCGTCAAGAGAGTAAATGTTTGACCAGTAGAAGGTGTTTTTTTGATCACAGAATATTTAAAACATTTTTATTTTTCTGGTAGCTACTGTACTGCTTCAGAAATTATTGAGGTGCTGTTCACCACTGTTGCTGAGGAAAACTCTATCTACCATGTGGATGTCCCTAGGAGGGCAGATAAGTTCCTAGAAGAAGAAGTATTATTTACGAACATATGAAAACAGCCAGCAGAAAAAGGCCGTATGATCTATCTAGTCTGCTTGAGGTTGCAGATCTTCCAGCAGATGCTGAGGGATCCAACCCCCCCCCTCCCGCTATCCACTTCTCTCCCTTCAGTGCCACCTTCCCCCAACTTCTCCCCCTCTTCATGCAATTTTCTCTTTTCCCTGTCCCATTCTCTCTTGAAGCTGTCTACAGTTCTCAGGGAGACAACTTCCTCTGGCATCTCATTCTAGTTTTCCAACACCGTCTCTTTGAAAAAAATATCTCCTCATTTCCCTCCTGAAGCATCCCCACCAGTCTGAGGCATTGCCCCTAGTAGTCCTGTTTCCACTAAGGTTGACAAGACCCTCAGAGTTCACTTTGTTTAAACCCCAAAGGTATTTAAAGGCAAGCCCCTTGAGAGGAATTCTGGGCCCCGGGAAAGTTCAGACTTTGAGGCCCCTACCAGCTGCAGCCCCTTTCCTGCATATAATATGCTGGGTGACCTGGGACCCTCTTGACAGTGGACCCCAGGAATCCTCCCTTGCTTCCTCACCCTTTCAAGGGCTCTGGTTAAGGTTTCAATCAACACCACTCTCTCTGTCTGTCCCTGGGGATGCATGTTGAGGTCTGTGAGAATCCCTCATGTGGCTTGCCTTGTTGTCCCTGGATCATCTTGGTCACCTTCTCTGTACCGTCTCTGGACCCAAACTGCCCTACTAACTACAGACCAATCTCTAACATTCCCTTTTTTAGTTAGGTGATTGAGAAAGTAGTCGCCCTACAGCTAGAGAACCATTTGACCATCCATGACATCTATGATCAACTCCAATCCGATTTTTGGAAGAGGCACAGTACTGAGACTGCTCCGGTTCAGGTGCTCAATGATCTCCTGATTGTGAGGGATCAGAAGTGCCATTCCATCCTGGTCCTTCTAGATCTCTCTTCAGCCTTTGACACTATGGACCATGGGGGGCTGCTTGAGTGCCTGAGAGACATCTGTGGTCTGTCTGATATGGTCCTCAGATGGTTTCAGTCCTTCCTCACTGGCAGGTCTCAGAGGATGATGTCCAGGATTTATTCCTCAGCCTTATTCTCCCTACCATGTGGGGTTCCTCAGGGCTCTGTGTTGTCCCCAGTGCTGTTCGCGGTGTATCTACTGCCATTGGGAGACATTGAGAGATGGTATGGACTGAGGTTTCACTGCTATGAAGATGACACCCAGCTCTACTTGTCCTTTGCACCTGACCAGGATAGTGCAATCTCAGTCTTTAATAACTGCCTCACAGAAATCCAGGATTGGATGCAGGCCAGCTGGTTGAGATTGAATCCAGATAAGACCGAGGTGTTGGTCGTGGTTCCGGGTCGCAGGATAGAGAGGGTGGGGTCAGGTTCTGCCTCTGGGCTTTGGCTCAGAGGTAGCCAGCTGCTGCCCTCTGAACAGGTGCAGAATCTTGGGTGATTCTTGACGACGGGCTGACACTGTGTTCGCAGGTGTCGGCAGTAGTCAAGTCCTCTTTTTACCATCTGAGGAACATCGCCCAGATTAAACATCTAGTTCCGTCCAGCAACCTTCCAACGCTGATCCACGCCTTTCTGACCTCGCGCCTTCACTACTGGAACTCCCTTTACCTAGGGCTTCTGGGGATTGATATCCACTGCTTGCAGCTGGTGCAGAATGTGGTGGCCATGCTATTGATGGGGGGTCTTCTGCATGAGTCACATCTCGCCTGTGCTGCGCGATCTGTACTGGTTGCCTATTCAGTGGCAGATCACCTTCAAGGTTGGTTTATTGACCTATAAGGCCCTACATGGACAGGGTATGGGCTACCTGCAAGAGCTCCTGGTTCCCTACTGCTCTTTCTGACCTCTCCACTCAGCCGACGAGGGATTGCTAGAGGTTTCCAGGGTACGACTAAAAACTTCAAGGGCACGAGCGTTCGCGTTTGTGGCATCTACCCTGTGGAACTCTGTATCTCATCGGATTTAAGAGTGCCAGACTGTGGAGAGCTTTAAGAAGGCCTTAAAGACCTACTTGTTCCATCTTGCCTTTGGTGATTTTACATGATGTCATTATTTATTGCTAACCAGTGTATAAGCTGGGATGCACTGTGATTTTATTGTTTTATCTGTTTGCCTTACTGTTTTTATCTGTCCAGCGCTTTGATAGTTTGAATTGCGCTATATAAAGAATATTATTATATTATTATTATTAGTATGTTGATGTATTTCTTGAGGCAAGGACCCCAATACTACACACTGTACTCACTACATTTCACTCAATCCGATACCAAGTACTGTTACTGTGGCTGCCATGACCTGTCTCAGTACCCTCAAAGAATAAGTACTGCACCTCCTGATAAAAGTCCAGAAAACTGAAGTTTATGGGCAAACATACCTTCACTTCAGTTTTTCCTTTGGCTTTCATATTTCTAATTACCGAGCTTGTCTGACAAAGTATCAGAATCACATGTGGAGAGACAGATGAGGCACGTTGTCAAGATTCTATCCAATGGACATGATGAGACAGAAGCCCTAAATCTTGTGTCACTGGGTTCTGAAGCTGAAATGCAGTCAGGCATAACAAGGTGTATGTTACTGTGGGATAATGGCATGTCTCTGCAAGTCAGACACAAGGCAATGCTTTACTTACCCAAAAAGGGCTGTTATCCCACAATCACACACAACCCAGAGAGCCTTATTGTGTTCATAAAATGGCTTCCAATATTTTTTTAATTTTAGACTCATGTAATGAGGTCCAGGAAATTAAGCATTTCTGAACTGTGCTGTTGTGCTGGAATAATGTATGTTCATGTGATCAGATTTCAGCAATCACAGCACAGGATTTTCCAAATCCATTTTATAATCCAGATCACTCCATGCCCTGGTGTGTATTACTGCATATTTATTACAATTTATGTTTTAAATTATTGCTTCACAATTCCTTGCCATCTAAACCATTTTTAGTAAGCTATCTTTCTCCTCAAGATACCCTGACTGCCTCCAGACAGGTGCAACACTCCTCATCTTCAGAGACAAATCTGAATCCAGGAAAGCAAAATAAATAAAGAAATAAATACATTTTTAGGCAGCTTCTGTTGTGTCTGGCTCCTCTACCTAGTCAGATACACCTCCAGATGCTGGGAATCAAATCTGAGACCTAGGGCTCGATTTCAAATGCCACAGAATGCCACAAGCCCCTGTTGAGCCGATCATATGGCACACGGGGCTTGCGGCGTTCTCAGGGTGCAGATCGCGATTTTCAAACTTTAGCGCCTAATGCCTCAAGTTAGACCAGCTTCCCCCGGTCTACCTTTGTGCCATTTGGGAGACACTTTGACAGGGCGTCGCCACATATTTGGCGCGAGCTTCCGAAGTATGGAAATTGTTGCAAATGCACCTGATGTACTAAAATTGCTTAGTTGCGCGACGGGTTTGACATATCACAAAACCTGGCAGCCGGCCAGCACAAGCCTGCATCATTCTTTGAAAACTGAACCCCTTGACTCCATAAAGTAGCAGCTCTAACCAGTCACTGAATGGATAACCATCTCAGAGCCGGTTGTTAAAGAGCAACTCTGCACTTAGCATGTGCTTTTATAAATGAGATGGTCCAGCTGTTGCAATTTACTGGAGGATACATTCCTTTCTAGGATTTACACCACATTGTGGTAGTCCATCTAAAAAGTCTTTATAGAAAAAATGTTAAAAATTTGCCTCTCCACTATTAACCTCACACGTGCATTTCTTTATGACATTAGGGTGCTCACCATGACAACAGACTGTGATGTCACAAACAGCAATTGTGTGGTTTGCAGGGGAGAGTCAGATACATTTTGAAAGACTCAGTGAAATAGTTGCTGCATTATTTACTAGACTTAGTATCTACAGCAGGGGAAAGAAAAAACAACCGGAAAACAAAGTTAAAACATAATTGGTGTCAATCTAGTGTTTTAAAGCTTATTTATTTATTTGAATTTTTGGTAACTGGGTAAGTCCACTGAAACAGAGTGTCCCTTTTTCAGGGTGACCTGTGGGGAGGGTAAGCGGGAAGTTACAGAGTAACAACACATATCAGCAACAGATACAGTGAAGTCCACCAGGATGAAACCCAGCACTGCAGAATTCTGCAGTAGAGTTACTGCAGCAAACAATGCAGTTTCAATGGGAGTTAATCCCTTTTGTCATGCAGGAAACCTGTGACACTGCGCTTCATCCTGGTGGGCTTCACTGTATGTGCACAATAGCACTTTTACAATATTCAGTAGAATACAATAAATATACAAGATACAAGATGGAAGTACAGTATTTACAAAATTATACAGAATGAGTAAGTACAGGGGTATCGATTTGCAATAAATGATCTAGATGCAGGACAGCGGTGTTTAAAACTAACATGGCGCTCCATCCTCAGAGTTTGGTTTAAAGCAGGGCACTAGATAGGGATGTCCCTTGTTACCCCTTTTGTTTGCCCTGGTTATTGAGCCTCTGGTGGTTAAGATAAGGGAGCACCCTAGGATAGAAGGGATTATAGGGAAGGCTGGGGGTAAACATGTCATCCCACTTTATGCAGATGACATTTTACTGTTTCTAACTAGGCCAGAACAATCAATACTTGAACTACTGGTAGTGGTGGAACAATTTGCTGAATTTTCAGGATGTAAATTAAATCTCAGTAAGTCAGAGATAATGTTCTTGGGAGGGGGGGACTAATAGGATGACTAAAGAAGCATGGGGACTGAAGGTAGTAGCTAAGACCCTTACATATCTTTTTTTTTTCTTTTTTTTTTTGATATTATTTCTCAGGAGCCTCCCCCCCTACACTCCGCCGTTCCTCGGCGCCATCCCCGGACATGAGACCCCCGCCCTCAGCACCCTCGACTTACACCCTTCGGCAGGAGGTGGTGAGGACGCGACTCAACCACCAGAGCAGGTCCATGCCAGGAGGCGTCCTCCGAGGGATGGCGACGAGGGAACGACGTCGTGCTGCGGCTCCATTTTTCCCGAATTTTCTCCCGGCGGGCGTGGCGTGCAATGATGCGGTGACTGAGTATCGCGCACTCCCGTGCGCACTGATCAGCGTCTGCTCGTCCCACCCCGTCTCTGCGGCTGCGTGTTGTCGATCCCAGCCTCCGCTGAAGTCAGGCAAGCACCGGCCGCCCGAATCCCCCCACCCCGGAGATGGAGAGCAGTCCACCGGACGCTCGATCCATCTCCTCCCTGCCGACCCCCGACAACCCGTGCTCATTTCCGAACACGGGTCGCCGGCGTGGCGCGAGGTGTAGCGAAACCCTTACATATCTGGGCATAGTGATAGGGAAAGGTCTGGGGTCTTTATATGATAGTAATTATAAACCCCTGTTTAAGAACATAGTCAGGGACTTGTGAAGATGGGGAGTGCTACCTATTTTATGGATGGGCAGAATTAATTTGTTAAAAATGAATTGTGTTTCCTAGAATTTTATATGTTATGCAAATGTTGCCATTTGGCCCAGTCCCCTAAGGATATCAAACAGTTAGAAAAAGGCTACTCAGACTTTGTGTGGAAGGCCCCTACAACACAGGGAGGCCTTCATTTTCCAGATATAAAAGGGTATTTCCTTACCACCCAGTATCGATACCTTCAAAGCTGGGTGAATAGAGATAAAGTGCCGAACTGGTTGGAGCTGGACGAGGAGGGGGTTGTAGGTAGGATGTCGGGATATATGGGCCGTGAGGGGCTAAGGGGTCATAGTAGGTCACAGTCTCCCAATCCCATGGTGGTGGCAAGTTTAAGGGCATGGGATACTATCCGGAAAAGGCAAGATGCGGATGCATCCAGTTCCCTGTTGGTACCGGCAGCAGGTAACCCTGATTTCCTACCAGGATTTGAGGAGAAAGGTTTTAAGATGTGGCAGAAGAGGGGGATTAGGTGCTTGACAGACCTAGGTGTGAGGGGCAGGGGGGAGATCATTTCCTTCCAAGAACTGCAGCAGGGGCTACAGCTTCCTCCTACTCACCTTAATAGATATTTTCAAGTGCGAGACTATTATAAAAAGGTGATAGACTTGAGTACAGACAACACCCAGTGAGAAGCCATTGAAAAAGAAGTCCTGAGAGCAGCCAGGAATGAGATCGGATTAGTGGGGAATGCTGTAAAACTAGACAGGATGCTTTTCCAAGGGGTTCCACAAGTGGCTAAGAAGTGGTGGGAAAGGGACATTGGGGAAGACACTATTGAGGCTAACTGGAGACTGTTAGTAGAATCGCACATAGGGCTCCTAGTATGTAATAAATATAAGGAGTCACAGTGTAAATTCATACAACACCTTTACTATCCTCCCTATATGGTACATCAATGTCCCCCTGAGGTGTCCCAGCTCTGCAGTAAATGTCAAACAGCACAGGGAATGTACCTGTGCTATTACTGGGGGTGCCCTGTGGTTGAGAAGTATTGGAGGAGCATCGCCCAAGACGTCTCATCAATGAGGGGGTTGCCCATTGACGTCTCACAGAAATCACTGCTTTTTTGGGATCGAGACAGAGGAACAGAGACAATGGGCTTTCTACCCTAGATATATACGAGTGCTCCTGGTGGTAGCAAGTCAGAGGATACAGAATGTATGGACCACATCCTCGGGCCCTACGTTGCAGCAATGGAAAAGCTTCACTATGCGAGTGCTCACAGTAGATAAACTAGCCTATACAATAAAGGGACAGGAGGAGCGGTTTCAAAGGGCATGGGTGGGTTACTTGAATGCTCTGGGACAGATGGAAAGGGTAGTCCGGGGGGAATCCTTAGATTAAAAGGATACAATATATAGATGAGAGAATAGTGAGACAGGGACATAGCTTATTTTGTTATCATTAGAAAGAACTGATTTGAAATTAATGGGACGGACTCAAACCTAGTAGTTTAATAGTTTTATTAAGTTTCTTTGTTATTTTTTGTTACACAGTTAATGGGGCTCTTAGTTTGACGTGCACCGGATCTTACTAAAAACTGACAGCAAACAGCGGACAATTAGAACCGGACACAAATGGCCTAATGCAGTCGATGGAGACTCAAGGTAGAACACTGTTGTACAGGTAACTTGACTTGGAATATGCTGTACTGAATTTTTCTTCAATCTTTTATGAAGCACTGGCTTGATTTGTAGTATGCAACCCATAATGTGGAGAAATCTATAAGATGTACTGCCATTTAATAAACGTATTAAACAACCCCCCAAAAAACTAAATCATATAAAATCATTGATATTTCATGAAAGAAGGTTGCTCATGAAGAGAGCTCCTTTGACTTTTCATACTTATGCTCTCATGAACCTCCATTAGAGGGCACCACTTGTTAAAATTATTCACAACTACCTGGGATATTTATTTGCCAATTGCACTTGTAGATGGCTCTGCTTTGCATAAACTCCCTTTTATTAGTTTAATGGGCCCGACAGGAGGGCCTCTGCTCTTATGGATATAAGACTGGTGCCTCGCGTGTTCTTATGATGGAAGGACTGTGTACTGAAGGCAGGAGGTGACACTCTTAAATCCATAAAAGGCCCTCCAACCAGACTCATAAAATTATTATAGCTTGTTATCTTTTTCCTTTAAATTATTTTTCTAATCTGAATGCTGACTACATGAGCAGTCAGCGAGAAGCATATTATGGCAGCTCAGTAAGTCAGACACTGTTATGGAAATGAGAGTATCTCATCCACAGCTGAATGAAGTGCTGTGATTGGTCTGGAAAGTCACATGACACTCCCATGATCTGTCATCTCATATACAACACTGTGTCTCATGAAGAAGCCACTATCCACGTCTAGGATTTTCAAAAAGATTTCTTTTGACACAGCTATTTTTTTTTTTGTTGTTTGTTTGTTTAAGTAAGAGACAAAAGAATGGGCTAAAAGGGTCTGGGCCAAAAAAATAAGCCTTTGGAAAATCTCCACCCTCGTCAAAACTGATACCCTAAATTTGTGAAAGCACTGCACTTGGATTAAAGTGCCACTGTCTGAAAATCTTGTAGGAATGCTTACCCAGTGCTATGAGCCCAAAGAGTAAACCGAGGAGGAGCAGCCAGGCTAGGAGGAGCCCCAGTAGCCACTTCCACCAGCTGCAACAGGAACCACAAGGGCACCAGGACGGGGCTGCACCAATTCCGCCACCCCCATCATCATGCCGAATTTCTGTAAAGAGAACAAAGTTGTAAATACAGTATCTGAGTAATTTAAGAAAAATAAGCACCAATCAAGGTGACTGCCATGCTTGTGATAAACTAATCAGCCATAAAAAACAGCAATCGTGACAAGGACCGCCAAAGGCCAACATTTTGTGTCCCTAATAGACACTTTTTCAAGTCTTCAGTTATCCTGTGCCAGGTGGTCATCTTTTCCAGGCCCACCACTATATGTTACAAGGTGTTTGTCTTTCATACCGTACCATGTCCAGATGGCCCCTCAATAGGATAGCATTATGAAATGTGTTTGAGAAATTGTGGGATTTGATTGGTTACAAGTGATCACATGACCATGCAGGGATTTCACATTACTGCACTGTTCTAATTGGTTTACTGTTAATTTGTTTTAATTGCTTATAGCTATAGGTCATATATTTTCTGTATGTGCAATGCAACACACTTCAGTGTGTATGATAATGCTCCCATCACCATACTTCTTGTGTAGTTGTAGGCAGATGGTAATACCGCATGCTGAAGTAATAAGGCGTGACAGGGGGTGCACTAAGGTGGGAAAACGGTCCATCTTGCGTGGGTTGAAGTACGAGGTGAAGCCGAGTGCTAACATCACCCGAGAAGGACTGTTAGCTCACCATAATGCACCTCTGGAGTGCCTTATTGTGATTAGAAACTGGATCCTTTTTATTATATTGGATGTGTTTTTTAAAGATATTTTTGTTCAGCTACTTTCAGCCGGGCTGTGTGCTGGGACAACGGTCCCGCTGAAAGTAACTCTTGGCCAATCAGGAGCCATATTCTTCCTACCCGTTTCATAATTCACAACACAGCCAGGACGTAAGGTAACTAAGCATTACTGAACACCTGCTCCTGTGTTATTGCTTATGTAGACTACAGTATATATGCGTTAAAAAAAACAAATGTACAGTACGTTTTTGTAGAAAGTATTTCACTTACAGTAAGAGATGAGCAAAACCAGTCATATAAAACAATGAACAGAATCAGAAAGCATCTCCTCTTAACAAAAAGATCTTAATGAATAATTAATGTGTTATATAAGGAATAAGGCTTGACAGAGAAGGTTATACAAGGTAAATGTAACCCCACCCCAAAATATAGGTCTACTAGTAGCATCTCTCTTTCCCTTTCAGCAGGGCTTGGTCCTGAAACAATGCATCCTGGAGGGCATGAAGGCCCAGGGGAGGCTATAGCCCAAAAGAGTGTGTGTGTGTGTGGGGGGGTCTTAACAAAAAAAGTAATTATTGGTCAAAAACAGTGGGCTAATTTAATTTAAAATGTTTAATTTTAGGAGGCTTCAGGCCCGCCAAGCCCCTTCTGGAGCTGCCCCAAAGGCTGTTGGTGGGAATGGCGTAGAATTTGTTTAGTATTGACCTGAAGGCTTGAGAGAAGGGGCTGCCACCCAGAGCCCTGAGGAGTTCATGTCAGCTCATGGAGCTGGCTGTCACTGGCTGGGGGGGGGGCTTATCAAACTCAGGGGGTGACACTATGGGTCTTGTGTTTGGCAAGCAGCGCACATCTCCTGTCAGGTCTTGTCTCTGGTTGCTGGCAGAGGTTATTGGGAATAAAAGCACTCCTCAGGGAACAGCTGATGTCAGGTACCACTGTTCTAATTGTACAATTCCTCTGGAGCAGTACCTCTAGGTTAGTACTATGAAAGGAGTGTCCGCTGGGGGAGTCAATGCACTGTTGGAAATGAATTTTTCCAAATGTGACCATGCACTACAACCCTATAGGCTCATTCACACTGCACCTTGCCACAGTGACCACTTTCAAATCGTTCAAAAGAAATTAAAAGAAACGTTAGAGAGTCGCGTTCACATGGCACTGGTGTTTTCAGTGCCCTTTTCCTTTCTGGCGATTTAGGTATTGTTCCCATCACTGCTGGGTTGGTGGGATTTGTAGTGATGAAGGTGGTTTGCCTGTTCAGATGGCACGGGAAACCACCTACACCACTCTGCAAACCCAGGAAGAAAGGTATTGTGGCGGCAATGCCACAGAACGGAAAACTGCCAAAACGGGAAGGTTCACATGTCTGCAGGAGCACCGATCTGGCCGCTGTGAGCCACTGACAACAGCTCACAGTCAGTAGTGTGAACAAGCCTTATGTGAGGAGTTCCATGAAGACAATTATGCGGGTTCATCTAGTGAGATCTCCAACAGGACTCAGAGGACTGTCAGAGGTTCTTTGGGGAACAGAAATGTAAGTATATAATCTAAATATACTTTGACTTCCATGTTCATAAACCCTCTACTGCTTGATTGGATATACGTGTGTGGATAATAAGGTACTGCGTTGGTTGTTTAACTTGTTTAAGGTGCCCCCTGCTCCTCACGTGGTCCGTGGTCTCACTACAGACACTAAGTACCCTAGCTGGCCTGCTATCATGGTGGAGGGCCCCACGCTACACAGCCTCTGGGGAGTCAGCTAGAAATAAATTGGAGTGTTTTTAAATGAATGGAAGGCAAAGGCTATGAGAAAAAACTGGCGCACCTTAACATGTTCATGCTGGAGAAGAGGGGAGTGAGAGGGAACATAAGGCCAGTCTTTGGATGCTCGGGGTATCAACAGAACCAACTAGACAGAGATGTTTGATCTGGTGGCCTCCAGTAAGACACGGGGTACATGCCCTGAAGTTCAAAGGTGGTAAATTCAGGGATAACATTAGAGAGCACTTCTTCTCCCAGAGGACAGTGAACCTATAGAACTGCCTACCAGTGGAGACTGTTGACATGCAGACATTACAGGCTTTCAGGGTAAGCCTGGACACATGTCAGTTTACCAAGGAAGTCACTGGATGTTCTGTGCATGGAATATGGTTGGTAGGGAACACCTATACATTAGTACATGTTTGCACAGTGTACTTACCGTATTCATACTCGCTTGTGAAGCAGGGGGGCTGACTTGATGGACCTAAAGTCCTGTCTGACCTTAAATTACTCTATTACTGTGTTAGTATATGAAGGGTACTGTATTTCAGTGCAGAGGTTTCCACTAATAGTGCTACTGGGTCTTTAAGAGCTTATTTTGGTTGTTTTGCAGTGTTGGGGAGGGCACTGCAAGCTTTACAATTATGAAGCTGTATTTTTGTGTGAATGTGGACATTGCATGTAATGGAAAGCAGCAGGCCATTTTTCTTCAGTGGGGAAGGGGGCTTGCCATATGGTTGTGTTCAATATGCACCATGAACGTTTCATTTGCAGCTTTCCATTTTTCGGTTAGAATACTCCTAGCAATGTGTACCTGTTCAAATAGCCCTTGTGACACACGTTGTCCAATTGGGAGGTAGAATTGGTCATTCCCAGTCTATAAATGTCTATAATTAATATGCCGTATATGCAATCAATAGGTTCAAAACATTGGTTGAAAAAATAACCTTTTATACCATTTGGGGTTCTAATTAGAACCAGGAAATGTGATCCTTCCCTATACTAGCAAACTCTAGCCAGAGCCGATAGGGCTGCGAAGAGCTACCAAATGACCAAAGTTATTTTCTTGTTGGTGCCATATAGCACTGTTTAGTGACAATCATCCAAAACCTGCCATGCTGCTAAATCAGTCCTCTTGAATTTATTTAGTCAGAGTAAATGCTACTGGTGTGTGTGTGTGTGTGTGTGTGTGTGTGTGTATGTGAGTGAGACTGCTCCCAGATTAAATTTGCCCTTTTCCTGTAACTGCAGGGCAATTTTCCTATGTTTTCCAGTAGATTACATTATTTCCAAAGGAAGCCAAAGTCCTCTGTTTTCTGTATAACTAATGCAAGTCTATGGGAAGAATTTCCCTGTAGATGGCTCCAAGTCGCTGTAGACAGAGTTCCTTAGCATTTAGATAAAATATCTGACATTCCCTACAAGCTTAGTTTTATTTTATTTTTTATGTTTAGTATTTGATAACCAAGTAAGGCCCACTAGGCACAAGTGCCTGTTTTCAGGGGCAACCTGGGAGCACTGGGTGGTTAAGCGGCTTGTTCAGAGTCACACAGTATGCAAGTGGAAGTTGTGAAAATCAAACTCAGGTTTGGTCTGCTGGATGTACCAAGCTGTTCACACCTCATTCCTCTAACCTCTAGGCTATACTGCCAGCCATAGTTAAAAGAGAACTGCAATGAACTTGTGAGTAATGTTTCCTGTAGAAGCTTTTTTTTCATATAGTGGGCCCCCTTCTGTTTCTGCCCCACTTTTGCTGGCCTTTTAGTTTACCCATTTTATATTTATGGGTTACACACTGCTGCAAAGTGCCATCTAAGAATTGTTTGATGTTGTTTATGTCCCCACAAACCCAAGAAGTCTAAATTAGAACACAGATGCATTGTACCAACAATGTAAGTTCTTGACAAGATCATACTGTTCTAAAATTGTCAATGCCAGCAGTGTGTGGATCAGAAACACTCACTGAATTTACCAAAAGGCCAGTTCAGATTAAGCAGTAACAAAATGAGAACTGATATTTTAAAAAATAACATGTACTTCTACAAAAATGCATGTTTGCTGATTGAAGGCAGTTCTCCTTTGAGATATTAACAGCCCAGTCTAAATTGTTCACCCCATTTATGGGGCTGGCAGTATAGCCTAGAGATTAGAGTAATGAGCTATAAATGGGCTTTGTACATCCAGCATTCAGACATGGGTTTGATTCCCACACCCTCCATGCCCATACTGTGTAACTCTGATTAAGTCACTTAATCTGCCCAGTGTTCTTGGGTTGTCCCTACAAACAAGCACATATGCCTAGTTGGCCTTATCTGGTTACCAAAGGAAAATATATATATATTAAACTTCGACATTTATAAACTGTAAACAAACATTAAATTCCAGTACACAGATTCCAGATCCATGCAATAACCAACCTCCTACTCCTAACAGAGTCCATCTAACTACTCTATCCCTCTCTGTAAATCTGTTATATGTTTTTCCTTTTAGTTTTGAAACTGTCTGTCTGGAGGTTGGAAACATAACATTTTTACACTGCTACACGGAAGGGAATGCTCACTCAGACCTTGAAACCTACATAAGATATGAGCAGTCTGCGTCACATGGCCCATCCCAAAGCAGGATTGTACACACACACACACATACACACACACACTTAAGAGCACTTTCCACTTGACACTTCTGACTCCAGAAACAGCAAACAAGCACAAAGCACCTGTTTTGTTCTATGTGTGCCTGGGAGGGGGACTTCATTAACCCTGTCATGCTAGTTTATGCTTACTTTTTTTTTTGTTTGTTTAAAGAACAAGATCCTTCAGGCCAAAAAAAGTGATCGGGCTACAGCCCCCCCCTCGCCCTGCAGTTTGTATGTGTGCCCATGGGAATGAAATAGCTCACAGAATGTAGGTCCACTGTCTGTAATCTGACATTGTAGAAGTTTAGTGTTTTACAGACATCATATAATGAGTTAACCCCTATGTTGCTGAAAGAAATAGAACACATCTATTAGACTGAGCTGGACAGATGATAGAAACAGTAGTTTAAAACTTTTTTTTGTTAATAGCCTGAGATGTTTTGAGGCACAATACAGTGGCATCCCCCTCCTTTCAGATGCCTTTAACACAGAGCAGCAAATAGCAAAAATCAGAGGGGGGGTGCACTGCTTTGTAGCTGTGGAGGAATACCTCCAAATGTCTAAAAAGGCAGTTCCACGAAAAGCCATTTTAGAGCTACAGTCTGATCGATGACAGAAGGGCTGTAGGCTCCTCCCACAGCCCTAAAAAGGGGCAGAAATGGGAAAAGTGCACTTTGCTTATACTTAAAGGAGCACTACTGGAAAAAGTGACCCCTCCCTGGGATGGATTCACAAAGAGAGCCAACATTTCTGTAGCTGTGGATAAATGGCTTATAGCACTGCAGAAATCTAGTTGCACCATATTCACAAAGAACATTTTTGCATTTGTGGAAATCTGTAAAACAGACAAGTTATGGAAGTCCACAAGTGTTGAAATCTCCCTAAGGCCCTGTCCACTCTACACCGCTCCAGCCCATTAACGGATGCAATCCATTATGGCCGGGGAGCGGTGCAGTCTATCCCTGGCGTGGCCGGTGTACATTACAGGACCGGTGCCACGGTCACATTCGGGAGATGAAGACCATTACGGAGCTTGTAATCCCACAATGCAATTCGCGCTGTGCTTGGGCCTGCAGAGACCGTTACCTCCTATCCACACTACCGCGGTAACATTACCAAAGGCGAGACGGTTTCATAACCGTTGTTGAAACCACCTCATATGTGGTTTCAACAATGGTTTCGAAAATGCCTTCTGTAACGTTACAGGTGTAAACACAAACCATTGCGGTAATGGTTTGGGCACTCTGTAACGTTACAGAGGAGTAGTGTGGACAGGGCTTAACATTCTTTCCTTAGCTGAGGAAAAAGTTCAGCAGGCACAACAACCGATGATCCATATTAACTGGAGCAGCAGACTTTGACACTCTGTCCATAGACGCAGCAGTAAATACGCACAGAGAGACCAGCAGCCAGTCTCTCAACTGAGACCACTCCAGCCCCACTGGTACCAGCACTGCCATGCACCACAGTGGCTGTCTGTAACTGTTGGTTGTGTCTCTCCCTGGAGTGTTTATGTTGTCTGCTTCAGTAGCACTCACGGCAGGCTGTTACCAGCTCTGCCTCTACTTCCTGTGGGGCTCCTTTATGGGCTGCACTGGGTCTAGTGGTTGCAGTTTGTTGTATTTCAATGAAAATGTGTGCTATTTGTGTTGTAATAACTGACACTACTATAGGTTTACTATTATTTGTGTCTTCACCTCTACTATAATTGTATCTCAATTGTCGGTACATTGCACTTTGCTCAGGGAGAGTTACACCTTACTCTTTGTGGTGCAGCATGTGTGCAACATTGTTCCACAACTGCATATAAACACTGGCTGTGAATAGCCTCTAAGGGGATATGCCATACTTTTCAATGGCTTTTTTCCCTCAGGAATTTCCGTAGCTGCACTTTTTTTCCACAGTCCTCAGTGTATTTTTTTCCACAGCTGCGGATGTTTTATGAATAGTACTCAGAGAAAATTCCCCTTTTTTTTCCACAGCTACAGAACTTTTGGGGACTTAGGGAAGGTTTTGTACCTTCAGATTGTTTTGTGAATCCCCCCTGTATTTAAAGGGGCATAAATAGGGCATAAATGGGAAAAGTGCACTTTACCAATACTTAAAGGAGCACTAATGGGAAAAGGGAACCCTCCCTATACTTAAAGGCGCAAAAATGAGAACGTGCACCTTACCTGTAATTAAAGGAGTGCTAATAGGAAAAAATGAACCCTCCCTATACTTAAAGGGACACAAATGAGAAAGTGCACCTTACCTATACTTAAAGAAGTACTAGTGGGAAAAGTGAACACTCCCTATACATAAAGGGGCACTAGTGGGAAAGGTTACCCTCCCTATACTTAAAGAGGCACAAGTGGGAAGCGTGCACCCACCCTGTACTTAAAGGGTCACAAGTGGGAAAAGTGAACCTGCCCTATACTTAAAGGAGTGCTATCGGGAAAAGTGAACCTGCCCTATACTTACAGTGGCACTAGTGGGAAAAGAGCACCCTCACTATGCTTAAAGAGGCACAAGTGGGAAACGTGCACCCGCCCAGTACTTAAAGGGTCACAAGTAGGAAAAGCGAACCTACCCTATACTTAAAGGAGTGCTACTGGGAAAAGTGTACTTGCCCTATACTTAAAGTGGCAATAGTGGGAAAAGAGCACCCTCACTATACTAATAGGGGCACTAGTTGGTTGTGGATATAGGTCGCTGTGAGGCGGGTCTGCCAGAGGGATCACCCTCAGGCCTATGGCTTGGAGGTGTCCAGCTGACGACCTCAGACCAGGTGCGAAATCTTGGCGTAGTACTTGATGACCGTTTGACACTTAAATCTCAGGTGTCAACGGTTATAAAGACTTTCTTTTTTCATCTGAGGAATATTGCCAGGGTGAAGCACTTGGTTCCTCCAGAGGACCTTCCAACATTGATCCACGCCTTTGTTACCTCCCGGCTTGACTACTGTAACTCCCTATACCTAGGGCTATCGGGGGTTGAACTTCGCCGTCTGCAGCTGGTGCAGAATGCGGCAGCCAGGCTGTTGACTGGAGTTTCTAGATCCAGTCACATAATGCCTGTGCTCCGCGGACTGCACTGGCTGCCAGTGTTTTGGCGAATTACCTTCAAGGTCGGTTGCTGACCTGTAAAGCCCTACATGATCTGGGACCTGCCTACCTGAAAGAGCTCCTGTGCCCCTATAGTCCCTCTCGTCCCCTCCGATCCACTGACGAGGGATTGCTAGAGATTCCCAGGGTACGTTTGAAAACATCTGGTGCTAGATCGTTTAGTTTTATGGCACCTACCCTGTGGAACTCTCTACCCCATCAGGTGCGAGATTGCCCGACCGTCCTTAGTTTTAAAGGAGCGCTGAAAACCCACCTTTTTAATATAGCTTTTAAGGATTTTTATTAATCTGATTTATTATATTTATTGTTATATTTATTTGTACAGGCGCTTTGATTTTAAGAAAAGCGCCTTTTAAAAATAAAGTTGAATTGAATTGAATTGAATTGAAAATAGTGGGAAAAGTGGGAAATTGGGAAAAGTGAACCCTCCCTATAGTTAAAGGGTCACTAGTGGGACAAATGTCCCCCTCCGCATATATAAAGGGCACTAGTATTAACCCCTTAGGAATAACGTCGCCTCTAGTCTAAAAAAAGACAACATATTTTTACACCTGTGTCCTTTCTCTTTTGGAAAGTTAAACAGTGGCTGTCTACCATATTAGTGATACCACACAAAAATGTGTATGTTTGCAGTCCTTGATCTACTCCTTCAATATAATTTATAATATATGATTGCCTTTTTTTAATAGAACAGACAACCTGTGTGAGATCCATAATGACATTGTTCTGACATCAAGAATCCTTAATACTATCGACTTGCATCAAAACGATAGTAGTATAGAATCAAATGGCAAAGTCTCTCTCACTCAGCTGTTGTCAGCACTTGCGCCTGTCATAGCTTTCAAACTTCACTCCGAAGCTGGCTTGGTGGCACTGAGAGTTGAGGTGCTGGATGCCACACCTTGTGCCACGCCAGTGACCTGAGTTCGGGAGCGAGCTCAGGTTGTCATGGGTTGGCTGGGGGGGTGAGGGCACAAAGCTGGATCAAGCTGCCAACAGGCAGCTCTCCTCTCCTGGGGAGGGATTTGGAGTCTCCCGGGCTCTTGGCTGCCACCAAGTGGAGGCTTGGTGGTAGCACTAAGCCCAGTGCAAGACTCAGCATTGGCGGGGGAAGGCTGGTACTGGAGTCAGGGGAGGTGCGCCTCCATGGGCACGTGCATAACCATTTTCTGGGGTCCTGGGATTAGGTGGGAGAAAATCCAAGAACCGACAGAACACCAGGAGGAAGGAGCTACTGGTATAACTAAAACTTCTCTACTGGAACTAAGAACTAGAACTCTTGTACTGGGACCTTCAATTTAGGGTAAAAAAAAAAAAAAAAGTTAAGTGTGTTTGTCAGAGGTAGTTGAAGTAAATCGTTATCTGTTATTTGTGTTATCTGTGTATAGAAACATAGAAGTTGATGGCAGATAATTACCGCAAGGCCCATCCAGTCTGCCCATTTCTTTTTCTACCTTATAAATGTGCCATCAGCCTTTGCTCTGTCAGTGGCCCATCAGTGGCCTGTACTTATCTAGGTGCTTGTCACAGGTGTCAGAAGGGAATAGTTATCTGTGAAATTAACTAAGTGTAGAAAGATTTGCAAAGTAGGGGGAGTGGCTTAGCTAGAAGGAGCCAGGTTAAAACTAGATTTAAACACTGCCCTAGACAGCTTCTGGCAGAGAACAGACAGAACACCAGGAGGAAGGAGCTACCTGTATAACTAAAACTTCTCTACTGGGACTATATTGCCCTCCCCACCTAAATTAGTTCTACTTTTACAGGCACAGGATTTAACTGACAACAGGAACTTCCTGTTTGGGAGCAGGAAGTGAGCGATCGCAGAGCCACCAAAGACACACCATCCTAGAAGGGCAAGAGTAGCTCTCCGTCCCCCCCTAGCTGCTGGAGGTCTGACTCTGAGCAAGTAAGGAGACTACTGAGAAATATAGGAACTTACTGTCTAAGAACAGGAAGATCAGGAGCTAAAAGTGCACAGAGGCAGTAAGTAAGTAGGGAGAGAGAAAAAAAAGAAATAAACAAACAGAGGAAAGAGTAAGTATTCCAAACAACAGTTAGGGGCCAGAAAAAAAGACATGATGGCAGTGGTGCAGTGCAGTGGCTGTGGAGCAGCAGTCTTCCAGGAGACGTTCTGGAGGATACAGTATTGTCCCATTTGCAGGCACCTCTCTGGGCTGAGGGAGGAGGTTGCTCATCTCCAGGCTGAGTTGGCCAGGATTTGTGGGACGTCCTCTCCCACCCAGGGACCACCAGGATCACTGCCGTTGCCTCAGAGGTTGCCAAGAAAGAGGAGCAGTTGGACCACAGTGGGCTCAGGGAGGGTGAGGGTGGTTGAACAGAGGTGCATCCCTCCAGTTGTACCTCTCCATAATTTCTATGCCATTCTGGAAAAGTGTGGTTCCTCTATGGAGGCACTCACAGTGGAGACCAAGGAGGATGTTGGGAACCTCCACAAAGGAGACCCACAGGAGGGTGGCATGGGATCCTACAGGGAAAGGAAACAACTCCTGGTGGAGGACTCCATTGTTAGGAAGGTAGAACTGGGGAAGGAAGGGAAGAGGGAGGTAGGTGCCTGCCTGGTGCCATGGTTTGGAGGGACAGGGCGAATCCTCAGGATCACAGGAGCAACTGCACAGGGAAGGGAGCTGGATGTCATTGTCCACCTAGGGACAAATGACCTGGCTAAGAAAGGGATCAGAGCAGTGCAAGAAGCATTTGTGGAGATGGGGAGGGGCCTTAGACAAATAGCACACACAGTAACCTTCTCGGAGGTGCTGCCTGCTTTTGGCACGGGTGAGGCTAGGGTAAGACTAGGGTGCTCCACACCATGGAATTCAATCAGTGATTGAAAAACTGGTGCAGAGATCAGAGATTTGGCTTCATTGGGGACGGGGGGTCCACCTGGAGGGATGCAGGCCTATACTGGTGTGATGGTCTACATCTGTCCAGGAGGGGAGCCAGGATCCTAGGTCATAGGTTTAAATACTTCATTGGCAAGCATTTAAACTAGCCAAGGGGAGGACACTAGAAAGGAGCAGGGAAATCCTACCCCCCAAAAAAAATCAGGGTACTAAGTGAGGTAGACACTAACATAAAGATGCCGATAGGGAAAAGCCCAGGGGTAAATGGAAAAAGTGACAAATGCAATAAGGACAGGGATGGGGCAAAAAGGAGTAAGGCCATCAGGAAACGGAGGGCAATGAGTACCAACACTCGTAGTCTGGGCAACAAGCTCCCTGAACTGGTGGCTTTCATGGAAGAGGGTTGCCTAGATATTGTAGCAGTCACAGAAACATGGTACATAGAGAACTAGGACTGGGATGTTACCAGACCAGGGTACACAACCTACAGGAGAGACAGGAAGGGCAGAAGGGGGGAGTAGCTCTCTATGTAAGGGAAGGGATAAAAGCAACTGAACAAAAGAGTAAACAGGGAAGAGATGAGGCACTGTGGGTCACCTTAGAGACTGGAACTGGCACCACAATCCGCACAGGGGTTGTATACAGACCCCCATGTCAGGGGGAGGGAATGGACAAGGATATGATAGAAGGCATACTTAGGATGTCAGAGAAAGGGGAGATACTGTTGATAGGGGACCTTAATATGCCAGATGTTAACTGGAGCTCCTTTGCTGCAGCCACATCCAAAAGCAGGGCCATTCATGATGCCCTTCAGGTGGCATGCCTCAGACAGCTAGTTTTGGAACCTACTCATGAGAAAGCAATCTTAGACCTCATACTCTCAAATGGGGACATTGAGAGGATCTCAGATCTAGAAGTGGGTAGCCATTTGGGAACAAGTGACCACCAAACAGTGTGGTTTGCCATAAACTCAGCTACAGAGTCAAACCATACAAAAGTGAGGGTTCTGGACTTCAGGAGGGCTGACTTTGGCAAGATGGAAGAGTGCCTTAGAAAAGCACTAGCAAAGAGGTTAGAAGGAGGGGTGGAGCAACAATGGGGAAATATCAAAACTGCCATCACAGAGGCAACAAGCCTTTGTGTGAAGCAAATAAACAAATCAAAATGAAATAAAAAGCCACTATGGTTCTCAAAAGAGGTGGCAGTGAAGGTTAGGGATAAAAAGACAGCATTTAGGAAGTATAAGGAAACACAGAAGGAACAGGACAGAGAACTGTACCAGTTAAGGCAGAAGGAAGCAGGGAGGGTAGTCAGAATAGCAAAGGCACAAACTGAGGAAAAGATAGCCAACTTGGTAAAGAAGGGATAAAACTTTTATAGGTATGTCAGGAGCACAGGAAAACAAAGGGAGTGATAGTGAGGCTGAATAGAATGGATGGTGGGTGGGCAGAGAGTGACAGTGAAAAAGCAGGGATACTGAATGAATACTTCTATTCAGTATTCACAAAAGAGGAAGTGGGGGAGGAGCCTAATCCAATTAACAGAAGCACTCTGGAGAGGGGGGGTCAATCCCAGTCATTTCACAGAAGAAAGGGTTCTGAAAGAACTCCTAAAACTGATGGTGGACAAAGCAATGGGGCCAGATGGAATTAGCTCTGAATTCTAAAAGAATTAAGCAGAGAACTAGTGACACCACTGGCTACCCTTTTTAACAAATCATGGGAGGATGGTGTGGTACCTGAGGACTGGAAGAAGGCTGATGTGATTCCCCTTCACAAAAGTGGGACCAAGACAGAGGCAGGAAACTACAGAGCTGTCAATTTGACCTCTGTGGTAGGGAAAGTGATGGAATCACTTCTGAAGGAAAGAATTGTTGAGTACCTAGAGGCCAGTGGGGCACAGGACTCAAGGCAGCATGGGTTCACAGCAGGAAGGTCATGTCAGACGAGTCTAATTGATTTCTTTGACTGGGTGACCAAAGTAGTAGACCAGGGAGGAACTGTGGACATGGCCTACCTAGACTTTAGCAAGGTATTTGACACAGTCCCACACAAAAGATCAGTAGTTAAATTTAACCAGCCTGGGAGTGGGTCCCAGGGTGGTAGCCTGGATAAAACATTGGCTGAACAACAGGACACAGAAGGTAATTTTAAATGGAGTCCACGCTGAAGAAAGAGGGGTTACTAGTGGGGTACCGCAGGGTTCAGTACTGGGTCCAGTCCATTTTAATGTCTTTATAAGTGGCATTGCAGAGGGACCGGAAGGAAAAGTATGCCTCTTTGCAGATGACACAAAGATCTGCAACAGGGTTGATACACAAGGAGGCATGGAAAGGATGAGAAGGGACTTGGCAAGGTTGGAGGAATGGTCAGAAGTATGGCAGCTAGGATTCAAGGCAAAGAAGTGCAAAGTAATGCACCTGAGAAACAAAAACCCAGGGGAAGATTACACAATGGGGGGGAGGTAGTAACAACAACAAAAATGGAAAGAGACCTGGGGGTAATCATATCAGATGACCTTAAGGTTGGCAAGCAATGTGAGAAGGCGGTAGGAAGGGCTGGGGGGATACTGGGATGTATAGGGAGAGGCATCACCAGCAGAAAACAGGAAGTTGTTATCCCCCTGTACAGACAGTTGTTGAAACCCCTTCTGGAGTATTGCATCCAGTTCTGGAGACCCATCTCCACAAGGACATGGACAAGATGGTGGCAGTTCAGAGGAGGGCAACTAAAATGGTGATGGGTCTGCAAGAGAAGCCATACGAGGAGAGACTAAAGGAGCTTAATATGTATACCCTTGTGGAAAGGAGGGAGAGGGGGGACATGATAGAAACATTTAAGTACCTCAGTGGAATCAACAAAGTCCAAGAGGGTAGCATCTTTCAGAAAAAGAGATGTGCAAGAACAAGGGGACACAATTTGAAGATAGAGGGGGGCCGGCTCAAGGACAATGTGAAAAAGTATTTTTTCACAGAGAGGGTGGTGGATGCATGGAACAGCCTTCCTGAGGAGGTTTTGGGGTCTAAACTGTGGGAGAATTCAAGAATGCATGGCACAGACATAAGGCAATTTTTGTGGGGGTTAGGAAGAAATAGGCTGTTGGTTATATGGGATCTGCAGCTTATCCTCTAGGTAGGGAAATGGGCAGACTAGGTGGGCCAAGCGGTCCTTATCTGCCGTCAAAGTCTATGTTTCTATGCTGTCTCCCCATTGCTGAAGCAGGTGGGTTATGGCACGGGGAGTAAATAGCTTTGTAGAAAAAAAAAATCTTCACTTCAAAAGTGACGGAAATGGGGCTGACAGCTGAGATGGTGGGTGTTCTGTTACAGAAACGAATCTGGGGTGGAAAAAAATGGCAACCATATATTATAAAAACAGCAGCTGGGCAACCATTACAGTTGTTTTTAAATCCATTTGGGGATTTTTGTAATGGCATAAATCTCTTAAGCTATGCTCTTGTGGTTTATGATATTACAGGAATCCCGTGATAGATTTACAGCACTGTAACAGATGGAAGCCCATCTGGTATCCTATTTGTAAACATTGGAACTGCCCCACACACACAGTCTAGTGAATCATAAATCTGTGCCAGAAGACTATTGCATGAACGGCTGGTCTGTGTGTGTGAGGGATCCTAAAGTTCCAGAAGTCTGCAGTGAGAGGAGATGAAGGATGTGAAATGTAACCAGGTTTGGTATGATTATAACAATATGTAGCCACTTGTTACTAGAGAAAAGGAAGCAGGGACTAGAGACTAAATAGCTACATCAGTGAGTTCTACAGCAGGTGAGCAATTATAAAATGTATTTTTAACATATTTAAGTGACAAGCCCAGAACGGTGACTCCAGCTGGTGAAACCCTGCTCTACTATGTGTGAGGGCAGGGACCAGTCCTTGGTCCCAGCTCCCCCATCATTGGCCAGTAGGGTCGGGAGCATGATGCGGGGGCATCAAATACCACCCATGGGAAGCAGGGTGCTGAGTACCTCAGTCTTGAGCACCAAAGTGTTAGTGCTTAGGAGATAGCATGCTCACCTGTGGGGCTTGACATTCGTAAGGTCTTGGGTTCTAGTCCCTCACCTGGTACTTGGCGTAACACCCATAACTGACACTGCAGTGCAGTACGGGTTGGGGGGGGTGCTGCAATGTTAAGGTCCTGTCTGTCAGATGAGATGTTAAACTGAGGTTCCTTCTGCCCATCTCTGGCCACTGTCCAGGTGGAAGTAAAAGATCCCATGGCACTTATCGCTGAAAAGTAGGGGAATCTGGGAGTTTCCCGGTGTCATGGCCAATATTCCCCCATCAGTAATACAGCTCCCTGCAACCTATCCCTCATGACACAGCTAGAAAGAAGCTGTCACCGTTTGGTGTGCCATTTCCAGGTCAAAAATGACAGACGAAATAAATAAAAATGCAGGTGGTGGAGTGCCTTGACGCTGTGAGGGATCACACACAGTATTGGCAGTTTCCCACCTACAGGTTGGTGTGTGAACACTCATAAACAGTTGCCAGGGAGGTGGGGGGAGCTTAACAAGAAAATCTTCGGAGCAAGTAGCAAGATGACCCGTGTGTCTGGGCCCCACTCCCAGATACCAGCCACCTCAAACCCGCAGTGAGAATCTTCCACCATGTTGCCTGGAGTGTTGCAGGACGTTGCCCGGCTGTGGCCTGGCCCCGCCATGGGGGGTAAGCTGTGGGATCAGGGTGAGGGGGTAAGTGCTGGGGATGTGGAAAAATTGAACAGGGCTCAACTAGCATGATAGGAAGCCACTCCAAGAGCCATAAACAATGATTTAATAAAAAAAAACTAAGCAATAAGAGAACTAAGGGTTTACAGTCTTCCTTTAAAATACCTCTTCTCCTGATTGCCCCCTGCCCACACATACACACACTCACCCATACCAAGATCTACTCACCTGCATAGGTTGCCTTGTCTTTGGTCGCCACCTTTGTGGTTCCATAACCTCCTGTGTCATGAGAAAAAAATCAGATGAATGAAATATCAAGTTATATGCCTATGTCTTTATTAAATGCAATGATCTGGCACTTGGAGACATGGAGCGCTGTCATGTAAAACACTGTTCGCACCTGATCTGAGATGAGGGACAGTACAAAATGACAAGGCAACCAAATTAAAAATCTTGCCCTGGTGGGTTTTTTTTTCAGTTCTCTTTTCTTCTCCTGTGTAGCTTGGCATGTACCAATTTCAGCAAATTGGCACTCTTTCCAATTTTGCCTTTTTGTCCATCTCCATGAGCCTACTACAGGACTGGGAGACTGTGGCTTACCCCCCCCCCCATTGTGGGACCCCCTCCATCACCATGGCAGAAGTACTGAGGTGCTAATCCAGTCTCTGTCACCTTCCAGAGTGGGCCCAAGGTGGCTCTGTCAAGTGCCCTGGCAACATCGTGCAGTTAACACAGGATTTTTTTCCTGGTTGGTTGTTCCTAGAGATGCAAACATGCAGTGACATCTGCATGGGGCACACGTGCCCCCACACATGCCCTGCAGACATCCGCCATGTCTCTGCCTTGTCTGCATGATCCCAAAAAGGTGAAATGCTCCCAGCCTCTGCTGGGAGCCACTCTTACACTGGGCACCACTACCCACCCTCCCCCAGAGGTGGGCAGCAGTCAGCAGATGCTTGAACCTCCTCCTATCAGCCAGCCCTCCAATGTCCTGAGTTTGCATCTGAATCTGAGTTGTCGACATTGCAAGTGGTAGCAGTACTGCTATGCTGGTGGGCCGGTCCTCTCCTGGTGTTTAATTAACATTCTGCTGCCACTCAGTTCCAGTAAGAGTTGCCAGAATAATTCCCAGCAGTTCACTTTTCAGTTTCCCTGCTTCTACAATCCCTCTCTGTGACAATAGTGCATTATTTGTATGGTAGAGTTTATTCTTTAATGAATCAAAACTTTATGGCAAAAGAAAATAAACATAACAGAAATGAGAACGTTTTGAGCTGAAAAGAGCAATCCTTCTTTAGGTTAGATATTACATGGATGATCTCTGCAGAGATGCACTGCAGTTAGGAGAAGAATCCGCATCTTAGAAGGTGAAGCTCTGTCAGTAAACTCCAGAAAACTACGTGCTTAACAATCATGTGAGGGGGATTAAGGGGGTCCTGTTCCCCACAACTTTACAACAAAGGGACTGATCCACAAAGGTGGGTGGGATATGCTCATATTGAGTGTATCACACCACAGGACTGAATTCCCCGATACCTGTCTGCATCAGACTGCATCCACAGTCCCTGTCCTTCACACTCTGCTAGTCCGGAGCTGTATGGAAAGGTGGGGGTGGAGCAGTCCGGAACATGGAGAACCAATGAGATGCCCGTACCAATCCATGACTGGATCTGCTGCCTGCACAGAGAGCAGGAGATGTCAGGGATGTCATGATATCAAATTTTGAGAATCATAATATTTATGTAAAAAATATTACGATATATTGATTATCACTATAAGCTGCAGCATTCTAATTTAGGAAAAATTGTAAAAATCTGATTGGAGGAAGGTGGGGATTCAGAAATCATGGCTGCACCTGGAGACGGGCATACTGCTGAAGCAGCAAGTTTGACTACCAAACAGGAACGAGACTTAGGGGTGGTCATATCTGATGACTTAAAGGTGGCCAAACTGCGTGACAAGGCAGTAGGCAGAGAGCCAGTGGGATGCTAGGGTGCATAGGGAGGGGTATCACCAGGAGAAAGAGGGAGGTGGTGATACCGCTGTATAAATCACTGGTGAGACCTCACCTAGCGTACTGTGCCCAGTTCTGGAGACCACATCTCCGGAAGGACATAGGCAAGGTAGAGGCGGTCCAGAGGATGGCAACTAAAATGGTGCAGGGTCTGCACCAGAGACCCTATGAGGAGAGACTAAATGACCTCAATATGTACACCCTGGAAGAAAGGAGGGAAAAAGGGGATATGATAGAGACTTTCAAATACCTCATAGGTATAAATAAGGTACAGGAAGGAAGAATTTTTTTAGAAAAAAAAATGTGCTCAAGAATAAGGGGGCATGCTATGAAGCTGGAGGGGGTAGATTCAGGGGAAATGTGAGGAAGTATTTCTTCACAAAAAGAGTAGTGGGTGCCTGGAAAAGCCTCCCAATGGAGGAGGTGGGTGCAAAAACTGTAATGAGATTCAAGAATGCATGGGATAGGCATAAGAAAACCTTAATGGCTGGGGAATGGAGAGCTATGCTGGAGATCAAGTGGGGCTTATTGTGTTACAGTAGGTAGGGAAAATGGGCAGAGAAGGTGGGCCAAGCAGTCCTTATCTGCCATCAATTTCTATGTTTCTATGTTAAGATGAATTATCACAGTATATCGTGCTGCACAATAATCGCAAGATGGCTTTTTTCTAATGATAATTTGTCAGTGGAAATGATCATGATATACTGTCATATTGTGTTATTGTGACATCCCTAGTCAGAATATGGCAGTCCTCTGGGACTGTCGTATCCCACTGAAAAAATGATAAACTGTAACAAACACTGGCTGGTGTGAGTGATGCTCCCAACCTGCTGCAGGGGCTCCTAGGGCTGGAGGGAAGAGGGCTAATAGGCCCTAAATTGTGATGTGGTTCCAGGTGGAGGAGGACACATAGCTGCTACTGCTTCCCATAGGCAGGTGTAAAGACTGCCCACTCCACCAGCCCTCCGCACCACATAGTTTTTGTACGGGATCAGGTGGCTAGCCGTGCATGCTCCCTGACCCACCCTGTCCTTTCCCGCTCACATAGCCAGGCATGCATGTCAGGGATCACATGGAGAGAGGGTGCGGGTCAATACTGTGGATGTCGCAGAGCGCCCCACTGGTGAACATCCTGCACAGAAAGGGCAAGTACGGATGGGCCGGGAAACCTCTGTGGACAGGACCCTAACCCAATGTGATTATTGGAAATCCACCTTTCAAATGTTTTGATGGCCTTCCTGAATGTTGTCGTAACAAATGTCTCACAAGACAATGTCTCACTATTAAATCAAATGCGCTCTCTCTCTCTCTCTCTCCTCTCTCTCTCTCTCTCTCTCTCTCTATATATATATATATATATATATATATACACACACACACGGTATGAGGTGAAATGGCTTTTTATTTATCTGGAATTATTTATTTTCATTTTCCTCCAGCTCTTCACACAAAGCATACAAAACTCAAAACTGAAGTAGCCAGTACAGTATATTGTCATAAAAACAAACATAAACACCATCCTGACAAAGAGGGAGCCTGCCTTGAAGTGCTGGGGTACTAGGGCAGTCACAACTTGTTTGTGGATGTGTTTCAAATACATTTTTGTAAGCATAAATCTGCTTGTGTGCTGATTTCTGGTGTTAGTTTTTGTGAGTCTGTGCCATTTTACCTCCTTTGCCCTGTGTTGTGTGCCATGGATGTCTGTGTGCAGTACCATATATTGTCAGGGTCGCTTGAGTTACCACTGGAGTACTGTAGGTTGGGGCCTCCTGTGAAAGGCTGGCCTCCCAGTTTGAGAAACACTGGTTCTGTTCCATGGCATCAGCATCTCTGGAGGTTCTGCAGCCATTGATACTGATGTCTGCCACATTGGATGGCACAATTCTCGAAAACATTTATTGTTTTCAGTTTTGTGCCCACGGTACTAAATCTTTTCAGACTTGGGCCAGAATTAAATGTGTCCCTCACCCCCCACGAGGATCCTTCCCAATGACCAAGGTTTAGCTGGTTCATGGTTACTACTAATCAGAAAGGATCCTGAAGGTTTTTTAGTGCATGGAAGCCTTTTCCAGACAATGTTGTTTATCACACAGCACAGGAGCTTAAGTTACACACCGTTAGCATCAGCTTTTACATAGGTATCAACAGCAGCGGAGGACAGTTGCTTCTCTTTCTTCAGTGAATCTTCAGAGTAGGCTCCTGAGTAAAAAAAAATAATGGTGTCAAGGTTAAGCATTACACAGTCTGACACAATCAACCCTTAGTGCTATTATATAGCCTTTATTTTGTTCCCTTTTCAGTAACTGTTTTGGGCCCTTCTATATTGCTAAAGGCTGTTTCATATAAATGTTTATATTTTCGTTTTAAGTTCCTACATAAGCACTGGTAGGAAGGTGGGAAAGTGCTGCTAGTATTACTGTTATCAATATAAAAGTTTATATAGTATAGGTAAATATATGGAACTGTCTCATAGGGGGATGACAAGTACTGTAATATGTATAAATGTTTGGTGACTATTTGACCCTAAGTTCTTAATGGTAACTGTGTATCCTCAATAATCCTGAACTTCATAGGCACTTGAGTTTCTTAGTTACTATTAGGAATACATTCTTACATGTCACTATTAGTTTGCATCAGTTACTTCCCACATTGTTGCAGATATCTGGAAGTCGCACCCCATTTTTATGTTCGCCGTGCGCGTTAGCGCAAGTCGAATATTTTGCTATGTACAGGGTTTTGAGAGGTGTGTCATGATGGTCCAATTCAGGAGAGTGTATAAGGGGCTTGACCAATAATCAGCAAGTCTCATCATGACACTGTTCAGGCATAAATGTGCGTGGAATTCAATGTGCCGACAGACACATTCATGCATCAGCTCTTTCAACAAGCACAGCTGATATCAACATGTGCTCTCAGCCTGCCTATTCCCCCCCCAGCATGTTACACACACACACACACACACACACACACACACACACACACACACACACAGTCTAGTTATACAGTCCAATACAAGGAGGTCCTGGGATGACATTGAAGCATGACATTACAGAGCAATGGACAACTACAATGAGTACAAATTACAATGATTGTCACTTACAATGAGTACAATTTACAATGAGAACTACAGTATAAACAGTGTAGCATCACAACAACTTGATACGTGCAGGCAATGTAAGTGATATATTTTAACATAGAAGCAGTAGTGCTGGGGGTACAACAACAGCATTGGGGGACTAGGGGAAGCATAGAGAATTTGAAATCAACACTTTGACATGAGAATGATGAGGAGGAGAACAGCAGTTAATAATTCATAGTCAAGAAGGAGAGGTAAGCACTAGCAACAGACTGCGGAGGGTGTAGGGGTTTAAAAAGACAGACACAAGATGATCCAGTTGCTGGAGGGTCAACGCTGGTAGGAGCACATAGAAACACAGAAACATAGAATTTGATGGCAGATAAGGACCGCTTGGCCCACCCAGTCTGCCCATTTCCCTACCTGATGGTTAAGCTGCAGATTCTAGTTAATCAACAGCTTACTTCTTCCTGCTCCCCACTAGAATTGCCTTATGCCTGTCCCATGCATTCTTGAATTCTTCCGCTGTTCCTGACTCCACAACCACCTCAGGAAGTCTGTGAAAAAATACTTTCTAACATTACCTCTGAGCCATCCCCCCTCTATCTTCAAATCGTGCCCCCTTGTTCTTGCACATCTCTTCTTCTGAAAGATAGTACCCTCTTGTACCTTGTTAATTCCCTTGAGATACTTGAAAGTTTTCTATCATGTTCTCCCTCTCCCTCCTTTCCTCAAAGGTATACATATTATGCTGCTTTAGTCTCTCCTCGTATGTCTTCTGTTGCAGACCTTGCACCATTTTGGTTGCCTTCCTCTGAACAGCCTCCACTCTGTCTATGTCTTTGCAGAGATGGGGTCTCCAGAATTTCATGCAGTACTCCAGATGGGGTCTCACTAACTGTCTGTAGAGAAGGATAACGACTTCCTGTTTTCTACTGTTGATGCCTCTCCCTATGCATTCCAGTATCCCCCCTAGCCCTCCTTACTGCCTTCTCACATTGCTTGCCCACCTTTAGGTCATCTGATATAATTACTCCTAGGTCTCTTTCGATTTTTGTTATTGTTACTAACTCACTCCCCATTGTGTACTCTTCCCCTGGGTTTTTGTTTCCCAGATGCATTACCTTGTGCTTCTCTGCATTGAATCTGAGCTGCCACGTATTTGACCATTCCTCCAACCTTGCCAAGTCCCTTTTCATTCTTTCCACCCCACCTTGTGTATCAACCCTGTTGCAGATCTTTGTGTCATCTGCAAAGAGGTATACCTTTCCTTCCAGGTGCTCTCCAATGTCACTTATAAAGACATTAAAGAGGACCAGTCCCAGTACCAAACCCTGCGGTACCCCGCTAGTTACCCTCCTTTCTTCACTGTGGACTCAGTTTACTATCACCTTTTGCATCCTGTTGTCCAGACAGGCTACCAGGCTACCACCTTGGGACCCACTCCAGGGCTGGCTAACTTGTATACTAATCTTTTGTGTGAGACTGTGTCGAATGCCTTGCTAAAATCTAGGTAGGCCATATCCACAGCCCCTCCCTGGTCTACTACTTTGGTTGCCCAGTCAAAGAAATCTATTAGGTTCATCTGACATGACCTTCCTGCTGTGAAACCATGCTGCCTTGGGTCCTGTGCCCCACTGGCCTCTAGGTACTCAAATATTCTTTCCTTCAGAAGTGATTCCATCATTTTCCCTACCACTGAAGTCAAACTAACTGGTCTGTAGTTTCCTACCTCTGCCCTGCTCCTACTTTTGTGAAGTGGAATCACATTTCCCTCCTCCAGTCCTCAGGTACCACTCTATCCTCCCATGATTTGTTAAACAGAGTAGTCAGTAGTGTTACTTGTTCTACCCTTAGTTCTTTTAGTATTCTTGGGTGAATCCCATCAGGCCCCATTGTATGGCCACCCTCAGTTTCAAGTGTTCTTTCAAAACCCTTTCTTCTGTGAATGGACTGGTATCGACCCCCCTATTCAGAGTTTCTCCCTTGTTTGGTTTAGGCACCTCCCACTCGTCATCTGTTGTGAATACTGAGCAGAAATATTCATTCAGTATCCCTGCTTTTTCACTGTCACCCTCTGCCCACATTCCCTTCCTTTTATTAAGTTTCTGTATCCCTTCATTGGTCTTTCTTCACTCCCTAATGTACCTATAAAAAGTGTTATCCCCCTTCTTAACAGAGCTGGTACTGGCGTATTCCACCAGGACAGTCAGGCAAGAACAGATCTGGCTAGGAGTGGGGGAGGGCTGAGGGACCCGAGGAGGGGTATATGCTGTTGGCTGAGGTAGAAGCAAGGCAGTGAGGGGGTTGAATGGGGGTACGGGGGAAAAAGTGCTGCAACAATCAGGTTAAAGCATGATGGGTAGACCTACCCACTGTGGCATTGGCAGGTTTCCTTGAAGACCCTGTTGAACAGAGGTTTGAAGAAGTTGACAGAAACAATCTCGGTGAGTTTGAACGAGATTTGTATTTTGTTCCAGTAGGCTAGTATGGTATAGCTAACTGCAGCTCTGCCATGGAGTGTACGTGTTCTGGGCATGTCAAGCAGGATGAAGTTATTTTTTACACAGGGAATAACAGCTGTGGCATAAGTGGAAGAGGGACGAGATGTAGGTGGGAAGTTTGCACAACCGAATTTTCAGTGCTCTTGTGCCTGTGTGGAGCAGCCTTCTTGTTATGAGAGAAGGCCAGCCTACTGTCAAATAAGAGTGCAATGATGTGTCCTATAACATATAACACAGGGAGGAACAGGGTGCAGGAAAACACTATTTTTAAGCAAAAAAGATGTTCCAGGACTAGAGGGCATGGGATGAAGTTGGAGGGAGGACGATTCAGAGGAAACGTGAGAAAGAATTTCTTCACAGAATGGGTGGTGGACAAGTGGAACACCCTGCCAGAGGAAGTGGTGGGGGCTGAAACAATCACGGGATTTAAGAATGCATGGGATAGACATAAAGGAATTCTAGAGGTCAGGGGTAAGGGGAAACAGACTTCTAGGAAAACAAACTGAACTTACAAGCTCAAATGGGCAGACTGGGTGGGCCATAGGCCCTTATCTGCCGACACTGTCTATGTATCTATGTATGTATCTATGCTTTGGTTACAAAGTGAAGGGCATGGTGATATTGGATGTTGAGCTTGTGAAGGTGAGATGCTGTGCTGTTATTGTACATGATGTCCACCCAGTTGATGAGTGGGAGGAAGGTAGCCTACACTAATCTTTTCCTGATTGCTTCAGGAAGTAAGAACTTGTTCCCAAAGAAGAACCCTAGTCTTATTTTTAGTTTTTAGAGAGGGATTCTAGATGGGTGGTAAAGGATAGTTTGGAATCTAGCCACATGTCTAGATACTTGAAGTTATCCACAGCCTCAAAAGTGTCACCTAGCAGGGTTGCGATTGGAGCAGGCATTGCCTCGTTGTGGAGGGATGAAAGGGATTGGGGGAGAAGGAAATACATGGTCTTGGTTTTTTTCACATTTAGTAGAAATTTGGAGTTCAGGAGGTTACGCTGGAGCTGGTTGAAGTCCTCCTGAAGTTCAATAACCACTTCCTTCAAGGAGGGCTTGGAGGTGTAGAGGATGGTGTCATCCACAAAGAAGAGTAATTTTGAGTTGTGGATGTTGTTGCCCAAGGAGTGGATATAAAGAGAAAATAGTAATGGACCTAAAATAGAGCTTTGGGGAACCCCTCTTGTTAAAGGAAGGGGGGGGGGGAGAAGGAGCCCACTGGCTTTGATACATTGGTGCCTACCTGAAAGGTAGCTTGCAAACCATTCAAGCGTAGTACTACTCATGCCAAGCCTTTTAAGGTTAATAAGCAGGAGACTGTGGTCGACCATGTCGAAGGCCTTGCTCAGGTCTAGAAACACAGCTCCTGTTGATTGTTGATTGTTTATTGTTGATAGCTAAGAACCAGTCATTGGTCACTTTCGCCAATGCAGAGACAGTACTATGGTTTTGTCTGAATCCTGACTCTAGAGGGTTAAGTAGATTGGAGCATTCGAGGTATTCCTTTAATTGTGTATTGACTATCTTTTCTAATAATTTTGACAGAACTGGAAGGATGGATATTGGTCTATAGTTGTTAAGGTCAAATGGCTCACCTGGCTTGAACAGTGGTAGAATAGAGGCTGTTTTCCAGCTGGAAGGGACCATACCGGAGGATACTGACAAGTTAAAGATATGCATTATGGGACAGTGAGGTGGAGGTACCCTAACTTTAGGAATGTAGCCTCGATACCATCGGCACCGCTGCCCCCTTATTTGTATCCAGTGTTTTTAGGAGGTCCTTGACTTGCTTAAGTGTTACTGGGGTGAGGTTAAAGGAGTTGTGGTTATTCGGGTTTAAGGGAGAATCTAATGGTGCAGGGCTGTTGATCAGTCCGGCAGCTGGAGAAGAATCAAATGCTAAACCCACTGTAGCAAAGTGAGCATTTAGCTTTTGTAAAATGATACCTTTGTCAGAAATAGTGATGTCATTGGTGGATATTTTGAGTGGGATGGAAGGGGGAGTTCTATGCTCCTCCACAGTTTTAAGTGTCCACCACATTTTGGCAGAGTTACCTTTTGCGGCATCTAGGGAATCCACATAATATTTAGATTTGGTTGCTCGGAGTAGCTTTGTACAAGAGTTTTGACACTCTCTGAACACTGCCCAGTCAGCAGAAACCTTGGTGTTTTTTGCTGTCGCCCATAATTTGTCCCGGTGCTTTAAGGCAGCCTAGAGATCAAGGGTGAACCAAGGAGAGGAAGCCTTTTTTACTCTGCATTTCACCAGTGGGGCATGCTTGTTTGCTAGGGTTGTGAGCTTACTATTGAGGATATCTACAGCTGCATCAACCGATTTGGCCAGATAAAGGCTTTGCCAATGGATGTGCCTAAGCTAGGCTAGGCAGCTTTCCAGGTTGAATTTGCGGAAGCTACGTTTTGTGACGAACTTGGTGCAGAAGGGGTGCTTGTGTCTTGAAATCTTGTGCAGACTGCAATATTGTGGTCTCTAAGGTCATTATGGAAGATGGCTGCATGTTGTATTTTGTGGGTCCTGTTTGTAAGAATTAGATCCAGGATGGTGCTCTTATTGTTTTTTAGGTTGACTCTTGTGGGTTCTGTAACAAGCTGGGAGATTCCAAACTTGTCACACATGTCCTTTAAGGCATTTGCTCTGGGTGACAGCCAATCCCAGATCAGATCTCCAAGGATGATGGATTCATTGGAGTTGGATTCAATAATATTTCTTAATGTGGAAAGGAGTTCAATTTCCCCCTGTTGGTGGCCTGTAACAGCCAACAATGCTAAATGTTTCAGATGATGGAAGAGAGAGTCTGAAGACCAGACATTCGAATTCCTTTGGTTTGGACAAAGAGAGGAATTCAGTGGCATGGTATTTGGATTTACATAAATGACAACCCCACGCCCCCTTGTTGGTCAGTTCCGTCCGAATGTGTTAAAGGAGGGGAACATGATCTGTTGATCTGCGGTGCTGGCTTTAAGTGAGGTTTCAGTAATGACTAGGCTATCCGGATTGGTGTGGGAAATCCATACTTTGATTAGGTCATGTTTTTTCACCAGGCTACAGATGTTGACCAGTGTTATTTTCAGCCCTGGGGCTGCTGCAAAATTTGATGGAGAGGTCATTGGGGCGGGGGGCTGGTGTACTTCAACATTTCCGAGCAGAGAAGAAGGAGCATGATAAGTTTCTTCAGGTTAAGCCTGAGGAACACAAACTCTTTTCTGATGGCAGTCTTGGGAGGTACTGGAGTGGGGAGCCTAGGCATGAGTTAGAGGCAGGAAGGAAGGGATGTGAGTGTGAGCGATAAGTCCCAGATGGCTAATTTTTGTGGGGAGATAAAAGTAATCGCAAGTGCAGTGGAAGCCAGGTTCCAAGGGGAGTGCATGAGAGAGATGCCTGCCAGATCATAATGGGAAAGTGAGGAGTTGGAGTCTACCTTGGGTGTTAAAGGGTTGGGGGGGTGATGAGAGGGGCACATTGTGCTGAGCCAAGTAAGGATGAAGTGCGCTCATAAGGATGAATACTGCTAACATGGGTGGAGGTAATAATTACTAAGTAGAGACAGTGGTGATTTTTTTTTACTATGTAGTACAGTGTTGGATAGTACTGGTTGCAGTCTACAACTTCTGAAATATTGAGTGCTGACTGCAGAGAGTCAAAGGGTTATTTACACTGTACATTACTTGGAGAGTGGTTGACCTAAAGGTCAATGTCACTAACTTCTGGGCAGTCCCTGAGTGGCTGACAAGGTTCAAAACCCACAGTGGGGGGCAATAAAGAGGAGACAGTCAATAGAAAAGACACACAAATTTAAACCTGGATGTAGGCTGCGTATATTATTATAGCAGCACACTGCTCACATTGGCAAAGGCAGACTACCCTGCACAGGAGTTTACTTCAGGGGCTGGTAATTTCATGGAGACTAGAGGATTAGTCACAATTAATATACTAGGAGCAGACTTGGCTAAATGGTTAGCACTGCTGACTGCAGAGCAACTGCACAAAAGCAGACTGAGTTTGAGCCTTACAGAGGGGGAGATTGGGGGCTGGATGGAGAAGCCCAGCAATTTATGTTATTTATAAGTGTAGATGTGGTTTATGTCTATGTGGCCTAGAGGAAGTTGTCACAGACTTGGGAGAGGAGTATGTACCACAGGCAGGTGAAAGAAACTCACAAGGGGATAAGAAGCAGGAGGTGACAATAGAAGTGGAGGAGTAGTAATTAAGGTGGTGCGGCGAGGGACAGATGCAGAAAAATCTTATGGGGACAGGTGGGAGGAGTCCAGAGTTATACAACAATATGATGTGAAAGCTTATATTTCAGATTCTGAGTAGAACAGTATTAGAAGAAGGAAAAGGTTGAGTAGGGTATTGAGGGAAAAACAAGATGACTGTACGGCCTAGTGGAAGTGTATTTGTAATAATGACAAATGGGAAGTGTCCAGTAAGTGAGCAAGAAAAACGATGCAACAATGCAAGGTTTAAAGGTATCAGCGAGGCTCATTTGGTAGTGCGTTGCCCTCTTGGCTAGAAGATCACTGGTTCTAGTCTCATATCAGTTTTGAGCTGATACTATACATGCTGGCATCAAAGTACAATATTAAGGGGATGCTGCCCTCTCAGGGTGAGCTGTCTTTTGGATAAGACATTATTTATTTAATTGAATTTTCTTAACCAGGTTGGCCCACTCAGACAAGCATGTCCCTTTTTCAGGGGCAACCCAGAGTTGATTACATATAGCAATAGTGTTGTATAACATTCCGAGAAATAGAAATCACAGATATATAATCAGACATACATGGTACCTAGTAAATTACAGAGACAATATGGCATATACATAAATACATTTAGTTTTGTTGACATTAGATAATATTGCCAAATGCGCATACAGGCAGAGTTTAAATCCTTGTAAGGGAGAGTATTATTAGAAGGTAGAGATCCCAAAAGCCACTGGGTAGAGCCAGAAGCAACATCAGTGGTTACACATGCACTGGTTACTCTCTAATAAATAGGACTTGGGGCTTTTCCTAAACAGCGCAGAGGTGGTGTAATTATGGATCTCTTGCAGGAGCGTATTATAAAGGGCTGAGGCAGTGAAGAAGAACCTCCTGCCAGAGCTTGTTCTTACCCGTAATATTTCTGGTAACAGACAGGAGGAGCAACGCAGGAGCCTCATGTGACAGGTGAGCCCTATCTGGGGTGGATGCCCATGTGTGGGATATCTGGGGTCCCTCCCCCTATTCCTTTCACTCTTTGTTTCTGTGGGACAGCCGCTCACGCTGGGAATGAAAATGAAATCTGTTTGCTATATGCTTGTCTATTTTAGGGTGTCATAATTAATGATTTAATGGAAATAAAGAGAAAAAGATACGATGAGCTCCAAGGGTTGGCAGGAGAAGGGAGAAGAGGAGTGCACCCTAGTTATCCCACCCCCCTTGCAAACCCAATGGAACCCTCATGGACTTACTATCTTATTAAAACTATCTTTTGAGATGAAACAAAATGGAAACATAAAACCCCCTTAACCAAGAAAAGAGGAGTTAAGTCTAGGCTAGAAAAGATAACATTTATGAACATGTATGTCTTTACTGCTTGATGGGAACTCCTGAAAATAAGAGGTTTATGCTGGTTTTAGCAAAAAGGGGTTGATCACCTGACGCTGATGTCATCCATGAAAGGTATAAAAACCCACCACTTGGAGTAACAAGGATAGACGGGGAATCAGTTGAATACTGACTACCAGGTGAGGAGGACCTCAGAAGTGTGGGCTTGTTTCCACACTGTTCTGTTTGCAAAGGCTGGAGCTACAGTAAGCCTCAGGACTTTTTGAAATTAGAAAGTTTGCTGGATATTGGACATTGAATAACCTTTTGCTTTCTGTATGTTTATTATTTTAAGTTTTTTATTTTCTGATTTGAATAAAATAATGTACATTTGCGGTTTAATGCACCTAACTTCTGGTTTGTTGTGTCTGTTTTATCCCACACCTTCGCACCTCATCTAGGGTTTGGCCTTGAGGCTGGGGGTAGGGATCTTTGTCATTTGAAATTGAGGCAGAGCGGTGGAAAAGCCATTCTCTTCAAGTGAGGGCCAGTGAGGTGCAGTGGATAAACTGCAATGGGGATCCCTTGGGAAGGCACCTGCCACAAATCACCCAGCTTTGTTGTACATTAAAATGAGGTCCTGCCTTTCTTTCCTTGTTCAGGTGGATGTTAAAGATCCACGGCACATCTTGAAAAGAACAAAGGAATTTCCCTGGTGTCCACACGTTTCCCCCATTCACTAAAAAATACTACCAACAGCTTAATGAGTTTTTCTGTGTCTGTATTCCTCCTCCCTGGGTCGAGGCTGAAAACAGGCTGTACTGTCTAGCCCTCCTTTCCTAGTCAGCAACTAAATAAACCAATATGTAAATAAATATAAAGAAGGAATTGGGCCACCAGTAAAAGAAATTAATCACACAGCCCCCAAAACCCGCACGTTTCTAGGGCTAGTCCATTTTTTCATAGGGTATTTGCATGAAAACAGAGCATCCGTGCCTTAGAGTTCATTTGATTGTGATGGTTCATCCCAAGCAGGGACCATCATCCTCATCTTCTGACATCACAGTCATTTCCCCACTACTAGAGTGTGATGCCACAGGGAAGAGAAGGATGGCCTTACACTACAGAAATTATTGTGATTTCATAAGATGAGGCTTTTCAGGTTGAGACCTGGCTGCCACCATCTTAGGCATACTGATATTATGCGTCACTGACATGCAGTCAGTCACCATAAGGGGAGGGGAAATTGCCTGTTAACGAAAAACCATATTCAGGTATAATTAGCACTAACAATACTTACCCATAGCTAATCTGACTTTTCCCCATTTATATTTATTTAATGTTATGACTTATTTGCTTAGGATACCCAGCTGAGATACAGCATCTTGTTTTCAGTGGGGTCCTGCTTCTACTAATTTCTGTGACTAGGTGGACTGGAAGACTGGGAGGATAAGTGACTTACCCAAGGTCGCACAGTGAGTATCTGGCACTAGCAGATTTGAACCTATGATCTACTGGCTCCCAAACTTGTGTTCTAACAACTCAGCCACACACTGACTCATTAAATCTTTGTTCAATTGCTTTTCTAGTCAAGAAACAGTTTTCCAGGATATTTACCAGTAGAGCTGCCTCCTAGCCTGATATTCATGAAGTATTTGCTCAGTTTTGTCTTTGCTTTTTTTTTTTTTTTTCATTCTTTTTGTTATTTTACTCCAGTCCTGCTTCAGCACTGGCTGTTAGGGAAGTGAAGCAGAGCAACAACACCAAACCGGTGGCGTGGTCGGGAGCATGGCAGTTGGAGTTCAATGCGAAAAAGTGCAAAGTCCTGCACTTTGGAGCAAATAACCCAGAGAGGGGTTACCAGCTGGGAGGGGCCCAGCTAGGTTCCACCAAGGAGGAGAAGGATTTAGGGGTGGTTGTAACATGGAAGATGAACAATACAGAGCAGTGTAGGAGGGCAGCAGCGAAAGCCAACAGGATGCTGGGTTGTATAATGAGAGGGATGTCCTCCAGGAGCAGGGATGTGATCCTGCCTCTCTACAGGGCACTGGTCAGGCTGCATCTGGAGTACTGTGTGCAATTTTGGCACCCATATCTGAAGAAGGATGTGAAATTGCTGGAAGGGGTACAATGCAGGGCAACAAGGATGATCCAGGGATTGGAGCACAGACCATATGAGGAGAGGCTGAGAGAGTTCAACATGTACTCCTTGGAGGAGAGAAGGGACCAGAGGGATATGATTGAGACCTTTAAGTACGTGTAACCACCCAGTCCCCTGTTGTTACTAGAATACCATCAGTGTCAGTGCTAGGTAGGGAAGGCAGCTGGTGAATAACTAGTTAAATGGGTTTTTCACCTGCTCTTTCTCTGTTTACTTGGTCTCAGCTAAGATGAGAGAGTTGATGTCATTTAGAATTCTCTCAGCATAAGCCACGGCAGCATGCTGTGAGTGGGGAGTTTTAGAATCTTGGGTTAGTTCTGAGCCAGAGTGCAGAGTGAGCAGTTTGAGGAGCGAAGAGCTGCTGTGTGGGCTCTGTAAGGAGAGCCTATTTTCTCACCCTAGTGCTGAGAAACATCTGCCTACCAAGAGAAGTGGTGGAAACTGTTGTCAGCTGAGCAGGAGGTCCTGATTTTCCATACCTGGAGAGATGGAAAATGACTGCCAGGATGGATCCAAGGGGCAATCCCCTGGCTTTGATCCAGGACTTTGAAGCTGCCTGTTTTGTTTTTCAACTGTGAGTAATCTGGATTTGTGCTTCCCAGAGGAAGGTACCTGCTTTTTGGGGTGTACTCTGATAAAGGGAAATATGCACCATTTCTGTGTTAAGTTGAGACTGTTCTCATGCTTTTAAAGTTGGCTGCCAATTGTGGAGTCCCCACAGATTTGGCACATTGTTCAGGACTTTAGTTCTACACTCAAAAGTAGTGTTTTCTTATACAGGATGTGAAAGTCATTCTAGGATGCATATTTCTTACTGTTTTACTAGAAGTTGAGGTGTAACTCTGAAAGAATGGCTGGGTATGGACGTGCAAGCAAAAGGTGGGCAGCTGCCCGCCCCCGTCTGAAGTGACTAGTTCAGCACTACAGGTTCTATAAGGGCTCCTGCTTATTCAGAGCATGGTGACCAATGCCTGAAGTTTACTCCCTAGTGTGGGTTGTGCTAATTTTGAGCACCAGTATGCTGTGTCGTGGCCAGTTGCCACATTGCAAAAAGTTTAAGTCCTATGTCATATGGGAGTTGTGTGCTAAGTTGTGGTCAGTGCCACTAGGAGAAAATGTGTGTTTCAGCTGAGGCCATTGCCACTGATCAGAATTTGAGGTCCTGTGACATATGGGATATGTAAAGTTTCTATCTGATATAGATTTCTGTTGTTCTGCCATTGCCTTGTGCCACGATGTATAAGCCTTGGAGGTCCACCTTTGCTTTAGTGTACCATCTTTGGAATAAAGTCACACTCTAGAACCCCAGCCTGGTTAGGACATTCATGTTACTGCTTTTTGTGTGGAATTACTGGGTGCCCTTTCAGAAGTACAGACCTGGCATAGCTCTAAGTAAAAGTTCTCTCCTCAGGACCTGGGTATTTTGGTCATCTGTGTGTGTGAATTTGCTTTTGTGCACCTCCACCCCTTTCTGACTTCTAGAAGTAATGAGCCTGGTATACATTCCCAAAGCTAGGGATGGTACCAAAAAGTGCCCGAAGTAGTTTGGGTGCCCAGTCGAGGGTACCAAGGGGTAGCTTACTATGCAAAGTAGCAGGGGTTGGTGGTTACATACATAAAGGGGATAAACAAGGCAGGCACTGAAGGGATATTCAGGCTAAGGAGAGGGAGGGACACGAGAGGGCACAGCCTTAGATTGGAGTGGGGAAGATTTAGGATGGAAATGAGGAGACACTTTTTCATGGAAAGGGTTGTGAAAGAATGGAATGCTCTACAGGGGGAGGCGGTAGCCTGTAAGACAGTGGAGAGTTTCAAAAGGGGATGGGACAAGGTGAGAGTGGGGGTAATTGGGAAGGGAAGGGGGCAGGGCATCTGTAAGATGAGGATGCTAGCTGCACATTTGAGCAGACTTGATAGACCAGGTGGCCTATTTCTGCTGGCAAATTTATATGTTTGTATGTTTGTAAGAGTAAATCAGCTATAGCAGGGTGTGCGTTAAAAGGATTTTAATGCATGTTCCACGGAAATAAGGCCCTGGGCCAAAGGCTGAGTGTCAGTTTGCCACTGGGAAGTACATTCAAATCTTCAGTGCACACCCTGGAGTGCCCTGTTGAGCTCATAAAATGTCTCACTGCTCTTTTTAATTATATGTGAAGTGAAACATTTTTAATGTGATGTTTATTTTACATAAATCATTTGATTAAACGCTCATACATGAAAGAGTCCCTGATTTTGTAGGTAACAAAACTTTTTAGCCTTGGTAATTAGATCTGGCACCAGACTGTACAGTGCTAGGAATTTAATGCATGGTCAGGTGATATTGTCTCTTGGCCAGTGAAGTTTCTATATTTTGTCTTGCCATTTTATAAAGCCAAATAAAGAAAAAATAGCACTGTAAAAATTAGTTATGGGAGGACTGATTTTGTGTATGGGAGGATCGATTCTTTGTATGGGAGGATCAATTCTATGTATGGGAAGACCAGTTCTGAGCCAGATCAGAACCTTCTCAGAAAGGCCCGCCTGCATCCAGCTTTGGACATCAGTCAATTGTGACTTGATTCTGACTTGACCAAGTTCAATCTTTTGGCCAAGTTCAGATTTTCAAATGACCCAGTTCTGTCCTAGACCTGATAATGTAAGTGATTTTGAAGCTTAATTTTTATTAAAAATTAGAGATCGATTGAAAAACACATAAAATAACTATTTGAAATATTAAATGTCATAAAGTGCTGATAAAGTGGATGAAGGGATAATCTGATTCTGTCATTTGACCTGGTCGGCATTTCACTGACTTGGTTCTGCACCAGTCTGGAAAATGTACCGGTTTTGACAGACCAGAGTAAATTAGAAGTTTTTGGAGAAAGTTCAGAGCCAGAATCAGAACTGGGTCACAGCCAGGCCAGCACAGTTGTAGTGTTACCGCTCACAATGCCGATGGCCTGGGTTTGAGAATGAGCTCAGGACATTGGAGGGTTGGCCCGGGAGGTGAGCCGAGGGTTCCAGAGGATGCTCTCCACCTCAGGGCGGTTGGGGGGAAGTCCGATTCCACTGTGCTATTGCTACCTGACTGACATCAGGTGGCAGTGCAAGAGGGGCTGCAGAAGCAGGGAAGGGCGCAGACGGGCTGTGACATGCAATGCACATGCATAGGTGCACACATGCTGGGAGCTCTTCTTGGCATCCACTAGGGAGAAAAAAACCGGAGAAACCTGGAGTATCAGCCACTGCAGGAGGATGTCCACCCCTCACCGCAGGCCCAACACTGCAAACCGTGGTACTCCCCCTCAAGCACCTGCCCTGTCTCCATCAGGAGGTAGCGGACCCCTCCAGATGGCCCCACTCTGCGGTTTAAGCCAGGGTGTAAATGGAAGTGATAAATCCCAAGGAAGGTGGGTGATGGGATTGGATGAGTAGAAGAAGAATTAGCATTTATATAGCGCTTTTCATACATCCAAAGCGCTTTACAAGCAGTGCTAGACTGGTAGTGAAGTGACTGAATGTGTGGTGGCAGCCATATCGCACATCATCACCCACACACAGCCTGGATAATTGCATGAACCGGTTTATGGGAAGGGGAATGTTGGCCAGGACACCGGGAATGTTCCCTACTCTTTGCGAAGAGTGCCCTGGGTTCTTTTACTTCCACCTGGACAACACCAGGATGAGCAGAAGGGACCTCGGTTTAACATCTCATCTGAAGGACGGCACACCCCAGTAGTACAGCACCCCGCAATACTGCACTCAGATGCCAGCAATTTTTAGGTGCAAGTCCAATCCCGGTGTGGGACAAGAACCCACAACCTTCTGGTTCAGAGGCGGATGTGCTACCAACTGAGCAACACTGACACCAGTAGTAGACAGAACAAATGGGGGCCAGTTGGTATGTAGGGAAGAAAGTATACTAAATTACGAAAAAAAAAGTTCCAGGTCACAGCCGACCCTCCATTCCTAGTAAAAATGCTTCATGAATGACAGCAAAATAATAAAACTAAAGTACTAAGTGCGTCATGAAAACCAAAGATTCATAAAAATAGACTAGTATATCTGTTCATGATGCAATGGCCTGTGCCCAACTGGAATGCCCAAACTGATAGCGTACCAACAAGCAATGCTCTTAAGAGTAGGCTCCACTAATCCCACTGCTGGTCGCAGTGAAGACTTTGCCAGTATCTTTGGTCATGATCAGCAGTTCTGTCTCCTTCTTGCTGGGAACGTTCTCCTTCTCTAGCAGCAGGAACTTGTAATCTTTCCGTAAAATATCGTCACTGTTGATGTTCCCAGTGGAAACTGGAAAGGAATTGAAATTTGGATTTATTGAGAAATGGGAAGCAGGAGAGACAGAAAGAGCATGGCTAGGGATAGAGTGGGCAGCAGAGTCAGTCACGATGCAACACAGTAACTTGCAGCCCTACCTCTCATGGAAATATAGAAACAGATACTGACTGCAGATAAGGACTGCTTTGCCCAACTAGTCTGCTCATTTTCCCTACCTACTATAAAACAATATTAAGAACCTTTGCTTTAAAGTCTAACTTTACAGCACGTTCGCTATGTGGACAGCACCTTTTGCATGAGGGGTGGATAAGAGACAAAGCAACTCTGAGGGGTAAAATAAGGGACGTTCCTCATAATCAGGGATAGTTGAGAGGTATAATTGCGGCCCCAGCCCCAGAACTCACATGTGAGTTGAAATGTTCTATGCTTAACTCTATTCAAAATGGCCGCCTGGGCTGAGTGAAAACTCAGAGGCAAAGAACAAAATCACCGGGAACATATCTTACAGATTGGTGATATCCATTTGGAAAGCTGTTAGAATAAGGGGTTTGGTGTAAAAAAGCAGTTTTGGAAGAAGAATAAGTCTATAATTTTAATGTTTGACATTATTTTGTGCCTGCAGCTCCCTCTGTTCAGTCATGGAAAGGTCTATTTTTAGGGTAGACAGAGGAAGTATCTGAGGCAAAATTAGGGATGGCCCTGGAAATTGTGCACAGTTGCAAGGCATGGGCTGGGGAGTGTAGTATCTGTAGAATATGTAATCAGATGATGCAGTGTGACATCAGGTAGTTACACTTACAGGCTGAGATTTCAGCATGCAAAGAACAAGGGGCCAAGCCCCTAACAGCTGGGCTCAGAGGGACTTTTCTTCTAGCTGAACAGTTAGAGCTGCTACCTCTGACACCAGGGGTACAAGAATCAATCTCAGACTCCAACACCTACTCTTTCTGACCATTTCCATTCATTTCCACTTTGGATTGTGTGATTACATCACAAAACAGACAATTCAGGATATAGCAGAATTATACATGTACATCAGGTATTGTTTATTTCATTCAATGCAAGAGATGTCCACAAACAGGGTATGTTGGAAAGATACACCAACGTCTCCATACTAGAATGAACTCACACAGACATGCTATTAATATGAAGATGACTGACAAACCAGTGGGACATCACTTCAATCAGTCTGATCACTCCATCGCAGATATGTCAGTAATGGTCTTAAAAGGACATTTCAAAAATACACAACAGAGACGGGCTTTTGAGATCAGGCTTATTTTACTTCTCAATATGGTGAAAGATGGCATGAACGTAGATTTGGGCTTTATGACACATTACTCTACTTAAATTTACACAGACCTTTGCTTCATGGGATGGACATTTAACAGGACTTCAGTGTGTTGTTTCAGCAATAATGCCCAACAGGGTGTGTGTCGTGCTGGGATAACGTCAAGCTTCAGGTGGTTGGGCACGAGGCCGCAGGCCTAGTGCATCCAACAACTGAGGCATGACATTATCCCAAACGACACATACCCTGGAGGGCATTATTGCCATTATACAATGGCTCATTGTTATAAAGTAAAAAAATAATTTTAAAGAATGTTTTTATTAGTGTGGAAAAATATTTTTGTTTCCTAAGAGGAGAGGAAAAAAAAAAAAAGCTCATCTGCCATAAGCTCATCTGCAGGTTCACAGTGAGGCTAAGACTAGACCCGTGATGTTGTACTGGTTTACATCACGGGTCCAGCCCAAGACTGACCAATCAGAGTCCAGGATTTTTTCTTGCCATTGTATAATGTTTTTTGTTCTTATTTTTATTTTCATAGAATCCCATTTTAACTGGTTATTAACATGTTGGTTTCTCACCAAATAAACATGTGTATGTGTGGGGAGTAGGGGATGTTGGGTTGTCATGTGTGTGTGTGTGGGGGGAGTTCTGTGTGGGGGGTAGGGTAACTTTGTGTGTGCATTGGGGGATAGAAGGATACCGTGTTGTTTCTTGCATGGAGGGAGGGTTGTATGGGGGGAGAGTGGGTTAATAAAGTGAGGAAGTTTGGGGTTATGGTTATATTCAGGTCTATGTCAAAATTATGCTAAAGTGTGTTAGGACTCATGATTCAAATACATTGTGAATATATATGTCTTTCTTCTAGTTATCTTTCCGGGAAGGGGGTTGATTCCATTAAATGTATCAAACCATTTGTTTCTGGGTCTCTTCCTGAGCAGTAATTCAGTTTACAGAAGATTTCCGCCCACGTGCTGGGGAAAATAAATTACAGCCTGGGAGGGATGGAGAATACAGTAAGAGAGAGCAAACCTATATATTTACAAGTATCACACCTAGGCCCTGTCCATACCAAGACATTTAAACTGGTTTAGCAAAGTTAAACTGCTTTAGAACTGTTAAATTTGGTAAGCATCTCAACAAGTCACACTAAACTTAAAAAGGAATGATAAAACATTGGAAAACCAACTCTAAATTGTTAGTAGAAGAGAAGTGGTCTTAGATAGCCTCCTGTGCAGCAAATAAATGGGATTAATTATTTATTAGAAAGATCGGACATGTTTGAAGGCATCTGGCAATCTGTTCTTCATTACTTTAATGTTGACTGTTAAGTTAGTGGAATAAGTTTTATTAGAACACTTTTTACCTTAGTTCCAACTCTTACGCTCCACTTTTTCTGTCTTTTTTTGTTATACTTTGCAATTACAATTTCTGTTTTCATTCTGTTCTATTGCTATGGTTGCTTTAATCTTAATGGTAACTATTATTGTATAATAGTACACAATATTGCAAAAGGTATTAATTGTTGATGTTATCATTTTTCAAATATATTGAATTTTTAAAAAACAATAAAAACAATAATTGAAAAAAAAACTTTGGTCAGTATCCAGTTTTTGATGCCTGTAGTACCATTTTGTAGGACCACTCTGAAGGACGCCTTACAGAGCAGTCTAATGATAAGTTATATGCTAAAATCGATTTAGTTAAATTGGTAAGGTATGGATAGGTCCTTAATTTGCAGAATCATGTTCCGCGTAAAAGTAATCGACTAGTCCCTGGTGCTAGTGGTTTCCACCTCCCCGATCGCCAACCTGATGAAAAATTACTAGTCCTTGGTGGCTAGTGGTCTCCTATCCCTGTTGATTGCCGAAGTAAAAGTAAGTGAATAGTCCCTGATGCTAGTGGTCCCCTTCCCCGTGATTGTCAATCACCGGCCCGATGACAAATTACTGGTACCTGGTGGTTAGTGGTCCCTCCCCAACTTGATTCCCATACTGTATAAGTAACCCCTTCCCTGGCTGCCAGTGGCTCTCCTCCTCCCCAATCCTCTGTAATGTATACTGTAAGCCCTTCCCTGGAGGTTAGTGATCCCTCCCTGCTGATCGCTGACCCCTGAGAATAAAATAATTTCCTGATAGTCTAGTTGGCCTCTGTCCCCACCCCTGCCCCCAAGCCGAACCTGAAGCAGCAGCAAGTATAGCCCTCCTGTCACTGCCACTGCTGGCTGCTGATTGAGCTATCAATGAGCACACTGAACGACAGCTCTGAGCTGTATTTGCTCCAACCACCTCCACTGGTACTGTAAACTGTTCCAGGCATCACCACTCCCATTCTTTTTCACTAAAAACAATGTGAGCATCAACTAACTAGGACACCTGAAAACCAGACCAGATTTGGACTTTGACAGGATACCAGATCTGGAGAGTGTGCTGACCTCTAGTAGTGGACACAGCCAAATGTATTGTTCCTTAGTGCTGTTATGCTAAACAGACAGAACGTTACTGTTAACGTGAAACTAGAAATGGGACTCGTTGGACCACCAGACACCTGCTGTGAGGTAAAAATCTGTCCATTCTGTACTGTTTCCCTGCAGGTCAGAAACTCACCAGCCGAGGTGGACACTCCAGTGCTGACTAGTGTTGGGCTCTGAGGAGCATTCTTCTGCACACCATACACTGCAACAAGAAAGGCAACAGAGAAGAAACATTGAGATTCCAGCAAAACATGTCAGTCTGTACTGCTGCATCTTTCCCTTCTAGACTCGTTACTAATATTGTGGAAGCACTGGATCTGGACTGCACAATGGAACTGTTCAGCTGCTCAGTGTCACTGCAATATTTGTTTGTTTGTTTCTTTATTTGTTTAAAAAGAGTTGGCCAGGAATGAACACTGAGCACTACAACTCAGGGGGCAGTATATATACTGTAGTGGTGTAGAGGACTGAGCTGCAAGCTAGGAGAACTGGGTTTGAATCCCACAGCTACCACTGGTGTACTATGTGACCACGAGAAAGTCACTTAACTTCTCTGTGCTCCCGGGATGCACCTGGAAACAAGCCTCGGCTTAGTGTGTCTTGCCTGGCCAAAAATTGTCAAAATAAAAGAATAAAATAAAAAAAAAAACGTATTTCCAGGTGCATCCTAAGGGAAGAGACAACAGAATAATACAAATAAACAAGATAACACTGCGAAAATAACAATAACTGCAAAGCCATCAGGTGTGGAACTGGTAGCAAGTCAGACAGCTGGTACAGAATAAAAAGAATCAGACATCCACGAATCCAACAAACTCCCACAAAGGGGGCAATTTCAACCAAAGAACCAAACACCTTAAAGGGTGTAGCAACAGATATCTGTGTAAAGGCTACTCCAGACTCACATGGCAACTGAACTAGACTGTGCCACGGTGGGAACCAGCTACTGGATAAAAACCTACCGAGAGTTTTTCTTCTGGTGGTAGCAATGTCAGTCGCTAGGTTAAGGTGTTAGATTACATAGAAATATAGAAACATAGACTTTGACGGCAGATAAGGACCACTTGGCCCACCCAGTCTGCCCATTTCCCTACCTACTGGTTAAGCTGCAGATTCTAGTTAACCAACAGCCTACTTCCTGCAGCCCCAAACTATAATTGCCTTTGGTCTGTCCCATGCATGTTTGAATTCCCCCACTGTTTTAGACCCAACGACCTCCTCAGGAAGGCTATTCCATGTATCCACCACTCTCTCCGTGAAAAAAAAAATTTCCTCACATTACCCCTGAGCCATCCCCCCATCTTTAAATTGTGCCCCCTTGTTCTTACACATCTATTTTTCTGAAACATGCTACCCTCCTGGACTTTGTTGATTCCCTTGAGGTACTTGAACATTTTTATCATGTCCCCCCGTCCCTCCTTTCATCAAGAGTATACATATTAAGCTCTCTCAGTCTCTCTTCACATGGCTTCTGCTGCAGACCCTGCACCATTTTAGTTGCCCTCCTCTGGACTGCTTCCATCCTGTCTATGTTCTTGCATAGATGAGGTCTCCAAAACTGCACACAGTACTCCACATGGGGTCTCACCAACTGTCTGTACAGAGGGATAACAACTTTCCTTTTTCTACTTGTGATGCCCCTTCCTATGCATCCCAGTATCCCCCTGGCTCTCCTTACCGACTTTTCACATTGCTTACCCACCTTTAGGTCATCTGATATGACTGCCCCCAGGTCCCTTTCCATTTTTGTTGTTGTTAGTACCTCCCCTGCTATTGTGTACTCTTCCCCTGGGTTTTTGTTTCCCAGATGCATTACTTTGCACTTCTTTGCATTGAATCAAAGTTGCCATATGTCTGACCATTCCTGCAACCTTGCCAAGTCCCTTCTCATCTTTTCTATCCCACCTTGTGTATCAACTCTGTTACAGATCTTTGTGTCATCTGCAAAGAGGCATACCTTCCCCTCCAGACCCTCTGCAATGTCACCTATAAAGATGTTAAAGAGGACTGGACCCAGTACTGAGCCCTGAGGTACTCCACTAGTAACCCCCCTTTCTTCGGAATGTGTTCCACTCACTATTACCTTCTGCATCCTGTTGTGCAGCCAGTTTGCTACCCAGGCTACCACCCTGGGACCCACTCCCAGGCTGGCTAACTTGATTATTAATCTTTTGTGCGGGACTGTGTCAAATGCCTTGCTAAAGTCTAGGTAGGCCATATCCACAGCCCCTCCCTGGTCTATTACTTTGGTTACCCAGTCAAAGAAATCAATTAGATTCGTCTGACATGACCTTCCTGCTGTAAATCCATGCTGCTTTGGGTCCTGTACCCCGCTGGCCTCTAGGTACTTAACAATTCTTTCTTTCAGAAGTGATTCCATCATTTTCCCCACCACTGAGGTCAAACTTACAGGTCTGTAGTTTCCCGCTTCTGCCTTGCTCCCAGTTTTGTGAAGGGGAATCACATCTGCCCTCCTCCAGTACTCAGGTACCACCCCATCCTGCCATGATCTGTTAAAAAGCGTGGTCGTGATTATAATGTTGTTAGAGTATATTGATATTAACACAGCAGTGAAGGCTGCATCATGTATCATTGTCAGTGGCTCAGTAGGTAGCACACTTGCCTCTGAGGCCGGGAGATCAGAGGGCTGTGGGTTTAGTTCCCACATCTGGCACTTGGGTTAATATCCCAGTACTGACACTGTAGTGCAGCATGAGAGGGGTGCTGCACTTCTGAGGTGCTGTCTTTCAGATGAGACATTAAACTGAGGTGCCCATCTGCCTGTTCAGGTGCATGTTAAAGATCCCATGGCACTTACTGAAAAGAGTTGGGGAATTTCCAAGGTGTCCTGTCCAAATTTCCCTCATTCACTGAAAATACCACCAACAGCTTAATCTGATTCAAGGTCAGTTGGTATTCATCTGTATCCCCCTCCCCCGGGTCGTGCCTGAAAATAGGCAGGATTTGTCTAGTGCACTTACCTGGTCAACAAAAACTAAATAAAACAAATTATAAACTTACATTAATAAATGTTTAACTTTCTACCAGTGTTATGCTTGCTGGACAGTTATTTTAGCCAGTACTGTGGTTGGCGCAGTGCACTTCCATGTTGGAGACACATGCAGGGAGTTGCCTTGGGACGCTCACTGCTGGATGGAGCTGCCAGCATTATGCACTGTTAACAGTAGCCACTAAGAAGGGCTAGGTAGTGATTGCATCTTAAAGCAATAGTGCATGATTGTGAAATTTTTACCTATGCTTTTTTTTATCCTATTTTAGATTGCCCCTTATCTTCTTGCTAATATGATACCCTTCTTTCACCATTTTGAGTTTCCGTTAGCACTTTTTTTCATATTTGAAATAATAAAAGGAACGTTCCTTTTAATATGGCTTGGGTCAGGTTTTTTATCAGTATTCTCAGCTGTTTTTGTACACCTGTTGAACCATATGTGTAAGCCCCTTCCCCCTCAGGTGGGCCTACTATACTACCTCTTTCCCCTGTGGCCAGTTTTCCTCTTGGGCAGTTTGTGTCTGCCCCCTGGGGAGTGTTTCTTTTGCCCGTGCCCTCTTAAATTGGGGTGGCTTGGAAATTTTCAAAGAGGAGTCAGTGGGCTGGAGACAGGGCCACTGGGACGCGTATTCAAACCCCGGGCCTGGGAGATTTTCAGGCAGCTCTATGTGGCATGGCTACATGTAAGGGAAAAGGCGAGAAGTTTGTAGGAGAATGCGGATGTGGGGGCTAAGGGTCCATTTTCTTGGATGGCATTAGTGGACGGATGATCGGAGGGAAGCCCATTGTTTGCCAGGGCAGAGACTGGAAATCCTGGGTGCCCAGTTTAAAAGGCATGGCAGTGGGCTGCCACAGCAGTGGCAGGACCTTACAGTGGTGGCAGTGCTGAGAAGGTTTTGTCCCTGTGTGGCACACTGTCCAGGCTGGTGGAGGGGACTGCACTGGGATCTCATGATATTGTACCTACCGTGCCCGTGTCTGGGGCAGGATCCATATTAGGCCCATTTAAAATGCAGTGGAAAGAGTAAGCGAAGGGTGGGAGCCGTGTCTCGCATTTTCCTGCGAACCCCTGAAGTTCTATTTCAGAAAGAAAGAGGTCTGGTGGATTGGCAAGGTTTTCAGGGTGACTGCGGAAAGTTAATAGGTCGCAACAACCTCCACGTTCCTGGAATAGGTAGGAGAGGGGGAGTAGGTCATTGCCTCATTTAATGCACTCTTCATTCTATGGGCTTGTTTCCGGCTCACAAGGGCATCAGTGTGGAACTTGCGCCTGGCTAGCATTTTGGCTGAAATCTGTAACTTCGCACTGTATATGTCTCTCTTGTGGTCCTCTGATCTGCTTGAACCCCCACTCCATGGAACTGTGCACTTTAAAAATTATTTTATTAATTATCTCATCTTAATAATGAAAGCAACTGATTAAATGTTTTTATTGTTCTTATACCCCAAGTGTGCTGGGATTATTTAATATGAACTAATCCTATTTGCTTCCTCTGAGAAGTAGCCTCTGTCCAACCGGGCTGGCCAGAAGTGTAGCAGCTTGATTTTGGTTGACCACACGTTTGGTGAGAAAATCATTGGGGGCCATGCTGTTGAAGACCTGCAAGCAAGATAAGACCTTTCCTTCTTAAAGACAGAGACTCCTGTAGGTTCTGATTTGTGCCCCTCTCCTCCCATACTTTCACCATCAGGGCCCCTAGACAGTGGGAAGGGGGGTTACACAAGGACAGTGAGCAGTGTCTGCTACATGTTAGTTCATTATATTCACAAGCAAAGTGATCTTAAACAGCGGGAGTTCAAAAATAAGAGAATACTGATAAAAACCTGGTCTTGACCGTATTAAAAGGAGAGTTCCTTTTATTATTTCAACTGTTTAAAATACGTGGTGGAGCAGCCTCAAAGTTAATGAGAAAAGGTATCATGCAAGTGGAGAATTTAGGGCATTCTAAAATAGAATGAAAAAGTGTAGGTCAGAATTTTCACCACTATCACATTGAGTTTCTCCCCTTCCCCATGCAACCAGTCAGAGCAGTATTTTGACTCTTCAGTGCAGTCATCACCATCTCAGCCACCAGGTAAATGCTGTAGTGTTCTTGTAGTTTTGGGGGGGTGGATATTTGGGGGGAGGATAAAAACTAGCCTTAGCGAAGGCAGGGGTAAAGCATCTCAACTCTCAATGCCCAGACACAGTAACACCAATTTTCATGGCTTTCCAGAACTCCTGCTGGTTACAGTTAGAGGACAAAGATTCGCATGTGCTTTAGATGTCAGTTTTCCCTGGATGACAAAAAAATGATAGCTTCACCCAAATCATGACGATTAAAACCCACTTCATTTTAATTTTTTTCCTTTTTGCAGACATATTTCCTGTTGTAAATACTGAAGAACTGCAAGACCGACCTGCGGAGGTAGTCACTCCACTGCTTGCCATGATGGGACTCGGAACCAGGTTGTTCTGAACTCCATAAACTGCCAAGAGAAAGAAACAGAACAATATATCAGGAAAGGGAGAAGCAGAAAGCAGTGAAAAAAAAAAAAAGAATTACTAACTACCCTAACTTAGAGAATCGCAAGAAGGTACTCTTACGAAAGCAGTACCAAATCAGACATATACATTGGCATAGTCTGGAGAAATACTTGTTATACTTGTCAGAATTGTTAGCCCAAAGAAAACTATGTTATTACCACTTCTAATGCTATTACTACTACTACTGCTACTGTTAAAGCTTCTTTTAATACTACTACTTTCACTTTTTTTTAATTCAAGTTTATTGAACAACTTGGGTACGAAACAAATTGATACAGATTTCCAGCGTCACATTACATATAAAATCATAACATTGTTTGACAGGTCAGCATTAACATAGCGCCACAGTGCATTCAGTTCATCACCACATATTACATATGGTATCCAAGTAACCCTGAGTTTTCAAGCCCCTTGGTAACCCCTACCCCGATGTCCCTCGGAGCAGACGATGGGTACTGCCTTCAACGTATTCTAAGTCTATAGGGCGGCGTAAGGGTCTCTATCTACCAAATACAATATCCATCTTAACCATTTTGATGTAAAGCTGGCCATATGTTGGCTAACCTGGGAAAGTCAGTTGTTCCATCCTATAAATGTCTTGTGCCACATCAATCCAGTTTTGGTGTGTTGGGGGATCTGGCTACAGCCAGCATTGAGTTAAGGCTTTTTGCACCACTGCCAGCAACATGCACCACAAGAAAAGTGCATCCCTTCCTCACACTCCATCTGGGAGGAGTCCCAATATGGCATATGGTACTGTCAGGGAGGCCATCTAGATTGAACAACAGAGCCTCACCCACTTCCCTCCAAAACTCAGAAAGCTTCAGGCAGGACCAAAAGATATGTCAGTGGTGTGCCCTAGACTCTGTACACAACTTTCAGCATCACTGTGAGGAGTCAGCCACCCATTTCCCTTGTATTACAGTACCAGGGTATAAAAGAAACATGTTTTAATTTTCCATCTATATTCCTGCCCACAGAGGTGAGTCTGTGGTACTAAAAACTGACTGGAAGATCTTGGACCAGTCTTGGTATGATAATGTCAAGTCATTCTCTCCCACTTTTGTTTAATCTTACTGTTCTGATCTGTGGTCAGGTCTTGGAATACTTTCTAGAAGGCTGAAATCTACCCGGTGGCCATCACTCCCCCAGTATGTTCTACGTGGTTTTATTTATTTATTTATTTTTTGTTCTTTGGTAATAAGGTAAGGCCTACTAGGCCCAAGGTCTGCTTTCAGGGGTGACCCGGGAGCACTGGGGAGGTTAAGTGACGTGCACTGGGTCACACAGTATGAAAGTGGAGGTTGTGGGAATCAAACCCAGGTTTACTGGGTATACCAAACTCATTCTGCTAACCTCTAGGCTACACTGCCAGGATTGTTTCTCTTAAATGACTGATTGATGGTGGTGCCAGCAGTTGCATGTTTTGTGTTTGAACGTATGCTGTTGTCCGAAAGGATCTGAAAAGATCAGAATTATTTAAGTTAATCATTTGTGTCAGGGTGTTGAAGTCAACCAGCCTACCCTGAGATAAGAACTGAGTCAGGGAGAAAAGACCATGCCATGCCCAGCGTTGGAAACCTGGGTCCAGGGATGATGGTGGGAAGGCTGGGTCCCATGCCAGCCATTGAAACAGCCACAAGTAAGGGTCCACATTCACTCTGTCCCACACTCTGTATACTACCTCGGGCTTGTTTTTGACCACCAGTAAGGTGATATAGGAATTGTTATGTCTAAACCCACTAACACCCTGTCTCCCAAGGGGCGCTCCCCCTTCTTCTATTTGCTCACCTGGCTTCCTCTTCTTCTGTCTGCTCTGTCCTCTTCCAGGTGGACTTACACATTAGCACTGCCCAGAGGAGCAGAGCGTGGACGTGTACTGCACAATAATACAGCTCCAGCTCAGAAACTGTCTCCTCCCTGCAGACTTCCCCATTTGTAATAGTTATACCTTATGCAGAGCCACCAACCAGCCCAGGGATATTTAGAAAATGACTTTTGCCAGTCTAGGAACTGCTTTTTAAGGATCAGCATCAGGACACATTAAAAAATATATAAATACAATGGAAAGTCATTCATGACAAAAAACAGTTCTAGAACAGAGGTGCAAGTTTATAAGTGCCCATCTTCTGAGGTCCTCTTGAACACTTTGATGTAACATTGGCACTGTAGAGTTTAGTTGGGTCGTTTGTCCCATGAATATCCAATTACTTTTTCTGAGCAGCTTTCCACGGGAAGAGTTTCTTTGATTATTGTGAGTGGTTATTTCTGCTACTACTTTTAATACTATTACTGCTTCTCATAGCACTGCTTCTACTACTACTACTTCTTCTATTACTGCTCCTTCTACTACTACTTCTAGTATTACTACTATTTCTAGTACTACTTCTACTATTACTATTACTACTTCTAATACTACTGCTTCTACTTCTACAGTTACTTCTACTATTACTACTACTTCTGATACTGTTACTTCTGGTACTGCTTCTACTATTACTCCTACTACTACTTCTGATACTACTACTTCTAGTACTGCTTCTACTTCTACTGTTACTACTACTTCTACTATTACTGCTACCACTGCAGCTACTACTTCTACTCCTCTTCCTACTGCTACTTCTAATAGATCTACTACAACTACTTCTACTATTACTACTACTTCTTCTACTAGTACTCCTTTTACTACTACTTCTTCTCCTCTTTCTTCTACTACTACTTCTAATACTACTACTTCTAATACTACTACTCCTACTACAACATCTAATATTACTACTTATACTATTACTTCTAATACTACTACTCCTTCTACTACTACATTTACTACTATTTCTAATACTACTACTCCTTCTACTGCTACCTCTAATACTACTACTATTTCTAATACTACTAGTCCTTCTTCTACTATCTCTAATACTACTTCTACTACCACTGCTAGTACTTCTAATACTAGTCCACCATCTACAACTACTTCTACTATTACTCGTTCTACTGCAGCTTTATCTACTATGTTTTGCACTACTCCAAACAATCTACTTTCAAATAGTCTATTTTAAATGGAAACTGCAAGAGTCTGTGGACTATACAGTTTCATGACCAGGTCAAGATATACTCAATAACTCAGGCAGCCCAGCTGTTCCACTTCTACTGATGGTGTCAGTTTTAGAAATCCACTGCCTCCTGTAGCAAATTTTACAGCAAAATCAGCCATTCTGTGAGAAATGGATCATAGACCTGTCATCATATGGACTGTATCCCCAATCCCAGCATTGCTGTTTAGCCCTTAATAGGAGTCAATCATGTGTCACCAACCTGTGGAGGATGAGGTTAACCCCGCGTTGAGGGTTGGGGAGCTGGGAGCCATGTTGTTTTGAACTCCAAACACTACGAGAGAGAGAGAGAAGAGGCAGAGACCCAGCGTCAGTAACATCACACAGTGTATAGTTTGCATAATTAGATAAGTGTCCTCAGCTATATAGATAAAGTCATAGAAAGAGTCCTCAAAGTCATGCTTTACATTAATACTCATGAGTGGGGGAGAGCAAATATTTTGGGTATTTAACCTATTTATTTATTTATATCTCAGAATTACAAGACCTTTAGTCCAGAGACTCTTTTACAAAGATTCCACATCTGAATGAAATAATACAAGCAGGCAAAACTTGGTACAGTAATACAAGCCAGATGATACAGTTACACAGCAAGAGCAAAAACAGAAAACTACTTATTCTCTCTGTATTCTCATTTTTTAGAAACTGCCGTTTTATTTGCTAAACATTTCAGCCAATTATGGCAACACCAGACATACCTTATTATGTGCCGGATTCTGCCCTACAATATAAGGGATATGAGCATGTCAAAAGGCAAGGTGAGTGTTGCTGAACTGAGTACCTACATCTGTAAACTGCACAAAGTCAGGGCTGAGGGCAGAGGAACCCCCAACCTTTGTAAGCTCAGGTACTTTGTATATGGCCCCATTTGTAGTGCTGTACTTCAAATCTCTTGCAAACTCTAGTTGATGGGAAAGACTTTGGGTGCTGTTTGCCCACATGCATTATTTTATTCCCTCTGCATGTGAGCAATTTTAATTGCTTAAATCATGATGATCCTGGCACTTTACATCTGTTTGCAGGAAAATATTCCATACAAAGGCCCCAAACTGGTGTAGGGCATACCTCGCAAGGGTGTGCATTACATATTATGCTATGCATTTTACATCTAAATTTACCCCTTTGCTCTACGAAACAATAGCGACGCTACACGTACTGTAGTGTTGGAATGATTTCTGGAACTACAAACCATTAAATAGTTAAATTAAATTCACAGACACATCCTTCAAAACTAAATACAGTGTAAGGGGATGACTATTTTTATTCAAAATATGCTTTAATTTGAGAAATGCACTGTATACTTTGGCAATTTGCTTTGCATTTCTAGGATTAGTACTGCACTTTTTAAGATTGACCTGTTGAGTGGTAGGGTACAGAAGGCTGATTCCTGTAAAGTCATCTACCATGTAAAAAATGCTACCAGATTTTTTTTTAATTTTTTTATTTTATTGCAACTAGAATTACAAGTACCTTTGAGCCAGGCTCTTTTACAATGGTTCCACTTCAGAGAACAAATATAATACAAGTTACAGAAATAGGAACAAAATAATAAATAGGTCAGCATATTAGGTTACAATGGTAAATCAATACAATAGGTAGAATAAGCAGAATGTATACATGGGAACACAGAGTAACAGAGGGATAAGTAGGAGGGAGGGTGGAAGATGAAGATAAACGTGAGGAGCGAAGTTGGAGAGGGCAGGAATTGCAGCCAAAGGGCATGGTCATCAACTGGGAGCAGGCTGAAACTAGTCAACAAAAAGGGAAAGATCATTGAGGGCTCAGAAGAGGCGGGGTGAGGGGGAGAGTCAGGAGTGGTGAAAAGAAAGAAGAAATAAAAAAGTAACAGAGGAAAAGGAGGAGGTGGAGATGTGGTAGGTGATAGTTGGAGGGAACAAAAACGAGAGGGCTGAGGAGATTCTAGGTAGCATTCACAGGAGCTAGAGTTAGTAAGGTGGAGGTGGAGTTTATGTTTGAATGAGTCAAGGGTGGTAGTGGAAGAGATGTCAGGACTGAGCGCATTTAACCAGCTAGGCACTCTGAAGGCAAAGGATCTTTGGCCCTGAGAGGTGCGACGGCGGGGAACCTGAAGGAGCTGGTATTCAGAGCCCCTAGTTTTACATGGCTTTAGTCAAGAACTAAGCAGTGCTTGGACTCCTGGCAGAGCAAGACCCATGGTTACTTTCTTTGCCATAATGCAGGTTTGGTATTTTATGCGATTTGAAAGTTGAATCCAGCCAGATCGGGCATTAAGCACGAGAAGACTGCTGGTGGCCCCTTCTACCCTGCTTACTCTATCATGGTATTTGAGATGGTGTAGCGAAGGGTGACCAGGATGATTCCAGGATAGCAGGGCAGATTTTACAGGGACCAGCTTAAGGAACTGAACATGTACTCACTGAAGATCAGATGAGGGAGGGGTGATATGATAGAGACCTTCAACTTACGGAAAGGGATGAACAAGGTGAACTGTGAGGAATTATTAGCATGAGTTACAGTTCAAGAACATGGGGGTATGAGTGGAAACTGGTGGGGAGGGAGGTTCATAAGGAATATGAGAACTTTTTTTTTTCAGAAAATGGCGAGACCATGGAACAGTCTGCCAGCTGAGATGGTGTGCCCTAAACCCATAAACGGTTTTAAGCATGGCTAGGATAGAGTGAAAGGAATAGTGGTTACTCAATGCCATAGCAGTAGGGAGGGGAACATGGGGGTTGATAGTGAGGGCTAATACCCTGTATGGACAACAGGTCCTGTGGTTTAATAGGGAACTCTGGGCAGACTGGAAGAACCTTTAGTCTTCTTCTGCTATCATTGTGTGTGTTTCTATAACATTACTGGAGACATCATTTATGGTTCCTAATATGTCACATAATTGCAGCTGCCTGGATGTTAGAAGACAGACAAGATGGACCCTTGGTCTTTTTTAGTCCAGTATTTTCAATACATCACTGGCCCAGTGGCATGGAGGGATGGGTAGCTGAACGCCACACTTGCTGCAATGCCAGCGACCCGGATTTGGGAACAGATCTGGGTTGCTGGAAATCGGCCAGGACTGGAGAGGATAGAGCATGTGGAGGACTGCTCTCCTCTTCCAGGGAGGAAGGGGTTACAGCACTTGGTGTTAGCCTGGCCCTTCATATTAGCTAGGGGTATGGCCCCTGGGACTGTCATGATAGGGAAAGAGCAGAGTGGTGGGTGCCGATGTCCAGGATACAGAAACATGCATGGTGCCACCTGGGTGGCACTGCACACCCACTTCTCTTCAGGGCAGGGAGAAATCTGGGGACAAATTGGGCTCCTGGGTAACTGGCTGACTTCCAGCTACCCACAGGACCCAGACCCAATGAGCACCCAGGCCACGCTGATTTCATGCGATTGTAAAGCCTGTCGGAAAATCAGGGTGATAGGGGGTGGGGTGGCTGGCATCCAGAGAGATGTCCATGGGGCCTGGGGAGAAAAAGCACTAACAAAAAAAGCATTTCCTATGTTCCAACGTTCCTGTTACTCACCTGATGATGCAGACTGTGCATTGGTGTTCATTAAAGATGTGCCAGGGGACAGGTTGTTCTGGTAAGTTCCCGTACTGAAGGACGACCCAGCAGGCAGGGTGGAGGACCACATGTAGGAGGGAAGAGCAGCATCTAGAATGGTTGTGTCATATGTTCCTGACACTATGTAAAAAGAAACAGAATTTTAGACTACTGGTTCCCAATGGTGAAAGACTAAGGAGTCAGAGATGCAGAGGTCATTGTGTATGGTACAGCTTGCTTGTGTGTAATGGTTAGTAAGTAATAAATTATATATTTTCATACTGCAACCATCTTTGTGGTTATTTAAGTCCTCCACTGTGTAGCCCAGCTTTTTCTAGTATCACATGGTGTACAGGTGGTTCCATGTCATAATAGCAATCACAAAACAGCGATCGCTATTATGGCGGGTGGATATTGCTGAAAAGCAAATTGGTGATATGCACTTGCCGGCAACCCGACATCCAGAACAGTAAAAAGTGCTTTGCTCCCCACACACCCGGGAATTTAGATTGTCAACTCCAGGGGGGTGCATATCAGGAAGGGGGCACAGTCTGGATTTCCAAAAAAAATTAAGTCCCACAGCTGCAGGCAGCGGCAACATTTCCACGCTCTGGGTCCCCAGCCCCGAACCCAGTACCTGCTGAGCCAGAGCTAGCTACCCATACCACCACACCACATGACTAGCTCGACAGCAGCAGTCACACCAGTCCCCTAAAATCCCTTCCCTGTCCCCCCCCCTTCCCCTCGCTATTCCCCCACCTCCGGTCGCCCTTACCTACACTTGCTATCGTGAAGGGTCATTACCCTTGCAGTGTAGCCCAAAATGGTAGCACTGAAAGTGAGTCACTGTTTTTGTAGTCACTCATTTTTGGTCACTATCATCATTGGACACCTGTATAGGTCATTATTGCTTTACTCTGACTCGCTATGACTTTATGACTCTATCTTTGGATCTGATTGAGTCTGCTCTCTTTGTGCATGTGACTGTCAGGACCATTCCCAGCTAGTTATTCTGAAACACCTGTAATGTGGTAGACTCAGGTGGTCTTGCTTACTCAGCTTTTTCCACTGGAGCATATTGTATACATTGCAGAAAATGGCAAAAGCTTATCTTCAGAGTTTTCGGCACCCAAAAGTGGATTACTGATTGTAAAGGCAGATGATCTGTGGCAGCCTCTATGCATGGGGGCGGAAAACCGCTGACATCAGTGTTCTGATAGACATCAGGTCTACCTTTATGACTCATTAGAAAATAGTGTATTGATAGTGTTTGTGAAAGGTGCAAGCTTGATGGTACCCAGTGACTGTATAACAGGTGCAGCACTAGAGGCCACAGTGCACCCTTTGGCTGCCACTTGTGACGCTGAACCAGGCACACTAAAATACAATGGCTGACCCAGAATGAAGAGGTATTGTTTTACCCTCTGTCTGGTAGCCTTCATGGGAGTTTATCATTTTGGGAGATTGATAACTTCTGGAAATTTAAGGGCCAGTCACTACTAAGCAGGATTCTGTGAAAGGTTGAGGTAACTGTTGGCCAGTGGATTTGGAATTAAAGCTATACATTTCTAATGCTGAGACAGAGTCTCGTCTTTTGTTTTTTGGAACTAATTGGTCATGTTAGACCCACTGGTCACCCTGGACTGTTTGGGACACAGTGCAAGCTTCCCCACACTGCCCCACTGGCATGCCTCGAATCTCTCCTGAAAGAACCACCTCTAATGGCTCAGAGGGTAATTCAGACTCCATGTCCATGTTGCCCTTTGCTTCTAGTAAGAAACAGCCAACACAAGTGCTAATTTTGAGATCTGGGCAATGGACAGCCATCTGTAAGGAACTGGACTGAGAACACCACAACTAATTTCTCATGGGCCACCAAGCAGATATCAGATGAGAACCATTTTGGGTCACAAGAGACTCAGGCAGGATTGGAACTAGAGATCCAGAGGAAAAAGATTCCATAACCCTAGTTCTGATCTACTGAGATACCCAGCCTCCCCTAAAGGGTTGTTCAGTCTTAGTCTACAAATTAACCATATGGGTATGCATGGAAGGGGAGTGCAATTCTCCAGTTAGAACAAGATAAAATAGAATACAATTTGGTTTTATATAGTGATTATTCATGCACACTGTTTTTGTTCCTTACAAGGGATGCATATGTGTAATTAGTTTATGGTCTCGCCAGATCTGTGTTTGCGGCAAGCGGTTATCTCTATTTATTTATTAACAGGCACCTTAAAACTTAAAACAGGTGCTGCACCATTACATAAATCATGTGAAGACATGCAAGGGGAAGGGCAGGGGAGAGCGTGACCATGGACATGACAGAAAGAGAGACAGAGAGCAAGAGCAAGAGACAGGCTTACCCATCTCCCAACATGATATTCCGCGCACTTGTAAGGCACCACCAGATAAAATGTGAGAGGAAGCAACAATATTCTAATGACCCATTGAGATGGACACTGATGCAACCAGAAACAACTAAGTTATGAAAATGCACACAGTTCAAACACATCAGCCCTGCTTTCAGATTGTACAATCCTGAACAGAATTCTGGGTTTTAAAATAGCACAAGTGTATCCCAAAGTATTTACAATGCAGTGCTGTGGAGGTACGTGTAAGGCAGTGAATGCATGTGGTCTACACACAGTAGTCATTCAGTGCACTAATACTAAATACAGCCATTGTGCATTAGAAATTGTGTTATTATTAGAGGGACTGTTTGCCATGTGCTTGGATAATGCCCCACCTCTTTCAAAAGTGCCATGGTGTATTTAATTTCTACCTAGGAGAACAGTCACCAGAGATGGGCAGAAGAGATCTTGGTTTATTGTCTGGTTCAAAGGATGCACCTCTCACGGCACAGCCCTAAAGTGTCACTGCTGGGTATTACCCCAAGTCCCTGGTGCGGGCCTTGAACCCATGGGCAAGAGGTGAGAGTGCTACTAATTGAGCCCCTAACATATTACCACAGGCTGGGCATGCCATGGGTGAGGCTAGGGGAGAGTCAGATAAAATCACCTCAGACATGAAGAATCTGTTTCCCATCATGTGTTTCTCCAGCCTCAATCAACCTCCATTTTGGCAGTACCCCCGCCCTGCCACTGACCTTGTCAGGGATTTACTCTCCACCACTTACCCAGGTGCACAATCCGTGAGGAAGGAGAGCTGCCCTTGGGACACTCAATCCTCCTTCCCCCGGCCAGGCCCCTGGACTACCTGAGTCCATTCACAAACCTGGGTCTCTGGCATAGCAAGCAGAAGCACTATTGCTGCACCACCCGGCCAGCTCCAGACACGAGGAATTTAAAATGTTTTTTTTATTTTTCCATGGCATTGATTATGAATATGATTTGTTTTTAAATTAAGTTTTACAATTTTTGGCCAGGAAAGATGCACTAAGCCGAGATTTGTTTCCAGGTGCATCTTGGGAGCACAGGGAAGTTAAGTGACTTGCTCATGGTTACACAATATGCAAGTGGTGGTTGTGGGATTCAAACCCAGTTGTGCAGGCTTGCAGCTCAGTGCTCTTAACCGCTGCCTTCCTCATTAATCCAACAATGTTGATACAAAACGCTGTAACAAAAGCTGAGAGACTGGTTGGGGGTACTATGGATGCATAGCTGTGATTGAGTTTTAGAAACAGTCACATATGTAGGTAACCATTGGGAAGATCAGAGGCCTAGCTTAATTACTGCTGGACCTGGATGAAAAATGAGGTCAGCGTATGTAGGGTTATTTTCTTACCTGAGTGGGAGGTTTCTTTTACGGTCTTTGTTTCCACAGAGGCTTTTTTAGGGATTGGGAGGGTATTCGAGGCAGACCGAGTAGGACTGACACTAGAGGATCGACTCCCCTTCAGTAACCGCTTCACATCATCCAGCTCTGTCCCTGGTTTAAAGAAGAGGAAGAAGAAGAGGATCCAGTTGGGTTCACATGTCATCAGCGAGTCAGACACTCTCTGTACAGGACACACTGTGGACTGCAGATTTATGATAGCACTAAATATCACAAGTTATGCAGAATATGTTTTTATTAAGGGGTAGAAATTGTATCAAAGGTGTAGTAGCACGTTCCACAGAAAAATGTTAACCCTACCCTGTTAACACTCAGATTGGGCTAAAACTGCTACTGTTTGCAAGCCTAAGGGGACAGCAGCAGTGGGTCCCACAGTAACTTGCTACATACTTGGATGCATAGTGAATCTCTACTGGCAGGACTCCGCTCAAAAATGAATATGACAACAAATTGCATCTTACAACTTTGTTACCAGCAGAAGTAGATGCCAACAGGAAATACTGGAATTCAGAGGCAGCAGTGAAACTGAAGTTTGGACTGAATTCAGGAAAAAATGTATGTGTGTATTGGGGGGGGTCTATGGTAAGAAAGGGGCAATTAGAAAAGAATATAAACATAGAAATGTAGAGAGGTAGATGATGACACCAGTAAAAGACCGACAGTCCATTTAGTCTGCCCATATTACCCTATCATGTCTCGGGACCTATTGTCTGTGGGGTCTACGGTTACCCTAAAATATTGCTATTAAACAAACATCTACAGAAATGCATAAAACTGCACTGCAGTGCAAAGCTGCAACATTTTATGGACTATACAGCCTCCAGCCACCTCCCCATAGAGATTTTATTACCTGCAATGAAGGTGCCGAGTTCTCCTAGTGGGACGTCCACAAGTGGTCTTCAGTCACTGATGGCTAGGTTTAATCAGACACCTGTGTGAACTCGAGTTCTTAAAGTCCCATTCAGTGTGACTGCACTGACTTCCTTTTTGTATTACAATGCTGCCCATTTGGCACTAGACATGCCAGTTTTAGTAAGAAGTCAGTAATGTGGCCTAATGGCGAATTGAACATGGAATTCAGTGGCATCCCCTGCCAGATGAGATGCAGGGCCAACAGAACAGCCCAAGCCTCCCCTGCCCCCCACCATCATTGCAGATTTTACAAGGATTAAACATTATTTTTCATGAACACTGTTTATATCTTGTTTATAGTACCATGTGTAAAAATGTTCAGTGACACCTGTGAATTGTGAATTCAGAATGCAATATTATTTATAAGCAATGAATCTTGCTTTTATTTCCAATTGAAAACTTACATCTCGCAGAAGGGGATGCACTTTGCAATCGTACTCTTATTTCACTCTCTGCGGAAGAGAAACCTGTTTGGTCACTTGGTCGGTATAGAATTTCATTATACCAAATAATTCAATAAAAATCTTTACGAGTTCTGTTATGCAAAACACAAGTTTAATTATACAATGGGTTGGAAATGTTCTGCTATCTGATTGGCTAAATAAGCTCTGAGACCCATATGTTAATCCCCAATGAATGCACAGTTGGAACAAGTTCAGCCAGTGGGATCTGGAACATGGGTAAACCACATACAGAATTCATGACCCACTTCACATAACACTGACTGCCATAACAAATATGGATACCATCTTTATTCACTGAAAAACTTCCACTAGACCCTAACGAGAAGATGATACTCCCATATTTTTAAACAGACTCCCTCCTTACATACATAAACAAAAACAAACAAACAGAAAAAAGGAAAAATGAAAAACTGTTCATAAAAAAATCCCACTCCTATCCTTAACCACCTGCCAGGGAAATTTCTGCTCCTTACCCTCCCCACAGGTAAAACTGAGGCCATGGCTCCATATGAGGCTGTCTGTTGTGTGTCTGTGTATGGGAGTGTTTGGACATTCTAATGCCCCAGGCTTCACAGCACACCTGAGGCATGCCGTTATCCTACAAAAACACCCTGTCAACTCGTTGCTTAAGTGAAAGACGAAAAACGGTAGTAAAACTTAAATTGTAAAGGCGTGTAAACCAATTCATTCTTAAATAAATGCCATCCTTCTTACCTCTGCTTTGACTCGGCCCCCGGGTGGTGGAAGTCCCTGTAAAACAGACATAAATGGAAACTTTAGATGCCAAGATAAGAGTCACATGACAGGTATAGTCAAGGGAAATGCCAGGCTGTAGCCTGAAGACCTTGGCTATTATTTCTTTTTTTTTAATTCAATATACTTTATTAAAGTTTTTCAGCAGTCATGGGTATACAGAAGAATCATGACACATGTCAAGGAGACTGTATGTGTAAAAATAATCCACACCTATGTTATAACAACACATGCTGCTCTAACCCACTACAGATGTAACCCCTTGTTACCCGGGGTTACTAGAATCCCAGTAAGACCTAGTGGTAGGCAGGGAAGGCAGCTTGTGAAACTCCATTTAAATGGGGTTCACACTGTCTCACTCTGTTCTCAGTCTCAGCTGAGACTGAGAGATGACATCACCAATAGAACTGTCGCAGCTGCATGAGCCACATTGGAATCTGCAGCAGAGGGGGTGAGATAGAACGTTGGGAGTTTTCAAAGTCAGTTCCTGTTTACCTTCTGTGGGAGAAGGAAGTCAGTCTCCTGTTTGTTGTCAAACAAGAAGGTTCAGTCTACAGTTTGGGTTTGAGGAGTGTCCAGTGTTCAAGTGGTGGAGACCGCTGTCCAGGTCTCAGTGCCCCCCTCCATCCGGCGGGGGGAAGTAAAGTATCCTCATGTAGATTCCAGGGGCAATCCTCTAACTTCTGCTAAAGAAAGAAAGCTGCCTTTTACAGTTTTGGTTTGTGCTTGAAAAGTGGAAAAAGTTGTATTTCGCCTGTGGGGCACCTGCAACGTAAGGGTGAGTGTTTGCTCTAATATAAGAGGGCAAAAATGTGTTTCTTCAGCCTGGGAAATGTGAAGAAATCTGGGATTTGAACTACTATTTGGGAGGCCTATAGTACTAGGACAAACAAATGGAGTAGTGTCAAAAGCTAAAGTGCTGTGTGGATTCAAGTAATGTTGTAGAGGGGGTGCGACAGTTCATCCACCGTTTAATCTACATTTCGAAGTTTCAGTTTGTCCAGAGAAATGGCCGGGTATGGGCTGTGGTAACTGGAGGTGGGAACATCCCCCATCTTTAGTAACCAGGTCCACCTCTATGGATTTCTGCTGTGATTGCTACTTACCTCATGTGCTTGGCCAGTGATGAGGGAAGTACCCAGACGTGGGTCGCAAATGGGAAAGTCTCTCTAGGAGTCGCAGACTCTAAGTGGTATGGGGAGCCACAACATGGGTAAAGAATTCTCTTTGTGAGATGGGAGTCAGAAGAAGTAAGAAGGAAATCTCTCTAGGGGTCGCAGACTCTAAGTGGTGTGGGGAGCCACAACAACTAAAATGGGTTCATTCTTCCAATGAACCGCCAGTCAAGTGGCCGTCAGGGGAGCCGGGCCAGTCAGGCTGTGTACCCAAAAGTGCATGCAAGTCCGGGCTGTGTGCCTGGTGGGTCTAGAGCCTGAAAACAGTAGAACTGGTCCATTCTTCAAGTGGACCGCCTTGTAGTCTCTAATCTGCATTATCAGTAAACGTAGCCCCATGGGGGTCCATCTATCTTTTTGTGTTCAGCTAGTTGTGAATAAAAGCCACACTGAAAAATCCCAATCCTGGTTCTGGACATTACAGTTATTGCTTCCTGTGTTCGGATTTACTTGGGTGCCGCTGTGCAGAGTAGCCAAACCTAGGTCCCCTTGTGCCAGGTAACCTCATCCTCCCCGAACCCAGGTCCCCACCAGGTATTGCTGCCAGCGCCAACAGCATGCCACCTGTCGTTTTGGTAGAAAGGCAGGGGTGGGGGTTACACAGACAATTGCCCCACCCTCCTCCCTTCTAGCCCTCCCTCTCCCACCCTGGCCCAAGAGCTGTGTCTAACCAAGCAGTTTTAGGGTTTGCTGACCTTTAGGAACTTAAACTTGAAGGCTTAAGGCTTCCATATAGACAATAAGGCATCCAGGGAGCCCCACTTATTATGGTAGTCTTCAATTATATTGTCCATTGATGCAATATGCTTTTCCAGCTGGAGGGCAAGTAACATCTCTCTATACCATTCTATCTCAGGGGGCAGTGAGTCTTCCTTCCAATGCCTCATTATAACTAATTTAGCAGTGGCAGCTATCAGGGCAATGTGTGCTTTCCCAGCTCTAGGGGTTCCATGGGGAAACATGTTGAGCAAACAGACCTTGGGGGTGAATAGTGGGTCTAAACCCAGGCTTGCATCCAGAGTTCTTTCGATTGACTGTCAGAAGGTTTGGGCCTTAGGGCAAGTCCACAGCATGTGATACAGAGCCCCTTTGGCTCCCAAGCACCATGGACAATTAGGGGAGGGAAGCCTACCCATTTTATAGAGTTTCACTGCGGTAAAGTATAAAATGTGCATGATGTTAAACTGAACTAGGTGAAGCCTGTCCTGTTTAACAAACTTGTATGTGTGTTGTCAACTCTTTCTCCAGGTATCTACATCACTTGCAAGGAGCAACTCCTAGTGGTAAATGGGAATCTAATGACTGTAATTCCTTATATGCCTTGGAGACCGAGTGGGCTGATGTGCCATCTGTAAGACTGAGGATAGTTCTACACTGTGGTGGGGGCCCGGGTGTACTTCCTATAAAAGAGGTGATAGCCTCCTTGGTTTGAATGTATTTGAAAAAATGTTTGTCTAGTGCATTGCACTATGTTTGAAAACTAGGGAAGGAGATCATTTCTCCATTTGGGCTGAGATCCAAAAGTTTGGATGCAGCCAGAGGGGCCCAAAATGAGGGTGGAATAGGTCTATGGCCAATTTTAAAATGGGGATTACCTGCTATCAGTTGTTCCAGAGATCTGTGCCAATTCAGAGAAAGATGGTTCTGCACCTGGTGAAGAGCTCTAAGGGACCATCTGATTGGAGTACACCTTAGTGACTTGGGAAGTAGCGTAGGGGCCGCATACACAAGAGATGGGAGAGAACAATAATTCTTAGCAGCCAAGAATCTCTCTATTTCCAGCCATAAAGGTGGGTATACTGCCGGATCTGGGCCATTATTTTTATTTAGAAAGTTTGAGCAACTCTGCCTAAACTCAGTCAACCATGAGCTATACTCTTCCCCCACCAGATATCTTTTTGCCATCCATTCCCCAAATTCTGAATTTTCCTCCTGGTCATGTATTTTGTGTCACTACTGCAGCAGCGCCACTCTCCAAGATGTTCCCTGCCCCAAACTGTGAACAGTGAATGACATAAGCTCAGTGGTAAATGAATACCGACAAGGTGAGGGCAGGGCAGCGGGTGAAGGCTCTCCCACTGACAGCACCTGGTGCATGTTAAGTGAAAAATGAAATGCCTCATTTTCTATGGCCAAAGTGTACTCTTCCTTGGGATACTGTAGGAAACCAGCAGATAAAAATTAAGTCAGCTATTTTGGTAGAGTATTGGCATTGACTGTTTGGCCCTTCTCCCCAACAGAGCAGTAAACAGAGCTGGACACTTTTAGTTCATGTGGTCACAGGTGGCCCCACACTCCTAGGGCCCCAGCCAGAGCTAGTGTATATAATCATACTGTGAGACAGCAATCCCGTCTAATTTATTTATTTATTTTTATTTAGTTGTTTAACCAGGAGTAGCACACTAAGCTGAAAGCTTTTTTACAGGCGTGACCTGGGAGCACAGGGAAGTTAAGTGACCTGCTCAGTGTCACACAGTATGCAAGTGGAAGCTGTGGGATTCAAACCCAGGTCTGGTCTGCTGGATGTCACCAGATTTGCAGCTCAGAGCCTTAAACCACTGTGCAATACTGCCTATTTATTTCCCCCTTTGTGTCCTGCATGGGATAAGAACCTCATAGGCATTACTGGACTGAACAAAAATCTGCACAGTGGTATCATAATACCATGAAGTTACTTGCCAATATGTGGCCCCACCAACCGGAGAATGAGGGGCAAAATGAATAGAAGCCCTTAAGCCCAATACTGTTGTGGGCTACTAAAAAAATGAGACCACCACTGGCAGTAATACAGGATGGGTTTTTTTTAAACTTTATTTTTATTGCATTTTGTAGCGAAAAGTACAGCCAAATAAACAACGTACAAGACAAGGTCATTCGAAATTGCATGACATCTTCACCATAGTTAATGTAGGTATCTGGAGGCACAAGTCAGTGATATATTATGGAAGGCTTGCTAAGGCAAGGCAAGGCAAAGTTGATTTTTCAAAGCGCCCAATCCCAGAGGTTCTGGGCACTATACAACAAATAATAACTAATCCTAAAACCACAGACATACATATTTAAAAGCTGATAATTAAGTCATATAATATAAAATACTTAAAATACAATATAAGAGGCAGTTCCAGAACTAAATACTACCAAACAATGTCCAGGAAGGCTTGGATAAACAGGAGAGCCTTGAGTCGGGCCTTAAATACCTCCATTGAGGGGGCCTCCCTTACAGATGATGGAAGTGAATTCCACAGGATGGGGCCAGTGACACTAAAAGCTCTGTCACCAGCCGTCTTAAGCCTCGACCTGAGAACCGCAAGGAGGCCCCCAGAGGTGGAAAGGAGGGAGCGGGCTGAGACAGCAGGTGTAGGAAGATCAGTCAAGTACCCAGGGCCCAGCCCATGTAGGACCTTAAAGGTGAGCAAGCTCACCTTAAAGAGGATCCTCCACCTGACCGGCAGCCAGTGCAGTTCGTGCAGAACCGGAGTGTTGTAGCATTGGAAACTTGCGATATTTAGCAGAGTTGAGCTTATTGTACATCCAATGCATAGACACTATACAAACTTCTTAAAATACAGAGACATGTTTACCAAGATAACATGCTTCTCATAACATCTGTACTGTAACTTAAACTACATTTTAGGTCCTTTCTGAACCCATGAGTGCAGCTGAAAACTCAGGGGAAATATTCCCTAAGTATTTTAACATAATATTGTACTTTCAAAGAATAAAATATTTAACAGGATAGCAACTTAACAGGAGCTATCTTGTGGCCTGATTGTGAGATCTCAACCTCTCTAACATGGCCGAGGTATAGTCGAGGTATATGCTGGGGATAAACTGTTCCAGCTTTGGGCATGCTAAGTAAAAACAGAGTTGCTGCTAAGCATTAGTGTTGCAGTGGCTTCCTGAGAGAACCCAGATCTCAGCTGCAAGGGCATTCGCGTCAAACTGAAGGGTTGACAAAGGCAGATCTGCACTACCCACTGCTCACAGCACCAGATGTCAACTTTACGTTCAGTTTTAAATTGTGTAAGAGCTCATTTTTAAAGCATAAAATTGTTGTGGGTTGGTAAACTGTCCTTGAAGGTGATACACCACTTCACTGGCAGCCAGTGCAATTCACACAGGACTGGGGTTATAGAACAGGACCTGGAAGGCCTGCTGAAAACCTGGCTGTTGTATTCTGCGCTGACTGCAGGTATTGTGGGACACCCCTACTAACTCCGAGGTACAGCGCATTACAGCAGGTGAGTCTGGAGACCACAAATGAATGTAACAGTGATGGCAGGTCTTCTGGGGGATCAAGGCTTTATCCAGGCAATGTGTCTGAGATGGTAAAAGCCACCCTGGACTACAGCTGACACCTGAGCCTGAAATGTCAGCCTCTCATCTAGAATAACTCCCAGATTCTTCTCTTTTCTAGTACTCTAGACGAGCTCTCACCAGTGATTTGTACAGCGGTATCACCACCTCCTTCTTTCTGCTGGTGATATCTCTCCCTACGCACCCCAACATCCCACTGGCTCTCCCCACTGCCTATTCACACTGTTTGGCCACTTTTAGGTCATCGAATATGACTACCCCAGGTCCCTTTCCTCTTTGGTGGCCATCAGTACCGCCCCCCCCCATCATGTACTCTACCCCTGGGTTTCTGTGCCCTAAGTGCATGATTTTGCACTTCTTCGCATTGAACCTTAGTTGCCACACTCTCAACCACTGCTCAAGCTTACTTAGATCCCACCTCATTTTTTCAATCCCCCCCTTGGAGTGTGAACCACGTTGCAGATCTTTGTGTCATCTGCAAAAATGCATACCTTCCCTTTTAACCCCTCTGTTATGTCGTTAATAAAAGGTAAATGAAGGCGATGACACTCCGCTAAACGATTATTTACTGGGTGGTACTCCAAACAAATATTATCAAACACAGGCAGCAATGACTGGTTCACACACCCAGAATCTTTTTAGGTGTGCTTACTGCGTAGTGTGAATAAGGGTCTAAAATAAGAACCCATTCGGCAAAAGCCAAGAAAATACTCACAGTTTTTATTTTCCGCAATAGAAAGGTGGTAAACAGCACACCAAAGATACAAATATAGCAGTGTGAAAATACAAAGTGCAAGGGAGGGGCTTCATCAAAGGTTACCTTATTTACCTAGTAACCTTCCTTAAGTAGTGCTTCCAATTGTACTAAAGTGCTCTCATTAACACATAAATAAACTAGGTGAGATTAAATACAATAAAAATTTTTACAAATTATCCCAATTTCCCACTCTGAAACAGTATTCAATTTTAAACACAGTCAGCAACTACCCTTTTCAGTTTACAGCATTATATGTACTTATGTTTTTTCCTTATATCCCAGAATACTGCATTTTAATTTAACAGCATTTTATTAAACTAATCAGCTGATGTCCTTTTAGACTTCTCGCCTCTTTTCTTTCGACTCTGTTTTTTTCAAATAAGGTCATCGCTGGTGAAGCCCCGCCCTGTCACGGCAAAACGTGGCGTGCCAGTACCAGGTCCACGGGAAAATAAAAACTGGGAGTGTTTTTTCTATTTTTCCCTCATGAGTTTTTATTTTAGACCCTTATTCGTACTACACAGTAAGCACACTTAAAAAGATTACGGGTGGGTGAACCAGTTTTTGCTGCCTGTGTTTGATAATGTTGTTAATAAAAACGTTAAAGAGGACAGGCCCCAGTACTGATCCCTGTGGCACCCCACTGGTCCCCCTCCCCTTCTTGCAGTGAACTCCGTTTACTACCACCCTCTGTCACCTATCCCTCAACCAATTTCTTATCCATTTTACCACCTTAGGACCCACTCCCAGGCTGCCCAGCTTGTGTATGAGTCTCCTATGTGGAACAGTGTTGAAGGCCTTATTGAAATCTAGGTAGGCCACATCCACCGCTCCACCCTGATCCACTTCCCTGGTTACCCAATCAAAGAATTCTATCAGATTTGTTGACATGACCTCCCCCTAGTTAATCCATGCTGCCCCAGATCCTACACTGTCGGATTCAAGAAATTCCACAGTCCTTTCCTTCAGCAGTGATTGCATTAATTTCCCCACCACCGGAGTCGGGCTGACTGGCCTGTAGTTGCCAGCCTCCTTCCTGTTCCTTCTTTTGTGAAGTGGTACTACATCTGCCCTCCTCCAGTCCTCTGGAACCACTCCGGTCTCCAGTGAGTGGTTGAACAGGACTGTCCTTTTCACTTGATTTTGCTTTTTATTTTTATTTATTTATTTAAAATTTGTTAACCAGGAAAGGCACACTGAGCCGAAGCCCATTTCCAGTTGCAACCTGGGGGAGACAGGTAGAACAATAAATACATACATTAAATACATATATACAATAGTCAGCACAGTAAAAAAATCAGAGCAGTTTAACAAATAATATACAGTTATAAGGTGTAGGACTTTCTGGAATCACATTATAAATAAGTCTTTCATTCAGTTAAAGAGAAGACATAGCAGTGTTGATAAATGGGAGCACAAGGGAGGACAGGTAAGCTAATAGAAGGGGGGGCTGGGGACTATAGCATAAATGGTTGGAGGCTTAGGGGCAACTGCAAAAGGTTAACTAGAGGTGGTCTGAGCAGATGCTTTAATGCTGGAAATGAAGGAGTGAGATGAATGAAGGTAGGAAACTTGTTCCAAATGGAGGGGAGGCGAAAGGAGAAGGTGTGCTGACCAGTCATAGTGTGGGCTTGGGGAAGGGGGGGAAATGTGGGAAGGACAGAAGTGCAGGGGGTGTCAAGAAGAGAGGAGAGATAAGATGGGAGGGATTCAGAAAAGTACTTTGAACTGAAAGTAAGGCCATGGGCTAAGCATCTCTGTTGACGGGAGGGGAAAGAAAGGGTGGAGTATAAGTCATAGCGGTGTGTCGAGAAAGGGGAGCTGGAGGTAAAGCAACAGAAGGTGTTGAAAAGTACGCCAAGCCTGGCAAGGGAGGTGGTGGGTGCTGACCCATAGACTATATTGGCATAGTAGATAACTGGGAGGATCCATTTAGTTATGAAGTCTTAACAGACTGGGAGGGAGAAAGAGACAATCTTTGTGCCTGAAGGGTATACCCAATTTGGGGTGAAGTCTTGAGTGCAAGGCACTGAGGTGGGATGAGTAGCCCAGGGACGGATCAAGCCAAACCCCTAAGTATTTATAGGAGGTGACCACGTCAAGGGGGGTGCTGGTCAGAGTAGTGATCATTGGAGGGGATGGCAGCCTAGCAAGGTTTTGCTTTGAGCCGAAGGTCATGGTGAAAGTTGTTTTGGCATTCATTTTGAGGCATTGATCCTGTAACCATTTTGTAACTGTGTGAAAGTCCTGTTGGAGGGGGATTTGGATGTCTGCTGCAGAGGGTCCAGACAGGTAGATGATAGTGTCATCTGTGTACATATATATGTGAGCAGTGGAGCAGACAGAGGGGAGATTGTTAACAAGGAGAGAAAAGAGGACTGGACCAAGTATGGAACCCTGGGGGACACTGAACAGGATAGGAAGGGGAGGGGAGGAAAAAGGATAGTATCAACCTGCACTGCCTGGCACCTACCAGTGAGATATGAGTTAAACCAAGGGTTCTCAAATGGTGAGGCCAGCCTCCCTGGGGAGGCCCCAGCCTGTTCAGGAGGCTCAAGCAAGTATGAAAAGTACTGTATTTAAATTTTGAGTTTTATATATTTTGTGTGAAGAGATGATGCAAACTGAAAGAGGGTAATAGTAGGTGAATTTTATGTATTTATTTACTAATAGGTGACAAGGGAAGGTGAATGAGCCAAGGCTCATTTCAGGTGTACCCGGGGAAGGGTAGGGAGTGAATACATTTCAACAGGTAACTGCAAAACAATCAAGAAATACACAATGAACAACAGTGTAAACAAATATGAACAATAAACTAATAATGAGTGGTGGTAATTGATCAATTTGTAGCCTGATGGCAGAACAGCCCAAATACAAGGGTTGAGCATAGAAGTGCTAAGAGCAATAGCAGGAAGGAGCAAAGTAATCCCTGAGAAGTTGCTTAGTAGCAGGGAAGGAGGGGGAAGGCAAAGTATGTAGGAAGGTTATTTTATATTGAGAGGAAACAGGAAAGTAGTCTGACCCATGAGGTACTGCAACAAGGGTAACAATGGTTCAAGAATGAAAATAGCAGAGTACGTAGTTTGGCCTGTGGGGGGGGGGGGTTACAATAAGTTGAATAATAATATTTGTTCATTTTATTTATTTGTTATTCAGATAACATCTTTAAGCACAGGAGCTCTTTTTCAAATGTTCCACATCAGTACAAGACAAAGAACTGAATGTGAGCCAAGTACTCAAAGGGATTTCAATTTATTCATGGTGTACTGTGCAAAGTACAGTATGTTATTTTTTGTTGGGGAGGCCCACAATTATTTCAATTTTTGGGGGAGGCTCAAAATCTTTTCCATGGATTTGGGGAGGCTCACTATGACAAAGTCTGAGAACTATTGAGTTAAACCAATTAACCACAGGGGTAGATAGTCCAACTGCATGAAGTTTGTTTATGAGGAGGGGGTGAGAGACAGAATCAAAAGCTTTATTGAGCATGATAAATATTGCTGGGATAACGTGATCTTGATCCATAGCTGAGAGTATAGAATCAGAGAAGCAGAGAAGGGAAGAAGTGGTGGAATTATCTTTTCTGAACCCTGATTGGATAGGGGAGAGGATATTTGTGGAAGTAAGGAAATCACTGAATCTAGTGAGGATAATGGATTCTTGGATCTTTGCTAATGGGAGGGGGGAGGAGGGAGATGGGTTGATAATTACCAGGGGAGGTAGGATCGCCGGCCTTGTGAAGGGGAAGGACTTTGGCAAGCTGAGGGGACAGTGGAGGAGGAGGAGAAGGAAAGATTGAGTATGTGTGATAGAGGGAGTACTATAGAGAAGGCAGAGATGATGAGGAGTCCAGGGTCGAGGCCGTCAGGGCGACTCTTAGAAGGGTTTAGGGAGGTAATTGACTGATAGACCTCATGCGGGGAAACTAGAGAGAAATGGAAACCCTCAGGCATGGGGAGAGGGAGGAGATAAGGGTGGGCTATGGGGGGGCATATACAATGGATTGATTAGTTTTATTTAGTGTAAGCATTTCCTGCAAATGCCCTTAGTATTGGTATGAGTGGGTTGGTGTGGCTGTGAGGGTGTGTGATTAGGGTCAGTGTGAGTGTGGGTATGTATACTAGAGTGTGTAATGGGTGGGGTAGTGAGTGTGTGCACAAGTAGTGTTAGTGAAAAAGTGCAGAAGGAGGCAGAGTGGTTGTGCGTGTCCGCACATGTGAGTGTGCGTAGGGGAGGGGGTGGGTGAGAGGGTGGAGAGTGTTTGAATTCCCCTTGTTTAGTGAATGTTATGCACCACACACACGGAGTCAAGTGAATATACAGACCCACTTAAACGCATAGCCTCGGGACCTTGGCTTTTAATGCATGTCAGCAGGCTATGCAATTATGGGATCTTAGAGTTCCGAGTGTGGCGTGATGCTGGCTGATGTTGCAGGAAGAAGGTTTGTTTATAGAAGGGCTTGATTATGGTTTTATTTCATTTTGTGGGGGTGTGTAACTTGTTTCTTTTGTTCTTTGAGGTGCTTTTCTGAGTAACATAACATGAAAAGCATCTGAGAGTTAGTCACAAAATGGTAATTTGGAAGTTCATTGATTGATTGATAAAACTGTATTTTTATACAGGAACAAATGATTAGTGAAAATGATCCCTATTTTCAACAAAATACCCGTACCATCTAAACACTATACAAGTAGATTACATAGAAAAAATTTTGTAAAAACAAGATTACACAATATTAAGATAGTTCCATCATTGTCAAGTGTAACATGTACAAACAGTGCATAGAGATTTTCATAATGCAGTCTGAAATTCATGTAGCAAATTTTTTGCCTTTAGTTTAGTGGATATCATATTACAAGATTTGGCCATGCTCATTTGTAAAGTAACCTCTCCAAATTTGTTGTGAACCCATAAATAAGGTAAATTTGACACATTTGACCTCAATTTATGCTTTTTGTCTCCTGGCAACTCAATTGTTACCAAGCAACGTAAAGGATGTGTAACTTTAGATTTCAACAGCTTGTAGCACTAGGACTGTCAATTGTACTGTCTTTTTTTCTTCAAGTCCTAACCAATTAAAGGCCAAATAGACCTTACAATGATGGTGGGTACCAAATTTACCGAAGTTTTCGAATCTAGCCAATTTGAAGTAAGTTTGATCTATTTTCTTTGAAGTTGTTTTTGTTGAATTCATATATATATATATATATATATATATATATATATACACATATACAGGATGTATTCCCTGTTTGTTGGTTGACATCAAGTCTGGCAGCTGCTGAATTTATGTATGTCACTCCATTACTTAAATCTATTAAAAGTGAAGAATACAGCCGTAAGTACATACTTAAAGCACCTTTACTGCCTCCTAGGTTATGTCTTTTAAGAATTGTTTTCATGTTTGAATGCACATGTGTGTAGCAAACATTTTGTTACAAAGAATTGCATTTCAGAGGTGTGTCACCGTTGGGTCCAGTGCAGCTTAGGCTACAGGGCTCAGTCGTGACAACCCAATGATGAGCTAGGCTGATCATAACACATTTTTCTTTTGGTGGTGCAGAAACTTCTCGTAGTTGAAAGGAGCCAACCACTCCATTCACAGAGTGGCTGGCACCTTTCATCTGCATAAACCCTCCTGTTGTATTTTATTAATTTATTTTGATAATCTGCAGTTAGAAGTCAATTGCCCCTGTTTTTCTGGAACTGAAGCTTCTACTGTATCTGTTAACTGTCTCTCACTGCCAGCTATCCCTCCCAACTCCCTGTTACTTCCCATGTTCATTCTGTGAAATGAACTCCCTCCCACTACCAAGTATCCTTCTTACTTCCCCATCGCTTCCTGTGCCTGGTCTCTGGAATGAAGTCCCTCCCACTGAGGAGTATCCCTCCCACCTCCCATTGCTTCCTGTGCTCCCGAATTTTCCTACATCAGGGTGTCCAATCCCTGGTGCCAGCTAGTACCCCTCCCCCACCTGTTTCCACTGTGTGACACCAGAGATCCCAACCCTGGTGCCACCAAAGATAATACTGACACTGGGGTGCCAAATCTCCTGTGTTGGTACTTGAAATAAAGAAAAGCATCCATCGCAGTCTTTTCAAATTTGTTTTAGTCCCTGTAAAAAAGAAAACAATTCATCGATGTCTGTTGCCATCACCACCCCTTCACCGCCATTACCCTTCTCCCACCCAACCCCAACACTCAGCACCCACCACCCCACAACCCTTCGCCTTTACTTAGCTACTGGGGGTTCCAATGCAGTAGTCCTCTCTGGACTGGAGACACATCTTCACTCTTCAACAACGGACTGGGAAGAGAGGAAATCAGGTACGTGGTCAATGTATTTTAATGCATTTTGAACTTGCATTCATAACTTAGCCATTTCTTTTATATATTTCCCTCAAATTTTCAATATGGCCTTTTTAGGAACCTTCTCATGAACAAGGTAGGTGGAATTCTTCAAATCTAGCCTGAAAGGTGACTTTGTGATCGCTCACCTTCCGGGCAGGATCTTAAATTTTTCACCTACCAAGTTCATGAGGATGGGACATAGGAAGGCTATAATGAAAATTCTGGGTCGAAATATTTAAAAAACACAAAGTTATTTTTTTATTTCTTATTTATTCATTTGTTTACTGGGTGGATGCACTGTTCCCAGGGACTATTTTCAGGCACGACCTGGGCCATTGGAATGGCACATCTGACAACAAGGTACAGGTTAGTTGGAATCACAGTTATGAATGTGCAATGAAATTTTGATTATCGTGACAGCTGTCATTTTTTTTATTCTGGCCAAGATGTGTTTTCACACCTGTGGCACTATATGACATTTCGGCCAGGATTTGAAAAGATTTCACCTACCGGGTTCATGAGGTAGGCTCATATGAAGACTATGTTGAAAATCCGTGATCAAAATATTAAAGTACAACAACGTTATGAAGGTACATTGACATTTTTCAGTGCTCTCTCATAACTTTGGTAATTTTCAATATTTTGACCCCAGGTTTTCAAAATAGCCGTTTTTTCACCCCTCCTCATGGACCCAACAGCTGCCATTTTTTTAAATCCTTGCCAAGACGTGATTTTGCACTTGTGGCACAAAATGACATTTTGCCCAGTATTTTATATATAAATGACACCTGTCATGTTCAAGCGGCATTAAAAAGACTATGTTAAAATTTGAGGGTCGAAAGTGCTAGAAAAAATGAGAAAGTTATGTTGTTTTCAGGGATGGCCATTGGCTCAGTGGGGATCATGCTGCCTTCCCAGAGACCTGAGTTCGGGTGCAAGTTCAGTGAGCCAGCCCATAGCTGGGGGAAGGGTGCTGTAGTGAGTGGCACTGGTCCCAGCCTGAAAAGGGGCAGAGCAGTATTCTGGCACACCCATGACATCTTGTGGTAGTCTGGGAAGCCTTCGCTCACAAGAGGTTGACGTGCTTGTCATCTGGACAAGTAGGTAAGTCTGACAGTTTAAAACTACAGTGCAGGCACAGACCTACAGTTAGTAGGAAGTCAGTATCTGCCACAAATTACTCATCTCACTGTGCACGCCTGCCACACATGCCATACTTGCAAACATTCAGCTTTAACAAATGCTCATTATTAATTGTGAGCACTTTTTATGTTGATTGTGCGCATGTGTAAGAAACATATTGCAGCAGCTTTCTCCCCAAGCAGGTTGTTGAGGCACGGCATTGTTGTGGCCAATGCCCCCACAGCATTTAAAGGCCTGTGCAGGGTCTCCCAATGCCATGGCATGCTGCTGCTGACACTAGTTCAGCCAGCATGCCACCAACTTATAAAAGAATCAGTCGCTGCAATCAGGGGCCACCTCGTCATTGCAGCATTAGCCATTCACTGCAATGAGGGAACAACCCGTCATTGCAGGACGGGATCTAGAAACCCTGACACTGTTTGTGAACATGGCGGTGGCTTGCCGCCATGTTCACAAACAATATTAACCCCCCCACTGTGTTTATTTCCCGATGGGGGCCCAATCCCTGTTGGCTTCAGTGCCCCAAAGTTTATTTTGCTGACAGGGGAGCCCATTCCCAGTTGGCAGTATGTAACCCCCTCCGCTTTTATTGTCTGTTGATGGGATGCCCAGTCCCTGTCTGTATAATGTAAGCCCCCCCCCATTTTGTTGTGTGCTGATGGGGGGTGCCTAATCCCCCGTTGGCTACAGCTGCACCCCAAAAGTGAGACTCTGGTGGCACGCTGGGAGCCCACCCCAGCATGCCACATGCCCCTGTAAAATAAAAAATGTTCCTGCAACGTCTTTCATTTTGTTTTTTTAACCTGTAAAAGGGGAAACTGTCTCTCTGTGGTCTTCCGGCCCCCTTCCCACAACCACACCAACCCACTGGGCACCCTGCCTACCCACACCCCCCTTACCCCATACTTACCTCCAGAGCTTGGCGCAATGATCTTCGGTGGACTGGGAACATATCTGCACTCTTCAAAGCCGACGTCGAACTGAGGAAATGCCGGTAAGCTGTACAATGGAATAAATGTTTTTTTCCAACTTTGATGCATATCTCAGTCATTTTCTGGAATTTTGTCACCAAATTTTCAACATGGGGTTTTTGGGACCCCTCCTCATGAATTCTGGAACTGTCATGGCGTTAATCGGCCCAGAAAGTTGGTTTTGCGGTCACTGCGCAGAATCACCTTTCGGGGCCAATTAACGAAAAGACAGTGTCAGTGTTCATGAGGTGGGCTCTCAAAAAGCCTATGTTGCAAATTTGGTGGGAAAAATAAAAAAAATGACTGTTTTATGAGCGTACGTTGCACAGTTGCTACGCACGCTTTTAACTTCGCGAATTTGCAATATTTTCATGCCAGATTTTCAAAATTGCCATTTTTTCACACCTCCTTGTGAACAATACAGCTGTCATTGTTCACATCCTGGCCGAATGTGTTTTTGCAGTTCCGGCACAGAATAGCACAGTTGCTGTGGGAAATTAGTGTTCGGGACAGATTAAGAAAATGACAGTGACACTGTTCATGAGTAGATGTCCTAAAATGCCTATATTGAAAATTTAGTAACGGTACTCCATAAAATGACTGTGTTACGAGCGTGCGTTGTGCAGTTTGCACCCATGCTCGTAACTGCGAATTTGTAATATTTTCACTCCAGATTTTCAACATTGCCATTTTCCCACACCTACTTATGAACATTACAGCTGTCATTTTCCCCATTCTGGCCGAAATGTGTTTTTGCACTTGCAGCGCAGAATAAGGCGGTCGCTGTGGGAAATCAGTGTTTGGGACAGAGTAAGAAAATGACAATGGCACTGTTCATGAGAAGAGGTCCTAAAATCCCTATGTTGAAAATTTGGTGATGAAACTCCATAACGTGACTGTGTTACAAGCGTACGTTGAACTGTTTCCACGCACCCTTGTAACTTCACAAATTTGTACTATTTTCACATCACATTTTCAACAGTGGCATTTTTTCACACCTCCTTATGAACAGTACAGCTGTAATTTTTCACATCCTGGCTAAAATATGTTTTTGCACTCCTGTCAGAGAATAGCATGGTCACTGTGGGAAATCAGTGTTTGGGACAGATTAAAATCGACCAAGTGAGAGGGGGGAGTGACCAAGCTCAACTGTGCTCTGTCGGGACTGCTGCGGATTTGTTTATGGGAAGAAAAAGGCCCCAACACAAGAGCGCAGTACGAACGGGCAGCCTGCAGCACTGGGAGAAACAGAACAAGAGAGCGAGTAAGGGAGGGGGAGTGAGCGAACTCACCGGAGTGCTGTCAGGACTGCTGAAAATTTCTCTGTGGGCAGAAAAAGGCGCCAATGCAGGCAGGAGCCCCGTACAAAAGGGCAGCTTGCAGCACCAGGACAAACAGAATAAACGTGTGAGAGAGAGAGAGAGAGAGACTGAGCGACCTCAACGGAGCTCTGTCGGGACAGCTGCAGATTTCATTGTGGACAGACAAAGGTGCCAATGCAGCCAGGAGCCCCATACACAAGTGCAGCGCCAAGAGAAACAGAATGAGCGAGTGACAGAGTGGTAGTGAGCGAGCTCAATGGAGCTCTATTGTGACTGCTGCAGATTTCTTTGTGGGCAGAAAAAGGCGGCAACACAGGCAGAAGCCCAGTACAAAAGGCTAGCTTGCTGCGCCAGCAGAAACGGAATGAGTGACTGAGAGAGGGGGAGTGAGCGAGCTCAATGGAGCTGTGTCAGGACTGCATCAGATTTCTTTGTGGCCAGAAAAAGCCGCCAATGCAGGCAGGAGCCCAGTAGAAAAGGGCAGCCTGCGTCGATGGGAGACAGAACGAGCCAGTCAGAGAAGGAGAGAGAGTGAGCTCAACAGAGCTCTGTTGGGACCGCTGCAGATTTGTTTGTGGGCAGAAAAGGGCAGCAATGCACGCAGGGCCCCGGTACAAAAGGGCAGCCTGCAGTGGTGGGAAAACCAGAATGAGTGAGTGAGACAGGGGTGAGCAAGCTCAACGGAGCTCTATTGTAACTGCTGCAAATTTCTTTGTGGGCAGAAGAAGGCGGCAACGCAGGCAGGAGCCCAGTAGAAAAAGGGCAGCCTGCAGTGCCGGGAGAAACAGAATGAGTGAGTGAGAGAAGGGGAGTGAGTGAGCTCAACGGAACTTTGTCGGGATTGCTGCAGATTTCTTTGTGGCCAGAAAAAGACACCAACAGAGGCAGGAGCCCAGTACAAAAGGGCAGCCTGCAGCGCCAGGAGAAACAGAATGAGTGAGTGAGACAGGGAGGGTGAGCAACCTCAACGGAGCTCTGTCAGGACAGCTACGGATTTCTTTGTGGGTAGAAAAAGGTGCCAATGCAGGCAGGAGCCCCGTACAAAAGGGCAGCCTGCAGCGCTGGGACAAACACAATGAGCGAGTGAGACAGGGGAAGTGAGCGAGCTCAACGGAGCTTTATCATGACTGCTGCAGATTTCTTTGTTGGCAGAGAAAGGCAGCAATGCAGGCAGGAGCCCACTACAAAAGGCCAGCCTGCAGCACCAGCAGAAACGGAATGAGTGAGTGAGAGAGGGGTAGTGAGCAGGCTCAACAGACCTGTGTGAGGACTGCTGCAGATTTCTTTGTGGACAGAAAAAGCCAACAACAGAGGCAGGAGCCCAGTACAAAAGGGCAGCCTGCAGCGCCAGGAGAAACAGAATGAGTGAGTGAGAAAGGGGGAGTGTGCCACTTCAACGGAGCGCTGTCAGGAGAGCTGCGGATTTCTTAGTGGGCAGAAAAAGCTGCCAATGCAGGCAGCTGCCCAGTACAAAAGAGCAGCCTGCAGCACCGGGAGAAACAGACTGAGCGAGTGACAAAGGGGCAGTAAGCGAGCCCAACGGATCAACACAATCAACATTTGGCATTGACAAGTGCTTGTTAATATTGTGAGCACTGTGTTGGCACTTTCACAACTGGTTTCCTGGGCCTTCCTTGGAGTTCATGCAGTTATTGATCACCTGTGAGGTGGATCATGGCTTTAGCAAGATTAACATAGCACTTTAAAATTGCAACTGATTGATGATTGACCTCTAGGGAAGGCTTGAAATGAACCAATTAATAGTCACTTTGTTTCTGGCTTTCACTTGAATTGTACAACGCAATAAATGTATTGAATTGATTGCACACAGTATTTAATCTGAGCAGCTTTGGGCAGCCCCAGACTTATAAGGAAGAGGCAGTGAAACCCAAAGCACCAGAGTGTTAGTAATATTGTCTACCTTTAAATAAAATATCTTATGGTACATTGAACTGTGGTGAGGTGCTGCATGGAACTGTGGTGAGGTGCTGCATTGAACTGTGGTGAGGTGCTACATTAAACTTTGGTGAGGTGCAGCATGGAACTGTGGTGAGGAGCTGCATGGAACTGTGGCGAGGTGTTGCATTGTTTGTTCTGTTTTGGCTTAAATACCCTGGCTGGGTTTTATAGCAGCCCCACTTGTGAGTGCTCAGCTATGAGTTCCTGTTATTATCCTCATGGACCTGGATCTCCTCCAACAACTCTCCAACCTCCAACCACTACACTTCAACTCCCTGAGCTCCCTGACAACCCACTGGAATCTCAAGTGCAAAGCCTGGGGTTGTATACAAACTGATGTGACTGCATAGAAGGCTGAGGTAATGGTCCTATTATAGGCCACCACTGTCTACTCTGATCCAGCCCCACAAGCAGCCATCACACCTGAGAGATCCACTACTGCCTGGAGTACTTCTGGGGACAGCCCCTTCAATCAGCGATAGTAAAACTATTTCCATTGTGGGTAGCCTATGAGGGCCCCTTCCCCAAAGGAGAACGTCACTGTACAGTAATCTGACCAATCAATCTTTAGATTGTTACTCTCAAGCCCCAACATAGAGACTAAGTCTAAACCATGTCCGTATTGGTAGGTCGCAGAAGTAACTAACTGCTACACCCAGTGATTCAGTCAGCTGGAGGAAATCCTGCCTAAACTGTAAGAGTTCATCACCGATCCAGGCACGAAGATACCCAGAACCAACAATTTGGGCAACTCCAACACCCTTTCACTATGATGTTCCTGATATCCTGCAGGAAATCCCTTTCACACCTCAGAGGCCGGTACACAAGAAGAATCCTGCAACCTGTACCTGGACCCCTTCACAAGGCCACGCATTCAAACAATGAAGTTTTCTATATTTGGTGCATGTAAAGTTTAACTCAGATCTAAAACAAATGGCCTCACCACCTAGCCCCCTGTGGGCAGTGCACCACAGAGAATGTGGCTGGGACTGCCACCTCCAACACTGGACCGGCATCATCATCATTCAGCCAGGTCTCCATGATATAAACCAGATCAAGCAAAGAACAAGACATTAAATCTGCCATAATGGCAGTCTTGCTCCTCACTGATCTGACCACTGCCCTCAGGGGATGTATGGAAATGATATGCCATTGCCACAGCAACAACTTTACTGCGACTGACTACAGTGACACCTGCGCCAGGTTGCTGTAGTGTCAGCACGGGACTCTGGCACTGCTTTCTGTAGGTATTACACCCCCTTCCCGAAGCAACTCTGACTCAGAGTTGATTAATTTAGTAGCAGCAGGTGCGGGGGGCAGAGACCCTGCATGGGTGATCCGGGGGCAAAGCCCCCTCCAAAGAAAACAGTCTGAAGTGATTCCCTTTATGCCAACCGCAAATGTGGTTGACATAAAGAAGTCATTGTAATGTCATCAACTGACTGCTATAGATCCTATGGAAACTGGTGGCCTAATGGCTACCTGCCCACTCAGTCCAGTGGGAGCTCTGGGTATGGGCACAGACCATGTCTGGCCTCTCTCTAGGTCCCATTTCACCCATGGGTGCCTACTGGTCCTCACCAGCCCTATAATACCTCCTATTAACACTACCCACATACTGTTGCCTACCATCTTGTCTACTTATGAGACTCACCTCCCTGTAGCACCTATATACTACTGCTGGCAGGGGTTCACAGGGAGGGTGAAGGTCTAGCAGCTGGGATGTGGAGTAACTAAATCTGGGGGCCCTAAACCCTAAGCATATGATGTCACCAGCATGAAACCCTCCCACACAAAAAAAAGATAAAACCCACACAGCTGGCTATTTATCACACACGCAACTCTAACCACGTGACCCAATCTAAGCAGTTACTCCATGCACTTGCTAGTACAGTAAAAGTTCCTACCTACGTACTCGAACATCCAACACTTTCCTAACCACTCACGCAGACTCACTCCCCCCAGTTTGCTGCAGAAAAAATAAGATTAAATAAAATTACATTTAAACAAGAGAATCCACAAAAATATATGCCTGTGCAGTTCAAGGTGCCGGCAGTCCACATACATTATAGTAAACCAATGTCCAACAAACTTTTGTAACAAAAGAAGTTCAAGCCTGTGCTCCCACCAGAGAGTGAAATTTAACACATAGACAGCAGTGAAGCTGTATAAGGCAGCTCTCTCACTGCTACCTAGAGATAAAGCGAATAATATAAGCCCTGTTTACATGGTTGTCTTCGCCCTGGAGTGACCCAAATGATTGTGTTGCTCCGGTGCAAAGGCCTCCACGTAGACACTCATCTGGTCAGGGTAAATCACTCATTATGGTGCTCCAGGATTCTCTGCCAAGCAGGGGACGCTAAGCAGAGTGAGCACAGAGCAATAGGAATAAGCAGCTGTGTGGACTGTTGTGCCACCTGCTCTGGGGTAATCTGTCCTGTTTCCATGATTCCTGATGCACAAGAATGCATTAGCTGGGAAGTGGGGGCCCGTAGAGTCAGCTCACGCTGAAGACTTTGCATAATAAAAATTAAAAAAGAAAGAAAAACAGATAGAATCACAGCTTCACAGCTTCAAAGGCCAGTCACCACGCTTACATGCACACAGTTAGCCGGGAAACGCAGTGCTACTGGCATACCCTATCCTAGTAACACAAGCAGATTTTGTTACCGGGATATACCCCCAAAAATGTCAGTTTCCCAGTACCAAAAACTGAATGTAAATGCAGCGATTGTTTCATGTGTCTTTTGCCCTGCTTGGACTGTGTTCATTGAAATGGTCAGTGGTATGCGCATGTAACCCCCAATGTCAGCAGGACAGCCCCCTCCCCAAAAGCTCCTCAGCAGCACACCTTGCATTGCTGCTGAGAGGGGCTATACGAATGAGCAGAACTTGGGGCAGTCAGTAATGTGGCGAGAGCGTGCCGTACACTCAGCGGCCATGTAAACACGGCTTTAGACAGAGAAGCTAAACCCGTGGGTTCTCTCACCGCCCATGCTTAGTCACTTCAGGTGGAGTCCTCAGTCTTTCCAATCAACTAGTCTAATCAAGAGAGTTCCTATAGGAAGGGAAAAAAACAACACCCCATATGATGCTGTTAACCCATGGAGACCAACGGCGGCCCTGACCACCCAACATTTCTTGCCAAATGTCTACCAGCAGTTCACACCTGAACTTCAGCATGGCACTGTGTCTTTCAAGTTGCACCTGCACTCCACTGAGTTTCTCCAAAACCTTCTCACTTTCTCACCAAGAGTGGGCTAATCTGGTTGAGGGGGCGGGTTGGGTTGCCTCACTCACCCACACAGACCTAGCCCCAGCTCTGTGTGGCACACCACTCCAGCTCTTCCAGGTCTGTTACCTGGTGATCACTAGTACAATGATTTTGGATTCATCCTCTCTGTTCAGTTCACTCCACTCTGCTACTCCATTGCCAACATCAACACCACTACAGATACCGGAGTACCATAACGACAGTGCTATTTCCACAAGTTAATTTTGGCAAAATGCTTTGATAATGACCAAACCAAGCAAAAAAAAAGGCACTGTGAACTGCACAAAAGAGGGATTCAACTAACTAAAAAACTATAAAAGATTAACGCTCCTATCTCTAGCTCACTCTGGACCCTAACTAACATTGGACCCCTACTCTAATCTACTACTATCTATTCAGTAAAAACAAAACTAAAATGGCTGCCTTAAAAGTATAAAGCAGATACTGTATCCTTCCAATTTACTATTTCTAGTTGTGTTCTCTAAGAAAAAGCCCCATTTAAACAGATTTTATGTCACGTTTAGAGTTCAGCACAGAGCTTTAAACAAACAGCATGCACTAAAAAGATCACAAACAGAAAATCCTTACCAAATTCCTTCCTGGTATATTCGGGCGAAGAGTTTCCACTTGAACTTCCTAAAAAACAATTAAATTGGCAGTTTGAGTGCAGTTAGAGTTAGATTTGTACTATTGGTTTCATTCGTAAAGCCATTCCTTCTTAAAGATCAATGGAAATTTTGAAGGTAGGTTATTTTATTTTCACATGGTACAATGAGCTAACTATAGAAACCACAGGCTTGATTCTCAGATGCAAGGGACTATAACAGAACTGGTGCAAAAACAGTTTTGTGGCAACCTCTTGTTTGTGAGTCCCCCCCTCGAACTATGCTTGGGGGGATGAGTCCTTCTGCACCAATGTACTTCATGGTGCGCTGGTGTGTGGAAGGGATAGAGTTGGCATGCAAAGGCACACGGTACCATTCACATTGCTGTATACTGCTGGTGCCCCCAGTACTGCTATTTAGCGTTGGCCCTTCCTGGCGATCTGAGGGTGGAACGCCATGCTGAGTATGCCAGGACGTTAGGGGTACTTTGCCAAGGCACTGAGTCCAAAGAGTGCTGACAAGAATAGCACAGCATGGTGCACATGGTAAAAAAAGCAACAAATTCCCTTTTGCAGGGGGCAGCAAACCCCACACTCCCCAACATGGGGGGCTCCGCCCCCACACTCCCCCAGACTAAAATATTCTAACCCTTGGGGGAGTGGATATGAGGAAAGTTACAAATCGTGCGGCCGTGGAATAGTGTGTCCACGGCCTTACATAAATTTTCTAAGTCCTGAGTGTCTGCAAAAAGGTAGGGAGACCAACCCTGGTCTCCACTACTGCTGGCCAAGCTGTTCGATGCACCAGCCCTCCATGCCACAGGAGCAGCTCAGCTAGCCTTCTGGATCCTGGTGCCTTTGTCTCTGTCCAGCACCACAGACAGCTACCAGGGGAGCGCTTACAGTGAGTGCTGTAAAACCCCACTCCCTGTCCGAGCGAGCGCTTACCAGACTAGCGCTGTATAGTGCAGTCAATTCTGGTAGCACTCACTTGATGGGGTACACTTTGCCAAAGCCTCCAGTGTAGAGACAAAATGGCACTGAGTGCTACACAGGCTGGAGGCTTGTTTGTAAAGTTCCACAGTTTACACGTGCAAAAAAAAGACAAAATCTTCAGCCATTGCTCTTTGTTTGTCCCCCTGCTTTTGTGAGTGCTGCCCTACTGCAGCGTAGTTCTTATGTATTCGAGGTGAGTTGTGCAAAAGTGGTGTACACCATTTATGTGTGCAATTTACATTAGTTTCATGGCACTTCTTTTTTTTTTGGGGGGGGGGGGTTCTAACTAAGTCTTGCCCCAGGTTTAGGCCAAAAATATCATAAAATGTTTAAAGTTATGAGCAACCCAAAATTTCCTGTTGAAAAAGTAAGGAAATGGGTTGTTGGGGTTTATTGAATGCCAACTCTGCTCACCCCCATCAATCACAGCGTGAACTCCTCCAGACTGAATGCCAAAGCACAGCCCTTGTTTCTTATATGTTTTAACATCTTAAAAAATATAACAGTGTGAGGAAGACAGTTACACCCCATGACGAACACTTACAGTATGTGTTGTGAGACACAAGGCCACAGGATACAAGCCCGGGGCAATGTGCATGCCACTAACTGAGCAGCTGTGTCAGCACACACATTGCCACGGAATCTGTAGCGGACTTCACAAATGGCCCGGAGGTTGACCCACAAAGCAGCAACATCGCACACAGTGCCCCTGGCCTGTAACCTGCAGCCTTGTGTCCCACAACATGTGAGTGCAATGCAGAGATGTGGCCACGTTTTACTTTACCATTGAAGTTCCAACCAAGTTGCAAAATTTGTCTTTGAAAATTACTTCGCAAAGTCCCCTTTTCACCTGAGTTCTCCAGGAAAAGTGGAAACTTTGCTGGCACATTTAAAGAGCAAGTGCTTAGTAACAATATATCTTAAAGAATGAGGATGTGGGGTCTTTAGATGCCTCAGTAATTATTTTGTTTGCTTTTATTAGTTTCTTTACATAGCTTTTCATCATTTTATTTGTATTTTGCCAACTACTAGTAAGAAAAGCATCCAGTGGAATTCTTGTATTATGACGTCAGAAAGGTTTTTCTGGTAAGGCTGACAATGCATTTCAATGGGAAACTGCAACCCTGTTATCTGATACTTACTGAGAAATAACACTTCCTACCACCAAATTATTATATATTTAATGGAAATATGTGCTTTTTGATAACCTGTGCTCTTTTGTTATGATTTAGCAGGTGACATTTTCTTCACAATCAGATTTTACTTGGGAAGACAAACCAATTATTATTTAAACAAGCATTTTTCAATGCTGAAAGTTTGTTGTGTGCACTGGTACCATGAGGGGGTTACAAAATGGTGTTGGCAAATTTCGACACAGGTTCATAACTTCATTGTTTTTTGACAATTTTACACCACATGCCACCTCATGAAGAAAGGAAGAGTACAATTGTAATTCCTGTCCGAAAGGTACCTTCACGCAGTGGCTGTGAAATCACCTTTTGGGATGCAAAAAGACATTTTGCCAAGGATCTGGAAAATGGCAGCTGTCACATTCATGAGGTGCAATGAAGAAATGGCTATGATGAAAATTTGGGGTCAATTTATTGAAAAATAGCAAAGGTACGAGCCTACGTTTGCTAAAACCGTACAATATTTCTCTACACCCCAAGCCTATTGGCATGTAGAATCAATGTCTCTCCTTACCCTAAGTTCGATTGTATGTTGATCCCCTCTAACAGTGCTCCTTACCTCATGTGCTGCGTCACATCTAGACTTATGTATTTTGTTGATCCCCTTTAACAGTGCTCCTTACCTCATGTGCTGCGTTACATCTAGACTTATGTATTTTTCAAGCTGTTTTCTCCTGGATCGTGCCTGAAAATAGGCATTCTTATGCCTAGTGCACCCACCCGGTTACCAAAAGCAAATAAATAAATAAATAAATTTAAGTGCATGCTCATAACTTTGTTGTTTGCAAATATCTTCACACCAAATTTTCAGTGTAGCATTCTTATGACCCAGCCTCAGTAAAAGTGCCACTGTCATTTCATTCACTCATTTCATTTCGAAAGGTGATTTCGCAGAGCCACCATGCCATTGTGCGTCACAGGTGTGAAAACATGTTTCAGGCAGGATATGAAAAATTACAGCGATACTGTTCATAAGGAGGTGTAAAATAATGGCAATATTGAAAATCTGGAGTGAAATTATTAAAAACTGATGAAGTTAGTAGAGCATGTAGAAACTTCACAACGCATACTCTAATGTAGTCATTTTTATGTTGCTTGCATGTGCAAAACATAAATACCATCGTGGAGATTTGGGGTGTGTCACCTCCTCCTCCAATTCAGTCAGTGTGCTGGCAGGCATGGCCCTGTAAGCCAATGCATTTTGGAGCTGTCTATGACACGCTCCAAAATTTAGTAACATACAGTTGAAAGGGACTACATGAGTGAGCAGCGATAAGATATAAGCCTGCTTCTGCGCCTCCCCACCAGAGGCATGCGCGCCCGCACGCACTGTATAGCCGACGGGTGCCTAACTCGTCGTCGGCTGAGCTGTGTCCCCCAGTAGATGTGCCATGCTGAGAGCCCACCCCAACATGGAAATCAGTCTTTGGCCGGTAGGGTGCCCAATCCTCCGTCGGCTGAATGCCCCCCTTGTGCCGCAGCTGAGGCCCACCCCAGCGTGGCAATAAATAAAATGGCTGGCGGGGTGCCCAATCCCTCGTCGGCTGAGCGCCCCTCAATGTCCTTGTGCCACGCTGGGGAGCTCACCCCGACATGGCAAGCAGTCCCCACAATGTCTTTTTCTCCCTAAGAAAAACGAAAATGGTCCTGTAAGCGCGTCTCCCGACCCCCACAACCCGCACCACCCTGCTCACCCAGCCTCCCCACCCCCACCCCATACTTACCTCCGGACCTCGGCGTGGCGATCTTGAGTGGACGGGAACACGTCTGCACTCTTCAAAGCCGACCATGAACTGAGGAAATGCCGGTAAGCTGTATAATGGGGCTAGAGGGGTTTCAACTTGTTGCTTATCTCAGGCATTTTTGGAATTTTTACCAATTTTTCAACATGGTGTTTTGGGACCCCTTCTCATGAATGATGTCACTGTCATGGCGTTATTCGGGCCGAAGGGTGATTTCAGCGCAGTGACTGTGAAATCACCCTTTGACCAGAATACCACCATGACAGTGACATCATTCATGAGAAGGGTCCCAAAACCTCATGTTGAAAATTTGGTGCAAAATTCAAAAATGACTGTTTTGTGATGCATTGCGCGGTTCTCACTGAGCTTGTAAGTTCGCGAATTTAATATTTTCCTCCAGATTTTCAACATTGCCATTTTACCACACCTTCTTATAGAGTAGTACAGCTGTCATTTTCATCTCACCCAAAATGTGTTTCCGCCCATATGGCGCAGAATGGCGCAGTCGGTGTCTGAGAAATCAATGTATGGGACAAATAAAAATCACAGTGACACTGTTCATGAGCAGAGGTCTTAAAATGGCTATGTTGAAAATTTGGTGAAAAATTCTAAAAATTACTTTTATGGCGTCGTTCCACAGTTCCTATACAGGCTCGTAAGTTATAAATTTTCAATATTTTCACTCCAGATTTACAACATTGCCATTTTTCCACACCTTCTTATGAGCAGTACAGCTGTCATTTTCACATCCTGCCCAAAATGTGTTTCGCCCATGTAGCACACAATGGCGCAGTCAGTATCGGAAATCAATGTATGGGACACATTAAGAAAATCACCATGACACTGTTCATTAGCAGAGGTCTTAAAATGGCTATGTTGAAAATCGTGAAAAAATCCTAAAATGACTGTTTCTGAGGCGTCCGTTACGCAGTTCCACACGCTCGTAGGTTTGCGAATTTTCAATATTTCCACTCAGATTTTCAACATTGCCATTTTACCACACTTCCTTATGAGCAGTACATCTGTCATTTTCACATCCTGCCCAAAACGTGTTTCCGCCCATGTAGCGCACAATGGCGCGGTCGATGTGCAAACTCAATGTATGGGACACATTAACAAAATCACAGTGGCACTGTTAATGAGCAGAGGTCTTAAAATGGCTATGTTGAAAATTTGGTGAAAAAATTCCTAAAAATGACTGTTTTACGAACATGCATTGCGCAGTTCCTACACACGCTCGTAAGTTCGCAAATTTTCAATATTTGCACTCCAGTGACTTCCAAATACCTAAACAGCACATAGAAGCAAGCAACATTCGGCATTGACAAATGCTTGTTTGGAATTATTTCACCAAATTTGCAACATGGGCTTTTTGGGACCTCACCTCATGAACAGTTTCACTGCAGTTATTATTAATCAGTCATTAATCGGTCCCAAAAGGTGATTCCTTGCAGCGACTGCAAAATCACTTTTTGGGGCTGAGTAATGAAATTACAGTGACATTGTTCAGGCAGCGGGGTCCCAAGAACCCAATGTTGAAAATTTGGGGCCAAAATTCTTAAACATGGCTGAGATATTAACTGAAGTTGAATCCCCCCCATTGATTCCTATTATGTATTATTAAGTATGGGTAAGGGGGGGTGCAGAGAGGTGGGTGCACAGTGAGAGGGTTGGTTTGGGGGAGAGGAAGGGGAGACAACGATGGACTGTTTTCTTTTTCAGGTTTAAAAATTGGGGACAGTTTTCTTTTTTTTACAGGAAGCTGATGTGTACATTTCTGGACGCTGGGTGGGCCCCAGTGTCCAGGGGGTGGAGGTGCTGGGAAGAAAACAGCAGTGGGAGGAGAGGAGGGGTTTGCTCTGTGTGTGTGTGGGGGGCTCAACAGAACGGAGGATGTAGGGAGGACAGCATCAGTAGGAGGCATTGATTTGCTGGTGGGGGGCTCAAACAAGAATGCAGGGAGGATAGCAGAAGTGGGAGGGAGTGATTTCCTGTTGTGGGAGGCTCAAACAGGAATGGAAGGAGGACAGGAGCAGTGGGAGGGAACGGGAGGGATTCATTTGCTTTTAAACTCAGGCTCAGTGGGTTCACATCTGCCACCATCACTGTGAGTGCTACGGCAGTGTGAACAAGCAACCAGTAAGTTAATGTAATGCAGGGCTGTTTCAAAGGACCAAGCCGTGCCACTATTGATTCGGTTCTGTCCTTTGAAATCTTTGCCAACTCCGCCCCAAAAACAGAAAGTGAGTCATCAGCAGCCTGCCTACTGATTCGCCTGCCGGAGACCTGCCCCTTGGAACAGAGATCTCCAGTGAAAGCATCCCCCCTCACATTCCTCTATAGCAACTCTCATTTCAACGAGTTTGCCTGAGCTTGCATGTATGACAGACTCAACAAGCATTTGTCAATGCCGAATGTTTGCTTGCTGGCATTGGCAGTGGCAGAGTAGAAGTTACAGAGCTGCATAATAGGAATGGCAGTGAAGTATTGATTTGAAGCCAACCCCACCACCACCCTGCAGAGAGTGACAGGCATTTGGGTGTGCCTTTGGGTCATCAGGCATAATGGCCACGCCATTTCACCACACCCTACCCTGCAGACACTGATAAGTGTCACGGTGTGCCTTGGGGTCTTTGGCCCTTATGCGCAACCCATTCCATCAGGAAATACGGTGAGATGGGTATGGTATAGGAGAATGGGATGAACTTTGGGGTCAAGGAGTCCAAGGCATACCTCGATGCCTCTCACTGGCTGCAGGGTGTGGAATGGTATGAGCATAACAGGCTAGAATCCCAAGTCACACCCCTGATGCTTGTCATTCTCTACAGGGTGGGGTGTTATGGTTGGAAACCTTAACACCTCAGGCATTCATTGGTATTTTCATCCAAATTTTCAACTTGTTTTTTTTGTGACCCCCACCTCATGAACAGTGGCAATATCAGTTTGTTAGCCGAAAGCTGCTTATGCACAGCGACTACGGAATTTAGCACCACAGGTGCAAAAACACATTCCGAACAGGATGTGAAAAATGACAGCTGTACTGTTCATGGGGAGGTGTAAAAAATGGCAATGTTGCAAATCTGTAGTAGAAATATTAAAAAAACTGGTGAAGTCACGAGTGTGCACAGAAGCTGTGCAACGCACACCTGTAATGTAATTAGTTTGGGGATTTTTTATAGCAGATTGTCGACACAGGCATTTTGGGACCTCTGATCATGAGCAGTGTCACTGTGATTTTCTTTATCTGTCCCGAACGATGATTTCCCACAGTGACCACGCATCTCTGCGATGAAAGTGTGAAAACACATTTCGGCCATGTTGTGAAAAATGACAGCTGTACTGTTCATAAGGAAGTGTGGAAAAATGCCACTGGTGAAAATCTGGACTGAAAATATTACAAAGTTATGAATTTACAAGGGTGCGTGGAAACTGCGAAATGCTCACTCGTAGCACAGTCATTTTATGGGCTTTTGTCACCAGATTTTCAACATAGCCATTTTAAGACTGCTCATGAACAGTGTCACTGTGATTTTCTTAATCTGTCCCAAACATTGCTTTTCGCACACTGACTGCACCATTGTGCGCTACATGAGTGGAAACACATTTTGGGCAACATGTGAAAAATGGCAGCTGTACTGTTCATAAGGAAGTGTAATAAAATGGCAATTTTGAAAATCTGGAGTGAAAATATTGAAAATGTGCAAACTTACGAGCGTGCATAGGAACTGCGCAACGCACGCTTGTAAAACAGTCATTTTTTGTAATTTTTTCACCAAATTTTCAACATAGTCATTTTAAGACCTCTGCTCATGAACAGTGTCACCTATGATTTTCTTAATGTGTCCCATACATTGATTTCGCACACTGACTGTGCCATTCTGCACTACATGGGCGGAAACACATTTTGGACAAGATGTGAAAAATGACAGCTATACTGCTCATAAGGAAGTGTGATAAAAAGGCAATGTTGACAATCTGGAGTGAAAATATTGAAATTTACATGAAACTGCGATGCATGCGTAGGAACTAGCGCAATGCACACTCGTAAAACAGTCATTTTTAGGAATTTTTCCACCAAATTTTCAACATACGCTTTTTGAGAGCCCACCTTATGAATGGTGGCAGTGTCATTTAATTACTCAGTCCCAAAAGGTGATTTTGCACAGTGACTGCGAAATCACCCTTCAGGCCCGATTAATGCCATGACGGTGAGCATTCATGAAAAGGTCCCAAAAACCCTTGTTGAAAATTTGAAATTAATCAAAAATACTGAATATGTCTACAAAGTTGAAAAATGCTATCTATCCCATTATACAGCTTACGGCATTTCCTCAGTTCGCGTTCGGCTTTGAAAGAGTGCAGGCGTGTTTGCAGTCACGAAGATCGTCGTGCCGGAGTCGAGAGTAAGCTATGGGGTCAGGGTGTGTGGGCTGGGTGAGCCGAGGGCGTTTTTCTTGTTTACATGTTTTTTTTTAACGAGAAGACGATGCGGGATGTTTGCCATGCTGGGGTGGGCTCCCAGCATGGCAGCTGTAAGGCTGTTTGGGGGGTCTGGAGCCAACAGGGGATTGGGCACCCCTGTCACCCATACGGATGTGTTGCCATGCTGGGGTGGGCACCCAGCGTGGTATCTGGAACTCTGTTTGAGGGGGAAGTGCAGCATGGCTGATGGGAGATTGGGCACCCCTGTTGGCTATACAGTGTGTGCGTGGGGGGCAAGCACACAATATGCACGCGCTTGTGTGTAAGGGGGGAGCATGCATGAGCAGGCGATATCTTATTGCTGCTCACTGAAGCGTAGCTCCCTCTTTCAACGGTATGCCACTGCATTTTCAACTGCTGTCATAGACAGCTGCAACAGTGATTTGAGAACTGCGATCGCACCTGCAAACACACTGACTGAATTGGAAGATTCTGACACACCTCCAAAAAACTCGGATGATGGCACTATGTTTCTTGCATATGTGTGCAAGCAAATATAAAAATTGTAAACTCATACTGAAGTACCACCATAGTGCAAACATATCAAAGGCAAAGGTTGTTGCTGAAATAAGTATTTATTTCTTTTGAAAAAGATAAAAAAGAAGAAATTAGTTTTTCATTGAAATACGTTGGGCTCCTAACTAGCTGTCCATTTCTGACATCACAATACCAGTGTTCTGTTGAATTCTTTTTTACTGGCAGTGTGAAATGCAAAGGTGAAAACCCGCCTGTTTCACTGCACAAATACATATTTTATTATGAAAGAAGAAAGTAAATACTAGTGCAGTGTTCATCTTGGGGTGTGATGGCATTTCCTGTACTATATAATGATGGCTAGAGAGCCTGTTGGGCAGAGATCCAAACCTGCAGCTTGCTTTGCATGTGGCCCAGATATGCAAGTCAGCTGCAGGTGCATCACCACACACTGCACCAGACCTGTAGCGAGCTTTGCAAGTGGCCTTGTATGTCACGTACAAAAAGAAGTGTCACTATATGGTGCTCTATCATGATAATTACCACTGACTATTGTTGTATAAAAAACGAATATCATGATTACCATGCAGCACCATATCTCATGATATACCATGATAAAGTGTCTTAACTTGCTGCTCTGGCAAGGTGAACCTCTCCGGGCACAACCATGATTCCCAATTCCCTGCCTTCCACCAATCAGAATTTTACTAGTTTTCCTAAAATTAGAAATTCTGCAGATTATCACAGTTATCAACACTGTATATCATATTTTTTACTCAAATATAGTGATGCTAAAAGTGTTATATCTTGATAGCCCTACTTACAAAGAATCTGCATTACAGATTGCCACGGAACACCCATGGGCACACCTAAAAACACATTTTGAGGGGGGAGGGATGTACCAGTAACCACTTATGTGATCATGGTGGGAGGGCGTGTTAACTAAAAGATTACTCAAGTTGGTTACAAAAATAGTTTTAAAATGCAAAAGTTATGGGTAAAGAAACATTTCAGCAGGATGCTACAGTACAAATGGCATCCAGTTGCGAGTCTACTATCTCTCCCCTGTACTTCAAGCCACTATGGTAGCTTTCCGTAGCTACTGCCTGCCCTCCCTTTTGCCATTACTAAACTGCTGCTAATATACAGCATTAGCACCACCTACTGGCAGGCTCACATTCACACGTTTTCCAAAGTGGACTATTTTTTATATCTAAAATGTAACTTAAAATAGTAAAAATATTTTTTATACAAATAATGATAATGTCCAAAAATATTTTAAAAAATATTATAAATTGGGACCCATTTCATAATCACAATAAGGCACTCTAGGGGGGTCGGTGGTGGGATAACGGCCCTTCTCGGGTGGTGGAAGCACTCGGCTTCACCTTGTGGTTCAACCCACCCAAGGCAGGCCATTATCCCACCATAACGCTCCCCCTGTTGTGCCTTATTCCTTAATTTTGGCTCATCTCATATTTGTTGCATATAATAGAACCTGCAAGTTTAATAAATAGAGCTGTAAACAAGTGGTTTCCTTTTTCATTCACTGTTTTTATCCTTACATCTAGGAATGGAATGCCTCGCAAGAATGTGTGAAGTAATGGTTGTCAAGGTAGCATTGTTATGAGGTAAAGTGTTATGCCCTATTGCTGTTAGTCAATTATCATGGGTTAATTGTAATAGAATAACCAGGACAACCTTTTTCTCATAGGGAAACCGTGGCATAATTCGCCGTTATGAAGGTGTGTTTATAACGGTGAATACGCGCTTCAGTTTCCTCACACACTCTTATAAGCGCCCCAGCCCCTGAAGCTGTTTCTTCTAACTTCTGTCCGTGTGATCTTTTCCTCTCTGGACCACCGCACAAACTCTGTGGTAAATGCTGGAAGGCAGACAGTAATAGAAATGAGGGAAATACCCTCAAAATGTTGGCTCCAACTAAAGTATCATTTAAAAAAAAAAACTTCACAAAAGCGAGCAAGTGAGCCTCAAAAATATAAGAAAACAACATTTAAAATCCACCCCCATTCATAGCGATATAGCGTGCCCCTGCGCTCTACAAACAAGTACCTTACAAAATATTGGAGTGCAGGGTGGTACGGGGCAGAGCATGTTCTCTCAGTACCAGGAAGGGGAAAGGACTGGGCAGCTGACTCCTTGGAGCCAGGAATTATGATCCTTTCCCCTTCAAAACTGGTTAATTTGAAAATTATAGGCTAAGGAGTGCTTGAGTCCTGGTGAGGTAAGGCATCGGTGGGGGGTCTGGGAAGATTTTTCAAATTGAGCACAATTGTTGCTTTTTAAAGATATCACTAGCTATCTTTATACATTTATACCCACACCTGTTTTTTTATTTACATATACAGTATGTTCCCTCCATTTTTACTCTTTTCCCTTGTTGTCCACTCTGACAATCTGGGTGACTAAGGCTGCATCCTTCCACTGGCCTTGATGGCAGTCAAGTGGCTGTCTTCACAGAAAACATCAGTCTCAGTCCTTAGGTTGCTGATGAGAGGGATGTGTGGAAATACTGGATCATCCATGCCCTCCCTCCCTGGAAGCCAAGGGCCTCACCTCCCTGACATTCTCAGCTCCCAGATGACCTTAATGTGGGATTCTCAGGCTCACACTAAAAACCCATACCGAGTCTCCACTTCATTACTGCCTGGCTTGGAATTTGTTTTCAGTTTCAGCTGATGCACCATTAAAGAATTTCAATACTGTGGGGTTATGCTAATCAGAGGTGAAGACAGGAATGCAAATTAATTTTATTTCAAATCAAGGTGACCTCAGCTAGCTGGTGAATAGCCTGTTGAAACCAGTAGCATAGCAAATTCCCAGTGGGCCTGGGTGCAAGGTGATGTTACAGTGCGCTTCCCCAGTTTTGAATAAACATCAAAATTATTATTTGGGCCCCTAAAACCTTGTGGGCCCTGGTGCCACTGCACCCCTTGCACCCTTGTAGCTATGCCACTGGTTGAAACCTTAGAACCAGTACAATGTTTATCACCTAAGGGTGTATCATTATTCTCCCTGTACAGTAGGTATGCCAGTTCACTGGATGTGGACACTAGACTGGAATGATAAAAGTACTCTTTCTCTTCATGGAATCAGTCTATACCTTCTTGTCCTCAGGCATGAAATATCTCAGTATTCAGGCTATTGATACTACTGTCTACCAGCATGCGTAAATGCTGCTGCTCTCAACTGTACCTTCATAGCCTCCATTGCGGGTAGTAAAGGTTTTGCGCTCCAAAGTCGAGCCTGGTGAGATAGATAGGGTGGAACTGGGAGACTGAGTTCTTTTAGAACTGAAGTTGGCTCTGGAACCGCTACTTGTAGCTAAAAGAGATTAGATAAGATTTCATAAGAAACAGGCTTTTAACCATACTGTATCCATTTGCAATTATATAGTACTTTCCATGCACGCATCTCAAAACACTTTTTATGGATGTCGTTGTATCCTGACTCTTGAGAGGAATCTGTGTTATTCGGGATATGCTAGAATGACATCATTCACACTTAATCATAACTGGGGTCTCCAATGTGAAACACAATGATCATAACAGCTGCTTCTGTGGCCATTATAAATAGCTGCCATAAACCAGTAGCATCATTTCACCAGAATCTTAGGGGTTGTAAAGCTTCTCCACTTACCACATTTTATATCGGTGAATGCAAGGGAAACCATGTTTTAGGGGCTTCTGGGGATTGCAAAGGACATCATATGGGTCTCAACTGCAACCTCTGGCTATTCCTAAATGCCACCCCTGGCATAAAGTAGGAAAATATAGCGTACGGGATGAATTGAATATGCTTTTTTAAAGTGACTCTGTCCATCTGTCTCCCTGTCTTCCTCACCTGAGGTGCCTACTGCAGCTGGATCACCTGGGCTGCATCTTACACACAAGGGGCACAGCAGAGCTGTCTCCTCTGAGATCGATGCATAGTCCGGCTCATTAGCCAGCTGCAGGATGTTTAGTGCCGGATGCTACGCAGCCCCCCTGCCCCTGAAGAGGGACTAGATCACCTCTATGATGTGTCTGATTTTGATGGGCCTGTGGTAATTAAGAAATGATGCACTGCTTGGGGGAAGTGGACCTGCTTGTTTTAAAGATGTTTTGTTGACCAATGGCAATATCAGACATGCACCCAATGTTTCGGACAGTACCTAGCAGTAGCCCAGTCCATCACTGAAGTATATGCCTTGCTCCCCAACTTACAGAGCCAGTGACATATGATCAGGGTGCAGCCCATAATTTGGAGGCAACTTTGCTAGCCCCTTGGACTGCTTAACAGTTTTCCCCCCCACTATAACCCCATGTCTTCTTCCCACCAAGCTCCTCAACACTCCATTGACCAAGACAGTCGATGAATGTGAGGCTCTGCACATGATGCCAAGACCAGTCAGGGGGGTGCACCAACAATAGTCAAACTCCACTCTGTCCATGGAGTGCTGCCTCCACAGCACTCTCAAAGCTCCATTGACACAGGGGTGCAAGCTCTTGGCAACAAAACATCCTGCCTGCCAAAACACTTGGCACTGTGACTGGCAGGACCTAAATTACGAGGCTGGGCATACTGCAATTGCTTTGTAACAAATAAAGAGATTTATATTAAAGAGGAGTGCAATGTAGACATAACATGATATATATATATATATATATATACTGTATATTATATATATATATATATATATATATATATATATATATATATAAAATGGCTGAGAAAATCAGCAAAATGCTGTGTACTGATTGGACCAAACGCAATACAAAGCTGCGTGAGACTTCAGCGGGGATGGGTGTCATCCTGCCATGGCTGGAATCCTGTTTTTTCCCCATTGTTGGGTGGTGTGGCATGCAATGACTAAAGGCATAAGTGCCCATGTCTGGCACACCTCTCGGAGCCTTCAAGCTTCAGCTGCGATGGTCCCCAGCCTCCACCACGGGTCGGCCAAGCACCAGATGCTTCCCCACCTTCCCCTCCAGAGGAAGAGAGCAGTCTGTCAGATGTTCGATGCGCCTCACCCTGGCTGACCCCCCACCATTGCGCCCAATTCCAGGTTGCCAGCATGGCAGCAGGCATGCTGACTCAGCCCTCTGTGCCACCGGGCTGGCCTCTGGCACTCTCCTAGCTGGCTGCTGCTCTGATCTAGTCCGGTAGTCTTCCTCCCATCTTTCACGTCATCTGAGTCCTGGGCAAGGCCTATCTCCCCCCCCATGACCTCAGATTCTTCTTTAATTTTTTTTTAACTATTATATTTTTTGCACTGTTACACCATTGTTGACTTATTTGAGCATAAGGTGAACAAATTGTGCTTAGGTCTGATCTGTCTGCTGTCTCTCTCAGCTGGGCAACGTGCAGAGAGAATGCTGGTGTTTTCCTCAATCTCTCCCTGTACTACGTGAGTGGCAGAGGCACACACCACGTGATAGTGGGGGACGTGCAACATTAGACGGGCAGACACATCTCCATGAGGCTGTAGGGTGCATGCTCCAGATTGCACAGGGTAGTTGGCCAGGAGAAGGCACTTTATCAACGGAAGAGCCCACTGGCACTTGTCACTCATGAAGCTAAAGCTAAATTAGTGATGGCACAAGGAAAAATGCCTGCTGTCACTTTCACTTTTCTCTGAGTTAGACTCGCAGGCACCATGTCCGACTTGGAGAGAAGTGAAAATGCAGATAGGTTTAGTCAGTTTCACTGTCCCAAGTCAATGCACAGCAGCTGGCAGGCAGGAAATGCACTGCTTTTTTCTGTATTTGCGTGAATTTAAAAAAGTCCCCTTTGCTGCCCAACAGCAATCCTACTGAGGAAGGAAGGGGACTTTAGGCCCTTGCCCTCCCCCCCAAAAAAAATATATCCGCTGCTGATTTTTAGTAAGTTACAGTTCATTTTAAGTTTTCATATTATTTATTCTTCGTTTCAGGAGATGCTGGGTCATGGCTGTTCCCTTTACTTGGGCAGATGCTCTGTCAGCCTTTGTGGAGAAACAAACCTGGGACCCTGATCCCTGAAAGTAACTGTTATAACCACTTAGCTATGGAGAAATTCCCATCATGTAGGCAATTAGATTTACTACACATAAACAGTAATCTCATCAACTGGCACAGAGAGTTGCTTTGTTGATGCCGTTTATCTGCACTGTAGAGCTCTGTCCTTTGCAGCCTCTCACAGCTAAAGGGTGCTGCCTTTCACAGACTGAGTTTTTCATGTATAAAATGGGCCATTAAAAGCCTGTAACCTCATTAGTCAATACAAGCCACATGAACGCCAATTATTTTCTGACAACCGAACACCTCACCTGAACTACATATATATATATATATATATATATATATATATATATATATATATATATATATATAATTTGTAAACATTTTGTAAGTGGGAGAACACACTCCAGGGTGAGCAGGTTATTAGGGAAAAATGCACTCCGGCAGTGGCGTCACTTGGCTATGCCTTGTGTCTATCAACAACCCGAAATGTGCATTATTCCCTTATAACCACATACCCATTTGTGCGTTATTCCTTCAATATACAACACCTCTATTTGAGATTGTAAAGCATTTCAAAAACGGTGGTCATTTTTGTTTCTGGTAAACCATTTTAACAGTGCCAGCAATGAACGCAGCACCTCAGTGTAAGTGTCTTCTTTATACCACATTTATGCTATCGGTAGAATTACGGGTGAACAGCTCCCTGTGTATATGTATGTTTTACTGTTTTATGCAGCACTTACTGATCGTGTTCATAAATCATACTTACAATAGCTGCTGGTGCCATTAGTTATAATCTTCCTTTCCATTCCAGGCCCACTGCCGTATGAAGCTCCCCGTTGCCCACCACTTGCACTGCTGCTGCCGCTGCTGCTTCCTCCTTCTTTCATAAACACATACAGACCAAGCCATTAGTATTCTGTGATCAACAGTGGGACATTCTATTACTGAGCCGGGCAATTTACAACCAATGTACACTCACCGTATACCTCGAAACCGTCCAAAACATGTATTTATTACTGGGTCTTTGTGTAAAAAAAAGATGAGCACATTTCTTGGATAGCACTTACAAAAATGTTACATTTCTTGCCATACTGTATCAATAAAGTTTGATTTGTTTGCCAGGGGCTTAATTGCCTGCCATTTTTTTTGTACTTTCAATGTGATTTAGTTTCTTGCAAATGTTTTTTTCTTCTTTTCTAAACAAAAACAGAATAAAAGCACAATTATATGCCACAAATGGGATTTCTCACCCATTTAAAGCCACTTATACTCTGAAACAAGCAGAACTTGAATCAGTAATTAGAAAATGGTCCTTAAGGTCTGGAGTATTCAAGTAGGCCCTCAAGAAAAATACACATTTCCCAATGTACGCAGAAGTGAAAAAAAGGCTCAGTGCTGGGTTGACCTGAAGAGAAAATTATCACAATGCTAGGCTGACCTAAACAACACAGTAAAATATAATTTTATTTTATATACCAGAGTATCAAAAAACACTTTACATAGTAACAAAATAACAAAATATAAAGAAATGTATTTGAATAAATGAAGAATAAAGCCACTGAAAAAGGCAGTAAAATAGAATACTAAAAATTAAATGGCAAGACTATTTCTTAAATAACAATAACTATTGTTACGCAGATAAACTAAACTAACAAATTACTATTATTGCTAGCCAAACTACAGAAAATAGTTATAGTAAAATAATCACTCGATTGGGTTAAACCATATGTGTCAGATCTGAGGGAAGGGTTACAAATACACCCCAAAATCTATTAGAAAAAACCCTGACTATTTGAATTTTGTTCATAATTCAAATTGCTTGAATTATTTTTCTGCCAATGTTCATTAATACATTTAACAAGATTTCGCTTTATTTGCAGGCCTTACTGTTTCACCAGTCTCGCCGTTGTAACCGTAGTCTATGAAGACGACTCCGAACGTATGTTTTACAGCGTTGTGCGTTGCAGGGAGGGCTTTGACTCTGCGGCACTACTTTTCAGTAATGCCCTGTACAATGTACACAATGGTTCAAGTCCACCCAGCACCAAGCAATTAGTTTAATTCGCCAGCACCAAACTTACTTATAGTGCGTTATAGCCCCCCTCCATATCATCATGTTTTTTATAGTAGTAATGGGGGGATTGGCGGAGGTACGAGGGAGTTATGACACTGGGTACCGTGGACCAAGACCACACAATGCCCTGTAAATAAGCAGTCAGACTGACTGCAAGGGATTCACCTGGATATCATTTTTTGTTCTGTGATGGTCTGGGTTTGACACCAGACCCATCAGGTAGTTGGGGGGGGGCAAACTTTACTTATTTCCTGATGGGCCAAGTTGGTCATTAGACCCTTTAGGTAGTTTGGGGAGGGAGACAATTTTTTTTATTGTTCCTTGACAGACCAGGTTGGGTTTGGGATTTGTCAGGTTGTTTGGGGGGTGCAGATTTATATATTCTCTGATGGGCCAAGTTGGGCATTAGACCCATCAGGTAGTTTGGGAAGGGAGACACATTTTTTTTTATTATTCCTTGACAGGCCAGGTTGGGTTTGAGTTTGGGTTTGGGATTTGTCAGATTGTTGGGGGGGGGGCAGATTTTTGTTTTTTTATTCCCTAATAGTCCTGTTCCTGGCTCAAGAGGTAGTTGAGTGGAGGAGGAGGAGGAGAGACAGATTTATTTTTATTCTGTAACAGAGTGTGTTGGGCACTGCACCCATTAGGTAGTTGGGGGGGGCAAGATTTATTTTATTCCCTGATGATTTGGGTGGGGCACTGAACCCACCAGGTAATTTGGGGAGGGAAACAGATTTTGTTTAATTCCCTGATGGGCTAGGCTGGGCACCGGACCATTCTGCTGTACAGGAGGCTGGGTTGGAGCGTGCATATCAGTGGTTGGTAGAAGCAGTAGTGCAACAGCAACCCTAAGCCTCCCGTGCAGTGTTTGAGCCCCTCACTGTGACCTGAATGGAAGGGCACGGGGAGAGCAGTGTTTTACCATCCCACCGATTTAGTCCCTTTATATGGAGAATAATGTATGTCTAAACCTTATAATGAAAATGTAAGATGAATAAATTATAAAAAGATTAGCAAATGTTTTATGGCTGTTAGCAAAAAAAGGAGGCCCAAATTTCCAATGAATGGGCATGAAATGTATTAGAGCTGTGGTTCAACTTGTACGTTGTATTGCTGTAATGATTTTATAATGCAAGTATATTTATATATGTTTATTGTATTTGATTTATATGTGTTGTGTTTTTTATTTTCATCTTCATTTTTGTCAATGACCGATCAAAAATTTTTTTTACTGAATCCGGCCTATTCCACCTTCTGCTTACCTCTTTGCTGCTGCTCCTCCTTATCTCTGATTGGCTTTTAATACATAGACTAGGTTGGGCATGGGACCTATCCGGTAGTTGGAGGGAGGGGAACATAGTTTTTAATTCTCTGACAGGCTGGTTTGGGCACCAGAACTATTAGGTTGCTGGGGAAGGGGACAGTTTTTTTATATTCCCTGATTGGCAGGGTGGGGAACTGGATATGTCAGGTTGCTGGGGAAGGGGACAGTTTTTTTATATTCCCTGATTGGCAGGGTGGGGTACTGGATATGTCAGGTTGCTAGGGGAGGGACCGTTTTTATATTCCCTGATTGGCAGGGTGGGGTACTGGATATGTCAGGTTGCTGGGGAAGGGGACAGTTTTTTTATATTCCCTGATTGGCAGGGTGGGGTACTGGATATGTCAGGTTGCTGGGGAGGGACAGTTTTTTATATTCCCTGATTGGCAGGGTGGGGTACTGGATATGTCAGGTTGCTGGGGGAGGGGACAGTTTTTTTATATTCCCTGATTGGCAGGGTGGGGTACTGGATATGTCAGGTTGCTGGGGAGGGACAGTTTTTTATATTCCCTGATTGGCAGGGTGGGGTACTGGATAAGTCAGGTTGCTGGGGGAGGGGACAGTTTTTTATATTCCCTGATTGGCAGGGTGGGGTACTGGATATTTTATTTTTATTTATTTATTTATTTCAATAAATCGGATTTACAAACCTTTGAGTCAAAGACTCATTTACAAAGGTACCTCATCACAGGAGGGAGACAACATATTTGTGCAGCAGGACAGTGGAGAGCAATACAGGTGAGATACAGAAAAATATACAGAGCAAGGCATTTCAGAGAGCAAAATATGCACGATACAGACAGGCATACAAAATTAAGCTATTTAGTGTCCCAGTGGAGCACTCAGGTTACAGTGGGTGTTGTACAGACTACAACAAGCTATTTTAAGTGGACTAGTACATATATCATGCTATAAGAGGCAGATTGGTTCCAAGCAGCTGCACTGCGGAGAGCCTCACAGGGGCATTACAGCTCCGAGTGTCAGTGAGGTGTTTGCGTAGGGCGACTTTGAAGGGGCGAGTTTGGGGATGTTTGAAATGTGTGATGGGAGGAATTATACCAGGAAGGTGCTCTGTAGTGAAAGGACCTTTAGGCGAGTGAGGTCCTGGCTCTGGGCACCTGGAAGGTAGCTTTGGCAGTATTGCGGGTGACGACCGGCGGGAGGCCGTTGAAAGGTGCAGCGACTCCTGGGGGCAGAGCTTAAGTAGAGCCTTTTTGCCAGTATACAGGTGTAGTATTGCAGTCGTTCTTCAAAAGTGAGTATGTTTGAGATGGAGTAGAGCTGGCATGTGTGAGTTCTGCTGGGGGCACTGGTGAGGAGCCTGTAGGCTTTGTTGATAGAGGTCTGGACTTTGGTGAGGGCACTGGGGTCAGCAGCTGCATAGGTAGGGAGTCCATAATCAACCAATGACAGGATGGAGGAAGTGATAGCCAGCTGGATATGTCAGGTTGCTGGGGGTAGGGGACAGTTTTTTATATTCCCTGATTGGCAGGGTGGGGTACTGGATATGTCAGATTGCTGGGGAAGGGGACAGTTTTTTATATTCCCTGATTGGCAGGGTGGGGTACTGGATATGTCAGGTTGCTGGGGGAGGGGACAGTTTTTTATATTCCCTGATTGTCAGGGTGGGGTACTGGATATGTCAGGTTGCTGGGGAGAGGGAACAGTTTTTTATATTCCCAGACTGGCAGAGTGGGGTACTGGATATGTCAGGTTGCTGGGGGAGGGGACAGTTTTTTATATTCCCTGACTGGCAGGGTGGGGTACTGGATATGTCAGGTTGCTGGGGAAGGGGACAGGTTTTTATATTCCCTGATTGGCAGGGTGGGGTACTGGATATTTTATTTTTATTTATTTATTTATTTCAATAAATCGGATTTACAAACCTTTGAGTCAAAGACTCATTTACAAAGGTACCTCATCACAGGGAGGGGAGACAACATATTTGTGCAGCAGGACAGTGGAGAGCAATACAGGTGAGATACAGAAAAATATACAGAGCAAGGCATTTCAGAGAGCAAAATATGCACGATACAGACAGGCATACAAAATTAAGCTATTTAGTGTCCCAGTGGAGCACTCAGGTTACAGTGGGTGTTGTACAGACTACAACAAGCTATTTTAAGTGGACTAGTACATATATCATGCTATAAGAGGCAGATTGGTTCAGAAACGCTGCGGAGAGCCTCACAGGGGCATTTACAGCTCCAGTGTCAGTGAGGTGTTTTGCGTAAGGCGACTTTGAAGGGGCGAGTTTGGGGATGTTTGAAATGTGTGATGGGAGGAATTATACCAGGAAGGTGCTCTGTAGTGAAAGGACCTTTGGGCGAGTGAGGTCCTGGCTCTGGGCACCTGGAAGGTGGCTTTGAGCAGTATTCGGGTGACGACCAGGCGGGAGGCCCATTGAAGGGGTGCAGCGACTCCTGGGGGCAGAGCTTAAGTAGAGCCTTTTGCCAGTATACAGGTGTAGTATTGCAGTCGTTCTTCAAAAGTGAGTATGTTTGAGATGGAGTAGAGCTGGCATGTGTGAGTTCTGCTGGGGGCACTGGTGAGGAGCCTGTAGGCTTTGTTGATAGAGGTCTGGACTTTGGTGAGGGCACTGGGGTCAGCAGCTGCATAGGTAGGGAGTCCATAATCAACCAATGACAGGATGGAGGAAGTGATAGCCAGCTGGATATGTCAGGTTGCTGGGGGGAGGCAACAGTTTTTTTTATATTCCCTGACTGGATATGTCAGGTTGCTGGGGGAGAGGACAGTTTTTTTTACATTCCCTGACTGGTAGGATGGGGTACTGGATATGTCAGGTTGTTGGGGGGAAGGGACAGGTTTTTATATTCCCTGACTGGCAGGATGGAGTACTGGATATGTCAGGTTGCTGTGGGGAGGGGCCAGTCTTTTATATTCCCTGATTGGCCGAGTGGGGTACTGGATATGTCAGGTTGCTGGGGGTAGGGGACAGTTTTTTATATTCCCTGATTGTCAGGGTGGGGTACTGGATATGTCAGGTTGCTGGGGGAGGGAACAGTTTTTTATTTCCCTGATTGGCCAGGTGGGGTACTGGATATGTCAGGTTGCTGTGGGGAGGGGACAGTTTTTTATATTCCCTGATTGTCAGGGTGGGGTACTGGATATGTCAGGTTGCTGGGGAGAGGGAACAGTTTTTTATATTCCCAGACTGGCAGAGTGGGGTACTGGATATGTCAGGTTGCTGGGGGGGGACAGTTTTTTATATTCCCTGACTGGCAGGGTGGGGTACTGGATATGTCAGGTTGCTGGGGAAGGGGACAGGTTTTTATATTCCCTGATTGGCAGGGTGGGGTACTGGATATTTTATTTTTATTTATTTATTTATTTCAATAAATCGGATTTACAAACCTTTGAGTCAAAGACTCATTTACAAAGGTACCTCATCACAGGAAGGGGAGACAACATATTTGTGCAGCAGGACAGTGGAGAGCAATACAGGTGAGATACAGAAAAATATACAGAGCAAGGCATTTCAGAGAGCAAAATATGCACGATACAGACAGGCATACAAAATTAAGCTATTTAGTGTCCCAGTGGAGCACTCAGGTTACAGTGGGTGTTGTACAGACTACAACAAGCTATTTTAAGTGGACTAGTACATATATCATGCTATAAGAGGCAGATTGGTTCAGAAACGCTGCACACGGAGAGCCTCACAGGGGGCATTTACAGCTCCGAGTGTCAGTGAGGTGTTTGCGTAGGGCGACTTTGAAGGGGCCGAGTTTGGGGATGTTTGAAATGTGTGATGGGAGGGAATTATACCAGGAAGGTGCTCTGTAGTGAAAGGACCTTTGGGCGAGTGAGGTCCTGGCTCTGGGCACCTGGAAGGTGGCTTTGGCAGTATTGCGGGTGACGACCGAGCGGGAGGCCCATTGAAGGGGTGCAGCGACTCCTGGGGGGCAGAGCTTAAGTAGAGCCTTTTTTGCCAGTATACAGGTGTAGTATTGCAGTCGTTCTTCAAAAGTGAGTATGTTTGAGATGGAGTAGAGCTGGCATGTGTGAGTTCTGCTGGGGGCACTGGTGAGGAGCCTGTAGGCTTTGTTGATAGAGGTCTGGACTTTGGTGAGGGCACTGGGGTCAGCAGCTGCATAGGTAGGGAGTCCATAATCAACCAATGACAGGATGGAGGAAGTGATAGCCAGCTGGATATGTCAGGTTGCTGGGGGGAGGCAACAGTTTTTTTTATATTCCCTGACTGGATATGTCAGGTTGCTGGGGGAGAGGACAGTTTTTTTTACATTCCCTGACTGGTAGGATGGGGTACTGGATATGTCAGGTTGTTGGGGGAAGGGACAGGTTTTATATTCCTGACTGGCAGGATGGAGTACTGGATATGTCAGGTTGCTGTGGGAGGGAGCCAGTCTTTATATTCCCTGATTGGCCGAGTGGGGTACTGGATATGTCAGGTTGCTGGGGTAGGGACAGTTTTTATATTCCCTGATTGTCAGGGTGGGGTACTGGATATGTCAGGTTGCTGGGGGAGGGAACAGTTTTTTATTTCCCTGATTGGCCAGGTGGGGTACTGGATATGTCAGGTTGCTGTGGGAAGGGGACAGTTTTTTATATTCCCTGATTGGCAGGGTGGGGTACTGGATATGTCAGATTGCTGGGGGAGGGGACAGTTTTTTATATTCCCTGATTGGCAGGGTGGGGCACTGGATATGTCAGGTTGCTGGGGGAGGGAACAGTTTTTTATATTCCCTGATTGGCAGGGTGGGGTACTGGATATGTCAGGTTGGTGGGGGAGGGACAGTTTTTTATATTCCCTGATTGGCAGGGTGGGGTACTGGATATCTCAAGTTGCTGAGGGAAGACAACAGTTTTTTTATTCCCTGATTGGCAGGGTGGGGTACTGGATATGTCAGGTTGCTGGGGGAGAGAGGACAGTTTGTTTTATATTCCCTGATTGGCCGGGTGGGGTACTGGATATGTCAGGTTGCTAGGGGAAGGGGACAGTTTTTATATATTCCCTGATTGGCCAGGTGGGGTACTGGATATGTCAGGTTGCAGGGCGGAGGGAGGCACATTTTTTTTAATCCTTAACAAGCTGGGTTACATACTGAACCCATAAAGTAGTTTGAAGTAGAGAGCCCTATTTGTTTTTATTTCAATTGGCTGGATTGGGTATCAGATTAGCCAGGTAGTTGAAGTGTGTGGGGGGACACCAGGTGTTTTTTTTTTTTGGTATTCCGATGGGTCTGATTGGGCATTGGATCTGTCAGGTTGTTGGGGAGAGCAGAGATTTGTTTTATTCTCTGATGGGTTGGGCACTGGACCCTTTACAGGTTGCTGGGAAGGGGAGAGATTTGTTTTATTCCCTGATGGGTTGGGCACTGGACCCTTTGCAGGTTGTTGGGAAGGAGAGAGATTTGTTTTATTCCCTGATGGGCTGGACACTGGACCCTGGATCTATCAAGTTGCTGGGGAGAGGAACAGATTTTTTTTCTACTCCGATGTGTCAGATTCGGCACTGGCTCTGTCAGGTTGTTGGGTAGAGGGAGAGATTTGTTTTATCCCCTGATGGATTGGGCACTGGCACCTTTATGTAGTTGGGCACTGGACCCATCAGGTTGTTGGAGGGAGGGTGACACATTGAGGCAGGATTGCATACTGGACCCAGCAGGTAGTTTGGGAGAAGGATATTGAAGTTTTGAAGTTTTACTGAAATCTGTCAGAAATAAACTTTGAGTCAGAGACTCATTTACAAAGGTTCCATGTCAGAAACAGTTACAGAGACAGTCTTTACAACAGAACAGAAATAGTTTACCTACATCATATACAGTAAAAAGTGGCAAAAAGTAGTAGCCTGGCAACAGAAGACTAAAAACAGCTGTGGCACAGGCCAATGTAGTTTCACTGAGGAATAGAGGTATAGTAAAATAAAACAATGCAATAAACAATATACAGGTTACCCACGGGTGACTTGGGAGAGTGGAAATTGAGGCTGGGAGGGGGAGGCATGCGGGAAGAGGTCCCTTGTCAAATAAAAGAAATGGGGGGAATGTGGGTGAGGAGGGAGGTTAAAAACAGTTGTAGGGACTGGCAGCATGGAGGTGGTCCCTTAGAGCAGACTTGAACGCTCATTATTGTACTAGAGACAAGCGAGTTTGGAAGAGAGTTGGTCCAAGTTAGGGCATGGTACAAGAAGGAGCATTGGGATAGGGAGGTATGGCCCCTGGGGACTTGAAGGAGAGATCTGGTGGAGCTGCAGGTGTTTCTGATGGCAGGGGCAGGCTTGATTAGCTCACCCAGCCCAGGGGGTGCCAGGCCAAAGGCAATTTTTTTGACCATAAGGCAGGTATGGTATTTTAGTCTAGTATCGAATTTGAGCCAATTAATCGAGCTGTACAGGGTACACATGTGAGTGGTGCAGTCACAACCAAGGACGAGGTGACAGGCTTTGTTTAGAGACACTCTCAGCCTACTGAGGGAGGTGGTGTCTGCTGCCCCGTAGATTAATATCCCGTAGTCAAGGAGTGAGAGAATAGAGGAAGAGATATCCACCCAGAAGGCATCAGGAGTGAGGCAGTGTTTGTAATGGTGCAATAAGCCAATTCTAGTGTTGATCACTGAGGAGAGGAGGTGGATCTGCAGGTGGAAAGTAAGGGAGGAGTCCAGAGTGATGCTGAGGTATTTGAAGGTGTCAACTGGTTCCAGAGGGGTCATATTGGTGTTGAGGATGGTGGGGCATATAAGTCTAAGGGGGTTTTGGTGATGTGCAAAGGTCATGATCTTAGTTTTCTTGTAGTTTAGTACCAGCCTTTGGTTAGTGAACCATTGTTCGGCTTCCGTGAAGGCACTCTGAAGGGAGTTTTGAAGGGTGGCGGATTGGAGTGTGAGGTGAAGAGGATGGCATTGTCAGCATAATGTAGTAAGTTACCTGAGCATGCAGAGGGAAAGGAATTAAGATAGAGGCTGAAGAGGAGAGGGTTCAGGATGGATCCCTGGGGTATTTCTTTTTTATTATTCTCTGATGGGCTGGGTTAGGTATCAAACCAGTCAGGTAGTTGGGGATTACGGGGCAGGCCAGATTCCCTGATGGGTCAGGTTGGACACTGGATCAGTTCGGTTGCTGGGGAGGGGACAGATTTGTTTATTCCTTGATGGGTGGAGTTTGGTACTGGACCTGACAGGTAGTTGGGGGGGGGGGGAGCAGATGTTTTCTATTCCCTGACTGGTTGAACTGCTCACTGGACCAATCAGGAAGTAATGAGAGGGGGACATATTTTATTTTATTTCCTGTCATGCTGGGTTGGACACCCAAAAATTCTATTTTTATTTGACATCCCTTGCACTACCAGTATGGAGCTATTGTGCCTTGTAAAACACTTTAAACATAGAAACATTGACACTGTTTACAGATAAGGACCTCCTGACCCACCTAGTCTGCCCATATTTTCCCTGTCCATATTGGCACCAGCGACCCTGCTCAGTCCCTGGGCCCCCCTATTTCTAATAGCCCTCTGTGCCTATCTCATGCATTCTTGAATCCTGAAACCATTTTAGCTCCCACCACCTTCACTGGCAGGCTGTTTCATGCATCCACCACTCTTTCTGTGAAGAAGTACTTTCTCCCATTTCCTTTGAGCCTCCCCCTCTCTCTTCATAGCATGGCCCCTTGTCCTTGAACATCTTTTTCTTTGAACTATGTTTCCATCTTGTACCTTGTTTATACCTGAGAGGTATTTGATTGTCTCTGTCATATCCCCCCCTTTCCTCCAGTGAGTACATATTTAATTCCTTTAGCCTTTCCTGACACGACGGTTGATGCAGGCCATGCACCATTTTTGTTGCCCTCCTTTGTACTGCCTCCACCCTATCTATGTCCTTGCAGGGATGGGGCCTCCAGTACTGCATACAGTACTAGAGGTGTGGTCTCACCAGTGAGCTACACAGGGGTATTATCACTTCCCTCTTCCCACTGGTGATTCCCCTACCTATGCATCCCAGTATCCCGCCTGCCTTTCCCACTGCCTTATCACCCTGTTTCACTACCTTCAGGTCATCAGAAAAGATCACCCCCAGGTCGCTTTCCTGCTTTGTGTCCATTAATAACTCTCCCCCCCCCAATTTGGTATGTTACCCCCGGGTTCCTGTGCCCCACGTGCATTACTTTGCATTTTTTTGCGTTACATCCCAGCTGCCAAATCATTGACCATTTCTTTGAGATACAGTGTGTATGAAAGTCATGTTTGCTAAGTGTTGTTTTCCAAATTGTCTACCTGTGGCCCCCTCTTCATCCAGTAACTGACCCAACCCCCTTTTGTTTTTCAAGTCCCTGACAAGGCTTCTCAAATTAGCTAGAAATTCAACTCTTTTTTTCATTATACAGAGAGGCTGAGAGATACTTTCTCATTTCTGCAAGCATCAAATGGTGTCACAATCATGCTATTCTTTGTCATTTTGCTTTGCAATAATTAAGTGGCATAAAAACTCCCATTTCTATAAAAGGCAATTTCATTTAGTTTTTTTCAGGGCAAATAAAGGTTAGCCTTCCATTCATGAAGTTATGCAGACTGAGAGGCTCATTCATTGTCATTCTTATCATCCTAGTGGGGGTGGGGGTGGGGGTGGTGGGCGGCTGAGGAATAACCTAGACTAGATGCACGTTGAGGAGAGAGCTGCCACTTACTCATAGGTTCTTGTGCACTCTCTTCCTTGCAGTCAACAGAAAGTTGGAAACATGTTACAGATAGCTGCAAGGAGCAGTAGCAAGGCACAACTCACTCACTGACAGCTATCAAAAGGTGTATCCCAGTCCCCCAAGGCATTTAAATGGGACAGCTGCAAAACAGTTCCTGACCTTGATCCCAGTGGGAACTGGTCTGCTATGAAGACCTTCCCTAACAAAAGTGAAAATGGTAGAAAAGCATGATGCCCCTCCGCCAGGTTACTATGAAGAAAGAGGAAACGGGCATTTGTGAAGGGTCTTCAGAAAATAGTTTTGCACTGCTAGAAGGGAAGAAGGAGGAGGGAGGTGGTGCAATTGGAGGAGTAATTGATAAATGTCTGGACCAAACTGGAGTGGGGAAAGTTCTGCTGGGAGAATTCCAAAAGGGGGAAATAATGTTGAGGAAGAAGAGGAGCCGGGAATGAGAGATGGAGATGAATGGCAGCAAGCAGGGAGTAAGAGGGGTGGAATCTTAGTGCTGGGGGACTCAATACTAAGAGGAGTAGGTGGGGTAGCAAGGGGGAGAAGCATCTTCACATATGGGTGGAGGCCATGCCAGGAATGATGGCAGAAAGGGTGGGACAGTCTGTTCTGAAATATGCTAGAAGGGGTAGGGACAAGCCTCATTTAATTATACATCTTGAGATGAACGACCTGGCTGACAAGACAGTAAATATAGTTCAGTGGAGGTTTGAGGAACTAAGACAATTATGTGAGGGGGCAGGAAGATCAGTAACTTTTTCAGGGATACTTCCAGTGTCCAAGGCAAGCACAACAAGAAAGCTGAGAATAGAGGAATTTAATGGATGGCTAAGAACCTGGTGTCATGCTAAGGGTATGGGCTCTTGGGGGGGTGGGGAGGGACCTGGAAGGACAGTAGTCTCTATGCAATGGACAGACTACACTTGAGTGAGGAGGGAAAGAAAGTGTTGAAACAGAGGATGGAGGAGTACATAGAGGAGTTGAGAATTTAAACTAGGAGCGGCGGGTGGCAAGTGGGCAAGAGACATGCAGAGACCACAGGTTGGGAAACCATATCAGCTTACCCCATAGCAGTGACAAAGGACAAATGGCAAGTACTATTGGAGGTGCTAGTAAAGGAGAGAAGGATGGGGGAGGAAGGGTGGAAGGTGGCTACCTTTAATGCTAGGAACCTTGGGAGGAAAACTGCAGAGTTACAGGTGCTCATAGCAGAGGGAAAGGTGGACATTGCAGCCATCACAGAAACATGGGCCACCCAATACAATGACTGGGACCTGTCTGTACCAGGGTACAGGTTATTTTGTAGGGACAGGGTGATTGGGAAAGGGGGGGGTGGCAATATATGTGAAGGAAGGACTGAAGTGTGTAAGGGAGGAAGGGAAGGAGGGTAGTATGGAGTCACTTTGGATGCAAATCCAGGGCTCCAAGAATAGGATTCTCAGAATGGTAGTGGTGTACAGGTTGCCCTCTCAGATGGAGAAGTTAGACAGGGAACTAGCAGGACAGATCAGGAGGACCTGCAAGAATGGTAGTGTGGTGATTGTGGGGGACTTCAACATGCCAGGAGTGGACTGGAGTACCCCAACAACCAGGAATAGAAGGGAGAAGGTACTGCTGAATGCCTTCCAGGACAACTTCCTGCTGCAAATGGTCAGTGAACCAACCAGGTTAGAGAATAATCTTGAACTTGTGCTGGCAAATGGGGGCATTGTGAGGGAACTTACAGTGGAAGAACCACTGTCATGGAGTGACCACCACTCAGTATGGCTCACATTGGATATGAGCAAAGAAGGAGTGGAATCTGGCACAAGGGTGCTGGACTTCAGGAGGGCCGACTTTGGGAGGATGGGGGAAGTGGTAAAAGGGTACCTGGCCAGAAGTCAACCTAGTATGGGCAATAACCAGAGGTGGGAGCTCATAAAACTGAGGATAGTGGAGGCAACCAAAACCTGCTGCAAGGCCCAGAGCAAGAAGGCTAGGGCTAAGAAACCGAGCTGGGTGAGCAAGAAGGTCATGGAAAAGGTAAGGAGGAAAAGAGCTGCCTTTAGGAGGTATAAGAAAACAGGAAGAGGGAGGACAGGGAGGAGTACCTGATGGAATTGAAGGAGGTGACATGGGCAGTAAGGGGAGCTAAGGCATCTATGGAGCTCAGGCTGGCTCAAGGCATTAAGAAGGGGGAGAAGGACTTCTTTAGGTACATCAGGGAGAAAAGGAGCTGCAAGGACAACATAGTAAGGATTAGGAAGGAGGGGAGTTGGGTGAAAGCAGGGTGCAATAAGGCAGAAGTGCTAAATGATTACTTCTGCTCGGTATTTACTAAGGAGGAGAAGAGGGGGGTGATATCCAAGGTGGGGGGAGGAACAGCAGAGACAGGGGGATGGGCGTGACAATTGGGAAAATCATGACGGACAGAGTTCAGGAGGGTTTGAAGGTACTGAGGATGGACAAGGCGCCAGGCCCAGATGGCATCCACCCCAGGGTACTGAAGGAGCTTTGGCAGACCTATTTAATGCCTCACTACACTTGAGCTGTGTACCTCAGGACTGGAGAATGGCTTATGTGGTGCCCCTCCACAAGAGTGGGCCCGAGGATGAACCGGGGAACTACAGACTGGTGAGCCTCACACCCATCGTGGGTAAGATAATGGAAACTATCCTGAAGGATAGACTAGTGGCCCTCCTAGAGGCCAAAGGACTACAGGACAGCAGACAGCATGGCTTCATATGTGGCAGATCCTGCCAAACCAACCTGGTGGAGTTCTATGACTGGGTAACTAGGCAACTGGATAGGGGCCAGACAGTGGATGTCCTGTATCTGGACTTCAGTAATGCATTCAACTCAGTGCCACATGGGAGGCTGGGAAGTAGTTAGTAGGCACAGGGGTGGGTGCAAAGCTCGTGTAATGGGGAGGGAACTGACTTCAGGGAAGGCAACGGGGGAGTGGTGGTGGCGGGTGAGCTCTCACACCCAAGGGTAGTGATGAGCGGTGTTCCGCAGGGCTCGGTGTTGGAACCACTGTTCTTTGTTATAGTCATTGCAGACATATTATTGGACATCAAGAGCAAGATCAGTCTGTTTGCTGATGATACCAAGGTAGGCGCGGTGGTGGATGACCTAGGGGGATGGCAAGGTTGCAGGATGATCTGGCAAAGCTTGAAACCTGATCAGACACCTGGCAGCTGGGGTCTAATGCAAAAAAGTGCAAGGTGCTCTATTTTGGGGTGAAGAACCCAAGGAGGAGGAGTTACCAGCTGGGGGGAGTAGAACTAGCCAAGACAGAGGAAGAGAAGGATCTGGGGGTGCTCATTACAGGGTCAATGAACAACTCGGCACAATGTAGGAAGGCAGCTGCAAAGGCCAACAAAATGCTGGGTTGCATTGCAAGGGGTATATCCTCGAGGAGGGAGGAGGTGATTCTGCTACTGTATAGGTCATTAGTTAGACCACACCTGGAGTACTATGTGCAGTACTGGAGCCCATATCTGAAGAGGGACATTTAGTTACTGGAGGAGGTGCAGCGCAGGGCAACAAAGATGATCTAGGGCTTGGGGGACTCATTATATGAGAGGAGGCTGAGGGAGTTGAACATGTACTCGCTGGAGGAGGGGGGGACGGGGGGACATGATTGAAACCTTTAAGTGCATGAAAGGAATAAACAAGACAGGTACAAACTGGCTGTTCAAAGTAAGGGAGGGGAGGGACACCAGGGCCATGATATGAGACTGGAGGGAGGAAGGTTCAGGAGGGAGATGAGGACACACTTTTTTACAGAGAGGGTGGTAGCTGGGTGGAATGCATTACCTGCAGAAGTGGTATCCAGTAGAACAGTGGACTGCTTCAAAGGGGATGGGACAGGACAAGAGGGAGGGTCAATGGAGGAGAATGGTGGAAGGGAGGGGCAGCTACAGAATAAGGGGTGCTAGCTACACATTTGAGCAGACTTGATAGACCTCTAGGCCTTTATCTGCTGGCAACTTTTGTATGTTCGTATGTTCATACCCCTGGTGGGAACACTATCTAGCCATTAGGACTCCTCTAATCCACATATAATATTGGCATGTCCTTGCCAGAGTAATTTGTAACTGGGAGCATTAACTGGCCCAATGGCAGCGAATCAGGCTGTAGTACAGGCAGCTTGGACTGGAGCAACATCAAGGACCCGATACATAGTTACTGTAATGGGTGGCACGTTCAGAAATGCACCCTGTTCCACCAATCCTGAAAACTGCCGTACACAAAGCCCAGACTCAGCCACTGGGGGAGGAGTATCGCTAGTGGCTGAGTTGCAGTGCATGTGATGGTTACAAGATGTTTCTGAAAACTGTGACCACGTGTCTGGGCATGAAATCACTGGTCACTCCTACTGGTCAAATGGTTCCCAAACAATCCTGCTAGTCAAAAGTATCTCGAGCATATAGTAGAACCTACCTCCCCAGCCCCATTCCCCTGCTTGTGTGTATTTCCATATTGGTCTCTCACCACTTTCAGTCCCATGGCGAGTTCTCTATGCACTGCTACATGCCTTTACACAGTTCTATGTGGGATGGTGGCACTGTGCCACATGGTAGGCTGTTCAGGGTCCAACAGCCATCTGAGCATGACTCAGTGGCTCATTTACATGATGACCCTTTCCCCCTTTTCCTGTACTGCCCCAGTGACCAGAGTGCAGTTTAGGGAAAGGCGTGCAATCCTTTTGTTCATGTTGCAAAGAGGTGTAATCAGGAAGAGTGGTGAAAAGTGGCAGATCTGACTACTTTGTGCCACTAAATTGGGACAGTGTGTGGCGCCCCAGGTATCTGGGTCTCTCCCTGTGCTACAGCATGTATGCTAAGGAGGGGATATGTTTGATTTCTGGGGAAGGGACTAGAATGCTTCTCTTCTTCACCTAATAGTGTCCAGTTCAGAACTGGGAATTGATATTAGCATCATAGAGGGGAGACCCCTCGCCTGTACCTCTTGTAGCTGAGATGGGGTGCTGTTGACTTGGAGGGGACATGAGGATGAAGCTATCATACTTATCAGGGTCTGATCTACTTAAAACATGAAGAGATGTTAACTTACTTGGCGGTAAGGATGTCAGTCTGGTGGTGGTTGTCACGGTCTCTGACACAACTGTGAAGAGGTACAATAGCAGTTAATGCCTTAAACATGGATAAATGTTTGTTCTAAGAAACTGAAACCTGAATAAAAGCCATTCTGTGGTAAGGGTGAACTTCAATAGGAGGAAAGGACTGAAGAGGTTAATATGTGTTATTGTGTTCACTTTACGCTGTGTGACTGCTGAACAATGAATAAACTTGCCTTTGAAAGCTCATGGGGCGAGACTAAAAAAAGAACTAAAGATACTACATTTTCTTTTTTTCTAAAGAGTCAGTAGGACCAAAGGTAGCAAGAAGAAAATGTTATCAAATTTAAAATTAGGCAGTCAGTACTTTTTATTTCAGAAGTTTTTTTCATGATTCGTTTGCTCATGAGGTGTTCTTCTCATTCCTCTTAACCTCGCCGCATTAAAAAGGCATAGCACTGACATTCAAAATTCAGAGCAAATGGACAGAATGTGCCACTCTTTCATGTTTTAAAGAATAACATATCCATGAATAGTTGGCCCCATATATATAGTGCCAAGGGATATTTCTATAAAGTTAGTTTAATGTTTTAGTAGTTTGTGTGTCCACAAATAGCTCTAACATTGTGAGGAACATCAGTAAACCTCTGTGGCGCAAGAGTCAATTTGAGTTTATACAACATATCTGTTGAGATAACAGGCCGTATAAAAAGTGATAGTTCACAGTACATGAAAATGTATCAGTATCGTTTCTTGATACATTATGTCACAGTAGTATCTTTCCATATATACACCACACCAGTGGTGAACAAATTAGTTAAATAAATCATGCCATTTTGGGATATTTATTTTCACTTAGAACATCATTTATTTCACTTAAAACACACTTTATTCAACTTGGAGCATGTTATTTCCACTTAGAATCTGGAACTAGAACACAGAGAACAATGGGCCAGATAGAGAACTTACAATGGAAATATATGCAGTTTTAAGGTAAAACAACGTAAAACACCAGTAAAAACATTATAAATGGTGTGGTATATATCAAACACATAATGAGTTGCAGTGGAATAATCCATTTATCTCTGCACATGAGTGGTAAGACATTTAAAACTAACCAGTGGCTTTGCCGCTCATGAGTCTTACCACTCACTAGTAGCGATAAATGTGTTATTCCACTGCAACCCATTATGTATTCCCTATGTACATTATGTCACAGTGCATTCTTAACTCATTCAAATTTAGAACACTTGGACTTAGTAGCAGTACTAACCATATTCAAATACAAATAACTTTAAAATGAAAAATGACAGCATGGTACTGTGAGCAAGAATGTTGTTCAGCACAAAAATCTCTATGAAGTGAATGGCGTTTCACTTATAGAAACCTTTATTTTTTTTTTATAATCATCAAAAATGGTAGAACATTCATTTTATTTTCACTTTTTTGATGAAAAAATGCAGATAACTTTAAAACAAAAAAACAATAGCGTGGTACTGTGAGCACAAAATATGTTCCGCACAAAAATATCTACAAAATGAGTGGTATTTCATTTATAGGCACCTTTTTGATTTTTTTTAATAATCACCAACAAATGGCAGAAAACTAAATGTTTTTATTTTTTTGATGAACAAATGTGAATGACATTAAAATGAAAAATGAAAGCATGGTACTGGGGGCACAAGAATTGTTCAGTGCAAAAATATCTATAAAATGGGTGGTGTTTCATTTATAGATCCTTTTAGTTTTTTTATAATAAGCAAAAATGGCAGAAAATTCGATTTTTTTTTACTTTTTCAATGAACAAATGCCCACAAAAAGGAAAAACAAAAGAATTGTACAAAAACTTTTCATTATGTACTGGCCAAAATGTAATGCTATGGGGCTCAGTGAGCTAAATGTAAATAGTAGTAAATCTTGGAAACTCCGGTTCAATGTGATTTATTTATTTACTTATTTATTTAGATTTTGTTTACCGGGTAAGCCCACTGAGGCCAATGGTCCCTTTTTCAGGAGCGACCCGGAGATGCTGACAATGGTGATCACAGAAAGGCGATCGCTGTTAGGGTAAGGGTACGTCACCTAAAATCAATTTTCAGAGATGTACACTCCCAATGCACAGAAAAAGAGCACCGGAGACTTGGATTTTTTATTTTATGCAGGGGCTGCAACCCCCACACACCCCTATTAAAGGATTCTCATCTCCGGGAGGGTGCATGTTGGGTGTGCAAAAGACAAAAAAAAAATTCCCAGACCGGCGCAAAAAATGAACGCATGCCCAGAACCAAACCTGGCACACTCCCTACCCTAGCCTGCCACCAATCCACCACACCACACGGCCAGCTCGGCAGTCCACCACCACACTACACCCCACAAACCCTCCCGCCTCTCCAATCCATCACACGGCGTGGTCCCCCCCCATGCGAGTCTATATATAGTGACATCCTGTCGCTATATTCGTGGACTCTCCCATCCAGTCACCCTCCCTGTCTAGTAGCCCTATGCACAGGCGCCATGATTGAGTCGTCCTTTTTTGAAAGCGCTCAGTCGTGGTCGCCATAATCACAGGCTACTGAAACCCCCCCTAAACAAGTATTGTAACTATAAAAGAAGCTGAAAGTTAGTCGCTCATTTCAAAGTCACAAGCACTTTTACACATTCCCCATCATGCTTATCCCAAAACACATGTCTGCATTAACAGAACATGACATGACCTGACTGACAATATCATATTTATCTTCATTCAAGGTCAATGATCCATGAGTGAGGTATCTAAATATCATTGGCATCTTATGAAGATATATATAATATTTTCAGTCAGGCCATGTCATATCCAAGATGAAAAAATCATTGCTCTATGCGAAATTCATAGCAGTTGAGAGGTATGGTCGTACTGGATAACATCCACTGTGATGTAAAAAGCAGCACTTTAGCTAGAGGTTAACATATCTAGTTCTGTTCCATTTCATACTATATCAGCATTGCCTGACAGCAGGTGATGGGTTCTTGTTAATCAGTTATGATGTCAAAGACAGTGAGGTCATAGGATGATGATGTAACAGGAGGAAAAGAACTGGCTATGTTGGCCTCCCGGTACAGTGCTGTTGCACACATCACATCAATTACTGTCAAGCAGAAATGTTGTTAGGTAGCCAAAGGGAAAATGAAACAAAAAATTCAAATATTGTAAGTAATAGTGCACAACTTTTGAAAGATGGCAAAATGGACGGAAGAGTAGCAACTGGGGTTTAACGCAAAGAAGTGCAAGATCATGCACATAGGGAAGAGAAACCCTGAAGCCACCTATAGGCTGGGAGGGGAGTTGCTGGCAATCACAAGGGAAGAAAGAGACATGGGCATCATCATCACAGATAACCTGAAATTATCCAAGCAGACCACTAAAGCAGTAGGTATGGCTAGGGGGATGTTGGGGTGTATTAGTAGGGGTATCACAAGTCTTAAAAAAAGGGAGGTAATAATCCCTCTTTACAAGACACAGGTTAGGCCCCACCTGGAGTACTGAGTGCAGTACTGGAAGCCGCACCTGCACAATGACATTAACAAAATTGAGGCAGTCCAGAGAAGGGCAACCAAAATGGTAAAGGGACTGCATCAGAAAACATATGAGGGCAGATTAACGGAGCTTAATATGTATACCTTGGAGCAAAGGAGGGAGAAAGGTGACATGATCAAAACATTCAAACACCTTAAGGGCATTAACAAGGTGAAAGAGTCTAACATGTTTCAATATAAGAAAAATAGCAGGACAAGAGGATGCGGCATGCGATTAGAGGGAGGCCAATTAAGGGGTAATGTGAGGAAGTTCTTTTTCACATAAAGGGTGGTGGATGCATGGAACGGCCTACTTCAGGAAGTGGTGCATATAAATACAGTGCAGGGCTTCAAACAGGCATGGGATAGGCATAAGGGAGCAATACAGATGAGTATGAATAGATAGGCCATTGACAGAGTAAAGGCCTATGGCACATTCATAAGGTGGAAAAAAAAGGGCAGACTGGATGGGCCTTGCGGTCCTTGTCTGCTGTCACCTTCTATGTTTCTATGAAGGACGATATGAATTTCAAGCAGTTGGCTAGCTTTTTAAAGAGATCTTCCCATTTCCTGCAAAACAATGACAGCTGGCATTGGCAGCACTCAACATCCCCCCCTCAAAAAAACAAACCCTAATTGAATTCCAACATTCTGTTCTTTATTACTAAAAATTTGCATGAAGATTTAATTGGTCCCTTAGGCTTTACCTGTGCCTGCTATTTTTGCCTGCCCTAAAGTCAGCATCCTGTATCTGTTGTATCACAGTAACCAACTGTGATGTCACAAGCAGTGGTTTATGACTTCAGAGCTAGTATCCGCACCAGGGACAGATGACTACTAAGTGAAGATGAGTCCATTTTCAGTAATATAAAACATACAGAAATTAAAATGCTTGGGGAATGTTGGGTAACTGAGAGTTCTGTTCATTTTGGGAGCTGGTTTTGCCTTAACTGGAAAATCCCTTTAAATAGCAAAGGTGATGACTTGTATCATCTGTACCTAATGATTTCTGTATTTCTGTACTCCAATCATCTACTGATACTAAAATTGATTAATTGAATATTCCATCTCATAAAAAAAAAAAAAAAAAAAGTCAGATGATGTTTTTTATCTGCTATAAGTTAGTGATAGGATGACTGGTTCTTTGTCAGATCAGAACCTCCCCAGAGTGGCCCACCTGGACCCAACTCTGGAAATCAGACTCAGTTGAGACTTAATTCTGATTTGACCCAGTTCAGTCTTATGACCAGGGTCGGATTTCCAAGAGACCCAGTTCTGACCCAGACCCAATAATGTAAGTCATTTTGGAGCTTCATAACTATTGAAATGAGAAATCAATTGAAAAACACATAAAATGACTATCTGAAATAATAAATTACACAAAGAAAGGGCTGATGAAGTGTGTGAAGGGATAACTTGATTCTGTCATTCGACCCAGTCCAATTCACACTCTGATCTGGTTCTGTACCAGTCTGGAAAGGGTACTTGTTTTGACAAACTAGATTAAATCAGAAATTTTTCAAGAAAGATGAAAGCTATGGTCAGAACCGGATCACAGCAACCGTCCCTATTTTATATGTTTTTCAATCGATTTCTCATTTCTCACACAATAAAATAACTATCTGAAATATTAAATTACGGCCCGGTGGCGCTGAAGGTTGAGGCACTGTATGCACTCCTCATGCCGCGCCAGTGACCCGTGTTCAGGAATGAGCATGGGCTGCCGGGGGTCAGCAGGGGAGGAGAAGGATCGAGCATCTGGAGGACTGCTCTCCTTCTCCAGGGAGGGGGTTTTCCTCAGTGTTGGCTCCCATTCTCCCCCTGGTGGAGGCTGAGGGAAAGGGCGCTGTGCTGCAACAGGGCGGAGCTGGGAACAGATGCTTGGAGGAGTCTCTGTCAGCATCACTGCACGTCCCTTGGCTCCAGGAGGAAGCTCACACTAGAAAATGCCAGCCTCCACGTATGAGCTGACTCTGGTGCCTGACCCCTCTGGCCATCACAGTTCTGCTGCTGGTGGCCCCACTCAGGAGGGGCATCCCTGTGTATGAGAGTACAGGTTGCCGGAAGCCAGGTGAGTCCATTCTCAGGGCTAGGGGAGCCCAGCAGCAAAAATTGAATAAAAAAAAAAAAGAAATATTAAATTACACAAAGAAAAGGCTGATGAAGTGTGTGAACGGGTAATCTGATTCTGTTATTTGACCCGGTCTGGATCGCACTCTGACCTGGTTCTGCACCAGTCTAGAAAATGGACCTTCTTCTTACATATTAGGCTAAATGTTAAAGCAGTAATTCTGGTATGTCATCTGCTAGAACAAGTCATGGACTGAACAAACATGAAAAATATCTACCTCTTCCTTCTAAGTTGATTTTCTTGTTTAAGCTGTCCATTCCATAGCCACCTTAAAAAAATAAGAATGCAAGTTAGTTTAACAATTTACAGTGCTGTATATACCCCCCAAAAGAAACATAAAACACCAGTGTGTGATGAGAGACACTGTAGAACGAATGTGTGGTTAACTATGTACTGTATTATAGATTGAAGGCACACTCCTGACCAGTTGGAGCACTCCTTTGCACTGCGTGTGAGGCACTCTTATTCTGTGAAGAGTGTCTCTCACACGCAGAAGAGCTGCCCTGGAAACAGCCACGTTCAGGTCAGATTTTCTAAAAAAATAATATATTACTGATCAAAGCTCAATCATTAATATATTAATACTGTCACCGAGACCACTCTTATGGTTGTAAGAGTGGTACGTCTTACATTCTTAGGGCACCAGAACCACTCACTTTTGGTTCATGGCTCTCATACCTTAAGAATGTGCAAGAGACCAGTCTAACAACCGTACAAGTATTATAATTTCAGTACATTAAAAAGGGGATGTCTGACCCCAAAATGTATCTCCTTGTTAGATAACTGTTGTAAAATTTTCTCCAAAATAGTACTTTCCAGATCACAAGAACAAATTAAATCACTGGGTGATCTGAGTTCCAAGCAGCTTTTCAGGCTGGATATTGCACTGCAGATAACTGCTTTATTTTATCTCACCTTTTGGAAAAATATGTCAAATTACACAAACAGAAAGTATATTTGGCATTTATAGAGTTTAGTTCTGCTTTTAACTCTGCTTTGCTCTGTACTTTATGGTCAGTAATGAAGGACGGGGGCATAGCTGTCGAACTCATTGCTATTATAACAGAATTGTATCATGACACTTGGGCCCTGGTTAAAATAGGGACAACCAGACAATTTTCAACTCCCTTTGAAACGAACCATGGGGTCAGGCAGGGCTGCGTTGTGGCCCCCTGTTTGTTTTGTATTTACATAAATAACTTGCTAATTTCCCTGGATAATTCTTCAACTGATTAACCCAGAATAATAGATATTTTTTTTCCAGGGTTGGCATTTGCTCATGATCTTGTTTTATTATCATTATCACAGAGAGAACTACAAGGGAAACTAGATCTCTTAAACAACTATGATGTTAAACATAAATTGTCTATTAATGAGAATAAAAGCCAAATTATGATAATGGGCTCAAATAGATTAACTAAAACTTGGAGACTAGGTGGGAAAATACTTAGTACTGTGAAATCTTATGTCTGTTTGGGTCTCCACTTATCAAATGACTGGAAATGGTCCAGGCATGTCAACTCTCTTCTTCCTAAGCTAAAACAAACTGCTAATTCCCTAAAATCTTTTAATTATAAATATGAGGGATGCTCTGTTAAACCAGTAATTATAGCAGCCAAGTCGAAGCACTATGCACAAGCCTTATACCATTCTGAAATTTGGGGATTTGTAAATCATCAAGAAGTGCAAGTCCCACTGAATAAATTATTAAGAACTTCTCTTGGCCTGAATAACTCTACTTCTGTTGTCCTTTCGCAGGCTGAACTAGGTTTAATAAGTCCATTAGCATATGTACAATCTAGAAAAGTGAACTACTTGGTGAAGCTGCTAACATTAGATCACAGTAGATTTCAAATACTTGCACTGAAAGAAAAGTGCTCTTGGGAAGAAATTGGTTGCAAGCAGTCTAAATGGCTTACTAGGCTTTATGTTATTTTGGAAACAGCAGGGTTGTCCTTTTTAAGAAAGTACCTGAACAAAAAGATTTCAATCAGTCCCAAATATAAACCATATATTACAAAAAAAATTATAAATTATTTTAAAACACTTGATCTTGTAACTATTTCAAATTCACCTGGATGGTGAGGGGGGCAAAGTCCAGTAAAGAGCAACGACTGGCACAGGGGATAAATGGAGGGGAAAAGGGGTTCTACCAATACATTGGGGAGCGGAGAAAAAATAAGGGCCATCTCAGCAGATTGAGATCAGAAGGAGGGTGGGTGGAAGAGGCAAGGGACCAGGCAGAGGTATTTAATGAGTACTTTGCCTCTGTGTTCACTAGGAAGGGGGATGGGATATCTACAAAGCAAGGCACAATGGAGATAGAAGTGGCAGTGAGTGGGATCAGGGGAGCAACAGAAATGGAGCAAGAGGGAGGGAGAGATACCCCAGGGGTGTCACATCAGGATGAGGATAAAAAAGTCAGTAAGGTGGAGGGGACAGATGATGCTATCGCCGCCAAAAGGGTGTGGTTAGCCCTCAAGGCCCTAAAGAAAGACAAATCTCCTTAATGGATGGCATTCATCTGAGAGTACTATGGGAATTGGGGACATACTGGCTGGACCTCTGCTAAGCTCTTCAACAGGTCACTTGAGACAGGGAGGGTACCTAGGGATTGGCGAGAGGCACATGTGGTGCCAATCCATAAAGGGGGGTTGAGGGAAGCACCAGCTAACTATAGACCCATCAGTTTGACCTCGGTGGTGGGAAAATTAATGGAGACTATACTAAAGGAACGATTGGGGGTGCACTTGGAGGAGGTGGGAGGTCTGGATAGTCGGCAATATGGGTTTGTGCCAGGTAGATCATGTCAAACCAATCTTGTGGAGTTCTACAAATGGGTAACATCAGAACTGGACAGGGGAAAGCCTGTGGATGTATTATTCTTGGACTTCAGCAAGGCGTTTGACTCTGTCCCCCACAATGGTCTGGTGGAGAAACTGATGGGGTTGGGAGTAGGCCCTTTGATAGTCAGATGGATTGAAAACTGGCTAGCTGGATGCAGCCAGAGAATGGTGGTCTGTGGGGAGCTCTTGAACCCTAGAGAGGTTGGTAGTGGTGTACCGCAGGGCTCTGTCCTGGGTACGATCCTGTTTAATGCATACATATTGGACATCAGGGAGGGTATAGGCTGTGAAATGAGTCTTTTCGCTGATGACTCCAAGATGGGAGCAGTAGTTGAGGGAGAAGAGGGGAGGTTGGCCCTGCATGGGGACCTGGACACCCTGGAAAGCTGGGCTCACACATGGAAATTAAATTTCAATATCACCAAGTGCAAGGTGTTACATCTTGGGTGGGAAACCTTAAACACAGGTACACCCTGGGAGGGAGGCGCTGAGGCCCTCAATAGGGAAAAGACCTAGGAGTCATGGTGGATGCATGTATGAATAACTCTGAGCAGTGCAGGAGAGTGGCTAGCAAGGCAAACAGGATGTCGGGAAGCATCGTAAGGGGGATCACCTCTAGGAGCAAGGAAGTGATTCTGCCACTGTACAATGGGCTGGTTAGACCACACCTTAAATACTGTGTACAGTACTGAAGACTACACTTGAAGAGGGACATACAGCTCCTGGAGAGGGTACAGAGGAGGGCAACTAAGATGATACGAGGGCTAGGGGATTTGACGTATGAGGACAGACTTGAGGAGCTCTGCCTGTTTTCATTGGAGGAGAGGAGAGACAGGGGACATGGATTGAGGTCTTCAAGTACCTCAAGGGATTAATTAGGGTAAACATGGAAGGGATCTTTAGACTAAAGCAGGGAGGTATCACCAGAGGGCATGGTTTGAAGTTGGAAGGTGGAAGAGTGAGGGGGGGAAGAGGAGGAGGTTTTTCACTGAGAGGGTGGTGGACCCTTGGAATGTACTGCCTGGCGAGCTGGTTCAGAGATCCACAGTGGACTGCTTCAAGAGAGGGTGGGAAAGATACAGAAAGTGGATGTATCAGATGATGGCCTGTCCCAGGGGGTAGGGATGGATGATAGGGGTTCTGGAACACAAGGGGAGGGCCTCGCACCCAACTAGGGATCTGAGGTTTGAGCAGACTCAATAGACCGTAAGGCCTAATCTGCTGGCAAATAGTATGTTAGTATGTAAATTTGAAAATAGCCCCATGGGTTCATCAAAATGATATTACATTTCAGTATACAGAGTACATAGATGTATTAACCAATTTAAAACAAAGACAGCTTTTTACAAAGTTCAGATTGGAAATGTTCCCTAGCGATGTGCTGACGGCCAGATATAGTAAACAGGGTACTAAATGAGAAAAAGACCGAGGTAGAACGGTCAGTGGGGGATGCTGCAACAGAAGGTAAAGCCATCAAAAAATGGAGAGCAATGAGTACCAATGCCCGTAGTCTAGGTAACAAGCTTCCTGAATTAGTGGCCTTGATGGAGGAGGAACATCTGGATATCGTGGCAGTCACAGAAACATGGTACACACAAAACCATGACTGGGACGTAAACATACCAGGATACACTATCTACAGGAGGGACAGGAGGGTAAAAGAGGAAGAGGAGTAGTTCTTACATAAAGGAAGGAATAAAAGCAACAGAACAAAAGGGTAAACAGGGAGGAGAAGAAGCACTGTGGGTAAATTTGGAGACAGGCAATGGCACCACAATCGCACAGGAGTTAGATACAGACTCCTTCTCAGGGGAGGAAATGGACAAGGAAATGATAGAAAGTATACTTAGAATGGCAGAAAAAGGAGATACTGCTGATGGGTGATCTGAATATGCCAGATGTTAACTGGAGTGCAGTTGCAGCTGCCACTTTGAAGAGTGCAGTTATTCTAGATGCCCTACAGGGAGCATGCCTTAGACAACTAGTACTGGAGCCCACTCGAGAGGGAGCAATATTAGACTTGATACTCTCAAATGGAGATGGAAAGAGGATCACAGATGTAGAAGTGGGTAGCCATCTGGGAACTAGCGACCATCGAACAGTATGGTTCACAATAAACACAGTAATAGAGTCAAGCCATACAAAGACAAAAGTACTGGACTTTAGGAGGGCTGACTTTGCCATAATGGGTGAGTGCCTAAGGAATGCACTAGCAAATGGGCAGGAAGGAGGGGTGGAAGAACAATGGGGAATAATAAAAACTGCCATCACAGAGGTAACAAGCCTTTGTGTGAAGCAAATAAACAAAACAAGACGATGTAAGAAACCACTATGGTTCTCAAAGGAAGTGGCAGTGAAGGTTCAAGAGAAAAAGAAAGCATTCAGGAAGTACAAGGAATCGCAGAAGGAGCAGGACAGAGAACTGTATCAGTTAAAGCAAAAGGAGGCTGGGAAGGCAGTCAGAACAGCAAAGGCCCAAACCAAGGAAAAGATAGCCAACTCAGTTAAGAAGGGGGATAAAACCTTTTATAGGTACATCAGGGAGCAAAGAAGACCAAGGGAGGGATAATGAGGCTTAATAAAGGGGAGGGAGGGTGGGCAGAGGGAGACTGTGAAAAGGCAGAGATACTAAACAAATATTTTGCTCAGTATTTACGAAGGAAGAGGGGAGACATAAACAAAACAATAGTAACACTCTGGATACAGAAGTTGATACTGGCCCATTTACAGAAGAAAGGGTTCTGAAAGAACTCTTAAAACTGAAGGTGGACAAAGCAATGGGGCCTGATGGGATTCATCCCAGAATTCTAAAAGAACTAAGGGTAGAACTAGTGACACCACTGACTACCCTTTTAACAACCATGGGAGGATGGGGGACCCGAGGACTGGAGGAGGGCAGATGTGATCTCTTCACAAAAGTGGGAGCAAGGCAGAAGCAGGAAACTATAGACCTGTTAGTTTAACCTCAGTGATAGGGAAAATGATGGAATCACTTCTAAAGGAAAGAATTGCCGAGTATCTAGAGGCCAGAGGGGCACAGGACCCTAGGCAGCATGAATTCACAGCGGGAAGGTCATGCCAGACGAATCTGATAGATTTCTTTGACTGGGTGACCAAAGTAGTAGATCAGGGAGGGGCTGTGGACATGGCCTACCTAGACTTTAGCAAGGCATTTGACACAGTCCCACATGAAAAATTAATATACAAGTTAGCCAGCCTGGGAGTGGGTCCCAAGATGACAGCCTGGGTAAAGAATTGGCTGGAGAATAGGACACAGAGAGTTATAGTAAATGGAGTCCACTCAGAAGAAAGGAGGGTTACTAGTGGGTACTGCAGGGTTCAGTATTAGGACGGTCCTCTTCAATGTCTTTATGTTACATTGCGGAAGGACTGGAAGGAAAAGTATGTCTCTTTGCAGATGACACTAAGATCTGCAACAGAGTTGATGCACAGGGTGGGGTGGAAAGGATGAGAAGGGACTTGGCAAGGTTAGAGGAATGGTCAAATGTATGGCAGCTTAGATTCAATGCTAAGAAGTGCAAGGTAATGCACCTGGGAAACAAAACCCAGGGAAGAGTTCACAATGGGGGTGAGATACTAACAACAACAAGAATGGAAAGGGACCTGGGGTAGTCATATCAGATGACCTAAAGGTGGGCAAGCAATGTGAGAGGGCAGCAAGGAGGGTTGGGGATACTGGGATGCATAGGGAGAGGCACCACCAGTAGAAAACAGGAAGTTATTATCCCTCTGTATAGACAGCTGGTGAGACCCCATCTGGAGTACTGTGTGCAGTTCTGGAGACCCAATCTCAAAGACATAGACAGGATGGAAGCTGTCCAGAGGAGGGAGAACTAAAATGGTGCAGGGTCTGCACCGGAAGTCATATGAAGAGAGACTTAAGGAGCTTAATATGTATAGCCTCGAGGAAAGGAGGGAGAGGGGGACATGATAGAAACTTTCAAGTACCTCAAGGGAATCAACAAAGTCCAAGAGGGTAGCATCTTTCAAAAAAAGAGGTGTGCAAGAACAAGAGGGCACAATTTGAAGATGGGGGGTGGCTCAGAGGTAATTTAAGGAAGTATTTTTTCACAGAGAGGGTTGTGGATGCATGGAACGGCCTTCCGGAGGAGGTTGTGGAGTCAAAATCAGTGGGGGATTTCAAGCATGCATGGGATAGTCATAAGGCAATTCTGGGGGGTGGGGGTAGGAAGAAGTAGGCTGCTGGTTAACTAGGATCTGCAGCTTATCCAGTAGGTAGGGAAATGGGCAGACTGGGTGGGCCAAGCGGTCCTTATCTGCCGTCAAATTCTATGTTTCTATGTTTCTATGTTTAAAGAAACAGAACTGAGTTCTACTTATTGTTCTTGTACTAATGAGAGTGTGGGAGATCTATTTCATGTTGTTATGATTTGCCCTGGTACAAAAAAAACCCAGAGAGATATGGTTAAAATCATTGTGGAAGAAAATTGCAACAACAGATCAGACTTTATTATTGAAGATGTTCTTCACTTCAAATGAGGAATATATTATTCAGAAATTGGCAGGCTGTCTTGGGGCTGTAACAAGAATTAGAGCTAAACACGTGTAACCAATTTCTCTGGTTTTGTATAAAATTTAGAGGGTTTGGATGTTTACATCCAGGAGAAATTAACTCTTGTTAAGCCTGGTTATTATCACTGACTCTAGAAGCTTTATCACAACATTATAGTATCAATACCCTGACTTTTTTAGATGTGACTGTGACTAGATGTCTCTATGTTAATATATATTTACTATTTATTGCTATTCTTATATGCCGATATGTGCTACTGTTTATTTATTTTATTGTAATGGTCTATGATCGATCAAATCAATTTATTCATTTAACCATACGAGTGGTCCTGGTGGTGGTATTAGCATACACTTAACAGCATGTCTCATGCATTTTATGTGCCCAGTTCATTTCACTGGTATTAAAGAGCAACTCTGCAGGCATGTGTACTCTCATGCGCATGATTTAGCTGTAACAATTTAATAACAAATACTTTTTTTAATTTTCAGATTTCCTTTCCAGAGTTTATAGTGCATTTTGGTTGTGTATCAAAAAAGCCTGCATAAAAAGCATTGTTCTGTCAGCTATTGACACCATAAAGCCTTTGTTTATGACAACATCATACTCTCCCTGATAGAACTGTGATGACACAAGCATCGATTATGAGGTCGGTCTGAAACAGTCACATGCTTTTTGAAAGACTCAGTGAAATACATACATCATTATTTTAAATGATTATTCAGCAAGAACAAATGAAAGCAAAAGAGAGTAAGAAAACAAAAGTTTAACATAATTGATGGAACTCTAATAGTTTCAAGGTTTTTTTATTCTGGTAGAGAGCTGCTGTTTAAATACTACTGTACAAACACAATGGGTACAAAATGGAAACGTGAGGTCTTGCTAGAGCAGAGTTCCACAAACCCTGGCAACAGTACAATTTTGTTCATCCACATAGGTCTTTAGAACGCTAATTGGCAGCAATAAGAGATGTAGCAATGTTATACCTACCGTGCCCAATCATGAGGAATGAATGCCATGGGAGAAGACGGCAGAGATTTGATTTACTGTCCAAAGAAAAATAAGTGGTTTGTTCTTGGGGGGGGGGAATATGAAAAGTTACATAGCGAGTCTGGGGCAGGTTTTGTACTTTGATGTCACATGGCCAGGGAAACAATGTGTTTGATATCCTTCTTTATGGAGAAATATAGGTCACCTGACAGTCAGAAACATCATCTAAAGGATGAAAAATCTAAGGCACCTACTGTAAGTGTGAAATATGTATAGAAAATAAACATCTGCTTTCAGGTCCAGGTTGGTAATATTACTGTATTTAATTGCTACATTATTTTTATTTCAGGTTATATAATACTACTTATGACATGTGTTGGCCTGTCACATTGGTTCCTTTTGCTATACTTGAAACAGATTTCTGCTTTTTAAGAATATTGCCACAAGCTGTGCTTATGTTTCACAAAAATAAATAAAGGAACATTTTATTTTATTTTTTCATTTAAGTCTTTGGTAACTGGGTAAGGCCCACTAGGCACAAGTGCCTGTTTTCTGGGGCTATCTGGGAGCACTAGGCGGTTACATGACTTGCTCAGAGTCACACAGTATGTAAGAGGAGGTTGTGAGAATCAAACCAAGGTCTCATCTGGTGGATGTACCAAGGTCATTCACAGCTCATTACTCTAACCTCTAGGCTATACTGCCAGCCCCTTTTTATACAGTTCAGTATGTTGGCCGGCTGACAACATATAGTATATTTCATTTTCTTTCCTTTTATTTCAAATGGCCCTCACACCTCTCCTTTGGGCACTCTACAATGCCCACCTTGCTCACCCTGCTGCCAGTCCCCTTAGTCCTCCATTTTGACTGATCCTTGGGGAGGAGGGGGGCCATGGGAAGCCCCTTTGATCAGCCTGTCAAGTGTGGGGAAAATTAGACATGTTTACTTTGGGGGTCTGGTGGTGTGTGGGGGGGCAGCTACTAAGACAGTCATCTAGCATGCCCAGTGGCATTTCTTTTCCTGTTTAGGGGGGGCCCCACCCACCCCCTGCATGTATGCTACCATGTGAAATTCTGGGGCCATGAGGGCACTTATCATATAGTCGCCCACTCAACTCTGCATTACCTGTGCCTGGAGCTGTTAGACAAACAGAGCTGCACCACCCATCCTCTGGGAAGTGCCCAGAGGATACTCTGAATTCCTTCCTGACAGCCACTACTCCTGATGACCTGGGCCTGGGGCACAAACTTGAGTCACCAGCGTGCCAGAGTGATGCCCCACTGGGGCTGGCAGTATAGCTTAGAGGTTAGAGTAACGAGCTGTGAATGAGCTTGGTACATCCAACAGGCCTGGGTTTGATTCCCACAATCTCCACTTGCATACTGTGTGACTCTAAGCAAGTCACTTAAACTCCCCAGTGCTCCCAAGTCACCCCTGAAAACAGGCACTTGTGCCTAGTGGGCCTTACTCAGTTACCAAAGACTAATAAATAAATGCCATCCCACTCAGTGCCAGGGAGCCAGTGTAATGACAACATACTTTTCAATGAAATAAGGATATCCTTTGCAACAATGACACCTCAAATACAGGCAGAGATTGTAATTAAAAGGTAAAAGACATTAATAAACAGATTTTTTTTTATTAAAATGGTTATCCTTTTCAGTCAATAAAAACTGCAGGCATGACATTGAGGGAGTTTACATGTGGCTGGCATGACACCATGGTAATCTACACTAGAGTTTACATGTAACTGATACAGTACGTGTCACAAACTTTCAACCAGATATTTTAGAAAAATGTAAAAAAACTGAACTGATTTCTCACTTTTGATTTTAATCATATTGATACATGAAATGTAAAATATTTTGGTAGAGTATACGTCAATTAAGCAATACTGACTGAAGAGCTGGTCATTCCCTAGAGATTAACCACTGGCTGGGGGGGATAGCTGGCCCGAGGTACAGCCGAAGGCCACCTCCACCCAGCCAGTTGTTATTTGAAAGGAAATGACCATCTCTGAGGCCATTATTGTGATTATAAGTCTAATCACAATGATGATTTTTTTTTATTTCGAGTGTTGAGCACTGAAAACAGCTTTATTTACACTCTGCTGCTGTCGGTGTACAGCACGTGAGCCAAGTGTGCTGCCGTGACAGTCATTTCTAAGAGATTTCAGACCAGCACGGCAGCCAATCAGTGAGCTAGTGCAGCTCATTAATAATTAATTAGACTTATAATGTTATTTAAAATAAACTATTAATCCCTGTTCTCACTGAATGTCAACAACATATAACTGCTGACAGACATATGGTTATAGTTTGTTGACATTCACAGATAACTGCAACTTGTGTTTTTATTTTTTATTAATACGTGCAGAAAATGTACAGATAAAAAACTCATAAAATGTGATTCCACTTCTGCCTTTACACACGATGACAGAGTGCTTGCTTGCAACATCTGCAACCCAGATTTGTGCTCCTCACCCGTGCTCCATGAAGGGCTGGTAAAGGAAAGATCAAGCACTCCATAGAAGCATGGATGGATAGCACCTGCTGCTGTCACACTGCTGCCTGGAAGAGCACAGGTTAAAGGACAGTGGGAATACAGGCACATTTGGGAAGGGAAACAGAGTGGCGAATCAGGAGTGCAGGCAACCGGACACATCTTATCTTATGCTTGCTCTCAAGGGAAGGGACAAACCAGGACAAAGTGGCACCATGGACTGGATGGATAAAGTCCAGTTCCTGTCCTTCATGGCCATCTTGGGTGCTGCCCCCTGTCCCCTGGATGAGTTCCTAGCATCCCTATCCAGACCATATGACAAATGAGTGAGTGATGCCACCTGAGGCATTGACACAGAGGCCATTACTTTTGAAGGGGGGGGGGGTTCTGAGGAGGCACAGGGGAGGTGTCCCAGGGAAAGCACCAGAGGGGTTTACACGGGTGGGCAGGAGGCATTAGGGTCATGAAAAAAGGAAGACACAACCTCTGACAGATAAAGAAAGAAAAATGGTATGCTAAAAACAGACAAAAAAAAAACAAACGTGATTTCAATTAAAAACCTGAATCAATAGGAACTGACAGAGTACCTCCCTCAGAAAGCTTTCTTGCCTTGTAGGGATGTTAGAAGCCGAGCTTCTACAAATGGTTACTAGGGCACAGCTAGTACAACAGATGGCAGCCAGGGTACTGATATATGATTACTATGGGGGAAGCTCTGCACCATATGGGGCACCAACTGGGGCACTGCATTTTTTTACCAGGGCACGTGCCATGGCGGGCCCTGGTGTAGAGCCGCCTCCTGAGGAAGAGTGCTGTCAGCAATCAGAAGATTAATTTCCAACTGTTGTTTTTTCAGTATGAATGTCAAAACTCCTAGCTGTCATTAAAAAAAAACTATGTTTCTATGCCTAACAGTTTAGATGTTACAACTTTCTAAATACAATTTCAAGCATTATAAAATGCCATAGAAGATTTTTTTAAATGTTTGGAAGATACTAGTGGTTGTTCTTTCTAGGAATAAACACAATTTTTAGTTACTTGTGCCGGTAGATTTGTTCTCTCCTGTGTTATAAGTAATCAGACTATAAACTGTAGAGTTTAAACAACATTTGTTGTTCCGAAGGAATCTTATTTAGATAAATAGTAGTGTTCAAATACAATTTTTACACAGAACATTTTGGTTACCCTTTACATACTGATTTACAGAAAGAGGCTGTGGACTCCCGGGACACTCAGATGTTTATAAGGCAGAACAAGGCAGAGGTGGGGAGGAACAGGCGCTCGGAATGACGATCAGTAAACTAGCAGGAATAAGAAGCTGCTCAGTCACTCACCAGATAGCGTTACATAAAAATTGTTTACACAAGTGTTTTTTAACAGTTTATTTACTCAGGATAACACAGCTGGGATGTTGCCAGTTGGGTTCTGCTTCTATCCTTTCCCTCAACTGGGTGGTCTGGAGCACTAGAGGCTCAGTGACTTGTCCAAGGTCACACACTGAGTATTTGGCACAAGAGCTCAAATAGGCAGACTGGGTGTGCCATAGGCCCTTATCTGCTGACAGTATCTATGTATCTATGTCAGACATTGATTTCCAACCAAAGGCATTACAACTTTCTCCTGTCTCATATATATATACAGTATATATATATATATATATATATATGCAGTATATATATATTTATGATTCTCACTCCATGCCACCATAGATCACCCCTCAAGTGAAACTGCAACTGCTAACACAGTGTTTCAAAAACATAGGCATCCTTGTTTGCACTGGAACCTTAATTGGTGGTGGGGAGTGCAGAATGAAAGATGGTGATCTTTGCAATGCACCTCCAACCCGGCACAGCAGTATGCGCAGCCCCTGCACTCCAGGGGTTAAGCCCACCTACATGACAGCTCCATAACGCATTTAGCTGGATAAAGCAACCACAAGGGTATTTAGAGCTAGTGGCCTCTGAAACTGACTCTTCTGTCTTTATTGACCAGTACAAAATGGCAAGAAAAAAATCTAGAAATTTAATTGGTCATGAGACATCACCTGACCATGCATTAAATCTCTAATAATGCACACTCTGTCATGGCTTATTACTTACATATATTAACCACTGTGGATGTTTTACAGTTTTATAACTGTGATTAGTGCACACATTTTACATTTACATTAATGCTGCTAGTAGCAATTATAAACAGGTAAGTTTCAATTAATAATTTCATGATAAAGGAACTATTTTTTGAGGGAGCAGCTTCTCATTTCTGCCTGTTTATATAGTTAAAATTTGTATCCTAGCAATGGCAGGGTAAAGCCATGAGATGTAATATCTTGTGTTCGTGGGGTCCCTTTATTACAAACAAGACTAGAACCTCAGTGCCCAATCACAGTGGTAAAGGCTGTATGACGGGAGAGCCCACCAGGATGCAGTGCAATATGGCAGCATCCTGCAGCGGAGTTGTTGCAGGAAATGAGGTAATTTCAATGACAGTTCATCTCTTTTGTCATGCAGTAACCCAGACACTGCACTGCATCCTGGCTGTATGTGTCCTGGCACAGTAGTCAAACAGCAGCTAGGGTAAACATCCTAAGTCGCAACACCACTGGCCGGAGGGTTCTACCCCCACCCCCATTCCACTGATTTATGGCTCTAAACCTACCCAGCTCAGAGCTACTCTATGGATTCCACCATTATGCAATACTGGTGTGGTGTGGTGTGGAGTACGGCTCAGTCTTTCCTCCATCCACCAGCACTTAGAGCCAGCCTTAGGCACCCTCAGTGACAGTGGACACTTGGGATCCCCCACTCTAGGGACTCCCAGAAAGAAACTGCAGTGTACTGGCCTTTCAGATTTCATGTTCATTTAAATTTATGTATTTCATTCACTGTGCACTGTTGAATATTCACACACGGGACATCACTGGGTGGGGTAGAACCTTCAATCTATGCATCATAATACCATAAGAACACACACTAAGGTACACTCAAGGGCCCTCGATGAGTAACCCTGCTGGGGGGCCCCCAGAAACATAAGAGCCAGTTCAGCAAGAGTACTAATGTAAATACTGACACTGGATTATTTTTGTCTTACTTTGGGGAGATTAGGAAGGAATTCCAGATAGTTCTGGACTGCTTCCCCTTTACGATTCCGTGCACTGCATTTACAGATTTTGGCGATGTCAGACAGTGGTGGTGGAGACGTGGGACAATGTACAGTAAAGCTGCCAAAAATGGATTGACAGAGAGGCGTGAGTGTATTCTTTTGATACTGCACAATACACCTAGTATGGTGAGGTGGAGTTGGGTGGGGTGAGAAAGAGGGTTGGGTTAATGTTGGAGGAGTTTATGCCAACTCAGGAGGGTTAGGCTGTAAAAAATATTCGCTCTAAGGGGAAGTCTAGGACATTCCAAACCCAGCCTGTTCTGGCATGAATTACAGCAACGCTGTTGCAAGAATGCTAAGAAGTTCAGAAAAAAAAAATAATTAAAAAAGGCAATTAATTTCTTCTAGACATTTGACAAGCAGAGGAGTTTTTTTTATCTTAGAAAGTTATGTTTGTAGTGATAGCCTGTGCACTGGTATACAAGCAGTTATCCCTCCAGCTACTTAAAATAATCATTTTTTTTTCTGTTCCCTACATAAGTTAATAAATCCACACCTAGAGAAGGAGTTTTTTTCTGTGAAAGTGATATGTTGAGAATGTACAAATGTCTTGCTCTGAAACAAAGGGACATCTGAGGTTGCAGACAGATCATTTATATTAGAAGCTGTCTAGAGAGCCAGACTCATTTAATATTCATTTTAGTTTCTTTACCTGGGGGAACAGCCCCATTGAGTTGCACCTTCTCAGTTACATTGGGATTCTGTTTCTTCCTAATTTTATGCTGAGAGGAGTGAAGCACCCAGTGGTCACGTTGGCTGTGGTATCATTTGAAACTTGCTATAAGCATCAGAGGTGATGAAGATAAAAACAGCAAGGGGCTTCAACCAAGTACGGGACAGGCAATAGGAGTATATTAGGAAATAGGCAAGGAGGAGGGAGGGTTGCTGGAGACCAGTTAGGGTCTGCAGAGACAGACTGGGCAGGGACCATTTGGGCAGACTACGTGGGCCACACAGTCCTTTTCTGCTGACAGATTCTGTTTCTATGTTACCTCACATTTCGCAGTTCTGTCCAGTGTTGGAATTACAGGGGGGCTTGTCAGGGCTTGGCTCCCCCACCTCTGAAGTGAGCCCCGGTAGCTCAGGCATCACTGCCATTGACCTATAATGGGAAGAGGGACTGAGTTTAAAGATATGACCCTCATAGACCTGCTTGGAAAGCTCTTAAAGTATAATTCCAACACTGGGTGTAACCTCCATACCACATTGCTGTCCCTATGAGGTTTTACTCTTGGGGAACTATCTCCTTACAATACTGCACTGGCCACTCTTGGACTCCTGTGCTTAATTCTGATGATTGAATTTGTAGAAAGATATGGAAGCGACTGACATGATACAGAGGAAAGGCATTAGAATGATTCCTGGGAATGGGAGAGGGATGCCTCCTGGTTCGTTTTTGACCATTTCAAATATATTTTTTAATGGCTGCTGCCAGTTGTTGGTAGAAGAATGTTAGCAGGAAATGTATTTGTTAGTAACACAAACCTAGAAAAGGGTGCGCGTGTATCTCAATGGAACTACCACTAGTATCTTCAAACCACAAATCTCGTATTTCGACGCTGGCTTTTATGCGTCATAATTTTTTAGTAATTACATAAAATCGGTATGTCATTTTGAACATGTCTGAAGTAATACTGATACAGCTTTTTTTTGGTATTTATATGTAGCAGATCACCTGGTGCCCTCAGGGTTCACCTCTCCCAATCCTGTGAAGAAGAGGCCAGCCTGGGCTACCTAAAGTTGTGCTACACTGGGTTCTTAGGCCTAAAAGTGGAACGTTCCCTTCACCTGGGTAGCAATAAGGGGTACCTGGATGCTGACACACAAGGCTATTACCCCACCAGGAAATGGTGCACACTCTGCCTATACAGTCTCGCCCTGAGAACAAGTGACACTGTAACAGCAATTATAACCCCCAAACCAAGAAAGGCTGTTCCAACAAATAATTTAAAAGGAAGGGAAAGAGCACGGGGACAGTAGGAAAATTGGGAGCAACCGGGTAGCAGTGAAATCCTTATAATCTATTCAAAACAATTACCCCACACAACCTGCCCAACCCCTGGCAGTCCTTTAAACCCCAAGTGGGTGCACCTGACTTAAATCCCCCAAAGGCCATGGGTAAGAGCTCTCTTTTTGCTGGATTGGGTACCTCACTGGGGATGCAGTTGCTGCTAACAGGGTAGGAGCTTAGTGGCATGCTTTAACTGTTGCAGGCAACACACTTTAGACCTAAACTGTTGCTGAATAAGTAAACTGTTGAAAAGGGGTCCCTATTTGTAACCCACTCACAAATGTTTGGGGGGATGGCTTCCACAGGTCTTCTGTCTGGGCCTATCAAAGTGACAAAGTCTCGCCCAGGGCTTCTCCCTCAGTCCCTGGCACAATCACATTGTTCCCAGTTGTGAAGCTGAAATCCTGATGGTTACTTATGGTTTTGTAGTGTCACAGATACTTCTGGTGTCTGATGGCCAAACAGGCAAGATGGCTGGACGTGCTTCTGGTTGGACAGGAGGCTTCCCTGTGGTCATGTGGTGTTCACTCACTATCCTCGGGTCTCTCACAGTCAGTGTAGTGCTACAGATACAGGGAGTCCAGGGACACTGAAGCAGGCAGTGACTTTCTCAGTAGGTTGATTGACTTTCAAAGGAGCTCATACCCCAGATGGGAAAGTCACTGGAGGGAGAGGAAAACCCCAGCGCCAATCCTTGCATTACAACTGTCAGTTTTGATGTAAACTGTTGTTTTCTTCACAAAAGAGTCAGTTGTTGGAATCCCAAACTTTTAGTCTACTAGGCCTGCAGTGCCTGGCAGACAGTGGCTCACCAGCTCACAGTTCCTATTTTTCTATCAGACTAGCAGAAATGGCCTAGATCCCTGGAAACAGTCCCCTTTTATAGGGGATGAAATCCGATGCCCCATTGGTCAGTCTGTCTTACAAACAAGCAGCATTTGGAACATTGGCCCAGCTGTGCTTGGCTTGCATGCAGGCTGGACTACAGTGCCGGCTCCTGATTTGCCAAAATTCACAGACATTTTGGATGGCAACCTCCAACCCTTTTCTAGAAGTCTTGGTTGTAGTCAGAAGGCTGAGGAGAGGCATGGGTGCCCCCGTGTTTGTTTGTCTTCTGGTGCCAGGCTGCAGCAGCTTGCTGCTGCTTTATTTTCCTCCCTGGGGAACTGTTGTGAGATTGCCCTTGTCCTGCAGCCTGTCCAGGGGTCAGGAAAATGTCCATTTATTCGGGCACTCAGTCCGTTTTTGTGTTGGGCTGCGGTATGGGAGGCAGCCTTTGAGCCACTTTACTGAATCATGGGTGCACATATGCACTTTACTTTTTACCTCCTGGCCCTGCTGCCTGTCCTAGGGCCACTAAGCACTTGTACAGGCACATGATGGCATTGGCTAGTTCAGTCCTGGCTCCATTGCCATCCTGGAACTTTAAAGCAGGCAGGCAGCCCAGGTTGTTGAGGTGGAGCTCCAGCTCCGTATTCATGCTATCATGCATGCCTGGGACCTGAGCTCCCATGCCGTAGTGCACAGCATCAAAAAACATCTCACACTACAATTTTATCCTATAAAAAAACACAGCAAAATTTGAAAGCTGTGTATCCTGACACCAAATTAATATATTTTCACAAAACCACCAAAAGGCACATTGGTGGCACAAGACTCTTGTACATTATAAATTTCACAGTAAAACCGGAAACTGTTTCTTAACAGTGTAGAGACAAAGAAATGACTCCATAAACCTGTCATTACAATGCTATCCTAAGTGAAATCACGTAAAATTTAAATCCGCATAACTGCAAGGCAAAGTAATATATTTTCACCAAATCAGCAAGCTCTCCATACCCTGAAATTTCAGCCCAAAATGAAGAGACAAAGAAATAGCCATGTAGAAATTATGTTTTTACAAGTTGCGGAAAAGAATAATTTTCCGCTCTTCCTTTTTCACAATTTGCAGAAAAAGAAAATCCTTTTTCACAAATCACAAAAAAGGATCCTGTTTCGCAAATCCTTTTTCGCAATTTGTGGTAAAAGAAAATCCTTTTCATAAATTGCAGTAAGGATCCTTTTTCGGGGTAAAAGTTTTCCGTGGTTTGTGAAAAAGGATTTCTGAGAATAAAAAAAGCACATTTTTCACACAGTAATCACAAGATTAACCTCAGATTCTGATTCTACAGGCCCCGATTAGGTAAACACATTTTGTTTGCCTCGTTAATGGACAACAAGATAGTGGCAGCATTGAAAAAGGTTCTGCATTTGCGGCAAAGGATTCCATGTTTGCTGTAAAGTATTCCACATTTGCAATAAAGAATCCTTTTTCAAAATTAACATCTAACTTCTCCAATGGTACATAATGGGAAACTTTAAAATTTACTAACTTTTGAACAGATTAATATTTTTTCACCTAGCCTTCAAAAGGCACCACTGTGCTCCAAGACCTATATACCTTAAACATTTCAGATGAAAATTCCATACTATTTTCGTGCAACACAGTGACAAAGAATTTGACAAAAACAGTAATTTACCCATTTTTTGACATTCTGTATCTCTGCACCAGCATATCCGACTGGAACGAAACTTGCCACATCAAGACATCTTTGCTGCATGCCAAGTTTCACAGGAATTGTTTGAATGGTTGTGAAGTTATTAAAGTGCAACATTTTCAGTTTAACACAGAAGTGAAGATTTAATCCTAACTACAGAGGGACGACACCACCCCTATAAAATAGATAGATAGATTGGTTGTTTGATGGATGGATAAACAGAGAGACAGACAGACAGACAGACAGGGTGTACCATGATATGAGAATGTTTTATTGAGTGGCTCAATAAGAGCCACTCAATAAAACCGCTTGTAGGACAAGCGACTGCTGCACAATAGCGAGGAGTAGGTTAAAGTGAGTGTAGCAGTGTGATGCACTCACTACACCATCAGGAAGAAGATTAGTGGTGTAGTTTGGCTGAACCCTGCCAAGCTGGCCGTTTGGTATAGTTGCTAGAGCCACCACCAATGGAAGTCAAGGACCTTAGCTTGGGTCCTGGTGTGAGACAGAATTTTGTTTTGCCCTGGGCTTTTCTTTTTTTTTCTAAGTCTGCCCTCCTGGAGTTAGTAATCTTAAAGTTGGGGGGGGTGCAGGGGGCTTGCCTCCACAAAGGGGGGAGGGCAGGGGCATAGCTGCCTGCATAAAATGTAATTTTCTTTTGTTGTTGTAGGAAAATGTAGCAACTGTTGCTGTTTGTGGTGGTCACTCTGATGTCCATCACGGTTTTGACGCTAGGCGCTTATTGCGGTGCGGTTGTAGGCTGGCGAGATGTAGCACTCGCCTTTATCACATAAAACAAATAGATAGATTAGATAGAGAGATAGATTGAGAAATAGATAAAATCAATCGATCAATATGCTCAGAAAAATTCTGATAAAGCATCATTATTATTGAAATGCACAAAGCAGTGAAATCAAAAGTCAGGGGAAAAAATTCCATAGATCCTTAAAAAAATCTGTGATGTGGTGTTTCTCAGAGTCTGAATGGTCATTTGCTGTAGCATTGCCATTACCCTAACTTCAGCTGCCACTGTACCAGCCTTGCTGTGTCAGTATTTTAGTTTGTGTGACAATACGATACCACAGTTAGGGTAGCATCAGCACTGCACTGCATGACCTTTCAAACTTTGTGGAACAAAGAAGTTCAAAGTAAAAAACAATTGAACACACACTGAGGAAAAGCTGGAGTCTCAGTGAATCCAGGAGCATTTGTTTTCCATCCAGAGGGGGAGGCAGTGTGTTTAGTGATTAGAGAGTACAGCTGTGAGCCGGAAGAAGCAGGTTCAAATCTCAACAGCATTTGCTTTACTCACTGTTAAGTAACCTGCTCCCTCTCTCACTGTTTCTCTCTCTGTACTTGGCCCTTTTGAGTTTTCCTGTACCTCCCTCTGTCTCCCTTCCTCCTTGTGTGCTCCTAATGGCTGTGGCAACATGCTCCAAGCATATAGAGTGCTTTGGGATACAGAGTGTATATCATGAGATGTGCCATGTTAAAACAAATTCCATTCCTCAATATATGACAGAAGCTGCCGGAGGCAGCAACAGAAGCCACTGGTATGATCGAAAAAAAAAATGAGTTAGACAGGTTTTGACAGAAAGAGGGGTATCAAGGGTACAGAATACAGATGCTGACCATTTTCTTAATCAGGTGGGGAAAAGGTATAGTATTTCAACTGACAGATAGGGAGGGTCTCGATAGGTTGATTGATCTTCTCTGAACACAGCAAGAACTGTGTCTGTTTCTATGTTATCTTTCACACTTTGTCTTACATGCTCAGACTATCACAAAGGAGCATGATCCCAGGTTTAAACTGTTTTACGACATCTATAGTTAAAACTCAGAGAAAGATTTCTCCTCTGACCCAAATGCAGTACATTCCACCTCCTCTTTAAATCACATCTTCTGGCTCACCTTTTAATTGCATCCTTCTGTCTCATCTGTTTATAGCGTATGTGCTGTTAATGTTGTATGTACTGTGCTCTGATAAATGAGTGCCAGTACTGAACTCTTACAAAACAAATTGACTCATGCTTTGAGTGCCACCTTATTGAAATTCTGTCCACATTTATTTTACTTTGTTTTTATCTGTACTTTCAGTTACTCTGAAAAGGTATTTCCCAGCTTGTTTATGACCATATTTCTCTTATCTCCATCATTTTCTTTGCCTGCCAAGGTCCAGGTCATTTCTGGACAAGGTCCCTTGTACCAGTGTACTTGCCAGGTCAACAAATAAAGAAATACCAAAGTCAAAAATCCCCCTGCTGCATTTATAGAAATGAGTCTTGGACTACTGAAATCTGAATGAAATTGATTTGTGCTGGAGAGAAGGTTAATTAAGTCCGTTATTATTATACACTCAAGTAAAATGCATTTTATTAGTTTCTTGGATGTTCCCCTTACGTTTTCCCTCCTGCTCTACACCATGATCATTGGGACAGTGGACAAGCAGCTGACTCCACAGCCAGTGCCAACAACACTCCACTGGTTTGACAATTCGGGGTCTCCCACATGGCAGGATACAGTGCAGTGCCCCTGAATCGGTTGTTTTGTTAGCTGAGAGACAGTGACAACTATGTGTTTGTACACCACTGTTACTAGGTCAATAATGCACCTTGGAGCTTGGGAGCACAACTCTGGAGAACATCATCCGTCCAATGTTTGTTGAACATAAAGACCTTCTGAAAAGGTGAGTCTGTTACCCCGTCAGCTGGGCAACTTGTTGTGAGGAAAGCCATCCATCACTAGTTTTTGATTGACAGCTTTGCTACACACAGCTACACTCAGCCAACACTGAATGTAATTTTAAGTCCTGGAGATAATTACACCTACCCAGCACTGACAATATAACTGATCACAATGTTATAAGTATTCCTCCAGCTCTGAGTGCAAGAATCATACAGTAATTTGTTTCACCCAGCCCTGCAATCAACATTATTATCTTGCCAATTACATTCAACTAATACTGGTTAGAGACTAAACAATCACACTGCTACAACCAACCAACCAGTCAACCAACCAACTAACCAACCAACCAACCAGTCAGTCAACCAACCAACCAACCAACCAGTCAACCGACCAACTGACCAACCAATCAACCAACCAACCAACCAGCCAACAAGTTAACCAACCACTCAGCTCTGAATGCAACATTATATATTTCTTCCAATTACATTCACCCAATGCTGGTTACTGGACTAACAATCACATGGCTGCAACCAACTAACCAACCAACCAGTCAACAAGTTAAAAAAGTTAACCAACCACCCAGCTCTGAATGTAATGCTGACACGATTATAGTACAGTACTTGCATTCATCCGGCTCTGAATGTAATGATTACACTGTCACAATGATTATATTCACCAAACTCTGAATGTAGCCCTAAATCTGTTGGCCAGTCACATTCACACAATACTGATTACTGGGATAAACAATTACAGTGTAACAAAGAAGATTCAAAGCCAGCCAGACAACCAACTGACCGACGAACCAGCCAACCAACTAACCAACTGACCAACTGACTAGTCAGCCCAACCATCCAGCCAGCCAGGCAGCCAACCATCCAACCATCCAACCAACCAACTAGCCAGACAGTCAGCCAGTCAACCAGCCAGGCAGCCAGCTCTGAATATAATTAGTATTACTTATTTATAGGACAATTCAAAGAGTATGAAAGTGCTGTACAATCATAATGTCAATAAAACTGCATAAATAATAAATAAAAAAATTAAAAGCAACAAACAAATACATAGATTAATTACAATCATACAAATAAGTTTTCAATTCCCTGCAAAATCACAAAATATTCAATGGTTCCCATTCATCCTGTGGACTTGAGTTCCACAAAAAAGGATCAGTAAAAGAAAAAAGATCTGTGTTCAAGACATCAAAAGCTAGATTTTGGAACTACAACTAGACCCACCTCAGCAGAACACAGTGATGGGAGGAGCATACAACTGAAGACAGGCAGCACGGTAAGGAGACTGATCAAAATGTAAGGCAGTATATGCTAACAAAAGAATTTGGAACTGAAATCTAAGACTAAGTGGAAATCAATGGAGTTTTAAAAAGAGAGGTAATATAGTTGTGGTGAGAAACTGCAGTGATCACACTGGCAGCAGCATGGATGCACCGAAAGGTAACAATTGCAGAGGAAGGAAAGCTGATTAGAAAACCATTATAAGAGTCAAGCCTAGATCTTTCTGCCTATCACATTTACCCAATACTGACAAAAGAGCAAAATAATCACACTACTCCAACTAACCAGTCACCAGACTACCAGCAAGTCAGTCAGCTGACCAACCAGTCAGCCAACTACAGCCAACTGTGACTGTAGTACTCACACTGTTACAGTACTGATACTCACTCAACAATGAAGGCAACCCTAGATCTTTCTGCCAATCATATTCACCAACACTGACTATGGAGCTAAACAGAGACACTGCTACAACCAAACAGTCATGCTGTTGCTATCATTTATCTGATATGGATTACTGACTACAGAAATACATGGTCAGATTACAACAGCCAGCCAACTAACACTAAATGAAACAATCACACTGTTGCTAGTAGTCATCTGACACAGCCTGCCGAATTAAACAATTAAGCACTGCTACAAGCATTCATTCAGTAGAAAATGCACAAAAAAAATACCATAACTAATGAATATGTTACATACTGTCCTGTGTACTAAACTAACACTTTATGGAACTCATTCGTCTGCTGCATACTGTATACTGAGTTAACATTTTATGTAACTAATGAATCAGCGGGTGGGAGTGGGGAGTGCCTGCCTGGGATGGAGGTGTGTGGGGGTTCTGATGCACACACATGGAGATCTCTGTGCATCACCAACCCTGGCTGCATGCCACCACTTCACTGCACCTGATCCCCTGCCTTGAACAGTGTTATGGACCTGGCAGGTGGTGTAAGCATGCTCCCAATCCTAGAGGCATACTCTACTCTGCGGTGGGTCGGTGGAGGGGCAAATGCTACACAACCTCAGGAGCTGACACAGTGCCTATTCACTCCCTCCAGTTGGCCACAGGACCCTATGTGGAGCATGATGCTTCCCCCTGCACCTGTCGCAGGCCCCTTGTATAGGCTGGGAGGGCTGAGGGCTTGACAGGTGCTGGCTAATTACACTGGCATAAAACAGTGATGTCCCAATGGGAATACAACACTCTTCGGAGGACTGTCAAGGACTGCAGTATTCCATGATCCCCAGCTCTAGAATGAAGGATGCACTACAGCGCTGATGTGGTCATCTGATTGGATGCCGGTATCCTATACAGCATTGCTCCCTTGTTGCCCCCTGCCCCAGTACAGGGCTCTCAACATGCGCTCCCACCCTCCCAGTCTTTGTTGTGCAAATCTCAAAATTTAGCACCTCCAGCAAGCCACTGCCTGCAAGTGCTTCTTCTCACTGCCCTCTCCTCTGTCCCCTCCCTTCTAGCTGGCCTGCCCTCGAGGACACACTCTCCAGAGGGGCTCCGAGCCGCCAGCGGGTGGACGGCCACCAAATAGCCGAAAAGGGAACCAGGAGGCCAGGGGAGAAAGCCAGAAAGGTACGGGAAAGGCGCAGCCAATCGAAGGCGACCGGACTTTTGCCTGCCTCTGATTGGTGCGCCTTTCTCCCATTGACTTTGCTGTATCTTTGCACCACCAAAACTGCTCGAGTTTACTTGCCCTTTATCTGAAAAGATTTAACTTATCTAAAAGGGCTGTTTTGCTGTTTTACTGTGTAATTCTGTGTAATGCCTGTTAACTGTCTAGCTAGCAATTACAGTCTTTTAGGTTAGTTTTGTGTTGGGCTAGACGCATAGGCGCCTAACCCCCCACCCTCCCAGTCTTTGTTGTGCAAATCTCAAAATTTAGCACCTCCAGCAAGCCACTGCCTGCAAGTGCTTCTTCTCACTGCCCTCTCCTCTGTCCCTCCTTCTACCTGGCCTGCCCTCGGACAGCACACTCTCAGAGGGGCTCCAGGAGCCGCTCCATGGTGACCGCAAATAACGAAAGGAACCAGGAGGCCGGGGAGAAAGCTAGAAAGGCGCTGGAAAGCCGCAAAATTTTTGCTCGCCCCCCTCACCCCTTCAGGGTGTTTCTTTTATACACACCTTCCCCGCCAAATCATCCCCGCCCATAGCTATTCTCCCAGCCAATTCCCCGGCTCATTTTCTTCACATCATCTTACTTTCTTTAACCCTCTCCTACCCTCCACCATGCTACTGCACCTACTACTGCTGCTTTGCTTCTCACCTTCCTAGATCCAGATGAGATAACTGTTGGAACCCATACTAAGGTGCTTAGGGTGACCACTCAACACTGCCCCCTACTGTCCCCAGTGGATACCCCTAAACTATACATACTTATAATACCGCTTCTGCACAATAATCCTTGGGAATCCCAAAAAGGCTCACAACCAATTTGGAACTCCTTTATCCCCTGCTACCATACTGGCACTACAATTACCCCTCACGCCTGTCCATTAAGCTGGCAATCTATGATAATCTCGATAACCATGCAGCAGGATCATCAGCCACTATATATTGATCCCAAGAAAGAAGAAAAACTGCCTGACTGCCCACTACTCCTATCACTTGGTGCCCTCATCAAGTTAATCTTCTTTCTGCTGGTCTGTGTTGGCACTGTGGAAATCAACCCTGGACCCACTGAAAGCTCGATCTCTCCAACTGACCCTAACCTCCATAAATGGACTGAGTTTTCACTTCAATGCCTGCAGCCTCCTAAAAAGTTCTCATCAATACAGGCCTGGGTTGCACACACCCTACCGGACTGTCTGGTTATATCTGAAACATGGCTCAAATCTGCAACAAAAGATAGTGAAATAAACCTTCCCAACTATCAGCTCTTCAGATCTGACCGCTCATCCAGGGGTGGGGTAGCCATCTATGTCAAAGCAAATATCTCTGCATCCTGCCTCAATTCTACATCTCAACCAAAGGAATTCAATGCTTGTCTATTAAAATAACCCTTCCGACACATCTTCCTTTCAACTGGTTGGTTGCTAAGGCCCCTCTGCAGGCCTCAAACTCCTATCCCATTTAGATCCATACTTAATCTGGGTCCTGAAGACACCATCATCTTAGGAGACATGAACTTAAATTGGCTGACTAATGCATCTGCACCCCTGGTAACCTTCTGTGACACCTATGGTTTCTCTCAATTAATCAAAGAACCAACAAGGATCAACCCAAAGAATACTCTCAACAGCACACTCCTGGATATTATATTGGTAAATAAACCTCATCATTATCCCTATGCAGGAGTACTTCTCAGTGACATAAGTGACCACTGTCCCATAGCTGCCATTAGATCAACAATCAAGCCACCCAATCCTGCAAAATTCCTCCCACGAAGGTCAAAAAAGAACTTTAATATTACAGGATATCTCCATGATCTGTGCCACACCACACGTTGGCAAGAATTCTATCTCACAGCCCCATAGAGTCAGCTCTTCAAATCTTAAATGATATAATCTATAAGTGCCTCAATTCACATGCACCCCTCACCAGTGTCAGAACCAAACTCAAATCCTGTCGCTGGTTCTCTGCCAACCTTAATCCAAGATTGCTTGCCAGAGACAAACTCTGAAAAGGGCAAGAAAGACAAAGGACCCAAATGACTGGCTCCAATTCAGAAAAGCCAGAAACTCCTGCACAAAACAAGTAAGAAAAGCCAAGGCAACCTTCTACACAGCTGAACTAGATGCCTCCTATAACAACCCTTCCAGGTTCTGGGGTACCATAAAGGGCATACTAGGTCAAACCTCTACCCCTGTCTTACCATCCAAAATTCAATTAAATAATATTGAAATCACCGACAAGCAAAATATCTTGAATGCCTTCAATGACCATTTCACTACAGCTGGCCTGGCTTTCACCTCCTGCAAACCTATTAAGATCATCTCTAAACCTACAATCTACTGAGAATCAAAAGGTTGCTTCCACATTCTCATTCAAACCAATATTGTTCAAAGATGTAGAAGACCTCCTTCTCCAACTAGATACCACCAAAAGCTTAGGTGCAGACTCCCTGCATCCCTACTTTCTAAAAGTAGCACTGTATGCCTTAACCCCTCACCCATCTCTTCAATCTATCACTTGTCACTGGTACTATCCCTCAATATGGAAAACAGCTCAAGTGTTTCCACCACTTAAGGCAGGTGATCCCATGGACCTCAATAATTATAGGCCCATCTCCATCTTACCAATACTATCCAAGATGCTTGAGAAGCTGGTAAACTCTCAGTTAACTGCCTACCTTGATACCAACAATCTCCTAAATCCAGCTCAATCTGGGTTTAGATCTATGCATAGCACCATCTCTGCTCTAGCAAAGTCACAAATGACTGGCAGACTGCCCTAGACAAAAGAATAATACCTGTGCTGTGTTTCTGGATCTAAGCAAAGCCTTTGACACTGTGGATCATGATCTCCTAATCACCTCACTAAACTCCATAGGCCTTGACTCACTCTCCATTAAATGGTTCAGATGCTATCTCTCGGAAGGCTACAACTGGTAAAGAATGATGGTGATCTATCTACCTCAAGCCACTCTAAGAGGTGTACCACAAGGCTCCATCCTGGGTCCCATCCTTTTGCCATCTACATCAACAATATTGACTCCAATCTCTCTCTCAATATCCACCTTTTTGCAGATGACACTGTACTTTATGTGAGCGATCCCTCACCATCAAAAGCCTGTGAGCTCCTACAGTCTCAATTCTCCCTCCTCCAGCATAACCTATTAAAAAGAAATTATTACTAAATGCTAAGAAAACCAAAGCTATGTTCTTTGCCCACAAGAACTGTTCTTCCACTATCCCATCATTCACCCTCCCACAACTCTCACCATCCTTGGTGAAAATCTGGAATATGTTGACAAATTCAAATACCTAGGAGTATGAATAGACAATAAACTAGACTATACTACCCACGCTGAAGAGCTCCTGAAAAAGCTAAGACAAAGACTTGGTCTATTCTATAGAATCAAACACTACCTGACCAAAGATTCCAAACAAAGATTAATCCTTGCATCATTCATGTCCCTCATTGATTATGCTGACTTCCTCTATGGTCATTGCTCCCTCCCATCTAAACAAACTAGACACCCTGTATCATAGAGCTATTAGATTCATTACTGACCTTCCTCTAGCACCCATCATTGCTCTCTCTACAATGCAGTCAGCTGGACATCGCTGCAACATAGAAGAAGAAAAATGCTGCTATCTGGATCTACAAAGCTCTGACAAACAAACTCCTTCCTACATCTCAGATTGCTTCAACCAGATCACATCCAGGCCCTACACCTTGAGGATCAACAAACTGATCCTGCTGAAGATTCCTATCACCTGCACCCGATATGGAAGAGCTACAATCAGTTATTCCTGGCACTTATCTGGAATTCTATCCAAAAGACCCGAAAATGGAAACACTGATCCCCTACATCCTTCAAAAAGCTGTACACCAGCCTAATCCCTGATTCTTGCAATTGCTTCCACAAGGCCTAGTCCTCCCACATCCCCACCCCCCACACCTCTCACTCCCTCACCCCCCTTCTAAATCTCCTCCTATTCTTCTATCATTGCTCTGGTCCTTTCCACATCAAACCTCAAACATATATGCCCACCCATGTACCATTATCCAAGCCTTATCCCCACCAGACTGTTTGTTTCTCACCTTTAATAGGTTTTTGGTTTACTGTCCTTTGCCTTGTATATATGTAAATAATTGTACATCTATCTCACTCATAAATGTTTGTATTTGTGCTATTTCAATATCATGTTTTTGTATACACTCTGTAACCTTTTTTGTTATGACCACTCAGGTCCATCTTGTAAATGAGCTATGCTCAATGATGTTCGCCTGAATAAATAAAGATTTTGATTGATTGATTGATTGATTGAGATGCAGAAGGAAGGGGCTGTGGATGCCATCTGTCACAGACTAGTATCAGAGTGCATAGAGGTGTGGCCAGGATATGCTCCATACGAGCATAACCTGTCCTCTAGTGCAGTTCGATCACTACTACATTATGCAGCTAATGGAATCTGCACTGTACTGTGAATATGACTAACACGTTCTATAGCTAAAGAATCTGCTACATAGAGTATGCTTGACTAACACTTTATGTAACTCCTGATTCTTCTACAGAACATACTACATACTTCACTAACAGTTTGTGCAATTAATATGGGCATACTGTGTTATGTATACTCGACTAACTCATTATGCATCTAATGAATTTGCTATATACTGCATACTTGACTAACATTTTATGCTACTAGTGAATATGCTGTGTACTATGTATTCAACTAGCACTTTATACAACTCCTGATTCTGCTACGTACTTTATACCTCACTAACGCTTTATTCAACTAATGTGGATCTGCCATGTTACCTGTACTCAACTACCATTTTATGCAGCTAATGAATCTGCTACGTACGGTATCCTCTACTGACATGTTATGTAAATAATGAATCTGCTATATATTACGTACTTGACTAACACTTTATGCAACTAATACATCTGCTATGCAGAAGCATATAAAATAGAATTTGTCAGCAGAAAAAGACCAGTTGTCCCTTCCAGTCTGCCCAGATGGTCCCTGCCTAGTCTGTGTCCGCAGACCCTAACTGGTCTTGGATGACCCTCCCTCCTCCCTGCCCATTTCCTAATATTCCCCTATCTCTATCCCATGCATGCTCAAAGCCGCCTACTGTTTTTTCCTCCACCACTTCCACTGGCAGTCTGTTCCAGGCATCCACCATTCTTTCAGCAAAGTAGTACTTCCTCACACACCTTCTGAACATCTGCCCCCTCCAGCTTCATTGCATGCCCTCTGGTTCTGCTGATCTTCCTCATTTGAACGAAACTCCCCTCCTGCATTCTGTTGACGCCCGTGAGGTACTTATTGGTCTTTATCATGCCCCTTCTCGCTCGCCTGTCTTCCATTTAGATGATGGTCCAGTCCTCTAACTTGTCGCGTTTCCTCTTCTAGATATCACATCTGTGTATGGCTGATCTGTTTTGTCGCTTGGCTGTTTTTTGCCCATTGTAAATGTTCTCAGATCAGCTGTTACGTAATTTTTTTATTCTTGAAAATGCTATAATACTTAAAGTTTTGCCGGTGTACTCAGTTGTTTTGAATTATATCAGACTGAGCATTCACATTTAACTGCAAAATATTCATATACATTCTTTAAATGATGATATCTGTATTAAGTCAGAAACGGCTAAGTTGTATTGTGTATTAGTTTCTCTACATGGGAAGAAACCATTTCCTAAGTACGTGTGGTTTTCAATTATGCAGTATTCATTTACCCTCTGGACTTGCCTTGGGTAGTGTCTCTCTGAATCTTTACAGTACTCCAAAAACCAATGGCAATAGCACTATACAATAATAACACTGAATGGGATGATAACCAGGGAGGCAGTAAACTCTGTACAAAATAAGGAGAAGTTTTAACTGGGGGGAACGGGAACTTGGCAATGAGGTTCTGAAAAAAAAGTAAGGGAAGGCAATGTTTAAGGCAAATAACAGGTTTGAATCCTACCACCCACTAAGCAAACACAGTATCTCTACAGCTCCAACATAACCATTCCCTCTGGTGTTCTAGTAACCAAAGCCCCTTGGGCAGCTCACTCAGTCTTTGCGTGTTCACACTGCGTAATTAACGGTTGCTGGCCTGATGGAGATCTAGTGCAGTACCAATTACTACTAAAGGATGTGAATCCCAACTAAAGGTCTCTTAATGCAGGTAATTAAGGTGTTCAAGCTTTTACATGGTCTCTGAGGGAGGTGGGCCAGTCAGTTTTCTTTGAGCACTTTTAACATTGCACAGTCCTTGCATGACACTAGCTAGCTAAATCCCTAGCTATCTACACAAGTGGCAGGGCAGCCTCTGGTCAGTACTCAAGACTACCAAGGGTGCAGCTACAGCGCAAACATTGGGGATGTCCTCCACACTGATTCTGCAAACTGGCTTGGCTAAAGGTGAGGTGTACCTAATGCTCTCCTGGAGACAAAAGGTGCAGGCTTCAATTCTCCCTTGAAACTCCAGGTGAATCCTCTTCACTCCTTGTAGGCAACTCCTCTACCCCCACCTGAAACTCACTCACTCACTCACTCACTCACTCACTCACTCACTCACTGCCACAGAAATACAGACAATGATGGCAGAAAGCCACCAGCAGTCCATCTAGTCTACTTGTGACACCCTATCATACCCAGAGACCTTTTGTCAACACACGTTTTTTTCTACACTATGCACCCCCTTGTTCCCTGTTTTACTACTACCACCTGAGCAATGCCTAAGCTCTTACCTCTGTCACAACCATGTTTGAAACCATTAAGGGTTTTAGCACCAACTGCATCTGCTGGTAGACTGTGTCATGGCTCAACCACTCTCCCTGTAAAATAAAACTTTCTCAGGTCACTCCTGAACCTCCCACCAGCAGCTTCATCTCATGTCTTCCTGTTCTAGATTCACCACTCCTGCTGAACAGTTCCTAACAGTTCACCTTGTTCATTCCTTTAAGGAACCTGAACATCTCTGTCATATCACCCCCTCTTTCATCTGGCCTCAGGTTCAGTGCTCTAAGCTGATTCTCGTAGGATCTGGCCTGCTGGCCCTGAATCTTTTGGTTACCCTCTGCTGTACTATCTCCAGTTGTCCTTGTCATTCCTTAGGTGAGGACACCAGAACTGGGCACAATACTCTAGGTGTGGTCTCCTCACCAGCAATCTATATAGCAGTATTAATACTTCTTTCCTCCTGCTGTCAGTACCACTCCCAATACACCCCAGCATCCTGTTTTCCTTACTGTAGGTCTTGTTACACTAGCTAGATTGTTTAAGGGAATCACTTATGATGACTCCTAGGTCCCTTTCCTCTGAAGTAGTGTCCAGCTTAAAGCAGCAGTTCTAGTTATTCAGCAAAATATGTCATCCTACCTTTTCTTAGCAGTAATGTGTTCTTGATAATCTTAGATTCTTCACTGGGGTATTTTAAATTTGATCTGCTATTTTTAAGACTGTGTTTAATTGCAGCGTTTGTAATTTCTACAATAAAGATGGCAGTCACCAGTAACTTTCAAAAATCTTCTACCCAGAGAGCACACACTAAGAGTACTCACTGTATTTATAATGCAAGCATGTCAGGATGTTGCCAGCACAGGTTTCTGATAGCTAGCAGCACACCACCACCCTGACTTGCCTATATCCATGATTGTTGACATGGCAAAAGACCAACAACTTTTAAGAATTTCAAATCCCTTTTTCTTGTTTTGGGAATGAAATAAAGCAAAATGAAAATCAGACACATTGATGTTTGTGTTTGTACTAACTGCACATCAAGTTATTTAAGTTATTGTTTAGTACTGCTGCTTTAACCCTTCTCATCCAATAATCTGTGTTGTTTTCTTGTTCCCTATATGCATCGCCTTGCACTTTTTGGCATTAGTGGTCTGGGCCCTCTACAAGGGTTAATCCCAGCAACAGCATTTCCTGTGAAAAGCAGGCTGGCTTCTACCGAAGAAATGAAGCTTTGTAAGGCAAGGCAACTCTTGCCCAGATGATTAAAGTCCTGGGTAGCCACTTCAGATGTTGGACTTTGATTCTGCAGTTTAGAGTCCCAGACAGGAAACTCCAGCTGAGCTGAAATAACATCATAGAAACATAGACACTGTTGGCAGATAAAGACTACCAGTCCATCCAGTCTGCCCCATTTTGTTACCCTGCCGGACTTTGAGACCTGTTGTCTAGATGGTGTATACACACTCATCTTCCCCTTCTTCCCCACTGTACAGGTACACCCTTTGTGACTATCAGACCCCTTACTCTATCCCAGCCATACTTGATCCATTTATGGTTTTCACGCCTACCACCTTAGCTGGAAAGCTGTTCCATGGATCAGTCACTGTCTCCATGAAGTAGAATTTTCTCATATCCCTCCTAAATCTCCTCCCCTACCAGCTTCCATTCAAACCCCCTTGTTATCGACCTCCTATTTTTGTTGAGTAACTTCTCACAGGGTACCCTGTTTATTCCTTTTAGGAACTGAAAGGTCTCCATCATGTTTCTCCTCACCCTTCTGGCTTGCAGTGAGTACATGTTCAATGTCCTTGCCCGTTCCTCAGAGGATCTACCCTGATAACCCTGAAATATTGTGGTTGCTCTTTGCTGCACTATCCCAAGTCTGTCTCTGGAGACAGTGTAGCAAAGCATAACCAAGATAATTTTGTGTCTGTCCCTCTGTAACTTAGGCACATCTAAACTGGAAAGGCACTTTGCAGCAGTCCCAGTTGTCAAGCTTCAGTATTAATTGATCAAAACAGCACTAGGGGGCAAAGAAAACCCACCATTGATCCATTTTACACCCTTTCTCTGCTGTATGCCAAAGTTCTTTGCCCCTAGCCCTGCAAGGCACTTTACACTAATTGGCAGGTCACGAGGGGGTTGGCCAGGGGAGGGAGGATTGAGCATCTGTAAGACAGTTCTCCTCCCTCAGGGGAGGGAGGTCACCATGACCCACTGCAACACTGCCACCTGGAGATGTCTGGATGGCAGTGCAGGTCTAGATAAGAATTTACTGCCACTGATTGGTTCACTGGTTTCTTTTGTTTACTGGCAATCTATGGCCCCTTCCTGCAAGTCTGTGGAGCCTGAATATAACAAACTTGGCAGTCCCCCTTGACTTTTGGGCATTTTCTGTATTTAAGAACAACTCCATCCCTCATAGTGGATTTTGGCCACCTCACATCCTTCATTGTGGATTTTGGACAAGTCACAAGGGCCAATGGATGACAAACAACAAAACTGATTGTGTCAGATACCTGCCTAAACCCCCGTCTGTCCATCAGGGTTGAGCTGGCAATGTGGAGTGTCATAAAGCGCCTCTGTTCTTCCTGTGCTCCCTGCTGAATCCTGGCAGGGAGACTGCATCTTCCTTGTTTTTGAAGCGCTGATCCTGGCTGGCCTGTCAGCGCAGCACTAGTGCTACCACTCATGATGCCACTGACCCGAGTTCAGTAATGAGCCTGGGTTGTTTAGGACAGGCCGTCGGGAGGACGGCTGAGCATCCCATGGATGCTCATCTCCTCTGGGATGTGAGGGAGGTGGACTCCACTACAACATCACCACTTGTGTAACCACAGGAGGCGGTGAAGCTGGAGCCATGGATCGAGGAGGGTGATGTCGGCAGCATGATGCACTGTGTCAGCCAGGGCCTTTCCAACATCAGCAGGGCAAAAAAATGGACAGACACCTACCAACTGTGCAAGATGCTGTCTGCTGCATGCTGCAGGCCCCACACCACCAATTGGTACTCCACCCCAAGACCAACACTGCAACTCTGTTTGGGGGAGTATGGGCCCAACCCCTGGGCAGCCCTTCCCATAGGGGGTCCTTGGGAGAGCATGAAGTGGAGGTAAGTCCCAGAGATGGTGGGAGATGGGGCTGGGCAGAGTGACAGGACTGATGGGAACTGGTGAGGGCTGCCAGGGAAAAAGAACAGTAAATTCAGAAACACCAGTCATATGTCAAAGCTTCTGGGCAGTTATGCTGGCCTAGTGGTCTGGAGGACTGAGGCCCTGGTGCCTTACCTCCTGCTACACCAGCGGCCTGTGTTCAGGAATGGATGCAGGTCACGCGGGGGTTGGCCAGGGGAGGGAGGATTGAGCATCTGTAGGACAGTTCTCCTCCCTCAGGGGAGGGAGGTCACCATGACCCACTGCAACACTGCCACCTGGAGATGTCTGGATGGCAGTGCAGGTCTAGGTGCATCAGGAAGTAGGGCTGTGGCTAGATGTGTTAGGACATCTCCATGGAGATAGAGCTCCCTCACCACATGAATTGCATAGTCTGGGCCCTAGAGGAAACCTACAAAACCAAGGTAGAAACCCCCCCTTGGCCACAGGATGAAATCCAGTATCCTCACAAGCCCTGCACTGGCAATAGGGCACGCCACAACAGTCCAGAAGCCAGGATGTCTGTGGGAAGGTAAGTCCCAGAAGAGCCAGTTGACAGGGTTTGGGGGACCGGGCAGAAGGGGGCACACCCTAGGGTGAATGGAGAGCACAAAATGTATATAGAAAAAAGATTCTGGGCAGTTTATGGTCCCTTGGAGGCAATGCAGTAAATGTGATGATCATTGTATGCCTGGCAGGCATGCAGAGAATAGTGGGCATGCAGAGAATAGTGTGCCAGCTTCTATTGTACTCCTGGTCCACTCCTGCTGTTCCCTGGGACCAGCCGAGAAAAGAAGGTGTATGGATCAGGGTGCCTACAGCAGCTCCAACACTCACCAGGGGGCGCAAGGTAAGCTCCCTTATGGGGGGGGGTATGTAATGAATACAACTAATAAATCAGCTGCATATTTTATTCCCATCTAATAATAACAGCAACTCATGAAACTGCTTTCATGTAACACTGATTGCAACTAATTAATCTGCTACTTTCTTTATTCCCATCTAATAATGAAGCAACTAATGAATCTGCTACTTACTTTATCCCCCATCTAATAATGAATGCAGCTAATGAATCTGCTACTTACTAGATCTCCATATAATAATGAAGCAACTAGTGAATGTACTACACACTATATACACAATGTATTAATGAATTCAGGTAATGAATCTGTTATTTACTATATCCCCATCTAATAATGAAACAACTAATGAATCTGTTACTTACTACTTCCCCATCTAATAATGAAGCAACTAATGAATCTGTTACGTACTATATCCCCCTCCAATAAGGAAGCAATAATGAATGTTTTACTTATTATATCCCCATCTAATAATGAAGCAACTAATGAATCAGTTACTATATTCCCATCTAATAATGAAGCAAATAATGAACTTTTTACTTACTATATCTCCATCCAATAAGGAAGCAACTAATGAATCTGCTAATTACAGTATCCCATGTAATAATGGAGCAGCTAATGAATCTGCTACTTACTATATCCCCACCTAAAAAGGAAGCAACTAATGAATCTGCTACTTAATTTATCCCCATGTAATAATGATTGCAACTAATTAATCTGTTACTAACTTTATCCCCATCTAATAATGAATGCAACTGACGAATCTGCCCCATACTTTATACCTATCTAAGATTTATTAACTTGTTCACTGGGAAGGTGCACTGGTCCCAGGGATTGTTTTTAGGCACGACCTGAGCCATACAGATAGAAGAAACATACAGTACCTGTTGAACTAATTTTATAGTAATAATGAATGTAACTAATGAGTCAGCTGAATTTGCTTTATACTTTAAACCCATCTGATATAAATGCAACTATTGAATCAGGCACATATTTTTAACAAGTTGGTGGGGGAGTTCAAAAAGGACAATAGGAAGTGAAAGGGTGGCAAGCGGATTTAATAAATTTCTTGACAAAGTTGTGGAGGAAAAGATAACATTAGTATTCAAGTGGAAGTGGGACACACAGAAAGGAGTTATCAGATGGAAATGGACAGTGGAGAATGGGTGACTGGGATGGAGAATGGAAATTAGAAGATCTCCAAGTAGAGAATCTTGGGACAGGCTGGATGGACTCTTCAGGTCTGTTTCTGTCTGCGCATTTCTGTTTCTTTGTCTATAATATTGTGACATGTCTTGCTGCATTTTTTTTCTCTCCATTTTATTTTGTAAGAAGATTATCTTAATTTTGCTTAGGTGGCAATTTTTTTATAAAGGGTAAGCAATGGAAAGCTCAGCCTTCAAAATGTGTTCCAGGTACTAAGAGTTATATAAGCTCTAAAGGACAGGAAATGTGCATTAATTAGCAGCAGTTAGTAATGTTACTAGTACAGTAAGAAAAATCAAAGACTTGCCTCAAAATGAGCCATATTTAACTGTGCCTTAATAAACACTAATGTGAAAAACTGTATTTTCAATTGTTTTCTTTTTATGGATAACATTTTGCAGTGCTGTCTTCATGGAACTATTAATTTGGAGTTTTTATTATGTCACGGTTTGCGTACAGAATGCTAAACATGAGCTATTGTCCTATCAGAACCATGCTTCGAGTTCTTTGCTCAGACCATGACATAGTTAAAACTCCAGATCACTGGTTCCATAAAGAGAACTATAACAGAATGCTTCCGATTATTACTCTGACAAATTGTCTTCTGAATAAATGGCAGTGAAGAGAGGTGAACAGAAGCAAAGACTCATCTGGGACTCAGCATTGCAGTCACTGCTCTAGGAGTGACTGACTTGGTTACTAATGCACACCTGAGCAAAAACATTTAAGCTGCTTAGGGCCTGTTCCACAAAGGGCTCCTGTTACTTCCCCATGTATGGAGGGCCAGCAAAGGCCACAGAGTGCCCCCTCTTCACATGAGGAGCATCTTGTGGCAACCAAAGAATTGATTACACTGGCACTCTGCAACTGATCCTACTGTACCCCTACATCTGTGTGGCCATCAGATTGGGTTCATGTGAGGAGATGTGGATGCAGCCCATGTCATCAGAAGAGTTTTCTCCATGCAGCAGCAGTCATGTGGAGGGTGCCAATGCTATGTCAGAAGGGACTTAGCAATGACGCTAACCCCCCCCCCATGCACCACCTCCCCAATCTTTCTGGGAAGGATTTGCTCTACTACATGTTACCCTCAGCCCTCTGACACAGGATGGAGGTCTCAGGGCCATAACTTCAAATGTTCTTTTTCTAAATGTAGGATCTCCTAAGCGTATCTGGCAGTCCCTGAACACAATCCCCAGCTCCACACAGCGGAGCAGGAAATCCACTAGGGTGACATCAGAGGTGTCCATCCCCTCTCTGTACCCAGGATCACCATAGGCAGGGGGTGTAGAGGGAGGGGTAGTGGAATGTGTGACTAAATACAGAGGGTGCATGGATTATGTACCTGGATACATGGCTTTGGAGCACATCTGGGCACATCTGTGGATCTGGTCCTTAGTTGGGATGGGAGAACCACAAAGGTTCCAAGGTTCTAAAAAGTTCTGATCAGCCATATAGCATTCTGATAGTTATCCAAAGCTTATTAGGACTTTCAGAACCTTTAAAAGTACAAAAACTGTTTTAAGAATAATTGTTCACCCTTAAACTATTGTCAGTGAAGGGAAAGAAATCTAAAAACAGCATGGAGTGGTGCTATCCTACCCCCAGCCTCCACCACTAGCCTTCTTAGTGGATAAAGACCTGACTGGGGAGTATATTAAGCACCAAAATCAATGTTTTACACATTATCAGAAACCTTGTTATAAAATGAAAAATGGTTCTGAGAAGGTTCTTTTACAGAAAATGGCTTCTAGATGGTTTTGAACTTTATTTTAGTCTTTTTTTTTTGGTAACTGGGTAAGGCCTTCTAGGTACACGTGCCTGTTTTCGGGGGTGACTCGGGAGCACTGGGGCGGTTAAGTGACTTGCTCAGAGTCACAAAGTATGCAAGTGGAGGTTGTGGGAACCAAACCCAGGCCTGCTAAATTTGCCAAGCTCATTCACAGCTCATTACTCTAACCTCTAGCCTATACTACCAGCCCCTTATCTGAACTGGTTCTCCAATCCCTAATCCTTAGTCATGAAACGACAAGCTCAGCCGAGTATGCTGCATGAAAATTTGTCAGTTGATGTGGTATTAGAACTTGGAAGGGTTACAGGGACAGATTCTCAAAAGAATTTGGTATTAAGTCCTACACTGCAATTTCAGCTGCGGACTGAAATCTCTGCAGCTGTGGAGATTGCTATTTTTATCCACCGCAGCTGTGGTAACATTTTTCCACAGCTGCGGGGATTTCTATGGAAACACCATCTCCAAGATGACATAAATCGTGGAGTCAGTCATAAACTGGCTCAACTTTTGAGAATACCATAGCTGCATGAGAAACTGTGGTTATGCAAATGGCAACCCACTTAATATCGCTCTTCAAGAAATATGGATTTAAAGAACTTTGAGAATCTGGCCCACAATCTCCAAATATTTATTAGAAAATGCACAACCAGTAAAACCACTTGACAGTAGCAATTGTAGTTTAGCAGACGAGATCCAGTAAATAATGAGAGAGCAGGAAACCTTACATTAATACAAAGTTAAAAAATAAATCATCCTAATTAAATTTAAGATGGGAATCACAGGCAAAATTACAATATGATGTGAAACAAAAGCTTTGTTTTTGCTTGTAATACACATTTGTGGTGTGGTACAATATGAGTGAAAAAAGGATGTTTTCATAAAAAAGTGTCAATTGTCATCAATATACAGCAAATGTCTGTTTCTGTGAATTGTGTTCACATTCCCTTGTAATGTGACTGTCTGTAACCTGTCAAGAGTGAGCTATGTAATTGGAATGAACCTGAAAACAGGATACACCTTTCAGCAAGCAGTCCTATCCTGAGTAAATATGCTTAATATAAAACCAAAAATACATAAATAAATATACTAATGTAATTTTCTTTCATTATAATGTGTTAGTTGTGAGAGGTGGAGGGGTGGTGGTCACAGAAAACAGCATCATTTTTTGTGGGCCATATTTCCTTGAACCAACATGCCCAGAAGTGTTTTTTTTTTTTATTATTTATTTTGGACATGGGGCCTTCTAAAGACTGCATTCTATTCTGCTTCTAATCAGCACCAGAATTGCACTCATTAATTTTGTGGGTTTGTTAACAGGGAAGTACCTAGAGCAGAATGCAAAAAAATATCCCTCTGTATCAGAAAAGAAACTTCTAGTTTCAATGCTGCCTACCAATCCCTTGCACCAATTATAGTACCCATAAAAATCACTCCATATATGTAGAAACACTGAATTTTATGGCAGAAGGAGACCAAAGGTCCTTTGAGCCTGTTCTTACTATACTACCTCACCCCACCAACCTACTGCACTCATTGGCTGTAACCCCCTCACCCCCACCCCTCAAACCCATGCTGCTCCCCCTTTAGGGACTATGATATTCCTTGTCCCATCCCAAATGTGTTTGAACCCACTAAGGGTAGCTGCCCCAACCAGTTCTAGAGACAGTCTGTTCAATGGTTCCACCACCCTCTTACTGAAGTACAGCTTCCTAATGTTCCGCTTGAATGTGCCCCCTACCAACCTATATAGTCATGCCCTCTAGTGACTGCATCCATATTTCTTATGAACAGTTCCTCATGGTTCACCTTGTTTACACCCCTGAAAAATGTATATATTTCAGTCATGTCCCTCCGCTCTTGCCTGTCCTCCAGTGAGTTCTTATTCAGGGCCTCAAGCTGATCCTCATAGGATCTCCCGGCTGGCCCCGGATCATCTTGGTGATCCTTCGCTGTACTGACTCTAGTCTGCCAATGCCATTCTTCAGGTGAGAACTCCAGAACTGGACGCAGTACCCCAGGTGAGGCCTCTCCAGGGATCTGTACAGTAGCAGAGCTACTTCTCTTCCAAACCCCTCCCTATACACCCCTGCATCCAAGATGCCTTGCTGTATGCTTCGTTGAATCGACTCGTTTGCTGGAGGGAGTCACTGATTATGACCCCCCAATCCCTCTCCTCTGTTGAAGGGACCAGTCTAACTCCTCCCATCCCATCCCATATTCTGGTCATGGATTCTGTCTCCCTAAATTAATTACTTTATACTTTGCATGGAATCTCAACTGCTGAACCTTAGACCATCTTTCTAGCTTCTGTAGATCCTTTCTTGAGATCCTGCAGCCCTTCCTCATAATCTAGCCTTCTGCATAGATTTGTGTCATCAACAAAGAAACACAACTGGCCCTGGATACATAACCTGATGTCACTTATGAACATATTAAATAGGACAGGTACCAGGACTGATCCCTGTGGCACTCCGCTCGTGACCTCCCTGTCCCCTGATTTAGCTTCATTCACCATTACCCTCTGTTGCTTCCCGCCAAGTCAACTTCTTACTCCCCTAATGAAACCCTGCTCTACTTCAAAGTCCTCCAACTTCCTGCATGGCACCGAATCAAAGGCCTTGCTGACCTCGAAGTAGAGTGACTCTACTCCCTGTCCTCTTTCAGTCGCCTTGGCGTCCCAATCAAAAAACAGTATTAGGTTGCTCTGGCATATCTCCCTGACACAAACCCATGCTGTTTGTTGTCCTGTAGTCCATGGTCCTCTAACTGGGCCACTAAGCTTTCCTTGATTATAATCTCCAGTGGCTTACCTACGATGGAGGTAAAGTTGTCAGGCTTGTAGTTGCCTGGATCCTCACTGCCCCCCTCTCCCTTTGTGGAGTGGTACGATGTTGGTGGATTTCTAATCCACTGGCAGCACTTGGGACCTTAGCGAGTCATGTAATAGATAGTTGTAGTACCCATGGGTGCAGGCTATCCCCGCACCTGGCATCTTGTCTACCCTGAGAGATTCCAGACTCCTTTTTTCACCCTGTCAGTTAAGACCTGTACCCCACCCATTTTCTGACCCTCACATGTGGTGGCCTTGATACCACTCTCCAGCAGGGAACTGTTGTTCTCTAATGTGAATACTGAACAGATTTAGTAGTAAGTTAATTTATATGGTGCCCTGCCCTGGAAGCTCAGGGCACCTTATAGAAAAGGTCCCGCATCTATCCAAATTCCCACCTGGGAGGACTGAAGCTCAAGAGGTCTAATGTCTTTCTTATGGTTCCCAGAGTTGCACAGAAAATAAGTGGCTGTGGCAAGATTTGAACTTGGATCTCCTACGTCCCAGGTCTGTGTTCTAATCACAGGGTCAAACTGCAGCTCCCACCCATAAAAACATTATAACTGGTGAGCCCTTGTTCTGCACTAATTTCTGAACCTCCCAAATTCTGTTATACACATCCATGTATAATGGGGGGGGGGGTGTTTAACAGAGTTTGTCTTGAGAAAATAGAAGAATTTTCCAATGCTAAAAGCACTTTAGTACTATTGTGTGCTTGACAATTGTGCTTGGCAGTGCTCTCAGCTATTTGTGCTAAAATGCTGCTCATGTTATTAACAGCTTACAGGGTTAAATCGTATCTTGAGTGCTGCCAAACTGATTGAGTCTGCCGTTCTTCTTGCTGAAACACCACACAAACAAAGCAGCAGTCAAAATATCTGTGGGAAAAGATTTATTTACTTGAATTTACCTGAAGTCTGGTGTAAGTGTTACTAGCTACTAATTTGTGTCAGTTCAGCAAGAGACAAGGCACCTTGACAAACATTGGGGGGGGGGGGCATGCTGTGGACAGTCATGAAAATTTAGATGGTTTTAACTATGTGACTCCTATTATAAAGGAAAATGAACAATGTGCTGTACAGTGGTATTGTAAATGTGGGCATGTGTGAAGTCTGTTTTATCACTGGGTCGTCTGATTGTTTTGCAATAGTCCTATTTTTATCTTATTCAGGGTCCCTTAATAATGCAGCCTTTTCCCGGCCCAACATTCATATTTTAATAACTTAGCAGTTCTGGAACCCAGTGACATCATCTGTAGACTACAATGAAGTGGAATGCAGTGGCATGCAAAATAAGTTTAGAGGGTGGGTACCTTCTGGACTCTGGTCACTGATTTTGGCTGCTCCTGCTACCTGATCCCTGACTCGTGTTATAATACAATGTGTATACTCTGCTTGAATTAAACATGATGCTAAATGCATAAAATAAATACTGTTACAATTTGTTTACTCTTATTATACACTTTATGAGGTACAACATGGCACATACAGAGGAGCAGAACAACAAATTTAGCGGTCTACACAATATCTATACAACGTAACGGACAGCTACTGTACCTGAGGTCTGCAGGTGCTTCTGCCTATCACCACAAAGCCAAGAAATCAAAGACTAAAAATCACTAAGTTAGAAAAAAAGACAGAGCACACCCATGGTCCAGAAAGGATGTACACATTATTAAATGCTTCTTAAGTCCCATAAATGCTAACACAAGGTTAAAATGGTAAAGGCAGAGTGACACCCTGTGTAGTGGTGCCAGCTTGTCACAGGGTTGTATGGTTTTTCTGCATGTTTCCACCATTTTAACTATGAGTTCATATATATATATATATATATATAGATAATACATGGGGTAGTGTGCATAACGTGAATTTTACCCACACTCGAGGTGCAGGGTGCAGTGTTAGAATTACACTTTATGAGCTTCGGTAGCTATGAGAGCCCATGAGGATCCTATATTTAGACTGAACCCCCTCTACCCATTATAAGTCAATGGCAGTGATGTGTGAGCTACCAGGGATGATTTCAAAGCTAGGGAGGCTGAACCCTGGCAAGCCCCCCGTAATTCCAACACTAGTTGGATGCTACATAAACCCTAGGAGCGAAGCCAAGGGTGTGTGTGTAAAACTCAAGTTTTGTACACTACCCCATGTCTTTTTTTTATATTACTGTGGAGCATTTCTTCACCATAGCAATGATATAAATACAAACTGATCTGTGTGCTGGTAGCTGCAGTTGGGCTGAAGTGGGGAGGCAGTGTGCATGGAGCAAGGGAATCTGGCACGTGTTCGCCATTATAACCAGCTAGTTATAACTGCAAATTATAACTGGGTTTCCCTATGGGAGAGAACACTCCCCAATTATTATAGCACTTTGAAAGCATTTAATTAAGCAATAATGCCCGACAGGGTGTTATGACTAGGATAACGTCACGCCTCAGAAGCCGAAAAGGCCTTAACGAACAGGCGTGACGTTATCCCAAACGACACACGCTGGAGTGCATTATTCCTATTATACAATGGCTCATTGTTATGCAGAAGAAAAAAAAATAATTTTAAAGATGTTTTTGTGTGGAAAAATATTTTGGTTTTTTAAGAGAAGGTAAAACAATCAATTAAAGGCTCCATAAAATGCTCATCTCCAGGTTCACAGTGAGGCTGAGACTAGACCCGTGATGTTGTGCTGGGATAACAGCACGGCTCCAGCCCAAGACTGACCAATCAGAGTCCAGCATTTTTTCTTGTCATTGTATAATAAAGTCTGCCTGAGCTTTGGATCTTGAGTGCTCTCTGCTTCTTTTGAACTTAACTGGCGGTGGGAGGAGGTGTGAATGACAAACCAAAGAGGTTTCCAGCTTTTACATTTGACTTTCCTAGCTGCACTTCTGGGTAGTTTGATAGCTTTTATTGGACCAACAAATACATTGTACAAAGATGTTACAAAATACAAACTTTCAGGGCCTCATAGGCCACTCCATCAGGTATTTGGTTAAAAAATGTTTTTATTTCAGCTTAAGGTCTGAATCCTTTTGCAGTTGATTGAAGACACAGCCTTTCAAATACCACATGATATGCTCCCATCTTAGATGTTTTCTGGTGCTTTTAGATTGTCTTTGGATGGAATATACAATTTTCCTTAAGTAATGTTTACTTTTTTCATTTATTGGCATCTCTCATCCAGTTCAATAATTTAAGTACTTTTTTAATTAACTTTGTATCCCGGCATCCATCAGCCTTCCCTCGATTTCCTTCAGCTCGATCCTTCTGCCAGTCATGGCCCATCTAGGGTACTGGTATACTGCTGTAGCTCTGAACCAATCCACTAACCATCTCCAGCACCCTGCAGAAAGCTCCTTATGTAGCGGGACCTGATTTCAGCTGGGCAAACTCAAGCCTGCCTACTTCCAGTGATACTTCAAGTTCCATTGAGGTGGCGGGGGGGAGCGTGTAAAGCCAGAGCAGACCAGACCCTGCAATGTTTTTCCACTAGAGCACCCCTAGTTTACACTGTGCTCTTGTTTTTGATGTTCATTCTTAACTTGGTAACACTTTAAGTGTCAATTAACTACACTGTAGTTATAGTGCAACTACACTGTAACTGCTTTGCAACTGCAATGTAGTTGCATGCAACAAAGATGTAATTACAGTGTAATTGCTCTGTTTCATGCAAAAATTTGTTTGCAGCCAATCATTGGGTTTTATCTATGTTCTGTTCTCCCTCTTAAGGGGCCATATCATAATATTCAATTATTGTCATGTTGAATTGCTGCCTTACTACAATTGTCAGTTGTAGCTTTCTTAATTACATTTGGTTGTCTGTATCAGCACGGAATCATTACCTCAAACTGCCTGCAACTGTTATCTCCTCTGTTCCCCTCCCATGGCATCTCACCTGGAAACAAGCTTCGGCTCAGTGCTTCTTTGGCTAAAGAGACAGTTTTCAGTCAAGGTATTTTGTTCTCCTACAACCCTGCACTTGGCACCTTCTCGATGCACTGGCCTGGTGATGGTGGGAAGATGGGGTCTGAAGGCTATTGTGCAGTGTGCCAAGGCTTTCAGTAGCACTCCTCATCTGCCAAAGGAGCCACTTATGCAGACAGAAGGTGGATGCCAGCCCCCTCATGAGTCTGCAATGGTTGCCTGTGCAGCTCTGCCCACCAGCCTGAGGCAGGGAGTTGGCATCACAGTGCCAATCCTAGTCTCCCACAAGGTGATATAACACCTTTGTGCTACGGGCTGTGCAGATTAAGTATATTTTAATAATTTGGTTTCAAGGTTTTGGAATAAATTGCCACCTTGTTTTAGGGAGCCACTCTCTAAACCCCCGTCTCTTTCTGCACTAAAGAAAAGGCTGCTCTCAAATATTCAGATTTTTAACTGTTTTAGTTAATTGTGTAAATATTGTATGTGAACATTGTATGGTCTGATGTGTGTATTGTCATTATATTATACTGTCATTATATGCTTTTTTATGTATACACGAGGTTGCCATTGTAAATGAGTGTAATGCTCAATGGTTATTCCTAAATAAACAACAACAAGTACTTTTAACATATATGTGCACCTTAGTTTTACAAAGGTTTGCCTACATGCAGCTTATTTTGTTGCTTCATTTGTACGAGACTAAGGTCAAACAGTCCAGAGTGTACATCGCAGAACTGTTAACCCACACATTCCAGGTTAAAATCCCACCAGCACCATCTGAGCCACTGCGTGACCTTCCTATGTGTCCTTTCTGTCAGGTACAAAACTGGATAGAAACTTGACCCCCTACTACAAAGTGAAATATTGCATCTCTGCTGGGCTTTTTTTTAATGATACTAAAATTGTCTGTGAAACTCTGGGTGACTTTCCCATTTCAAACACGTAACTTTTTGGCATAATGTGCTCCATAGTGGAGACCTCTGAAGCCTGTGTCACAAAAATAGTCTGAATCATGATACTTCATTGGTATACTTTGTGTCACAAAATGATGTGCCTTCTGTGGGTTTTGATGGAGGATTCCAGACAAGTTTGGCTGCTGAGTACTGCACAAAACGTGGTGGTGGTGGGGTAATCCATTCAAGAGCTTTTCAAACCATACTCCTAAAACTTGAAGAACTCTTGACAGAATCTACTTTCTGTCTTCTGTGGTCATACAGGTTTGCAGCAGCTCAGCTGATAGACAACTTGGTAGATTCCAAAAGGAATCTGCATAGAAATGTTTCAGCACACACTCCCTTCAAAATCCTTCCTAATACATTAGGGTAATGGCCTGCATCAATCCTACGTGAGGTGATGAGATGGGAGGAGAATATCCAAGGGTAATCAATACTGTCTGGTATTGTAACATAATATTGTGGTGATAGAAAGGACTCAGTGTCCACCTTGTTGCATGCCCCACCACATGACAGTGACAATTAGAATACGGACACACATCCAAGCTGATCAGATGGAATTCTACCCCTACTCAGGCTGTGTAAACCCCCAGTGCCAGTCTCCATCACAAATCTGTCTAGCCCTGCTTTAAAACCCTGAATGGTGCGGTTTCCACAACCTCGCAGGGTACTGTAGGCTAGTCCACATCTTAACCACTCTCCGTGTGAAGAAAGGTTGTCTAATGTTTCCCAATTTAAGTGCATGCTGTCTAGTCCAGTTTACATTCACCAGCTCACATGTCTATGTATCGGCCACCCTGCATATCCCATTAGGTATTTGAAACACCATAATCATGTCCCCTCTTAGCCTCTTTTCCTGGCTGAAGAATGATGGGGTATGCCAGGATTGTCCAGCTACGTATGCAACTGAGATCATAATATCTGCAACTGGAGCTTGGGGGGGCATGCAAACTATGCATCCTGGGGTATTTTTCTCATGGCTGTTGTGGCCCACCAATCCCTACTACTTTGGCAAAGTTTTTCTTTACTCCAGAGTTGTGACCTGTTATGCATTATGCATGAAGAAAAGCTGGCCACTGCAAAAAAAACTTCACCAGCGTCCGTGTCTGATCAGATAGTAACAATCAATCTGGAAATTCATAACAATGGAGTGTCTAGTTGGATGTGATACTGTCGTTTTTATATGACCCAGCACGTTCGGAACTATTTAAAAAAATGGAGCAGATTGTTGACTGAAGAGGTATAATCTGGGTAGAATAGTGGCATGGTGCGATATTTCTTTAACACGCAAAGGATAGAGTACAGAAAGCTTGACTTTACCATTACTGTATGACCCAGATAGCATTGTCATATTGTCATGACTTTAGTATTTTTAAAATGGAGAGGAGATGATCTTTTTTTTGTGTTTTTTTTTGTTATTCTATTCTTTGGTAACTGAGTAATGCTTGCTAGGCACTAGTGCCTGTTTTCAGTGGCAACATGGGACCATTGGGGAAGTTAAGTAGCTTCCTCAGAGTCACACAGCATGCAAGTGGAGGTTGTGGGAATCAAACCCAGGTCTACTGGTTGTACCAAGCTCAATCACTGCTCATTTAACTCTAGGCTATACTGCCAGCCCAAATTATCTATCCCCAGCATGCACTGGAAATGATCCACAGAACAGGGTGCAACTGAAGCGGTGCAGGGCCGGTGCTGTTAGCAAGGGCGGCCAGCCCCAACACAACAACAGTCTAAGAGATAGCAGTGCTTGAAGAAACAGGCAGTAGATCACACTGCCCGTAATAACTCCTATTAGTACGTTGTTGCTTGGATTTTCTACCTCTTTGCCGATTCACTGATTTCCTGTCGTGGATTTTGTGCATCAGCTTTCAATCAAGTAAGCACCACGTTTTGCACAAGTTACTACTGGCTATGGTATTGTGTGTTTTCTTGAGTGCTGATATTTCTTGAACTGTTGCACCTGGAAATTAGCTAGAGTCAGCTCTGTGCGCCATCCAGGCCAAATATTTTAATTAAGTAAAAAAAAATATTTGCAAGATAATGTTACTTCCTAGTGTATATCAAATGGAACAGATAAGCTACTGTCTGACTGCCACTGATCACTAACCTTTGGGGTGTCAGTATGTCCTAGTCATTAGAGTGCAGAGCTGTGAACCCAGAGACCCGGATATGAGTCCCACAACCAGCACAACCTTACTGTGTGACCCTGAGCAAGTCACTTAACCTCCTGTGCATAAGATCCTTATCTAATCTCTTGCTAATCTGTCTCTGTGCTGTTGGACTCTCACTATGTGCAGAAAATGGCAGCAACCTTCTCTTCCACTGCCTGTTCTGAATTTTAAAGCTTGTTTTGGCCACCATTTCCATGAAAGGCACGATATAAAAATCCTTTCCTGAATTCCATTTAAATTCACGTGCTTAAAATGTCGCTCATATGAAACTTCAGTCACAGCCAGCCTTAGCGATCCAGTGTTCCCGAACCTAAGGTCTTACTGAGGCCCCGTAAAAGTAATAGCCTCAACCAAAATCCTTATCCTTACTGTTGCTTTTAAATTTCTCCCTGTTCAGTTTAAAATGTTTGTTGCTAGTGTCTGTGTGTATAATTGACAAGGATAAAAAGAGATACTTAGAACTGGTAACACAAAGAACCAGCATCAAAGTTTCTTGGGGTCTCCGCTGCTCTCAAGGTCCAGTGTGGCTGCAGTTTGCACTACGCTTATGTTGATGTCAGCGAGTAATTTTTATTTACAGTATATGCACTTAACCCTTTGAGTGCTGAACATGTTTGGAACATATTTAGATTTTGGATGTTAAATTGTTCTTATAAGAAAGCTAGTCATCTCTGTTGCTAGCTGTAGGTGTTTTTATTAATTTTCTCATGGTTTTATGATGTACCCAGTTAGACTATGCAAAGCAATAAAACAACTTCAGCATCTTCGTCAGTTTTCAAATCCAGTGTTACTGGCGTACAAAAGTTCTTAAAATTGAGCCCCAGAGGTGCACTGTTCTCAGCGTTTGAAATCACTGCCCAAGGGTTCATCTGCCTGCTGAGTGTGGCAGCTTGTCTAGGGCGTTAGTCATGCTGTGTCAAAGAACATTACAGGCATGATTAGTTGTAACAGGATCGCAGTTGTGCCAGATGAGTTCAATGTTACCCCTGTGACTGTGAAGCTAAGTGCAGAATTTTGGAAGAATCATGGAGTCCAGGGTTTTCAAGAGGGAGCAACCTCCTAAATAGAGTTGATTTATTGTTCATGTTTAACATCATACATGACCCAGATCTCATGAGTGCAATGAATTTAGAATGTAAACATCTGGCACTTGGGTTAATATCCCAGTACTGACACTGTAGTGCAGCGTGAGAGGGGTGCTGCACTTCTGAGGTGCCGTCTTTTGGATGAGACGTTAAACCAAGGTCCCATCTGCCTGGATTGGTGGTAGTTCAGGTGGATGTTAAAGATCCCATGACACTTATCGAAAAGAGTAGGGGAATTTCCCCGGTGTCCTGGCCAAATTTCCCTCATTCACTGAAAATATCACCAACAACTTAATCTTGTTCAAGGTCAGTTGGAATTCATCTGTATCCCCCTCCCCCAGGTCGTGCCTGAAAATAGGCAGGATTTGTCTTGCGCACTTACCCAGTCAATAAAAACTAAATAAATAAAATAAAATATATTAGAAACAGGAGGCCACCCAGTACAAATATTAGGGGAAACATTTAACAGCACCAAAAGGAAATTGTACTGTACATGAAGAATAACTACTCCATGGAAGTTATTACCAACTGAAATAATAATAAGTACAACAAAAATTAAATGACTATATACTCAATGGAGAAACAATACGGTATTTCCACTAATACAGAGGAAGACCCAGTTATGGGTAACAGCCTCCTGAACTCCTTTTGCACCTTATAATGAACCTTAGTATAAACAGGGATCCTGGATGAGGCAGTTGGGAAACACTGGGCTCAGAGGTACTCACTAATGGGGGGGTACACCGTGTGGCAGATGCTGACACTTAATACCAGCTAATGCCATACACAATTGCTTTAGCAAGCACTCCATGCCAGTCTAGCATGAACTCACAAAGTGTTTAATGGCAACTGCAGCTATGAACAGCTTGTATAATTCTTTGGGATACAGTGTGTATGAAAGGTGCTATGTAAAACCTCATTCCATCCTTCCTTCCTTCCCTTCCCTTCCCTTCCCAACCAACCAATGTCAATCAAGGGACACTTATATTATTTGTCCTTCTTGGTTACTGGCACTGTCCTACTCTGCCAGCCATCTACCCGCATCATCCAGACCTTCTCTGTCACGCATCTCGTTCCCCTTTAAACCCCACAGTTACCCCCTCCACAACGAAGCCTTGGGGGTGCAGGGTTCCCTCTCTGGTGATGTGTGGTGGTAAGTCACTAACTGTCTTGGAACAGATTTAGCATTCATATTTGCTAAATTAAGCTAATGAAATGGTAGTCATTGTCAACAATACCAGTGTTGTCAAGGTCTTTCTAGCTACTACAGCACAGCACCCCCCCCCCACCCCAAGAAAAAAGCTTTCAAACATGGGAAAGGCAATAATGTTTTCTTTAAAGTTTCTTTACCCAGTGATACAGCAACTGGGGTACTAGGAGGTTAATAGAAGTTTTTAGTTATCACACAAAGCACCAGTGATTGTTTTTGCATTCAAGCCTGGGATTTCAGGTTCAGAGTCCAGTGCCTGAGATTTCAGGGTTCAGTGCCCTGTGTCTCAGATTTTAGGGTTCAGGGTCCTGTGCCTGAAATTTCAAGTTCAGGGTCCTGTGCCTGAGATTTCAGGATTCAGGGTTCTGTGCCTGGGATTTCAGTGTTCAGGGTCCTGTGCCTGGGATTTCAGGGTTCAGGATTCCATGCCTGGGAGTTCAAGTTCAGGGTCCTGTGCCTGAGATTTCATGATTCAAGGTCCTATGCCTGGGATTTCAGGATTCAGGGTCCTGTGCCTTGAATTTCAAGTTCAGAGTCCTGAGCCTGGGATGTCAGGGTGCAGGATTCTGTGCCTGGGATTTCAAGTATAGAGTCCTGTGCCTGCGATTTCAGGGTTCAGGGTTCTGTGCCTGGGATTTCAGTGTTCAGGGTCCTGTGCCTGGGATTTCAGGGTTCAGGGTTCCATGCTTGCGATTTCAGGGTTCAGGGTCCTGTGCCTGGGATTTCAGGGTTCAGGGTTCCATGCCTGGGATTTCAGGGTTCAGGGTTCTGCACCTGGGAGTTCAAGTTCAGGGTTCTGTGCCTGGGATTTCAGGGTTCAAGGTCCTGTGCCCGGGATTTCAGGGTTCAGAGTTCTGTGCCTAAGACTTCAGGGATCAGGGTTCCATGCCTGGGATTTCAAGGTTCAGGGTCCTGTGCCAGAGATTTGAGGTTTGGGGTCCTATGCCAGGGATTTGAGGGTTCAAGGTTCTGTGCCTAAGATTTCAAGTTCAGGGTTCTGTGCTTGGGGGTTCAGGGTCCTGTGCTTGGGATTTCATGGTTCAAGGTCATGTGCTTAGGATTTGAGGGTTCATGGTTCTGTGTCTGAGATTTTTGGTCTCAGTGTCCTGTGCTTGGTATTTCAAGGTTCAGGGTCCTGTGGCTGGGATTTCAGGGTTCAGGGTCTTGTCCTTGGGATTTCAGGGTTCAGGGTCCCGTGGCTGGGATTTCAGGGTTCAGGGTCCCGTGGCTGGGATTTCAGGGTTTCGGGTCCTGTGCTTTAACCACTGGATCATGCTGCCACAGCGTATCATTGTGCACTTGAATATAACCCCTCTGGGCCTTACCAATTATATCCTGGGTTTTACAAAACAGGCTTCAAACATAATTACTTATATTTAAAGACTCATAAATCAAAACTCAAAACAAATAGGATGAACTGAACAAAAAATTTACAGTGTCTTATTTAAGTCTATTTTGCAATTAGACTCAAAACACCATATTGCTGTTAGTACATAACTTGATCAAATCTTGTTATAATAGGTTGTAAATCCGATCTAGTCAATAAATAAATAAAATAAATAAATAATAATCGATCTCCACAGTTACTGTATCCATATTGCTTGTGCGTCTTCTCTTCTTTTTTCACTAATATTTAAATTGTATCCCATGCATATATACAAAAACCAGGAACCCATGTTTAAGGCAAAAATTTTGCCACTGTCTTACAAGACGCCTAGACATTATTTCTAGTTGGTGTTCAAGTCTTGACAGATCTACAAATGGCTTATCAAAACAGTAATAACAATGTAAAACAATTCTATTCCAGTGGTAAAACTATTTGCTTTGTCTTACGAACAAATGGAAATATTAAAGTATGAAGGAATTTGGAAGTTTGGCTCTTCAAGTTCTCCCCCCCCCCAACTCTAAGAATGTAACTAATATATATTTAGTTTCCCTCTTAAAGTACTTGTTTAACCTTAAGTTAAACCCATGTACAGTTTCAACTAATACAAATGTACTGTAGAAGTGTGTTCCACAAAGACTACTCTTTCTCCAAAAAAAAAATCTCTGAATATTTTTTTCTAAGTCTACTTCCCTTAAATGCTCATTTATTTGGAACCATACAGTGTATCGTACAATCTTTTAAATTCAGTCATAATTTTCTTCTTCGATAATTGCCACAACTTTGACAAACTGACACTGTTGCTTCCTTATTGCTGGTGTCAGCTAAGACAACCCTTTAAGACCCTACAAAGTTTCAGCAAGAAAGCGCAGACCATCAATGTATTTATTTATTAATATGAATCTGTTTTTTCCATTGTAGCAGTTTTTAGTTATTGAACAGATTCCCATAAGAACTCTTTTCTTCCTATTCAAAATAAAGTCTGTAAGTCAGTCACCTGTGAACTTGAGAAGTGTCGTAACTCCCTAGTTGCCTAAGAAAAGCTTTTTTTTTTATCTTTTGAGAGCAGAAATGTTAGATAATATCAGTCAATGCAGCTCAGCCAGAAAAGTGAAAGTTAGACAAAAAGTTCATTTATGAAATATATTAAAATCTACTGGAGCAGAAAGCTACTTCTTCACTGATAGGAAGTCTGTAAATATATACTTAGACGTTCATTTTAATACCACTACCTTTCCCTGTTCATGTAGCTCTGTTTTTTCGAGAATTGCCATAATTATTGCCCATATCAAACAGTTTCCTCACAACGTATATTAAATACCCTTTTCATTGACAAACCAGCCATCCCTGATAAGGAATCAGATCAAAATCACTTAGAAACTGCATTGCCTACCTTCAGTTCTTTACAAGAAAACAAATCAGGGTAGTAGCAACAGTGGATAAAATCCCTCTGTTCCCCCAGCCGTTCTTTTCTTTTTATAAAAGAATTGCCTCCTACTCTTTTTATCACGTCCCTCGAAAGGTGTGTTGTATCTGAGTGATCCTGTAAGAATGTTCCTATTTCTCTTTGTTTTATTTAATTACCTTTTCCACTCTCTCCCTCCGCTTCTGCCCTTCCAGACATGTTTTAACAAAGTTGTCCTCTGCTTGCAGTCGCTTTGAGCCTCCCTTGTTGTTGAAGCCAAGGATCTGAAATCCTGAGAAGGCAGGGAAAAAAAAAACTGTTGCCCTCAGGATTCAAAACTTTAGTCAAGTTATATTTCCCACCTGCCTGCCCAGGTCGGTTTACCTTATTCAGGGCTGAGTCAGAGGGTGAAACAAAAGTACATTTTTGTAAAGGAGTTATGTTGCTGCAAGGCTTTAGCACAGCACTAGGTATATTATTCAGAATCTGGGCTGCACTTTGTACATATTAGACAGAATATGATACCTAACTCACCTAAGGTTTTATGTGCAGCTAGGGACTAACTGGGTTTGGTAAACAATGTGGTACTGAAGGAGAGATTCATCAGAGCCTAGGCAAATAGTCCTTTTACTGCATTTTTTAAATATAGCCAAGCTGTTCCTCATTCCCAAGTATTTCCTGACAGCACCCTCCAGCCCTGTCACTGACCTTCACACAGACGTACCAGTTTTTCACTAGTTACCCAGGACTGTTGTGTGGGGTATGCTCAGCTATGCTGTTTATGCATGGGCCTGCGTGGGACGCTAACGTTGTTTGGTGTGGATCGGGGCTTTTTCCTTTGTCTCCAGTTTGTCACCCTGAGGGTGCCAGTGTGCCACGGTGCACATGTGTGTGTATCAGGGTCCTGTGGTTGCCCACTCCCCTTTGTGCCGGCTCCCTGTGCTACCACTCAGTCTCCACCAGGTGGCTGTCATACAGTGGGCCACTGGAACACCCTCCCTGAGTTATGAGAGCCTGTCTTGGGATGCTAGATCCCCCCTTCCCCCAGCTGGGCCCCATGTGACCCGAGTCTTTGTGTGAGATTAGGCCACTGACATAGCAGGTGGTAGTGCTAGCCCTGCACTATGGAACTGGGAACATTGTTTCTGTTTTTTGTCTGAGATTCCAAGAGTGACTTTATGGTTGCTTCTGTGCTGTGGGCAATGTGACCCAGCTTCAGGGATAGACTGTTTTTGGCACTGTACCCGAGCAGTAGCACAGTAACGTCTGTGTGAGGATTAGAGCAGGCATTGTAATTTGCTATAGGTACAGTTGGGTAGGTGTCACGGAGCATATCAATGCTGTTGGCTTTCCCACATGGTTCTAGGAAACTCTTCCGACTTCCATGTTTAGTCAGATGCTGCAATTACCTGTGACCTGAACATGAACCAATGCCAGATTCATGTTTAGTGAATGTGTCAAAATTCAGAGCTTTCACCTTTGATTCAGCCCAGTTGAACTTTTAGGCTGCTTCAGACCACTTCAACTTTTGGCCAGTTTTTTTTTATTTTGTACACTTTATTTCTGCACCTTACACCTTGGGGAACTCTCTCCAGTGACATCCTTACTCGGTTTCTACCTCCCACTGTGAAGCTGCTCCTGTCTCCTCACCCTGAACCCAGTGAACCCCCCGGATCTGAACCCCCACAGGGAAGGGCCACCCTATCCATCCAAGGCAGTTTATCTATAGTGCTGAGTGCCAGATGCTGTGGCAGGAGAGGAGAGCAACCAGCATTGGGAGTGTGGTCTGGGAGGAAGCGCCTTTGCCTATCCCCAAGTGAAGGAGATTTTTTTCCTTGTTTATTCAGTCCCTGAGGAGCTCGAGCATGCCATGGTGGCTGGGCATGATGTGCCGCCACCTGCCGAGCTCCTCTCCTGCTAAGCGTGCACTAACTGCTTGTGCTGCACCCAACTGCCACCAGGCACTGCTACAGTGTGATGCATCCCCAGAGCCCTCCCCAGGGAAGGGAGAGCTGTCCTCCGGATGCTCGATCCCTTCCTTCCTTCCCATGCCGACCCTCGGCACCCCTGGCTCATTCCCGAACCTGGGTCACTGGCATGGCATGAGGTGTGGCTTGCAGTGCCTCAACCCTCAGCACCACCAGTCTGGCTAACATTTGGCCAGTTAATTAACAAAAAACACCCTAGTCTGACTTAAGGGGCCTGGGCTAGTGTCATGGTGACTCTTCCCCCCACCCCAACCAGTCTATTTTATCACCTAACTCCCCCTTCAACAGACTCACCTTTTGGCCCCTGTGACTGCCACAGCCCCTTTCCTTCAGGCTGTCATGCTGGGCCTTCCCCCGTCTTCCCAGAGAGTGACAGCTTCTGCCACATATCACTTATCAGACCCTTAGGTCTGACCCATCAGGCACACTCACAGATTCCAACCTGATCCCTGGTGAGGGACTGAACCAGGGACGTCAGCAGAAGGGGCAGAAATGGTCCATGGTACGTGACCTGGGGTGGTATAAAGAAGTCTACCCAAGGCCGTTGTCTGAGGCCGTGGCAGCCATTTTTCCATTTTTTTTCTGGTCCTGCCCACCCCCCTCCCATACTGGCTTCATGTGCTCATGGCTTGCCTGGAGGGAGTGCCCAATGGCATTTGGTCACCCACGCCATCATCGGTGCTACCCCCAGCCACCACCATGAGCCATGGTGACCCGACAGCCGCCCCCTCCCCCAGAAGGAGAGCATCCACAAGACACTCTTGAGCCCTCCCTGCCTGCCTGTGCTCCTGACGTGACTCATTTTTATTAAAAGGCATTCCCAGCTACTAGCAGCCAGCCAGTGCCAACTAAGTCATCAAAAAACAGACTGGAGGAATACTGGAGGCAGCAGGAATATGGGAATTACTGGGATGCGCAAGGGGCGATGGAGGGGTGTCACATTCTCTGATTTGTAGCCTATTAGACCCCACATACCAAGGACTCACAGTGGCTTCAGCCAAAGTCTCAAAGCTGAATGGGAGGTAGAGGATCCAAATTAAAGCTGAAATGAATTTGCCAATTTCCAACTTTGCTTGCCTTGTGACCGCAGTCCCATATCCTATTGGTAGGCATCTTAAGTTCTCTAGATACATCATTTATTTGTTTATTCAGAAAGTACCTTTGAATACAGGTGCTCGTTTACACGCGGTCCACATCAGGGTCAATAAAATACAATTAGGGTGCAACAACAGCAACATCAAACAAACTTACAGTGAAATACAATCCAGTTACAGTAACAGAACAACAAAGAATTTCACAAACCAGAGCAGAAGCCACAAGCAAGCCAGACTGCAGTAGTAGAATTATTTTATTTTTACTTTGAAAAGTTTGAAAATACACCATTAGGACAACAACACCCTATGTACAACATAGTCCTGAATCTAAAAATGAAGGTTAGTTAGAATAAAAATCCATAATACAATAATCAGCTAGCGCAAACTAAATCCCAACAGGCATAAGTACGTAAGACAAACAATCAACAAATACAGAAATGGATGCTGTTTAGAGTTTGTGCAGCCAAACATGGCATCACCATGTACTACAACTACACCTCCCTGCCAATCTTGGGTCATAGCAGAATTAAAAGCACTCAACATTTTTGCATGAAATGTGATACTTTCATTCATTCTGTTCCAGAAATACATTGCAGAAAATGAAAAATCATTTTGCCAAATCTATTTTTTTTGGGGGGTGACAACTCCTTATATTCCCTTTGTCTGTTAGTTACATAGAAACAAAGAATTTGATGGCAAATAAGGACCACTTGACCCATCCAGTCTGCCCATTTCACAGTATCTACACTATTACTGCAGACCTTGCCTGAGCTACAGCTCCTCTACCCTCCCCCCTTCCTTTCCACTATGATTCCCTTGGGCTTATCCCATGCATTCTTGAACCTCACAACTGTTTTTGCCCCCACCACTTCTGCTGGAAGGCTGTCCCAGGAATCCACCACTCTTTCTGTGAAGAAGTGCTTTATCGCATCTCTCCTGAATCTACCCACCTCCAGCTTCATATCATCTCTCCTTGTTCTTAAGCATCTTTTCTTCTGAAAAATATTTACCTTCTGTACCTTATTTATCCCAGCAATGTATTTAAAGATCTCTAGCATATACCCCCTCTCCTTCCTCTGTTACAGGGTGTAACTATTGAGGTCCTTTAGTCTCTCCTCATAAGGCTTTTGATGCAGACCCAACACCATTTAGGTGCCCTCCACTTCACCATGTCCACTCTGTTAATGTCCTTCTGGAGATGTGATCTCCAGAACTGGACACAGTACTCTAGGTGGGGTCTTACCAACGATCTATACAAAGGAAACATCACCTCCTTCTTTCTACTGCTGATACCCCTCCCTCTGTACCCCAGCATCACCTCTGCGCCCAAGCATTGCACTAGCCTTCACAACTGCCTTGTTGCACTGCTTGGCCACCTTTAGGTCATCCAGTATGATTACCCCCAGGTCTCTTTAGTGCTTGGTGGCCTTGAATACCACTCCACCTATTGTGTACTCCACCTTGGGGTTTCTGTGCCCTAACTGCATTTATTTGGGACTTTTTTTGCATTGAAACTCAACTACAAGCAGTCCTGAGCACTGCTCATAGTGCAATGGGAAATGTAAAAAAGTGTCCTTCTGTAGCTGCCACCCAGATGCTTGATCAGTTCAGTCAGAAAATTGAGGGGGGTGCATTCAAATGAAGACAGACAGCAATTTTCTGAAAATTCAAATTTGATTATTCATGCATTTCTCATTAGGCCAAAATTCTTAACATTTCACCTGTAAATTGCAGGCTTCCTCAGGAGAATGCCTTTATTCTGTTAGTAAGTGCTTGTAAGAAATTCTTATGGCAATAGATGTTAAAGCCAAAATTGGCCCTTCCTGAAAAAAGCTCAAACCCCAGAGCAGTTTCCATTGTTTTATATGCCTATTCTGTAAGACCCTAAGGTTTTCATAATTTTTATGCTGTTTTGTCTGTGTGCCCATGTGTGCTGCTTTCTCCTGAGGAAGCCTGCAACTTACGGGTGAAACGTCAGAAATTCTGACCTAATGAAAAGTGCATGAATAAAAGAATTTGAATTTTCAGAAGATTGCTGTCTGTCTTCACTTCTGATTGAAACCCAGATACCATATTCTAGACCACCCCTCTAGTTTTCTCACGTTTCTGCCCCGGAATGTCCACCCTATTGCAGATTTTGGTGTCATCCTCAAAGAGGCAGACCTTCCCTTCCAGCTCCTCTGCAATGACCCTTATAAAGACATTAAAGAGAACCAGTCCCAGCACTGATCCCTGAGGCACCCCACTGGTCACCCTCCTTTCCGCAAAGTGAACCCCATTTACCTCCACCATCTGTCACCTATCCCCTATTCAATTTCCTATCCAGTTTACCACCTTTGGATTTAAACTCCCTACTAAGTTGCCCACTATGTTTATGTTCAGCTTCACTGAGTTTTCCTGTCAGACAGATTGGTTTATTATATGATGTAATCTTTTTTGCCTAAGTGACCCACATGTACTTGCTTTTATTCTCCAGGGAGAGCCAGCCGAGGACCTCATACATTTGACAGTGATGCGTTTTAAAGTTATACAGTAATACAAACCTGGCCAGTCAGTTATACAAGACTTGACTGGCATGAGCAGTTGCTTTCCTATGGTTTGTCGTATATTATTATATAGTATTTCGATAATGGCTGTACATCTAAAAGCACTGGGTCGATTGTTTAACTGTTTGGTAGTTATTTGTACATGATAGTCACATTTTCAATTCTGAACCACCCAGACGCCCAGACATTTCTATTCGGAGACTTGGGCAAGTTGAACTTCATCAATTGTTTTTATTGGCGACTTTGGGCCAAATGTCCCTCCTGCCAGTGTGGTAGCCAAACCAACAGCCAGAACCTGAGACAACCTGAGACGGTAGAGTTATGTGCAGTTACAACAGCACTGTACGGATAGAGAAGGCTGCAGAGATCATTTGAATTGTGCAAGACTGTGAAGATTAAACAGTGAGTCTGGCAGTTTGTTCTACTAACCAGCAGCCCTCACTACAAAGGACTGCTATACTATTCATATTTAAATTGTATATAAATTCGTATTTTCAGAGTCTGAATGTGAAAAATTCTATACATCCAATTCAGGTACGGGACACTCTGTAGATTGTTGCACAGGTGCCAGAACAGAGGGCACTTTGTTGAGGCCCTACAATTTTCCAATTGTAGTAATGTATAACTAGGAAGAACTGTGCCTTAAAAATGCAGCATGTGCAGTAAACAGTGTTACTTACTAATCACTTCCTTTGTGGCTCGCAGAGTGTCAGCAGAATTTGGGAATGTAAAGGCCTGAGTAGTGTTGATGGGGGTGGGCTGGGATCGTGGTCTGCTGCGTTAAGGCACAATGGCACAGTGATCAAACTTTAGAAATGAAAATGAAGTGCAAGGCCAGCGAAGGGGGGGCATCAAGGCACTAGGTGCAGGAAGATGCTGTCAGTCGGTAAGGAGGAGTTACTCTGCAATTTACAAATTTGATTGAGAAAATAATAAGGGTAGGGGTAAACCCACTCAACTGGGGTCGGGATTTACTCCTTACATCCTTGGCCCTCCCACTTTTCAAACCCTTCCACCACCTATGGGTTCAATACACAAGTGGAGCCCCTCTCCAGCTGTCCTGGAGAGGGCCACTGCCCCTGCTTTTCGGGCCTAACCAAAGGAAAGGGGCCTGGGTTCCCATAGCTGACCTAACGAGGGTCCTTTCCCAAAAGTTAAACTAAAATGGTGGTGCCAGAGTACATTTTAAGTGGGTCTGATTACCAGCAGTATAACTCCCTGGGATTTTGTACCAACCCACCTCCCCAACAGTTACCCCAGGCATGGACTCACCATGTTCGAATCTCACCACATTCAGTTATACGTTTTACCTTTTCCATTTCAGACAATAGATAGGCTCATTAAAATCAGGCTCCAGATTCATTTTCTGCTGCAAAACAATAACTCTGTAGTTTATTTACAGGGAAGGGTTTAGGATGAGGGTAGTGGAATAGAAGTCAAGTAAGCATTTTTAAAGATTTGCATTTCCCCAAATTCAAACCCAAATCTCAATCAAATGCAGCCATCAGGTCTATCTATCTAGCTAACTACTGCAGTGTAACCCAAGCCCAGACCCACTAGTCCCAGTCCATTAAAACCCCACAGTGCAGCACCTGAGTACCCAGTTTTAAAGTTGCAGGCCTGAGGTGCAGTTGGTAGCCGGCGTTGACGCGCTTACTTGAATTTAAGTTAAACCTCTATACATTTTCCCTTTGCTTTTCCTCCAGCCCTAGTGTGCTAACATATTTACAGTTCCCAGGAGCAGGGCAGTTCCTGCTTTTTACTCATGGTTCTGCAGAATCAGTTCTTGGAATGGTACAGTTCACAGAAGTCTTGGGGATGGATGGATCACAGGCAGAACTGGGCACATTACTTGATCAGGGGCACAGTGGTTGCAGCTTGCTCTCTCTTTCTTTGTTTGCAGATCTTGCAGCTTGTCTCCAGCCCTTTACAGGTTCCATTGCAGAGCATGTGTACAAGGCCTGCCAACTACAGAGAATCCAGACCAGGAAGTGGCCCCATGGAATGGCTCCCTCCAATCAGGGCACCCTAGCACTCGGGTACAAGACCCGTGACCCCCTGCAGCAGCAGATCCCACTTGATGGGGGTTAGCAAGTTCCCCACCTGGCCCTGGGTGTCATCGGAAGTGCATTCAACACATTCTATTCTGCTTCTTCTCTCTCTTCCTCTCTCTTTCCAGCCTTGGTGAGCAGTCACAGCAATCCCTTTTTCTCTTTGCTGTATCTACGGAGCAGACAGCAGGTACTCGGTCCAGAAAGCACCTGTCCATCCTACTGCTTTCACAGACTCTCAACTTGACACAGCCACTTTTTTGCTGTGGCTCACACAGGTATCACCTACACACTCACAGTCCAGTTTCTCACCATGCAGGTACGTGGCATTTCTCTGGCTCGAAGAGGCTTACTTGTCCTTTTCTCTTTCCCATCACATTTATATTCCTCATCCTCTGTATCCCATTTTTTCCAGGCTTAGATGCCACCTTTGTTCTTTTCTAGGCTTAGACCTAACCTTTGTCCTTTTATTCAGGCTCAGGACACAACCTTTCCTCTCTGCTCCTTTGCCTCACCGCTATGGTGCAACTTCAGAACAATGCAGACAATTCAGCAACCTGCAGCTTTCCCTTTTACTTTTCCAAGCTGCTTCTTCCTTTTCCTGATGGGGTAGGCCCTCCCAGCCCTGGGGGACAAATTGCTGGCAGCCCCCAGGCAGGCTCATCTCGCAACCCCAATCTCTCCAGGGGCAGGAGCCCCCCTTCCTCAGGAAGATCTTCCACCGAACCGACTCAAAGCTCAACTGTCCTGGACTTTTGGGAGCCCTTTTCTCGCTCCTCATAGGCTAGAGTCACTGTCCTTAAGAACAATGAATATGTATGAGGCTCCCTTGATGCTTCATTGGCAGTACAAAAAGGTGCCTAGATTTTCCCTGGTATTTCCCCACCCAAGAGTCTATTTACAAGCCCCAGAATCCTCCTGGCTAGTTCTGGCTTGGTGGTTGGCTGGCAGGTGTCACATGGCTGCAAAACATGGTGGCCATTGTAAATAGTGTCCACACATTTCAACAATGTCTCAGGATTAAAACAGTTTCTGCAGCCAAATCCTTTGCTTTAATTTGTTAATTCCTCCAGTCTTCGGTAGCCACCCCGTACCCTCTTAAGCGACTGCATCCATTAATATTTTTGCTTAGCCGACCTTCAGTCACTGCTGCCATTTCATATAGCCCCTAGGCACCACACATACAGCCCCAATTTCTGGCTGCAGTCTGTGGACACATTCTATGTATTACACACCCCAACAGACTGGCAGTCTTCCCCTTTTCCTTGCACACATCTCTTTATATTTAATTACTCAGTTTATCCCCTTTTCAGCCTGTTGCTAGTGTTACCTTATGCTCCAGTGCTAGACAGGCTCTTGGTTCATTAATATTCATGATCTGCCTCATTTGTATGCGTGAGCTGGCTTCCCATTCTTGAGCGCAATTGGCGCTTACAAAAAATGCATTTTCTTTCTCCTAGTTGCCTCTTGCTCTCTGCTATGGTTTATGGTACCTCTCTTGCATTGCCCTGGGTCCAGGGCCACCAGAGAGGCAACCCCAAATGCAGCCAAAATGGCTGCTCGAAAATGCGATTCTGCGCATCTGTGGAGCTCGCCGGCATCACAGTGCCATTCTGAATGCCAGCGGCTTCACGAATTTGCTCCTCTGACCCTGCTCTCTCTAAAATCAATGTGAAGGTAGGCAGGAGAGGTAAAGCACACAAGAGCAAGGGCGTGGGAGGAAAAAAAGATGGGGGTAGACCAAAACCCTGGGAAATACAGCCCTTTTGGGGGCTTCCAGGTAAGCTCCTGACAGGGATTACACTCTCCCCTTCCCTTAAATGCTTGGTGTCTGTACCAAGCCATGGGACTTACTCTCACGTTATCCTTGCAACCCATTTCCATTAAAAGTAATGCCAAAACTATGACATCCTAACTCTATACATAGGGTTGCCTGTTCTATACATCAACATCAAACATGTTTCATTTTCCATCAGTCAATCATGCACCTCTTTAATTTATTTCTTTCAGAGGGAGACCTCCCACCCATATGGAAAACTGCCCATATGATCCCACTATTCAAATTCAGAGACCCCAGCGACCTCAATAATTATAGGCCTATCTCCCTGCTTCCTATCCTGTCCAAACTGCTGGAGAAAATTGTGAGTTCTCAGCTGACGAATTACTTAGAGAATGCAAATCTGCTTAATCCTCTACAATCAGTCTTCAGATCACAATACAGTACCATCACCGCACTAGCAAAGGTGACCAGTGACTGGCAGCATGAACAGGATGCAAAGAACTTTGTGCAATATTCTTAGACCTAAGCAAGGCTTTCGATACAGTCAATCTTGCTCCTTTCTTCTCTCCAAAGCATCGGCCTGGACCATCTATCGCTGAGATGCTTCTCTAATTACCTCGCAGGTCGGCTGCAGCAAGTTAAAGTGGAAGAGGAACTATCACCACTAAAACTCCTATTGAAAGGCATACCGCAGGGGTCTATATTGGGTCCCTTGCTTTTTCACAACCTACATCAATAGAATTGATGCCAGTATCAAAGATGCTAACATGCATCTCTTTGCGAACGATACAGTTCTTTATATCAGAAGACCTACCCCTGGAGCAGCCTATAGTGATCTACAGCAGGAATTCAGTCAATTGCAGTTGCAGATCTTAAACCAAAAACTACTAAATGCCAAAAAACTAAGGCGATGCTTTTTTCGCCCCCTGCTCATGCAACAAATCCGGTAACACATGGAAAGTTACCACAGATCACTACACTGCTAGGAGAACCTTTGGAATTTGTAACCAAGTTTAAATATATGGGGGTCTGGATTGACCATAAACTTTTGTTTAATGATCACATTGAAGAGCTGTTAAAAAAACTCACAGAGACTTGATCTCTTTTATAGGATTAAGCACCTCCTTACAATGGATGCAAAGAAGCAACTGGTGCTAATCACCTTCCTGTGCTGACTAGATTATGCGGGCTTCCTCTATAGTCAGGGTCTCGCTGCTGCGCTTGTTAAACTGGATACACTCTACTACCAAGCCTTAAGGTTTATCACTGGTCTCCCTTACTCTACGCGTCATTGCATTCTATATACAGCTGTGGGCTGGTCCTCCCTAATATATAGGCGGCATAGAAACACTGCCTTCTGGACCTATAGAGCCATCACTCAGAAACTGACCCATTATATTTCTGATTGTTTCCCATTAGGCGTGATAGGCAAGTATGGGCTGAGAAGTGCATCGTACATCTCTCTAACTGTGCCCAAGGTCAGATCGCGCTTTGGCCGGACATGCATAAGTTGCATGCTACCACTGCTTTAGAATAAGTTGCAAAAAACTCTGAAACTGCTTCACCCTATCAGTTTAGCAGCAGTCAAATCAAGTTATAATCGCTCCTTCAAGGAATCCTGTAACTGCTTCCCCTGATATTTGCCGTCTCCCTAGTTAAATGGGGCCTCCTTGATCCTCGCCTTATGCACTGGAAATTAAATCTTCATTTTGCTGTCCCCTTACATCCTGGCCCCTCCTCTACCTTGTTTCACCACTTATTCTTCTAGGTAACTGTCCCCCCTTGATCCTTGCTTTCTGCCCTGCAATTAAGTCTTCCCCTGCTGCCCTCCTATCATCGTGTCCTCTCCTCTTCCTATTTCCGCCTCTTCTTGGTACTCCTAATTCATTCTATCTAGTCGTATCAATCTTGGTAATGTGACTGTTGCTCATACGTTGGGCTCACCTGCTATTAAATTACCCTTACTACCGCCTCCATGGAGACGGCATGCTATCCACTATGAATGCACTTTCAGGCCCCAATTTCCCATGTCTACACATGGGGACTCCTCATTCCATTGAGTTCTCCCTTCTCATCCCTTCCTGCTGTATAATCAACCTATTCCAACATCTAATTAATGGATCCACTCATTCTGACCCTTGGTCCGCCTCAGGTTTATTCTGTAAATATTGTCTATATCTACGGAAATGTCTATACTTTTTTGTGTATGATGTTATATGCGTCCTTGTTTTTCACTGTTAATCTTACTGTTACTTATGTTGACTCCGGCTCAGTTAGCATAGGCTGGTATTGCTGTATTCTGTGTCCTATTATGTTTGTTTGTCTACTGTCCAAGTCCATCTTGAAAGTGAGCTTTGCTCAACGATGTTTATCTGGTTAAATAAAGACTTTTGATTTGATATGATGTGATCTGTTTCCATCTGTTTACACCTTACCCCATCAATTCAGAGCTTTAGGTGGTACTAACCCTCCCCAGGGACCCTTGGCATCATTAATTTCTCAAATGCCACAACATTTGGGGCAATTTCCACCTGTGACCAGTAGGGGCTGGTCACTCCCCTAAACAGTCATTGACCAGCAATGAAAGTCAGCCCAAGCCAGTTTTGACACCAAAATCACTTCTCCATTTCTTCTCATAGCCATCTTTCCATTTTCCCACCACTTGCAAGGGTCCCAATTTTAGAGAGCTGGAGGGGGGTCCATGCTGGGCGTGACTAGCACAGGAGATCCCAGCAGTGCTTCCATGATGTAGCCCCTCTCCACTACCATCCTGGAGAAGACCACTGCCCGCCTTGCAGGCCTGACCAAGGGCAAGGGGCCTGGGTTCCCATAGCTGATCTAATGGGGGTCCTTTCCCAAAAGTTGAAATAAAATGGTGGTGCATCCACCCAGAGTACATTTTAAGTGGATCTGATTACCAGCAGTACAACCCCTGGGATGTTGTACCAACCCACCTCCCCAACAGTTACCCGAGGCATGGACTCACCATATTTGAATCTTCCCACATTCAATTATACCTTTTACCTTTTCCATTTCAGACAATAGACAGGCTCACTAAAATCAGGTTCTGGATTAATTTTCTGCTGCAAAACAACAACTCCATGGTTTATTTACAGGTGTCAGCGTGGCTCAGTTGGTAGCACATCCGCCTCTGGACCAGAAGGTCATGGGTTCATGGCCCACACTGGAATAGACTTGCACCTAAAAATTGCTGGCATCCGAGTGCAGTATTGGGGGGTGCTGTACTGCTGGGGTGTGCTGTCCTTCGGATGAGATGTTAAACCGAGGTCCCTTCTGCCCATCCTGGTGTTGTCCTGGTGGGTGTCCAAGTAGAAGTAAAAGAACCCAGGGTACTCTTCGTAAAGAGCAGGGAACATTCCCGGTGTCCTGGCCAACATTCCCCATCCCATAAACTGGTTCATGCAATTATCCAGGCTGTGTGTGGGAGTTGATGTGCGATATGGCCGCCACCACACATTCAGTCAGTTCACTACCAGCCTAGCATTGCTTGTAAAGCACTTTGGGATACTGTGTATGAAAAGCACTATATACAAGCTAATTATTATTCTTCTTCTTTAGGATGAAGGTAGTGGAACAAGGTCAAGTAAGCATTTTTAAACATTTGCATTTCCCCAAATTCAAACCCAGATCCCAATCAAATGCAGCCATCAGGTCTATCTATCTAGCTAACTGCTACAGTGTAACCCAAGCTGAGACCCTCAAGTCCCAGTCTGTTAAAACCCCACAGTCCAGTACCTGCGTACCCAGTTTTAAAGTTGCAGGCCTGAGGTTCAGCTGGTAGCTGGTGATGACGCGCCTACTTGAATTAAAGTTTAACCTTTATACATTTTCCCTTTGCTTTTCCTCCAGCCCTAGTGTGCTACCATATATACAGTTCCCAGGTGCAGGGCAATTCCTGCTTTTTTACTCAGAAAGAGTCCTTGGGAATGGTACAGTTCACAGAAGTCCTGGGGATGGATGGCTCACAGGCAGAACTTGGCACATTACTTGATCAGGGGTAAAGAAGCTGCAGCTTGCTCTCTCTTTCCTTGCTTGCAGATCTTTCAGCTTTTGCCCTTTAGCCCTTTACAGGCCCCGTTGCAGGGCACGTGCACAAGACCTGCCAACTACAGAAAACCCAGACCAGGGAATAGCCATGGCCCAGCTCCCTACAATTAGAATGCCCTAGCACTCAGATACAAGACCAATGACCCCCTGTAGTGGCAGACCCCACTTGATGGGGGTTAGCAAGTTCCTCACCTTGCCCTGGGTGTCAGCAGAAGCACACTTAGCACATTCTCTTCTGCTTCTTCTCTCTCTCTTCCTCTCTCTTTCCAGCCATGGTGAGCAGTCACAGCAATCCCTTTCTCTCTTTGCTGTATCTACGGAGCAGACAACAGGTACTCCGACCAGAAAGCACCTGTCCATCCTTCTGATTTCACAGTCTCTCAACTTGACACAGCCACTGTTTCACTCTGGTTCACACAGATATCACCTGCACACTCACAGTCCAGTTTCTCACCATGCAGGTACTTGGCATTTCTCTGACTCGAAGAGGCTTACTCATCCTTTTCTCTTTCCTCATCACATTTATATTCCTTATCTTTTGTATCTCACCTTTTTCCAGGCTTAGTCACAACCTTGGTCTTTTTCCCAGGCTTAGACCCAATCTTTGCCCTTTTATTCAGGCTCAGAACGCAATTGTTCCTCTCTGCTTCTCTGCCTCACCGCTATGGTGCAACCTCAGAATAATGCAGATAATTCAGCAACTTGCAGCTTTCCCTTTTCCCTTCCAATCTGCTTCTTACTTTTCCTGATGGGGCAAGCCGTCCCTGCCCTGGGGGACAAATTTCTGGCAGCCCCCAGGCAGACCCATGTCGCAGCCACCAATCTCTCCAGGGGCAGGCGCCTCCCCCCCAGGAAGAGTTCCCACTGAATTGACTCAAAGCCCAACTGCCCCAGGCTTTTGGGAGCTCTTTTCTTGCTCCCCATAGGCTAGAGCCACTGTCCTTAAGAAAAATTAATATGTATGAGGCTCCCTCAATGCCTCATTGGCTGTACAAAAAGGTGCCTAGATTTTCTCTGGTATTTTCCTCCAAGGGTCTGTTCACAAGCCCCAGAATCCTGGCTAGTCCTGGCTTGGTGGTTGGCTGGCAGGTGTCACATGGCTGCAAAACATGGTGGCCATTGTAAATAGTGTCTACACATTTCAGCAATGTCCCAGGGTTAAAACAGTTTCTGCAGCCAAACCCTTTGCTTTTATTTGTTCATTCCCCCAGCATTCGGTAGCAACCCCTGTGCCCTCTTAAGCGATTGCATCCATTAATATTTCTGTTTAGCCCACCTTCAGTCACTGCTGCCATTTCATATAGCCCCTAGGCAGCACACATAGAGACCCAATTTCTGGCTGCAGTTTGTGAACACATTATATGTATTACACACCCCTATGGATTGGCAGCCTTCCCCTTTTCCTTGCACACATCTCTTTACATTTATTTATTGACTTTATCCCCTTTTTCAGCCTGTTGCTAGTGCTACTTTATGCTCCAGTGGTAGACAGGCTCCTGGCTCATTAATATTCATGAGCTGCCTTATTTGTATGCATGAGGTGGCTCCCCATACTTGAGCGCGATTGTCACACACAAAAAATGCATTTTCTTTCTCCCAGTTGCCTCTCACTCTCTGGTATAGTCTCCGGTCCCTCTCTTGCATTGCCCTGGGACCAGGACCACAAGATGGGCAGGCTGAAAAGCCAATATGGCTGCTTGTAAATGTGCTTCCAAACATGCATGGAGCTTGCCAGCACCACAGTGCCATTCCAAATGCCAGCAGCTCCACAAATTTGCTCCTTTGGCCCCACTCTCTCTCTCTCTCTCTCTCTCTAAAATCAAAATGGGCACCAGCAGAAGAGGTAAAAACACAGGGGCAAGCCAGGAAAATGGGACCTGGGAGAAAAAAAGATGGGGGTGGACCCCCTCAGGGAAATACAGCCCTTTTCGAGGGCTTCGAGGTAAGCCCCCAAGAGGGGGGTTACACAAGGCTCAAAGCTTATGAAACGCCAAATTTGAATTCGCTACATCCAGTGACAATTACACTATAGAACTCTCTCCCCACCACCTTTATCAAGATGCCGCTCCTTCCATATGATCTACGGTGCATTCTTCTCTGTGGATTTTACCTTGCTTGTGTAAGCTAAATTTTACAGTTTGCATTGTACCAGGATACATATAGTTATAGTTTGTAGATACGATGGGCCCAGTTCTCAGTCACATGCTGATTTTAGAGAACAGCCATTGATATCAGTTCCAGGACTCACTGCACAGTCCTTATTGCCAGCTAAAATATATGACATATTTCTCCTCAGTCTAATAAATCTGTAGTTGTACAGTACAGTAGCAAACATTTGAAAAAGGAAATTTGACACTGGGTGAGTGTGGTGCATGCATTTTTCCAGAATGTGCAGATGCAAGTGTAACCCCTCTACAAATAGGGGTTTCTAAAACCTCCTTGGAGCGTGGGCGACTGCTCCGTGCCTGGTTGGTGTTCAGCGTTAAAGCTGTTTAAATGTGTTACCAGTGAGCGCTTTTGAAGCCTCTGTATTTGTTTCTTTTAAGGGCTGCCTGTTGCAGCCATAATTAACTGATTCGGATGGGGGCTGTGTGGTTGCATGCCCGACTCCCACTCGGGCCACTGAAGAAATAGCTCCTTGTCTGTCACCGCTAATGGTGCAGGGGGAGCTCTGCAAGGGGATGTGATTGTGGTGAGAGATAACATATGATAGCAATGATAATGTAATAGTTCCAACCTGCCTTTCTTTGCAGTAAAGATTGTTTTGATTGCCTCCTCCATTTTGGCCCAGAACTGTTGAATTGGACCAATCAGTACCTTGGGACCCTACCAAATTGGCTGACCAATGGGGAACCTGCTCATTCTTTGAGAAAGGTATTATGGGCTATGGCACTTTTTTGCACCACTAAGAGGCAGAGAGAGTGACTGGTATGTGCCGCCGGCCAATAGGAGCGGGTAGCGCCCGAACTGAAAGAAGAGCCCCTTGCTGCTGGGGGCAGATGCGTTGTGACTGAAGAGAGGAGCTCTGTGCTTCTGCACTGTGTGAGTGCTTGCGTGGGAAGCGCATGAAGGCCTGAGTCGGACGTTTTTCCTTTCGAGCAAGTCGGACAAAATCCGTCGGCAGATGGTCAGAGGAGGCTGTGTCCAGCACAGCTACCTGCCAGGCTTGACCTGTTTGGAGGACTGGAGAATCTGCTGAATAGCGTTGGGTCCAAGGGAAAAGGGAGGCTGCTGTTGCAGTATCTCAGTGGCTGTGAGTTTGTGGGAGCCTTGGAAGCAGCTGCCCGGTGTGGTACCCCTCTGTTGTTGTTGTTGTTGTTTGCCATATAAATGTGTGAGGAGGCTGGTAAAGTTCAGGCGCAGACCCTGCTAGTGTTGAAGGAATCCATATTTGCTGGAGTTTGTGAGTACTGAATCAGGGTAGCTCCTGGCTAAGTGTGCAAACAGAGTTCTCCAATTGTATTTCTATACTGCGACTGCCTAGCTAAACTTTCTTTCCATGCTGACTTGCTCTGGATTGTGATGGTTATCTGTGTTAAGGGCCCCAACCAGCTGCCATGTTTGGACTAGCCATTAGGGCTTGGGTACCCAGGACAGCAAATCTTAGGGTTAGGCCTTTGCACAGAGCCCCAGGTATGTAATTATAGAATAAGCCAATTCACTTGATTTCCTCCCTTTCCTTGTTATCTGCCCCTTTAATAAATCAGATTGTTGTGTTGCAATTACATCCTGGCTGGTTTGTGCATCCCTAATGAACTGCTGCCTAGTGACTGTGATATTACTGTACCTTACTTTATAGGGGGTCCCGGGAGTGAGCCAAAAGACACTATCCGGTGCGTAAGTGTACTGGTGAGACGAGTTGCTGGTACCCAGGGTGAACCACTAGTGGGATGAAAGGAGGATTGCAGTGGCCCAGAGGGCTGTAACTGAGGCAGTTTCAACTGTATTAACCCCGACCTCTGGGTGGAGGCACCTGTCCACGGATCTGGGCCCCTCACCCTGTCTTATTGGAGGCAGGCAGGGGTAGTAGCCCTAAGGGTAGCACCCCTTGGGGGTTACACAAGTGTAACCCCTGGGTGGTGCTGTCTCAAGGGCAGCTACCCCTGCCTGCATAACTAGGTGCAGGTTAAGGGGCCTAGGTACTGAAAATGGGTGCCTCCACCCAGAGGACAGGGTTAGTGGTAATGTAGCTGACCTGGGTACAGCCCTCTGGGACACTGTGACCCTCTCTCTTCCCCTCTAGTGGCCTAAACAATAACAGAATACACAGGTACAATAGCCCCCAGACAGCAGATATCCCATTCTGATTACACTTACCACCAGGGCTGGTTCCACCTGTTCTGCCCTGGAGACCCCCTGTAAAGTAAAAGTTAAACACAGCAAACAATAGTACCACAGTGCTAGTTGTACAGAAGTACACCACAGGCAGCTTAAGAAAAAACGATTCAGATCTGATTTATTCAGGGGGAATGAACAAGGAAGGGGTGTAATCTGGATCTTATTGAAGTCTAGCTGGCGTCTAGCAGCTTCAACAACAACAACAACAATTTATTGATCAGCTATATATCCACTATAATATCAATTGACATCATTATAAAATTTAAAAGAAGCACTCCAAACATACGTATTTCACAGGATAATCAATACAAAAATTCAATTTAAAATAGGAAAATACATACCCATACAAATCCTACATGTTCCTTACTAAATTCATAAAAATGGAAGTAATCGTCCCCATATTTATTTACTTAACATTTAAACTTTGTCTGGTTTTAATAACTGCCAAAAAGTACTCTGCTAAGCTCTCAATAGTCCATTGATCTGCTGTATGCATTAATATTGATGTGTAACAACATTCCTCTATATTATAACCGGTATTTAAAAAAGCACCCAGCCAGTATTTTCTTTCTGTAGTATACCATGGGCAAACCCAAAGAACATGGGTCAAATTCTCCTTTCCACCTTTTGAACAATCACATGTATCTGAGAAAACTTTACTTTTATCATATCGTGCTTTTAAACCATTGCTTTCAAAGCACTCAAATTTATAAGCAATAAAAATATTGCATAGTATTGGACTCTCCAAAATTTCTAGGTACTGCTTGAAGCCAAAATCCTGGTTATTTTCTGCATACCAAACTGAATAATGTGATTTTTTAATAATTTCTAAGTCAACATTATTCCAATAATTATTTATTTTCTTTGCAAAGTCATTCCTATATTGCTTGTGTAATCTAATACCTTTTTCAACCGATAACTTCAATGATATTAACTTATATTTAACCATTAATTCATTAAGTGATTTAATCCACAAATTTTTCCTAAAGCCCAATTAATACCAACATTCCTTTTCCTTCAAGCAAGACCCAGCAATGGAGGAGTCTGGTAAATTAGTTAGTCTCAACCAAAAATTTACCTTCCGTGCATCTATCAATGCAGACATGTTATTTAATCACGTATCTGCTCTAATATAGGCAGCAGGAAATGAATGTCCCAATCTAAAAATATTCCTTAACATTTTATTAAGATGGCTAACTGGGAAATTAATATTTCTCAATTCCCATATTTCAGACCCATACAATAGTTGGGAATCAAATCTGGCTTTAATTACATCTACAAGCCCTTTAACAGAGTGTCCTCCATATCTGTAATTGAATCTTGTTAGTCTCCTAATAGTTTTAATAAGTTTTTCTTTTAGCATAGTAATATGTGCCTTCCATAGGCAATTAGCTGTTATCCTAATGCCCAGATAAGTGTATAATGGAACTACTTCAACCATTTCATTCCCCATTTTCCATTGGCCTTTCAGATTCTTACTACCAAATATTATTATTTTTGTTTTATTAAAATTCACTGTAAGGTTCAATTTCTTTGAACAATTACTAAGTTGATCCATTTTCTTTTGCAATCCACTTTTAGATAAAGAAAAAAGCACAATATTGTCAGCATATGCTAACACCGGACAAATAACATTATACATTTTAGGGGAATCTGAATGTAATTCAACCATATCCCTCAATAGTTTAAATATAATAAAAATAACAAGGGGGCTAAAACGCACCTCTGGCAAACTCCCTTATTTGTATTAAATAAGGAAGAAAGTTCACCACTAACCCCAAGTCTAATTTGGGCCCATGTATCAATATAAAGGGCAAAAATTACTGTTATCAAATTTCTATTGATTCCCCTTTCTAAGAGTTGCATCCACAGCAGATTTTTTGACAATGAGTCGAAGGCTGATGAATAGTCGACAAACAATGTATATACCTTTTGTTTACGAACAAATACATACTTTTCTAGGATATGTCTTAATACAAAAATATTATCTAGTGTGGAGTACTGTGATCTAAATCCATCCTGCAAGTATGATAATCCCCCTGTATAGTCAATTTGTTATTTTAATCATTCCAGGAGGATTTTAGAAAACATTTTCAAATGTATATCCAACAGGCTTATTGACCTGTACATTGCAGGATTTGTACAATTACCTTTCTTATGTGCTGGAATAATTATTGATCCATGCCAAATACTTGGAAATCTATTTAAGGCAATATCTTTATTATAGGACACTGTTAAAACCCTACACCATATTCCAGTTTCACATCAATATACATCAGCAGGTATCCCATCTAGTCCTGGGGCTTTGTTCTTTTTTAAGGTATTAACAGCCATATAAACGTCCTCAAATGAAATATATTTAAAAATATTCACATCAACCTTTGGTAACATAATTGACTCTTTAGTATTTAGGTCAAAGAATATTGCCCTAAGAAATTTACCCAAACACTTTCTGGGATATAAGTATCTATAGATGCTTAACAATTATTTGTACCCTTTGCAACCAGTGCCCAAAATCCTTTCGTATTCTCAGTTGTTATAGTTTCCATCAGACTTGCCCACTGTCTTCTATGATCGACTTCTTTTTTCTCCTTAATCCTTAATTTATATTCATTTCTTTTATTCTTTAATTCCAATAGAATATTCTTATTTTTTCCTTTTCTTAACTTCCTTAACTGATTATTTATTTCTGCTTTACACTTTTTACACTCTCTATCAAACCAGTTGTTATCTTCACCACCCTGTTCATTTCTTATAGGAGGGATCAGTTAATCTTTTATTTTAAAAAACAGATTACTAAGCTCTATCAGGAGTTTGTCATATTCTATTGTTAGTCAAGTTATTAGAGTACTATTTAAGAATGAACTACATATCAAAGGAGTAATTTTAATCTCTGAATCTTGCCTCCAGATAATTCTTTTTGATGCTCTAATTTCAGTAAAAGTAAATTTTTTACCATACTTAATAACCAGTTTCATGGTGCCGTGGCTTAGCTGGTTAGAGCACCTGTCTAGTAAACAAGAGATCCTGAGTTCAAATCTCAACGGTGCCTTTTCATTAGTTCACTCTAAAGTAGTTTCTCTGGGGAGGGGTCTCAAGCAAGTAGCTACTTCTGTCACTTTCTCAGAAGTACTATCTGTGAGAGGCAAGGGAGAGCATAGGAGTGCATGCACCAGGAACTTTAACTCATGGTTGAAGAACTGTTGCTGTGAGGAAGGGTTTGGATTCATTGGTGACTGGGGACCCACCTGGAGGGATGGAGGTTTGTTCAAGCCTGACGGCCTGCATCCATCCTGGAGGGAATCAAGCACTCAATGATAAGTTTAAATGCTACATGACAAGCATTTAAACTAGAAAAGGGGTGTGCAGCCACAGGATGGTACCTACTTGCTCACCCCCCACAGCTAGAAGTGGAACCAGTGAACCAGAGGAGTGGCTATCTCTGCAAAGCAGTGTGCAAAAGATGGAGATTAGTGCCCAATGCGTGGATAAGCAGAAAAGGGGCAAAATTCAGCAGAAGGCCAGACAGCAAGGAGAACCAGGGTTAAATGACAACCAAGGAAGGGGCTGGAGTAGAACAGTGGAACAGTGAAACAGTCTAGGGAGGTCAAATCAAGGAAAGCCATGTGTGCAAATGCCAGGAGCCTTAGCAACAAGATGGAAGATCTGGAGGCTGTCATGGTACAGTCAGACCTGGACATTGTGGCCATCACTGAAACCTAGTGTAATGATAACTATGACTGGGAGATGGCCATACCTGGCTACAACATATTCAGAAGAGACAGAGCAGACAGGAAGGGAGGAGGAGTGGTACTGTATGTGAAAAATGACATAAGGGCCACAGAGATCCAGGAGGAACAAAATGGGGGAGAGATACTGTGGGTTAAGCTGGAAAGGAAAATGGGGACAGCCATCCCACAGGTGTGGTCTATAGACCACCAGCCCAGGAGGAAGAAACAGATAGGAGCTGATGCTAGCCATCCAGAGGATGGCAGACAAGAGTGAGGTAGTACTGGTTGGAGACTTCAATATTCCAGGCGTGGACTGGAGCATCCCAGCAGCAGCATCAACTAGGAGAAGATTTATCCTGGACTCCTTCAAGGTGCCTTCCTCAAGCAACTGGTCATGGAACCAACTCGGCAGAAGGCAATACTGGACCTTGTGCTCACAAACAGGGACAGTGTGATGGGGTAACAGTGGGGAGCACCGGGAAACAGTGACCACCAGTCATTGTGGTTTGAAATCACAGAAAGAGCAGAACCAAACCACACAAAAACACGTATCCTGGATTTTAGGGGGGCAGACTTTGGGAAAATGGGGAGATACTTGAAAGAGGCATTAAGGGGAATGGGACAGGAATCAGGGGTTGAGGAACAGTGGGCAGTATTTAAAATGGGGATTACAAGAACAACAGAATTATGCATTAAGCAGGTTAGCAAGAGGAAAAAGAAGAGGAGACCATTATGGTTTTCCAAAGAGGTAGCAAAGAAAGTGAAAGCCAAAAAGATTGCATTCAGGCAATACAAAAAGACACAGGCAGAAGGGGATAGGGAGAAGTACCAGGAGAAGCAAAGGGAGGCAGGGAGGTCAGTAAGGGAAGCCAAAGCTCAGACAGAAGAACACATTGCAAAATCAGTGGGTAGAGGGGACAAAACCTTTTACAGGTACATAAGTGAAAAAAGAAAGACAAAGGGAGGGATAGTGACACTGAAGGCGGAGGATGGGAGCCGCGTGGAGCATGACAACAGTAAAGCTGACATATTGAACAGGTATTTCTGCTCAGTCTTTACTGAGGAAGAGGAGGAGTAATGGGTCTGAAGGAGTACAAGGGGTGAGAATGGTGCAGAAATGGACACAAGTCCTTTCACGAGAAAGGGTCCTGGAAGGAACTGGAAGCAATAAGAGTTGATAAAGCAATGGGGCCAGATGGGTGCACCCCAGAGTCCTTAAAGAACTAAGAGGTGGTGGCTGAACCTCTGGCTATCCTGTTTAGCTGATCACTGGAAACAGGGAGGTACCCAAAGACTGGAGGACAGCAGATGTAGTCACCTTATACAAAAAGTGGGAACAAAGAGGAAGCAGGGAACTCACAGACCAGTCAGCCTCACCTCGGTAGTGGGGAAGATCATGGAAGCACTACTGAAGGAGAGTTGGTGGAACATCTAGTTGTCAATGGACCTACAGGACCCAAGGCAGCATGGTTTCACTAGGGGAGGTCATGTCAGACCAACCTGGTTGAATTTTTGACTGGGTGACTAGGGAGGTGGATCAGGGAGGGCAGTAGACATGGCCTATCTGGACTTCAGCAAGGCCTTGACACTGTGCCACATAAGACTATTACACAAACTGGGAATATGGGTGTGGCAGGACAGTAGTGTGGTGGGTAGGTAACTGGCTGGGTGGCAGGACACAGAGGGTGGTGGTAGTGGCTGTCACTCCACAGAGGAAAGAGTGACCAGTGGGGTACCACAGGGATCAGTGCTGGGACCGGTCCTATTCAACATCTTCATCAGTGACATTGCGCAGGACCTAGAAGGCAGAATTTCACTGTTCGCTGATGACACAAAGCTCTGTAACAGAGTAGACAACCAGAGGGTGTAGACAGAATGAGAAGCGACCTGCAGAAACTTGAAGAATGGTCAGGGTTTGGCAGTTGAAATTCAATGCAAAGAAGTGCAAGATAATGCATATGGGGCACAAAAACCCTGGCACAATATATCAGTTGGGGTTGAGGATATAGCATGCACCAAGCAGGAAAGGGATCTTGGGGTTGTCATCTCTGATGACCTCAAGGCAGGAAACAGTGTGACAAGGCAGCAGGTAAAGCAAATAGGATGCTGGGATGTATAGGCAGGGGCATCACCAGCAGGAAAAGGAGGTCATAATTCTGCTATACAAGACACTAGGTGAGGCCCCACCTGGAGTACAGTGTATAGTTCTGGAGACCATACCTACGTAAGGACATAGACAGGGTAGAGAAGGTTCAGAGGAGGGCAACAAAGATGATGCATGGATTGCATGACAAGTCCTATGAAGACAGGTTGAAGGAACTGAACATGTACTCCCTGGAGGAGAGGAGGGAGAGAGGGGATATGATAGAGACATACAAGTATCTTACAGGGAGGAACAGGGTGCAGGAAAACACTATTTTTAAGCGAATAAGATGTTCCAGAACTAGAGGGCATGGGATGAAGTTAGAGGGAGGGACGATTCAGAGGAAACATGAGAAAGAATTTCTTCACAGAACGGGTGGTGGACAAGTGGAACACCCTGCCAGAGGAAGTGGTGGGGGCTGAAACAATCACGGGATTTAAGAATGCATGGGATTGACATAAAGGAATTCTGGAGGTCAGGGGTAAGGGGCAACAGACTTCTAGGAAAACAAACTGAACTTACAAGCTCAAATGGGCAGACTGGGTGGGCCATAGGCCCTTATCTGCCGGCACTGTCTATGTATCTATGTATCTATGTAACCAGTTCATTTGGCAATTTCAAGTCTATTATTAAAGGTAGATGGTCACTATCAGCCCTAGTAATAATTGCAGTCTTATCCCAGCAATTAATATCTCCTGACCAAATTGCAATATCTATTACTGAAGCACCTCTCGATGAGAAATAAGTAAAATTTCCCTCATGGTCTCCTTTTACTGTCCCATTTAAAAGAAACATGTTAAACTTTATCATAATTTCCATTAACATTTTCCCTGAGCAGTTCAATGTACTGTCCTTGGATTTCCTTTTTGGCCATGTCTCTAAAACACCCTTTGCACAATATAGCTCATTATCAGATAAACCATCAAAATTACCCACCTGTGCATTAAAATCTCCTTGCAGTAAAATATCAGTTCTTGGATATGTAACGCTCAACTCATATGTGAGCAATCCTAAATTATCCCAAACTCGATGTTCATAAAATTTAGAATTTCTCAGAGGGATATAACAGTTAATCAGCATAAATTCCATTACTGAAAACACCAAGCAAAGTGCAGTACTAAATAATGATCACTCATTCCAAGAATTTGAACTCCGTCACAGACCCCTATTTTAACAAAAACAGTGAGCCCTCCTGAATATCTCCCAGAATTACAGATCATTTCCCTTTAACATGGTAGCATTCATAACCATTAAATAAATAAGATCATCTAAATAATGCCATGTTTCTTGTACACAAAGCACGTCAAATTTTTTCCAGAAATTTAGTTAATTCTTTATCATGACAAACTTTATTCCAACCAGCAATATTCCAAGAGAGAAGTTGTATACTACTCTTGTTTTTCTTAACTATTAAAGCAAATTGCTCCAAGGGTTTCACTTGTCAATTATTATAACCCACAATTGCCTTAAATCTGTTCTCAAGAGGGATAGAAAATTGCTCTTGTATAATTAAGGGGCCTGTAACACTGTGGAAAGCTCCAAGATTTGTGAATCAAAAATATTTAATCTAAGACTATCCAATATAACACTTTTCTCTAAAATTAAATCCACTAACACTTGATTATTAACTTAGATATCTACCTGACTTGAATATTGTAATCTCCTTATTACTATTTCATTACCATACCTAAATGGATTATGAAGAAAATGTTTGAACAAACTTTGAATAGTGTTTGTTAGAGTGTCATCATTCTCATTTTCCATAGGTTTTTAACCCAAACGTAATAATAAATATAGTGTCCTTATTAATAACTCTTTGAACAACTACCTGTTTATTAAACAGGTGTCTTTTGGGAAATGTTATTATTAATTCTCCACTTTGAATAGGTTGGCAGTTTAACCACACATAATTTGCCAGTCTTAGAGAACAAAAAAGGACATCAATCACAGAAGCAGCTTCCACCAAAATATTCCTAATTTCCACAATTTCTCCCATGTCCAGATCAAAATCGAACTCCTGCTTCAGTTTTTGTACAAAAGCTCTACTGATATCACTGACATTTTCACCCAACCAATCAATTGGTCCGAGAAACTGTAAGATTGTCGAGAGAATTTGATCACATTCCACTCGTGTCTTATGCATCATCTCAGCGTTTCCTTTCTCTTTATAATTCTTACATTTACTCTGCCTGTTATCCCTTTTTAATCCCACTATTGTCGTAGGTAATTCTGTTTGTTGTGTGATTAAATCAATTATCTCTGTACTGAGACTATGATTATCTAGCCCAGGAGAATCTTCATAATCCTGTGAAATCTCCTGAATTTCTTTATCGCCAATCTGTACAGTACCATTATTTTTCCTAATATTTTTTCCTTTGCTCTTTTTCCCTTTTTTCTTCATCTACATACCTACTCCTTCTGTACTTTCTGTTTTACTTGTTTTTTACTTTTTCCATTTGTTTTCCCCCTAATCTGCTTTATTATGAAACTGTCTTCATTACTACTTTCTGGACTACAAATGCTACTAAAATTTGGTCTACATGCCACATCAGTTGTTTAATCTGAGTTTTCAATTGAGATACTTTTGTTTTCCATAGATGGCATCCTTAATAGAATGTCATCTTGTTTAGCTTTATTTGATGCCACTTCAGCCCCTAATGACTCCAATAGGTCTTTATTAGCAATCAGTTGTTCTATTGTAACCCCCACCCCCTGCATTTTTGCAAACAACAGGTGGTATGCTGTTTGAATCTGACAGCAGCACCAGGTGGGGACTGGGTTTGGGGAGGAATAGGTTACTCGGCACAAGGGCTAGGTTTGGCTACTCTGCACAGGGGCACCCAAGTAAATCCGAACACAGGAAGCAATAACTGCAATGTCCAATACCAAGAATGGGATTCTAAAGTGTGGCTTTATTCACATCCAAGCAGAACAAATAAAGCAAAGACGGACCCCCACAGGGCTACACTTCTGGTAATGCAGAATAAAAAGAATCAGAACACTTCCTCAACAATTCAGCCCTCAGGCTCTGAACACACTGGGCACACAGCTCGGAATTACATACTGCTTCAGGTACACAGCCTGAACTTGTACACTATTCTGGGATTTCCCTGGCTTGGCTCCCCTGCCGGCCACTCGCACACCTTCCATTTGTCATGGAAACATTTTCTGGTGGCTGCCTAAACCACCTAAGAACCTTCGGCTCCATAAGGGAAATTTCCTTTTAATCCCATGTCTGGGTACTTTCCTCAGCACTGGCCAAGTACCTGAGACAAAATAAAAGTGCCACAGATCAAATCCGTAGAGGTAAATTTGGTTACTACTGATGGGGGTCTCCCCACCTCTCGCTTCCACAATTCATACCCGCCATTTCTCTGGACATTAAACATCTCTTTCTGTAAAGCTTGGCAATGTAGATTAAAGGGTAAATGCATGTCACATTTCCTCTACTTGTCTTTGCTTTCCCATTGTGCTGGACTTGAATATAATTTTACTTGGCTTAGCCCATTACTCTAGGCCTCCCACTGATTAAGGAGTCCAATCCCCATGTTCCAACAGTTCAGGTGAAAACATAGGCCCTATGTCAGAGAGGACTCACCCTTTGGTTGCAGGTGTCACACAGGCGATTCCTCACAGGAATTTCTTTTCCACAGCTTCTGGTGCCACGACACAACTTGAAATAAGGCAGCTTCTTCCCTAGCCGGAACCAGGAGGGTTGCCCCTGGAATGACATGCAAACCTTTCCACCCCCATCCCCTCAGGGATGGGGCACAAGGACCAGTAACAGCAGTCTCCACCACTTCACAAAATGCTTACTGTGTTGCTCTTTTGGTGGAAACACACACCTCCCCTACAGTAGCTCTATAACAGAGCTTTAGGCTCAGAGAGCCTGTCCATAGACTGCTGTGCTGCTCCTCTCTTCAAGAATGCACACAGACTCTGTCACACTGTTCAAACTCCCCAACATTCTATCATAACTTCCAACTGCAGATTCCATTGTGGCTCATGCTGCTGCAATAGTTTTATGGTGATGTCATCCCTCAGTCTCAGCTGAGACTGAGAACAGAGTGAGACAGTGTGAAATCCATTTAACTGGAGTTTCACAAGCTGCCTTCCCTGCCTACCACTAGGTCTTACTGGGATTCTAGTAACCCCTGGTAACAGGGGGGTTGCACTATTATCAGAATATTTGCATGATGTTGATTTTTTAATGTTTTAATCACATCCTCACTTAAGCAGGTAGGCCAGCTAGGACTAAACCATCCATTTTCTGGAGTACCTGTATGTCGTGGATTTGATGACCTATCAACATTTTTATTACAATTTTTACTTCTTTGTATCTGAGACATTCTACTTTCACACTGTTTTAAGCTATTTATTGTTGCCTGCAGATCATGAATCATGTTATTCAATGTGTGAGCATCTTTAATAAATGCTGAGTTATCTAAATTCCTTGAGTTTGCTTCAATGTACTCCAAGTCCCATATCTGAGGAGTTTTCTCCAAATCTTTATCATTAAGTGCCCTAGCACTTTTATCAGATGTCAATGATATCAGAAATGAGTTGTCTCCCCCTATTAGGGAACAAGCATCTGCTCTACTTGACTGTGAAATTCCCACTTCATGTTGTAATCCTACTTCCTTAAGTGGCAGTAGAGTAGATGTAGTACTACCAGTCATTTTGGTTTCAACCGTTGCATACATATGATCAGTAATTTTTGTTTGTTTTGTATTACTAATACCCTTCCTATCTGGTAATTTGTCACATAATGGTGACAAATCCGGATCAGCTCGTCTTTGACATCTAGTAGTAACCATTTTCCCCCCATGAGAAATGGCACCTACAAAAGACTCTAGATTTTAACAAGTATATTTCAGCAGCAGATATTCATACAGACAGTCACACAACTTTATGAGTCCATGAAATAGTCCATATGTGTTCAAAAGGCCCAAAAAATAAATCAAGTCTGTTTGTTCAACCCTACAATCAGCTCGAATCCTCACAGGAATTCTGGTGACTCAAGACTCTTAGATTTCTTCTCACATATAGTAAACAACTGTTTTAAGCATCGAGAGACTAATGCAACATTATGTCCAACTTTATTTTAAAAATTTCTACTCCGAGTGGCGCTCGCGCCACTCATGCTCGTGCTATCACACTTGTGCGATAGCAGCACGAGCCTTTTTATAGGTATACTGCCCCCCCTCTTCTGCTGACGTCTGCTCTCTTTCATTGCCTCTCTTACTGGAGGCCCAGATTTCAGGTGTATTTACTGGGAGATTTAAACACACAGCCAGTTCAATAACAGTTGCAGAGAGGAGCCATGGCACAAGTCCAAAAGACTCAGTAGTTACAAATGCTGCTCCTTCACACATGGACTCGCTCACAAAGCTTATTGCAGAGGCTAGGAATGAACCGGGTGTAATCAGGTTGATTGGTTTAGACACTGATTCAATCAGGCTACAAGGTATGCACTTTAGAGTCCCTCAACACAATCACACACACACTCTGGGTACCCAGTGGCGAGGTAGGCTAGCTTGACACATTGTCTGGGGTATGCCGGTATTGCAGCTGGTTGGGGCCCTGTAATGGAAAGACAAGTCATGCACAATAACCCACAATTTGTAATCCAGAGCCAGGAGGCTCAGTTCGTGATAATTAGACAAAACAATTAAATCAGATGACACACTTTGATTGAGCTGTTGTTGCAGGGAGCTGTCCTGGTGTTTGCTCACGCTACCCAGGACAGGACACGGGATGGCTGAAATGGAGACTGCAGGGTGACTTGCTGGTTTGCCAGGAGGATCAGGGCCCACACGATTCACTGTGGTGTCATTCCTGTTCATGATGTTGAGCAGGGGGAAGATCCCCAGGCAGGCATCTCGTCGATGGTCTTCTCTGTGGTGTGAGTAGCTGGCTGGGCCAAGGTGGCAGGGCCCAGGCCAGGTGAACAATTCAGATGGCAGTCCGGTAGTGCTGGATTCAGCTTCCAGCAAGTGTGACACAAGCAGGCAGTAGGGAACCAAATCATGACCCACTAACACCATTCAGCACACTTACAGTAAAGCAAGGTAAATACCACAGTTTGTATGACAGTCTGATCACAATCACAGTGTCTCTGTGCAAACCTTACGTTCTGTGGTCGTTTCAGACTTCCTGACAGGCCGATCGCATGGAGCAAATCTTCGGCCCTCTTCAGGTAATAAGGCAGTCACAATTCGCTAATTCAGGTCGCACTCTTGTTCGGATTTAGTCCGGTTTAAATTCAAGCTAAAGGATTCCCTCATGAGGGACAAGTAGGCAGGCAGGCCAAACACAGCCTTTCCACCAGTTTCCCGCGTGACTACATAGGAGCAGCTGCTTGAATATCTCAAGATGTTCACTCTCTCAACTACAATCTCAGACTGACTCTCTGCTGCAGGCAGCTCGGGACTTTCCCTCTGATCCAAAAGGTTTGATTCGTTGATTCATCTGTCTGTCACAGCAAAGGCTCCCCCTCCAGGTCCATTTAGGAGCCAAAAAGGAGAAAACTACAATTCCTACAGAAATTCACTCCCACAAGACCCTTGGGGGCAGGCTCTATTTTAGGGCCCCCAAAGGTACTGATTGGCCCACAATGGCAGTCCAGAACCAAGATGGTGGTGATTTACAGAAATGTCAATGCTGCAAAGAAGGCAGGTTAGACAAACTTCAATATCATTATTATTAGAATAGATAATCAGCAAATAAGTACAGCTGCTAACAGAGCTCCCTCTGTGCAACTAGCAATGGCAGAATGGAGCAATTATCTGGCAGCCCAGGTGGGACTTGAGCTTAGAAACACTCAGCTCCCACCCAGATTAATTATACACTGTGATATAGGCAGCTCTTAAAAAGACAGGACACAGAGGCTATAAGGGCACTCACATGCAGTAGCTTTTAAACGGTTAGGACACAGGACACCAGCCTGGCAGCAGGCATTTAGGCACACCCAAGGAAGACTTTCGGGAACCCCCATTTGTAGGGCGGTTACACCCTTCCCTGCCTGGAAATACTTGGCATCCGCGTCAAGTCTACACCACAAGAATATTGAACAGACAATATACTACACAAGATATATGTGACATTAGCATACTATACAAATAATATGTGATGCACCAGTAAACGTAAACCTTTCAACATTACTATACATTTTCACTACACTTCACAATACTATATCTACATTGACAATAGTTATGCATGTTTCATACACATGATACTGATTCTACTATGATTAACATACTATCAATATTACACATTGATTCAGGTTACAACTTCTTGCATATTGAACAGTGTAATAGGGGGCCCTTCCCTATCAGCTAACTTGGGGCTAGATGGGGCAGGGGCACCATATTCTGAGGGAAGAACAATTAACCTAGAGTTGGCAGACAGGCTCAGTTTGGGAAGTGAGCTCTGAGAAAAGTAGACACCTTTGTGAACCACATTGAGAGGCAAATTCACTGGCCTTACAGGGGAGTCATAACTAAGGCAAAGCACTGGCTTGACAGCTCATCCAGACTTTCTGGGGGGTACAGACACAGGCTCTGAGCAATCAACACTGGCACTGGACTCTTCTTCTGTTGTGAGGGGTGCCTCTGCACGGGTTGAAATATCCAGATTGAGTACACTGCTGGCTCCTTGCTCTGTAGGTTCTGTGCCCTCAATACTTAGCTCTCTATTATCTTCAGAACAGGGCTCAGGTGACTCACCCAGGGGGAACTCTGGACTTATTGAACTTGGTGGCACAAGAGGGTTGCTGTCAACATTGTCATCTCATTCTGCAGGTTCTGGTATATTACCAGGGAGGTTTACTACATTGGATCCTTTCTCGGGTAACTCAAACAGTTCCACTAGACACTTCAGACATAATAATCTGCACCTCTCTTTCAGGAGGCATTGGTATCAAAGAAGAAGCTGGAGGTTTTGCACAATCCTGAAGGCCCAGCCTCATCCCCGTTATTATGCATAGGGTTTCCTCGGAATAACTGACTCAGTTCATAAGGATAATAAGCATTGTCACACTCACTTTTATCAGAGGTAGACTGACAGTCACTATCATTCTGGGCCTGCCTGGGGAAGACCTTGGGCCTGGAACAACTGGGGCAGGTTGACTCTGTCTCTTTTTAGCAGCAGCATGAGTCACCGGCGCAGCTGAGGTGTCACTTGTCGGTTCAGCATCAATGATCACTTGCAATGTGATTGTCTTTTTATATTATTTTTTATTTATTGGTGTATTGTGATTGTTGTTAATTATATGTGGTTTTAGTGATTTGATGTCATGTCCTTTTAATGTGGAACCTTAGTTTATTTTATTTGTGACATGGAACTTCATTGAAAATGAGCTCTGCTCAATTGAATGTATCCTTTCATTCATTATGAATAAAAAATTATTTACTACTACATTTACTACTTGGCCGATGGGCAGTAAGTGGTTCCTGTGCATGGTCTTGACAGCTTTAGAGTCATTTTCAGCACGCACTTTGTACACCGGCAGATCGTCCAATTTGCCAACTACTACATGGGGGAGATGGTGCCACCTATCAGTGACTCTATGGTTGCCATGCAGTCCCAAATTACGTAATAGCACTCAATCCCCAGGCAACAGCTCCTAAGCCTTTACCCTTCGACCATGTCTCTCTTTGTTAGCAAGGTTTCGTTTGGCAGCCATTGTTTGAGCCAGTTGATACACATGGTTCAACTGAGCTTTCAGTTTCTGTACATATTGTAATAGTTCTCAGTTCAGACCCCATGTGGGGAGACCTCAAAGCAAACATCTATGGGTGACTGGACTTCCCTCCCGAACATGAGACGATAGGGAGAGAATCTGGTAGCATCACTTTTAGTGCAATTGTAAGCGTGTACCAAGGTGCTAATCTGCTGACTCCACTTAGACTTGTCTCTAGGATGAAGGGTGCCCAACATGTCCAGAAGGGGTCGTTTAAAGCGTTCTGGCTGGGGTCCCCCTGAGGGTGATAGGGAGTGGTTCTGGACTTCCGCACCCCCCACAGGGAGAGCATTTCTTTGATTAGTCTACTTTCAAAGTCTCTTCCTTGGTCAGAATGGATACATTGGGATACACCATAGTGGACAAAGAACTTTTCTACTAGCACCTTGGCCACCGTAGTGGCCTTTTGATCCTTGGTTGGGAAAGCTTATATGTAACGGGTAAAGTGATCAGTTACTAGCACTACATTACCAATGTTCCTTTGATTGGGTTCCAGACACAGGAAGTCTATGCAAACCAGCTCCATGGGGGCACTGGTAGCAATGTTGATAAGTGGGGCAGCTTTCTGGAGCAAAACTTTCTGTTGAAGGCAGCGACTGCAAGTTTTGACATGATTCTCAACGTCTGCCCCCATTTTTGGCCAATAGAATTGGGAATGTACTAAATTGAGAGTCTGATCAATACCGAGGTGTCCCATGTGGTTATGGAGGACCTCAGTACCAGCAGTTTGAAAGCCGTGGGTAGGACCAACTGCTGCTTGTCCACTTGACCTCAACAATCTGCGGTCTCTCAAAGTAATAACTGATCATGTAACTTTAATCTGGAGCCTTCATTGAATAACATTGCAGTCTGTAAGTCAGTAGAACGTAATTTAGGCACATATTTCCCTGCACACAGGGTATCAAGTGCGATCTGAGTAATGGGGTCTTGGGATTGAACCCACTGAATGCTGTCACTATCAAACTGTGGCAAAGCACTGCAATTGAATGCAGAGAAATGACAATAGGCAGCTGGTGTGCAAGTATCGGGGCGCCCCAAGCAGTCCACCAGCCAGTCCACGGTGTCTGCAGACAATTGCTCATCTTTGTCAAACTTTTGGCACAACTCTTTAATAGAAGATTCAGACAGCCTCACCCAATTGTCTTTGGAACTTGGCCACTGTGAAAGGGCGTCAGCATCAATATGGTTCAGTCCAGGCCGGTATTCAAGTGCAAAATCATAAGTTGATAGGGCAGAAAGCCACCGGTGCCCAGTGGTGTCCAACTTGGCTGAAGTCTGTACATACATTAAAGGGTTGTTGTCAGTCTTTACTAATATCTTGGCCCCTTAGAGGTACTCATGAAACTGATCAACTATAGCCCACTTTAGAGCAAGGAACTCCCACTTCTGAACTGGATAATTTTGCTCAGATGGTGTCAGGCTGCAACTGGCGAAAGCCACAGGTCTCCAGCCATCTTCATACTCTATATATAGCACAACCCCAAGTCTCTTCAGACTGGCATCCATGTGAAGGACGTATGGCTTGGTGGGATCAGCATATGCAAGGACTGGGGTGTGGGACAGCTGATAGATGATTTCAAAGAACGCCGCTTCGTACTCGGGGGCCAACGGGTCCCAGAGGGTTCACTTGTTTGAAAATACACCTTTTCTTCTTCCTTGAAGGACGCCTTCTTGTATCTGTGGTTGGTAGGAGGATAGCCTTGGGTAAGGTTAAGGAGCGGTCAGATTACCTTTGAATAGTCCTTAATGAATCAGCGATAGTAGCTGCAGAACCCCAGGAAACACTTTAGCTCTTTTTCAGTTGGTAGGCTGGGGCCAGGTGGTCAGGAACTCCACTTTACTGGGGTTCATCTGTATCCCATCAGCTGACACTATGTGTCCCACATATTTCACAGACACTTGAAAAAACTGGCACTTGTCTATGGATAACTTGAGGCTGAATTCTTCCAAACTATCGAGGACTTTGAACAGTCTGGTCTCATGTTCCTCTAGCATGCATCCAAAAATGATGACATCTTCCAAGTACACTAAACATTCCAACAGGTTCATGTCTCCCACCACACGTTTCACCAATCTCTGGAAGGTGGCAGGGGCACCCGAAACCCCCTGTGGCATCCTCAGGAATTTGTAGAACCCCAAAAGACAGATGAAGGCTGTTTTCTCATGGTCCTCCAGGGCCATCGGAATCTGATAATATCTGCTGTGAAGATCCAGTACTGAGAACCACTAACTCTGGTTCAGGCAGTCCAGGGCATCCTGTATACGTGGCATGGTATATTGATCTGGGACAGTCTGCCGGTTTAGGGTCCGATAATGCACACAAATCCTCACAGACCCATTCTTCTTGCACACAACTACGATGGGGATGCATAGGGACTTCTTGACTCTTGAATAATACCAGCAGCTAGCATCTCCTGTAGGTGCCTCCGAACATCATCTATATCCTCTGGGGCAAGGCAGCCGAATATTATGCTCAGCACCACGGATGCATCCCATATCCCATTCTTTCATCGAAAACACCTAGTCCTTCTCGGCAAGCTTCTTGCTAATTCGAGCCTTCCACTCAGCAGACAAGGGTGAATCACCGAAGTCAAATAGGTCTGGGGTCACTTCCTGCTTTCCACCAGAATGCTTGTGGCTGTGTAATACTGCAATGTCTGTGTAGTGTACTGTAGCCAGTGTGCACCCCCTGTTCACCCAGACTTCTCGATCTGACATGTTTTGAACCTGGACCATCACTCATTGTGCATAGGCATGGGCATGGGCAGGTAGAATACTGGGTTTAACCAACAACCCCTCTGGCAATTTCCCTTCACCGGGAGCATCTAGCATCAATATTTTATTTTACGCATCCTTCCAAAGACAAGCTTCTCCATGAATGCTGTATTGAGCGTTGGCTGCTACCACTAGACAGTTGGGATCTTTCTTCCACACTATCCCCACTGGCTCATCTCTGTCCACATAGAAACATGGAAACATAGACGATGATGGCAGATAAGGACCACAAGGCCCATCTAGTCTGACCATTTCATTTTCTACCTTATGAACATGCCTCAGTAGTCTACGTCTGCAGGTCATAGGCTCTCTGGATCAAGGCTGGAATTTGGAATTCTCAGGGCTCGCCCAGTCTGTTGCCCTTGTTTCTCATGGCACAACTGCGCTAGCCTTCCAAACGTGGGCATTTGTTCCGATGAGCAGTGGAACCCCATCATATAATCTGGTAGGGAGACACACCAGAGCTAGCGTCTCAACCTGTTCATCCACTCCAGCCACTGCAGTAGGGAACGACAACCAGATCTGAATATATCCCAAGTAGGGGTAGGACTTCTTGCTTAACCCCCACACATGCAGGCCTTCCAGCAGTTGTAGGGGCACATCAGACAGGTGATTTTGGTACCAATCTTGAAACACTATAGTCACTTGGGATCCACTGTCAAGCACTGCCCTGGTGGATACACCATTTACTGTTACAGTGGTCTCCATGGATAGGCCTATCACTTCGGACCAGTCAGGGGATGAGGACTTGGACATCTGCATTATAGCTGTCTTGGATGAGTAACTCCATCTGGTAGGCCCAGCCTGAGGCCGTATATTGCTTCGCTGAATTAATGCCAGCAGCCGTGTAGTAACCTTTCTCAGATTCTCAGGTGAGTTGCAGTTAAACCTGGTATGCCCGTCTTCTCCACAGTGATAGCAAAAGATGGGCTTCTTGGAGTCCCTAGTGGAAGGAGAGTCATTCCCCTGCTTGGGCATAGTAGGTGAGTCTCGGGGTCCCTCGCTAATCTGTGACTTGCTTTCCTTGCTTTCTGGGCTTCCCAAGGGGTCAGCAGCTTGCGTAGCTTGGAGAAGGTCTCCCACCAGGACTCAGTTCTCATACTTCTTCCAGCAGGTTACCCTCAGCCCAGTTTTCAGAGGAGATGATAGGCACCCCCACTCCCCCAGGCGGGACCTCGTTCTTTGACTTGGGAGGTGCCTGACAGGGTTTAGCATCTTTTGCCACCTCAGCAGCTTGTTGACTGGCTCTCAGCTCTGTCAGTTCTTTAATCAGTTTCCACATCTGTTGCAATTCAGTCTCATCACTTCTTTCAGGGGTCTGACAGGTATGGGCAACCCCGGCACAGGGCTCCTATCCCTCTTCATCATTCTCTGCTTCATGAATTTCTTTCATGAGGTACCAGTATTCAGGAGGATCAGTCTTCCTGTCTTGCAATTTAAGTTTTAGCATCATCACGCTGGAGTACCTGGCTGATTTTAGGATATGGTCTAACCTGACCCGATTCAATTCACTAGCAGGCACCCCTCCTTTTCTGTGGGCCCTCTGCAGAGCCCTCTCAATTCTGGTAACAAACATAGACAACTTCTCATTCTTCCATTGTTTTGCAGATTTAAATTTCAACATCAAATCATCCCCTGACTCAGTGCTACCAAAGACCCCCTCCAAAGCACAGAGGTATTCAGCAGTAGTGGCCTCTGGGCTGGTAGATCAGAGAAAATGAATGTCCTCCAGTGCAGGGCCCCTCAAGCTCTCCATGAGCCTGATCCTTTTCTCCCCCTCTGAGCACTGCCACTCCTGGACCAGGGGGGTGGCATAGTCCATCCACGTTTCCAGGTCGTCCTACCCTACAGGCACTGGGACCATGCCCTAGAAGAGTCTAAGTCTACGGTAAGAGTCCAGGTGTACAGATAGTATCACTATGGGGAAGGTGACCATAGGGGAGGCCCGCTATAGGAGACTGCAAGGGAGTGGTATCTTCAGAAAGATCTAGCATCTTTACTAACTCTTTGGCAAATCACCCCTCAGAGGCTAACATTTTGAGCAGCTTATCTTTGAAGCCCTCTATGCTGGTGGACCCTCCAGGAGTAGCTGGATCACTGTGCAGATGAATGACCCTACACCCCTTCTGGGACCCTTCAGCCTCAGGCAAAATAATAGGGAGCACCTTCTCTGGGCCGATGGGGAGGCTGCAGGAGCCACCATAGTTTGATCAAATAGGTCTGAATCCCTCCCTTTAGCCTCAACCTTCCCCAAGCACTTAACTTTTTCAATGGTCTCTACAATAACTGCATTAGTGGTCCCTAATGGGACATCCATTAACAGAAGAGCTTGATGGGGATTCACCCCCCTCAACCTCACTCCACCCCATCATACAATGCACTAACAGCTTGTGAGGAACGAGTTTAAACTTAGTAAACGCCTCCATTTTGTTACAACTTTTTGAACATGGGGTTGTAGTACCCACATCTGACCACTATAAGGCGCAAATCCCAGTGGTGCCTCCAAGATGTAACCCACTAGGTGGCACTATCCTAAGGGTTACTACCCCTGCCTGCGTGACTAGGTGCAGGTTAAGGGGCTTGGGTACTGAAAACGGGTGCCTCCACCCAGAGGAGATGGTTAGTGGTAGCATAGCTGACCTGGGTACAGCCCTCTGGGATACTGTGACCCCCCTCTTTCCCCTCTAGTGGCCTAAACAATGAACAGAATACACAGGTACAATAGCCCCCAAACAGCAAATATATCCTCACTCTGATTGCACTTACCACCATAGAAACATAGAAACATAGAATTTGACGGCAGATAAGGAACGCTTGGCGCACCCAGTCTGCCCATTTCCCTACCTAATGGATAAGCTGCAGATCCTAGTTAACCAGCAGCCTACTTCTTCCTACCCCCACCCCCTAGAATTGCCTTATGACTGTTCCATGCATGCTTGAATTCCACCACTGTTTTTGACTCCACAACCTCCTCTGGAAGGCTGTTCCATACATCCACAACCCTCTCTGTGAAAGAATACTTTCTTAAATTACCTCTGAGCCGCCCCCCTTCTATCTTCAAATTGTGCCCCCTTGTTCTTGCACACCTCCAACCAGGGCTGGTTCCACATGTTCTGCCCTGGAGACCCCCTGTAAAGTAAGGTTAAACACAGCAAGCAATAGTACCTCAGTGCTAGTTGTACAGAAGCGCACCACAGGCAGGTTAAGAGCAAAAAGATTCAGATCTGATTTATTCAGGGTAAATAATCAAGGAAGGGGCGTAATCAGGTTAATTGGTTTAGATACTGATTCAATCAGGCTGCAAGGCATGAACTTTAGAGTCCCTCAACACAATCACACACACACACTCTGAGTACCCAGTGGTGAGGTAGGCTAGCCTGACACATTGCCCGGGGTAGGCCAGCATTGCAGCTGGTTGGGGCCCTATGATGGAAAGACAGGTCATGCACAATAACCCACAATTTGTAATCCAGAGCCAGGAGGCTCAGTTTGTGATGATTAGACAAAACAATTAAATCAGATGACACACTTTGATTGAGCTGTTGTTGCAGGGAGCTACCCTGGTGTTTACTCATGCTACCCAGTACAGGACACAAGATGGATGAAATGGAGACTGTAGGATGACTTGCTGGCTTGCCAGGAGAATCAAGGCCCACACAATTCACTGTGGTGTCATTCCTGTTCATGATGTTGAGCAAGGGGCTGATCCACAGGCAGGTCTCTCGTCGATGATCTTCTCAGTGGCATTAATAGCCGGCTGGGCCAAGGTGGCAGGGCCCAGGCCTGGTGAACAATTTGGATGGCAGTCCGGTAGTGTTGGATTCAGCTTCCAGCAAGTGTGACACAAGCAGACAGTGGGGAACCAAATCGTGACCCACTAACACCATTTAGCACACTTAGAGTAAAGCAAGGTAAATACCACAGTTTGGCTGACAGTCAGGTCACAATCACAGCGCCTCTACACAAACCTTATGCGCTGTGGTGGTTTCAGACTTCCTGACAGGCCGATCATGTGGAGCAAGTCTTCGGTCCTCTTCAGGCAATAAGGCAGTCACAATTCGGTAATTCAGGTCACACACTTGTTCGGATTTAGTCCAGTTTAAATTCAGGCTAAAGGATTCCCTCATGAGGGACAAGTAGGCAGGCAGGCCAAACACAGCCTTTCTACCAGTTTCTCGTGTGACTACGCAGGAGCAGCTGCTCGAATATCTCGAGCTGTTCACTCTCTCAACTCCAATCTCAGACTGACTCTCTGCTGCAGGCAGCTCGGGACTTTCCCTCTGATCCAAAAGGTTTGATTCATTGATTCATCTGTCTGTCACAGCAAGGGCTTCCCCTCCAGGTCCATTTAGGCGCCAAAAGGAGAAAACTACAATTCCTACAGAAATTTATTCCCACAAGACCCCTGGGGGCAGGCTCTATTTTAGGGCCCCCAAAGATACTGATTGGTCCACAATGGCAGTCCAGAACCAAGATGGTGGTGATTTACAGAAATGTCCATGCTGCAAAGAAGGCAGGTTAGACAAACTTCTATATCATTGTTATTAAAATAGATAATCAGCAAATAAGTACAGTGTCTAACAGAGCTCCCTCTGTGCAACTTGTGATAGCAGAATGGAGCAATTATCTGGCAGCCCAGGTGGGACTCAAGCTTAGAAACACTCAGCTCCCACCCAGATTAATTATACACTGTGATATAGGCAGCTCCTAAAAAGACAGGACACAGAGGCTATAAAGGCACTCACATGCAATAGCTTTTAAACGGTTAAGACAAGGACACCAGCCTAGGTGGCAGCAGGTATTTAGGCACACCCAAGGAAGCCTTTCGGGAACCCCTATTTGTAGGGGGGATTACACGAGGTATTTAAGAATGTGGGGGAGGGAGGTGGTCATGGAATACAGAAGCAAACATGACTTTAGAATGCCAAGGTCATATGCAATTTTAGTATACTGAGGGGATGAGATTTCAGAAAGCCAGCAAGTTGTAATTTTGAAATGTAGCAAGGGCACGCAGTCTCAGAAAGCATATGGGATGGGACACATAATTTTGGAATGTGGCAGGGATGCTGAAATTTGGAACGTGGCGATGTCACAAACTGTTAAACAGTGGTAGAGATATACAGTTTTGGAATGTGGGGGACATGGTTGTAGAATGTGCCAGGGATTTGGAATTTCATAAAGTGTCAAGGATGTGCAATTTTAGCCTGTGGTGATAATGCCCAGCTTCAGAATCTGGTGGTGATACCTTGAGTTCAGATTGTAGTGGAAACAGGCAATTCTGTAAAGTGGCATGAATACAGAATCACAGAATGTGGCAGGGATGCACCATTTCGAAATATAACAGGGACAGAACATGGTGGGGATGCTTAATTTTGGAACACGGCAGGGATACACAATTTAAGAATGTAACATGGACAGAACATGGTGGGGATGTTTAATTTTGGAACATGGCAGAGATAAACAGTTTTGGAATGTGATAGGGACAGAACATGGTTAGGATGCTTAATTTTGGAACATGGCAGGGATACACAATTTCAGAATGTGACAGGGCAGAGCGTGGTGGGGATGCTTAATTTTGGAACATCTCAGAAATATACAGTTTCAGAATGTGACAGTGACGGAACGTGGTGGGGATGCTTAAGTTTGGAATGTGGCAGGCATGCACAGTCTTGGAATATGACAGGGACAGAACATGGTGGGGGTGCTTAAATTTGGAACATGGCAGGGATACACATGTAATCTCCCCAAAGTGAGCCTACCTGCTGTGGCACCCTCCCGGCTCTGATGGTTCTCCCCTTGGCACTGTTTATTCCTGGGGCTGTGGTGGGAGTCATGCCTTGCAAATCCCTGTTGCAGCATGTGGCCATTCTCTCCTGGTGTCTGAGCCCATTTGGGGCCGGGCCAAGTGCCGAAGTGATGATTTCTGCAACTGGATGCGAGGATGTGTGGTTCCGGGTCCAGTAAAGGACCAGACCAGGCTCAGGGACCACAGACGTAAATAAATATTTTATATAAAGATGGCAGTCCACATGCTATGCACATGCACGGATACTGCCAGAGTTAGGAAATTTAAAGGAGCAGTGGCTTCTATTGCGGCCATAGTTTTCGGTGCTGGCTGGCACCATGGGGTGCACTGGAAATACTGGATTTTGGACTACAAGTCCCTTGGGGCACAAAATTGGTGGCAGAGGATTCAGTCCTTGATTGGACCACTGGTTTTGGCATCAAAAGGACAAGAGCCCTTATAAGAGAGGGCTGAGAGGGATTCGAGAGATCCACAAGAGGGAGAGAGAAGGAAGAGGTCGGTGTGGGGCGCTCGCCTGCTCGGCCATGCGGCTGCTGCTGTGGTGTATTAATTTAAATAAATGCGGCCACCTGAGGAAGAAATGAAGAAGCAGAAGTACAACTTGTGTGGAGTCCTGGGATTCTCAGCCAGAGAATCCAAAGAGGAAAGCTGCTGCTAACCCCTAGCAGAGACGTGAGGTGAAGGGGCATTTTTCAAGGGAAAGCCTTATCCTAGGTGGACTGTGGCTTGGAGCTGGATGGAGGCTTGTGGCTGGGCCTGGTTTGGCTCAAGGGATCTGGGTCCTGGGACCAAGGTGGTGGCAGTGGGTCCCAGGACTACCTGGACGTTGAGTGCCACTGCATGCTGAGGTGCTCCAGTGTGTGTGAATCTGTAATAGGCTGGAGGAGACCTGTGGGACTAGTCATTGGGGAAGAAGGCAGAGTGGCAGGCTGTGTTCAGTTTTCTCATGGCAATTCAGCTAAGCCCCACAAAAGAAGCTGTTCTGGACTGGGATCACTGCATGAGGGATTTGTCCAAACGTACGGGATCACCAGGGAGAATACCCCGGGGATGCTCCTAGCAATGGCATAGCATCAGTGATCAGGTGCTGGACTGTGTTTGAAGGGTCTTGCTCCCGCACTTGTCATATGTAGTAGTAGTAGTAGTAAAAATTGTTATTCAATTGACAAGCAAAAGAATAGGAGACTCGATTGAGGCAAGCTCATTTCCAGCGAGGTCCTTAGTACAATTATTCCTGGTTACAGCATATATAAAAAATTACTACAGTAAATATTACATATATAAATATACATACAGTATAAAATAACATCACACCAATTATTTAAATTACAATTAACTACTTAAGATCTATATAATAGATCTACATAGACAACACAGGTCACATTCATTCACATACATGTACAAACCTTCATCATAGTTAATACAGAGTATTCATGGTAATTCAATATTAAACATTTTACTGACTTCAGTTTTAAGCCATCTTTTTACTACTCCAAGACAAGGACTAGAATTGTCATTTTGGCTTTAACTGCTCCAGTAAATGAAGGGAACCCCATTAGATCAAAGATGCAGCACTTGTTCTAAAGCTTGTGCAGGAGGAGCATCGAGCGAGGGGGGCCATAAGTGTTCTGTGCACCCCTTGCAGGTCAGAGCTCCTGGTAAGAGTGTGAAGCTGAGAGTCAAAAGTCTAATGCTACCTGTGTATGTGGTCTTTTCAACCACAAGCTACTGACTGTGTTGGGATGGTCTGGCCGCCTAAATATCTTATGCAATCGGAACCCCTGAGTCCAAAGTACAGTTCACCTTCTATTGATTCAGCTACTAATGTGACCCCTTGGTTCTGCTTTATTGCTCCATGGAGTGACTGTTTATTTTATGGACTGTTCATTAAAATGGGATCCCCTGTTTTGCAGCTTTGCGTTTGCCTCTTGTGGTTGAAAGAAACTGTTTTGGTGCTACTGCTAAAAGAAGTTGTCTCCACAGCCTTGCACCTAGTGTGTTCCAGAGTGACATCCAGAGCATCAGGGACCAGAGATCCACTGAGGAAGACATCAAGAGGCCTGCCTGGTGAAAGCAGTCTATAAAGGACCCTGGGTGAAGTGTGCAAGGACACGCAGATGAAGGTCTGCGTCATCCCCCGCCGTGTTCCAGCTCAGCACCTTGAGGGTCTGGGGCACCCTGATGGAGTCCATCCATCACCACCATCACCAGTGGACAATCAGGTACTGTTTTTCCATGTCTTGCTTTTGGACTGTGTTTCTTGGCTGTACAGCGCTCCCCCTTCCCTGCAAACTTTACCACCTCAAATACCCCTAGACAGGGAAGTGGAAGGTGCCTACACACAGCTTCAGAATGTGATAGGGACAGAACATGGCAGGGATGCTTAATTTTGGAACAAAGCAGCGATACACAATCTCAGAATGTAACAGGGACAAAACATGGTGGGGATGCTTAATTTTGGAATATGGCAGGGATACACAATTTCAGAACATGACATGGACAGAACATGTTGGGGATATTTAATTTTGGAACAAGGCAGGGTTATGCAGTTTCAGAATGTAACAGGAACAGAACATGGTAAGGATGTTTAATTTTGGAACAAAGCAGGGATGCACAATTTCAGAATGTGATAGATACAGAACATGGTTGGGATGTTTAATTTTTAGGAATATGGCAGGGATACACAGTTTCAGAATGTGACAGGGACAGAACATGGTGGTGATGTTTAATTTTGGAACATGGCAGGGCTACAAAATTTCAGAATGTGACAGAGAAAGAACATGGGGATGCTTAATTTTGGAACATGGCAGGGATACACAATTTTAGAATGTGACAGGGACAGAACATAGTGGGAATGCTCAATTTTGGAAAGTGGCAGGGATACACAATTTCAGAATATGACAGGGACAGAACATGGTGGGGATGCTTAATTTTGGAACATGGCAAGGATACACAATTTTGGAATGTAACAGGGACAGAACATGGTAGGATATTTAATTTTGGAACATGGCAGGGTGTGACTAGGTAGAATAGGACCCTGTCCCATTTGTTTTGGAGAAAGTATTTAAATACAAAGATCTGTGTTCTTTCCTTTTCTGTCTCTTCTGTCTGGTTGCGCAACCAAATTTTCCTGTGAGACCTCGAACTTGAACAACCTGACCAGTCTTGCATTCCTTTGCCTCTCACTGTCTCTCAGTTTTCTCTTGCTGTCTTTCTTCCTTGCATATCTATATCTGCTAAAATAAAATATAAGAGAATCAATGTATGGAAATGTAGCTGATATTGGGATCACTTTGGTTTAGAAAATTGTGTTACTGTTGAAATGTATATATTTATAATTTGAGATAACTGTAAAAAGCTAGAGGTTACTTGGGTGCAAATGCCTGAGCCTTTTGCAGTTGCTGTGGGGACCTCAGGAAGTTCTCAATGTTCTGGCAGCTCCTGAAATTTACAAAAGACAAGATGCTTGCAAAGGCTGGGGTTGAAAAGAGTTATAAAAACAGCTAAGCTAAGCTGCAAGGGAGATTTTTTACAAGAGATTTTATTTTGCTTCTGTATATAGTTATTCTGAACAGGTTTATTTTTATTTTATGTTACTGCAACTACAAATAAACAGTTTTGTGGAATTTTACAACCACTCCTGGGTTTTCTCAATGTTTCCTGACCTGTGCCTCGACGACACTGGGATACACAGTTTCAGGATGTGACAGGGACAGAACGTGGTGAGGATGTTTAATTTTGGAACATGACAGGGATACACAATTTTAGATTGTGACAGGGACAGAACGTGGTGGGGATGCTTAATTTTGGAACATGGCAGTGATGCACAATTTCAGAATGACGAGGAGGTGCAACTTGTGAATGTGGAAGGGATGTACAGTTTTGGAATTTGGGAGGGACATGCAGTTTTGCAATGTAGGGGGATGTAGAAGTTTGGAATTTGGCAGGGCTGCACAGCTTCAGAATGTGGTGAGGATGTGTAAGTTTGGAACCATTTTCAGTATGTGACAGGAATGTGAAATGTCAGAATGTGGTGGGCGCACAGTTGGGAAAATGGTAGGGATGAACAGTTGTGGAATGTGAATGGGACATGCAGTTTCAGAATGTGGTGGTAACCCATAATTTTGAACCATGGCAGGGATGTACACGAAGGAGGCCAAGAAGGTAGGCAGGGAGGCAAAAGCAGATAAAAAGCTGCATATTGTGGAGGGGGTAATAAGGAGGGGAAAAAGGTTCTTCAGGTTTGTCAAGGATAAAAGGAAGATGAAAAGGTGAATTGTTAGACTTATTGAGGGGGTAGGTAATAGAGGAGGACAAGCTAAAGGCAACCTTTCTTGATGATTACTTCTGCTTAGTATTCACAGTGGAGAATTGTGGACTTCACTTGTAAAGCAGCAAAGGTTGCTGCAAAGGGGATTCCAAAAATGGGACAGGTGATAGTTATAGGCAAAAAGGTAAGAAAATGTCTTGCAGCCCTGAAAACAGATAAGGCTCCCGGGCCAGATGGTGTGCACCTGAGGGTGCTCAGGGAATTTGCATCAGAAGTGGCAAAATCCTTAGCAGGGCTGTTCAATAGCTCACTGCAGTCAGGGGGTTTTCTAAGAGACTGGAGGATAGCAGATGTGATGCCGCTCCACAAGGGAGAGGGCAGGGAGGAACCAAGAAATTACAAGCCCATCAGCCTTAACACCATTGTAAGTAAACTGATGGAGACACTAGTCAATGAGGACATAGTGGAATACCTGGAGAGAAATGGGTTACAGGATACCAGTAGATAAGGGGCAAGCAACAAATTAATATATATCAATATATATAGATATATATATATTCTCTACTCTGACTTCAGCAAGGTATTCGGCTCTGTGCTACACAGAAGGTTGCTGAAGAAATCAAAGGATTTGGGAGCAGCAAAGGACCTAGTTCAATGGATGGGAAGTTGGTTAGGGGGTGACAGCAGAGAGTGATGTTAAACAAGGTCAAACTGGGGGAAAGGGAGGTCACAAATGGGGTACTGCGGTGGGGGATGCAGTCTTGGGATCAATCCTTTTCAATATGGTCATTAGAAACATAGGAACAGGAATGCAGGGCAAGGTGTGTCTCTTCGCAAATGACACTAAACTCTGTGGCATCTGTGGAACAGCCTCCCAGCAGAGGTGGTAGGTGCAGAAGCCTTTAATGAGTTCAGGTATGGCTAGGACACAATAAAGGGCTTAAAGAGCTCCTGACATCTTTGGGCCAAGGCAACTAGCTTCACCTGAGCTCTTTCCTTCTAGCTTGCTTGAAAGGACAGAACTAAGAACCTTACCAGAGTAAGGGAAAGGATTAACAGTTTTGACTAGGCAGATTTACTGTGTGTTGTTGTTTTTATTTTGTACTCACAGGATTGTTACAGTTTGTTGCTAACATTTTATTGCTTTATTTTTCTCTGATTCATGTTGCTGTTGCTGGATATACTTTCTGCTGCATTATTACAAGGTGTGCATACAGGTGTGTGCTAACAGATTACTGCTGTAATCTTCTGATTCAAATTGTCTTTTGCAAGGTATATCTTCTGTTACTGCTTTATTTTTCTCAGTAGCAAGGTGTTTCTTACAGGATATATCTTCTGTGAAATTATTAGAGGTGGTGCTTGAATTTTTTGTGACTTTTTATCATTAGGCTAAGCAAAATTACTGTCTGCCCCTATTTTATTTATTTCTTTTTTGCTGAAAAGTTTTTTTTTTGTCTCAGAGGTGTTGCAGTCTCCTTCTCTGTAGCAAACTGTTTCTTACAGGGTATATCTTAAGCAGTGTCAGTGGCTCAGTAGGTAGCACACTCACCTCTGAGGCCGGGAGATCAGAGGGCTGTGGGTTCAGTTCCCACATCTGGCACTTGGGTTAATATCCCAGTACTGACACTGTAGTGCAGCATGAGAGGGGTGCTGCACTTCTGAGGTGCCGTCTTTCAGATGAGATGATAAACCGAGGTCCCATCTGCCTGGATTGGTGGTAGTTCAGGTGGATGTAAAAGATCCCATGGCATTTATCGAAAAGAGTAGGAGAATTTCCCTGGTGTCCTGGCCAAATTTCCCTCATTCACTAAAAATACCACCAGCAGCTTAATCTGGTTCAAGGGCAGTTGACATTCATCTGTATCCCCTCCCCCAGGTTGTGCCTGAAAATAGACGGAATTTATCTAGTGCACTTACCCGGTCAATAAAAACTAAATAAATAAAATCTTCTGTGAAATTGTAACAGGTGGTGCTTACATTTTTGTGACTTTTTATCATTAAGCTAAACAAAATTACTGTTTGCCCCATTTTATTTATTTCTTTTTGCTGAAAAGGTTTTTTTTTTGTCTTGGAGGTGTTGCAGTCTCCTTCTCACACTGAAGTAGCTAATTGCTTTCCTCCCACAGCTCTTCCAGGGGATTAGGTGTGTATCTGGGGGTGGAGCTGGTAAACTGTCAGTAACTTCCAATGGAAAGAAAGGTTAAAAGGTCAGGTAAGTTGATATCTTGGAGGTAGAAGGCTAAGTTTGCTGGCCAAGGCACCTAGCTTCACCTGAGCTCTTTCCTTCTAGCTTGCTTGAAAGGACAGAACTAAGAACCTTACCAGAGTAAGGGAAAGGATTAACATTTTTGGCTAGGCAGATTTACTGTGTGTTGTTGTTTTTATTTTGTACTCACAGGGATTGGTACTGTTCATTGCTAACATTTTATTGCTTTATTTTTCTCTGATTCACGTTGCTGTTGCTGGATATGCCTTCTGCTGCATTATTACAAGGTATGCCTACAGGGGTGTGTTAACAGATTACTGCTGTAATCTTCTGATTCAAATTGTCTTTTGCAAGGTATATCTTCTGTTACTGCTTTATTTTTGTCTGTAGCAAAGTGTTTCTTACAGGGTATATCTTCTGTGAAATTATTAGAGGTGGCGCTTGAATTTTTGTAACTTTTTATCATTAGGCTAAGCAAAATTACTGTTTGCCCCTATTTTATTTCTTTTTTTGCTGAAAAGGTTTTTTTGACTCAGAGGTGTTGCAGTCTCCTTCTCACATTGAAGACAGGGAGAGTGAGAAAGCAGCCACAGCTTCCTTGAATCAAGGAGGTTATTTTCTAGACTACACTGAACAGAAGTATTACTTTTTGGACCTGTGTAAATAATTAGTATTGATTCTGTTTTTGGGGTGGACTTTTCTTAGTTTTAACTTTAATTTGCCTGGGAGGAACTGTAGCTGGGAGATATTTGCAGTCAGTTGTGACTAAAACTGCTACTTAGCCTTTGTGAAGTAGGTGTCTGAAAGGAAGGAAGGCACTCTCGGGTGGAGGGTAAAGTTGTAGGTGATTGCTTGGACAGCATAGGTTTACTCCCACCCACCCTTCCCTCACCCCACCCGCCTCAAGTGCATGTCTTCCTTTATAGCAGGGGCTCTGACATCACTTCCTCAAAACTGCTAACCACATACACCTGTTCATATCCTTAAAGCCAAAGCACACTGAATAGGGGTAGCGACACTCACAAGCTTGCACACACTAAAATAAGAACAAACAGAAAAAAGCATCTGTAACTGAAAGGGACACAGACATGTGGGGAGTGGTGTAATGCACTGGCTGTAGAGCAGCAGTCTTCTGGGAGACATTCTGGAAACTACATCACTGCCCTATTTTCAGGCACCTCTCTGGTCTGAGGGAGGAGGTTGTTTGTCTCCATGCTGACCCGGCAAGGATTTGGGAAACCTGCTCCCCCCCCCAGGGACCACCCAGGCCACTGTCACTAGCTCAGAGGTTGCCAAGAAAGAGAAGTGGTTGGACCACGGTGGGCTCAGGGAGGGTGAGAGTGGTGGAACGGAGGTGCATCCCTCCCATTGTGCCTCTCCACAATTCATTCGCCACTCTGGTGAAGCATGGTTCCTCTATGGAGGCACCTTCAGTGCAGACCAAGGAGGCTTCTGGGAACCTCCACAATGGAGACCCACAGGAGGATGGCCTAGGACCCTACGGGGGAAGGAAACAACTCCTGGTGGCGGACTCAGTTGTTAGGGGGGTAGAACTGGGTGAAGGAGGGGAAAGGGAGGTAAGGTGCCTGCCTGGCGCCAAGACTTGGAGGGACAGGAAGCAAATTCTCAAGATCGTGGGAGCAGTGGCAAGGGGAGGGAGCTGAATGTCATTATCCACCTAGGAATGAATGACTTGGCTGACAATGGGATCAGAGCAGTACAATAGAAGTTTGTGGAGTTGGAGAGGGACCTTAAACAAGTAGCACACACAGTAACTTTCTCGGAAGTGCTACCTCTCTATGGCATGGATGAGGCTAGGGCACACCATGCCATTGGATTCAATGACTGCTTCAAAAGCTGGTGCAAAGTTCAGGGATTTGGCTTCATTGGGGACTGGGGCTCTACCTGGAGGGATGCAGGTCTATACAGGCGTGATGGTCTGCATCTATCCTGGAGGGGAACCAGGATCCTAGGTGATAGGTTTTAATGCTTCAGTGGCAAGCATTTAAACTAGCCAAGTGGGGGAGGCACTGAAGAGGAGAAGGGAAATCCTAGCCCCCCCCCAAAAACCAGGGTAATTAGTGAGGGAAACACCAAAATAGAGCAGCAATAGAGAGAAGGGCAGGGGTAAATGGAGAAAAGATGAAGGCAGTAGGGGCAGGGATGGGGCAAAAAGAATTAAAGCCAAAAAAAAATGGAGGGTAATGAGTACCAATGCCCATAGTCTAGGTAAAAAGCTCCCTGAAATGGTGGCCTTGATGGAAAAGGGATGCCTGGATACTGTGGCAGTCACAGAAACATAGTACACAGAGAACCATGACTGGGATGTCAACATACCAGGGTACACAATCTACAGGAGGGACAGGGAGGGAAGAAGAGGAGGAGGAGAAGGAGTACAGTAGCTATCTATGTAAGGGAAGGGATAAAAGAAACAGAACTAAAGGGTAAACAGGGAAGACAGGAGGCACTGTGCGTCACCCTGGAGACTGGAAATGGCTCCACAATCCGCACAGGGGTTGTATACAGACTCCCGTCTCAGGGGGAGAAAATGGACAAGAAAATGATAGAAGGCGTCCTTGGGATGGCAGAGAAAGGGGAGATATTGCTGATGAGGGACCTCAATATGCCAGATGCTGACTGGCGCACCTTTGCTGCAGCCACATCCAAGAGCAGGGCCATTCTCGATACTCTACAGGGGGCATGTCTCAGACAGCTAGTTTTGGAACCTACTCGAGAGAGAGCAATCTTAGGCCTAGTACTGTCAAATGGGGATGGAGAGAGGATCTCTGATCTTGAAGTGGGTAGCCATCTGGGAACAAGCGACCACCAAACAGTGTGGGTCACGATAAACTTAGCTATAGAGTCAAGCCACACAAAAGTGAAGGTACTGGACTTCAGGAGGGCTGATTTTGACAAAATGGGAGAGTGCCTCAGAAAAGCACTAGCAAACAGGTAAGAAGGTGGGGTGGAGCAACAATGGGGAAACATCAAATCTGCCATCACAGAGGCAACACGTCTTTGTGTGAAGCAAATAAACAAATCAAAATGAAAGAAAAAAACACTATGGTTCTTAAAAGAAGTGGCGGGGAAGGTAAGGGAAAAAAGGTAGCATTCAGGAAGCATTACGAAACATGGAAGGAGCAGGACAGAGAACTGTACCAGTTAAAGCAGAAGGAAGCGGGCAAGGCAGTCAGAATAGCAAAGGCCCAAACCGAGGAAAAGATAGCCAACTCGGTTAAGAAGAGGGAAAAAACCTTATAGGTGCATTAGGGAGCAAAGAAAGACTAAGGTAGGGATACTGAGGCTGAACAAAGAGGAGGGTGGTTGGGCAGAGAGCAACAGTGAAAAAGCAGGGATACTGAACGAATACTTCTGTTCAGTATTCACAATGGACAAGCAGGGGGAAATACTTAATCCGGTCAATAGAAGCACTCTGGATAGGGAGGTTGATATTAGTCCTTTCACAAAAGAAAGGGTTCTGAAAGAACTGTTAAAACTGAAGGTGGCTAAAGCAATGGGGCCTGATGAGATTCACCCAGAATTTTAAAAGGACTAAGGGAAGAACTAGTAACACCACTGACTTCCCTTTTTATAAAATCATGGGAGGAAGGGGTGGTACCAGCTGACTGGAGGAGGGCAGATGTGATTCCCCTTCACAAAAGTGGGAGCAAGACAGAGGCAGGAAACTACAGACCTGTCATTTTGACCTCAGTGGTAGGGAAAATGATAGAATCACTTCTGAAGGAAAGAACTGTTGAGTACCTAGAGGCCAGTGGGGCACAGGACCCAAGGCAGCATGGATTCACAGTGGGACAGTCATGTCAGACAAATCAAATTGATTTCTTTGACTGGGTGACCAAAGCAGTAGATCAGGGAGGGGCTGTGGACATGGCCTACCTAGACTTTAGCAAGGCATTTGACACAGTCCCGCACAAAAGATTAATAAACAAATTAGCCAGCCTGGGAGTGGGTCCTAGGGTGGTAGCTTGGATAAAACACTGGTTGGACAACAGGACACAGTGGGTAATAGTAAATGGAGTCCACAGTGAAGAAAGGAGGGTTATTAGTGGGGTACCGCAGGGTTCAGTACTGGGGCTGGTCCTTTTTAATGTCTCTATGAGTGACATTGCAGAGGGACTGGAAGGGAAAGTATGTCTCTTTGCAGATGACACAAAGATCTGCAACAGGGTTGATACACAAGGTGGGGTGGAAAGGATGAAAAGGGACTTGGCAAGGTTGGAGGAATGGTCAAATGTATGGCAGCTTAGATTCAATGCAAAGAAGTGCAAAGTAATGCACATTGGAAACAAAACCCAGGGGAAGAGTACACAATGGGGGAGAAATTGACAGCAACAAAAATGGAAAGGGACCTGGGGGTAGTCATATCAGATGACCTAAAGGTGGGCCAGTGATGCGAGAAGGCAGTAAGAAGGGCTGGGGGATACTGGGATGTATAGAGAGAGGCATCACCAGTAGAAAACAGGAAATTGTTGGCCCTCTGTACAGACAGTTGGTAAGACCACATCTGGAGTACTGTGTACAGTTGTGGAGACCCCTTCTCCACAAAGACATAGACAGGATGAAGGCTGTCCAGAGGAGGGCAACCAAAATGATGCAGGGTCTGCATCAGAAGACATATGAAGAAAGACTAAAGGAACTAAAGATGTATAGCCTCGAGGAAAGGAGTGGGGATATGATAGAAACTTTCAAATGCCTCAAGGGAATCAACAAAGTCCAAGAGGGTAGCATCTTTCAGAAAAAGAGATGTGCAAAAACAAGGGGGCACAATTTGAAGATAGAGGGGGGATGGCTCAGAGGTAATGTGAGGAAGCATTTCTTCACAGCGAGGATTGTGGATACATAGAATAGCCTTCCTGAGGAGGTCATGGAGTCAAAAACCATGGGGGAATTCAAGAATGCATGGGACAGACGTAAGGCAATTCTAGTGGGGGGTAGGAGGAAGTAGGGTGTTGGCTAACTAGGATCTGCAGCTTATCCGTTAGGTAATGAAATGGGCAGACTAGGTGGGCCAAGCAGACCTTATCTGCTGTCAAATTCTATGTTTCTATGTTAATCTTTAGACACAATTTGCCTTATATTTCATTTTTCTCCATAACTGTCATCCTTACTTAACTTTATTACTAAGAATATTTGAATGATATCAGGAACTCTGTCACATTTGTTGTGGCTGTTTGGCTACACCTTACAAGACAATTATATTTATAGCACTACACTTTGTTGCTGTAGAGATAGCTATGATGTCATAAACAGGTGATTATGATGTCAAGTGTAGAAAAGCTGTCTGATCAGATAAAGTGTTAGAGGCAGTGATTTTGTTTTTCATGTAGCTGTCCTCCGTAATAAAGAATAAGGGGGAACATTATAGCACATATATGAAATATAAACTGAATTGTGTCCAAATCTTACATTTTGATTAGTTCACCCACTGGTCTCAGGGGCTCTTAAAAGGGACGCTGTTAACCTTTTTTGCATCATATTATTTTTAGGTAAAAAAAAACACATTTTATGATTGCTTACCTTCTCTAAAATTCATTGATATTGTTGGTTGTTTTATCTGCCTCCTTGCTTATTAGAACTGAAATGCGTGGTAATGTATAGCTATACCCAGCTTTGTTTTGCTTCCAGTCATTGATCTTCTCTTAATGCAGCCACTCATGACACAAGTCTTCTGTACACCCACTGCATAATGAGTGGCTAGTTTGTGTTGGGGGTGTAACTAAGTCCAGGAAAGATGCAGTGGGAGCTGGTCAAGAAATGTAAACAGACATGTTTTGGTGTGGTAACACCGATGTGGGGGGCAGCCAGTTTTTTCACTTTTTTAATGCAAAAATGGATCTGAATCTAACTACCAGCTGCACCAACATTCTCTATAGAATGTGGACAACCAAAAGATGTGTTTTTCATACTATAGACACTGTGATGCCTAAGTAGCTGACAGTGTCCCTTAATAGATACTGGGGAGCAATAATGCAAAAACAAAGGGGGTGAAGATAAATCCCATCTAGACTACAGGTCATGGGGTAGGGTAGGGTAAAACCAGGCAGACTGGCTGGACCAATGGTCTTTTTCTGCCAACACTGTCTATGTTTAGCATTTTTAGAATGTGACAGGGGATGCACAATTTTGGAATGTGGCTGTGACACACGGTTTCAGAATGCAGTGGTGGCACAGTTTTGGAATGTGTACACAATTTCAGATTGTTGCAGGGATGCACAATTTCAAAATGTGTCAGTGTTACACAATTTTGAAATGTAGTGGGGATGCACAGTTTTGGAATGTGGGGTGACACAATTCTGGAACATGGCAGGGACACACATTTTTGGAATGTGACAGGAACAAGTACTTTGGGATTGTGGCAGCACCACACAATTTCAGAATATGCTTCAGTACGTGTTGGGGACGTACAATGTCAGAATATGGCATAACTGCAAAATTTTGAAATATGGCAAGGAGTTGGGATACACAACTCCAGAATGTGGCAGTGACACAAAAGTTTGGAATGTGATGGTGACACACAGTGTTGAAATGTGGTAAGGAGGCAACATTTCAGAATGTGGCAGTGACATGCAGTTGTGAAATATGGTAGGTATGCACATTTTTGGAATGTGACAAGGACGACTACTTTCTGAATGTGGCTGGAACACACAATGTTGGAATGTGGTAGGGACAAACAACTTCAGAACAAAAGTGTGTATTCTGCCACACTCCAAGACTGCACAGACTCCCAGCATTCCAAGACTGTGCATCCCACCACATTCCAAGATCGCCTATCTGAGCCACATTCTAAGGCTGCCCATTCCACCACATTCCCAAACTCTCCATCTCTGGCATATTTCTAGATACATGTTCCTGCCACAGTCTAGGACTGTGTATCCCCATCGCATTCTCAGATTGTACATCCCTGGCTCACATTGGGATTACATATCCCTCATTCCAAAATGATGTTCCCCCGCCACGTTCCAAGACTGCTCATCCCTGCCACTTTCTGAGATTGTATGTCCCTTACGTCAAACTGGAGTGACTCTCTCCATTCTGATATTATTTTTTTTCCCAATTGTTTAACCAGGTGAGACACACTAAGCTGAAAGCTTGTTGACAGATGCAACCTGGGAGCACAGGGAAGTTAAGTGACTTGCTCAGGGTCACACAGTACACAAGTGGGGGCTTTGGGATTCAAACCCAGGTCTCCAGATTTGCAGCTCAGAGCCTTAAACCACTACACTATACTGACTCCCTATTACATGTCCTTACTACATTCTGAGACTGTATTTCCCCAACACATTCCAAGATTGTGCGTTCTTGCCACATTTCAAGACTGCACGTCCTCACCACATTCTGAGATTGCATGTCCCTCATCCCAAAGATGTGTACATCCACATTCTGAAATGGTCCCTGGCACGTTCCAAAATTGTGTCCGTGCTGCATTCTTAAACTGTGTCCCCGTTGCACTGCAAAATGTTGATCCTGCCACGTGCTTAAATCTCATCACTGCAGTATAATGAAATTGCACATAAGTTTGACATTCCAAAGTCATGTTCATTGCTGCGATCCAAAACCACCTCCCTGCTACATTGAAAGTACAGTACCATGCATCTGAGCATTCTGGAAATGCATGCACTACACCAAATCATAGTTTGTTTCTTTTGTCAAATGATCATTACAACTACTATTTCTTACATTTGTGAGGAATAAGTCATATAAGGTTGCTGGCCGAGAGGACTAGGCTGCGCATTCTGGAGTTGACACCATCAGTATCTCTTCACTGAAACTGGGTTTTATGGACAGGTAGTGAAATCAGAGTTACAGAATGACATAACTTTTTAACAAAGTAACTCTAAGAACACATTTTTGGGGTGAAGCTCACTGTGGGTATGCAGATACTCTGAGCCTCAGTTGGACTTTTGTTGCATCCCTCTTAGGGGTTGGTGTGTGCTAGAAACCTGCAGTAAGAAAACTGGGTGTGGTTATTGTGGTGATATTGAGGTATGCTTTTATTCAGGCACATGACATAATGGTGTTATAGTGACTAGGACTCTTAGTTCACATATATAGTGAATATTTACTTCTTTGTACAAACTGTCTGTGGTTTGATTCCATACTATTAAATTTTTAAATTCTGTACATATTAAGATGCATACCTCATTTACTTGGGGGTTCATGACAGGTTTAATTCCTTTGGGTAAATATTGCAATGACTGGTGTGAATGATGGTGTATTAGGACTCTTTTGGGGTCCCCATGACCCAAACAAATAACATCTCCCTTAAAGAGTGGCTGGCTCCCTGTCCCTGGGCTAAGACACAGATATGGCACACTGATGAGTCCTAACGAGGACAAAACATGTGTCTGTGTCTGCTGTTCTTAGCCTTTGCTGATTGCACTGTGAGGCCTTCTGGCACCTTGCAATTTTGCTTAAAGCAGAGCCAGTCCAAATTCTCTAATGGAGATTTGCATGTGTTTCCCACGATGCTTTGCATTATTGGGGTATGTGCAATTGTGTTTCCTTTAAAACTTGGCTGTATGGCCAATATCCTCCGGGATAACCCATGTCTCAGTGCATTTGCTCTGGGATTCTTTTGTAGTTCTTTTCCTTCTCTATTTTGGGGTCCCCACAACCCAAACAAATAACATCCCCCTTAAGGGGTGGCTGGCTGCCTCTCCCTGGGCTAAGACACAGATGTGGCACACTGATGAGTCCAAATGAGGACAGAACACGTGTGTGTCTGTTGTTCTTAGCCTTTGCTGATTGCACTGTGAGGCCTTTGGGCACCATGCAATTCTGCTTAAAGCAGAGCCAGTCCAAATTCTCTCATGTGGATTTGCATATGTTTCCCATGATGCTTTGCATTATTTGGGTATGTACAATTGTGATTCCTTTAAAACTTGGCTTTGTGGCCAATATTCTCTGGGATAACCCAGTGTCAGTGGCTCAGCAGGTAGCACACACACCTCTGAGGCCGGGAGATCAGTAGGCTATGGGTTCTATGCCCACACCAGGCACTTGGGTTAATATCCCAATACTGACACTGTAGTGCAGCATGGGGGGGTGCTGCACTCCTGAGGTGCCGTCTTTCAGATGAGACGTTAAACTGAGGTCCCATCTGCCTGTTCTGGTGGTAGTCAGGTGGATGTTAAAGATCCCATGACACTTCTCGAAAAGAGTAGGGGAGTTTATTGAAGAAAAGAAATCATACAAAAAAAAACAAAAGAAATCAGAAAGAATGCAAAAAGAACAATAATACATTTAACAGAAAAAAAACACAAATCAAGAACATATATATATATATATATATATATATATATATATATATATATAAAGGAAAACAAACATAACTTCAAATCCATAACATAGTAAACTGGAAGCCTCTCTTTTTTCCCAGTACTACAGAATTTAGAGAAGAAATCATGAAAACAAATGTTCCCCCAATTTTTAAGTAACAGGTACATCAGAATCTGTTATCCAAGGCATATTCCTTCAAACAGCCCGTAGAGTTCTAGAATGTAAGCTCCTAGAATGCTCACTATATTGTAATTTCAAATCCCTAGTAATTTTACCAAAGAGTTCTTCATGAGATACAAATTTCTGTTGTATTGAAAATAAACATCTACTATTCCAAATATGCCATTTGACAACCAACAAAAATCTATGCAAAGTTTCAGTGTGCCAGAAATCTGCCCCTATATATTGGCCTCACATTAAAGCATCCATAGTAATATATTGAAACCATGGAGCATTCCAAACAGCAGCCAAGAGAGGCCAAAAAGGTATAATATAAACACATCAAAAAAAGATGTTCTGTAGTTTCCAGCTGCTCAATACAGCCCGGTCTAACACATAAATGTTCAGCCAATTGTTTACGTTTTTGATTTGCTTTAATATTAATCCTGTCATGACAGCTCAGCCAACGAAAGTCCTGAAGTTTATCAGGAATCCTAGGAGTGTTCAACAAACTCAAAATTGCCTCTCTGTAAAGAAAGGGACAGCGAGGAAAAGTTTCTAATTCTGTAAATTGAGTCTGCATAACCCAGCTATATAGCCCTTTCCATTGTTTTGAAATCAAAAGATGGCTAGTAAGTTTCCAACGTTTAATATACACAAAGGTTTCTCTGATATAAGGTGGGATATTTAAAGATCTATGCAAAATCCCTAATTCCCCCTAAACCCATTGCCTAAACCAATGACCACAATTCAGTTCAAACACAGGTACACAAGGTTTACCAAAACAATTAATAAAGGTCGAAAATTTGCATAAAGAAAAACACTATAAAAAAAATAAAATTGGGTTCACCATCCCTAACCCACCCTGGTGTATTGGTAAATATACAATATTCCTTTTTAACGGATTCAACCTGCTACCTCATACAGCTTGAAAAAACAGACTATAAATTGATGTTATTAATTGGCCAGGAGGAGGAAAAACATAACCAGGACACAGAAAGTAATTGTAAATGGAGTCCACTCTGAAGAAAGAGGGGTTACTAGTGGGGTACCACAGGGTTCAGTACTGGGTCCAGTCCTTTTTAATGTTTTTATAAGTGACATTACAGAGGGACTGGAAGGAAAAGTATGCCTCTTTGCAGATGACACAAAGATCTGCAACAGGGTTGATACACAAGGAGGCACAGAAAGGATGAGAAGGGACTTGGCAAGGTTGGAGGAATGGTCAGAAGTATGGCAGCTTGGATTCAATGCAAAGAAGTGCAAAATAATGCACCTGGGAAACAAAAACCCAGGGGAAGAGTACACAATGGTGGGGGGAGGTAGTAACAACAACAAAAAAGGAAAGGGACCTGGGGGTAATCATATCAGATGACCTTAAGGTTAGCAATCAATGTGAGAAGGCAGTAGGGAGGGCTGGGGGTATAAGGGGATGCATAGGGAGAGGCATCACCAGCAGAAAACAGGAAGTTGTTATCCCTCAGTACAGACAGTTGGTGGGACCCCATCTGGAGTACTGCGTCCAGTTCTGGAGATCCCATCTCTGCAAGGACATAGACAGGATAGAGGCAGTCCAGAGGAGGGCAACTAAAATGTTGAAGGGTCTGCAAGAGAAGCCGTACGAGGAGAGACTAAAGGAGCTTAATATGTATACCCTTGAGGAAAGAAGGGAGAGGGGGGACATGATAGAAACTTTTAAGTACCTCAGTGGAATCAACAAAGTCCAAGAGGATAGCATCTTTCAGAAAATGAGAAGTGCAAGAACAAGGGGACACAATTTAAAGATGGGGGGGGCGGTTCCGGGGCAATGTGAGGAAGTATTTTTTCACAGAGAGCGTAGTGGATGCATGGAACAGCCTTTCTGAGGAGGTTGTGGGTCTACAACTGTGGGTGAATTCAAGAATGCATGGGACAGACATAAGGCAATTCTTGTGCGGGGTAGGAAGAAATAGGCTGTTGGTTAACTAGGATCTGCGGCCTATCCTGTAGGTAGGGAAAGGGCAGACTAGGTGGGTCAAGCGGTCCTTATCTGCCATCAAAGTCTATGTTTCTATGTTTCTAATGTATAGAAATATTGGAATAAGAAATGTTTTGATCAGATATACTCGTTTCCGTTTACTGAATTTCCACTTATTCCAATTAGCCACTAAAACTTTTCCCCGATTAAAGCAAGGCTCCTAATTTAGAAAACACATATCACCTGGACGATAAATAATCCCCAAAATTGTCAAGTGAGCAGCTGAAAAATTAATACCAGCTATGTCTAAACCAGGGGAAACAACTGAACCAAGCTGTGTACCGATACATTTATCTAAATTTAAACTGGTACCCGAATGTGAATTATAAGTCACACAGATATCAAGGGCACCCTGAACAGAAACTTTGTCCACTACCAGAATACAGAGATCATCTGCATAGGCCAGAGCATTAAATTGTAGAAGGGTTGAAACTACAGTAATGGGTTTTAAAAGCACTGAATTATTAAGGAGCTGGAGTAAGGGAACAATACAAAAAGCATATAGCAAAGGGCTAAGGGGGCACCCCTGACGTACCCCCTTCCTCACTGGTAACATGGGTCCCTTCCAGTCCCTAATCAAAGGAGTAACTGTAGCTGCGTTATATCAGCATTTAACCCAATTGATAAATTGCAATGGCAAGCCATATTTTTTTAAAACTGCCCATAGGAAAGTATGGCTAACGGAGTTGAAAGCTTGTCTTTGATCCAGAGATAGCATTGAGCCATCCGCTCTATGCTGGAAACTAAGCTCAAAGAGTTCCCTTAACAGAATGAAATGATCCGTAATATTCCTACCAGGTGAAGTACATGCCTGTGCTGGGGATAAAATATGAGTTGCAACTAATAGGAGACAGTTATTTAGAATCTTAGTTAAAATCTTAAAATCTGTGTTAAGTAAAGATATCGGTCTCCAATTATTTATGCACTGTTTATCACCTTTTTGTTTAAAAATGTGTATCAGAATACCCCATCATACGCAGAGAAGGGGATCCAGAAGAAAGGATCGCCGTAAAGGCAGCTACTAATTCTGTCCAGATATGTGGACCAATAATTTTATACAGTTCACTAGTCAATCCATCTCCACCAGGTGCTTTATTATTCCCTAAGGCCATTACTGATTTTTCCACTTCTAGTGGCAGTGTATCAGTAATCAAAGGTTGTAATAATTGATTAATGAGCTTAACCATAGGAACTGAATCAAGATAAGATTCCAAAATGTCTGGGTAAATTCGTGGAGGAATAAAGGTTTGAGATGTATAATGTGAAACAATATTAAGAATCTGTCTAGGGTCAGTACATAAATTACCATTAGTTTCAAACAAACAGTCCATAGTTCGGTTTAAGTTCCGAGTTATATGCCCCTCATATGGGCAAATATAGCCCTTTTTTCCCTGAGTGCAATATAATTGTTGGAAATGCAGGTGTTGTTCTTATAGCAAATGATATTGTATCATTTGTTGCTTGATATTTTGAATTTGTACCGAAAAATCATGTCGTACAGTAGAAGCTAAAGATAACAGTTTTTGAAGTTGCAAGCTATTACTAAGATAAGTCCCATATTCCTCATCCCGAGTTACCTTTCCATATGATTTTAGAAAAGCATTCAAATCCTGCACAGTGTCCTCCCACCAAATACTAAGGTCTGTGTACATATCAAAGACAGATTTCCTGGCTTGAATAAAATATAGCAAATCTTGCCGGACATTGCTTTTAGCCAACAGTAAAGTGTTTAGTTTCCAATATCCCGGCCCAGTAGGAGGTGCAGAGGAATTATCCAATAATAAAAATAACATTTTATGATCAGAAAATTCTGCCGGAAGGGTTTGTGCCATTGCAATTTGTAATAGGGGAGAAAAAAAAATAATCAATTCTTGTGACGGAAGTATTCCTATAAAAAGTCGGATCAGCTTTCCCAACTATTTCAAGGTAGGCATCCCTCAAATTAGCATTCTGTATCATAGTGGAAAGGCAGGTCATGTCACAAAATACTTTTTTAGTCACAGTATGCCTACCCCTAGCCCTTAAATTTAGTTCACAATTAAAGTCACCTCCTAGAAAAATGTGGTGAGCAGAATACAGATAGGGCTGAATAGCCTGGAACAGCTCAGTTCGCACCACTTTTGTTTGACCAGCATAAATATTGATAAACCGGAACAGTACATTATATAACCTGATATACAATATTAAGGTCCGACCTGGGATGAGATCAATTAATTCAACCACATGCACTTCTATATTATGAAATAAAAATGGCTAACCCTGAGCAGGTTTCTTCCCCCAGGGACCAGAAAGAAGGGCCTGAATGCCAAAAGTTAATGGCCTGCCTCAGTTCAGAAATGGCATGCAACCTAGTATACTGTAAAAAAATTATACCATCAGAGAGAGATCTTAAATATGAAAACACAGCTTGTTTTTTCCGGAGACTCTTAATACTATTGACATTAATAGCATAAATAGATAGAGAAGGCATTATAGTCATGAAGGAGAAAGCAAAGACACCTGGAGCGTAATTCTATTCAAGGGGCCTTTTTAAGAGGAGGCCCTTGTAGTTCTGATATGTTTAGTTTTCCCAGTGCATTTCCCAGAAAGAGGGGGTACCGTGTCAGGGGAGGGTTCTTCCAATTCAGAACCTTGATCCAGGATTGAAGAGATAACAGAGGACCCTTCAGAGTCATTCCCAAAGAGTTCCCCTTCAATGGGCAGAGAGGAAAATCTATTTTTAACAGAAATGTTGGATGTTTTAGGCATTTTAGCAGCCGGTTGTATCCAGTGCTGCCGACGTCTAGATGTCTTACTCTGAGGCTGTCAGGGTTTTTGTGAAGCCTCTGCAGAACGCACAGGGAGAGGTAACCCATCCTCAGGAACAATAGTTTCTGCAATTATAGGTACAGAAACCACCTGCTGAGTGACCATGGGAGCGGTATTTGTAGCACAATACCCTGGGGGAGGCATGGCAGGCTGTTGTGCTGAACCTCCAGGAGTAAGAGAAGTAGACACAGTTTGATCAGAAGGCCTATCTCAGGGCCTAGAGGCTGAACACTGGGCCTGGGTCCATTGAGCTAGGGCAATAGACACTCTCTGCTCATCCCAGTCAGCTTGTTCACCCAGGTTGTGAGCTGCTCAGGGACAAGAATGATAGGTATGACCCTTTTCCTTGCATAGGTTGGACACCTGATCATTTCTACATATGGCAGCACTGTGACCTAATTCATTACAAGTAGTGCACTTTAAGCGGTCACACATACTGCTAAGGTGACCAGTGGCCCCACAACGATAACAGGCCTTGGGCTGACCTGCATAAAATAAAACCCCTCTATCTTTCCCCAGGAAGAAACTGTTAAGTAAATGAATCAATCCAGAGTCAGACATGTTTGGAACAACCTGCACTTTCCACCCCCTATTCCAGATATAATCCTCATCAAATATGGGCTCAGGATTACCTTGTACTGTACACCTCTGCTTAAGCCAAAACAAAAGATCTGTAACACTCACCCCCTCATTTCTAAATAGTACAGTAATCATACGATGTGCAGGTTTAGTCAGGGGTGCTACCTCAAAAGGGACCCATAATGCAGAGGTTTCTAAGAGCAGATATTGAGACCAACATTTTTGTAAACCACTACCCTGTTTAAAGCTGACATCAAAAACTGGCTCTCCTGAGACATGTATTAAGGCGTAAATTTCAGCAGGAGTAAAAATCATGGAACCCATGAGCAAATTCCTAGCAACATGTTTTCGGTCTGGGAATACATCTAAGCCCCCCTTATAAAGTAGCCTATTGGCATTATGTTGTTTAGCAGGAAAAACAGGAGCTCTGAATAAAGATGCAAAAGATTTAACAGGCTTAGATTGTCCTTGTAAAAGTTGCTCAGCATGTTCCACAGAGGAAACAGGCCCACAAGGTCCAGCTTCACCACCTTGTAAAAGAGGTAGTACCGGGTTCTGTGTAAGTTCTAAGCCTTTAGGCACCTGTAAAGGTGAAACAATATCCATCACAGATCCCCAATCCTTAGTCTTATCAGTTACTACAGGGGAACAGTCTCAGATAACAGAGGTTGATATCTTGCTAGGAGATACTGAAATGGGAGAAGGACCCAAAACCCAAACGCCAGTATTAGATTTCTCCCATCCAGCAGCCTGCGAAGCAGTATCTACAGACCATTGATTATATTCTGTCGGGGCGTCCCGCTGCTGTAGTGCAGGAACCTCAGCATTGTGCTCAAGAATGGTACCTGAGGTCAAGAGACCTGTCGAAGTTCCCGCTGAGTCCTGAAACAGATTACCTTTAAAGACAAACAAGGGTGCTTGTCCTGTACCCGCAGAGAACGAGCAAGAACCTGTAGGAGCGTCTTGTTTAGGTGATTGCCCCTCGTCCAAAACAGCTGATGTCTGCTGCAGAGGAATCCTTGGTGTAGTCGCCACGTCAGCAGCTGAGGCAGCACTTTGCACAGCTCGCAGTGCAGATTGCTCACCCAAAGAGCGTTAATCCGCTGCCGCAACTGCAGCTTTCAGTTCGTGTTGACGGGACTGAAAATGGGCTTCTTCTTCACGCAGCTGTTGCTGCAAGGCAGTCAAATCAAAAGCAGGCACATCTTGCAGTGCATCAGTAAGAATAACCTCCTCTTTATCTAGAGGTAAATCACACGAATCATTCTTTTTGTCAGATGCAGACACTCTAGTTACTGAATCCATATCCATACTGGGAGCGTCAAAGAAAACTTCAGAATCCAAAACTGCAGACCGAGAACATCAGCAGCTTGCCCTGCAGCCATCGGGGCATCCATCTCCTCCTCCAGCACAGCACAAAATGATGAACTCACTAGGCAGCAGTCCCCCTACTGGCCAAGAGTAGGGGAATTTCCCCAGTGCAATGGCCAAATTTCCTCCATTCACAAAAAAATACCACCAACAGCTTAATCTGGTTCAAGGTTAGTTGGCATTCATCTGTATCCTCCTCCCCCGGGTCGTGCCTGAAAATAGGCAGGATTTGTCTAGTGCACTTACCCGGTCAACAAAACCTAAAAAAAAAACTGAAAAAAAAAAATAACCCATACCGGAGTGCATTTGCTCTGGGGTTCTTTTGCAGGACTCTTGTACATATATCTCCTTCTAACTAGTTATCTTTCCCCGGGGGGGGCGGCGAATTTAATTCCTATGAGTTTTTTTCAGATTTATTTGGACTGTTTCTGTACAGCTATTATGTGTGGTTCATAGCTCAGTGCTTATGGAACATGTAGATGGTTGTTGGATACAGAGGCCAGCATTAAGAGCACAATGTTCATTAGGTAGTAGTATAGAATGTTTGTGCTTAGGTACTTGGATGCTTGAATTGAGTTGTTTGATAATATTTGATGGTTTTGGCCTTTCTCTGTATCCCACCTGTAGGAAGGAAGCTTGGTTTAGAATTATGAAAGCCCCCCCCCGCCGGTGGGATAAGAGTGCCGCAGAAGGAGGAGGTGTCGAGGAGGATGGTGGGTGAGTACGACTCGCTCTAAGCAGAGAGGGAGCCAGCTGCTTCCATTAAGTAGGCTGTGGGGGAGGAGCTCTTCCCCCACATAATCCCGGCTACTCCTGCAATTATGTGTGGTTCATAGCTCGGTGCTTATATAACATATATATTGGAAAGATGTAGATGGTTATTGGATACAGAGGCCAGCATTAAGAGGACAGTGTTTATTAGGTAGTAGTATAGAATGTTTGTGCATAGGTACTTCGATGCTTGAATTGAGTTGTTTGATAATATTTGATGGTTTTGGCCTTTCTCTGTATCCCACCTGTAGGAAGGAAGCTTGGTTTATAATCATGAAAGCCCCAAAAAGAATATATATATATATATCAACGATTGTTCTTTAACTGAATGCTGAAGAGTCGTGCATGACAACACCTAATAATGAAGGAATAGACAATCACCTCCTCCAACTCTGGAGAGTGTGACCAGTAGCACTCAGGAGAGGAAAAAACCCCTTGGGGGGGAAACCTCTGAGGACCCATGGCTACTGACCTGCCCATCCTTCTGGGCATATTAAAAGAGAGAGATCCTAATTAAACTAAATTAATCAGCTAAATCTGAATTCTAATTTGTAGAATTTAATCCAGATAAACGGAGCTTAAGAAGAACTGAATTGTAAATGTTCAGTGAAGTAATTTCCTCCTAATAAAGTCCGAGTCCAAGAATCCATATACAATTTGGAATGATGGAGAGTGGATATGAAGAACCTTCTTCCGGACTTCAGTTTATAGAGGGCATAATCCAGGAAATGTAGGACGGTGAAGATGAAGTTGATGACAGACGAATTCAATACAGGAGACCAGACGCAGATAGTTGCATCCAAACTTGACGTCAACGAGGCAGGAGGAATAGAAGCAGTACGACTTCCTGATTTCTGATAGAAGGCTTGTACAGTATGTGTAATGAGAAGGCTTGTAGCCAGGCTACCGACTGATGAATCCAGTTCTGATAAGTGAAGTATAGTCTTAGGAATTGATATGAAGGTAACGGCTGTTGAGCTGAGCTGTAATAATGGCAAGCTGTAGAGGATAATCGGAGACACTGGTGTGAGGTATGAAGCATCCAAGTAGTAGAATATGGTGATCCCAAAAGGAAGCAAGTCAGTTAGACTGCTAATCTGAAGTGAGAGGTAATAGGAGCAGGGATTGCACCCACAAAGGCAGAGGAGAAGGAACAGGACATGGCAATCAGCCCCTGAAGAAAGTGCAGCTGAACCGACAGCTGGGGAGGTAGGAGAGAGAGAGGTGGCTGATTCCAGGATGGGAAGCGCAGTCAGACCCATGGAATTCTACTGGAAGAATAGAGCACGGCAGTTAGTCCCTCGGTGAGTAGCGCAGCTGTTCCATCAGCTGGAGAGGTAAGGAGAGAGGCGACTAGCTCCAGGTAACAGGAAAATGCAGCCAGACCTACGGAGGTCAGCTAGTAGGAATAGTGCATGGTACACAGCCTCCAGGAGACGTACCTTGAGTCAGGTTAGAGCAAGTAGCATTGCAATTGTAAGGCAGATGTAAAAATGGAAAGGTGCTGAGGACTGACGTATCCATTAGATCAAGGATGGCAGGAATCGCATTGAGGAGACCGTGGCACAGAGATGGCAACGTGACGAGAAATAGCAGTCGAAACTGTAGGTATGCAATGGTTGAGGCAGCAACAATGAGACAAGATCCGAATAGTTGAGCAGAAGAGTCCTGGATGGAGATAACTGAAGAGGGTGAGTCAAATGGAGTAGTGTAGGCACAAGTTCAAAAGCAGAAGGGCACAATCAGGATAAGGTCTTGATGAGAGGCACAACTAAATGTCCTGGAAAGGGTGAAGCAGCAGCAATTCCACATGGCTGAAGCAGCAGAGCAAAGCATCCAAGTGTAGAGAGGGAATGAAGAAATGGCCAGATGTGGATCCAATAAAGGAGCTTCCGGCTGGAGGACACGGCAGCAGGTAGGCGAATAGTAGAATGCGGGAATCTCCAGGCCCCCGATCTGGTGAGGTAGAAGTAGAACAGAAGTAGGTAAACCTCCCAGCCTGATGGGCGGAGGCAGGTCATAGAAGCAGGTGAGTAGTAGGTAAACCTCCCAGCCTGATGGGTGAAGGCAGGTCGGAGACACAGAAGATTAGTAGGTAAACCTCCCAGCCCGATGGGCGAAGGCAGATCGTAGAAGCAAATGATGATGTAAACTTTCCAGCCCACATGGCGAAGGCAGGTCATAGAAGCAGGCGATTATGATGCAGTAAAATATAGGAACGAAGGACCTCCAGGCCGGGTGGGGCAAAGATCAGACCAAAGACGATGGCTAACCTCCAGCCTGCAGGGCAAGGCAGGTTGCAGAGCAGAGGTAGATAATGCAAAGAAAATGAGAACTGCATGCAATGCAGATGGGTGCATCCTGGTATGTAGATATCGATGAAATACTGAAACATAGGGTAGATGAATGCAAGTTCAGGAGGAGCACAAGAAGTTGGAATGGCAGGTTAGTCATGATGACTTCTAATCCTTGGGAGGGCGAAGCAAGTAACATGAGCAGAGGATAAGAAGTGAATCTATATAAATTGTAATAGTAAGCAAGCAGCATGATGCAGATGAAGCAGCATATTCTGAGTCAATGAGGTACGTAGCAATAACAGATTGTAGGGCCGACTCATGAGAGCTGCGCAAGGTGCTGTTGACTGTCGCAACCAGAACATGGATGGAAAGGAGTGCAGTGAAGATGCTTCAGATGGAAGAATTGGACAACCTGACTGCAGGAAACAGCAGCTGAACCCCCATGGGTCAACTGGTAAGATGAATAGTATGATAGTAAGCGTTACGTAGGGATTATGATGGCTGGACTCCATGTAGGTCAGCTGGTGAGGTAAGTAGGGTGATAGGGAAGCCAACATAGGTTAGGATGTGGCTGGACCCTTCGTAGGTCAGCTGGTGTGGTAGATAAGGAGTGCAGCTGGCCCCAAGTGAGCTACTATGCACAGCTGAACCCCTCGTAGGTCAGCTGGTGAGGTAAGCAGAGTAGCAACTAGCCTCATGGAAGCTAGTATGCGCAGCTAAGCCACGCGTAGGTCAGCCGATAAGTAAAAGCCTCAAGAAGAAAGCCCGACATGTTGGACCATTAGACAGGTATACGAATAGGACAGGCTAAGGGTAATCAAGCGATAAGCTCGGATCTGTGCGTAGGTCAGATTAGCAGTAGAGCATGGCTGTTAGATCCTCGGCTGAAATGAGCTGGGAGAACGACAGCTGATGAAGCAAGAAAGTAATGTCTAAGCCCAAGGTAGGATGGGAGCAGGCTAGACTTTCGAGGTCTGTTGAGAAGTAAGTAGAGTGGTAGTTAGCTGACAAGGCCAGATCTACAGGAGTTCAGTAAGAGAAGCATCCAAAAAGTGATGTCATGTGACAGACATGTAAACTGCATATGGAGGAACATCCAAGGTAGACAGGAATGCTCCATGGTGGGTACAGTAAGACATGCAAGTGGAAGTATACGAAGAATTGCAAAATAGGCCCTTATCTTACAAACGTCCTGTAGCTGTCTGCAAATACGGAGAGGTTCTGTAATGGCCCATGCTAGAACCCAACGAATAAAGCTGTGACATATAAGGCTATGGATAGTCATCGCTAGAGCAAGGTAGGAAGTTAGGGAGGGTAACGATGCCATCTAGCTATGGATAAACGAAGTACGCAGAAAGGAATGAGGAAGAACGCTAGATATCTCTGGAGTATGAGGGCAGTGTGGTACTGTAGACTGCAGGTGCCAGTGTTCATAGAGAAGTGGAGTGACCGAGCTGAGAGTTGAGATGAAATGTCAACAATGCAGTTGTCCAGGAGCTAAGGCAGCAGAGAAGTCCAGAATGAGCCAGGTGCCACGAGATGATCATGCACAAAGGCAAAAGAAGGCAGTACAAGTAAGTAGGCAGGGAGTTCCAGCAATCCTGATGTGAGAGACTGTAGGGCTAGGCATCTGGAAGGCAAACTGTGCGGCATGGAGCGGTGGCTGCTAGTAGGAGTGTAACGGGAAAGGGGTGGAGCACCACGTGGAAAGCAAAGCAGGGCAGATTAGAAAGTTGCCGTGGAGGAAGGCGCACCATGGCTAGAAAGGAAGCTGCAGGAAGAACACCCCCCAAAGAAACACCAAAGGACGAGAAACAAACAAACAACAAGGGGAGCACAAAAGGAGGCAGAAAGTCAAAAGGGGGGGCTGGCAAGAGGAGGCGCAGCAAGGGGAAGGAAAGGAGAGTGCAGCCGCCAGACCAGCAGTGCCGAGCCAGGTGAGTGCGACTCGCTCTAAGCAGAGAGGGAGCCAGCTGCTTCCATTAAGTAGGCTGTGGGGAAGGAGCTCTTCCCCACATAATCCTTGCTACTCCTGCAATTACTTTTATTATACACTGACACTGTATTGAAATCTGTACATATCAGGCTCATGGTCTCAATTTATTGGGTGTCCTTGACAAGTAGTTTTTATGTTGATTGCGCGCATGCGCAAGAAACATATTACGGCAGCCTTCTCCAGAAGCAGGTTGTGGAGGCGCAGCACTGTTGTGGCCAATGCCCCCCACAGTCTTTAAAGGCTTGGCCTGCTTCCCCCAATGCTGTGGCACTAGTTCAACCAGCGTGCCACAACTTTGTAAAAATTTAGCCGTTGCAATCAGGGGCAGCCTCGTCATTGCAGCGTCATCCCTGCAATAAGGAAGTGACCCCTCATTGCAGGGCTGTTGCTGACTGGGAGCCCAGTCCCCATCAGCATGTCTCTCTCCCCCCCTGCAATTTGTTGTATGCCGAAGGGGGTGCCCAATACCTCTCGGCTTATGTTCACCCCCGTTTCTGTGTTTGCCGATGGGGGTTCCCAATCTTGTCGGCATATTCCCCCATTTCTTGTGTGCCGACCGGGTGCCCACTCCCCTGCTGGGATGATGTGGCCCCCCCCTTTGTTGTGTGCCGATGGGGTGCCCAATTCCCCGCCGGCTGCAGCTGCCCCCGAAAAGAATCATTGGCACGCTGGGAGCCCACCCCAGCATGCCACATACCCTAAAAAACGGTCCTGCAATGTTTGTTTTTAATCCCTGTAAAAAATGGTCCCTCGCTGTCTCCCTGCCCCTCTCCCACAACCCACACCCACCCACTGTGCACCCTGCATCCCCACATATCCCTCAATCCCTCACCCCATACTTACCTCTGGACCTCGGTGCGACGATCTTCGGTGGACCGGGAACACGTCTGCACTCTTCAAACCGACTGCAAACTGAAGAAATGCCGGTAAGCTGTATAAAGGAATAAATAGGGTCTTTTCAACTTTGATGCATATCTAGGACATTTTTTGGAATTTTAGCACCAAATTTTCAACATGGTGTTTTTGGGACCCCTCCTCATGAATTCTGGCACTGTCATGGCATTAATCAGTCCCAAAAGGTGATTTTGCAGTCACTGCGTGGAATCACCTTTTGGGACCGATTATTGAGACGACAGTGCCAGTGTTCATGAGGTGGGCTCTCAAAAAGCCTAAGTTGCAAATCTGGTGGGAAAATTTCAGAAAATGACTGTTTCACGAGCGTGCATTGCGCAGTTGCTACACACGCTCATAACTTCGCAAGTTTACAATATTTTCACGCCAGATTTTCAACATTGGCATTTTTCCATGCCTCCTCGTGAACAGTAAGCTGTCATTTTTCACATTCTGGCCGAAATGTGTTTTCGCACTTCCAACGCAGAATAGCACGGTCGCTGTGGGAAATCAGTGTTCGGGACAGATTACGAAAATGACAGTGACATTGTTCATGAGCAGCAGTCCCTAAAATACCTACATTGAAAATTTGGAGCTGATACTCCATAAAATGACTGTGTTACGAGTGTGCATTTAGCAGTTTACACGCACGCTCATAAGTTCGCGAATTTATAATATTTTCACTCCAGATTTTCAACATTGCCATTGTTCTGCATCTCCTTATGAACAGTACAGCGGTCATTTTTCACATCCTGATGAAATGTGTTTTGCATTTCTGGCGCAGAATAGCGCGGTCGCTGTGGGAAATCCATGTTCGGGACACATTATGAAAATGACAGTGCCCTAAAAAGCAGAGGCCCTAAAAAGATTATGTTGAAAATTTGCTGACGATAGTCCATAAAATGAGAGTTCTACGAGCATGCGATACGCAGTTTCCATGCATGCTCGTACCTTCGCAACTTTGCAATATTTTCACTCCAGATTTTCAACTTTGCCATTTTTACACACCTTCTTATCAACAACGCAGCTGTCATTTTTCACATCTTGGCCAAAATGTGTTTTCGTTCTTCTTGCGCACAATAGCACGGTCGCTGTGGGAAATCAGTGTTCGGGACACATTAAGAAAATCACACTGACACTGTTCATGAACAGAGGTCCTAAAATGCCTATGTTTAAAATTTTGTGATGAAACTCCATGAAATGACTGTGTTACGAGCATGTGCAGTTTCCACGCACCCTTGTAACTTCGCAAATTAGAAATATTTTCACACCACATTTTCAACAGTGGTATTTTTCCACACCTCCTTGAGAAAAGTACAGCTGTCATTTTTCACATCCTGGATGAAATGTGTTTTCATGCTTCCAGTGAAGAATACCGCAGTCACTGTCAGAAATCATTGTTTGGGACAATATAGGATTGAGCAAGTGAGAGGGGGAGGAGTGACCGAGCTCAACTGAGCTCTGTCGGGACTGCTGCGGTTTTCTTTGTGGGCAGGAAAAGGCGCCAGCACAGGCAGGAGCCCTGTACAAAAGGGCAGCCTGCAGCACTGGGAGACAAAGAACGAGTAAGTGATGGAGGGGGAGTGAGTGAGGTCAACGGAGCTCTGTTGGGACCGCTGTGGATTTCTTTGTGGGCAGAAAAAGCCAGCAATGCATGCAGGGACCCAGTACAAAAGGACAGCCTGCAGCGGTGGGAGAAACAGAACAAGCAACTGGGGGGGGGTAGTGAGCGAGCTCAACAGAGCTCTATCATGACTGCTGCAGATTTCTTTGTGGGCAGAAAAGGACAGCAACGCAGGCAGGAGTCCCATACAAAAGGTCAGGCTGCAGCGCCATCAGAAACAGAACTAGCGAGTGAAGGGGGTGAGTAAGGTCGACGGAGCTCTGTCGGGACTGCTGAAGATTTCTTTGTTGGCAGAAAAAGGTGCCAACAGAGGCAGGAGCTCAGTACAAAAGGGCAGCCTCCAGTGCCAGGAGAAACAGAATGAGTGCATGAGACGGGAGAGTGCGTGACCTCAATGGAGCTCTGCTGGGACAGCCGTGGATTTCTTTGTGGGCAGAAAAAGGTGCAGGAACCCATTACAAAAGGCCAGCATGTAGCGCAGGGAGAAACACAACGAGTGAGTGAGAGAGGTGGCGTGAGCGAGCTCAACGGAGCTGTGTCGGGGCTGCTGCAGATTTCTTTGTGGGCAGAAAAAGCCCCCAGCAGAGGCAGGAGCCCAGTACAAAAGGACAGGCTGCAACAGCAGGAGACAGAATGAGTGAGTGAGGGAGGGGGAGTGAGTGAGTGAGCTCAACAGAGCTCTATCATGACTGCTGCAGATTTATTTGTGGGTAGAAGAAGGTGGTAATGCAGACAGGAACCCAGTACAAAAGGCCAGCCTGCAGCACTGGCACAAATGGAATGAGTGAGTGAGAGAGGGGGATTGAGGATTGAGCGAGCTCAATGGAGCTGTGTCAGGACTGCTGCAGATTTATTTGTGGGCAGAAAAGGAAGCAATGCACGCAGAGGCCCACTACAAAAGAACAGCCAGCAGCAGAGGGAGAAACAGAATGACCGAGTGAAAGAAGGGGAGTGAGCGAGCTCAACGGAGCTCTATCATGACTGCTGCAGATTTCTTTGTGGGGAGAAAAAGACAACAATGCAGGCAGGAGCCCAGTAGAAAAGGGTAGGCTGCAGCACCGGCAGAAATGGAATGAGCGAGAGAGGGGGGAGTGAGCGAGCTCAATGGAGCTCTGTCGGGGCAGCTGCAGATTTCTTTGTGGCCAGAAAAAGGTGCCAACAGAGGCAGAAGCCCAGTACAAAAGGACAGCCTGCAGCGCCAGGACAAACAGTATGAGCGAGTGACACATGGGGAGTGAGCAATCTCAACAGAGCTCTGTCAGGACAGCTGTGGATTTCTTTCTTGCCAGAAAACGGTGGAAATGCAGGCAGGAGCCCAGTACAAAAGGGCAACCTGCAAAACCGTCAGAAACGGAACTAGCGAGTGAGAGAGGGGAAATGAGTGAGCTCAACGGGCCTCTGTCAGGACTGCTGCAGATTTCTTTGTGGGCAGAAAAAGGCACCAACAGAGGCAGGAGCCCTGTACAAAAGGGCAGCTTGCAGCACCAGAAGAAACAGAATGAGCGAGTGAGACAAGAGGAGTGAGCGACCTCAACGGAGCTGTATCGTGACTGCTGCAGATTACTTTGTGGGCAGAAAAACGCTGCAATGCAGGCAGGAGCCCAGTACAAAGGCCATCCTGCAGTGCGGGAGAAAGCAGCACAAGCGAGGGAGAGGGGGTGGCGAGCTCAGCGCTGTGCGGGACAGCTGCAGATTTCTTCTGGGAGAAAAAGCCTCCAACGCAGGCAGAAGCCCAGTACAAAAGGGCAGGCTGCACCAGTGGGAGACACAGAACGAGCGAGTGAGGGAGGGGGAGTGAGTGAGTGAGCTCAATGGAGCTCTGTTGGGACATCTGCGAATTTCTTTGTGGACAGAAAAGGGTGCCAATGCAGGCAGGAGCCCAGTACAAAACAGCAGCCTGCAGCACCGGGAGAAACAGAACGAGTGATTGACAGAGGGCCACTGAGTGAACTCAACGGACCAACGCAATCAACATTCAACATTGACAAATGCTTGTTTTATTTGGTACTTATACTGACAATCAATACTATCGTGAATAAAATCTTGTTACAGCACTGAAGGCCTTAATGTATGTGGAATATATTAACTGGTTAAGAGTAGAGTTGGGGAAAATGTTTCCAGCTAAGTTCTACATTACATTATGTGTGAAACATTTGCTCACGTTGGGTAAACTTTATACCCTCTGTATGTCATATATAGATAATTTCTGTTTTTTTTAGTTTTGGGGCTTGTTTTTAACCTGCAATTATGTCACATTTTAGCATGTATTAATCATCCACAGGTTTGCCTATCCTAGACTGTGTTCTTTAGCTCACAAGGACACTTGCAATTAAAGTTGAAAAGCTCCTCAGCTTACATGTAATTACGGGAGTAGAGTATGCTAAGGTTTTCTTTTTATTGGACTGTTTTCTTTAAATATACTAAGACATTTTAAAATGTATGTGAGGAGAAGCTCTGCTTGTTGTCTTCTGATAACCTTTGACCATCAGGGGCTTTTCAACTCAAAGCATACTGGTGTTAATTAGCTTCTCTGTCAGAATCTTCAGTTATGTTTTGAATGAGTATTTTAAACCAATGAGAATTATTTCTGTTTTTTATGCATTATCTAGATGTTAATAGTATGGGATTTTCTAAATAGCTGTCATAAAGCTTCTGAAGAAGGACCTGATTGGTCCGAAAGCTAAAGCACTTTCTTTTTTTGTAACATCTACAGTATGTTGGTCAGATAAAAGGTATCAAGCCATTTACTTCTGGATCTGTTCTAAGATTATCAGGAATATATTACTGCCAAAAAAAGGCAGGCTGAAATTTTTTGCAGGATATCTAGTACTGCTGCTTTAAACTAGCTGTAAAATTACTGTTACATAAGTAAATACACCGGGTTATAGCCATTTCTGCATAAAGAATAGAACTAGCACTTTTAGGTGCTATAAACTTAGTAAGTATACTGTAATAGGTTCAAGTAATAGAGTTTAAGGGGAACTGCGCTGAACCTCTAAGTTATTTTCCCCATAACAACTCAAGTTGTTTTTAGGTACTGGCTCAAATCACATTATTGTTCCATCTATGTGGGCCGTTTAGTAACCACAGTGGACATTTCTGATTTATAATCAGCTAGATAGTACCATTTTAGAACTGTATGATGTAGTTAATGTCCTTATCAGCCACAGAGTCATGTAGTAGAACACATGCATTGAGTCAACAATGGAAGAGCAGAGTAAGGGCGTAAACTACATTATACAGTTTTGAAGTGGTCCTTGCTAGCAACATGTAAATCCCAAATACCCACTAGGATAACTAACCAGCCTGTACAGCTGGAAAAATAGAAGAATTTGAATTACTATTTAAACAAGCATTTGTCAATGCCGAATGTTGATTGCGTTGGTCCGTTGAGCTCGCTCACTGCCCCTGTGTCACTCACTCGTTCTGTTTCTCCCAGTGCTGCAGGCTGCTGTTTTGTATTGGGCTCCTGCCTGTGCTGGCACATTTTTATGCCCACAAAGTAATCTGCAGGTGTACCCCTCCCTCACGCGCTCATTCTGTTTCTGCTGGCGCTGCAGTCTGCCCTTTTGTACTGGGCTCCCGCCTCTGTTGGTGGCTTTTTCTGCCCACAAAGAAATCTGCAACAGTCCTGACACAGGTCCGTTAAACTAGCTCACTCATTCCCTTTTTGCCAGCGGTGCAGACTGGCATTTTGTATTGAGCTCCTACCTGTGTGGCCACCTTTTTCTGCCCACAAAGAAATCTGCAGCAGTCCCGACAGAGCTCTGTTGGCCTCACTCATTCCCCCGTCTCACTTTCAAGCTTGTTCTGTTTCTTACGCCGGTAGCTGCAGGCTGCCCTTTTATACTGGGCTCCTGCCTGCATTGCTGCCCCTTTCTGCCCACAAAGAAATCTGCAGCAGTGATGATAGGGAGCTCTGTTAAGCTCGCTCACTCCCACTCTCTCACTCACTCGTTGTGTTGCTCCCGGCGCTGCAGGCTGCCCTTTTGTACTGGGCTTCTGCCTGCATTGCCACCTTTTTCTACTCACAAAGAAATCCGCAGGTGTCCCGACAGAGCTCTGTTCAAGTTGCTCACTCCGATTGTCTCACTCGTTCATTGTGTTTCTCCTGGTGCTGCAGGCTGCCATTTTGTAGTGGTCTCCTGCCTCTGTTGGCGCATTTTTCTGCCCACAAACAAATCTGCAGCTGTCCCGTCAGCTCCGTTGAGCTCGCTCACTCCTCCTCTCTCACTCACTCACTCATTCCGTTTTTGTCAGTGCTGCAGGTTGCCCTTTTGTACTGGGCTCCTGTCTGCATTGCCACCTTCTTCTAGCCACAAAGAAATCTGCAGCAGTCCCGACAGAGCTCCATTGGCCTCACTCATTCCCCCTGTCTCACTCGCTCGTTCTGTTTCTGCCGACGCTGGAAATCTGCAGCAGTCACAATAGAGCTCTGTTGAGCTCGCTCACTCACTCACTCCCCCTCTCTCACTCGTTCATTCTGTTTCTTCCACGGCTGCAGGCTGCCCTTTGGTACTGGGCCCCTGTGTGCATTGCTGCCTTTTTCTGCCCACAAAGAAATCCGCAGCAGTCCCAACAGAGCTCCATTGAGCTCACTCACTCCCCCTACCTCACTCGCTCGTTCTGTGTCTCCCACTGCTGCAGGCTGCCCTTTTGTACTGGGTTCCTTCCTGTGTTGCCGGCTTTGTCTGCCCACAAAGAAATCTGCAGCAGTCCCGGCACAGCTCCATTGTGGTCGCTCACTCCCCCTGTCTCACTTGCTCATTCTGCTTTTCCTGGCACTGCAGGCTGCCCTTCTGTATTGGTCTTTTGCCTCTGTTGGCATTTTTTTCTGCCCACAAAGAAATCTGCAGCAGTCCCGACAGAGTTCCGTTGGCCTCACTCACTCTCCCATCTCACTTGCTCGTTCCATTTCTGCCGGTGCTGCAGCCTGCCCTTTTGTACTGGGCTTCTGCCTGCATTGCTGCCTTTTTCTGCCCACAAAGAAATCTGCAGCAGTGACAATAGAGTGCTGCTGAGCTCGCTCACTCACTCCCCGTCTCTCACTCGTTTATTCTGTTTCTCCCACCACTGCAGGCTGCCCTTTTGTAATGGATCGCTGTGTGCATTGCTGTCTTTTTCTGCCCACAAAGAAATCCACAGCAGTCCCAACAGAGCTCCGTTGAGCTCACTCACTCCCCCTCCCTCATTCACTCATTCTGTGTCTCCCGCTGCTGCAGGCTGCCCTTTTGTACTGGGTTCCTACCTGTGTTGGCAGCTTTTTCTGCCCACAAAGACATCTGCAGCAGTCCTGACACAGTTCTGTTGAACTCGCTCACTCCCCCCCCTTTCACTCACTTGTTCCGTTTCTGGCGGCACTGCAGGCTGGCCTTTTGTACTGGCTCCTGCCTGTGTTGGCACCTTTTCCTGCCCACAAAGAAATCTGCAGCTGTTCCGACAGAGCTCCGTTGAGGTCGCTCACTCCCCCCCGTCTCACTTGCTCATTCTGTTTCTCCCGGCACTGCAGGCTGCCCTTTTGTATCGGGCTTGTGCCTGCGTTGGCACCTTTTCCTGCCCACAAAGAAATCTGCAGCTGTCCCGACACAGCTCCATTTAGGTCGCTCACTCCCCCTGTCTCACTCACTCATTCTGTTTCTCCTGGTGCTGCAGGCTGCCCTTTTGTACTGGGCTCCTTCCTCTGTCAGCATCTTTTTCTGCCCACAAAAAAATCTGCAGCAGTCCCGACAAAGCTCTGATGGCCTCACTCACTCCTCCTTTCTCACTTGCTCATTCTATTTCTGCTGGTGCTGCAGGCTGCCCTTCTGTACTGGGCTTCTGCCTGCGTTGCCACCCTTTTCTGCCCACAAAGAAATCTGCAGCAGTCATGACAGAGCTCCGTTGAGCTCGCTCAATCCCCTTCTCTCTCTCGCTCATTCTGTTTCTCCCACTGCTGCAGGCTGCCCTTTTGTACTCAGCCCCTGCATGCATTGCTGCCTTTTCCTGCCCACAATGAAATCCGCAGCAGTCCCAACAAAGCTCTGTTGAGCTCACTCACTCCCCCTCCCTCACTCGCTCATTCTGTATCTCCTGGCACTGCAGGCTGCCCTTTTGTACTGGGGCATCTGCCTGCATTGCTGCCTTTTCCTGCCCACAAAGAAATCCACATCAGTCCTGATAGAGTTCAGTTGAGCTCTGTCACTCCTCCTCCCCTCAGTCGCTCAATCCTAATCTGTCCCAAACACTGATTTCCAACATTGACTGTGGTATTGTGCGCCGGAAGCCTGGAAACACATTTCGGCCCGGATGTGAAAAATGACAGCTGTACTGTTCATAAGGAGGTGTGAACAAATGCCAGTGTTAAAAAACTGGTGTGAAAATATTACTAATTTGCAAATTTACAAGGGTGCGTGGAACCTGCACAACACACGCTCGTAACATAGTCATTTTATGGAGTTTCATCACAAAGTTTTCAACATAGGCATTTTAGGACCTCTGCTCATGAACAATGTCTGTGTGATTTTCTTAATATGTCCCGAACACTGATTTCCCATAGCAACTGCTCTATTGTGTGCCGGAAGAGTGAAAACACATTTCAGCCAGGATGTAGAAAATGGCAGCTGCACTGTTCAGAAGGATTTGTGGCAAAATGGCAATGCTGAAAATCTAGAGTGAAAATATTGCAAAGTTGAGAAGGTACGAGTGTGCATGGAAACTGCACAAAGCACATTCGTAACACACTCACGTTATGGACTTTCATCATTAAACTTTCAACATATGCATTTTAGGACCTCTGCTAATGAACAGTGTCACTGTCATTTTCATAATGTGTCCCGAACACTGATTTCCCACAGCAACAACGCGATTCTGCACTGGAACTGCGAAAACACATTTCGGCCAGGATGTGAAAAATGACAGCTGTACTGTTCATAAGGAGGTGCAGAACAATGACAATGTTGAAAATCTGGAGGGAAAATATTATTAATTTGTGAAGATATGAGCATGTGTAGCAACTGAGCAACACACGCTCGTAACACAGTCATTTTATGGAGTATCGTCACCAAATTTTCACCATAGGCATTTTAGGACCTCTGCTCATGAACAGTGCCACTGTCATTTTCTTAATCTGTCCTGAACACTGATTTCCCACAGTGACCATGCTATTCTGCGCCGGAAGTGCAAAAACACAGTTTGGCCAGGATGGGGAAAATGACAGCTGTACTGTTCACAAGAAGGTCTGAAAAAAATGCCAATGTTTAAAATCTGGTGTGAAAATATTGCAAATTCACAAAGTTACTAGCGTGCGTAGCAACTGCGCAACACATGCTTGTAAAACAGTCATTTTTGTATTTTTTCCACCAAATGTGTAGTATAGGCTTTTTGAGAGCCCGCCTCATGAACACTGGCACTGTCATTTCATTAATCGGTTCCGAAAGGGGATTCTGCACAGTCACCACGAAATCACCTTTCAGGGCCGAATAATGATATGACAGTGCCAGAATTCATGAGGAGGGGTCCCAAAAACCCCATGTTGAAAATTTGGTGCCAAAATTCCGAAAAATGCCTGAGATATGCATCAAAGTTGAAAAATCCCTATTTATTCCATTATACAGCTTACCGGCATTTCCTCAGTTCCCCGTCAGCTTTGAAGAGTGCAGACGTGTTCCCAGTCCACCGAAGATCGTCATGCTGGATTCCGGAGGTAAGTATGGGGTGAAGGGGGTGTGGGGAGGCGGGATGCACAGTGGGTGGGTGTGGGTTGTGGGAGGGGGGCAAGGAGACCGTCGAGGGACCGTTTCCTGTTTTACAGGTTTTAAAAAAAAAAAGACATTGCGGGGTCCTTTTTTTATTTTTCAGGGGCATGTGGCACACTGGGGTGGGCTCCCAGGATGCCAACGGAGACTTTCTTTGGGGGAAGCTGTAGCCAATGGGGATTGGCATCCCGTCAGCAGACAACAAAAGCGGGGGATACATAATGCTGACAGGGAGTGGGCTCCCTGTCGGCAACATAAATCTTGCAGCACTGAAGTCAGCGGGGACTGGGGCCAACAAACACAGTGGGAGGCACATGCTGCTGAGGGGATTGGGCACCCCCTCAGCGGGGGGGGGGGTTAATATTGTTTGTGAACTCGGTGGCAAGCTGCCATGTTCACGAACAATATCAGTGTTTCAAGATCCGGCCCTGCAATGCAGCAAATGGCTGACATTGCAATAACGAGGTGGCCCCTGATTGCAGCGGCTAACTTTTTACAAGTTGGTGGCATGCTGGCTGAACTAGTGTCAGCAGCAGCGTGCCACGGCATTGGGGGAAGCAGGCCAAGCCTTTAAAGGCTGTGGGGGCATTGGCCACAGTAGTGCCACACCTCCACAACCTGCTTCTGGAGAAAGCTGCTACAATATGTTTCTTGCGCATGCACGCAATCAACATAAAAAGAGTTTCTACTGGGAAAATTACTAGCAGATTCAGCACAGCTCTCCTTTAAGTCTGTACAAGGTACAGTCTCTTATAGATGTGAAAGGGTTAGTAAATATCATCTAGTAGGATAATAGCAGAGTCAAGTCTGTCTGAGGATGAGAACAAACTAGTAATACTCATTAGTTGTTGTTGAGTTAGAATGGTAACCCTCCTTCGGATGAGATGTTAAACTGTGGTCCTGTATGCCCTTGTATCACCCAGGATATGTACTGTACAGGTGTGTACGTATTGATATCAGCTGCCACAGAATGTGTCATCTTGTGCCCTGCTATGGTTAGTTCTTACTGAAAAACTGAAAAAAAACTTGCAATAAAAAAGTTAAACTACGGAAGTGAATTTTTTTTCAAAACAGTGTCTTGTACGTTTCTCGAGATGGCTTTTCTCTGCTTGTTGTTATTTTCTGATAACAATTGACCTTCAGGGGCTTTTCGGCTAAAGCCATACTGGTGTTAATTAACTTAATCTTCAGTTATTTTTTTTTTTTTTTTTTTTTATTCAGTATACTTTCCCCTCAGCTGCTGACAGCCCAGTACCTCTGCCTTGTCATGGACTCCAGCCTCCACCTCCATATGGGACTGTGGCCTTCGGATATCCCCTGGCTTGCCCTCCAGGCTGGGGTTGCAGCACCGACCCCTCTTACAGCACTGCGTGGTGGGACTAGGTCCGAGGGCCAGTCTTGGAGGCTAATCAAGGCAGAGGCAGGCGTTACCTAGGGCTGTCAGCAGGAAGTATTTTGTGTTTTGTTTCTGGGGGGCGGGGACGTGCAATGATGTCCTGCATCTGCCCCACCCCCTGGATCACTCTCTAATGCCAGTCGCTGTGGTACCCCTGGCCTCCTCCAGAGGTCCATCAAGCACTGGAGATTCCCCCTTTGCCCTCCCCCTGGAGAAGAAGAGCAGTCCTTGGGATGCTCCATCTTTCTTCCCCCCCAACCGGCCCTCCGATGACCCGATCCGTTCCCGAACCTGGGTCGCCAGCGTCGCAAGTGGAAATCCAACCGCTGCACCAATGCGCTGGCCTAAATTTCAGTTATATTTTGAATGAGTATCTTAAATCAATGAGAATTATTTCAGTTTTTTATGCATTATCTAGATGTTAATAGTATGGGATTTTCTAAATAACTGTCATAAAGCTTCTGAAGAAGGACCTGATTGTTTTAGTGGTTGGTCAGATGGACATTAAAGATCCTCTGGCAGTTCTTGAAATAGCAGTGAGATTTCCCTGGTGTCCTGACAATATTTCCTCCTTCCAATAAAATACCACCAACTGCTTAAAGAGCTAGTATATTGTCTAAAACTAATATGAGTTTTTAAAAATAGTTAACTATCACCTTTTATATCTGAGGTGCTTTTTCTTTTCCCTTTAGTTAATCAGAATGGGCCCTGTGCACTAATGGGGTGGAGTGGCTATGCGTTTGTATTTGGGGCACACAACCACTCTGCGCCCTGTGCGCCCCCCATGCGGGATGCACAAAGAGGAGCATGCAACACATATGTGCCCGATCCCCTGGCTGCATGAAGAGCAACATGCCGTGGGTGGGCGTGGGGTGTGCCAGCACTATTCGTTATGCACAAAGGCACATAGTGCTGGCAGTGGAGCTGTGTAGGGGGCACAGGGTATGCCCGATAGAACCCTGCCATAAGCCCCCTATGTGCCCCTCACACACTCTGGGACCAACCAGGCTACTGGGCAAATAGCCCACCCACCCTCCAGGGTCTCTGCATAGGGCCACCCAGTGCCTCCCACCTGCCCCACACAGTGGTGTGTGGCCGCATGCTGCCACCTGGCACTCCCCAAAAAAAGTCACATGGGGCACTGCCTCACAGATGCAGCCCCCAGCCCCCCCGATGGCCCACCAGCATTCACCCACCCACCCATCCTACTGCACCAATCGGCACCATCAGAAAGCTGGCAGCATTGCTCTCCCTCACCTGCCACAGCCGCTGGCCATCGGACATCCATGGGGCATGCAGCAAATGTGCCCCCCGCTGCGTTAGTGATCCACTTGTGGACCACTGACGGGTATCCAATTGGATGCCCGACTGGGTCCAGGACTCCACCTGCACCCAACCTGCATACCGGGAGGGGTCCGTGGACAGGTGGCGGCCAGTAGTGCATACTGGCATGCACACACCTGTCTGCAGGTGCAGAGCTGTGCGTAACCTGCACCCATATGTGCATAGGGCCCATTATTAGTAAGAGTGCTATGTGGAACTTGTTGTATTATATTTTGTACCATGTTTCTTAGCCTCTTTGTGAGGCTCCGGATCGTGCCTGAAAACAGGCCTTGGCTCAGTATATCTACCTGGTAAATAAAGTGAAATGAAATGAACAATACTTTGCCTGGCATACGAACATATGAAATTGCCAGCACAAAAAGGCCCACAGGTCTATCAAGTCTGCCTGATTGTGCAGCTCTTAGTTTCATATCACTACATCTTCCCACCCACCCAAACCCTCCTCCCTCCTCTTTCCCGGTCCTTCCCCCCTTTGTGTTTTTGTCTGTACTAACCCTGCCCTTGACTCTATCCCAACCCCGCTTAAAGCCATTCACTGTCCTTTAAGTGATTAACTCCTCTGGCAGTGCATTCCAACCCGCCACCACTCTCTCTGTGAAGTAGTGCCTCCTCATCTCCCTCCTAAACCTTCCACCTTCCAACTTCAGACTGTGTCACTTAGTGACCCTTCCCTCCTTTAAGCAGAACAGTCCTCCCTCCCTGACTTTGTTTATGCCTTTCAGGTACTTAAAGGTCTCTATCATGTCCCCCTCTTACCCTTCTGTCTTCCAGCGAGTACATGTTGAACTCCTTCAGCCTTTCCTCAGATGGCAACTCCCCTAGTCCCATGATCATTTTTGTAGCCCTACACTGCACCCCCTCGAGTAATCTCACATCCTTTTTTAGGTATGGGCACTGGTATTGTACGAAGTACTCCAAGTATGGCCTCACCTGTGAGTTATACAATGGCAGGATGATCTCCCCCTTTCGAGAGGTGATCCCTCTGGCAATGCACCCCAGCATCCTATTTGCCCTTGCTGCCACCCTCCTACATTGTGCAGATACCTTCACGTCCCCCTGTGATTATTACTCCCTGGTTCCTTTCCTCCTCTGAAGCCATTACCTGCGCTCCCTCCAGCCAGTAGCTGTTTCTGGGATTTCTGGCTCCAAGGTACACGACCTTGCACTTCTTAGCATTAAACCCCAACTGCCACTTACTAGACCAGTGTTTGAGTTTAGCTAGATCCTCTCTGAGTGCCTTTCCCTCTTCCCCATTGTCCACTTTTGCACAAATCTTAGTGTCATCTGCGAACAGGCATATCTTACTCTTGACCCCTTCTGCAATGTCTCCATTGAACAAAACAGGGCCCAACACTGAACCTTGCAGTACTCCGCTCGTTACTGGCTATGGCTTGAATGTCTCCCCCCCCTTACAACTACCCTCTGTTGTCTGCCCTGCAGCCAGCTCTCAACCCAGTCCACCAATTTTTCTCCGGCCCCATGTCCCTCAACTTGCTCATTAACCTCCTGTGTGGCACAGAGTCAAAAGTCTTGCTGAAGTCCATATACAGGACATCCACAGTGTGGCCTTCGTCAATGGCCCTAGTGACCCAATTGAACAAGTCGATCAGGTTAGTTTGGCAAGATCTTCCTGTAACAAACCCATGCTGTCTCTCATCCTGCAGGCCATTGCTATAGAGAAAGGTTATGAACCTCTCTTTCAGAATGGTCTCCATCAACTTCCACACTATGGAAGTCAAGCTCACTGGTCTGTAGTTACTCGGTTGGTCCTTGGGTCCATTCTTGTGAAGGGACACCAAGTGAGCCATCTTCCAGTCCCTGTATACAGTCCTCAACTCCAAGGAGGAGTTGAACAGGTCCGTCAGACCCTTGGGTGTGCACCTTCTGGTCCTGGTGCCTTGTCCACCAGCAAGGCTTTAAAGTCCTTTAGAACAGAGCTGACATATTTTGCTCTGTTCCTCTCATTACATCATCAGCATTATGACCACACTGATTGTGACATCACAGCTGCTCAGGAAGAGCCACTTAGTAGGTACCAGGTCAGTCACCTGGGATGTCACAGTCAGTGAGGTCACAGTGCTGATGATGTAATGGGGGAATAGAACTAGGTATGTCAGCTACCAGGCAGAGTGTTGTTCCACACATCCAGCATAATACTATCACATAGAAAAGTTTCTAAGGAGCAAAACAAAAAAGAAAAGCACTTCAGAAATAAAAAGTTACAACTGTCTATTTCTTAACATTTGTAACATTTTGCTGTCTGCTATTTTTGATTCTGCTAGCTCTTTAATCTGACACAGTTTCAGTTGGTTTACATCTGTATCTGTCCCACCCCCATGATGAAGCTAAAAATAGGCAGTATTATCAACCCTCCTTTTCTGGTCAACAAAATCTAAATAAATATATGTAGCAGGTGACAAACTGGATAAGAAATTGGTTACGGGAAGGCGACAGAGGGTGGTGGTAAATGGGTTCACTCCGAGGAAGGCAAGGAGACCAGCAGGGTGCCTCAGGGACTGGTGCTGGACCGATTCCTCTTTAACGTCTTTTTAAGTGACATTGCAGACGAGCTGGAAGGGAAGGTCTACTTCTGTGCAAATGACACCAAAATCTGCAATAGGGTGGATACTCCGGGAGGGGGGGGTGGAAAGGATGAGCAGAGACTTGTGAAAACTAGAGGAGTGGTCAAGGGTATGGTAGCTGGGCTTCAATGTGAACAAATACAAAATAATGCACGTAGGACACAGAAACCCAGGGATGAAGTACAAAATGGGTGGAGTGATATTGATGACTACCAAGCATAAAAGAGACCCGGGGGTATTCATATCTTATGACCTAAAAGTGGCCAGGCAGTGCAACAAGGCAGTCAGGAGGGCTAGTGGGATGCTGGGGTACATAAGGAGGGGTGTCACCAGCAGAAAGAGGGAGGTTGTGTTGCTTCTGAATAGATCGCTGGTAAGAGTCCACCTAGAGTACCGTGTCCAATTCTGGAGATCACATCTCTGGAAGGACATAGACAGAGTGGAGATGGTCCGGAGGAGGGCAACTAAAATGGTGCAGGGTCTGCATCAAAAGCCCTACAAGACAGACTAAAGGACCTCAGTATGCATACCCTGGAAGAGAGGATGGGGGAATATGATAGAGACCATTAACTCTTGCTGTGCCATGGAATTATATATCAGTCCATATTTCCTATACATTTTAATTATGTCAGTAGTCTAAGGGTTAAATACCTCATGGGGATAAATAAGGTACAGGAGGGAAGTATTTAAAGAAAAGGTGCTTAAGAACAAGGGGACATGCTATGAAGCTGGGGAAGGGGGGGATTCAGGAGAGATGTGAGTAAGTACTTCCCAGAAACAGTGGTGGATTCCTGGAACAGTCTTCCAGTGAAGGTAGTGGGGGTGAAAAAGTGGCAGGGTTCAAAATGCATGGGATAAACACAAGGGAATAATAGTGGAAAGGAAGGGGAAGGGAGAAAGAGCTGCAGATTAAGTATGGTCTGTGGTAATAATGTAGGTAGGGAAAAATAGGCAGACTGGGTGGGCCAAGCAGTCTTTATCTGCCATCACATTCTATGTTTCTGTGTAATTTCAGAGTCCCCCCATCCCCCAGGTTTTAAAAAAAATGTTAAGAAGTGTACTAGAATCCTATATAATGAAATGGGTTTATAGTTGGTCAATCTGGGCAGCAAATGGTTAACTTTCAGGTCTCTCCTGAAATCACTATCAGTCATCTAGACAGAGATTCCAAGTGGGAGGGGCCATGCAACATCATAAGCCACAATGGAATGTTGCAGTGGGTGTCGGTTGCTCACTGAGAGCTTTGAGTCAGTCTGATTGAAGAGAGCCTCGGGAGAGGTATCAACACTCCCTGTCCTGATTCAGTCCCTAGTTCAGCCCTGGAGTAGCTAAGCGTTGAGTTGTGGCGATGGCCTTCCCCTGTGCCGTACACCAGTGGCAGTGTGGGGTTAAAGACTTTTAAGACATCTGGTCATGGGAATTATGAGTGAAATGTAAGAAACTTCCCTGAACTGTGAGAGACTTTTTCTTTGTTTAGCAGTCCAGAGGTGACTTCTTCAGAATGGTTCCAGTGGGAATGTCTGTGAGGGTTTGGAAGGACTAAGTTCCAATTTGTCTGACTGGATCTTTCAAAGATAAAGGCCCAAGTTGTACTTCCCTGGAACAGTTTCTGTTGGGGATGGAGCTGATCACCGACACTGGAAAATGGGACACTAGCTCTCTGACCAGAAGATGGGAAATGGCTTGTGTACTACAAAGTCTGTACATGTCACAGAATGTGTGTGTAACCCCCCTGCAAATGGGGGTTACCAAAAGACTTCCAGGAGCTTGCTTGAATGCTCCAAGCCTGAATGGTGTTTGGCATTTAAGCCATTTATCAGTGAGTGTTTTTAGAACCTCTGGTACTGTCTCTTTAAGAGCTGTCTGCTTGCAGTCATAATTAGTTTGTATGGGGGACTGTGTGTTTCTTTGATTGAGTACCACTCAAGCTGCTGCCAATTCACTTCATTTTTGCAGTCACTAGGAGTGCAAAGGGAACCTATCTGAAAGATGTAACTGTTTGCCAGAAATTATTTAGAGTAATAATGAAATTACAGTTTGTCTAACCTGCTTTCTTTGCAGTCAGAACTGTGTCTGCTAGTTCCCATTCTAGTTTTGAACTGCTGAACTGGACCAATCAGTGTGGGGTAAGCTAGCTCTAAAATGGTGCCTTGGACGAATCAGAACTTGGACTCATAATCTGAGCCAGCCACAAGAGGATTGTATGGGCAGTGACTCTGGAGATGTAGTTTAGACTTGGCACCTTTTTGGACCAACAGCAGCAGTCTATTGTGAGTGACAGCCAATCCAGTCAAGAACTGGGAGGAACTCAAAGGAAGTGCCCGGTTTTGTCGGTTGGAGTTTCAGTTGAGCTTTGGCAGTGAAGAAGGAAGGAGCCCTGTGCTTTTTCAGTGTGCAGTTTTAGTCAAAAAACGTGTGTAAGGCCCAGAGTTCCGGTCTGCAGCTTGTTAGGACTGAATCCGTCCTGTGAAAAGAATCAAAGGATCTCTGAAGAGTAGAAACCAGGCTCACCCTGTAGAAGACTGGAGGATTGCTGAAAATTACACTCGGTCTGTCAGGAACTGAATCTGCTGTGTGTTCTCCGGGTATTGGGCAGTAATTGTGATCGGGATACAGATGCAGCCTGCCTGGTATAGTGCTTTCTTTATATGGATGTGTGAAGAGGTTTGTGCACCTCAAGTGAGCCCTGCTGACATTGAAGGACCCTATCTTATTTGAGGTCGTGAGTACTAATTCAGGGTCGCTCCTGTTGAATTGCCACATTAAATCCAAATGGAATTACTGTACTGCTGACTGTTTAATTCTCCTTTTCTCTGTGTGAAAGGGCCCCTACCAGCTGCCACGGTTTGGACTAGCCACTAGGGCTTGGGTACCCAGGGACAGTAACTGATAGGGATAGGCCTGTGCACAGAGCCATAGGTAGATTATTAAAGTGATAAGCTAATTAACCTGATTTCCTGTCCTTGTTATATCCCCTAAATAAATCAGAGCTGCTTGTTTCAGCAAAGTTATACTGCCTGAGGTATTTGTCTATGTTAAAGTACTGTACTGTGATTGTTGCACTGTATCTCATTTCACAGGAGGTCCCAGTGCCGGAACCAGACCTGGGGGTAAGTGTATACTGTGAAGGTAATTCTGATATATTGTGTGGGCCACTAGTGGGAAGAAAGGGGGGTTGCAGTGTCCCAGAGGGCTGTGACCAAGTTAGTTTAACTATTGCAAACCCTGACCTCTGGGTGGAGGCACCCGCCATTGGATCCAGGCCCCTCAACCTGTTAGTGGCAAATCAGGCAGGGGTAGTAGCCCCTGGGATAGCGCCATCTAGGGGTTACATGTGTTTTCCAGTAAAGGGCACACACTGTCCCTAAAGTGTTGCAATGTATGACAAGAAAGTAATAAGTGTTTACAAGAAAGGACACCAGCAGTCCTCAAAGATTGTTTACGTTTCTGACTGGAAAAGTAAAGTGTATTTTAGTGAAGGACACCAGCTGTCCCTAAAGTGTTTCTGCCTGTGAAGAAAAATGCATTTAGTGAACCTAAAGTTATTCAAATCCTGTGAGGACATGCTCTGTCCTGGCTCCGATCCCCGAAGAAGGAAGGACAAAGACATTTTTGCTTGATCCCTAATTCAGGGACCTGCTTGCTCTTTGTGTACAGTACTCTGGACTTTGTACCCTTTGTACCTTCTGCACATGCGGCCTTCAGTGTGCAAAACGTTGTTTGTTTACCATCTGGTGACAGACTAAAACTTGTTGCTTGACACTAGCCAAAGGAGAGGAAATTCCCTTGTTCTTGCTGTGTTTACTGGTGCCTCATCAAGATTTTGCAGGTCTTCAGCATCGTGGCCCATCCCAGTTCCCAGGTTAGATAGAATCATTTTGTGTAACACCCCACTCAAAAGCCAACGTAGGTAGCAACCCCTAGCTGGGGAGGAGTCAATAGCAAGGTATGCTGGAGCATGTTGACATATATAAAACAGTAAATACTATTGGTAGAAGCAGTAATGGAATTAGTTCTGCATGAGGATTAGAACTGTATTATAAGAGCAACCGACCAATGTTACTAAATACTGTTAGTCACAGTACCAGTAAAGTCTGTGTGAAGATTATATAACTAGTATAATACATACAGCAGGGTTAGTAAACATCAAGAATCTGAGATGTATTAATGTTAATTATGTATAAGATTTAGAAAGAAGTGTTATAGTGCCTATCAAATTAGTAAATATCGTAGGTCAGGGTCAGGGTGAAGTCAGATCTATGTGAGGATTTTATGTCGAACTAATGTTTTTGGTATGTTAGAGTTAGTGAACATTAAAGGGACCCTATCAGCTTCTAAATTGCTTGATTGTACTGTTTCCTAATTTCCATCTTTTCGAAATATTGGCTTCATGTACTAAGCATAGAATACATTTTTACCTTGTCAGTCGTCACAGTAAGCTAAATAATTTTGTTAAAAACAACATTTGCTCGGGTCATTAGAATGTCCGTGGTTTGGGGCGGACCTCCCACAATGCACAGCACGATTCAGAGCACCTACGTCGCATGCAACCCGTGTGTTCACTGTGCCTGTGATTGTGCATACCATTCATTTATTTTCTGCTGGCTTTGAAACAGGTGCTCCACATTGCTAGTTCCTGCTGCTGCTGTCCGATTTCACTTTGTCGTTGGTAAGTTACTCCTCATTCTACACAGCTGCACAGCGGTTCTTTCTGGCTGGTTACGTTGGTTTCAGAGCAGTGATATTGCTTAGAGGGTGCAACATTATTTTAGCAATATAACCCCAAATAGAGTGAGCAAGTCTGTGACTGGCAATAGTGGACAGCAATGCTACAAGGGGCTTATCTCACTGTCGATAGGTCTGGAGTTAGAGACACACACACACAGCTGGCATGACCATGGTACCACAGATTGTGCTCTCTCTTATCATGCAGCCATTTAGCTTCGAAGGTTAGCACACGTACAGACTGCTCATTGAAAATGCCACATTTTGTATTAGTATCTGCAAGCGCGCTGTGCGCTATGGTGGCATTCAAATGATGATTGTCCCCCAAAAATTACCATCCTTCTCAAATGCATCGGACTTATCTCCGGAGAACACCCAGTCACAGACCCACACTGAATGGGGCAGTACTTGGCCATGCATTGTGAATTCCATCGGTGTGCAGTGAGAGCAACACAGCTTGCAAGCCCTCGGTGATGAGTGGCATTAGTTGTCAGCTCCACTACTCATTGTGGACAGTGGTCAGTGTAACTGACCCCCTTCTGTGGCACTATTATTTCTTGCTTACTATTATGGTAGCCTGCCCGGTTGTACAAAAGGCTTGTTCACATCTGCAAAAACAGCACCTGGTCTGGTCTATATGCATGGGATGCGGGTTATGGTTCATGTAGAGGTTCAATCATAACCCATATCTACTGGCACTGATCTTGCTTCTTGCTTGTTTCCCAACAGTTTACAGTTCAGGATTAGTCTATAAATTATGGCACATAACAAAGAGATTCTCAGTCATTCCACTTTGTACTTGAAGCCACAGTTCCCTAGCTGTGACTCCCACTCTGGTGTTGCTAGTTTTTCTTTGTGGATCTCGAGACTCTGATCCATATATGCACATTGTGACTGTTTGTGTGGGGTCCCTGTTATTGGCCAAACGAAGTACGTCACATCGTTTTTGACCATGCTATGTCATAATTTCTTTCCTTTACTTGGTTCCATTTTTTTCCCCCGATAACTTTGTTTCCCCGATTGGTCCTCTGCAACACCTGTAGGCACCCCTCCCCATAGAAGCTGTAGCTGTCTATCTGCCCCGATCTTCCAGTTATCGGAGTTGTTGCCCAGCAGTCTGGAGATCAGGGCAGGCACCTGGTCAAAACTCCTAAGTGGGGGCTGGTGCCTACCTGTGTAGCAGAGGAACAGCTCGTGGAAGCAAAGTGATTGGCGATACAAGGCAATAAAAGATACACAGTAATAAAAAAAATATTGGGAACTAGATATGGGTGACTGTGGTTAGATGGTGGAACTTGATGATACCCCATGACCCCCAACAATGCAAAGACAGAGCTCCCGATGGAGCATGTCATCAGACCTTTTTTGGTCTGATTGTGTGTGTGTGTGTGTGTGTGTGTGTGTGTGTGCACTCTTATCCTGAACACTGTTTAGATCATAAGACAAACAGTGTTATGGTATACTGGCACGGAGCATGCTCTGCGCAAATCGAGAAAATATTTTTTTCTATTTGCGAATCGCATGCCTTCTCAATTCAGCATGCCACTGTATCCAGACCTGCGTTCGTTTTTCTCTCAGCTGGTGTTTTCATTATCAGCTGCACTGTACTACAGACTGATATCTGCAAGTAACTGCCCCATGCCAGTATCCCATAACTCTTGCATTTTCGTTGATGTGCATATTTTGTTTCAGGTGTGCTGTACCTGCACACATGCAATGTAAACAGGGTATGTACGAGCAACTGAACATGAGGATCGCTATGCTGCTGTGGGTGGCAGTCAGTGATCTTGAGTGCCCGCTCGAGACTGACAGACCATCACATGTCTTTATATATTCAGGGCTCTCCTTATTATGGTGCCTGCCTGAGGTACAGGGTAGAGTGTGCACAGTATGGACTTCGATCATTCACATGACTGCAACAAACCCTTCAACATGGTTTCACTTCAGTTGAAAGCTGGTTCAAAGAACATAAGTTAATCCTTAACCAGAAAAAAATGAAGACCATGATTTTCACCAACCACCAAAACAGGCACAAACATCTCCAACTCACTTTAAATACCTGCCTTGATGACTCCCTGGAGCAGGTTGACTCCTTTAGATACCTAGGAATCACCTTAGACCCACACCTGTCCTTCGGAACTCATACAACCAATGTCGCTAAAACAGTGAATACCAGACTAGGTTTACTCTACCGGCTCCGTCGGCACCTGACTAAAGAGGCCCTCTATGCCGCAGTTCAAAGCTCCATCATCTCCCAGATTGATTATGGCCTTGTCATCTATGGCACTGCCACCACCACGACACTCAGAAGGATTACCACCACCCTTAACAAGGCCTGTCGACTCATCACTGGGGCCGAATTGCTCACACACACCTATAACCTCTACTCACAAGCTAACTGGCTTCAACTTGATAATAGAATTCAGTACCAAACCCGTGTGATTGCAAAGAAAATCCAGTTGGGAATTTCCCCTCTCAGGGTCTGTGCACTCCTTCAAACGAAAACTAGCTCCAGAATCACCAGGGGATCAAAGCCACAACTGTTCTGCATCCTCCGCTGCCGCACAGCCATTGGCCAGCGTTCATCTGCCTTCAGGGAACCCACTTGGTTTAACGGTCTTACCAATAATACTATCACTACCACTAGGCTAGGGGCCTTCAAATCCTGGCTCCGAAACACCCTGGTCACTTCCAGCATCTGTGACTGCCATGGATAATGCTAACATACTAACATACTAAAATGCCAGCAGAATAGGCCTAACGGTCTTTCGTGTCTGCTTGTTTGGTCAGCCCCCACCCTGGGTGCTGACCTTGCTGCCCCCCTCGCCTTCTCTGGCTTCTCCCTTCCCAGTTCCGGATATTCTTGCTGCATTGGATTTTGCTTCCAGAAACCTTCCCCTGTACCTGTCCCAGCCCCTCTTGAACCCCTCCACTGTCTCTGCCTCCACCAGCCCCCTAGGCAGCACATTCCATGGCTCCACCACCCTCTCAGTGAAGTAGCACCTCCTCCTTTCTCTCCTGAATCTTCTGCTCTCCAGCTTCCACCCATGCCCTCTAGTGGCCCCCTCCTCCTTCCTTCGAAGCACCCTGACTGTTCCTCCCCTATTTACCCTCTTCATGTACCTGAAGACCTCTATCATGTCCCCCCGGTCCCTTCTCTCTTCCAATGTGTACATATTTAGCTCTTCGAGCCTCTCCTCATAGGTCCTGTCCCCCAAGCCCCAAATCATTTTGGTTGCCCTCCTCTGGATCCTCTGCAGGAGGTTAATGTCCCTCTTTAAGTGTGGCCTCCAAAACTGCACGCAGTACTCAAGGTGCGGCCTCACTAAGCAGTTATACAGAGGGAGTATCACTTCCCTCCTTCTGGAGGTGATCCCCCTAGCGATGCATCCCAGCATCCTGTTGGCCTTGGCTACTGCCCTCCTACAAGTCTCAGAGTTGTTTATCTCGACATCCACCACCACGCCCAGGTCCCTCTCAGCCATCGAGACCTGTAGCATTCTCCCAGGGTGTACACTCTGGCCTGCTCGCCCCCAGGTGGAGCAATTCTTGCATTTCCTGCATTGAACCTCAGCTTCCACTTTCTAGACCATCTTTCCAGAGCCTCCAGGTCCCCCCTGTGGGCCACACTCCTCCTCTCCCATCCACCACCGCCCAGTTTGAGTCATCCATAAAAGACTCATCTCACTCCTGATTCTGTCCTTATGTCAGAGACATAGGCATTGAACAGAAGAGGCCGAGGACTGATCCCTGTGGGACCCCACTAATGACCCTCCTTGGGGATGAGACTATCCCGCCAACTACGACCCTCTGGGTCCGGTCCTGGAGCCAATTGCCTATCCATCTGATCATCTGGTTCCCCACCCCCATTTCTCCCAGCTTATCCAACAGGCCCGCGTGAGGAACAGAGTCAAATGCCTTGCTGAAGTCTAGAAAGAGGACGTCCACTGGTCTACCCAGGTCCAAGGCACTCGTCACCCAGTCATAGAACTCCACCAGGTTTGTCTGACATGATTTCCCCGGGATGAATCCATGCTGTCTATCGTCCAGGCACCCTGACTTATCCAGGTCCCCCCAGCCTCTCCTTGACAATGCCCTCCATCACCTTGCCCACCACCGATGTCAGTCTGACGGGCCTGTAGTTCCCTGCCACCTCCCTTATCCCCCTTGAGGATAGGCACTATGTCGCCACCTTCCAGTCCTGGGGCACCCACCCTGTCCTCAGAGATGGTGAAAGCTCCGCCAGGGTTTCGCCAGGACATCCGAAGTTCCTTCAGCACTCTGGGATGTAATTTATCCGTCCCGGTGCTTTCTCCATCTTAAGGGAGCTGAGGGCTCTCACTCTCTCTGCTGTGATTTCCACTACCGGTGCACCTCTTCTCCCTGCTTAGCCTCCCCTCCTGCCAGTGATGCCTCCTCCTCTCCCCAGACCCGCTGATCAGTAAGGGTCCCCCCCTCCTCAGTATCTCTGTCTCCTCCCATGTATGATGCAGCACCCCCATTTTCCTTGGTGAAAACTGAAGTGAAGTACTTATTTAGTACCTCAGCCTGCTCCCCCAGGTCTTGTGCCCATCTCTCCCCTGATTTAATCCTGCTAATCTGCCCCTTCACCCTTCGTTTCTCCCCAATGTATCTAAAGAACCCTTGTTCCTCTCCTAATTTCCCTGGCCAGGTTCTGCTCCTTCCTTGCCTTAGCCACCCTCACCACCTAGTGGCCCTTCCCAGCCATCAGCTCGTGCCCCTCAGTCCTTTCACTCCTTAAGCACTTGAATTGCTTATAGGCTGCCTTCTTTCCCCGCACCACCTCCTGGACCTCCCTGGTCCACCAACAGGGCTTTTGGGCCCTACCGCATTTTCGTCTTACTCTTGCACATGGGCGGCTCTACACCAGGGCCCGCCAGGGCACGTGCCCTGCTAAAAAAAATGCTGCACCCCAGTTGGTGCCCCATATGGCATAGAGGTTCCCCAATAGTAACAATGTATCAGTGCCCTGGCTGCCATCTGTTGTGCCCCAGCTGTGCCCCAGTAACCATTTGTGGCTAGAGCCGCTACTGCTCTTGCACAGGTGCTGGTAGCATCCTGCACCCCTCTCCTGATGATTTCCCACCTACTATCAGCGTCCATGTCTGACCCAATCCCATCCAAATGCTCTTGAAGGATCCTTCCCATTTCCTTAAAATCCGCCCCCCTGAAGTCGGTTACTTCTGTCTTTGTGCAGCCTTCTACCCCTCCTAGGTCCAGGCAGAACCAGACCGTGGCATGGTCACTCCCCGCCAATTCCCTTACCTCCAGGCCCCCAATCTGGTCACTGTCTGCCAGGACCACATCCAGTACCCGCGCCTCCCTGGTCGGTTCCCTCACCTGCTGAGTTAGGAACACGTCTTGAAAGACGATCCAACAACCTCTGTTCCCTGGTCACAGAGGATGTCATAGTCTCCCAGTCTGTTCCTGGCATGTTTAAGTCCCCCAACACCACCTGCTCCTCTGCCCAGTCTGCAGTGTCTCCCATCATCTGCCACCAGACTGTCCTCCAGCTCCTCCGCCAGGGCAGGGGGTCTATACACCACTCCTATTTTTACTCTCTTGCCCCCCCTTGTTATCAAGGTGACCCAAATCGCCTCCACGGTTCCCTCCGCCTCCTCTACTCCCCCTATGCCAATGCAGTTTTTGACTATCATTGCTACCCCTCCTCCCCTGCCCACCACCCTGTCCTTCCTGAACATAGTGTAACCCTCCAGGTTCAGGTCCCAGTCGTGTCCTGCAGTGGCCCAAGTCTCAGTGACTGCTGCCACATCCACTGCTCCCTCAGTTAGCATCGCCTGGAGCTCAGGCATTTTATTGCCCAAGCTCCTGGCATTTAGCAGGACTACCTTCCACCCTTTCCCTATAGTTCCATTTCCCCTGTTCGTGTTTCCACGGGGATTCTGTTTTCCCCTGGTCTGCACTTTGCCAGTCGGCCTTTTTCCGCAATCCTCCAGCTCCCCAAGGGGGTGGAGACAGAGTCCCTCCTTTATCGGCACCTCCTTGACAGCCTTTTCTCCCATTCCTCTCCCTTTCACAAGTTTAAACTCCACTTTTCACCAATGAATGCTATGCAACACCGCTCCACTGCTGCTGTCCCATACCTAGCTCCTTTACATAACGCACTTGCCCTAGTAGGCCTCTGCCTCATCCGCTCTTCTGCATCTGACAATGCCACCATCCTGGCTGCTCTCACCCCACCCTCCCCGCTCCTCCATATCCTTACCTTACCCTCCTCCTCTCCTCTCTTCTCATTTTTTGACCTCCCACTTTCTGCCCCACCCATTTCATTCTACCACCCCTTTCCCTTTTTTTTCCTCTTTCTTTCCATCGTACCTTCACCCTTGTCTGTTCGAATTCAGCATCTGATCCTGAACCCTTATTTGTGAAACAAATGTCTATTGTTACGTGATACCAATGTCTTGATGTGGAACCTTTGTAAAAGAGCCCTGGGCTCAGAGGTAACTTGTAATCCTAGAATTGAAATAAATAAATAAAAATTAAAAATAAAACATGACTGCTCCTGTTGAAGTGACTTTTGGTGCTGAGTTGTGTGTGTGTGTGTGTGGGGGGGGGCGGTACTGGCAGTGTCGACCACATGAGAGGCAAAGGTATCACTCTACAGGACTACTGTTATTATCTTTGTTGCACCTACGGTAGGGAAATATGTCTACTTACTATTAGTGCAAGCTACTTGCCCCAGTTTCAGCCTTTGACGTGCACACAAGGATGCTGATTATGCTCACTATGTTCCCATGATATAGGTGATGCAAACAGGTTTGTTAGCTGTGCAGTTCTTTTTTGGAGTTCATTATTAATATTAAATACTCAGATGTGTGATTAGTAAACACATGCATGGATTTCAGCATCTTCGTGCCCCCCCCAAGACCCATTGTGCTCGCCTCAAAAACAATGTTCTTTCCAAATGCTGCTATCTAACAACGACTTTCTCACTCTAGTACTCTCGGTCTTCTTTGTCTTTTCCCGATGCTTTTTCCCACCTTCATTCTGCTGAAAAACTATCCAGAAGACCCTGTTTCTGTTCCCTTGTGACAGCGGTGGTCAAGGAGACAACTGACAATTGCCACAGACTTGCCACTGCTCCTCCCCTATGTTGCTAGGGTTGATGTCATCTAACTTTCCTCACCTTGGATCTGTAGGGATGGGGGATGGGAAGCAAGAAAAAATTACTCACCTTAGTAATGTTGTTTCTTCTAATGGAGTCTTGCTATATTATGACTGTTGCAGTTTGTCCCAGCCTTAGAACTGCTCCGGAGGTGAAAGAGTTAACTTCCATGCAGGACATGGAACTTAGAGCGCGAGCTCGGTTAGAGATGCTCTGTCTGGGATATTTCAAACCGAAACTGTCGGATCTTTACGAGCAAAACTCACTAAGGTTCTGTGTGGAAGCCGTAACCTACACTAGCCAACTGGCTACTAAGATATTAACACATTTTCCTGGTCCCAACACCAAGACTCAAGTCAGGGGACCAGAAAAGATAAGATAAAATAAAAATAAAACACAACACCCAAACACCCCAAAAGAAGGGTGGAAAACATAAAGGGGCATCAATAAGTGCCAACAGTGAACTGCCACCCCATACCCCAAGTAGAAGTTCTGAGAGGGGCAGGTTGGGGGAGGTCATAATATAGAGACTCCATTGAAGAAACAACATTACTAAGGTGAGTAATTTTTCTTCAAACAACATGAAATCTTGCTATATTATGACTATTGCAGACTACACAGCAGTACCTCCATGGAGGAGGGACAGAACCTACTTAGGGAATAGGCTCTCAGTTAACGGCTTGTGCCAAACCGAGCATCCCTCCTGGCCTGGATATCCAGGGAGTAATGCTTGGCGAAAGTGTACTGTTTTTCAAGTAGCTGCTTGACATATCTCTAAGATAGGGATGTCTCTGGCAGCAGCTAGAGACGCAGCTGTACCTCTGGTAGAGTGAGCCCTCAGGCCTGAAGGGGGAACCTTACCCAGTTTTTGATAGCAAAATTGGATACAAGAGACAATCCACCTGGCAATGGATCTCTTAGTGGCAGGTTTCCCTTTCCCAACCTCACCATAAGTGAGAAATAGTTGGAGGGAGTCAAACCTGTGACCCTTGGTACGCTCTATGTAGTAGCTTAGGGCCCTCTTAACATCTAAGCTGTGCAACCTCCTCTCACCAGAGGAGGAATGGTCAGTGAAGAACACTGGAAGTGAAATAGATTGTTTAAGGTGGAAATCTGAAACCACCTTAGGCAAAAACTTCCTGTTAGTCCTGAGGACTACCTTATCCCTGTGAAAGGAAATAAAGTCAGTCTCCACTGACAAAGCTTGTAACTCACTTATGTGCCTGGCAGAAGTGATGGCTAGCAGAAATACAGTTTTCCAAGTCAAGTACTTAAGCTCTGCCAAAGACAGAGGTTCAAAGGGGGATTGCATCAGCTGAGCAAAGCAAACATTAGGATCCCAGGCAGGGGCAGGGTCCCTGAATGGTGGATTGGTATGAAGCAATCCCTTAAAAAACTTGGAAAATACAGGGTGAGCAGAAAGAGAGAGGGCTTCCCTGCTGAAATAAAAGCAGAGACAGCTGCCAAATGCACTTTCAGGTAGCTGGTCTCAGTCCCAAAGAATTAAGATGGACCATATAGTCCAAAACAGTGGGCAAATCAGCAGATTCGGGAAATATAGCTTCCCAGAACACCATATGGAAAACCTTTTCCATTTGGAATTATAAGTAGCCCTAGTGGAAGGCTTTCTAGAAGCTTTCAAGATTTCGAGAACACCTTGAGAAAGTTGTAGATCAGCAAACTCTAACTCCTCAAGAGCCAGGCCTTGAGGTTGAGGGATTGAGATTCGGATACCAGACCTCCCTGGGCACAGGTTAACAGATTGTGGTTCCTGGGAGACACAGGGAAGATGGACTGCTAAGGACAGAAGGAGGGTTACCAGGGCTGCCTGGCCCAGTCTGGAGCAATCAGGATCATCTTGCAGGGCTGAGATCTGATTTTGACTAGCACCTTGAACAGGAGAGGGAAGGGGAAGGCATAGAGAAACTTCCCTTCCCAATCGAGGAGAAAGGCATCCAGGGGGACTGAGCCCAACACTGGGGGCCTGCAATAAAAAAGTGGAAGTTGATGATTGTCTGGGGCTGCAAAAAGATTTATCTGAGGGGTGCCCCATCTGGCAAAAACTATCCCCAGTACTCGGGGATCCAGTGGCCATTCGTGATGGCCCTGGGAAATCCTGCTGAGAGCATCTGCCAGGACATTGTCCTTGCCGGGGAGGTGAACTGCTATGAGGGAAGTGTTCAGGGAATAAGCCAGAGACCACAACTTCATCGCCTCGCTGCACAAGGCCAAAGACCGAGTGCCCCCTTGTTTGTTGATGTACCACATTGTAGTGGTGTTGTCTGTTCTGACCTGTACCACTTTGTTCTGAACAGATGCAGAAAAAACCTGAAGTGCTAGAAAACAGCTCTGAGTTCCAACAGATTGATGTGGAGCAGAGATTCCTGAGGGGACCACAATCCCTGGGTGGAGAGGTCGCCATGTGAGCTCCCCCATCCCAAAGAGGGACGTGATCTGTAGTAAGGGTCAAGGAGTGAGATAGAGGATGAAGGGCACCTCTGTCTCAGATTGCTCTGATCCTGCCACCACTGAAGGGCCTGGATCAGGGTTCGAGTCACTGGGATCAACTTGGATAGGGAATCTCTTCTTTGAGACCAAAAGGCTCTCAAATGGAACTGAATGTCCCTCATCTGAAATCTTGCTCCTTGCACTACAGCTGTGGAAGCAGCCATGTGTCCTAGGAGCTGTAGAAAATGCCTTGCTGGTCGAGAGACCTGCAGAGTGAAGGACGAGGCCAGGGCCACCAGGGTCCTTACCCTTTCTAGCGGAAGGAAGGCTCTGGCCTGCTTTGTGTCCAGTTCTGCACCTATAAAGGTGAGTACCTGGACAGGTTCTAGAACTGACTTTGGAAGATTGAGAAGAAAGCCCAGAGAGGTAAGCAGCTGCTGGGTAACTTGCAGGTGTGATTTGACCTGGTCTGGAGACTGACCCACAATGAGCCAGTCGTCTACGTAGGGAAAGATGGCAATCTTTGCCTTCTTAAATGAGCAACTGCTACTGCCAGGCATTTTGTAATACCCTTGGGGTAGAGGTAAGGCCGAAGGGCATTGCTCTGAACTGATAATGGCCTGAGGGCAGTTCGTAATCTGAGGTACTTTTGGTGGGAGCTTCTGATAAGAACATGGAAGTAGGCATCCTTGAGGTCCAGGGAAGCTAGCCAGTCCCTGGCCTTAGGAAGGTAAAATCATTCCCAGAGTCACCATTTTGAATTTTGGTTTTAAAGGTGCTTGTTCAGATATCTTAGGTCCAGGATGGGCCGCCACTCCTGTCTTTTTGGGGTAAGGAAGTACCTGGAGTACAGACCCTTGCCCTGGTGTAGGGGAGAAACCTTTCTACAGCTCTGAGAGCCAGGAGGGTTGAGACTTCTGTTTCCAAAGCAAGAGTCTCTAGAGGGTTTGCAGGTGGAAAAGATCTGATTCTCATCTTTGGAAATTTTTTGAAGCTGAGAACCAGACCCTGGCTTACTACTTCCAGGACCCACTTGTCTGATGTTAAAGACTCCCAGTCCTGGACGAAGTAAGCCAGCCTGCCCCTTACAGGTAATGGAGAACCAGCCCTGGGCATCCCATCAGGGTGCCTGTTTGGCAGGGGCTTTAGGCTGAGGGGTAGGAGCAGGCCTGCTTGTACCCCGTCTGCCTCTCCCTCTGAAGAACCCCTCTGAACATAAGCTGAAGAAGAGGCCTGGTTTGTAAAAGGCCTGTGAAAAGGCCTGCCTCTACCCTGGGGCTGCCTCTGAGAGTGGCTTGCCGTTCCTTGGCTTGTGCACACCTATAAGTGGTTCTATATTCATCCATTTTCTTCATATAATTCTCTGTCTGCTCCCCAAACAGAGAATTTCCCTACCACAGGAAAATCCATAGCCTTAGCCTGGGTATCCTGTGACAGACTAATACACCTGAGGCCAAGCCAATCTCCGAAAAGCCACAGATGTAGCCATGACTCTAGAGGATACATCATTAGAATCCACTGCAGCATGGAATTGCACCTTAGATGCCTCAATACCATCAGCAGCCACCTGCTCAGCTCCTTGGCAAGCTGGCCAGGGGCCTGTTTGGCTAAAGCCATGACAGTATCCCATCTAGATTTTTGATATCTTGCAACATAAGCCATATAATTTGCTTGTCTGAGTCCCAAGGACGCTGCCATGTATTGTTTTTTAGCCATGGCATCAATCTTCCTGGAGTCCTTGTCAGGAGGATGTGAAGCCAGGGGAATATTAGCCTTATCACAGGCTGCAGCCCGAACTACCCCAACATGGCTACAGTGCTGTGAAAGAAATTCTGTATCAGGACCTGACAAAGTGTACCTCCTGTCCATCTTTTTTATCCACAGGAGGCACAGAATTAGGAACTTTTAAAATTTTTATTGTTTGTTTCCTAAAGGATTTATGTAAAGGAATAGACAATCTCCTGGATTCTGGGATATCCATCATCTCTACAAAGTCAGACTCCTCTTGCTCATCCACAGCTTCCTCCAAAGGAAGCTGGAGGGTTTCAGCAACTTTTTTATAAAACAGAAAATGAGAAGGGGACTCAGCAAGCCTAGGGGGAGATTCTCCTAAAGGTCTGTCTGGGGAGATATCCGGTTCAATGGGCACATCCAGACTTTCAAAGTCACATTCACACTGTTCATAATCATCCTCCCCCTCCTCTGGTTCATAAAACTCCTCTATATCATATTCTTGAACCGGTGGAACCGACCGAACCGACCTCTTGCCAGATAGTGGCGGTTCGGACGGAACCGGGGAAAGTGACTGGACAATTTGGATTGCCCTGGCTATCTCTGCAGCAGTTGGAGAAGGGATTTTTGACTCCACACCTGCTGATTTTCTAGTTCTCTTTGCTGGAACTGGCTCCTCAGAGTCAGCTTTACGTTTGCCCGAGGAAGTCTGGCCCTGGTCAGAGGGCACTCCCTCCGGTTCGGTTGGCACCGAACCGGGGCTGGCCATCCGGGTCAGCGGACTTTTTGGCCTCTCGTTCCCTGAGCCTACCAACTCTCTTATCTAGGGTAGCTGCAGGGAAATTCTTGCAAATCTGGCAGTCTGCATTGAGGTGGTCAAACCCCAGACAACAAACATATGTATGTGGTCAGCCTTTGGCAAAGGCTTCCCCACAGACACTACAGTGTTGAAACCCAGTGGGCCCGGTTTTTCTTTTGGGTTTCTCAGACATAATGCCAGCCTAACCAAAAACTTGCCCTTTTTTTCGGCAGTGCCAGGCAAGACACCCTTATCGGTTCCCAACCGTGTCACGGGTCGTGGAAAAAAACGTAATGAAATCTGTTTTTTTTAGAACCGATAAGAACCGGGAACCGCACTCTAAATGCTTCAGAATAAAGTTTCCACACAACCTGATCGGTTCAAACCGAACCGATAAACATTTACAAGTTCCACACAGAAATAAACCTATCTATTACTTACAATACCATAGACAGAGCTTGAACCGATCGGTTTGTGGTTAAAATAATGATAATCGCGGTTGAATTTAACCGAGAAAAAACTCTTTAAACCGAGAAAATGAACCTAGCAGTAGGAGGAATCTCCAGAGCGACTGTTCAGTGAGGCGGAGTAAAGAATCTGACAGTTTCGGTTTGAAATATCCCAGACAGAGCTTCTCTAACCGAGCTCGCGCTCTAAGTTCCATGCCCTGCATGGAAGTTAACTCTTTCACCTCCTGAGCAGTTCTAATGGTGGGACAAACTGCAATAGTCATAATATAGCAAGACTTCATGTTGTTTGAATTATCTCTTAAATGGCAGTTCCAGACTGGCTTTGTCCAACTACCTACAGGCTGGCAACAGGACTCATTTGACTACAATTTCTGTCCTTTGCACATCCTTTGCAGGTTGAATGGTCTCCATCTGCAAGTGCTCCTGCTGTCCTTTTATTTATATGCCTTGCCAAGTTTCTTCACGTAGCACCTCATTGTGTTTGACAGTGCCTTTACTTTATGCTTTGTTTTCATGCAATCCTTTTTATGTTGGTGCGCTTGCGCAGCCAACATCTTGCGGCAGTGGAGATTTGGAGGTGCGGTCGCTGTTGGGCAAATGCAGGGCATGCATCAGTAGGTGCATCCCTCATTCCCCAATCAGCCTGCATGCCAGTGCCACACCATGCATACTAACGTGGCGAGCACATCTAAGGAAAGGTCCACTGCAATCCGTGCAAAGCTCGTCAGACGCAGCGGACCCTTCCTACTTGCTCGGCCACATTGTATTCATGGTGGGCGACCACCCAACTGCCAACTTCAGGGGTGCCCAATCCCCCTGCTGGCTTACTGTGGCCGCAAAGTATTTGCCGATGGGGGAGCCCACTCCCCGTCAGCATAAAGCCGTCCCCCCCATTTCTTATATGCCAAGAGGAGTGCCCAATCCCCCTCGGCTCTTGCCTCCCCGCTTTCCTTGTGTGCTGATGGGGGTGCCTAATCCCGTCAGTATACCAATTCCCCTTTTGTTGTGTGCCGATGAGGGTGCCTAACTTCTGTCGGCTGCAGCAAACCCCCAAACAGTTAGGTGTCACACTGGAGCCCACCCCAGTGTGCCAAATCCCCTGGGGAAAAAAAAACTGTCCCGCGATGTTTATTTTTTTCACCCTGTAACACAAAAACGGTCCCTCGTAGTCTCCCTACCCACCACCCACGCCCACCCACTGCACACCCTGCCTCCTCACACCCCCCCTCACCCCATACTTACCTCCAGAGCCTGGCGCGATGATCTTCGGTGGACCAGGAACACGTCTGCACTCTTCAAAGCCGACCGCGAACTGAGGAAATGCCGGTAAGCTGTATAATGGAATAAATAGGGGTTTTTCAACTTTGCTGCATATCTCAGGCAGTTTTGAATTTGGCCCAATTTTTAACATGGGATTTTGGGACCCTCCTCATGAATTCTTGCACTGCCATGGCGTTATTCGGTCCCGAAGGTGATTTACATAAGTCACTGCTCAGAATCACCTTTTGGGAGTGAGGAAAATGACAGTGCCAGGTGATTCAGGGGGGGGCTCTCAAAACCCCATGTTGCAAATTCAGTGGAAAATCAAAAATGACTGTTTTATCGTAATGTGCAGTTTACTATGCACGCCAGAACTTAGTGAATTTGCAATATTTTCATGCCACGTGTTCAGCATTGGCATTCTTCCACACCTTCTTGTGAACTGTACAGTTGTCATTTTTCACATCCTGCCCGAAATGTGTTGTCGCACTTCTGGTGCAGAATAGCGCTGTTGATGCTGGAAATCAATGTTCAGGACAAATTATGAAAATGACAGTTACACTGTTCATGAGCAGAGATCCTAAAATGCCTATGCTAAAAATTTGGTGACGATACTCAATAACATGACTGTGTTACGAGTGTGCGTTGCACAGTTTGCATGCACGTTCGTAAGTTCACGAATTTATAATATTTTCACTCCAGATTTTCAACACTGCCATTGTTCTGCACCTCCTTATGAACAGTACAGCTGTCATTTTTCACATGCTGACCAAAATGTGTTTTTGCAGTTACGGTGCAGAATAGCGCGGTCGCTGGAAAGTCCATGTTTGAGACACATTATGAAAATGACAATGATATTGTTCATTAGCAGAGGTCCTAAAATGCCTATGTTGAAAATTTGGGACCGAAAGTCCATAAATTAGTGTTTTACGAGTGTGCATTGTGCAGTTTGCACGCACGTTCATGACTTCGTGCATTTGTAATATTTTCACTCCACATGTTCAAAATTGGCATTTTTCCACACCTCCTAATAAACAGTACAGCTGTCATTTTACATATCCTGCCTGAAATGTGTTTTCGCACGTCCAGCGCAGAATCGCATGGTTGCTGTGCGAAATCAATTTTCGGGGCAGTTTGAGGAAATGACGATGACACTGTTCATGAGCAGAGGTCCTAAAATGCCTATGTTGAAAATTTTATGCCGAAAGTCCATAAAATGACTGTGCTGCAAGCATGCGTCTGTTTCTATGTTTCTAGTTTCCACGCAGCCTTGTAACTTCGTACATTTGCAATATTTTCATGCCAGATTTTCACCACTGGCATTTGTGCACACCTCCTTATCAACAGTACAGCTGCCATTTTTCACAGCTTGCCCAAAACACGTTCCCGCAACTGTGGCACACAATGGCGTGCTCGCTGTGGGAAGTCACCTTTTGGGACACATTAACAAAATCACAGTGCCACTGTTCATGAGGGGAGGTCCCAAAATACCTATGCTGAAAATGTGCCTAAAAAACTCCCACAGATAATTGGGTTGCGGACATCTGCTGCGCAGTTTGTATGCATGTTCATTGCTTCACCAATATTTCATATTGCCACTCCAGATTTTCAACGTTGCCATTTTTTACGCTTCTTCATGAACAATACAGTTGTCATTCTCCACATCCTTCCCAAAACTGTGTTTTCATCCCTCTGTCACCAAATGCCACAGCCGCAGTGTAAAACCACCTTTCAGCTAACAAAGTGATTGTGCTGCTTTTCATGAGGTGGCCTGACAAGCAGCCCATGTTGAACATGTAGACTTAAACTACCACTACATGCCTACGGTGTTAGGGTTTCCAACTGTAGCACCCCACCCTGTATGGATTAACAGGTATCAGGGCTGTGACGTGGGATCATCGGATGTATTGCTCACGCCATTCCACCCCCCCACGCCCACCCTGCAGCCATTGACAGGCATCGTGGTGTGTCTTGCACTGTTCAGCCACAAACTTCACCCCACGCTCCTATACTGCACCCACGTCAGTGTATTTCCTTATCGAATGGGGTAAGTATAATGCCCAAAGACCCCAAAGCACACCATGACACTTGTCAGTGTCTACAAGGTAGGGTGAGGTACAATGGCATGAGCATTATATCTGATGACCCAAAGACACACACCAATGCCTGTCGCTCTCTACAGGGTGGGGATGGGGTTGGCATCACTTCAATACTTCACTGCCATTCCTATTATGTGCCTCTAGCTCCACCACTACCAATGCCAATGCCAGCACGACAACATTCGACATTGACAAATGCTTGTTTTTTGTTACAAAGGATTCTGCAGTAAATGGCATGGTTTTACTCACTGCACAATTTAGCATTAGCTCAGGACACTGGTCCCACAATACTGTCATATGCCTATCAAGCCATCCCATTTTACTTCTAATGTGCATCATCATGTTTCATTGGATTAACTACATTTGTGCTTTCATAGAGAATACATTTATTTCCTTTTCAAAGTGCCTTTCCAAGATGTGAAGCACATCTAGGTAGTCCACTAAAAAGTCTGTATGGAAAAGATTTAAAAACAGCTGCTTGTACCCTTCTTACCTCACAGTGCCATTGTTTATGACATCACAGTGCTCAACATGATAACAGACTGTGATGTCACAAATAGCAATTGTGGTTGGTAGAGGCGAGACAGATACATTTTGGAAGACTGAAAAACTTGCTGCATTATCTACAGTATTTAGCAGACCAACAGCAGGGTGAAAGTATGAATAATAAAGAACATAATTGGTCTAAATATATTGAATTCCTACTATTGCAACAAATAGTGAGTTGTGCCAAATTTTTTGGGTCATCTCTTTCACTGGGTCAGCTAATGCCATAGGAATCATAACCTTCTCAGGGTTGATTATGTCTGCAAATGCTGCCAAGTGTTGTAGTGACACATTATTAAACCTTACTGTGGCCTTTATAACTCACACAGAAAATTGTCTCAAAGCGGATTGCCATTTTGATGCAGCTCTGCTTGTCGTTGGTTTGGATATGGTTCATCTTTTTAAGTATAAACCTACACCCCCGCCCCACCAGTCATGTACTAGGCAGTGTAACATGCTGAATTCCAGCACTGACTGAGCAAACCAGTGCATGCAACTCACACAATACACTGGCTGTCTATCCTGCCTGTCTGTTCAACAGTCTCCACAGCGTACAGTGCATGTGTACTTTTTGGCAACAAATCCCTTGCCAAAGGATGATGCTAATTATGCTCACTATGTTTCCATGATTGTAGGTGATGCAAACAGCTTTGTTAGCTGTGCAGTTTTTTGTCTTCAGTGTGCACATGGCCGCTGCATGGCTTACTGTTTCTTTGTGCAGTACATGACTGTTTTGTGTCTTGAATGATTGTTTTGTTTTTCTGGTCCAGTATACAGCACTGCAAGGCTTGTAATCACTTCGTTGTGAGGACAAGAGTGTACTGTTGCAGATTGGAGCATACCTGCCTATTGCCAAGAGAGCCTGTAGATCTGCTGATTTATTACAAAGGCTGCTCGCATTCAGAGAGACCACCCTCCAACCTGACCCTGCCCTGCCCTGTCCGATCCCTGGGATACCCCCCTCTTAATTCCCCCGCACCCCATGCCACTGCTTCAAGTACCTCCCTACTAGCCTGGGGGGTATGCTTGTTTGGCTTCCCTCTCTGGGATCCCTGCCTACCATTTGTCCACCCGCCACCTCCCACATAGTTTAAATCTACCTTCCTAGCTATGTATTCCCCTGTCCTCTGCCTTAATACCTCCTTCCTCTCCCTGCTCACATGTAGCCTGTCCCATGCATAAAGTTCATTGTTGTCCTAGAGTCTGTCCCAGCCCCCTACCAACCCGTATCCCCAGAAGTGACACCATTCACTCAGCCATGTGTTGAACTCCCCAGTTCTTACCTTCCTCGCCGTACTAGCACAGTGTACTGGTAGCATCCTCTGAAAAGGCCACTGATTCCCCAAGTTCCCCACACAGACTGCCCAGATCCTCAAACCTCTCCCTCACTACTTCCTCCAGTTCCCCTGCCAGATCATTTGTACCCCTATGCACCATAACAGTCAGTTTCCTCCTACCCCTCTTAACACACATACACATTGACATACCCACCCTGGCTACAGTTAAGCCAGGTATGGACTCCAGCCAGGTATGACTACATCATTCCCCCTTACTACCCCATCTTGTCCCTTTCAGTATTGAATCCTCTAGCACTAATACCCCCCTCACCAATCCTCATCCCCCCTCCGCCCCTTTAACTTGGTGACTACTGTTAGATCCTGCCTCAGCTGAAATACTCATTTTCCCTCCCACAGATCCCCCACTGACCCCAGACATATCTCTTCTCCCTCAATGCTCTCCCCACACTCATCCCCTCCACCTTGGGCTCCCCACGCCCTCTGCCAAGTCTCTCCTATTTGCCTCACTAGCTGTGCTCCTCTCCCATTTACCCTTACTTTCTCCTTCCATCCTTCCAGCTATGCTCCTCTCCCCCTTACCACCATCCTCTGCCAGCCTCATGTCCCCATGCCAATCTCTTTTCCTCTTGCCTACCCCCTCCTAGAGAGCCCTCACTTCCCCTTCCTCCTCCAATGTTTTCAGCACCACAAACCTATTACCTGTCCACTTTGTGACACCGGGTGTTGGATCCTTCCTCCCACACCACCACTGCCTCCCGTTCTGCACCACACCTTACTAGTAGCAGTAGAGATGGATATGTGTGAGAAATGGAGTGAAAGTTATAGGTACTGTAAGGCTTATAATGATAATGGTTCAGAACAGCAGTAGTAAAGTTAGGCAAGGCAAGTCAAGGCAATGTTTATGGCTGCAGTGGGTAGAGCCCTGCAGACATCTTACTATCACAGTAAAAAAATGGAGCTCTCCAGATTCTGAATGGACTAGATAAAATTAGAGATTTTTATGCAATCACACCACTAATTGAAGCAGTCTGCTGTGTTCATTCATCTGAGCAGTGTTGCACTGGACTATTTTGTGTGATAACATGGTTACTAGATTCAATCTGGGTAGTATTCTCTTTCAAGAAAATTTCATAGCTCATAAACATGTCAATTTAGTCAACCTTTCCCAGCCATACACTGTAATTGAGATTGAGGAAGGAGGTTCAGATTTCAGATGCTGGGATCTGTAAGAATTAAAAAAGGACAGCAGTAAATAACACAATACGTTATGTAAATCAATCATTTTTTATATTGCTTATTCTGGTTATTGTTCACATTTTTGAAATTAATTGGTGAAAGTTAATACAACAAAGAAGGCTAATATGGGATGTTGCATGCAGGTAGAGATAAAGGTCTCTAAATTCTGTTCACATCATGGAGAGGAGTGTGTGTGTGTGTGCGTGTATGCGCGCTACTCTGTGGCACTCTGTTAACCCTTTCCTGGTACATTAACCTTTTCCTAGTCAGTTTGCAATGGCTGTAGTGCAATGCTGTAGTACTGTGTACTGTTTAGAACATGAAGCAGTGCATGTATCGACTAAGCCCAAAATCTTGGATTTCAGGAGGGTGGACTTCAGGAAAATGGGTGAGGTGCTAAGGAGCCATCTGGCGGGCATCATAGCAGATATGGGGGTGGACCAAAGGTGGTCCACCATTAAGGAAGGAATACTGGTTGCCACAGATGAGTACACTAGGCTCAGGGGAAGAACACAAGGACCAAAGTGCCCATCTGGTTCAGTTCTGGGCTTGCCAAGGCAGTAAGGGAAAAGAGGTTGGCCTATAGAAAATTCAGGAAGCCCAAGAGAGAGGTGGATAGGGAAAATTATCTAAGCATGGCTAGTGAGGCAAGTAAGGAAGTTTGGCAAGCAAAGGAACAGAAGGAGCTGCAGATAGCTGAAGGAATTAAGAAGGGGGAGAAGGCTTTCTTTCACTATATAAGTGAGAAAAGGGACAAGAAGGAAGGGATTGTTAGGCTTAAGAAAGGGGTGGAGTGGGTGGAGGATAATAGGAAAAAGCAGAGATGCTAAATGAATACTTCTGTTCTGTCTTCACCAGGGAGAAGGATGGACCAGTGCCTTCAGGAGGGAAAAGAGAAGCAGGAGAGAGGGGGAACACAGATGTAGTGATAGAGGAGGATAGAGTGAGGGAGGTTCTGCTGGCATTGAAGGTGGACAAATCACCAGGCCCTGACAGAGTAAATCCAAGGGTACTAAAGGAACTGACTGAGGAGCTGGCAGGGCCACTGGCAGACCTATTTAATAGTTCACTAGAGTCAGGTGTGGTACCACAGGACTGGAGAACAGTAAATGTAGTGCCCCTCCACAAAAGTGGTCCCAAGGATGATCCAGGGAATTACAGACCAGTCAGTCTGACCTCCATTGTGGGCAAGCTCATGGAGACCATACTAAAGGAAAGGTTGGTAGAATATTACTAGAGGAGCATGGTTTCCAGGATGAGAGGCAGCATGGGTTCATTTGGGGGAGACTGTGTCAAACAAATCTGACTGACTTTTTTGACAGTGTCACTAAGACAGTAGACAGGGACCAAGCAGTAGACATCCTCTATCTTGATTTCAGCAAGGCCTTTGACTCTGTGCCCCCACAAAAGGTTGATCAGGAAGTTGGTGGATCTTGGAGCTGGGGAAAAGATGGCCAGATGGGTGGAAAACTGGATGAGGGACAAAACCCAGAGGGTGGTTGTGGGGGGAGAGTTATCTGGTGCTGAGAGGTAACCAGTGGGGTCCCACAGGGCTCGGTGCTGGGGCTGGTGTTGTTCAATGTCTTCATCAGTGACATTGGGGATGGCATTAAGAGCAAAATGTGGCTATTCACAGATGACACCAAGCTCTGTGGGAGAGTGGACACAGCTGAAGGGATACAGGACCTACAAAAAGATCTGGAAAAGCTGGGGAGGTGGTCCAGGATCTGGCAACTTGGCTTCAATGCCAAGAAATTTAAAGTTATGCATATTGGAGCCAAGAATCCCAGGGGCAGAGTACTAACTGGGTGGATTCCGAGTATCTGCATCAGAGGAGGAGAAGGACCTGGGAGTGATCATCACTAGTGACCTGAAGCACGCCACACAGTACAAGAAAGCAGCAGCAAAGGCAAACAAGATGCTGGGATGCATTTTTAGGGGGATCAGTAGTAGGAGAGAGGAGGTAATACTGCCCTTCTATAGGTCACTGGTAAGGCCATATCTACAGTATGGAGTTCAATACTGGTGCCCACACCTCAAATAAGGACATTAACCTGCTGGAGAAGATCCAGAGGAGGGCTACAAAGATGATGGCTGGTCAGCAGGGCAAGGCATATGAGGAGAGGTTGCGGGCACTGAACATGTACTCCCTGGAAAACAGGGGAGAGAGAGAGGGGGCATGATTGGGACCTTCAAGCACTTGAAAGGGATAAATAAGGTTAATAAGGAGAGTCTCTTTAAGCTAAGTGGCAACCATAACACGAGGGGGCACAGTCTTAAGCTGGAGGATGGGAGGTTTAGAAGGGAGGTCTGGAAGTACTTCTTCACAGAGAGGGTGGTGGACACTTGGAATGCGCAGCCGTGAGAGGTCATCTCATTGAAGACAGCGGGCAGCTTTAAGAGAGGCTGGGATAGGCATGGGGGAACATAAGGTTCATGGGTAGGGAGGATGGGAGGAGTGGGAAGGGAGGGCAGGGACATTAGCTCAAGCTGTGGACCCTGCAATACGAGCAGACTTGATTGACCAAATGGCCTTCTTCAGCTACTTCTTCCTATGTTCATATGTATGCTCGCATGTCAAATTGCTTATCCTAAATACAATAAAACCTAGGGTTAATTGTGTAAGTAAACAAATGCCATATAAGACAGCGCATGTGTTATTTCTCATATAGCAGTTAAAGTCTTTGGAAAAGAGCTGCTAGCTCAAAGGTATTATAATCCAAAGCTCCACATAAATAAATAAACAAACAAACAAATAACTAAATAAATAAATAAAAGAGCACAGACAGTCCCTCACCTTTCATCAGCTTGCAGTACACAACCATGATGGGTGCCATGTCAGCCCTCTGGGTTCATGTAGTGCTTCTGAGCATCACTCTCCTGTGTAGGCAATCTCTCACTTTCAACAGCATGCAGTACTCCACCATAATGGTTCCATATCACCCCACTGTGTTCATGCAGTGCCTCTTAGCATCGCTTTACAGTGCAAGCAGTCCCTTGCCTTTCACCACCACACAATACACAGCCATTATGGGGGCCATGTCACCCCACTGTGCACATGAAGTGCTTCCAAGCATCACTCCCCTATGCATGCAATCCCTCACCTTTTACCAGCAAGCAGTACACAACAGGGATGGATGCCATGTTGCCCTACTGTGTTCATGCAGTGCTTCTGAGCATCACTCCCTGATGCAGGCACTCCCTTATCTTTCACCAGCATGCAGTATGCAACAGGAATGGGTGCTGTGACTCCCCTATTTTGTTCATGTAGTGCTTCTGGGCATTGCTCCTCAGTGCAGGCAGTCTCTGACCTTTCACCAGCTCACAATACACAACTATAATGGGTGTTACGTTGCACCACTGTGTCCACGCAGTGCTTCTGAGCATCACTCCGCAGTGCACGCAGTCCCTGCCCATTCACTATCCCACATTACACCACCGTGATGGGCACCATGTCACACAGCTATGTTCTTGCAGTGCTTCTGAGCATCACTCCACAGTGCAAGCAGTCCCTCACCTTTTACCAGCATGTAGTACACCACCGTGATGAGCGCAATGTCACCCCAATGAGTCCATGCAGTGTTTCTGGGCATCACTTCACAGTGTAGGCAGTCCCTGACATTTCCCCAACACACAGTACACCACCGTAATGGGTGAAATGTCACCCCACTGTGTTCATGCAGTGCTTCTGAGCATCACTTCACAGTGTAGGCAGTCCCTGACATTTCCCCAACACACAGTACACCACCGTGATGGGTGAAATGTCACCCCACTGTGTTCATGCAGTGCTTCTGAGCATCACTTCACAGTGTAGGCAGTCCCTGACATTTCCCCAACACACAGTACACCACCGTAATTGGGTGACATGTCATCCCACTGTGTTCATGCAGTGCTTCTGAGCATCACGTCTCTATGCAGGCAGTCCCTCACCTTTCACCAGAACACAGTGCACCACCGTGATCCATGCCATGTCACCCCACTGTGTTCATGCAGTGCTTCTGAACATCGCTCCACAGTGCAGGCAGTCCCTCACCTTTCACCAGCATGTAGTACACCACGGTAATGGGTGCCATGTTGCCCCACTGTGTTTATGCAGTGCTTCTGAACATCGATCCACAGAGCAAGCACTCTCTCACCTCTCACCAGCATACAGTACACTACAGTGATTGGTGCCATGTCTCCCACTGTGTTCACGCTGTGCTTCTGAGAATTACTCCATAGTGCAGGCAGTCCCTCACCTTTCAGCAGCACGCAGTAAACCTCCTTGATGGGTGCGGTGCGATGTCACCCCACTGTGTTCATGCAGTGCTTCTGAGCATCGCTCCACAGTGCAGGCAGTCCCTCACCTTTCACCAGCATGTAGTACACCACGGTAATGGGTGCCATGTTGCCCCACTGTGTTTATGCAGTGCTTCTGAACATCACTCCACAGAGCAGGCACTCCCTCACCTCTCACCAGCATACAGTACACTACAGTGATTGGTGTCATGTCATCCCACTGTGTTCAAACTGTGCTTCTGAGAATCACTCCATAGTGCAGGCAGTCCCTCACCTTTCAGCAGCATGCAGTAAACCTCCATGATGGATGCGGTGTGATGTCACCCGACTGTGTTCATGTAGTGCTTCTGAGCATCACTCCCCAGTGCAGGCAGTCCTTCACCTTTCACCAGCACTCAGTAAACCTCCATGATGGGTGCGGTGCGATGTCACCCCACTGTGTTCATGTAGTTCTTCTGAGCATCGCTCAGCAGTGCAGGCAGTCCCTCATCTTTCACTACAACACAGGACATCACCATGATGGGTGCAATGTTGCCCCACTGTGTTCATGCAGTGCTTCTTAGTATCAGACCACAGTGCAGGCAGTCCTTCACATTTCACCAGCATGCAGTATGCAGCTCTTATGGGTGCCATGGTGCCCCACTGTGTTCAAGCAGTGTTTCTGAGCATCACTTCCCAGTTCAGGCAGTCCCGTACCTTTTTCCACCATGCAGTACACAACCGTGATGAGTGGCATCTTGCCCCACTGTGTTCATGCAGTTCTTCTGAATATCACTCCACAGGGCAAGCACTCCCTCACCTTTCACCAGCATGCAGTACACAGCTCTTACGGGTGCCATGTTGCCCAACTGTGTTCAAGCAGTGTTTCTGAGCATCACTCCCCAGTGCAGGCAGTCCCTTACCTTTCACCAGCATGCAGTACGCAGCAGGGATGGGTGTCATGATGCCTCACTGTGTTCATGCACCACTGTGATGGGTACCATGTCACCCACTGTGTTCATGCATTGATTCTCAGCATCGCTCCTCTATGCAAGCAGTCCCTTGCTGTGATCATACAGTGCTTCTGAGCATCACTCTACAGTGCAGGCAGTACCTCACATTTCACCAGCACACAGTACACCACCTTGATGGGTACCATGTAATGGGTGCCATTTTGCTCCACTATGTTCATGCAGTGCTTCTGAGCATCACTCCACAGTGTAGGCAGTCCCTCACCTTTCACTAGCCTGCATTATACCACCGTGATGAGCGCAATGTCACCCCACTGTGTTAATGCAGGTTTTCTGAGCATCACTTCACAGAGTAGGCAGTCCCTGACATTTCCCCAACATACAGTACACTACCATAATGGGCGACATGTCACCCCGCTGTGTTCATGCAGTGCTTCAGAGCATCACGTCTCCATGCAGGCAGTCCCTCACCTTTCATCAGAACGCAGTATACCACTGTGATCGGTGCCATGTCACCCCACTGTGTTCATGCAGTGCTTCTGAGCATCACTCCACAGTGCAGGCAATCCCTTACCTTTCACCAGCATGTAGTACACCACGGTAATGGGAGCCATGTTGCCCCACTGTGTTTGTGCAGTGCTTCTGAACATCGCTCCACAGAGCAGGCACTCCCTCACCTCTCACCAGCATACAGTACACTACAGTGATTGGTGCCATGTCTCCCACTCTGTTCAAGCTGTGCTTCTGAGCATCACTCCACAGTGCAGGCAGTCCTTCACCTTTCACCAGCACACAGTAAACTTCCTTGATGGGTGCGGTGCGATGTCATCCCACTGTGTTCATGCAGTGCTTCTGAGCATCACTCCCCAGTGCAGGCAGTCCCTCATCTTTCACCAGCACACAGTACACAACTGTGATGGGTGCCATGTCACCCACTGTGTTCATGTAGTGCTTCTGAGCATCACTCCCCTGTGTAGGCAGTCCTTCATCTTTTACCAAAACACAGTACACCACTGTGATGGATGCCATGTTGCCCCTCTGTGTTCATGCAATGCTTCTCAGCATCACTCCACAGTGCAGGCACTCCCTCACCTTTCACCAGCATGCCGTATGCAGTTCTTTTTGGTGCCATTTCACCCCTCTGTGTTTATGCATTGCTTCTAAGCATTGCTCCCCAGTACAGGCAGTCCCTTACCTTTTGCCAGTATGTAACCCCCCCTACAAATGGGGGTTCCCAAAAAGTCTTCCTTGAGCTTGTCTAAATGCTCACTGCCAGGCTGTTGTCCTGCATTTTGCAGTTTAAATGTGATTGCCAGAGTGCCTATATAGCCTCTATGTACTGTCTCTTTAAGAGCTGCCTGGATTGCAGTCATAATTAATCTAAAAGGGAGCTCTGTTAGAAGATGCATTTGTTTGCTGATCATTTGTTAGAGTAGTAATAATATTGCAGTTTGTTCTAACCTGCCTTCTTTGCAGCATGGACAGTTCTGTTTGTTTCCATCATTTTGGTCCTGGACTGCTGAAATGGGCCAATCAGTACATTTGGGACTCTAAAATTGAGCCTGCCTACAGGGGCTTTGTGGGGTCAAAACTTGTAGGAATTGTAGTTTTTGCATTTTGGTGCCTAAAATAACCTAGAGAGGGAGCCCTTGTTGTGTCTGACAGACAGATAAGCCAACCGAACCTTTTGGATCTTGGGAAAGTCCCAAACTGCTTGCAGTATCGGTTAGATCTGAGTTGGGAAGTGAAGAGATAACAGCTTGCATGATTCAAGCAGCAGCCCCGGTGTAGACTCACGAAGGAGAACTGTGGAAAGGCCTGAGTTTTTACCTGCATGCCTGCCTGCTGTCCCTGAGAGGGAACTTGTGCCTTTTTCGGACTGAATCTGAACTTGGAGAGCGAAATAAGCCACTGAAATGTAATCAGACTCGTACCTGAAGAAGACCGAAGATTTGCTGAATGCGATCGGCCTGTCTGGACCTCCGGCCACCTCTCAACTCCTGGATTGTGCAGAGACTCTGTAGTTGTGACCAGAGTGCCTTTTGCCTGGTACAGTGGAATTTCCTTACACGTGAATGTGTTGTGTGCTTATAGTGGGTCGTGATTTGGTTCCCCACTGTAGTTTGAATTGTGTTCTGTTCGCTGGAAGCTGCATTAGAATTTCCTTATGTGTAAATGTGCTGTGTGCTGCTAGTGGGTCACAATTTGGTTCCCCACTATGGTTTCAACTTTTTTCTGCTTGCTGGAAGCTGCATCCAGCCCCATGGACTGAATCCAAAATCATCTCCATTGGGCCTGGGCCTTGCCACACTGGCCCAGCCCAACTATCCACTGCACAGAGAAAGCCATTGATGAGAGACCTGCCTGGGGATCAGCCCCCTGCTCAACACTTGAACAGGAACGACGCCTCATTGATTCGTGTGGACCCCGCTTCTCTGGGCACTCCAGCTCAACAACCTGCAGTCTTGATTTAGTCCTGCCAGTGTCCAGTATTGGGTATCATGAGTAAACATCAGGGTAGCTCCCTGCAACAACAGCTAAATCTAAAGTGTTGTCATCTGATTGTCTGGTTGCTTTTTCTTTCACGAACTGAGCCCTCCAGCTCCGGATTACAAATAGTGTGTTTTGTGCATGTTGTGTTCTTCCATCACAGGACCCCAACCAGCTGCCAGGTTCCTGGCTAGCCCATTGTCTCCCTACCTGTGTACCCAGAGGTGTGACCATGTGGGGACTTAAAGCGAATGCAAAACTGTTTGATTAATATAGCCTTTAAGCCAAACAAGCTGATTACGCCTCTTCTTTGTTCAAGTCTCCTGAATAAATCAGATCTGACTTTTTTCTGCATTTAACTTGACTATGGTTCCAGTTTTTCCAAGAGTACTGTACTGTTGCTATTTGCTGTGCATAACCTTGTTTTACAGGGGGTCCCCAGGGTCGAGCTAGAGGAACCAGCCCTGGTGGTAAGTGCAAACAGTGTGGATACTTGTATGGTGTACAAGGGGTACTGTGAGAGTTATTATCGTGTATTATACCATGGACCTTAGACAACAACCAATCAAAACGGCTGACTGGCACCTTACCACCGTTGTAAATCCTCTGATAATCACCGCAAAAGGTGCCAGCCAGCCGCATCTTGGAAAAAAAACAATCCGACGGTGAAATCGCAGAACTCCAGTCGCCATCTTGTTTCCCCGCTAAGAGGAGACTGTAAAACAGCAGCTCCATACATCAGGGGAAAGTAAACAAAAACACTGACTGCTCTACTACTGAGTCACTTATTTAAGCATTATAGCAAGTTTTTTTTTTTTAGATAATAAAAAAAAGCAGTACTTGGTATAATCGCAATAAGCCACTCAGGGGATCTGGGTTATCGGGAGATTTACTACAGCTGGTGTGGATTTACCCACTCAGCTGCGCCTCCTGGGCAAACCACTTCAGCTGTGGTAAATCCCCCGATAACCCACACCCCCTCGTGGCTTATTGCTTAATTGCTATGGTCACTGGAGGGGAAAGAGGGGGGTTACAGTATCCCGGAGGGCTGTGCCCAGGTTAGTTTGACCACTATCAACCCTGACCTCCAGGTGGAGGCACCCGTTGCAGAACCTACGCCCCTTAACCTGCTACTAGCCAACCAGACAGGGGTAGTAGCCCATGGGATAGTGCCACCTAGGGGTTACAAGTACACAGTACACAACAGAGATGGGTGCCATGATGCCCCACTGTGTTCATGCAGTGCTTCTGAGCACTCCTCAGTGCAGGTAATCCCTACCCATTCACCAGTCCGCATTACACCACCGTGATAGGTGGCATGTCGTTCCACCGTGTACATGCAGTGCATTACTCTACAGAGCAGGCACTCCCTCACCTTGCACCAGCATGTGGTACACCACCTTGATGGGTGCCATGTCACCCCACTGTGTTCATGCAGTGCTTCTCATGTTACTCCCTTGTGCAGGCATTTACTCATCTTTCACCAGCAAGCAGTACACCACCGTGATTTGTATTCTGTCACACCAGAGTGTACATACAGTGTTTCTGAGCATCGTTGCACAGTGCATGCAATCCCTCACCATTCACCAGCACACAGAACACAACCGTGGTTGGTGCCATGTCACTCCACTGTGTTCATGCAGTGCTTCTGAGCATCATTCCATAGTGCAGGGAGACCCTACCCACTCACCAGCATGCATTACACCACTGTGATTGGTGCCATGTCGCCCACTATGTTCATGCATTGCTTCTCAGCATTGCTCCTCCATGCAAGCAGTCCCTTACTATGTTCATACTGTGCTTCTGAGCATCACTCTACAGTGCAGGCAGCACCTCACATTTCACCAGCACACAGTACACCACAGTAATGTGTGCCATGTCATCCCACTGTGTTCATACAGTGCTTCTGAATATCACTCCACAGTGCAGGCAGTACTTCACATTTCACCAGCATACGTATACCACCTTGATGGATACCATGTCACCCCACTGTGTTCATGCATTGCTTCTCGGCATCGCATCTCCATGCAGGCAGTCCCTTACCATTCACTAGCACGCAGTACACAACCATAATGGGTGGCATGTCGCACAACTGTGTCCATGGGACAAAGCTGTTCATCTCCTTCAGCACCCTGACTTGCCCCCATTTGGGTCAGTCTTTCCAGCCCTGTCACTCACCTTCTCTGGAACTTACCCTTTCTGGCGGTCCTGTCACAGGACCTTGAATCAGAGGTGCCTAGTCATTGTTGTGGGGCCTACTAGAGGGCAGACTATCATGGTTCTACAGTTAGAGTGCTTGTTCTCCTATTTTCTCCCCTACTGGGCCCAGACATGTGTGTACTTGGCCTCCATGGGGACACCTCAGGCATCCAAGTGTGGGGTCCCTTCCCATGCTGCCCCATGGTGCTGCCACCTAGATTCCTCTCCCTGTCCTACAGATGTGCATTCTCCCTCCCAGGCCAGTCCCCAATCTACCCAGGTCCATTCTTGAACCTGGGATGTTGGCACAGCAGTCAGTGGCTAAAAGCAATTCAGTCAGTGGCTAAAGAAACAGAAATAGGTAGACAAACCTAGAACTGGAAACCAGAACTACACAGAGTAATGGCCCCATATTAGAAGATATCAGGCTGCCCCTTGCAAAGTCCCTTTCCTAAGTGCAAATAGCACAGTTCACTAAATTTTCTATATTCAAACATGTTTGGAGCAAAGTGCAAGTGCCCCAAGCATGTTTGAATAGAGCCCCCCAAAGCAAAAATGAGGCACTAAAACGTGCACTCAGCACAGTTCACATCCCCCTGCTGGCCAAAGAAAGATACAGTATCTGGTCAATGAAAACATACAGGCTGTGATGCAGCCAACTCATTTAGGGCATCCCAGACCTGTTAGTGTTACAATTTATTTATTATTTATTTAGCTTTTGTTGACCAAGTAGCTACACTAGACAAGTTATATGCCTATTTTCAGGTACAACCCGGGAGAGTACAATGAAAATACAGGTTCAAATAAGGAACATAACAACAAGAGGGGCAATGTACAGAGTCACAAAAGAGCCAGGTGAACATAGATAGTCTACATTAAGCAGTAATAGGTAAAATATATATATATATATATATATATATATATATATATATACACACACACACACACACACACACACACACACATATAGAATAAATAGGCTAAGTCATTCAATGGCAATAGCAGTAGTTACATTGTATGAGTGACCGTTTTACCACAGCCACAGAAACAGATAATTACTGAGCAGATAAACAAGCAAATCACATGCTTCCCAGAGTTAAAGAACAGTAGGCAGCATCATTAGAGCCTGCAAGAGGGATCCCAGGGTTGGGTGAGTCCAATTTAGAGACCTGGTTAAGGTGGCTTGGGACACCCACACACAGAGGCCAGTTTCAAGTGCTCCCACAGGGAATTCCGGAGGCTCAAGTGGGAGGGGGAGGAATGAACGTGGTCAGGAAGGGAGTTCCATAGCCTCGGAGCACACGTAGCAAAGTCCCTGTCCCCCATTAGGGTACAATAGGTACAATCAGAACCTCACTGAAAATAAGATACTGCATATTAACTGACCTTATCCTGGGTTAACTGGGTAAAAATGTATAAAAGCAGGACCCCAGTAAAAATTAGATTCTGCATTTTACCTGTGCTAACTCTACTAAATACACTGGAAAAATGTGTAAAAGCAGGACCCTACTGAAAGTGAACTATTGTAGCTACTCTAGCCTAGTAATGACACTCACATCTTATGTGCGTGCAATGCTGTTGTAACAGCTCTGTGTGTGTGTGCGTGTTTGTGTGTGTGTGTTGTACGCATTTTCAAGGGGGTTTGTATGTCCAGAACCAAATACACTTTTCACTGCATTACCTTGATGTTTATGGTTTTGTTTTTATTCTACTATTGTGATGTAAATGTGGGACTATCACATAATTTAGTTAGGTACGCATGTATTTATTTATTTCAAAAGTTTCACCAGGAAAGACATAGTGAGCTGAAAAATAGCTCATTTCCAGAGGCATCCTGGGGGAAGGGGGAAGAGAGGTGCAAGAACATAGTAGAACAATAACTTATACAATAAAATTTCATACAGAGATATAAAATAAACAGTACAAAACAAACATGAACGAGGTTCATCAGCCAAGTAAAATTATAGGCAAAACTTTTACAAGAAGATGGTGGGGAATCTGTCCCATGGGTACAAGCAATGGTACTTTTCAATGGTGAGGGCACCAGACGATAGGGCACTAAAGGAAGGAGCGCAGATGGGGGGGGAGAACTGAAAGTGCAGACAAGTAAGGGAGGAAGAAGAAAGGGAGAAGAGTTGGTGAGGTGGGTGGAGGGACAAGGAGGAGGAGAAAGAGGGGAAGATGGTAAATTGAGGAGCTTTGAAGGGCTATGTCTCAAGGGCAGCCACAGGAGGAAGCAGTGTGGTCAAGGAGAAAGAAGGAATAAGGTAAACTGAGGAGTGGGGAAGGGCTATGACTCAAGGACAGGCACAGGAGGTAGCCGTGTGGTCATGGAGAAAGAAGGAATAAGGTAAACTGAGGAGTGGGGAAGGGCTATGACTCAAGGACAGGCACAGGAGATAGCCGTGTGGTCATGGAGCACAGAGAAGAGAAAGAGAGTGTTTGGAAGAGGTGGAACAAATGGTTAGGGGGAGAGAGTTCTAAAGTTTAGGAAGGCGGGAAGAAAAGGCAGCCTGACCAGCGAAAATTTTACATCACCATAATACAACTGAGCCATACATTAATTCTATAGCTCTTCTCCAGCATCAGTCATTCCTCTAGTTTTTATTTCGATAAGCTGATAACTATTTCTGGTCTTTGGTCAGTTCCACAGCTTACTGCTTGGTAACTTATTTTTGTCAATTTATTCTTAGACATTATTGTCCTCTTTATCTTTGTTACATTTATTCCACTTTATTTATTTATTTATTGAATTTTCGGAATGCCGCCTTTGAGCAGATGCTCATTAATGGGATCCACATCAGTTGGGTTACAGGTAGAGGAGATTATGTGGCCAGCAGTAGGCTAGCAACATTTACAAAGAGTTAAAGTGGCATTGGCGAGCATTCGTTACAACAAGGTATGTGGGAATACAGCAGACAATCATACAATTCAAATGTATTAAGGATTGGGTGCAAGGAGGAAAACAAGCAAGCCAAGGACAAAGACCACTTAAAGATAGGAGAATCAGCCACAGGGGCCTTGTCAGAAACAGTGGAGAGAAGGCATAGACAAATAGTGTGGGGGGAGGGGGACTGGGTGAGTGGCTTACTATAGAAGGGAGGTAATCAGCCTAGGAGGCCTTGTCAACATGAATTAAGTGGTGGAAAAAAAAAACATTGTGGAGGTGGGAGGATGGAGGGGGTGAGTAGAGTGTGGCGGGAAGTAGGGATATGGGGGTGAGAAACAGACCCAAGAAGAGTCAGGGGAGGTAAACTGGGTAGGGTAGGAGAAGAGGTAGGGAGAAAAAGAGGGGTGTAAGAATGAGTAGGGGAGGAAGAGAGACAATCAAGAACAGCAGGGGTAGATGTAGGGTGAGGGATGGGTAAGAGGCAGGGTGGGGAATGGGGATGTGGGGGAGGAGAAGTGCTACAGGTCAGGTTCGTTAAGAAGAGGGTGAAGCAGATAAGTTAAGTGCTGGGGTGTTGGCTAGAGTCAGTCTAATGGAAGCAGTCACAGCTGGCGTTAGTTACTAGTTGATGCTGCAACTTCCTCTTAAATGAGCCCAGGGTGGTAGATGAGGCAACATCATTACTGAGTGAATTAGTCCAAAGAGGGGAACGGTATGCAAAAGACCTTTGGCTTTGGGAGGTGCGACAGTGAGGAATGCTAAAGATCTGAGTATCTGCTCTTCTTGTGCGATGCTAATTGTAGAGAGGGTGAGGAGCTTCAGTACCCCTGGAGGCATGAGTTCTAGACTAACTTTTTTTGTCAGAAGACAAGTATGGTACATGAGCCTGCTCTTCAGCTGAAGCCAGTTAGCTTGTGAGTACAGGATGCAGGTGTGGGTTGAGCATGCAGAACCTGTGAGGAGGTGGCAGGCTTTGTTTAGAGCTACTTTAATGTGATGGAGGGCTGTGTCCGTAGCCGCCCATAAATGACCAGACTGTAGTCAATGAGTGAGACAACCAAGCTGTGGATGGCAAGGTTAAGTGCCTCAGGAGATAGACATTGCTTATACCTATAGAGCAGCCCAATATGCATGTTGACGACCTTGGCTATGTTGTCTATGTGGGGAACAAATGACAAAGTGTTGTCAGTAGTGATACCCAGGTACTTATACTGAGGAACTAGCTCCAGTGGGAAGCCCATAGCATTATTGATGGTAAGGGGGTAGGTCCTGTGCCTATTCTGGGGATTGGAGAATAGCATTGTTTTTGTCTTCTTATAGTTCATTATAAGATTTTGGTTGCTGAACCAATTTTCAACTTCAGCAAACTGCTGTTGAAGCTGGGTCTCAAGGGCTTTGGGGTGAGGATCACTGGCAAAGATGACAACGTCATCAGCATATAGCATGATGTGACCCTGGCAGGCAGAAGGGAGTGAATTACATAGAATTTGATGGCAGATAAGGACCACTTGGCCCACACGGTCTGCCTATTTCCCTACCTAATGGATAAGCTGCAGATCGTAGTTAACCAGCAGCCTACTTCTTTCTACCCCAAGCCCCTAGAATTGCCTTATGACTGTCCCATGCATACTTGAATTCAGCCACTGTTTTTGACTCCACAACCTCCTCCAGAAGGCCGTTCCATGCATTCACAACCCTTTCTGTGAAAAAATACTTCCTTACATTACTGCTGAGCCGCCCCCCATCTTCAAATTGTGCCCCCTTGTTCTTGCACACCTCTTTTTTTGAAATATGCTTCCCTCTTGCACTTTGTTGATTCCCTTGAAGTACTTGAAAGTTTCCATCATGTTGAGGAAGATACTAAATAGTAGTGGCCCTAATATGAAATCTTGAGGTACTCCTGAGCGGACTGGTCTGCTATCCGAAAAGACATTACCTATCTTTACTTGCTGCATGTGATTGTGAAGATAGCTTCTGAACCAGGCCTTGGTGTCATGGGAGAGGCCAGTAGTTGCAAGCTGTTCAGTCAGGAGGTTGTGATGCACTGTGTCAAAGGCTTTGGTTAAATCAATGAAAGTCACACCAGCGAGGTGACCTTGGTCAAAGGAGTTATGTAAGAAGTCTGTGAACTCAAGTAATTTATTCCATTTCTATGAACTTTATATTCTGTATTTTTGTATCTGTTATCTTTTCCCCTTTCCCCTTCCCCCAGGACACATCTAAAAATGAGCTGTTACTAGCTCAGTATGTATTTCCTCATAAAACCTTTGAAATAAATAAATCTTTTATCATGTTAAAGTGTTAGCAGCCATTGTGGCTCTGACCAGAGTTTGTTACTAATAGGGTGTTCTGTCCAAGAGGCTCAGAGTGCTTTACATAGGAAGACAGCATAAATCAGCATAGCACATTGTAATAAATATGTTTTAAGGACAAATAAATTAAATAAATACTCAATTTACTAAAAGAGTTAGATCTGTGTGGGGATAGAACTCATATTATAAGTATGATAGGCTTAGTAAACAGAGTCAGAATAAGAAGTAGTAGAGTCAGGTCTGTGGAAAGAATACAACTATTACAAAAGGAAGTGGGGGAGGTGCCTAACCCAATTAACAGAAGCATTCTGGAGAGGGGGGTTGATCCCAGTCCTTTCACAGAAGAAAGGGTTCTGAATGAACTCCTGAAACTGAAGGTGGACAAAGCAATGGGGCCAGATGGAATTCACCTCAGAATTCTAAAAGAATTAAGCAGAGAACTAGTGACACCACTGACTACCCTTTATAACAAATCATGGGAGGATGATGTGGTACCTGAGGACTGGAAGAAGGCTGATGTGATTCCCCTTCACAAAAGTGGGAGCAGGACAGAGGCAGGAAACTACAGACCTGTCAGTTTGACCTCTGTGGTAGGGAAAGTGATGGAATCACTTCTGAAGGAAAGAACTGTTGAGTACCTAGAGGCCAGTGGGACACAGGACCCAAGGCAGCATAGATTCACAGTGGGAAGGTCATGTCAGATGAATCTAATTGATTTCTTTGACTGGGTGACCAAAGTAGTAGACCAGGGAGGGGCTGTGGACATGGCCTACCTAGACTTTAGCAAGGCATTTGACACAGTCCCACACAAAAGTTTAGTAGTCAAATTAACCAGCCTTGGAGTGGGTCCCAGGTGGTAGCCTGGGTAAAACATTGGCTGAACAACAGGACACAGAAGGTAATTGTAAATGGAGTCCACTCTGAAGAAAGAGGGGTTACTAGTGGGGTACCGCAGGGTTCAGTACTGGGTCCAGTCCTTTTTAATGTCTTTATAAGTAACATTGCAGAGGGACTGGAAGGAAAAGTATGTCTCTTTGCAGATGACACAAAGATCTGCAACAGGGTTGATACACAAGGAGGCGTGGAAAGGATGAGAAGGGACTTGGCAAGGTTGGAGGAACAGTCAGAAGTATGGCAGCTTGGATTCAATGCAAAGAAGTGCAAAGCAATGCACCTGGGAAACAAAAACCCAAGGGAAGATTACACAATGGGGGAGGTAGTAACAACAACAAAAATAGAAAGGGCCTTAGGGGTAATCATATCAGATACAGTAGCAGAGCCAGGTTTGGGAACATTTGGGAGCCGGGGGGGGGGCCTTTTAGTCAATCATTGGCTCCACAATGGACACTAAGCATTAAATAAAGATGATGGTGGGGCACCACTACTCACACTGAGGCAGCCAGGAGGGGCGACCCCCCAGCCCCCCCTTTGGCTGCGCCACTGATCAGATGACCTTAAGGTTAGCAAGCAATGTCAGAAGGCGGTAGGGAGGGTTGCGGGGATACTGGGATGTATAGGGAGAGGCATCACTAGCAGAAAACAGAAAGTTGTTATCCCCCTGTACAGACAGTTGGTGAGACCCCATCTGGAGTACTGTGTCCAATTCTGGAGACCCCATCTCCGCAAGGACATAGACAGGATGGAGGCAGTTCAGAGGAGGGCAACTAAAATGGTGCAGGGTCTGCAAGAGAAGCCATATGAGGAGAGGCTAAAGGAGCTTAATATGTATACCCTTGAGGAAAGGAGAGAGAGGGGGGACATGATAGAAACATTTAAGTACCTCAGTGGAATCAACAAAGTCCAAGAGGGTAGCATCTTTCAAAAAAAGAGATGTGCAAGAACAAGGGGACACAATTTGAAGATAGAGGTGTGACGGCTCAGGGGCAATGTGAGGAAGTATTTTTTCACAGAGAGGGTGGTGGACACATGGAACAGCCTTCCTGAGGAGGTTGTGGGGTCTAAAACTGTGGGAGAATTCAAGAATGCATGGGACAGACATAAGGCAATTTTTGTGGGGGTTAGGAAGAAATAGGCTGTTGGTTAAATAGGATCTGCAGCTTATCCTCTAGGTAGGGAGATGGGCAGACTAGGTGAGCCAAGCGGTCCTTATCTGCCATCAAAGTCTATGTTTCTATGTTTCTATTATTATAGATAATGAGACAAAGAACCTCAGCATGAAAGCACTGCGGCAAGGGTTACCTAAAGAGGGAATTGGCAACAAAGCCAGGTTTAGGGCTGGCTTGTTTTCCCCAGGGTGAAATACAGACAAGGCACACAGATGAGTCCTGTGTAGAATGAAACATGCATCAGAGTCTTCTGTTCTCACCCGTACCAGATTATGTGTAGAGATGGGCAAAGCTGTCAAATGTTGCTCTGCGAAATAATTTGCAAAGTTGGTCACATTCGCAAAGTGTCAAATTTGCGACATTTCTTTGCAGTCAAAGTGGCACATTTTCTGGCGAAGTTAAGGCGAAGTTGCAGCTTCACTTGACTTTGCCTGAAAAAGTGTAATTTCTCAAGGAAAACTCAATGCGGCAAAGTGGCGAAGTGGGCAATTTGTGGAGTTATTCGCCAATGCGAATTTTGCAACTTCGCCGGAACTTTACCAGCGAAGTAAAACTTTGCAACATCTCTAATTATGAGAGATACCTTTTGGAACCAAGCAATTCTGCTTAAAGCAGAAACAGTCTAAATGTTCATGGTGATCTTCATATATATCCCATGATGCTTTGTATTATGTGTGTGTATGATTTTGTATTATTGCAGATACACCACCTCTGGGTTACTAAATACCATGGCTCAGAGGAGGAGGAGGAGTAGCAGTAGATGGTACATGTGAGGGCAGGAACTCATGTTAAAGATACCCCTCCCATGTGGGTTCTTGCCAGGGATGAAGATGGTAGTCATGGCATTATCAATCACTAACTACAAGCTTAATCCTAGTTCATGACTAAATAGCCCAGTTTTGATTCATTGTACATTCCTGTGATGAGCTGGGACATGACTCGCCTCTTTAGTCATGGCATACAGCTGCATGCCATGGTTGTCAGTGGTTACATATCCATCTTGTGATTATGTGAGGCATGACTCATCTCTTTAGTCATGACATACAGCTGCATGCCAGGGTTGCACATGAATGCATATATTATATGAGACACTGCACTCTAGACAGATATAAAGAAATGAATGCTATCAAAATAAGAGACATAACTGTAAAATCTGCTGCTGAATCACACCCAGTGTACGGAAGTATCCGTATATGATACACAGACATAAGGCAACTGACTGTCAGATTTTTTTCTATTTTAGTTCAATGCAGGATTTGCCTTTCACCATACTGTATCTAGTTTTCACAGTAGTTTGTGCAGTGTGAAAATTTCAAAACTATAATTTTAATGCTGTTTTAAACTGCTCCTTTTCGCCTGTCTAGTAAGATGACATTTCCTCTCTTAACTGTCTGTCTTAGCATTTCTTAGCTTTAAAATAATTAAAAATAACTCTCAAGTCACGTGGGTATTCCATGGTTTTCATTACTATTTATGGCTAGGTTTGAACTCCCATTTTTTAACATCACTTTTGTTGTTACTCAGGTGATCTAGCACAAAGCGGACACTGCTACCTGACCTAATGGGACAATGGGTGTTTAAAACAGCTGAGAATGCTGAAGAAAACCTGGTCATAGCCATATTAAAAGGAGTGCTCATCTTCATCATTTTAAAATCTAAAACAAATGCTAAAGCAAATTTAAAATTTTGAAAACGGGTGACTTACTGTACAAGACAGGAGACAAGGGACTATCTAAGACAGAGTAAAAAGGTGTAGGTCAATTTTTTTTACCATAAGATGCATTGCTAAAAAATTGCACAGTAGGTGGGACAAGATGTTAAAACTTTCATTTTTCACTCAATTCCATTTTATTGCGTGCACGTTTCTGCCGCCTTTGTATTGTGATGAGATGATCTCTGCAGGTCAGTGGTGTCACCAAGATGGCAATCTTGGCAGTGCCACCCTCAGTTGCAACTGGTGGACTTAAACTGGCTGAGGTGGCAATATCAGGCTATTCGGCCCAACAGCTGGATGCCCAAATGGGGTACGGAGCCAGCCACTGGCGGAAGAGAAAAAGTACCTTAACAAGCGTGAGGGACTCTTCCCCCAGAAATGGTATTACTACCACCACTCTCAGGAACAGACTAAAAAAGGGGCACCAAGACCTGCTAAAAAATAACCACCAACAGGCAGAAATAAATAGAATAAACTTACTTAAGCTGATAAATAACAATGCAACTGGCAATTAAAACTAGACAGCGCAATTGGCAATTAAAACTAAGCAGTGCAGTTGGTAAGTAAAACTAGACAGTGCAATCGGCAATTAAAATTAGGCAGTGTAATTGGCAATTAAAAGTAGATAGCGCAAGTGGCAATTAAAACTAGACAGCGCAATTGGCAATTAAAACTAAGCAGTGCAATTGGTAAGTAAAACTAGACAGTGCAATTGGCAATTAAAATTAGGCAGTGTAATTGGCAATTAAAAGTAAACAGTGCAAGTGGCAAGTAAAACTAGGCCGTGTAATTGGCAATTAAAACTAGGCCGTGTAATTGGCAATTAAAACTAGACAGCGCAATTGGCAATTAAAACTCGGCTGTGCAATTTGTAAAATTAAGCTTATCACTCTAATATTAATGATAAATGCCTATCACTCAACATTAATGAAAAATGCATATCACTTTAATATTTAGGGCCACCCCCTGAAGTCCAAAGGAAAACGGGAAAAGGGCTAGGTTCTACCTCTACTGACTCAGAAAACAGAACGCTACCTGTAAGCCCTAAGAAGGGCTTTTGTGAGGGATCAGACTATATCTGGAACTCTGGCCCCAATAGCCATATGGCTAGGCATGGGTACCTTTGCTAGCCCACCCTGGAAGTAGGATGGGGCACCTTATGTGCTGGTACCCACTACACAACACCACCTCCCTAGGGCTCCCTCCTTGGGTGCCACGCTTATCCCTCCTGGGTGCTGCTAGTTTTGTAAAAGGATACAAGCATTTGTAGATATGGTTTGTCACTAGCCAGACTGCTAGCTGAGTGTTCTTGGCTCCAATTCTCACCATTAGCTGACCTGCTGTCCAAGTCTCCTTTTTCCAAGGGTACCTGGAGGCAGGTCACCCTCTCTCTGCTAGTCAGTTCACCAGATGATCCTGCCTGGGGCCCACCTCTGCTAGGCTAGTGCACTGCTCTGATAAGGAGAAGGGCTGCATCATTCAAATATTGAAATACAAAAATTTTAAGACTTATTATATGTAACCCCCCTGCAAATGGGGGTTCCCAAAAGTCTTCCAGAAGCTTGCCTTAGTGCTCCAGGTCTGGATGGTGTTTGGTGCTTAAGCCATTTTAAATGGCACTGCAACAAGTGTTTTTAGAGCCTCTGCATACTGCCTCTTTAAGAGCTGTCTGCTTGCAGACATAATGCGAAGGGGGGGACTGTGTATTTCTAAGCCTGAGTCCCACCCAGGCTGCTGCCTAAGTGCTCCGTTCTGCCATCGCTACAAGTGCAGAGGGAGCCCCTCTAAAAGCTGTAACCAGTTGTGGGAAAAAGTGCAGAGTAATAGTAAGAATGTTGTTTGTCTAACCTGCCTTTCTTGTAGCATGGACTGTTCCTGATCTTCTTCACCATTTTGGTCCCAGACTGCTGAATTGGACCAATTGGATTGGGGGGACACTAAGATGGAGCAGGCTGTGGGCCAGTCAGGACTGGGACTCTGGAGAGGAGCCTGCTGAAATGGGGCTGTGTGAAGACAGCCTCTGGGAATTGTAGTTTCTGGTCTGTTGGCGCCTTTTTGCACCTATTGAGGGAGCCCTGTTGTAACTGACAACTGAACTGACCAACCAAACTCTTTGGATCTGTGTGAAAGCCCCAGAGCTGTTTGTTGGCAAGCCACATTCATGTTGGAAACTAGAGAGAGAAGGATCTCTGAGTGTGCGAGTGGCTGGTTTGCTGCGTAGTTCACGCGGGAGAACCGTGGAAGGCCTGATTTCTGGCCTACTTGCCTGATTTCTGCCCTGAGAGGGAGAAGAGGACATTTTTGGACTGAATCTGAAATTTGTGAAGAAAAAGCAAGCTGCTGCTGCTGTGAGACCAGGCTTACCTTGTAGAAGACCGAAGATTTTGCTGCAAGCGATCGGCCTGTCAGGACTTTAGCTACCATAGTGCTCCCCGGTAATTGCAGTGTGTTTTGTGATCAGGACTGAGGAGTCACCTGCCTGGTACAGTAAACTTTCTCTTGCATATAAATGTGCTATATGCTGGAATGGGATTGTGATCTGATTTCCCCAATTGCTGTAAACTGTGTGCTAGTGCTGGAAGTAGTTTTCTCAGCAATAATTGGACTGGATCCATGCTGCCTGACACAGATAGGCCCTGCCACGACAAGGGTCTTGCCTCACTATCTTGCTGCACAGAAAGACCCATCATCAAGGGGCCAAGCTTCTTCTGGTAAACCAACAAGTCAGCCATCAGCCCCCCTGTGTTTAGCCTGGGTATCGTGAGTAATTATCAGGGTAGCCCCCTGCAACTTTTGTTTAATTAAAGTGTGTCAACTGATTGCTTGTGCTTTTCTTTCCACGAACTGAGCCATCCAGCTCTGGATTACAAATTGGGTGTGCATGTTCTTTTTCCTTTACAGGGCCCCAACCAGCCACTTTCTCCATTCTGGGTACCCAGAGAACATGACTGAGTGGGATTCTAAGTGCATGCACAGTACTGTGATTATTACTGTGTTTAAATCAATTAACCTGATTTTTCCCCCTCCTTGTTACAGCTCCCCTGAATAAATCAGATCTGTTTGTTTCTGCAAATTTACATTGACTGTGGTCAATTCATTAAACAGCCCTGTGCTATACAGTTAGAAAAAATATCAGATTTTTGATTATTTTTATTTATTTAGTTTTTCTTGACTGGGTAAGTGCACTAGACAAATCCTGCCTATTTTCAGGCACGACCCGGGGGAGGGGGATACAGATGAATGCCAACTGATCTTGAACCAGATTAAGCTGTTGGTGGTATTTTTAGTGAATGAGGGAAATTTGGCCAGGACACCGGGGAAATTCCCCTACTCTTTTCGATAAGTGCCATGGGATCTTGAACATCCACCTGAACTACCACCAATCCAGGCAGATGAGCCCCGATTTAACGCCTCATCTGAAAGACGGCACCTCAGAAGTGCAGCACCTCTCATGCTGCACTACAGTGTCAGTACTGGGATATTAACCCAAGTGCCAGATATGGGAACTGAACCCACAGCCCTCTGATCTCCCGGCCTCAGAGGCGAGTGTGCTACCTACTGAGCCACTGATTAGGAAGAACTGAAAGCTGTGATACAGACAAGCTGATTTCTCACAGAGAAAGATTTCCACTACTTCAATTCAGCATTGAAACTGAAATGATCAGCTCTTTATCTGAAGATAATGACATGTTTTAAGTTGATCTATCTAAACGCAAACCAGAGACTGGATTTGTAAGAAACTTGGAGAGCTCAGCAAACCATAAACTCTACAGAGTGCTGCTCTGATTGGGAATCTGAAACAGTAAGCTACTCCAAAATGATGTCATTGCACTCTAAGTTTGACTGAGAGGACAGAAATAACTCCACTGTTTTCAGCCACTGTAGAGCAAGTTAACAAATGCTGATTTAAAGAAAAGCACAAAATCAATCAGCATGAAATTTTCAGGAAACACTAGTCATGACACAAGGACTGGAATTTCAGCTTTTAAAGCTTTTATTAAAAATATGCAAAAACCGTTGCACATGATCTTTAAACAAAGATACGGGAATGGAGACGTTAATCAGAGCACTTGATGATGTGTTTCTCAAGGAGGAGAAGGATCGGATTTACGACGCATATACTAATTTTGACCGGATTGCTAGAGGCAGCTCAACATCCATGATGGACTACATTATTGACATTGAGCAAAGGTACACTGTCATGCGCAAACACAATATGATTCTGCCAGATGCTGTGCTAGCTTTCAAGTTGTTAGATACTTCATGCATGGATGTGAAGGATAAACAGTTGGCTTTAAGTGCCTGTACAAGCCTGACATTTGCATCAATGAGGTCAGCATTAAAGAGGATTTTTGGCGATAAGACATCTATTGTGCCAGTCATAGAGGGAATTCACGTGGGTCAAGATGCAGTGTATTTCACTGAGCAAAAGAAAAAACAGGATAGCATGGCACGCTATCAAAATGGCCACAAGAGGGCGGCATTGCCTGGCAAAAATGCGTTGGATAGATATGGGAGAAGATCAAAATGTACCATTTGCCAAAGCGCTTATCATTGGGCCAAAGACTGCCAGCACAAAAATGAACAAGTGAAGTTAATAGAGGGAAAAAATGAATATAGATGAAGTAGAGCAGTGTAGCATCACATTGTTTTCAAAGGAGTTCACTACTGATGCAGAGGTATTTATGGTAGAGTCTTTAGGATCTGCAGTCATTGATACTGCATGTACACGCACAGTCTATGGAGAAAAATGGCTAGATAGCTATGTAAGTGAACTTAGACAAGATGTAGTGCACAAGATGGTGGACATACCAAGTTGCAGAGCTTTCAAATTTGGAGATGGAAGAGTTGTGCATTCTAGCAAAAGAGTTAAAATCCCAGCAAAAATAGGTAAGACAAAATGTCACATAGAAACGGAGGTTGTCTCTGCAGATATTCCTTTGTTGTTCAGCAAAACTTCCTTAAAGAAGGCAGGGGCAGTGCTAGACATTAAAAATGACAAAACGGTGATGTTTAAACAACCAGTCATACTTGAGCTTACTACTTCAGGACATTATTGTGTCAGCATTCTAGACAAAGACATTACAGACAGTCCATGTGAAAATGAGATTTTAACAGTGACAGAGAGCATGTCCACAGATGAAAAGCACAGAGTTTTGTTAAAACTTCACAAGCAATTTGGACATGCTTCAGTTGATAAGCTTCAGAAATTACTACGGAGTTCTGGTAATAATGATAAAGAGAGTGTTTCCATTCTACAACAAATAGTGAACAGCTGTGAGACATGCCTGAGATACAGCAAACCCAAGTCCAAGCCTGCTGTTGGGCTACCAATGGCTTCCAAGTACAATGAAACAGTGGCTGTGAATCTTCATGAGCTAGGACCAAGTGTGTGGTATCTTCACATAACTGATCACTTCACACGTTTCAGTGCTGGAGGCATTGTGACTACAAAGAAATCTACTGAAACTGTGAAGCAGTTTATTCATTCCTGGATAAGTGTGCTTGGCCCACCTAAAAAATTATACAGTGACAATGGAGGAGAATTCAACAATGATGAAATCCGTGATATGGCAGAAAATTTTAATATAGAAGTAAAGACAACTGCTGGGTACAGTCCATGGAGCAATGGACTTTTGGGACGACATAATTTAACACTCACTGAAATCCTATTGAAAGTAAAAAAAACTAATCAATGTGATTGGAAAACAGCCCTAGATTGGGCACTTATGGCAAAAAACTCAATGCAGAATGTCCATGGCTACAGCCCATACCAGCTAGTGTTTGGACAGAACCCTAATCTTCTCTCCATGCTGGTTGATAAGCCACCTGCTTTGGAAGGGCGACTAGAGTGAATGGGTAGGACAGCATATTTCAGCATTGGCGGTTGGCAGGAAAGCATTCACCAAGCAGGATGCTCAGAGAGAATTCGGCCGGTAAACAACTTCATCCTACAGATGAAAAATATGAGACTGGAGACAAAGTCTATTACAAACGCATGGATTGTGCAGAGTGGAAAGGACCTGGTGTCGCCATTGGTCAGGATGGCGTGGTAATATTGTAGAGACATGGAGGCACCTATGTGTGGGTGCATCATTCAAGGTTGCGAAAAGTGAATAATGAGCAAGTTGAAGGAGCGTTGGCTGACCATCAGCATGCTACACAAAAGGTCGCAGAAGGTGAGACACATTTACCAGATGCTGAACACAATAATGTGGACACTATGAGTGGCACAGACAATGATGAAGTAGAGGACTTCACCAATGACACAGGAAATACTGATGAAGTGGACATTCAACAACCCCATGCGTCAAGACAAGACGGCTGTGTCAATCTAAAACCTGAACAAATTATTAAATATACAGACAGAGAAAGTGGGATTCAATACACAGCAAAAGTTCTTGGACGTGCAGGAAAAGTTAAGGGGAAAAACAAACACTGGTACAATTTACACTACTTGGAACCCTCTGCTATTTCAGATACAGCAGGGTCAGTTGACTTGTCACGTGTAGACAATCTTCACATCGAACCTATGGACAACCAAGTGCAACACTCTGAAGATGATGTACTAGTTACAAAGGAAGTATCTTTTGATTATGCAAAACAAGATGAGCTCAATAGCTGGAAGAGCATTGGAGTGTTTGACGTAGTCAAAGACAATGGACAAAAGTGTATTTCTACAAGGTGGGTTTGTACCCTAAAAGAAACCCCGGATGGAATAGTTCCAAAAGCACGTCTGGTGGCCAGAGGTTTTGAGGAACTTGACAATAAAGAACTTCCAAAAGACTCACCAACGTGCGCCTCAGAGTCCTTAAAATTGCTTCTAACTGTAATTTGTCAAAAATAATGGAGACTTCATTCCATGGACATTAAATCTGCTTTCCTACAAGGAACAGAGTTGTCTCGAGATATTTACATCAAACCTCCACCTGAAGCTAAAGGTGAAGGAACACTGTGGAAACTTAAAAATTGTGTCTATGGTCTGGCAGATGCATCTCTGTACTAGTACAACAAAGTTAAAGAAACTATGCTGAATACAGGTAGAAAAATGTCACAAGTGGATCCTGCCATCTTCTACTGGTTAGATCAAGATAGCAATGTAGCTGGAGTGCTTACCTGCCATGGTGATGACTTCATTTGGGGTGGCTCACATAACTTTGCCATAACAGTAATACCACACTTAAGAAATGTCTTTAAGACTGGCCGTGAGGAGCATGACAGCTTTTGTTATGTTGGGCATGGAGTTCAATACAGTTGATAAAATCATACAGTTACAACAGCAACACTACATACAAAATCTTCATCCCATCCACATGGATTCCACAAGAGCATTACACCGTGATGATCCTCTCACTGAAAGTGAAAAGGATCAACTGAGGTCAAAGACAGCCCAAATTCTCTGGGTTGCTAGACAGAGCAGACCTGATATCATGTTGATGCCTGCAACCTGGAGTCCAAAACGAAACAAGCCACTGTTCAAACCATACATGTACAAATTGTTCGAAAACTGAAATCAGAACAAGTGACTTTGAAATTTCAATGTTTGGGAAAAGATGCCTCCTTAAAATTGGTAGTTTTTAGTGATGCATCACTAGGCAACCTCCCGGATGGGGGTACTCAGGGTGGTCACCTGATTATCTTAATGGGTGAGGAAGGACACTATTCACCACTTTCCTGGCAGTCAAAAAGGATAAGAAAAGTAGTCTGGAGCACGCTTGCTGGGGAAACCCTTGCTTTGGCTGAGGGAATTGACAATGCCATCTTTCTGGCAATGCTGTACTCAGAGCTCACTACCGGTGGTACCAAACACATCTTACCTGTGACATGTGTTGTGGACAATCATTCACTAGTTGATGCTATCAAGTCAACGAAGTTGGTTTCAGAGAAAAGGCTTCATCTTGAAATCAGTGCCATTAAAGAACTTATCCAGGCCAAGAGGGTCCAGCGTGTTCTCTGGTCTACCACGAAGGAACAACTGGCTGACTGCTTGACAAAAAAGGGAGCATCGGCTCTTGTGCTTCTAAAAGCACTCAGTAAAGGGATGTAGCAGCTTGAGGAAGAAGACACTTAGCCATGTGGACATTAAACTTTGCTATTATAAAAGGGGGGGCTAAAATTTAAGTCTTTAAAGAAAAGTGGGAGATTGTTAAGTTAACTTTATTTTAAGTAGCCTTCTACACATGTAATTTATGGTACCTGGGAACTTAGTTTCAGGTGCTCCAGTAAGGGGGAAGTTTTTGTGAGTGAGCACTTCCTGTGGCTGTAGTGGAAGGTCTGTAAGCTGTTATCACTGGCCTATCTAGTAATAAAAATGTCTTTGCTGTGCCCCTGTACAGTGTCTTCTGGAGTTTCATTTGAACAGTGGACAGAGGGTGACAGTGAAAAAGCAGGGATACTGAACAAATATTTCTGCTCAGTATTCACAACAGAAGAGGAGGGGGAGCTACCTAAACCAAACAAGAGAAACACTCTGAATAGGGGGGTCGATACCAGTCCATTCACAGAAGAAAGGGTTTTGAAAGAACGTTTGAAACTGAGGGTGGACACAGCAATGGGGCCTGATGGGATTCACCTCAGAATTCTAAAAGAATTAAGGGTAGAACTAGTAATGCCACTGACTACTCTCTTTAACAAATCATGGGAGGATGGGGTGGTACCTGAGGACTGGAGGAGGGCAGATGTGGTTCCACTTCACAAAAGTGGAAGCAGGACAGAGGCAGGAAACTACAGACCAGTTAGTTTGATCTCAGTGGTAGGGAAAATGATGGAATCACTTCTGAAGGAAAGAACTGTTGAGTACCTAGAGGCCAGTGGGCACAGGACCCAAGGCAGCATGGTTTCACAGCAGGAAGGTCATGTCAGATGAACCTGATAGATTTCTTTGACTGAGTGACCAGAGTAGTAGACCAGGGAGGGGCTGTGGATATGGCCCACCTAGATTTTAGCAAGGTATTTGACACAGTCTTACACAAAGGATTAATATACAAGTTAGCCAGCCTTGGAGTGGGTCCCAAGGTGGTAGCCTGGATAAAAAAAATGACTGGATAACAGGATGCAAAGGGTAATAGTAAACGGAGTCCACAGTGAAGAAAGGAATGTAACTGGTGGGCTACCGCAGGGATCGGTACTGGGACCGGTCCTCTTTAATGTCTTTATAGGTGACATGAGAGAGCACCTGGAAGGAAAAGTACGTCTCTTTGCAGATGACACAAAGCTCTGCAACAGGGTAGATACACAAAGTGGAGTGGAAAGGATGAAAAGGGACTTGGCAAGATTAGAGGAATGGTCAAATATATGGCAGCTCAGATTCAATGCAAAGAAGTGCAAGGTAATGCATCTGGGAAACAAAAACCCAGGGGAAGAGTACACAATGGGGGTGAGATAACAACAACAAAAATCAAAAAAGACCTAGGAGTAATTATATCAGATGACCTAAAGGTGGGCAAGCAATGTGAGAAGGCAGCATGGAGGGCTGGGGGGATACTGGGATGCATAGGGAGAGGCATCAACAGTAGAAAGCAGGAAGTTGTTATCCCTCTGTACAGACAGTTGGTGAGACCTCATCTAGAGTACTACATGCAATTCTGGAGACCCCATCTCCGCAAAGACATAGACAGAGTGGAGGCTGTTCAGAGGAGGGCAACCAAAATGGTGCAGGGTCTGTACCAGAAGGCATATGAGGAGAGACTAAAGCAGCTTAATATGTATACCCTTGAGGAAAGGAGTGCGAGGGGGACATGATGGAAATTTTCAAGTATCTCAAGGGAATTAAAGTACAAGAGAGTAGTATCTTTCAGAAAAAGAGATATGCGAGAACAAGGGGGCACAATTTGAAGATAGAGGAGGAATGGCTCAGAGGTAATGTTAGAAAGTATTTTTTCACAGAGAGGGTTGTGGATGCATGGAACAGCCTTCCTGAGGAGGTTGTGGAGTCAGGAACAGTGGGAGAATTCAAGAATGCATGGGACAGAGATAAGGCAATTCTAGTAGGGGTAGGAGGAAGTAAGCTGTTGATTAACTAGAATCTGTAGCTTATCCATCAGGTAGGGAAATAGGCAGACTGGGTGGGCCAAGCGGTCCTTATCTGCTGTCAAATTCTATGTTTCTAGTGTGTTTCTATGTCAGCACTAGCTCTGTGTACAACAAGCTGCTCTGCTTAACACAACCATATAAAAATGAAGTATTCTACATTACGTGCTTTGTTTATTTGATAACTTTGACCCTTAACTTCAAAAGTAAACAAACTGCAATACCTCCCCTTGCACCACATGCTCTGAACCATCAACACTCAATCAGCTCCATCAGCTCTGGGCAGTGAAACAGACCAGCGGCACTTTCATCAAGCTTGCTATCGCAGATGGTAGCGTGCTGCTGGCAAAAGTGCCGCACAGTCGTGGTCATGACGCTCTTGTCAGCAACATTCCCAGCCTGCTGCTATGTTCCCATAGGGAACTGCAATTATAAATGAAGAGGGAGGGAGGTAGGAGGTGGAGAGAACAAGCTATTCCATCACATTGTTGATACCGCAGTCATGTGACTTCTCTCTGGCCCCAGCATTGAATGTCATTAGTGTGTGTGTGTGTGTGTGTGTGTGTGTGTGTGTGTGTGTGGTGGGGGGTGGAGGAGGAAAGACTAGGAAACAGAGCAATACAATTTAAAGAATTGGTTAGTGAAAAAACAACAACCTACTGAAAATAATAAAAATTCATCAGGCAGTGCCCCCTATTGAAACCCATTGGCAGAGGAACTATTTTATCTTTTTTTGTCTCTCACCAAATCTGCATAACATTTTTCTGATTTCAGGCCAGCCTAGTGATGTTGAGGGCTAAGGTGTTAAACGCCTTACCTCCTGCCACGCTAGCAATGTGGATTCGGGAATGAGCATGGATTGCCCGAGGGTCAGCAGGCTGGGAGAGGATCGAGCACCCCAGGTAGTACTGTCCTCTCCCAGGGAGGGGTGGCCAGTTGTCTTGACCCTTGACTGCCACCGGGTGGAGGCTCAGCAATAGTGCAGCAGTGAGCGGCTCGAAGAGAGGGGCCACGATTCTGCAGGTCAAGTGCACCTCCATGCACATAACCTGATGTGCTGTTGCAGCAGGAGCTCGTGGGAGAAAAATGGAAAAAGGGATCTGAAGGTGAACCACTGTCTTGCTCACCTCCCCAGACCTGCCCCACCATCCAGAGGCCTGGAACAACTCTGGATTCAGACTCTGGGAGGAGTGCGGCTCTCCTTCCTCCAGCCCCGCTGCAGGGGGAAGTCTGTGGAAGACTCACTCCAGATAGGTTCGGGGGGTGTGCCAGCTGGGGAAGGGGGTGTCAGGTGCGGGGCCTTGCTTGAGGAGTAAAAAGCTACATGGAAAAAAAAAATTTGATTTATTTGCTTAATTTACTTAATGTATATACGTTTTCCCAGGTATCTGTACTCAATTTTATAAGTGCAGTAAGACACTCTGGGATGTGAATTATGCTGTGATAACCATACTCCAAGGGGCATCCAGCACTCAGCCTGTGGCCTTGTGCTTAACTACTCCCTAGGAATGTGGTTATCCTAGCCTAATGCACACCCTGTTGTGTCTTATTTCATTCAGAGGCACCCTGCAGAGGCCATATTAACTTACAATGTGGGCCTCATTAGCACAAGCTATGTCATCAGAACTTCCATTATTATTTGAAATGAGGTGAGTCCACAACACGAGTGTGGGGTGCAAGAGGTTAATACTCACTCTATTTTTACTGAAGCACAATCACTGGTATCTTTGTTGGTTGCACTATTTTGACTGCCCTCTGTGTTAACAGCATAACTTTAAAGGAATGTTCTGTACTAAAATCCCTCTCTCCATAGATCAGAGTGATCCTTCAAAGTACATAGACTGTTGGCAGAGACCAGCTGCCAGTGCTGTAGGGGAGGGTGTATTAGGGTATACTGATAATTCTCATTTATTTTTGAGGCAGCTATAGAAAACTAGCACTGCATAGGCCGCCTCTTGATTGGATGAGGCCTGTGTGAATACAACACTGTTTTCACATTAATCTTGGGCTCATGTGCCCTGCCATTGTGTTATGCAGTACATGTGCAAAGTATACTTTGCTTGATATTTTTTAAATGATTTTTAAATAACAGATCAATGTTTTAAAACACCTTACTACATTTTACAATAGCAGCAAGGTGACTCCAGAGGGTAGGTTACTATTGTAATCCCACCCCCCTGGCGAACCACACTCACCATCAGCACATGTGGTTTTGCATGGGGGTAGTGGGCTTGCTCCACGATAACTTAACTTCTCTCCTCAACAGGCTTTACCTTTTAAATACAGTACTGTATAATCCACTTTCTGTTTAGCTTGATATAAAGGGTAGCTAGAGTACACACACATTTGGGCAACAGTATGCCTACTTTTTACTTGTTTCCCTTAAAATATAGTCAGATTATAACCATATCTTAGGACCATATACCTACCTTTTAAATTGATGCTACATTTTACATCTCTGCTAGGCACAGATCTGTGTAGCAGTCTGCTCTGAGTGACAGACTACTCGTATTGTTTGGAGATAGGCAAAGAGTTAAGATGGCAGTGTTGGGAGGTCTAAACCTCACTTTCAGATTCTTGACGATATTGGGAATGCAAGTAATCACAGACATGTTGCATTAGAGTAATAAACAAGTTTATTACTACCAAAGGGATAAATCACAGTTGCCCTAAGCAGTTCTTACTACTAGAGACTGGGAGCCAGTGCTAAGCTTCTCCCTACACCTCGAGGGTTTCTCTGTGTCTCTTGGGGTCTCTCAGGTCTCCGAGGTATAAGGCTTGTGCATTACATTATATACCTATGATAATTACTATGGTTACCAAAAGATAGAAACATTTCTAGTTACAGAGATGAGCCCTATTGGCTAAATTAGAGGTGGCTCCACGGTCCAAGATAACATTATACAATTCTGTAAAGTCATCAGTTTGAGAACAAATGAGTTCTTATACAGAGTCTTACCTAACTCAGTGTAGTGGTACAAATCACCAAAAGGTGGCAACGCTGTTTTACATACTATAATTACTCCAAGGACACAGGTGCCTTGGCATCTTACAAGCAAGAAATACACAGAAAATACATAGCAGAATATATGTATTAGCAAGCAAAGTATATTACAACAATATGCATTCATATCCTGACATCTACTCTTGTACGGTAGATGCCCTTAGCCCTATATGTTAGTATAACATATACCTAAGTGCTAGCTGTCTATGGTATACCTCTAAGGGTACCAATTAGGGTGCAGGGACCTCGTGTAACATTCCCCCCCTTGTTGCCTCCAAGGGCAACACAGGCAGATGTCTCAGAAAAGGACAGGAGCAGTGGTCGTTTACAAACTCGACGCGCAAGCTTTGTAAAGGAACTTGAGCTGCTCACGGTGTTGGCGCAGTGTGCGCCGTAGGCAGCAGAGCATAATAATCAAAATGAAAATTAAAAATGCTTGTATAAAACAAAACCTTTTAAAGTAATCTTTAACCAGGTGTTAGTTGATGCGTTATTCATATCTCCATCATTGATCAAGGCGAGAACAGCTTCATTGGCTTTGGTCATATTATTGCTGATGTGGATGAGGTGTGTGTCTTTCCTGTCTAAAAGTGATTTTAATGTAAGTGTGAGTGGGTCTATGTGTACATTAAAGTATGGCAAATATTCTGATAGTGTGAGCAGATAATTGGGGTTACCATCAATAATGTCTGCATCTAGAAGGGGGACGGGGGTTATAACAGTATGTCCAATGACAGTCTTCTGGTGGGGGACAAAACAAAAATTGGGGTAATCAATAACACATGTAACAGATCCATAAGTATAGGACTTGTAGTTCGTGACTACACAATATTTGCCATTGGAATTATACTGTGAGCGCACAGTAGGCAGTCTCCACTTTTGCAACTGGACAGGGCAGGTGTAGGTCATCTTCGAAATCCATGTTGACAGGCAATGAACCTCCTCACAATAAGATTGGTAGAGCTTATCAGAGCCAGAGTCGAGTCAAAGGAGTTGGTGCCATTCGCAGTGATGTCATCGTCCATAGTGAAAGTCCAATCAATGCTGTCTGGAGAGTAACCACAAACAGGTTGAATAACATCAAACACATCACATTGGCACAAGTAAGTATATTGCTTTTTCGCACAGCAGTCCGTGTGCGGAGCCACCGAGGCATCCAGGAAAAGGTGGTAAACCAGTAGAGGCGGTAGATCCAGGTGTTCTCTGTAGATGTCATCATCCAAATGCCCAATCGAATGTACCAGTGCAAGCTTGTTGAACAAAGCTTAGTGGGATCGAAGTGTGGTAAGGAGACAGTGAAGGAAACAAACATGATATCTGTTATGGAACACTTCTTAGCAGTGAAACAAGGACCAGTATTAGGGTGTCTGGTCACAAACCCCAAATTCCTAGCTGTAGAAAGAGGAATGGTTAAAGTCTGTTGCATACACATGGAAACACAGCTAGTGGTTTTACATCATGGACAATACCATTTGGAGATGCGTTTGTCATGTATAATGTCAGGTATTCTTCCAGATTCTAGATCACGGAAGAGGTTATTAATGGTAGTGATGATGTATGAGCCGTAAGCAGAGCAAAGTATTTCTCTAGCAATGTATTGTTTATCTGCTTCTTTGTTGTTCTGTTGCATGAGTGAGTTGATCTTATCTTTAGAATCAGTGAATGCCTTAGCATTGTTGTGCATGTTGTATACAGTGTATCTTTCTTCCTGACTAAGGCCATCCACACCATGCAATAATGGGGGTAGTATGTTGTTGACCAAACTAGTGGAGAATTTGGCAGAATGACTTTTGATAGCAGCAATGTCTGCTTTGTTCCAGTTAGACATAGCCGTACCAAAAAGGCCTGTGACAGTACCTGTTGCACCTGTGACATCAGAACTGTCAACTTCACGTGTTTTACGATTATGAGTTAGATTATCAGGAGAGGGCTTCCTCCTCAAGTTGCCTCTATGTTCAGTAGAATGGACCCCAGCAATAGGGTCTTACGTACGAATCTGAAATGCAGCTAAACTATCAAGCAATAATGTGCTATAAAATGCTGATGTGTTAGTATTGTGACACATACCAAACTCTTTCATGTTCCAGTAAGTTAGATTAAACAAAACAGGTACATGCATAAACTGTAAATTATTAATCAAAGAATCTGGGAGGGCAGTGGCTGTTAGACCACTACGGAAACCAGGGGTATGCTTTGGACATCCCAAAATCTGCTTGTCAGTGAGTGGTAACACAGAGAGATACATGGCGGCAGAAGCCATGTGGTGTATAGCACAACATTTTTGAGCAGAATCTCTGGACAAAGAATTACAGTACGAAGGATCAATTAAGGCAGTTATGTTGTACAAACCAGAATGTCTTAATGCAGTTTGAAACAAGGATAGTGAACCATTTGGGGATAATTTAGCATTGGGCCAACCTTGGAAAGTTCCTTTGGAGAGTTTGGCCACAGGGAGGATTTGTCCTTGTGATGTGGTTTGCCACTCAATTTGAAGAGTAGATTTATCAGGAGCAACAACCGAGGCAGTGAGGTAAGCATCGGAACCTTCCTGGACAGTGATCATACTATCTGGTATATTGATGGATACTCCCTCTGGAGGAGGTGCTGGAGGATCGAGGTGTCATAGGAGGTCCAGTACCATGCCTTGGATGCAGGGGATAACTCCTGAGAGGAGGAGATAATGGAACAAGATAGTCATCTTGTCAGTGTATCTGAAAAGGAAGATCAAAAATTAGTATGTTAGTATTATTCCGCCCAATGGGGTGATGAAAAGTAATTTAAGCTCCTTTATACAGTTTCAGCTGGTTTGCATGTAACCATTTGTCAGTCAACTTGTTGTTGTGGAGGAGTCTAACTTGATAGGCTGCCAGACTGAGCTTGTTGACAATGGGGTATGGGCCTTCCCACTTGTTGGAGAAGGAATGGGTGGGATGTGCAAATTGAAGTACCATTACCTGATCTCCAATTTGCCAATCCACATCTTGTGCGTGTTTGTCAAACTGTATTTTGGATTGTTGCTGGGCCTTGCCCATGCAGTTGGCAACATACAAGTGTGTGTGTGTGTATGAGGTCTTTTCTTAGTTTTTCCACATATTGGGCCACAGACACATGGTCTGCAGTGGGGTTGTGCAGGTCAAACAACAGGTGTTCAGGTAATCTCATCTGTCTACCAGTCATCACCTCAAAGGGTGTGAGCTGGGTGGTGGCTGAAGGTGTACCCCTAATTGCCATAAAGAGTAACCGCAATAGGGAATCCCAAGTTTTGGGATTGTCCTCAATGAATCTGGAAAGCATTTGCTTAATCCGTCTGTTGGCTCTCTCTACTTGACCTGAGGATTGAGGGTGATAGGGTATGTGGAATTTCTGCTGAACTTCAAGGAGTTCAAGGGATTCTTCCATCAACTCACCTGTAAAATTGGTTCCTTTGTCAGAGTCTACCTTGAGGGGTAGACCCCACCTGGAGAAAATCTGTTCCACCAGGATTTTGGCAGTAGTTTTCACTGTACATGTCTTAGTGGGGAAAGCTTCTACCCACTTAGAGAAGAGGTCAGTTACCACAAGAGCATTTCCTTTTTAAAATAAAACTCTGTCTTCTTCTTTCTTTGCAAGAGAGCTTACGGTCTCAACTGACACAGAACAATAAAGCTTGTGATACCAAAATTATGCCACCGCTGCCAACCAATCTGTCACAAACCCACTCAGCAGGTCAGGCCCTCTACTCCCAAAGTGCCAACCTCTGAGCGCAGTCTTGTGAACAGTGTAACAGACAAGGTAACCCTCTTGTCTGTTTTTGTGAGTTCGGATAATCTCTTGCTAGCATACCCAATGCACAGGCTCAGATATATCTGTATTCGGGGGGCCAGATATCTTTGCCTACAGGCACCTAACCAAGTATTCAGAGGTGAACCCTAAAACTGTAATAAAGACCTCAGATTTAAAACGCTTCTCTTTCCAGTTTGGTACCACCATACAAGCTTATGTCTGCTGTCTGCTATAACCATAAATATTTCTTAGCAAAAGAATGCAATTGAAAGACAGACTAGGTATGCTCTAAAATGAGAGTTTTTACTAAAATAAATAATAATACGTCAAACATACAATACAGAACCATTATATCACAAGACATATATATATATATATATATATATCTTTAAACAAAACAAGGTTTAAAACAGTGCAATTCCTACAACAATATTTAGATTTGTCTAGCTTTCTAAATACCTATTTTCAGTGCTCAGATGTTTTCTTGGTCAGGGTCAGATAACAGTGTGTCTGTAGTGAAACAGAATAATCTTTAAAAGCTGGTTTTGCCCACCTATTTTGCATGAGGTCATCTAGCTCCTCCCTGTCAAAATATCTAAAAAATATATATTTCTATACAACCACAGGATGAAATTTCAAGTATTAATTCTGCAACCTTAGCATAACTCAATTTCAAATGACCTCTCTTTGATCTCATGCTGTACCTTCCCTCACACAGGCTTTACAGGGTTAATTACAACCTTACACCCCATGTAACATCCTAACTTCCCCTTCTAACATCATAAACTTTGTTTATGATTTCTCTCTTAACAAAATTAACTTAAACAAGTCTGTAATTAACTCAGAGAAACAGGATCCTTGATTAAAGTCTTCCAAGTAACATATTGCCTCTAAAACCTGAGTGTGTATGATACACATGTTGTCAGCATTTCTCTTAGTTTGCATCTGTCAGCTGAAAACTGGGGGGTTGAGGTCACTCCTAGAGCATTTGATTTTTCAGCAGAGATAGTCATTAATACATTTTATATAAAAAAATATTATACATAACTCAGAACTGTCTGTCTACCTCACAATGTGTCTCCCACACACTTGTGTATTTTGCATATATCTGGGAGAGGGCCTCAACCTGTCAGTGGCAGAAAGATCAAAGAGGAGGGAGTTAAGATTTAGTGAGAGAAGTGGCCTTGGCCAGAAAAAAATTGTTTTGGTGCGGCTGAGGGGAGTCAACTTTTCCTGATGAAATAGGTCAGGTTGTGGTCACTGAAGGGGTCATGTAGATTTGTCAGCAGCAGTTCAGAACAGAGTGGTTGGCAGAGTTGGGATTATGTTGCGTCAGCTTAGTTATGAGAAGAGAGAGATTAAGAAACCCAATCTTCTGAACAGCTGGTTTGGTAGCAGGGGAGAGCCAATTAATGTTGAAATCTCCTAGGAGAATCAATTTCCTAGATGAGGTGATAGCATCAGAGTACAGTAGGAGAGACTTTGGGGGAGGCATATACTCCTGGTGAATAGTGAATAGTGCTTGTTTATATGTCACTTTGGCCTTCTCTGTTCCCACCCTCAGTAGATGAGCTGGGTGGTGTTAGGGAAATAGAAAGCCCAACACTAAGGCTGAACAGAGTGCCAGAGGAGGTGGGGTGGAAGGTGGGTGCTCAAAACACTCTGAGAGTGTGCTGCTGGGAGAGGCTGGCCTTTATTTGGTTTGTGGGAGGAGTTATTCTCCCTCACTGAATCCCGGGCAAAGCTCTTCCATTCAGTGTTTGGTGAACAGTGAATAGTGCTTTTGCATACTTAACTTTGGCCTTTCTCTCTTTCCACCCTCAGTAGAGGAGCCAGGCGGTGTTAAGGAAATAGAAGGCCCCAAAACGGATTACTTTCTCCAACTCATGAACAGTGTGAACAGTAGCATGCAGGAGAGGAAACCCCCACTCATGGAGGAAACTGTTGAGGACCTATGGCTACTGAACTGCCCATCCTCTTGGCAAACTAAGAAGAGATAATCCTAAATGCTTGACTGATCTCTTATTCTGGGTTGGGAGATGCTTGGTACTAAGATGAAGAAGTCCATTTTCCAAGTGCCTTGAGATCAGGAACAAGAATGTGTTTTTTGGCTGTTGCTGATGTTGCTCAATCCAAAGGAACATCCTGAGAAAGCAGAAGAACTTAGTTTGAGCCATTGTGAGAGAGTTCTCAGATGTTTCATGAACCATGTGGAAGATATTGTTGTATGACTGAGGAAGTTGAGAAGACTTGGAGCAACTATGGTATGCATGGGTATGTCAAAAGAGCCACTAACACTAGTTTTATGAATCAGGAATATGAATTCTGAACTCCTTTGTAAAGTCTGACAGTCTTTGAAGATGGCAATAACAGGATGTAATGAACTACTTTGTTTATTAGAGTGGTGACTATGTAGGTTTTGTAGAAAAGGCTGAAGCAATAGTTAACTCCCCAGAAGCAGAAAGCTAGCTAAATGGCTGAGGAGACCAGGAGTATGCCTCGAGTCTCACCAGTGCGGAATATACGTTCATCAAAAGGGAATCGTTTAGCAGCCTTTGCGAATGATGAAGACAGAGATGCAGTTGATTTGAGTTTGATAAATGTTGCTTTATGGTCACACGTAATACGTTTTGAGGTTTTGAGGGCAGTAGATTACACGTACATGATCACTGGAAGTTGCACTCCCAGAGACTGATTGAATGGCATAAAACAAGCAAGACTTCTTCCAAATGGTGATATAAATTGCTTAAGAGCAAGCACCAAGATGGATCACATGAGAGGTTCAGCTTGCTTTGAAGCAGTAGATTATGACTGCAAGAATGTGATAGAGGAGAAATGTCTATGGATTGCATGTATTGCACGAATGAGGATGATTTCTGCATAGTGGTGATATGGGGTACTTGGAGCAGGCACTAAAGCTTCGGCTTGCTGAAAATCGTAGGCTATGTCATGATGAAATTAAAGATTCAAGGAGGAAAAGACATGACTGAGTCTGTTGATGGTGGATGCGATAAGTCTTGAGCTAGGTACTGCAATTAGAATCAGCTGTTTCATTCATGGTGGCAGGAAATTGAAGTATAAATGTTATGGAATGGACGATGACCTGCCCTTATTGATAATGTCCACTGTTGGTTACTTGTTTGAAAAGGTAGGATGGTCACAGATTGGAGATGTCCCCTTACAAAGGCAACAGCTTACATATGGAGGATTGTAGAAATGTTGGTTGAAGTCTCAAAGGACGGAGAAACCAGGCAGCCAGGGAGCAATGCTTCAGGAGTGCACAAAATAGCAGGAAATTCACGAGTTAGAGACATGGAGGTATATCTTGGGTGAAAGACAGAAGATGGTTCTTGAAGACATAAAATATCTGTTTCAGAGATGAAGTGGATGGCATAGTTCAGGACGGAACACTTTTGGACAAACCAGTTGAGCATAAGCATTGCCATGATAACTGCCAATATGAAGAGGCCAGAGTCCCAGCAGCCGTCGACCTTCAATAAGTCTGCCTCATCTAATCAAGTGGGGAGGAAGAAAGTGTTAGGAAAGCAATCATTCAGATGAAAGTGGAAAGGGGGACAGGAATTGCTCCAGCTGATCAAACACTCGCGGTTGGCCCAGTTCAGATTATATCAAAGAAGCTCACACAGGACCAATGATAATCACTGAATTGCATCCCTCCATATCGAAGCCAAAACAACTGAGATATAAATATGAGTCCAGCATATCGAGATATAAGCTGAAAGTGAGAACATCCTGGATAAACAGTTTATTCCTTAGTCTGGATTATTTATTTATTTATGTATTTTTGACTTTGACAGGACAGGAACAGCTCCGAAGGATACCATTGTAATTTTGGACTACCATGGGATGAGAAGAAGAGGTGGTAAGATTTCTTCCTTTCTATAAATGATATCCTTGAGGTGGAAATTTGGGATAAGTAGACTGGAATAGACAAACTGCGCAGGAGTGGCTGAGAAGGAAGTAGAACTTAAATTCTATTGAGTTGGTGGCTTTGAATGGATGGGGTATGTATGACTGGCAAAGCACTAGAAGAGCATCATGGCTGGAGGATGGAAGGTCAGTGGGAATTATGAAGCTGGAGACTGGAGTAGGTTGTGAGGAAAGGCAGGCCTCAGTGAAGTGATACAAGATCATAGTACTGATATGAATGTCATGAGCTAATAGACGAATCCTCAGTTTTCAGACGAAGCAGCAGAACTTGACTGGGAATGAGCGGGCTAGATGCAGGATCTCTGACGAGCTTAGATTTAGCAGCTATGAAGCAGTTGTACCATTTCTGCATCTCAACGGAAGCTGAAGTCAGAACAGTGGGATTTTCAAATCAGATATAAGGCGAGGGCCAGACCAGTCCTTTATGGAATAAGGATGAAAGGTCTTTTGTGAAATGGATGCTCGTTGTAAGAAGTCCGAGGAGAGCCCTGTCCACCTTCTTCTAATATGAAGATGGAGAATATTAGGAGTGGAAGAGGTCACATTACCAATATGCAACTTCGAAGTGCACTTCAGAGGAGTACACCCCAGGCAGGAACTGAGCCTTTGATGGACCTTGGAAGAATAGGGGATAGGTACTCTCTCACAAATTCATGGAGAAACATTACTACTGTTGGTGCCGAGAAGGAAAAGGAACCCCAGGTAGCTAGTGAAAGTTCCTGGACATATTGAGGATGAAACACTCCAGAGGGCTGTGTTTGCTTCAAACTTTGAAGGTTGTAGAATGACATCTCTGGCAGACGTCGAGCCCTGAGATGTGATGCGTTAAAGAATTGCTTGAAATCAGCATGAGATGTGAGTTTGATATGTGGCTGATTGGTTGAAAGAGCAGACTCTCACATCTGGTGGATGAAGATGGACCCTGCCTACACTCGTAGACCTCTTGAAGATATGAGTTAGTCAAATGGAGTCTGGTAAGACTGCTCAAAACTTGTATCTGTTGAAGGATGTTGGAGCCAAGTGAGATGTGAGTGTGATGATTTGCTGATGGATTAAAGCTGCATGCTCCCATCTCTGGTGGATAAAGTCGAACCCTACCTACTCTCATAGACCTCCTCAAGGTAAGAGTTAGGGAGACAGAGTCTGGTAGTGCTGCTGATTAGGGCTGTATACTAACAGCAGAGGCAGTCTAGCTACTTAGGCAGATAACATGGAGACAGAGGAGGATGATATAGCTGCATGAGGTACCAGGCTAGGAAGCAGCAACAGTACACTGAGCAGAATATAGGAGTAGCAGGACAGGAGAGAGAATGACTGCTATAGAGAACAGAGAGGAACTGAGATGGCATAGACTACACCCTTTCTCGAGTTACATGAATAGCAGTGTTACATGAAGGTACAAGCTAGGGAGATGAGCTTCACAGTTGATTTGAAGGCAGAGGTAGGAATATGAAGGCCTGAGTTACATTAGGAAGGTAAAAGAAGAGTAATGACAGGATGGTGAGGAGCAGACCAGCAGAAATGGAATTAAAAGGAGGTGGCAGAGACTAAAACGTAAATATCTTTGTTAAATTGCACTTGTGCTGAATTGAGCTATTGGCTGTGTTATGGACCTAGTATGGATGACATGACATTCTGAGAAAATGAATGAAGTTAGGACAAAGTGAGATTTATCTGAAGGGCAGACTAAATGATTATAGCAAGTATAAACCTGAGCTGCTTGTTTTGTCTGCATTGAAGATACGACAGTCATGTATTTCATAACTTGTAAGTAGTAAAACTATTGCCTGGCATGAGGGAGTATCCTATAGCAGATTTACAATACTGACTGCTGATATTGGTTGGTAATTGTATGACTGGACAGCTGAACAACTAACAGGCTTTAGTGAGTTATGTACCGTGACGTGACCCACTGGTGCTGATTGATGCATCTTGCTGCTGTGCAGGGTGACATGGAGTTATTGATATGCCTAGTAGCAGAGGAACCGTTGAAGTAATAGAGCTAGAATGCATTGTGGGGTACCAACATCCGTTTCCTTGAGATGACTACGTCCATGCTGCAAGGGAACATAGATACAGTTTGTGATGCTTTAGCTGACGCTGGGTGTTGATGTAGGCAGCACTAACCCAGAACTGAGTAAATAATGTTGAGGATGAAAAGTGGTGAAAACCCCCAAAAGAAAGGGAAAGCTAGGATGATGGGCACAGAATGGAAAACAAATCCAGGAAAGCAGAGATACGGGGGACAGCAGCGGACTGCTGACAGAAAACACTTCAGGGGTGAGGTGCAGCTGCAGGGAAAGGTACAGGGAGAGAGATAAAACACTGGCTGCAAAGTAGTGTTGCTGAATTCTATCTTGAAAAGCTATAAACTGTTGTGATATATACCATGGTGCCATTTTTATTGAATGTGCTGGGGGTTTTCTCTTTTGTCAGGCACTTCCTTGTTTAAGCTGCACAGCAGTGTGGGATACTGGAGGTCTGAAGGCTGGCTCCTGACACCTCCTGCTTCATCTTCCACACACTGCCCAAAAGCTCTTCGGGGGGACACTGTTCACAGAAAAAAAAACATTATTTAACTTACATAGCCTTCTTAAAGGCTATTTTAAATAATTTTGTGCAAGTTGTGTGCTAGCGCGAAACCGGAAGTCATGCAACGACGCACTTCCGGTTTCTGAGACCTTAAAACACTCGCACTAGCGAGTGGGGCGAGCGGGCGCGGAGTCACAGCACGGAGATGCGCGAGAGACACGCGGCATCTGCTGTTCACCGGGGCCAACGGGCACAGGGCTTCAACATTAAGACCACCAATAAGGTAATCAGAGACTATACGGTTTTCTTTCACTCCCTTTTAAACAGATACTTGAACCAACACTAATTATGAGGAAAGCAAATAAACTGTGTATATCATGCTCAATGTATACTATGGCCAAACAAATAGCAAACTTTGTTTGTGACAGATGTATCTTATTACAAAGTTTACAGGAAGAAATCAAATGTCTACAGCCCAAAGATACTCCTAAATCTGACATTAAAGCTTTAGAAGACTATATAGATCAGATGTCACTGTTAGTTGAAGCTAATGTGTCTATCACAAAAAATTCAGATGATTCACTCCCCCTAGAAAAATCCCCAAATAATCATGCTATATCTAACTTAACAGAGCAACCAGTTACATCTTCAACCCCTTTAATACAAACTACTGAGAACAACTGGACAAAAATCCCTTACAGGAAACACACCAAAAAAAACAATCATCTTGACAATAACTATGAACTTCCATTACAAAACTCATTTGAAACTCTAGTGCAACAAACAGATAGAGAGGTAAATATTGCTTTGGGAGATTGCAGTAGTATTATATATAGAGATGAAGATCCCAAACTCCCTACGACATATCAAGAGAAAAATATTAAACCAGAAACAAACCCTGTCCTACCCAAGAAACTTTTGACACACCCTTTAAACACACACTCACTAGTTGAACTACATGCCAAACAACAACAGGTAATTGTATTAGGTGACTCGATCAGAAAGTACTTAGACAGAGTAATATGTAACCCAGATAAGGAACACAGAATGTGCTCCAGCTTTAGAGGAGCAAAGATCGCAGATATTACATCTATGGTAAAACCTATATTGTCTACTACTGGTGAAAACCCGTTAGTAATTATTCACGTGGGAACAAATGATATCAAGGGATCACAACTATTGAAAATCAAATAAGATTTTGTTGCATTAAACAACATACCAATAGAACGTGGTTGTACTGTCTGTATCTCTGAGATATTACCTATCCCAAGAGCCACTAGTTATACTACTTCCAAAATAAAGGCCTTGAACGAATGACTCCATAAATGGTGTTACCAGCAAGGAATCAAGTGTGTAACACACTGGGAGGAATTTGAGGACAAATCCTCACTCTACTGTTGGGATGGATGGCATTTAAGCAGAAGAGGTAGTACTATTCTGGGTCAAAAGATGACATCATACATCAATACTTATTTAAACTAACAACTAAGGAGGAGACTAGGATAATGCCCCAGCCTCTTATTAAAAATCACTGCCAAAACAAAAACTTTACAGCAAATATCCTTACTTTTAATGTACGATCAATGAACATCTCCAAGTATGCAGAATTGTAAATTTTAACCCAGACTTTAGAACTGGCGATAATAGCAATTGCAGAAACACGGGGTAACTCAGAAAAATAATGGACAGCAGAACTTCCTGGTTATAAACACTACTTTAAACACAGAGAGAATTTCAAAAAAGGTGGAGGGGTAAGTCTTTACATAATAAACTACATACATTCTTATGGGATAGAAACCAATATACAAACTGAAAGTGTATGGGCCTACATTCAACCAACAAATACCCAAAAACTACTCATAGGCGCATGCTACAGACCACCATCATCTGACTTACAAGCTACCAAGTTGTTAGCTGAAGAAATAAATCAATTAGCATATAAAGATACAGTACTCATACTGGGGGATTTTAACTTACCAACCATAAACTGGGATACTCTTTCAGGAACTTAACATCATGAAGAATAATTTCTTTCAGTTATTATAAATCTAGGCCTTAAACAAATTATAAGGGAACCAACTGGGGAAAAAAACATTTTTGACCTAGTAATAACAAATCTTGAAACTCACATACTTGATACTAAAATCTTAGCACCCTTAGGAAACAGTGACCGTATGTCCATATATTTTTCTATAAAATTCTATCTTCAACCCAAAATCAATAAATTTAAATTAAAACAATATCACAAAGCTAACTTTGATCAAATAAACTGTTCCCTAAACGAAATTAACTGGGAACAGACCCTTCTCCCACTAAGCACTGATGAAGCATGGGACTTCTTAAAAGAAAAAATATCCCAACTTGAAAAGAAATACGCACCTGAAAAAAATAAATACAACAGTAAGGGAAAGATTCCACAATGGTTTAATAAAAACATTAAGACACTAATTGCAAAAAAGAAAAAACTTTTCTCAAAACTCAAAAAAGCTCCACCATTTAAAGTTGACTCAATACTAGTAACACATAGGGAAATGCTCAAAAATTTTAAAAAACAAATTATTACGGCCAAACGTAACCTTGAATTCAAAATAGCTCATACAAAGGATTGTCACAAGGCATTATACTCATATCTAAATGTAAAGAAGGGTTGTAACAAATCAATTGGGCCACTAATAATTAACAAACAAATAATATCAGATAAAACAACTGCAACAGAATTAAATAACTACTTTGCATCTGTTTTCGCGCAAAAAACAATTCCATCAGCCATCACAGTAACATCAAACTTTGAAGCAAACAAGATCTCTGAACAGGATACTTTGACTGCATTAAACACTTTAAAAAACATACTAGTCCAGGTCCAGATAGTATATCCTCAAGATTTCTGATGGAAACAAAAAATTCTATTCTGTTACCCCTAACGATAATTTATAACAAATCCCTTCAAGACTCAGTGGTACCTAAGGATTGGATTCAACTATAGTCACGCCCATCTACAAAAAAGGATCACACTCTAAAACTGAAAATTACTGCCCTATTAGTTTAACATCAATACCATGCAAACTAATGGAAAAAATTATTAAACAAAAACTAGAAAATGAAATGTTAATTCTAAATGTTAATGATGTGTATCAACACGGGTTTAAACCAGGTTACTCATGTACTACAAATTTAATCTCATTCTATAACTACATTAGCTATAATTTAGATTGCAACATACCGATGGACGTTGTTTTGTTAGACTATAATAAGGCATTTGATAAAGTTTCACATTCCATAATAATAGACAAACTTATTAGTATGTGATTCTCAACCTCGCTAGTCTCCTGGATAAACCAGTGGCTGAATGATAGAACTCAGAGAGTCAGGGTAAATGACGCCCTGTCAGGTAAAAGGTATGTGTCCAGTGGGGTGCCACAGGGTTCTGTGCTTGGGCCTACTCTGTTTAATTTGTTCATAAGTGACATGAGTATCTCATCCAGTAACATAATGGTAAAATTTGCTGATGATACCAAACTTGGGGGAATGGCTATCAATCCAAGTAATGAACAGGGACTTCAAGCAGATTTAACGTTAGTGGAAAAATGAGTATGTACAAATAAATGTACTTCAACTTGTCCAAGTGTGCAGTATTACACCTGAAAAATAATCCGTTCAAACATACTATCTAAACAAACTATCATCAGAACCTCACAAATTGAAAAGACCTAGGGATAGTAATTAACGACAAACTAACCCCTTCAACCCACTGTACCAAGATAGCTTAATCAAACAAATGCACTACTTCGTAGAATCTCCAAAACATTTGTGACTAGATCTGAACATTGTCTTTTGTCCCTCTACAGATCTCACATAAGGCCCCTTTTGGATTGTGGTTCACCCTTTTGGAACCCACATTTGAAATTAGATATAAATAGAATTGAGCACATTCAACGTAGAGCCATAAAGCAAATCCAGCACTTAACTAATTTTGACTACAACATCCGATTAAATAAAACAGGATTACACACATTGTCACAAAGACGTACCAGAGGCGACTTATTACAACTGTTTAAAATTCTTGGGAACCAGGAACAAATGAAATTATGTGGTATCAAATATTCTACTAGGAAAACTGTCGCTAGACTTCATAATAAACAACTAGAGGTTATGAGGGCCAAAAGCAATAAAAGAATGAACTATTTTACAATTAGAACACCAAGACTGTGGAACACTTTACCACAGAATATAGTTGATTCAACAAATATCTTAACATTCAAAAATAAATTAGACACATGGATGTTCGGGTAGGGATTGGGTTAATGTTCCATGTATGTGGAGGACAATCACGATGGGCAACCCGCCTCCTTTTGTCCAGAACTACCAAAGTACCAAAGGGAAGAGGCAGGCAGAGAAGGAGACAGCAAGGGATGGGCAGCGAGGGCCCCCAAGAATGGCTGCAGGAGTGGCAATGGACGGGAGTGCACTGAGCGGCTCCTATTGGCCGCTGGTTGCTGCCTCCGTGCCTTGATTGGTCTTCTGCTTCGTGCTCGGCCATGGATTAGCTTGGCTAATTTCTGACTGAATCCTCGATTATCACTTTCTACTGCATTGTGCTGAAATTTTACGCCCACCCCCCACCTTAATTAAATAGACCCTTGCCTCACCCCCTGTTCTTAGCTCCTTCCCAACTCCTTCCCCTGTGACCCTCCCTCCACCCATTCTTTTATTCTTTGGCCTCCCCACCCCACCACTGTCTTCTTTCACTCTCTCCTACAGTTCCTGGTGTACCAGCAATGCCACTCTCCCTCCCTAAGCTCAAGATTTCCTATCCCAAGCTGTGCACACATACACCTCGCTTGCTCTGCTTTACCTGACCTTGACGGTAAAATGGCTCTACCTCTCCTTCACCGCTACTTGACTGTCTTGTTCTCCCTGCTTCCACAACTGTACCCTCCTGGGGCTATCAATCCCCTGCTACCCCATACCCACCAGATTGATCATATTTTCATTTACACTGGTACTCTACCCACTGCACCCAGCTCCCATTTCCCATCCTCTGCTAGATATGGCCCCCAGCACCTATGGAGTCATAACAAAGTGACGCATAAACATTTGTTCCCCCTTCCACCTCTGGCACTCATGACTGCCCTCTGGGACTACCGACAACCATGTTACCCTAGCTCACCCAGTAAGCGTTCCAGGAAAATATCTCTCAGGCAACTAAGATGGTACTCCCTCAAGCTCCTACTGCTCCTGCTGCTGCTTTCTGAAAACATTCACCCTCACCCTGGACCTGGACCGCATACCTCTAGCCCTGGATACCACCCAAGGCACACTGGGTCACTCACCCTTGCTTCTCTTAACATCTGCAGTCTCCTGCCTAAACTTGATGCCCTACAGCTATTCACTAACCAACACAAACCAGACATCCTTGCGGTTGTTGAAACCTGGCTCTCTCCTAAAATCCCTGATGTGGCAGTTACCCTGCCAGGATACAACATTTTCCGACTTGATAGGGAGGTAAAAAGAGGATGTGGGTGTGCCTTATACCTCAAAGACTATCTCCAGGGCCACCCTTTAAAAAACCCTCTCTCAGACACATAATCTCAGATTATTACCATCAAGGTTCTGTTAGGAGCCCACAACAAAACATGGACAATTACTAGTGTGTACATACCACCTAAAGAACAAGGGAAAGCACTCAACTCTGTCTTGGACCTTGCCAAATCCCCAATCCCTGGCTCAGAGATAATCCTGATGGGCAATTTCAACATCAACTGGCTTGCCCCAGAGGCTGGTGGGTATCGAGATGCCATCTCCTCAGTCAACCTCACCCAGCTAGTCGACTCCCCCACTAGGCTTAACTACAAAAGAGGCAACAGCACACTCCTGGACTGGATTCTCAACAGTCACCCATACCACCTCACAAACATTTCTGTCCTTCCCGACTCTCTAAGCAACCATTTCCCTGTCATCTGCAAATGGCCCAACAAGTTTGCCATGCCCCCCAAAAAATTAATACACAACAGAGTCCTTGCACGTGGGCAACTTAAACACCTAAAATCCCACCTCAGTCAACAAGATTGGACCCGATATACAATGCTACGGATACTAACTCTGCCCTCAATTACTTCATAGAGACCTTTAACGCTGCCTGTGACTCCTATGCCACTGTCAAAAAATGCAAAGTCAAAGGTTTAAGCAACTCCTGACTCTCTGCTGATCTATTGGCTCAACACAAATCTAGGGACCACCTTTGATTCCTAGCTCGTGCCACAGGAAAACAAGTTGACATACAGAATTATAAACAGGCTCGCAATGCTTGCACTAAACTTGTCTGCCTACAGAAAAGTTCTTACTACAAAGATGCCCTTACAACCACCTGGGGTAACAGGAAATCCTTTTGGAACAACATAAAAGAAGTTACTGGGAAGCAGCAAAAAAACTCACATACTATGCTGGTCATTGATGGGATCACACTTGACCCTACTACCATCGCTAACTCCTTCAACACGGCATTCACAGACCTCAGTGCTGTCCTTCCACCTGGCTTCCTCAATGAAGATGAACCCAAAACTATCCCTTTGAGCCCCCCTCTTTCTCCCAATCGACCCTTATTCTACTTCAAATCAGTCAAGATGCACGAAGTCCACAACTACATTAAGAAAGCAATAGCCAGGTCTAGGTTTAGTGGGGACACCCTCGACCTCAAACTACTGTCCCTCACCCTTGAAGAGGTGCTCCAACCACTAACAACAATTATCAATCTATCCCTCACCCTTGGCCAGTTCCCCGGCAGATGGAAATCAGCCACCGTTACTCCGGTCCACAAGAGCGGGGACAGGGCTCTGCTTGGAAACTATCGGCCCATCTCTATATTACCCCCCCCAAGGCCATCAAGTGCATTGTATCTGACCAAATTACAGAATACCTCAACAATTACGATATCCTCTGCCCCCAACAGTACAGTTTTAGAAAAGGACACAGTACTACATTTGCCCTTCTCGAATTCACTGGAGCAATCCACAACTCTCTAGACAATAGCCTCCTTATGGGATCGGTCTTCATAGACCTTACAAAAGCTTTCGATACCGTCAATCACCGCCTACTTATCACACAGTTGCTCAATGCTGGCTTATCCCCCGAATCAACAACATGGTTTAAGAGCTACCTCGAAAACCGCTCTCAAAGAGTGAAAATTGCTGACTTTCTCTCTGAGGCTAAACCTGTATGCTCTGGGGATCCATTCTCGGACCTCTTCTTTTCAGCCTCTTTCTGAATAGTCTTTCTCAATCCTGTCTGGAGCAAATCCTTCTCTATGCCGACGACGCGGTCATCCACTCCACTCACAAGGATCCTCACCTCCTCCGGAGCAAACTCCAACATGGCTTCTCCTCGGTTGAGAGCTGGTTCAGTGCTCATAAACTGGTGCTTAACTATAAAAAAAAACAAAACATGATGTTCTGCAGCTCACATAATAAACACCGCTCCCACCCCTCTCCATCTCCAACGGCCTAGGTGAAACCCTGGAACAAGTGGCATCCTTCAAATACCTTGGGGTCACCATCGATTATAACCTCTCATATGGGTCCCACATTGATAATGTCACCAAAGTGGCCAATACTCACATTGACTTACTCTACAGGCATAGGAAATGCCTCACCTCTGATGCCTTATGGATTGCAGTCCAGAGCTCGGTAGTTGTTGCAATTGACTATGGCCTCATCATTTGTGGATCAGCCTCCTCCTCCTCTGCCCTCAGATGCATATCCATGGCCCTCAACAAAGCTTGCCAACTTATCACCGGGTCAGACCGTTTCACCCACACATGTGACCTATACGCTCAAACTGGGTGGCTCCAACTCTCTAACCACATTAAATACCAAATATGCCCTATGGCTAAAAAATAAATTATTGGCCTTGCCCCTCCTGGTGTTCAAGCTCTCATCTGGCTTGCTCTGAATTGCTGCCCCACTAGGGGCTCAGAATCTCAATCACTACACATCCCAAGATGCCGGACTATGCTGGGACAAAGATCCTTTTCTTATAGTAGAGCTCCTAGCTGGTTAAATGGCCTAAACAGTGACATCTCCTCCATCACTAAGCTTAGACCTTTCAAATCTAAACTTCACCTGCACCTAACTACCTCTAGCTCATGTGACTGTCATCCCTAATCTTTCTCTATCTAGCACTTACTCACCTCCCTCCTTCTCCCCCCTCCCCCACACACCACCCCCCATACTGCACTTCCTACTTGCACTTTCTGTGTTATGTGAGACCCTGACACTAGCCACTGGAGGCATTTTTGTGTGTATTGCCAAATTCATGATAATATTGTGTACCCAGTCCTTTGTTAATCAATCTGTCCACAAAATCCTTATGTACTCATGTGTTTATTTACCATTGTAGCCTGTTATACTGTCATAATGTAAACCTCTTTAATCTGTTAACATGTCACATTGTCCTACCATGTATTATACCTCACCTGACATGGAACATTTGTTAAAGAGCCTTGGCTCAAAGGTATTTGTAATTCTAGACTTAAATAAATAAAATGAATAAATAAATAAAACAGCAGAAAATGAAAAAGAGACAAGGAAGGAAATGGAGGCAGAGGAAGAGAAGTATAGGGGGGGGGAAGAGAGCACAGCCACACGGAGCACGCAGCAGCTCAGGTGCTTGAAACTCTCTGAGTGTGGGTTGCTAGGAGAGACTGTCTTTTATTTGGTTTATCGAAGTAGCTGTTGCCCGACATTGCACCTCTGGCAAAGCCTTACCAAAAGAGACTACAGGAGGGGAATGTGAGCTTAGCCAGTGTAAGCCTGGCGCCGCCATAGCAAGGGCCACTACCCCTGCCTGCTTCTTTGCCAACAGGTTCAGGGGCCTGGGTTCAGAAATAAGGGGTACTGTGGTGCACCTACCACCAGTGGGGTAAGATATTGGTGTCTCCACCTAGAGTATTACTTAAGTGTGTAATTTGTCAAACCAGTACAGCCCTTTGGGAAACTGTACCTACCCACAGCCCCAACTAGTGGCCCAACACATCGTGTGACAATAAATAATATACTTTTCCTGCAGTCCCACATTTAAGAGCTGACTAATAATATGCTCACCCACTCTACATTTACCAGCAGGGTCTCGATTTCTGGCATATACCCTGTGCCCCCTGTAAGAAAACAGTGTCAGCAACAGCAGTGCACTTTCACAGCGCTTCTCAAATAGCTCAGTAAAGGAAAACCAGATAATAATATGCTCACAGTCCAGGCTTAATATTGAACAAGAAATCTGGTTTATTAGGGGGAAGGTAACAAGGGAGGGACGTGACTCAAGCGTAAGTATTGTGGTACTCTATTTGAGCATTAAGGAAGTAATAAATAATGAGCAGTTAATCTGTCCCTGAATCATTCAGTTTCACAGCTGCTGGGTACCCAGAGTGGAATTTAGGTACATGCCTGAAGCGTTGCTGTGGGTAGGCCGGCATTGCAACTTGTTGAGGCCCTTGATGGGAAGAAGGGTGTAATCAAACAAATGGAAATACTTGCTAACAGTGGAATATATATCTGTAATCCCAGGCTGGATGTCCTGTAAACACAGAACCCAACAAGAAATCATAAAGCAAATCAGATGAGACAGAGCATTTATTTGATTGTTGCAGGGGGCTACCCTGATGGTGCTCACTGCATCCAGACAGACTGATGAATGGCTGGTGACACCATGGACCTTCTGACCTTCCAGGATTCTGGTGGGGACCGGGGCCGACATGACACACATCCATTTCACAGCCTTTTCCTGTATGTGGCCGCAACCTGCGACTTGATCTTCTGCAGGGGCTGACTCCCCAAGGCTGGTCTGTCACCAGGCAGATGATAAAGCTGGAACAGGAACAGTCTTTTGGGGCCAAAGATGGCGTTAGAGATTTTGCAAAATAAAATTTCACCTACGAAACTGTGCTCAAATCAGCAATTTCGCTGGGTGAAATGTTTCACGAAATTGCAGTGAAATTTCACAACTCCGCCCACAATTTTGCCCACCGTAAATCTCACATCCACCCTCTGTCTCCTGTCCCAAAAGTCCCAGCCTAGTCCCTGGTGTCTAGTAGTCTCCACCACCACTACGGCCCAAATATGAATTAAAATTCTCCTAGTGTCTGAGTAATTCCCCCAAGGCTGATCATGGCCCAAATTGAACAAACCCTCCACCCCCATTAAGTAATTCTCTTTTCCCGATCTCTGGACCCCAATCCTTTAAAAATGTAATCTTTTACCAGACCCCACTCCCTGGTGTCTAGTGTACCCCCACCCTGTCTCCAGATAGCACTCACCCTGTTCCTCCCCGTACCCTGATGGGGCACAGGCAAAGCCCTCCACTCACTTCCATGGCTGGCAGCCTGAATGAGTGCTTCAATGAATGAGCATGTACAAGCACATGCTCTTTCACTGAAGCACTCATTTGGGCTGCCGACTATGGAGGTAAGTGGAGGGATGTGCCGGTGACCCAATCGGGGTACTTTGGGGGGAAATGGAGTGAGTGCTATCTGAAGAAAGGATGGGGGGTCCACCAGACACCAGGGAGTGGGGTCTTGTAAAATATTTAATTTTTTTTAAAGATTGAGGGTCTGGGGATCAGGGAAAAGAATTACCTAACTGAGGGGGGACTGCTTCCTCAATTTGGGCCAATGATTAGCGGGGGGGGACCACTAGACACTAGGGAGATAATTTTAATTTATATTTGGGCCTGTGAGCAGACGGAAGGGGGGACCACTAGACACAAGGGACAGAGGAGGGGATTATTTTTTTTTTAAGATTGGGGTTGGGGTGATGGCTGGGAAGGGAGGGTTCTTCAATTCGGCTGGTGATCGGCCGAGGGGGTGGTCCACTAGACACCAGGGACAGGGGAGGGGATTTTTTTGGAAAGACTGGCGGCCGGGTAGTGGCAAAATTTTCTCCTGTGGGCAGTGAAATTTCACTGTGTAGCTGCAAATTTTGCTGGTTTGAGGGTGAAATTTCACTCAAAAAAATGCTAAATTATACAAAATATTTCCATCTACAAAACATTTTCCAATCTCACAACTCTAGATGGCATAGGCCTGGAGATGAAACTTCAGATACAGTTTAACTTTTTGGTTACTAGTAGTCTTTACTGCAGAAGCAGAAGGAAACTCATGGTGGTCTCTCCCTCTTGGTGCGTGGCAAGAGATAGTTTGCACAGTAGCAGGCTGTACTTTATTCAGGAGTCTCTGGGACAATTTCTTTACAGCAGTCGGTCCCTCTTCGGAACAGCTCAGCAACAAATACCTTTCTTCTGGTAGAAAAACAGGCTTTCCTAATCCGCATTCGTAGCTAGGAAACACTCTCTCTGCTTTGAAGCAGTCTAGGAGGCTTAAAGTTCTGCAGAGAGGCAAAACAGGCCTTTTTCTCAGCCCTCACAGGAGCTCCTTCTCGGTGGCTCAACCTGAACACAACTGCGAACTGCAGCTACACACTTGCTCCTCTTTGCTTGAGAGCTCGAGCTGGACTACCCACTGTTCAATGACAGTCTCACTATGAATTGGGATCTCTGTATTCTGGTTGGCTGCCTGTAGTGTCATTCACAGTCTGAGGGCCATCATGGCTGAATTTTAGGCACCAACCAGAAAGTTCACAGCTTTTCCCATGAGTCACTATAATTAGGACCCCTTGGTTCCAACTGGTCCAAGTACGGAGTCCAGGACCAAACATGGTGTCTTCCATAGTGGAGAAATAGATAAGTAACATAAATAACTCATTTATACAGTAACAATAAAGATATAGAAATACAATTTACAGTGCTGGGGAGGGCTCCATCAGCACTACTGAGTGACTGCTAAATGGAGTCAATTAGAGTTATACCTGGCTGGTCATGAGCCTTGATTTACTCGGACCCAGCCCAGGCTATGTACATTATACACAGAATTAAATCTCTTAAAGAGATAGCACAGTGGCATGGCTCTGCACACCCACGCAGGACAGCATCAAAACACTACTATACATGGATTTGCTTTCTTTTCTGGCCATCAACCAGGCAGTGGGATTACTAGAGCCCAGGGAGATAATCAAAATAAGCCCAAATGTGGGGGAGGAGAGTTACACTCTCCCCTGCCCAGAAAACTTGGTGTCTGTGTCAAGTCTATAGTACAAGTAACAATACCTTCTATCATAACAGGTTTAAATCATGTGTTAGTATATACAGAAATCTACTCTGATATAAAATAAGTTTATATAAAATAGCATGCATTACCTTGATGTGACATTTCTTGTAAGCAATTGCATAGTTCAAATAATTACATATTGTTATGACATTTTGATATTCAAGCAGCACATATTGTTTCAGACATTTACCCATATGAAATGACATTCTAACCTTTTAATAATCTTGAGGATTGACCCGTTCATACAAATATCCTGCATTTTTCTCAACTGACCCCTTCTACTCTATAAGGGCAACCCCCAGGATGCTGGGTGGAGGTTTTGATTACTACCTTGGAGGATGCAGTAAACACTAGTTTGGGCAGGGAATTGGCTGTAATGTACACCCCTTTATGAACTACATTCATGGGCAAGTCCACAGGCTTTCCTAGAGAATCACATGTGAGCTGAACCACAGGTTTTACAATTCTTCCAGATCATCTAGGTGTAGAGGGCATTGGCACTGGCCTCTCATTATTAGCATTCGGGTTAGTTACAGTACTCCTGGCTCATTGTCCAGCAATAAGACAGCTTCTGATGAAAGGGGTGTCACCACTGTCGCTCAAGTCAGTCAACCCTCTACTCCCAAAGTGCCAACCTCTGAGCATATGATTTGCGTACAGTGAACAGACAAGGTAACCCTCTTGTCTGTTTTGAGGGTTCAAGTCACCTTAGTCTCAAGTTCTGAAGGGATTCAAACTGATAACCTCTTGTTAGCGTACCCAATTATCAGACTCAGATAATTCTGTCATCGGGGGGCCAGATATCTTTGCCTATGGGCACCCAACCAGGTCTTTCAAATGAACCCTTAGAACTCTATGCAAGACTTTAGAGAACTCTATCCATTTCTCAGTTTGGTATACAATAAGCCCATACACAGTGTACTTATAACCTTTAAAAGCTCTACTTAAAATAAAAAGAAATGTCAAGGAATTACAGCAGTTTTGTTTGTAAAAAAATATATTTACTTTAAAAATATCAAAACAGAACAATAATTACAGAACAAATATATATACCAGCACATACAGCCTTAAAACAAACAGGTAAAAAAGTACAGTTCCTACAATTTATAACTTCAGACTGGTATAATCTAATGCTTACTTTCTTTCAGTGCTTTTAGGGTTTCTCTCCTGTCAGTCAGAAATATTTTCTTGTGTGTCTGTCAGGTTCACTTCAGCAACTAAACACACTTCTGAGCCGGCCTTCTCATGAGGTCACTAACTCCGCCTTGGCATTTCAAACTCTATATTTTACAATACAGGGTCTCCAAATAAAATACTGAAAAAAAAAACATATGAAATGACCTCACTGACTTTCCTCTCCACAGGTTAACTGGTCAGAACTGGTTTGTGCTCTACTACACATACATCTCAAAAGTTTCTTTGATCTAAGTCACTGTATTCAAAACAAAAGTGTATTTGCCTCTTTAATCCCATCTGGACCTTGTAATCTATACCTCGGGTCTTTCTGATGTAATTCAAGGGTTCCCCGGGAAATATATTTTGGACATTCCAAATCCATCTGGGTCCTCCCTGGCTCAGACATCAAACCTCTTAAATGTCCATTCTGGTCTCTCTCGACACCCCTCCCCACAAGTCCTTCCTGGCAAATATGCAAGTCAAAGGATCTCCCTGAAGGCATTATGAATGGCTAATCTTATTTCCTGGGATGAAAGCAAATTGACAAGGTAATTGCACCCCAGATCTCTGCAGTTTAAAATACCTCCTGTCCTTTGAACTTATCCCTGGGGGGTCTTGATGTGTCAGTTCCAGTAAGACAGCCTTTTCCTTGAACTGACCTTCCCTTCACATATTTTATATGTAATAACAAAAATTAATACAGCACTCGAGCACTCAGAGCTGGCTGTCTACATCACACTCCTCCCCACCTAGACTGAATTTGGGGGATCCATCCCCTACATAGACATAGAAACATAGAAACATAGAATTTGATGGCAGATAAGGACCACTTGGCCCACCCAGTCTGCCCATTTTCCTACCTGATGGATAAGCTGCAGATCCTAGTTAACCAGCAGCCTACTTCTTCCTACCCCCACCCCCTAGAATTGCCTTATGACTGTCCCATGCATGCTTGAATTCCACAACTGTTTTTGACTCCACAACCTCCTCTGGAAGGCCATTCCATACATCCACAACCCTCTCTGTGAAAAAATACTTCCTTAAATTACCTCTGAGCCGCCCCCTTCTATCTTCAAATTGTGCCCCCTTGTTCTTGCACACCTCTTTTTTTGAAAGATGCTACCCTCTTGGGCTTTGTTGATTCCCTTGAGGTGCGTGAAAGTTTCTATCATGTCCCCCCTCTCCCTCCTTTCCTCGAGGCTATACATATTAAGCTCCTTTAGTCTCTCTTCATATGTCTTCCAGTGCAGACCCTGCACCATTTTAGTTGCCCTCTCTGGACAGCTTCCATCCTGTCTATGTCTTCATGGAGATGGGTCTCAGAACTGCCAGAGTACTCAGATGGGGTCTCACTAGCTGTCTGTACAGAGGGATAATAACTTCCTGTTTTCTACTGGTGATGCCTCTCCCTATGCATTCCAGTATCCCCAGCCCTCCTTGCTGCCCTCTCACATTGCTTGCCCACCTTTAGGTCATCTGATATGACTACCCCCAGGTCCCTTTCCATTTTGTTGTTGTTAGTATCTCACCCCATTGTGTACGCTTCCCTGGGTTTTGTTTCCCAGGTGCATTACCTTGCACTCTTAGCATTGAATCTAAGCTGCCATACATTTGACCATTCCTCTAACTCTCCAAGTTCCTTCTCATCCTTTCCACTCCACCTTGTGCATCAACTCTGTTGCAGATCTTTGTGTCATCTGCAAAGAGACATACTTTCCTTCCAGTCCCTCTGCAATGTCGCTTATAAAGACATTGAAGAGGACTGGTCCTAATACTGAACCTGCAGTACCCCACTACTAACCCCTCTTTCAGAGTGGACTCCATTTACTATTACCTCTGTGTCCTATTCTCCAGCCAATTCTTTACCCAGACTGTCATCTTGGGACCCACCCAGGCTGGCTAACTTGTATATTAATCTTTGTGTGGACTGTGTCAAATGCCTTGCTAAAGTCTAGGTAAGCCATGTCCACAGCCCCTCCTGATCAACTACTTGGTCACCCAGTCAAAGAAATCTATCAGATTTGTCTGGCATGACCTTCCTGCTGTGAATCCATGCTGCCTTGGGTCCTGTGCCCTCTGGCCTCTAGATACTCAACAATTCTTTCCTTCAGAAGTGATTCCATCATTTTCCCTACCACTGAGGTTAAACTAACAGGTTTGTAGTTTCCTGCTTCTGCCTTGCTCCCACTTTTGTGAAGGAATCACATCTGCCCTCCTCCAGTCCTCGGTACCACCCCATCCTCCCATGATTTGTTAAAGAGGGTAGTCAGTGGTGTCACTAGTTCTACCCTTAGTTCTTTTAGAATTCTGGGATGAATCCCATCAGGCCCCATTGCTTTGTCCACCTTCAGTTTTAAGAGTTCTTTCAGAACCCTTTCTTCTGTAAATGGGCTGGTATCAACTTCTGTATCCAGAGTGTTTCTACTGTTTGTTTTAGGTACCTCCCCTCCTTCCTTTGTAAATACTGAGCAAAAATATTTGTTTAGTATTTGGGATGAGCTTCCCAAATCAGTTCACTCCTCATACACCCTAGACAGTCCATCTGCATTCTTATTTTTGGCTCTGGCCCTATGTTCGATTTTCAAATCATACCCTTGTAAAGCAAGACTCCATCTGAGCAGTCTGCCATTGTTTTTCCCCATCTGTGACAACCAAACCAGTGGGTTGTGGTCAGTCTGCACCACAAAAGGCTGCCCATACAAGTATGGCTCCAATTTCTTTAGGGCCCACACTACGGCAAGACACTCCTTTTCCACCGTGGAGTATGCTTGCTCTCTGGGGAGCAGCTTTTGGCTCAGGTAGGCTATCGGGTGGTCCCTCCCTTCGCTCGATGTCTGGCTTAGTACTGCCCCAGTACCCACGTCTGAGACATCTGTCTGAACTATAAAAGTTTTTCTATAGTGCTGACTTGTCAAAACAGGAGCACTGCACAGTGCCTCCTTCAGTTTGGTAAAGGCTTCCTCACAGGCTGGACCCCAGGTGATTTTCTTGGGCATCCGTTTCTTTGTCAGGTCATATTGGGGAGCAGCCAGGGCACTGTAATTTGGTACACATTTTCTGTAGTACCCTGCTGTCTTGAGAAAACTCCTAACCTGCTTCTGAGTTTCTGGTCTGGACCATGCCTGTATTACCTCTATTTTTACCTGGTTAGGACGGAGCTGTCCCTGGCCTACCACATGCCTGAGGTATGCCACTTCTCCCATGGCCACCTGGCACTTTTCGGCTTTGACAGTGAGCCTGGCCCTCTGTATGCTGCCCAGCTCTTCCCTAAGGTGTGACAGGTGTTCCTTCCAGCTGGTACTGAAGATGGCAATGTCATCCAGGTATGCCACGGCATACTCATCAGCATCATTTAACACCTGGTTCACCAACCTTTGGAAAGTGGCCAGGGCATTCTTCATTCCAAAAGGCATTACTTTGAACTCAAATAAGTCTATCGGAGTGATGAAGGCCAACCACTCCCTAGCTCTGTCCATCAACTCTACCTGCCAATACCCCTTTGCCAGGTCAATGGTCATAAGGTAGGTCACCCCCCAACTTGTCCAGGAGTTTGTCTGTCCTGGGCTTCGGGGGGGTGTCTGACTTCTTGACTGCATTCAGTCCACGGTAGTCCACACAGAAATGAGTAGAGCCATCTGGTTTGGGTACAAGGACTACGGGTGAGGCCCAGGGGCTGTGGGATCTCTGGATTACCCCTAAATCCAGCATCTCCTCCACTTCCATCCTAATGTCCTTTTGGACAGCCTCCGACACCTGATATGCTGTCTGCCATATGGGCATCTGTGTCCCTGTCTCCACATCATGTGTTGCTAAGGGGGTTAATCCAAGCTTGGCACTAAACAAGGGGGCACAGTCTGCTAAAACCTCCCTCACTTTCTGGATCTAGTCCAGGGTCAGCTGAGGAGACAATTTTACTGCCTCCACAGAGGACTCCTGCTTACTCTCTTCCAGCAAGTTCAGAAGGGGGTCTCCTTTGTCTGTCCCCTCCCCATGACTACACACTGCGAACACCATGTCAGCCCTATTTGCATATGGCTTCATCATGTTGACATGGTACATCCTTTCTGTCTGTCTATGGTCAGGTAACTCCACAATGTAGTTTACATCATTTACCTTCCTAACCACTTTGTACGGTCCTGCGCACTCAGCTTGCAGCTTGCCTTTCCAGACTGGAATTAGGACCATGACTTCCTGACCCACCAGGTATGAGCAAGCTCTGGCTCTGCAGTCATACCATACCTTTTGTTTCTGTTGGGCAGCTGCAAGGTTGCTCTGGGCTGTCCCCATAAGCTCCTTCAGTCTTTCCCTACACCTTAGGATGTAATCCACCATGGGAGTTCCCTGGGTGGCATGCTTGCCTTCTCAGTCCTCCCGGATCAAGTCTAGGGGCCCATGTACCCAGCGTCCATACAAGGGTTGGAAGGGGGAAAATCCTGTCGACACTTGGAGCACCTCCCTGTATACGAACAACAGGTGGGGAAGGTATTTCTCCCAGTCCCTCGCATGCTGTTCAGCAAACGCCCAGAGCATTGACTTTAGGGTACCATTGAAGCATACCACAAGCCCATTGGCTTGTGGGTGATACAGTGTCGTGCATCTCTGCACCACTCCACACTCCTTCCATAGACATGTCATTAGGTCCAACATGAAGGAACCCCCTCGATCAGTGATTACCTCCTGCGGAAACCCAACAAGTGAGAAAATCCCAAGCAGGCATCTGCCACTTTGTCTGTCCTCAGTGAGGAAAGGGCAACTGCCTCTGGGTACCGGGTGGCAAAATCCACCACAGTCAGGATGAATCTCTTCCCTGAGGAGCTGGGGGTATTTAAAGGCCCCACAATATCCATTCCCACCCTCTGGAATGGCTCCTCCACTACGGGCAAGGAGATCAGGGTGGCTTGGGTTTTCTTGCCCACCTTCCCTATTTCTTGGCACCGATGACAAGACCTGTAGTACTCCTTCACCTGTTGGGTGAAGTTAGGCCAGCAGAAATTCTGGGCCAACCACTGCATAGTTCGTGCGATTCCCAGATGACCAGATAAGGGAATATCATGGGCAACCTTGCGCAACTGCTCACGATATCCCTGGGGAATGACAAGCTGCCTGCCTAACATCCCTCCCTCTGTCTGTACTGCCTGTGTATACATAAGTCCATTTTCCCAATATACCCTATGTCTGTCATCACCTCCCTCTGCGCCGTCCGATTCTGCCCAAGCCCTCAGCTTCTCTAAACTTGGGTCACTTCTCTGAGCAGCTGTGAACCCCTCACACCTTCCCATGGCATGGTACAGGTCCCCTTCAGTCGCTAAACTAGGGTCCCTAGCACTAGCATCAGGGCCCTCAGGATCACTGTCAATCTCTACCCTCTGACAAGGGGTCACCCTTCCCTCTTTGGAGTAACCCTTTGTAGCTATGTGGTTATTTGCTACAGGGGAAATTTCTACCCTCTTTTTATCAGTCTCCCCCTCTGGAGACACAGGCTGGGGAACCAGCCTCTCAGTAAATTCCAAAATAGCTTCTGGGGGGGCTCAGAAAACTACAATTTTCCCTGGCCGCTTGGCTACGGGTAACTGCACATAGCACCCCCTGCAGGAGATTGTTGCCCAGGATCACATCCACTGCTAATGTGTTAGCTACAGCCACCTGTTGCACAGTTGCCCCTGTTTCACCCCAGTCCAGGAGAACACTGGCCAGGGTAAATGTTTTCTCTTCACCAGTAAACCCTTGTACAGTTATGTATTTGTTGAGTATAAGCTGATCAGGCTATACCAGATCCCCTTTTACCAATGTCAGGGATGCCCCTGTGTCCCTTAACCCCTGTGTCTGTACGCCATTTACTATTACTGGGTGCATGTGTTCCCTCATGTTCACTGGCATGCCTCTAGGGACACACAAACACCCCACTTCCTTTCTGGTACTACTCTGTGTATTATTGCTTGCCCTTCTTGGATACTGTCTGGCTATGTGCCCAGTTTCTTTACATAACCAACAAACATTTCTTACATCAGAGAAATCTTTTCTTTGAAAGCTGAGGCTAACTGGTTTTGGTGGAGTTAGTGAGGGTTTTAGCTGCCCTGAAGGCACGCTTTTCCCTTTCTGTGCTGCCACACTCACCCCATTCACTCTCAGAGCAGGTCTGCTTTTGGCATAGCGGTCCAAGAGTTCAGCAGCCTCTTGCACTGTTTTTGGATCTCGGTACTTTAGCCAGGTTTTTAACTCTGTTGCCCAATAAAATTGTTCTAATAAAATCACATTTTCAATTGTATCAACAGTATTTGCCTCAATTCCTTCCCACCAATGTTTTAAAAACTGACGTTGTTTCGTGGCTAGCTCCTCATAGCTCATATCAGAGCTTCTCCTGAGGTTACGGAATTTAGCTCTGTATGATTCAGCAGTTAATTCAAACTTTTTTAGTAGTGTTGCTTTTAACTTGCTGTAATCATCACTGTTTTTATTGTCCATGTGACCCAATGCATCCCTAGCTTTTCTGGTAAGTAGCAGGGATAGCTGGAAGCTCCAGGACTCTCTAGGAATTTTAGCCTGAATGCAAACTTTTTCAAAAGAATTTAAAAAGGTGTCTATGTCCTCCCTGTCTTTAAACTCAGCTATTAATTTAGAGTTCAATTTGTAACCCAGTCCTGCAGTCCCAGTTAAACCCAAGCCACTTACCTGCCCTGGTGCCACTGGTTGGAGTCGTAGCTTCTCCAGTTTGTATTGCCACTGGCACTCCTCTCTCCTCTCCTCTCCTCTGCAGCTCTGCGTTCTCACTCTCTTTTCTCCTCTGCCTCTTGCTGGCACTCATGTTCCTCATGGTCCGCCTCCCTCTGTTGTCGCTCTGCCTTCAGTTCTATCCTCTGCAACTCAATTTGCAACTTGAGCACCTCTGGATTCAGGATACTGGTGACCTTCCCCTGCTGCTGTGGCCCTTCATTGACAGTGGCCCTGCTGTCCGCCTCATCGGCTCGGGACCCCTCACTGGCCACTAGTTCTGCCACACTCAAGTTCTGGTCCCTTTCAGTCACGGTTGGTGACTCACTGCTCTGGGTATCTGCTACCATCAGGGCCTCTATGAGGTTCTGCTTACTGGCTTTCACCCCAAACGGGACTCTCCTGTCCCTGCACAACTGCCTTAAGAAATCTACAGTGTGCTTGCTGTAGTCAGAAGCCATTTTCTTCTTCTCTCACTACTAATACTATACTGACTGGCACTTCAGAAAAAAAAATAAAACGGGTGGGAACTTAACTGTAAGTCAAGGGATATAGTTCTGTTTCCTTTTGAAATAAAACACTGCCTTTATTTTTTTTCCAAGTGAGCTGAACGGTCTCAAGCAACACACTGAACAGTGAAGCTTATACCACCAAACTTTTTATGCCACTGCTGCCAACCGGTCTGTCACCACTCTTGCCCAACCGGTCAACCCTCTACTCCCAAAGTGCCAACCTCTGAGTGTATGATTGTGCACAGTGAACAGACAAAGTAACCCTCTTGTCTGCTTTGTGGGTTCAAGTCACCTTAGTCTCAAGCTCTGAAGGGATTCAAACTGATAACCTCTTGTTAGCGTACCCAATTATCAGGCTCAGATAATTCTGTCTTTGGGGGGCCAGATACCTTTGCCTACGGGCACCCAACCAGGTCTTTTAAATGAACCCTTAGAACTCTATGCAAGACTTTAGAGAACTCTATCCATTTCTCAGTTTGGTATACAATAAGCCCATACACAGTGTACTTATGACCTTTAAAAGCTCCACTTAAAATAAAAAGAAATGTCTAGGCACTCCAGCAGTTTCATTTGTAAAAAAAAAATCTTTACTTTAAAAATATCAAAACAGAACAATAATTACAGAACATATATATATATCCCAACACATACAGCCTTAAAACAAACAGGTGAAAAAGTACAGTTCCTACAATTTATAACTTCAGACTGGTATAATCTAATGCTTACTTTTTTTCAGTGCTTTTAGGGTCTCTCTCCACTCAGTCAGAAATATTTTCTTGTGCGTCTGTCAGGTTCACTTCAGCAATTAAACACACTTCTGAGCCAGCCTTCTCATGAGGTCACTAACTCCGCCTTGGTGTATCAAACTCTATATTTTACAATACTGGGACTCCAAATAAAATTTTTAAAAAAACACATATGAAATGACCTCACTGACTTTCCTCTCCACAGGTTAACTGGTCAGAACTGATTTGTGTTCTTCTACACATATATCTCAAAAGTTTCTTTGATCTAAGTCACTGTATTCAAAACAAAAGTGTATTTGCCTCTTTAATCCCGTCTGGACCTTGGAATCTACACCTCAGGTCTTTCTGATGTAATTCAAGGGTTCTCCTGGAAATGTATTTTGGACATTCCGAATCCGTCTGGGTCCTCCCTGGCTCAGACATCAAACCTCTTCAATGTCCATTCAAGCCTCTCTCGACACCCTTCCCTACAAGTCCATCCTGGCAAATATGCAAGTCAAAGGATCTCCCTGAGGGCATTAAGAATGGCTAATCTTATTTCCTGGGATGAAAGCAAATTGACAAGGTAACTGCACCCAGATCTCTGCAGTTTAAAATACCTCCTGTCCTTTGAACTTATCCCTGGGGGGTCTTGATGTGTCAGTTCCAGTAAGACAGCCTTTTCCTTGAAATGACCTTCCTTTACATATTTTATATGTAATAAGAAAAATTAATACAGCACTCGAGCACTTAGAGCTGGCTGTCTACGTCACAAGGGGTACCACTGCACACTCTCGAGAATCAGAACTTGTTATGGGTTCTTCACATTGCACATTACTTTGGTCTTCTGGCTCTTGAGGCTCATCTTCATCAGAAAGTGGCATTTCAACAAAGTTGGAGTCATCCAACACACAGTTAGCATCTTCAGGAACAACAATACTTTCTTGGACATGAAATAGTACACTTAATCCACTTAGTCCAGCATCACTTCTTTGTGCACTTACATGCTCACTACTGGCTCTTTCTGGTTCAGGCACATTACGTTCAGATAGCTCCACCAGGCAAAGGAAGTCTGCTATTTCAAAGGTTACACTTTGAACGTCACCCTCTGGTGGTTCAGGGATGATTGAGAGAGCAGGACAGTCAGAGGTCACTGGGCTGTTAGGGCTATTACTGGAAGCATCAGGAAAGGCTCCTTGGAACAGCTGGGTTAATTCAGTAGAAGTATAGTAAGCAGCGCCACACTCACTTTCATTGTCTTCAGAGTTAGAATCGTTGTCAGTGGTGGTACTTTGAGCTGGAGGCTCTTGCTGTTGAGCAGCAGAAGGCTGATTTAGTTGCTTGTTATGACCAGCAGATCTGATGACCAGGCCTGTCGGAGCTGCAGCTTGTGGCACTTGTGTTTAATATTATTTGCCCGCTTGGCATAAGGTGATTTCTGTGTATGGTCTACAGCGCGAGGATCTCCTTCTGAGTGCACTTTGTATACTGGCAAATCATTCAACTTGCTGACAACAATATATGGAATGTGACTCCAACGATCAGCTATTTTGTGTTTCCCTTGGAAACCTAAGTTACGCATTAACACATGGTCTCCTGCTTTAAGTTCTTGGGCCTTGACACGTCTGTCATGACGAGCTTTGTTGGCCAAGTTTTTCTTGACTGCCATGATGTTTGCAAGCTGGTATGCATGATTTAGCTGAGCCTTCAGTTTTTTTTACATACTGCAGGGGTTTTATGTGATAGCGGCAAATGCCAAGGCGATCACCGTTATCACACAGTCAGAGAATGCGAACACATTTTGGCACTCTGTGATGCCTGAGACAACGGTACTAGGACTTACATTTTACTGCTTTCTGTGGGAGGGCTGCCCCACACACACCCTCATGGGCTGGTCATTCCACAACCCCTACTAAAGGATTCTCAACTCCAGGGGGGTGCATGTTGGGGGGGGTGAAAGCAGTAAAAAAAGAAAGGTTCGGGCTGGGCAAAATAAAATTGCACCAGCACCCGGACCCGAACCCGGTACCTCACCCACCCCAACCACTAGCCAACCCCCGATGCCACGATGCAGCTCGGCGATCCACCGCAGCGTCACCCCGTACAGCTCCTCTGTCCCCTCCCAGCCCACGCTCACCGTGCTCGCTCCCTCTCCACACGCATACACATAGCGACATCCTGTCTCCCAGTTCACCCACCCCCTCATCTGGTCGCATTACCCTCCCATCACCCTGAGGGATTGTGTCAGGAAGGAGTCGCCATTACAGACGGTGCCCTTCCCCATGCGCCCACCTCATGGGATACCTACTGCAGATATGCATGATTTAGCTGAGCCTTCAGTTTTTTTTATATACTGCAGGTAGTTGTCTGACCGAGCACCATCAGAAGAAACTCCAAAACATACATCAAATGGAAGATGAGTTTCTATGCCAAACATGAGGTGATGCGATGAAAAACCAGTAGCATCACTTTTAGTACAATTGTAAGCATGCACAAGGGCACTGATTTGTTGGCTTCACCTTGGCTTATCTTTAGAATGCAGAGTGCCCAGCATGTCAAACAAAGTTCAATTAAACCTCTCCGGTTGTGGATCTCCATGTGGGCAATGGAGGTAGTTCTGGACTTTCTTACACCCAGACAGACAACAGTTTCTTAATGAATCAGCTCTCAAAATCTCGGCCTTAATCCAAATGGATTCTCTGAGGAGCACTGTAGTGGACAAAATACTCTTCCACGAGGACTTTTGCTGCAGTGGCGGCCTTTTGGTTTCTTGTTGGATAGGCCTGAGCATACCACGTAAAGTGATCTGTTTCTACCAACATGTTAGTGATGTTTTTGGAATTTGGCTCCAAGCTCAGGAAATTGATGCAGACTAGTTCCATCAGTGCATTAGTAGTTATGTTAACTGGGGGGCTGCCCTTTGAGGTTGAACCTTTCGCTGAAGACACCTACTGCCAGTTTTAACATACTGATCAATGTCTAAACTCATTTTAGGCCAGTAGAAATGTGCACAGGCCAAATCCAGAGTCCTTTCGCTACCTAAGTGTCCCATGTTGTCATGTAGGGCCTTTAACAAAACATATTTGAATTCTGAAGGTAACACTAACTGCTTTCTCATAACTTCTCCTTGACTATCAATAAATTTACTGTACTGCAACTGCTCACGTAGCATAAGTTTAGGTTCTTCTCGTAACAGTAGAACAATTTTGGGGTCACTGGACCGCATTTTGGAAATATATTTTCCCTTTCTTATGGCCATTAAGACTTGTCTGATCATTGGCTCATAACAGTACTCTTTCTGAGTGTCAGCTGGAGTTAGTTGTGTAAGGCACTCAAGTCTAAGGCTGCGGGCCAGCTGGGTGGGGTAGAGGTTAAAGGCACTGGTGCCTCACCTCGACCCATGCCGGCAACCCAGGTTCGGGAACGAGCCCAGGGCATCGGAAGTCTGCACGGGGGGGAGGGCAGAGCTAGATTGAGCTGCCGACAGGCAAACTCTCCACTCCGGAAAGAAAGAGCAGCATCCCTCGGCTGATGGGCGACTCCCAGTGGAGGCTGGAGGAAGCTCGGGCCAGAGGGAGCTTAGACAGTAGGACAAGGGGTGGGGGAAGGAGGCCATGACTGGGGCTGTTTGGCACATGTGCGTTGACTCCTGGGGCCTCTGGGATAACAATCGGTGGAAAAATGCCGGTCAGCAGGGTGAAGACTGATCCCCCACAGGCACCGCTCCTGGGCCAGGCAGTTAAGAGCCAGTTATTCCGGGGGACGGGGCTGGGGGGATCAGTCGGATGGGGGCTGACCGGCTGGGGAGCAAAAATCGTGACATGATAAAAAAGTCTAAGTCTAAGGCTGCAAAATTACAATAAGCTATAGGTAGGCATGTGTCAGGAGGTCCCAGGCAATCTGCCAAGACATTTACAGTCCCTGAGGATGGAGTTTCATCTCTGTTAAACTTATTGCATAGTGCTTTTACTGATTGTTCAGAAATATGCACCCACCATTGATTTGAGGCAGGTCTGCGTGAAAGGGCATCGGTATCAGTATGGTTTAAGCTGGGTTGGTACTCCACCACGTAATCACATGTTGACAAAGCTGAAAGTCATCTCTGTCCAGTAGCATCTAATTTGGTGGACGTCTGCACATAGGTTAGTGGATTGTTGTCTGTTTTAACCAAAATCTTTGCACCATACAAGTATTCGTGAAACTGTTCCACGACTGCCCACTTGAGAGTGAGAAACTAATTTATGAACTAGGTAATTTTTCTCTGAAGGTGTCAGACTCCTGCTGGCAAATGTCACTGGGTGCAATCCCTCTGTGTACTCTTGGTAAAGCACAGTCCCTAGACCACTCAAGCTGGCATCTGTATGCAGCACATAATGTTTGGATGGGTCAGCATAGGCATGCAGGGGTGCATGAGTGAGCTAATAGATATTTTCTTGGAAAGCTGTGCCACAATCTGGAATCCATATCTGGCAAACATTTTGTGAGGTTGGAAATAGTTTTTTACAGTCTCTTTATCAGAACCTTTCTTAAATTTCTTATGAGTAAGTGGGTACCCTTTAGTCAAGTTCAGCAATGGCCGCACTACTTTGGTGTAGTCTTTAACAAAATGCCTGTAATAGCCAAAGAAAACCCCCAGAAATCTTTGTAGTTCTTAATTTGCAGGGCTTTGGCCAGTCAGTTAAAGCTTTCACTTTGCTGGGATCGATCTGTATACCCTCATGAGACACGATGTGGCCTACATACTTTATGGAGCTTTGAAAAAAAATTACATTTGTCTATTGACAGTTTCAAGCAAAATTCCTCAAGTCTGTCAAGCACTTTGAATAGATAAGCATCATGCTCTTCAAGAGTTTTTCTAAAGATGATGACATCGTCTAGGTATACCAGGCATTCAAGGAGGTTCATGTCTCCCACAGCACGCTCCATTAATCTCTGAAACATTGCAGGTGCACACGAAATTCCCTGGTGCCTGCATAGAAATTCACAGAAGCCTAAAGGACAAATGATAACTGTTTTCTCCCTGTCTTCAAGAGTCATTGGTATCTGGTAATACCCACTGTAGAGATCAAGGACTGAAAACCACTTAATCCCATTCAAACAGTCTAATGCATCCTGTAGGTGAGGCAGGGTGTATTGATTGGGTATATATCTTTTATTAAGAGTTCTACAGTCCACACACATATGGATGGAGACATTCTTCTTTCACACTACAATGACTGGAAAGGTGTATGGCCTGCATGATTCCTATATTATCCCAGCGGCTAGCATTTCTTGTAGATGGTGCCTTACGTTGTCGATGTCAGTTGAAGCTAGACATCTAGACCATTCTCTAAAGGGTCTCTCATCGTACAGACGGATTTGATGTTCAGCACCGGTAACACAACTGACATCCCATTCTTTAAGGGAGAATACCTTGGTTTGCAGAGTTAATTTCTGACTGATTCTATCCTTCCAGCTACTTGGAATGGGAGGCTCACCAAAGTCAAACATGATAGATGATGCTTCACACTCTTCTCCAGTCTGGCACTTATGTGGCAAGACAGCAGTGTCAGCACAGTAGACTATGGCCAGGCTGCACCCTCGGTTAACCTTGATGTCCCAATCTGTATTATTTTGAATCTGAACCACCACTCTTCGAGCATAAGAGTGAGCACAGACAGGCAGTACACTGGGTTTAACCAGGAGTCCTTCGGGCAATTTCCCCTCTACTGGGGCATCCAGCATTAGTATGTTACTGGTCACATTCTTTTGTAATCACACTTCTCCACTGACATTACATTGTGCATTTGGGGGAAGAACAAGATTGGAAGAGTCCCTTTTCCAAACAAATCCCACAGACTCATTCTTGTCATTCTCTTCTGGGTGCATCTGTATCTCATGGAAGCACCAGTTTTGTTCGACAGTGACAATGCTGACCTACCGCACAGCGACGGCACAATATTGACGCAGGCATTGTGCCGCCTGTTTTAAAGGTGTTTTCTGTGGGGGCTCTGCCCCCTGCACCCCTCAGACTTTAGGATTCCAAATCCAGGTCAGAGTTGGTCCAAGGAGGGGGTGGAATACTGGGGGAAGGCAAAACATGGAAAAAGGACCATTACCGTGAATGTTGCTGTAATGTTTTTTTTCCCTGTTTCGCCGTCGATGTATCGACCAAAAGGAGTGCACCAGTATCTCATAGGCTTTCTGGATCATGGCATGAATATGTAGAGCTTTTCCAGACGTTTGAGCTTTTCTCTCTTGGCACATTTGGGAAAGACAGCCAAACATATCTGCATTGGTCCCAATTAACATTGGCACCCCATCGTACAGGCCAAAGGGAGGACAGACCAAGGCTAGCGTCTCCACCGGGTCTCCCACTCCTGCTATAGAGAATAGAAAAGATAGCCGCACTCGCAAATACCCATGGTAAGGATATGACTTGTCACTCAAGCCCCATACATGCATTCCATCAAGGGGCTGTAAAGGATGGTGAGATAGATACTGATCGTGCCAGTCCTTGAATATTATCATAACTTGGGACCTGCTATCTGGAACGGCTCAGGCTGGGATGCCATCTGTATGTACAGTAGTCTCCATAGACGGACCCACCATTTCTGTCCAGTCAGGGGGAACATTATTCACAGGGTGTGTCACAGCAGATTTGGCTACATATGGCTTGTAGGGAGATTTAGGCTGAGGTTTTAGATTACTTTGTCTGACCTGGCTAAGCAGCTTGGCTGTTAACCTTTCTCAAATCTTCAGGAGCCCTGCATGCTCTTTTTGGGTGATCATCCTCACCACAATGATAGCAGAAAACATAGGAACATAGGAATATGATGGCAGAAAAGGACTGCCAGGCCCACCGAGTCTGGCCAGTTTGCCTAGGTATCCCCTTAGACCTTTACAATAGCCTTCCCCCCTTCCCAACATCCCCTTGTGTTTATCCCATGCCCTCTAGAACCCTCTTACTGTCTTCTCACTCACCACCTCCCTCGGCAGCCCATTCCAATTTTCAACTACCCTCTCAGTGAAGAAGTACTTCCTAGGGTTACCTCTAGACCCCCCCTCCCCAATCTGGAATTCATGCCCCCTCACCCTGGGCCTCTCCTTTAGCTGGAAAAGGCTCTCCACAGGCACCTTATTTATACCCTTGACATATTTAAATGTCTAGATCATGTCACCCACTCTCCCTCCCCTGCTCCACAGAATACATGCCAAGGTCCTTCAGTCTCCCCTTGTATGGTAAGTGATCGAGCCCTCTCACCATATTCGTGGCCCTCCTCTGAACTCATTCTACTCTTTCCATGTCTTTCCTGAGGTATGGCCTCTAAAACTAGACCCCATACTCCAGGTGTGGCCTAATCAGCTAGGTGTAGAGGGGAACTATGACCTCTCTCCTTCTGCTAGATATTCCCCTCCCTCTGCAACCCAATATCCTCCTGACTCTTGCAACTGCCTTTCCACACTGCTTTCCCACCTTCAGATCCATAGAAATTATGATGCCTAGATCCTTTTCTTCTTCTGTAACTTGTAGGGATTTACCCCCATTTGGTATTCAGCTTTCCTGTTTTTTCTGCCCAAGTGCATGATCTTACACTTTGCCATATTGAATGACAAATTCAGTTTTTTGGACCATTCCTCTAACTGCTCCAGATCTCTATTCATCATCTCCACCCCCTCTTGCAAATACACTCTGTTGTAGACATTTGCATTATCTTCAAACAGACTCATCCTCCCTTCCAGACCCTCCGCTATATCCACTACAAAAACATTAAAGAGAAGTGGTCCTAACACTGACCCGTGGGGAACCCCACTGGTGACCTCAGACTCCTTCGTGTGTGCCCTTTTGACCAATACCCTCTGTGTTCTGCCCTCCAACCAGTTTGTGACCCACCTTATTACCCTCCCAATCCCAGGTGACCCATTTTGTGTATATTAATCTGAGATGCAGCACAGAGTCAAACGCTTTTCTGAAATCAAGGTAGGCCATGCCCACCGAACCCGCTTATCCACTACTTTGATGACCCAGTCAAAAAACTCTATCAAGTTCGTTTGACAGGATCTGCCCTCAGTGAACCTGTGTTGCCTCGGGTCCCAAAGCCCACTTGTTTCCAGGTAATGGTTGATTCTGTCCTTGAGCAGTTTTTCCAGGAGTTTGTCCACCACAGATGTCAAGCTCACTGGCCTGTAGTTGCCTACCTCATCCTTCATCCCCCAGTGAAGGGGTACTACATCCGCTCATTTCCAATTGTTAGGTTTCACTCCCAATTTTAAGGAGTTGTTGAAAAGAATGGTCAAAGGAGCAGCCAGTATCTCCTTTAGTTCCTTAAAAACCCTTGGATGCACCCCATCCAGCCCAATGGCCTTGTCCACCTTCAACTCCTTAAGTTCTCTCAGGATCTCTTCCTCCCTAAAATGACTCATGTCCACCCCTACTCCTGTAGCCTGTGCTTTCCTAGAGCTACCCCCTTCCAGTCCTCTTCCTTCTTGAACACTGAACAGCAATACTTGTTCAGCAGTTTGGCCTTCTCCTGGTCCCCCACCACCCTCTCCCCTGAACCATTTTTCAAACCAGGCATCCCCTTTTCTGTTTTCCTCCTTTCGCCTATATACCTATAGAAGGTCTTGTCCCCCCCTCTTGATTGCCTTAGCAATCTTCTCCTCCGTCCTTGCCTTTGCTTGCTTGATCTCCCTCTGCTTATCCTGATATTTTACCCAAGCCTCCTCCCTCTGTGTCATTTTAAACCTCCTGAAAGCTCTTTTCTTAGCTCTGATGCTGCACTCTACTTCCCTGCTGAACCACAGTGGTTTTCTATTCCTCCTATTTTTGTTCACCTTCCTCGCACAGAGGTCTGTGGCTCCCACTGTGGCACCCTTTATTGAGACCCACATTTCTTCCACCCCCTCAAGCTCCCCCAGTCCTTCCAGTGCTTTTTCTGCATATTCCCCCATCCTGCTAAAATCCACTCATCTAAAGTCAAGCACCTTTACCTTGGTCTGACTTAGGGTGGCAAACATATGTAGTGTGAACCACACAGTACCATGGTCGCTCGTACTAAGGTTGTCCCCCACAGATACGTCTCCTACCCTACCCCTTTTGTTAGCACCACGTCCAACACCACCCCTTCCCTAGTTGGATCCCTGACCATCTGTCTGAGTAAAGCAACTTGAAGGAAGCCCAAGATCAGCCTGCTTCTGGGTGATGCTGCTGACAGCGAATCCCATTCCACATCAGAGAGGTTGAGGTCCCCCATCAGCAGCACCTCTCCCCTCATTGCCATCCTTATTATCTCTTCCATCATCTGGTTGTTCACTCCCCCCAGCTGCCCTGGTGGCCTGTATACCACCACCCTCGCTCCCTCCCTGTGAGCAGGATCATAATCCCTCTCTGTGTTCCCCTCTGCCCTGTATTTCTGTTTCCTGAATCCTCTCCTTCATGTAAAGGGCCACCCCCCCTTTCTTCTGACCCTGTCCCTTCTAAACAGCATGTACCCTGGTATGTTAATTTCCCAATCCTGCCCTCCATGGCACCAAGACTCAGTAATACCCACCAAGTCCAAGTCTGCCTCTGCCATGACTGCTGCCAGGTCCGGGACCTTGTTGCCCAGACTCCTGGCATTCGTGCACATGGCCTTCCAAGCTCCAGTCCCTGATTCCCTCCCCCATCCTAGCACCTCTCACTGACATGAACCTTCCTCACACAGCCCCAACTGGGTGTATAATTATCTGTGGGGGGCCGAGTACCCCTCTTGTCTGCAGCGCTGTCATTGGTATTTGCCTGAACCGCCACAAATCAGTTTAAATTGCAGTATTTTTCCATGAACTGCTCCATTTTCCCTTTCAGCACTTACTTACCCTCCATGTTTAAATGTAACCTATCTGAGGCAAATAGGCCTTCGTCTTGCCAAGTGGTCCCCCAATTGCCCATTATCGCAAACCCTTTCCTAGCACATAATCCAGTAAGCCAGCTATTAAACTCTGTTAAACTTGGGTTGTGAGCTCAAGCAGGGTCTTCAACCTGTTTACCATTTACTTTTATTATAGTGAGTAGACTTGAAATCATCTTTGGGCCTAGGGTCATGTTCAGCTCCACTAGGCCTTCTCCAAGGGGAAGGCTGATGAGACAACTGGGCAAGGTCATGCAGTAAAGCTCTTAGCTCTCTCATCTCATTCAGCATATCACTGTTTGCTTCCTCTTTGGGGACTTGGACACTAACACTGGTGGCAGAGGACTGTGCCTCACTGGTGGTTTCAAGAGCTGGGGTGAGATCAGTGTGGCCTTTAACCAATTCTACAGCACTCTGGGCACTGGCTTCACTTCCCTTAGTTCGTTTATTGTCTTTAAGTTGCAGGGCATCAAGACCAGTTTCTTTTTCAACAGGTTTTTTGGGGGTTGAGGCAGCTCGGGCAGCACCTACAGTACATAAGGGCCCCAAAACTCTTCCTCATTCTCAGCCTCTCTAATCTCTTTCATAATCCAACAGTACACAGGAGGATCATCTTTATGGTCTTGAAACTTTAGTTTAAGCATTAGCACACTGGAGAATCTGGCAGACTTAAGGATATGTTCTAGCCTCACTCTGTTCAAATCACTTGCCTATACCCCACCTTTTCTGTGAGCTTGTTGCAAGGTCCTTTCCAAATGGGTTACACATGCAGACAAACGTTCATTTTTCCACTACTTGGTGGACTTGAATTTCCACATTGTCTTCTCCGGATTCAGTACTGCTGAAAACCCCTTCTAAGGCAGACAGGTATTCTTGAGTTGAAGCATCAGGATTTGTGGACCTCAAAAATCTAATTGCTTCAAGTGCAGGACCCCTTAAATTCTCCTTAAGCCTCTTTAGTTTTTCACCTTCTGCACATTGCCATTCTTGAACCAGGGGGGATGCATAGTCCATCAAAGTCTCTAGATCATCTTCCCCCTGGGTATGGGAACAGTACCAGAGAACATTCATAGCCTGCGATAAGAGTCAAGGTTCACTGGGGATATGGGCACTGGGAAGGAGTGCATAGGCAAAGGTGAAGGTGCCAGTGAGGGAGCTGGTGAAGGGTTTGTAGAAGTGACACCCCCTGGGGTCTCTAAAGCCCATTTTAAATCTTCAAAAGTTTCTCCTTCTGCTAACTTCTCTAGTTTCTCTTTCAGACCCTCTAACTTGAGTGAACCCCCCAGGTATGGGCATCCCACTATGCACAGTGATCACTCTCCAACCCACCGTGGACTCATCAGGGGTAATGACAGAGGTACCCTCTCTGGGTCCACCAGAACACTGCATTCAATTAATGCCACTATACATTTCACTCTTTTACAGTGCCTTTACCCATACATTTGACTTTGTTCACAACCTCCTCAATAACAGCTTTGTTGGTACCCAGAGGAATATCCAATAACATCAAAGCCCTGTGAAGGTCAACCTCCTCAGCTTCACACAACCCCAGTAAGTGGTGCTCAGCCATTTTGTGGGCAGGGATCCCAAGTCTAAGATCAGCCCCGTCCTCTATTTTTATACTAGCACTCATATGCAAAGCAATTGCAATTCGGTATTTTGGCCACTAGGGGGCAGTAATCCCAGTGGTGCCTCCAACTGTGTAACCCTGGCGCCGCTATACCAAGGGCTACTACCCCTACCTGCTTCTCTGCCTACAGGTTGAGGGTCCTGGGTTCGGAAATAAGTGGTACTGTGATGCGCCTACCACCAGTAGGATTAAGATTTTGGTGCCTCTACCCAGAATAATACTTAAGTGGGTAATCTGTCGAACCAGTATAGCCCTCTGGGAAACAGTACCTACCCACAGCCACAGCTAATGGCCCAACACACCGTTCGACAATAAATAATATACTTTTCCTGCAATTCTACATTTACGACCTGATGCTAATATTATGCTCACACATGCTGCACTTACCAGCAGGGTCTCGATTTCTGGCATATACCCTGTGCCCCCTGTAAGAAAACAGTGTCAGCAACAGCAATGCACTTTCACAGCACTTCTCAAATGGCTCAGTAAAGGAAAGCCAAATAATAAAGTGCTCACAGTCCAGGCTTAATATTGAACAAGAAATCTGGTTTATTAGGGGGAAGGTAAAAAGGGAGGGACGTGACTCTAGCGTAAGTATTGTGGTACTGTATTTGAGCATTAAGGAAGTAATAAATTATGAGCAGTTAATCTGTCCCTGAATCATTCAGTTTCACAGCTGCTGGGTACCCAGAGTGGAATTTAGGTGCAGGCCTGAAGTGTTGCCACGGGTAGGCTGGCATTGCAGCTGGTTGGGGCCCTTGATGGGAAGAAGGGTGTTATCAAACAAATGGAAACACTTGCTAACAGTGGAATATCTGTAATCCCAGGCTGAATGGCCTGTAAACACAGAACCCAACAAGAAATCATAAAGCAAATCAGATGAGACAGAGCATTTATTTGATTGTTGCAGGGGACTACCCTGATAGTACTCACTGCACCCAGACAGATTGATGAATGGCTGGTGTGTCGCATGGACCTTCTGGCCTTCCAGGATTCTGGTGGGGACCAGGGCCAACATAACTCACCTCCACTTCACGGGCTTTCCCTGTATGTGCCGCAGTCTGCAACTTGATCTTCTGCAGGGGCTGACTCCCCAAGGCTGGTCTCTCACCAGGCAGATAATAAAACTGGTACAGGAACAGTCTTTTGGGGTCGAAGATGGCATAGGCCCAGAGATGAAACTTCAGTCTTGTGAACAGTTTAACTTCTTGGTTACTGGTAGTCTTTACTGCAGAAGCAGAAGAGAACCCACTGTGGTCTTTCCTCTTGACGTGTGGCAAGAGGCAGTTTGCACAGTAGCAGGCTCCACTTTATTCCGGAGTCCCTGGAGCAATTTCTTTACAGCAGTTGGTCCCACTTCGGGACAGCTCAGCAACAAATACCTTTTTCTGGTATAAAAACAGGCTTTCCAAATCCGCATTCATGGCTAGAGACACTCTGCTTTGAGGCAGTCTGGGAGGCTTTAAGTCCTGCAGGGAGGTGAAACAGGCCTTTTTCCTGTGGTTTTCCTCAGCCTTCAGAGGAGCTCCTTCTCAGTGACTCGTGCTGAACACAACTGCGAACTTCAGCTACATACTTTCTCCTCACAGCTTGAGAGCTTGAGCTGGACTGCCCACTGTTCAACAACAGTCTCACTGAGAACTGGGATTTCTGTATTCCGGTTGGCTGCCCGTGCTGTCATTCACAGTCTGAGGGCCCCCATTGGTTAATTTAAGGTGCCAACCAGAAAGTTTTCCCACAAGTCACTGTAATTAGGACCCCTTCAGGACCCCTTGGTTCCGACTGGTCCAAATACGGAGTCCAGGACCAAACATGGTGGCTCCCATAGTGGAGAAATAGATAGGCAATGTAAACAAGTAATTTATACAGTAACGATAATGATTTAGAAATAAACATTTACAGTGCTGTGGAGGGTCCATCAGTGCTACTGAGTGACTGCTAAATGGAGTCAATTAGAGTTATGCCTGGGTGGTGGTGAGCCTCGATTTACTCGGACTCAGCCCAGACTATGCACATTATACACAGAATTGAATCTCTTAAAGAGAGAGCGCAGCGGCATGGCTCTGCACACTCACGCAGGACAGCATCAGAACACCACTGTACATGGATTTGCTTTCTCTTTCTGGATGTCAGCCAGGCAGTGGGCATTACTAGAGCCCAAGGAGATAGTCAAGGTAAGTCCATAGAATTGATTGGCAGAAAGGGACCGTTTGGCCCACCCAGTCTGTCCAGGTGGTCCCTGCCTACTCTGTCTCCACAGACCCTAAAAGGTCTGTGGTGATCCCCCCCTCCACCTGCCTATTTAATAATATTCCCTATGTCTATTCCATGCATGCTTTAAGCCCCTTACTGTTTTTGCCTATACCACTTCTGCTGGCAGTCTGTTTTAGGCATCTACACTCTTTCAGTGAAGTAGTACTTCCTCACATACTTCTTAACCCCCCCCCCTTCCAGCTTCATCACATGCCCTTTGGTCCTGGCACTCTTTATCATTTGAAAGAAACTCCTTTCCTGTATCTTGTTCATCCCTGTGAGGTACTTGTCGATCTCTATCATGTACCCTCTCACTCTCCTCTCTTCTAGAGTGTACATGTTAAGATCCTTCAGTCTCTCTTCACAGGGCTTTTGATGCAACCCCTACACCATTTTAATTGCCCTCCTCTGTACTGCATCCTCCCTGGCTGTGTCCTTTCTCAGTTGAGGTCTCCAGAACTGGACACACTACTCCAGGTGAGGTATCACCAATGAGAGATACAGTGGTAGCACCACTTCCCTCCTCCTGCAGGTGATACCTCTTCCTACGAATCCCAGCATCCCACTGGCCCTATCCACTGATTTGTCACACTGCCTTGCCACTTTGAGATCAGTAGATATGATAACCCCAAGGTCCCTTTTCTGCTTAGTGATTGTCAGTACCTCCCCCATGTTACACTCATCTCCTGGGCTTCTTTGCCTCAAGTGCACGTTTTGCACTTTTTTGGCATTAAACACAAGCTGTTTATGCTTTTGACCACTTCTAAAGTTTACCAAGACCATTGCTCATTCTTCCCACCTCCTCCAGGGTATCCACCCAATTACAGATTTTGATTTCATCTGCAAGGAGGTATACCTTCCCTTCCAGTTCTTCTGCAATATCACTTCTGAAGACATTAGAGAGGACAGGGCCAAGTACTGAGTCCTGCGGCACCCTGCTGGTCACACTCCCCTTATTAGAGTGAGCGCTGTTAACCACTACCCTCTATCGCCTATCAAGTAACCAATTTCCAACCCAATTCGCCAGATTGGATCCCACCCCAGGGCTGCTCAGTTTCTTTATCAGTCTCCTGTGTGACACAGTACTGAAGGCTTTGCTAAATTCTAAATAGGACACATCCAATGCCCTCCCCTCCTCCCCTGATCTATTTCCTTGGTCAACCAGTCGAATAAATCAGTCAGATTCATCTAGCATGACCTGCCCCACCCCCCCCCCAAGAATCCATGATGCCTTTGGACTTGTTTGGTCAGAAAATACTCATGTGAGGAGGGCACTACACCACTTAAGAGCATTTTTTTTTCAACTTTCAATCTTTATTGATTTTTGTTAAAAAAAAATGTTCATACATGTATCACAGGACTTAAAACCATATACAAATCATGTTACATAAATAATATATACAGTATATAAGACCTATTTAGTCTAAATGTAAGGGCTCAAAAAAGTTAATTTAGTATGGTTATTCTTTGTTATCCCTTTTATATCCTCTAAACTCTCAGACTTTATTAAGGATTTTTCCTTGTTTCTTGTAGACTTATAGACCCAGACAGACGTAAAACCCAAAAAAGGAAAAAGGGGACAAAAACCTATACACACACACGAGCACACAGGCACATAACTACACATTCAGCACAGGTACTGCTAAATCTCACTTAATTCATTCTAATGGGTGACTTTATACAGGGGGTTTATACAAATAGATTCAAGAGGCCATATATTCCCCTTTAAGCTGTTACTTAGAGGTTAAGGTACAAACTCCGAATTAACCAGGCCCATGTAGAGGACCCATCTCCTCCAAACTAGTTCAAACCTAGTCTGTTGCTTATTGAGCATTGCTGTCAAAGCCTCTGTTCGATATATAGAGATCATTATCTCTTGCCATTTATCCATGGTGGGTTCTTTATTTGTAAGTCAAAGCTTGGTAACCACCTTCTGCCCAGCCAAAAGGGCATATTTTAACAGTCTACATGTATTTGGGTCCCTATAGCCTCTTGGTACTTCAAACATAAAATACAAAGATGCCGTCAGTTTAATTCCTGGGTCAAATATTGACTGAAGGGCTTGTTCTAACCCTTGAATATATAGAGACAGCCTTGGACACTCCCACATTATATGATGTAGAGCTGCCGGGGAAAACCCACATCCTCTCCAACATACAGCCCCCCACCTCCCTGAAACTTTGCCTGTATCACTGCAGTCCTATAGAATCTAATATGCATTTTCCAAGAGAATTCTCTCCAACCAGTGAGTGACACCCCCCATATAATTTCCTTTGTGCCCAAGCCCACATGTCCGGAGATATCAAAATGCCCACATCTCTAGACCATGTCTTCCAGATAGACTCGGTGTTGTCTCCCTGCCAGGATAAGAGTGCCCCATACAGATAGGAAATCATGTGAGTCAGAGGAGCTCTATTCTCCACTGCATCCCTAAAAATGTTTAGTATCTGGGGTGGTGGGATGTCCTCTTCTTTCAGTTCACTCTGCAGGGTTCTAATAAAGTCCCTAATTTGAAAATACCTAAATCTGTCCCTCCAGGAAAAGCCAAACTTAGTCACCAGTTCCTGGAACGATCTGATCTCTATCCCTTCCATAAAGTGCCAGATCAGGTGAAGGCCTCTCCTCTCCTATCCTCTAAACCCAGCGTCCCAATTTGCAGGGCTAAATCCTTTGATGTGAGGAACTGAGTACACGAGGCCCCTCCACTTTCTAAGTTTTTTGTCTCCCAACTCCCCCATGCCAGATACTCAACATTACCTCTGTGTATGGATTTAAATTCCTTTCAAGGGAGCTATATATTACATCTCCAAGCAGTGCCAAATGTAAGTTACCTAAATCCCCCCTAGCAATTCGAGATACTTCCACTTAGCAATATAGCTCTTACTGAACCAATATATGGAAGTCCTGATCTGCGCTGCTTGATAATATAATTTAAAATTGAGTAAGGCTAAGCTCCCTTCCCCTTTTGAGGCCTGCAGTACTGACATACGAACTCTCGGTCTCTGTGGACCCCAGATGAACCATGATATTCTTCTATTGAGGGTAGTGTACAAGGAATCTGGCATCTGGATCAGCAGGGTCTGAGCCAAACATAAAAATATAGGGAGAACTACCATTTTTATCGTTTGAGTCTTCTGGAATAAAGAAATGGGGATTCCTTGTCACTTCTCCAGATCTCTTTTAAAATTGTCCACCATTGGGGTATAATTAAGCAAATAAAGTTGTTCATATTCCATACCAATCTGTACTCCCAGGTACTTCAAGTGTTTCAAGTTCCACCGAAATGGAAACTGGCTTTTAATCCTATTGGATGGATTATAGTTAGCCTGAAGCACCTCCGTTTTGATGGTATTTACTTTGTACCCTGCCACCCTCCCAAATTCTTCCAAAACGTCCCATAGTTTAGGCAGAGCCTGATCTGGATCTTGCAGGTAAATCAACAAATCATCTGTGTACAATGCCAATTTATGTTCTTCTTCTCCCCACATTACCCCTGGGATCTCCTAAGACTGACGTAGGGCCCCAGCCAATGGTTTTAAATACAGAGCAAAGAGCAGGGTGTACAATGGGCATCCCTGTCTAGTGCTCCTCCTCAATTGGAAAGGATCTGTAATCCTACCGTTGATCTTGATGTAGGCTTTGGGCTTGGTGTAAATGTTGTTGATAACCTTCACAAAGACTTCTGAGAAGCCAAAGTGTTTCAACGTCAGACCCAGAAAATTCCATGCTACCCAGTCGAAGGCCTTCTCCGCATCCAAACTAAGAAGAAGGAGGGAAGACCCCAGCTGGGTAGCATGGTGAAGGATGTGTAACGTTCTCTTAATATTGTCCTGAGTCTGACGCCCCGGAACAAAGCCCGTTTGGTCAAAATCAATAATAGGGGGGAGTAATACTTCCAATCTCTGGGCTAAAATCTTGGTATATAATTTATAATCAATATTTAGTACAGAGATTGGATGATATGAGGCACATTGAGTGCTATCCTTCCCCTGCTTCAGAATACTCGAAATCACTGTGTAATTCCAGGTGTCTGGAAAATGATCCCCCAATTGTGCTTCTCTACATATTGCTAACAGAGGGCCCTCCACCTCCTTCTTAAAGAATTTATAAAATTCGGGAGTGTACCCATCTGGTCCCGGTGTCTTAAGAGACTTCAGGCCTCTGATTGCCTGTTCTAGTTCCCAAGGGGAAATGGGTTGATCTAGCTGCAACCTAGTCTCCTTACTAAATGTGGGAAGATTTATCTTAGATAAGTATGCCTCTGCATGGGAACTCGTCGTAGGGGACTCTGGGGTGTACAGCTTTTGGTAGAAACCCTTAAAACTGGATAAGATCTGATACGGGGAACAGACCAATTTCCCCATCCCAGGTTCTCTAATTTGGGTGACTGAAGCCCTCAACGTCTGCTGGCGAAGATGGTGTGCCAACAACCTTGTTGCTCTAGGCCCTACCTCCCCATACCTCTGACGAAGATTTTGCAAAGCCTGTTCAGTCTTGACATCAATCTGCTTTTGAATTTGCTGCCTCAAAATCAGTATCGTAGCCCATGCTGTACCTTCCCCCTCTGCATGCTGCCTTTGAGCCTCACTTTGTTGCCTCTGGAGCGATTCCATTAGGACATTCTGTGTTTTCTTATAATAGGCCGCATATTTAATAACCTCCCCCCTCAGGACCATTTTCACGGTGTCCCAGAGGGTAGCCCACGAGATTTCTGGTGAATCATTTTCCCCCAAAATCTGCTTCATCTTATCCCTGGCCATTTCTGTAAATTCTTTCACATTTAGTAAATAATTATTGAATCTCCATAACATCTGGCCTCTGGTTGTTTTCCATTCTAGCATCAGAGAGAGTTGTGCATGGTCTGATAGGACCGAGGGAGTATGTACACAGTGCTCTATTTGGAACCGATGCTCCCCTGAGATCAAGAAGTAATCTATTCGAGCATATGATCCATACAGTGGAGAATAATGTATATAATCTCTCTGACCCGCATGTTCTGAACGCCAAGCGTCCACCCAATTAGTTGCTCCCATAAAACGTCTAATCAATTTACCAGCAGCTGTGGGATGAAAGAACCCCGACCTGGAAGTATCTAAATAGTCCCAGATCTGGTTAAGATCACCCCCCACCACCAGTGTCCCCCTATGATACTCTGTAATTTTGTGAAGCAAACCTCTCACAGCGGCCACCGTTGCTCTTGGGGGAATATACAGTGAGGCTAACGTAAGAGGCGATCCCTCCAAGATCCCAGACACCAACGCTAATCTCCCTTCTGGATCTGTATAATGGGCCTCAGGTTTAAATGGATATCCCCTCGGGACCAGGACCGCAGTTCCCCGCCTCTTCCCCCTCCATGGGTGGAAGCTACCACATGACCAAAGCCGAACCTACCCAGTTTCTTACGTTCAGCCTTGTTCAAGTGCGTCTCTTGCAGAAGAACAAACGACGGGGCCTGCCGCCTCAAGGAAGAAAGCACCTTGTATCTTTTGACAGGGTTATTTGACCCGTTCACATTATGTGATAATATCTTAAGGCTGTCTCTATTATCCATTCCTGGGCCATATAGTGCTTCTAATATTATTTCTCCTACCAATACATATGGAATGTTGCCCTCCTCTACACCCCCAGTCATTCTCCTCCAGTCTCCCGCCCCATGTGCCTTCCCATACATATGTTAATGTGCCCCTATAACAAACATAACACAGATATGAACCCACGTATAACAAACATTTTAACTCTAACTTTATCCCACAATAGGAAGGCTTAAAACTCCCTTCCCTCGCCAACAGGGGTAAACTATTTACATAAGTACCTCCAAGGAAGGGGAAACGAGTAACTCGACCCCTGAGATCTCTGGTGACTATACCCCCGAGTGGAGGGTACAGAGCTCCTGCTGGAGTTCTGCCCCCTGGATCCTACCCAGCGTGGATCCTGGCCTGATGACTATGCCTAAATACGTCACCGTAGCACAAGGCCGCTCGGAAAAGTGGGTGGATGCCCATAAAGGTGTACATTTGCAAAGGTTGGGAACCTCTCCCCAGTCTGCTAGGCTAAAGATTGATATTATAACCCAATAAAATAACACCCAAATCATTAATGGAAAGAAGACAGGAGACATTACCTCATTGCCCCTTCCCTGGCCGTTATCATAAACCATCAAATGGATCTCCTCCCGCTCAACTTGCAACAGGTTTCAATGAGTATTTTTAAATTAAATTTCTCATCTTTTCTAGAAAAATGAGTCCCTCTTTGATCATGTACGTCAGGAGCTTTTAACATCTTTAGCGTAAAGACATATATTGTCCCATTTTCTGTCTTATTTGTAATGTCCTGCCATATTAATAATCCATCACCTGTAAAAGAAAGAAAGCAATAGTTGAGCCCACTGACCTTATTCAGGAGCCGGGTGCCCCCCCCCACTTCCCAGGCCTGATAATAACAGCCACTACGATTGCTTAGGCCCCAGAGTATGAGAAATTAGGGTCTGCAACTACAGCAAAGTGTCTTTAGACCCAAACACTCACTGTGCACCAGTTCATCTTGCATAGTATTGGGAGCTGATCCCTGCCCCAGCTTTCTGTTTCTGTGCGGTAAAGCTGATTGCCAAAGCCCATTTGAATTCAATCCGGGCCATGGGGGAGCCCCCAGCAGTTCATGGCCCTTCTTCTTTAAGGCCTGAATTGCCTCCTCCGATATACAGTAGAGCTCCGAGACCGTCTCCCAGTGCACCCACAAACATGCGGGATACGGTGTCTGGAACTTCACACCCAGCATCTTAAGCTTATGCAGTATGGGCATATAGGCCATTCGGTGTTGTTGAATCTGTGGTGGATAATCCTGATCGAAATATAGGCGTGATCCATTATAATCCACTTTCTGTTGCCTCCAGGCTGTTCTAAGCACCATCTCCTTATCTCTATAACTGGAGAATTTTATCACTTTAGATCTTGGTCTGGCTGACGGTGCGGTGGGCTTTGCAGACAGTGCTCTGTGGGCCCTCTCGATCTGAAAATTAAAGGCCTGTGGAAGCTCCAATACATGTCGCAGTAGATCCGCCATAAAATCCGCCATCTCACCCACCTCAGAATCCTCCGGCAGACCATATACCCTGAGATTCTCTCTCCTAGCATGAGCTTCTAGGTCAATGCATTTAGCTGTCATGCTCTTCTGTTGCTGGCTGAGTGCTTCAATGGCCTGAGATAGGCGGCGTATATCATCCTCTGCCCCTGAGATCCTTTCCTCTGTCATGGTTTCCCGATTCTCCAGCTTAGTGAGGTCAGTATGCAGTTTATCAAACTCTGCCTTGTTTTCACTTCGGGATAGCTTAATTTCAGTAAGTAGTATCTCAAACCTGGAGCACGATAATGTCTCTAGCTCCGATTCTGTATCCCCACTTGCCATGCTGGACGGTGATTCCCTCCTGTTATCACGTTGATTCATCCGTGGCGATCCTGTTGTCTGGTTATCTTTTTTGGCAGTTTTAGATTGGGATCTACTTCTCTGATTGGCCCCACTACCCTATTTGCTCATTTTAAAAAGAAATTGCTTGATAATGTGGGTAAATTAAACTGGAGGGATGAGGAGCTCCGTCTTCAGACCGCCATCGTGTCAGTGACGTCACTGGAAGTCCCCTTAAGAGAATTTAACACGTGAGTTCCTGCCTGGTGGAGCAGGCAACCCTCTCATCATGTTTGCCACAATCATGTCTGCAGAGATTGTCATTAAGGATTAATTACATCCCTAGAAGGCACTCTAGAGGTGAGCCAATATTCGGTGATATAGAGGATACCAGGAGTATGCTAGGAAAACCACCCTCTAAAGAGATCAACCTTAGGTAGAAGGCTCCTAGTATCAAGGTAGAAAATGATTAGACCTTTAGGGAGAGAGGGGGGAAAGAGCAGACAAGGTTGCAGAAAGGAAGACCAAAGCTAATTTGATGTCGCCACACAGGAGGAGCACAAAAAGGAGAAGCAGAGAAAGTAGGACTTGTGTCTGCAAGGGGTGTGAAAGTGATATTGAGGAGGGAGGGGAAAGGGAATGAGGGAAGCTGATCAGTGCCAGGGAAGGAGGGAGAGTGAGGAGAAAAGGGGGGGGGGAGGAAGGGAGCGTGAGAGGAGAAGGAGCTGAGAGGGAGGAGGGGAAGGAGCGAGGGAGGGTGAGGAGAGAATTATAATGTAATAATGTATTACAGAATTTCTAGAGTAACTAGTAACTAATAAATTACATTTTAAAAGTAACTTCCCCGACACTGTCTGTTTTTACCAAAACTCCTTGTCCTTCCCTGATATGTCTTAGCTTCCCTGTCCTTCCCTAATCTCATTTAATGTTTATGTCCTTCTCTAATCTCATTTAACATACCTGTCATTCATTAATCTCACTTAACCCCTCTATTCTTATCCAATCTCATGTAACCTCCAGGTCTTGTGCCAGGAGCCGGGACATCCTAGAGTCCCTACAGGGGCAGGCCTCAGGCAGCCTGCGCTTGATCCCACTAGAGACAGGGTGATACTGTACCTGCTACTGACCAATGGGGACAGAATTGCAGAAGTCCGGGAAGAAGGTCAACTGAGGTCCAGCGACTACCTCATAGTGTGGTTTAACATGGGGACAGGGACACAGTCAAGTCACACAAAGGCAAAGGTCTTAGATTTCAGAAGGGCAGAATTTGTTAACATGGGGGGATGTATCAAAGAAGCCCTGGTGAGGAAGGAGATGGGGGAGGGAGTTGATGAGCAGTGGGAACACCTGAAAGGAGCCATAGAGGAGGTGATGGAACCAATGCATCAGGTAGGTAAACAAAGGCAAGAGAAGGAAGAAAGAATACATGCCTCAGCTCTGTTTGTATGTGTTCCATAAAGTATGCACACCACACTCCTGTGTGATTGTTAGAAGTAAAATATTTGTGTTGCTATTGGATTGTGCATTTGAGAAAGAGTAATGTGCTCTGTGACAGCCCAGGTTCCAGTTGTCTCAGTGGCGCAGCTGGTTAGCACAATCAGAACAGTATTCTGGGAGGCCTGGGTTCAAGTCCCAGCTGAAGCACTTATTCTTTCTCACCTCTGTTTGTATGTGTTCCATAACATATGCACACCACACTCCTGTATGATTGTTAGAAGTGCTTTAAAGAACTCTTCTTTCCCCCACCCATATGCCATTGCTTCTAATTCCACCCTCTCACTCTAGTCCCCCTCTCTACCTAAGCTTGCACATCCTCTTCCCCTTCTCCAAACCCACCATACTACCTATCAGTTTTTCACTTATCCTATTGTAATTACTTCTTTTACAACTGTAGTTAATTTGTTTCATGATAATCTTTGTACATATGTGTGTAGGTATGTATATAATAGATATTTGCGTATTGTTTGTAATACCTAACCTAGTTATGTTTGAAATAATCCACCATGGTTCTGTTGAACTGTCTGTCAGCATTTGTTAGCCAGAATTAATGTTCTCTGCAACTCTCAACCTGTTTCACATGTAACCCCCCTACAAATGGGGGTTCCAGAAAAATCTTCCTCGAGCTTGCCTAAATGCTCACTGACAGGCTGGTGTCCTGCGTTTTAGTAGTTTAAATGTGATTGCCAGAGAGTGCCTGTATAGCCTCTGTGTACTGTCTCTTTAAGAGTTGCCTGGATTGCAGTCATAAGTAATCTGAGAGGGCGCGCTCTTTTGAAAGATTTAACTATTTGCTGAAAATCATTTAGAGTGATAATGTCATTTGTCTAACCTGCCTTCTTTGCAGCAAGGAGTGTTTTGTTTATCTCCACTATCTTGGTCCTGGACTGAGAATTGGACCAATCAGTGCTGGTGGGACCTAAAATGGAGCTGGACTACAGGAGCTGTCTGGAGAGATTACGGCTGCTCAAAATTGACCAGCTCAGCTATTCCGAACTGTGGACAGACTGTGCAACCCAGCCTGTCTACAAGCAGGGAAAGCTTTTTCACAAGAAGAGTGTGATGAACTTGCTCGAGTTTTTGCAAATAGGGTGGTTGACATCAGGTCAGCGCTCCATCCAGCACACTCTATGGGTGTTGCCATGGATCAACGTGGGGTCACTTACCCTCGGCCATTTTGGAGTACCTTTGTTCAATCAGCTTTCATGGATGTCATGCGGATCGTCCAGAGTGTGCACCCTACATGCTATAGTTTGGACCTGGGACCTCCTTCCCTGATTTTGGGTTGTATCGATGCTATCAGCCAGTCCTAGCTCAGATAGTCTGCTGCTCATTGGAGACGGGTGAGTTTCCAAGCTTACTGAAAGAGGTGGTGGTGACACCACTCTTGAAGAAAGCTTCTTTGGACCCAGACTGCCTTGCACACTACAGACCTATCTCTAACCTTCCCTTTTTAGGGAAGGTGATTGAGAAAGTAGTGGCCACTCAGCTGGAGGACCATTTGACCATCCATGACATCTATGAACCTCTCCAGTCCAGTTTTCGAAAGAGGTATAGTACTGAGACAGCGCTGGTTTGGGTGCTCAATGATCTCCTGATGGCTAGAGATAGGAGGAGACGTTCCATTCTGGTCATCCTAGATCTCTCATCAGCGTTTGACACTGTGGACCATTGGGTCCTGCTTGATCATCTGAGGTTCCTATGTGGACTGTCAGGTACAGTTCTCAGGTGGTTTGCATCGTTCCTCACTGGAAGATCTCAGAGGGTGTTGTCCGGGGTTTATTCCTCCGACCCAGTTTCTCTATCTTGTGGGGTTCCTCAGGGTTCAGTGCTGTTCCCTATGTTGTTCGCAGTGTATCTGCTGCCCCCTTGGAGACATTGTAAGAAGGTATGGCCTGAGGTTTCACTGCTATGCTGATGATACCCAGCTCTACCGCTCTTTTGCACCTGACCAGGATGGAGCTGTCTCGGTCTTTAATAGCTGCCTCATTGAAATCCAGGAGTGGATGGATGCCAGTTGGCTGAAGTTGAACTCTGATAAGACTAAGATATTGGTTGTGGATCCAGGTTGCCGGATAAGGGGGCTGGGTGGGGGCTCGCCCTCTAGACTTTTTCTCGGGGGCATGCCACTCCTGTCCTCTGAATGGGTGCGGAACCTGGGGGTAATTTTTAACGAAGGACTGACCCTGCATTCACAGGTGTCAGCTGTCGTCAAATCCTCATTTTACTATCAGAGGAATATCTCCAGGATTAAGCACCTTGTTCCATCCGGCTACCTTCCTACTCTGATCCACGTCTTTGTGACCTCGTGTTTGGACTACTGCAACTCCCTGTACCTAGGGCTACCAGGGGTGGAAATCTGTCACCTGCAGCTGGTGAAGAATGCGGCAGCCCTGCTTTTGACAGGATCATCTCGGTCCTGTCATATTACGCCGGTGCTGCATGGTCTGCACTGGCTGTCAGTTCAGTGGCGGATCACCTTTAAAGTTGGTCTTCTGACTCTTAAAGCCCTACATGGATTGGGCCTGGACTATCTGAAAGAGCTTCTGGTTCCTCACTGCCCTGGGCAATTGCTCCACTCAGCCAATGAGGGGTTGCTAGAGATTCCAAGGGTGTGCTTGAAATCTTCAGGGGTGAGGGTATTTATGTATGCCATCCCTGCCCTTTGGAATTCTCTACCCCATCGGTTACATTAGTGCACGACCATGGAGGGTTTAAGCAAGCATTAAAAACTTATCTGTGGAACCAAGCTTTTGGTGATTAACTAAAGATGCTATTGATGTGAGTTTATTGTGTGTTACTGAGATGTTTGTCTGTTGACATTGTGATTTTAATTATGTTAAGGCGCCTTGGTTTTTGAAAGGTGCAGTACGAATGAAGTTGTTTATTATTATTATTAGTGAATGGATGGCAGGGTCCTTTAGTTCGTATTAAGTAGGGGGTGAGGCAGAGGTGTCCCCTTAGCCCACTACTTTATGTATTTTGTATAGACCCTTTACTGCAGAAATTAAATACTTGCACCAGTATTAAACACATTTCTAACCCAGAGACACTGAGGCTTCGGAAGGCCTTAGCCTATGCTGATGATCTTTGTCTCCTTTTGGCTGACAACGATTCAGTCCGTAATGCTCTACATCAGTGTGGCGTATTCGACACGCTTTCAGGGGCTACACTGAATTTGAATAAGTGTACAGGTTTTTCACTGGGAACTCTTGCTATCTCAATAATTGCCATAGGCCCAATGCATCTTTCAAAGGACCCTGTATCTATCCTAGGTGTAAAATTTGGGCCTCCAGGTATGGAGAAATTTAATTGGGAAGAAAAACTTGCCATAGGTAGGCAAAAGGTAGCTCGCTGGAACCAGAGTACCACTGGGAAAAAGAAACTGGTGTTTTTGGTTAAAACATTCTTAGTCCCTATTTTTTTATATTTGAGTTACGTGTTCCCGGTCCCCAAACAGTTAGAAACCTCAATACTAAGTATGTTTTTTCAGGCCATATGGGGCAGCCGACTCAATCCTGTGAAAAGGAATATAACTTACTTGCCGGTCAAAGATGGTGGATTATCTATGGTTAACCCCATAATATTTTTTCCAGTATATTTTTCATGTCTCATCTCAAACCCCTTCTAATTAATGCACAGAGAGGATGGGAACAATGGCTGTATAACAATTGTAGGATTTGGTTTCAACAATTGGAAACAACTTCACTTAGGTCAGTTAGAGCCTCTGCATTAACACCTATCTTTCTTAAAGAACTTTTCCTAAGACTAAAACAGTGGAAAGTTAGTGCGCAGCAGATTATTTTGGTCCCTTTGCATAAGGTTCTATATAGGCAACTCTTGACTACACTGTATGCTGTGCCAGCACCATTCTTAAACTGCCCAAATCCATATTTACAGTCCTTACAAACGTTGTATACATCCTCCAGAATTCCAGTCCATATGTGGGATTTCCACTGGCTTTCGTGCCATGGGAGAATTAATATAAAGGGTAACCAGAAGCATAAACAGCTCCAGGAAAGAATCTGTTGTCGCCCTGGTTATATCGCTATAGTGGAATCTATAGGACACTTATTTTTTGACTATTCCTTTATTTCAGCCTTTTGGGGATTTCTTGCCCAACAATAGCAGGAACCTATCTTTGCAAAGGTTAATTATGAAAACCTAATGTATGCTTATTTTCTCCACCAATGGAATAAATGGAATATTGGTACTCTGAACTAACTTTTTACAATTATAAAGTGGAATATTTGGATGGCTAGATGCCTATATACTTTACAGCAGAAAGACTGCAATTATATAGAATTAATCAAAACAAGCATTTGCCAATGCCGAATGTTGTCATGCTGTCATTGGCATTGGCAGTGCCAGAGCTAGAGATGCATAATAGGAATGGCAGTGAAGTATTGAAGTAACGCCAACACCCCACCCCGTAGAGAGCGAGAAGCATTGGGGTGTGCCTTTGGGTCATCAGCCATAATGCTCATGCCATTGTACCTCACCCTACCCTGTAGACACTGACAAGTGTCGTGGTGTGCTTTGGGCGTTATACTTACCCCATTCCATAAGGAAATACGCGGACGTGAGTGCAGGATAGGAGCATGGGGTGAACAAACAAATGGGGTGAAACAAATGCTTGTTTTAGGTAGGCTCGGGGTGGGTTAGGTAGGCTCGGGGTGGGTCAGAAGTTGGTCAACTGGGTGGCAAACTGGTTGACTGGCAGAAAACAGAGAGTGGTGGTAAATGGTATACAGTCAGAAGAGATGCAAGTCACAAGTGGGGTACCTCAGGGATCAGTCCTGGGGCCAGTCCTATTCAACATCTTCATTAGTGACCTGCAGATGGACTGAGGGTAAGGCTTGTCTGTTTGCAGATGACACCAAGATCTGCAACAGAGTAGATGATCCAGATGGGGTGGGCAGAATGAGAAGAGATCTGGATAAACTAGCAGAATGGTCAGAAGAGTGGCAACTGGGATTTAATGCAAAAGTGCAAAATCATGCACATAGGGAAGAAACCCTGAAGCCACTTATAGGCTGGGAGGGAGTTGCAGTCACAAAGGAAGAAAGAGACTTGGGCATCATCATCACTGATGACCTAAAATCATCAAGCAGACCTCTAAAGCAGTAGGTAAGGCTAAGGGGGTGTTAGGGGTGTATTAGTAGGGTATCACAAGTCGTGAGGAGGGTAATAATCCTCTGTACAAGACATTAGTTAGGCCCCATCTGGAGTACTGCGTGCAGTATTGGAGGCCACACCTTCACAAGGACATTAACCAAATTGAGGCAGTCCAGAGAAGGGCAGCCAAAATGGTGCAGGGACTGCATCAGAAGACATATGAGGACAGATTAACGGAGCTCAATATGTATACCCTTGAGCAAAGGAGGGAGAGGTGATATGATCGAGACATTTAAACACCTTAAGGGCATAAACAAGGTGAAAGAGTCTAACATGTTTAAATATAAGAAAAATAGCAGGACAAGAGGACACAGCATGAGATTAGAGGGAGGCCGATTAAGGGAATATGAGGAAATTCTTTTCACAGAAAGGGTGGTGGATGCATGGAATGGCTTACCACAAGAAGTGGTGGCTATGAATACAGTGCAGGGCTTCAAACAGGCATGGGATAGGCATAAGGGAGCAATACAAATGACTATGAATAGATAGGTCACTGACAGAGCAAAGGCCGATGGCACATTTATGAGGTAGAAAAAGAAATGGGCAGACTGGATGGGCCTTGCGGTCCTTATCTGCCGTCAACTTCTATGTTTCTATGTTTCTATGTTTCTATGTTTCTATGAACTTTGTGGCCAAACAGTGCAAGGCACACCACGATGCTTGTCAGTGGCTGCAGGTTGGGGGGGGGTGGAATGGTGTGAGCATTACAACTGATGATCCCAAGTCACACCCCTGATGCCTGTCAATCTGTACCAGGTGGGGTGCTACAGTTGGAAACCCTAACACTGTAGGTGTGTGGTGGCAGTTTCACTCCACATTTTCAACATGGGCTTCCTGTCAGGCCACCTCATGAAAAGCGGCACAATCACTTTGTTAGCTGAAAGGTGGTTTTGCATAGTGGCTGTGGCATTTGGTGACAGAGGGATGAAAACACATTTTTGAGCAGGATGTGGAGAATGACAACTGTATTGTTCATCAGGAGTCGTAAAAAATGGCAACTTTGAAAATCTGGAGTGACAATATGAAATATTGGTGAAGCAATGAGCATGCATACAAACTGTAAAACACACGTCTGTTACCCAATTATTTTTTGCAGTTTGGTAGCCACATTTGTAACATAGGCATTTTGGGACCTCCCCTTATGAACAGTGGTGCTGCGATTTTGTTAATCTGTCCCAAAAGTTGATTTCCCACAACAACCATACCATTGTGTGCCACAGGTGTGGAAACATATTTTGGGCAGGATGTGAAAAATGACAGCTGTACTTTTCATAAGGAGGTGTGCAAAAATGCCAGTGTTGAAAATCAGTCATGGAAATATTGCAAATTTGCAAAGTTACAAGGGTGCCTGGAAACTGCTCAACGCACGCTTGCAACACAGTCGTTTTATGGACTGTCTGCACCAAATTTTCAACATAGGCATTTTAGGACCTCTGCTCATGAACAGTGTCACCATCATTTCCTCAAATTGTTCCGAAATGTGATTTCGTACAGCGACCGCGTTATTCTGCGCTGGATGTGTGAAAACACATTTCGGGCAGGATATGTAATGCTGCTGTACTGTTCATCAGGAGGTGTGGAAAAATGTACCAATTTTGAAAATCTGGAATGAAAATATTACAAATTCATGACGTTAGCGGTGCATAGAAACAGCATAGCATAGCACGTAAAACAACCATTTGGGGAGTTTGTCACCAAATTTGCAACATAGGCTTTTTGAGAGCCACCCTCATGGTGGCACTGTCGTGTCATTACTGGTCCTGAAAGCTGATTCCACGCAGTGACCTGCGAAATCACCTTCGGACTGAATAACGCCATGACAGTGCCAGAAATCGCGAGTGAGGGGTCCCAAAACCCCATATTGAAAATTTAGTGCCAAAATTCCAAAAATACCTGAGATATGCATCAAAGTTGGAAAAACTCTATTTATTCCATTATACAGCTTACTGGCATTTCCTCAGTTCAGGTCGGCTTTGAAGAGGGCAGATGTTTCCCGGTCCACCAAAGATCATCATGCCAGACTCGGAGGTAAGTATGGGGTGGGGAAGTCTGGAGTGCGCAGTGGGTGGCGCGGGTTGTGGGAGGGGGCTGGAGACTGCCGAGAGACCGTTTCCTTTTTTACAGGGAACAAAAAAGAATCACGTGTCCATTTTTGTTTTCACAGGGCATGATGGGGTGGGCTCCCAGCATGCCAATGGAGTATTTTGTGGGGGGGCAGCTGTAGTCAACAGGAATTGGGCTCCCCATCAGCACACAACAAAAGGGGGGGTAACTTTATGCCGATGGGGATTGGGCACCCCTGTCAGCACACAAGGAAAGTGGGGGCAAGAGCCAAAGAGTTGGGCACCCTCAGCATATAACAAATGGGTTCTTTATGCCGACAGGCAGTGGGCTCCCAGTCGGTAAAACACTGGGGGCAGGTGTTTACGGAGAGGATTGGGCACCCCTGAAGTCAGCAGTTTGGCGGGCAGTGTGCCACCATGTTTCTGTTACCAGGGAAGCATGTTGGGAGGTCCGCTGCGTGTGACAAGCTTTGCTTGCATTGCAGCGGACCTTTCCTTAGATGTGCTTGCCACATTATGTATGCATGGTGTGGCGCCAGCATGCAGGCTGATTGAGGAATGAGAGACGCACCTACTGATGCGTGCCCTGCATTTGCCCAACAGTGACCACGCCTCCAAATCTGCACTACCGCCAGATGTTGGCTGCACAAGCGCGCCAACATAAAAACTGAGAAAGATGTATATGCTGTTCATGTGTCTGAATATATGCAGCTTTCACGTCATGTCTTATTAGAATTATGGAAAGGCCTTCCCTGGGTAACAAACACAGATGCTGCAATTACATAAATGTAATAGTTTCTTTATTTTTATTAATTTGAATGCTTGATTTAATTTCTTTATGATTTTGTTATTTTGATTTGTAAGATTTATGTATTATAATTTGTTTTGATTGCTTCACAATTTTTTTTTCAATAAAATTTTCCCTATTCTTTTTGAGAAGTGCCATAGGATTTTTAACATCCACCTGAACAGGCAGACAGAAAAGACGACACCAGGAGTGCAGCACCCCCCTCCCCCAGTGCTGCACTACCGTGTCCGTATTGGGATTAAAAGAGCTAGTAGAGCCAAACCAGGCAGACAGGAAAATAATATAAATTTTAAGAAGTAGTCAGTTATAAAATGTTATTTCGGAAGAACCATTCTTTTTCCTTTTGCCCATCAGAGAGTCTTCTATGTCATAATGTTGTGGTGGATGTGTGGAACAGCTCTTAGCATAGCAGCTGACATATCTAGCTCTATTGCCCCCCACTACATCATCAGCATTGTGATTTTGCTGACAGTGAAGTCACAGGTGAATGACCTGGCAGTCACTAAATTGCTGTTCCTAGGTAGCAGTGATGTCACAATCAGTGAGGTCACAATGCTGGTGATGTAATGGGGGCAGTATAGCTAGCTATGTCAGCTGCCACACAGAGTGCTAGTCCACACATCACACATAGTAACATCAGGTAAACAATCTTCTAATTAAACAAAGGGAAAAGAAAAAAATATCTCAAATATAAAAGGTAATGGTTGACTGCTTTTAAACTCTAATGTTAGTTTTAGGCAGTACGCTAGCTCTTTAACCCACATGCCTGGTGTGGGGATAGAACCCACAGCCTTCTGATCTTCCAGTCTCAGAGGCCAGTGTGCAACCTGCTGAGTTGCTGACTTTGAGATGAAATATGATATGATGTGAATATATGAAATAACAAAACATCACACTCATTATTTCATGAACTATACTCAAAATTAATAATCACAAGTCAGCCAATCTTTCAAAAGATAATAGTAATGCCTGTAAATAAATTTATTGCAAATAGAGAGGTTTATATACTGTATATGTACACATACACACATGCTATTTTTGCATCTTTCATTTGTTAGTTTTTAAACAAATTCTCTCAGACTTTTTTCTGACCACCTGATGGAATCTTGAATGAGTTACATAAATGTTATTATTTTCTTGAAGGTCCTGACCCTGCAACTAAATACACACTCAGTACATCATATTATAAAATGAGAAAAAACAGTCTTCTGGTTTCAGTTGTTTGATCAGGACCTTTTATAGAAATTATGCAATATTACATCACTGGTAAATAAAAATATTACTGTTCAGACCTTCTTACTATATATATTACTCATTCTAACCACAAACCCTGACTAGGGCTGACTTTGGCAAGGTGGAAGAGTGCCTTGGAAAAGCACTAACAAATAGGCTAGAAGGAGGAGTGGAGCAACAATGGGGAAACATCAAAACTGTCATCACAGAGGCAACAAGCCTTTGTGTGAAGCAAATAAACAAATCAAAATGAAAGAAAAAGCCACTGTGGTTCTCAAAAGAGGTGGCGGGGAAGGTCAGGGAGAAAAATATAGCATTCAGGAAGTATAAGGAAACACAACAGGAACAGGACAGAGAGCTGTATCAGTTAAGGCAGAAGGAAGCAGGAAGGGAAGTCAGAATAGCAAAGGCCCAAACTGAGGAAAAGATAGCTAACTCGGTTAAGAAGGGGGATAAAACCTTTTATAGGTACATCAGGGAGCATAGAAAGACAAAGGGAGGGATAGTGAGGCTGAATAGAATGGACAGTGGGTGGGCAGAGAGGGACAGTGAAAAAGCAGGGATACTGAATGAATATTTCTGCTCAGCATTGACAAAAGAGGAGGAGGGGGAGGTGCCTAATCCAATTAACAGAAGCACTCCGGATAGGTGGGGTCGATCCCAGTCCTTTCACAGAAGAAAGGTTTCTGAAAGAACACCTAAAACTGAAGTTGGACAAAGCAGTGAGACCTGACAGAATTGACCCCAGAATTCTAAAAGAATTAAGGGGAGAACTGGTGAAACCACTGACTACCCTTTTTAATAAATCATGGGAGAATGGTGTGGTACCTGAGGACTGGAGGAAGGCAGATGTGATTCCCCTTCACAAAAGTGGGAGTAGGACAGAGGCAGGAAACTACAGACATGTCAGTTTGACCTCTGTGGTAGGGAAAGTGATGGAATGACTTCTGAAGGAAAGAATTGTTGAGTACCTAGAGGTCAATGGGGCATAGGACCCAAGGCAGCATGGGTTCACAGTGGGAAGGTCATATCAGACGAATCTAATTGATTTCTTTGACTGCATGACAAAAGTAGTAGACCAGGGAGGGGCTGTGGACATGGCCTACCTAGACTTTAGCAAGGCATTTGACACAGTCCCACACAAAAGATTAAGAGGCAAATTAACCAACCTGGGAGTGGGTCCCAGGGTGGTAGCCTGGGTAAAACATTGGCGGGACAACAGGACACAGAAGGTAATTGTAAATGGAGTCCACTCTGAAGAAAGAGGGGTTACTAGTGGGGTACCACAGAGTTCAGTACTGGGTCCAGTCCTTTTTAATGTCTTTATAGGTAACATTGCAGAGGGACTGGAAGGAAAAGTATGCCTCTTTGCAGATGACACAAAGATCTGCAATAGGGTTGATACACAGGGAGGTGTGGAAATAATGAGAAGGGACTTGGCAAGGTTGGAGTAATGGTCAGAAGTATGGCAGCTTGGGTTCAATGCAAAGAAGTGCAAAATAATGCACCTGGGAAACAAAACCCAGGGGAAGATTATATAATTGGGGGGTTAGTAACAACAACAAAAATGGAAAGAGACCTGGGGTAATCATATCGGATGACCTTAAGGTTAGCAAGCAATGTGGAGAAGGCAGTAGGGAGGGCTGGGGGATACTGGGATGAATAAGGAGAGGCATCACCAGCAGAAAACAGGAAGTTGTTATCCCTCTGTACAGACAGTTGGTGAAACCCCATCTGGAGTACTGCATCCAGTTCTGGAGACCCTATCTCTGCAAGGACATAGACAGGATAGAGGCAGTCCAGAGGAGGGCAACTAAAATGGTGCAGGGTCTGCAACAGAAGCCATACAAGGAGAGACTAAAGGAGCTTAATATGTATACCCTTGAGGAAAGAAGGAGAGGGGGGACATGATAGAAACTTTTAAGTACCTCAATGGAATCAACAAAGTCCAAGAGGGTAGCATCTTTCAGAAAAAGAGATGTTCAAGAACAAGGACACACAATTTGAAGATGGGGGAGTTCAGGGGCAATGTGAGGAAGTATTTTTTCACAGAGAGGGTGGTGGACGCATGGAACAGCTTTCCTGAGGAGGCTGTGGGGTATAAAACTGTGGGAGAATTCAAGAATGCATGGGACAGACATAAGGCAATTTTTGTGGAGGGTAGGAGGAAATATGCTGTTGGTTAACTAGGATCTGCAGCTTGTCCTGTAGGTAGGGAAATGGGCAGACTAGGTGGGCCAAGTGGAACTTATCTGCCGTCAAACTCTATGTTTCTATGTTATGTTCCTCTGGCTGGACTTAGTGACCCAAAATGCAAGAAAAACTCAACTGTTGTCCACTACAAACTTCTTTCTCAGTTGTTTTGACTTTTTATACCTCCGTATGGGAACATAAGGAATCGGATACTTATACACGTGCTTAAAATCAAGAGAACAAGAGGTGTTTTTTTCCCCTGAACTGTGAACAGTAAATTTTTTTTGGCAGCTGTCCAAATAAATCCAGAGACCTCCCTTTCTTGATGGGCTCTTTATCTGTTATCTTTGTAAAACAGGCATTGCCCTTGCTGTGAAAGTAATTGATGGCTTTTGAGGAAAGCTCCAGCACACTCAGCTTGAGACATTTTATCTAATGTGAATAAGTGTTTGTTTTAAATTTACTGCATCTGGGCTTTAAATCTTGGGCAGCGGTTCCCCGTATAAATAGATAAATAAATACAGTGTTCCTTCCCTATCCAGTTTTCAACCTATAAATCCTATAAAATATGGGAATCCCTGTAGATCTGGGAGCACTGAATCAGTCCTCTTGAATTTATTTAGAGTAAATGCTGTGTGTGTGTGTGTGTGTGTGTGTGTGTGTGTGTGTGTGTGTGTGTGTGCGTTTGCGTGCAACCTATCCTGCCCAAGGAATGACAGCTAATAGACTGCAAGTGCTCTGTCTGCAATCTGACACTGAGTCTGACTTTTGATTTCACAAAAGCCAGAGAAAATTAGTTGCTGGAAGAAACAGAACAAATCTGTTAGACTGAGCTGGACAGATGATAGAAACAGCAGTTTAAAAAGGATTTTTTTTGTTAATATCCTGAGACGTTCCGAGGTACAATACAGTAGCATCCCCCCTTAGATGCATTTAACATAGAGCAGAAAATAGCAAAAATCAGAGGTGGGTGCACTACTTTGTAGCTGTGGAGGAATACATCCAAATGTCTAAAAAGGAAGTTCCACAAAAAGCCGTTTTAGAGCTACAGTCTGAGTGATGACAGAAGGGCTGTAGGCTCCATCCACAGCCCTAAAAAAATATTAAAATGTCATAACAAGAAATACTTATCATGCTGGGAAAGATTTTGTAACCCAAACTACAAATGCATTTCAGACGCTTCCTAGTACTATACATACATGTTAAAACAACACATGGTATGCTGGTATAGGTCATGCATCACTTATTCAATCAGGGATGGTGCATAGTTATTATTTGAAGACCATGAAATGCATAGCCTCAGCCTGTGCATACATTGTACCCCCAAAACCCGTACCACGAGTGCCAGTTGATGAGCATGAGGACACACAGTGGCCCTGGCAGCCCTGTAGTACCACCACCATGGTAACTGAACACAGTTGGAATACAGCAGTGCAACATAGTGCACCTGGTAGTCCCTGTACATGCTCACTGGATTACAAGTACACTGGTATAATACTAGAATTCAACCACACTGCCTCAGGTACTCCATTGACATGCCTCCACAATCAACTCTGTTGTGCAACCGCATTCACTGAACACCAGTGACATGAAAGCATATGCACCAGTCCCCAGCAGGCCACATTTTCCCAGTTGGCATAGTGGTTCCACAAACCCCAACCCTGTCGTGAATGTCGTGACACCCCCACAACAACAGTCCTATACCTTGCTGCTGACTGACACAGCCCTTCTCAACCTTCAGCATCCTGAGTAACTGAAGATGTTGATCGTGGATTCAGTATCAGTGGACTACCTGTGGCAGTGTGTGAGAATAACTTATTCTACCGGTGGGCAAGTATCATGGTGAGCACGTAAATATACTGCTTGGGGCATTGTGTTACACCCATGTGTTGTAACTGTGTTCAGGGGTCATGGTTGCAGTATGAAGGGATGATAGAAATAAAACAGACTCACTGAAGATTTGGTACTTAGAAAGGTGACAAATTTAAAGATTGAAGCAGAAAAAAAAAGCGCGCACAATGATATTGATTATCAAAGATTTTTGGGTGTTTTTGTTTTGTACTTTTGGCACTATAATCAGTCGAGGTGTAGAAATATCACCACAGCATGTCACAACCAAAAATATGATTTTGTTGCCATCATTATTGGTCAATAATATTGTTGCTCCCTCCATAAGTACTGCTAAAACTATGATAAGCAGTGCTTACCTGAATTAGCTGCATCTGAACAATTTTTGCTCTTACTAAGTCCATCAAAGAGTAAGAGCCAAACTTTGCTGTGTGGCCCGTGGAACAACACCTGGCGTTGCCTCCTAGTCTTACTGGAGAACCATTCATTGACACCAGTAATGTCTGTTGCTTTTGCTGCCACACATTGCGTATAGATGGAACAAGGTAAATGGACTGCATTAGATTAAATGTTCTTATTGAAATTCGTGGCATATGGAGATGTGTCTCCATATGCCACAAAATGGGCAGACTAGGTGGGCCAAGCGTTCCTTATCTGCCGTCAAAGTCTATGTTTCTATATTTCTTGTGGGGGGTAGGAAGAAATAAGCTGTTGGTTAACTAGGATCTGCAGCTTATCCATTAAGTAGGGAAATGGGCAGACTAGGTAGGCCAATCGGTCATTATCTGCCGTCAAAGTCTATGTTTCTATGTTTCTAGGTGTCAACAAATTCAATTTTCAAATGGGGCTCCCTCCACTGAAATATATTCCACATGCAGTCAAGAGGTTGCCTACGGGTAGAGTGCCAAGATGTGGTTGGGTTACCCATTGGTACCTGTGCCCATTTGGACAAACTTGCTCAAACACTGCAAGTCCTCTGAACACCCTTCTCAAATATAACTTCCCTCTTGCAAAGCAGGTGACGCATACTTGCAGCAGTAGTATAATGGCACTTTCAGGAACAACAAAGGTACACTGCTTATGTGGAAGAGTATTGCTGTTCAGTTCCGTTAACCCTTAGAAGACTGTGGACGTATATATACTTCCAAAATCTATATACGTTCACACATAATCAGTTCCTGTTAAAAAGGGAAAACAATGACACACATTCATAATTTTAATATTTCATGCTTATGCACAATATATGAACTGATACCAATCATGATTGGCATTACTGAACTGTATATGTGATGAGTTCAGTACGATATCCCTACATCACTGTGTGTCAGATTTAATATAGTATACCCCTATCTATCAATAACATGTTAGGCGGCTGTTATAAAGGCACCATTGTCATGGTACAGGTCATACAAGGTTGAATATGGCATTGTCCAGTCTGAAAAAAATAGTTTGGTAGCACAATCAACAGCAGGTCAGAGCTGTTTGATGGACAAGGTGCAAGACCAAAGCAACCAATCTATCAAACTGTCATTTTAATGGCAATAAATCTTTTCAGTGCAGAAACGTTATACCATAGTTCATAAACACATTGTTGTTTATAGAGCCCCTATCATGAGATTTAACATTCTTTGTTTACAAGGACAAAGTCATACTCAGTAATAATAAGTAGTATGACATAAATTACCTCTCATTTTCTTCAAAAATCAGAATTATCAGAATCAGTACCTGTGTCTGAGTCCATTAAATGTGATACATCCCAGTCAGGGTCATTGTCTACATCGTCCTCACAATCAGATTCTTCATCTTCATCTGACGTATGCATAGTCTCATGTTCCTTATAAGGCAATTCATCACATTCAAATGGTTGAACTTCATACTGGGTACCAACTGACATCACTGAGGTTGAGACAATAGAGACTTGCACCTCTTTGTGAATTCCAGTTGATGTTGTCTTTTGTTCCTCGTGAAAACCTCAATTTACCGGTGCCGGATGGAACACATTTTAATATTTGGCATCCCTTTGTAGACGTAATCTAGAAAAGACAGTATAAGCCTTAAATCCTTGATGATTTACTAATGTCAATATTTATCATTTATACAGCTGACCGTGTATGCAACAACAGAAAATGCAGTATTCAGTCACTCTCAATGAACTTTCATTGTAGTACAATGTCCATTTACCATTAGAATTTGTAATCAAAGGCCAACGCATCCTTGCTGATCTTATGAATTCTTGAAAAGCACAGTTCCGTATGAAATTAACAGTGGATGTTAGAGAGAAGCCATTGTAGCAGGCCACAATGTTAGAAGTAAGCCATGATTCGCTATGACCACAGTGAAAACTTGTAATTAGCAATCTTTCGTTGTTGGAACGCATGATACGTTGGCATGCCAATGTAAGGCTCTAGTATACAATTTGTACAATTTGTGTTCACACACCAGTAAGAAATTTGTTCCAACACATTGCCCAGCGTCACTCATACTTGCAAGGATACATACATCAGTTGACCATCATTTAACTTCACATTTTACCCGCTACATTTAAAGTAAGGGTGGACGTTGGCATGCCGAAATCTGTTGGCGGTAACCAGCTGTATACTGCTAGGTCAATGTTTTTCATTTGGCCCTAGCGCATGGTGTCTTAATTGTGATGTTGTTGCTGTCTGCAAGATACATCTCAAAGCTATACACTGTCAAACAGTGAAATGTAGAATAAACAGGAAAATGTGAGGACCGGTTTTGAGCACAATAATCAAGGAAATAATTTCAGGGAAGGGAGGCAGGATAAAAAGTGACCACATAAGTGAGATTAATATGTATCTTCTGCTGTTCATTCAGTTCCTAATAAAATGTTAATGCTCAGTAATTTGCACTACTCACCACTTCATCAGTCTGGCAAGCCATTTCACTGTAAGGGCTGCATTTCTCTTACTGTACTGGTGACACAAAGATTTTCGAAACAGCAAATATTTGTTTTCTCTAAGTCCATACTGGGCAGCTTCATTGTAGTTTGTGTACTGGTTCCAGTTGTTGATGATACATTCTTCCATTGCCACTGATTAATATTAAGAAGTCCAAGTTGACTAAGAACCTGAAAAATAATCGATTGTTATTTCATTAAGAAAAACAAACTGAATGAATGATAAAGTAATAAAGTAATAGAAACAATAACAGTAGTTACCTCGATGTGTCTTCGCTTTTGAACTGCAGAGCTCTGACGCTTTGGAGTTTCAGCATTGTGTGCGAAACATAGAAACATAGAATTGGACGGCAGATAAGGACCACTTGGCCCACCCAGTCTGCCCATTTCCCTACCTAATGGATAAGCTGCAGATCCTAGTTAACTAACTGCCTACTTCTTCCTACCCCCATCCCCTAGAATTGCCTTATGACTGTCCCATGCATGCTTGAATTCCACCACTGTTTTTGACTCCACAACCTCCTCCAGAAGGCCGCTCCATGAATCCACAACCCCCTCAGTGAAAAAATACTTCCTTACATTACCTCTGAGCCGCGGCCCCCCCTTATCTTCAAATTGTGCCCCCTTGTTCTTGCACACCTCTTTTTCTGAAAGATGTTACCCTCTTGGACTTTGTTGATTCCCTTGAGGTGCCAGAAAGTATCTATCATGTCCCCTCTCTCCTTTCCTCAAGGCTACACATATTAAGCTCCTTAAGTCTCTCTTCCATATATGTCTTCCGGTGCAGACCCTGCACCATTTTAGTAGCCCTCTTCTGGACTGCCTCCATCCTGTTTTATGTCTTTGCGGAGATTGGGTCTCCAGAACTGCATCCGGTACTTCAGATGGGGTCTCACCAGCTGTCTGTACAGAGGAATAACAACTTCTTGTTTTCTACTGGGATGCCTCTCCCTATGCATACCAGTATCCCCCCAGCCCTCCTTGCTGCCCTCCTGCATTGCTTGCCCACCTTTCGGTCATCTGATATGACTACCCCCAGGTCCCTTTCCATTTTTGTTGTTGTTAGTATCTCACCCCCCATTGTGTACTCTTCCCCTGGGTTTTTGTTTCCCAGGTGCATTACCTTGCACTTCTTAGCACTGAATCTAAGCTGCCATACATTTGACCATTCCTCCAACCTTGTCAAGTCCCTCCTCATCCTTTCCACCCCACCTTGTGTATCAACTCTGTTGCAGATCTTTGTGTCGTCTGCAAAGAGACATACTTTTCCTTTCAGTCCCTCTGCAATGTTGCTTATAAAGACATTGAAGAGGACCGGTCTTAGTACTGAACTCTGCGGTACCCCACTAGTAACCCCCCTTTCTTCAGAGTGGACTCCATTTACTATTACCCTTTGTGTCCTGTTCTCCAGCCAATTATTTACCCAGGCTACCATCTTGGGACCCACTCTCAAGCTGGCTAACTTATATATTAATCTTTTGTGTGGGACTGTGTCAAATGCCTTGTTAAAGTCTAGGTAGGCCATGTCCACAGCCCCTCCCTGATCCACTACTTTGGTCACCCAGTCAAAGAAATCAATTAGATTCGTCTGACATGACCTTCCCTCTGTGAATCCATGCTGCATTGGGTCCTGTGCCCCTCTGGCCTCTAGGTACTCAACAATTCCTTCCTTCATAAGTGATTCCATCATTTTCTCTATCACTGAGGTTAAACTAACAGGTCTATAGTTGCCTGCTTCTGTCCTGCTCCTACTTTTGTGAAGTGGAATCACATCTGCCCTCCTCCAGTCCTCAGGTACCACCCCATCCTCACATGATTTGTTAAAGAGGGTAGTCAGTGGTGTCACTAGTTCTACCCTTAGTTCTTTTAGAATTCTGGGATGAATCCCATCAGGCCCCATTGCTTTGTCCACCTTCAGTTTTAAGAGTTCTTTCAGAACCCTTTCTCCTGTAAATGGGCTGGTATCAACTTCTGTATCCAGAGTGTTTTTATTGTTTGGTTTAGGTACCTCCCCCTCTTCATTTGTGAATACTGAGCAAAAATATTTTAGTGTCTCTGCCTTTTCACAGTCATCGTCTGCCCCCTCCCTTTGTTAAGCCTCACTATCCCTCCCTTGGTCTTCCTTCACTCCCTGATGTACCTATAAAAAGTTTTATCTCCCCTCTTAATTATGTTGGCTATCTTTTTCTCAGTTTGGGCCTTTGCTGTTCTGACTGCCTTCCCAGCTTCCTTTAGCTTTAACTGATACAATTCTCTGTCCTGCTCCTTCTGTGATTCCTTGTACTTCCTGAATGCTTTCTTTTTCTCCCTAACCTTTCTTGCCACCTCCTTTGAGAACCATAGTGGTTTCTTACATTGTTTTGTTTTGTTTATTTGCTTCACACAAAGGCTTGTCGCCTCTGTGATGGTAGTTTTGATTATTCCCCACTGTTCTTCCACCCCTCCCTTCTGCCCATTTGCTAGTGCATTTCTTAGGCACTCATCCATTTTGGCAAATTCAGCCCTCCTGAAGTCCAGTACCTTTGTCTTTGTATGTCTTGACTCTACTGCAGTGTTTATTGTGAACCATACTGTTAGTGTATCTATGTATGTTAACGTTCCAGTCATGGTTCTGTGTGTACTAGGTTTCTGTGACTGCCACGATATCCAGATGTTCCTCCTCCATCAAGGCCACTAATTCAGAAAGCTTGTTACCCAGACTATGAGCATTAGTACTCATTGCTCTCCATTTTTTGATGGCGTTACCTCTTGTAGCACTACCCCTGTCCTCATTGACTTTGCTTTCTCCATTCACCCCAGTCCTGCTCCCTACTGACCTTTGTACCTTGGTCTTTCCCTCATTAGTTACCCTGTTTTGTAGGGGAAGGGTGGGAATTCCCTGCTGCTTATCAGTGCCTCCCCCACTTGACTAGTTTAAAAGTTTGCCAGTGAAGCATTTAAACCAATTGCCCAGAAGACTTGTTCCCTTCCTGGACAGATGCAGACCATCCTGCCAGTATAGACTGGTATCCCTCCAGGTAGAACCCCAGTCCCCAATGAAGCCAAACCCCTGTGCTCTGCACCATTTCTTTAACCATCCATTGAATTGAATGGTGCGAAGTACCTCACCTCACCCTTGCCATAGACAGGCAGCACCTCCGAGAAGGATACTGTGTGTGTTACTTGCCTTAGGCCCTTCCCCAGCTCCACAAACTCCTCCTCAACTGCTCTAATCACATGTTGAGTCAAGTCATTTGTCCCAAGGTGGACAATGACATCCAGATCAGTCTCCTGTGCAGCTGTTCTTATGATTCTGAGGATGGGCTTCCTGTCCCTCCAAGCAATGGCACCAGGCAGGCACCTTACTTCAGTTTTCCCTGCTCCCCCCAGTTCTAGCCCCCTAATAGTTGAGTCCCCCACCAGGAGCTGCTTCCTTTCCCTGTAGTGTCCTCTGCCTCCTTCCTGTGGGACTCCCTTGTGACAGTTGTCCATAACCTCCTTAGTCTCCTCTGTGGATGCATCCATAGGGGAACTATGCTCCATCAGAATGGTGTATGGATTGTGGAGTGGTACAGTTGACTGGGTGTGCCTCAGTTCCACCACCCTCACCCTCGCTGAGCCCACTGTAGTCCAACTGCTGTGCTTTCTTGGCAACCTCTGAGGTAGCGGTGTTGGCTCTGGTACTCCCTGGATGGGGGAGGTTCCCTTACTACTGTCCAGTGTGGCCTGAAGATGGGCAACCTCCTCCCTCAGGGCAGAGAGCTGTCTGCAAATAGGGCAGCATCTCAGCCTCCAGAAGGACTCCCGGAAGACTGCTGCCCCATAGCCATTACATTGCACTACTCCCCACATGTCTGTCTACTTTCTTGTTTATCCTGTTTAATTTTCTTTTATTTTTTTTTATTTTTGTGTGATTGTTTTGTTATATATAAATATATATATTACACAATGTGTATGCTTATATTGTCAGTGCAGTGTGCTACAAAGGGTATGACAGTGATATGCACCTTGCCCTCCTGAGGAATTGCTGTCAAAACACCAGGTATAAAGGAAATGCTATCAGGCAGGGGTGGGAAGGATTTGGGTCTAAATTGTGTTTTCACAAAACAATCAGCTAAAAGCTGTGTCCCACCGCTCGGATGAGTGTTGACCTTCCTGTCAGCAAGATGCCCTACATGACAATTTGACAGAGAAAATACCCTGCTAATCAAACAGAGAAAAATCCAAACAAGAGATATTGGGACATGCATCTTGTTTTAAACAAAGCTGCCCTGGAGTAAAACCAGTCACATCTAATAGCATCTGTGATATAGCAAATTGGTCTTGGGAGAAATGGTCAGCACAAATGACTGGTCATTTGGCTCCCATCCTGCCTGTTTGACTGCCAATGGCCACTGCTTACATCTCTTACTGTCTTTTGGGAATCTGTAAAAACTGTGAGTGTTTTCCCATTTTTACAACCCTCAGCGCACCAGTACTTAATGCTGTCAGTATAGTGAGCAAGACCAAGAAAGAACAGAACAGTCCTGAAAAAACAAGTCATTATAAAAGTGTTACAGTGACAGTCAGTGAACAGCTACTACATATAATGATAAACTTTTTTCTTAAATGTTAGCAATTTTTTTTAATGAATAGCATAACACATAGAAAAAAAATGACATTGAAACTTTCACATACTACAGTATGATGACACATGCTTACCACAACAAATGAAGATTACATAGAAATGAGTATGAGGAAGGTGAAGCTCCTACCAGGGAGCAAAGATCAAATGATGTAGAGTGGATCCCTGGAATCGCTAGGGCGGTATCAAGGAGGCACTGTGGATCACCCTTGATACAGGCAATGGCACAGCAATCCAGACATGGGTGATCATCCAGTGCAGGCTGAGGAAGTGGATAGGGATCTAGTACATAAAATTCTGAGACGTCAACAAGGTGAAGTAATACTGCTTGATGATTTCAATATCACAGACACAGATTGGACAATCCCAGCTGCTGCTTCATCAATGAGCCTTAACATCCTGGATTACCTACAGAGTGCAGACCTCACACAGCTAGTGAGTGATCACACCAGGGACAGCGTAATTATGGACCGACCTAGTATTGCCCAATGGGGACAGAGTCACAGATGTCCAGGTTGAGGGTCAGCTGTGATCAAGCAGCCACCACATAGTGTGGTTTAGCATGTGGACTGAGAGGCATGGTAGTCACACAAAGTCAAGGGAATTTGATTTCAGGAGGGCGGACTTCGCTGAAATGGGTAGAAGTATTAGAGTAGCCGTGGAGAAGGGGGAGGTAAAAGTGGTGTGGAGGAGCACCGGAGGTAACTATACTAGAGGAACTATGGAGAAATTTTAACTGCTGTTCAGGCCTGTGCATGTCTCTGTGTGTGTATGCCAGTGGAACCATTGAGAAATTGGAATGCATGGCTTACATGGTATCATTCCGTATGTCTGTTTGTGAGTGTGTGTGTGTGGGGGGGCAGCATTCCAGTGATGTAATATGTAAGCAATAAGACACGACTAGGTGTGGGTTATTGCCTGATAAGAGCACACCTCAGGTGCATAATGAAGCACGAGGCACTTACACTGAGTATCTTTAGCATGGGGGAGTGCTCTTATCAGGCAATAACCCATACCTTGGAGTGTCTTGTAGCGCTTACAAAATGGATCCCACAAGTAATTTATTTTTAAATAAAAAATAAACAAAATATGTAAAAGGGTTAATCAAAAAATTGCTTTTATTTTGTTTTTTAAAAGTAAAATAGTTCTCCTTTTACATGTTAGGAAGCCATTTACAGGGTGGTTGCCAGTACAGGGTGCCTGCATTCTGCAAATCCTTTAGATTACTGTTCTACCCCCCCATCAATTCTTTTTTTTTTTATCCCCCTCCTTACTCGGATGTCACCACTCCAGGCACTCCAAGGATCCCTCCTGCCTCTGCCATCCCCTCTCGAGTCCTGACACCCATCGCATGTCCCACACAGCTGCCTTCCCCATGGTATCTCGGCATTTCCCTTCACTGGGCGGTTCCCCCCCCAAAGGGGGATTGCATCAGTGGAGGGGTGACTCTAGTTCCTACCTTCTAGGCCATGGGGCACTGCTGAGACATGCGGGGAATGGCTCCCTGGAGGATGCAGATGTGCAGAGGATCCGGCGGCTGTCATCCGGCAAGCATCCAGTCATTCTTCCTCCTTGAGTTGTGGAGGGCAGTGCAGTGACATCAAGGCATACACCAACGTCCGCTCCTCCCTCCTTCCCTCCTGTTACCAGTCTGCCCATGCATTCTATACTACTCCTAGCCTCCGCTAGGAGCCAGTAGGTGCCGGAGCTGCCCTGCACCCTCCCCTCAGAGAAGGACAGCTGTCCCTGGGATGCTCAATCCTCTTCCACCCCGGCTGGTCCCCCAACGACCTGTCACAAGTGGAAATCTAACCACTACGCTGACGGGCCAGCCCTATTCTTTTTTAATGAAGAAAATACCATAGAGAACGTACTTTGAGCACGTTGATTCAGCAGCCAAACCGTCACGTTTTAACCATTGGATTTTAGTGCTCTGCTTCCTGTTGTCCGATTGAATAACTAGTTGTTTAGCAGCAGATTTGTTGCTGTTGTTAGTACTAATGCACTTGATGTGCCACTCTTGTCACTAGGTTTGATTAAAATGATAATGTACTTAAGCAGGTTTTTGAAAAATGTGGTTTTGATCAAATGTGTGGCAGCTGTTAACAGTTGAGTGCAGCCGGTGAGCCTGTTTATGAAAGCCACTGCTTTAAGCACATTTATGGAGCTCTACACTTAAATTTTTACCTGACTTCAGGAGATGTAGCCCCAACCCCATTGTCGCTGACACCTTTACCCTGCTGCAGGTTAAAGGTGTCAGTGACGGCAAAGGCATGATTTTCTTTTTCTGGCAGAAATGTAAAGCCGACGGCAGTGCAGGTCACTTGCAGCTGTCGGTGCCATGACAACAATGCACGAGCATGGAAGTAACTTGGAGCATTAATAGTAATTGTTTTTGTAACTTAAAAAATTAAACAAAAAACTTTGGGCATTTCCCCCCTATGTTTCTCTACAGAGGCAGTTACTTTTTCTGTAACTTGAACAGCTGGTGACAGTATCTCGCTTGTTCCCTCCATAAGGGGGGGTGTCAGTACACTCACACTAGGTTTCATACTAGGTAGGTTCAGAAGCAAGGGGACCATAGGCCCATAACTGCTTTCATTTTTTAATAAGCATAATATTTCAATGTATTACAACTCAATACATGTTTATCTAATCGCCTTTTGAATGTTTCTTTGGTTTAGCTTATGATTACCTCCCGGAGCATGCTATTCCATGGGTTGACTATTCATCACGTATAGAAATATTCCCTGTTGATGTGTTTATAGTACCTGCCTTGAATTTGTAGTGGATGGCCTTGACTGTTACCTTTTTCACTTTTGAAACTCATCCCCAGCTCACACATCATGTATGGATCTTGTATAATGTCATACATTAGTAACAAATTTCCTCTTAATCTTCGGAGTTCTAAGGGCATTAAATTTAATTCTGAAAGTCTTTCATCGTAAGTTTTATTCCTTAAGCTGTCTGTGCTTTTTGAGTATCTCCTCTGAACTTTTTCAAGCAATAAACAGTCATGTCATTTGTAAGGAAACCTTACTTGGGCAGCATATTCCAAGTGTGGTCTGACACAGGCGCTGAACAATGACATCAGAACTTCAGTTTTTTTTGAGCGAATATTACACCTAATGAAACATAGAAACTTAGACTTTGACAGCAGATAAGGACCGCTTGGCCCACCTAGTCTGCCCATTTCCCTACCTAGAGGATAAGCTGCAGATCCTATTTAACCAACAGCCCATATAACTCTATTTGTTTTGCTAATAGTAGAATTTATTTGCTTAGAACTACTTAAATCTTCAATGATTTGCACACCTAAGTCTTTTTCATTTTCCGTTGTTTGTAAGATTGAACCATTAATTGTATAACTATGTTTAGGATCTCATTTTCCCAGAGGCATAATTTTTACACTTGTCTTCATTTAATTTCATGCCCCAATGTTACATCCATCTGGATATTTTATCAAGATCATTCTGTAGCTCTTGTTGGTTAGTTTGTGTTTTGCAAGGGCCTCCAATTTTTATATCGTTGGCATATTTTACTGAATTATTAAGTAGGTCTTTAGTGATATCAGAGATATAGAGTTGAAACAGTGCCGGTCCCAATACTGAGTCCTGGGGTATGCCACTTGTGACCCTAGTGATATTGGACCTGCTACCTTCTATAATAACTGCTTGTGTTCTGTTCTGTAACCAACTACTGAGCCAGGTGATTATGGATTTATTAATGTGAAGATGGTGAATTTTATCAATTAACTGAATATGTGGGAGCAGGTCAAAAGTCTTACTAAAATCCAGAAAAATGATATCATTAGGTGTATTCTTATCTATGGACTCACTGATCTTTTCATAAAAACTTATGCGATTGGTGAAGGTGCTACATTTTTTAATGAACCTGTGTTACTCGTAGCTCATAGAATGTAATAAAGAAGTTATTTCCAACCTTTAATAGGCTTTCCAGTATTTTACATGTTGTTGACGTAAGACTAATTGGCCTATAATTTCCGCAGTCCTGTTTAGAACTTTTTTTTTCTGTATTGGTGCAATATATGCCATTTTCCAATCTGATGGAACACTGACCTCCCTAAGACAAGTATCAAACAGTAATTTAAGCAGAGATTTAAGAACATCAGCTAACAGAGCATATGGCCACTTATGCCATCTGGAGCCCTAAGGTTTTTTTCCCTTTTGCTGAATCAGTTTTTTATGAACCATGACCACATCAAATGTTATAGGTGAGTCATTAGTAGTTTTAATATTTATTGTATAATTTATGGAATTGTATAGACTACCAAAGTGAGTGTTTAAAGCATTTGCCATGTCGGTATTGTTTGTGAGTAATAACCCATCTTTTAATATGGGACCCACTTTGTTAGATTTTTTTTAATGAATTGATGTAAGCATAGAAATGTTTACAGTTATCTTTGTGCACATCTAGTGCTATTTTCATATTTTCATTTTGCCTTTCTAATTTCTTCTTTACATTTATTTTGAAGAGTTAAGTAAGACTGCCACTTTAGCCCAGTTGAATTTTTCATGTAATTTTTATGAGCTTTGTCCTTTTTCTTTAATAACTTTTTAATTTTTTGGTTTAGCCATTTAGGCCTTCTTTTTTGTTATTGTTTTTGAGTTTTGTAGGAATATACTGTTTACAAATATCAGTGATAGTGTTCTTAATGGAGTCCCACATTTCTTCCACAGTTTTGTTAGATAAGTCATTTGACCAATTTATATTGTTAAGGGAATCCTTCAAAGTTGCAGTATTTACCCAATTATACATGAATATGGTTGTCTTGCAGTCAGTTTGGGTTATGTTACTAACCGATTGAAAGTGAACCATGTTATGGTCGTTATTACTTAGGGGTGAACTACATCTGCAGTTATCAATTTGTAGATTATCTGAGGCCATGACCAAATCTGTATTTTTATTTTGTCTTGTGTTGGTATTTACATGTTGTTGCATGTGTAATCTAGCACAGAGAGACAGTAATTTAATACCCTTTGTTGTGGGACACATCTTTGTCTGCCAGATAATGTCCTCAAGGTTAAAATCACCCATCACTATTGTATCCTCAAGTTCCGCTGCATTTTTATTTCCTTGAGAACAGTGTCATAAATATCTGTAGGACATGTTGGAAGTTGATAACAAACCCAAGTGTACAGTGGATTACAGTGTTTATCTTTAACAGTGACCCAGATGGTTTCAGTTTGTAATTGATGGGTTTTAATGACATTTCCTACATTGGTGGAAACAATTTTTTCATCTACTCAAAAGGCAGCACCCCCACCTTTCCTCTGTTTATGGTTACATTTATATATAGTAAAACCTGGGAAGTTTTGATCCCAAGCAGATTTTTCATCACCCCATTTCTCAGTAACAGCTATAATGTGTGGCTTTTGAATATCTATTAAAGCCTTTAATTCATCAACTTTATTATTTAAACATCTAGCATGCATTTGAATCATGTTGATTTTTCTACAAGTGGTGGAGTGTGTAGTGTTAGGGATGTTTTGAATAATCATGAACTTGCCCTTCTTATATGTTGCCTCCCTACTTATTAGTTTAAATTCATATCCATAATTTTTTGCTCAAGATTTACACCTAGAATTCTAGCTCCTGTTTTATTTAAGTGTAGGCCATCTCTGGCAAACAATTCTCTTTTCTAAGCAAGATCATTGCAGTTGTCAATATAGTTTAGGTTGTGACCTCTGCACCAATTTTGCAGTCGACAGTTAATGCAATATATTGTTATGTTTTTTATGGATGAGCCCAGGGAATGAGCAGTATGCCAGAGATAGCTACCTTCTGACCTTTGTTCTTACGTTTTTGACCAATAGACACTAGATCAAAATAAATATTCTTTTCATGGTTTTCCCCTATGTCGTTAGTACCAACGTGTAGTATAATAGAGCTGTTATGTGGCATTTGCGTATTGTCAATACATGTTTCTACATCTGCAATTTTGGCACCTGGGAGGCAGTTTACCATGATGTTTTGTTTATTATTTCTGCAAAGATATTCGTCTATGCATTTAATTATGGAATCGCCAATGACCACCTTGTGTTCAGGCTGGGGGCTAGTTTCAACAGGGTTGCTAATGTCTGCAGCATTACTGGTGTCCATTTCTAGTATAGAAAACCTATCGCTGGTTGATACACAACCATTTGAATAAGTTAGTTTGCGTTTTCTAGGATTGCGTTTAGTCACATGGCACCATTCAGAGCAGTTCTCGTCACAGCTTTTTTTGCAACATGCATTTCAGGGGAAGAGCTAGTGTCAGTAGTAGGTACAATACACTGCCAAGGCAATGCCTTTTCTGTTTTTCTTTGGGTTCGGCATTTACCTTATTAACCTCTTTATCTATGCTATTGACAAATGTAGTGATTTTATTTCTATCGCATTTTGTAGTTCAGTTTTCAAATTTTTTATTTCCATTGCCATATTGGCTATAGAAAGTACATTTGTACATTTCCAAACCTGATTTATGGTATAATATGCATCTGTCTATTACCCCTTGCTTAATCAGCAGATCTAGTATTTGTTGTACCTGAGCCATCTTAAGATTAAAGTATAGTGAACATACAAACAATACCTTGACTTGATGGTAGGTGAACCACTCTACCATTTGTGTTTCAAAGCTAGTGAAAGGTCTGCACGGCACTGTATACAAAATTATTTATCTGTACCTATATCATTTAACCACAACCCTCACACCAAACAGTGGGAGATAAAGAACTGCTCACCTTCTCGCCAGCCCGGGCGACGCGAACACTGCATGAACCACGGCTCTTTCGTGTCTCATGGCATCTCCACATGATGTACACCCACCCTGCCTGAGCTCACCCAGCTCACTTTGGTGCATGGTTAAATACAGTGCTGAAACCAGGAAGTGTGCGAGTCATGTGACCCCGCCCATACTCCGGCAGCCAAACTCATGGGAAGGACAATGGGAGACCGGAGAAATGACAACAGCACTGTAAAGGAGGTGCAGCCAAAATGAATGAAAGTGGAGGAGAAGCAGAGGTACAACATCACTTCATTTTTAACAATACAGTTGTTTGATAGGCTAGGAGTTTGGGGAGCAAGAGGTGGGTGAGTTGATCGGCTGCTTGGGGTTTGGGTGAATGATGAGGATCTGTGACTGCAGGTCAGAATTTTTGTTTAAACTAGGTGGCACGTATGGATCTCCAGCTGTGCAGTATCCTTGGCAGCCTAACTAGGACCAGTCACCAGTTTATGGTTGGATAACAGCACACCAAAACGTGGCTCTTATTCAGTCAAAATACAGGAAATTTCCTACCCATTTTGTAATGCAAGCATTGCATTCTTCTATTACAAAGTAAACAAGCAATCAATGAATCAAAATTGAAAGAAGACAGATGAATGTCAGTCAGACGGTTATTTTTATCACAATTGCCACTGTGACCATTTTATATCATTAGTAAGCACTGTGTGTCTGTATCTGTGTGTGCATGCCAGTGGAACTATGGAGAACCTTGCACTGCACTTCAAGTCTGTGGTGTGTAGCCGGCCCAGTGGCACTGGGGGTTGAGACGCTGGACGCCACACCTCATGCTATGCCGGTGACCCGAGTTCAGGAGCGAGCTCAGGTGCCGGGGGTCAGCAGGGGGCAGGTGAGGATTGAGCACCCACAGGGCTGCTCTCCTCCCCAGGGGGGAGAAGGTCGGGGAGTCCCAGCATGCCAGTGGCTCCTGGTGAAGACCAGGAGTGCTACAGCATGCAGGGCAGCATGGCCTGACTCAAGGCAAGGTTGCCGTATGCCGCTGCATCAGGGGCGTGCCCACTCAGGAGGGAGGAAGGGGGGCTACGAGCACCAGAACAAGGAAAAGCCTGGTCAGCAGGAGTAGGTGGCAGCACCTGCCCCCATGCCCACAGCCTGGCCCATCCAGTCTGAGCTCCCAGGTCCCTCCACCCTGGTCCTAGCTCACATTGGAGACTGTCTGTGTAGAGCGCCCAAGGGAGGGGCAGCCCCACCCCAGCAGGGTTAAGCTGGGGGTGCCGAGTGTGGTGTTAAGGAGGAGAAGAGGGGAGGTACAGGCAAGGAGGACTTCAGGTAGGGCAGGAACAGGCAGGATGCCCAAGACAGGCCCCTGCTGAACATAACCAGAAGGAGAAATAAGTGTAAAAAAAAAGCCTGTGGTGTGTGTCTGTGTGTGTATACAGTGGAACTATTGAGAAACTGGAATTCCTGTGTGACATAATATCATTCTGTATGTGTGTTTGTGTGTTGGGTAGGTGGGGGGATGCAACTAATATAATAATGCCGAAATGGAGACATCTGAACTGAACTTGAGGTCTGTGTGTGCATCTATGTGTGTGGATAGTAGATGGACATGGAGGTGTGGAGTGGTGGGCAGATTGGTCACTGAGTGGTGGTCACTGTGGTATGCAGCTGTGGTGGTGGCCGTGTACAATCATTGTACAGCGGACATTGGGTGGTACTTACAGAGAGTGTAAATCTGATAAGATTTTGATCTTCAGTGCTGCACACCCAACTGTAGTGTTTCCTTTTTGGAAAGGGGGTGCAATGCCCAAAATGGTACGTGTCCATGCCACCGCACAACAACTTCAGAGCAAAACAATACCCACAACACCCCTGATACCACAGACACTACCACCTCCATCCACACACCAACACTAAGGACACCATACAAAACATGACACAATGGAAAAATCATGGGACATTGAATGAAAGTTAGTATACAGGTTAGCCGTGGCAGAGAACCACAAATATGGGGGTGTTGTGGAGTAAAGGGGGCTGTCCTGTGTGTGAGAGCCTGGAGCAGCTAAGGGCTGAAATAAGGCTGCTCAGGTGGGACCTGGGAGGGTGGTGTGGGAAGTCAGAGGACCAGAGCAGTGGAGGGAAAGCCAGAGGGGTGATGCCTGTGGGAGTGAGGACATCAGGCAGGGGATGGAAGTGAGGAGGAGCACCCAGTATACAGAAGTATCGTTTCCTCAGTGGACTATGGAGCCCAGGGTGGAGGAATGGCATGTGGCTTTGGTAGTATAACGGTAAGTTATGCCCTTCCTGTCCTCTGGAATACTGCTCAAAAAACTCTGCAACTCGTCGCCCTTTTGCCACTGACTGATTTCAAAAACCTTGTACATCATTCTTTTTTGGAATCCTGTAACTGTTTCAGTTGTTAACACCTCCTAGCTCAGACTCTACTTTTACTGCCTATCCCCCCTGACTATTTTCTTCCTTACCCTCCCAGCACCCTACACGTCCACAGGCGTTTCACACATGCCTGATGTCTAACCATGTCATTCATGCAGGTATCCCACTCTCCCACACCCCATCCCATGCACCTCTTCCCCCTACCTTTGCCTATCTTCTCTAGCTCTGAATACCCTGTATTTACACTGTCCTACAACAGTCTCCACAAAGGCAATACAATGCTTTACTTCATCAACCTCTTGTTTTTATGCATATTGTACTCCACTGCACACAGGTACTTGTCTTGTTTAGAAATTGCATATAACTGTTTTCTGCCTGCCTATACACCATGTCTGTACCGTATGCCATTTTTGCACTCTCCTAATACCTCATTATTAGCAATCATTTGTATCTATTGTATACTTCCTGCCTATGTACTAATGTCCAAAATGGAGTATTGTGTTGTTACTTGTTGTGAACTTAAACCAGGTCCACCTTGTAAATGAGCCTTGCTCAATGGTGTTCCACCTGGCTAAATAAAGATATTGATTGATTGATTGATAACGGGAAGGGGTAGGTATGTGAGAGCAACATTAGGGGTGGGAAATTCTAAAGGGGTGCCTTTATTGAATAGATTTGCACCAATGTCTGGAAGGAGGGAGGGGGGCAGCAGGAGAAGGTGAGGTAGGAGGTCAGGTTGAGCTAGGGCTGAAAGTAGGAGTACAGGGAAGGGGAGAGGGAACTAATCAGGGTGAGCAGGGAAGAGGAGGAAGGCAAAACAGAGTGGAGGATGGGGGAAGGGAGAGAAAAGGAAAGGGAGGAGGGAAGGAAAACTGAAGGCAGATACAGATAGTCAGAAGGGGAGGGGCAGAGTGGAAGATGGAAAAACAGTAAAGGGGATAAACTGTGGATATGGAGATAAGTTCTCCAGGGTGCAGAGGGAGCAGTTAGGTGGGCAAGCAGCTAGTACCAAAGGTAAGAAAGGAAGGACGGGGAGCTAGGGTGCAGGGGATGGAAGGGTGGCAATCAAAGGGGACTCCATAATTAGGGGTATTCACTGGGGAAGCAAAGGGGACCCAAATGCAAGCAGGAGGGTGGTTTGTATGCCAGGGATGACAGTGGGGAAGGTGGAACCAAGAATAAGGAAAATAGTAAGGGAAGTTGGAGGAAAACCTAATTTAATTATACATTTGGGAATCAACGACCTAGCTGGGGAGGAGGTTGAGGTAGTACAAAGTAGGTTCAGGGAGTTAGGGAAGATCTACAGGGAGGAAGGAAGTTCATTGACATTCTCAGAGGTGATACCAGTATCAAGGGCCAGCACAGCCAGGAAAAGAAGAATAAATATAGAAACATAGAAGTTGACGGCAGATAAGGACCTCAAGGCCCATCCAGTCTGCCCATTTCTTTTTCTACTTTATGAATGTGCCATCGGCCTTGGCTCGGTCAATGACCTATCTATTCATACTCATCTTTATTGCTCCCTTATGCCTATCCCATGCCTGTTTGAAGCCCTGCACTGTATTCATATCCACCACTTCCTGAGGTAGGCCATTCCATGCATCCACCATCCTTTCTGTGAAAAATAACTTCCTCACATTACCCCTTAATCGGCCTCCCTCTAATCTCATGCTGTGTCCTCTTGTCCTGCTGTTTTTCTTGTATTGAAACATGTTAGACTCTTTCACCTTGTTAATGCCCTTAAGGTGCTTGGATGTTTCAATCATATCACCTCTCTCCCTCCTTTGCTCTAGGGTATACTTATTGAGCTCCATTAATCTGTCCTCATATGTTTTCTGATGCAGTCCTTGCACCATTTTGGTTGCCCTTCTTTGGACTGCCTCAATTTGGTTAATGTCCTTGTGAATGTGTGGCCTCCAGTACCGCACACAGTACTCCAGATGGGGCCTAACCAGTGTCTTGTAAAGAGGGATTATTACCTCCTTCTTCCGACTTGTGATGCCCCTACTAATACACCCCAACATCTCTCTAGCCTTACCTACTGCTTTAGTGGTCTGCTTGGATGATTTCAGGTCATCGGTGATGTGACTGCCAGCAACTCCCCTCCCAGCCTATAGGTGGCTTCAGGGTTTCTCTTCCCCATGTGCATGATCTTGCACTTCTTTGCATTAAACTCCAGTTGCCACTAGTTAATGACTAGCTGAGGAAATGGTGCAGGGCGGAGATGTTTATCTGAATTGGAGACTGGGAGGAGACCTGGTCAAACAAAGCACTCTTTTCACCATACAGGCTACACCTCAGTAGGGAGGGTTTGGGAGTGCTCAGGGACAAACTGGGGGAATACATAACCACTACACTTAATTTAAACTACTGAGGGAGGCAGTGGGTGTGCAGGCCCACAGACTTCGAGAGGAGGAGGTCAGTGAACCTCTCCCCCCCACAGAGATGGATGAGGACTGGAAGGAGGAGGTGGAATGGGCGAGGACACAATTAGCAAAGGATGGAGGAGGTGAGGAACACATAACAAGGGTGCATGGAGGGGTGCACACAGAGGGAATAAATGTGAATAGAAGAATAGAGGGAAGAGAAGGAAGGTAAGATTCTAGGTGGAGGATGGTGTCTCTGAATGTGCGGAGTCTTGGAAACAAGATGGACGACCTGCAGGCACTATTAGCAGACAGGAGGGTGGACATAGCTGCAGTAACCGGGACTTGAGCAACATCACACCTTGACTGGGACCTTGCGATCCCTGGATATAAACTATACAGGAGAGACAGGAAAGTTGGAAAGGGGGGGAGGGGTGGCAGTTTATATCAGGGAGGAGATAACTTGCATGAGGGAGGAGTCAGAGGAAGGGGAAGCGGAGACATTATGGGTTCAGTTAAGCTGTAATAGAGGGAGAAAGATGAGGTTGGGGGTGGTTTACAGACCACCCAATCAGGATGAGGAGAGGGACAGGTAACTGAGCTCACAAATATTGGAAGCTGCGGGGAAAGGAGAGGTGGTAATTGTGGGGGACTTCAACCTGCCCAAGGTGGACTGGAGCATACCCTTCCCAACATGTTCTAGGAGTCAGGTGTTACTGGAAGGACTGCAGAGTGGGTTCCTGACTCAGAGCATCACTGAACCAACAAGAGTTGAGGCAATTCTTGATCAGGTGCTCACAAATGGGGAGCATGTACAGGAAATAATGGTCAGGGAGCCACTGGATGAAAGTGACCATTGCACAGTGTGGTTCCAGTTGGATATGGGCTGGGAAAGCATCCCAACTAAGATCAAAATCTTGGATTCCAGGAGGGCGGACTTCAGGAAAATGGACGAAGTGCTAAGGAGCCATCTGGCAGTTATCAGAGTAGATATGGGGCTGGACCAAAGGTGATCCATCGTTAAGGAAGGAATACTGGTTGCCACAGATGAGTGCATTAGGCTCAGGGGGAAGAACACAAAGGCCAAAGTGCCCATCTGGTTCAGTTCTGGGTTTGCCCACTTGGCCTATAGAAAATTCAGGAAGACCAAGAGAGAGGTAGATAGCGAAAATTACCAAGAGTTGGCTAGTGAGGCAAGCAAGGAAGCCCGGCGAGCACAGGCACAGAAGGAGCTGCAGATAGCTGAAGGAATTAAGAAGGGGGAGAAGGCTTTATTTTGCTACATAATGGAGCAAATGGACAAGAAGGTAGGGATTGTTAGGCTTAAGAAAGGGGTTGAGTAGGTGGAGGATTATGGGGGAATAGCAGAGATACTAAATGAATACTTCTGTTCCATCTTCACCAGGGAAAAGGATGGACCAGTGTCCTCAGGAGAGAAAAGAGAAGCAGGAGGGAAGGGAACACAGATGTAGTGATAGAGGAGGATAGAGTGAGGTAGGGGTTGTTGGCATTGAAGGTGGACAAATCACCAGGCCCAGATAGATTACATCTACAGGTACTAAAGGAACTGGCTGAGGAGCTGGCAGGGCCACTAGCAGACCTATTTAATAGTTCACTAGAGTCAGTCATGGTACCACAGGACTGGAGAGCAGCACATGTAGTGCCCCTCCACAAAAGTGGGCCCAAGGATGATCCAGGGAATAACAGACCAGTCAGTCTGACCTCCATTGTGGGCAAGCTCATGGAGACCATACTAAAGGAAAGGTTGGTGGAATATCTACAGGAGCATGGTCTCCAGGGTGTGAGGCAGCATGGGTTCATAGGGGGAGATCATGTCAAACAAATCTGATTGACTTCTTTGACTGTGTCACTAAGACGGTAGACAGGGGCCAAGCGGTAGACATCCTCTATCTTGATTTCAGCAATGGCTTTGACTCTGTGCCCCACAAAAGGTTGATCAGGAAGTTGGTGGATCTCAGGGTTGGGTAAAAGATAGCCAGATGGGTGGAAAACTGGCTGATGGACAGAACCCAGAGGGTGGTTGTGGGGGGAGAGTTATCTGGCCACAGAGAGGTAACCAGTGGGGTCCTGCAGGACACAGTGCTGGGGCCAGTGTTGTTCAAGGTCTTCACCAATGACATTGGGATGGCATTAAGGGCAAAATGTGCCTATTCATGGATGACACCAAGCTCTGTGGGAGAGTGGACACAGTTGAAGGGATACGGGACCTACAGGAAGATCTGGAAAAGCTGGGGAGGTGGTTAAGGATCTGGCAGCTTGGCTTCAATGCCAAGAAATGAAAAGTTATGCATATTAGAGCCAAGAATCCCAAGACATATAGGATAGTGTATGACTACATGTTCACAACAGGGCTATTCTTTACCCGAGCCATTACTGTGATGATTGGTGACCTCAAGAGCACAGCCTGAGAGGTCCTTCAGTCATCACAGTAACAACGAGGGTAAAGAGTAGCCCTGTTGTGAACACTTAGTCATACACTTTTCTATATAGTGCATGGTCTAACCATATATGCAACACAAATACAAGGAGACAGTAGTAAGCAGGCAAGAAATGTTACTATGATACAACACATGCTACTTTTTTTTTTTACAACAGGGTAAAACAGTAAATGGTATTAACAAACTTAAATACATAAATGCGAGAAGACTCACAGTTTTGCTGCAGCAACTGAGGAGACACAAGATGAGAAGGGGAACACAGTTAACATACAAATTGTTTGACTTACTTTACTTTATGAACGAACAGGCAGTCTGATGGCTACAGTAAAGCGATCAGTTGGCTTCTCTCAATCTACCCCCCCCACCGCCCTGCAGCAAGTGCCGTGACCTGCCAAACTAAGCCCCAAAATACATTGCCCTGCCTATTGTGAGACTGTATTGGCTGCTGATTTTACAAGAAGGCTTTGCCGTGGTAGAACGAAAGGATAGGTTTTGACAACTGCCAAAACTTACAGATGGAGGATGTTCAAGTGTAACATCAGTACTGCAGCAGAATGAAAAGTCATTCTGCTGAACTGAGGACATCACTACTAATGCAGAACGTTTTGAAAGTGATGAAAATCAGTTGTGAACTACGTTCCACCATACACTATAGAGTACTACTGGGTGGAGTCAGAGTATCTGTATCAGAGGAGGAGAAGGACCTGGGAGTGATGATCACTAGTGACCTGAAGCACTCCACGCAGTACAAGAAAGCAGCAGCAAAGGCAAACAAGATGCTGGGATGCATAGCTTTGGGGATCGGTACTAGGAGAGAGGAGGTTATGCTGCCCTTGTACAGGTCACTGGTAAGGCCGCATCTAGAATATGGAGTTCAATACTGGTGCCCACACCTCAAAAAGGACATTAACCTGCTGGAGAAGGTCCAAAGGAGGGCTACAAAGATGATAGTGGGTCAGCAGGGTAAGGCATACAAGGAGAGGTTGAGGGCACTGAACATGTACTCCCTGGAAGACAGGAGAGAGAGAGAGAGAGAGAGAGAGAGAGAGAGAGGACATGATTGGGGCCTCCAAGTACTTGAAATGGATAAATAAGGTTGATAAGGAGAGTCTCTTTAAGCTGAGTGGCAACCATAACACTAGGGAGCACAGTCTTAAGCTGGAGGGTGGGAGGTTTAGGAGGGAGGTCAGGAAGCACTTCTTCACAGAGATGGTGGTGGACACTTGGAATGCAATGCTGGAAGAGGTCATCTTGTTGAAGCTTTAAGAGAGGCTGGGATAGGCATAGGGGAAGGTAAGGATCAGGGTAGGAGGATGGGAGGTGGGATGGAGGGCAGGGACATTAGCTCAAGCTGTGGACCCTGCAATACAAGCAGACGTGACAGACCAAATGGCCTTCTTCTTATGTTCGTATGTAATAACATTAATAATGAAAATAGCTTGTGCTCATACTGTAGTTGCTTGCCAGATACACATTGAATGTATGAACAACAAAGTAATGCATCAAGGGTGTGCATTGCAGAACACCACGTAAAGGCATGCACACATTAAAATTAGGGGAATGCTTGCTGACATGAGAAAGAAAAATAGATAATGCAGTACAGCTAGAACTCTTGCATGCAGAATGAAATTGTATGTTCGGGGGGAAGCAAAATCCTTGCTAGGAATTGACTAAATAAATTAATGTACATACAACACTGTTTAGAAAACAGTGACTGACTGTAACGCATTCAGTTTTGTATCTGGACGAATAATATTGGGGTATGACTGATCTATCACCATATAAATGTAATGAAAAACTATAGTACTGATGCAAACGGTCAAGGATTTATGTTACATCATGACACTAACTTTATGTTGCTTGTACAAAAAAGAGTGTCACAGTGATGGTAATTAGGTGTCAACAGGCGACGTTTTGATAGGAAGTCATACAGAACAAGCATTTGTCCATGCCGAATGTTCACTTGCAGGAATTTGTAGTGGTGTTTGGCACTTATAGCACTAAGTTCAAACCCCTTTGAAATACATTGTGCCGGATACCTGTTTCTTTAGTTCATGATCCAACTTTGAAGAGTGAAGATGTGTCTGTTGTCAGAGACGATTATGGCACTGGACCTTGGGGTGGGTACGTAAGGGCTTGCGGGGGCTGAGGCGCTGAGTGGATGGGTTGGGGGATAAGAGTGCAACAGACAATGACAGACAGTTTTCTCATTTTTAGGTGAAAAAAATAAGAGGATTCCTGGTTGCAACACTGGGGGATTGGGCACCCCTAGTGTCACTGTTAAAAGAAGTCACACCACAGCTAATGTAGAAGGCAGGGGGATGTCTGAGGAGGCAGGAGCCGGAAAGAGAGAGCAGTCTGCAGAGCTGCAGGAGCCAGGGGAGGAGCCAATTAAATGCCTGCAATACCTGTGCCACTGTCACTGTTGATGGGGTGAACATGGGCCTTCCTTGAGTGCCGGGAATCCAGTTGCAGCGGCCAGCAGGATGCCGAGCCGCTGATAAGGAGAGCCGCACCCACGGCTATCGTGGATGCAACCAATCAATGGAGAGGCTTGCCTGGTGTTATGTGGGGGAAGAGCTCCTCCCCCACAGCCTATTTAAGGCATCCAGCTGACTTCCGCTCTGCTTAGAGCAAGTTGCGCTCACCGTTGTCGTCGCTGGTCCATGGCTGCCCCTTTGCCTTTTGTCCACCCATCCTGCCGTTTGTTTAGTTTTCCATTACTTCCCCCTCCCTCCATTCATTTTTCTTTCCTTCTTGTTTGTGCTTGGATCTAGCTCATTTTCCTGCTGCCTGTTCATTTCTCACTGCTTGCGTTTTTTCCTGTGCCCCCCCCCCCCGTTTGTTTCTTTTTTTTGTTTGTTCTTGTGGGCCTAGCTCTTCTGCCTGCTGCCTGTTTAGTTTCTCCATGCTTCATTTTCTTGTATTCCCTCCTGCTTGCTGCCTCCCCTTGGGCAGCCCAGCTCCATACCTAGTCCATCGCGCTTCCTCTGCCTCCGGTTAGCTGCGTTCGTCACCGCAGTCACCGACTATCTGGTTGCTCTGCGAACAGCATTTGCAGCTTCACCTTCAGCTTCCAGCTCATCTGGCCGCCCATCTGAATTGTCTGCTTTGTCAAGAAGCACCTTGCTTCTCCTGTTTCTGTGCCTGCCTGCTATTTCTCCATTGCTCAGCTCCCTTCCGATCACACTCCACCGGTGCAACTACGCGCTCCTGTGAAGCACTCTCTTCCATGGCTCGTTCCTCTCCTGCCTCAGCCTTTGCATCTGCCATGAAGATTTCCCAGTTTTGGTTGCTCTTCCTGGGACGCAATGTGTGACTTAATCCTCGGTGTGGGGACACATCGCGGCATGAAGCTGCCAGCTCTGCATGATGTGCTATACATAGTATTTTTCTGCTGCTAGTTTGTTTGCCTTTAGTCATTGTATCTACGGTGCGCTGCAAGTCAGCTCAGCCGCTGCATTTCCTTCTCTGCCTTTCCAGCATTATACCTGTCATCCTGGATTATTCATTCCCTGCCTCCCTGCCTCCCTGCCTCTCCACCTCCTGCCTCATCAATCAGGGACAAGGATTCCAACACTCGAGGACTATGCCCAGAATCAGAGACCATCTTCACATAGGTGATTTCCACTCGGGAAGCAGGTTGGCTATGATTCTTAGTGCACTGCATTTACTAGATGGACCATATCTGTAGCCTTATGTTTGGCATTGTTTGTTTATAATCCCCACTTTAGCTGTGGATGCACTTAACTTTAAGAAGGACACAGCACGCTTTGGAAGCTCAGTTAGAAGTCCCCACACAAACCAGGGTTTATTGAGGGGTATGCCTGCCTCTCGCCTGTTCTCCCTGTGCTTGGCACTCTATAATTGGCTTGCTGTTACCTTTGCATTTGATGCTGAAATATTGGGAAGTGTGCTTCTTCCCTTCATGACTATTCCAATGCCCTACGGCTCCTTGGCTCCTACTCCGCTCGTTAATTACCCTAGCCTCCATCGGTTCTTCCCTTTATGGCTTCTGCATGTCTTATATGGTTCCTCAGGCCTTATCCTAGGTGTGCTTCTGGATCTTCTATTCGGCTCCTCGACCATGCTTGCCTGCACTGCTTCCAGGATCGCACCTTTGCCTCAGTCATACCATTCCAGATTCACAAAGTTCATTGCCTCGCCAGATTGCCTACTCTTCTGCCAAGCTCTTCGCTGCAATCCCTACCTTCCTCGATCAGGATACATCAGTCTACAGCTTTGTTTCACCTTCCTAAGTCTGTTTTACAGCTCCACTGCTACTTCGCACTTCCTGGCTCAGCTACTGCCTACATGCAATATCTTCTCCTCTACGCCCGCCTCGTCCGGCTCGGGGCTTGGAGATTTGCAGCCTCTACTACCTGCCTTCGCCCTTCGGGCTGGGAGGTTTACCTACTTCTGCCCTTCTTCTGCCTCGCCCTGCTCAGGGCCTGGAGATTCACACATGTTACTATATGCCTATCTGCTGCTGGTTCAGCCAGCTAGAAGCTCCTTCCCTTGGATTCGCGTCTGGCCATTTCTTCGATTATCTGTTCTTGGATGCTTTGCCCTGCCGCTTCCGTATGACATTACTGCTGCTTCACCTTGCCGAGATGCTTAGTTGAGCTTCTCTTGAAGAACTTCCTTATCCTGGTTGTGTTTCCCACTACTTGGATCCGTTACGCTACTCCACTGACTGCGCATTTTCCATTCTCTCCATCTGGGACTTTCATGCTCGACTTTTCAAGTTTTGTCAAGTTATGCTGCTTCACATGGACTACCTGCAGTTCAGACATTCTTCCTCTCGTCCTGTTGCCATTTCTCTGCCTAAGTCTCTTCCATGCGATCCTTGCCTTCCTTGATGTGGATACATCACTCCTCAGCATCATTACATTCTCTAAGTCTGCCTTACAGCTGCAATACTACTGTGCTCAAGATGATTCAAGATGCATCTCATGGAGGCTCTATGCGACACTTATTCTACTACCCGACCTTCATAGGTATAGCTGCGTTCATGTTACATGGAGCTACTTGCCTTTTCGTACCTCTCCAGCTGATGGATTGCTGTGCCTCTCATCGAGGGTCTATCTACCATGCTCAAATTCTGCCAGCGGACATTCCTGGGTCTGGCTGCGCTTTCCATATTGGAATCAGCCGCCTCTCTCCTACCTCACCAGCTATCATTTCAGCTGCACTTTCTTCAGGGGCTGATTGCCACGTCCTGTTCCTTCTCATTTGCCTTCGTGGGTACAATCCCTGCTCCTACTACCTCTCACTTCGGATTAGCAGTCCAACTGCTTTGCTTTCTTTGGGCTCACCATATTTTACTACTTGGATGCTTCTTACCTCGCACCAGTGTCTCAGATTGTCCTCTACAGCTTGCCATTATTCCAGCTCAGCTCTACAGCCGCTGCGTCATATCAATTCCTAAGACTATACTTCACTTATCAGAACTGGATTCATCAGTCGTTAGCTAGGCTACAAGCCTTCTCTCATTACATGTACTATACAAGCCCTCTATTAGAAATCAGGAAGTCGTACTACTTCTATTCATCCTGCCTCATTGACGTCAAGTTTTGATGCAACTATCAGCATCTGGTCTCCTGTATTGAATTCTTCAGTCATCAAATTCATCTCCACCATTATACATTTCCTGGATTATGCCCAGGGCCCCGAGTTTTCCTCGATTCCGCGGATGCGGCAAACCGTGGAAATATCCACGGAATTTGCCATCACCTTAATTCGCGTCACCGCAGAACAAACGTCCGCTTCATTTGCGGCCAGGGGTGCCCAATCCCCGTCGGCTTCACTATCCCTCAAATGCTTACATGCCATGCTGAGGCCCATCCCACCGTGGCAATCAATGATTTTGCCGGGGTGCCCAATCCCCATCGGCTGAAAGCCCCCAAGGTCCTTGTGCCCGCTGAGGCCCACCCCAGCGTGGCAAGCGTGTAATAGTTTTTTGCCGACAGAGGTGCCCAATCCCCGTCGGCTGGGCACTTCCCAAAAGTCGTTTTGCCACACTAGGCCCACCCCAAGCGTGGCAAGCCCGATCCAGCTGACGTCTTTTTTTTCCCTGTAAAACAAAAACTGTCCCACGCGCGTCTCCCAGCCCCTCCCACATCCGCACCCACCCACTGCGCACCCAGCTTCCCCACACCCCCCATACTTACCTCCGGACTCCGCGCGACGATCTTGTTGGACCGGGAACACGTCTGCACTCTTCAAGGCGACCGCGAACTGAGGAAATGCGGTAAGCTGTATAATGGGCTAGATAGGAGGGTTCAACTTTATGCATATCTCAGGCATTTTGAGATTTTGCACCAAATTTTCAACATGGGGTTTCTGGGACCCTTCTCTTGAATGATGTCACTGTCATGGTGTTAATCGGGCTCAAAGGTGATTTCAGCGCAGTGACTGAAATCACCCTTCGGCAGAGCTACCGCCATGACAGTGACATCATTCATGAGAAGGACCAAAACTCATGTTAGTATTAAAAATCAAAAAATGACTGTTTAACCAGCGTCGTTGCGCAGTTCTCATGGGCTCGTAAGTTGCTGAAATTTCAATATTTTCACTCAGAGTTCCAACATTGCCATTTCACCACACTGTCTTATGAGTAGTACAGCTGTCATTTTCACATCTCACCCAAAATGTGTTTCCACCCTGTAGCGCAGAATGGCGCAGTCAGTGTATCTTGAAATCAATGTACGGACAAATTAAGAAAATCACAGTGACACTGTTCATGAGCAGAGGTCTTGAAATGGCTATGTTGAAATTTGTGAAAAAATTAAAAAAATGACTGTTTAAGGAGCGTCGTTGCACAGTTCTCATGAGGCTCGTAAGTTCGCTAAATTTCAATATTTTCACTCCAGAGTTTCAACATTGCCATTTCACCACACTGTCTTATGAGTAGTACAGCTGTCATTTTTCACATCTCACCCAAAATGTGTTTCCACCCTTGTAGCGCAGAATGGCGCAGTCGGTGTGCGAAATCAATGTTCCGGACAGATTAATAAAATCACAGTGATACTGTTCATGAGCAGAGGTCTTAAACTGGCTATGTTGAAAATTTGGTGACAAACACCCATAAAATGACTGTGTTATGAGCGTGCATTGTGTCAGATATGGCAAAAAAAACAAAAAAAGGAAAAAAATTAAGGGTAAAAATGTGCCTCAGAATTGCCGCAGAAATTGGTGTTGAGTGCCGCAGAAGTTCTGAGGCAAATGAGAACCCTGCAGCAGAACTTTGCTCCGATGTGCCGCAGAAAAATCGGGGCCCTGATTATGCCCTATATCAACTGAAGTCCAGAAGAAGGTTCTTCATATATCCACTCTCCATCATTCCGAATTGTACATGGATTTTCTGACTTGAATTTTATTAGGAGGAAATTACTTCACTGGACATTTACAATTCAGTGTCTTAAGCTCCGTTTATCTGGATTGAATTCTATAAATTAGAATTCAGATATTAGCTGATTAATTTAGTTTAATTAGGATCTCTCTCCTTTAGTATGCCCAGAAGGACGGGCAGGTCAGTAGCCACGGGTCCTTAGAGGTTTCCCTCCAAGGGGGTTTTTCCTCTCCTGAGTGCTACTGGTCACACTCTCCGGAATTGGACGAGGTGATCATCTATTCATATCATTAAATTGATATGCACGATTCTTCAGCATTTAGTTACAGAGCAATCATTGATATTTATTTTTTGGGGATTTCATAATTCTAAACCAAGCTTCCTTCCCACAGGTGGGATACAGAGAAAGGCCAAAACCATCAAATATTATCAAACGACTCATTTCAAGCATCCAAGTACCTAAGCACAAACATTCTATACTACTGCCTAATGAACATTGTCCTCTTAATGCTTGCCTCTGTATCCAACAACCATATTCATCATTTACTGTTACATAAGCACTGAGCTATGAACCACACATAATGGAAAGGCTTGCCTGGTGTTATGTGGGGGAAGATCTCCTCCCCCACAGCCTATTTAAGGCATCCAGCTGACTTCCGCTGTGCTTACAGCGAGTCGCGCTCACCCTCCATCCTCCCTGACACCTCCTCCTTCTGCGGCACTCTTATCTCACTGGGGGCATTCATAATTCTAAACCAAGCTTCCTTCCTACAGGTGGGATACAGAGAAAGTCCAAAACCATCAAATATTATCAAACGACTAATTTCAAGCATCCAAGTACCTAAGCACAAACATTCTATACTACTGCCTAATGAACATTGTCCTCTTAATGCTGGTCTCTGTATCCAACAACCATATTCCTCATTTACTATGTTACATAAGCTCTGAGCTATGAACCACACATAATGGATTTCCACATTTTCACTGTCTGTTCTTCTACCAAAGTTCTTTATACCCTGCAAAAATCAGGCAGAAATTCTACACCATATGGCTGCAAGGCGATGAGGAAAAACAACAAAACCGGGTGGTTTGTCACTGTTTTTCACTACTGTATCTGGATCTCAGAATTCGCACATCTGACTGGAAAAAAAACTTTATACAAAATTTCATGCAGATCCGTTGATCGGTTACAAAATTATTAAAGCGCAAAAGTTCAAGTTTAACACAGAAGTGCTGCTCAATCCTAACTATAGAGGCACTGTTGCGCCTCTATAATGTATGTCGCTGGTGAGGCCACATCTGGAATACTGTACTCAGTTTCACACTCCTCATCTAGAAGGACAGGGATGGGCTGGAGACAGTGCAACACAGGGTGACCAAGATGATTCAGGACCAACATGGCAGATCTTACAAAGATCGTCACAAGGCACTGAACATGTACTCATGGTAGACCAGATGAGCAAGAGGGGATATGATAGAGAACTTCAAGTTCCTTAAGGGAATAAACAAAGTGAACTGCAAGGAACTATTGTGCAGGAGTACACAGTCAAGAACCTGAGGTCACAAGTGGAGACTAGCAGGTCAAGAGGGATGCGAGGAAGTTCTGTTTTATGGAACGGGTGACAGAGCCATGGAACCGTCTGCTGGCGGAGGTGGTAGATGTCAACACATTAAATGGTTGCAAGCATGGCTGGGAATGTGTGAAGGGTTTGGTGATTGCTCAGGTTGGTATCAGCAGGGAGGGGAGCTGGGGGGTGGCCCAGGAGAGATAAAACCCTATATGGACAGTAGGCACTGTGGCACATAGGAAACCTCAGGCAGACTAGATGGACCTTTGGTCTTTTTCTGCTGCCATTGTCTATCTTACTATTCAAAGTCCAGAAACACAGCTAAATGCTTGACCTGCACAAGCCAGGAATGCAACTGAATACTCAACTTGAACAGGCCAGGAGACCAACTGAATGCTCGACATGCAGTGGCCAGGACAGCACTTCAGTGTTTCACCAGGCCAGAACTGCAATTCAATGCAAGAATGTAACTGAGTGCTCAACCTGTAGCCTGTGAATACAAGTAAATGCTCAGCCTACACAAGCCAGGAACACAACTGAATGATCAACCTGTACAGGCTAGGAATGCAACTGAATGCTCAAACTGCACAGGCCAGGAACACAGTGGAATGCTTGACATGCACAGGACTGAAATGCAACCAATTGCTTAACCTGTACAAGTCATAAATGCAATTAAATGCTCAACCTGCACAGGCCAAGAAATGCAACTGAATGCTCAACCTGTACAGGTCAAGGAAAGCAGTTAGTTGCCCAACCTGCACAAGCCAAGAATGTAACTGCGCTCCAGAACCTTGATTCCCCTCTCTCACCACCAGGGGCTCTCCCTCTGCAGCACAACAGACGACTCTGAACAAAGGTATTTTATTGGATGGAGAAAGACCGATTGTTGAAGGTACCCGCAACACTTTTTGTATTGCGGCTCACAACTTCACATAAATGCCAGGGGCATCGGCAGGCATATGCACTATACTCAGCAGAGTACCGTAAGAAAAAATCAGGCAGAGGCAACAAATCAGGCAGGGGCAACAAAAAAGAGGAAAGCAAGGACATTATGAGTTACATTGTGTCTGCACTGTGCTGAGCCTTTCTGCCTTTGCTGTTCGCTATGGGGCACTGATGCCACCAGCCAACTACACAAACAAGAACACCTTACCAGGCAGGCAGGAAACCAAAGGAAGGAGGATTACAGGAAGAAACTGACTACCTGAACTCAGACATGGTAAATGGGGGGGGGCTATTGGGGGTGACGTGGCAGTGCATATTTTGGTTTATGTTTACATAATGGGGGGTGGTCAACAGTGCATCAGTTCTGAGTACAAGTTTAAAATTCCTGGCTACACACCTGATAAATGCAGGATACTTGTTAGTTGACTTCTGGCTTCAGTTTGTACTAAAAACTCGATTTAAAGTTGAGGAATGAGCATTAAAAGGATGCTCCTTGGAACTGCATGGAGCACAACCCCACACACTCCCTATACTGATGTCACAAAACATCTGAGAGTGAGGGGGGGCGAGCCAGAAATAAGGAAGTGGAAGGGGTTGATTGACCAGCCCCACATGTGCAAATTATGATCCTTTCCCTTCCAAAAGGGGCATCACTAAAAAATGTGCAACCATGACAGAGGAGCTCCTATTCAAGTAAGGGAGCTTCTGGTTTTCTTCTTTTGAGCACAGAGAAAGGTGCTCCTTACAACTGAAATTAGTACTTCAATTTTAAAACGCATTTATATGTGTCAGGAGAGCAGCATGAGAGGAAAGTATGTTTATTTATTTATGTTTTAATTAAAGCAAGTCTTATTTTTAGGGCCTTGTTGAAGGTTATCAGTGCATAGAGGTATCAGCCATATTCTTGATGGCAATCCGGAATCACTGAAGTGGGTCATGGAATTCAGTATGTGATTTGCCCAAATTCCAAATCCAGCTGCCTGAACTTGTTCCAACTTAAACACTTCTATGGGTCTCGGAACTTGTTTAGCCAATCAGGAAGAAGAACATTTTCAATCCATGTTATATATATCAGTTCCTCTAGCCCTAGTGGGGCCATGAGTCACAAGGTGCAGCAACATTAACAAAGGTAACCAAACTCCTGGAGTGCATCATGCTATTATTAAACTAAAATGTTTTCAGTATTTTCAACAAACGTTTGTATAGTTAAAATCTTAACTGCTGTATTGCACATGGGGATTTACAGCCATTAATGTAAGCCTTTTAGAATGCAGCCATCTATGCAGAATGCTGTATTTCCAACCACTGGTTTATAGTAGTCCATCAAGTATATCCCACAGAGTTAGCACACAAATAAAAAACAAGAAACATTCTGCGTCAAATCACTTAAAAAAACATAAACCCTGGCAGTATTCGGCATATATCACAGGAACGCTCTGTTCCACCTTGAAGCAAGAGTGGATGCAAGAAAACAAATGGAAAAGAAGTTCTGTTAAATACCATGACTCATCTAATATGAAAAAGTATTGCACCTAAATACAGGACAGAGCAATAAACTGATCAGTGATGCTAGAAAGAATGACGACTTCAGAGTTTACGTGGTGTCTGGTAATTTAAATTGTTACAAAAAGTGAAGCCACCTGTACTCATCCAACCTCAACAGAGGATATACCTCTGCAAAAATATGCTAATTACTCTGGAAATATATTCCAACTTTTTATTACACTAACAGTGACAAAAGTTAAAAATTTCACACACTCACAGTTCAGCAGCAGAGTAATAGATCAATACCATCTCATATCAGTTGGCTGTCACACACTTTTTCTAAACTGACTAGAGACTTATCAATGTTCTGGGCATTGTCCTGCGACAGTACATAAAATGTTAATGCCTCCCCCCCCCCCCAAAACCTGCTGGCACCTGTAACAGGTATTGTAATTTTGGGCAGATATATCAGTCCATTGTACAGAAAGGGTTTTGTCAGTTAAAACAACAAAACAACGTAATAATACCTAACATCTGGGGGGATGGTGGGAGACTTTGTGTAAGATAAATTTTAGTACACCACCCTCAACGTAAAACATATATAATATACTATATAAAATGCTGGCCTCAAAGTAAAACATATATAATATGTTGGTGTTTTTGTTTTACAAAACTGACAAGCTGTGAATCACAAGGCTCAAGATATTCTTTGTTATGTCCCAATACGTTTACTGTAAATGCACCTTGTTTTTATTTACAATTAACATACCTATTACAGTCAAGCTGAGATGTAATATCTTATTTTCTGTGAGGTCCTGCTCTGCAGATATTTACAGCTGGGTGGACTGAAGCACCGAGCGGTTATCTGAAATACATAGGGATTACACAGCATATAAGCGACTGTGGTGTGGTTCAAACCCAGGTCTGTGTTCAATGCATCTCTCTATTTTTATGTTGGCTCGCGCTTGTGCACAAGTCAACATATTGCAGTAGTAGCAGATTTGGAGGTGCAGTCACTGTGGGCGAATGCAGGGGACGCATCAGTAGGTGCATCCCTCATTCCCCTATCAGCCAGCATGCAGGCGCCATACCAGCAATTCGGAATGTGGCCACCAGATCTAAGAAAATGTCCACTGCAATGAGAAGCAAGCTTCTTATTGCAGCGGCACAATAACAAGCCTCCCAACGTAAACATGGTGGCACTGACTGCCGCCACCTGACTACAAGGGGGCCCAGTCCCCCTGTCGCATGCCCTGACCCACTTCATTTGCTGATGGGGAGCCACACCCCGCGCATAATGACCCCTCAGTGTGCCGAGGGGTGCCCAATCCCCCGGCATCATGCGCTCCCCCAACTGTCTTTCTTTGCCAACGAGGGCCCAATCTCTGTCAGCTACAGTCCCTCCCTTCCCTGTTTATTTTGCAGATAGGGGAGCTCACTCCACATCAGCATAATGTTCCCCCCATCTGTTGTGTGCCAAGAGGGGTGCCCAATCCCCCTGTGCTCTTGCCCCCCCTTTTGTATGTGCCGATGGGGGTGCCCAATCCCCTGTCGGCTACAGCCCTCCTCTCCAAAACAATCAGGTGGCACGCTGGGAGCCCACCCCAGTGTGCCAAATGTCCCTGAAAAAAAGTCCTACGATGTTCCTTTTTTTTTTCACCTATAAAACAGAACATGGTCCATCGTGGTCTCCTGCCCCTCCCCAACCCGCTCACCCTCTGCGCACCCTGCCTCCTCACACCCCCTCTCACCCCATACTTACCTCCACAGTCCAGTGCGACGATCTTCGGTGGATCGAGAACACGTCTGCACTCTTCAAAGTTGACCGCGAACTGAAGAAATGCCGGTAAGCTGTATAATGGCATAAATAGGGTTTTTTTCAAATTTGGTGCATCTCAGGCATTTTGGGGAATTTTGACACCAAATTTTCAACATGGGGTTATTGGGACCCCTCCTCATGAATTCAGTCACTGTCATGGTGTTATTCAGTCCCAAAAGGTGATTTCGCAGTCACTGTGCGGAATCACCTTTGAACTCGATTAACCAGCGACAGTGCCACTGTTTCATGAGGGAGCTCTCAAAAGCCTATGTTGCAAATTTGCGGGAAAATCTAAAATGGCTGGTTTTACGAGTGTGCATTGTGCAGTTTCCACGCACACTCGTAACTTCGTGAATTTGTAATATTTTCACTCCAGATTTTCAAAATTGGCATTTTTCAACATCTCCTGATGAACAGTACAGCTGTCATTTTACATATCCTGGCCGAAATGTGTTTTCGCATGTGCAGCACAGAATAACGCGGTCACTGCACAAAATCAGTTTCCGGGACAGTTTGAGGAAATGACGGTGACACTATTCATGAGCAGAGGTCCTAAAATGCCTATGTTGAAAATTTGGTGACGAAAGTCTGTAAAATGACTATGTTACAAGTGTGCGCTGCGCAGTTCCCATGCACCCTTGTAACTTCGCAAATTTGCAATATTTTCATGCCACATTTTCAACACTGCCATTTTTTCACACCTCCTTATGAACAGTATAGCTGTCATTTTTCACATCCTGCCCAAAATGTGTTTTCGCACCTGCGTCACACAATGGCGTGGTCAATAGGAAATCAACTTTTTGGACAAATTAACAAAATCATGGCCGGACCAGTGGTGCTGAGGGTTGAGGCGCTGGACGCCACACCTTGCTCCATGCCAGTAACCTGGGTTCGGGAGTGAGCTCCGGCCGCCGGGGGTTGGCCGGGGGGAGACAGGCTAGAGCGTCCGACAATGGCTCGCCTTCTCTAGGGGAGGGAGGGTTCTCTATCCCGGCAAGAGGCGACCTCTGGTAGAGGCTGGAGGCATGACAGCCAGTCGGGGTCCTAGGGGCTGGATTGGTAGAGGACGTAGGTCAGCAGCCAATCAGCCTCAGGACTATAGGGAGGGGGGAGGGACGTTGCCGACATCAGCGTTTGCGCCTTGACGTACAGGACCCGTGATGTCTCACCGGGAGAAAAAGTGAAATACCCCCACTGGAGCCTGGAAGACAGAGCGCCGAGCCGGGGTCTCTATGCAAGCCTGCAGCCCTGCGGACCCTGACAAGTGCAAGATTCGGGGGATCACCCCCACCCTGACTCCACCAAGGGGGTATCCGCGGCAGGATGAAGGGACCTGAGGACTGACAGGTAAGGCTCTGGCAGAGACCATGCTTAATGGGCGACTCCTGATGGTGTGGGTCCAGTGGGTAGTATGTGGGGGATAAATTGTAGGGAAAAAAAATATTTTACAAAATCACAGTGCCACTGTTTATGAGGGGAGGTCCCAAAATGCCTATATTGAAAATGTGGTTATAAAAAATCCCAAAAATAATTGGGTTACGGATGTGTGTTGCACAGTTTCTATGCACGCTCTTGACTTCGCCAATTTTTTATATTTTCACTCCAGATTTTCAGCGTTGCCATTTTTTACACCTCCTCATGAACAATACAGTTCTCATTTTTTACATACTGCCCAAAATGTGTTTTCGGACCTGTGTTGCCAAATAGCATAGCTGCTGTGCAAAACCACCTTTCAGCTAACAAACTGACAGTGCTGCTCTTCATGAGGTGGGGTCACAAAAAGCCCATGTTGAAAATTTGGAGTGAAAATACCAACACACGCCTACGGCGTTAGGGTTTCCAACTGCAACACCCCACCCTGTGCAGACTGACAGGCATCAGGGGTGTGGCTTGGGATCATCGGCTGTAATGCTCCCTATTCCACCCCCACCCTGCAGCCAGTAACACACATAGTGGTGTGCCTTGCAGTGTTCAGCCACAAAGTTCACCCCATTCTCCTATACTGCACCCATCTCAGTGTATTTCCTTATGTATTGGGGTAAGCATAAAGCCCAAAGACCCCAAAGCACACCACGACACTTGTCAGTGTCTACAGGGTAGGGTGAAGTAAAATGGCATGAGCGATATAGCTGATGACCCAAAGGCACACCCCAATGCCTGTCGGTCTCTGCAGGGTGGGGGTGGGGTTGGCATCACTTCAATAGTTCACTGCTATTCCTATTATGCGTCTCTTACTCCGGCACTACCAATGCCAATGCCGGCGAGACAACATTCGGCATTGACAAATGCCTGTTTAATTTAGCATTTATTTTGTTTTACAGGTTATTGTACACAGGCTGATCCAGCTGAGATATAACACCTTGTAATCTTACCACGGGGTGATGGATTTAAGGATAGGAATTTGGGGGGTCAGGTGGTCTGCTCAAGGTCACACAGTGAGTGCTCTATGGGGAGTTGAACCTACACGTGGTTTTGAGGCTTGGACTCTAAAAACAATTATAATTTGCAAAATTAATGAGGAAAAGTCAGTACCTCTCCAAAGTTCCCCAAAGTTTATTGAATAAAACGAAGGCAGTATAGCGCAGTGGGTTAAGGCTCTGAGCTGCAGATCTGGAGGCCTGGGTTTGAATCCCACAGCCACCTAGGTGTATACTGTATGATCCTGAGCAAGTCACTTAACTTTCTTGTGCTCCCAAGTTGCATCTGGAAACAAACTTTGGGTTAGTGTACTACTTCTGGTTAAACAATGTTCCCTCTCCAACCTACAATGATGCAGCTGCAACATTTTCTTCTAGCTATTATTGAATTTCACCTACTATAATACAAAGCCATTGCCTCTGATCACTCGACTTTTTTTTGTCAGGGAAAAGAAAAATGCTATTCTGATTGTGCAAATGTTAACTTATTGAATAGGCCGCACAGCCATTACCTTAGAAACTGACAGAGCCATTGCCTGAAGTTAAAAATAAATCAGCTCTATCTTTGAAAGTGATCTCCTGCTTCTCTGGTATTTCCTATTAGCACTGTAATCTTTTTATTTAATCCACATAAATATCGGACCAGCCCTTGTAACTAACCTTCCTTGCATTTAGTCGCACACCATCACCCAGGCAGGTGAAAGTAGGGTGCAGGCAGGTGTTTTAATGGTGATCAGTGGTAACTGGGGACTGCCCACTATAATGTCAGTGCTCACTGGAAAGAAACATGGTTCCAGAGGACTGGAGACAAGCTGAGGCAGTGCTGCTGCATAAGAGTGGCAGCAGGGAGGAGGCCAGCAACTACAGGTCGGTCAGTCTGCGCATTCTCTCCACCCTCTCCTGAGTGTCCACTCTATCACAGAGTTTGGTGTCATTTGCAAAAAGGCATACCTTCCCTTCTCGTTCTTCTGCAATGTCACTTATGAAGACATTGAAGAGGACCAGCCCCAGTACTGAGCCCTGTGGCACCCTGCTCATCACGCTCCCATCATTGAGTGCCACTAACCACCACCATCTGTCCCCTATCCATTAACCAGCTTCTAACCTCATTCACCACTTTGGATCCACCCCTGGTGTGATAGGGCAGAACCCTATCAAGCTTTAAGGAACCTTTTCTATCTTCTAGTTTCTAATACGACTGTTGCAACAGCACTAAATTCTCTATCTTTAAAGATCTATTCTGTTTTTTCTTCTTGCCCCATTGTGGGGGATGGTCTCTGAGGCACTCAACCTTCCTGACATCATGTGTTGTATACACCTGATAGGTTGTCTGATGCACATGTGACTGAAATTGAATACGTCCCTTCAGAGGGTCACTGATCACTTCTAATCAGTTCAGATTGTGCATCTGCGAAAAGTTGTCGCACTATTCCAGAGCTCCAGATCACAGAAATTTAAAACCACTCATCAAAAGGTAAGAAAAAAATTCTACATATATCTGTTACCCCAGTGGATTAGACAGCATAGCATAGCACAGCATTTTGCGTCTAATTGCTACGTCGGTATCTCTTTGCAGATTACTTATATTTCAGCAGTTCACCTAGCCCCATCAGGTTGGCCACCTGTGGAACCCCCCTCTCCCCATTTCTTACTTACTATTTCCACTTTATTTCTTTTTCAAAACTCCCTTCCAATCCTTCCAGGATATTATGGCAAACATGGTGCTATGTGCCACAATGTGTTATGTATGGCACAGGTGTGATAAAGTGCCGGAAGTACATACACATTAACTGTATTTAAAGTACATACAAGGATTATAATTATGAGGTAATATATAAAGTAAAAATTAATTCGCTCTCTAGTAGAATACAAAACTAATTATGAAAATTAATCAGGCTAGAGGTTGTAACAGAAACCTTACAAACTAAGTTAAATAAAGCAGAGAACTATGTTTTATATTATATTGATGTATAGAGAAATAAAGAAGCTTGTGACCCTGTTAAAATTTATCATTAGGGCTTCCGTTTATATTTCCCATTAAAAAAGGGACTTTTCTTGTATCTCTATGGACAGAGTGCTCCATCTGAGGAGCCGCTCCGGTTTTGGCTTGACCCGTTTTTTTTGTTTATGTTTCCCTTGCTCCCCAAATCATTGGTAGTCTCTAGAAAAAGGAAAAGAAAACCTAGTCTAGAAAATCATTCTGAAGGAATGTTTAGTCTTGCAAGCCACTAGTGAAGTGTTCCCTGGGATTCCCAATGCTCGGAGCATACTTTTAAAGGGAGGCTGTTGCTCCATAGCGCCTGAAAATGAAAAGTGTGCCATTTAACATAAAAACCCTTCTCCTGCATTCAACTCATCCTTGAGCACTTCCCCGAGTAAAAAGAAGTGTAAAGAATATCGGCAGTACAATTTAGCACTCGGGAAAGCACGCAGAAAGTGATTCTCTCCTTTCCCCAATGGCGTCCTGTGACGCATGACTATAAATAAACTGGTACTCTGAAACGGAGCCAAATAAAAAGAGAAATGCATAGCACTCCTAGAAAAAAACAATATGTGATGGAAGTTACAAATCTTTGGCTGGAAAGAAACATGTAGAATGTAAATAATTAAATGTTATTTGTTTGTTGTTAAAAAAAAGTCCTAGAGAAACAGAAGGGAGTTTACTTTAATCATAACATGTTGATAGTTAGTGATAGCCCTATTCCCATGGACTGCAATTGATATAGTTGTTTGAAAAAAGAGAAAAAGAAAAAAATAAGATTAGTAGTTTTTGTTTTACCTGTTCCAGTAAGGTTACTTTAGGAACTGTGAGCCCTGAAGACAAGGGCCCAGATATTCAAACTGCGCCAGGCTGTGGCGCAAGCTTGGGCGCAGCTCAACTTGGCTGTGCAGGGGTGTGGACTGGGCGATATTCAATGGAGCTGCACCATGGCTCAGCAGCGTTGAATATTGCACCCTGGCCACCCCCAGTGTGCATGGCGCAGTGGCACTGTGCCAGCGCAAGTGGCCGGAGTGGAGCATGGGGTTGTGCTAGCGCAAGTTCCATTGCGCCATGCACAGCAACCGTGATATTCAAAACTTGACATGCAAATAGGGCCATAATGTATGCAAGGTGCAAATGGGGCCAGTTGCATGTCATTATGGCCCCATTTGCATGCAGGTGCGCTGATCCCCGACCACTTGCGCCTGGCGCCCTGCCAAGCAGCAGCCGTCGGGGACTGACGCCCCCTGCAGCTGCCAATGTGCTCCACAGCCCGATCACAGGCTGAAGTAAACTATAGTACAGTCCAAACTCCCTGGTGGTCCAGTGGACCGCTGTGTGCCCGATTGCGGGCATTTGTAATAATAACTAAAAATATCCCCAAACTCCCTGGTGGTCCAGTGGACCGCTGTCTGCCCGATTGCGGGCATCTGTATAAATATATGAATAATTCCAATATTCCTGGTGGTCCAGTGGACCGCTGTCTGCTTGATGCGGGCATTTGTATATAAAATAAATAAGTCCAATATCCCTGGTGGTCTAGGAGACCTCCTCCCCACCCGCCCACTGAACCCGCCCCTCCCCCGGTCAGCGGCGGCGAGGCAGCACCCACCCGCCTGCCACTATGCCGCCCGCCGACTGACACTGTCGGTAGGGCTGTACGTCCACTGGTTCACAGCGTGAGCCAATGGGTGTGCAGCCCATACCGTACTATTCATTCAGATATGTGAATGATTCGATTCACATATCTGCCGGCTGACCGGGGGCGGGCGGTGCTCAGTGGGTAGGTGGGAGGGGGCTCAAACCACCAGGATATTGGACTTATTTATTTTTATATACAGATGCTCGATATTACAGACAGCGGTCCACTGGACCACCAGGGATATTGGAATTATTCATATATTTATACAGATGTCCGCGATCAGGCAGATAGCGGTCCACTGGACCATCAGGGAGTTTGGGGATATTTTTAGTTATTATTACAAATGCCCACGATTGGGCAGATAACGGTCCACTGGACCAACAGGGATATTGGACTTATTCATATATTTATACAGATGCCCGCGATCGGGCATGGGGGAGTGCCGCCAGGTGCAGCCGGAGCTCGGCTGGCCACCCACAGGTGGCAGCTGCCGTGTTGCGCCCTGCAATGCGGCAGTTCACCTATGGTTGGCCATCCCTTGTTCCTTTTTTTTTGGATCAACTTTGTGCTGGCGCAGGTAGGAGTTGTGCATGCATGGCTCTGCACATCCCGTGCTAAATATCGGGCTGTGCAGGGTATGCATGGGCACACCCCCTACCTGCACCTGCATAAATTACTGATGCGCTCCGGCGCATTGGGATTTGTGTCGCGCACTTTTCCCTTTTGAATATCGCGCCGGAGCGCATCAGTGGGTTGCGCATGGCGCAACACTGTTGCACCATGCGCAACCCTTTTGAATATCTTGGCCAAAGATTTTATACTAAAAGAAGGGGAGGACCTTACAAAAATGGGAGGAGCCAGCCTATCTGAAATTTCAGTGATTTTATTTTTAAAATGAAGCAAACTTTCTCTTATACAGCATTAGTAAATGGGCTGTATCCTGTTTTATATGATTATCAGCACTGTAAAAGTGATAAGACTGTTGAAATAAAGATATTTAATTCTGAAAACTGAGGTAGATCACATGATGTGTTGGGGGAGGGTATAAAAGGCTAGGACTTGTAAGGTATTGTAGATTGATGGTTAGAAGGATACTGGTCGGCAAGGAGAGACGACATGTGAGCTTTCATGCCTTTGATTACTAACTGAGAAAAATCTGAAGAAAAGATTGCGTCTGAAGTGTTGCTGCATTTCAACATCTGTATTACAGGGGTGTAGCCAGGCATTTCAGATTTGCACACCAACCTGCCATACTGCTACCCCCTTCCCCACTGTTGTTTATGCCTGCCTCCCCACGACTCGAGTCCAAGGTTTCTGGCTCCAGTCAGATGATTCCCACACTAGAACTGCTGTCTATCTGCGCTGCTAGTGTGGTGCTTGCTGCCCACTGGTAAATGCTACTGACTGCACCGTGAGTCCAGAACCGCAGCAGAAATTTCTTCTCTCTCCCCCCTCAGGTAGGCAAATTCATTTCACTTGTCACTCCACATGAAGTCTTCATTCTTTCAGCTGCTGAGTCTGTTCTTCCATCTGCTGCTCCTTAGTTCTTTTACTGCTTCTTTTGCTCCCAGTATAATCGAACTAATAGTATGGCTTCTAACTTTGCTTGGACATTTAAACTCACTGCACCAGAACTGCCACCCCCCCACCAGATGCCACAGCCAATCACTATGCAGGCAGACCATGCTAACCTAATTGAGACTTGTAGCTTCAGCGTCTGCAGTCCACTTTGCCACCCCCCCCAAAAACAAAGCTGAAAGAGAAAAGAAAAAGCTTGCGAAGCCAAACAAAGGAATTTAACTACGATGGACTACAGAGGGCAGAGCAATGCTGGCCAGCTTGTTTGCTACCCCCTGCTACTAAACTTTGTATGCCATGGCTTACCTGGAGTATCAGTAGCTACACCCTTGCTATATTAGAATTATTTTCTTTAAAGAAAGTACATTTTTTAATCGTTTTTGACTTCTTATAAATAAATATCATGCCCCGTGTACAAAACTACATTTCCTGAGTACTGTCCATCTGTCATCCCATACCTTCAAACCTCGGCTGATCAGTTTCTCTGTCAGCCTCCTGTGCAGCACGGTGTCCACTGCCCTCGGCTGATCTATTTCCCTGTTCACCGAGTCAAAGAAATCTGTCAAATTAATTTGGCAGAACCACCCCCCTGTGAATCCATGCTACCTGTGGAGTTGCAGCCCATTCGATTCTACGTATTCTACCAGTCTTTCAGTAGAGTTTCCATCAATTTGGCAATCCCTCCCTATGAGGCAGTTTCGGAGGCAGTTTCCCCATGACATTAAAATCTGCCCACCTAAAGTCCAGAACCCTCATCCTCGTGTGATTTGCCTCTGTTCCTGTCTTTATGTTAAACCTCACTGTATGGTGATCACTGGTACCCAGGGGACTGCCTACAGTAACGTCTGCAATGCCATCCCTGTTGGTAAGCACCAGGTCCAGCACAGCCCTGTCCCTAATGGGTTCTTTGACTAGTTGCCTGATAAAAGCCTGTCATAGGGAGTCAAGGATGGCCCTGCTGCTTGCTGAAGGAGCCATAAGAAGGCTCCACTATACATCTGACAGACTGAAATCACCAATTAGCAGCAACTCCTCCTTATTTGCCATTCTGATTACGTCTTCCTAAGTGCCATATCCAATTCTTCTAAACTGGAGTTCTGTACAACACCCCGGTATGGATAGTAGTCCCAGAGCCTATCTCCATGATAACCCACAGCACCTCTGTCCCTTCCTTTTCTTCTGCATGCCCTTGTACCTCTGTAGCTTTGATTCCCTACCTCTCATATAATACAGCCTCTCTTCCTGTCCTCCCTGCCCTGTTTCTCCTGAACAGAGTACCCTGGAATGATCACGTCCCAGTCATCGTGCTGTGTGTACCGCAACTCTGTTATGGACATTAAACAATGGTCAACCTCCACCACAATGGCTTCGAGTTTCTGTTTTGTTTCCAAGACTCTGTGCAATCACACACATGGCCTTCCACACACCTTTCTCCCCCAGCCAGATTCCCTGCCTCCCCCACCTCCCTTCCTGTGTTGTTCTCTGAAGTTCCTCCCAACCCACCTCTCTTGTTACCTTCACCATTCCCCGTCTCCTTCAATCATTTCCCCTTAATTCCCTGATTTATACCACCTTTCTCCTCTGCATTGTCTCCACCCCAGCGTTCATGCACCCCTGCCCTAGGGGAGTCTACTGTCCTTGGGCTCTCCCTCCCTGATGTTACATCACCTGGGGGGTGCAGTTTTTGCCTCCATTGATTTCATGCCCCATTGGGGTTACATATCCATCCTAGACTGAATCACAATGTCTAACTTCTCAAAAATCTGTAAATCCAGAGTACTCCCAGTCTCTATTAGAGAGCATAGCTCAGTTTTATGTGAGCGGTCCACTAAAACATCACAGACCCAACCTTGGTACATCAATATTAGATTGCTTGGTGACATAAACCTGGAGGATCTTAACTCTGCAATATACTCCAGCGACTGTCTTGCTTTGATAACATTGTGGCTATAGATGCTGCCTATGATAGTAGTAGCAGTAGTAGAAGTAGATTTTATTTGTTTTGGGGCGCCCTTTCACTGAAGGCTCAGGGCGCCCATACAAGAAAGTTACAGATAGATACATACATAAATAAACAGTACAGGGAATACTAATAAAACGTAAACAATAAAATCTCAAATATAATTAACACAGGCAATCCTATTCAAATTCTTAAACAGCCCTCCTCAGACACCAAAAGCTTGCATAAGTAAGAATGCTTTAATTGACGCTTAGAAATTTCAGCAGACTGTGCCTCCTGGAGATACCCCAGCAGTGAATTGCACAGCGCTAGGGCAGCTACCTCAAATGTTCGGTCCCCAGAGCTCTTCAGTCTTGCTCTGGGGATCTCCAGGAGAGTACCAGTAGCTGATCTGAGGGGGCGAGATGGGATGTAGGGATGCAGGAGATTCTTCGGGTAACCCGGACCCAATCCATGTAGGGCCTTGTAGGTCAGAAGACCTATCTCGAAAGTGATGCGCCAGTGCACCGGCATGCCAGTGCAGTTCGTGCAGCACTGAGGTAATGTGACTGAATCTAGAATGACCAGTCAACACCCATGCTGCTGTGTTCTGCAGCAGTTGCAGGTGCCACAGTGCACCACCCCCGACTCTGAGGTAAAAGGCATTGCAGTAGTCAAGCCTTGAGCTCACGAAAGCATGGACCAGTGTGGCCAGGTCTTCGGGCAGGACAAAGGGCTTGATCTGGGTGATGTTCTGGAGATGATAGAATCTGGTCCAGACAACTACTGACACCTGAGAATTAAATGCCAACTCACTGTCAAACACAATGCCAAGATTCTTCACCCTCAGTGAAACCTCCAGTTCAGTCAGGCCTATAAAAAGGCCCAACCTATTGCCGGAGGCTGCAAGCCAAACCCTTCAACCCAGCTCTACCACTAGTACCTCAGTCTTCCCAGGGTTTAGTCCCAGCCAGTTCGACGCTGTCTAGGTCTGAATCTTTGCCAAGCGTTTATTTAACACATCTACAGCGTCAAGTTTACCAGGTGAGAAAGACATGTAGAGCTGAGTATCATCAATGTGACAATGAAAACTCAGCTCATACCATCTTATGACCTCACCAAGGGGCAACATATACACTGCGAACAACATGGGGGAGAGGACAGAGCCTTCGGGACCTCCACAGGACAGGTCTCTCGGGCTTGAGGAATAGGTTCCCAACACTACCCTCTGAGACCTGCCCCGGAGAAAGGACTCAAACCAGCTGATGACTTTGCTGGTGAGTACTACACACTCCCTCAGCCTGTCCAGCAACACCCCATGGTCCATAGTGTCTCCCACAGATTATCCCACAGACCTCCTGCACCATCATAGGCCAGAACTCATCCCAGGGCAACCAACTGCACTTGCTCACATGAGGCACACAACTGCTGGATGATTGAATTCCACTTGGAGCAATCCCGGACCCCACAGGGGACACTCTGCCTGAGAAGAATCAAGCGAAGGCCTCACATTTGTGAGTAGAAAAGGATCTAACAGGTTCCAGACAGGCTGGATGTAACAGCCTGACTACAACCTGGAAGAGCTGAGCCAGTCGATTCCTCCAGCTGCAATCGTCCTAGACATAAAAGCTGCCTTTTTCGGGATGATTGTATTCTGATACTCATCATATTGAGTCATCAGCACCAGTTTGTCCTCTCGAGATCCAGTCTTCCTCCACCGTCTCTCCAACTTCTACCCCCTTGTTTTCAACTCCCTTAGCTCCCCATCAAATCACAGGGAGCCAAGGTGCAAGACAAGGGGACATACACGGATTGGTGCCAGACAGTCGAGTGCCCAAGGTAACAGCACTATTATAGGTCTCCACTGCCTCCCTCGGACCACCAGTGCAATCCTACAACACAGATGAAACATCCAGCTCCACTGCCAGTCCTTCAGGTCTAACACCCCTCAAAGGGTGGAACTGGACCATTTCCACAGGGGGTGGGACATTCAGTTTTTTTTTAAAGCTGAATCCGATGGTGCAATAATCGAACCAAGTGATCCTATTAATCTTGAAGGTGTCAGTTTCAAGATCCAGGGAGAACATCAGATCGAGTGCATGGCCAGATTGGTGGGTCCCAGACGTGGAGTGCAGGATCAATCCTAGAGCCTCCATACTTAGTAGGAGCTCCCTGGCCCCGGGAGACGCCACGTCATCCACCCAGGTGACAGCTTATGCCAAATTTTCTTCAGCATTTGTGAGCACCTCTGCCCTCTGTAAAGCTTCAGAATATGGGATAACAAACAGCCGGGTTGGACTGGGGTACTGGGAGCCCACCTGGAAAGTAGATACTGGGGGCTCACCTGGATGATCAATAAGGTAGGGCCCAGGATGACACACGTATGTCAGTATTCCACTTAAATCTGATACACTAACTCTGTGTTTGCCTCTTACATTTACTTGCAGTGCCAAACACGCTCTTTCTAATTAGTAAATAGATGATAAATGCAAAGATTTTTAGAGGTTAAAAGATGGCATGGAACTCAGAAGACAGGGACTCACCTGGAAATTTCCAGGTATCCTGGTGGGCTAATCCGACTAGGTGACTCCAGGGAGCTTCTTGGACTTTTCAGAATCAGAGACAAAAAAGGTCACAATTTAAAAAAAAAACAGGGACCCCTGCCCATCTGCAGGAATATAAAACCCTCTACAACAACTTAGGATTGAGTGAACTTCCAGCTGAGGTTGTCACTCAGAAGACATGAGGGGGCTCAAGAGAGAGTGGGATAGGGCGAAGGAAAGGGTCAGGATTGGAGGAGAGAGGGGTGGGGCAGGAACCACTGCAATCTCTGGATTAGGGACTCTGCAATCGAGTAGACTCAACAGACCATAAGACCTTCTGCTGGCTATTTCATATATTCATACATTAATTAATATCAGCAGTGTGGAAAGCCACAATTAAGCACATAAAACTTGGCCTGACCTCTAATCAAGGGGACCAAAAAAAAACTGTGGACCAACATTAACAACTTTATTGGGAGGTCCAAGTCTGACCAGTCTTGGGCCATTGAAGGTAATGACGGGGTTACCTGTGACCCTAAGGCCACTACCACTCTGTTCAAGTCACTACTTTGGTGACTTTGCTAAGTGCAGGAAGTTCCCCCAGGCTCCCCTCTCTCAACAATTGCCAGGTACTCCTACCAGCAGCTCCTCCCCTAAATTCTATTTTAAATTCCTTTCAATTGAACAGGTGGCCAAATACCTAGGCTGCTCCAGCCCGAACCTGCGCTTGGTCCTAGTGAGACTGACTGCCATATAATCAAATTTGCCAGTGAGGCTCTGTCTTATCCCATCTCCAAAATGTTTAACTTTGCCCTTTGTATTTGTGCCTACCCAAAAATGTGGAAGATAGCAACAATTATTCCTATTCAGAAGTCGGTTCCCAAACATCCCACCTCCAACTTCCACCCAATCTCCCTTGCCCCCCCATCAAAAGTCTTCGAAAGGATAGTCTTTGATGAGACTTCTGAGTGCATCCTGCAAAATGGTTTGTTGGCCTACGCCCAACATGGTTTCTACCCTAAACACAACATGGAGACGGCCATGGAGAGGTTCACAGACTTTCTTCACCAAGCAATTGACTCAGGTAATTTTGTAGCCTCAGTGTTTGTGGACTTCACCAAAGCTTGTCACCTTGTCAACCACAAAGTACTGATTCAGGCACCTTCCTCCCTCAATTTTTCCCCTGAAGTCGGCAACTGGTATAAAAATCATATGTCCTACTCAGTCCACATGACCAAAATTGACAACTCTGTCTCTGACTTTCATCAAATCTGCTGTGGGGTTCATTGGGGCTCTATTCTTGGTCCTCTACTTTTCTCCATGTAGTTAAATATGTTACATAAAACCTGCATATCTGCAGAAACCATCCCTCATACCAATGATGCTTTCATCTTCAGTAAAGTCAAGGACCTAGCAACCTTGAACAATACCATTCAGAGGGACATTGACCTACTACAAGACTGTTTTTTAAAGAACAAGTTAGTCCTCAGTAAAACAACAAAAAAAAACAAGTAAATCCATGGCTTTCTCGGAGGTGTGCAAAAAACCTGCTGGTGTCCCCTTCTAACTATTCAGTTTGGACAGTACTGAGGTGGAGCACATCTTGGAGTTAATTACCTTGGTCTGTACATAGACAGCTCCCTAAATAAATAAACTCCCACGTCCAGTATCTGGTAAAATCAGCACATATGAGACTAGGTTCTCTTTTGCTTCTCTTTACCAAACCAAAAGGTTCCTAGTTCTGGAAACAGACTGCATGCCCATAGCCTCCTCTTCCCTGTAGTTAAATATGGTTCCCTGGTATATGTGGCTGCCCTGGCCAGGATCCTCTCCAAGATGTGCACTGTCTACAACAATGTGTGCCACTTCCTTACTGGCCTGTGTTTCACACATCACTGCCATCTATATTTCATGGCTTTCTGCTCATCCCTGGAGGATTACCTGGCCCTTAGGTTGACAGTGTTCTTCTACAACATGGCATTCGGGAAAAGTCTCATCTTAAATTCTGAGCTCTTCCAATGCTCATCCAATGTGCAGGAGACTTGTTTCCTGTCCAGAGTTACTTTCAAGTTTCTCTTTAGGTAAACTACCTCCGGACAAAGGGCTTTGATCTACAGGGCTATTGGGCCACACAACCCTTTACCTTCCCACCTCACAGTTGTTGGTACCATTTTTCCTTCAGTTCCAGGCTCCACGAAAATGTGACAAGCAGCTCACACAGTAGTTGTGTGCAGTTGTAATAACTGTACCTTATCCACATTCTAATCTTTATTCTTGTGCCCTGTATTTACTTCGAACTTGGTCTGCTCTGTACCCTGTTCTTGTACATACAGCTGGTTGCTTGTGAAAAAGAGCTATACTTCTCTGTCCATCCCTAATCTCATTTAACCTCCTTGTCCTTCCCTAATCTCACTTAACCTCCCTGTCCATCCCTAATCTCATTTAAACTTCATGTCCTTCCATAATCTCACTCAACTTCCCTGCTCTACCCTAACCTCACTTAACCTCCCTGTCCTTACCTAATCTCATTAAACCTCCTTGTCCTTCCCTAATATCACTTAACCTCATGCCCATCCCTAATTTCATTTAAATTCCCTTTCCTTCCATAATTTCACTTAACCTCCTAGTGTTTCCATAATAACACTCAACCTCCCTGCTCTACCCTAAACTCACTTAACCTCCTCGTCCTTTCCTAATCTCATTAAGCTTCCTTGTCCTTCCCTAATCTCACTTAACCTCCCTGTCCATCCCTAATCCCATTTAAACTCCCTGTCCTTCCATAATCTCACTCAACTTCCTTGATCTACCATAACCTCACTTAATCTCCCAATCCCTTCCCTAATCTCATTAAACCTCCTTGTCCTTTCCTAATATCACTTAACCTCCCTGTCCATCCCTAATCTCATTTAAACTCCCTGTCCTTCAATGATCTCACTCAACTTCCCTGTTCTACCCTAACCTCACTTAACCTCCCTGTCCTTCCCTAATCTCATTTAACCTCCTTGTCCTTCCCTAATATCACTTAACCTCATGTCCATCCCTAATTTCATTTAAATTATCCGACCTTCCATAATTTCACTTAACCTCCTAGTGTTTCCATAATAACACTCAACCTCCCTGATCTACCCTAAACTCACTTAACCTCCTTATCCTTCCCTAATCACATTTAATCTCTCTATCCTTTCCTAACATCACTTAACCTCCCAGTGCTTCCCTAATCTCACTTCACTTCCCTGTCTTTCCCTAATCTCAACCTCCCAGTGCTTCTTTAATCTCACTGTCTGTCCTTCTGTAATCTCATTTACACTCTTTGTCCTTCCCTATATCACTTAACTTCTGTGCACTTCCATAATCTCACTTAACCTCAATGTCCTTCCTTAATCTCATGCAACCCTATCCTTTAGTAATCTCAATTACCCTCCATGCCTTTCCTTAACATTGCTTGATTTCCTTGCCCTTTGCTATTCTCAGTTAACCTCCTTTCCCTTCTCTAGTCTCACTCAACCTATATATAGTTGCCTACTGGCTGATGTATCTGTTCAATTTTTGTAAAGCACTGTGGGATACAGTGTGCATGAAGGGCAATATATAAAACCAAATTCCTCTCCTCCACTTTGTTCCTTCCTACTTTTTGCGGCTGAATGGAGGGAGCCCTTGCTGACGTATTGCAATCAGAAGAAGGGGTCTGTGATCTGAATTCCTAATGCAGCACAACTTTTGTTGTTATGAGGGAGTAGAATCAAAGCACAACTTCTGAAAATCTGTCTGCATCCTCCCATTCACTACAGTGTGTTTTCTTCTCCCCTTCCTCCCAACACTGTTTGTTAAACAGACCAGCATGTGATGTTGCTAGTAATATGCAGAGAGGAGAAGCAGCAAAAGTCCTAACATCTTGTGTTTACCTCACTGCCACACTTACTCTCAGTTCCTGATCAGCAAACTGCAGGGGTGTCAGAGTGTTATGTTACATAGTGTGCAGTGCTGCATAAACACCAAGGGTGTAACTATACAAATGTGTGTTATATTAACAAGAAAAATGTCTCTACTTCTTGTCTCAGTTAACAAAAACAGTGTTCATCTGTGTTTTCACATAAAGAACATTACAATGAAGATGTCTTTCTGTGTTTACTGTGCATTTCAGAGCCGGATTAAGGGGGGACAAATGGGGCAAATGACCCAGGTCCCCCAGCATGGAGTGACCCAGTAGCCAGAAGCAAGAGAGAGACTGAGAGAGACTTTTAGTTTAGGTGGTGATTTGTAAATCATGTCACCTCCACCCCCCACTCAGCGCGAGTCAACCCCCCCCCCGATAGGCCCCCTGGCAGCTTGTCGCTGTGAAAGCAGTGTGACTGAGAGGCATTTTTAATGCTGTGAAAGCAGCATGACTGGAGAGGCATTTTTTTTTTTAATTAAAAAAGAAAAAGTTCCCCGCCACAGATAGGCCCTTCAGCAACTAGAGAGTTATTGGATGTGGACAGAACCTGGCACAACTAGTCTGCACAAAAAAAACATGAGCCTCCTGTCAGCTGAGCTCTTTGGCATGGCGGCCAGGCCACGGCCCATTTGGTATTCAGTCAGCTGAGCCAGCACTGCAGATTTCTCCCCTTTCTCCCCACCATCTGCCAGTTGAGATTATAATTTCTTCTTCGTTCTGTTTATTTTGCAGGCAAGGCTGCAGGTAGGGTCCGGGCAGCTAGTAAAGCAATTTGGCAAAGTAAGCACCAACCTACCTAAGGGTACCAGCCGGGTTTTCCATTTTGTTGAGTGTGGTGCCAGTGCGACCAGACATATGCCACTGCATAATGTGAGGAGCCTGCTAAGTCACTCTGTCCATTGTGTCCAGTCCAGCATGGGTTAAAATCACTCTTTCTTGGTGGTTTCTTCTTCCCAGGCTATGAGGCCACAGCACTGATTCTGGAGACAGCATCGTCTCAGTCAGTTGAACTTGGACTGGTGAGTAGAGCAGCCAGCCACAGCACAGGAGAGTCGGACCCAGTTGTACTAGTCGGTACAGTCAGTCAGAGATAGAGTTTGCTGACAGCCGCACCATCCACACCATGCTAAGCCTAAGCTTGAATCATGCGTTCTTCTAAGCTGCCTGCTGCTAAACTAGGGAGTTTCAAAGGGAGTGCCAAGCAGCAGCAGACAGCTTGAGTGCAGAAAGTGGCTTAGAAAGCCAAACAATCAGAGCCCTAAAAGTGTAATCGGGCCAATTGGAGTAGGGGAGGCAGATCAGGCTTGTGATTGCTTTAGTTAGGTGAACCAATCACAAGTCTGCATTAACGCAAATGTACGGTTGGAAAACTAAACAAAGGGCACACTTGGCTACTTTGCCCTGTAAATTGGGGCTTTAAATTCCTGTTCAGCCAGGCATCAGAGCTGTAATCACCTGACCTGACGACTATGAACGGGAAGAACTGAAGAAAGAAGAAGACAGTCCAGAAGGGGATCATCATCAGGATCTCTCGGATCTCCATACCGATGAGCCCTACTCCACCAGCCGACGGATAGAACCGGGACCTCGGACACTTTTTGTGCCACAGACCGCCAGTGAACACTCTGTTCCTGAACTTGGAGATCCATCATCCTTCAATCTCAGCAGCAGCCAAGAGCACACTATTTGTGTCCGATTATCTACAGGAGCAAGCAGCAGAGTTTATTTGAGGTAGGCTCAGGCTGGTGGGGTTTATATAACTGTCATTCTATTATTTGATTTGAAATGAATATGTCATTTTTTTGGGGGGGTATATACTAGTATTTAAAGTTGCACTGTAAATACCTTCATGGAAACTGATACTGTGTAGGTTTGGGGGGGCACATGTTAACAGAGGGGGTCATCCAATTATTTGCATATTTAATACATTTCTTTATTTTTTTCCAAGAAAGACATAATGAGCAGGAACAGCTTGCTTCCAGCTGTGTCCATGCTTCAATTATGCACTGGATGATCCTGTAAACGTGGGCCCCTCTCCCCCCCTCCAAACCTACACAGTGTCAGTCTCCATAAAGGTATTTTCAGTTCTAACTTTAAATACTAGTATGTCCACTGGACATGACATGACATATTCTGAGCTTATCGCTTATGAAATTTGGTCTCAGAGCTTGAGGATCAGAGCAAAACAGAATTTCAACATGGCTGTCACTGTGCATGTTTACTTCCGTGTTTATTTTCCTGGCAATGCTGGCACTGTCTGTTGAATATGGTACATTGGAACTGACAGGTACTGTATCAAGCTGTTTTACCCCCATCATGCTTATAATTCCAATGTACCATGATTCAGTTAAATTGGCTTCGGTTGTAATGTTTTTAAGATCATTTCACTGAAGTCTGTCTGCCATTGCAGAAAAACATTTGGTTTGCTTGCAGACTGTGTCAAGTACATTACTGTATTTTATAAAATGAGTAAGAGAGATGCTGCATTCTGATTGGCTAACAGGTACCAGTAGCCGTGCCCTTATCAGCACATATACATACCCACTGGTACTTGTTATGCCAAGCAGGATGCAGTGCAGTCAGAGATCCATACCTGCCAGTTCTGAAACAGAATTGTCTGGCAGGCTCTCATGCTTATCGCTCTCAACTGTTCACCCTACTGGCGGCTTTCTATTCAAACCTGTACCTACGCACTACACTCTCACCACCAACGCTGTATTCACACCACAGACACACCATTTACAGAACAACAGCATCACAGGAAAACTTTTTCATTCCTTTTCTCTCTCTTATTTAAATAAAAATCTGACCTCAAAAATTGCAAGCAGAACCCGATCTGATCGGCATTGCGATTTGCGCGTGCTGCAGCTTTCAAATAAAGATCGTACCCGAAACCTGCTCTTTAAGAAGGCACCACATCTGTTCCTGTACCGATCCTCCACTAATTCTTTAACAATTTAAAACTATTTATGTCAACATTCCTGGTTACCATTTCAAATAAATATATATCCGACCAAGCTGCCGAAACTGTGATTGCTGAAGTGGTATCATGGAAGCGCTGAATACGGTGCCCAGTAAGGGACACGCTCATTCCCACTCCTTACAGAAAAATTACCACTGTGTTGCATCACATCCTCATAAAAAACACACAAAAAACCAAAAGCATATTGTTCAGAACTGTGTGTGTGTTTGGGGGGGGGAGACAGAGACTATCAGAACCACAGCGGCTGTCGAGATCCCGTGCTCCTGTTCCTGTAAGTAACTGATTGGGCATTTCCTCCCTAATCATAAAAAAAAAAAAAAAAGAAAAATATACACAAAAAGAGAAACAAATATCATGGACAATTTTCTTTCTCAGTGGGAGATGGCAGGAGAGAACAGACACGCACCTAAGCCCCCTACTTAATCAAGCATCTTCACAACAATAAAATGAGAAGGACTACTTTTTGTCTCTTTCAATTAATAACATCATCTTTTTTGATAATTTTATTTAAACTTCTTATCTGCATTTGTATTTAATGTTTTTACTAATGGACCCATTTTATAAGCTCAACACATGCCAAGGTGTGGGTTATCACTTGATAAGAGCATGCCCAGTGGCATAATGCACTCAGCGCAAGCGCCTCATGCCTTAGTACACCCCTGGGCATGCTCTTATCAAGCAAAAACCCACATCTCATCATATGTTATTGCTTGCTTATTTTAAGCTGAGATAATTGATCCTAGCAATCTGCTTGTTCTAAGAATAATAATATTCACTCTACAGTTAATGGTAGATATACAGAATCATGTGCACAACAATCTGTATTTATTTGTAGTCATGGCATTGAAACATAGAAACATAGAATTTGATGGCAGACAAGGACTGCTTGGCCCACCCAGTCTGCCCATTTCCCTACCTGATGGATAAGCTGCAGATTCTAGTAAATCAACAGCTTACTTCCTCCTACCCCCCACTAGAATTGCCTTATGCCTGTCCCATGCATTCTTGAATTCTCCCACTGTTCCTGACTCCACAACCTCCTCAGGAAGGCTGTTCCATGCATCCACAACTCTCTCTGTGAAAAAATGCTTTCTAACATTACCTCTGAGCGTCCCCCCTCTATCTTCAAATTGTGCTACCTTGTTCTTGCACATCTCTTCTGAAAGATACTACCCTCTTGTACCTTGTTAATTCCCTTGAGATACTTGAAAGTTTCTATCATGTCCCCCCTCTCCCTCCTTTCCTCAAGGGTATACATATTAAGCTGCTTTAGTCTCTCCTCGTATGTCTTCTGGTGCAGACCTTGCACCATTTTGGTTGCCCTCCTCTGAACAGCCTCCACTCTGTCTATGTCTTTGCGGAGATGGGGTCTCCAGAATTGCACACAGTACTCCAGATCGGGTCTCACTAACTGACTGTAGAGAGGGATAACAACTTCCTGTTTTCTACTGTTGATGCCTCTCCCTATGCATCCCAGTATCCCCCCAGCCCTCCTTACTGCCTTCTCACATTGCTTGCCCACCTTTAGGTCATCTGATATAATTACTCCTAGATCTCTTTCAATTTTTGTTGTTGTTATTAACTCACCCCCCATTGTGTACTCTTCCTCTGGGTTTGTGTTTCCCAGATGCATTACCTTGCCCTTCTTTGCATTGAATCTGAGCTGCCACGTATTTGACCATTCCTCCAACCTTGCCAAGTCCCTTTTCATTCTTTCCACCCCACCTGGTGCAGCAACCCTGTTGCAGATCTTTGTGTCATCTGCAAAGAGGCATACCTTTCCTTCCAGGTGCTCTCCAATGTCACTTATAAAGATATTAAAGAGGATCGGTCCCAGTACTGAACCTTGCGGTACATTGGAACTGCACACTTCTGTACAATGAGTACATACAGTTAATTTACTATCCTTTGGAGTAGGATGCATGCATCATAGAAAAGCACTGTTTTTTTTATTTTGTTTTCTTAAAATAAACTTCTGATTATTTGAGCCCAAATGTGAGGGGGATGACAATGCAAGAACTGACTAAGCTGGTCATTTTCATGGTTACAATATAAGCAATAAGTTACTGTATGTATGCATGGTACAGAGCCAGGGAGGTGCAGTTTCAATGTTCCATGTAAGCAGTAAGCCACAATGAAGGTGGCATCTAATGGGGAATTAATGCATCATTGGGAGGGTTATGGCTGAGGCCGAAGGCCAAGTGCCTACAGCGGCCCAACCATGCATTAATTCCCCATTAGATGCCACCTTCGGAGTGGCTTAATGCTCTTCTAACATGGTTTTGCTGAAGTTATGGTTACTATAACTGTTCTTTTGATAATGTGAACAAAATCATGCACAGTGATTTCTTTCTATTTTGATGTTTACTGCACTTTCTAAAACTTACTGACACTTATATTTATATGCTGATGTGCTGAAAAGAATAGGAAGTATTACTGAGCAGGAACTGTTTTACAGCATTTATTTTGACAAGCAGTACGGATCTCCACAGCAAATATTTTTATAGCGTGTGTTGGAGATCCACGATGTGCTCGTTAATCGGTTTGGCTATCTGCAATTGTTAGTATTTAGCATATTGGCTAACCTTTGATTTTTGTGCACTGCGTCACTCCAATGTCCTTCACTGCCATATTTCCTACATTCCTTTCAGACGTTGTTGGTATCGTCAGTGCCCACATCTGTCCTGCTTTCGCACTACTTCGACCTGCTATGAACTTGCATTGCTACTGTACTGATGCACATGTACTGTGGCATGTACTGTTAAGCACTTCACTTTAAATGCAGAACACATTTCTGCATGCAGTCTGTGTAGTGCTGGCTTGTGCTCCGGAACTGCTTCTGTGACTGTTCCACAGTTGTAGTGTGCATCACTGCTCATTCTGACTCTCCATCTGTTCACATTTTCTGTGTCTATTTATTTCTGTGCATTGCGCCAGTACCGCGATTGTTGACAAACCGGTTTCACAGTTATTTTCTTTTCCTGGTACACTTTTTATTTTACGGGGATATTCACGGGCATTTGGGTGGGAGGGTGGGACAGACAGGCACTCCTTCCTCATTCTAAACTACTGTTTACTGGTCTGCTGCTTTTCCCTCTGTGTGGAATACTATGGTACTTCACTTTGGGGATGGCATTATTGCTAAATTAATGTCATCTCCAAAGTATGCCAGCTGATGCTTTTTATCCAATCACAGCTCCTGGTTTAATGTCCTGCCTGTATATATAATAGTTCTGCTGCAAAAATTTGTTAAACCATCTGCACTGTCCATAACAGTAGCCAGTTGTTTTCTTATTTCAAAACAGCTATAACAACCACTTAATATTGCCATGGAATGTAATTATTGGTAGCTGCCAAAAAACTAGGCAACAATCCTGCCAGTCAAGTCGATGTGTGCCTAGGTCAACCAAGAAATCAGGCATGAACAAATGCAGCCGCAACACAAAATGTGTCCTCGTTAATGAGCCGCACACACAACAGAAGGCAAGTTGGACGTGGAAATACATCTCCTTTTGGAGTCGGATGCATCATTTTATTTATTTTATTTTATTGAAATCTAGGATTACAAATACCTTTGAGCAGGAGCAGCTTGTTTACAAAGGTTCCGCATCGAAGGAATAGGGGGTATATATACATACAAAGATCAACATAAAAATACATAGTTACACAATAAAAAGAAGTAAAAGACTGAGGTTTAGGAAATTCCAGTAATTTAAAATGTGCCAAATGTTAGGAAGCATGACATACCAGCCAAGGGCAATCTTAGAAATAAGCACTGCAGGTGAGAGGGAAGGGAGTATGCAGGGAGGAAGGCCATTGTCGGAGGGCAGAGGGTGAAGGTAAGAGCTCTAAAGGGAGGGAGGGAGGGATAAAAGTCAGGAAATGCCTGGGGGGGGGAGGAAAGGGAGAGGGGGCAAGGGGGTAGGCAGGTAGAAGGGGGCAAGGTGGGGATAGGTAGCTGTCATGGTAAAGCAGTGTTTTTTTTTTTTTCTTAAAATAAACTCATGAGTACATTTGAGCCCAAATCTGAAAGGAAAAAACAATGCAAGAACTGCATTAGCTGCTCATTTGCACTGCTACAATATAAACACATATTTCCACGTCCAACTTGCCTTCTGTTCTGTAACTAATTAATAAGGACCTTCTTTGCTGCTGGCTGCATTTATTCATGCCTGAGTTCTTGGTTTACCTAGGCACACATCTACTTGGCTGGCAGGCTGGCAGGCTAGTTTTTTGGGCAGCTACTGGTAGTTGTTGTATTTCCTGACAACAGTAACTGAGTGTTAAGTTATGAGCTTTTTTCTAAATAATAAGAAAAAACACTGCCTACTGCCACGGTGCTGAGGGCTTAGCAAATTTTACAGCAGACTCTAACTGTATTATGGACTATTTTTATAAGACTGTTAAATATGAGAAGCCTATATATGTAGAGAGTGTGTGTGTATATGTGTGTGTGTGTGTTGTTGTTCTTCAGATATCCCTAATTCCTGTAGGAGCCATCCAGATTGTATTTCAAGTTACAGCGTATATTTCTTATGTTAGCCCAGAAACCTGTACCAGAACTGCGATTTGAAACAGAATATACTAACATACTAAGAAGCCAGCAGAAGAATGCCATTTTGGTCTATCAAGTCTGCTCATATTGTAGGGTCAGGGGATTGAGCTACTGTCCCTCCCTTCCCCCCACTCCTCCCATCCTCCCTACCCATGATCCTTCCCCCATGCCTGTCCCAGCCTCTTTTGAAGCCACCCACTGTGTTAAACAAGATCACCTCTCTTCCAGCAGCACATTCCAAGTGTCAGCCACCCTCTCTGTGAAGAAGTGCTTCCTGATCTCCTTCCTAATCCTACCCTGCTGACCCACTATCATCTTTGTGGCCCTCCTCTGCACTTTCTCCAGCAGGTTAATGTCCTGTTTGAGGTGTGGGTAGCAGTACTGAACTCCATACTCTAGATGTGGCCTCACCAGTGACATGTAAAAGGGCGTATAGCCTCCTCTCCGCCACTACTGATCCCCTCCCTAGCTATGCATCCTAGCATCTTGTTTGCTCTTGTTGCTGCTTTCTTGCACTGCATGGAGTGCTCTTCAGGTCACTAGTGATCATCTCTCCCAAGTCCTTCTCCTCCTCCTCCTCCTCCTCTGGTGCAGATAGTAGGACTCCACCCAGGTAGTACTCTGTCTTGGGATTCTTGGCTCAAGTATGCAGCACTTTGCATTTCTTGGCCTTGAAGCCAAACTGCCAGAACCTGGACCACCTCCCCAGCTTTTCCAGATCATACTAACATACTAATTGCCAGCAGATTAGGTCTTACAGTTTATCGAGTCTGCTCGAACCTCAGATCCCTAGTTGGGTGCCGAGGCCCCCCCCCCTTGTGTTCCAGAAACCCCTATCATCCATTCCCACCCCCCTGAGCCAGGCCATCATCTGATACATCTGCTTTCTGTGTCTGTCCCACCCTCTCTTGAAGCCCTCCACTGTGGATCTCTGAACCAGCTCACCAGGCAGCACATTCCAAGGATCCACCACCCTCTCAGTGAAAAACCTCCTCCTCTTCCCCCCCTCACCCTTCCACCTTCCAACTTCAAACCATGCCCTCTGGTGATACCTCCCTGCTTTAATCTAACGATCCCCTCTGTGTTTACACTATTTATTCCCTTGAGGTACTTGAAGACCTCAGTCATGTCCCCCCGTCTCTCCTCTCCTCCAATTAAAACAGGCAGAGCTCCTCAAGTCTGTCCTCATACATCAAATCCCCTAGTCCTTGTATCATCTTAGTTGCCCTCCTCTGTACCCTCTCCAGGAGCTGTATGTCCCTCTTCAAGTGTGGTCTCCAGTACTGCACACAGTACTCAAGGTGTGGTCTAACCAATCCATTGTACAGTGGCAGAATCACTTCCCTGCTTCCAGAGGTGATCCCCCTTACAATGCATCCCAACATCCTGTTTGCTTTGCTAGCCGCTCTCCTGCACTGCTCATCCTGTACTCCTTCAGCCAACAACCTCATAATCAGTGATATTATTATTTCTTTGGGGGTACTCTGGCCCCCACACCCTCCAGGTGCACTGATGAAGTTGTGTTTATGCCAGTGGGGTGTGAAGGGACCCCACAGAAAGAATAATATCATTGAACATTGATGCTTTTCATATTGCTGCTTTAAGTTATTGTCTCCCGAAGTTAGAGAGTTCTTATGTTTTGTAGTAATCAGTGATATTCTTTCTGTGGGGGTGGTCTAGCTCCTCACACCCTCTGGGTGCACCAATGAAGTTGTGTTTATGCCCTTGGGGTGTGGAGGGCCCCCACAGAAAGAATAATATCGCTGAACATTGTTGCTTTTCATATTGCTGCTTTAAGTTACTGTCACTCAAAGTTAGAGAATTCTTATGTTTTGTAGTATTCAGTGATATTATTTTTTCTGTGGGGGTGCTCCAGCCTCTACACCCTCCAGGTGCACCGATGAAGTTGTTTATGCCCAGGGGTGTGGGTGTGGCGAGCTCCCACAGAAAGACTAATATCACTGATTATTACAAAACATATAAGAACTCTCTAACATAGAAAGACTAATCACTGATCACTGATTTATTGATTTATGGATTTTTTGTTCGGGACATGCTAATCACTAAACATTTTCCTTGTGCAGCTATGTTTTGTGTTTCTTGAATTTTTCGGAGTTATCACGTTGGTGCGTAAAACACAGAGTACTAAAAGGTGCAGCAATGGGCTGAGATAATCAGACACACACACACACACATACACACACACACTCCGAAAAGCCCACATGTTTCTAGGTAATGCTCTCCTCCCTTTTTAGCACTCTCCATTGCTGAATTGGAAACTACATCTCCTTCCTGGGCAGCCTTAGTTGTGCAGTGTTTGATGGAGAGAGAGGGGGTACCAGGGTGAGACAAGTCAGGTAGCCAAGTGGCCAATGGCTACTTAAGAAAAATTGGTTTGGTTACTAGATTTTGACAGTTACTGGTCAATTTGGCTACCAGTCGACAACATAATTTTTGAGCTTTTAAAAAGACTGGCCACAACAGATATTGGTTTGGCTAGCAGTTTTTGAAAGATAGTGGCCAAACTGACCACCGGCTCACAAATTGATTTGTCCCACCCTGTGGAGTACCCGGTCCCCACCTCCATAGGATGTAGTTGTTGCTGCTGCTGTCTGGTGTGGTGGAGCAGGCTGTTTGATGCATGAAGGGTGCTGGCACCGATGCCAGAGAGGAGGGGGATACTGTCATTGCTGCTGAAGCTGGGCAGAAAAGGAGGGCTCCCTCAGGCTCCAGTTCTCTTCGCACAAGTCCTCTAGCCTGTGTTCTAACTCATTGATTCATTGCCTCTGGCTCTGTATCAGGCTTCGCTGGTTCTGCATGATGGTCGTCCGCTCCTTCAGGTACAGCACCCATTTCATGGGGTTCTCCACAAGGTTCTCAATCACTGGCAGCAGCAGGCAAGTGGTGGAGGAGAAGGAGTAGAATGCCAGCCTCAGCTTAGGAATGGAGATGCAAGGCATGGAGCTATGTCACCATGCAGGAGGTCATGTTTAACTGAGGCTCCCAGCCCCTGCATTACTGATCCATCTCGTAGCAGGGGGCAGTGCCGTCAGTCATCTTATTTGCCCTCAGAATTTGTGGTAGAAGAAACAGCGCTAAGACTTTGATATTTGTAATGCATTTCATTTAGTTTAAACTATTTTAAGATGCAATCTAGATGTTTAGATGGTAATCGTGGAAGTGCAGAATTTGTGCATGAGAGGAGTATCCTATAATTATTAGTTTGCCCTAAAACCATACATGTTTCAAAGGCCCTGAAATGGATTGGGCAGGTGGTAACGATAGGTGCGTAGCATATCAGTTACTGAACTTGATAAATGCATCCCTCATTACCGGTAAAGTTCCAGAAACCAGAGTTGCTATTGCTGTTGTGCTATTATGCTTTCTGCTTCTTGTCTTAAAAATATTTATTTCTATTTTGTTCTGTCACTCTCCCCCAATAAGCATACAAGGTAAAATGTCACTTCACTTTATTTGGTTTGGCTTTCATCATAATCACATCTTAAAAACAAGCATTTGTCAATGCCAAATGCTTGTTGACATTAGCCGTGGAAGTGCAGGAGTTAGACAGATGCAGAATAAGAATGGCAGTGAAGCATTGAACTGACACCAACCCCACCCCCACTCTGTAGAGATGGACAGGCATTGGGGTGTGCCTTTGGGTCATCGCCCATAACGGTCATGCCATTTCACCTCACTCTACCCTGCAGACACTGACAAGTGTTGAGGTGTGCCTTGGGGTGTTTGGGCTTTACACTCACCCCATTTCATAAGGAAATAAGCTGAAATGAGTGCAGTATAGGAGAATGCAGTGAACTTTGGGGCCAAAGAACAGCAAGAGGAAGGAGGTGCTGTTAGAACTATACTACTCCACTGAGACTATAAAACTAGAACTCTACTGCTGGGACCTTCAACTTAGGGTAGAAACAAACACAAAGAGTTAGTATGTTTGTCTGAGTTGGGTAAAGTGAATTGTTATATGTGAAGTTAGCTAGGTGCAGAAGGAAACTGAATTGTTATCTGTGCAGTTAGCTAGGTGTAGAAGGAAACTGTAAATTGTTATCTGTGTAGTTGGCTAGGTTTAGAAGGAAACTATGAATTAAGGGGAGTGGCTTAGGCAGAAGGAACCAGGTGTTTTGGATTTAAAAACTGCCCTAGAAAGCTTGTGGCAGAGACCAGCAAGAGGAAGGAGGTGTTGTTAGAACTATACTACTCTACTGGGAATAAAAAAACTAGAACTCTACTGCTGGGACCTTCAATTTAGGTTAAAAACAAACAAAAAAGATGTAGTATGTTCCTTTGAGTGGGGTGAGGTGAATTGTTATCTGTGCAGTTAGCTAGGTGTAGAAGAAAACTGTGAATTATTATCTGTGCAATTGGCCAGGTATTGAAGGAAACTGTGAATTCAATGGGAGTGTCTTAGGCAGAAGGAGCCAGGAGTTCTGGATTTGAAAACTGCCCTAGATAGCTTGTGGCACAGAACAGCAAGTGGCAGGAGGTGCTGTTAGAACTATACTACTCTACTGGGACTAAAGAAATAGAACTCTACTACTGGGACCTTCAATTTAGGGTCAAAACAAACAAAAGAAGAGTTAGTATGTTGTCTGAGTTGGGTGAAGTGAATTGTTATCTGTGCAGTCAGAAATGTGTAGAAGAAAACAGTGAATTGTTATATGTGCAGTTAGCTAGGTGTAGAAGGAAACAGTGAATTGGGGGAATGACTTAGGCAGAAGGAACCAGGTGTTTTGGATTTAAAAACTGCCCTAGCTAGCTTGTGGCAGAGAACATCAAGAGGAAGGAGGCGTTGTTAGAACTATACTACTCTACTGGGACTAAAAAACTAGAACTCTACTACTGTGTCCTTCAATTTAGGGTACGAACAAAAACAAGAGTTAGTATTTTTCACTGAGTTGGGTGAAGTGAATTGTTATCTGTGCAGTTAGCTAAGTGTAGAAGGAAACTGAATTATCTCTGCACTTAGCTAGGTGTAGAAAGAAACTGTGAATTAGTGGGAGCGGCTTAGGAAGAAGGAACCAGGTGTTTTGGATTTAGAAACTGCCCTAGATACCTTGTGGCAGAGAACAGTGAGATGACGGAATTGCTGTTAGAACTGTACTACTCTACTGGGACTAAAAAATTAGAACTCTACTAATGGGACCTTCAATTTAGGGTAAAAACAAAAAAAAAAGAGTAATATGTTTGTCGGAATTGGGTGAATTGTTATCTGAGCAGTTAGCTTGGTATAGAAGGAAAATTAATTTTTATCTGTGCAGTTAGCTAGGTGTAGAAGGAAACTGTGAATTATCTGTGCAGTTAGCTAGGTGTAGAAGGAAACTGTGATTATGGGGCACGGATTAGGCAAAAGGAACCAAGTGTATTGAATTAAAAACTGCCCTAGATAGCTTGTGGCAGAGAACAGCAAGAGGAAGTAGTTGCTGTTAGAACTATACTACTCTACTGGGACTAAAGAATTAGAACTCTACTACTGGGACCTTCAGTTTTGGATAAAAACAAATAAAAAAAGAGTATGTCTGTCTGAGTTGGGTGAAGTGAATTGTTATCTGTGCAGTTAGCTAGGTGTAGAAGGAAACTGAATTGTTATCTGTGCAGTTAGCTAAGTGTAGAAGAAAACTGTGAATTAGGGGGAGTGGCTTAGGCAGAAGGAACCAGGTGTTTTGGATTTAAAAACTGCCTTAGATAGCTTGTGGCAGAGATCAGCAAGAGGAAGGAGGTGCTGTTAGAACTAAACTATTCTACTGGGACTATATTGCCCTCCTTTCGCCCCCCCCCCACCGTTAGCCAGTTTTACTTTTATAGGCACATGATTTGATTGACAACAGGAGCTTCCTGTTTGGGAGCAGTTAGAAAGTGATCACAGAGGCACAAAAGACTCACCTTTCTAGAAGGAAAACAGTAGCTCTCCACCCACCCCAGCTGCTGGAGGTCTGACTCTGATCAAGTAAGAAGGAGACTACTGAGGAATATAGGAACTTCCTGTCCCAGAACAGGAAGATCAGGAGCTTTAAGGGCACGGAGGCAGTAGGAAAGTAGGGAGAAAATCTTTTATATATACATCTAAAAAAATAATAATAAAGCAAAGAAAAGCAAGCTTTATTTATATAGCACCTTTCTTAGAATCAAGGAGCTTTAGAAAAATACCAAGCATAAAATCACAGATATACAAATATGTAATTAATATCATCTGGGAAGACTATTCTAAAAAGATAGCTCTTAAGTTCTAATTTCAACCTTCTGACAGTGAGGCATGCTCTCAACCGATGAGGTAGAGAATTCCACAGGGTAGGGGCCACAAAACAAAAAGCACAAGCACCAGATGTCTTTAAACGTACCCTGGGAATCTCTAGCAATCCCTCATCAGTAGATCAGAGAGGAAGGAAGGCGTGGTAGGGAACCAAGAGATCTTGCAGGTAGCCCATTCCCAGTTTGTGTAGGGCTTTAAAGGTCAGAAGACCGTTCTTAAAGGTGATCTGCCACTGTACAGGCAGCCAGCGCAGTCCACGCAGCACAGGTGTAATATAGCTGATCCTAGATGTACCAGTTAATAACATGGCTGCCACATACTGCACTAGCTGCAAGCGGCGGATACCAACCCCAGGAAGCCCTAGGTAGAGGGCACTGCAATAGTCAAGGAGGGTGGTGATGAAGGCGTGGACCAATGTTGGAAGGTCATCCGGAGGAACCATGTGTTTCACTCAGATGATATTCCTGAGATGGTAAAAAGAGGATTTGACAACAGCAGACACCTGAGACTTCAGGGTCAAGACGTCATCAAAAATAACGCCCAGGTTATGCTCTCGGTCAGAGGTAAAAAGCTGGACGTCGTCAAGCCATATGCCCGATGACTGCCCAGCCCCCAAACCCACCCCCAGATGACCAGGGTTCACAACCAGCACTTCAGTCTTGTCATGATTCGGTCTCAGCCAGCTGGTGCTCATCCAGTCCTTGATCTCGGCAAGACACAGAGACTGCATCCCCCCTGCTCGGGTAGAAAGGACAGATACAGTTGAGTATCCTCTGCATAGCAGTGAAAACTCACACTGTATCACCTAATGACCTCTCATAATAGCATATACACTGCAAACAACGTGGGTGCCAATATGGAGCCCTGCGGGAACCCACAGGACAGGGGAAGGGCATAAATGCCAGTGATTACCCTTTGAGACCTGCCTGTGAGTAAATATCAAGAGAGAGGAAAGAGCAAGTATACAAAACAACAGTTAAGGGGCCCAAATAAGACATGATGGGAGTGGTGTAGTGCAGTGGTTGTGGAGCAGCAGTCTTCCGGGAGATATTCTGGAGAATGGAGTGTTGTCCCTTCTGCAGGCACCTCTCTGGGCTGAGAGAGGAGGATGCTCATTTCCAGGCTGAGTTGACCAGGATTCAGGGGGACCTCCTCTCCCACCCAGGGACCACCAGAGCCACCGCTGCTGCCTCAGAGGTTGCAAAGAAAGATGAGTGGTTGGACCACAGTGGGCTCAGAGAGGGTGAGAGTGGTGGAACAGAGGTGCATCTCTCCAGTTGTACCTCTCCACAATTCATATGCCATTCTGGCAGTGTGGTTCCTCTATAGAGGCACCTGCAGTGGCGACTAAGGAGAGGATGCTGGGAACCTCCACAAAGAAGACCTACAGGAGGGTGGCATGGGACCCCACAGGCATGGAAATAACTTGTTGTGAGGGACTCCATTGTTAGGAAGGTAGAACTGGGGGAGGGAGGGGGGAGGGAGGCAAGGTGCCTGATTGACACCATGGCTTGAGGACAGGAGAGAATCCTTAGGATCACGGGTGCAGCTGCATGGGGGAGGGAGTTGGATGTCATTGTCCACTTAGGGACAAATGACCTGGCTGGGAAAGGGATCAGGACAGTGGAAGAGGAGGAGTTTGTGGAGTTTGGGATTTGCCTTAGACAAGTAGCATGCACAATAACCTTCTCGGAGGTGCTGCCTGTCTGTTGCATGGGTGAGGCTAGGGTGCTCTGCACCATGGGATTCAATCAGTGGTTGAAAAGCTGGTTCAGAGCTCAGGGTTTTGGCTTCATTGGGGACTGGGGGTCCAGCTGGAGGGATGCAGATGTATACTGGCACGATGGTCTGCAACTGTCAAGGAGGGGAACCAGGATCCTAGGTGATAGGTTTAAATACTTCATTGGCAAGCATTTAAACTAGCCAAGGGGGAGGCACTTGAAAGGAGTAGGGAAATCCTACCCCCCCCAAAAAAAATCAGGTACTAAATGAGGTAGACACCAAGCTGCAAAGAGACCTAGGTGAGGAGGAGGGCAGGTGTAATGGAGAAAAAGGCAAAAGCAGAAAGGACAGGGAATGGGGCAAAAAGGGGTAAGGCCATCAAAAAATAGAGGGTAATGAGTACCAATGCCCGCAGTCTAGGTAACAAGCTCCCTGAATTGGTGGCCTTGATAGAAGAGGGATACCTGGATATCGTGGTAGTCACAGAAACATGGTACCCAGAGAACCATGACTGTGATGTCAACATACCGGGGTACACAATTTACAGGAGAGACAGGGAGGGTAGAAGAGGAGGAGTAGCTCTCTATGTAAGGTAGGGGATCAAAGCAACAGAACAACAGGGCAAAAAGGGAGGAGAGGAGGCACTGTGGGTCACCCTGGAGACTGGAAATGGCACCACAATTAGCACAGGGGTTGTATACAGACCCCCATCTCAGGGGGAGGAAATGAGCAAGGAATGATAGAAGGCATCCTTAGAATGGCATGAAAGGGGAGATATAGTTGATGGGGGACCTGAATATGCCAAATGTTAACTGGAGCACCTTTGCTGCAGCCACATCCAAGAGCAAGGCCATTCTCAATGCCCTATGGGAGGCATGCCTCAGACAGCTAGTGTGGGAACCCACTTGGGAGGGAGCTATATTAGACCTGGTACTCTCAGATCTAGAAGTGGGTAGCTATCTGGAAACAAGTGACCATCAAACAGTGTGGTTCACAATAAACTCAGCTGCAGAGTCAAGCCATACAAAAGTGAGGGTACTGGACTTCAGGAGGGCTGACTTTGTCAAAATGGGAGAGTGCCTCAGAAATGCACTAGCAAACAGGCAAGAAGGAGGAGTGCAGCAACAATGGGGAAACATCAAAACTGCCATCACAGAGGCAACAAGCCTTTGTGTGAAGCAAATAAATAAATCAAAATAAAAGAAAAAGCCACTATGGTTCTCAAAAGAGGTGATGGGAAAGGTTAGGGAGAAAAAGATAGCATTTAGGAAGTATAAGGAAACACAGAAGGAGCAGGACAGAGGATTGTATCAATTAAAGCAGAAGGAAGCAGGGAAGGCAGTCAGAATTACAAAGGCCCAAACTGAGGAAAAGATAGGCAACTTGGTTAAGAAGGGGGATAAATGATTTTATAGGTACATTAGGGAGGGTAGAAAGACAAAGGGAGGGATAGTGAGGCTGCATAAAGGGGACAGTGGGTGGTCAGACAGGGATAGTGAAAAAGCAGGGATACTGAATGAATACTTCGGCTCAGTATTCACAAAAGAAGAGGAGGGGGAGGTACCTAATCCAATCAATAGAAGCACTGTGGATAGAGGGGTTGACCCCAGTCCTTTCATGGAAGAAAGGGTTCTGAAAGAACTCCTAAAAATGAAGGTGGACTAAGCAATAGGGCCTGATGGAACTGACCCCAGAATTCTAAAAGAATTAAGGGGAGAACTAGTGACACCACTGACTAGCCTTTTTAACAAATCATGGGAGAATGGTGTGGTACCTGAGCAATGGAGGAGGGTGGATGTGATTCCCTTTCACAAAAGTGGAAGCAAGACAGAGGCAGGAAACTACAGACCTGTCAGTTTGACCTCAGCTGTAGAGAAAATGATGGAATCACTTCTGAAGGAAAGAACTGTTGAATACTTAGAGGTCAGTGGCTCACAGGACCCAAGGCAGCATGGATTCACTGTGGGAAGGTCATGTCAGACAAATCTAATTGATTTCTTTGACTGGGTGACTAAAGCAGTAGACCAGGGAGGGACTGTGGACATGGCCTACCTAGACTTTGGCAAGGCATTTGACACAGTCCCACACAAAACATTAATAAACAAATTAGGCAGCCTGGGAGTGGGTCCCAGGGTGGTAGCCTGGGTAAAACATTGGCTGGACAACAGGACACAGAAGGAAATAGTAAACGGAGTGCACTCTGAAGAAAGGGCGATAACTAGTGGGCTACCGCAGTGTTCAGTGCTGGGTCCAGTCCTTTTTAATGTCTTTATAGGTGACATTGCAGAGAGACTGGAAGGAAAAGTATGCCTCTTTGCAGACGACACAAAGATCTGCAACAGGGTTGATACACAAAGTGGGGTGGAAAGGATGAGAAGGGACTTGGCAAGGTTGGAGGAATGGTCAGAAGTACAGAAGCTTGGATTCAATGCAAAGAAGTGCAAAGTAATGCACCTGGGAAACAAAAACCCAGGGAAGGAGTACACAGTGTGGAGGGGGAAGGTAGTAACAACAACAAAAATGGAAAGAAACCTGGGGGTAATCATATCAGATGACCTAAATGTTAGAAAGCAATTTGAGAAGACAGTAGGGATGACTGGAGGGATACTGGGATGTATAGAGAGAGGCATCACCAATAGAAAACAGGAAGTTGTTACCCCTCTGTACAGACAGTTGGTGAGACCCCATCTGGAGTACTGTGTCCAGTTCTGGAGACCCTATCTCAGCAAGGACATAGACAAGATGGAGACAGTCCAGAGGAGGGCAAATAAAATGGTGCAGGATCTGCAACAGAAGTCACATGAGGAGAGACTAAAGGAGCTTAATATGTATACCCTTGAGGAAAGGAGGAAGAGGGGGGACATAATAGAAACTTTTGAGTACCTCAAGGAAATCAGTAAAGTCCAAGAGGGTAGCAACTTTCAGAAAAAGAGATGTGGAAGAACAAGGCGACACAATTTGAAAATAAAGAGGGGATGGCTCAGGGGTAATGTGAGGAATTATTTTTTCACAGAGAGGATGATGGACGCATGGAACAGCCTTCCTAAGGATGTACCTAGCTTCTGCCTGAGAACAGACAGAACACCAGGAGGAAGAAGTTACTGGTATAACTAAAACTTCTCTACTGGGACTAAGAACTATAAATCTTGTACTGGGACCTTCAATTTAGGGTAAAAAAAAAGAGCTAGTGTGTTTGTCAGAGGTAGTTGAAGTAAATTGTTATCTGTTATCTGTGTACTTATCTAGGTGCTTGCCACAGGTGTCAGAAGGGAATTGTTATCTGTGAAATTAACTAAGTGTAGAAAGATTTGCAAAGTAGGGGAGTGGCTTTAGCTAGAAGGCCAGGTTAAAACCAAATTTAAGCACTGCCCTAGAAAGCTTCTGCCAGAGAACAGACAGAACACCAGGAGGAAGGAGCTACTGGTATAACTAAAACTTCTCTACTGGGACTAAGAACTAGAAATCTTGTACTGGGACCTTCAATATAGGGTAAAAAAAAAAGTTAGTGTGTTTGTCAGAGGTAGTTGAAGCAAATTGTTATCTGTTATCTAGGTGCTTGTCACAGGTGTCAGAAGGGAATTATCTGTGAAATTAACTAAGTGCAGAAAGATTTGCAAAGTAGGGGAAGTGGCTTAGCTAGACGGAGCCAGGTTAAAACCAGATTTAAGCACTGCCCTAGATAGCTTCTGCCAGAGAACAGACAGAACACTAGGAGGGAGGAGCTACTGGTATAACTAAAACTTCTCTACTGGGACTAAGAACTAGAAATATTGCACTGGGACCTTCAATTTAGGTTAAAAAAAATTGTTAGTGTGTTTGTCAGAGACAGTTGAAATAAATTGTTTTCTGTTATCTGTGTACTTATCTAGGTGCTTGCCACAGGTGTCAGAAGAGAATTGTTATCTGTGAAATTAACTAAGTGTAGAAAGATTTGCAAAGTAGGGGGAGTTGGCTTAGCTAGAAGGAGCCAGGTTAAAAATTAAGCACTGCCCTAGAAAGCTTCTGTCAGAGAACAGACCGAACACCAGGAGGAAGGAGCTACTGGTATAACTAAAACTTCTCTACTGGGACTATATTGCCCTCCTTCCCTCCCCTCCCCTCCACCCCCCACCATAAACCAGTTTTACTTTTATAGGTACAGAATTTAACTGACAACAGGAACTTCCTATTAAGGAGCAGGAAGTAAGTAATCACAGAGCCACCAAAGACTCACCATCCTAGAAGGGCAAGAGTAGCTCTACATCCCCCCCCCCAGCTGCTGGAGGTCTGACTCTGAGCAAGTAAGGAGACTACTGAGAAACATAAAAACTTCTTGTCTTAGAACAGAATGATCAGGAGCTAAAAGGGCACAGAGGCAGTAAGTAAGCAGGGGAAGAACAAAAGAAAATAAACAAACAGAGGAAAGAGTAAGTATTCCAAACAACAGTTAGGGGGCCAGAAAAAAGACGTGATGGGAGTGGTGCAGTGCAGTGGCTGTGGAGCAGCAGTCTTCTGGAAGACATTCTGGAGAATGCAGTGTTGTCCCATCTGCAGGCACCTCTCTGGGCTGAGGGAGGAGGTTGCTCATCTCCAGGCTGAGTTGACCAGGATTTGTGGGACCTCCTCTTTCACCCAGGGACCACCAGAGTCACTGCCATTACCTTAGAGGTTGCCAAGAAAGAGGAGCGGTTGGACCAGAGCGGGCTCAGGGAGGGTGAGGGTGGTGGAACAGAGGCACATCCCTCTAATGGTACCTCTCCACAATTTCTATGCTGTTCTGGAAAAGTGTGGTTCCTCTATGGAGGCACCCACAGTGGAGACCAAGGCAGATGCTGGGAACCTCCACAAAGGAGACCCACAGGAGGGTGGCATGGGACCCCAAAGGGGAAGGAAACAACTCCTGGTGGGGGACTCCATTGTTAGGAAGGTAGAACTGAAGGAGGAAGGGGAGAGGGAGGTAGGGTGCCTGCCTGGTGCTAGGGCTTGGAGGGACAGGGAGCAAATCCTCAGGATCACAGGAGCAGCTGCACAGGGGAGGGAGCTGGATGTCATTGTCCACCTAGGGACAAATGACCTGGCTAAGAAAAGGAACAGAGCAGTACAAGAAGCATTTGTGGAGATGGGGAGGGGCCTTAGACAAATAGCACACACGGTAACCTTCTCAGAGGTGATGCCTGTCTATGGCATGGATGAGTCTAGGGTGCTCCACACCATGGGATTCAATCAGTGGTTGAAAAACTGGTGCAGAGCTCAGGAATTTGGCTTCATTGGGGACTGGGGGTCCACCTGGATGGATACAGGCCTATACTGGCATGATGGTCTGCATCTGTCCAGGAGGGGAACCAGGATCCTTGGTGATAGGTTTAAAAACTTCATTGGCAAGCATTTAAACTAGCCAAGGGGTGAGGCACTTGAAAGGAGTAGGCAAATCCTAGCCCTTCCAAAAAAATCAGGGTACTAAGTGAGGTAGACACCAACATAGAGATGTCAATAGGGAGAAGCGCAGGGGTAAATGGAGAAAGTGACAAATGCAATAAGGACAGGGATGGGGCAAAAAGGGGTAAGGCATTTAAGAAATGGTGGGTAATGAGTACCATCGCCCATAGTCTGAGCAACAAGCTCCCTGAATTGGTGGCCTTGATGGAAGAGGGATGCCTGGATATTGTAGCAGTCACAGAAACATGGTACACAGAGAACCATGACTGGGATGTTAACATACCAGGGTACACAATCTACAGGACAGACAGGGAGGGCAGAAGGGGGGATGTAGCTTTCTCTGTAAGGGAAGGGATAAAAGCAACTGAACAAAAGAGTAAACGGGGAGAGAAGGTATTGTGGGTCACCTTAGAGACTGGAAATGGCACCACAATCTGCACAGGGGTGGTATACAGACCCCCATGTCAGGGGGAGGGAATGGACAAGGATATGATAGAAGGCATACTTAGGATGGCAGAGAAAGGGGAGATACTGTTGATGGGGGACCTTAATATGCCAGATGTTAACTGGAACACCTTTGCTGCAGCCACATCCAAAAGCAGGGCCATTCTTGATGCCTTTCAGGTGGCATGCCTCAGACAGCTAGTTTTGGAACCTACTCATGAGGGAGCAATCATAGACCTCATACTCTCAAATGGGGACAGTGAGAGGATCTCAGATCTAGAAGTGGGTAGCCATTTGGGAACAAGTGACCACCAAACAGTGTGGTTCACGATAAACTCAGCTACAGAGTCAAGCCATGCAAAAGTGAGGTTTCTGGACTTCAGGAGGGCTGACTTTGGCAAGATGGGAGAGTGCCTTAGAAAAGCGCTAGCAAACAGGCTAGAAGGAGAAGTGGAGCAACAATGGGAAAATATCAAAACTGCCATCACAGAGGCAACAAGCCTTTATGTGAAGCAAATAAACAAATCAAAATGAAAGAAAAAGCCACTATGGTTCTCAAAAGAAGTGGCGGTGAAGGTTAGGGAGAAAAAGATAGCATTTAGGAAGTATAAGGAAACACAGAAGGAGCAGGACAGAGAACTGTACCAGTTAAGGCAGAAGGAAGCAGAGAGGGTAGTCAGAATAGCAAAGGCACAAACTGAGGAAAAGGTAGCCAACTCGGTTAAGAAGGGGGATAAAACCTTTTATAGGTATATCAGGGAGCATAGAAAGACAAAGGGAGGGATAGTGAGGCTGAATAGAATGGATGGTGGGTGGGCAGAAAGTGACAGTGAAAAAGCAGGGATACTGAATGAATACTTCTGTTCATTATTCACAAAAGAAGAAGAAGTGGGGGAGGTGCCTAATCCAATTAGCAGAAGCACTCTGGAGAGGCGGTCGATCCCAGTCCTTTCACAGAAGAAAGGGTTCTGAAAGAACTCCTAAAACTGAAGGTGGACCTAGCAATGGGGCAGATGGAATTCACCCCAGAATTCTAAAAGAATTAAGCAGAGAACTAGTGACACCACTGACTACCCTTTATAATAAATCATGGGAGGATGGTGTGGTACCTGAGGACTGGAAGAAGGCTAATGTGATTCCCTTCACAAAAGTGGGAGCAGGACAGAGGCAGGAAACAACAGACCTGTCAGTTTGACCTCTGTAGTGGGGAAAGTGATAGAATCACTTCTGAAGGAAAGAATTGTTGAGTACCTAGAGGCCAGCGGGGCACAAGACCCAAGGCAGCATGGGTTAACAGCGGGAAGGTCATGTCAGACAAATCTAATTGATTTCTTTGACTGGGTGACCAAAGTAGTAGACCAGGGAGGGGCTGTGGACATGACCTTCCTAGAATTTAGCAAGGCATTTGACACAGTCCCACACAAAAGATTAGCAGTCAAATTAACCAGCCCTGGAGTGGGTCCCAGGGTGGTAGCCTGGATAAAACATTGGCTGAACAACAGGACACAGAAGGTAATTGTAAATGGAGTCCACTCTGAAGAAAGAGGGGTTACTAGTGAGGTACTGCAGGGTTTAGTACTTGGTCCAGTCCTTTTTAATGTCTTTATAAGTGACATTGCAGAGGCACTGGAAGGAAAAGTATGCCTCTTTGCAGATGACACAAAGATCTGCAACAGGGTTGATACACAAGGAGGCGTGGAAAGGATGAGAAGGGACTTGGCAAGGTTGGAGGATTGGTCAGAAGTATGGCAGCTTGGATTCAATGTAAAGACAGTGCAATGCACCTAGGAAACAAAAACCAGGGGAAGATTACACAATGTGGGGTAGTAACAACAACAAAAATGGAAAGAAACCTGGGGGTAATCATATCAGATGACCTTAAGGTTGGCAAGCAATGTGAGAAGGCAGTAGGGAGGCTGGGGGACACTGGGATGTATAGGAGAGGCATCACCAGCAGAAAACGGAAGTTGTTATCCTTGTACAGACAGTTGGTGAGACCCCATCTGGAGTACTGCATCCAGTTCTGGAGATCCCATCTCTGCAAGGACATAGACAGGATGGAGGCAGTTCAGAGGAGGGCAACTAAAATGGTGCAGGATCTACATGAGAAGCCATATGAGGAGAGGCTAAAGGAGCTTAATATGTATACCCTTGAGGAAAGGAGGGAGAGGGGGGACATGCTAGAAACATTTAAGTACCTCAGTGGAATCAACAAAGTCCAAGAGGGTAGCATCTTTCAGAAAAAGAGATGTGGAAGAACAAGGGTACACAATTTGAAGATAGAGGAGGGACGGCTCAGGGGCAATGTGAGGAAGTATTTTTTCACAGAGAGGGTGGTGGATGCATGGAACAGACTTTCTGAGGAGGTTGTGGGGTCTAAAACTGTGGGAGAATTCAAGAATGCATGGGACAGACATAAGGCAATTTTTGTGGGGGGGGGGTAGGAAGAAATAGGCTGTTGGTTAAATAGGATCTGCAGCTTATCCTCTACGTAGGGAAATGGGCAGACTAGGTGGGCCAAGCGGTCCTTATCTGCCGTCAAAGTCTATGTTTCTATGTTGTGTGGACAAAAACAGTGGGGGAATTCAAGAATGCATGAGACAGACATAAGGCAATTCTGGTGGTGGGTAGGAGGAAGTAGGCTGTTGGTTAACTAGGATCTGCAGCTTATCTGTTAGGTAGGGAAATGGGCAGACTAGGTGGGCCAAGCGGTCCTTATCTGCCGTCAAAGTCAATGTTTCTATGTTTCTATGTTGTGTGGACAAAAACAGTGGGGGAATTCAAGAATGCATGAGACAGACATAAGGCAATTCTTGTGATGGGTTGGAAGAAATAGGCTGTTGGTTAACTAGAATCTGCAGCTTATCCAGTAGGTAGGTAGGTAAATGGGCAGACTAGGTGGGCCAAGCAGTCCTTTTCTGCAGGGCAGAGCAAACAGGAACCTAGGAGACCTGATTTAAATAGCCCGCTCCCAGAACAGAGGACAGTCAATGCTGAAAACTGCTGGATTCTCCACAAGGTGTGAAAAAAGCAGGGGTACTTGGGGCTATTGAGGCAACTCTGATTAATTTCAATCGTCTGTCATCTAAAATTTATAAGTGTACTCAGTTTCCTGGCATTTAAAAAAACAAGACATTTGAGGAACAATATATAAAAGTGCATATCGGAATCATGCTTGCGGTCTCTCTGTCCTCAGTCTGCAAATTACTTTTCTTACATCATGATACTCTAACAAACATGTCTGCCAAGCATCCTGTGTCATCAGCTAAATTAGAAAGAAAGTACCAGTAATTGTAATCTGATATCAGAATGACAGAGTATGATCCCCCCTTTCTTTATTCATTGCTCAGATCATAGCCGGGACTAGACAGCATCACTGCCGGCCCAGTGGCACAGAGGGCTGAGGCACTGGATGCCTTACCTCACACTATGCCGGTGACCCAGGTTCAGGAACAGACTCAGGTTGCTCAGGGGTCGGCAGGGGTGAGGTAGGATTGAGTGTCTGACAACAACTCTCCTTCCGGGGGTGGGGGGACTCAGCATCATGCTGTAGAGTGACATCCAACGGAGGCTAGGAGTCAGCACAGGCACAATGCTAGAAATGGGGCGGACCCATGCACAGGGCGTGAAGACTGCCTCTGTGGAGGTGGAGACAGTTGCCCCACCCATTGCATGTGTGGTGAGTCTGGAGAGAAAAAGGAAAAAGGGTTTGGAGTTGGCAGGCTCAATGATGGCAGGCTGTGCCCATGCCTCCCCCGCAATCTAGATGTTGCCCTCTGGGGGTGAGGGGAGGCCAGCACCCCTTACCACCAGCACTGTCATGGGGGGAACGACCTGTGGGGGATGGCCTGTTGGGGTGGGTGTGGGGAAAACCTCGATGGAGAGACGAGTCCCCTACGAGGGAAGGGCTGGAGCAGCCTGCCAGCACCAAAGGAGACGTAAAGTATGAATAGAAAGAAGAAAAAAGTTTGCTAGCACTTTATGCTCATAGTTGGATCCGCTCCCCTACCATAAAATACAAACACTACCTTTTGTTCAATACAATTGGAAGTGCATATTAAAAAACAAAAAGTTCATAATTATGTCAGAAAAACATTGATCGTGTGCCAAAGAGAATGAGTTGGGTGAGGTTACTGCAATACTTGCTTCATGTTTTTCCCCCTATACAACACCTGACAGCAAATCATTAAAATTAACTTTTAGCACAAGGGCCAATAGGTTATATGAAGCTAATGCGTGAAGAGTCATGTATCACTTTGTGCTTGCACTGCATGAAAGAATTACATATTTCACCAAGTCTATACTCCTTAGAACATGCTGTCAGAAAAAAATGGATATCAGTGATCTTACAGGTATCTACAATGCCTCTAAATCTCTCTCTTCAGGACCAGAAGTCTTCCGGCTTGTACAATAAAATGTTGGCTAGTTCCATAAAAAAGGTATAGCTACAGCAATAGATTATAAGTGCATTGACTTAACAATGCCGCTAACATTAAAAAAAAAATAAAAGGTCCAGATTCCAGTGTTTATTTTGCATCCGACTTAATGAAAACAGTGTTCGTCTGTGTTTTCACATAAAGAATACTACAAGGAAGTTGCCTTTCTGTGTTCATTGTGCATTCCATTCACGGTAGGATATCAGCAATTTGAGCACTGAAATCCATCTCAGCATTTGCCAGTGACAGAATATCAGTGTTCCTTTTATTTAGTGCATGGGTCTGTATGGGGCTGATTCCTAAAGCAAGTTCTGTCAAATGTAACCACCTAATCACACTAAAATGAGGGTCCTGGACTTCAGGAGGGCCAATTATACTGTCAAGGAGGGCTGGCAGTATAGGTTAGAGGAACGAGGTGTGAACAAGCTTGATACACCCAGCAGACCAGACCTGAGTTTGATTCTCACAACCTCCACTTGCATACTGTGTGACCGTGAGTAAGTCACTTAACTGCCCAGTGCTCCCAAGTCGCCCCTGAAAACAGGCACTTATGTTTAGTGGGCCTTACCTGGTTACCAAAGACTAAAAAAAAAAAAAAAATTTTCAAGAAAATGGGAGAGTGCCTTAAGGAAGCTCTAGCAGGAATCGAGAATAAGGGTAGGGTAGAGGAAAACTGGGCAAAAACAAGGAAGGCCATTGAGAAGACAACAAACTTCTGTGTCAAACAGGTTAAAAAGAACAAGAGAAGCAAGAGGTTCTCAAGGGAAGTAGGAGAGAAGTTAAAGGAAAAGAAGCGGGCATTCAGAAGGTACAAGGTGACACAGAAGGAAGAGGATAGAGAGAGAGTTATCAGGAGAAACAAAGGGTGGCAGGGAAGGCAGTAGGAGAGCTAAAGTACAAATGGAGAAAAACATTGCCAAATCAGCAAAAAAGGGGGATAAAACATTCTTTAAAGTCAAAAACAAAGTCAAATTTATTTTTAAAGCACTTTTACACAGACTAAAGCGCATATACAATACAAAACATCAAATACAATAAAAACATGAAATAAAGGGCAGCAATCCCAGAGCTAAACATTGTCCCAGAAAGCCTTTTCAAATAAATACGTTTTTAATAAGGATTTAAAGGTCTCGGTGGTACTTTAGGTACATAAGCGAAAAGAAGAAAAGCAAGGCAGGGATAGTAAGACTAAAAGGGAAGGGGGGAGTGTGGAAGAGGATCAGAAGAAAGCTGACATTACGTTTGTTCAGTATTCACAAAGGAAGGGGTAGGTGACAAGCCGCAGATAGTGAAGGAGGGCTTTAAGGGAAGGGAGGTGGACACTAGCCCTTTTAAAGAGGAGAGAGTCCTCGGGGAACTAGCAAAACTAAAAGTAGACAAGGCAATGGGGCCAGATGGAGTTCACCCCAGGATACTGAAGGAACTAAAAGAGGAACTGTCTGCACCTCTGATGGCCCCATTTAATCTATCACTGGATACAGGGGAAGACTCAAGAGACTGGAGGAGGGTGGATGTGGTCCTACTACACAAAAGTGGGAATAGGGAGGAGGCAGAAAACTACTGACCTATGAGCCTGACTTCGGTGGTGGGCAAGGTTATGGAAACATAACCAACAAATGCCAGCACACCTCTGCTGGATGCAAAAAGGCTTTAAGTTAAATTAAAACACGCATCACCATTATGGCAAGAGCTGGTACAAGGTACAAGGAACCCCGACCAGTTTCATACGCAGTACGTCCTCAGGGGATGGTGAACGAGGAGTGAGGATGTACTGTGTATGAAATTGGTCAGGGTTCCTTGTACCTTGTACCAGCTGTTACCATAATGGTGATGCGTGTTTTAATTTAACTTAATAAAGCCTTTTTGCATTCAGCAGAGGTGTGCTGGCACTTGTTGGTTACGTTTGGAGTTTTCTCTTGCGACGTGCACCCTCCCAGCATGAGTGAGCTGTCTTGCTGCTCTCAAGGTTATGGAAACACTACTTAATGAAAGGATTGGGGAATACCTTAAAACCAGTGGATTGCAGGATCCGAGTCAGCATGGGTTCACAGGGGAGATCTGGCCAAAGAAACCTGATAGAGTTTTTTGACTAGGTTACCAGGGAGGTGCATCAGGGAAGAGCAGTGTATGACGCCTACCTGGATTTCAGTAAGACCTTCGACACCATTCCACACAGAAGACTGGTAAACAAGTTAGGCAGCCCAAGAGTTGGCCCAAAGATAGTAAAATGATCACGAAGCTGGTTAAGCAACAGAACTCAGAGGGCGGTGATAAATGGAGTTTGCTCAGAGGAAGGTAAGGTAACCAGCAGGGTGCCTCATGGGTCAGTACTGGGACTGATACTCCTCAATGTCTTTAATAGCAACATCGTAGAGGGTCTGGAGGGAAAGATATGCCTGTTTGCGAACGACACAAAAATCTGCAACAGAGTGGACACACCAGGGGTGGAGACCTGGAAAAATGGAAGATCTTAAAAAGTTGGAAGACTGGTCAAGGGTTTGGCAACTGGGCTTCAATGCCAAAAAACGTAAACTTATGCACATGGGGTACAGAAATCCATGGGCAATGTACCAGTTGGGGGGAGGGTGTTAACCACAAAACAGGAAAGGGACCTGGGGGTCATCATGTCTAATGACCAGAAGATAGCAAAGCAATGCGAGAAGGCAATGGGAAAGGCTAGTAGGATGCTAGGGTGCGCATAGGGAGGGATATCACCAGCAAAAAAAGGGAGGTAGTGTTACCCCTGTATAGATTAATGGTGAGGCCACACCTGGAGTACTCTGTCCAGTTCTGGAGACCCCATCTCAGGAAGGAAATAGATTGGGTTGAGGCGGTTGTGAGCAGGTGTGGGTAGTGATAACACAGACACAGTGCTTCAGGCAACACACACACAGGTTCTAGTGTGTTAATTTTATTAAAATAAGGAAATTAAACTTCAAAAACTTCAATTAAACTTCAAAATAAAAAGAAAATAAACAGTTCAATACAGAATTCAACACTAATTCTAATACTAAGTGCTGCCACAGAGTGGTATGAGCTTTGGCAACAGCACGTCCACCATCTTCTGTGCACTAAAAACCTATCCGACTACCTGTTGAAAGAAGGCGCTTTCATATCTGAACTGACTGACATCACTGGTCAGCTGATCCACCCCCTAATGCTAATACATGTATTTCCTACTCTAATACATTGAATGAGGGGATCAGCTTGGACTACAAGGTATAGAAATTAAGTAAGCAGATATACAATGTAATCTGCATGTACAGACTTGAGACAGTAGACAAAACACCTTATAAGTCTTAAGGGTCAACTAAGGACCAAGGCTCCTCCCTCAGGGTAATGACATCATATACTTTCTCCGATAACTGTGCTCCACAGAGGGGCCACTGGCTCTTAGGAGTGCATCACTGCCCAGAAAGCATTCTAAGAGAACAGGTGTGACCACCTACTTAGGTTTTCAGTAAATACAGGGTTTTTAATGTACAACACTTTTCCCTTAACAAGGGATTGTAATTTTGTAATAGTAGCTTAAAATGATAAAATAGTCGTAGGGCTGACTGTTCAGCCGGGTGTTCGTGAAATTATGGGCTACATCAAGTATTATGGGGTGCCAACATGAATTTCACGCTCACGCCCTGTGTCTGCATTTTATTTGCTTTAGTTTTGGCCTTTCCATTGTTTTATTGCCACATATTACTTCATGTGCAAGTCGCAATTCCAGTGTACATTTCTGAGTGGGCTGCATGTATATGCCGCACCAAGGTCTGTACAGGGGACCACGCATCAGTGCATGTCTCCTCAGAGGGCTTGCACAACTCTAAAGTGCAAACCAAAACCACAGCGAGAGAACACAACAGGCGGTTCAGCTCCCAAAGGTACAGACTCATAAACAGAGGGGATAATATTGATTTCTGGTGGAAATGTGCAAAAACGAAACAGGGGGTCAGCTGTACGTGGTAAACCATGAGTAAGAAAGATTCAGGCGTCCCTGTATACCTCCTTCTGCTTGGGGCAAAATAAAAACAACACATTAATACTTTTAAAAGGTACCATATCTTTCACCGTTTTTCTGTGGGCTGCCCAATACAACTGCACTACGGAGCATTTCTGTTTTAGTTCTGTTGTTTTCTTGGTGCAGTTCAAAGCCATTTTCATCAGGTTCTCGGGCGGCTGAGAAGACTCGAGATGGTCACCTCCAGGGACAGAAGCAGAAAATAGCGAGGCAGAATAGAGAGAAGATACCATGCTGGTAGGCCACCCCATCATGGTAGAAAAATGAAAAAAAAAGACAAGGGAGACTCAAGAAGGAGATACTACTGCAGTAGATTTAGAAATAGGGGTTAGCAGGAGCGAGTGCCCTGTGGTGATTGGGGGGGATGCAAACTGTCACACTGGTACAAAGAAGGGCAACCAAAATGGTGTTTGGCCTGCACCAGAAGCCATACAGGGAAAGACTCAGAGAATGAAATATGTACTCACTGGAGGAAAGCAGAGAAAAGGGAGACATGACAGAAACATTCATATACCTCAAGGGTATCAACAAAGTGCAGGAAGGTGGCATATTGCACAGAAAGAGATGCTGAAAGACAAGGGGGCATGCATCTCCTGATGAAGGGGAGTTAGTGTCCAAGGTGCCGAGGCTGGATGTATGGTGGAGGTGGAAATGTATTTGCACATTGCAGTGCCTACATGCTTACTGTTTGTAAGTGCTTTTTACTTTGTAATAAAACTGCCTTCACTGAATTTTTGGCTGAGTCTGGAGTGCTGGATGTTTGTTTTTTATTGCATGCTATCGCCATCCCTGGCTACTCCCTCTTCTGGTAAGATCATAAAACCAGGAGCAGTGGGGTGGCCCTATACCTCTCCTCATCCATCCAGTCCCGTTCTCTCCATCTCCTCCTCTTCAGCCTATGAATTGTTGCTTCAAAACTCTCCCTCCCTGTCTTTGTGAGCAGTGCCTACTGGTACCATGCCTCCCTGCCTCTTTTATCACTGAGCTCATCTCATCTCTTACTACCCACTCCTCACCTGGTGAGCTCCTCATCCTTGGGGACATCAACGTAAATTGGCTCTCCAGCACTCAAACCAAATTCTGCAGTGACAACTCCTCCCTTAACCTTACACAAATGATCACCAAACCTACTGGCACAGACCCCCCCCCCCCGCCACTACCACCTTGGCCATCTGTTGTTTGACTGATAAGTAGTGAGCACACACATATTGTAGAAACAATTTTTTCTACAGTGTGCATGCATTCACTTTTTGTCTGTCAGACTGAGGCCTTCCAAGGTGGTGAGAGGAGGGTCTGTGCTAGTTGTCATCTGAGGATCAGGTGGTGGCTAACCTATGGATGGTTGGTGAATAGGAAGCCAACAGAGGATGTGGGTGGTGGGTGCTTAGTGGGTGAGCCAGGGATAAGGCAGGTGGAAGAGGAAGAGGGGGTCACCAGCACCAGTGCTGCCAGGGAGGCAGGAGTCACACACCACTGTGTGCATTAACAAAGGCAGAATTTCATAAACATTAATTACAGCTGACTCAGCAGCCTGTCGCTCCTTACAAAAGCCTTTGAATGCACTATTGCATCCTGTATGCAAGAAGCCACCCTCATTTGCAAGGTCACAGTGGTATAGTCTGCATATCAGCACTGCCCACTGCATACGGTGCCAGGTAACCCTTTGAATATGGTTTCTACCCCACCCAGATGTTCTGAGTCCATTTAGCTTGGCGGTATGCTTGTTAGCGCTGCACTAATAAGTATCAAACCAAATTCTGCAGTGACAACTCCTCCCTTAACCTTACACAAATGATCACCAAACCTACTGGCACAGAACCCCCCCCCCATCCTGTAGGTAGGGAAATGGGCAGACTAGATGGGCCTAGCGGTCCTTATCTGCCGTCAAAGTCTATGTTTCTATGTTTCTATCATATGGGGGTCATTGTGTGTCTCGTTCTACCCCTCCCTCCTACACACTAAAGTATTAGCTTTAACATTCATTCATTCATTCATTCATTCTTTATTTTTATGAGGCGCTTTTCTTATAACCAAAGCACCTGTACAGTACATAAAACAATAAATAGACAAAATTAAAACTAACATAAATCATTAAAAGCTATACTAAAAAGATGTGTCTTCAAGGCTCCTTTAAAGTTTTGGACAGTTGGGCAATTTCGCACCTGACGAGGTAGAGAATTCCACAGGGTCGGGGCCATAAAACTAAATGATCTAGCCCCTGAAGTTTTTAAACGAACCCTGGGAATCTGTAGCAATCCCTCGTCAGTGAATCGGAGGGGACGGGGAGGACAGTAGGGACACAGGAGCTCTTTCAGGTAAATAGGTCCCTGATCGTGTAGGGCTTTATAGGTCAGCTAACCGACCTTGAAGGTGATTCGCCAGAAAACTGGCAGCCAGTGCAGTCCACGGAGCACAGGCATTATATGACTGGACCTAGAAGATCCAGTCAACAACCTGGCCACCGCATTCTGCACTAGCTGCAGATGGTGAAGTTCAACCCCCAGTAGCCCCAGGTAAAAGGCATTGCAATAGTCAAGGCGGGAGGTAACGAATGCGTGGATCAACGTTGGATGATCCTCTGGAGGAACCAGGTGCTTCACCCGGGCGATATTCCTCGGATGGTAAAAGGAAGTTTTGACTACCGCTGACACCTGAGATTTAAACGTCAGACGGTCATCAAATACTACGCCCAGATTCCGCACCTGGTCTGAGGTCGTCAGCTGGACGTCCCCAAGCCTTAAGCCCGAGGGCGATCCAGCTAACAAACCCGCCTCACAGCGACCCTTGTCCACAACCAACACCTCCGTTTTCTCTGGGTTTAACCACAGCCAACTCCCATTCTTCCAGTCTTGGATCTCAGCAAGGCAGTTATTAAATACCGAAAAGGCAGCATCCTGGCCAGGCACAAAAGACATATACAGCTGGGTATCATCAGCATAGCAATGAAAACCCAAACCGTATCATCTAACAATCACTCCTAACGGCAGCATATACACTGCAAACAACATGGGTGCTAGAATAGAGCCCTGTGGTACCCAGCAGGATAGGGAGACTGATGCCGAAGAAAAAATTCCGACACCACCCTCTGAGTCCTACCCTCAAGGTAAGATCGAAACCACCTGAGAACCATATCAGACAATCCACAGATGGACCTCAAACACTCTAACAGCACACCATGGTCAACAGTGTCAAATGCTGCAGAGAGATCGAGAAGTACCAAGATGGAACAGGTCCTATGATCTCTCACTATTAGGAGGTCATTTAGTACCCGAACAAGTGCTGCCTCAGTACTATGCCTTTTCCTAAATCCAGAATGGAGAGAATCATAGACATTGTTGTTGGTCAGATGACCATCCAGCTGCACTGCAACCACCTTCTCAATAACTTTACCCACAAAGGGTAAGTTAGAGACGGGTCTGTAATTTGCTAGACAATCTGGGTCCAAGGAGGGCTTCTTCAATACAGGCTTAACTATAACCTCCTTAAGAGGATCTGGAAAGATCCCCCTCTCCAAGGACCTCCAGACTATCAAAGCCAGGACTGGGCCAATTTTATCCACACAATCCACTAAGAGACGTGTGGGGCCAGGGTCCAAATCACAGTTGGTTAGTCACAGCGCTCGGATGATCATCAGAATGTCATTGATTGTGGGGAGGCTGAAGTCGGACCATGCAAACTGGGTGTCCGACATCTCCTGCCGACCATCACAACTCCCATTGGAGAGGGAAAAATGGACATCTGATCTGATTTTGGCAACCTTATCTGCAAAGAAGAGAGCAAACTCCTCACACCGTTCTGGAGAAAAGGCTCTTCTGGGCTGAAGACAGACCGGATTGCACAGTCTGTCCATAGTCTGAAAGAGCTGAGCTGGTCTATTCTGTGCAGTCGCAATCAAACTGGACAGGAATTCTGCCTTCTTACGAGAGATTGCAGATTGATAGACCTTATAGTGGTCCATCAAACTAAGTTTGTCGTCATCTGAACCGGACCTCTGCCAACGCCTCTCCAACCTTCGTCCAACTCTCCTCAACTCCTTCACAGTCTCATCGAACCAAGGAGACCTGGGATGAAGAGTGAGAGGATGAACATGAACAGGTGCAATGGAATCCAGGGCCCCTGTCACCGCCTTATTATAGGCATGTGCCAGGTCCCCTGGATCCAAGCAATCTATCGGTAGGCCCGATAGGTCCAGCACCGCCATCAGGTCAACCGGGGACACACCCCTTAAAGGGCAGTATCGGACCATTTCCGAAGGGGCCGACCTAATAGGGGTGGCCTCAAAACTGAACCTAATGGTGTGATGGTCCGACCATCCGACCAGTTCCACCACCAAGTCAGATATCCCCATCCCCAGAAGGAACACCAGGTCCAATGAATGTCCACCAATATGGGTCGAGAAGGAAATGACCTGTGTGAAGCCCAGTGATATCATCAACGGGAGGAAGTCTTGACCAAAACATGAGAGTTCATCACCGAACCAGGCATTGAAGTCCCCCAGAACCAACCATCTGGGGGACCTTAATGTCAGGTCGACAATGAAGTCTGCAACTTCCTGCAGGAAAACATTCTTGTCACCTGGTGGAAAGTATACAAGAAGTATCCTGCACCCTGCACCCTCACCCAAGATACACTCAAAGGACCTGGTGACTCCCACTGGTACCTCCACCAGGCCCAGTTCTGTTCTAAAACAGATGGCAACACCCCCGCCCCTACGATCCTGCCTTGGGCGGTGTATCACCGAGTAACCGGCTGGAACTGCTGCTGCCAAAACTGGCCCAGCATTTTCATCCAGCCAAGTCTCAGTGATGCACGCCAGGTCAGATGACCCAACAAAATCAGCTATAATAGCCGTTTTGTTTTTAATAGACCTGGCATTGCACAACACCGCCCGAGTAGGATGAACCTCCGAAGATGACCGCCTTACCTGCTGATCATAATCAGAACCCTTGGAAAGGGTCCCCTTTCCTGAGCCCATTTCACCCCAGGGCGTCTTCTTGTCCCCACTATCTCTACCAGCCCACTCCTTTCCATTCCCCCCCCAGGCCCAGCACCTGCCCTCCTCCTCCTCCCCCTCATAATCCCCAGAGCCCTACATCTTCTATAGACCTCCGGCGACAGGGGGAGACAGGAGAAAGGACGAAGGTCCCTGAGCCTAGAGGGGGAATAATACCCGACTGTCCTACTATCATTCCAGCACATAATTAACACTACAACAAAATAATCTGACAGTTTTTAACCCGCCTCAGAAAAAACTTACATAAACAACTACTCTACAAAATTAACATACAATTATAAAATATAAATCTAATAAACACAACAACCAAAATAAGCAAATAACTTAAAACTAAATATAAAATACAATATCTATTTAACAAATCTATACCCCTTAAATTAAACTTCTAATAAATAAATAAATCCTATCAACGTCCATATTGTAAATGTGCAAAATGTGCCTTCAAATCTTCAGTTTATAAATATCACTTTGTCTCTTCTGCTCTCACCCACAGTGCTCTCACCACTGCGGGGGAAAGGAGCTTTCCAGACTATACAAGCCCCTAACATAAAATTGGCCCCTAATATTAAGAAGCCTCCTAGTCCAAAGCCAATACCACAATTTCCTTTGAAAATAGTAAAAGAGTTCCAGGTCTTTTTATGTCCACACCTATGTGCTCTCACCACTTCAGTATGGTCCAGAATTATATCAGCCTTCTCTCACGAGGCTGGAACAATCCCAAACGAACTAAATTTTAGTCTTTCCAAAAAATAATATATAACAAACGCTGGCCAAAAATCAAAAATTCAGAGGCACATCACCAAACAAACGGTCCAGACAGTTCCATCTTCCTTCCAGCATTTAAGTTTCTCAATCACTAGGAATCCTTCGCAATGGTGAGCAGACAGGTAGCATGTGTGTTTCACTTACAAATTCTGGCTCAAACCGATCCTTCACTATGGTGAAGCAGGCAAGACCACCCTCCAGTGGTCCCCCTACTCCACCTAAGGAACAAGATTAGCCCCACCACCCTCCGACGGCAGAGACAACCGTCCCTCCGTCTGGACCGAGGAACCAGATTTCTCCAAAAGTGTGCAGAAATCCTCACTGCACACTATCCATGCTTCCTTTCAGTAATTTCAAAGTTCCTGTTTTTCCAGCCGGTTCTCTCTCACTGGAATCCGGCTACAACCTTCACCTGCAGTCCAGCTGCGTTTCCCTCCCATATGAAAACCGCTACTCCACAGTTCCAGTTCCACCTCACCATTCACGACTCCTTTGAACTCTTCCACAACCCAAGGCGGCCGCTGGACCACCAAGCCGCCAGCCATAGAAGTCTTTCAGGGAATTAGACGAGAAACCAGCACACAACAAACCGAGCAACCTCCCACAACTCCAGCACGCCAGTCTCTCCAGGTACAGAAAACTTGACAAATGTCTCAATTTTCTAATGGTAACAAAAGCAGTAGGCTTAGGACTACACAATAAACAAATAAATAACGATAAAAATAACAATAAAATAACAAAATCAGACCACAAGTCATGGAGCTCACAGACGGCAGCCCAGCATGGCCGCCATAAGTATTTAATAAGTTATCTTACCCTAAAATTGTTTTGTCATATCGAACTTAAACACCAACTAAAAACCTTCGCTCAGCAGGTAGAGTTTGAAAACCATCACACAGCAGGCAGATTTTTAAAACTTTCATGTGTAAAAAACCATCCGCACAGTGAGCAGATTTTGGAAACTATCTGCAGCATGAATATTTTGAAAACCCTTGAGGAAATGTTCAAAATATCCATGTAGCATGTAGATTTTCAAAACATTTGTGAAGTATTCCTGTGCAAATATTTGGCTTTTAAATTAAAGATGTCTCAGTACTACCACGAGTGACTTTTATTAAAATGTTTGTATTTTACCTGTGGCTTGTATGCATGGGCAGTTTGTTTTGCAACGTTTAATTTTTAAGTGCTAAAAAAAAAAATTAAATATTAGACATCCTGGATATGACCAAGTTTGTTGCTATTGGTCTACTTCATATTAAAATAAGTAGAACAGACATCAACTATGATAATAAATTAAAAAAAAAAACTACAAAAACGATCTTATTTACTGAGATAAAAATCACAGAGTCCCACCCACTGTGTTTACTCCAACTTAATTTCAGCCTTGACTAAAGGGCCATACCATTGGTGCAGCAATTGTACTCCTGCTTGTGATGCTAGTGACCAGTATTTGGGAACGAGCGTGGGTCATCAAGGTATGGCCGGGGGGGGGGCTGAGCATCCCAGAGGATGGTCTCCGCCTCAGGGGAGAGGGGGTCGCCACCTACCTGGGTGACCACAGGTGGTACTGCAGTGAAGGGTGCCACTGAGAGAAAGGGATGAAGGGCACAGATTTGGTGTCAGAGCACGCTCGCTGTTCACACTCCCAGAACCTCCCAAGTCTGCCTGCACCAGCAGAGCTAGGAGACAAACAGCAGGAAATGGCCCCATTGCTTGGAAGATGAACCAAAGAGGGACTGGTCCCAAACACCACGGCCACTCATCTGACGAAGACAATGCAGTCTGAGAGGCATAGCCCCTCCACCCCAACCAGGGGTACAACTGAGGCAGTATGGAGGTGAGCAGTTAGTGGAGGGACAGGGTCCAACAAAGCCAGACACCTTGAGATTCCAGAGGGAGTCTGAGCAAGGGGGGGGGCATAAAACACAGAATGAAAAAAAAAATGACTAGAAGCATTTATTTTTATGTTTGCTTGCACACATGCACAAGAAACATTATGTGACAGCTTAGGAGAGAAGTGGGGTTTAAGGGGTGCGGAACTGTGGTGGCCAATGCCCCCACTGCATTCGGAGGCTTGGCCATGTTTTCCCAATGCGGTGGCATACTGCTGCTGACACTAGTTCAGCAAGCGTGCCACCAACTTGAAACAAATTTGCCTCTACATTAAGGGAGCGACCCATCATTGCAGGGCATGCCTTGCCTGGTGTAACATTTTAATAAACATGGTGGGCGGCGACTTGCTGCCCACCACTCACAGTCCCTAGGATGTCAACTTTGGGGGTGCACAATCCTCCTGTCAGCATATGTGCCCCCTTTACTGTTGTGGTCTGCCAAGGGGGAGCCCAATCCCACTCAGAAGCATGCCTCCAAACACAGACGTGCTTACCGATGGGGGTGCCCAATCCCCCTGTTGGCATGTTAGCCCCCCCCATCACGTCGGCATTTTCCTGGCACCACCCTACCCTGATTGTGTGCCACACTGGGAGCTCACCATAGTGTAACTAACATGACCCCATCCCAACCAAATGTACCACACAGGAGACCACCCCAGTGTGGCCAAAACCTGTAAAAAAACAGAAAACGGTCCATGGTGATTTTTTTTTTTGTTACCTAAAACAAAGAAAAAGGTCCCTCGCCATCAGACCCCTCTCCCAGCCCACACCCACCCTCTGGGCACCCTGCACCCCACACCCCCTTCACCCAATACTTACCTCCGGAGCCCCGTGCGATGATCTTCGGTGGACCGGCAACACGTCTGCACTCTTCAAAGCCAGCCGCAAACTGAAGAAATGCTAGTAAGCTGTATAATGGCATAAATGGGAGGGGGGGGTTCAACTTAGGTGGATATCTTAGCCATTTTGGTGAATTTTGGCACCTCATTTTTAACATGGGGTTCTTGGGACCCCACCTCATGAACTCATTCACTGTCATGTCGCTATTTGGTCCCAAAAGGTGATTTTGTGGTCACTGCGCGGAATCACCATTTGGGACCAAGTAATGAAACAACAGTGTTACTGTTCATGAAGTGGGCTCCCAAAAAGCCTATTTTGCAAATTTGGTGAAAACATTCCAAACAATGACTGTGTTACGAACGTGCATTTTGCAGTTTCTACGCATGCTTGTAACTTCAAGAATTTTTTATATTTTCACTCCTGATTTTCAGCATTGCCATTTTTTTACACCTCCTTATGAACAGTACAGCTGTCATTTTTCACATCCTGTCCGAAATGTGGTTTTGCACATGTGGCACATAATGGCCTGGTCGCTGTGGGAAATCAACATTTGGGGCAGATTAACAAAATCAAAGTGACACTGTTCATGAGTGGAGGTCCCAAAATGCCTATGTTAAAAATTAGGTGAGAACATTTCACAAAATGACTGTATTACGAGCATGTGTGGTGCAGTGTCCACACATGCTCGTAACTTTGAGACTTTTTAATATTTTCACTCCAGATTTTCAACATTGGCATTTTTTTCACACCTCCTTATGAACAGGACAACTGTCATTTTTCACACCCTGCTCAAACTGTGTTTTCGCACATCTGGTGCAGAATGGCGCCATCGCTGTAGCAAATCAACATTCGAGACAGATTAACAAAATCACAGTGCCACTGTTCATGAGCAGAGGTACCAAATGCTTTCATGAGGTGGGAGGTCACAAAAAGACCATGTTAAAAATTTGTAGTGCAAATACCAACAAATGCCCGGGGCATTATGGTTTCTAACCATAACATCCCACCCTGTACAGACTGACAGGCATCAGGAGTGTGCCTTTGGATTGCTGGCTGTAAAGCTCATGCCATTCCACCCCCATCCTGCAGCCAATGACAGGCATCAAGGTGTGCCTTGGACTCTTTGGTCCCAGAGTTCACCCCATTCTCCTATACTGCACCCATTTCAGCGTATGTCCTTATGGAATGGAGTGACTGTAAAGCCGAACACCCCAAGGCACACCTCAACACTGGTGTCTGCAGAATAGGGTGAGGTGAAATGGTATAAGCGTTATGCGTAACGATCCAAAGGCATACCCCAATGTCTGCCCATCTCTGCAGGATGGAGGTGGGGCTTGCCTGAAGTTCAATACTTCACTGCCATTCCTATTCTGCATCTAATTCCTGCATGTTCAATGCTAATACCAGCAAGCAAACATTCGGCATTGACAAATGCTTGTTTTTCTTAGGTGTTATTGTTTTCACATAGTGCATAAAACATTAATTCTCATGCATGAGATAGTAAACAAAGATACAATACTGTATAACAAATGATTTGATATTCAGTTTGGTCATCATGTAGTCTGGCAAAGAAGTGGAGGACGGGGTATAGCAAATGTCTCTGATTAAATTTCGGGTCCCAAGAATGCCAGCGGCTTCAGCAGCTGCAGTGACATCCCAAAAAAGGAGAATATAAAGGTAGATAAATGCAGTTAGCTAGAACTGCTATGCTATTTAATAATAGTAAGGAATTATTTACAGGCAAACTATGCTTCTGAATGAGCAACTGATCTCAAGAACTGTAAGCAAAAACATTTTAAGGCACTGTCCCTGAATTGGTCCAACTGTGCTTACACTGTAAAAGCATATTAATATCCTTTAATCAGAAACAGTATCAGGGAATACCACTGCGATCAAACACTAGGTAGCACATATTTTCGAGTTTAGATGCATGTAACAGTTTTCTAGTGAGACCGTTGAGGGAGGGAGGTTGCACGCCAAAATAAGTCCTCCTCGACCATACAGTTGACGCCATTAACAACATCTTGCCATGAAAGACACGTTTTCCCCACTCACCCCTGGTCACCCCACAAAAGTCCCAACATGTAAAGAAAAACATATCTCCAGCGTTGCCCAAACAGATGTCACATTAGTGAGTTGAAAGTTTTATGGTAAACAGAACCTGTACAGAGTCCGTTTAAAGTCCCTTATGAATACGAGTACATGTGTTACTTCCAGGTAAGCAAGCTTAGCCCTCTTCCATATCTACTTTTTCCCCAGTGGTCCCTGGTGTCACCTCTTGTCACGCAGCAATTTCTTATTTGTTTTTTCCAGCCCACATTGTCTGGATCTAAAAATTTTCAGGTCTTACCACTGTAGATGATACAGAGTCAAGTGGGTAACAGAAATTAGTTCAATATTCCAATGGTCCGTAGTCTCTGTCTGACAGCGTCAAATTTCTTCCTCCTGGCTTTAGTGGTGTAGGAAAAACCTGGATACATCCTAATATCAGCTCCTTTGATTGTTAGGAGATATGCTCTTGTGCCTCCCCCAGCACCAGATCTCAGACCTCTACCCAGACATTCTCAGTAAGACAGTCCTGTTACGGTTTCCCCTTTGCAGTGTCATTTGGGGGTTTACTTTACATGCTTTCTGGAATTATGAGCTATCAGATCTTTCAGGTGGTTCTAAATGTTCAAGGATCCATGTTGTAAATAGAGAATAATGCATATGTAGGTGTGTGATATGCAGTTTTTTTACACATTCAAGGTGTGTGATAATATATAAATCTCGAGAGCAAAACTCGAGAGGTTTATATATTGTCACACACCAAGGCTGTGTAAACAAACTGCAGATCACACACCTTCGTATGTGTTATTTTTTATAATAACTGGTGCCAAGTAAACAAAGCTTAGAGTTTTAGCATTATGTGCTTCCTGTGTTGCTGATTGGACCTCTGTATGAGCTCCATGGCATGTTGGTTGTTATGACAACAAGGTGAAGGTTCAGTAGCTTTTCCATTGTTTAATGTTTAAAAAAAAAACTGTGAATGGTTCAATTTTTCGAGTAGGTAAGTACCTTAGCGTGGTGCACACAATCCGGCGGGGGACAGTAAAAGCCGTATCAACTCACAGGTTGATACGACTTTGCAGTATCAACCTGCAGGTTGATATGACTTTTTACAGATCTCAAAAACAAGTTGCTATTGGGGGGTCACCAGTTATTGTGGAACTTTAACAGACTGGAGCCTTCAATGCCATCTCGGACCTCAACCAGTTGTAGGGTCCCTGTTCTCATTTCATTTTCGACAGCCTCCATGCTGCCCCAGAGCAAGCTGTTTTCCTGGGTGAGGTTTGCCACAGTCACCATTATGGTTATTAGTCTTTTATCAGAATCTTCTTCTCAGGTGGCCAGATCTTTTCATTTAGCATTGGCAGCCTCCAGTTGGGTCAGTGTTCTTTCCATTCAAGTCAATGGCTCGCATGGACTCAAGCAGTGTTTGCCAAGGTGGTTACTCTGTACTGGGCAGGTTACCAGGTTCGATGCTCCCCATGGCCTCTGCTTATTGAGTTTCTGCATTATTCATGACTTCATTCTGCTGTACTTTGGGCCGTATCATGGCAAATGTGGTATCTGCCTGATCCTTACAGCATGTAGAGTGAGAAACCATCAAGTATGTAAGTCTTAGCGGAGTTTTAAAGGTAAAAGTAGGCTGTTTATCAGTTCATGATGAAGGGTTAATGCAGCATGCATCCTGCCAGGAAGATGGATCTCTACTGCCCTGTAAAATGTATTTATTTTGACCTGCAACTTGTATTTGAGGCTGGCTTCTGTTTGAGGGTGGCTTCTATTCGATGAACTATGATATTTAGCTTTTTTCCGTGAACTGAGCATGTGTGAACGATAAATCATTAATAACTTCAAAATAAATTGATATTTTTTCACCAAACCACCAAAAGAACCTATAGCCTCATAATATCTAACAAACTTGTAAGTTTCAAAACATGACTCTGTAGATTTTTTCAGTTACTGTTTCTGCAAACCGAACATGTGCAAACAAATATCATTTAAAAATGACAAATCAAATTAACACTTTTTCTCCCAAACCACCAAAAGTACCTATTCTCCATAACACCTAACAAACACGTGAGTTTCATAACTTAACTATTTGTAGTTTGTTCTCTATCCATGGGCAAACATTTTGCCTCAAAAACAGACAAAAATACATAAATTAAAAACTCTAGAAGTCCAAAATGGACAAACAGATTTCTATTAAACCTTACACATTAGTAGACCCTGGGACTGAGAAGATGCACGTCAAATTTTACAGTCCTAGGGTCCAAAACAGCAGCATTATAAGCATTTGAAAACAGCATTTTTTAAAGAAACCCCAATGCAACCCAAGCCTGTTTAATTTATATTAATTAATGAAAACTTAATTTAAAAGACAGGGCTCTAGAAATAGGTCATTAACCAAAGTGATACAGGTCAGGAAATTGAGTGTTAGGGTTTACAACTGGTATACCCCTCCCCCACCAAACCCTACCATTGAAACCATACCCCCCCCTCCCATCCTCCACACACCAACAAGCGCTGGAGTGTGACTTAGGGTGTGGGTCCCACCCCCCACCCAACCCCTACATTAGTGAACACTTCCACCTCCACACACCAACAAACATCGGGGTGTGTTTTAGGTCATGGGCCCTAACGCCACCCCATTCTATCTGTAAGGAACCTGTCATGGTACAGTGTAGGAGAATGGGATGAGAGCTAGGGTCCATGACCCAAGACACACCTTGACGCTTGGTGTATGGAGAGTGGGGGTGGTGTTATGATGGTAGGTGGGGATCAGGTGGGGCCCATGACCTAAGGCACACCCACACTTTTGGTATGTGGAGGGTGGGATGTTGTTGCAATGGCAGGGTTGGGTGGGGTGGGGTGGGGTGGACCCACAACCTTAGTCACACCCCAACACTTGTTGGTGTGTAGAGGATGGGGGTGCTGATTCAATGGTAGGATTTGGTGGGAGAGGGGTATAACAGTTGTAAACCCTAGCATCCAATTTTCTGACCTGTATCACTTTGGTTGAAGACCTATGTCTAGAACCCTAACTGTCTTTTAAACAAAGTTTTTGTTAATTAATTTCCTTCGTTTTTGAGATAGTATAATAGTATCCCAGTTTTGTGAGGGTTTTTTGTTGGCATTTTTGCTTCAAATTTTCAGTGGCCTTTTTGGGACCCCGCCTCATGAACACTGACACTTTCATTTCGTTACTCAGTCCCAAAAGGTGATTTCGAGCAGCAACTGTGCCATTTCACGCCACTGCTGCATAAAAACATTTTGGGCAGGATGTGAGAAATGACAGATGTATTGTTCATGAGGTGGTGTGAAAAAATGGCAATGTTGAAGATGTGGAGTGAAAATATTAAGATTTGTGTATGTTATGCACGTGTATCGTGAAATTTCAATGACCGTGTGTAACTCTGGCGTTTTTGTGTATTTTTGCACCAAATTTTCAACATGGCCTTTTTGGGAGCCCTCCTAATGAACAGTGGCACTGTGATTTTGTTAGTATGTCCCAAAAGTTAATTTCACACAGCGACTGCGCCATTCTGCGCCAGAGCTGTGAAAACACATTTCAGGCAGGATGTAAAAAACGACAGCTGCACTGTTCATGAGGATAAATCTCGGGTTGAAAATTTTGAGTGTAAATAGTTAAAACTGGCACACTTATGAATCTGAGTAGAAACTGCGCAACGCACACTTGTAAAGCAGTCAGTTTCAGGAATTTTTACATCAAATTTTCAACATGGCCTTTCTGAGACCCCACCTAATGAACAGTGGCATTGTGATTTTGTCAGTGCATCCCAAAAGTTGATTTAACACAGCAGCTGCACTATTCTGCGCCACAGCTGTGAAAACATATTTGGAGTAGGATGTGAAAAATGATAGCTGCACTGTTCATGAGGAGGTGTGACAGAATCTCAATGTGGAAAACCTGGAGTGAAAATATAAAAAATTGGAGAAGTTACAAATCTGCATAGAAACTGCACAACTCGCACTCGTAATGCAGTCATTTGGGGAATTTTTGCACCAAATTTTCAACATGAGCTTTTTGGGATCTCTCTGTATGAATACTGGCACTGTCATTTTGTTACTTGGTCCAGAAAGGTGATTCCACATAGCGACTGTGAAATCCTCTTTCAGAACCGAATAACAAAATGACAGTGACAGTGTTCATGAGGTGGGGTCCCAAGAACCCCACTTTGAAAATTTGGGGTACAAATTCCAAAAAGTGGCTCAGATATCGACCTAAGTTGAAAACCCTATTAAGAGCCATAATACGAGCTTACCTTGATTCCACAGTTTGTGGTTGGTCTTTAAAGAGTGCAGATGTGTCCCAGTCCAGAGAGGTTCGCTGCTCCCAACTTCCAGAGGTAAATATGGATAAGGGGGGTGCAGGGAGGCGGGTGCTCAGTGAGAGGGTGGGATGGGGAAGGGGAGACTGGGGAGACGATGAGGGACCATTCTCTTTATTACAGGTTTAAATAAAAAGACATCGGGGACAGTTTTCTTTATTTACAGGAGTATCAAAAGTAAATGTGGGCATACTGGGGTGGGCTCCCGATGTGTCACATGAGTCAGAGGGGAAGATACATAATACCGAAAGGGGGATTGGGCACCCTCGTTGGCAATGGAAGTGGGCTTGAGGAGATATCCGACACCGGAAGTCAGCATCCCGGTGTCAGAAAAATAATAATTATTAGTTTGGCACACTGGAGGTGGGCTCCCCAGTGTGCCACAGTAGTGGAGGGTAGTATAAATGCTAACTCAGGGATTGGGCACCCCAACATCAGCAAAAGCTAGCACTTTGATGCTGGATTCTGCATTGAAAATGCCAGGATGCAGGATTCTCTATCAAAGTTAAAAAATTACGTTGGGGGACTGTTTTCTCTTTTTTAGGGGCACAAGACAGATTTGGGGACACTGAGAGTGAGCTCCCCAGTGTTCCACAGTCATTTTTGGGGGTAGGGGTGCCGACCTGCACCTGTACCCTTTGGCATATAATCCTATGCCAGACAGCTGCTCCGACCTAGAATTGTATGCCCATTACTAAACTTTGGCATAAAATCCTATGCCAGGGTGCTGCTCCGACTTAGAATCCTATGCCACCAGAAACATCTATTTTTTGCCCATAAAAATAATGGGAAAAACAAAGATTACTAGCTTTTGAATGGATTCATATTTTTTCACCAAACCTTCAAAAGGCACATCTGTGAGGACAAAGTTTTCTACCCTGGAATTTTCCGCCCAGTTGCTGCAGCTGTTTCTGAGATAACAGGTTGACAAACAAAAAGCAAAACACATAAAAATCTCTTATTTTTCAACACTCTATATCTCAGAAACCACAAAAGGGATTCAAACCACATTTGGTAGATCAATAGACCTGTCCCTTTTGAAGATGCACACACAATTTCAAGCAGATCTGTTGAATCCACCCAAAGCTATTACCATGCAAATATTGGCTTTTAACATTAAATGCTTGCAGTAACCCTAACTATACTGGCGTGGCATAATATATAATATATACATTCTACTATTAATACTACTGTACAGTATGTAGGGTAGAAGTAAGCAAGGAGAATCATCTGGACTCCCTTCCCACTTCTCTGTGGTAGATGTTTATTGACCTACTGGACATATTTTTACCGAGTTCCTGCTTAATGATTTACTTTTTGATGCAGTTTACTAAATGTTCTGGTAAAGAATTTCTGATATTAACAACCCTTTGTGTGAAGATTTTGTTTTCAGATTTAAAATTGTATGTCTGTAATTGCTTATTTTGTCCTCTTAGTTAATGGTTAAGGTATATTGATATGTCAACCATTAATGACAAGTCTCCCCATATTCTTTTTTCCAGACCTAGCATGCTTAGAGTATCCTGTCACTTATTCACTTATTGGATGACATATCCTTTTTTTTTAACTCCTTCCCCAAGACCCACCAAGCACTGTTCCTTTGGGAGGCACCTATGGTGTCTTGCCCCACTTCCTACACCTACCTGGAGCCCTGCTGGATCCCCCAGGTAGCTGTGGTTCTTCCCCCCCCCAGGTGGGGATGAGGTGGGGCACATACACCCTGAACTTCTTGTCTCTATTGGGACCAGCTTTGGGACAGACAGGCGGGACCTTCTGGGGTCCGCACTGGGTGCTCCAATTTTTTCCATTTTTCCCTGTGAGCGTGGCGTGCACCCCAACATCCAGGCATCACTGCTGATGTCCGCCATGTTTCCCAGGTGCATTATTTTGCTCTTCTTTGCATTGAATCCTAGCTGCCATACTTCTGACCATTCCTCCAACCTTGCCAAGTCCCTTCTCATCCTTTCCACTCCTCCTTGTGTATCAACCCTGTTGCACGTCTTTGTGTCATCTGTAAAGAGGCATACTTTTCCTTCCAGTCCCTCTGCAATGTCACTTATGAAGACACTAAAAAGGACTGGACCCAATACTGAACCCTGCGGTACCCCACTAGTAACCCCTCTTTCTTCAGAGTGGACTCCATTTACAATTACCTTCTGTGTCCTGTTGTCCAGCCAATGTTTTACCCAGGCTACCCCCTGGGACCCACTCCCAGGCTGGTTAATTTGACTATAAATCTTTTGTGTGGGACTGTGTCAAATGTCTTGCTAAAGTCTAGGTAGGCCATGTCCACAGCCCCTCCCTGGTCTACTACTTTGGTCACCCAGTCAAAGAAATCTAATAGATTCGTCTGACATGACCTTCCCACTGTGAACCCATGCTGCCTTGGGTCCTGTGCCCCACTGGCCTCTAGGTACTCAACTATTCTTTCCTTCAGAAGTGACTCCATCACTTTCCCTACCACAGAGGTCAAACTGACAGGTCTGTAGTTTCCTGCCTCTGTCTTGGTCCCACTTTTGTGAAGGGGAATCACATCCGCCTTCCTCCAGATCTCGGGTACCACACCATCCTCTCATGATTTATTAAAAAGAGTAGCCAGTGGTTTCACTAGTTCCCCCCTTAATTCTTTTAGAATTCTGGAGTGAATTCCATCAGGCCCCATGGCTTTGTCCACCTTCAGTTTTAGGAGTACTTGCATAACCCTTTCTTCTGTGAAAGGACTGGGATCGATCCCCCTATCAGGAGTGCTTCTGTTAATTGGATTAGGCACTTCCCCCTCCTCTTTTGTGAATACTGAGCATAAATATTCGTTCAATATCCCTGCTTTTTCACTGTCCCCCTCTGCCCACCCACCGTTCATTCTATTCAGCCTCACTATCCCTCCCTTTGTCTTTCTACACTCACTGATGTACCTATAAAATGTTATCCCCCTTCTTAACCGAGTTGGCTATCTTTTCCTCAGTTTGGGCCTTTGCTATTCTGACTTCCCTCCCTGCTTCCTTCTGCCTTAACTGGTACAGCTCTCTGTCCTGCTCCTTTTGTGTTTCCTTATACTTCCTGAATGCTATCTTTTTCTTCCTGACTTTCACAACCACCTCTTTTGAGAACCATAGTGGCCTTTTCTTTCATTCTGATTTCTTTATTTGCTTCACACAAAGGCTTGTTGACTCTGTGAAGGCAGTTTTGATGATTCCCCATTGTTGCTCCACGCCTCCTTCTAGCCTGTTTGCTAGTGTTTTTTTGAGGCACTCTCCCATCTTGCCAAAGTCAGCCGTCCTGAAGTCCTGTGCCCTCACTTTTGTATGGCTTGACTCTGTAGCTAAGTTTAACGTGAACCACACTGTTTGATGGTCACTTGTTCCCAGATGGCAACCCACTTCTAGATCTGAAATCCTCTCACTGCCCCCATTTGAGAGTACGAGGTCTAAGATTGTTCCCTCATGAGTGGGTTCCAAAACTAGCTGTCTGAGGCCTGCCACCTGTAGGGCATCAAGAATGGCCCTGCTCTTGGATGTGGCTGCAGCAAATGTGCTCCAGTTAACATCTGGCATATTCAGGTCCCCCATCAATGGTATCTCCCTTTCTCTGCCATTCTAAGAATGCCTTCTATCATATCCTTGTCCAGTCCCTCCCCTGACATGGAGGTCTGTCATAACCCCTGTGCTGATTGTGGTGCCCTTTCCAGTCTCCAAGGTGATCCACAGTGCCTCCTCCTCCCTGTTTACTCTTTTGTTCAGTTGTTTTATCCTTCCTTTACATGAAGAGCTACTCCTCCCCTCTTCCTCCCTGCCTGTCTCTCCTGTGGGTTATGTCCTGGTATGTTAACATCCCAGTCATGGTTCTCTGTGTACCATGTTTCTGTGACTGCTACGATATCCAGGCATCCCTCTTCCATCAAGGCCCACCAGCTCAGGGAGCTTGTTGCCCAGACTATGGGCATTGGTACTCATTACCCTTCATTTCCTGATGGCCTTATACCTTTTTGCCCCATCTCTGTCCTTCTTGCCTTTGTCACTTTCTCCATTTACCCTTGCCCTTCTCCCTATCGACACCTCTATGTTGGTGTTTACTGCACTTACTACCATGATTTTTTGGGGAGGGCTAGGATTTCCCTGCTCCTTTCCAGTGCTTCCCCCCTTGGCTAGTTTAAATGCTTGCCAATGAAGCATTTAAACCTATCACCTTGGATCCTGGTTCCCCTCCTGGACAGATGCAGCCCATCATGCCAGTATAGACTTGCATCACTCCAGGTGGACCCCCAGTCTCCAATAAAGCCAAATCCCTGAGCTCCACACCAGTTTTTCAACCATTGATTGAATCCCATGGTGCGGAACATCCTAGCCTCTCCTATGCCACAGATGGACAGCACCTCCGAGAAGGTTACTGTGCATGCTACTTGTCTAAGGCCCCTCCCCAGTTCCACAAACTCTTCCTGCACTTCTCTATTCCCTTTCTTAGCCAGGTCATTTGTCCCTAGGTGGACAATGACATCCAGCTCCCTCCCTTGTGCAGCTGCTCTGGCCATCCTGAGGATTCGCTCCCTGTCCCTCCAAGCCATGGCGCCAGACAGGCACCCTACCTCCCTCTCCACTTCCTCCCCCAGTTCTACCTTCCTAACAATGGAGTCCCCCACCTGGAGTTGTTTCCTTCTCCTGCGGGGTCCCTTGCCACCCTCCTGTGAGTCTCCTTTGTGGAGGTTCCCAGCATCCTCCTTGGTCTCCACTGTGGGTGCCTCCATAGAGGAACCACACTTTGCCAGAATGGCATAGGAATTGTGGAGAGGTACAACTGGAGGGATGCACCTCTGTTCCACCACCCTCACCCTCTCTGAGCCCACTGTGGTCCAACCACTCCTCTTTCTTGGCAACCTCTGAGGCAATGGCAGTGGCACCGGTGGTCCCTGGATGGAAAAGGAGGTCCCACAAATCCTGACCAACTCATTCTGGAGATGAGCAACCTCCTCCCTCAGCCCAGAGAGGTGCCTGCAGATGGGACAACACCGCATCCTCCAGAATATCTCCCAGAAGACTGCTGCTCCACAGCCACTGCACTGCACCACTCCCATCATGTCTTATTTCTAGCCCCTTAACTGTTTGCAATCCTTACTCTTTCCTCTGTTTTTTTTCTTTTTTTCTCTCTCTCCTTACTTTCTGCCTGTGTGCCCTTTAAGCTCCTGATTGTCCTGTTCTGAGACAAGAATAGCCTATATTTCTCAGTAGACCCCTTTCTTGCTTAGAGGCAGACCTCCAGCAGCTAGGGGGAGCCAGAGAGCTACTCTTGCTCATGGACCCTGGCTCTCATCCCATTTTCCTACACTGTACCATGACAGGTTCCTCTTGCCCTTCTAAGATGGTGGTTCTTTGGTGGCGCTGTGATCACTCACTTCCTGCTCCCAAACAGGAAGTTCCTGTTGTCAGTCAAATCCTGTGTCTATAAAAGTAGAACTAGCTTTGGGTGGGAAGGAGGGCAAGTAGAGTATAGTCCCAGTAGAGAAGTCCAGTCACACAGCAGTCCTTTCTCCTTTCTTACTAGATCCTTCTACAAGTAATTTAAACCTCACACCTATCAAGTCCTTTCAATCACCTGAGATTTACACCTAGATAACTGTTCAGATAACCATTCAGTTCAGTTAACTCAGACAAACACACACTTTTTTTTGGTTTTGTTTGTTAGTTTTTTTTACCCTAAATTAAAGGTCCAAGTACAAGAGTTCTGCTTCTTTAGTCCCAGTAGAGAAGTCCAATCACACAGCAGTCCTTTCTCCTTGTGTCTTCTGCCAAGCTATAACAGAATCTTTCTCAGGCAGTCTTTAAATGTAGCTTCCTTCTAGCTAAGCCATTCCCCCTACTTACTAGATCTTTCTACAAGTAATTTAAACCTCACAGCTATCAAGTCCTTTCAATCACCTGAGATTTACACCTAGATAACTGTTCAGATAACCATTCAGTTCTGTTAATTCACACAAACACACACTTTTTTTGTTTAGTTTGTTATTTTTTTTTTTACCCTAAATTAAAGGTCCAAGTACAAGAGTTCTACTTCTTTAGTCCCAGTAGAGAAGTCCAGCCACAAAGCAGTCAATACCAAAAGTTGACTACTTCACAGGCACTCGGGCTTGCAGTGAACAGCTCAGTCATATCCTCTATTGATGATGGCCTGGTAGTGTACAGGGCTGCATCTGACACCACTCTAAAAAGAGTCTTTACAGCCCTAAACAAAGCCTGTTGACCGCTCATTGGGGCCCACTGGTTAACGCACACATGTGACCTATATGCCCAAACTGGCTGGCTACACCTGAAAGGTAGACTAAAATACCAGACTTGTTTACTAGCAAAGAAGACAACCCAAGGCCTGACCCCCTAAGTATCGAAAACCTTCTGTGCATCACAAATAAATCCTGCAATACCAGAGGTGCAGCTTGTCAACTCTATAAGGTCCAATTCTACCGCACTTTGCAAGGACAAAGATCCTTTGAATACCGTGCCCCCCCTTGGCTCAATTCCCTTAACAGAGACATCCTGGCTGAATCAAAGCTTGTCCCCTTCAAACAGAGGTTTTGGCAGCACCTCACTACTGTGAGTAATTGTGATTGCTCCCCTTAGCTCTTGATACCCAACCTCACACTAACCTCTATCTTACCTGAAGGAGAAATGACGTGTCTTCTCTGTCTCCCCCCCTTCATAGAAACATAACATAGAGGTTGATGGCAGATAAGGACTGCAAGGCCCATCCAGTCTGCCCATTTCTTTTTCTACCTGATAAATGTGCCATTGGCCTTTGCTGTGTCAGTGGCCTATCTATTCATGGTCATCTGTATTGCTTCCTTATGCCTATCCCATGCCTGTTTGAAGTCCTGCACTGTATTCATAGCCATCACTTCCTGAGGTAGGCCGTTCCATGCATCCACCACTCTTTCTGTGAAAAAGAATTTCCTCACATTCCCCCTTAATCGGCCTCCCTCTAATCTCATGCTGTGTCCTCTTGTCCTGCTATTTTTTTTATATTTAAACATGTTAGACTCTTTCACCTTATTAATGCCCTTAAGGTGTTTGAATGTTTCGATCATATCACCTCTCTTCCTCCTTTGCTCAAGGGTATACATATTGAGCTCCGTTAATCTGTCCTCATATGTCTTCTGATGCAGTCCCTGCACCATTTTGGTTGCCCTTCTCTGGACTGCCTCAGTTTGGTTAATGTCCTTGTGAAGGTGTGGTCTCCAGTACTGCATGCAGTACTCCAGAAGGGGCCTAACCAGTGTCATGTAAAGAGGGATTATTACCTCCCTCTTACGACTTGTGATACCCCTACTAATACACCCCAACATCCCCTTAGCCTTACCTACTGCTTTAGAAGTCTGCTTGGATGATTTCAGGTCATCAGTGATGATGATGCCCAAGTCTCTTTCTTCCTTTGTGACTGCCAGCAACTCCCCTCCCAGCCTATAGGTGGCTTCAGGGTTTCTCTTCCCTATGTGCATGATCTTGCACTTCTTTGCATTAAATCCCAGTTTCACCCACACTTCTTAGATAAATTCGACCCAGGCTGCTTCCTCTCAGCACTTACTCAGGCATCTTTGTTATGTTCTAGTCTTGATTGTGCGCCACTAGTCTAAAGTCTCGATCTAGTTAGATGGTAATTGCATTGTAATCATATTATACCCGTCATATCACCACCTTTTGCACTGTATACTGATTAATGTGGTATGTCTGTACTGCAACCGTATTACTGTTCCATTGCACTGTGTACTGATTTAATGTGATATGTTACATTACTGTTCCACTGTCTATACCTATTGCACCGTTTGTATACACATATTGCACCGTTTATATGTAATCGTTGTACCTTTCCATGATCATTTGTCCCCTTATGACATGGAACCTTTATAAATGAGCTACTAGTTCAAAGGTACTTTGTAATTTCAAAATGCTATAAAAAATAAACAGGTCCATTATAGCCACAGTTCCCCCTTCCCAAAAGCTGTTTTGTTTACTAAGTACATAGCAAAATACAGAATGCATGATATTCTTTATAAAAATATTTATTGCAATATGTAGAGTAAACGTACATTGATCTTTTGGTTATACTGATGTACTGTATGTATTTTGAAAACCTTCAATAACATTTGGTTTACAAGAAGAACTATATTCAGTGGATGTCCGATGTCCATATTCTTGCTTACTTGCTCACAGCAACAAAGTAGATTTGAAACACATGATCTACCCTTTCTAAACCCAAGCTGTTTCAAATCCTTTAGACCTATGTTTTCCAGGTGGTATAATAACTTGTTCTTGATAAATGATTCCATGATTTAACTAATTACCGAGGTGAGGCTGATTGACCTATAATGAGATAAAGTTCCATTATTCCCCATCTTATTTATTGGCATAATATTTGCAGTCTTCCAATCATTCAGTACTATCCCTGAGTGTACTGATTTTTTTAATATTTCCAGTTATGGTCCTCAGTCACACTTCTCAGGAATTTGGGCGAGATTTTTTTGGTCCTAAAGCTTTATTTACATTGCATTCATGGATTTTTTCCTATCTGGTGATATTGAATCTAACCCTGGTCCCAAACTCTGCACCCCACTCTCTACCTCAACTAGCACTAAAAAAGGTCTGGTACTAGCCCATATGAACATTAGAAGCCTTCTGAGTCACCTGGCTGAACTTGAAGCCTGGGCTAAGTTGGTGGATCCTGACATACTATGCCTCACCGAAACCTCGTTGAAACCTACTGTATCCGATACCTCCTGCCCTCTACCTGGGTATAATATTCTTAGTGAGATCGATCTGCGGTCCAAGAGGGGGTGGGGTCGCTATTACTATAAAAGTCATCTGTCTCTAGCGTCCTACCTAACCCTGATTCCCTCATGCTATGTGAGCGCTGCATGCAACCCTGACTTTTCGGTCGAAACACCTACATATCGTTTGTGTGTATAACCCGCCAACCAGTGGGCTGAACGGTCTCCAGAACCTACTGCAGTACGTTTCTCAAAACAAATGAAACACTCCTCCTCGGTGACTTGAACCTGAACTGGCTGGGCCCACATCACAATCTCCTTGCATCTTTGATCCAGAAGCACAATTTTCACCAACTTATAACTACCTGCACTAGAACCACGTCTTCACTATCAGGGTCGTTACTGGACTGGATCCTTACAAATAGACCGGATCATGTTTCCAAAGCTACCGTCCTGGCTGACTCACTTACAGATCACTCACCAACGCTCTGTCACTGGCGCTCCTGCCCACCGCCTGCTCCTCAACCACGACTGATTACCTTCCACGAACTATGCTGCCCTCGATACAAGCCTTCTTATCTGACATATCTGACATAGACTGGACTGACGTTTTCTCCACCTCCAATGTTGACACTGCCCTTAACATATTTCTCACCAAGTTTGGCAAGTACAAAAAAACACCTCCAAAGGTAAAAGAAGAGTCAGAGGTCAGCAGTCAAGATGGCTAAATAAAGAACTCCTATGTAAGTTAAAAGTCCGCGATAAGCAACGAAACAATACAAAAATCTGGGCTCCCTGGATCTTATCCTGTACAAGCAGTATAGAAATGATTGCAAAGGCGCATCAGGCAGGCTAAAAGCATATACTGTCAAAACCTGCTGACTAACTCCTCCAACGACCCTCGAAAATTTTGGAGCCACATTAAAACTTTTTAGGATCTACATAAGCTGTCACCCCTCAGAAATGGTCCTGCAAGGTGTCCACTGTAATGACTCCTTCACTATTGCAACGCATTTAACCAGCAGTTTTCCGACCTATCTGCCTACACAGCTTCCCTTCAATCTCCTGCTACACAACTGAACTCAACATTCCCTGGCGATTCACCTACCTCATCTAAACCATTCTACTTCAAGCGGTCACCAGGCATCAAGTCTTCAAGCTGCTCAAGGCTATCTCTGACAATACCAGCCCGGCTCTGATGGAATGGAACCCGTCTATTAAAGATGGCTGCTCACCTCATATCTGGACCTATAGCTAGAATCTTCACCCTATCCCTCTCCAATGGCTCTGTCCCTGAAATCTGGAAGGCCGCCAGAATTACTCCCGTGTTTAAAAAAGGCAGCAAAAATGACACGACCAACTACAGACCAATTGCTATACTATCAGTCCTTAGCAAGATCCTTGAGAAATTAGTCTCTATCAAGTTACCGAATCTGTTGAAAACTCCAACTTACTCCACTACAGCACAGCACGGCTTTAGAAAAACACCACAGCACCATGACTGCATCTAGCAAAATTCTCCTCTGACATTCTTACCAACATGGACAAAGGGAAGCTAACAGGGGCTGTTTCATCGACCTCACTAAAGCGTTCAACCTTGTTGGCCATCCTTTACTACTTGCCTCCCTCAGAAATCTGGGCTTCTCCTACCCTGTCACTACCTGGTTCAGCAGCTACCTTGCCAACAGGACTCAAGCAGTGAGAAATTCAACTCGCGATCTCTGACAGTGCTGTTATCAATATTGGCGTCCCTCAGGGCTCCATTCTCGGTCTCTCCTCTTCTCACATTTGTAAACAATCTCCTGATGTAGTAACCTCTGGCCACTCACTACTTTATGCTGATGACCTGGTCATCTATGCCCTCTGACAATATCACCAACCTGAATGCTGCCCTTACCACAGACTTCCACTTGGTGCAGCGCTGGCTACACACCTTGTCCTTAACTCCAATAAAACTAAAGCCATGCTATTTGGATCCCCACACAAATTAAGAACCTGCTCTTCTTCTCTCTGTGCCTGACATTAATGGTAACCCTCTGGAGTCTGTTAGCTCTTTTCGCTACTTGGGCATTCACCTTGACCAAAATCTTGACCTAAAGCTGCACATCCAGGAAACTTGTAAATCTGTCAATTGTAAGCTAGGGGCTGCTTACAGGACTAACTACCTGCTTACCCTGCGCTAAACTGGCAATTGCTAGAGAATCCTGTTACCAACCTCACCTACATGGTGCTCCCATCCTAACCATGGCCAGCAAACTGCTCTGCACCAATGGGACACCACCTTCAACAATGTTTGCAGGTGTCACGGCTAAAGCACCGCACCTGAAGCACCATTGTCAGCTATACAAAGACCTGGGCTGGCTATCTCCTCCTCCACCAGGCAATATTACCTCTGCAACCTTTTGGACACCATCATCAGAGCATCAAAGCCAGCTGAGCTCTCAAAACTACTCCAACTGGTTATACCTTCACGGGACCTTAGATCCTCTGACAAGTCCTTATTGAATATTCCTCTGTCGACACAAAAGGGCTGGAGCCTTCAGTTATGCTGCCCCTCACTTTGGAACTTGCTGCCCAGGGACTAAGAAATGCTCCTTCTCACGATGCATTTAAGCACAATCTCAGAGCTTTCTTACCTCGATGGACAAATGTGTTTGTTTTGATCCTCTTGAATCCCATGCTCCTAACCTGTTCTCTCCTCCCTTATTATGTATTATAGGCACTTGCGCTTTTTTATTCTTGGTTGTTTTTGCTTTTATGTTTCATGTTTGTTGATACTGTATAACATTGTTGTTCTGATGCCAATTGTAAAGCTCTCTATTACTGCCTAGTCACTTAGCTTGCCCTCGCTCCTGAGCTGTTTTTCCCCCACCTTTCCTTATCCTGCACCCTCTCTGTTCCTGTAACACTTACTTTCCCAGCCCGCTCTCTTCCCTTCCCACTTAGCCATTTCTCCAGTACCCCTGTCATTACCCCTCCCTTTTCCTGCCCTCCCTCCTGTCTTTGCCGCCTCACTCCCCTCTAACCACCCTCCACTCCCTCTCTGCCGCCTTTTGTTCCACTGCCCGCAACAGGTTGCTACCTTGTACCGCTAATGCCGTAACCTGCCGCCACCCTTCCTACCTTTCTTTCACCTTTCTGCCCCTCTCCCTGCCAGCTTTCCCCTCCTTCTTTTATTCTTCCCTCTTCTCCCTATGCTCAGTCCTCACCCCCTCCCCTCTCCTATTTTATCCCACCTCCCACCAGTTTGCGTGACTCCCCTCTCTCTCCTGCTGTCTCATAGTTCCACTGGCTCGGCCGCAGGTTACTACTCTACCCCGCCAATGCCGTTTTCACCGCCTCGCCTCTTGTCCTCCTCCCTTCTTCTGCTCCGCTGCGCTCTTACTAGGTGCACTCTATCTCCCTACCCCACTCATTTCCCCTATCTGTTCAGTGTCTCTTCATCCTTTTCCCCCATACCCTGCCCTTCCCACCCTACCCTTCCCTCCCATTCCTTTAGTTCAAATCCCTCCTCACCCTTGCACCTAGTCCCCCCACCCCTCCCCTGCACATCACTCCTCTCCCTCTATTTTTGCACCCATAGCTTCACTGTCCTGTTCCCTGCCACCTCTCGCCTCTCTTGCCGACTCCCGGTTCCACCGTCCCGGCCACAGGTGGTAACCTTCTCTCCTGCTAATGCCGACTTGGCCTTAACCTCCCTCCTGTCCTCCCTTTTGCTATTCGCCTCTACCACCACCTGTCTCGTCTCTCCTGTCTTACCCTTACACCTGTCCCCTACCACCTCTCCCTAGTTCTCAACAACTGAATACATGTAATTTTATCCTATTGCTATGTTGACTACACTGTGTGACTTTGTCCTTTGCAAATGTATCCTGCTCTTGTGTAATTTCTATGTATCCTGCAAATGTATCCTGCTTTGTGTAATCTCTTATGTATCACTGTGTTCTGTAAGTGTACCTCCCGGGTCGTGCCTGAAAATAGTCACTTGTTGGCTAGCGCACTTACCCGGTCAACAAAAACTAAATAAATAAATAAAATAAATAATGCTTCTATCTATAAATCAGGTAGTGGCTCCGCAAGAGGGAAAATGGATGCTGTTCCTTTAATAGTGTACCACATTCATGATGCCAGGTACTTCGGGACCCTTCTGTTTCTAACCCTACTTAATGTGGTTCCTTGATGGTTGACTGATTCCCTAACTTCCTCCCTAATCTGCTGTCACTGTGCCCTAGTGAACTAGTGCTCCCTTGCTACTCCTTGAACAGCCCGCACTGGCTGTCCAACAGGTCTCTCTTTCTTACTCCTGGTCTGGAGTCTCTCTCCCCAAGATAGACCTTCCTCATGGCTAAATGAGCACAAGCTGCACCTACTCTCACCACTGCGATCCTATTACTATACTTCCTGCTTTTAGCAGCCGCGGTCGCATCACAGCATGAAAGCAGGCCTGCAAGGGCAACCTTGTGCTTTAGAATGGCACTTTGACTGCATGATGACTCTTACCCATTTCCCAGATCACCTGCAATGGCCTTTCCAGGTGTAAGGAAAAGATGTCTGACCAGCTGAAAATGTCACCTTGCCATAAACTGAACTTAGCGACTACTCTATTCTGATTAAGAATGGGCACTCATGTTTTTTTCAACTTCAGTTTTCATAAAATATCTTTTTCCTCTTTAAGGCCTATGTGTACCCCATTTACAATATGATCGTGCTTTTTTTAACTTTCTTATATTTATTTTACAAATTTTAAAACACAATAATACAAAGCAATCAGACAAACAAAGAGTCAGCATCACAAAAGAATGTTAACACATTTATACATTACAAAAATAAACCCCAGCACTCCCCTCAATCCCCCCCTTCCACCTCCCCCCGTAACATTCAATTAATATATTGGGAGATCAGGATCAACCTCTACATATGCCAATGAGAGATAAAAAAGGCGAAAATAAGATCTAGGAAAAACAGTCTTAAATCAACATATTTACAGGGAATTTAAATAAGAGAAATTGTTTTACAAAGGACAGAGTAGTTAAGCCCAAACCTATAAAATGTCATAATGGATAGAGTAACTGAAATAAGTAGATAAAACCACAAAACCTTTATATAAATTAAAACAATGGACATCTATTTCAAACATCACTTTGTTTACTTATACAGCTTAATACTAATGGGAGTGCACTACCAAGGAGATTTTAATCTGATAGGAATAGTCAGTCTTTAAACAGTAAATCCAGTAGTTTACCCCATGTATCAATGAAATGGTTACTGCTATTATAAACAGACTCAATTAGTCTAATAAGTTGTAAATTTAGTCAAATATTAGCTGACCATTCTGAAAAGGAAGGGGAATCTTTATCCACCCAGTGCTTAAGAATTGTTTTAGTCAAAATAGCAACTAGAGACATTATGGCTGTATCTGCCAGCGATGTCAGACCTTCTGCATTGCCCAAAATACAATATTCTAAATTAAAAACATTGTGTAATGCAAGTCTGTCACCCACCTTTACTTTAATTTCATTCCATAGTTTTTGTATTATTGGACAGTACCATAGGATATTGGAAAAAGATCCAGTATCCAGGTTGTATCTGAGACATTTTTCAGAGTTTGTAAATCCATATTTATACAACTTTAAAGGTGACATATATTGTATGCATTATGCAAGGTTTTAAACTGAATCAGCCTAAGGTTGTCCAGTGGGATATATTTATATGAGTTCTGCCATACATTACTGCTCTTATCTCCCACAAGGTGTTTATCGCTTGTTATGTTAATACTGTATAATCTATGCCTTACCATGTTTCATATGCTGTGTTGAATCTGTATCCTCACATGAACTGTAACATGTCTAATTTGTACAATGTCATTGTATGTACCTAAATCTATTATTCCTGTACTCTCCCGGATCGTACCTGAAAATAGGCAATTGTCTTGTCTAGTGTACCTACCTGGTTAACAAAAGCTAAATAAATAAATAATCTAGACAGTTCTGTGGATTTTGTTGGGTTTCTGCTTGCCAATAAGCCGGCTGAATAAGATTGTCTGTAAATTTTAACACAGGCAAAGCTGAGTATATACTTGCAATGGGGTGAGGTTTTTTAATGGTAAGTTAAAGCTTGTTCAGTATATCTTGGAAATTTGCCTCCCAGGAAGGAGGACCAAAGTGAGTTTTTAAAGCTATTGTAGTAATTAGCAATTTACTAAAGTATTTTTTATCTAACTTAATTTCGTTAAGAAATTCTTTAGGGGAAGAAAATGACCTTGACTTAAAAACATGACACTGATGGATTATGCCATACAGGTAACCAGGAAGGTTGAAATGTTTCCCATTAATTGAGAAATTGGGGTTGTGCAATATTAACTGGTTAATATTTTGGTCCAGTCTGAAACCAAGAAATTTGCAGGTCTGACTGTGTTTTTAGGGAGATTCCTATTACTGAATTCTTTAGTGCTTTGGAGATATTTTTCAGTTTAGAATAAAGTATATTTTCTGGGATCACTTCATGTTTTCTTGTAAGTGCCAACTCTGTTTCTAGCCAGGTAGGAACAGCCTGGATTTTAAATTCATTTAAGATATTTGTTGAAGTGTGGTGCCATGTAATAGAAAGTAAAATTGGGAATTTTGATTCCCCCTTGGGATTTATGGTACATTACTTTGTTTAGAGCAATTCTCTGAGTTTTCATTTGCCAAATGAAACTATTAATAAGAGCATGTACATAATTAAACCATTTTAGGGGTAAGAAAACTTTGAGCATATTAAGAGGGTAGAATAATCTGGGAAAACTATTTATTTTAATTATGTTCATGCTCCCCCAAAATGAGATAGGAAGTGATTGCCATCTCTTCAAATCTTGTTTAAGCTTAACAATCAGGTCATCCAAATTAAGTTTAACACTTTGGGAAGGATCTGTGAAGAAACAGATACCTAAATGTTTAAAACAGGTCAGGTACTAGGTAAGCCCCAGATTTAAAATATCACTTTTAAGTGGGAAACCATTTAAGGGCATTACCTCTGTCTTGTCTCTGTTTAATATATAATTAGAAAATAAGCTGAACTACAGTATGACCTTGTTTAGATGTAAACTGTGATGAAGCATACAAAATATTAAAATCCAAACATTTTGAGCTGCCCTAATTGTCCATCGGTAGTGCTTTGCACTTGGGTCCCTGCAGTCATACTGCCCTATGCTGGGGTGCTGCAGGTGGTAGGGCACCTTGGTTGTGCTCTTCCACTGACCCATGTAGTGAGCCTGGGAGGGGGTTCTCTACACCTTCCACAGGGGGCCACTGCAGCTGTGACTAAGAATGGTGTGGAGGGTACTGCAAGACTGGAGGGTGGTGGGAGAAGAAAATACACATGACTGAAAAATACCATACTTTGTGAGTGATGGCTGCTGGTACACTCATGCCCTGCTGTGCAGTGGTGTCTGGGCTGAGCTATCAGAGGCTGAGGCTCATTGGGGCCAGCCAGTCATGGATGCTAGAATAAAACATTGAACAAAAAAAACAATTCAAATCACTTTCCTTTTAATGCCCTATATATTATATTTTACACTGATCAAGTTTACATATTTAAGCTTATTTTACACCCCTGTAGAATAACAAAAAGGAACAAGAAGGTTGATGGGGATGGTTAGAACCCTGTATCAACATTAGGTTGCGGGTTTATATAGGGCCCAGTGAGCAGACTTGATGGACCTTTTGGTCTTTTTCTGCCATCAATGTCTATGTTTCTATTTATTATTTATTGATTTATTTAGTTTTTGTTGGCCAGGTAAGTGCACTAGACATATCCTGCCTATTTTCAGGCACGACCTGGGGGAAGGGGATACAGATGAATGCCAACTGACCTTGAACCAGATTAAGCTGTTGGTGGTATTTTTAGTAAATGAGGGAAATTTGGCCAGGACACCGGGGAAATTCCTGTACTCTTTTCGATAAGTGCCATGGGATCTTTAACATCCACCTGATCTACCACCAATCCAGGCAGATGGGACCTCGGTTTAACGTCTCATCTGACAGACAGCATCTCAAAAGTGCAGCACCCCTCTCATGCTGTACTACAGTGTCAGTACTGGGATATTAACCCAAGTGCCAGATGTGGGAACTGAACCCACAGCCCTCTGATCTCCCGGCCTCAGAAGCGAGTGTGCTACCTACTGAGCCACTAACACTGTCAATGTCTATGTCTCTTGCTGCTGTACAAACAGCCCCATGAGAGTGTGATTTGTACTCAAGCTTTGCTGTAGCTTGCATGCACACCTTAGCTTTTCCCAGTGTTTGTTACATGAATCTTTCCTTTTCTCGCCTCCTTCGTACTTATCTGTAAAGGCTTCAATCCCATTTTCAGCAGTATTATAGTTCCTATGGACTTATTTGCATTTTCTTCTCAATACTATAGCCTCCCTATCACTGCACTTCCTGAACCATTCCTTTAACATTAATTCCCAGTATTTACAGTCTCGTCCTGGCTCAGGAACTTGCAGTACTCCAAAAGCCTTTACTTCAGTGTACACAGCAGCCCATAACAAGAATGTTGTCCAGTTAAAAATAATTACGAATGCCCTAGGCGATACTGTATATACCAAAGAACACACAATGGCATGTTTCACATTTCAGTTTCTTTTACTGAGGATATTAAGCACTAACAATGCCCAAGCGTCCTCTGATCTTTTTTCATACTCACAATAATTGAAAAGGTTTTACATTGTACAAACTGAACAAACTGGTTTCCCCAGTATGGTTTTAAAACAGAGTAAAAAAACACAATAACAAAATACGAAACACAAAGGGTTAACTATCAGTGCACCTGGGCTGCTACTTATTTTTCAGGATTTCAAATTCAAAAGCCAAAAGGATCTGCCAGTACTTTGAAAAGAAATGAATGATTTGTGCGTGTTCTTTGACGCTGCCCTTCTGCAACTGACAGAAAAGCAGTATTAGGGTGGGCAATACTTTTTAAACTCCTGCTCAGCCCCCTTCACCACAATACATGATTTAACATCTCCTTTCTCAAGAATGGCACTGATGTCTTTGCCTTCCTTTTAAAATGAAGGCTTTGTTGTTTAGCTAGTCTAGGTGGAGCACGAAGGGTCAACTACTTCCTGTAGGCCTAAAAATCTGTTTGAACAAGCACAAAGATCTGAATCTCCATGAGAAACAAAACTGAGTCTAACATATTATTTTTTAAACTAAATATTTGTATGTTGTTATTAATTTTTGTTGATGTGACGTTACAACTGCCCCCCATCTGCTGCATAGAAGGCACCAAATTCATGACCATGAAAGCAATGCTGAGTCCCAGTTAGCCTGCTTTAAGTTTTGGGTCTGATTTTAAAGAGGTGTGCAAGCGATGTAGTTTGCATTTTTTGTGTGTAGGCGACAAGAGTTGCATTTTGCTTGCCTTACTGGTACTAAGGAAAAAAAAAGACTGGTACTTGTAAGAGATACTAAAACTCCTACGGCCCGATTCCAAAATGACTTACACATTGCACAAGGTGCTTTACACCAGACCCAATGGTGTAAATTGCACCTTGCACCATGCATTCCACAAGTTGGTATTCCAAGTTGCGGCTTGCGCTATGCCGCTTGCGGGTTGTGCCAAAGGTGGGCTATGCCACCCACTATGCCTGCAACTTACTGCAGCATGGTGCAAGGGTGGGTTACGGCAGCAACTGTGCCCTATTCTGGAAGGCAGCTGCTGTAACCCACTAACGGCATTCCAAGACCTGCTATGGCGCTGCAGACTTAGACCATCATGGAGGTGGTCTAATGGGCATCCGTCCTTGCCAACTGACAGATGCCCACTCTGCAGCACCATGGGAAGCACATATCCCTACTCCATGCCCCCCCAGCAAGGTCATGTTGCCCACCCCCTGAATGTCAGGACACCCCAAGGTCCGTTCCACACTGCCCCCCAAATGGCTGTGCCGCAGCCAGCCCCAATGCCCAGGTGGTTGCGGAGATTGCATTTTGGGAGTGGGGGGCTCCAAGGAAGAACAGTAGTCATGAGCCCCAACTTGTGGCATCCAGGTCCATTGCACTTTTCCTGTGGCACTAGCCTGCAGCTGCCACAAGTTACAGGATGTAGGTGCCAGGAACCCTGCCTGTCTTGGAATATGGCACAGAGTCCCCAGCGTAGCGCTGCATGGCGCAACTCACACACGCTTGTGAGTTGCACCATGTAACTTGAAATCGGGCCCCTAATGTTTTGCCCAGAATTGTGATGGATGAAATTTGAAAAAAAGTTGGCAGGCAAGCTTTGTTCCATCACATTTACCTTGTTGACTGGGAAAACATGAAATTATTCTATGTGAAGAGGAAGCTTGCTCATATTTTAAATTCTTTTTGTCCAGGACTGTGACCGTACATGCCTTACTCAAAAATAATGCATTAAAGGTTCACAGTACCCCAGTGCATCCTTGTATTACCAGAATTAATCAAACATCATGGGGACATCTAAGGCAAGGCTTGTGCCTTTAAAACCACTACTTTTTGGGTCCAATTTTGTTGACTTGGAAACAAATGCACCATCATAATCAAATTTCTTCAACCCAGCTATTTTGTGGACTCAGCTTTCAACTTCCAGGGTAAACTCGAAAGAGTTTGGAATTCTGACAGTCTTTACATACTTGCCTCCCAACATCAGTAACATTAAATAATGAAATGCTGAAAAACATATTGATTTGTTCATTTCAAAAGATTTACCAAGAAAGACTTACTGAGCTGAAATAGCTCATTTCCAGATGCATCCTGGGTGGAGGGAGAAATGAGGAAAGTACAGCAATACGTTACAACAGTCAGTTACACAAATCAAAAATAACAAGTGAAACAGGTAGCAACAAAATGAACAAGATAAGCTAGGCAGAGCATCTGAAGAGCAACAAATAATATAATTGGAGAGGAGTAATCAAATCTCAGGTGATTGAAAGTACTAGATAGCTGTGAGGTTTAAATTACTTGTAGAAAGATCTGGTAAGTAGGGGGAATGGCTTAGCTAGAAGAAAGCTACATTTAAAGACTGCCTTAGAAAGATTTTGCCAGTAGCTTGGCAGAAGACACCAGGAGAAAGGACTGCTATAAGACTGGACTTCTCTACTGGGACTATATTGCTGAAGGAGGAGGTTGCTCATCTCCAGGCTGAGTTGGCCAGGATTTGTGGGACCTCCTCTTCCATCCAGGACCATAAGTGCCACTGCCGTTGCCTCAGAGGTTGCCAAAAAAGAGGAGCGGTTGGACCACAGTGGGCTCAGGGAGGGTGAGGGTGGTGGAACAGAGGTGCATCCCTCCAGCTGTACCTCTCCACAATTCCTATGCCATTCTGGCAAAGTGTGGTTCCTCTATGGAGGCACCGCAGTGGAGACCAAGGAGGATGCTGGGAACCTCCACAAAGGAGACCCACAGGAGGGTGGCAGAGGACCCCGCAGGGGAAGGAAACAACTCCTGGTGGGGGACTCCATTGTTAGGAAGGTAGAAATAGGGGAGGAAGGGGAGAGGGAGGTAAGGTGCCTGCTTGGCGCCATGGCTTGGAGGAACAGGGAGCGAATCCTCAGGATTGCCGGAGCAGCTGCACAGGGGAGGGAGCTGGATGTCATTGTCCACCTAGGGACAAATGACCTGGCTAAGAAAGGGATTAGAGAAGTGCAGGAAGAGTTTGTGGAATTGGGGAGGGGCCTTAGTCAAGTAGCACGTGCAGGAACCTTCTCGGAGGTGCTGCCCATCAATGGCATAGGAAAGGCTAGGGTGTTCTGCACCATGGGATTCAATCAGTGGTTGAAAAACTGGTGTGGAGCTCAGGGATTTGGCTTCATTGGGGACTGGGAGTCCACCTGGAGTGATGCAAGCCTATACTGGCATGATGGGTTGCATCTGTCCAGGAGAGGAACCAGGATCCTAGGTGATAGGTTTAAATGCTTCATTGGCAAGCATTTAAACTAGCCAAGGGGGGAGGCACTGGAAAGGAGCAGGGAAATCCTAGCCCCCCCAAAAAAAATCACGGTAGTAAGTGTGGTAAACACCAACATAGAGGTGTCGATAGGGAGAAGGGCAGGAGTAAATGGAGAAAGTGACAAAGGCATGAAGGACAGGGATGGGGCAAAAAGGAGTAAGGCCATCAGGAAATGGAGGGTAATGAGTACCAATGCCCATAGTCTGGGCAACAAGCTTCCTGAGCTGGTGGCCTTGATGGAAGAGGGATGCCTGGATATCGTAGCAGTCACAGAAACATGGTACACAGAGAACTATGACTGGGATGTTAACATACCAGGGTACATAACCTGCAGGAGAGGCAGGCAGGGGAGAAGAGGGGAGGAGTAGCTCTCTATGTAAAGGAAGAGATAAAAGCAACTGAACAAAAAGTAAACAGAGGAGGAGGAGGCACTGTAGGTCACCTTGGAGACTGGAAAGGGCACCACAATCCGCACAGGGTTATGTACAGACCCCCATGTCAGGGGAGGAATGGACAAGGATGACAGAAGGCATTCTTAGAATGGCAGAGAAAGGAGATACTGTTGATGGGAGACCTGAATATGCCAGATGTTAACTGGAGCACATTTGCTGCAGCCACATCCAAGAGCAGGGCCATTCTTGATGCCCTACAGGTGGCAGGCCTCAGATAGCTAGTTTCGGAACCCACTCATGAGGGAGCAATGTTAGACCTCGTACTCTCAAATGGGGGCAGTGAGAGGATCTCAGATCTAGAAGTGGGTTGCCATCTGGGAACAAGTGACCATCAAACAGTGTGGTTCATGTTAAACTCAACTACAGAGTCAAGCTATACAAAAGTGAGGGTACTGGACTTCAGGAGAGCTGACTTTGGCAAGATGGGAAAGTGCCTCAGAAAAGCACTAGCAAACAGGCTAGAAGGAGTTGTAGAGCAACAATGGGGAATCATCAAAACTGCCATCACAGAGGCAACAAGCCTTTGTGTGAAGCAAATAAACAAATCAAAAGAAAAGAAAAAGCCACTATGGTTCTCAAAAGAGGTGGTTGTGAAAGTCAGGAAGAAAAAGATAGCATTACAGAAGTATAAGGAAACACAGAAAGAGCAGGACAGAGAGCTGTACCAGTTAAGGCAGAAGGAAGCAGGGAGGCAAGTCAGAATAGCAAAGGCCCAAACTGAGGAAAGATAGCCAACTCGGTTAAGAAGTGGGATAAAACCTTTTATAGGTACATCAGCGAGCGTAGAAAGACAAAGGGATGGATAGTGAGGCTGAATAGAATGAACTGTGGGTGGGCAGAGGGGGACAGTGAAAAAGCAGGGATACTGAATGAATATTTCTACTCAGTATTCACAAAAGAGGAGGGGGAAGTGCCTAATCCAATTAACAGAAGCACTCTCGATAGGGGTTGATCCTAGTCCTTTCACAGAAGAAAGGGTTCTGCAAGAACTCCTAAAACTGAAGGTGGACAAAGCAATGGGGCCTGATGGAATTCACCCCAGAATTCTAAAAGAATTAAGGGGGCAACTAGTGAAACCACTGGCAACTCTTTTTAATAAATCATGGGAGGATGGTGTGGTACCCGAGGACTGGAGGAAGGCGGATGTGATTCTCCTTCACAAAAGTGGGACCAAGACAGAGGCAGGAAACTACAGACCTGTCAGTCTGACCTCTGTGGTAGGGAAAGTAATGGAGTCACTTCTGAAGGAAAGAATAGTTTTGTACCTAGAGGCCAGTGGGGCACAGGACCCAAGGCAGCATGGGTTCACAGTGGGAAGGTCATGTCAGACGAATCTAATAGATTTCTTTGACTGGGTGACCAAAGTAGTAGACCAGGGAGGGGCTGTGGATATGGCCTACCAAGACTTTAGCAAGGCATTTGACACAGTCCCACATAAAAGATTAATAGTCAAATTAACCAGCCTGGGAGTGGGTCCCAGGGTGGTAGCCTGGGTAAAACATTGGCTGGACAACAGGACACAGAATGTAATTGTAAATGGAGTCCACTCTGAAGAAAGAGGGGTTACTAGTGGGATACCGCAGGGTTCAGTATTGGGTCTAGTCCTTTTTAATGTCTTCATAAGTGACATTGCAGAGGGACTGGAAAGAAAAGTATGCCTCTTTGCAGATGACACAAAGATCTGCAACAGGGCTGATACACAAGAAGGCGTAGAAAGGATGAGAAGGGACTTGGCAAGGTTGGAGCAATGGTCAGAAATATGGCAGCTAGGATTCAATGCAAAGAAGTGCAAAATAATGCACCTGGGAAACAAGAACCCAGGGGAAGAATACACAATGGGGGGGAGGTAGTAACAACAACAAAAAAGGAAAGGGACCTGGGGGTAATCATATCAGATGACCTTAAGGTTAGCAAGCAATGTGAGAAGGCAGTAGGGAGGGCTGGGGGTATACTGGGATGCATAGGAGAGGCATCAGCAGCAGAAAACAGGAAGTTGTTATCCTCTGTACAGACAGTTGGTGAGACCCCATCTGAGTACTGTGTCCAGTTCTGGAACCCCATCTCCGTAAGGACATAGACAGGATAGAGGCAGTCAGAGGAGGGCAGCTAAAGTGGTGCAGGGTCTGCAAGAGAAGCCATATGAGGAGAGACTAAAGGAGCTTAATATGTATACCCTTGAGGAAAGAAGGGAGAGGGGACATGATAGAAACTTTTAAGTACCTCAGTGGAATCAACAAAGTCCAAGAGGGTAGCATCTTGCAGAAAAGAGACTTGCAAGAACAAGGGACACAATTTAAAGATGGGGGGTTCGGGCAATGGAGGAAGTATTATTTCACAGAGAGGGTAGTGGATGCATGGAACAGCCTTCCTGAGGAGGTTGTGGGGTCTAAAACTGTGGGAGAATTCAAGAATGCATGGGACAGACATAAGGCAATTCTTGTGGGGGGGGGTAGGAAGAAATAGGCTGTTGGTTAACTAGGATCTGCGGCCTATCCTGTAGGTAGGGAAATGGGCAGACTAGATGGGCCAAGCATTCCTTATCTGCCATCAAAGTCTATGTTTCTACGTTTCTATGAACACGGTACTACTAGGTATGGCATGGAAGTTCAGATGACAGTAATTTGAAAGGTGAATGAAGCGCTGTTGGCACTTCATTCAGCAGGGAAGGATGGTGGAAACTTGTGGGGCAGGGGAAAATTAATTGGAGCAGGAGCAGTGGAGGAAGGGAATTACAGGATGGCAAAAAATAAAAATCAGATTCAGAATGCCTTCACTGCACATTTAACAAGTGCTGCCCTTGCCTTTGACGAGCAAATCAGATAAGTATGATTTTACTGCCTTTGTGTAACCAACAGGCTACAAATTATTAGGAAATCAAAGCTGAAACACCACTCAGTTCTGCTTCAGACTTCTGACACAAAATGAAGTATTGCCTACTCTCATATCACTAAAGATCTATACGCTGCCTAGGCCAAATGGCCTCGAATAACACTTTGTAAAAATGTCACTAATATACTGTAATTTCTAAACCTCTCCCCCACATCTTTTTCTATTTTGCATACAACTTTTCTTACCCCGACCATACTTGTCACAGGTATATACCTTGATCTCAGGGATACACCCTCCTCCGGCCATTGTCCACAGTTCCTTTGGGTACGGCACAGATGCCAACAAGGTGACAACCCCCATGGCTTCCCCTCCATGACAGAGGCTGCAGGGGGAGGGCTGTTCTTTCCCAAGACAGTCAATTTGGACTAGGGTATGGCAACATCTTGGTGGAGGAATCCCAAAAATGCAGTACTCAAGCTGTCATGGAGGCAATATATGGTTTTTCACCTACATTTTCTCCTGAACTCTCCCACCACCCCAGCGTTGGGTGGAGCCTTTCTGGTGGCTTCGGCTGCATGTAGCTATGTCTTTTGAAGGAAGCAAGCTCCCTTGGACCACCGAAGGGGTTGCTTCAGCACTGGAGTCCAATATCAACCCTCGATGACTACAGCACAGCACCAAAAGGTAGCTGCTGTGGTCTGGCTGGCCTCCCAATGTGGCTTCTGAAGCTCTGAGCAAACTCAGGTGGTCAGCATGTCATGCAGCTGCTGTGTCATCAAGAAGGTCCTGCACCCACATGTTTAACCCTTCCATTCTTCCATGCGGAGAACTACTGTCAACCACGAAGCAGGAAAGGGACCTTGGGGTTATCGCATCTGATGACCTTAAAGTGGCCGGGCAGTGTGACAAAGCAGTAGGTAGGATTTGTGGGATGCTGGGATGCATAAGGCAGTATGCAGGAAGCAGTATGGCGCAGAGGTTTAATGCTCTGAGCTGCAAACCTGGAGACTTGGATTTGAATCCCACAGCCCCCACTTGCATACTGTGTGACCCTGAGCAAGTCAGTTAACTCCCTTGTGCTGCCAGGTCGCACCTGGAATCAAGCTTTGGTTTAGTGTGCCTCTCCTGGTTAAACAATGCCCCCTTTCCCTATTAGGAGAGGCGTCTCCTGGAGAGGGGGGAGGTGGTGTTACCACTGCATCGCTCACTGGTGAGACCCCATCTGGAGTACTGTGTCCAGTTCTGGAGGCGGCACCTCAGACAGGACATAGACAGGATGGAGGCAGTCCAGAGCAAGGCAACTAAAATGATGCAGGGGTTGCACCAAAAGCCCTAAGAGGAGAGATTGAGGGATCACAACGTGTAAACCCTGGAAGAGAGAAGAGTGAGAGGTGACATGATAGAGACCTACAAGTACCTCACAGGGGTGAACAGTGTGCAGGAGGGAAGTCTCTTTCAAAGGGCAAAGAGCACAAGGACCAGAGGGCATGTGATGAAGCTGGAGGGGCGAAGTTTAAGAGGGATGTGAAAAAATACTACTTCACTGAAAGGATGGTAGACGTGTAGCATAAACTGCCAGCGGAAAAGGTGGAGTTGAAAACAGTAGGGGGCTTCCAGCATGCCTGGGATAGACATAAGGGAATATTAGTAAATAGGCAGGGAGGAGGGAGGGTTGCCAGAGACCAGTTAGGGTCTACAGAGGCAGACTAGGCAAAGACCATCAGGGCAGACTGGGTGGGCCAAGCTGTCCTTTTCTGCTGAGAAATTCTATGTTTCTCAATGGGCTACCAAATGACAAAAAAGTAGCTTTTATCTCCCCTTTGCATAAAGGAGGTGAGGTGATATTACTGATCCCAAAAGTTATAGACCAGTTTCCACTATTGATGTGTGTAATGTCAAAAGTCATGGAAAGCTTGGTAAACTAGAAAAGAGCATGGTGTGGTTATCCTGTATGGAAAAACCACCAGTATACTGTAGTGGTGCTCAAGGTTCTGCAATGTGTTCTGAAATGTTAATGAGGTACATTTGTTTTCCTGTTTATGCAGTATGTGTTCTTGCTTAGTAATAGTGGCCCTATGTGTTAAAGGTTGAAAAGCCTGTGCGCCGCATATCTGTGGCACATAGGCTTCACTACGTTAAGCAACCATGCATTGGGGGTCCAGTGTACCCTTGCTGCGGTCAAGGAGCAGATGTGCGCCTGTTCCACACTGGATTCCCTGTCCGTCTGCACAGCTACATGTGCAGATGGACCAGGGAATGGCCAGTGGGTGTGCCCACATTCTGCACCATTCACTAAGGGGCAGAGTGCTGTGAGTGGGGGGGCACAAGCTACATGAGCAGAGACCCTGCCACAGACACTGCACACCTCTCATAAAGTGCACCCGCTGGCCACAGTGGGATTGAAACCCCACCCCAACAATGCCACCCCAGCCCTCTGGTCAGGTGGAGAGGGCTGGGGCAGCCATTTGGGCACTCACTCAACACTTAAGTTCAAGGGATATGCAATGTCCCACAATTCTCTACTTCGCACAGAGTACTGGATCCACTCTTGGACCAGGACGGGCACCTAATTATGTTCATCGATCCACCCCCAATTATTCCAGGGGTTGGGGCAGCAGACAGGCACCCTGTGGCGGATGGAAGTCATTTATATCATGCCCTACATGCTTGTCTATGGGTGCAGATGTGCATGGGTCCGGTACATCACTATCATGCATGCCCGGCCTATGATCATGTACAGGCACAAATATGTTTAGGTGCCTGCAAGGCACCTTTAATTACCATTAGGTGGGAGGGTTCTCAAGCTATATTTCCTAACCACTAGGGGCATATCAACAGGATTTCTAACCTGCCAAAAAAGTAATGCTAGTTACAGTTCTAGTTCCAGTCTGAAGTGTGCAGTTCCAGTGTCTACGGGTGCGTTTCTCCAGCTGTGACTGACCAGAGGGGAGTCTGTAAGTCTAGGTGTGGTGGCAGAGCCCCTGAGTCTGGGTGGCACTTGTCCCCTTATCTGTGGGGCTCCGGAGGCTCAGGCCCTTACAGGGGTCTGAGATCAAAGACAGTGTGGGCATGCTGGGAACTAGCCCTGTCCGACCAAACTGTCCTGTATCCTGTGAAAGGAGGACAGGTTTATGGATGACTCTTGTGCTGGCAAGGGAGCTGATCTAAAGCAAGAGGCTTGTGTGTGAATGGGGGAGGTGGATACCAGAGCAGCAGGTGCCGGTGTTTGGAAAGCTAGAGGCAGGGATGGAGTAGTTCAGTTTGTAAGTCACTGTCAATCTGTGACCACATAAGATATTGACTCTGACCCCCACTGGAGGCATAGATGTGGGCTTGGGGCAGGCTGCCAAGGTAGCAGCATCCTATAATGCATACTCTGTCATGGTTATTACTTACCGCATCTTTCCTCCGTTTCCAGCTCTCTCTGTTCTGTGTGACTGTATGTTTGAATGGTATACCCCTTCAGGGTCAGACTGGCCCACAGGGCAACAGGGTAAAGGCCCTGGGGGCCCCAGTCCTTAGGGGGGCCCCCATGGCTGGGTAGCACTTTTTTTTTTCAGGGTAAACCCTAACTTTTAAATTTTCCTCGGCCTGTGGGTGTGTGGTAGGAAATAAAAAAAATAAAAATTTGTACACTTATGTAACCCCAAGGGGGTGCTACCCTTAGGGCTACTACCCCTGTCTGCCCCCACAGAGGCAGGTTGAGGGGCCCAGATCCGTTGACGGGTGCCTCCACCCAGAGGTTGAGGTTAGCACAGTTAAGACTACCACGGTTACAGCCCTCTGAGCTACTGCAACCCCCCTTTAGTACCACTAGTGACTCACACTGGGTACCAACAATTCTGTTCACCAGTACACTTACCCCACGGAAAATATAATCCAGCTCCCTTCGGGGACCCCCTGTAAAGTAAGGCACGGTTATGTTGCAATCACCAGGCAGCAGTTCACCATTAATGTACACAATAGCCAGGATGTAGCTGTACAAAAACAATCGGATTTATTCAGGGGGAAAACAAGGACAGGGGGAATCAAGTTGATTAGCCTATCACTATATTTATCTACCTAGGGCTCTGTGCACAGGCCTAACCCTACAGCTTATAGTCCCGGGGTACCCAAGCCCTAGCGGCTAGTCCACACGTGGCAGCTGGTTGGGGCCCTTAGCACACACAAACGTAACAGCCCTGAGCAGGTCAAAGTAAGAGGACAGTTCAGTCAAGTAGACACACTACAGGGAGCGACCCTGAATTAGTACTCACAACCCCAGCAAATGACGATTGCTTCACCACTACCGGGATGGAGCCTGACTTTCACCAGTCTTCTTTCACATTTATATGGTAAACACAACAGCAAAGTCCTTTAATGGCAGCAGGATTTAACTTGAGCTCCTCTAGCCTCCTCACACATTTATATGGTAAACAGCAACAGCAAAGTCCTTTAATGGCAGCAGGATTTAACTTGAGCTCCTCTAGCCTCCTCACACATTTATATGGTAAACAACAACAGAGGGGTACCACACCAGGCAGCTGCTTCCAATGCTCCCACAAACTCACAGCCACTGAGATACTGCAACGGCAGCTTCCACTTGTCTTCGGACCGAGCGCGATTCAGCAATTTTCTCCAGTCCTCCTTCAGGTCGAGCCTGGTGGGTAGCTGTACAGAGCACAGCCTCCTCTGACCGCCCGCTGGCGGGTTTCGTCCGCTGGAGCCGAAAACACAAACGGCCGCTTCAGGCCTTCACGCGCTTCCCGTGTGAACACTCTCTAGCGCAGAAGCACACAGTTCCTCTCCCTTCACCAACCACAACGCATCTGGCTCTCCACAGCTTGGGGCACTCCTCTCCACTCGGGCGCGACCTGATCCAATTGGCTGGTTGAGCCTGCCAGTCACTTCTCCCAGCTCTCAGTGGTGCAGAAAAAGCGCCATAGCCCATAATACCTTTCTCAAAACAAACAGCTCCTCCATTGGTCAGTCAACTCTGCAGGGTCCCGAGGTACTGATTGGTCCAATTCAACAGTTCTGGACCAAAATGGAGGAGACAGTTGAAACAGTCTTTGCTGCAAAAGAAGGCAGGTTAGAACAGCTGCATTATCATTATTATTTTACGTTATGTTCAGCAAGCAATTACAACTTCCAGCCGAGCTCTGTCTGCACCACTAGCGGTGGCAGAAAGGGAGCTATTCTCCAGTGGCCCGGCCGGGACTTGGGCATACAACCACATAACCCCCCTCCTATTTCAATTAATTATGACTGCAACAGGCAGTCCTTAAAGAGACAGCATACGGAGGCCACACAGACACTCACTTAAGACGGCTTAAACGCCGAACTCCAACCAGGCACGGAGCATTTACCCAAGCTCCGGGGAAGCTTTAAGGAACCCCAATTTGTAGGGGGGCTACACCCTTCCTGGCCTGGGAAAGCTTGACGTCCACGTCAAGCAGTTACCTTTAAATCACATTTAAGGCAAACAGCTGAGTTAACACTATATTACATTCTGAATTACATACATGAATATTACATTCACAACATATTATGGTTTATACACATTGTACACATAACTCTAGTTCCCTTCTTTAAATTAGGTCCTTAGCTCCTGCCTATGGCACTGGGACTGGGGAAAACCCTCCCTTTTAGTTACTGGCGGGTCACCTGAAACAGGGGCACCACACTCAAAGGGCAATACTAACAATCTGAAGTTATCCCCCAAGGCTAACTTAGGCAAGGAACTCGGGACACATAAACTCCTTTGTGAACCACATTTAAGGGCAGGTCCACTGGCTGACCCAGGGATTCGTAGCTCAACTTGATTACTGGCCGTATCTGTCGGCCGGATCATCTAGGGGTCTCAGGGGATTGTGAACCAGGCCCTGACTCCACTTCCATGTCAGGGAAATTAGCAACTGGAATCTCCTCAAGGGGAACAGGTTCAGTGCACATAATACTATTGGGGGCCTGACCTTCTATCCCTGATCCCACCCCACTGGGCTCATCGGGTGGCGGTTTAGGTATTAGAGGGGAACCATCAGGGCATTCAAAATATTCTTCCGATTCGGGCATATCACGGGCTTGTTCCCCCATTTCACTGTCTTCTTCGGAAAAGTCAGATAATTCAGCCAAGCCAGACAGTTCAACCAAGCCTAAGGACTCAGCCCCTTGAGTTTGTCTGCTACCCCATTCATCCTCTGGAGGCATTTCCTCCGGGGACAAAGTAGAGGGCTCAATCAACACAGATGGGCCAGCTTCAGTTCCTGAGTTAATGAGGGGATTGCCCTGAAACAATTGGCTTAGTTCATAAGAGGGATAGTATTCAACATCATCTTCGCTGTCTTCTGACACTGAGTATTGACCATCTTCTCCTGCGGGGGGGGGGGTTGGACAAGGCTCCCTTGGTGGACTTGTTGAAGGCTCCATGGGCTTGGTTCCTCTCTTAGTAACAGATCTAGTCATGGGCCTGGAAGGAGGGGTAGAGGAAGGTTCAACTTCAATCAAGATCTGCCCAATTGGCAACAGATGATTTCTGTGTATGGTTTTCATATCTTTCGAATTGTTTTCAGGCCGCACTTTATACACAGGTAGGTCTGCCAGCTGTCCCACAACAATATGAGGGAGGTGATGCCATCATTCGGCAATTTTATGTCTGCCATGCAGTCCCAGATTTCTCAACAACACTCTATCCCCTTTTCTCAACTCTACTGTTTTCACTTTTTTGTCATATCTCTCCTTGTTAGCCAGATTTCGTTTAGCAGCCATGGTCTGGGCCAGTTGGTAGGCATGATTTAATTGGGCCTTTAATTTCTGTACGTACTGTAGATGGTTTTCTGCTCGCACCCCATCAGGGGAAACCCCAAAACACACATCCACTGGCAATCTAGCCTCTCTTCCAAACATCAGTCGATAGGGGGAGAACCCTGTGGCATCACTTTTTGTACAATTGTAGGCGTGAACTAGAGTGCTAATCTGTTGGCTCCATCTCGATTTATCTTTGGATTGTAAAGTGCCCAGCATGTCAAGCAATGTACGATTGAACCTTTCAGGCTGAGGGTCTCCCTGCGGATGGTAGGGGGTGGTTCGTGATTTGCGTACTCCTCACAAAGATAGCATCTCTTTAATCAAGCGACTCTCAAAGTCCCTTCCCTGATCGAAATGAATCTGCTGCAGAGCCCCATAATGGACGAAAAAATTCTCAACAAGTATCTTAGCCACTGTAGTTGCTTTCTGATCCTTGGTCGGGAAAGCTTGTGCGTACCGGGTAAAATGATCAGTGACCACCAATATGTTGCTAACACTTTTCAGATCAGGCTCTAAACTCAGGAAATCAATACAGACCAGTTCCATAGGAGCACTAGTAGTAATGTTGACCAGTGGAGCAGCTCTCTGGGGTAACGCTTTCCTTTGCAAACAACGACCACAGGTCTTGACATACTGTTCCACGTCCGCACTCATCTTCGGCCAATAGAATCGAGCCCATACCAAATCAAGTTTTCGATCTATGCTCAGGTGCCCCATCTGATTATGCAATGACCTTAGAACTAGTTCTCTGAAAGCTGAGGGCAGCACCAGTTGTTGTCGGTGTACCCGGCCCTCCTTATCCACAGTCTCTCTATATAGTAGTTGGTTGATCAGCTTTAACTTGGGCCCCTCTTTATACAACAAAGCAGTCCGTATGTCAGTGGAATGTAGTTTGGATACATCCCTTCCTGCCCTCAAAACCTCTACAGCCGTTCTTATCATAGGATCACAGGATTGAGCCTGTTGGAGATCATCATTGTTGAGTTACGGCAGGAAGCTGGTGTCCAAGGCAGAGAAATGACAGTAAGCAGCAGGTAGACAGTTTTCCGGCAGCCCCAGACAATCTACCATACAGTCCACCGTATCAGGAGACGCCTGTTCCTCTTTGTCAAATTTCTGGCAGAGGGCTCTTATGTCAGGTTCAGACAACCGGACCCATTCCGTCTGGGACGCAGGCCTCTGAGAGAGAGCATCCGCATCTATATGGTTTAGGCCTGCCCGGTATTCTACAGCATAATCATAAGTGGCCAAGGCAGAGAGCCACCTATGCCCAGTAGCATCCAATTTGGCAGAGGTCTGTACATAGGTCAGAGGGTTGTTATCAGTCTTTACTAATATTTTGGCACCATACAGATAGTCATGACACTGATCAACAATGGCCCACTTTAGAGCCAAAAACTCTAGTTTGTGCACGGGGTAATTTTTCTCTGAAGGCGTCAGACTTCTACTGGCAAACGCTACAGGTCTCAGCCCATTCAAATGCTCCTGGTATAACACAGCCCCCAATCCTTGTAGACTGGCATCAGTATGAAGAGTGTAGGGCTTGACTGGGTCAGCATAGGCCAGTACTGGAGCGTGAGTAAGTTGATATATGATGTTGTGAAAAGCTTCCTCACACTCAGCAGTCCATCGATCCCCAAACATATCATTTGGCTGAAAATACTTCTTTTCTATGTCAGTGTGCACACACTTCTTATACTTTTTGTGAGTAGGCGGATACCCCGGGTGAGATTAAGGAGGGGGTGAATCACTCGTGAATAGTCTCTGACAAACCGCCTATAGTAGCCACAAAACCCCAGGAATTGTTGCAGCTCCTTTAAATTTCTGGGTTGAGACCAAGTGGTCAACACCTCCACCTTGCTAGGGTCAGTCTCTATGCCCTCGGTGGACACTATACAGCCCACATATTTCACGGAAGTCTGGAAGAATTGACACTTGTCGATAGACAACTTAGGGCCGAAATCCTCCAACCGATCCAGGACTTTGAATAATCATTGCTCATGTTCTTCCAATGATCGGCCAAACACTATAACGTCATCTAAATAGACCAAACACTCGAGTAGGTTCATGTCCCCCACAGCTCGTTCCATCAAGCACTGAAAAGTGGCTGGGGCAGCCGAAATTCCTTGAGGCATCCGAATAAACTCATAGAAGCCTAAGGGGCAAATGAAAGCAGTCTTCTCCCGGTCGTCTGGGGCCATCGGGATCTGGTAGTATCCGCTCCGAAGATCCAATACAGAGAACCACTTACTACCATTCAGACAATCCAAGGCATCTTGTATGTGTGGCATGGTATATTGATCCGGAATGGTCCGCCTATTCAAAGTACGATAATCTACACACATCCGAACTGCCCCATTCTTTTTCCTTACTACTACAATGGGGGAGGCATGGGGCTCCTAGACTCTTGAATTACACCAGCAGCCAACATTTCTTGCAGATGCCGCTGTACATCATCTATGTCAACGGGAGCCAGACGTCGGGATCTCTCTCGGAAAGGTCTTTCGTCGTGCAATCGAAAGTGATGCTCAGCCCCTTGTACACAACCTACATCCTACTCCTTCAGGGAAAAAAACTGGTTCCTCTTGGCAAGCCTCTCACTGACCCTTCACTTCCAATCAGTAGGCAGCGGGGAGTCACCAAAGTCAAACAGATCAGGAGCAACTCTATCACCCGTCCGAGAACTCTTTCTATTTGGTAGTACAGCAGTATCCGCACAATGAACGCTAGCCAGGGTACACCCTCTTCTTATCCGAATCTCTTTTTCAGACACAATGTGCACTTGAACCATCACCCTCTTAACGTAAGCATGGGCTCTAGCCAGCAGAATGCTGGGTCTGAGCAACAACCCCTCAGGTAATCCTCCCTCCGCAGGCGCATCCAGCATCAACAACTTGTTCTTGACATCTGTTTTTAGTCGTATCTCTCCATGCAGAACACATTGCGCATTTGGGGCAAGTACCACGGGGGCTGGATCCTTTTTCCATACCACCCCCACAGGGCCTTCAGGTTCCTCCAGACTACCCTTCTTCTGAGTGACCCTGACCTTTTGAATCACAGCAGATATGCTCAAAGCTCGCCCAGTTTGGAATGCTCGCTTCTCTGAGCACAATTGGGCCAGTCGTCCAAACATGTATGCATTGGTCCCAATCAACAAGGGCACCCCATCATACAGTCCAGTGGGTGGGCAAACTAAAACTAAAGTTTCCACTTGCTCATCTATTTCATTCACAGTTGCAGGGAAAGATAACCAGACACGGATGTACCCCAAATACAGATAGGCCTTGTTGCTCAACTCCCATACATGTAGACCAGTTAGGGGCTGCAGGGGCACTTCAGATAAGTGCGCTTGATACCAGTCCTGAAACATGATGGTCACCTGGGAGCCACTGTCCAGTACAGCTCGAAGTGGGAATTCCATTTACCCGCACCCAGGTCTCCATAGACGGCCCGACCACATCAGACCAGTTGGGGATAGCAACATTGGTAGCCCGGCGGGCATGGGCCTGAGTCACAAAACTTTTCTTGGGGGCCCGAGACTGGGTTTGGCGGTGTCGAGCGATCAGTCTGCTGTTAACTTTCCTTAAATTCTCCGGCCTCTGGCAGTCAGGCTGGAAATGCCCATCTTCCCCACAGTGATAACAAAACTTAGGGTCCCGGGGATCACTATTCTGAGGGGGGCCCTGAGGGGGAGAGAGGAAGCTCTCTAGGGCTAGGGTTTGGGGCTCTACATGACTCAGGGGCCCCGGGCCGAGTAGGGTATACAGTAGACTGCTTTAAGTCCCTCACCAATTCCTGTAAATTCCTGATCTCAGCCCTCAACTCACCCTCCACGTAGGGGTCAGAGGAAACAACCCGCATCCCCACAGTACCTATCTGGGGACCCCTCGGACCCTCCAGGCGAGCCAGTCTCCTCAGGGGTATTAGTCTCGGGAGTCCAACTAGGGTTCACTGCCCCCACACAGGGTTCCCACCCCTCTTCATCAGTCTCCACTTCCCGAATTTCCCTCATCAATTGACAATATTCAGGCGGGGTGTCCCGCCGATCATGCAACTTGAGTTTCAGCAGCATTACACTAGAGAATCTGGCAGATTTTAAAACATGTTCTAACCGAACCTGATTTAGGGCTGTAGCAGTGATTCCCCCTTTTCTATAAGCCTTCTGCAAGGCCCTCTCCACTCTAGTGACAAAAGCGGACAGTTTTCCATTTCTCCACTGCTTAGCAGACCTGAATTTCCATAATAAATCTTCACCAGTCTCTGTACTCCCAAAAACCCCTTCCAAAGCAGAGAGATACTCTGCAGCGGTGGCTTCTGGACGGGTGGCCCGGAAGAATCTAATGGCTTCTAAGGCAGGACCCCGCAGACTCTCCATCAGCCTCTTCCGTTTCTCCCCCTCGGAGCATTGCCACTCCTGGACCAAAGGGGTGGCATAGTCCATCCAGGCCTACAGGTCATTTTCCCCGGAAGGCACTGGTACCGTGCCAGAGAAAAGTTTTAATTTACGGTAGGAATCTAGCTGTATGGAGGGGACTGCCAGGGGCAGAGAAGCCAACACTGAACTCTTGAGCGGGCAAGGGGATGTGCCCGGGGAACCCCGAGGGGTAGTATTACTGGACAGATCCAAGGCTTGTAGCAACTCCTGAGTAGTCCTCCCCTCCACAGCTAACAATTTAAGCAGTTTATCCTTAAAACTGTTCAATTGAGGAGACCCCCCAGGAGTGACTGACCCACTTCGGATATGGATTAGCCTCCACCCCTGGGACGCACCCTCCGGGTAAAGTACAGGAGGTACCTTCTCAGGGTCGATGGCCACACTGCATAGGAGTAGCACCTGCAATGTCTGGTCAAGCAAATCAGCCATACGCCCTTTCACTTCAACCTTACCCAAACACTTTACCCGTTCTGCAACAGAGACAATATCAGCAGCTGAGGTACCCAAGGGCACATCTAACAATAATACAATCTTCTGGGAATCTAGCTCTTCAGCTTCACTCCAACCCATTAGTTTGTGAACCATGGTTTTGATGGATCCCAGCTTAATTTTTTCCAACATATCCCCTTCCATTTTTTCCATCTTTGGGGTATCTCCTCACTGAGCCACTAGGGGACGCTAATCCCAGCGGTGCCTCCAATTTGTAACCCCAAGGGGGCGCTACCCTTAGGGCTACTACCCCTGTCTGCCCCCACAGAGGCAGGTTGAGGGGCCCAGATCCGTTGATGGGTGCCTCCACCCAGAGGTCGGGGTTAGCACAGTTAAGACTAGCATGGTTACAGCCCTCTGAGCTACTGCAACCCCCCTTTCGTCCCACTAGTGACTCACACTGGGTACCAACAATTCTGTTCACCAGTACACTTACCCGGAAAATATAATCCAGCTCCCTTCGGGGACCCCCTGTAAAGTAAGGCGCGGTTATGTTGCAATCACCAGGCAGCAGTTCACCATTAATGTACACAATAGCCAGGATGTAGCTTTACAAAAAACAGTCTGATTTATTCAGGGGGAAAACAACAAGGACAGGGGGAATCAAGTTGATTAGCCTATCACTATATTTATCTACCTAGGGCTCTGTGCACAGGCCTAACCCTACAGCTTATAGTCCCGGGGTACCCAAGCCCTAGCGGCTAGTCCACACGTGGCAGCTGGTTGGGGCCCTTAGCACACACAAAGTGTAACAGCCCTGAGCTGGTCAAAGTAAGAGGACAGTTCAGTTAAGTAGACACACTACAGGGAGCGACCCTGAATTAGTACTCACAACCCCAGCAAATGACGATTCCTTCACCACAACCAGGATGGAGCCTGACTTTCACCAGTCTTCTTACACATTTATATGGTAAACAACAACAGAGGGGTACCACACCAGGCAGCCGCTTCCAATGCTCCCACAAACTCACAGCCACTGAGATACTGCAACGGCAGCTTCCACTTGTCTTCGGACCGAGAGCGATTCAGCAATTTTCTCCAGTCCTCCTTCAGGTCGAGCCTGGTGGGTAGCTGTACAGAGCACAGCCTCCTCTGACCGCCTGCCGGCGGGTTTCGTCCGCTGGAGCCGAAAACACAAACGGCCGCTTCAGGCCTTCACGCACTTCCCGCGCGAACACTCTCCAGCGCAGAAGCACACAGCTCCTCTCCCTTCACCAACCACAACGCATCTGGCTCTCCACAGCTTGGGGCACTCCTCTCCACTCGGGCGTGACCCAATCCAATTGGCTGGTTGAGCCTGCCAGTCACTTCTCCCAGCTCTCAGTGGTGCAGAAAAAGCGCCATAGCCCATAATACCTTTCTCAAAACAAACAGCTCCTCCATTGGTCAGTCAACTCTGCAGGGTCCCGAGGTACTGATTGGTCCAATTCAACAGTTCTGGACCAAAATGGAGGAGACAATCGAAACAGTCTTTGCTGCAAAAGAAGGCAGGTTAGAACAGCTGCATTATCATTATTGTTTTACGTTATGTTCAGCAAGCAATTACAACTTCCAGCCGAGCTCTGTCTACACCACTAGCGGTGGCAGAAAGGGAGCTATTCTCCAGTGGCCTGGGCGGGACTCGGGCATACAACCACATAACCCCCCTCCTATTTCAATTAATTATGACTGCAACAGGCAGTCCTTAAAGAGACAGCATACGGAGGCCACACAGGCACTCACTTAAGACGGCTTAAACGCCGAACTCCAACCAGGCACGGAGCATTTACCCAAGCTCCGGGGAAGCTTTTAGGAACCCCCATTTGTAGGGGGGTTACACCTAGGCCTGGATATTCAGAAGGGTTGTGCATGGCGCAGCACTGTTGCGCCATGAGCAACCCACTGATGCACCCCGGTGCGATATTCAAATGGAGATTGTGCCAGGCACAAATTCCGGTGCGCCAGTGTGCATCAGTAATGTATGCGGCGCAGATAGCAGGGGCGTGCCCATGCATACTCCTCACATCCTGATATTCAGCCTGGGATGTGCTGAGCCCATGCATGTGCAACCCCTACTTGCGCTGCACACAGGTGAGCCCCCAAAAAAGGAACAATGGCTGGCCACCCACAGGTGAGCTGCCGTATTGCAGGGTGCAACATGGCAGCTGCCACCTGATCTCCGGCTGCACCTGGCGGCGCCTCCCCATGCCCGATCACAGGCATACATAGAAAAAGGACACTCCTAAATCCATGGTGGTCCAGTGGACAGCTTGCAACCCGATTGCGGGCATATGTTTTAAAAAATAGAGGTCCTATACATCCCTGGTGGTCCAGTGGACCACTCGCAGCCCGATCGCAGGTGCATGTTGTAAAAAATAGAGGTCCTATATTCCTGGTTGTCCAGTGGACTGCTCTCAGCCTAATCATGGGCGTATATTGTAAAAAATAGAGGTCCTATATCCCTGGTGGTCCAGTGGACTGCTCGCAGCCCGATTGTGGGTGTATGTTTTAAAAAATAGAGATCCAGCATCCATGGTGGTCTAGTGGACCACTTGCAGCCCAATCCTGCAGGTGTATGTTGTAAAATGTAGAAGTTCCAATAAGCCTGGTGGTCGGCGGGTACCCCCTCACCGCCACTGGCCCCACGTTTCCGCTCCACCCCCAGTCAGCGGCAGGTGGCAGCCCACCCGCCTGCCGGCAGACACGTCACGGAGGGCTATACTCACTGGTCCCTGGCATGAGCCAATGGGCATACAGCCCATACCGTACTACACAGTCCAGATATGTGAATGGATCCATTCTCGTATCTGGATTGTGTAGTACAGTACAGGCTGCACGCCCATTGGCTCACGCTCAGGACCAGTGGGCATACAGCCCTTCCATACAGTGTCAGTCGGTGGGGGCGGGCAGCAGGTGGGTGGGTGCTGCCACCCACCGCTGACCAGGGGAGCGGGGTGGGGCTCAGTAGGCGGGTGGAGGGGTACCACTGACCACCAGGTTATTGACCTCTACATTTTAAAACATACACCTGCGACATAAGTAGTGGTCCACTGGACCACCAGAGATATTGACTTCTTTATTTAAACTTATGCCTGTGATCGGGCTGCAAGCGGTCCACTGGACCACCAGGGATATCGGATGGTTATTTAAATCAACATATGCCCGCGATCAGGCAGTGGGGCACATTGCTGCACTGTGTAGGGGGAATCGTTCCCCGATGGCTGCTGCCTCGCAGAGCACCAGGCGCAAGTCACCAGGGATCAGTGCACCTGCATGCAAATGGGGCCACAATGACATGCTAATGGCCCTATTTGCGCCTTGCATGCATTATGGCCCCATTTGCATGTGCACTTTTGAATATGTTGTTGCACCTAGCGCAATGGAACTTGCGCTAGCGCATCCCACTGCTCCACTCTGGCCACTTGTGCTAGCGCAGTGCCACTGCACCATGTGCACTGCGGGTGGCCAGGGTGCAATATTCAACGCTGCTGTGCCGTGGCACAGCTCCATTGAATATCACCCTGTTGACACAGCCAAGCTGCACTGTGCCCAGGCTTTCGCAGTCTGAATATCCGGGCCTTTGTCTTTGGTTTTTTGTATCCCCCCAGTCATGCGCATGCCACAGTAGTTTGCCCAAAGTGTAGTCCCTTGCTCACAAGAGGGTTGTCATCATGTACTTTGCATGTTTGTCACAACACTTGCTTCCAACTTCCCTGAATGTTACCCGAACCACACATGTGCACGCACCCAGCAGCAGTCCTTCTGGCTGAGTAAGTTTTGGTGCCTGTTGCCACCATTTCCATTTGCTGCTGTCACTGGATCTTGGGAGGAGTGCACAGTGGGCTGTGGGCTGGCTTGTCCTAATCTTTGGGCTTGCTGCTAACAAACAGTGTCATGACTCTAGTAGTCGACGCCGGATTTGGTTGGAAGGAGTAAGAAGATGAACGGGCCAGGTCCGGGGACTTGGGGAGTCGAGTCTGGAGAAGGATTGTGAAGCGAGATGGTCAATGAGTTGAGGCGAAGAAGTTGGGGAATTTTTTCAGTGTACCCCAGCAGACCAGGCCCCCAACAGTGATGATGATGACAGTGAGAGGCTCCAGTCAAGGAGATGAGCCAGGCCAGTCTTTAGTGGTGCCGCCCACCATGCCAACGAAGTTCCGAACAATGGCTCATCATCTCTGCTCTTGTATCTTCTCTGAATTACACCCTGGCTAGTGGCCTAGTGGTATACCCTGTTTGAGGACAGTTGGAGGACAGTCTAGGAATGTGTCTTGTGGGAGTGCGACACTACAGCCAGCCCAGGGGGGCCCGGGGACTCAGAGTGGGTCAGGGTCAGTCAGAGACTCTTTCTCAGAGATGGACAGAGCCACTACTACATCATGCTGCACACCCCAGTGGAGTCTGAGGAGTAAAGTAAGTACACTGCTTTTTAAAGCTAACACCTACAAAGAAAGACGTTTAAAGCAATGGACACATTCTGACAAAAGAAAATCTCTATTCTCACCAGTGGTTGTGGAAAAGGATTGGAAACCAATTAGCCAGCATGGATGCTAGAGCACCAAGTAGATTAGGGAGTAGGGCCGGGCGAAAGTGCAGTTTTCCACCTTGGCGGAACTTACGCGAAATCAGGGAACTTTCGTGGATGTTTCCGAACTTCCACCTGTGGTGGAGTGGAAAACATCTACAAAAGTTACGGGTGAAATTTCGCCTGGTTACATAAAAAAATAAGCCCTGGTGGCTAGCGGTCCCTCCCCTCACCCGGCCCACAAAATATCCCTGGTGGCTAGTGATCCCTCCACTCACCCGACCCACAAAATATCCCCGGTGGCTAGTGATCCTTCCCCTCATCCGACCCACAAAATATCCCCGGTGGCTAGTGATCCTTCCCCTCATCCGACCCACAAAATATCCCGTGGCTAGTGATCCCTCCCTCACCTGCCCCATTAGCATATCCTCGTGGCTAACGGTCCCTTCCCCCACCGGATCACCCGCCCAATCTAAAAAAAATACCCCGCCCCGTGGTTGTAACCTCCCCCACCCCTGCCCAACAAATGCCCTGGGGCTAGTGGCCCCTTCCTCAACCTCACAAGCCTGGGGCAGGTCCAGTCCAGTAACTCTCCTTCCCTCATTCCCATCTCCATCTGTACTTTAAAAAAAATTCCTAGTGGTCTAGTGTGTTTTCAACCCCTCCCACCCTGTTCCCCAGTCCCTGAATGTATTATTTCCCTGGTGTTTAGTGCCCCCACCCCAGTTGAGGCCCCACCACTCGCCCCACCCCTATCCAGGTCCAGCCAGCGAGACCAGCACAGTTTTCATCTCTCCACCACGTTGTCCTCATCGGCGCTGTCAATGAATGAGTGTGTCCTTGTTTGAGAACGTGCTCATTCATTGACAGCCCAGTGGGTGGGCTGGCCATGGCGGAGAGAGGAGGGCTGTGCCAGTCTGCCTGCTGGGGTTCGTGATGGGGGTGGGAGTGGGGTGGTGGGACACCTGTTGGGGTGGGGCACTAGATCACCAGGGAAATAATATATATTCAGGGACTTAGGATTAGGGATGGGAAGGGGGTTGAAGCCACACTAAACCCCCAGGGAATTTTTTTTCTAAGTACGGACGGAGATGGGAATGGCGGTGGGGTTACTGGACTGGACCCTTGTGGGCATGTGAGGTGGAGCTACCAGGGCATTTGTCAGGCAGGGATGGGGGGGAGGGATCGCAACCACCGGGGTGTTTTTTTTTGTTTTAGGTCGGGCAGGTGATCCGGCAAGGAATGGACTGCTAGCCACCAGGGATCCTGGTGAAACATTTCAATTAAAAATAAATAAATAAATATTTTGTGTACCGGTGGGGTGGTTGGGAGGAGGGACCACTAGCCACTAGGGTTTTTGGGGGGCAACTGGGTTGGGCGGCCATCACAGTAGGAATTTCCACGGAAGTTTGGAAATGGATTTCTGAACTTCCACAGAAGCGAAAGTCAGACTTTCACTTGAATTCTGCCCATGGAAGTTTTGTTTTGCCCATGCCTATTAGACAGACTGATTGATGCTGCTGGCATGGGAACCGAACACAAGTAAAACAAGCATTTGTCAATGCCGAATATTGTCTTGCTGGCATTGGCATTGGTAGTGCAAGAGTTAGAGAGATGCATAATAGGAATGGCAGTGAAGTATGGAACTGACGCCAACCTCACACCACCCTGCAGAAACTGACAGGCATTGAGGTGTGCCTTTGGGTCATCGGCCATAACACTCATGCCATTTCACCTCACCCTACCCTGCAGACTCCAACACATGTCGCATTGTGCCTTGGGGTTGTCGGGTCTTACGCTCACCCAATTTCATAAGAAAATATGTTGAGATGGGTGCAGTATAGGAGAATGGGGTGAACTTTGGGGCCTAAGAGTCCAAGGTACACCTTGATGCCTGTCACTGGCTGCAGGGTGGGGCTGGGGGTGGAATGGCATGAGCTTTACAGCCGACAATCCAAAGTCACATGCCTGATGCCTGTCAGTGTCTACAGGGTGGGACATTATGGTTAGAAACCCTAACGCCCTGGTCGTTTCTTGATATTTGCACTCCACATATTCAACATGGGCTTTTGTGACCCCACCTCATGAAAGCATTTGGGACCCCTGCTCATGAACAATGGTACTGTGATTTTGTTAATATGTCCCGAATGTTGATTTCCCACAACGACTGTGCCATTCTTGGGCAGGATGTGAAAAATGACAGTTGTACCATTCATAAGAAGGTGTGAAGAAATAACAATGTTGAAAATCTGGAGTGAAAATATTAAAAATTCCCGAAGTTATGAGCATGCATGGAAACTGCGCAATGCACGCTCGTACCACAGTCATTTTGTGAAAGTTGTTCAACAAATTTTCAACGTAGGCATTTTGGGACCTCTGCTTGTGAACAGCGTCACTGTGATTTTCTTAATCTGTCCCAAACGTTGATTTCCCACAGCGACTGCGCCATTGTGTGCCAGATATGGGAAAACATATTTTGGACGGAATGTGAAAAGTGACAGCTATACTTCTCATAAGGAGGTGTGAAAAAATGGCAATGTTGAAAATCTGGAGTGAAAATATTAAAAATTCTCGAACTTATGAACCTGGATACAAACTGCGCATTGCACGCTCGTAACACAGTCATTTTTTGGAATTTTTTCACCAAATTTGCATCATAGTCTTTTTTGGAGCCCACCTCATGAACGGTGACACTGTTGTTTCGTTAATCAGTCCCAAAAGGTGATTCCATGCAGCGACCGCTAAATCATCTTTCAGGACCGAATAACGAAATGACAGTGACTGAGTTCATGAGGTGGGGTCCCAAGAATCCCATGTTGAAAATTTGGAGCCAAAGTCCCAAAAATGGCCGAGATAGCTACCTAAGTTGAACCCCCATTGATGCCATTATGCATCTTAGCGTGATTTTCTTCAGTTTGCGATCGGCTTTGAAGAGTGCAGACGTGTTCCCACTCCACAGAAGATTGTCGCGTCGGGCTCTGGAGGTAAGTATGGGTTGATGGGGTACAGGGAGGTGGGGTGTGCAGAGGGTGGGGGGTGGGTTGAGGGAGGGGCCGTCATGACCACGAGTGACTGTTTTCTGTTTTACAGGGTAAAAAAAAAAAAAAAAAACTTGCGGGAAGGTTTTTTTCTTGCAGGATATGAGAAGGACATTTTGGCACACTGGGGTGGGTTCCCAGTGTACCACCTGTATTTTTTGGAGACAGGGGACTGAAGCTGATGGAGATTGGGCCTCCCATTGGCAAAGAAAGCATGTCTGTGTTTGGGGGGGGGCATGATGCTGAGGGGGATTTGGCATCCCCCTTGGCAAACAAAACAAGGGAAAACATTTTGCCAACAGGAATTGGGCTCCCCCCCATCTGCAAACGAACTGGGGAGGGGGCATGCTGACAGGGGGATTGGGCACCCCCGATGTTGGCTTTCACGGGACTGTGAGAGGCGGATGGCGGCAGCAGCCACCATGTTTATTGAAATGTTTCAGCAGGCAAGGCACACCTTGCAATGCCGGGGCGCTCCCTCATTGCAGCGGTGAATTTCCTTCAAGTTGGTGGCACGCTTCTGAACCGATGTCACAGCCAGCGTGCTCATTCATTGGTGCCACAGAGACCAGGCCAATAAGGCAGTGGTGCCATTGGCCACAACACGGGCCGCACCTCCAGAACCTGCTACTCCACCAAGCTGTCACAACATGTTGCTGGCTTTGCGCACGCAAGACAACATAAAAATTCCTGCAATTAAAAAGCATGATTTGCCACACATATTGCCCCACATTTAGGGTCTCATCCCTGGCATAATGCACAACTTGGGTAATTAAATTAACCTCAGGCCATTTGCAAATGGCCCTAATGCCAGTGTGCCAAGCCATTTCCAGATTATACTTGACAACAATCTCTGACTCAGCCCTAACGTGAATGTGTGGGAGGGAGTAGGCCACTACTAGGTTAATGTTTATTTTATTTATTTCACAATTTGGATTAATACCTTTGAGCACAGAAAGGCTCTTTTTCAAAGGTTCCAAGTCGATGTAATATTAAAAAAAACAAGGCAGCGTGACACAGGCATACAGAACAATGGGAGAACAGGTATGATAAACACAAGCAACATAGATTTGAGTCAGTTAAAACAAAAACAACATTTCAGAACTGCATACTTTACGATGAGATACCATTATCCAGTAAGGATTTACTACTCTAAGTGCAAGCCATGGAAAAACAACAGCAGCCAGGTTCAGGCTTTGTCAGGCCATGGCGGGGGTAAGGAGGAATTAGGTGGGTAGTATAGAACTAGGTTGGGGGGTGGGAAGAGCAAAAATAAGGAGGAGCAGGAGAGGAGGGGGAGGGAGCTAAGGAAGTCAGGAAAAAAGGATGACATGCAGCCAGTGCAGCTAGACAGCAGCCGGTGCAGCTAGACAGCAGCCAGTGCAGGCTTTTGTCATTGTAGCAGAGGGGCAAGTGTGGGAGTAGAAGAATAGGGATTGGCCAGGTATGGGGTAGGGGTAAGTTGATTGTGCTTTAGAGAGCGAAGCAGGGGGAGGAAAGTAAACGGGTAAAAAGGTAGTCAAGAGCTAGCTAGTGTTTATTAACAGTGGTCTGGAGCAGTCATCACTGGGGCAGTCACATAGAATGTGTTCAAATGGCACTTCTAACTGGTCATGGAAAACCAACTGGGAAGGGAAAATGTACATACGTATTTGAAAATGAGCAACTTGTGGCTTATACAGTACAGGTCCAGGATTTTAAATAACTTCTACTTTACAGCCCATAGGTTCTACAAAATGGGGCATTTTGAGACCCCTACATGTATAAGATGTGGAGAGCATGAAGGATCCCTCCTGCGTATATTATGGGAGTACAGTATTCAAAGGTGTGGTCAGTAATTCAAGCAAACTTAGCCCCCTTGCTAGGACTGCGAGATGTGTTAACCCTTGAAATCCCTTGAAATGTGTTTGCTAGGGAACCATGAAGACTTCCTGGTTCTTGGTATGCAAAAATACCATGTGGCTATGGTGGCAACTACACGCAAACAGAACTCACAAGACACTGGCTGGACTGAGAGGTCCCCTTGTACAGGTAGTGGCACAATGAAATGCTGGATACTCTGAAAATAGAAACAACTATTGCCAGCATCAATATAAGGTACAAGATATATTTTAAAAGATGGGGGAGGTTGCATATGTTAATTTCGGTGGAATAGTATAGTAGGGGACCGCCAATATTAAAGGGGAGCTAAACTTCCACTTATTGTACTAAAATTATATGTAGAATAATACTTGGTCTCACCTTTTGGGCTTGGATGTTTTATCTGATAGCTGCTTCCTGTGTACCTGAAAGTAGAAGTAGCACTGTTGTTTTTTATGTATTATGCATGAATTAACTGCCTGTAAATCTGCTATCACTGATCTATTTTTTTGCAGTTAGTTCTTTTATCCACCAGGTCCCTGACGGCTTCCCATCTCGTCGGGCTCCCCCAGCCCCATCCCCCGCTCGCAGCTTACCCCTCCAGCTATCCCATGACTTACCCCTTGTGGTGGGGGTGGCAGGGATCCCTCTACCCGCCTAACTCTGGATCCGATGCTGGAGGGATTACTGCCCATCGCGGGGGTGGTGCCTGTGGGGATCCCACATCACCGTGCTCACCAGTACCACATTTTTCCTCCTGTATTTTCCCCTTAGACCAGGCGTGCAATGACGTCCAAGGAGTGAGCGCGCACGCTCCCATATGCGCTCCTCTGAATGTCTGCCTGATCTAAATCCCTCACTGAAGCTTTCAATGTGCCAGCCTCCTAGCCTCCACCAGGGGTTAGACGAGCACCAAAACGCTGGCTCCCCCCCTCCCCAGAGAAGGAGAGCAGTCCATGGATGCTCAATCCTTCTCCTCCCCAGCTGACCCCCGGCGGCCCCTGCTTGTTCCCAAACACGGGTCGCCGGCGTAGCGCAAGATAAGGCAACCAGCACCTCAGCCCTTAGCACCACCGGGCCGGCTGCTATCGCTGATCTATAATGCAATATTTCATTCTTAGATTATATGTGCCATGCTGCTGGTTTGTTTATATATTTAATGTTGTCCTATTCCCTCCAATTAGGAGATACTGATGGTGTGTGTGTATGGAGAGGGGGCACTACACTATGCTAGTATCTTATTTCAAGAGAGGACTCAGGTAGCCTAGGTTGGCATAGGCTGGTGCCAGCTCGTAGCCTGCTGTGTATTGTTGCTTGTTTTTTTCCTCCTAGTCTATGTCACTGTGTGGAGACTGGAGACAGTTGACTGTTTTTTTTCCTGGGGGGGGGCTTGAGGGCTTGTTATTGAGTTGTTGCAATTTTAAATAATGTTTATTTTTACAGTTCCTGTTGTTCCTCAGTCCTACTCCCAGGCCAGCACTAACTTTAGTCTTTAATTTAAAATGGCATGGAGTAGCTGGCCCAGTGGCGTGGAGCGCTGAGGCATCGCTGCCTTACCCCATGCCACACCAGTAATTGATGTTTGTGGTGTAAGCGGGTCACTGGGGGTTGGCTGGGAGGGAGTGGATCGAACATTCGGAAGACAGATCTCCTCGCCCAGGGAGGGTGAGTTGGTTGGCAGTCCCATGGAACGACTGTCCCCAGGTGGAGGCCTGTGGGCAGAATGGGACAGGGATGCCAACAGAAGAGAGGGTGCTGCAGGAGTATGGAACTCTGCAGCATGCGTGCACCTCTAATTCATAGGATTTTTGCATCTGCCATTGTGAGGGGGGCCCCTTTTCTACACCTTCCCTCGGGGCCCTTACATGCCCATTCTGACCCTCTACCCCTTCTTGTTCCCGTAGTGCCAGACAGCACCGCTTACTCCTTTGCCCTGCAGGGATGGGTATGACCTGATCCCCTGGTCCCCTTCATGGCTATAAGTGGGACACCTCAATGTAACTACTGTATCCGTAGTATTACCTTAAACGGTGTAATGCGTCACCAGAGTAAAGTAACATGCTGGACGGAACAGAGATTGTACTGTAAATGTGCTTAAAGAAAATTAAGTTGCTAATCAAATTCAAAGCTGTAACTGGTTAGGGAGGGACATGTACAATAACTGGGATTTATAGTGACTAACTGGGCCCAGCAGCATTATAAAAGGGCAAGAAAAAAATCTAGAAATGTCATTGACCAAGAGACGTCACCCAACCTTGCATTAAATCTATATAAATGCATGGTCAGGTGCCGAATCTCATTTTTCTCGCCCAAAAAAATTACTTCGAGCTATTTTTTAAGGGTAATAAACCCCTCCAGGGTGTGCATCATAGGATTTTAATGCACCTCCCAGGGACTTAAGGACACTTGGCCTTCAGCAGGGGCATCATTTAAGTAGCCAAGGGTTGCAGCTGAGACCTTTATGATTTCTTTGCAACCCCTTTGATGTCCATTGCAACCCCTATAAACCCGTAAAACAGTTAACCTAGCATTTTATTATATAAAATTGGGTTGGTAGGCCGGCCTGGTGGCGCTGAGGTTGGCGCTGGGCGCCACACCGCTCCACATGGCGACCCGGTTCGAGCCGGACTCGGGTAGTCGGTGGGTCGGCCAGGGGAGACAGGCTTGAGCGTCCGATGACAGCCTCGCTGCTCGGGAGGGATCCGCCAATGCCCGGCATTCATGACCCGAGCGGAGGCTCGGGAACTGCAAGCCCCACTAGGGGATGGCTGGCCGTTGAGCAGCACGGACGTCGACGTGCGCGTCATGACGTCAGGGGAGGTCGTCGGCTGCTCGGGGAGGGAGAAAAAATGAGGAAAAGAGCCTGCCTCATCTGGGAAGATGGGAGGACCTTGGACGTGCCCATGATGTGCCCGTGCCTGCCCAACAGACCACGAGACCGACGAAATGTAAGTTACGGGGTTAGAACCCCCCACCTCGTCCCCGCCCGGGGGGTAAACTGCGGCTCCATGGGGATCTGTGGTCTGTGCGGGCAGGGTTCCGGGCAGTGGGATGTCTGGGGGTCGTCACTGAAGAGTCGGAGGAGGCAGGCTGTGAGGAGGATAAAGAGAATTTCAAAAAAAAAAAATTGGGTTGGTGCAGGATCTTTGTAACCCCTATGATTCTGCTGAAATGGGACTTTGCAACCCTGTGATTCTGCTGAAATGGGACTTTGCAACTCCTACGATTCTGCCGAAATGGGACTTTGCAACCCCTATGATTCTGCCGAAATGGGACTTGGTAACCCCTATGATTCTGCTAAAATGGGACTTGGTAACCCCTATGATTCTGCTAAAATGGGACTTGGTAACCCCTATGATTCTACTGAAATGGGACTTTGTAACCCCTGTGATTCTGCTGAAATGGGACTTTACAACCCCTATGATTCTGCTGAAATGGGACATTGCAACCCCTATGATTCTGCTGAAACGGTACTTTGCAACCCCTGTGATTCTGCTGAAATGGTACTTTGCAACTCCTGTGATTCTGCTGAAATGGTACTTTGCAGCCCCTATGATTCTGCTAAAATGGGACTTTGCAGCCCCTACGATTCTGCTGAAATTGGACTTTGCAACCACTATGATTCTGTTGAAATGGAACTTTGTAACCCCTATGATTCAGGTGAGATGATGCTACTGACTTTCAGTCTCATGCCTTACTACAACTGTGGGGCATGCATTAAAAAATAGAATAATAGATTGGGGACTGTATATGCCATGGCTATAATATCATCGAGAGGTTCTGGGGACATGTGAACCTTGAGAGTGAAGAGAGAGAGATTCCAACACGTCTCCTGAACCGTGAGATGGTATTATAGTCATGAAATCACACAGGGCCTTATTTGTTGTTATTTTATGTACTATACGGATGTGAGTTTTACATTTTTTTGTTTTAAAAGCTTTACTCACCATAGTGAATGATGCCAACTTTCTCATCAGCTGAAAAGCTAGGATTACTGTACGGAACTGTTACAGTAAAAGCCAACTTGTGCTCAGCTAAGAGAAGTGTGTGCAGCACAAGCTCAGTGTTCTGTCCCATACTGTAATTCTATCACTGGAGCTGCAGCAACAGTATCACAAGATCTTGTAGTACCATCAATAGAATCCAATAACAGTATTACAGGAACTTTTTAGTATGGTTTTTGATAGTATTATGATGAGAATCCATGTATTACAGTCCTATAATGCACACCCTGTCATAGTTATCACTTATGTATACCACCACCTCAAGCTGCACGTGCACCTGTTTATGTAAATAAATGTTTGGTGTTCTGACGACTCCTGCCTGAACATGTCTGCCCATCCAGGTTTTACTGCTAAAGGGTGCAGAGTTTAATCTGCAGTTCAGCCTGCTAAAGCAAACTGAAACTGAAGTCATGGTGCAGTGGAAAGGTAAATGAGTCGCATGTGCCAAAGTAAAGTTATGGAGCTCACAGTTTAACAGACTTAAGGCCTACCCCATGTTGCCTTGATGGCTACAGTGCACACGGTGTGCAGTGCAAAGTTTAAATCTATTCCTTGACCAACAAAGGTTTTATGCCTTTTATGCCTGTGACGCAAAGGAGTGATGAAAATGATGAAAAGAGTGTGGAATGTAAGAAGGGTGGGAACAACTAACCATTTCCCCCAGCAGGAGGATAGACTATAGTGTCAAACATGGTATCCAGGCTGCGCCAAGAAGCTGGGCAATAGGGTAGCTATGGATTCCTATCCAAGCAGCACAGAATCCAGAAACAGACTGCAATAACATGAGCCCACTCACCCCAACATTATAAAGTTCAAAAATCCTTATTTTTATTTTTTTATAATATATGTAGATCAAATCAGTGAGCTGTCATACGTTTCGGATCAAATCCTTCCTCAGTGATACACTGAATTGTCACTCTATAAGCAAGTATATACAAAAATGAAAAACATTTTTATAAGAAAATATATTTTTGTGACTTTTTATATTAAATTACTAGAGCTTGTTGCATACTCACACAATGACACTATTCATTTCATTCTGAAATTCAGTTAAGTAGCTAAACAAAAAATAAATAAATGTGTGTTACTTTACGCTTATTCCTCCAATATAAAAATAAATAAATAAGAATTTTTGAACTTTATAATATTGGAGTGAGTGGGCTCATGCTATTCCAGTCTGTTTCTGGATGTTTTCTATTGCCATGATTGGATTTGGGCTACTCCTTTACCAATGTTAACATTTTTAAGTCTTGAACGAGGTTGGCTGAGCTGGAACTACTTTGAGCAAGCAGCACAGAAACCACCAAATGGAAAAGGTAAGCAGTTCTCCCTGCAAAAGGCACAGGTGTAAGGATGGCCAGCCAAAGGGCACCGTTCTGCAAGACATTTATAGCTGCATTCAGTCTGGGCTCTGCCTCCAGTGGTGGGGTCTAGGTGCCAAGGTGCCAAGCCTGGGAACTGTACCAAGTGAGAGGGGTGGCTCTCAGAGAGACCATACCATCCTAATACTCCCAAACATGAAAGTCACCCCTGAGACTATAGTCCGCCCATCCTAACCACGGTAGGGACCATGGTAGGGCAGAAGCTGGGGTCTGGCTACACTTATCCCTAAAGGTGGTCAAGCCAGGAATTTCTCACCTGGAGCCAAGCCAGAGCCAAGCCAGGGGTCTGGCCTGACTCCACGAGTCAAAACATGAGTCGAGCCATCACTGCTGCAGGCTGTCCTCTACAGTTATATTTTTTTTGTTGACTGTGAAAGGAGAGTCGGACAACACTGCCTAGTGGGGGTTGGGATTCAACCTAGGCTGGAGGGGATATAGATCCAAACCAAGTGAAACTGAACCAGGCTAAACTGGTGATGTTTTAGTCACTACTGACAGCATACCCCATGAGCTGCTTAGGAGGAGTTGAAAGTATCAGCTGCTGCACTAACTGCTGAAGCTGACAAAAATGATCGGTTTGATCAAAATTGGCTTGGGGTGACCCTGGTTCTCAAAAGCTTATAGAGGACAAGCTGAGCTGAGCCAGGTCCAAGGCTTGAGCCTGGCCTGAACCTGCTCCGGCTTGCCCACCTCTGCCTATCACCAGTGTGTAAATGAACAACATTCAGCCACTAGCTGTATGTTAGAACTGTCTAATGCACACCCCTGGAGTGTCTTATTGAGCTTACAAAATGGGACTCTATATTTTAAATCAATATTAGAATTAAAATAAAGAGATTTCAATATAAAACAGTAAAACCCTTCCCTTAAGACATTAAATATATACAGAATATATATATATATATATATATATATATATATATATATATATATATAACATAAAATAACTCCTCTGCTTACAAGCAGTTTTTTAATTTAGGGCATTTGTCCTACTTCAGCCACCATAGATGTAGTTTTATCTCAGTCAAGTACAAGTCTACAGTTCTGTGCCTTCCTCAGGTAAATGAACACAGTTCTGGGGGGAACTGGCTATAGATTGATGTAGCGTGTAGAGGGAGCAAGTGTTGGAGCAGTAAATTGATTGGTCTTTGATTAGGCTTTTGTTGAGATTCCCATTGTCTTTTATTTTGCAGAGAATGGAAGAGATCCTTACCTTGTAGCCAGCAGGAACCAAGAGAACTAGGTACCATGGAAACAGCTTTTCCTTAATTGTTTGCACACGGGAGTATGGTAGTTGACAACTGTGGGTGGGAGGTATGAGGCTAGTGCGCGATCGTCATAGAACGGCAGTTGACAACGGGTGCAGGATCGGAAAGCTCAAGCATGAGCAACTTAAGCAATACACCATGAGAGGGTGTGGGTGAAGGCAGGATTTACCCATGCCTGGTTTGGTTCCGTCACAAGACCATCGGCCGAGTGAGTGAACCACACCAGAAGTGGGTAAATGCTGCCGTCACCCACACCCTCAAGGGCCATATTGCGATTATACAATGTGCCCCTTGTTTTTTTTTTTATTAAAAAAGGTGAAGGAAATGTTTTTTCTTACATTTTTTTTCCTTTGAATTTGTTGCTCCCTGAGAAAAAAGTAGTGCTGGGCTGGTAGCATTGCTGTCCGGGGTTGCCAAGGCTTTCCGTTTCTGCGCATGTGCAGTGTTGATCCAGTAAGTGGAGTGGAGAATGCTGTGAACATCGAGAAGGGACAGTGTGAAGCAATGAGGAGCATGCAACCGTGAGGCGATTGATTTCATAGGTGACCACTTGGAGACAGTCTAGTGGTGTCGGGGCTTTGTTTTTGTTTGTGTTTTATTTCAAAGTTGTGTTGAGAGGCTTTAGCCAGTTAAGGGAAGGAGCAGTTCTATTTTTGTTTTTGAATTTTGCAGTTAGTAGGCAGTTCAGTAGGGGACCAGTGAAGGGGTGAGGAATTTTGATGTTGGAGGTGTCGGAGCGATACACAATAGGCAATAGATAAGGCTGGCTGGTACTGGCACTTCTTTCCGTGGGGTAATGGCACAATTTACATGTTGTAAATCATGCCAGCTCTCAGTATTTTGAGACCCATTGCATAATTTTCAGTTACAGCGGAAGCCAACTGCATAGATCTGAGTTGGTAGAGCTTTTCAGTAGTTGTGCATTGATTGAGTGGGCGAGCGGTATCTTGAAATCTGGCTGATGGATCAGCCGCTGAGAAAACTGGTACCAGAAGGGGAAAATGAGTGAGCCTGCGAGCTTACTGTGTATTTAAAAAACAATGCAGTAATAAATGTCAGTCTTTTTTTGTGGTTTTGATAATGGAGTGGGTGGGGACTCACAGATCTTGAGCAGAGTGGCTTGGGGGGAGAGCGAGTGGTCTGCCAGCCTGGAGGAAAGACATGAGTACAATACTAGAAGCATTTGAGAAAGTGCTGATAAGTGATGAAAACAAAAAAAAAACTGATTGTGAGAGGCCCTGAACTACCTTAGTTTTCTTTCTTTTTTTTAAAATCATCGAAGTCTGGTTTTACTATGTGTACTACTGATTCTCTCTATTTAAATATGTGGGCAAAGTGAGGGTTAAAAATGGTGGCCGTCAGTTTTTTTAAATTCCACTGACTCATATACAGTATTTCTGTCCCTGTCCTGCATCCTGCTTGTTTTCAGCCGTACATTGGGTGCTCCTAATGCATGGTTAATGACCAATCAGGATGCAGAATTTTCTCTTCCCATTTTTTTTTAACCTTCTCTTTATTCGCTTTATTCACACTGTCCTCCACTCAATCAGAGCCCTTCGAGCCTTCACAGCATCCCTTGGCGCCCCAGGAGTCTGCTCCCACAGTGTCCGTCTGCTCAGAGATCCCTAGGTACCCCAGTATAGCCACTGGGTGGGGCGAGGGAAGCACACCCCTTACTTCTCCCAAACAATGATGGAGCGGGTGGATCACAGCGGAGTCTGCCCCGGTGACCACTGGTAATGTGGTCCGGCATTGGCGGAGTCATCGCCTAAGAGTGATGGGCTCCATTTTTCTATTTTCTGGTAAGCCCATACCCCGCAATCACCGGCACACTGGGAGAGCCCACTGGGAGGCATGTGTTGAGATGCAACTCCTCCCAGGGATCTCAGCTGACACTGCCCCTCCCATTGTGTGTCCCGACTTGCACCGCCAATCCCAGGTTCACCCAGGAGATGGTGGTATAGCAGCAGGACAGACACACAACCCTCCCCAGAGAGGGACAGCCACCACTGGGTGCTCAATCCCTCTCTCCCCTGCTGACCCCACGGCGGCCCGAGTCTGTTACTGAACTTGGGTCACCGGTGTGGAGCGAGGTGTGGCATCCAGCGCCTCAACCCTCAGCGCCACTGGGTCAGCCTCTTCCCATTTTTTAATGATAGAATTGTAACCCATATTTAAAAATCAGCCGCTAGCAGAAAATATAACTTATAGGGTTAGTACAGTTCTCTTTCACTCCTAAACTCCTTCGAGCAATCTCTTGGAGTGGCACTCTTCTCATGTGTTTATGTGACTCCTAAACTCCCTCAGTTTCTGTTAACCAGCCTGTGTGTCTGATGGCTGCTGCCAACTTTTCATGGCCTGTAAATGTGCTTTTGGCTACAGTGCATATGAATGGTAGAATGTAATTGCAAACGTCATTCCTACACCCCTCCTGAAGGTGGCAAAGACCAGTATGGAGACTGCCTGGCAGAATGCTGAAGGACAGAAAAATGGTGACTCATAACCTTTATTAAAGGGGATTATGGCAATTCTGTGGTTATGACTATATCTTTGCCATGGTTATTATTATGGCATTTCCGTGAGTATGATTATGGCATGTCAGCAGGTATGATGAAGCGCTTGAAGTTCTCAAAAATATGCCTGGACTGGCATGTCTCTGCTGTCATGAATCATCCTCAAGGCAAGTTTTCCTGAAAAGGATGTAGCTGACGTGAGGAAAAAAAAAACATTATAGATTTCTGTAGAAACATCGAGCAAACCTTACTGCTCCACTGTAAAGCCTTCTTTCACTTGTGGATACATGGTGACTCTATATTTCTTCTGCTGTGCTTCAAAACTTTCATCCAGGTTTTACTGTAATGGCAGTTTGCTGTTTGTTGTAAGATCTCCTTTCCTATTCTCAGGGTGGATTACATATATATACCAGGTCCTACACCACACTTTGAAATAGTTTGGACGTGGCAAATGTTTAGCATTGTTCAAATGGATTAGGCCATCCAGACGGGATTTACATATTTTGACTCCTATGCACTGATGGGGTTGGGATACACAGAATCCAAGTGTCCCCCACCCATGTAGCTGCTCATCCGCAGACAGGTGTGCAACAGCGGTATTCACGACCATCAGCCATCTGTCCATGGCCCGACCCCACAGTGTGCAGGAGTGTAGAGGACAGATACGTGGACCAGGTAGGCATCCAATGGGATGCCCGACCTGATCTGCTGGTGGATTCCTTGTGTCCACGGGCATGGAGTAATGGCTGCCACCACATCGTGCACGGCAACCAAGAGGCGGGCTGGTGCCCTGTAGGCCATCCCCAGACCACCATTCGTTGTCCAAGGTCTGGGGCAGCATGGTGTGGAGGACTGCAGTCCCCGCCTGGCTTTCAGTGACCAGGGGGTGGCATCTCGGGGGGGGGCACGCAGACCTTACGGCAGGGGTTCCCCTGTGTACTGTGTGCCTGTTGCGGAGTGTGAGCATGCCCCCCAGCATGCCCCCTGCCCACCTCGACTGCATTGCCCTCCACGCAGTCTGGTGGTGGGGCTATGTGCCCCTTAGGTGAATCCTGCGGCTGGCTGCGTGGTTGGCACAATAGGTGCGGAATGGTTGTGTGCCCCAGATAATAATAATAACTTTATTTCACATAAACACCTTTCAAATCATCAAGGTGCTTTACAACAAGATAAGGTAAGATGAAATAAGATAAGAGAACAATGATAAAATCAATAACCAACAATGTAAAAACAGTCTGAGGATCATATTAATTAGTGTCTGTAAATGCTTGATGCCATAAATAGGTTTTCAGGTCATGTTTAAACCCTCCACAGTCGTGCACTCCTGAAGCTGATGGGATAGAGAATTCCAAACGGAAGGAGCCGCGTGCATGAATGCACAGGCCCCTGAAGATTTCAGTAACACCCTTGGAATCTCCAGCAGCCCCATGTCAGCCGAACGGAGCTGTCACATAGGGCGATAGGGCACAAGAAACTCTTTCAAGTAGTCAGGGCCAAGTCCATGTAGGGCTTTATAAGTCAGTAAGCCAACTTTAAAAGTGATCCACCACCTAACTGGTAGCCAGTGCAGATTGCGCAGCACAGGAGTGATATGGGAGGCTTGAGAAGCCCCCATCAGCAATCATACTGCTGCGTTCTGCACAAGCTGCAGGTGGTGGATATCAACCCTAGGAAGCCCTAGGTACATGGAATTGCAGTAATCCAAGTGAGAGGTCATAAAGGCATGGACCAGTGTAGGAAGGTCCCCAGACAGAACAAGGTGCTTAATCCTGGAGATATTCCTAAGATGATAAAAGGAAGACTTGACGACTGCCAACACCCGAGCTCGTAATGTCAGCCCGTCATCAAGCACTACCCCAGGTTTCGTACCCATTCAGAGGAAGTGATCAGGGAGCCCCCTATAGAAAGTCCAAAGGGCTGTCCAGCCCCAAACCCCTCTATCCGGTACCCTGGGTCCACCACCATCACCTTGGTCTTTCTAGCATTTAGTCAGCTCGAATTCATCCAGTCCTGGATTTCAGTGAGGCAGTTATTAAAGACCGGGACAGCTCTATCCTGGTCAGGTGCAAAAGACAGGTAGAGCTGGGTATCGTCAGCATAGCAGTGAAACCTCAGCCCATATCATCTTACAATGTCTCCGAGGGGCAGCATATACACTGCGAATAACATGGGGGACAACACTGAGCCCTGAGGTACCCCACATAGCAAAGAGAATGAGTCCAAGGAAAAAATCCCCAAAACCACTCTTTGACTTCTGCCAGAGAGGAAAGATGTAAACCATCTGAGAACCAAACCTGATAGGCAGCAGATGGACCCCAGATGGCCAAGTAGTACCCCATGGTCCACAGTGTCAAAAGCTGAGGAGAGATCAAGGAGCACCAAGATAGAGCGGCATCTCTGATCTCTCGCCATCAGATCATTGAGCACCCGAACCAGTGCGGTCTCGGTACTATGCCTCTTTTGAAAACTGGACTGGAGAGGTTTGTAGATGTTATGAATGGTCAGGTGGTCCTCCAGCTGTACCACCACTACTTTCTCAATCACCTTCCCTATAAAGGGAAGGTTAGAGATTGGTCTGTAGTTAGCCAGGGAATCCGGGTCCAGAGACGCTTTCTTTAGGAGGGGTGTCACCATTGCCTCCTTCAGAGAGCTTGGAAACTCACCGGATTCTAAGGAGCACCAGACTATCTGTGGAAGGACCGGGCTGATATATCCAATATGGGGCCAGATATGCATGCATAGCCACTCCGCCCCATTAGTGCATAGGACCCATTGACTTTGTGTTTGTCTAATTGTTGCTTAAAAGGAAACGATTACCACCAAGGGTGGGGCTGGTCCCAATTTGAGCTTTGTGTGCAAAGACATTTTGGTTTAGTTACTGTTTACTGTAGTATAGTAAATGACATCAGACTCATTTTATTTACCTCTGTGCTGACATCTTCTGCTACTACAAATCCCAGAATCCCCTGCAGCTGACATCAGAGCAGCAGTAGCGGCTCTAGCCACAAATGGTTACCAGGGCACAGCTGGGGCACAACCGATGGCAGCCAGGGCACTGATCTATTGTTACTATGGGGGAAGCTTTGCACCATATGGGGCACCAACTGGGGCACAGCATTTTTTTACCGGGGCACATGCCCTGGCAGGCCCTGGTGTAGAGCCGCCACTGCAGAGCAGCACGTAGCAGTGGGAGATTCAACCTCCTGCAGTTCATGTTAGAGCTTTATATCAGTTGTGATCTTTTTTGTTTGCTGGTCTTGCTGTTCTCCCGGGACCATTTACAGTCACAGAGGATTGTACTTAGTCCCTGGAGAAAAACAGACTCAGAAAGCATTTTACAGGAGATTATAAAAGCTCTAACATGCACTGCAGACTACTTAATCTCCCACTGCTTCAGTCCTGCTCTGATGTCAGCTGCAGGGGCTTCTGGGATTTGTAGTAACAGAAGATGCCATCCTGGAAGTAAACAAAATTAGTCTGATACAATCTACTGTACTGCAGTAAACAGTAAGTAAACCAAAATGCTCATGAAGTGCACATTGCAACCAGACCCACACTTGAGTGTGAGGCCCTTTATGCTGACTGTTCCCCTTTAAGTGCACCAATGTTGGCCAACCATGAGTGACTGTCAATGGGCCAGCACTGATCCAACAACTGGGTGCCCAGTGAAGCACCAGGGCAGATCCCGAAGAAGTAGGAGTAAAAATTCTGGTACCAGGAGGGACTGGAGGATAGTTGCCATGCAGTAGAGTTGGGCACATGTACAGAGCTGGGGGTGAGCTTGTGACTCAGTGAGCCTACTACTTACAAAAGCCACTCAGACTGCGTATTTACCTGCATTAACCTTTTCCTTTCCCAGAACCTTGTTACTACTTACCCCCAATAAATCCATTATTTGTAAAGTGCAAGTCATGGATTTAGAAGTGAGACGTAAATAAGTATGCAAGCTAGGGCACTTATTCCTTTCTCATTTCTAGTGTTGCTCACGACAAAATGAGAAGTCACACAGAATTTGAAATCTTCTGAAAAGCTAAGCATTTCTAAACTTTCCTTCTATTATATATTTCATTTCAATTATGTATTGGAATTGCAGACAGAGGGAAGAGTAAGCACCTGTTCTGCTTTCAAAAGCAGTGCATTATGGAGAGCAGAGGGGCAGATCCATATAAAGCTTATGAGGTTTATTTAAATTTTGGTAACCGGGTAGGCCCACAGAGACCAGAGGCCCCTTTTTCAGGGGCAACATGGGATTAGTTACATAAAGCAACAGTTACATACATTAGACAAGATACATTTGTTAGGTTTATTACATACAAGAGTGACAGTAATTACAGTTGACAATATGGTTTGTACATTAGACACGATACATTGGAGTAGCGGTGGTCAGAGTAGATACATTCATTGAAATAAGCATGGAACACAGTGGTCATGGTTGAGGCCTGCATGGGCAGGGGGATAAGTGGGGTCTAACGATTACAGCCGCAAAGGCTGAGTTCAAGGAGATAACACTTTGAGGCACAATATGAAGCCTTGCAGAGAAGGCCTATTGACCAGGTTAGCTGGGAGAGTGTTCCATAAGTGCAGGGCAGCATATTTAAAGGAACGCTTGCCTGCGTTGGTACGGATCCATGGAATGTCCAGGGGACAGCCAGCTGAGGATCTCATATCACGGTAGTGTACTCTAGGGTTGAGCAGGCCTTGCAAGTGGGGAGGAGGGCCAGTGGTGGTGAATTTGTAGGTCAGACAGATAGAGGAGTATGCTAATGTGTGCCATAGGGTGGGCCAGTGGAGGTCTGCAAGGACCTCACAGTGGTGCCTCCTGGGGGGGGGTTGTTGGTGCATAGCATGCCATTCTATAGTAGAGCATAGAGAGTTTACGTAGCTCACCTTCTCTAAGGGATTGAAGGAGGGGAGTCCTGTAGAGGAGGATAGGGAGTAGGTAACTATTGGCGATAGCTCGCCAAGCCTCACCAGAGAGAGAGAGAGAGATTCCCAGGCAGTAGAGAAGTCCAGTCCTCTGGTGGATGGTCTTAGTTAGTGAGTCAATGTGAGGCTTATAGGACAGCTCCTGGTCAAGGAGAATCCCAAGGTACTTGATCCTATCAAGGACCTCGACTTTCTTCCCCTGGGCTGTTTGGACTTGGAGCAGGTCATATCTATCAGTCCCCAGATGTTTGGTTCCAAACAGGACTGCTTTGGTCTTCTCTTCATTCAGTACTAAGGAGTTGGAGGAGAATCAAAGCTTCAAGTGCCGAGAAGCTGGTCACTGCAGTAGACAACAGTATCGTCTGCATAGAGGATAAGTTTTCTCAGCCCACTAGCCCTCTCAATATCTTTGACAAAGAGGGCAAAGAGCAGGGGGCCCATGATTGAGCCCTGAGGTACCCCAGAGACCACCGGTCGGGTACTAGATTGGGTTCCTTTCCAGAGAACTTTTTGGCTTCTATTGAGCAGGTAGTTCATGAACCAGGAGAAGGAGAGCCCATCCAGTCCAAGGAGGTGGAGTTTGGAGAGAAGAAGATTATGGCAGACTAAGTCAAAGGCCATAGACAGGTTGATAAATAGAGCTCCTGTCTGTAAGCCCCTCTCCATAGCGTCAAGGACATCAGATGTGAGCTGGATAAGGGCCGTGTCCATGCCATGGCCTTTCCTAAAGCCATGTTGTATGTCGGCCAGGAGAGAGTGCCTCTCAAAGTAGTCTTGCAATTGGTTGTAGACCAATCTCTCCTGCACCTTCCTGAGGGGACAGACAATGGAGATAGGCCTACAGTTCCCCACTTTGTCCTGGGGTCCTTTTTTGTGGACTGGGACTATAGTCGCTACTTTCCATTTGCTTGGAACTGCCCCCTCAAGGAGGGACCTGTTGATGAGCCAGGTGACTGGGAAGGAGGTGGCAGGAACAGCAGTCCTCAGCAGCCTTGGTTCAAGCAGGTCATGTCCCAGGGAGGAATCATTGTTTATTTTGAACAGGTGTGGGAGAACTTCAGAGGGGGTGATGTTTCAAGTGAAATTGGGGCCAAGCGTGTTCCCACTTGGTACAGTTGAAGTGGGGAGCATCAGGTAGGATGGGGGTCCATTAGGATTGGAGAAGGAGGCCTTAAAAGCCTCATCTACAATGGAGGGGTCATTGGTAAGGGTATTTCCAACCAGTAAGGCTCCATCCTGGGCATTTCGGGGCACCCTTGAGTAGGAGGTTTATTTGGCCCCAAAATCTTTTAGGATCCCGCAGTTGACTAGTCTGGAGGTCACATAAGTAGGTAGACTTAGCCTGCTTGGAGGTTTTCTTACAGTGATTCCTCAGTTCCCTGTACTTTTCCTGGTCAGCATTGCACCCTGAGGATTTACCAGGGATTGTCATTGAGGCACAGGTCAGGAAGCATAGAAAACCAGGAGCAGTTATAAAATTCACAAGTAACAAAGTCCTTCGTCTGAGGGTATCTGTAAATCTAAATCTAAATATATCACTCTCTCCAAAAAAAGATTGCTCTCTTTATATATAATGTATTTTCCTGGCAACTAAATTCTGCATCATGAGCTTGTTAAGATTCATGTCCTGTGTTTACACAATGTCCCAAAACGTTGTCAGTTTCTTTCCTTGTAGGTGTGACAAAATAGAACATTGTGTCCCAGAACTGATCTCCTGCTGACAACTCTGCAGATTAGCTTGTGGGGCCCAAACTGCATCTCAGGGTTAACCCCATGAGTTCCATATAGCTTTCTGCAATCATTTTAACAATATAATTATATACATTTTCAAACCAGAGAACCCAGTTTCACATAAAGATCCACATACATTTTTATAACCATAGATATGCAAGGGAGAAGAAAAGATGGTCACAGCAAGAAACAGCAAGTGAAGGCAGGGAGATAGCAGGAGGGGGGAGAATCATGAGACTATCAGAGTGATCAGTTCCTAGGTTTCACAAGACAATTTGATTATGCAATAATACAGATAAGAGACAGAAAAGAAGGTAGACCAGATCCTTGCTTTTAACCATTCCACATAACAAATGGAATGGGGTCTTATTCAACCCTATCACATACATCTCTCTTTAAGAGGGAAACTGTTTAAAAAAAAAAAAAGGTTTCCAAAACTTTCTTTTACTTGTCTTCTAACATTACTGTATAACCTTTACAGTTCTGTGCATATGCAGTATTACTTTTTCCATAACAACTAGTGCAGCAAACAGTTATGTTTAAATCCATACTTTTTTCAACCTTCAGAATTCTCCGTTCCTGAGCCATATCTTGAAAGAAAATCAATATTGGCATTCTCTTTCCCAGATTTGTGCATCACTTTGAAGTTAAATGGCTGTAGTGCCAGGTACCAACTTGTGATTCTGGAATTTTTGTCCTTCATTTGGTTAAGCTAACAGAGAGGATTGAGATCTGTTATAAGTACAAAGTCAGCTCCTAGCAAACAACATTTAAGGGACTCCATTGCCCACTTTGCTGTAAGGCATCCCTTTGCAATGGTGGAGTACCTTTTCTCTCTGTCGTTCAATTTCCTGCTAGAATCGTACATCCCTTCCCATCCATGTTCTGACTCAGGACTGCAAGTAGGGGGGTGGCATGATTGGGTGAAACATGAGAAGAAGAGTTGTGCTGTGTCCATGCTGTTCACTAAACTGCTGCAGCTTCAGTAAAGAGAATACTTTTTGCATAAGCTTACGCCTTTGGTCTCTTTATTGGTGGTGTGTGGGTGAGTGCTGTGACTGTGTTTACATATAGATTGGAGAACTGCTTGTAGATATTCCAGGTCGCCTTTCCAGTCTGGATTGTACACCACAATATCATCCAGGTAAGCAGCACAGTAACCAGTGTAAGCTACTAAAATTACATTCATGTACTGCTGGACTATAGCTGGTGTGCCGCGTGTAAACCAAACAGCATGGTGGTGAACTGATAGAATCCAATAGGAGAGGCAAATGCAGCTTTGCCTCTGGATTCTTTAGTTAGGGGAATTTTCCAGTAATCCTTGGTGAGATCGAGGGTACTGATGTACTTTGCAACTCCGGCTATGTCCACCAAATCAAAAATCCTGGTCATAGGTAAACTCAAATTTGGACACTTGATTAAGTTTCCTAAAATCAAGGCAGATTCTTACACCCCATTCTTTTTTTATTAACAATTACCACTGGTGATGACTAAGCACTTTTTGATTCTTCTATGATACCCAACTGTTTCAATTTTTGTGTTTCATTGACCACATCTGTTCTTAACCACTGTAATAATCTGTATGTCTTTTGTCTGATAGGGTGGGCATTCCCTGTCACTGTTATGTGTTCGACCCCTTTTGCTTGGCCTGGCATTGTTGTAAAAGTACTCTTAAATGTCTTTACCAAGTTATGAATTTCTGCAGTTTGTTCTGAGGTTAAGGATACATTCATCTTTACAGCATCAGCAGTTACAGTTTGTTCCAGTCTGTCATAAACCATATCAATATCTTCTGTAGAAGTTTCTGGAGAAACTAACAAAGTAGCCCCTGGTGTTTTTTTTCAATCAGTTTCTTCAGGAGGTTAGTATGGTATATCTTGGTAGGATTGTATTACCACCAGGGGTCTCAGTCTCATAGTTAACTGTGCCAGTAAGTTTAAGAACTTTATAAGACCCTTGCCACTTCATTAACAGTTTACTGTCTGTAGTGGGTAACAGTAGCAAGACCTTTTCACCTGACTCATAAACATGTTCTTTTACCCCATGGTCATATGCCTTCTGCTGGTTTGGGGCCTCTTCCTCATTACTATGGGCAATTGCAACATATTTTGCCAGCTTCTTTCTCAGGGCACACATATAAGATGTAATATATTTTTTTTGCTGAGCGGGGTTATCTTCCCATGTTTCTTTTATTACATCTGGTGGACCTCTACCATATAGCATTTCAAATGGTGAAAAACCTGTTGAGGCTTGTGGCACTTCTCTGTAAGTAAAAAGCAAGTACGGTAAGTATTGGTTCTAGTCTTTCACAAACCTTTCTAACATGTGTTTTAAAGTTTGGTTAAGACGCTCAACTAGACCGTCTGTCTGAAGGTGGTAAGGGGAGGTTCTTATGGCAGTGGCACCTAGTAATTGGAACAGCTCCTTCAGTGATGCGGCACCAAAATTACTACCCTGATCAGTAATAATTTCTTTTGGTATGCCCATCCTGCTGAAAATGTGGGCAGTCTCTGCTGCCACTTTTGGGGCTGTAACAGTACACATTGGAATTACCTCCAGGTATCGAGTAGCATAGTCATACAGTATGCTACCAAAATGATTACCCTTTTTACTTTTGCCTAAGGGGCCAACCCCATCCATTGCAATTCTCTCAAAAGGCACATCTACAGTATCAAGAGTAGGGGCACCAGGGACACCTTGTCTTTTTTAGTCACTGGGGCTACTTTGTGACATTCGGCACAATAACTGCAATAGGTAGCAACATCTTCATGAATCCCAGGCCAGTAAAATCTGTACAGCAATCTGGCAAGGGTGCAGTCCCTCCCGGAGTGACCAGCAATAGGACTATCATGTGCTATGTGTAACAACTCAGTTCTATACTTTTGTGGTATAACCAATTGTTCCATCTGTTCCTGCATCTGAGGATTAGACCAAACTCTGTACAGTATCCCATTAAATTTTTTTAAAGGTGGGTTTACCCTCTTTTGGTTTCACCTCCAGCTGCTTAAAATAACATTTGAGAGAAACATTGTTAGTTTGCTCAGAAACAAAATCTCAATCAGTTATCCATTTAGTTTCAGAAGTTTCATACTGCATATCGACCCCTTATGTCCATTAGTCGTTTGTTGCCACTGTTTCTTCAGGCATCATCTTTCTTTCCAGGACTTCTGGCTCTTGGAGCTCTGCTCAAACAAGTCTGAATCAAAATCAGTGAAAGGAAAAGAGTCCCCACCATCTGAGATTTTATTTTCCTATGCTCTTGTTATCACAGCTGCTGAAATAGCAAGCTTTACTCCATGATTAACTCAGTAAATCCCGAAAAGTCATTTCCAATAGTCACAGGTACTGGTAACTTTGGTTCTACCCCCACTTTCATTTGGTGCTACACCCCATTAATGCTCAGAGTTACTTGGGTGGTGAAATAGTATTGAGTATTCCCATGGTTGCAGCTGGTCCTTTTGCACAGTGTTTTCCTTGCATTTGAACATGCACTAGGATCTGTCTGCTTCCTGAATCTAGACATCCCTTCACAGTCTTATCTCCCACCTTGACATCTGTTAAATGCTTGCCCCAATTTGCTAAGGACAAATCTGCTCCACTATCACCCCTCCTTATTTTTTGGCAGTTTCTTGCAATATAACCTGGCTTATTACAGTTATAGAAAATAAAGTCTGGTGCAGATTTGTTACCCACACCAGGGTTCTTTTCTGACTTGGAGTTAAATTGGGAAAAAGATGGTCTATTGACTATTACTTTGCTGCTGAGTGGTCTGTCTACCATCTGACAGTCTTCAGCCAAAGAAATGACCTTTTCCCCAATTTCTGGTTGGTGTTCTTTTACTCAAAGCTGCACGTCTGTAAGCAGGATGTTGATGAATTGCTAAATTGCAAGTATGTCGATCTGTGGGACTGTTTTGCCCTTTGGTTGAAGTCATTTAATGAGGAGTTCTCCGAGTCAGGTGAAGGCTTCTCAAAGATTGTTGACTGAGTGGCACTTAGGGGACCAGAATCTTTGCATGTAGGTCTCCTAAGATGTCATATCTTTTAGGATTTCTCTTTTTACAAGGTCATAGTTTCCTTACTGTGCAGTGGCTATTTTGCTGTAGGCAAGTTGGGCTTTACCTGTTAGGTAAGGTATCAGCCTGATTGCCCATTGCTGCTTTAGCCATTGGCAGGCTGCGGTGATCCTTATAAAAGTGGTCAGGTATGCTTTGATATCATCTGAGAGAGACAACTTTGTAAGTTTAACATCTTTTAAGTTGTTTGTATTTTGTTGCTCTGCTGGACTTGTACTAGATCCTAAAGCTTTGATAGCTTGCAAGGCATCGAGCCATCACTACTCCTGTCATCTCTTCTCTTCTCTGACGCACCTGTCATTGCATCTGTTCTCTTCTCTGTCTGTCTTTGTTGTGTAGCCCACTATTTTAAGAAGACAGACATGCTTTCAGGTTTTTTTCCTGCCTGTCCTTCTTTCATCACTGGTTCTGGCTGTACAGTCTCAGTTTGGACTTTTGTTTCTGCTTCTAGTTTGGCTACCATTCTCCTAGTAATCACTCCTGGGCTTGCTGTTGCAAGATCCATACCTTTCGTCTATGCTTCCCTGGTACCAGGTCTAGTACCCACGCACAACTCCTGGCTTAGAGTTTGCATGATATAAATCCCACTGCAAACACTATCTGTCAGGAAGCATGGGAAAACCTGGAGAAGTCATAAAATTCCCAAGTAAAGTTTTTCATCTGAGGGTATCTCAAAATCTAAATCTCAGTCTCTCTCTCCCTCTCTCTCTCTCTAACAAATGATTGTTCTCTTTATATACAATGTATTTTCCTAGCAATTAATTTCTGCATTCTGATCTTGTTAAGATCATATCCTGTTTTCACACAGTGTCCCAAAACGTTGTCAGTTTCTTTCCTTGCAGGTGCAACAAAATAAAATATTGTGTCCAAGAACTGATCTCCTGCTGACAACTCTGCAAATGAGCTTGTGGAGTTTAAACTGCATCTCAAGGTTAACCTCCTGATTTCCAAATAGCTTTCCAAAGACATAGACAGGATGGAAGCTGTCCAGAGGAGGGCAATTAAAATGGTGCAGGGTCTGCACCGGAAGACATATGAAGAGAGACTAAAGAAGCTTAATATGTATAGCCTCGAGGAAAGGAGGGAGAGGGGGGACATGATAGAAACTTTCAAGTACCTCAAGGGAATCAACAAAGTCCAAGAGGGTAGCATCTTTCAAAAAAAGAGGTGTGCAGAACAAGGGCACAATTTGAAGATGGGGGCAGCCAGAGGTAATTTGAAGTATTTTTCACAGAGAGGGTTGTGGATGCATGGAGCAGCCTCCGGAGGAAGGTCGTGGAGTCAAAAACAGTGGTGGAATTCAAGCATGCATGGGACAGTCATAAGGCAATTCTAGGGGATGGGGGGTAGGAAAAAGTAGGCTGCTGGTTAACTAGGATCTGCAGCTTATCCAGTAGGCAGGGAAATGGGCAGACTGGGTGGGCCAAGTGGTCCTTATCTGCCGTCACATTCTATATTTCTATGTTTCTATGTTTCTGCAGTCATTTCAACAATGTACTGTAACTATATACATTTGCAAACCAGAGAACCCAGTTTCACATAAAGATCCACATATATTTTCATAACCACAGATAAGCAAGGGGGAAGAACAAATAGAAACAGCAAGAAACAGAAAGTGAAGGCAGGGAGGTAGTGGGGGGGGGGACCATAAGACTGTCAGAGTAATCAGTTCCTAAGTCTCACAAAAATACCTGATTGCACAATCAGGCAGACAAGGGACAGAAAGGGAGAGGATAGAACAGATCCTTGCTTTTAACTCTGTCTACAAACAAATGGGTAAGGGTTTTATTCAGATCTGTTACAGGAACCAAGTCAGTTGCAGGAACTGTGGGACACTCTTCTCCAGGGTTATGCTCTGGAGGGAGGTCACTGTCCTTCTACAGGATCTTTGTTGAGCTCCACACTCAGCTGGTCACAGTGAGGGAAGAGATATCTCTCCTGTGGCACTGTCTTAGCTGGAGCCCATAGCCCTTACTCCCACACTCCAGATGCCCACTGGTCCAGGACATGGAGAATGGTGGCGTGAGGAAGGTGGCATGGGTAGCCACAAGGAGGTCAACCAACTCTACACCATCCTGAAGGCACATCACTATACACCTCTGAAGGAGACTCAGGTACCTGATGCCACAGAAGGGAATCTGGGTCAGTTGAGGGAAATGGGAGTGATGACCCAGTGGCACCCTGGCTTGAGAGTAAGACGAAGGCAGCTAGGAGAGTCTTAGTGGTTGGTGATTCTATGATCAGGGGAGTAGACAGGGTGGTGGGTGATGGGGAGGAGGGGTGGGAGATGGTCAGGTGCTATCCTTGGGTATCAGCAATCTGGGACACAAACAGAATAGGGAGGATAGCTGGGGGAGCCAGCAGCACTACTGCACTTGGGTACCAATAGTCTGGTGAACCAGCCTATGGAGGAAGTGAAGCAGAAGTTTCAGAGGCTGGAGACAGATTGCAGGCACATTCAGCCTCCCTGGCCTTTTCTGAGGTGCTCCCTGTGTGGAGTGGTGGGAAGGAAACGATAGAGTAAGGAGTGAAGAGCTACAGTATTTAAATGGGTAGCTAAATGGATGGTGTCTGGAGAAAGGGTGCCACTTTGTGGGGGACTGGGGGGACTTTTGGGATAGGAGGCTCTTCAAAGGTGACGGACTTCACCTGGCAAAAGAGGGTACCAGCACACTGGGGCAGACATTTGACATTTACATTAGACATTTAAACTGAGTGCCAGGGACAATGAGGCTAGGAGAACCATGGTAAAGGGAGTGAGGGAGGGGAACCTAGCTAGTGCTTTCCCTATACTGGGGTCTGCTAGTAGTAAGTTGGGTAAAAATAAGGGTGAGGTTCAAAAAGGAGTAGTGGAAGAGGCAAAGGGGGAAAGATTCTCAGGGTCAAGCAACAGGAAAAATAAGAAGGTAAGTGAGAATGGGAAGTAACATAGGCACAGGATCACAAAACAGCAAAAGAGGATCCAGAGCTGTTGAGGACTTTGTAGCCATCACAGAAACTTAGGCCATAGGGAATAATGACTGGGACTTCTCGGTCCCATGCCATACAATGTTTAGACAGGATAGAGGGAAAAGCAAAGGGGGGGTGTGCATTGCCCTATATGTCATGGAGGGCAGAGTGGCTGTGGAGGGTGGACAGAGACATTTGGTGAAGCAAAGGGGAAACCAAGTTTCTGTGGGTTCACCTCACGGTGTCCTCAGGTGAGAGAATACAGAGGGGGTGATTTATAGACCACCAATACAAGGGGAAGAGACAGAGAGGGAGCACACAGAAGAGCTGGCAAGGGGAGTGAACAAGGGGGAAGTGGTGCTGGTGGGTGATCTGAACCTGCTGGATATTGACTGGGACATTCCAGCGGCTGGGTGCAGCAGAAGTCAGGTCCTGTTGCACACATTACAGAACAGCCTGCTGGTACAGCTGGTTAAGGAACATATTAAACAGGCAGCCATTCTCGATCTGGTGCTCACCAACTCGAGATGGTGACTCAGTGAGTGGAGTGAGGCTAGGTGGAGTCACTGGTTTCCAGTGATCATAACTCTGTTTGATTCAGGCTGCACCTCAGGACCAGAACATTTCTATCAAAAACTGAAGTTGCAGATTTCAGAAGAGCAAACTTCAATCAGATGAGGGAGTTGGTCTGAGACAAACTGACCAGGGTAGACAGTGCTGAAGGTGTCGAGAAAAAATGGGGACAATTAAGGGAACCACTCTCGAAGCAAGAAATTATGTATGAGAACTGTTACAAAATGAAACAGGCAGAAGAGACCAATATGGCTCTCAGAAAGGGTTAGAAAAGCAGTGAAGACCAAAAAAAAGGCTTTCACCAGGTACAAGGAAAAGCAGTGGGAGGAGGAATGGGGAAGAGCCCTAAATAAACAAAATACAGAAGCGAAGAGGATGGTCAGGGAGGCAAAGGAAGACAAGGCACTTCGTATTGTGGGGGTCAAGGGTGGGGAAAAACAATTATTCAGATATAGTAAGGAAAAAAGCAAGCAGGGAGGGACTAGTGTTAAGCTAGAAGAGGGGTGAGAGTACTAGAGGAAGATGAACAGAAAACAGCAATCTTTACCAATTACTTCTGCTCTGTCTTCACAAGGAAAGACAGTAGTCCCCTGCCTGCAAGCAGCATCAAGGCAGCTATTAGGGGCACACCTGAAATGAGGCAGCCAATATTTACCAGAGAAAGGGTCCAGAAGGGACTTGAAGCCCTAAAAGTAGATAAAGCCCCAGGGTGTTCAAGGAATTGGCTACGAAACTGGCTGAACCTCTAGTATATCTATCCAGTAGCTCAATTCAGACAGGTGTAGTTCCGAAACACAGGAGGGTCTGAGGATGTAGTCATGCTTCACGGGGGGAGGAAGGGGGAGCAATTACCAGGGAATTACAGACCTGTCAGCCTTACCTCTGTAGTGAGTAAACTGATGAAGTTACTGATCAAAGAGGACCTTGTGGACCACCTAGAGAGCGTCGGTCTACAGGATAGTAAACAGCATGAGTTTGTGGCAGGGCGGTCTTGTCAGACCAACCTGGTAGTTTTCTTTGACTGGGTAACAAAGATAGTAGATAATAAGGGCCATGCTGTAGATTTAGTCTACTTCAATTTCAGCAAGACTTTCGAAGAAATTGGAGGACTTGGGTGTGTCTAGGGATATAGTTAGATGGGTAGGAAACTGGTTGAAGGAGAGCGAGCAGAGGGTGGCGGTAAACTGGTTCAAATCAGAAGAGTTGGAGGTCATGAGTGGGGTGCTGCAGGGATCTGTCCTGGATGTTGTCCCCTTCAATATATTCATTAGTGAAATTGGAGAGGTATCTTGGCCAACTTGCTTTCTTCGTAGATGACAAGAAGTTCTGCAGTAGGGTATATGGCCACAAAGGAATCAGGGAGATGCTGAGGGATCTATAAGTAGTAGTAGTACTAGTAAAATCTTTTATTCATGAAAAAACATGAACCAGAATAAAACTCAATTGAGCGAAGCTCATTTTCAATGAGGTCCCATTGGAATCAAATGCACAGTTACTGAAAAGGACATGTACACAGACTAATAAGAAAATAAGTCACTTAGAAACAAACATGTTACATTCATGTGCATTCTTTGACATTCTCTAACATTATCACACAAACATTCTCACTTCAAAGGCTAGAAAGGTGGTATAAGGTTTGGCAGTTGATAATTCAATGCCAAAAAATGAAAGGTTATGTACCTACAAAAAAAAAACAGGACAGAGTGGGAGTTGATTTTATTTCCAATTGTTTAACCAGGAGTGGCACACTAAGCTGAAAGCTTGTTTGCGGATGCAACCTGGGAGCACAGGGAAGTAAGTGACTTGCTCAGGATCACACAGTATGCGAGTGGGGGCTGTGGGATTCAAACCCAGATCTCGCGATTTGCAGCTCAGAGCCTTAAACCACTGTGCTATACTGTCTCCCTGAGCTGAGCACCACGGTGTCATAGAAGCATAGGTCAGGAAGCACAAGCAAACCAGAAGTTATAAAATTTGCAAGCAGCGTTTTGTTATTTTCAGTAACAAAATAAAAATACAAAGATGTACAGGATAGCACTTCACAAAGGTAGTACAGTAAAATATGCTTAAACAGGATGGTTCTGTGACAGGCTGGTCATCCTGTTTAATTGAAATCTTGCTCTAGCGTACTTTGTGTAAAACTGTATATCTCTGTTCTGTGTCAAAATGTATTCTACCCATATCTTGCTTGTATTATCTCCTGGGCTGTTTGCCTAATGTAATGCATTGTATTACTGTTCTGTATTATATTGTATCTATGACTGTATAACTTGTACTCTCCCAGGTCATGCCTGAAAATAGGCATTTCTATTGTAACCCCTAGGTGGCGCTATCCCAAGGGCTACTATCATTGCTTGCGTGGCTAGTTGCAGGTTAAGGGGCCTGGGTACTGAAATGGGTGCCTCCACCTTGAGAACAGGGTTGTTGGTAGCAAGGCTAACCTGGGTACAGCCCTCCAGGGCACTGTAACCCCCTCTTTCCCTTCTAGCGGCCTGGACAATGTAGAGTAAACACTTTCACATTAAACCTTGTTCAGCACACAAATACCCACTCTGGCTGCACATACCACCAGGGCTGGTTCCTCTGGCTCGACCCTGGAGACCCCCTCTAAAACAAGGTTATGCACAACAAATAACAACAGTATAGTAGTTTTGTCACAAATTGGAACCACAGTCAGGTTAAATGCAAAAAGAGTTAGATCTGATTTATTCAGGGGACTTGAACAAGGGAAGGGCGTAATCAGGTTGATTGGCTTAACTGCTAAATCAATCAAGCAGTCATGCATGCTCTTCAGAGTCCCTACACAGTCACACACTCTGGGTACCCAGGTGGGAGTAAGGTGGTCTAGCTTGGAATGTTGCCCGGAGTAGGCCAGCATCGCAGCTGGTTGGGGCCCTGTGATGGAAGAAAGAAACATGCACAACCACACACAATTTGTAACAGAGCTGGATGACTCAGTTCATGGCAAGAAAACAACAAGTGAATTAGATGACAACACTTTTTATTTAGCTGGTGTTGCAGGGAGCTACCCTAGTGTTTACTCACGATACCCAATACAGGACACAGGAGGGATGAAATTGAGACTGCAGGTTGATGAGATGAAGTGCCAGGAGAAGCAGGGCCCACACAAATCACCGAGGCGTCATTCCTATTCAAGGCATGAGCAGGGGGCTGATCCCGAGGCAGATCTCTTGTTGATGGTTTTCTCTGTGGTGTGAGTAATCCGGCTGGGCCAGTGTGACAAGGCCCAGACCGAGGAGCAGTTCGGATGTGAGTCTGAGAAAGCTGGATGCAGCTTCCAGCAAGCAAGGCACAGTTAACACACAGTCGGGGACCAAATAATGACCCACTAGCAGCACACAGCACATTTATAGTAAAGTAATCACCACTATACCAGGCGAATGACAGTCCAGTCGCAATCACAGAGTCTGTGCGCAAAACCAGGAATTCAGCGGCAAATGAAGGTCCTGACAGGCCGATCACGCTCAGCAAATCTTAGGTCTTCTTCAGATTTTAAGCCTGATCACCAATTCAGTGGCTTAAGTCTCTCTCACAACTTTGGATGCCGTCCGATTCTTTGACGAGCTCCCTCACAAGGGACAGCAGACAGGCAGGCCAAATACTTAGCCCTGCCACAGTTCTCCCACGCGAACTATGCAGAAGCTGCTGCTCAAATATCTCGAGCTGTTCACTCTTTCGATTTCCAACTCAGACTGACTCTCTCCCGCAAGCAGCCTGGGACTTTACCCAGGATTAAAAAGGTTCGGGTGGCTGATCCATCTGTCTGTCAATACAAGGGCCCCCCCCCCCAGGTCCATTTAGGTGCCAAAGTCTCAAAACTACAATTCCTGCAGAATTTTGCTCCCACAAGACCCCTGGGGACAGACACCATTTTAGGGTCCCCAAAGGTACTGATTGGTCCACAACAGCAGTCCAGAACCAAGATGGTGGTTTATATTGAAATGACCATGCTGCAAAAAAGGCAGGTTAGGCAAACTTCCATAATATTACTTTTACAATAGCTACTCAACAAATAAGTGCAGCATTCGGTAAACCTCACTCTGCGTAATTAGCAATGCCAGAATGGAGCGATTATCTGGCAGCCCGGCCGGGACTTGAGCCCGAAACCACTTGGCTCCCACCCAGATTAGTTATTGCACTGCGAATAGGTTGCTCTTAAAGAGACACAACACGAAGGCTATAAGGGCACTCACAGGCAGTAGCTTTTAAACGGTTAATACACAGGATACCAGCCTGGCCATGGGCATTTAGATGCACCCAAGGAAGATTTTTTTTGGAAGCCCTATTTATAGGGGGTTACACCATGCCTAGTGTACTTACCCAGTTCTCAAAAACAAACAAACAAACAGACAAATAAATAAATAACTGCGCGAACGTGCTGCGTAACTGAAGTGCTATTAAATGAAGTGTGGTTCACATTTCGGTTGCCAGCATAAGTCATTGCAATGTGCTAGTGCGTGCTAGTGTGTGATTTGAGTGCAGGCTCTTTTGAGAAACATTTTGTTGGTTTTGCATGTTGACTCAAGTTTTATTAAAGAATTAAAAGCAGGTTCAAAGCAACATTAAAAAAATCACTTTGCTGCTGGAAGGTGCAGGTAGTCCGTAATTGCCTTCTGTCTGGTTGCTTTGTATCTTTTTTCAAAATCATGCTCTCTAGATCAAAGTGCATCTCTAGCCCCGAAACATGCTATTGTTCCATGCACCAATCTCACAGAGTGGAAATGCAAGACAGTGCTTCCCTGTTGCTGACTGATCGGGGGAGAGAGGTCGGGATAACAGTTTTCTGTGTCAGGTCCTTCCACGGAGCCGGGTTTAACTGCTGCACAAATGTCTTCAAAGGAGACTTCACTCTCAGTCACCTTAAGCTCATCACAGTAACAAAATCTTCAAACTCCTGTTCTATCATGTTTTCAGGTCCCTCAGCATTGGCAAGGATGTTTGGCACCAATGACATCTCATCCTGGATTCCTGTGGCATCACAAAGAAATCCAACCTTACGGAAACAGTTGTGAATTATTTCCTTTATAGCTGCCCGTGCTCAATACATCATTAAAGTTGCATCATAAAGGTACAAACTGCGGGCAATTTTTCGTTAGCCAGCGAGCTGCTGCCACTGTCAATTATGCCCACAATTCTGGTGGAAAACATGGCATGGCAGTGCCCCTTAAAGTTCTTGATGACCTCATATCGAGTGACTGCATTAAGCTTGTGGTGCTTTGGAGAAGGAACACCATTTTTATCTGGCTCAATTTGCCAGCAAGCTCTGGAGGGTGAGCACTACAAGTATCCAAGAAAAGGATACTTTTCCTCTGGCGGCACTTCAGCTTGTTGTTTTAGTCAGACAGCCAGAAAAAACTGAAACTGTCATCCAGGCATTAGCACTGTTCATGTAGGTGACTGACAGAGAACTTAGATCTCTAGGGAGACATCGAGGTCTGTGACTTTTTCCAATGACAAGCAAGTGCAATTTCTCTGTGCTCTGCAAATTGCAGCACCACAGCAGCGAGACTCTGTCTTTCACTTTCTTACCACCAATAAGGTTGGTGTCCTTATGAGTATGCCCCCCAGTCTGGATATCCATGGTAAAAAGGAAAAAAATTACTCACTGTAGTAATCTTGTTTCTTCCAAGGTATTCCTCAATATGATTAACTCTAGCAGTCAGCCTCCTGTGTTGAACTGCCTCGGAGAGAAATGGAACGTATGCAAATGATGGAACATCCATTGGCTCGTGCCACCATTCAAACTGCTGCCCTTACCAACTGCTGCATTCTGTAATGCTCAGATTCACTATAGCCTGCAGGGTAAGACGCCCTAACTAAGCCATTCTTAAACATTATTAATAATAATAATAATTCAATAACAAATCCCCTTTTAACTTGTCCCATGTTAATGTCAGATAGGACTAACAAGAGAAAACAGCAAGCCATCTGGTTTTAAAACTTTAACATAACTAGAATATGACCATCATAACAACAGAGAATCCAGCTGTGATGCAGAGGCTAACTGGTTCTGGAAGGGGAGGTAAGGTGGGAGAGTTAATCATATTGAAAAATGCCTTGGAAGAAACAAGATTACTGCAGTGAGTAATTTTTTCTTCTAACCCCAGGAATTCTTCTGTATGATTAACTATAGCAGACTACGAAGCAGTACCTTTGGAAGAGGTCACAGAACCTCATTTAGGAAACTGCAGTACAGCTGTGCCAAACCTGGCATCACTTCTGGACTGAGTGTCAGACTGCAGTGCTTTGTAAAGGTGTGTACTGTTCTCCATGCAGCTGCTTTACAGATTGCCAGCAGGGGAATATCCCTGGCAGCTGCTACTGTAGCAGTTGTACTGCTTGTAGAAGCTGATTTTCCTTTTCCCACATCCCCATAGGTAAGGAACAGCTGTTATCTGTCCTGCCTGTGGGCCCTGGTGTGGTCGAGATAGTAACTAAGAGCTCTCTTGACATCCAGGCTATGCAGCCTGCGTTTACCTGAGCTAGGGTGTTCAGTAAAGAAGACTGGCAAGGTGACTGACTGGTTCAGGTGGTATCAGAGACTACTTTCGGAAGGAATTTCATATTAGTCCTGAGGACCACTTTGTTTCTGTAGATGGAGATGTAGTTTTGCTCTATACACAGGGCTTGTAGCTCATTAATCTGTCTGGCCGAGACAATAGCCACCAGGAAGATAACTTTCCAAGTTACAATCTTCAGATGTGCTGTAGCCATGGACTCGAATGGAGGCTCCATGAGCTTGGCAGTACAGACCTTGAAGTCCCAAGATGGCACCGGCTCCCTGTGGGGAGGGCGCAAGTGAGCTAACCCCTTGAAGAAATTTTTGAAAATACGGTTAGCAGCCAGAGAGACACCCTTGCCCACTGAGAGACAGGATGAGACTGATGCCAGGTGGACCTTAAGGGTAGTAAGCTGTAAGCCCAGCAAATGCAGGTGGGTGAGATAGTACAATAAAACTGGCAACCCTACCTGGGAAGGTACTATGTAATTAGTATTACACCGTATAGAAAACCTCTTCCATTTAGAAACAAAGGTTTTCTTGGTTGAAGGCCCCTGTAGCCCCTGAGAACCTTAAGGACACCTTAAGGACACCTTCAGAGAGGTGTAGGTCAGCATATTCTAGGTCCTCAAGAGCCATGCTGTTAGTCTGAGAGTCCTGAGGTTCGAGCACAGGATCCTTCCCTGTGGGGACTTCAGGAGATTGTGCCTCTGAGGGAGGTGTATGAGTTGGGTTACTGACAGGGAGAACAGTAGTGAGTACCACAGCTGCCTGGCCCAGTCTGGAGCTATCAGAATCATTGTAGCCAGTTGGGACCTGAGTTTGATCAGGACCCTGAGTAACAAAGGGAATGGAGGAAATGCATACAGGCTCCTCCCTGACCAGTCCAGCACCAATGCATCCATGGGTAATGTGCCCTTTGCTTGTGGTCTGCAGCAGAATTGGGGCAACTGATGGTTCTTTTCTGAGGCAAAGAGGTCTATTTCTGGGGTGTCCCCACCTTCGAAACACCACCTGCAGTACCTGTCTGTTGAGAGACTACTCATGGTGGTTTTGGTTGATTCTGCTGAGTGCATCTGCCAGAGTATTGTCCTTCCCTGGGAGGTGAATGGCTAACAGGGACATCTGTAAGGAGTACGCTAGGCTTCGTAATTTTATTGCTTCTGTACACAGCAAGATGGACTGTGTCCCTCCTTGCTTGTTGATGTAGTACACTGTGGTGGTATTTTCCATCCTGACCTGTACCACTTTGTCCCTTATCAAGGATGTGAAGGATTACAGGGCCAGAAACACTGCCCTAAGCTCTAACATGTTTATGTGCTAGAGTGACTCTGCAGGGGACCAAGTGCGTTGAACTGTGTGCTCTTCCAGATGTGCCCCCACCCCAGGAGGGAGGCATCTGTTGTGAGTACCAGTGTGGGGGATTCCTTCTTGAATGCTCCCCCCCAAGGTTGCTTCTGTCTTGCCACCATTGCAGAGCCAGCAACAGGGTCCCTGACACTGGCACCAGTTTTGCAAGAGACTCCCTCTGTTGGCACCAGTGTGCTCTGAGGTGGAACTGAATGTCCCTTATCTGAAATCTGCAACCTTGGACTGTTCCTGTTGCTGCAGCCATGTGTACCAGCAATTGCAGGAAATGCCTTGCTGACCTTGACTTGCTGAGACTAAATGACCCTGCAATCTGCAGGATACTGTCTACTCTGTCCTGAGGGAGGGAGGCCCTCCTCTGTAGGGTATTCAACTCTGTCCCTATGAAATTTAGTACCTGAACAGGCTGAAGTACTGATTTCTGGGCATTAATCAGGAACCTCACGTGTCCTGGGGGAACTTGAAAGCATCTTTCACCTGTTGTGGTGACTGTCCTACGACTACCCAGAAAATTCAGGTAGGGGAATACTTTGATGCCCTGCCGTCTCAGTTGTGTGCCACCACCACTGCCAAGCACTTTGTGAATGCCCTGGGAGTGGAGGTTAGACTGAATGGCAGAGCTGCGAACTGCTAATGTCTTGAAGGTAGTTTGAACCTGAGGTATTTTCTGTGTGATTCCCTGATGGGAATGTGAAAGTAAGCATCCTTCAGATCCAGTGACGCCAGCCAATCTCCTTACTGAAGAAACATAGAAATATAGAATTTGACGGCGGCAGATAAGGACCGCTTGGCCCACCTAGTCTGCCCATTTCCCTACTTAATGCATAGGCTGCAGATCCTAGCTAACCAACAGCCTAGGAGCGGGAAGGATCATTGCCAAGGTCGCCATTTTTAACTTTGGCTTTGCTAAGTTCTTGTTCAGAGCTCTTAGGTCTAAAATGGGTCGCCACTCCACATTTTTCTTTAAGGTTAGGAGGTATCTTGAGTAGAACCCTTTCCCTCTTTGAGGGAGGGGTACTGGTTCCACTGCTTTTGCTACCAATAGGTTGGACACTTCTATATTCAGAAGTGCCCTTTCTGTAGGGGATACTGGTCTGAAAAGCTTTGGCCTTAGTTTTGGGAAAGATTTTAAACTGAGGGCTAGGTACTGACTCACTGCTTCCAGGACCCACTTGTCTGTGGTAATGGTTTCCCAAGTTTGGAAGAAATGAGCCAGTCTGCTCCCTACTGGTAGTGGGGAGGCGACCCTGGCTAAGATATCAGGGAGTCTGCTTTGGTTGGGCTTTAGCCTGTGGGGTTCAATCCCCATGCCTAGAGCCCCTTTTGCCTCTGCCCCTGAGGTATCCTCTCTGTTGCTGATAGCCTGGGGTGGCTTGGGCCTAGAAAAAAGGTCTGCTGTAGACTGGCCTACCTTGCCTCACCTTCCCTGTGGCCTATAGGAGGTGGAAGCTTTCTCATTTGCGGTATTGCTCTTGTAGGTGGTTTTGTGCTCATCCACCTTCTTCATGGATGCCTTATTTTTTTATCACCAAACGGAATTATTTTCACATGAAAAGTCCATGGTTTTAGCTTGGGAATCCTGAGAAAGGTTTGTGGTTCTAAGCCAGGCAAACCTTCTCAGTGCCACTGTCACAGCCATCCATCTGGCCGCAGTGTCATTGGCATCTACTGCCATGTGAAACTGGTATTTTGTGGCCTCCAATCTACATCTGGCTGTTTCCACCAGGTTGCCAGCCAGTCCAGGTAGTGCCATTTCCACCATCACCATCACAGAGTTCCAGAGTGTCTGGTACTGGGCAACATAGGCCATATAATTTGTTTGTCTAATGGCTAGAGAGGCAGCTAAGTACCCTTTCCTAGCCATGTTGTCCATCCTCCTGGAGTCCTTCTCAGGTGGATTGGATGCCAGTGGTACTCTGGCCCTGTCACAAGCTACAGCTTGGACTACACCTTCGTGATCAGGATGAGAGAAAAGGAACTCTGTCCCCGATCTTTCCAGCTAATATTTCTTGTCAGCCTTCTTAGCTCTAGGAGGAACAGAATTTGGTGTTTCCAACACCTTTATGACTTGCTTGCTTAAAATTTTTAACAGGGAACAATAATCTTTTGGTGGGTGCGAGGCCCATCATGTCTAGAAATTCTTCCTCCTCCTCGTCTTCCACAGTTTCATATGTGGAAAGGTCGAGGGCTTCCATCATCTGCTTAACAAAGGTGTAATATGAGAAATAATCCTCTGGTAGCCTAGGAGGGGAATCAAACTCCTGACTGGAGAAACCTCCAGTTCTATCAGTTCATCCTCCTCCTCCTCCTCATATTCTTCATATGAGGGATCCTGGGCTTGTGAAACCGAGCACAGAACTACTGAAGGAACCATGGTCAGAACCGACACTGGAACTGTTGGGTTTACCGACACCGGTTGCACTGGATCCAGTGACAGACCCTGGGAAGCTGCAGTCTGCAAGGCTTGTAGCACCTGTAAAGCTTGAGCAATTGCCTCGGCCGTAGGCATGGCCAGTTTGTTCACTGGGAGCTCCTTTACTTTTTCAGCAGGAGGTTTGGTGTGTTTTGGTTTTTTCTTAGCCAGAACCAGGTCAGTAGCCAGTTCCCCAGATCATTTAGGCTTAGAAGACTTGCCTTTTGTCAGAAGCGAACAGTTCTGGATCTTTAGTCTTCTCCTTTTTATTAGAAGAAGGGATTGGTTAATCCACATTCTGATCACCAGGAACCAAAGGAGTGATCATCTTCTTTTTAAAACATTCCAAATATTTTTCTGTGGTTTTAGTTGGGACGGTCTTGCAAATCTCACAATCTGACTAAAAAACTTAGAAGCACCTTAACAAAGTAAGCACACGTCGTGCTTATCAGCTTGTACAAATACCTCCCCACACTTAAAACAATTTTTAAACCAAGTAGGCCCTGTTTCCTTTTTCGGCCTATCAGACATAACCACTACAATTCAAATACAGAAATATGGGAGCTTAAGCTTGTTTCCCAAACCGAATTTTATGGATTTTAAAAGAGGCAAGTTCAGTTCCTGTCAACTCACAGAGTGGAGCGGTTGGTTCCCAGGCGGGAAAAAACACACACAAATCAGATAGAAATAAACCGAGACCACAGAAGTGACAGAAGGGGTGTGGTTTAAGTTCTTTTTACTCTAAAAGTAAATAAAGTTGAAAGAAATAAAGAGAAATTACCGGTTCCTCAACGGTTACGAGGAGCCGCAAACTAAAGAAAAATGACACTAAAACTAGCGCAACACTACTGTATATGAAATCTAAAATAAGAGCAGCAGATAAAGAATAAATAAAATGGTTTACTTTTTCCACAAAAAATAAATGTAAATTCAGTTACGCTGAGGAGCAGTCTCCAAGGCATCTTATTAGGCAGGCAGAAAATGAAATCTGATCATTATAGAACGCAGCAGTTGGTAAGGGCAGCAGTTTGAATGATGGCACGAGCCAATGGCTGACTGCTATAGTTAATCATATTGAAGAATTCCTGGGGTTAGAAGTCCTGTTTCATCTACATTCCAGATGTCAGTGGGGGCATACTCACACAACAGGCCTGGCAGAACATCTTTGATCCATTCTGCAGCTGAAGGGGCATCCACGACTAGCTTCACCCCACGCTCCTTGTTAAAAACCATGCTGTGTCTCACTTTCCAGTGAGACAACCAGCCATCAGTTGCCTCCAAGTTTTCGTGCTCCATGTGGAGTGCCAACTCATTGGCTTTTTTTTTTTAAACTGGACCAGAGATCCTTGTCTTCCTACTCACTGCATGGGAGAACCATACATAAGGAGCATCCTTGACTAGGGTGTCTTTGCTTTCACGTTTATGCTTTCGGATTGGATTGTGGTTCTCATTCCACTCTGTGAGGATTTTCTTCTTGTTTTGCAAAATTCAGCCAGCCTGACTTTTTGAAATTCTGAATTTCTTTGCCACTGTTGCAAGTGATGTGTTTGGCTCCTGCAGTGCTTTCAAAACTTTAACTTTCTTTGACAGAGGCAGATCAGCACACTTTCTGGCCATTGTCTTTGGTAGAATGATGGTTTGACACCTGACTACACTGAACTGCATTGAGCTTTATGGCCATGAACAAGTTAGAACAACCTGCTAATTAACAAGCAGCACATTCTGCACAGTCGATAATCATCCCAATTATACAGAATGACTGTCTCATTTAGTTTAGTTTAGTTTATTGTTCTAGGAATTACTACCTTTGAGCCAGAGACTCTTTTACAACGGTTCCATGTCAATTAGGTACAGTACAAAAAGGTTACATAGATAACACAACAATTTGTGCTGTGTCAAGAGCGAGAAAACATATACAAATACATATCAAATCATTTGTGAAAAAGGACATGAGATATCAATAATCACATTATTATTACAAGAAAGAGGTCATGCCAGATTAGGAGAAACAAACAGGGAAAAAGTCCAGAGCAGAGAGGGTAAGTGAAAGGTGTGGGGAGCAGACAATAGCAGGAGAAAAGTTTTCCCAAACTTGTCTTTGTCAAATAACGGAACAGGGTGGGTAGTGAGAAAATAGGAGGTTTAATCAGGGCAGTCACAGGAGCTGGAGGTGGCAAGGTGAGAGAACAGCCTTGATTTGAAAATACCTAGAGAGGTGGAGGCAGTATTATGAGTGCTGAGGGCATTTAGCCAGCTGAGGGCATTACAGGCAAATGATCTTTGTCCCTGAGAAGTCCGGCATCGGGGGACTTGGAGAGCTGGTGTTCTGATCTTCTGGTAAAAGGGGCACTAGCGCTCAGGCATAACAGGTCTTGGATACAAGGTGGAGTGAGGCCCAGAGTGGATTTTTTCGCCATCAGGCAGGTAAGGTACTTTATCCAGTTTGAGAGTTGCAACCACCCTGAGTCAGCATAGAGTTCACATGTGTGGGTAAGTCGATGTTCACCAGTGAGCAGCCGACAGGCCTTATTTAGGGATGTTGTAATGCGACTAAGTGCTGCAGTAGTGGCAGATCCGTATATAACTAAGCCATAGTCAACGACTGAGATGATAGAGGATTGGATGGCAATCCTCAGTGCAGAATGGGTAAGGAGCTGTCGGTTCCGATACAGAATCCCAGTTCACTGATTAATAGTTTTTGCTGTACTATCAATGTGAGTTGCAAAGGTTAGGCCTTGATCAAAGTTGATTACAAGATATTTGAAAATTGGCACTTGTTCAAGGGTATTTCCCAGGTATGTATTAATGGTGAGTGGGACTTGCCATTTCTTGTTTTGCGGGTTAGAGAAGAGCATGGATTTAGTTTTTTTGTGGTTTAGAACCAGCTTATGTTCAAGGAACCACATCTCAACTTTGAAAAAAGCATGCTGAAGGTTGAGGCGTAAGAGGTTCGGATCTTTATGAATGGCAAGAATCACGGCATCGTCGGCATAAAGGATTATTTGTTCAGGGCAGGATTTGGGGAGGAGTTTAGGAAAGGCTGAAAAGGAGGGGCCCAGGATGGATCCCTGGGGAACTCCTGAACGAACTGGTTTTGAGTCTGAGAGAACTCCAGCTTCTTTTACAGATTGAGAGCGCTGAGCAAGGTAATTTTTTACCCAGTCATCAGGACCCTGCGAGAGCCCTAGGGATAGTAGTTGTTTGATAAGTAGGCCATGGTGTACTGTATCAAATGCCTTGGTTAAGTCAATGTAGACTGCTCCAGTTAGGTTTTCTTTGTCCATGGCATTGTGGATTGCTCCTGAGAATTCAAGTAGGGCAGTCGATGTGCTGTGCCCTTTCCTAAATCCATGCTGCTGAGTGCATAGGATGTTGTGCTTTCCAGGTAGTCTGAAAGTTGGTCCTCCACCAAGCGCTCAAGGGCCTTAGAGAGAGTGGTAGTATTGATATCGGGCGATAGTTACCAGGCAGTGACTTATCACCACTTTTGTGCACCGGATTGACAACTGCAGCCTTCCATTTCCTAGGGAATTGGCTGTAGCAGAGGGAGAGATTGAACATTTTTGTGAGGGGAAGCAGTACTTCCTCCAGAGTGAGGGACAGAAGTTTAAGGTCAATAGTGTCGCTGCTTGCTCGGGACTTAGAAATGGCCTTCTTTACATATTTATAGACTTCATGTGCCTTTACTAGTTTGAAGTGGAAGGGTGGTTTGGTTGGAGAGGCAGTAGTAGAAGTAGAAACTGGAGGGTCAGCATCAGTGAAGAAATCAGATGAGAGGACACCACTAAGGTCCGTGAAGGTATCATTTAGGGTGTTTGTAATGATCTCTGGGTCTAATGTAGTGGTTCCATCCACATTCATTATTGTAGGAGAGGATTTGGACTGCTGACCCATGATATTTCTTATGTTGTCCCAGAAGGATTTCCCTTCACCCCAGGAGTTGGAGAGGGCATTCTTGAAGTAGGAGCTCTTCATCAAGCGGATCTGTTTAGTACAGTGGTTACATACTAACATACTAAAATGCCAGCAGAATAGGCCTAACAGTCTTTCGTGTCTGCTCATTTGGTCAGCCCCCACCCTGGGTGCTGACCTTGCTGTCCCCCTCGCCTTCTCTGGCTTCTCCCTTCCCAGTTCCAGATACTCTTGCTGCATTGGATTTTGCTTCCAGAACCCTTCCCCTGTACCTGTCCCACCCCCTCTTGAACCCCTCCACTGTCTCTGCCTCCACCAGCCCCCTAGGTAGTGCATTCCATGGCTCCACCACCCTCTCAGTGAAGTAGCACCTCCTCCTTTCTCCCCTGAATCTTCCCCCCTCCAGCTTCCACCCATGCCCTCTAGTGGCCCCTTCCTCCTTCCTTCGAAGCACCCTGACTGTTCCTCCCCTATTTACCCTCTTCATGTACCTGAAGACCTCTATCATGTCCCCTCGGTCCCTTCTCTCTTCCAATGTGTACATATTTAGCTCTTCGAGCCTCTCCTCATAGGTCCTGTCCCCCAAGCCCCAAATCATTTTGGTTGCCCTCCTCTGGACCCTCTCCAGGAGGTTAATGTCCCTCTTTAAGTGTGGCCTCCAAACTGCACGCAGTACTCCAGGTGCGGCCTCACCAAGCAGTTATACAGAGGGAGTATCACTTCCCTCCTTCTGGAGGTGATCCCCCTAGCGATGCATCCCAGCATCCTGTTGGCCTTGGCTGCTGCCCTCCTACAAGTCTCAAAGTTGTTCATCGTGACATCCACCACCACCCCCAGGTCCCTCTCAGCCATCGAGACTTGTAGCATTTCCCCCAGGGTGTACACTTGGCCTGGGTTTCTGGCCCCCAGGTGGAGTACCTTGCATTTCCCTGCATTGAACCTCAGCTTCCACTTTCTAGACCATCTTTCCAGAGCCTCCAGGTCCCCCTGCAGGGCCACCCTCCCTCCTCCCCATCCACCACCGCCCCCAGTTTGAGTCATCTGCAAAGAGACTCATCTCACTCTGATTCCTGTCCTTATGTCAGATACGTAGGCGTTGAACAGAAGGGGCCAGGACTGATCCTGTGGGACCCACTAATGACCCTCCTTGGGGATGAGACTATCCGCCAACTACGACCCTCTGGGTCCGGTCCTGGAGCCAATTGCCTATCCATCTGATCATCTGGTTCCCCACCCCATTTCTCCCAGCTTATCCAACAGGCCACGTGAGGAACAGAGTCAAATGCCTTGCTGAAGTCTAGAAAGAGGACATCCACTGGTCTACCCAGGTCCAAGGCACTTGTCACCCAGTCATAGAACTCCACCAGGTTTGTCTGACACGATTTCCCGGATGAATCCATGCTGTCTCATCGTCCAGGCACTCTGACTTATCCAGGTCCCCCAGCCTCTCCTTGACAATGCCCTCCATCACCTTGCCCACCACCGATGTCAGGTTGACAGGCCTGTAGTTCCCTGCCACCTCCTTGATTCCCCTTGTGGATAGGCACTATATCGCCACCTTCCAGTCTTGGGGCACCCACCCTGTCCCTCATAGAGATGGTGAAAAGCTCTGCCAGGGTTTCGCCAGGACATCCGCAAGTTCCTTCAGCACTCTGGGATGTAATTTATCCTGCCCCGTGCTTTCTCCGTCTTAAGGGAGCTGAGGGCTTCCTCACTCTCTCTGTGATTTCCACTTCCGGTACCTCTTCTCCCTGCTTAGCCCTCCCCCCACCTGCCAGTGATGCCTCCCCCTCTCCCCAGACCTGCCAATCGGTAAGGGTCCCCCCCTCCTCAGTATCTCTGTCTCCTCCCATGTATGATGCAGCACCCCCATTTTCCCTGGTGAAAACTGAGATGAAGTACTCATTTAGTACCTCAGCCTGCTCCCCCGGGTCTTGTGCCCATCTCTCCCCTGATTTAATCCTGCTAATCTGCCCCTTCACCCTTCGTCTTTCCCCAGTGTATCTAAAGAACCCCTTTTTCTCTCTCCTAATTTCCCTGGCCAGGTTCTGCTCCTTCCTTGCCTTAGCCGCCCTCACCACTCTAGTGGTCCTTCTAGCCATCAGCTCGTACTCCCCTCGATCCCTTTCACTCCGTGAGCACTTGAATTGCTTATAGGCTGCTTTCTTTCCCCGCACCACCTCCTGGACCTCCCTGGTCCACCAACAGGGTTTTTGGGCCCTACCGCATTTTCGTCTTACTCTTGCACAGGTGCTGGTAGCATCCTGCACCCCTCTCCTGTTGATTTCCCACCTACTATCAGCGTCCATGTCTGACCCAATCCCATCCAAATGCTCCTTAAGGATCCTTCCCATTTCCTTAAAATCCGCCCCCCTGAAGTCGGTTACTTCCGTCTTTGTGCAACCTTCTACCCCTCCTAGGTCCAGGCAGAACCAGACCATGGCATGGTCACTCCCCGCCAATGGGTCCCTTACCTCCAGGACTCCAATCTGGTCACTGTCTGCCAGGACCACATCCAGTACCCGCACCTCCCTGGTCGGTTCCCTCACCTGCTGAGTTAGGAACACGTCTTGAAAGACATCCAACAACCTCTGTTCCCTGGTCACAGAGGATGTCATAGTCTCCCAGTCTGTTCCTGGCATGTTTAAGTCCCCCAACACCACCACCGTTCCTCTGCCCAGTCTGCAGTGTCTCCTAACATCTGCCACCAGACTGTCCTCCAGCTCCTCCGCCAGGGCAAGGGGTCTATACACCACTCCTATTTTACTCTCTTGCCCCCTTGTTATCAAGGTGATCCAAATCGCCTCACGGTTCCCTCCCTCCTCTACTCCCCCTATGCTAATACAGTTTTTGACTATCATTGCTACCCTCCTCCCTCCCCGTCCTTCCTGAACATAGTGTAACCCTCCAGGTTCAGGTCCCAGTCATGTCTTGCAGTGGCCCAAGTCTCAGTGACCACTGCCACATCCACTGCTCCCTCAGTTAACATCACCTGGAGCTCAGGCATTTTATTGCCCAAGCTCCTGGCATTTAGCAGGACTACCTTCCACCCTTTCCCTATAGTTCCATTTCCCCTGCTCGTGTTCCCATGGGGATTCTGTTTTCCCCTGGTCTGCACTTTGCCAGTCAGTCTTTTCCTGCAATCCTCCTGGTTGAGAGCCTGTTTATATTTTTGGATGTCCGACAGAGTGCCAGTAGCTGTTGCAGTGGCCCAGAGGTGATCCCTACTTTTGAGTTGTGCCAATAGCTTCTCCGTGAGCCAGGGATTTCTGAGTGCTTTGATTTTGCACTTTTTTACTGGTGCATAGGTGTCACAGGCAGTGTTGAAAGTAGTAATAAAGTAATCAAGGGCTAGGTCAACATCTTGAGTTTTGTAAATCAAGGACCAGTCTATCTGCCTAAGACAGGTCTTGAGATGAGTAAGGTTGCCATAAGGTAGGACTCTGCTATAGATGGTTTTTGGAGGCGGCTTACGAAACTTATTTGTCCAGGTACATATTATTGGAGAGTGATCACTGAGCAAGTCAGGGAGAACACTTATATTACTAACATACTAACATACTATTTGCCAGCAGATTAGGCCTTATGGTCTATCAAGTCTGCTCGAACCTAGATCCTTAGTTGGGTGCCGAGACCCTCCCACCCCTTGTGCTCCAGAAACCCCTATCATCCATCCCCACCCCCCCGGGATAGGCCATCATCTGATACATCCACTTTCTGTGTCTGTCCCACCCTCTCTTAAAGCTCTCCACTGTGGATCTCTGAACCAGCTCACCAGGCAGAGCATTCCAAGGGTCCACCACCCTCTCAGTGAAAAACCTCCTCCTCTTTTCCCCTCACCCTTCCACCTTCCAACTTCAAACCATGCCCTCTGGTGATGCCTCCCTGCTTTAGTCTAAAGATCCCTCCATGTTTACTCTTTTATTCCCTTGAGGTACTTAGAGACCTCAATCATGTCCCCCTGCCTCCTCTCCTCCAATGAAAACAGGCAGAGCCCTCAAGTCTGTCCTCGTAAGTCAAACCCTAGCCCTCGTGATCATCTTTGTTGCCTCCTCTGTACCCTCTCCAGGAGCTGTATGTCCCTCTTCAAGTGTGGTCTCCAGTACTGTACACAGTACTCAAGGTGTGGTCTAATCCAGTCCATTGTACAGTGGCAGAATCACTTCCTTGCTCCTAGAGGTGATCCCTCATGATGCATCCCAACATCCTGTTTGCCTTGCTAGCTGCCTCCTGCACTGCTCAGTGTTATTCATACATGTATCCACCATGACCCCTAGGTCTTTTTCCCTGTTGAGGCTTCCAGCACCTCCCTCCCAGGGTGTACCTGTGTTTAGGGTTTCCCGACCAAGATGCAACACCTTGCACTTGGTGATATTGAATTAATTTCCATGTGTGAGCCAGCTTTCCAGGGTGTCCAGGTCCCTTGCAGGGCCAACCTCCTCTTCTCCCTCAACTACTGCTCCCATCTTGGAGTCATCCATGAAGAGACTATTTCACACCCTATACCATCCCTGATGTCTGATATGTATGCATTAAACAGGATTGGACCCAGGACCGAGCCCTGTGGTACCCCACTCACCCTCTGTAGGGTTCGAGAGCTCCCACAGACCACTACTCTCTGAGTGCGTCCAGCTATCCAGTTTTCAATCCATCTGACCATCAAAGGGCCTACCCTAACCCCATCAGTTTCTCCACCAGACCATTGTGGGACAGAGTCAAACGCCTTGCTGAAGTCCAAGAATAATACATCCACAGGCTACCCCTATCCAGTTCTGATGTTACCCATTCATAGAACTCCACAAGGTTGGTTTGACATGATCTACCTGGCACAAACCCATGCTGCCACTATCCAGACCTCCCACCTCCTCCAAGTAAACCCCCAATCGTTCCTTTAGTATACTTCCATTAATTTTCCCACCACCGAGGTTAAACTGATGGGTCTATAGTTTCCTGGTACTTCCTTGACCCCCTTATGGATTGGTACACATGTGCCTCTCGCCAATCCCTAGGTACCCTCCCTGTCTCAAGTGACCTGTTGAAAGCTCCGCCAGGGTGCAGCCAAGTATGTCCGCCCAATTCCATAGTACTCTTGGATGAATGCCATCCGGCCCAGGAGATTTGTCTTTCTTTAGGGCCTTGAGGGCAAACCACACCCTTTGGTGGGATGGCATCATCTGTCCCCTCCACCTTACTGGTCTTTTTATCTCAACCAGATGTGACACCCCTGGGGTACTCTTCCTCCCTTTGCTCCATTTCTGCTGCCCCTGATCCCACTCCCTGCCGCTTCTATCCCCTTTGTGCCTTGCTTTGTAGATATCCCATCCCTCCCTAGTGAACACAGAGGCAAAGTACTGCTAAATACCTCTGCCTGGTCCCTCGCCTCTTCCACCCACCCTCCTTCTGATCTCAATCTGCTGAGATGGCCTTAGTTTTCTCCGCCTCCAATGTACCGGAAGAACCCCTTTCCCTCCATGTATCCCTGTGCCAGCCGATGCTCTTTACTGACTTTGCCCTCACCATACGGGTGACTTTTCTAGATGCAAGCTGGTACATTTCCTTATCCCTATCCCTCTTGTTGTTTTATATTTTTGTAAGCCGCCTTCTTTTCTCTGACTGCTACCTGGACCTCACTGGACCACCAGCATGGTTTATGTGACCTTGCCCTTCACGCTTCAACTTAGCGCAGATCCTGACTGCCTCTTGAAGTCCCGTTTTATGACCTCCCATCTCCTTTCCACACTTGTTGTTGAGGTAATCCCTTCAAGTGATCCTTGAGAATATTTCCCATGCCCATAAAGTCTCCCCTGAAGTCCACTGCCAGTGTCCTAGATCTCACCCCACTCCCCAATGCTTATTTGAAACCAGACAGTATTGTGGTCACTCCCAGTCAGGGGTCCTGTACAACCATGTCCCTTACCAGATCCCCATCTGCCAGAACCACATCCAGGACATGCCCTCCCTTGTGGGCTCCATCACATGCTGTGTTAAGAACACATCCTGGAAGCCATCCAGCAGCCTCTGCTCCTTGGCCACCTTAGAGGACATGGTTCCCCAGTTAGTACCTGGCATATTAAGGTCCCCATCAACACCACTCCTTCCCTTTGGACCACACTGGGCAATGATGTTGTCCAGCAAACCATCCTCTAGAACATCACTCATCCCGGGGCCTATATGCTACACCCAGCTTGACCTTATCTCCTGCTGGGGATCGTGGTGACCCATAAGGCCTCCACGTTTCCTCTGCCTCTTCTACCATAGCAATTTCTATGTCATCTCTAATGAACATAGCCACTCCACCCCTCTGCCCTCCTTTCTATCCTTCCTAAGCATAGTGTACCTCACATTTAGGTCCCAGTCATGGTTTTTGTTGGCCCATCGCTTCCTGACTGCCGCCACATCCACCCCCTCGAACAGCATGGCCTGGAACTCTGGCAACTTGTTTCCCAAACTCCTGGCATTTACTAACACTAACCCCACCCCTTATCCCTGATCCTTTTGTCGAACCCACCCAGATTCCTTATACTTCCATCCTCCCCTGCTCCTCCTGAAACCTCCACCTCCAGTCTGTTTCCTCCCTTGGGCTTGAAGGCTACTCCCTCATCTGGAGGGAGGGCTTCTGGTCAGCCCCTCCTTATCCCTTCCCCTTACAAGTTTAAACCCCACCTTTCTTGTATGTAGTCAGCCATCCCCTGTTTAAGGACTTACCTTCCCTCAATGGGGCAAGATGAAACCTGTCCTTGGCATAGTCCCTTATCCTCCCAAACTCCATTCCAGTTCCCTAACACCCCCAACCCATTCTCTTCACCCCACTTCCTGAGCCATTTATTAACCTCTGTGAGCTTCATTTTTTTCTCCACTGAGGCCTTTGGTACTGGCAATATCTCCGAAAAGGAAATGTTGCATCCATTATCCCGACAGACTCTGGCAAGTTCTTGGAACCTTGCTTGGATTTCCATAATGCTATTTCCCTCTAGATCATTAGTTCCAAAATGCACCAGGAAATCCGGTTTCCCTCCACAATCCCTAACCATTTCATACACCATGAACTTTGCTCTGTGCACTGTCAGCCCAGAGATACTCACTACCTTCACCTGGCTATGGCATCCACCCTCCTGTCCCTCCCAATGGATACCCTTAATCATCGAGTCTCCCAGTAACAGAACCTTAACACCGCCATCATCCTTATGGTTACCTCCACTATGCCCTCTCAGCCCCCCCCCCACTTTATTCATGATCACAATTTCATGGGAGTCTTCCTGCCTTATTAGAGACCCCCTTGTCACCCTCCCCTTTCTGCCTCCCTTGCTATTTTGCCCACTTAACTCAAACCCCCTGAATAGGTGTCCCTTAACCCTCTCTATCTGAACCATTTATCCTGGCCCTGATGGTTTCCCTTCCCCGCCCTCACCCCCTTGTAATAGTACCCTGTCTCCAGAGGCTCTCTGTGGGTCCCTTAGCTAGGGCCCATCCTTGGTACTGACCTTCCTGCTGAAGGGGCTCACTCCCACCTCCTTGTCTCCCAGTTCCTCTCCAATCATGCTCTCCTCCCTCATGTCTGGAATATGTTGCATCTCCCATTTGCTTAACATATATGTTTCCTTCTCCTCTGGGACTATGTCTATCCTTTCCATAGTTGTTCTGTGATGCCCTATGGGTATCTGACTCCCTCCCGGCCTCTGTATAAGTTTCCTCATTTCCACCAACCCCTTCCTCCCCTCTAGGATGCTTAGTATCTCAAATTTATTGTGACACTCTATGTCAGCCTCCATCAAGTAACCCGAGTTTCCTGACTGCATCTCTAAACTGACCCTCTTCTTCCTCTCTGCACTGTTCAACTTAGAGCCCCTTCCCACAGTCTGCTGTTTTAGGCTTCCGACAACAGCTCCTCCTGACTTTTCCCTCCAGTCTCCTTGAATTCAGAATTTTCACCCTGTACGCTTCCTTTAGCATCAACTTCCCTATCTAAGGGTCCTCTGTCCCTAATATCCCCCTCTGCTTGCTGTAGCATAATGTCCTGTAATTTCAGAGCTGCCCCAGCCTCCCTCAGCCCCACCTTCTGCTGCCCATATCCACACCCTTATCCTTGGACACCCCCAGCTCCCACAGCTTACTCCCTAACCAATATACCTCACTCCTAATACAAGATAGCTGTCTACAGAGTGGGCAGCCTCCTCTCCAGGCCCAATTTAGAATTATTGCCATCCCACAGCCTGTGCAGCCTACAACCCTTCCGAAGATGCCTGCCATGGTGGAATATGGCCACCTGATTATCCCCTCTGTTTATAATAGCACACCCCTTTTCTCAGTCCCTTTCCCTGAGTACAGTTTCTCTCTATACTGACTGTAGTTAGTTACAAACCCAACTTCAACCCCACCAACAAAGTTCCCAGAGTCTCACAAACACATACAGTCCAGTATGTGTTCAGTCCCACTAACAGTGTGTGTAAGCAGACTCCAGGTACCGTGTGATGTCACAGGCCCACCAACTCCTGTTGCTTCAAAATTTCAGTCCCAAACAGAAATACTCAGCCCTTCAATCCCAACCCCAGTGGCTTTTCAGTATTTAAGTAAGCTTACAAAACAGGGTGGGTGAGAGGGCTCTTACCAAACACAGGCAAACACATTTAAATTACCTTCTAATTTTCCCTGCCAAACATCTATCCCCAAACCTACAATATCACAGCCCAAGTATCAGTTCAAATTCAAGGTAATAATTTTAACACATAGAACTAATTTCACTAACAAACTAATCAAATATTTCAGTTTAAAACAAAATATAACTCCTGGCTCTTTTCTACCAACCCTGTTGCTTAAGCTCCCAAGTGAACAATGAAAGCCACAGTAATTCCTGTTTAAAGACAAGTTAATTGCAGCTAATGTCCCTCCTCCAAACACCAGGCAAACACATTTAAATTACCTTCTAATTTTCCTGCCAAACATCTATCCCCAAACCTACAATATCACAGCCCAAGTATCAGTTCAAATTCAAGGTAATAATTTTAACACATAGAACTAATTTCACTAACAAACTAATCAAATATTTCAGTTTAAAACAAAATATAACTCCTGGCCTCTTTTCTACCAACCTGTTGCTTAAGCTCCCAAGTGAACAATGAAAGCCACAGTAATTCCTGTTTAAAGACAAGTTAATTGCAGCTAATGTCCCTCCTCCAAACACCAGGCAAACACATTTAAATTACCTTCTAATTTTCCCTGCCAAACATCTATCCCCAAACCTACAATATCACAGCCCAAGTATCAGTTCAAATTCAAGGTAATAATTTTTAACACATAGAACTAATTTCACTAACAAACTAATCAAATATTTCAGTTTAAAACAAAATATAACTCCTGGCCTCTTTTCTACCAACCTGTTGCTTAAGCTCCCAAGTGAACAATGAATATTGGTTATACGGGTAGGGTGGCTGGTAAGGATCCAGTCAATGAGGGTGCTGGTCTCTGATTTGTAGTTTTTCCTGGTAGGGGAGTTTACCACTTGTGTTAAATTTGCTGCTAGGATAGCATCTTTGTTTGACCCTGTGTCAGGAGCAAGCCAATTTATATTAAAGCCCCCAAGGAGAAGGAGTTCGATGTCAGAAGGTTGTGTACTTATGAACTCAAGGACAGCCTGTAGGCCGGAATCAGGATCTTTTGGTGGGATATAGACAGCAGCAATCATGAGAACTTTGTTTTGGGCACCAAGTAGTATCTTGATAGGGAGGAGTTGCACTGAGGTTTCTGTGGTGGGGTAAGAACCAGGGAGACAGGTGAGGTAGTCCTTTGTGTAGATTGCACACCCACCACCCCTTTTCGAGGTCCTATCCAGCCTGAATATCTTGTAGCCTTGTATAGAGATGGCATGATCCAGAGTATTAGGTGTCAGCCAAGTTTCGACGATGGCAAGGATATCCGGGTTGTGTTGGCTGGCAAAGATTTGAAGGGAGGCCAGTTTTGGGAGTAAACTGCAGATGTTTAAGGTAGCAATTTTGAGCCCCCCTTCCATTTTGGCAGGCTTTGTTGTACTGTAGGAGACAGGGCCAGGATTTGAGTGGACACTTCCTGATATCAAGAGGAGGAGGAGGAGTAGAAGTTTAAGAGACAGTTGCTGTACTTTGTAATCAATAGATTACACTTCTGAGGCTTATGCGGCTTGGACCAGTGCAGGTATCTAGGGTCCCAGAGCAAGGAGGTTGTTAGTAATAGAGGACGATATGCCCATTTATCCTTGTTGTAGTTTGTCAGTTGCACCCAGTCGCTTGCAGATAGGTACCTGGTGGTTAAGTCAAAAGCCAAAGAATGATCAACAGCTGAGGTCCAGAGTCACTGAAATGTTAAAATTCCTGAAGGTGATTAACTGTGCCTGCACATATGCAGGATGAAACCTTTGTCTGTATGCTTATTTGTCATTCAAACAGGTTGCTGAAAAGCCCACATACAGATCATGGAGCAGGTCAGACGAAAATGTGGATTCCAGCAGGACCCAGAGTCACTGAGTTTGTCAGATGTAGTTGCTTCACTTATGTTTTGCTTGGGATAGAACCAAAAAGTTGATTTTAAAATGAAAATAAAGATACCTGATGATTTTTTGCAGAAATCCAGTCCAGGAGACTTTCACGGATGTAGTGAGCAAGAATGGCATAGTTACCACAAGCAGAAAAACATGTAAATCCACAAAAACTAAGCTACAGACACAGACAAACACAAGCAGCCACCACACAGAGGTTTAAAGATCTTGTGGGAATTTAAAGGGATACTGCTACCATTGACTACAATGGTTGCAAATTCGGTATCCATCAGGATGTCCCAATTAACTGCATCCCATTTAAGTGGACTGCACTGCACAAACAAAAATCCTTTCTCTGAGTCACTCTCTCTAAAGTCTCAGTCTCTCTTTCACTCCAAACAAAACATTGTTATCTTTATATGAGATGTCTGCCTGGCCGTTTTAAACTCTGCATCCTGTTCTTGTAAGTTTCATCTCCTGTTTTTCACAAAATGCAGCAATATTTGTTTCATTGACCTTCCTGTGACCAGCCTGAAAAGTACATTAGTCTTCTTAACAGGTGCGACCACTTAAGACATCCTGTCCCAGAGCTAGTTTCCTGTTAATAATTCTGCAAAGAATCTTGTGGAGGGCAGACTACAGCTCTGCATTTGTTTCAGCATCATAATTATATATATTTGCAAATTAAGGGATCCCAGTTTCACTTAAAGATTTACATTTTTTAACCACAGAGAAGTAAGTAAAAAAAGAACAAAACCAGTAAGTGAAGGAAGAGAGAAAACAGGGGGAACATGTGGGACTGCTGGAGTGGCCAATTCCTAGGTTTCACAAGGAAAGACTGAGTGTGTAATCAGACAGACAACAGACAGGCAAGTGACAGAACATGAGAGGACAGAATAGATCCTGGCTTTTAACTCTCTCTGCATAACAAATGGGACAGGGTCTTACCTAACCCTGCCATATATGGCAGAGGAAAGAGACCCAGGAGTCATCATTAGTGACTCCCTCAAACAATCAAGCCAGTGTAACAAGGACTATAGTAAAGCTAATAGGATGCGTGGAAGTATCAGAAGGGGTAATGACAGCAGGAAAAAGGTGGTACTACTACCTCTGTATAGGTCACTGTTGAGACCACACCTGGAATAATGTGCACAGTTCTGGAGTCCTGACCTAAGGAAGGACAGGGGCAAGCTGGAGATGGTGCAATGCAAGGTGACCAAGATGATTCAGACCAACAGGCAGATCTTATGACAATCATCTCAAGATACTGAACATGAACATGTGTAGGTGTCAGCGTGGCTCAGTTGGTAGCACATCCGCCTCTGGACCAGAAGGTCGTGGGTTCTCGCCCCACACCGGGATTGGACTTGCACCTAAAACTCGCTGGCATCCGAGTGCAGTATTGGGGGGTGCTGTACTGCTGGGGTGTGCCGTCCTTCAGATGAGACGTTAAACCGAGGTCCCTTCTACCCATCCTGGTGTTGTCCTGGTGGGTGTCCAGGTGGAAGTAAAAGAACCCAGGGCACTCTTCGCAAAGAGTAGGGAACATTCCCGGTGTCCTGGCCAACATTCCCCTTCCCATAAGCTGGTTCATGCAATTATCCAGGCTGTGTGTGGGTGATGATGTGCGATATGGCCGCCACCACACATTCAGTCACTTCACTACCAGTCTAGCATTGCTTGTAAAGTGCTTTGGTTGTAAGAAAAGCGCTATATAAATGCAGATTCTTCTTCTTCTTCTTCTACTCACCAGTGACCAGGCAAGAGAGGGGTGTATGACTGGGGTGGGTAAGACCCTGTCCCATTTGCTATGCACAGAAAGTTAAAAACAAGGATCTATCTTGTCCTCTCCTATTGTGCCACTTGTCTGTCTCTTGCCTGTCTGATTGCACAATAAAAGTTTTCTTGTGGCACCTAGGAATTGTCCACTCTAGTGGTCCCACAATTTCCCCCATTATCTCCCTTCCTTCACTTGCTGTTTCTATTCTTTCTTTCTTCCCTTGCTTCTCCGTAGTTAAAAAAAATATGCAAATCTTTATGTGACACTGGGATGCCTTGGTTTGCAAATATATATAATAATATTGTTGAAATGATTTCAGAAAGCTATTTGGGTGTATTAGAAAAGATAACAATCTGGAGCACAGGGGGCTGACCTTGAGATGCAGTTTGACCTCCACATGCGTGTTTATAGAATTGTCAACAGGAAACCAGCTCTGGGTCAAAATATATTATTTTTTTGCACCTGTTAAAACTAGATGTGCTTGTCAGGCTGCTCTCAGGAAGGAAAATGACAAAGTGTTGATACATTTTGTGGAAAACAGGAGACATAACTTACAATGACAGGATGCAGAGTTTGAACTGCCAAGCAAAAACATCTTATTTAAACAGAGCAATGCTTTTCCAGAGAGGGACTCAGATGTAATATTTTTGTGTCTGTACTTCCTTTATAAAGAGCTACCCTGTACAATTTTATTTTTTTCTGTTTTATTGTTATTGATGATATTGTTATTGATAATAATAATAATAAAATGCTACTTGTGAATTCTATAACTCCTCCTGGTCTTTTAGTTTAGTTTAGTTTATTAGTCTAGGAATTAATACCTTTGAGCCAGGGCTCTTTTACAAAGGTTCCACGTCACAAAGAACATTTAACAAAGCACGATACACACATTACAGGTAAAACCAGACAGGAAAGTTACATCATAAATTTGCTATTAACAGTTTAAGGCAGTAACGTTTTTTAAGTTTCATGAAAAACAAGCTATAACAGGTTCAAGTGAGTAGACAATTTCGAGGTTAAGGAAACTTCCAGGGAGAGGGTGATCATTAGGCACCAAAAGGAGGCTAGAGAGGAGGGAAAGGTGGTGAGCGGGAGAGTAAGTGAGAGGGGACAGGAAAAAAGGGGGGGAGTGAGTTTGGGTGGGAGACAGGAAGTAGTAGAGGTACCAGAGGGTTCATTAGTCATGGAGGAAGAGGCCTCAGATGTGAGGATGGACATGAGGAGTAGTAGTCTTTATCTGGTCTGACTATGCTTCCTGACCTATGCTTTGACCACAGGGGGATGTGACAGAGACCTTCAAGTTCCCAAAGGGAGTAAGCAATGTGAACTGTGTGGAACTATTTTGCAGGAATACAGAGTCATGAATCTGAGGTCATGAGTGGAAACTGTTTGGGAGAAGGTTTAAGAGGGGTGTGAGGAAGTTCTATTTTATGGCAAAGGTTCACATTGTGGAGCCATGAAACAGTCTGCTGGTAGAGATGGTGGGTGCAAGACAAATGGTTTCAGGCATGGCTAGGACAGAGGGAAACATAGAAACATAGAAATTGTCAGCAGATAAGACCATGCCCGTAGGCCCTATAGATTGTATGTGGCCACTGTCACTATGTGATCAAATGGCTTTTCATCACTCCCTCCCCTCTCAAGCTTCCCTTGCACCTGTCCCAGGCATGCTCAAACCCCATCCACTGTGCTTGTCCCCACTATCTCCTGTGGCAGACTATTCCAAGTGTCGACTACCCTTTCTGAGTACAAAACTTCCTCACATTACCTCTTAATCTACCCCCTACCAATTTCATATTGTACCCCCTTGTTCTAGTACTTTTTCTGCATTGGCAAAGGTCCCCCGCCTGCACTTTGTTTATGCCCTTGAAGTACTTCAAAGTTTCAATAATGTCCCCTCACTCTCTCCTCTCCTCCAGTGAGTACATATTAAGGTCCCTTAGCTGCTCCTCATATGTTTTGTGGTGCAAGCCCTGCACCATCTTTGTTGCCCTTCTCTGGGTAGTTTTCACCTTATCTATGTCCTTGTGCAGGTGTGGCCTCCAGAACTGCATGCTATACTCCGGGTGAGGCCTTACCAATGTTTTATACAATGGCATTAGCATCTCCTGCCTTTGCAAGTGATATCCCTGGCTATGCACCCCAGCATGCCACTGACCCTCCCTGCTGCCTTGGTGCACTGCTTACCTTAAGGTCATCAGAGATGAAAACCTCTAGGTCAATAGTTCTCAGACATTGTCACAGTGAGCCTCCCCAAATCCATGGAAAAAAATGTTGAGCCTCCCCCCAAAATTGAAATAATCTTGGGCCTCCCCAAAGAAAAATAACATACTGTACTTTGTGCAGTACACCATGAATAAATTGAAACCCCTTTGAGTACTTGGCTCACATTCAGTTCTTTGTCTTATACTGACTTGGAACTTTTGAAAAAGAGCTCATGTGCTTAAAGGTGTTATCTGAATAACAAATAAGTAAAATAAATATTATTATTCAGCTTATTGTAACCCCCCCCCCACACACACACACAGGCTAACCTACGTGCTCTGTTATTTTCATTCTTGAACCATTGTTACCCCTTGTTGCAGTACCTTCATGGGTCAGACTACTTTCTCTGTTTCCTGTCTATATGAAATAACCTTCCTACATACTTTGCCTCTTCCCCTCCTTCTCTGGTCCTAAGCAACATCTCAGGGATTACTTTGCTCCTTCCTGCTATTGCTCTTAGCACTTCTATGCTCAACTCGTGTATTTGGGCTGTTCTGCCATCAGTTTACAAATTGATCAGTTACCACCACTCATGATCAATTTATTCATATGTATTTGCACTATTGCTCATTGTATATTCCTTGATTGTTTTGCAGTTACCTTTTGAAATGTATTCACTCCCTACCCTTCCCCGGGTACACCTAAAATGAGCCTTGGCTCATTCACCTTCCCTTGTCACCTATTAGTAAATAAATACATAAAATTCACCTACTATTATTATCCTCTTTCAGTTTGCTTCATCTCTTCGCACAAAATATATAAAAAACAAATTTAAATACAGTACTTTGTCAGACTTGCTTGAGCCTCTCCTGGAACAGGTTGGGGCCTCCACAGGGAGGCTGGCCTCACCATTTGAGAACCCCTGCTCTAGGTCCCTTTCCTCTATGGTCAAAGTCAAACTTTATTTATATAAGGGTGCTTTTCAGAAGCCAAAGTGCTTGTACAAATTTCTAAAACTAGATCCAGTTAAAATTCTAAAACAAAGCTATTCCATTAAAAACTAATAATAAAATTCAGAATGAGGGAGGATAAGCCAATTCAAATAAATATATTTTTAATGAAGACTTAAAGACTCGGTGGACAGGCACTCTCTCACCCAGTGAGGTAGAGTTCTACAGGGTCAGGGCCGTGAACGCAAAAGTTGTGGCCCCAGAAGTCTTCAAATGGACCTTAGGAACCTCCAGCAATCCCTCGGCCAGTGGAACAAAGTGGTCAGAAGGGGCAATAGGAACATAAGAGGTCTTGCAGATAGCACAGTCCCTGTTCATGTAGGGTCTTATAGGTTAGCAATGCGACCTTGAAGGTGATTCTCCACTGCACTGGCAGCCACTGCAATTCACGGAGCACAGGCGTAATATGACTAGCTCTTAGAGCCAGTCAATAGCCTGGCTGCCATGTTCTGCACCATCTGCAGGTGGAAGATCTTCACCCCCGAAAGCCCTAGGTAGAGAGCATTGCCATAGTCAAGGTGGGAGGACACAAAGGCGTGGACAAGTATGGATAGATCTTCAGGCAGAACAAGGTGTTTTCACCCAGGTGAGGTTCCTCAGGTGGTAAAACGAGGTCTTGACAACAGCCAACACCTGTGCTTTAAATGTCAGCTCTGAGTCAAGAACAATGCCCAGGTTACGCAACTGTTCAGAGGCCCTCAACTGGTTGCCACTGAGTATAATACCAGGAGGACAATCAGATGGAAGCCCCTCTAACCGATGACCTGGGTCCACAACCAACACCTCAGTCTTCTCCGGGTTCAGTCTTAGCCCGCTGGCACTCATCCAGTCCTGGACCTTAGAAAGGCAGTTGTTAAAGACTGAGATAGCATCACTTTGCTCGGGTACAAAGGACATGTACAACTGAGTATAATCTGCATAGCAGTGAAAATTCAGCCTGTACTTCCTTATAATGTCCCCCAATGGCAACATGTACTCTGCGAACAACATGGGGGGAAAAACAGAGCCATGTGGTACCCCACATGGCAGGGGAAGAGGGGCCAAAGAAAAAATTCCTGATACCACTCTTTGAGACCTGTCTGTGAGGAAAGAGTGGAACCATCTGAGGACTGTTCCCGACAGTCCACAGATCAACTGCAGGCACTCCAATAGCACCCTATGGTCCACGGTGTCAGATGTTGCTGAGAGATCCCGGAGAACTAAGATCAAATAGCTCTTCCGATCTCTTGCCATCAGGAGGTCATATAGCACCCAAACAAGGGCAGTCTCAGTACTATGCCTCTTCCAGAATCAGGACTGGACAGGACCATAGACCTTGTGGGTAGTAAGATGGTCTTCAAGCTGCAACACGACTACCTTCTCAATAATCTTGCCTAAAAAAGGAAGGTTAGAGACTGGCCTGTAGTTAGCGAGACAGTCTGGGTCAAGGGAGGGTTTCTTTAAAAGGCGTGTCACCGCTGCCTCTTTCAAGGAGTCCGGGAACACACCCTTCTCCAATGAACACCAGACAATCTCAGCAAGGACCGGGCCGATGACATCCAAGCACTCCACAAGGAGGCAAGTTGGACCTGGATCTGAACTACAGCAAGTCAGCTACAAGCCCAAGACAATCTTCACAATATCAGTGATCACCAGCCAGTTGAAATCACGCCAGACAGCCTGGGTGCCTGTGCTATCCCACTGACAGTCGCAACACTCAACAGAAGGTGCTGGTCAGATCTCCAGCCTGATAGTGGCAATCTTATCAGCAAAGAATTGAGCAAACTCCTCACACTTCAACTGTGAAAAAGTTCTCTGATTCTGCAGGCAGGCTGGATTGCACAGCCTGTCCACAGTACGGAAGAGCTGAGCTGGTCAATTTCTTGCTACAGAAATCTCTCTGGACAGGAACTCTGCCTTCTTATGAAAGATTTCCAACTGATAGAACTGATAATGAGCCATCAGTCTAAGCTTGTCCCCCTCAAGGCCAGATTTCCGCCAGCAACGTTTAACCTTCAACTCACTCGTCTCAACTCCCTCAAGTCCCCATCAAACCATGGGGACCAAGGACGCAGAGTGAGTGGGCAAACACAAACAGAAGCTATATAATCCTGGGCCCCCGATACTGCACTATTATAGTACTGTACAAGTCCCTCTGGATCCATGCATTCCCTTGGCCTTCTCGATAGGTCCACTACCACCAGCAGCTCATCAGGGGTCACACCCCTTAAAGGGTGGTACTGGATCATCTCCAGGGGGGGAGTCTATTGAGGGGAGCCATGAAACTGAACCCTATGGTGTGGTGGTCAGATCATCTGACCAGTTCCACCACCAGGTCGGAGATCTCCATCCCCAGGAGGAACACCAGATCCAAGGAGTGACCCTGATTATGGGTCGCAGCAGTAACAACCTCTGTAAAGCCCAACAAGATCATTTGTTGGAGGAAGTCTTGTCCAAACTGTGAGAGTTCATTGTTAACCCAGGCATTGAAGTCCCCCCAGGACCAATAACCTGGGAGACTCCCAACACCATGTCGACCATGAAGTCTGCGCCTTCCTTCAGGAATACTTTCCCGTCCCCTGGTGGACGGTAGATGAGAAGTATCCAGCAGTCCACACCTGTGCCCATAATAGACTCAAAGTATCTGGTGTTCCCCACTGGTGTCTCCATAAGCTTCAGTTTCATTTTAAAACAAATGACTACACCCCCACCCCTGCAATCCAATCTCAGGCGATGTATCGCTAAGTACCCTATTGGAATTACTGACTCCAAAACTGGACCAGCATTTCCATCCAGCCAGGTCTTGGTGATACAATCCAGGTCAGATGTTCCAACAAAATCAGCAATTATAGCTGTCTTCTTCTTTATTGACCTGGCATTGCACAACCGAGCCCAAGTTGGATGAGTGGCAGAGGGAGAGCGTGCTATTTGCCCATCATTTGTGGAGCCCTTTTGTATGGGAACCAGGCAAGGAGGACCCCTATCCCAGCACCATTTCACCCCAGGGTGTCTCCTTGTCCCCTCCGCCCCAGTCCATCACCCTCTCCTCCCCTCCTCACGATCTGGGACCCCTAACCCTCCGACCCCTCTGAGCAATCCCCAGGGCCCAGCAATGATTGTAGACCTCAGGGGGTAGGAGAGGAGAGTCGAAGGGGTACAAGCCCCTAAGCATAGAAGGGGAGTAGTGCCTGACCATCGTAGATAGCTGCCAACATGTGGCTCTTCCCCAAAACTAGCAGCAGTGTCCCAAAAATAACAAAATCCATGCAAGAGATAAACAGCAAGCAATAAGAACCCTCCCCCAAATCTTTATTGTAAACAACCCCCAACAATAAACAGTGCATACAATTTTGGAATTATAATGGAAGTATAAACTCAGAGTGTAACAAGCAAAAATAAAAGCACTGTAAAGTCACTGTAATGAGTTGCTGACACTCTCCAGGTGAAGAAGTTCCAATAAGTGTCCTTAGACCACTCACATCAAAGGACAGTGCATACCATAGGTTCCACTTAAGTCCCACTCACACCAGGACTCATGTGGAAATAACAGAAACTAATAATATTGAGTCAAGTTTTAGGCACTCTCACTGCCTTAATCCAGAATAGTACCAGAAATTGGAGTCCTATCGATATATCAAGGGAAGGAGGACTCAAGTTCTATACAGGGTTCCAGTATACAGTCCGACAGGTTTGCTGCCCCTGACCACCAAAAGATCCTAATAAAGTAGCAGATTAGGCTTTATGGTATTGCACTTTGGCTCAATTCGTCCTCCCAGACAGCCTCTCCCACCAGGCAACAAAACCACCGTTGTCTAGGAGTAATTTCTTCGGCCAGCTGTGATGGAAAAATAAGGTGTGCTAAGCCTCCCCTTGGGCCCCAAAAAATGCAAGAGGGCTCACTTGCCCAAATAATCCCCAGGCCCCCTGAGGCTGAGCTCACCTGCAGGTGACCACCCCCGGGAAACCTAGCAGTGCTGCACACAGAGCAGGCCCTTCAGCTTTCCCCTAGTGTGGGCCACCCTAGGAACCAGGCAGTAGGTCCCCCACCATTCGAACCGGGGCCCCAGACACCACAGGTAAGCTCACCTCAAGATTTTAAGAGTTCAGACTGGCCAGCCAAAGTACAGACCTGAACAGTCCCACAAACTGCTTCAAAAATGTTCAAAATAGAGGTTCCAATCCAGTGAGCCTTTTAATATTGATTATCGTAATATTCAGACCAGAAATCTTACTATGGTTACAGTCAGCTCCTCCCCCCCCAATCTGTAACTCTCCTCAGTGTTCCCTCTACCCAGATGCAATATTTTGCACTTCTTTGCATTACTCCTCAGTTGCCACATCTCCAACCATCTTTCAAACTTCTCCAGGTCCCTCTTCATTTTCTGCACCCCTTCTGGAGTATCCACCCTGTTGCAGATCTTGGTGTCATCTGCAAACAGGCAGACCTTTCCTTCCAGACCCTCTGCAATGTCACTAATGAAGACATTGAACAGGATTTGTCCTAGTACTGATCCATGTGGTAGCCCACTGGTCACCCCTTCTCCCCAGATTGTACCCCATATACCACCACTCTCTGTCTCATGTCTGTTAACCAGTTCCTAATCCAGTACACCACCTTGTCTCCCATGCCCAGACTACCCATCTTGTTAATCAGCCTTCCATGTGGGACGGTGTCAAATGCTTTGCTGAAATCTAGGTAGGCGACGTCAACCGCCCGTCCCTGATTTATTTCCCTAGTCACCCAATCAAAAAAATATATTAAATTTGTTTGACATGACCTTCCTGTTGTGAATCCATGTTGCCTCAGATTCTGAGCACCTCTGGATTCCATATGTGCCACTATCCTTTCTTTCAGCAGTGTCTCCATGATCTTTCCCACCACTGAGGTGAGGCTGACTGGCCTGTAGTTCTCTGCCTCCTCCCTACTGCCACTTTTGTGCAGTGGGGCTACATGTGCCCTCCTGCAGTCCTCTGGAATGACACCCGTGTTGAGTGACACTTCTCTTCCCCCCATTGCCTCTGCAATCCAATCTTGGTCCTTGACTCTCTACCTCCTTAGTGAATACTGGGCAGAAGTATTTGTTCAGTATTTCCACCTTGTCCAGATTCTCCTCCTTATACTCTCCATTCTCACCTTTGAGCTTCACAATCCCCCCCCCTTGTTTTTCTTCTTTCACTGATGTGCCTATAAAATGTCTTATCCCCTTTGTTTACAGACTGTTCTAAACCCTCTTCTATCTGCACCTTTGCCCTCCTAACAGCCTTCCCTGCTTCACTTAGACATTCTAGGTACACCTCCCTGTCCTCCTCCCTTTGGCTCCCCTTATATTTCCTGAAACTCAGCCTTTTAGCCCTGACTTTGTCCCCCACCTCCTTGGAGAACCATAGTGGTTTCCTTCTTTTCTCTTTGGCCACTATCCTAACGCATTGGTTTGTTATCTCCACTATGGCTCCTTTCAGTTTCTCTTACTGTTCTTCCACCCCCTCTATTTCCCCTCCCTCCCTTCCCCAGGACGGCTTCTATACATCTACCCATTTCAGTGAAATCTGCCCTCCTGAAATCTAATACTCTTGCCCTTGTGTGGCTCAATTGAGTCCATATCTCCATGCTGAACCACACCATGTGGTGCTCACTGCCCTTCCACCTGTATTTCTTCGACTCTGTTCCCATTAGTTCACACCAGGTCCAGAATCAACTTGTTCCTGGTTGGCTCATGCACCAGCCTGCCTGAGTCCAACCTCCTGGAGGGATTCTAGGATGGCAGTGCTTCTAGCTGAAGCAGCCATCTGGGTGGCCCAATCCACGTCCGGCATATTGAAATTCTCTAGTAGCAGAATTTTGCCTTTAGTTGCCATGTTGTGTATGTTCTCCATTAGTTCCCTGTCTGCTTCCTACCTCAGTGTTGGAAGTCTGTAGATCACCCCTGTGTGTATTGCTGTTCCATTCCCTGGCTCTAGGGTGACCCACATTACCTTGGCCTCCCCCATCTTCCCTAAACTTCTGTAGCCTTTATACCATCCCTGATGTACAGGGCCACTCCCTGGGTTTGATTGTTTTCCAAGATGGTAGCAGTAGGAAGTGAAACGGGGGGTGGACTAGGAGGGATAAAACCCCATATGGACAATAGGTCCCAGGGCAGATAATGAACTCCAGGTAGAGTAGATGGATCTTTGGTCTGTTTCTGCCATCACTGTCTATAGTTCTGTTTTATTATATTCCAAATGTATACACACAGCACTCCTTGTAAGTAAAATATAGAGTAATGCCGGGGGTAGTATGTATAATGAGGATTTTGCACACACACAAGATGTTGGATGCTACATAAACCCTCTGAGTGAAGCTCAATGGGTTTATATAAGCATCAAACACTGAGGGTATGTGTAAAATGTGAGTTTTACATACTACACCATGTCTTATTTTATATCATTGTTGGGTAGCATTTTCTTGCCTTGAAAACACTACTCAGCAGTTATAAAAAGAAAAACAGTGGCCCCAGTTTTTGACTTTTTGCATGAATGCCCCAAAACTTGACATAAATTAACTTAATAGCACCTATATTTTTGAAGGAGCTTGTAAAAACACTTACAGCAAGTCTGTTTGCTGTGCATTGATGGAAGTGTGTGTGCGAGGGAGGCAGTATATGCATGCGTGAAGAAAGGGGAACCCGTTGTCTGTTTGCCGTTATAACCAGCTGGTTATAATAGTGAATTATAACAGAGTTTCCCCATGACAGAAAGCACTCCCTAGTGATTATGTACAAATTATTAATTCTTGTATAAAATGTTGCTTGCATTGTGTGGGAAGCAGTCCGGCTGTGCCAATGGGGACCATAGTGGACTGGTATTTTTTCAGGGGGGCAGTATTAGCACACACCCTAGTCCACATCATTTTTCTCTGGGTTGAGGCACTGCACAAATTACATATGAACTTTAATTTAACATCTATGAGTAATGAATCCTGACAGGAGTTATTGGCCCAGGGTCACCATCCTTATTTTTATTTGTTTATTTCTTTAAAGATTGGTAGTCAGCAAAAGCACACTGAGCCAAGGCTCGTTTCGAGGTGCGACCCAGGGAAAAGGGGGGGAATGGGAGATACAATGTGAGAGGATATGGATTTTAAGCCCATAATGTAGAGGTAGTGTACTGTTATCACTGGTGACCCATTTAAGTAACACAGAAACATAGAATTTGTTAGTAGAAAAGGACCACTTGGCCTACCCAGTCTGCCTATATGGTCCTTCCTAGTATGTCTCTGCAGCTCCTAACTGGTCTCTAGCAACCCTCCCTTCTCCCTGCCTATTTAGTAATATCCTCCTGTGTCTATCCTATGCATGCTTGAAGCCTCTTACTGTTTTGCCTCCGCCACTTCCGCTGGCAGTCTGTTCCAGACATCCACCCTTTTAGCAACATAGTACTTCCTGACATCCTTCTAAAACTCCCCCCCCCCCATTCCAGCTTCATCACATATCCTCTGGTCCTGGTGCTCTTTCTCATTTGAAAGTCACTCGCCTCCGGTACCTTGTTCACCCCTGTGAGGTACTTGTAGGTCTCTGTCATTTCCCTTCTTGCTCTTCTCTCTTCCAGGATGCACAAGTTGAAATCCCTCAGTCTCTCCTCGTAGGGATTTTGATGCAACCTTTGCACCATTTTAGTTACCCTCCTCTGGACTGCCTTCACCCTCTCTATGTCATTTCCGATGTGTGGCCTCCAGAACTGGACACAATACTGAAGCTGGGGTCTCATTAGCGAGCGATAGGGAGAGAAGTGGTGATCAGATGTTTTCTTAAGTGAGCTGTGCTAAACCAAAAAGGTTTGCTACATGAAATGCCAGTGGTAAACGGTGGTGGCTCCAGCCTCTGTTGGTTATCAAGGTACACATGGGGCAGCTGGCAACTAAGGCACTGCTATATTGTTGCCATGGGGGTGCTCTGCAGCATGTGGGGGCACCACTGGGGCACAGTGTTGTTTACCAGGGCATGTGCCTTGATGCATCCTGGTGTAGAACCATGAATAACAGTTGTGAATATTATTTAAAATCCAAGATAGTCAAATATTCATCAAATCAGCAGCTACCACCAAAACAAGATAATGTTTGCCAATCAACTGGGGGCTATGACAAAAGACACCTTATTTTGACAAAGATCGGTGACTTTTCAAAAGTTAAAGCAATACGATTTGAAAAATGCATTTTTCTGCCTAAATCAGAACGGGGAAAAGAAAAAAAAATGCAACAACAGAAAAGACTTGCAGACTTTTTTTATAGGCCTTCATGGCAATGGTGGCTCCAGGCCAGGACCAGACAAGGCACATGCCTAGGCATAGATCTGTGATTAAGCTGTGCTCCAGCTGTCATACATAAGGTGCCTGCATTTTCCTGATTTTTTCTTTCATTCTTTGGTTATTGGTAAGGTCCACTGGACACAAAGTGCATTTACAGGGGTGGCCTTGGAGCAGTGGGGATATTAATTTATTTGCTCAGGATACCACAGTATGCAAGTGGAGGTTGTAAGAATCAAACCCAGCTCTGTTGAATGTAGCAGGCTCATTCACAGCTTGTTACTCTAACCTGTAGGCTGTACTGCCAGCCCTATGTTCTATTTTAAATACTGCTTTAGTGCCTAGGCCTCTATAACCTGTTTCTGTTTGGTGTCGTCCCACCGGCGCAGTAATAGCACTAGTGCTTGCAACACTAATGACCCAGATTTGGGAGTGAGCCTGAAGCATCAGGGAGCTGGTGGGAGGGGGGAGAGATAGGATGAGCGGCCCATGGACTGCTCTCCTCGTCCAGTGGGGGATGTCATCTGCGCTCGGTGGGCGAGTGACACCCAGTGGAGGCTGGGAGTACATCTGCTGGGACTACGTTGTAGGGGAGGAGACGATGGTGGAATCTGTGGAGCATGCATTGGAGCACGGATGCCCTTGCACTGACATCACTGCACGACCACGACTCCAGAGGAAGCCAAAGAAGAAAGCCCCCATGATAAGCGCAGTATAAAGCCTTCTCTCTGTCTCTGAAAGAGCTCCAGCCTGAGACCCTCCTGGACTACAGTTGGATCTCAGTCACTCCCCTCACCATAGGGGGTAAGCTACATGACCCCCCGGTCAGGGCAGAAGGAGTGGGTACTGGGGTGGAGGGGAATACGGGGGTCTGATTTGGGGTTCATACCCACCTGAAGCTTGGAGAATAACCAAAACTGGAAAAAAAAACCTGCTTCTAAGCCAGTCATTCTTAATAGCAACAGCTCTCATATTCAAAGGTTAGAGTTACAAATCTGATTTGTCGTGGTAAACAAACAGAATTACAGTCACTACTAAAATGGGTTGAGATTGTCCCTTTAAATTCCCTCTGCACACATTTGCTGACTACCTCCATCCCTGCACCTGCTTTCCTCAGGCATTTGCTGTACTTGATGCAGTTCAGGCATGCAAAGCAAGCTAGTCTGACACACCCTGTGAAATCTTCATTCCAGCTGTATAAAGTGATATCAAAAGTAGCCACTCGAAGGCTTCAAAACAGGCTGTACCGCAGAGCAAAAGCAAGACAGGACATGAGATCATCCTGTCATCGGCACTCAGAATTTTATAGGCAAGGATTAAGAATGCCATTTCTGCATTAGTCATATTGGCAGTCCACTTGGTCTCCTACAGAACTTGTTTCTGAATTTAAAGATGCACGATCCCTACGGTTGACTGGAAAAGCAAAGACTTTAAAGCAAGAATACAAAATCATTATAGCATAACAAATATCACCATTCTCAAGTCTAATGTGAGTGGGAATGAATTCCCATAAATGAATTTTACAAATTTAAAAATGGTTTCTCATCTAGCTGACTCTCCACGGTGCTGAGTGGCACGGAATCCACTTGGCGTGCTTGTGACCTGGGTTTGTGCCCTGAGCCCAGTACGATTAGAGCAGAGGCTGGCAGGGGGGTTAAACATCATCAGCATATATGCTCTACTCCCTGCAAGGTGGGTTGCACACAAGCCACAACTATAACAGTTCCTGGAGGGGACTTGGTGGTATTTCGCTTGGCGATATGGTTGCCTATGTGCCACTTCGCTTCCTCTTTGATGCCATGTACGCTTATGCATGTGGCAGGGAGGAGGGAGGGCTGGAAAAGTGAAAAAACAGTCACTGGTTGGACAGATAATGGCCTATCCACCCCCCATATCCAGTAAGGGCACCTGCCTCCCACCCCTAGAAAAGAGTGGAATTGTGACAGCCTCTGCTGTGGGTGGCCTGGTATGTGTGGAATAGGCTATTTTTGTACACTTCCTTTTTGCACCTTACGACTCAGGTATCCTTCCAAAGTACTCACTCGGCAAGGCCTCTACTCTTTGACTGAACCCATCGCTACCAGCTTCCTCACCCGAAACACCCAGGCAGGTCTATCCCTCCAGATCACCCCATAAGGCAGGCCCACCCTCCCGTGGCAGCCTTTCTGAAATTAGAGAGGCCTACCTGATGTCACCCATGGATTCCTCTGGAGTGATGAATCGGCGTTGGGATGTGGGCCTGCCCCTGGAGTCCCCATCATTTCTGCAATGCCGTACAGGGGATTTTCTGTTTCCCCCCCAGGAGTGCAGTGGTGCAATGATGATGGAGTGGCGTGATGCTGCAGACATCCGCCACACTCCTCCCACTCGTCAGCCCAAACGTGTGTAGTACCTCCAGCTTCCACTGGGAGCCACTACTTCGCAGGATATGCCCTGAATCCCAACCCAGAGAGAGGAGGGCAGTCCACCAGACGCTCAATGCCCTTTCTCCCCTGCCGACCCCCAGTGCCCGAGCTCTTTCCCAAACTCAGGTCGCTGGCATGGCACGAGGTGAGAAGTCCAGCGCCTCAGTGCCACCGGGCTGGCCAGTGTGGAACAGGCTCTTGTGGAGCTGAAAGGAAGCTCCTCATCTTGGAGAGAGACTGGGGATGGAAATGCAATTGTGTGTGCCAGGTGCTCTGAAGTCCCCAGGGGTACAGCCATGTGGAGCTCCATGGATGGGCAGGTAGCAGCTTCCAAACCAATGAGAATGGTTCAAGAACTAACAGTGGGTCAATGGCAGGAGATTAATAAAATGTAGACGTTTCCCATCAGTACTTCAGAGCGGCACATATAAGCACCAGAATCATGCACAGAGGTTAGGCAGCTCCTAAGGAAGGGAGATCATGGGCCACCCAGCATTGGTGCACCCTCTGCTGGTCAACAAAGGGAATGCCATTGGTGTCAATTCTGAAGGCAGATGCTTGGCCACTCCCCTGGCCAGAGGAAAAGTGCAGCATTGGTGACCCCGCATGCTGGGGTAGGGAAACTGGCAGGTCTTTGTTCATGTAGACAGGGCAGAGGCAGTGCAGTTCCAATGTTCATTGCCACCATCTGCAACAATCCAACATTTTGTTTCCCGAAGACCTTTTCTTACAGCTTGAGACTGGGCCTTTTGCGGGGCAGGGGGTCAAGGCCACTCCATATCCTTACAAAGGAGGTACTCGGGCAGTGGTGTGGTGGTAGCCTCCTGCCAGAATCCAAACGTGGAAGCCAGGCTCACAATTCAAAGCCAAACATCCCCTGCAGTAGAGTGAATGCTACCTGAGTACCACTGAGCTGAGCAAATATTACGTTTGTTGAAAATTGTTTCATTTCAATACTCCAGTGAGACATGGAAGGCAATGAGGTGGGCCCTGCTCTTTTATAGTTGGGCATACATGAGAGGAAGCATAACACATTAGAAAAAATTACTCACCTTAGTAATGTTGTTTCTTCTAATGGAGTCTTGCTATATTATGACAATTGCAGTTTGTCCCACCATTAGAACTGCTCCGGAGGTGAAAGAGTTAACTTCCATGCCAGGCATGCGGCTTAGAGCGCGAGCTCGGTTAGAAAGCTCTGTCTGGATAATTTCAAACTGAAACTGTCAGATCTTATGAGCAAAACTCACTAAGGTTCTGTGTGGAAGCTAACCTACACTAGCCAACTGGCTACTTAAATATTAACACATATTCCTGGTCCCAACACCAAGACTCAAGTCAGGGGACCAGAAAATAAGATAAGATAAGATAAAATAAAACACAACACCCCAAAACCCCAAAAAGAAGGGGTGGAAAAAATAAAATGGGCATAAACAAGTGCCAACACTGGACTGCCCACCCCATACACAAGTAGAAGTTCTGAGAGGGGCAGGTTGGGGGGGAGGTCATAATATAGCAAGACTCCATTAGAAGAAACAACATTACTAAGTTGAGTAATTTTTTCTTCAAACAACATGAAGTCTTGTTATATTATGACAATTACAGACTACAGCAGTGCCTCCAAGGAGGAGGGACAGAACCTACTTAGGGAATAGGCTCTGAAGCACGGCTGTGCCAAACCGAGCATCCCTCCTGGCCTGGACATCCAGGGAGTAATGCTTGGTGAAAGTGTGTACCATTTTCCAAGTAGCTGCTTGACATATCTCTAAGATAGGGATGTCTGGCAGCAGCCAGGAGACGCAGCTGTACCTCTAGTAGAGTGAGCCCTCAGGCCTGAAGGGGAACTTTTCCCAGTTTTTGATAACAAGAGTGGATACAAGAGACAATCCACCTGGCAATGGATCTCTTAGTGGCAGGTTTCCCTTTCCCAACCTCACCATAAGTGAGAAAAAGTTGGAGGGATTCGAACCTGTGACCCTTGGTACGCTCTATATAGTAACTTAGGGCCCTCTTAACATCTAAGCTGTGCAACCTCCTCTCACCAGAGGAGGAATGGTCAGTGAAGAACACTGGAAGGAGATAGATTGATTAAGATGGAAATCTGAAACCACCTTAGGCAAAACTTCCTGTTAGTCCTAAGGACTACCTTATCCCTGTGGAAGGAAATAAAGTCAGTCTCTACTGACAAAGCTTGTAACTCACTTATGCGCCTGGCAGAAGTGATAGCTACTAGAAAACAGTTTTTCCAAGTCAAGTACTTAGCTCTGCAGAAGACAGAGGTTCAAAGGGGGTTGCATCAACTGAGCAATGCAAACATTAAGATCCCAGGCAGGGGCGGGTCCCTGAAAGGTGGATTAGTATGAAGTAATCCTTTGAAAAACTTGGAAAATACAGGGTGAGTGGAAAGAGAGGAGGGCTTTCCTGCTGAAATAAAAGCAGAGACAGCTGCCAAATGTACTTTCAGGGTAGCTGGTCTCAGACCCAAAGAATTAAGATGGACCATATAGTCCAAAACAATGGGCAAATCAGCAGATTCCGGGGAAATATGTTTCCCAGAACACCAGATGGAAAACCTTTTCCATTTAGAGTTATAAGTAGCCCTGGTGGAAGGCTTCCTAGAAGCCTTCAGGATTTCAAGAACACCTTGAGAAAGGTGTAGGTCAAAATCTAACTCCTCAAGAGCCAGGCCTTGAGGTTGAGGGATTTGAGATTCGGATACCAAACTCTCCCCTGGGCACAAGTTAACAGGTTGTGATTCCTCGGGAGACACAGGGGAAGATGGACTGCTAAGGACAGAAGGAGTGGGTACCAGGGCTGCCTGGCCCAATCTGGACCAATCAGAATAATCTTGCAAGGCTGGGATCTGATTTTGACTAGCACCTTGAATAGGAGCGGGAAGGGGGGAAGGCATATAGAAACATTCCTTCCCAATCTAGGAGAAAGGCATCCAGGGGGACTGAGCCCATCACTGGGGGCCTGCAACAAAACAGTGGAAGTTGGTGATTGTCTGGGGCTGCGAAAAGATCTATCTGAGGGGTGCCCCATCTGGTAAAAACTATCCCCAGTACTCGGGGATCCAGTGACCATTCGTGATGGCCCAGGGAAATCCTGCTGAGAGTATCTGCCAGGACATTGTCCTTTCCTGGGAGGTGAACATCTATGAGGGAAGTGTTCAGGGAATAAGCCAGAGACCACAACTTCATTGCCCCGGTGCACAAGGCCGAAGACCGAGTACCCCTTTGTTTGTTGATGTACCACATTGTAGTGGTGTTGTCTGTTCTGACTTGTACCACTTTGTTCTGAACAGATGCAGAAAACACCTGAAGTGCTAGAAAAACAGCTCTGAGTTCCAGCAGATTGATGTGGAGCAGAGATTCCTGAGGGGACCACACTCCCTGGGTGGAGAGGCCGCCCATGTGAGCTCCCCATCCCAGAAGGGACGCATCTGTAGTAAGGGTCAAGGAGTGAGATAGAGGGATGAAGGGGACCCCTAGTCTCAAATTGCTGTGATTCTGCCACCACTGAAGGGCCTGGATCAGGGTTCGAGTCACTGGGATCAACTTGGAAAGGGGGATCTTTTCTCTGAGACCAAAAGGCTCTCAAGTGAAACTGAATGTCCCTCATCTGAAATCTTGCTCCTTGCACTACAGCTGTGGAAGCAGCCATGTGTCCTAGTAGCTGTAAGAAGTGCCATGCTGGTCGAGAGACCTGCAGAGTGAAGGAGGAGGCCAGGGCCACTAGGTTCCTTACCCTTTCTAGGGGCAGGAAGGCTCTGGCCTGCTTTGTGTCCAATTCTGCACCTATGAAGGTGAGTATCTGGACAGGTTCCAGAACTGACTTTGGAAGATTGAGAAGAAAACCCAGAGAGGTGAGCAGCTGCTGGGTAACTTGCAGGTGTGATTTGACCTGGGGTCTGGAGACTGACCTACAATGAGCCAGTCGTCTAGGTAGGGAAAGATGGCAATCTTCTGCCTCCTTAAATGAGCAACTGCTACTGCTAGACATTTTGTGAATACCCTTGGGGCAGAGGTAAGGCCGAAGGGCATTGCTCTGAACTGGTAATGGCCTGAGGGCAGTTCGAATCTGAGGTACTTTCAGTGGGAGCTTCTGATGAGAACATGGAAATAGGCATCCTTGAGGTCCAGGGAAGCTAGCCAGTCCCCTGGCCTTAGAGAAGGTAAAATCATTGCCAGAGTCACCATTTTGAATTTTGGTTTCAAAAGGTGCTTGTTCAGATGTCTTAGGTCCAAAATGGGCCACCATTCTCCTGTCTCTTTTGGGGTAAGGAAGTACCTGGAGTATAGACCCTTGCCCTGCTGTAAGGGAGAAACACTTTCTACAGCTCTGAGAGCCAGGAGGGTTGAGACTTCTGTTTCTAAGGCAAAGGTCTCTAGAGGGTTTGCAGGTGGAAAAGATCTGATTCTCATCTTTGGAAATTTTTTTGAAGCTGAGAACCAGACCCTGGCTTACTACTTCCAGGACCCACTTGTCTGATGTTAGAGACTCCCAGTCCTGAACGAAGTAAGCCAACCTGCCCCCTACAGGTAATGGAGAACCGGCCCTGGGCACCCCATCAGGGTGCCTGTTTGGCAGGGGCTTTAGGCTGAGGGGTGGGAGCAGACCTGCTTGCACCCCGTCTGCCTCTCCCTCTGAAGAACCCCCTCTGAGCATAAACAGAGAGGCCTGGTTTGGTAAAAGGCCTGTGAAAGGCCTACCTCACCCTGGGGGTCTGCCCTCTGAGGAGTGGCTTGCCGCCTCCTGGCTTGTGCACTCCTATAAGTTGTCCTATATTCATCCATTTTCTTCATGTAATTCTCTGTCTGCTCCCCAAACAGAGAATTTCCTACCACAGGAAAATCCATAGCCTTAGTCTGGGTATCCTGTGACAAACTAGTACACCTGAGCCAAGCCAACCTACGAAAGGCCACAGATGTAGCCATGACTCTAGAGGATACATCATTAGAATCCACAGCAGCATGGAATTGCACCTTGGATGCCTCAATACCATCAGCAGCCACCTGCTCCAACTCCTTAGCAAGCTGGCCAGGGGCCTGTTTGGCCAAAGTCATGACAGTGTCCCATCTAGATTTTTGGTATCTTGCCACATAAGCCATGTAATTTGCTTGTCTGATTCCCAAGGACGCTGCCATGTATTGTTTTTTAGCCATGGCATCAATCTTCCTGGAGTCCTTGTCAGGAGGATGTGAAGCCAGGGGAATATTAGCCTTATCACAGGCTGCAGCCTGAACTACCCCAACATGACTGCATTGCTGTGAAAGGAATTCTGTATCAGGACCTGACAAAGTGAACCTCCTGTCCATCTTCTTGTCCACAGGAGGCACAGAATTAGGAGCTTTTAAATTTTTTATTGTTTGTTTCCTAAGTGATTTATGTAAAGGGATAGACAATCTCTTAGACTCTGGGATATCCATCATTTCCACAAAATCAGGTTCCTCTTGCTCATCCATAGCTTCCTCCAATGGGAGCTGGAGGGTTTCAGCAACCTTTTTATAAAACAGAAAGTGAGAAGGGGACTCAGAAAGCGTAGGGGGAGATTCTAAAGGTCTGTCTGGGGAGATGTCCGGTTCAATGGGCACATCCAGACTCTCAAAGTCACATTCACACTGTTCATAATCATCCTCCCCCTCCTCTGGTTCATAAAACTCTTCTATATCATATTCTTGAACCGGTGGAACCAGCCGAACCGACCTTTTGCCAGACAGTGGCGGTTCAGACGGAACCGGAGAAAGTGACTGGACAATTTGTATAGCTTTTGCTATCTCTGCAGCAGTTGGAGAAGGGATTTTAGACTCCACACCTGCTGATTTTCTAGTTTTCTTTGCTGGAACTGGCTCCTCAGAGTCAGCCTTACGTTGGCCCGAGGAAGTCTCACCCTGGTCAGAGGGCACTCCCTCCGGTTCGGTTGGCACCGAACCGGGCTGGCCATCCGGGTCAGCGGACTTTTTGGCCTCTCGTTCCCTGAGCCTGCCAACTCTCTTATCCAGGGTGGCTGCAGGGAAATTCTTACAATTCTGGCAGTCTGAATTGAGGTGGTCAAACCCCAGACAATATACACATGTGGTGTGTGGGTCAGCCTTGGCAAAGGCTTCCCCACAGACACTACAGTGTTGAAACCCAGTGGGCCCGGTTTTTCTTTTGGGTTTCTCAGACATGATGCCAGCCTAACCAAAAAACTTGCCCTTTTAACGGCGCTCTAAGCTCCATGCCTGGCATGGAAGTTAACTCTTTCACCTCCGGAGCAGTTCTAATGGTGGGACAAACTGCAATTGTCATAATATAGCAAGACTTCATGTTGTTTGAATCAGTCATTTCTTTTCCTTTTTTCATTGTCCTGTGTCCTGGCCAAATTTCCCCCCTTTCATTAATAATACCACCAACAGCTTAATCTGGTTCAAGATCAGTTGGCATTCATCTGTATCCCCCCCCACCCAGGGGTTGTGCCTGAAAACAGGCAGGATTTGTCTAGTGCACTTACCAGGTCAACAAAAACTAAAATAAAATACAATGTTATTCATATTCAGAAGACCTTTGTGCTCAAAGCCCTTTTTCAAAGGTGTCCAAGTCATGAAACATAATACGTAATGCAATACAATAAATAACAAGCAGTGGTGCATAAAACAAGTCGACAGCTTATCAAACTAAAAAATATATAAAACAGATTAAATGAAGTAATAAAACAAACTCAAGTTAATTGCACCTACACAACATTTTGTCATAAAAGTAATATCTCAGATGTTTTGTAAATGAAAATACGGAAGGAATTTCCCACGTCAGTAGCTAGGGAGTTCCATAATTTAGCAGCCCTCTTAAGGAAAGACCTGTGCTCTAGAACTTGGAGCCTGCCACCACACATTGCTCAAGTAGCGTACCTGTTGGATACAAAGGCAAAACATTTTTGAATGCCAATTGGCACGTATCCTAGTACATCCATTCTACACAACAATGCCAACTGGAAGGGCACTCAGTGGTAGAAAAATCAACCAATTTGATGTACAGATCACATGTATGAGTGTCACACTTACGATCAAGTACAAGTTTACAAACTCGACTAAAAGCCAAGAGGATTTTCTCAAGGGCAACTTTGCTAACAGCAGAATACACCACTACATCATAGTCAGTAACTGGTGTTGTTAGACTCTGGACCAACGAGGTCTAAGGTTTGAGGATGAAAAGGAGTCTCGGGTCCCTCATGTTTGCTGGATGAAGGGGATCTGTGATTGACTCCTGCACAGTGCAGTGATACAGCAAGATGAGTGAAGTAATCACGTAATAAAACTTCACCCTCCGAATGAAGCAAGTGTGAATTGTACAATCCACAAATTTTATTTTTATTTATATTTCACCAGGAAAGACATACTGAGCTGAGGAGCTCATTTTCAGATGCATCCTGGGGGGAGGGGGGGAGGAAAAGTTGTATAAGAGAGGCAATTGTGTACTGAGCTGGGCTAAACCCTTGGATCACTTGGGGCTCCCAAATGTAGGATGACTAGGGCACAGACTAGGTAAAGAGGACCATGACTGGTCACTTAGGTGGAGTTTAAACCTGGACTATGTTGGCAATTGTAGCGCTGCTCCCCATTCAAGGATATTAGCTGGGCATAATCAGGACACCCCCTTCTGTGGGCATTGGTAGGAAGTGCTATACTCCATGCCAGGGCATATTTAGGGGGCACCACAGGTTAGACAATGGATTTTTAAGATAGCATTCTAAAAAGGGAGTTTATAATTATTAGGGGAACATAGTTACCACTAGACTGGTAAGCTGCCCCTCAGAGGGATCTAGTACCATACCTGGACTGTGGAGCTCCCAGAAGCTGGGTGCCTCAGTGATCCAAGGGTTCAGCATGTAGAGAGGTATCAGGTATCACAAGGCTGCCAAGGGCACCAATACTGTTCATCAGCACTGCGGGATGGGACCAGAAACAGTGGCTTGATCAGAGCTGAGTGTTGCAGTCAGAAAGTGTAAACGAACACTTCTGCTGGAGCCTCAGATAAAAACTTGGAATGAGTTTGGGAATGTTTTGTGGCCCAAAGACAGCATAGTGCTCTTATTGCAGGGACCCCATATTCCCCAAGGGATGCTAGCAGCCAGAAAAGAACAAAAAAGGAAGGCACCACTCATCTTGAGAATAATTCCACAATTCCACTCTTTTAATGAATAAAAAATGGACAAAAGGACATGCTGTGGTACACAGCAGCCGCACTCACACCACCAGGCACCAACAGATCTCACCAATTTTGCTCAGCAGAGCCTCCTCAGGGATCAGTACGGCATTGAAATCTGTGCTCCTTAAATAGTAATTTATTTAAAGTGATATACATATTACAACCACTTAATACCAAAAGTGCAAATTTTGCACATATTACATATAATTAAAACCCAAGAGCAGTTACATACAGATGTGTTGTCTTCACTAGGGCAGATGATTATTATTAGGGATGCTAGTAGGGGAGGAAGGGTATTCCCAATACCTTTTTCACCCTGGAAGCTGGCAGGATATAGTACTCACAGTAGGGTGAGAGATTACTGTTGGACATTCTGTGGCATTTTGCAGAAAATGGATGTTCACATCAGAACTTATCCTGAGTACAGATGAACTGTGGGATCACTGAATGAGTCACATGCAGCTGTAAATTAACTGAACTTGTATCAGTTTGCAGTTGTTAATCCTTCTACTGTCAGAAGCATTTCTGTGGGGCACCACCCTTCTTAAAAATCAAGTACTCCTACATTCCAGATCTCACCTAAATGTGCTGTCGGCTCCTGCATAAACCTAGAAACACAGACTTTGTTGGCAGAAAAGGGCCGCTTGGCCCACCCATTCTGCACAGATGGTCCCTGCCTAGTCTGTCTTAACAGACCCTAATTGATCTCCAGCAACCCTCCCTCTTCCCTCCTCTCTGCCTATTTACCGATTTTCCCATGTCTATCCCATGCATGCTTGAAGACCCCTACTGTTTTCACCTCCACCACTTCAACTGGCAGTCTATTCCAGGCATCTACCACTCTTTCAGAGTAGTATTTTCTCACATCCCTTTTAACACCCCCCCCCCCCAGATTTATTGCATAGCTGTGGTCCTGATACTCTTCCTCATTAGAACAAGACTTATTTATTTATTTGATAACTGGGAAGGTACACTGGTCCGAGTGACCATTTTCAGGTACGACCCAGGCCATCTAGATGGCACATTGAATACAAGAAATACATGAGGTTCAGTATACAGTACATAGGTAACTGCAGTACACTTGAAGGCGATACTTGAAGTCAAGCAGTTCAGACAGATAATTGGTACAATAGGACCAACATACAAGTGAAAATGATTCCCCTCCTGCACCCTTACCCCCCCCCCGAGGTGCTTGTAGGTCTCTATCATGTCCCCTGTTGCTCTCTTCTTCTCCAGAGTGTATATGCTGAGATCCCTCAGTCTCTCCTCAAAGGGCTTTTAGTGCAACCCCTGCACCATTTTAGTTGCCCTCCTCTGGACTACCTACACCCTATGTCCTTGCTGAAGTGAGGCCTCCAGAACTGGACACAATACTCCAGGTGGGTCTCACTAATGACCGATACAGTGGCAACACCACCACCCTCTTCCTGCTGGAGGTACTTCTCCCAGTGCATCCCAGCATCACACTGACCATACCCACTACTTTGTCAAACTGCCCTGCCACTTTGAGGTCTTCAGATATGATAACCCCAAGGTTTCTTTTGTGCTTAGTGATTGACAGTACCCTTCCCCCCATCCTATACTCATGTCCTAGGTTCTTATGCCCCAGGTGCATGAAACATAGAGAAAGAAACAGAATTTGACAGCAGATAGGGGCCATGTGACCCACCTAGTCTGCCCATTTTTCTCTACCTACTGTATAACCGCAGACTCTTCTTGATCTCCAATCCAACCCCCCCCTTGCTTTGCCGCTAAGGTTCCCTTATGCCTATCCCATGCATTCTTGGACCCCGCTACAGTTTTTGCCGCCATCACCTTTGCCAGAAGGCTATTCCAGGCATCCACCACTATTTCTGTGAAGTACTTCCTCACATCTCCCCTGAGTCTATCCCCTCCAGCTTCGTGGCATGACCCCTTGTTCTTGAGCATCTTTTTTTCAGTAAAATACTACCATCTTGCACCTTATTTACATCTGTGAGTTATTTGTAAGCCTCTGTCATAACTCCCTCTCCCTCCTTTCTTCTAGGGTGTACATATTGAGGTCCTTCAGTCTTTTCTCATATGGCTTTTGATGCAGACCCTGCACCATTTTGGTTGCCCTTTTCTGGACTGCCTCTACTCTGTCTACGTCCTTCCAGAGATGAGTTCTCCAGAACTGGACACAGTACTCTAAGTGAGGTCTCATCCATGATCTATACAGAGGTAACACCACCTTCCTCTTTCTGCTGGTAACACCTCTCCCTATGCACTCCAGCATCCCACTAGCTCTCCCAACTGGCTTGTTACACTGCTTGGCCACCCTTAGGTCATTGGATATGATTACCTTAAGTTTCTTTCCTGTTTGATGATCATCAATATCACTCCCCCCGTTTTGTACTCTGCTGCTGGGTTTCTGTGTCCTAGGTATATGATTTTGCACTTTTTTTGCATTGAAACTTAGCTGCCATACTCTTGACCACTCCTCTATCTTTCTCAGATCGCTACTCATTTTTTTCACCCATCCTTACATGTCTGCCCTATTGTAGACTTTAGTTTCATCCGCAAAAAGGTAGATTTTCCCATCCAGCCCCTCTGCAATGTCACTAATAAAGACATCAAAGAGGACCGGTCCCAGTACTGAACCACGTGGCAACCCACTGGTCACCTCCCTTCCCGGAGTGAACTCTGTTTATCACCACCCTCTGCTGCCTGTCTCTTAAACAATTTCTTACCAAGTTTACAACCTTTGAACCCACTCCTAGGCTGCTTAGCTTACAGTACTTACGATTCTCCTATGTGGAACGGTGTCAAAGGCCTTACTGAAATGAAGATCAGCCAACATATACTGCTCTACCCTGATCCAATGCCCTGATCACTCAGTCAAATAAATCTATCAGATTCATTTGACACGACCTCCCCCTTGTGCATCCATGCTGCCTGGGATCTTGTAAGCCACTGGAGTCAAGATATTCCACAATCCTTTTCTTCAGTAGTGATTCCATTAATTTCCCTACCACAGACTTCAAGCTGACTGGCCTGTAGTTTCCAGCCTCCTCCGTGTTGCCACTTTTGTGAAGTGGGACTACATCTGTTCTCCAGCCCTCTGGAACCACTTCTGTCTCCAGTGAGTGGTTGAACATGACTGTCAGAGGTGCAGCCAGCACTCACTGAGCTCCCTCAGCATCCTTGGATGAACCCTGTCTGGCCCCATTATCTTGTCCACTTCCAGATCTGCAAGTTCCTTCAGGACTCTCTCCTCTAAAAATGGTGGCTACCTCCCTTTCTTCGATGCTCCTGTTAGTTTTCTGTGGTCCCTCACCTTCCCCTTCCTCTGTGAACTGGTGAACATGTCTGTAATTTACAAACTGTTTTTTACTCAATTTATGTTATTATGTTGTTATATATTGAAGTCTATCTAATTTGTTGTATCTCAACCTGTTTATAACCATTTATTGTCTGACGTGGAGCCTTTGTAAAAGAGTCTTTGACTCAAAGGTTTGTAATTACGAGAATTCAATAAATAAAAAAATAAAGAAATAAACACAGAACAAAAGTATTTTTTCAGGATGTCTGTTTTTTCCTGGCTCTCCCTCCACCCCTCATCGCACCCCTGTTCTTAGCCTTACAATCCCTTCCCTGGTTCTCCTTTTCACACTCACATATCTAAACAAACTCTGGTCAGAGCCAATAGGGCTGCAGCTCAGTAATTTGGGGTACAAATATTGAAAATGTGCTTTTTAATATTTTACACCAAATGTTTAACATAGTCTTGTTACGACCCTGTCTCATGAAGAAGGGCAGAGAAAATGTGCAGCTCCTGGGCTAAAGGTGACTTTGCACAGGTACTGCAAAATCAACTTTCAGGATGCAGAAACACATATTGGGCAGGAGATGAAAAATGACAGCTGTGACATTCATGAGGTGCTGTAAAGAAATGACAATGTGGAAAAGTTGGGGTAAAAATACTGAATGGTACGGTACCAAATACATGAGCCAGCATCTGCAAAATTCAACAAAGTCTTATGACTTTGTTTTTATATGTTTACACCAAATTTAAAACATAGTCTTCTTATGACCCTGCCTCATGAATAAGGTCAGAGAAAATTTTCATCTCCTATCTGAGAAGTGATTTCGTGCAGGAACTGCGAAATCACCTTTTGGGATGTAAAAAACATTTTGGCCAGGATTTGAAAAAATACAGATGTCACATTTATAAGGTGCTGCAGCAATATGGCTATGTTACAAATTTGAGTTAAAAATATTGAAAATTACCAAAGTTACGAGTCTGCATTCACAAAATTCAACATAGGCTCAAAACTTTATTATTTTTTGGGTCTTTTTACACCACATTTTCAACATAACCTTTTTGAGGCCCCACATTATGAAGAAGGGCAGAGAAAATGTTCAACTCCTGGCTGGAGGTGATTTCACACAGATATTGCAAAATCGCCTTTCGGGACAGATCTACCTAAAGCCAGTGCAATTGTTCATGAAGTAGGGTCCCAAAGAAGGCATGTTGAAAATTAGGGCCAAAAATATGCAAAAGTGCCCACGTTATGCCACTAAGTTGAAAACCCCATTGAAATACATTAAAGCACATTCCTGTTGCTTCAGTTCGCAGTCCGACTTTGAAGAGTGAAGATGTGTCTGTGGTCCAGAGAGGATTACAGCGTTGGATCTCCCAGTGGGTAAGTAAGGTCTTGGAGGAGTGTGGGGTGGTGGGTGCTGAGTGGGAGGGTCAGGTGGGGGGAAGTTATGGCCAAATAAGACATCAATGGATGGTTTTCTTTTTGCAGGGTTGTGAAAAAATAAGAACACATCATGGAGGATTTCTCATCATTACACTGGGTAATTGGACACCCCAGTGTCACGCTTCTGGTTCTGGGTGTGTGTGTGTGTGGGTGGTGGTGAGAGGAGGGTTGGGTGGTATATATATATATATATATATATATATATATATATATATATATATATATATATATGTAATCACAAGAAATAGCCACCCATGCATGGTAGTGGGGGAGAGGATCAGCAAAAACCATCTGGGCATCTGATCATGGACACTAGAAATTTTAGCACCCCAGTGTCACTCTTATGTTTGTGGGGGGCATGGGGTGATGGGTGCTGAAGGAGGAAAGATGGGTGGGGGGAATAACTCTAATTTAAAGAAAAAGAATGACAGTCACAGTTTTTCCACTATGAAAAGATGGCTACCAACCTCACTGACATATGCAACTATTAGCACATGTACTGTAGAAAGTGGTGGCCATCTTGCACATGGTGGAATGTGATGTGACTGCCATTTCCTTTTTTTCTTAAAAATTAGAGTTATTCCCCCATCTGACCTTCCCTCTCAGCACCCACTACTCCACACCCCTCAAAACATAAAAGTGACACTGGGGGTGCCCAGTTCCCCAGTGTTGTGATCAGGACACCCCCAATGTTTTTTGTGAAGGAAAAATAGTGCAGAGTGAGTGAAGTGCTTCACCTCCATGGATGTGAAGGTGACTGTGGGGCAACTCCATCATGTTGTTCATTCACAAAGAATGTGAGGAATGCAGAGTCTTTTTCTCAAAACAAGAGGTCTGCAGGCCTCTGCCCACTACAGCCCTAAAAATGCCTTGTCCCATTTTGTTACTGCTTGGACTATTCTCTCCTCCATTTGCACCTTTGTGCTCCTTACTGCTTTCTTTGCCTCCCTCTGTTTCTCCTGTTACACTTCCATATCCTCCTCCCCACTGTGTCTCTTTATACCTCCTGAATACTATTTTTTTTTGCCCATACCTTCCCAGTCACCTCTTTGGAGAATCAAAATGGTCTCTTTCCCCTCTTGCTTTTGCTCACTTGCCTGAAGCAGGGGTTTGTTGCCCTCAGTATGGCCCCTTTTAGCTTCACTCAATGTTCCTTCACTCCACCTAAGTCCTCTCCCCCTGCCAGGGCATCCCTAAGGCACTCACCCAGCTTTTTTAAATTGTCCCTACTGAAGTTTAGGACCCTCACCCTCGTGTGGCTTGATTCTGCCACAGTTCTTACATTGAACCACACTGTAAGGTGATCACTGGTCCCCCAGGTGGCCTCCCACCATGACGTCTGTAACCCTGTCCCAATTAATGAGTACAAGGTACAGTATTACCCCATCATGAGTGGGTTCACTTACTAGTTGCTTGAGGAATGTCCCCTGCAGGGAGCCCAGAATGTCCCTGCTTCCGCTGAAGCTGCTGCTAGGAGACTCCAGTCTACATTCAGCAGATTGACATGCCCTACCACTGGCGCCTCTCCTTTACTTGTCATCTTTTGGATGGCTTCCACCAGAACCTTATCCAGCTCCCCACTGTGCTGGAGGTCTTAACATTGAACCCCAACTGCCATGTTTTTGACCACGCCTCTAGTTTCCCAAGATCCCTATGCTTTCTTTCCACCCTCCTGATTGTCCACCATATTACAGATTTTGGTATCATCTGCAAAAAGACATACTTTACCTTCCAGTTCATCTGCAGCATCACTTATGATGACATTGAAGAGGACCACTCCTAGTACTAAGCCCTGCAGCACCCCACTGATCACTCCTCCATTATTAAAGTGAGTGCCATTAACCACCACCCTGTTGCCTGTCTGATAACCAGTTTCAGCTGGATTGGCAACTTACTAATTTGAAAAAAATATGTTTATTGTTACATTTACCATGGGGGGAGGCAGAGTGTGCTCTGACTTGTTGTTTTTGTTCATGTATGCCACACACAGAAGCACCCCTCATTTGAAATCCCATTTATAGTTTCTGAATGAGCAAGGGTGAGCAGTTAACCTTGGATAAAGTGTGTAAATGGAGAAGAATGGCTTTCTCATTTAACTATCTCCCCACCAGATACCTGAGCATTGGCTGGGGACACACTTTAATTAAGCCAATTTTAGGCTGATGCACCCTATAAAGGTAAGCCACTTGAGGCAGATGCAGTTTAGAGTAGGGACCCAGCTAGTGGGTGGTCTACCTGAATGCTGGTAGCTGGGAAAATTCACAGCAGGGCCCTGAAGTGAATACCAAGAGACCCCCACTCCTTTTGAAATTAAATTAGCGAGTTGCCTATCCAGGCTGAAAAAATATGTTTATTATTACATTTACCATGGGGTGATGGGGTTAGGGTGTGCTCTGACTTGTTGTTTAGGTAGGTAGGTAGGCAGGTAGGTTGGGAGGTGCATAGGTAGGTAGATAGGCAAGTAGGCAGGTAGGTAGGCAGGCAGGAAGGTAGAGAGGTAGGTGGGTGGCCACTGGGCTATTTTATGCTATGATTTTCTATGTTTCATTAACCCATTACTGTGCAGCCTTAAAGCATGCCAGGACACATTTGGATATCGCATGACTGTGACTTGTGAACAGGCACTCTCGAATACTGAAAGGTTTGTGAAGGCATTAAACAGGCATTAGTGCTGTGCTAGTCAATGCATCCACAAACCTGGTTTTGCTGCCAAAGCTCTGTAACCCCCCCAAAAATGATCACAGTCCTGATTGGTATCAATGTAATCCCTGGTAGTCTAACACCCCCAACCACTGATCACACATTTGATTATTGGTAAATTCCTCCCTTGCAGTATAGTGGCTCCCTTCCCCCACCACAAGTCTGAGCATTGCTCCTTCCTTTGTAGTCTAGTATCATACTGGGTATCATACTCGGGTATCATAATGCATATCATATTGGGTTTCATACTGGGTATCACAGTGGGGTATCATACTGTGTATCATGCTGAGGTATGATACCGGGTATCATACTAGGGTATCATACTGGGTATCATATTGGGTTTCATACTGGGTATCATACTGGGGTACCATACTGTGTATCATACTGGGTATTATACTGGGGTATGATACTGGGTATCATACTGGGGTATGATATTGGGTATCATACTGGGGTATCATACTTGGGAATCATACAGGATATCATATTGGGTATCATACTGGGTATCACACTTGGTATCAAACAGTGTATCATGCTTAGTATCATACTGGGTATCATACTGGACATCATACTGGGGTATCATACTGTGTAAAATACTGGGTATCATACAGGGGTATCAAGCACAGTATCATATTGGAATATCATACTGGGGCATTCTACTGGCTATCATACCGGGGTATCATGCTGGGTATAATACTGGGGTATCGTACTGTGTATCATACTGGGTATCATACTTGATATCATACTGGGGTATCATACTGGATAACATACTAGGTATCATACTGGGGTATCATACTGGGTATCATACTGGGGTATCATACATAGTATCATACTGGGTATCATTCTGGGGTATCATGCTGGGTATCATACTGTGTATCATGCTGACTATCATCCTGGGGTAACATCCGGTGGTATCATACTGGGTATCATGGGGGGTATCATACTTAGTATCATACTGGCTATCATCTTAATCTGGTTCAAGGTCAGTTGGCATTCATCTGTATCCCCTTCCCCTGGGTCGTGCCTGAAAATAGGCAGGATTTGTCTAGTGCACTTACCCGGTCAACAAAAGCTAAATAAATAAATAAATAAATCATACTGGGTATCATACTGAGGTATCACACTGGGTATCATACTGTGTATCATACTGGGGTATCACACTGTGTATCAAACTGGCTACCATACTGAGTATCATACTGGAGTATCACACTGGGTACCATATGGGGTATCATATTTGGTATCATACTGGGTATCAAATGGGGTATCATATTTGGCATCATACTGGGGTATCATATTTAATATCATACTGAATATCACACTTTGGTATCATACTGGGGTATCACACTGGGGAATCATACTGGGGTATCATACTGGGTATCATACTGAGTATCATACTGGGGTATCACACTAGGGCATTCTACTAGCTATCATACCGGGGTATCATGCCGGGTATAATGCTGGGGTATCATACTGTGTATCATACTGGGTATCATACTTGATATACTGGGGTATCATACTGGATAACATACTAGGTATCATACTGGGGTATCATACTGGGTATCATACTGGGGTATCATACATAGTATCATACTGAGTATCATGCTCTGGTATCATGCTGGGTATCATACTGGGTATCATGCTGAGTATCATCCTGGGGTATCATCCAGTGGTATAATACTGGGTATCATACGGGGTATCTTACTTAGTATCATACTGGCTATCATACTAGGCATCATACTGGGTATCATACTAGGGTATCACACTGTGTATCATACTGGGTACCATACTGAGTATCATACTGGAGTATCATACTGGGTACCATATGGGGTATCATATTTGGTATCATACTGGGTATCAAATGGGGTATCATATTTGGCATCATACTGGGGTATCATATTTTGTATCATACTGGATATCACACTTTGATATCATACTGGGGTATCACACTGGGTATCATACTGGGGAATCATACTGGGCTCATACTGGGTATCATACTGAGTATCATACTGGGATATCACACTAGGCATCATACTGGAGCATCATACTGTGTATCACACTGGGTATCATACTGGGCATCATGCTGGGATATCACACTGGGTATTATACTGGGGTATCATATTGGGGTATCATGCTGTGTATCATACTGGGGTATCAGTATGGATATCATACTGCGTATCATACTGAGAATCATGGGGTATCATATTGGGTATCATACTGGGGTATCATACTGTGTATCATACTGGGGTATCATATTGGGGTATCGTACTTAGTATCATACCGGGGTACCATACTGAATATTATACTGGATATCATACTAAGGTATCATACTTAGTATCATACTAGGTATCATAATTGTGTATCACACTGGGTATCATACTAGGGTATCACACTGAGGTATCATACTGGTTATCACATTGGGTATCATACTGGGGTGTCATACTGGGTATCATACTGGGGTATCACACTGGTTAACATACTGGGGTATCATACTGGGTTATCATACTGGGGTATCATGCTGTGTATCATACTGGGGTATCACTTCAGGTATCATACTGGGTTATCACACTGTGTATCATACTTGGCATCATACTGAGAATCATACTGAGGTATCATACTGGGTAATCATACTGGGGTATCACACAGGGCATCATACTGGGTATCAAAATCTGTATTATAGTAGGTAGTACACTGAGTATCATACTGGATATCATACTGGGGTATCACACTGTGTATCAGACTGGGTATCATACTGGATATCATACTGGGGTATCATACTGGATATCATACAGGGTATCATACTGGGTATCATACTGAGGTATCATAGTGGGGTATCATACTGTTCATCATACTGAGGTATCATACTGTGTATCATGCTGGGTATCATACTTAGTATCATACTGGATATCATACTGGGTATCATACAGGGGCGTCATAATGGGGTATCACATTGGGTATCATGAAGGGGTATCATACTGGGGTATCACACTGGTATCCTGCTGAGGTATCACACTGTGTGTCATACTGGGTATCATACTGTTTATCATACTGGGTATCATACTGAGTATCGTACTGGGTATCATACTGGCTATCATACTTGGTATCGTACTTAGTATCATACTGGATATCATACTTCATAGCATACTGGGGTATCACGCTGGAGTAATACACTGGGTATCATACTGTGTATAATGCTGTGCATCATACTGGAGTAGCACACTGTTTATCATACTGTGGTATCATTCTGAGGTATCATATCGGGTATCACATTGGGGTATCACACTGTGTATCATACTGGGTATCATGCTGATTATCACAGGGGTATTATACTAGATATCATACTGGGGTTTCATACTGTGTATCATACTGTGGTATCATACTGGGTAGTATACTGGGGTATCATGCTGGGGTATCACACTGTGTGTCATACTGGATATCATACTTCGTATCATACTGGGTAGCATATTGAGCATCATACTGGGTATCATAGTGGCTATCATACTTGGTATCATATGTAGTATCATACTGGATATCATACTTCGTATCATACTGGGGTATCTCACTGGGGTAATACACTGGGTATCATACTGGGGTATCATACTGTGTATAATGCTGTGCATCATACTGGAGTATCACACTGTTTATCATACTGTGGTATCATTCTGGGGTATCATATCATGTATAATATTGTGGTATCATAGGTATCATAGGTGTATTCAAGCCAGAGGATAGAATACTATCCCATAAGGCTTGCCATCCAAATTTTCATATGAACATTTTTTGTTACCAAAATGTTTGTCAATCCCATTCTTGAATTTGTTCATGGTGGTACAATTGACGAGTTCCATCAGTAATGTGTTCCAAACTCCAACTACTCTACAACTATACCATTGTTTCCTAAAATTATGCTCCCATGTTTTTTGGAGAAATTGTTTCTTATGCTTTCTTGTACTTAATCTACCAATGTTTTTCATGAGTCCCAATTCCTCCATTAAATTTACATCATTCATATTTTTATATAGGAAGCACAAATCACCCCTTAATCTGCGATAATATAAAGAGTAAAGATTGAGGCTGACTAGTCTATCATGATAACTTTTGTTCGATAATCCTTTTATTTGCTTTGTTAACTTCCTCTGAACCCTTCTATTGATAAAATGTCTTCCCTGTTTTGAGGTGACCATACTTGAACACAGTACTCCAAGTGAGGTCTCACCAATGCACTGTAGAGAGGAATCAGCACATTTCTATCCCTACTTGCTATGTGTTTGAGTATACAATTAAGGTTTTGAATTGCCTTCCTAAGTTGAATCTTACAGTGTGATCTGAAGTTCATGTCATTTGTAACAGTAATTCCCAAATCCCTTTCCTCTTTCACTACCCCCAGAGTGGTAATATCCAATAGATATTCCTCTTCCTTATTGTTCTTTCCATGGTGCATAACCTTGCATTTAGTTTTATTTAATACTAACTTATTTGAGTAAGTCCATTCATATATTAAATTTAAAGCATGTTGTATGGTAGCTTTTTGTTCAGCATCATTAACAACTAGGCCCAGTCTACAATCATCAGCAAATTTATACATCCAAATGTTATTATTTCTAATTTTTAGTGAAGCGATGTATATATTAAATAAACTGGGGCCCAACACTGAACCCTGTGGGACACCACTAGTAATAGAAGCCCAAGCAGAGTATTCCCCGTTAATGACTACTCTCTGCCTTCTATCTAGAAGCCAATTTGAGACCCATTGACAGATATTACTAGACAATTTAATGCCTTCCAGAACTGCTAGTAATTCCCTATGAGGAAATTTATCGAATGCTTTAGCGAAATCTAGGAAAATTACGTCCACCGAATTTCCCACATCCATCTCCCTATTCACTTTCTCGTAGAAGGCCAATAGATTAGTCTGGCACGATCTATTTTTTGTGAATCCATGTTGAATGGGATCAATTAGATCCCATCTCTCCAGATGTTCTAATAGGGTATCTTTAATTAATCCCTCCATTATCTTTCCTAATGTTGAGGTCAGGCTAATGGGTCTAACATTTTCAGGTGATGTTCTGGGTCCTTTTTTAAGGATAGGTACAATATTAGCTCATTTGCAATCATTGGGGACCATTCCCATATCAATAGATGCTTGAAAAATATAAGTAATTGGTTGTACTAACTCATATGCCAATTCCTTCAAAATCCTAGGATGCATTCCATCCAGACCAGGGGATTTATTAGCATCAAGACTAGCTAATTGCTTATATATAGTGTTAGAATTTAATATGATTGAACCAGGTACAGAAGGTCTACCAATAATGTATGAATCTGCATCATTAGTGTTGTATACTGAACAAAAATAATTGTTCTGGATGTTGGCCATCTGTTGGTTAGTAGAAGTAGGTCCTAATTCAGTGGTAAAGGGCCCTATGCTACTTGGGGACTTCCTCTGTTTATTAATGTATGAAAAGAAAGATTTTTTTATTATTCAGTACCCTATCTGCAAGGTTTACTTCACATTGGGCTTTAGCTTTCCTAATAGTCACTTTTACTTCCTTAAGACATTCTTTATATTCAGTATGTATTTTTACTGTTTTGGATATTTTTAATTTCATTTTTAGTATCACATGGAGTATCACAGGGGTATCATACTACATATCATACTGGGGTTTCATACTGTGTATCATACTGGGTGTCATACTGGGTATCATACTGGTGTGTCATACTTAGTATCATATTGGGTATCATACAGAGTATCATGCTGGGGTATCATACTGTGTATCATTTTCTGGTATCACACTGTGTATCATACTGGGTATCATACCGAGTATCATACTGGGTATCATATTTGGTATCATACTTAGTATCATACTGGCAACATACTTTGTATCATACTGGGGTATCACACTGTGAATCATACAGGGATATCATAATGGGTATCATACTGGGGCAGAATACTGTGCATCATACTGGAGTATCGCACTGTCTGTCATACTGTGGTATCATGCAGGGTATCAAACCGGGTATCATATTGGGGTATCACACTGTGTATCATACTGAATATCATAGGGGTATCATACTGGGTATCATACTGGGGTATCATACTGTGTATCATACTGGGGTATCATACTTAGTATCCTACTGGGGTATCATACGGGCATCATACTGGGATATCAAACCAGGGTATCATATTAGGGTACCATACTTTGTATCATGCTGGTGTATCATAATGGGGTATCAAACTGGGTATCATACTAGGGTATCATACTGGGTATCATGCTGGGGTATCATACTGGGGAATCATACTGGGTATCATACTATGTGTCTTACTGGGCATACTATTTGGTATCATACAGGGGTATCATACTGGGTATCATACTTGGTATCATATTGGGTATCATATGTAGTATTATACTGGATATCATACTAGGTATCATACTGGGGTATCATACTGTGTATCATAGTGGGGTATCACACTAGGTATCATACTGGGTATCATGCTGAATATCACAGGGGTATCATACTAGATATCATACTGGGGTTTCATACTGTGTATCATACTGGGGTGTCATACTGGGTAGTATACTGGGGTATCAAGCTGGGGTACCACACTGTGTGTCATACTGGATATCATACTTCATATCATACTGGGTATCATATTGAGTAGCATACTGGGTATCATACCGGCTATCATACTTGGTATCATACGTAGTATCATACTGGATATCATACTTCGTATCATACTGGGGTATCATACTGGAGTAATACACAGGGTATCATACTGTGTATAATGCTGTGCATCATACTGGAGTATCACACTGTTTAGCATACTGTGGTATCATTCTGGGGTATCATATCGGGTATAATATTGCGGCATCACACGGATTATCACAGGGGTATCATACTACATATCATACTGGGGTTTCATACAGTGTATCATACTGGGTATCATACTTAGTATCATACTGGGTATCATACTGAGTACCATACCGGGTATCATATTGGGGTATCACACTGTGTATCATACTGAGTGTCATAGGGGTATCATACTGGGTATCATACCGGGTATCATACTGGGGTATCATACTTAGTATCCTACTGGGGTATCATACGGGTATCATACTGGGGTATCAAACCAGGGTATCATATTATGGTACCATACTTTGTATCATACTGGTGTATCAAACTGGGTATCATGCTGGGGTATCATACTGTGGAATCATACTGGGTATCATACTATGTATCATACTGGGTATAATATTTGGTATCATACTGGATATCATACTTGGTATCATATTGGGTATCATATGTAGTATTATACTGGATATCATACTAGGAATCATACTCTGTATCATACTGGGGTATGAACTAGGTATCATACTGGGGTATCACACTGTGTATCATACTGGGGTATCATGATGTGTATCATACTGAGGATCATATTGGGGTATCTTACTAGGGTATCATGTTTGATATCATACCAGGGTATCATATTAGGGTACCATACTTTGTATCATACTGAAGTATCATATTGGGGTATCATAATGTGTATCATACTGTGTATCATACTTGGTATCATACTATGTATCATACTGGGTATCATATTTGGTATCATATGTAGTATTATACTGGATATCATTCTAGGTATCATACTGTGTATCATTCTGGGGTATCACTCAGGGCATCATACTGGGGTATCATGCTGGGTATCACGCTGTGTATTACAGTAGATATTACACTGAGTATCATACTGGATATCATACTGCGGTATCACACTGTGTAACAGACTGTGTATCTTACTAGATATCATACTAGGGTATCATACTTAGTATCATACAGGATATTATACTGGGTATCATACTGGGGTATCATACTGCATATCATACTGGGTATCATACTGAATATTATAGTGGGATATCATACTGGGGTATCATACTGTGTATCATACTTAGTATCATACTGGATATCATACCGGGTTTCATACTGTTTATCATACTGTGGTATCAACCTGGGTATCATACTGGGTATCATGCTGAGCATCATACTGAGGTATCATCCTGTGTATCATGCAGGGTATCATATTGGGGTATCATATTTAGTATCATACTGGATATCATACTAGCTATTATATGGGGGTATCATAATGGGTATCATATTGAGGTATCACACTGGGTATCATGCTGGGTTATCATACTGGGTAATCATACTGTGGTACTGTGGTATCACACTGTCTGTCATACTGTGGTATCATGCAGGGGTATCATATCGGGTATCATATTTGGGTATCACACTGTGTATCATTCTGGGTATCATACTGAGTATCATGAGGTATCATGAGGTATCATACTGGGGTATCATACTGTGTATCATTCTCGGGTATCATACTGGATAACATACTGGGGTATCATACTGGGATATCATACTGCGTATCATACTGGGGTATTAAACAGGATATCATACTAGAGTATAATACTGGGTATCATACTGGGGTATCACACTAAGTATCACACTGTGTATCATACTGGTATCTTACTGGGCTATCATATTGGGGTATCACACTGTGTATCATACTGAGTATCATACTAAGGTATGTTACTGTGGTATCATATTAGGGTACCATACTTTGTATTATACTGGGGTATCATACTGTGTATCACACTGGGTATCATGCTGAGGTGTCATTCTGGGGTATCATACTGGGTATCATACTTGGTATCATACTGTGTATCATACTGGGGTATCACATTAGGTATCATACGGGGGCATCAAACTGTGTATCATACTGGAGTACCATACTGGGGTATCATACGGGAGTATCACACTGGGTATCATACTGTGTATCACACTATGTATCAAAGTAGGTATTACACTGAGTATCATACTGGGGTATCACACTGTGTATCATACTAGATATCATACTGGGGTATCATACTTAGTATCATACTGGATATCACACTGAGTATCACATTGCGGCATCACACTGGGTATCGTACTGGGGTATTATACTGTGTATCATCCTGTGTATCATATTTGGGTATCACACTTGGTATTATATTGGGGTATCATACTGAGTATCATACTGGGGTATCATACTGGGTATCACACTGGGGTATCGTACTGTGTATCATACTGTGTTTCATACTGGGGCATCATATTGAGTATCATACTGGATATCATGCTGAGGTATTATAATTAGTATCATACTGGAAATCATACTGGGTATCATACTGGGTATGACCCTGGATATCATACTGGGGTATCATACTGGGGTATCACACAGTGTATCATGCTGGGGTATCATACAGGGGTATCATACTGTTTATCATACTGGGGTACCACACTGGGTATCATGCTGAGTATCATACTAGGGTATTATACTGGGGTATCATACTGTGTAACATACTGGGTATGATACTGGGGTATCATACTGGATGTCATACTGGGTATCATACTGTGTAACATACTGGGGTATCATACTGCTTATCATACTGGAGTATCATACTGGGGTATCACACTGGGTGTCATACTGGGCTATTATACTGGGGTATCATACAGGGTATCATACTGTAGTATCACACTGTATATCAGACTGGATGTCATATTGACTGTCATTCTGGGTATCATACTGGGTATCACACTTGGTATCATATTGAGGTATCATACTTAGTATCATACTGGATATCATACTTTGTATCATACTGGGGTATCATACTGGGGCATCATACTGGGTAGCATACTTAGAGTTATACTGGGTATCATACTGGGGTATTATACTGGATATTATGCTGGATAGCATACTATGTATCATAGTGGGTATCATATTTGGTATCATATTGGGGTAACATACTAAGTATCATACTTGGAATCATACAGAGGTTTCATACATAGTATCCTACTGGATATCATACTGGGTATCATACTGGGGTATCATACTGGGTATCATACTGGGTTGTCATACTGGGGTATCATACTGTATATCATACTGGGGTATCACACTGTGGATCATACTGGGATATTATACTGTGGTCGTACTGGATATCATGCTGAGTATCATCCTGGGGTATAATCCAGGGGTATCATACTGTGTGTTATAGTGGGTATCATACTGGGGCATCATACTGGTTATCCTACTGGGGTATCATACTCTGTATCATACTGGGGTGTTATACTAAGTATCATACTGGGTATTATACTGGTGTATCATACTGTGTATCATACTGGGGTATCATACTAGGTATCTTACAAGGCTATCATACTGGGGTCTCCTACTGGGTATCATAGCATATATTACACTGAGTATCATGCTGGATATCATACTGGTGTATCACACTGTGTACCATACTGGGTATCATACTGGATATCATACTGGGGTATCATACTTAGTATCATACTGGATATCATACTTGGTATTATACTGAGAATTCATACTGGGCATCATACTGGGATATCATACTAGGTATCATACTTGTATCATACTGGGGTATCACACTGCGTATCATACTGAGGTATCATTCTGAGTATCATACTGGGGAATCACACTGGGTATCATACTGGGGTATCATACTGGATGTCATACTGAGGTATCATTCTAAGTATCATACTGGGGTATCACACTGCATATCATACGGGGCATCATGCTGAGGCATCATAATTGGGTATCATACAAAATACCATACTGGGTATCATACTGGGGAATCATACTTCGGTATCATAGTTATTATTAAACTGAGAATCATACTGGGTGTCATACTGGGGTATCATACTTGGTATAATACTGAGGTATCATACTGTGTATCATACTGGGTATCATACTTGATATCATACTAGGGTATCAAACTTAGTATCATACTGGATAACATACTGGGGTATCATACTTGGTGTCATACTGGGGTATCATATTGGGGTATCATACTGTGCATCATACTTGGGTATCATACTTATTATCATACTGGATATATTACTGGGTATCATTCTGGGGTATCACACTGGGTATCATACTGGGTATCATACTGATATCATGCTGAGTATCATCCTGGGGTATCATCCAGGGGTATCATACTGGGGTATCATACTGGATATCATACTGGGTATCATACTTTGGTATCACACTGTGTATCAGGCTGGGGTATCATACTGAGGTATCATAGTGTGTATCATACTGGATATCACACTGTGTTTAATACTGGGCTATCATAGTGGGGTACCACACTTTGTGTCTTACTGGGTATTATACTGAGTGTCACACTGGGGTATCATACTGGGTATCATATGGGGTATCATATTTGCTATCATACTGGGTATCATACTGGAGAATCATATTTAGTGTCATACTGGATATTATACTTTGGTATCATACTGGGATATTCATACTGGGTATCATACTGGGGTATCACACTGGGTATCATACTGGGGTATCATACTGTGTATTATACTGGATATCATTCTGGGGTATCACACTGTGTATCATACTGGGTATCTTACTGAAAATCATGGGGGTATCATATTGGGTATCATACGAGGGTATCATACTGTGTATCATACTGGGGTATCATACTGAAGTATCATACTTAGTATCATGCTGGGGAATCATACTGAGCATCATACTGGGTATCATACTAGTGTGTCATACTTAGTATCATACTAGGTATCATACTCGGTATAATTGTTTTGTATCATACTGGTTTTATCCTGAACATCATAATAGGTATCATACTGGGTATCATACTGTGGTATCACACTGGGTATCACACTGGGGTTTCATACTGGGGTATCATACTGTGTATTATACTGGGGTATCACTATGGGTATCATACTGAACTATCACACTGTGTATCATATTGGGTCTCATACTGGGATATCATACTGTGTATCATACTGGGGTATCATACTTAGTATCATACTGGCTATCATACTGTGTATCATATGGGGTATCACACAGGGTATCATACTGGGGTGTCATACTGGGTATCACACTGTGTATTATAGTAGGTATTATACTGAGTATCATACTGTATATCAATTGCACTGGGGTATCACTCTGTGTATCATACAGGATATCATACTGGATATTATACCGGGATATCAGACTTACTATCATACGCAATATCATATTGGGTATCTTACTGGGGTATCATACTGTGTATCATACTGGAGTATCACGCTGGGTATCATATTAAGGTTCCATACTGAGTATCATACAGGGGAATCACACTGTGTATCATCCTGGATATCATACTGAGAATCATACTGATATATCATAACTGGGTATCATACTGCGTATCATGAAGAGTGTCATACTGGGGAATCATACTGGGGTTTCATACTGTGTATCATACTGGGTATCATACTTATTACCATACTGGATATTATACTTGGTATCACACTGAGGTATCATACTGGGTTATCATACTGTGGTATCACGCTGTGTATCATGCTGGGTATCATACTGAGTATCATACTGGGTATCATACTGGGTATCATGTATGGCATTATACTGGGGAATCCTACTTAGTATCATACAAAATATCATACTTCATATCATACTGGGGTGTCATATGGTGTATCATACTGGAGTATCACACTGGGTATCATACTGAGGTTCCATATGGAGTATCATACTGGGGTATCACACTGTGTATCATCCTGGATATCATATTGAGCATCATACTGATTTATCATAACTGGGTATCATACTAGGTATCATGAAGAGTATCATAGTGTGGAATCATACTGTGGTCTCATACTGTGTATCATACTTATTATCATACTGGATATTATACTTAGTATCATACTGGGTTATCATACTGTGGTATCACGCTGTGTATCATACAGGGTATCATACTGAGTATCATACTGGGTATCATATATGGTATCATACTGGGGTATCCTACTTAGTACTATATGGGATAGCATACTTCATATCATACTGGGGATATTCTACTGGCTATCATACTGTGGTATCATATTGGGTATAATACTGGGGTATCATACTGTGGTATCATACTTGGTATAATATTAACATACTATTTGCCAGCAGATTAGGCCTTAAGGTCTATTGAGTCTGCTCGAACATTAGATCCTTAATTGGGTGCCCAGGCCCTCCCATCCTTTGTGCTCCAGAAACCCCTAGCATCCATCCCCATCCCCCTGGGACAGGCCATCATCTGATACATCCACTTTCTGTGTCTGTCCCACCCTCTCTTGAAGCCCTCCACTGTGGATCTCTGAACCAGCTCGACAGGCAGTGCATTCCAAGGGTCCACCACCCTCTCAGTGAAAAACCTCCTCCTCTTCCCCCCTCACCCTTCCACCTTCCAACTTCAAACCATGCCCTCTGGTGATACTTCCTGCTTTAGTCTAAAGAGCCCCTCCATGTTTACCCTATTTATTCCCTTGAGGTACTTGAGGACCTCAATCCTTGTCCCCTGTCTCTCCTCTCCTCCAATGAAAACAGGCAGAGCTCCTCAAGTCTGTCCTCATCGTCAAATCCCTAGCCCTCATATCATCTTAGTTGCCCTCCTCTGTACCCTCTCCAGGAGCTGTATGTCCTCTTCAAGTGTGGTCTCCAGTACTGTACACAGTACTCAAGGTGTGGTCCTAACCAGTCCATTGTACAGCGGCAGAATCACTTCCTTGCTCCTAGAGGTGATCCTTACAATGCATCCCAACATCCTGTTTGCCTTGCTAGCCACCTCCTGCACTGCTCAGGTTATTCATACATGCATCCAGCATGACCCCAGGTCTTTTTCCCCTATTGAGGCCTCCAGCCTCCCTCCCAGGGTGTACCTGTGCTTTAGGGTTTCCCCAACCAAGATGCAACACCTTGCACTTGGTGATATTAAATTTCCATGTGTGAGCCCAGCTTTCCAGGGTGTCCAGGTCCCTTGCAGGGCCAACCTCCTCTTCTCCCTCAACTACTGCTCCCATCTTGGAGTCATCCGTGAAGAGACTCATTTCACATCCTATACCTCCTGATGTCCGATATGTATGCATTAAACAGGATTGGACCCAGGACCCGAGCCCTCACGGTACCCCACTACCAACCTCGCTAGGGTTCTGAGCTCCCCACAGACCACTACTCTCTGGTGCATCCAGCTAGCCAGTTTCAATCCATCTGACCATCAAAGGGCCTACTCCTAACCCCATCAGTTTCTCCACCAGACCATTGTGGGGACAGAGTCAAACACCTTGCTGAAGTCCAAGAATAATACATCCACAGGCTTTCCCTGTCCAGTTCTGATGTTACCCATTCATAGAACTCCACAAGGTTGGTTTGACATGATCTACCTGGCACAAACCCATGCTGCCGACTATCCAGATCTCCCACCTCCTCCAAGTACACCTCCAATCGTTCCTTTAATATACTCTCCATTAATTTTCCCACCACTGAGGTTAAACTGATGGGTCTATAGTTACCTGGTACTTCCCTCAACCCCCCTTTATGGATTGGCACCACATGTGCCTTTCGCCAATCCCTAGGTACCCTCCCTGTCTCAAGTGACCTGTTGAAGAGCTCCACCAGGGGTGCAGCCAGAATGTCCACCAATTCCCATAGTACTCTCGAATGAATGCCATCCTGCCCAGGAGATTTGTCTTTCTTTAGGGCCTTGAGGGCTAACCACACCCTTTTGGCGGAGATAGCATCACCCGTTCCCTCCACCTTACTGGCCTTTTTATCCTTATCCAGATATGACACCCCTGGGGTACCTCTCCTCCTCTTGCTCCATTTCTGTTGCTCCTCTGATCCCACTTACTGCCACTTCTATCCCTCTGTGCCTTGCTTTGTAGATATCCCATTCCTCTCCCTAGTGAACACAGAGGCAAAGTACTCATTAAATACCTCTGCCTGGTCCCTCGTCTCTTCCACCCACCCTCCTTCTTATCTCAATCTGTTGAGATGGCCCTTAGTTTTTCTCCACTCCCCAATGTACTGGAAGAACCCCTTTTCCCCTCCATGTATCCCCTGTGCCAGCCGCTGCTCTTTACTGGACTTTGCTCCCCTCACTATACGGGTGACTTTTCTAGATGCAAGGTGGTACATTTCCTTATCCCTATCCCCTCTTGTTGTTTTATATTTTTTGTAGGCCGCCTTCTTTTCTCGGACTGCTACCTGTACCTCACTGGACCACCAGCATGGTTTATGTGACCTTGCTCCCTTACGTTTCAACTTAGCGCAGATCCTGACTGCCTCATGAAGTCCCCGTTTTATGACCTCCCATCTACTTTCCACACTTGTCATTAATGTAATCCCCTTCAAGTGATCTTTGAGAATATTTCCCATGCCCACAAAGTCTGCCCCCCTGAAGTCCACTGCCAGTGTCCTAGATCTCACCCCCTTCCCCATGCTTATTTGAAACCAGACAGTATTGTGGTCGCTCCCAGTCGGGGGTCCTGTACAACCATGTCCCTTACCAGATCCCCATCTGCCAGAACCACATCCAGGACATGCCCCTCCCTTGTGGGCTTCATCACATGCTGTGTTAAGAACACATCCTGGAAGCCGTCCAGCAGCCTCTGCTCCTTGGCCACTTTAGAGGACATGGTTCCCCAGTTTGTACCTGGCATATTAAGGTCTCCCATCAGCACCACTCCTTCCCCTTTTGGTCCACACTGAGCAATGATGTTGTCCAGCAAACCATCCTCTAGAACATCACTCATCCCGGGGGGCCTCTATATACTACACCCAGCTTGATCTTACCTCCTGCTGGGGATCGTAAGGTGACCCATAAGGCCTCCACGTTTCCCTCTGCCTCTTCTACCCTAGCAATTTCTATGTCATCTCTAATGAACATAGCCACTCCACCCTCTGCCCTCCTTTCTATCCTTCCTAAGCATAGTGTACCCCTGTATGTTTAGGTCCCAGCATGTTTTTGTTGGCCCATCGCCTGCGTGACCGCCACCACATCCACCCCCGAACAGCATGGCCTGAAACTCTGGCAACTTGTTTCCCAAGCTCCTGGCATTTACTAAGACCAACCCCACCCCTTATCCCTGATCCTCTTTGTCAAACCCCACCCAGATTCCTTATACTTCCATCCTCCCTCTGCTCCTCCTGAAACCTCCACCCCCAGTCTGTTTCCCCCCCCCTTGGGCTTGAAGGCTACTCCCCTCATCTGGAGGAGTGGGCTTCTGGTCAGCTCCTCCCTTATCCCTTCCCTCCCACACAAGTTTAAACCCCACCTTTCTTGAATGTAGTCAGCCATCCCCTGTTTAAGGACTTCCTTCTCCTTCCCTAATGGGGCAAGATGAAGCCTGTCCTTGGCATATAGTCCCTTATCCTCCCAAACTCCATTCCAGTTCCCTAACACCCCCAACCCACTCTCTTCACCCCACTTCCTGAGCCAGTCATTAACCTCTGTGAGCTTCATTTTTTTCTCCACTGAGGCCTTTGATACTGGCAATATCTCCGAAAAGGAAATGTTGCATCCATTATCCCGACAGACTCTGGCAAGTTCTTGGAACCTTGCTTGGATTTCCAAAACGCTATTTCCCTCTAGATCGTTAGTTCCCAAATGCACCAGGAAATCTGGTTTCCCTCATTCCCTAACCATTTCATACACCATGAACTTTGCTCTGTGCACTGTCAGCCCAGAGATACTCACTACCTTCACCTGGCTATGGCATCCACCCCCCTGTCCCTCCCACTGGATACCCCTAATCATCGAGTCTCCCAGTAACAGAACCTTAACACCGCCATCATCCTTATGGTTACCTCCACTATGCCCTCTCAGCCCCCCTTCCCCCCCTTTATTCATGATCTCAATTCCATGGAGTCTTCCTGCCTTATTAGAGACCCCCTTGTCACCCTCCCCTTTCTGCCTCCATCGTTATTTTACCCACTTAACTCAAAACCCCTCTGAATAGGTGTCCGCTTAACCTCTCTTATCTGAACCATTTATCCTGGCCCTGATGGTTTCCCCTTCCTCCACACCACCATCCTCCCCCCTTGTAATAGTACCCCTGCCTCCAGAGGCTCTCTGTGGGTCCACTTTAGCTAGGGCCCCATCCTTGGTACTGACCCCCCCCACTGAAGGGGTGCTCCCCTCCCACCTCCTTGTCTCCCAGTTTCTCTCCAATCATGCTCTCCTCCCTCATGTCTGCAATATGTTGCATCTCCCCCATTTGCTTAACATTTATGTTTCCCCTTCTCTCTCTGGGACTATTTCTATCCTTCCCATTGCTGGTCTGTGATGCCCTATGGGTATCCGACTCCCTCCCTCCGGCCTCTGTATAGGTTTCCTCATTTCCACCAACCCCTTCCTCCCCCTCTAGGTTGCTTAGTAGCTCAAATTTATTGTGACACTCTATGTCAGCCTCCATCAAGTAACCTGAGTTTCCCCTGACTGCACCTCTAAATTACCCCTCTTCTTCCCCTCTTGCTCTGTTCACCTTAGGAGCTCCCTTCCCACAGTCTGCTGTTTTAGGCTTCCACACAACAGCCCCTCCTGGGGTATCATACTTAGCATCATACTTGATAACATACTGGGGTATCATACTGGGTGTCATACTGGAGTATCATATTGTGGTATCATACTGGGTATCATACTTCTTATCATACTTGTTATATTACTGAGTATCATTCTGGGGTATCATACTGGATATTGTACTGGATATCATGCTGAGAATCATCCTGGGGTATCATACTGGGGTATCATACTGGGTGTCATACTGAGGTATCATACTTAATATCATACTGGGTATCGTACTTCGGAATCACACTGGGTATCATCATACCGTGGTATCATACTGAGGTATCATACTGTGTATCATACTGGGTATCATACTGAATATCATGGAGTTTCATATTGGGTATCATGCAGGGGTATCATACTGTGTATCAGACTGGGGAATCATACTGGGGTATCATACTTAGTATCATATGGGGTATCATACTGAGTATCATACTGGGTATCATACTAGTGTATCATACTTAGTATCATACTAGGTATCATACTAGGTATCATTCTTGTGTATCATATTAGTATCATACTGGATATCATAATGGGCATCGTACTGGGTATCATACTGGGGTATCACACTGGGTATCACACTGGGGTTTCATACTGGGGTATCAAACTGTGTATTATACTGGGGTATCACTCTGGGTATCATACTGAGGTATCACACTGTATTATATTGGGTCTCATACTGGGGTATCACACTGTGTATCACACTGGGGTATCATACTTAGTATCATACTAGGTATCATACTGGGGTATCGTGCTGTGTGTCATACTGGGGTATCACACAGAGTATCATACTGGGTATCACACTGTGTATTTATAGTAGGTATTACACTGAGTATCATACTGGATATCAATCACACTGGGGTATCACGCTGTGTATCATACAGGGTATCATACTGGATATCGTACTGGGGTATCAGTCTTACTATCATAGTGGATATCATACTTGGTATTATACTGGGGTATCATACTGCGGTATCACACTGTATATCATACAGTTTATCATACTGGGTATCACAATGTGTATCATACTGGGGTATCATACTGAGTCTCATACTTATTATCATACTGTGTATCATACTGAATATTAAACTGGGTATCATACTGGATATCATGCTGGGTTATCATACTGGATATCATACTGGGGTATCATATTGGGTATCATAATGTGGTATCACACTGGGTATCATACTGGGGTATCATACCGGGATATCATATTGTTTATCATGCTGGGGTATCAACCTGGGTATCATACTGGGTATCATGCGAGCATCATACTAAGGTATCATACTGGGGTATCAAAATGTGTGTCATACTGGGTATCAGACTGGGTATCATACTGGGGTATTATACTTAATATCATACTGGCTATCATACTGGGTACTGTACTTCAGAATCACACTGGGGATTATACTGTGGTATCATACTGTGTATCATACTGGGTATCATACTGAATATCATGGAGTATCATATTGGGTATCATGCAGGGGTATCATACTGTGTATCATACTGGGAATCATACTGGGATATCATACTTAGTATCATACTAGGTATCATTCTTGTGTATCATACTGAATATCATAATGGGCATCATACTGGGTATCATGCTGGAGTATCACATCAGGTATCACACTGGGGTTTCATACTGGGGTATCAGACTGTGTATTATACTGGGGTATCACTCTGGGTATCATACTGAGGTATCACACTGGGGTATCACACTGTATTATATTGGGTCTCATACTGGGGTATCATACTTAGTATCATACTAGGTATCATACTGGGGTATTGTGCTGTGTGTCATACTGGGGTATCACACAGAGTATCATAATGGGTATCACACTGTGTATTTATAGTAGGTATTACACTGAGTATCATACTGGATATCAATCACACTGGGGTATCACGCTGTGTATCATACAGGGTATCATACTGGGGTATCAGTCTTACTATCATAGTGGATGTCATACTGGGTATCATACTGGGGTATCATAGTGGGTATCATACTGCGGTATCACATTGTGTATCATACTGTTTATCATACTGGGGTATCACAATGTGTATCATACTGGGGTATCATACTGAGTCTCATACTTATTATCATTCTGTGTATCATACTGAATATTATACTGGGTATCATACTGGATATCATGCTGGGTTATCATACTGGATATCATACTGGGGTATCATACTGGGTATCATAATGTGGTATCACACTGGGTATCATACTGGGGTATCATACCGGGGTATCATATTGTTTATCATGCTGGGGTATCAACCTGGGTATCATACTGGGTATCATGCTGAGTATCGTACTAAGGTATCACACTGGGGTATCAAAATGTGTGTCATACTGGGTATCATACTGGGGTATCACACTGTGTATCAGACTGGGTATCATACTGGATATCATACTTGGGTATCATACTTAGTACCGTACTAGAAATCATACTGGGGTATCACACTGTGCATCATACTGGGTATCATACTGAGTATCATAGTGGGGTACCATACTGGCTATCATACTGGGGTATCATACTGTGTATCATATTTAGTATCATACTGGATATCATACTGATTATCACACTGGGTATCATACTGGACATCATGCTGGGGTATCATAATTAGTATCATACTGGGGTATCAACCTGGATATCATACTGGGTATCATGCTGAGTATCATACTGGGGTATCATACTGTGTATCATATTGGGTATCATATTTGGGGTATTATATTTAGTATCATACTGGGTATCATATGGGGGTGCCATTTTTTTATTTAGTTAGTTTTTGTTAACTGGGTTAGGTGTGCTAGCCAAAGTTGACTATTTTCAGGCACGACCCGGGAGAATACATACATAAACTAAGATGAGATTATACAATACATAGTATATAGTACAGGTACATAGTATATAGTACAGGTTGGTTAGAATACAGATCAAGTCAGACAGTACTCGAGATAATACATATAGCTATGCAGAGATGACAAAAGTGACATTAGTACATGCAAATAACTGAAACTGGGCTAAGTGGCAGCTATAAAGACATTTTATAGCAAAGCTTGTTTAGAAGTACAGCAGTGTCTTGGACGAAATAGGGTGGTTAGCTGTGAGGCATTAAGTGGGATCAAAGCATGTGCAGGGGTCCTGGGATAGGTGGCGATATAGTTCTTTTTTGAAGATTGGGTGGGAGTTAGCCTGCCTCAGAGCAGGAGGGAGGGAGTTCCAGGTTGTTGGGGCAGTGCAGTGAAATGCTCCAGAGCTTTTTGAAGTAAGACACCTGGGTATGGTGAGCAGAAATTTGTTTGCCGAGCATAGTCCATGGGCAGGTGTCTGTGGTACAAGTAGAGCAGCAAGGGAGGAGGGGGTTTGGTTACGGACTACAGAGTCTGTGAGGGTCCCTAGGGAGTATAGTCAGTGGGCAGTTGGGGAGAGCCAGCCTAGGTCACTATACAGTGTGCAGTGGTGCTTGAGGAGATGGGAAGAAGGCATGCAGACATATGTTGTTATAGATGACATCCCATTTATGGAAGTAGTCTTATGGGCATTAGCAAAAGTGGAGACACCGTATGTCAGCACTGGAAGCAGAATACCCTTGGCAATTGCCAATTTGGCAAATGGTGTTAGCAGGTGGCAAGTCTTATAGGCGATTCCAAGTTTAGCATTTGTTGCTTTATGGGTTGACTGGATGTGCAGACTGAAATCAAGGGATTTATCAAGGAGGACTCCCAGGTATTTGAAGGATGTGACACAGTCAATGAGAGGACCCCCCTAGAGTCATGGACTAGGAAGGGTTCCTTACAGGCCCTGAGTTTGGGGGCAGTGCCAAATAGCATGGCTTGTGTCTTTTTTGTGTTGAGGACGATCTTATTATCATTTAGCCATGTTTGCACATTCCTGAAATCCGAGGAGAGGTTTTTGTTAATGATGTTAACTTTGTCAGCTCTGGAGTAGAGGACAAGATCATCAGTGTATAAGATAGCTGAGCAGGAGAGTATGGCATAATCTATGCTGTTGATGTATAGCGAGAAAAGAAGGGGTCCCAGGATGGAGCCCTGAGGTACTCCGATGTCAGTGCTGGTCACATCCGAGAGAGCGGAGTTGAATTTAACAAGTTGTAATCTGTTTGATAGGTAGTTGTTAAACCAGTCAACTACTGAGGATGAGAAGTTAAGTCTATGCAGGGTTGAGAGAAGCAGGTGATGATCAACAAGATCAAAAGCTTTGATAAGATCAATAAATACTGCTCCAGTGAGTAGGCCTTTGTCCATGCTGCAGAGTACATCGGTGGAGAATTTGAGAAGAGCGGTTGAGGTACTGTGCCCTTTTCTGAAACCATGCTGAGTGTCTGAGAGAAGGCTGTTCTTTGTGAGATAGTCAGTGGTTTGGGTTGCAACAAGCTTCTCCAGTAGCTTGCTTGGCATAGAGGATTGCTGTGGGCCTGTAGTTGTTGATATCCTTTGGGTCTCCTTTTTTAAGGATAGACGTAACTCAGGCAATCTTCCAGAGATCTGGGACAATGTCAAGAGAGAGAGAAAGAGAGAGAGACAGAGTGAAAATCTTGGCAAGTGGCGAGGCAATCAATGGTGCCGCTAGCTTCAGGAGTTGTGGCTCAAGTGAATCTTAACCGGGGCTAGTGTTGTCGGATATGTGTTGCAATAGTGTTTGGACCTCAGACCTAGATATAGCTTTAAAGTGGAAAGGGGGGTAGTAGTTAGTTGGCAGTGGTCAGCACCAGATGCAGATCTCTGGGGTGTGCAGTAAGGCTGAGATGCTGTGGGTGGTGAAGCAAAGGACAAGGTGTACTGAGACAGGTCTGTGAATAATCTGTTAAAGGCATTTGCTATAGTGTTCGAGTTGTTGCAATGTACACCATTTAGGATCATATCCCCTGGGGTTGATGACTGTGTAGCCCCAAGAAAGGTCTTGATGTGTTTCCAGAATTTTCTAGGGTCACCAGCAGAGTTTGTGAGCAGTTCCTTGCAGTAGATGCTCTTTGCTGTTCTGATTTGTTTTTTATAGGCGCTCCAAGAGGCCCTGTAGGTATTGTAATCCTCCAGTAGTCTGGACACTTTATACTTCTTCCAGAGTTTGTCCCATGTGTGCAGGTTAGTCAGCAGGTCCTTGTGTAGCCATCTTGTTTGTTTACCCCTGACCCTTCTGGTGACCTTCGGGGTATGTTTATCCTGAAGTGCTGTGAAATTATCAATGAAGATATCAAGGGCTATTTGAACATCACGGGAGTGATAGATGTCAGACCAGTTGATACAGGATACATCATAGAGGAAAGCTTCCACGTCCAGTTTGGCAAAGTTGGTAATTGTGATGTAGCGTGGAGTGGGTAGGAGAGCAGTCTCCGGGCTCCATACACAGAAAGTGGGAAGTGGTCTGTGATAGCATCTGCCAAGATGCCTGCAGTTTGCATATGGTCAAGGTGATTCACCAGTACCCAGTCTATGAGGGTGGAGGTAGTTAGAGAAGGGGTGGTTCTAGTGGGTTCATTTAAGATCTGGTGCAGGTTATAGCTCTGCGTTAGTGTCAGCAGTGTGCTGTGAGTTGGTCCCAGACAGTTCAGGTTAAAGTTACCTAAGATTATGACCTCGTTTTGCTTGGCGTTCATGACGGTTTGATTAAGTGAACCCTGAAGACCTGTGATACCTCCAGTGGGTGGGTTGTAGGTGCAGATAATGTGGAGTTTTTTGCACCAAGGGCAATGGTTGTGTATAGGGACTTACAGACTGAGGGTGAGCCAGTGGGTGGACAGACCGTAACATCAAAATTGTTTTTATAGAGGATAGTGACCCCCCCTCCACATTTGGGGAAGGCCTATCTCTCCATATCAAGGAATAATTGGGCAAGGAACATTAGGAGTTCGGAATGTGAGGCTTGAGCCATGTTTCAGATAGGCACGGTAGGTCAGGATTGTACACTTTCGTCCATGCCTCGAGATCAGCAAAGTGCCTGGTAATGCTCTTAATATTCATATGGGCAAGGAGAAGCCCTTTTCCTGAGACAGCTGATAGGTCAGTGGGAGAGTGGTGGACAGAGGGGCCAGGGTTAAGTTCTATGTCCCCTGACAATAGGATGATGAGGAGTAGGAGAAACCATAGTTTAATCGTGTGGAATGGGAGATGAACCAGTTGTGTCATTTTGTATTTTCTGAGCATACGAAACAAGTTGTAGGTACAACCCTTCAGAAGGATAAGGGTGGTGTAGGCACACACATGTTGTGTTTTGGCAATTTGGTTGGAGAAAGTAAAATCATTGTGTTGTGAGGTATTCTCTCCATAGTGGTTGTTGATTGGAACAGAAGTAGATACCCCATGTAAGCATAATAGCAGTATCAGAAGCAGGATTCGTCCTCTCAATCTATGAGTTGCCAGTTTTGGCAGGAGGCTGCAAATATTTACTGTAGCAAGGGTAAGTGTTCCTGAGTGACTCATGGTGAGCTACTGTGGACCAGAAAACTGATTTTTGCTGTAGATCAAAGACCCATAAAGTGTTAAATTCCTGAAGGTGATGAACATTGGCCTAGGGCATATGCAGGATGTAAAAATCCTTTGTTAGAATCTTCCCTTTGTTTTCCAAAACAGTTGTGAGTAGACCTCAAAGACAAGCACACATCTTTTAAGAAAGTCAGACAGAAATGTGGATTCAATGCAGCACTCCACAACCCAGAAACTTGTATAAAAGATTTACTGACCTCACTTTTGCTTTTTGATGTTTTCCAAAAAAGTTGATTTATGATGAGAATGCCTATACCTGGTGGTGATGTTTTGTAGTTTCTTAGTCCAGGAAATGTTCATAGATGTTATATCCAAGAATGGTCCAGTTCCTCCAAGAAGAAACATGAAAAACCACAAAAACTAAACTACTGACAGAGACAAACACAAACTCAGGCTTGCAGTTAATAGCTCAGTGATAACTATGGGTATCATACTGGAGTATCACACTGGGTGTCATACTGGGATATCATACTGTGTATCATACTGGGGTATCACACTGGGTATCATCTTGGAGTATCATACTGGGTTGTCATATTGGGTATCGTACTGTGGTATCACACTGTGTGTCATACTGGGTATCATACTGCGTGTCATACTGAGTATCATACTGGGTATCATTCTGGCTAGCATACTTGGTATCATACTGGGGGTATCATATTTAGTATCATTCTAGATATCATACTGCGTATGATACTGGGGTATCACACTGGAGTAATACACTGGATATCACACTGGGGTAACATACTGTGTATCATACTGGAGTATCACACTATCATACTTTGGTATCATGCTGGGGTATGATAACAGGTATAATATTGGGGCATCACACTGTGTATCATACTGGGTATCATACTGAGTATCACAGGGGTATCATACTGGATATCATACTTTTTTTTTATACTGTGTATCATACTGGGGTATCATATTGGAGTATCATGCTTAGTATCACACTGGGTATCATACTGGCATATCACAGTGGGTATCATGCTGGGGTATCATACTGAGTATCATACTCTGGTATCACACTATCTATCATACTGGGTTTCATACTGAATATCATACTGGGTATCAAACTGGGTATCATACTTGGTATCATACCAGGGTATTATACTTAGTATCTTACTGGATATCATACTTTGTATCATACTGGGGTATCACACTGGGTATCATGTGGGGTATCATACTGGGGATCATATTGGGTATCATACTGGGTATCATATTTGGTATCATACTGGGGTATCACACTGGGTATCATAGTAGGTATTACACTGAGTATTATACTGGATATCATACTGGGGTATCACACTGTGTATCATACTGAATATCATACTGGGGTATCATACTTAGCATCATACTACATATCACACTGAGTATCATACAGGAGTATCATACTGGGGTATCACACTGGGTATCATACTGGAGTATCATACTGTGTATCATACCATGTATCATACTGGGGTATCACACTTGGTGTCATACTGGGGTATCATACTGAGTATCATACTGGGGTATCACACTGTATTATACTGGGTATCATACTGAGTGTCATACTATGGTATCATCCTGGGTATCACACTGGGGTATCATACTGTGTATCATACTGGGTTTCATACTGGGGTATCATACTTAGTATCATACTGGATTTCTTACTGAGTATCATACTGGGTATCATACTGGGGTATCATACTGGTTATGACACTGGATATCATACTGGGGTATCACACTGGGTATCATAACTGGTATCCTACTGGGATTCATGTTGGGGTATCATAATGTGTAACATACTTGGTATGATACTGTGGTATCATACTTAGTATTATACTGGATATCATACTGGGGTATCATACTGTGTAACATACTGGGGTATTCATACTGGTTATCATATTGGGGTATCACACTGGGTATCATACTGTGGTATCATACTGCGTATCATACTGTGGTATCACACTGTGTATCATACTCAGTATCATATTGAGTGTCATACTGGGTATCACTCTTGGTATCATACTGAGGTATTTTATTTATGTTATTTATTTATTTATTTTTATTTTAGTTTTTGTAGAGCGGGTAAGTGCACTAGACAAATCCTGCCTATTTTCAGGCATGACCCAGGGGAGGGGATACAGATGAATGCCAACTGACCTTGAACCAGATTAAACTGTTGGTGGTATTTTTAGTGAATGAGGGAAATTTGGCAAGGACACTGGGGAAATTCCCCTACTCTGTAGGGGGCGCTACTGTTGTCGGATATGGCGGCAGTCAGTGAGGACTCTGCGAAGGAGATGGATGTGGAAGAGGCAGGAGGGTTCGTTCCACCTCCTGCTTCTCAACTGCCTGGAACGGAGCAGGTGAAAGGCCCGATTCTTGAGGAGCATATGGATAAAGATGAAATACCGAAGACGGCTCAGGATTTAGACGACAATTAATTTTTGACTTTGGAATGTCAGAGACACTGACTGGTGGAAGTTATCAATCAGCGAGAAGCTTTGCTGGCTAAGTGAATTACCTGGAAGGATATTCAGTGCTCAAATGCCGTACCAGCTGTTCAAACTTGGGTGGAGGATGAAGTTTCAGATGAAGATTTACTCTTCTCAACACAGCAGCAACAGTTTCCTTCAAAACAGTCTCCTCTGGTAAGCCCTAAATGTCTAGCGGTGAAGCTTTCAGAAGCGCCGAATTCACCGCTGTCAGACTCGACTGCACAGCTGATTGCAAATGCTGACATGGCAGCATCAAAGGCCTTGCTGGGTGAGTCAGCCTGTGACACTACACACCAGGTTTTGATTGCTTCAAACGCACATTCTACTTCGGAAATGTTGTTGCAGCCCAACACTAAAGAGCCATGGTCTGTAGATGCTGCTTTGCTGGCTGCAGGGTGGGAGAAAAATAAAAAAGATAATCGTTGGGTTTCAGGTACGTCTCCCATTAAAATTTCTATGGATATAGATCAGACTATAGTATCTAGTGCTGATACTGTTTCCTCTCCAAATGTTTCTGACACCATATCGAGTGCAAATGTGTTGCCAACTCAACTTGACTTTCCTGTGCCAGATGCTCCTTTGAACCTTAAACCCGATGCACCTAAAAATCGTTTGCTTCCCTGTTTCATTTACCTGTAGCCCCTGCTAAATGCCACAATGCTCTCCATTTAATTTTATAAAGGAGGGTTGGACTGTGTTCCAGATCGTGTCTACATCGGTAAAACATTGATTAAAGATTCCTTACGATTTTTTGCTACCAAAATATATGCCCTAATTCATGTGTCGGGTGAACACACATTTGATATTAGTTTCAAGACTACTACTGGTTTAGAGCATTTTTGGAAACGATATAATGAACTTCACAACTCCCCTCTGTGGACTCCTTTTGAAGCAATACCCCTGACAAAACCTGCTATAAAATTTGTAACTGTGTTGTTTCGTAATGAAGGGGTCAGTGTGACGGATTTAACATACTGGACAAAACAATGATGCACTGTTCTGGATGGACCCACCACTATCTTTGATAGTGAACATCATTGGACTGGGGGTTGGAAATTTAAAGTTTTACTTTCTGCAACTAGTGATGGTCTTAAACATTTGCCAAATTCCTTTTTCCTTGGGCGTGACAGGGGAGTCTTGTTTTTTGCAGGCCAACCAAAGGCCTGCTATAAATGCGGCTCAGAGGACCATATGAGCAGTATTGGTGATAAAGTAAGATGTTCTCTCCGTAACGAATTAGGCCATGTCAGTAGTAATCGTTTAAATGAAATGGTTTGTAGCTTATGCGATGACAAGGAGCATTCTTATCAAAGTTGTGCTTGGGCCGCTCATAATACAAATCCTGGTGGAGATTGTGAGGAACAACGGCTGCTCATAGCAGTAGCCCAACGGCAACGGTCTGAGCCTGTGCTGTCTTCCCCTTCCTTCTCCCCCCTTCTACTTTCCCAATGCCTTCCTCACTCTCTAGGACTCTTCAAGCACCAGTTATGGAACTACAGGTGGACTCCTTGGTAGATTCACCTCCTGTTCCTACACCTTTTTCGCAACCGCAGGGTAGTACGGATTTAGAAATGGTGATTTTGCCTCCAGAGGTACCAGAAACAGTTATGCCCCCCCCCAGCCTATAATACAAGAAAAGGTATTTTGGCTCGGAAAAGGTCAGAAAAAATTCATTCCAGTTGTAAAACTAGCTAAAACACATGCTATTTCCCTTCAAAATCGGTATCAGGCTCTTCCTACTGCAGATAGTGACTCTGAAATACTTTCAGATTCATCTTCTATGGTAGGGGATGGGGAGGTGGATCAAACTGAGGTACCACAGACCATTCCCCATAAAGAATGCTCGAAGAAGAAACACCCATCTCATGTTAAATTGAAATTTAGGATGGGTACTAGAAGTGGGGTAAAAAAGAAATGATTTTGTTTTGTTTTTCCTGTTGGGACATACCTCCCTCTTCTTCTTATGACTCTATTTCTCTCTTCTGTGAATGTGAATAGCATTAAGAGTATGAGGAAAAGGACTGTTGTTTTTTCTGCTTTAATTCATCAAAAAACAGGTATTTATTTTTTGCAGGATACAAGACTGCATACTCTGCTTGATGTCCATAATGCTACTAATGCCTGGTACGTGGGGCCTTCTTATTGGTCGATAGGTACAGACCAATGCTCAAGGGTAGGGATATTGTTTAAAGGCCTTGAATTTACATGTTTGAAATTGCTGGATCTGGTTCCTGGGTGGGCTTTATTAGTAGATATTTGTGTTCAAGGCAAGTTGTTTTGTCTTATTAATATCTATGCCATGCAATCCAAGGCCGATAGGGTGTCTCTGTTCAAAATAATTCAGCCATTTTTATACACGGCACAATTAGTAATTTGGGGAGGAGATTTCAATTGTGGATTGGATAAAAGGGACAAGGGGCCACAGACTAAAACTTTGAAATCTTATTGTGACTCTAATTGTTTATCTGACATATTACACACAGCAGATTTGGTTGATGCCATATTATCTCATCTTAAAAAAGTAGTGCCAACTTTTTGTAAAGGTCCTACTAGGATAGATTTTTTCTTTATCTCCCAACATTCCTTTATTGCTGCAGCCAGAGTGCAGGCAGTGGAATATTCTAATCACTCTATGCTCTTTCTTACTTTAGGACCTGGGGTTCAGATAGGACGAGGATTATGGAAATGCAATTCCTCATTATTAAGTAAGGAACATTGTCGTACTCAAATAGAGTATTTTTTTATCTGCGAAAAAAACAATTTTGTTTGTATGACTCACCGATATGGTGGTGGGAAGATTTAAAAAAGGAATTGATTGTTTTGTTAAAAATTTTAAGTAAGAAAGATACAGATATCCAATATTTAACGTATTCGCGACATTGACAACAACTACAATCTTTAATTTCTCCATCATTTGTCTCTACGCATGATAATAGTGCTCAGATTTCTTCTTTAAAAGAACACGTTTCAATTTCATCAGAGAAAAACCACTGTTTTAGCTTTCCAACAAAATTTTGGTTTACAAGGACCTCTTTCTAATATTTGTCCATATGATACCTGTAACCAGCGAGTGAAGTCAAAAAGAATGGATAGCTTACAAGATTCATTAGGATAAATAGAATGATAGATAGGTGAGTGTCTGTTACAAGGGAGTAATACCATTGAGAGGTTCTGGGGACAAAGAACCTCGAGAGGTTCCCTTGTCCCCAGAACCTCGAGATGGTATTTCTCCTGAGTAATAGACACTCACCTATTTTTAATTTTTTGTAATATATGGAGGAGAGTTTTATTTCTGTGGTACTTTGAGGGCAGGCTGCCTCGCAGTGAGAAGTCAGATACTGACTGTCTCCGTCTCCACCACCATCCCGTTGTGTCACACCTGGTCTCTCACTCGCTCCCTGTCTCTCGTGAGTGAGTTTTCTTTGGTACACAGTTCTACCTTTACTTGATGTTTTCTTTCGGTGTAGGTAGGATTAGCCACCTAAATCTGTTGGAAAGCAGTGGTACTGATACGAAGGGACAATTTTCTCTCACTAAGCGAGGGACGGCCGCCATGTTTTTTCAACGGTTTTGCCCACCCACAGAGAAACCACATCGAATCAGGAGGCTCAGTTTTCTAAATGTCATCATGCATGGTAAGAGGTTGCCGTGGGGATGTTTGGAAAAGGCCTATGGCGTTGAAGTGTTTGGAGGCTGCTCTCTTCAGGTTTGGTGATAATACTATCATTGAGAGCTCGAACTATAGTATTACAAGTTCTGAACGATAGTATTATCACTGGTCAATGATCATATTATTACTTTGGGTACTGTGCTATTACTAGGATTTTTTTGTATGATATAGGCTACTATTATTTGGCCATCTCCATATATTACATATGCATAACACGCATGATGAAATTATGAATATTGTGTATATGCATACTAAATCTCTATTTTCCCATTCTAACATTGAATTGGATGGTATTCAGCAAATTTTAGGAAATATTGAGGTTCCAGAGTTCTCTGTTACTTTAAAACAGGAACTACAGAAGGATAGTCATTCTTCTGAAATACAACTAGCTATGAAATCTATGCCCATAAATAAGTCCCCAGGGAAGGATGGTCTAACTACTGAGGTCTACAGATTTATTGTAGAAATCTTGACTCAAGAACTGGCACAGGTTTTCTCTTCAATGTTAAAGACCGCCTTACCCATCACTGTGGCACAGGGTTCTTTAGTTTATCTTTATAAAACAGGAGACCGAAATCTTTTAGCAAACTGGAGACCAATTTGTCACTTAAATACAAATTTTAAATTAATGGCAAAAATTTTAACTACGCGGTTATAACAAGTAGCAAATTACGTGATTAGTCCGGCACAAGCTTGTTAGGTGAAACACTCGAATATTTTGTAACATCTCCTCTTACTTCGAGAAATAACTACTGGAAGCACAAAGAAGGAAGTGGAAGGATTTTTATGCTCATTAGATCAAAGTAAAGCTTTCGGCTCTATTAATCGTTATATGTGGGAGGTTCTGAGATTCTATAATATTCCGGATCAATTTATACAATGGCTTAAACTGTTATATGCATCTGCTACTGTAACTCCCATGGTGAATGGACATGTCGGACCGATAATTTCAGTACATAGGGGAGTTCGGCAAGGCTGTCCCCTTAGCTCACTCCTCTATGTTTTCTGTATTGATCCTTTATTAAAATAAAGTATAAATACTCATCCTAGAATAAGATCCTTGCAAATAGGGTCTTTACCAAGTCCGGCACAGTGAATTACCTATGCTGACAACCTGTGTCTTCTTTTACCAGATGTACAGTCAATATCCTTAGCAATAGAAGTCTGTACTATTTATTCTTCAGTATCAGGGGCTAGTTTAAATGTATCTAAGAACCAAGGTATATATTTGGGAACACAATCTCAAATTGACCCTCAGATTTCTGGTATTCCCATTGTTTCTCACCCCTATTAAGAGTCAAGGATTATTTTGGGGTGCAGGTAATTTAGATTTATTAAATTGGACATTACGGATTGAACTTGGAAATATGATAGTGTCAAAATGGAATACTTGGAAACGTGATAAAAAGAATGTGGTTTTAATTAAATGAAGCTTTTACCACAATTTCTGTATGTCAGTAAGGTTTTTCCTCCCCCAAAACAATTAGAAGCTAGTTTGTTGAGTTTGTTTTTTGGGGCAGTATGGGAAAGTAGGCTAAATCCCATAAAGAGAAATATTATTTATCTACCATACTCATCTGGGGGTTTGAATATGGTAAACCCATTAGTGTTTTTTTATTGTATTTTTTTTTATATATTAATCTTCGGCCTCTAGTGATAAATCAGGATAAGTTTTGGGCTTCATATTTTTATGATACGATTCAACAATGGTTTTCTATTTGGGAAGGGTCCAGGGTCACTCACTTGAAGTATGATCCTAAACTTCCTGGTTATTATAGAGAACTCTTTATAAAATTATGATTATAGGGGGTCTCTAGCCATATTTTACTTGGTAATACAAGAAAACAGCTGTACCATCATATAATTACTACACATTTTACTGAACTAATAACTTTTCCCCATCGGCCTATGCATCTACAAAATACCCATTTGGCCTTGTTAAATGAACAAAGAGTTCCAAGGAAATTGTAGGATTTCCATTGGTTTAGTTGCCATGGTAAGATTAATGTGAAAAGCAATTAGAAAAAACACTAGCAGCATGCTGAAAGAGGCTGTATTAGGTTTAATTGTGTCTCAGCAGAAGAAACCATTGAACACCTATTTTTTCTTTGTTCATTTATAAAGACATTTTGGTCAACTCTAGCAAGTACTTGGTCTGTACCTATCTTTTCCACAATGACATGTGAAGAATTGATGCATGGTATTTTCCACTCTGGTTGGCAGTGTTTTCATAAAGGCACATTGAATATTGTTTGTTTAGTACTAAAATGGTGTATCTGGACTGCTAGATGTGGCTTTATGTTACAGCAAAACGACACTCCTATTGAAATAATTATTCAGAATGTTACTAGGGAACTGTCTGTTATTTTTCAGAAAGAATGTATTATTTTTTCGCAACACATTTTAGAAGCATATTGGCATAACATGCCTTGGGTAACCACTTCAGATTTTCCTGTTACAGGAATGTACTTTCTAAGTTGTTTTTCTTTATATTTGTATATTTCTTTTGTATGATTTATTTTTCAATAAATTCCCCTACTCTTTTTGATAAGTGTCATGGTATCCTTAACATCCACCTGAACTACCACCAATCCAGGCAGATGGGACCTCAGTTTAATGTCTCATCCGAAAGACGGCACCTCAGAATTGCAGGACCCCTCTCATGCTGCACTACAATGTCAGTACTGGGATATTAACACAAGTGCCAGATGTGGGAACTGAACCCACAGCCCTCTGATCTCCCAGCCTCAGAGGTGAGTGTGCTACCTACTGAGCCACTGACACTACTGTCATACTTAGTATCATACTTAGTATCATACTGGATATCATACTGGGTATCATACCGGGGTATCATACTGGGTATGGCATTGGATGTCATACTGGGGTATCACACAGGGTATGATACTGGGGTATCATACAGGGGTATCGTACTGTTTATCATACTGGGGTATACACTGGGTATCATAATTGGTATCATACTGGGAGCCATACTGGGGTATCATACTGTGTAACATACTGGGTATGATACTGGGGTATCATACTTAGTATCATACTGGATATCATACTGGGGTATCATACTGTGTAACATACTGGGGTATTCATACTGGTTATCATACTGTGGTATCACACTGTGTATCATACTCAGTATCATATTGAATATCATACTGGGTGTCACTCTTGGTATCATTCTGGGGTATCATACTTAGTATGATATTGGAAATCATACTTGTATCATACTGGGTTATTCTACTGGCTATCATGCTGAGGTATCATGCTGGGTATAATTCTGGGGTATTGTACTTGGTATAATATTGGGATATCACACTGGGTATCATACTGGGGTATCATACTGGGTATCATACTTAGTGTTTTACTTGGTATCATACTGGAATTTTATACTGAGTATCATACTGTGTATCACAGTGGGTATCATATTTGGTATCATACTGGGGTGTCATACTAGGTATCATACTTGGTATCATACTGAGGTATCATACTGGATATTATAATGGGTATCATACTGGGATATCATACTGTGTATCACAGTGGGGTTTCAAATTGGGTATCATACTGGGTTATCATACTGGGGTAAGATACTGTGTATCATACAGGGTACCACACAGGGCATTATACTGTGGTATCACACTGTGTAACATACTGGGTATTATACTGCGTGTCATACTGGGTATCATACTCTTTATCATACTGTGGTATTATACTTAATATCATACTGGGTATCATACTGGTGTATCATACTGTGAATCATACAGAGGGTATTACACTGGGTATCATACTGGGTATCACAGTAGATATTACACTGAGTATCATGCTGGATATCATACTGGGGTATCACACTGTGTATCATACTGGGTATCATACTAGATATCATACTGGGGTATCACACTTAGCATCATACTGGATATCATACTTGATATCTTACTGGGGTATCGTACTGTGGTATCATACTGGGGTATCATACTGGGTTTCATACTGGGGTATCATACTGGGGTATCATAATGAGGTATCATACTTAGTATCATACTGGGTATCATACTTTGGTATCATACTGGGTAGGACACTGGATATCATACTGGGGTATCACACAAGGGTATGATACTGGGATATCATACAGGGTATCATACTGGGGTATCACACTGGGTATCATAATTGGTATCATGCTGGGGTCATGCTGGGGTATCATACTGTGTAACGTACTGGGTATGATACTGGGGTATCATACTTAGTATCATACTGGATATCATACTGGGGTATCATACTGAGTAACATACTGGGGTACTCATACTGGTTATCATACTGTAGTATCACACTGGGTATCATACTGTAGTATCACACTGTGTATCATACTCGGTATCATATTGAGTATCATATTGGGTATCACTCTTAGTATCATACTGGGGTATTATACTTAGTATGATACTGGATATCATACTTTGTATCATACTAGGGTATTCTACTGACTATCGTACTGGGGTATCATGCTGGGTATAATTCTGGGGTATCATACTTGGTATAATACTGGGGTATCATACTGGGTATCATACTTAGTGTTATACTGGGTAACATACTGAGATTTTATACTGAGTATCATAGTAGGTATCATATTTGGTATCATACTGGGGTGTCATAATGGGTATCATACTTGGTATCATACTGAGGTATCATACTGGGGTGTCATACTGTGTATCATAGTGGGGTTTCAAATTGGGAATCATACTGGGGTATCATACTGTGTATCATACCATGTGTCATACTGGGTCATCATACTGGGGTAACATACACTGTATCATACTGGGGTATCACACAGGGTATCATACTGTGGTATCATACTGTGTAACATACTGGGTATTGTACTGTGTGTCATACTGGGTATCATACTGGGGTATCATACTGGATATCCTACTGGGGTATCATGCTCTTTATCATACTGTGGTATTATACTTAGTATCATACTGAGTATCATACTGGTGAATCGTACTGCGTGTCATACTGGGGTATTACACTGGGTATCATACTGGGTATCACACTGGGTATCACAGTAGATATTACACTGAGTATCATGCTGGATATCACACTGGGGTATCACACTGTGTATCATACTGGGTATCATACTGGATATCATACTGGGGTATCACACTTAGCTTCATACTGGATATCATACTTTATATTATACTGGGGTATCATACTGCAGTATCATACTGGGGTATCACACTGGGTTTTATACTGGGGTATCATACTGGGGTATCATAATGAGGTATCCTACTGAGTATCATACTGGGGAATCATACTGGGGTATCATACTGGGTATCATACTGGGTATCATACTTGGTATCATATATGGTATCATACTGGGTATCATATTGAGTATCATACTGGGTATCATGCTAGGTATCAGACTTGGTATCATATTTAGTATCATATTGGATATTTTACTTTGTATCATACTGGGGTGTCATACTGGGGTATTATACGTAGTATAATACTGGGGTATCACACTGGGTATCATACTTAGTGTTATACTGGGTATCATATTGGGGTTTTAGACTGGATTTCATACTGGGCTATCATACCTGGTATAATACTGTTTATTGTAGTGGGTATCATATTTGGTATCATACTGGGGTATCACACGGGGTATGATACTGGGGTATCGTACTGTTTATCATACTGGGGTATACACTGGGTATCATAATTGGTATCATACTGGGAGCCATACTGGGGTATCATACTGTGTAACATACTGGGTATGATACTGGGGTATCATACTTAGTATCATACTGGATATCATACTGGGGTATCATACTGTGTAACATACTGGGGTATTCATACTGGTTATCATACTGTGGTATCACACTGTGTATCATACTCGGTATCATATTGAATATCATACTGGGTGTCACTCTTGGTATCATTCTGGGGTATCATACTTAGTATGATATTGGAAATCATACTTGTATCATACTGGGTTATTCTACTGGCTATCATGCTGAGGTATCATGCTGGGTATAATTCTGGGGTATCGTACTTGGTATAATATTGGGATATCACACTGGGTATCATACTGGGGTATCATACTGGGTATCATACTTAGTGTTTTACTTGGTATCATACTGGAATTTTATACTGAGTATCATACTGTGTATCACAGTGGGTATCATATTTGGTATCATACTGGGGTGTCATACTAGGTATCATACTTGGTATCATACTGAGGTATCATACTGAATATTATAATGGGTATCATACTGGGGTATCATACTGTGTATCACAGTGGGGTTTCAAATTAGGTATCATACTGGGTTATCATACTGGGGTAAGATACTGTGTATCATACTGGGGTACCACACAGGGCATTATACTGTGGTATCACACTGTGTAACATACTGGGTATTATACTGCGTGTCATACTGGGTATCATACTCTTTATCATACTGTGGTATTATACTTAATATCATACTGGGTATCATACTGGTGTATCATACTGTGAATCATACTGGGGTATTACACTGGGTATCATACTGGGTATCACAGTAGATATTACACTGAGTATCATGCTGGATATCATACTGGGGTATCACACTGTGTATCATACTGGGTATCATACTAGATATCATACTGGGGTATCACACTTAGCATCATACTGGATATCATACTTGATATTTTACTGGGGTATCATACTGTGGTATCATACTGGGGTATCATACTGGGTTTCATAGTGGGGTATCATACTGGGGTATCATAATGAGGTATCATACTTAGTATCATACTGGGTATCATACTTTGGTATCATACTGGGTAGGACACTGGATATCATACTGGGGTATCACACAGGGTATGATACTGGGATATCATACAGGGGGTATCATACTGGGGTATCACACTGGGTATCATAATTGGTATCATACTGGGAGTCATGCTGGGGTATCATACTGTGTAACATACTGGGTATGATACTGGGGTATCATACTTAGTATCATACTGGATATCATACTGGGGTATCATACTGAGTAACATACTGGGGTACTCATACTGGTTATCATACTGTAGTATCACACTGGGTATCATACTGTAGTATCACACTGTGTATCATACTCGGTATCATATTGAGTATCATACTGGGTATCACTCTTAGTATCATACTGGGGTATTATACTTAGTATGATACTGGATATCATACTTTGTATCATACTAGGGTATTCTACTGACTATCGTACTGGGGTATCATGTTGGGTATAATTCTGGGGTATCATACTTGGTATAATACTGGGGTATCATACTTAGTGTTATACTGGGTAACATACTGAGATTTTATACTGAGTATCATAGTAGGTATCATATTTGGTATCATACTGGGGTGTCATAATGGGTATCATACTTGGTATCATACTGAGGTATCATACTGGATATTATAATGGGTATCATACTGGGGTGTCATACTGTGTATCATAGTGGGGTTTCAAATTGGGAATCATACTGGGGTATCATACTGTGTATCATACCGTGTGTCATACTGGGTCATCATACTGGGGTAACATACACTGTATCATACTGGGGTATCACACAGGGTATCATACTGTGGTATCATACTGTGTAACATACTGGGTATTGTACTGTGTGTCATACTGGGTATCATACTGGGGTATCATACTGGGTATCCTACTGGGGTATCATGCTCTTTATCATACTGTGGTATTATACTTAGTATCATACTGAGTATCATACTGGTGTATTGTACTGCGTGTCATACTGGGGTATTACACTGGGTATCATACTGGGTATCACACTGGGTATCACAGTAGATATTACACTGAGTATCATGCTGGATATCACACTGGGGTATCACACTGTGTATCATACTGGGTAGCATACTGGATATCATACTGGGGTATCACACTTAGCTTCATACTGGATATCATACTTTATATTATACTGGGGTATCATACTGCAGTATCATACTGGGGTATCACACTGGGTTTTATACTGGGGTATCATACTGGGGTATCATAATGAGATATCCTACTGAGTATCATACTGGGGAATCATAGTGGGGTATCATACTGGGTATCATACTGGGTATCATACTTGGTATCATATATGGTATCATACTGGGTATCATATTGAGTATCATACTGGGTATCATGCTAGGTATCAGACTTGGTATCATACTGGGGTATCATATTTAGTATCATATTGGATATTTTACTTCGTATCATACTGGGGTGTCATACTGGGGTATTATACGTAGTATAATACTGGGGTATCACACTGGGTATCATACTTAGTGTTATACTGGGTATCATATTGGGGTTTTAGACTGGGTATCATACTGGGGTATCATACCTGGTATAATACTGTTTATTGTAGTGGGTATCATATTTGGTATCATACTGGGGTATCATACTGGGTATCATACCTAGTATCATACCGAGGTATCATACTGGATATTATACAGGGTATCATACTGTGTATCATTTATTTATTTATGAGTTTAACCAGGAAGGCATACTGAGCAGTGTTGCTCAATTCCAGATGCAACCTGGGGTCAAGACCCAAGACATTTGTACAAATCACAAGGTACAGCAGTTAAACAACACAACGAGTGGTCATCCGACACACAGACAATTGTCGGGTAGAAACAGGAACATTTTAGAGAACACATCTGAGTGCACAAAATACAATTACGTGGTTAGGCTCTAGCTAAAACAAGTGCAGCTGGAGGAGCAGTGGGTGCTGAGTAGGCAAGTGAAGTGGTTGGGGTTGGGTGAGTGTCTAATATGTGCAGGCAGGGCATTCCATAGCTGGGGGATATGGAATTTGAAAGCGGACTGTCTTTTGGTTGTGCACATGAAGGTGACGTGTAGGAGCCTGGGGTCAGTGCTTCTAAGGGAGTAAGCAGGGGGAGGTTGAGGGGAGAGGGTAGAGGCCAGGAAGGGGGAAGAGATTAGGACCAAAATGTGGCTGCTGTCCTAGCACAGTGGGTTGATCTGCGGTCTTGGTCAAACAGCAGGGCTAGGGAGCTATATAAGGACCAGTGATAGGTTGTTTGTAGGCAGTCGAGGATAAACTGACAAAGAGTGGAAAAGGGTGTCAAGGCTGGCCAAGACAGAGGCGGGAGTGGTAGAATAGACTATATTGCTGTAGTCGAGTATTGGTAGGATCATCTTTTGAACAATAGCCTTCCTGGCGGGAGGGGAGAGGCAGCTTTTGTTCCTGTAAAGGGCGCCGAGTTTAGGGAGTAGTTTCTTATGTATGGAATCAATATGGTTGGAGAAATTGAGATGCGGATCAAACCAGATGCCTAAGTATCTGAAGCTGGTGCATTGTTCCAGTGGGGTCCCGTCCAGGGTGTTGAACGGGGGGCAGGGGTTTGACAGGAGAGTCTTTGCTGTGAGCCAAAGGTTAGCGACATAGTTTACTTAGGGTTTAAGAATAGTTGGTTTGATTGGAACCATTCCTGGATGGTGTTGAAATCCTGCTGTAGTAGAGTTGCCACTTCACTTGTGGAGGGACCTATGGCATACAGTACTGTGTCGTCCGCATACAAATGTGTGGATGAGTGATGACAGGCTCATGGGAGGTCATTTAGGAATATGGAGAATAGCAGTGGGCCCAAGACTGAGTGGGGTTTCACACAGGGTATCATACTGGGGTATCATACTGTGTACCATACTGTGTGTCATACTGGGTCATCATACTGGAGTATCATACTGTGTGTCATACTGGGGTATCACACAGGGTATCATACTGTGGTATCATACTGTGTAACATACTGGGTCTTATACTGGGTATCATACTGGGGTATCATACTCGATAGCCTACTGGGGTATTATACTCTTTATCATACTAGGGTATTATACTTAGTATCATACAGGGTATCATACTGGTGTATCATACTGGGGAATTACACTGGATATCATACTGGGTTATCATACTGGGGCATCATCCGGGGTATCACACTGAGTATCACAGTAGGCAATATTATTATTATTTATCTATTATTTTATTTAGTTTTTGTTGACAGGGTAAGTGCACTAGACAAATCTTGCCTATTTTCAGGCACGACCTGGGGAAGGGGGATACAGATGAATGCCAACTGACTTTGAACCAGATTAAGCTGTTGGTGGTATTTTTAGTGAATGAGGGAAATTTGGCCAGTAAACTGAGGAAATTCCCCTACTCTTTTCGATAAGTGCCATGGGATCTTTAACATCCACCTGAACCACCACCAATCCAGGTGGATGGGACCTCGGTTTAATGTCTCATCTGAAAGATGGCACCTCAGAAGTGCAGCACCCCTCTCATGCTGCACTACGGTGTCAGTATTGGGATAGTAACCCAAGTGGCAGATGTGGGAACTGAACCCACAGCCCTCTGATCTCCTGGCCTCAGAGGCGAGTGTACTACCTACTGAGCCACTGACACTGAGTATCATGCTAGATATCATACTGGGGTATCACACAGTGTATCATACTGGGTAGCAAACTGGATATCATACTGGGGTATCATACTTAGTATCATACAGGATATCATACTTGGTATTATATTGGGGTGTCATACTGGGTATCATACTGGGGTATCACACTGGGGATCATAATGAGGTATCACACAGAATATCATACTGGGTATCATACTGAGCATCATACTGAGGTACCATAACTGGGTAGCGTACAGGGTATCATACTGGGTATCATGCTGAGTATCATACTGTGGAATCACACTGGGGTATCATACTGTGTATCATACTGGGGTATCATATTTATTATCATATGGGATATCATACTGGGTATCATACTGGGTTATCTTACTGGCATATCATACTGTGTATCATACTGGGGTATCACACTGGGTATCATACTGGGATATCATACTGGGGAATCATACTGGGTATCATACTCTGGTATCATACTGAGTATCATACTGGGTATCATACTTGATATCTTACTGGGGTACCATGCTTAGTATAATACAGGATGTCATTCTTTGCATCATACTGGGGAACCCTATTGACTATCATACTGGGTATCATAATCGATATCATACTATAGTAGCATGCTTACTATCATACTAGATAACATAGTTGGTATCATACTGGGGTATCACAGTACTGGGTATCATGCTGAGTATCATCCTGGGGTATCAACCTGGGGTATAATACTGGGTATCATACTGGGGTATCATACTTAGTATCATTCTGGATATCATCCTGGGTATCATACCGGGGTATCAAACTGGGAATCATACTGGGGTATGATACTGAGGTATCATACTGTATATAATACTGGGGTACTACACTGTGTATCATACTAGGGTACCATACTGTGTATCATACTCGGTATCATACTGAGTATCACATTAGGGTATATCATACTGGGTATCATACTTGGTTATCTTACTGGTGTATCATACTGTGTATAATACTGGGGTATCATACTGGGGAATCATATTGGGTATCATACTCTGGTATCATACTGAGTATCATACTTGGTGTCTTACTGGGGTATCATGCTTAGTATAATACGGGATATCATTCTTTGTATCATACTGAGAATCCTACTGACTATCATACTGGGGTATTATACTGGGTATAATACTGGGGTATCATACTGGATATAATACTGGGGTATCATACTGTGTATCATACTGGGTATCATAATCAATATCATACTAGAGTATCATGCTTAAAATCATACTAGATAACATACTTGGTATCACACTGGGGTATCACACTAGGGTATAATACTGTGTATCATACTGTTTATAATACTGGGGTACCACACTGTGTATCATATTGTGGTACCACACTGCATCACACTAGGGTATATCATACTAGGGTATAATACTGGGGAACCACACTGTGTATCACACTGGGGTACCACACTGTGTATCATACTGGGTATCATACTGAGTATCACACTAGGGTATCATACTGGGTATCATACGGGGTTTCACATTTGGTATCATACAGGAGTATCATATTTAGTGTCATACTGGATAGCACACTTTGGTATCATATTGGGTTATCACACTGGGTATCATACTGGGATATCATACTGGGTATTTTATTGAGTATCATACTGGGGTATCACGCTATGTATTATACTGGATATCATACTGAAAATCATGGAGCTATCATATTGGGTATCATACGGGGGAATCATACTGGGATATCATACTTAGTGTCATACTGGGGAATCATATTGAGTATCATACTAGGTATCATTCTTGTTTATCATACTGGGTATCATACTGAATATCATAATGGGTATCATACTGGTATTATTTTGGGATATCACACTGGGGTTTCATACTGGGGTATCATACTGTGTATTATACTGGGGTATCACTCTGGGAATCATAATGAGTATTATAATGGGTATCATACTGGGGTATCATACTGTGTATCTCACTGGGTATCATACAGGGTATGATACTTATTATCATACTGGGTATCATACTTAGTATCATACTGGGAATCATACTGGGTATCATATTTGGTATACTGGGTATCACACTGGAGTATCATATTTAGTGTCATACTGGATATCATACATTTCTATCATACTGGGTATCATACTGGGATATTATACTGGGTATAATACTAAGTATCATACTGTGGTATCACACTGGGTATCATACTGGGGTATCACACTGTGTATTATACTTGGTATCATACTGGGTATCATACTGAACATCATGGAGGTATTATATTGGGTATCATATGGGGGTATCATGCTGTGTATCATACTAGGGTATCATACTTAGTATCATACTAGGCATCACACTAGGTATCATTCTTGTATATCATACGGGATATCATAATGGATATCATACTGGGGTATCATACTGGGATTTCATACTTTGGTATCATTCTTGGTTTCATACTGAGGTATCATACTGGGGTATCATGCTGGGCATCATTATTAGTATCATACTGAGTATCATACTGGGTATGATACTGGGGTATCATACTGGGTATCATACTTGGGTATCATACATGATATCATACTGGGGTATCATACGTAATATCATACCGGATGTCATACTGGGTATCATACTTGGTATCATACTGGGTTTCATATTTGGTATCATACTGGATGTCATACTGGGTAGGAAAGAACAGCAAAACTCCACATCCATCTAGGCTGTCCTCCCACTTCTTAGTGGGTATAGCCATCAATATCATGTTCAGCTAAGAATGTATCAAGTTTTTCTAACACTTTCCCAAGCAACTTGCACTGAGTAATCATCAGGCAGTGAGTTCCAGAATCTTCCCACCTTCAAAGAATAATAGTTTCTTCTAGTTAACCTGTTAGCTGTTACACATTGGCCCACTCACTCACAGTTGCCAGTCCAATCTTTGCTAAACTCCCTCCCTAGTACTCTAGTGGCACTCCACTCCTTCTGCCCTTTCGCTCTGAACTATTTTCCCTGCACCCACCACTGTTCTCTTTACTCTGCTCTCTCCCTCCCTTCCCTAAATCACTGCCTAACCCACTGTGCCACCTTCACATCCAAGTTCTGGCTGTCCTAACTCCCTCCCTATCTGAACACTCTTTTCACAACTCCCCCCACTGCCTCTGCAATACTGGCTGTCTCTCCCTCCTGTTCCCCTCTCATAGAAACATAGAATTTGACGGCAGATAAGGACCGCTTGGCCCACCCAGTCTGCCCATTTCCCTGCCTACTGGATAAGCTGCAGATCCTAGTTAACCAGCAGCCTACTTTTTCCTACCCCCATCCCCTAGAATTGCCTTATGACTGTCCCATGCATGCTTGAATTCCACCACTGTTTTTGACTCCGACCTCCTCCGAAGGCCGCTCCATGCATCCACAACCCTCTCTGTGAAAAAATACTTCTTTAAATTACCTCTGAGCCGCCCCCATCTTCAAATTGTGCCCCCTTGTTCTTGCACACCTCTTTTTTTGAAAGATGCTACCCTCTTGGACTTTGTTGATTCCCTTGAGGTACTTGAAAGTTTCTATCATGTCCCCCCTCTCCCTCCTTTCCTCGAGGCTATACATATTAAGCTTCTTTAGTCTCTCTTCATATGTCTTCTGGTGCAGACCCTGCACCATTTTAGTTGCCCTCCTCTGGACAGCTTCCATCCTGTCTATGTCTTTGCGAAGACTGGGTCTCCAGAACTGCACACAGTACTCCAGATGGGGTCTGACCAGCTGTCTGTACAGAGGAATAATAACTTCCTGTTTTCTACTGGTGATGCCTCTCCCTATGCATCCCAATATCCCCCCAGCCCTCATTGCTGCCCTCTCACATTGCTTGCCCACCTTTAGGTCATCTGATATGACTACCCCCAGGTCCCTTTCCATTTTTGTTGTTGTTAGTATCTCACCCCCCATTGTGTACTCTTCCCCTGGGTTTTTGTTTCCCAGGTGCATTACCTTGCACTTCTTAGCATTGAATCTAAGCTGCCATACATTTGACCATTCTTCTAACCTTGCCAAGTCCTTTTCATCCTTTCCACCCCACCTTGTGCATCAACTCTGTTGCAGATCTTTGCGTCATCTGCAAAGAGACATACTTTTCGTTCCAGTCCCTCTGCAATGTCGCTTATAAAGACATTGAAGAGGACTGGTCCTAATACTGAACCCTGCGGTACCCCACTACTAACCCCCCTTTCATCAGAGTGGACTCCATTTACTATTACTCTCTGTGTCCTATTTTCCAGCCAATTTTTTACCCAGGCTGTCATCTCATAAATCCCTTAGTGGTCAATCTGCTTTTTCATTCCATTTTCCTAAACTTTTGAACTCTCTCCCCCTTCCCATTCATTCTGCTTCCTCAAAACACTCACTAACCTCACAACTCCACATGCACACCACCCCCTCTTATGGCTGTCCCCAATTACCAGGCCCATTTGTTTAACTCAGCTCCTTTCCCCTCACTGCCCCCCCACCTTCTCCTGTCTTTCCTATCCTCCTCACTCTCTCTTCTCTCCTCCTTCCCCTCACTCTCTCTCTCTCTCCTTTCCCCTCCCCTCTTCCCTCTTCCTTCCTCTTTTCCTCCTTTCCTCTCTCCCTCCCCTTATTCCCCACCCCTTATCCCTCTCATCCCTTCCCCTCAACCCTCTCTCCCATCCATTCCCCTCCCTTATCTCCACCCCGACCCCTGACTAAATGCTCTTATCAATTGCCTTGCATTGGGCCTCTACTTCTACTACCCATGAGGATTCAGCTGCACTATTACCTTGTATCTTACCTGCATATGATTGCAAATGGTGTAAATAACTGTTTATTATAACAAGGGAAACTACTGTTCACTGTATTGCACTATATATACACTGTTATTATTGTATGAGTCCCCTTCCCCCTCCCCCAGGACACATCTGGGAATTAGCTAATTCAAAGCTCAGTATGTCTTTCCTGGTGACAATCTTTTAAAAATCAATAAATTAAACAAATACATAAAATAGCCAGTCTAATCATTGTTAAAATCCCTCCCTAATACTCCAGTACCCTTCAATTGCTGTTTTGATCATTGTTAAGATCCCTTCTCTGGTAGTCCCCCAGTCGCTGTAATGATCATTGTAAAAACCCTTCCCTGGTAGTCTCCCCTGCCCCAATCCCTATCAGAACAGCAGTACTCCCAGCCCCAACACTGTGCACCCACAACCTTCACCCCTTAATACCCAAGATTCACCCATAACTAATGGCCATAGCTACTGTCGGGTCCAATAGGTTGACAACCAGCATAGACCCTCCACACACCACCTTGACTGGCCACTGACAGACTGACTGACAGGGACTGAGCATGTACATACTGTAGAAACAGCTGGCCAAATGTCACGAGCACTGAAGTGTGAAACAGTAGATCACATGTTTGAATCCCATAGCAGCCATTGTGTCATCACTGATGCTGAACTTCCTGCACCCAGTCCTCCCGGCTGTACAACTTGGTAAAAAGCAGGGCACCAATGAAAATGTAACTTATTTATTTAAAATTTGATGCCTGGAAGAGGCACAATGAGGTGAAGCTAATTTTCAGGTGTGTCCCAGGAGAGATGGAACTGGAAGAGTTACAAACACCATGTTTTGTAATAACAGCAAGCATTGCATAAATATGTGATATACAATGAAGAGCTGTCAGATAAATGATTTAGTTACACAAGTGCTGTATGAACTCGGGGTAATCTCACGAGTGGGATGCTTTCTGTCAGTGCAGGAACATTTGCTTTTGACTGCTTGTCTTTTTTTGCATATGTTTGTCAAAAAAGTGAGCAAAAAATTGCATTTTCTGCTCTTTTTTGCAAATTATAAAAAAATCTATAAGGTATCTATAAATGAAACACCACTCATTTTGTAGATAATTTTGTGCTGAACAACTTTCATGCTCACAGTACAATGCTATCTTGTTTTTGTTTTTTCAAGTTATTTGCATTTGAATATGGGTAGTACAGCTACTGAGGCCAAGCATTCTAAAAGTTTTCTGGAGTGATTGTGACATAGCTACCATATGTATAAATTTTATTTATGCAATAGGCGTGGACATAAATCCTATGTGATAAATCTGAGCTACTATGAGATAAATTCAAAATGTTACAATACTTACCGGCTCTGCCTTTTTCCCATAGGGAAACCGTGGCATAATTTGCCGTAATAAAGGAGCATTTATAATGGCAAACACATGCACGATTTTCCTTCCTCTGTGCATGCTTACGCAGCAACGCTACCAGCCATGAGCACTCCTCGATTCCGTGTTACCGAAACCGAACTGCCAGAACAACTCGCCGGTAAGTCCTCTTCTTTTCTCCCCCATTATACCGTGCACAGAGGAAGCGGGAAGAAATTGGAAAAAAAAAAAAAATTTAAAATATAAAAATCTCGGCACCTCAGTAAAAGCACCGACCATGGCATACACTGGCAGGAGACACAGACCTCTTTATTTTATATAATTGCTGAGGCAAAAAAGGCAAACCCAGCAATTATATAAAATAAAAAATGGGTCGGGGGTGTCAAACTCGATTTTTACACACCCTCGTTGTGGGATGCTTTTCACAAACCCCTCAGGCTTCGCCCTCAGGGTTTATGTAGCATCCCACAACTCGGGTATGTGTAAAATCTCGTTACACACCCCGACCCATACTTTATTCTATATTTTATACACATAGTAGACGCATCATCACAGATTTATATACATAGTAAATACATCACAATCACTCCGGAACTCATTTAGAAGGTTCAGACTCAGTACCAGTACTAACTATATTCAAATGCAAATAACTTTAAAATGAAAAAAGATAGCACAGTGCTGTGAGGATGAAAGTTGTACAGCACAAAATTATCTACAAAATGAGTGGTATTTCATTTCTAGATACTGTATAGATTTTGTTGTAATTAGCAAAAAAGAGCAGAAAATGCTATTTTTTGTTCACTTTTTTGACAGACATATGCAAAAAAAGATAAACAATCTAAAGCAAATGCCACGGCACTGACAGAAAGCATCCCTATTGCATAAATGAAATATACAATAGTGAACTGTCAGATAAATGATTTATCTATACTTGTGCTGTTTGACCTCAAACACCTCAGCTTACGCCACTCGTGAGGTTACCCAAGGTCAAACAGCACTTGTGTAGATAAATAATTTATCTGACAGCTCACTATTGTATATTCTTTATTTATTCAACGGCTGTGAAGATAAATGGATTTATTCAATGAGTTCTGAGCCCACTCCTATTGCATAAAGTCCAATTGTGCATAATGAAATAGTGTGATGAATAAAACAATTAATGTATTTATTTCCGTTTTAATGCAGATTTTCACTTCCCATCTTGATGGGCCAAGCACAAAATATTTCTATGTGACCAGGCTCAGGGTAAGGAAAGGTTTATATTCTGAAAGGACACAAGCAGCTTGCTGGTAAGAACATGAACATTGCATGCTTTGCTCATGGCAACCTGATTTTGTAAAGTGACATTCGTTAGCAGCTGCTGCCCATACTGTTTGTCAGTCTTAGTGTTTATGGAGTATGTAACCATTTGAAATAACACCAGGCAGACGATCTCTTGTTTATCGAAGACTTTGCCATAGAGATGGGAGTGGTGCTCTCTCGCAATCAGATTGACTTTTAAATGTGTGTCCCCTACGGGCACTAGAACTCACTTGGCAGACAGGCAGGCTACACAGGAAAGGCTGGGACCAGCCCTGCCCTGCAAGCAGGAAATTGTGAGATAGACAACAGAAATGCTTTTCTATGAGCAAGCAGTGCTCCAGTGTGCAGGGATGGGAGTGTCATGGACTGGGGCATAGGGGAGGGACTAAGAAGATAGGTCCAGGTGAGACCATAAAGACAAGGGCTGAGTTAAGGTAAGCATGGAGACCAGGAGAGGACCATGAGGTGACACAGTGGCTGCCACTAGTGACCATGCCAAACCAGTGTCAGCCACTGACTGGGAAGGTGGAGGATGAGTAACCACAGAGTGTGAAGGCTACTGCTGGAAGCTTAAGCACAGGGGCTCCTGAAGAACAGGAGGGTTCAGAGAGGGCAGCAAGTTAGGGTAGCAGGAAGGTAATAGTGATAGGCGACTCCACAGTGAGGCATGTTATCTCTGTATAACTCATATCCTCATATCCTGATGGATATGTCTTGTAGTTTGGCATGTTAATGGGTGATAATAAACCCATATACTACAGACCCATAGCTCTACTATCCGTCATCTCAAAACTATTTGAAAAGCTATTGTGTAAACAATTACCTACACACCTTGATGCACACAACCTTCTAATCCACCAGTCTGGCTTTAGGACAAGTAGATCCATGTCCACTGCTCACACAGATTTCATTGAAGAGGTCGCCATAGCCCTAGAGAAAGGTGAAGCTTTTGGGGCAGTGCACCTGGACTCTTGTAGAAGGCATTCACTATGGTGGACCACCAAATCCTTCTAAGAAAATGGAAGAAAACAGGAGTAGCCCCAGAAGTAACTACCTGGTTCACCTCTTACCTAATACACCACAGGTAATCAATGGCTATGAATAACATATCAGGTGAGGGATTCCTTTCCAGAGGATATCACATGGATCGATACATGGCCCCCTACTATTTCTGGTCTACATTAATGACCTTCCTGGATACATACAACACTCCACAAAAATATTATACACAGATGACACAGTCGTCATAGCAAGAGCTGAAGACTTCTCCTTAGTAGAGAAAAGATTCCAAATAGATTTTGATATTCTTCAAAAAAATATTTGGTCCTGAAAATATGGTGCTCAGTGGGGAAAAAAAAACAGTCTATGTTCTTCTATAAAAAAAGTACAAAAACTAAAGGCACTTGCGAGCTAAATGTACAACTCCTAGTTGGATCCATCATCAGAGAAGCAAAATGCTACAAATACCTGGGAGTAGACATAGACAACACCTAAGATTTTGAGAAACATATTAAATCCACTATCAAAAAATGAATGCTAGGTTAGTGAGTGTTTGGAGGAAGCAGAGCGAATGGGAAGGGGGAGAGAGTTCCAAAGTTTAGAAAAATGGAACGAAATAGCAGCTTGACCAGTTGGTGAGACCCCATTTAGAGTGCTGCATAATATACAAGGTAATAGAGCAGCTGAATCCTCGTGGGTAGTAGAAGTAGAGGCCCAACACAGGGCAATTGATAAGAGCATTTAGTTAGGAGTCAGGAGCAGAGATAAGGGGAGGGAATTGGGGGAGAGGGGTTGAGGGGAAGGGAGGGACAAGAGGGAGGGGAATGGGAAGAGAGAGAGAGAGAGAAAAGAGGGAAAAGAGGAGGGAAGAGGGAAGAGGTGGGAGGAGAGGAGCGAGAGTGAAGGGAAGGGGAGAGAGTGAGGAGGAAAGGAAGCACAAAATAAGGTGAGGAGGAGAGGGGATAAGGGGGAGGGGAATGAGAGGGGAGAATAAGAGGAAAGTGAGGAAAAAAGAGGAGGGAAGAGGGGAAGTGGTGGGAGGGGAGAGAAGAGGAGTGAGAGTGAGGGGAAAAGGGAGAGAAAGAGTGAGGAGGACAGGAAGGACAGGAGAAGGTTGGGGGCAGTGAGAGGGAAGGAGCTGAGTGAAACAAATGGGCCTGATAACTGGGGACAGTCACAGGAGGGGGTGGTGTGGGTGCAGAGTTATGAGGGTAGTGAGAGTTTGGAGGAAGCAGAGCGAATGGGAAGGGGGAGAGAGTTCGAAAGTTTAGGAAAATGGAATGAAAAGCAGCTTGACCAGCAAGGGATTTACGAGAGGGGAGCAGGAGGGAGAGAAACATAGAAACATAGAACACAGAAACATAGAAACAGAGAACATAGAAACAGAGAAACATAGAACACAGAAACATAGAAACATAGAAACAGTCAGTGAGACCCTATTTAGAGTACTGTGTGCAGTTCTGGAGACCCCATCTCTGTAAGGACATAGACAGGATGGAGGCAGCCCAGAGGAGGGCAACTAAAATGGTGCAGGGTCTGCAAGAGAAGCCATTTGAGGAGAGACTGAAATAGCTTAATATGTATACCCTCAAGCAAAGGAGACAGAGGGGGGAAATGACAGAAACATTTGAGTACCTCAAGGGAATCAACAAAGTCCAAGACGGGAGCATCTCTGAGAGAAAGAGATGTGCAAGAGCAAAAAGGCACAGTTTGAAGATAGAAGAGGAACAGCTCAGGGGCAACATCAGAAAGTATTTTTTCACGGAGAGGGTGGTGGACGCATGGAACCACCTTTCTGAGGAGATTGTGGGATTAAAAACAGTTGTGGAATTCAAGAATGCATGGGACAGACATAAGGCAATTATAGTGAATGGTAGGAGGAAGTAGGCTGTTGGTTAACTAGAAAATTACTCTGAAGAAGCCTAGCAGTGTACTAGGAGAAATGTCAGTAATTATCTTACTAGCTACAATGGCCAGTGTTTTAATTTGCACATTTTCTAACAAAAAGGACTGATTAAATTGACTCCTTGATATCCTGGTCTTCTGTCAGGATTGTGGGTGCTACAGCTTTTGGTTTGTGCATTAACTAGAATCTGCAGCTTATCCAGTATGTAGGGAATGGGCAGACTAGGTGGGCCAAGCGGTCCTTATCTGCCGTCAAAGTCTATGTTTTTATGGGAGCCCTCTGCCAAAATGCATACGTCATACCAAAAAAAGCAAGATTGACCCTTGCCACCCAGCTGCTGCTGCCCATTCTGGAATATGGAAGCATAGCCTACTAGTACCTAAGTACAGTAATCAGCTGCTAGAGAAATTGGGCAGAACATATCAGAAAATGGAGATTTTATTTTTTTATTTAGATTCAGATTTAAATTCCTTTGAGCCATAGGCTCGTTTACAAAGATTCCAAGTCAGATGACAATATACAGAGACAAAGAATTAAATTTGGGGATCAACGTACTGAGTGAGGAGAAGGGATACAAGTAGGCTCAATATACATAAGGTGGTTAACAGATGGTGGATACACAAACAAAAATGACAGGTCACTAAGTGCAATCAGTAAGTGCCAGGGATAGCAATCACAGCACTGCAATAGTGAGGGATTAGAACCTAGGGGAAAACTAGGGGGTAAGGGACACGTCAAGGACTAGGGAAATTATTGTGGGGGTAGCTGCCAGGTATTGTCAACATGGAGGATGGGTGGGGTGGGTGAGGGTGGGGAATGGGAGAGGTGAGGCTGGGCAGTGTGGAGAGCTGAGAAAGGTAAAAAGTCCCTCAGGGGACTAACAGTGGCAAGTAGTCTCACGTCCCAGCAGGCTGTGGAGTCCAGATTTAAAATGACTGATTTTGCTGGACCCAAGGAGTTCAGAAGGGAGGTCATTTAGCCATCTAGGACCCCTGAAGGAGAGGAATCATTGTGCGAGTGTGGTACACTTAAATGGCACTAGAAACACTCCTTTAGATGTACTTCTAGTGTTCAAGGTAGGTCGAGTGTAGTTGAAAAGACTTGAGGTGGACTCAGGCATAAGGCCAAGCAATGTTTTTTTCCGATGAGACAAGCCTGGTATTTGATTCTGCTATGGAGTGGGAGCCATCTGGTCTCTGTATGTAAGGTGCATGTATGCGTTAGGTAGTCTGCACCAAGGGCCAGATGGCAGGCCTTGTTGAGGAGGGTTATGATACTCTTCAGGGCATTGTCAGAGCCAGCACCATAGATCACCAGACTATAGTCACTATTAGAAAACACAGAGCTGCTAGTAACCAGTTTCAGAGCCTCTGGGGGCATAGAGTGCCTATGTCAGTAAAGAACTCCCAATTTGGTGTTAGCTGTTTTGACGGCATGTTCAATATGTGTTGAGAAGGAGACCGTGTCATCAAGGTGTACTCCAAGATACTTGAAGATGCTGACCTCCTCTAACAGCTTATCTTTTTGGCTCATTATGTGTAGGGATCTATGCTTTTTTTCTATTTTGTGGCACCGTGAAAAGCATACACTTGTTTTTTTTTTGTAGCTGAGTAACAGTTTATGATGGGAGAACCAAGATTCTAGCAATTGGAGATTGGCTTGCAAATCAGCGCTTATTGTAGTAATGTCACTACCAGGTACAGAGATTACCGCATCATCAGCATAAAGCACCATTCGTGCTGGGCAGACCGATGAAAGGGAGTTTATGAATAGACTAAATAATAGCGGACCCAGAATAGAGCCTTGGGGGACTACAAGGCTGAGTTCCCTAGGCTTGGAGAGAGTATTGAGGATCTTCACACATTGTGTTCAGTGCGATAGCTTTCGAACCAGGTAACAGTGCATGATGAAAGGCCTATGGACAGGAGGCCTTGCAGGAGTTGGTGATTAACGGTGTCAAATGCCTTGGTGAGGTCAAGGAATATAGACCCCACCACTCTCCCATTATCCATTGCCTCATAGATCTGCGTTGTGTAGTCAATCAGGGCGGTTTGAGTGGAGTGATGTTTATGGAAGCCATGCTGCTACGTACATAGAAAATTGTATTTCTCCAGATGTTCAGTAAGTTGGTCAGATACCACATGTTCCAAGGCTTTGGAGAGAGGTGGCAAAATGGAGATGGGTCGATAATAAGAGAGGTATGTTCTGTCTCCACTTTTGTGGACCAGTGTGACGTGGGCTGCTTTCCATCAGTCAGGGAATACGCCCATACTAACATACTATTTGCCAGCAGATTAGGCCTTACGGTCTATCGAGTCTGCTCGAACCTTAGATCCTTAGTTGGGTACCGAGACCCTCCCATCCCTTGTGCTCCAGAAACCCGTATCATCCATCCCCACCCCTCTGGGACAGGCCATCATCTGATACGCCCACTTTCTGTGTCTGTCCCACCCTCTCTTGAAGCCCTCCACTGTGGATCTCTGAACCAGCTCACTAGACAGTGCATTCCAAGGGTCCACCACTCTCTCAGTGAAAAACCTCCTCCTCTTTTCCCTCCTCACCCTTCCAACTTCCAACTTCAAACCATGCCCTCTGGTGATACCTCCCTGCTTTAGTCTAAAGATCCCTTCCATGTTTACCCTATTTATTCCCTTGAGGTACTTGAAGACCTCAATCATGTCCCCCCTGTCTCTCCTCTCCTCCAAAGAAAACAGGCAGAGCTCCTTAAGTCTGTCCTCATACGTCAAATCCCCTAGCCCTCATATCATCTTTGTTGCCCTCCTCTGTACCCTCTCCAGAAGCTGTATGTCCCTCTTCAAGTGTGGTCCCAGTACTGTACACAGTACTCAAGGTGTGGTCTAACCAGTCCATTGTACAGCGGCAGAATCACTTCCTTGCTCCTAGAGGTGATCCCCCTTACGATGCATCCCAACATCCTGTTTGCCTTGCTAGCCGCTCTCCTGCACTGCTCAGAGTTATTCATACATGCATCTACCATGACCCCTAGGTCTTTTTCCCCTATTGAGGCCTCCAGCGCCTCCCTTCCCCTCCCAGGGTGTACCTGTGTTTAGGGTTTCCCCGACCAACACCTTGCACTTGGTGATATTGAAATTTAATTTCCATGTGTGAGCCCAGCTTTCCAGGGTGTCCAGGTCCCATTGCAGGGCCAACCTCCCCTCTTCTCCCTCAGCTACTGCTCCCATCTTGGAGTCATCCATGAACAGACTCATTTCACACCGTATACGCTCCCTGATGTCCGATATGTATGCATTAAACAGGATCGGACCCAGGACCGAGCCCTGCGGTACCCCACTACCAACCTCTCTAGGGTTCGAGAGCTCCCCACAGACCACTACTCTCTGAGTACATCCAGCTAGCCAGTTTTCAAGCCATCTGACCATCAAAGGGCCTACTCCTAACCCCATCAGTTTCTCCACCAGACCATTGTGGGGGACAGAGTCAAATGCCTTGCTGAAGTCCAAGAATAATACTTCCACAGGCTTACCCCTGTCCAGTTCTGATGTTACCCATTCATAGAACTCCACAAGGTTGGTTTGACATGATCTACCTGGCAAAAACCCATGTTGCCGACTATCCAGACCTCCCACCTCCTCCAAGTACACCCCCAATCGTTCCTTTAGTATACTCTCCATTAATTTTCCCACCACCGAGGTCAAACTGATGGGTCTATAGTTACCTGGTACTTCCCTCGACCCCCCCTTTATGGATTGGTACCACATATGCCTCTCACCAATTCCTAGGTACCCTCCCTGTCTCAAGTGACCTGCTGAAAAGCTCCGCCAGGGGGTGCAGCCAGTATGTCCGCCAATTCCCATAGTACTCTCGGATGAATGCCATCCGGCCCAGGAGATTTGTCTTTCTTTAGGGCCTTGAGGGCTAACCACACCCTTTTGGTGGCGATAGCATCATCTGTCCCCTCCACCTTACTGGCCTTTTTATCCTTATCCAGATGTGACACCCCTGGGGTACCTCTCCCTCCCTCTTGCTCCATTTCTGCTGCTCCCCTGATCCCACTTACTGACGTTTCAATCCCCATACATAGGGATGTATTAAAGATTTTTGTAAGTGGATCAGCTAGCTCATTTAGTGTTAGGGCAACTAGGGTTATGTCAACAACATCACTTCCCATCCTGGTCTTACCCAGTACCTGCTTGACGTACCTTAAGACCTCAGCCCTGGAGAGGTGTCTGAAATAGAATGGCAGTGAGCCATTAGGTGTAGTTGGAGGCAGGCTCAGGTGGGGGAGCTGTCCAGTCCATGTGGTGGGGAGGTAGTCTCTGGGCAGGACAGCACTTAGGTCAGTGAAGGCGGCGGTATTAAATGCATTTGCCATGTCACTATAATCCTGGAGTGTCCCAGATGAGGTTACTATGAGGTCAGGGTGTGCCTTGGTGATCCTGCCTGTAAGGGATTTCATGGAGTGCCAAAATTCCTTTCCATTTCCCCAGCTACTGTTTAAAAGGTCTTTATAGTAGGTGGCCTTGGCCATCCTGATCAGTCTTGTGCATTTATTTCTGGCTGCCTTGTAAGAAGTGAGATCAATCTCTTTTCCTGTTGCTTTTGCCCTATGCTACAGGTTGTCCCAGAGTTGCATGAGGTTGATTAGGGTGCCTGAGAGCCAGGGGTTACTGACCCATCTTACTTTTTTAGAACTGTAAGGGGTGAAAATATCACAAGCATTTGTAAAAACAGAGCAGAAGTAATCCAGGGCTTGGTTACTCTTTGGTGGTGTCAAGTGGTGACCAATCATTTAGCCTTAGGTGCTGTCTGAAATATTTGAGCAGTCCAGGTCTTAGTGAGTGAGTCCTAGTGTGCTAGGGTGAATGCTTTGTGAACTTATTAGACCAGGTGCACGTAACTGGGGAGTAATCACTTAGAGAGTCCGATAGGACAGAGACCTCAGTGATGTGGTCGGAGCAGGAGAACAGGAGCCAATTGATTAGGGTACTTGAGCCAGTCCTGTAATTTAGCCTTGTGGCTTGGGTGACCAATTGAGTGAGATAGAGGCTTGTTATTTTGTATCTCGCTGTGGCTGCATCTTGGGATTGCCAATTGACATTGAAGTCCCCGGCTACGAGCTGTTCCCAATTTTGGCTGATCTGCGCTTGATGATTAAAGAAATGTTCCAGACCGGGCCCCTGTTTACCAGGGGGTCAATATACTGTTGAGAGTACAAGCACCTTATTTTGTTGATCAATGGATAGTTCAGTACTGAGGATTTGAGCTTCCTTGTTGCACAGACTGGCTGGTAATACTTGACCAATAATATCATTTTTTAAGTAGATCATGCAGCCACCACCCCTCTTGGACAGCCTATCCTGCCTAAATATGGTGAAGCCATCTAGGGCTATTACAGCATCAGGGATCTTGGGGGACAGTCACATCTCAGTGAGAGCAATGACATCAGGTTTGACCAGTTCTGCCCATGCTTGGAATTGTGGGAACTTAGACATGAGGCTTCCAATATTCAGGGATACTATCCTTAGATGGCCAAGCCTCGAGTTGGCTTCTGCGATGGGAGGTCCTGGGCCAGGGTTGGGGTGCACATTGCCAGATAATAGATGTAATAGCAGGATCAGTTTCCTGAGGGACCGTGATGAGAGTAGCCAAGATAAACAGGCTTGATGTTTCTTGCAGTTCTTAAGGAGTTGGTTACTGGCTGCAGTGGTCCACCCATGCAGTAGTGCAACTATAGATACAGGACTGGGTGCTAGTGGCAGGTAATGGTTTGGGGGGAGCTTAATGGCTGTGGCCAGGAGCTGGTCAGAGGCAGTTCCCCTCGTTCTACCCATAGGTTGAGTATTTAGGGAAGTTAAGCTACCCCAGTCAGGGTAAGACTTCAGCCAAAGGACAATGATTAGGTGCAATGTCCATTGAATATGTGTCTGCAGCCTAGGTATTAGGTGCACAGCTATATGAAGGCAATTTGTAGGTGAGGTATGCCAGTGGAGGCAGGCAGTTATGGTAGTAGGGTCAGGCAACAGCCTTAAGAGGTGTTACTGGGCTCAGTAGTTGCTGCCCTTTAAGAGGGAGGTGTTTGGAACTCGATACACTCCATAAGTGTAGGGGGTGGGCGGGGCCTAATTGTATTTAATCAAGGAGGGAGATGGGGGTGGGCAAAAACTTTTTGGAAGACAGAAGCTAGGAGCATTCAAGTCTGTGCCCAGTTTCACTCAGGAAATATCGGGCTAAGCAGCTGGGCCAATCAGGGAACTCCTGTGTTCCTAGCAGCCAATGAGGGAGAGTCTCTTGGAGGCGCCAGAGTTTCAATCAGTTTCAGATAGCCCCACACAGCCTCGGAGAGCCATGGCAGTACTCAGGCCGTACCTGGTGGTTTGTCTTGGGGGGTGGGTGGCAGCAGTCTTCTCACGCCGTGGAGGCACTCAGGGCTCCAGATCCAGACTGCGGAATGCGGTGCAAGCCCAGAGGGCTAAAGAGGAGTGAGCCTGTTGTAGAGAGGGAAAGATAAGGGGGTTAGAAGGACAGAGCAAGCAGTGGGAGGGTACAGGATAACAAAAGAGGGGCAGTCTGGCTGAAAGGGGTTAGATCAGAGGGCGGGTCCAGACGGCAAGCTTGGTGCAGAGAGGATTAGTGTGTCTGAATGAGACTGAGGGCTGGGATATCCAAGGGAGGGCTTAGAGAGATTAACAGACAAAATAGAGCAGCTATTACTGTTCAAGAATACCTTCGGGCTAAACACAGTTTCTAAACAATGAAATCAAACCCAGACGGAGATACATAGATACATAGCTTAGAGATTCTTAGCACTGCAGGTTAACTGTAGTACATGAGCAATTCCTGAAGGCAGAGGGTTACATCTAAAAACCGCTGAAATAGAGCTGCAGTTAGGCATCAGCTCAGAAATGCAGTTCTTAAACAATAAAAACAGTCCCAAGAGGAGTTCTTAATGCTCTAAGTTAAAACTCTGTTCAAAGTCAAGCATCAGCTCAGAAATGCAGTTCCTAAACAGCAAAAACAGTCCCAAGGAGAGTTCTTAATCTATGTCCTTAAATACCCATACGCCCCTACCGTTGTGCAATACTCAAAACACTAAACTAGGATTCCCTCAGACTAAGAAGAGAGAAGTCCAGGGCATTCACAGTCTACAGAATCATCACGGACATGATAACCTGATTTCAGGGACTAGCAAACAATTTCCCAGATAACACATACAACATGCAAGACAAAAAAAACAGAGGCCTCAGTGTAACTAGGGTTCAAACCAACGACGTGAAAATAAGCCTAGATTATGACATCCCCAAGATCAGGAATTCCCTGTCCTCAAAATCCAGAGGTATAATATCCCTGGCTGAATTTAAAACTGTTCTACAGTCACAACTCAGTTCTGTGACTGTTACTGAACTGAAGGTGCAGTCTCCCCTCAGGGGCAACCTCCCCCCCCCCCACCAGACTAGCAACATGGGTACCTGCCTGAAGATTAAATGCAATCTGTAAATGCTGTTTATATTGCTTTTGTAAACTGCTTTTGCTAATGTACTTTGTATGCTTTTACTGTTAATGTAACTGCTATAACCAATGCAATGCATCTTGCCTGTTTATATTAGAACTATCGCGACCGTATCTAATGCTCTATTACCTCGACACAGGACAACTTTGGAAATAGGACCACGGTGGCTCTATCAGTTTCATCCTGTCAAAAAATAAAGAGTTTTACCACTATTACTGATGATGGATCCATCTAGGAGTTGTATATTTAGCTCACAAGTGTCATTAATTTTAGTACCTTTTTTTAAAGGAGACCTCCCACCTATCTTTCAAAGAACCTCAAAGACTGGCTTCTGACTGTATCCACCTGTCACTGTTCTCCTCAACAACAGTAGGGCCCACTAAACACGCACGCTCTACTACGTGTCAGGTCACTGTTCCCCCCACTCCTCTGCCCCTCCTTTTTGTGTTGCTTGCACGCATGTGCAAGAAACACATTGCATCAGTCAGTGATTAGGGAGAAGGCCACAATGCATCAAGAAATTAGTCCAAGTCACCACAAAATCAGCTGTTTTGGTGCATTACAAGCTACCAAAACAGCTGATTGCGTGGTGTTCCAATGGCGACGGCTTCTCCGTCAGCTTCTCACAGTTCCCAGGAAGCCAACGGAAAGCCGCCTCCCACCATTCAGTGTGCCTTCCTGGTGAAACATTTCAATAAATAAAAAAAAATAAAAAAAGATGGGGTGGGGTGCCCCTTCCCCCTGTCGGCAAGACCCTCTTCCCAGTTCATTTGGCGACGGGGTAGCCCAATCCCCGTCTGCATAATCCACCCCCCATAACTCATGCATCCCCCCAGCATACTGTATGGCTGATGGGGGTGCCCAATCTCCTTCGGCTCCACTACCCCCCAAAAAAACTGCCTGGTGCCACACTGGGAACCCACCCCAGCATGGCAAAAGTCCCCCATCATCTTTAAAAAAAAAGTCCTAGAAAGCAAAAAAGTCCTCGTTGATTGTCTTGCCCCCCTGCCCCAACCCGCACCCACCATCTGCATACCCCACCTCTCCACATCCCCACCTCACCCAATACTTACCTCCGGAGCCCAGCACGACGATCTTCGGTGGACCGAGAACACGTCTGCACTCTTCAAAACCAACCGCAAACTGAAGAAATGCTGGTTAGGTGTATAATGGCATAAATTGTTTTTTTTTTTTAACTTTGGTGCATATCTCAGCCACGTTTGGGAATTTTTTCACCAAATTTTCAAAATGGGGTTCTTGGGACCCCACCTCATGAACTCAGTCACTGGTGTTTTGTTATTCGGTCCCAAAAGGTGATTTATTGGTCACTGCGTGGAACCACCTTTCGGGACCAATTATTGAAATGACAGTGTCGCAGTTAGAGAGGTAGGCCCCCAAAAACCCTATGTTGAAATTTTGGTGAAAAAATTCCCAAAAATGACTGTTTTATGGGAGTGTGTTGCGCTGTTCCTACACACACTCATAGCATGTATAATATTTTCATGCCAGATTTTGAACATTGCCATTTTACCACACCTTCTTATGAACAGTACAGCTGTCATTTTTTACATCTCGCCTGAAATGTGTTTTCGCACATGTAGCGCACAATGACGCAGTCAGTGTGCGAAATCAATGTTCAGGACAGATTAAGAATATCACAGTGATACTGTTCATGAGGTAGGCCCCCAAAAACCCTATGTTGAAAATTTGGTGAAAAAAGTCCCCAAAATAACTGTTTTACAAACGTGTATTGTGCAGTTCCTAGGCACACTCATAACCTCGAACATTTTTAATATTTTCACTTAGAGATTTTATGCATTGCCATTTTACCACACCTCTTTATGAAAAGTACAACTGTCATTTTTCACATCTCACCTGAAATGTGTTTTCGCCCATGTAGCGCACAGTGGCATGCTCGGTGTGCGAAATCAATGTTTGGGACAGATTAAGAAAATCACAGTGACACTGTTCATTAGCAGAGTTCTTAAACTGGCTATGTTGAAAATTTGGTGACAAAAGTCCGTAAAATGACTGTTGGGAGCATGCATTGTGCAATTTCCATGTACCCTCGTAAGTTCATGAATTCGCAATCTTTTCAGTCCAGACTTTCAACATTGGCATTTTTCCACACCTCCTTATGAACAGCACAGCTGTCATTTTTCACACCTTGGCTGAAATGAGTTTTCACATTTCCAGTTCAGAATAGCACGTTCGCTGTGGGAAAACAGTGTTCAGGATAGATTAAGAAAATAACAGTGACACCGTTCATGAATGGAGGTTCCAAAATGCCTGTGTTGAAAATCTGCTGTAAAAAAATCTCCAATCTAATTATATTACGGGTGTGCATTGCACAGTTTCTACGCACACTCGTGTCTTCACCAGTTTTTTCATATTTTCACTCCAGATTTTCAACATTGCCATTTTTTACACTTCCTCATGAACAGTAGAGCTGTCATTTTTCACATCCTGTTAGAAATGTTTTTTTTGCACCTGTGGCATCAAATGGCATAGTTACTGTGCAAAATCACCTTTTGGCTAACAAACTGATAGTGTCACTGTTCACGAGGTGGGATCACAAAAAGCCTGTGTTGAAAACTTGGAGCAAAAATATCAAGAAATGTCCAGGGTGTTAGGGTTTTCAACCATAACGCCCTAACCTGTAGGGACTGACAGACGTCAGGGGTGTGACTTGGGATTGTCGACATTAATGCTCAGGCCTTCTACCCCCACCCTGCAGCCAGTGACAGGCATCAAGGTGCACCTAGGACTCTTTGACCCCAGAGTTCACCCCATTCTCCTATACTGCACCCATTTCAGTGTATTTCCTTATGGAATGAGGTGAGTGTAAAGCCCGAACACTCCAAAGCACACCTCGACACTTGTAAGTGTTTGCAGAGTAGGGTGAGGTGAAATGTCGTGACCGTTATGGGGGACGACCCAAAGATACACCCCAATGCCTGTCCATCTCTGCAGGGTGGGGGTGGAGTGGGCATCAGTTCAATACTTCACTGCCATTCCTATACTGCATCTGCCTAACTCGTGCACTTCCAGTGCTAATGACAGCAAGCAACACTTGGCATTGACAAATGCTTCTCACCCTCTGTCACCTTTTGCCTTAGCTCCCTAATATCCTATTGCACTCTGTACTTTTTGCTCCCTCTAAGCAATCCAGGAAAGTTTGACTATCTAGTCTGCCCTGTCTATTGCGGCAGGGCACCTGATGTTAATTTGAATATGACTCATGTAACTGTGTGTAGCTGCTCTTCCTGTTTCTGCTTTGTTTCATACACATATACTTGTACTTTGTTATAATCTCATGAACGCACTGGTTTTTTATGTACTTGTCATTGCTGTTGCTGTTATGTTGATGTAATCAGCTGTCAATGTATGTTATTTTCCATCACCTATTGTGTGGTGTGTTTATCCCCTGCTCCTGTATGTATTGTTTCTTTCTCACGTTATTTGCCACCCTGTGGCCCGGGTCATGACTGAAACCCTTCCTTTGAATCAGCTCACTTACCCGGTTACCAAAGACTTAAAGCAGCAGTACCACAAAAAAAAAAACCTGCGCTTTTTTGACAGTTTATTCCCTGTACCCTGCTAATCATATACCTGGTACTCTTTCTCGCCAGCACTGTACTATTGCTGAGTAATTTGCTCAGTTATTCTCTGCTTTTGTTTACATTTCTGCTGCTAAGCATGTTACACTGGAACCCCCTTTGCTGCCAACTGCACATAGGAATGACTTGCAGGGACATCAGGAATGGTCAGCAGAGGGTCCCTCTGCTGTTGTCAAAAGACGTGATGTGACCTGTGGAAAAAGCGCATGGAAAATTAGTCAGTCGCCATATTTGTTGTAGCACTACAACCATTCAAATAAACTGCAAATATCTAAGAAACTAAAAATTACTGGAAAAAAACATTTACAGGTATGGAAATTGGAACTTCGGCCGCATGCTTACAGCCAAAAAACAGAATTTTGATGTCATTTTCTGATTTCATAGTACTGCTGCTTTAAATAACTAAATAAATAAATATGACATACTGTTACAGTTTCTGTATTAGAGCTGCTACATAGTTCACGTGCTTTGACACTACCTTACAGCCTTGCTGTATTACCAGTTATCCATTTGCCTGTGTATACTGTTTAAATTGTTCTCCCTGCTTCTCCAGTTCCCTGTAAATTGTCCCTGCTGCATAACCTTATTGTATTTATTGCTATCTTTTTGCTTGCATTTATACTACTTGTTGACTCTCTCCTCCAGTCACAAGCCAAAGCTACAAACAGTTTCCTCCACAGCAAACTCACAACTGTCCTTTTATTCTCAATTATAGATCGCATGAGCCTCCCTGACCAATCACATCCCTCCCTTCAGTTGGACGTGATGTACACTTATTACAATAGTACCTCACATGCTGAGCCACCATAATGGGCTTCTAGCTGACTGCTCATGCCATCAGCATTTTAAATTTAAAAAAAAGGATTTTTTTTTATTTTACTACAGTTAGCGATCTATAATGATTTTATGGGTCTGTTTGGAGGGCCTCCTATGGGTCTAAGAGTGTTGCCTCTTGCATCCTTAAGAAAACAGAACTGCTTACCTTTAGTTTGCAGTCCTCTGGTCTTAAGAACGCTCGAGGCGACACTCTTAGATCCATAAGAGGCTCTCTAAATGGACCCATAAACCTAGTTTCAAGTTTATTACTAATACAAAGCTGTATAAAAGAAATACATTTTATCGCATCACATCAAAAATCTATAAAATATATAATATTTTAAGTACAGTACAGTATAGGATGATTATAAAACTCATTAAAAATCATGTTTTCATCATATTAGCAAAATGTGCCATCCTGTACATTGTTTTAATATTACTTAAGCTAAGTAAATGATCACACAGTTATCCCTATCTGCCAGATTCTCCACAGAAAATCGTAGTATAATCCACATAAACCTATATAAAATAACTCTTGGGAGCTCAGAACAGTCTCTCTCTCTCTCTCTCTCTCTCTCTCGCTCTCTCTCCTCATCTGAGCAGTGTAACTTAGCTCAGGCACTCAAGACTGTGCGGTACACATGCTTTTCTCTTTTATGAGGGAGGCGAGGGACAGGCAGACCCCCATTATTTGCAGAGGCATAACACATGCAGATTTGTTCCATGTAGAAGTGTGCACTAGGTATGGTAGTGCTCAGAAAACTTTGAATCCATTAACCATAAAATTCTAGCACTCACCACCTCTTGGAGTAGGACACCACAGAGCTAGTAAATGTCGAACATAATTTTATTTAACACACACACACCCTGCCTGATGCATTTTGGACCTATAGTGTCCTTTATCAAAGGCTGGTAACTTCATACAAATGCACATTTAAATATTGGTCAAAAAGCAGGTGGTATTGTGTTGTCACAGATGGATCACAATCTCATTGGTTCAGATTTCATTTCAAACTTGATGACATTTAAAACAATTATAATGCATTCCTGATCATTAAACATACAAATGCGACTATACCTTTGTCTCAAACAACACCTAGTGCATTTATAAATACCAAAACTGTTATTACGAGACCTGGTTTATTATATAAAGAATAATGGATGGGGAAGTGTGTGATATGATAATTTTATGCACACCCGAGGTGTGGGATGCTACATAAACCCCGAGGGTGAAGACTGAGTGGTTTATCAAAGCATCCCACTCTGAGGTGTGCATTAAATTCTCATATTCACTGTCCTCATCTTTTATTTTATATAATGTACTGGCGAGCAATTTTTTCCAGCTGAAGTGCTGTGACCCCCCCCTCCATGTCACAGTTACACAGTCTGTCTTTCTCCACAGACACACAGTCTCTCTTTCTCTACACACATATACACACACACACACAGTCTCTCCATACTAGAAATCTTACTGTGGCACCTAGGAGCACCAAATGTAGCAGCAGCAGCTTACACAGCTCCCCATGTTCCCAGCCTCCCACCCAAGAATCCTGAGCTGTGCAGCCATCCCCAGTCCTTCTCCCTCTTGTCCCACAGCACACTCTGCTGCCAATTTATTTATTTTTTTTTAACTTGCAGCTGAAATCGCGATTACAATTGCACTTACCTCAACAAATCAGCTACAGACCTGTTCCTGCTGATGGTGTGTGTCACTTGAAGCTGGTGAATCGCAGAATCAACCAGATAGTTTAAAAAATGTACATTTAAGGTAGTGTCTACGAGATGTATAAAAAGATTAGGAAAAGGGAAGGAATGGGATCTTACAGTGGCAGTTCCATAGCAGCTCGTCGTTAACTAAGATACGGAACCGCCATATTTTACAAACTGTTGAGCCCGCCCAGACACAAAATGGGAGCCAATGAGGGAGTGTTCCCTTTTGATAGATGGAGCGCGAGAATGTCATAACAACCGATTGATTGTTACGGGAAATAGCAACTGGCTGAGTCTATTGGAAAAATTGCTTGACAGTTATTATATGCTTTTAATTGTATTATCAAAAAATGTTTCCTCTTTAGTATCAGGTTGTCGTAGTTCCCACTTCTAGGATTCTGGCTTACTTTGTCTATTGCAATGAATTTAAATAAATGACACTGCATGCAATGCACTGCCTAATCTCAAATTCCCTCTCAGTGCTGCGCGTATTCAACATTTTACCTTGTTTCACTGAATCGCAGTAAATGTATTTTTCACATTGGAAGCAGCCATGTGCTGGCATTAGCCATGTGTTAGGGCATTTGTCTATAAAGTGGCTGTGCATCAGGCTGTCTCTCAGTGTAGTTGCTCTTTTATTGAACATTTTAGGAACACAACTCATTTCTCAAAGTCCTGTGTCAGTAGCCAGGACATGCCAATGTTTCCTCAGAATACGTTTTAACTCTTGTCCTTTGTGGAGTAAGATGTAACAAAATAAAATCTGGGGTCAGGTCAAGTATTCACTGTTTGGTTTTACTGAAGAGTTTCCCTCTCTGTTCTTTGCTATTTCTCTAGCTTCCTCGGTTGTGTTGCAGCTGTACTCTCTTCCCCTAAATCTAATTGCGTGGTCATCCGCTCCCTTTTCAAAGGTGCTGTTATTACTACAATTACTTCTAATCCTTAAAAACTGCCTCTTCAGTATACTCCTAGCCGTGTGTGGAGGGTGGCAGCTAGAGGCTAATAGCAAAGTATTGCCACCAACCTCTTTCCTAAAGACCTCACTTTCAATTAAACCACTCATGTTTGTAGTTAGGCACAGGTCAAGGTAAGAGACAGTTTCCCTGTTACAATTGTAGGTAAACGTGATACTACTATTAGTGGTGGGGAGAAAATCAACAAATTTGCTGAATTCAGTTTCATCTCCCTTCCATATCAACAAAATGCCATCAATATAATGTTTCCAGATGATGATTTTGTCAAAAAAACATTTCTGTTTGGGGCAGAGGACTCTGTAAACTCTGTTTTAAGCTGGGTATAGTCTCTAGGTTCCCTGAGACTCATGATCTGTAACAGCACCCATGGCCATCATATGGACTCTGTTGTATACAGATTCCCACAGAATCAGTCAGTTGTGGCCAATATAGAGGTGGGACTCCTCTCACCTGCCTGGCTGCCCTGGTCTAAGCCCCCAAACTGTCTTTATGCTGTGAGCCATGGAAATGGTAACCCTGTAATGGGAATGGCATTCTCATTTCAGTGATCTCTGGTAACTCCTCCTCCTCTGCAGGCTGGACTGGACCTATTGAAGCATCAGGATACCTTGTGCCATTTTGGCCCCCCGAACAAACTTGAATGGCCACTGGCAGACTTTTGTTCCACTGTTGGGGAATCTTTGCTAGAGTCCCTCCTGGAACCTTCCTCTAGGAGCAGATGTGGCCACCAGTATTATTATTATTAACAACAGCCTTGAGTTTTTCATCTACTTTTTGCTTGCATAACTCAAGCAATTCTGTTCTTTTTATGAAGGACTCCATCTTTGATTTAAGTCTATTAAAAATATCAAACATCCTGCCCAAAGCAGTGTTCAGCTCTTTGAAGCTTTTTATATCAGTCGTGAGGTTCAACATTTCAGTCTTTAATTTCAGTGTTTTGATTGGTCTTTCTAAGAAGGATTTAGGGTCGAAAAGTTTTGTACCTTCTCTGTGAGTTAGACTCTGAGGCAGGAGTCACTCCAAAACAGGTAATTGAGAAGCCATCAGGTCAGTTCCCCATAGCGCTTCTGGGCTCCTTAGCTATGCTTCCCAAACACTGGCTGTCTCTGACATCAGCTTCCATAGCCTTTTCTGAGCCTGTGTTGGCTCCAAGTAGATAGTTGCAGATTAGAGCCTTTTTTAATGATGCAGTCACCTAGTTGGGTCTGAAGAAGAAGAGGAGGTCTTCACCTTTCTTTGGAGCTGGTTGGGTGGTTGGATCAGCTTCTTCATATCCAAAAAAGAAAATGTTTGTAGGGTCAAAACAGGTATCATCTGCAACAAGGCTTCTACACAGAAACCATATTGGAACTCCCAGACCCCCCATCCTGAAATCAATCCCATTGCCTCAGTGATGCACCTCCCCTTCCCACCATGGCCCAGTAAATGAGAAAGTTAACATTGCACTCCATTTAGATCACTGCGTGTCCTGTCTATACAGTGGCATGGCTGTTACTTGCAAAACCAGTGACCACAGTTTGGAAATGAGCATATGTCATTGGAGACCCACTAAGGGGAGGAGGAATGAGTGTCCGAAAGGATGTGCTCCAGGGAGGAAAAGCCACATCCTCCACCACAGTACCACCACCCAGATGACCATAGGTGGCAGTGCAGCCACGGTGGGAAAGATTAGGTAGCCAGGTGACCAATGGCCTCTAAACCAAATTTGTTTGGTTACCAGATTTTGAAAGTTAATAGCCAACTGGCTACCTTTCCAGAAAGTGATTTTGAGCCCTGAAAATGATGGCCACTAAGAATATTGATTTTGGCTACCAGAATTTGAAAGTTGGTGGCAAAACTGACTACCAGATCACATACTGATTTGTTCCACCCTGAGTGCAGCATTGGCAGAGTACATGGATGGCCATCTGCTGAGCCTCCTGGGGATGTGTATGCCATTGTGTACTTGCACTTTCTTTCAAATGAGCTCCATGCTGTGATGTCCAACAGGATTGGAATAGTGGAAACTGGGAAAATTCCGACCCTTGCTGGAAGACAACCCAGCATACTTGTGCGTCACACAGCCACCTATCCCCACCCCTCTTCACTGACCAGAGCCACAAGGAGTTAAGTTCCTCCACTCCCCATCCTTTCCCCTGGAGGTGAATGGTGGGGTCTGCAGGTCGGGGGTTAATGCTAGCGGTCACCTGGGGAGGAAGGGAACATAAGCAGAAAGTCAAAAAGGACCACACAATGATAAAATGTACTTTTGGTTTGTTCCATTTGGCAAAATTGCTTTCAAAAGAACATAGTTAAAAAATGATTGCCAGGCCAGCCCAGTGGCACGGAGGTAGTACTACCACCCACCATGCCGGCGATCCAGAATCAGGAGTGATCTGGGGTTGCTGGGGGTCCACCAGGGGGAGAAGATTGAGCTTCTGACTGATTGCTCGGCAAGAGAGGGAAGGTTGCCATTTCCGTCAAATGACTGCCTCCACATAGTGGCCTGATGGCACTACAATACTGGAGCAGCAAAGATGGGAGGGAGCTGTGAGACACTGCAGCATGCATTTGTCTCCACACATGCATGATAATGCACATGTCCCAGCTTTGGGAAAGGAGAAAATGGAGGAAAAAGTTGGTGAGGCAGGCGTGCATGATGTTCTGAATGCCAGTCGCCCACCCGTTCCACCACCAGGACCCTGCCAGTCAGATTGCTGAATTTGTCTCTCCTGGGGACGATGGCCCTCCCCCTCCTGACCCCACCATGGGGGGGATTGATGGGGGTTTCTTGGATTGTGCAGGCACAGCTGGAGAGGTGGTAGGTGGTGGGGACAGGGCTGAAGGAAGCCCAGCCTGCCTCAGCCAGGGGAGCACAAATAGTTTAAAAAATTATTGCCTAGTGTTGTTTGACAAGCCAGTACTGAATTTTAGTAAGACACTCCCAAAATTGTGCATTGCTGAGTAATCTGTAAACCTCTGAGATCTTTTTAGACAATGACTGCTAAAGAATATCTGGAGCCCCAATCACAGTCACATGGGACCGATGCTAAGTGATCGCAATGACAACTTAATGCCAGTCTCTCACAAGCAAGCCCACTGTGCTTTGCACTATGGGATTGAATGATCTCCCAGCATGATTGCCAGTGACACAGTGATCATATGGGGAAAGATGCTGGGGTCAGCTCTTTGGTATGCAAATGGTTTACAGGGTCATGCACAAGGCATGGTGAACCTCACTGAGGCAGTTGCTTGATTATTCCAATGCCCTCTACCTTGGGCTGAATAGGGGGACCTTACATCACCTGCAGCTGATGCAGAACACTACAGCCAGGCTGTTGATGGGCCTACCCAGGTCCTGTCATGTGACCCTGGTTCTGCCCGAACCGCACTGGCTGCCAGTGAGGTGGCAGATTTCCTTCAAGGTCGACTTGCTGACCTACACAGCCTGACATGGACTGGACCCTAGCTAACTCCAGGACTGTCTGTTATCCCACCAGACATCCCACCCCCTCCATTCCTCTGATGCGGACCTCCTTGCAGTTCCGCTCCAACCCTGTGGAACTCGCTCCCCAAATCCCTGAGGGAAGCCCCCTCACTGGAAGCTTTCAAAAGGGGGTCTGAAGTCCCATCCTCTTATAGCAGCTTTTGACCTATCTTAGTTTACAGGCAATTTAGTCTATTAATTTTATTGTATTTTGTTTTATTTAAATTTATTCTAGTTATTTTACTCTTGTAATTATTTTGATTGAGTTTCAATACTGGTCATTATTGGTTTGTTTATGTGGCTAGTCGTTTTAAACTTGTGGTTTGTATGCAATGCTGTGGTACTGTATTGTACATTGTACAGCACTCAGAGCCCAGAGTTTGCTTTCTTGCTCAAATTTGCAGCACCCCTTCCCTGCAGTGGTTAGTGGTAGGGAGTGTCACAGTCCTGCGACTGCCAGCAGTGCAACCAGCGAGGGTCTGCGTTCACTGTGAGATCTGACAATAGAATGGCATTGGAGGGGAATAAGGCTAGGAAGGGGGTTCCACTACAAGCCAGAGACACAGATGAGATTGGTGACTGGGCAGAAAGGCCCTTGAGCATTAGGAACCATCAGCAAAAAAACAAACAAACAAAAAAGAATCTGTAGGCCTATAGGTGAGTGTCAGGTGGGTTGCAGGAACACTATGGCAATAGCCTCGATTACCATGGGTTCTGTCCATAGCAGAGCACCATGTGTTTAGCACTGTACCAGGGCCAAATATTTATGTGTGTCACTGGCCATCATGTTAGCAGGTGCAACCCCTGAGATTTCATCCCTTTGATTGACTGGAACCCATGTGGTTACTACTGTACATGGTAACAACATGGATCACACATCAGTAGCGGATATGTACACAGGAAGACTGGAAGGTAAGGCTTGTTTTTTGTTTTATTGTAAAGTCTGTGCTGAGTGGACTCGTTACTTTTTATAATTGTGTTTTCATGGTGTATCAGGCTCTTTATGTATGAATTCTTAGGGAAGTATTAGTAGGATTTAGTAGGACTGGATTGATGATGGGAGATAAATTATTTAATGGAAGGCGCTGAGGTAGTTTGGTACGTAAAATGTATGTGCAACATGACTGTAACTTTGTCTTACATTCTCTTCCCCATTACAGGGATCACACTTCTTGGGTGCTGTGAAGACACCAGAACACTCTTGAGAAGAGTTCTACCACTAGAGGTTACACAGGGATAAGGGCCCCTTGACCAAATGTACCTTGTGGAAGAAGGCACGTAAGAGCACTACGAACAGACAAGCATTACTTCCCACAGGAGAGAAGAGATGCAGCTGGAGAACCAATAACGTTTTTGAGGACAGGAATGCCAGGCATGAAACGCAGACTCACCATCCAGCTCCAACTGTCAGCGGAGAACTGGTTTATACTAAAATTATGACCTTTTGCACAGAGGAGAGGAAACGCTCCTAAGGAGGAAGCATCTGAGGAGCTAATGCCTTGGTCACCACCCCTCCTTAGTTTAGGCCATTTTTATGTTTGCTTGCATGCATGTGCAAGAAACATAGTGCCATCATCGGAGATTCGGAGCTGTGTCACCTCCTCCTCCAATTCAGTCAGTGTGCTGGCAGGCGCGGCCCCTGTAAGCCAATGCATTTTGGAGCTGTCTATGACACGCTCAAAATGCAGTAAACGCCCCAGTTGAAGAGCTATGCTTGAGTGAGCAGCGATAAGATAAGGCTGCTCACCTGGCAGCTCCCCAACCACACACACAGCAGCGCCAGCAGGCGCGCGCCCCCACATGCACGGGTAGTAGCCGACGGGTGCCCAATCCCTGCCAGCTGTGCTGCGTCTCCTGCCCCCCAAAGACTTTAAAATGCCATGCTGGGTGCCCACCCCAGCGTGGCAATACATCATATAGCCGACGGGGTGCCCAATCCCCGTCGGCTGCACTGTCTCCCCCAGTAGTAAGTGCCACGCTGGGAGCCCACCCCAGCGTGGCAAATTCGTAAGGCCGACGGGGTGCCCAATCCCGTCGGCTGAACAGCCCCTCCTCCCCAACGCCCTTGTGCCAGCTGGGAGCCCACCCCAGCGTGGCAAGCGTCCCCACGTCGTCCGTTTTCTTTGTGACCTATAAAGGAAAAGCGGTCTAACAGCAGTCTCCCAGCCCCCCTCCCACAACCGCACCCACCCATGCGCACCCAGCCTCCCACACCCCTCACCCCATACTTATCTCCGGACTCGGCGCGACGATCTTCGGTGGACCGGGAACACGTCTGCACTCTTCTAAGCGACCCATGAACTGAGAAATGCGGTAAGCTGTATAATGGGCTAAATAGGGGTTTCAACTTTGTGCATATCTCAGGCATTTTTTAATTTTGCACCAAATTTTCAACATGGGGTTTTGGGTCCCCTTCATGATTGATGTCACTGTCATGGCGTTATTCGTTCAAGGGTGATTTCTGCAGTGATCATGTAAATCACCTTTGGGCCCGAAAATGCCATGACAGTGACATCAATCATCAGAAGGGTCTCAAAAACCCATGTTGAAAATGTGTGCAAAATTCCCAAAATAGACTGTTTCTGGCGTGCATTGCGCGGTTCCTACAGGCTCGTAAGTTGCGAATTTTCAATATTTTCACTCCAGATTTTGAACATTGCCATTTTACCACACCTTCTTATGAGTAGTACAGCTGTCATTTTTCACATCTCACCCAAAATTTGTTTCCACCCATGTAGCGCACAATGGCTCAGTCGGTGTGCGAAATCAATGTACAGGACAAATTAAGAAAATTACAGTGACACTGTTCATGAGGTGAGGTGTTAAATGGCTATGTTAAAATTTGTGAAAAATTCAAAAATGACTGTTTCTGACGTGCGTTGTAAAGTTCTTACGCGCTCTGAAGGTCGTAGAATTTTCAATATTTTCACTTCAGATTTTCAACATTGCCATTTTATCACACCTTCTTATGAGTAGTACAGCTGCCATTTTTCACATCTCACCCAAAACATGTTTCATCATGTAGCTAGTAAATGGCGCAGTTGGTGTCGAAATCAATGTACAGGACAAATTAAGAAAATCACAGTGACACTGTTCATGAGGTGAGGTGTTAAAATGGCTATGTTGAAAATTGGTGAAACAATTCAAAAATGACTGTTTTACGGCGTGCGTTGTAAAGTTCTTACGCACGCTCGTAAGGTCGTAAATTTTCAATATTTTCACTTCAGATTTTCAACATTGCCATTTTATCACACCTTCTTATGAGCAGTACAGCTGTCATTTTTCACATCTCACCCAAAACGTGTTTCAGCCCATGTAGTGCACAATGGCGCAGTCGGTGTGCGAAATCAATGTACAGGACAATTTAAGAAAATCACAATGACACTGTTCATGAGCAGAGGTCTTAAAATGGCTATGTTGAAAATTTGGTGAAAAAATTCCTAAAAATGACTTTTACGAGCGTGCGTTGCACAGTTCCTATGCATGCTCGTAAGTTTGCAAATTTAATATTTTCACTCCAGATTTTTAACATGTCCATTTTATTAAACTTCATATGAACAGTACAGCTGCAATTTTCATATATGCATGGTATGTTTCGCACATATAGCGCACAATGTGGTGCTGTAGGTGTCTTGGCATGTCTTTAGGACAGATTAAGAAAATCACAGTTACACTGTTCATGAGCAGAGGTCTTAAAATGGCTATGTTGAAAATTTGGTGACAAAAGTCCATAAAATGACTGTGTTACGAGTGAGCATTGCACAGTTTCCACGCTCCCTCGTTAGTTCATGACTTTGTAATATTTTCAGTCCAGATTTTCACCAGTGGCATTTTTCCACACTTCCTTATGAACAGTACAGCTGCCATTTTTCACAACATGGCCGAAGTGTGTTTTCACACTTTCAGTGCAGGGATGCGTGGTCGCTGTGGGAAATCATTGTTCGGCACAGATAAAGAAAATCACAGTGACACTGTTCATGATCGGAGGCACCAAAATGCCTGAGTTGACAATCTGCTGTAAGAAATCCCCACCCTAATTATGTTACGGTTGTACGTTGCACAGTTTCTTTGTACGCTCGTGACTTCACCATTTTTTTAAATATTTTTACTACACATTTGTAACATAGCCATTTTTTACACCTCTCCATGAAAGAGTACAGCTGTCATTTTTTACATCCTGTTCGGAATATTTTTGCACCTGTGGTGCTAAATGCCGTAGTCACTGTGCATAAGCAGCTTTACAGCTATAAACTGATATTCCCCTGTTCGAGGTGGGGTCACAAAACAAACATGTTGGAAAATTTGGAGGAAAATACCAACGAATGCCTGATGTATTAGGCTTTTCAACTATAATGCCCAACCCTATAGAGAATGACAGGAATCAGGGGTGTGACTTGGGATTCTTGCCTGTGATGTTCATACCATTCCACACCCTGCAGTCACTGAGAGGCATCGAGGTATGCCTTGGACTCTTCGGCCCCAAAGTTCACCCCATTCTCCTATATCACACCCATCTCACCATATTTCCTAATGAAATGGGGTGCGCATAAGGGCCAAAGACCACAAGGAACACCGTGGCACTTGTCAGTGTCTGCAGGGTGGGGTGTGGTGAAATGGCATGGCCGTTATGCCTGATGACCCAAACGCACACCCCAATGCCTGTCACTCACTGCAGGGTGGTGGTGGGGTTGGCTTCAGTTCAATACTTCACTGCCATTCCTATTACGCAGCTCTGTAACGTCTACACTACCACTGCCAATGCCAGCAAGCAAACATTTGGCATTGACAAATGCTTGTTTATGATGGTTCTGATCACTGCTAACTTTGGCATCCAATTCAGGGAAAGATCGGAAGGCTCTTGCTGTATCCCTCTTATGGGATAATGCTGTGAAGTGCTGCTGAATCAATACACACAGCCAAGGGAACCCTCTCCACCAGTGAAGAGGGCACCATCCTCAAGGTGTGAGGGTGAGAAGAGAAGCGACCACTGGACAGCTTTTGTCTGATCTTGAATCCAAGAGGAGGTCTAACCTATGACTGAATGTCATCTAGGCACAGATCAGGAAACATAGGAAAAACCAGGAGCAGTTGTAGAATTCACCAAAAGTGTTTATTAGTACTAGTAATAATATAAAAAATTAAAATTGTTCAATATAACTATTTACAAAGGCAGAATAAACAGAGAAGATCCGTCTGAGTTTTCCTTCAATCTCTGCATCACTCTCAAAACATTGTAGCTCTCTCTCTTGTAAGTCTTTGCAACCCCCTTCCTAACAAGCATCCTGTTTTTTTCTATAATGTTCTTGTATGTTTCAGGCAGGTGCAGCAAGAACACAATGTCCAAGAACTGAGGCCCCTTCTCCACAGCTTCTGAAAAAAGGATTAAAAACTGCTCCCAGGTTAACCCCTTGAGTTTCCAATAGCTTTTTGCAATCCTCTCAAACTAAAATTATATACATTTCAACAGTAACACTATATAATTTCTAAACAAAGGGATCCCAATATCAGTTACATTTCCACATAATGATTTGCATATATTTTTATACCGGCAGATATGCAAGGGAGGAAAAGATAGAAACAGCAAGTAAAGATAGAAAGATAGTGAGAGGCAAAGAATTGCAAGACTGTCAGGGTGACCAGATCCTAGGTCTCACAAAAAAATTTGGTTGCGCAACCAGACAGACGAGAGACAGGAAAGGAAAGAACAGATCCCTGCATTCAAACTCTCTGTAACAACTGGGTCAGGTTCCTATTCAACCCTGTCATATTGACAATGATCATAGAGGGACTTAAGAATGAGAATACAGACCATACCAAGTGGACAATTTGCAGGTGCTGAAATGATTGCATACAGAGGTGCATCCAAGTCAGTCAGCATGACCAAAGGGACCCCAGGGCAAAGCACCTACTCGCAAGGTGCAGAAGACAACCTGCACATGGTACTCACTGAAGGCCAGGAGAGAGAGGGGCATTACCTTCAAATTCCTGAACGGAAAGAACAAGGTACACTGTAAGCAGGTATTCAGCAGAAATGGTGAATCTAGAGCAGGGGGACATGAGTGGAAGTTGATGGAAGGGAAATTCAGGAGGAAAGAGAGGAAGTTCTTTTTCCCAGAGAGAGTAGCTGAGCCATGGAACACGCTGTTGGCTGAGGGGATGGCTGCCAAATCCATTAACGAGTTCAGATATGGTTGGGACTGAGTTAACAGCTTAACAGTCACCCAGGGAAGGGAAGCAGCAAGGCAGGGAAAACAGGGGCAGGTAGCATGGTCATAGTACTATGGGCAAACTAGATGGACCAGTGATCTTTTTCTTATTTATTTATTTATTTTCCTTCAGTCTCCAGTATAGTAAACAGCATGGGTTCATGGCAGGGAGGTCATGTAGGACAAACCTGATAGTTTTCTTTGATTGGGTGACAAGGGAATTGGATAGGGGCCATGCCATGGAGCTGCTCTATTTGGCTTCAGCAAGGCGTTCAACTCAGTGCCCCACAGTTGCTTGCTGAAGAAGGTGGGGGAGCTGGACATGGCTAAGCACACAGTTAACTGGGTAGGAAACTGGCTAAAGGGTAGGCAGCAAAGGATTGTGGTCAGTGGGGTCAAATCAGAAGACAGAGAGGCTATGAGTGGGGTGCTACAATATCTGTCCTGGATCCAGTCCTCTTTAATATATTTATCAGTGACACTGGAGAAGGTATCAGGGGCAGGTTACATGTCTTTGCAGATGACACTAAGCTCTGTGGAAGGGTGAATAATGACAAGGGAATCAGAGATATGTTTAGTGACTTACAAAAGCTAAAGGGGTGGTCTAAAGTTTGGCAGTTGAAATTCAGCGCCAAAAAGTGCCAAGTGATGTGCCTATGTAATAATAACACCAGGACAGAGAACTGGATGAGTGGAGTAACACTTAGCACTATGACTAGGAACGTGGCCTAGGAGTTATCATCAGTGATACCCTCAGGCAATCAAACCACCACAACAAGGCCTGTGGTATGGCAAGTAGGATGATGGGGTATATAGGGAGGGATATTGCTAGCAGGAGGAAGAAGGTAATACCACCCCATTATAGATCTTTAGTGAGGTCACACCTGGAGTACTGCACCCAGTTCTGGAGCCCTCACCTCAGGAAGGGTAGGGACAGGCTGGAGACGGTGCAGTGCAGGATAACAAAAATGATTCAGGGCCAAGAAGGCAGGTCTTATGAGGAGCACCTCAGGCACTGAACATGTACTCACTGAAGACCAGAAGGGAGAGAGGAGATACGACAGAGACCTTCAAGTTCCTAAAAGGATCAAACAAGGTGGGCTGCGAGGAACTATTTAGTGTGAATGCTAGTTTAAGGTCACAATGGCATAAGTGGAAACTGACGGGGGGAGGTTTAGGAGGGACACGAAAATATATTATTTTACAGAAAGGGTGGTGGAGACATGGAGCAGCCTACCAGCTGAAGTGGTGGGTGCTAAAACAGGTGATGGTTTTAAGCACAGTTGGGACAGAGTGAAGGGTTTAGTGAACAATGGGGGCGACAGAATTGGGAAGCAGAATAGTGGGGATGAGAAGCAGAGCTAGGACTTTGGATGGTCCCAGGGTTAGATAGTGAACTCAGGCAGACTGGATTGACCATTGGTCTTCTTCTACCGTCATTGTCTATGTTTCTATATTTCTTCCCAGTTGCAATCATCTGGCAACTGAGCTTGTACAGTGGCTGCCCCTGGCCTACAGAATGCTTTACCCAAAACCGTCCGCATGTCCCCACACCACTGGAAGTTTTAAGAAGTTATTGTTCAGTTATTTATTTAATCAAACTGTTAGCTGATTTTCAGTTACTTAGTACATTAGACTATTTCTTGGCCGATTGTTATCTGCTTATTGATTGAATGACTGGTCATTATTCACTACGTTCCTATAGCTCTTGCCTGTTTTGCTTATTATTCACAACATCCCTATAGCTCTTGCCTGTTTTACTTTTCACTGTATTTCTGTGCCCTGAGAATTGAAAGGCCATCATATCTACCTACCTACAAATAATAAACCTACCTACCTACTGTACCTACAGTAGCTTTAAGGCACAGGTCACTATTAAATAATGAGTCCATTTGATGAACATGAACCACAGAGGCAAGGCCATGTTATCTTGTTGGGTTCTACTATATGACATGCCATAACCCTGAAAATGTCCCTTAACCTCCAGCGCCTCAGTCCATCTAACTGTAAAAATGGGTAAAAGCAGGATCCCACTGAAAACAAGATACTAGATCTCGGCTGGACTATCCTGGGTAAATTATCTGTATATAGTTTTTTGCAGGACTCCTCAAAGGTGCTTACTAGGGTCCTGATTACCGTAGAATGTAACTATCGTCTGGTCAGTCTGACCTTAATAGTAGGGAAGCTAATGGAAACAATACTGAAAGAAAAAAAAACAGTAAGCTTTCTGTAGGATAATGTGCTCCAAGATGAGAAGCAGCCATGGGCTTGTATCAGAGTGGTCCTGCCAGATCAACCTGACTGATTTCTTTGACTGTGTAACCAGGACAGTGGACAGGGGCTAGACAGTGGACATCCTGCACCTAGATTTCAGTAAGGCCTTAGACAGGAGATCAACCAGAAAGCTGGAGGACCTGAAGATAGAGGCAAAACTGTGTATGGGGATTAGAAACTGGTTGCAAGATGGAAGTCGGAGGGTAGTGTTGGGGGGAGTTCCTAAAGGCTAGACCAGTCATAAGTAGGGTCCCACAGGGCTTGGTGCTCAGTCTGTTGTTATTTAACATCTTCATCAGCAACATTACAGACAGTATAAAAGGTAAGATATGCCTGTTTGCAAATGACACAATGTTCTGTGGGAGATTGGGCATGGAGGAGGTGTGCAAGTTACAAGCCAGAATAGAAGAGCTTTGGAGTGAACATCACAAGTGACCTAAAGCCCTGAGCACACAGCAGGAAAGCAGCAGCCAAAGTGAATCAGATGCTGGGCTGTATAACCAGGAGTATAGCCAGCAAAAGAGAGGAGGTCATTCTGCTACTGAACAGATTACCGGATCATCCAAACACTGAGTACGGTGTACAGTACTGGAACTCGTAACTAATGAAATACATCAACCTACAGGAAACGGTCCTGACCAAAAAGGGCAACCATCATGATCCAGGTACAGGAAGGCAGGTCATACGAGGAGATACTCGGAGATCTTTACATGTACATGTACTCCTTGGAGGACAGAAAAGTGAAGGGTGACACGATTGAAGCCTTCAAATGTATGTTACAGCTAATTGAGCTCTGAGGATCTCTTCAACCTTAGTGGAACAGGACCTATAGGGAGCATTACCTCAGGATGGTGGGGGGAAGATTCAAGAGGGAAATGAGGAAACACTTTTTTGTGGAAAGTGTGGTGGAATGGAACAAGCTGCTGGAAGAAGTTGTCTCCCTGAAGACTATGGACAGCTTCAAGAGGGGCTGGGACAGAGTAAAGTGGAAAGTTGCTTGTGGGGGAAGCATGGGGGAGGGAGGTATCGATGGGATGGGAGAAGTGGATAATGGGGATAGGGCAGATCCCTAAGTAGACACTGGGGGGTTCTGCAAACTTGAGCAGACATGATAGATCGAAATGTGGAGACACTTTTTCACAGAAAGTGTGATGGACAAATGGAACTAGTTGCTGGAGGAAGTTGTCTTCCTGAAGATTGTGGACAGCTTCAAAAAAAGGCTGGGACAAAGTAAAATGGAAAGTTACTTGTGGGTGGGGGGAGCGTGGGGGGAGAGAGGCACAAATGGGGAAGGAGGAGTGGATAACATAGAGGGGGACAGGTCCCTAAGTAGATACTGTGGGGTCTGCAAACTTGAGCAGACATGATGGACGGCAATGGTCTTTTTCTGTTGACACGATCCTATGTTCATATGTTTATTCAACCCACCATTTGCACAATCTGGCAACTAAGCTATATAACACGCAAAACTGCCACACATCAGAGCAAAAGGGACCACCAGCATGGACCTGGAGGAGACATTTTTAACCAAAATGGTAATTTAAAACCCTTCCAAATGCAGAAACATTGAATCTGTATGGGTGATCTGTACTTTTTTGTTCAGTTTTTGTAGCTGTCAGAAAACTACATCTGTAATTATGTCAACATAGTAGTTAAAAATCTAAGACAAATATTTGTTCATTACCTGTAATAAAATGCACAAAAAGCAGAAGAATACGTTTTTTTATAAACACAAGGGTGCCTTGTATCAGTCATAACCACAGACCTGTCTCAGCTGCTGTTGTTTACAGTTTGATGCACCCTTGACAGCTTAGAGTTAGTTCATATTAGTCTATCTATATTAAGTTATGCATTATGTTATGTCTAGCCCTTCTACTTGGGCAGACACTCTGCATTTCCTGCTGTGACTCAAACCTGAGACCCTGAATTTTAGTAGCTTTAATTTCATTCAGCTAAATGGAAATTCTCCCCAGCTGGGAGGTTGGAGAGTATAATTTTTGAAAGGCTAATTCCTGTGTTTCTAAAGCTTGCTGACCACACCTCCTACTCCGCAGCCCCCTGCCCTCCAGTGCTAGGTGTTTTGCTCGGGGCGTGTGTTGTTACTGTAGGCTGAGCTCTCTCTTCCTTCCCCCTGCGGTTGCGGCTTTTTCTCTGTTGTTTTGGGGCCTTTTTGTTTGCTTTGCCTTCAGCTTCTGTTTGGACTGTGCCTTCTGTTGCTCTCTGGGTTAGTATTTTGTTGCTTTCTCTGGCTATAGCATTGTGCCCTTGCTTTTCTGTATAGCACCTGCTTTTTTTCTCCCTTCACTCTGTGCCTGCTGTTTACTTTTAGTGTGCTTCTACCTAAGGGTTACTAAGTCAAGAGCTCTTTATTTTGTGTTTGAAGGCCTGTTTCTGTCATGCTGTTGCATTTCCTTCTGTTTTTCTCGACTCTAGTACCTGCAGTTACATTTGTAGCCTCTTCACTGATTTATCTGCTGTTCATACCCAGCTCTTTCCTGTCACTGCAGTTTCTGCATGCTTTTCACCTGGCTCTGCCTACACGTCCGCCAGTTAACACCAGCCACTGGTTTGCTGCATGATTGCCTATTTGTGTTGCAGTTAGGGGTGTGCAAATACATACTGTAAACTGTGTATTCATTGAATATTTGACAGATACACCCGGGGTATTCAGGTATTTGACTGTTTTCATGGAAACACAGAAACTGGCAGCAGATAAGGGCTGCGTGGCCCATCCAGTCTGCCCCTTTTTTGTTACATTGCTTACCTGTTGATGTCTACAACACTTTCTCTTCCACCCCATACTGCTTCCTTATATTTTCCTTGTGCCTATCCTAGGCTTTTTTTGACTCCCATCACTATTTTCACCCCATCACAACCACCACTGGAAGCCTGTTCCAGGCATCCACCACCCTTTCTGTGAAGAAGTATTTCCTCACCTCTCTTCTAAATATGTCCCCCTCCAGCTTCATATAGCGGCCCCTTGTTCTGGACTGCTCTTTCATCAAAAAAATACCTCCCACTTGTACCTATTCAGGTATTCAACTATGCTAGAATTCGACCATAATGTAGTATATTCAGGTCGCACCGTGAAGTGAGCAACTTATTGTTCAGTGTGCCCTCCTGGTGAAACATTTCAATAAATAAATAAATAAATATATTTATTATAAATGCTGTAGACATGAAAAAACCCAAAACAGACAAACAAGAAGTTTTCTGCGCAGCATGGATAGAGGGTAATACTAGGTTGTGAAAACACACTATATTGATGCAGAGTCAGACAGTGTAAGCATAGTTTAAAGGAAAACACCACTTACTTTTGTGCGCTGTCCTGCTAATGCATTTTTATGCCCCCGATTAGTGTTTCTGTCTAAAAAAAATTATATATTTTCTAACTGCATTTTGGTATTTAAACTTAAGTTTAAAAACATGCTTGAAAACCTCTGTTTAGCTAGGTTGCCACCCACTGGCAATCATCTCATGAGAGACGCTCACTCCCTCATTCAGAAAATGCTACGTGCCCCCACCAGTCAATGCGCTTATCGGCAGGGGCACATTAGCATATCCCAGGTGTGGGGACAAGCAGTTCCCATGAGATATAACTGGTCTGTCTTTCTCATAGCTTCTTCAAGTTCACTACGTTGTTGCTGGTACTCACTCACTCTGTGACTCTGCATGGACCAACATAGTGCCTTACGTTTGAATCTTGGGTTTAACATGGTTGCGAACATGTAGCTAATATTGTTATAGATGACTGAAACCCATGGGGGCTGTGCTCGACGGTTTAGGAACTATGCACCAAAGGTGTGTATCCCACCCATGTAGCTCCACACCTGCGGACAGGTGTGCTCCCAGCGACATTCACGATCGCCGGCCACCTGTCTGCACCCCTGCCCCCCAGCATGAGGGTATGTGCAGGTTCATGCAGGGTGGCCATGGGTGGAGCAGCACACCTGGGTGGGCATCCAATGGGATGCCTGTCCCGGATTCCTCAGTGGATCCCTTATGAAGTGGGGGGGCATTGGCTGCGCTCCACCATGGATGTTTACATGGCCAGCAGCTATGTAGATGAGAAGTGGGATGTGCCACTGGCCATGTCATGCCCCCGAACTGACAGGGATGTACAGGGTGGGGCGGGCGGTGCCATGTGGGTGTGTATGTGGGGAGGGGGTAACATTATCTGTTATAAAGAACCCAACATGCAAACCTGTTGTGCTAAATCCATGAGTCAAGCATTTCTTGCAAAGATGTAAGAATGTCAACATAAGTGTGGTTGCTTGTATAGACTGCAACACTAAGGACAACAGACATCTACTGGAATGGGTATTGCCACAGCCAAGGCCAGAGGAAGAGGAGTAGTCAACAGCAGTTATGCCACCATGTGCTACTGGTGTAGGTGAATGCCAGTGTGCCGTGAGTGAGAGGTATACATATAGTGAGTTTGTATTGGTTCATACATCAGATGTGCAGTGGAAAACCCTGTCCACAAACTGGTTCAGGAATTTCTCCACCTCGGAGATGTTTAACACATAACTGTATGAGAAAAAGTAGTTTGCACTGGTATGTGCTATCAAGGCTGCAAAAATGTAGAAGCCTATGGAATTCAATGTCTTCAACAATAGACTAAGGTTGCAAATCCAGTGCAATGATCTCACCTATGAGCTGTGTGATCTGAACAGCTGTGGGGTGAGCTGACAAGACCTTTGTGTGGGCCTGAAATGCTTCCTTTATTGTGAGAATAGGCTTTTGAAATGACATAGCCTTGCTCCTGGCTCTGGTTCCACAGTGAACAAATGTGATTTAGGCTGGGTGGAGCACTACAAACTGCACATCTTCTGTCTCACCATCTGACTCGGTCTGTGAGAGACTTGGTATTGTGCCTCTTGGAGTACTTGGGGCAAGGACTGGACACAAGATTTTGCTGCTGTTTGTCACAAGCCCACTCAGCAGGTCAAACCCTCTACTCCCAAAGTGACAACCTCTGAGCACAGTCTTGTGAACAGTTAACATAACAAGGTAACCCTCTTGTCTGTTTTTGTGAGTTCGAATCAACCTTTGGTCTCAAGTCTTGGAGGGATTCAAACTGTGAACCTCTTGCTATCAAACCCAATGCACAGGCTCAGATATAGCTGTCTTTGGGGGGCCAGATATCTTTGCCTATGGGCACCTAACCAGGTGTACAAAAATGAACCCTTTAAAAACTTTAATAAAGACCTCAGATTATTCTTACTTTTTTCCGTTTTGGTATCACCATTCAAGATTATGCACAGTGTCCGCTGTAACCATATATACTGTACTTGTAAAGGAAAAAAATCAAAGATAGACCAAGTAAGCGCTAAAAAGTTTTACTAAAATAGATAATAATATGTAAAACATACAATACAGAACTATTATATCACAAGACATACAAATCTTTTAAAAGAACAAGGTTTTAAACAGTGCAATTCCTACTACAGTAATTAGAGTTGTCTCTCTTTCTAAATACCTGCTTTAAGTGCTCACAGATGTTTCTCTGTCAGAGTCTAGATAGAAGTATCCTGAAGTAAAACAGAATTAATGATTAAAAGCTGGTTTTCCCCACCTATTTTGTATGAGGTCACCTAGTTTCTCCCTGTGAAAATATACAAAAAAATATATCTATATAAAAACAGGATGTCTTTTTCAAGAATTAAATTCTGCAATCCTCAGCATGATTCATGTTCTTCAACTGACATTTCTTTGATCTAGTGATCAGTTTCCCCTCTCACACAAACATCAACATTTATGATTTTGCACCAGTTTACTAAATCTGGTTTCCTCCCCTTGAAACGTCATAAAATGGATATGTGCAACACAAGCCTCTTCCAGCCTGTAATTAGCTTCTGGCCTTCCATGTCACACCTTGTTTCTAAAACCTGTGTGTGTGTGTGATCTCACATGCTGTTTCAGCATTTCTCATGGGAGACGGTTCATAACCCATTTTTATTTTACAAAAAAATGATACAGTGATCAGAACCAGCTGTCTAAGAGTCACAGTGTTCAGTCACTTGCTGACTGCCTCTGCCACAATCACTGCCAGCAGCACCATCAACAGAGTCAGAAACTGGTTTTGCTTGTGAAATGCTGTGTGCTGTGGTGTAAAGAGACAGCTCCAGCAAGGGCTTAATCCAAGTTAGCCACTTCAGGATGCTTTTTCTGAAGGTGGTTTCAAAGATAAGTTGTACTCAGTTTATCTACTTTTGCACCACAGCTGAGACTCTGGCCACAGTGTGAACACACAACTCCCCTTTTATCATCTTCTTAATCGGTAAAATATGTCCAGATATCACTGGAATTTGAACTTGTACCTGATCTCAACCCTCTTGTACAGTATGCTGCTTGTGCTCATGACTGCCAGATCCCATTTGGAGTAGTGTAGACTGCTGTAAACTGACACCAGATGCAGTATCAGAACCACTAGGATGAGCAAATGTTAGGATTGACTGCTTAGTTTTTTAGCAGGAGGTTGACGTGAAGGATGAGGAGGAACAGTAGCATGTTATTTGTGGCTGCCTTCAGCAGCTGATTTTTTTGAATCACTTCTGACCCGAGTGCATCCTTGTGGAATGAGGTGAGGACTCAATTTCAGCATCCTCAGACTCACTCAGGTCATTGTTTTCACAGGGTTTGTCACAGAACACATCTTCAAGCTTTTTTAAATCTGAGGTAGGAGCTTACTGTGACCCAGAAGACAATGCCTCACTGTCCTAATCATGCTCAAAACTGCTTGGATTTAACTGCTATGGTCATGGCTGAATACTTACATAGAAACAGAGAGGTTGACAGCAGAAAAGGACCACTCGGTCAATCCAGTCTGCCCCTTTTTCCCCTGTCTAGTACAAATCCATGGGCCCTACAATGTCAACAATCTCTGCCCCCAACCCCCTACCCCTACCAATGGTGTCTCTAGACCCTGTTCAGGTTCTGGGTTTTCTTTGATACTAGTCTTGGTGATGCCCATGTGTCTGTCCCATGCTTTCTTAAAACTTCTATCATGAACTGTGGTAATGGAGGTACTAGTGGATTTGGTGGTGGTGGTAATGGGTAGTAGCAGTATTGGAGTTAGTCCTTATGGTGGCACTGGCAGCAGTAGTGGAAGTGATGATGATTGTGGTAGAAGCAGTATTGTAGGTAGTGCTGATGGTGGCACTGACAGCATCAGTGGAGATGATGGTGATGGTGGCAGTAGCAGTATCAGAGGTAGTGCTGATGGTGGCTTTGACAGCAGTAGCGAAGGTGGTGGTGATGATGGTGGTAGTAGCAGTATCAGAGGTAGTGCTAATGGTGGCACTGGCAGCACCAGTGGAGATGGTGGTGATGGTGGTAGTAGCAGTATCAGAGGTAGTGCTGATGGTTGCACTGACAGCAGTAGCAAAGTTGGTGATGATGGTGGTAGTAGCAGTACTGGATGTAGTGCTGATGGTGGCACTGACAGCACCAGTGGAGATGGTGGTGATGGTGGTAGGAGCAGTATCAGAGGTAGTGCTGATGGTGGCACTGACAGCATCAGTGGAGATGATGGTGATGTGGTAGTAGCAGTATCAGAGGTAGTGCTGATGGTGGCTCTGACAGCAGTAGCAAAGGTGGTGATGATGGTGGTAGTAGCAGTACTGTAGGTAGTGCTGATGGTGACACTGGCAGCAGCAGTGGAGATGGTGGTGATGGTGGTAGTAGCAGTATCAGAGGTAGTGCTGATGGTGGCTCCTACAGCAGTAGTGAAGATGGTGGTGATGGTGGTAGTAGCAATATCAGAGGTAGTGCTGACGGTGGCTCTGACAGCAGTAGTGAAGGTGGTGATGATAGTGGTAGTAGCAGTACTGTACGTAGTGCTGATGGTGGAACTGACAGCACCAGTGGAGATGGTGGTGATGGTGGCAGTAGCAGTATCAAAGGTAGTGCTGATGGTGGCACTGACAGCACCAGTGGAGATGGTGGTGATAATAATAATAATAAGCTTTATTTATATGGCGCCTTTTCAAAAACCGTGGTGCCTAATAATTTTAAAATCAAATCAGACATCAATACACTAACACTAAAATAGCAGCATACCATTCACCAAAAAGAAAATCAATCACTGAATGCCTGGTGCCACAAAAAAGTTTTTAAAGCATGCTTGAATCCATCCACAGTTGTGCACTCCCGTTACCAACGGGGTAGAGAAGTCCAATGGGTAGGGGCTGCATACATAAATGCTTTCGCCCCCCGATGATTTCAAACAGACCCTTGGAATCTCTAGCAACCTCTCGTCAGCTGAGTGGAATGATTGTCCAGGGTAGTAAGGAACCAGGAGTTCTTTCAGGTAATCCAAGCCCGTCTGTATAGGGCTTTAAAGGTCAGCAAACTGACTTTAAAGGTGATCCACCACTGTACTGGCAGCCAGTGCAGTTCACGCAGCACCGGCAAAATATGACAGGACTGAGCAGATCCCATCAAAAGCCGGGCTGCCGCGTTTTGCACCAGCTGCAAGCAGTGGATTTCCACCCCAGGAAGACCTGGGTAAAGGGAGTGGCAATAATCTAAGCACGAGGACACAAAGGCATGGACCAGAGTAGGAAGGTCACCAGACAGAACCACATGCTTAATCCTGGCGATATTCCTAAAATGGTAAAAGGAGGATTTGATGACAGCTGACACTTATGAATGCAGGATCAGCCCTTCATCAAAAATTACCCCCAGGTTATGCATCTGTTCAGAGGTCAGGAGTGAAATGCCACCAAGAAAAAGTCCAGAGGGCGAACCAACCTCCAACCCCCCTATCCAGCAACCTGGGTCTACAACCAGCACCTCAGTTTTTTCCGAGTTCAACTTCAGCCAGTTGGAATCCATTCACTCCTGGATTTCTTTCAGACAGTTATTCAAGACCGAGAGAAATCCATCCTGGTTGGGTGCAAAAGAAAGGTAAAGCTGGGTGTCATCAGCATAGCAGTGAAACCTCAGCCCATACCTTCTTACAATGTCTCCGAGGAGAAGCATGTACACCGCGAACAACATGGGTGACAGCACTGAGCCCTGAGGAACTCCACACAACAGAGAAGAAGGGCCTGAAAAAAAGACCCCAGACACCACTCTCTGTGTTCTTCCCATGAGGAACAATGTAAACCACCTGAGGAATGTTCCCAACAGTCCACATATGTGCCTCAGGTGACCAAGCAGCACCCTGTGGTCCACAGTGTCAAATGCTGATGAGAGATCCAGAAGAACCAAGATGGAGTGGCTCTTCTGATCTGTAGCCATCAGGAGATCATTGAGCACCCGAACCAGCGCTGTGTCTTTCGAAAACCAGACTGGAGCAGTTCATAGATGTCATGGATGGTCAAATGGTCCTCCAGTTGTGTTGCCACTATTTTCTCAATCACCTTCCCTAAAAAGGGAAGGCTAGAGATTGGTATGTAGTTCGCATGGCAGACTGGGTCCAAAGTAGCTTTATTCAAGAGTGGCATCACCACTGCCTCTTTAAGGGAGCTGGGAAACTCTCCAGATTCCAAGGAGCACCAGACTGTCCGGGCTAGGACCAGACCGATGACATCAATACAAACTATCACAGAGTGGCTCTGTGATAGTTTTGGGAGCCTCATAGACATGTGCTAGATATTCTTTTTCATGCCCTGTATGGGTAATTCCCAGAATTAAATAACGAAATAAAGAATTTAATGTTTGGATTTAGTTAACCAAAAGGGGCCGGTTTGAAATAAAGATATAGCTGGGATTTGTTTAAGGTAGTATTAAATAATTAAAGGAAATGTGCCACATACAGTGAAGAAAAAGGGATTGCCAGTTTATGGTAAACTATTCTGTTAATTTAGAATTCGGGGCACTTTTAGTTTAATAAAATTCCCTCTCTTGCTTTAATAAGGGAAGCTGTGTGTACATTAATTGAAGCAGCTTCCTACATTACGTTGAAATGGCTATGATTTTAGGGGTATAACTATTCACACGTTTGTGCAGATCACTGATCCACTGTTTAGATTTTGCCCTATTTTTGGTTAGATAAATGAGCAGCCCTTCCATATGAATCGAAAATATGGGAAATCCGACACCTGGAGAAAATGGTAGGTTTCGTCCTCTCCTTTCTGGTGCAGTTTTCCATGTAAAAGTATAATTGTCCTGTTTAGTTTTTCCTGGAAAGATGAATGCTTTCACTTCTCAGGTTAATTTTAGTTTAAATACCTGTAGGGTAGCCCATTTTTTATAATAATAAAAGCCCTCTGTAGAAGCATTGTTTTAAATACCTCATAAACATTCTGTTTTGTTTTGCAGCGTTTCTTTGGGCTTGCTTGTGCTTAGCAAGCTTCGCAATAATGTTGAGAACCTCTTGGTTCTCTTCTGTATCCCCGTTTTGCCTTCTGGCAGGAGCGGAGCTCTAAGGTAAGCGACTTTATCTTTTTATATTTGTTGCTGAGCTCCTGTAAGAATGTGCGAGTATGAGCGCTGGTAATTTTAGACCAGCTCGATCATTCGCATGATCGCAAAGGCATGTAGCCCTCTAATTTAACCTCAAGTAATTTTGTCTACATAATAATGAGAGTTTATATATTTACATACCCTCCTGAGGTGAATTCAGGTATTTTGGTACTATATTTGAGTTGTTTGTAAAACGAGGGGTTTCTGCTTTAGTTGGCATTGCAGAGCACTGGGTTTATCTTTGTTCAGCCCTTGTACTCTTCTAAGAGTCGGCCAGCCATTCCCTGAATTCTTAAATACTGTAGCTAGAGGTGGGTGGTGTTTCCTGGCACCAAGAAGTTATGTTAAACCTTTCGAAGAATAGAAAATATACTTTAGGGACTACATGTAAATTTCAAGTTGATTTGAAAGTGTTTAGAACATGTGAAATAAAGATTTACACAGTATATCAAGAAATGTAATTTAAAAGAGTATTAGTAGGTGGAGCTAAGCTGTCACATGTGCATTTAATTGTATAAAAGAACAGATCTCATCCTAGGGAGAGCAGATCAGTCCAGGAGACAGGTCAGGGAGGTTCTGAGGATCTGAGTCTGGAGAGGAGTACAGTGGAATGCTATAATGATGTGTCAGTCTTGACTTAATGCAATCTTCTAGTCACATGAAGTACTGTTAAACATGTTCGCTGTATGAGATGTGTCCTGCTATAGAAAGAAAATATTGATTCCTATAATAAATATTGAATTACATAAAGAACTGCATCGTGTCACGCTATCTGATTTGCCCACAAAACCTGCACCCTATCACACAACCTAAAATCAAGGAAGTTGGTCCAGGGTCCAAACTATAGCACATAGGGTGTACACCCTGGATGATCCGCATGACATCCATGAACTCCAGCCAGCTGAAGGTACTCCAGGAAGGCCAAGAAGCAGTGATCTCGTACTGATCAAAAGCAATGCCCGTAGAGTGTGCCAGTTGGAATACCGCCCTGATGTCAGCCACCTTAGTAGCAAAGAATTGAGAAAGTTCATCACACTCTAATTGCGAAAAGACTTTCTGGACTTGTAGACATGCTGGGTTGCATAGTCTGTCCACAATTCGGAAAAGCTGAGCTGGTCGATTCTGAGCTGCCGCAATCTCCCCAAATAGGAATTCTACTTTCCTATGGGTGATTGCAGATTGATAGGCTTGATAATGGTCCATCAATCTAAGGTGGTCAGTATCAAGGGTGGACTTCCACCAGCAAAGCTCTACTCTTCATCCTAGTCTCCGCATCTCCCTCAAAGTCCCATCAAACCATGAGGATCAAGGGCAAAGGGAAAGAGGAAAAACACGGACTGGAGCAATGAATTCAGAGCCGCCAAAACGGCTTAATTATAGACCGTCACGAGGGTCTTTGGGTCATTGCTTGCTGCTGAGAGGGATAAAAGGTCAAGCACCGCTGCTAGGCTATGAGAACTTATATCTCGTAAAGGACAGTACCTAAGCATCTCCACAGGGGTAGGCCTACAAAGGGGGGTGCTAAAACTAAACCCCATAGTGTAGTGATCAGACCACCCAACTGGTTCCACCCCCAAGCCAGATGTTTTGATCCCTAGGAGGAAGACTAAGTTAAGGGAGTGTCTGTGTTTATGAAAAGCAGTGGTAACTACCTGTGTGAGACCCAGAGATATCATCAACTAGAGAAAGTGCTGGCCAAATTGTGAAAGTTTGTCGTCGACCCAGGCATTTAAGTCACCCGGAACCATCAGTCTGGGCGACACAAACGCCATGTCGACGTCGAAAAATGCCACTTCCTGAAGGAATCACTTCTCATCACCAGGTGAACAGTAGATGAGGGCAATCCAATAACCAACACCTGCTACTACGGCACACTCGAATGACTCAGCCTCCTCAACTAGTACACTTGTGAAGTTAAGTTTGGTCTTGAAATAAACCTGTGATGGTGGTAGTACCAGTATCAGAGGTAGTGCTGATGGTGGCACTGACAGCACCAGTGAAGATGATGGTGATGGGGGTAGTAGCAGTATCAGAGGTAGTGCTGATGGTGGCACTGGCAGCACCAGTGAAGATGGTGGTGATGGTGGTAGTAGCAGTATCAGAGGTAGTGCCGATGGTGGCTGTGACAGCACCAGTAGAGATGGTGGTTATAGTGGTAGTAGCAGTGTCAGAGGTAGTGCTGATGGTGGTATTGGAAGCAGCACTGGAGATGGTGGCAAGTGATGTGGCAACAACATCGATCACTACAGAGGCTAAGACTTGCACTGGAAAAGTGGTGGTGGCAGTGGTACAAGCAGTGCTAGCACTGGCTTAAGTAGCAAATGGTCTGGATGGAGCAAAGTGGACAGCAGGATGATAAATACATGTTGAATGCTGACCTCTTTCTGAATCACTTTTGGAGGGGCTGGTCCACAGATGTTATTTGACTGTACTTGACTGCTTGTGTGACATTTTCGCTCATCAGATAAATTGCAAAAAAGTGGAATAACGTTTTCAAATATTATTTTTCTGTTGCTATAATTACTTTTCCTAATGAAATTGTGTATCCAAAAAAAATAATGTTTATTTTCCAGGAACCAGAAACAAGAAGAATTATTGTCTTGTCTTTGGCTTATCCAGCAGTGACAGTCAGCAGATAACTGATAGCACAGACAACATCTGTAGCAACCAAACTCTGGAGACAAGAAGTTTAGCAATTTTTCACATTTATCATGCGTGCAAGTGAACATGTTGATATGAGAATTGCTAGAGAGGGGTGTGAGTCCAGTGGGGGAGTGGTACTGTAGGGGCCGGTCTGTGGCAGGCGAATCAGCAGGCAGTGTCCCGATGACAGTGGTTTTCTGAGGGGGCTGGTCTGGTCATGCACTTCAAAGGACAGAGCTAATGCATTAGCAGTGAGGTTTGGTCATTTGAAGCAGAGACAGACTGATCAGTCGGGCAAGCATGCCATTTTTTTAGTTATATCTTACAGATGTGTCCTGTCCCGTCCTGTCCATGTGATGCAGTGTGGGTCTTAAATGCTACAATTAAAAAATGGCAGTCAGACACCAAGTTTACAAATTGTGAGCTGGGAATCAGAACCGGGAACGGCAAAACAATCTAAGCTGCTACAGTATACTGATTAAACCACAGATGACAACATGTTTTGGCATTTTTAATGAAAATGATCACGTAGCCTTGCACAAAACTAAGCTAGTATTTCTAGATTCTGTGTATCATTTCAATTCAAGCTAGCATGGAAATCCAGCATAGACAAGCAAATACCATTCATATTATTGAGCTAAATCGGGAATACCACAGGTCGTTATTCACGATGATTTAGCTTAGTAATATGAATGGTATTTACTTGTCTGTGCTAGATTTCCATGTCAGCTTGCACTAGAATGATATACAAAAGCTAGAAATTATAGCTTAGTTCTGTGCAAGTCTGCATGATTATTTTCATTAAAAATGCCGTTATGGTCAGCCTGGAACGTGTGGACTGTGTGTCCGCAGCAAAGAAAACCGTCCATCAATGTCTGTTGCTGATGACCCTAACCATCCCCCAACATGACCCTCCCTGTTAGTGCCCCCTCCACACACACACACACACACACACACACACACACACACACACAGTAGCGACATTGGAGGTGCTCAATTCTCCAGTGGCTTTCTCTAAAATAAAGAAAACTGTCCCTTGTCCTGTTTGAAAACCATCCATCGATATCTGTTGCCACCCCCCCAAACATAACATAGTAACAGTGGGGGTGCCCAATCCCCCAGTCTTCTCAACATAACAGTCCTTGAAATAAAGAAAACTGTCCCTCGTCGTTTTTCCCCTGACAAAAAGAAACCTGTCCATCAACGTCTGTCGCAGCACCCCCCCCAAACATTACTCAGTGACACTGGGGATGCCCAAATCCCCCAGTGCCCTCAAACATTTAAACAGTGTCCCTCCCAGTGACGCTGGGGGTGCCCAAGCCAGCAGTTTCCTGGTATCAAGAAGAAGCAAACCATTGAAGTAATATAAAACCCCCAGACACTGCTGTATAATCTTGATTGCAGATGAAATATGTTGCTTATTGGATGGTGGACTATCAAGAATAAGGTCTAAGCACTTAAAAAGTCACTGTTAGCCCTTTTTGCATCATACTGTGTCTAGTTGAAAACCCACATTTTATTATTACTTACCTTCTCTAAAACTCATAGAAGTTGGTAGTTGTTTGACCTGCTTCCTTTTTTAGTAGAACCAAAATGCATGGAAATGGTGCACTTATACTTACCTTTGTTTTGCTTCAAATCCTTGATCTACTCTTATTGCATGCATCTTGAACAATAGGAACACCCCCAAAACAGTGCAGCCATTCATGATACAACAGTCTCCTCATATACTGTAAAAATCACAAAATTATAACAGCAAGATCCATTACAGAGACAATTTCGACAGAATTCGAAATTGTCGCTGTAATGGACTCGCCTGTGAAATTTTGCCATTTTGTCTATATTCTCCCCGAGTCAACTGTGACTTGGAGTTAGATATTTAGAAAGGGTGGGTGTGGGTGGCAGCCCACATGGGAAGGCGGGGTTGAACTCCCAGCAAAAAAAAAAAACAACGTCTGACAGGTGAAATTTCGCCTGTCAACATTGGGGATGTCGCTGTGACGCATGTTGACAACGGAGTTGTCAATGTGGCTTGGTGGAATCCAATCTCTGCTCCTCTCCCCCACAGCATTATGAGTGGCTAGATTGTGTTAGGTGCATTCTCAAATCCAGTAAAGATACCGTGGAAGTTGACCAAGGACTGTAAACAAACACATTTTTGTGTGGTAATACCAGTATGGTGAGCAGTCTATTTTTTTACTTTTAGAAAGACAAAAGGAACCAGAATCAAACTACCAGCTGCATCAATAATCTCTACAGAATGTGACTAATCATAACATGTGTTTTTAAACTAAAGACTCTCTGAGGAATACGAGGGTTGACAGCGTCATTTGAAAACAGTGATCTTTGCTAGCAGGAAAAATCATCATGTAGTTAATTTTAGTAATAATCTATTTCTGGTAAAAAACATCAATACTGATTATCCATTTTCTTTTTCATTATATTTCACTACTGAACTGAGATATGGGGGTTTAAAGTTTTTAAAAGTAATTGCTCTAAGGCTATACCCACTGTTAATAAATTAAGCACCTTGGTGCAGTGTTGAGTTGTTTACCATCAGAAATGTATATTATAAGTCTAATTCATTATTCATGAGCTCAACTAGCTCATTGCTTGGCTGCCGTGCCAGGCTGAAATCTTTTAGAAATGCCCGGCAGGGCAGCCACACAGCTGTTTGTGCCTACCGATTAAACTCTATTAATTTCTCATAGAAAACTATTTTTAGAAAATCACCACTTTATTAGCATTTGTACAACAAAAGGCCTACTAAAAAAACTACAAAATACGAAAACATGATACCTTGTTGAACACAGAAAATGACAGACACCATGTGGCAGCCTTCAAGACACACTGCAGTGTCACCACTTCACAAAGAAACAAAAACAATAAAGGAAAAAAGCTCCAAAGAGATCATTACTGCGATTAGACTTATAATTGCAATAATGACCTCAGAGTCATTAATTTCCTGTCGAATAAGGACAGGCTGGGTGGGGCTGGCCCTTGGCTGAACCTTGGGCCACCCTTCCCCTCCAGTCAGTTGTTAATCTTCAGGAAATTACCAGCTCTTTGTCATTATTGCTTAAATAGCAACATCCTGATACATTAACTCTACGAATTCAGCAAGTAAAGTCAAAAGTAACTTTGAGGGGAGGGATTTTTTTAAATTAATTGTGGCCATCTTTAATGACTTGAGTCACTAATTATAAAGTTAGTAATAAAAGTTGTTTTAAAAGAATCAGAGAGAAATAAAAATATACTGACAAAAAAATTTAATTATGTCAGAGGTATACTACTGCTGAAACAATTGCTACATTTTTTGCCAAGTAACAAATACTGCTACTTTAAAGGAAGAGACTTGTTACAATGGTCACACTAGCAATGATTTCTGTTGTAAGATTTATGGATCCCAGGCATGCAGTAATGTGGACCTTTTTTACATCAAGAGGAGTATATCTTGTCTAGGTCCTTAGCCCTGGTGTTTTATACAATACGTGTGGGTCTCTTTTCAGGAAGATAAAAGAGATATCTCACTGACGACAGGTGAGATATCACTGATATCTTCAAGATGGGTATATCACAATGGATATTTTCATGCTAGGTATGCCACAAAAGGTTCAGGACACATTTACAATGTTTGGCCTCAGTAGCATTACCATATTCAAATGCAAATAACTTAAAAATGAAAAAATTATAGTGTGGTACTGTAAGTACAGAAGTTGTTCAGCACAAAATGATTTACAAAATGAGTGGTGTTTCATTTATAGCTACCTTTTATTCTTTTATAATTAATAAAAAAAACAGCAGAAAATTTCATTTTGTTCACTTTTACGACAAACAAATGTGAGTAACTTTAAAACAAAAAATGATAGCATGGTACTGCTGGCACAAAATCTGTTCAGCACACAAATATCTACAAAATATGTGGTGTTTCATTTACAGATACCTTTTATTTTTTTTTTATAATTGGCAAAAAAACAGCAGAAAATTCAATTTCTTTTCACTTTTTCAACAAACAAATGCGAATAACTTTAAAACAAAAAATGATAGCATGATACTGAAAGCACAAAATTGGTTCAGCACAGAAATATCTACAAAAGGAGTGGTGTTTCATTTACAGATACCTTTTAGTTTTTTTTATAATTAGCAAAAACAGCAGAAAATTCAATTTGCTCCCCTTTTTGTAACAAACAAATGCAAATAACTTTAAGACGGAAAAAGAGAGACCCACATTATTTGTACAAATCGAATATGACATGGATGGGAATGAGACTGTAGAAATATCTCCACTTGCTGTCGTTGAACTCTAGATACACCCCCCTGGCATCACCACATGTGTGATATCAGGAGTTCAATAGCAGCTTGTGGAGATTTTTCTGCTATCTCACTCTCACCCATGTCATATCCCATAAATCTCCTCCCACTGCACTCTACCAACACCTGGTGGTATGAGTTGTACATTGTGGTGCTGGAGCTGCATCCCCACTGAACCTTGTGGCCTGGTACTCAAGTCCCACACTTTGGTCCAGATGGCAGCCAGCTCTGTGCTGAGATTCATGATTCATCTGCATATCAGGCACCCAACAGCCTCCCAGATATTGCACTCACAGTCTCTCGTCCCGCCCTCATTTTGCTGCCAGTTGCACTTTGCTGAATACTGATATGCTATGTTTTGCACTACTTGAACACTGTGTATTGTCTACCGTGTATGTTTTTATTTATTTATTTATTTATTCAATTTTGGTAACTGGTTAGGCCCTCAAAGCCCTGAAGGTCCCTTTATCAGGGGTGACCCAGAGTTAGTGACACATAGTAAAAACAGTTTATATAGGCAGTATGAAAACAATTTGCATATACAGTACATGAGAGGGCAAATCACAAGTGGGTACAATCAAGACCTTACACAGCACAATCAAAACATTGTTCATTTTAGTACTGTTACTATTATTTCAACTTTATTCATCATCTCCTTCCCCAGGACACCTGGAAATGAGCTATTTAGCTTGGTACGCTTTTCCTGGTGAAACTCCTGAAATAAATAAATAAATAAAATTTAAGGAGCCACAGGCCCTAAAGTTGGCTAGTTGACCCCCATTCTCTCACTGAGCAGCCTGAACATACAGAATGTATACATGCTGGAGTGTACAAGAATAGTTGGGAGATTTAGTTTATGCAGAGTTTCCAACCCCTGTCCCTTTTCTGTCTTCAGTCTCTCTTCATTCATAAGTCACAGTTCATGGCACTTACACTCGTGATATTTAAAAGAGTGCCACGACTCACCTGCACACAACTTGCCTTTGCTAACGGAGACCTACTTTTAATTCTTACTCTCTTATTGCCTGATCAGGAAGTACTATCCTGCCCTCATTGTCTTAGTTTATGAAAAATCCATACTCCTTCCCAATCCCTCACTTTGGATTACGACTTCAAGGTCTGTGATTCAGCATCCAGTTGGTTCTCTGCTCTCTGGAGCATGGTGGTCAGGAAAGAATCCTTGCACTCCGTTATATGGCTACCTTTTAACGTTAGACAGGAGGCAGCAGGCAAATACAATGCAAAGTGTCTGTGGGGTAAGGGGAATGCGGAGGGCAGTGATAACATCACTTGTCTTCATCATAGCAGATGGGATGAAAAAGAGGGAAAATTCTGGCTTCCCTGTCAGATGATAGTGGCCTTGGCCAGTCCATGACAGATGGTCCATTATTTGCAGGACTGTCCTCCTCCACTGTCCCAGACTACCTCAAGCTAGCAAACCAAACTTACCTTCTTCTCCAGTGCAGCTACCCACAGAAAGAAGGAGTCACCCATATGTGGGGTAAGAACAGTCCATATCAGTGTAGAGTGCTTAAAGACAGAGAGGTGAGACAACCTGGGACGTGGTACTGCAGATCAGAGATGTTATCTTACAAAGACTGAATGAAAAATACAGAAAAGCCTGGTGCAAAGCCTCCCCAGCCCCTTCCCCCAAAGAAAATGTGGTATGTTCCTCAGATTTGATCTGTGATCAGTTATCTAACTCATCCACTTTAAGTAGCCAGTTTGTAAGCAATAAATCGTAACAGGTTTTGCAATCAGTATGGTGGACACACAGTAGACACCACATCCTTGCCATCCAAGAGGAGGCATCTGCAATAACTAATTACATTTTCTGTATCTTTTTTTGCAAGCTCTATTTGTAAGTACTGCATTTGAAGCCCACTTCTGAAGTTTCTACGGCTTAGTACTTCTTTAGTCCTGTTTTTTCCCCAGTGTAGAAAAAAAACATTTCCTCTTGATGAGTCAGAGGTGGCAACACCCATCTGCTATCTAAACAATTATTCCCCAAATTGAAACTTTAGAAACAAACTGTGGTGTGTCTATAAATGCTCTTCTAGTGCTGGCTTTTGGAACAAATATAGACAGCTAAGAAACTAGTGTAAATCAGAGATTTGAAAAATGTTATGGCCACCTTTTTTGAAAATTAGCAGTAACAAAGTCTATGTGACTTTAAAAAATCTGGAGTGGGGTTAACTTACTATTAAACTCTGGTCCCAAGCAAGGTGCAATCAGCCACTCCCAAGAAACTGGAGTTCTAACGGACTCTGATCTTATTGTGAAGGCATCTTATGAGATATTCTTCAATTTAACTTCTTACGAAACCAAATAGACCCCCAAAGGACTCAGATGGAAATGCTAACTCCTGATACCATTCTTAGTTTTGGCAGTCCAACTTCTGTTTTAAGGCTACAGTACAACTCCTGGAGGGATCCACCTCATACTACCTACCCTCTCCAACAATGGTGGGGCTGGTAATGATGATCTGGATCTCAGGTTCCTTCAACAGGCTGCTGGGTTAATCGCTACCCCATCAATTTTTTTTAACACATCCCTTATCACCTTATCCATGCCTGATACCTGGAAAATCAAAGGGATGGTAGTCCCTATTGTAATAACCCTTCCCTAGCCAGCCTGGTGGCACTGAGGGTTGAGGCGCTGGATGCCACACCTTGCACAGTGCTGGTGACCCAGGTTTGGGAATGACCTCAGGTCATTGGGGTGCTAGCATGGGGGGAGGGGCAAAACAGTATTGAACACCTAACAGCAGCTCTCCTCTCCTGAGGTGGTTGTTCCCCCCATAGTTCCACTGTCACCAGGTGGAGGGCCACTGGTAGCGTAGGCAAGAGGGGGCAGCAAGTTGGGAGAGTGTCTCGGAACGTGGCGCACATGTGCCTGTACATGAGTGTGCATGTCTGGGAATGGGAGAAAATGGGAAAAAGGAAAAAAAAACTTCCCTCAGATAGGGGGTAGGGTTATTACTATTAGTGCCCAGCAGAGCTCTGGGTGCCTTGGCACCACCACTCTGTCCTTAGTGGGTGAGGAGGTGACTAGGGATAGGGAGATATAAGGAGGTTTTGGCAGGAAATAGTCTGTCCAATTCAGGTTGTTGCTATAGTTTGGAAGGAGCCTGCTAGGCATGGCAGAGTGGCAGGGTTGTTCAAAAGGAAGCGTGCGTGCAAGAGCAGCGGTGCACAAGCTAACAGCTTGCCAGCTCCACTCGACATAAGACAAAAAAATGGCTCAGCACTCTGGAAAATATTTTGTTTGGCAAAGTAAAGACCATCCACACCCCCTGAGGAAGACCCAGATTTTGGGTCAAAGCACTGGGGGAAATGGTCTTTACTTTGCCAAACACCTCGCAATAAAAGTGGCAACTTTCGCCTTCTGAAATATTCTCTGGAGTGCTAAGCCATTTTTTCATCTTATATAGAGTGGCAAGGTGCCCGGCTCAGGGTGGCATGGACAACCTCCAGTTGTGACATCAGGACTGTGGGATTAAACATAGTAACATAGAAACATAGACTTTGATGGCAGATAAGAACCGCTAGGCCCATCTAGTCTGCCCATTTCCCTACCTACAGGATAGGCCGCAGATCCTATTTAACCAACAGCCCATATCTTCCTGCCCCCCACAAGAATTGCCTTATGTCTGTCCCATGCATTCTTGAATTCTCCCACAGTTTTAGACTCCACAACTTCCTCAGGAAGGCTGTTCCATGCATCCACTACCCTCTCTGTGAAATAATACTTCCTCACTTTGCCCCTGAACCGCCCTCCTTCTATCTTTTAAATTGTGTCCCTTGTTCTTCAAGTCTCTTTTTCTGAAAGATGCTACCCTCTTGGACTTTGTTGAGTGGGTTACCTGGGTGAGTACTCCCACCCTCCCACCCCAGGTGTGCATTGATAGCTTTCAGGCTTGGAGGGATTCCCTGAAGACTAGATGTCCATAAGGAGGTGATGGGCCCTAAGGTGTTGGTAAGATTGGTAACTAACCATGAACCCTGCATTCTTAAGGTAATGAGTGGTGTGCGAGTTAAAATGTTGCTGAAAGTCAAGAGCCACTTGCTGCACCGTCTGTCAGAGCAGATGATCCTGGGGATTGGATGACACATGATCAGTAAGAGGATGTACTATGATTCCCTGCAGGGAAGGCAGGTCCAGGATCCTTAACATGCCTGCTTAGGGGCAAACATCCATTGAGTAAGACAGCAGATTTGAAACAAATTTAGTTACAGGCAGCACTAACCATACAGTGCCAGAATACAGTATCTGACAGTGGGTTGAGACAGAATCCCAATTCAGATGACTATTAGCCCAGGGTTACAGGTTTTCTGGGATAGGGAGTCCACAAAATAGTGCAAGGGGTCAAGTGGCCAGAAGACAACTAACATATCGCTGCAGTAAAAACATAGTGCTGGTGATGAGACTGTCGAAGCTCTGTGCACCCCTGGATCCTCAGAATAAAGTAAAGCTACATGAAATGAACCATCATGAATACTCCTCAGTAACGGGACTGCATATGAACTGCCGCTCTACAAAACTGAGTGATACAGTGTGCCATGCTCTTCCTCAAGGGAGAGTGAAAGTCCACATCTAATTGCTAGGGGACTTCTGGTATGCTGAACACCACATTACCTCTAGACACAGAAGCTGCCTAGGGCCATGCCCACCCTTCTTCAGGGCATGCAAAGGATCATCTGGCACTCTGAAGGGGGTGGAGGGGTGCTGTACCATCCTTAATTGTGCTAATTCTACCCTAATTGAAAATTACCAACCAGTTTCTATTCTTTCCCCTCTGAGCAAACTACAGGAAAGACTAATTTTCAATCAACTTACGGATCATGGGCCAGATTGCAGAAGGGTTACACTTGGTATAACAGCAGTTGCGCCAAGTAGAATGGCGCATGTAGCAACTTATGCCAGCAGCTGCAACATGCGCAGTTCTACAAAGTGGCCAGCAACATGTCGCAGGCCACTTGGGCCGAAAAGCAGTTACGCCACATAAACCCCCTGTGACATGGCGCTAGGGGGTTTATGGCAGCAGTTGTGCCCCATTCTAGAAGAGCAGCCACATCGGGATTCTAGAAGAATCCCCAGAGAAGAATCGGCATCATAAGTTGCACCAGTATTTAGCTGGTGTAACCTACTGCTGCCCACCCACCGGGGTCCTGTAGACCCGCCAGCAGATATGCTGACATGTTGCCGTCCCCCCACCCGTGCCCCAAACCGCAAGTCACCAGTCGCATATGTGGCAAAATGCCAGCCTTGGTAGTCTAGTGACCCCTTGATCTGTACAATAATAAATGAAGTGGCCCCCGTATCCCTGGTAGTCTAGTGCCCCCCACCGAACTGTACAATAATAAGTAAAGATGTCCCCATGTCCCTGGTAGTCTAGTGGCCCTCTGAACTGTAAAATAATGAATAAAGTGGTCCCTGTATCCCTTGTAGTCTAGCGGCCCCCTGATCAGCATAACATACAGTACACCTATTCCCTGGTAGTCATGGGCCCCCATCCTCCCCACCCAGCCGTGCCAGCCAACCCAGCACCCCACCCACCCGTCCCCAGCTGGCGACTGGCACGATCCACCGCTCACCACGCGGGCAACGCTGACTGAGTCCAGTATCAGTGCAGTACAGTAAAGACACACTCAGATATTAATATCTGAGCGCGTCTTCTCAGTATGCGCTGCTACTGGACTCAGTCGTTGGCTGGCCATGGTGGTGAGAGGAGGGCTGTACCACTCACTGGCTGGGGATGGGTGTGGAGGGTGCTGGGTGGGCTGGCACGGCTGGGTGGGGAGCCACTTGACTACCAGGGAATGGGAGTACTATATGTTATGTTGATCGAGGGGCTGCTAGACTACCAGGGATACGGGGATCACTTTATTATTGTACAGTTCAGTGGGGGGCCACTAGACTTCCAGGGATATGGGGACCACATTATTTATTATTGTACAGTTTGGGGGGTGCCACTAGACTACCACGGTAGGTATGCCACTGTGTGACAATGTTGGGGGGGCACTAGACTACCAGGGCTACCTGGGTATCTGCCGAATTTGCAGCTGGCGACTAGGGTCGGGGCATGGGTGGGGGGTTGACCGCGCCGCCCTGCTGTTGCGGCTTGCAACATGCTCACCAGGTACACCCACAGTTCGGCGTACCTGGCCGCATGTCGCAAGTTGCAGGACTTAGCTGTGATGACTCTGCCCCTACTAGAGTAGGGCATAGGGTCAATGTCGCAGGTTCGGGTGGCTCAAGTTGCATTAGGCGGCAACTTGCGCCATCCTTCTAGAATCTGGCCCCATGTGGTTAAGTAGAATCTTTCTTCACCCCTGCAACATGGTTTTAGAAAAGATTATGGTACTGCCACCACTCTGCTCAGGTTCATGGACCATGTCATCAGGAACATGGAATTAGGCAGCCTCACAGGAGCAGTCATCACTGACCTGACCAAAGCATTTGATCTGGCAGATCATGATACAGTATTCTTCTGTCCAAATCGAAGAGCTTTGGTGTCTTAGCAATGACAGCCTATCAGATCTCAGCAGTCCCATTTGAGCTGGTCACTTTCTGGCCCTTTACAAATTGCAAGTGGGGTCCCCCAAGGATCCATTTTAGGGTCTCTGCTGTTTTCCCTATACATAAATTCCCTCCCTAGGTCTTGTCTGCATAGTAATACTCTGTTATATGAGGATGACTAAATATACTACTGTGCCAAGTGCATGTCAGACTTTTGTATTGCCCTGAGCAAGGAATTGTGTACTGTTCAAAGGTGGCTATGTAAAAACAGGTTATTAGTTACTGCAAACAAGAAAATATCTATTTTATTTTGGCTCTAAGCCCAGGCTTGATAAGATAAACACCAATTCTACCGTTTTGCAGGTACTAGCCTATGACAGCATGCCACAACATCAAATCTCTGTTTTCAAGTATTTGGGAATTTTTATTGATTTCTCCCTTCTGACTGTATGCATGTTTAGCCCGTCATAGTATTTGCAATGTAATGTAGAATGATCATGACCACAGCACAGCCAACTATCCTACTCCAAAGCCTTACGGAAGCCTGCCTTGGGCCTGAGTGTCAGTGGAGTTACACCAGCAACCCATACACTGAATGCAGGATTGCTTTCGAAAGGTAAGCAGAGCTCTGTACACGGCCACTCATATTTGTTCTGTGACACAAAGTACATAGCCCTGAGGGCAGTCCTCATGGAAGTCCATAGAAAACAGCCATACTTCTCCCCCTTTGTCCACCTTTTCTGGCACAATGATGCCCCAAAATTTAACCTGCAGAATGGCGAGCGGGGATTATGTTGACAGTCTGGGCTGAGTGCGGGGACATCAGAGACTATACATGTGTTAAGGCTCACTGGTTACTGTACAGTACTGCTGTGCTGTTAACACTTTTTACTTTATTAACTTTACTTACAAAGCCACCTGATGTTATGTCTTACAGGTGGACAACAACAGCTGCGTGTTGATGTACCTGGCCCAGTGTAGGATGGCATAGTGCCACTCACCTTCAGTATCTAGATTTAATTTTTCCCCGCCTCTCCTTTTCCAATATTTCAGCAATACATTTTAATTTTCACACCTGACTGGCATGTTTCTGTTACGTCTCTGCAATACAGTAAGTTCCAAAGCAAAAATATTTGCTATGGTGAAAATTTCCTGCCCCCCCCCCCACCAAGATACCCTCAGCTTTATTTAATGAAAAGGGGAGGCTGAAGTGTCAGCAGGGAAGGGAAGGGAACAAAATATAATGTATAAAAAAATCCAATAATATAGGAATAAATTTAATAAAATGTACAATTTCAAGAACAATTAAAGAATAAAATTGGAACACAGCAAATTACCATACAGTATACTGTAGAACGGGCAAGAAAACATTAGACAGTAAGCAACAGAACAAAATAAGGAACAAGAAAAAAAAGACTGACACTGGGGGAGCGGGGCAGTGCTGGTGTCAGTGTTAGGTCGAAGGTAGATGAATAGGAGTCCACCCCAATATCAGAAGGAACTGTAGGAGCAAACAGAGAAATCACAGAGGAGAAAATTCAGAGCAAGAAAGAAAGAAGCAGAATGAATGGAAAGGGGGAAGAGTGCCCCATAGTTTAGAAAAGTGGAATGACAAGACAGCTTAGTCAGCAGTAGGTTCTATTGGAGAGAGAGCAAGAGTGCAAGAGAGCGAGAGCAAGCATTGTGAAGGGAGTAAGAGGAAAAAGGGGGTGAGAGGGGAGAAGCAAGAGGGGAGTGTGATAAACCAATATTTGGAGATAAAGGAAGCACAATGGGTAAGGTGCCTGGCATCAAGAGAGGGGAGGGAGAGGGAAGAGTACAGAGCACAATGGTGTGTACCTAAGGGTTTGTCAAGGGCAAAGCGACAGAAAATGTAAAAGAGAGGGTCCAGTCTAGTGAAACTGGACTTTGCAGTAGCACCTTAAACAATGTCTCTGTACTCAAAAAGCATTTGTTAATGCCGAATTTTGTCATGCTGGCATTGGCTTTGGTAGTGCAGTGCAGGAAAACAGTTTGGGCAGGATGTGAAAAATGACAGCTGTACAGTTTATAAGGAGGTGAAAAAAAATGCCAGTGTTGAAAACGTGGTATGAAAATATTGCAAATTTTGCGAAGTTACAAGGGTGCATGGGAAATGCGCAACGCACGCTTGTAACACAATCATTTTATGGACACTCGGCACCAAATTTTCAACATAGGCATTTTAGCAGCTCTGCTCATGTACAGTGTCACTGTTATTTCCTCAAACTGTCCCACAAAGTGATTTTGCACAGCAACCGCGCTATTCTCTGCCGGACGTGCGAAAACACATTTTGGGCAAGATATGTGAAATGACAGCTGTACTGTTCCTCAAGAGGTGTGGGAAAATGCCATTGGTGAAAATCCAAAGTGAAAATATTACAAATGCACGACGTTACGAGCGTGCGTACAATCTGCCAACACACGCTCATAACACAGTCATTTTATGGAGTAACGTCACCAAATTTTCAACATAGGCATTTTATGTCCTCTGCTCATGAACAGTGTCACTGTCATTTTCATAATCTGGCCCAAACACTGATTTCCTACAGCGACTGCTATTGTGCGCCGGAAGTGTGGAAGCACATTTCGGACAGGATGTGAAAAATGGCAGCTGTACTGTTCACAAGGAGGTGTACAAAAATGACAATGTTGAAAATGTGGCATGAAAATATTGCAGATTCACAAAGTTATGAGCCTACGTAGCAGTTGCACAACATCCGCTCGTAAAGCAGCCATTTTTTTGATTTTTTCCACCAAATTTGCAACATAGGCTTTTTGAGAGCCCACCTCATGAACAGAGGCATTGTCATCTCTTTAATCAGTCCCAGAAGGTGATTTCACACAGTGACTGCGAAATCACCTTTCAAGACCGATTAACGATGTGACAGTGATAGAATTCATGAGGAGGGGTCCCAAAACAAAAACCCCATGTTGAAAATTTGGCGTAAAAATTTCCAAAAATTCCTGAGATATGCATTAAAGTTGAAAAAACCCTATTTATTCCATTATACAGCTTACCGGCATTTCCACAGTTCGTGGTCGGCTTTGAAGAGTGCAGATGTGTTCCTGGTCCACCAAAGATCATTGTGCCAGACTCCGGAGGTAAGTATGGGGTGAGGGAGGTGTGGGGAGGCAGGATGTGCAGTGGGTGGGTGCGGGTTGTGGGGCGGCAGAAAGACCTCCAAGGGACTGTTTCCTTCTTTACAGGTAAAAAAAAAAAAAGAAAAGACATCGGGGGTCTGTTTCCATTTTTAATAGGGCTTTGGCACGCTGGGGTGGGCTCCCAACATGCCACCTGAGTGTGTGTGTGGGTGGGTGCTTTAGCCTATGGGGAATTGGGCAACACTATCTGCAAACAAGGAAAGGGGGGGAGCCGCAGGAGCCGAGGGGGATTGAGGGCCAAAAAACAGGGAGGAACACATTATGCCAATGTGAAGTGGACTCCCCCCATCAGCAAAATTCATGGGGAGGGAGGATACATGCTGGACGAGTTGAGCCATTGAGCCCCGTCGGGCAAAGAGAAACCGATGGGGAGGCGAGCGATGCCGAGGGCGGGGCTTGGCACCGCAACTGCAAGGGGTTACATGATGCCGACAGGGATTGGGCACCCCATCAGCACACAATAAACAGTGGTGTTGACAGGCAACAGCGGCAGTCACTGCTGTTATGTTGCCTGCACGTAGGAGGAGGCGTGTTGTGGTCACGCTGCATGAGAGCTTTGCTCTCATTGCAGCGGACCTTTTCTGTGATGTCTTCACCTCATTAGCTAGGTAGGGTGTCAGTCACTGCTGCTGGCTGATTGGGGAATGCGGGACGCACCTACTGGTGCATGCCCTGCATTTGCCCAACAGTGACTGTGCCTCCAAATCTGCACTACCACAAGATGTTGGCTGCGCAAGTGCGCCAACATAAAAATGGGGAGAATCATCTTAGTGTCAGTGGCTTAGTATGGTAGCACACTCACCTCTGAGGCAGGGAGATCAGAGGGCTATGGGTTCAGTTCCCACATATGGCACTTGGGTTAATATCCTAGCGCTGACACTACAGTGCAGCATGAGAGGGGTGCTGCACTTCTGAGGTGCCGTCTTTCGGATGAGAAGTTAACTGAGGTCCCATCTGCCTGGATTGGTGGTAGTTCAGGTGGATGTTAAAGATCCCATGGCACTTATCGAAAAGAGTAGGAGAATTTCCCTCGTTCACTAAAAATACCTCCAACAGCTTAATCTGGTTCAAGGTCAGTTGGCATTCATCTGTATCCTCCTCCCCCGGGTGGTGCCTGAAATTAGGCAGGATTTGTCTAGTGCACTTTCCTGGTCAACAAAAACTAAATAAAATAAATAAATACAATAGTGAGAATTTCTCTGCATGCAGGAAGCAGATTGCATCTCTTATTTCTGTAAAGTGCTCCAAGCCTGGGATGGAGCTTCTTGTGGATAGCATCCACATGAGCAGAAAAATCAAGGCAGTGATCCAGCCAGACCCCGAGGTACTTGAAGGAGGAGACATTTTCAATGGTTGCACTATCAAGGGTATGAAAGGAGGGAAGGTGGGAGACTCTAGCAAGCCTCTGCCTGGTGCCAAAAGTCATAGAGACAGTTTTCTTAGCATTGAGAGATAACTGATTTTCTTGGAAGAACTGGATGTTGTTAAAATCCAATTGGAGCTGGTTAGAGAGGACAGAGGCAGAGAAGCTAGAGGAAAAGAGTACAGTATCATCTGTAGGAGTGGACACAGAGGAGAAGGCACTGGGAAGGTCATTTAGATAAATGAAGAAAAGAACTGGGCCAAGGACAGAACCTTGGAGGATGCCTGATCTAATAGGAAGTGTGTGTGGGGGGGAGCCTTCAATATGGACAGCTGGTGACCTGCCATCATGGTAGGAGAAGGACCACTCAACTGAGGAAGCCGAGATTCCAGCTGCCTTAAGCTTATCCAGGATAATGGGATGAGCTATAGTGTAGAAAGCTTTGGCTAAGTCTATACAAATGGCAGCGGTGACAAGGCCCTGATCCATGCCAGAAAGGATAGTATCAGTGAGCCGGAGGAGAGGAGAAAGTGAAGTGTGACTTCCTAAAGCCAGACTGGAAAGGAGTGAAGAAGAAGAAGGCTGAGACAAGAAAAAAGGGAGAGCTGGGAGAGAACAAAGTGTTTCTGGAGTTTAGCCCAAGTGGGAAGGAGAGAGATAGGATGGAAGTTGCTGGGGCAAGAGAGATCATTCCATTCAGGTAGGGGAATGACAGTAGCAAACTTATAAGAGTTAGGAGCACAGGATAAGGAGAAATAGAGGTTGAGAAGGTAGGTAATCGAGAGGGCAATGGCATAAGCAGAGAGAAATAGGAGTCTAGGGTCAAGACTATCAGGGCTCCCACCTTTGTGAGGTTTTAGAGCTAGTCCATGCCAGTAAATGCCTGCAGGTAGCAGCAGAAAACATCCCCCTTGAAGCCATTATATGTCTGAAGGTGGCAAATCACTCACAGTCAGGCCGTGAGACATCTGGGGACATATCCAGTTTGGATTTATATAGTTTGCCATCCAATCAACTTTGAGCTTATTTAAGTATTTCTAGGGGTACTTCACTACTTGCTTATTCTGTATGGATACATAATTTGGTGCTTATATGTTACATGTTTTCCATAAAAAAGGGTTTATGTTTTTTTTTTATTTTAAAAAAATATCTGTTTTTTGGGTATTTCAGCTAGTATTAAAAAAATTGTTTCGAATTGATTGCATACCACCGTTAGAAAGGTAACTTTGTGCTGAACAACTTTGCCACTCATACTTTCTGTGTAGCAGTTATGGTTCATGAGGTATTTGCATTTGTTTTTGGTATGGTGTGTATGAATAACTTTCGTCCATCAAGGCTTGCAAAGGCACCTTGAATAAAAATGATAAAAATGCATGTTTTGTATTAGAAATCTTGCTTTTTAGTGCAGAATTACTTTTCTACCTGTTTATCATGTATGGATGCATAATTTTGTGTAGATATGTTACTTGTTTCTCCTCTTCCCCCCAAAAAATGGTTTGTGTTGCTTTTTTTATTTAAAATAAATCTATTTTGGGTATTTCAGCTATTATAAAAAAATGAATTGCTTAGAATTGATTGCATACCACTGTTAGGAAAGGCAATTTTGTGCCGAACAACTTTGCCACTTGTACTTTGTATGTAGCAGTTACGGTTCATGAGGTATTCACATTTGTTTATGGTATGGTACGCATGGCTTCATTTTTGCTTAGAAAGGCCCAGGGTGCAGTGTTGAGAGTACAGAGGGCTGAAGGGGTGGAACTCTCAGGCAGCTGCTGTGGTGAATGAGTTAAGAGCATTAGCAGGGGTAATGGGTAAAATTAAAAAAGGGAGGAGGGGCAGTAGGACTGAGAGAGGAGAAGAGGTAGAGGAGGAGAGTGAGAGGAAAGAGAAGAGAGAGGAGAAGGAGGAGGAGAGGAGTGAATGCAGTACGGGGGGTGAAAAAGAAATTGAAAGGTGAGGTGACTGCAGCAGGAGCAGAGATAGGAGTACTGTATATCTTGAGAACAGAGAGGGGGAAGTGGGTTGGAGGAGAGAAAAGTGCATGAATTACCTTCTAGAATGTGGATGGGTGATTAAGATTGTTCTGGAGTGTGGATACAAAATGTTCAGACTTCGCAAGCCTAGTAGCTTTAGTACAGGCAGTATGTAGGTTACAGTAATTAGCAAGGTCAGAAGTGAAGCCAGAGGATTTATAGGTCCTCCAGGCAAGGTGATGTGCATGGCAACAAGCCAGTAACTCAGCTGAGATCCATGGGATGCTGCCCATGTGAACACCTCGGGTGACCCAGGTAGCCACAAGATCAGATTCACAGTCATAGAAAATTAAACTGGGTCCTAGAGATGGAGACGATAACCTCCTACTTGCCGAAGGAAGACTTTCTGCATTTCTAAAATGAGAGCAACGAGGAGGTCAGGTCTTATTGATCAAGTGGAGTTAGTTCCCTTTTCTGATGTAAAAAATGGAAATGTTTTTTCTGCCTTTATGTGCAGTTTGAAATGAATTCTTCAGATTTTCTCCATTTTCTCCCTTTTCTTCAACCCACACCAACCTTTTCACCTTTTCTTCTTTTCCGTTTTCCCCCTTACCTCCCTCCCCCATTTCCCTTATTCACCCTCTGTTTTTATATACTCCCCTTTTAAGAATACACACCCTAGAGGGTGGTCTGAGTATAAAACGGGGGGGTTAAGATATTCAATTTTTTCCTGTATATATATTTGCGCTGTGCAACATTTTTAGGCATGATAAGAGTTGGTCACATATAAGTTAATGTCATTCTCACTCACTTTGCCTTTTAGGTATGGGTCAACATTATATTTCCAACTGCATTTTATGTCCAGCTGGGAGCAGCTTGTACACAAAAGCCAGGTTTGTTTCCATCGGGGATGGGCCATCAAGTTCCTACCTTCCCAGAAGAGGTGAAAGAGTGGGGACCCATTGTGTATTTAGTGCTTTTGGACCTTTGTAAATACAGTGCTGGCCTTAGCATTCTACAAATGGTGCATTTGCACTGGGTCCCAAGAGCAGAGGTGCCCTTAAAAAGCTTCAGCTGTCCAGATGGCCTCCTTTCTCCCTGGTCCCGGTTCTCAGTCCAAATTTCTCCTGAATGTATCACTGATGTGTGCATCTCCTTGTTGCTTAAAGATTACATTCTAATTCAAGGAAACTGCAAAAATGACAAAAGACTACCTGAAAATGAAGATATAGGGAGGCCATGGTAAGGATGAGGATGTTCCTTGGGGCCTCCCTGACTTCTGATATGGGGCCCAGCAAGGAGGTTCACACAGGGTCCCTGGACAGCTAGGTTCAATGCAGTTACATAGCAACACTTCTAATCTGAACAACTATAGAGGGACTAGTGCAATTTATGTAGTTTGCAATTTGCACACAATAATCCTTTATTATTCAATCCAGCATGCTGCTGTATGTCAGTGCTGTACTTATTATTGCACTAAATCAATCAAAGTTTGCATAGGACAATGTGCAATACATGAATATGTTTTCCTTGTTTGCACAATTCTATAAATTTCCAGGCAGACTTTAACGTGCTTAAAATGCATGTTTGGCTGCTGGTATCATAACTGTTTTTAATCTTGTGGCATAAAGATTTGTGGACATTTGCATGGATTTTTGATCGCATTTGTGTTTTCATGCTGTCACTTTAAATTAGGATACACCTTGTACTTTGGAGGTTACTTAAAGAACTTGACAACAGAGGGAACCTATTCCGTTGAAAAAACTGATAAAGCGAAACATTGGGCCTTGTTTTGCACACCACTGTTGCTGCTCGTTATCTGCGAGTACTCACTAATAAAACATTTTCACGGCAACTAAACAGGTCTGGACAGTCCTATACGTGAAGGGGTGAGTGCAGTGCAGCTTTTTTGTTTGAATCCTGGGTGTATGTTTCTGCATTTGCACCAGGTCTTGGAGCAGCTCTACTTTGCCTTGCTTAATTTCTGTAATACATATCAGGTCTAACTGATTTAACGATATTAGTGCCCTGGGTTCCTCTGTTTTGTTAATTTAGACTCCTGATATTACAGAGTAGGCCCTGTATCATTTTTCCCCTTCTTTTTTTTTTTTGGTGCCTTTTTAATGTTTTTTAACAAGCTCTCATAGCGCAAGAGATAGAGGTTTTGTTTCAAGTGTACATTGGTGAACCCAATCCCCCTGCTTACCTAACATCAGTGATGTTTGTTTAACTGTTTTTTGATTATTTTTCCAAGTCATTTTGCTCCATTTGTTGACATGTAAGCCATCGGAGGCAAAGGGTTTGTTATGCATCTTCCATTGTGGGTAAAGGATGGGCCTCCAGCACCGTGCTGGCATTGAGCTTCCTACAGTCCACCACAAAGTTATACCCATTGTCTTTCTTTACCACCAGCAGGTATTGTGCACCTCAAGGACTTGTAAAATCTTCAGAGATGTTTTGTTCCAGCATGTTCTTGATCATGTCCTCTAGGACTTGTTTCTGTTTGGGTCCCACTTTGTAGGCTCGTTGATGGATGGATTTCTGACTGGGTTGCACCTCGATGGTATGTTGCAGGATATCACAAGATCCAATCTTGTGGTCTGTACCAACAAAGACATCTGAGTAGTCCTCCAAGAAATTCAAAAGCTGTTATTTCTCTGTTGGAGGTGCTGGAAGCTTGAAAGTGGATAGTCGCTTACTGAGGGATAACACTGGTGAAGCTGGAGTGGTGGATGTGCTGACAGGTGTAGAGATGGTGGAATCAGGCTGAGGTTCTTGCATGAGATAGAACTGGTCCTCAGCAGACAGGAAGACAAATGTTCTGACATTGGCACCCTTGGAGATGACAGCTGGCTCATCTGTAAAGTTACAGCATTTGCGGAATACTGTGCCATAGTACACAGCAGACAAAGTGTTTCCTGGAAGAAGATCTGAAGAATGCAGAGTGGGGGATCCCATAGTGATGCCAACAACACCTTATGGCAGTGGTTCACCTCAAATCTTGGCAATCAAAATCATCTCTGTCTTAGGAGGCACAGAGACAGAGTCCATAGCTGCAAGCTGCTTCCAGGGGGTCCAGTGACAGTCTGTTTTATGCAAAGGCTAGGATGGCTTTGTGATATCTAAGAAAGTCCATGCCAAGAAATTACTGATGCTTTTTGAGCAGGCAGTAGGTAGAACTTGACAGTAGCTTGCTTTTGAGCCAAAATGTAGCTTGAGATGAACGATCAGTGTGATAGGTACTGATGTGATGATATAGTTCAAGTCAGCTGGAAAGATATGAGGTGACTGACAAAGAGTTCTGTAGTTTAAGATGTTGGCATTGATAGAAACATAGAAACACAGACAATTATGGCAGAGAAAGAATAAAGGTCCATCCAGTCTTGCGAGTTACCTATTTAGCCCTGGGACTGTTGTTCTTTAAGGATCCTAGCCCTCCCATACTTTCCCCCATTGGCCTCTCCTTTTCTGATGCCCTCAGCAACCACTATACCCTTCATTCTGCCAGCCATGCTTAAAACCACTAATGGTTTTGACACCCATCACCTCAGCTGTCCCCACTAAAGAAATTGTAGAGGACCGGCCCCAACACCAACCCCTGCGGCGCCCTGCTCGTCACCTCTCCCTCTCCAGAGTACTCCCTGTTTACCACAACCTTCTAACTCCTGCCATTCAGCCAGTTCTCCACCCACAGAACTATTTTAGGATCCACTCCTAGGCTGTGCAGTTTGTTAGTCAGCCTTCTGTGGAGGATGGTGATCTAGGCCTTTCTGAAGTCCAGATAGGCCACATCCACCACACCTCCCTGGTCCATTACCTTAGTCACCCAGTCATGCTGTAAATTAGTACAATGAGTTAGTGCTAAACACAGTGCTTATCCTAACTACAGTAAAAGTTAGGATTAGATGTATAAGTAAATAATTGCCACATGAGGCATTGTATGTGTGTGGCAATGCTCTGTATGTCTAGACAGTGCACTACTATGCTATACTGAAATATGTATGTATATCCGTCTTTCGGATGAGACGTTAAACCGAGGTCCCATCTTCCTGGATTGGTGGTAGTTCAGGTAGATGTTAAAGAGCCCGTGGCACTTATCGAAAAGTGTAGGGGAATTTCCCCGGTGTCCTGGCCAAATTTTCCTCATTCACTAAAAATACCACCAACAGCTTAATCTGGTTCAAGGTCAGTTGGCATTTGTCTGTATCCCCTTCCCCCGGATCATGCCTGAAAATAGGCAGGATTTGTCTATTGCACTTACCCGGTCAACAAAAACTAAATAAATAAAATTAAAAAATAAAAATAAATATATGTGTATATATATTAGTCAATGTGCGTGTATATCAGAGCAATTGCAGTTAGGTGGCTCGGTGGTTAGTGCAACAATTGCTTGTCAGTTTCAGCCTTATGCATGGCATTGCTGATATAAATGACTTGTCTAGTGGCAACCTCCCACCCTCCAATGTCCCTTGGAGCTTGAAAAGAAGGAAATGGCCCCTCAATGTCTTTTTTTTTTTTATCTGTAAAATGTGAGTAGACAGTGCACTGCTATGTTACGCTGGAATATATATGCATATATGTGTATATGTACTAGTCAGTGTGTGTGTATCACATCAAAAAGAAAGTGAAATTAGGTGGCTCAGTGGTTAGTGCAAAAATTGCTTGTTTACACATTTCTCACTCCCCACAATACCATTATTTTTTGCAGCTGTATTGGCTCTTGCTAGAATCTGTTAAAGATGGCCACCATCATTTCCTATGGAGTGAAGCTGTTTAGAAGCAAGATGATGCCCTTAACAAAAATGACCACCAGATATTTGCATATAGCTTAGAGTTTCCTGTTCCAGTGCTCTTTCCAAGATGGCCACTAACAGGTGTTAAAGATCACTTCCTTTGCAGACTGTGTGTGCCCATGTGGTAGGGTCTCTGGGTAGCCCTATTGGAGTCCGTCAGGATTAGGTTATCATTTGTCTGGAATGAGAGAGGACATGACTGGTTGACTTTATGTTTGTTTTATGTCCATTTGTTTTCGCTGTTATAATAGCATGTGATGGATTGGCCACCCATTACATACTGTTGTCCTTGTTGTTGTCCTATATTCTGGCAGACCCAATAAAAGTAATTAAAGAAAAAAACGTAATCCCTAAACAAAACGTGCTACTAAGAAACAGCTAGCAATACATTTGGTAAGCTATGCTGTATTCCTAAAACAAAAGAAAGCAAGCAAATCAATGGGTCCCCCCATGTCAGGTACAGTGCTTACGGTAAACATAGCACCCAGGCTGTTTTTCTTTTCAGTAGTGCACTGTCACAGCATATAGTTAGAAACAAAAGAAGCCATGAATAAATTAGTATTTGGCCTTCTGAGTTGAAGGCTCACTTTCCCCTGGTTCCTCTTATTGAAATTAGCAGGCATTTAGCTTGAGAAACACCACTCTGGAGCTTTATGCTATTGCAATGCTCCCAACCGACTTCTCGTTTACTGCTTCGATGTCTTGGCTGGGTAATGGAATAAACATCTGGTTTTAGGTTGGCGTAGCAGTTCTGTTATTACTAACGTGTGTACTAACCTGGCGACTAAGGTTTTCTTGCCATTTTAGAGGTGGAATACCCATTCTTTCATGTCCTCAGTCGCTACTTTCTTTCAGGGTTGAGGTTTGCGATATTGCTCATCCTCCTCAGAAGCACTGCCCCAGTAATCCTTCTCCATAGAGCCGGCCAGCCTCTGTCATCATTCTTTTTATGTAAGGAAGAGCTGGAGGCGACACTTTCTGAAGAGTCTCTAGATTAATTTCTAGATCCAGACTGTTTTCTTTAGTTTTGCCTGTAGATAGCTGATTATATTGTTCTGTAATAATGATATAGAGAATAATGGATAGGCAAGTGTGTGTTATGGATTTTTTTTACACACCCGAGGTGTGTGATGACCCATAAACCTCGAGAGCGAAGCTCGAGAGGTTTATACAGTCATCACACAACGAGGGTTTGTAAAATAAATGCATAAAAACACACTTGCCTATCTTTTATTTTTTATAATTGCTGTTTTTTTGCGTAGGTTTGCACGGCTTAGTGAGACTTAGCGCAGCTTAGCGCGACTTAGCACAGTGTATTAAATGATGAGAATGCCGTAATAACCCGATTTCAGGTTATTATGGCATTTGACAGTACTCATAATCCGGGTTATTAAACAGGGTCACCAGTTATTATACAGGGTTAAAATGAAGTGCAAAGATTTGTGTAAAAAATATTTTAATCATAACTTGGGGAACTGCTCTGATAGACAGAAGGGTGGACCAATCACTTAGTCCAACCAATTATAAATTCAAGGCATAGAACCCAACTTGTCAGAATGGAGCTAGGTGTGGAAGGATGAACACCCGAGGAGTCTAGTTTGTTCTAGCACTGCCGTATTAGTTTTCTTTTATGCTCTACTTTTGTTTTTTTAAGTTTTGTGCTGAAGTTAAGCCTGCTGTTTTATTTCTAAAACCATTATTTTTATTTCTTCAGTTGGAGTCCGCTTTATTCTGTTTATGCTGTAAATAAACTATCCTGAAGTCTGAGGTTTTGAATCATCATCCAGTGCCCAGGTCCATCTGTTACCCCACAGCCTTCGACAGCCCAGAGATAGCTGCTGCTTTCAACAAGGCTGTTGTGAAAGGGCTCCCTGCAGACAAAATGGAGGTCTCCTCACAGTTGTCCTCCACTAGGTGCAGAGAAAGCTGGAGCTGTATTTCAGGCAAGTGGCACAGTTGGGGTAGAATTTTATTTGCTTGCTGTTTCCTTGTATTTTTTCTTCTGTTTTTTTTTTCTTTTGCCCTTTCCTTTTGTTCCAAGACTGTCCCTCCATTTATTTTATGGTGCCCCTTTATATATACTGTGACCCGCTACTTTATTTCTTTCCTGCGCTGAGCTACCTGGGTTAGGCTTCATTGGCTTCTAGCATTATTTAATGTACTATGTGCCCCTATGCATTAAAGAACGTATGCATCCCATTCCTTGATTTATCTCCGCAGGCTCCTTCTATCCATTATTTTATTGTGCTTTACTGGCCCTGTGTAGCATGACTGAGTGGGGAGCAGAGACTCTGAGTGTCTGGAGTGGCCAAGAGGACAGACTGCAGTGGGGCTCTGAGCTGCAATGGTGTGGAGCAGGAGCGAATGGTTCCCCTGTGCAGGGAGGCTGATGTGGCAGGCCAGGAGAGAGGCACTTGCTGTCCAGGAGAATGCTGCATACCTAAAGGAGCCTTTGTAGCAGTTGCAGTCAGGCGGAGCTGCATTCAGTCCTGGGGTGGCAGTGAATGGCTGAATCAGGTGAGTGACTTCCTAGTGGAGCTACCAGTTTGAAAAGGGCTTGACTCTGTGTTGGCAGCAGCAGGGCATAGCAGGAGTCTGTCCATGGATGTGGGGGGTGGGCGGCAACACAGAAAGAGTGGGGGGCTTATCTGCTGAAGCTGTGGTTCAGCTGGGGTTCTTGGCATGCCAGAGAATTGGTATGTAGAAGGTGGCAGAATGGTGTTGAAGTTCAAGACTGTTCCTGAGTGGCTACTAGATGTCATTTCAAGGCAGGTAAGGCAACAGATAGGTTTCAGAGTAAGTAGTGGGAGCGGCTCATGGCATAGTTTAGATAACACAGGGAGATGCCCTTTTGAGGGAGCCAATGTTCTTTGCGAATCTGAATCATAGAGAGACCAACACTGGGCAAACAGGTTGGTAATAAAGAGAGGTCCCAAGGAACTTCAGGGATGCCATATAGGCCTTTCCTGCCACGAGGGGGGAGGCTGGTTTCTCATGGAGCTGCAATGGTGCCCAGAGTTGGGTAAATTAATGATTTACAGTTCATTCAGTTAGCACTTGGCTGGCAGTGTCCCACATATTTTTTCTCTTCAAATTCAATGGTGAAAAAGGGAAGCAGGTAATAAAAGGATGCATTTATTGTTTTCTGTTCTTTGCAATGAGAGTTGCCATGTGGGTACCTGGGCGTCCAGATCTAACAGGTGTTGGGCTAGGGAGGATCAGTGGATATCCGGTGATGCATCTAGTGGTTAGGGGCTGGCTCAGACGATCGAGAGAGGGCCAGGGCAGGAGAAGGGCCACATTCTCCACCATCGTTTTGTTGTTGGTCTGCCACTAGTACCCTTACCTTCTCTTCAGGTCTGCCATGCCCACCTCTTGCTGTACAGGTGGATGCAGTTTTGCTGGACCTTGCAAATAACTTTAAACAGATGCATAAAATAAAAACAGAACCATCTTTATTCAGAACTGGGGACTTCGGCACACCATGAGGCTATGCTGCAGACTTCAGGGCTTCCAAGAGCCCCTGGAATAAAATGGTACTGCCAGGCAGTGCAACAGTTTGTATCAACAAGCGAGGCCTGATTCACAAAGCAAAATGGGACTAAAGTCCCACTCCGCAACTCCAGCTGCGGACCAAAATCTCCACAGCTGCAGAGATTGGTAGTCAAAGCCACAGCAGCTGTGGAAGGATGATAGACTGGTCCCACCAGCCATAATATATTTCCGCAGCTGTGGGGATTTCTATGGAAACACCACCCGCAAGCTGACATAAATTGCGGAGCCAGTTGCAAACCAGTTCCACCTGTGTGAATACCGCAGCTGCGGGAAAAACCACAGCTCTGCAAGTGGCAACCTACTTACACTGGGTTTTTCCCGGAGCTGCATGAGTGTCGGGGGCTTTGTGAATCTGGCCCCCAGTGTTCTGCATGCTCTTGAAGGGGCTGAAGCTAAACATTAAGCCTCTTGCGTAATTGTCTACTTCACAGTAGCAGGGAGGGAGGCAGTTAATACTGTATATTGTACAGGCAAACTTTATAGTGGAGGGGCAGGTAATTCAGTAATGCAGCACAGTTCTGTAGAGGTCAACATGAACAGAATGCAGGCACACACATAAACAAACAAACACACACACACACACACACACACACACACAGCAAGTGGGCACCTCCACAGCTAGACCATACTCACACATGCATTTGTAACTGGTAGATGAAACATGTGCACTAAGAACTGCACAAAACACCATCTGCAAGGAAAGAATAAAACACACACAAAAAAAAATACCTGAAAATAATTCAGACAAAACCATTTGTGATGTGGGGCTGCCAGCTGTTCACAGCACTGATTTAGCTGTCTGGTGCTATTCACGATTACAAAAGAATACAACACGCTGAGGGCCTAGACGGTATATACTGTGGTGATTAAAGCATGCTGTACATGGATAAATTGTACAAAACAGGCAACTTTGTTTGACCTTAAGCTAAAATAATTTGAACATTTCTTCCAGATTACCGTTACTTGGAACAGACCCCATTATCTTACACAAAAGAAAATCAATCTTTTTTTTTTATCAACTCAGTCATAATATTACCACGTACTGCTGGAAGTTAAGTAATTTCACTCTTTCATCTGATAGAAAATCCTTAAAGAAATATTCCCGACTACTATAACCTCACTGGCCCTGAAGTGATTTTTGAAAAATGATTTTTTTAAATAAAACCTTGATACATAAATATGCAAATGGGAGTAGGAGAAACGTTTCATATTTTAGAAGTTGGTAGGATGGTAATAGAAATGGCTGCCTTCTGAATAGATATGACATCACATGCTGTAGAATGGTTTACAGCAGAACAGTGACTGGAGCCTCTTCAGTGACTAGTGCCCTAGATAGATGCCACAGATGAGTAATTTACAGACTTAAAGGGCATCTGATGCCTCCAGGAGAACTTTTGAACACATAATAGTTAGACACAGTGCCAGCCTACCAGCACAACGGTAGTGTTATCGCTTGCAACACCAATGACCCATGTTTGGAAGCAAGCCTGGGTGTTGGAGGGTTAGCTGGGGTTGGGGGGATTGAGCATCTGCATTACTGCTCTCCTTCTCCAGAGAGAAGGGGGAAAGAGCCTGATGCTTGCCTGGCCCCTGGCAGAAGCTAGGGGAAAGGCAGTCCTGGCCAGCAAGTTCGAAGGCGGGGCAGACTTCGGCATGTAATGCACAGGAATACATGGCATATGCCTTGACATCCTAGCACACCATGTCTCCAGGGGGATAGGAAAATGGAAAAAACCCTGGCTGGTAGGATGACCACTGTCTGCCACAGGCCTCACACCCAGCAGCTTAGGTGCCTGTCGCGATCGGGATCCGGTCCTGGTGGGTCAAGAGGACCCCTCACCACCCTGCCATGGAGGGCATGCCATGGTGGACTGTGGGAGAAGGTAAGTCCTAGGGGTAGCAGGGGTGACAGGGCTAGGCAGAGTGGCGCGAAGGAGTGTCAGCCAGTGAGAGATTAAACAGAATAGCAAAAACAAAGTTATTGGACACAGCTTAATTAATGTTACATTTTATGCTTTTTCTGCTTCTCTTTCCTAAAACCTTTTATAGGTACATCAGGGAGCGAAGGAAGACCAAGGGAGGGATAGTGAGGCTTAATAAAGGGGAGCGAGGGTGGGCAGAGGGTGACTGTGAAAAGGCAGAGATACTAAACAAATATTTTTGCTCAGTATTTACAAATGAAGAGGGGAGGTACCTAAAACAAACAATAGAAACACTCTGGATACAGAAGTTGATACCAGCCCATTTACAGAAGAAAGGGTTCTGAAAGAACTCTTAAAACTGAAGGTTGACAAAGCAATGGGGCCTGATGGGATTCATCCCAGAATTCTAAAAGAACTAAGGGTAGAACTAGTGACACCACTGACTACACTCTTTAACAAATCATGGGAGGATGGGGTACCCAAGGACTGGAGGAGGGCAGATGTGATTCCCCTTCACAAAAGTGGGAGCAGGGCAGAAGCAGGAAACTACAGACCTGTTAGTTTAACCTCAGTGATAGGGAAAATGATGGAATCACTTCTGAAGGAAAGAACTGACGAGTACCTAGAGGCCAGAGGGGCACAGGACCCAAAGCAGCATGGATTCACAGTGGGAAGGTCATGTCAGACAAATCTAATTGATTTCTTTGACTGGTAACCAAAGTAGTAGACCAGGGAGGGGCTGTGGACATGGCCTACCTAGACTTTAGCAAGGCGTTTGACACAGTTCCACACAAAAGATTAATATACAAGTTAGCCAGCCTTGGAGTGGGTCCCAAGATGACAGCCTGGGTAAAGAATTGGCTGGAGAATAGGACACAGAGAGTAATAGTAAATGGAGTCCACTCTGAAGAAAGGGGGGTTACTAGTGGGGTACAGCATGGTTCAGTACTAGGACCGGTCCTCTTCAATGTCTTTATAAGTGACACTGCAGAGGGACTGGAAGGAAAAGTATGTCTCTTTGCAGATGACACAAAGATCTGCAACAGAGTTGATGCACAAGGTGGGATAGAAAGGATGAGAAGGGACTTGGCAAGGTTAGAGGAATGGTCAAATGTATGGCAGCTTAGATTCAATGCTAAGAAGTGCAGGGTAATGCACCTGGAAAACAAAAACCCAGGGGAAGAGTACACAATGGGGTGAGATACTAACAACAACAAAAATGGAAAGGGACCTTGGGGTAGTTACAATATATCAGATGACCTAAAGGTGGGCAAGCAATGTGAGAGGGCAGCAGGGAGGGCTGGGGGGATACTGGGATGCATAGGGAGAGGCATCACTAGTAGAAAACAGGAAGTTATTATCCCTCTGTACAGACAGCTGGTCAGACCCTATCTGGAGTACTGTGTGCAGTTCTGGAGACCCAATCTCCACAAAGACATAGACAGGATGAAAGCACCGGAAGACATATGAAGAGAGACTTAAGGAGCTTAATATGTATAGCCTCGAGGAAAGGAGGAAGAGGGGGACATGATAGAAACTTTGAAGTACCTCAAGGGAAACAACAAAGTCCAAGAGGGTAGCATCTTTCAAAAAAAGAGGTGTGCAAGAACAAGGGGGCACAATTTGAAAATAGAGAGCAGCGGCTCAGAGGTAATTTAAGGAAGTATTTTTTCACAGAGAGGGTTGTGGATGCATGGAACGGCCTTCCGGAGGAGGTTGTAGAGTCAAAAACAGTGGTGGAATTCAAGCATGCATGGGACAGTCATAAGGCAATTCTAGGGGGTGGGGTTAGGAAGAAGTAGGCTGCTGGTTAACTAGGATCTGCAGCTTATCCATTAGGTAGGGAAATGGGCAGACTGGGTGGGCCAAGCAGTCCTTATCTGCCATCAAAAAAAAAAAAAAAAAACTATGTAACCTGGGTTATTTAAGCAATAACATCTAAGAAGCTGGTAATTTCCTAGGAATTAATGACCATCTGGGGTGATGGGTGGCACGAGGTGCAGCTGAGGACCACTGCCCTCTAGCTGGTCATAATCCAAAGAATGACTGGCTTCTAGGTTGTTATTGTGCTTATGTCTAATCGCAATAACAACTTTCATTTCTGCCATTTTGTTTACTTACATTTAGGTTTTAGCTATGTTGTGCAAGCCATGCATGCCACGCAGCACAGCTGGCAGCTGGATCGGTCATTTCTAAGACATTAATTACTGATCCAGTAGCCAATCAGGAGCCTTGTTAGGCTCATGACTAATTAATTAGACTTATAATTGCAAGTAAACAGGACTTTTGTCCCTTAGACTTAATTAGCCCTGCTTGCTTATCCCTCTCCTGAAGTGATGATTCTTTGCTGGTGGCATCAGTCATTCACCTGGCAGCACACTGTGATGTCACAAAGAGAGGGTGATCTCAAGTGACGGATGAACAGCAGGTGTAAATGAACTCTGACGTGCCTGGATCAGTTTTCAAGCAACTACTGTATCCTTAATAATAAAGAAAAAGTGGAAGTTTTAATACTGAAAATATTTAAAATACAAATTAACTTATTGTATGCTCCTGTCTGAATGTTTTGTTTCTTAAAGTTCCTTTTTAATGTTGTAACTAGTATAATTCACCAGAGAATGCATTTGATTTATTTTCCGTTATCTTTTATGGAGTCTATAACTGAGTTTGGAAGCCGGACCATAAAGTCTGTATAAAAAGCATGTGCCTGCCCCCAGCTGACCTCATAGTGACGCTGGGTTTTGACACCATAGTGCTTACTACAGCTGGACAGGGACACCTTAGAACAGTGGTGAAAGCATCTCCAGCCAGCCTGTGTGGATCAGCACAACCGTACATGTCAGCTGCCGACTGGGCCTTGGGAGGAGCAGTGTGTGAATGACCAGGACCTACACATCTGTCTTGGAGAGTTTTGGTGCTTAAACATTTTATGAAAGATATGCCACCAATGCCTTTACTTTGCACTAGAGAGGTATATTGTTTTGAGACTTATTAAGAGTTTATTGTGCTTGGATGGCACTTTTTTTCACCCTCCTTTTTGCACAGCCTTTTGAGATTCGAGCTGCTTGGACTGAGGAAAGGAGAGGAATGCCATAATGGCTTTTGGAGATGGTCAGCTGGTGAGTGCAGAGAGCTGAAGGAGGTTTGGTGCGATAGCGAGAGAAGCATCCTTCCTCCTCCTCCTCTTCCCCCCCTCCTGAAAAATTGCCAGCTACAGTGGCTTGTGAACCAGGATTTGGGGAAGGGGGTATGAACAGCCATGGAGTAACTGAATGATGGAGTGAAGGAAGGGAGACTAGGAGATAAGATCTGAAGGTTTGGAGTGCAGCCGTTCATTTTGACAGGGTCTGCCTTTCTCCCCTGACTGTGTTGCTTGTACCCCTTTTCATGGGGATTCCGAGAACTCAAAGGACATTCTGTGGTCACTGCTGCATCCACTAAATCTCATTTTATTTTATTCTGAGAAAAACTGAGGTACTTCACTGTGGTGATGCAGTTTCTTGAGGTGTCATGCGATAACAAAAGCTAGATTCAATTAACATACTATAACAAGTAATACAGTGTGCATGTAAGGGCGTGAAAATACATATTGAGTAGGCTGTTTTATAAGGGGGGGGGATTCTTCCTTTTCACCAGAATGTCGACTGGTGTAGAAGTTGGTTTTAGTTAACTTTTAAATGTTTCTAGTTAATTATATTTTTACAATATTTTAAATTAGCTTATTTATAAGATGATTTTCACATGGATTTATGCAAATAGCCAACCTGCTTTTTAAATCATAGGTCAATACATCAGTCCTAGCTCATAAATTTAATGTTCCCAGTGGCAACCTCATACCTGAAAGTTCATGCAGTGGAGACTATAAAAGCATCGGAAATCAGTAGCCCATTTCTAGGTGGCAATGGCATCAGGGCGTAGACACATTTCTGAGTTGTTACTGTTAAACCACTGTTTTTGCCAATCGCAATTTTGTGCTCATTTAGAGAAGTAAAACAGGCAAAAGGTCCAGCTCTATTTAATAGCAGTTCTTTCCTCTCCTGCTTGCAAACAGCATTTCTTTTTTAAATCACTCGAGCCTTTTAAATGTCATAAAATCCAGGGATTTAGAATGAGGAGCTGGAAAGCAGGGTCTTTCTCTTTTATGTGTTTTCCCTTTCTAAAAGTATCAAAAGCATAGTAAGCAGTAAGTTCACAATTGTATAAATTGGAAATCTGCTAGATATATTTAACTGAGAAGTGATAAACAACTATATCAAATGTATCTTGTTAATATGAAGTAGTGCTTACTGTTTAATACATTTAAATACACTTAACAGACCCTTTTGAATACTCTTTTTGAATTTTCATGCCACCGAAGTAATCATAATTCTGCCTAGCGAGTATTAAGGGATTTCGCATTGCAGGCCGGGAATACAAATTATCTGCTTATGCAGACAATGCATTGCTTTATTTTGTAGACCCTCAACAGTCCATCCTGGAAGCATTGTCTATTGTGATGGATTTTGGTCAGTTTGTGGGTTATAAGCTTATTGTGGGAAAGACCATTGTTTTTCTGCTTAATTTGCTAGTTATTCAGCAGTCTTGGATTTGGGCCTTCACTGGGTGCCAGAACAAATTATGTACTTAGGGATACAGTTATCTCGGTCATGGTCAACTCTGATATCTCAAATTTGAATTCCCTTTAAAGAAGGATCACACAAGACTTGGAATGTTGGCAGTCACTACCGTTAACATTGTGGGGGAGGATATGAATATTTTACCGCACTTATATTCCATGGGATTGTTAAATATGGTACTCCCATTACAATGGTTTAATACTCCTCATTCTCTTTTATCCCAATATTTATGCTCAGAGAAACCTCAGCTCCTATAGAACATATAAGATCTATCATTTGTGAAATTAATAGGAGGACTACGTTTGCCTAACTTCATTTTTTACTATTTTGCTTTACAAACTAGTAAATATTTCCAATGGTATGCACATTTGAGGACAGACCATCTGGACATTTGCTGCAAAGGCTCTAAATAGAGTTGGATATCTGTAGGTCCTCGCACATAGAGCCGGTGTCTATTATTTCTTTCACTCTCCAAGGTGTCCCCCCCCCCACACTTTGCATAGCACCCCAATCATATGGCCCTCCAGGCTCATAAACATTTGTGTTAATGTTTGGGTTTTTAATTGGAAAGAGACCTGCCCCAGCCAATATTCAGTGACCCAATTTTAGAATTTCAGGTCAAACACCTGAAGTTAGTTTTTGGCCTTGCACAGAATCGCGCACAACTACAGTACATTCACTGCAACAAGTGGTAGAGAATGACACATTTATGTCATTCAGTACTTTTCAGCAACTGCATCATGTTTCAAATGAGGGACTTTCTAAATTTTTACAATTGCAACATGCCCTCTCTTATGGCTCGATACATGTGGTACAAAGTTGAGAGAGTTGTTTTTATTGGCAAAGTTATCCCATCCCATTTCCAAGCTCTATGCTCTTCTGCAAACACTGGATCCCTAAACTTCAGATGGTATATAATCTTATTAGGATTATACTCTGTCTCGTTCTCTAGAAGAGATGGGTTGGCAGGGGGTTTGGTGAGGTCTTTATAAATATATAAAGCAGGACAGACTTTGCTTGCAGCAGTTTAAAATATTGCATGATATATATTACACCCCCAGCAAGTTGCATAAAAGGGAAAGCAGGATTCCAATGCTTGTACTAAATGTAGAGAACATGAGGGGACTCTCTTCCACATACTATGGCAATGCTCAAAGATTCAACCTTTTTGGAAGTGTCTCATGTAGATTCACTTCTTGGCCTCCAGGATGCTATTACCCTGGAAATATGTTTAGTTGGTATATATCAAGATAACATCCTGGGGCCGGACCAGTGGTGCTGAGGGTTGAGGCATTAAACGCCACACCAGCAACCCGGGTTCGGGAATGAGCCGGGAGTCGCCAGGGTTTGGCAGCGGGGGGGGAGATCAAGCATCCAGAGGACTGCTCTCTCTTCTCAGGAAGGAAGGGGGGTGTGGCTCGCTTACCGAGCAACCTCTGGTGGTAGCAAGGGGTGCGCTGATGAGCAGCACAGTGAAATGCCAGGTGTGGGTGGAGTCACGGCATTATGTTGCCTCGCTAGCTGTGCTCCAGAGGGATGGGAAGGGAAAGAATCAAAAAAACTCCACTTGGGGATAGATGAAGGTGCCGTGGCCTTCACTGCCCACACTCCCAAATCCAGGCTATCTCCCTTTCCATTCCGGGGCACCGAACTGCCCATTGAAGATAGTGTCCCACGTGGAGGGGTGGTCCTACTCGGAGGTTAAGACCCGGAGGTGGTGCTCGGTGACACGGAGAGAGGGGAATGGTCACGGCGGGATGTAGAGGCGGGTAGCCCTGCAGATGCTGGAAGGAGTTCTCCAGAGTTGGAGACAAAAAAAAAAAAAGATAAGATCCTGGGGTCCTGGAGGGGTCACATTGCTTTATAGTAGGTAAAATGCCTTTTTTTATACAGGATAAGATCTCATATTCACATCTTTAGGTCATAAGACCTATTTTCAAGATGGTCCTGAATAATACTTGTACAAAACTCTAAATGTTTCCATAAGTAAAAAACAGATTTTGATGACATAATTATTAGACAGAATACATAAAACAATGACAAGCGACACCCAAAACATTAATCCATACCATCCATGTCCCTCTAGTCAGTTCCCAGGAATATATCTTAAAATGCTGTCTATTCATCCACTACACATACTTTTTGTTCTTCACTCATATTTTAAAGATCTTGCAAAAAGTTTTGCTTGATGATTTGTGTGCTTTGCATGTTTAGCTACCAAATTCCAAGTGGAAGCATAGACAGCCCTCAGGGACATTTCCCAAACAAATGTTTTATTTTGGGTCTCTCTGGGCCGCGTTGGGGATCTCTTAGATCGTATTTATGCCTGAGGACAATATTGTCCAGTTTATCCATCAAGTATTTTGGTTTTCCTGAGTTTAATACTCTGTGGATTTGAGTAACCCGCAGCAATTTTCTCTTATTTCAGGTGACCTCCACCCCAATTCCTGGTACATATCACAATTCTGGCATCTAGCATCACATCGCGGTATAAATCTCGTTCGGTTGTTATATGCTGCATCTCCCCTTTTTAATAAGGTTTTGTTGGCTAGTCCATAAATATGCCTGCCATAGTCTGCATTTGGGCTAAGTAGTAGATTTACAATATCAGTGTGCATTTTTTTATTTTTGCAATAACTGGTTCAGCAAAAAGTGCCAAGTTTTTTATCTTTCTTTTCATATCCAAGATGTGAAAATCAAATTTTAGTTTTTCATCTACCCAAACCCCTAGGTATTTGTACTGTGATTTTTGCCCCAAAGGTTTCATTTTTCGGAGTTTTTATATTCATTTCCTGCTTTTTGTCTTGCTTTTTCTTTAAAGATGGATTAAAAATAATTTATTTTTTTACTATTTAAGACTCATCTTGACTGGGTTAACCATTTCTCTAAGTTTGTGAAATCCAATTGAAATCCGCTTTCCACTTCATTTACAGTTCTCCCAGTGGCGAGCAAAACTGTATCGTCAGTGTAGAGTTTAAATTGTTTTTGGTTTTGTACTGTTTTTTGTGGTCTCATGTATTATGTTGTATTCAGTTGAAAAAGTTAAATTAACAAAAAACACACAGTTCCACCTGACACTTAAAATTAGCTGAATCACTTCAGAAAGATTTTATTTTTTGACCCTGAAACAAAAAGCTACCTTTTCCAGTTTAAAACACAGTTCCACCTGATACTTGAAATTAACTGAAGCACTTCAGAAGGATTACATTTTTTAACCCTTAATGCTGCTACTGTAGTTTTGAGAGCTTTTAAACTGTTGGTATGTAGCTTCTTCCATAAAATCCGTCATCCTTACTCCAGTTTGAAGGATCCTAGTTTGGGTGAGAGATCATGTGTGTTTGGCTATTTTGTACTGCACTACCCAGTGAGGAAACCTGCACCACACAAAAATATTTAGAACAGTATGGGTACTGGGAAACTATAGCCTTACTTGTAATGAAATTAATTTACTCTGCTGCACTGGAGTATTGCTCACTAACACCCGTGACAGACATTGTAGCTGTACCCTTTACAATTTTTCTTGAAGTGCTTTGAACCTGACTCAACCACATTTCCTCAGGAACTGCTTATTGCACTTGTAATGTTTTTGTGACTATGTATTTGACGTGGAACCTTTGTAAATGAGCACCTGTGCTTAAAGGTAATCTCCAAAGTTTTCAATAAAATGAAATAAGTAAATAAACATATCACAGACCCCTAGAAAAAGTGTACAAAATGCCAGCTGCCACAAGGGAGTCTAGTGCTTTGATCATACAACAGGAATACTTAGTTGGAATATTCAGCACCACAGTGGCTCTCAAGAAGCCAGTTCTGATGAGCTGTCCAGGTAGGCAGCCTGAGAACAGGAGTCTGGTAACTAAAATTACAATTTAAGCAAAGGTTGACCATAGCCAACAATGGCTGCCTGGTGAATCTGCCAGATGTGCATTTTTTTATTTGTTGTATCATTGTTATATAATTACTGGCCTTCATTTTTTCCCCATTGAGAAAGCCGGTTATAATTTGCCGTTATAACCAGCTGGGCTGGTTATAACAGCAAACACGTGCCAGCTTTCTCTAAGAAAACCACAAGCCATCAACACCCATAAAACAAATCACATTTAGTCTGAAACTCACGGTCTGTCAGCTGGCTTCGTCCTCTCGCTGTTTAAAATCAACACCCTATGTCCTCTATAACACAAAGAAAGACTAACAAGATTAATTTAACTAAGGTAGAAACTTTTCACATCATCCCTAACACACACTGAACAAATCCCTTTCTCCCCATAGGTGTCACGAGCTCTAAGCAGCTCACTGCGAACAGCATAACCATGGCAACCAGAACCCTCACTTAGCAACAGAGAAATAAATAAAAACCTAAGAACTTGAAATATTCTTACAAAATCTTTATAAACGTTGTGGTACCCGAGGACTGGAGGAAGGTGGATGTGATTCCCCTTCACAAAAGTAAGACCAAGACAGAGGCAGGAAACTACAGACCTGTCAGTTTGACCTCTGTGGTAGAGAAAGTGATGGAATCACTTCTGAAGGAAAGAATTGTTGAGTACCTAGAGGCCAGTGGGGCACAGGACCCAAGGCAGCATGGGTTCACAGCGGGAAGGTCATGTCAGACAGAATCTAATAGATTTCTTTGACTGGGTGACCAAAGTAGTAGACCAGGGAGGGCTGTGGACATGGCCTACCTAGACTTTAGCAAGGTATTTGACACAGTCCCACAAAGATTAATAGTCAAATTAACCAGCCTGGGAGTGGGACCCAGGGTGGTAGCCTAAATAAAACATTGGCTGGACAACAGGACACAGAAGGTAATTGTAAATAGAGTCCACTCTGAAGAAAGGGGGTTACTAGGGGTACATGAGTTCAGTATTGGTCCAGTCCTTTTAATGTCTTCATCAGTGACATTGCAGAGGGACTGGAAGAAAAAGTATGCCTTTTGCAGATGACACAAAGATCTGCAACAGGGTTGATACACAAGGAGGTGTGGAAAGGATGAAAAGGACTTGGCAAGGTTGGAGGAATGGTCAAGAAGTATGGCAACTAGGATTCAATGCAAAGAGTGCAAAATAATGCACCTGGGAAACAAGAACCCAGGAAGAATACACAATGGGTGGGGAGGTAGTAACAACAACAAAAAGGAAAGGACCTGGGGGTAATCATATCAGATGACCTTGGTTAGCAAGCAATGTGTGAGAAGGCAGTAGGAGGGCTGGGGGTATACTGGGATGTATAGGGAGGGCATCAGCAGCAGAAAACAGGAAGTTGTTATCCCTCTGTACAGACACTTGGTGAGACCCCATCTGGAGTATTGTGTCCAGTTCTGGAGACGCCATCTCCGCAAGGACATAGACAGGATAGAGACAGTCCAGAGGAGGGCAACTAAAATGGTGCAGGGTCTGCAGGAGAAGCCGTATGTGGAGAGACTAAAGGAGCTTAATATGTATACCCTTGAGGAAAGAAGGGAGGAGGGGGACATGATAGAAACTTTTAAGTACCTCAGTGGAATCAGCAAAGTCAAGAGGTAGCATCTTTCAGAAAAGAGACTTGCAAGAACAAGGGACACAATTTAAAGATAGAAGGAGGACGGTTCAGGGGCAATGTGAGGTATTTTTTCACAGAGAGGGTAATGGATGCATGGAACAGCCTTCCTGAGGAGGTTGTGGGGTCTAAAACTGTGGGAGAATTCAAGAATGCATAGGACAGACATAAGGCAATTCTTGTGGGGGGTAGGAAGAAATAGGCTGTTGGTTAACTAGGATCTGCAGCCTATCCTGTAGGTAGGGAAATGGGCAGACTAGATGGGCCTAGCAGTCCTTATCTGCCGTCAAAGTCTATGTTTCTATGTTTTCTTCATTTAACACTGTTTACAGTTTCAGAAACAAGATTTACTTCTCATAGAAACCGCGGGTACTGAGCTGAGTTACAAAATGGACCTCGCTATTTCAAGTACTGTAAGTTAACCCAATTTCAAAGACTATAAAAAAAAAAGAAAAGTAATTAAATCATTCAGTTAAAATCTATTTTACTATTACAAAGTACTTTATAAAAATACAGTTAATGAATCAGAGTATTGCACACTGTTTTGCAAAATGGCACAGTTTGTCAAATAAACTTCCTATGGGCGAAAAAATGAAGGTTGGCAATTATAGAAAATAAGGTTTGGGGAGGTGGTTCAAACTTGAATTTTACACACACCCTTGGTGTAGGATGCCTTAATAAACCCCTCGGGCTTTGCCCTCTGGGTTTATGTGGCATCCCACACCTCAGGTGTGTGTAAAATTCTCATTATAACCACCTCCCCATACATTATTCTCTATGTAATATCTTGTTTGAGCATCTGCCAATGGAGAATCTTGGCAGCTGAAAACTCAAAACAGTGCTAGCTTGTAAGGTTCCAAACCATAATAAACATTGATCTGACATCAGATCAATTCTATTATTATTACTTAAAACCTTACAAACAGCACAGTGATAAGGAGATCTGAACCACAATTAGTACTTAGTGACGAAAACATCTTTGCCGTGGTGATGACCGTCATTCGCATGGTGCTAAAGAGAAAAAAACAAGACAGCCACTGCCTGAAGTCATGGCGGTGAATGAAATTGAAAAAAGCAAAAGTAACAAAAAGCTTGGTGGTGAAATAATGAACACTGAGCTGTAAACTAAAAGCCAAAACTAGGTATTTGTGACAGAAGCTGCAGTAGTGAGTGAAATTTACAAAACACAAACTGATAAAAAGCTCAGCGAGTGCACAAACTGAAAGTTATTTAAAGAAACATGTATTACAAAACGTAATGTACTGTAATCCATCTGTTACTCTGTCAAAACACCATCTCAAGGTTCCATGACATCAAGCACCTCTTGAGCTTTGTTACAGAGGTGGATGATGTCATGGAAGCCCTTGATGGGGTTGCAGCACTGTGCAACAGATGGCTCACCCTAAACCATTCTGTTTGTAATTGTGTGCTAATCTATGGGGACTTGAGAAGTAGTATCTGTGCTATAATGCACATAGTACCTCTCAGTTTTCTGTGATACTCCACACAAATCACAGTAATATAACAAACAAAAAATAGCTTACACAGCTAGCTAATGCAGAAGCAACTGTGGTTGGTACTTTGCTCACACAAACTCATGAAAGTCACACACACACGCACACTTTTTTTTATTTTTGTTCAGGAAAAAACACACCAAGTCAATGCCTGTTTCCAGGTGCATCCTGGAAGCAGAAAAAAGTTAAGTGACTTGTATATGGTCACATAGTATACAACTGGTGGCTGTAGGATTCAAACCCAGTTCTCCAGGTTTGTAGCTCAGTGCTCTTAACCACTATGCTAACATACAAACACACACACATCACCGAGGTGTTTTAGTGCAGAAACAGCATAAACAGACCCCAACCTTGGTATGACAAGCTGGCAGAGGCAAAATTAGTATTATTACAAATTTTTCAGTTGCTCTTATATACCCCCCTCATTGCCCATCATACTACAGATTTTTGTGTCATCTACAAAGCTGCAATTCTGATCCTGGTTCCCTTCCCCAAGGTTATATTTTAAGATATTGATATAAACAGGGCCTAAGACCTACCTCTGGGGTACCCCTCTGGTAACTGCCTGAACTCATGAGACTTCTCCATTTAGGAACACTCTCCGGGTTGCCCCACTCAGCTGACTCCTGACCTATTCTGTAAGCCTGCCCCCCACCACTTGATTACCCAATTCCTTTATAATCCACTAATGCGACACGGAGTCAAAGGGTTTACCAGGTATGGTATACCCATGTCCTAGCCCTGGTCAGCTTTCTTTGACACCAAATCAAGGAAGCCAGTCAGATTAATCTGACATGCAGACCCATGTTGCCTTTTGTCTTGAAGTTCATTAGACCCCAGCAATGTCACTGTTCTTTCCATTATACTTGTCTTTAGCAACTTACCCACTATAGACATCAAACCGACTTATCTGTAGTTTTCTAGCCCATCCCTGCATACACTTTTGTGCTGAGGTACCGTGTTTGCTGTTTTCCAGTCTGCTGGCGCCACCGCTGTTTGCAGCGAGTTGTTAAAGAGACCTGGCAGTGAAGCAGTCAATACTGCTGACTGATCAGCCATTATCTTGTTTAGAGCTCCAGCTCTGACCAAGAGACGAATCTACTCAGGAACCAGTCTGCATACTTTTTTTTTTAATTCTTTGGTAACCAGATAAGACCCATTAGGCACAAGTCCCTGTTTTGAGGGGTGACTAGAAGCACTAAAGAGATTAACTGACTTGCACAGAGTCACATACTGTGCAAGTGGAGATTGAGGGAATCAAACCTAGGTCTGCTGGATGTGACACACAGGTCATTAGTCTAACCTCTCGGCTATACTTGCCGGCAGTCACAAATGCTGGCACCCCATCCACCTTTGAGATGCATGGGCAGGGGTCCCAGTGGCAGACCCAGCGTGAGCAGTCGAGAGCCTGAACTCAGCTGCAGAGCCAGTGGATCCTCTGCTCCATGGAGCAGGTGGTTTCAGGAAATGACTGCATATGACAGTCCTCCAATGATTATCATATCCCTCTTGGTACATAAATGCAACCTGGAAGTTTACGGGAGGCCCCCAGCCCTCCATGGTGGCTTGGAGTGCTGATGGCAAGAGAGGAGAGACCCATTGTGCCTAAATGGACCTCTGGCTGTTAAGGTAATCCCTGGTGTAGAGGTGTGCTCCTCTGGCAGCCCTCATCTAAGTGGTGGCTATATTCTGGAATGCACCATGGGCACGCACCTTACCTGGTCACATTGGTAAGCACTGCTGGTAGCCAGGGATTGAGTGCACTCACAAGTTCTGTTGATGTTGTGTGATACCTGTACATGTGGAGTCCCTCCAGTTTTGTGAATCTGGAGACATAGATTGTATATCAAATTATCAAAACAACCAGTCACTTACAGTGGGTGGCTCTGAGCAAGTCATTTTACCTTAACCTCCTTCCTTTTGTTTAATATGTCAATCTTCAAGCTGTGTCTGTTATCTTTAAATAACACACTGCTGGAAATAGTAACATTTGTCATGTCTGCTAGACAAAGAAAGCAGACAGATATACTGTAAGATGCTTGAAGACGTTGTGATATATACTGTACAAGCCACTCTTGTCTCTTGGTAACGCTGTTTACATTGAGTAATTCATCTGTAAATTATAGCATTTACAGACTGGTGTTACCTGCATACTCTGCAGGTAGGTTGCTGAAGCAGATTGGCGTGTCTGTTACTTAGCCATGGGAGATAGAATGGTGTGGTCAGCAATGAGCTCCTGGCTTCTCCCTAACAGTCTGAATGAGTTAGCAGCTACTGGCTAGGGGCATGTGGCGGGGAGGCAGTGCATGAGGATGAGCACCGGGCATGGACTGGAATTTTCCGGTAAGCTAAGACTGGTTCAGATCTTGTCTTACAACTCTGTCACTTTGCAGCCACTCTCCAAATCTCGCTCCCTGAGCATTTCTCTCTTTCCAACATGGAGCCTGTCTGCCATAGGAAGAGTTGGTGGGAGTGAGGGCGAGAGGCAGTGACTGGAGCTGGGTGACTGCTGCTGATGCTGTCTAATGTCGCTACGTGCCTGAGTTGGATAGCTACTGTGATGTGAAGTGGTGGCCTCCTTAGCACACTCTCGCTGCTGCCAGATCAGGTTAGGAATATATCGACACCACCAGAAAGAGTCCTGCTATTCTGAGAGTGTATGTATGTGGCGAAGAGGTGGGGGTGGTGACAGAGAAAGTGTTGTGTTGCTGCTGTTGGGGAGGTCAGACTAAGCAGCAAAAGACTGGATTGGCAGTGCTGCTACTTTAGGGGAGGGGCTGACAAAAGTAAAGCATGGAGGTGAAGATTGATAATTGGGGATCCAAAAGAAAGCAATTGCGTAAGATGACAGTGGATGGGTAAAAGAAAGAAAAAGTACCACGTAGGCAAAGTGTAGTTGGGAGTGGGGTGAGTGGAAGAAAGATACATTGCTGCTCAGCAGATGATAGTTGTGGGGGGGGCAGAAGAAAGAGAAAGTGCTCTAGCAGCATTCTGTAGGTAGTTGTTTGTAGGGGGGTTACAGTGCTGGCTTTCAGTGGGCAAGAGATTGGGATGAGCCTCATTGGTGGCTGATTTTGTTTTGTGGCATGTGAATCCACATTGTCTGCTGCCACATTTACTCTGAGATCTCACAGTAATTGCGGTAGGAACATGGGTATTTGTATGTATGAATTTTTCAAGAAAAAGGCTCCATTCAGCAAGCTCATTTACAAGGAGGTCCTGGGTAGGACAGCATGCAAGATCAAATCAGAGGCAAAGATATGCAGTGGGGACAGTGCAAAGGCTACAGTGGCACTTGGATACAATGATACAACATGGAATAGTATAGGACATTTGACAGCAGTGTCGGACTGCTCAGGCCAGATACCCAGAAATTTCAAGGTGGGACTCCCCCACAGAGCATACTGATGTGTACTATGCTTACATGTTGGGGGCAGCCACAAGCAAAAGCCAGGAATTAAGGTGGCAATCAGCAGTTCATCTCACACTCACTCTGTCAGCACGCACCACACGGCCACGTCAGCAGCTAGGGCTGGGTGGGAGTTTTCAGGTGACATTGAGTCGGCAACCTTTGAAACGGTGTGAGGGCTGGGCCCCCCTGCCTAGAGTTGCATGGTGTACAGCACAGCAATATACATTTAGGGACACTGAAATGAGCAGTAGCAGTAAACCGGGAAAATGAACAAAGAAACTTCTGACAGTTATTTAATTTATCCCCGGATACAGGGGAGGGTTCCGAGTGACTAGAGGATGGCGAACGTAGCACCAATTTATAATGGGGGCTGCAAGGGGGAGGCGGGGAATTACCACCCTGTCAGCCTCACATCGGTGGTGGATAAGGTGATGGAGGTTAATGGGTGTCTAGACACGCATCTGCACTGTGAAGAGTACAGTAAAAAATCAGGCAGGGGCAACAAAAAGAGGAAGGCAAGGACATTATGAGTTACATTGTGTCTGTGTTGCGCTGAGCCTTTCTGCCTTCATTGTTCGCCACGGGGCACTGATGCCACCAACCGACTACACAAACAAGAACACCGTACCAGGCAGGCAGAAAAACAAAGGAAGGAGGATTATAGGAAGAAACTGATTACTTGAATTCAGACATGGCAAATGAGGAGGGGGGGGGCTATTGTTGGTGTGGTGTGGCAGTGCATATTTTGGTTTATGATCTCAGGTATGAGGTTCTGGGTCGTACACGGACAGGTGCGAGGGAGTCAATGGCACCAGATAACACCGTATTATAGGCATCAACCCCGGCATCAACAGCTCCAACGCATGCATCACCCACCCTTGATAAATCAGCTGCCGCCAGAAAACCATCAGGGGTAAGATCTTTTAGCGGGCGACAGCAAAATATCTCAGAAGGGGAAAAATTTATGACGGGAGCACTGAACTTAAACTTCACCGTGCAATGATCAGACCAGACTGCCTCGGTCAATAGCAAGATCAACGATCTTAAGTCCCAGTGAGAACACCAGGTCAATGTGTGGCCGTCCTGATGAGTAGGATCACCGAAGTCTGCTCCAGTCCCAGAAGGGACATACTGTGCAGTAACTCATCGGCGTACCTTTGACTTCTATCTTCAGCCAAACATTGAAGTCCCCAAGAAAAATACATCTTGGGGAATCCAATGTTTCTCATTGGCAACAACCGGTGAATTCCTACAGTGAACCCCCCCATCGAATCGAAGGACGGTAAATGAGGAGGATCCTGCAGCCCACACAAGTCCTCCACGAACGGCCACACACTCAAATGAACCGGGGTTCCCACTGCGGCACGGTGAGTTTAAGATTAGATTTAAAACAGATAGCTACACCGCCCCTACGATTTCCTCTGGGGCAGTGCACCACAGTATATCCTGGGGACTGCAGCCTCCAAAAACAGGGCCAGCATCATCTCCCACCCAGGTCTCTGTGATGCACGCCAGGTCGAACCGATGAAACAAGGCGGCAATAATAGCCGTCTTGTTCTGATCGATCTGGCATTGCCTAGCACTGCGGCCAGAGGTATGAAGGTGATGCAGCCCTAGTGGTCACCCAACTAGACTGGTGGCCCCCTGGAACAGGCACCAACCCCGCCTGACTTCCTAGATGCTCTATTTATTCCAGCGCCTCCTGGACCTAACCACCTCAATCCTTTGATCAACCCGCTCCTGGTCATCCCACAGTGAATCATGAGAACAATCCCCAATCCCACTTCCTAGCAACGTCTGATAGTGATATCAGATACAGGGAGGAAAAAGGACGAATGCATGCAAATCATGAAGCTCCCATAAACAATCCTAGGCCCCAAGACTCGTCTAATAGGATTCCTATACATAACTAATTAAAAGCCAAAATGGCATATACAGACTCATACAACAATACACATAGGTACTCTACTTTATAGTAAAACTAATTGACATATATAAACAGCAATACCATATCTAATTCCCACCTCATCCAGAACAAACAGTAATTTCAGCTCGAGTGGGCTGGCGCCACTCTGGCATCTCGCGCCACTTCGCTGCGAAACTGGCAGCTTCTCTTTATAGACTGCCTCCCCACTTACACGCCAATCACTGGCAGCCCCCTCAGAAAACTCAGCTCCAGCTGGCGACGATCTTAATCAATTTCATACACAGCCTCTCACGCTGTGTTTAGCCGGATAAGTCAATTGGGCAGGCAGTCAACACAGACAGGCTCCAGATGGATAGCAGCGATAATCCAAAGCACCCGCTGCAACAAACAGCGTTTTCACATGACACACAATGCAGGTAATAAAAAGTATACAGAAGCTGCCACTTGCGAGCAGCGCTTCTGCTTTATAGACTGCCTCCCCACACCCATGCACCAATCACTGGCAGCCCCCTCCGTAAAACTCCAGCTCCAGCTGGCGACGATCTTAATCAATTTCATACACAGCCTCTCATGCTGTGTTTGGCCGGATAAGGTCAATTGGGCAGGCAGTCAATACAGACAGCACCTTTTCTGCATTAACACCTTTCTGCATTGGGTTACTGCACAAGTGGCTCAGAATGATGCCATAGTGCACTACCTGGATGATTTCCTGTTTGTGGGACTGGCAGGGACTCCAACATGTGGGGGGACTTTGTCGGCCTTTGAACAGGTGTGCAAGGATTTTGGGGTACCATTGGCAGCAGGGAAATCAGAGCCCTTGGGGACAGTGCTCACCTTCTTGGGCATCAAAATTGATTCTGGGGAATGGCAATGTCAGTTGCCGCAGGAAAAATTGGAAACCTCAAGGGGTCTCCTGCACAAGGCTGAGGGCATTAAAAAAGTGATGCTGCTGGACTTGCAGTAGTTGGTAGGACACCTTAATTTTGCATGCTGCATCATACCTGTGGGTCGGACATTCATGCTGAGGTTAGCAAAGATGGGCCAGGGGTGTACAAAACCTCATCATTGGATAAGGGTCACAGAACAGTTCAGGGAGGCCATAAAGGTGTGGAGGATATTCTTGGACCATTTCAATGGGGTGGTCATGTGGCAGGATCCCGGGGGTGGAGAGTCATTAGAATTGTACACCAATGTAGCAGGAGGCCTGGGATTTGGAGCCTATTTTCTGGGTGAATTGAGCACTGGCCAGTGGCCAGCATGGTGGCTAGCAGCGGTATCCCATGGCTTTGGCAACTGCGATTGGGCACCTACAGAAAGGGTGACTCAATCACGGTGCCTGTCACCGGGATGACTGGGGAAGGTGGGCGACCGGATTGGGGGGGGATGCATGAAATAGTGACACCCTATCGCTACATGCCTACGCACGTGGGGGAGAGCAAGCATGCTGAGCGTGGGGTGGGAAGGGACAGAGGGGTTGTAGGGGGTGGCACCATGGAGAGCTGCCGAGCTGCTGCCATAGTGTGGTGGGTGGGTTCAGGGCTACAGCAGGAAGGGTGCTGGGTTTGGATCTGGGCACAGGTACTTTTTGTTGTGCCCGGCCCGAAATTTTATTTGTGCCACGTTTGCACTCCCCCTCAACATGCACCTCCCGGGTTGAGAATCCTTAAGTGGCGGGGTGCAGGGGGGCACAACCCCATGCATAAAACAACAAATCCCAACTCTCTGGTGCTGTTTTGCTGTGTGCCATGGAGTACATCGTCGAAATATTTTTTTGGCACGACGATCACCCATCAGCAATCGCCGTTATCACATAGATCTGCTAGTGGCAGATTGGGGGAGGCAGATCATGCTTCTGGAATGTTTCCCAGTGGTAGTGGTACTTTGCACCTGGGGGTCTAGGTTGAGGGACAAAGTGGTGCACTTTAGGTCGGATAATATGGGCATGGTGCACACCACCAATCAGCAGTTAGGTCCAAAGGGCACCTTAGGAGACTTGATGAGGGTGTTCGTGTTAAAATGTATGCTGTTTAACATTAACTTTCGGGCAGTGCATGTACCAGGAGTTGACATCAGAATTGCCAATGCTTTATTTATTTAGTTTTTGTTGACCAGGAAGGAGTAAGAGACAATCTTTTGCCTATTTTCAGCCTCGTCCCGGAGGAGGGGGGATACAGATGAATGCCTATTGACATTGAACCAGATTTTTAAGCTGTTGGTGGTATTTTTAGGTTATCTTGTTTGTAGTGGCAGAGATTCTTCAAGTTAGCACCAGCAGCAGACAAATGGCCACGAAGGGTTCCACCATTTCTGTGGGAGGTGGCGACCGAGAAACTTGAAGACTATAGGTACCTTCATTGTGCCAAGGACCAGGAGGCTTACTGCTGGGGATCAAACTCTACATTGCCACACAGGAAGCTGCTGGATGTGTGACCTATTCAGTGGACCAATTATGCAGATATATCATGGCAGGGAGGAAGGCAGGTTGCTTGCCTGGGGTAATGGGACGACATTTGTCAGGCTTGTCATGGCTGGCAAGGGTCATGGGTTTTACGGATACCAAAAAAGCCTACAAGGTGCAGATGCTCCTGGAAGTTGGCGGAGGGGGGCAACTAGTCAACCAGATGACAGGCATCCCATTACCCTGGCAATCATGACCTGTATATGGGCGGCTCTGCCCAAGGTATGCTGGAATGAAGCACAGCTGTTTGAGACATTATTCCTGCTAGCCTTCTGTGGGACATTTAGGGCACTGGAGTTGAAGCAGGCCATGGGGGGGGAGGGAAAGGTGTTTCTGAGCTTTTGGTGCAGGATGTTGTCTTGGTGACTCAGAAAATATACATTCAATTGAGGAAGTCAAAGACTGAGCAATGAGGTGCAGGATGCTGGTATGAGGTGAGAGTGCCAGTGGGGACTGGTTGGCCAGTGGAGCGCATGATCAATGAATATCGGGGGTCCTGCCCCGAATTAGGAGAAGCCTTCTTCCATTATCAAAATAGTTGGCCAGTGACGGCATACATGGTCAGGTTCATTTTGAACAAGGCTATTCAAGAAGTGGGGCTGAATGAGTGGGAATTTGGTACCTATTCCTTCCAAATAGGAGTAGCAATGAATGCCAGGAGTATGGGCCTGTCTAATAGAGAAATACAGGCATTGGGGCTGTGGAAGTCCCAGGCATTCTTGTGCTATGTTCGACCACACTTGCAGTAATGTGATTATGCCTCTTGCAGGCTCCAAGGATGACACCCAGAACATATGGCTATGCAGGCACTCCTTCATTTGGTGGGCAGTGAGGAGAGTGTCCTGCCAGCCAGGGGGAAGCAATCTAATGATTCCATGGCAAGTAGCCCGGATTTGGTGGGTGGGGATCAAGGGCATGCATTGGGGGGATTTGCTTCCGAAACTTCGAGAGGAGGCTGGCAGGCCGAAGACCCCAGACATCTTATTGATTCACTTGGGCAGTGAAGACCTGGGGCACAGGAAGATGGTGAATCTGCTGCTGGCAATGAAGGAAGATTTGCATTCCATTAAGGCTTAGTGGCCTCATACAATCCTCATCTGGTCACACATGTTGATGAGGGAGCATTGGCTGCATGCAAGGCAGGCAGTGGCGTTGAATAGAGCCTGCATGAGGATTAACAGATATGAGAGTTTTTATGGAGTCCTTGTGGGGGTACTGTGGTGAGGCACGATAAGATTTACAATACCTACTGGGTTCTGACAGTGGGGGAAGAAGGGCAAGTACAGGTAGAAGGTTTGGAATACTTATTAGAGGATTTTAGGAAGATCTTGGAGGATTAGATTGAGTGAGTGACTTGGGAGGTCGGATTGGGTCCATCCTGTGGTGGCTCAGGAGAAGCGCCTAATGAAGGTAGTAGGGAAAAGGGGATGAGGCCAATTCTTTTGAAGGAATTGTCATCACTGGTCAGTGTGAGGATGGTGGACCACAGGACCTGGACTGCATGGGGATCATGGTCCAATCCCAGCAGTAGATACTGCAAGATCAGTGGTGCCGAACAGGGGTGGCTACCGGAGCCTTTGCCATATGACCTACCACGTAACCACTGGAGATACTTCAGCATGCACTGTAAAGGATTTCCAGGCTGTTGGGCAGTGCAGGTGCCTGAGGTATGGCGCATCCTCCCAGCAGTGCACATTGCTCAATTATAATAGGAATGTTAATATCAATATTATTGGTTAATGTTAAATAAACACATAGCTGCGGCCATTTCCTCCAAGATCTGTGTGTGTGTTTTTACTGGGAAACAGCGGAATGGGGGACTACCGGACAATACAAAGGCTGCCCAAGCATTGAAGCAGCCTGGCCCAGGCCAAAGGGAATAGGATAGCTCCTTCCAGGAGTGGACAGCAGGCCCTGGACACACCTCTGGAGGAGGTATTACCAGGCCTTGTGGGGGTGAGTTGGGCAGGAGGAGTCTGAGGGTTAACTGGACAAGAATCCAGTGTCTCCTCCCTCTTTCTCCTCTGATCACCAGAAAACCCACCATCCTGTCCCTCAGGAGTCAGGGCACGGAGCCAGGGTGAGAGGGCCCTCCTTTACCCAATAGGGGTAACCACAGTAGGGGCTGGGGAGTGACATTTCCAGGTTTTCACATACAAGGTTTTTCAGGGGTTTTTGCCCCTCCAAATGGATGTTATGAGTCAGGCATTAGGCAAAAATGAAAAAAATAATGTATAACACAATAAAAATAGTGATAAAAAATAAAAATATTCAAATAATGATACAGACTAAGGAAAGAATAAATAACAAAGTTACGATGGGAGGACTGTAAAAGGAATAAGTAGTACTAAGATAGAGCAACTGTACTGGAGATGTCACAGCCAAGTAGTGGCTCAGGAGGAGTGCATAATGAAGGTAGTGGGGAAAAGGGGGACAAGGCCGATTCTCCCAAAGGACTCATCACCTCTGGTCGGCACGAGGATGGTGGACCACAAAACCTGGACCCACATGGGGGGTCGTGGTCCAAACCCAGCAGTAGATACTGCAAGGTCAGCAGCACCGAACGGGGGGCAGCCGCTGAAGCCTTGGCCATATGATCTACCCCATAACCACTGGAGATACTTCGGCACATACTGTAAAGAGATTCCCAGGTTGGTTGGCGGTGTGGGTGCCTGAGATTTGGTGCAACCTCTCAGCAGCGCACACTGCTCAATTATAGTAGGAATAATAATATCAGTATTAATATTGGTTAATGTTAAATAAACACATGGCTGCAGCCATTTCCTCCAAGATCTGTGTGTGTGTGTGTGTGTGTGTGTGTGTTTATTGCAAATCGGGGGAAATGGGGGGGCTACTGGAAAATGCTTACTGAGTTGGCACCACCCTCTCTAGTCTGTTATGTAGCAAGTCAGTGTGAGACAAACTGAACACAGAGGCACTCCATGGTTCAAGGTAATTTTTAAATGAGTCATTTGAAGATTGCCATAAATCAGCTCCTCCTCCTGGCTTGTGATCATGTAAAACAACTGCTTGGGGGGGTATCAGCATGCCACATGGTTTGCTGGAGGGGTCTATCAGCATGCCACATGGTTTTGCTGGGGGGTATCAGCATGCTACATGGTTTGCTGGGGGGTATCAGCATGCCCATGGTTTGCTGGGGGGTATCAGCATGCTACATGGTTTGCTGGGGGTATCAGCATGCCCATGGTTTGCTGGGGGGGTATCAGCATGCTACATGGTTTGCTGGGGGAGTATCAGCATGCCCATGGTTTGCTGGGGGGTATCAGCATGCCCATGGTTTGCTGAGGGGGTATCAGAATGCTACATGTTTTGCTAGAGAGGGGGATATCAGCATGCTACATGATTTGCTGGGGAGTGGGGTATCAGCATGCTACATGGTTTGTAGCACCTAAGCTTTAACTTGGGGGTTATCAGCATGCCACATGGTTTGCTGTAGGGGATATCAAATGCTACATGGTTTGCTGGGGAGGTGTATCAGCATGCTACATGGTTTGCTGGGGGTGTATCAGCATGCTACATGGTTTGCTGGTGGGTATCAGCATGCTACATGGTTTGCTGGGGGTATAAACATGCTACATGGTATGCTGGGGGTATCAGCATGCCCATGGTTTGCTGGGGGTATCAGCATGCTACATGGTTTGCTGGGGGTATAAACATGCTACATGGTATGCTGGGGGTATCAGCATGCCCATGGTTTGCTGGGGGGTATCAGCATGCTACATGGTTTGCTGGGGAGGGTATCAGCATGCTACATGGTTTGCAGCACCTAAGCTTTAACTTGGCAGTTATCAGCATGCCACATGGTTTGCTGGGGGGGATAGCAAATGTTACATGGTTTGCTGGGGGTGTATCAGCATGCTACATGGTTTGCTGGGGGTATCAGCATGCTACACGTTTTGTTGGGGTATAAACATGCTACATGGTATGCTGGGGGTATCAGCATGCCCATGGTTTGCTGGGGGGTATCAGCATGCTACATGGTTTGCTGGGAAGGGTATCAGCATGCTACATGGTTTGCAGCACCTAAGCTTTAACTTGGCAGTTATCAGCATGCCACATGGTTTGCTGGGGGGGATAGCAAATGTTACATGGTTTGCTGGGGGTGTATCAGCATGCTACATGGTTTGCTGGGGGTCAGCATGCTACATGGTTTTCTGGGAGAGGGATATCAATTGCTACATGGTTTGCTGGGGGAGTATCAGCATGCTACATGGTTTGCTGGGGGGTATCAGCATGCTACATGGTTTTCTGGGGGTATCAGCATGCTACATGATTTGCTGGGGGATATCAAATGCTATATGGTTTGCTGGGGGTGTATCAGCATGCTACATGGTTTGCTGGGGCTATCAGCATGCTATATGGTTTGCTGGGGGTATCAGCATGCTACATGGTTTGCCGGGGGTATCAGCATGCTACATGGTTTGCTGGGGATATCAGCATGCTGCATGGTTTGCTGGTTGACAACAGAATTGCCAATGCTTTATTTATTTAGTTTTTGTTGACCAGGAAGGAGTAAGAGACAATCTTTTGCCTATTTTCAGCCTCGTCCCGGAGGAGGGGGGATACAGATGAATGCCTATTGACATTGAACCAGATTTTTAAGCTGTTGGTGGTATTTTTAGGTTATCTTGTTTGTAGTGGCAGAGATTCTTCAAGTTAGCACCAGCAGCAGACAAATGGCCACGAAGGGTTCCACCATTTCTGTGGGAGGTGGCGACCGAGAAACTTGAAGATGCATAGGTACCTTCATTGTGCCAAGGACCAGGGAGGCTTACTGCTGGGGGGGGGATCAAACTCTACATTGCCACACAGGAAGCTGCTGGATGTGTGACCTATTCCAGTGGACCAATTATGCAGATATATCATGGCAGGGAGGAAGGCAGGTTGCTTGCCTGGGGTAATGGGACGACATTTGTCAGGCTTGTCATGGCTGGCAAGGGTCATGGGTTTTACGGATACCAAAAAAGCCTACAAGGTGCAGATGCTCCTGGAAGTTGGCGGAGGGGACAACTAGTCAACCAGATGACAGGCATCCCATTACCCTGGCAATCATGACCCATATATGGTGGCTCTGCCCAAGGTATGCTGGAGTGCATGAAGCACAGCTGTTTGAGACATTATTCCTGCTAGCCTTCTGTGGGACATTTAGGGCACTGGAGTTGAAGCAGGCCATGGGGGAGGAGAAAGGTGTTTCTGAGCTTTTGGTGCAGGATGTTGTCTTGGTGACTACAGAAAATATACATTCAATTGAGGAAGTCAAAGACTGAGCAATGAGGTGCAGGATGCTGGTATGAGGTGAGAGTGCCAGTGGGGACTGGTTGGCCAGTGGGCGCATGATCAATGAATATCGGATCCTGCCCCAGTTGGGGAAGCCTCTTCCGCCATATCAGAAAAGGTGGCCAGTGATGGCATACAGGTCAGGTTCATTTGAACAAGGCTATTCAGCAAGTGGGGCTGAATGAGTGGGAATTTGGTACCTATTCCTTCCAAATAGGAGTAGCAATGAATGCCAGGAGTATGGGCCTGTCTAATAGAGAAATACAGGCATTGGGGCTGTGGAAGTCCCAGGCATTCTTGTGCTATGTTCGACCACACTTGCAGTAATGTGATTATGCCTCTTGCAGGCTCCAAGGATGACACCCAGAACATATGGCTATGCAGGCACTCCTTCATTTGGTGGGCAGTGAGGAGAGTGTCCTGCCAGCCAGGGGGAAGCAATCTAATGATTCCATGGCAAGTAGCCCGGATTTGGTGGGTGGGATCAAGGGCATGCGTGGGAGGATTGCTTCGAGAAACTTGAGAGGAGGCTGGCAGGCAGACCCCAGACATCCTATTGATTCACTTGGGCAGTGAAGACCTGGGGCACAGGAAGATGGTGAATCTGCTGCTGGCAATGAAGGAAGATTTGCATTCCATTAAGGCTTAGTGGCCCCATACAATCTCATCTGGTCACACATGTTGATGAGGGAGCATTGGCTGCATGCAAGGCAGGCAGTGGCGATGAATAGAGCCTGCATGAGGATTAACAGATATGAGGAGTTTTTATGGGTCCTTGTGGGGTACTGTGGTGAGGCATTATAAGATTTACAACACCCACTGGGCTCTGACGGTGGGGGAAGGGCAAGTACAGGTAGAAGGTTTGGAATACTTATTAGAGGATTTTAGGAAGATCTTGGAGGATTAGATTGAGTGAGTGACTTGGGAGGTCGGATTGGGTCCATCCTGTGGTGGCTCAGGAGAAGCGCCTAATGAAGGTAGTAGGGAAAAGGGGATGAGGCCAATTCTTTTGAAGGAATTGTCATCACTGGTCAGTGTGAGGATGGTGGACCACAGGACCTGGGACTGCATGGGGGATCATGGTCCAATCCCAGCAGTAGATACTGCAAGATCAGTGGTGCCGAACAGGGGGTGGCTACCGGAGCCTTTGCCATATGACCTACCACGTAACCACTGGAGATACTTCAGCATGCACTGTAAAGGATTTCCAGGCTGTTGGGCAGTGCAGGTGCCTGAGGTATGGCGCATCCTCCCAGCAGTGCACATTGCTCAATTATAATAGGAATGTTAATATCAATATTATTGGTTAATGTTAAATAAACACATAGCTGCGGCCATTTCCTCCAAGATCTGTGTGTGTGTTTTTACTGGGAAACAGCGGAATGGGGGACTACCGGACAATACAAAGGCTGCCCAAGCATTGAAGCAGCCTGGCCCAGGCCAAAGGGAATAGGATAGCTCCTTCCAGGAGTGGACAGCAGGCCCTGGACACACCTCTGGAGGAGGTATTACCAGGCCTTGTGGGGGTGAGTTGGGCAGGGAGGAGTCTGAGGGTTAACTGGACAAGAATCCAGTGTCTCTCCCTCTTTCTCCTCTGATCACCAGAAAACCCACCATCCTGTCCCTCAGGAGTCAGGGTACGGAGCCAGGTGAGAGAGGGCCCTCCTTTACCCAATAGGGGTAACCACAGTAGGGGCTGGGGAGTGACATTTCCAGGTTTTTCACATACAAGGTTTTTTCAGGGGTTTTTTGCCTCCTCCAAATGGATGTTATGAGTCAGGCATTAGGCAAAAAATGAAAAAAAAATAATGTATAACACAATAAAAATAGTGATAAAAAAATAAAAATATTCAAATAATGATACAGACTAAGGAAAGAATAAATAACAAAGTTACGATGGGAGTGACTGTAAAAGGAATAAGTAGTACTAAGATAGAGCAACTGTACTGGAGATGTCACAGCCAAGTAGTGGCTCAGGAGGAGTGCATAATGAAGGTAGTGGGGAAAAGGGGGACAAGGCCGATTCTCCCAAAGGACTCATCACCTCTGGTCGGCACGAGGATGGTGGACCACAAAACCTGGACCCACATGGGGGTCGTGGTCAAACCCAGCAGTAGATACTGCAAGGTCAGCAGCACCGAACGGGGCAGCAGCTGGAAGCCTTGGCCATATGATCTACCCCATAACCACTGGAGATACTTCTCTGCACATACTGTAAAAGAGATTCCCAGGTTGGTTGAAGTGTGTGGGTGCCTGAGATTTGGTGCAACCTCTCAGCAGCGCACACTGCTCAATTATAGTAGGAATAATAATATCGTATTAATATTGGTTAATGTTAAATAAACATGGCTGCAGCCATTTCCTCCAAGATCTGTGTGTGTGTGTGTGTGTGTGTGTGTGTTTATTGCAAATCCGGGGAAATGGGGGCTACTGGAAAATGCTTACTGAGTTGGCACCACCCTCTAGTCTGTTATAGCAAGTCAGTGTGAGACACAAACTGAACACAGAGGCACTCCATGGTTCAAGGTAATTTTAAATGAGTCATTTGAAGATTGCCATAAATCAGCTCCTCCTCCTGGCCTGTGATCATAAAACAACTGCCTTGGGGGTATCAGCATGCCACATGGTTTGCTGGAGGGGTCTATCAGCATGCCACATGGTTTTGCTGGGGGGTATCAGCATGCCACATGGTTTGCTGGGGGGTATCAGCATGCCCATGGTTTGCTGGGGGGTATCAGGCATGCTACATGGTTTGCTGGGGGGTATCAGCATGCCCATGGTTTGCTGGGGGGGTATCAGCATGCTACATGGTTTGCTGGGGGGGTATCAGCATGCCCATGGTTTGCTGGGGGGTATCAGCATGCCCATGGTTTGCTGAGGGGTACAGAATGCTACATGTTTTGCTAGAGAGGGGATATCAGCATGCTACATGATTTGCTGGGGAGTGGGTCAGCATGCTACATTGTAGTGTTGTAACTTGGGGTTATCAGCATGCTACATGGTTTGCTGGAGGGATATCAAATGCTACATGGTTTGCTGGAGGTGTATCAGCATGCTACATGGTTTGCTGGGGGTATCAGCATGCTACATGGTTTGCTGGTGGGTATCAGCATGCTACATGGTTGCTGGGGGTATAAACATGCTACATGGTATGCTGGGGTATCAACATGCCACATGGTTTGCTGGGGGTATCAGCATGCTACATGGTTTGCTGGGGTATAAGCATGCTACATGGTATGCTGGGGGGTATCAACATACCCATGGTTTGCTGGGGTGTATCAGCATGCACATGGTTTGCTGGGGAGGGTATCAGCATGCTACATGGTTTGCAGCACCTAAGCTTTAACTTGGCAGTTATCAGCATGCCCATGGTTTGCTGGGGGATAGCAAATGCTACATGGTTTGCTGGGGGTGTATCAGCATGCTACATGGTTTGCTGGGGTATCAGCATGCTACACGTTTTTGCTGGGGTATAAACATGCTACATGGTATGCTGGGGGTATCAGCATGCCCATGGTTTGCTGGGGGTATCAGCATGCTACATGGTTTTGCTGGGAGGGTATCAGCATGCTACATGGTTTGCAGCACCTAAGCTTAATTTGGCAGTTATCAGCATGCCACATGGTTTGCTGGGGGGATAGAAATGTTACATGGTTTGCAGGGTGTATCAGCATGCTACATGGTTTGCTGGGGGTCAACATGCTACATGGTTTTCTGGGAGGATATCAATTGCTACATGGTTTGCTGGGGGTATCAGCATGCTACATGGTTTGCTGGGGTATCAGCATGCTACATGGTTTTCTGGGGGTATCAGCATGCTACATGATTTGCTGGGGGATATCAAATGCTATATGGTTTGCTGGGGGTGTATCAGCATGCTACATGGTTTGCTGGGGCTATCAGCATGCTATATGGTTTGCTAGGGGGTATCAGCATGCTACATGGTTTGCCGGGGGGTATCAGCATGCTACATGGTTTGCTGGGGATATCAGCATGCTACATGGTTTGCTGAGGGGGTGTATCAGCATGCTACATGGTTTGCTGAAGGGGTGTATCAGCATGCTACATGGTTTGCTGGGGGTATCAGCATGCCCATGGTTTGCTGGGGGTATCAGCATGCTACATGGTTTGCTGGGGTATCAGCATGCTACATGGTTTGCTGAGGGTATCAGCATGCTACATGGTTTTGCTGGGGTATCAGCATGCTCATGGTTTGCTGGGGGTATCAGCATGCTACATGGTATGCTGGGGGTATCAGCATGCTACATGGTTTGCTGAGGGGGGTATCAGCATGCTACATGGTTTGCTGAGGGGGTGTATCAGCATGCTACATGGTTTGCTGGGGGTATCAGCATGCTACATGGTTTGCTGAGGGGGTATCAGCATGCTACATGGTTTGCTGGGGTGTATCAGCATGCTACATGGTTTGCTGAGGGGGTGTATCAGCATGCTACATGGTTTGCTGAGGGGGTCTATCAGCATGCTACATGGTTTGCTGGGGCATCAGCATGCTACATGGTTTGCTGGGGGGTATCAGCATGCTACATGGTTTGCTGAGGGGGTGTATCAGCATGCTACATGGTTTGCTGAGGGGGTGTATCAGCATGCTACATGGTTTGCTGAGGGGGTGTATCAGCATGCTACATGGTTTGCTGGGGCATCAGCATGCTACATGGTTTGCTGGGGTATCAGCATGCTATGGTTTGCTGGGGTATCAGCATGCTACATGGTTTGCTGGGGAGTATCAGCATGCATGGTTTGCTGGGGGTATCAGCATGCTACATGGTTTGCTGAGGGTATCAGCATGCTTCATGGTTTGCTGGGGGTATCAGCATGCTACATGGTTTGATGGGGGTATCAACATGCTCATGGTTTGCTGGGGGTATCAGCATGCTACATGGTTTGCTGGGGAGTATCAGCATGCTACATGGTTTGCTGGGGTATCAGCATGCTACATGGTTTGCTGAGGGGTGTATCAGCATGCTTCATGGTTTGATGGGGGTATCAGCATGCTACATGGTTTGCTAGGGGTATCAGCATGCTACATGGTTTGCTGGGAGTATCAGCATGCTACATGGTTTGCTGGGGGTATCAGCATGCTACATGGTTTGTGCGGATCAGCATCCCATGGTTTGCTGGGGGTATCAGCATGCTACATGGTTTGCTGGGGAGTATCAGCATGCCATGGTTTGCTGGGGTATCAGCATGCTACATGGTTTGCTGGGGGTATCAGCATGCTACATGGTTTGCTGAGGGGTATCAGCATGCTACATGGTTTGCTGGGGGTATCAGCATGCTACATGGTTTGCTGGGGTATCAGCATGCTACATGGTTTGCTGGGGGTATCAGCATGCTACATGGTTTGCTGGGGGTATCAGCATGCTACATGGGTTTGCTGGGGGTATCAGCATGCTACATGGTTGCTGGGGGTATCAGCATGCTACATGGTTTGCTGGGGTGTATCAGCATGCTTCATGGTTTGATGGGGGTATCAGCATGCTACATGGTTTGCTGGGGGTATCAGCATGCTCATGGTTTGCTGGGGGGTATCAGCATGCTACATGGTTTGCTGGGGAGTATCAGCATGCTACATGGTTTGCTGGGGGTATCAGCATGCTACATGGTTTGCTGAGCGGGTGTATCAGCATGCTTCATGGTTTGATGGGGGTATCAGCATGCTACATGGTTTGATGGGGGGTATCAGCATGCTACATGGTTTGCTGGGGGAGTATCAGCATGCTACATGGTTTGCTGGGGGGTATCAGCATGCTACATGGTTTGCTGGGGGTATCAGCATGCCCATGGTTTGCTGGGGGAGTATCAGCATGCTACATGGTTTGCTGGGGTATCAGCATGCTACATGGTTTGCTGGGGGTATCAGCATGCTACATGGTTTGCTGGGGTATCAGCATGCTACATGGTTTGCTGAGGGGTATCAGCATGCTACATGGTTTGCTGGGGGTGTATCAGCATGCTACATGGTTTGCTGAGGGGTGTATCAGCATGCTACATGGTTTGCTGGGGTATCAGCATGCCCATGGTTTGCTGGGGGTATCAGCATGCTACATGGTTTGCTGGGAGTATCAGCATGCTACATGGTTTTGCTGGGGGTATCAGCATGCTACATGGTTTGCTGGGGGTATCAGCATGCTACATGGTTTGCTGAGGGTGTATCAGCATGCTTCATGGTTTGATGGGGGTATCAGCATGCTACATGGTTTGCTATGGGTATCAGCATGCTACATGGTTTTTGCTGGGGAGTATCAGCATGCTACTTGGTTTGCTGGGGGTATCAGCATGCTACATGGTTTGCTGGGGTATCAGCATGCCCATGGTTTGCTGGGGAGTATCAGCATGCTACATGGTTTGCTGGGGAGTATCAGCATGCTACATGGTTTGCTGGGGGTATCAGCATGCTACATGGTTTGCTGGGGAGGGGGTATCAGCATGCTACATGGTTTGCTGGGGGTATCAGCATGCTCATGGCTTTGCTGGGGGTATCAGCAGGCTACATGGTTTGCTGAGGGGATATCAGCATGTCCACATGGTTTGCTGGGGTTGATCAGCTATGCTACATGGTTTGCTGGGGGTATTAGCATGCTACATGGTATGCCAGAAGTATCAGCATGCCATGGTTTTACTGGGGGGGTAGCAGCATGTTACATGGTATGCTCGGGGGTATCAGTATGCCACATGGTTTGCTGGGGGGGGGTGATCAGCATGCTACATGGTTTGCAGCACCTAAGCTTTACCTTGGATGAATGGATGTTTGGTTTACTAGTTAGTCAGAAGATGTATGAATTTAGTAGGCAGTAAGCACTATAATTATCCCAGACCCACCTATCTGGCTTCTGTGCCTAAAATGAGAAGAAAATAGTTTGATACCTTTTATTGGACCAACATAGATGTTACAAAAAGAAAACAATATCTTAGCTTTCGGATCAACCAAGTCCTTCCTTGGAGACTTATGACAGTTGTTCAGAGTCACATTCTATTAACACCCAGATCATACATGAAAAATACATTAAAAAAACATAATTTTTTTCTGGGTATTTTAATATATTTTTCATGTATGATCTGGGTGTTAATAGAATGTGACTCTGAACAACTGTCATAAGTTTCCGAGGAAGGACTAGGTTGGTCCAAAAGCTTAGACATTGTTTTGTTTTTGTAACATCTATGTTGGTCCGATAAAAGGTATCAAACTATTTGCTTCTGGATCTGTTCTTACCAGGACCAAAACAGCAACTAATATATTTCTGTGTGCCTGAAATGATGTATGGTGCTTGTTCCTTCTTCCTTTCAACTAGCTAGTTAACTTCACTTCCAAGTTATTAAGCCAGACCATGCTGATAACCCCCCCAATCCCTTTTCTGGGTTTGTTCCTCTGTATTACTGCTGTTTGTTTGCTTCTTTTTTTGGCTTCCTGAGTTGTCACCCACCCTTATGTTGTTGAAATTTACAGACTCCAGTCCTTTTTCTTAACCTTGAACTAACTACTCCTGGCTGTTGCTGGCTGAATATGTAAGCAACGGTTGTGCAGGTGTGTGTGTGTGTGTGTGTGTGTGTGTGTGTGTGGTGGGGGTTTGCGGCAGCTTTAACTTGGAATGAAAGTTGTTGGAAGAAATGTGACTCAAGCAGTAAGTACTATAATTATTCCTGACCTGACTGACCTCTGTCCCTAAAATGATGTATAGTGCTCAATTCTTTTTCTAACTAACCATTTCCAAACTATGAACCAAAACTGCACCCAACGGCACACACTGATAATTTCTGCCCCCCCCAACCCTTCACTGTAGCTCTGGGTTGTTCATCTACTGTTGTTTTTCTGAACCAAAAGCCCCTCTGAAAAGTATGAAAAGTAAGAATATTAGAGTTAATTTGAAACAAGCATTTGTCAATGCCGAATGTTGATTGCGTTGGTCCGTTGAGCTCACTCACTGCCCCTCTGTCACACGCTCAGTCTGTTTCTGCCGGTGCTGCAGGCTGCTGTTTTGTACTGGGCCCCTGCCTGCATTGGCACCTTTTTCCGCCCACTAAGAAATCTGCAGCTGTCCTGACAGAGCTCCATTGAAGTGGCTCACTCTCCCTCTCTCACTCACTCATTCGGTGTCTTCTGGTGCTGCAGGCTGCCCTTTTGTACTGGGCTCCTGCTTCTGTTGGTGGCTTTTCCTGCCCACAAAGAAATCTGCAGCAGTTCCGACACCAGTCTCTTGAGCCTGCTCACTCCCTTTCTCTCATTCACTCGTTCTGATTCTGCCGGCGCTGCAGGCTGGCCTTTTGTACTGGGCTCCTGCCTGCATTGCCGCCTTTTCCTGCCAACAAAGAAATCTCCAGCAGTCACGATAGAGCTCCGTTGAGCTTGCTCACTCCCCCTCTCTCACTCACTCATTGTGTTTCTCCAGGCACTGCAGGCTGCCCTTTTGTACTCGGCTCCTGCCTGCATTGGCACTTTTTTCTGCCCACAAAGAAATCCGCAGCTGTCCCGACAAAGCTCTGTTGAGATCGCTCACTCCCCCGTCTCACTCACTCATTCTGTTTCTCCTGGCGCTGCAGGCTGCCCTTTTGTAGTGGTCTCCTGCCTCTGTTGGCACCTTTTTCTGCCCACAAAGAAATCTGCAGCAGTCCTAACAGAGCTCTGTTGGCCTCTCTCACTCCCCTTCTCTCACTCACTAATTCTGTTTCTGCCGGCACTGCAGGCTGCCCTTTTGTACTGGGCTCCTGCCTGCATTGCCGCCTTATTCTGCCCACAAAGAACTTTGCAGCAGTTACAACAGAGCTCCGTTGAGCTCACTCACTCCTCCTCTCTCACTCACTCATTCTGGTTTTCCCGCCACTGCAGGCTGCCCTTTTATACTGGGCCCCTGTGTGCATTGCTGCCTTTTTCTGCCCACAAACAAATCTGCAGCAGTCCCAACCGAGCTCGGTTGAGCTTACTCACTCTCTGTCCCTCACTCGCTCATTCTGAGTCTCTTGCTGCTGCAGGCTGCCCTTTTGTACTGGGCTCCTGTCTGCATTGGTGGCTTTTCTGGCCACAAAGAAATCTGAAGCAGTCCCAACACAGGTCCATTGAGCTTGCTCACTCCCCCTCTGTCACTCGCTCATTCCGTTTCTGCTGGCACTGCAAGCTGGCCTTTTGTACTGGGCTCCTGCCTGCATTGCCACCTTTTTCTGCCCACAAAGAAATCCACAGCAGTCACGAGACCGCTCCGTTGAGCTCGCTCACTACCGCTCTGTCACTCGCTCATTCTGTTTTTCTTGGCGCTGCAGTCTGCACTTTTGTATGGGCTCCTGCCTGCATTGGCGCCTTTTTTTGCTCACAAAGAAATCCGCAGCAGTCCTGATACAGCTCTATTGAGCTCACTCAGTCCCCCTGTCTCACTCACTCATACCGTTTCACCCACCACTGCAGGCTGGCCTTTTGTACTGGGCCCCTGCCTGCATTGATGCCTTTTTCTGCCCACAAAGAAATCCACAGCAGTCCTGACAGCGCTCCGGTGAGTTCGCTCATTCCCCCTCCCTCACTTGCTCTCTCGTTCTGTTTCTCCCAGTGCTGCAGGCTGCCCTTTTGTACTGGGGTCTTGCGTTGGAGCCTTTTTCTGCCCACAAAGAAATCTGCAGCAGTCCTGACAGAGCTCAGTTGAGCTCAGTCACTCCCCCCTCTCACTTGCTCAGTCTTAATCTGTCCCAAACATTGATTTCCCACAGCGACCGTGCTATTCTCCGGCAGGAGTGCAAAGACATATTTTAGCCAGGATGTGAAAAATGACAGCTGTACTGTTCATAAGGAGGTGTGAAAAAATGCCACTGTTGAAAATGTGGCGTGAAAATATTACAAATTTGCAAATTTTCAAGGGTGCGTGGAAAGTGCGCAACGCACGCTTGTAACACAGTTATTTGATGGGTTATCATCACCAAATTTTCAACATAGGGATTTTAGGACCTCTGCTCATGAACAGTATCACTGTCATTTTCTTAATCTGTCCCGAACCGTGAATTTCCCACAGCGACCGTGCTATTCTGCTCCGGAAGTGCGAAAACACATTTTGGCCAGGATGGGAAAAATGACAGCTATACTGTTCATAAGTAGGTGTGAGAAAATGGCAGTGTTGAATATCTGGAGTGAAAATATTATAAATTTGTGAAGTTAAGAGCGTGCGTGCAAACTGCGCAAAGCACGCTCGTAACACAGGAATTTTATGGAGTATCATCGCCAAATTTTCTATATAGGCATTTTAGGACCTCTACTCATGAACAGCATCACCGTCATTTTCTTAATCTGTCCCGAACACTGATTTCGCATAGCGACCGAGCTATTCTGCGCCAGAAATGCGAAAACACATTTTGGCCAGGATGTGAACAATGACACCTGTACTGTTCACAAGGAGGTGTGAAAAAATGCCAATGTTGAAAAATCTGGCATGAAAATATTGTAAATTTGCGGGAGTTGATGAAAGGCAGTATGGTAACCGCGCAACGACGCTATAAAGTTATTTTGATGCTTCACTAAATTGTAACATAGGCTTTTGAGAGCTCACTCATGAACACTGGCACTCGAATTTATTTTATCGCGTGTCTAAAAGGTGATTCCACGCAGTGACCAAGAAATCACCTTTCGGGGCCAATTAACACCATGACAGTGTCAGAATTCATGAGGAGAGGTCCCAAAAACCCCATGTTGCAAATTTGGTGCCAAAATTCCAAAAAATGACTGAGAAATGCATCAAAGTTGGAAAAACCCTATTTATTCCATTATACAGCTTACCAGCATTTCCTCAGTTCGCAGTCAGCTTTGAAGAGTGCAGATGTGTTCCCAGTCCACTGAAGATCGGCACGTCAAGCTCCGGAGGTATGGGGTGTGGAGGGGTGGGAGGGGGTGCACATGGGTGGGCGTGGTTGTGGGAGGGAGGGAGACTGCCGAGGACCGCTTCCTTTCTTGACAGGTCAAAAAAAAAAAGACATCGAGGACCATTTTTTTCAGGGGCACGTGGCACACTGTGGCGGGCTCCCAGTGTGCCAACAGACCGCTTTGGGGGCAGCTATAGCAGATGGGGATTGGCACCCCTCAGCACACAACAAAAGGGAGGGGCACATCATGCTGGAGGGGATTGGGCACCCATCAGCATTAAAGGGGGTGCAAGAGCCAGGGGGATTGGGCACCCTTCAGCAAAATGTTCTGGGTGTTTGTGGGGGCATTATGCAGATCGGGAGCGGGCTCTATTGGCACAGGAAAGGGGGAGAATAATGCCGACAGGGAGTGGGCTCCCCGTCAGCAACATCAAGTGCCAGGGCCACTGAAGCCAACAGGGATTGGGCCCCGCTGCAAACACAACCTGTTGTGGGGGGCACATGCCGAGGGGATTGGGCACCGAACTAGTCTTTACTATTGTTTAGAACACGGGCAGTTCACAAACAATATTGCACTTTGGAAAGTTCCGACTCAGCAATGATGGGTCGCTCCCTCATTGCAGCGAATGGCTGACGCTGCAATGACGAGGCGGCCCCTGATTGCGGTGGCTAAATTTTTACAAGTTGGTGGCACGCTGGCTGAACTAGTGTCAGCAGCAGCATGCCACAGCATTGCGGGAAGCGGGCCAAGTCTTTAAAGGTTGTGGGGGCATTGGCCACAGCAGTGCCACACCTCCACAACCTGCTTCTAGAGAAAGCTGCCGCAATATGTTTCTTGTGCATGTGCACAATCAACATAAAAAGTGCAGGCTTTGATGCAGCAAAATGTGGGGGGTATAAGGCCCTGGTATGTGTTTCTGTTTGGTCACACACCATGAGCCACCCCACTAAATATATTAAATTGTATTGTAAATACAGGGGTTGAGCTTGCAAACCTTTTGTACTGATTTGAATAGAGGAGAACTGTGGCCTTCTTCTAATTGTTAAGCTCCCTATTAGACACCTGTGAGCCATTCACTGGCCAGAGCACACTTTAACTAATGAAGCCTAGGGAGTGGTCTCTTCAAAAATGTTGAGAAAGCAAAGAGACCTCAGTTCTGATGAGGCAAGTTCAAATGTGATGCTTTTTACCTGACCGATGGAGGTGGTCACTTTGCCTAAGTGGTCAGGCATAATCATAGTTCAGCTGGATGATGAGAACCAACAGCCCCTCTGAAAAGTATGAAAAGTAAGAATATTAGAGTTAATTTGAAAAAAGTGCAGGCTTTGATGCAGCAAAATGGGGGGGGGTATAAGGCCCTGGAACTATAGTTATATGTCACTGGTGTTTCATCAAGGCCCTGGGACTAGTGTAGACAAGTCCCTCCAGTTGTTAGTTGCTCCTACATTTTGCTTGTGCTTAAGTCTGTATATCTTCCTCACTCACAAATCTTTAAACCTCCCACCCACTCAGAACCTCCACTCATCCCACTGTGTGCAGTGGGGCAACAAAAGCCCTGATCGCTGTCCTACTCGCCTGCCAGTAATCCCTGACCTCTTTCCGCCCACCTGCCATGCAAGTCCAGAAAGGCATTTTTTTTCTATCACTCATAACGGTTTAATATTTTTACCACATTTTTTTCTTTTTTCTCATAAACCCTATTTGTGTCAACTTACAAATCCCCCTAAAGTGGGTGTTCGCCATGTATGCCCTGAATACCCATTTCGGGGGTGATTTGAAAGTTGACTCCCAAATAATTTGTGTATATGTGTGTGTGTGTGTTTTGGAGGGGAAGTACACTACAAAAAAATGTGGCAAAAATATTAAACAAAATAATTTAGGAATGATGGAAAAAACACACCTTGTTGGACTTTACTGCATTTTCTCATTAAAATGAATGGGAAAGGCATTTCAGGCAAGGCAGCCAGGCAGAAAGGAGGTCAGGGCTGTTGTTGCCCAGCCACCCACAATGGGGCATTTTTTTTCTTACAAATGCTGCTGGATGAGTTGGACTGGGGGTGGGGATGGTGGCAGTCAAGTGGGTGGGAGGTACTGGGAATGTGTCTGCACAGATTCAGGAAAACTGGGCAAGTATCACTTATATTATTTACTGTGAATCTGAAAGTGCTTTTTCTGACTTCCTTGGGATGATAATAATAATCATTTATTTTTATTCATGAGGGACATGGATACACCATAGATTTATAAAAGTTTCCAATGGAGCATTTCCAGGTGTGTAAGGAGCACAGGGTGGTTAAGGGACTGTACCGTATCTGATTAGACTGGTAGAGTGATTCTGACTTTACTGGAGGTGTGTTTACACTTAACCCACTTGCTGTGCTCCAGTCTGTACCACTGGTCGCTGCTCCTCCCAAATGCTGCCGCCTGGCGTTTACATGCACAAGTTTGTAGTTCACTGCAGGGTCAGTTCCAACGTCAGACTAAACATCTTGTGTTGTGATCCTAGTTCTATCTGGGTCAGGAGAGACAAGGACTACAACACAGCAACTATTAAAATGGACATACCTTTTATTTTTATTTTTTGTCTTTGTCGAACCTGCTGTAACATGTTTTGCTGTGTGGCATAATGGCCTATTGTGGAGGCTGTGGAATAAAGTGTCAAAGATACTTTATTTGGGAAAAGAAAGTGACATTCAGGATACTAAAGACTTGCAAAGTATCACATTTTATGCACAGCATATACTTTAAAGTATGCATCTTTGTAACAAGGGATATAGAAGTGTGTCCCTATATTCCAGGCTAACCTCATTTTGGTCTAAAACATAATGTGTTTCTGTGACAAATGTTGGCCTATATAATTGAATCATATTAAAACTTGTAAAGCTACAAGTTTAACTGAGCCACAACTTGTAATATTAAAGTGTCTTTTGATATTTGTACTGACCATATGAGTAATAGAAAACAGGTGTTTTAAGTGTCTGCAAAAATAGAAACACAGGGATAGAGTTCAAGTTACCCTTTTGACTATTATTATTAGGACGGGCCAGAATGCCTGTATGCACATTCCTAAGTGCAAATCTATTTCTTCCTCCTAGATTTTGGTAACTGGTAATGACAATTATTACTAGCCTTATATAGTAGTATAATTTACACTATCAATACATTTGTGCTGACTAAGAGATTAGCTCATACATATACTAAAAGGAGAATTGCCTTTTAAGTTGATGTTTGTACTTGTTTTGTACCAATCATAGACAACCATAGGAAATGATGCCACTATATAAGCAAGCCACTATACACTGTTAGTTTGAAGAATAAAGAATTAAGAATGAAGAAAGCACCACCTGTAATCTCTTGCTGTGATTATTGTTATAATCATTAAATTCTTCCGCCATCAGCCTCATCTCCATTCGTCTCCTTTCGAAGTATTTGTAATTGATAATTTAGTAATGGTAATTTTTTCTAACGTTACAATTGGTGCCATGACTCGGATCGCTGGTGCTGCATGCTGAGGAGGCTGCCTAACTACTGGTTGGTTAGTCTGCGAGCCCTAATAAGAAGGTGACGACGCTCGGAGACGTAGTGCTGATGGCTTAAAGCGAGAGAAAAAGGTGCACACAGACAGGTTTAGCCACTTGCTAATCAGATGAGGTATGCTTTCCAATTTCTTTAAATAAAAGTAATGCTTAACTCTGTAGGAACTCATGGGGCAGAGTAGGTAAGTGAAGGTGCTGGGACTTGCAAGCCGGACCTCTCAGGGGAGCTGTAAGACATAGCCAGATGGACTGGGGCACCAGTGCACGGGTGCACCCGGCTGTAAAGGCTAGGCAGGCAAGAAAAAGATAAGAAGAATGAGTATGGAAACAATAATAGGTCATTTTCTAGGAAAACACCTAAAGGGGAAAGCATACAAACCAGTGCCTGATGATCAACAGGCACAATTGTATTTTATGAGTATGGAAACATTGATAGGTTGTTTCTGTGGGAAACACCTAAAGGGGGAGCATACAAACCATGATCAACAGGCACAGCAGTATTTTAATAAAAAAAGAGTAACTAGCAAATACTGTACAAAGTCTGTGATAATATAGCCAGGTGGTAGTTTGTTAACACGTGAGACTTTTAAAAAAATAAAAGCTGCATGAACAGTAAGATGTAATAATCCAGCTACAGTCAGAGATAGATAGTTTAGAAATGCAAATAAGTCAAGAGCCAAAATCCCTGCAAGAGAAAAACTAATAACTAAAGTGGTTTGTAAAGGTACAGGGAGACCTTTGTTTTTTTAGATAGGGATAATTCTCTTTTATTAATTGCAATATAAACTATAACACAGCTTCTGTAGCACGTTTGTAAGATGTGAATGTCTTAAAATCTAAAAACAGGCACTTTACAGTGTGCTAACTCCTGCATAGGAGCAGTTAAAATGTAGGAGTAAAAAGTCAGGTATTGGCAAGTCATACTAACTTAATGCCCAAAGACCTTGTCTCTTCTAATGTTAAAGAGTTTAATTCTAAATACTCTCAGTATGCTGTGGGGTGGACTAGAGCAAAGACGAGCCACTTGTTCTTCTGTGATTGCTACCATAACCAAACAAACCACCCGGAGTTGTTTGGCATGATTAATAATGTTATCAGTAACACTAAGCGTTTCTGAAGGACAAAAGATTCTCATTAAAAATGATGTTGGCATACTTTTAAATGTGGTATTCAAGTGTCCCTGGATAAAAAAATGTTTAAATTAATTACATGAAAAGTTGTTTTCATTTCCTGTGCAATGTAACATAAAGATATTTTTAATATCAGTAGTGTTCAAGGACACTACAAAAAATAACTGGGTTTGAGCGACCCTTGCATGCACACTCTGTGACCTTTTGCATTTTATTTGACCTTCTTGTGTTTCAGCCAACACAGTCAATCAACATTTAACTGTAAGCAAAACTTTTTTATAAACTCAGCTGACATTTTGTCATGCTTAGGATAGGGACCCAGGGATCGCTTCTTTTTATCCTATGGAAATAATCTTGTATTACAGTAGTTGAGCTGTCTCTTTCGCCAGTAGAAGCTCGGGGGGGGGGAAGGGGTAAGCTACCCTTCTTTCCTTCCAGTGTAATGTCCACAAAGGTTGCAAGGTACATTGCTATCTCCCCATGGGGTAAATACCAAAAACTGTGTATTTGATTCTTCTTCAAAAACATATGCTTCAAGAATCAGTTAAGCTGGAGTGGGAGTTGTGTATGTATTTCCACATAAGGACTATTGCATAAATCAAGTCATTATTACCTCTGCAAGTGTAATGTTTTTAGCAAAATTACATCTATTTGTGAAACTTTAAATCAACTGAAAAGGTCTAGTCAGTTTAAACTCTACTATCAAGCTTATTGTTTCTACTTACTGTGGAGTTAAGTCTGGGGTAGGGGCAATCCCCTAACTTCAGCAAGAAGATTCTTCTTCAATTGATCTTCAAGCAAGACATCCATCTTCTTCACTGCTGTTTGTTCCATACATGGCTGGTACTTTATGCAGAACTATTACTTTTTTATGGACTGTTAATCTGTGGGCCAGGGTGTAATCAACTACCACAACACAAATGCCATGCCAGTGTGTGCGTGGCTGCTCAATGCACAATCTAATGCACCCCTGACCAGTGTGTCTGCTAATCAGCCATCCAGCAGCCAGCAATATGAACACTGACTTTTCTAAATTAGTGTGTGGACATACTTAACAGCTGGTCTAACAGCTGTGCCTCAAAGCTCAAGACTGGATCACAGCAAAGCTACATGGACTAAAAATAGACAAATGGGTCTCTTGTTATAAACAGAGCCACACCAAAGGACAATAATGTTTATGTGTTAATTCTGTCCTACTGTTTTGGGGGTAATAATAGTGTTTGTAACTATGCTGGTGTAAACAACTCATTACGTTTTGTAGTCTCAGATGCCATATACTTAACTGTAACACCAACTAAATGTCCAAATGTGACAAAAGGGCCAGAGAGTGGATTTAATCAACACTTATTGATCAAATGCTTGTGAATAATGTGAAGTACAGTAGAGTACATATAAATCTAGATTTTCTCTGGTTGGAATATAAATGTTAACAATAGTTGTGCAGATACTGGTGTGTCAAAGTTTTATGCCACTATGTTAATTAACATGTTAAGTGTCATCATTTGGAGCTGTGATACCTCTCCTGTTTCTTAATGTACAGTCACTTTTAAATCAAAAAGATACACATTTAAAACAAATTCATAAGGCACAAGTAGTTGTAAATGAATTGCTCAGTGAGAGTGATAATGGGCACTTAGGAGGACCCTTAGGAGTCCTGTCTTTTAAAGCTTTACTTGTGTTGCCAGTGGTCTTAGTGTTCTTGGTAGTTATAGGCCTCTGTCGCTTAAGACTTACTATTTGTGAAGTACATAGTGAGATGTACATGCTCCGAGGAGTTGCATTGTTGCACATATAATAATTAGGCAATATAGGGCCAAGGGGGGCTTGTAACAAGGGATATAGAAGTGTGTCCCTATATTCCAGGCTAACCTCATTTTGGTCTAAAACATAATGTGTTTCTGTGACAAATGTTGGCCTATATAATTGAATCATATTAAAACTTGTAAAGCTACAAGTTTAACTGAGCCACAACTTGTAATATTAAAGTGTCTTTTGATATTTGTACTGACCATATGAGTAATAGAAAACAGGTGTTTTAAGTGTCTGCAAAAATAGAAACACAGAGATAGAGTTCAAGTTACCCTTTTGACTATTATTATTAGGACGGGCCAGAATGCCTGTATGCACATTCCTAAGTGCAAATCTATTTCTTCCTCCTAGATTTTGGTAACTGGTAATGACAATTATCACTAGCCTTATATAGTAGTATAATTTACACTATCAATACATTTGTGCTGACTAAGAGATTAGCTCATACATATACTAAAAGGAGAATTGCCTTTTAAGTTGATGTTTGTACTTGTTTTGTACCAATCATAGACAACCATAGTAAATGATGCCACTATATAAGCAAGCCACTATACACTGTTAGTTTGAAGAATGAAGAATTAAGAATGAAGAATGAAAGATGTACCACTTGTAATCTCTCGCTGTGATTATTATTATAATCATTAAATTCTTCCGCCATCAGCCTCATCTCCGTTCGTCTCCTTTCTAAGTATTTGTAATTGATAATTTACTAACTGTAATTTTTTTGCCCACCCTTTACAATCTTAATCTGTTTGCATGCTGGTATTTCATAAGAACTATATTTAGAACGTGAATATGGAAAGAATAAGCCTCAACTCCCGGAGGTGCCGTGGGGGGACGTTGAGCTCATCCATTGATTTTGTTTACAAGAGGAACTCTCAGCTCCCCTGCAGCAATGCTGTGGGACTGTGAAGTCTCGATTTAGCAAAACGCAATGTAATATTGGCAGGCAGGGGTGGGGGGGTCGCAGGATCAACCTACACTACTTTTAAGTAATTGAATACAAAAAATTATTACATTGCATTTTGCTAAATTGGGACCCCACATTCCCACCAAATTGCTGCAGGGGAGGAGTGCTGAGAGTTTGTGGCTCACAGCATTTCTGCATGGTAGCTGAGAGTTCACCTTTACGGGGTAGCTGAGAGTTCGCCTTTAATCAGTGGGACTTATGCCTCCAAAATAATCAGGTATTATAACTCTAGTACAGTGCACTCCATTTATAATGGACACTGTTATAATAACAGACAATTGTTTATAGTGGATAAAAGCTGATTTCTCAAACCGAATATGTCAAATACAATGCATTTTCTCTGGTTTTAATGGACAGAAACATTGCTTATAACAAACACTATGAAACTTTTATGGGTGTTTGTAGTTTTTTTTGGGGGGGATGCAGAGAGTATGAGGAGATTTGGCAAATGTAGAATTAAGATGGAGGTGCTACAGAGATTAAATTTCTAACAAAATAATTGTCCACGAGCTGCATAAACTTTTTTTTTAATTAAATACACCAAAAGAAAATCATTTTCTAGTTGAATAAAATCCTTAGGCCTAGATATTCAGAAGGGTTGTGCATGATGTAACTGAGTTGCACCAGTGCAACCCCAGAAGTGCACCCAAGGGGCAATATTCAAAAGTGGGAATTGCGCACCACAATTCCCAATGTGTAGAGACACAAAGTTAATGTATGCGCATTTCTCAGGGGCGGCCAATGGCTAGGCGCGGCACACCCGATATTCAGCCCGGGGTGTGCGGCGACCTACTGGCACAACCCAGAGATGTGCAGCATACCTGGGCTCACAGCTGAGCCCAAAATAAATGGCTCAAGTGCTAGGCACCCACAGGCAGGTTGCTGTATTGCAATGTGCAACACAGCAGCCGCCGGCTGTGGGTGGTTACCCCACCTCCCCAACACTGTGCACAAGCACACACAGGAGTCCCTGGTAGTCCAGTGGTCCCCCCACCCGTACCTCTGATCACTGAGATTATGATAATAAAACTTCCCTGGTGGTCCAGTGGCACCCCCCTTCCCTCAGGTACCTCCCATTGCTGTGATTTTATTAAATAAACCTTCCCTGGTGGCCCAGTGGTACCCCCCACCCCATGCCGACCCTCTGATCGGTGAAATAAATTAGACTATTATCCCTGGTAGTCTAGTGATACCCCCTCCCCATCCTGACACTCTGAATCACTGAAAACAGAATATTTTCTATCCCCTGGTAGTCCAGTGGTACCCCATCCCCGCCCGCATCCCCAATCACTGTCAAAATAATACAGTATATTACCCTGATGGTCCAGTGGTTTCCCCCCCACCCACAGGACCCCAACCCTCCCAGCTTCCCCGGATATCAGCAGGCAGCATATCCGTCCGCATCTCCACCGTGGCTGCTGCTGAATGACAGCTTATAGTAGTTGCTGCAAGCTCATTGGTCCATACTGTGGGCCAATGTGGCAAGTGCATATATAATAATCCACAACTTTGTGAATGAAGTCATTTATTCATGAAGTTGTGGATTATTACTAGAGCATACGTAGTACATTGGTCCACAGTTGACCAATGAGCTTGCAACAACTACTGTAAACGCCATTAGGCAGGCAGCAGAGTAGTATGCAGGCGGTGTGCTGCCTGCCGATGAGCGGGGGAGGGAAGCTGGGTGGGCTGGGGGTCCTGTGGGGTCGAGGGAACCACTGGACTACCTGGGTGATATACTGTATTATTTTGACCGCAATCGGGGATTCGGGCAAGGAGGGGGTACCACTAGACTACCAGGGAATGGAAAACATTCTATTTTTGGTGATCAGAGTGTCAGGATGGGAAGGGGGCACCACTAGACTACCAGGGATAATAGTATTATTTATTTCACCGGTCGGAGGGTCAGCATAGGGTGGGGGGCTGACCACTGGACCACTAGGGATGTGTTATTCAATGAAATCACAGTGATCTGAGGCACGGGAGGGGAAGGGATACTACTGCTGTCCCTGGCACAAGGACCACATGCTGTGCAGGGCACCAAGTGCATTTCGCTGGCCAGCCCTGCACAGTACATGCAAATGGGGCCATCATTTATTTATTGATTGATTGATTGATTTATAGAGCATATCGGAATTGCATACCTTTGAGTTAGAGACTCCTTTATAAAGGCTCCATTTCATAAAACAAAACAATTGTCCAGTAATGTAATACATTAGAAATACATAGTAGGGGTTACAGGCATACGTTATACAATGTAGGAGGTAATAAAAAGGACAACAGTGGGGTTACCTAGGCTAACAAATAACAAAGTAGAATGTAAGGCAGGATGAGAATCCATTGTCAAGAGGGTAGGATAACTGGGGGAGGGTAGTGGCACTACCACTACCCATTTGTGCCTTGCATGCATTATGGACCCATTTGCATATCGGTGTCTGAATATCAGGAATTTGTGCACAGCATATCTCTGATGTGCTGATGCATTCCCCATTCCTGGTACTCAGACCTGTCTGGAGGGATGTGCCGGCGCATTGCATTTATGCAGGGCACATAATGTGGTATATTCAGAAGTGATGCACCATGGCACATCTCTTTTGAATATTTCCCTTAGTTGCTCCAGCACAACTCGGTTGTGCTGCACCACCACTTGTGCCAGTGCCAGGCGCATTTCTGAATATCGGGCCCTAACAGTACAATTGCCTTTGTTCTTACTGACCTAGAACACAACATCCAGCCACTAGAGTTACAATCTTCTTGCCTTCTGCAATAAACTTCCTTTAAAAAAGTCATACTCGCTGACAGTTAAATAACTTTGAATAAACACACAAAATACAGAAGTATATATGCTAGGCAGTATTCTGAGTAAACTATTACATTTTATAATAGGTTCTCATTCACTCTGAGCCCATGCTCACACATGTAGACATATCTAATACATAGGCTGCACCTCCTCTGGATATAAGGAACAAAAGCTGTGCGCACAGGTGCATCCATTGTAACAGGCTTACACACTGCACCAGTAAAAGAATGGCTTTGTTCCACATGGAATGAATACATGCTGCTATTGTATGACTGAAAATTCAGCTACAATTTATATGCCAGGGCATACCACTGTCAGTAAAATTTGGGGCGACAGTTTGTATCCTAGGGCATAACCCAATCTGTGTCAGGGCACCCAAGAACCAATTTCCAGGTGATCCCTTTTTTACCCAGTCTGACCCTGTTAGACAGGGAAGATGTACAAAGCATTATGAAACTGAAAAAGTACAAAGAAAACAAAACAGATATAAGATGTAGTTAATCTAAGAAATGCAACGTGTACAGTAGTTAGTCATAGATAAGGCAGTGATTATAGATAAACACAGAAACATAGAAGTTGTTGTCTGGGGTGACAGCAAAAGATTCTGGGAAACATGAAGACTCTCTTGGGGGAAGAAGAAAAGAGAAACCCACAGCTGCTCCACATTAACAGTTCTACTACCACAGACTCATGCCTCATCGCAGTCCTTCAACTCTGCCTTCACAGATCTAAGCACAATACTCCCTCCCTCCTGACTACCTACACCCCTCCAAGGTTCCCTCAGATGACAAAGCACCCAGTACTTCTCACCCTACCTTCTACCTCAAGAGAGTTACTTTAAAGGAGGCAGTATTCTACATAACAAAGTGCTCAGGAAGACCAGAATGGGTAGCGATGGAGTAGACATGAAGCTGGAGTCTCAAACTCTTGACGTGCTCATCAAGCCTATTACAAAACTATTCAACAAATCCTTGACCCTGGCACAATTCCCAGCCACCTAGAAGTAAGCACTGGTCACTCCTGTCCACAAAAGTGGGGACAGGACCAATGTGTCCAATTACAGGCTGATCTCAATCCTCTTCCCCCCATCCCAGGCCTTTGAGAGGATTGTGGTGGACCAACTAACAGACTGCATCAGCAAATACCAACTGCAATGTCTCAACCAGCACGGGTTCAAGTAGGGGCATAGTACCACAACTGCCCTTGTAGAGTTCACCAACTATGCTCACAAGCTATGGACAAGGGCAAACTAGTAGGGGTGGTGTTCATAGACTTAACAAAAGCCTTTGATACTGTCAACCACACCCTCTTACTGGCCCAGCTTCAAAGCCTGGAGGTGGCTGCCAATGCAACACTCTGGTTCTGAGACTACCTGTCCCTCAGGTCACAATGGGTAAAAATAGTACAAACAGTGTCTGACCTCAGGGAAGTCACGCTGGGGGTCCCCCAGGGATCCATCTTGGGACCACTGCTCTTCAGCCTGTTCCTAAATAATCTTCCTCAAGCCTGTGATGCCAAGACAGTCCTATATGTGGACGATGCTGTCATCCTCAACAGCAACTCTCAAATTGAGCCGCTACAAGCAGCACTTCAGCACTCCTTCAGTAAAACAGAAGACAAACTTCTCAATTACAAAAAAACCAAAACCATGCTCCTGTCCAGTTCCCAGCTCAAGAAAAAGTTCCCCACCATAAATATCACCAACAATGTACTCGCCCCCTTGGAACAGGTACACTCCTTCAAATATCTTGAAGTCACCCTGGATGACACCTTATCCTACGCTCAACATATCAACCAGGTGGTCAGGACAGTAAGCACCAAGCTTGGTGTGCTTTACAGGCATAGAAAACACCTTACCACTGCAGCCATCCGCCTATCAGTCGTGAGCTCCATCCTCTCCACCACTGACTACAGCCTGGTTGTCTACAGACAGTGCAGCATCAGACTCTGTGCTCAAGAGGGTGCATGTAGCTCTCAACAAGGCCTGCAGGCTCATCCTGAATGGTGATTGAATGACCCACACCTGTTCCCTCTACGAACAGACACACCTGCTGTCTCTTGGGTGCAGAACTAAATTCCTCACATGCCTTCTAGGCAAAAAAACGTTGCTGGGGAAAGCCCCCCAATGCATAGCAGGCATCTTCTCCCTCCCAGGCTCAGAATATATAACCAGAAACAGAATGCAGGGGGTCTTCATGGTGCCATTCCGATGCACAGCTCTCAGTGTGCCTTCTCCTACAGAACCCCTCCCTGGCTTAACAAGGTACCCAAGTCCATTTGGAATGCCACTAGCCTGTCTGGCTTCAAATCAGACCTTAAGCATTACCTGACCTCCAGCTCTGTATGCACCTGCTTCTCCAACAGCTGATAGACTCTGGATGACAAGGCCTGGCTCTGCTAACAGCAACTATTCTCAGCACAAGAGAGAAGCCAACCTCCCACACGCTCCTTGACAATGTCTCTGAATCACTCTAAGGGGCTGCTCCTGTACACCCCTCCCTTCCCCCATCTCCACGCTAGGATGGATCTATGCCTCCCTGGCCTCAGCCCTGCCTAATTGAGCACTTTTACTAGAGCCCCCCCCAACAAAATCATGTCCTTACTGACCCTCTGCCCAACCTAACCTAACCTCTAGTGCCTTTGCATCTTACCTGCACTTGTAATCAACTAAAGTTGATGTTCATGTGCAGTTTAGTGTTTTAAAAAGCAACTTTCCTGATGGTCCAAAAATGTCAGTTTGTAGTCATTATCTGCAGTACTAGACCTGAGAGAGTGTGTGCATTTGTTATTTTTGGCCAAGATTGACTCTGCTTTCCATAATTTGGATTTGTTTTAGAGCCCTGCAGCACTTGCCTTTGCTGTTCAGCTGCTGGGCTGCTATCTTCTGATGACATCACTATAGGGCAGAGGAGTGACTCACACTGTGCAGTATCATGCAGTTGCAAGGGAAAACTATCAGTACTCTGTGTACATACTGTGTTCCTCCTTACCCAAGCAATGCATTATGCCAAAATCTAAACACCGTGTTAGTTTGCTTCTTTTTTGTTAAATTGACTCTGCCCTATAGTGATGTCAGCAGTACAACCCTGGATCCAGAGCAACACCAGGCTTGCTATAGAAGCTTTGGTACACCCTGCAGTTTTTAGCACCTCAGAATGCAAAAACTAACTGCAGCAAACCGTAATGAAATACAATTCCAGAATCAATGCAAGAAGGGGTAATTTATGCATGAAAGTCAAAAGAACCATGAAAGTTGCTCCTTTAAATGACTAAGAAACTCTGTAACCTTTTCCTGATTGTTGTGCTGTTCACTGTCTCAAATGTCCTAAAACTCTGTAACCTTCTTGATTGAATGTATATACTCTGTTCACATGATGTGAAACCTTTGTAAAAGAGCCTTGGCTCAAAGGTTATTTTCTCAATACCAAATAAATAAAATATGATAAGGACCTCTTGGCCCACCTAGTCTGCCGTATTTTCTCTACCTACAGTTCCTTTTTTTTTGCATTCAAAATTTTTATTATGTTAAGTTTACAACATCAGAAAAAAATAAAACAAATCAAGGATTACATATTGTGGAACTGAACAAAGTTAATAAAATGATTATTGCGGCTAATAATACATAATAAAATCAATAACGATAACAATAAACCTATCTTAGATGCAAATCAAGCATATATTTGCCATAAATGGAGACTGTAAATTCAAAGACCTGGCACTTAGGGTGTTCCAAATGACTTACTATCTAAGCAACCAAGGTGGCAATTTGACAGAGATGTAAAGATAAATATTTATTCCATTTCATGTTGTACGGTTCCATTTTGCCCAAGGCAAAGTGTGAGAGACGTTTGTTTGTGGTCAAAGTATTCAGAGACTCAATCCACGAATCTAGGGTGTGAAGTTTGGTGGGCCTCCAGTTCTTTAGGCTCAGTCTCTTTGCTTCAATTCAAGTAGTGAGGATTCAGTCCTGGTGTGCACTGCTGAGATCACAAGTGGAGGGAAGGATGCCTATCAGTACCAGTTTGGGGGTATTTGGGCTGGAATAGGAGGTATCCTTGGGACAAACCGATAGAACATTTTCCCAAAATAAAGATAATTTGGGACAGGACCACAGTATATGTGTTAGATTATCTTCCTGAAAGTTACAACACCAGCAAGTTGGTGTTGACAGTAATTCTTTATCATACAGCACTTTTAGTGTTTGATACCACCTGCAAATCATTTTCTTTTATATCTCTTTGCTTTTCATGTCCATGCTTGCAGTATTAGCATGAATAAAAGTGGTAGACCATTCCTGGGGTGTGATATCCTCCCTTATTTCCAGGGACCAAATTCTACATGTTTCTGCCAGTTCATCAGGTTGAGAGGATAATAAGTTATGGTATATAAGGCCTGCCTTTCCCTTACTTTTGGAGTTCCACATGTTTAAGATTTTTATGATAGGGTTGTTTGGCACTTTCATTGAGGAGTCTAATACTGTAGCCAGAGAACTTTTAATTTGTAAGTAACACCAAAAAATCTGTACTGGAAATTGAGTATTCCCTCTTTATCTGTTCAAAGGATTTAAATATGCCAGTAACCTGATCTAAAAGGTGTTTGATTAGCTAGATATTCTTCCTACTCCATGGGTACCAGTTTAGTGGGGGGCCATTACTTGAAATGTAGTTATTGCCCCAGATTGGCTTTAGTTATAGGGGTGGTAGTATCTTATTGGTTCCTAAACATTGCGCTAAACAGTGCTGCCACGCTTTTCTGGTGATACTGATAGTCTTAAAACACAGTTGTCGAGGAGTTAGGGTATTGTATAGGAGGTTGGCAGGATGAAATGTTTTGGACAGATCTTTTTCTAAGTTTACCCAAATGGAGGAGTGGCTTGGATCCCAGTATAACCATTGCAGAGCTTGTTTGGTCAAATAAGCCCAGTACTACCCTTCGACCTAGGGTAAACTTCATCCTCCTTGTTTCCAATGCATAAATAGTTTTTTTAATTATTAATATATGGAGTTTTATTTTCCCATATGAATTTTGAGGTTATTTTATTGTATTTATTAAAATTGTTTTTGGTTATCATTAGAGGAATATAGGCTGGGGGTATGCAATTTTAGGCACAGCCATCATTTTGATGGCTGAGATCTTCCCTCCAAACAATAAATTAATTTTAGACCACCTAATACAATCCTGTTCAATATCCTGCAGGAGTGGGAGTATGTTCATCTTAGGCATACTCGATATCTGTGTGGTGAAAATAATACCCAAGTATGTGATATTTTGTTTCAGCTTTCATCCCACTTGTAAGTGGGGCAAGCAACTACTGTGAGAGCCCAATGGTAAAGTCTCTGTCTTGTCTATGCTGACATGTAGGCCAGAACATAAGGCAAAAGAATGAAGGGTTGACATTAACATGGGAGTGATTGTTTAGGGTTGGATAGGATGGCCAGTAAATATCTGCATAAGCTAAAGTTTTATAATGTGAATTATTTATTTTAATTCCTCGTATATTTGGGTCAGCTTGGATTTTAATTAATAATGGTTCAATTGCTAGCAGGAGGGGAAGGGTAGATAGAGGACAACCTTGACGAGTGCCTCTTTCTAAAGTAAATGCAGAGGATATAATTTGGTTAGTCATTACTGAGGCTATGGGTTCATTATAGAGGCCATCTATCCAGTTTAGGAAATAAGTACCAAAGTTGAAAGCTTTCAGAATTTGTTTTAAATAGGACCATTCCACTGAGTCATTGCTTCCTCTAAGTCAACTAGAATTGCAAATGTGTCTAGTTTAGCTGAGAGTATTGTTTTAGATTGATAAGCATTCTCACATTACTTGCTTCTCTTCAGCCTTTAATAAATCCTGTCTGTAATTTGTGTAACAGTTCATGCAATAGATTTTCTAGGTGTAACGCTAAAACTTTTGCTGTAAGTTTGGTGTCAGTATTGATCAAAGAAATGGAATGATAATTGTCACATTTTAGTGGATCTTTGTTTTTCTTTGGTAATAATACAATAATAGCTTATTTAAGTGTAGGAGGGAAAGTTTTATTGATTAGGGCTTTATTATACATCTTACATAAATGTGGTATAATTGCTGATATCAAGGGTAGATAAAATTCTGGTGGAAATCCATCCCTGCCTGGGGTTTTGCCCTTATTTAACTTTGTAATAGTTGCTTGGAGTTCTGTAGCTAATATTGGTGCTTCTAAAAGTTTATTTTGTTGGGGACTCAGTTAAGGGATACTAACTCCTTTAAGAACTAATAAACAAACTTAAATTATTGGGCTTCTCACCGTGCCTAGTAAATTGGGTAAGTAATTGTCTTTCTAGTAGAAGGCTCTGTCCAAACTATGCCTCTGTAATGTTACAGAGGACTCAAACCGTTACCACAACAGTTTGCGTTTACATCTGTAACGTTACAGAAGGCATTTTCATAACCGTTGTTGAAACCACTTATGAGGTGGTTTGAACAACTATTACAAAAATGTTTATGCCCCTCTAACGTTACCAGCCACAGTGTAGACGCGTGAGCGTGTAGCTCCAGTATTCCCCCAGTGCAGCACAAACTGCATTGTGGGATAGGGTGCAGCTGTAACGTTACAGGGCATCCACAAATGTGGACGGGCTGTAACGGCTCCAAACCGTTATTGAGACTGTTTGCCAGCAGTGTGGACACACTGTGACGGTTCCGGTCTGTAACGGTTTGGAACCGTTACAGACTGTAAGTGGTGTAGTGTGGACAGGGCCTTAGAAGTCAATGAGTTAAAATCAATGGAACTTTGTCCCAATCTGGTTCAGTCACTAGTGGTGTTCACCAGGGATCAGCTCTTGGGCCCACATTATTTAATATTTTCATCAGTGACATGAAAATCAAATCCAATAACATCCTTTCCAGATTCGCTGATGATCCCAAATTCGGTGGCCCAGTTGATAATAATGTCCGTATTGCTACCCTTGTAAATGATCTAGACGATATCCAACAACAGGCATTAACGAACGGCCTGGCGTTTAATGGAGACAAATGCACAGTATTACACTTTGGGGGAAAACACCTAACCACGAATACTATCTTAACAATACTCTTCTTAAATATTCAGTTAGTTAGCGTGACTTAGATGTAATAATTAACAAGCAAGACAGAGACAGGAAACTACAGACCTGTTAGTTAGACCTCAGTGGGAGGGAACATTATGGAATCACTTCTAAAGGAAAAAATTGTTGAGTTCCTAGAGGCCAGAGGGGCACAGGATCCAAGGCAGCATGGATTCACAGCAGGAAGGTCGTGTCAGACAAATCTAATAGATTTCTTTGACTGGGTAACCAATGTAGTAGACCAGGAAGGGGATGTGGACATGGCCTACCTAGACTTTAGCAAGGCATTTGACACAGTCCCACACAAAAGATTAATAGCCAAATTAACCAGCCTGGGAGTGGGTCCCAAGGTGGTAACCTGGGTAAAAAATTGGCTGGACAACAGGATACAGAAGGTAATAGTAAACGGAGTTTACTCTGAAGAAAGGGGGCTTACTAGTGGGGTACTGCAGGGTTCAGTACTGGGACCGGTCCTATTTAATGTCTTTATAAGTGACATTGCAGAGGGACTGGAAGGAAAAGTATGTCTCTTTGCAGACGGCAAAAAAATCTGCAACAGGGCTAATACAGAAGGTGGGGTGGAGAGGATGCAAAGGGACTTGGCAAGGTTGGAGACATGGTGAAATGTATGGCAGCTTAGATTCAATGCAAAGAAGTGCAAAGCAATGCACCTGGGAAACAAAAATCCAAGGAAAGGGTACACAGTGGGAGGTGAGATAATAACAACAACAGAAATGGAAAGGGACCTGGGGGTAGTCATATCAGATGACCTTAAGGTGGGCAAGCAATGTGAGAAGGCAGTAAGGAGGGCTGGTGGGAAACTGGGATGCATAGGGAGAGGCATCACCAGTAGAAAACAGGAAGTTGTTATCCCTCTGTACAGGCAGTTGGTGAGACCCCATGTGGAGTTCTGCATCCAGTTCTGGAGACCCCATCTCCACGAGGACATAGACAGGATGGAGGCTGTCCAGAGGAGGACAACAAAAATGGTGCGATGTCTGCACCAGAAAACATACCAAGAGAGATTAATATGTATACACTCGGTGGGGGGGCATGATAGAAACTTTCAAGTACATCAAGGGAATCAACAGAGTCCAAGTCGGTAGCATCTTTCAGAAAAAGAGATGTGCAAGAACAAGGGGGCACAATTTGAAGACAGAGGGGGGATGGCTCAGAGGTAATGTGAGGAAGAATTTTTTCACGGAGAGGGTTGTGGATGCATGGAACAGCCTTCCTGAGAAGGTAGTAGAGTCAAAAACAGTGGAGGAATTCAAAAATGCATGGGACAGACATAAGGCAACTCTAGTAGAGGTAGGAGGAAGTAAGCTGTTGGTTAACTAGAATCTGCAACCTATGCATTAGGTAGGGAAATGGGCAGACTAGGTGGGCCAAGCGGTCCTTATCTACTATCAAATTCTATGTTTCTATAAACTATCAGCAACAGACCACTGCATTAAAGTAACCAGGGTAGCAAACTGTATTATTAAACAGATCAGAAGAACATTCATCAACCAATCAGAACAATGTCTGATCCCACTCTACAGAGCTTATATTAGACCATATGCTGATTATGGGTCTCCCTTCCAGAACCCCTACCTAAAAGGTGACATTCTACAAATTGAACAATTCCAAAGACACATGACTAAGATGATACCCAGGTTATCAACTTCAGACTATCAAACAAAATTAAGTACAACTGTCCTTTACTCATTACACAATAGACGATGGCGAGGTGATTTACTATTTACCTATAAAATGCTTAAATCATCAGAATTAATGCAGCTATGTGGACTCAAATATTCCAAAAATTGTTCTGTTGCCAGGCTTCATAATAAACAGCTGATAGTCAGTCGCGCCAAAACAAACAAAAGGGCAAACTACTTCACTGTTAGAGCAGCTAAGCAATGGAATTTACTCCCACAAGAGCTAGTGGACAAGACAAACTAATTTCTTCAAGACAGGCCTAGACAATTGGTTAAAAATATCCTTTAACATGGGTTAATGTCCCATATTGTGTGAGGGACAAGCTAGATGGGCCTAGAGCCTTCTTTTGTCCAACCCAACTCAATCAACTCAGTAAACTCAGTAATAGTGTTTTGATTAAAAATAACTTTCGGCCAGTCTGGTGGTGCAGAGGGTTGAGGTGCTGGATGCCACATCTCGAACCACGCTGGCGACCCAGACTCGGGAATGGACTCGGGCGAAGGAGAGGATTGAGCATCCTAAGGACTGCTCTCCTCTCCTGGGGAGGGCTGGGGGGTGTAGCTCCACTCTGCAGTGACCCCTGGTGGAGACCAGGGCTACTGCACATAGCGGCGCAGGAGGGACTAAAGAAAGCCAGAAAAACAGCTTTGGCACCACTGGATAACAGCGGCCATTCTCCATGCTCCTCAGAACCTCTGGGAGCCTCCTCCAAACACAGTAGCACCCCTGGACCAAAACAAATAGTGTGCTGGGTTCCCTGCCACCCGGTGCCTTCCCCCTCAGAGGAGAGGGACCCACCCAGTGATGGGATGCACTGGGGCAACTTGGGGGATTGGTTGCAATGTCTGTGTGTGTAAGGAAGAACTTCTGAAGAGGATTGCTGGGAGCATGGAGCACTAGGCGGCCCGAAGGAGAGGCGGACGCCAAAGTGGATAGGAAGAAGGTAAAAAAGATAACACAAAAAAATAAATAATATCTTTAGAAGTATACAGTTGCTTGTAAAATGTCTTCATGATATCATTACTTTTCTGAGGAATAGTTTGTGAGTTACCATATTTATCCTGAAGAGCCAAAATATTAGAGGCTGCTTTCTGTTTCCTGAGTTTGTATGCTAGTAATTTCCCACACTTGTCGCTACGATGATATCCTCGCGTATGCATGTCCACGCCATTTTGTGAGTCGAGCTGCGGCTCAGAATTGGAGACGATCGCTGTTTTTGTTTACATTGAGGGAACTTTTCATTACTGACAAAACCATGAAAAATTGCTGATTTACAGGTAAATACTGGCATCATGAAAATCAGTAGCCCTTATTCTACACATATACAGGAGCATTTCCAGTTTCATTCACCCCCCTAATTCCTTGTTTATTTGTTCTTTAAAGACCTTTTCATTTAACCAGGCTTTTAATTTATAGATAAATATATTTTAGTGATGTATTTTAAAAAGTAATGATTTATTTATTATTTATTTATTTGCTTTTGATAAACAGGTAGGTGCTCTAGGCATAGAGATGCCTGTTTTCAGGCACGATCCAAGAGGGCACATGTCTAATCCACATAACAAAACAATGAGAAAACAGAACATAAAATGGGTGAAACAAAGGGTTGCAAGTTGAAAATACAATTAACTTAGTCGTTGGGAAAATGCAGTTTGAGACTACATCACAATAACATAAGTGCAAAAAATATATAAAGTACAAAATTGGTGGAATTAATTTACAGAATATGACAGAGTAACATTGAGATTGAACACAGTAAGTCACCTAGCGAGCTGTCTAGGACTCGAAGTCCAAGACAGGAAGTATTGGAGAAGTGGAGAAGAGGTATTGAGCTACTCAGTGGATTTGTCGGGGAGGGAGTAGGGACTAAGAGGGAGGAGGAGGAAAAGATGGGAGGGGTATAGCAAAGGAGAGGGTTAAGGGATAGAACATGAAAGGATGAGAGCAAGAGGGTGAAGTGAGGGAAAGTACTAGGAAGAGAAACAGCTGTAGCAGGGTGGGGAGGTAGAGGAAGTAGGTGACCTAAGGTGGGTGAAAGCATGTGCAGGAGTTTGAGAGAAGTAAGTGATTACGGTGAAGTTTCTTGACACAGGCATGAGTGGGAGCAAGGTAAATAGCTTGGGTAAGGGAGTTCCAATATTTAGGAGAAGCATTAGAGAAAGTTCATACACCCATGGAGGTTTTACATCTGGGAATGCAGAGAGGGGTTTGGTCATTTGATTGGAACCCATAGGAGAAAGTTTGGGGATGTAGCATAGAGGCAAGGGTTTTGGGGAGACCTGATCGAGCTATATCATCAATAAGATATCCAAAGGATTGTAGTCGATAGGCAGCAGGGCAGGGACAATTTAAATCAGCATAGAGTTGCCAGTGGTTCTTGTACCGAGAGGATGAGGAAGCATAGCAGCAGATGTTGTTGTAGGTGGTGTCCCACTTGTGAAGAGTGGTTTTGGTGGCACCTAAGTAGGTTACTGAACTATAGGCCAATGCTGGGAGCAGAAGATCTTGTACAATAGCAAGCCTGGCTGATGATGTTAAGGCATAGCTGGTCTGGTAGGCGCTCCCAATTTTAGCATTGACGGATTTACAAGTGGTAGTAATGTGTTGATCGAAGTCCAGTGATTCATCAAGCAGGATGCCCAGGTACTTGAAAGAGCTAGTGTTAACCAATGGTGAACCATCTGCACATGAGATTTTGAGAGAGTCTCAATTTGCTCAAAGTCTGACAGGACAGCCGAGGGGCACAGAGTGCGTTTTGCCAGCCTTTAAAACGAGGTTGTTTTCTGACAACCAGAATTGTTTGTGGAGGAAATTTGAGGTGAGTGAGTTGTGTATGTCTGAGACATTCTTAGCACTATAGTAAATAACAAGGTCATCCACATAGAGCAGAGATGAGCAAGCTGCGGCAAGCGATGGGAGATCATCAATGAAAATTGAGAAAAGTAAGGGGTTCAGAATGGATCCGTGTGGAACACCAATGTGTATAGAGGAGAGATTGGACATGACAGAGTTGTAATTGAACCAGGCCACAGCATCTGTGGAGAAATGAAGTGAGCAAAGTTTTATATGGAGAAGGGTGTGGTTAACAAGGTCAAACGCCTTGGTTAAGTCTATGAAAACTGCACCAGTCAGTAGTCCATTTTCCATAGCACCACAGATGTAATTTGTGAATTTTAGGAGGGCCGTGGCCATGCTATGGCCTTTTCTGAAGCCATGGTGGGAGCCAGAGAGGAGGTTATGTTCCTGAAGATATGAAATGGTTTGTGTTGCCATTAATTTTTCGAGAATTTTGCTAAGAACAGAAAGAATGGATATGGGTCGCTAGTTAGAGATTTCTCTGGGGTCCCATTTTTTAAAGATGGGTGTAATTTGGGCTGTCTTCCAGATGCTGGGAACTTTACTGTGGCACAGTGACAAATTAAAGACTTTGGCTAGGGGGAGGCAATGAGAGGGGCAGCGAGTTTCAAAAGCCTGGGTTCAAGACCATCTGCACCAATACCAGTGCTGTCAGGGATAGTATGTAGCATCTTTAGAACTTCAGTTCTAGTTTGGAACTGGAAAGGTGGGTAGGTGAGTGGGGGTTCAGTGTCCATGGGGGGGAGAGGTTTGTACGGAGGGGAAGCAGGATGAATACCTTGATAAGTCCAAGAAGTGGTGGTTAAAGGAGTTGGTGATAGTTTCTGGATTATTACAATGCACACCATTTAGTAGCATGCCATTTGTAGAATGAGTATGTTTGGTTCCAAGGAGTGTTTTGATAAGTGACCAGAATTTCTTGAAGTCAGCTGCGACACTTGTTAGTAAATCTTTGCAATAGGAGCTTTTGGCCAGGTGAATATTCCTTTTGCAGGAGTTTCTCTGGGTTCTATAGTCATTATAGTCAGATTGGTGCCCAGAGGCCTTGAAGTACCTACAGTTTTTGTTCCTTGCCCTCATTTGAGTAAGTAGGTCTTTATTGAGCCACTTTGTGTTCCACATACATGACGAGTGATGCAGGGACCATGGATGTCCTGGAGAGATCCCAACTTGGTTGAGAAGTAGTCTAGGGCTGCCTGGGCATCGGTGGCAGAGTAAATCAATGACCAGTCAATCATAGAGAGATCATGTGTAAACTGTGCCTGATTAAAGTTAGCCAGGTTGGGGAAAGTGATGAGGTTGGGGGGGGGAGGGTTGACTGGTAGAACACCAGATGCAGTAAATTGGAGAGTGATCACTTATCACATCAGTAAGGGTTCCTGAGGAGGCCATGCTGTTAAGATGATTCATTAGGGCTAGTCTGTTAGAGTGCTGGACCGGGGAGGAACCATGGTCCTGGTGGGGTCGGTAATTAGCTGGTGGAGGTTGTGGTCTTGTACCACAGTGTGGAGGGATTTATTTGCTTTGCCAATCAAGTTTAAATTTAGGCCCCCTGGTATGAGGACTTCATTGTGTTCAATGGCAGTGTTCACCTGGGAAAGTAGTTCCTCAAGTCTAGTGGTGCCACCTGCAGGAGGGTTATAGGCACACACTATGTGAAGTTTCTTTGCGCCAAGCTGGAGAGTTGCATGAATAGATTCACAGTGGGGGAGGGCAGGTAAGACATTGTGAGATTAGACTAGATGTGATTTATAGAAGATGGCAACACCACCACCTCATTTCGATGAAGGCCTGTCTCACCTAATAAGTTTATACTTTGGTAATGAGCAGACAGTATCAGGGGTAGTGGGTTTTAGCCAGGTCTCAGACAGACAAATAATATCCAGGTTATACTGAGCAAACCATGCCTCGAGTTCAGTTAGGTTATGGTGACGGCTCCTAATGTTCAGGTGAACAATACAAAGTTCCTTGTTGTTCTTCCGTAAGTCATCAGAGCAGGATATGTGATCTAGTGGACCTGGGTTTGGCTCAATGTCCCCAGCAAGTATTAGAGCAAGGAGGAGCAGGCACCACAGTTTACGACAGATGTAAGATGTGGGCAGGACAGGGTAACAGAACAAGGACTTATGGAGAGTATATGCTACCTGATAGATGTAGCAATGGGGAACAAGTAGGGGCATGATGGCATGAGGCTTGTAAGTCCATGCAAGCAAGTTTGAGAAGGTAAAATCTTTAAGATCTGTGATATGAGCCTCCAAGGGTAGTGGGCAGCACACCAGAGAGAGCCATATCAGAGAACCAAGAATTGAGACTGACAGCAAAACTGTATGTGATTGGGGAGCCATCTGGTTGGTATGTGGGGGGGCAATAATAGATTGGCTTTGTTAGAAAGGCAAAACTAGTTTTGGGTATGATAGTAAAAGGCAGTGGTGGGTTGGTGTGCAGAAAACTTGGTTTCTGAAGCTGCATTGCAAGTAGATAATAAAGTGAGCTGGCAAGGTTTGGAAGTAGTGTTAGAGAAATTTCGGACACCCATTATTGGCGATGGAGTATAGGCTGCTAATTGGAAAATGGGGAGTTAGTCACATAACTCCCTTACACTATATAACAGAGGCCAGCAAAGGGTGGGAGTGGTGGTAAGTGGGTGGGGAGCAGCCACACAGCGGCTGCGGGAAGCATGAAGTACCAGTGAAAGGAAGAGCTGCACTTGCTTTCATGGTCTCTCCAAAACCGGCATACTCCTCATCTAAGCCCAAAATGGCAACCAGAAACAGCTGCAAACTGTGAGCAGTAATGTATTTAAAATATTTTCGGGGTCCTTCGGCTCAACACACAGGGAGATCAATTAAATTACGGAGCTTCTCTAAAAGATGTTTAAACTGCAGCACTGAGTTTTTAGGCAGAAATCAGGTGCTGCAGTTTCTGCTCCAGTGTTAGGATGTGGAGCTCCTTGACACACCGCACAGAGAAATTAATACGTGGGAGCTTCTGATTAAGAATATTTAGAACTGCAGCAGTGAGCTTATAGTAAGAATATTTACACTGCAGCAGTGGTAGGTTTGGTAGATTATTCACTGGGACGGCATTGGCTCAAGTTGAGCTGCTCCTAATGGGAATTCTGCTCTGAAGTAAAAAAAAAAAAAATGTTAACTCCAGTGCCTGTTCCATCTCAATGCAGGCTCCGGTAGAAGAAAGGATTCAAATTAGGTGTCAGACCACTTTATTGAAGCAGGCAAATTTGCGAGAAATTTGAATTAATTAATTTAAATAGTGGGCATTCAGTTCTCACCTACTGAAAAACTCCAGTGGTGGTTATTTTCAGTGAAAGGGAGCAACCCCCCACAACAGTCCTAACGGCTGTATCCTTGGCTAAGTAAGTCTCTTTAAAAAAGCACCACAATTCAAAATGTAGAGATAATGTCTGCAGTTCAAGAAGAAGGAGCTGCTGTTATAACTATACTTCTCTATTGGGACTAAAGAACTAAAACTCTACTACTGGGACCTTCAATTCAGGGTAAAAACCAAACAATACAAAAAGTTAGTGCATTTGTCTGAGTTGGCTGAAGTGAATTGTTATCTGTGCAGTTATCTAGGTGTTTGTCTCAGGTGGCTGAAGGGAATTGTTATCTGTGCAATTAACTAAGTGTAGAAATAGCTGTAAAGTAGGGGGAGTGGTTTAGCTAAGAGGAAGCCAGGTTAAAGACAGATTTAAAAACTGCCCAAGATAGCTTCTGCCAGAGAACAGGCAGAGAACACCAAGAAGAAGGAGCTGCTGTTATAACTATAATTCTCTACAGGGACTATATTGCCCTGCTTCCCTCCCACCCTAAGCCAGCTCTACTTTTATAGGCACAGGATTTGACTGACAACAGGAACTTCCTGTTTGAGAGCAGAAAGTGAGTGATCACAAAGCCACAAAAGACTCACCATCCTAGAAGGAAAAGAAGCAGCTCTCTGTCCCCCCCCCCCCAGCTGCTGGAGGTCTGACTCTGAGCAAGTAAGGAGACTACTGAGAAATATAGGAACTTCTTGTCTCAGAATAGGAAGATCAGGAGCTTAAAGGGTGCAGAGGCAGTAAGTAAGTAGGAGAAAAAAAAATAAATAAAATAAATAAACAGAGGAAAAGTAAGTATTCCAAACAACAGTTAAGAGGGCCAGAAATAAGACATGATGGGAGTGCTGCAGTGCAGTGGCTGTGGAGCAGCAGTCTTCCGGAAGACGTTCCAGAGGATGCAGTGTTGTCCCATCTGCAGGCACCTATCTGGGCTGAGGGAGGAGGTTGCTCATCTCCAGGATGAGTTGGCCAGGATTTGGGGGACCTCCTCTCCCACCCAGGGACCACCAGGGCCACTACCGTTGCCTCAGAGGTTGCCAAGAAAGAGAAGCAGTTGGACCACAGTGGGCTCAGGGAGGGTGAGGGTGGTGGAACAGAGGTGCATCCCTTCAGTTGTACCTCTCCACAATTCATATGCCATTCTGGCAAAGTGTGGTTCCTGTATGGAGGCACCCGCAGTGGAGACTAAGGAGGATGCTGTTGGGAACCTCCACAAAGGAGACCCACAGGAGGGTGGCATTTTTGGGAAGAAAACAACTCCTGGTGGGAGACTTCATTGTTAGGGGGGGTAGAACTGGGGGAGGAAGGGGAGAGGGAGGCACGGTGCCTGCCTGGCACCATGGCTTGGAGGGACAGGGAGCGAATCCTCAGGATTGCTGGAGCAGCTGCATGGGGGAAGGAGATGGATGTCATTGTCCACCTAGGGACAAATTACCTGGCTGAAAAAGGGATCTGAGCAGAGCAGGAAGAGTTTGTGGAGTTGGGTAGGGGCCTTAGACAAGCAGCATGCATGGTAACCTTCTCAGAGGTGCTGTCTGTCTATGGCATGGGTGAGGCTGGGGTGCTCCACACCATGGGATTCAATCAGTGGTTGAAAAACTGGTGCAAAGCTCAGTGATTTGGCTTCACTGGGGACTGGGGGTCCACCTGGAGTGATGGTATGATGGTCTGCATCTGTCCAGGAGGGGAACCAGGATCCTAGGTGATAGGTTTAAATGCTTCATTGGCAAGCATTTAAACTAGACAAGGGGAGAGGCACTGGATAGGAGCATGGAAATCCTAACCTTCCCAAATAAATCAGGGAAGTAAGTGAGGTAAACACCAAGACAGAGATGTCGATAGGGAGAAGGGCTGGGGTAAATGGAGAAAATGACAAAGGCAATAAGGACAGGGATGGGGCAAAAGGGGTAAGACCATCAAGGAATGGAGGGTAATGAGTACCAATGTCTGTAGTCTGGGCAACAAACTCTCTGAACTGGTGGCCTTGATGGAAGAGGGATGCCTGGATATCGTAGCAGTCACAGAAACATGGTACACAGAGAACCATGACTGGGATGTTAACATACCAGGGTACACAACCTACAGGAGAGACAGGGAAGGTAGAAGAGGGGGAGGAGTAGCTCTCTATGTAAGGGAAGGGATAAAAGCAATAGAACAAAAGAGTAAACAGGGAGGAGAGGAGGCACTGTGGGTCACCTTAGAGACTGGAAATGGCGCCACAATCCGCAAAGGGGTTGTATACAGACCCCCACATCAGGGGGAGGGAATGGACAAGGATATGATAGAAGGCATCCTTAGGATGGCAGAGAAAGGGGAGATACTGTTGATGGGGGACCTGAATATGCCAGATGTTAACTAGAGCACCTTTTCTGCAGCCACATCCAAGAGCAGGGCCATTCTCGATGCCCTACAGGTGGCATGCCTCTGACAGCTAGTTTTGGACCCCACTCATGAGGCAGTAATCTTAGACCTCATACTCTCAAATTGGGACAGAGAGAGGATCTCAGATCTAGAAGTGGGTAGCCAACTGGGAACAAGTGACCACCAAACAGTGTGGTTCATGATAAACTCAGCTACAGAGTCAAGCCATACAAAAGTGAGGGTACTGGACTTCAGGAGGGCTGACTTTGGCAAGATGGGAGAGTGCCTTAGAAAGGCACTAGCAAACAGGCTAGAAGGAGGGGTGGAGCAACAATGGGGAAACATCAAAACTGCCATCACAGAGGCAACAAGCCTTTGTGTGAAGCAAATAAACAAATCAAAATGAAAGAAAAAGCCACTATGGTTCTCAAAAGAGGTGGCGAGGGAGGTTATGGAGAAAAAGATAGCATTTAGGAAGCATAAGAAAACACAGAAGGAGCAGGACAGAGAACTGTATCAGTTAAGGTAGAAGGAAGTAGGGAGGTAAGTCAGAATAGCAAAGGCCCAAACTGAGGAAAAAAATAACTAACTCGGTTAAGAAGGGGGATAAAACCTTTTATAGGTACATCAGGGAGCGTAGCAAGACAAGGGAGGGATAGTGAGGCTGAATAGAATGGATGGTGGGTGGGCAGAGAGGGACAATGAAAAAGCAGGGATACTGAACAAATACTTCTGCTCAGTGTTCACAAAAGAGAAGGAGGGGGAGGTGCCTAATCCAATTAACAGAAGCACTCTGGATAGGGGGGTCGATTCCAGTCCTTTCACAGAAGAAAGGGTTCTGAAAAAATTCCTAAAACTGAAGGTGGACAAAGCAATGGGGCCTGATGGAATTCACCCCAGAATTCTAAAAATTAAGGGGAGAACTAGTGACACCACTGACTACCCTTTTTAACAAATCATGGGAGGATGGTGTGGTACCTGAGGACTGGAGAAAGGCAGATGTGAGTCCCCTTCACAAAATGGGAGCAAGACAAAGGCAAGAAACTAGAGACCTGTCAGTTTGACCTCTGTGGTAGGGTCAGGAAAGCGATGGAATCATTTCTGAAGAAAATAATTGTTGAGTACCTAGAGGCCAGTGGGGCACAGGACCCAAGACAGCATGGGTTCACAGCGGGAAGGTCATATCAGACGAATCTAATTGATTTCTTTGACTGGGTTACCAAAGTAGTAGACCAGGGAGGGGCTGTGGACATGGTCTACCTAGACTTTAGCAAGGCATTTGACACAGTCCCACACAAAAGATTAATAATCAAATTAACCAGCCTGGGAGTGGGTCCCAGGGTGGTAGCCTGGGTTAAACGTTGGCTAGACAACAGGACACAGAAGGTAATTGTAAATGGAGTCCACTCCGAAGAAAGAGTGGTTACTAGTGGGGTACCGCAGGGTTGTTTACTGGGTCCAGCTCTTTTTAATGTCTTTATAAGTGACATTGCAGAGGGACTGGAAGGAAAAGTATGCCTCTTTGCAGATGACACAAAGATCTGCAACAGGGTTGATACACAAGGAGGTGTGGAAAGGATGAGAAGGGACTTGGCAAGGTTAGAAGAATGGTCAGAAGTATGACAGCTTGGATTCAATGCAAAGAAGTGCAACACAATGCACCTGGGAAACAAAAACCCAGGGGAAGATTACACAATGAGGGGAGATGGTAGCAACAATAAAAATGGAAATGGACCTGGGGGGTAATCATATCCGATGACTTTAAGGTTAGCAAGCAATGTGAGAAGGCAGTAGGGTGGGCCGGGGGGATACTGGAATGTATAGGTAGAGGCATCACCAGCAGAAAACAGGAAGTTGTTATCCCTCAGTACAGTAGGTGAGACCCCATCTGGAGTACTGTGTCCAGTTCTGGAGACCCCGTCTCCGCAAGGACATAGACAGGACAGAGGCAGTTCAGAGGAGGGCAACTGAAATGGTGCATTGTCTGCAAGAGAAGCCATATGAGGTGCGACTAAGGGAGCTTAATATGTGTACCCTTGAGGAAAGGAGAGAGAGGGGAGACATGATAGAAACTTGTAAGTACCTCAGTGGAATCAACAAAGTCCAAGAGGGTAGCATTTTTCAGAAAAAGAGATGTGCAAGAACAAGTGGACACAATTTGAAGATAGAGGAGGGACGGCTCGGGGCAATGTGAGGAAGTATTTTTTCACATAGAGGGTGGTGGATACATGGAACAGCCTTCCTGAGGAGATTGTGGGGTCTATAACTGTGAGTGAATTCAAAAATGCATGGGACAGACATAAGGCAATTCTTGTGGTGGGTAGGAAGAAATAGGCTGTTGGTTAACTAGGATCTGCAGCTTATTCTGTAGGTAGTGACATAGGCAGACTAGTTGGGCCAAGCATTCCTTATCTGCTGTCAAAGTCTATGTTTCTATGTTCACTGCGGGACACATTCTGGAAATCTCATACCCTGCGAGTGGGTGCCTTCGGTCGGGGGGGGAGTGTTTGCTCCAAGGTCAAGATGCCCTCCTCTAGCTGAGGCTAAGGAGAAAGAAAGAGGGTAGGCACACAGGTTAAATAGGATTCAGAGGGGAACAGAAAACAGTAATTGGAGGACCTTAGAAGGTGGGAGCAGAGAGAGAGGAGCAGAGAAAGTGGGAGAGTGCAGAGTTTAGTTACAGGTGACCAAGCAAAATTATATAGAAACTCTAAGGCTATCATTTGGGAATAGTTAAGGAACTGGCAAACTAGTAAAAACAGGAAATCACTAACAGCATAGTACAGGATATGCTCCAAATTAATACTAAGCTGATATCTTAAAACAGCACAGTAGGATAAAACGAGTCCTTCAAACACACCATCAATAATATTGGAGCTAAAATGCTTGTAAAATTCCTGTACCAACAGTTTAGCCAGTGATAAGCTGTAAGTTATTTAAAACGTTTTAGGGGTCCCTCGGCTCAACACACAGGGAGATCAATTAAATCGAGGAACTTCTCTTAAGGATTTTTAAACTGCAGCATTGAGTTTTCAGGCAGAAATCAGGTGCTGCGGTTTGTGCTCTGGTGTTAGAATGTGGAGCTCTTTACCCCAGCTCACAGAGAAATTAATTAATACGTGGAGCTTCTGATAAAGAATATTTAGAACTGCAGCAGTGAGCTTTTAGTAAGAATATTTAAACTGCAGCAGTGGTAGGTTTGGTAGATTATTCACCAGGAGGGCATTAGCTCAGGTTGAGCTGCTCCTAATGAGAATTCTCCTCTGGAGTAAAAAAAAAATGTTAACTCTGGTGCATGCTCTGTCTCAATGCAGGCTCCGGTAGAAGAAAGGATTCGAATTAGGTGCCAGACCACTTTGTTGGAACAGGCAGGTCTTTTGCGAGAAATTTGAATTAATGAATTTAAATAGTGGACATTTAGTTCTCACCGAGTGAAGCACTCCAGTGGCAGTTATTTTCAGTGAAAGGGAGCAGCCCCCCACAGGAGAACTATCGGCTGTATCCCTGGCTAAGTAAGTCTCTTTAAAAAGGCTCCAAAATTCAAAATGTAGAGACAATGGCTGCGGTTCATTGTGGGATGTGTTCTGGAAATCTCATACCTTGCGAGCAGGTGCCTTCAGTCGGGTGGGGTGTTTACTCCAAGGGTAGGATGCCATCCTCTAGCTGAGGCTTGCAAGCAGGTGCCTTCGGTCGGGTGAGGTGTTTGTTCCAAGGGCAGGATGCCCTCTTCTAACCGATGGATAGAGTTTAAGGCTGTTAGCTCCACTGGGATTGTTTGTTGTATGTATGTATACTGTGTTTTATTGTTTTGTGATGCACTCCGAGTACTTGGAAAGGGTGTTTTATGAATAAAGTATCTACCCATCTTATTTATTTATTTATTTATTGAAATGTTTCACCAGGAAGGCACACTGAGCAACAAGTCATCTGTCTGCCGGTGCGACCTGGGGGGAAGGGGTACAACAGGAAGTGAGACATTAAACATTCAAGTTTCAGGATCAACATTAACATACAGTTGTAAGGTCGGCATTACAAACAGTGCTACAACAATGTTGCGCATGACAGGTAGAAAGAGTGGACAATAATAAGTGCCAGGTTAATAAGTAAACAAGTGCTTTCGTGAAAGAAAAGGGGAAAGGTTAGGGATGGGTGAGGTGGAGGAGGGGGAAGAGTCGTGTCCCTGGAGACCCCCACAGGATGCAAGCAACTCTGCAAGGGGACTGGTGGGACCAGAAATAAGGGGATAAGGTAATGTCCCAGAGAGAGAGAGACCCCTTTAAGATGGTGGGAAAAGGGAGTAGATTAGAGATACAAGCCCCTTGGGTGGGTAGGAGAGGGACCCATGGAGAGCATTCAGGATCCTTTACATTCTGTGAGATATCAAGGGAGGCCAGTAAGGGGGAGCAATTTGGGGAAGGAGGGCTAGAGATTGGGGGTGGTGTGCACAGGGTAAAATGAAGGTGAGGGGTAGACAGGTAGGGTTTGTCCAAGGCTTAGAGGAGAATTCATTCTATCTCTCTCTCTCTCTCTCTCTCTCTCTCTCTCTCTCTCTCTCTCTCTCTCTCTCTCTCTCTCTCTCTCTCTCTCTCTATCTCTCTATTAGAGTGGGCACAACTGAACACCAAATGTTGCACACCAGCTGCATCTCCAATGACCAGGTATAGCAGCTTCCTTTAATCTCACTGTTACCCACACAGCAGAGAAAGCACAACACTGGCTCTACAGAAGAGAGGCTTTATAACTTGAATACAAGTTACTCAGTTACTGGTTTCAACAAGCAGCAATGCATATTCAGCAAGTGATTGCTTTGTTGCTTTTCACAATTACCAAGCAACACAAATAGTGGAGGGGAAATTCCAGTCAATAAATAAATGCAGTTTAACCTTTTCTGCATACAAAAGAACATCAGTTGGCATTTACAAGACTTCCCAACATGCTGAGAAATGTGATGTTAGCACACCAAGCAGTTTTAATTATTTTGAAATGAAATCTTGGTTATTCTCCAACAGTCTTAGCCCATCTCCAAGACGTGTAACAGCAAGCACAGAAAATGCAGTTCAGAACATCCTGAATGCAGTCTGTGCCAATGGGCGCCCAGCTTTATTATTCTTTATGAACTGATACAGTTAGGTATTACAGCATTTCTCAGCAGTATCTACCGCCGTTTCATGCTTAGTAATATTTTGCCTATAACCCTTGAACCCAGTGCTGTTTAGAAATGATTATGATGCCTGTTTGCTTTTAGGAAGGGGTTGTCCCTATTTTCTCCCTTGCCCTTGTCTGCAATCCAAGCATCAGATATCATTGCCCGAGTGTCTCATATATATGTATGTAGAGGCACACCATTCTTTAAAAATGCCTAGACTTTTTGATTGTATACTATATTGATACTAATATTTGTAGTGCTCTCCAACGTTGCCATGTTCACTCTGACCATTATGCAACATTACTCCAATAGGATGATCCCGTTAACTGGATAACCTCCCAGAGATATAGTTAGCTGGGCCTCCGAGGGATTCTGTTATGGTATGAGAGACTCTGAACGTTGCAGTCTGGGCAAGAGAACTGCGAAGCAAAGCTGAGTGGTTTTGTCTGTGTAAACCTCATCAGAGGAGTCTCTTATACCATAACAGACATCCCTCAGAGATCCTATTATCTTATTATAAATCGCTTGAGTTTAGCTCAGGTGATTTATAATAAGTTTAGAGTCTTTTTTTTTTTTAATTGCAGTTTGCCGTCCTCCCCTCTGGAGCTGAAGTGGAGCACTCACTTATACCACTCCTGCATGAGAGTACACTGTACACAGCATAAGAGTTACAGCGGTTCTGTGTCCTGATTGGCTGCAATCACCTTAATGATTTATAATCATAATACTAAACAAGTATTTTTTTTCCATGGAGTTTTTTGTCCCCAGTCATGTCTTGTCACGGAGGCACAATGGTTCCAGGCACTCGCGATGACCACAGATAGATTACTGACAATTAGTCTTGCAATACAAACATATTTATTCTTATCTTGTACACACCCAGTTAATTCCTGGTAGCAGAGAAAAACTCCCCATGCCTGACAGCAGGCTAAAAGAGGTCTAGTTAAGCAACTTGTGCTAGGCCCTTCGCCAGAGAGTGAACATCTCAGCTGCGCTGTTACTCATCTCCTTTATAATGGCCCATGGAATGAGACACCCATGCTGGAGGCAGTGAGATCTAACGGTAAGTGCACTGTTTTAGGAATCCAGAGATTGCAGATTCAAATCCTGCTAGAAACAAATACTCACTGTGTGACCGTAGGCAGATCACTTAATCTCTGAGTGCTACAGTCCACCCAGCAGTCAAAATGGGTAGAAACAGGACCCCACAGGAAAAAGGAGGTTGCATTTCACTTTGTTGTATTTCACATGAGCTGTTCTGGGTGAATGAACAACAGGCTGCTCCCACACAGCTACATTCTGTGATAGTGAAATTAACCAATATCCATGATGTCAGCTTCTGTGGCTTTTTAGTGAGAATTTCTAAGCCAGATGTGAAAGAGTCCTATCTTGGGGGCTAGTAGACTACTTGACTGATTGCCAAATGTAACCCCCTTGTTATCCGGGGTTACTAGAATCCCAGTAAGACCTAGTGGTAGGCAGGGAAGGCAGCTTGTGAAACCCCAGTTAAATGGGTTTCACACTGTCTCACTCTGTTCTCAGTCTCAGCTGAGACTGAGGGATGACATCACCAATAGAACTTTCACAGCTGCATAAGCCACATTGGAATCTGCAGCAAAGGGAGTTAGATAGAACGTTGGGAGTTTTCAAAGAGAGAGTCTGCAGTTTGGCTTGAGGGAGTGAAGTTTGTACTCAAGTGGTGGAGACCGCTGTTTTCGGGTCTCAGTGCCCCCTCCCTCCGGGGGGGGGGGATGTAAAGTTTCCCAGCAGATTCCAGGGGCAATCCCTTTAATTCTGCTTGTGGAGGAAAAGCTGCCTGTGTTAGTCCAGGATTTATTTTAGAAGATGGAAGATTTGTGAGTCGCCTGTGGGGCACCTGCAACTTAAGGGTGAGTGTCTGCTCTGGCTAAAAGGGCATATGTTTTCTTCACCCTGGGACTTGTGTGAAAATCTAGGGATTGAACTACATATTGGGAAGCCTAGAGAAATGGGCCAAGCAAGTAAAAGTAGTGTCAAATCCCAGAGTTTTGTGAGATGCAGATAATATGTAGAGGTGATGTGACAGACGTCTACCCTTAATCTACATTTAGAAGTTCAGCAAAAGAATTGCTCAGTTTTTCCAGAGAAATGGCCGGGTATGGGCTGTGGGAGCTGGAGGTGGGTGGTCCCCATCTTTAGTAACCAGGTCCACCTCTACCGATTTCTTCTGTGGTTTTCTACTTTGCCTCAGGCACTTGGCCAGTGATGGGGGAAGTACCCAGACGTGGGGTTGTAAGGAAAATTCTCTCTAAGAGTCGCAGACTCTAGTGTGGTGTGGGGAGCCACGACAGGATAATTGGTTCATTCCTCAAATGGACTGCTGATCAAGTGGCCAGTAGGGGAGCCTGGCCAGTGGGGAAAACCCAAGTGTGTACAAGTCGGGCTGTGTACCCAAAGCTGCGTGCAAGTCCGGGCTGTGTGCCTGGTGGGTTCAGAGCCTAAGGGCTGGAAATAGTGAAGTAGTGTTCTGTTGTCTCTAATCTGCATTACCAGGAATGTAGCCCCATGGGGGTCCGTCTATGCTTTGTTTGTTCAGCTTGGATGTGAATAAAAGCCACACTGAAGAATCCCATTCCTGGTTCTGGACATTACAGTTATTGCTTCCTGTGTTCGGATTTACTTGGCTGCCCCTGTGCAGAGTAGCCAAACCTAGGTCCCCTGTGCTGAGTAACCTCATCCTCCCCGAACCCAGTCCCCACCAGGTACTGCTGTCAGCTTCAACAGCATGCCACCTGTCGTTTTGCTAAAAAGGCAGGGATGAGGGGTTACAAAAATGGAGGCACCGCTTTGGATTTTGTTCTGGGAGGAAGGTGCTTGGGCAAGTGGACTAGCGTTTTGGCTGTCTGGCAGTGGGTAGCCCAAAAGCTGAAGCAATTTCCCTAGTGTGTTGCTGTGTGCTGTGGATCTTGTGCTGCTGTTTAAAATTGCCAACTGTTTACCAAGGAGCAGTAAAGCCAAAGAGTGTGCCCTTGTCCTGCATCAAAATAGTTTACAGCATTTAAAATGCTTTAAAAAATGAACTGTGGTAAAGAAAAGTGTGGAAGACTAGGGGTAGCAACAGGAAAATTGTGCCCTGGATGTTTGAAATGCTTTTAAAATGAACTGTTGTGAAGTAAAGTGTGGAAGACTAGGGGTAGTAACAGGAAAATTGTGCCCTGGACGTTTGAAATGCTTTTAAAATGAACTGTTGTGAAGAAAAGTGTGGAAGACTAGGGGTAGCAACAGGAAAATTGTGCCCTTGACGTTGGAAATGCTTTCTGAATGAATTGAGAGACTGCAGGTTTAATGCCAATGTTAAATGGCTGAAATGGGCTCCCGCCGTGGAGTCAGTTGGTAAAGAAAAAAGTTGCATTCTGCAGTTTAAATTTGCCTGCTCGATGATCGCCGTGAGGAGAAGAGCCCTCGAGAGGAAGAAGAGGCTCATTTGCATGGCGTTGTGTGGTTGGTCAGGTTGCAATCAGTCCCGCCCCTCAGCCAGCTCTACAGAGACTGCCCCAGCATTCGAGAGGGAGTGTGAGTGGAGTGCATGTACTGGCAGTGGAGGAGCGTTGAGGAGTGCTAAAATCGCTGTAAACTTTTAAAAATTAGACTTTTTGTTTAAAATCGGGCTCAACCCGCTAATCGATCGTCAGAATTGCAGAAGTGGTGGTAAAAAAGACGATCGGTAGGACTGCCCGCTCGTTTCTGTTCTGAGGCCTCCAAGAACTAGCTGCAGGCCGTTTTTTCCCCATCGCAGCAAATTGCTACTGATAACAGTAAGTAGCCAACATAGAAACTGCTCAAACAGTGATTTTCAGCCCTATGCCATATAAATGTGTGTGCAGCAGTGTAGTCGCTTTGCAAATAACAACTGTGTAAAGTCCTGCCAGCAAGTGCAAGTCTGTTAAGCCATTAACTGTGTGCATAGTAATAAATTCAGCCTCAGTTTAAAGTTTGCAGCCAGAGAGAGACTGTGGGTTGTAGCCAAAGTGCAGCACCAGTAATATAGGCAAATCCTGTGCTAAAAACCTGAAGCTTTAAGGGACTGTGAGTAAAATAAATGTTTCCAGCATGTAAAAAGTCCGTGGAAAATCCTGTAAATGTGTTTAAAGCAAGAGCAGAACAAGTTGTGCAGTTTGAGCAAAAAGTTATCGTGAATTTGTATCGTCGGGTGCGCAGTGAAGCATGCCCAGATTCTGAATGTTGTTGATCGCGGGTGCTGCACGCCATTACAGGTGGGGTAGTAAAGTAAACACAGCAGCAGAGGAGCCATTTTACAACTAAAGAGTGTGTTCAGTAAAGTGGGACTTTCAGTTACAGTGAATTTTTGTTTGTTTTTCTGCAGTTATGGCCTCAGGACCAGCTCGTTACCCGGATCATGCCCGGATTGCAGTAACAGCAGCAGTAAATAGACTGAGGGATATTGAAAAGTGTTGCTATGGAGGGCAACTGCCTCCTCATGTGGCGATTCCTAATTTTCCAGTGCATGTATGTCAAATATGCTTGAGAGCTGGAAGGGACGTCTTCATGATTCCTCACTGTGCTGGATGCCTAGAAAAATATAGCTTGTATAAAGCGCCTCAGATTCGTTTGGCTCCCACATGGACAAAGGTTCAGGAATCTGCAGTTGGCAGCACACAGCACCAGGCGGAGCCTGTGGAGGAAGGCCCCTCGGGGGAGTGTTGCACAAAGCTAGAGGGTACAGAGTTAGAGACAGAACCCGAAGTTGAAGTTTTGGATACTGGATCCCAGAAAGAAAGTTCGGATAAAGCATCAATAGACCCCGGGGAGGGGGGGGCCTAGCCCAAGTCTCTTAGACGAAGATGAGATGCGGGAGGCCTTTGAGTGGGAGGTGTCGACCTCCGCACCCAGTGATAAGTGGATAGTCTCAGGAGTGAGAACAACTGCTCACTCCTGGGCTCAGATCCTCAGTGAAGAGGAAGAAGAGGGGGAACCTATGTGGCCTTGTGAAAAAGGAACAGGTACACAGCCTCAAGATCTTGCCTCAGAGGAATGTATGGAAGAATGTGGTGATGCCACTGCCCTGGCTTTACAGGAGGAAGAAGTCAGGGATCCTTTTCTAATTTCTTTAAGGATGTGAAGCTGGCAGAACCAGGACTGGCCACCCCCAAGCCAGGCCAGCGGTCTCAGGTTGACCAAAGCAAGTAAAGAGGAGAGACTGGTTCGTAGGAAGGCAAATGAGATCTATGGTATGACCTTTCCTACCTTTCCTCGGAAAGTCTGGGAGGAGATTGAGAACTGCAGGAAATCCTGGATCTGGGATGAAGCAATGAAAAGTGTGCATCCTGGGGCCAACAAGCATGTAAAGAACAGACTGTTCCACAAAAAGTATACCCAGTGGAAGAGAGGCAGGACACTGTTTATAGACAGAGTGAGAATAGTGGACCGAGAGGGGCATGAAATCTCTCACTGTGTGAGTTATGTGCGCCCAGACGGGGTAATAATTCAAGCTCCTGACCCCCGGTACTATTGGCCTCAGTGCAAGGACCTCTCAGCAAATGTGCCTGTGCCTACAAAGTGGAGAGCCGAGCAGTGGTAGTCAATACTGCCACACCAGACTGTGAAGTGCCTTATTGATCCGCTAATATGGACATCCAGGACTCAGGTGCCCCACATTCATCAGTCTACAGTGTACTGGCCTTCCCAGAAACCATCGACTGGCCCACCAGATGACTTCAGATCCAGAGAGGACACCAGCCCAGCTGTATCCTGTTCATCGCCTGGTAATCGGATGACGTCGGACCAGCTGTTTTCTTTTTGTTCCTGTTCTAAGGTTCCATCTCCAGAGATGACATCAGCCCAGCTGTTCCCAGATGTGCCCTCCTGTGGTTCCTGGAAGATGTCTGCCCAGCTGTATCGGAAGAAATGCTGCCAGGGAGAGTCTTCGTCAGAGGTGCAGGTCGGTGCCGAATTTTTCGTACTACAAGTGGCTGGTAAGTCCGAACTTTCCTATCCTTATGACATTGCAGTACACACCCTACACTAACAGACTTCAAAATGTGTGAACTGTCCGCAAAGACTCTCCCCTTCGGGACTTTGGCCTGTTAGAACTGAGCTTCACCGGGCTCCGGCCCAGGAGAGACTCTTTATTGGACTAGCCTTCGGACATTGTGGTCACTAGTTGGGACTTTTAGGGCACTCCATCCCCCCAAATGTGTATTGTAAATAATGTTGTTGTTTTCTAATATAAATACTGTTTTTCTACCTTTTTTCTAAAAAAAAAATCTTTTTGGGATTCTACAGTGTTTTGATGGTAGGGGTTTAGGTAGACTGTGTATGCAGATTAGGAGCGTGTGTTGTCTTTCTTTTTCTTACAGGTGTTCCTGGGAAGACAGAAGAGAAGAAAAGAAGAGGAGGAGGGGCTCATCAGAGTTCCTCATCAGTGCTTTAGTGTGTTTAGAAATTTAAAGTACTGTGGTGTTATGGTTGTTATTGCTGTATTAACCCTTTCCTTCCACAGGTGTGGTTGTGGGGTAGGGAGGGGCAGTAATTTGGTTTTAACGGTGTGTGGTTGCAGGTTGCCCAAGGTGAGGAGGTCCCCGGGTTGTTTTTGTTTTGGGGTATTGGGTTAAAAAGGCAGATAGGTTTTCCCTAGAGGTTAGGGGATAGACAGGTTGTGGCCCTGACCTGCAGTAGGGACCATGAGTGCTGATCTATCAGGCTATGCTCTGATGGTTCTACCAGAGCCACTCAGGTGTCCATAGTAAGTGGATAGTGTAGAGGCTGATATGTCAGCTAAAGGCCTCTAGGCCCTTAGTGTTGCCTGCCTGTGCTTGCACATGCAGTGGTGGAGGGGGCCTGATCACCCCTCCACAGGTAACACATAGGGTGGATGGCCCAGGTTGGTAAATAATGACTGTGGACAGTCATTTTCCTGGTCAAGGGCGAGTGTAACCCCCTTGTTATCTGGGGTTACTAGAATCCCAGTAAGACCTAGTGGTAGGCAGGGAAGGCAGCTTGAGAAACTCCAGTTAAGTGGGTTTCACACTGTCTCACTCTGTTCTCAGTCTCAGCTGAGACTGAGGGATGACATCACCGATAGAACTTTCACAGCTGCATAAGCCACATTGGAATCTGCAGCAAAGGGAGTTAGGTAGAACATTGGGAGTTTTCAAAGAGAGAGTCTGCAGTTTGGCTTGAGGGAGTGAAGTTTGTACTCAAGTGGTGGAGACCACTGTTTTCGGGTCTCAGTGCCCCCTCCGGGGTGTAAAGATTCCCAGCAGATTCCTGGGGCAATCCCCTTAATTCTGCTTGTGGAGGAAAAGCTGCCTGTGTTAGTCCAGGATTTATTTTAGAAGATGGAAGATTTGTGAGTCGCCTGTGGGGCACCTGCAACTTAAGGGTGAGTGTCTGCTCTGGCTAAAAGGGCATATGTTTTCTTCACCCTGGGACTCATGTGAAAATCTAGGGATTGAACTACATATTGGGAAGCCTAGAGAAATGGGCCAAGCAAGTAAAAGTAGTGTCAAATCCCAGAGTTTTGTGAGATGCAGATAATATGTAGAGGTGATGTGACAGACGTCTACCCTTAATCTACATTTAGAAGTTCAGCAAAGGAATTGTTCAGTTTTTCCAGAGAAATGGCCGGGTATGGGCTGTGGGAGCTGGAGGTGGGTGGCCCCCCATCTTCAGTAACCAGGTCCACCTCCACGGATTTCTTCTGTGGTTTTCTACTTTGCCTCAGGCACTTGGCCAGTGATGGAGGAAGTACCCAGACGTGGGGTTGTGTGGTGCCCAGAGAGGAATAGATGCTTGATTCTGCAGAATTCTACAGGAAACAGTGCAATTCAGTGGCAGTTGTCACACAGGAAAATGTGACACACTGTGACACTGCAGCTGATCCTGCAGGAAACAATGCAAAACAGCGCAATTCAGTGACAGTTGTCACACAGAAAACTGTGACACTGTGTCTTATCCTGCTGGAAATGGTGCAATTTAATGACAGTTGTCATTCCACAAACTGTGACGCACTGTGACACTGTGTCTGATCCTGCAGGAAATGGTGCAATTCAATAGCAGTTGTCATTCAGGAAACTGCGACGCACTGTGACACTGCATCTGATCCTACAAGAAACATTGCAATTCAATGACAGTTGTCATGCATGAAACTGTGACACACTGTGACACCGCATCTGATCCTGCAGTAAGCAGTGCAAGTCAATGACAGTTGTCATGCAGAAAATTGTGTCACACTGCAACACTGCATCTGATCTTGCAGGAAACAGTGCAGTTCAGTGGCAGTTGTCATGCAGGACACTGTGGCACACTGCACACTGCATCTGGTCCTGCAAGAAACAGTGCAGTTCAGTGGCAGCTGTCATGCAGAAAACTATGACACACTGTGACACCACATCTGATCCTGCAGAAAACAGTGCAATTAAATGCAGTTGTTATGCAGGAAACCATGATGCACTGTGACACTGCATCGGATCGTGCAGAAAACAGTGCAGTTCAGTGGCAGTTGTCATGCAGGGAACTGTGACACACTGTGACACTACATCTGATCACGCAGTAAGTGAGTGAGTGCTAAAGCACTGCATGAATGCATGTAAATGAGAAGTGGAGTCATGCATACCATGCCTAGAGTCATACAAAATGCTTTTTGAAGGCACTTAAAGGCTGCTGGCACAGAACAAGCAAAAAGCACATTTTAACATTGCAAAAATTAGCATGGTTCCCCTTCCTTCCCATGCCCTGGCACATTTTCCCTGATGTCCCACCCCTTCCCACTCCTGTTAATGACATCCCTGATCTCCTCTAGTACCCCCTTCCTCTCCTTGTCCCGTTATGAATTTCACAGGTTCCCGGTAGCACCCCCCTGGAGTCCCCAACCCTCCTTGGTCCCACTATGGTGGCCAGTACATACCTTCATCTCAGCTGCTTGGCTGGCTATTATCTGACTCCCACAAATACTGGACTGACATACTGGTGGGTATATCGATTTAGTAGTTACAAGATGTCTCCGTAAATTCACAAAGTTGCCATCATTTTATAGAGACATCTTTGCAACTACTCTAGTCATACACTCGCTGGTATGTCAACACAGTGATTGTAAGAGACAGCCAGCAGCCAGCCAAGGAGTGAATGGAGTCTATTTGTCACCTGGCACTGTCGCAGCACTGGGATGCTTGGGGGTGCCACCAGACAGCACAGAGATTCATACCAGGACTAGAAGAGATGGGGAGGTACCACTGAATACCAGGGATGTCACTAATGAGAAAGAAGGATACCACGGGACACCAAGGAGATTCATACCAGGACCAGAAGAGATGGGGAGGTACCACTGAATACCAGGGCTGTCACTGATGAGAAAGGTGGGTACCACGGAACACCAAGGAGATTCATAACAGGACCAGAAGAGAGAAGCAGGTACCACTAGCCAGGGATGCCATTTATGGAATGAGGAAAGTGAGAGTGGTGTAGTTTGAATCATACACTGTGCAGTTACTCCACAGACCACAGCCTCCATCAAGTGTGTGAAACAATGCGTCATGACGATGAAATGTAGATTGGCAGGTAAGTGAGTGTTGGAGCCTTGCATGTTGAGTAGGCTCATTTTATGAATGCTGCAGTTCAGTGCTTCAGTACTAAGAGATTTGTACCTTGCAAAGAACTTACTCACTGTAGGGTAGTCCTTGGCATGTGTGGTCACTTCTGTGGCTTTATGATCATACAAAGGTTAGGACTTAGTTTTGCCAGAGCTCCCAAGGGGTATATTTGAAAGCTGTTGGAGCTATCCGAGGCTTAAGTTCTTAGTTTCCATGGTATCTTCCTTTATGCCATGTGCAAAGTAATGCAGGCACAAAGCCCTTTGTACACCACTTTGTGTGCAGTTCAGATATCGAGCCACTAGACCAGGGATGAGCCGATACTAAATTTTGCATTTGGTGAACATGCCAAATTCTGATGTTTTGAACATAAGCAAAAAAGATCTGAAGGAACTTGCTTTCCCATAGGCCCTTGGACATCATTGCACGGCACCTTTCACAGGGAGCACAGCACTGAGCTTGTCCAAGTTTGTGGTGAGCCACATGACCTGCAGCAGCCAATCAGTGATGCTGGAAATCGAGAACTCATCACACCGCACACATTTCAGTGACATTTCCAGGTCTCTCTCAGAAGAGGAGGAGCTGTGGCAGCAGCGGCCACTGAAGGGGGAGCTTTTCACGTATAAAAGAGCGACTTATGATCAGAAAACTTCAGAAATCATAACAGAAACACGCATTATTTAAGCAATAATGACCAAGAAGCTGATCATGTCCAAGAGATTAACGACTGGTTGGAGGGATGGGTGGAACGAGGCACATTCAAGGACCACCTCCCTCAAACTGGTCGTAATCTAAAGAAATGAATGGCTTTGATGTTGTTATTGTGATTATAGGCCTAACTACAACAACTTTCATTTTTGCCTTTTTTTAACTTACATTTTGATTTTAGCTGTGTGGCGTGAGCTGTGCATGCCACACAGCATCAACCAGCAGCTAGGTCATCATTTCTAAGACATTAATGCCCAATCCAATAGCCAATCAGGAGCCTCGTTAGGCTCATGAATATTTAATTAGACTTGCAACATTCCGATCTGCTCATTCTCACTCTATTTAACTCTCTAACAGAAAAAGTCGCAGAGGGAGGAAGTGCTCACAGTATCAGTCAGTACACCAAACACTCAAAAAGTGGGCACTCACCTCCTTGTAAGGATGAAAATGCCTCTCTGTAATTAATTTAAAAAAAGTGCTTTACTAAAGTGCCAATAGGATAAAAATATTCTGTTAGACAGTCACCTGATGTTTTTCAGATTTGATGCAGTCTTTTTTCAAAGGTTGCATTAACAATGTGTCCCTTTGTTTAAATAATGCATTTTTCATGCACATTGTATCCCAAAGCACTTTACAAGCAGTAGTGAAGTTATTGAATGTGTAGTGGTGATGAAATCATCCTGTAAAGTCCTGAAGCACAACATTCAGGTTCCACTTCTTCCATATTCAAGTACTTCCAGTTTCTCTGCTCGGGACAGAAAATGACCTATCCAAAAGCTGGCCTGCCAGCACAATTCCGGCAACCCAGGTTCGGGAACAAGCTTGGGTCATCTTAATGCCAGTCTGGGGAGCAGGATCAAGCATTCCACAGGACACTCTATGCCTCTGCGGAGGGAGGGAAGGGGACCACTGCCGCAGTGCAGCCACCACCTGGACGTCCACAGGTGATAGTGCAGGCAGGCTATGCAAATTTGGGGCTGGGGACTGTGGATTGGCTAGATAGACATGCATGCTCTGTGTGATCACGTCCCTCTACCAGTGTCCCTGTAAAAGAAAGAGAGAGAGAGAGAGAAAGCAGCTGAGCCCCCTCTGACAGCTGCGAGTGGCCCGTAGACCCTCCATTCTGCCAACTTAGGCACACTCCAGGAGCATCAAATGGATATTTATGGTAGGAACTGGTCCATCATGAAGTCCTCCACCGTGGGGAGAACATACCATGGGGCTACACTCCCAGAGCCAGGTAAGCCCTGGGAGATAGTGGGGGGATGGGGTTGCCTTCAAGCTCTGAGACGAACTGATGCCAGCTGATGGGGGGGGGAATAGAAAGTATAAATAAAACAAAAAAAAAGTGACCCACTCAAAAATGTAAAGCCTGTTCTGGAAATAAATGTATCTTGTATTTGCTGCCCAATTAGTCAAAGCCCCCACCACCACCACCACCACCACCACCACCACTGTCACAAGCAGCAGTAGTAGTAGCTTCTACAAAACAGGATGGGAGAAGGGAGTCAAGCAGCAAGCCCAAATCACAACTTCAGTTGTTTTCCATGCACATAAGTACAAAAATAATCAAAAGTATAAAAATGATCATATATTTAATTATTTCATATAATTTAAGAAAAAAATGACTCCCGTAGTAATGTTGTTTTGTCTTAAGGGATCCCTCACTATGTTTACACTTGGCAGTCATCTCAGCTGACAGCGATGCCCCGGAGAATGGACCCTATGTAAATTAATAGAATTTGGAACTTAGGCTCAAACTCTGTATCCGTGAGCACCCTGACTGTTATTCAGATCTGCTTCCAAGCAAGGGTGGAGCAGCAGCTAGTGAAACTAGTTAAAAAGGCAACCAGAAAAAAAAATATTTTTTAAACTTTTGAATAGAGTTTTAAGAACACCAAACAAAGTGAAAGCAGGCTTGTGAAAATTATCATATAAGCAACAGTTGTGGGAACTGCAACAGTAATGCTCAAGCAACCTCCGTAAAAAGGAACTGATTGTTGTGTGAACCTATTTCAGGTTCTGGAAGTGGAGGCACGGTTAGGGAGTGTAAACATAGGCATTCCTTAAGAATAAACAACATTACTAACTACAGTAAGTCATTTTTTCTTCTAACCCAAGAAGTCCCTCAGTGTTTATAGTTGACAGACTTTACAGCAGTACCCTAGTACCCTGGGAGGCTGGGTCCAGAACCTAATTAGGAAGAAAGTTTTGCAAGGCAGCAATTCCAAAGCTGGCATCCCTTCTGGACTGTATGTCCAAACAGTAGTGTTTTGTGAAGGTGTGTACTGTCTTCCAGGTAGCTGCTTTGCAAAAGTCCAGCAATGGATGGGATGCCCCTTGAGGAAGCCACAGAGGCAGAGATGCTCAATGTGGAGTGTGCCCTTAAGCCTCCGTGGCAGTTTCCCAGCTTTACAATAACAGAACTGAATGCCAAAGACTGCACAGTGAGAGCTAGATCTCTTTGTTGCTGGTTTGCCTTTGTCAACCTCACCATAGGTAACAAAAAACTTGATACACTAAGACCTGACATCTTTTGCCCAGGCCATGTAGACAGTATTCAGTTTAAGTCCAGGCAATGCAACTTTTCCTCACCTGGGTTGGAATGTTCTGGATAGAGTACAGGGAGAGTCACTAATTGATTCAAGTGGAATTCAAATACCACCTTAGAGAAAAATATGAAAAATCTAGAGCACCAGTTCTGGATAGCATAGACTAGTACTGTATACTAAACCACATATTGCACAATGTTTTATAGAGAAAAACTTTTTTTTATTTCACTCCAGTGCAGTACAAAAATATCATGATATTTATCACAATAGAACAGTACAAAAATGTAAGTGCAAGTATTTGGCAAGACTACGTCAGCGATAAAAGTAATAAAAAGCTAATTTGCTGCATTACTACATAAAGAGACAAATAAAGAAGAACATGGAGAGATGGCAATTCATGGTGCTATGGCAAACACCCTCACGGGTGAAAAAGCCTTACGTTTCGCTACGTCTGGGCGGAGCTTCTTCAGAGGCTGAAAAGGCTAGCATAACATTCCCTATTTTATAGCACAACCAATTAATTAATTTACAACAAATTACAAAGTGCTGCCTTCTCCTGCTTATTTAATTATACATTCACTGCACATCTATTAACGATTCTAAAAAACGAGGGGATCTTAACTATCCACACTGCTTAACTCGTCCCTATCTATCCAAAAACACACAAACCGTGAAAGGAGGCAAGTTTGACAAAGCAGTGAGTTAAATACACACAACGAGAGCAGCACATTATCAAAGTTAATTTAAATAGTTTAGATTTACTCAGACCAATCTCCTATAAATCTATCCAAACTGTATAAATACAAATAAATACAATTTAAAAAAAAGTGTAAACAAGTTTTCCCAGTACCAACAAAACTTTGTCATTGTTTCACTTATAAAACTATTCAGCAAAATCATGTAGTCCCAAATATATATTGCATTACATGTAGTCCTTGAGCATGTTCCGTTTATTCTTCGTGGTTCCCTTTTTCCCCCTGGTTTCATTGCTTTTCTTTTTCCGTTTTTGATTTCTGCATTTATTCTTTCACTTATTTCTAACCATAAGGCAAATGCTGAAACACATCAAAAAAGGGGAGACCTAAATCATTCTGCACATCTACACATAATTTATCAACTATTCTTTATCCTTTACGTGCTGATAACATATATTAAAAAAGAATAGCAAGAACAGATCTCTATTATCTATTGCACTTTGACGTTTATTACCACATTTATGCATGGCATTTTACATACAAATCATATATAGTGCACTAATCCAACAGAATCATTTAGACCAGGGGGACGGCAAGCCCAGGTTTTAAATATCCATCTTGTTTCTATTAGGCTAACCATTGCCTCCCAATCTCCCCCTCGGGTATTTTTTTTGCACTTTATATATACCAAAAAAAACTGATCTTATGTATACTTTTATTCTTTCCCTGTACGTCTGCCTATGGCATACTTCACATTTTCATCCCTCCAAGCTCTAACATGCTGTCCAGTACGTGTTTTCAAGCACCGACTAGTACGACCTATGTAAAATGCCTTGCACTGACACATCATTATGTAAACCACTCCTTCTGTGTTACAATTAATGAAGGAATTACAGTAGATGTATCCCCTCCCTCTTAGATGGGCCACAGAACTCCCCTGTGTTAAGAAACTACAGTACATACAGTGTCCAATTTTTTTTGTTTATGTTAGGAACAACCCATTGTGATTTTTGCTCTAATTTTGGTTTAAATCGTGCCGAAACAACTTTATTACCAATATTATTCGCTCTTCTATATATATTAGGTTTTTCCCCAGAAATATACAGTAGTCTAGAATTGGTGGATAAAATGGACCAATGTTTGGATATAATTTCTCTCAACTTATGAACCCCCAAAGTATAAGTGGTAATGAATCTGGGACAGTCTATACCCACTTGTTTGTCCTTAACTTTAGGAACCAATATAGCAGATCAATCAAGCTTTTTAACTGCTTCTGTTGCTGCAGTCAGTATATCATTAGAATAGCCTCTCTGTTTAAACCTGTCTATTCCTTCATTCTCCCTCTGTTTGTACATTTCCCCATCAGTACAATTCCGTTTAACACAAATTAACTGTCCCTTAGGTCTAGCTTTAATTACGTGTTTCGGATGAAATCTTGTAGCGTGAAGCAAAGTGCTGCGATCTGTACTTTTGGAAAATAAATCAGACATGATGTTTTCATCACTATCTCTGTATAACCTAACATCCAAAAAACTGATTTCATGTTTACCTGCAGTTAACACAAATTTGAGAGCCAAACTACTATCATTAAGAAACTGAACAAATTCCCTGAGTGTATCCTCTCCCCCTTTCCAAATGCTAAGTATATCGTCAATAAAATGCCTCCATAAATCCACCTCGAAAAAGAAAGGATTCATGGAGGGGTCCCTAATCACTATATATTCCCACCCAGCCAGAAATAAGTTTGCATAACTCGGTGCAAAAGACCCACCCATTGCTTCCCCCCTCACTTGTAAATAATATCCACCTTTAAACGTAAACATGTTGAATTTAAGAATAAATCGTGATAATTCCCATAACAGTTCTGTATGTGGATTATTTACATCATCTCTTTGATTTAAAAAAAATTCTAATGCCTCCAATCCCTCATTGTGTGGAATGCATGTGTAAAGGGACTGCACATCTAGTGTTGCATAACTTGAATCTTGATCCATATAGATGTCATCTACCACATTTAGCAAATCTGCTGTATCCCTGATATAAGATGGTATTTTTTGTACAAGTTGTTTCAAATGTGCATCCATGAAAATAGATAATGGCTCAGTTAATCAGCCAATGCCTGAAATGATGGGAGGTCCGGGCGGTTTATCTAAACTGTTATGTATCTTAGGAAGAACATATATGGTAGGTGTTACCAGTTTAGCAACAATCAAAAAGCATTTTTCTTTTTTTATTTAACCATCCATTTTCCATTGCCCAACTAACTATTCTTCTATGCACTGTTTGAAAACACCTGTAAGGTTACCTGTGAGTTTCCGATAAAACGTGGCATCTGACAACTGATTCGATATTTCTTTTTCACAATCAGAACTATCCATAACTACCACTGCTCCCCACTTATCAGCAGATTTTATAACTATGGCTTTATCATCCAGAAGTGATTTTAAAGCTTCATTTTCAGATGCTGTAAGATTATAATATACTGTACTTTCCTTTCACAGGTAGTATCCAAATCCATCTTCATCAGGTCATTCTCACAAATGTTCAGAAAGATAGTGATTGAAGTGTTGGGTGACATACAAAAAAAAAAATAAATCACCTAAAGCATAACTAGGACAGAGGTCCAGAACCTATAGGAAAAATAACACTTAAAGAGCCACTGACACCTCCAGAAGAACTTTGAATAACATAATATTTGGACACAAAACAGCTTATATTTTTCATGAACTCTGTATTTCTTCTTGCCATTATTTATTACTGAGATTTTTTGCAAAAACAGGATCTTTGTTCCTTGAAGGTTCATCAGGTCCCAATGCTTATTCCCAACCTGATGTCACAATACTCTGCTTGTGGCATCACATTTATTCCAATGGCACCACCTATGATGTCACTGCAAAGCATTATGATTTCAAGTAGGGAGTATGCTGAAGGGGCAGATGGACTCTAAGGGATAAAGATCCTGTTTTTGTGGATACTTTCTTAGACTAATAGGCGGCAGTAGCAATCTATAGAAGGTAAATGGCATGTGTGCTTGTTTCTGAGTATTATGTTTTTCAAAGTTTTCCTAGAGGCATTAGCAGCTCTTTAAATTATTTACCATTAATTTTATACTGCTTAAACAGAGATGCATATAGCCATCGTATGGATTTTATCACATCCTTTATTAGTTAAAGAACACTGGTGAGACCTAATCTAGAGTACTGCATCCAGTTGTGGAGGCTGCATCTCTAGAAGGACATAGACAGAGCAGAAGCAGTTCAGAGAAGAGTGACAAAAATGGTGCAGGGGCTGCACCAAGAATCATATGAGGGGAGACTGGAGGATCTCAATATGTATTCCCTGGAGGAGAGGAGAGAAAGTATTTTAAATACTTCAAGGGTGTATATATAAGGTACAAGAGGGTAGCATCTTTCAAAACAAGCATTTGCCAATGCTGAATGTTTGCTTGCTGGTATTAACACTGGAAATGCAGGAGTTAGACAGATGCAGAATAGGAATGGCAATGAAGTATTGAACTTCACGCCAACCCCGCCTCCACCTTGCAGAAACGGACAGGCATTGGGGTATGCGTTTGGGTCATTGCCCATAATGTTCATGCCATTTCACCTCACCCTATCCTGCAGACATCGACAAAGGTTGAGGTGTGCCTTGGGGTGTTTAGCTTTACAGTCACCCCATTCCAAAAGAAAAAATTACTCACCTTACTAATGTTGTTTCTTCTAATCGAGTCTTGCTATATTATGACAATTGCAGTTTGTCCCACCATTAGAACTGCTCCGGAGGTGAAATAGTTAACTCCATTCCATGAATGGAACTTTGAGCACAAGCTCTAAAATAGAAGCTCTGTCTGTGGAGATTCAAACCTGAACTGTCAACTGTCAGATCTTCTGAGCAAAAACTCACTAAGGTCTGTGTGGAGCTGTAACCTACACTAGCCAACTGGCTACCTAAATAATCACCATTGCTGGTCCCAACACCCAATACTCAAGTCAGGGGACCAGAATTACTAATACAATTTTAACAAAATGAGAATAAAATAAGAGAATAATAAAACACTACACCCCAAACCCCAAAAAGGGTGAACCTTAAAAAAGGGCATAAAATAGTGCCCAGACTAGGTTGCCCACACCCTACCCAAGTAGAGGTTCTGAGAGGGGCAGGCTGGGGGGAGGTCATATAGCAAGACTCATTAGAAGAAACAACATTACTAAGGTGAGTAATTTTTCTTCAAACAACATGAAGTCTTGCTATATTATGACAATTGCAGACTACACAGCAGTACCTCCATGGAGGAGGGCAGAACCTACTTAGGAATAGGCTCTGAAGAACAGCTGTAGCAAACCGAAAGCATCTTCTCCTAGCCTGACATCCAGGAGTAATGCCTGTGACAGTGTGTACCATTTTCCAAATAGCAGCCTGGCATATCTCCAATATAGGGATGTCTCTGGCAGCAGCTAGAGACGCGCTGTACCTCTGGTAGAATGAGCCCTCAAGCCAGAGGGGGATCTCTGCCCAGTTTCTGATAACAAATTGGATACAGAGACAATCCACCTGGCAATTGATCTCTTAGTGGCAGCTTTCTCTTTCCCAACCTCACCAAAAGTGAGGAAAAGTTGGAGGGATTCGAACCTGTGACCCTTGGTACGTTCTATATAGTAACTAAGAGCCCTCTTAACATCCAGGCTGTGCAATGTCCTCTCACCAGAAGAGGAGTGTTCAGAGAAAATTACTGGAAGGGAGACAGATTGGTTAAGGTGGAAATCTGAAACCACCTTAGGCAAAAACTTCCTGTTAGTCCTGAGGACTACCTTATCCCTGTGGAAAGAAATAAAGTCAGTTTCTACTGACAAGGCTTGCAACTCACCTATGCGTCCAGCAGAAGTGATAGCCACTAGGAAAACAGATTTCCCAAGTTAGATACTTCAGCTCTGCAGAAAACAGAGGTTCAAAAGGGGGTTGCATTAACTGGGCAATGCAAACATTAAGGTTCCAGGCAGGGGCCCGATCCCGAAAAAGTGGATTAGTATGGAGTAATCCCTTAAAAAACTTGGAAAACACAGGGTGAGCGGAAAGAGAGGATGACTTTCCTGCTGAAACAAAAGCAGAAACAGCTGCCAAATGAACTCTCAGGGTAGCTGGTCTGAGGCCCAAGGAATTAAGATGGACCATGTAATCTAACACAATGGGCAAATCAGCAGATTCTGGGGAAATATGCTTCCCAGCACACCAAATGGAAAACCTTTTCCATTTAGAATTATAAGTAGCTCTAGTGGAAGGCTTCCTAGAAGCCTTTAGGATTTAAAGGACACCCTGAGAGAGGTGTAAGTCAGCAAACTAACTCCTCAAGAGCCAGGCATTGAGGTTGAGGGATTTGAGGTTCGGATACCAAACTCTCCCGAGCACAGGTTAATAGGTTGTGATTCCTGGGAGGGAAGGGGAAGATGGACTGTCAGGGACAGAAGGAGTGGGTACCAGGGCTGCCTGGCTCAATCCAGGGCAATCAGGATCATCCTGCAAGGCTGAGATCTGATTTGACTAACACTTTGAATAGAGAGGAAGGGGGAAAGCATAAAGAACTTCCTTCCCAATCCAGGAGAAGGGTGTCCAGGGGACTGAACCCAACACTGGAGGCCTGCAACAGAACAGTGGAAGTTGGGATTGTCTGGGGCTGCAAAAGATCTATCTGCGGGTGCCCCAACTGGCAAAGACTATCCCAATACTTGAGGATCCAGGGACCATTCGTGATGGCCCTGGGAAATCCTGCTGAGAGCATCTGCTAGAACATTGTCCTTTCCTGGAAGGTGAACTGCTATGAGGGAAGTGTTCAGGAATAGGCCAGAGACCACAACTTATTGCCTCGGAGCACGGGGTCAAGACCGAGTGCCCCTGCTTGTTGATGTACCACATTGTTGTGGTGTTGTCTGTTCTGACTTGTACCACTTTGTTCTGAACAGATGCAGAAAATGCTTGAAGAGCTAAAAGACAGCTCTGAGCTCCAGCAAATTGATGTGGAGCAGAGATTCCTGGGGACCACACTCCTGAGGTGAGGTCGCCATGTGAGCTCCCCACCCCAGAAGGGAGACATCTGTAGTGAGAGTCAAAGTGTGAGCAGGGGAATGAAGGGACCCCAATCCAAATTGCTCTGATCCTGCCACCACTGGAGGGCCTGGATCAAGGTCGAGTCACTGGGACCAACTTGGAAAGGGGGTCTCTTCTCTGAGACCAATAGGCTCTCAAGTGAAACTGAATGTCTCTCATCTGAAATCTTGCTCCCTGCACAACAGCTGTGGATGCAGCCATGTGCCCCAGGAGCTGCAGAAAGTGTCTTGCTGGTCGAGAGACCTGCAGAGAAGGAGGAGGCCAGAGCCACTAAATTCCTTACCCTTTCTAAGGAAGAAAAGCCTGGCTAGGTTTGTGTCCAATTCTGCCCTATAAAGGTGAGTACCTGGACTGGTTCCAGAACTGACTTTGTAGATTTAGCAGAAAGCCCAGGGAGGCGAGAAGCTGCTGGTGACTTGCAGGTGAGATTTTACTGTTCTGGGACTGCCTACAATGAGCCAGTCATCTAGATAGGGAAAACAGCAATCCTTTGCCTCCTTAAGTGAGCCACTGCTACTGCCAGACATTTTGTGAATACCCTTGGGGCAGAGGTAAGGCCGAAGGGCATTGCTCTGAACTGGTAATGACCTGAGGGCAGTTCGAATCTGAGGTACTTTCGATGGGAGCTTCTGATTAGGACGTGAAAATAGGCATCCTTGAGGTCCAGGGAAGCTAACCAGTCCCCTGGCCTTAGAGAGGGTAAAATCATTGCCAGAGTTACCATTTTGAACTTTGGTTTCAAAAGATGCTTGTTCAGATACCTGAGGTCTAAGATGGGCCACCATTCTCCTGTCTTTTTTGGGTTAAGGAAGTATCTGGAATACAGACCCCTGCCCTGGTGCAGGGGAGGAACCCTTTCTACTGCTCTGAGAGCCAACAGGGTTGAGACCTCTGCTTCTAGAGCAAGGGTCTCTGAAGAACTTGCAGGTAGAAAAATACTGGTTCTCATCTTGGGAAACTTTTTGAAGCTGAGAACAGACCCTGGCTTACTACTTCCAGAACCCACTTGTCTGAGGTTAAAGACGCCCAGTTCTGACTGAAGTAAGCCAACCTGCCCCCTACTGGTAAAGGAGAATCGGCCCTGGGCACCTCATCAGGGTGCCTGCTTAGCAGGTGCTGTAGGCTGAGGGGTGGGAGCAGGCCTGCCCACAGCCCGTCTGCCTCTGCCTCTGAAGAAGCCCCTCTGAGCATAAGCAGAGGAGGCCTGAGTCTGATAAAAAGGCCTGTGAAAAGGCCTACCCCTACCCCTTGGGGTATGCCTCTGGGGAGTGGCTTGCCACTCCTTAGCTTGGGCACTTTTGTAAGTGGTCCCATATTCATCCATCTTTTCATGTAATTCTCTGTCTGCTCCCCAAACAGAGAATTTCCCACCACAGGAAAATCCATAGCCTTAGTTTGGGTATCCCAGACAGGCTTAGTACACCTGAGCCAGGCCAACCTACAAAAAGCTACAGATGTGGCCATGACTCTAGAGGAAACATCATTAACATCCACAGCAGCATGAAACTGCACCTTAGAAACCTCAATGCCATCGGCAGCCACCTGTTCTAGTTCGCTAACTAGCTGGCCAAGGGCTTGTTTGGCTAATTCCATAACAGTATCCCATCTAGATTTCTGATACCTTGCTACATGCCTATAATTTGCTTGCCTGAGTCCCAAGGAGGCTGCCATGTATTGTTTTTTAGCCATGGCATCAATCTTCCTGAGTCCTTGTCAGGAGGATGTGGCCAGGGAATATTAGTTTTATCACAGGCTGCAGCCTGAACTACCCCAACATGACTGCATTGCTGAGAAAGGAATTCTGTATCAGGACCTGACAATGTGTACCTTCTGTCCATCTTTTTATCTACAGGAGACACAGAATTAGGAGTTTTTAAAATTTTTATTGTTTGTTTCCTAAATGACTTATGCAAAGGAATAGACAATCTCCTAGACTCTGGAATATCCATCCTTTCTACAAAATCAGGTTCCTCTTGCTCATCCACAGCTTCCTCCCATGGGAGCTGGAGGGATTCAGCAATCCTTTTTATAAAACAGAAAAAGAGAAGGGGACTCAGAAAGCCTAGGGGGAGATTGTAAGGGTCAGTCTGGGGAGCTGTCCGGTTCAGTGGGCACACTCAGACTCTCTCAGTCACATTCACACTGATCACCATCATCCCCCCCGTGCTCTTGGTTCATAAAAATCTCCAACATCATATTCCTGAACCGGTGGAACCGGCCGAACCGACCTTTTACCAGACAGTCGCGGTTCGGACGGAACCGGAGAAAGTGACTGACAATTTGTATAGCTTTTGTTAGTTCTGCAGCAGTTGAGAAGGAATTTTGGACTCATACCTGCTGATTTTCTCTTTTTTTTTTTGTTTACTTTTGCCCGAGGAAGTCTAGCCTGGTCAGAGCACTCCCTCGGTTCGGTTGGCACCGAACCGGGCTGCTCCATCCAGGTCAGCGGACTTTTGGCCTCTCGTTCCTGAGCCTGCCCACCTCTTATCCAGGGTGGCTGCAGGGAAATTTTATAAATCTGGCAGTCTGAATGAGGTGGTCAACTCCCTAGACATTAAACACTAGAGTGGGCTGGGCCTTGGCAAAGGCTTCCCACAGACACTACAGTGTTGAAACCCAGTGGCCCAGTTTTTCTTTTGGGTTTCTGACATGATGCCAGCTCTAACCAAGAAACTTGCCCTTTAACGGCAGTGCCAGGTAAGACACCCTTATCGGTTCCCAAATCAGGTCACGGGTCATGGAAAACCGTAATGAAATCCTTTTTTAGAACCGATAAGAACCGGAACCGCACTTAAAAGCTTTAAATGCTTACTCTTTAAGGTTTTAATTAACCTGATCGGTTCGAATCAACCGATAAACATTTACAAGTTCCACACAGAATAAAACCTGTCTATTACTTATATACCACAGACAGAGCTTGAACCGATCGGTTTATGTTAAAATAATTATACTAGCGGTTTAATTTAACCGGAAAATACTGTTTAAACCGAGAAATGAACAAAGCAGTAGGAGAAATCTCCGGAGCGACTGTTCAGTGAGGCGGAGTAAAGAATCTGACAGTTCAGGTTTGAATCTCCACAGACAGAGCTTCTATTTTAGAGCTCGTGCTCAAAGTTCCATTCATGGAACAGAGTTAACTATTTCACCTCCGGAGCAGTTCTAATGGTGGGACAAACTGCAATTGTCATAATATAGCAAGACTTCATGTTGTCTGAAGGACATACGCTGAAATGGGTGCGGTACAGGAGAATGGGGTAAACTCTGGGGCTGAAGAGTCCAAGGCACACCTTGATGCCTGTCACTGGCTGCAGGGTGGTGGGTGGGGGTGGAATGGCATGAGCATTACAGTTGGCAATCCAAAGGCCCACTCCTGATGCCTGTCAGTCTGTACAGGGTGGGACGTTATGGTTAGAAACCCCAACGCCCCGGGCGTCTTTTGGTATTTGTACTACAAATTTTCAACGTGGCCTTTTTGTGACCCACGCCTCATGAAAGCATTTGGGACCTCTTCTCAGGAACAGTGGCACTATGGTTTGTTAATGTGTCCCGAACTTTGAGTTCCCACAGTGACTATGTCATTCTACGTCAGATGTACGAAAACACAGATCAGGCAGGATGCAAAGAATGACAGCTGTACCATTCATATGGAGGTGTGAAGAGGTGGCTATGTTGGAAATCTGTAGTGAAAATATTAAAAATGCTTGAACTTCTGAGCGTCCATGGAAACTGTGCAACACATGCATGTAACAGTCATTTCATGGAATTATTTCACCAAATTTTCAACATAGGCATTTTGTGACCTCTGCTTATGAACACTGTCACTATGATTTTCTTAATCTGTCCCGAACATTGATTTCCCACAGCGACCACACTATTCTGTGCCATATGTGTAAATGCATATTTCAGGCAGGATATGATAAACAGCAGCTGTACTGTTCATAAGGAGGTGTGAGAAAATGTCAATGTTGAAAATCTGAGGTGAAAATATTACAAATGTGCTAAATTATGAGGGTGCATGGAAACTGCGCAACATATGCTCGTAAAACAGTTATTTCATGGACTTTTATCACTAAATTTTCAACATAGGCATTTTAGCACCTCTGCTCATGAACAATGTCACTGTGATTTTCTTAACCTGTCCCGAACACTGACTTCCACAGCGACCTCGCTATTGTGTGCCAGAAGTGCGAAAACACATTTTGGCCAGGATGTGAAAAATGACAGCTGTACTGTTCATAAGGAGGTCTGCAAAAATGCCAATGTTGAAAATCTGGAGTGAAAATACTACAAATTTATGAAGTTACGAGGGTCTGTGAGAACTGCATAACACACACTCGTAACACACGCAGTCATTTTATGGACGTTCGTCACCAAATTTTCAACAAAGGCATTTTAAGACCTTTGCTCATGAACAGTGTCACTGTGATTCTCTTAATCTGTCCCAAACACTGATTTCCCACAGTGACCATGCTTTTCTGTGCCAGAAGTGCAAAAACACATTTCGGCCAGAAAGTGAAAAATGACAGCTGTACTGTTCATAAGGAGGTGTAGAAAAATGCCAATGCTAAAAATCTGGAGTGAAAATATTATAAATTTGAGAAGTTATGAGTGTGCATAGAAACTGCACAATGCACACTCGTAAAACAGTCATTTTTGATTTCACCAAATTTGCAACATAGGCTTTTTGAAAACCCACCTCATGAACAGTGGCACTGTCATTTTGTTAATCAGTCCAAAAAGATGATTCTGCACAGTGACCGTGAAATCACCTTTTGGGACCGAATAACGCCATGACAGTGGCTGAATTCATGAGGAGGGGTCTCAATAACCCCATATTGAAAATTTGGTGCCAAAAGTCAAACAAATGGCCGAGATATCCACATAAGTTGAAAAAACTCTATTTATGCCATTGTACAGCTTACTGGCTTTTCTTCAGTTCGTGATCGACTTTGAAGAGTGCAGACATGTTTCCAGTCCACTGAAGGTCATTGCACCAGGCTCCAGAGGTAAGTATGGGGTGAGGGGTGTGGGAGGGGGTGCATAGAGAGTGGTGTGGGTTGGGGGAAGGGCACGAGAGACTGCGAGGGACCGTTTTCTTTGTTTCAAGGACACAAATTAAACTAAAGACATCACGGGAAGGGTTTTTTTTTTCAGGTTTGTTTTTTGCACACTGGGGTGGGCTCCCAGTGTGCCACCTGTGTTTTGGGGGAGGAGGGACTGAAGCCAATGGGGATTGGGCCCCCCATTGGCAAAGAAAGACTGTTTGGGGGGCATGATGCCAAGGGGGATTGGGCACCCCTTAAGCACACAACAAATGGGGGGGACATTATGTTGATGGGGAGTGGGCTCCCCCATCGGCAAATGAACTGTGTCAGCGGCATTCTGACAGGAGGATTGGGCACTCCCTTCAACTTTTATGGGGCTCTGACGCTGCGGCTATGCCACCACCATGTTGACGGGAATGTTACACTAGGCAAGGTACCGCTCTGCAATGACGGGTCACTCCCTCATTGCAGCAGAATGGCTGACACTGCAATGACAAGGTGGACCATGATTGCGGTGGTGAAATCGTTTCAAGTTGGTGGCACTTCTGCAGAACCAGTGTCATCAGGACACTGGGCCTGCATTGGGTGAACACTGCCAAGTCCACAAATGCAGTGCTGGCATTGGCTGCCACAGTGCCACACCTTCACAACCTGCTTCTCTCCTAAGCTGTCACATAATGTTTCTTGTGCAAGCGTGCAAACAAACATAAAAAAAGATATTCAAGAACAAGGGGCCATGATATGAAGATGGGGAGGGCTGACTTATGGTAGGTGAAAAAGTATTTTTTCATGGAAAGGGTGGTGGATCCATGGAACAGCCTCCCGGTATGGGAATTCAAAAATGCATGGAACAGACATAAAGGAACTCTAGTGATAGGAAAGAGAGAGTAAGCTGCAGATCATGTAGGATCTGCGGTATATGGAACAGGTAGTAGACTAGGTGGGCCACGCGATCCTCATCTGCAATCAAATTTTATGTGTCTATGTTTCTAGTACTGTACTTCAGAACATGGGCTCATTGAGGGGTGAAAGAGAGCTGATCTCCAGGCAGGAAGCATTTCCTGAATGCTCTGCATTTCGGCTCTGCTAATTCTGTAAATAACAAAAATGCAGCTGAACAAACTTTCCAAATAATACTGGGAATGACCTTCTTAGGTCACCAGCTCTCGATCAATTTAAAATTTACTCTGGTGCAGCAAATAAATGTGGCTTCTGCAGCTGTTAAGTCTAATGCTGGAAAAGCAGGGAAGGCCGATGAATCCTCGTGCTCAGCAGCTGCAAAGGCTACAAAACCCTTGACAAGCACTCCATGGCAGCAAATATTAGCCATGATGCAATCCATGGACTCAAATTTTGGCTCAAAATAACATGATGCATCTATCATTGACTTGACCAATGCTGTACAAGACTGTGATAAGCACTCTATTTCAACCCAGGCAGCCACCACAACGTTGACAAAGGAAGACATGCAACTCTGAGGCTGACTTGAGGCCCTGGAAAATGAGGTTAAATCTGGAAACCTGTGGTTTGTGGGCATGCCAGAAGACGCAGAGGGCTCCAATTTACTTATACATAGATACATAGACAGTGTCGGCAGATAAGGGCCTATGACCCACCCAGTCTGCCCATTTGAGCTTGTAAGTTCAGTTTGTTTTCCTAGAAGTCTGTTGCCCCTTACCCCTGACCTCTAGAATTCCTTTATGTCTATCCCATGCATTCTTAAATCCCGTGATTGTTTCAGCCCCCACCACTTCCTCTGGCAGGGTGTTCCACTTGTCCACCACCCATCCCACTTACTTTTTTAAAGGACTGGCTGCAGGCCTCAATCACCTTACCTGAGAACATTGATTAGCATGCTTTGAGAAGAACCTACAGAGTGAACCCCAGAGAGCGGCCTGCGGACATCACTGCTCCTCGGACGGTTCTGTTGAGACCACTGGGTTCAGAGGTTCAGGATCTAATTCTTTCAGTGGCTAGAGCCTTGTACCCACTACTAATAAATGAGATGAGATGAGATGTGGATGTAAAATGTTCCCTGGATCTAGCCTATCAACCCAAATCTGCAGAAAGCATTTTGATTGGCTTAGACAGAAGCTTTGAACCCTTTTCTCCTGCCGGCCCACCTCAGGGTTACCTATGCCAGAAAATCTTGGCAGTTTACAGATCCAAAAGATGCTGGGGAATAGCTGGAGAAGATAGAGAAAGAATTTGCCCCCAGAGAAACAGACATGGTTGGCGAAGAAGACGCTGGAGATGAATCTGGTGAAGACTGAATTTATGTCTGGCAAGCTTCAGTATTTTTTATACATAGTACTAGTGACTGGGACTTGTGTGACACTGAACCATAATATTTGCATCTAGAGTAAAGGGACTGTTAATATCTCTGTCATATGGTTTAGTTATTACTTTCCCAATAAGGAGGGTGGGGATATATGGTTTTGTGTATTTTGGAAAGAGATCTCAGTGCTGGCCATTTTGATCTTAAAGATGTTTTTTTACTAACCTCTGGATAAGTTCCCCGACTCGCTTGCTAGAGAGAGCTAGTATCATGTCCTGTTTAGCAATCATAGGCTTTTCTACTTTAGTCGGAATGCCTGTTGCTCCAACTGCTAAGTTGCATAACTGTGTTAGGAAGCTGATCATTTACAGTATATGTTAATCCCAGAGTTTTAGAGTTGGAAAAGCTGATGTGGATTTTATACCTAGTTAAATGAAGTAGGGTTCTAGAAAGCACAATGTTTCTTAATTTCAAGTATATTAACATGCTACGTGGATCAATAGCAGTCTGTAGGGACTGCGGCATCATACCTAAGTAAATTCCACCACTTCTGGACATTCCACAGCTGTTGAGATGGCTGGCATTTTCGAGACATTGTAAGTATACAGATTTTGGGTTTACCCCTCTTTCTGTTGTCAAAGATTACAGGGGTATGTGTTCTGATTATCAGCTTTATGTATGGATGTATTCCTCACTGCTTTTATTACCCTGTATGAGGAAATGTGTATATAATTTGCATAAAATAATAAACACAAAGTTCAAGTTTATTGCAGGAAAAACTTCACTGAGCAAGCTCATTCACAAGGAGGTCCAGATACATATACACAGCCATGAGAACGTTACATAAGGGATTCATTGGCAATAAGTAACTGATTAAAGTACATACATAGATTACAAAAAGAAACATTACATGATAAGGTGCCACCTAGCAGCACTAGATCCAGTTAAGAAATTGTTTCTTCTGTCCAAGCTAACACAAGGGGCAAAATTTACACATAGCACAGGTATGGGAAATAAATATGGATAAAAACGCAAGGACAAGTGAGAATAGATAAAAGGAAGGGTAGGGTAGAGGATTAGCAGGAGGGAAGGCTTGGAGGTAGGAAGGGTGGGCGGGGGGTATGATAAAGGTAGGAGAACTGGGGGCTAAGGGCAGTGAAAGCAGGTAAAAAGAAGAAGAAGAATAATCAGTATTTATATAGCACTTTTCATGCATCCAAAGCACTTTACAAGCAATGCTAGACTGGTAGTGAAGTGACTGAATGTGTGGTGGTGGCCATATCGCACATCATCACCCACACACAGCCTGGGTAATTGCATGAACCGGTTTATGGGAAGGGGAATGTTGGCCAGGACACTGGGAATGTTCCCTACTCTTTGCGAAGAGTGCCCTGGGTTCTTTTACTTCCACCTGGACACCCACCAGGACAACACCAGGATGGGCAGAAGGGACCTCAGTTTAACATCTCATCCGAAGGACGGCACACCCCAGCAGTACAGCACCCCCCAATACTGCACTCGGATGCCAGCGATTTTTAGGTGCAAGTCCAATCCCAGTGTGGGACGAGAACCCACAACCTTCTGGTCCAGAGGCAGATGTGCTACCAACTGAGCCAGGCTGACACCTGACAAAAGGGGTCTTAACAATTAGCAAATGTAAGCCATATGCCGGTTAGGTAGTTTCGTTCCTGACAAGGAGAGGACAAGGACGTTCAGTGCACATGTGAATGTCTTGGAGTAGGGGGTATGCTTAATGGCAGCTGCAAATATCTTTCATTTTAGAAGCTGCTAGTGATTTGAAAAAGTTAATGGAGACGTGGCTAGTTAGTTTCAGTATGGATTGGAGATGATTCCAAATAGTAGTCGGGGCATACTAAATAGCTCATTGGCCAAAGGTAGTACGGGTCCCAGGGACAGCTAGGAGGATGTAATTCAATTTCCTAGGGGAGTATGTGCAGTGTAGGTGATGTGGATGAGAGACATTAAGTAACTTGGCAGTTTGTGGTGGAGTATCTTGAGGGTCCAGATACCAGCATGGAGCAGGCGTCTGGTGGCGAGTGAGGTCCAACCAACAGCTGCATAAAGATCGCAGTGATTGGTTCAGTAATGGGAGATAGTGATGAGCCTAAGGGTATGATGATTAAGCAATAAGGCATGACAGGGTGTGTGTTATCGTGTAATAACGTCACTCCTGGGGTGGGTTGAAGCACGAGGTGAAGCCGAGTGCTTCTACCACCCCAGGAGTGACGTTATTACATGATAACATACATCCCTGGAGTGCCTTATTGCTATTATACAATGGCTCGTTGTCATACAAAATTAAAAAAAAATAAAAATAAAAAAATGATTTTAAGGAATCTAAAAGATCGTGATCCATAGCATCCAAAAGCAATACAGTGATGTTATTGTGTAATAACATCACTGTGTCAGGCACACTTTGACCAATCAGAGTCCAGGAAATTTTCTTGCCATTGTATAATAAAGAATATCCAGCTTGCTTAGGTCTGAGATTGCAGAGGAGGTATAGATTAAGTCTTCATAATCAAGTAATGGAAGGAATGTGGCCTGGACAAGCCTGGTACAGGTCGTAAGAGGGAAGAGAGACTTGTTCCTAAAAAAGAATCCCAGGCATGCTTTAAGCCTCTTAGATAAGTCCTCGATATGTTCATGAAAGGAGAGCTTGTTGTATAGCCAGATGCCAAGATATTTAAATTTAGATACGACTTCTAGGAGTTCTCCCAGGGGAGGTAACGAGAAAATCCTTCAGATGGCCAGGGAGAGCACCAAGGGAGGTATTACATGAAAAAATCATAGTCTTAGTTTTTTGGGGCATTTAGGAGAAGTTTGGCTTTTATTAGATTGCTTTCGAGCTGGGCAAAATCAGCTTGCAGCGTTTCACTAACTTCTGACACAGATGTACCTGCGGTATACAATACAGTGGTGTCTGCAAAGAAATGCAGACTGGAATTCATTATATGTGAATCGAGATTGTTGATATACAGGGAAAAGAGATCGGTCCTAGAATGGAGCCTTCAGGAACACCTCTGACAATCGAGAGGGGGAGCTGAGAGAAGACCATCAGCTCTGACTTTCTGAATCCTTCCAGAAAGGTAACTGGTGAACCACTGTGCTGTGGACAGAGTGGCACCTAATTTGGTAAGGCAGGTAATTAGAAGATGATGGTCAATGGTATCAAATACTTTACTGAGGTCTAGAAAGACTGTGCCAGTAGTCTTCTTGGAGTCCACAGAAGTAATCCAGTCATTAGTGACTTTAGCTAATGCTGAGATAGTGCTGTGTTTAGACCTGAAGCCAGATTGTGCTGGGGCTGGGTTAAGGAGAGAAAATGTTTCAAGATGATGTTTTAGTTGGTTAGACATCAGCTTTTCCAAAACTTTAGAGAGAATAGGCAAGATGTATATGGGCCTATAGTTGTTTAAATCACACAGGCCACCTAATTTGAAGAGTGGAAGAATGTGGGCGGATTTCCAGCAGGCTGGAACTGTGGCAGAGATGACGGAGAGATTGAAAATATGTAGGATACGGGCAGTGAGATGGGCATAACCTAGTCTAAGGAAGAAGGGTCTGAGTCCATCGTCTCCTGCACCTTTCCTGATATCGAGGCTAAGGAGAGTCTTCAACCTCCTTGTAGTTAAACATTCTCAGCTGAAAGAGGTGGGGTGGGGTACTGGTTGTGGGGGTGGAGCTAGCACAGCTATTTGACTGTCTAGCATAAGGTGAGGAGTCAAATGCTAGCGGTGACAAAGTGTGAGTTAAGTTCTTTGGATATGAGAATTGTTTTCCACCCCCCTACCTTTGGTAAGAATATTGGTAGGAATAGATGGAGCGGCAGGATGGCCTTCTATGGATTTCAGAGTCCTCCAGATTTTGTGAGCATTCCCATTGGCCTGCTCCAGGGTGGAGATGTAAAAGTTTGCTTTAGCAACACAAATGTTTTTTTTATACAGGCATTCCTCGCCGTTCTAAAGGCCTGCTAGTCTACAGGGCACTTTGAATGCCTAGCCTTGGACCAAAGCTTGTCTCTATTGGTAAGCGCTGCCATCAGATCAGGGGTAAACCATGGGTGAGAAGATTTGCGTACCCTTACTTTGATAAAGAGGGCATGCTTGTTTACCAGGGTGGTGAGGTTATCATTAAGGACAGAAACAGCTTCATCAGTAGTTTTGGCAAGGTATAGATCTTGCCATCTGGACTTACCCAGGTCGGAAAGAAAATTTGCTACATTGAACTTACAAAAGGACCGTTTAGTTTTGAGTTTAGGCTGTTTGTGGGTTTTAGTTTGGGACCTTATGCACACAGCAACACCGTGGTCGCTCATATCATTGTGGAAGACTGCTGAGTGAGAGATTTTGTGAGGATGGTAGTTACGATAACATCTAAGAGGGAACTATTACCAATATTAAAGGTATTATTCCTTGTGGGTTCAGTAACTAGCTGTGCAAGGCCAAGCTCATCACAGATGGATTTAAGACAGCTTGATTTCGTGGTAAACCAATCCATATTGAAGTCCCCTAGGATTATCGTTTCAGTGTTGGCAGCCGTGATTATGGATTTCAAAACATTAAGGATTTCAGCAGCACCGGTCGGTGGCCTATAGCCATCTATAATGGTGATGCATTCCGTGGAAGGAAGGTGAAGCTTCAGCGAAACAATCTCATATTCTTTAGGTTTAGTTTTACACTAAATATCACTAACTGCATACTTAGTTTTGGCATAGACAACCACCCCTCCCCCCCCCTGGTTTCCCTATCTGCCCTGAATAGTTTATAATCAGGGAGAGAAATCTGAGGGTCAGCATTGGTCTTTTTCAGCCATGACTCGGTGATAATGATGAGATCAGGGTTTGTATGCGCTGCCTATGCTTGAAGTTGATCACATTTTTTGGTCAGGCTTAGAATGTTAACCAACATCATCTTTAGACCAGGGGCAACAGCAAAATTTGACGGTGATGCAATTTGAGTTGGAGGACCTGGGTTTAACTCTACATTGCCTGAGAAGAGAAGGAGCAGCAATAGCATTTTCTTTTTTTTATATTCTGCTATTTTTGCCCCCTCACCTGCCGCCAGTATTATCTGCCCTAGTCACTGCGTCCCTGCTGCATCCACCTCCTATTAAGCCCTTTTTGCTCCCCCAGTTACCCCTGGCTTACCCCCCAAGGGGTGGGGTCACGGCACCGTAGACGGGACCAGTACCACAATACTGGTATCTGTTTGGGAAAGCGTGGGGCCAGGAGGCCAATCGAAGTCCAGAGACAGGGCTTCATTTAGGCAGCAGGCTCGAGGATTTTTGTCTCCTGTAAGCTGGGGTGGTGACATGCAATGACGCTGGTATCTGTCCCGCTCCAGCGTTCCTCCACCTTGCGTCGGTCCTAGGGTGATGACCCAGCCTCCGCCAGGTGTCGCTCCTGTGCCGAGCACACAACCACCTTCCCACAGGAGAAGGACAGCAGTTCAAGGGACATTTAATCCTTCTCCACCTGGCCAGCCCTCTGATGATCTGGATCCATTCCCGAACCCGGGTCACCAGCGTCGAAAGCGGAAATCCCACCGCTGTGCCGACGGGCTGGCCAGCAATAGCATTTTCTTTAAGCAAATTACCAAGAAGGAGAAGGCTTTTTTCCTTTGGGTCCTTCTTTGATATGGTGTTGGGGATGTGATTTTGGTCCAGGAGTAGGTAAAGCTGGCTTTATCATAGGGGGCAATGAGGGAGAGCACTCGGATGGTCATTGGTGATGGGAGTAGGTTGGGATGGGTTTGAGGATAGGGAATATATGTATATGATGGATGGGACACCGGGACAGGGAAGTACTGTGAGTGGGGGCATCGATGGATGTGATAGTGGATTCCAGGATTGATTTAGTGCCTGGCACTTCAAGGTGCAGCGCAGCAAATGGTACAGTTTCACCCAAAATTAGAAGTAAGACAATGATGCAATCCATGATTTCAGGCGGTTGAGTTCAGTAGATAGGGTGGAATGGATAATAGAACTGAGTGGAAGCCTGAAATACAACCCGGCACCCTCCTGTCTCAGGGGAGTTAACAGTGGCTGTGTAGTTAATAATAACGCTTGGACTGTAGTAGGGATGTGGAAGCAGTAAAAAGCAGAATAGGGGGAAGTAGATAGCAGACAAGTAGGTATAGAGCTGCTACTCGTGGTAATGTGTATGTTGATTTCAATGCTAAATGAAGAAGTGACAGGCAATGGAGAGCCGACAAGGGACAGGTCAATGAGAGACAGACAATGGAGAGCTGATAAGGGACAGGTCAATGAGAGACAATCTAGAGTCTGATAACCTGTAGGGGCGGAGTATCGCTGTATTTAAAGGAGGCCTGGGAGGGGGTGGGAAGAAAATTCAAGCAGAAGTTAGAGGGGAGAGAGGCAGCCCAAAGTCCCTATTTCAGCCTATGCAGAAAGGAGCACCAATCAAAATGCAGAGGGTTGGCAGACAGACCAATCGGAGTTCACCTGTGAGCACGCTGCACCAATCGGGTTCAGCCGACTAGGTTGGCTCAAGCGAGGAACTGCGGTCATACCTGTAGGCTGGATCCGAGTACCTGGTTCAAAATTTGACTGCAGAAGGCACCGGGGGGTCAGGTGGTGGCCATGAAGGCGGTTAGAGCTGTCCGCCTGAAACGAGGAGCGCCACTCAGGTGCAGAAGCCTAAGGGGATAGGGAAAGAAAAAGACTCATTTAATATACTTACAGGTGACTAGGAAAAATGGGGGCAGGATGCTGGTGGCAGACCACCAGCAGGGGGTAGGGGTGATTCTTTTTTAAGAAAGAAAGAAAGAGATTACAGAGGCAGGAGAAGGGCAGGCCAAGTGTGAATAGCAATTTAGGGACAGACATACCAGCTGGAAAGCTGTGGGGGAGGGTTTACACAGAGGCAGTAAGAGAATTTCAAGTGTAGCTAGGGGAGCAGGAAAAATATTTAGAAGAGGATGGGGAGAAAGTGTAGCTAGGGGAGCAGTAGAATATTTAGAAAAGGATAGGGAGGTAAAAGGTTGCAGTGACACAGTTCAAATATTAGCAAACAGTGTAAGTCAAGTTAACACACACGGGCTATCACTTTCATACACTAAAACTGATAGGCAGGATATTGTAATAATCAGCTTAAACAGTACGGGTAGTGAACACTCGATGCACTTCTGTATAAGTAATTAAACATTGAACAACAATACTATAACAATTGGGAAAATTCAAGCAGGGGTTAGAGGGGAGAGAGGCACCCCCAAGTCCCTGTTTCAGCCTATGGAGAAAGGTGCACCAATCGGAGTGCAGAGGGTTGGCAGACAGACCAATCAGAGTCCACCTGCAAGTGCACCGCACCAATCAGGTTCAGCCAACTACGTAGGCTCGAGCAAGGATCTGCGGTCATACCTGAAGGCTGGATCTGATCCCTGGTCCGAAATTCAGCTGCAGAAGGCACTGGGGGTCAGACAGTGGCCATGGAGGCAGTTAGAGCTATCCATCTGAAAAAAGGAGCGCCGCTCAGGCGCAGAAGCCTGTAGGCTGGATACAAGACTCTGGTTCAAAATTCAGCTGCAGAAGGCACCAGGAGTCAGGCAGCGGCCGTGGAGGTGGTTAGAGCTGTCCGCCTGAAATGAGGAGCACTGCTCAGACGCAGAAGCATGTAGGCTGATTCTGAGTCCCTAGTTCGAAATTCAGCTGCAGAAGGCACCGGAGGTCTGGCAGCAGCCGTGGAGGCGGTTAGAGCTGTCTACCTGAAATGAGCAGCACTGCTCAGGCGCGGAAGCCTGTAGGCTGGATCCATGTCCCTGGTTCGAAATTCGGCTGTAGAAGGTACCAGGGGTCGGGCGGCGTCTGTGAAGGCGGTTAGAGCTCTCCACCTGAAACAAGGAGCACTCCTCAAGCGCAGAAGCCTTAGTTAAAAAAAAAAAGAACATGGGCTCATTAGTGCTTTCAGTACTGTTTCACCTCTTTCCTGGTTCTGACTCCAGTAAGGTGACAGGCATTCTGACCTAATTGGATCACATTTGTTACAACACAAGATAATGTGACTCGGTGTCTCATAGTCTTCTAGAACACAGTCACATTTTAATTCCATGAAAAAGGGAGTGTGTCTGTTTCTGTACCTATAAATCAAGTTTGGAGGGAAATGTTTCAAGTCTGAAATGTAAAAATACTCTCCTAGCTTCATGATCTGTCAGAAAGATGAGATATGGTTCTAAATTACGTGCGAGTTTCTTTTTTGAATACCAACCATAACTTTTCAGGTTTCTTATGCTCTAAATCCTCTATTTGTGATAAACTTCATACCCTTGCTTTAATTACTGTCATATACATTGCAGATATATTAAAGGCCTTAACCAGCCTGTCTACATATTATTTAAACGGAGTGATGAGAGTTTTTCCTTCAACCTCTTTAAGCCAGGGGAGAAGACATATTAGGATTATTGATGGTGGTTTCCTCCTAAGCTTCAGGAGTACTTTCTGTATGTGTGAAAACTGTGGGAAGGCATACAGATGTAAGCCCCCCATTCTGGGCTTACCTGATTTGCTCCCATTCCCTCACGTCCTCACTGCCGCTATCCCTGGGTTCGGTAGAGCCCCAAACTCTCCATCTGACCTCTGTTTCCCATTGTGAATGGGGCCAGAGGAGTAAGGACATGGCACCACTGCACTGCTCCCGCACAAATGTGAGAGCTGGTGGTTCACATATGTACAGTTCCACAGGTCCATTTTCTTGCCTCTGCTGTGGTGCATCAAAAGCTCCCTCCGTGCTCCCAGACTCCCGAATCTACTAAACGGGGTCCAGAGACATGAGGAAGGCACATCAGGAGCCCCAGAGGTATTTGTTTTAAGAGCGCAAATGAGCACTAGGGGATATGTTCATGAATAATTCATGAGGGACAGCAAATATTAATGAGCCTGCCTGCTACCCGGTGGACAGTGCAAAATGGCAGCAGGGACAGGCAAAGAACTGAATAAAAATATTAAACTGTGCAGCTATAGGACCGGATAGAGAGGCTGCTATGGAACTGTGAGGAGGGGGAAATTGTAAAAAGATTAAATTATTTAGTTTCAAGGGACTTGAGAAGTGGGGACCGTGCTGGGGACTGTATGTACTGCTGCTGTACTGTCAGCAGTTAACCCATATTACAGCCAACTGGGAAGCAAGGATTAGGCAGAAGGATTTATGGGACTGCTAAGGGACTTGTGGGATAAAAAAGCAGGAACAACTCCTGGCACTCAAATTAAGGACCAATAGGGTGTCAAGTGAGAGAAATGAATATTCATTTATTCTGTTGGATGACTGCTGCAGCCAATGAGAAGGGGCTGCTGGATTACTGAAAAAAGGGTCTGTTTTGCCTGCTTGGGGGGGTGGGATTCAAACTAGTCCCAGAGTGAGCAGGGTGCAGGAGGGACTGCTGAGGGCTTCCCAGCCCTACACCTGCATTCAAAGCTCAACAGCCTGTGCTCCCAGAACACCAACTGTAATAGACAGAGAGAGAGAGAGAGAGACAGCTGGGAGATTTGCAGCTAGAAATAAGAAAAAGGTGTTGGAGGTTGTGCAGAGGATAAGGAGCTGAAGTCTTTCACCCAGGAGGGAGTTAAGAGCTGCTCTGTAAGCTGAGGCTGCAAGTTGTGCAGCAGGTAGAGACCGGGTCCTGCAGCAGAATGTGACACTGAGCTACCGTGTTTTCCCCTCAGGGGAGTGAGCTTTGGGATTTGCTAGGTGCTACAAGCTGCAGAGACTGAGTGAGCAGAAGCTATACATTGTGGCAAAGCCTGCCACAGCCATGCCTAGAGAAGCGAGTAATCTCAGCTACTACTTGGGACTGAAAAGGGTGTGCAACAGAGGGGTCTGGGGACCACGTCCATCCTGCTCCCTAGATTGAAGACCAAGATGACCAGCATAAGAAGATGTAAAGAGGCCTGCCTGGTGAACACCATCTATAAAGGCCTCTGAGGCAAAGTTGGCAAGGCCAGGCAGGTGAAGATCAGTGTCCTCCCTCTTCCTTTCTCAGCTGGCTTTGCTGCTGGTTGGTGCACCAATGACCTGGTACCTCCACGGTACAGCAAAATCAGATTACTGCATCCCCCTTTGGACTGCTGAACTATAAGTACCCCGAGCTGCAGCTCTGGGGAGTCTTTATTTAGCTGGCTAGTTAGGCTGCATTTAGGGGGTTAAATCCTGGGCAGGAGTCTGCCAGAAAACTGTGCCCAGGCCTGAGAAGTTAAAGACAAGAGCTGAGAGTTTAAAGTTGGGCCCCAACAAAAGATCCCCATGTCAACTTCTGCGCTGTGATGAGGTACCCACCGAAAGGACTGTATAGACTGTCTGGGCAGCTGCCAAGGGAAAGATGGGTGCACCCTCAGGTGGGAGGCAGGGATTGTCTGGGGCTGACTTGATTGTTGTTGCTTCTTCATTCCTTCCCCCGCCCCCACAATAAAAATACTCTTGTTGTTTATGCTAATTACTGCTATAAGCGTGTTCCTGTAACGAGGGGGAACATTGTCCGTGTTGTGGGGAACTGCCTGGGGGGCAGCTAATGCAGTATATTTTCCTGGGGTGGTGGTAACCTGCTGTTTGGCCACAGGTATTCCCTACCACTTCCTCAGGTGGAGGCACCGCACCATCCTACAGCTACCTATCCAAACCCAGGCCATCCCCCTCAAAGGCAATTGCTGAGAGGACCTTGAGGGCCCCGGGACAGCCAAAGGTGAGTCAAGGAGCTGCTACACAGAAATGTCCTGTCCAATCCAGCACTAGGGCATCCTGGGACTGCCCCTCTTACTAGTGGTCTGCAACAAAACTGTGAGAGCTGATAGTTCTCCCAATATGCAAACAGGTCTATGTTGGGAGTTACCCACTGTCTGAGAACTGTGGCCAGAACCTACTGGTTTAAAGCCCCTTCATGATATCCCTGGCTGATTCTGCTCAAGGAATCTGGTAGGATATTATCTTTGCCTGGCAGATGTACTGGAAATACATTTGCTTCTAAATAATATGCCAGGTCCCAGATTCTCATTGCCTCTGTTCATAGGAAGTGTAGCGCAATGGTTTAAGGCTCTGAGCTGCAAACCTAGAGACCCGGGTTTGAATCCCACAGCCCCCACTTGCATATTATGTAACCCTGAGCAAGTCACTTAACTTCCTTGTGCTCCCAGGTCGCACCTGTAAACAAGCTTTCAGTTTAGTGTCTCTCTCCTGGTAAACCAAAAAAACCAAAACCAGTTTGGAGGATCTTGTTTTTCCCTGCTTGTTTGGGTAATACATTGTTGTGGTGTTGTCTGTTCTGATTTGGATAGACTGACCTTGTAGCTGAGAGGAGCAAGACTGCATTGCTAGAAGCACTGCCCTGAGCTTCAGGAGGTTGGTGTGTTCCAGTGACTCCTATGGGCTCCATGTGCCACTCACTAGGAGGTCCTGTAGGTGGGCACCCAACCCCAGGAGTGAGGCATCTGTAATGAGAATACTTGCTCAGGATTGCTGAAGGAAGCGAATGCCCTCTCTGAGGTTGCGTACGTCCTTCCACCACTCTAATGACTTTTCCAAAGCTTTTGTCACTGGCACTAGCTTTGAGAGTGGATCCCATCTTTGAGACCAGTTGTCTCTTAAGTGGTACTGGATATCTCCCATTTTAAACCTGTCCCATGGAACCACAGCTGCGGATGCAGCCATGTATCCTAGTAACTGAAGGAAGTCCCGTGCAGGTCTTGGCTGACCTATTGTGAAAAACTCTGCTGTTGCTAGCAAAGCTGTAATTCTGGCCTGTGGGAGGAACACTTTCTCTTCTAGGGTGTTTAACTCTGCTCCTATGAAGTCCAGTAATTGAACAGGTTCTAGCTGGGACTTCTGCAGATTTAACAAGAATTCCAGGTTCTCTTAGGTGCTTTTTAGCAACTGAACTGAGCATCTTGTTTCTTGTTCTGTTTTCCCTGAGACTAACCAGTCCAGGTAAGGAGAAACCACCATGCATGTGCTGTTACCACGGCCAAGCACTTTGGGAAAACCCTTGGAGCTGAGGTGAGGCCAAAGGGCAGAGCTGGGAACTGGTATTGGCAGTTCCCCAGCTTGAATCTGAGATATTTTCTGTATGATGGCCTGACTGGGATATGAAAATAGACATCTTTCAGATCCTGTGATCCCAGTCAATGACCTGTCTGCAAAAATGGTATCACTGTCCTCAGTATGACAATCTTGAATTTTTCTTTATGGCTTTTGATATTACCATTTTTTTTCTTTTTTTCAAGTCCGGCAGAATTCTTTCTGTGGGAGAGTGAGCTAGAAAGCTTTTGCGTTTCTGCAGTTTTTGGAAAAGTCTGAACTGCAGGGATATCCCCTGACACACTACCTCCAGTACCCACTTATCTGTGGTATGTTTACCCATTCCTCAGAGTAGTGTGCCAGCCTTCCACCCGCTGGCAATGGTTGGGTGACTTCAACATAACTGTCAGGGATTTTGTTTTGGCTGAGGCTTAGGTGCTGAAGCTGCAGTGCTGGGCCCGGAGGCCCTTCTGCCCCTTCCCCTATAGTAACCTCTATGTGATTGGTACAAGCAGGAGGTGTAAGAGGTATATGAACATATGAATCTGCCAGCAGAAACAAGCTTTATGGTCTATCAAGTTAGTCTGTTCGAATGTGCAGCTAGCACCCTTATAATGTAGCTGCCCTCCCCTCCTCTCCCCTTTTCACCTGTATCCCACCTCGCACCCTATCCCATGCCCTTTTAAAACTGCCCACCATCCTACAGGATGCCTTCTCCTCGGGTAGAGTGTTCCATTTCTCCACCACCCTCTCTGTGAAAAATGCCTCCTCATCTCTCTCCAATATCTTCCACTCTCCAACCTGAGACCATGCCCACTTGTGTTCCTTCCTCTCCTCAGCTTAAATAGCCCTTCTGTGCCCATTTTGCTACTCCCCTTCAAATATTTGAAGGTTTCAATCATATCCCCCTATCCCTCCTCTCCTCCAGGGTGTACATATTCAACTCAGTCAGCCTGTCCTCGTAGGTTTTGCCCTCCAGCCCCTGGATCATCTTACTTGCCCTGCACTGTACTCTCTCCAGCATTATGATATTGTTCTTCAGAAAGGGATGCCAGTACTGCAGTACTCCAAATGTGGGCTGACTTGTGACCTGTACAGCGGCAGGATCACATCCCTATTTCTGGATGAGAGTCCTCTCGCAATACACCCCAGCATCTTGTTGGCCATAGCTGCCGCCTTCGTGCACTGAGCTGAGTTGTTCATGTTATCCATTATGTTCACCCCAGGTCCTCCTCAGTGACCTCTATCTGAACCCCTTCTAACTGGTAGCCCCTCCCTGGGTTTCTTGCTCCAAAGTGCACAACCTTGCACTTCTTCGCACTGCAGCTCAATTGCTACTTTTCTGACCACTCCTCCAGTTTGGTCAGGTCCTCCTTTAGCCCCTGCCACCTCTCTATGTCATCCACCACTGCCCCTATCTTGGTATCCTCTGAGAACAGACTGATATTGCTCCTAACGCCATGTGAGATATCCGATATGAATAACCCAAACGACACCGGACCCAGTATTAAGCCCTGCAGCACCCCGCTTGTCACTGCCCTTAGGGATGAAAGTGCCTCCCCCACCACCACCTGTTGCTGCCTCCCCTTCAGCCAGTTCATGATCCAGTTTACCATTTTTGTCCCTGCCCCCACATAATGCAACTTACCCCCCAGCTGCCCATGAGGTACTGAATCAAAGGCCTTGCTGAAGTCTAAATACAGTACATCTATTGAATGGCCTTTATCCAGTTCCCTTGTTACCCAGTCATAGTACTCAATTAGGTTGGTCTAGCAGGATCTTCCAGAGATGAATTCATGCTGCTGACCGTCCTGGAGTCCATTTTCCTCCAAAAAGGTCACCGGCCTCTCTTTTAGGATTACTTCCATAAGTTTTCCTACAATGAATGTGAGGCTTACAGGTCTGTAATTGCCTGGTTCATCCTTTGGGCCACTGTCTGTCCTTCTCCTTCATGAACAGAGAACAGCAGTACTCATTTCATGCTTCTGCCTGTTCTGCTCCTTTCTCCACCCACCCCCCGTCCTTCCTAATCCTCACTATCTGGTCCCTGCAGCTCCTTCTCTCCCTTATGTATCTGAAAAAGTCTTTATCCCCTTCCCTGATGCCCTGTGCCAGCCTCAGCTCCCTGGAAGCTTTGGCCACCCTGACCAATCTGGTTACCTCCTTGGACTTCTTCTGGTTACCTCCTTGGACATACAGTTCCTTGTCCATCCCTCTCCCAGACTTCTTGAACCTCTGAAAAGCTGCTTTTTTGCCCTTACCCCTTCCAAAACCTCCTTGTTCAGCCAGCTTGGCTTCTTAGCCCTACTCTATTTGCTCAGCATCTTGGTAAATGACCCAGTAGCCTCAATCAGCTATAGGCTCTTAGGAAGTATCTCCTGCCTCTGCCTCCCCTTCTGTAGGACCTGTAGTAGGCAGAGGCCTTTTCTTTCCCAGTGTTACTTTTGTAAGTGGTTTTGTATTCATCCATTGTTTTCAGGCATACCTGTTCTGTCACAGAAAAATGAATTTCCTTCAAAGAAGAAATCCATGGCTTTGGTTTGGGTATCATGAGAAAGGATGGTAGTCCTAAGCCAGGAAAACCTTCTTAAGGACATTGCATGAGCTAGAACTCTAGCAGCAGTGTCATTCGTGCCCACCGCAGTGTGGAAATGATATTTTGTGGCATCCAGGGCTGATCTTGCTGTGGCAATCAGGTCCTGATTGGGATGGACATACAGGTTCATAGGATTTATAGTATAATACGAGCTGGGAGGTCCAAAGACCCATTATTTGCTCACCACTTATTCAGTGGTGATACTCATATTTTCTATTTCCCATGTATTGGTCTAAAGATGTCTTAAAAGACTCCATAGTTTTACTCATAACTATAGATTCTGGAAGGGTATTCCATGCTGTAACTACTCTTTGGCTAAACCATTTTTTCTTCTGGTTTGTTCTACTTATTCCACCTTTTATTTTTAGATCATGTGTGCACATACACTTGATGGAGACTTATGATATTAATCCAGTAGTTTCCCACATATAATTATCTCTGGATGCACAAAATACTAAGCTCAAATCACCCCTCGGCCTTCTATAATTCATTGAGTACATGTTCAAATCCTTTAGTCTAGATACTGTATTACATATCATGCTTGTACACCTGATATTTTCTTTCAATTTTCTTAAAGAATGCGGCAGCTGAAGTGGGTGTAGACATGATATTTGATATGGACTTCTTAAAGATCAACTGCAGATATATTACAATCATATTATAAACGTTACTCCTTTTCCCTAACACAAGGACAACCAGGCCTTATTTATTACATATGAAATGAAGAAATTGTCATTTGTCATGTACAGATACTATTTTAATGCACTCCTATTTGATGGTTTCACAGAAAATCCCTCAGACATTTTTAAACCAGCAGGCGGAATCTTGGGTGAGTGCTCATTCCATTCAGGCAACAATCACATCATTTGATTCAAGATCCTAGCAGCACAGTACACACACACACACACACACACACACACACACTCTCTCTCTCTCTCTCTCTCTCTAATGTACAACATATTGCAAAATGGCAACAACTCACATGTACTTTCAGTTGTCTGAGGATCTTTGCCTACAGCATTACAGATAAATATTTAGTTACTTTCACAGATTAATCAGTATTTTTTAAGGGGCAATACTTTCAAATAAGGAGGAATCTGTATGGGGCTTCATTCAGGGCAGAAAGAAAACAAAGGAAACACAAATGTTCATGTTAAGAGCCTATCATGTTGTTGATGTTTTTTTTTTTGGGGTGATACTGTGCACCAGGTGCTGATCAGCTTAGAGAAATTGACAGATATTTATTCATGGTGTTTTACTGGAATAATTTAATACAGGCCACCTGCAGAAAATTGGAAGCAAAGACTGATTTCATAGTATGATGTACTGAGCTGCCAGGACCTTGAGAAAAATGATATCATTGTTGCTTGAATGGAATCAGCACCCAACCAAGATTCCACCAGCTGGTCTGAAAATGTCTGAGGGACTTTTTGTGAAACCTTCAAAAAAGACAGGCAGTAGGTCAGCCCGGTGGCGCTGAGGGTTGAGGCGCTGGACACCACACATCACACTACACCAGTGACCCAGGTTCGGGAATGATTTCGGGTTGTCAGGGTGCCAGCATGAGGGGGCGGAGCAGGAGCGAGCAAGCCGATGGGCAGCTTTCCTCTCCTGAGGGTGGTGAGGGTGGTTGGCACCCCCCCCTGTAGTTCCACTTCCACTGGGTGGAGGTCTGGTAGGTAGCATAGGTGGAGAAGGGGCCGCAAAAACAGTTACAGGAGGTGGAAGGGGCCGAGCTGGCACCACGGGGTGCATAGCATGCCTCCACACACTTGCATGGCCATGTGCTGTGGCCTCGGGGGGGGGTTGGGAAACAGTAAAACCTATGTGTTCCCATCACCAGTTGGCAGAAGGAGGTGACAGGGACCAAAGCACTATATGAAAAAAAAAGATAGGCAGTAAAACAGCATCTGAACATGAGAAATTACTGTTCCTTCACATTACTTGCAATATATATGGAGAGGTTGTTCTCATGATGAGCAAATAAAATATGATAAAAACATTTTAAAAACACTGCAATTACTCTTGAAGTGATTTATGTATGGAAAGTAACATTCATCTTTGTGAAGCTACTCACATCATGTCCATACATTCAGCATCCTCCTCATCCTCCACTGTTTCTTGTGATAGGATGCTGAGGGTATCAACCATTTATCTGACAAATGAGGAAAAAGATGAGCAGGGCTCATTATGCCTTGGAGAAGGTTCAAAATATTGCTCAGGTGCACCCTCCAATTCCACAGGGTCACCTTCTTCCATTTGCAGATAACATTCTTCATCCTCTTCTTCAACAGGCAGACAGGTTGGAGCCTGAGCTTGAGGAGGGGGGGTGGCAGGTATCTGATTAAAATTTCCCATGGCCTGGACCAGCAGGAAAAATCGCCACATTTTTGATATGTCTTGATGAGGGTATTTTATCCATGCCATCTACCTGCTCCTTTCTTCGTTCAGGAGGAGAGGTAGTGACATTCTTTTCTCAGAATTTCTTTTTGGCAGACATTGATTCCAGTGTCTGCTCTGAGGCTGTTTTATTTCTATTTTTGCCATCACTGGATTTAGGTTTCCCCCTTGCGGACACCCTGATGTCTGAACCAGCTTTCTGATGGCTGCTGCAGCTTTATCTTTTTTCTGGTCACCTTTTACATTATTTGCTGCTGTACATGAGTACATGAAGATGGAACCTTCTGATACACGCTTCCACCATCATTGGGAACTCCTTCAGATTCATTGTTATTATTTTCCAGTGACACAGAGGCAGACTGAGAAGGCATACTTCTTTATAACTTTTTTACCATTTCAAATGAGGTTTTTGGGCAAAACATATGACAGAACTTACAATTTAAAAAGTCATGTTCTGGTCCCAGGCACTTTAAACAAAGCTCGTGGCAGTCTGCCCTTGTCAGGAACTGGAAATAATTTAAAACATTTTTTAAACTTGAAATTGCAGGAAACAATAGCGTTTTCACATTTCATTTCAGTCTACACCCTTTCACCCTAATTAATCGGTTCGTGTTACAGGCACTGCAGTTTGACCTTTGGACAGTTTCTGAGAGCATGAGCCATTTTCTTCTACTGGGCTCTTGTACTGCAGTGTTTTTTGGAAATTGCTTTAATATTTTTGAAAATATCTCTCAAATTGGTTATGACACGATCTTGTTAACCCATCGATGGTACGTCACATTGATGGGTTAACAATGGGAACAGTCTGGGCATGCGCGCAACTGGATCGGACGGCCTTGAAATGGCCGCGGCGGTGAGGGCAGAGTGGCGGTGACTGAAACAAAACTACAGTAAGGAACTGCTTTCTTTTCTTAAAAACCTAAATGGTACCATACACTATAAAATATAATGTATGGTACATCGATGATTAACCATTTTTTTATCCAATCTTGAAGTTGCCATGACTCCCGCTATGGACAGTCGCAGGGCATGAGACAAGAGGGCACGGTGAATTAAAAAAAAAAAAAGAAAAAACAAAACAAAGGGAGAACTAAGCCCAGTGGAGTTTGTTATGTAGTTTCCTGACGTATATGGCACTGAATCAGGGAACGTTGGGGGCAGTTTCTCTTGCTAAACGAGAGAAAAACATGGTGGCAATTTCAAATTCAGTAGGGGTGCTTTCAGCCAATGAACAAGCAGGATGGGCACTGTGGTACTTGACTGGGTAAAAGGCCTCTTGGACTGGCACTTTTTATTTCCTGGGCATCTATTGAAAGCTAATGAACTCCCCTGGCAGGAGCACCAGCCAATCAGAGCCCAGGAAACAAAAAGACCATTTTCTAATACTTTATAAACAAAAAGAAAAGGTGAGAAAACACAGTTACAGAGGCAGACCCAAACTGCTCAAATAATACATTGCTTTCCCTCCAACTCACTGGTTTAGCATTTTTCAGTGAGTTGCTGTTCAATCAATTTTACCACTCCTCTGCCCAAGTCTGGGGACTATTTTTCACTATATTTGAATAAAATAACATACTATTATTAAATCTTTAATAATGCATCCAGAGTTGTGTTTGATTGTTATAGAAATAGCTGTTACCCATTTTATAAGAGCAATAAGATACTTCAGGGTGTGGATTGTTGATTGATAAGAGCACTACCCAGCTGCTGTAGTCACTCGGAGCAAGCTCCTCATGCCTAACAACGCACCTGGGGGCGTGCTCCTATAAATCAACAACCCCCACCCTGTCCTGTCTTATTGCTTTCACATTATTTTATCCGATATCATATCTGATTATCTTGTTTTATATTATCTTCTCCTATATCACTCTCTAAGACACTCGAATGCGTCGTGGCAGACCAACTTACCGACCATCTGGATAAATGCAATATAATTAATGGTCTTCCCTTTTTCCCATAGGGAAACCATGGTATAATTTTCCATTATAAAGGAACGTTTATAACGGCAAACATGCGCATGGTTTTCTCCACACTGCGCATGCTCGAACTCCTCACTTGCTGTATCCTTCCCGAACAGGAAACCGCAAACCCACGGTAGAGAGAAACTGCCATGGACACTCGGCAATAAGTAATTTTTACAGTTAGTTGAAATGTTCACACAGCTACTGGATTGACCACCCTAAAAATATTTTAAATAAAATTAAAGCGGACCTCGCGCACTGAGGTAATCTGAATGCGCCGGCACAGCAGTCTTTTTTTATTTTATATAATTGTTGAGGCGAAAAAGAGAAGCCCAACAATTATATAAAATAAAATATGAGTCTCGGTGTGTAAACTCGAATTTACACACACCCTTGGGGTTTGATGCTATGCATAAACCCCATAAGCTTCACTCTCAGGGTTTATGTAGCATCAAACCCCTCGGATGTGTGTAAATTCTCGTTACACACCAAGACCCATACTTTATCCTATATATACTATGCACACAACAACACGGTTTTTGGAAAGGTCACAGCACCACCATAGCCCTTCTTGAGTTCACTGGAGCAGTGTTCAAATCCTTTGACAATGGCCTACTCTGTGGGGCCATCTTCATCGACCTCTCCATGGCATTTGATACTGTACTCCATGGGTTACTAACTGTCCAACTACTGAACGCTGGGCTCTCTCCAGACTCTGCTATCTGATTTACAAACTACCTAGAAAATCGGTCACAGAGTGTAAAGATTGCTGACACTCACTCAGATACCTTGCCTGTTTGCTCTGGTGTCCCACAGGTGTCCGTACTGGGCCCCCTCCTTTTCAGCCTTTTCTTAAACTCCCTTCCTCAACACTGCTCTGAACAAATCATACTGTACACTGATGATGCTGTTGCATTCTCCTCTCACAAAGACCCCGCGGCGGTACAACACAACCTTCAACTTGGATTCAGCACCATAGAGTCATGGTTTCATAATCATAAACTGGTCTTCAATCACAAGAAAACTAAATCTGTGCTTTTCCGCAGCTGTCATAATCCGCACAAGCTACGCCACTTGACCATCTCCACCTCTCAGGGCAATACCCTAGAACAGATGGTGTCCTTCAAATATCTAAGGTTACAGCTTGACCCTAATCTCTCCTATGGAGCTCATGTCGATAATATTGCCAGAGCTGCAAATACACGTCTTGGTCTTCTCTACAAACACAGACAACATCTTACTCTGGAAGCACTGAAGATTGCTGTCCAGAGCTCTGCAATCTCTGTTGTTGACTATGGTTTCAACATTTACGACTCTGCCACATCACATTCACAACCCTTAGATGCATATCAACTGCCTTAAATAAGGCATGTCGGCTCATCACTGGTGCCCACCATCTCACCCACACATGAGACCTGTACGCTCTGACTGGCTGGATCCAACTATCCAATCGCATCAAGTATCCCACCTGTACCATGGTGAAAAAAAATCTACCTTGGCCTTGCACCTCCTGGTGTCTTAGTCGTGTTACACCACCAATCCAATAGTCGGTACCTATGGAGATCTGATAGGCAGCTACTGAAAGTCCCCCGCTGTTGTACCACCCAGGAACAACGCTCTTTTGCCTAAAAAGTGCCGCTCTGGTTTAATGGCCTCAGCCCCACCATCTCCTCTACCCCGACACTAGGTTTGTTTAAAACTAGACTCCAGCACCATCTCACTGCCAACAGCTCCTGTGACTGCCCCACTTAACCCCAGTTTCTCTATTTCCCTGCCTGTTCCTATGGCCCTCTCTCCTCTCACCTGACGTACCTGTCACACCTCTGTGTGCCCTATGCTGCACTTTTCATTTCCTTCCATTCCCCGCCCCCACTTCCTACCTGACCTATCCCTGCCTCGCCTCCCTCCCCGACTCCAGCACTTCTCAACTTATGTCTGTTGTTCTGACAACTGCCACTGGCAGCTTTGTTCCCTTTGTTTATTCGAAATGTATCAGTCTGCAAATTGTATGTTACTGCCGCATTCTTGTTAGTTTCGACTTGCTGTTCTCCTCAATCTGTATTTCCCTGATGTGGAATCTCTGGCTCAAAGGTAATTGTAATCCTAGATCTAAATAAATAAAATAAAACAATAAATAAATAAATAATACCATATCAGATTAAAAAAAATATTTCATGTCAGCGTGTGGGCTGAAAAAACAAAAATGTAGTAATAAATGCACACTGAAAATAGAAAACAAGTTAGAATCAACGTTTTAACCATAGGTCTTCTACAGGAATGACCTATAAAGACAAAAAAGCACCAGCTTGTCTTGGTTTTTCTTTATAGGTCATTCCTGAAGAAGACCTATGGTAAAAACATCAGTTCTAACTCTGTTTTCTATTTTCAGCATGTATTTACTGTTACCTTTTGTTTTGTTTTCATATAAGTTTGTATTGTTGTCTGATATGTCATATTGTATTATGTTATGATATATATCTGCTGTCCTGCTCAAGTCCACAGTGACACTCCCAGTCCCAAGTAACACTACCAACAGTCCACTCTACCTTTAAAAACAAATGGATCCACTGCAGTTTGGGAGCATTTTACAGATGGCGCCACTAATCCACAGAAAGCACCCCCCCAACATTTGCAGTCTGGTTACCACCACGCTAATTACTGCGCCAGGAGCCAAAGTAGGCCAGTCTGAGTCTCAAAGTCAAACAGAATTTGTGGGCTCAAACTTAAAGATGAACCAAAGTTGCCAATGGCCCACTTCTCTCACCCTTAACCTAGACTGCTGTAACTTATATGACAATTAAACTACAAGAGCTTTAGGTGACTGGCAGTGACTACTCTATCAGGTTTTAAAGGGAACAGCTGTTCCTTGTTATGCCCATTCCAAGTTTTGACAAAAAAAATTGACTTTGAGCAGTGCCTTACAGTTATGGTTTTGAAAGCATGTCTATTAAGAAGCAATTCCATTGTAAAGGCAAATACTGTACATTAATTATTCAGTGAAAACTATGGATCTGATAAAGGGCGGTTTACTCAGAATGTGAACATTATTTCTGAAACTCTACACTTTTAGCTAGCTCATGTATTTTAATCAAGGACGTATTGCTGTTTCTTTCTTCATCACAAAACCACAGAGTATATAATGTTCAAAGCTTTGGTGACTTAGAAAATAAGCATGTTTATGAGCTTAAAGATATCGCCGCTGGCGCTGGATTTCGGAGGTCCACCCAACACTGAAAGAAAGGAAATATTATTCTCCTGGAGACACACCCTAAGAAGGAGACTGAATCACTGAATCACTCAGTGCTGTACATTATTCTGCTTCCTTTGTTGCTGCTGTTGTTGGCTGAGCACTAGCAAACAATTCCTCAGATCAGGTGAAGTAAGGTCGGCCACACTAGACTACACCCAAGCCGGGCCTGTGTTCTGCTGGCAGTGCTTCCAGTAGCTATAGCAAAACTCCCCAAGCCTGCAAATGAAATAATAACATGCATGACTTTTCAGCTGGACTAGTACTGCGTTTAAATAAAAGATTTCTATTCACTATCAAACTGTGAGAGCTTTTGGCTCAGCGGACTGGAAATGAGGTAATGAGCCTATCACAGGCTCAAATCCGGTCCATAGCGGTAGTGACTGGCCAGTAGTCATTATCATCTGTCCGTCTGCTAGCTCATATGAAATGAGTTGTCGAGCTGTCAGACAAGTTCCTTGGGCAGGTATCTATACTGCAAAGCAGCCTACATAACTGGCACTAGCTGACCCCCTTTGTTTGTGGTAAGTCTCACATGAGAGGTTAAGGACTAAATGGGTATGGAACCTTACAGTATCATTTCTCTTACCCAATAGGAGCAGTCACTCCATGTCAGAGCTAAGGTATGTGGGCGGGGCTAGATATGAGGAAGCATGCTCCGTAACCAGCCCTATTGTGTTTGACTTCAGTCTCAAGTGCTACCTGGAACCTTCCACGGGCACTTAAAGCAGCAGTGTAATGAGACTGGGCAAAGAAATCTGACCCTGCTTTGTTTTCCTTATGAAAAAAATTCCGCCATCTTCCACTTTTATTTGGCGGTAAAGTACTCAAGTTTCATCAAAATACAAGTATTTCATAAATGTTTAGTTTTTTTTCTCAAGAAAAAGATGGCCACCATATTTGGTTTAGAAACAGCATTACAGACCTGCAACGAGTAGGATAGAGAAAGAAAATGTCATGCTGCGCAGCACAGAAGGTACCCTGAAAAGTACCTTTGACAGATACGCTAATATTTTTATTAATGGTAACTGAAACTAGTTTTTGAAAAACATTTTTCATTGAACTACTGCTTGAAGTTCTGTACAAAAATGACACATACACTTGTGAGAGCTTCAGGGTTACTCAGTCTAGCTACTTATACAAGTAATTCCAGAACTAAAATCTAGCATGGTAAATAGTGAGAGTTGAAAGGCTAAATGAAGAGAGGAGGGAGGGCCTTCAGCTGACACACCAGAGGCAGGTCTTTTTCCCCATTTTTCTCCCTTCTCTCCATTTCCCCTTCCCATGTCATCACAGCATACTGGAGAGTCGCACAGCAGCGAGTGGTAATCCTTGTTGTTAGGTGTGCCTCTGCCGTCCTACCACCAGAAGTCACTCATGGAGCAGTGTGAGTCATTCCCTCCCCCCAAGGAGGAGAGTGTATGTGCAGATGCTTTTTATCCTTCCCGCTGATCTCCATTCCCGTCGTCCTGAGTGTGTGGCACGAACCCAGGTCTCCAGCGTGTGGAATGGGTGCCTCATTACTCAGCACCACAAAGCCAGCTTATTCTACCTGTCTTGCTCATAAGGAGGAGGAGTCATACAAAGACAATGGTGAAAATTTGTTGTCATGATGTCAAAAAGCAAGAAACTCATAAGGAACCTTTACCCTTCCCTCTGCCTCACGTCCCATCACACAGACACACTATCCATTCTCTTTCTCTCTCTCTCTCTCTCTCTCTCTCTCTTTCATTGCCAAATTCTGGTTCAGCCACCTTCCACCTTACCTCTCAGATATTCTCTCCTTAGTTACCAGATCACCCTTTGACTTACGTAACAGGGATGCCTGCACCTTCTTCCTTCCCTACCCCTTGTCGTCTGCTGGCAAAGCTGCATTTTCCTACAGACTCCCAACTTTATGGAACCTCCAGCCTCCCCAGCTCTGGAACCTTCCTTCTTACCCCTCCCCCAAACAGCCCTTATGCCTCCCCACCTGACTTGCTTATGTTCCTTCATGCCCCCCTCTCCGACAGTATAGTGTTCCAGGTAAAGGTCAATTGGCCACAACATCTCCGTTATTACCAATGTGATGTTGATTGTTTAAATTTGTAACTGCCTTCACTGTAATGCATCCTGCAATGTCTGTATCCTACCGTGCTCGTTATGCTGTAAATATTTGTATTTTTTGTGCTGTTCTGTACCCAGTGTCATCATTTGTTACCCCTTCCCCGGGTCATACCTTGAAATGAGCCTCGGCTCAGTGTGCCTTTCCTGGTAAACAAATTTTATATAAATAAAACTAAAAAAAAACATTGAATGTTGTCACTGTTTACTTGTAATTTTGTGATTTTTGCAGATTCTGATCCCAAATGTGCAGCATATCTCTTGTGTTACCCCACCTGATGAACATGACAGGTGTCGTTTTATGAATCCCCATCAAAACCTGTTTTTGCAGTCTCTCTGTGAACTCACCTTTCAGATGGGAATTAAAAAATCCACCTCCCTTGATCATAAGGGTATATCATTGCCGCATCGAAACCCTGATAGCGAAGACCACTACAGTGACAGGATTCAGCCAAAATCCACCTGTCGCTGTGATGGTCTCCACACGGCCAAGGGATTGCCTCACAGGGTGTTTTGCCACCCCCCCGGTCTAACTCCGACTCAGAGTTGGAATCCTAGAGACCGGGGGTGTAGGGGCGGAGCCCCCCACATGGGGGGTTTTGGGGGGGGGCACAGCTCCCTGATGGAAACAGGAGGCATCCGTGACACTGCATTGCCAACACTCAGCAATGCGGTTGTCGCTGTCAAGGATATCTCCATACCCGCTGTTGCTGCGGCATGGTAAAACCGATCATAAGGTAGGATCACAAAAAGACTATGTTGGAAATTTGGGATCAAACAACAACAATGGCGTGATGAAAAAACATTTGTGTCTATTCATAATTTCATTTTTACACACTTTGATCCAAAATGTTCAATATAGCCCTTGTGTTGCCCCACTTCAAGAACACACCAGGTATCATTTTTCAAATCCCCTCTGACACGTTTTCACAGTCACACCACCAAATCACCTTTCAAACACGATTTAAACAATTCCACTTCTCTTGATCATAATATGGAGTCATAAAAAGACTACTGAAAATTTGGGGTTAAATATGAAAAAACAACTATGTTGTGAAGAAACATTGAATTTCTCCAACGTTTACTCATAACTTTATTGTTGCAGATTTTGGCCCCAAATTTTCAACATATTCCTTTGTGTTACCTCCCCGTGAACATGACCAGTGTCATTTTTCAAATTCCAGCAAAACATAATTTTGTAGTCATTCCGCAAATAAAAAATCCCACCTGTCTTGATCATAATGTGAGGCCATAAAAAGACTATGTTGGAGATTTGAGGTCAAAAATGCCAGAGCCAATGAAAATGAGATACTGCCTCTCAGCTGGCCTATCCTGGATAAATGCACTGTAAAAAAATGGGTAAACGCTGGTTCCCCACTAAAAATTAGATAGTGTATCTCCACTGTGCTAGCCCGGGTAAATACAATGTAAAAATGGTTACAAGCAGCACTCTACTGAAAATTAGAGATTGCATCCCAGATAGCCTGTCCTGGGAAAATACATTTTTTAAAAATAGATAAAAACAGGACCCCAAACAGGCCTGGTAGCACAGTGGTAGTTCTACTACTTGCTATGCCGACGACATACATTTGGGAATGAGCACAAGCCATTCTGTGCTGGCTAGGTAAGGAAGGGATGAGTGTCCTAGGGAATGCCCTCCTTCCTGGGGGAAGGGAGGAAGCTGTCCTGGCTGCATGACTGCTGACTGGTGGAGACTGATCAGCAGCTCAGTTGGGACACCCAGGAGGGGTCAGACACCTGCCATGCATGCCTGCCACCGCACATATGCACGACAGCACCATTACATGCCACCACCCTATCAGGGGGCAGGAGGAAAATGTCAGCAATCTAGTGAGCACCCCCAACACTCACACACACACACACACACACACACACACAGGATCTCGCACAACAGATACCGCCCACCACATTGTAGTCCTGTGCAAGTGGTGGACAATGATGTTATCGCCAGTTTTGTAGAATAGAGTTGATGCCTAGATTGATAATCAACTGTTACATGTGCACGTACCTTTGTTGTGCTTTGATATGTGAAATGTCTGTATTGTCTCCTGGTTACACCAACTGCTCAAATCGTTATCCATGTTTACTATATCCTTAAATGCTGCAGTATAATATGCACTTACTTTCACTTCTGATATGAAGTACATCAGAATGTTTCTCCATTCACCTCAAATTGCTCAAATTGTTATCCATTTTAATTGAATTCCTAATATGTTGTACTCCTATATTGTACTGTGTCATCACTGTTTTTTTCCTGTTGATGTTGTAACATCCCAGATTGTGCCTGAAAATAGTCACTTTTGTGTCTAGTGCACCTACCCGATTATCAAAAACTAAATAAATAAATAAACATGTAAGCCGGTCAGAAGATCAGTGATGGTGGTGGGAGATGCTGCTGAACATGACTAGAATGGGAAACAGCTTTGTGGAAAATAAAAAACGAAGGACCCCACTGAAAAGGGGAAGGAAAGAACTGTCTAGTACCTAGAGGCCAGAGGGGCACAGGACCCAAGGCAGCATGGATTCACAGCGGGAAGGTCATGCCAGGCGAATCTAATAGATTTCTTTGACTGGGTGACCAAAGTAGTAGATCAGGGTGGGGCTGTGGACATGGCCTACTTAGACTTTAGCAAGGCATTTGACACAGTCCCACACAAAAGATTAATATACAAGTTAGCCAGCCTGGGAGTGGGTCCCAAGATGACAGCCTGGGTAAAGAATTGGCTGGAGAATAGGACACAGAGGGTAATAGTAAAAGGAGTCCACTCTGAAGAAAGGGGGATTACTAGTGGGGTACCGCAGGGTTCAGTATTAGGACCAGTCCTCTTCAATGTCTTTATAAGCGACATTGCAGAAGGACTGGAAGGAAAAGTATCTCTCTTTGCTGATGACACAAAGATCTGCAACAGAGTTGATGCACAAGGTGGGGTGGAAAAGATGAGAAGGAACTTGGCAAGGTTAGAGGAATGGTCAAATGTATGGCAGCTTAGATTCAATGCTAAGAAGTGCAAGGTAATACACCTGGGAAACAAAAACCCAGGGGAAGAGTACACAATGGGGGGTGAGATACTAACAACAACAAAAATGGAAAGGGACCTGGGGGTAGTCATATCAGATGACCTAAAGGTGGGCAAGCAATGTGAGAGGGCAGCAAGGAGGGCTGGGGGGATACTGGGATGCATAGGGAGAGGCATCACCAGTAGAAAACAGGAAATTGTTATCCTTCTGTACAGACAGCTGGTGAGACCCCATCTGGAGAACTGCGTGCAGTTCTGGAGACCCAATCTCCACAAAGACATAGACAGGATGGAAGCTGTCCAGAGGAGGACAACTAAAGTGGTGCAGGATCTGCACCAGAAGACATATGAAGAGAGACTAAAGGAGCTTAATATGTATAGCCTCAAGGAAATGAGGGAGAGGGGGGACATGATAGAAACTTTCAAGCACCTCAAGGGAATCAGCAAAGTCCAAGAGGGTAGCATCTTTCAAAAAAAGAGGTGTGCAAGAACAAGGGGGCACAATTTGAAGATGGGGTGGGTGGCTCAGAGGTAATGTAAGGAAGTATTTTTTCACAGAGAGGGTTGTGGATGCATAGAACGGCCTTCCGGAGGAGGTTGTGGAGTCAAAAACAGTGGTTGAATTCAAGCATGCATGGGACAATCATAAGGCAATTCTAGGGGGTGAGGGTAGAAAGAAGTAGGCTGCTGGTTAACTAGGATATGCAGCTTATCCATTAGGTAGGGAAATGGGCAGACTGGGTGGGCGAAGCGGTCCTTATCTGCCGTCAAATTCTGTTTCTATGTTTCTAAAACAAGATATTGCAGCTTAGTTGCGCTGTCCTAGGTAAGAACAGTGTAAAACTGTTTAAAAGCAGGACCTTATTGAAAATGAGATACTGCTGCTGTTCTAACGTGTAGTAGCATTCAAGCAAACATGTTTGACATTGACAAATCCTTGTTTATTTTGAGTACATAACACACCTACCAGGTGCAAAAGCATCAGTATCTGCCAACCTAACAAAATCTGTTATGAAAATGTTTACTGATTTTGCTCACAAGCAGTCTGGAAACTGTATGCATGCATGTGCAGCAGTATCAGTGGCTCAGTAGGTACCGCACATGTCTCTGGGACCATTCCCTATCTGTGAACATGATGACCAAGGACTTCAGCTTTTACCTCGATACAGACACCAAGGTGGCTACAAGCAGGCCAGTCAGTGAAGCGGAGATCTGCTCAGGACTTAAGCCTAAGTCCAACATTAAAGACATGAATACAGATGAAGATGAGGCAGAGCTAGAAAACCCAGTGACAACTGCAGAAGCACTAAACAGCATGGAAGCAATAAAGCAGTTTGTACAGACCAGAGAAAACAAGCATTTGTCAATGCAGGACGTTTGATGCGTATTAAACAATCTTTTATTTTTTTTATTTTGACCACAAGTTTTGAAGATACTTGTTTTAGAAGTTGCCTTATAGACATGACATGTATCGTTTATAGTATATCAACTGAAATGTCATCTCACACCAGAGGTGCGAAAACACATCTCGTCCAGGATTTTAAAACTGACACATCAGGTTGATGAGGAGGGTTGAAAAATGGCTGTGTTGAAACTGGAGTCAAAATATTGAAAATTGGTGAAGTTGTGAGTGAACGCTGAAATAGTGTAACATTCACTCATAACCTGGGAATGTTACCATATTTGTGCACCAAATTTTCTGCATAGTCTTCTTATTATCCCACCTAATGAACCCAGTAGGTGAAAAATGTTCAAATTCCTGCCAAAATGTCATTCGGCACCATCAAAATGTCACTACGTGCCACAGGCATGAAAACACAGTTTGGCCAGGATTTGAAAAATGACAGCTGTCACATTCATCAGGCATTGTGAAGAAATGGCTATGTTGAAAATCTGGGGCCAGAATATAAATTTATCAAAGTTACGAGCCTGCGTTGACAAATTTCAACGTAGGTTCATAACTTTGTTGTTTTCTAATATTTGTACCAGAATTTTCAACATAGCCTTTTTATGATCCCACCTTATGAACAAGGGTGGAGAAATTTTTCAACTCCTGCCTGAAAGGTGATTTTATGCAGTGACAGTAAAATCACCATTTGAGACAGATTTGCCTAACTTCAGTGTCATTGTCCATGAAGTGGGGTCCCAAAAAAAGGCATGTTGAAAATCTGGGTCAAAAATATCCAAAAATGGCCAAGTTATGCTTCAAAGTTCAAAACACCATTGAAATACATTGAACCATATACTTAACTTCCTCAGTTCGCAGTCTGAGTTTGAAGAGTGAAGATGTGTCTGCAGTCCAGAGAAGATTACGGCATTGCACCCCCAGTGGATAAGTAAAGACTTGGGGAGGGTGGCGGGTGCTGAGTGGGAGGATTGGGTAGAGGGAACTAATGGCACAACAGACATCGATGAATGTTTTTCTTTTTTACAGGGTTTAAAAAAAATAAAAAATTGAGGGATGGACTGCATACCGACTCTGGGACTGGGCACCCCAGTGTCGGGCTTGTTACAGAACGGTGGTGGGCAACCTGCAGGGGAGGGCCGGTGTCAAGAGAGGCAATAGCGGGGCTGGGCATCCTGCTCTGCTTAAATTAAAAATATATATGTGTAAAGATGGGAAGGGCGGATAGGCAGGAAAGCCACTTGGAGGGGATGGGGAGAAAGAAGTGGAATGGGGTGGGCACTCTGCTCTGCTTACATGTATATATATATATATATATATATATACAGGAAAGGGGGTGGGTTGGTGTGCGAGCCACCTGGAGGGGACAGGGAGAAATAAGTGGTAGCAGCTAGTGGGGGTGGGGAACCCTGCTCTACTTAAATAACAAAAAAATATATTTATACCTGAGTTCAGCTAAATATGTTTTCAGGTACTAGAAAGAAAGATGAACTCGGGAAACTAGTTACTTTTTTGAAACAAGGGCTAAAAAGTACTTTAATCGCACTCAGAAAGTGGAGCTGTGACACTAGGCATGTGCGTATCGTATTCATATACATATGCATGCAGCCAGCTAATCATGGCACTACACAACAAAGTGCCGCTTAAAGTAATTTTAGCCTTCATTTCAAAAAAACAACTAGGTTCCCAAATTCAGCTTTCTTTCTAGTACCTAAAAACACATTTAGCTGAACTCAAGTACAGTGGTCTGCAGTAACAATAACAGGCTACTGGTGTTGACAGCCGATTAGTTTATTTATTTATTTAGCTTTTGTTGACCGGGTAAGTGCACTAGACAAATCCTGCCTATTTTCAGGCACGACCTGGGGGAAGGGGATACAGATGAATGCCAACTGACCTTGAACCAGATTAAGCTGTTGGTGGTATTTTTAGTGAATGAGGGAAATTTGGCCAGGACACCGGGGAAATTCCCCTACTCTTTTCGATAAGTGCTATGGGATCTTTAACATCCACCTGAACTACCACCAATCCAGGCAGATGGGACCTCGGTTTAACGTCTCATCCGAAAGATGGCACCTCAGAAATGCAGCACTCCTCTCATGCTGCATTACAGTGTCAGTACTGGGATATTAACCCAAGTGCCAGATGTGGGAACTGAACCCACAGCCCTCTGATCTCCCGGCCTCAGAGGCGAGTGTGCTACCTACTGAGCCACTGACACTAGTTGTTTACTGACCAGCCGGCTTCATGCAAATCAAAGGACTGAAGCCCTCTGATTGGAACAGCTTCAGGCCCTTTAAAATACATGAAGTTTCCACCCAGCAAGCAGTGAGTGATGTCAAGACCCCAGTGCCTAGTCACTCGTCGACACAGCCGAGCCCCTGCTATTTTCAGCTGCAATGAGCTTTGCAGTGACACACCCCCATAATCACCTTTCGCTGTAGCAAAATGTTTGGTGCACCTGTGCGCATCAAATGTAAACAGCACTATTTAACTTCGAAACATGCCTTCTCCAGCTGGCTGTCAAAAATGAAAAACAAAACGTAACATTATACTTTCAAAAGCAAACTTAAAAACAATACCACAGGATACTTTCTTTTTAAACATTTTAAATATTTTGTAACAAATAAATACTTAACCAAAATGTGTTTTCTTGTTTTCATTCCAGGATACTGTATAACTGAGTTCTAAGTCCAGTTAAATGCACAGCCTGTTTAAATGCACAATTTTCTCATGCAAAACGGGAGTGCATTTACCCAGGTTTTATTTTTTATTTTATTTAGTTAGTTTTTGTTGACCAGGTAAGTGCACTAGGCAAATCCTGCCTATTTTCAGGCACGACCCGGGGGAGGGGGATACAGATGAATGCCAACTGACCTTGAACCAGATGAAACTGATGGTGGTATTTTTAGTGAATGAGGGAAATTTGGCCAGGACACCGTGGAAATTCCCCTACTCTTTTTTTGATAAGTGCCATGGGATCTTTAACATCCACCTGAACTACTACCAATCCAGGCAGATGGAACCTCAGTTTAACGTCTCATCCGAAAGATGGCACCTCAGAAGTGCAGCACCCCTCTCATGCTGCACTACAGTGTCAGTAGAGGGATATTAACCCAAGTGCCTTTTATTAAACTAACGGAAGAATGTTAGACATGCTTTTGAAACCTCCCGGGTCACTTCCTCACGTGCAGAGAAAACTAACCTGCATTTCGGAATATACATTTGTGGATCCCAGTTTGTTTACCAAAGGTAATGGTGTGGAGGAAGCAATTTAATACGATACTGTGACTACCAGGAGATAGGCCTCATGCCATTAAAAGGTGAGAGATCAGACATGCAAATGGTGAGCTACATCAAAGTAGTGCCGTAACAAAAGGATGAGTTGCTGAAAAAAGTCCCATTAAGTGTGCAGCACGTGTAATGCTGCCAGTTCAGAACGTGCATTAAGTAGTGTCTGAATAGGAGGCTCCTATAAGTAAATTATGTCTCAACAATGGAGGAAGACTGGATGGAAACTGTCAAAACACGGTCTGAAACCTGGTAATGTGTGAGAAAGCTTACATTTATGGTCAGCCCATGTAAATCTGTTCCAAAAAGTTGCAATTAACTTTTTTTTTTGTTTTGTTTTTCTTTATCCCCCTATGTGCTCCACATCAGCCACTCCTTCAGGCTTGCCAAGGCTTCCTCCGATCCATTCTCAGATGGCAGCCATCCCCAGGGTAACCTGGTGTAACCCTTCGCCGGATGGGTCCCTCTCCTCCAAGGGGGAAAGTGTCAGCCAAGGGGGGGGGAAGACCAGTGCAACACTTGGCCCCAGGGTGCTGCTGAGGCGGAGGACTCAGTAGGACATGGATGGCCTCAGAGAGCCAGGCAGCCATCATCCAACTGAACGTGGAGCAGTATGGGGGTGGTGGATGGGGAGGAGGGGAGGGTGGCCCTACAGGGGGACCTGGAGGCTCTGGTAAGATGGTCTAGAAAGTGGAAGCTGAGGTTCAATGCAGGGAAATGCAAGGTACTGCTCCTGGGGGCCAGAAACCTGGGCCAAGTGTACACCCTGGGGGGGGGATATATCCTACGAGTCTCGATGGCTGAGAGGGACCTGGGGGTGGTGGCGGATGTCAAGATGAACAACTCTGAGACTTGCAGAAGGGCAGCAGCCAAGGCCAACAGGATGCTGGGATGCATCACTAGGTGGATCACCTCCAGAAGGAGGGAAGTGATACTCCCTCTGTATAACTACTTGGTGAGGCCACACCTCTAGTACTGCGTGCAGTTTTGGAGGCCACACTTAAAGAGGGACATCAAACTCCTGGAGAAGGTCCAGAGGAGGGCAACCAAAATGATTTGGGGCTTGAGGGACAGGACCTATGGGGAGAGGCTCAAAGAGCTAAATATGTACACATTGGAAGAGAGAAGGGGGACATGATAAGAGGTCTTCAGGTACGTGAAGCAGTTAAATAGGGGAGGAGCAGTCAGGGTGCTTCAAAGGAAGGAGGAAGGGCAACTAGAGGGCATGGGTGGAAGCTGGAGGGGGGGGAGATTCAGGGGAGAAAGAAGGAGGTGCTACTTCACTGAGAGGGTAGTGGACCCATGGAATGTGCTGCCCAGGGGGCTGGTGGAGGCAGAGACAGTGGAGGGGTTCAAGAGGGGGTGGGACAAGTACAGGGGAAGGGTTCTGGAAGCAAAATCCAGTGCTGCGAGAATATCTGGAACTGGGAAGGGAGAAGCCAGAGAAGGTGAGGGGGGCAGCAAGGTCAGCTCCCAGGGTCGGGGCTGACCAAACGAGCAGACACGAAAGACAGTTAGGCCTATTCTGCTGGCATTTTAGTATGTTAGTATTTCCGCTTTCTAATGTTGTTTCCTCCTGCATGTGTCTGCAGTGCTCCTGGTCTCCACCAGAGGCCGCTGCAGCATGATGCCATCCCAATACCCACCCCAGGAGAGAAGAGCAGTCCTACAGACACTCAGTCCTCTCCTGCTCCTGCCAGCATGCAGCATCCCGAGTCCGTTCCCAAACCCAGGTCGCCGGCGTGGTTCGAGATAAGACGCCAGTGCCTCAACCCTCTGCACCCCTGGGCCAGCTGCAATGAACTTTATTTCCCAGAGAAGTCTTGTATAAATCTCTCTGAGGTTGGTTCCACCAAGCCGCATCGACAACAAAGTTGTCAACGTGTATCTTGTACATCTGATACTTCGCCCTTGTTTGCTGATGCCCCCCCCTTCCAGTATGCCTACCACAGTGACCTTCCTCCTGACCTTGTCTCACCCCCTCCTAAAGCTGCCCATTGACTTCAAGGATACTACCTCCTCTGGCAGTGTGTTTCACCTTTACACCACCCTTTCCATGAAATAGTGCCTCCTCATTTCCCTCCTGAATCTACCAGCCTCCAGTTTCAGCCTATGCCCCCTAGTTTCCCTCTCCCTTTTAATTTAAAGATTCCTTCTGTACCAACCTTATTAATGCCCTTCAAATATTTGAAGGTCTCGATCATATCGCTGCTTTCCCTCCTACCCTCCAGTGAGTACATGGTTAGCTCACTCAGTCTCTCCTCATAGGGTATGTCCTCCATCCCAGTGATAATCCTGGTTGCTCTGCTCTGAACCCCCTTCAGTAGTTTGACATCCTTCTTTAAATAGGGGGACCAGAACTGCACACAGTACTCCAGGTGTTGCCTCACCAATGACCTGTACAGAGGCGGGATAACTCTTTCCTCCTGGAAGTAATTCCTCTAGCAGTACACCCCAGCATCTTATTAGCCTTAGCTGCCACCTTCCTGCACTGTGCTGAATGGTTCATTTGACCTGTAATTAGCACCCCAAAATCTCTCTCTCTCTCCTCCTCTGTAGTGGATAACTGCACCCCCGCCCAAGCTGGTAACAGTTCCTAGAGTTTCTGGCTCCCAGGTGCATGACTTTGCACTTTTTTGCATCAAACCCCAGCTGCCATGTGTCCAACCAGTGCTCACATTTGTCCAGATCCTCCTGCAGTCCTAGCCTCTGTATCATCCACCATTGCACCGATCTTAGTGTCATCGGCAAAAAGGCTGATCTTATTTCTAACCCCATTCAAGATGTTGGTGATAAAGGTGCTAAATAACACCGGACCCAGTACTGAGCCCTGTGGTACCCCCACTGGTTACAGCTCGGGGAGTTTGAGAGATTCCCTCCTACGACTACCCTCTGCTGTCTGTCCTGCAGTCAGTTCTTGACCCATACCCCCAGCTTCCTTCCTACACCCAGGTTTCCCAGTTTACTAATCAACCTACTGTGTGGGATTGAATCGAAGGCCTTACTGAAATCCAGATACAGCACATCCACTGCCTGGCCTTGGTCAAGTGCCCTAGTCACACAATCGTAAAAATCAACCAGGTTCGTCTGTCCAGATTTGCCCGAGACAAACCTAAGCTGCCTTTCATCCTGCAGGCCACTGTTCTCTAGAAAGGTTACTAACCTCCCCTTAAGAATAGTCTCCATTTTCTTCCCCACAATGGAGGTGAGGCTGACTGGCCTATAGTTACCAGGTTCATCCTTGGACCTGCTTTTATGGATGGGTGCCACATGCGCTATCCTTCCATCATGGGGCACGCTGCCCATTTTTAGAGAGCTTAAGTAGTAACAACAGAAAGTTAGTAACATAACATCAGAGTACACAGATCAAAGGTTAACTTCATGGAGCATAGTAGTTCACAGTAATAATAGTGCTGAACATAGGTAGCAGCCCTGTAAGGCACTGTCTGAGAACAGATTTGTGCACATTATGGCACAGGGAATCAATAGAGTAGTACATGAGTGAGAGGTCAAAGAGGGGCATTGATTGGGATGGGTTGTGGTACTAGCATCAAGTGCAAATCTGTGGAGGGATCTTTTGGAAGATGCAGTCACAGCTGGTGCCAGGTAGGAACACGTTTAGTAGCTCCTGTTTGAATTGGTCCTGTTTAATAGGTGTCTTTTGTGATACTGATAATTCATTAAACCATTGGGGGCTCTGGTAGCAAAGGAGAGTTTGGCTAGACTTGTTGTGTAAGGCACTGCTAGGGTACCACATGCCATGCTTCTTGGAGGGTAGGGACTTTGGGCACGACTTAGGCGAGCTTGCAGAATGGGAGGGGTCAGACCAATGAGTGCTTTCATACCCAGCAGTCAGAATTGGTAATTAATTTTGTCATGCAAAGGGAGCTATTTTGTGAGGGAGTAGAGTGTGCATGTATTTGTCTACCCCATTACAAAGTGGCAGGTTTTGTTTCAAGACTAACCAAACCCCATTTAACACAGTATTGGCGCTATTAAGTCTTAATCTACTATGGGAAGGATGGAACTTGTGACTGTCACTCATTTGGCTTCTGCGATGAGGTTGTGCCTCTGTCCATTGAGTGCCCCCAGTTTTCTGTTAATGTTGCAGATGATTTGATCCACGTGCAGTGCAAATGTAAGTGTCCGGTCAATGGTTACCCCTAGGTATTTGAATGAGCCTACCTGCTCTAGAGCTTCTCCCTTTATGTTGCAGTTGTTGAGCGGATCCAAATTTGCCCTCTTATGGGCACTAAAGAAGAGCATTGTTTTGGTCATCTTATAGTTGAGCACAAGTTTATTCTGCTGGAACCATTTCTTGAGAAATGCAAAGTTGTGTTGAAAGTCACAGGTGAGTACTTCCTGGTAGGGGTGACCTGTGCAGGATGACTGCATCATCCACATATAGTATGAACACAGAGCTTGTACAGGCTTTGGGAAGGTTGTTTTTGAAGAGACTGAACAGTAGGGGTCCCAGGATGGAGCCTTGTAGCACTCCAGTTATGACAGGTCTGGTGTTGGAATGCACCCCACTGATCTTGATCTGTTGGGATCTGCCTAAGAGGTAGTTTTCAAACCAGAGTACAGTGTCAGCAGAGGCCTATGGTGGGGAGTTTGGTTAGCAGTAGCGCATGACTGACTAAATCAAAGGCCTTGGATAGCTCTATGTCAATTGAACCCACCAGGTGACCCTTGTCAAGAGACTCGTGTAAAAAGCTAGTACATTCAGCCAGGGCAGTGGAGGTGCCGTGCAGTTTGTGGAACCCATGTTCTTGATCACACTGAATCTTGTATTGGCTGAGGTACGTGACAAGCTGGTCTGATACCATTTTCTCCAGTGCTTTGGACAGAGGGGAGAGCGTGGATACTGGTCTGTAGTTTGTGACTAAGGTGCGATTGCCATTTTTATGGACGGTAGTGAATAGGGTGCTCTTCCAGATATTAGGAAACTGTGAGTGTCTAAGAAAGAGGTTAAATAGTTTGGTCAAGGGGAGGGCGAATTCATGCAGGATTTGGGCAACTAATGTCATGTCAAGTGTGTCACTTCCCATCTTGTTTTTTCCCAGCAGTGTAGGAGGCTGTATTGTGCAGTGGTTTAAGGCTCTGATCTGGAAACCTGGGTTTGAATCCCATAGCCCCCACCTGCATACTGTGTGACCCTGAGCAAGTCATGTAACTTCCCTGTGCTCCCAGGTTGCACCTGTAAACAAGCTTCAGCTTAGTGTGTCTCTCCTGGTAAAAAAATAAACAAATAAAATAGAGCACACATTTAACATAGCTGACAGTGGCCTTTACTGAGACAGTTTTGAAGTAGAATTGTGGCCAGCGTTTGTCCTTTTGGGTGCCAGGGTGATAGACTGGGTGGCTGTGGCTTCGTCCTCTAGATGGAGGACTGCACTGAGGTTGATGAAGGCTTTGTTGAATGTATTGGCAATCTCAGTGGGGTCAAGTGTGACAGATCCATTTGTGTTGAGCATTCTTGGGTAGGATTTATCACCCCTTCTCATGAGATCCTTTAGGGATTCCAAAAATGACCTACCCTTACCCCATCACCTAGATTGCTGCTCCTTATAGAAGTTGGCCTTTGCCTGTTTGATATTCTGGGTGCACCTATTCCTTGCTGCCCTGCATTCTTGCCAGTGTGCGGGCACACCAGATTCCTTGGCCTTGAGCCATACGTTGTCCCTCACCCTCATCTGGGTGTGCAGCAACGGTGTAACCCCATTTGCCAGAGATATGAACATGCAAACAAACAAAAATTGCCAGCAGAAACCCTAATGGTCCAGCAAGTCTGCTTGTATTGTGGAGCCCTTTCTCAGTGACTACTGAGGGGTGAGGCTTCTTTCCTATGCCCATAGATGTGCTGGTTTTCTGTAGGTATAGTTTGCTGTTGCAGGTAAAGTAGTTTCAGTACGAAGACAGTGAGCTTTATTTTACAGTTTATCAATGCTGACTGACACTGTCTGCAATCTATTGTTTGGCATTCATTAAACTTCTTAGACATACCCATCAAGTGCTGAATGGCCAATACACTGTGCGAGGTGGGCAACCAGTACCCTAGGATTAGCACCTATGGCAAACTGGGGTTGGGGTGCAGCACAAACAAAAAACTGAGCAAACGCTGAACCAAAGTCACCTGCAGGATCAACGACGACAGTTATTACATGCACAATAATTAAGCAATAAGGCACGACAGGGTGTGGTATATCATGGGATACTGTCACGCCTTGGGTGGTTGGGCACGAGGCCGCAGGCCGAGTGCGTCCAACCTCCCAAGAAGTGATGGTATCCCATGATATACCACACCCTGGAGAGACTTATTGCTATTATGAACTGAGTTTCAAGTTTTTTTAAATAAAAAAAATAAAAGACATAGGTTTTAAAATGTTTTATGAATGAGTTTTTGGGTGGTGTACAAGTACATTTTGAAAAAATACAGTAGTTCTCAGACAGTATAGAGTAAGGAGGCTGGTGGCACTGGAACTTTTTTGAAGCCGTGATGATGTAGCCCGATTTCATCATGGCTTCAAAGAGCTCTCAGCCAATCAGATTCCTCTATTTATGATCCTCAGTTCATAATATCATTTATAATAATAATAATAAAATTTATTTAATTAAGCACCTTTCAAATTTTCAAGGCGCTGTACAAAAATTCATAAACACCAAACATCAAAAATACAATAAAACAGAGCAACAATTACAACAAATAAAAACCAATTACAATATAGATGGAAAAGCCTTATCCCATAAAAAGGACTTTAGAGCCCTTTTAAAACTGTCCACCATTGTACTTTCTTGAAGCGGACAGGGTAGAGAATTCCAGAGGGTTGGAGCCATGAAACCAAAAGCACAGGCTCCAGAAGACTTCAAATTAACCCTTGGAATCTCCAGCAACCCCTCGTCAGCCGAGCGAAGCTCTCTCAAAGGGGTGTAAGATAACAGAAGCTCTTTCAAGTAGTCAGGACCATACCCATGTAGGACTTTATAGGTCAAAAGACCCACTTTGAAGGTGATCTGCCACTGTATTGGCAGCCAGTGCAGAGAGCACAACACAGGGGTAATATGGGATCTTCTTGAAACCCCCATCAACAAATGTGCTGCTGCATTCTGCACTAGCTGCAAGCGGCGGATATCAACCCCAGCAAGCCCTAGATACAGGAAGTTACAGTGATCCAAGCGAGATGTCACTGAGGCGTGGACCAAAGCTGGCAAATCACCGGGAAGAACCAGGTGCCTAATCCTGGAGATGTTTCTAAGATCAAAAATATTAATTTATACAATCAAAAATATTAATACTGTTAATGTTTTTAATACTGGGTTATTGTGGCAATTTGGAGAGAAGGAGACTAGCAGCCGGAACAGCACAGATGTGAGGGAAAACGGGAGGATCAATGGGGGTGAACAGTGTGCATAACATCAAAATAAAATGAATACGCATCATGTCAATCATGTCACTTGATTTCAGCATTCAAAGATGGACAACTGGGAACCACTGCAGCGCTTGGAGCATCTGGCCAACAGCATTTCAGCATTCATGGGCCAATTAAGAAACAAGCTAAGTGGTCTGCTACATCAAAACGGTGGTGGGGGGACAACACTCTGCCCACAGGGCAGCGCTGGCCATAGGTCAATGCTGAGGGGAAAAAATCTCTCTTATGCAGCCCAGATACAAGCAATGCAGGCCCAGTTGCAAGGGGACTGAACAGCTCAACAAGCCCAAAAACAGGCTGAGAGAGACCGACAGCTTGCACAGAGAAACCAGCAGCTGGCGAAGCAACAGGCTCAGGTCAACAGCTGGCACAGAGAAACCAGCAGCTAGCGAAGCAGCAGGCTCAGGCCAATAGCTGGCACAGAGAAACCAGCTGCTAGTGAAGCGGCAGGCTCAGGCCAACAGCTGGCACAGAGAAACCAGCCTCTAGCGAAGCAGCAGGCTCAGGCCAACAGCTGGCACACAGAAACCCACAGCTAGTGAAGCAGCAGGCTCAGACCAACAGCTGGCACAGAGAAACCAGCCGCTAGCGAAGCAGCAGGCTCAGGCCAACAGCTGGCACAGAGTAAACAGCCGCTAGCGAAGCAGCAGGCTCAGGCCAACAGCTGGCACAGAGAAACCAGCCTCTAGCGAAGCAGCAGGCTCAGGCCAACAGCTGGCACACAGAAACCCACAGATAGTGAAGCAGCAGGCTCAGGCCAACAGCTGGCACAGAGAAACCAGCCGCTAGCGAAGCAGCAGGCTCAGGCCAACAGCTGGCACAGAGTAAACAGCCGCTAGCGAAGCAGCAGGCTCAGGCCACCAGCTGGCACAGAGAAACCAGCCGCTAGCGAAGCAGCAGGCTCAGGCCAACAGCTGGCACAGAGAAACCAGCCGCTAGCGAAGCAGCAGGCTCAGGCCAACAGCTGGCACAGAGAAACCAGCCGCTAGTGAAGCAGCAGGCTCAGGCCAACAGCTGGCACAGAGAAACCAGCAGCTAGCAAAGCAGCAGGCTCAGGCCAACAGCTGGCACAGAAAAACAGCAGCTAGTGAAGCAGCAGGCTCAGGCCAACAGCTGGCACAGAGAAACCAGCAGCTAGTGAAGCAGCAGGCTCAGGCAACAGCTGGCACAGAGAAAACAGCAGCTAGTGAAGCAGCAGGCTCAGGCTAACAGCTGGCACAGAGAAACCAGCAGCTAGTGAAGCAGCAGGCTCAGGCCAACAGCTGGCACACAGAAACCCACAGCTAGTGAAGCAGCAGGCTCAGGCCAACAGCTGGCACAGAGTAAACAGCCGCTAGCAAAGCGGCAGGCTCAGGCCAACAGCTGGCACAGAGAAACCAGCCGCTAGCGAAGCAGCAGGCTCAGGCCAACAGCTGGCACAGAGAAACCAGCCGCTAGCGAACCAGCAGGCTCAGGCCAACAGCTGGCACAAAGAAACCAGCCGCTAGCAAAGCAGAAGGCTCAGGCCAAAAGCTGGCACAGAGAAAACAGCAGCTAGTGAAGCAGCAGGCTCAGGCTAACAGCTGGCACAGAGAAACCAGCAGCTAGCGAAGCAGCAGGCTCAGGCCAACAGCTGGCACAGAGAAACCAGCAGCTAGCGAAGCAGCAGGCTCAGGCCAACAGCTGGCACAGAGAAACCAGCAGCTAGTGAAGCAGCAGGCTCAGGCCAAAAGCTGGCACAGAGAAACCAGCGCCAGCGAAGCAGCAGGCTCAGCCAACAGCTGGCACAGAGAAACCAGCAGCCAGTGAAGCAGCAGGCTCAGGCCAACAGCTGGCACAGAGAAACCAACAGCTAGTGAAGCAGCAGGCTCAGGCCAACAGCTGGCACAGAAAACCAGCAGCTAGCGAAACAGCAGGCTCAGGTCAACAGCTGGCACAGAGTAACCAACAGCTAGTGAAGCAGCAGGCTCAGGCCAACAGCTGGCACAGAGAAACCAGCAGCTAGCGAAGCAGCAGGCTCAGGCCAAAAGCTGGCACAGAGAAAACAGCAGCTAGTCGAAGCAGCAGGCTCAGGCTAACAGCTGGCACAGACAAACCAGCAGCTAGTGAAGCAGCAGGCTCAGGCCAACAGCTGGCACAGAGAAACCAGCAGCTAGCGAAGCAGCAGGCTCAGGCCAACAGCTGGCACAGAGAAACCAGCAGCTAGTGAAGCAGCAGGCTCAGGCCAACAGCTGGCACAGAGAAACCAGCAGCTAGTGAAGCAGCAGGCTCAGGCCAACAGCTGGCACAGAGAAACCAGCAGCTAGTGAAGCAGCAGGCTCAGGCCAACAGCTGGCACAGAGAAACCAGCCGCTAGCGAAGCAGCAGGCTCAGGCCAACAGCTGGCACAGAGAAACCAGCCGCTAGCGAAGCAGCAGGCTCAGGCCAAAAGCTGGCACAGAGAAAACAGCAGCTAGCGAAGCAGCAGGCTCAGGCTAACAGCTGGCACAGAGAAACCAGCAGCAGTGAAGCAGCAGGCTCAGGCCAACAGCTGGCACACAGAAACCACAGCTAGTGAAGCAGCAGGCTCAGGCCAACAGCTGGCACAGAGCGAAACAGCCGCTAGCAAGCAGCAGGCTCAAAAAAAAAAAAAAAAAAAAAAAAACAGCTAGCTGGGACAATGACGGCAGGCTCAGCAAAAGCTGGCGGAAACCAGCTGCGCAGCAGGCTCAGACCAGCAGCGCAGAGCCAGCCACCAGCAGCAGGCTCAGGCCAAAAGCTGGCACAGAGAAAACAGCAGCTAGCGAAGCAGCAGGCTCAGGCTAACAGCTGGCACAGAGAAACCAGCAGCTAGTGAAGCAGCAGGCTCAGGCCAACAGCTGGCACAAACAAACCAGCCGCTAGCGAAGCAGCAGGCTCAGACCAACAGCTGGCACAGAGTAACCAGCAGCTAGCGAAGCAGCAGGCTCAGGCCAACAGCTGGCACAGAGTAACCAGCAGCTAGCGAAGCAGCAGGCTCAGGTCAACAGCTGGCACAGAGTAACCAACAGCTAGTGAAGCAGCAGGCTCAGGCCAACAGCTGGCACAGAGTAACCAGCAGCTAGCGCAGCAGCAGGCTCAGGTCAACAGCTGGCACAGAGAAACCAACAGCTAGTGAAGCAGCAGGCTCAGGCCAACAGCTGGCACAGAAAACCAGCAGCTAGTGAAGCAGCAGGCTCAGGCCAACAGCTGGCACAGAGAAACCAGCCGCTAGTGAAGCAGCAGGCTCAGGCCAACAGCTGGCACAGAGAAACCAGCCGCTAGCGAAGCAGCAGGCTCAGGCCAACAGCTGGCACAGAGAAACCCACAGCTAGTGAAACAGCAGGCTCAAGCCAACAGCTGGCACAGAGAAACCAGCAGCTAGCAAAGCAGCAGGCTCAGGCCAACAGCTGGCACAAAGAAACCAGCCACTAGCGAAGCAGCAGGCTCAGGCCAACAGCTGGCACAGAGAAACCAGCCGCTAGCGAAGCAGCAGGCTCAAGCCAACAGCTGGCACAAAGAAACCAGCCGCTAGCGAAGCAGCAGGCTCGGACCAACAGCTGGCACACAGAAACCAGCAGGTAGCGAAGCAGCAGGCTCAGGCTAACAGCTGGCACAGAAAAGCAGCAGCTAGCGAAGCAGCAGGCTCAGGCCAACAGCTGGCACAGAGAAATCAGCAGTTAGCGAAACAGCAGGCTCAGACCAACAGCTGGCACAGAGAAACCAGCTGCTAGCGAAGCAGCAGGTTCAGGCCAACAGCTGGCACAGAGAAACCAGCCGCTGGTGAAGCAGCAGGCTCAGGCCAACAGCTGGCACAGAGAAACCAGCTGCTAGCGAAGCAGCAGGCTCAGGCTAACAGCTGGCACAGAGAAACCATCAGCTAGTGAAGCAGCAGGCTCAGGCCAACAGCTGGCACAAACAAACCAGCCGCTAGCGAAGCAGCAGGCTCAGACCAACAGCTGGCACAGAGTAACCAGCAGCTAGCGAAGCAGCAGGCTCAGGCCAACAGCTGGCACAGAGTAACCAGCAGCTAGCGAAACAGCAGGCTCAGGTCAACAGCTGGCACAGAGTAACCAACAGCTAGTGAAGCAGCAGGCTCAGGCCAACAGCTGGCACAGAGTAACCAGCAGCTAGCGAAGCAGCAGGCTCAGGCCAACAGCTGGCACAGAAAACCAGCAGCTAGTGAAGCAGCAGGCTCAGGCCAACAGCTGGCACAGAGAAACCAGCCGCTAGTGAAGCAGCAGGCTCAGGCCAACAGCTGGCACAGAGAAACCAGCCGCTAGCGAAGCAGCAGGCTCAGGCCAACAGCTGGCACAGAGAAACCCACAGCTAGTGAAACAGCAGGCTCAAGCCAACAGCTGGCACAGAGAAACCAGCAGCTAGCAAAGCAGCAGGCTCAGGCCAACAGCTGGCACAAAGAAACCAGCCACTAGCGAAGCAGCAGGCTCAGGCCAACAGCTGGCACAGAGAAACCAGCCGCTAGCGAAGCAGCAGGCTCAAGCCAACAGCTGGCACAAAGAAACCAGCCGCTAGCGAAGCAGCGGGCTCGGACCAACAGCTGGCACAGAGAAACCAGCAGGTAGCGAAGGAGCAGGCTCAGGCTAACAGCTGGCACAGAAAACCAGCAGCTAGCGAAGCAGCAGGCTCAGGCCAACAGCTGGCACAGAGAAACCAGCAGTTAGCGAAACAGCAGGCTCAGACCAACAGCTGGCACAGAGAAACCAGCCGCTAGTGAAGCAGCAGGCTCAGGCCAACAGCTGGCACAGAGAAACCAGCCGCTAGCGAAGCAGCAGGCTCAGGCCAACAGCTGGCACAGAGAAACCAGCCGCTAGTGAAGCAGCAGGCTCAGGCCAACAGCTGGCACAGAGAAACCAGCAGCTAGCAAAGCAGCAGGTTCAGGCTAACAGCTGGCACAGAGAAACCAGCAGCTAGCGAAGCAGCAGGCTCAGGCCAACAGCTGGCACACAGAAACCAGCAGCTAGCGAAACAACAGGATCAGACCAACAGCTGGCACAGAGAAACGAACAGCTAGTGAAGCAGCAGGCTCAGGCCAACAGCTGGCACAGAGTAAACAGCAGCTAGCAAAGCAGCAGGCTCAGGCCAACAGCTGGCACAGAGAAAACAGCAACTAGCGAAGCAGCAGGCTCGGGCCAACAGCTGGCACAGAGAAATCAGCAGCTATTGAAGCAGCAGGCTCAGGCTAACAGCTGGCACAGAAACCCACAGCTAGTGAAGCAGCAGGCTCAGGCCAACAGCTGGCACAGAGTAACCAGCCGCTAGCGAAGCAGCAGGCTCAGGCTAACAGCTGGCACAGAGAAATCAGCAGCTAGTGAAGCAGCAAGCTCAGGCCAACAGCTGGCACAGAGTAAACAGCTAGCGAAGCAGCAGGTTCAGGCAACAGTTGGTACAGAGACAGCAACAACTGGTGCAACAGGTCCAGATGCAAAGGAACTGCATAGTGCAGAGAGACCAGCAACAGTAGGAGTTTATGAAGCAGGTGCTGCAAACACAGAAATAAACTGTGCCCCATCTCCAGGTCGCAGGGAATCTAGTTGCTGTAGGTCCCCACCCCATGCTAACAAAAATGGGTCCTGAAGATGATCCCCGAGATCTATCTTATTACTTCTGAAAGAGTTGCCAGTACCACTGCCTGGTCACAAGAAAGTTCGGCTACTCACACTGCACCATACCTGACGAGATGCCCATGCTGCATTTAGAAACTTCACTGATGCCGCCACCAGAACCCATGATCAGGTAAAGGCGGCTAGCTTAGACTGGTCAGAATAACCAGAGTTACTGACGGGACTTTCACACTTTGGGTTTCAAGGCTGGAACATAACCTAGAGTGCTAAAATAAAAATTGCAAGACTTGGTTACTTGCTGGAGTTTCTGTACGTACTAAAAAGGAGATCGTGGATTTGACTGTACTGGGGAAGGAGTTTGTTTTAAGAACAGGGCACCGGGGGAAGTGATCGGGAGGTGGATGGGATAATTGGTAGTGTGAAGGAGTTTGCTTTATGGATGGGGCATGGAAGAAGTCATTGGGAGGTATGTGCAATAACCGGCAGTGAGAGGTGTTTATTTTTACAGAAAAGGGCACCAGGGACATGACTGGGAGGTGGGCAGGATAAAGGCAGGAGGAAGAGCAAAGGGCTTGGAGCATACATGAGTTTCCCCTCACCGGCAGAAGCCAAGGCTGGCAAGAGGAGTGAAATGTAGATTTCTATTTTTTTGAAAGTTGGGGAATCCAAGCGAGTTCCCCTCATTGGCAGAAGTCAAGACTGACATGGAGAGCGACTGCCTCCTTTGAACTACACGTTTTCACCCATCATCCTGGCTGAACACCATCACTATCAGTCTGCGCCTCATTGGGCTGTCAATAGCGGGCCTCCTGCACCCTGAGCTGTACTGGATGTTACGTTGACACACCTCTGCAGCCCTTACTCTCCTGAGTAGCTCCAAGATGTTCACTTTGCACTGTGCATGCAAGAAAACATAAAAAGTAACCACTAACTACATTTAACAAGCATTTGTCAATGCCGAATGTTGTCTTGCTGGCGTTGGCATTGGTAGTGCAGGAGTTAGAGGGATGCATAATAGGAATGGCAGTGAAGTATGAAACCGACGTCAATCTCACCCCACCCTGCACAGAGTGACAGGCATTGAGGTGTGCCTTTGGGTCATCGGCCATAACGTTCATGCCATTTCACCTCACCCTACTCTGCAGTCTCTGATATGTGTCGCATTGTGCCTTGGGGTCGTCGGGCCTTACACTCACCCCATTCCATAAAGAAGTACCTTGAGATGGATGCATTATAGGAGAATGGGGTGAACTTTGGGGCCGAGGAGTTCAAGGCACACCTTGATGCCTGTCAGTGGCTGCAGGGTGGGGGTGGGGAAGGGGGTGCAGTGGCATGAGCATTACGCTGACAATCCAAAGACACTCCCCTGACACCTGTTAGTCTGTACAGGGTGGGACGTTACAGTTAGAAACCCTAACGCCCTGGGCGTTTGTTGGTATTTGCACTCCAAATTTTCAACATGGCCTTTTTGTGACCTCACCTCATGAAAGTATTTGGGACCTCTGTTCATGAACAGTGGCACTGTGATTTTGTTAATCTGTTCAGAATATTGATTTCCCACAGCGATCGCACCATTCTGCGCCACATATGAAAACACAGTTCGGGCAGGATGTGAAAAATAACAGTTGCATCATTCATAAAGAGGTGTGAAGAGACGGCAATTTTGAAAATCTGCAGTATAAATATTAAAAATTCTGGAAGTTACAAGCGTGCGTGAAAACTGCACACTGCACACTCGTAGCACAGTCATTTTTTATAATTCTTGCACCAAATTTTTAACATAGGCATTTTGAGACCTCTGCTCATGAACAGTGGCACTATGATTTTCTTAATCTGTCCCGAAAATTGATTTCCCACTGCAACTGCATCATTGTGAGCCAGAAGTATGAAACGACATTTTGGGCAGGATATGAAAAATGACAGCTCTACTGTTCTTAAGGAGGTGTGCCAAAATGGCAATGTTGAAAATCTGAAATAAAAATATTAAAAATTCTCAAAGTTATGACTGTGTGTGGAAACTGCACAACGCATGCTCATAACATAGTCATTTTGTGGAATTTTGTCACCAAATTTTCAACATAGGCATTTTGGAACCTCTGCTCATGAACAATGTTACTGTGATTTTCTTACTCTGTCCCAAACATTGTTTTCCTACAGCAACTGCGCCATTGTGCACCGGATGTATGAAAACACATTTCGGGCAGGATGTGGAAAATGACAGCTGTACTGTTCCTAAGGAGGTGTCAAAAAAAGGCAATGTTGAAAATCTGAAGCAAAAATATCAAAAATTCTCGAAGTTATGAGCATGTGTGGAGACTACGCAACGCACGCTTGTAACACAGTCATATTTTTGGAATTTCTTTACCAAATTTGCAACATAGGCTTTTTAGGAGCCCACCTCATGAACAGTGACACTGTCATTTCATTAATCGGTCCTGAAAGATGATTCTATGCAGTGACTTCGAAATCACCTTTTGGGACCAAATAGCAAGATGACAGTGACTGAATTCATGAGGTGGGGTCCCAAGAACCTCATGTTGAAAATTTGGTTCCAAAATTTGCAAACAATGGCCGAGATACTCACCAAAGTTGTAAAAAACCCATTTATGCCATTGTACAGCTTATCGGCATTTCTTCAGTTCACAGTTGACTTTGAAGAGTGCAAATGTGTTCCCGGTCCACCGAAAATCATCGCACCAGGTTCTGGAGGTAAGTATGGGGTGAGGGGGGTATGTAGAGGGTGGGGGAGGGGCACCTGACACGTTGAGGGACTGTTTTCTCCTTTTTCAGGTAAAAACAAAACAAAAGAAAAAAACATAAAGACGTGGATCAGTTTTCCTATTTTGCAAGTGTGTTTTGGCACACTGGGGTGGGCCCCCAGTGTGCCACCTGTATTTTGGGGAAGGGGGTCCAAAGTCAATGTGGATTGGGCCCCTGTCAGCGTAGGAATGTGTCTGGGGGGCACATGATGCCGAGGGGGATTGGGCATCCCCTCGGCACACAAATTAAATGATAAGGGGGCCATTATGCTGGCAGGGATTGGGCTACCCCATCAGCAAACTGAACTGGTAAGAGGGCATGCCAACAGGGGGATTGGGCACCCCTGATGTTGGCTTGACTGGGACTGTGAGGCGGACAGTGACAGCCGGCGCCATCTTTTATTGAAATGTTACACCAGGCAAGGCACACCCTGCAATGAGGGGGAGCTCCCTCATTGCAGCGGCTACATCATTTCAAGTTAGGGGCATGCTTTTGCACTGCTGGCATAGACGGCTTGCAGTCTAATTCATGCCATGGAGCTTGGCTCAAAAAAGCAGTGCTGCCACTGGCCACAACGCGACTGCGCCACCAAAACCTGCTATTCTAAGCTACCCCAATATGTTGCTTGCGCATGCGCAAGGCAACATAAAAATTAGTAAAGTTTTCTGTCTGCTATGATTGCACCACAGAAGTACAAAAATGGCTGCACCAGGACACGGGTTTGGTGCTGTTACAAACTGAAACCAGATAAAGCAAAAAATATAGCACCCGTTGGCAGTGTTAACCTTCACCACTACAGAGGTGGAGTGAGCCAGTTTTTGTGAGCACAGAGCATTTTAATTAAATATATTTTATGAAATATGAGTACTCGGTTTGGGTGCTCCTTTTTTTTGCATTTTGTTTGGCACCACTAGGTCTTTAACATTGTTATGTACATCATCTTATTGAAAATGAAGATTAGTCATACAATGCAATACATATAGAATAATGTATATGCAGGTGGTTGATATGGAGTTTTTTTACACATCCAAGATGTGTGATAATAAAAAAACCTCGAGAGCGTAGCTTGAGAGGTTTTTTTATTATTATCACACATAGAGGGTGTATAAAAAAACTCCATATTAAGCACCCTGCATATGTTTTATTTTATATAATAACAGGCTATGGTTTTAAAAAGCATCAGTACAACAAAACACACACTGCCCCCACATAACTTGAAATGCAGCATTTATTACTCGTTTATGAATGTTTCCCTGTCACTAGAGCTAGAGGTAACAAAAGGGTTCTTCATTGTCTTGTTGCTTTAGATGGGGAGTCTCTGCTTTATTTGTGCTGCTTTTACAATAAAGGAACTGCCTGTGTGTTTTTTTTTTTTTTTTTCCGTTACGGGACTGTCTCGCGCTGCCTGTCAGCTGATTAGTTTAATGATTCTCGCCGCGAGGATGTGGAAGTCGTATCAACTCGCAGGTTGATATGACTTTTTTTGCATCAACCTGTGAGTTGATACAACTTTTTAAGAAGTGAGAAAACGAGTTGATATTGGCCATAGCCAGTTATTATACAGAGAATAATGTATAGGTTCTGGTGCATTACCGGTGAAGGACTCTAGATTCTGGCTGACTGCAGTACTGTCTTGCTCTCACCTCTACTCTCACCCGTGTCGTAGGGAGAAGAATTGTAGGTAGTCCTGCCTTTTCTTTTTTTTGTACTACCAGAGGCTCATCTCGTCATCTTCCTATGAAGAATATAAAAAAAAAAAAAAGCAAAAAAGGAAAGAAACATGGACATACAGTGTGGCCTCACTAAGTGCAATAACGAGCCGCTGTGTTTTTAAAATTGCTTTGCTCGCCCACAGGGGAAAAGCAGCCAATCTGAAGGCATGCTTAGGACAACACTGTGCCCAGACTTGTGCTTGCGCTCTTGAATTTTGTGGATAATACTATCGTTCAGATCCTGAGCAATACTATTATGGCACCTAAATGATAGTATTATCACTTCTGAACGATACTATTACCAGTGGGCAAGTGTAGTATTGTCACTTTCTTTTTGGTAGTATTACCGGGATTTTTTGTATACTTTAGTATACTATTAAATACAATATCCATACATTAAAATGCAATGCAGTACAATACCGTGCAATGCAATACAATATAATACAGTACAAAACAATGCATACAATACAATACAGTAGAAGCTGCTTAAGTGGGACGGCCTGCTGGCAGCCCTTCTGCCCCGATTAAGCAGCTGTCCGCATTAACAGAAGTGCATGATTTCACTACATTAATGAACCAATAGCTTCTATTTCTGAGTTCATGTCCCCTCTAGTTAATGACAGTACTGTACTGCATTTATTTAAGCACTTTGTACACATTACACAAATGTGTTTTACTGTAGTCATGCATATTTTTAGCTGTACATCATTGAATTTATTTATTTACGGACAGGCGGTGATCTGCGACAACGCCTCTGTAGTACAGTACTCCCAACACAGTCCAGCATCCAGTTCTTTTCCAGCACTTCTGTGAGTTTATCAGAAATCGAGAAGAGAATAAAAGACAATTCTGAATCTGTGATTAATGAGAGCAGTACCTCCTTCTCTACTATCTCTGTGTAGACAGATCAAACTGGGTTGTCAGGTGGCTGCTGACTACGTTCACATTCTCGTCTCCCCTCCTAGTCAGATCACAGCTTTGTAGCTAAATGAAATGCTTTCCTGTCAGCTGTAAGTTAAGGCCAAACATTAAACATTTTTTCAAACTCCTGAGAGAGAGAAAGATTAAAGCAAACAGGTGGCGTGCAGCAAAAGCACTGGAACCACATGAAAACAGCATTCACAGCATGCCATGCATGGCAAGAGTGAGAGTCACGAGAAAGTTGGGAGTTGTGTGCGTTCAGAATCGTCATGCCAGAATGAAAACACATACAGTAAAATTAGGGGGATTTCCTCTCTCTTTTTTATAACCTTTGGTAGTTGAGGTTAAAGCCGGGAGTTGCTTGTGTTGGGAAACAGCATTGGTAAGGTACTAAGCAAGTGATAAAGGGGATTAGTGTTGAACAATGCACAAACGTCATAGAATTTGTTGGGATTAATGGGACAGAACTGTTCCATTTAAATGGCACCCACATCCTGATTATGCAGCAACATTACCCATAGGAACACATGATCACTTAACTGTTCCTGGTGGGGCATCCCAGTAAAGTGGACATCCCCATTAACTGCATCCCCGATTAAGTGGCTTGTACTCTACAATACAATGCATATAATACATATAATACCACTTAATCTCCTGCCATCACAAATATGGGACAAGGAGTGACGAATCAGGGATAAATTACCAAAATAGGAAACGTACCTTAGAAAAACTGTAATGACTTCCAGTTCTGGTTCTATCTCTCACCCATGCTGATGTAAGCTGTGTTGGCTCCCTTCCCAGTCAGTTAAATTGAGGATAATGTATAGTAATCGATGGTTAACCGGTTTGTTAACCATCGAGAGGTTGCCAGGGCAACCATGTAAACCTCGAGAGTGAAGCTCGAGAGGTTTACATCACCATGGCAACCTCGAGGTTGGTTAAAAAAATGGTTAATCATCGATGTACCATAGATTATATTTTATAGTGTATGGTACCATTTAGGTTTTTAAGAAAAGAAAGCAGTTCCTTACTGCAGTTTTGTTTCACTCACCGCCGCTCTGCCCTCACCACCGTGGCCGTTTCAAGGCCTTCCAATCCAGTTGTGCACGTGCTCAGACTGTTTCCGGTTGTTAACCCATCGATGTGACATACCATCAATAGGTTAACAAGATTGTGATGTCACATCGATGGTAAAACGTTGTTATAACAAGCATTTGTCAATGCCAAATGTTGCTTGTTTGTTTGTGCTGTTCAGGTATTTGGAAGTGACAGTTTCATGCCTTCCTCCCAAGACATGCACTGTGTCTTTCCATTCAGTATTCACAGAAGAGTGGGAGGGGCAAGGAGCACAGCAGTACAGCAGTTGCCAAGGGGGTGAAGAGGTGGACAATAGTCCATTCAAAAGCAAAAGGGTCCTGCAGGAGCACACTAAATTGAAGGTGGACTAAGCGATCGAACCAGATGGCATACGCCCAAGGATATTAAGAGAACTGTGAAGGGAAATAGCAGTACCTCTGGCAGCCATGTTCACTGAGTCATTCAATATGAGTGAATTGGAGGAGGGCACATGTGGTCCCTCTACACAAGTCTGGCAGCAGGGAGGAGGCAGGGAATAATAGGCTGTTCAACCTCACCTCATTAGTGGGGAAGATCATGGAGGCATTGCTTAAAGAAAGGATAGTGGGGCATCTAGAAGTCATTGGAGCCCAGGACCATAGACAACATGGATTCACAGTGGGGACATCATGTCAGACAAATCTGGTTGATTTATTTGACTAGGTGACAAATGAAGTGAATCAGGGCGGGACAGTGGACAACGCTTACCTTGATTTCAGCAAAGTCTTTGACACCATCCCGCATAGGAGGCTGATAAACTAGCTGGGTAGGATGGGCATGGGGGAAATGGTGGTAAACTGGGTTAGAAACTGGCTAACAGACAGGAGACTGAGAGTGGTGGTAAATGGGGTGCAGTCTAGGGAGAGGGGGTGACCAGTGAGGTGCTGCAGGGATTGATCCTGGGACCAGTGCTGTTCAATGTCTTCATTAGTAACATTGCAGGATGGCTCAAGGGAAGTTTTTTCACCAGATTTTCAACATAGCCATTTTAAGACCTCTGCTCTTGAACAGTGTCACTGTGATTTTCTTAATGTGTCCCATACATTGAGTTCGCACACCGACTGCGCTATTGTGCGCTACATGAGCGGAAACACATTTTGGGTGAAATCTAAGAAATGACAGTTGTACTGCTTATAAGGAGGTGTGGTAAAATGGCAATGCTGAAAATTTGGAGTGAACATATTGAAAATTTGCAAACTTACAAGCGTGCGTAGGAACAGCGCAACACATGCTCGTAAAACAGTCATGTTTGGGAATTTTTTCACCAAATTTTCAACTTAGGTTTTTTGGGGGCCTACCTCATGAACTGTGACACTGTCATTTTGTAAATCAATCCCAAAAGGTGGTTCTGCGCAGTGACCACGACATCACCTTTCGCGACCCATTAACGCCATGACAGTGATAGAATTTATGAGGTGGGGTCCCAAAAATTCCATGTTAAAAATTTGGTGAAAAAATTCCTCAAAATGCCTGAGATGTGCAGTAAAGTTGAAAAAAAACCCTATTTATTCCATTATACAGCTTATCGGCATTTCCTCAGTTCGCAGTTGGCTTTGAAGAGTGCAAACGTATTCCCGGTCCACCGAAGATCGTCGCACCGAGCTCTGGAGGTAAGTATGGGGTGAGGTGCGGGTGTGGGGAGGTAGATGCACAGAGGGTGGGAGTGGGTGGGGAAGGGGGTCAGGACAGTCTGCCAGGGAAGGTTTTTTCTTTTTTTTTTTTTTTTTTTTTTTTACTTGGACGGTGCTGGACCTGTGCTATACTGGGGTGGGCTCTAGCATGGCAGCTGGAAGGCTATTTGGGGGTGGGGCAGTGGAGCCAACAGGGATTGTACCCCCGTTGTGCCATAGGACCTGTTGCCATGCTGGGGTGGGCTCCCAGCTTGGCACCAGATAGTCTAGGGGGGAGAAACAGTAGAGCTGATGGGGATTGGGCACCCGTTGGCCATACAGACTGCTGCTATGCTGGGGTGGGCTCCCAGTATGGCACCTGGAACTCTGTTGGGGGCGCAGGCCGACAGGGGATTGGGCACCCGTTGGCTATACAGTGTGTGCATGGGGGGAAGCACAAGCATGCAGTGTGCGTGCATGTGTGTGTGGGAGGATCGTACGTGAGCACATGATCTTATCGCTGCTCACTGAAGCGTAGCTCTCCCTTTCAACTGTACAGCACTGCATTTTCAACCGCTGTCATAGACAGCTGTAGCATTGATTGGAGAACTGCGGCCTTGCCTGCAAACACACTGGCTGAATTGGAAGAGGGCTGCCACACCTCCGAAAACTTGGATGATGGCACTATGTATCCTGCACATGTGTGCAAGCAACATAAAAAATGGAAACGGAGTGCAAGAGACTCAAACTCGGAGCAAATATGCAGAGTCTGCACATGAGCTATAGCAAAATGGTAATGCAAATAGACCCAAACAATGTACAATTGCATACCTCATGCCAAACACAAAGGCGTGAGTGCTGTACATTAAAAGAGGAAAAACACGGTATGCCTCTGCTGTGACAGGAAAAGAAACATAGTCTGGTTGAATTGTTGTTATTGTAATGTGCTGTTTATCTTGGTAATTTCACTTACTTCATCTTCGGCGTGAGTGCCGCTGGATGAGCCTCACATGGCAGAGTGAAAAGGGCTTAAAGGAACACTTTTTGTTTCCATTGAAAGGAGTTACTACGGATCATTTTAACTTTGTATCACTCAAATTACTTCTTCTAGCTCAATTATGCACAGGACACAGAGAGCTACGGTCACAAAACAAAGTGAAACAGATGATTTGTTCTCAGCAGCCATCCATGTGTGTGATCTGAAAATGGATATGCAGAGCTGGAAACTCGGTTAAACGGTGCAGTCAAAAATCCCAAACAAGAGATCAATATTGAATCTGAGTGAATAGATGGCAGCCTATTGACTGTAAGGTAAATATATGATAACAGGGGAAGGTACAAGTGGGTAGCAACTTAAAAAAAGTACAGATGTTCAAAAACAAGGAGCCATGATATGAAAATAGAGGGAGGTAGACTTAGGGGGAACGTCAGAAAGTATTTTTTCATGGAAAGGGTGGTGGATCCATGGAACAGCCTTCCAGCAGAGGTTGTAGGGGCAGAAATGGTATGTGAATTCAAAAACGCATGGGACAGACATAAAGGAACTCTACCTATAGGAAAGAGAGGGTAAGCCACAGATCATTTAGGATCTGTGATGTATGACACAGGAAGGAAAAATGGGCAGACTAGGTGGGCCAAGTGGTCCTTATCTGCTGTCAAATTCTATGTTTCTGTGTTTCCCATACTTTTGCAGGTGTTGCCTTTGAAAGCATTGGAAGGTAATACATAATTCCCATCTGAAAGACCATAACATGTGAAGGGGAGAATGTGGTCTATAAGTTTGCATAGGACATTCTGTCCTTGACATCGGTCAGGACCGTCTTGATTGGGCAATATCCCAGCCAATACCTCTCCATATGCTATAACTGGATTGCACTGATCTGAGGACCTCAAGGGAGGAACCTGAGAAATCATCATCATTTCAATGGTCTACATTTCTCATTGGGTTTGCCTTGGAAAGGGGCATTGCATGTATAGGTGGGAGATGTACAGAAACTTCTTAGTAGACTTTAAGAGACAGAAGAACTTGCAGAGCTAGCTGACAAATGCCAGCCATGGAATGCTAAGCTGCTAAGCTGTGATCGGGTGCTGGAAGCAATGCTTTTTTTTCACTTTCAACTGTTCACTTGATGATACTCAGTTTAGCTGCTCTTGGTTAGTGTGTATATGTAAGTGTAGGAAGTACATGTCTAATCATCTGCCTGGTTTGGACCAGATACTCTTGATGGCACATACAGTAAGGAATAAAAAAACGTCTCTTCCTGCCCCTAAGACTTCTGTGGTTAGGGTGCAAACAGGCTCCAGCTCCACTGAGGATCATAAAAAGCTGACTGCAAGTTGAAGTGTTTGATTTATGCCTTGGATTCTTGTGAGATAATGTCTAGAGCAGTTCCACTAAGGGGAAGTAGCAGCAAATCAACACTTTTTTTCCTGAGGAACCTTGGGAGAATATTTAAAGTCTGCATAGTCTAGTTCTTTTACAGAACACAGGACATTAGATCAGGTTTGAATCCCAACATAACCATTTACTCCCTCTATGACTAGGAAGTCACTTGACCTGCTTAAAATGTATTACTGCACTCCTAGTTGTGAAATTAGGTAACAACAATTTTCCAATGAAAACAAGATGGTGTACATCACTTGGGCTAGCCAAATCTTTTCCCCCTGCCCCTTTTTATAGACAGCCAGTAGTGCCACTAGATCCTCATGCTCTTGGCGTCAGACTGTGTCAGGGATCCGGCGTCCACATAGTATGAGTGTGTGTCTGCCTCCCCATGGCTGTAAGTCCTGTACTGGAGGTGTCACCATAATCCATCCTGTTGCCAGAGGGTTGGCACATAAGTGTTGAAATTGGGGGGGGGTGTTTGCCAGGGCTCAGCCCCCCTAGCTCTGAAGTGAGCCCAGTAACTCAAACATCACCACCGTTAACTCAAAATGGGAAAGGGTGCTGAGTTTAAAGACAGGACCCTCATAAGCCCCTATCTCCCATAGCTCATACTTTGTAATTCCAGTACTGTGTGGCACATGTATCGCCCAATGAACACTTTTATGGCATTGCTTTGTTCTGCCTTTCTCATCTAAATAACAGATGCAAAGAAAGTGTTCAAAGTTGGAGCTTCATGTTTTAAAAAATACAGTAACTGTATTTCCCTCTTATGGCAGTAGGAAGCTTTTGGGCCCTTTGTTGAAATCATCACCATACCACTCCAAGGCACCCCATTAGGAGGATCTGCCCCTCATTTTACCCTTCAGAAATGCACTGCGTGGCATACTGCTGTCACTGCCCCACATTCTACACTAAGATTGTATAGCAAATACCCATAGTTATGTAACGACTTTTCAGCCTTTTGTCACCGAAACCTGGAAAAGTGGCATTTAAACGTGGGAACCTGTAGGTCAGTGGTTCTCAAAATGCACTGTGACAAGAAAAAGAGGTACAATTTTTGAACCTCGTGGAAACCAGTGTGTTTATCTTTGCATGTTATTTTTTATTTTAACATCTTATATAATGAATTCTGCTATACTGTCTATGGTTACTCTGTAAGACAGCACTTCTTCTGTGGGGTGGCTCATTTTCCACGTGGAACGGGAAAGATGTGGGGTGGAAGTGATGTAGTATGGGGCTGATTCACAGTAGCAATGCTGAGGGACCTTCCTTGTAATATGGGACAGCTGAGAGTCACACTACTCCAAACTCTATGAAGATGTAAGCAATAATTCCACAGTGTTCTGGTATTTCCTCGAAAGTTCTGGATGTGACCAAGATGTTACCCCTTTCTCCTGCATTTTGACAAGGGAACCACATTGCAGTCTGAATGGGTTCAAGCACCATGGCACAAAGGACACGGACTGAAAGAAATCGAGTAAAACTTTTAATTTCTTCCAAATGTTTCCCCAGTCTCTTTCATTCCCGTTACAGCGGATGCCCAGCCCCTCGAAGCACCGCGCCAGTGAGACCACAGCAGGCTGAGTACCACTCGATCTCGCAGGCAGGGAAGGGGAAACACTTTTGTTTTGCCAGAACTGGGGAATCGCACAATTGTAGTCAGTTGGTTTTAAGCACCAATGCACAAAGTACACAGACTGGGGTTAGGTACTGAATCCCGTGCTGAAAAAGCCTGCCTAGTCTAATACCGTGCACTATTATCCCATTTTGTTAAGTTACAGAAGTTAAATATTCCCGTGTCTGTAAATACCGCCTGGTGTCATTATGCAGTATTATGCAGTATTTCCATGTCTGGTGGTACCGCAAGCTGCAATGGTTCTGTCTTACCTGTTGTACCTGTTTGCTTGTTCTATTTGATTTCAAGGTGTTCACATTTTACTGCGCAGATGCAGGATTGCAATCCGGGCTGCATTTAGTTACCGCACCCTGCTTTCTCCCTGTTCACTGTTTTTTAAATGGCCGAGTCTGATGTTACCGTGTGCCATGTTGTCCCTTCGCACCAAGGCAGTGTAGAACTGCAAGTGTCCTTCTAACACAAGACAAAATACTCTTTACCCGGACCTCCTGCTACTGACAGCACACTGTCTACCTTTCGGTAGTGTTTCTTTTACATTTTTATATAACGAACACCTTTTACTAGTATAAGCACACAAGTAAGCAAGCATTGCAGGAGCCATAGCTAGTTTTTTTGGCCCTTTAAAATTCCCAAAGCCATAAGGTTACTTAGCCGTTTTCATAAGAGTGACCAAACTTAATTTTGGTTCAGAAAGTAATTAGTACAGTCAGCAATGCATTTTTAGTATTTTTCTATTTTGCTCCCAGAGCACGTAGTGAGTGGTTTGAAAGTGACTGGGTTCAACGCTTATCACCGGCCACATCTTGCAAAGGTTTTTTTCTGGTTCAGTGCATTGTCCACTGGTGTCTGCTGCAATACTGTTAATCTGCATTTTCTATTTGGACTATTACACTACTGTGCTTTTCAGCATGGATTACAGGAAGCAGAACTTGAATGGACATCGCCACTGCAACATTGGTGAGTAGATAATTCTATTCAGGATTCTGATTTTCGGGAGTATGAGATTGCTGTCTTTTGTAAATTCCAGATTTTTTTTTCGGGATTCTGCAATGCGGGATTACAGTGGGAGGGATTTAGGATGGATCCCCACAGACTGAAAGAAATTGAGTAAAACTTTTAATTTTTTCCAAATGTTTCCCCCCCAGTCTCTTTCATTCCCGTCACAGCAGATGCCCAGCCCCTCAAAGCACTGCGCCAGTGAGACCACAGCAGGCTGAGTACCACTCGATCTTGCAGGCAAGGAAGGGGAAACACTTTTGTTCTGGCAGAACTGGAGAATCGCACAATTGCCCAAAGCGGACCCCCAATTCAACCCAAAAACACACCACACTGTTTTGGTATAAAAAAGGTCCGCAACTCTTTTTACTTGATCAAAAAGTTGTATACATTACATGGGACATAACATTTATAAACCTAATATGTATATTACAAATTTATATATATATATATATATATATATATGCACTTTACAAAATATCATATATACATTTTAACATATGTGCATTACATATCCCATCCCGTAAGACCCCTTGGGCAGCCCTTATTCATGTATTGCTGAAACCCCGGCTCCTTCATCTGCTTATTTGAGGGGAACTCTGGCCCTTTAGCCCAACAGACCCATTGAGGGCCATGCCTTTCCACAAGACAGTCCCCCCCTTACCCAAATTTAGGGTTTCCTAGACCCTTGACGAGGAGCATGCCCGTCAGGGCAGCACCCCCATCTCGGAGTCCTGGATCCCAGCGTTTCGGTGCACGCCCCAGCCTGGGTGCCTTCATCTCCCGATCTTCCAGGGCATACCTGTCCTAGGGTCGTGCCTGTCCCCGTTGACACCCAATCGCAGCTCTTATGTCCATCTTACCCAGGGTCAGCCATGAATTACCGCCCGCTGTCTATACTGTTGGAAAACTGATCCTTATTCAGTTAAAATCTCACTTGGAAACCTTCTCTCTCATTAACCCAGCTCAATCTGGCTAATCATAGCACAATCACTGCACTAGCAAAAGTAACCAATGATTGTATCTCTGCTATAGATGCTAAGAAGGTAACTGGTGCAGTCTTTTTGGACCTCAGCAAAGCTTTTGATACTGCTGATCACAAACTATTAGTCAATTGCCTTGCAAAGTTGGGTGCCACATACCATACCACCCAGTGGTTCTCTAGCTACCTAACTGGAAGATTCCAAAAAGTAAAGGCGGAAGGCTTTTTTTCTGCTGCCTTGCCAGTTGCAAGAGGAGTCCCCCAAGGATCCATCTTAGGCCCTATCTTGTTTTCTCTGTACATTAATGACTTAGATGCTAACATATCTACGTTCAATCTGCACTTTTTTGCAGATGATGCTGTGTTGTATACTTCTGGCTCATCGTTATCTGAAGTCAAGGGAGTGCTTCAAGCGGGACTTCGCGACAACTTGAGCATAATCTAATAAAGGCAAAGCTTCTGCTCAATGCTAAGAAGACTAAAGCGATGATATTCTCCTGCAGTGCTGTCTCAGGCCCCCAATACCCTTGCCCAAGACTTCATTGTCACCACGCTAAACGAGCCTCTGGAAGTTGTAACCAAATTTAAATATCTGGGTATCTGGATCGACAATAAATTATCTTTCAGTGACCACGTCAAAGATGTCTCTAGAAGGTTAAAAGCAAGGTTAGGTTTCTTCTACAGAAATAGGTCCCTTTTCCCCCTTGAAACTCGAAACAAGCTTGTACAGGCCACTTTTCCCCCCCTACTCGACTATGGCGATGTAATCTATTCCTCCACCACTCTTGCAAATCTAAGTAAACTGGACATCCTTTATCACCGTGCGTTACGGTTCATTACCAACTCCCCTTACTGTTCGCACCACTGTGACTTATATGCAGCTGTTGGTTGGACATCCCTTACTACTAGACGCCTGCTCCATGCTGGGCTATGGACTCTTAAACTGCTCCTGCAGAAATTGCCAAGCTATCTCTCTTCCCTTAATAGTATCTCACATAGTGCATACTTGTTAAGAAAATCTGACTTTATTATGCTTGACATACCAAGGACGCGGACTTCCTTTGGTAAACGTGATATTGCATATGCCCTTCCCTCCATTTGGAACCAATTACAAACCATACTGAAACTAACTATCACAGTTTCAATAAACTTCTACAAATCGCTAAGTTCAGCCAAAATAAAAGATACCTGTAACTGTCATTAAGTCTCTTCCTTCCCCATGTGTGCCATATTTATCCACTGGAAAGGTATAATTGATTTGTCATATTAACTGCTTTCCCTTCCCCTTCTACTCCTGGCTTTATCTTTGCTTATGCTCCACTGCTACTCTATCAAATCTCTCCTCCCCCCCCATATCAGTTGTAGACTGTTGTTTGTTCTAGCTGCCAAAATACTGTATATGTATTGCACACACCAGTTATCATGTTTCATTTATCAGTATGCAACCTGTAAGTCGCTTCCCTGTCTCATATCAGTGTTTACCACCTGCGGTCACCCTGTGTGGTACCCTTGTATGTATATCCAGCCTGTATCATGTAACGTGCATTTCATGTATATACTGTTATTACCTATCTGTGTTTGTACTTTAAGTGTTTATGTCACAGGACCTCCTTGTGAATGAGCTTACTCAATGGAGTTTTCCTGCAATAAACTTGAACTTGAACTATACATTTCTTAACTAGGTTTACTACTAGAGCCGCGACAGAGCTTTTGCTGCGGCCTTGAAGTTTAAGAGGCGGGAGGGTGGGAAAATTTCTGCTGAGGAGCTGTTCCAGGAGCGAGATCCCTAGGACAGCTCCTTAAATCTACTTGCATGACCCTCCCTATGGGAGGGTCTGGTCAACCCTCTCCGAGGAGATCCTCAGATTGGGCTCTTTGCTTGGGGGGGGGCTGCCTCCTCCTTGCTGGTGGATGGCCCTCCTTGCCCCACGCTTGGGGGCCATCGGCAATCTGCCCCCGTGAGAGGCCGGTGGGGCTATTTGCCCAAAGCGGACCCCCAATTCAACCAAAAAACACACCACACTGTTTTGGTATAAAAAAGGACCGCAGCTCTTTTTACTTGATCAAAAAGTTGTATACATTACATGGGACATAACATTTATAAACCTAATATGTACATTACAAATTTACATATATATATGCACTTTACAAAATATCATATATACATTTTAACATATGTACATTACATATCCCATCCTGCAAGACCCCTTGGGCAGCCCTAATTCATGTATTGCTGAAACCCTGGCTCCTTCATCTGCTTGTTTGAGGAGAACTCTGGCCCTTTAGTCCAACAGACCCATTGAGGGCCGTGCCTTTCCGCAAGACAGTTGCCCCCCCTTACCCGAATTTAGGGGTTCCTAGACCCTTGATGAGGAGCATGCACATCAGGGTCACACCCCCCATCTCGGAGTCTTGGATCCCAGTGTTTCGGTGCATGCCCCAGTCTGGGTGCCTTCATCTCCCGATCTTCCAGGGCATACCTGTCCTAGGGTTGTGCCTGTCCCCATTGACACCCAATCGCAGCTCTTATGTCCATCATACCCAGGGTCAGCCATGAATTACCGCCACTTACATACGCTGCCAACACGTATCTCCCACTAATGCCCAAGGGATCTTACTTTTTTCAAACAGTACTGTTTCGCAGAAATCGTTGAGTGTATTGTTGAAAATGTCATTCCCAATATCAGATAAATGAACCCCATCCCGGCTATATAGGCCCTCATCCGATTTTGTGATCAGGAAATGTCTGATTACCTCCACTCCCATTGAAGCCGCAAAATGGGACACCTCCCTATTCATGGACCTCTGCGCCCTGTCCATGGCCCCTGCCTTTCGCTCCCCATGCCACTGCTGGTGTGGTATCATTCTAGTCCATGCTAGAATGGTGCGAGGCAACATATGTTTTAAGTGGGACAAACCCCTCTTAATATCCCCAATTAATCTCGGTGCCCCTAGGGTGACCAAGTTGTTCTCTCCCAGGTGGATAACCAGCACTACCGGTGGTCGCCTATGTAGACCCAATGTAACAATAGTTCTGCATAATGCCCCCCACTTCATCCCACCTTTTCCTGCCCATTTTATCGCAGCTCGACTTCTTGGGATGCCCAGCTGTCTGGTGTAAAGACATTTTCTCACCCTCGTGTATGCCTCCCTTACATGCAAATGACCCACAATCCATATCTGCGGGGTTGCTGTAGACATGCCTGCAGTACAACGATAGAAACATGAGTAATCTCCCAATTTATACTTCAATTGCCACTTGTGCTGGGTTCCGTAACATCACTTCCTGTTGGGTTCTGCTGAGGCCTAATGTACCCCATGTATGCTTTTGAAGCCCACCTGCCAACCTCTTTTATCTGCCCCTCTTGTAACCCACACCTGGCGACCTCAGTGGCTGCTCCAATTCTGAATGAATGGGTGTTGTATGAGGTTGGGTTTTTTTCCCGCCATCCATAAACCTTTTCTTAGGACAGCCGTGAACTGTCACCTTGTAACCGCTTTTCCGTCCCCATGCACAAACAAATGCCCCGGTCCTATTGGACGACCCGCCACATACTCCCTCATTGCCGACCATGGGCAAATGTTCCCTTGTGGAGCCCTAAACAGTGTTATAATGGCGGGGCAGCACTGGTTTGTTTTTCATTTTCACAGCTGAAGACACAGTCTGTCTTGCCAGATGATGAAATCACTAAACTGAAGATTGGTGTTCTGGCTGCACAGTGAGTTAGACTGTGGTACCAACTCTGAAACCCGGAAAGCCCCCCAAAATGCACACATATATATAGGGCCCTGAAAAGCTTGGTTTCATAGCCCGAGCTGCAAGTGATTGACAGTGCTTTCAGGAGGCTGGACAGCTCAGGTAGTCCTATGGGTTTCCTCGTGTCTGCCCTTTTTCCTGTGAGTCCAGTCATTCCCTGTATCATTTTCTTTGCAATAAAACTACTGGTTGGGTCAGAGAAACCCTCGTACTTTTGAAGAAAGGTGATGCCCGCTAGTTGAAGGCGTATCACTGCTGATCTTCCTATGCTTTCTAAGTGAAGGATGTAGTTTTGAACCTGTCTTTGGGTATTGTGCAGTACCACGCTTACCTCGTGATCACAAAATTGCTGGAAAGACCCATAGCTACCTACATACTTCTTCCATGTCGAGGGGGCCACAGCGAGTTGTACCAGTTACTGCAATCTTGGTTCCCAAGTCTCCAGACCGCTTCCGGTATTTGTGAGGGGAACTGGTCCACCACGGGGCTAATCGTCTGAAGTGCTGGAGCTGAAATCGAGACAGGGCATCTGCTATAACATTTTTTTTCCTGGCAAATGACATGCCTTAAAAGAGATGTTGTATCATAGGCAGTATAACACAAAGACCCGCAAGACCTTCATCACCTCTTCAGAACGAGATGTCTGCGGGTTCAATATGTCCGCTACCACTCTGTTGTCCGTGTGAAAAAGCACTTTCTTATTCTGAATTTTGTGCCCCCACACCCTTACGGCTACCATGATAGGGAACAATTCAAGAAGAGTCATGTTTTTTGTGAGCCCGTTTGATACCCACTCCAGTGGCCAGCATCCTACAAACCATGCACCTTGTCAGAATGCCCCAAAACCAGTGCCACCTGAAGCATCGGTTATCATGTGCAAATCTAACAAATGGTCTGCCGGAGTTTGCCAGATGGTGATACCATTGAAATGTTGTAAGAAAAGTTCCCAAACCTGTAAGTCTGCTTTTATGCCCCGTGTTAATCTGATGTGATGGTATGGTTTTAGGGGCCCCCCCCAGTGGCTGACGCCATCCGCCGGAGGAATGGCCTGCCCGGGCGAATTGCCCAGCATGCAAAATTCAAGTGGCCTATAACAGATTGCAGCTGTTGTAGGGTCACCTTCTTTGCCCTTCCCATCTCCCCCAACAGTGTGCTCAAAAGTGCCATCTTGTCTTGCGGTAGCCAGGAAACCATAGCCTTGGAGTCTATTTCTATGCCCAGGTATGAGAGACAGGTAGCCGGGCCCTCCATTTTTTCCCGTGCTAGTGGGACACCAAAATACCCCATTAATGAGGTGAAACCTTGCAGCGTCTCAGCACTCGTGGGTTACCCCCTGGTACCCACAAATACAAAATCGTACATATAGTTCACTATCTTGACATTATGTGTGTGTTCTCTAGTGGCCCACTCCAAGAAGGTTGAGAAAGCTTCAAAGGCTGAGCAGCTTACGGAGCATCCCATGGGCATAGCCTCATCCATATACCATTGGCCTCCCACTTTGAAGCCCAGTAAATCTTGGTCATTCCGATGTACTGGCAGCAGACGGAAAGCGGATTTGATGTCGCTTTTTGCCATCATTGCCCCGTGGCCTAGTTCTTGTATGTGGCGCAGTGCCACATCAAAAGTTGTGTATTGCACTGTGCAATCCTCTGGGTTGATGAAGTCATTTACTGAATTTCCCCTCGGGTAAGACAGGTGAAGAATGAGCCTGTATTCCCCCACTTCCTTCTTGGGGACCAGCCCTAATGGGGATACCCTGAGGTTGTGCATGGGGGGGGGTAGTCGAATGGTCCCGCCACCCTGCCCACCTGTATTTCTTTTGCAATTTTCATTTCCAGGATGTTGGGAAGTAAGTTTGCCGACCTGAGATTGTGAGCTGTGCTTTTTTCCCTTGGCCCCTTGTATGGTATCCTAAAACCATACTTGAATCCGTCATGAATATATTTGGCTATTGTTTTTTTCTGGATAGCGGTCGAGCCAGGGGTCCATTCGGTCTAACTGTACTGGTGAGTTAGCCAAACTTCCCAGACCCCTTTCCTTTTTCATTGCCTACTCCCTCAATGTTTAATTTTTTGGAGGATTGTTGTGTGCCTTCTGATAACCTGTGTTCTCCTCCGCACAACTTGCATATGTGCCCGTACTTACAAAAGGAAAAAAAACATTTTCCTTTATTGTAATCATAGCATGCCTTCCTACCTGCTCCCTTCCTCTGATCCTTCCTGTACTCTCCCCCTGTTTGTCTGGCAATAACATGACCACTGTCAGCGTAAGTTACCACATTGGGCCGGCCCCGCGTCATATAGCGGACCCACAGGTCTATGTGTGTGTCTTCCCATTTGAGATTGGGTTGCCTAGATAGTTTCAGATGAAATTGCTCATCATATTTTAACCACGCATATCCATCAAATGACAGATGTGCAATTTTATGGTGTCCCTGTATTTTAGAAGAGCAAGTAGCTTATCAGGGTGTTTCATCCCATAAACTGACATAAATATGTCGAAGGCTGCTTCCCAATTCTCAGATGTGAAAGGTACCTTCGGCCACCGTGGCCTCTCTTGTTTATTCATCTTTTCATCGCTCATTTCTGGAATTTCTCTATGCAATAATGAAAACATGTCTATAAATTCCCCTTTCCAGATTTTTTCCTGGACAGCATCAGATAAGTGGTCCCCCAATAGGTCTTCCACCCCCGCATATGCCCAACATTCTGGAGATGCTGACACTGTGTTTGATTTTACCCTCGTTGCCGTATTGGTAATGGTATCCATTGTAGAGGCTACCATCTCATGCTCTTGTAGGCTCGGTGTCAAGCATTCCTTGTTAATTGGGGGGGTTGAATTGAAGGCCCTACACCTGTAGATACCTGAACAGCTGCCCCTTGTGCATTATCCCCTTCTACTGAGGCCCCTTGGGAGACACTGGAGTGAGGAGGCTGGATCAAATGAGCCTGGCCCCAAGTGGCAAACTGCTGTCTGCCTCCCATGGGAATTAAAAGGGATTCATCCTGCCCTGCCCACGCAGATTCAGTCCCCTGGTGCACCCCACCTCCATAGTTATCCCCTGACCCAGTGGCCCCTGCTATACCCATAGAGGTACCCTCACCAGGCTCATTGGCTGGAATTGTCCAGGGCCCCACAATGGGGTTGGTCATTCCACCCTGCTGGGTTGTTGGGAAACTGGGGACAAAGGGGGCCCATGGATTCATTGCTGGCCAAGTGATGGGCATGTTACCCGGTCCCCCATACATAAATGGCCACATGAAGGGGTTGTGCTGCCATGTTTGATGCCCTGGCATCACCGGCCCGGGATTGAACCCTGGAGTCCCCCGGTGCCACAAATGGCTGCTTACCCTTTGACCCTCTTGTGATTTCTTCCCGACAGTTTTTTGACCAAGGTCCCCCCGCCCTATCTCCTGTGTGCCTTGCCCTCTTCCGTTCCTGTTCTCTTACCTTTTTGGTCTCACGGCCATCACTGGATTGGTCCTCCTCGCTATCCGAATCGGACCACACTAACTCTACTGATACATCACTGTCCTGATCTCCCTCATACTCACCAATCTGTGGCTGTGCAACTGGTACCATTGGGGTATTCTCCCTTCCTTCGTTCTCTGTCCTGGGTTGGGCCACGGATGTGCTCTCATCTGCTCTGCTACATTATTTCTCCATCTGCTTTTTTCCAGCCTCTGTCACTAGTTGGAACTTCCGCTTACTCTGCTTGCCCTGCCCCTTTTTAGTTTCTGAGACTGTTCCAACAATCGGGCTGATGGCTGCTACGCCTGGGCTGTCGACCCTCATCCTGTGCCGGTTCTTGCGCCTATACTCTAATATGGTGGGAGTGGGAGGGTCTGCCACAGTTTGCTGCTGCCCACCTGAATTGGCAACTAGCAGTTCGGGTTCTAATCTGGACATGGTTGTCAGCCAATCTGACCCCCCCAATGTCCTTTAGGCATTGCAGGGCCTCGCGGAACGCTTGGTCTTGCCCTTGTGCATGGATAGCCTGTGCCACATATTGTATCTGGCTTCCTAGCTCAGAAAAATCTTGACCTGCACCCTGTGCCTTTTCAGAAAATTGGGGGGCCTGGCTGTCCAGAACCTCATTATTCCGAGATTCGGCCATTTTAGTTATTGATCGTAAGGGGCAAAGCAGTGATTAGCGAGGCGATACCTATGAGACAAAAACATTCATTATTTTCTCTTTTTCTCTTCTTTTCCCCTTCCCCTCTTCCTCTTATTCTCCCCCTTTGGTATGCACTGTACTCTCTGACTGTCTTTATTCTATATCCCTATTAAAATTTTGAGGCCCACACATCACCCCAATTCCCTGCTTATGCCTTAAAATTCCTACTACCCCTCCTAAAGTTCTCCCTCGCAAAATGCTTTTCATATTAAAACATATACTGTGATATCCTTTTGGAGATAGAGGGAGAGAGACATTTTTTTTTCTCCCCCCAACTTTAACTTTAAATTGCCATATCACAGGTCCCCTAATAACTTCAGTTCCCAACAGTGCATTTTATTGCTCCCACAGTTATTATTACAGTAAATAACTCACCCGGCAACAGCTACTCCCCTATACTCACTGCACAATACTGTACTGCCCCCGAAGGAGCTTTGTTTAATCCACATGAGTTCATGCCTATGAGACAAAACATTCATTATTTTATCTTTTCTCTTCTCTTCTCTTCCCTCCCCTCTTCCTCTTATTCTCCCCCTTTTGGTATGCACTGTACTCATCTGACTGTCTTTATATATTTTTTCCTCTCTTTCTCAGAGAGAGCGAGAGAGAGGGAAAGAAAAAACAAATTTTAAATTGCAACCAGGAGGGGCTGAACTCTGCCCTGAAAACAGCTGCCCCCACCCCTCAGCAAGGACAAGGCCTCCCCGCACACACACGGGGAAAGAAAGCATGGCAGCATTGAGAAGGCCGAGCTCAGAGAGCCACAAACCCCATTAGCCCAAAGGCACACAAAAACACAGGCCGCTTGCACAGCCACAACAAAATTACCAGCCCAAACTCTCCAAAAATTTTATTATTACAGCATTATATTTAAATTGCCATGTCGTAGGCCCCTAATGAGTTCAGTTCCCAATAGTGCATTTTAATTACTCCCACAATTCCCCCCCCCCAACAAACAGCAAGGAACTCATCCTGCAATGGTTACTCCTCCATACTCGCTCTGCACAATACTCCATTGACCCTGAAGAATTTATGCTCATTTCCCGTGAGCTCCTGGATGCTCGGAAAATACCACTTGATGCTACTGGAAAGGCAGTGCAGAGAGAAACTAACCGAGGGAAAAAAAAAAGGCCCTAGCCAAGCAGCTCACCATGTGGAGCAGAGCTAGACCCGCAGAAAGCCACCCCCCCACACCTCCAGCAGGAACAACAGGCTCCCAGACACCCAATGGAGCAAGAAAGCATGGCAGACTAGAGAAGGCCGAGATCAGGAGAAACCCCGAAAGCCAGAAACCTGGACGGCACCAGGAGAAACAGAACGACTGCACTATCACACCAAAAATTACCAACCAAACCTCTAAAACACAAAACATTGTTGCTGCCTGACAGAGGAGAGAGAGGACGCAAATGCCCCAGAGAACGAGAAAGAAGATTGGGAGGGGGGGCCACCTGGACCAAAGAGGGGACCAAGGAAAAGTCATGTGGAAGGGCTGAAACTGGGAGGAACACCTAATGAGGAAAGAAAGCATGGCAGCATTGAGAAGGCCAAAACCCAGAGGGACCACGAATGTCTGGAGCCAGTGGCACCAGGGAACCGAAAAGCCTGCACTACCCTACCAAAATTACAGGTCCAACCTCTGAAGAGAAGAAAAAGAGGAAAAAAAAAAAAAACACACACTGCTGCCAAAAAGAGACAGGTAAGGCAGAATGTAAATGCCCCAGCAAGTGAAAATGGGGGGAGGGAAACACCTGGGACAAACAGAAGAAAAGCCATGTGGGGTGCTGGGATCAGAAGAACAGCCTAAATAATACTAACATACTATTTGCCAGCAGATTAGGCCTTACGGTCTATCGAGTCTGCTCGAACCTTAGCTCCTTAGTTGGGTGCCAAGGCCCTCCCATCCCTTGTGCTCCAGAAACCCCTATCATCCATCCCCACCCCCCTTGAACAGGCCATCATCTGATACATCCACTTTCTGTGTCTGTCCCACCTCTCTTGAAGCCCTCCATTGTGGATCTCTGAACCAGCTTGCCAGGCAGTGCATTCCAAGGGTCCACCACCCTCTCAGTGAAAAACCTCCTCTTTTCCCCTCACCCTTCCACCTTCCAACTTCAAACCATGCCCTCTGGTGATACCTCCTGCTTTAGTCTAAAGATCCCTCCATGTTTACTCCTATTTATTCCTTGAGGTACATGAAGACCTCAATCATGTCCCCCCGTCTCTCCTCTCCTCCAATGAAAACAGGCAGAGCTCCTCAAGTCTGTCCTTGTATGTCAAATCCGCTAGCCCTCGTATCATCTTAGTTGCCCTCCTCTGTACCCTCTCCAGGAGCTGTATGTCCCTCTTCAAGTGTGGTCTCCAGTACAGCACACAGTACTCAAGGTGTGGTCTAACCAGTCCATTGTACAGTGGCAGAATCACTTCCTTGCTCCTAGAGGTGATCCCCCTTACGAAGCATCTCAACATCTGGTTTGCCTTGCTAGCCGCTCTCCTGCACTGCTCAGAGTTATTCATACATGCATCCATCATGACCCCTAGGTCTTTTTCCCCTATTGAGGCCTCCAGCGCCTCCCCTCCCAGGGTGTACCTGTGTTTAGGGTTTCCCTGACCAAGATGCAACACCTTGCACTTAGGGATATTGAAATTTAATTTCCATGTGTGAGCCCAGCTTTCCAGGGTGTCCAGGTCCCCTTGCAGGGCCAACCTCCCCTCTTCTCCTTCAACTACTGCTCCCATCCTGGAGTCATCCGCGAAGAGACTCATTTCACACCCTATACCTTCCCTGATGTCCGATATGTATGCATTAAACAGGATTGGACCCTGGACCGAGCCCTGCGGTACCCCACTACCAACCTCTCTAGGGTTCGAGAGCTCCCACAGACCACTACTCTCTGGGTGCATCCAGCTAGCCAGTTTTCAATCCATCTGACCATCAAAGGGCCTACTCCTAACCCCATCAGTTTCTCCACCAGACCATTGTGGGGGACAGAGTCAAATGCCTTGCTGAAGTCCAAGAATAATACATTCACAGGCTTTCCCCTGTCCAGTTCTGATGTTACCCATTCGTAGAACTCCACAAGATTGGTTTGACATGATCTATCTGGCACAAACCCATGTTGCCGACTATCCAGACCTCCCACCTCCTCCAAGTACACCCCCAATCGTTCCTTTAGTATACTCTCCATTAATTTTCCCACCACTGAGGTCAAACTGACAGGTCTATATGTAACCCCCCTGCAAATGGGGGTTCCCAAAAGACTTCCAGGAGCTTGCTTGAGTGCTCCAAGCCTGAATGGTGTTTGGCATTTAAGCCATTTATCAGTGAGTGTTTTTAGAGCCTCTGGTACTGTCTCTTTAAGAGCTGTCTGCTTGCAGATATAATTAGTTTGTATGGGGGACTGTGTGCTTCTCTGAGTACCACTCGAGCTGCTGCCAATTCACTTCATTTTGCAGTCACTAGGAGTGCAAAGGGAACCTATCTGAAAGATGTAACTGTTTGCCAGAAATTATTTAGAGTAATAATGAAATTACAGTTTGTCTAACCTGCTTTCTTGCAGTCAGAACTGTGTCTGCTAGTTCCCATTCTAGTTTTGAACTGCTGAACTGGACCAATCAGTGTGGGGTAAGCTAGCTCTAAAATGGTGCCTTGGACGAATCAGAACTTGGACTCATAATCTGAGCCAGCCACAAGAGGATTGTATGGGCAGTGACTCTGGGAGATGTAGTTTAGACTTCAGTGCCTTTTGGACCAACAGCAGCAGTCTATTGTGAGTGACAGCCAATCCAGTCAAGAACTGGGAGGAACTCAAAGGAAGTGCCGGTTTTGTCGGTTGGAGTTTCAGTTGAGCTTTGGCAGTGAAGAAGGAAGGGCCCTGTGCTTTTTCAGTGTGCAGTTTTAGTTAAAAACGTGTGTAGGCCCAGAGTTCCGTCTGCAGCTTGTGTAACAGCTTGTTAGGACTGAATCCGTCCTGTGAAAAGATCAAAGGATCTCTGAAGAGTAGAAACCAGGCTCACCCTGTAGAAGACTGGAGGAATTGCTGAAATTTGTCGGTCTGTCAGGAACTGAATCTGCTGTGTGTTCTCCCGGTATTGTGCAGTAATTGCGATCGGGATACAGATGCAGCCTGCCTGGTATAGTGCTTTTATATGGATGTGTGAAGAGGCTTTGTACCTCAAGTGAGCCCTGCTGACATTGAAGGACCCTATCTTATTTGGAGGTCGTGAGTACTAATTCAGGTCGCCCCTGTTGAATTGCCACATTAAATCCAAATGGAATTACTGTACTGCTGACTGTTTAATTCTCCTTTTCTCTGTGTGAAAGGGCCCCTACCAGCTGCCACGGTTTGACTAGCCACTGTGCTTGGGTACCCAGGACAGTAACTGATAGGGATAGGCCTGTGCACAGAGCCATAGGTAGATTATTAGAGTGATAAGATAATTAACCTGATTTCCCTGTCCTTGTTATATCCCCTAAATAAATCAGAGCTGCTTGTTTCAGCAAAGTTATACTGCCTGAGGTATTTGTCTATGTTAAAGTACTGTACTGTGATTGTTGCACTGTATCTCATTTCACAGGAGGTCCCAGTGCAGAACAGACCTGGGGTAAGTGTATACTGTGAAGGTAATTCTGATATATTGTGTGGGCCACTAGTGGGAAGAAAGGGGGGTTGCAGTGTCCCAGAGGGCTGTGACCAAGTTAGTTTAACTATTGCAAACCCTGACCTCTGGGTGGAGGCACCCGCCATTGGATCCAGGCCCCTCAACCTGTTAGTGGCAAATCAGGCAGGGGTAGTAGCCCCTGGGATAGCGCCATCTAGGGGTTACATATAGTTACCTGGTACTTCCCTCGACCCCTCTTTATGGATTGGCACCACATGTGCCTCTCACCAATCCCTAGGTACCCTCCCTGTCTCAAGTGACCTGTTGAAGAGCTCCGCCAGGGGTGCAGCCAGTATGTCCGCCAATTCCCATAGTACTCTCGGATGAATGCCATCTGGCCCAGGAGATTTGTCTTTCTTTAGGGCCTTGAGGGCTAACCACACCCTTTTGGAGGAGAAAGCATCATCCGTCCCCTCCACCTTACCGGCCTTTTTATCCTTATCCAGATGTGACACCCCTTGGGTACCTACCACTCCCTCTTGCTCCATTTCTTTTGCTCCCCTGATCCCACTCACTGCCACATCTATCCCCTTCATGCCTTGCTTTGTAGATATCCCATCCCCTCACTAGTGAACACAGAGGCAAAGTACTCGTTAAATACCTCTGCCTGGTCCCTCGCCTCTTCCACTCACCCTCCTTCTGATCTCAATCTGCTGAGATGACCTTTAGTTTTTCTCCGCTCCTCAATGTACTGGAATAATCCCTTTTCCCCTCCTTGCATCCCTTGTGCCAGCCGCTGCTCTTTACTGGACTCTGCTCCCCTCACCATATGGGTGACTTTTCTAGATGCAAGATGGTACATTTCCTTATCCCTATCCCCTCTTGTTGTTTTATATTTTTTGTAGGCCACCTTCTTTTCTCTGACTGCTACCTGTACCTCACTGGACCACCAGCATGGTTTATGTGACCTTGCTCCCTTACGTTTCAACTTTGCGCAGATCCTGACTGCCTCATGAAGTCCCCGTTTTATGATCTCCCATCTCCTTTACACACTTGTCATTGATGTAATCCCCTTTAAGTGATCCTTGAGAATATTTCCCATGCCCTCAAAGTCTGCCCCCCTGAAGTCCACTGCCAGTGTCCTAGATCTCCCTTCCTCCCCCCATGCTTATTTGAAACCAGACAGTATTGTCTGTAGGAGAGGGCTCATGGTCAGCCCCTCCCTTATCCCTTCCCCCCCTCCTCTTTGTCGACCCGCTCCCAGTCAGGGGGTCCTGTACAGCCAGGTCCCTTACCAGATCCCCATCTGCCAGAACCACGTCCAGGACATGCCCCTCCCTTGTGGGCTCCATCACATGCTGTGTTAAGAACACATCCTGGAAGCCGTCCAGCAGCCTCTGCTCCTTGGCCACCTTAGAGGACATGGTTCCCCAGTTTGTACCTGGCATATTAAGGTCCCCCATTAACACCACTCCTTCCCCTTTTGGTCCACACTGGGCAATAATGTTGTCCAGCAAACCATCCTCTAGAACATCACTCATCCCGGGGGGCCTATATACTACACCCAGCTTGACCTTATCTCCTGCTAGAGATCGTAGGGTGACCCATAAGGCCTCCACGTTTCCCTCTGCCTCTTCTAAACTAGCAATTTCTATGTCATCTCTAATGAACATAGCCACTCTACCCCCTCTGCCCTCCTTTCTATCCTTTCTAAGCATAGTGTACCCCTGTACGTTTAGTTCTCAGTCATGGTTTTTGGTGGTCCATGTCTCCGTGACCGCCGCCACATCCACCCCCCCTCAAACAGCATGGCCTGGAACTCTGGCAACTTGTTTCCCAAGCTCCTGGCATTTACTAACACCAACCCCCAACCCTTATCCCTGATCCCCTTAGTCGAACCCCACCCAGATTCCTTATACTTCCATCCTCCTCTGCTCCACCTGAAATCTCCACCCCAGTCTGTTTCCTCCCCTTTGGCTTGAAGGCTACTCCCTCATCTGTAGGAGAGGGCTTATGGTCAACCCTCCTTATCCCTTCCCCCCTCACAAGTTTAAACCCCACCTTTCTTGAATGTAGTCAGCCATCCCCTGTTTAAGGACTTCCTTCCCTAATGGGGCAAGATGAAGCCTGTCTTTGGCATTCAGTCCCTTATCCTCCCAAACTCCATTCCAGTTCCCTAACACCCCCAACCCACTCTCTTCACCCCACTTCCTGAGCCAGTCATTAACTTCTGTGAGCTTCATTTTTTTCTCCACAGAGGCCTTTGGTACTGGCAATATCTCCGAAAAGGAAATGTTGCATCCATTATCCCGACAGACTCTGGCAAGTTCTCGGAACCTTGCTTAGATTTCCAAAATGCTATTTCCCTCTAGATTGTTAGTTCCCAAATGCACCAGGAAATCCGGTTTCCCTCCACAATCCCTAACCAGTTCGTACACCATGAACTTTGCTCTGTGCACTGTCAGCCCAGAGATACTCACTACCTTCACCTGGCTATGGCATCCACCCCACTGTCCCTCCCACTGGATACTCCTAATCATCGAGTCTCCCAATAACAGAACCTAACACCACCATCATCCTTATGATTACCTCCACTATGCCCTCTCAGCCCCTTCCCCTTTATTCATGATCTCAATTCCATGGAGTCTTCCTGCCTTATTAGAGACCCCTTGTCACCCTCCCTTTCTGCCTCCCTCATTATTTTTCCCACTCAACTCAAACCCCCTCTGAATAGGTGTCCCTTTAACCCTCTCTTATCCGAACCATTTATCCTGGCCCTGATGGTTTCCCCTTTCCCCACACCGCCATCCTCCCCCCTTGTAATAGTACCCCTGCCTCCAGAGGCTCTCTGTGGGTCCCCTTTAGCTAGGGTCCCATCCTTGGTACTGACCCCCCTGCTGAAGGGGGGCTCCGCTCCCACCTCGTCTCCCAGTTTCTCTCCAATCATGCTGTCCTCCCTCATGTCTGCAATATGTTGCATCTCCCCCAATTGCTTAACATTTATGTTTCCCCTTCTCCCTCTGGGACTATATCTATCCTTTCCATTGCCGGTTTGTGATGCCCCATGGTATCCGACTCCCTCCCCGGCCTCTGTATAAGTTTCTATTTCCACCAACCCCTTCCTCCCTCTAGGTTGCTTAGTAGCTCAAATTTATTGTGACACCTATGTCAGCCTCATCAAGTAACCCAAGTTTCCTGACTGCACCTCTAAACTGCCCTCTTCTTCCCCTCTTGCTCTGTTCACCTTAGGAGCTCCCTTCCACAGTCTGCTGTTTTAGGCTTCTGCACAACAGCCCCTCCTGACTCTTCCCCCTCCACTCTCTTTGTATTCAGAATGTTCACCCCGTACGCTTTCCCCTTAGCGTCAACATCCCTATCTAAGGGTCCTTTGTCCCTAATATCCCCCCTCCTGCTTGCTGTAACATAACGTCCTGTAATTTCAGAGCATTGCCCCAGCCTCCCCTCAGCCCCACCCTTCTGCTGCCCATATCCACACCCCTTATCCTTGGACACCCCCCCCAGCTCCCCAGCTTACTCCTTAACCAATATACCTCACTCCTGATACAAGATAGCTGTGTCTACAGAGTGGCAGCCTCCCTCTAAAGGCCCAATTGAGAATTATGCCATCCCACAGCTTGTGCAGCCTACAACCCTCTCCAAGATGCCTGCCTTGGTGAATATGGCCACCCTGTTTATCCTCTGTTTATAATGACACACCCCCTTTTCTCAGTCCCTTTCCCCTGGAATACAGTTTCTCTCTATACTGACTGCAGTTATTTACAAACCCAATTTCAACCCCACCAATAAAGTTCCCAAGTCTCACAAACACATACAGTCCAGTGTGTGTTCAGTCCCACTAACAGTGTGTGTATGCAGGCATCAGGTACTATATGATGTCACAGGCCCACCAGCTCCTGTTGCTTCGAATTTCAAATTTCGGTCCCAAACAGAAATACTCAGCCCTTCAATCCCAACCCCCAGTGGCTTTTCAGTATTTAAGAAAGCCTACAAAACAGGGTGGGTGGCACGACTCTTACCAAACACCAGGCAAACAACACATTTAAATTCCACTCTAATTATCCCTGCCAAACAACTGTTCCCAAGCCTCCAAAGTTACAATATCACAGCCCAAGTAACAGTTCTAACTCAAGGTAATAATTTTTAACACATAGAACTAATTTCACTTACAAAACTATTCAAATATTTCAGTTAAAACAGAATATAACCCCAGACCTCTGTCCTTACCAGCCTTCTGCTTATGTTTCCAAGTGAATAATGTAGAAATAAAAAGACCAAGGCAGCCCTGGGAAATAAACCGGCCCAGCTGACCAAAAAACCAAAACCCACGAAAAGGAGACTTTTTAACTAAGGGGATTACCAAGCAAACAGGGAAAGTCAGCGTTTTACAGAGAGCCCTATTTCAGATAAACTTTTTACACCAAGCTTTTAACAGGCAGAGAAAAGAAACACACAAGCATATTAAGAACTGACCCCTGAAATTGCAAGCCACTGGAATGGGCTTGCAGACTCCAAAATTGGCAACTTCCCAGAAAGCTAAGAGAAAAAACACTTACCTCGGACTCAGGAACACACAGCAAAAGCTAAAGCGGGAAAAAACACAAAAGACCGAAGGTTGGAGAGCGAACTGCTGAACCACGTGGTAAAACAAAGGACAGACTGAAAAGCTGGCTTTGAAAACAAAAAGCAACCCGAAGCGAACAAAATTTCCTTTGCTGAGGAGCTGTTCCAGGAGGGCGAGATCCCCTGGGACAGCTCCTTAAATCTACTTGCTGTGACCCTCCCTGTGGGGGGGGGGTCTGGGCCAGCCCTCTCCAAGGAGATCCTCAGATTGGGCTCTTTGCTCGGGGGCACCGTCTTCTCCTTGCTGGTGGGCGGCCCTCCTTGCCCCACCCTCTTGGGGGCCATCAGCAATCTGCCCCCCCCCCGGTGAGAGGCCGGTGGGGCTATTTGCAGTCAGTTCAAGGAATAAGAGTTTAGCTCGCTCCTTTTCCTCTCCATCGCATGAAGAGGTTGCAGTATTGCAGATGTATTACAAAACAAACTAAACTGCTACTGCATAAACCATGGAACAGATAGGAAAGGCAATGTGTTTGAGATTAAGAGAGGAATGCATCAACATTTGCTTGTATCGACCGAAAATGTTATCCTTACACTCGTGTCCCGCGCATTGGTGGTGCTGAAAGTAGCCTGGAGCCCCCTTACTGACTTAACCTTGGGAAGATATCTGAATAAAAGCACTTGCCCAGAGTGTTGAAGGGTTGAGCGGGGAAAATATTTGAGGGCACTGTTTGGATTTTTTTTGTGGCAGGGAAAAGGACGAAACACTATATGTGTGTGCAGTGGGGGGGAGCACGATCACGCAGTGTGCATGCGTGTGTGTGGGGGGGCATGCTCACTGAAGCACAGCTCTCCCTTTCAACTGTATGGCACTGCATTTTCAGCTGCTGTCATAGATAGCTGCAGCTTTGATTGGAGAACTGCAGTCATGCCGGCAAACACATTGTCTGAATTGGAAAAGGGCTGCCACACCTCCAAAAACTCAGATGATGGCACTATGTTTCTTGCACATGCATGCAAGCAACATAAAAAGGTAGATTTCTACCTATAACAATGTTCTACCATACATTATATATAGTAATGTGCCAAATAAAATTACTTTCTTTTCTACCAAAAAAGTCTACTTGCCTTGATCGGACAAATATTCTTGCAAAACGGAAGCCAAAGGACTCCATGATGGAGTTTTTAACTAAAAATAGTGTACCTAAACCTTGAGATACCTGGACAGCAAGTCACAGCAGGTTGGTCTCTATCACTTCAGGGCAGGAAAGTGGGCACAGGAGTGAGGAAAGGGAAGAAAACTTCCCAATCACCTCCCACTGCCTGTGCTGTGCAAAGTCAGAAAAATGATGGAGAGGCTCGGGAAAGTAGTGGGAGAGATGTTCCTTCACCTAGCAGAGGTCACCCAGCATACCACAGACTTGGAGTTGAGCCTGACCAAGGTGTCAAAGGCCACTGAAGGACAAGACACTGTCCTGTGCTACCTCCACCACAGGGAGCCAGAGGTCTCAGAGAAAATGGATGACTAGGAGCTCTCCTTCCAGCGAGATAACATAAAGGATTCATGGGCTACCAGAGGGAATGGAAACTGGAATGATGGAACCCTTTTTAGAATTGCTTCTGAGGGAGCTGTGGAACTCGCCTACATCTGAATCCCTAAACCTTATCCTAGCCCACTGAGTGCTAGGGCCCAGGCCCACATCCCCAAAAGCCGGACAATGTTTGGTGGTCTTAAAATTTCTGGATTATCAAAAATGACTAAGATCTTAATGTTGATATCAGTGGTGGATCCAGGAATTGACAGAAGGGGGGGCACATAACTATGAAAATCAAACCTCTCTAGGGAGGGTCTGGAGGCATGCCCCCCCAGGAAATTTTGAAAATGTAAGGTGTGAAACAGTTCATTCTGGTACATTTTAGGCCTAGTTTCAGGAGCAAAGTGTTGACTACCCCTCCAAAAAATCTCCTAGTTCCCTTTCCATCACAAGGCAGCTATAAATAGAATTGGCTGCCTTACATGGATATCAATTCTGAGGGAGATGTCCATCATCTTCCTTCCCATCCCTGCTGAGGCAGCTTGTCACAGGATTGTGATGGAGAGAAACTAGAAGATGGTCTCAGGTGAAAAGGACATGAATAGAGAAACTTATAAAAAAATTGAAGACAGCAGTTGTGTTCAACTTATATCAGTTCAGCTTATTTATGGAAAGCAAACAATGTTTCATAAAAAAAAGTATATACACTGTTCTGCCAGAATTGCAGACTAATTAAAGATCGTTCATTTTTGAGAAGTGCAATGTGTAATATCCAACATTTAACTGAGCAGATTCAGGAGAAGCATATGCAACCCCCCTACAAATGGAGGTTCCCAAAAAGTCTTTCTTGAGCTTGCCTAACTTCTCACTGTCAGGCTGGTGTCCTGCGTTTTAGCAGTTTAAATGTGATTGCCAAAGAGTGCCTGTATAGTCTCTGTGCACTGTCTCTTTAAGAGCTGCCTGGATTGCAGTCATAAGTCATCTGAGAGGGAGCTCTGTTGAAAGATGTAACTATTTGCTGAAAATCATTCAGAATGATAATGATAATGTAGTTTGTCTAACCTGCCTTCTTTGCAACAGGGACTGTTTTGTTTATCCCCACCACTTTGGCCCGGGACTGCCGAATTGGACCAATCAGTACTGGTGGGACCTAAAATGGAGCTGGACTACAGGAACTGTCTGGAGTCAGAATCTGTAGGAATTGTAGTTTTGGGCTTTTGGGCCTTTTTGCACCTGAAGGGGGAGCTCCTGTTGTGACTGACAGATGAATCAGCCAACCGAACCTTTTGGATCTTGGGGAAATTCCCAGGCTTGCTGGCAGCTGAGTCAGATCTAAGGTGGGAGCTGAAGAAGTAACACCACGGGACAGTCTCTGTGGAAAGGCCTGCATGCCTGCCTGCTGCCCCTGAGAGGGAGAAGAGAATCAGTTTGGACTGAATCCGAGTTTGTGACAACGAAGTAAACCACTGAGTTGTGACTAGGATCAACCTGAAGAAGACCGAAGATTTGCTGAATGCATCGGCCTGTCAAGATTTCCAGCTACCTCTAAACTCCCAATGTGTGCAGAGACTTTGCAACTGTGACCAGAGAGCAGTTTGCCTAGTATAGTAGAATCCCTTACATGTAAATGTGCTATGTGTTTATAGTGTGTCGTGATTTGGTTCCCCACTGTGTGAACTGTGTTCTACTTGCTGGAAGCTGTATCTGCGTTCACCTCTATACGGCCTGGGCCTTGCCACACTGGCCCTGCCAGACTACCCCACTGCACAGAGAAATCCATTGACGAGAGACCTGCCAGAGGATCATCCCCCCGCTCCACACTCAAACAGGAACAACACCTTGGCGAATCATGTGGGCCCTGCTTCTCCTGCCACTCCAGATCAACCACCTGCAGTCTCAATTTTCGTCCAGCCTGTGTCCAGTCTTGGGTATCATGAGTAACCATCAGGGTAGCTCCCTGCAACAACAGCTTAATCTAAGTATGTCATCTGACTGTCTTGTTCTTTTCTTTCTCGAACTGAGCCCTCTGGCTCCAGATTACAATTAGTGTGTGTGGTGCATGTTGTTTTCTTCTATCACAGGGCCCCAACCAGCTGCGATGCCGACCTTCCCAGGGCAACAATCCTGGCTAGCCTACCTCTTCTTCACCTGGGTACCCAGAGTGTGTGACTGTTTATGAACCCTGAAGTGCATGCATAACTTTGATTGATACAGTCTTTAAGCAAATTAACCTGATTACGCCCCTCCCTTGTTCAAGTCCCTTAAATAAATCAGATCTAACTCTTTTTTGCACTTACCCTGACTGTAGTTACAGTTTGTGCAATCGTACTGTACTGCTGTTATTTGCTGTGTATAACCTTGTTTTACAGGGCGTCCCCGGGGTCGAGCCAGAGGAAAGCCCTGGTGGTAAGTGCAAACAGTGTGAGTACTTGTGTGGTATATCAGAGGTATTGTGAAAGTGATTATTGTGTATTGTTCTGGCCACTAGTAAGGAAAGAGGGGAGTTACAGAGTCCCGGAGGGCTGTGCCCAGGTTAGCTTGACCACTACCAACCCTGACCTCCAGGTGGAGGCACTCATTTCAGAACTCAGGTCCCTTAACCTGCTCTTAGCCAAGCAGGCAGGGGTAGTAGCCCTTGGGATAGCACCACCTAGGGGTTACACATATATCTTGGATTTTTTTTTTTTTAGCAAATAAATCAATAACTGCACAGTAGTCTGTTGGGCTGTCTCTATGTAGAAAGAGCAACAATAAGTAGGTGATCCTGTCCCACTGTGCTTCACAGTTCTGACTTGATGAACTTTAATGAGGAATTTGCTCTTTCTAGTCCAGCAGTTGTAACTGGACTTAACAAAAGAATAATGAGTATAAATGCTATGTTGGGAAACATGTGGGCATTCATCTGTGCAAAGGTGTCCTTTAAGTCAGCAGGTAATATGAACATCAAGAATATGCCAGCAGAAACAGACCACCCAGTCTATCTAAGTCTGCTTGAGTGTGTGCTAGCACCCTAGTTTGCAGCTCTACCCCCCTCCCTTGGCCATCCCACTGCCACCCCACCTCCCCTACCCTCACTCTCCCTGTTGCCTGTCCCATGCCATTTTAAAGCTGTTCACAGATTTACATGATACCACCATTCTGGTAGTGCATTCCATTTTGCTACCACCCTCTCCATGAAATAGTGTCTCCTCATTTCCCTTCCAAATCTTCCCCCCTCTATTCTTAGCCCATGCCCCCTGGTGTCCCTTCCCCTCCTTAGCGTAAAGACCCCATCTGCCCCATCCTTATTGATTCCCCACAGATACTTGAATGTCTTTATCATGTCCCCCCATCCCTTCTATCCTCCAGGGTGTACATGTGCAGGGTGTAATGAGCCTTGAGTGCTGCAAGATAAGGATTCCCATTTTCTTTTCCATAATTGGAGCTCCTGGTGGAAGGTTGATGGAGAAGACAGGTCATCACCAAAGAAGCTCTCACATTCATTTTCTTTGTCATGAGTGAGGCTGCCAATGTTTGATGAGATGAGGAAGAGCCCTTGTAAAGTTGTGCAAGACATAACCGTGAACCTTCTGATCAGTTCTGAAATTAGGTGCTCAAGAAAGGGAATAAAAATGGCCCTCCTCCAGTAAACCACTGGAGTATCACCCTCTACATTGTTCCTCTCTGTTTGGTAGGTGCAGTGACGTGGGATGAGTAAGTCTTCCCGTTCAGCTGGTTTGCTCATTTCTACCATCACTTCAAACAGGAGGTGGAAATCTTTGTCAAGATTGTCACAAATTGAGCTGAATTCATGAAGTACAAGTTTAACCTGTTCATAAGCATACACTATGTCCTGGGAAGATCTTCAGAGCAACTTGCTCAGTGCCTCGGTGAAGTCAAACAAGTGTCTTGCTGATTGAAATGCAACAATGAAACTGGGCTTTGTAATGGACTCGCATAGCCCATATGCATCAGAAGCAGTCTTTGCGTCCCAGTGTTTCCCCCTGTTGGTTGACAAGTTGTCAAGACAGTCAAGCCCAGCTTTGTACAGGTGGTGAAAATCTTCAAAGGATGTATGCCTCTCCACCCGTCTGACCTCACATAGTAATGTAACCCTCCCCACCCCTGTCCTTTTACCAAAACAATGACAGGTGGCATGCTGTTGGCATTTCGAAGCAATACCTGGTGGGGAGTGTATATCTACGGGTTCGGGGAAGGATGAGGCTACTTGGCACAAGAGGCTTAGGTTTGACTACTCTGCACAGGGGCACCCAAGTAAATCCAACTACAGTAAGCAATAACTGTAATGTCCAGAACCAGAATTGGGATTTTTCAGTGTGGCTTTATTTATTAACTCACTGAACATAAACAAAGCTCTGTATGGTCCCACACAGGGCTATGCAACTGTAATGCAGATTAGAGGTTAAACACAGTGGTCCATTTGAGGAATGAACACTTCAACAGTTGTCTGGCTTTGGACCCACCAGGCACTCAGCCCGGACTTCGCATGCGCATTGGATACACAGCCCGACTGGCCCGGCTCCCCTGCCGGCCACTCTACTGATGGTCCACTTGGGGAATGAACCCAAACTCTACTTGGAAAGACATCCCATCACACAAGGAGGCTCCCAACTGTGGCTCCCCACACCACTTAAAGTCATCGACTCCTAGAGAGATTTTGTTTTCGTACTTCCCATTCGAAACTCCCATCAAACAGGGAGACCCCCATACTACAAGGAGTAATGTTCCCATCCTGTGGCTCCCCACACCACTTGAAGTCATCGACTCCTAGAGAGATTTTCAAGTTGTGACCCACGTCTGGGTACCCACCCCAGCACTGGCCAATCGCATGAGGCAAGTAGCAAAAACAGAAGAAATCCATAGAGGTGGACCTGGTTACTAAAGATGGGGATTTATCCACCTCCAGTTCCCACAGCCCATACCCGGCCATTTCTCTGAACACACAGAAACTTTAGGACTGTAACATGTAGATTGCATGGTGGATGAACTGATGCACCCCCTCTACTGTGAACTCTAAATCCATTTAAACTTTAAACTGACTGCTCCATTTGTTCATCCCAGTGTATATAGTGCTCCCAAACAGCAGTCTCCAATAAAACCATTTGAAACTTGAAACTGAATTGACTGCTCCATTTGTTCATCCTAGTGTATATAGTCCTCCTAAACAGCAGTCCCCAATAACATTTCCTGACTGAAAAAACAGTTGTTTGCCCCTTACACTGGAGCCAAACACTCACCCAATCGTTGCAGGGCCCCACAGGCGAAGTCCTTTAACCTTTGCTGTATTGTAGAACAGCCAACACAAAATCAGGCAGCTTCTTTCCTTGGCGAGAGAAGGGGATTGCCCCTGGAACACACAGAGACCTTTTCCTACCCCCTCCCCCGGAGGGAGGAGGCACTGAGACCGAGGGGACGGTCTCCACCACTTTATAAATGGTGAAACACAGAAAAACTTCCTTCTGTGTGGAGGCAAAACTCAAACTACAGTTTGATGCTTCCTTCTTGCTCAAGGACAAACAGAAGACCCTTTCAAATTCCCAAGGTTCTAGAACTACTCTGAGCTGAAGATTCCAAAATGTGGCTCATGCAGCTGTAACAATTCTATAATGATGTCATCTCTCCAGTCTCAGCTGTGACTGAGGACAGAGTGAGACAGTGTGAAACCCATTTAACTGGAGTTTCACAAGCTGCCTTCCCTGCCTACCACTAGGTCTTACTGGGATTCTAGTAACCCCGGGTAACAAAGGGGTTACAGTAACTTCACTTTTTGTTTCTCCGCAGGCTTTTCTCCATTATTACATCTTTCAGAGTTCATCTGCTGAAGTGACTGCTCCAGATGCCTTTGGCGTTTTGAAGAATACTTAAAGAAGATCCGAACTTCCTTCACAGCACTCATCATCCAGGTTTCACCTGGTAGCTCATAAGCTTTTCGAAGAACATGGTTTAACTGGTGACTAGCACAGTGATAATAAATGGCCCGTGGTGCTGTTTTTTGGAATAGAGCAGCACACCCCTTTTGTGCCCCGGCCATGTTTCCAGCACCACCATACCCTTGAGCTCTGCAGTGTTTGAGATCGACAGTTAAACTGTTAGACATGATTGCCGTTTGTTGCATAAATCCATCTCCGTCACTGATTCACATGCAATGAATTGAACAAATGTCTCCACCGGCTGGTCATTTTTCAAGTATCTGAGCACAACTCCAAGTTGTTCCCAGTTGCTGATATCTGTAATCTCATCTACGTGAATGGAATAAAATGGCCCCAAAGGTTGTTGCTTAATGTCCTTTACTATTTGTTGCTGAATAGAATGTTAAATGCAATTCAGCAGCTCATTTTGGGCAGTCTTGGAAAGGTAGATTTCATTTTTTGGGGGGGGCATGCTTCCAAGTGAGTTTGTAGCTCTTTGTCACCAACATCAACACAAAAATTAATTAAAGCTTTAAAGTTTCCTTGATTGCTATTAGAGTCGGACAATGAATCATGCCTGTGTCCACGAAGTGCGATACCCTGCCTCCCGCAGTACTCCAAACACTTGATAATGGATGTTAAAATTATTCTGTTTTTTGCAACCTGTTGCTGGGTGGAATTTGATAATGAGAAGTCCACTCTTTGACTTCAGTTCTTAATTGTGGTGATAAATGCAGTTAGTTTAGCCTCCGATCTCCTGTGGTATTCAAAATCTGAGTGTTTGAGAATATCTGCTTTGTCATGCTTCCAGTTGTAATATGGCTGCTCAAGGAGACGTCTTGCATGGCCAGTCTGTCCTGGGTGGGAAACAAGATACAAGCTAAGCAGTACAAGCCATCGTCTTTAACTGAATATGCTATGTAATCAAACTGGTGTAGCCATGTATAGTGACACTGTCGTAAGGAACTGCCAGACTTTCATCTCTTGTCAACAAAGCTTTTTGATGGAAACTTGTAACTAATGTCTGGCCTGCAATGTTTGATTTGAATGCATTTTTATCATCTGTAATGCTTGATTTTGAGATATAGTCACTTACATCTGTTTGTGAATTCCCATTGATGCTGGAAAGATGTTCATTTATCATATTGACAGGAGTTTCCAAAATAAATTCCATGATGCTATCCACGTCATGTAAAATGTTTTCTGATTTTCTTGTGTCTGTTTCTTCTTAGGGGGTTGTCTCTGTCACTGTATCTTAAGAGTAAAATGGAAATAAAATCAGATTAAGCAAGATGAAGTAAAAACAGCAACACTTTTCATCATGTGAAAGCACTCTAGCAGACTGGTTGCCTTGATATGCTGCTGTGCTTAACCAAGGATCAGACTTTTGCATTTTGCTCATACTTTTAACATCTATTAGAAGTACAAGGACAGAGAGCACAAAGGTGTGAATCAATGTAAGAAAAGAGGTGCTCAGACCGGTTTAATGGAGGCACTCAGACAGACACAAAGATGTGATCCACAGGTACGAAGAGGTGCTCCAGAGACAGACTGAAACTGTGAGCACAGATGCAAAGAAGAAACCACAGTGGGTGTTATTTGTGCACTACTGTGGTGCTCAGTGCTACAGATTTATTTGGCAACAATGTAATGTTATAACCTTGGATGCCAACTTGTCAATAAAGGTTCAATTAAAAAACTAAACTATGTGCGTGACTTTCTTATGCTTAAGGCCATCAAAGCCCTGACAGGTTGGGTAGTATTTGGAACATCATTGTGTAGGTGTGTTCAGAAAAGATCTTGGCTAGGCTGTCTTCTTTTGGTGCTGAGCTAAACCACTTAGTTCATTTTAAAGGTTATTATATGTAACCCCCTTGCAAATGGGGGTTCCGGATATGCCTGGCGCTAGGGTTAGTCACCGGCCTAAAGCCGTTTTGATGGGGACCTTGGAGTGTTTTTAAGGCCTCCGGTGCTTGTCCCTTTAAGGGCTGCCTGTTGCAGCCATAAATAATTGAGCTGGGGGGGTCCAAGTGTTGCATGCTCGAGTCCCGCCCGGGCTACAGGATGATCGCTCCGTTTCTGCCATCGTTAATTGTGCAGAGGGAGCTTCATTAAAAGATGTGATTGTTTGCTTGAAATAACGTAAAAATAATAATGGTAAGGTAGTTGTTCTAACCTGCCTTCCTTTGCAACAAAGACTGTTTGATTGCCTCCTCCATTTTGCCCCCGAACTGCTGAAGTGGGCCAATCAGTACATCGGGACCCAGCAGAGCTGATTGACCAATCGAGGCTGCTTGTATTTTGAGAGAGGTATTATGGGCCATGGCGCTCGCACCACTGAGAGCTAAAGAAGTGACTGGCAGGTCTCGCCAGCCAATTGGATGGGTCATGCCTGAACTGAAGGAAGAGCCCCTTGCTGTTGGGGTCAGATTCGTTGTGGCTAGTGAGGAGTGAGGAGCTTCTGTGCTTCTGCGCTGGGAGTGTTCGCGCGGGAAGACCTGAGGCGGCCGTTGATGTCTTCTCGGTCCAGCGGACTAAATCCATCAGTGGGCGGTCAGAGGAGGCTGTGCTTTGTACAGCTACCCACCAGGCTTGACCTGTAGGAGGACTGGAGAAGATTGCTGAATTGCGCTCGGTCCGAAGAAAAGTGGAAGCTGCCGTTGCAGTGCTTTAGTGGCTGTGGAATCAGGAGATCCTAGAAGCTGCTGCCTGGTGTGGTAACCCTCTGTTGTCATTGTTTTGCCATATAAATGTGTGAGGAGGCTGGTGGAGTTCAGGCTCAGCCCTGCTAGTGTTGGAGGACTCAGTATTGACTGGAGTTTGTGAGTACTGAATCAGGGTAACTCCCTGCCAAGTGTGCAAACAGTGGTTCAAAATTGTATTGCTGTACTGCTGACTGCCTAATCAAACTTTCTTTCGATACTGACTTGTTCAGGATTGTAATTCTTCTCTGTGTGAAGGGCCCCAACCAGCTGCCACGTTTGGACTAGCCGTTAGGGCTTGGGTACCCAGGGACAATAAAATTGTAGGGTTAGGCCTGTGCACAGAGCCCTAGGTATATAGCCATAGCATAAGCCAATCAACCTGATTCCCACCCCCCCTTGTTATCTACCCTTTAATAAATCAGATCTGTGTGTTGCAACTACACCCTGGCTGGTTTGTACCTGTTGAACTGCTGTGTGGTGACTGTGATATAACTGTATCTTATTTACAGGAGATCCCTAGGTGAGCTGAGATACTACCGGGGGTAAGTGTATGGGTGAAAAGCCTTGCTGGTACCCAGTGTGAGCCACTAGTGGAGAAAAAGGGGGTTGCAGTGACCAGAGGCTGTGACAGGCAATCTCGGCAGTGTTAACCCCGACCTCTGGGTGGAGGCACCCGCCAACGGATCTGGGCCCCTCACCCAGTCTCTGTGGAGGCAGGCAGGGGTAGTAGCCCTAAGGGTAGCGCCCCCTTGGGGTTACACATTATGTTGGGGCAGCAACAACTGCTTCCCAAATGAACAATTTGCAATAAGAAACAAGGAGCTCTTACAGGGACGCAAACTACATTAGTCCATGTAGCTAATCAAAGTGAAAAGATTCTGAAGACAAGTTTATATCCGTATGTGAATGGGATGAATAAATGCTTTTTAAAATCCCCATGTGAAATGTTTCCCTTTTCCTCCAAGCTTTCTGCAGGCCGTGCTTACCTACTGTGCATGACTCTTCAGCAATTTTTTTTTTTTTTTAATGAAAAAATGGAAAATTGATTGTGACTGGAAACCTCGTTTTCTGGTTGCTGCCATGATAATACTTGGCAGTATCAAGAAGTTGAAGCTCTTGTTGATCTTTTTCAGCAGATCTTGGAGGATCAGGGATCACAGCTGGTCATCAAAAAAAAAAAGAACTGAATTCACTGAAGTCCATGCATTACTTGAAGGAAACAGGAGGAAACCTGCCTACAGTTAAAGCAAAAGGAAGCTGAGAAGGCAGTCAGAACAGCAAAGGCCCAAACCGAGGAAAAGATAGCCAACTCAGTTAAGAAGGGGGATAAAACCTTTTATAGGTACATCAGGAAGCGAAGGAAGACCAAGGAAGGGATAGTGAAGCTTAATAAAAAAGAAGGGAAGGTGGGCAGATGGTGACTGTGAAAAGGCAGCGATACTAAACAAATATTTTTGCTCAGTATTTACAAATGAAGAGGGGGAAGTACCTAAAACAAACAACAGAAACACTCCGGATACAGAAGTTGATACCAGCCTATTTACAAAAGAAAGGGTTCTGAAAGAACTCTTAAAACTGAAGGTGAACAAAGCAATGGGGCCTGATGGGATTCATCCCAGAATCCTAAAAGAACTAAGGGTAGAACTAGTGACATCACTGACTACCCTCTTTAACAAATCATGGGAGGATGGGGTGGTACCTGAGGACTGGAGGAGGGCAGATGTGATTCCCCTTCACAAAAGTGGGAGCAAGGCAGATGCAGGAAACTACAGATCTTTTAGTTTAACCTCAGTGATAGGGAAAATGATGGAATCACTCCTGAAGGAAAGAATTGTCGAGTACCTAGAGGCCAGAGGGGCAGAGGACCCAAGGTAGCATGGATTCACAGCGGGAAGGTCATGCCAGACGAATCTGATAGATTTCTTTGACTGGGTAACCAAAGGAGTAGATCAGGGAGGGGCTGTGGACATGGTCTACCTAGACTTTAGCAAGGCATTTGACACAGTCCCACACAAAAGATTAATATACAAGTTAGCCAGGCTGGGAGTAGGTCCCAAGATGACAGCCTGGGTAAAGAATTGGCTGGAGAATAGGACACAGAGAGTAATAGTAAATGGAGTCCACTCTGAAGAAAGGGGGGTTACTAGTGGGGTACCGCAGGGTTCAGAATTAGGACCGGTCCTCTTCAATGTCTTTATAAGCGACATTGCAGAGGGACTGGAAGGAAAAGTATGTCTCTTTGCAGATGACACAAAGATCTGCAACAGAGTTGATGCACAAGGTGGGGTGGAAAAGATGAGAAGGGACTTGGCAAGGTTAGAGGAATGGTCAAATGTATGACAGCTTAGATTCAATGATAAGAAGTGCAGATTACACCTAGAAACAAAACTCAGGGAAAGAGTACACAATGGGGTGAGATACTAACAACAACAAAAATGGAAAGGGACCTGGGGTAGTCATATCAGATGACCTAAAGGTGGGCAAGCAATGTGAGAGGGCAGCAAGGAGGGCTGGGAGATACTGGGATTCATGGGAGAGGCATCACTAGTAGAAAACAGGAAGTTATTATCCCTGTACAGGCAGCTGGTGAGACCCCATCTGGAGTACTGCGTGCAGCTCTGGAGACCCAATCTCCGCATAAGACACAGACAGGATGGAAGCTGTCCAGAGGAGGGCAACTAAAATGGTGCAGGGTCTGCACCAGAAGAAATATGAAGAGAGACAAAAGGAGCTTATGTATGTAGCCTTGAGGAAAGGAGGAGGGGGAACATGATAGAAACGTTCAAGTACCTCAAGGGAATCAACAAAGTCCAACAGGGTAGCATCTTTCAAAAAAGGGTGTGCAAGAACAAGAGGGCACAATTTGAAGATAGAAGGAGGGTGGCTCAGAGGTAATTTAAGGAAGTATTTTTTCACAGAGAGGGTTGTGGATGCATGGAACAGCCTTCCAGAGGAGGTTGTGGAGTCAAAATCAGTGGTGGAATTCAAGCATGCATGGGACAGTCATAAGGCCATTTTAGGGGGTTGGGGTAGGAAGAAGTAGGCTGCTGGTTAACTAGGATCTGCAACTTATCCAGTAGGTAGAGAAATGGGCAGACTGGGTGGGCCAAGTGGTCCTTATCTGCCCTCAAATTCTATGTTTCTATGATCCAAACTACAGCAAGTTGGCCACAAAGTCTGGATGATCCTCTGTATATCCTTGACTACTGGCTGGGAGAAGGTAGACAAGGTCATCTGGGCATTAGTACCACTCGGTTGACCACCGCAAGGCCCAATATGAAGGCATTGGCTGATCTCTGTTCTAATGGCAGACACCTTATCAGTGAAGAACTGAGCAAACGCCTTACATTTTCCTTATGATGACACTCCACCAGGTTACTGACAGGCTGGATTACTGTCTGTCCATGGTCCAGAAGAGCTGGGCTGGTCTGTTCCTTGCTGCAGCAATTTCTCCAGACAGGAATTCTGCCTTTTTATGGGAAATTGCTGATTGGTAGACCTTATAATGGTCCAGCAACCTAAGCCTGTCCCCCTTCAGGCGAGTTTTCCACCAATGTCTCTCTAACCTTCGCCCCTTCTTCTTCAATTCTCTAAGTGTCCCATCAAACCATGAGGCACCTGGTGGGAGGTAAGGGGACGAACACGAAATGGAGCAATGACATCCAGGACCTCAACAACTGCCCTATTATTGGCCAGCACAAGGGGCCCTGAGTCATCTCTATCTGAGGGAATTCTCGAAATTCCATCTTGGTTTTCTTGGATCTTTCAGCAGTGTTTGACACTGTGGACAATGAGGTGTTGTTTGAATGCCTGTGGTCATTTTGTGGACTAGAGGGGGTGGTCCTCAATTGATTTCGATCGAAGGCAGGTCATAGAAGGTGGTATCATGAATTTATTCCTCGTCCCCTCAAGGCCTGCCCTGTGGGGTACGGCAGGGTTCTGTGCGTTCCCCCATGTTGTTTGCAGTGTACATGCTGCCACTAGGGGACATTATAAGGCAGTACAGGTTGAGTTTTCACTGTTATGCAGATGATTCTCAACTGTACATGTCCTTTGTGCCCGACCAGGAGTTTGATATGGTCTCAATGTTTAACAACTGTCTACTGGGGATACAGAATTGGATGAGTGCCAGCTGGTTGAGGTTAAACCCGGAAAAAACGGAGGTGTTGGTTGCGGACCCTGATCTAAGGACAGTCGGATCATGGGCAGGAAAACCCTCTGGTCTACAACTTGGAGGTAACCTGCTCAATGCTTTGAGCTAGGTGCTGAACCTTGAGGTGGTATTTGATGAGGGCCTGACCTTGAAGGTTAAGATGTCAGCCACAGTTAAATCTGCTTTTTATCACCTGAGAAACATTGCCAGAGTAAAGCACTTGGTTCCGTCTGAGGATCTTGTTACACTGGTCCACATCTTTGTCACCACCCGTTTGGATTACTGCAATGCCCTTTTCTTAGGGCTTCCAGGAGTGGATATTCGCCAACTGCAAGGCTGGTGCAGAATGCGATGGCTAGGTTGTTAACTGGAACTTCTAGATCCAGTCACATAACACATGTGCTGCGAGAAGTGCATTGGCTACCTGTGTAGTGGCAAATCACTTTCAAGGTCGCATTGCTGACCTAGAGAACCTTACACGATCAGGGACCTCAATACCTGTAAGACCTCCTATCTCCCTACAGTTCCTCCCGTTCACTCCAATCCTCCAATGAGGGATTGATAGAGGCTCCCAGGATATGTTTGAAAATGTTTGGAGGAAGATCTTTTGCCTTTATGGCTCCTACCCTGTGGAATTCTCTATCGCATCGGATACGAGAGAGCCTGACTGTAGAAGGGTTTAAAACGTCCCTTAAGACACACCTCTTTAGAAATGCCTTTGAAGGAACTTAGGATTCTAAGTTTTTGTGTTGATATCAGTTGTGATATTTTAATATGTTTTAATCTGTGTGAGTATGATGTAAAGGCACCCTGAGCTATGGAAGGTTGCCTTGTACAAATAAAAGTTTAGTTACTTACTTTAATTACTTTTTTCAGAACTTCATGGGCGCAGTCAAAGACAAATGTTATGCTGCCTATTTTACATCCATAACATGAGTAGTCTCAGAAATTGGATGAAGGCAAAGGCTGGGCGACACAGAGCAGGTTGTGGTATCGAAGGCACAAACAGAGGAAAAAACTGCTTAAAAGGTAAAAAAAGGAGACAAGACTTTTTATAGGTACATTAGTGAAAGGAGAAACACCAGGGGTGGGGCAGTAAGGCTTAAACAGGAATAAGGATAGTGTGTGAAAGGGAATCTAAAAAAAGCATCAGTACTGAACAAATATTTTTGTTCAGTGTTCACAGAAGAAGGTGAGGGACCATAGTTAGGCAAGATGAACAGATATGGACACCAGTCCTTATACAGAACAGCAAGTCCTAAAAGAACTCACAAAACTGAAAGTGAACAAGGCAATGGGACCAGATGGGATACATCCTAGAATATTAAGGGAACTACAGGGGTGCTGGCAGCATCAGCAGCCCTGTTCAATGAGTCACTCGATAAGGGAGTGGTTCCGGAAGACTGAGGAAGGCAGATATAGTTCCTTTTCACAAAAGTGGCAGTAGGGAGGAGGCTGGAAACCGCAGACCAGTCAGCCTCACCTTGATAGCAGGGAAGTGCATTTTGTTTAGACTTGCTGTTACTACTGTAGCTGCTGTACATATGCCATTTTGTATGTAACTGAAATTTATTTTTCCAGTTGTTTAACCAGGTGAGACACACTAAGCAGAAAGCTTTTTTACAGGTGCAAACTGGGAGCACAGGGAAGTTAAGAGACTTGCTCAGGGTCACACAGTATATGCAAGTGGGGGCTGTGAGATTCAAACCCAGGTCACCTGAATACATTTTTGTCTTTGTATTTTTTGAACCATGTGTCTGTATAAAGTGTATATATCCACCACTGTAAAAACCATAAAACTGGATGCTTGTGATAATGGGCATTTTTGCCCATATGCTTTTCCAGAATAAAATAAAAATGAAAAATGAAATGAAATGAAGATTATGGAATCACTACTTAAACAAAGGATTGTGAAACACCTTGAATCTAGTGGAGCAAAGGATCCAAGAGACAGCATGGATTCACAGCAGGAAGGTCATGTCAAACAAATCTACTTGATTTCTCTCACTGGGTGACAAAGTTTGTTGATCGGTGGGGGCGAGAGAGAGAGACAGAGAGAGAGCGGTGGATGTGGCCTACCTGGATTTCAGGCCTTCAATGCCGTTCCACATAGGAGACTTGTGAACAAGCTGGCAGCCTGGACATACGAACATACAAAATTCACCAGTACAGCAAGGTTTTACGGTCTGTCAAGTCTGCTCGGATGTGCAGCTAGCAGCTCTTATTTTGCAGCTGCCCCTCTCTCCCTTCCCCCTCTCCCATAACCCTCCCACTCACTCTGTCCCATCCCCTCTTGAAGCCTCCCACTGTTCTACTGGATACCACCTGTACTGGCAACATGTTCCACCTGGCCACCACCCTCTTTCTGTAAAAAAGTATTTTCTCATTTCTCCCCTGAACCTTCCCCCCCATCAAGTCTCATATCATGGCCTCAGGTATGCCTACCCTCCCTTAGTTTAAACAGCCCTTCCTTACTAGACTTGTTTATCCCTGTCATGTACTTGAAGGTCTCAATCATATCCCACCTCTCCCTCCTCACTCCAGCGAGTACATGTTCAGTTCCTTCAGCCTACTCTTGTTAGGTAAGTCCCCTAGCCCTTTGATTATCTTTGTTGCCCTGAAGTGCACCCCCTTCAGTAAATTAATGTCCATCTTCAGGTATGGGCACCAAAACTGCACGCAGTACTCCAGGTGAGGCCTAACCAATGATCTGTACAGTGGCAGAATCACGTCCCCCCTCCTTGAGGAGATACCCCTAGCAATACAACCCAGCATCCTGTTGGTCTTAGCAGCCACCTTTCTACATTGTACTGAGTTGTTCATTGGCCCTGTAATGAGCACCCCCAGATCCTTCTCTTTCGTCACCGCCAACTGCTTGCCTCCCAGATGGTAGCTCCTCCTCTGGTTTTTAGCCACAAAATGCAGCACTCTGCATTTTTTGGCATTGAATCCCAGCTGCCAGGTGTCTAACCAGGACTCCAGCTTAACAAGACCCTCCTGCAGCCCTTGCCACCCCCTTATGTCATCTACCACCGCTCCCATCTTAGTGTCATCAGCAAACAGACTGATTTTGCTCCTGATGCTCACCGGAATATCTGCAATGAATGTCCCAAACAGTTTTGGCCCCAACACCGAGCCCTGTGGAACTCCACTTGTCACCGCCCTTTGGGGACAAGAGCTCCCTACCCCCACCCTCTGCTGCCTCCCTTGCAGGCAGTTTACCACCCAACCCACCAAATTCTCTCCTGCCCCTGTAGCTTGAAACTTACTTCCCAGTTTCCCATGCAGCACCAAGTCGAATGCCTTCCTGAAGTCCAGGTACAGGACATCCACAGTGTGGCCCTTGTCCTATTGTCTAGTTACCTAGTCATAGAACTCCACCAGATTGGTCTGGCATGATCTGCTAGTGACAAAGCCATGCTGCTTACTGTCCTGCAGCCCACTGGACTCCAGAAGGGACACCAGCCTCTCCTTCAGGATTGTCTCCATCAGGAGTGGGTCACAATATAATACAATATAAATATTTCTATACCTTTGTCAATTATTTTCAATGAAGCCTTACAAGAAAGCATTGTACCAAATACATAGATACATAGACAGTGTCGGCAGATAAGGGCCTATGGCCCACCCAGTCTGCCCATTTAAGTCTGTAAGTTCAGTTTATGTTTTCCAAGAAGTCTGTTGCCCCTTACCCCTGACCTCCAGAATTCCTTTATGTCTATCCCATGCATTCTTAAATCCCGTGATTGTTTCAGCCCCCACCACTTCCTCTGGCAGGGTGTTCCACTTGTCCACCACCCGTTCTGTGAAGAAATTCTTCCTCAAGTTTCCTCTGAATCGTCCTCCCTCCAACTTCATCCCATGCCCTCTAGTCCTGGAACATCTTTTTCGCTTAAAAATCGTGCATTCCTGCACCCTGTTCCTCCCTGTAAGATACTTGTATGTCTCTATCATATCCCCTCGCTCCCTCCTCTCCTCCAGGGAGTACATGTTCAGTGTCTTCAACCTGTCCTCATAGGACTTGTGATGCAATCGATGCACCATCTTTGTTGCCCTCCTCTGAACCTTCTCTACCCTGTCTATGTCCTTACGTAGGTAAGGTCTCCAGAACTGCACAGTGTACTCCAGGTGCGGCCTCACTAGTGTCTTGTATGGTGGAATTATGACCTCCTTTTCCTGCTGGTGATGCCCCTGCCTATGCACCCCAGCATCCTATTTGCTTTACCTGCTGCCTTGTCACACTGTTTCCTGCCTTGAGGTCATCAGAGATGATAACCCCAAGATCCCTTTCCTGCTTGGTGCATTCATATCCTCACCCCCAACTGATATATTGTGCCAGGGTTTTTGTGCCCCATATGCATTATCTTGCACTTCCTTGCATTGAATTTCAACTGCCAAACCCCTGACCATTCTTCAAGTTTCTGCAGGTCCCTTCTCATTCTGTCTACACCCTCTGGTGTGTCTACTCTTGTGTCATCAGCGAACAGTGAAATTATGCCTTCTAGGTCCTGCGCAATGTCACTGATGAAGATATTGAATAGTACCGGTCCCAGCACTGATCCCTGTGGTATCCCACTGGTCACTCTTCCCTCTGTGGAGTGACAGCCATTTACCACCACCCTCTGTGTCCTGCTGCCCAGCCAGTTACCTACCCACCACACTACTGTCCTGCCCACACCCATATTCCCCAGTTTGTGCAATAGTCTTCTATGTAGCACAGTGTCAAAGGCATTGCTGAAGTCCAGATACGCCATGTCCACTGCCCTCCCCTGATCCACCTCCCTAGTCACCCAGTCAAAAAATTCAATGAGGTTGGTCTGACATGACCTTCCCCTGGTGAAACCATGCTGCCTTGGGTCCTGTAGTCCATTGACAACCAGATGTTCCACCAATCTCTCCTTCAGTAGTGCTTCCATGATTTTCCCCACTACCAAGGTGAGGCTGACTGGTCTGTAGTTCCCGCTTCTCTTTGTTCCCACTTTTGTATAGAGGGACTACATCTGCTATCCTCCAGTCTTTGGGTACCTCCCGTTTCTAGTGATCGGCTAAACAGGATAGCAAGAGGTTCAGCACCACCTCTCTTAGTTCTTTAAGGACCCTGGGTGCACCCCATCTGGCCCCATTGCTTTATCAACTCTTATTACTTCCAGTTCCTTCAGGACCCTTTCTCGTGTAAAGGGACTTGTGTCCATTTCTGCACCATTCTCACCCCTTGTACTCCGTTCAGACCCATTACCCTCCTCTTCCTCAAATGATTAGCATTCAGCAATAGTTACTCCCATATTTAAAAAAGGCAATAGAGGTTCTGTGCAAAATGATCGTCCAATTAGCCTGACTTCAGTGGCTGGTAAATTAATGGAACAAGTAATGAAGTCCCTAATAGATCAAGATTGTAAAAAATTAGGAATTTATGATTCAACTCATCATGGGTTTACTCCCAAGTATTCCTGCACTACCAATCTGATATCTTTTTACAGTAATATAAGTACTCTACTAGATGTGGGTATCCCTACTGATGTATTTATTTTGGACTTTGGTAGAGCTTTTGATAAAGTCTCACATGAAAAACTCATTACTAAAATGCACAATCTAGGTTTGTCACTTGGTATTGTCAACTGGACTTTAAACTGGTTGACAAATCATTCTCAGAGAGTCAGAATTAACGATATCTTGTCTGATTTGGGTAGTGTGACAAGTGGTGTACCACAGGGGTCGGTCTTGGGACCAACATTGTTTAACCTCTTTATCAGTGATTTACAAACAGGGCCAAATAACTTCATAGTTAAATTTGCCGACGATACTAAATTGGGGGGCAAGGTTAATAATCAAGAAAATATTTCTGCATTAAAGAAGGATTTGGAAAAAATAACACTTTGGACAAATGAAAATCATATATTATTTAATCAAGACAAATGTTTAGTAGTGCATTTCAGTGTAAATAATCCAAAATGATATATCATATAAACGGACTACCACTTCATGCATCAAATTGTGAAAAAGATTTAGGGATATATGATAATAATAAACTTACATCAAATGATCACTGTGTTAGAACTGCTTGCATGACCAACAGACTTCTGAGGCAAATAAAACACACTTTTGTTAATCACACTGAACAATGCCTTATTCCATTGTATAGGGCATACATTAGACCATATCTAGACTATGGCTCCCCTTTCTGGAATCCAAACCAAAAAAAAGACATAGCGATTCTTGAACAGGTTCAAAGGAGAGTAACTAGAATGATTCCAAGATTAACAAACTTGGATTGTCAGAACAGATTAAAAGCTACTGGTCTCTTCTCTTTTCAGACTAGAAGATTAGGAGGTGATATGTTTATGGTTTTAATTTAATAAATTCACCAGATCTAATGGAAAAATGTGGTCTAACACTCTTCAAAAGGAGACATGTTCCGAGACTGCATAATAAACAGCTTGAAGTAAAAACTTATAAAACCAGCAAAAGGGGAAGCTTTTTTCCAATAACAGCATCCATTGTATGGAACACCTTGCCACAAGAATTGCTAGAGGCAACTAGTGCCACTGTCTTTAAAAACAAATTAGATGTTTGGTTGAGGGATAATAGATAAATAATGTCCCACATAGTGTGAGGAACAGTCTCGATGGGCTCTGGCCTACTTCTGTTCTTTCATACCAAGAAATACCAAGAAAAATAATACAGTGAAGTAAAATGGGTTAGGAACTGGTTGAGTGATAGAAGACAGAGGTTTATGGCACATGGTGCTCAGTCTGAAGAAAAGACGGTGCCCAGTAGAGTGCCATGGGGATCCGTCCTGGGCCCCCTCCTGGTTAATGTCTTCGTAAGTGACACTGCAGAGGGGCCGGAGGGAAAGGTGTGCCTCTTTGCAGATGACACTAAGATCTGCAACAGGATGGACACTCCAGGAGGGGTGAAAAAATGAGGAGTGACCTAAAGTACAGGAATGGTCCAGAGAGTGGCTGCTGATATTTAATGTGAAAAAGTGCAAAATCATGCATTTGGGGCACAAGAACCCAGGGGAGGTTTACGTGTGTGGAGGAGAAACTGATGGTCACCAAACAGGAAAGGGATTTTGGAGTAATTATATCTGATGACCTAAAGGTGGCCAAACAATGTGCCAAGGCTGTGGGGAGAGCCAGTCGGATGCTGGGGTGCACAGGGAGAGGTACATGTATCATCAGCAGGAAGACATAGGTGGTGATGCCATTGTAGAGCTCATTGGTGAGGCCTCATTTGGAGTATGATGTCCAGTTGTGGAGGCCACATCACTGTAAGAACACAGACAGGGTGGAGGAAATTCAAAGAAGGGCAACAAAGATGGTGCAAAGCCTGCACTAAAAGTCATATGAGGAGAGACTGGGTGAGCTCAGTGTGTATACCCTGGAGAAGAGGAGAGACAGGGGAGATATGACAGAAACCTACAAATATCTAAAAGGCATAAATAAGGTACAGGAGGGTAGTACCTGTCATAAAAGGAGATGTCCAGGAATCAGGGGACATGACATGAGGTTGGAAGGGGCTAAACTAAGGGGTAGCGTGAGGAAGTATTTTTTTCTCAGAAAGGGTAGTGGATGCACAGAATAGACTCCCAGCAGAGATGGCGGTGAAGAAACACAGTAGGGGAATTTAAACATGCATGAGTCAGGCATAGGGGAACTCTAGCAATAGGAACGAGGAGGTAAAGCTGGAGATCAAGTAGGGTCTGCGACTTTTATATTAGGCAGGTAAGCTGGGCAGACTAGATGGGCCTAGCGGTCCTTATATGCCATTGTAATATAACAGGCATCAACAAACAAGAATAATGCCACTTCACACATCATGACCTTATGGTGTGAGTTGGACACATTTTTTTTTTTACACAAGCTTACTGATATCTCAGCTCCGTCAAATACAGGCCATTAGGCTAGTAGTTACGCCTCTTGTTTTCTATCTCACTGGGTCCACCACTGTACAGGAAAATTAGCACCTTGCCTATAATAGCTTTCAGAGGGGTACAACTTGAAGCCTTGTACCCTTGCCAAAGCCATTACAAGGCATAGTGTATCAGTTCAGTAAGCATAATATACAGAATGATAATCACTATCATAGCGATAATATACTGTACATAATGCTTACTGAACTGATACAGCTGCGATTCCAACCTAGCTGGCACAGCCATGCATGGAGCTTATGGTGGATTTGAGCTGTATATTTGAAGTTCAAACTGCCTCTGTACTCTTCAAATTTACTTCTGTACACAGAATGGCACAACAGTCTCCACTTTCCCTCAACTTCTTATGAAAGACTTTGCCTTATATTTGGAAGCCAGATGTAACCCACCTACAAATGGGGGTTCCCAAAAAGTCTTCCTTGAGCTAGCCTAAATGCTCACTGCCAGGCTAGTGTCCTGCATTTTAGCAGTTTAAATGTGATTACCAGAGCTTGCGTAGTCTCTGTGTACTGTCTCTTTAAGAGCTGCCTAATTGCAGCTTAAGTAATCTGAGAGGGAGCTCTGTTGAAAGATGTAACTATTTACTGAAAATCATTCAGAGTGATAATGATAATGTAGTTTGTCTAACCTGCTTTCTTTGCAGCAAGGACTGCTTTGTTTGTCTCCTCTATCTTGGTCCAGGACTGCAAATTGGACCAAACAGTACTGGTGGGACCTAAAATGTAGCCAGACTACAGGAGCTGTCCGAATTCAAAATCTGTAAGAACTTTAGTTTGGAGCTTTTTTTGCTCCTTTTTTGCAACTGAAGGGGGAGCTCTTGCTTTGACTGACAGCCAAATCAGCCAACCAAATCTTTTGGATCTTGGGGAAGTCCCGGGCTGCTTGCAGTTTTCAGTTAGAACTAAGCTGGAAGCTGAGAAGGAAAGAGCTGAAGTGTTTCTGAGCAGCAATCCTGAGTGGATTCGCATGGGGAAACTCTAAAAAGGATATGTTTTTGGCCTGCATGCTGGTGTGCTGCTCCTAAGAAGGAGAGAAGAGAATTATTTTAGACTAAATTCAAGTTTGTGTGACTAAAGTAAGCTACTGAAGTGGGCCAGGCTCAACCTGAAGAAGACCAAATATTTTTGCTGAATGCAATCGGCCTGTCAGCTACCCCTAAGCTCCCAGTGTGTGCAGAGACTTTTCGATTGTGCCCGGGGAGTGCTTTGCCTGGTACAGTAGAATTCCCGTACATGTAAATGAGCTATGAGCTGCTAGTGGGTAGTGAGTTAGTTTCCCACTGTGTGAACTGTATTCTGCTTGCTGGAAGCTGTATCCAGCACAAAATAGACTGCTTCCGAACTTGACTCCATGCGGTCTGGGCTTTGCCAGACTGGCCCAGCCAGACTACCCACTGCACAGAGAAGCCATTGACGAGAGACCTGCCTGGGGATCAGCCCCTTGCTCCATGCTTGAATAGGAACGACACCGCTGTGACTTGTGTGGGCCCTGCTTCTCCTGGCATTCCAGATCAACCACCTGCAGTCTCGATTTTCGTCCAGCCTGTGTCCAGTCTTGGGTATCGTAAGTAAATACCAGGGTAGCTCCCTACAACAACAGCTTAATCTGAGTGTATCATCTGATTGTCTTCATGTTTCATTTCCTTTACAAACTGAGCCCTCTGGCTCCAGATTACAAATATTGTGTACTGTGCATGTTGTGTTTTCCATCACAGGGCCCCAACCAGCTGCAACCCCAGGCAACTGTCCTGGCTAGCCCATCTCTCCTCTACCTCGGTACCCAGAGGTGGACTGTGTGGGTGGACTCAAAGCACATACATAACTGCTTGATTGATATAACCTTTAAGCTAATTAACCTGATTTTGCCTTTCCTTTGTTCAAGTCCCCTGAATAAATCAGATCCAAATTTTTCTGCATGTAATCTGACTGTGGTTCCAGTTTGTGCTGAAAGTACTGTACTGTTGCTAGTTGCTGTGCTTAACCTTGTTTTACAGGGGGTCCCCAGGGTCGAGCCAGAGGAACCAGCCCTGGTGGTAAGTGCAAACAGTGTGGGTACTTGTGTGGTGTACCGTGGGTATTGTGAAAGTGATTATTGTACAGTGTTCAGGCCACTAGAGGGGAAAGAGGGGGTTACAGTGTCCCAGAGGGCTGTGCCCAGGTTAGCTTGACCACTACCAACCCTGACCTCCGGGTGGAGGCACCCATTTCAGAACTCAGGCCCCTTAATCTGCTACTACTGCCACGTGGAGGATGACAACAATAAAGCTGACATATTGAACAGGTATTTCTGCTCAGTCTTTACTAAGGAAGAGGGGGGTAATGGGTCTGAAGGGAGTTCAAGGGGTGAGAATGGTGCAGAAATGGACATAAGTCCCTTTACACGAGAAAGGGTCCTGAAGGAACTGGAAGTAATAAGAGCTGATAAAGCAATGGGGCCAGATGGGTGCACCCCAGGGTCCTTAAAGAACTAAGAGAGGTGGTGGCTGAACCTCTGGCTATCCTGTTCAGCCAATCACTGGAAACAGGGAGGTACCCAAAGACCGAGGACAGCAGATGTAGTCCCTTATACAAAAGTGGGAACAAAGAGGAAGCAGGGAACTACAGACCAGTCAGCCCCCACCGGTAGTGGGAAAGATCATGGAAGCACTACTGAAGGAGAGATTGGTGGAACATCTGGTTGTCAATGGACTACAGGACCCAAGGCAGCATGGTTTCACCAGGGGAGGTCATGTCAGACCAACCTCATTGAATTTTGACTGGGTGACTAGGAGGTGGATCAGGGAGGGCAGTGGACATGGCCTATCTGGACTTCAGCAAGGCCTTTGACACTGTGCCACATAGAAGACTATTACACAAACTGGGGAATATGGGTGTGGGCAGGACAGTAGTGTGGTGGGTAGGTAACTGGCTGGGTGGCAGGACACAGAGGTGGTGGTAAATGGCTGTCACTCCACAGAGGGAAGAGTGACCAGTGGAGTACCACAGGGATCAGTGCTGGGACTGGTCCTATTCAACATCTTCATCAGTGACATTGCACAGGATCTAGAAGGCAAATTTCACTGTTCGCTGATGACACAAAGCTCTGTAACAGAGTAAACACACCAGAGGGTGTAGACAGAATGAGAAGGACCTGCAGAAACTTGAAGAATGGTCAAGGGTTTGGCAGTTGAAATTCAATGCAAAAGTGCAAGATAATGCATATGGGGCACAAAACCCTGGCACAATATATCAGTTGGGGGGTGAGGATATAGCATTCACCAAGCAGGAAAGGGATCTTGGGGTTGTCATCTCTGATGACCTCAAGGTAGGGAAACAGTGTGACAAGGCATCAGGTAAAGCAAATAGGATGCTGGGATGTATAGGCAGGGCATCACCAGCAGGAAAAGGAGGTCATAATTCCGCTATACAAAACACTAGTGAGGCCCCACCTGGAGTACAGTGTACAGTTCTGGAGACCATACCTCGTAAGGACATAGACAGGGTAGAGAAGGTTCAGAGGAGGCAACAAAGATGGTGCATGGGTTGCATCACAAGTCCTATGAAGACAGGTTGAAGGAACTGAACATGTACTCCCTGGAGGAAGGAGGAGAGAGGGATATGATAGAGACATACAAGTATCTTACAGGGGAGGAACAGGGTGCAGGAAAACACTATTTTTTAAGCGAAAAGATGTTTCAGGACTAGAGGGCATGGGATGAAGTTGGAGGGAGGACGATTCAGAGGAGACATGAGAAGAATTTCTTCACAGAACGGGTGGTGGACAAGTGGAACACCCTGCCAGAGGAAGTGGTGGGGCTGAAACAATCAGGATTTAAGAACATGGGATAGACATAAAGGAATTCTAGAGGTAAGGGGTATGGGGAAATAGACTTCTAGGAAAACAAACTGAACTTACAAGCTCAAATGGGCAGACTAGGTGGGCCATAGGCCCTTATCTGCCGACACTGTCTATGTATCTATGTATCTATGTACTAGCTGCGCAGGCAGGGGTAGTAGCCCTTGGGATCGCGTCACCTAGGGGTTACACAGATTTCTCCAAAATAGAGTTAACTGAAGCCCTATTATTGCATTAATATTGTGTGACAGTTGCTCCTGTGTTTGCACTACGCTAGTCCCATTAAAGGTAACTAAAGCACTCTGATTCAAGATGCACTGTGTGTAAAAGATGCTTTATAAGACCACAACCTATTCCAAATATAAGGCAAAATCTTTCATAATAAAGACATACCTCTAAACCACGGCCTGTTTTGCACTATTCTAATACAATGATGTACTGTATTACCATATAAAATGAAGTTAAAGCATGCAGTAAAACTGATCCCTACATTCCTGCAATACATTAATACCAAGAAGGTGAGCCTAGAATAAATGTAATCCTCATGGCTGCAAGACAAAGAGACACAAAAAAGGCTGTCTTACTGACCTTTGTAACATGACAGGCATCAACAAGCAACAATAACGGCAACCGATTGGAGGAAATGCCGCAAGTGAGCAGAGTTGGAGCGTGGATTAATCACTGGTAATGGCCGCTTCAATACGGCAATAATCCCCACTAGGTATCGGGATCGCGCTTAGGAAATCACTATGTGCTGCATGCTCCATTGCTCCCTATAGGTGGCACTTCAAAATGTAGCGCTCTGTCAGGTTCATTCCCTGCCACCTGTCCCGCGATACTGGAGCGATCACTGTGTGTGGTACATATAGCAGACACTGATGGAGCTAAACATTTCTCAGCATGTTATGAAAAAATATTGTAAAATGGTACAGTAATGCTTATGGTATTACTGAGTGCACGTAGTGAGTCCATGGAAATGCAACACCATAGAGATCACTGCTGCCATCCACAGGAAGAGACAGGCAGAAAAATCGACAATAATGACTTTGTCTGTTTTTCAGTCTTACTCTGGATTTTAGACCTCAATGCATGGAATGTGAGTGTTGCTACTTTTTTCCAACCAATAATCCATTCTAGGGGCGTTACAGATATTTGCATACATTGGTATGTACAAGAAAGTGAGATGTCAGATGTGCAAATATTTCTACTTTCTCCATAATGCATTACTGAAGTAGAACTAAAAACGAAGGAAACGAATGAAAGGAACAGTATGGTAAAAGACAGAGGAAAGTGGTTGTCTAAGTCTTTTGTGTAACTGTATTGAAAACTTGAAGTTCAGATGTGTACAAAAACCGCAGTCACAATATAAAGAGGTGCTCAACAGTGAACATGCACGCACACCATTGGACATGTAGTTAGCCTATCTATTAATGTAGAAGTGCAGACTTGAACAGTACATAATATTGTATTCAGCAATATTATAACTTGCTGTTACCTTGTGTCCCACATGTAATTGACTTGTAACATTATTGACCTTGCACTTGTCATGTTACAAGCACATTAATCCACTCCAAAGCTGGTAACTCTGCTAGGGAATTAATGCCTGTTTGGTGGTTGGAGGCACGAGGCTGCCCAACCCCCCCCCCAAACCAGGCATTAATTCCCTAGTGGAGCCCTCCTTTGTCGTGGATTAATACTTAACATAAATGCTGACCCACTGAGTCCTACATTCTGAAACATGGGGCAGTGGTGACAATTTAGCATGCAAAACAAAATAAGAGAAGCTACACAGCCATGAACTGGGAAGCAGCTAATAAGGGCTGTTAAAGTTAAAGGGATGGGTGTATATTGATTGAAATTAATGACTGGCAGCCATGCCAAGGGACCTGCCAACTCATCAACTTCTTAGCATCTTTAATTACACCTGAGTAAGAGTTGGCACATTGCTTTGCAGTTCTGACATGCACAGGATACATGAGAAATAAAGCAAAGTTGGTTAAACTTTCTGTAATTCTGTGTATGGGTTGTCACTTTTCCTCATTGATAAGAGTGACATTCAGGAGTCACAATACCATTGAGGCCAAGTCACCATGAAAACTTGTGGCTAGGTGGTGAAGCCAGCTACCACAGGGACTGTTGTTTAAAAATTAACACATATAAACCTGCCTGGTGGTACAGCGATAACGTCACCTCATGCCACACTGACGATCGGCATTTGGAAGACAACTCTGATTGGACAGGGAGAGAGAACTAAGCATCCATGCAATGCATCTCCTCTCTTGGGCCTCCTCAGTAGTGTAACAGTGGCAAGAGCCACTTGCTATGCCAGCAACTAGGTGGGAGGAGGAGGAGGAGGAGGAGGATTAAGCATAACTGAGGATGCTCTTCTCATCCAGGGAGGAAGGGCTGTGTCTCTTGCTGTATGACTGTATAGTATACTGCTAAGCCAAAGTAGCTGCACAGCTGGAAGGCCTGTAAAGAATGCAGTTGGCCCTGGAACTGAGTCTCCAGTGAATGTGAGGAAAACAAGAAAAAGGGTCAGTCTTGTGGATAATAATGCTTTGTTTTACATCTTGTTCACCAGTTTCTGAATAGAGCTTTAAAGCGCACATACATTTCTTTTGAGACTGTCATCTGCCCTTCTCCATCACTATGCCCCCTTAGGGGTACTGAGATGGAAAAGGGGAGATGACAGTCTCTAAAGAAATGTATGGGTACTTTAGAACTCTCTTCAGAAACTTGGTTGGCTATTCTGACACTGCGGCTGCCTGGACTTACACAAGTAAGCAATAACTCATGACAGGATGTGCGGTTATTGGGGATTAATCAACACCCCGGGTGATTCGCATGGCGGGTGGGTGGGCAGGCAAGTAGAGGTGCAGGGAAAGTAGCTGAGAGACAATGGGCGGGAGAGCAAAGATCTGTAGCTTGGCTAGGTGGGTTGCCATGTAGCTCTGCTGGGATACTGGACACCGCCGAATTCTTCAGTATCACTTCCCCCTTACTCACTATGGATTGTGGGAGGATGCTCTTGCAACTTGGGGAACCAGACACAACAATAATTCGGACTGCTTGCCAAACTCGAGGAGATACAGTATACAGCATAGTTGCAGCTCTGACTGCAGTATCTGTCACTGTCACACTGCTACCAGCCTAACTGTGCTGTATAACTGTCTCCTGCTATGCGATGCATTTCAATGGCTGCCGTTTGCTATTGATTTTCCCCACAGATAACAAATGCAGGTCTGCTCAGGAATTTTTCTTCATGGCCACTTAGCAACAATTGTGCGTATATGCAAGATTAATCAATGGTCAGGTGACACCCATTAACCAATTGTCTTTCTGTTTTATGATAGCCCATGTTATAAGAGGCAGTTATCTCCGTACCTCTCAACCTCTTGCCTCCTGAATCAGGGACAAGGCTTAAAAAAAATCAGGGACAAAGACCCAAAATCAGGGACACATCTTAAGAATTGATACTATTCATTCAGAATGCTGATAAAATAAGAGGATGTGTGTTAAGACGCATTTTCTGAAGAAGAACAAGTCTGAATCTTTGATGTTCGACATTATTTTGTTATTTTAATTCCCACTCTTCTGTCACAAAAACACAACTTTTATGAGGGACAGAGGAAAATTTTGAGGCAAGATCAGGGACATCCCTGAAAATCAGGGACAGTTGAGAGGTATGGCTTATCTCTTCCAATGAGGAAGTTATCTCTCTAAGAGGAAGCTATCTCCTCCTAGCCTTGGAATATGTAAAAGTACACAGGACGGCAACAATACAGCTCCTCCGCATCAAGAGGGTGCAAGTCTCAAAACTAAATCATATAAATCAGCAAAAAACACACTCCTCAGTTGCAAAATAGACTTTTAATGATAATAAAATAGGCCACTGTGACCAACAGGTAAACTACCTACACACCTCACTCACACCCCGACCGGTTTCGTACACAGTACGTCATCAGGGGCTACGAAACCAGTTGGGGTCTGAGTGAGGCATGTAGGTAGTTTACCTGTTGGTCACAGTGGCCTATTTTATTATCATTAAAAGCCTATTTTGCAACTGAGGAGTGCATTTTTTGTTGATTTATACAAAAGTACACAGGGCAGCAAAGTATACATCCCTGGAGAAAATCAGTGGGGGCTTCAACAGGATGTGCAGGTTTGCCCTTGCTGTGACAGCAGGGTTCACCATTGCCATCTGTATTCAAGCATTTGACTACTATCCCTGGACACTCACTGAGAACTTAAAAAGGCTTTGTTACTGTACAAATGTTCAAAGTTTCTAGTCTAACTACCTTTGCAGTCCCCTCACACAAAGTTTTAGTGAGGGGACTACAAAGGTAGTCAGGCTAAACTTTAATCTTTCTTCTACAGTAACAAAGCTATATTATCGTCGTTGATTCACAAGCTTATGTCTCGGTCAAACATATATTGCCGTCCCAGAACCTTTAAAACACACAGGTAGAAAAGTATTTGCTGCTGGGGCTGTCCCAGTTAGCTGCAGCTGATATCCTGGCAACATACATCTCAACCTTTTGTCACTGAAATGAGGGGCACTGACTCTCATAATGAGGGACACATCTGCAAACATGAAGATACTGCCTCAGATCACTGTGGAAATCATTACATTTATTTGTACAAAGTTTCTATTTCATTTAGCACCTTAGAATAGCATTAATTTCTGCTTTAAAGCCTTCATTTAGAGCACATTCTCTGGATGTGCAGCACCTTTTCTATGAAGGATGAATGAGGGACAGGGTAAATTCAAGTGTCCCTCATTATGAGGGGCATCCATCATTTTTTTTTTTATGCTCCCCCCACCCCTTACGCTCCATCTCTTCTGGAGACACCAGAGGCATCTGTCCTTGCTCACTTACCTGGAGCCCACAGTGATTGCCCCCCACGCAGCCTTTGTTATACCCCACAGGTGGGGACGAAGTGGGGCCCTTAATACCCCAAACTTCTTTGTGCTACGTCGGGACACCAGCCAGGAACAGGTAGGGGCATTAGGGAGCTGAGCAAGTGCTCCGACTACTAGGAGCATGAGGAGCCATTTTCTTGTGTTCTTTGGGGGTGTGAAGTATGCCCTGACATCAAGGCGCAAGTGCCAACGTCCTTCCCGTCCTCCCCCTATTTCTACAGTCGAAGCTTGCTGTACCTCAGGCCTCCTTAAGGTCAGCCAGAGCTCGACCCTCATCCCACCCTCCCTCCCAGGGAAGGTGAGTGATCCTAGGCCCTCAAGCCTTCTTCCCCTGCTGGCCCTCCAATTTCCAGGGCTCGTTCCCGAACCCGGGTCATCGGCGTCACAAGCGGAAATCAAACCACTGCACCGGCGACATCCCTCATTTAACCCCTCAAACATTTTGAGTGGTAAAATAAGTGCTGTCCCTTATAATGAGGGACACTTGTATGCCTGACAATGCAAGTTGAGAGATCTGCTGACCTTCAATCAAATGGGCCATGTGTTCTCCCATCTCAAGGAACAGTACTATTGTCACAAATCCATCCTCACTTCACCTCTTGAACCTCTCCACACTTTTGCATCCTGTCTCCCCTTCTCTGACCCCCTCAAACCTCTACCTTATCTATCCCAGCTACCAATCCTTCCTCATGCAACACTTATTTTTTAACCTACCTCTAAGCTACTGCACAAGGGTCACACATGTAAATTGTGCATCACATTTTATTAAACGCTTGCTCAGTAAGTGTATAGTGTAACTTACACTATACAGTCAATGATCAAGCAGGTAATAAAATTTGATGTACAATGTACAGGTTATGTAACCATACATATACATTTACATTTGTGACCCACTGTGTAGCAACTTCGTTTCTGTTGGGTTCGTACAGGAAACCCTTGGAAACTTGGTGAGTCCCCTAAAATGATGCTGTCCAGATGTGCAACATTCTTTTACCTGTTTGTTTTTGCCATAGCTGTATTCATTTATTTGGTATTTAAAATCCCAAACACATGAATAAAGCTACAGCAATAACAAACAAGTAAAATAACCAGTGCTGCTGGTAGTCTCACAAGAGTCACAGGCGCTGTACTGGATTAGCTGGAGGACACAGGCTCACCATTCTGTACCTGACAGCAGCAAGTGAGTGGCAAGCCAGCAAGAACGTGCACTGCTGGCCCACTTGTGCTTCAGCAAACAAGGTTTGGAAGCCATAATGTGCACAAAGCAAATTTTAGTTAGAGAAAAAAGTAGAGAAAAAAAACAAGAGATCAGGCACAGAGGCACGCTCAGCAGACTGAACTTTTAAAGAACAGAGCAGGACCTGAATCAACTGTCTAAGTTACCCACACTTGTAGCAGCACTCTTGATGATCTGGCAACCAGGCAACAGGACTCGGTGCAAATTGGAAATGGCAAGAGGCAGGCAGGTGGTCAGCCAGGGAAACAGGTCGGTGGTACTTTACACGAAGTGGAACGAGGGTGTAATGGGAGGGCTAAAGCCCGATGTTTAATGTGGGGGAATAGCTCCTCCCACATTCCCCTTAAAGGTCAGCCTCCTTCAGCAGTTCCCTGCTTAGCGCATTGTGAAACATCGGCACCTGGGCTCCAGTGTGGCTCATGGGCTGAGTCTCCTTTCTTCCCCTACTCCTCTCCTTTCTCCCCTCTCTGTCTCCTTTTGTTTCCCCCTTCTCCCTCGTCTTCTCCCTTGGTCTCCCCATTAGCGCTCTTCTCCATCTGGCGTCCCATTTGCTCCCATCCACCTCCGTTTCCTCCACCTTCCCCATACCTCGTTTGCCACTCAGCTCCCCGCTTGCTGTCAGCTCCTTTGGCTGGTTCGTGCCTCCGCTCCTTGTTCCTGCCCTTCTGAGGTTCGGTGTCATTTCCCTGTGCCTGCTGGCTGACCTCATCCCTTGCTCCACAGCATTTGGAGGAATGCTCTCTGGACCTCCTATTGGTACGCTGCTCCTTGCATTGTGTCAATCCCCTGTAGGCCTTCTATGAGTGAGCGTCTCTTTTTCCGCTCATGTTTTCTTCCATAACCTAGCTCCCGGTCACCATACTGGTCTGCTCTCCAGCACTGTTCTGCTGCACTTGTTTCTTCCTGGCGCTACTTAGGTCCTGCATCTCCCCATCAGTGCTCCCTGCCATGACTATGCATGATATTACTGTGCCTCTGCCCTGCCAACTTGTATCACAACTTGTGTGCTTTTTCATCCGTGACCCCGGGACTCCGTTTCCCTGCCTACTACTGCTTGCACTCCAAATTGTTGCCACATATATGTAGCTGTTCGTAACCAGCATTCTTGGCAGTGCATTTATCAATGGGAAGCTGTTCATCAGGTGTGCAAACATTCCCACCTGGTGTCTGCTTTTGGTGTGACAGCAGTTTAGTTACAGTCTGAAGCTTTCACACTACCTGACCACACAGCACAATAGTTGTGTTGTAGTTGTAATTGACATGTAGCTCTCCGGGTCCTATTGGTAGTGAAATACCATGTGATAATTTATTCTGAACAGGGATGTGACTGTGCCTGTCTAGAGCCTTGAGTAAAACTGGCACTGTACATGCCATTGCTGGGCAACCAACAATCCTGCCCTGCTTTACAACTTCCTCTTGGTATATTTGGCTCCACTTATCAGTCTGATAGTCGATTCCATATGCACATTACATGGTACTTAATGCCCTTACTGTAGCCTGTTGAATATTTGAAATAAAAAAAAAATGTCCTGCCCTCCCTTGCTTTCTCCCCTGGCTCCTTGTCTGCCCCTGCATCTCTTCCTGGGCCCCTCCCTGCTGCCCACCCTCCCCAGTGTCTGCCCTTGCTCCCCTGGTTTTCCTTTTGGGCCTTTCACTCCTCCCTCCAGCATTCCATCTCCATTCATGCCCCTTCTACCATCCAGACCTCTGCTACCTTTATCACTCATCTGGTGATAACCCCCACGACCATTTTGCTCCTGGCACCTATACCCTGCTCAGCTTCAGGATTTCTGTTTCCTTGTTCTAGCCCTAGTACTGGTCACCTTCCAGCTTCCAGTTACCTGCCCTCCTGCCTGCATGGCATCTGCTACCATCACATGGATCATTACCCTTGCAGCCTTCTCAGCCGTCAGTCATCCATTGCTTACAGAGCTACCAGCATGCTCCTTCCTGGATTCCTATAACTCCCTCTTACTAGCTTTCCTGATGACTTCCTCCTCACTTTTTCCCACTCTGCATTGCTGCCTTCCCCTTTATACTACCTAAACTGTTTACCTACTATACTGCACAGCCATAGAAACATAGACTTTGACTGCAGATGAGGACCACTTGGCCCACCCAGTCTGCCCATTTCCCTACCTACTGGATAAGCTGCAGATTCTAGTTAACCAACAGCCTACTTCCTGCAACCCCCCACTATAATTGCCTTGTGTCTGTCCCAAGCATGTTTGAATTCCCCCACTGTTTTAGACCCAACGACCTCCTCAGGAAGGCTGTTCCATGTATCCACCAGCCAGCTGCCCTTTCCTTGCTCAGCCCATACCAGCAGTTTTTTCTGGACTCCGTCCCTAACTCGTACCTTCTGAGGCACTAAGCAAAGGCAGGCTTGCCCTGTCTACTGGCAATGGGATTCCGTTACAATCATTACTACCTATTACTTATGAACCTGACGTCCTCCGTCCCTAACTCTGCCTGGCGCATTGAATGAAGGCTAGCTCGCCCCAACTACCAGAGATGGGAGCCATGTCTGCAATCTACAGTGTCATACTTATTCATTCTCTACCTGATACCGGTTGCCACTTCCCTTCAGGAACGGGACCTCTTACCCCATGTGCTGGCAGCCTTGAGTCGGGGTCATCTCGCCTCACCTACCAGAGATGGGAGCCTGAATCTACATTCATCTGTTTCAACCTCCTGCATTCTCTACCTGATACCCACTTCTGTGTCCCTTCAGGAACAGAACCACCAATCCTCATTTGCCTTCCAAGTTCTACCTTTGCCTGGCAGCATTGAATGACGGTCGTCTTGCACTGACTACCTGGGATGGAAGCCTGTACCTGCAATCCACTGTTTCAACCTACTGCATTCTCTACCAGAATACCCAGTTGCCACTTCCCTTTGGGAATGGGACCACTTTACCCCATTTGCCTTCACCATCCTTCAGTGCTGGCAACATCGAGTAAAGGTAATCTCACTTTGACTACCTGGGATAGGAGCCTGTGTATTCCCTACCTGATACCTGGCTGCCGCTTCCCTTCAGGAACGGGACCTTCCTCACCTGCACTTCAATGGACTCATCGTACTTGTTCCTGCATTGGCTTCCTTATGCTCTGGATTTGGACTCCAACAGTTTGTTCAGTCTCTACCTCCATTCAGCTCGACTGCCTCCTGGACTTCCTTTCTGCTGGTCACCCCTTCCGACTACTATGCGAATTCGCCTTCTCCTTCAGAAGTGGGACCCTCATGCTTCATCGCTTCAGTGCCTTCTGTTCTCTGCACTTGTTGTTCGCCATTTTCTTCGGATGTGGGACTCTCATACCTCAACTTTGTGGCACTTGGTATCTGGCTTTGCTTCTTGGTCTTTCATGGATCTGCCGCTCATAACCTGCTGCAGCTTTCCCACATTCTGATTCTTCTTGCTATGGTGCTGACCCCAGTCCTGTTCCTTCCTGCACCTGCGATGTCCGTACGGCTTAGCCTATGCCGTCTTCTTCTGGGACTCCTTCCACCAGTCCACAGACATCCATTTCAGACTTTCCCTCCATCACTGAACAGCTGCCTTCTCCTCGCTACCCTGGCAGATAGTGGATCCTTCCCATATGCTGTAGCTTTTTGGGCATTTCATGCCTATCACCTGCCAGTATTCCAATCCAGTCAACTACTCCTCCCATTCATCTATTTCATACTCGTACCACAGCCATTCTAACAGCTCCCATCCACTACTCTACGGAGCACCTGTTCATTTCAACTGAGGAAAACTTCTAGCAACATCACTCGAACAACATGCATTATAGACTCTTATGTCACCATACTCCTTCCAGCGAAGACTTTCACCGACAGCAAGCTTCCATTGATTCCTTAATCTGAGCATCTGTAACTGACCTAGCTGTCTCACTATCCCAGTCATGTCTCTCACCAAGTCTATATCTGACTTAAGTGCTAGGCACCCCTGGCATTCTACACCGTTCTCAAATTCCCACTGTCACGTCAGTTTATAAATTCCTTCAAAGACCCGTTTCCGGGCTTCCTACAGCATTCAGACAGTGGATCAACCTGTAAAGCAAAGAAGTCATGGCCACCTCAGCTCACATCACTGGCAATTATGCCACAGCAATACCCATATCTCCTTTTCCCTCCAGCAGACCAAAAGGAGCCTATACAAGTATCATTATGGTATCAATACCCAAATCAACTCTCAAATTCATTGTACTGAACTTCCAATTATTTCCATATACATTGTTACCATCTTTGTTACATACCAATCTTTCTTCATTGGTCTAAAAACTGCCATGTCATCCCTTCTACCAGGTACCTAAAGATTATGTCCAATTCCTTCATCTTCTTCATGGATGCCTATATTGCAACACATCGCTCCCCACTTAACTCCAAACCTTTAGACTGTAACGTGAATGTCAAACCTTCTACAAAGTCAGATTGTTTATCTTATGACTTCAAAACCCATCGTACTTCCCATTGATCAAAGTCTAGCAGCAAATGTTATCAAATCATGCTCTTCATGCTCACTCTGTCTCTGTAATCCAATTGGATATCATCCATCATCACCTTGGAAACCTGGACTGCATGCACCCCTTTTTTCAATTGGACCTACTCCTCTTCCAAGATCCGGATGCTCCTTTGGGATAGACCTACCTTGTCAACCTCACAATCGTCCGTCTAGAATGCACCATCCATGGACTCTGAAGATGAACCGTCATCTCTCCAAGCAGTTCACCTTTGTCGGAAAGTAGAATATGTTTGCTAGAACCTAGGTTCATCTCCTCTTAGTTTGCCCAGAGGACGGGCAGGTCAGTAGCCATGAGTCCTCAAAGGTTTCCTTCACCTGAGGGTTTTTCCTCTTCCGCATGTCACTGGTCATACTCTCTGTGAGTTGGAGGAGGTAATCACACTCTTTTGGACATTCACTGGTAATAATTTTGGGCTTTCTATTCCCTACTCACTACCCAGTTTCCCTACCAAGGATGGAATAGAGTAAAACCAAAAGTAAAGTATGTTACACAAGCACTAATGACTTCATACGCTATTCACCAAAACACTGAATGGGAGGGCTAACGCCCAAGGTTCAATGTGGGGGAATAGCTGTTCCCACATTCTCCTTAAAGGCCAGCTCCCTTCAGCAATCCCCTGCTTAGCATGTTGTGAAACACCCAGCATCCACCCCGCCTCCTCCTTCTCCGGCACTCTGCTCACCCTTGGTACTGGGCTTTCTATTCCCTACTCACTATCCAATTTCCCTACCAAGGGTGGGACTAGAGTAAAGCCAGAAGTAAACTACTTTAGACAAGCGCTACTGACTTCATACGCTATTCACCAAAACACTGAAACAGCAGCTAGCAAGGCAGCAAGCAGTACTATGGACCGAGCAGTCCCTAAGCAATCTTATGTAACCCCTAGGTGGTGCTATCCCAAGGGCTACTACCCCTGCCTGCTTGGCTAGTAGCAGGTTAAGGGGCCTGAGTTCTGAAGTGGGTGCCTCCACCCGGAGGTCAGGGTTGGTAGTGATCAAGCTACCCGGGAAACAGCCCTCCAGGACACTGTAACCCCCCTCTTTCCCCTCTAGTGGCCTGAACACTGTACAATAATTACTTTCACAATACCCATGGTACACCACACAAGTACCCACACTGTTTGCACTTACCACCAGGGCTGGTTCCTCTGGCTCGACCCTGGGGAACCCCTGTAAAACAAGGTTATGCACAGCAAATAGCAACAGTACAGTACTTTGAGCACAAACTGGAACCACAGTCAGATTACATGCTGAAAAAGTTAGATCTGATTTATTCAGAGGACTTTATTTATTATTTATTTATTTAGTTTTTGTTGACCGGGTAAGTGCACTAGACAAATTCTGCCTATTTTCAGGCATGACCCAGGGGAGTGGGATACAGATGAATGCCAACTGACCTTGAACCAGATTAAGCTGTTGGTGGTATTTTTAGTGAATTAGGATAATTTGGCCAGGACACCGAGGAAATTCCCCTACTCTCAGTTTGTGAGAGGACAGCCATGGAGGAAGACGTGCAGACGGAAGCTCTGCCGATGGAGCTACAGGAGGTAGCAATACAGGCGAGGCCTGTTACGGAACCTGAAATTGTTTCAGTGCAGGAGAACGCATGCTACTGAGCATGCCAACGGGAGACAAAAGGAAATTTTAATCTGGTACCTGGAGGTTCTGAAACGACACTGAAATTACTTTGGCTTCCACAGAGATGGTTTGAGCACTGGAATGTTGGATTCAGAGCAGTCTGTTTCCCACGGACTCTATTGATGGTAACACACTTCGGGTGCACCGTGAGACGGACCGCAGTTACAAACACGTCCTGCCACTTCAGTCCACATGCCGACGACCTCACAAACTTTAAAAAAACAATTCAAGTTACAATCCCAAGATTTAATTTTGAAGGATTGGTCGGAGGAGGATTCCCTTCTAAACGCTGGTTGGACTCAGGATGACAAAGGGACTTGGGTACCTGATCCTATGTGGAAACCGGTCGCCTACACTTCTCCTCAGCATGCCAACGCCCTGAGCTCAGGTAGTGACATTTTTCAACCTTCTGTTGCAACTAGTGAAAAGACCAAATATCACAGGACAAGAAGGCTGTTGATAGCCCCACTGTACCTGTAATGGGGAAAGCTTAATGTACCTATTGTAACAAATAACGCTTCAAAACCAGACATAGAATCTAGCAATCTGCCTCCTCGAGTTTCTATGGCAGACTTATTTAAAACAAACTTGAACAGGCTCCCAGGAGAAATGCTGTTAGATTAAGGTACAGAGGAGGTTTAGTCTCTCACCCGATAGGTATTATCTTGTTAACACCCTGCTTAAAAACTCTATGGCTTTTCTCCATCCGACCTTTTTGCACTTATTCATGTTTCAGGGAAGATTCTTATGACATAAGTTTCAAACTAAATAATAGTCTAGAGAAATTTTGGGAGAAATATTCTAATCTTAAAATACCCTTTATGGCTTCCTTTTAGCTATCCTCTTACTAGACCACAAATTAGAGTGGTATGTTATGTTTAGAAATGAAGGGGTAAATGTGAGTGATATTTATCACTGGATGCAGAAACGGTGTGATATTTTAGGCCCTCCTGAAGCCATATTAGACCTAGAAGGTATTTGGACGGGGAGCTGGAAGTTTAAAGTTAAATTATTCCAGGTAAACTCCGAGATAATACATCTCCCTAATAGCTTTTTTCTTGGAAAAGATAGGGGTGTGTGTTTTTATAACGGTCAACCTCGGGCCTGTTATAAATGTGGTTCACGCTCTCACATTAGTAGTTCCTGTGACATGATGAAATGTTCACTTTGTGGGGGTTTTGGTCACTCTATGGATCTATGTCAAAATATTTTTCAGTGCAACTTATGTGACAAAAAGGGACATGCTTTCCATCAATGCCCCTGGGCCAAGCGTAACAGAACAGAGGGATGGGATCATGATGATCTGGTACTCCAAGCACAGGATAGGTTACATGTGCCTGGTCCTTCTGTATCTGTTGCACCAATAACTATATCACCAACACCGACAACTGACCTTCTTTCTGATTTATCTCAGATCCCTGACATAGGGGTTAAACCAGGTAGGCCCAACATGCCCCCCCCCTCAAAAAAATTTGAGATTGCAACAGGGCGTAGAATTACCAGATCATCTCTAAAAACACCCATTTCTGACCCTCTTCGACTTCCAATATCTTTTACCTTTACAAGAAGATTTAGGAGACTCAGATTTGGAATCCAATACATCTCATAGATCTGAGATAATTACAGAAGATGAGGATAGAAAATCTACAGAGTCAACTACAGAAAAAAGGAGGAAAGAAAGGAAAAAGGAAAGCTAATTCAAAAGGGAATTGGCTGAACTTTTGACATTTTATGTCTGCATTACGCTTCTTATCCTTCAATGTCTGTAGTTTAAAACATATAGGAAACAGATTTCTATTCTGTCCCATTTAGCAACCCTCCCTGTGGATATTATTTTCCTGCAGGGTGTCGTATTTCCTCAATCAATGAGATTGAAATACTTAAAAGCAGTGGCACTGGGCCCTCTTTTGGTCTTTTAAGTAGACTCTGCTGACGGGCTTGGTATTCTTTCAAAACCACCGATATTCATATTTTTCGATTAATAGATGTTTCTCCTGGCAGAACCTTGATTTTGGATGGCTCTAGGAGATTTTTCTTTCCGGCTTATTAATATTTATGCTCCACAACGAAATCTGCCAGGGTTGAATTATTTAATGACATTAAGCCTTTCTTTTACTAAATTACATGTTATCTGGGAGGAGATTTTAATTATACGTTAGACACCCCTTTGTCTGAAGACACCAGAAAAAATGTACTGTGATTCTAATGCTTTAAAACAAATTCTCACAGTATCAAATCTGCAGGATGCTTTTGAAAATTACATCCCAAAAATTCTGGAGCTACCTATCATAGGTTTATTTATGCTACTAGAATTGATATGTTTTTTTTCTCCAAATACCTACACCTATTTCTTGTCAATCTCAATTATCAGAATTTTCCAATCATAATATTTTACTTTGTTCATTTAGTTTACATTCTATCCCTCCCAAAATTTTTTCTAAATACAACCGCTGGAGGCTTAATATTTCCTTTTGATAGCCCTTCTTTTTGTCTCAGACTGAATTTCTGTTTGCCTGCAAGGACTCTGTTTTTGTGCATACTCAAATTCCTTTACTGTGGTTAGATACAAAGCGAGAACTGAAAAACTGTTTCTATCATTTGGAAAGACTAGAGCTAACTCTAAATATATACAATACCTGTTTACTCGTAATCAATTGTATAAATTAATGTCATCCCTGTTAAAGATCTTCAAGAATTACTTCCTCAAATTAAAATTTTGAAAGAACAGATGAAAACCTATCAATACGACAGGGACAATCTCTGGATTTAGAGTTTAAATTTGGCACTAAAACTACACCAGCCTCTGACCCTTTTATGGCATGTAAACATAGGTTAGAAACTACCCTTATGACTCAACCGTTGCACCTACTGGTATTATGTCTAATACTGATATGGACATATTAACTATAGTCCAGCAACATGTAGAAACTTCCTTTAAGGATACCTAATTCCGTTCTTTCTGATTTTTCTGATTTTAGTGCCCCTATTCCTCATTTATCCAACTCCCAAATTATCCCATTGATCCAACCTATCTCTTCTCAGGAAGTTGAATTAGCAATTACACAATTAAGTAAAGATGCCTCACCAGGGTGGGATGGCCTTCCTAACGAATTTTATAAGCTATTTTTATCACACATGATTTATTTTTTACCTAAAGTGTTTAATTTTTTATTATTTTTTTCGAGTGAATTTTTTGGGTTTAACACTTCACTTCTCTTTTTTCTATATAAATCAGGAGACAAGGCCTCATTAACCAACTGGAGACCTTTAAGCCTGCTGAATAGTGATTATAAAATACTCACTAAGATCCTTAACAACAGATTATTATTAGTAGCTGAGTCTCTTATTCATCCAGCTCAAACATGTGCCATACCCTGTGAAGAATTCAACATAATCTATATCTCTTCATGAGATTTATTTGAGCTTGGTAATAAGAAACAGATCTCAGGGTATATTGTGGCCCTGGATCAGGCTAAAGCCTTTGATCACGTTAAACATGATTATTTATTTTCTGTACTTTTACGATACGGTATTCCCTCACCCTTTGTTCGTTGGATTTCAACTTTATATAAAATGCTACTTGCATTCCATGGTCAATGGTCTTTTGGCACAGAGGTACCTATATCAGTTGGAGTTGGCAGGGTTGCCCATTAAGCCCACTTTTATATTCTTTTGCTCTGGATCCTGTTGTTAGACAAATTATTTGGGATACTAATATTATAGGTCTGTCCCTTCTCCTAATTTACAAAGGAGAAACTTACTGCATATGCAGATGACATTACTTTATTCCTGAACGATATCTCCTCGTTACAAAATACACTACATATATTTTCTAATTTTGAGGCATTATCAGGAGCCCAAATTAACATGCATAAAAGTTTCATTTTATTTTACAACCTATATACAGACCCGCTGTTATAGCAGGTATTCCTGTAGCAACTTCTCCACGTAAGATCTTGGGTATCTGGTTTGGGCGGAGATTTAGCCACATATAACTGGGAAAAGCAACTCTATATTGGAGAATTTAAAATTCATAGATGGAAAGGCTGGAAATTTGGAAAGAAAAAAAGTTGCTATTATAAAAGATTTGTGTTACCTCTTTTTATATTTGAGTTATATTTTCCACCTCCCTTCAGTTAGAAACTAGACTGTTGAGTATTTTTTCCAAATGTTGTGGGGTAATAGACTAAACCCAGTGCGTAGAGATATCACTTATCTTCCCATTAATAAGGGCGGTTTGGGTATGATTAACCCTATTGTTTTTATCACTCTGTTTTTGTTTGATTCTTTTCTTATCTCTGGTCTGATACTATTATGTCTTGGCAAAATGGTCCAATTTTTGTGGTCCATTTATTTAACAAAATGGTCACTTCTTCCCCTAAAATATTATCAAAAGATTCCTTACCTTCATATGGTATTACTACATTTAAGAAATTACAGCAATGGAAGATATCATTTCCACATCTACTCACCCTTTCTAGGAAAACCTTTTATAGATTTGTTGTGTTTGAAGTACAAAATGTAGTCCCCTATTTCCAGAATGTGCACCCACCCAAATGATGTTCTCTCTTAGAAAATTGACAGATTTTAGGATTCCCCATATATTTGGGATGTTGTATGGCTATCTATACAAGGAAGTTGGGGTTCGTGGTAATCTAAAATACAAACCTACGACCGAGCGATTTTGTTTACGATCCACCTGCGTTAATTGTGAAGAAACTATGGTTCATTTTTTTATTTCATGCCCTTTCAGTCAAAAATTTTGGCAGGACGCTGCTATACATTGGAACCTCCCTATTTTAACCAATGTTACATACCGGACCATAGTTTTGGGCAATTATACCGGGATTTGGCGTCACTATCATAGAAGCACTTAAAATGTTTTCTTTGCATTTATACAATATTATCTTTGGCAGGCTCGTTGTCAATTCATTTTTCAACAATTAAATGTTTTAACCAATACCCTGTTTATTCAAATTGAAAATGGTTTACGTTCTGTTAAAACCAGGGATTTGGACAAATTTCCTAAATCTAAAGTTGATTTGTTTTGCAAAACTTTATAATTTTATAATGTATTAAGATACCTTTGTTTTTTTGTTGATTGTTCTTTCAATTTTTGAAGTTACAATATGAGAAATTATTTAACTTTGTAAATTTCCTTCTGTGATGTTATGTTTTTCTTTAATAAAACTTCCCCAACTCTTTTCGATAAGTGCCATGGGATCTTTAACATCCACCTGAACTACCACCAATCCAGGCAGATGGGACCTCGGTTTAACGTCTCATCTGAAAGACGGCACCTCAGAAGTGCAGCACCCCTCTCATGCTGCAATACAGTATCAGTACTGGGATATTAACCCAAGTACCAGATGTGGGAACTGAACCCACAGCCCTCTGATCTCCCAGCCTCAAAGGCGAGTGTGCTACCTACTGAGCCACTGACACTGCAATAATATAAATAAATAATATTAATTATTATTATTATTAATAAATAAATAAATAACTGTTTGGTCCAATTTGCAGTCCAGGACCAAGATAGTGGAGACAAACAAAACAGTCCTTGCTACAAAGAAAGCAGGTTAGACAAACTACATTATCATTAACACTCTAAATGATTTTCAGCAAATAGTTACATCTTTCAACAGAGCTCCCTCTCAGATTACTTAAGCTGCAATTAGGCAGCTTTTAAAGAGACAGTACACAGAGGTTATACAGGCTTTGGCAATCACATTTAAACTGCTAAAACGCAGGACACCAGCCTGGCAGTGAGCATTTAGGCAAGCTCAAGGAAGAGTTTTTGGGAACCCCCATTTGTAGGGGGGTTACACCTATATACCTCAGGACGACTGTGATCATGCTGGCTGGAATTACAAAAGAAAACATTCCAGAGGCCAGCCTGCAGGCGCAGTGGTTGGAGTTCTGCTTGCGACGACGGTCACCTGGGTTCGGGAATGGACACGGGTTGCCAGAGGGCCGGCCGGGGGGAGAAGGATGGAGAGTCCTATGGACTGCTCTCCTTCTCTGGGGGGAAGGTGGGGAAGTGTCTGGTGTGAGATGGACCCCCTGGTGGAGGCTGGGGGTCTCGCAGCTACTGGCGCATGCATCTAATGGAGGCGGGGTGGACGCTGGATGTCATTGTATGCCCCCGCCTCCCAGAGGAAAATCAAAGAAAATGGGGGGAAGAGCCTCCGTCTACATGAAGACCTCCCCAGGCTTCCATTAGCCACAGCCACCTCACTCCCAACCATGTGGCGCCAGAATTAGGGGAACCGGAGCCGCGGCCCTGCTCTCCGGGGGGTTAACCAGGAGTATGCGGGTAATGGGCAGTTGGTGGAAGCTCCGGGAGCCATGGCCGGGGCAGAGATTGATGGAGGTCCTCCCGGGGGGGTGGGGATATAAAAAAAAAAAGAAAGAAAACATTCCTGAGCCCAGAATCGATAAGGATTGGTCCAGCCTCCAGTGTCCACACTGTGTACATGTGAAATGCACATGAGGGGAGTGCTGGACCAATCCAAGTATCCAGCGCACTGTAAATTTTGGGCTCTGTCAGATGGATCTGAGACCATCACCGGCGCTGACCCCCTGCTAGTAGGGTGCTACTTTTACAACATGTTCAGTGAGCTGGTATGGGTCTTCCCCCATGTTACAGTGTCAGTTGCTTATCTTTAAACTGCATTATGTGGGGGAAGATTAGAAGACGAATACCAGCTTCATTTTCAAGGGATGCAATTGGAGCTAATTACAGGATGCGCACCCCACTCATCAAAGGGGTGACACGGGTGTGCCAATGCCTGAATCTGTTGCTGGATATGACCCAAGAAGGAAGTAATCCTAGGTGACATGTAGTTCTTTTATGAGCATGACTTTACTCCAATGACAATATTAAAGCGAAAACCACTACCTGTAATCTGGAAAAAAAATCTTCTGACTTATAACATCAAAATGCAGATCCTGGCACCAGCACACCTCAAGATCCACACATCTGAGGGCTCCCAGTTTTTCTGCAAGCTGGTGGAAGCAAAGACCCTTCTTAAAAAACTGGGGGTCCCCTTGGAACTGTACTCTAACTTGAACCCTGTCTAGGATGCCCAAACCGACTTGAACCAGTGGAAGGTAGCAACCTGCACATGCAAGAGAGGCTGCTCGCAGCACTCCCAGGCTGCCACCTCTAGCTTCCAAGCTGAAGCCCCCCTTCCCGAGCCCCAATCCCAGTAAGGAACTTTTCTAAGAACTCAAGCTGACTGCACGAATGTTCATATCCTTTTCTAACTTAACCCGCTTTTACAGCTTATAGCTGCATTTCATCTCATCTGAACTATTTGAACATTTGGGTTTTAACCAGTGATTTGATCCTCAACTCAGCTAGGCTTCTGTGCACATGGGAGAGGGAGATTTACTAATCTCTGTGTTATGTAGTATGTGTGGACTTTATACACACTTCTCCTCAAGCACAATCCCCATTTTGAGTCTAATTGGCTGCCAGACTCTGCAGTTTTATTCCTAGAAGTGGCATTGGGCAGGTGCAGTTGGGGAGACCCAAGGAGGCAAGGGAGGTGGGCAGCCTATGCAACCATGTGATGGGAGAGTGGTATATACTAAAACGGCTGGGTGACTCTATCTCTCCCCAAGATGCTGGGGCTCAGGGACACCATGAATCCTATGGTGGGGTGGTGAATGGGGGGGTGGAAGTGGAAGGCCATACATGGCATGCAACTAACTACAGGGCATGGTTTCAACCTAATACCAGCTTTGTTACGAGGCTGGCTGTGAGCTGTGGTGAGTCTGGGTGCTGTGCCCTCATCTTGCCTAGACTACCGTCCCCCAGTGAAACTGTTACAGACTCACTGAAGTGGTTGCCCTGTTCTAAGGATTGCAACTGTATAAGGACAGCAGAAGTGATGCACAGGTAGAACCTGGGTGTGGAATGACTGAGGCCACGGTCTCTCCAGGTGCATCTGAACCCTCTCACCCCCTAACAACAATCATGGTCACTCACTTAGGATAGGTGAGAGATGAGGGGTACGAGTGGAACTTGTAGGCAGAATGACCCCAGTCATGTCCCCACTGGAGGCATCTTGACCCTGCTCCCCCACAGAAATTGAAAGTTCCATGTGTGCCAGAGCACATAGGGGGAAGTAGACTACTCAAACTGCAAGCAAAGAATGGAGTGGGGACCCCGACCGAACTTGCTCATGCCAACATTTTCTGCTAGCCCTAAACCAGATTGTTTGGCTTCACACTCCTACCCTTGCATGCCCTGCTGATTGTAGATTCCTCACCACGTGGCAGGCTGAAGTTGGTGGAGTGCTCAGGAGCCCACAACCTTACCAGAAATTTACTCCACATTACTCCACAGGGAACTGATCTTGCAGCTGTAATTTTTGCCCCTCTTTTACTCACCTCCAAAACTGAGAAAGTAATCGGCTAATTCTCTTGTATAGCCAATTAACTGAGCAGCTATACCTACCTAGGATATAATATTTGCTTCAGGGCGTGTCTCATGTGTTTCCACCTGCCACGCCGCCTGGAGGGGTAATGGAGATTATCTTCCTGTTCACCACTAAAGATAGGTGAGAGGTGTTCCTTCAGAACAGCGAGGAGATTTGGTAAAGGAGGACCACTTGGTATGCACCACTGAGGTGTTATGTCAGCAAATAGCTGGTTCCACCCGGCCCCACAGCAAGCATCTGCAGTCAAGGCCAGGTGGTACTGTAATCTCTTGAAGCGAGGCACTCTCAAGGAAGTGACCAGTTGTTTTTTTTGTTTGTGCAAACTATGTTTCTTCTGGTCAGAGTGACACTTCAGAGAGACAAGGCATGTAGGGTGGATGTAACAGATAACTCCCCATACACTGTAACTTAAGATTGCTGATGGACATATAATAACCCTTAGCATAAGGGTCATGAAGAGCCCCATCAAGCGAACCATGGTACTGAAGGAGCTACAACTTCAGTAAGGAATGGTGGCATTCCTTCAGGAAATGCACCTTCACCACACAGAACATGCAGGAAACGCACCTTCACCACACAGAACATGCAGGAAATGCACCTTCACCACACAGAACGTGCAGGAAATGCACCTTCACAACACAGAACATGCAAAATTGAAAAGAGGGTGGGTTGGTACACTTCTCCTCATATGTAGCTCAGCCACATCATAGAGGTGTGACCATCCTAATCTGCAGAAACTGCCTTTTAGGAACTGCAGAAGTTAAGCAAGACCCAGCAGGCAGGTTCATCAGCATAAAGGGTAGTTACAGAATGACACCCTGCACCGTCTCAACCTCTACACTCCTAATCAAGAGAAGAAGAAAATTGTATTCTTAAATTAAACACTCCTCTCAATATTCCCTACCCCAGGAGATCTTGTCATCATAGGGGGAGATTTTACTGGAGTCCCAAATCTGGCATTAGATAGGTTGGGGGAAGGAGGCACCCAGGTGTAGAGTCAGTGAATGCATCAAATGCCTGGCACAGAAACTAGGGATTGTTGAAATATGGCATTTTCTCCAGCTCAGGGTCACAGACTACACCTGCTGGTCTGCACCACACCAAGGTTACTCATGCCTAGACTACTTCCTGATCCCAGCCACCTGGGTCAATGCAGCCAATTCCTGCACCAGCAAGACCCTCTCAGACCATGCTCCCCTGGTTTTAGATCTGAAGTCAACCCAGTGGTCAAATCCTCTAGTTGGAGATGCAGTGTCTCCCTCCTAAATAATCTGGAGTACAGAACCATGATCAAGGCCTGCCTCAAGGAATACACAGTCACCGACCCAAGAGAAGATGTTATGGATGCAATGTGGTGGAACAGCTGTAAGGTGGTAGCCATGGGCTGGACCACACGCTTTGCCTCAAATCTCAAGAAGGAGATGCAAAAGGAGCAAATACACCTGGAAGAGCAGCGCTTTGATCTTGACTTGGAACACAAAATAGCTCTAAACGAGGAGGTAAAAAAGCACCTAGAAAGCTGCAGGGGCCACCTAAATAAGCTCTTAGATGGAAAGATCGAAGAGACCCTAAGGTATTCTCGACAACGATCCTACAAATCGGGGAACAAGGGAGGGCAAATGCTGGCTTGGCAGCTGCACAAAGGTACAGCCAGCAGAGGGGTGCTTCAGCTCTGCACAGGGAGCATGGTTACCTTCAATATGACACACCCCAGGAAAACTGACGATCAATTCAGAGCCTTCCAAGGGCATCTGTATAGTAAGAACAAAATCACTCAATACCTAGAAAACTTAACTCCTTCTTCTCTAAGGTTAACGTAAGTAAACTCACAGCTGAGGCCCAAGAGGAGCTGGATAGCCCTATAACCATGGCGGAGGTACACACTGCCTTGGGGGACCTCAAAGTAGGTAAGGTACCAGGCCCAGATGGCCTGACCCCTAAGTTTTACAAGACCTTAAAACAGGAGCTGATGCCCTACATCTGCAGAGTGTGCAAGGAGTGCAAAATGATGACAGGGAGTCACCAATCTGGCAATATGCAGAAATTTCAGTTATCCCAAACCTGGGCAAGGGCCCTACAGTATGCGGGCTGTAGAGCTCCATTTCGCTCCTAAGCATAGACCAAGAGGTTTTTACTTCCATCTTGGCAGATAGGCCCCAACAACATTTGGGATCCCTGGTTCACCCACACCAAACAGACTTTATAAATGGACGATTAATCCATGATAACATTAGGTGCCGCCTCAATATTATCTCATGGCAGCACCAGATCCCAGAACGTGTTCTAGCAGTTTTCATGGATGCCAAGAAGGCTTTTAACTGGGTGAACTGGTGATTCAAGCACAGAACCTGGAGAAAATCAGGATAGGGGAAACCATCTGAGAAAGCATCTGGGCCCTGCACGCCTTTCCCCAGGCTATGGTAAAGGTGAATGGACTGCAATCAGATCAATTTTTTTTTTTTGGACCAAAGGGACTAGGCAGGGGTGCTCTCTTTCCACCATACTGCTCACATTGTGTACAGCGCCACTGGCAGTGGCAGTGTGCCAAAACAAAACTATAGAAAGAGTGATGATGGGAGGCAGAGACCATAGAATCTGACTCTATGCCAATGATTCCTTGTTTTGTCGGACTTCCCCTGAGACCTAAGTATCTGCCCTACTGCAGGAGCTGGAGGATTATGGTGAAGTCGTCAAATGCAAAATACATTTCAACAAATCAGAGGAAATCAAGTGGGGGGGGCAGATATATATATATGTACCTGACTGCAGGGCAACATTTCCCTTCTACTGGGAGAAAAAAAAGTTCAATACTTGGGGGTCAGAATCTTTGTCCCTTCCATCCTTATTTGTCCTCAAGTATGAGAAATTATTTGGGGCAAGGGGGAATCGGCACATTTCCTTATGAAATTATTGTAAAGGTTACTATAAGGAACCAGTATGTAAATTGCTGGGTTATATTTAGAAAATGTTTTCAGTAAGACAGAAAAATGCTTTTTAAATAGGGATGTGGAGGCATCCATTTTGTGGACAGGAAGGGTGTTGTGATGATGTCACTGCCTCACCAGTGTCAACAGTGTGCAGTGCAGCAGGTAAGAACAGTTTGACTGTGCTGTCAGGGATTCGATTATATTCTGAGGAACACCCAGGATTTTATGTTTGGCAGAGTGCAAGAAAAGAATCCAGTGCTACTCTTCATGATATAACAGGATCCCTATCTATAGGACCAGTTTGTTTAACCTACTTAATTGCATACTGTTAGAGCTGGTGAAGCAATGACATCATCACAGCACCCTTCCTGTCCACAAAATGGATACCTCCACATCACAATTTTAAATGTATTTTTCTGTCTTACTGAAAACATTTTCAAAATATAACTCATCAATTTACATACTGGATCCTCAAAGTAACCATTATAATAATTTCATAAGGAAACGTACAGATTCCGTTTAAGGGATACACTGCTAGATGGGACCTCTTGCCCGTCAGTTTAGGGGGAATTAGTATTCTCAAAACAAATGATCTACCCTGATTCCTATTCCTGTTCCAGGTGTTGCCAATCCACATTCCAGAGAGCTTCTAGAAGCATCTGCTAAAACTCGTTCTCCGCTTTGTGTTGTCAGGCCGCAGGCTGAGAGTCTGCAAAAAAATCCTTACCCTTCTGAGAGAAAAAAGGGGTCTTGCAATGCCCAGTGTCCAGTTTCACCATCTTGTTGCACATCTGGCCCCTGTCGTATTCTGAACCAAGCAGAGGGGTGACAATGCTGGCTGGAGACTGAGGCAAGTCAGCCCTTGCCAGTTCCCCTTTTCACAATTCCACATATACCGCTCCCCCAGCAACCCTGACAGGCGGTCCAGAATCCCTGGATAAAGCACACCGTAGGCATGCTCCTAAAGGCTAAGAAGCTCACAGGCACCCTAAATGACATTGGCCCCCTCTCTAGCAAATTTGAGATCCAGACTTTCATCCCCTGTGGACAGACCCAGGCTTCCAAAGCTGGAACAGACTTATGCTAGGGAGGTACCAATCCTTAGTTAACCAAGGCTCTTGTATCAACTTCTCTGTACTGTGGGTGAAATACAACCTCCCAAGGCAGGATCTATTCTGTTACCTGCAGGAGACATTATCTGTCTTCATAAGGCAGAAATGCTGAACTAGACAGGGACTTAACCCAACTGGAAGATTTCTATACCGGGAATCTATGTTGACAAGTGGGGGAGACAGTGTCCAGAGACTATAAAGAGCTAATGGGGCAGAGTTCATTCAATCTGCCCGGATTTGCAACACAGTGGGAAAAAAAGAGGCACAGATTAAAATTACGGCTGAGAAGTGGGACTACGGATGGGGGAGGGGTTGGAAGATCACAGCCTCCACTGGGTGGAGGGAGTTTAGGTGGAAATGCCTGACCAGATTTTTCCACACCCCGACCATTACTCAGCACTTCAAAGAGAGGAACACTAACCCGTATTAGAGGGAGAGTGGAGAACCAAACTCACACCACCATATATTTTGGGCATGTCCAAAACTGCAACCTTACTGGAAACAAACCTGTGAGACTCTGACTGGGATTTGGGTAAGCCCATTCCATATACGTTCAGGCTCTTAGTACTGGGGGGTCAAGAACCCTTAAGTGGGGAACCAAGCCCAGCAGAAACTGTAGAGGGTCCTATGTATTGCTGCTGTCAAAGGAGTTACAGTTAACTGGCTCTGGGGCACCCCATCTCCCCTGACCTCCTGGAAGGTTTCAGTGGAAGAGATAAAACAAATGGAGTCAATAACAGCCACACTTAGGCTAATCCAAAAGAAGCTATGGGACACATAGGAAAAATTGGATACCCACACACGGAGGGGACAGAGTGCTGAACTTGAAGCCTTGGGGGGCTCGGGGGACACTAAACCCTAGGTCTGGATTGCCGCCTTGCTCACAAGAGTGCCTGCCCACCCTACATCAGCCTTGGACCTTATCCACACCATCAGAACAGACACCTGTAATGGGCTATAAACAGACATTGCCTTATTCCTGTTGTTTGCACAGACAACAAGTTAGGGCAGTTTAATATGTCCATGTCATTACAGTTCCTTGTTATGAATTTCAGTCCCAGGTTAAGGTAGTTTCAATGACAGTTTCTTTTTTAGTGTAACTCCTGGACAAACTGTTAAACAGAGGACATTCATGGGTGTAGAAGGCATAACTATGAAACTGTGTGATGCAAGATATGTATACATACATGTATACTCACTTGGGTGAGAGGGTTACCTCTCTCTCTATATTGTAAAACCTCTTGTGTGGCCCACCGGCACAGTGGTTGGATTTCCGCTTGCGACGCCAGCAACCCGGGTTCAGGAACAAGCATGGGTCGCTGGAGGGCCGGCCGTGGGGAGAAGGATTGAGCATCCCATGGACAGCTCTCCTTCTCCGGGGTTGGGAGGGTAGAGGACTGGTCCGGTGCCTGCTGGCTCCTAGTGGAGGCTGGGAGTATCACAGGACGCATGGCCCAAATGCCAACTAGGGGAGGAGTGGACGTCGGCATATGCCGTGACGTCACTACGCTGCCCCCAATAGAAAAAGCAAAATTGCTCGCTGGCCGCCGGATGACGGCTCTCCATTCCCTGAGTGCCTCCAGGCCTTCCCAGGGCCTCCTGCTCCTCAGCAGCACCCCCGGGCCCTAGTAGTGAGTGTGCTGGGGTCATCCCCTCTCCCCCGGTGCCTTCCCCCTCGGAGGAGGAGGACCCGCCCGGCGAACAGATACGCTGGGATATCCCGGGGATCGGCTGCCATATGGGGACAGGAGGAGGGCTGGGTAAGGATAGTGGGGCTGGAGGGAGCCTGTGGAGCCCGAAGGAGTGGGGGACCAGTGAGCATGAAAGGAGGAAAAAAAACAACTCTTGTGCTATCTTGATACCTTGGAATAAAACCAAGTTAAACAAGCATTTGTCAATGCCGAATGTTGTTTTGCTGGTATTGGCATTGGTAGTGCAGGAGTTAGAGAGATGCATAATAGGCATGGCAGTGAAGTATTGAACTGATGCCAACCCACCCCCACTCTGCAGAGACTGACAGGCATTGGGGTGTCCCTTTGGGTGTTTGGTAATGCAGTGCGGGAAAACATTTTGGGCAGGATGTGAAAAATGACAGCTGTACAGTTCATAAGGGGCGTTAAAAATGCCAGTACTGAAAATGTGGCATGTAAATATAGCAAATTGCGAAGTTACAAGGGTGCGTGGAAATATGCAACACATGCTTTTAACACTGCCATTTTATGGGCGTTCGGCGCAAATTTTCAACGACATTTAGCACCTCTGCTCATGTGCAGTGTCACTGTTATTTCCTCAAAGTGTCCAGTGATTTCCTTTAGCAACCGCGCTATTCTCACGCGGAAGTCTGAAAACACATTTTGGGCAGGATATGTGAAATGAAAGCGGCTGTACTGTTCATCAAAGAGGTGTGTAAAAATAGCGATGGTGAGAATCAGACTGAAAATATCACAAATGCACAACGGTATGAGCATGCGTGCAATCTGCCAACGCACGCTCGTAACACAGTCATTTTATGGAGTATCATCAAATTTTCAACATAGGCATTTTAGGACCTCTGCTCATGAACTGTGTCACTGTCATTTTCATAATCTGGCCCAAACACTGATTTCCCACAGCGACTGCTCTATTGAGCACCAGAACACATTTTGAGCAGGATGTGGAAAATGACAGCTGTACTGTTCACAAGGAGGTGTACAAAAATGGCAATGCTGAAAATCTGGCGTTAAAATATTGTGAATTCACGAAGTTACAAGCCTGCATAGCAACTGCGCAATGCACGCTCGTAAAACAGGCATTTGTTGAATTTTTTCCAGCAAATTTGGAACATAGGGTTTTTGAGAAGCCACCTCATGAACATGGCCACCACTGGCACTGTCATTTAGTTAATGGGTCCCGAAGGTGATTTAGTGCAGTGATAAATCTGCTAGAATGATTAATGCCGCGACAGTGATAGAATTCATGAGGAGGAGGTCCAAAAACCCCATGTTGAAAATTTGGTGCCAAAATTACAACAAATGCCGAGATATGCAAAGTTGAAAAACCCTATTCATTCCATTATACAGCTTACGGCATTTCCTCAGTTAGGTGCGGCTTTGAAGAGTGCAGGCGTGTTCCCAGTCCACAAGATCATCACGCCAGACTCCGGAGTAAGTATGGGGTATGGGGGAGTGTGGGGGAGGCAGGGTGCGCAGTGGGTGGAGTGCGGGTGGGAGGCAGGACACTAGAGGACCGCTTTTTATGTTACAGGGAAGAAAAAAACTAACATCATGGGACAGTTTTTTTTTTTTCAGACTTAGCACACTAGGGTGGGCTTCAGTGTGCCACCTAACTGTTGAGAGGTTTCTGCAGCCGACAGAGTTGGGCACCCTTGTTGGCAGACAATGGGAGCTTGGGGGGTGAATTTATGCCGGGATTGGGCACCTCGGCGCCTAAATCTGAGGGCTGATTTATGCTGACAGGAGTGGGCTCCCCATTGGCACACTGAAAGCGGGGAAGGCAAGAACCCGGAGGATTAGGGCACCCTCCTGGGCATATAGGAAATGGGGGCTGCTGTATGCCAATGGGAGTGGGCTCCCCGTCGGGGTAATGTGGCCACATGAAGCGGCTGGGGGATTGGGCACCCCGAGGTCGACGTTAGGTGGCCGCCCGCCATGCCCCTAATGTGGCGAAACACGCAAGAAAGGGTCCGCTGTGTCTGACGAGCTTTGCTCGGATTGCAGCGGACCTCTCCTTAGATGTGCTCACCACATTAGCATGCATGGTGTGGTGGCGCTGATTGGGGAATGAGGGACGCACCTACTGATGCATGCCCTGCATTCGCCCAACAGCAGCTGCGCCTCCAAAGCTGCACTACCGCAAGATGTTGACTTGCGCGCAAGCGCGGCAAGCCAACATAAAAAGAAAAACTGTAATATCTGTTCAAGAAGCCTACTACAGTGTGAAGCTCTGTGAAAAGCATCTTCTGTAGGAAAACTAGACTGTAATAAGAAATTGAACAAAGTGAGTGATTGCATACCTTTCATTAAATCAACAAGAATTTTTCAGAACACAAGCTTTCATGCTACACAGAGCCCTCTTCGGGTACGTAACAGACTGAAAGCTTGTGTTCTGAAAACTTCTTGTTCATAGAATAAAGGGTATCAAAACACCCACTGTTTTCATCTTTTTGTAAAAGGACAAATATGGTGTAAACAATTCTAGACTGTAACACTAATGGCTGGCACTGTTTCATGGTTCAAATCCCTATTTTTCTGAGAGAAATGCCACATTTAAGGATCAAAGACATTTAAGAGGCAAAATCAGGGATGCCCCTGAGCATGTGGGATAGTTGGGGGTATGTCATTAGTTAATGGAATGCCCTTTCGATGTACAACTAACTAGCCTTTTGGGAGATCTGTTTACCCAACTCATCCGTCTTCAGCATATTAGGTACTTCTGTTTTTCTGCTTGCTTTCAACGACTCTTGTTTCCGTATTACTTTGGAAGCATCTGCATTATACAGCAATAAAGCAAGTTACAACAGGTTGACTGGTAGCAAACCAGGAACAGAAATAGTGCTCTGGGCAGGCATGGTACGGAGAAAAACTGCACAGCCGACAACAGCTGGATCTGCACGAAAAAACCTCACCCCACCTTTCAGCTCTAGGCTCTAAAAAAATATGCAGAAAGTGCTGAGTGAGGGATATGCCGAGACAGGGCGTGAAGCGCCCAAGTAAATCATATGGCCTGAATTGTCAGAAAATGAATTCATCAGGGGATAAATATTTTGGGCCAGACTGAAGTGGTTTGCAGCATTAAGACATGCTGATCAACAACCTGTTTACAAGGCTGGACCTGGGTGGGAGCACCAGTCTTGTTTTTTGTTTACGTAAAGGGTGGTTCTTATGATGTGTAATGTATTCGGAATCAGGGATGGGTGAAGCTAAAGAAATCTGGTCCCATCTAAATCTAGAAAAAGTACAAAATGGTTGTGTTATGAACATTTTTCTGAACTGCTAATCAGGACATAATTAGCATATTGAAAAATAGAAATTGTCAGCAGATAAGGACCACTAGGCCCATCCAGTCTGCCCATAAGCCATAAGCTTTTCTGCGTCCTCTGGTCCTATCTGGCCAGCAGCTTTTCCCCCTTTCTTCCCACCTCTAAGGTTCCCTTATGCCTGTCCCAGGCATGCTTAAATCCCTCCACTGTGCTCACTCCCATCACCTCCAGTGGCAGACTGTTCCATTTGTCCACCACCTTCTCTGTGAAGAAAAACTTCCTCACATTTCCCCTTAACCTGCCACCTTCCAATTTCTTATCATACCCTCTTGTTCTTGTACTCCCCCTATGCTGGAAGATGTCTCCCCCCTGCACCTTGTTTTTGCCCTTAAGGTACTTGAAAGTTTTGATCATGTCCCACCTATCACTCCTCTCCTCCAGCGAGTACATATTGAGGTCCTTTAATCACTCCTCATATGTCTTCTGATGCAAGCCCTGTACCATCTTAGTCACCCTTCTCTGGACTGCTTCCACCCTGTCAATGTCCTTACAAAGGTGCGGCCTCCAGAACTGCACACCGCAATCTAGGTGAGGTCTCACTAGTGTTTTATACAATGGCATCACTACTTCCCATCTTTTGCTAGTGATACCTCTGCCTATACACCCCAGCATGCCACTGGCCCTCCTGCAGCCTTTGCACTCTGCTTAGACACTTTTAGGTCATCTGAAATGATAACCCCTAGAACCCTTTCTTTCTTGGTGATAGTCTGCAGCTCCCCCCCCATCCTGTAGGTCTCCCCAGGGTTACCTTGTCCCAGGTGCATTATTTTGCACTTCTTTGCGTTAAACTTCAGCTCCCACACCTCTGACCATTTTTCAAGCTTCTTCAGGTCCCTCCTCATTCTCTCCACCCCATCCAGAGTATCCACCCTGTTGCAGATCTTGGTGTCATCTGCAAACAGGCAGACCTTTCCCTCCAGCCCTTCCGCAATGTCATTAATGAAGACATTTAACAGGACCGGCCCCAGGACTGATCCCTGTGGTACCCCGCTGGTCACACCCTCTCCGCACATTGGATTCCATTTACCACCACCTTCTGTCTCCTGTCCATTAGCCAGTTCCTCACCCAGTTTACCACCTTTTGCCCTATGCCGAGATTACCCATCTTGTTAACCAACCTCTTGTGTGGGATGGTGTCAAAGGCCTTGCTAAAATCGAGGTTGGCGATATCCACCACGTCACCTTGATTTACTTCCTTCGTCACCCAATCAAAAAAATTCATCAGATTCGTCTAACACAGCCTACCTATATATGGGGGCCATTTATTCTCATAGGGAATCAGTGACTTTAGAAACTCATAATGCCATCATTCTGACATCAGAAAATCATGATACTATCATTTTGACATCAGATCAATAGTACCATGAGATGGACTGTTTGGAGTGTTCCCTATATTACAAGGAGAATAATGGATGACTGTCGGTAACAAGTCAGTTAGTTCATCGAGAGGTTCCTATGGCGACCATTTGAACCTTGAGAGTGCAGCTTGACAGGTTTGGTTGCCACGGGAACCTCAAGATACACTAACGTGGCTTGTTACCGATTGTTAGTCATCCATTGTTTTTTATAGTGTATGTTGCAAAAAATAAGTAAGAAAAGAGCCGTGGTAAAACATTTTTTGCTTACTTTGGCTTTTTTTCTCTCTTCAATGGGCCTGCTCTTGTCGATGCAGCCACATGGGTGGAAGATCACGCATCATGCATGCGTGATCACGTTCTAAATTGTTATGCTGTACTAGCTACATAGCTAGTACAACATAACAAACTGACGTAGCTAGTACAGCATAACAACATTTTAGTAGGGATGGATTTCCATCCATAACAATGTTCCAACATACACTATGTAAGCAATAATATCTGACAGGGTGGGCGGTATTGTGCTATACCGGACCGCCCAGGGGGCGTAATGAGGCCTGACGCCGTAGGCAGAGGGCTTTATAGCCACTGGAAGATCCAGTATAGCACAATGCCGCCCACCCTGTCAGGTATTATTGCACTTAGAAAATGGGCACTATAAAAAAAATAGTTTAATATAAAAAAGTTAATAAAAAAATTTGTTTAAAATAACTTTTACATTAAAATAGTTCCTCCACCTGTATGAGCTGATTGTGACCTGGCTGTCATGGTTACCCTCTCCTACACAGTCACACATACAGGCAGAGAGTGTGTGGCATACTTTCTTAGTTTTAAAATTATGACTGCCCCCACAAACAAATCTACAGGCTGTGATCCCTTTTTATTTTTACGTTAGAAAAACTGCGGCGCATGCTTAAGGAACGTTTTGGGAGAGTAGCACACTTTGGAGGTGTGCCTCTCCCTTTCAATCCACTGCTTCGTTAAGCAGGCGTGGCGGTCCTGCACCAATGGGTGTGGGAGCTGTGTATGACAGCGGTGGTCTTCGCTTCAAAGAAAACCACCACTGTCATACAGAGCACCGCGTCACACCGCCCCACGCCCCCCCCCCAAAATCTTTGCTGCCACGCTGGGAGCACACCCCAGCGTGGCAAATGTTCCATATCATCTGCCGACGGGGTGCCCAATCCTCGGCCGGGCGCCATGGCCTCTAACCCATCTTCTGCCACGCTTGGGAGCCCACCCAGCGTGGCAAATGTCCTGGTTGTTCGTGCGATGGGGTGCCCAATCCCCATCAGCTCCTCGGCCCCCCCAGCCATCCTTCTGCCACGCTGGGAGCCCACCCCAGTGTGGCAAACGTCCCACGTAGTCTTGTTTTTTTTTTCACCTGTAAAGCAAAAACGGTCCCACAACGCTTCTCCCAGTCTCCCCTCCCACAACCCGCACCCACCCACTGCGCACCCAGCCTCCCCACACCCCCCCTCACCCCATACTTACCTCCGGAGCTCGGCGCGATGATCTTTGGTGGACCGGGAACATGTCTGCACTCTTCAAAGCCGACCGCGAACTGAGGAAATGCCGGTAAACTGTATAATGGGCTAGATAGGGGGTTTTCAACTTTATTGCATATCTCAGGCATTTTTTGGAATTTTTGCACCAAATTTTTAACATGGGGTTTTTGGGACCCCTTCTCATGAATGATGTCACTGTCATGGCGTTATTCGGGCCCAAAGGATGATTTCGCAGTCACTGCGAAGTCACTGTGCGAAATCACCCTTCAGGCCTGAATAATGCCATGACAGTGACATCATTCATGAGAAGGGGTCCCAAAAACCCCATGCTGAAAATTTGGTGCAAAAATTCCAAAAAATGACTGTTTTACAAGCGTGCGTTGTGCAGTTCCTACGCAAGCTCGTAAGTTCGCGAATTTTCAATATTTTCACTCCAGATTTTCAACATTGCCATTTTACCACACCTCCTTATGAGCAGTACAGCTGTCATTGTTCATATCCTGCCCAAAATATGTTTCCACCCATGTAGCGCACAATGGCGCAGTTGGTGTGCGAAATCAATGTATGGGATGCATTAAGAAAATCACAGTGACACTGTTCATTAGCAGAGGTCTTAAAATGGCTATGTTGAAAATTTGGTGAAAAAATTCCTAAAAATGACTGTTTTACGAGCGTGCGTGTGCAGTTCCCACGCACGCTCGTAGGTTTGTGAATTTTCAATATTTCCACTCCAGATTTTCAACATTGCCATTTTACCACACTTCCTTATGAGCAGTACAGCTGTCATTTTTCACATCCTGCCCAAAACGTGTTTCCGCCTATGTAGCGTACAATGGGGGTAACAAAAAGGTCATGCTGAAAATTTATTGTGCAAATACCAGCAATCGCACAGGGCATTAGGGTAACGTGCCATACGTGCCAAACACCACTGCAAATACCTGCAAGCGAATGTTCGGCATTGACAAATGCTTGTTCTTACTAGTACTGGTCTGCTACCCCACCCCACCCCCACCCCGCTGAGCTTCTGTGCATTGCCAACAAGGAAATGAGGAGACCAGGACAGAGACAGGTTAGTTTTCAATTTTTTTAATAAAATAAGGTGAAGCCGTGTGTATTATCCCCTTTCTGCTTTCTTTCGGAGCAGGGAAAGCAGCAAAAGAAAGGCAGTAATAGCGTGTGACCAGGGCATGAGAAACGGACAAGAATACAGATCGGGCAGAAAGATGGAGATGAAAAGTATTAGATAATCAGTAGGCTTTTTTTTTTCTTTGTTCTATTTCTACACCCCATTGTTCCAGTTTCTTTTTTCCTTAATGTCCTGCCAGTGGAACAGCGGAATGCAGAAGTAAGGAAAGACGATGCTGCAGAGAAAGATGAAAACATGTACTGCCGCTAATACTGGAGTGCCCAGCTACGTACTGCGCTAATGTTTGGCTCTACAGAAAGGCTTTGGGGATGTATACGCTGGGTACAGCAAGGCATTTTGCATAGGCTATGTTACTCATTTTTTTTTTTTGTGGGAGGTAGGCACTGTATGTGAGACAGCCAGGCAAGCAGCACTAAGGACTTTAGCTGCTGTGAAGAGTTGCGTGATGCACTTTGAAATCCTCAGTGAGAATGGGAGGTTCAGTGAAACCGATCACTCTGATTCTCACTTTTCTTTTTCTATGTGTGGCATTGGACAAGAGGTAGAGGTACTGTAATTAAACACAAAAAAAAGAAACGTAGGTAGAAATGAGCAGTATGGTCAGGCCGATGTTTTTAGGGGGGAGGCCAGTATTTCTCGCTAAGCAAGAAAAAAAATGGCGTTCATTTCAAATTAAATTGGGTGTTTTTGGCTAATGAAGAAGCAGGGAGGGCACAGGGATACCAAGTGGGTGAAGGGGCAAGCTAGGCTGGTACTTTTAATACTCGGGCTCTGTTGCCTGATAGATGCCCGCCTTGGCAGGGCTATCAGCCAATCAGAGCCCAGAGATTTTATTGCCCATTTTCAAAAAAAAAATAACAGGTAGGAAACAACCAGCAACTAGGCTTATCATTCCATCTCAGGATTCCAGTGACATCATAAGTTACGCGAGCGCTGCTCTTGTGGTTTATGATGTCACCAGAATCCCTTAATGGAATTACAGCCTTGTTATTGATGATTTTGTATTGTTCTATTTATTATCAATATGAAAACTGCAAACTAATACATAGAGACATAGAAACTGATGGCAGATAAGGGCTGCTTGGCCCATCCAGTCTGCACATTTTCATTGTGATTGCTTTTGCTGTGTGAAAGGGAGATCCTGCCACTCTTGAGGACCAATCTTTTTCTTAAATCTGTTGCAACAGTTCTTTTATTTCTTAGTCTAATCCATCCTTTACAATTTCTAGTCCATAAAGTTGGCCACCTATGGGCACCCCCTTCCTTTTCTTGACTATGCTATAGTGTCCTTTAATTTTCCTTTTCCCCTCTCAGGTCCTCGTACAGGGAAGTTATTGTTGTGACCACCAAACTGATGTAAAACAACAGGCTGTGTTCCTCATTATGTTGCTTGCACGCATGTGCAAGAAACATAGTGCCATCATCGGAGATTTCGGAGGTGTGTCACCTCCTCCTCCAATTCAGTCAGTGAGCTGGCAGGCGCAGCTCCTGTAAGCCAATGCATTTTGGAGCTGTCTGCAGCGCGCTCCAAAATGCAGTAACACTCTGATTGAAAGGGGAGCTACGCTTCAGTGAGACACCGATAGCGTAGCTCCCCCAGCGCGCAGGCATGCCGCGCGCCCGCGTCCTGTGTAGCCAGCGGTGCCCAATCCCTGCCGGCTGAGCTGCTGTCGTCTCCCCGTAGCTGGTGCCACGCTGGGAGCCCACCCCAGTGTGGCAATCAGTGTTTGGCCGACGGGGTGCCCAATCCCCGTCGGCTGGCGCCCCCCTCCCCATCCTTGTGCCCACGCTGGAGCCCACCCCAGCGTGGCAAACGTCCTCGTAGTCTTTTTTTTTTTAAATTGTTTGGCGATGGGGTGCCCAATCCCCGTCGGCTGAGCGCTTCCATCCTTGTGCCATGCTGGGGCCACCCCAGCATGGCAGCATCTCGGTCCCTCGTAGTCTTTTTTTTTTTTAAACCTGTAAAAACGGTCCCGCGACGCGTCTCCGACCCCCACAACCCGCACCCACCCACTGCGCACCCAGCCTCCCACACCCCCTCACCCCATACTTACCTCCGGACTCGGTAGCGACGATCTTGGTGGACCGGGAACACGTCTGCACTCTTCAAAGCCGACTGCGTACTGAGGAAATGCCAGTAAGTTGTATAATGGGCTAGATAGGAGGTTCAACTTTATTGATATCTAAGGCATTTTGAGAATTTTTGCAGCAAATTTTCAACATGGGGTTTTTAGGACCCCTTCTCATGAATGATGTCACTGTCATGGCGTTATTCGGGGCTGGAAGGGTGATTTCGCGCAGTGACTGTGCAGTGACTGCGAAATCACCCTTCGGGCCTAAATACCACCATGACAGTGACACCGTTCATGAGAAGGGGTCCCAAAAACCCCATGTTGAAAATTTGGTCCAAAAATCCAAAAAATGACTGTTTTACGAGCGTGCATTGCGCAGTTCCTACGCAGGCTCGTAAGTTCGTGAAATTTCAATATTTTCACTCCAGATTTTCAACATTACCATTTTACCACACCTTCTTATGAGCAGTACAGCTGTCATTTTTCACATCTCACCCAAAATGTGTTTCCGCCCTTGTAGCACAGAATGGTGCAGTTGATGTGCGAAATCAATGTATGGGACAAATTAAGAAAATCACAGTGACACTGTTCATGAGCAGAGGTCTTAAAATGGCTATGTTGAAAATTTGGTGAAAAAATTCCTAAAAGTGACTGTTTTACAAGCGTGCGTTGCGCAGTTCCTACGCAGGCTCGTAAGTTCACAAATTTTCAATATTTTCACTCCAGATTTTCAACATTGTCATTTTACCACACCTTCTTATGAGCAGTACAGCTGTCATTTTTCACATCCTGCCCAAAACGTGTTTCTGCCCAGTAGCGCACAATGGCGCAGTCGGTGTGCAAACTCAATGTATGTAACACATTAACAAAATCACACTGGCACTGTTCATGACCAGAGGTCTTAAAATGGCTATGTTGAACATTTCGTGAAAAATTTCCTAACAATGACTGTTTTACGAGCATGCGTTGCGCAGTTCCTACGCATGCTCGTAAGTTTGCAATTTTTCAATATTTTCACTTCAATGACTTCCAAATACCTAAACAGCACATATAAGCAAGCAACATTCTGCATTGACAAATGCTTGTTTTTATGTTGGCTTGCCGCGCTTGTGCACAGGTCAACATATTGGGAGAGTGGAGATTTGGAGGCGCGGCTGCTGTTGGGCGAATGCAGGGCACGCATCAGTAGGTGCGTCCCTCATTCCCCAATAAGCCAGCATGCTAGCGCTGACACCAACATTATGTAAAGTGGACACAACTTGTAAACAAAGTGCCGCTGCAATCAGAGATAAGCTGCGTCATGCAGCGGCATAAAGACCGCCTCCCCATCGTGCCTTTCCAAGTGAAACATTCCAATAAACATGGCGCGGAAGCCGCCGCATGGCGGTGAAGCCGGCACGCGCCCATGTGGCGATCGCCGACAGGGAGCCCCTGTCGTCATCACCTAACTGTTGAATGCCGAGGGGTGCCCAATCCCCCTCGGCTCGTGCTCCCCGACTTTGTTTTGCGGCAGGGTGCCCAATCCCGGCAGCATTACCCACCATGTTGTGTGCCGACGAGGGTGCCCAATCCCCCGTCGGCTGGTGACTCCAAACCCGCCCTTGGTGGCACACTGGGAGCCCACCCCAGCGTGCCCAAACTGTCCTGCAACGTTTTCTGTACCTAGAATACGAAAACGATCCTCTCGTAGTCTAGGGTCCGCCCTCCCCCCCCAGCCACACCCACCCACTGCGCACCCTGCCTCCCCTCACCCCCCTCACCCCATACTTACCTCCGGAGTCCGCAGCAACGATCTTCAGTGGACCGGGAACACGTCTGCACTCTTCAAAGCCGACCGCAAACTGAGGAAATGCCGGTAAGCTGTGTAATGGAGTGAATAGGGTTTTTTCAACTTTGTTGCATATCTCAGGCATTTCTTGGACTTTTTGCACCAAATTTTCAATATGGGGTTTTTGGGGGCCCTCCTCATGAATTCTGTCACTGTCATGGCGTTTATCGGCCTCAAAAGGTGATTTTGCAGTCACTGCGCGAAATCACCTTTCAGGGCCCATTAACAAAATGACAGTGGCAGTGTTCATGAGGTGCCCTCTTAAAAAGCCTAAGTTCCAAATTTGGTGGAAAAAATCCAACAAATGCCTGTTTTACTAGCGTGCGTTGCGCAGTTGCTACGCAGGCTCATAACTTGCATTCACAATATTTTACTGCCGGATTTTCAGCATTGTCATTTTTGTACACCTCCTTGTGAACAGTGCAGCTGTCATTTTCCACATGCTGCCCGAAATGTGTTTCCGCACTTCTGGCGCACAATAGCACAGTCGCTGTGGGAAATCAGTGTTTGGGCCAGATTATGAAAATGACAGTGACACAGTTCATGAGCAGAGGATCTAAAATGCCTATGTTGAAAATTTGGTGATGATACTCCATAAAATAACTTTATTCTGAGCATCGTTGGCAGATTACCGCAGCGCTCGTGCATCACAGTATTTGTGATATTTTCAGTCTGGATTTTCACCATTGCCATTTTTCCACACCTCTTGATGAACAGTACTGCCGTCATTTGACATATCATGCCCAAAATGTGTTTTCGCACTTCTGGCGCAGAATAGCATGGTTGCTGTGCGAAATCACTTCTTGGGACACTTTGAGGAAATAACAGTAACACTGTACATGAGCAGAGGTGCTAAAATGCCTATGTTGAAAATTTGGTGCCGAACGCCCATAAAATGGCAGTGTTGCAAGCATGCATTGCATATTTCCCACGCACCCTAGTAGCTTCGAAAATTTGGTATATTTACATGCCACATTTTCAACACTGGCATTTTTTCCACCTCCTTATGAACTGTGCAGCTGTCATTTCTCACATCCTGCTCGACATGTTTTCCCGCACTGCACTACCAAACACCCAAAGGGACACCCTAATGCTTGTCACTTTCTGCAGGGTGGGGGTGGGTTGGCATCAGTTCAGTACTTCACTGCCATTCCTATGATGCATCTGTCTAACTCCTGCACTACCAATGCCAATGCCAGCAAGCCAATATTCGGCATTGACAAATGCTTGTTGGGTTTAGTATGCAATGGCACTATGTCATGAAATACCTTGATGTATATGCCTTATGTGTATGAAACCTGTAAATGTTGAAAATATCATGGCACTAGGTGTTTTTGATAAAGGTAAAAAGTACTAGGTGACTGTGTTATAGAAATGCAGTTACCTGGGTAGAGATATCAGAACCCCCCCCCCTCATTGTTTTGTTAAATGCATGTAAATTGCAAATTGTTTGAGAGGCCCTTTGGTACCATCCATTCCTGCTGTAAACTGAGCCAGTCTGAAATTTCATCGGGATTTGCATATACATCCCATGATTCTTTGCATTATGGAGGTATGTGTGATGTTGTGTTTCTTTGAAATTTGGCTTTATTGCCAGTGCCCTTTTGGGGTAACCCTTACTTCATTGCTTCTGCACTGAGATTCTTTGTCTTTAGCTTGTTTTTTATTAATTTATTTATTTTTTCTATTTGAGCCCCCCCATCACCCAAACACACAAGACAAACATAGGGATGAAATGGTTTTCACTAAAATGTTAGATCAGTAGATGCTAAGTGCAGAGGAAGGACATGCATAGTCTGTTGCTGCAAACTGATGTATTGAAGAAGGGATATGCCGTTGTTGAAGGTTATCTCTGTATTTTAAATAAACATCACACAGAGATTGTGTGTTGAACCTGAAGTTCTGCATCTGGTCCGTCTGTTATCTCACAACCCCTCCACATGCTGCAGACCCTCCTTGGTCTACGGCACTGTTTCTTCTACCCTTATGATTCCCTTGTGCCTATCCCAGGCATTTTTGAATTCCACCACTGTTTTTGGCCCCTACTGCCTCCACTGGAAGACTGTTCCAGGCACCCATAACCCTTTATGTGACAGAGTATTTCCTCACATCTCTCCTGAATCTACGCCCCATCCAACGTCAATTCATGACCCCTTGGTCTAGAGCACCCTTTCTCTGAAAAATACCTCCCACCTGTACCTTATTCACACCCGAGAGGTTTTTAAAGGTTTCGATCATATCCTCCCTTCTCCCTCCTCTCCTCCAGGTGTATATATTGAGCTCCTTTAGCTTCTCCTTGTAGGGCTTTTGACACAGACCTCACACCATCTTGGTAGCCCTCCTCTGGACTTCTACTCTGTTTACGTCCGAGCTGTGGTCTCCAAAACTGGACACAGTACTCCAGGTGGGATCTTACCAATGACCCATATAGGGGCAACACCACTTCCCTCTTCCTGCTGGTAATATCCCTACCTATGCACCCTAGCATCCCACTAGCTCTCCCAATTGCTTCGTCACATTGTTTGGTCACCTTTAGGTAATCCTATATGATTACCCCAGGTCCCTTTCCTGCTTGGTGGTTGAAAGTATCTCTCCCCCCCCCAATCTGTACTCCACCCCCGGGTTTCTACGACCCAAGTACATTACTTTGCACTTTTTTGCATCAAACCTCAGCTGCCAAACTTTTGACCACTACTTCAGCCATTTTAAATCTCTTAGCATCCTTTGCACCCCACCCCTGGGTGTCTACTATGTTGCAGATCTTGGTGTCATCTGCAGAGAGGCAGACCTTCCTTTCCGGCTCCTCTGCTATGTCACTAATGAAGACATTAAAGTGGACTGGCCCCAGTACTGACCCCTGATGTACCCTGCTGGTTACTCTCCCCTGCTCTGAGTGAACTCCATTTTATCACCACCCTCTGCCTCCTATCCTCTAACCAGTTTCTTACCTAGGTTACCACCTCACTGCCCCCATGCTACCCAACTTGTTCACCTGTCTCCTGTGTGGAATGGTGTCAAAGGGCTTGCTGAAGTCTAGGTAGACCATGTCCACTGCCCCTCGCTGATGCAACACCTTGGTTACCCAGTCAAAAAAATCTATCAGATTTGTTTAGCACGACCTTCCCTCTGTGAAACCATGCTGCCTCAGATCCTGCAGTCCTTTGGGTTCCAAGTATTCCACAACCCTTTCCTTTTATAGTGGTTCCATTAATTTCCCTACCACCGAAGTCAGCCTGACAGGCCTATAGTTGCCTGCCTCCTCCTTGCTAACACTTTTGTGAAGTGGGACTACGTCCAGTCTTCTCCAGTCCTCCAGGGCCATGCCAGTGAACTGTTAAACAAGTCTGCCAGAGGTTTAGCCAGCACCTCCATGAGTTCCTTCAGCACTCTTGGATGCATCCTGTCTGGTCCCATGGCTTTGTCCACCCTCAGATTAGTGAGTGTTTTCTTGACCTTCTCAGAAAAGGAACTGGAGTCCAAGTCCCTCCCCTCAAAGCTCTTGGTGCTCCCTTCCCTTCCCCTTCTACTGTGAACATTGAGCGGAAGTATTTGTTTAAAATGTTTACCTTTTCTTGGTCCTCCTCTGTACAGTGCCCCCCCAACTGCACAATCCCTCCCTTTATCTTCCTTTTCTCGCTAACATACCTGAACAATGTCCTGTTCCCTTTTGACATGGCCTGGGCTATTCTTTCCTCAGTTTGCATCTCTGCATTCTTTACTGCTTTGCCTGACTCCCTCCATTGCCCTAGATGAACTTCCCTATCCTCCTCTCTCTGGGTCTCCTTATACCTTCTAAATGCCATGGTTTTTGCCTTTACCTTTTCTGCCACCTCCTTCAAGAACCATAATGGTCTCCTCCTCTGTCTGCTTTTGCTTACTTGTTTGACGTACAGGTTTGATCCCTTTACTATGCCCTGTTTAGTCGGGCCCATATGCCCTCCACGCCACCCAGGACATCTCTCCCAGCCAGGTGCTTTCAGAGCTATTCTCCCATCCTTGTAAAGTCAACCCTTCTCAAATCCAGGTCCCTTGCCCTTGTGTGGTTAGATTCCACTGCTGTTCTTAAACTAAACCACACTGTGCAGTGATTATGACTTCCCAACCCGATGTCTGCAACACTGTTCCTATTAGTAAGCACCAGGTCGAGTATTAGCCCACCCGAGTGAGTTCACCAGCTAGCTGCCTGAGGAGTGACCCCTGCGGGGAGTCCAGGATACATCTACTTCTAGCTGATACTGCAGCAGGGAGGCTCCAATCTACATCAGGCAGATTAAAGTCCCCCACCAGCACCACCTCCCCTTTTCAGTCATTTTGCCAATAGCCTCTAACATTTCTTTGTGTGATCCCACTACTAGAGACAGAGTGCATATGTATATCTGTGTGCTAGACACTTGAAATAGTCATTCTGCATATGTGTGAATCCAAAGGCCATGTAATCACCACTCACTTTGGATTCACACATGCAAAATTAATATTTTAAGTATCTAGCACACAGACACACACACACACCCATACACACACTCTTTCCCTAGTTCTCTTTGGTTAGACATCTGACACTTGATAATTTTTAGACTCACTTCTAGACAGTATTAATTTTGTTACATTTGACCTTCACAGAGCTAGACTTTTACAGGCAGTTTCCTTATTTCTAGCTGTTTTCATTTATAATTATTTCATAGATACATAGCTGCATAGACACTGTCGGCAGATTTATTTATTTATTTAGTTTTTGTTAACCAGGTAGGTGCACTAGCCATAAAATGACTGTTTTCAGGCACGACCAGGGAGAGTACAACAAAAAGAGAACAGTTGAACAACAGCAACATGGGTACAACAATACAAATATAGGAACAGTACAGCAGTGCTACAAAAATACAATGGGTAGAAACAACAAAAAATAATGGCAAGCATTATACAGATAATGGCAGTAAGATATATAATAAGTGCAGAAACCACGGACCCGACCTGTGTGAGGAAAGGTTAATAAAATAGTAAGGTTATATAGAGAGAATGTGAGGAATGTTCAAACATAACAAGAAAGATTGACAGAAGGAAGGTCAGGGGTGGTAATTGGCAAAACAACAGTGGATGGTCAGCAACAAGGTTCGAGAAGGAAGAGAGCTAGTAGTCAAGAAGTTATTTACAAAGAGAAGGAAAAATATGGGGAGGGGAAGAGGAGACAGTCTTGGAGCTGGATTAGAGCAGGGGTGACTTTACTGGTAAGTCTCAGGAGCTTCAGGTTGGGTCAAAGCATGTACAAGCATCAGCTAAGGATAGATAACGACGACATTCACTTTTAAATCCAAAGTGAGACTGAGACAGCCAGAGGTTGAGTGGAAGAGCATTCCATAGCCTGGGAGCAGAGAACTGGAAGGCCCCTATGCCTTTAGTAGTCCGACATCTCGGAACATAGAGCAAGGATTTGTCAGCTGATCGCAGGCCATGGGAGGATGGTTGAGGGACCAGCAATGCCGCCAGCTGGGATGGTTTTTTTTCCTGGATGATCGAGTCCATTAGTGATCCAAGGTAGTATTGTCTACTGGCAGAGGGTGAGAGCCAATTCAGATCCTTATAAAGAAGGCAGTGATGTTTGAGTCAAGGCGATGAAGAGGCAAATCGGCATATATTGTTATAAGTTACGTCCCATTTTAGTAGGAAGGTTTTATGGGCAGAGGTAAGAATAGAGGCACCATAAGTAAGGGTTGGGAGCAGAATACCTCGGGCAATTGCTAATTTGGCTGAGGGTGTAAGCATGTAGCTCATTTTGTAAGCTACTCCCAGTTTCGAGTTTATAGATTTGCATGAGGACTGAATGTGAAGATTAAAATCCAGGGATTGGTCCAGCAGGATCCCAAGGTACTTGAAGGAAGTAACATTTTCAAGTGGAAATCCTCCTGGGTGAAGAACCTCCAGCAAACTAGAACAGGCCTTATAAGGGCATACGGCCCACCCAGTCTGTCCATTTGAATTTGTAAGTTCACTTTTTGTTTTCCTAGAAGTCTGTTGCCCCTTACCCCTGACCTCCAGAATTCCCTTATGTTTATCCTATGCATTCTTAAATCCCGTGATTGTTTCAGCCCCACTACTTCCTCTGGCAGGGTGTTCCACTTGTCCACCACCCATTCTGTGAAGAAATTCTTTCTCACTTTTCCTCTGAATCACCCTCCTTCCAACTTCATCGCATGCCCTCTAGTCCTAGAACATTTTTTTCACTGAAAAATAGCGTATTCCTGCACCCTGTTCCTCCCTGTAAGATACTTGTATGTCTCTGTCATATCCCCTATCTCTATCTTCTCCTCCAGGGAGAACATATTCAAGGCCTTCAACCTGTCCTCATAGGACTTGTGATGCAATCCATGTACCATCTTTGTTGCCCTCCTCTGAACCTTCTCTACCCTGCCTTTGTCCTTATGAAGGTAAGGTCTCCAGAACTGTACACTGTACTCCAGGTGGGGCCTCACTAGTGTCTTGTATAGTGGAATTATGACCTCCCTTTTCCTGCTGGTGATGCCCCTGCCTATGCATCCCAGCATCCTATTTGCTTTACCTGCTGCCTTATCACACTGTTTCCCTACCTTGAGGTCATCAGAGATGATAACCCCAAGATTCCTTTCCTGCTTGGTGCATGCTATATCCTCACCCCCCAACTGATATGTTGTTCCAGGGTTTTTGTGCCCCATATGCATTATCTTGCACTTCTTTGCATTGAATTTCAACTGCCAAACCCCTGACCATTCTTAAAGTTTCTGCAGGGCCCGCCTCATTCTGTCTACACCCTCTGCTGTGTCCACTCTGTTACACAGCTTTGTGTCATCAGCGAGCAGGGAAATCCTGCCTTCTAGGTCCTGTGCAATGTCACTGATGAAGACGTTGAATAGGACCAGTCCCAGCACTGATCCCTGTGGTACTCAACTGGTCACTCTTCCCTCTGTGGAGTGACAGCCATTTACCACCACCCTCTGTGTCCTGCAGCCCAGCTAGTTACCTACCCACCGCAATACTGTCCTGCCCATTCCCATATTCCCCAGTTTGTTTAATAGCCTTCTATGTGGCACAGTGTCAAAGGCCTTGCTGAAGTCCAGATAGGCCACATTCACTGCCCTTCCCTTATCCACCTCCCTCACTGATGTGTGGTATTTATGTGTATAATGTGCTAGTGCTAGGTGTTTTAAATTAAGCTCTTTCTAAAGATAACTGCCTTTTTCCTTTTGAGAAAGGACCCTGTAGGTCCGAAAGCTTAAAGTTTTTTTGTAAATCTCTGTTGGTTCATTAAAAGGTATAAATCACCTAGTTTTGTGCAAAGGAGGGATAGTAAGGCTAAAAAGGGAAAGGGGAGGTGGGTTGGGAGGAAGAGGACCAAAAAAGCAGACATATTGAACAACTATTTTTGTTCAGTATTTACGGAAGAAGATGTAGGTGACGGGATGAAGATAAGGGACAAGAATGTAATGTAATGTAATGTAAAGTTTATTTCTATAAGGCGCCCTTACCAAGCTCAGGGCGCCTTTACAAAATTCCATAAACAGCATTAAAACCACAATAATAAATAACATTTTCTCCATAACAAATTTAACATAATTTACATCACTGAAAATGCTTGATTAAAAAGGAAAGTCTTTAGGGCTTTTTTAAAACCCTCCACAGTCAGGCTATTTCGTATCTGGCAAGGTAGAGAATTCCACAGGGTAGGAGCCATAAAGGGAAATGTTCTTCCACCAGATGTTTTTAAGGTTACCCTGGGAATCTCTAGCAATCCCTCACCAGAGGATCGGAGGGAGCGGGAGGGGCAGTAAGAAGTCAGGAGTTCTTCCAGGTAGTGGGGTCCCAACCCGTGTAGGGCTTTATAGGTCATCAACATGACCTTGAAAGTGATCCACCACTGTACAGGCAGCCAGTGCAACTCACGAAGCACAGGTGTTATGTGGTTGGACCTTGGGCTTCCAGTCAACAACCTAGCCGCCACATTTTGCACCAGCTGCAAGCGGCGAATCTCCACTCCCGGCAGCCCTAGATAGAGGGCATTACAGTAATCAAGATGACTGGTAACAAAGGCGTGGACCAGGGTAGGAAGATCCTCTGATGGAACCAGGTGTTTTACCTGTGCTATATTCCTTAGATGGAAAAAGGATGATTTGACCACGGTCGACACCTGCACCCTCAGGATCAGGCCCTCATCAAATATAACACCAAGGTTACCTACCTGGCCAGATGCCATAACGGAGTCCCCCCAGAAATAAACCTGAGGGTTTTTCCGCCCATGAACTTGACCTCCTCACCCCCGGTTACACCACCAATACCTCTGTTTTCCCCGGGTTCAACTTCAGCCAATTGGTACTCATCCAATTCTGTATCTCCAGGAGGCAGTTGTTAAACAATGTACTTGACTCAGACTCCTGCTTGGGCACAAAAGATATATAGAGTTGAGAATCATCGGCATAGCAATGAAACTTCTACCCATATTGTCTTATAATGTCCCCCAATGGGAGTATGTACAGCGCAAATAACATGGAAGACAGCACCGAACCCTGTGGCACCCCACAGTGTAGGCAGTGAAAGGCCAAAGAATAAACCCCTGACACTACTTTCTGGGTCCTACCCTGCAGGAATGATTTAAACCAACTGTGGACCACCCCCCTTAGTCCACAGAGAAACCACAGGCATTCAAGCAGCACCCCATGATCCACGGTGTCAAATGCTGTTGAGAGATCAAGGAAAACCAAGATAGAATGAGTTCTCCAATCTCTCACCATCAGGAGATCATTTAGTACCCGCACAAGAGCTGTCTCAGTACTATGCCATTTCCTGAAGCTAGATTGGGAGGGTCATAGATACTATGGATGGTTAAATGGTCCTCCAGCTGCAAGGCGACCACCTTCTCGATAATCTTTCCCAAAAAGGGAAGATTTGAAACTGGTCTGTAGTTTTCTGGGCAGTCAAAATCAAGGGAGGGTTTTTTCAAAAGGGGGCATACTATTGCCTCCTTCAAGGGATCAGGAAAGATCCCTCTCTCCAGTGACACGCAACTATCCCAGTAAGGATCGGGATAATAACCTCTACACACCCCACAAGTAGGTGAGTAGGGCCCAGATCCAATCTACAGCAGGTTGGACGCAAAGTCTGGATGATCCTCACTATATCCATAACTGTCGGTTGACTGAAGGTGAACCAAGTTAGTGGGGTATTTGTGTCCCTCGATTGATCACTGCAAGACCCAATGGGGAGATGCTGGCTGATCTTATCCTTGACAGTGGATATCTTATCAGCGAAGAACATCGTGAATTCCTCAAACTGTAACTGTGAGAACGCTCGACCAGCTTGAACAGACTGGATTGCACAGTCTGTCCACAGTCCAGAAGAGCTGGGCTGGTCTATTCCTCGCTGTAGCAATTTCTCTGGACAGGAACTCTGCCTTCTTATGGGAAGTTGCTAACTGATAGATCTTATAATGATCTAACAGTCTAAGCTTGTCCACTTCCAGTGAGTTTTCCGCCAGCGTCTCTCCAATCTTCGGCCCTGTCTCTTCAACCCACGGATCTCCTTGGTAAACCGCAGGGCCCCCGGGTGGAGAGTACAGGGATGAACATGGACTGGAGCAATGACACCCAGGGCCCTCATGACTGCCCTATTACAGGCTAGCACTAAGGATCCTGGGTCGGTGCTATCCATTGGAAATCCTGAGAAGTCCAGCTCCGTCATTAGGTCTTCTGAGGTAACTCCTCCCAAAGGACAGAACTGTACTATCTCCTTAGGGGCAGGCCTCTTTCGGGGGGCTACAAAACTGAACCTCAGGGCATGATGGTCAGACCAACTGATGGGCTCCACCTCCACACCAGAGACTTCCATCCCCAGATGGAATATCAAATCCAATGAGTGTCCCCCCGATGGGTTGCAGAGGTAATAACCCATGTCAGGCCCAATGAATCCATCAATTGGAGGAGGTTTTGTCCAAAAGGTGCAAGTTCATCGTCGATCCAGGCATTGAAATCCCCCAGAATTAACCATCGGGGGATTCCAATACCCTCTCGGCGATGAAATCCGCAACCTCCCTCAGGAATTCCCTCCCATCACCTGGTGGACGATAAATGAGAAGTATTCTGAAGCCTGCACCTGCACCCACAATACACTCAAAGGAGTTGGTATATCCAGCTGGTATCTCCCTGAGGTCCAGTTCCTGTCTAAAACAGACAGCAACTCCCTTGCCCCTACGGTCCACTCTCGGGCAGTGAATCACCGAGAACCCGGCCAGAACCGCGGACTTCAAAATAGGGCCAGCATTTTCATCAAGCCAGGTCTCGGTGATGCAAGCTAAGTCCAGAGATATAACAAGATCTGCCACCAAAGCAGTCTTGTTTCAGATAGACCTAGCATTGCTTAACACCGCCCTAAAGGGACGAGACTCCAAGAACATTAAAGAAAGGGAGGTGGACACTAGTCCTTTTACAGACGAGAGAGTCCTCAAGGAACAAGCACAATTAAAAGTAGACAAGGCAATGGGACCTGATGGAGTGCACCCTAGGATAGTGAGGGAGCTCAAGGAGGTGCTGGCTGCTCCTCTGACAGCTCTGTTCAACCTATTACTAGAAACAGGGGACGTTCTGGAGGAGAGCAGATATGGTCCCACTACACAAAAGTGTAAACAAGGAGGAAGCAGGAAATTACAGGCCTGTCAACTTGACTCTGGTAGTAGGTAAAGTAATGGACTCGCTACTGAAGGAAAGGACTGGGGAATACTTTGTAACGAGTGAATTACAGGATCCGAGGCAATATGGGTTCATGGGGGAGGTCTTGCCAGACAAACCTGATTGAGTTCTTTGACTGGGTGATCAGGGAAGTGGATCAGGGAGGAGTGGTAAATGTGGCCTACCTGGATTTCAGTAAGGCCTTTGACACCATTCCACATAGAAGACTGGTGGGCGAGCTGGGCAACCTAGGAGTAGGTCCAAAAGTAATAAAATTGGTAAGAAGTTGGCTAAGCAATAGCAGTCAGAGGGTGGTGGTAAAAGGGGTTCACTCTGGAGAATGCAAGTTGGCAAGCGGGGTGCCACAGGGGTCAGTACTAGGCCCGGTCCTCTTCAGTGTCTCTATTAGCGACACTGCAAAAGGGCTGGAGGGGAAAGTATGCCTGTTTACGGATGACACAAAAATCTGCAACAGAGTGAAAACACCAGGGGTGTGGAAAGAATGAGGGATGATCTGAAAAAGCTGGAAGAATGGTCAAGAGAATGGCAGCTGGGTTTCAATGAAAAAAAGTACAAAATCATGCACTTGGGACAAAGAAACGCAGGGGCAACGTACCAATTGAGCGGGGAGGTATTAGCAACCACAAAACAGGAAAGGGACCTAGGGATAATCATTTCTGATGATCTGAAGGTAGCCAAGCAGTGTGATAAGGCAGTGGGGAAGGCTAGCAGGATGCTTAGATGCATAGGGAGGGGCATCACCAGCAGAAAGAGGGAGGTAGTATTACCCCAGTATAAATCACTGGTAAGACCCCACCTCAAGTACTGTGTCCAGTTCTGGAGGCCCCACCTCCAGAAAGACATAGCTATGGTGGAGGCGGTACAAAGAAGGGCTACCAAAATGGTGCAGGGCCTGCATCAAAAGCCCTATGAGGAAAGACTCAAGGACCTAAATATATACTCACTAAAGGAAAGAAGAGACAGGAGGATATGATAGAATTATTCAAATACCTCACAGGTATTAATAAAGTACAGTAAGGTAGCATTTTCCATAGAAAAAGATGCTCCAGAACAAGGGGCCACACCATGAAGATGGAGAGGGGGAGGCTCAGAGGAGATGTGAGGAAATACTTCTTTACGGAGAGGGTGGTGGAAGCCTGGAACAAGCTCCCAGCAGAGGTGGTGGGTGCCAAAACAGTAACAGGATTCAAGCATGCATAGGATAGGCTCAAGGGAACCTTAGAAGCAAGGCAAGGGTGGAGAAGACCAGAGATCGAGTAGGGTCTGCAGTGGTACAGTACGTAGGGAATACAGGGTAGACTAGGCGGGCCAAGAGGTCCTTATCTGCTGACAGCTTCCATGTTTCTATGTTACAGAGTTTTTGATAAGCTTGGGTAGCTTCTTTGGTGCAGAGTAAATAAGGGAGTTGGGAAGAGAAACCAGCTTGGAAGCATAGTTCTTTTTCAATTGTTAGCCATTGGGGTAAGTAACCCTATAAATTCTCTTGTGCATCCAAGCTCAGCTATCTGAGGTATTTGTTTGCTTTTGCTACCAGATAGTAAATTTTAAAGTGCAGGAGTCGAATGCCACCCTGGAGTTCGAGACTGCCAAGCTTATGATATGCTCTTTGACAGCCTTTGTTGGCCCAGACACATTTGGATATTATTGCATGGACTTTAGTAAACTAGGCCATGGGGAGGTCAACATTCAGGATATTTAAAGGGTATAATATCCCAGGCAAAACATTCACATTGGTGATAATTATACGGCCCCATAGTGTGAGTGGTCGTGAGCTTCATCTCACCAGGTCTTGCTGCATGGTTACAACAAGGTCAGCGAAGCTGTGTTTTTTTTTTTCATGGCAGCTTGGCTTCTAGCTAGTACAATAATTAAATACCTCAACTGTCTGGGAGACTGTTTTGCTAACGTTAAGCCTATAGTCAGAAAGGTTTCCATATTCTGTTTTGGCTTATAGGGCAGCTGATGGGGATGTCAGGGGGTTGGTGATGTACAGAAGGATGTCATCTGTGTACATGGAAAGTTTGTAGGAGTTCTGAAGTTTCAGTTTCATGGCAAGTGGTTCCAGATAAAGACTGAAAAGGAATAGGGTAAGAAGACATCCCTGGCTGGTGCCCCTGCAAAGTGCCACCGTATCAGAAAGAACACCACTTCAGTAAACCTTCACCTGAGGATTAGTGTACAATACTTTGACCTATTGAGTGAAAACTTCAGGAAACCCAAACCTGGCTAGTACATTGAAAAGAAATGGCCACAACACACAGCTGAAAGCTTTTTCTTCATCCAGTGAGACCGGGGGTGTCTGGCTTCCTGAACACACAGAAAATGTGTGTCAGCTTCCTTAGGTGGTCCAACGAGACTCTATGTGGCCTAAAGTCCACTTGCACTAGCCTGATCAAATGACCCCATACAAAGTTCACACTTTCTGCTAGGATCTTAGCCAATATTTTTATGTCCTGGTTAATAAGGGAGATGAGGGCCATCCTGTCAGTGCAGTGGTAGTGCCACCACCCGTGACACTGATGTCCCGGGTTCAGGAATGAGCCTGGGTCATCGAAGGCCAGCTGGGGGGGAGGAGGTCTGAGCATCTCATGAGACAGTCTCCTCCTTTGAGGGGGGAGGGCTGTTACATCGCCCTGTTACCGGTGCCTGTGGATTTACAAGCGGTGGCACGGGACTCATGGTGTGGGGAGGAGAGAATGCCAAGAGGCACTTGGCTAAGACGTGCACCAGCAGGTTGGACTCATATCTTTCATGCAGGCATCCTCAGCAGTAAGGTTTCAGGGACAAAAAGCAACAGAAAAAAACCTCTTTGTCATCGACGGCACAGGTTAGGAAGCAAAGGAAAAACCAGGAGTAGCTGTAAAGTTCACAAAAAATATTTATTTATACTAGCAGTAACATAAAAAATAAACTTGTTCAGAATAACTATTTACAAAGGAAGAATAAACAGTAGATTCATCAGAGATTTCATTCAATCTCTGTGTATCCAACTTTGCAAGCAATTGCAGCTCTGTCTTATAAGTCCTTCCATCCCCCATTCTTAACAAGCATCTTCCAAAGTGTTCTTGTGTATTTCAGGCAGGTGCTGGTAGAACACAGTGTGCCTGAGCTGAGGCCCCTTTTCCACAACTCTTCTGCAAAAGGCTTAAAAATTGCACTCAGGTAGCCTCTTGATTTTCCAATAGCTTATTTGCAATCACCTCAAACTATAATTATACACATTTCAAAAATTAACACTATATAATTTCTAAACAGAGGGATCATAATATCAGTTACATTTCCATATAATGATTTGCATACATTTTTATATCAGTAGATATGTAACAGAGAAAAAGACAAACAGCAAGGGAAGACTGAGAGACAGTGAGAGGCAAAGAACTGCGAGACTGTCGGGGTGTTCAAATCCTAGGTCTCACAGGAAAATTTGGTTGCGCAACCAGACAGACAAGAGACAGGAAAGGAAAGAAAAGAACAGATCCTTGCATTTAAACTCTCCATAACAACTGGGACAGGGTCCAATTCCACCCTGTCAAATACACCCCCCCCCCAAGAGGGAACCTGTTTTATCAAACAGGTTTCCAAAACATTCTAGTAATTCTCTACTAATATTAACTTTTATCAGAAATTAAGCAGATGTGCAGTATCCTTTTTCTGTAACAGTACTACAAACAGTAAAGTTTAAACTCATACATTTGTTTTTCTAGCTTCAGAACCCTCAATTCCTCATCCATATCTTGACAGAAAATCAACATTGCTATACTCTTTACCAGATTTGTGCATCACCTTGAATTTAAAAGGCTGTAGTGCCAGGTACTGCCTTGTGATTTTGGACTTTTTATCTTTCATTTGGTTAAGCCAACAGAGAGGATTGTCATCTGTTATAAGTACAAAGTCAGTTCCTAGCAAATAAAACTTAAGGGACTCCAAGGCCTACTTTGCTGCTAAACATTCCTTTTCAATAGTGGAGTACCTTTTCTCTCTGTCATGCAACTTCCTACTTATGCGCAGAATAGGATGTTCTTTCTCACCATATTTTGACTCAGGACTGCACCCAGACCTACCTCTGATGCATCTATTTGTAACAAGAATGGTTTCTCAAAGTCTGGGCTTCTTAAAACAGGGACTGAACAAAATGCAGCCTTAATGGCTTAAAAAGCTTTATCACACTCTGGGGTCCATTTCACATTATTTGGGAATCGTTTCTTCATGAGCTCAGTGAGGGGAGTAGCTAACTTAGCAAAGTTGAGAACAAATCTCCGATAATAACCAGCCAGCCCTAAAAATGACCTGACATGTTTCTTGGTTTTAGGGACAGGGCTGTTATCTACAGCTTCTATTTTAGAAACCTCTGACTTAACTTCTCCATTTCCTAACACATAGCCCAAATATTTGGTTTACTGCATGTCCAATGCACATTTGGTAGGATTAATAGTCAGACCTGCATTTTTGGTAGCTTGCATAACTGCTCATAGGTGTTCCAGGTGGCTTTTCCAGTCTGGACTGTACACTACAACATCATCCAGGTATGCAGCACAATAACCAGTGTGATGTGATCATATTACATACATGTACCGCTGGAATTTGGCTGGTGCACCATGGAAATCAAATGGCATGGTGGTGAACTGTTAGAATCCAACAGAAGTGTCAAATGTGGTTTTGTCTCTGGATTATTTAGCTAAAGGCATTTGCCAGTAAACCTTGGTGAGATAGAGGGTACTGATTTTCTTTGCACTCCCCAGTCCACCAAATCATCTATTCTAGGCATAGGATAACTGTCAAATTCTGACACTTGATTAAGTTTCCTAAAATCAAGGCAGATTCTAACACCTCCTTCTTTTTTGTTTATAATTACCATTGGAGATGACCAAGCACTCCTTGACTCCTCTATGATACCCAATTCTTTCATTTTTTGTATTTCCTTAACCAAGTCAGTACTTAACTGCTCTGGTAACCTATATGTCTTTTGTCTAATAGAACAAGCATTCCTTGTCCCTATAACATGCTCAACCCCTCTTGTTCAGCCTGGTACCATGGTAAAAGTGCTGTTAAATGTCTTTAGCACATTACGAATGTCTGCAGTTTGTTCTGAGGTTAAGGAAACGTTCACCTTTACAGCATCAGCAGTTACAGTTTGGTCCAGTCTATCATAAGCTACATCAATATCTTCCTTATCAGTTTCTGGTAAAACTAGCGAAACAGCTTTTGACATTTTTTCAACCCATTTCTTGAGACGGTTAGCACGGTATATCTTAATATGATTTTTCCTGTCAGGGGTCTCAGTCTTGTAGTCAATGGTGTTAGTAAGTCTAAGCACTTTACAAGGCCCTTGCTACTTGCTACTATTTTCTGTTGTGGGTAACTGTAGCAAAACCTTTTCACCTGGCTCAAAAACTTTTTCTTTTACCTCATGGTCATAATATACCTTATGCTGGTTTTGGGCCTCTTCCCGATTCCAATGGGCAATTTCAGCATATTTCGGCAGCTTCTTTCTTACAGCACACATATAAGATGTTATAGATTGTTTCTGAGTGAGGTTATCTTCCCATGTTTCTTTTATCACATCCAGTGTCCCTTGTGGCTGCCTACCATACAGCATTTCAATGATGAAAAACTTGTTGATGCCTGTGCCATTTCTCTGTAAGCAAAAAGTAGGTAAGGCAAGTATTGGTCCCAATCTTTCCCTTCCCATTTTACAAATCTTTTTAACATGCATTTTAGGGTTTGGATAAAATGCTCAACAAGACTGTTTGTCTGAGGGTGACAGGGGGAGGTTCTTATGGCAGTGATACCTAGAAGTCTGTACAGCTCCTTAAGTAATGCAGCACCAAAATTATTACCCTGATCAGTAATAATTTCTTTTGGTATGCCCACTTTGCTAAAACTTTTTGCAAGCTCTGCTGCCACTTTTGAAGCTGTGACAGTACCAACTGGAACAGCTTCTGGGTATCGAGTATCACTCACATACACCAGGGTAAATCTATTACCCTTTTTACTTTTGTCTAAAGGACCAACCACATCCATTGCAATTCTCTCAAAAGACACATCTATCGGGGGTAGGGGCACCAGGGGCACCTTGTCTTTTCTAGTGACTGGGGCTACTTTGTGACACTCAACACAGGAATTACAATAGGTAGCAACATCTTCATGAATTCCGGGCCAGTAAAATCTGTACAGCAATCTGGCAAGGGTGCAATCTCTCCCTGAGTGACCAGCCATAGGACTATCATGTGCTTTCTACAGTATAACAACTCTGTTCTGTACTTCTGTGGTACAACCAATTGTTCTGTCTGTTCCTGTGTCTGAGGTTTAACCCAAACTCTGCACAGTAACCCATTACATTTTTTAAATATTGGTCCACCCTGCCTTGGTTTCATCCCCAGCTGCTTAAAATAATCCTGGAGAGAAACATTGTTAGCTTGCTCTGAAAGAAAATCACAATCAGTAATCAGCTTAGTTTAAAAATTTTCATATTTTAACCCTTTATGTCCATTAGTCATTTGTTGCCACAGTTTCTTCAGGCATCGTCTTTCTTTCCTGGATTTCCGGATCTGGGAGCTGTGCTCAAACAAGTCCAAATCAAAGTCACTGAAAGGAAAAGTGTCTCCACCATTTGATATTTTCTTTGCCTGAGCACGTTACCACAGCTGCTGAAACTTCAGGATTTACTTCCTCTTTGATTAACTCAGAAAATCCTGGAAAGTCATTTCCAATAATCACGGGTATAGACAACTTAGGTACTACCCCCACTTTCATTTGTTGCAACACACCCTTAATGGTCAGAGTCACTTCGATGGCGGGGTAGTATCGAGTGTCTCTGTGGATGCAGATGACACCAGTACCTGGTCCTTTTGCACAGCATTTTCCCAGCACTTCAACATGCAGTAGGGTCTATCTGCTTTCCAAATCAATGAGTCCCTTTACAGTCACATCCCCCACCTTCACATCTATTAAGTACTTGCCCCAATTTACTAAGGGCACATCTGCTTCAGTGTCACTCTTCTTATGGCAATTTCTTGCAATATGACCTGTTTTATTACAGTTATAGCAAATAACTTGTTTGGGCACAGATTTGTAACCCCTACTAGAGTTCTTATCAGGCTTGGAGTTTAAATGGGAAAAAGAGGGTCTTACTAGTGCTTGGCTGTGACCTCGCAGCTGTGGCATTTGTCTGTCCATTTGGCAGTCCTTGGCCAAAGAAACAGCCTTTTCCCCACTTTCTGGTCGATGTTCCTTTACCCAAAGCTGCACATCTGTAGGCAGGATGCTAATGAATTACTCCATGGCAAATGTGTTGATGATCTGTGGGACTGTTTTGCCCTCTGGTTGGAGTCATTTTATCAGAAGTTCTCTGAGTTGGGTGAAGGCATCTTGAGGACTGTCGACTGAGTTGTACTTCAGAGATTGTAATCTCTGCCTGTAGGTCTCTCCTGAGATGTCATACCTTTTCAGGAGTTCACTTTTTACCAGGCCATAGTTTTCTGACTGTGCAGTGTCCATATTGCATTGTATTGTAGTTTTATTCGTTCGGCTAATAGCCATTACAATACAAAATATAATATTTTACAATTTTTGAACAGTTAAAATGTACAAAATATACATAAAAATTCCAATCTACAGGCAATACATAGCAGTGCATACTACCAAGGATATCACACAGTAATGTCTACTACTGTAATTATTTCTACTAGGTGATAAATAAAAACTATATTTCCCTGGTTATGCAACTTCTAGTAACTACTTAAACAGCAAGTAAGATTAATTATTCATAAAATGCTTAGAATCCAAATTAAGTTTCCCCTGAAAAGGAAATAAAAACATAGGCGTTAATTACCTCGGAGTCAAATTCACAGCTGGCCCCTTAATTATTTAATCACCATAATTACTCGTACCCTGTAACTATTCTAGAAGACCAATCTGTAGCACCTCTCACAGCTACTATATACTGTACAAAACATTTCTCTTGTCTACTAGTAGCACCATATTTCATTTAAGTAACTACTTATTGTAACAATAGTTATAAATATTTATAATCACTCAATGTGCATTTATAACAATAAAAATGTACTCCATTTAAAACAAGTCACCATGAAATACACAAAACAGAGTATTAACCCTGTTATAAGCTCTAAGGGAAAATTACATAATATCTTTCTGTCTTTTCCTCACATTTCTTTGTAGACATATATGCTTGTAAAATTTAACATTAAGAATTAAGTCAGCAACATCTTATACAAAGCTAAATTGAGTAAGCCCATTTCAATTCAGATATACAGATATCATAACAGAATAAAAAGACAAGGAAATCAGAGCCCATTTAGAGACCCCACCTGTTCTGAATTAGAGCGCAAAAAAAAAATAATGTTGCTAGTATAACACCCAATTGAAACCTAATCATATACAGAAATGATTAAAAAATGCATTAAATGTTCCATCCAGGTTTAACACATAGAAACAAGTGAGTTTTTGATAGTCCTATGTCCATGACAATAACTTTATAGCAAGGAGTCCCGTTTCAGTGTTTTAAAGTAAATATGAAAATATTTTATGCTGCTTGTATTCATCACCAATATGGGTCAAAAAGCATTGTTTAGTGGCTCTGAAAAATAGAATTGTAGCACATTGTGGGTAGGCCTAAATAGGCCTGTGCTGAACTTTGATCAATATAGCCCACATGAAATGCATTTAGCGGATCAAATTCATAATAGAGTCCTGCATAAAACCTCTCATTTCCAAGCAAAGTGTCAATTAAGCCAAAAGATCAGGTGCCATGACTCCAAATAGCTCACTCAAGGGAAAACATAACATCATGCAACCAAGGACCCAACTTTATATGCTATAAATAATACATTTTGAAAGCTAACAGACTAACATACTATTTGCCAGCAGATTAGGCCTTACGGTCTATCGAGTCTGCTCGAACCTTAGATCCTTAGTTGGGTGCCGAGACCCTCCCATCCCTTGTGCTCCAGAAACCCGTATCATCCATCCCCACCCCCCTGGGACAGGCCATCATCTGATACATACACTTTCTGTGTCTGTCCCACCCTCTCTTGAAGCCCTCCACTGTGGATCTCTGAACCAGCTCACCAGGCAGTGCATTCCAAGGGTCCATCACCCTCTCAGTGAAAAACCTCCTCCTCCTCCTCTTCCCCCTCACCCTTCCACCTTCCAACTTCAAACCATGCCCTCTGGTGATACCTCCCTGCTTTAGTCTAAAGATCCCCTCCATGTTTACCCTATTTATTCCCTTGAGGTACTTGAAGACCTCAATCATGTCCCCTGTCTCTCCTCTCTCCAATGAAAACAGGCAGAGCTCCCTAAGTCTGTCCTCATACGCCAAACTCTAGCCCTCGGGATCATCTTTGTTGCCTCCTCTGTACCCTCTCCAGGAGCTGTATGTCCTCTTCAAGTGTGGTCTCCAGTACTGTACACAGTACTCACGGTGTGGCTAACCAGTCCATTGTACAGCAGCAGAATCACTTCCTTGCTCCTAGAGGTGATCCCCTTACGATGCATCCTAACATCCTGTTTGCCTTGCTAGCTGCTCTCCTGCACTGCTCCAGAGTTATTCATACATGCATCCACCATGACCCCTAGGTCTTTTTCCCTATTAGGCCTCCAGCGCCTCCCCTCCAGGGTGTACCTGTGTTTAGGGTTTCCCACCAAGATGCAACACCTTGCACTTGGTGATAATTTCCATTTCCATGTAAGCCCAGCTTCCAGGGTGTCCAGGTCCTTGCAGGGCTAACCTCCTCTTCTCCTCAACTACTGCTCCCATCTTGAGTCATCCATAAGAGACTCATTTCACACCCTATACCCTCCCTGATGTCCGATATGTATGCATTAAACAGGATCGGACCCAGGACCGAGCCCTGCAGTACCCCACTACCAACCTCTCTAGGGTTCGAGAGCTCCCCACAGACCACTACTCTCTGAGTGCGTCCAGCTAGCCAGTTTTCAATCCATCTGTCCATCAAAGGGCCTACTCCTAACCCATCAGTTTCTCCACCAGACCATTGTGGGGGACAGAGTCAAACGCCTTGCTGAAGTCCAAGAATAATACATCCACAGGCTTACCCTGTCCAGTTCTGATGTTACCCATTCATAGAACTCCACAAGGTTGGTTTGACATGATCTACCTGGCACAAACCCATGTTGCCGCATATCCAGACCTCCCACCTCCTCCAAGTACACCCCTAATCGTTCCTTTAGTATACTCTCCATTAATTTTCCCACCACCGAGGTCAAACTGATGGGTCTATAGTTACCTGGTACTTCTCTCGACCCCCCTTTATGGATTGGTACCACATGTGCCTCTCACCAATCCCTAGGTACCCTCCCTGTCTCAAGTGACCTGCTGAAAAGCTCCACCAGGGGTGCAGCCAGTATGTCCGCCAATTCCCAGAGTACTCTCAGATGAATGCCATCCGGCCCGGGAGATTTGTCTTTCTTTAGGGCCTTGAGGGCTAACCACACCCTTTTGGCGGAGATAGCATCATCCGTCCCCTCCACCTTACTGGCCTTTTTATCCTTACCCAGATGTGACACCCCTGGGGTACCTCTCCCTCCCTCTTGCTCCATTTCTGTTGCTCCCCTGATCCCGCTTACTGATGTTTCTATCCCCTTCATGCCTTGCTTTGTAGATATCCCATCCCTCCCTAGTGAACACAGAGGCAAAGTACTCATTAAATACCTCTGCCTGGTCCCCGCCTCCACCCACCCTTCTTCTGATTCTCAATCTGCTGAGATGGCCCTTAGTTTTTCTCCGCTCCCCAATGTGCGGAAGAACCCTTTTCCCTCCATGTATCCCTGTGCCAGCCGCTGCTCTTTACTGGACTTTGCTCCCCTCACCATACGGGTGACTTTTCTAGATGCAAGCTGGTACATTTCTTATCCTAGCTCTCTTGTTGTTTTATATTTTTGTAGGCCGCCTTCTTTTCTCTGACTGCTACCTGTACCTCACTGGACCACCAGCATGGTTTATGTGACCTTGCTCCCTTACGTTTCAACTTAGCGCAGATCCTGACTGCCTCATGAAGTCCCCGGTTTATGACCTCCCATCTCCTTTCCACACTTGTCATTGAGGTAATCCCCTTCAAGTGATCCTTGAGAATATTTCCCATGCCCATAAAGTCTGCCCCCCTGAAGTCCACTGCCAGTGTCCTAGATCTCACCCCCTCCCCCATGCTTATTTGAAACCAGACAGTATTGTGGTCGCTCCCAGTCAGGGGGTCTTGTACAACCATGTCCCTTACCAGATCCCCATCTGCCAGAACCACATCCAGGACATGCCCCTCCCTTGTGGGCTCCATCACATGCTGTGTTAAGAACACATCCTGGAAGCCATCCAGCAGCCTCTGCTCCTTGGCCACCTTAGAGGACATGGTTCCCCAGTTTGTACCTGGCATATTAAGGTCCCCCATCAACACCATTCCTTCCCTTTTGGTCCACACTGGGCAATGATGTTGTCAGCAAACCATCCTCTAGAACATCACTCATCCGGGGGCCTATATGCTACACCCAGCTTGACCCTTATCTCCTGCGCAGGATCGTGGAGTGACCCATGCAAGGCCTCCTTTCCCTCTGCCTCTTCCCTAGCAATTTCTATGTCATCTCTAATGTACATAGCCACTCCACCCCTCTGCTCTCCTTTCTATCCTTCCCTAAGCATAGTGTACCCCGTGCGTTAGGTCCCAGTCATGGTTTTGTTGGCCCACGTTTCCTGACCGCCACCACATCCACCCCCTCAAACAGCATGGCCTGGAACTCTGGCAACTTGTTTCCCAAGCTCCTGGCATTTACTAACACCAACCCCCACCCCTTATCCCTGATCCTCTTTGTCAAACCCCACCCAGATTCCTTATACTTCCATCCTCCCTCTGCTCCTCTTGAAACCTCCACCTCCAATCTGTTTCCCCCCCCCTTGGGCTTGAAGGCTACTCCCTCATCTGGAGGACAGGGCTTCTGGTCAGCCTCCTTATCCCTTCCCCCTCACAAGTTTAAACCCCACCTTTCTTGTATGTAGTCAGCCATCCCTGTTTAAGGACTTCCCTTCCCTAATGGGGCAAGATGAAACCTGTCCTTGGCATATAGTCCCTTATCCTCCCAAACTCCATTCCAGTTCCTAACACCCCAACCCCTCTCTTACACCCACTTCCTGAGCCAGTCATTAATCTCTGTGAGCTTCATTTTTTTCTCCACTGAGGCCTTTGGTACTGGCAATATCTCCGAAAAGGAAATGTTGCATCCATTATCCCGACAGACTCTGGCAAGTTCTTGGAACCTTGCTTGGATTTCCAAAATGCTATTTCCCTCTAGATCATTAGTTCCCAAATGCACCAGGAAATCCTGTTTCCCTCCACAATCCATAACCATTTCATACACCATGTACTTTGCTCTGTGCACTGTCAGCCCAGAGATACTCACTACCTTCACCTGGCTATGGCATCCACCCCCCTGTCCCTCCCACTGGATACCCCTAATCATCGAGTCTCCCAATAACAGAACCTTAACACCGCCATTATCCTTATGGTTACCTCCACTATGCCCTCTCAGCCCCCCTTCCCCCCCTTTATTCATGATCTCAATTTCGTGGGAGTCTTCCTGCCTTATTAGAGACCCCTTGTCACCCTCCCTTTCTGCCTCCCTTGCTATTTCGCCCACTTAACTCAAACCCCCTCTGAATAGGTGTCCCCTTTAACCCTCTCTTTTCCGAACCATTTATCCTGGCCCCGATGGTTTCCCCTTCCCCCACACCACCATCCTCCCCCCTTGTAATAGTAGTAGTAGATCCCTTTATGTAAACAATAAGGCTGCAGTAGGCAAGTTGGGCTTTCCCTGTCAGGTAGCGTACCAGTCTGATTGTCCATTGCTGCTTTGGCAACTCTTTCAAAAGTTGTCAGGTATGCCTCGATATCATCCGAGGGACACAACTTTGTAAGTTTAATGGCTTTTAAATTGCTTGTGTTTTGTTGCTCATCTGGATCTGTGCCAGATTCTTTGCCTTTGATAGCTTGCAAGGCATCCAGCCATTGCTGCTCCTGTCGCTGTATATCTTCTCTCCTTTGCCTCACCATCTCTTTTTGTTGCATAGCCCACCATTTGAAAATGTCCATCAGGCTTTCAGGTTCTGTCCCTGCCTGTTCTTTTTCCATAACTTATGCTGGCCGTACAATTTCAGCTTGGACTTCTGTCTCTGCTAGTTTGGCTGCCATTCTCCTGATAACCACTCCTGGACTTGCTGCTGCAGAGTCCATACCTTCCTCTGGGCTTCCATGGTGCTAGGTTTAGTACCCATGCACAAAACTCCTGGCTTAGAGTATGGACAGCGTAAATCCCACTCTGACACCATCTGTCATCAAAGGCACAGATCAGGAAGCATTGGAAAAACCAGGAGCAGGTATAAAATTTGCAAAAAATATTTATTTACACTAGCAGTAACATAAAAAAATAAACTTGTTCAGAATAACTATTTACAAAGGAAGAATAAACAGCAGATTCATTAGATGTTTCCTTCAGTCTCTGTGCGTCCAACTCTGCAGGCAATTGCAGCTCTGTCTTATAAGTCCTTCCAACCTCCCATTCTTAGTAAGCATCTTCCAAAGTGTTCTTGTATATTTCAGGCAGGTGTTGGTAGAACACAGTGTGCCTGAGCTGAGGCCCCTTTTCCACAATTCTTCTGCAAAAGGCTTAAAAATTGCACTCCAGTAACCTCTTGATTTTCCAATAGCTTTTTTGCAATCATCTCAAACTATAATTATATACATTTCAAAAATGAACACTTTATAATTTCTAAACAAAGGGATCCCAATATTAGTTACATTTCCACATAATGATTTGCACATATTTTTATATCAGCAGATATGTAAAGTAGAAAAAGACAAACAGCAGGGGAAGACTGAGAGACGGTGAGAGGCAAAGAATTGCGATACTGTCGGGGTGGTCAAATCCTAGGTCTCACAGGAAAATCATGTTGCGCAACCAGACAGACAAGAGACAGGAAAGGAAAGAACAGATCCTTGCATTTAAACTCTCCATAACAACTGGGACAGGGTCCTATTCCACCCTGTCACACTCTTAAAAAAAATTCAAGCAACCACTGACATACAGCATGATTCCTGACAGCTGGAAGGAGGGATGGAGCAGGGATGGTCGGTGTAACCAGCACTGAGTCCCACCATGGGAGATAAAATATAATATAAAAAAAAATAAAGGAGATGGAATGATAACAGGCTATAGGAGGCAGTATAGTGTAGTCGTTAAGAGAGGACTGAGCTGCAAATCTGGAGACTTGGGTTTGAATCCCATCATCCCCCACTTTTAGCAAACAGTGTGACCCTGAGTAAGTCACTTAACTTCCTTGTGCTCCCAGAGTGCACTTGGAAACAAGCTCCAGCTTAGTGTGCCTTTTCCGGTCAAACAATTTCTCCTTTCCCATTTCCTTTTTTTCTAGGGATCCTTCCCCAGTTTGGATAGCAAGATGAGTAGTGCCTTAGTGATGGTCAAATCTTTTATGCCGTACTCACAGAAGTGAGCAAATGTGCGTGCTAACACAGGTGCCGGTTCTGATTTTAAACATTTATAGAAATGAGCTGTAAAGCCATCTGGGTCAGGTGCTTGGCCTGGGGAAAGAGATTTGATTGCCATGGAGACTGCCTTGGTGGATATGGGCTGGGACAGGGATTCCTGCTGTTCAGGTGAGAGGGTTGGTAAGGGACGGGAGTCTAGGTACTGTGCAATGTCTAGAGGTGATAGGGGTTTTCTGAACCCTGGTAAAGATTCTGATATGAGATCCGAAATTCTTTGGATATTGTTCTTGGGGCAGTCTTGTGCTCAGCCTCATTTTCTAGCACTTAAATTGTGTTATTTGTGTTTATCTACCTAGTGTACTACTCTGTTATGTACCAGACCGTCAGTGTTATATAATAGTCATTGTACTTTATTTCACTTTGTATATGTTTTTGTTTGCTCTCCCAATTCTTGTAACCCCCTCCGTTGTCTTTCCTGGTGAAACATTTTGCAAACTAATAAAAAAAAAGTCTTAAGGTGCTTTTACATACAGGTTTCTGTAACAGAATGACCATTACAGAAACAACATTCTGTTACCTCCCTTGTGCATAAAGTGCATCTGTTCCATTCCCTTGGTGAACGTTCGCCCGAACCGCATTCTCTGCTTTTCTTGGTTCATCCCGATGTGTTCTGTTTCATCCGGCTATGTAAAACAGCCATTCAGGTAGCAGTGCAGAAACGGCCACAGAGCAGCAAACTCTATGGGAGAGTCGAAATACAAATGTTGAAAATGGAGGCGGGGGTTGCCGGAATACTCGCGGAGTGTAAAAGGAACCAAGAACTGAAGAGAGTACAACAGTGCCACACAGGTAATGCTTATTCCGTTTTTAAAACCTGTTTGCAAAAGTGCCTTTAAATGAATTATCTGCCTCTGAGCATATGCCCTTAATTAGCCTGGAGGCCTGTTGTTTTTAAATTATAAAGCCACTAGCTTCCCCGCCTTCTCCCCTGGTCCACATATTTAGAGTGTGTGTGGAATATGGCACGTTTTGCCTGTTCTCTAAGTAGGTCCTCATATTGTGCCCTTTTGGTATGAAGAGTATCCGGGGGTGGTGGGACTTAATTTGGATTCAATATGTCTAATACTTTTAATTAGACCAGTAGCCTTGGCTTTTTTTTTTTTTTTTTTTTATGAGTGCAGGCTAACCAGATACTTTTTCCTCTTATAGCGTATTTAAGGGCTGCCCAGAGAGATTCTGTGTTATTTATGATATCGTCATTTTTGACTAACAAATTGGCAATGGCTGTCTGCACATTGCCTGTGGCATCTTTATCTTTTAGGACCTGATTTTTCACATCAGGTCTTTCTTTGTCAGACCCCTAGTTGAATGCATACTGCAGTAGAACAGCCAAGTGGTCATAGACAACTTGGGCTATGATGTAAACACAAAAACAAGGCACTGCGTCAGCATGTGGTCTGAAAGCAAAACAAAATGGTAATATTAAATGCATGCTGAAAATAGAAAACAGAGCTAAAAATCGATGTTTCGACCTTAGGTCTTCTTCAGGAAATATGTAAAAGAGAAAAAAGCAAAGAGATGATTTGAAGAGAGCAAAGATTTGGCACTGAGAAATGCCATACAGGAGTTGACTACTAATAAGGAAATAGTCCAGGTGGAAGAAGGAGTTGTGGGGGGGTGGGTAGAAAGTGTACTCCCTGCTGTCTGGGGACAGTATCCTCCAGGGACTGGCCATGCTGATGATGTCTATAAGCTCGTTAGCTACCCTTTGTGCTGGTGAAAGGCCACTGCGCTGGTTTCCAGACTGGTCCAGACCAGATCAGCACTGAGGACCAGGTTCCAGTCACCAAACAGTATGATGGGGAGATGTACATGTGGTGCAATGGATGTAAGCAGCTGAGAAAAGAATCCAGGACTATCTACAGTATATTTGGTCCATACATGTTACCGATAAGGACGTCTGTATTTTCTAGGGTTCCATTTCGGTGTAGATACTTGTCTTGGGGATCAATCATGGATTGTGATAGCTGAAACTGCACATTTTTGGTGGATACAGTGGCGATCTCCCCCCCATCATGTGCAGCCCCCTGCTTCATAGGCTTGACCCACCCATTCTCTAAATAACAATATAATTTCCGACTCCAGGAGATGTGTCTCCTGTAGTATAACTATTTCTGCAGCAGATTTTTTAAGATGTTTGAGGATCAAGTATTTTTTAGCTATATGTAACCCCCCTACAAATGGCGGTTCCCGGAAGTCTTCCTTGGGTGTGCCTAAATGCTCTCTGCCAGACTGGTGTTCTGTGTTTTAGCTGTTTTAAAAGTGTTTGTGTGAGAGTGCCTTAATGCCTCTGTGCTCTGTCTCTTTAAGAGCTGCCAATAAAGCAGTGTATAATTAATCTGGGTGGAGGACGAGTGTGTCTAGGCTCAAGTCCCGCCTGGGCTTCAATGTTATCGCTCCATTCTGCCATCGTTAATTGCGCAGAGGGAGCTTTATTGGAATCAGAAACTGTTTATGATTTATCTGCTTTAATGGCAATGATATTGTAATTTGTCTAACCTGCCTTCTTTGCAGCATGAACTTTCTATATTGCACCACCATTTTGGTTTTGGACTGCCAGTCAGCACCAATCAGTACCTTTGGAAACTCTAAAATGGAGCCTGTCCCCAGGGGTCTTGTGGGAGCCAATTTCTGTAGGAATTGTAGTTTTTACATTTTGGCACCAAAACAGACCTGGAGCGGGAGCCCTTACTTTGACAGACAGATGGATCAACCAACCAGAATCTTTTGGACCGAAGGGAAATTCCCAAGCTGCCTGCAGCAGTGAGTCAGTCTGGAGTTAGAGTTTGAAGAGTAAACAGCTTGAGTGATTCCAGCAGCAGCCCCTGCGTAGTTTGCATGGGAGATTGGTGGAGAGGTTAAGTTTGGCCTGTCTGCCTGCAGTCCCTCGAGAGGGAATTCTTTGAAAGGCTTAGTAATCAGACTGTATCCGAACTGGAGTGTGATAAAGCCACTGAAGAGTGACCAGATTTGAACCTGAAGAAGACCAAAGATTTGCTGTACGTGATTGGTCTGTCAGGACATCCATTCACCACAGAATTCTTGGTTTTGCTCAGAGGCGCTGATATTCTGGCCAGACTGCCTTCCGCATTGTAGTATGGTGATTGCTTTACTATAAATGTGCTGTGTGCTGTTAGTGGGTCGTGATTTAGTTTCCCACTGTGTAAATGTGCCACGCTTGCTGGAAGCTGCATCCAGCACTACTGGACTCAAAATCCGAACTGTTCTACCCGGCCTTGACCTTGCAACCTGGCACAGCCAGCTACTTCAGGCACAGAAACCATCATCGACAAGAGACTTGCCCGGGTATCAGCCCCCTGTTCAACCATTTTGAACAGGAACGACACCTCGGTGATTCGTGTGGGCCCTGCTTCTCTGGGCAAACCAGTCTGCAGTCTCCATTTTGTCTAACCTGTGTCTTGTATTGGGTAGCGTGAGTAACAATCAGGGTAGCTCCCTGCAACAACAGCTAAATATTAAGTTTGTCATCTGATTGCATTGTTGTTTTTCCGTTCACGAACTGAGCCTTCAGGCTCTGGATTACAAATTGTGTGCGGTTGTGCATGCCTTTTCTTTTCATCACAGGGCCCCAACCAGCTGCAACATCGGTCTACCCCACGCAATGTTCCAGGCTAGCCCACCTTACTTCCAACTGGGTGCCCAGTACATGTGACTGTACAGGGACGAAAAGTGCATGCATAATTGCCTATCAAGATCAGTTTTAGAATCCATCAACCTGATTACGCCCCTCCCTTGTTCAATTCCCCTGAATAAATTAGATCTAACTCTTTTTGCATTTAATCTGACTGTGGTTCCAGTTTGTTCCAAAAGCACTGTACTGTTGTTATTTACTGTGCCTAACCTTGTTTTACAGGGAGTCTCCAGAGTCGAACTGGTGGAACCAGCCCTGGTGGTAAGTGCAAACAATGTGGGGAACTGTATGCTGAATAGGGGTTACTGTGAAAGTGTTTGTTGTATATTGTCTAGGCGACTAGAAGGGAAAGGGGGGGGGTTACAGTGTCCAGGAGAGCTGTACCCAGGTTAGCCTTATTACTAACAACCTTGTCCTCTGGGTGGAGGCACCCGTTTCAGTACCCAGGCCCCTTAACCTGCAACTATCCACGCAGACAGGGGTAGTAGCCCTTGGGATAGTGCCACCTAGGGGTTACATCTTCAAGGCATCACTGGGATTTGCACCTTCTAGTGGTCAGAAGTGGGTACTACAACCCCACGCTTAAAAATTGTGGTAAAATGGAGGTGCTCACTACGCCCAAGTTTAAACTTACTCCCCACAAGTTGCTAGTGCACCGTATGATGGGGTGGAGCAAGGCAGAGGGGGTGGACCCCTGACAAGCTGTGCTATTAATGGACGTCCCCTTGGAGACCAATAATGTCACTGTTGTGGAAGTGGTTGAATGAATTAAGTGTTTGGGGAAGGCTGAAGTAAGGAGAAGGGATTCTGACTTGTTTGATCAAACTATAGAGGAAAGGAGGAAAGGGGACATGATAGAAACTTTCAAGTACCTCAAGGGAATCAACAAAGTCCAAGAGGGTAGCATCTTTCAAAAAAGGAGGTGTGCAAGAACAAGAGGGCACAATTTGAAGATAGAAGGGGGGCAGCTCAGAGGTAATTTAAGGAAGTATTTTTCACAGAGAGGGTTGTGAATGCATGGAACGGCCTTCCGGAGGAGGTTGTGGAGTCAAAAACAGTGGTTGAATTCAAGCATGCATGGGACAGTCATAAGGCAATTCTAGAGGGTGGGGGTAGAAAAAAGTAGGCTGCTGGTTAACTAGGATCTGCAGCTTATCCATTAGGTAGGGAAATGGGCAGACTGGGTGGGCCAAGCGGTCCTTATCTGCCGTCAGATTCTATGTTTCTATGTTATGTTACTCTCCTGCAGCCTGCTCATTGAACCAGAGAAGGTACCCCCATTTTGCCTGAAGGATCCCAAAAGTGGTGGAGGGACATTCACTTACATAGCAATTTGGCTGTTCCTGGAGGGTCCCCCTTTGTAGAGGGGTTCAAAGACAAGCTGTTTAAACTGTTAGCCTCTGAGGGGTGCTCTGCTACAGAGCTAGTGAAAATGTTAGAGCTTTCTGAGGATGTCACTCCCATGTAGTCCCCCATAGCATCTCCCATCACCCCTACAGTTGTTTCCCCCATAGTGATACCTACTGTACATTTCCACTCATACCACAGACTTAGGCTGTTTTTGGGCATGATCCCGGTGCCCATGGGGAGGACGATCTGGAAACGTGGATGGACTATGCCACCCCATTGGTCCAGGAGTGGAAGTGTACTGAGGGGAAAAAGAGGAAGAGACGCAAAGACATAGACAGGATGGAAGCTGTCCAGAGGAGGGCAACTAAAATGGTGCAGGGTCTGCACCGGGAGACATATGAAGAGAGACTAAAGAAGCTTAATATGTATAGCCTCGAGGAAAGGAGGGAGAGGGGGGACATGATAGAAACTTTCAAGTACCTCAAGGGAATCAACAAAGTCCAAGAGGGTAGCATCTTTCAAAAAAAGAGGTGTGCAAGAACAAGGGGGCACAATTTGAAGATAGAGGGGGCGGCTCAGAGGTAATTTAAGGAAGTATTTTTTCACAGAGAGGGTTGTGGATGCATGGAGCGGCCTTCCGGAGGAGGTTGTGGAGTCAAAAACAGTGGTGGAATTCAAGCATGCATGGGACAGTCATAAGGCAATTCTAGGGGATGGGGGTAGGAAAAAGTAGGCTGCTGGTTAACTAGGATCTGCAGCTTATCCAGTAGGCAGGGAAATGGGCAGACTGGGTGGGCCAAGCGGTCCTTATCTGCCGTCAAATTCTATGTTTCTATGTTTCTCATGGAAAGCTTGAGGGGCCCTGACTGGATGCCATTCGCTTCCTGCGATCCACCAGCCCAGAAGACACAGCCGCCGAGTACCTCTCTGCCCTGGAGGGGGTATTTGGTAGCACCAAGTTGGGAGATGACCTGATGTGGAAGTTTAAATCTGCAAAACAGTGGAAGAATGAAAAACTGTCAGTGTTTATTATTCGAATTGAGCGAGCTTTGCAGCGGGCCCACTGGAAAGGAGGGGTACCCGCCAATGAATTGAACAGGGTCAGGCTAGATCACATCTTAAAGTCAGCAAGGTATTTTAGCATGATGTTGTTGAAGCTTAAACTGCAAGACAGAAGGGGCAATCCCCCCCAATATTGTGACCTAATGAAAGAGATTCATGAGATTGAGAATGACAAAGAGGGATGAGCCCTAAGCGCATCCTCAGGATCACGAGAACAGCTGCACGGGAGTCTGAGCTGGACATTATTGTCCACCTAGGGACAAATGACTTGGCTCATCATGAGATTAGAGCAGTGCAGGAGGACTTTGTAGAATTGGGGAGGGGCCTAAGACAAGTAGCACACACAGTATCCTTCTCAGAGGTGCTGCCTGTCAATGGCATGAGGGAGGCGAGGACTGCACCATGCAGTTAAATGAATGGTTGAAAAAATGGTGTGGAGCACAGGGGTTTGCTTCATTGGGACTGGGGTTCCACCTGGAGGACACCAGTCTATACTGGCAGGATGGTCTGCATCTGTCCAGGAAGGAACAAGTCTTTTGAGCAATCGGTTTTAATGTCCTTCATTAGCAGCTTTTAAACTAGTCAAGGGGAGGCACTGATAAACAGCAGGAAAATCCCAGCCTCTCCCTACAAAACAGGGTACTAAATGAGAAAAGACTGAGGTAGAAAGGTCAGTGGGGGATGCTGCAACAGAAGGTAAAGCCATCAAAAAATGGAGAGCAATGAGTACCAATGTCCGTAATCTGGGTAACAAGCTTCCTGAATTAGCAGCCTTGATGGAGGAAGAACATCTGGATATCATGGCAGTCACAGAAACATGGTACACACAAAACCATGACTGGGACGTAAACATACCAGGATACACTATCTACAGGAGGGACAGGGAGGGTAAAAGAGGAGGAGGAGTAGCTCTTTACATAAAGGAAGGAATCAAGGCAACAGAACAAAAGGGAAAACAGGGAGGAGAAGAAGCACTGTGGGTAAATTTGGAGACCGCAATGGCACCCACAATTCGCACAGGGGTTGTATACAGACCCCCTTCTCAGGGGGAGGAAATGGACAAGGAAATGATAGAAAGAATACTTAGAATGGCAGAAAAAGGGGAGATATTGCTGATGGGTGATCTGAATATGCCAGATGTTAACTGGAATGCAGTTGCAGCAGCCACTTCAAAGAGTGGGGTTATTCTAGATGCCCTACAAGGGGCATGCCTTAGACAACTAGTATTGGAGCCCACTCAAGAGGGAGCAATCTTAGACCTGGTTCTCTCAAATGGAGATGAAGAGAGGATTACAGATGTAGAACTGGGTAGCCATCTGGGAACTAGCGACCATCGAACAGTATGGTTCACAAGAAACACTGCAATAGAGTCAAGCCACACAAAGGCAAAAGTATTGGACTTTAGGAGGGCTGACTTTGCCAAAATGGGTGAGTGCCTAAGGAATGCACTAGCAAATAGGCAGGCAGGAGGGGTGGAAGAACAATGGGGAATAATAAAAACTGCCATCACAGAGGTAACAAGCCTTTGTGTGAAGCAAATTAACAAAACGAAACGATGTAAAAAACCACTATGGTTCTCAAAGGAAGTGGCAGTGAAGGTTCAAGAGAAAAAGAAAGCATTCAGGAAGTACAAGGAATCACAGAAGGAGCAGGACAGGGAACTGTATCAGTTAAAGCAAAAGGAAGCTGGGAAGGCAGTCAGAACAGCAAAGGCCCAAACCGAGGAAAAGATAGCCAACTCTGTTAAGAAGGGGGATAAAATCTTTTCAATCAATCAAAATCTTTATTTATTCAGGCGAATAGGTTTTATAGGTACATCGGGGAGCGAAGGAAGACCAAGGGAGGGCTAGTGAGGCTTAATAAAGAGGAGGGAGGAGAGTGTGACTGTGAAAAGGCAGAGATACTAAACAAATATTTTTGCTCAGTATTTACAAAGGAACTGGGAGAGGTACCTAAAACAAACAGTAGAAACACTCTGGATACAGAAGTTGATACCAGCCCATTTACAGAAGAAAGGGTTCTGAAAGAACTCTAAAACTGAAGGTGGACAAAGCAATGGGGCCTGATGGGATTCATCCCAGAATTTAAAAGAACTAAGGGTAGAACTAGTGACACCACTGACTACCCTCTTTAACAAATCATGGGAGGATGGGGTGGTACCAGAGGACTGGAGAAGGGCAGATGTGATTCCCCTTCACAAAAGTGGGAGCAAGGCAGAAGCAGAAAACTACAGACCGGTTAGTTTAACCTCAGTGGTAGGGAAAATGATGGAATCATTCTGAAGGAAAGAATTGTTGAGTATCTAGAGGCCAGAGGGGCTCAGGACCCAAGGCAGCATGGATTCACAGTGGGAAGGTCATGCCAGACAAATCTGATAGATTTCTTGACTGGGTGACCAAAGTAGTAGATCAGGGAGGGGCTGTGACATGGTCTACCTAGACTTTAGCAAGGCACTTGACACAATCCCACACAAAAGATTAATATACAAGTTAGCCAGCCTGGGAGTGGGTCCCAAGATGACAGCCTGGGTAAAGAATTGGCTGGAGAATAGGACACAGAGAGTAATAGTAAATGGAGTCCACTCTGAAGAAAGGGGGGTTACTAGTGGGGTACCACAGGGTTCAGTATTAGGACCGGTCCTCTTCAATGTCTTTATAAGCGATATTGCAGAGGGACTGGAAGGAAAAGTAAGTCTCTTTGCAGATGACACAAAGATCTGCAACAGAGTTGATGCACAAGGTGGGGTGGAAAGGATGAGAAGGGACTTGGCAAGGTTAGAGGAATGGTCAAATGTATGGCAGCTTAGATTCAATGCTAAGAAGTGCAAGGTAATGCACCTGGGAAACAAAAACCCAGGGGAAGAGTACACAATGGGGGGTGAGATACTAACAACAACAAAAATGGAAAGGGACGTGGGGTAGTCATATCAGATGACCTAAAGGTGGGCAAGCAATGTGAGAGGGCAGCAAGGAGGGCTGGGGGGATACTGGGATGCATAGGGAGAGGCATCACCAGCAGAAAACAGGAAGTTATTATCCCTCTGTACAGACAGTTGGTGAGACCCCATCTGGAGTACTGCGTGCAGTTCTGGAGACCCAATCTCCGCAAGGATATAGACAGGATGGAGGCTGTCCAGAGGAGGGCAACTTAAATGGTGCAGGGCCTGCACCGGAAGACATATGAAGAGAGACTTAAGGAGCTGAATATGTATAGCCTCGAGGAAAGGAGAGAGAGGTGGGACATGATAGAAACTTTCAAGTATCTCAAGGGAATCAACAAAGTCCAAGAGGGTAGCATCTTTCAAAAAGAGGTGTGCAAGAACAAGGGGGCACAATTTGAAGATAGGAGGGGGCGGCTCAGAGATAATTTAAGGAAGTATTTTTTCACAGAGAGGGTTGTGGATGCATGGAATGGCCTTCCGGAGGAGGTTGTGGAGTCAAAACAGTGGTGGAATTCAAGCATGCATGGGACAGTCATGAGGCAATTCTAGGGGGCGGGGGTGGGAAGAAGTAGGCTGCTGGTTAACTAGGATCTGCAGCTTATCCAATAGGTAGGGAAATGGGCAGACTGGGTGGGCCAAGCGGTTCCTATCTGCTGTCAAAATCTATGTTTCTATGTTTCTATATGTTTCTATGTTGGGGCTGCCCACACCTGCCAGGCCCCTGAGAGAGGCAAGGAGGCCGAACTGCAACAGATGAGAGAATTGATCAAGGAGTTAACGGAGTTGAGAGTCAGTCAAGCAAGCTGCCGAGGCAGCCAAAGATGCTAATTCCTGTCCGGTCCCCCATGAGATAAAGAGGGAAGTCCTGCCGAGAGGGGTGGGGGTACACGTTGTTACTTCTGAAACCTGGCCTGAAGACAGCCTGCAGGAGGAGGTACAAGAACTGAGAGCTGTGGTGGAAGACCTACTCCAACTCCAAGCTACCCAAAATGCTGACCCTTGGAGAAGCTCAGAAAGCCAAGAGAGCAAACCTCCGACCAGAGAGAGACCCGAGACTCCCCCACTATGTTCAAGCAGGAGAACAGCTCCTCTTCCCCTAGAGACTCTAAAGAGCCTGTTTTCTGTTACCTCTGCAAAGAGGATGGGCACACCCGGTTCACCTGCCGCTCGCCTAAGAATCTGAGAAAAGTTAGCACTAGGCTGCTGGCATTGATTTGATGGAGCAATGTACAGCCGCAAGGTGGGGCTGCCTGGAAAAGCTATTCATCCAAGGCAGCTGTAAATCCGATGTCCAAGCCCAAGTCACCTAAGTGGTCCAAGGTGGTGGATCCTTCAATGGAAACTACAGTGACAGTGAATGGTGTGTTTACCCGGGCTGTGCTTGACAGTGGATCTCAAGTGACCATAGTATTTCATGACTGGTATCAGAAGCATCTGCCTGACGTACCCCTACAACCCTTGGAAGGTTTGCACATGTAGGGGTTATGTGAGAAGTCCTATCCATACTCAGGGTATATCCGGATCTGGCTGTGATTCCCTACTGCCATGGCTGGGGTAGATGAACAAGTTGAGACACTTGCCCTAGTGTGCCCCCCACCGGACTGTATGATGGAGTTCCCCTGTTAATTGGAACAAACGCCCACATGTTTGGGAGATTAGCAAAACTCTGCCATGAGAAACAAGGGCAACAGACTGGATGGGCCCTAAGAATTTCAACATTAATCAAAAGGGCTTATGACTTGCAACAGAAACCTGATGAAGTGGACCGAGATTAGCCAGTGGTGATAGTGTGGAAAAAAGATCCTGACTCTTTGGTGTTGGCCCCAACGCCCAGTGTACGATCCATGGAGAAGTCTGCCTAAGGAGAGATGTAAAGAACAAAATATTGATGATAGACACCCCTGGTGAAGGGAAGCTGCCAGAGGGGCTGATGTTTAAGCCCAGTATACTACCTGCACTTGCCTATGCCTATGCCCGCTGAGTGATGGTGCAAGTGAGAAACATGTTGGACTGGGAAGTTCGTGTGAACCGGGGATGTACGCTGGCTACAGTACACTGCACAGACACTGCAGTATTGCCCAGTAACAAGTACTCTGGGGAAAGGGAGAGAGTGACCCCAGACTTATTTGACTTAGTGATTCCCCCTTGTCCGCCGAATGGAAGACCCGAATTAGCAGGAAACTTGCTCAGAGAGACCAAGTGTTCTCACTGAAAGAGTGGGATGTGGGATGTGTCCATGGGGCCGAGCATAACATATGCCTGCATGATGACCGACCGTTTCGAGAGAGGTCCCGACGCCTTGCCCCAGCAGGCATAGATGATGTTAGGAGGCACCTACAGGAAATGTTCGCTGCTGGTATTATTCAAGAATCAAGAAGCCCATATGCATCCCCCAACGTAGTGGTCTGGAAAAAGAACAGATCCGTGAGGATGTGTGTGGACTATCGGACCCTAAACCGATGGACTATCTCAGATTAATATACCATGCCACGCATACAGGATGCCCTGGATTGCCTGAACGGGGTCAGTGGTTCTCAGTATTGGATCTCCGCAGAGGATATTATCAGATTCTAATGGCCCCAGAGGACTGTGAGAAAACAGCCTTCATCTGTCCTTTGGGGTTCTGCGAATTTCTGAGGATGCCACAGGGGATTTTGGGTGACCCTGCCACCTTTCAGAGATTGATGGAATGTGCGGTGGGAGACATGAACTTGCTGGAATGTTTAGTGTACTTGGATGATGTCATTGTTTTTGGACGCACACTGGAGGAACATGAGACCAGACTGTTCAAAGTCCTCAACCGTGTGGAAGAATTCGGCCTCAAGTTATCCATAGACAAGTGCCAGTTTTTCAAACATATGTGAAATATGTGGGGCACATAGTGTCTGCTTAAGGGATACAGACAGATCCCAGTAAAGTTGAATCTTTGACTACTTGGCCCCAGCCCAATAACCTAAAAGAGCTACAGCATTTCCTGGGGTTCTGCGGCTACTACTGCAGGTTCATCAAAGACTATTCAAAGGTGATTCGACCACTCCTTAACCTTACCCAAGGCTACCCCCCCCCCACCAACTGCAAATACAAAAAGGGGTCTATCAAAGACCAAGAGAAAGTGTATTTTCAAACAGGTGAGCCTTTTGGGACTCGGTGGACACCCGAATGTGAAGCAGCGTTCTTTGAAGTCATTTACCAGCTCATGCACACCCCAGTCCTTGCCTATGCTGATCCTACCAAGCCCTTTGTTCTGCATACGGACACTAGTTTGCAGGGCCTTGGGGCTGTGCTACATCAAGACTACGAAGATGACTTAAGACCTGTAGCTTTCGCCAGTAGGAGCTTGACCCCGTCAGAGCAGAACTAACCAGTCCACAAGTTGGAATTCCTCACCCTAAAATGGGCCATAGTTGGCCAGTTTCATGAGTACCTCTATGGGGCAAAGATATTAGTGAAGACTGACAATAACCCACTGACCTATGTGCAGACTTCAGTTAAATTGGATGCCACTGGGCACCGTTGGCTCTCTGCCTTATCGACTTATGATTATGCTGTTGCATACAGACTGGGACTAAACCACATTGATGCTGATGCCCTGTCACAAAGGCCAGCTTCTAAGAACAATTGGGTCAGATTGTCTTAACCTGATATCAAAGCATTATGCCAGAAGTTTGATAAAGATGAACAAATGTCTGCGGACACAGTGGACTGCCTAGTAGATTGCTTGGACCCTCCTGATACCTGCATATTGGCTGCCTATTGCCATTTCTCTGCTCTAGGTATTAGTATACTACCTCAGTTCGATAATGACAGTATTCAGTGGGCCCAATCCCAAGAGCCTATCATTCAACCAGCACTTGACGCCCTGCGTGTGGGGAAAGATGTGTCCAAGTTGCATTCCCCTGACTTGCGAACTGCTCTGTTGCTCAAGGAAGGCCCCAGGTTAAAGTTGCATGATCAGTTGTTATACAGAGAGACAGTGGACCATCGTGGTCAAGTAGACAAACAACAGTTAGTTCTACCCATGGCCTTTAAACAGCTGGTACTGAGGTCCTTCCACAATCACATGGGGCACCTCAGTATTGACAGAACTCTCAACTTGGTACGATCCCGATTCTACTGGCCAAAGATAGGGCAGATGTCGAGCACCATGTAAAGACCTGCAGTCATTGCCTCCAAGGAAAAGCCCTGCCTTAGAAGGCTGCCCCTCTTGTCAATATCACTACCAGCGCCCCTCTAGAATTGGACTGCATAGACTTCTTGTGCTTAGAACCCGACCAAAAGAACATTGATAATGTGTTGGTAGTTACTGATCATTTTATATAGTACACACAAGCCTTCCCAACTAAAGATCAAAAGGCCTCTACCGTGGCCAAGGTGCTGGTGAAAAAATTCTTTGTCCACTATGGTGCCCCCCAGTGGATCCATTCTGACCAAGGCAGAGACTCTGAAAGTAGGTTAATCGAAGAAATGCTCTCTCTGTGGGGGGTGCGGAAGTCAAGAACCCCCCCCATCACCTGCAGGGGGACCCTTAACCACAACACATTAAACGCACCCTTCTAGACATGCTGGGCACCCTCCATCCAAAAGACAAGCATAAGTGGAGCCAGCAGATTAGCACCTTGGTTCACGCGTACAATTGCACCAAAAGTGATGCAACTGGATTCTCCCCCTATCGTCTCATGTTCAGGAGGGAGGCCTGACTGCCAGTTGATGTCTGCTTTGGGGTCTCTCCCCAGATGGGGTCCAAGCCGAAAACTACTTGCAGTATGTACAGAAATTGAAAGATCAGTTGAATCATACTATCAACTAGCTCAAACTATGGCTGCTAAGTGAAATCTCACCAACAAAGAAAGACATGATCGACGAGTAAAAGCCCAGGAGTTGTTGCCCAGAGATAGAGTGCTACTATGCAATTTGGGACTGCATGGAAAACACAAAATTGCTGATAGATGGCACCATCTTCCCCATGTAGTAGTTGGTAAATTGGATGATCTGCCGGTGTACAAAGTGTGCCCAGAAAATAATTCCAAAGCTGTTAAGACCATGCACTGTAATCACTTACTGCCCAACGGCCAAGTTATTTTTTTTTTTTTTTAACTCTTTATTTTCCATTTTTTAAAACATACAAACAAAGACAAACATACAAATACATGGTATAACATAAAACAATATGTTGGGTCAATTATTTCTGATAATCAAATCAGAGAGCACATTACATTTGAATAAGGAGGAAAATAATTGATTCTATTTAGTAAAGGATATTCTGTTCCTTAAACTTTAAGTGGAGATTCTCATATCAAATTGTGATTGTCTCCCTAGGGGCTCTCTCTTTGCTCTGGACCCTTATCTCCCACGTGCACTCTGGTTCATCTGATAATCTGGGATTAATAGTGGGCCCTTCCCTCTGCCCCCCCCCAAGTCCTTGAGGTCTCCACTCCTTTATGGAACAAAGTCTTCTCTGTATGTCATGATGTATATCACCCATCTTCTCCATTGTATTTCAAATTTTTCAATGCATCGATTTACTGTGGCTGTGAGTTTTTCCATCTTATATATTTGGGTCATCAGGTCTTGCCGTTCCCTGATCGAAGGGGGCCTCTGATCTAACCATTTCTTGGTTATTGCTTTCTTAGCAGTGAGTAGGCATACTTGTATTAATTTTCTGTTGGACATATTTCTTTGCCCTCTTTCTAGGTAATAGAAAAAGTATAATTTCTCTGTTAACTGAATCGTAGTCCCCATCAAGTCCCCCATAGCAGTCTCTAAATCATTTATGAAAGGTTTAATAACCTTACAGGACCAAAAAATATTACTGTGAGTGGCTGGGTCCTGTCCACAGCCTCTCCAGCATGCAGATGTCTGAATTGGGTTATATTTTGCTTGGATCGCCGGGGTTTTAAAAAATCTTACCATATTTTTCCAAGCGAACTCTTTCCATTGATATGATCCCGTGCCCACTCCCAGATATTTAAGGACAGTGGTCCACTCAATGGTGTTCAGCTGAAACCCCTGGTCTTTTTCCCAGGATAATTTAACCATGTTGAGATTATGTTTGTAAAGTTGTAAAAGAGCCTCATATAAATATGCAATCATGTGCTGCAGTGGGGCTGTTCCTTGCAAGGCTGGAGTCTCTTCCCCTGGTATCAAAAATACGGGAAGTGTCTTAATGTATGCAACTGCCTGCATATGTCAAAATCTATCCCTAGGGAGCAGGCCATACACACCAGCCATTTCCCCAAATGTCATTATTTCCCCGTTATGGAAAAATTGCAATAGTATTTGTATCCCCAATCTCGTCCAGGTGTTAAAGCCATGATCTAACTTGGCTGGCTGAAAGGCCTGCACATTTGGAAGGGAGTGAAGTAAATGTTTAAATGGGGCAGTCTGTTTGGAGGCCCACAATTTCCGCCAACAGGCCAGTGTATTTTTTATATATGGGTTATCTGTGGTTTGGTCTATTGGGATTGGTGGTTGACTCAGGAGGATTTTGTCAAAATTAAATAGATCCGCCTCCCTTTTTTCCAGCTCACACCATTTCGTTTCGTAATTTCTATGGAGCCAAAAGAAAATGACTCTGAGTTGTGAAGCTAAATAATATTATTTATACAGACATGGCAAAGCTAGTCCCTCTTTCCTGGAGGGAAGCTGCAGTGTCTGGTATTTCACCCTAGGTGGATGTGAGTTCCATATATATCTGGAGATCCTTCTATTTATTTCTTTAATGAAGGATGGTGGGGTGTAATGGGTAAGCACTGCATCAGGTACAAAAACCTTGACAGTATGTTGATTCTTATAGCCTCCACTCTCTGTATTAATGGCAATGGAACCGTGTTCCATCATTCCAAATCTAATGTTACCTGGGACAGCAACTGGTCATCGTTAAGGTGGTATATTAGTTCAGGCTCCAGTGCCAGCTGTATCCCTAAATACTTCAGGTGCGGGACATTCCACCTGAAGGGGAATCTCTGTTTTGTTATAGTGGTGGGAGAATAATTTACTTGGGTAACTGCTGTTTTACTGGTATTGACTCTCTACCCCGCCACCTCCCAAAATCTTTGTAACAAAGACCATAGGCGTGGCAGAGACTGTTCGGGGGATGTGAGGTATATTAACAAATCGTCTGCGTAGAGAGCAAGCTTATGATGCTCTCCCCCCACTTTTGTCCCCTTCACCTTCTCCGTATGATGCAGAGCCTGGGCCAGGGGTTCCAGGTACAATGCAAATAACAGGGGGGACAGCGGTCATCCCTGTCTCGTTCCCCTATATAGCTGTATCGGTGGGGCAATGTTCCCGTTAATCTTAACATAGGCTTTAGACTGTTTATATAGAGCCTTTATTAATTGTTGAAACTTTTCGGGAAATCCAAATGTGTTAAGGGTCTCCAACAGGAATGGCCACGCTACCCGGTCGAAAGCCTTCTCCGCATCCAGGCTTAATAACAAAAAAGGGGATCGTGACCAGGCAGCGTGGTGTAAAAGGTGGAGTGTTCTCTTCACATTAACCTGTGTTTGTCTCTGGATAATAAAGCCACATTGATCTAGGGCAATTAGATTGGGCATAACTATTTCTAACCTTTTAGTTATAATATACATAAACATCTTATAATCGATGTTCAGCACCGATATGGGGCGATAAGAGCCACACTTACCAGGATCCTTCCCTGGTTTAAGTGTGCTTGAGATTATTGAGAATTCCCACGTTGCTGGGATGGGCTTACCCTCCAAGATCCTCTGGGATACTCTCGCTAAAGAAGGGATGAGTAAGTCCCTAAATTGCTTGTAAAATTCGACCAACTACCCATCTGGGCTGGATGATTTCCCCATCTTTAAATGTTTTATTGCCTCTTTCCATTCTGCTCTAGTGACCAAGGCTGTCAGTTGCTCCGTCTCAGTCTGGGTGACCTGAGGAAACCTTAATCCTGCCACAAACTGTGCTCCCAATTGAGGCTGATATGGGGTCTCTGGGGTATAAAGGGAGGTTCAGTGGGTCTTAAATGTATCTAGAATTTCAGTTGGTTGCTTTAAAATTTTTCCTTTTGGGGAAGAATGAATTTGTATAATTGTATTTTGCACTATATGTTTCCTTAACCTGTGGGCTAATATGCAGGTGGCCCCGAGGTCCCCCCTCATAATACCTTTTTCTTATATATTGTAAGGCCTGTTCCATTTTAATATGCACTATCTGTTGAAGTTTTTGTCTAGTGGCCTCCACTAGGGGGAACACAGAGGTGTCTCCTGACATATACTGTATCTGTAGTTCCTTAAATTGTTTCTGCAGTTTGTTGAGCTGTTCGGCCTGCTGCTTCTTATGCCTAACAGCATAACTAATAAGATCCCCCCTTAATATGGATTTTAATGTGTCCCATAACATTGAGGGGCTCACTTCTGGTGAGTCATTCTCCTGTAGGATCTGGGGTATCCTAGTCTCAATTAATTCTTTAAACTCTTTTCCATTAGGTAAGTAATTATTAAACCTCAACAATGTGGAGTTTCTCCCTCCGATCCAATTGAGGGGAAAATAAGTTCTGGGAATGATCTGAAGGTGCAAATGGTAAGATTTCACCTTTTCTAAGGAGGTGTACATGCACTTTTGAGATGTGACATAAATCTATTCGAGTATATATCTTATGCGGAGCTGAGTAGTGTGTATATTCTCGCTTGGTTGGGTTTAAAGCCCTCCATATATCTACCCACCCCAGCTCCTTAAAATATCTTTGGGTACATTTTTGCACTGCTGTCCGTCTTGGGGGGTTAGGGTTGGTGGTGTCCTTTTCATTTAACACCATGTTATAATCCCCCCCCCCCCCACGATCAGAACCCCTTTTTGTTGTTCCGTTATTTTTTCCAACAATCTCTGGGCTGTATCAGCATCTGTCCCTGGTGGCAGGTATAAACTGGCCAAAGTTAGCATAGTTTCCTGATGTTTCCCCACTACTATTTCCAGTCTACCCTCTTTGTTAGTGTAAGAAGAGACCAACTGGAATGACGCAGAGTGAGGAATCAAAACAGCTACCCCTCTTCGTTTCCCCTCTCTATAGGAGGAAGCAATGACATGTTCAAATTCAAATTTTCTTAATTTTTGATGTTCCTCACTATTAAGATGTGTTTCTTGTAATAATATAAAGGCTGGCTTTTGCCTCTTTAATAGAGACAAAATCTTATACCTTTTAAGAGAATGGTTTAGTCCATTTACATTTTGAGAGGATATGGTAAGCCTCGTCTCAAGACACCATGTTTAATCAGGGAGGATATCTCTCTTTGTTTTAGGTAACTGGAATCGCCATCCTGTATGGCCTTTATTAAAATCCTCCACTTCTGCGTCACTCTCCCCCTCTCCTCTGTATAAGTGACCACTTCTAACTTCCTTCTTAGGGACTCCCCCTCCCATCTCTGACCCTCCTCCACGTCCCTGCTGTTTCCACATTGAAAATCACTCTCAGCAACTTTTCCTCTATAGATGTTTTTGACCCATACAATAAACCACATATAACATTGGAGACCCAGAGGAATAAACTTTGTACAACGTAAACCTCTAACCTCCAGTTCTAAAACTATATACAACTTTAGGTGACTTCCAAACCAAGAGGGCATTACTGTCTGCCCCTTAAGTGACTGCACAGGATGTCTTGGGAAGTGCAGTCTGGAGGAGGGGTATTGGAAAACTCCATTAGGTCCTCCATTCTGTGGATCCTGAACCACAGAAAGCCCCACAGGGCTAGCAAAGTCAAAACCCTTATACCTGTATAGACACCCCCGGGTATCCGCATTTGGTGGAAAAAATTCTCCCAACCCCCCTCCACTCGGTCATATCTCATTTTAACCTTTTAGAGTTATTTTAAGCCAACATTCATCTGCACGCTTCTATTAAAGTGTAGTTATTCTACAATATCAATATGAAAGGCTCAAAGGGACTAGAACATTATTAAACCAACTGTAAAACCATGTAAACAGGAATTCCCTGTAGTCCAGGCATAAAATACCATTAAAGTGTCCCCGCAGTCCCTTCCTCCTCTTCTTAGCCTGACAGGGGTTAGCACACTGTCTCATAATTCGTGATTTTACCACTCTTTCATCAATATCTGATTGGGTGTGTGGCCATGGAAGACAGTAGCTGCTCAAATGTGCTGGCTCAGTGAACCCATGTAGGAATTAGGGCTTCAGTTAGTTGTTTTCTAGCATTGGAATTCAGGTTTCAGACTGATTAGCAAGGCCAGCTCCAACTTGTTTCTTCCCTGACTCTTGCAGCTGTTTACGTATGTCCGCGTAGGTCTTACATAGAAACATAGAATTTGATGGCAGATAAGGACCGCTTGGCCCACCCAGTCTGCCCATTTCCCTACTTAATGGATAAGCTGCAGATCCTAGTTAACCAGCAGTCTACTTCTTCCTACCCCCCAGAATTGCCTTATGACTGTCCTATGCATGCTTGAATTCCACCACTGTTTTTGACTCCACAACCTCCTCCGGAAGGCTGTTCCATGCATCCACAACCCTCTCTGTGAAAAAATACTTCCTTAAATTACCTCTGAGCCGCCCCTCTATCTTCAAATTGTGCCCCCTTGTTCTTGCACACCTCTTTTTTTGAAAGATGCTACCCTCTGGGACTTTGTTGATTCCCTTGAGGTACTTGAAAGTTTCTATCATGTCCCCCCTCTCCCTCCTTTCCTCGAGGCTATACATATTAAGCTCCTTAAGTCTCTCTTCATATGTCTTCCGGTGCAGACCCTGCACCATTTTAGTTGCCCTCCTCTGGACAGCTTCTTGCGATTAGCTTTGTTGCTTACCTGTGTGTACCAGCTCTGATCTCTCCTGTAAGGCCTCTGGCATTGCTCCAAAGATCTCCCTTGCTCTTGGTTGGAGGCTATTACTTCTATACCGTGAGTATGCATCCCTCTCCTAGCTTCCTGTAGCAAATCGCATGTTTCAGCACCTGAATTCCACATGCTTTTTAGGCACACTGGGTATGGGGTAAAAAAGCGGATCTGTTTAACCCTAAGCACTCTCAGGATGTCATCATATTCCATGCGCCTTTTCAAAATTTCAAGGGGGGTAGTCCTGATCAAACAGAAGTCTTGTGCCATTATATTCAATTTTCTTTGCTGCCCACGCTGCTATCAATACAGTTTCTTTATCTTGGAAGCTGGAGAATTTCACCACCACCGACCGCGGTCCTGCCTTTGGATTCAATGGTTGGGGGGTGAGTGCACGATGAGCTCTTTCCAGCCAGAATTCAAAAGGAGGGGAACCACATGTTTGAGCAGATCTGTAATGAAGTCTATCATCTGCCCGACTTCTGAGCCCTCTGGGAGTCCGTGTATCCTCATATTATCTCGGTGGGAGCGTGATTCCAGATCCTGGCATTTGTCATTTAACAACTCTTGCTGCTCTAGCAAGAAATCTATGGCCTGTTTCAAGTGAACCACCGTATCCTCGGAGTTGGAGATCCGATCCTCCACTTCTTGCATGTGGGTCTCTACGGCTGTAAGTTTGGCATTTAAATAAACCACATATAACATTGGAGACCCAGAGGAATAAACTTTGTACAACATAAACCTCTAACCTCCAGTTCTAAAACTCTTCTAAATTTTTGAATTCCACTTGATTTTTGGAGCGAAATTAATGTATTTCATGGATAATTGCTTCAAATCTTGATCTGGTTAGTGTCTCCCTCTCTGTATCGGTATCGTTTTCTGAGGCCTGCTCACTGTGTGGAGAAGAACTCCCGCCAGCACGGTTAGTTTGTTCTGGTAATCTGCGATCATCTGGATGTCTCTGGGTCATTTCTCCCAGTGTTTCAGCAATTTAATGCCCTCTGCTTGCTTTGGTGACATAATGGTAGAAAACTGTTTGCTCATGTTGGATGAATTAGTAGGTTATATGCCGGGTGGATGTGGAGAGCTAGAATCAGACCTCCATTCGGGTCGGTGACATTCCCAGAAGTCCAGCCAAGTTATTATTGATGCTGTACCAACACCTGACACTTCTCCTGGGCCAGTGGCTCATGCTGGTGCAAAGAGGAAACAGAGTCAACCTGTCCGTGTTGTTCCAGAACTAAGGCCTTCCCCTCAGCCGGCCCAAAGTGATAGTGATGACTGTTCATCTGTCTCTGATGAAAGTGACTGTGATAATGCCTGTTATCTATCATATGAACTGAGTCAGTTGTTTTGAGGCAATCCTCTGCAGAATCATGGGGATAAAGCTGGGCCTTCAGAACGGCCTCACCCCCCAGCTTTTTCCCTGGACCCAGTGCCCCCTGAAAGTGAGGTACAAAGTATCATGTCTGAGGTTGCAGACTCTCTGTGTCTTGTAGAACTGTTTGACTTGCCCAATGAAGGGGTTGATGGTCTGAGTCTCCCTGGTGACATACCAGAACATGAAGAACAATATGAAAGTGTTGACAGCACCCCTTCCGTGCCGCAGAGCCTAATGTGCCAGAGTCTCCTCAGAATGAGCAACCTGGGCCCTCTTCAGAAGATAATAATGGGCAAAGTGTTGTGGAAACAGAGTCTGCAGATCCAGGAGCTGATAGTGTTCCCAATCTGGACATTTCAACCAGTGCAGAGGCATCCCTCACTACAGGAGGAGAAATCAGTGCCAGTGTTGACCTCCAAGAGCCTGTGTCTGTTCCCCCCAGAAAATCTAGGGGACCTGTTAAGCCAGTGCTACATTTTAGTTATGATTCCCCTGGGAGGCCTGTGAACTCACCTCTCAATGTGGTCCATAAAGGTGTTTACGTTTCCAAGAGCTCACTGCCCAAACTGAGCCTGACTGCCACCTCCCGATTAATTGTTCTTCTTTCAGAACATGGTGTCCCTGTCCCATCTAGCCCCAAGTTAGCTGATAGGGCAGTGACCCTTCTGCATTGTTTACTGTACAAGAAGTTATAAAGTGAAGTCATAGGTAACTGTTCATAGCATGTTAATCATAATAGAATCAGTATAGAGTGTATGAAACATGCATAAGTATTGTCAATGAAGATATGGTATAGTGAAATGTATAGTAATGTGATAAGTTTATGTTAACTGATGCATCAGATAGTATTTCCATAGTATGCTAATGCCACATATGTCTTATATATATTGATTCTTCAATATTGTGATGGTGTAGACTTGATGCAGATGCCAAGTTTTTCCAGGCAGGGAAGGGTGCAACCCCCCTACAAATGGGGGTTCCCGAAAGTCTTCCTTGGGTGTGCCTAAATGCCCTCTGCCAGGCTGTTGTCCTGTGTTTTAGCTGTTTAAAAAGTGTTTGTGCGAGAGTGCCTTAATGCCTCTGTGCTCTGTCTCTTTAAGAGCTGCCAATAAAGCAGTGTATAATTAATCTGGGTGGGGGACGAGTGTATCTAGGCTCAAGTCCCACCCGGGCTTCAGTGTTATCGCTCCATTCTGCCATCGCTAATTGCGCAGAGGGAGCTTTATTGGAATCTGTAACTGTTTACTGTTTATCTGCTTTAATGGCAGTGATATTGTAGTTTGTCTAACCTGCCTTCTTTGCAGCATGAACTTTCTGTATTGCACCACCATTTTGGTTTTGGACTGCCAGTCAGCACCAATCAGTACCTTTGGGGACTCTAAAATGGAGCCTGTCCCCGGGGGTCTTGTGGGAGCCAATTTCTTTAGAAATTGTAGTTTTTACATTTTGGTGCCAAAACAGACCTGGGGGGCCCTCGCTTTGACACTTTGACAGACAGACGGATCAACCAAACAGAATCTTTTGGACCGAAGGGAAATTCCCAAGCTGCCTGCTGCAGTGAGTCAGTCTGGAGTTAGAGTTTGAAGAGTAAACAGCTCGAGTGATTCGAGCAGCAGCTCCTGCATAGTTTACATGGGAGATTGGTGGAAAGGCTGAGTTTGGCCTGTCTGCCTGCAGTCCCTCGAGAGGGAATCCTTTGAAAGGCTTAGCAATCGGACTATATCCGAATTGGAGTATGACAAAGCCACTGAAGAGTGACCAGATTTGAATCTGAAGAAGACAGAAGATTTGCTGTACACGATCGGCCTGTCAGGACATCCATTTACCACAGAATTCCCGGTTTTGCTCAGAGAAACTGATATTGCGGCCGGACTGCCTACTGCATTGTGGTATGATGATTGCTTTACTATAAATGTGCTGTGTGCTGTTAGTGGGTCGTGATTTGGTTCCCCACTGTGTAAATGTACCACGCTTGCTGGAAGCTGCATCCAGCATTACTGGACTCAAAATCTGAACTGTTCCACCTGGCCTGGGCCTTGCCACCTGGCCACGCCAGCTACTTCAGGCACAGAAACCTTCATCAACAAGAAACTCGCCCGGGGATCAACCCCCTGCTCAACCATCTCGAACAGGAACAACACCTCGGTGATTCGTGTGGGCCCTGCTTCTCCTGGCAAACCAGTCATCAATCTGCAGTCTCCATTTCATCTAGCCTGTGACTCATACTGGGTAGCATGAGTAACAACCAGGGTAGCTCCCTACAACAACAGCTAAATCTCAAATGTTGTCATCTGATTGCATTGCTGTTTTTCCTTTCACGAACTGAGCCTTCAGGCTCTGGATTACAAATTGTGTGGTTGTGCATGCCTTTTCTTTTCATCACAGGGCCCCAACCAGCTGCGACGCCAGCCTACCCCAAGCAATGTTCCAGGCTAGCCCACCTTACTTCCAACTGGGTACCCAGAGCGTGTGACTGTGCAGGGACTAAAAGTGCATGCATAATGGCCTGTCAAGATCAGTTTTAGAATCAATCAACCTGATTTCACCCTCCCTTGTTCAATTCCCCTGAATAAATCAGATCTAACTCTTTTTGCATTTAATCTGACTGTGGTTTCAGTTTGTACCAAAAGCACTGTACTGTTGTTATTTACTGTGCCTAACCTTATTTTACAGGGGGTCTCCAGGGTTGAACTGGTGGAACCAGACCCGGTGGTAAGTGCAAACAGTGTGGGGAATTGTATGCTGAATAGGTGCTACTGTGAAAGTGTTTGTTACATATTGTCTATGCCACTAGATGGGAAAGAGGGGGGTTACAGTGTCCCAGAGGGCTGTATCCAGGTTAGCCTTGTTACTAACAACCCTGTCCTCCAGGTGGAGGCACCTGCTTCAGTACCCAGGCCCTTAAGCTGCAACTAGTCAGGCAGGGGTAGTAGCCCTTGGGATAGCGCCACTTGGGGTAACATCTACATCTTGCACCATGAACATTCCATGTAATATACTGCATATTGCTACTCATACCTTAGCTGTACAGGTTTTACCTGGTTATATTTTGCCATTACTGTTCTCCCCTCAAGAAGTGTTATTAAATCAGTCCTGCAAATGTAGTCCCCTATATCCCTCCCCCAAACACACATAATGTGGAAACACCAGATTGTTATAAACTGTATTTAGCATTAAACAAGAAACATATAACGTTACCCTCTGAAGGGCAGTTATCAATACACAGCTACGCAGGGATGTGTGACACAAATGCCTGGTCCTGGTAACCGCGCTCCACTTAACAAGTCTGCAGTGAACTGAAGAGAAGGCTAAAACCTCCAACAGATCCATGCCACACTTTACCATATCACAGCTTGTTTTGAGCCTGCTTGAGCTTTGCGCAGTACGGAAGGTGACCACAGCTGTGGCAGGAATACCTCCTGTGGCTAAACATGTGTGTCCTTGCCAAATTAGGCTAGTCTAGTTATAGCCAGTCACTGTCCAACATTATGCCATACGTTAGGCCTGCTCTACAGTACGTACTCAAAGAAAACATATAAACAGTACATTTAACAACTTAACTAAATTTGGTATCGCTGTGTTTAGATAAGACATAATACCAACACCTAGTGATACTGTCTGCATTCCCCCCCCCAACATTTTTTGTCTACCAAAATAGTCTCTTTTGTGCTCTTTGAGAACCAGTCCTGAGCACAGCCCTACACTGTCCCAGAGTACCTGATGTCTATTGGTATAACCCAGTGGTAGGGTGTCTGGCGGTGGTAGGGCATGATTAAACAACCAAGCTGCCAGCACCCAATTATGGACTGCTTCTGAGTCCTCCATTGGTCTCGTGGGTGAGCTGCCAACATATGAAGCTGCCATGTGGTTCATTTAACTCTGCATGCCATCTATGAAAATTAATCCAAACTTGAATTTGGGAGGCCGGATTAGTGTCATCTGCTGGAGAAGTAGGGTTATAGTTCCCAAGGTATTTCAGCCTTGTAGTCTGGCAGGTTAGCCAGGTTGTATCAGAGGTAGCGAGAGAGGGTGATGCAAACAGGCATACGATGGGTTATAGTAGGGCAGGCCACCCCTCAAAAAAGACTGCAAACCGCAGAAACAGCAACTTTGGAAGTAATAGGTAAGGAAACAGTACCTTTCATATGGTAATATATCTGTCAGGTCCCACTGACTCAGAAGGAGTTGGGTGTGGTAGAAGAAACTTATTGCATCCGAGGTGGTAGTCTATGCTTAATGAGCTGGGCTGCATGGAGCAAGGAACAGATTGGGGAAGCTTCTGGGCAAATCTCGCCTGGCCTCCATCACTGTATTGAACTGATTCTGCCCTTCTGTTATGGTAACTATACAGAACCAAGGAAATGAGCACTCAGGAAGGCTGAGAAATTAAATGCAATTGTTTAATCCATGTAACAATTCAAGGAACCCTAGAACTGTTACATGGATTAAACACTTGCATTTAATTTCTCCGCGTTCCTGAGTGCTCATTTCCTTAGTTCTATGTATATGATTTGAGGTTTGCACCTCACGCTGTGAGCACCCGGTCGAAGTGTTGCGCTGTTTACTAACTGTTGGTATGGTAACTACTAGTTTGGCAAGATAGACATCCAGAATTTAATACCAGCAAGTACAGCTTCTTTTTGATTTCTTTATATTCTTATTATACTACAGAGAACTACCTTCTCTGCAACACTAATTCCCCTTTTCCTTCTATTCCTTTTAGAAAATCTACTGTTGGATAATCTGCTTTTTCTTACCGATTTCCTAACCATAGGTCCTCCCTTCCCCTTTCTAAAATCTAGATTTAGTAGTTGCCGTATTGGTCTTTGCAAGAATAGATCCAGAAGCAAATTATTTGATACCTTTTAATGGACCAACATAGATGTAACAACAAGAACAAAGTGCTCTAGCTTTCGGACCAACCAGTCCTTCTTCAGAAGCTAATGGCAGTTGTTTAGAAAATACAATACTTATAACAGCTAGAGCATGCAGAAAAAAACAGAAAAAAATCCCCATTGATTTAAAATACTCATTTAAAAAATACAGAAGATGATGTCAGAGAAGTTTAACAGTACCATACTGCCTTCAGCCAGGAGGGACCCTGGGTCAAAGGTGCTTGGTGGAACACACATACAAAGAATCCTACTGCATATAAATTTAATTGACATAAGATAACACTGCTGAAGCAGATGACTCCTAAATCAAGCTATGAGTGTCGCAGTTTGTATAAGGATGTGATTACTGAAAGGCAACCCCCAACCAGATTAAAGATAAACTAAGATGGTTTTAGGGCTCAAGAAGTTTCAATGCCTGCATTATACACAAGAATTTACTGGTAAAGTTGTCTTAAAAACATCAGTGCACACTGTGTGATGTGTAAAATCTAGCTGGACCTGTCACCCAGCTGTACTCTCAAGCTAGATATAAGGCCCAAGAAATTTCAAAAACCTCTAGTGTAGTGACAGGACTGTATAAATGATAATTTAAATACAAATTGACAATATTAGTGTCAAATAAAAAACTCTAGTTGAGGAACCTTAAGGAATTAAGACCATGTAGCCTGATATGTACTGATGTCAATATACACTGAGAATGTAACAAATTGATGTACCACAAGTGTCTAAGGATTCTGAAAAAGAGATAAAAATGTAATTTCTCTCCTCCTCTTCATACAAACAATACACCCTACCCCACCCCATATCACCATAATGTGGGTGGGGGAGATACATAGCTTTAAGGAGATGTTGTCTCTCTCTCTCTCTCCTCCCCTTTTCTCTCTCTCTCCCACAGACACACACACACACACACACACACACACTCTCTTCTCCTAGTAAACCTTTATTCACTTCAGTCACTGCAATTGTTCTCCAAAGGAATTCAACTTGTCATGAAATCCTAAGTAAAAGGGCTCATGTCTCCTAATACCTACAGAGCAAAAATGCCGTACTACTATTTAACCATACTGCTATCTGCATAGTAACATTTCCAAGGATTCTGGATAGAACTACCATGAAATAAATCTGCCACCCTCCCCAGGACAAGATAACTAGAAGTAAATATAAAGTATGTGTGTAAGACCAGAGGTCTAACATACCTACATATCCACAAATTACTACAATATTAACCTAATGTAAAAAGATCTGTCCAGGACCCCCATGCAAATGAGATCACACACCCCAATATGTACAGAGTTAAAAAAATTATGTGTGACAGTATATGATAATACTCCTGGATGTACAGTAGCAGGTTAGGTAATCTGAATATGGTGCAATGGAATACAATCCCACCCCCAGGCAAAGATAAAAAGTAAGGATGAATTAATATTCATTATGTATGTTAAGTAAGAATAGTAACACACTATAACTCCATATATCTAAATAGAGGCCTACCTCACTATGACAGCAAGCCCCACATCTGTTATTTCACATACCTCACAACACATACCCACACACATACATACACACACGCACCCACATCCCACACATGCTGAAGTCCTATAATATGTCAGTTTGAAGAAGAAGAGGTCTGTGGATGTCAGTTTCTGTAGTGTCCCATAAAACCAGGATCAACGTTCATCCCATCTGCTACCATATTGAGATGTAAAATAAGTTTCATCTCAAAAGCTCGTCTCTGTTGTGTCTTTTTGAGATTTCCTTTTAAGACCATTACTGACATATCTGAGATTGAGTGATCAGGCTGGGAGAAGTGGTGCCCCACTGGTTTTTCAGTCTTCTTTGCTGTAATAGTATGCCTGTGCGAGTTCATCCTAGTGCGGAGCTGTTGGCTTGTCTCTCCAACATAACCTGTTTGTGGATATCTCTTGCACTGAATGAAATAAACAACATGTTGTGACATGCATGTATAACTCCCAAGCACCAATTGTCTGTTTTGTGATGTAACCACACAGTCCGAGGTAGAAATGAGCTCACAAGTCTTACAGGTGCGTTGATTGCAGGGTTGTGTGCCATTGTGTGACATGGTATTCTGTTCTGGTGAAAGTTTGCTCCTAATAATTAAGCTGGATAAATTTGGTGGTTGTTTAAAAGATAGTAGTGGGAGTTCCTTAAAAATATAATTAAGGGTTTCATCCTCACAAAATATTGGGTGGAGGTCTTTAATAATCTTATGCAGACGTTCAAGGTCTGGATGATATGTGACTACTAAGTACGGTAGTACAGTTAAATAGTGTCACATTTTTGCTCTGTAGGTATTAGGAGACATGAACCCTTTTACTTAGGATTTCATGACAAGTTGAATTCTTTTGGGGAACAATTGCAGTGACTGAAGTGAATAAAGGTTCACTAGGAGAGTGTGAGAGTGTGTGTGTGTGTGTGTGTGTCTGTGTCTGTGGGAGAGAGACAGAGAGAGAGAGAGAAAAGGGGAGGAGAGAGAGAGACAACATCTCCTTAAAGCTATGTATCTCCCCCACCCACATTATGGTGATGTGGGGTAGGGTAGGGTGTATTGTTTGTATGAAGAGGAGGAGAGAAATTACATTTTTATCTCTTTTTCAGATTCCTTAGACACTTGTGGTACATCAAGTTGTTACATTCTCAGTATATATTGACATCAGTACATATCAGGCTACATGGTTTTAATTCCTTGAGGTTCCTCGACTAGAGTATTTTGTTTGACACTAATATTGTCAATTTGTATTTAAATTATCATTTATACAGTCCTGTCACTACACTAGAGGTTTTTGAAATTTCTTGGGCCTTATATCTAGCATGAGAGTACAGCTGGGTGACAGGTCCAGCTAGGTTTTACACATCACACAGTGTGCACTGATGTTTTTAAGACAACTTTACCAGTAAATTCTTGTCTATAATGCAGGCATTGAAACTTCTTGAGCCCTAAAACCATCTTAATTTGTCTTTAATCTGGGTGGGGGTTGCCTTTCAGTAATCACATCCTTATACAAACTGACACTCATAGCTTGATTTAGAAGTCATCTGCTTCAGCAGTGTTATCTTATGTCAATTAAATTTATATGCAGTAGGATTCTTTGTATGTGTGTGTTCCACCAAGCACCTTTGACCCAGGGTCCCTCCTGGCTGAAGGCAGTATGGTACTGTTAAACTTCTCTGACATCATCTTCTGTATTTTTTAAATGAGTATTTTAAACCAATTGGGATTTTTTTCTGTTTTTTTCTGCATGCTCTAGCTGTTATAAATATTGTATTTTCTATACAACTGCCATTAGCTTCTGAAGAAGGACTGGTTGGTCCAAAAGCTAGAGCACTTTGTTCTTGTTGTTACATCTATGTTGGTCCATTAAAAGGTATCAAATAATTTGCTTCTGGATCTATTCTTGCAAGAACCAATACGGCAACTACTAAATCTAGATTTCAACATGGAAGATATCGAAATTTGCTGTAGAATATGGCAGTTACATAACATCAAGAAGAAATTGGCACAGTTAGACAGTGACATCTATTTTCTAACCCAGTGCAAGAGGAGAAACATAATCCCTAAAGATTTTACTATTTGGAATCCATTAAGAAATACAAACAATTCTTCATATGCAGAACAACTCTGTCATAGGACCTCTGAGAAACTGAGAAATCACAGGATTCACATGTCATATGCCAAAAAAGTTGCTCCGAACAAAGAGTTTGCTGAAATTGTTACCACTCTGGAAAGGATGTCTGGGGAACCTATTCAGGACATCTTGCGAGAGATACACATTAACTACCAAAGGACCTTAAGAAAAGCCATGCTTACGAAAAATAGGAAATTGGATGCCCTTCAACATACCATACTTCCTAACAACCATGAAGAACATAATGGAGTCACTGAACAACACAATACAGATGGGCACCTTTCAGTTGTTAATTTGTCCAACCACACACTGACTACTGGAGAACTAAATGTACTTTCAAAGGGCCTCACTTTCTGCCCAACAAAACCACTGGATAAAATACAGTTTTGTGGTGAACTGGAGGAATACTTCTGTAGATTGAGACTTAAAGAATTCTTTCATGGCAAGAAAGAAATCACTGGTAGTGAAGACAGTGGAAACAGCAATAATGTAATGGATAAGAAAAAGAAATCCGAATTTACCCCCTCAAGTGGGCGTAACAAAAAACTAGACAATTACATTCATTGTTTCCTCCAACAAGTCAGTGGTCAGATCCTTACTAGGCAAAAACAGGCCCATTATAACCTTTCTCCACTGGAACGGAGAGCTATAGGGACACTGAAATCAAACCGCAACATTGTCATCAAAAAAGCTGATAAAGGCTCTGCAGTGGTGATTTTAAATAGAGAGGATTATATTAATGAAGCTAATAGACAGCTAACAGATCTTACATACTACAGAGAACTAGAGAGTGACCCCACTACAAGATATGAAGATGAACTACGTGGCTTAATTAGAACTTTTCCAGACCATGTCCGAGAAAAACTAACTGACCTCATCCCTGCTGAACCCAGACCAGGGACATTCTACATGCTGCCTAAAATACATAAACCTGGCAATCCGGGGAGACCCATAGTCTCTGGTAATGGTACCTTGACTGAGGGGATCTCAGGATTTGTAGAGACCGTTTTGAAACCACTGGTTATGGAAAGAGACAGTTATATCCAGGACACTACGCACTTTTTGCGTGTACTTTCTGGTTATAAGGATTTACCACCTGATATCATTTTAGTGACAATGGATGTAGCATCCCTCTACACTAATATTCCACACACAGATGGCATTGCAGCATGCCTTAAATACATACGTGAGAAAGGACCGGAACAAAACATCAACCCTGGAGTGGTGGGGGAACTTATGGAATTCATTTTGACACATAACAACTTCAACTTCAGTGGTAAACATTATGTTCAAACTATGGGGACAGCAATGGGCTATGCTAACCTCTTTATGGCTGACTTGGAGGAGGATTTTTTAAGGCAGCATCCCCACAAACCACTAGCCTATTTCTGTTACATTGATGATTTATCATCTGGATGGAGGGCACAGATGCACTCAAAGATTTTCATCACAAACTTAATAATCTCCACCCTACCATAAAGCTTACCCTGGAGTACTCTACCACCAAGGTTAACTTTCTGGACACCACAGTCACCATTAAGGATGGAACCTCACATACATGTATTTACAGGAAGCCAACAGGCAGACAGAGATACCTGCACAAGAAAAGTAATCACCCAAACCATACAAAAAAATCTGTCATATACAGTCAAGCACTCCGATGTCACCGTATTTGTTCAAATGAGGATGATAGAGATACACATTTGGCTATGTTGAAAAACACCTTTATTGAGCAGGGACACTCTTCCAGGGAAATTGACAGGATAACAGAATGGGCAACGCAAGTACCAAGACAACAACTACTTCAATATAAAGGAAAGACAGCTACAGACAGAATGCCCTTAGTAGTCACATATCATCCAGACCTTGAATGTCGGCGTAAGATTATTAAAGACCTCCACCCAATATTTTGTGAGGATGAAACCCTTAATTATATTTTTAACGAACTCCCACTACTATCTTTTAAACAACCACCAAATTTATCCAGCCTAATTATTAGGAGCAAACTTTCACCAGAACAGAATACCATGTCACACAATGGCACACGACACTGCAATCAACACCCCTGTAAGACTTGTGAGCTCATTTCTACCTTGGACAGTGTGGTTACATCACAAAACAGACAATTCCAGGTGCATGGGAGTTATACATGCATGTCACACCATGTTGTTTATTTCATTCAGTGCAAGAGATGTCCACAAACAGGTTATGTTGGAGAGACACGCCAACAGCTCCGCACTAGGATGAACTCGCACAGACATACTATTACAGCAAAAAAGACTGAAAAACCAGTGGGGCACCACTTCTACCAGCCTGATCACTCAATCTCAGATATGTCAGTAATGGCCTTAAAAGGAAATCTCAAAAAGACACAACAGAGACGAGCTTTTGAGATGAAACTTATTTTACATCTCAATATGGTAGCAGATGGGATGAACGTTGATCTTGGTTTTATGCGACACTACAGAAACTGACATCCACAGACCTCTTCTTCTTCAGACTGACATATTATAGGACTTCAGCATGTGTGGGATGTGGGTGCGTGTGTGTATGTATGTGTGTGGGTATGTGTTGTGAGGTATGTGATATAACAGTTGTGGCTGAAGAGGCTTGCTGTCACATTGAGGTAGGCCTCTATTTAGATATATGGAGTTATAGAGTGTTACTATTCTTACTTCACACACATACTGAATATTAATTCCTCCTTACTTTTTATCTTTGCCTGGGGGTGGGATTGATTCCATTGCACCATATTCAGATTACCTAACCTGCTACTGTACATATAGGAGTGTTATCATATACTGTCACACATAATTTTTTTTAACTCTGTACATATTGGGGTGTGTGATTTCATTTGCATGGGGTCCTGGATAGATCTTTTTACATTAGGTTAATATTGTAGTAATTTGTGGATATGTAGGTATGTTAGACCTCTGGTCTTACACACATACTTTATATTTACTTCTAGTTACCTTATCCTGGGGAGGGTGGCAGGTTTATTTCATGGTAGTTCTATCCAGAATCCTTGGAAATGTTACTATGCTGATAGTAGTACGGTTAAATAGTAGTACGGCATTTTTGCTCTGTAGGTATTAGGAGACATGAGCCCTTTTACTTAGGATTTCATGACAAGTTGAATTTCTTTGGGGAACAACTGCAGTGACTGAAGTGAACCTTAAAGCTATATATCTCCCACCCACATTATGGTGATGTGGGGTGGGGTAGGGTGTATTGTTTGTATGAAGAGGAGGAGAGAAATTACATTTTTATCTCTTTTTCAGATACCTTAGACACTTGTGGTACATCAAGTTGCTACATTCTCAGTGTATATTGACATCAGTACATATCAGGCTACATGGTCTTAATTCCTGGAGGTTCCTCGACTAGAGTTTTTTGTTTGACACTAATATTGTCAATTTGTATTTAAATTATAATTTATACAGTCCTGTCAATACACTAGAGGTTTTTGAAATTTCTTGGGCCTTATATCTAGCATGAGAGTACAGCTGGGTGACAGGTCCAGCTAGGTTTTACACATCATACAGTGCGCACTGATGTTTTTAAGACAACTTTACTGGTAAATTCTTGTCTATAATGCAGGCATTGAAACTTATTGAGCCCTAAAACCATCTTAGTTTGTCTTTAATCTGGGTGGGGGTTGCCTTTCAGTAATCACGTCCTTATACAAACTGTGCCACTCGTAGCTTGATTTAGTAGTCATCTGCTTCAGCAGTGTTATCTTATGTCAATTAAATTTATATGCAGTAGGATTCTTTGTATGTGTGTTCCACCAAGCACCTTTGACCCAGGGTCCCTCTTGGCTGAAGACCATATGGTACTGTAAAGCTTCTCTGACATCATCTTCTGTATTTTTTAAATGAGTATTTTAAACCAATGGGGATTTTTTTCTGTTTTTTTCTGCATGATCTAGCTGTTATAAGTATTGTATTTTCTAAACAACTGCCATTAGCTTCTGAAGAAGGACTGGTTGGTCCGAAAGCTAGAGCACTTTGTTCTTGTTGTTACATCTATGTTGGTCCATTAAAAGGTATCAAATCATTTGCTTCTGGATCTTCCCCTTTCTATTCATTCTGCCTCTTCTGTCTATCTAGGGGAATCAGCAGTAGGATTGAAGAGGTTACACTGCCCTTGTACAGGTCAAGGCTGCATCTAGAGTATGGAGTTCAGTACTGGTGCCCACACCTCAAAAAGGACATTGTCCCCTGATCCCCTCCCAGAAATAAATCTCTCCACACCTGCTTACTGTTGGATGCTTGCTGGCAATATTTATTAAGGCACGTAAATTATATTTACATTCCCAACTTCATATTTCAAACAGTATACAGTACAGTACCACCACATTAATTCATTCTGCTTCTTTCTGGAAACCTTCTTCCGACTTGATTCTCTTCTTGCTGGTAGCACTTCGGGGGTTCGGACACAGTGTGATCTGGTCCCCCCCCATGATCACCAGAACTAGGTACCACCACCAGGTACCCCCACTTGGTACCACCACCAGGTACCCCCACTTACCTAGGTCTGATTCACACAGGGTCAGTTCCCAGTCCATACCCCACTAGGTCCGGACATATGATCATAGTTTCTATCCCCTCTCTCCTTTACTTCCATGCCTGGGTTCCTCTGCCCCCAGCCTGTGCTGCCTACCCCACCCCCTCTCCTGCCCCCCATTTTTCATTTTCGTTCCCCCCTTCTCCACTGACCCATCTCTAGCTTGTGCAGGAAGATGGGGCTCCCCCTTGTGGGCTAGAAAAACATGGTACCCTCCACCCTCCTTAGCAACCCCACACCATCTCCAGCCAGCCTCAGTAGGGGCGCCAGCCACATGACAGGTCGATCCCCTCTACCTTGTAGGTGTCCTCAACCCATACAGAATGTCCCAGGGCTGGGCCCCCTCTCTACTAGGCCTCTCCCACCACCACTCAGGCTGTTGAGGCCCACTGACACCTGCTATAGGGCATGCAACCCCATTGGTGCCCCCTATGGTACTGGTCCTGCATGTCCCCCTGCCCCCCACCCCCCTTGTGTGCGCTGGGTCAAGGTCAGGTGCCCACATGCCTCTAATGCCACGTCCATAATGCCCCAGGCTGCTGCCACCTCTCCCGATGAGTAGAAAGCATGCCACCAGATCCCCTGCAGTCTGCCCTTAGACCAGTGCCCCCCTCATCTCTTGTTCAGTCCTGCCCCTTCATGATTCCTGTAGCCCCGTCCACCCCATGCCCCCCTGTTCTGCATGCCTCCAGCCGAACTCTCCCCTTGACCCCTGTGCCGGCCCTGCTTGCTGGCAACATTTATTAGAGGTACAATGAAATACTTACATTCCACCACCCCTCCTACAAATGACATATAGCCGTTTTAAGATATCGGTCCCCTATCATGCTCTAGGCCATAGCCACCCTGTCTACCCTCCTGTGAGTCTTCCCACTTTTTTCTCCTCCTCATCCGGGGCTGCTTCTCGGGGTCCGGACACTGTGATACGCCGCCTCATATACCTCCCTGTCCCCACTGCCTCTCCTCCTTTCTGGGCCCAGGCAGGGTGCCACCTGCATTTCGGACCTACCCTTCCCCCCAACAATACATATGGCCGGCCTTCCTGGCCTCACATAACACTCCAGAATGTGGTGCACCCATCCTTATTTTTCTTTTCCTCCATGCCCCTTGTGGCTCTGCCACCACTCCCTGGTGGGGACATGCCACCATCTGTGGTTATCCCCCAGTCCTTACATGCCTGATGCTGGTCCTCCCAAGGGTGGCCAAGTCCCTCCGTTCTGCCCCCCATCAACAGCTGTCCTGATCCGTGGCCCTACCTCATCCTTCCCCGAGGCACTGCACCTTGCTCCCATCTACCCTGACCCTCTGGGTCCAGGAACCCTCAGACTCCTGTCCTGCCCTCCCCATCCTTGAGTCTTTGCCCATTTCCCCCCAGTATAAACTGCCCAAGGCTTTTCCCCTGCTCAGCTTACATGCTTGCTCCTGACCTGCTGCTCTGCAAGCCTCATGCTGATGCGCTCCCATTTCTGGAATGTTCCCTGCTCAGGCCCCCGTGGTTTTCCAGCTGGGGGCTCAGCATTGGCACCCTTTGCTGTACAAAAACTGCTGCCGGTGCCCCTTTCCCTCAACTTCGAGGGGAGTTACTGGCTGCAGGAGCTGGGCTGCACCTCCCTGTCCTGCCTTTTCCAGCTAGTTTCCTACGTGCTCCCCATCATCCTCCAGTTGGTCAATGCCTTCTTGACCCCCTCCAATACCCCGCATCTGCCCACTGTTACTCAGCATCCTTCCCCCACCGAATCCCCGTTCCCAGCCCAGACCATCCGGCGGCACCTGTCTCCTTTCCAAGCTTGAGAGCCCCTCATTGGAATCACTCCACCTTTCCAGGGGGGCCCCCAGCCCGGTGGTCCAAGATGTCCTCACCAAGCTTGTGCAGGAGGGGACAACTGAGAGCCATCCCAGGCATGCGCCCCCTTTTTGCCCTCAGCTACCCTTTGTGTAAACCTGTCCTTGCCCAGGGGAAGGGGCCATGCCTCAGGGCCTATGTGGGCCCACCACAGCCCCAGTGGTCCACCTGCCAGTACCAATTTCTGCCAGCTTGTGGCCTTCCCTCAGCATGCTGTCATTGCCCATGACCATAACGGTGGGTGGACTCACATAACTTCCCTCCCTTCACTCTGTGACCTCCCTTTCCCCCAGGTTGTGCCAGCCTGGGGTCCTAGGGTCCTCTTCCCACCCCTGCTAGCCCTTTCTTCCCATGGTAACACCTGTAGAGGCTGGCCCCGGGAGGTGGTCTGTTAACCAAGGCCTTGATCGATGGAACACCAGAGCAAGCGGGACCATGAGATTCCTGAAGCCCCAGGGCCCCTGGCCCCGCAGCTCTGAGCCCCCCCAACCTCTGCACCCTTTCGCATCCCTCAATCAATTCCTGGGACTGTGTCACCTCCTGCAAGCCTATCCTAGCTGGATTAACCCTTCTTTCATCTGCCCTTCCCTTGGATCCCACAACACTTTGTCAGTGTGGACGAGATGTCTGGGTACCCTGCAGGACATCTCTCTGCTTCCTATCCCAGTCTACCCGCACCTGGGCCACAGCTGTCCCACAAGTGAATTCCTCCACCATATCAGGCAATCATTGCAGTCCAAACTTTTCTTTTTTTTTCTTTTTGATGCCCCCATGACAAATTCTTGCCCATAAACCTCTTACCTGGATATGGTGAGATGTTCCGGCCCCCTGGCCTGTGGGGGCTGCTGGTAAGTTCCCTTCTCGCTCACCTGGGGGTGGCTACATAGCAGTGTGCATGCCTCTCCTAGTGTCCCAGCACTCCATGCTCTGTGGTGGATCCCATCCATAATGAAATGGGACAAACTCCTCCCAGCTCCTACCAGTTGAGACCTGTTAGGCCTCCTACTCTGACCTCACCCATACACTCCCTCTGTCCCTACAGTGTCCCCTCTGGGGACATTGACCCGGCTCGATTCCATTCCATTCCCCCCCAGCGGCACTCACACCATGTGCCCTCACATAGGCCACCTCGTTCCATCCTGGTGATGCTCCAGGAAGGCATTTGAGGGCTTCCCACTATGACCTGGCAACTGCCCAACATGGCACATTGCACCCGAGTGCTGGGCTGGGCCCACCACCCCCTTTACTTATTTTTTTTTTTATTAATTTTTTTTTCTGTATTTCATTTTATTTATTTATTCTTGATACCTCTTGACACTATTCTACTCCCCATCCCCCAACCCTGGAACCGTCGTTCCTATGACTAACATGGGCCTTTTTCCCCCCAAAATGTGTCCCTTTTGACCCACCACTTGCAGCACCCACTCAGGGTTATTGTGTCTGTGGCAGGTACCCCCACGGACAAAAACTTCACCATCGGCTATCCGCCATGCGCTCCATGTACCACCAGCTTGCCCACCCTGGAGGATCCAAGTCATCCCTCCTCCTCATCTTCTGCCTGCCAGGCCAGCACAAGCACAACAGCAGAAAAGTCACCTGCCCTGTGTGTCCCTGCTATGCATAGGCTCTGGTTTGCTTCCGATGTGTACTGATTACCATCTTGCCTGCATGGCTTGCCCCGCTGCTGTGCCGGCAGGGCCTGCCTCCCCTTATCAACTCCTCCTGAGCAGCCTCAGGGCATGCCCCAACCCTCGGTGGCTACCAACAACCTGTTAGAGTCATGGCCCTCCAACTACCAAACCATCTATATCCCTGTGAAAAATTCCTTTAACTGTGACTGCCCCTCGTACCTCGGCTGCTTGGGACTGTGGGGACCTGGTTATTTATTGTTACCCTTCTTATTTCACTATCCTATCAACTTACGCTATCCTGAAGGAAATTTACGCATTTATTATTTATTTATTTATTTATTTATTTATTATTTATTTCTTTGGTGCCTGCTGCACAGTAGGCCAAACAGGTGTGGATTTCCTTCTTTCTGCCCTGCGCCTCTCATTAAATGCCTATGTCAATAGTATAACGCTATTGATTGGGTAGCCAGCTGTACCTCCATGAGGGGTATTCACTCAAACCTCCTCTCCCCAATGCACTCTTATGGTGCAGTGCTGGCACGCTCTGCCCTGGGTGTTACTGGAGTTACCACCAATTCATTGGAAAACACCGCTTCTAAGCTGGGAGGGCCCAATCTATAGTAGACAGCGATTATAATGACAACAGTCCTATGTGTGCAAGCACTGAGGCAAGGGTTACTCCAAAAGGCATTTGGCTGGGAAGCCAAGTTTCAAAGAAATACAAAAATCACACATGCCCCCACAATGCAAAGCATCATGGGCTGCATATGCAAATCACCACAGAATATTATGCTGGTTCAACTTTAAGCAGAAATGCATGGTGCCGAAAGGCCTCTCACACAGTTTGTAAAGGGTGCCAACAGAAGACATAGACAAGTGTTTCGTCCTACCAGGACTCATCAGTATGCCTCATCTGCCTGACACCCCAGTGGAATGAACCAGCTACCCCAAGATGGTCGAGCTGGGTAATGCTGTGGTGAACCCAATTAAAACAAAAAAAATATTTAAAAGACAAAGAACCTCTGTGCGCAAGCACTGAGGCAAGGGTTACTCCAAAGGGCATTTGGCTGGGAAGCCAAGTTTCAAAGAAATACAAAAATCACACATGCCCCCACAATGCAAAGCATCATGGGCTGCATATTGAAATCACCACAGAATATTATGCTGGTTCAACTTTAAGCAGAAATGCATGGTGCCGAAAGGCCTCTCACACAGTTTGCAAAGGTTACCAACAGAAGACATAGACACGTGTTTCGTCCTACCAGGACTCATCAGTATGCAATTACCCATAATACCTATTCCTATGTCCTGGCTCTATTACTGCCATGTTCTTAGTCTTTCTTGGGAATATACCACTCAGTGTCCCCCTCCATTTCTGCATAGAAATATCTAACAGGCCCTTCGTAACAACCTTAGGAACCCCCCCCCCCAATGGTGGACAGTAAATTTTAATTTTGGGTAGAATATGACCACTGATCCAAATCGGAGTCACATTCTTAGTGCCCAAAAACAAAGCTATAAACATGCCACATACTTCCCACCATGAACAATGGTAAAATGTACCCATACCCAACAGATATAATAATTCCCATAAACGTATTCTTCCCATAGGATTAACTTATACCAGTTGAAGTACAAACCTTCACAATCATTTTACTAATAACAATCTGAGGCACCATGCCATGTCTTTTGTAGGTGAAACCAATCCAACCTTTAACATATTCCTACCAGCCATCATCTGCACTGCTACCCTACCATCCAGCAGTGCTCCAGTGTAACCGGGTTATACCCCTTAACATAGCCAAGGATTCACTACTGGGTATATGCTGTGATTCCAAAACAAAATTCCATGCTGCCCTGTAGCACCATCAATCTGTTGCTCAAACCCTTCCTCTAGTAACAAGTCAACATCTATTTGACCCGTCTCTTCTACCTTCTCAATGTGATGCAGCCCATGGTCCCCTTCTGCCCGCGATAGTCCCCTGCCACCTGAACCTGCGACAATGACTGATGTGTCCCTGCTTGTTTCTGCTCCGAGAACACCCTATGAGAAAAGTGCGAGGAACGCCGCTCCCCAGCTCCTGCATGAGGCCCCAGCGTCCTCCCCCGTTGTTATCCGATAGCCCCGTTGGGTCCCCATTTGCTTGTGCACAGTGCCAGAGAGTCTACCAATTGTTTTTTCTTAGTTTAATTTTTTTTTTATTTCACGATTGCCGTACCGAAGCCCCCCTTCCTACCCACCCACTCCAAGTGGCTCGGATATTCTCCGGATGCCCTGGTGGTCCCCACACCTGTCTCCACTCATGGACTGAGCACACCCAAACCCCAACCGCATCGCCACTTTTACCCCCTCCCCCTTGCTGCCACTGTCCAGTTTTTCTTTGTTGCTGGGCTCTGCCTTACCTGAGGCCCACTGTCCCTGGGGTTCTGCCAGAAACATCTATCCTGTCCCAGCTGCCATTCGGCCTGCAGCCCACATGGAGCACCCTCACCCCTTATTGCACCTACTGGTCACCCCATTCTCCTCTTAGGATGCTGCCTGGCTATTGTCACTGCAGCCCCCGAGTTAAACTCAGAACACATGTACCTAAATGGCTCAAGGATGCTTCCCAACCCCCACAAGGCTTCTCTGCATCACGGGCCCTTTCCACAACCTGCTATTGCCTGCAAGTCTTACAGTTCCATCCTGGAAGACTACCACTGGATGCCACCGCAACCACAACTGACTTGAGCAAGCCCCCCAACTTTTCTCCATTGGCCTTCAGATAACCGGAGGCCGGCAATTCACCCCAGTTCCATGTTTACCTGGTGGCACTCTTACCCTTGCCTTCTGCCGCTCAGCTGTGCCCTTTGGCTACCTGCTATGCCTCTTGCCTCTCCTTCCCAAGATCCCTGGATCCACCCAACAAAAAAGGCGGTCTCCACATGGCTGACAGGCCTAGGTTCCCTGGATAGTGCCTTACTTCTGTAGCTTGCCAGCGAAGTGCTGAGAAACATTTTCCCAGCAGAAAAAGGGAGACCAGAAGGCTGCAGGCTCTTACATAGCCCAAGGTGGCACCCCTTCCCCCTACCTAGCCCCTCCCCCTAGCCAATTGGGAGGCTTTTTTATCCCCTAGTCATTTGACCCTCTCTGATGTCCCCTTCCCTTCCCTCCCCTTTCCTATCCCCCTCCCCCCATTATACATTTTCTGGCAGGGAAACATTAGACAAGATGGCCTGCCTTTTATTGGCAAGCCTTATTAACCTGCTGGAGAAGGTCCAGAGGAGGGCTACAAAGATGATAGTGGGTCAGCAAGGTAAGGCATACGAGGAGAGGTTGAGGGCACTGAACATGTACTCCCTGGAAGACAGGAGGGGGGGGCATGATTGAGACTTTTAAGTACTTGAAAGGGATAAATAAGGTTGATAAGGACAGTCTCTTTAAGCTGAGTGGCAACCATAACATGAGGGGGCACAGTCTTAAGCTGGAGGGTTGGAGGTTTAGGAGGGAGGTCAGGAAGCACTTCTTCACAGAGAGGGTGATGGAAACTTGGAACGTGCTGCTGGACGAGGTCATCTCGTTGAAGACAGTGGGCAGCTTTAAAAGAGGCTGGGACAGGCATAGGGAGAAGGTAAGGATCATGGGTAGGGAAGATGGGAGGGGTGGGGATGGAGGGCAGGGACATTAGCTCAAGCTGTGGACCCTGCAACACAAGCAGACTTGATAGACCAAATGGCCTTCTTCTGCTGGCTTCTTCGTATGTTCGTATGTATGTATGTATGTTCTCCTTCCTCCCTAAAGTCTCTTCTTTATAAATTTTGTTCTCCTACCTACAATAGTCTATGACCCACTCCTCTTCTTATTCCCTTTCTAAATGCATATAAGGGTGTGTTTTAGTTTCTGCTTGCATTCATTTATTAATTTGCCTCTAATTGTTTATATTTATGCTTCATGTAGCAACTTTACCGTTTACCTAAATTTTATATTACTTGGTATGCTCAACTTTTGATGTATCTGATACTGTTTATCTTATATTTTTTTCTGCTTAGCTTGAACTACACCAATTCCCTGTTATGTTCCCTGTATGAGTCATGCCGTTCTCACTGTATGTTGTGTTGTTTATGCCAGTTTCTGGCCCATGCCATGCCATGCCTGAAAAAGGTCTTTGGATCAGTGCACCAACCCAGTTATCAATTGAATGAATAAATAAATAAAGAAAAATAAAAATGAATGACTAAATTACTGTAATTAACTTCTTATTTTCATCAGTCTATTGTTTAGCTATATCCTTCTCCCCTTTTCCCCAGGATACATCTGGAAATGAGTTGTTCTCAGCTCAGTATGTCATTCCTGGTTAAACTTTTAACTACATACATAAATAAAATGTTTAGCCTGATGGGAATGGCCCTGGAGGCTGAGATCACTGAATGTGTGTAGTCGCTGTCCTTCCCACCAGATTTCTTTTGCTTCATGAGCCTTTGTGAGGATATATGTTTTATTAATAAAATTGAGAAGTCGAAAGATTATGTGGTCTATCCCCTGGGTTTGGAATGGGCCTTAGAGCACAGTGGCTCATTCCACCACATAATGAGGGCCGTTGGGAGAACTGTACTTGACAGACTGGTTGACTCACCCTCCCACTGAGTTCCGCTGCTGTAGGTTAGAGAGGCTAAGGAACAATGGGACCCCCTACCTGCTTTTACCGCCAGCAACCAAGTGTTGGACAGCGGGGGCTTGCTTGATGCTACAGAACTACACAGACTGATTCAAGAAATGAAAAGTGTGATAGTCCAACTAGGTATAATCATCCCACTTCTCATGGGGCCAGAACACTTTGCCTCCAGCAAACCTGTTTCAAGTAATACTGTGTCAACTGCCTCAAGCAATCGGGTGCAAGCGTCAAATGCTATTTCCGTGAAGGAAGTCCATGCTCAACTAACTGTGCTAAAGAAAATGATGGGAGAATTAATGAATCATCAAGTCCTGCAATCACTTAGGACCCCTGCCTGGGAGAGATGGCATCCACGGAACTCTCCAACTAAAACCCCTCAACAGCAAATACATAGAGCCAATGTTTGTTGCCACTGCTGCGGCAGGGATGGCCATATCAAAAGGCAGTGTCAGTCAGAAAGCAACTTTCAGAGGGCTGTCAACTGGCTACTCAGTGAGAAATTAGCCAAGAACCATGCCATGGGCTGGATATTCAAAAGGGTTGCGTCATGCGCAATAGGGTTGCGACTGTGCAAGTCCGAAATTGCACCATTCTGCCATATTCAGCAGGAGGCAGTTGTGCTCCCCCCCAAGTCAAGCTGAGCAACAGCGCAATGCTAATGAAGGCATGCTCAACCGGAGGGGGAGGAACCATGCAGAAACTGCACAGCCCGATATTCAGCGGGCTGTGCAGAGTTGTACAGGCGCAACCCCCAACCTGCGCCTGCACAACTTTGAGCAAAAAAAGGAGTAAGTCGAGGGCCACCCACAGGTCAGCTGCCACATTGCAGGGCGCAACACAGCAGCTGCCACCTGTTGGTGGCCCTCGACTTTTCCCTGTACCCTGCAGCCCAATCGAGGGCATAGTAGTAACCCTCCCCGACTGGCCCGATTAGTGCGTATGAAGTAACCCCTCCCCGACTGGATTGATCGCGGCATGTAGTAAACCCCCACCCTCCGACTGGCCCGATCGGGGCATAAGTGAAATAACCCCCTCCCCCAGACTGACCCGTTGCAGGCAAACCCATAGTAATCCTCCCCCCTGACTGGCCCGATCATGGGCAAAGCCATAGTAATCCCCCACCCCCACTAGCCCGATCGTGGGCAGAATAGAGTTCAACCCCCAGAACATATCCCTGGTGGTCCAGTGGACATGAAAGCCAGATCACGGGCATTAGAGTCATCCTCCCCAAGGTCCATGTGCCCTGGTGATCTAGTGGCCCCCACCCCACCCCCACGGGCCCCACCACCCGCTCCCCGTCAGCCAGCGGGCGGCAGCATCCCACCCACCTGCTGCCCCGCTGCCCGCCGACTGACTGCTCAGTAGGCTGCACGCCCATTGGTTCAGAGCAAGAGCCACTGGGCGTGCATCCTATACCGTATAAGATAGTCCAGATATGTGAATGAATTGACAGATGGAAGGCACGCCTATTGGTTTTGCTCTGGAACTACTGGGCGGCAGCCCTACCGAGCAGTCAGTCGGCAGGCAGCGGACAGCAGCCAGGTGGATGCTGCCACCCGCCGCTGACGGGGGGAGGGGTGGTGGGGCTCATGGGTGGGTGGGTGGGGGCTACTAGATCACCAGGGTACGTGGACCTTGGGGGTGGACTCTAATGCCCGCGATCGGGCTTCGCGTCCACTGACCACCAGGGATATGTTCTGGGGTTGAACTCGTTCTGCCCACGATTGGGCTAGTGGGGGATTACTATGGGTTTGCCCACCATCGGGCCAGTTGGGGGTGGGGGTTTTACATGCCCGCGACCGCCAATCGGGGAGGGGGTTATTTTACTTGTGCCCGTGATCGGGCCAGTCGGGGAGGGTTACTACATGCCCACAATCGGGCCAGTCGGGTGGGGGATTTAACAGTTATGCCCGTGATTGGGCCAGTCGGGGAGGGGGTTACACATGCCCGTGATCGGGCCAATCAGGGTGGGGGGACTACACACAGTTATGCCCGTGATTGGGCTGCAGGGGTGTCGGTCCCGACAGCTGCTGCCTGGCAGGCGCCAGGCGCAAGTCCTCAGGGATCGGCGCACCTGCATGCTAATGGCATGCAAATGGGGCCATAAATAGATGCAAATGGCCCCTGTGCCTTGCATGAATTATGGCTCCATTTGCATGTCACCTTTTGAATATCGGAAATTGTGCATGGCGCAATGGAACTTGTGCCACCGCATCTTGAATGCTCCACTCTGACCACTTGCGGTGTGCGCCAAGTTCCACTAGCCATGCACAGTGGCTGTGGCCAGGGGGGTGATATTCAAAGGAGTTGCTCAATAGCGCAACTCCGGTGAATATCGCCCCGGCCACACCCCAGCGCAACTATTTTGTGCAGCGCAAGGGCTTACGCCACAGAATAGTGCAGTTTGAATATCCAGCCCCATTTCTTTAAATTTCAATAGGCCCCAGTGGAGGAGTACTCTGGTGCCCTCATTGACCAGCAACCATTGCTAAAGCTACAATTCTTGTCTGTGACAGAGTTGGGTTAAGACCCTGTCCCATCTGTTATGCAGACAAAGTTAAAAGCAAGGAACTATTTTGTTCTGTCCTATTTCTGCCACTTGTCTGTCTCTTGCCTGTCTGATTGTGCGATCATATTTTCTTGTGGCACCTAGGAATTGTCCACTCTGAGGGTCCCACAATTTCCCTGTTATTTCCCTTCCTTCACATGCTGTTTCTATTCTTTCTTTCTCCCCTTACTTTGTTGTTGTTAAAAAATATATGTGAATCTTTAGGTGAAACAGGGATCCCTTTATTTACCACTATATATGATTATATTGTGGAATGATTGCAGAATAGCTCTTTGGTTTATTAGAAAAGATAACAGTCTGAAACACATGAGGTTAATCTATTTTGACCTCTGCAAGCTTGTTTGCAAAATTGTCAATAGGAGACGAGCTTTGAACTGAATGTTCTTTTTTGTTGCACCTGTTAAATGTACTCTTCAGGCTGGAACATAATTTACAAGAGCAGGATCCAGAGCAGAACTGTCAGGAAAAATGCATCTTATAAAAAGAGAGAGTAATGCTTTGTTTAGTGGTAGGCAGCTGGAGATTTTAAAGAGGCTCTCAGATGAAGGACCTTTGTATGAACCGTTATCCTGTACAAATGTTATTTTTATATTTCTTTTTGGTATTAATAATAATAATAAAATGTTACATGTGAATTTTATAACTTTTGCTAGTTAGTCTATGCTTCCTGACCTGTGCCTGTACCACAATGTCAAAACCAATGCATCGGATACCAAAGCCAAAGTGTCAAGGCAGTGGGATGAGATTGTGAGTCCTACTGCAGATGTGGAAGCTTGAGTTGACGAACGGCCATGCGAGTACTCCTGGATAATGGCTCCCAAGTCACTATACTGTTCAAAGACTATTATGATAAATATCTGTCACATAAAAAGTTAAAGCCCTTGGAAGGTTTGGACATATGGGATCTCAGTGAAGCTTCAGACCCCCATCCGGACTTGAATCATACCTGGGTCTTCTTCCTTGTGAACACTGCTGGGACTCCTACTGCTGTGGAGACATGTTCCCTGGTGTGCCCATGGATGAGTATGTATGAAGAGATCACGATTGTCATAGGAGCCAATGCCCACATGTTCCACTGTCTGGGTCAGTTGTGTAAAGAGTTTGAAGCCTGACAAAGAAAAGCACCAGTGCCCCTACATGGACATGTCAGACAAGCTTGCACTTGCAAAATCCTATTCAACCAGAGGATGAATCTGTGGGAACTGTTTGGTGCCAGGACTGATATGAAGTGGTGTTACCCTCCAAAACAGAGTGTGCTGTTAGAAAAATGGTGCACCTCAAAGGATTCTACCACAATCAACTGCTGATACTGAACAGACCAGAGGAAGTCAGTCTGCAAGAGGGGCTTGTAGTCAAACCTAGCATACCACTAGCTAAAGCTCATGCATATGTCCAACAAGTAACACTTCATGCGATGAATGTAACAGACCGACCAGTGACCATCTGAAGAGGACAGACCATTGCCAGGGTCTATTGTGCAAACCTGGCAGTGCAGTCACAAAAGAAAGATAACCCAGTTCCAGGGCATTGCATCCCTCACTGTTCAAGTTTGAAGACCCCTTCCTTGACCATAGAGTGGAGGAACATAATTCAGAAGAATTTGGCACAGAGGACAAAAGTTTTCTCCCTGAAGGAATGGTATGTTGAGTGCGTTAAGGGTGTTCAGCACCACATCTGGTTCAGTAATGAGATGTCATTTCAGAAGAGGTTGAGACAGCTGGTGCCCACTAACATAGATAATGTCTGGGAACACTTGCAGGAGATGCTGGCTGCAGGCATCATTCAGGAATCTTGGAGCCCCTACACGTCACCAACTGTAGTTGCCAAAAAGAAGAGTGGGGCTGTCAGAATGTGTGTGGACTACTGGACTCTAAACAAAAGAACTGTACTCGACCAATACGCTATGCCAAGAGTCCAGGATACCCTAGATTGCTTGAATGTAAGTCAGTGGTTCAGTGTGAGGGATTTGAGATCCAGCAACTATCAAATCCCCATGGTTGAGCAAGATCGAGAAAAGATGACATTCATCTTCCCCCTGGGGTTCAACAAGTTCCTCCAAATGTTGCAAGGGATCTCAGGGATTCCAGTCACATTTAATGGCTGATGGAGTGATCAGTGGACAACATGAACCTGTTGGAGAGCCCTGTGTACTTGGATGTTATTATCATATTCATGAAAACCTTGGTAGAACACTAAGTCTGGTTGTTCAAGGTACTCAACAGACAGGAAGAGTATGGCCTCAAACTCTCCATCAACAAGTGTTAGGTCTTCAGGACCTTGGTCAAGTATATGGGTCGCACTGTGTCCTAAGATTATATAGATTCATAGAAGTGTGACAGCAGAAAACGACCGAACAAGGCTCACCAAGTCTGCTCATTTGTCCAGCTATCTGCTTGGACCTGTGCTCCCCCCTTAAAACTCCCCTGTGGTTCTCCCATGCCCTTTTGAATTCCTACACTGTTTGTTCTCCAATAACCACTTCTGGGAGTCTCTTCCACTTTTCCACCACTCTCTCTGTGAAGTAGTATTTCCTAATGTTACCCCTGAACTGCCCCCCTCGTCCTCTGATTTCCCTTCGTCTGGAAGATGCTCCCCACTGGCACCCTGCTTATACTCTTAACGTACTTGAAGGTCTCGAGCATGTCCCCTCTCTCCCTCCTCTGTTGCAGGGAGTACATGTTCAGATCTTTCAACCTTTCTTCATAGGATAGGTGGCTTAACCCTTTTACCATCTTTGCCGCTCTCCTCTGAACCCACTCTAGCCTCCCCACATCCTTCCTGAGGTATGGCCTCCAGAACTGGACTCCGTACACCAAATACAGTCTAACTAGATGGGTGTACACTGTACAAGGGTACTATGACCTCCCTATTTCTACTGGTGATCCCCCTTCCTATGCTTCCCAGCATTCTACTCCCCCTAGCCACTGCCCTACCGCACTGCCTTTCCATCCTCAGGTCCCCCGATATAATGATACCTAGGTCCATTTCTTGTTCCATCTCCTCCAGATCTCTTCCCCCCATACAGTACCCTGCCCTCTGATTTCTGTAGCCAAGATGCATGATTTTACATTTTTCTGTACTGAATGCAAGCTGCTACCTCTTTGACCATGCCTCAAGCCTTCATAAATCCCTCTGTATTTGTTTTACCTCTTCCTGCATGTCCACCCTATTGTAGATTTTGATATCATCCACAAACATACTCACACCTCCCTCAAGGCCCTCCACAATGTCCCCTACCAATATATTGAATAGTAGGGGCCCCAGCACTGATCCCTGAGGGACCCCGCTTGTGACCTTGCCCTCTACGAAAGCCAGCCCATTTATTATGACCCTCTACCTCCTGTATCCCAGCCAGTTTCCCACCTATTTAACTACCCCCTGCCCCAGCCCCAGTCCTGTCATTTTACACAGCAGCCTCCCATGGGGCACGGAGTCAAACTCCTTCCTGAAATCCAAATAAGCCACATCTACCTCCCTCCCCTGATCCAGTTCCTTGGTGACCCCGTCAAAAAACTCTATCAGATTTGTTTGACAGGATCTGCCCCTAGTAAAACCATGTTGCCTTGGATTCATCAGGCCACTTTCCTCCAGGTAGCGGGTGATCCTGCCTTTTACTAGTTTCTCCATGAGTTTGCCTACCACCGATGTCAAGCTTCACGGGCCTGTAGTTTCCCATTTCCTCCCTCCCTCCCCCCCTTATGCAGCGGGACCACATTTACCTGTCTCCAGTCCTCCGGCACCACCCCAGTCTCTAGGGACTGACTGAAAAGTGCAGTCAATGGTACTGCCAATATCTCCTTTAGTTCCCTTAACACCCTTGGGTGCACCCCATCTGGCCCCATTGCCTTGTCCACCTTCATGCAGCTTAGTTCCCCCAAAATTTCCTCCACAAGAAATGGCCTCATCTCCCCTTCCCCCTCCCCTGCCATTTCTTTTCCTGCTCTGCTGCCTTCATCTTCTTAATGAGTCTTTTGAGTCTTTTGAGCAATCGGTTTAAATGCTTCATTGGCAAGCTTTTAAACTAGTCAAGGGGGGGAGGCACTGATAAGCAGCAGAAAAATCCCAGCCTCTCCCTACAAAACAAGGTACTAAATGAGAAAAAGACTGAGGTAGAAAGGTCAGTGGGGGATGCTGCAAAAGAAGGTAAAGCCATCAAAAAATGGAGAGCAATGAGTACCAATGCCTGTAGTCTGAGTAACAAGCTTCCTGAATTAGTGGCCTTGATGAAGGAGGAACATCTGGATATCGTGGCAGTCACAGAAACGTGGTACACACAAAACCATGACTGGGACATAAACATACCAGGATGCACTATCTACAGGAGGGACAGGGAGGGTAAAAGAGGAGGAGGAGTAGCTCTTTACATAAGGGAAGGGATCCAAGCAACAGAACAAAAGGGTAAACAGGGAGGAGAAGAAGCACTGTGGGTAAATTTGGAGACCGGCAATGGCACCACAATCCGCACAGGGGTTGTATACATACCCCCTTCTCAGGGGGAGGAAATGGACAAGGAAATGATAGACAGAATACTTAGAATGGCAGACAAAGGGGAGATATTGCTGATGGGTGATCTGAATATGCCAGATGTTAACTGGAGTGCAGTTGCAGCAGCCACTTCAAAGAGTGGGGTTATTCTAGATGCCCTACAGGGGGCATGCCTTAGACAACTAGAATTGGAGCCCACTCGAGAGGGAGCAATCTTAGACCTGGTTCTCTCAAATGGAGATGAAGAGAGGATCACAGATGTAGAAGTGGGTAGCCATCTGGGAACTAGCGACCATCAAACAATATGGTTCACAATAAACACAACAATAGAGCCAAGCCATACAAAGGCAAAAGTACTGGACTTTAGGAGGGCTGACCTTGCCAAAATGGGTGAGTGCCTAAGGAATGCACTAGCAAATGGGCAGGAAGGAGGGGTGGAAGAACAATGGGGAATAATAAAAACTGCCATCACAGAGGTAACAAGCCTTTGTGTGAAGCAAATAAACAAAATGAAATGATGTAAGAAACCACTATGGTTCTCAAAGGAAGTGTCAGTGAAGGTTCAAGAGAAAAAGAACGCATTCAGGAAGTACAATGAGTCACAGAGGGAGCAGGACAGAGAACTGTATCAGTTAAAGCAAAAGGAAGCTGGGAAGGCAGTCAGAACAGCAGAGGCCCTAACTGAGGAAAAGATAGCCAACTCAGTTAAGAAGGGGGATAAAACCTTTTATAGGTACATCAGGGAGCGAAGGAAGACCAAGGGAGGGTTAGTGAGGCTTAATAAAGAGGAGGGAGGGTGGGCAGAGGGTGACTGTGAAAAGGCAGAGATACTAAACAAATATTTTTGCTCAGTATTTACAAAGGAAGAGGGGGAGGTACCTAAAACAAACAGTAGAAACACTCTGGATACAGAAGTTGATACCAGCCCATTTACAGAAGAAAGAGTTCTGAAAGAACTCTTAAAACTGAAGGTGGACAAAGCAATGGGGCCTGATGGGATTCATCCCAGAATTCTAAAAGAACTAAGGGTAGAACTAGTGACACCACTGACTACCCTCTTTAACAAATCATGGGAGGATGGGGTGGTACCAGAGGACTGGAGAAGGCAGATGTGATTCCCCTTCACAAAAGTGGGAGCAAGGCAGAAGCAGGAAACTACAGACCTGTTAGTTTAACCTCAGTGGTAGGGAAAATGATGGAATCACTTCTGAAGGAAAGAATTGTTGAGTAGCTAGAGGTCAGAGGGGCTCAGGACCCAAGGCAGCATGGATTCACAGCGGGAAGGTTATGCAAGACAAATCTGATAGATTTCTTTGACTGGGTGACCAAAGTAGTAGATCAGGGAGGGGCTGTGGACATGGCCTACCTAGACTTTAGAAGGCATTTGACACAGTCCCACACAAAAGATTAATATACAAGTTAGCCAGCCTGGGAGTGGGTCCCAAGATGACAGCCTGGGTAAAGAATTGGCTGGAGAATAGGACACAGAGGTAATAGTAAATGGAGTCCACGCTGAAGAAAGGGTTACTAGTGGGGTACGCAGGGTTCAGTATTAGGACCGGTCCTCTTCAATGTCTTTATAAGCGACATTGCAGAGGACTGGAAGAAAACGTGTCTCTTTGCAGATGACACAAAGATCTGCAACAGAGTTGATGCACAAGGTGGGGTGGAAAGGATGAGAAGGGACTTGGCAAGGTTAGAGGAATGGTCAAATGTATGGCAGCTTAGATTCAATGCTAAGAAGTGCAAGGTAATGCACCTGGGAAACAAAAACCCAGGGGAAGAGTACACAATGGGGAGTGAGATACTAACAACAACAAAAATGGAAAGGGACCTGGGGGTAGTCATATCAGATGACCTAAAGGTGGGCAAGCAATGTGAGAGGGCAGCAAGGAGGGCTGGGGGGATACTGGCATGCATAGGGAGAGGCATCACCAGTAGAAAACAGGAAGTTATTGTCCCTCTGTATAGACAGTTGGTGAGACCCCATCTGGAGTACTGCGTGCAGTTCTGGAGACCCAATCTCCGCAAAGACATAGACAGGATGGAGGCTGTCCAGAGGAGGGCAACTAAAATGGTGCAGTGTCTGCACTGGAAGACATATGAAAAGAGACTTAAGGAGCTGAATATGTATAGCCTCGAGGAAAGGAGGGAGAAGGGGGACATGATAGAAACTTTCAGTACCTCAAGGGAATCAACAAAGTCCAAGAGGGTAGCATCTTTCAAAAAAAGAGGTGCGCAAGAACAAGGGGCCACAATTTGAAGATAGAAGGGGGGCGGCTCAGAGGTAATTTAAGGAAGTATTTTTTCACAGAGAGGGTTGTAGATGCATGGAACGACCTTCCGGAAGAGGTTGTGGAGTCAAAAACGGTTGAATTCAAGCATGCATAGAACAGTCATAAGGCAATTCTAGGGGTTGGGGGTAGGAAGAAGTAGGCTGCTGGTTAACTAGGATCTGAAGCTTATCCATTAGGTAGGGAAATGGGCAGACTGGGTGGGCCAAGCAGTCCTTATCTGCCGTCAAAATCTATGTTTCTATGTTTCTAATCCCTATTGAACACTGAGCATAGTTGTTTAGCAAGTCTGCTTTCTCTCTGTCCCCTTGTAGCATCTTCCCCTCATTTGTTTTTAACTGGAGTATTCCCTGCCTAGTCTTCCTCTTTTCATTTACATACCGAAAGAAAGTCATATCCCCCTTTTTGACCACTCTAGCTATTCGCTCCTCTGTCCATGCCTTTGCCCTCCTTACCTCTACCCCGGCTTCTCTCTGGCTTGCCTGGTATTGTACCCAGTCCACTTCCGCCTGTGTTTTCTTGAACTTCCTGAAGGCTTTCCTTTTTGTCCTTACCTTTTTTGCTACTTCCCTAGTATACCACAGAGGTTTCCTCCTCCTCTTATTGTTACTTGCTGTCTTGGCACAGATGTCAGTGGCCCCTACAATATCGTCTTTTATCCTCCCCCACATTGCCTCCACCTCTGTCAAATCCTCCACCCCTTGCAAAGCCCTCTCCACTATTTCCCTCATTTTCCTGAAGTTTGCCCTCTTGAAATCTAGCACCTTTAACCTAGACCGGTGAACCTCTACAGTGTTCCTTATTCTAAACCTGACCGTGTTGTGGTCACTCCTACCAAGATGTTCCCCCACCGATACATCTCCTACCCTATCCCCATTTGTCAGGACTAGATCAAGAGTAGCTCCTGCCCTGGTTGGCTCCCTGACCAGTTGATTTAGGAGGGCCAGTTGCAGGGAGTTCAGTATTTCCCTGCTGCTGGTTGAAGCAGCTGAAAGGGTGCTCCAGTCTACATCTGGTAGGTTCAGGTCCCCCATCAGCACCACTTTCTCCCTTGCCGCCATTCTCACGAACTCATCAGCCATGCTTCTATCCACTGATTCTTGCTGTGCCGGAGGTCTCTACACCACCCCCATACGCACTGTCTCCCCCTTCCCCACTGACGAGACCCAGAGTCCTTCGGCATCTCCCCACTTCCCCTGCAATTCAGATGACCCGATACTCTCCTTTATGTACAGTGCAACCCCCGTCTCTTTTCCACCCTGTCCCTCCTGAACAATTTGTACCCTGGTATCTCCATTTCTCATCCCTGTTCCTGATGGCACCATGTTTCCGTTACCCCCACTATGTCAAGGCCCTCCTCCACCATTTTCACTGTTAGATCTGGAATCTTTCTGCCCAGACTTCTGGCGTTTGCCCACATGACCCTCCACTCTGCTCTCTCCTCCTGTCCTATATGTTTTGCTCCCTTACCCTCTGGCTGTGTGGGTAGGGCTTTTTGCCCCCCCCCAACGCATCTTGCCTCATCAACAGGGCTTCCCCCTGCCCTCCTCCCCCTTGTTTAGTTTAAATGGCAGCGTCTGTCAACATAATCATCCAGTTTGCATTTGAACACTGCTTTCCCCTCCCCATTTAGGTGCAGCCAATCCAGGGTATATGGGCTCTTGTCACTCCATGTTGAACCCCAATCTCCTATCACACCATACCCCTTATGGGCATACCAATCTGCAAGCCAATTATTGAACTCCTCAGTACTTTGCCTCATCTCCCTGCTGGTCCTTGGTAATGGTAGCACCTCCGAGAAGGACAAGGATTTAAAATCCAAGCCACTGCAGAACCTAGCCAGTGCCATAAACCTTGCCTGCACCTCCATCACGCTGTTCCTTGCAAGGTCGTTTGTGCCTAGGTGGAAGATCAGATGAGTGTTCTCATCTATTTCCCCCCCCCCTCGAGGGGATCCAATGCATAACTTTGGCTGCCATCATACCTGGTAGGCACTCCACCCATATTTTCTTCCCTCTCTCTCTCTTCCCTTCTCCCCCATGTAACTCCTTTTATAATTGAGTCCCCCACTATTAAGACTCTATCCCCTTTTTCCTCCTGGGCACCCCTCACTGTTGCTGTTCTCCTACTCTTTCCCAATTTCTTCTCATCCTTTCCCTTGCTCTCCCTCCCGAAACCACCTGAGCCCTCCTCCCCCATCTTCCACCTGCTCACTTAACTGGGCCCCTTTCTGGTTCTCTGGTTCATTCGTGCAGCCCTTTTCCTCTTCTGAATCTTTACGATTCTCCCTATCTCCATCCTGCTCATCCCCCTGACCCAAATCCTGTTTTTCTGGCTTTTCTATGGTGCTACCCACCCTTGTGCCTTGCTCCATTCAATCTCCCCCCCCCCCCCAATGCTTTCCCTTCTGTTCCTCGTACTCCAAGCTTCATTTCTGGGCCCTGCTCCACTTCCCTTCTTGCCGAAGCCCCCATCCCCAGCATCTCTACTTCCTGCCTGGCTTGTTTCCACACAGTTTCCTCATTTTTCTGTCTTTGCTGTTCCTGCACATTCCCCCCAGGTCCCACTCTTGCAGATCCTGGGCCAGATGGCACTCATGACAATCCCAACGATGTCCAGGCTGTCACAACCATGCCAAAAACCTGCTGGCTGTGAAAACTGCAGAGTTTCTTGGGATTCTTTGGTTACTACCCCAGGTTCATTAAAGACAACACCACGATCATCTAGCCTCTTCAGGATCTGACCCTAGGGCATCCTCCTGCCAACCAGAAACACAAAGGGGTGCCACAGTCCACTCCTGAGAAAGTTTACTACAGAGTGCAAGAACTGTTTGGCCCCAGATGGACCAAGTTTGTGATGAAGCATATGAAAAGAGATAATAAGAAAGTTGACCAACACCCTATGTTGGCCTATGCAGACCCAGAAAGACATATGTGTTGCACACAGGTGCCTGTCTCAGTGATTTGGAAGCAGCACTGCAAAAGGAACAAACACAAGGACTCCAACCAATAGCTTATGCCAGTTGCAGTCTGTCACCAACACACAGAGATTATTCTATCCACAAGCTGGAGTTTTTAGCACTCATATAGCAGTTGTCGATAAATTCCACATGTATCTTCTGCACCGATACCAACCCTGTCACTTATGTATAGACAACAGCAAAGTTGGTTGCTGCAGGCCATCTCTGGTTGTCAGCCCTCTCGACGTCAGGGGTGTCGGCAGGCATACACACTGTACGCAGCAGAGTACAGTAAAAAATATCAGGCAGGGGCAACAAAAAGAGAAATGCAAGAACACTATGAGTCACATTGTGTCTCTGTCATGCTAAGCCCTTTTGCCTTTGTTGCTTGCAATGGAGTACTGATGCCACCAACCAAATGCACAAATAAGAACAACTTACCAGGCAGGCAGAAAACAAAGGAAGGAGGATTACAGTAAGAAACTGATTACTTGAACTCAGACATGGCAAATGGGGGTGGGGCAATGGTGTGGCATGGCAGCGCATATTTTGGTTTATGTTTACGTAACGAGGGGGCAACAGTGAATCAGTTTTGAGTATAAGTTTAAAATTCCTGGCTACACTCCTGCTCGATGTACGAGTACTGTGTGGAGTATAGCCCTGGAAAAAGCAACATAAGACACTGGCGTGTTATCCATAAGACTTCATCCAGGGTTACCAGGACCCGAATGGATCCGAATCCCAGAGACTGTCCTTCAAGCTTTATGCAAAAGATATAACCCTGAAAAAATGACAAACTCCAGTGAACCACCTTACCTGGTGGACAGCTTAGGTGCCTCATCAGACTGCATACCTGTGGCCTACTGCCATGTCGTGTCACTCAATAAACCCACTTTGCCACAAAGGAGTCCTCAAGACTGGAGAAAAGAACAAGTGGATGATCCTGCAATCATAAACATTGTTAAAATCCTCCAAGGAAGCCGGTTCATCGGTGCAGCAGCTGGATTTCCGCTTGCGACGCCGGTGACCTGGGTTCGGGAATGGACTCCGGTCATTGGAGAGCCGGCCGGGGGAGAAGGTTGGAGTGTCCATAGACAGCTTGCCCTCTCCAGGGGGGAGGGTGGGGATGTGAGCCAGGCACCTGCTGGCCCCTGGCGGAGGCCGGGAGCATGGCAGAGTGTCAGGGCTCTAATTTCCGGGAGAGTGATGGACGTCGGCGTTCGCCTTGACATCAGGTACGTCACTCTCCAAGGGAGAAAACCAGAAAATGGCTCCCTGGCTAGCCAGATGATGGCTCTCCGGTCTCCTCACTGCTGTCACGGCCCCACGATCTCCCACCTCAGCAGCACCTGGAGCCGATGCTGCAGTGTGCTGGACAACCCCCACTGGTACCTTCCCTCTAGGAGGAGGGGGACCCACCCGGTGAAGGGTTACACTGGGCTACCTCCCGGGGGTTGCGATCTGAGGTAGGGGTAGGTCGTGGGGATGGCGGACAGACGAGATAGGACCTAGAGGGCCCGAAGGAGGTGCTGGCCGGGAGGAGCAGTGGAGTTAAAAAAAAAAGAAAAATCCTCCAAGGAGGGAAAGCCCTGAATCTGTCAATGTGAATCATTCAGACACCTCCCTGCTACTGATAGAGAGAGGGGCAAATTGAAAGTGCATGAAGGCGTGATTCACTGGCAGTCACAAAGCAATGATGAGGCAAGTCCAAAACAGTTGTTACTGCCAGTAAGGTTCCAAAAACTGGCTCTCAAACCCTGCATGATGAGTTGGGACACTTTGGTACTGACGGAACATTAAACCAAGTTAGAAGAAGGTTTTATTGGCCTTGGATGAGCACAGAGGTGAAGAAGTATTGTAAACAGTGTATGAGAAGCATCCTGAGGAAAACGCTGCGCACAAAGCAGCCCCTTTGGTGAACATTATCCAAGTGTCCCAACAAACTAGGTAGTTGGGCTTCACAGTAGCTACAAAAAAATGACCTTTAAGCTTGGTACAGATAAAACTATTTATTTTGTAACACACAAACGGTAGTAAAACAGCCAGCACTCGAGCAGCAACATGCAGACGTATGTTTCACGTCAGAAAGATTCTTTTTCAAGGGACATGGACTGCATTGACTTTTTGAGCTTGGAGCCAGACAAAAAAAAAGAACATTGTCAACATACTGACAGTGACAGACTACTACTCTAGGTGTGCCCAAGCATTTCCCGCAAAAGACCAAAAAGGCACAACCATAGCCAAGCTTCTAATTGAAAAGTACTTTTTTCATTATGGACTGCCAAATGGAATTAATTCTGACAAGGGTTCGGACTTTGAAAGCTGGCTGATCAAGGAGCTGTTGTCTCTCTGGGGAATAAGGATGTCACAGACCACTCCTTACCACCCTCAAGGTGATCTACCACCAGAAAAATTCTACAGAACCTTGTTGAATATGTTGGGTGTGTTGCACCCTTGAAAAAAATCAAACTGAAATCAACAATTGAGCATGGTGACCCATGCATACAATTGCATATACAGTGATGCCATAAGGCAATCCCTATATTTTCTCATGTTTGGGAGGACAGACTCCCAGTGGACCTTGCACTCGGAGTGTTATCTGATGGAGACAGTCAAGAGACTTACACTAATTATGTTCAGAGACTAAAACAACAATTGGATGATGCTGGCTGCAGAATTGTCCACAAAGAGAAACTTGGCAAACAAAATAAATGTGACAGAGCTCAAGAGTTACTCCCTGGAGATAGACTCTTGGTCTAGAACTTAGGGTTACCAGAAAAGCATAAAACTGCAGATTTGTGGGGCAACATCCCCTATGTGGTCACAAAAAAACTTGTGGGTTTGCCTGTGTACAGAGTCTCAATCAATCAATCAATGAAATCTTTATTTATCCAGGCGAATATCGTTGAGCAAAGCTCATTTGCAAGACGGACCTGGTAAGGTCAAGGTTCAGTTACATAAAAAATATAGTACAATTCGATGAACACAACACAATGAGGAAACAGATTATACAGGATATAAAGCATAGAGGATACCAACACATGGATATATACAATTATGTAAAATCTATTGACACCACATTTACATATTTACATGAAATAAGGAGTAGGCAGAGCATGAATTTGGTCGTGGGTGAGAATATCTGGCGATTGAGGTATAAAGTATAAGGGATTTGTCAGAGGTGTAGGAATGGATTGTGTGTCCATGGAGGAGAGGTGAAATATGGGAGAGGTGAGGTGGAGGGATATTAAAAAGAGGGCTGGGTGGCAAAAGAGAAGAGATGGTATTGATGGTCTTAGTAGTGTTTGTTGGCAGGGCTGATAGAGAAAGAGAGAGAGGGGAGGGGTGCAAGTAGGCACTGAAGGAAGATGGAAGCCGGTGATGGGGGAGTGGGGAATGTGTCTGGGGGGAATAATGCTACTATATGATGGCATAGTAAAAGATAAAATGAGAAGAAAGGTATGCCCAGAGTGGGATACCAGCAGAAGTAAAACTTTGCACCGCAACATCTGCTCCCCCTTGAACAGCTGGATGTGCCAAATTTGGACAATAGCCCAGTATTCCCCAGAGAATGGAAACCAGAGATTCTTGTGAGCACAGAAATGGGCCAAGTCCACCTGCAACCAATGTGGATAACTGTCCACTCATGCCTTCCGAGATGTTTGCACTTGAACCAGCACAAAATGCACCAGAATTGTCTGATGAAGAGGGTGAGTCTGTTCGTTATCTTCTGCTGTGGACATTCCCCATCTGTGAAATGTTTCCAATGATAGGTGGACACCAACTACTCCACCCCCATATTTAAATCCAGATACAGAAACTTCTGAACTCCTGAACCACGGCACATGGAAGATCATGTCCAACCTGACAAACAACCAGATATTGTAATGGAACCAGCCTGTTATGAGAAACCTCAATCACTGGCCAGAAAGTAGTGTATCACAGAATCTACATCACACCCTGTTCCATACCCTGTATTGTGTCTGATAGTCCAAGGTTATAATGTTGGGATGCAGAGTACTGAATATGTTGGTCAGACAGGAACCAATCATTTATGAATAAATGCTTGTGAAAATATTGTACAGTCCAATATCTGTTGATCTTTTCATGTGTCTGTGGACCCTCTGAATAGAAACATAGAAACATAGAATTTGACAGCAGATAAGGACCGCTTGGCCCACCCAGTCTGCCCATTTCCCTACCTACTGGATAAGCTTCAGATCCTAGTTAACCTGCAGCCTACTTCTTCCTACCCCACCCCCTAGAATGGCCTTATGACTGTCCCATGCATGCTTGAATTTCACCACTGATTTTGACTCCACAACCTCCTCCGGAAGGCCGTTCCATGCATCCACAACCCTCCCTGTGAAAAAATACTTCCTTAAATTACCTCTGAGCTGCCCCCCCCATCTTCAAATTGTGCCCTCTTGTTCTTGCACCCCTTTTTTTTGAAAGATGCTACCCTCTTGGACTTTGTTGATCCCCTTGAGGTACTTGAACGTTTCTATCATGTCCCCCCTCTCCCTCCTTTCCTCAAGGCTATACATATTAAGCTCCTTTCATCTCTCTTCAAATGTCTTCCGGTACAGACCCTGCACCATTTTAGTTGCCCTCCTCTGGACAGCTTCCATCCTGTCTATGTCTTTGCAGAGATTGGGTCTCCAGAACTGCACACAGTACTCCAGATGGGGTCTCACCAGCTGTCTGTACAGAGGGATAATAACTTCCTGTTTTCTACTGGTGATGCCTCTCCCTATGCATGCCAGTATCCCCCCAGCCCTCCTTGCTGCCCTCTCACATTGCTTGCTCACCTTTAGGTCATCTGATATGACTACTCCCATATTGCCCATATTGGAAAGGAACAGGCATCCTTGAAGTCTTGGGTCCCTGTTACCATAATCGGGGAAGGGGGCTGGAGGAGGAGAAGAAGCTACATCTACAAAGACAAAGGGCACAGAAGTTGCTGAAAATGCTCAGCGCTGCCACTGTCCCTCAGCATGCCACACACATGGCCAAGTGGTAATATGTTTCCAATAGCAAAGCTAGGAGGCATTTGGGCAGAACTGCTAGCTGTTGCATATTTTGTGTCTTTCAGATATGCACAGAATGGAACTTGTGGAATTGCCAAGATGACAGTTCGTGACCTAATTGAAAGTGTAACTCCCTTGGAAGAGGGCTTACATGAATTGCCTTCCTGCTTCTCTTCCAAGGCTCCAAGACTGTGGTTACTGCTGGCTCCCTTCCCACTTGGCCATGTGTGTGGCATGCTGAGGGACAGTGGCAGTGCTGAGCATTTTCAGCAACTTCTGTGCCCTTTGTCTTTGTAGATGTAGCTTCTTCTCCTCCTCCAGTCCCCCTCTCCGATTATGGTAACAGGGACCCGAGACTTCAAGGATGCCTTTTCCTTTCCAGCACCTTCTGCACCTTGTCACCATCTTTTCAATCAGGAGTGTATGCTGTAGGAGCCTCTGCCCAGTGCTCCTGGCTCCACCATACCAATATGCCTGATGGCAGACCAGCCACACCTACAGACACCAAAGACAGATCAGATAACAGTCTCTGAGAAATGTTACACATACAGTGGGGCAACACACATAGGAACCAGCATAATAATAAAAAATAAAGCTGTTTCAAGCCAATGCTCCTTCCAAACATGGGATGGCTATTTTTGTGACCTTTGCCCTGCCATCCATCCAGAGAATTAAAAAGCCATAGCAACAACAGAAAGGGACTGTGGTGGGAATGATAGAATAAGGACGTTTTCACAGTACTGGTGGTATGACAGGGCTGAATAGGACCCTGCTCCAGAGTTTGAATGCAAGGATCTGCTCTGTTCTTTACTTTCCTGTCTCTTGTCTGTCTGGCTGCGCAACCAGATTTTCTCGTGAGACCTAGGACTTGATCACCCCGACAGTCTCGCAGTTCTTTGCCTCTCACTGTCTCTCAGTCTTCCCTTGCTGCTCCTGTCTTTTCCTCTCTTGCATAACTGCTGGTATAAAAATATATGCAAATCATTATGTGGAAATGTAACTGGTATTGGGATCCTTTTGTTTAAAAATTGTATAGTGTTATTGTTGAAATGTATATAATTATAGTTTAAGATGATTGCAAAAACTCAAGGGGTTAACATTGAAATAATTTGTAAGCCTTTTGCAGAAGCTGTGGAAAAGGGGCCTCAGTTCTGGGACATTGTGTTCCTGCCTGAAACATACTAGAACATTTTAGAAAAAAAACAGGATGCTCGTTAAGAAGGGGGTTACAAGGACTTATAAAAACAGACCTGCAATTTCTTGCAAGACACACAGAGATTGAAGGAAAACTCTGATGGATCTCCTCTATTTATTCTGGCTTTGTAAATAGTTGTACAGAACAAGTTTATTTTTTATGCTACTGCTAGTACAAATAAATACTTTTTTGCAAATTCTACAACTGCTCCTGGTTTTCCTATGCTTCCTGACCTGTGCCTCGATGACAGGTGGGCTACTGGAGCCAATCAGAAGCCGGGTCAGGGCAGAAGAACTGATGAACAGTAATAGGACTAATAGGACACTGAGTTGATGAGGAGTAGTTTCTGGGCTCTCGAGGAGCTTGTGGCGGTTAACATAGAAACATAGAAAGTGACGGCAGAAGGAGACCGATTGGTCTATCTAGTCGGCCCTTGATTTATTAATTATCCCTCTACTTGTCCTTGTGTGTGAGGACTCCCCTGTGTCTATTCCACGCTGCCTTAAATTGCCCTGTCTTTGCCACCATCACTTCTACGGACAGGCTGTTCTATGCATCCACCACTCGCTCTGCGAAGAAGAACTTCCTGATGTTGCTGTGGAATCTTCCTTCCCTTAGCCTCAGAGCATGTCCCCTAGTTCTACTGCCCTCCTTGAAGTGAAAGAGGTCGTGTGCCTGTACTTTATTTATGCCTTTCATGTATTTGAAGGTTTCTATCATGTCCCCCCTCTCCCTTCTCTGCTCCGGGGGAATATGTTTAGCTCTCTTAATCTTTCTTCGTAGGACTACTGTTGTAATCCCTGCATCATTTTTGTTGTCCCTCTCTGTTCTCTGTCACTAAACAGTTTTATGTCTTTTTTGAGGTGTGGTCTCCAGAACTGGACATAGTACTCCAGGTAAGGCCTAACCAGAGCTCTATACAGTGGCATGATGACCTCTCTTTTCCTGCCTGTGATTCCCCTTCCTATGCATCCCAGCATGCCACAGGCTTTTAGTGCTGCCTTTTTGCATTGTTTTCCATTCTTTACGTCATCTGAAATCATGATCCCCAGATCACGTTCTTGGTTTGGAGCAGCTAGTCTTACCCCGCCTAAGAAATATGACGTCCTTAGGTTTCTCCTTCCCATGTGCATGACTTTGCACTTTTTGGCATTAAATCTCAGCTGCCATGCTCCAGACCACTCCTTAAATTTCTTTAGGTCTGATTCCATCTTGCTTACTCCTTCGCGGGAGTCCACCCTGTTACAAATGTTGGTGTCATTAGCAAATAGACACACCTTCCCCTCCAGCTCATCCACTATGTCAACTATGAAAATACTGAGGAGTAGAGGCCCTAGCACCGAGCCCTGGGGTACACTGCTGGTTACCTTACCCTCCAATGATGCTTCACCATTTATCTGGACCCTTTGTGTCCTGCCTTGCAGCCAATTTGTTACCCATTTTACCACCTCCTGTCCAACCCCTGTGTTGTCTACTTTTTTTACCAGCCTTCTGTGTGGAACTGAGTCAAAGGCTTTGCTAAAGTTGAGGTAGACCACATCCACTGCCTCCCCATTGTCCACAGCCCTGGTGACCCAGTCGAAAAATTTGACCAGATTTATCTGACATGACCTTCCCAAAGTGAAACAGAGTTGTTTTGTGTCCAGCTGCCTGCTTGCTTTGAGAAATGCTATTTTTCTCTCTTTGAGCAGAGACTCCATCATTGAAGTCTCTGCTGGAGAGAGACTCAGAGGTGAGCAGGCCCGCTGCAGCTTGTGAAGGCTGGAGGGTTCGCCAGGCCCAGGTCTTGGGAGTCTTATTCTTGGCTTGTCCTTCCAAATACTGTGATCCTTATCTTGGGCTTATATCTGTGCGACTGTGCCAGAAGAACAACTGTGGAATGAAGCTGCTGTGAGAGAATCTGAGAGGTCCAAATTTTGAGGAAAGCTGCTGAGCTGAGGAATCAGTGGCAGAGACCTGCACTTCCATTGAGCTGCTGTGGAGCCACATAGATGGTCTGCCAGCCCTTATCAAGTGGAGTGAATAGGGGAAGGGGAAGGGAGTCATGGGCACATTTCCTGAGTATGTGTGTACTCTTGATCCAGAGGAGGGTTGGACCATGGGGGTTGTTCCTAGGGTCTGGGCTCCTTGGGTACCATGAAGCCGCTGCATAATGCTCCTGGGTGCAATGTTGAGTCAGTAGGTTTATGTTCTGTGAGTGTTGAGCCAGAAGGACTGTGCTGTTGCCAAGCACCTAAGAGAGTCTGAAGCGCATTATGTCCCTGTCACTGGGGCCTACTGCTGAATGCTGCCCGACTTGCTGTGGTGTGCCATTTCCCACCTTATCTGAGCAGCTGCGGGGGGGGGGTAGCTCACCCTAACAAGGGGGGGGAGGGGTAGCAGTTAGTCCACTTGGTGTGCTGATCTGTAATCCCTGGTTACACCCCTGGTGGGTCATGTGAGTTCTCCTGGTTGGGATCCTTTGTACTTTTTCATTTTGGACTACCATTAACTCATTGGGATTACAAAATAGAGAATAATGCATAGGGTACTGATCATTATGAAAATGTAATGTTCACCCGAGGTGAGGGATGCATCATTAAACCCAGAGAGTGAAGCTCAGAGGGGTTATCAATGCATCCCTCACCGAGGGTGAACATTACATTTTCTTAATGATCAGTACCCTGTCTTATTTTTTATAATTGCTGGTGTACATTTTTTTTCTGACATAGATTAATTACACACAAAAAAATGCTGAATTCAAATAATGTTTTGTTTTGCTTGCTGCAAAAAAAATAGAACTCACTTTCAAATACGAGTCCATGCAGCATTTTATTTCACTCAAAAAACAAATCCCAAAGCTGTGAGACCTCTGTGGGAACTTTGTATTTCCATGTTCTCGCTGTCCGTTGTTGCACGATAGTTCATTGCCATGGCTATGGAGGTCGTCTGATGAAGTCCCTGAAATGAACTAAGGGACAGTGTTAAAATTACTCCTGTTTCAGCTTTTTTTTTAAAAGTGTCCGACCGCGGGATATTTTCACCCAACGATTAGACTGAAGAGCAGCTTACAGGTTGGTGGAAATTAACAGTTTTGCAAGTGCCGCATTCCCTAGCTGTTTGATTGTGTGCTCTAACTCTCGCGCTGAATTAATGTGTGCGCGTGAAACTCATAGCAACTGACTGGTGATTATGGGTAATATCAACCGGTTTTCCCCACTGATAAAAATTTGCACCAGTAATTATGTTGGGTTTTCTGAACTTTGGAGTCTCAAGTTCTTTAAACTGTGCTAGCACACTATGACCTGTTGGGGATTAAATTGCAAGCTTGCTAAAAGTCATCAAGTGCACCACCAAAAGAACTCAGGCAACATAACTACCAGGCCTGCACTGGGACTGAAGTGTAATTCCTAGGTACCCAGAGTCACTGGTGTTGTGTCATACCTGAAATCATAGTTTTTAGTACTGGTACCAGCTGAATGTTTACAGCCCTCTGTTTAGTGTAATTCATCCTTTTGTGACCCTTGATTGGGAGGGTGCTTCATAGACTTTGCAGGATCTGAGAGGGTGGCAGTTACCCACAGTCCAGTGGCTCCCATGGGGCATTGCTACAGGATAGGGGTGCTCAAGGTGACAACTGGCAAACCTTCTTTTTTTCCCTCCAGCTTCCAGGTGTGTGTTCCTAAATAATAGCACTGTTACTTTGTTGAGTTTTCACTTTCGTGTATGTGCTCACTTTGTGTAACTGGATTGAAGTGTTTATTGGTGAAGGTAACAATTGTCTTATTGGTCCTCAGGGGGTGGTCCAGTCCAGTGTAGGGAGGTGGGTACGTAGGTACTACATCCTAGGGGTGGTACTGCATACAACATCTGGCCCACTTATTCTCTCTGGGTGGAGGCACCATGCTATTTCTTATTTGTTCTGGGGTGAACCCCCCCCCCCCACTGTATGAGAAGGAATTAACCCAACCCCCTCAAAGAGATGGGCCCTGTATGGTCATGAGACAAACACAGAGTGACCCAGAGGTCACCAACAGTACCTCCCCCTAAAAAAAAAACAACCCCCTCCCAAAAAAGCCTAAAGTCACCGATTTTACTGAAAATACAATATGGAAATGGAACAGAAATCTGTGGCCAAGGAGCAGTACAGTAGGTGGGGGCTCCATGCCTCATCTCACTGGAGACCCCAAGACCTGCCCTGCCAACAGTCACAGGATGGCTTCTGGGTCAAGGCCATTGCCCATCACCATAGCTGCCAAGAACTGAGGATCAGATGGGCAGACTTGATGGACCTTTGGTCTCCTTCTGCCGTCACCTTTTCTATGTTTCTATGAAAGTCACGAAGGAGGTTTAGAGGGCTGGAATAGCAGCAGAATATCATAGAAACATAGACTTTGACAGCAGATAAGGACCGCTTGGCCCACCTAGTCTGCTCATTTCCCTACCTACTAGATAAGTTGCAGATCCTAGTCAACCAACAGCCTATTTCTTCCTACCCCCCACAAGAATTGCCTTATGACTGTCCCTTGCATTCTTGAATTCTCCCACAGTTTTAGACCTCACAACCTCCTCAGGAAGGTAGTTCCATGTGTCCATCACCCTCTCTGTGAAAAAAATACTTCCATTGCCCCCGAGCCGTCCCCCCATCTTCAAATTGTGTCCCCTTGTTCTTGCACATCTCTTTTTCTGAAAGATGCTACCCTCTTGGACTTTGTTGATTTCACTGAGGTACTTAAAAGTTTAAATGACGTCCCCACTCTCCCTCCTTTCCTCAAGGGTATACATATTAAGCTCCTTTAGTCTCTCCTCGTATGGTTTCTCTTGCAGACCCTACACCATTTTAGTTGCCCTCCTCTGGACTGCCTCCATCCTATGTCCTTGCGGAGATGGGGTCTCCAGAACTGAATGCAGTACTCCAGATGGGGTATCACCAACTGTCTGTACTGAGGGATAACAACTTCCTGTTTTCTGCTGGTGATGCCTCTCCCTATACATCCCAGTATCCCCCAGCCCTCCCTACTGCCTTCTCACATTGCTTGCTAACCTTAAGGTCATCTTATGTGATTACCCCCAGGTCCCTTTCCATTTTTGTTGTTGTTACTACCCCCACATTGTGTACTCTTCCCCTGGGTTTTTGTTTCCCAGGTGCATTATTTTGCACTTCTTTGCATTGAATCCAAGCTGCCATGCTTCTGACCATTCCTCCAACCTTGCCAAGTCCCTTCTCATCCTTTTCACCCCCTTGTGTATCAACCCTGTTGCAGATCTTTGTGTCATCTGCAAAGAGGCATACTTTTCCTTCTAGTCCCTCTGCAATGTCACTTATAAAGACATTAAAAAGGACTGGACCCAGTGCTGAACCCTGCGGTACCCCACTAGTAACCCGCCTTTCTTCAGAGTGGACTCCATTTATGATTACCTTCTGTGTCCTGTTGTCCAGCCAATGTTTTACCCAGGCTACCACCCTGGGACCCATTCGCAAGCTGGCTAATGTATTAATCTTTTGTGTGGGACTGTGTCAAATGCCTTGCTAAAGTCTAGGTAGGCCATGTCCACAGCCCCTCCCTGGTCTACTACTTTGGACACCCAGTCAAAGAAATCAATCAGATTCATCTGACATGACCTTCCTGCTGTGAATCCACGCTGCCTTGGGTCATGTGCCCCTCTGGCCTCCATGTACTCAACAATTCTTTCCTTCAGAAGTGATTCCATCATTTTCCCTGCCAAGAGAGGTCAAACTGACAGGTCTGTAGTTTCCTGTCTCTGTCTTGCTCCCACTTTTGTGAAGGGGAATCACATCTGCCTTCCTACAGTCCTCAGGTACCGCACCATCCTCCCATGATTTGTTAAAAAAGGTAGTCAGTGGTGTCACTAGTTCTTCCCTTAATTCTTTTAGAATTCTGGGGTGAATCCCATCAGGCCCCATTGCTTTGTCCACCTTCAGTTTTAGGAGTTCTTTCAGAACCCTTTCTTCTGTGAAATGACTGGGATTGACCCCCCTATCCAGAGTGCTTCTATTAATTGGATTAGGTACCTCCCCCCCTCCTCTTTTGTGAATACTGAACAGAAGTATTTGTTCAGTATAATAATAATACTTTATTTATATTGTGCCTTTCTAAAACCAAGGCGCATTAACAGTATTCTTCTTAAAACAATAAATAAAACACAAATACATGATACTAATACATAAAATATGTTAAAACATCATCATTAAAAACATCAATCCCTGCTTTTTTACAGTCCCTCTTTGTCCACCCACCGTCCATTCTATTCAGCCTCACTATCCCTCCCTTTGTTTTTCTACGCTCCCTAATGTACCTATAAAAGGTTTTATCCCCCTTCTTAACCGAGTTGGCTGTCTTTTCCTCAGTTTGGGCCTTTGCTATTCTAACTGCCTTCCTTACTTCCTTCCTTCTGCCTTAACTGGTACAGTTTCTGTCCTGCTCCTTCTGGGTTTCCTTATACTTCCTAAATGCTATCTTTTTCTCCCTAACTTTCCCCACCACCTCTTTTGAGAACCACAGTGGCTTTTTCTTTCATTTTGATTTGTTTATTTGCTTCACACAAAGGCTTGTTGCCTCTGTAATGTCAGTTTTGATGTTTCCCCATTGTTGCTCCACCCCTCCTTCTTGCCTGTTTGCTAGTGCTTTCCTAAGGCACTCTCCCATTTTGATAAAGTCAGCCCTCATGAAGTCCAGTACCCTCACTTTTATATGGCTTGACTCTGCAGCTGAGTTTATCGTGAACCACACTGTTTGGTGGTCACTTGTTCCCAGATGGCTACCCACTTCTAGACCTGAGATCCTCTCACTGTCCCCGTTTGTGAGTATGAGATCTAAGATTGCTCCCTCCCAAGTGGGTTCCAAAACTAGCTGTCTGAGGCATGCCCCCTGTAGGGTATCGAGAATGGCCTTGCTCTTGGATGTGGCTGCAGCAAAGGAGCTCCAGTTAACATTTGGCATATTCAGGTCCCCCATCAACAGTATCTCCCCTTTCTCTGCCATCCTAAGGATGCCTTCTATCATAGCCTTGTCCATTCTCTCCCCCTGAGATAGGGTCTGTATACAACCCTTGTGCGGATTGTGGTGCCATTTCCAGTCTCTAAGGTGACCCACAGTGCCTCCTCTCCTCCCGGTTTAGTCTTTTGTTTCATTGCTTTTATCCCTTCCCTTACATAGAGAGCTACTCCTCCCCTCTTCTCCTCTCCCTGTCACTCCTGTAGGTTGTGTACCCTGGTATGTTAACATCCCAGTCATGGTTCTCTGTGTACCATGTTTCTATGACTGCCACAATATCCAGGCATCCCTCTTCCATCAAGGCCACCAGTTCAGGGAGCTTGTTGCCCAGACTATGGGCATTGGTACCCATTACCCTCCATTTCTTGATGGCCTTACCTCTTTTTGCCCCATCTCTGTCCTTACTGCCTTTGTCGTTTTCTCCAGTTACCACTGCCCTTCTCCCTGTTGACGTCTTTATCTTGGTGTTTACCTCACTAACTACCCTGATATTTTTTTTGGGGGGAGGGCTAGGATTTGATTTGATTTTGATTTGTATACAGGTAAGCACACTGGGATACAATCCCTTTTACAGGTACAACCCGTGGTCAATCAGATACATCCATAGACTACATCAGACAAGGTTATACTTAATACAAAACATATTAATAGGAATACAAATTCCACGTTTAAGTAAAATCACAATTAAATGTAAGTTTAAAAACTGTAATACAGTTTAAGCTGTTATACAGATCTGTGTCACAAGGGCTGTGGCTCCATAGCTAATATATACATTCAATAAGTATCAATCTAGAAAACAGTTGCACTTAGACAAATTCATAAAGTGTGTTTTCAAGGCTGCTGTAAACAACTCATAACTACCCATACCTCTAATATGTATTGGAATATTGTTCCATATTGTTGGTGCACAGTATGCAAACAATCGCTGTCCTCTTGAAGTATGCATACATGGGATTCTTAACATAGTTGGGTCCTCTGATAATCTAGTATGTAATTTAGAACTAGAATTCTCAAGTTGTTTTTAGTTTTAAAGTACCCTGTCTGTTGTGTTTATAAACAAATTTAGACATTACATACTTATGGTAATATTCAACTGATAGCCATCCAAGATTTTCCAATGTAGTACAATGATGTGTATTGTTAGATGTTAATAAAACAAATCTTCCAATTTTGTGCAGCAGTACCGATTTCCGCCTTATAGTACTGTAAGGAGCATTGTCTACCACTATGGAAGCATAGTTCAAAATGGGCAACAAACATTGATTAGCAAGTACCAAACGTGCCTCATCTGTCAAGAAGCTGCGTAGCCTGTATAGTAAAGAAATTTCGGAATGAATTTAAGATGTAATAGCAAGTATATGTGACTCAAATGTTAATGTGGGATTTAAAACTACCCCAAATACTTAAAGCTATTTACATTTTCATACAAAACCCCATCTAATGACTCAACTTGTAAACTAGAACCCATAGCTTTTAACTTGACAGAAGTACCAAATACTATAATTTTTGGTTTTTGCTTATTTAATACTAATTTATTTATCAACCAATTTTGCATTTCTTTAAGTTCCTTGGTCAGAGTTATATTAAGCTCTGATAGTACTCCCCCCATGGCAAAAGACAACAGCGTTGTCTGCATATATAACCACATGTGCGTCCTTAACAGATGAAATAACAGAATCAAAGAAAATAGAAAATAAAACTGGTCCCAGTATGGAGCCCTGTAGGACTCCACACTTGACCAAAACCTTATCAGATAAACTACACCTCGTTTCTTTCCAGTGCCTCCCCATTGGCTAGTTTAAAATGCTTGCCAATGAAGCATTTAAACCTCTCACCTAGGATCCTGGTTCCTCCTGGACAGATGCAGACCATTGCACCAGTATAGGCTTGCATCACTCCAGGTGGACCCCCAGTCCCCAATGAAGCCAAGCCCCTGAGTTCTGTACCAGTTTTCCACCACTGATTGAATCCCATGGTGTGGAGCACCCTAGCCTCACCCATGCCATAGACAGGCAGAACCTCCGAGAAGGTTACCGTGCATGCTACTTGTCTAAGACCCCTTCCCAACTCCACAAACTCCTCCTGCACTGTTCTGATCCTTTCCCCAGCCAGGTCATTTGTCCCTAGGTGGACAATGACATCCAGTTATCTCCCCTGTGCAGCTGTTCCCGTGATCCTGAGGATTCACTCCCTGTCCCTCCAAGTCATAGTGCCTGGCAGGCACCTTAACTCCCTCTCCCCTCCCTCCCCCAGTTCCTAACAATGGAGTCCCCCACCAGGAGTTGTTTCCTTCCTGTGTGGGGTCCCATGCCACCCTCCTGTGGGTCTCCTTTGTGGAGGTTCCCAATATTAGAGAACTTACAAGATCTTTGGAGGGAGATCCTAAAAATACAGCCTAAAGGTATTTGATGCCACCTGAGGAAAAGAGTGACTCCTGGAAATGAGGGAGACTCCCCTCAGATGAGGAAGAATGGGAAGCCTTGCATCACACACTGGGAGCAAAGAAGCAGAAGGGAAACTATCAAGCCTATTCCAAAACTCCCCTTCCCAACACTGCAAGTCAACTCTCACAGATACCCATGTCTCATTCTTAAAATTATGCTTTTCAAATGACATCTAATACTTTCATTTTATTTATATATTTTTTAATTTCAGTCCTAAAAATCAAAGCCAATTGTGGGTGCAATGCATTTCAAAGGGACAGTTAAAATGAAACTCCTGGGATCAAGTACCGCTCACACTGCGACAAATTTCTCCTTGGTCATGTGAAAATAGGCAACATTCCTGTCTAGTGCATGTACCCGGTAAACAAAAACGAAATAAATATGCTCTTCTGACTTTGACAGCTATGCAGGAAGTAGGCGCTGGGAAATGTACTACAAAAATAAATCAAATTTAAACCTTAATTTCTTGAACCGGTGATGTACTCCTTATAAAACGACACTGCAGGATGTTTCTATTTATCTATGCCAGCAATGACACGTGATGAGGTGTGGGTTATCGCCTGATAAGAGCTCACCCAGGGGTGTTGTAAGGCATGAGGCGCTTGCGCCGAATACCTTATGCCACTTGGGGGCGGTCTTATCAGGAGGTAACCCACACCTTGGAGTGTGTTATTGCGCTTATAAAATGGGCACCCCAGTAAAAAGGTTAATTTAAAAAAATTTGCAAAGTGTAGCTTAGAAGTTTTAAAAAAGCCAAGATTAGTACAGAAAAAGAAAAAGTAGTCCCTGTATAGAGGTTTTAATTTATCATTTTGTACAGGGTGGTGTTGTCTGTGACATACTGAGAAGCAGAATCCATTGTTTTGGGGGGTAAATATTTCTTCTTTTGCCTACCCAGATTTAGAGACAGCATGAGCGGCTGTCTTTTATATTGGCCGGGGAGTTGTATTTGATGCCGTGTTTCTTGCCTTCCCCACCCCCTCGCCACAGACACATTTAAAATGTATTTGCCATCACAGATAGACAGACAGATTTAAAAAAAGTATTTGTTTTGTCTGTTTTTCTCTTTTCTTTCTTTGGTTTGTGTATGTAATTTAGTTGGAAGTTCGACGGAGTGTTGTTAAGGCAACGAAGGTCACACTCGGGGAGTTGTATTTGATGCAGTGTTTCTTGCCGTTCCCACCCGTGCCCCCATCCCCTTGTCAGACACATTTAAAAAGTATTTGCCAGCAGAGATAGACAGATATGTTTAAAAAGTATTTGTTTTGTCTGTCTCAACAGAGTGTTGCTAAGGCAACGTAAGGTCACACTCATTCTGCTTTTGTAAGGGTCACGCTCAATGTAGCGACTCGCTTCCTTCCTATGTATCTACCGTTAGCTACCAGAGAAAAAGGCGAGAAAAATACAGATATTGTGGCATTGAGTATTTTTCCAGAGGGATGTAACTGCAAGATGGGATTGTATAAGAAAGTAAAATGGTAGGAGGACAGTGTAAAATCGGGAAGTGGTTTGCAGGTTACAGGGGTACTGTGCAGAGTGGCTGCACCTTTCATTAGTGTGGCATAGAGCTGCAGGTTGTTTTCTCAGAGAGGATGGTGTTGGGGACAGTGATATTTTGTGTGGTAGGGCTCAGTTTGCAGAATTAGTGCTGGCTGGCACAATACCTAATAAGGACACAGCTGAAACTAGGTTTTAGCCAGTCAGCATTGTGGATTTTTAAGCCCATTTTATAATGTTTTAGATGAAACACCCTGAAGTCTTTGGGAGTCGTCTCATCAATCTGGCCAGACCTCAGGCCCCAAGAAGTGGGAAGCCACAGACCCTCACCAGGAGAGGCTTACCAGGAAAATCGTTAGCTTCATTGCTGAAGACCTCATGCCTTTGTCTGTGGTAGACAACACAGCATTTCAAGACATTCTCAGCACAGCCAAACCACATTTCACCATGCCCAGCAGGAAATATGTCAGCCAGAAGCTACTTTCTGAACACGCTTCCAGTGTCCAAGATAAACTGATGAATCAAATGCAGCAAGCACAAAACATTTACCTCACCATAGCTCTATGGTCCAGCAGAGATATGAGGTCATTTATTGGATTCACAAGTCACTTTATTGTTGACCACTCACTAGAGACCACCATATTGGCTTGTCGCCGATTTGGGGTGCACATACTGCAGAGAACATTTACAGACAGTATGAGGAAACTGTGACATTTTATAACATTGCAGCTAAAGTGTCAGGCATAGTGACTGACAATGCTGCCAACATGGTGAAGGCATTCACTATATTCCCACCAGTAGATGTCCAAGACAGTGATGAAGACCAGGATGAGGATGTTGCCACTGAAGTGGTGAATGTGAGTGACAAGCTGGATTATTTGCCACCTGTGCATAGCCCTTGTTTTGCTCACACTCTTCAACTGGTTGTTCGTGATGCCCTTGAGCAGGCTGGTCCTTTAAGACCAGTGATGGCAAAGGTATCGAGAATAGTTGCTCACTGCCATAAATCCAACAAGGCCACAGAGATACTAAAGGGACATTGCAAACTACAGATGTCAAATGCCACAAGGTGAATAGCCAGCTTAACATGCTGTGGTCCATGCCCCTGGGTGAAGAGTACAGGGCCGAACACGGATTGGAGCAGTGACATCCAGGGCCCTCATAAGTGCCTTAACATATGCTGTGTAAAGAGAACTTTAAATTAAGCAGCTACAAGAAGATGGTCTCAAATATTCTGCAAAACAGGCGTGAGTCAGAGTTGCCATATTTAACTGTGTTGCGAATCAGAAAAGTCCCAGTGTGCAGCAATGACTTTTGTCACATACCAAATTACAGTCCAAAATAAACATTTTATGCACTACTTGGCCTGTTTAAATCTAGGCTACTATAAGTGACAGTCTCAGTCTCTACAATCAAGAAAGCACATTACCAACATGGCCCATTTTTTCAATCTTCCTCAGACATATTCTCCTCGTCTTCTCCCCCAGCCATCTCCTGTTCAGTCCTCTGGAGCGGCTTGTTTGCTTCCTTTGGCTTGTTGAATAAGTACTGTTGTCCATTCCACCACAGCTGGAGCTTAGTCGGGAGAAGCAACTGGTGCTGTATTTTGAGTTGACACAGCTGGCCCCGCAGGCCATCGAATGCCTTGCGATGTTGGTGGGTGCTAAAGGAGAGGTCTGGAAATAGCACAATTTCATCTTCACCATATCTTAAAACCCTGTGGTGTCAGGCAATTGTGAGAAACCGGTCTCTGTCCCCAGTTCCAGTGCACACCACCAGAAAAGTCCTCGAGTCGAGGGGTCCATTGTAGCTCTCCTGGAGGTGATTCTGTAGGCCTTTTCTATAGACAAAGGAGGGTTCTTTTGTCTAGACCCAGTAAGGCCAGCAGAAGCATTTTGGCAAAGTCCAGGCTGTCATTCTCTTCAACATTCTCCAGCAGCCTGGTTTATTTATTTATTTAATGATTCGGAAAAGTCCTTTGCGCACAAGTTCTTTTACAAAGGTTCCAAGTCATAGATTGCAAAACAAAGTACAATAGGAGAAAGCAAAGGTACATCACAATGAATGATACAGCTTGTATTCAGAACTTACAGAATAACTCAGAACATAGGTACAATTTAAAATAACAAGAAAAACACTTTGTGGGGGGGGATAAGTAGCCACGTCAGTAGTTCAGAGGGACGGGGATAGCTGGCAGTATGGTGAAGAAAGGAGGTACGAGAGAGAGGTAGGCACTGCAGTGGAGGCTGAACGGAGAAGACATGCTAGAGTAAATGGTGGGGTGGGAAGGGGCATGGTCAGGCAGCTTGCATTAATAGTGAATGTTAGGGAAACTCATGGGACTGGGAGTTGGGGAGGGGAAGGTGGGTGCCAAAGGAGCATGATGCAAACTGATTGCTGAGGCAAGTCATGAGAAGGGACAAAGGAGGGGTACCTGAGGCATGCCTAGTGCTTGCTGGGGGTACAGAGAGCAGGTCTGGCTGGACTTAGGGAAGGTGCACTTACAGAGTGTTATTAGGTGCTGTTTGAGGTCAGTTTTGAATTGAGCCAGACAACTGGTGGCCAAGAGGTGCCCGGGGAGTTCATTCATCCATAGAGGGGCCTGGTAGGAAAATGCACATTGCCCAAGTGAGGTGCAATGGAAGGGGATAGCTAAGGCCCCTCTAGTCCTCTCCCTGGTGACCTGTAATGAGTTGGTCACCTTGATCAAATTGCCTACACAAGGTGATGTTTTACCAAATAGAGCCTTCTTCCCTAGGATGCAAGTCTGGAATTTGACCCCGTTTCTTAATGACAGCCAGTTTGCGTGTTTGTACAGAGTACAGGTGTGTGTGCCACACTCAGCATCCAGGATGAGTCTGCAGGCTTTGTTGAGCGCAGTCTGAACCCTCTTGAGCACTGTAGCCATTGCCGCCCCATAAACCACTAGTCCATAGTCAATAGTTTATTTATTTAGTTTTTGTTGACTGGGAAGTGCACTAGACAAATTCTGCCTATTTTCAGGCATGACCCGGGGTAGGGGGATGCAGAAGAATGTTAATTGACCTTAAACCAGATTAAGCTTTTGGTGGTATTTTTAGTGAATGGGGGAAATTTGGCCAGGGCACCGGGGAAATTCCTCTACTCTTTTTCGAGAAGAGCCATGGGATCTTTAACATCCACCTGAACTACCATCAAAACAGGCAGATGGGACCTCGGTTTAATGTCTCATCCGAAAAATAGTAGATATGATGGAGCCGTCGACTGAGAGACAGAGGGCCCCCAGAGAGAGAGGTACTGCCTGTGCCTGTACAGGACACCAATCTTGGTATTGACTGTCTTGACCAGAGAGTCAATATGGTGCTCAAACATGAGAGTATCATCTATTATAAGCCCCAGATACTTGAACAAGTGGACTTGTTCCAGGGGCTCACTGCATGAGGTAGAGATGATGAAGGGGTGGTGCTTATTTTTGTTGTGGGGTCTGGATATAAGAATGGCCTTGGTCTTCTTGTAGTTTAGTAGCAACTTATGACTACAGAACCAGTCCCCGAGTTTGGAGAAGGAGTTCTGCAGCTCAGATTGTAGGGCAGCCTGAGATGTGCTGCTGCTCAGGAGCACAGCATCGTCTGCATATAGTATGAGTTTGGTGTCGCAGGCTGTGGGAAGGTCATTTAAGAAGAGGCTGAAGAGTAGGGGCCCCAGTATTGATCCCTGGGGTACCCCTAATGATACCTCCCTTGCGCTGAATACTGTTTGCCCAATTTTGATACACTGATTTCTCCATATCAGCTAGTCTTGGAACCAGCAAAGGGCATTGGGTGCCACACCCATGTTTTGCAGTTTAGTCAGTAACAGGGGGTGGTTGACTGTATCGAAGACTTTGGTGAGGTCAATAAAGACAGACCCCACCAGTTTGCCTTCATCCAGGGCCTTACGTGCACAGTCTGTGTATGGAGATTTCATTCTCTCGCCTGGTTTTCTACAGTCTCCAACCTTTGACGAAGGTGCGTATTCTCTTGTATTAATTTAAATATTGTGTCCATTGATTTAAAGGTGGAGGATTCGGAGCGCTGTACTATGGCTTCACATTGCTCCATTCTGATTTCCAGAGCAGACACCCTCAGAGTGAGTGTGTAAAATTTTTGTCTAAGTCCTGTATGGATTTGACAAGCTGGTGGAGCATGGCAAGTCGGAAGTCAGCGAGGCCTCCTCCAGTAGTGTGTCAGAGGAATCCCCAGTTCCACCATGTTGTTCAGGCCTTTCCTTCCTGTTCTGTTTCTTGGGAGCACAAACATTGCTGGCAGGAGCCCCAGCTCCCTTAGTTTTGCCCATCTTCTCTCTCATCGGCATCCCAAACACTTTGGAGCAACTTTTGGGAATTTCTATAACAAAGTTGATTAAGATTTAATAGTTTTTAAAGATGTTCTCTGGGAGCTCGAGTAAGATGCTGCTTCCTCTTGGCTGCTCAGCAGCGCCCCCCATTCCCATCTGGAACATCTTTTTCCTGCACTCACATTTTTTTAAACTGGGCACCAACTTTAAGTCATCCATGACGAAGAATCGAAAATCACCTGAAGACGCATGTGGATTCGCAAAGTTTTGCAACATTTTGAAGCAAAGAGCCTACTCAGCATGGAAAGCGGTAAAGGAGGGAATCTTCTTCCAGCAGAAAGAAATATTTGACGTCACGGGGCAGTGCCAACAGTTACCATCCAGGTGGGTGGGAGGAGCCAGGTGGACGATATTCCGACAAGCCTTAAAGGGAAAGGAACACTGCCAGAAGTGTGGACAGTACATCATAGCCACATCCCTAGAAATAATGCTTTCCAAGAAAGAAAGTGTAAGCCACAAGTTGCAGCTGGCTCAAAAGGAGCCAAAATGAGATTTTCCAAAACATAATTTAGGCCCGAGGCCAGGGCTGGATAATGGATGGGAGGCTTCAGATGTAGAATGCCTCTCAAGAATGTGCTGGACAGGCTGGCCCAGTGGTGCTGAGGGTTGAGGCCCTGGACGCCACACTTCACGCCACACCGGCGACCCAGGTTCAGCAATGATCCCAGGCCACCGGGGGCTGGCGGGGGAGATGAAGGATTGAGCATCCCATGACTGCTCTCCTTCCTCTGGGGAGAGTGGGAAAGGTGCATTGCACTGCAGCGATGACTGGCATAGGCCAGCTGTGCAGCAATGGCACGGGTGTCAGCAGGGACGTGCTTGGACACCATTGCACTTCCAGCTCCCAAGGGTAGAAAAGCGGAAAATAGCGGGGCAACCTCGGTGGCTGATGGCCATGCCCTGCACCCCTGGACATGAGAGACGCCTTTGTCTGGGTGTGGCCAGCCCTATACGATGAAGTGTGTCGCATGCCAGACCAGGTCCGGGGTGTGGGTGATGGTGGCTGGGAGTCGTGGGGCTTGCTCCTCTGCGGTACAAAAACATAGTGAAAAAAAGAATGTGCTGGACAAGCTGGCCTGGTGGCTCTGAGGGTTGAGGCACTGGAGGCCACACCTTGCACTATGCTAGCAACCTGGGTTTGGGAATGAGCCTGGGTCATCAGGGGTTGGCTGGGGGGAGGAGGAGGATTGAGTGTCCCAATGGATGCTCTCCTCCTTCAGGGCAGGGTGGGTTACTGGGTAGCGAGAACACCCAAAGCACTACCACTGGTGGAAGCACGGGCAGTAGGGCACACAGCTTTATGGAGTCAGGGAGGGAGGGCACTGATGGGCACTTGACGGCAGCATGCATCTGCACACTGCATATCTGGATGCATATCCTTCACACCGGCATCTTCAGGGGAAGGGGACTAATTGGGGTCAAAAATGCATAAATACCCCAGCCCCCAAGCATAATGAAACAGGATCCCAAGATTGGGGACCCCCATGGTGGGGTACAAGGCCCCCTCTGAAGACCGAGGCCCGGGCAAGTAAAAAAAAAAAAAGAACCTCCAGCTGAGCAACCGTTTGACCATTAGTAGGCACATGGAAAGCTGAAATGGCAGCCAGGTGCACTCTGATTGAGGAATACTGAAGGCCTGCATTCAATAAGGACAGCAGATACTCCAGAACCTGGTTAACTAGACAGGGAAACAGATCCAGGTGATGAGACGTAGCCCTTAGAGCAAACCACTTCCATTTCATAGAACATGTACATCAGGTGAAAGGCTTTGTGGCAGCCACCAGGGCATCACTCACTTCTTGGGAAACCCCAGACCAGGCAATGGCTATGTTTTCAGGAGCCCTGCATGAAGATGAAGAGATCTGAGGTCCGGATGGACCAGGGTTCCCTGTTCCTATGACAATGACAACAGACCCTGCACAGGGGCAGGGGCAGTGGTGGTTCCACTGCTACCTGTTGCAGTAGAGGAAACCAGATCTACTTGAGGTCATAGGGGAGCAATGAGTATCAGAGCTGCCCCACCTATCTGCAGCTTGAGTAGCACTCTCTGAAGTAGAAGGAAGGGAAGGAAGGCATACAGGAACCTCCCTTTCCAAGAGAGGGAAAACACATCTTGCCAGAAAGCTCCAGGCCCTGGAGCAACACAGCAGGAAAGCGCAGTTCTGTGTTGTGTGGGAGGCAAAAGGTCCAACTCTAGATGACCCCATCTGTCGAACAGGTCATCAACAACTGAGGTCAGCAGTTCCCATTTATGCATCCTGGTCTGTGACCTGCTTAGCCTACCTGATAAGACATTTTGGATGCCTGGGACATGCACTGCTGATGGTTCCAGAACATGTTCCAGAGCCCAATACCAGACTCTCATTGCATCCCTGCATAGGGGGTAGAAGTGAGTTCCCCCTTGCTTGTTGATGTAATGCATCACACTGATGTTGTCCATCTGCACTAGCAGGGGCCCCAGAGACAGATGAGTCTGGAAGGTCTATAGCCCATACAGAACAGCTCGTGTTTCTAGGGGGCCCCGTGCAGGGGCAAGAAGACTGAGCCCTGGGCCGTGTCCAAGACTGCTCCTATGTATTGCAGTCATTGACAAGGGGTCAACAATGATTTGGGTATGTTGACAGTGACCCCCAGAGCATTGAACATCTGCCTGGTTCGAGCTAATGTGTGCAACAACCGATCCTTGGAGTGGGCTTTCAAGAGCTAGTCATCCAGGTAGGGGAAAACAGAGAGACCTGAAGGGTTGCTGCCACTACTGCCAAGCATCTGGTAAAGACCTGTGGCATGGAAGACAAGCCAAAGAGCAACAATCTCAACTGGTAATGTTCTTCTTGGAACAGGAACCTCAAGCATTTTCTCTGAAAGTTCTGAGTTTTGCCTACCCTTGAGGAAAGGAGGGAGATGGGGGACATGATAGAAACTTTCAAGTACCTCAAGGGAATCAACAAAGTCCAAGAGGGTAGCATCTTTCAGAAAAAGAGATGTGTAAGAACAAGGGGGCACAATTTGAAGATAGAGGGGGGATGGCTCAGAGGTAATATGAGGAAGTATTTTTTCACAGAGAGGGTTGTAGATGCATGGAACAGCCTTCCTGAGCAGGTTGTGGAGTCAAAAACAGTGGGGGAATTCAAGAATGCATGGGAAAGACATAAGGCAATTCTAGTGGAGGGGTAGGAGGAAGTAGGCTGTTAGTTAACTAGCATCTGCAGCTTATCCATTAGGTAGGGAAATGGGCAGACTGGGTGGGCCAAGCGGTCCTTATCTGCCATCAAATTCTATGTTCCGATGATATGAAGGTAGGCATCCTTCATGTCTAGGGAACAGATCCAATCCACGCTCCAGCAGTGGAAGTAGGTCTGCAGGGTGACCATTCTGAATTTTCTGTACTCTCTGAAGAAGTTCAGTTCCCTGAGGCCTAGAATAGATTGAGGGTCTCCTGTCCACTTGAGGACTAGGAAGTACCGCAAGTAGAACCTGTGTGTCTTTGCTGAAAGGGCACAGGCTTTATAGTCTGTTGGAGCAAAGTTTGAATTTCCTCCAGAAGCAGAGGAAGGTGTTCTGAAGGATAGGGATTGGCACTGCTGGATCATCTGGAGGTGTATCCAAAAGTTCCAGAGCATGGCCTTGTTCTATGATTTCTAGAACCCAGACATCTGTGGTCACCTCCTTCCACTGAGTTAAGTGGAGGGAGAGAAGACCCACTACAAACACCCTGGAGGTAATGGTGGTTGGATGATGTACAAGGAGTCAGACAAAGCTGGCTGTTGCCACCATCTCTAGGGGCTTTTGAATGTGCATCTGGGGTGGTGCCAGGGGTGAGTATGGCTCCTGCTCCCTTGCCCCTACTCTGCTGTCTGCTTGCTGGGCTGCACCTGGCACCAGCTGGACAAAAAGGGGCCCTATGCCTGCCCCTTGGTTGGGTATGGTAGAGGGAATGCACTGACTACAGGGTCCTCCCTGAGGCCTGAATGGTCAAATGTCTTGGACAACAGAACCAAACAGCTTAGGTCCTCCGAAAGGAGCACTGAGAACAGACTGTTGCATGTCATTCGCAAACCCTGCCATCCTGAGCCATATGTACTTCTTGAAGCAGATGCCAGAGGCAGCAGCCCCAGCAGAAGCATCTGAGACATCATAGGCCATGTGAAGCAAATGCTTGCCCACATTGACCCCAGCAGTAAGAGCCTTAAGAAGCTCTGGTTTGTGGGAGCCCTCTGGTAAGGCTGGTGCAGCAGCCTTGGCCTTTCTCCTGAGGGTGTGCTTGTACTTAATTATATGGGCCTGGTAGTTAGCAATACAAGGACCAATGAAGAGGAGGCAAAGGTCTTTTTGTCTAACATATCCAACCTCCTGGACTCTATCAGGAGGGAGGGAACAGATGCTTCGTGCATTATTAAGTCAGGATTATGCTCATAATCAACATTGAGCAGGTCGATGGGCAATAGAGAAGGTGTCAGCAAAGTTGGCAGTGCCCTGAGGAGGCAGCGAGGCAAGGATCTACCTTGCATTGTTGGGGGAGATTTGTAGAAGCTGCTTATCTCAGACCCCTTGGAACAGGGGAGGAGGTGGTAGGTGTCTGAGCAGGTCTTTAAAGAAGACAGAACCTCCTGAACGTCGGTGCCTGGCAAGTGGGTCAATGGGCACCAGGAGTAGTCGATGAGGGAGGCTGAGTTCCCAAGGTCGATGTGCCAGCCGTACTAAACCTGGTAATGCATGCACCATGCCTGACCTTGGTGTCATGTAGATGACTGGGGTTAAGCAGTGTCGCCACAGTAGCAGTCAATGGCGCAGGAGGTGGTCATATCTGCTGTGTGGAGGGGTGACCTGAAATGCACCCAGGATGTTTTCTCCTTGTCCCGGTGCTTATGTTTGTGACTTCCTGACAACTTGTTCCAGGATTTAGGGGACCCGGACCTAGCAGACTGGGCTGGCAATGAGGTGTTGCTCTTCTGCTGGAGTTTCTTTTCCAAGTGGGCTACCTGTTGTTTCAAAAGGTGTTTTTCTAAGGCCCCTTTTTGGCATTGCCTAGTCGCAGAAGTAAAACCCATGCAGATCTGGCAGGCTTTCATGCTGTGGCCTAGGCAGCAGACACAGATGTCATGGGAGTCGCAGGTGTATATCTTCTCACCGTAGTCGAAGCACCAGAATAATTTTGATGGTTTCTTCAATGCCATAGAGGTAATCAAAAATCACTATAAAAATGATTACTTTTCTTCAAAAGAAAAATAAAATGGCGGTTTATTGCAGTGGTGTTTCCATCAGCAGTCCAACGAGCATGTTCAACAGCAGGAAATGGACTGAGGAGAAGAGGTGCCACCCACGGTTATATAACAGCTAATGTCATTGTGGGCGGCCCTGGTGGACTGCTTGCAAAAGTTTTTGTATGGCCCTAGCGCCTGGTGGCTTATAGTTCCATAGGTATGGCCTGATGACAGAGATATCCTCAAAGAGAATCTCCATAATTCCATGGGACCAGTAGTCCCAGGAAGAGCCCAGGGGAAGGCCTAAGTCCTGGGCATGGAGCGCGATGTCGCAGAGGCCTGCCTCCAAAGGTGGAAATCGGGCAACCCCACCTCAGTGTGTGGTTCTCAAGGGTATCGTGGTCCACGGACAAGCATCCATATCATGCTCCAATCAAGGCTAGGCCACACAGGTCTGATAGTCCAGAAAAGCCACTGGTTTCCCACAGGGCAACAATGCATAATGGGCAGCTGTCGGACTTCTCTCGATGACTTAACCACCTTTTCACATTAAAAGTTTTATTTTCAAAAGAAATGGAAGCATACAAAAAAGCAAAGCTTAAGACATACAAATGAGTAAAAATATGATTCTAAAGTTGGATTAATATATGCAACTAAACTGGTAGGCAAATATTATAGTCAGATTAATCGCTTAAGGTTACATAACACAATGGATTATTTGATCGAATAAAAGGCATATTAAACCATACAAATAAAAAGTAATGATGGAAATAAATGACCATTGCTAAGGCAGTCAACTGATAGAGGACTGTTACAAATATCTTAGGCAAAGAAGTGTTACATCTATCTTAGGCAATGCATAAATAACATCCATCAATAGGACAAGTTTCACTAGGGATTGCTATCAAATAACAAATCCATTAACATTTATTTGTCCCCATTTTTAACTGCAAAAAGGGGCCCAGATCGAATTAAATAGTTCATGCTGATCATTTAGGCAAGAAGAAACAAATTGCTTATCATAGTAATATTTTTCTGGACTTCTAGGGTAAATCCGGAGACACAAAGCCATGAGTGTCTCCAAAGACAGACGCCCGAGGCTGCTCTCCTGGCCCGCAGAGTCCACCGAATCATAGGTGGCTGTCAAGACTTGAGTCCCCACATCTGACCCTGTATGAAGAAGGTTCAGAAGTTCCTCCTCCTGCTCGCCATCTGGAAGGGCTTTAACCAGGTCCTGGCGCTGTTCCCATAGGGCGTTCTGAAACTGAACCATGTGAGTCAGATAGTTCAATGACCTAATGGAGCATGTAGCAGCTGCATACATGCACCTACCCAGTGAATCCAATTGCTTGGATTCCTGGTCTGGAGGCCATGTGCTCAAATGCTGCGGTTGTTGCGACCAGCCATGAGAGGCCGTGATGACCAGTGAATCAGCCAGAGGTTGTTGCGCCAGATATGGGTCTTCCACAGGGTCCCTGTACAAGTGGTCAGCCTTCTTTGGCATAGCAGGAGTGGAATGCAGACATTTCCACGCAGCCTGGGTGACATCCGCGAAGGTGTCCACCAAGGGTGGCACCACCACAGGCTTAGGATCTTTCTGCCAAAGGTATCGAGCTAGGTGCTGTCGTTCGGGGTCTAGATCTTCCACTTCCCATCCCATATTTTCCTGGATGTGCCTCATGATCTCAGAAAAATAAGGATCATCTGGAGGTCACCTGGGGAGGTCTTGTGGGTCTGGTGATGGGATACTTATCAGAGAAGGAGACTTGAGGTGTCTGAAGAGTCCAGTCTCGAGTCGCCCCCGTGGTGTGGACCTTCATCCTCTGGGTTGCTTGGGACTGGGAGACCCTGAGGAGACTACGAAGGGGGCCATCTCCTGTCTCTGGATCTGCCCCATGAGGTGGTGTAGGCTCCTTGGGGGTCGGGGGTCTTCCTGCTGGACCCTGGGAGAGGAGGAGGCTTTACTGGGACCACATCCTTTTAATAGCGTCCCACCAAAAGGTGAAGATATCCTTGACTTCTTGATGTTCATACCGGACAACGGTCCTGGCGCCGGGGTTGGTCTGTTGCTGGTATCGGGCGCCGGGTCCGGGGCATCGCCTGTTCGGGCGAGGTCCTCGCAGAAACCCAGCATCCTCAACGCCGCCTACCTGGTCATCAGGTAATGTCAGGTCCTCCTCTGATGAACCCCAGTGACCGGTATCAACCAGTGAAGGGAGGGCAATAGTCGGCTCCGTAGGTCGCTTGACCGGCGTTTGGTGCTTAAGGGACATCTGGTCCAAAGGACGTTTGGCCGGAGTAGGGTTGGCAGCCTGCTTAGAGTCCGTCATCTGCTTGAAGGATGTCAGGTCCTTAGTCTTCTTGGGAGGGGGATCAGGTCCCCTGGGAGGCTGGGAGGCTGATCTGGCGCCGGGTTCCCGGAGTCTGTCCAAGGAAGCAGAAGTTGACTTGGACCAATGATGGTCTGAAGACTTCGCTGAGGTCCGGGCAGCGAGAAGAAGGGTCCAAGTCCCGGAAGTCTTCAATGGTGGAGAGAAGCTGAAAGACTGCCTGAAGCCCAGACTTTAACAGGAGGAGGCTGAGAGCAAGCCCTGGAGGGGAGCGGTCTGAGCGCATGGAGCCTGAGCTGGTATCGCGAGTCCGAGGCCCAGTTCGGGGATCTGACCTGGCCTTCTCCCGTGTTTCTCCCGTGTTTATGGGACTAAGTGGAAGACTCACCTCTGGAAGCAGGGTCTTTATCCATTATTTTTAATTTCTCTTCTAACAGGAACCCCTGAAGTGCCTTCTGATGGCGGATCCTGGTGCCGCTATTAAACTTCTGACAGAAGGAGCAGGCCTGGGTGTTGTGCTCCAGGCCTAGGCACCACAGACGGACTGAATGGAGATCCTTAAACGGGATCTGTTTTCGGCAGGCACACTTGGAGGGGTGTCCTTCTGTGGAGGGAGTAGGAGATGCCGACATCGAGTAATCAAAAAGATTGCTGGAAGTTCTAGTCATCGTTCGCTGAAAAGGGCATCCGTGAGGGCCGATGCTGGCGAGTCAGAGGAGGAAAAGAACTGGGGATTCTGGGGACTGCCCCTTTGTATGATGCACGACATTGGGGGCAGGGCCGACGGGGCGTCCCTGCTGGATACTGCTAGCTAGAACATTTCTGTGGAGTCCTGGTGCCTGCCAGCTTCAGTCCTAATGGTGTAACCTGCTGCAAGAGCTGTTTCTTAGTAAGATCTGTGTTATGGGGCGGAGCTGAGGGTTATACCATCTGGGTGGTGGGAGGAGCCAGCTTGAAGACTTTCCAGCACATCTTAAAGCGCAGGGTAAATGCCAAGAAGTATGGATAGAACAACATATCCATGATCCTAGAAAATGAAGTTTTTGAAAGTTCGACTCACACATTTTAAGCCCACTACTGATGCTTGTTCCCAGAAAATTATTAAAGGAACCTTTTAAAGTCACGAAGCACAAAGCACAGATTCACTCAGAAGTTTTACAAGTTCAGTTCCACACATTTTAAACCCACCACTATTGCTTGTTTCCAGAAAATTATTAAAGGAATGTTTTTAAAATCAAGAAGCACAAAGCACAAATTCATGCAGAAAAAGCCCAGCCTTCCCTCTGACCCACCATTGAAGCTTTCTCCCCAAAACTGCACACAAAACAAATGCCATAAACAAATGTGCCAGTGGATTCTTAATTGAACCACACTCCACTGTATTTTAAATCCAACCATGATTATTTTCCAAAAAAATTAAAAAATACACTCCAGCTTCTGCGGACGTCGGATTCAGTGGACATACTGACATTGCACAAATGTGTCTGCCCAAACCAGCATACACTGTTCTCCCAATGCTTGTTTTATCCACCTATATTTTAGCCTGTTTGTTCTGTACTTTCTCAGTTTGGTGTAACTGTACTTACCTGTGATACCTGTCTAATGTAACATATGAACCCTGTTAATGTTTGTCTTTTGATTGTATCTGTCGTAACCTCCCTAACTGTGCCTAAAAATAGACATTTCATTGTCTAGGACACTTACCTGGTTAATAAAAACAAAATAAACTGTGACTCTGGCTAATTTAAAGTACAACACATTGCTGCCTGTGTTGCAATTCAAGCTTTTTCAGCACACTCATCTACTGCCGCTCCACACTGCAAAAAAAGGCCCTGATGCAGCTCCCAACACAATCACTAACTACAGCAGTTAAAACAAAATCTGGTCAGAGCTACTACGGCTGCTAATACATTAACTTGATAAGTATGTTTCATGGCCTTAAATGTAAAGATGGATTGCTGTAGTCAGCTCCATGTGTAAATTTCATTTTTGGTAAAGATAGATAATTTATCTGGTTGATCCTCTGTTTCCCATGTGATTAAAATGCAAGTGGTGAGTGGTGCGCACTATGCCACTGCCAGTCAGATGTCTAGATATATGGTGTTATATTCTGTTATATTTTGTGTATGTTTAAACTGCCACATGGAAAATGGATGACAGGGTCATACAGAGAGACAGACTGGGTTTTTAAAATCTTTGACCTTCCTTTGACCCGAGGGGGGAGTTTGCTGGGCAGGAAGCCAACTTACTTTAAGGGCTGCTCAACAAGGACGTGCCAGAAAACCAACACCTGTCGTAAACCATTGCACTTGAAAGGCAAGATGCTTGGGAAACCAGGTTTTGGGAAATAGCACTTCTTGACAAGCTGGTATAAATTATCTTACCAGTAGGACATCAAAGGCAGCCAGAAAATTGGGTTGTGGGGAAAGCACAAGAGTGACCTCTACTGGCCTAAAAGAGAAAGGCAAAGTAATTTTTATTTCTAAAAAGCACGTTTCAAAATATTAAAGTGCTTGTACATAGGCATAAAACATACTAAAATTAAGATAAAACAATAATCAGACCAAATCAGAGAAGGCTGACTGGAATTTTTTTTAGGGCAGCCTTGTAGGTCTCTATGGACAGGCACTCTCTAATCTGACGAGGTAGAGAGTGCCACAGAGTTGGGGCCATATATGCAACCCAATCCCACCCTTGGGATCAGAGTTTTTTTCAGGCTGGACCCAGACTATTTAAGCAGCTCTGACACAGAGCAAACTCTCATTTTCCTGGATCATTTCATTCAGGACACTCTCCTGACAAGACACAGAACCAACTGCCAGAGGACCCTGAAGGCCAGAGGCTGAAGGAAGAGGAAATGATTCTTCTGCTGTGGGCACTCCTTCCCCTTATTTATTCCTGTGAACTTTCAATTCCCTATTAACATTAAGGTAGAACTTTAGATAACAGTTATTGTGCATTTTTCATGTATATTTTCCACTTTTGTGTTATTCTGTGACCAAATTGATAAAACCTTTCAGTTGTAAATATATGATAATTATTTAGTAAAAACATTTGTTTTTAGGAAACCTGCCTGAGCGAGATTGTTATGTTGTGTGTGCGATTGTGGGAGGGTCAGTAATAATCTGTGACTAAACTGTTATTGCAAAGGGGTGCCATCATAAGCTACCACTCGAACAAGGGTCTATAACAGGGAAAGTCTGGGTAAGGATAGGGGGAAAACCAAAGTCTCAAGGAAAGGTCTGTGGGGATTTCAACCAGGTTATTCACACCTTGTGGGAGAAGGCAGAATCACAGATACAATGCTACCCTGAAGAGATTGTAATGCCTGGATCTTCTCCCTTTGTGTAACAACCAAGAAGGGTTCATATTTGGCTACAAGACTCAAGACTAGTATTGTATCCTGATCCAGAGTAAAGAGGGGACCCTGGGACTTCGTGGCAAGTGTTCAGTTGTGAACTCAGCGAGCACTATAGAAGGACATGAAGAGGGAATCCCTGGTTTCCCCCTCTCTGTCAAGGATTGCACTTAGGAGTGGGCACTGTGAGCTCAGTGGACCTGATCCTCAGGAGTGGGTTCGTGACAGCGAGTGCATGTTGTACTATATGTGGAAGGAGAGGGAGCTCAGCACCAAGGCCTTCAAGTAATGGTAGAAGGAATGGTGCAGCAAAGAGAGGAATGTCTGTACTGGGGACTGTGGGCCAACCTGGAAAGATAAGAACCTATACCAAGGTGATGACCTGCTTTCATCTAGGAGGCAACCACAGTCCTCAGTAGATGATTCAAATGTTACTTCGATGAACATTTGAAGTCGTAAGGGGGTGGTGACAGAAGAAATAGGGGAGGCAGAAAGTGGGCCACCACAAGCTGAAATGGAGAGTAGAGAGATTCCAAGGGGAGACAGTCCCACCAGAATGTAAGTTATTCAAGGAAGCAGGGGGTTAGCAAAGGAAGAAGGTGGGGGGGATAGAAGCAATCAAAGGAGAAAGGTGTGGAAGGGGGAACAATTGGAAAAATGAGAAAGCAGCAAAAAAGAAATGAGGGATGTCAAAATGGTGCAAAGTCTGCATCAGAAGCCCTAGGAGGAGAGACTGAAAGAGTTCAATATGAACACCCTGGAGGAGAGGAGGGAGAGTGGGGAAATTATGGAGACCTTTAAATACCTCTTGGGGTATCTTGGGATCATGGGTAGGGAGGATGGGACGAGTGAGGAGGGAGGGAGGGCAGGGACATTAGCTGAAGCTGTGGACCCTGCAATACAAGCAGACTTGATAGACCAAATGGCCTTCTTCTGCTGGCTTCTTTGTATGTTTGTATAAGGTACTGGAGGGAGATATGTTTCAGAGAAAAAGGTGCTTTAGAACAAGGGGGCATGATATGAAGCTGGAAGGAGGTAGATTCAGGTAAGATGTGAGGAAGTACTTTTTCACAGAAAGGGTGATGGATTCCTGGAATAACCTCCCATGGGAGGCAGTGGGGGGGGTGAAACCATTGGTGGGTTTCAACCTAGGAGGAAGGAAGGGGGTGGAAGAGACAGTGCTGTAGGGCAAGTAGGGTCTGCAGCAAAAGTGATCATAATTAGAAATGGGCAGACTAGATGAGCCCTGCAGTCATTATCTGCCATCAGTGTCTCTGTTTATGTAACCCCCCCCTTTGGGAGATTACTAGTCTATTCATCCCTCCCTGGGTTTTTGTGGCCTAATTCGGCCTAGTAGGAAAAAAGGTTAATTCTTCTCAGCATTCAGGTGGAGCCTCCTATGGGTAGGGAGGTCATCATGGGCGCATGGTGGGATAAAGCCCAACAGTTTAGGCAGGAGGGGGAGTGCTGGTCAGAGGAGTGAGCAGTGAGGGAGTGAGAGTGAGATTGGGGTGACTGCCTGCTCTGGCCCCTTGCCAGTGGCACTTGTGGGGACACAGATGAAGAAGTGGGAGCCAATAGCAACAAGCCACACAGTATCTTTGAGGACAGCTAAAGTCAAGAGGGGAGCCAGCAGTCACAAATCACAGAATGTCCTGGCAGCCTGCACCGATTTGCATAGGGATCCAGTGGGGAAAGGTGCAGCAGGGAGTGTAGCATCCAGAAAGCAAGTTGCCTTGGAGCTCCATGAGTTGTGTCCCCCTTTTCAATCAGAGGACCAGTTGCTGCCAGTTCTGGGAAAGGATGCAGGCATCATGAGGGAACCAACAAATCCCCAAGCTGTGAGAACTGAATGTTCTCAGGGGGACCCACTGATCCAGTGAGTGGAGAGAGAGAGAGAGAGAGATGGGGATTGTTGAGAATTTGGCTACCTGTGAAGAATAATGGTCTGTTAGGCACTGTTTTGGAACTTGTGCTGCCTTCAAACTTTTGTGACCATAGCGGTCCTGAGTTAATGCTGCCCTAAGGACTGTGTGACCTCCTCATTCCAGGTAAAGGCTGCTATTATGGCCATACTGGCTGTATGAAAGCTGAATGTAATATATGGATAATTAAAATAATACCCCCAAAATGCATACAAAAAATCTCCTGTAATACATCGTCCAAAACTCAGTAATACCATCGATGGAACTCAATAATACTATCGTTGAGATCTCGTAATACTATCGATGGAAGATCTCAACGATAGTATTATTGCAAACTCACAACAGCGCAAGTGCCACCGGCCAGCTCGAGCAGCTTTCACTGGCCATGAGCCGGCTTTTACTGTAACTGTCACATACAGTAAAAGCCGACTACACATTCAGGTTGCGGTAACACTCTGAGGAAAAATGTCTCTTTCAAAGCAGCCACCCAGCAAAAGTGCTCAATTTTCTACCACACCAGGAAATAACTTTGGATCGCACTGCAACTTCTTTGGCAATGTAGCAATAAGCACTTAAAAATCTCCTCAGGCAGTGAAAAAAAGACGCTACGTGATGTACTCAGACTCCAAGTCTGACTACTTCTCCACACTAACTGTCGCTCGTTCTACAAGAAAAAAAAAATTACGACTGTTTTGTTTGCAGTTTCTTTAACACTGCTCGGTTTTGCTTTTTCAACTGTTAAAAACTTCTCCAAGTTGCCGCAATCATTGGCTTTTTTGTAACAAAATTACCTCACCACCAACCCAACCAAACATTCCTGACACTATGGCAAAGGTAAGAAACTACAATTCTCTTGCATCCATATATTACAAAAATAACAAATACATTCTGGATATAATTATCTGAGGATCTAAGATGAAACCTCTCTCAGCTCTCGCTCCGAGGTTTACTGTGCCCCCAGATCCTCCTCGATGAATTACTGCCTTGTAATACACCAGAATGTATCTATTATTCTATTTGTGTTCCCCACAAATTAATTGATGTTCCCTGGAGCTATGTGTGAATATGTTTAATGAATTTGGGATCCCTGTTGTTTCGTCCAGTTCCATGTGGACATTCTGTTATTGAAAGGAACTGTTTAATATGCATTAACCTGTTGTTTTCATCCAGCACCTTCGAGGAAAAGGGACCCTGTGTGAGACATCTGGGCCTGGGTAACATGGCCACTGGAAGTGTTTCTGCTGCTATGGGCGCCCCTTCCCCATAGACATATTCTATCCATACCCCTAGACACGGGGAGAGAGGACTACATTGCTATGTCTGTCAGCTTATGTGATTCAAATGGATAAGGCACACAGCTGTTGCAGTTTTAGCTTTGCACTTGCACTGTTGGTTTACAGAACAACTTTAGATACAAATGTGTGTGGTGGTTGTTGGGGGGAAGGAAGATGCTGGCTTGAGGATCAAATGAAACTAAAAACAAAACAAAATTAAATACCTGTGCCATATAAGTACTCCATCAAGCCCAGCAGTGATGAACACTACAGACATATTCTGTAGGTTACAGTCAGTGATGTCAGAAATACATAATTTTTTTTATTCAAGCCATCAGCCTCCATTCAGTGCACATAGTGAGCTTTATTTGTAAAACACTGGGAAATTTCCTTCCTTCCTTCCTTAGTTTCACCAAGAAAGGCATGCTGTGCAGAGACTGCTCATTTCCAGATGTGTCCTGGGGGAGAGGGGACTGATAAACAGTAATGATTCACGCAGTAAAACATACAGAATGACAGTATTATGAGATACAAACAGCAATAGTGTTAAGTTAACAAAAAAGTAAGTTACCACGTTTGGTCAGCTTCACTTTTTAGCATTTCCCTGTATAAGTCTAGTTCTGAGAGAGAGAGAGAGAGAGAGAGAGAGAGAGAGAGGAGGTGGAACTCTGTTTATCATCCAGTCTCAGATTGGTCCTGAAAGGGTTAACAAACCCTAAAGACAGCAGTAAATCATTATACACGGACGGACACACACACACATATACACACACAATTGGGAGAGAGAGAGAGAGAGAGAAGTGTAATTGGAATATCTGCTGGAGCAATACAGTCTCATTACAAACTCAGTGTTGACCAACAGGTGCATTCTTTAGATAAAAATATGTTAAAAGAGGGTTTAGGTGTCCTGGGGGGGAGGGAGGAATGGTGGAGCTCTATTTATCATTTAGTCTTAGATCGATTGTAAAAAAGTTAACAAACCCTACAGACAGCAGTAAATCATTGTACACTACTACATACACACACACACACACACTCACACGAGAAATGTGTAATTTGAATCTCTGCTGAACCAATGCAGTCTCATTATAAAAATTAGTTTTGACCAACAGGCAGTGATGTAGTGCTAAATATAGAAGTATGGGGTCTTCCATGAACTACGATGTTCCCAACCCGCCACAGGTCAGAGGTCTGGGGGCCACCTAGCACACCCCCCCCCCGCAAACTATCAGGTTTTAGATGCATTCTGGTGCATTTTGACTGTCCTTTTTGATGCTATTTAGCTGCTTTTAAAGCCTTCTTTGACTTGTTACAAACAACCAATATCACTATTAAAAGAATTACTTTTCATTTAAAAAAAAAAAGTCAAAACTAAAGCAAAAAATCCCACTCCAGCCACCCTTCAAACACTCAATTATATACCACTTCTCTTGAGTACAGTCAGCTATCACTGCAGCAGACATTGCACTTGTCACTTTGCAACCTGAACAGAAGACTCTGCCCCTCCCCCCGAGAGTGCATCACACAGTCAGCAATACAAGGCAGTGAGAAGGGCACACAAAACACCAGCCTGGAGGTGTATGTGTCTGTCACACAGCAGACACCTAAAAAGACCATCCATGCCAGAAAATGGAACTCATACACAGGACCCACTGGAGGGTCCCTCAAGCCCCAACACTGACACAGGGATGAATATTAGGCCATGAATGATTTATCTGCATGTGCCCTGAACTGAGATAGTTGGAGCAGGGAGGGCTCAACAGGGACAGCCGCATGAAATATAGGGCTTATACAGTGACATCACAGCCCACAGACTTAACATGCAATAAGGGTTCTGCAATCTGTGTGAGACCTCGGACAATGGCATGACCATAATTATCACTGCTCTACAGCATGATGTTTTCCATTCATATCCAGTACATGGCAGCCAACCCCCAAATGCCATACACCAGAACAAACACCTTCAAGCATTCCAGCACAACCCACACAACAGCCAACCTGCAGGAGTGCACAGCCAACTGTAACAGATGATGACATAATGCCAAGCATGCCCTGTGGTATGTACACACAGCCCAGTCACATGGCAAGGGCAGGGACAATACCACCCTAAACACCCACTCAGAAATCATCCCAGACACCAAAGCCAAAAAACACAAATGACCTAATGCCTCATCTGAATGCAGCGCAGGTTTTAATGCTGAAGAATTGCCATCCATCAGATGCATGTAGACTTCGTGGATTCCATGTTCGCTTACAGCGGGAGGATGGGAGGCTGGCAGCAAGGGACAAACTGGGGGGAAAGAGAGATCACTCAAGTCACTGGACGTAGCCCAGCCCAACCGTTCACCATCAGATAAGGCCATTCAGTACAAACAACATCTTTAATACAAAATAGCACACTTACCTCACTGCTCCTTTTATGTTAAAGCCAGGCTAGTTATTAATTCATATTGTTTTGTTGGCACCAACCGTCTAACTCACTCGGTATTGGCCAAGTCCAGACTCCTGACTTGTGAAAATTAATCCTTCATAGGCTCATATGGCGTGACTAGTTAGCTGCTCCCTGCTCGCACTCTGCATAGTACCAGCAGAAGAAATTACTCACCATAGTAATCTTGTTTCTTCAGGGTATCACTCATTATGATTAAACAAATACAGTCAGCCTTCAGTGTTCTACTGCCACAGAGAGATGGAATGTATGCAAATGATGGAACTCTAATTGGCTTGTGCCAGTTTCAAACTGCTGACCCTAGTAACTGCTTCACTCTGAATGCTTTAGATTCTTACGCAGCCTAACAGGGTAAATATCCTCTAGCTATCTAATTCTATGGATTACCCTCCCCCATCACATCCAATTAAAATATTAAAATTCCTAAAGTAGGAACAACAACCAAAAAAAACTGGTTAAAGAACTGAAACAGTAGCTGTAGACATGTCTAGAAAGTCAGCAGGAATGCAGAAACTAGGATTGCTCCCTTTATTAGGTTCAGGTAGAGGAGGCAGGGTGGGAGCTTTAATCATAACGAGTGATTCCCTGGAAGAAGCAAGATTACTACAGTGAGTAATTTTTTCTTTTAACCCCGGGAATCACTCATGATTAATCAAATGCAGACTACCAAGCAGTATCTTTGGAGGTTGGGCAGAGAATCTATTTAGGGAACAGGTTCTGCAGAACTGCCGTGTCAGATCTAGCATCACTTCTAGACTGTATGTACAAACTACAGTGCTTAGTGAAAGTGTGTACAGTTTTCAATGTAGCTGCTGTGCAGATTTCCAACAGCGGAAGAATGTCTCTTGCAGCTGCTACTGATGCAGCTATGCCCCTGGTAGAATGTGCCAAAGCCCAGGGGAGCCTGCTTTCCAACTTTACTGTAACAGAATGGTATGCAGGCTACTATCCAGAGTGCAATGGTTCATTCTGATGCAGGTTTACCTTTACCTACTTCCCCATATGTGAGGAACACCTGGGTATGTTCAGGCCTATGAGCCTTGGTCCCTTCAAGGTAGTGGCTGAGGGTCCAGGCTATGCAGTTTTCACTCAGATGAGCTGGAATTCTCAGTGAAAAAGACTGGTAAAGTGACAGACTGCTTCAAATGAAAATCTGAGACCACCTTAGAAAGAAATTTCCTGTTGGTCTCAAGTACTACCTTGTCCCTGTGGACTGATATGTAATCTTGGTCTGTGCACAGGGCCTGCAGTTCACTTATTCTTCTGGCTGAAGTGATGGCAACCAGGAAGACAGTTTTCCATGTGACGTACTTCAAGTCTGCAGTTGCCATGGGCTTGAAAGGAGGCTACATGAGCTTGGCAATACACATATTGAGATTCCAGGCCGAAACTGGCTCCCTGAGGGGAGGGTGAAGGTGGTTGAGGCCCTTGAAGAATTCTTAAAAACAGGGTAAGAGGCCATGGACCTATCCTTACCAGCTGATACATATGCTGAAACTGCAGCCAAATGGACCTTCAATGTGGAAGTCCTAAGGCCCATGGAGTGTAGATGAGTCAGATAGTTCAGCAGGACAGAGAGACTAGCACTAGAGGGATTTACCTCTCTTTCCTTACACCAAATGGAAAATCTTTTCCATTCTGGGGAGTAAGTTTTCTTGGTGGATGGCCTCCTGGAGCCCCTGAGCACTGTCAAAACTTCTTCAGAGAGGTTTAAGTTGGCAAACTCTTAAGTCTTCAAGAGCCATGCCTTCAGTCACAGGGCTCTGAGGTTCAGGTACAAGTTCCTGTCCTGTGAAGATGTCAGAAGGTTGTGCCTCTGGGGCAGGTGAATTGGCTGTGAGGCAGACTGGGTCAGCAGGAGTGAGTGCCATGGCTGTCTTGCCCAATCTGGTACCACTAGGATCATTGTTACTGGTTGCGACAAGTTTTATCAGAGTCATGAGCAACGCAGGAATAGAGGGCAAGCATACAGTAATCTGCTTGACCAATCCAGTGTTTAGGCATCCACTGGAACTATGCCCCTGCTGGGGATTCTGCAACAGAACTGTGGTAGCTGGTGATTGTCTATGGAGGCGAAGAAACCCATCTCTGGTGTGCCCCACCTCCTGAATACTGACTGGAGCATCTGTGTGTAACCCCCCTGCAAATGGGGGTTTCCAGAAGACTTCCAGGAGCTTGCTTGAATGCGCTGAGCCTGAATGGGTTTGGTGTTTAAGCCATTTATCTGTGAGTGGTTGTAGAGCCTCGGGTACTGTCTCTTTAAGAGCTGTCTGCTTGCATACATAATTAGTTTGTATGGGGGGGACTGTGTGTTTCTCTGCTTGAGTCCCACTCGAGCTGCTGCCAATTCACTCCATTTTTTGCAGTCGCTAGGAGTGCAAAGGAAGCCTATCTGAAAGATGTAGCTGTTTGCCAGAAATCATTTAGAGTAATAATGAAAATACAGTTTGTGTAACTTGCTTTTCTTTGCAATCAGAACTGTGTTTGACTAGTCCATCCATTCTAGTTTTGAACTGCTAAACTGGACCAATCAGTGAGGGGGACCTTTTGAAGTGCAACCTGCTTCTGGCAAATCAGAACTTGGACTCTCTTCCTGAGCCAGCCACAATGGGACTGTATGGCAGATGCTTCTGGGAATTGTAGTTTGGACTTTGTCGACCTTTTTGCACCAACATGGGGAGTTTATTGTGAGTGACAGCCAAACCAGCCAAAAACTGGGAGGAACTCAAAGGAAGTGCCTGGTTTTGTCTACTGGAATTTCAGTTTAGCTCTGGCAGTGAAGAGGGAAGGAGCCCTGTGCTCCTTCGGTGCACAGTTTTAGTCAGCAAAACACGTGTAAGGCCCCCAAGTTTCAGTCTGCAGCTTGTGCAAGTGCTTGTTTGGACTGAATCCGACCTGTGAAGAGAATCAAGGAGATCTGAAGAGTAGAAACCAGGCTCACACTGTAGAAGACTGGAGAAATTGCTGACTCGCTCTCGGTCTGTCAGGAACTGAATCTGCTGTGTGTTCTCCCAGGTATCGTGCAGTAATTGCAATCGGGATAGAGAAGCAGCTTGCCTGGTATAGTACTTTCCTTTTACATATAAATGTCTGTAGTGCTTGTGGGGAATTGCGTTTCAAATCCCCTGTACAGTGAATAGAGTGCATGAAGCTGGAAGTAAACCCCAGCTTAATACAAACTACATCCATTTGCTCCAAACTGCATTGGGGACCAGTCACAAGGACCTTGTCCACATGGTCTGATCCTCCTGGCATCCCAGGACAACCTACCTCCCATTCAGTTTTCAGTATTGGGCTGTGAGTGCAAGCAGGGTAGCTCCCTGCCATCGGTTTATTAAATTGCAAGTGTGTCATCTGATTGTTGTTTTTTTTTCTTCATGAACTGAGCCAATCGGCTCTGGATTACAATTTTGGTATTGTGCATGCATCCTCCATCTTCAGGGCCCCAACCAGCTGCACCAAATAGGCTAGCCTCTTATTGCCTGGGTACCCAGTAAGAGTGATATTAGGGATTCTGAAATATGTGCACAGTACTGTGATTATAAATGCGTTTAAACTAATTAACCTGATTTCCCACTGTCCTTGTTATATCCCCACAAATAAATCAGATCTGTTTGTTTCAGTAAAGTTACACTACCTGAGGTATTTGTCTATGTTAAAGTATTGTACTGTGGTTTTTGAACTGTATCATCTTGTTTTACAGGGAGTCCCCAGAGTCAAGCTGACCGAACCAGTCCTGGTGGTAAGTGTATACTGTGAAGGTAATTCTGATATATTGTGTGGGCCACTAGTGGGAAGAAAGAGGGGTCGCAGTGTCCCAGAGGGCTGTGACCAAGTTAGTTTAACTATTGCAAACCCTGACCTCTTGGTGGAGGCACCTGCCATCGGATCCAGGCCTCTCAACCTGTTAGTGGCAAATCAGGCAGGGGTAGTAGCCCTTGGGATAGCGCCATCTAGGGGTTACATGTGCATTTAGGGACCATTCATGATGGTTCTGGCTAATTCTGCTGACAGAGTCTGCCAGGATTATGTCCTTTCCTGGGAAGTGGACAGCTGATAGGGACACCTGCAGAGAGTAGGCCAGGCTCCACACCTTCTTGGCCTCTGTGCACAATGGGATGGAGCTGGTTTCCCCTTGCTTATGTAGTACATGGTGGTGGTGTTATCTTTCCTGACCTGTACCACCTTTCCTTTTAAGTGAGGAGCAAATTCCTATACAGCCAGGTGTACTGCCCTGAGCTCCAGGAGATTTACGTGTAGGAGAGATTCCTGAGGTGACCATGTCCTGCTGGCAGTTAGGTCCAGCATATGTACACCCCAACCCAATAGAGAGGCATCTGTGGTGAGCAACACTGAAGCATGCTCTTGTTGGAAGGGAACTCCTTCCCTGAGATTGTCTGGATCCAGTCAACACTGCAGGGCCTGCAGGAGGGTGTCTGAAACTGGCACTAATTTGGCCAGGGAATCCCTTCTCTGGGACCAGTGAGCTTGCAAGTGAAACTGCATGCCCCTCACATGAAACCTGGACCCTGGGAATACTGCTGTGGAAGCTGCCATGTGGTCAATCAGTCACAAGACCTCCCTTGCTGTTTTTGGTCTGTTCAGCTGGAATGGTCCTGCTAACTGCAGGATGTTGTCCACCCTGTCCTGTGGAAGAAAGGCTCTTTCCTGGCAGGTGTCTAACTCTGCTCCAATGAAGTCCAGAAGCTGTATTGGCTCCATTTTGGACTTCTGTACATTTATCAGTAATCTTAGGGACTCTAATGTGTGTTTTGTTAGAGCTAGAGTCCCAGGCATGTTGCAGGGACTGACCCACAACTAGCCAGTCATCCAGGTATGGGAATACCATCACTCTCTGCCTTCTTGCATGACAGAAAGAAAAGGTACTCCACAATTGAAAAGGAATGTTTAGCAGCAAAGTGGGCCAAGGAGTCCCTTAAGTTTTATTTGCTAGGAAATGAAAATTACGTACCTACCGTAATTCTTGATCTTCTTGGACGAGTCTCCACCACTCATTCACACTATTGGGATCTGCGCCGGAGGCACTAGGACCCATCGGGAGCAAACTTTTTGCTGGAGGGTGGCGCCACAGCCCCAGCTCACGCAGTAACGACTATCTTGGCGTCGACCCTCCAACCGCCTCAGTACCTTTTTTACCAAGGAGGTGCAGCATAACTAACCTAGAAGGGTAGCCTAACCTAAAAACTGGACATAAGATAGTCCGGGCAACCCGTGTAAGAAGGGTCAACAAAGAAGTCTTCACAGCCTAAAGATTTGAGGGAGTGAAGACCAACAAGAAAGGTGAGCCCGGGGATGGAGGGTGGGTGTGTGAATGAGTGGTGGAGACTCATCCAAGAAGATCAAGAATTACGGTAGGTACGTAATTTTCATATCTTCCTGGACATAAGTCTCCACCACTCATTCACACTATTGGGAGAGTACCGAGCTAATAATCCCCCAAGAGGGTGGCAGGAGAAACCAAAAGCTCACGTTTCTAGGACAGAAGTCCATTGAGGATGGCTCTGCCAAAGGAAGAATGTCGTCTGGTGTGGACATCTAGTGCATAATGTTTAACGAAAGTATGCACTGAGCTCCAGGTGGCCGCATTGCAGATGTCTGCAATGGGCACATTGCGGATTTCCGCTAGGGATGCCGCGATCGCTCTAGTAGAGTGAGCGTATACTCTACCCTGCAACTTAACCTGCACCATGGGAATAGCAGTGGCATGCACGCCACTAGCCATGATGAGATACATCTGATAGCGACAGGTTGACCCAGCCGGGTCTCACTGAAGGAGATGAATAGTTGCTGAGCTTATGAAATCCCTGGTTCTATCTAGATAGAAATGTAAGGCCCTCTTAACATCCAAAGAATGAAGAGAACATTCCCCTTCATTTTGGAAGTCCGCAAAATAAGAGGGAAGGACCAAAGGTTGGTTTAGATGAAAATCTGACACAACCTTAGGAAGAAATTTAGGATGAGTATGAAGGACTACTTTGTCCTTATGGAACACAGTATACTGAGGGTCTGTGACCAGGGCATGTATCTCAGAGACCCTACGGGCTGAGGTAATGGCCACTAGGAAGACAGTCTTCCAGGTGAGAAATTTTAGCTCACAGGTAGCCAGAGGTTCGAAAGGTTTCCGAGTGAGCATGTCTAGCACAAGATTAATGTCCCAGGCTGCAACTGGACATCTTGTAGGAGGTCTGGTATGCAGAATCCCCTTAAGAAATCTCTTAACCATAGGAAACTGATCCAGAGTTAAGGAAAAAATGGGCTCATGATACGCTGAAATGACACTCAGATGAACTTTGACTGTAGAGTACTGCAGACCTGAATTTGAGAGGTCCAAAAGGTACTCCAAAACCTTATCTGGTGGACAGGAAAAGGGATTCAAAGAGACTTTGCACACCAGAGCGAAAAACACTTCCACTTGGCTGTGTAAGTTTTCCGTGTGGCTGGCTTCTGTGCAGCCAGAAGAATATCTGAAACTCTCAGAGAGACATTGAACCAGTTTACTTCGACTTCTTCAGGAGCCAAGCATGAAGGTGAAGTGATCTCAGGTTGGGATGGACCACTGGTCCCTGAATCAAAAGGTTCATCTGCAGGGGAAGTGGCCTCGGAGGAACTGCCAACATATTGTTGAGTAGTGGAAACCATAGCTGTCGAGGCCAAAAAGGAGCAATGAGAATCATTTTGTCCCCCTGGAATTTGAACTTGAGGAGTACCCTCTGAATTAGAGGAAGAGGCGGAAAGGCATAAAGAAAGCGTTTTGTCCACCGCAGCCTGAACGCATCCTGACAGAAAATGCCAGGCCCTGGATTTCTGGAGCAGAAGAGAGGCAGTTTTGCGTTGAGTGAGGATGCAAAAAGGTCCAGGTCTGGAGTTCCCCACTCTTCGAATAGTGACTGAACTATGGTTGAGTCGAGAGACCACTCGTGAGAGTCTGTCTCTGTTCTGCTGAGACGGTCTGCCAGTTTGTTCTGAATGCCTGGCAGGTAGACCGCTTGAATTAGAGCCTCGTGCTCCAAGCACCATTCCCATACCCTCATTGCTTCCTTGCATAAGGGGTAAGAATGAGCACCGCCCTGCTTGTTGATGTAATACATCATTGCTTTGTTGTCCGTTTGAAGGAGAATGTTCTTGTGACATAGAATGTCCTTCAAAGCTCAGATCGCATAAAGGTCGGCTCTCATTTCTAGAACGTTTATGTGGAGCTGGCACTCGACTTGAGTTCACGCACCTTGAGTGTGGAGAGCCTGACAGTGAGCTCCCCACCCCATTAGGGATGCGTCCGTGGTAATGGAGATCTGATAGTCCAGAGGAGCAAAGGGATACCCCTCCAGGAGATTGCACTCTTGAGACCACCAGGTGAGTGACCTCCTTAAAGGTTCTGTCACCTTGATGAGACAGGACTGCAGGTGAGTGGTCTGGGACCACTGAGCACTGAGCATCCACTGGGTGGTTCTCACGTGCAGACGTGCTAGGGGTACAGTGGACACTGAGAATGCCATGAGGCCTAGCATCCGTTGCTTCGAGAGAGCTGTGACTGAGCTGTTTTCCCTGATGCGACGGGCCATCTGAAGGATATCATTCCTCCTGTCTTCTGGAAGAAAGGCCTTCGCACAGGTGTCCAGAAGAGTCCCTATAAAAAGGAGCCTCTGGGAGGGCTGCAGTTGCGATTTCTTGAGGTTGAGCAGAACTCCCATGGACGTAAGGAGGCGCGAGTTCATCTCCATGGTGTCCAGAGTCCCTTGCCTGGAAGGGCTTGCTAGAAGCCAATCGTCCAGATAAGGAAACACCTGAATTCCAACCTTTCTGAGGTGCGCTGCGAGAACTGCACAACATTTTGTAAAAACTCGCAGCGCCGAGGATAGCCCAAAGGGCAGGACTCTGAACTGATAATGCTGTCCCAGAGCCACAAACCTCAGGAATTTGTGATGCCTCAGGTGAACAGGAATGTGCTGGTAAGCGTCCTGCATATCTAGGGAGGCTAACCAGTCGTGTTGATGGAGCAGAGGTAACAGGGTTCCCAGAGAAATCATTTTGAATTTCTCCTTGTGGAGAAATTTGTTTAGCTTTCTGAGATCTAGAATGGGGTGCATTCCCCCGGACTTCTTTGGAACCAGAAAGTAATGGGAGTAGAACCCCGTGTTTCATTGATGCAGTGGCACCACCTCTACTGCCCTGTTGTTCAGAAGGCCCTGAATCTCGGCGGCGAGAAGGTCTGACTGAAGGGTTGACAGCCTGGGCTGCCGTTTGGGGGGACGATTCAGAGGGTCTCCAGAAGATTGAGTGAATACCCCTCATGAATTATCCGAAGGACCCATTTGTCTGATGTTATGGACTTCCACTGGTTGTAGAAGTGCATCAGACGACCTCCCACCGGAGAGGAAAAGTCCATCTCGGGCAGCTGAGATGGAACTTGGGCCAGCAATTCATAAGGTAGCGCTGGGCGCTTTGGGCCCTTGCGCTTTCTGTTGCGCCTTCTTTTGAGGTTGGGCAGGCTGGTTCTTATGGAAACTTCCTCTGCCTCGAAAGGACTGGCGATTATGAAACTGTCGTTTACTGGCATGCCCTCGAGAGGGGGCAGGAGGGGGCCGAGCCAACTTAATGGCTGACCTAGTCTTTTGTGTAGCTTCTAGAGCTTGCTCTACCTGAGGACCAAATAGATATGCACCGCCAAAGGGCAATGCCATTACCTGCTGCTGCGCGTCATTCGTAAAGCCCGAAGTTCGCAGCCAGGAATGATGGCGGGTGCAAATACGAGCAGCCGCTGAACGGGAAGCAGTGTCAAAAGCATCCATGGCTGCTTTAACCTGCTGGTTGTTAGATTCAATACCTCTGGTAATGGTTTGAAGAAGCTCTGGCTTTGAATCCGACTCTGGTAGGGCTTCAATCATTTGCTTAATAGAATGCCACAGGATATACTCGTACTGAGAAAAATAGCCTTGGTAACTGGCAATACGCATACTTAGAGTAGAAGCAGCAAAGACTCTCTTACCTAAGGTGTCTATCTTACGAGATTCTTTGTTAATAGGTCGAGCTGTAGTAGTCTGAGGAAGAACGACATTATCATTCTCTGCCAGGACTACAATAGGATCCACAAAGGCTTGAGATGCCAAAATGGGACGATCCTTGGGGGCTGAATATTTCCTATCAATGGATTTAGCCACCGAAGGGGCAAGAGCAGGATTATTCCATACCATTTGAGACAGCATCTCGAAGGAAGGCTGAATCGGAGGAGTCAAATTCGTAGGGATCTCCGAGGCATGAAGATATTGGAGTCTCAACAATTTCTCAGGATCGATGTCTGTAGTCTGGAGAGAAAGTGTGGAACTCAGATTTTTTAACAGAGACTTAAAGGACAGGTCCTCGACCACAGGCTCTGTAGCAGTAACAGATCCTGCTTCATCCACTTCATCACCCAACCGAAGGTCTGGGTCAGGCTCAACGTCATCTCCTGACAGTCCAGGAGGGACTGCATGGACAGGAAAGGAATGAAATTCAGAAGAGGAGGAAGAAAGAAACAAGTGAAAAGAGGAGTCCCGGAGAGCCGCGGGTGCTGAAGAGGCACATGGCACCGAGAACGGTGCTGTGAGGCCACGCGACACCAAAAACGGCACCAAGAAGCTGCACAGTGCCGAGGATGGCACCGAGAAGCCACATGGCGCTGAGGGCGGCGCTGAGCACAGCACCGACACCGAGGACAGCGCCGAGAGGCCACATGATGCCGAGGGCATCGAAAACACTCCCAGACTCAAAAAAACAGGTTTAGAAGGAGGAAGAACAGAAGATAAGGGCATCGGTGTGGCCCCCTGCACCGTAGCCATGTGAGGGGGGGAACACCTAAGTGCGGAGTCGACGGCACCGAAGAAGGTGCCGCGTGACCAGGAAGGTCCAACCGCCTTACCCGGTCGCCCAAAGAGCCCGGAGGCCCATGGGCGACCGAGTCAGGTAGCCGAACCAACCTCCAAGCCCATTGCTCCATAAGAGCGGCCCACTGATGAAACTGCTCATCTGAAGACCTACCTGCGGGCGGGGTGGGGCTCCAATGTCAAAGCCGTTGGCCTCCAGAAGCAAATGTTGGTGACTCCGAAGGAGGAGACCGGCAACTAGACCCGATAACCGAGCATCTACGCGCAGACATATCAGAGGGTGACCTCGAGTGATGCCTTCTCTTTTTAGACCTGCGGGCCGAAGAAGAGCTCGAGGCCGAACGGTGCCGAGAGTGTGACCGTTTATTTTTATGCTTCCGGGGGGATGGGACTGACCGTTGTCAGACCCCCCTGTGGAGAAGGCGGTGCACCGGACCCAGCCCGACTGACTGAACAGCTTTCATACAAAGTCTCCCTACTGTCACCTGACCTGCTCATGGTCCACTCCGTCAAAGTAGGCTGAGACTTCTTTTATTGTATTTATTTTAAAAATAAGAATAAATTTAAGCAATACTCAATCGAGATAATACTACAAAATAATAAAACTGAAAACTATGCTGCTAGTTTGAAGTTTGACTCCCGAAAGGCGAGCAACGTCGTCACTGAAGTGCACTCGATGGCAGGAAAAAAGGAACTGAGGCGGTTGGAGGGTCGACGCCGAGATAGTCGTTACCGCGCGAGCTAGGGCTAGCAGCGCCATTCCTCACAGTGCCATCTCTGGTGCCGACCCTCCAGCAAAAAGCTTGCTCCTGATGGGTCCTAGTGCCTCCGGCGCAGATCCCAATAGTGTGAATGAGTGGTGGAGACTTATGTCCAGGAAGATCTGACTTTGTACTTATAACAGATCACAATCCTCTCTGTTGGCTTAACCAAATGACAGTTAAAAAATTCCAGAATCACAAGGTGGTACCTGGCACTGCAGCCATTTAAATTCAAGGTGACACACAAATCTGGTAAAGAGAATAGCAATGCTGATTTTCTGTCAAGATATGGATCAGAAATTGAGGGTTCCGAAGGTTGAAAAACAAATGTACGGGTTTGAACTTTATTGTTTGCTGTACTGTTACAGAAAAGGGCTACTGCACATGTGCTTAATTTCTGAAAGCAGCAAATGTTATTAGAGAATTAGTAGAACATTTTGGAAACCTGTTTAATAAAACAGGTTCCCTCTTAAGGAAGGGGTGTACGTGACAGGGTGGAAGGGAGTGTATGTGACAGGGTGGAATAGGACCCTGTCCCAGTTGTTATGGAGAAAGTGTTTAAATGCAGGGATGAGTTCTATTCTCTCCTTTTCTGGCTCTTGCCTATCTGGTTGTGCAACCAAATTTTCCTGTGTGACCCAGGTTTTGATCACCCTGACAGTCTCACAATTCTTTGCCTCTCACTGTCTCTCAGTCTTCCCTTGCTGTTTCTGTCTTTTCCTCCCTTGTATATCTGCTTGATATAAAAATATATGCAAATCATTATATGGAAATGTAACTGATATTGGGATCCGTTTGTTTAGAAAATATATAGTGTTAATTTTTGAAATGTATATAATTGTGGTTTGAGATGATTGCAAAAAGCTATTGAAAACTTGAGAGGTTACCTGAGTGCAAGTTTTAAGCCTTTTGCAGAAGAGCTGTGAAGAGGGACCTCAACTCTGGGACACTGTTCTTGCAGCACCTGCCTGAAACATACAAGAACAGGATGCTTGTTAAGAATGGGGGTTGGAGGGACCTATGAGAGAGCTGAGCTGCAATTGCCTGGAAGATGGACACAGAAATTAAAGAAAAACCTCAGATGGACATTTTATTTTTTTTGGCCTTTGTAAATAGTTATACTGAACAAGTTTATTTTTTTACATTACTGCTAGTGTAAATAAATATTTTTGGTGAATTTTACAACTGCCCCAAGTTTTCCTATACTTTCTGATCTGTGCCTCGATGACAAGATCCACCACCACTTTACATGGAATCTGATCTGTTAGTGCCAGCACAGTGTTCAATAAGGCCTTTTGATATTGCGCTGTGTATGCCATATAACTGACCTGCCTCACTAGCAATGAGGCTGCCATGTACCCCTTCTTTCCCATACCATTCAGTTTTCTTGAGTCCTTATCAGGAGGGTGGGAAGACAGAGAGATCCTGGCTTTGTCACAGGCTGCTACCTGCACCACTCCTTCATGGACAGGGTGGTTAAATAAAAAGGCAGCATTGGACCTATCAAATTGGTACTTTTTATCAATCTTTTCAACCCCGGAGTAGTGGTAGGGGTTTTTAGGATTTTTAGTACCTGTTTTCTCAAAGACTTGTGCATGGGTAGCAAATAGTCTCTTAGTGGGAGTTTTTTTTTTTATTTCATTTTATTCAGATCTAGGATTACAGATACCTTTGAGCCAAGGCTCTTTTACAAAGGTTCCACGTCAGAGAAATACAGAAAGGGAGAACAAAACATTTTAAAGGAACAAAACATTTCACAGAATGATAACATTGTAGTGGTTACAGACAGTATAGGTATTAGGACCTTCGGTATGACCATAGGAGCAGAGAGAAGGGTGAAACGATGAAGCAGCCAGAGGCATTTGCCAGGTGAGATTTGCCAGTAAGTGCTATTTCCATGGGGGGGGGAGAAGAGGAAAGAGTATGTAGCACATAGGGGGAAGGGATAAGAAAAGGAAGAAGAGGAGGTGGGAGACAAGGGGAAAAGGAAAAAAGTGCATTGGGGTACATGATTGCAAGGTGTGGCAGCTTGGACTGGTGTGTGGTGGGGGGTGCCACAAACTGGCTTAGAAAGTGATTCCTCAGCTTTAGGTGAAGCAATCACAAGAGCTGGAGGTAGTGAGATGGTGCCGGAGACTGGTTTTGAACATCCCAAGTGTTCTGGCTGAGAAGATAGCGCAGCTGAGGTCATTTAGCCAAAGTGGAGCTTAGTAGGCAAAGGAACTTTGGCCCAGGATAGTGCGACAGTGGGGGACTTTCAGGAGCTGCCACTCTGATCTCCTGGATCTCCGTCGACTGGTGCATTCAGGTAATAGGGCTAGAATGCCAGGGGGTGCCAGGCCAAGGTGGGTTTTCTTTGCCATAGTATAAGTGAAGTACTTGATATGGTTTGATAGTTGGATCCAACCAGTCTGAACATACAGGTCACAGGTGTGGGTAAGACATTGGACACCAGTAATAAGTCAACAGGCCTTATTTAAGGCAACTGATATCCGTCTGAGGGTTGTCATTGTGGCACAGCTGTAAATGATCAGACCATAGTCGATGACCGAGATCACAGAGCTCTGTACGGCCATTTTCAGTGCCTCAGGGATAAGATGTTGTCTGTGTTTATAAAGTAGACCAAGTCGTGTATTGGCATCCCTGGCAACATTGTCAACATGAGTCACATATGAGAGGCAAGGATCCAGTATGATCCCTAGATTTTTGAAAGACTGGACCTGCTCAAGGGTGTTACTGTTTGCAGTGGAGATACCAGCTGATGTTGCTTGTGTGGGTTTTGGGGGCTGTGAAAAAGCACTGATTTGGTTTTCTTGTGATTAAGCACTAGCTTGTGCTTATGGAACCAGGACTCACCAGAGCTGAAGCCATGCTGGAGAGAATGTTGCAGTGACAAGGGATCTTTGTGAGATGAAAAGACTACTGCATCATCCACATACAGTATTATGGGCTCAGAACAGGATTGTGGTAGTGAGTTCAAAAAGAGGCTGAAAAGGAGGGGGCCCTGGATGGAACCCTGTGGGACCCTGGATGGAACCCTGTGGGACACCTGAGCGGACAGGCAGGGTATCAGAGAAAGCACTGGCAATTTTTACTCTTTGCCTTCATAGATCTAGGTAGCTGTTGAACCATAGTGCGGAGTCAGGTGACAGGCCGGCGATTAGTAGTTGGTCGATAAGGAGCCCATGGTGGACAGTGTCAAAGGCCTTGAATAGGTCGATGAAAACAGCCCCAGTGAGCTGTCCATTGTCAAGGGAGTTGTGAACTGCTCCGGTGAGCTCAAGGAGGGCAGTGGTGGTACTGTGTCCTTTCCGGAAACCATGATGTTTTTCAGTTAAGATATTGTATTTCTCCAGATAGTCAGCAAGTTGGTCTGCCACGATCTGTTCAAGGGCCTTAGAGAGCGGAGGTAGTATTGAGATAGGGCGATAGTTTGAGTGATTGGTCTTGTCACCACTTTTGTGGACAGGGGGCCATGATCGCAGTTTTCTATCCGTCTGGGAATTTACTACTAGTGAGGGAGAGATTCAGAATTTTTGTTAGGGGAAGAAGAAGTTCATCGAGGGTAAGTGACAGAACCTTAAGGTCCAAGGTATCACCACAGGTTCTGGATTTTGAGATAGCCATGGCAATATAGCGGCGTGCTTCATACGGTCTGACCTCCCTAAAGTAGAAGAGGGGTAGATGAGACTGTGTACGGGAGGGGGCTGAGGTGGAGGTGCTTTGTTCAAAATAGTCAGGAGGAAGGACTGTACTGAGGTCTGTAAATGTCATGTTAAAGGTGTTAGCAATGACTGTTGGGTCGAGGGTAGTTGATCCGTCGACTACTAGCATGGTCGAGGAGGCTTCAGGCTGCTTCCCTGTTATTTTCTTCATATTCTCCCTGAAAGCTCGTCTGTTTCCCCAGGTGTTGGTGAGTGCGTCTTTGTAATAGGAGTTTTTCGTGAGCCATATGGTTTTAATGCAGGCATTTCGGGCTTGTTTATATTTTTGAATGTCAGGTTGCTTTCTGGTAATTTTAGCTACTGCCCAGAGATGGTCCCTCCATTTCAACTGGGCAAGAAGTCCCACCATGATCCAGGGGTTGCAAATAGATTTAGCCTTACATTTTTTTAACCGGGGCAAAGAGATCACATGCGTTGTTGAAGGTCGAGATGAAATGGTCAAGAGCCAGGTTAACATCCATTGCCTCATATATGGGTGACCAGTCTTGAAGCTTCAGGTATTGCTTGAGATGGGTTAGATTGCCACGAGTTAACCCCATCATCTCTAGGAAGTCTGACTCTCCCTCTTCTTCCTCAGTTTCCTGGACAGGAAAACTCAAGGTGTCCACCATCTGCTTCAGAAAAGAATAATGTGAAGTATAATCATCTGGGCACCTAGGTGAGGAATCAAACTCTTGTTCAGGGGACACCTCAGGTTCGATAGGCTCACCGTCCTCCTCTTCCAATTCTAGGACATCATACACGTAGTCCGGTTCCTGTACAATTTGTACCTGGTGGGGCCGGAGTGGGAACCGGTATCACAGCCTGAAGTGCCTGCAAAATCTGCAGAGTCTTGGCAATGTCCTCAGCTGGGGGAATGGCAGGCCTGTCTGCTGAGAGCTCCTTAGCCTTCTTGGCTGGAAGTGCAGCAAGAAAAAAATACTCACCACAGTAATCTTCTTTCTTCCAAGGGGTCCTTTAGCATCAGTAACTTTAGCAGATGGGCTGGCTAGGTGCAACTGCCCTAGAGGCATTTCTTTAAGATAATTTTATTCAAATGAACTTTGGCAATAGCCAATAAAAACAGGAGAGGGAGTGAGCTGAGTGAGAGCAGTCTGAAGGCTACAGAATTTTTTTTGAAGGAAAACAAGGGCACATGCCCCAAAAATTAAACAAAAGGATTCAAACAACATGCAAATGTCCACAAAAGTGGAAACAGAAAACAACATGAGTTAGAAACTCATCAATGAAAAGTCCAAATTTGGTAAGAGATGTGACAACAGAGCCCTTCTGACAGGTGAACCGGAGAGGAAGGGTGGGAGCTTACTGATGCTAAAGGACCCCTTGGAAGAAAGAAGATTACTGTGGTGAGTAATTTTTTCTTCTTACCCCGGGAGTCCTTTAGCAGACTACTGGGCAGTACCCAGTGAGAGGCAGGCAGAGAACCGACTTAGGAAAGAAGCTTTGCAGAACCGCCCTGCCAAATTTGGCATCAGATCTGGTCTGCACATCCAAACTGTAGTGTTTCACAAAAGTGTGCACAGATTTCCAGGTAGCTACTTTGCAATCATCCAGAAGAGGGAATGTCCCTTGCTGCGGCCAGCGAAGCTGCAGTGCCCCTGGAGGAGTGAGCCCAGAGCCCCACTTGAGGTTGGCGACCATCTTTTTTGTAACAGAATCTGATACAAGAGACTAACCAGCAGGAAGTAATTCTCTTGGTAGCTGGTCTTCCTCTGCCTACATCCCCATAGGTGAGAAACAACTAAGTAGAAGAGCCGCTGAACTGTCTAATATGCTCTAGGTAGTCAAAGATGGCTCTTTTGACATCCAAGCTGTGGAACATTTGCTCGCTAGGAGTGGATTGCTCAGTAAAGACAGGCAGAGTAACAGACTGGTTTAAGTGGATCTCTGAAACCACCTTTGGCAGAAATGTCCTATTTGTCCTGAGCTCAACTTTATCGTTGTGAGGGATGATGCAATTTGGTTCAGTGCACAGGGCCTATAGCTCTGAAATCCTCCTGGCAGAGGTAATGGTTGCCTGGAAGACCGTCTTCCAAGTCAGAAACTTGATATGAGCAGTGGACATAGGCTCAAAGGGTGGCTTCATGAGGTTGTCTATGCAGAGATTCAGGCTCCAAGGAGGAACTGGCTCTCTGACTGGAGGCTGAAGGAGGAAGAGGCTTTTGAAAAATTGTTTAAATATGGCGTGGGAAAAATGTGACTTTTTCTTTCCCATCAAAAGGTAGGCCTACATTGCTGCCAGGTGTAGCTTGAGGGAAGATGGCTTCAAGCCTAATACCTGCAAGTGTACCAGGTAATCCAGCAGCTGAGGGTCTGAAGCTGAAAGGGGGTCGAACTTTTTGCTCTTGCACCAGAGGGAAAACCTTTTCCATTTGGCTGCATAAATCTTCTTAGTGTTCATTTTTTTAGCCATCCTCAGTATCTTAAGGACCTGCTCAGAGTACTGTGAGGATGGAAACTCTAACTCTGGTGTGTGCACTGGCAACTTAGCTCTTGGATAAAAGTGTAGCTAACAGATAGGATTCAGCGGATTCAACTGCAGGGTTTTCTTTCGGATTGGGGAAGGGTGACGAGTGGAGTGCCCCAGAGCTCTGTCCTGGGTCCCCTGCTGTTTAGGTTGTTTATCACCACCATGCAAGTCACTGATGGTGCATAGATCTGCAAATATGCAGAAGATACTAAGGTGGGAGCCATAGTGAATAACCAAGAAGCAATAGATAAACTTCAGGAACAATTGCTCAAATTGGAACTCTGGGCAGAAAATCACTCTGAGATTTAGGGCAGATAAGTGCAGAGTCATGCACCATGGAAGAAACAATAGGGGAGCTGAATACAGATTAAACAATGTCATAATAGCTAGTACTAAATCAGAAAGAGACCTGGGAGTAACCATAACAGACACCTTAACATTTAGTAAACAGAATACCGAAATGGTTAAAAAAGCAAATAGTGTGATGGGAAATATTTTAAGAAATATAAAAAGTAGACACAGGTATGTTATGCCGCCCTTGTACAGACCACTAATAAGGCCACTCCTTGAATATGGAGTTCCCCTGACTTGCCCACAGAATATGGGAACTAGTAAATTGATAGAAAAGGTAGAGCGTAGATACACAAAAAAAATACGAGTCGTTAAGGACTTGAAATATAAGGATAGATTATGTAATCTAGGTCTATATTCCATGACATACCGCTATTTAAGAGGAGATCTGTGTTATGCATATAGATGTTTCCATGATGATATTCTATGGGAATGTGCAGGACTTAGAAAGAAGGAAGTAGGAATCAGGGAAACTAGATTACACTCGCACCAACTTATAGGTGAAACATATAGGACACAGAGAAGGGGGAACTGGTATAATTAAAGGTTGGTTGGAATATGGAATCAGTTGCCACATAATGTGGTGGAGTCTCCAACAATGGTAATTTTTAAACATAGACTGGATGACTATATGAAGGAGAAAAAATGAGAACATCCCCACTGATGTGGCAGGTCCGTGTACGTCCTATGTCTGATAGGACTTGAGCAACAAACTATGAAACTCCTCAAGAACCAGGCCTTGAGGTGAAGAGAGTGTATATCTGCATACTGCATTCCTGTCTGAGGAAGGGTCAACAGGGAGTGAGTTGGAGGTAGGCGAATGGGCCTGCTGCATGACATTGAGAGAAGCAGAGGGTACCAGACTTGCCTGGGTCAATCTGGAGCCACCAGATTCATTGATGCAGGCTGTCGTCTAAGTTACAGCAATACCCTGAGTATCAGTGGGGAAGGGAGGGAACGCGTCTAGAAACCTCCCAGACCAGTCTAGGATCAAGGCATCCAGGGGAAGGGTTCCCAGGACTGGGGGGCCTGCAACAGTACGGAGGAAGCTGAAAACTTGGGGGGGTGAGGCAAACGGATCCACTTCTGGTGTGCCCCACCACCTGAACACTGTGGCTAGTACTTGCTTGTCAGGGTCCATTTGCTCTGGCCTTAACTAATGTGACTCAGAGCATCTGCCAGGGTATTGTGTTTGCCTGGGAGGTGAATAGCTGAGAGGCTGACTCCCAGGGAGAAGACTAGAGACCAGAGCTTTAGGGCTTCCGAACAGTGTATTCCTGACCTGGTACCACCCTGCTTGTTTATGTAAAACATTACAGTGGTGTTTGTTTGAATTTGAACTGCCTGCCATTTTATGCTGGGAGCAAAAGCATCGAGAGCTAGAAAGACTGCTCTGAGTTGCAAGAGATTTATGTGTAATTGTGTCTCTTCAACAGTCCAGGTGCCACTTACTGAGGCACTGTCCAGATGTGCTCCCCACCCCAAGAGGAAGGCATCTGTGGTGATCATCCTTGTGGGCAGCGAAGGTTGGAATGGTACCCCGCTTGTAAATTTACAGGGTTCCACCACAGCAGGTTTTGGAAGAACTGCTCCATCACAGGTGTCAACTTTGAAAAACTGTCGCTTCTCTGAGACCAGTGAGGCTGAGGTAGGCTTGCAGGAGTCGCATTCTGCACCTGACTCCTGGGACCACTGCAGTCATTGAAACCATGTGTCCCAGGAGTTTTAGAAAATGTCTGGCTGGTCTTGGCTGTCCCCGGGCAAAAGAATCTGCCACTGCAAGGAAACTGAATTCTTTCCTGCAGGATGAAAGCATATCCTTTCTGAGTATCCAGCTGGGCGCCTATGAAGGTGAGCAGCTGGGTGGGTTCCGGGTAAGATTTCTTTAGATTTACCAGGAAACCCAGGGACTCAAGAGTGCATTCTATAAGGGAAAGGGACTCCTTGACCTGGCAAGGAGACTTTGCTACTATGAGCCAGTCATGCAGATAGGGGTAGAGAGCTACACCCAGTCTCCTGAGATATGCTGCTCCCACTGCGAGGCACTTGGTAAAGACTCTTGGGGCCGAGGACAGGCCAAAGGGCATTGCAGTGAACTGATAGTGGCCCGAAGAAAGTTTTAATCTGAGAAACTTCCTGTGAGACCTCATTATGAGTATGTGGAAATAAGCATCCTTTAAGTCCAAGGAGACTAGCCAGTCTCCTTGCTGTAAGGACTGTATGACCACTGACAGAGTGACTATTTTGAATTTGAGTTTTTTCAGATGTTTGTTTGAATATTTGAGATCAAAGATAGGTCGCCACTCCCCAGTTTTCTTTTGTGTCAGAAAGTACCTGGAATAGAGGCCTTTGCCCCTCCTGTGAGCCGGGACCCTCTCCACTGCTCATAGAGCTAGAAGGGTTTGTACCTCCATTTACAGTGGAACCTGTTTTGGGGACAGAGGTCTTGACACCTGGGTATGCTTGAGATCTGGCATCTGCTTGAACTGTAGTGGCAGACCCTTCTCCACTATCTCAAGCACCCACATGTCCAATGTAATGAGGGACCAGTTCTGAAGATAGTGGGAGAGTCTGCCTCCCACTGGAAGCAGGGAGGTGACCTGGACACTCACATCAGGACTTAGACTGCGAGGCAGATGGCTGGGTAGAGGTGGCCCTTCTCTGGCCCCTGCCTCTGAAAGACTCCTTGTGCTGACTGAAGTCAGACTAGGGGGTAAGGATTGTAAGGCCTGGGAAAAAACTTCTGCCCATACCACCCCTGGGACAGGATCTCTGAGGGGCGGTAGGGCTTAGGTTTAGATGAGTGACTGCCAGGAGGCCTTGTACTCGTCAACCTTTTTCAAGTAGTCAGTGGTTCTATAATCAAACATCATGTTTTGATCACAGGGAAAATACATGGCCTTGGTCTGGGAGTCTGTGGTTAGACTGGTCGTTCTAAGCCAGCTGAAGCGTCTGAGAGTGATGGCATAGGCCATCGCCCTAGAGGCGGCATCATTGTTATCGTCTGCCATGTGGAATTGGCATTTGCTAGCTTCTAAGGCAGTTTTTGTTGCTTCCACCAGCTCCTGCACCACAGAATCTGACCCACTGTGGGCAATGGCCAGGACAGACTTCCATAGGGCTTTCTGATATTTGGCTGTAGATGCCATGTACAAAGAAAGTCTGAGAAGTAGTGAGGCTATGGCATACATTTTCTTTGCTATAAAGTCCATTTTCTTGGAGTCCTTGTCCGGAGGCAAGGAAGACAAGGAGACCCTAGCTTACTCGCAAGCTGCCCATTGCACTACACTCTCATGGCTAGGGTGTGCAGACAGGAACCAGTTCTACACAATCTGTATTTTTTCTCAATCCACTTGTCAACCCGACACCGAAGTGGGGGTTTGAAGCACTTTCATGGTATTTCTTCTGAATGCATTATAGATAGGGACGACCAGGGTCTTGGGGGTAGAAAGACTTCTCATCTCCCTATAATCTTCATCTTCATCGACATCCTGGTTGGGCTCCTGCGTAGGGAGGTCCAAGGTGTCTAGCATATTTTGTAAAAATGTAAACATAGAGGAGGGGTCCTCCTGGTCACCCGGGGGGTCCCCAAATAGAGAGTCTGGGGACTCATGGGGGCTCAAGACCCTCAAAATCCATGTCAGGGGCATCATAAAAAATGCTCTTCATCATCCTCACAGTCTACAGGGGAGAGAACTGTGGAAAAGCACTTGCCAGCCCCAGTAAATATAGGATCCATATTTTGTAGGGTTTGAAACAATTGCCATGTCTTGCACAGATGGAAGATTCTGCACAGACTTTTTGGTGTATGTGTTTTGTTTTTTCTTTAAGCTTTACGCTGCCTGTTGTGGCTTTCCCAGGAGCAACAGGAGTATTTTTTCTCGACTTAGTTTCTTTTTAGCCACTTCATCAGCGGCTTGATCAAGCTTCCTTTTTTCATTACTTTAATTATTTTTTAATTTCTGAGGAACTGCATCTTTGGAAGGTTTATTTTTTGGCTGGGATCGGGAGGGTTCCTCAGCACCTCTGCTCACATTTTTGTTGATACTTTTAGATGGCCCCTCATCGGAAGCCTTTGATTTATTCTCAGTCATAATAATCAAGGTTTCTTTGCTATGTGCCAATTAAAACCAAGCAAACCAAGTTCTGGACCTCACAAACTGAGTGCAGGTTTCTGTGAAATGCCACTGGCTAGTCTTGCCCCATTTAAATAACTCTAATTTAAAAAAGCCTTTTTTTTGTAATACTGTGACCTATACCAGTGCCAATCTTAATAGAAAAGTCCAGTAATACTAGTCAACTGCGCACAGATTTCTACTGAAATGCAACCGGCAAGTCCTGTGACAGAGTGAGCTTAGATCCAGTTTTGAATTGTATGTGGGTTTCTCTGTAATTGCAAATCCTCAGAGAACCCCCAGGCAACTGTCAAAAATCGAACTCCCAATTGGTGCCTCACGGTAAAGTCTGCGAGGTCTGAGGTAAAAAAAACAAGGAAACTGACACTAAATCGATGGTTCCTTCAAGAATTAAGTTTAAAATGGGAGGAACCGTCAAAATTAAGCACCTGCGGTAAAAACAGCACAAGAACTGAACAGTTGAGGTAAAATTAAAGACAAAATAGCGCGATTGCGCTAAAAATACAGAATTAGCATGGCACTAAACAAAACTTAGAGCTTTCACTCAGCAACAATAAAAATGATTTTATGAGGAAAACTTTACCCAGATAAGACCTAGGAGGCTGTCAATAAGGAAAGTTGAGAGGCACCTCAGGGGCAATGTTGCTCAGGCAAGCACAGAAAAAATTCTGAAGCTTCAGGCAGCTCTCACTCAGCTCACTCCCTCTCCTGTGTTTGATTGGCTGTTACCCAAAGCTCATTTGAATAAAATTATCTTAAAGGCATACCTCCGGACAGTTGCACCTAGCCAGCTAACTGCTGAAGTTATTGATAATAAAGGACTCCTGGGGCAAGAACATGTTTTTCTTTTTGTTTTTTCTTTGCTGGATCCTACTTACCAGTCGGTTCCACAGGCCTTTTGGATTTAGCAGAGCCAGCTCTATCTGTGGATTTTGGATCCACTGACTCTTTAGGCCTTTCCTTATCTTTTTTTGGAAACAGAAGAGGTAGAGGGGCTACCACTTCAGAGTTTGTAGAAGGAGGAACAGATGTAGCCATTTCATCTAATTTATTAGCCCTCTTTTTAAGGGTTTTGGGGCAGAAGATTTTACACACAGCACAATTTATAAAAATGTGACTGGGTCCCAAGCAGAAAATACAGAGATTATGCTTATCAGCTTTAGCTACTAGACGACCACAACTAGTGCAGGTTTTAAACCCAGTTGGTCCTGTCTTTTAGTTTGGTCTATGAGTCTCTGACATTGGTGTTAAGATTTTAAATTTTTAAAGAAACACTGGATTTGATAGCAGATAAGGAACACTTGGCCCACCTACTCTGCCCATTTCCCTACCTAATGGATAAGCTGCAGATCCTAGTTAACCAACCGCCTACTTCCTCCTACCCCCCACTTGAACTGCTTTATGTCTGTCCCATGCATTTTTGAATTCCCCCACTGTTTTTAACTCCATGACCTCCTCAGAAAGGCTGTTCCATGGATCTACAACCCTGTCCATGAAGAAATACTTTCTCATGTTATCTCTGAGTCATCCCCCCCCCCTTCTATCTTCAAATTGTGCCCCTCGTTCTTGCACATCTCTTTTTCTGAAAGATGCTACCCTCTTGGACTTAGTTTCCCTTGAGGTACTTGAAAGTTTCTATCATGTCCCCTCTCTCCCCCCTTTCCTTGAGGTTATACATATTAGGCTCTTTTAGTCTTTCTTCATATGTCTTCTGGTGCAGACCTTGTACTATTTTGGTTGCCTTCCTCTGGACAGCCTCCACCTTGTCTATGTCTTTGCGGAGATGGGGTCTCCAGAACTGCATGCAGTACTCTAGATGTGGTCTTACCAACCGTCTGTACAGAGGGACAACAACTTCCTGTTTTCTACTGGTGATGCCTTTCCCTATGCATCCCAGTATCCCCCCAGCCCTCATTACTGCCTTCTCACATTGCTTGCCCACTCTTAGGTCATCTGATATGACTACCTCAGGTCCCTTTCCATTTCTGTTGTTGTATCTCACCCCCCATTGTGTGCTCTTCCTCATGGGTTTTTGTTTCCCAGGTACATTACTTTGTGCTTCTTTGTGTTGAATCTAAGCTGCTATACATTTGACAATTCCTCCAACCTTTCCAAGTCCCTTCTACCCCACCTTGTGTATCAACCCTGTTGCAGATCTTTGTGTCATCTGCAACAAGACATACTTTTCCTTCCAGGCCCTACAGGTGGCCGGCCTCAGACAGCTAGTTTCGGAACCCACTCATGAGTGAGCAATCTTAGACCTCATACTCTCAAATGGGGGCAGTGAGAAGATCTCAGATCTAGAAGTGGGTTGCCATCTGGGGACAAGTGACCATCAAACAGTGTGGTTCATGTTAAACTCAGCTACAGAGTCAAGCCATACAAAAGTGAGGGTACTGGACTTTAGGAGGGCTGACTTTGGCAAGATGGGAGATTGCCTTAGAAAAGCACTAGCAAACAGGCTAGAAGGAGGTGTGGAGCAACAATGGGGAATCATCAAAAGTGCCATCACAGAGGCAACAATCCTTTGTGTGAAGCAAATAAACAAATCAAAATGAAAGAAAAAGCCACTATGGTTCTCAAAAGAGGTGGCTGTGAAAGTCAGGAAGAAAAAGATAGCATTCCAGAAGTATAAGGAAACACAGAAGGAGCATGACAGAGAGCTGTACCAGTTAAGGCAGAAGGAAGCAGGGAGAGAAGTCAGAATAGCAAAGGCCCAAACTGAGGAAAAGATAGCCAACTCAGTTAAGAAGGGGGATAAAACTTTTTTTAGGTACATCAGCAAGCATAGAAAGACAAAGGGAGGGATAGTGAGGCTGAATAGAATGAACGGTGGGTGGGCAGAGGGGGACTGGGAAAAAGCAGGGATACTGAACGAATATTTCTGCTCAGTATTCACAAAAGAGGAGGGGGAAGTGCCTAATCCAATTAACAGAAGCACTCTTGATGGGGGGGTCGATCCCAGTCCTTTCACAGAAGAAAGGGTTCTGCAAGAACTCCTAAAACTGAAGGTGAACAAAGCAATGGGTCCTGATGGAATTCAACCCAGAATTCTAAAAGAATTAAAGGAGGAACTAGTGAAACCACTGGCTACTCTTTTTAATAAATCATGGGAGGATGGTGTGGTACCCGAGGACTGGAGGAAGGCAGATGTGATTCCACTTCACAAAAGTGGGACCAAGACAGAGACAGGAAACTACAGATCTGTCAGTCTGACCTCTGTGGTAGGGAAAGTGATGGAGTCACTTCTGAAGGAAAGAATAGTTGAGTACCTAGAGGCCAGTGGGGCACAGGACCCAAGGCAGCATGGGTTCACAGTGGGAAGGTCATGTCAGACGAATCTAATAGATTTGACTGGGTGGCCAAAGCAGTAGACCAGGGAGGGGCTGTGGACATGGCCTACCTAGACTTTAGCAAGGCATTTGACACAGTCCCACACAAAAGATTAATAGTCAAATTAACCAGTCTGGGAGTGGGTCCCAGGGTGGTAGCCTGGGTAAAACATTGGCTGCACAACAGGACACAGAAGGTAATTGTAAATGGAGTCCACTCTGAAGAAAGAGGAGTTACTAGTGGGGTACCGCAGGGTTCAGTACTGGGTCCAGTCCTTTTTAATGTCTTCATCAGTGACATTGCAGAGGGACTGGAAGGAAAGTATGCCTTTTGCAGATGACACAAAGATCTGCAACAGGGTAGATACACAAGAGGCGTGGAAAGGATGAAAAGGGACTTGGCAAGATTGGAGGAATGGTCAGAAGTATGGCAGCTAGGATTCAATGCAAAGAAGTGGAAAATAATGCACCTGGGAAACAAGAACCTAGGGGAAGAATACACAATGGGTGGGGAGGTAGTAACAACAACAAAAAAGGAAAGGGACCTGGGGATTATTATATATCAGATGACCTTAAGGTTAGCAAGCAATGTGAGAAGGCAGTAGGGAGGGCTGGGGGTATACTGGGATGTATAGGGAGAGGCATCAGCAGCAGAAAACAGGAAGTTGTTTACCTCTGTACAGACAGTTGGTGAGACCCCATCTGGAGTACTGTGTCCAGTTCTGGAGACCCCATCTCCGAAAGGACAGAGACAGGATAGAGGCAGTCCAGAGGAGGGCAACTAAAATGGTGCAGAGTCTGCAAGAGAAGCCGTATGAGGAGAGACTAAAGGAGCTTAATATGTATACTGTTGAGGAAAGAAGGGAGAGGGGGGACATGATAGAAACTTTTAAGTACCTCAGTGGAATCAACAAAGTCCGAGAGGGTAGCATCTTTCAGAAAAAGAGACGTGCAAGAAAAAGGGGACAATTTAAAGATAGAAGGAGGGCGGTTCAGGGCAATGTGAGGAAGTATTATTTCACAGAGAGGGTAGTGGATGCATGGAACAGCCTTCCTGAGGAGGTTGTAGGGTCTAAAACTGTGGGATAATTCAAGAATGCATGGGACAGACATAAGGCAATTCTTGTGGGGGGTAGGAAGAAATAGGCTGTTGGTTAACTAGGATCTGCGGCCTATCCTGTAGGTAGGGAAATGGGCAGACTAGATGGGCCAAGCGGTCCTTATCTGCCGTCAAAGTCTATGTTTCTATGTTTCAGTCCCCTTACAGTGTCACTTATAAAGACCGGCCCCAAAGTTTACCTGACCAGTCGGTTGGTTCCTTGGAACCGATATTAAATAATGACAAATAGCTGGCCCGGTGGCACTGAGAGCTGAGGTGCTGGACACCTTACCTCATGTTACACCAGTGGCCCATGTTCTGGAACGAGCACGGGCCACCAGGGGTCAGCAGGAGAGAAGGACTGAGCGTCCGGCGGACTGCTCTCCTTCTCCAGGGAGGGGGGTCCGCAATAGTCGGAACCCATTCACTCCCGGGAGAGGCTGGGGGACAAGGCGCTGCGCTGTAGAAAGGGGAGGGGCTCGGGCAGATGCTTGGAGGGAGCACGTGTAGACGTGTGTGCACTCCCCACTGTTGGCGTCATTGCACACCCCCAGCTCCAGGGTGAAAAAACCGAAAAGGAGTGGCATCCTGGTCAAGCAGCTTGATGGTTGTCTGACGAACACTGGCTCTGGCGGTGCCTGAATCTGGATCCAGACAGGGTGGGTGAGTTGGGGGCTCCCCACCATCCCACTGTGGAGGTAAGCCACAGGGGATGAAAGGCAAGACCCTGATAGATTGTGGATGGCCGGACGGTGGCTGGAGTCCTGAGGGGGTTTGCCAGAATATTTTGAACTTATGACACTTGATCGCTGATTGGTCTAGGCTTCCAGTGACCGTCTTGGGATTGGCTGGCACTTGTCTTTTAACTCTCCACCTAAATTTCTAGAGCCATATCATAATTCCTCTTTGACTACCTTTACGCCTCTGCCTAGCCCTCTGTGTGATAATTACACTCACTTGTATAAACATGGCTCTTTGTTACATGTTTGAGATGCTCCTATTATTTCTACTCCTACTCTGCCTTAACTGGGTTGTTATAACTCTCCCAGGATCCTATCCCTCGAGTTCTTCAAATGGCCTACATGCTGATTTCAGTTTCTCTAACCTAATTACTGCATCTCAACCTATGCTTGCTTTTAAGCACCTCCTATTCTCCAAGGTTTGTACCTTTTATGCGGGGACCACACTTAAAAAACGCCTAGTGAGTCAAGCAGTTCCTTTACTGTTTGGCTATCGAAAATTATGGTTCCTCACCATCTTAGCTATCCCTTTTTGCAGGGGATGTTGAAATTAACCTGGGTCCACATGCCCTCTTCTCCCCAGCTGACATCTCTGAAATTTCTAGCAAAGGGCTTTTCATTTTTCATACTAACATCAGAAGTCTCTCCCGAAACTTCAGTGTTCTTGAGGCTTGGGTGGGTGTCTACAAGCCTGACATACTCTGTTTGTCTGAAACATGGCTAAAGCCAACTATCCCTGACTCTGTATGCTCCCTGACCAACTACTGCCTTATCCGTAGGGATAGGCTCTCCTCAAAGCATGGTGGAGGGGTTGCCATGTTCTATAAAGATCATCTGAACATCATGGACAACCTGTTCTCAACATACTCTGCCTGTGAGTCCCTTCTCTCACCCTGGGAGCCAATAAACTCCACATTGTCTGCGCCTACAATCCCCCAAATGGGGGCACTGTAGATCTGCAGGACTTATTTGATCAGACCTCTTTGCACTCCAAACATAATGAGGTCATTATACTGGGTGACCTTAACCAAAATTGGCTAGGGACTGCCCATAGCACGCTGCTCTCTCTGGTACAAAATTATAACCTCCACCAGCTATTAACGGAGAATACCAGAGTTACTCCTTCACTAAAATCACTAAAATCCTCTTCCCTTATTGACGGGGTACTGGTAAACTGTCTGGATCATGTACACCAAGCAGGCATCTTGACAGATTTGCTTACTGATCATTCCTCTGTCTTTTGCATCTGGAGTACTGAGGCTGCCCCACCCCCTCCACCACGCTGTCACCTTTACAAATTTCACCAACATGGATATTGAGGCTTTTTGTCATGATGTCTCGAGGATAAACTGGTCGGGTATTTACCTTTCCCATAATGTTAAGTCTGCACCAAGTACCTTCCTTAATGAATTCCTGGCCCTCCAGAACAAGCATGCCCCCAAGGTGACATGGAGGGTGAGGGCTAAACAAACAAGATGGCTTCACAAAGACTTGCAAAAAATCTACGCTCTAGGGACAAATGCTGGAAAAAGTACAAAGCCTTGGGGCTACAATCTGACTATGCTATCTACAGAACCCTACATAACTTCTGTGGAAAACAGGTCAGAACAGCTAAGAGTGCCTGTTGTAAAGAGTTGCTGCTAAGCTCTGTTGGGGACCCTAGGAAATTCTGGGCCAATGTCAAGACCTTTCTCGGTGTGTCCCAGTCAACTAGCACCAGTGACAATGTATTAAATGGAGTACATTGCAATGACTCCAACACCATTGCTAATTCCTTCGATTAAATGTTCTCGGACCTGTCTCAGTATACCTCTGCCTTCCCATCTCCCCAGGTAGTCTCTCTGCTTGCAACATCAGCACAGTCCACTACCCCCAGCTATCCTTCCCAAAAAATGTCTAAAAATCCTCCATTCTACTTCAAGGCAATCTCAAGGACTGAGGTCTTAAAACTATTACGGACTGTCTCTGACAACACTAGCTCTGGATCAGATACACTTGAGCCTCGGCTCCTGAAACTAGCAGCACTATACATAGTCTCTCCTCTGGCTAGAATTTTCACCTTGTCTCTCTCTAATAGCCAAGTTCCTGACCTCTGGAAGACTGCACGTGTAACACCGGTCCTTAAAAAAGGTGATACCAAGGAGATTATTAACTACAGGCCTATAGCCATCCTATCGGTCCTAAGTAACTTGTGGCCAATCAAACTGTTGACTACCTCACAAAGTACAGCCTTCTCTCTGACACACAACATGGCTTCCATAAAGGTCACAGTACCTCTACAGTGCTTCTCAGATTCACTACTGATGTGATTACAAGTACGGACGCTGGCCAGCTGACAGGGGCAGTTTTTATAGACCTTACAAGGGCCTTTGATCTTGTTGATCACCCGTTGCTCCTCTCCACTCTTTGCAACCTAAGCTTTTCACCACCAGTTGTCACCTGATATGGAAGCTATCTATCAAATAGAACTCAAATTGTGAAATTCAGCTCCTCTTTATCTGATGGTGCTACCATAAATATTGGGGTTCCACAGGGCTCTATTCTGGGACCTCTTCTTTTCTCACTTTTTATCAATAAGATAGATGAGGTTTTTCTTTCATGCTCATCTACTCTCTATGCAGATGACCTTGTACTCGATGATCTTGTACTCTATTCAAGCTCTGATAAGGTCGTCAGTATAAATGCATCCCTTTTTTCAGATTTCACGAATGTCCAAAATTGGCTTTCTGCACATAAGCATGTAGTTAATGCTAAGAAAACCCAAGCAATGTTACTTGGATCTGCCCCTAAACTTAGGACATGTCAAACTCCCCTACTGGTGCAACACAGCAGTGGCACACTAATAGAATGTGTTACATCTTTTAAGTACCTTGGAATTCTTCTGGACCAATTCCTGGACTTCAGCCTGCATATACAATCTGCCTGCAAGGCAGTGAATGCTAAACTGGGGGTTGCTTACAAGTCCAGTTTCATGTTGACTCCCTCTGCTAATCTTGCTATTGCCAGAGGCATATTACTCCCTGCCCTCACCTATGGCATGCTGACCTTTTGCTGCCACACACAAAACCATCCTTCATAAGTGGATGTCACTTATAATATCTGTTGATATGCCTCCTCGTCACCACGGCTTAAGCACCACTGCCAACTGTACAGGGACCTGGGCTGGTTAACCCCCTCAGCTTGCCGTCAATGCTCTCTGGGCTCCCTGATTGACTCTATACTCAGAAACCAGACCCCTTCAGTGCTTGCGACATTGCTGGTACCTCAAACGTCCTCCTACAGGCTGTGATCGGTAGATAAATCCCTGCTGAATGTACCTAGATGTAAAACATCAAAAGGCTCTGTTGCCTTCCATTGCTCTGCTCCTAAGCTTTGGAACTCTATCCCCCAAGCACTTCGAATATCTGGATCCCATGACAGCTTCAAAAAGGAGCTACGCTTCCATCTATCCCTTGCTGATCCCAGCACTTGTTTTAATCCCCCCAATCCACTCACCCGCCAGATGCTGCCTGGCCTAACTTTAACCTTCCTACCTCATAGCACTTCTTACCCTATCTCCTTGACAGCTAATCTACCCCAACTCCCCCACCACCACCACCACACACACACACACACACACACACACACACACACACACACACACACACACACACACACGAGCCTTGTTTCAGAGGCTGTGAAAATGTATCCTGCCCAGTCAGGAATTTGCCCTTGCCTTGTTTCGCTGCCTATTTGAATCTTCACTGTTGTGACTAATTTTAACAATATTTATTGCTGCTTTGTTGTGGTATCTCTTCCTAGACTGTGTAGGTTTTCTCTGACTAAATGCTATGTGAATTGTATTTATTGTTATCGTTCTGGCTGCATGTACTCATTACTACTGACTGTTTTGACCTACGCTATTGTAATTTCATTGTACTCATGCTATGTACCTGTCTTTGATTATTGTACTCTCCCAGGTCGTGCCTGAAAATAGTAATTTCATGGCTAGTGCACCTACCCGGTTAACAAAAACTAAATAAAATATGAGAGCAGACCAGGTATGCCAGGAGGAAAAAGTAACAGCAAAAAAATAAATAAATAATGACAAATAACTGCGATCAGTTCCTGAATTCAAAAGGGAACAGACAACTGCTCTGTTCCTGACAGAAAAAAAGGAACTGCAAATAAACAAAAATTAAAAAAAATAAAAACTAAAATGATGGAACCCAAAGAGAACCGGTATAAAACGAGGCAAAACTCAAATTCTGAGGTAAAAAAACCTCTAAAACCAGCGATTCTGTGGAACCAATGAGGAACCAAAAAACAAAAAAAAACAAATACTAACTATACTATGGGGCAGCAAACTGAAATATAATAGAAAATTATATCGACTAATTAAGTTTCTGACAGAAAGTTAAGGAGAGCTCTCCGAAGTGTCTGCACTGGCAGGCACAGTAAAGACTCTGAAGCACTCAGAATGCAGCAGTTACTAGGGGCAGAAATTAAAAATTGGCACGAGCCAATTAGAGTTCCATCGTTTGCATACATTCCTTCTCTCCGTGGCAGTACAACATTGAAGGCTGACTGCATTTCTTTAATCATAGTGAGTGATTCCTTGGGTTAGAAGCACCTCCAGTCATGCAGGTACAGCTAGCCGCGTGCTGGGTTACAGGATTTCTGCAGGACATTCCCCAGACTGCAAATCCATCTTTCACATGAATAAAAAGCACCAACTTCAAGACGAAAGCAAAGTTATCACAACCAGGTTATTAAATTACTAATCCTTCATGGAGAAGACATTTAAACATGCAATGTTGCTTTGCCACATTAAAGCAGCAGTGCTACGAAAAAAAGAAACTGCACTTTTTTGACAGTTTATTCCATGTGCCCTGCTAATCATATACCTGGTACTCTTTCTCGCCAGCATTGTACTATCTCTCAGTAATTTGCTCAGTTATTCTCTGCTTTTGTTTACATTTCTGCCACTAAGCATGTTGCACTGGAACCCCCTCTGCTGCCAACTGCACATGTGAATGACTTGCAGGGACATCGGGAATGGTCAGCAGAGGGTCCCTCTGCTGTTGTCAAAAGACGGGATGTGACCTGTAGAAAAAGCGCAGCTGAAAATGAGTCAGCTGCCATATTTGTTGTAGCACTACAACAATTCAAATAAATTGCAACTATCTAAAAAAACTAAAGATGACTAAAAAAAAATTTACAAGTATGGAAACCGGAACTCTGGCTGCATGCTTACAGCCGAAAAGCAGAATTTTGATAGCTCACTTCCTGATTTGGTAGTACTGCTGCTTTAAATAAATAAGTCCACTATACTGCTGTATCCTGGAAAAATACATAGTAAAAGCTGGATCCCACTAAAAATTAGAAATTGCCTCTCATTTTGGCTATCCTGGGTAAATGCATTATAAAAATGGGTAAAAGAGGACCCCAATTAAAAAAAATAGATCTTGCATCTCCTCTGTACTAACCTGGGTAAATACAGTGTAAAAACTGGGTCAATCAGAACCCTACTGCAAACAAGATGTCACAACTTATCTGGGCTATCCTGTGTAAATATACTGTAAAACTGTAAAAGTAGGTCTCTACAGCAGAACCCAACTGAAAAGCAGATGTTGCATGTAAGCTGATCTGTCCTGGAAAAATACATTGTACAAGCATCCAGATCACCTGTCTTGTAGCTGTCTGGTATATTCCTGGTGGTCTAGCGGTGCCCTCTATAAGAGCATCTGACCCCCTCCCGAATCACCCTTTTAGGCACCCCCCCAGCCTGGTCACATAATGCAAACTACAGCAATAGTGATGACTGCCACAGCCCTCTGCTCACCACCTCAACTGGTTTCGATCCGACAGTCTCTGAGCAATCGGAAGTATTGTACAAACACCTGACTCTACTGTACTCATAATCACTCACTGACAATCAGATGGGTGTGGCCAACGTGGTGAGCAGAGGGCTATGCAGGTCACTGTCACTATTGCTGTACTTCAGCTTAGGTGACCTGAGTGGGGGGAGGGGGGTGACAGAGGATCAGATGCCCTTTTTTGGGGGGGATCACTAGACTACCAGGAATACTCAAGACAGCTACAGGATGGTAGATTGGGGGTGCAAGAACCACTACACCACCAGGAATATTCGAGACGGCTACAGGACAGGTGATCAGGGGTGGGGGAGCACTAGACTACCAGTAATATTCAAGACAGCTACAGGACAGTCAATCAGGGGGTACAGGAACCACTACACCACCAGAAATATTTGAGACAGCTACAGGACAGGTGAATAGGGGGTTGGGGGACCTCTGGACCACAAGGAATATGCAAGACAGCTACAGAATTGGGGGGGGCATGCACACATGTTAATGGGCATGCAAATGGGCCATAGCGCCTTCCATGCCCAAAGGGATCATTAGGATGTTAGGGTTAAATATGGCCTATAGGAGCCCTGTCACTATCTCATTTAATCCATGCTACCTCCATTGAGCTCCTGTCAGCCATATTCAGTCAGGGCCTGTGTCACCATAGTGCACAGTCACTATGCACTGTACCAACATGGCTCCATATTTAGACAGTTGGCGCACTCCAGCTACAGTGAGCTAATTCTCTGAATATTGCCTCCCAGGCAGGCTGTGCGCAAACTGCCACAGACCACACATGGCCAGCTCTGAATATGGGGGCCTATATACCTTAGCCTAGTGGAACCCAAAGTCCATGAAACAATGGCTCATGGGGGTAAGAAAAACCTGCCTATAGCCTCAAGATACCGTTGTTCTAACTTGTAACAGCATGAAAGCAAACATGTTTGGCACTGACTTATGCTTGTTTGTTTGGGCAGCAAAACCCACATAGCATTACCATGTCAGCCAAATGCTTCATTTAATACAAACAGAAAAATATCACACAAGTAGATGTGTAGGAGAAAAAATGACACGTCAAAAATGAAAATTACGTACCTACTGTAATTCTTGATATTCTTGGATGAAGTCTCCACCACTCATTCACATTAATGGGACTATGCTGGAGGTGCTAGAACCAAGCGGGAGCCAAAAATCTTCAGGCGGGCTGGCGCTGAGGTAGGACCACGCATGCATGGCGCTGCGAGAGAGGCTTACGCTGTATAGGCTATCTTGGCACTGACCCTCCAACCACCTCAGTATCTTTTTGCAGCGTAAAACTAACTTAGTGAAACTAACCTATGACAGACATAAGATAGTCCGAATGACCCTTATAAGAAGGGTCAACACAACAGAGTCTTCATAGCACAGCCACTGAGGGAGTGAAGACCAAAACAGATCAGTGAGCTCGGGGGCTGGAGGGTGGGCATGTGAACAAGTGGTGGAGACTTCGTATAAGAAGATCAAGAATTATGGTAGGCATGTAATTTCCATATCTTCCTGGACATAAAGTCTCCACCACTCTTTCACACTGATGGGAGAGTACCGAGCTAAAATAATTCCCTGACAAGGGCGGCAGGAGACAGGAGCTCACTTAGGACAGAAGTCCATTAATGATTGTCCTGCCAGAGGATGGATGTTGTCTGGCATGGACATCCAAAGCGTAGTGCTTCACAAAAGTGTGCACAGAGTTCCAAGTAGCCGCATTGCAGATGTCTGCAATGGGCACATTTCAGATTTCTGCCAGAGATGCCATGACTGCCCTGGTAGAATGGGCGTAAACTCTGCCTTCCAGTTTAACCTGTGCCATGGAGTAGCATTGATGAAAGCATGCTACCAGCCATGCTGGAATACATCTGATAGCGACAGACTGACCTAGCCAGGCCATGCTGAAGGAGACAGAGTTGCTTTGATTTGCGGATCTCTTTAGTTCTGTCTATATAGAAATGGAAATTATGCACCTACCGTAATTCTTGATCTTCTTGGACGAAGTCTCCACCACTCATTCACACTAATGGGACTACGCCGGAGGTGCTAGGACCCAGCGGGAGCAAACTTTTTGCAGGAGGGTCGACGCCAGAGATGGAGCCGCAATGGGTCCATGCTTTGATCATGGGGTCAGAGAGATGACTTCTTATATATCGATAGATGGTACCCACCTTTCTCTAGTGTTTTTGGACCCAGGTCAGAGTGCATGTAATAGGGAGGGGGATGATTCCTGTAGTTTAGCGTCTGGGAAGAATGTGGCAGACAGCACTTCTGATTTGCAGGTAGAAATCCAACCTCTTCAGGCCAAATGTGGCTTGCAGCACTTGGAAGGATTCAATCAGGTTGGAGAATAGTATAAGGAGATCTCCCACCATCTGGATGCCCTAGCTTTCACATTGGTTCCATTTTGATTGGGACCTTGTTCACAATAATGCCAGATTTTTCTCACAGTGGGATGTAGATAAGATGGGTCAGAGGTGCGGCCAGGAGTTTCTGAATATTCTTCCATAAAGTGAGTGATGGCCCTATGGTGGGGTGCAAACTTGGGGCTTTGACCCTGGGGGAGTATAGGCATGCTACGGAAGAACCTCTGGTACACTGAGATGCTTCAATATTAAGCCATATGGGTGGGTACCTGCATTGGCTGGGCCAACCATCTGACCATCTGTGCAGTTCTAAACACTCATGTATGGGCCTTGAACTGCAGTAGTCCCCAGCCCCCTTTTTCCCAGTGTATCTGAAGCTTCGACCTACCGAAGCGAGGGGACTGCACTTCCCATAAGAGTCTACCTGTGAGCTTACCAATCTGCTCAAACCATTTATTGGGAACTTTGATCGATAGAAGGGTTAGCAGATGCAGTATTTTGAAGGTTATCATTATTTTGAGAGCCTTAATTTTTCTGGCTAGAGAGAGATGTAAGGATTTCCATCTGTCACATCCTGCTTTAAGCTCTGTTAAGAGGGGGTTAAAGTTTATGCCACAGACTTTAGTCATTTGTGGTGTGATCCTGATGCACAGGTATGTCAGGGCATCTTTGGCCCACCTTAGTCCTAGGGGCTGCATTGTGGGTTCTGTGCACTGGTGGTTAAGAGGTAGGACCTCCGTCTTTGCCCTATTTATCCTGAGACCAATGAATGCGGTGAGGTGGAAAAGAGTTGCAGTAAATGACTATCTCGGTGTCGACCCTCCAACCGCCTCAGTACCTATTTTTTCTGAGGAGGTGCAGCGTAACTAACCTAGAAGGATAGCTTAACAAAAACCAGACAAAAGATAGTCCAGAAGACCCATATAAGAAGGGTTAACAAAGAAGTCTTCACAGTCTAAGATTGAGGGGGTGAAGACCAACAACAGAGGTGAGCTCGGGGGATGGTGGGTGGGCGTGTGAATGAGTGGTGGAGACTTCGTTCAAGAAGATCAAGAATTACAGTAGGTACATAATTTCCATATCTTCCTGGACATAAAGTCTCCATCACTCATTCACACTAATGGGAGAGTACCGAGCTAATAATCTCGAGAGGGCGGCAGGAGAGACCAAGAGCTCACAAATTTAGGACAGAAGTCTATTAGGATGGTTCTGCCAAACGAAGTATGTCACCTGGCATGGACATCCAGGGCACAGTGCTTGATGAAAGTATGCACTGAGCTCCAGGTAGCCGCATTGCAAATATCTGCAATAGGCACGTCGAGGATTTCCACCAGGGATGCCACGGCCGCTCTAGTAGAGTGAGCGTACACTCTGCCCTCCAGCTTAACCTGCGCCATGGAATAACAGTGGCAAAGACATGCCACCAGCCATGCTGAAATGCATCTAATAATGACAGGTTGACCCAGCTGGGTCTTGCTGAAGGAAACAAACAGTTGTTGAGCTTTGCGAATTTCCTTTGTTCTATCTAAATAGAAACACAGAGCTCTCTTGATGTCCAAAGTATGAAGGGAATGCTGTCCATCATTTTGGAAGTTTGTAAAGTAAGTAGGAAGGACCAAAGGTTGGTTTAGATGGAATTCTGAAACAACCTTAGGGAAAAACTTAGGATGGGTACTAAGAGCTACTTTATCTTTATGAAACACAGTATACGGAGGGTCTGTGACCAAGGCGTGTATCTCAGAGACCCTGCGGGCCAAGGTAACGGCCACCAGGAAAGCCGTTTTCCAAGTGAGAAATTTCAGCTCTCAAGAAAGGCTTTCGAGTGAGCATGTCTAGTAAAAGATTAATGTCCCAGGCTGCAAGTGGACGTCTGATAGGAGATCTGGTATGCAAAATTCCCTTAAGACACCTCCTAACCACAGGTAACTGAGCCAGTGACAAAGAAAACACTGGCTCATGATAAGCTGAAATGGCACAAAGGTGAACCTTGACTGTAGAGTATTGCAGACCTGAATTTGAGAGGTCTAAAAGGTACTATAGAACTTTATCGGGTGGGTTGGAAAAGGGATTTAAAGAGGATTTTGCACACCAGAGCGAAAAACGTTTCCATTTGGCTGTGTAAGTTTTTCTAGTGGCTGACTTGCACGCAGCCAGAAGAATATCTGAAACTCTGCGGGAGACATTGAACCTGTTCACTTCTATCTCTTCAGGAGCCAAGCGTGAAGATGAAGCGATCTCAGATTGGGATGTACCACAGACCCCTGAGTCAGAAGGTTCATCTGAAGGGGAAGCGATTTCGGAGAGGTTTTCGACATACTGTTGAGTAATGGAAACCATATTTGTCGAGGCCAGAAGGGAGCAATGAGGATCATTTTGTCCCCCGGGACTCAAACTTGAGAAGTACCCTCTGAATTAGAGGAAGAGGCGGAAAAGCATATAGAAAGCGTTTTGTCCACTGCAACCTGAACGCATCCTGACAGAAAATGCCAGGCCCTGGATTTCTGGAGCAGAAGAGAGGCAGTTTTGTGTTGAGTGGGAATGCAAAAAGGTCCAGGTCTGGAGTTCCCTACTCAGCGAATAGTGACTGAACTACGGTTGAGTCAAGAGACCATTCGTGAGGATCTGTTTCTGTTCTGCTGAGACGGTCTGCCAGTTTGTTCTGTACTCCCGGCAGGTAGACCGCTTGAATTAGAGCCTTGTGCTCCAAGCACCATTCCCACACTCTCATCGCTTCCCTGCATAAAGGGTAAGAGTGAGCACCACCCTGCTTGTTGATGTAATACATCACTGCTTTGTTGTCCGTTTGAAGCAGAATGTTCTTGTGACAGAGAATGTCCTTCAAAAGGACTGCTCTCATTTCTAAGACATTTATGTGAAGCTGGGACTTGTCCCGAGTCCATGTACCTTGAGTGTGGAGACGCTGACAGTGAGCTCCCCACTCCATCAGGGACGTGTCCATGGTAATGAAAATCTGATGATCCAGAGGAGCAAAGGGATACCCTTCCAGAAGAATGACCTCTTCAGAGGCTCTGTCACTTTGATGAGAAAGGACTGAGGGTGAGTGGTTGGGGACCACTGAGTACTGAGCATCCATTGAGAGGTTCTCATGTGGAGGCGTGCTAGGGGTACAGTGAACACCGAGGATGCCATGAGACCTAGCATCCGTTGCATCGAGATAGCCTGAATCGAGCTGTTCTCTCTGATGTATCGGGCCATCTGTAGGATATTGCTCCTTCTGTCCTCTGGTAGAAAAGCTTTCCCACAGAAGGTGTCCAGAAGAGTTCCTATGAAAAGGAGTCTCTGGGAGGGCTGCAACTGTGATTTCTTGAAATTTAGCAGGACTCCCATGGACGTGAGAAAGTCTGAGGCCGTGGCTATGGCGTCGAGGTTTCCCTACCTGGAAGGGCTTGCTAGAAGCCAGTCGTCCAGATATGGGAACACTTGTATTCCAATTTTCCTGAGATGCGCTGCGAGAATTGCACAACACTTTGTAAAAACTCACGGTGCCAAGGATAGCCCAAAGGGCAGGACTCTGAACTGATTATGCTGTCCCAAAGCCATGAACCTTAGGTATTTGTGATGCTTTGAGTGAATAGGAATATGCTGGTAAGCATCCTGCATGTCCAGGGAGGCTAACCAGTCGTGTTGATGAAGCAAAGGTAACAGGGTTCCTAGCGATATCATTTTGAATTTTTCTTTGGGAAGAAATTTGTTCAGTCTTCTGAGGTCCAAAATTGGGTGCATGCCCCCGGTTTTCTTTGGAACTAGAAAGTAATGGGAGTAGAACCCTGTGTTCCGTTGATCCAGCGGAACTACTTCTACTGCCCTGTTGTTCAGAAGGCCTTGTACCTCAGAGGTGAGAAGTTCTGACTGAAGAACTGACAGTTTTGGCTGCCGTTTGGGGGGACAATCCGGAGGGTTCTCTGAAAAATTGAGGGAATACCCCTCGCGGATTATCCGGAGGACCCATTTGTCTGATGTTACGGACTTCCATTGGTTTTAGAATTGAGTCAGATGAACTCCCACCGCTAAGAAGTCCCCCTCAGGCAACTGAGGTGGTATTTGGGCCAGAAACTCAGAAGGCAGCACTGGGTGCTTTGGGTCCCTGCGCTTTCTGTTGTGTTTTCTTTTGAGGCTGAGGGGCTTGACTCTTATTAAAACCTCTCCCGCCTTTGCCTCGAAAGGACTGATGGTTATAAAACTGGCGTTTGTTAACACCCCCACGAGAAGGGGCGGGAGGAGGTCGAGCCAATTTAATGGCTGACCTAGTCTTTTGTGTGGCCTCTAGAGCCTTTTCTACTTGAGGACCGAAGAGATACACACCGTCAAAGGGCAATGCCATGACCTGTTGCTGGGCATCAGTCGTGAAAGCTGAAGTGCGCAGCCAAGAATGGCGGTGGGTACAAATGCCCACTGCCGCCACTCGGTAGGCAGTATCGAAGGCGTCCATAGCTGCTTTAACCTTCTGGTTGTTGGACTCGATACCCCTGGTTATGGTTTAAAGAAGCTCCAAATTAGTGTCCGACTCTGGTAGAGCTTCAACCATTTGTTTCAGCGAATGCCAAAGAATATACTCATATTGAGAGAAATAGCCCTGGTAACTAGCGATACGCATACCCAGGGTAGATGCAGCAAAGACTCTCTTGCCTAAAGTATCTATCTTGTGACATTCTTTGTTTGTAGGTCGAGCTGTAGTAGTTTGAGGAAGGACGACCTTATCATTCTCTGCCAAGACTACAATAGGATCTGCAAAGGTCTGAGAGGCCAAAATAGGTAGATCCTTGGAAGCAGCATACTTCCTATCTATGGACTTAGCCACAGAAGGAATGAGAGCAGGATTATTCCATACTATGTGAGAAAGCGTCTCAAAGGAGGGTTGTACCGGGGGAGATAAATCCATAGGGATGTCCAGAACATGAAGGTATTGGAGTCTTAAAAGTTTCCCAGGATCGATGTCCATAGTCTGGAGAGAAAGAGTGGAATTCAAATTTTTCAGCAGAGACTTAAATGACAGGTCCACAACCACAGGCTCTGCAACAGGATTAGGTCCTGTTCCTTCCAACCTGGGTCAGGCTCAATATCATCTCCTGACAGTCCAGGAGGGACTGCGTGGAGAGGAAGGGAATGAAAATCAGCAGGAAAAGAGGAAGGAAAAGAATTCAGAGATGAGAAGCCCTGAAGATTGGCTGATGAAAAGCCAGGCCTCAGCACCTAAGAAAAAGAACACAGTGCCGAAGAGCCGCGGTACTGGAGAAACTCAACCGCGCGGCCGCTGGCAGCGAGGGCCCGGCACCCGACAGGTGCATTGGCGCCGAACCCAGCACCGAGCGACCCACCCACCCACGCTGACACAAACCCAGGGCCCGGAAATTAGGATTTGAGGGAAAAGGAGGAAGAATACCAGGAGAGAGAGGCATCGGTGTGGCCCCCTGCGCCGCAGCCATGTGAGGGGGAAAAAACAACTAAGCACGGAGTCGACGGCACTGAAGAGGATGCTGCGCAACCAGGGAGGCCCAATCGCCCTGCCCGATCCCCCGAAGAGCCCGAGGGCCCCGGAGTGACCGGGCCAGGCAGCTGGACCAACCTCTGAGCCCATTGCTCCATCAGAGCGAGCCACTGATGAAACTGCTCATCGGAAGCCCTACCGGAAGGAGGGGAAGGGCTCCGATGTTGAAGAGGTCAGTGACCAGAACCAGAAATCGGCTACTCCGAACGAGAAGACCGGCAACTGACCCCAATGACCGACCATCGATGCGCAGACATATCAGAGGACGACCTCGAGTGATGCCTTCTCTTTTGACCCACAGGTCAAGAAGAGCTCGAGGCCGAACGTGCTGAGAATGTGACCGCTTTATGCTTGGGGACCGCCTCCCTCGGGCACTGGACCGTCTGTTGTCAGACCCCCGGAGAAGGTGGCAGACCGGACCCAGCCCAGTTGACTGAACAGCTTTCATACGAAGTCTCCCTACCATCACCTGACCCGCTCATGGTCGACTCCGTCAATGTAGGCTGAAACTCCTTTCTTTAATAAGAATAATTATCGTAAGAGGTACTTTATTCGAAAAATACTACAAAATAATAAACTGAAAACTATGCTGGTAGTTTGAAGTTTGACTCCCGGTGGGCGAGTGACGTCGTCACTGAAGCGCACTCGACGGCGGGAAAAAAAGGAACTGAGGCAGTTGGAGGGTCGACACTAAGATAGTCATTGCCGCATGAGCAGAGGCTCGCGGCTCCATCTCTGGCATTGACCCTCCTGCAAAAAGTTTGCTCCCGCTGGGTCCTAGCGCCTCTGGTGTAGTCCCATTAGTGTGAATGAGTGGTGGAGACTATGTCCAGGAAGATCCACAAAACCCTTTTAACATCCAGAGAATGTAGGGTACGTTCTCCTTCATTCTGTAAGTTGGCGAAGTAGGTCAGAAGAACCAGAGGCTGGTTCAGATGGAATTCCGAGACTACTCTGGGGAGAAACTGAAAAACTTAGGCTGAGTTCTGACAACCACCTTGTCCTTGTGAAATACAGTATACAGGGGGTCTGTGACCAGCACATGTACAGTGCCTTCAGAAAGTATTCACCCCCCTTGGATTTTGTCACATTTTGTTGTGTTACTACCAGAATTTTTAATGCATTGAAATGATTTGTTTCCCCCCTTGATTCACACAGCATACTCAACAATTTAAAGGGGCCAAAATATTTTTATTTTTAACAAAAATTTATGAAACATTAAAAACTGAAATATTTTGTTTACTTAAGTATTCACCCCCGAGTCAATACTTTGTAGAAGCGCCTTTGGCAGCAATTACAGCTTTGAGTCTTCTTGGGTATGTCTGTATCAGCTTTGCATCTGGATTTGGGGATTTTCGCCCATTATTCTTGCAGATTTGCTCAAGCTCTGTCAAGTTGGATGGGGAGCATCGGTGAACTGCAATCTTTAAGGCTTTCCATAGATTCTCAATGGGATTCAAGTCTGGGCTTTGGCTGGACCACTCAAGGACATTCACCTTCTTGTTCTGAAGCCACTCCAGCATTGCTTTGGCTGTATGCTTGTAGTCGTTGTCCTGTTGGAAGGTAAATCTTCGCCCCAGTCCAAGGTCTATTGCAGACTGATGCAGGTTCTCCTCAAGGATGTACCTGTATTTGGCTCCATTCATTGTTCCCTCTATCCTGACAAGTGCCCCAGTCCCTGCCGCTGAAAAGCATCCCCATAACATGATGCTGCCACCACCATGCTTCATGGTAGGGATGGTGTTACACGGGTGATGAGCTGTGTTCGGTTTGTGCCAGGCATAGCGCTTTGCATTCAGGCCAAAGAGTTCAATTTTTGTTTCATCAGACCAGAGAATCTTTTGCCACATGGTCTCAGAGTCTCCACATGCCTTCTTGCAAACTCCAGGCATGCTATTATGTGCCGTTTCTCAGGAGTGGCTTCCATCTAGCCACTCTCCATAGAAGCTACATCTGTGAAGTGCTGCAGAGATTGTTGTCCTCTGGACAGGTTCTCCCATCTCAGCCATGGAACTCTGGAGTTCTGTCAGGGTGGTCATTGGGTTCTTGGTCACTTCCTGACCAAGGTCCTTCTTGCCGGTTGCTCAGTTTGGGAGGACGGCCTGCTCTAGGAAGAGTCTGGGTGGTTCTGTAATCTTTCCATTTCTAATGATAGACTTGACTGTGTTCCTGGGAACTATCAACACCTAGAAATGTTTTATACCCTCCCCAGATCTCGCCTCCTCACAATTCTATCATGGAGTTCTCACGGACAGCTCCTTGGTCTTCATGGTAGAGTTTCTGCTCTGACATGCACTGTCAACAGTGGGACCTTATATAGACAGGTGTATTTCCTCTGAAACCATGTCAACCATTTGAAGTGACCACAGGTGGACTCCATTCAAGTTTTAGAGTGATCTCACAAGGAAATTGGATGCACCTGAGCTCAATTTGGAGTGTCATAGCAAAGGGGGTGAATACTTATCAAATCAAGACATTTCAGGTTTTTATTTTAAATTACATGTACAAAATATTCCAGAAGTTTCATTCCACTTTGACATTATAGAGTCATTTGTGTAGATATGTGACAAAAAAATCCCATATAAATGTATTTTAATTTGAGTTTGCAACATCACAAAATGTGACAAACTCCAAGGGGGGTGAATACTTTCTGAAGGTACTGTATTTCAGATACTGTGAGATGAGGTAATGGCTACAAGGAAGATGGCCTTCCAGGTCAGGAACTTCAGCTCACATGTTCCTAGAGGCTCGAAAGGTTTACAAGTAAGTATGTCTAGCACAAGGTTAATATCCCAAGCGGCTACCGGTCTCCTGACTGGTGGCCTAGTGTGGAGTATACCATTGAGGAACCTCTTAACCAGGGGTAATTGAGCCAGAGACATAGAGTGTATAGGCTCGTGATAGGCTGAAATCGCGCAGAGATGGACCTTCATGGTTGAATATTGTAGTCCTGTGTTTGACAGGTCTAGCAGATACTCCAGGACTTTGTTAGAAAAGGGGTCCAGCAAAGACTTTGTACACCAGATGGAAAAACGTTTCCACTTTGCCGTACAAGTTTTCCTAGTCGCTGGTTTGTGTACTGCTAGGAGAATATCTGAGACTCTATGTGAGACATCAAATCTTAAACTATTTTTAAATAAGTTACTGGAAGTTAGTTGAATTACTCTAAAGGGCAGTACTCAACAGGGTGGTGGAGCAGTGGTGTATTTGATTGTTTCTAACAGTCACCTGTGGTTATGGTCTACCCACCCCCCCTTCCTCACACCCCCAGGCGTGGCATTTCCTTTATAGCCAAAGTTCTGACATCACTTCCTCAACAGGTCTTGGGGCAGAACTGTCATATTCTTAATAACCCATCACAGTGCATAAAGGGTAAGTACACACCACCAAAAAAAAAAAAAAAAAATTATATATATTACATGTTGTATATTATAAGGGAGAGGGACATGTGGGGAGTGGTGTAATGCACTGACTGCGGGGCAGCAGTTTTCCGGGAGACATTCTGGAAACTGCGCTGCTGTCCTATTTGCAGGCAACTGTCAGCTCTGAGGGAGGAGATTGCCCACCTCCAGGCTGAACTGGCAAGGACTAAGGAGGCCTCCCCCACCCAAAGAGCACCACTGCCACAACCACTGCCTCAGAGGTTGCCAAGTATGAAGAGCAGTTGGACCACAGTGGGTTCTGGGAGGGTGTGGGTGGTGCAACAGAGGCGAAGCCCCCTAGTTGTACCTCTACACAAATCATACGCCAGTCTGGCAGAGCAAGGTTCCTCTATGATGGCACCCTCAGTGGAGACCAAGAAGAATGCTGAGGACATCCACAAGGAAGACCCACAAAAGGGTGGCAAGGGACACCACAGGGGAAGGAAACAGCTTCTGATAGGGGACTCAATTGTTAGGGGGGTAGAACTGGGGAAGGGAGAGGAGAGGAGAGGGAAGTAAGGTGCCTGCCTGGTGCCATGGCTTGGAGGGACAAGAAGCGAATCCTCACAAATGCAGAAGGAGTATCACAGGAGAGGGAACTAGATATCATTGTCCACCTTGGGACAAATGACCTAGCTAGGCATGGAATCAGTGCAGTGCAGGATGAATTTGTGGAGTTGGGGAGGGCCTCAGACAGGTAGCAAGCACGGTTACCTTCTCAGAGGTGCTGCCAGTCCATGGCAGGGTGAGGCTAAGTACTGCACACCATGCAGTTTAATGAATGGTTGCAAAACTGGTGCAGAGCACAGGGCTTTGGCTTCATTGGGGACTGGGGGTACACCTGAGAGATGAAGGTCTATACTGGCACGATGGTCTGCATCTGTCCAGAAGGAACCAAGCTCCTAAGTGACAGGTTTAAATGCTTCCTTGGCAAGCTTTTAAACTAGCCAAGGGGGTAGGTGATGATAAGAGGCAGGAAATTTCAAGCCTCCCCCCACAAAACATGGCAGGTAGTAAGGTAAACACTGAGGTACAGAGCTCAACAGAGGGCAGGACAGGGGTAAATGGAAAAATAGACAAGGGCAATAAGAGCAGGGATAGGGAAAAAGGATAAAGCCAACATTAAATGGAGGGCAATGAGTACCAATGCCCGTAGTCTGGGAAACAAGCTTCCTGAGCTAGTAGCCCTGATGGAAGATGAAAAATTGGATATTGTGGCAGTCACGGAAACATGGTACACGGAGAACCATGACTGGGATGTCAACATACCGGGGTACACAGTCTACAGAAGGGACAGGGAGGGTAAAGAGGAGGTGGAGTAGCTCTATACGTAGGGAAGGGATCAAGCTACAGAACTAAAAAGTAAAGGGGGAGGACAAGAGGCACTCTGGGTCACCTTGGAGACAGGGAATGGCATCACAATCCGCATAGGGGTTGTATACAGACCCCCGTCTCAAGGGGAGAAAACGGACAAGAAAATGATGGAGGACATTCTCAAAATGGCTGAAAAGGGGGAGATACTGTTGATGGGGGACCTGAATATGCCAGATGTTAACTGGATGACATGTACTGCAGCCACATCCAAGAGCAGGGTCATTCTCGATGCCCTGCAGGGGGCAGGCCTTAGACAGCTAGTGTTGGAACCCACTCCGGAGGGAGCAATACTAGACCTGGTACTCTCAAATGGAGAGAGGATCACAAATTCGGAAGTCAGTAGACATCTGGGAACAAGTGACCACTGCACAGTGTGCTTCACGATAAGCACAACCACGGAGACAAGCTATACAAAAACAAGGATACTGGACTTTAGAAGGGCCAAGTTTGGCAAAATGGGTGAATACCTGAGGAATGCACTAGCAAATGGCCAAAAAGGAGGGGTGGAAGAACAATGGAGAAAAATCAAAACTGCTATCATAGAGGCAACAAGCCTTTGTGTGAAATAAAGAAAACAAAGTGGAGTAAAAAAACACTATGGTTCTCAAAAGAGGTGTCATGGAAGGTTAAGGAGAAAAAGGCTGCATTCAAAAAGTATAAGGAATCACAGAAGGAGCACAACAGGGAACTGTATCAATTAAAGGAGAAAGAAGTGGGGAAAGCAGTCAGAATAGCAAAGGCTCAAACCAAGGAAAAAATAGCCAACTCAGTTAAGAAGGGCGATAAAACCTTCTATAGGTACATTAGGGAGCATAGAAAGATTAAGGGAGGAATAATGAAGATTAATAAAGGAGAGGGGAGGTGGGCAGAGGGAGACAGTGAAAAGGCAGAGATACTGAATGAATACTTTTGCTCAGTATTCACAAAAGAAGATGAGGAGGAGTTATCTAAACCAGACAACAGAAGCACTCTGGGTAGGGGGGTTGACACCATTTCATTTACAGAAGAAAGAGTCCTGAAAGAACTCCTAAAACTCAAGGTGGACAAAGCAATGGGGCCTGACGGGATTCACCCCAGAATCCTAAAAGAACTAAGGGAGGACCTAGTGACACCACTGACCACACTTTTTAACAAATCATGGGAGAATGGGGTGGTACCTGAGGACTGGAGGGCAGATGTGATTCCCCTTCACAAAAGTGGGAGCAAGACAGAAGCAGGAAACTACAGACCTGTAAGTTTGACCTCAGTGGTAGGGAAAATGATGGAACCACTTCTGAAAGAAAGAATTGTTGAGTACCTAGAGGCCAGCAGGGCACAGGACCCAAAGCAGCATGGATTTACAGCAGGAAGGTCATGTCAGACGAATCTAATTGATTTCTTTGACTGGGTGACCAAAGTAATAGACCAGGGAGGGGCTGTGGATATGGCCTACCTAGACTTTAGCAAGACATTTGACACAGTCCCGCACAAAAGACTAATAATCAAGTTAGCCAGCCTGGGAGTGGGTTCCAGGGTGGTAGCCTGGGTAGCAAACTGGCAGTACAACAGGACACAGAAGGTAATAATGAATGGAACACATTCCGAAGAAAGGGGGGCTACTAGTGGAGTACCTCAGGGCTGAGTACTGTGTCCAGTCCTCTTTAACATCTTTATAGGTGACATTGCAGAGGGTCTGGAGGGAAAGGTATGCCTCTTTGCAGATGACACAAAGATCTGTAACAGAGTTGATACACAAGGGGGAGTACAAAGGATGAGAAAGGACTTGGCAAGGTTGGAGGAATGGTCAGACATATGACAACTTAGATTCAATGCAAAGAAGTGCAAAGTAATGCACCTGGGAAACAAAAACCTAGGAGAAGAGTACACAACAGCAGGGGAGGTACTAACAACAACAAACATGGAAAGGGACTTGGGGGTAGTCATATCAGATGACCTAAAGGTGGATAAGCAATATGAGAAGTCAGTAAGGAGAGCCAGGGGGATACTGGGATGCATAGGATGGGGCATCACAAGTAGAAAAAGGGAAGTGGTTATCCCTCTGTACAGACAGTTGGTGAGACCCCATCTGGAATACTGTGTGCAGTTTTGGAGACCCCATCTATGCAAGGACATAGGATGGAAGCAGTCCAGAGGAGGGCAACTAAAATGGTGCAGGGTCTGCATCAGAAACCATATGAAGAGAGAGACAGAGCTTGATGAAAGGAGGGCAGGGGGACATGATAGAAACTTTTAAGTACCTCAAGGGAATCAACAAAGTGCAGGAGGGTAGCATCTTTCAGAAAAAGAGATGTGTAAGAACAAGGGGGCACAATTTAAAGATAGAGGGGGGGGCGGCTCAGGGGTAATGTGAGGAAATTTTTTCCCGGAGAGAGTGGTGGATGCATGGAACCGCCTTTCTGGGGAGGTTGTTGGGTCTAAAACATTGGAGGAATTCAAACATGCATGGGACAGACATAAGGCAATTGTTGTGGGGGGGTTGCAGGAAGTAGGCTGTTGGTTAACTAGAATCTGCTGCTTATCCAATAGGAAGGGAAATGGGCAGACTGGGTGGGCCAGGTGGTCCTTATCTGCAGTCAAAGTCTATGTTTCTGTGTTTCCTCAGGAGCTATGTGAGGAGATGAAGGGATCTCAGGCTGGGATGGACCACTGGATCCAAGGTCAGCAGGTCCGACTGAAGTGGTAGTTGTCTCGGTGGAGTTTCTGACAATTTGTTGATCAATGGAAACCAAATCTGATGAAGCCAGAATGGGGCAATGAGCATCATCCTGCCCCCCGTGCCTCCAGCTTGAGCAGCACCCTCCGAAATAAGGGAAGAGGAGGAAATGTGTACACAAAGCGTTTTGTCCACCACAGTCTGAATGCATCCTGACAGAGCACCAGGTTCTGGAGCAAAATAGAGGCAGTTTTGCGTTGAGAGGGGATACAAAAAGGTCCAGGTCCGGTCTGCCCCACTCTTTGAAGAGCGACTGCATGACGTTTGTGTCGAGAACACTCATGTGGATCCACCTCTGTTCTGCTGAGGCGATCCACTAGATCATTCTGTAATCCAGGCAGGTAGACTGCTTGGATCAGAGCTTTGTGTTCCAGGCACTATTCCCACAATCTCATCACTTCCCTGCACAGAGGGTAAGAGTGTGTTCCACCTTGCTTGATGATGTAGTACATCACTGCTTTATTGTCTGTCTGAAGGAGAATTGTTTTGCAATGGAGGATGTCCTTCAGGTCTTGGACAGCATACAGAACAGCTCTCATCTACAGGACATTTATGTGGAGTTGGGACTCATCCTAATTCCACAGACCCTGGGTGTGGAGATCCTGACAGTGAGCTCCTCAGCCAACTAGAGATGCATCTGCGGTGATAGTGATCTGTGTCTCCAGTGGAGCAAAGGGAAAGCCTTGAAGCAGGTTGTCCTCTTGAGTCCACCAAGTGAGTGACCGCTTTAGAAGTTCCATCATCTTGATGTGAAAGGACTGAGGGTGTGTGGTCAGAGACCACAGAGTATTGAGTATCCACTGAGTGGTCCTCGTGTGAAGACGAGCCAAGGGCACCATGAACACTGATGATGCCATGAGATACAGCATACGCTGCATCGGGAGAGCTCGAACTGAGTTGTTCTCCCTGATAAAGCGAGCCATCTGGAGGATATCATTTCTCCTGTCCTCTGGAAGGAAGGCTCTTGCTCTGGAAGTGTCCAGGAGAGCTCCTATGAAGAGGAGTTGTTGGGAGGGCTGTAGCTGTGATTTCTCCAGATTCAACAGAACTCCTATGGATGTGACAAATTTGGTAGCTGTGGCTACAGCTTCCTGTGCCCCTTGTCTGGATGAGCTTGCTAGAAGCCAATCGTCCAGATACGGGAACACTTGAATTTCGAGTTTTCTGAGATGCACTGCGAAAACTGCAAAGTACTTTGTAAAGACTCGAGGTGCCGAGGACAGCCCAAAGGGCAGGACTGTGACTTGGTAGTGCTGACCCAGAGCCACAAATCGGAGATACTTGTGATGGTTCAGGTGCATGGGGACATGTTGGTAGGCATCCTGCATGTCTAGGGAGGCCAGCCAATCATTTTGATGAATCAAAGGTAGAAGCGTACCGAGTGATATCATCTTGAACATTTCCTTGTAAAGGAATTTGTTTAACTTCCGTAGATCCAGAACAGAGTGCATACCGCTGGTTTTCTTTGGAACTAGGAAGTTACGGGAGTAGAAACTTGTATTCCTTTGATCCTGCAGAACTATTTCTACTGCCCTGTTGTTCAGAAGGCCTTGAATCTTGGAAGCGAAGAGGTCTGACTGAGTGATAGACAGCCTGGGCTGTCATTTGGGTGAATGATCCAGTGGGGTTTCTGACAAATTTAGACAGCAACCCTCGCAAATTATTCTGAGGACCCATTTACCCAATGTGACTGACTTCCACTGGTTGTAAAACTGAGTCAGAAGCCCCCCTACTGCCGAAGAAAAGTCCCCCTTGGACAGCTGAGGTGGGACTTGGGCTGGAATCTCAGAGGGTGGCACTAGGTGCCTTTGGGCCCTGTGCCTTCTGCTGCATTTTCTTTTGTGGCTGAGTGGCTTGATTCTTTTTGAAACACCCTCTGCCTTTGCCAAGAAAAGACCGACGGTTATGAAACTGCAGACGGTTTCCGCCCTGTTGGGGGGCAGCAGGGGTCGGTCTGGCAGTCTTAATGGCAGTCCTAGTTTTCTGAGTGGCCTCTAGTGCCTGCTCCACCTGTGGGCCAAACAGATAAACTCCATCAAAGAGTAAATTTATGACTGTCTGTTGAGTATCATTAGTAAACTCAGAGGTCTGTAACCTTGAGTGGCACTGGGTGCAGATCCCTGCTGCTGCTGCACTAGAGGCAGTGTCAAAAGCATCCATAGCAGCCTTAAGCTGCTGGTTATTGGACTCAATGCCTCTAGTAATGGTCTGAAGAAACACTGAAGTAGCAAGCGACTCTGGAAGAGCTTCGACTAATGTTTTCAGTGAATGCCAGAGGGTATACTCATATCGTGAGAAGTAGCCCTGGTAGCTAGCAATACGCATTCCTAGAGTAGCAATGGCGAAGACTCGCTTCCCCAAAGTGTTGACCTTAAGGGATTCTTTATTTATTGGATGAGCTGTAGATTCCTGTGGGAGTACAGCTCTGTTGTTTTCTGCCAAGAGCACAATGGTATCCGCAAAGGCTTGGGAGGCCAGGATTGGTCGATCCTTAGGGGAAGCGTACATCCAATCTATGGACTCAGCCACAGAAGGAATGAGCGCTGGATTATCCCACACCATCTGTGAGAGAGTCTCGAAAGAGGGCTGCGCTGGAGGAGTCAGTTCCACAGGGATTTCCAGAACATGCAGATATTGACGGCACAATAACTTCCCTGGATCCACCTCCGACATCTGGAGGGAGAGGGTGGAGTTCATGTTCTTCAGTAGAGATTTAAAGGATAGGTCCTTGACCAAAGGCTCTGCTGAAGTAGAGGGATTACTTTTCACCCCAAGGGAAGAATCCTCATTGGAGTCGTCTCCTAATCGTAGATCAGGCTCAATATTATCTTCTACTAGCCCAGGAGGGATAGTATAGAGAGGAAAGGGAGGAAAGAGCACAGGAGAAGGTGATCCTTGAATCAGAGTTGAGAAACCCCGTACCCGAGGCAGCGCTATCATGAGGAACAGCACCGAATGCGGCACTGCGGACGGAAGCCACATGCGGCACCAACCACGGCGCCAAGACCGGAGTCAAAGATGGGACTGCAGCCTGCACCACACAGGTACTTGGGGACCCCAACTCAAACTCTAGGGGCGCCCAAGGAAGAAGACCTGAAAACCTGAGAAGGAGAAGATGGTACCTGTGCTGGCCCCTGTGCCACAGCCATGTGAGGGGGGAAAGCACAAGAGTGTGGCGTTGGCACCGAAGGAGGCATCATGTGACAAAGCTGACCCAGCCGTTCTGCCCACAGGTTGGAAGTCCCTAGGCCTGAAAGTCCCAGGACTGATCCCAACGGCTCGGAAAGTCGGGACAACCGTCGAACCCACTGCTCAATAAGAGCAGCCCAATGATGAAACTGCTCACTGGAGGACCCTCAGGGGTTGGGGAGGGACTACCGAGTCAAAGATGCCAGTCACCAAGGTCAGAGGCTGCAGGTGACCTCGACGAAGCCAGCCTTCTGTCCCCTGCAACCGACAATCGACGTGCAGACCTACCAGAGGGATGAAGAAGAAGTCGAGGCTGAGTGGTGCTGGGTTCCTGACCAAGATCGGGAATGGGCCTGCCTCTTTTTGTGCTTTCAGTAGGACCGCACTTCCTCCCGAGCACCAGACTGCCCGTAATCCATAGAGGGTGGTGGACCGGACCCAGCCCTGCTGGAATTACAGCTTTCATACGTCTTCCTACCGTCACTGGCCCCGTTCATGGTCGGGCGGGCTGAAGAAGACTTCTCTGTTCTTTCTTGACAAAACTTTTTTTTTTTTTTAATAAACTATGAATATACTAAAAATAAATCAATACTGAGCGACTATGCTGCTGTCATATAGATGTGAAGATTTGACTCCTGGTGGGCGAGCAATGTCGTCACTGAAGCGCACTCGACGACGGGGAAAAAAGGAACTGAGGCAGTTGGAGGACCGATGCCGAGACAGTCTGTCCCCTGGCACTGTGCATGCATGGTCCTACCTCAGCGCCGGCCCTCTTGAAGATTTTTGGCTCCCGCTCGATCCCAGCACCTCCAGCGTAGTCCCATCAGTGTGAATGAGTGGTGGAGACTTTTTGTCCAGGAAGATCAGAGCAGTGCATTCAACTCCAGGGTCCATGCTATCACAAGTGCATACTGCACCCTGTATAAAGAGGTGAGCTGGACCTTGCTGGCCACTAGGAGACTAGTACACACCTATTTGTGGGTATATAAAGCTCTGTTAAATAAACTGCCCCCCTATATTGCTTCTCTCCTCAATCGCTCACATAGTTCACATACATTAAGGAAGAATGAATATATCTCCCTAGAAGTACCTAAATTTTGCATGCGCTATGGTAAAGCGGCCACTAGCTACGTACTCCCTATAGCCTGGAATAAAATTCAAACAATGCTTAAGCTACAAACCCTTATCCCTTTAAACGCATTCAAATACTTATTACCAAAATAACCACTGACACCTGCCACTGTTACTAATCTTGTATCCTATACCTTCGCCTTCCTTCCTCTATATTCCATCAACTATGTTATGGACACAAATGATTCTTATGACTGTATGCTGTAGAATTCTATTGGTGTGTACTCCTTACTGATTGTATGGACACTGATGTTTTCATTGTATATCTTGTAACTATCATACATTTAGAAATTATTATTCCTATTATCATACTGCACTATGTATCCTTGTTATCTCTGTTACTGTACTTTTGTTCTATCTATTGTGTTGACGTCAATTTCTTGTATAAGGGATCTCCTTGCAAATTAGCTTGCTCAATGGATCTCATCCCTTCACAATTAACTTGAACTTGAATTAGGCTCCACCTTAGGGCAGGTATCAGCGAAGTGTAATCCCAGTTTAATGTCATAGTTACTTTTACTGTTTACATGTTTGATTATAGTACTAAACAGAGGAGACTCTTGCTAAAAGTAGAAAACTGAACTGAAGCCTCACCCCCCCAACCCTTTACCCACCAGTGCCGCTGAAGCTTACAGTACCTTGCAAGCCCCAGAGGGAAGATAGCCATTAGACACAGGCACCAATAAAACTGTCACTTTATCAACCGAGCAGTATTTCCAAACAAACTCCTTACAAATGAAAATAAAGTGTAACCACCCAAATATTTCCACAGGATTGTCAACAGAAAAACTGGACAGAGACATGCATACCTCTTTACTTGCCATTGCACTACTATCCCATTCCCCGTCTCATTTCCTTGGTCCTATGCCACCAGCACTGCTGTTATGCACTTATGTTACTGATCTTTGCAAGTTGTTTTCTCTCTTTTGTATCGTAATGCTTATGCTATGTATGCCATCACTTTCGTGCCAAGTAATTCTACTGTCATGTGAGGTTGTTGGTCTCTTTATGTACTGCATTGTATCAGCTCCTCCCTGTACTGTTGTTTGTAATTTGTTTGAATTGTAATCTTCCGGATCGTGCCAGAAAATAGGCAATACTGTCTAGTAAACTTACACAGTTACCAAAAGCAAAGAAATAATAAATACATGATCTTTACTTACCTTAGTAAGGAATTAACTTCAGCTTAGCAAACAGATTTACAGAAAAATTAGACTGCCTGTTTAATCAACTGGAGGATCCTCACGTCTGTGTGTCTGCTTGTCTCAGCCCAGTGACCCTACAGCCACAAGCCGAAACCTGATCTCAAATCACCTTGTACTCCAATAAAGTCTGTGAAGGAATTCAGCAGAGAAACTATAAAACAAAGTCCCCTTATAGCTGTGCTTCAAAGACTGTTCAGGAGCTGATTTAAGATTGCTGCCTGGAGAACTACATAAAAAACATAATTGAAGACCTTAAGAAAACTGAAGCACTACACCCCTGCCAGCAGGGCATTGTTTAGATAAAAATGTGTAAAAAGAGGGTTTAGGTGTCCTTTAAAGTAAATTTCCGATGTAAGGCAGCTACTCAAATATAGTGGTAGCTGCCCTCAGTAACAGTTATTCTAGCCAGGATTTAACTAGTAGCAGTACGTACCTTTATTCTATCCCTCATAAAGTACAGTTACGTAACAACTTACCGTAACAGCAGATCTTCGAGAGGGGCTCCTGCAGTAGGTATTCACAAGTAGGACTAAGCCATCAGGCGTCAGGACCCCACGGAAAAATCTCTAGCTAGCAGTCTCTGGTGGGGACCACCCCATGTCAGGTGACCGGCGTCACTCAAAGTCAGTATAAAGGGGGCGGTCCCGACGCCCACCCTCCAGTTCTTTCCCGCCAAGCAACAAAGGGCTGACAGGAGAGAAGACGATATGGTCCCACATCTGAAAGAAAAGGAAATAAGTGATACAACTGGCCAACCATTTAGAAAGGCATTGCTTGGAAACAGGGTTGCCTTCTCTCTTGTGAGCGAAAGACACAAAGAGTTGGTCTGTTTTCCTGAGATCCTTAGTCCTGTGAGTATAGTATCTCAGAATTCTATGTACATCCAGGGTATGGAGGAGATACTCCCCCTAATTGGAGTACCCTGTGAAGAAGGCTGGAAGCTCGATGAACTGATTCAGAGCAGATTCAGCCACCACTTCTGGAAGAAATTTAGGATTAGTATGCATGGCCACCCTATCCTTGTGGAAAATCAAATAAGGGATTTTACACATCAAGGCTTGCAACTCAGAAATCCTCCGAGCTGAGGTGATGGCCACTAGAAACAAAGTCTTCCAAGAAAGAAACTTCAGCTCTGCCTCCACTACAGGTTCGAAGGGAGGCAGAGTAATCTTCTCGAGAATGAAGTTCAAGTCTCAAGGAGGAGCAGGGCTGTGGATCAGGGGTCTTAAGTGCAGAACACCTCGAAGAAAAGTCTTCAAGACTTCTAGATGTGAAAACGTCCTGCTCCTGAAAGGAATGTGGTAAGGCGAAATGGTTGCCATATGTATTTTCACTGATGAGGAACAAAGGCCCAAGTTGTACAGGTGCCTAAGGTAGTCCAGAACCTTATTGGCTGGACAAGAAAAAGGTTCTATGTTTTTAGAACCTGCCCAGATGGTGACATGCTTCCGCTTCATGGCATAAGTGGACCTGGTGGAAGGCTTTCTGGCCTCCACCAGGATGTCAGCAACTGCGGGGGAAACTCCAAAATGAGCTTTAGCTACGTCTGAAGGAGCCATGCGTGAAGGTGAAGAGACCTGAGGCCTAGTTGAACCAGGGTCCCCTTCTCCTGGGTCAGCAAATGTTGCGACAGTGGTAGAGGAAGAGGAGGTTCCTCGGAAAACTGTTGCAGAAGAGAGAACTAGGCAAGGCAAGGCAAAATTTATTTAAAAGATGCCCAATCCTGGAGGCTGTGGGCGCCGCACAAATTTTAAACAGAGTTTTAAAAGCACGAAAAATTTAAAACACATTTTACACAAATTAAATAAATAAATTTATTACAATCACAATCTTTGCTGTATATGCTAATCTAAATATCAAAAGCTTGGGAAAAAAGAAAAGTCTTCAAGTAGGCCTTAAAAATATCCACTGTGGGGGCTTCCTTGACCGAAGTTGGCAAAGAATTCCACAGAACGGGAGCCGCAACACTAAAGGCTCTATCACCAGCTGAGTTTAGCCTCGTTCTGGGAATGGTCAGGAAGCCACCACTAGAAGATCGAAGAGCGCGGGTGGGGAGGGTAGGTAACAGAAGGCCTGACAGGTAGGCTTGCCTCGGCCATGGAACGGTCTACCTCAGGAAGTGGTGGCTATGAATACAGTGCAGGGCTTCAAACAGGCATGGGATAGGCATAAGGGAGCAATAAAGATGAGTATGAATAGATAGGCCACAGACAGCAAAGGCTGATGGCACATTTATAAGGTAAAAAAAGAAATGGGCAGACTGGATGGGCCTTGCGGTCCTTATCTGCTGTCAACTTCTAAAAAGGAGTGATGAGGATCATTCTCGCTCCTTCCAACCTGAGCTTGTTGAGTACCCTCGGGATCAAAGGTATCGGAGGGAAGGCGTAGACGAATCTGTCCTTCAAGCACAGAGACAGCGCGTCCCAACAGAAACAGTCTCGCCCTGGAATGAGCAAGCAGAAGGCAGGAAGTTTGGTGTTTTCAGGTGAGGCAAAAAGTCCATTTGAGGAGTCCCCCAGTGCTGGAAGACATCGTCTAGCATGACCTGGTCAAGTTCCCACTCTTGAGACTTGGCTGATGAGCGACTTAATGTGTCCACAAGAGTGTTCTCCATCCCCAGCACTGAATGGCCATCAGATGAAGGCTGTGCTGGGACACCCAGTGCCAGACTCTAATGGCTTCCCAACAGAGGGGATAGGAACGAGTTCCCCAGTTTGTTGGGGTACCAGGCAACACACGTTGTCTGATTGTATGAGAAGGTGACCAGAAAGAACAAACGGGAGGAGAACCTGGAGGGCATAAAGGACTGCCCTCAGCTCGAGGACATTTATATGGCGCCTTTGTTCGAACTGAGACCAGCTGTCCTGAGTCTGGTGAGGCCCGAGATGGACACCCCATCCTGCCCCTGACGCATCTGTCGTCAGGGTCTGGGTGGGAAGGGCAGTACAGAATGGAATTCCCAGATTGAGATGTTCTAGAACCATCCACCATTGCAAGTCCCTGACCATAGGGTCTGACATCAGGATTCCGTGATCCAGGTCATCCTGAGACTGGTCCCATTGAGACCGCAGGGTCCACTGCAAGATACTCATGTGGAGACGAGCAAGTGGGATGGTTGGGATGGTAGCTGCCATCAGGCCGAGAAGACGAAGGATCTTCCTGGCTCTGACCCTTCTGAGACTCGATAAGAGCTGAGCTTGGTTTGACAGTGTCTCGGCTCTGTCCGGGGGTAAGAAAGCCTTGCCCAGAATCATGTCCAACACTGCCCCCATGAACTGCAGCCATTGGCAAGGGATCAGATGGGACTTGGCAGGGTTGACTGTAATCCCCAGGTCGGAGAATACTTGAAGGGTGACGGAAAGGGAGCACAAAAGTTCCTCCCTGGATGGGGCTGCCAGAAGCCAGTTGTCCAAGTAGCGGAAAACTCGGACCCCTTGGTACACAGGAAAGCCGCCACCACTGCCAGGCATTTGGTAAATACTCAGGGGACTGAGGATAGACCAAAAGGAAGGGCCCTGAACTGGTAGTGGGACCCCCTGAAAACAAAAACAAAGGTATTTGCAGTGGGAGTGGCAAATGGGGATATGGAGGTAGGCATTTTGCATAGCCACAGTCCCAGCTGAATCATGGGGAGAAGGCTCTGGAGGGAGAGCATTCGAAACCGTTTGTACTCCATAAACTGACTGAGGGAGCTGAGGTCGAGAATGGGCCTCAGGTCCCCGGTTTTCTTTGGTACAAGAAGAAGTGAGAATAGTAACTTGTCCCCTGAAGGTGGGGGGGAACAGGTTCTATTACCTCTTTTAGCAGAAGAGAGTGGATTTCTTCCAATACCAACTGCAGATGAGTGTGGGAGTACGAGGAGGGAGGGGGTGGTCTGCGAGGTTTATTTTTGAATGAACTCTATCGAGTGTCCTGCTGCAATCAGCTGGAGCACCCAGGCATCTGCCGTTATCCTCTCCCAACCCGGTAGAGGGGAGGAGAATCTCCCCCTACCAGTTCCTCTGGACTGGGCAGAGGCAGTGGGAGAGACAGGGAGTCAGGTGGCAGAGTAGCGGCCGAGGCCCCGGGAGCTTTCTTGCTGGGGGGGGCCTTGGCAGGTGACGCAGCTTTGCGTTTGTTGGGATGCCGGCGTTGCATCTGCTTAGGCCTTTGGCAGTTGGGGCACTGAAAGTACCGTTTTTGCCTCTGAGAGGGTCTGTACATTGTCTGAACAGACCTTAATGCCAAATCCTTATCCTGTAATTCGGTGATGATGTCCTTGACATCACTGCCGAACAGCACAGACCTTCTGAAGGGAGCATCATGGATGGCCAACTGCACTTCAGGGGCCAAACCTGACACTTGGAGTCAGGCATGGTGCCATAAGAATATGGCGAAGGTAGAGCTCCTGCCTGCAGTGTCCACTGCGTCGTATGTAGCACAAAGCATGTGTCTACAGACCAAGCACACGGACAAGATCTTCCAGTTCCTGCTTTGTTTGCGAATCTGAGAGGGAGTCCAGTTTTGATTCCATCTGACTAAGGATAGCCTTCTGGTAGTCCCCCATGTGGCTGACGTAACTGAGGGCCCTCATGCCCAGAGTGGAAGAAGCACAGAACTTCTTCCGTACTAGCCCAGAAGATGGGACTCCTTGTGGGGGGGGCAAGCTGAGATGCTTAGATCTGGCTGATTAGTCGGGTGCAGTGCTAATCACAACCGAATTGGCCTTGGGGTGAAGGACGAGAAAATCCTTCCCCTCAGGAGCCTGATATAGCCTGTCAGCCTTCCGAGGAAGCGGGGGCTAATGAGGAAGGTTGCTTCCAAATAGTGGAGACAAGATCTTCGTGAGGCTCTGTCCAGGGTGGAATCACGGTGGGAGAAGTCTCCAGGAGGTCAAGATGGGCCGCAAGCTTCTTACGCTGGGGATCTGGCTCCACTTGGATTTTCTTCAGCAGCTCCAGAAAGGAAGGAGCTTCCAGAGGGTACTTCGGAGAACCTTCTGGCCTGGGTCTATCTGGAGTGCGGGGCTCGTCCTCTAGATCAGAGCATTCAGAGTCCAAATCTGACTCCAAAGACTCCAATGATGGAGAAGCAGAAGAAGAGGCCTCCCTAGTGTCAGGCAGTGGAAGGGGAGTCTCTTCACACCGACGTAAGGGGTCTGGCATCGTGAGGCATTGGTATGAGTTTCTCGACCTCTTGGGTGATCTGTGACTTTGCTTCAGCCCACCAGGAGGCCAAGACCTCCCTCAAGTCCACCTGAGGCTGCGGGGTATGTGGAGGAGGCGGTTGGGGGGGCTTGGGTACGGGTAAGCTGGAAACCCGTAATAAGGGTAGCCATAACCCGATGGCGGGAGGCCCGGCATCGGGTATTGAGGTGCCGGGTACTGTGGCTTCGGATAGTGCAGCATCAGGCATCCTGGTGCTGGGGTGTCCGACGGAGTTTGAGGTGCCGGTGGCAGCCCTGCAGGTGGACCAGATGGATCAGGCATTGGCCCGCCGGGGGTCCCGGGAACCCAGAAGGCTCTGACATTAGATCGGCAGGGAGCAGGATGCCGGAGGGTGACATCAGAAGGTCTGATGTTGGGTCCGGCGTCTGAGGATCCGGCTCCGGGGGGGACACCCCCAACATTAACGTGTTGGGCTCCTCAACCTCAGCTGGGGAGGGAGGAGTAAACTCCGCAGGAGCTGGAGAAGACACAAGGTCCTCAGAGGGCAACGCAGCTGAAGTGTGCTGCGGCGACTCTCCAACGTCAGTGATGGATGAATGGCCTGACGAAGGGTCACCGGCTGGATGAAAGTCGGGTAAGCAGATGACTGACTTATCAGCCGTGTCCGGTCGGACGTCAGTGGAACCGACGCTCGACTTATCGGACACACTCTGACTGGAAGGCCTGGATTTAGAGGCCGTAGTGGGACCACGGGACTCCTTTGCCCTAGAGGCTCGCATCGGGCCAGAATGCAAGCCAGACCGGAGGGTCAACACCGGCTTAGACACCACTAAGGCGGCTGTCTGATGATCCCCCGGGGGTGGGAGTTACCTGGAGAGCCATGACTCCAGCCGAAGTCGCGGCTACTGTGGATAGTGAGTCCTGATCCCGGTGTTTCTCCTTGTCCCTCTTTTTCTTGTGATGGCCCATAGAAGTTGACGCCTGCCTCAATTTCTTTAGTTCCTTTTCCATGGATGCCATTTTATTTTTTAGTAAATGGGCTTCCAGGGACTGCTACCTTCGTTTTCAAGTTGCAGCATTGAATTTTTGGAAGTGTTCACACTCCTCCACGCGGTGGTCTGTGCCCAGACAGAAGAGGCAGAGGGAATCGCCGTCCTTGTGAGGGAGCTGGGATCCACACGAGTCAATCAAAAAAAAAAATCTTTATTTATTCAGGCGAACATCATTGAGCATAGCTCATTTACAAGATGGACCTGAGTGGTCATAACAAAAAAGGTTACAGAGTGTATACAAAAAACATGATATCGAAATAGCACAAATACAAACATTTATGAGTGAGATAGATATACAATTATTTACATATATACAAGGCAAAGGACAGTAAACCAAAAACCTATTAAAGGTGAGAAACAAACAGTCTGGTGGGGATAAGGCTTGGATAATGGTACATGGGTGGGCAAATATATTTGTGGTTTGATGTGGAAAGGACCAGAGCAACGATAGAAGAATAGGGATGAGATTTAGAAGGGGTGGGGAGAGAGAGGGTGGGGTGTGGGAGGACTAGGCCTAGGAAGCAATTGCATGAATCTGGGATTAGGCTGGTGTACAGCTTTTGAAGGATGTAAGGGGATCAGTGTTTCCATTTTCAATGTCTTTGGATAGAATTCCAGATAAGTGCCAGGAATAACTGAATGCAGCTCTTCCATACCGGTGCAGGTGATAGGAATCTTCAGTAGGATCAGTTTGTTGATCCTCAAGGTGTAGGGCCTGGATGTGATCTGGTTGAAGCAATCTGAGATGTAGGAAGGAGTTTGTTTGTCAGAGCTTTGTAGATCCAGATAGCAGCATTTTTCTTCTTCTATGTTGCAGGGATGTCCAGCTGACTGCATTGTAGAGAGAGCAATGATGGTGCTAGAGGGAAGGTCAGTAATGAATCTAATAGCTCTATGATACAGGGTGTCTAGTTTGTTTAGATGGGAGAGGGAGCAATGACCGTAGAGGAAGTCAGCATAATCAATGAGGGACATGAATGATGCAAGGATTAATCTTTGTTTGGAATCTTTGGTCAGGTAGTGTTTGATTCTATAGAATAGACCAAGTCTTTGTCTTAGCTTTTCAGGAGCTCTTCAACGTGGGTAGTATAGTCTAGTTTATTGTCTATCCATACTCCTAAGTATTTGAATTTGTCAACATATTCCAGATTTTCACCAAGGATGGTAGAGAGTTGTGGGAGGGTGAATGATGGGATAGTGGAAGAACAGTTCTTGTGGGCAAAGAACATAGCTTTGGTTTTCTTAGCATTTAGTAATAATTTCTTTTTAATAGGTTATGCTGGAGGAGGAGAGAATTGAGACTGTAGGAGCTCACAGGCTTTTGATGGTGAGGATCGCTCACATAAAGTACAGTGTCATCTGCAAAAGGTGGATATTAGAAGAGAGATTGGAGTCAATATTGTTGATGTAAATGGCAAAAGGATGGGACCAGGATGGAGCCTTGCGGTACACCTCATAGGAGTGGCTTAGGGTAGATAGATCACCATCATTCTTTACCAGTTGTAGCCTTCCAGAGAGATAGCAACTGAACCATTTAATAGAGAGTGAGTCAAAGCCTATGGAGTTTAGTGAGGTGATTAGAAGATCATGATCCACAGTGTCAAAGGCTTTGCTTAGATCCAGAAACACAGCACAGGTATTATTCTTTTATCTAGGGCAGTCTGCCAGTCATTTGTGACTTTTGCTAGAGCAGAGATGGTGCTATGCATTGATCTAAACCCAGATTGAGCTGGATTTGGAGATTGTTGGTATCAAGGTAGGCAGTTAACTGAGAGTTTACCAGCTTCTCAAGCATCTTGGATAGTATTGGTAAGATTGAGATGGGCCTATAATTATTGAGGTCCATGGGATCACTGCCTTGAGTAGTGGAAACACTTGAGCTGTTTTCCATATTGAGGGGATAGTACCAGTGACAAGTGATAGATTGAAGAGATGGGTGAGGGGGGCGGTTAAGGCATACAGTGCTTTTAGAAAGTAGGGATCCAGGGAGTCTGCACCTGTGCTTTTGGTGGTATCTAGTTGGAGTAGGAGGTCTTCTACTTCTTTAAACAATATTGGTTTGAATGAGAATGTGGAAGCAACCTTTTTGATTCTCAGTAGATTGTAGGTTTAGAGATGATCTTAATAGGTTTGCAGGAGAGGAGTCGAAAGCCAGGCCAGCTGTAGTGAAATGGTCATTGAAGGCATTCAAGATATTTTGCTTGTCGGTGATTTCAATATTATTTAATTTAATTTTGGATGGTAAGACAGGGGTAGAGGTTTGACCTAGGATGCCCTTTATGGTACCCCAGAACCTGGAAGGGTTGTTATAGGAGGCATCTAGTTCAGCTGTGTAGAAGGTTGCCTTGGCTTTTCTTACTTGTTTTGTGCAGGAGTTTCTGGCTTTTCTGAATTGGAGCCAATTCAGTCGCATCTGAGTCGCACTTGTTCTTATGCGATTCCGACGGTGTCGGGGATGACATGCACAGCAAGGTAGTATTATGCAAATATCAGAGTAAATAAAGTCGAAAAAGACTGATACTTATCCAAAATGGCGAGAAAAATGAGCGCTGTTCTTCCACGAGGTACTTTCGCAAGTCGATGGTGGGAAAGATCTGTATGGCAGGCATCAGGACTGCCCCCCTTTATACTGTTGTTGGCTGATGCCGGTCACCTGATGTGGGGACTGTCCCTGCCAGAGACTGCTAGCTAGAGATTTTTCCATGGGGTCCTGACACCCGACAGCTTAATCCTACTTGTGAATACCTACTGCAAGAGCCCTCTGGAAGTAAGATCTTTAGTTTACAGATAGGCAGCCTGATTGAGTTCTAGTGCCCCGATCCTGTTGACATGCCCTGCGCTCAAGCACATAATGATGGGTGACCAGGGAGAGCGTGGGGGCGCACCCCATTGAAATGAATGGGGCTTGATTTCTCTGATTTTTAAACTGAAGAATGGCCACTTCGGGATTAATGAAAGTCATCGCTCGACTAACAAGGTCAACAGGACTGGGGCACTAGAAATCAATCGGACTGCCAATTTGTAAACTAAAGTTATGAGGGATATAATAAAGGTATGGGCTGCTATAACTAATTAAATCCTGGCTAAAATAACTGTCGCTGAGGGCAGCTACTACTACAGAACATCTCTAAGACTAAAACAAGCTGCCTGTGCTGTTTACACTGAGCATCTCTACTGATTGTAATTTGAGCTTGCATGAGGATGCTGCATGTAGGAAAGGACCCCTCCCCCAGCGGCGTGATTTCAGTAGTGAAAAGATTGTGGTTTAACACCAAAATTGTGCTTCGGTGGGAGTCTGACGTGCCCCCAGTGATAGCAAGATGTCTGCAGGGCTCTGCCCTGTGCAGCTGTAAAAATGGCTCCAAAGGGACTTATTATTACACGTTCGCCATCCATGTCCATTAGAAAAAGGCCCAGAAGGAGCTCATAACACTGCTGCTAACCATGGCTGTGAGTAAATGGCCCCAATGGGGCTTGCAACACTGGCACCAACCACCACTGTGACTAAATGGCCTGACAAAGCTCAAAATACTGATTCTAAGCCAGGCTGTTGGCAAAGCCTCTAACGGAGCTCACTTCTCAGACAGAGCTGTTTACTAACATAATGCTGCCTTTATGTGAACATGTGCAGTGTGGATGCTACCTACTATGTAACCAAAGGTACTGCAGCAGATGATAACCCTTTTCTATTTCTTTTTTCCTTTCATTTTAAACTATGTTAAGTCACTGAACTATATTTATTTAATTTGTGCACATGCTTCTAAAATTATCTGTTTCATTATCGCAATAAGGCACTCCAGGAGGTGTAGTGTGGTGAGATAGTGACACTTCTTGGATGGTGGAAGCACCTGGCTGCATCTCATGCGTTAACTGACCCAAGACATCTCATTATCCCACTGCAACACACCCGTTGTCCCTTATTGCTTAAATCATAGCTCACCGCAGATTACACAGTACATAGGATTATCATTATTTTTATTATTTCTCATTATCAAGGGCACCTCCCTGCCCACGATAACACATTAGAGCTACGTGCTAGCTTTAGGACCAGTTGCAAGATAGTATGCCCTCTGAGCACCGTAGCCAGGAAAGTGTTCTTGTTTTATTTTTCTTTGCACAATATTCATTAGCAGCTCTCTGTGTACTATTCAGGATCAGATATGTTTCCTTTCTTATACTGCTAATTGCCACTGTAAGAGGCACCATTAAAAAAGAGACAAGCATTTTTCAGTATACCGTATATATTTTATTTACAGCACAATTCATTCATTATTCTACAGAAATTTGTCTTGTGTTCTTAAATCACCTGACTTGAAAATGTAGAGCACCACTTCTACATAACTGAACCCCGCTTTGATTAATGTTTTCCCAGACAGATAATTTTTTTATGCATGAACAGAAAAGACATAGGCTTTTGTAAAGCTGTAACATACAAGATATACTCAGCAATAACTGAAAAACATAAAAAATGTGTTAGATTTGAAGCTCAACATTAAGGTATTTGCAACAATATCTGTTCTTTTTCTTATACTGTAGGATTACTTCTTTAAAGAAATATAAAGATCAGTGGGTGAAAATCTAATGAAATATCAATTATTATAATCATACCCATATTTTGCAATTAATGGTCACAGTTCAAATCCTACAGTTGGAGCCAAACATGTAGGTGGGTAGATTTCTTCTAAGAAGAGGAAATGTTGCTGTGACTTGAGGGAGAGGGAATGTGAAACAAAAAGGCCATCAGAGAACTGGAAAACACGTTTTTTTCATGCAATCTCTCTAATGAAAAATAAAGTGAGCAGGTGGTTTATTTATGCTGTCTGCTAAATACCAGCACACATTCAAGTAAATAATACTATTCCAGCCATTAAGCCTCTGATGGTAGTCTGAAAAATCAGCAGTTATGCAGCTCCACGTATATTATGAGCCCTAAAGTTAAAGAGTACCTCACATATTTACTTAGCAAAAGTGGACTGTGCCATTTTACCCAGCAGAACGGGGACCTGTCTATCTTCAAGATCTCCTTGTTCCCTACTGTCCACTTCATTCTGCCGGGGAAGGCCTCCTTGGAGTTCCCAGAGTGAGGTTCCGGCATTCTGGGGAGAGAGCATTTTTGGTGGCTACACCCACTCTGTGGAACTCCTTTCCTGGATATTTAAGGGAGGCCCCTTCGGTAGAAGCCTTTAAGAGTGCACTAAAAATGTATCTGTTTAAGTTGGCTTTTAATGATTGATTGGGTTTTAATGAGACGGATGGATTTTACATTTGTGTTGAGCTGCTGTTTATATGTACCTTGTTATTGATTTGTTCTGTACAGCACCCAGAGTCCATGGCAATGGGTGCTTTATAAATAAAATATCTATCTATATTTTTGTTTACAACCAAATAAAAATAGTTTTAAAACATTTCTTTAAAATTCTTAGGGGCTAACTGGGTTGTGTAGGGATACAGCCTTCCACAGTTTTAAGGGTGCAACCTCTGAGTGCACCCTCTCTTCTTTTGGGTAGCGGAACTAAGTTTTGTGGTCCTGTAACTCAAAACAATGAATAGGCTACTTAGTTGCAACTATAGTTCTGCTACTAGTACAAGTTCATATCCACACTTCGGAAGTCTTCTGAGCATGCTTAGTAACTGGAAACAGTCTTCAAGATTGACTCTTCCTACCACCCAAACATGTGGTCCTGCAGCTCTGTACCACTGCTCTCATATCTACATGCTGGAAACAGGAATGGAAGGCAAGCCTCGTTAAAGGGAGGCTGGGTGCTTTGTGTGGCTGTGAACTGAACTCTAGTAATAGAACTACAGTTACATGTAACTTGTTCTTTTAACCTCCTAAGTTCAGCTCAACTATCCACACTTGGTCAGTCCTCGGGGCAAGGCACACAACCCAAATCTTTAGGCAAATAGACTGGAGGATTACAGATTGAAAAGTAACATCCCAGTGACGGAGTACATTGATGTTGTAATGAGATATCAGCGTGTCCACACTGGACCATGTAGCATCCCTACAACTCTCATCAATAGAGCTATAGCTGGCAGCAGCAGAAGGGGTAGTATGTCTTGTGGAGAGAACACTTAACATGCCTGGTGGTTCCTCTGCAGCCAACTGATAACACAGAGCAATGCAGGGTATGATCCACCTGTCAATGGTCTGTTTGGCTGCTGGTCTGCCTAGGGCAGTTTCAGAACAGGTAAAAAAAAAAAAAAAAAGTTGGTAAGCCTTACCATGACACAGAAAACATCAAGGCCAGATTCAGATGGAAGTCAGAAATTACACTGGGCAGATATTTCACAAGCTGGTGTAGGAGAACCTTGTCCATGACAAATGTGACAGATGATATATCCAAAGGCTCACATGGCTTGCCTAGAAACAAGGTTAATATCAGCAGGAAATCCCATGGTGGAGGTGGTTTGTCTACCAGTGGAGACAGATGGTCTTGCCCTTTGAAAAAGTGGTTCTCTCGCATGTCACAAGCCCATCTGGACTGAGCATTAGCAACCACAGTGGTTTGCAGTTGAGGAAGTCTGGTTACAAGAACTTAGAAGGCCAGCCTGGAGTTATTAGGATCAGACACTCAGTCCCTTTAGAGGAGGAATGCAGAAGACCTACCATCGAGGACTGGGCAAATACGTTCCAAAGCAACCTTTTCCCTGGGCATATGCCTCATAAGTCCACTGATGCCTTCACCTACCTACCATGAGCTCAACAAGAGCCTGGAGAATGAGGAACTGGAAAATGACAGTGGTGATGTCAAGAATGAGATCAAGAACTTGGCCTTGTCTTCAAATGCTGGTGGCCTAATCAGCTTCCCCACCTAGGGGTTGACTAGCACTAGCTGCTAATGCTGGCAGCATTGGAGTGGAGGTTCAACCAGGAGCTTGCCTGAACCAGTGTCTATGACATAGAGGACTCTTCTCCCTTGGTAGATTAATTACTGTACAGGCCAGACAACTTGGACGTTGACTGTCTCAAAGCCAACAGCATTCCCAATACTGGCATAGACTTTTCTTTATCTTGTGCCTCTTAAGGGAAGAGGGCCGTAAAACAACCCAGCTTTCTGTTTTCCCACGAGACAAACTGATGGTGTTCCCCAAACTCAGAACACATGGGACACCACCTGCAGGTGCAGTGATCATTTGTTGCATGCCTACCCCATCCACAAGATCTGTTGTTTATTCCCCACCACATGGACCACCTCAAGTGAGCAAGCCAAGGACCACATCCACAGTGTCTCCTGACACAGCTGAAAGGAGCGCTTGCCATCAAGTTTAAGTAAAATATGGTGGTTGTGTTGACCTAGACAACTTGGCTCTTGACCAGCAGATGGAACTCTGATGGCACCAGGCATACTGCATGGAATTCCAGCAGACTGAAGCATATTCTGGGCTCACTAGCTGACAAAATGTAGTGCATTCTGTGGTCCTGCAGGTGCACTTCCCAGTCCATGACTAATGAGGTGTCTGTCATCAGTATGGCTGAGAGCACTAGCCAGACAAAGGGGATTCTCTCAAAGAGGATTGACTTGGACACCAACCACAGGATGGCATCCAGCATCAGCTAGATCATCCAAACTGACAATTCCAGGGCTAATTGTGTCTGGGATCACTGGCACCCCTGTTCACAATGGATGGTTCTCATGTGCAAGTGAGCAAAACAGACCATGGTCATGGCACACGGCATAAATCTCAGGAGCTCGAGAAAATCCTGGACCAGGCATGACTGCCCAACATGAAATAATCGATAAAGGATGACAGATCCCGGACCCTGTCAGAGGAAAACATGCTCTGGCTTTCAGCAAGTTTAGCTCCACCCCAATAAACACAATCAGCTGCTTTGAAGTTTGCCTGGATTTGACCAGGTCGACAAGAAGACCCAGCTGTAGGAAGATCTGGATGGCCAGATCCATGTCCTGCACCAAACTGTCCTTAAGAAGCCAGTCATCGATGTATGAGACCACCTTCATGCCCCAGCTTAAGAAAGCTGCCACTACCAGACACATATCGAACACTTTGGGAGCCTTAGACAGGCTGAACGGCATGGCTTAAAACTGGCAGAAGTTTCGGACCACTTTGATCCTGAGAAACTGTGTGACAAACATACAGGGATGTGGAAGCAGACACTCTGGTAGAAGCTGGAAGGCAGTTTAGCATAGTGGTTAAAAGCACTGAGCTGCAAACCTTGAGAACTGGATTTGAAACCCAGAGCTATCACTTCCATACTTTGTGACCATGAGCAAGTCACTTAATTTCCCTGTGCTCACAGGATGCACCTGTAAACAAACCTCGGCTTGTGTCCTTCCTGGCAAAACATTGTAAACTAAAATAAAAATATGGGACAGAATGTTTCAGGGTTACTACATGAAACTTCCATTTGTGGATGAACTTGTTCAAGATCTAGATCACCTACTGGAGGAGGGCAGGGGTGCTGCTTGTGACACAGATGACCTAGATTTGGGTATGAGACTGGGGACCTTTAGGTCTAGTATGGGAAGGATGGTAGGGCATCGCACAGGATGCTCTCCTCCTCATGGTGGTGGTTGACTGGTCTCTGCTTCACGAGCACCACCTAGGGTTGTCCAGGAGGTGCGAGCCAGTCGAGGACAGCAGCAGAAAGGGAGACATACTGACAATGAGGCATGCATACCTGTTCCATAACATACTGCACATTCATAGCCAAGTATCTTGGGAGAGGGTGAACACTAAAAACTCCTGACCCCAGCAGGATGATGTCTGCATGCATAAATTCCATGACACATGCACGTCCAACATGAGGAGCCCACTACCACAAAACTCAGAGAACACTGGAAAGGGAGACCGTTACCCCTGAATGCCCTGGGAGGGTTCCTCATGGGGCAGGTAAGGGTGTTTCTCTGGGGGTCCAGGTGGACCATGGGGCTGTGCTGTAGCAGAGAAAATGGTGGAAATGTAACAAATAAATAAAACAAAAAAAACTTGTTTAGGAGCCACAGATCGATTATGTGCCCACCACCCCCCAAACTCCACTTGGGTAAGCACTGCAACACACATCTCTCCTGCACTTGACTTTGTGGAACGGTCTTGATCAAGTGCCATGCTAGGAGCTGTTACACAGCAATCTGTAGTACCAAGAAAAACTTCAGTGACAGCAATTCTTCCACAGGTGAGCTGGATGGACACAGGTGGAGTCTCAAACTCTAGAAAGAACCCCAGACCTACAGTACCACTTCTGGGATATGTCAGTATGAGGTAACAGTGGACCACTGTGGAAGGAAGTGGGAGAGTCGGCCCTTGGTCAGAAGCTGCAGCAGGAACTGTGGCTTCACCACGCACTGCTGCATTTTTTGCACAAATGGTGAAAAATGCAGTTACTACCAGTGACAGTGTGGGTTACTGACAGGGCCCTGGCTGCTACGCTGACTGAATCCAGGGCCACCTAAAGCATGTGCTTGGCCACAGAGAACTTTATGTCCCAGATGCTAAGAGGTCCTAATGGCTATCCTCTGGCAGGCCAGGTCACAGATCAGAGAACAGTTTAAACAACTCATGGCTATACTTAGCCATCAGGGTTGCAAAATTGGCCGGATGAATGCTCAAAGCTTCTGCTGCAGACATTCTGCGACCAAAACGGTTCTGTCTCTTGGACTCCTTGTGCAGGGGCTTATCCAACTCTTCCTGCATATTGACCTTACACAGCACAGTGTCATCACTAGATCTTCTGCACAATAGGTCTCTGTAAACCTGGAGAACCCCTCCCAGTGGGACAGTATACTTGTGATTCACTCCACAAGGCGGGGCCAGGCAAGAAACCATGCACTGCCTGATGCTGAGAGTGGGACCCAGCATGGCAGGGGCAATGGGTAAGACCACTCCAGGATGTCCATCAGCGTGCAGGATTCCTTCTTCTGGACCTCCTTTTGGGAGTATCAAAAAAACAAGGACATTTTGTCCAGTAATGAGGGGAAGGAGGAATTGTCCCCCAGGGCAGGCCCATCTGTTGGCAGACTGTGGTCTGGCAGTCAGGGTATCAAGTTAAACAGTGACTTATCCAAATCAGAGTCTGGATATAAAAGCATGGACAAGGTGATGAGACCATTTAGTTAGAAAGACCACAATCAACGGGGCATGGAGTAACCCTGTCCCTCAACTAGAATCCTTGGTTGATGTCCACATCCGTGGTTGTGACGCTGGAATAGGAACTGGAATAGGTTGCTGAGGCACTGCCAGAAGAGGCAGCCACGGCCTTGCCGTACCAACCTACATTGGTCAACCTTGACCTTGGGTATATGCGTCATAAAACCACTGATGCTTTCGCCCACCTGCCATGATTATGATGATTTGGTTTTTTAACATTTTTATATTGTCTGTTTTTATTGTATTCAAATCTGTACAGCGCCTTGGTTTTGAAAGGTGCTATAGAAATAAAGATTGATTTGATTCAGCATTGATAGTTGAAGCCTGATGGTGAGAATGAGGAACTGGACAAAGGCAGTGGCAATGTCTTGAATGAGATCAAGGACATGGCCTTGTCTCCAAATGCTGATGGTCTAGTCAGCTTCTCCACTAGAGGGTCGACTACCACTAGCTTCTACTGCTGGCAGCATCAGAGTAAGAACTGGCTGAGGCTGAAAAGGTGGAGGTTCAACCAAAAGCTTGGCCAACCCAGTGTCCATGACAGAGGACTCTTCTCCCTTGGCAGTCTAGTTACTACCCAGGCCAGACAACTTGGACAACATACATATAGCAATACCTTTAGCTGCCCAGATGAATCTCTGAATGCAGACTGATAGGTCCCATGAGCGGCTTAACTTCCTCAGAGAGTGACTGACCTTGAGGGCCCTCTGGAAGGAGAGAACGTGAACTGTCCCATGGCCAACAGCATTCCCACGACTGATGTAAACTTTTCTTGTTCCTGTAGCACCTAGGAGATGACTAATTTTTTTAATGACTGAAAGGATGACAAGAAGTTACAAAAGTCCTTGTCGTCATGTGGAGTGGGATTTTCCACCATCTTCTGCCCCTTGACAATCAGCAGATGCACAACAGGGATGTCTTTGAAGGTCTAGGGGACACTGTCCTCCATGGTCACTTACTGCAAATTTATTAAAAAAAAAAGAAAAAACTGACAACATTGCAGAATCCAAATTCACAAGCAGACACTGTAAAGGAAACCTGGTCTCTCCAGCGGAAGAAATGAGCAGAGAGCAATGGGGGCAGAACTAGAGGACCGCATGACTGAGTGGTAGGTGACGTCAAGCTTTAAAGACCATTTCTGGTGATTGAGCATGCTCAGTGAAAGACTGCGTGTATGTGGATAGTGAACTAATCTAGGTAGGCAGAAACTATAGTATAAATCTAGGAGACCATCTTCCTGTACCCACATCACATTCTTAACACCTTTACACAAGCTGGGGACAAGGCTTAAAATAAAATAATAATAAAAAAAACTAAATCAGGAACAACTACGCAGTATTAGGGATGCCATCTTAAAAAGGCAGCCCTGGAGGTAAACTGCGATCAGCGATCGAACATTCTGATTTTTAATTTGTTTTAAGAGTAATATGTTAAAGGGAACCGTCCAGCTACAACTGTTCCACACCTTAGTGTAAAGGTAGTCCCCGATTAGGTTTTTTCATGCCTATGAAGTAACATTTTACCTTTTGTGCTTCTCTAGTATGTTAATTTTACCTGGTTGATCCTGCCGCCACCTCCCACCAGCATTTTGTAAATGGCAGCTCTAGAGAAGCATCCTAGAATATCCCATTGCTGATGTCAGAGCGGAGGATCAGTCACAGGAGAGTTTATGGTACCAATTAATAGCTCTGGTTTCTTCTTCACTGGTCCTGGTGCCACACCAAGACCAAATATAGACTGCCCAGTGGCTGAACAGTCTATACTTGGTTTCTTTATCACACTGGGATCAATAAAGAAGAAACTGAAGTTATGAATAGCAACATCTATTAAAAGATACAGGAAGCTCTCCTGCGGCTGACCTCTGATTCTGACGTCAGCTGCAGGAGGTTAGGAGATATGCCCCTAGTGTTACCATTCACAAAATGCCAGCTGGAGGTGATGGCAGGCTCAACCAGATAAAATGAAAATACTAGGGCAGCCCAAAAGGTCCATTTTTACTTTATCAGCAAAACTCCTAATCGGAGGGGCCGCCTGATGGCTCAGTGGTAGTGCACTGCATGTCCATATTGGTGACCCGGGTTCAGAAGCAAGCACAGATCCGCATGGGTCAGGCATCCAGGCTGAAGAGTTCTCCCAATGGGAACGTGAGTCAGATGGGGAGGGAGACAGCCCGGCACTGACGCAGTAGCAGCCCCCCACGGTGAGCTGGGGAGCTTGCTCCCTTCTGAGGGGTGGCACATGCCCCGTGTATGCTACTACATCCAAGGCTGCCAGAGGCCGTGATGGACGTTTGGGGTAGAGGGTGGGACCACTGGTAAAAAATACGGAAAAAAATGTGCATGGCTGCTGAGACTGATAGCCCCCACGGTCCTTGGGTCTCGTACCATGTGGATCCCCGCCGGCTAAGATGACGGGAAGAGTGGCAGATGAAACTGGCATGGGGCCTGATGGCAGGAGCAGGTGGAGGTAGAGGCCACACAGCTGAAAGGGAAAAAAAAAAGTCTAATTGGAGACTGCCCCAACACTAAAGTGTGGTACACTTGCAGCAAGATGTTTCCCTTTAACTGCCAAGACATGCTTGAGTAGGGCACCCTCTAGTGGAATCTGGAGACAAACATGTTAACAATCAAAACAAGTTTTGAACAGTTTCAAATAATTCAGTAAGGCTTTCCAGGGGATAACCTCCTTTAAACACCCTTCACAGGGACCAGCATTTGAATTCACCTCATGCGGTTCATCACCCAAGTTGGGGGATTATCTTAAGGTAAACAACCCTTGGTAGGGCCTTACTGCATGGTAAAACAGAATTTCACAAATGAAATGCGAAATGTCCACATTTTTCTTTAGCTGTTCCATTCCACTTTATGAACTTGGTATGGTTATATTAGGTCTAATGAAATGATTACATCAGAAAAATTAGGATTCTTGACTATATTATGCAAAAAGGAGTTTACATGAGACATATAAATTAAAAAAATTCCTCAGAGATGCGAATTGGGAGTGAAACATGGCAATGAGAAAGTAACGTATGTCTGAACGATTCCACATCCTCCACTAAATATTTTTGACTTAAATACTGCAAAAGTAGATTTAGCAGTGATATTCTGACAAATATTTAAGAAGCAGCAGTATTTGTTAGTTACAATGTAGTTTTTTTTTTTTTTTTAGCAATATGTTTGGCAAAAATATCAAGATATCCAGTTTTCTTGCATTCTGACCAATATACTATATTTTGAAGTTTTAAAAAAGTTCTTATTCCTATACCATGCCTGCCATAAAAAAAAAATCTTGGTACTGTGTCGTGTCGTTTACCCTCAGAAACATGTAGTAACAACACCTGACTACATCCACATTATTAATCTAGCATGCAGAAACATACACAGTGACGGAAGAAAAAGACCATAGGTCCATGCAGTTTAACTATAAACCCTAACAAACCCAAGACCTTCTATCTATACAGGGTTCTAACCCACACTATCAATGCCCACGCTCCCCACACTACCGCTACCATCCTGAGCAACCACTACTGTCCTAGCCATGTCTGAAACCACACTGACAGATTTGGTACCCACCACATTAACTGGCAGTTCGTTCCATGACTCCACCAGCCTTTCCATAAAATAAAACGCTCTCACTTCCTTCTTCATTCTCCCTCTATCAGTTTCCACTCATGCCCCATGTTCTTCATTTGCTAATTATGCTAAACAGTTCCTTGCAGTTTACCTTTTTCATGCATTTCAGGAACTTGAAAGCCTCTCTCATGGCTCCTCTCTGTCTGGCCTCCAGTGAGTACCTGTTCAGTGCCATGAACCAATCTTTTTAAGATCTGCCCTGCTGGCCATGACTCATTTTAGTCAACCACCGCTGCAATGTCTCCAGCCCTAGATGAACAAGTCTTGACCTTAGCGCAGGTCTTCCCATGTCCAGACATGTTTTACAAATTCAGAGCATCCTGGTATCAGCTGAAGAATGTATATTCGAAAGTTAAAAACTGCAAGTGACAGTCATCTTTAATGACTTGGGTCATTAATTATAAAATTAGCTGTAAAAGCAGTTTTAACAATATTTATGAAAACATGAATCTAAGAATGTCATAAGTACATTTTTGCCAAAATACCTACGATTAAATTTTTTTTTTTTACCAACTAACGAATACCGCTGCTTTAAGTGAGTCCAAAGTGACAAAAAAAAAAAATGTTTACAGAGTTTGTAAAAAAACAACAGGATTCTTGTAATTTATATTTCAAGCAGCAGTAGCGAAATGAAAACATGGAGTGTCTTTTTTTTTTGTTTACTATAATTTTGTTATTCTTTGATCACCTCTTAAGGCCCACTAGGCACAACTGTCTATTTTTAAGGGGGACCTGGGAGCACTGGGGAGGTTAAGTGATTTGCTCAGAATCACACAGTATCCAAGGGGAGGTTGTGGGAATCGAAACCAGGTCTGCTGAAAGTACCAAGTTCATTCATAGGTTTCATAGGATATCCAAAGTAGAGAAGACGTTAAGTCCATAATGCTTGCCAATTAATAGTATCTCCCTATATTTCTGTGCATTAAGTACTTGTCCAATCTATGTTTAAATTCTTCACAGGTTTTACAGGCCACTACCTCCATAGGAAGGCTATTCTATACTTTTTGTACTCTTACTGAAAACCAGTTATTTCCTTCTGTTTTATTGGAATATCTTGCCGGTGAGTTGTAGAAGATGTGCTCTCGTGCTATAACTTTGATCCTTGGTGTCAAAATCGAGCGGCAGGGCTGGGTCTAAAAATGCTTTATAGACCAGACACGTCTCCTCTTAGCTGACGATATTCCAAACTGTACATTCCTAACTCCTCTAATCTACCCTTATATTCCAGAGCTTGTATTCCTCTAATGAGTTTGGTTGCCCTTTTCTGTACTCTCTCCAACGCTCCAATTTGAATTTTTGACCCTGGGGCCCAAAACTGGGCACAGTACTCCATGTAGGGTCTAACCAGGGAAGTGTAAAAGGGGACTATGGCCTCCTTGTGTCTGCTCTTGATATGTCTTCTGATGCTATTTAGAACGTGACTTGCCTTTTTGACAACTTGATTACAGTGCATTTTGCAGCTTAGATCACTGGATATTCCGACTCCCAGGTCTCTTTCGTTTATAACTTCCCTTAATGTTATACCATTTAAACTGTACTTCTGTTTGTGTTTTTTTGTACCTAAGTGCATTACAGTGCACTTATCAGCATTAAAAGTGAGTTTGTGTGTTATTGCCCACTCTTCCAGTTCTCCCAAGTCTTTTTGAAGTGTACCTGCATCCTTACTATTGTTTACATGTAGGCCCAGCCTGATGTCGTCTGCAAATTTAGACACCCAGATCTCTTCCTTGGGTTTCATAGAAGATATATAAATATTAAATAAGACTGACCCCAAAACGGAACCCTGTGGGACTCCACTAGTAACCTCTGACCAGTCTGAATAAGTACCTCTGATGCACACACTGTTTCTTATCAGTGAAACATGACACAATCCATTTAGTGACGTTACCTGGGATGCTATGTTCTATTAGGGAATCAATTAGTTCCCCATGAGGGACATTTTTGTCAAATGCCTTAGAAAGGTCGAGAAAGATTACATCCACTGACATTACATCGTCCAATGAACTGCTCGCCTTGCCATAAAAATCCAGGAGATTTTTCTGACAAGAGTGTCCTTTGATAAAGCCACGCTGTGTGTGGTCAACATCTCCCCTGGCATGTATATGTTGTACCATATGGTCCTTGATGATCCCTTCCAAAACCTTCCCTAGAACAGCTGTCAGGATTATGGGCCTGTAGTTCCCTACTACACGTTTTGACCCTTCTTATGTATTGGAATCACCTCTGCTATTCTCCATATATCTAGTACTTCTCCTAATTTCAGAGATGCCTAAAATATGTCTGTAATAGGGCCTGCCATCTCATTTGCCAGTTCCTTGATAATTTTGGGGTGCAATCCATCTGGTCCCTGAGCTTTATTCTGGTCCAATTTAAGTAACCACTCCTTGACGTTGCTATGGTCAATGGTTAGACAAGGTTTGCCCATTAATGGTAGGTGATTTTTAGCACTACAAGATTTATCACTGTAGACTGATGCAAAGAAGTTTTTAAACTTAGTGGCCATTTGTCCATCATCAGTAATAGAACAGCCATCTTCCTTTTTAAGTGGTCCAATAGTTTTAGCTTCTCCCCTTTTGTTATTAATATATGAATAAAAAGATTTATGGTTATCCCTAACTTTACTGGCCAAACGCAGCTCATGATTTTTCCTAGCCTGGGCTATTACTTTCTTTGCTTGTTTGAGGGTTTTGTGGTATATATCCCAGCAGGCAGCATGCCCACTTTTCTTGGCCCTTACATCTGCCTTGTTTTTAGTGTTTCACAGCTCATTATTCTATCCTCTAGGTTATACTGTCAGCCTTGAAGGCATGCTTCACTCAAGGATCTCAGTGTAATGCGTTAAAGAACCCAACACCAATGGAAAACTTTTTATAATTTTAAATATAATTCAGGTTATTTTTAATATTTGTTCTGTATTCTTGCCCCGTTTCTTTATTACTGATGATACTCAAATGAAAACAACATCGCTGGCCCTAGAGTTCATCTGCTCTGGCTGCTTGTCTACCCCCAACATCATAATCCTCAACTTATGACATCATAACTATCTCTGCAGCAACACACTGATGTCAGAAACAGAACTGTGATGCCAGATGTAGGTAAGCAGTCAAAGCAGGTATAGTTGAAATCCTCTTGTCATGCAAATATCCCTAGTAATAAATAACAGTACTAATTACAGAAAAGAAATAAGAAATCTATGCTGAATTGTGTTTAAATATACCATTTTTTTTCAAATTTGTCCCAACAATGTCAGGAGTTCTTTAAAACAACAATACAATGAAGTGTGGTAAAACAAATCAGATCTTTTCCTTATTTCCATTTCATTTTCACCTTAAGATTCACATTATCATTCAGGATTGCCATAGCTGCCACCTTCCTCCAGCCAGGAGGACAGCGGTACAGTGGCCTCCACTGATGACGCCAATGCTAAACTGTGATCAGGCACAGCAAGGGCTATGGAAATATTTGATGCCCAATACTGCCTCCCACTTCCTCCCTGGAGCAAAGCGTCTCAGCTCGGTGACACGCCTGACTTCAGCTGCCCCCAGTATGGATTTCAGAACTCGCATACAAACTCTGATCTCCAAGGTGGACCTTTCCTTTCATTTTTAGACATCTTCTCATTTCTCTTACTTGTATCAGTTTTCAAACTGGTCAATATAAAAGAAGTTTTTAAATGGTCTACATAATTTATTTCTAAAACAAATAAAAAATGAGGGTTACTAACCTGTAACTGTAGTTCTAGGAGTGGTATATAGTGCACATCCACACTGTTAGTCTTCCTTTTCCCTTTAATTCCAGCGGAATGTCTCACCACCCACCGGGCAGTATACTCTTCTGCACTGCCCTGTGATGTCAGATCTTGCTCACTGGAAGCAGGGATCTGTGCGTCACTTGCCAGGGGAGGTGGAGTGGGTTGTGTTGATGTGTACCATGTGCCACTCCTAGGACTATGGTTAGAAGCGCGTAATCCTCATTTCTTGGCAAGTGGATATGGTGCAATATCCACACTCTGGCATACTCCTAGCATTTCTCTGAGGAGGGGGAATGGCATGCACCACTACTTGATAAATAGAGACTGGAGGACTGAGGTCTCAAAACCAGCGTACTGGTGTGACTCAAGGTTGATGTGGTAGTGGGAAATTAAGGTGTGTGTGGACTTCCAGGTAGCAGCCCTGCAGATCTCCTAGACAGGGACGTCCCTGGAAGCAGCCACAGAGGCAGCGGTATGTCTGGTGGAATGAGCTCTTAGCCCTACGAGAGGCTCCTTAGCAGTCTACCTGGGCAGGTGTCTATGTAGGAGACAATCCACTTGCCAACTGTCTGCTTTGCTGCTGGTCTGCCAGGTGCAGCTTCAGTGTCGGTGACAAACAGCTGGCGAACCTCTCCTCGAACTCCAGTCATGTGCTCCCTATAGCAGGCGAGCGCTCGCCTCAGGTCCAAAGTACGAAGCTCGTGTTAGGCCTCCGAGGTTGGATTGGTGAAATACACCGTGAGGTTAATCATCTGGTTAAGGTGAAACTCTGACACAACCTTCAGGAGAAATTTCGGGAAGGGGCGAAGGACAAACTCAACCTTGTCATTGTGGAATACCAAATTAGTGGACTCCACCGAGAGTGCCTGGAGCTCACTGATTCTTCTGTCAGAGGTGACAACAACCAAGAAGGTGGTCTTCCACAATAGTGTGAAATGTCACACCTGTGCATCAGTTTGAATGGCTTGCCCATGAGCACTGCCAGTACCAGAAACAAGTTTCAAGGTGGTGGTTCATGCATCAGCGGGGACAGGTGGTCAAGGCCTTTCAAAAATGCCTGACCACCTTCTCCTGTGCCACCACTGGCATACCAGCCCACACCCGGTAAGCAGAGATGGCTGCTAGGTGCACTCTGAGGGTTGTCAATCTCAGACCCAACTGAGAAAGTGACTGTAGGTAATCCAGAATGCGAGCCAGAGGGCAAGCCAAGGGAGTCTAGCTCCTTGCCCTGGCACCAAATGGAAAACCTCTTCCATTTGAAGGTGTAGCACTGATGGGTTGACTCTTTCCAAGAAGCCTCCAACAGTGCCAAACCTTGTCGGTGAGACCCAAAGCCAGGAACTCTAGTCACTCAGGAACCAGGCTGTCAGATGCAGTGACTGAAGGTCTGGATGCTGGACAGGTCCGGGCATATGGGCACTCACCACAGAGGCCTGCTGGTGAGGCTGAGGAGATCTGGGTACCACAATTGGCATGGCCAGTCTGGGGTTACCAGGATCATTTGCGCCTTGTCCCTTTGCACCTTGACCAACATTTTGTGGATCAAGGGAAAGGGACGGAAGACATAAAGAAGGGCCTGGGGGTTCGGGACCTCGTGTAGGTATCCCCCATCAGTGTTCCACACCGTGGGGGGCAGACGTAGAACAGCCTGAGCTTGGCATTCTCTCAACAGGCAAACAGCTCAACCAGGGGAGTGCCCAACTAAGAGAACAGGTGGTACACCACCTCCTTGATGCAGGGACCACTTGTGAGATGCCTAACCCACACGGTTAAGGGTGTCCACAAGGTGGCTGGACACTTCGGCTACATAAATCACCAGGAGAATGGCATGCAAGCTGTGCACAATGGTCCAGCTGCAGAGGACTTCCCGACACAAAGGAAAGGAATGCGTTATCTGCTTGTTCAGACAGTACATGGTCGTGATAGTGTCCATCTGGACCTGTATGACTTCACCATGAACAAAGGGAGTGAATTCCATCAGAACAAGGTGCACCGCATGGATCTCCAGCAGGTTGATGCGATAACAGGACTCCTTGGGAATCTAGAGTCCATGAGCCCTGAGGTCCCACATGTGTACTCCCCATCCCACCAAAGACGCGTTGGTTGTCAGGGTGAAGGTCAATTCTGGATGGATAAATGGGAATCCTTCCTTCAGATGTTTCTGGATGTGCCACCACTGGATGGCATCCCACACTGGCTTGGTCACCGTGACTGGCTGGTTCAGGTGACCAAGGCACTGAGACCACTGGTGGGCCAGCTCTCACTGCAGGTGACACATCCTCTAGTGGGCCCATTGGACCATGCTGGTACAGGATGCCATGTACCCCAGCAGCCACAAGAAGTCCTGGAAAAGGTGCGAGGTCTGCAGGGAGTCTGGCCTATTAGGACTCTAGGTATGTCCTGATAAATGGAATCACCTGTGAAGGACTGAACTCGGACTTGGCCAGGTTGACCAGAAGTCCCAAGTCTCAGCAAGTCTACAGGGCCACAACCCTGGACCACGCCACCATCTCCTTGGATGGCCCGTCTATCAGCCAATCATCCAGGTATGGGTAGATCCGGACTCCCCAGTGTTGCACCACTGCAATGAACTTGGTGAAGACCCTGGGGGGCCAAAGACAGGCTGAAAGGCATGACCTGGAACTCGTAGAGGATCCATCCTCGCAGAACTGAAGGTACTGCCAGTGGAACAGATGGACTGGAATGTGGAAGAAGGCATCCTGGAGGTCCAGAGAGCAGAACCATATGCTGTGCTACAGGGATGGAATGATTTGGTTTAGAGTGCCCATCCAGAACTAGTACTTCCTCAGTAACTGGTTGGGACTGTGGAGATCCAGTATGGGGCATCAGCCCCCCTATCCATCTGGGGACCAGGAAGTATCTGGACATGAAGCCCTGGCTATGTCATGGGGACACAGGCTATGACTTTCTCTAAAGGCTGAGCAATGTCCTACCTGAGGGTGGACAGCATGTCCTGCAACACCACAGACTCCCAAGGGGTGTGGGATTGGTACGGTGGAAGAGGCTCAAAGTTGAGAGACAACCCCACTGCCTACCATTTCTAGCAGCCCTTTTGTTCAAGGTGATGGTGGACCAGTAGTGCCAAAAATGGCATAGTCGATTCCCCACCAATAACTGTCTGGATGGCCGGGAGGCAGATACCCCCCAATCCATCTCTAGGCAGGCTTAGAGAGGGCCCCGGCCCTGGCACCAGCTGCTGGAGAGGCACCACTGCCCCTAACCCCAGGCTTTTTGGAGGCCTGGCTGGCAAACTTAGACTTAGGATGCCAGACCTGCGATTGCTGCGGTATGGCCTGCTGGGACTGAAAGGGCTGAACCTAAATGGGATTCTTCTTCAGCCTCTTTCCCAACTAGTCTTTCTGTTAGAACGTCACAGAATCGAGGGTTGCACTGGACTTTGCAATCCAAGTAAGGTGCACTTCCACCCCAGCGCCGAAAAGGTTAGTGCACAAGAAGGGGACATCGACCAATTTGTGCTGGGTGTTGGGTGTAAAGGTGGAAATTTGCAGCCAGGCCCTGCGATGCATGGCAACAGCTGTAGCCATGGACCTGGCGCAGGAGTCACCTATGTCCAAAGCCATCTGAAGCTGGTTTTTGGCCAGTGCTCAACCCTGGTTTCTGACCACCTTAACCGCTACTGTAAATCTGCAGAAAGCTGGGGAGGACATGGTCAAGGACACCCACCAGGGCGTGATCAAAGTTGGCCATCATCAAGCTGTAACCTGCCTGATGGGAGACCCAGGGAGGACACAGTGTATACTTTCTTTGCTGCATGGTCCTGCTTCTTGGACCCCTTGTAAGGGGGCTTGTCCACATCACCAGTCTTGTGGAAAACTCAGTCAGCCATCAATCCCTCAGCTGAAGGATGGTCTGAAAAAATGGATAAAGAACTGGTCGAGGACGTGGATCATATCGGCCAAGGGTGTTGCACAGGAGGCTGGATGCTGCCAGACCTCCAGCGCAGGGCTCCAGGATAGCCTCTGCCACTGGGAAGGTGACCCCTGGGAATCATCCCAATCCAGGATTTCTGTAAGGGGTACTTGGCCTGCTTCTGGACCAGTTCCAGAGAGTAACTGGAGCATAGCCCTGAAGGACACTGGATCATGGTCAGTGGTGAGCTCTTCAGCCAATTCATGGTCAAAGGCTGGGGTCCTTAAAGACTGCATGGAGGACCACTCAGAATCTAAAGACTCCTCAAAGACTGCCCTCAGCTGCTTTTCACCATGAACTACTCTGGACTCGTCCGAGTGGGTAATCTCTACTGACAGCCAACCTCGTAGGCCACTTGCCAGGCAGGAGGCCTTGGTAGGGGCTCCTTGTAATGGTTGCCTAGGTGGTGGTTCCATCCTAATCAGTGGAGAGAACAGCGCCAGAGAAACCAAGCATGGCAGACTGGGGCCGGCCAGACCGAGGGTAACCAGGGAAGCGCAGATGCCTGGGGAAGGGGCCTACCCTGCCAGAGGACCCATTGTTGCCATATCAGCTCCTCATAGCACCAAAGCAGTCTGTGATGGAGCCCCTACCTATCTGAAGATAAGAAGAGGAGTACCTGCGGCGCATCTGGGCCGAGGGTCAAGAGCGGGAGCACGAGGATTTCCTCTACAGACGATCTCGACTGAGGCTGAGATCTTGATCGAAAACTGGATCTTCAACGGTAAGGAGAGCTGGGCAGTGGGGCCATGTAAATAATATAAACTGGCTCCTGCCATGAAACTCCAGAAGGAGGCAACTCCAGGAAAGAGACAGTCTGGTCCACCGACTGCTACCGACCCTCCTGGGAAAGGGTTGAAATGACCGGAGTCCTGGAGGCAGAGTCATCATCTATCCCCTCAGACAAAGGGTCGAGAAAGATCTCAACCACCTGGTTGGCCTGTGTCATCGCCAAGAAGCCCAACGGGGTTACCATGGAAATAGTGGCCTGGCCTTTGACCAACACAGGCTTGGTCAAAGCCAAGCACTCGAAGGCTGTCGAGGGAATCACGGAAGCAGAAAGAGCATGCTTGTTCCCAGTCCCACAACTGATGGTGGGATTTTTTCAACTTTTTCTTTTCACCACAGAAGGGCCCTCCCCGAGGGTCTAGAGGGATTTACACATTTCCCCCGAAAGAGTCCCTTGAAGGACGCCCAAACGCTGGCCCCAACTGAGAGCAGCACAGATGCCAGCGAAGCACCCACTGCAGCCTGGGCTGCCACCTCTTCCACGGTCACAAGCTGGGCCACCAAGCCCAATGTTGCAGGCACCACCTTATGGGCATCCTTTGAGCGGACCGGGAGGTCCCGTTCATGTGAACAACTGAGGAGGAGGTGCGCGTAACAATTCTCAAGAAATAAGCACAAGAGAGTTTTGCACAGGCCTAAGCATCATGCTCTGTCCTGAAGCAGTAGATGCACGATAAGTGTGGTTCCGTCCTGGATATTTTTTGGATGCACTGGATGCAACACTTTAAACTAGAACCAGACTGGGCTTTTTCTTTATCTATTCTCACAGCGAATACTGAACGCTGACAGAGCACTCAGGATTCACAGAGGCATACATCACACATGGAGCTACAAAGGGGGAGACCTGACTCTTTCAGTGGAAAGGAAGATCTGATATCATGGGGTGCTGTCGATGACTATACCACCCAGATCGGTGGAAATAGCTTAGCCCAAAGACGTTCTGCCTGGAATTAAAGGGGAAAGGATGAATGCCAGAGTGTGGATGGTGCACATGCCTCATGAAGTTCTGTTGTCTACCCATCCTTTCTACCTCACAGCCATGCCGGCTGGTTGAACTGGTTTCTATACATCCTGCATCAGGGCAGGGTTATTCAGATATTCCAGCAGCACCCACTTCAACTAACTGGGAAGTTCCACATCAGGTCTGGCAAGGGAGGAGAACTGAGAAAAAAAAGGCCAAAAAAAAAGAAGCAAATGTAAAGTGATCTACCAGAATATCCAGGAAAACATTTAAAAAATATAGGGGGAAAAAAGTTCTTAAAAATGTAATATTTAGACACATACAGCTAACATTCCTGTAACTGTCTTTATAGCTTCCAGTCTTTTTTTTTTTTTTGTTACTGAGACCATCTCCATGAAAACAAGATCTTTGTCCCCTGTATTTCACATTCTCCTCCTGCTGTTCCCTCATAATTGTTTGTTTCAGACATCAGTGTCTGTTGCTCAGGGGTAAACATACCTCTCAACTTTCGCACATTACGAGGTATGTCACTCATTTTATCTCTCAGAAACTCTCTGACATTCCACACAGGCAAATGAGATTTTAAGCGGAAATGTATAATATAAGATGCTACATTATCAGCAAGCATTACATAACATTAGTACACTTACTTCCACAGTGTTTTCAGCTTGCAGTGTCATGTCTGATGATGTGTCACATCTTGTCACACATTTGGGTCATGAAACGTTGAGAGGTATGGAGGGAATAGGAGGATGAGCTGAAGACTGCGGACGCAAGATGCTGCTTTGATGCCAGTGTCCACAGTAATAAATGAGGACAGAGAACTACTGAAAATAAAAGATAATGCATACTTGTGCCTGAATACTATATATTTTGGAATGTTTCTGGGACATCGGAAAATCACAGTAACATGTTGAACTTCTGAGTAATCGCTTGCAACTAATCTTTTTGTAGACAGTAATGTTATTGTAATGTTGCATTTAACTAAAAAAATAACTATGTACAACAATTTAAGTACAAAGACAATGAATGTGCGTGCAATCAGTGCGAGCATTTTTTTTTTTAAAAACACTGATCATCGTAAAATGCGCTATTAACACGGCCAAAAACCCTGTACGTGAAGGACTTGCTCATTTTAAAATGTAACAAAAATAACAATGTTGATAAAGAAAATAAACCCAGCAACGCATGCACCAATTCTAGGTTCCCCTTCCCTATTCTGCTGCTTACAACTCTGAGGATAAACTGAAGGAGCAGTATCCCCAAGCTCCATTTCTTAGACTTTCGAGTTCCTTCACGTGCTGTCTGACCGCACACCAGGTAAGTGGTTTTCATATTTGTAATTCCCCAACTCTTTTAAACACAGAAACATGGACAAGCAAAAATCATTTTTTTTTTTTTTTTTGGGAGGGGGAGTGGTTAGGTGACTAAGTCACTAATGAAATAGACATATTCATTTACAGACATGCCTTCACATTGTATACTGTACTATCATTTTACAACACTGCTGTGATATGACAGAAGGATATTACATTCAAAAAGCTGGTGAAAAACCCAGAAATAAAGAATAAGAGTGCCAAAAAGACAAAATAATAAAACTACCAGTACAATACAGTCCACGTCATATTTTACACTTGCCTTTACAAATACGTCTTAGATTTCGTCACTCAACTATAGCACAGCAAATACAAAACTGAATAACTTAAAAACCACTAACGGTTAAGGTGACGCAAATTAAAACTCTATTATATGTAATTTCTACAGTATATTAAAAAGACCAAGAAAACACCCCATTTCCAAGTTTTGCAGACGGGTGTTTCTGCCGAGTTTAAAAATGTTTTTTTTTTTTAAACCAATACCTGATTTACCACAATAAAATGCTTCTTTTTGCAGTTTTAGAGTCTATAAAATCCGTTAAAATTTTTAACGGTATTAGTTCAATTAGTGCTTTCATTGAGCTTACACTGTAGGAGTGGCCTACACAAATTCATAGACAAGATCATACACTTAAAAAATGGAGTGTCCATCTAAAAACATAAAGCCAGTAAAGAAACGGCCAACTAACATTTACTCAAGTACACAGAACAAGTGCATTAGCATGCAGCTGGACTTTTTGTCTTTCTTTTATGGTTCGACAGCTGTAATCTCTGACAAAATTGAAGTCTTTAAAGGCCTAAATAAAATATTAAGCACCTTCGGTCCCCTTAATCTTCCACCTTTACACAAATTTTAGTGCAAAGAATTTCAGGGTAAGGACTTCCAGCATCAACTGGCAGTAGCAGCAGATGTCCTGCGGTAAAGAACACACAAAAACTGACAGAAATCTGCTGCCAGTTAACTGCAGACATAACCCCAAGGTTGGGTCTACTTGCGTTTAGGCACAGGATTAGTAAAAAGAGAACCCCACTTTTCCCATCACAGCAAGGAAAGTACAGTGGAGTGTATTATGTGTTTGCCTGAGCTCCTTCAATTGTGTTTTGGTATGCATTATTAATTACTGTATACCTCAACTTTCTGTATGATTTCTCTTACCATTTCCAGCCTGCTGGCTAGGATGGACTTGTTCATAATCTGCATATGGAACAAACCTTAAACTCTCTGCAAGCAGCAACAGTGCGAGTCCTCAGTTTTGAACAGAGGCAAGAATCAGACCCTAGGCGTGATTACTGTGCAGTACTGCAATGTGGTGATTTGAATACTGTATCAATTTCAGGAGGGCGGAAACCCTGATATGATTACATCTGGTGATGTCACAATGTGGCTTGTATCACTTCCAGAGAAGCACTGATTGTGTAACAGACGGGTCCCACTGTCAGTCTAGTCATTCACCTACCATGCAATCGTACCAGGGTTTACCTATGTTCAGGTCTGACTCTCATGATGACTTCATAAAGCTCCTTCTCGCTCTTAATATAGTGCATGCAGTGATACGAATATGACGTCAAACTACTCAACATTTTGCCATTATGAAACACTTTTTCCATTTTTCCACAGCCCTATACTTGGTTTCATTTCTGAATGCCTAATCCAAATAAACTTGCCCCCTCCCCGGAAAAATTGCGAATATCAAAAGTAGAAGGAGAGTCCCATGAACATCACCCAATTAAGAGTTTAAAAAAACCCCGATCTTCTACTTGTATGAAACTCCCAGCGAGAAGCAAAATTCCAGAGCTGGGTACTGTTGATTGTCTTCACTTAGGAAGTTGACAGGCAGCTGAGGTTTTCTTGATGCAATTTTAAGAGAATATACAGTATAAATAACAGCCAATGGGGGGGGGGATGTTGTACAGTATTTCAGTGTTAAGATGAATCCCATGAGTTCCTGACGTTACGATCCTGTAGAGTGCAAGCTGGGGACGGGGTAAAATTTGGAAATCCGGCTCTGTGCAGACGGGTTAAGGCATTCCGATTCGCCACTCATTTTAAAGAACATTTCCTGCTCTTGCAGTTTTCTGGCAAACTCCTCTTCCAGTGCCTATAGAAGGAATAAAACAGTTACAATTAACAGTTGTTAACTCCTAAACATAATAAAGTGAAAAAAGCAGTTTATATTTTTGGCCACCAATATGGATCCTTACGGTTCAGTTTTCCTTCCAAATCTGTTTATATGGTGTCACATTTTCTCTCTTTTTTTTTATTCAAGTGTTTCTGCTCCTAAAGCCGAGGCAGGGTGGGCTCCCCTCAGCTCTGTTCTCATTGCTCCTCACTGACTACTACCTCCCTAGTCTGTGTACCCTCAGGGCCTCTTCCCATGATGGGGTCATGAGGAGGAAGGCTATCCTGCCCCCACCTCAGAGTAACATATCTGGTGCTCGTCTGACAGTGTCCTGGTGATGGAGTAGCTGGGGTGTCGTAACACAGAGCATTATGCATGCCCGCCTCGCCATCCATTTTCCTCCAGGTTTTGTCATTGATTCCCTGCTGGGGAAAGCATGCCAGCTTGCACATATGGAGGAATGGGTGCACTGTGGAAGTCCTGAAGCTCTCTCCCTTCTTTGCCACTCCAGACCTGCATTGCCACCAAGCCTCCACCTGGTGGCAGTCACGAACATCTGAATGTGCCAGCAGATAAAGGCCTCACAGTTTATCTAGTCTGCTTGAGTGTGCAGTTCCCCGTGTTTACAGGGGGAACTACTCTCCATGTCCCCCTTGACCCCTCTCAAATTTTTCTTTATTTATTTTAATTTTGATGATCGAGTAGGCCCACTGAAGAAAAAACTGTCCCTTTTTTGGTTTTTGTTCTGGAGACCCCATCTCCGCAAAGACATAGACAGAGTGGAGGCTGTCCAGAGGAGGGCAACCAAAATGGTTCAGGGTCTGCACCAGAAGATATATGAAAAAAGACTAAAGGAGCTTAATATGTATACCCTTGAGGAAAGAAGGGAGAGAGGGGACATGATAGAAACTTTCAAATACCTCAAGGGAATTAACAAAGTCCAAGAGGGTAGCATCTTCCAGAAAAAGAGATGTGCAAGAACAAGGGGGCACAATTTGAAGATAGAAGGGGGATGGCTCAGAAGTAATGTGAGGAAGTATTTTTTCACTGAGAGGGTTGTGGATGCGTGGAACAGCCTCCCTGAAGAGGTCGTGGGGTCAAGAACAGTGGGGGACTTCAAGAATGCATGGGACAGGCATAGGGCAGTCCTAGTGGGGGGTAGGAGGAATTAAGCTGTTGGTTAACTAGGATCTGCAGCTTATCTGTTAGGTAGGAAAATGGGCAGACTAGGTGGACCAAGCGGTCCTTATCTGCCGTCAAATTCTATGTTTCTATGTTTTTCAGTGGCAAACCAGGGAACCTAAGCATTCCATAATTAATACATTGTAAAGACATAGGCAATACAGATTAAAGTTCCTGTATACAGAAATATAGTTACAATATAGAGAATAATGGATGGGTAGCTGGTTATAACGAGGATTTTAACCCCAAGTGGTGGGATGCCAATGAAACCCTGAGAGCGAGGCTCAAGGGGTTTATGAAGACATCCACCCGAGGAGTGTAAATCTGAGTTTTTAACAAGCTGCCCATCCATTTTGTACAATTTCTGGTTTGTATTTTTTTGGCCGCTCAAGCACATACAGATTGGAATTGGCAACTTGCTCCGCAACAAATAAAAATAATGTTATTTAAAAAGGTAACTAAAAGCAATTGGTATGCCTATGTTTAGAATAAGCAGGGTTTTTTAAATACAATTGAAAGTTTCAGCGTCTTGTTGGGATTTTTTGTTATTTTTCTTCGTGGCGTTGCCATGATGATTGGCATCTTGTTTTAAGGTCTTGCGTTACCTCAAAGAGAGCAAGAGTTTACTCTATGTGTTAGGATCTTGTGAAATTTTACAAAGTAGGTGAAAGTACACCTCCTTTAGACGTCCTCTTCATTGTCATCCAGCAGCAGGGGTCTTCATCTTTTTTGGAGGTGGGCAGTTGTGACCGTAACTGCGAGTAGGAAGTGGTGTATTGTAAGGTGTGTGTGGCTCTTACTGCTTAAGGGAGAAAGCCAGCGCATGAATGTCATTATAACCAGCTGGTTATAACGACAGAATTATAACCAGCTGGTTTTAACGACAGAATTATAACCAGCTGGTTATAACGACAGAATTACAACCAGCTTTCTCTATGGGAAAACCAGAAACCAGTTGTTATATTTAAATATCACCTCCTCCCCTCCCCGCTGCTTGCAACATTCTCCCTCACCCTGTCCCAGCATCTCCTGACACTGTCAAGCATGTTTAGGGATACCTCTGGCAACTAATTTCACTCAGCCACCAACCTCTCGATGAAAATCCTCCATCTCATCTCCCTCCTGAACATTCCCCCCACCAACTTTCAGCCGTTACCCTAGCGGTCTTGTTTCCACTAAAGCTGAAGAGGCCCTTGGTGCTAACCCTGTTTATAGCTTTAAGGTACTTGAAGGGCTCAATAATGTCACCCCTCCCCCTTCTGTCCTCTAGAAAGTACATGTTGAGCCCTCTGAACCCCTCCTCGTAGATGTTGCCTTTTTGACTCTGGATCATCTTGGCTGCCCTTCTCTGGACCATTTCCAGCAAGATGATATCCTTCTTGAGATGAGGGCACCAATAGTGCACACTGTACTTTAGGTGTGGTTTCACTAGAGACCTGTACAGTAGAATGACTGCGACCTTCCTCCTGGTAATTCCTCTGGCTATGTAGCCCAGCATCCAATTTGCTATGGCCACAGCTTTCCTGCAGTGTGCCGAGTGTTTCTGGTCACTCATGATAATTACACCCAGGTTCTTTTCTTCCTGTGACCTGGTTACCTGCACACCACCTAATCAGTATTTATTTCCTGGGTTTTTTGCTCCCAAGTGCATAACTTCACACTTTTTTTAGCTCTGAATCCCAGTTGCAAAATACCAGAGCACTTCTCTAGCCTAGCCAGGTCTTCCCTGAGTTCCTGTCTCCCCTTTTTCACGTCCACCCTCCCACAGAGCTTTATGTTCACAAGCAGAGCTTACCCTTGATCCCATCCGCGATGTTACTAATGAATGTGTTAAACAGCACAGGACCAAGTACAGAGCCCTATGGGACCCCACTGGTCACAGGCCTAGCCTCTGAGAATCTCTGCCCCCCCCCCAAACTCCCACCTTTTGGCTTTTGTCCAGCAGCCAACTTATGACCCACCCAACAAGCTTAGCCCCCACACTCAGGTTTTCTAGCTTCATGACCAGTCTCCTGTGAGGTACAGAGTCGAAGGCCTTGTTGAAGTCCAAATACAGGACATCAACCGCTTGACCCTTGTCCACTGTCCCGGTGACCCAGTCGAAGAAGTTCCCATATACTGACCCATCAGAAGTCCCACTCTTCCTGCTTTCATCCCTGGCATGCATTCTACCCTCCTACGAGCTTGCACTTGATGCTTTCCCTTCCCATTTCACCCCCTTCACTACTGACCTAAGATTACTACAACCTCCCTTCTCCATCCTGGGCCCTCCCACCTCTCTGTCTGTTCTGCTGGCGACTTCCACCTACTGCCCCTTTCCCATCTTGTTCCTCTTGTATTCCCCCCACCCCAGCTATCCCCTTCTCCATCCCTCCTCCCAAGACCCCCCAGCACACCCCATCTTACCTTTTGCTCATCTCCTAGCCTGCCCTCTACCCTTCTCTTCTGCTCCCCCAATCCCACCCTCGTTCTCCCTTGTCCCCTCCTCTGCTCCACCTGCCCTCCACCCTAACCCTGAACTCAGTTCCCTTGCCCTTTCTCCCTACTTCCTGGCACCCTTCCCCTAACTCCATCCTTCCCTATCTCTCTGTCCCTCTGCATTCCACCAGGTTCCGCCTCTTCCCCTATCCAGTGGAAGGAATCTGATCTGCATTTGCAACTCTGGAGATGCTCCCAATTACCCCTCCCCCATCAGCCTTACTTCTTCCCTTTACTGTGTTATTCACCCCCCTTCCTGGGCCCTCTCTCCTGCGAGGTGAGGGGGACCCCTGCTCCTGAGCACTGTTCCTTCCTACCCCAGTCCTGCCCTCCCCTCATGCCCATTCCTGCTTCCCTCCCTTACCATCCTCCAAATCCCTGCATCCTCTCTGCCACTCCCATCATCACCCTATAAATCCCCCCTCCACCAGCACACCTATTTCCTGCCTCAGCTGTCACACCTCCACCTGCAGCTGTCTAAACTGCCTGTAAACCAGGCATCCCTCCATCTCCATGAATGCTCCCAGAAACACTACCGCTCCACATCCCCTGCACCTCACAACCCTTCCTGCCCCCTTCCCACATATTAAGTTAGTAGGCCCCCAATAGTGTACTTGGGTAACCCTCTTAATCTTCTGTAGCTCCCAATTAGGACTATTTGCAGGCTTGCTTCAGCAATGTGTTATATTCCTTTCTGCCTGCTAACTCCCCAGTAGGCTGACCCTAGATAGGGAGCAGTTGAAATTCCACCTAATAATATCCCTGTAGGCTGACCCAAGAGAGGGGACTCTGATAGCCCCTAATGCCACTGTTACTACCAACTGCCTACTCCGGAGACCATCCCTTGATAGGGAACATCTGAAACCCTTACTGAACCCCTATGTATACTTCCCTTACTTATCCTACCTAGAAACATAGAAGTTGATGGCAGATAAGGATCGTCTGGCCCACCTAGTCTGCCCATTCCCTGCCCTTCTTTGAGCAGCATGGCCTGCAGTCCTCCCTGTGGATGTCCTCCCGTTGCCACTAAGTTAGCTGCCACACTACTGCTTCATGGCACTCACATCTCTGGGTTACTGGGTGGAGGTGAGAACCCTCACTCCCTGACAGAGGAGAGGAGTCCATCAGATGCTCAATCCTCTTCCCCCAGGCCAGCTCCCAGCCACCAGAGATTACTACCAATTCTGAGTCACCATGGTTGTGGGCGGTAGCGCTATCTCTGAACCACGGGGCCTATGGTGTCACATTTCATTTTATGGTCGCTGTGTTAGAGCTTGCTGTATGTTTTGTGGCCTGTAGTTAGTTCTGATGTCTCCAGCGTTTCATAAAATCAGGAAGCGGTGCCTGTTCTGTGCTGGGTCATCTTAATCACAAGACAAGGGATGTGAAACAGCAGGATTTTCAGAAGGACCCATCCATGATCCTCCGGACACGATTTTCAAAAGGAAAATCTGTCCAAACTGTTAGATCAGCTATTAGATGGTCTAAACTATGTCTGCATTTCCCACCCAAAAAAGCCACAAATGCTGAATAAGACACAAATAACATTTGTGGCAATGTTTTTTTTACTGCAAACTGTAACTTTTTGTTGCACATGGGCATCTTTTGAAAACAGCAGCAGGACTGCTTACACACAGAGTTGGGTGGATGCAGACAAGCACAACATGCATTGCGTCCATATCACCCTTTTGCCCCAGTGTTTAAATAAAGCCGAGGACATTGATAGAAAACCTGGGGGCAACGATTAGGCATTATAAATCTAGCAGCACTACAACAGACTTAAAACAGACAAAGTGTATCTTACAAGGCAGGGACATAAAGGGCATTCTAAAATGGAATTAAAATGGTATAGGTGCAGCACTTTTAGTGTAACAGGAAAAACAGGTCACTCACCTGTAACAGTAGTTCTAGGAGTGGTATATGATGTTCATTCACACTAACAGGCAGTGTCCTTTCCTTTAAGATGATGCCAGAAAGTCTTAAAGCTGGCTCCTCCCACCCACCCAGGTGGAAACTCCCTCAGCTCCACGCCATGATGCCAGATCTTGCCCACTGGAAGCAGTTGTGTGTGCCAAAGCTAGGGGGAGGTTGGGTGGGTCCATGTGGATGAACATCATATACCACTCCTAGAAAGTACAGTTACGTAAAAACTTACCATAACAGTAGAGCTTTGAGAAGTGTCTCTTGCAGTAGGTAATACTTTTGGGTACCCTGCAGAGGTCGCTGTGGTGCACCGTAGCTCTTCTAGCAGTTTTTCACTAGGGACCGCCCACGTATGACATCAGCTTCCTGTTTCCTATTAGGTGTGGGTGGTCCCCGGTATCCTCAGTTCCCCCGCCGGATTCAGCTCGCAAAGTCAGGACCGAGGGGAAGCCGAGGTTTCATAGGTAATTTTCAAGCTAGCAGACTTGCGTCCATAATTGCTTGGCAAACACCAAATTAGAATTGAGTTTTTATTTTGCTGAAATGTTGGTCAAAGTTAACTTTGAAGTTATTCATACTTGGGCTGTCCACGAGTGCTAATGGAAGCGCATTCCAAGGTACCACCACCCTGAATTGCCGAGTACCTAGAAGCCAGTATGGCACAGGACCCAAGGCAGCATGGGTTCACAGCGGGAAGGTCATGTCAGACGAATCTAATAGATTTCTTTGACTGGGTGACCAAAGTAGTAGACCAGGGAAGTGGCTGTGGACATGGCCTACCTAGACTTTAGCAAGGCATTTGACACAGTCCCACACACAAGATTAATAGTCAAATTAACCAGTCTGGAAGTGGGTCCCAGGGTGGTAGCCTGGGTAAAACACTGGCTGGATAACAGGACACAGAAGGTAATTGTAAATGGAGTCCACTCCAAAGAAAGGGGGGTTACCAGTGGGGTACCGCAGGGTTCAGTACTTGGTCCAGTCCTTTTTAATGTCTTTATAAGTGACATTGCACAAGGACTGGAAGGAAAAGTATGCCTCTTTGCAGATGACACAAAGATCTGCAACAGGGTTGATACACAAGGCAAGTGTGGAAAGGATGAGAAGGGACTTGGCAAAGTTGGAGGAATGGTCATAAGTATGGTAGCTAGGATTCAATGCAAAGAATTGCAAAATAATGCACTTGGGAAACAAAACCCGGGAAGATTACACGTGACGAGAGGATAGTGACAACAACAAAAAGGAAGGGACCTGGCAGTAATCATATCAGATTACCTTAAGGTTAGCAAGCAATGTGAGAAGGCAGTAGGGAGGGCTGGGGTATACTAGGATGCATAGGGAGAGGCATCACCAGCAGAAAACAGGAAGTTGTTATCCTCTGTACAGACAGTTGGTGAGACCCCATCTGAATTACTCGTCCAGTTCTGGAGACCCCCATCTCCAAGGACATAGACAGGATGGAGGCAGTCAGAGGAGGGCAACTAAAATGGTGCAGGGTCTGCAAGAGAAGCCATACAAGGAGAGACTAAAGGAGCTTAATATGTATACCCTTGAGGAAAGGAGGGCGGGGGGGGACATGATAGAAACTTTTTAAGTATTTCATTGGAATCAACAAAGTCCAAAAGGGTAGCATCTTTCAGAAAAAGAGATGTGCAAGAAATAAAAATTACGTACCTACCGTAATTATGATCTTTCTGTGTATCTTCACCATTCATCACAGATGGTACTGGCGGAGATCAGGACCCCTTGAGAACCTTTTTTAAAAAGGATGGTGGCGGGTCGATGCAGCATCGGCGCACCGAGGCGGCGTTACTACGGCGCCGAGGATTAGCCGTTAGGGCTGTGTTCCATCTGCCTGCCTACCAGTTCTGAGTCGCTGGAGAGGTGAAGGAAGGGATGGAGGGTGGGACAAGAGAGTCCAAGGGACAGAAAAGGAGAGAAAAACTGAACTAAAAGGAGAAAATACGACTGAGAGGACAGCATAGAGGAAGTAAGACTAAGGGTTGGGTGGGGCCCCAATCTCTGGAAAAGGAAGAAGGGGGGGGAGAGAGAATTTAGGAGAGAGTGAGAGGTAACAAGGATCCAGGACCCTTGTCCGTCACCAGACTGTATAGGAACTGCAAAGAGTAGCAAAGCTCATTTGCCAGAATTCAAGGCACAGAATAACTGGCAATACCCCAAAAGCAGAGTCGGCTATTCTGGAGAAGGACAGGGTACAGGGACTCAGTACTCTCTCTGTAAAGATATTTGGTGAAAAAAAGGGAAGTTCTTTTTAAAGTTAGATGGATAACAGAAGGAGGGCAACCACCAGCTCTCACCCCGTAGGAGTGAAGATATGTAGCAGAGAAGGAGTGCCATTCGAACTGTACCCCTTAGGGAAGAAACTACCCCCCTGTGTGTCCCAACTTTACCCTGCTCAAAAAGAGAGGTAGGCACAGAGGGAGGAGGATCCAGAGACTGAAGCCCCAGGGGGATGGCGGGCGGGATTGTGATGAATGGTGAAGATACACAGAAAGATCATAAGTACGGTAGGTACATAATTTTTATATCTTACCTGTGTCAATCCTCACCATTCATCACAGATGGGCGAATACCAAGCCCCCCGAAGGGGGCCGATTCATTGCACCCTAAGGGACAGAGTCCCTTAGCCCTCAGCGGGTGACACACTAAGGGGGGGGAACCTTCTGGGCCTGAAGAGGCCCGAGAGTGGGGAAGAGTGAGACGGGGTCCCACCGGAGGGGGAAGGAAGTTGCCCCGACAAACGTCGTCTTGCCCTACGGGAAAAGAGATAGGTTCCCTGGTAAGTGGAGCAAATCACCCTACGCCGGGCCAAGGGTGACAACTGGGAAAGGCGAAGCCACGCCGATCTCCTGGTGCAGATCGCTGTCCCTACGACCCTGGTAGCTACCTCATTGGCGTCGTAAGATGCCGTAGCAGTGCCTTGCTGGCTCAGGCCACGTGCAGAGAGTGCAATGGCTTGCCTGGTTTGCTCCGAGTCAGGCAAAGCAGCTAGGATCTGACCTAGCGCTGACCACAAGAACCTGTTGTAGGCTGCATAGTGGGCCTGATGAGCAGAGATGGAGAGAAGCAACCGTGCCGAGTAGAAAGTCCTCCTCCCCCAGAAATCAAAATCCAAAGAGTCCTGATCTGGGGGCTGGTCACTGTGGAGGGCGCGAAGTCCGTCAGGGGTGTCCAGGTGCGTCAATCCGGACGAGGCATAGAACCTGGAGACTCCGGGGGAACACAATACCTCTGGCTGAGGTCCCTAGGGGCAGGAACTCCGGAGAAGGGCCTCTGCCAGAAACACATGGACACCTCCCGAATGGGAGCAGGCCAGGGTGGCACCACAAGGGTGGCCACACTGGAAATCGCCTAGAAGGCGTGCGCCCGCATGCTCAGGATTGCTGACCGACAGGGAGAAGGTGAAGGTCCTCTATCATCCACGAGGAAGCGCTGATACTCGGGAGATCAGCGGCAGGAAGATATGGACAGATGGTTCCTCTCCCCAGAAGAGGTGGATGAGGAGCTGGAGGTCACCATGCGTTCGAGGGTGGCTGCTCGGGGAGGTTGAAAAACCTGGCTGTCCATGGCTCCTAACGTAGGCAGGGGAACCGAGCAGCCACCCTCTGAACTGCTCCCAGGTGAGGCGCCGCTAGGGACCAAGAATGCCTGGGAGCGCTGGAGAATGCGGCAGAGGGATAGGGGCAGAGCCGAGAGAAGAAGTCGGCGGACCTCTGCCAGGGCTGGGAAGCGGACCATGAACACCCGAGGAGGATGTCCTGGAAGACTCCGCAGCCGACAGCTGTACAACCACGTTGGTACTGCCTAGGCTGCGCCCAGAAGAATCCCCCCAGTGAGGCGACCGGGGCCGTATAGATCCAGAAGGACGGTCCCCTGCCTCCAAAGAATGGAACCCCTCAAGGAACCGGAAGGGAAGGCGGAAGTCGCCCGGCAAAGTCCAGGCCAGGGTGAGCCCAGAGGAAGGCCGAGCGTGCGACCCACACCTCGACCCCTCAGAGTCGAGAGGTCCTGGTCCTCGAGAGGGCCAACCTAGGTAGCTGGCAGCTCTGGGCTGCCCCCGAAGGGGAGGCCCAGGGAGCAGCACCCTCCCCTCCTGTAGACTTCCCGATGGGCCCCAAAGTTGGGCGATCGAGACACACTACGGGAGGGGGTACCACCGCCGAGGGGTCAAGGAACCCTCCAAGGCCAGGTTGCATGGCAATGGAGGCATGCACCATAGCCTGCTGGTCAGTACCACTGACCCCAACCTTGGGGAGAAGCTGACGCTCCTCAGAAGGGGGCTGGCTGTGACTCGTCATTGAGACCACCGGCTCGCCCTCCTCTGCAGACAACCCCGAAGGGTGTGACTGCCCGTCTGACTCCGAGCCTGACTCCAACTCCGAAGAGGTAGAGTCTGAGGCCCTAAACCAAGCGGTAGGAGGCGGGAAGGCGGCCTTACAAAGCCCAGTAGTCAAAGCAGTGGCGAGGCGGCACCGTGCCCTCCACAGCCCGCCAGCCGGGGCTGACAGAAAAGCGACAGGGCAGCTCGGGCCAAGGTCTTGAGCCAGGGCCAGCTCTGGCGCCGTCAAGTCCACTGGCACGGGCGGTACCAGGAACAGAGGCGGTGCGGCGGCGGCACCCCAACAGCAGCCTGGCTGACCACACTGCCAGGCCCTTGGTGCGCGAATGGCACTGAAGACCGAAGCCGGCGCCCGGCGGACTCAGAGCCGAACCACAGCACCGCTAGGCTCCTCGGCCTTGGAGCGCACCGGGAGCACCAATGCGCGCGGTGGCACGACAGATGACTCCAAAGCCCCCGCAGCGCCATGCTCAACCTCAGCGCCCGAGGGCCCGGTGCGGCGGGACATGGGCGGCAGCGCGAATCCAGGGTCACGGTGCCGCGAGCAGCGTCAAGCCCGTGGCGGCGCCGAGATGAGTCGGGCGCCCGACAGGGCCTACGGTACCCGCGAATGGCTGAAGGCCTCGACAGCGCCCGGCGGTGTCGACCGGGCCTCCGGACCACAGGGAGCAACACCAGGAGCCTTCACCCCCGAAGGGGCAACTGCCATAGCAGTGCCTCCCACTCGCTCCCAGGAGGAAGCGGGACGGGCCTCCTCCACCGTGGGAGGAGCCTCGGCCAAGGCTAGGCTACAAGAAGCCAAGGCTCCCTTCTCCTCGGTCCGTATAGAACCGGGAAGGGACCCGGAGGAAAGGCCAAGAGAGCGCAGCTTGGCCTGACGAGTGCAAACCCTATCCCCAAAAGTCGGCGGAGCTCGCCCTACTTTAAATGCGCGCTGTTCTAGGACGAGGCAGTCCATGGAGAAGCAGGCGTCGCACGAATCCATGTCATGAAGCGGGCCAAGACACGCGAGACACCGGTCATGCTGGTCGGTAATGGAGTACTTGCGGCTGCACGGGCACCGACGCATAGGGGGCCGCCCCACCTTAGAAGGTTTCTTGCCCTTCGATCGCGACATGACCTACGGAAAAAAACCACCAAAAATAGACTCGATGTCGCTATACTTTAAAATAAATGGAAAGATCTTACTGGTGACGTCGAGTGGAGGCAGAACCCAGAACTAGCAGGAGACCGACGGACTGTCGAACGCACAAACGCAAAAGGCTAAGGCCTAAAAACTGTCAAATTTCTTCAGATGGCTTCCACGAGGCGACCTCGATGGTGGGAGACGAAAGTGACACAGCCCAACGGCTAATCCCGAGCGCCACGTAGTACGCCGGCCTGGAGGGCGGGCCGATGCAGCGCCAACTCCGCCTCATCCTTTAAAAAAAAAAAAGGCTCTGGGTGGGTCCTGATCTCTGGCCAGTACCCATCTGTGATGAATGGGTGAAGATTGACACAGATAAGATCGAGGAGAACAATTTAAAGATAGAGGGGGGACGTGTTCAGGGCAATGTGAGGAAGTTTTTTTCACAGAGAGGGTAGTGGATGCATGGAACAGCCTTCCTGAGGAGGTTGTGGGGTCTAAAACTGTGGGAGAATTCAAGAATGCATGGGACAGACATAAGGCAATTCTTGGGGGGTAGGAAGAAATGAACAGTTGGTTAACTAGGCTCTGCGGCCTATCCTGTAGGTAGGGAAATGGTCAGACTAGGTGGGTCAAGTGGTTCATATCTGCCGTCAAAGTCTATGGTTCTACGTTGACTAAACCAGTTCTTCCTTAGGTTATGGTTCCTATTAAAATGGACAAGTTGCTTATTATGTCTCCTATTACTACACCAATTAGTCTTAGACTGGATACCAACCTCTGCCCGAAGTTTATCGTCTCCCATTATTCTATATAAAAAAAACACAAATCTCCCCTAAACCTTCTATAATAAAGGAAATACAAATTGAGGGATGACAATCTTGCTTCATATGGCAATTCATTCAAACCCTTTATAGATCTCGTAAATCTTCTCTGAACGCTTTCTAGTCTGGTGATATCTTCCCTATTCTGAGGGGACCATACCTGGGCGCAATATTCTAGATGGGTATCAAAGGAGTCCCAACCCTAGTCAATGGACCAGAACTTGCTCTCTTAGAGAAGGAGGGGGATGGAAGTGGGAACAAACCTACTGCAAGAGACATTCCTTAAAGATCTACTGTTACGGTAAGTTTTTATGTAACTGTACTATCTTCCACGGAGTGGTCTCTTGCAGTAGGTAATACTTATGGGATGAATCCCAAGCAGTAATGCCCATGTGGGAGGACAGTTATGATAGGAGACCTTGTAGGACTGCATAGCCGGAAGGCGTTCTACGTTATGAGGCAATATCCAGATTGTAGTGCCTTGTAAAGGTATGGATCATGGAACAGGTAGCTGCATTGCACAGATCTGAAATGAAGACTCCCTTAAAGCAAGCCACAGTGGTGGCCATAGCTCTAGTGGAGTGGGCTTGGACAGGTCCAGGTAAAGGCTTGTTGTATTTTTTGTAACAAAATGTAATACAATGCTCCAACCAGGATGAAAGAGTACTTGTCACAACCTGGAGTCCCTCGCGTCCAGGGGCAAAGGAGACGAACAGTTAAGACGTCTTTCTAATCGACTATGTTCGATCAGTATAGTAGCATAATAGATGGTGGACATCCAAGTATGTAGGAGATGTTCACCCTGATTGGAGTAGTCTGGATAGTATACTGGAAGCTCCAGGACTGATTTAAAGCATGTTCGAAGACTACTTTAGGAAGGAAGGAAGGGTTGGTACGAAGGACCAACCGTTCCTTGCGGAAAATCAAGTAGGGTTCCCTACACATGAGGGCATGGAGCTTGGAAATACGTTGAGTGGAAGTGATAGCCACTAGAAATAGTGTTTTCCATTAAAGAAAATAGAGATCACAGGTGGCAGCCGGCTCAAAAGTCAATTTTTCAATCATAAAATTGAGATCCCATGGAAGAGTGGGTCTTCTAATAGGGGGTTTCATTAAGCAATAAGGCACGACAAGGTGTGTGTTATCATATAATAAAGTCATTCCTGGGGTGGTTTGAAGCACGAGGTGAAGCAGAGTGCTTCCACCACCCAGAAGTGATGTTATTACACGATAACACACACCTTGGAGTGCCTTATTGCAATTATACAATGGCTTAATGTTATACAAAAAAAAAAAAAAAAAAAAACGTAAAATGTTTTTAGTAGATATTTATAATGTAAAAAGAGAGCATCTCTAGCAGAATATCAATACAGTGGTGTTATTCTGTAATAACATCACTGTTTCAGGCATACACTGACCAATCAGAGTCCAGAATTCTTTCTTGGCATTGTATAATATGTAATATTCCTTTCAAAAACATCTTAGCTAGATGATGTTGGTACAGTCACCTGCCATTCAGAGGCTCATGGAAAGCGGAGATGGCAGCCAAGTGGACTTTAATGGAAGAATACTGAAACTTAGACCGGACTCAGATAGTAAGGCCAGGCAGTGCAGAACCTTCGTCAGTGGACAAGAGTAAGGGTCCAAAGATCGAGAGACTGATCAAATGGAAAAGTGTTTCCATTTTGAATTGTATGTTGCTGTTGTTGCTGGTTTACGGGAAGCCAAGAGGATACTGGCAACAGGAAAGGACACTTGTAAACAAGTTATGAAAGCATCCTCAGAAATCAAGCACGAAGGTGTAAAGCCTTCAGGTTGGGGTGTAGTAGAGACCCGTGACACTGAGTTAAGAGGTCTGGTCCGACTGGCAACGGGATGGGATCATCCACTGACAGTTGCAGGAGTAGGGGAAATCACGACTGACGAGGCCACAGTGGGCTATGAGAATCATTGCAGCCGGTTCTAACTGTAGTTTCAGTAGAGTCCGTTGCAGGAGAGGGAATGGGGGAAAGCATACAAGAAGAGACCTGCCCAGGGTTGGGACAGGGCATCTATAGATCGTCCCTTTCTGTTTGGGATAATGGAAAACTACCTGGGAAGACGGTAATTCTCTGGGGAAGCAAACAGATCCATCTGTGGAGTGCCCCATAAGTTGAAGACTTCTTGGAGCACTTGCCCATGAAGTGTCCATTCGTGAGCTGCAGACTGACCACTCATCCGGGTCGGCTAACTGACTGCAATGTCCCGGAAGGTGGACAGCTGTTACCGTCAGTTGTAGCTGTATGGCTTCCTGACAAACAGCAAGGGTTTCTCTGCATAGGGTGCGAGACTTTGTACCCCTTTGCTTGCTGAGGTAGAACACTATTGCAGTGTTGTCTGACTGGATCAGTAATGATCCTGGCTCAAGGTAGGGCTGGAATGCCTGAAGGGCTAAATGAATTGCTCTCATCTCTAAGACACTGATATGACACAGATGGGGAGAAGTGGACCATTGGCCTTGGGTCTGGTAAGGACCTAAGTACGCTCCCCAGCCCAGCAGGGAAGCATCCGTTGTCAGCATTTGCGTGGGAGGGAGGGAGCGCGGAAAGACATTCCCTGATTCAGATTGATTCCGATTGTCCACCATGTCAGGGAGGACTTCAGAGAAGGAGTGACCTTGATTTTGTCTTCAAACTGCCCTGTTTTTAGGGACCATTGATTCTGGAGGGTCCACTGGACAAGTCTCGTGGAGATGGGCAAAGGCTACTACAGGGATGGCAGCAGACATGTGACCCAGAAGGTGCAGCATTTGTCTGGTTGTGACTATCTTCTGAGTCTGTATATGTAATATCAGAGCAATAAGTGTATCCTGCCAGGCAGGTGGGAGGTAAGCCCTGGCTATAACTGTATCTAGAACAGCTCCAATGTATTAGAGAGACTGTGCTGGGTTTGGACTGGACTTTGGCCAATTTACGGTGATTCCCAGATCTGCGAACATTTTCAAGGCAGCATCTAGGGAGGCAAGCAGAGCTACTCTGAAGTCTGCTTTCATTAGCCAATTGTCTAGATATGAAAAGATGAAGTTCCATTCTCTTCGCAGGGCTGCTGACACCACCACTAGGCACTTGGCGAACACTCTGGGGGCCAATGAGAGGCCGAACGGGAGCGTTCAAAAATACAGGTTACTCACCTGTAACAGGAGTTCTAGGAATGGTATATGTTGTTCATCCACACTGTCTGGCAGGTATCCTTGCCGCTTTAAATCTTGCCGGAAGGTCTTCAAGCTGGCTCCTCCCACCCACCCGGGTGGTAAAACACTCGGCTCTGCCCCATGCGCCAGATCTGGCCCGCTGGAAGCTCAGGTTGTCGCGTCGAGCCGGGAGGTCGGGTGCGGTGGTGGATGAACAACATATACCATTCCTAGAACTCCTGTTACAGGTGAGTAACCTGTATTCTAGGGACATGGATTAGTTTTCATCCACACTGTCTGGCAGACTCTAGCAGTTCTCCAGGAGGGAGGCAGGCGCACACCCCTACTTAGGGAATAGAGACTGGAGAACCGAGGCCCCAAAACCAGCATCCGGTGTGACTCAAGGTCGATGTGGTAATGGGTGATGAAGGTGTGCTAACTTCAGGTAGCAGCCCTGCAGATTTCCTGGATAGGGACATCCCTGGAAGCAGCCACCGATGCAGCAGTATGGCGGGCAGAATGAGCTCTTATCCCTCTGGAGCTCCATGCCTGCCAAATTATAAGAAGATCTATGCAGGAGCACCCACCTGCTTATAGTCGCTTGGCGCAGGTCTGCCAGGTGCGGCTTCAGCGTGGGTGACAAACAGCTGGCGAACCTCTCCCGAATTTCCAGCCATGCTCCTTATAATAAGCGGCGCCCTTCTAGGGTGCAAGTATGGATACTATATTCGGCCTCCGAGGTGTGACCAGGGTAGGAACACGGCAGAGTCTTCACCTGGTTGATCAACTCCCACACCTCGGAAGGAATTTCAGGTGGAGGCGCGGACAACCTTGTCTGTGGAAGACCAGGTAGGAGACTCGATGGAGCGCTGGAGCTCTCCCATCCTTCTGGCTGGCGTGATAGCCACCAAGAAAGCGGTCTTCCACGACAGGTGAGAGATCACACCTGTGCAATGGTTGAAATAAGCTTGCCCATGAGCTTTACTGGCCTGGCTTAGTAGATCCACGGAGGTGAAAGGTTCTCGCACGGAGAAATGTGGTTAGATGTACGGAATCGTAGACCACCTTCTCCTGTGCCACCGACTGCTCCCAGCCCACGCCCGGTGAGCAGAGATGGCTGGCAGGTGCATAGAGAGGTCATCAACCTAAGCCTTGCTGAAAAGGGATCTGCAGGTAGTCAATATGCTCACCAGGGAACAGGAGGAAGGTCAAGGCCCTTACCCTGACACCAAATGGAAAATCTCTTCCATTTGAGGCGTAGCATTCCTGGTCCAACTCCTTCACGGGACACCTCTAACTACATTGAGGGACCTCGTCGGAAGACCTAAGGCCTGGAACTCTAGCAGCTCAGGAACCAGGCCGTCAGGTGCAGGATTGAAGGTCGGATGGAACACCTTCCCTGATTGACTGAGAGCAGGTCGAGGGCGAGCTGGAAGCTGCCTCGGGAGCCTGGAGCTGAGGCTGAGGAGATCTGGGTACCAGAACTGGTGGGGCCAGTCTGGGCCTATCAGAATCACCTGCACCTTGTCCCTCCTTGCTTTGAGAAGCACCTTGTGTATCAAGGGAATGGGAAAAGGTAGAAGAGGCCGGGTCCACTGCCTCGAGAGGCATCCCTCGTGAGCCCTGCTGAGGCGGGCATGGAACAACCTCAACATGCGTTCTCCTGGAGGCAAATAGGTCCACCTGAGGTGTGCCTCAATGGGAGAACAGATCTTGTACTACCTCTGGCAGGAGAGACCACTCATGGGACGCAGCCCCTATCCGGCTTCGGGCATCGGCCAGGGTGTTGGAGGCTCCTGCCACGTGAATGGCTAGGAGATCCACCTCCAGGCTGCGCACGAGTGACTAAATGAGGACAGCTTCCTTGCATAGAAGCAGGGAGCGCGTCCTGCCCTGGCAGTTTAGATAGTACATGGTCGTGGTATTGTCGTCTGGACTCGGACCACTTGACCCGGAGAAAGCGGAGCAAAAGGCGGTGAGAGCCAGGCGGACTGCTCGGAGCTCCAGCAGGTTGATGTGACATCGGGACCCCGCGGGGACCAGAGGCGTGCGCTCAGTGTTCCCAGATGGGGCACCCAACCCATCAGAGAGGCATCGGTCGATAGAGAGACCGTCGGCTCGGGGCGGACAAGCAGGATGCCCTCCTGCAGATGAACTGGAACAGTCCACCACTGGGCGTTCCACATCCTGGGTCACTGTCACTAGCTGGTCCAATGGATGCAGCAGCGTTGAGACCACTGTTAGCCAGCCCCATGAGAAGGGCGCATGTTCCAGCAGACCCCAGCGGACCGCTGGTACAGGTGCATCATGAGACCCAGGAGGCGCCAGGAAGTCCGGAGCAGGGCACGATTGCCCAACCAGAAATGATTGGGCAAAGGAGAAAAGAACCTCGGCCCTGTCCACCGGGAGCCGTGCTCTGGCTCGAAGAGAGTCGAGCTCTGCCCTGATGAAAAGGATCACCTGCTTCAGCTCGAGTTCCGGCTTGGCCTCGGTGATGAGAAGGCTGACTTGAGAGCAAACCTGGAGGGCCAGATCTCTGGACTGCTCCACCTCCTGCCTGGAGGGGGCTTCTATCAGCCAGTCGTCCAGGTAAGGGTACACCCGGACCCCTTGGCGCCGCAGGAATGCTGTCACCACTGCCATGCATTTGGTGAAGACCCTGGGAGCTGGAGACAAGCCGAAGGGCATGGCTCAGAACTCGAAAAGGGATCCCTCCGCACGACAGCGAAGGAATCTCTGATGTGACGGATGGATAGGGACGTGGAAGAACACGTCCTGCAGGTCCAGAGAGCAGAACCACATGCCGCGTTCCAAGGAAGGTACTATCTGAGCCAGAGTGACCATCCTGAAGGTCCGAGACCTTAGGAACTTGTTTAGGTCATGCAGGTCGAGAATGGGGCGCCAGCCCGTCCGTTCGGAACCAGGAAGTACCTGGACACAAACCCGGGTCTGAGGGAGGTCCGCTACCTCTCTAATCACCTCCTTCTCGAGAGGAGGGCGATGTCGGCTCGGCGAGTCGACAGTGAGCTCTGGACCCGAGGCCCCAGGTGCGGCAACGGCTCTTAAGGGGCGGTACGCTCGAACTCAGAGGCAGGCCTTTCAGACCACTTCCAACACCCACGGTTTGTGTGGTAATAACGGACCAGGCGGAAAGAAAGTGGTGAGCCGCCCCCGGGGGAACCTGGGGTGGTGGCGGGGTTGGGGTGACACCCTCAACCCGTCACTGGGCAGGCTTGAGGAGGGACCGTCCGAGGGACCTTCAGGGCTTTTACCTCCCTGCTTCCTGGAGGAGAAAGCCGAGGGCTTGGGTTTGGGATGCCAAGCTCGTGCCTGCAGGCTCTGACGTTGCTGGGCCGAACGTGCCGCGGGCGCAGAGGGACGAAAGGGCTTAGGCTGTGGTCTGCGGCCCTTGTCCTTCTGTGCGGATGAGACCGAGTCCAAGGTAGAACTGGACTTCTCGATCCTCTGCAGGTGACCTTCCACCCCAGGGCCGAAGAGGTCGGTCCCCAGGAAGGGGACATCTGTCAACTTGTGCTGGGTATCCGAAGTGAAGGTGGATATCCTCAGCCATGCCAGATGGTGCATAGCCACTGCGGCCGCTACTGAACTGGCACATGAGTCTCCGATGTCCAGGGCAGTCTGAAGCTGCTGCTTGGCCACTGCCCTGCCCTGATCCCACACCTGCCTAACCGTGGTCAGCAGGTCCGCGGGAAGATGAGGAACTACCTCGTCCAGGGAGCCCAACAGGGCATGAGAGAAATGTCCCATGAGTACGGCCAAACTGGCCTGACGAAAGCCGAGGGAGGACGCAGCGTAGACTTTGCGCTCGGCATAGTCCAATTACTTGGACTCTTTGTCAGGAGGTTTGTCCACGTCCCTAGCGTTCCCGGCACGCCGGAAAACGCTGTCGGTAACTAGCCCCTTGGCTGAGGGGTGTTCCGAAAAAATGGATAAGGAACCGGTAGGGACCGCATACTTCCTGGCCATCCCGTCCGAGGGCGCAGGACAGGAAGCGGGGCGCTGCCAGAGCTCCAAGGCCAGGCCCACTATAGCCTCGGCCACTGGAAAGGCCTCCGTAGAGGAATCCCCTCGGTCCAGTATCTCCGTAAGGGGATACCTGGCCCGCTTAAACACAGGTTCGAGCTTCATCCTGGTGGACTTCGAGATGAGCCGAAGCAATCCCAGATAGGACGAAGGGCTATCGTTCATCGACTGACCTCCAGAGGACTCCAAGTCTACTCACCTGGAGAAGAGGGAGGAAATCGTCGTCGGACTCGGAAGAGTCCGCAAAGAGTTGCCTCGGGCCTGAGCCACCCTCCACCTGCCGAGGTTGATCGGGGAGTGAGGGTAACAGACAACCTATGGGGCAGGCCTGAGCCGACCGAGAATTCTTGGTCGGAGCCCCAAATAACGGCTGTAGGGCGGAGGTTCCACGAATCGATTGGGACAGCTGGTTTTAGCTGAACAACCGGCCTGGAACAGGCTCATAGGGTAAGTCGAGGGTTGTTTAAGCCGCTCGGTGACAGCCACTAATGGCCGGGAAAGCGGCAACGCCGACATTCCCGGTCAGAAGGAGCTATTGCCACATGAGATCCTCGTATCGTCGATGCAACTTACGTCGAAGCCTCCTAAGTCAGAGGAGGCGTGGCGGCCTGTAGATGCGAGACCACCTATGACGGCGGATCGGCTGGACTGCAAGAAGTCAGAGACCAGACCCTCGGCTTTTCCGAGGGCAGTGCGGGAGGGGCAGGTGGAACAGCTCTCCCCTCGGCTCGGAGGGTTCACCAGTACTGGCAAGCCCACAGGATCCTCAACTCCCACCAGGGAACAGGAGAGAGATTCGGCTTCGCCTGGCGACAACCCATCCAACGGGTTGAGAAAAATCTCGACCGCGTCGACGGGAGTCTCGGTCAACTGACCTGACGGGGACACCGTGAGACCAGTGGCCGAAGCCGAACGATCGACCTAAGTCGATGGCCGACGACTCGGGGAGAGGGACCTTTCCTGCTCCCAAGAGTGTCGACGGAGGGACTTACCCTTGTCTTTTTTTTTGGACCGAAAAGAAGGTCCAGCAGATGTTGGTCCCTCTCCCTTAGTGGAGAGGGACAGACAAAGCTCCTTAAAGGAAGCTGTATAAGAGGAACCCAGGAGGCGGGATAAATGCAGCGGCGAGGAAGATGCGGCCCGTGCACTCCTCCTCAGGGGTGATCATCTGCTCTAGCTGATCCGCCCGAGCCCCCGCCCGTGAAACCGCTGACGGGCCTCTTGGTAGCACTTCGCGGAAAACGCCGGGACGCCTGTTGTAGATGGGCAGCACGGTCTTTTGAGGACGAGGCCAGAAGGAAAAGCACAGGTCGCAAGCCTGCGGAGTGCGTGCTCAAGGCCTAAACAATGAGACACACGTGGAGTGCGGATCCGTCTGAGACATCTTCTGCCCACAAGGGCATCTCCGAAAACCGGAGTCGATTTGTCCATTGCAGCACAGTGAGGATAGAAGACCAAGTCTAGAAATGCAAAACTTTTAAATTCGCAAAACCGAAGAATTGGAACCAGTCTTATACGAGAGTGTTAAGGAGGGAACCTGAGCTTCCAAGCGGTAAGGAAGATCTGACGTCATGGGGCGGAGCCGAGAGTTTTACCACCCGAGTGGGTGGGAGGAGCCAGCTTGAAGACCTTCCGGCAAGATTTAAAGCGGCAAGGATACCTGCCAGACAGTGTGGATGAACAATATATCCATGTCCCTAGAATTGGTAATTTTAACCCAGTAAGTGGAAGCGTAAAAATGTGTGGCGGGCAGAGTGGATGGGAATATGAAGGTAGGCATCCTTCATGTCTAGGGCGCAAAGCCAATCGCCCTGTTTCAGAACTGGCATGATGACCGGTAGGGTGACCATACGGAAACGTTTGTACTGAATGTGAAGATTCAGTTGTTTGAGATCTAATATTGGTCTAAGGTCTCCCGTACCTTTAGGTACCAGGGAGAAATGGGAGTAAAATTCCATTTGATGTTCGAGAAGGGGCACTGGTACAATGGCCTGTTTGGACAAAAAGGCCATCAATTCCTCCTGTACAATGGTATATGCTGTGGAGGATAATGAATCTTGCGTGTAGGGCAAGGGCGTGGGGTGGAGAGAAACTCCAATGTACGACCCTTCTGTATAATCTGTAGTACTCAACTGTTGGAAATGATCATTTGTCAGGCCTCCAGATGGAGGACAAAACGACCTCCTACAGCCTCTGAGGCCTGGTCGAGGAGGCAGGGGGAAAGCCTAGTGGGTTACTTGGAGGCGGGCTGCGCAGCTCCACCTGAAGGGTGGGAGTGGGTACCCCGGGCGGTAGAGGTGTTGCCTCTGTTGGACTGAGCACGACCTCTGAAGCAGCGTTTGTTATTACCTCTGTATCGGCCACCTCTTTCGGAATAAGAGGTGTGTTGGGTATGGTAGGTTATAGTTGGAGCATGACACATGCCATGTACCATACGGAGGGTTCAGCCTGATGCTTGTAAGTCATCTAGTAAAGTTTGAGTACCTGGCCCGAACAGCTTGGACCTGTTAAAGGGGGCATTAGCTACTTTATGTTGCATATCAGGAGCAAAGCCTAAAACGCGAAGCCAAGCATGACGACGCAGAATGATACCAGTGGCTGATAGTTGGGCTGAGGTATCAACGGCATAATTTCCCGACCTGAGAAGGTGACGGGATTACAGTTACGTAAGAAGTTACCATAACAGTAGATCATCGAGAGAGGCTCTTGCAGTAGGTATTTACATACAGGACTGACCTGCCAGGCATCAGGACCCCATGGAAAGATTTCTAGCCCGCAGTCTCTGGCGGGGGACTGCCCCCACGGCAGGTGACCGGTGTCATACAACGTCAGTATAAAGGGGCAGTTCCTCACACCCGCCTTCCAGTTCTTTCCCGCCAAAGGCCAACAGAGGCAAGACGAGAGAGAGAAGAGGATATTTCCCCCATGGAAATGAAGCCTAAAAAGCTTAGGGTGATGGCGGGTGGGAAGGCAATACCTACTGCAAGAACCTCTCTCGAAGATCTACTGTTACGGTAAGTTCTTACGCAACGGTACTATTTTACTTCGAAAGTGCTCTTGCAGTAGGTATTCACATATAGGACTGAGTCCCAGATAGTCCCAAATTTGCAAACTGTGTGAGAGGCCTTTCGGCACCATGCAATTCTGCTTAAAGTTGGACCAGCATAACATTCTGTGGTGATTTGCATATGCAGCCCATGATGCTTTGCATTGTGGGGGCAGGTGTGATTTTGTATTTTCTTGAGTCCCAAATAGTCTGGAACAAGGAAAAGCACTCGGAAGGAGGATTGTTATCCATAGCATGGAATCTCAGACTGAACGGGTCTCATGAAAGGAGACCTTGTAGTACAGCCAACTCGAAGCTTGCTCAATGGCGAGAGGCAATGTCCAAACTGTAGTGTTTCGTAAAGGTATGGAAAGAAGTCCAAGTTGCGGCTGCACAGATGTCTGCTGCTGACACATTCTTGAAACAAGCCGTGGAGGCAGCTACTCCTCTGGTGGAGTGACCTCTGACTTGACCCCGGTAGGGTCTTGTTGTGCTTGTTGTAACAGAAAGTGATACAATGAGCCAACCATTTTGATAGGCATTGCCTAGAAACAGCATTGCCTTCTCTTTTGTGAGCAAGAGAGACAAAAAGCGAATCAGTTTTCCTGAGATCCTTAGTCCGAGTGGTGTAGTATCTCAGTATTCTGTGAACATCCATAGTATGCAAATACAGGCTACTTACCTGTAACAGGAGTTCTAGGAATGGTATATGTTGTTCATCCACACTGTCTGGCAGGTTCCTTGCCGCTTTAAATCTTGCCGGAAGGTCTTCAAGCTGGCTCCTCCCACCCACCCGGGTGGTAAAACTCTCGGCTCCACCTCATGACCCCAGATCTAGCCCGCTGGAAGCCAGGTTGTGTGTTGAAGCCGGGGAGGTCGGGTGGGTCGTGTGGATGAACAACATATACCATTCCTAGAACTCCTGTTACAGGTGAGTAACCTGTATTTCTAGGGACATGGATATGTTGTTCATCCACACTGTCTGGCAGACTCCTAGCAGTTCTCTGGGAGGAGGGAGGCAAGGCGCGCACCCCCTACTTAGGAAATAGAGACTGGAGAACCGAGTCCCCAAAACCAGCATCCCGGCATGACTCAAGGTCAATGTGGTAGTGGGCAATGAAGGTGTGTGCTGACTTCCAGGTAGCAGCCCTGCAGATTTCCTGGATAGGGACGTCCTGAAGCAGCCACTGATGCAGCGGTATGGCAGGTAGAATGAGCTCTTATCCCTCTGGGAGGCTCCATGCCCGCCCAACCTGAGCAGAGATCTATGCAGGAGGTGACCCACCTGCTTATCGTCCGCTTGGCTGCAGGTCTGCCAGGTGCTGGCTTCAGCGTAGGTGACAAACAGCTGGCGAACCTCTCCCGAACTTCAGCCGTCCGCTCCTTATAATAAGTGAGCGCTCTTCTAGGGTCCAAAGTATGGAGCCTATACTCAGCCTCCAAGGTGTGACTGGGGTAGAACACTGGCAGAGTCAACACCTGGTTAAGGTGAAACTCCGATACCACCTTCGGAAGGAATTTCGGGTGCGGGCGCAGGACAATCTTGTCCCTGTGGAAGACCAGATAACGAGACTCGATGGAAAGCACCTGGAGTTCTCCCATCCTTCTGGCTGACATGATAGCCACCAAGAAGGCGGTCTTCCACGACAGGTGAGAGATGTCACACCTGTGCATCGGTTCGAATGGCTTGCCCATGAGCTTAGCCAATACCAGCAGTAGATCCCATGGAGGTGGAGGCTCTCGCACCAGAGGGGATATGTGATCAAGGCCTTTGAAAACGCCGACTACCTTCTCTGCACCACTGGCTGCTTCCGCCCGCGCCGGTAAAGCAGAGATGGCTGCCAGGTGCACCTTAAGGGTCGTCGACCGAAGCCCTAGCTGAAAAAGGGACCACAGGTAGTCCATAATGCTTGCCAAGAAACAGGAGGAAGGGTCCAAGCCCTTGCCCTGACACCAAATGGAGAATCTCTTCCATTTGAAGGCGTAGCATTTTCTGGTCGACTCCTTACGGGACGCCTCAACGACGCTGAGGATCTCGTCGGAAAGACCCAAAGCTTGGAACTCTAGCCGCTCAGGAACCAGGCCATCAGGTGCAGGGATTGAAGGTCCGGATGGAATACCTTCCCCTGATTGACTGAGATCAGGTCCGGGTGGGCTGGAAGCCGCCTTGGGAGCCTGGAGCTGAGACTGAGGAGATCCGGATACCAGAACTGGTGGGGCTAGTCTGGGGCTACCAGAATCACCTGCGCCTTGTCCCTCCTCGCCTTGAGAAGCACCTTGTTGATCAAGGGAAATGGGGGAAAGGCGTAGAAGAGGCCCGGGGTCCACGGCCTCGAGAAGGCATCCCCCTGCAGCAAGCCCTGCTGAGGGGGGCGGGCATGAAACAGTCTCAGCTTCGCATTCTCCCTGGAGGCAAACAGGTCTGCCTGAGGCGTGCCCCAGTGGGAGAAGAGATCTTGTACTACCTCCAGCAGGAAAGACCACTCGTGAGACGCAGCCCCTATCCGGCTTAGGGCATCGGCCAGGACGTTGGAGGCTCCTGCCACGTGAATGGCGAGGAGATCCGCCTCCAGGCTGCGAACGAGAGACCAAATGCGGAGAGCTTCCCTGCACAGAGGCATGGAGCGCGTCCCGCCCTGGCGGTTTAGGTAGTACATGGTAGTGGTATTGTCCGTCTGGACCTGAACCGCTTGACCTCGTAGAAATGGAGCGAAGGTGGTGAGGGCTAGACGAACCGCTCGAAGCTCCAGCAGGTTGATATGGCATCGGGACTCCCGAGGGGACCAGAGGCCGTGCACTCTGTGCTCCCCCAGATGGGCACCCCAACCCATCAGAGAGGCCTTGGTCGATAGAGAGACCGTCGGCTCGGGGCGGACAAACGGGATGCCCTCCTGCAGATGTGCTGGAACGGTCCACCACTGGAGAGCGTGCCACATCCCCTGGGTCACTGTCACTAGCTGATCCAGCTGATCGAAGTGCTGTGACTATTGGCTGGCCAGCCCCCACTGAAGGGGACGTACATACCAGCGGGCCCAATGGACCACGCTGGTGCAGGCCGCCATGAGGCCCAGGAAGTCCCGGGCAGGGCGCGATTGCCCATCCTGAAATGACTGGACAAAGGAGGAAAGAACCTCAGCCCTGTCTGCCAGGAGCTGTGCTCTGGCTCGAAGAGAGTCGAGCTCTGCCCCGATGAAATGTATCACCTGCTTTGGCACGAGTTCCGACTTGGCCTCGTTGATGAGGAGACCAATCTGAGAGCAAACCTGGAGGGCCAGATCTCTGGACCGCTCCACCTCCACTCTGGAGGGGGCTGCAATCAGCCAGTCGTCCAGGTAGGGGTACACTCGGACCCTCCGGCACCGCAGGAATGCTGTCACCACTGCCATGCATTTGGTGAAGACCTTGGGAGCTAGGGAGAGGCCGAAGGGCATGGCCCGGAATTCGTAAAGGGATCCCTCCGCTCTGAAGCGGAGGAATCTCTGATGGGACGGACGGATTGGGACGTGAAAGAACGCGTCCTGAAGGTCCAGGGAACAGAACCACACGCCTCGTTCCAAGGATGGGATTATCTGAGCCAGAGTGACCATCCTGAAGGTCCGAGACCTCAGGAACCTGTTCAGGTCATGCAGGTCGAGAATGGGGCGCCAGCCTCCCGTCCGTTGAAACCCGGGTCTGGAGGGGATCCGCCACCTTCCTGATCACTCTCTTTTAGGAAGCAGGGCAACATGCTCGGCAGGTGGGCCGACAGCGAGGCCTGCGGACCCGTGGCCCCGAGGTGGCGGCTCGAGAAGGGTGGGGCCTGCTCGAACTCCAGAGGCAGGCCTTTCTACCACCTCAACAACCAGCGGTCCGTGGTGATAGCGGACCAGGCGGAAAGGAAGTGGTGGGCCGTCCCCATGGGGAACCAGGGGAAGTGATGAGGCTGGGGGCGACACCTCTCAACCCGTCATTGGGCAGGCCTGGAGGAGGGACCAGCCGAGGGACCTCCTGGGCCTTTACCTCCCTGCTTCCTATTAGAGGAAGCCGCTGACTTGGGTTTGAGGTGCCAAGCGTGAGCCTGCTGGCCCTGGTGCTGGTGGGCCGGACGTGCCGCAGGCGCAGAAGGATGAAAGGACTTGTGCTGCTGCTGTCGGCTGCCTTTGTCCTTCTCGGCGGAGGTGACCGAGTCCAGAGTGGCATTGGACTTCTCAATTCGCTGGAGGTGACCTTCCATTCCAGGGCCCAAGAGGTCGGTCCCCAGGAAGGAATCCCGCCAATTGTGCTGGTATCCGCCCGTGAAGGTGGATATCCTGCCATGCTCTGCGGAGCATGGCCACCTGCTGCAACGAGTGGCACAGGAGTCTCCTATGTCCAGAGCTGTTTGGAGCTGCTGCTCCATGCCGCCCTACCCTGGTACCGAACCTGCCAGACCGTGGTCTGCAGATCGACGAGGAGATGAGGATCACCTCATCCAGGGGCCAGAGGGCGGGAGAAATGTGCCATCAACACAGCCGAGCTGGCCTGGCGGAGGCCAAGGGAGGGCATGAGAGTACACTTAGCCTGATGATGTCAACTTTTTGGACTCCTTGTCGGGGCTTGTCCACATCCTAGCGTTCCCGGAATGCGGGAAAGCTGTTGGTGATAACCCCTCGGCAGAAGAAGTTCCAACCCAGGCAAGAGCCGGTGGGGACAGCATGCTTCCTGGCCATCTTGGCCGGGCGCAGGACAGGAAGCAGGCTGCTGCCAAGCTCAAGGCTGGGCCGACAATGGCTTCAGCCACCGGAAAGTCCTCCATGGGAGAATCCCCTCGGTCCAGTATCTCCGTAAGGGGATACTTGGCCTGTTTGGATACTGGCTCGAGCTGCATCCTGGTGGACTCCGAGACGAGCCGAAGCAAACCCATGAAGGACGATGGGCTTTCGTCCAACGACTGGCCCCTGGAGGACTCCAGGTCAACCGGCCTGGAGAACAGGGAGGAGTCGTCGTCGTCGGACTCTGAAGAGTCTGCAAAGAGCTGCCTAGGGCCTGAGCCACCCTCCACCTGCCGAGGGCCGTCGGGAGTGAGGGTGACCGACAACCTGTGGGGCAGGCCTTGATCCTACCGAGAGTCCTTGGTCAGCGCCCCCGATTTCGGTTGTGCAAGCAAGTTCCACCACAATCGGTGGGGCCTTACGTTCGGCAGATAACTGGCCCCGACAGGCATCTCGACTACCAATGAAGTTGTTGACGGCTCAGGTGTTTCAGCGTCGGCTTATTCTCGGGACAAGTAACTGCTGCCCACATCGGGTCTGTGGCGTCGACACAATTTTCGCGAAGCCTCTCCTCTTCCAAGGAGGAAAGCGAGGACAATGACACAACACCTCGGCTTTTCTGGGACTGGGAACCGCCCGATGTGGCGGGATCGGCTGGACCGAAGAAGTCCGGACCGAGATCCTCGGTGTTTCCGAGGATAGTGTCTGGGAAGGAGGCGGACACCGCTCTTCCAACGCGCGTTCACACGTAACGGGGACTGCTGCACCAGGCGCAGGCAGATCCTCAGTCTCCACCGGAGAACCAGCGAAGAAGGGTTGTCACCTTCACCAGTCGACAGCCTGTCCGACGGGTCGAGAAAAATCTCGATTGCATCGACGGGAGTCTCGGCCGGCTGGCCTGACGGGGGCGCTGTGAAGCCAGCGGCCTCCGCCCAACCTCGACCAAAGTCGACAGTCAGCTGTCCGGGGAAGGAGACCTCTCCGCTCCTGACGCCGCGATGGGACTTACCATAGAATCCTGCTTTTTGGACCGAGAGAATGTCCGATGGCCCCTCTCCCCCGTGGAAAGGGACTGGCAAAGCTCTCATGCAGCACGCAAAATCACGAGGTACCCAGTGAGGCGGGATCAATGCAGACCGAGGAAGAGGATGATGCGGCCTGGGCACTTCTCTCGAGAAGCGATCATCTCTCGAGTTGCTCAGCCGCGCCAGCCACCATGGTAACACATGTGAAACCTCCTTCTACTTAACCGGCGGGTAGCGCTTCTCGGGCGCAAGCTTTAGCGAAGCGGTCCTCCCGAGCAGTGTGACGAAACCAACAGCATGACTACCATGAAGCCTGAAGTGCGTGTTCTGAGGCGAGGCAGTAGGCATATAGGTGTGGGTCTGTCCTGGACATCTTCTGTCCACAAGGGTACCGCCAAAACTGAGGTCAGGTTGGCCCATCGCTAGCCACGAGGGAGAAAGATGACCGAAGTCTTGAAAATTTTAAAATGAGTTTCAGGCGAACCGAAGAATTAGGATCCAGTCTATCATGCAGAGCGTTAAGGAGGGAACTTGAGCTTCCAAGCAGTAAGGAAGATCTGGCGTCATGGGGCAGAGCCGAGAGTTTTACCACCTGGGTGGGTGGGAGGAGCCAGCTTGAAGACGTTCCGGCAAGATTTCAAGTGACAAGGAACCTGCCAGACAGTGCGGATGAGCAACATATCCATGTCCCTAGAAGGGGTATTCCCCTTCACTGGAGTGTTACGTAAAGAAAGCGGGTAGCTCAATGGATTAATTCAGCATAGATTCAGCCACCACTTTAAGGAGAAACTTAAGGTTGATGCGTAAAGCCACACATTCCTTGTCGAAGATCAAGTATGGGATTTTGCACATCAAGGCCTGAAGCTGAAATCATGAGCAGTAATGGCCAATAGGAACAGTCTTCCAAGAAAGGAACTTTAAATCTGCTGTAGCTGCCGGCTCAAAGGGAGGCAGGGTAAGCTTCTCCAGAATAAAATTCAAGTCCCAAGGAGGGGCAGGAATGTGGACGGGGTGTCTCAAATGGAGAACCCCTCTGAGAAAAGTCTTAGAGACTTCCAACTGCACAAAAGTCCTGTCTCCAAAGGGAATATGGTAGGCTGAGATAGCTTCCATGTGGACTTTCAATGAGGAATGACCGAGACCCACACTGAAGAGGTGATGCATGTAGCCCAGAACTTTACTGACTGGGCATGAGAAAGGTTTGAGGTCTTTCGAGCTAGCCCAAATAGAAAGTAGTTTCCACTTCACAGCGTAGGTGGACCTGGTGGAAGGCTTTCTGGCCTCTACCAAGATGTCCGCTACGGACAGAGACACTCCTAAGTGGGCTTTTGCTACATCTGCAGGTGCCATGCATGTAAATGAAGGGATATGAGGCCTGGATGAACAAGGGTCCCCTGATCCTGGGTCAACAATTGTTGCGACAGAGGAAGAGGAAGTGGAGGTTCCTCTGAAAACTGTTGCAGAAGAGAGAACCAAACTTGCCTGGGCCAGAAGGCAGCGATGAGAATCATTTGAGCTCCCTCCAATATGAGTTTGTTCAGGACCCTCGGAATTAAAAGAGGAGGAAAGAAGGCATAAACAAATCTGTCCCTCCAAGTGAGAGAGTGTCCCACCAAAAAATGCCTCGCCATGGAGCGAGCGAGTAGAATGCAGGTAGTTCTGCATTTTGGGAAGAAGCAAAGAGGTCTATCTGAGGTGTGCTCCATCGCTGAAAGATGTCGTTTACGACTTCTTCATTCAATTCCCATTCGTGGGACCTGGCTGAGGACCGACTGAGTCAATCCGCCAGCATGTTTTACACTCCCGGAACGTGAATCGTGGTCACGTGAAGGTGATGCTGGGTTGCCCAAAGCCAGACCCTCATTGCTTCCCGACACAGAGGGTAGGAACGTGTTCTTCCCTGCTTGTTGAGAAACCAGACTACACACATTTTGTCTGTTTGTATGAGGAGATGACCGGGAAGGATAATGGAGTGAAGAGCCTGAAGGGCGTAAAGGACTGCTCTCAGTTTGAGCACATTTATGTGCAGGTTTTATTCGAACTTGGACCAGCTGCACTGAGTCCTGTGAGACCCGAGATGGACTCCCCAGCCTTCTCCTGACGCATCTGTCATCAACGTCTGGGAGGGGGTTTAGATACTGAAGTGAACTCCCAAGCATAAGTTCTCCTGCACCATCCACCATTGTAAGTCCCTGATCATGGGATAGGAAGCTAGCACCTCTTGGTCTATATTGTCCAGGGTTTGGTCCCATTCAGACCGAAGCATCCACTGAGAGATTCTCATATGGAGCCGAGTGCGAGGGACTGTCGGAATGGCGGGTAGCATTAGCCCGAGGAGGCGAAGGACTGACCTGGCTCCGACCCTCCTGCAACTGGACAGAAGACGGGCCTGAGTTTGAAGGGTGTCCACCCTGTCCGGAGGCTAAAAGGCGATGGTCATGTCCAGAATCGCCCCTATAAACTGGAGGCGTTGGTAAGGGACCAAATGGGACTTTGCCCGGTTGATCGTGATACCCAGGCTGGTGATAACCTGCAGGTTAAGGGAAAGAGAGTGCAGGAGTTCCTCCCTGGATGGGGCCGCCAAGAGCAAATCATCCAGGTACGAGAATACCTGAACTCCCTGGGTATGCAGGTGGGCCACTACCACAGACAGTATTTGGTAAATACTCGGGGTGGGGGGGCCGAGAAAAGACCAAATGGGAGGGCCTTGAATTGGTAGTGGTCCCCCTGAAAGCAAAAACGAAGGAATGTGCGGTGGGAAGGGCATATGGGGATATGCAGGTAGGCATCCTGCACGTCCAAAGCGCACAGCCACTGTCCCTGATGAAGAAGTGGTAGAAGGCTCTGCAAAGAGAGCATTCTGAAGTGTTTGTACTCCACGAACATGTTCAGGAAACTGAGGTCTAGGATAGGCCTCACCTCTCCAGTAGTCTTTGGAACTAGGAAGAAATGGGAATAGTAGCCTGTTCCCCAAAGATGGTCAGGAACTGGTTCTATCATTGCCTTCAAGAGAAGGGAAGAGATTTTCTCTAGTACCAGAGGAAGATGCTGCGGGGAGTAAGACTGGGGGGGTTGGTCTTCGGGGTGGTTTCTGTAGAAACTCTATTGCGTGTCCTGCTGATATCAACTGGAACACCCAGGCATCTGAAGTTATCCTCTCCCAACCTGGCAGATGCAAGAAGAATCTCCCCCCTACCGGTTCCTCTGGAACCTCCACAGGCAGTGGGAGAGGCAGGGAGTCAGGAGGTGTGGGGCAGCGCAGCAGCCGAGGCTCCCGCAGCTTTTTTGCTAGGGGGAGTCTTGGTTGCTGGAGGGGCCCAACGCCTGTTGCCCTGTTTGCCCTGTGGTTTTTGTTGGTTCCGTCTATGAAAAGGACGCCGCTGTCCATAAGGGGGCCTGTACATAGAGTCGACAGACTTGAGTGCACTGCCCTTCTCCTGCAGGTCGGTAATGATGTCCTTGACATCACCTCCGAACAGCACCGAACCCCTGAAGGGAGCAACCTGGATAGCGGATTGCACTTCAGGGACCAATCCTGACACGCGGAGCCAGGCATGACGCCGTAAGCCAACAGCGATAGCCGAGCTCCTTCCAGCTGTGTTCACTGCGTCTTAAGTGGCATGAAGCATGTGCCGACTGGCCTAATGAGCAGAACGGACAAGATCTGCCACTTCCTGCTTAGTCTGAGACTCAGGAATGGATTCCAATTTGGGATTCCACCAGACTAAGGATGGTCTTTTGAAAGTCCCCCCTATGTGTCACATAGTTCAGGGCCCTAATACCCAGGGTAGAAGAGGAATAGATCTTCCTCCCGTATTGGTCCAGAAGCCGTGATTCCTTGTCAGGCGGGGATGAGCCGAGGTGTTTTGGGTTAGCGGAACGGCTGTGAGAGATGCTGATGATGACCGAAACCGCCTTGGAGTGTAGGTTCAGGAAATCTACGCCCTCGGGAGCCTGATATAGCCAGTCCACCTTCCTCAGAAGGGGGGCTAATGCTGAAGGTTGTTTCCAAATAGTGGAAACAAGGTCCGCGTGAGGCTCTATCCAAGGTGGAATCAGCGTAGAAGCAGACTCGGGTAGATCCACGTGAGCAGAGATTTTTTTTTTTACGCTATGGGTCTGGCTCCAGTGATTGCCACTGATGGACTTCCTGGATTTTCCTCAGTAACTCCAGAAAGGAAGGATCCTCCGGAGGAGACTTTGGAGGGGTCCTTGGCCTGGGGTGATCTGGAGTACGTGGCTCATCATCAGGATCAGAGCATCCTGTCTCTGAGTCCGAGTCAGACGTATCAGACGATGAAGAGAAAGACTCCTCCCTACTAGGGGGAGGGACGGCCCCTTTGGGGAGTTCCATGGGGCACATGTCCTCCCCTACCCAGGCGCCAGAGGGCTCCCCTCTGGTGTCAGCTGGGGGGGGAGTCTCCCATCTCAGATGAATGGGATCCTGTATAGGGTCCGGCGTTGGCAGACAACTTTCGACCTCCCTAGTGAGTTGAGCCTTGGCCTCAGACCACCAGCAGGCCAGTGTCTCCTTCATGTCCACCAGTGGCTGGGGAGTGGGCGGTGGAGGAGGAGGAGGGGGGGGATACGGATATTGAGTCTATCCATAAAAGGAGTATCCATAACCCGATGGCGGGCAACCCAGTGTCGGGTATTGGGGCATCTGGTACTGCGGCACCAGATACCGTGGCGTCTGGTACTGAGGCGCCGGATACTGCGGAGCCAGGTATTGTGGCACTGGATATTGCGGTGACGGATACCCGGGAGCCAGGGGCTCTGACAGGGCAGAGGAACCTGGCAGAGACCCAGCTGGCAGACCAGGCGGTGGCAATGCTGGCCCCGTGGGCATCGGGCCCAGCGTGGGTACGCTGTCGACAGGGTCCGAAAGACCTGACAGTGAGGGGCCCTGGCTGGAGTCGGGTATGCCGGGCGTTGGGGCGGCGCTCTGAGGGTCCGGCATCAGGGTATCAGGTCCCGAAGGAGGGAGCCCTGATGGCAGCGTCTCAAGATCCTCCGTGATGAAAGGGGAGGGAGGATTAGAATCCCGGGGAGTCAGCTGAGGGGACACAGGGGCCTCAGAAGGCAACACAATGCGCTGTGGAGAGCCTGTGGCGTCGGACTGATCCTTATGGTCCAGCACAGTCTCCTTGGCCAGGCGGGCATCAGTGGGACTGGCGTCTGACTTATCGGCCGAATCCGAGTGGGCAATGGAGGAGCAGACATCTGACTTATCGGATTCCCTGCCTGAGGAAGGCTGTGCTGGGGATGTGACCTTGTCGGGCAGACGTTTGGCTGGGCACCCCCCTGAAGGGGCAAGCGGTTTAGCAGCCTTGTCCGGGCGATCGTCGGTGGCACCGGCATCTGACTTACCGGACCCACTCTGACCCGAAGACTGCGTGGTAGAAGCGGCCTTCCCAGGAGCAGAGGCCTCCTTTTCCCCGGAGGCTCCCGAAGGGCCCAAGCGTGAGCCAGACAGGAAGGGCGACGCCTTCTTGGTTACCACTAAGATGGCCAGCGTGAAGCGGTCCCCCGAAGGGGACGTTACCTGAAGTGCTGCAACTCCGTCCGGAGTTGCGGCTGCCCTGGAAGCAGTTACCCGCTCCCAGTGCTTCTCCTTGCCTGCTTCTTCTTCTTGTGACCTTCAGGGGAAGTGGACGCCTGCCTTAGTTTCTTTAGCTCCTTTTCCATGGATGCCACTGTTTTCTTGAGGGTATAGGCTTCCAGGGACTGCTGCCTTTTTTTCCGGGTAGCGGAGTTAAATTTCTGACAATGCTGGCACTTCTCCATGGGGTGGTCTGGGCCCAAACAGAAGAAGCACAAGGAGTGGCCGTCCTTGTGTGGAAGTTGGGAACCACACGAGTCGCACTTATTTTTATGCGATTCAGAGGGCGTCGGGACGACATACACAGTGAATCATTGAAGAAACTTGAAAAATAGAGAAATTAAGTCAAAAAGTTTGAAAACTAATAAATTGACAAAAGACTGATGAGCGCTGAATTCTACCGCAAGGAACTTTCACAAGCCGACGGCGGGAAAGCACTACAAGGCGGGCATGGGGTACCACCCCTTTATACTGATGTCGTATGATGTCGGTCACCTGACATGGGGTCGGTCCCCCGCCAGAGACTGCTGGCTAGAAATTTTTCTGAGGGGTCCTGACGGCTGGTGGGTCAGTCCTATATGTGAATACCTACTGCAAGAGCCCTCTCGAAGTAAGATACTGAATTACTAGTCATCACTGTAGCCAATAATTTATCCCTGTCCTGTGAAGGATGAAGTTTATTGATAAGCTCAATGGCAAAGGACACCAGGGCATGCTGATATTTAATCACGTGACCCATATAGTTCAAAATTCTGATATTCATAGCACTGGAAAAAAATACCTTTTTCCCCAGATAGTCAATTCTTCGGGATTCCTTATCAGGAAGTAAGGAGCTCATGTGTTTTGGTATGGTCATGAGCAGTAGTAATGACCACAGAATCTGCCTCTGGAGTACTAGACAGAAAAGGGTGATCCAGAGGAGCCTGATATAGACAATCTGCGTTGCGGGGAGTAGCTGTAACAGCTGAAGGTTGATGCCAGACAGCCAGCATGACATTCTGGTAAGTTGGCATTAGTCAGGGACTACCAAAACAGGCTTCTCAGGTAACTCAAGGTATTCTGCCATATCCTTACGTTGCCATGTTCCGTAGTGGAGAATCCCATGACTTTTTGAATTTGATCCATCATTTCACTAAAGGAAGGGTCATCTGGGGGAAAGGCGGCCACAGACAAAGGCAGATCCTCATCCAGGGAAGAGATTTCCAAATAGGGGGATTCCGGGTTAGGGAAATCCAAATCTTGCAACCTTCATCCTCAAGATCACCGGTGAAATCAGGTGGTAATTCTTGGTCATATGACAAACAGTCTTCTATAAATGGAAGAGGAGAGTAGGGTTGCAGGGTATCCAGGTTACTGCAGAATCTTTTAGGCAGAGGAGGGGAGGGGAGGAGATCAGATGAGATCACCCAGCCCTTCCGAGGGCTGAGAATGCTGCATGGCATGCAAGACATGTCGGACTACATTGGTGAGGTCCCTTTCCTGGGAAGGAGGGGGGCATGCTGAGAAACCAAAGGGGTGATAGAAGGAATAGGATGTATAGCCAGAGCAGGTCTCACCCCATGGAAGTAAAGACCAGGGTCCGAATCTCTGTCTGCCTGACCCCTGTAAGTAGCCACCTGAGTAGGCGGAGGGGTAGTCAATAATGAATAAGCTGTGGGCTTCCCCTGAGAAGTGTGGAGTCTCATCCATGAACCTGCAGGGGAAAAAGAGTTATTTCCACTTAAATTGTCAGATTCCATAGACAGAGCAGCAGTATATTTTGCTGCATGTAAAACGCTGGAAAGCGTCATCAACGAGAGGGTATAAGCCTCCTTCGACAGATCAGTCACTATTTGGACTGCATTCAAAGTGCTGGAAAGCACCGTCAATGAGAGGATATGAGCCCCCGTCGATGAAGTGGCACTTAAAGGACGTCCCGTTGACGGAGGAACACCAGAAATGGTGGCCGTCGATGGATGTCTAGGCAGGGAGTGTGAAGAGGGTTTCTCCTTTTTCTGCAGAGAACGAGAACCAGTAGAGAGGGAGCCCTTGGTACGAGCCCCCTGGTTCTCCAAGAGATACATTTTCTGCTCCATCAAAAGGTGTTGAATTTCAAGCAACCGTCGTCGATGAGTTGCCTGATTAAAGTCCTGACATAAGCTGCAGGAATTGGTGTTGTGTATAGGTCCCAAACACCCTACACAAAGTGGGTGATTGTCAAAGTGGTACATCTTCCTACCGCAAAAACAGGATCGAAATAAAGCTCATTTAGGAAGAATCAGTAGACAGTCGTCTTAGTTCCATGTTTCTCGTTGATGACTGCTACACAGAAGCTGCATTAGCTGCTGTGCGAGCTGAAGACGGCGGCAAAATGAACTGAGGATACCAGGGACCACCCACACATATGGGAAACAGCATGCTGATGTCATGTGTGGGTGGTCCCTGGTGAAAAACTGCTAGAAGAGCTGCCGTGCACCATAGCAACCTCTGCTGGATACCCAAAAGTATTATCTACTGCAAGACACCACTCCATGGAAGATCTACTGTTACAGGTAACCTTTTTCTTCTAGGGACATGGATATGATATTCTATCCATACAGAGTCCTAGTAGTTCTTCAGGAGGAGGAAGGAGGCAAGGTGCACACCCCGTTTAGGAAACAGAAGCTGAAGAACTGAGGCCCCACAACCAGTATCCCAGCGTGACTGTAGGTCAATGAGGCAATGGGAAATGAAGGTGTGTGCTGACCTCCAGGTAGCAGCCTGTGGATTTCCTGGATGGGGTGACCCTGGAAGCAGCGGTACGGTGGGTGGAATGAGCCCATAGCCCACCGGGAGGCTCTCTACCTGCCAACCTATAGCAGAGATCAATGGCTGCAGGATGTGATCCACCTGCCAATCGTCCACTTGGCTACAGGTCTGCCAGGTGTGGCTTCAGTGTAGGTGACAAACAGCTGGCATACCTCTCCCCGAACTCCAGCCATGTGCTCTTTGTAATAAGTGAGCACTTGCCTCAGGTCCAGAGTATGGAACCTGTGCTCGGCCTCCGAAGTGTGACTGGTGAAGTAAACTGGGAGATTAATCACCTGGTTAATGTGAAACTCTGGCACGACCTTTGGGAGGAACGCTGGGTTGGAGCACAGGACAACCTTGTCCTCATGGAAGACCAAGTAAGGAGGCTCCACCGAAAGCACCTGGTGCTCAGTGATTCTTCTGGCTGACGTGATAGCCACCAAAAAAGGCGGTCTTCCACAACAGGTGAGAGATATCACACCTGTACATCTATTTGAATGGCTTGCCTATGAGCAGCTTTGCCAAAACCAGCAACAAATCCCATGGTGGTGGTGGTTCACGCATCGGAAGGGAAATGAGGTCAAGGCCCTTGAAGAAGTGCCAGACCACCTTATCCTGCGCCGACTGCTGACCGGTCCACACCCGGTAAGCAGAGATGGCTGCCAGGTGCACCTTAAGGGTTGTTAATCAAAGGCTCAACTGAGAGAGGGACCAAAGATAATCAAGAATGATAGCCACTAGACAGGACAAAGTGTATAACCCCTTGCCCTGACACCAAATGGAGAATCTCTTCCATTTGAAGGCACAGCACTTCCTTGTCACTCCTTCCGAGATGCCTCTCATAATGGTGAAGACAGCTTCTGAGAGACCCAATGCTTGGAACTCTAGCCACTCAGGAACCAGGCTGTCAGGTGCAGGGATTGAAGGTCCGGGTGGAGTACTGTCCCCTGACTGATGGAAAGTAGGTTTGGGCGTAGGGGAAGGCTTGGGATCCTGCTGCTGTGGCTGAGGAGATCGGTGTACCAGAACTGGTATGGTCAGTCCGAAGCTACCAGGATCTCCTGTGCCTTGTCCCTCCTAGCCTTGAGGAGCACAATGTAGATCAAGAGAAGTGGAGGGAAGGCAAAGAAGAGGCCTGGGGTCCAGGGCCGCAAGAAGGCATTCCCTGCTGAGGGGTGGTGGGCACAAAAAGCCTCAGTTTTGTGTTCTCCCCGGAGGTGAGCAGGTCCACCTGAGGGGTGCCACACTGGGAGAAGAGACTGTGAACTACCTCTGGGTGGAGACACCACTCGTGAGATGTCTCGACCACCCGGCTGAGGGTGTCCGCCAACTGACTCGAGGCTCCTGCTACATGGATGGCTAGGAGATCCGCCTCCAGACTGCACAGAAGGGGTCCAGACATGGAAAGCTTCCCTTTAAAAAGGGCAGGGAGTGCACCCCGCCCTGTTTGTTGAGGCAATACGTGGTCATGGTGTTGTCCGTCTGGACTTGAACCATCTGACCCCAAATGTGCAGAGCGAATGCAGTCAGCACTAGCTGAACCGCCAGGAGCTCCAGCAGGTTGATGTGGCATTAGGACTCTTTGGGGGTCCACAGCCCGTCCCCAGGTGGGCAGCTCAGCCCATGAGAGAGGCATTGGTCATCATGATGATCGGCACTGGGTGGACAAACGGAATCCCTTCCTGCAGATGTGCTGGAACTAACCACCACCGGATGGTGTCCCGCATCTGCTGGGTCAGTGACCAGCTGGTCGAAGTGACCCTTGCGGTAAGACCACTGGCTGGCCATCTCCCTCTGAAGGGAGTGCATTCTCCAGCGGGCCCAATGGATCATGCTGATGCAGGCCGCCATGCAACCCAGCAAGTGCTGGAAGTCCCGGGTAGGGCGCACGTGTCCAATCCAAAATGATCGGGCATAGGAGGAGACAGCCTCCACCCTGTATGCCAGGAGCTGGTCTCTGACTCTGCAAGAATCAATCAATGCGATCAACCAGTCATATAGGTAGGGGTAAAACTGGACACCCCCGGTGCCTCAGGTAAGCTGCCACCACTGCAATGCATTTAGTGAAGACCCTGGGGGCCAAGAAGAGGCCGAATGGCATGGTCAGGAATTCGTAGAGAGCTTCCTCTTCTAGAAAGCGGAGGAACCTTCACTGAGACGGACGTTCGGGACATGAAAGAACGCGTTCTGAAGATCCAGGGAGCAAAATCATGTTTCACTCTAGAGATTGTATGATCTGAGACACAGTTACCATTCCGAAAGTGCACGACCTGAGGAACTTGTTTAGGTTGTGAGAATCTAGAATGGGGCACCAGCCACCCATCCGCTTTGGCACCAGGAAGTACCTGGAGACAAACCATGGGTGTTCAGGAGGATCCGCGACAGAAACCACAACCTCCTTGTGAAGGAGCTGGGCTATTGTCGGCTCAGAGTTGACAGCATGTCTGCGGAAAACAAGTCCTTCCATGGGGAGTGGGCTCAGCAAGGAGGGTACTGCTTAAATTCCAGAGGTACAACCTGACGCACCACTTCGAGAACCCACCTGTCCATGGTGACAGTGGACCAGGCAGAAAGGAAGTGGTGGAGCCGGTCCCTCACAGGAGGACCCAGGGGAGGTGTGCTGGCATGAGGGAGGCACCCCTCATCCCGTCACTGGGCAGTCTTAGAGGAGGAGGAGGAGAAGGGCACAGCTGAGGTGCCACTGGAGCCTCTCCCTCCAGGCTTGTGGATGACTGAGATCACCGACTTGGGCAGAGGTCGCCAGGCCTGAGCCTGCTGGTCAACCTGGGACTGGGCTGGTTTGGCCACAGGAGTGTAGGTGGAACGAAAGGGCTTCCTCTTCTGCTGCTGCTTGGAGCCCTTGGGGTCCTTCTGGGCAGATGTCATGGAGTCCAAGGTGGCACTGGACTTCTCAATACGGGTGAGGTGGCCCTTGACCCCAGGCCTGAGCAGGTTAGTGCCCAAGAAAGGGCCATCTGCCAGCTTGTGCTGAGTGTCCACATGAAGGTCGAGATTCTTAGCCTAGAACTGTGGCGCATGGCCACTGAGGCCACCATGGAGCGGCCACAGGAGTCCTCAATGTCCAGAGCTGTCTGGAGCTGTTTGGCTACAGCCTGGCCCTGGTCCCGGACCTGTTTGACCGTAGTCTGAAGGTCGGCAGGCAGATGAAGAAGCACCTCATCAAGAGGGCCTAGCAAAGCATGAGAGACGTGAGAATGAAAAGGGCTAAGCTCATCTGGCACAGACCAAGTGAGGAGGCAGCGGAGACTTTCTTAGTCGTATGGTCCAACTTCTTGGACTCCTTTTCAGGCAGCTTGTTGACATCCCTGGTGCTGCCACAATGCCAAAACACAGAGTCTGCCACCAATCCTTAGGCCAAGGGGTGCTCTGTGAATCCTGAGAGGGAACCGGCGAGCATCGCATATTTGCAGGCCATCCAGGCAGAAGGCGTGGGGCAGGAAGCAGGGCAGGGCCAAGAATGATTTCTGTCACCAGGAAAGCCTCCGGAGTGTTTCCCCAGTTGAGGATCTCAGTCAATGGGTAACGAGTCGCTTCTGGACGGGCTCCATTTTCATACCAGTTCACTCAGAGATGAAGTAGAGAAGCCCCATGAAGGAAGATGGGCCTTCATCCGTCGAGAGGTCCCCCATTGACTCTATCTTGACTGGACGAGAGTGCAGGGAGTACCCTTCAGACTTCGAGGAGTCATTAAAGAGTGGTCGACTGCTCGAGTCCCCACTGACCCTCCGTGGACGGTCAGGGGTGATGGTGACTGACAGCTGATGGGGAAGCCCCCTGACCAGCTCAGACTTCTTAGCTGGAGTGCTGGTCGGCTGTTTAAGCGGCAGTTCCACCAAGATCGGCGAAGACACTGGAGTCTGCAGAGCCGGGACCGTTTTGGTTGGCTCAGTCAATGGAGACTGCCTCGGCCGGCATAGAAATCGGAGTCAGTTTGGTGTCAGTAAGCACCAATTGTTGCCACATCAAGTCCCCATAGCGGTGACGCAAGTTGCGCCAAAGCCTCTCCTCTTCCAAGGAGGACAAGGGCAAAGAATAGCAGTGGCACTGCTTCCCGTGGTGCCGAGAGTTGGAGCGCCGATGTTGGCGGGACCGGCTCAATAAACGAGAGACGGACCGAGACCTCACCACCGGGGAGACGGACGGACGGTGGCGGGGCTCAGAGGAAGATGGTGAGCACTGAGGCTCCTCCTGGTCAGGGTCTGGGACCAGAGGCAGTGGGTCAGTGAACTGATCCGTCCCTCCAATGGTCTGTGTCAGGACCGGGAGTCCTGGACAAGGAAGTGTCGGCCTATTTGGTCAATGACTGGTCAGTCAGCTCGAGAAAAATCTTGGCTGGGACCTCAATCAGAGTCTTGGCCAGCAGGCCTGAGGGGGTTACCATAGAGCCGGCGGCCATGGCCGAGGATTCAACCAAAGTCAAATCCAGAGAAGTGTGAAAATTGCAGGTCCTCGACTGAGAGAGCTCTAGATCCCACGATCGACAATGAGTCCTCTCTCCTTTTTGGACTCTCTCTAGATTTGGATTTGTGTCCGAAGGTCCTGGCCAAGGGTCGGCAGAGACTGGCATAATTCTTTGAAGAAGCTCGTGAACGCTGAGCCAAACTGAAGCAACATGAAGGTGGAGGCCGAAGAGGAATAAGACGTGGCCTGGGTCACCTCCTCTTTAAAGGCTGTGAGTTAAGTGGACTCTGCAGCCATAAAGACCACCCAACATCCTTAGATTTGACCAGTGGGTTCCAATGTGCCGGGCAGCCCAATTTAAAGGTGGCGAAGCAGTCCTCCAGAATGTTCAGGTGAAAACAACAGAAGTCGCAAGCCTGGGGGTCATGATCGTGTCCTAGGTAGTACAGTAAGTGACTTGCGGGTCAGTTCTGGACATCTTCTGCCTGCAAGGGCACCTGCAGAACCCAGGAACGGACTTATTGTCCATGACAGTCGCGAACAAGATGAAGATCAACTCATAAGAGTTTTGTTAAGGTTTTGGAAGGAAATCTGAAGATTTAAGCACTACGGCCTACATGACGCAGGGACAGTAAGGAGGGAACCTGCTTCTTCTAGCAGAAAGACAGATCTGGAGAAATAGGGTGGAGCCAAGGGAGTTACCACCTGGGTGGGTGGGAGGAGCCAGTTTGAGGATTTTCTGACATCATCTTAAAGGGAAAGGATACTCCGTATTAGTGGGGCTAAAACATCATAGCCATGTCTCCAGAACTGCTGTTTCTAGGAGCCCTCGCACTGAAAATGAGATTGGCTGCAGTTTCCTTTGTATATAAATTATATTGGCATGGTACTCTGTTAAGGTGACTAATAACTCCTGCTGAGGGGCAGTGATGGGGACCGGGTGGGTCAGAGGGCAGAACAAAAGGGGGGCAGGCCAGCCAAGGAGATAAACACACACACAAAAAAAAGTGTGAAGAATGCAAGACTGGCAGCAATGGAGATTAACATCCAGTATAGTCACATGAGAGGCCAAGCTTGGGCAGTCACAGTATCAAACTTCCACAGAGCCTCTCCAGTCTATTTTAACAATGTCAAGGGTGAGAGTGTAAGCTGACTCCAAACCAATCTGTACAAGGGCACCAATTGTGGTGGCGGATATGTGATATTGACACCTATATTCAAGGAAATTAACGGAGACTCTGACTCTCAACTCAGATCACCGGACAGCCATAACATTTTAATAGAGATTACTTGTAAAGAAGGTACTTACCGTAACAGTAGATCTTCGAGAGACTATACTCCACTGAATCACATCATGGACTGTAGGCAGTCGGCGTTAGGAGCACCCATACATTTGTTCTTGTTGGAGTGGCGGGGCCACCCACGTCGATGCGTGTTGTCAGCGCCTAGATAATGTAGGCATGCTCAGCATGCCTCAGCTCCCTGCTAGAGATGAGCTCAGAGGATCATCGGACTGAGATACCAAAGCAACCAGGACCAAACCAAGCACATAGGAGAGGATACAGAAACATGAATAAAGATGCCGAATTAGGCACCAGTGGAGAACCAGTGTGTGACAGCAGGCAGGATAATCACCCACCACTTGATGAGAAGGGATGGAGGGAGGGAGAACAGAGGCTCAACAGAGGAGATTCTCTCAGATCTACTGTTACACAGAAACAAAGATAATGATGGTAGAAAAAGACCACTGGCCCATCTAGTCTGCCCAGAGACCTAGTCTCCATGCAGGGTTTTATCCTTCCCGGTCCACCCCCCTACTCTCCTCCCTACTGCTACCAACCTGAGCAACCACCAAACCCTGCAATCTGTCCCAGACGTGCTTGAAATCATTTATGGTCTTGGCACCACCCACCTCCTCCTCTGGCAGACTATTCCACTGCTCCACCACTTTTTCCGTAAAACAGCTTCCTCACATCCCTCTTAAAGGAGATAGGAAATCATTTTTATATAGTAAACTGCCCTTCCATCTTCATTTTCATGCCAGTTATGTATTCCGATATGCTTTCATGATTGTTTAATAAATAATCTAGTTTTGGTATGCCCTCAGATCTACATAGAGTTCACTCTCCTTACCAGCTACTGCTCGCTCTTTTCATATTTCTAATACAGTCTTTGACAACAACCATTCTATTCATCTGAATGGCGTGGAACGATGTTATTGATGTCATAGGGTGTGCAGGCAATATGAAAAGAGCAGCAACTGCTGAGTAAAGAGGGATTCAGGGTGGTTTAAAGGCAATAAAATTAGATTATTAATTTAACAAAAAGGTAAAAAACATATCACAATACTGGGTAGACAATACAGAAACAACTGGAGGGTATCTAGAGGTGTAAGAACTGTTTCCTATCACCTTAACCTCCCCCCAACCCGCCAGTTTTAGTCATGACCTCATGTTCTTTGACTCTATAGTCATGCTAAATAGTTCCTTGCAGTTCACCTTGTTTATTCCCTTCAGGAACTTGAAGGTCTCCATCATATCTCAAAGGTCTCTCCTCTGAAACAGAATGTGTACATACTGTAAAACTGGTAATTTATATGAAAATAATTTCTTGCTATGTTCATTCTTCTTTAGCAAGTGCAAAGCGCAAAACATTCTTTTGCTGTAAAATCCAACTGATGCAAATATTGCTATATACATACTTCATTTGCATCGCAAAAAAGAAACGATAATTTGATTATCAGAGCCAAAACTATCCTAGTCACAAGCCTCTAATTGTATCTCTGAATTGTCTGGCACAAGGCTGGATCCACACACAGTAGACAAGCTCATTTTTTCTGTGTGCAGGGAGCCACGGGAGAAGTGTGTAGTCTTCTGGGTCGGTGGGTGGAATGAGTCACAGTGTGCATGGTTTTCTTTCAGTGGCTGGGTTTTTTTGTTAGCATGTGCCATAAAGAAGAGAAGAGCTGCAGTGGGCAAAAATGGAGGGAGCAAGTGCTCAATACAAACCACCGTAAATGCCTTTTAGGTGCCTCTGCTCACCTCTTCATTCTTGTTCTCTCTCTCTTCAGTCAGCTTACTGACACTGGGTTTAAACAAATACTGCCATCGGATTCGACTGGTAATCCAGTGCCTGCGAGTGGCCAGTAATTGACAGCTGCCACATTTATACGGGGTTATTAAAGTTTTAAAAACAAAAGATAGTGCTGTAGTTGAAATTGTAAGTGGTCGCCGACTGACAAGTGACTAGAGCGAGGTTACTAAAGTTCGCTCAGTGTGTAGAGCGCAAACTTAACTTAGCGGTTTTAAGTTCACTGAGCCTTGACCACGAAATTTGCTTTGCATTTAATTTACCCATTTTACAGTGTATATAAATATATATATATATATTTTTGGCACACTGTGCCTTGCTGCTGTTTTTAAAGGAACTTCCAAAAGAATTTCCACTTTGAACTGTCTTGAATTGGGTGCTGACAGAGCAGCCAGCCCAGACATTTCTGCCTTTGCTGTAACTGATTGGTTATGGCTGCATTACTTGCTGGGAGTTCTGCCTCAATAGGATTTTGCTGTCTTTAAAGGAAAGCTGTAATAAACTGACCCCCCTTAAACACCTTACTCTGTGATCAGGCTTTCGCAAGCCCAAACACATTTTTAATGGATTTAATTTTATTTTATTGTGGTAAACTCTGTGATGAGGCAACATGGCAGTACCATTTCATCTGGTAGTGCAGTGCCGCACCATTCACATGCTGTTCAGAATAGTTGAACCACCAGAGCAGGGAGCGGTGGAGTGGAGGAGTCACTGCTATGAGACACCAACTCAGAGTGCTGTGTCCACTGTGCATGGAGGAACCTTCGTGGGATCCTCATGTGCAGGCATGCCAGAGGGACAGTCAGTATGTCGGCAGCCATGAGGCCAATGAGACAAAGAAGGAATCTGACTGAGTCAATGCTAGAGGAGACCAGCTGAGACTGGGCAACCAGTGAAGCAGTCTGGGGGCAGAAATGCCTGACCCAGCCCTGTGTCTAACACAACCACTAAGTATTTGAGGCACTACCATGGATAGAAGAGCAACTTTGGTTTGTTCACAAGAACATCCAACTGGTCGAACTGTTGACAGGTTTGAAACAGGGTACAGATTATGGCCTCCCATGACTTGGCTTTCTGCCTAGTGGAAGGTGACTGCAACCGCTGCAGAATACTTGGTAAAGACATAGTGTGCAGAAGACAAACCAAAGGGCAAGACACAAAACTGACAGGGCAAGTCCTGGTGAATAAGCGCAAATCCTGGAGCATGAAATGCAAACACTTCCTGTGAGACTCACAGATCCTGACGTGAAGATATGTGTCCTTCATGTCTACAGCAACCAATCATTCAATCCTCTTTCAGTAACGGGGAGGTGGAGGGACTGCAGGGAGACAATTCAAAACATTTTGTATTCTATGAATATATTTAGTTGTAAAAGGTCTAGTATTGGCCTCAAAACCAAGCCCATTTTGGTACTAGAAAATATGGGGTATAGCAGCCCAGGTTTGGTTTAGAAACCGGATGGACACTAAAGCCATTCTGCTGAGAAGGGTTTGAACCTCTTCCAGCAAGAGGGCAAAATGTCCTGGAGGGTATCGGTTTGGCAAAAGGGGGGAGGGGGTGTTACTGAAGGGACAGAAAGGAGCTCTAAGGTGTGTTCTAGCTGAACTAGGAGGCAGTACAGCATAGTGAGTTACAGCACTGAGCTGCAAACCTGGAGACCTGAGTATGAATACCAACAGCTCCCACTTGCATACTGCATGACCCTGAGCAAGTCACTTAACTTTTTTGTGCTCCCAGGTCGCACTTGGAAACAAGTTATGGCTTAGTGTGCCTTTAACTGGTTAAACAATTTCTCCTTGCCCCCCCCCCCACACACACACTTCCACAACCCTAGCATCTGCTGAACTCTCTCTCCACTTTGATATGAAGAGGAAGATGCAGCCTCACATCCAAACTTCCTCAGGTAGTGAGGTCAGAGGAAGAGGAGGAGAGTCAGAAAGTACCAGGGGTGATGGGGTGTCACAGATATCTGCACCTTTTCTAAGTCTGGCGTGGGCACCAATAGGCAGGGTGGCTGGAGACTGGGAAGGCTGAGGTCGCTGGGAACCACGGCCTGGACCTCTTGGGTAGCCATGGCCTAGACAAGCACAGGGCCAGCGAAAAGTGCCTGGGCCAAAGAGCTCTGGAGTCAAGGTGTGTGTGGACCTCGGGTTCATCTCTGATGACCGTAGGTCCCACAGAGCACTCTCCACATTGGAACCAAACAGCTGTTTCCCTCTGAAGGGGACATTGAGGATTGACCGTCACACATCAGAAGCAAAGCTTGAGACACCCAGCCATGAATGGCATTGTACAAAGATGTCGGAAGCAGTAGCCAAAGCGTCACGGGCATGCTTTCTGTCTTCCAGTCCATTAGAACTCTCTGTTGAGCCATAATTTTGTCAGGTCCTTCAAGTAGCTTTTCAGCAAAGGTGGCAGTGAACTTCCACAGACTGTTTTGATACTTAAATCATGTACGCCTGATAGTCAGCAATTCTCAGCCCAAGGGAAGCAGAAGCAAATGTTCATTTCCCCATCACATCATGTTTCTTCGACTCACTGTCAAGAGGAAGAGAACACATGTGCTAAGGTGCTTTTGGACTATCATGAGCAGCCATTATAACTACTGAGTCTGTCTCAGGCTGAGAGGAACAGTAAGGCTTGCTAGTATGGACAGGGTACTGCTTATTGCCATCCCAGGAACTGCAGGCGATGCACAAGGTCTGTGGCAAGCAGCAAAAGTTGCAGCTTCCAGTGCAGAGTGAACTGGAGGTACAATGACTGCTGGGGAAGCAGATACCTCTAAGAAAGTACAGATACATAAGAACTTACCGTAACCAGTAGAAATTCGATAGGCGCTCTTGCAGCAAGCCAACACTGGTAGGACTAAGCCATCAGGTGTCAGGACCACATGGAAACCTTTCTAGCTAGCAGTGTCCATTTACAGAAGAAAGAGTCCTGAAAGAACTCCTAAAACTCAAGGTGGACAAAGCAATGTGGCCTAATGGGATTCACCCCAGAATCCTAAAAGAACTAAGGGAGGACCTAGTGACACCACTGACCACACTTTTTAACAAATCATGGGAGGATGGGATGGTACCTGAGAACTGGAGGAGGGCAGATGTGATTCCCCTTCACAAAAGTGGGAGCAAGGCAGAAGCAGGAAACTATATACCTGCAAGTTTAACCTCAGTGCTAGGGAAAATGATGGAATCACTTCTGAAAGAAAAAACTGTTGAATACCTAGAGGCCAGCAGGGCACAGGACCCAAAGCACCATGGATTTACAGCAGAAAAGTCATGTCAGATGAATCTAATTGATTTCTTTGACTGAGTGGCCAAAGTAACAGACCAGGGAGGGGCCGTGAATATGGCCTACCTAGACTTCAGCAAGGCATCTGACAGTCCTGCACAAAAGACTAATAATCAAGTTAGCCAGCCTGGGAGTAGGTTCCAGGGTGGTAGCCTGGGTAGCAAACTGGCTGCACAACAGGACACAGAAGGTAATCTTGAATGGAACACATTTCGAAGAAAGGGAGGTTTGTAGTGGAGTACCTCAGGGCTCAGTACTGGGTCCAGTCCTTTTTAACATCTTTATAGGTGACATTGCAGAGGGTCTGGAGGGAAAGGTATGCCTCTTTGCAGGTGACACAAAGATCTGTAACAGAGTTGATACAAAAGTGGGGGTAGAAACGATGAGAAGGGACTTGGCAAGGTTGGAGGAGTGGTCAGACATATGGCAACTTAGATTCAATGCAAAGAAGTGCAAAGTAATGTACCTGGGAAACATAAACCCAGGAGAAGAGTACACAATAGCAGGGGCGGTACTAACAACAACAAAAATGGAAAGGGACTTGGGGGTAGTCATATCAAATGACTTAAAGGTGGGTAAGCAATGTGAGAAGTCAGTAAGGAGAGCCAGGGGGATACTGGGATGCATAGGAAGGGGCATCGCAAGTAGAAAAAGGGAAGTGGTTATCCCTCTGTACAGACAGTTAGTGACACCCCATCAGGAATACTGTGTGCAGTTTTGGAGACTCCATCTACGCAAGGACATCGACAGGATGGAATCAGTCCAGAGGAGGGCAACTAAAATGGTGCAGGGTCTGCAACAGAAACCATACAAAGAGATACTGAGAGAGCCTAATATGTATACCCTTGATGAAAGGAGGGCCAGGGGGGACATGACAGAAACTTTCAAGTACCTCAAGGGAATCAACAAAGTCCAGGAGGGCAGCATCTTTCAGGAAAGAAGATGTCTAAGAACAAGGGGACACAATTTAAAGATAGAGGGGGGACGGCTCAGGGGTAATGTGAGGAAATTTTCTTTCACAGAGAGAGAGTGGCAGATGCATGGAACCACCTTCCTGGGGAGGTTGTTGGGTCTAAAACAGTGGGGGAATTCAAACATGCATGGGACAGACATAAGGCAATTGTAGTGGGAGGTTGCAGGAAGTAGGCTGTTGGTTAACTAGAATCTGCAGCTTATCCAATAGGAAGGACAATGGATAGACTGGGTGGGCCAAGTGGTCTTTATCTGCTGTCAAAGTCTGTGTTTCTCCATGTGTATCATGGGGGACCGCTCACCGCAGGCGTCACCTCACTGACGTCAGCCTATCCCATAAAGATGGGTGGTCCTCCTCACCCTCTTCAGTTCTCCCACCTGAGACCCGAAGTGGGCAGCAGAAGAAGGAACCAAGGAGGTTTCCCTGGAGCCAGAAATAAAGGAAAGAGAGCAGAAGAGTCACTCACATGGAGGAGGAGAAAAGCAGACAGAGAGCAGGGGGAAGGAGGGAGGAAAAGAAAAAATTACTCACCTTAGTAATGTTGTTTTTTCTAATGGAGTCTTGCTATATTATGACAGTAGCAGTTTGATCCAGCTCTAGAACTGCTCCGGAGGTGAAATGGTTAAAACCATTCCAAAATAGAATTTTGGCCACGAGCTCTAAGAAGCAACTCTATCTGTGTTATTTCAAAGCTGAACTGTCAGATCTTTATGAGCCAAACTCACTAAGGTCTGTGTGGAAGCTGTAACCTACACTAGCCAAATGGCTACCTAAATAATAACAACCATTGCTGGTCCCAACACCCAAGACTCAAGTCAGGGGACCAGAAATACTAACACCATTCTAATAATATGAGAATAAAACATAAGTATAATAAAACACACACACACATACCCCAAAGCCCCAAAGGGGACAAAATGCTAACAGGGTACAAAGGTGCCCACACAATGCTGCTCGTGACCCCACCCAAGTAGAGGTTCTGAGAGGGGCAGGTTAGAGGTTATAATATAGCAAGACTCCATTAGAAGAAACAACATTACTAAGGTGAGTAATTTTTCTTCAAACAACATGAAGTCTTGCTATATTATGACAGTAGCAGAATACACAGCAGTACCTCCATGGAGGAGGGGCAGAACCACTTAGGAAAAGGCTCTGAAGAACAGCTGTGCTAAACCGAGCACCTCTCCTGGCCTGGACATCCAGGAGTAATGCTTGGTAAAAGTGTGTACCGTTTTCCAAGTAGCAGCCTGGCAAATCTCTAATATAGGGATGTCTCTGGCAGCAGCTAGAGACGCAGCTGTACCCCTGGTAGAATGAGCCCTCAAACCGGGGGCTCTGCCCAGTTTTTTGATAACAAAATTGGATACAAGAGACAATCCACCTGGCAATTGATCTCTTAGTGGCAGGTTTGCCTTTCCCAACTTCACCATAGGTAAGGAAAAGTTGGAGGGATTCGAACCTGTGACCTTTGGTAAGCTCTATATAGTAACTAAGAGCTCTCTTAACATCCAGGATGTGCAACCTCCTCTCACCAGAAGAGGAGTGATCAGTGAAAAATACTGGAAGGGAGATAGATTGGTTAAGATGGAAATCTGAAACCACCTTAGGCAAAAACTTCCTATTAGTCCTAAGGACTACCTTATCCCTGTGGAAAGAAATAAAGTCAGTTTCCACTGACAAGGCTTGCAACTCACTTATCTGTCTGGCAGAAGTGGTAGCCACTAGAAAAACAGTTTTCCAAGTTAGGTACTTAAGCTCTGCAGAAGACAGAGGTTCAAAAGGGGGTTGCATTAACTGGGCAATGCAAACATTAAGGTCCCAAGCAGGGGCCGGTTCCCGAAAGGGTGGATTAGTATGGAGTAATCCCTTTAAAAACTTGGAAAACACAGGATGAGAGGAAGAGGGATGACTTTCCTGCTGACACAAAAGCAGATACAGCTGCCAAATGAACTCTCAGGGCAGCTGGTCTGAGACCCAAGGAATTAAGATGTACCATGTAATCTAACACAATGGGCAAATCAGCAGATTCTGGGGAAATATTTTCCCAGCACACCAAATGGAAAACCTTTTCCATTTAGAACTATAAGTAACTCTGTGGAAGGCTTTCTAGAAGCCTTTAGGATCTCAAGAACACCCTGAGAGAGGTGTAAATCAGCAAACTCTTAACTCCTCAAGAGCCAGGCCTTGAAGTTGAGGGATTTGAGGTCCGGATACCAAACCCTTCCCTGGGCACAAGTCAACAGGTTGTGATTCCTGGGGAGGCAAAGGGGAAGATGGATTGTCAGTGACAGAAGGAGGGGGTACCAGGGCTGCCTGGCCCAATCCGGGGCCATCAGAATTACCCTGCAAGGCTGAGATCTGATTTTGACTAGTACTTTGAATAGGAGAGGAAGGGGAAAAGCATAGAGAAACTTCCCCTCCCAATCCAGAAGAAGGGCATCCAGGGGAACTGAGCCCAGCACTGGAGGCCTGCAACAGAACAGAGGAAGTCTGTGATTGTCTGGGGCTGCAAAAAGATCTATCTGAGGGGTGCCCCATCTGGCAAAGACTATCCCCAGCACTTGAGAATCCAGGGACCATTCGTGATGGCCCTGGGAAATCCTGCTGAGAGTATCCGCTAGGACATTGTCCTTCCCTGGAAGATGAACTGCTATGAGGGAAGTGTTCAGGAATAGGCCAGAGACCACAACTTCACTGCCTCGTGCACAAGGTCAAGACCGAGTGCCCCCTGTTCTGATGTACCACATTGTTGTGGTGTTGTCTGTTCTGACTTGTATTACCTTGTCGTGACAGATGCAGAAAATGCTTGAAGAGCTAAAAGACAGCTCTGAGTTCCAGCAAATTGATGTGGAGCAGAGATTCCTGGGGAACCACACTCCCTGAGTGGAAAGGTCGCCCATGTGGGCTCCCCAACCCAGAAGGGAAGCATCTGTAGTGAGAGTCAAGTCGTGAGTAGGGGGAATGAGAGGGACCCCCAATCTTAATTGCTCTGATCCTGCCACCACTGGAGGGCTAGGATCAAGGTTCGAGTCACTGGGACCAACTTGGAAAGGGGTCTCTTCTCTGAAACCAATAGGTTCTCAAGTGAAACTGAATGTCTCTCATCTGAAATCTTGCTCCCTGCACAACAGCTGTGGATGCAGCCATGTGCCCAGGAGCTGCAGAAAGTGTCTTGCTGGTCGAGAGACCTGCAGAGTGAAGGAGGAGGCCAGAGCCACTAAATTCCTTACCCTTTCTAAGGAAGAAAGGCTCTGGCTAGCTTTGTGTCCAATTCTGCCCCTATAAAGGTGAGTACCTGGACTGGTTCCAGAACCGACTTTTGTAGATTTAGCAGAAAGCCCAGGAGGTGAGAAGCTGCTGGGTGACCTGCAGGTGAGATTTTACCTGTTCTGGGACTGGCCTACAATGAGCCAGTCGTCTAGATAGGAAAACAGCAATCCTTTGCCTCCTTAAGTGAGCCACTGCCACTGCTAGACACTTTGTGAATACCTTGGGGCAGAGGTAGGCTCAAGGGCATTGCTCTGAACTGGTAATGACCTGAGGGCAGTTCAATCTGAGGTACTTCGATGGGAGCTTCTGATTAGGACATGGAAATAGGCATCCTTGAGGTCCAGGAGGCTAGCCAGTCCCTAGCCTTAGGGAGGTAAAATCATTGCCAGAGTTACCATTTTGAACTTTGGTTTCAAAAGATGCTTGTTCAGATATCTGAGATCTAATATGGGCCGCCATTCTCCTGTCTTTTTGGGGTAAGAAGTATCTGAATACAGACCCTGCCCTGGTGCAGGAGGAACCTTCTACTGCTCTGAGAGCTAACAGGGATGAGACCTCTGCTTCCAGAGCAAGGGTCTCTGAAGCACTTGCAGGTAGAAAAAGTCTGCTTCTCAACTTGGGAAACTTTTGAAGCTGAGAACCAGACCCTGGCCTACTACTTCCAGAACCCACTTGTCTGAGGTTAAAGAAGCCCAACTCTGGCTGAAGTAAGCCAGCCTGCCCCACCGGCACAGGAGAATCGGCCCTGGGCACCCCATCAGGGTGCCTGCTAGCAGGAGCTTTTAGGCTGGGGGGTGAGCAGGTCTGCCCACCCTCCTCTGCCTCTGAAGAAGCCCTCTGAGCATAGGCAGAGGAGGCCTGAGTCTGGTAAAAGGCTCTAAAAGGCCTACCTACCCCTGGGGTATGCCTTTGAGGAGTGGCTTGCCGCCCTTAGCCTGGGCACTCTTGTAAGTAGTCCTATATTCATCCATCTTTTCATGTAGTTCTCTGTCTGCTCCCCAAACAGAGAATTCCCCACCAAAGGAAAATCCATAGCCTTAGTCTGGGTATCCTGTGACAGACTAGTACACCTGAGCCAGGCCAACCTACGAAAAGCTACAGATGTGGCCATGACCCTAGAGGAAACATCATTAACATCCACAACAGCATGAAACTGAACCTTAGAAGCCTCAATGCCATCAGCAGCCACCTGTTCTAGTTCACTAGCCAGCTGGCCATGGGCTTGCTTGGCAATTGCATCACAGTATCCCATCTAGATCTCTGATACATAGCTACATAAGCCATATAATTTGCTTGCCTGAGTCCCAGAGAGGCTGCCATATACTGTTTTTTTGCCATGGCATCAATCTTCCTGGAATCCTTGTCAGGAGGATGTGAAGCCAGGGGAATATTAGCTTTATCACAGGCAGCAGCCTGAACTACTAACATGACTGCATTGCTGAGAAAGGAATTCTGTATCAGGACCTGACAATGTGTACCTTCTGTCCATCTTTTTATCTACAGGAGGCACAGAATTAGGAGTTTTAAAATTTTATTGTTTGCTTCCTAAAAGACTTATGTAAAGGAATAGACAATCTCCTAGACTCTGGAATATCCATCATTTCTACAAAATCAGGCTCCTCTTGCTCATCCACAGCTTCTTCTAAGGGAAGCTGGAGGGTTTCAGCAACTTTTTTGTAAAACATGAAATGAGATGGGGACTCAGACAGCATAGGGGGAGATTCTAAAGGCCTGTCTGGGGAGATGTCCGGTTCAATGGGCACACCCAGACCTTCCCAGCCACATTCATACTGTTCATAATCATCCTCCCCCTCCTCTGGTTCATAAAATTCCTCAATATCATATTCCTGAACCACTAGGACCGGACGAACCGACCTTTTGCCAGATAGTGGCGGTTCGGACGGAACCTGAGACAGTGACTGGACAATTTGTATGGCTTTTGCTATCTCTGCAGCAGTTGGAGAAGGGTTTTGGACTCCATACCTGCTGATTTTCTTGTTTTCTTTACTGGAATTGGTTCCTCAGAACCAGCTTTTCTTTGCCTGAGGAAGTCTCGCCTGGTCAGAGGCACTCCCTCCGGTTCGGTTGGCACCGAACCGGGCTGGCCATCCGGTCAGCGGACTTTTGTCTCCTCGCCCCCTGAGCCCGCCCAATCTTTTTCCAGGTGGCTGGTGGAAATTCTACATATCTGGCAGTCTGACTGGAGGTGGTCAAACACCAGACAATAAACACATGTGGTGTGTGGGTCAGCCTCGCAAAGACTTCCCACAAACATCACAGTGTTGAAACCCAGTGGGCCGGTTTTTCTTTGGGTTTCTCAGACATAATGCCAGCCTAACCAGAAAACTTGCCCTTTAACGGCAGTGCCAGCTAAGACACCCCTTATCGGTTCCTAACCGTGTCACGGTATTGGAAAAACAGTAATAAATCCGCTTTTTTAGAACCGATAAGAACCGAACCGCACTCTAAAATATTAAATTTTAGTTTTAAACCCAACTGATCGGTTCAAACCAACCGATAACTTACAAGTTCCACACAGACAAAACCTTCAATTTACTTACGTTACCACAGATAGAGCTTGAACCGAACGGTTTTATGTTAAAATAAAACTATTCTCGTTGAATCCAACTGAGAAAACACTTTTTAAACCGAGAAATGAACCGAGCAGTAGGAGAAATCTCCGGAGCGACTGTTCACTGAGGCGGAGTAAAGAATCTGACAGTTCAGGTTTGAAATAACACAGATAGAGTTGCTTCTTAGAGCTCGTGGCCAAAATTCTATTTTGGAATGGTTTTAACCATTTCACCTCCGGAGCAGTTCTAGAGCTGGATCAAACTGCTACTGTCATAATATAGCAAGACTCCATGTTGTTTGAATTAGGGGCTGTTGCAAGAGCTTCTTTCGAAGGTCTAATTTTACGTAAGTTTTTTTTTTTTATACTTTATGTTTATTGCTTTAAATAGTAAAACAATACATTCATTTCCTCATACAAGGCTATCACAGATTTGTATGACAATATAGTTGATATACAATGATGTTTCCTAGTAATCTGTTACAATAGAAGTTGAGGGTTCTCTAATATAGAGTCCATAAAATTAATCTCATAATGCCAGCCATCCCAATAGCTCCTGGATTTTCCATCTTGGGTAGTAACAACAGGAATAAACTAAAGCAATCTAAAGTGATTGCTATTTGTCCATATATAGATATGAAATTTAAAGGTAAGATTATGCTTATAGATCATTTACCATAATTTCACAGTGGGAAGCCCCCTTCATTACAGCAACATATCAGGACAGTAAGCAAGAGAAAAACAGAAACACCAGCTTAGCTATCAATTCTTGTATCTTTAAGGGGATAACGCTTGAACAAGGCTTACAAGACTGTATTTATATACCTTTAAAGTCCAAATAAGAAGTGTCTCTTCAAGAGGAAAACGTAATGGCTATTTGCCCATACAGTCCCTGCAGCCCAGATCAGCGCACAGAGGGCTAGGTTCCCGTGACATATCAAATTGGTTCAATCATTGTCCGAGTCCTCTTCGGCCCTCCTTCCAGCTGCATTTGCTTGAAATTCCGTTTCTATTTTCTTCATCCAACGGCCAGCATCTTTAGGCTCGTTGAACTGCCAACTCTTTCCCCTGTATATTATTCGTAATCACGCCGGTAAGAGAAATGAGTGCACTATTCCCAATGCCCGGAGCCTTTGCCTGACTCCATCGAACTGTTTGCGGCAGGCCCTTGTTTGGTACGAGAGGTCTGGGAATATTTTGACATCATGTCCCTCTATGTCAATTGGGTACACCGTCCTTGCTGCAGATAACAGAAGGTCCTGAATTTCTACTCCCGCCGTGCACACTAGAACAGTGCGTGGTTGCTCTCTGGCCGACGGCCTGATCCTAGGATTGACTCTGTATGCCCTTTTAAGGGCAGACCATTCAAAAGTTTCTGAGACTGAACTAGTTTCAGACATCCACTTTATTAGGAAGTTCAGGAGATCGGCCCCTTCAGCCCCCTCCGGTACACCGACCAGTCTTAAATTACCAGCGCGGGTCTCATTCTCCAGAGCTTCTAATTGACCTCGTAGTTGAGTATTTTCCTTGGTCAGGGAGGTGACAGTTGCCATCATGGAAATGGAGTGTTTCTCTGTTTTAGCAATAACGCCAGTTAAGTCTTTTATGGCCACTTCATGCATTTCAAGTTTGGCTAGAGTTAGTTCCATTTTACTATCCACAGATTTGACTGTTGTTAGTATTTGTTGCCAAGGAGGGGCTTGTGATTCATTTGTCTCAGGCCCAGCCTCGTGGGTGGTGGTTTTCTCTTGGGCCTGCCCCTGTTTGCCTCCGTTAAATTTAGACGCTCCATAACTTGATGATTTTGGTTTCCCCATGACGAATTTGGATTCGTTGTGAAGCTAAACACCTCCTGGAAACGATTCTCTGGTTTTTATTTCACTCTTTTTGCTTTTTTGTGAAATAATAGGGTTTATCCCCCGTTCTGGTATGGAGCAGATCTGAAAAGTGTCCTGCTAGGAGAATGGCTCTCTAGCACCCACCTATGGTAGGTTCTTAAATAACTAAACTATCTTAGTTCAAGGGAAGCTCTTGCAGCAGGCCAACACCGGTAGGAATGAGTCCAAAGTAGTTCTGGCAGAATAAGAAAACAGTACCGGGAGGAGGAAGATGGCAGTTACAGGCTTATGAGAGAAGGCCCTGCAGAATGACTAGATTGAAATTATCCCTATGCCTAGAGGCAATGTCCAGGCTGTAGTGTTTGGTGAAGGCATGGACAGAGCTTCAAGGGGTGGCTGCACAGATGTCTGCAGCAGACTATTTCTGAAGCATGTCGTAGAAGTGGCCATACTCCTGGTGGAATGGCCCTTAATCACTCCCGGAAGTTCCTTGCTGTACTTATAGGAACAATAAACAATGCAATTAGATAACCAGTTAGACAATCACTGTTTGGACACTGGAGCATTCTCTCTTAGGGAAGAGCGAAACAACTGATCAGACTTTCTCAGTCTTAGTCCAATGTGTAGAGTATCGTAAGATTCTATATACATCCAAAGTATGGAGCAAAGCCTCCACCTAATTAGAATACTCTGGATAATTAACAGGAAAGTGGATGGACTGATTCAAAGTAAACTCCAACACTGCCTTGGGAAAAAAGTTAGGATAAGTACGCAAAGACACCCTGTCTTTGTGAAAAAATCAAATATGGCTCCTTACACATGAGAGTCTGATGCTTGGAAGTCCTTTGAGCAGAAGTAGCAGGAAGTAAAAGAACACTTTCCACGACAGAAAGCGCAGCTCATAACTGGTTCAAAGGGTGGGGGGGCAGCATGAGTTTCTCTAAATAAAACTGAGGTCCCAGGAGGGACCAGGTCCTGAATGGGAGGTTTGAGATGCAGAATTAAGGCATAAAACTTCAGCTTCACCAACGGCAAAAGAACAGTTAGACGAGAATGTATATTACAAGCCATAGAAAGTTTTTATTTTCTAGAAGTGTGCAGCAATACGTTTTACCAGGGAGAACAGGGGTACAAACTACCACCTCCTAGACCAGGGGAAACAGAGTATGTACTTTTCTTTTTGTGGTATAGAGAAGGTTAGCACAGGCCGGTGGGGGTGGGGGGAGAAATCTGGAAAGGAACAAAAAGAATAAGACATAAATTATATATGAAACTGAGTTTTATTATAGAAACATAGACTTTGTCGGCAGATAAGGACCACTTGGCCCACCCAGTCTGCCTATTTCCCTACCTACTGGATAAGCTGCAGATTCTAGTTAACCAACAGCCTACTTCCTGCCACCCCCACTACAATTGCCTTGTGTCTGTCCCATGCATGTTTTAATTCCCCCACTGTTTTAGCCCCAACAACCTTCCCAGGAAGGCAGTTCCACGCATCCACCACTCTCTCTGTGAAAAAAAATTTCCTCACATTACCCCTGAGCTGTCCCCCCTCTATCTTTAAATTGTGTCCCCTTGTTCTTACACATCTCTTTTTCTGAAAGATGCTACCCTCCTGGACTTTGTTGATTCCCTTGAGGTACTTGAACGTTTCTGTCATGTGCCCCCTGTCCCTCCTTTCATCAAGGGTATACATATTAAGCTCTCTCAGTCTCTTCATGTGATTTCTGATGCAGACCCTGCACCATTTTAGTTGCCCTCCTCTGGACTGCTTCCATCCTGTCTAAGTCCTTGCGTAGATGAGGTTTCCAAAACTGCACACAGTACTCCAGATGAGGACTCCCCAACTGTCTGTACAAAGGGATAACCACTTCCCTTTTTCTACTTGTGATGCCCCTTCCTATGCATCCCAGTATCCCCCTGGCTCTCCTTACTGACTTCTCACATTCTTACCAACCTTTAGATCATCTGATATGACTACCCCCAAGTCTCGTTCCATTTTTGTTGTTGTTAGTACCTCCCCTGCTATTGTGTACTCTTCGCCTGGGTTTTTGTTTCCTAGGTGCATTATGTGACCGGGTAACTCCTGTCATTGGTGAGGTGCCCTGGTAGGGAGAGATGTGGGTCTTTCCTTGCCCCCCAAATTAACCTGCCTTATGCCTATGTTGTATAAAGTACAAGGAAGGAATAGATGAAAGTGCTCGAGTGCTTTAAAAACAGTTAAAGACAAAAGTGCTAGCTAATAAAGTGCAGGGATATGTTAAATGATATGGTTAAAGTACCAGAATAGTGCTTTCTGTACAAAGAAAGTAAGAAATATAAAATGCATCTGTGCCTTTAACTGCAGTAATAAAAAATATAGAAAGGGAGTCACTGAGTAAGGACCCATCTGTATTGTCTGTTTTCTATGGTTGCAACTTCTATCTTCCTTTCTAGTGCAGCTCTCCCTTTCTTGGTTGGAGGCAGGCCACTTCTAATCAGCTCCCCCTACCTTTTCCATTGTCTAAAGCCTCTTTCAACTTCTCTTCCTTCTGGGTCCAAGTAAAAAGTTTCATGTAAGGGAACCTTGTAGTTATAAACTAAAACACAAGTGGCAATATGTGTTTTACTTACTGGCTAGTTAAATGAGCTCAGGATTAAATAAACCAGGAAGCAGCATTCCCTTTCCCTTTGCTTTATTATGCATCCTGTGCTGCCTTGCTAGAAATACAAAGATAACATAATTGTGATATTACTAAGATACATTATTATTAGATGCTCTGTTAGCAAGTAGCAGTATTGCTGGGTCAATAGCTTACCACAGGTTAATCTGCTGATGTGTAAACAGTCCTGCAGAGGGTAAAAAAGAGAGAGAAAAGATACTGTTTGGTGGCATGATAAGCTGCAGCCTTCTCTGCAGCAGGGCAGGGTGTCGGCTGCACAAGCTCTTCTTTTGCACTCAATCTGTTGCTATAGGGAAGCAGCGGCCCCTAGAGGCCTATATTTATACAGATTCTAGCTGCTTTAATTATTGATTGAGGTAGGAGCTTACAGTAATTAAAAAGATAATCTAGCATTTAGAGTCACTTTCTAACCAGGATTATGGTGTGTAATAAAGATGTTGGAAAGAAACAGTTATTAAAGTAATAAGGCTTAAAAGCAACTTTTTGTACTATGTATAGGAGCAAGTTGTGAGCCTAGAAACTCAATGTACTAAACTGGAAATGAATTGATGTCACATGACAGTGATGTCATTGATAAAAACATACATAAGCCTACCACTAGGGTGGATTTATTAGATAAGGCGTCAATCTAGAACTGACTGTCAGAGGTGTAAGACCTTAAGTTTAGAAGGCGTGTGTCTACACCCGAGACAGCATTGATGTTACTGACTTAATGACAATTTTCTTATTTTCTGTTCTGAATAATTATCATTTTATGCTATAAATAATAAAATGATAAATGCCAACCTGGCATCTTTTATGCACTGATTTTGATGTCTGCCTGCTAATTATCTCCTGAACAACAACCCCGCTACACATTACTTTGCGATTCCTTACATTGAATCTAAGTTGCATATGTCTGACCATTCCTCCAACCTTGCCAAGTCCCTTCTCATCCTTTCTACCCCCCCTCCACTTGTGTATCAACTCTGTTACAGATCTTTGTATCATCTGCAAAGAGGCATACCTTTCCCTCCAGACCCTCTGCAATGTCACCTATAAAGATGTTAAAGTGAACTGGACCCAGTATTGAGCCCTGGGGTACTCCACTAGTGACCCCCCTTTCTTCGGAATGTGTTCCACTCACTATTACCTTCTGCATCCTGTTGTGCAGCCAGTCTGCAACCCAGGCTACCACCCTAGGACCCACTCCCAGGCTGGCTAACTTGATTATTAATCTTTGTGTGGGACTGTGTCAAATGCCTTGCTGAAGTCTAGGTAGGCCACATCCGCAACCCCTCCCTGGTCTATTACTTTGGTCACCCAGTCAAAGAAATCTATTAGATTCGTCCGACATGACCTTCCTGCTGTAAATCCATGCTGCTTTGGTTTCTGTGCTCCGCTGGCCTCTAGGTACTCAACAATTCTTTCTTTCAGAAGTGATTCCATCATTTTCCCTACCACTGAGGTCAAACTTACAGGTCTGTAGTTTCCTGCTTCTGCCTTGCTCCCACTTTTGTGAAGGGGAATCACATCTGCCCTCCTCCAGTCCTCAGGTACTACCCCATCCTCCCATGATTTGTTAAAAAGTGTGGTCAGCGGTGTCACTAGGTTAAACCCTTAGTTCTTTTAGGATTCTGGTGTGAATCCCATCAGGCCCCATTGCTCTGTCTACCTCGAGTTTTAGGAGTTCTTTCAGGACTCTTTCTTCTGTAAATGGACTGGTGTCAACCCCCCTACCCAGAGTGCTTCTATTGTCTGGTTTAGGTAACTCCTCCTCATCTTCTTTTGTGAATACAGAGCAAAAGTATTCATTCAGTATCTCTGCCTTTTCACTGTCTCCCTCTGCGCACCTCCCCTCTCCCTTATTAATCTTCACTATTCCTCCCTTAACCTTTCTATGCTCCCTAATGTACCTATAAAAGGTTTTATCCCCCTTCTTAACTGAACTGGCTATTTTTTCCTCAGTTTGGGCTTTTGCTAGTCTGACTGCCTTCCCCACTTCTTTCTGCTTTAATTGATACAGATCCCTGTCGCGCTCTGTCTGTGATGCCTTATACTTTTTGAAAGCAGCCTTTTTCTCCTTAACCTGCCACCTCTTTTGAGAACCATGGTGGTTTTTTACTCTGCTTTGTTTTCTTTATGTGTTTCACACAAAGGCTTGTTGCCTCTATGATGGCAGTTTTGATTTTCTCCATTGTTCTTCCACCCCTCCTTTCTGGCCATTTGCTAGTGTTTTCCTCAGGTATTCACCCATTTTGCCAAAGTCAGCCCTTCTAAAGTCCAGTATGCTTGTTTTTGTATGGCTTGTCTCCATGGTTGTGCTTATTGTGAAGCACATTGTGCAGTAGTCACTTGTTCCCAGATGTCTACCGACTTCTAAATTTGTGTTCCTCTCTCCATTTGAGAGTACCAGGTCTAGTAGTGATGTCAGCGTGGTTCAGTTGGTAGCACATCCGCCTCTGGACCAGAAGGTCGTGGGTTCTCATCCCACACCGGGACTGAACTTGCACCTAAAAATCGCTGGCATCCGAGTGCAGTATTGGGGGGTGCTGTCCTTCAGATAAGACATTAAACCGAGGTCCCTTCTGCCCATCCTGGTGTTGTCCTGGTGGGTGTCCAGGTGGAAGTAAAAGAACCCAGGGCACTCTTCGCAAAGAGTAGGGACCATTCACGGTGTCCTGGCCAACATTCCCCTTCCCATAAACCGGTTCATGCAATTATCCAGGCTGTGTGTGGGTGATGATGTGCGATATGGCCGCCACCACACATTCAGTTACTTCACTACCAGTCTAGCACTGCTTGTAAAGCGCTTTGGATGTATGAAAAGCACTATATAAATGCTGAGTCATCTTCTTCTTCTTCTACTGCTCCCTCCCGAGTGGGTTCCAACACTAGCTGTCTAAGGCCTGCCCCTTCAGGGCATCGAGAATGACCCTGCTCTTGGATGTGGCTGCAGTACATGTCATCCAGTTAACATCTGGCATATTCAGGTCCCCCATCAACAGTATCTCCCCTTTTTCAGCCATTTTGAGAATGTCCTCTATCATTTTCTTGTCCACTTCCTCCCCTTGAGACGGGGGTCTGTACACAACCCCTGTACGGACTGTGATGCCATTCCCTGTCCCCAAGGTAACCCACAGTGCCTCTTGTCTTTCCCCTTTACTTTTTAGTTCTGTAGCTTTGGTCTCTTCCCTTATGTATAGAGCTAATCCATATCCTCTTTTCCCCTCCCTGTCCCTTCTGTAGACTGTGTACCCCGGTATGTTGACATCCCAGTCATGGTTCCCCATGTACCATGTTTCTGTGACTGCCACAATATCCAAGTGTTCATCTTCCATCAAGGCTTCTAGCTCAGGAAGCTTGTTTCCCAGACTACGGGCACTGGTACTCATTGCCCTCCATTTAATGTTGGTTTTATCCTTTTATCCCCCATGCCTGCTCTTTTTGCCCTTGTCTATTTTTCCATTTACCCCTGTCCATCATGTTTTGTGGGGGGAGGCTTGAAATTTTCTGCCTCTCATTAGCACCTCCCCTCATGGCTAGTTTAAAAGCTTGCCAAGGAAGCATTTAAACCTGTCACTTAGGATCTTGGCTCCCTTCATGGACAGATGCAGACCATCGTGCCAGTATAGACCTTCATCTCTCTCCAGGTATGCCCCCAGTCCCCAATGAAGCCAAAGCCCTGTGCTCTGCACCAGTTTTGTAACCATTCATTACACTGCATGGTGTGTAGTACCCTAGCCTTACCCCTGCCATGGACTGGCAGCACCTCTGAGAAGGTAACCGTGCTTGCTACCTGTCCGAGGCCCCTCCCCAACTCCACAATTTCATCCTGCGCTGCACTGATCCCATGCCTAGCTAGGTCATTTGTCCCAAGGTGGACAGTGATATCAAGTTCCCTCTCCTGTGATGCTGCTTCTGCAATCCTGAGGATTCACATCTTGTCCCTCCAAACCATGACACCAGGCAGGCACTTTACTTCCCCTCTCCTCTCCCTTCCCCAGGTCTACCCTTCTAACAACTGAGTCCCCTATCAGAAGCTGTTTCCTTCCCCTGTGGTGTCCATTGCCACCCTTCTGTGGGTCTCCTCAGCATTTTTCTTGGTCTCCACTGAGGGTGGAGACCCACTTCTTCTCAATTATGAAATGGGCCCATGCTTCATATTGAGCAAGGAATAGGAACTGTGATATGACATGAAGTTCATCGTTCTTCAGCATAATGGATATTTTTTTTATTAGTAATACTAGGATTTGGTATATTTATGTACTTTATAGGGATTTTTGTCTCTCTTACACTTTATGGTGTTTTTAATGGGGGGGTCTGAGTACTGTATATAACAGTGTCTTGGAACACATTTTTTTCTATTTTGTAATTAGAATTTCTAATCAAGTTTGGTAATTCCAATGTGATTCTGTATCTAATAAAAACAGGCTACTCACCTGTAATAGTAGTTCTAGGAGTGGTATATGTTGTTCATCCACATGAACCCACTCGACTTCCTCGGTTTCGACGCACAACTCTCTGCTTCCAGCGGACAAGATTTGGCATTGGGAACGGAGCTGAGGGATATACCATGCGGGTGGGTGTGAGGAGCCAGCTTTCAGACCATCCGGCAAGATTTAAAGGGGAAAGGGACATGCCAACCAGTGTGGATGAACAACATATACCACTCCTAGAAAGTATGGTTACGTAAGATCATACCGTAACGGTAGATCTTTCAGGAATGTCTCTTGCAGTAGGTCATTACTTATGGGAGGTTCCAGCAGGTGGCGCTATCACATGGCAGCTTCTTCCAGCAGTCTCTTCACCAGGGACCACCCACACATGACATCATTTCCTGGCTCTGCCTATAAAAGTGGGTGGTCCTTGGTGTTCTCCATTCCCTGCCGGACTCAGCTCATAAGTGAGGGTCCGAGGGAAATGGAAGTACCAGTGAGTCCCAACCCTAAGTTCTTAAATCATGACGTCCCTATTAGACATGGTAGTGGGAAGGAGGGTGAGAAACTTCCTACTGCAAGAGACATTCCTGGAAGAGCTACTGTTACAGTAAGATCTTACGTAACTGTACTATCTTCTACGGAATGGTCTCTTGCAGTAGGTCATACAACTGTGAGAGTATGTCTTATAGAACAGTGCGGCTGAAGGGCCGTTGGTTGTCTGGAGGTAGTATCCAAGCTATAGTGCCCGGTAAAGGTCTGGATGGTGGACTAGGTGACTGTATTGTACTGCCGGCGATAAAAGCATTGGTGAAACAAGCCATAATGGTCGTTTATGGCCTCATCAGAATGAGTCTGATCAAGGATAAGGATTTATTGTATTTGTTCTAGCAATAAGTCATGTGACAGATTTGTCTGTATAATAGGGTATTTTTGTGACCAGTAGACCTTGGTGGCCTGTGGCCAAGGATATGGAAAGTTGATATGGAAAGTTGAGAAAATCAGATCCCATGGTGGAAGGGGTCTGAACAGGAGGTTTCAGGTGCAATATGTCCATGAGGAATATTTTAGTTATCCAGTTTCTGGTACATAAATGGTAGAAATGGAAGGGAAGCGGAGGTCTTCAGCAAATCATCTGGTGAAACAGTATAAGGCTCTTGTGAGTAGGCAGTAATATGGGCCCCAGGTTGAAAATAGTACCCAAATGATAAAAGCGTATCCATTTAGGGTTGTATGTGTCACTTGGTAGCCTTCAGGTAAGCAGCAAGAAGGATGCCTGCTACCTTGTCAGGTATTTGTGATCTTGTTTACAAGGGTGTCTTTGGGCGTCAAGCCCGGAGATTGCAAACCTTTCAGGTTGTGGTGTCTCTAGGGATTTTCCCTTTGCGTTTGGAGTCTGGTCTGAGTATCGATCTGACCGGAATGACTACTAGGTGGTGTTGTAGCAGGGGATGCCAGGTGTGTCGAGGCTATGTATGGGCCAGTTCTCTCTATAGTTCCAGTAATATTCTATTGATCATTAGTGATAGAGGATTGACAGAGAGAAGAATCTTGTCCAGGGTCAGGACGTGGCATCGATGAAGCTTCCCTTTAGGATGTAAATAACAGTTAGATTTCTGATATACATGAAAGGCCAGGATGGCTATCCCTTTGGTTGTTCTGTTGGGTTAACAGATGTCCGAGTAAGAGGCCTGGATGGTGGGTAGGTGGCAGTCGCACATCATCATCCAGGGCAAGAGATTAATGTGAGATTGGGCAGTGGGGTTAATCCACATGCCATGCGTATGGTATGGGCTTAGGTGTGACCCTTTTAAAAGATGCATCTGTTGTTCCCATCCATTGTTGTAATAGGCCCTGGTTGAGGCTGAAGTCAGTGTCCACCATGGAAGGGCGCTGTAAGAGGCAGACAGGATCCAGATGTGACGGTCTAATTGACCCGTACTTGGTATCTGCTTTCTTAAATTGTCCACTGTGAGGGACAGACATACTGTATTTATCACTATATATATATATATATATATCTGTGTGTGTGTGTATATATATATTTTTTTTTGTATAAAAGCCTCTTTGTTTGAGCCTCTGAATATAAAATAGTAGAACAATCCCCAAGTGTATCCGAGGCCCCATGGAGGAGGCAAGGGGTTCAGGTATTTGAAATCATTGAAAGGTGTAGGCGCCGGTTCCTCCAGAATGATGGGTCCCGGCAGGCCTAGAGGTGGTGGGTGTACCTCTTGTTGCCTGTCTTTTGTTTCGGAAGGCATCTCTTATTATGATCGTTATCACACCTTTTAAAATATTTGTATTGGTTACGTTGTTTGTAGTACAAGTTTTGTACTGTACGTAATTGTTTGGCTGAGGCTTGTAAGTCGTCCAGAATGGTTTGTGTTCCTGGACCAAACAGTTTATCACCTGAGAACAGGGCATTGGCCACCTTATGTTGTATATCATTTGCAAGGCTGGAAATTCTCAGCCAGGCCTGACGGGCACAACAACGTCTGTGGCCGAGTGTTTGGCCGAAGTATCCACTATATCATACCCCGAACTTAGGAGATGTCGGGAAATGGATGTAAAAGTGTTAATTATAGGCATCAGGTGTTCCTTTTCAGGAGAAGGAGGTAATTTGTTAATTTCCAGGGCAGAGGTGCCCAAAGTACGCTGATATTTTAGCATATGGCCCATATAATTCAGTATCCGAATATTCAGAGAACTGGAGGCAAATACTTTCTTCCCCATGTAATCAAAGTGTCTACAGTCTTTGTCTGGGTATACTGAACTTGTATGCTTTGGTTTACTGGTGCAATCATGAGCTGCCATGATGACCGCAGAATCGGCGGCAGGCATGTTAGACAGATATTAATGGTCTAATGGGGCCTGATAAAGTTGGTCTGCTTTTTGAGAAAGAGCAGGGGCAGCCATAGGATGGTGCCAGGCCTCTGTGATCACATTTTGGTAAGTAGAAATTAATGGTGGTATTACCATGACTGGCTCCTATGGGAGTTCTAGCTACTCCACCATGTCTTTTCTTTATCTTGTTCTGTTGTAGAAAAACCCATTATTTTTTGCATTTGTATGACCATATCTGTAAATAAGGGGTTATCAGGGGGTGAGGCAGCCCTGGAAGGTTGAGCCATGTCCTCGTCACAAGAGGATGTTATAGTGTAAGGGGAGTGTACCTCCTGAAAATCCATGTCAGGAGCTCCATCATAATACATCTCCTCTGAAAGGTTCTCCATTCTGTGTGGCTCATAATCAGAATAGTATTCCTCCATAGGTGTTGGAGGTGATAAGGAAGGAAAAAGTTCCTGTTCTGTATGTGCCTTCTTTGTAGGAGGCAGCAACATAATCGGAGAGGAGGGAGGGTTAGGCGGATCAGGTGTATGAACAAACCCCGAAGATTGTAAGACTATTAATACTCCATTCAATATTAGATACCCGTGAGGATGGCAGGTCAATAGTTTTAGGTTGTGAGCCCATTATAATTGTTATACCTGATGGTAGTGGGCATTGCGGAGGGCCAATTTGTGCCTCCTGGTAGTATAATCCTGCACTCCTTTGGTGAGAAGTTTTTCTCCCATGTAATGAATGTGGTGCATTCATAGAGGTAAAATATGTGCTTTGCCTCTTTTTCTCATAAGGTGTGACCCCACAATGTGTGGTGAGGTGTCCCCATGAGTATATGCAGGAGGAAATGAGACGTCTTTATCGTAAAAGTTAGGGCTCTGAGAGGTCGAAACAGTAGTCTCCGCTGATGGAGAAACAGCCTTTAAAGGTATTGCTTCACAAAGAAAAACATGCCCCGTCGATGGTGGAATGAGGCCCGTTGATGGGGGAGCATAAAACAGGTGCTCCATCGACGATAGAGGCACTTCCGTCGAAGGGGAAGTTATAAATGCAAGCTCTGTTGATGGGTGAGGCAGCCCTATCGACGAGGGAATGAAATACATGTGCTCCATCGAGGGGGAGGTAGTCTTGTCGATGAGAAATGCTCCCCGAGAGCCTCTGTCGACGGGGGAGTGTGCATTGTCGACAAGCAATGTTGTATTAATGTTGTCCTAGACGAGAAAGGTGTCCTTGTCGATGGGGGAGCACAGAAATGATGCTCCGTCGATGGGGAAAGTACTCCCATGTATGAGGAAGCTAGTTTCATATGCCCCGTCGACGATGAAGATAGAGAAGTGCCTGCCGTCGACAGGAGGGTATCCATCGTTGATGAAGAATGTCTCCTTGAAGAGACAGTTTTTGTTAAGGTTGCCATTGAAGTGCGGCATGGCAGGACTTGAGAGGAAGGTTTTTCCTTGTTCTTTTGTGTTTTGGAAGATGACTCAGTGGATCTGGAGCCCTTTGTGCGAGCCCCCCGAGCCTATAACATAGTATTTTTGTCTTCCATTAAACTTTTTTTTTTTTTTTTCTTAAAGTTGTTGTAACCTTCTTTTCTGGTTACAGAGTTTTGTTTCTGGCAAAAAGTACAGGAATCGGTGCCGTGTATGAAGCCCAGGCACCTCAGGCTATAAAGGTCCAGTTCTCGTCGATGACTGCTTACACAGAAGATTGAGCCAGCTGCTGTGCGAGCTGGAGCCGGCGGGAAAATGAACGGAGAGTACCAGGGACCTCCCACTTTTATAGGCAGAGCCAGGAAATAATGATGTGTGTGGGTGGTCCCTGGTGAAGAGACTGCTGGAAGAAGCTGCCATGTGATAGCGCCACTTGCTGAAACCTCCCAGAAGTAATGACCTGCTGCAAGAGACCATTCCGTAGAAGATCTACTGTTACAGGTGAGTAACCTGTTTTTCTAGGATCATGGATATGTTGTTCTATCCACACTGGTTGGCAGACTCCTAGCAGTTCTCTGGGAGAAGGGAGGCAAGGCACCCCCACACACACACTTTGGGAACAGAGGCACCAAAACCAGCATCCCGGCATGACTCTAGGTCGATGTGGTAATGGGAAATGAAGGTGATCACTGATGTCCAAGTAGCAGCCCTGCAGATATCATGGATAGGGATGTCCCTAGAAGCAGCCACCGATGCAGTGGTATGCCGGGTGGAATGAGCCCTTAGCCTTACGGGAGGCTTCCTACCCGCCAACTTATAGCAGAGATCAAAGCACGATGTTATCCATCTGCCAATCATCCGCTTCGCTGCAGGTCTGCCAGATGCGGCTTCACCGTAGGTGACAAACAGCTGGCGAACTTCTCCCTGAACTTCAGCCATATGGTCCTTATGATAAGACAGCATTCGTCTCAGGTCCAAAGTATGGAGCCTGTACTCGGCCTCCAAGGTGCAACTCCGACACCACCTTCGGAAGGAACTTTGGGTTGGGGCACAGGACAAGCTTGAAAGACTCTATAGATAGCGCTTGGAGCTCCCCAATCCTTCTGGCTGACATGATAGTCACCAAGAAGGCAGTCTTCCACGAAAGGTGCGACATCTCACATCTGTGCATCAGTTTGAATGACTTGCCCATGAGCTTTGCCAGAACCAGCAGCAGATCCCACGGTGGTGGTGGTTCATGCACCAGAGGGGATATATACTAACACACTATTTGCCAGCAGATTAGGCCTTATGGTCTATCGAGTCTGCTCGAACCTTAGATCCTTAGTTGGGTGCCGAGGCCCTCCCATCCCTTGTGCTCCAGAAACCCCCATCATCCATCCCCAACCCCCTGAGACAGGCCATCATCTGATACATCCACTTTCTGTGTCTGTCCCACCCTCTCTTGAAGCCCTCCACTGTGGATCTCTGAACCAGCTCGCCAGGCAGTGCATTCCAAGGGTCCACCACCCTCTCAGTGAAAAACCTCCTCCTCTTTTCTCCCCTCATCCTTCCACCTTCCAACTTCAAACCATGCTCTCTGGTGATACCTTCCTGCTTTAATCTAAAGATCCCCTCTATGTTTACCCTATTTATTCCCTTGAGGTACTTGAAGACCTCAATCTTGTCCCCCCTGTCTCTCCTCTCCTCCCCTCCAATGAAAACAGGCAGAGCTCCTCAAGTCTGTCATCATACGTCAAATCCCCTAGTCTTTGTATCATCTTAGTTGCCCTCCTCTGTACCCTCTCCAGGAGCTGTATGTCCCTCTTCAAGTCTGGTCTCCAGTACTGTACACAGTACTCAAGGTGTGGTCTAACCAGTCCATTGTACAGCGGCAGAATCACTTCCTTGCTCCTAGAGGTGATCCCCCTTAAGATGCATCCCAACATCCTGTTTGCCTTGCTAGTCGCTCTCCTGCACTGCTCAGAGTTATTCATGCATGCATCCACCATGACCCTAGCTTTTCCCTATTGAGGACTCCAGCGCCTCCCCTCCCAGGGTGTACCTGTGTTTAGGGTTTCCCCGACCAAGATGCAACACCTTGCACATGGTGATATTGAAATTTGATTTCCATGTGTGAGTCCAGCTTTCCAGGGTGTCCAGGTCCCCTTGCAGGGCCAATCTCCCCTCTTCTCCTTCAACTACTGCTCCCATCTTGGAGTCATCCAGCAAGAGACTCATTTCACACCCTATACCCTCCCTGATGTCCGATATGTATGCATTAAACAGGATCGGACCCAGGACCGAGCCCTGCGGTACCCCACTACCAACCTCTCTAGGGTTGGAGGAGCTCCCCACAGACCACTACTCTCTGGGTGCATCCAGCTAGCCAGTTTTCAATCCATCTGACCATCAAAGGGCCTACTCCTAACCCCATCAGTTTCTCCACCAGACCATTGTGGGGGACAGAGTCAAGCGCCTTGCAGACGTCCAAGAATAATACATCCACAGGATTTCCCTGTCCAGTTCTGATGTTACCTATTAAGTAGAACTCCACAAGGTTGGTTTGACATGATCTACCTAGCACAAACCTATGTTTGCAGACTATCCAGACCTCCACCTCCTCCAAGTACACCCTCAATCGTTCCTTTAGTATATTCTCCATTAATTTTCCCACCACGAAGTCAAACTGATGGGTCTATAGTTACCTGAGTACCTCTCGACCCCTCTTTATGGATTGGCACCATGTGCCTCTGTTAATCCTAAGTACCCTCCCTGTCTCAAGTGACCTGTTGAAGAGTCGCCAGAGTGCAGCCAGTATGTCTGCCAATTCCCATAGTACTCTCGTTTGAATGCCATCCGCCCAGGAGATTTGTCTTTCTTTAGGGCCTTGAGGGCTAACCACACCCTTTGGCGGAGATAGCATCATCCGCCCCTCCACCTCACTGGCCTTTTATCCTTATCCAGATGTGACACCCTGGGGTACCTCCCCTCCCTCTTGCTCCATTTCTGTTGCTCCCTGATCCCACTCACTGCTGCTTCTATCCCCTTCATGCCTTGCTTTGTAGATATCCCATCCCCTCCCTAGTGAACACAGAGGCAAAGTACTCGTTAAATACCTCTGCCTGGTCCTCGCCTCTTCCACCCACCCTCCTTCTGATCTCAATCTGCTGAGATGGCCCTTAGTTTTCTCCGCTCCCCAATGTACCGGAAGAACCCTTTTCCCTCCATGTATCCCCTGTAGCCACTGCTCTTTACTGGACTTTGCTCCTCTCACCATAATGGTGACTTTTTCTAGATGCAAGATGGTACATTTCCTTATCCCTATCCCTCTTGTTGTTTTATATTTTTGTAGGCCACCTTCTTTTCTCTGACTGCTACCTGTACCTCACTGGACCACCAGCATGGTTTATGTGACCTTGCTCCCTTACGTTTCAACTTACGCAGATCCTGACTGCCTCATGAAGTCCCGTTTATGACCTCCCACCTCCTTTCCACACTTGTCATTGATGTAATCCCTTCAAGTGATCCTTGAGAATATTTCCCATGCCCACAAAGTCTGCCCCCTGAAGTCCACTGCCAGTGTCCTAGATCTCACCCCCTCCCCCCATGCTTATTTGAAACCAGACAGTATTGTGGTCGCTCCCAGTCAGGGGGTCCTGTATAACCATGTCCCTTAGCAGATCCCCATCTGCCAGAACCACGTCCAGGACATGCCCCTCCCTTGTAGACGGTCCGAAGTGAGGGTCACGGACAGCCTGTGCGAAATTCCCTTAACGGGCTGAGACTCCTTGGTAGGAACCCCTGCAGGAGGCTGTTTAGGTGGTGGCTCCACCAGGATCGGTGGAAAGGCCGGCTTTGGTTGAGCCGGGAGGGTCTTCACTGGCTCCATGGGGGTGGGACGGTGTCGACCAGTTCCAGAGGAATCGGCCTAGAGGGCAACAGTCATGTGATGGCCAGAGTAGAAGCCAGGGTCAACTTCGGTCCGATCAGCATTAGTTATTGCCACATAAAGTCTTCGTAGCATCGATGCAACTTGCATCAAAGCCTCTTCTCATCTGAGGAGGATGAATAGTGGCACTGCCACTTCTAGAAGCGCCACTTATAAGACTTTCTCAGCCTGTTGGTCGAGGGTGTCCAAGACCTCGACCATCGAGGGGGCTGATGGGGGTGCTCGGAAGGAGCTAGGGAGAACCGTGGCTCCTCCAGGTGAGGGACAGAGACCACGGGTTGAGTCCCAGCGGGCTGGGTCTCCTCCTCCGTGGGTCCCGGCAGGACTGCCTGACAGGGTTGAATAAGACCCTGTCCCAGTAGTTATGAGAGTTTGAATGCAGGGATCTTTTCTGTTCTTTCCTTTCCTTTTTCTTGTCTATCTGGTTGCGCAACCAAATTTTTCTGTTAGACCTAGGATTTGATCACTCAGACAGTCTCGCAATTCTTTGCCTCTCATTGTCTCTTAGTCTTCCCTTACTGTTTCTGTCTTTTCCTCCCTTGCATATCTGCTGGTATAAAAATATATGCAAATCATTATGTGGAAATGTAACTGATATTGGGATCCCTTTGTTTAGAAATTATATAGGTTACTGTTGAGATGATTGCAGAAAGCTACTGGGAACTCAAGGGGTTAACAGGTGAGCAGTTAACCCTTTTTTTCAGAAGCTGTGGAGAAGAGGCCTCAGTTCTAGGACACTGTATTCCTGCTGCACCTGTCTGAAACATACAAGAACCTATTACAACAAGCCAGGATGCTTGTTTGGGGGGGGGGGGGTTGTGCAAAGACTTATAAGAGAGAGAGAGAGCTGCAATGTTTTGAAAGACATCAAAATTGAAGGAAAACTCAGACGGATCTTCTCTGTTTATTCTGCCTTCATAAATACTTTTTCTGAACAATTTTATTTTTTGAATGTTACTGCTAGTATTGATAAACACTTTTTGTGAATTCTACAACTGCTCCTGGTTTTTCCAATGCTTCCTAACCTGTTCCTCGATGACAGATGGTTGTCAGCTTAAGTGGGATTTATGTTGTGCATACTCTAAGCCAGGAGTTTTGTGAGTGGGTACTGAACCTAGTACCAGGGAAGCATAGAAAAAGGTACAGATTCTGCAGCAGCAACTCCAGGAGTGGTTACCAGGAGAATGGCAGCCAAACTAGCAGAAACAGAAGTCCAAGCTGAAATTGTACAGCCAGCACAAGTTATGGAAAAACAACGGGCAGTGACAGAACCTGAAAGCTTGTTGGACGTTTTCAAATGTTGGGCTATACAACAAAAAGAGACAGAGAAACAAAGAAGAGATACAGTGACAGAAGCAGCAGATGAGAGAAGAGATGCAGCGACAGGAGCAGCGATGGCAGGATGCCTTGTAAGCTATCAAAGGCAGAAGATATGGCACAGATCCAGAAGATCAACAAAACACAAACTTAAAAGCCATTCAACTTACAAAGTTGTGTCCCTCGGATGATATCGAGGCATACCTGACAACTTTTGAAAAAGTTCCCACAGCCTGCCAATGGCCAAAGCAGCAATGGAGAATCAGACTGGTACCCTACCTGACAGGGAAAGCCCAACCTGCCTACAGCAATATGGACACTGCAGTCAGAAAACTATAACCTGGTGAAAAGCGAAACCCTGAAAAGGTATGACATCTCAGGAGAAACCTACAGGCAGAGATTTTGATCTCTGAAGTACAACTCAGTCGACAATCCTCGAGAAGCCTTCACCTGACTCAAGAGAACTCCTGATAAAATGTCTTCAACCAAAGGGTAAAACAGTCTGACAAATCATCGACACGTTTGCCATGGAGCAATTCATCAACATCCTGCCTACAGATGTGCAGCTTTGGGTAAAGGAACAATGACCAGAAAGTGGGGAAAAGGCTGTTTCTTTGGCTGAGGACTACCAAATGGTCAGACAGATGCCACAGCAGTGAAGTAACAGCCAAGCACTGGTAAGACACTCTTTCTCCAACTTTAACTCCTAGTCTGATCAGAACTCTGGTGGGGGTAACAAATCTGTACCCAAAGACGTTATTTGCTGTAACTGTAATAAGCCAGGCTATACTGCAAGAAATTGCTGTGATAAAGAGAGTGGCACTGGAGCAGATTTGTCCTTGGCAAACTGGGGCAAGTACTTAACAGATGTGAAGGTGGGGGATAAGACTGTAAAGGGTCTCACTGATTCGGGAAGCAGACAGACTCTAGTGCATGCTGAAGTGCTGGGAAAACACTGTGCAAAATGACCAGGTACTTGTGTCATCTGCATCCACAGGGACACTCAATACTATCCCACCACCCTAGTGACTCTGACCATTAAGGGTGTGTCACACCAAATGAAAGTTGGGGTAGTACCTAAATTATCTGTACCCGTGACTATTGGAAATGACCGTCCAGGATTTACTGAGTTAATCTCAGAGGAACTGAACTCTGCAGTTTCAGCAGCAATGGTAACAAGAGCTCAGGCAAAGAAAATCTCAAACAGTTGGGATCATTATTCGAGTTTATTCAAGTTCTTGGAATAACACCATTGAGCCAGAGGCTCTTTTACATAGGTTCCACATCAAGGTACAAGTAACAAACAAATGGTACAACAGTGAAGAGACAGGCATTAGGGTACATGCAAGCAAACATCTAACAGGCAGCCTGATTATGTACATTTGAAATTAAACTAGTCTTAAGAGTCCTAGAGTGAGGTAGGGGACAGGTATTAAGAGCGTAAGAGTTACGAAGACATGGATAAGTAAACATCAGTGCAGTGATGGGAGTCACCAAGTGGCACTGTCGAAAGAATACGAGAGGTTAAGTGCAGAAGCAGAAGTGCCATGGGAGGTGGTACGCAGAGGGTCCAAAATGCAGGAACAGGAGCAATACTAATTGATGGTGAAATAAAGGTAGGTAATTGAGCTGCGTAATGAGCTGGAGAGGGAGGTAGCAGGAGTGGAATTGGGAGGGCAGTAAGGGAGAGTGGAGGGGTGGTGGGGTAGCGGAAGGGGAGACTGAATTGGTTCAGCTGGCTGCAAGTGCAAGCCGAAGCAGTCAAAGGAGGCATAAGTCACTAAGAACTCACAATGCTTGTGTTTAAAGGATCCCAGGGTACGTGATTACACATTGCGTGATGCGTTAAACCCTTTTGGGGCTCTGGTTGTAATGAACGCTGCCCTTGCGAGGTCAAACAGTGTGGGACTTGGATGAAGGAACTATCAGATTTCCTGGCACAATCTGTATTGCTAGAGGAACTGAGGCGATTCCTGACCCCCGGTGGCAGAAGACTCAGAGTAGCTTTCTTTACTACAAGACATGTGTGGTATTGAATTTTACCTTGTAGTTGCAGCCAGTTGGCTTGCTCATAAAGGTCATAGGTGTGCGTCTGCAGGGTGGCCCCAGTTAATAACTGGCAGGCTTTATTTAGGGCAATGGAAATACGCTTTAAGGTTGTGTTTGTAGCAGCACCATAGATGACAATCCCACGGTCAATTATGGATGCAACCATGCTTTGGATACTAGCTTTAGGGCTTCCTTTCAGCGACTTTGAATCAGACTTGTTTGAACACAGCTCCAAGATCCGGAAATCCAGGAAAGAAAGACGATGCCTGAAGAAAACTGTGGTAACAAATGACAGATGGACATAAGGGGTTAGCAAATGAAAATACTGAAACTAAACAGATCACTGATTGTGATTTCCTTTCAGAACAAGCTAACAATGTTTCTCTCCAGGGTTACTCTAAGCAGCTGGGGGTGAAACCACAACATGGTGGACCAATCTTTAAAAAATGTAATGGGTTACTGTATAGAGTTTGGGTTAAACCTCAGACACAGGACCAGACAGAACAATTGGTTATACCACAGAAGTATAGAACACAGTTGTTACAGATAGCACATGATAGTCCTGTGGCTGGATACTCAGGGAGGGATCGCACCCTTGCTAGATTGCTGTACAGATTTTACCGGCCTGGAATTCATGAAGATGTTGCTACCTACTGCAATGCTTGTGCTGAGTGTCAGAAAGTAGCCCCAGTGACCAAAAAAGACAAGGTGCCCCTACCCTTGATAGATATGCCTTTTGAGAGAACTGCAATGGATGTGGCTGGCTCTTTAGACAAAAGTAAAAAGGGTACTAGATTTATCCTGGTAGTATGCAACTATGCTACTCGATACCCAGAGGCTGATTCAATGCGTGCTCTTACAGTTCCAAAAGTGGCAGCAGAGCTTGCCAAGATTTTCATCAGGATGGGCATACCTAAAGAGATATTACTGATCAGAGTAGTAATTTTGGTGCTGCATTACTGAAGGAGCTGTACAGACTACTAGGTATCACTGCCATAAGAACCTCCCCCTATCAACCTCAGTTAGACAGTCTTGTTGAGCATTTTAATCAAACCCTAAAAATCATGTTGAAAAGGTTTATGGGGAAGGGAAAGACTGGGACCAATGCTTGCCTTATCTACTTTTTGATTACAGAGAAGTGCCACAGGCATCAACAGGGATTTCACCATTTGAAATGCTGTACAGGAGGTAGCCAAGGGGGCCACTGGATGTGATAAAAGAAACGTGGGAGGATAACCCTACCCAGAAACAATCTAAAACGTCTTATATGAGTGCCCTAAGAAAGAAGCTGGCAAAACATGCTGAAATTTCCCACAGTAATCAGGAAGAGGCCCAAAACCAGCAGAAGGTATATTATGATCATGGGGTAAAAGAAAACGTTTGAGCCAGTCAAAAAGGTTTTGCTACGGTTACTCACAACAGAAAATAAACAGTTAATGAAGAGGCAAGGGCCTTATAGAGTGCTTAGATGTACTGGCACAGTAACCTATGAGATTGAGACCCCTGACAGGAAAAATCCTTATAAGATATACCACGCTAACCTCCTCAAGAAATGGGTTGAAAAAATGCCAAAAGCTGCCTTGCTAGTTTTACCGGAAACTGATGAAGATATTGAAGTAGCTTATGATAGACTGGAACAAACTGTAACTGCTGATGTTGTAAAGGTGAATGTTTCCTTAAACCCAGAACAAACCCAGAAATGTGAAACTTGCTAAAGACATTCAGTACTTTTACCACAGTACTAGGCCAAGCAAAAGGGGTTGAGCACGTAATAGTGCCAAGGAATGCTTGCCCTATTAGGCAAAAGACATACAGGTTACCTGAGCAGTTAAGAGCTGACGTGGTTCTAAGTCAAGGAAAAAACAGTACAACACAATAAAGATGGCAGAGATCATAGAGTAAGCATCATGAAATCAATATAGTGTCACATGAGGTTCAAGACTTGTTAGTTTCAGGTACAACTTAACAATAAATAAAGGGCATTTCCTCACTGGTTGCAGGGTAGGGCTAGCCATAGTAGGAAACGACATGTCAGCAATATAGCGAGTATAGGCAGAAGGGTTGAGGAGAATAAGCAACCAGAGTGGTGATGTCAAAAGGAGGTGGCATGGGTACGGAAAATGAGGAGGGATAAGGTAGTGGAGGAGGGTGGAAAATCGATTTATGGAAGGACTGGGTGGGAGAGGGGGTGATAGAGAAAAGGCGAGTAAAATCAGGTGGATCACTAGATCATTTGTTGAAGTATCCTCATATGCAGCTGGGCAAGAGGGACCATGGCAATGGCTGCTGCCATGTGGCCCAGAAGACACTGGAATACCTTGGCTGGGACCAGATGGTTGGAGGAGACCAGACAGGCCTGGTCCATCAGGCGCTCTGCTCTGTTCCTGGGATGTGTCCAGAATGGCCCCTATGTACTGGAAGCATTGGCAGGGTGCCAGGCAGGACTTTGGCCTGTTGATCGTGATACCCAAGACCTGGAAGATGTTGAAGGTATGCACCAGGGTCTGGAGAAGGCATTCCCGGGATGGTACTGCAAGGAGTCAATCATCCAGGTAGGGAAACACGTAAAAGCCCTGCCTCCTCAAGGCAGCCGTCATCACCACCACCAGGCACTTGGTGAAAACTCCAGCGGCTGAGGACAGGCCTAAGGGGAGAGCCCGTAACTAAAAATGGGCCTCCTCAAAATGGAAGCGGAGGAAGAGCCAATAGGAAGGAAGCATTTTGATGTGTAGGTAGGCATCCTGTATATCCAAGGAGCATACCCTCCCTTATATTTTTTATAGTTCATCTATGTGTCATATTTTTATCTTAATGTACAGCGTTACTTGTACTTTGTTTGACTATTGATGTTACGTGCTCTGTAAATTCATATCTGCTGCTGTACACCCAATATGCTTGTCTGTCATTGTATTGTTCTCCTTGACGTGGAACCTTCGTAAACAAGCTCTGAGCTCAAAGACTGTACCCAAAAACTAAAATAAATCAATCAATAAATAAATAAAGGAGCAGGGCCAGTCCCCCTGATGCAGGAAGGGTAACAGACCTTGAAGGGTGACCATCTGGAAGCATTTGTATACTATAAATAGATTCAGGTCGCTCAGGTCCAGGATGGGCCAGAGGTCCCCAGTCATTTTGGTGACCAGAAAGAAGTGGGAGTAGAACCACCTACCCCCACTAAGCCAAAGGGATGGGCTCTATGGCTCTCTTTTGTAATAGGGCCTGAATCTCCTCCCAGATGAGAGGCACATGAGCTGAGCTGGTAGAAAGAGTTGCCTGGAGGATTTTCAGGAGGCCACTCAAGGAGTTACAGAGTGTGGCCGTGCTCTATGAGCTGTAGTACCAAACTATCAGAGGTGATCCCTCGCTACCAGTTGAGGTGGCAGGAGAAGCGACCCCTGACCACCTCCCTCGGAGTCTCTATTGGAGAGGTGGTTTAGGCAAGGAGTCAGGAAGTAGGGGCAGTCGCTCAAGTAGCCCTGGCAATGGTTGCGGCAGGGGCCGACGCTGGCTTACGCTTGCCCTGACATTTGGTGGGAGGGCGGGCCTGTCTGCAAAAAGAGTGGGAGAAGGGTGGCCACTGGCCTGATTTAGCTTGTGTATGGTATAAGGAGTGAACAGACCGGAGAGCTCGACCTGACTCCTGAAGGGAGGAGATCAAGTCCTGGACATCACATCCAGAAAGAACGGAACCCCAAAAAGGGGCGTCCAAAATGATGAACTGCACATCAGAAGCAAAACCAGGCACATGGAGCCAACAGTAGTGCTGGAGACAGGTGCTGTGGCTGCCTCTCTACCCGAGGCATCAACCGCATCATAAGCAGCCGGAAGGACACGAGTCCCTACGTCCAAGCTCGCCTTGAGTACCTGGTCCAGCTGGCAAAGGCTGTACCAGCTCCTTGGCCTGGTGCCAAAGAACGTTCTGGTACTGAATCTTGTGGGCCAAATAGTTAATGGCCTGGATGACCAGGGTGGAAGAGGCAAAGACCCACTTACCCAGGTGATCCAGCTGTCTCGACTCCCTGTCAGGGGGAAGACAGCTAAGGTGCTTAGATTTTTTGGTGCGGTCGTGTGCCACACTGATGACCACCAAATCAGCTTTAAGGTGCCACCCCCCCACAAAAAGCGTTTACCTGCAGGAGCAAGGTAAAAGCGGTCAGCCTTCTTGGGCACTGCTGGAGTCAAAGAAGGATGATTCCAGGCCGCCCTGGTGACATCCTCATAAGAGTCAATGAAGAGAGGTACCACCAAGGGGACAGCATCAGGCTGGTGCACGTAAATGGCCAACCGACGTAGCTCTGGGTCCTGTTTCTCAGTCTCTCAGCCCATGGTGGCCTGAATGTGCCTCATGACGTCCATGAAAGAAGGATCATCAGGAGCGGACTTGGGGATCACCTTACGGGGCTCTTCACCCTCAGATGAGACCTCTGCAAGGGAGGAAGACTCCAAGTAATCAGAGTCCTCGACATCCTCCTCGCCCATCTCACATTCAAGAGGCAGGCATCGGCCAGAGCCAGCATCGGGCTTGTTACCCATGTATGAGGGTCACTAGGACCAGTGGATGAGGTCTGTAGGAGGGTGATTCCCTAGGATACGCCAGTGGCGAGACCAAAGGGGTGGAAATCTGCTTATGCATGAAAGCCCATGAAGAAGTAAACAGAGCATTATAATCCACTGATGGAGGGTATTTATATACCGGAGGATAGGGGCAGGCAGGGAAAAGCTTGTGTTGGTCCAGGCAGAACTGGCATCGAGTACCCTAGAGGTGGTCCAGCATGCCTCAGTGGGGAAGTCAGCGTCAGGTTCACTGGAGGCAGCTGAGGCTGAACATGTGGTGGCCCAGTGGGTGTAGGCTGAGGAGGCCTGGTAGGTGTATCCACAGGCACCAGGAGAGAAGGAATCGGCACTGGGAGGATAGAGATCTTACTGGCAAAGGCTGAGGCAAAACCAGACTTGGAGAAATGCCCACAGCCTGCAGTGGGTGCTGCCTGGAAGGACTAGCATCGGCCCTCATGGAGGGGACCAAAGCAGGCAGCGCCTGTGCAGAGGAGTGGGGGAGGAAGAGCCGGCGGGTTGGTAGAGGAGCCGGCGCCCGATGTGCTACCACTAGCCGAGCCATCCAGCTGAGAACCCAAGGAAGTCAGGGGCTTGTGCATCAAGGGTTGGGGAGCAGGAGACAAAGTCCCCTGCCCTGAGAAACCACCGCCCACCACAGAGATAAGAGTGAAAGGTGGGGCAACCCTTAACCCAGCAGAAGTAAGGGCTGGTGGGACGGACCTTCCGTGGGTGGACGACCCAGTCGCAGTTGACGGTCTGTGAGGAGACCATGAGTGGGAAGCAGACTAGGCCCATGCCCGGTCCCGGTCCTTATCTCGGTGTTTGTGCTTCCCACTAGATTTTTTTTCTTGGTTTGTGAAGAGGAAGCCCCAGAAGGCAGGACTGGTGAAGCCGAAGCGCTCCAGGTCTGCTGCTCCTATTCCATCGCAATGAGCTTCTGCTTAAGGAGATGGCTCTCTAGAATTTTTAGGCGATGTCTCTGTGTGGCCTGATTAAATTTCTGGCAAAACTGGCATGCTTCGGTGTTGTGGCAGAGGCCTTGGCACAGTAAGCAAGTGGGATGTCTGTCCTTTTCTGGAATCTGTTTGCCACAGGCACACTTCGTGGAGCGGTTGGAAAACGAGGCTGGTTGAGAAGACGTAAAACTGAGTCTGGTAACATCGAAAACTTGATATTCATATTAAATAAAAAAGGAAAAACCAAAACGCACGAAAGTGCGGAAAATGGTGGTCGACTGTAGCTATGTTGTCTCAGTGGTTCAACGGTGTGTGGGTTGACTGTGGGAAAGAACAGAGGAGGGTGTGGTGGACCGCCCATCTTTATAGGATAGGCCAACATCAGTGGAGTGACGTCGGTGGTGGGCAGTTCCTCGTGGTAGACTGCTAGTTAGAAAGTTTTCTGTGTGGTCCCGACACCTTAAGGCTTAGTCCTACCAGTGTTCGCCTGCTGCAAGAGCTTCCCTCAAAGTAAGATGCTTAGGTACTGTCTGTGGGCGGCATGTACCTGGATGGGAAGGTAGGCATTTTTCATTCTCAGGAAGCAAATCCAACCTCCCTGGTGCGGAAGGAGCAGCAGACTGTGAAGTGTAACCATCCGGAATTTTCTGCATTGAATGAACATATTTAGCTCCTGGAGGTCTAGAACAGGCCTAAAATCCCATATGTATTTGGGGACCAGGAAGAGGGGGAAAATAGAACAACTTGCCCCACTGATTTTCGGGGATGGGTTCTATGGCCCTTTTTCGCAAAACAAGGAGTAGATTTCCTCCAGAGTACTGGAATGTGATCTGGACAGTAAGAGGACAGAACAGGACTTTTTCTCTGGAGGCCACTCCAAAAGTTCCAGAGGGTGGCTGCTTTTTATGAGCTGTAGTACCCTGGCATCTCTGGTGACCTCCCTCCATGTGTTTACGAGAGAAGTGATCGCCTACCACCACACCTCCTGTCTTGGGGAGGGGCAGACAAGAAGTCAGACTGAACCAGCAAGATCAGCTGGAGCTGCTCTTCCTCCTGTTTTTTTTTCCCCATGGTGGAGGAGGGGGTGGGCCTGGCAGGGGCAACCTGGCGTCTATCCTGAGGCTTGTTGGAGGGCTTAGCTCTAAGATTAGACCGAGGAAAGGTCACTCATTGACAAGTTTTGGGCTGGTTGTTGTGGTACATGGAACAGACCGATTGCAGGGTGCGTCCAGAGGCTCACAGTTGAGACAGTATGTCCTGTACATCTGCGCTAAAGAGCGAGAAGTCTCTAAAGGGGCATTCAGGATGAACAGCTGAACATCCTGGGCAAAAACTGTTACTGCCTAGAATGTTTTCACAGGCAAATGCATGCTGCGTCAGCCCTGGCCGAGGTGTCGACAGTGATGTAGGCAATCCCTGGGGGAGGATGTCGATATTGGAACCTGTTTTGAGACACTATAGCATAGGGGGTCCTCTGGGAAGGCTCGGACAGTGTCAAGGGTATGGTCCAAGAGCTGGTACTGGTACTGGACCATATGGTCAACGTAGATCAGTCAGAGTCAATGTGGTACAGGCAAAGGGTCTCTTGCCAATGTGACCCAGTCCCCAGGACTGGTTATCCAAGGGTTAGGAATGGAGATAGTATGGCCTCTTGGTGTGGTCAAGAGCAGCATTGATGATCACTGAATCCACGTGAGGTTGGTCGGCGAAGAAAGGCCTCCTTGCTGGAGGAGCCTGGTATAATGTGTCTGCCTTCCTGGGCATGGCTGAGATCAGATTTAGCGGGTGCCAGGCGGCCATGGTGGCATTCGCCCTCCCAATAGAGGGAGGGAGTACCAGAGGACGCCATTTGGCAGTGGCAAATAAGTGGCCAATTGAAGCAGAGTGGTGATCTTGCTCCATAACGCTGAAGCTCATGGGCAACTGTAACTATCTCATAACTGAGACAGAAGAGGGAACCCAGAAGGACTGCAGGATATACCTCGGGGTCTCCTTGCCGTCGGACGAAACCACAGAGGAGTTGTAAGGAGTAGCTCTGCTGTTATCCTCATCCAGAGGAAAAGAGGACTGTGTAGCACCCATCCTCGTTTCCCGAGACCAGAAGAGGGAACAAAGGGTGTGGGTCCTGAGGCATGGGCCACAGCCCCCCTAGGAATGCAAGGAGCTTTTGTGGGGAAGGGTCTTGGGGAGGGGGCAAGCCTAGCTTACATAAAGTTCCACAAGGTGGAAGGCATGGGATGGAAGTCCACTACTATTAGCGTCAGACCCATCGAAGTTGGCTGAAGGGAGACATCGGAGCTGACTGCCAAGGACGACCCCTTAGAAAGAAGTGCAGGTGGCAGGAAACAGAGATGGTAGCCTGAACCCTGGCATCCACGGGCATCGCAGGCCAAGAGAGATTCAGCAAAGTCACTGCGGGAGCCGACTTGTGGGTACAGAGGTCTACGTTGTAGGGTAAATGACATTGAAGGGTAAATGCTGGCCAAAAGGGTCTGGTGAAAAGCCTTACTAGGCCAACCCCATTAACAGGGGCGTCCACAGCCTGGTTGCCGATGGGCCTTTGTTGGCTGAGGCTAGCAAAGAATACTGCTAGAGCCATACCTTGTGGGAAGGAAGGTGTTGGATGGCAGAGGACATTGTTGCTGAAGCGGATGACAACTCAACTGCAGTTGGGCCCAAGAGGAGCACTGACCAGGAAAGACACCGAGGGGGAGAGCCCCCACCTGGGGAGACAAGATCCAAACCTGGGGGGCCGAAGGGAGCACCCACGACATGGAGAGGCTGTTCCCGTTACAGAGCACACTGCTGTCGGACCAGCTGCAACGCGGGTCAGAGTTGATTGAAGTTGTCGGGGAAATGGCGGGCCTAGCGGTTGCAGGCGCAGGAGAAGCCAACGTCCTCAGCGAAGACAGAGAAGGTGGCGGTGACAGCCGATGAACACCGCAACAAAAGGCAGTCAGCCAGCATGAAAACTCATTATCTGTAAAACAAAAGAAAGTGAAAATAAAGAATAAAATCAAAGATTTGGCAGTTGACTTGAAGCAGTGATGCCTACATTGAGCCTGATGCGCGATGGCTGACAGACAGAAAAGAACCAAAGAGGGCACAGGGGGTACCCTATCTTAAAGGATAGGCCGACGTCAGGATAGGATGTCGGAATGGGTTGCCCCCTGGTAGACCGCTAGCTAAAAAACTTGTGTGTGGCCCTAATGCCTGGCGGCTATAGCTGCATAGGTGCCGCCTGCTGCAAGAGATATTCCCAAAGTCAGATCACCAACTTACCTGAGGCACCAGGCAGAGAAAAAGGCACAAAGCATAGAAAAGTACTAATTTTGGCCAAAAATTACATACTCCTGTTATCTCTCGCAGAATATTTTCAATGGCATCTCACCCAGAGCTTCACAGAAGCTGTACATGAAGAAAAAGCAGGCTTACCCATGTAAAGGAGAACTACTCCCCCTGTAGTCTCCCTATATATTATTTAAAAATAAAAATACCTGATCGCTCATAAAATTACATTTTCCCCATATTGGAGCCGGCATATTGGTAAATGGAGTGCAGCCCTCTGGGAGTTTGTGCTGGCAAAACCGCGAGATGATGACGCAGTTTTGCCCCTTCCGGGGTACTGCCCAAATGTATGGAGATATTAAAATCTCCATATATTCTATGCTCTATGCCATTTTTATGAAAGGTGCCTATATGCAAAGCAACTTTATTTATAGCGCCTTTCATAACAAGGCACTGTACATAATACAAAATGACAGCATAAACCATAACAACATAACATTTTTTAAAAACAATCAATTAATTTAGCAATTAGTGAGGGAAGGCCAAAGAAAATAAATATGTTAGCATACATTTAAAACTGCTGATGGTCAGGCATTCTCTTAACCAACGAGGTAGAGAATTCCACAAGGCTGGTGCTGCAAATGAAAAAAGCACGAGCCCCTGATGTTTTAAGAGAAACCTTAGGAATCTAGCAATCCCTTGTCGGTGGCTGGGAGAGGGCCACTGGGGGAGTAGGGAGTCAGGCTATCTTTCAGGTAGTCTGGTCCCAGTTCATGTAGGGCTTTAAAGGTAACCCACCAGTGGCCAGCACCCACATGACATATAGACACCTTTTACAAAAATAGCACCGGGCACAGAATATACAGAGATTTTAATATCTCCATACATCTGGGCAATACACAGGAAGGGGCAAAACCTCTTCAGCATCTCGTGGTTTTGCCAGAGTGATCTCCAAGAGGACTGCACTCCATTTACCAACATGCTGGCTCCAACATGGGGAAAATGTAGTTTTACAAGCGATGAGGTATTTTTATTCTTAAATATATAGGAGGACTACAGGGGGGATCAGGGTGTTGCAGCCACGTCTATGGAGAAGTGGCTCCATTTTGTTTGCAAGCAGTACTCCTTTAAACTGTTTTACACGAGCACAATTGAATTTAGAGAGACTGGTGGTAGACACAAAACAGCCCCTACCTGCTAGAATTGCTCAAACAGGGAGAAAAAATAAAACAGGTAAAGATAAGTCAGATGAGGAGCTCCTCAGACATGCTACTGCCCCTAGCAAAAGGGAACAAAAGACTGAGGCACTGGAACGCTCATGACCCCAACATTCCATGCTGCAAGGTTCAGTTCTTAAAGCTATAGTTGTACCAGTGAGCCACTGATTGGGCAACACATTACCCATATTATAAGTAATTTGTGCAAGTCTAGCCGGCATGGTAGAGCTGAGGGTTGAGGCGCTGGTCACCACACTGGTGACCCGGGTTTGGGAATGAGTCTGGGCTGTCGGGGGTCGGCAGGGGAAAGGGAGGATTGGCCATCCGGAGGACAGCTTTCCTCCTTGGGGGTTCTAGGGGGATTGCCTGGCACTGCAGTGGCCTCCGGTGGTGACCGGAGGTATTGCTACGCTCAGGGTACACATAGAGGGATGAGGAGCTGTGGACGTACACTGATACCATGGCATGCTCAGGCTCCGCCTGGGGGGTGGAGGTGTGGGCGTAACACCTAACAGGAAAAATCCCATCTGCCTTCTGATAGGTGATGGAAGGTCGGTTCACCACACCCAATGCCGGGCACAACCTCTCCCTCCTCTGCCAGACTTGAATGTAGACAGAGCGTCATGAGGAGTAATCTGGCAGTCCCTCCTCGGGGGACTCAGAGCTGAGGGGGCCCGGGTGGCTAGCGAGAGTAGTTGGAGGACCTCCTGGAGGTGCAAGAATGGGTGTCAGGCGGGGAGAGCAGGACAGACCTCAGCGACCACTCCTGAAAGAGTTCAGGAAGGTAGGGACACGGAAATAAGGTTGTAAAAATACAAACATTTGTGTGAGTCTAACATCCATAATGGGGAAACTGATGGAAACAATCCTTAAGGAGAGGCTGGTAACCCTGCTGGAGGTCAACGAGGTGAGGGCAGCTGGCAGCACGGGTTTGTCAAGAGCAGATCCTGCCAGACCATCCTAGTGGACTACTATGACTGGGTGACTAGGGAAATGGACAAAGTGGATGTCCTGTACTTGGACTTCAGTAAGGCATTCAACTCTGTGCCACATGGGAAACTAACATGTCAGCTAAGGAGCACAGGGGAGAGGGGCAAAATTGGTGAGATGGGTGGAGAATTGGCTGCAGGAATGGCAGCAGAGGGTGGCGGTGGGAGAATTATTCCTAAGGGGTCCCATAGGGGTCAATGCTGGGGCTGGTGTTATTTGGGCTATTTATTAAAGACATCTCGGTAGGCATAAATAGTAAGATCAGTCTATTTGCGGATGACACCAAGATGGGAGCAGTGGTGGATGACCAAGGGGGTGGCAGAGATTGCAGGAAGATATAACAAGGCTGGAGACATGGTCTGACATCTGGCAAAGTACAGTTATGTAAGAAGCAGGAAGGTCATGTCAGATGAATCTAATCCATATCTTTGACTAGGTGACCAAAGAAATTGACCAGGGAGGGGCTGTGGATATGGCCTGCCTAGATTTTAGCAAGGCATTTGACACAGTCCTGCACAAAAGATTAATAATCAAGTTAGCCAGCCTGGGAGTGGGTCCCAGGGTGGTAGCCTGGGTAGTAAACTGGCTGCACAACAGGACACAGAAGGTAATAGTGAATGGAACATTCAAGAAAGGGGTTACAGTGAGTACCTCAGGGCTCAGTACTGGGTCCAGTCCTCTTTAACGGCTTTATAGGTGATATTGCAGAGGGTCTGGAAGGAAAGGTATGCCTCTTTGCAGATAACACAAAGATCTGTAACAGAGTTGATACACAAGGTGGGGTAGAAAGGATGAGAAGGGACTTGGCAAGGTTGGAGGAATGGTGAGACATATGGCAACTTAGATTCAATGCAAAGAAGTGCAAAGTAATGCACCTGGGAAATAACAATCCAGGAGAAGAGTATACAGTAGCAGGGGAGGTACTGATGACAACAATAATGGAAAGGGATCTGGGCGTAGTCATATCAGATGACCTAAAGGTGGGTAAGCAATATGAGAAGTCAGTAAGGAGAGCCGGGGGATACTGGGATGCATAGGGAGGGGCATCACAAGTAGAAAAAGGGAAGTGGTTATCTCTCTATACAGACAGTTGGTGAGACCCCATCTGGAGTACTGCGTGCAATTTTGGGAGACCTCGTCTATGCAAGAACATAAGACAGGATGGGAAACAGTCAGAGGAGGGCAACTAAAATGGTGCAGGGTCTACATCAGAAACCATATGAAGAGAGAGACTGAGAGAACTTCATATGTATACCCTTGATGAAAAGAGGAGGACAGGGGTGGGGGTGGAGAGGCCATGATAGAAACTTTTAAGTACCTCAAGGAATCAACAAAGTCCAGGAGGGTAGCATCTTTCAGAAAAAGAGATGTGTAAGAACAAGGGGCACAATTTAAAGTTTGGGGGTGGCTCAGGGTAAGTGAGGAAATATTTTCACAGAGAGAGTGGTGGACGATGGAACCGCCTTCCTGGAGGAGTTGAGGGGTCTAAAACAGTGGGGGAATTCAAACATGCATGGGACAGACATAAGGCAATTGTAGTGGGGGGTTGCAGGAAGTAGGCTGTTGGTTAACTAGAATCTGCAGCTTATCCAATAGATAGAGAAATGGGCAGACTGGGTGGGCCAAGTGGTCCTTATCTGCCGCCAAAGTCTATGTTTCAATGTTTCTAACTTACTGTAACAGTCATTACTCACCTCATTTTGGGAAATACTCTTCAGAAATTTTTTTAATGAGTACCAGTACTCACCCAACATTTGTAAATACTCCACACTCCAAAGAATAGTGCTTCATAACATAACTGGAGCTTCAAAAGGAACAATTTTTTGCGAGATTTACAGCATTTGTATGCATCCCACTTTTGTTTTACTCACTATGTTTTAAAACTGGTAAGTAAATTTCTACCTGTCAGCATTATCTGGAGCATTGTTGGCACCTGAAATTCTTATCTAGAAAAAAAAAATTTTTTTTTTTTTTTTTTTTAATAAATGTACTCCTTGGGCCACTCTAGCAAGACATCTGTACACATCTGAATTTCATTTTACTCACCTCGCTTTCAAAATGACGAGTACAGGTACGCATCCCAAAAAATCTTATCTAGAGCCCTGGTAACAGTAGATCTTCAAGAACAGCTCTTGCAGCAGGTTACACCACAAGGACCAAAGCCAGCAGGGGGCAGGACCCCACGGAAAATTTCTAGCTAGCTATATCCAGCAGGGGACCTCCTCCGACGTCAGATACATCATAAAAGGGTTGGTCCCTCAGCATCCCTCCAGAGACTCCCAGCATCGCGATATGATTCTGAAGGGGAGACTAAGCATCCACTTCCAGAGGAAGATTAAATAGGAATTTTCTTTCTTTTCTCTTTCTTTTTTTTTTTTTTGAAGACAGTATGGAAGCGAGTAGACCTCCTGAGGGGAAGGTGGGAGAGAAACTACCTGCTGCAAAAGCTGTTCTCGAAGATAAACTGTTACGGTAAGTTCTTATGTAACTGTACTATCATAGAGATACAGCTCTTGCAGCAGGTAACACCACAAGGATGGAGTCCCAAGCATTAAAGAGTGAGACCAAAACCCTTCAGGAGGGGGACAGGAGAAAATCTAGAAGAGACCACCTAGGACAAAAGTCCTTGGATGACTGCAAGGCCAATGCCCGCTCTGCGTCTGGAGGCAATGTCCAAGTTGTAATGTCTAATAAAGGTGTGCACTGTACTCCAAGTAGCAGCTGCACAAATGGTCAGTGCTGACGCATTTTTCAGTGATGCAAAGGAGGTAGCCACCCCTCTGGTAGAATGGCCCTTTACCGATCCCGGTAAGGGTCTGTTTCGCTTCTGATAGCAGAACACTATGCAGTTCACCAACCACTTGGAAAGTGTCTGTTTAGACACTGGTGCCCCAAAAATCCTGAGAACAAAAGACAAAAACAGCTGATCAGACTGCCAGTGCGGTCTGGTCCTGGTCAGGTAGAAGCTGAGAATCCTGTGCACAACTAATGTGTGCAGTAAAGCTTCCCCTTTATTGGTGTAATTCGGGTAGCATACTGGAAGGTCAATATCCTGATTCAAGGTTAATTCTGAAACCACCTTGGGAAGAAACTTAGGATTGGTTCTTAAGGACAGCCTGTCCTTATGAAAAATCAAATAAGGCTCTTTGCACGCAAGTGCCTGAAGCTCTGAAATTCTCCTTGCGGAAGTAACCGCAACTAAAAATAACGCCATCCAAGGGAGAAGTCGTAGCTCGCAATCTGCGGCTGGTTCAAAGGGTGGCAGCGTAAGCTGCTCCAGGACAAGAAGAAGGTCCCAAGGGGGAATCGGGTCCCTGATGGGGGGCTTCAGGTGCAGGATGCCATGTAGAAAAGCTTGAGACATGTCTAGCTGAGCTAGAGCTTTCTGACCAACCAATGCATGATAGGCCGAAATGGTGCAGAGGTGCACCTTCAAGGAGGAGTACGCTAGTCCTGTCTTAAGTAAGGAAAGGAGATAATCCAAAACTGACTTTTCAGAGCAGTGGAGCGGATCAAGATTCCGTGCAGTGGCCCAGAGACAAAACCTGCGCCATTTCATAGTGTAGGCAGCATGACTGGAGGGCTTTCTAGCTGCTACTAGAAAGTCTGCAACGCCTTGAGACACTCTGTGCCTAAGGATGGCTTTGTCCTTAGGAGCCAAGCGTGCAGGTTCAGGGACTTGAGGTTCAGGTGAACCAGAGACCCACCCTCTTGGGACAGCAAGTATGAGCTGACCAGTAAAGGAAATGGAGGATCTTGAGCCAACTGTCGGAGCAGCGGAAACCAAATTTGTCTGGGCGAGAAAGGTGCTACCAAAATCATTGTTTCTCCTTCTGTTTGTAACTTGAGGAGAACCCTCTGGATCAACGGGAAGGGTGGGAAGGCATACAGGAATTTGCCCTTCCAAGAGAGGGATAACGAGTCTTGCCAGAAAACACTAGGCCCTGGATCTAGCAAGCAGAAATTGGGCAGTTTTGCGTTGTATGGGGATGCGAATAAGTCTACGTCTGGCATCCCCATTTGTGGACTAGAGCTTCTGCAACCATTTGCAGGAGCTCCCATTTGTGAGTGCTGGCTTGCAACTGGCTCAACAGGTCTGCGACCGTGTTGCAGACACCAAGAACATGTACTGTTGAGATCGTGGCGCTGTGCTGCAGTACCCAATCCCATACTCTTTTTGCCACTCTGCAAAGCTGGTAGGAGTGAGTGCCCCCATCTGTTGATGTAATATACCACTGAGGTGTTGTCCATCTGGACTAGCATGTGGTCCAGTGGAATTTCTGAATGCAGGGCCTGTAGAGCATACAGGACCGCCCTCATCTCTAGGATGTTGATATGGAGATGTGACTCCAGTATGGACCAGGTTCCTTGAGTCCTGATTCTGTTTAGGTGAGCTCCACATCCGGACCCTGAAGCGTCGGTGGTGAGCATCAGACATGGTGCAGACACCAAGTAGGGGACTCCTTTTGTCAGGTGCTCTGGAACCAGCCACCATTGCAAGTCCTGAACGACTGGATTTGTAACTTTGATGACTTGATCAAGGTGATCTTGTCGTTGGTTCCACTGTGCTCTTAACATTCATTGGGTGACCCTCTTGTGGAGGTGGGCTAAGGGAACTGTGGCAATGGCTGCCGTCATGTGCCCTAGGAGGCTAAGCATGGTTCGCATGGGAAGCTGATTCTTCAAGGTGATGGCCTATATCAGGGTTTGTATGCGTTCCGCCCTGTCCTCTTGCAGGAAGGCTCTTCCTTGACGGGTATCCAGGACTTCTCCAATGAACTGCAGCCTCTGAGTGAGAACCAGGGACGGCTTCTCTTAACTGATGGTGATACCCAGTGACCCAAACAAGGAGCAAGTATCCTGGATTGCCCTGATCAGTGCCTCGTGAGATGGGGCCACAAGGAGCCAGTCATCCAGATACAGGACACATAGTGGCCTTATCTTCTGAGGGTCACTGCCACTACTACCAGGCTTCTGGTGAAAACTGGTGGCGCCAAAGAAAGGCCGAACAGGAACATTTGGAAGTGGTAGTGGCGCCCCAGAAACTCGAACCGCAGGAACTTCCAGTGCGGCTGAATGATGGGGAGATGGAGATACGTGTCCTGCATGTCCAGTAAAGCCAGCCATGCGCCTTGCCTGAGCAAGGGGATAACTCCCAAAACAGTGACCATATGGAAGCATTTGTATGCTACTGAGGTGTTGAGATCGTTGAGTTCCAGAATTGGGTGCAGATCCCGTTTTCTCTGGGACCAGGAAAAAGTGGGAGTAGTATCCTTTTTCTCTCTCTGGTTCCATGGGACGACCTCTAAGCTGTCCTTTTCTAGGAGGGCAGAGATCTCCTGTTGGATGAGCAAGGCGTTTTGCCCAGAGTAGTGGGAGCATAAAGGAGGCCTTGTCAGTGGACGGTTGAGGAACTCTATAGAGTGTCTTCCACTGATAAGTTGCAGGACCCACCAGTCAGAGGTGATCCTCTACCACTCTGGGAGATGGTAAGCAAAGCTACTCCCGACCCTTTCGTCCCTCTGATCCAGAGGTGGGGCAGAGGTCTGAAAGGAGTCATGTTGTGGTGGTATTTGGACCGGAAGGCTGGTTAGCTTTCTGGTTACGCTGACCCTGGTCTCCATAATATCTCAGCTGGTTCTTGTGGCTGAAGTTGCCCCTAGGTTGCTGGCCCAACTGAGTTTGCTGTCTTCCCTGTCAGCAGCAAAAACAATTTTGGCCCTTATGAAAAGGGTCTGGCCTTGGTTTGTACATAACCTGTACTGTCCTTATGGCCTTAACAGCATCCTTCAATATTCCAGACGTGGACTGGAGCATCCCAGCAGCAGCATCAACTAGGAGCAGATTTATCCTGGACTCCCTTCAGGGTGCCTTCCTCAAGCAACTGGTCATGGAACCAACTTGGCAGAAGGCAATACTGGACCTTGTGCTCACAAACAGGGACAGTGTGATGGGGGTAACAGTGGGGGAGCACCTGGGAAACAGTGACCACCAGTCATTGTGGTTTGAAATCACAGAAAGAGCAGAACCAAACCACACAAAAACATGTATCCTGGATTTTAAGGGGGCAGACTTTGGGAAAATGGGGAGATACTTGAAAGAGGCATTAAGGGAAATGGGACAGGAATCGGGTTGAGGAACAGTGGGCAGTATTTAAAATGGGGATTACAAGAACAACAGAATTATGTATTAAGCAGGTTAGCAAGAGGAAAAGGAAGAGAAGACCATTATGGTTTTCCAAAGAGGTAGCAAAGAAAGTGAAAGCCAAAAAGATTGCATTCAGGCAATACAAAAAGACACAGGCAGAAGGGGATAGGGAGAAGTACCAGGAGAAGCAAAGGGAGGTCAGTAAGGGAAGCCAAAGCTCAGACAGAAGAACACATTGCAAAATCAGTGGGTAGAGGGGACAAAACCTTTTACAGGTACATAAGTGAAAAAAGAAAGACAAAGGGAGGGATAGTGAGACTGAAGGGGGAGGATGGGGGCCGCGTGGAGGATGACAACAGTAAAGCTGACATACTGAACAGGTATTTCTGCTCAGTCTTTACTGAGGAAGAGGAGGGTAATGGGTCTGAAGGGTACAAGGGGTGAGAATGGTGCAAATGGACACAAGTCCCTTTACACGAAAGGGTCCTGAAGGAACTGGAAGTAATAAGAGTTGATAAAGCAATGGGGCCAGATGGGGTGCACCCCAGGTCCTTAAAGAACTAAGAGGTGGTGGCTGAACCTCTGGCTATCCTGTTTAGCCGATCACTGGAAACAGGGGAGGTACCCAAAGACTGGAGGACAGCAGATGTAGTCCCCTTATACAAAAGTGGGAACAAAGAGGAAGCAGGGAACTACAGACCAGTCAGCCTCACCTCGATAGTGGGGAAGATCATGGAAGCACTACTGAAGGAGAGATTGGTGGAACATCTGGTTTTCAATGGACTACAGGACCCAAGGCAGCATGGTTTCACCAGGGGGAGGTCATGTCAGACCAACCTCATTGAATTTTTTGACTGGGTGACTAGGGAGGTGGATCAGGGGAGGGCAGTGGACATGGCCTATCTGGACTTCAGCAAGGCATTTGACACTGTGCCATATAGAAGACTATTACACACACTGAGGAATATGGGTGTGGGCAGGACAGTAGTGTGAAGCGTAGGTAACTGGGTGGGTGGCAGGACACAGAGGGTGGTGGTAAATGGCTGTCACTCCACAGAGGGAAGAGTGACCAGTGGGGTACCACAGGGATCAGTGCTGGGACCGGTCCTATTCAACATCTTCATCAGTGACATGGCGCAGGACCTAGAAGGCAGAATTTCACTGGTCGCTGATGACACAAAGCTCTGTAACAGAGTAGACACACCAGAGGGTGTAGACAGAATGAGAAGGACCTGCAGAAACTTGAAGAATGGTCAGGGTTTGGCAGTTGAAATTCAATTCAAAGAAGTGCAAGATAATGCATATGGGCACAAAACCCTGGCACAATATATCAGTTGGGGGTGAGGATATAGCATGCACCAAGCAGGAAAGGGATCTTGGGGTTATCATCTCTGATGACCTCAAGGTAGGAAAAAGTGTGACAAGGCAGCAGGTAAAGCAAATAGGATGCTGGGATGTATAGGCAGGGGCATTATCAGCAGGAAAAGGGAGGTCATAATTCCGCTATACAAGACACTAGTGAGGCCCCACCTGGAGTACAGTGTACAGTTCTGGAGACCATACCTACGTAAGGACATAGACAGGGTAGAGAAGGTTCAGAGGAAGGCAACAAAGATGGTGCATGGATTGCATCACAAGTCCTATGAAGACAGGCTGAAGGAACTGAAGTTGGAGGGAGGACGATTCAGAGGAAACATGAGAAAGAATATCTTCACAGAACGGGTGGTGGACAAGTGGAACACCCTGCCAGAGGAAGTGGTGGGGGCTGAAACAATCACGGGATTTAAGAATGCATGGGATAGACATAAAGGAATTCTAGAGGTCAGGGGTAAGGGGCAACAGACTTCTAGGAAAACAAACTGAACTTACAAGCTCAAATGGGCAGACTGGGTGGGCCATAGGCCCTTATCTGCCGACACTGTCTATGTATCTATGTATCCTGCAACCTGGGAATGACCTTTTCAGATTCTCCTCTGAAGAGAACAGAACTGTTAAAGGGTACATACGACATTCCTTTTTGGACTTTGGGCGTAAAGCCGGAGACCCTCAACCAAGAGTGTCTCCAGAGGCAAACACCTGTTGCAGCATCTGCAGAGTCATAGGCTGCCCTGAGGACCTGTGTCCCAACGTCTGAGCCTGTTTTGATAAGGTTAAGTAACTCCTCCTTGTCCCCATCCTGGAAATCTTTCAGGTGGCCCTGGCCTTGGTCCCACAGTGCATTCTGACACTGCACTATGTGGGTAAGATAATTCAAGGACCTGATGGAGCATGCAGCAGCTGCATACATGTGCCTTCCCATGGAGTCTAATTGTTTAGACTCCTGGTCTGGTGGCTGTGTGCTCAGGTGCTGAGGACATTGGGATCTGTCATGGGTAGCAGTTATAACTAAAGAGTCTACCACTGGTTGTGGCCCAAATGCGGGTCCTCCGACGGGGCACTATAAAGGTGGTCTGCCTTCTTGGGAAACACCGGTGTCGAATAAGGTTGCCTCCAGGCCGACTTGGTGGTGTCTTGGAAGGTATCCACCAACGGTTGAACCACCACAGGCTTTGGGTCCTTCAGCCGGAGGTACATTGCCAGGCGTTGCCTCTTGGGGTCCAGTTCCTTGGTGTCCCACCCCATGTTCTTCTGGATGTGCCTCATTATGTCTATAAATGATGGGTCATCCAGAGGTGACCTGGGTAGGTCACAGGGGTCGGGTGATGGGACACTGAAGGGAGAGGGAGACCTGGGCGTATCCGAGTGGGATCCCTTGCCAGAAGAAGAATGGGATATTCTTCTAGGACTCTTGCGCCCGTGTGCGCTGGGAGACCATGAAGGGGTCCTAGAATGTTGCCGCTTCCAGTTTCCTGGCTTCTTTCTCGAGACCTGCCCATTGGCGGGGGGGCCGCTCAAGTGACAGTGTCCGGGTGCAATATCCTTCCAGATGGTGTCCCACCAAAGGTGAATAATTCCTTCACCTCTTCAGTACTCAAGCCAGATGATGGTCCCAGCATTGGTGCCTTCCCCACCAGGGAATCGGGAACGTACGCCTGAAGGGTGGTCTGATCTGTAGCCAGGTCTTGGGGTAACCCTGGGTCCTCTAATTCGCCCGACATCTGGCTGTCGGTAGCCGGTAGTGCCCTGACATCTGGTACCTCCTCATCTGACGTGCCCCGGCGTCCGATGTGGATGGCAGGGGGTTTAGCCGCGGCGTTGAGTCCTTTGGGCGTCTGGCGGCCAACGGGTCTGATGGCCGCTTGCTGTCGGACGTCTGCTTCAGGGAGGTCAGCTCTGTGGTTCGTCTGGGGGGAGCTTCCGATACCCTCAGAGGTTGGGAGACCGATCTGTGGTGGGTGTCCTGACACTGATCCTGGGAGTTGGGGCCTGCCTTGGCAGACTACTTGGATGGCTGTTTGTGCCTGTCTGAAGCCTCAGATCGGGTGGTCGAACCTGATGGCTGGCTATCCTTTGGTTTGATGTTTAACATTTGTAGAGAAAGAGAGGTACCTTACCCACCTGAGGTCCAAACCTTGACCGGTGGGTGCTGGGACTTTGTCCATCATGGGGACCTGCCTGAGTGGTTCGAGCCAGAGTTGGCCTGGGAGTCCGATGCACGGTTAGGGGATCTCTCCCTATATCTCTCTTTCCCTTCTCTTTCCTTGTGCTTCTCCGACCTGTGGGACAATTCCCCAGGAGAATGGATCTAGCCCTCCGTTTGCTTTCTTCAAGCAGAAAACTTGAAGGGCCTTCTGGCAGCGAATCCTCGTGCGACTGTTGAAGTGCTGGCAGATGGTGCAGGCCTTGGTGTCGTGTTCTGGCCCAAGCACTGCACACAGGCCGAATGCCCATCTTTGAAGGGTATCTGCTTGCTGCATGTGCACTTGGAGGGGTGTCTTTCGACTGAGGGGTTCGAGGACGAAGGCGTGTGAGGATAATTTTTGAAGAAATCGCAAAAGACAAAGTTCTGGTGTCGTTCGTAAGCTGAAGGTGTCTGAGGAGCCAATGCTTGCGAGTCGACGGCAGGAAAAGAACTGAGGGATGCTGGGGGACCGCCCATTTTATGATGTATCTGATGTCAGGGGCGGGGACGACACTGGGGGCAGTTCCCCGCTGCGTATAGCTAGCTAAAAGTTTTCTGTGGGGTCCTGCCGCCTGCTGGCTTCAGTCCTTATGGTGTAACCTGCTGCAAGATCTGTCTCTTGAAGTAAGATCATGGTTTCAATGTCAAAAAATACAAGGTGCTTCATTTTGGGGCAAACAAGCCAAAGAGGAGATACCATTTGGGGGGGGGGGTGTAGCTAGCTGTGACTGAGGAGAAAGATTTAGGGGTGCTCATTAAGGGAGGAATGAACAACTCAGCACAGTGTAGGAAGGCAGCAGCAGTGGCCAACAAGATGCTGGATTGTATTGCAAGGGTTATAACCTCTAGGAGGAGGGAGGTAATTCTGCTGTTATACAGATTGCTGGTCAGACCCTACCTGGAGTACTCTGTTCAGTTTTGGTGCCCATACCTAAAGAAGGACATCAGATTGCTGGAGGGGTGCAATGCAAAGCAACAAAGATGATCCTGGGTCTGGGGGAGTTACCATATGAGGTTAGACTGAGGGAGTCGAACATGTACTCTCTGGAGGAGTGGAGGGATGGGGATATGATTGAGACCTTTAAATACATGAGAAGAATAAACCGGACAGGCACGGAGGACTGTTCAAGGGGAGGGTGGGGAAAGACACTTGGGGTCATGACATGCAACTGGAAGGTTTAGGAGACAAATGAGGAGGCATTTCTTTATAGAAAGAGTGGTAGCAGAGTGGAACGCACTACTGGCAGATGTGGTGGCCTGTAAAACAGTGGGATGCATCAAGAGGGGCTGGGATAGTGCAAAAGGGAGGGTCATGGTTGGATGGGAGGGGCAGTTGCAGAGTAGGGGTGCTAGCTGAAAAATCAAGCAGACTCATAGAAACATACTTTAACAGCAGATAAGAATCGCTTGGCCCACCTAGTCTGCCCATTTCCTTACCTACAGGATAAGCTGCAGATCCTAGTTAACCAACAGCCTATTTCTTCCTACACCCCCCAAAAATTGCCTTATGTCTGTCCCATGCATTCTTGAATTCTCCCACAGTTTTAGACCCCACAACCTCCTCAAGAAGGTTGTTCCATGCGTCCACCAGCCTCTCTGTGAAAAAATACTTCCTCACATTGCCCCTGAGCCGTCCCCCCTCTATCTTCAAATTGTGACCCCTTGTTCTTGCGAATCTCTTTTTCTGAAATATGCTACCTTCTTAGACTTTGTTGATTCCCTTGAGGTACTTAAAAGTTTCTATCATGTCCCCTCTCCCTCCTTTCCCTCAAGGGTATACAAGTTAAGCTCCTTTAGTCTCTCCTTGTATGGCTTCTCTTGCAGACCCTGCACCATTTTAGTTGCCCTCCTCTGGACTGCCTCCATCCTGTCTATGTCCTTGCAGAGATGGGGTCTCCAGAACTGGACGCAGTACTCCAGATGGGTCTCACCAACTGTCTGTACAGAGGGATAACAACTTCCTGTTTTCTGCTGGAGATGCCTCTCCCTATACATCCCAGTATCCCCCCAGCCCTCGACTCGACAGACCAAATGGCTTTTTTCTGCTGGCAGTTTCGTATGTTCATATGCACTGCCAACGTGGAGAGAAACAAAATCAGGAATGAGTTGAAAAACTGAAGCAAAACTTTGCAAGTTCGGAGGAAGACTGCCTAAGTGTGAATAGTGAACTGAATCTAGGTAGTTAGGAATGTCTTTTCATCACTATCCACTTGGGCTGGATTCAAACCAATGAGCTAGAGGTGCAAGGCCCTGTGACCCACAGCCAATCCACTGAGCCAGCAGCCAGTTCCCCCAATGCCACATTCTTTTTAAACACCGGATATGCATCCTTTACCTTTTTCCTAGGTCGTAATTTCTCTCTCCAGTCCTTCAGCTCCAGACTGTGCTCCTCATCCAGCTCCTTCAGCTTCTGCGTCTCATGCTCAATCAGCAGATGGCACTTTTCATTCTGAAACACACAATCAGTGAGAAAGGCCAGTTAGGAAAGTCAGCAGAAATCTACACCATTCGAATGCACATCAGAACATGTGCAACACTATATTAATATCATTCTCCCGTACAATGTGAATGTAACACAGTACTGTCAACAATCAATCAAGACAGATTTTGAGTGAGAGAGTATACACACACACAAAAAAAAAAACAAGAAGAAAAACAATGAAGTAGTCAATCTAGCCCACCCCTACCATTTCAATGGATGCACCTGTTATGTGATTTGTTATACTGCAGCTATTGTGTGCACAATAATATATTATCTTCATTACGGCCTGAAGAAGAAGAAGAAGAAACCCGCCCATGGCAGAAACCTCTGGAAAGCCTGAGTTTTGACAAAATATATCAAACCAATATATACAGATGTGTAGAAATTCTGGAGGTGGTGTACATAAAAAAACAAAACAAAAGGATCTTTACATTCAGTAATAAACTATTATGAACTGTAGACGTTCTAAATTGTTTGGCTTGTGTGCATCCCACTAAACCACACACACACTCACTCACACTCCATGCCTCAATCCCAGAGCAAGGCATTGTGGGTATTCAAATCCTTGTGCTAGCTGGTAAGTCTTCTCCAGAACAGAAATGGCCTTTTGAAAAGACTTGTGCATCAGGTCCAGTATAGGCTATGACAAATCAGTGCAGTATAGTCATGGCTCTTGGCTGAGTACACAGTCAGCCGCCACAAAAATCTGGTATTTAGTACACTTATATTTAGAATACAGTTTGCAGGACAAACAGTATGTAGGATCTATACACGGTTGCTAGGAGAGAAGAAATATCTGAATTGTTTGATCTTTGTGCACCCCTCAAAACACACACATACAGTATATTCTAAGGTCCCATCCAGACTAGATGGCTTAAAACGATTGAAGTTGCTTAAACTGTTTAAGTCTGTGTAGCGCTGATCGCATCTTCATTATGAGCAGATTTAAACATAGACATAGAAACATAGAAGCTGACGACAAAGACGGCAAGGCCTATCCAGCCTTCCTATTTTTTCTACCTTATGAACGTGCCATCGACCTTTGCTCTGTCAATGGCCTATCTATTCATACTCATTTGTATTTATGCCCATCCCATGACTGTTTGAAGCCCTGCACTGTATTCACATCCACCACTTCCTGAGGTAGGCTGTTCCATGCATCCACCACCCTTTCTGTGAAAAATAACTTCCTCACATTACCCCTTAATCGGCCTCCCTCTAAACTCATGCTGTCTCCTCTTGTCCTGCTATTTTTCTTATACTGATACATGATAGACTCTTTCACCTTGTTAATGCCCTTAAGATGTTTGAATGTTTCGATCATATCACCCCTCTCTCCATCCTTCGCTCTAGGGTATACATATTGAGCTCCATTAAATCTGTCCTCATATGTTTCTGATGCAGCCCCTGCACCACTTGGTTGCCCTTCTCTGGACTGCCTCCATTTTGTTAATATCCTTGTGAAGGTGCGGCCTCCAGTACTGCACGCAGTACTCCATATGGGGCCTGGCCAGTGTCTTGGAAAGAGGAATTATTACAGCCCTCTTACCACTTGTGATACTCCCCTAATAATATACTCCAACATCCCTTAAGCCTTATCTACTGCTTTGGCGGTCTGCTTGGATCGTTTCAGGTCATCTGTGATGATGATGATGTCCGAGTCTCTTTCTTCCCTTGTGACTGCCAGCAACTCCCCTCCCAACCTATAGCTGGCTTCAGAGTTTCTCTTCCCTATATGCATGATCTTGCACTTCTTTGCGTTAAACCCCAGCTGCCACTCTTTCGACCATTTTGCCAGTTTATCCAGATCTCTTCTCATTCTGCCCTCCCTATCTGGATCATCTACTCTTTCACAGATCTTGGTGTCATCTACAAACAGACAAACCTTACTCTCCAGTCCATCTGCAATATCACTGATGAAGATATTGAAAAGGACTGGCCCCAGGACTGATCCCTGAGGTACCCCACTTGTGACTTGCATCTCTTCTGACTGTATACAGTTTACCACCACTCTGTTTTCTGCTCGTCAACCAGTTTGCCACCCTGCTGACCTCTGACCGACCCGAGCCTACCTAACTTATTAATCAATCTTCTATGTGGAACAGTATCGAAAACTTTGCTAATGTCAAGTTAGGCGACATCAACTGCACCCTCATGGTCCACCACTCTTGTTACCCAGTTAAAGAAATCTATGAGAGTAGTCTGACAGGACCTTCCTGTTGTAAACCCATGCTGTCTTGGATCCTGTGCTCCTATGGATTCCAGGTGTTGCACTATCCTTTCCTTAAGGAGAGCCTCCATAATCTTGCCTACTACTGAGGTAAGACTGACTGGTCTGTAGTTCCCTGCCTCCTCCCTGGTACCACTCTTGTAGAGTGAGATGACATGAGCCCTTCTCCAGTCTTCTGGGACCTCTCCTGTGCTCAGAGACTCAATAACCAGTTCGGTTAATGGCTCTGCTAGTTCCACCCATAGCTCCTTTAATACACTGGGATGTATGCCATCAGGTACCAGTGCCTTGTCCACCCCGAGCTTAGCGAGTTCTTGTAGGACCCTTTCTTTTGTGAGGGACTTGTGCACACCTCCTTCCCCTGCGTGTCCATGGTGTGAGCCCTACCCTACCTTCTCCTCAATAAATACTGAGCAGAGGCATATGTTTAGGATAGATGCTTTTCCTTGGTCCTCCTCCACACACTTTCTCTTATCCCCTTTGATCTCAGCAATACCCCCTCTGGACTTTCTCCATTCACTAATGTATCTATAGAAAGTCTTGTCACCTTCTTTTACTGTTTGTGCTAGTGTTTCCTCAGTTTGGGCCTTTGCCTGCCTTAATGCCTTCCCTGCTTCCATTAGGGAAATTTGGTATGCCTCCCTATCTTTGCCCCGTTGCGTTCCCTTATATTTCCTAAAGGCCAGCCTTTTGGCTCTGACCTTTTCTGCTACTGTATTTGAGAATCAAAGTGGTTTCCTCCTCCTTTTGCTCTTGCTTTTCTCTCTAACACAATGGGATGTTGCTTCAAGTATTGCATCCTTAATGCTTGCCCACTTTGCCTGTACCCCCTCACCTGTATTTCTTCTTGTCAGGGTTTGCTTAACTCTGTTAGCTATCTTATCAAAGTCAGCTCCTTTGAAGTCCCATATTTTTGCCTTGGAATGGAATGATTTAGTTCTAGTGACCAGACTGAACCATACCATATGATGGTCACTGGCCCCCAGGTGACCTTCTACTTGGAGATCTGTGATCCTTTCCCCAACAGTCAGTACTAGATCTAGGATAGCCCTGTCTATTATGGGCTGTTGTACCAATTATTAACTTGTTTGAGGCCCTCCCCATGCAGGGAATCCACTACGTGTCCAGTTCTGGCGGACATTCTTGCTGGTATTGACCAATCTGTATCTGGCATGCTGAAATCTTCCATTATCAGAACCTCCCTTTAGCTGTCATGTTTTGTATATCTTCTAGCAGTACTGTGTCTATGTCCTTCCCCTGGTCTGGAGGCCTGTAGACAATCCCAGTTTGTATGTCTGTCCCATTTCCTGTTTCCAGGGTGACCCATAGTTCTTCCAACTCCTTATGTGTATTCTGAATTTCTGCAGCTTTGATATTTTCATTGACATAAAAGGGCCACTCCCCACCCCACCCCCTTTTTTGCATCTCAGTCTCTTCTGAACAGTACATAGCCAGGTACTGAAGTCTCCCAAGTGTGGTTACTGGTGAACCATGTCTCGCTGATGGCTACTACGTCCAGTTTAGCCACTGTCATTGTTGCCTGCAGGTCTGGGATCTTGTTTCCCAGACTGCAGGCATTTGTGTACATGATTTTCCATTGGCCAGATTTCAGTGTGTTAGTTGCTGGGCGAGGTCCGGCATTTCCCCCTGTGCATCGTATTGGTCGTATGGATTAAACAAACGTGTAAAAGCCTTGATAGATGCCGGTCTGGTGGCTCGGAGGGCAGAGATGCTTGTCACCACATCTCACACTACGCTGGAGACCCAGGTTTGGGAACAGACTTGGGACGCTGGGGGCTGGCAGAGGAAGAAGAGGATTGCGCGTCTGGAACATTAGTAAAGCACTTTCACTGTACTGTTGGTGTGTGTCATTTTTATGTTCACCGTTGCACTGGCACAAAGTGAACACACTGCTGTGATACTGAATTTCAGAGGAGTGTCACTGTCAGGTCCAATGCAGCTCAAGCTGCTCTGCTGGTTGATGGGCAAAAATGAAAATTACGTATTCATCGTAATTCTTCATCTTCCAGAAGATCTTCACCATGCGTTACTGTATGGATCTGTGCCAGAGGCATTAGGACCACATGGGAGCTTTAAAAATTTAGAGCTAGAAGGCTGATGTTGGAGACGAGGCCACCCACGAGACTGACGCATAACGTGGGGTTCGTGAACTGGACAGTAACCAAAGCTGACTCCCAGAAGAGAAAACAAGTGGAAGAGAAAAAAGGGGACAACGTAGCTCAAGGGACAGAATAAAGGATATAGGATACAAGAACAACAATATAATAAAACCTATCTATGAGAGAGAGAGAGAGAGAGCGCAAGCAAGAGGCGGGGGGTGAAAGGGAGGCCCTAAGCAGTGTGTTGAAAGGATGATCAGAACAATCCTGACAGGAGGAAAGAAACTTCTGTAACAGAAAGAAGTAGTGGGGATCAACATATTCTCAGTAGTAGATAATTTGCCACAAGAGGTGCCTCAGAAGATTGGAGAGGCTCCTACAGCTTAAGAGTAACAGGTAGACAGACACCCTCCAAGGGAAGGAAATAAGTGAGGAGAAGATCCAGGTGTTAAATTGGGCAGCAGCCCACAGGAACTCAGTTCAGCACCTCCTTTAAGAGACTGTATGACAATTCCGCCACCTCTGTCACTCTCCTTCACACTCTAGTACGGGAGAGTTCCACCACCTAGAAATGACAGCTGTCCCACCCATAAAGCTTGAGGAAAACAAAAAAAACATTTCTAAACTAACCACTGAATCTATCCCCACTAAGAGAGAAGAAAGGTATAACTCAGAGAGTTTTAAAAGGTGTTTATCCCTCTAGATCTTTCCTTTCTCCTCTTTTTTTTTTTTAAATCCTCCTCACCTGTGACAGAGGGGGAATTAGGGAGCAGGCTGACTGGCTGGCAAAAGAAAGAGAAGACCTGCCACTGAGGACAAGAATGGGAAAAAGACTACTATGCTATGGAGTCAAGCTAACTCCTTAGCTGACCCCCTCCCTTTTTTTGCCTAGGAGGCAAAAAAAAAAAAGTCTCCTATCAAAAACCATCTATTGCCTTGTTGTCTTTTATTTATTTTTTTAAATATGGACATTTTTTCCTTTTTTTTTTTAAAGGTGGAAAATGGGCTATCTATCCAAAGCCATGCCCCCTTCCCAACTCCCGAAGGAGGTAAGGAAGAAACAGAAGGAAAGAAAGGAAGCTAGGAAGAAGTAAGAGTCATATAAGCTGCCCAGATGTCTGGCCATAGTGGAGGATGGTTGGCGGGTTGTAGTAATGAATGGTGAGGATATTCTGGAAGATCAAGAATTATGGTGAGTATGTAAGAAAAAATTACTCACCTCAGTAATGTTGTTTCTTCTAATGGAGTCTTGCTATATTATGACATATGCAGTGAGTCCCAACCTTCGAACTGCTCCGGAGGTGAAAGAGTTAACTTTCCATGCCAGGCATGGAACTTTGAGCTTGAGCTCGGTTGAAAACTCTGTCTGTCATTCTTCAAACTCAAACTGTCAGATCTTTACAAGCAAAACTCACTAAGGTTCTGTGTGGAAGCTGTAAACCTACACTAGCCAACTGGCTACTAAATATAAGAACACAGTTTTTGGTCCCAAAACAAAGACTCAAGTCAGGAGACCCAAAAAATGAAAAACACAACACCAGTCACCCCAAAAAGGAGGGGTGAAAAACAAGGTGGGCATCTACTAAGTGACAACACTGCACTGCCCACCCACATCCCAAAAGCAGAGGTTCTGAGAGGGGCAGGCGGGGAGGTCATAATATAGCAAGACTCCATTAGAAGAAACAACATTACTAAGGTGAGTAATTTTTTCTTGAAACAACATGAAGTCTTGCTATATTATGACATATGCAGACTACACAGCAGTGCCTCCATGGAGGAGGGACAGAACCTACTTAGGAAATAGGCTCTGAAGCACAGCTGTGCCAAACAGAGCATCACTCCTAGCCTGGATGTCCAGGGAGTAATGCTTGGTAAAAGTATGAACTGTTTTCCAGGTAGCTGCTTGACATATCTCTAGGATAGGGATGTCCCTGGCAGCAGCCAGAGGCCTTAGCTGTACCTCTGGTAGAGTGAGCCCTCAAGCCTGAGGAGGAACATTACCCAGTTTTCATAGCAAAATTGGATACAAAGACAATCCACCTGGCAATGGATCTTTTAGTGGCAGGTTTCCCTTTACCAACCTCACCATAAGTGAGGAACAGTTGGAGGGAGTCAAACCTGTGACCCTTGGTACGATCTATGTAGTAACTAAGTGCTCTTTTGACATCTAAACTGTGCAGTCTCCTCTCGCCAGAGGAGGAATGGTCAGTGAAGTACACAGGGAGAGACATAGATTGATTAAGGTGGAAATCTGAAACCACCTTAGGCAAGAACTTTCCGTTAGTCACGAGGACCACCTTATCTCTATGAAAGGAGATAAAACCAGGCTCCACTGACAATGCTTGTAATTCACTTATGCATCTGGCAGAAGTGATGGCTACCAAAAACAGTTTTCCAAGTCAAGTACTTAAGCTCTACTGAAGACAAGGGCTCAAAAGGGGGTTGCATAAGCTGGGCAATGAAAATATTAAGATCCCAGGCAGGGGCAGGGTCCCTGAATGGAGGGTTGGTGTGAAGCAACCCCTTGAAAAACTTGGAGAATACAGGATGAGCTGAAAGAGAAGAGAGTTTACCTGCTGATAAGAAAGCAGACACGGCTGCCAGGTGCACTTTTAGGGTAGCTGGTCTCAGTCCCAAAGTATTTAAATGGACCATATAATCCAGGACTGTGGGTAAATCAGTAGATTCTGGAGAAATGTGTTTTCCAGAGCACTATATGGAAAATCTCTTCCATTTGGAATTATAAGTAGCCCTGGTGGAAGGCTTCCTAGAAGCCTTCAGGATGTCCAATACACCTTGGGAGAGGTGTAGGTCAGCAAACTCTAACTCTTCAAGAGCCAGGCCTTGCGATTGAGAGATCTGAGGTTTGGGTACCAAACTCTCCCCTGAGCACAGGTTAACAGGTTGTGATTCCTGGGAAGACACAGGGGAAGGTGGACTGCTAAGGACATAAGGAGTGAGTACCAGGGCTGTCTGGCCCAATCTGGATCATCTTGCAGGGTTGAGATCTGATTTTGACTAGCACCTTGAGCAGAAGAGGGGAAGGGGAAAGACATAAAGAAACTTCCCTTCCCAACTGAGACGGAAGGCATCCAGAGGGACTGAGCCCAACACTGGGGGCCTGCAGCAAAAAAGGGGAAGTTGGTGATTGTCTGGGGCTGCAAAAAGATCTATCTGCGGTGTGCCCTATCTGGCAAATACTACCTCCAGTACTAGGGGATCCAGTGACCATTCGTAATGGCCCTGGGAAATCCTGCTGAGGAGACATCTGCAGACATTGTCCTTGCCTGGGAGGTGAACTGCCACAAGGAGGTGTTCCAGAGTAAGCCAGAGACCACAACTTCATTGCTTCGGTGCACAAGGCCGTAGACCGAGTGCCCCCTTGCTTGTTGATGTACCACATTGTGGTGGTATTGTCTGTTCTGACCTGAATAACTTTGTTCTGAACAGATTTGGAAAAAGCTTGAAGTGCTAGAAAAACTGCTCTGAATTCCAACAGATTGATGTGGAGCAGAGATTACTGAGGGGACCACAATCCCTGGGTAGTGAGGTCACCCATGTGAGCTCCCCACCCCAAGAGGGATGCATCTGTAGCAAGGAGTGAGACTGAGGGGGCGAAGGGGACCCCCTGCCTCAGATTGCTCTGGTCCTGCCACCACTGAAGGGCTTGGATCAGGGTTCGAGTCACTGGGATCAATTTGGTTAGAGGGTCTCTCCTTTGAGACCAAAAGGCTCTCAAATGGAACTGGATGTCCCTCATCTGAAATCTGGCTCCCTGCACTACTGCTGTTGAAGCAGCCATGTGTCCCAGGAGCTGAAGAAAATGCCTTGCTGGTCGAGAGACCTGCAGGGTGAAAGAGGAGGCCAGAGAGATCAAGGTCTTTGCTCTGTCCAGAGGAAGGAAGGCTCTGGCTTCTTTTGTGTTCAGTTCTGCACCTATAAAGGTGAGAAGCTGGACAGGCTCCAGGACTGACTTTGGAAGCTTGAGAAGGAAACCTAGAGAAGTAAGCAGTTGTTGAGTTACCTGAAGATGTAATTTGACTTGGTTTGGAGACTGGCCTACTATGAGCCAATCGTCCAGGTAAGGAAAGATGGCAATTTTTTGCCTTCTTAAGTGGGCAACTGCTACTGCCAGGCATTTTGTGAATACCCTTGGGGCAGAGGTGAGGCCGAAGGGCACTGCTCCGAACTGGTAATGGCCTGAAGGCAGTTCGAATCTGAGGTACTTTCGATGGGAGCTTCTGATGAGAACATGGAAGTAGGCATCCTTGAGGTCCAGGGACGCTAGCCAGTCCCCTGGCCTTAGAGAGGGTAAAATAATTCCCCAGAGTCACCATTTTGAATTTTGGTTTTAAAAGGTGCTTGTTTAGGTATCTGAGATCCAGGATGGGCCGCCATTCTCCTGTCTTTTTTGGGGATAAGGAAGTACCTGGAGTACAATCCTTTGCCCTGGTGTAGGGGTGGAACCCTTCCCACAGCTCTGAGAGCTAGGAGGGTAGAAACTTCTGCCTCTAGGGCAAGGGTCTCTGATGGATTTGCAGGTGGAAAGAATCTGGCTCTCATCTTTGGAAATGTTTTGAAGCTGAGAACCAGTCCCTGGCTTACTACTTCCAGGACCCACTTGTCTGATGTTAGAGACTTCCAGTCCTGGACAAAGTAAGCCAGCCTGCCCCCTACAGGTAGTGGAGAATCGACCCTGGCAACCCCATCAGGGTGCCTGCTTGGCAGGGGCTTTAGGCTGAGGGGTGGAAGCAGGCCTGCTTGTACCCTGTCTGCCTCTCCCTCTAAAGAACCCCCTCTGGGCATAAGCTGAAGAGGAGGCCTGGGCTTGGTAAAAAGACCTATGAAAAGGCCTGCCACTGCCCCTGGAAGGCTGCCTTTGAGGAGTGGCCTGCCTTTCCTTGGCCTGTGCACTCCTATAGGTGGTCCTATACTTATCCATTTTCTTGATGTAATTCTCTGTCTGCTCCCCATAGAGTTACCCACAACAGGAAAATCCATGGCCTTAGTCTGGGTATCCTGTGATAGGCTAGTACATCTGAGCCAAGCCATTCTGCGAAGAGCCACAGATGTAGCCATGACTCTTGATGACACATCATTAGAGTCCACTGCAGCATGAAACTGCACCTTAGATACCTCAATACCATCAGCAGCCACCTGCTCCAGCTCCTTGGCAAGCTGGCCAGGGACCTGCTTTGCTAGAGCCATAACAGTGTCCCATCTGGATTTCTGGTATCTAGCAACATAAGCCATATAATTTGCCTGTCTGAGTCCCAAGGATGCTGCCACGTACTGTTTCTTTGCCATGGCATCAATCCTCCTGGAGTCCTTGTCAGGGGGTGTGAGGCCAAGGGAATATTTGCCTTGTCACAGGCTGCAGCCTGCACTACCCCAACATGGCTGCACTGTTGTGTAAGGAACTCCGTATCAGAGTTAGACAATGTGTACCTCTTGTCCATTCTTTTATCCACAGGGGGTATAGTGTGAGGAGTTTTTAGAATTTTTACTGTCTGTTTCCCAAAAGATTTATGCAAAGGAATAGACAGTCTCCTAGACTCTGGGATATCCATCATTTCTACATAGTCAGGCTCTTCTTGATCATCCACAGCTTCCTCCATAGGGAGATGGAGGGTTTCAGCCACTTTTTTATAAAACATAAAATGAGAAGGGGACTCAGAAAGCCTAGGGGGAGACACTCCTGAAGGTCTGTCTGGGGAGATGTCCGGTTCAATGGGCACATCCAGACTTTCAAATTCACATTCACTCTCCTCATACTCCTCCGGTTCATGAAATTCCTCTAAATCATACTCTTGAACCAGTGGAACCGACCGAACCATATGCTTACCTAATGGTGCCGGTTCGGTCAGAACTGGGGAAAGCGACTGGACAATTTTAATCGCTTTGGCTATTTCTTCAGTGGTTGGAGAGGGAAGTTTTGGCTCCACACCAGCTGATTTTCTAGTCCTTTTTGCTGGAACCGACTCCTACGAGTCGGCTCTCCTTTTCCCCGAGGAAATCTCGCCCTGGTCAGAGGGCACTCCCTCCGATTTGGTTTCAACCGAACCGGGCTGGACATCTGGTTCAGCGGACTTTTTGGCCTCCCTTTCCCTGAGCCTACTAACTCTTTTCTCCAGGGTAGCTGCAGGAAAATTTTTTTTACAAATCTAGCAGTCTGCACTGAGGTGGTCAAACCCCAGACAATAAACACAGGTGGTGTGGGGGTCAGCCTTAGCAAAGACTTCCCCACAGACACTGCAGTGTTGAAACCCAGTGGGCCTGTTTTTTCTTTTGGGTTTCTCAGACATAGCGCCAGCCTAACCAAAAACTTGTGCGTTTATGGCAATCCGCTAAGCAAGACCCTCTTATTGGTTCCCAACCGTGTCACTGGTCGTGGAAAAAACCGTAATGAAGTCCGTTTTTTTTAGAACCGAGAAGAACCGGGACCCGCACTCTAAAAGACAGATAAATGTATTTAAAACAACCTGATCGGTTCAAACCAAACCAATAAACCGTTTACAAGTTCCACACAGAAAGTAAATATAAAACCTATCTAGTACCTACAAATACCACAGACAGAGCTTGAACTGACCAGTTGCAGTTTAAATTCGGTTAAAAACGAAAATTTAATACTTTAACCGACAAAATGAACCTAGCAGAAGGAGAAATCTCCAGAGCGACTGTTCAGTGAGGTGGAGTAAAGAATCTGACAGTTTGAGTTCAAAGAACAACAGACAGAGTTTTCAACCGAGCTCGAGCTCAAAGTTCCATGCCTGGCATGGAAAGTTAACTTTTTCACCTCTGGAGCAGTTAGAAGGTTGGGACTCACTGCATATGTCATAATATAGCAAGACTTCATGTTGTTCAATTTTTTCATATCTTCCAAGAATTGAGCTTCACCACAGGGCTGGAGTGCTAAGCTTACTGCCAGAGGGTGGTGCTGGCTCACCCTAAAGGAAAAAAGTTGTTCCCTCAGCCTCCCATGGGGGAGAACCACAAAGAGGAAGAGGCCCTGTTTGTTCTGGCAAAGCCCGAGACTGGTCGGGGCAGGCAGCTCTCTCATGGCCTGGGAGCAGGAAAGTGCCCAGTAAGCTCACACCCAGCCCTGCAAGAGAAGAAATGAGCCCCCTGGAATCATGAGGCAATCACCCTATGCTGGGCCAAGGGTGACAACCATGAAAGACATTCCCACCAGCCAACAGGCTACCTCGCTGGCATTGTAAGATGCCCTCATTTGGTGCTTTGCCAGCTCCTGGCCTTGGGTGGAAAGACATGTGTTTGTTTCATGATTTGCAACAACGCTAGCAGTTGTCCCAGTGTCGAACACAGATGCCTGCCACAGGTTAGCTAGTGTGCTAAGATGCACAACAGGGTGCACACCGTCAAAAACAATGTCTGACCCCAGGCATCAAACTCTGCAGAATACAACTCTGGGGGAAGGTCAAGCACTGGGCATCTAGGCCAAGAGGGGGTGTTAAGGACCTGGACCCCAGAAAAGGGGTGTGGCATGGCTCCTTGAGACCCCAGATGTAGGCAATACCTGCGCTGGGAGTCCCTTGGGCTGGCATGGGAGCACAGGGATGAAGCTAGACATCTCTAGACACCTCCGCAAAGGGCCTAGGCCATGGAGATACGACTGTAGAGTCATGATTGCACTCTCCTAGGAAGGATCACATCAGATGGGCAATGGTCGATTTGCAACTCGCTTATCTCCAAAAGGAACTGCTGGTAGTGAGGGTACTCAGCGTGACACTTGGACAGCTGGTTCTGATCACTCTATCATTTTTGTAATATAAAAATGGGTTATGGGCTGTCTCTCTTGAGAAATGGTGAAACAGCATGCGAGATCTCGCGCACACACACACAGGTTTTAGATATAAGGTGTTACCTGGAAGGTCAGAAGCGAATTACAGATTCTTCTAAGTTAATTATAGCTTTAGCTGCTAAGAGGGAAATCAGTATCCCTTTTATGACGTTTCAAGGGGGAAACCAGGTTTAGTACACTGGTGCAAAATCATAAATGCCTTGGTATCTGTGTGAGGGGGATACTGCTCACAGATCAAAGAAAACCATCTGAAGAAAATGAATTTTGCTGAGGATTACAGAACTGAATACTCTGAAAAGACATCCTGCTTTTGTGTGTGTGTGTGTATATATATATATATATATATATATATATATATATATATATATATATATATATATTTTGACAGAGGAGGAGCTGGGTGACCTCATGCAAAGAGGTAGGCAAAGCCAGCTTTTAGACAAAATATTCTGTTTTACTTCAGAGACACACTTCTATCTACACTCTGACAAAACCATCTGTGAGCACTTCAAGCAGGTATTGAGAGAGAGAGAGAGAGAGAGACAAATCTAAGTACTGTAGTAGGAACTGCACTGTTTAAACTTTGTTCTTTTAAAAAATGTGTATGTCTTGTGATAATAGTTCTGTATTTTATGTTTTACATATTTTTTTTTTAATCTATTTTAGTAAACTATTTTTAGAGCCTACTTGGTCTGTCTTTGATTTCTTTCCTTTGCAAGTGGAGTACATATAGTTAAGCAGATGCTGTACATAAGCTTGAATGGTGATACCAAACTGGAAAAAGGTAAGCGTTTTAAATATGAGGTCTTTATTAAAGTTTTTAAGGGTTAATTTCTGTACACCTGGTTAGGTACCCATAGGGAAAGATATCTTGCCCCCCCGAAGACAGAATTATCTGAGCTTGTGCATTGGGTATGCTAGCAAGAGGTTCACAGTATGAATTCCTCCAGAACTGAGACCAAAGTTTGATTCGAAACCCACAAAACAGACAGAAGGGTTACCCTGTTTCTGTTAACAAGACTGCGCTCAGAGGTTGGCACTTTGGGAGCAGAGAGCTGACCTGCTGAGTGGGTTTGTGACACTCAGCATCAGAGGAGATATGTAGGGAAGCATCCGCTTCCTCAGAGCAGGAAGATAAAGATGAAGAAGAGCTGGATTGGAGGGTGGTGGTGCTAGGGTCTCAGATTGGAAAATTGCCTGGACTAGTGCTCTGAGATAGGTGGGAAAAGCACTTGTCGATGCCATGAACTGGTCCCAGGTCAGGGCACCAAAGGACCTAAAATGCCAGGGAGAGCAGGAGGAGGAGGAGGGTTACGGCAGACAAGGCCAGGTCTTCTGCCAGGGCTACGCGAGTGTACAGGGGCCCTCGCCCAACGGAAGGGCCTGACATTCTCATCCACCAGAGAACACTCAACCATGGAAGAGTGATCTAGATGGGGCTCTGGTGGGGAGACTGGAGCAGTGGAGGTCCCAAAAAGGGGGGGCCCATATCCCCACCTGCAACAGGCCTAGATACTTCAGGTGAGGCCAGGGAATTTGATTTGCCACTACAATTTCTGTCAGAGCCACAACATACTCTGGACTCGTAGTGAGACACTGAATGAGATACAGTATACCACCCCCTACTTTACCTGAATGGGCTCTTCCCATTGGGCTGGGCCTAATGACGGACTCTACACCAACTGAAGGAGCTGAAGGAGAGAAAGTGCTGCATATGGCACTAGAACATGCCCAGGTACTGCATGAGGCACCAGAACCCTGTCTGGTGCAGAGAATGACGCTGGGTTTCTGCTTGGTTCTGCATCTGGCACCAAACCCCTTCCCTGTTCTGGAATCAACGCCGGGGCTGTCACCGACGCTACGAGTAGTGCTGGAGGACAAAAAGGGGATGGCACCGTGACCACTGCCTAACAGAAGAGCAGCTCCTGATCAAGATGATAAGCCCAAATGAGGCCTAAAACTAGGCCCAGAAAAAAACATCTCCTTGACAGAGCCTGGCAACCAGTCAGGATTATCCTGCCCCCCCCCCCGGGTCATATGACCGCTCAGGGGATGAGACCTAGGAGATTGCCACAGGGCAACTGACTTCAGGGGTTTTCCCTCTCCCAACGCTGCAAACGGTGACAGGAGGGAACCCAGTTGTGTGGTTGGCACCATCTTGCTCCCCAGCACCGGCCTTAGTGCCAGGAACAGAAACTACGCCAGACTGAGACTCCAAGGAGCACTCCAGTGTAGGCCCAGCATGTAGCTCTGATCTCAACACCGGGGGCCATCCACTGCCCCAAAGGGGCCATTGACTGGGAGAGGTGTGCAATTTACCCCTAGAGGCAGACAACTGTCCTACAGACCCCTTCCTCAGACCTGTCTTGGCCAGAAGAGGACTGGAAAGAAAAAAATTACTTGCTGTAGTAATCTTGTTTCTTCCAAGGTGTCCTTTGGCATCAGTAACATTAGCAGTAAGCTGGCTAGGTTGAGCTGCCTTGGAGGTGGAGTTTATGGCAATGAGCTAGATGAATTAGCCAATCAGAAGAGAGTTAGAGGGTGTGCTAAGTGGAGCTTGCTCAAAGGGCACCAGAATTTTTTCGAAGCTGTGATGGGAACATGCCCACATAAAGTCTGCCCTAACAGGCTTTAAAAACTATTATAAAAATACGAAAAAAAATCACGCTAGTGATCAGAAAAGACAAAGTACAGTTATGTAAGAACTTACCGTAACAATGGATCTTCGAGAACAGCTCTTGCAGCAGGTTACACCATTAGGACTGAAGCCGGCAGGCACCAGGACCCCACGGAAATTTTCTAGCTAGCAGTATTCAGCGGCGATCGCCCCCAACGTCGGTCCTGTCCCCGACGTCAGGCATAGTACATAAGGGGGCAGTCCCCCAGAATCCCCAGTTCTCCCACCGGAGACTCCCGGCCGCTGGATGACATCTGAAGAGGAGACTGAGGATCCGCTATCAAATGGTAAAGAACACCCAGAAACACAGGATTTGACAGCAGATAAGGACCGCTTGGCCCACCCAGTCTTCCCATTTCCCCTACCTATTGGATAAGCTGCAGATCCTAGTTAACCAGCAGCCTACTTCTTCCTACCCCCACCCCTAGAATGGCCTTACGACTGTCCCAAGCCTACTTGAATTCCACCACTGTTTTTGACTCCACAACCTCCTCCGGAAGGCCGTTCCATGCATCCACAACCCTCTCTGTGAAAAAATACTTCTTTAAATTACCTCTGAGCTGCCCCTCCCCCCATCTTCAAATTGTGTCCCCTTGTTCTTGCACACCTCTTTTTTTGAAAGATGCTACTCTCTTGGACTTTGTTGATTCCCTTGAGGTACTTGAAAGTTTCTATCATGTCCCCCCTCTCCCTCCTTTTCTGATCCTAGGAGAAGGATATCTGAACAACAAAAACCTACCTCCAGTGGGGATGGTGGGAGGGAAGAGTACCTGCTGCAAGGGCTGTTCTCGAAGATTTACTGTTACAGTAAGTTCTTACGTAACTGTACTATCTTACTTCGAGAAACAGCTCTTGCAGCAGGTTACACCATTAGGACTGATTCCCAAGCAATAGTGGAAATCCCACACCACTGGGAGGAGGGAAGGCAGAAATCCTTAATGGAACCTAAGCTTAGGACAGAAGTCCTTGAAGGACTGCTAGACCAAAACCTGCTCTTCGCATCGATGCAACGTCCAGGCTATAATGCTTGATGAAGGTGTGCACAGTGCTCCAAGTTGCTGCTGCACAGACAGCTGAAGTGGACACGTTCTTTAAGGCCACAAAGGAGGTAGCTGCCCCCCCCTTGTGGAATGACCCTTAACCGCACCAGTGAGGTTTGTTGTGCTGGTAACAGAGCTGATACAATGTATAAGCCACCTGGATAGCGACTGTTTGGAAGCGGGAGCTCCCAGCATCCTGTGGGTGAAGGAGACAAAAAGCTGGTCCGATTTTTGGTGGTGTTTGGTTCTGCTCAGTAGTATCGAAGACACCTATGCACATCTAAAGTGTGCAACAGGGCCTCTCCTCGATTTGAATATTTATGAAAGTACACTAGTAGATCGATATCCTGATTAAGGGGGAGAGCTGAGATCACCTTAGGTAAAAACTTTAGATTGGTCCATAAGGATACCCTGTCTTGATGGAAAACCAAATAAGGTTCTTTGCACATCAGTGCATGAAGTTCCGAAATTCTTCTGGCCGAAGTAACGGCAACTAAAAACAACGTCTTCCATGTAAGGAGACGTAGCTCGCAATCCACGTCTGGTTCAAAAGGTGGCAGCGTAAGCTGCTCCAGGACAAAGGGTAAATCCCAAAGCTGAATAGGATCCTTAATCGGAGATCTAAGGTGGAGAACACCTCTCAGGAAGTTTTGTGCTGTGTCCAACTGAGAGACAAGACGTTGGCCTATAGGAGTGTGATAGGCAGAGATGGCACAAAGGTGTACTTTTATTGAGGAGTAGGCCAAGCCTGTCTGGAAAAGAGACAGGAGGTAGTCCAAGACCGACTTTTCCGGACAATCCAGTGGCGAAAACCCCCGCTCTTGAGCCCACAGGCAAAATCTGCGACATTTCATGGCGTAAGTAGCATGAGTGGCCGGTTTTCTAGCGGTCACTAGAACGTCAGCTACTTCTTGCAAGACCCCGTGTCACATAATGGCTATGTCTCTAGGAGCCAAGCGTGCAGGTTTAGCGAACGAAGGTCCGGATGGACCAAGGAGCCCACCTCCTGAGACAGCAAGCGAGAGCTGATTGGCAGAGGCACTGGAGGTTCCCGGGACAGCTGATGTAGCAGAGGGAACCAGATCTGCCTGGGCCAAAACAGCATGATAAGTAGTAGCGTCGCTCCCTCTCTGCAAAGTTTCAAAAGGACCCTCTGGATCAACGGAAAGGGGGGAAGGCATAGAGGAATCTGCCCGCCCAGGAGATGGACAACGCGTCTCGCCAGAAAACACCAGTCCCTGGATCTGGCAAGCAAACATTGGGCGGTTTCGCGTTGGATGGGGATGCAAAAAGGTCTAACACTGGTGCACCTCATCTGCGAAACAGATCCTCTACTACTTCCTGGAGTAGTTCCCACTCGTGGACTCTGGCCTGAGAGCGACTCAGGCTGTCTGCGATGACACTGTCCACTCCTGGTACATGAACAGCTATGAGGTTTGCGCCGTGTTGTAAAACCCAATCCCACATCCTCATGGCCTCCCTGCAAAGCGGGTAGGAATGGGTGCCTCCTTGTTTGTTAAAGTAATACATCACCGCAGAATTGTCTGTTTGCAACAGAAGAGTACCCGGTGGAATCTCCGACTGGAAAGCCTGCAGGGCGTAAAGAACTGCTCTCATTTCCAGGATATTTATGTGGAGATGAGTCTCTTGGGCTGTTCACAGGCCCTGAGACCAGACACCGTCAGGTGTGCTCCCCATCCGAGCCCTGAGGCATCTGTGGAGAGTGTCACAATCAGAGATGGCACAGTGAAGGGGACCCCCACAGAGAGGTTCTTCAAATCTAGCCACCACTGCCAATCCTGGATTACGACCTTCGTGATCCAAATTGGGAGCTGCAGACAGTCTTGCTTTTGATCCCATTGGACCCGTAACATCCACTGGGTCACCCGCATGTGGAGACGGGCTAGCGGGACCGTCGCAATGGCCACAGCCATGTGTCCGAGCAGGCAAAGGACCAGTCTGGCTGGGACAGTCTTCTTTGCCAAGATGACCCTGATGAGGGATCTGATGTGTTCTGCTCGGTACTGCAGCAGAAAAGCTTTCCCTGGACGGTGTCCAGAACCCCGCCTATGAACTGCAGAATCTGAGACGGAACCAGGCGTGACTTCTCTTGATTGATAATGATGCCCAGCATCTCGAACAGGGATTGAGTACAGTGAATGGTGGACATCAGGGCTTCCCGAGAGGGCGCCATGAGAAGCCAGTCGTCCAGGTAGGGGAACATCTAGTGGCCTTGTCTCCTCAGAGACGTCGCTACTACCGCCATACACTTCATGAATACCCTAGGTGCCGATGACAGTCTGAAGGGAAGGGCTCGGAACTGATAATGGTGACCCTGAAACTCGAAGCGCAAAAACTTCCTGTGCGCTTGAACTGTGGGTATATGCAGGTAAGCATCCTGCATGTCCAAGGACGCTAGAAAAGCGCCCTGCCTGAGCATGGGAATCAGACCTGGGAAGGTCACCATGCGGAAAAGTTTGTATAGGACCAACGCGTTGAGGTCGCTGAGGTCCAGTATCGGACGGAGATCCCTGTTTTCTTGAGAACCAGGAAGAAGTGAGAATAATAACCTGCACCTCTCTGGTTCCGTGGTATGTGCTCTATAGCTTCTTTACCAAGAAGCGTGAGCACCTCCTGCTGTATGAGCAGGGCATGCTGACTCGAGTAATGGGAAAGCAGGGAGGTCTTGACAGTGGGTGGCCAAGAAATTCTATGAAGTGGCCGTTCTTGACCAACTGGAGAACCCACTGGTTGGCAGTAATCGACTGCCAGCCTACAAAGTGGCGAGCGATGCGACCCCCAACCTTTTGTACCTGTTGATCCAGAAGAGGGGTGGGGACCAGGAAGGAGTCATGCTGTGGCAGCACTGGTCCCTGCAGGCTGGGCCAGTTTGGTGTACCGCTGGCCTCTGCCTGAGGACGACTCAGCCTGGGCTTTACATTGAAAAGTGCTCCTTTGTTGCTGGCCGGAACGTGGCTGCTGCCGTTCTTGCTGGCTGTGAAAATGGCTCTGGTTCCTACGAAAGGAACCAGGTCTTGGTCTGTACATGGCTTATACAGACCTGACTGCTTCCCAGTGTCTTGGAGCTTGGTGATAACCTTCTCTGAGGGTTCACCAAAAAGTACTTCACCATTATAAGGGACATCAAGAATGTTATTCTGTACGTCCGGGGTAAACCAGGAGAGACAGAGCCAAGTGTCTCCAGAGACAGATGCCTGAAGCTACAGCTCTGGCAGACGAGTACGCAGAATCATACGTGGCTCATAGCACTTGAGTACCCACATCAGACCCTGTGCTGAGGAGGTTTAGGAGCTCCGCCTTCTGATCGCCATCCGGTAATTTATCGACCAGGTCCTGGCCCTGTTCCCATAGGGCATTCTGAAATTGTACCACGTGGGTAAGGTAGTTCAGGGACCTGATGGAGCATGTGGCGGCTGCATACATGTGTCTCCCCAGGGCGTCCAACTGTTTGGATTCCTGGTCTGATGGCTGTGTGCTCATGTGTTGCGGTCTTTGGGACCGGTCATGTGAGGCCGTAATGACCAGGGAGTCTGCCAGAGGTTGTTGAGCCAGGCACTGGTCCTCTCTCGGGGCCTTGTACAGGCGGTCAGCTTTCTTCGGCACTGCAGGAGTGGAGTGCGGATGCTTCCACGCAGCCTTGGTGAGGTCCGCAAAGGAGTCCACCAAGGGTGGCACTACCACAGGCTTTGGGTCTTTCTGCCGAAGATAACGGGCAAGGTGCTGCCTTTCGGGGATGAGGTCTTCAGCATCCCACCCCATGTTGTCCTGGATGTGCCTCATGATCTTAGAGAAAGAAGGATCATCTGGAGGAGACCTAGGAAGGTCATGTGAGTCAGCTGATGAAATGCTTAGTGGAGAAGGTGATCTGGAGTAATCCAAGGTATCCGATTTGGAGTCCTCCCCGACGGAGTATACCGCAGACGTCTGGGTCGCTTGGGGCTGGGAGACCCTGATGGAGATCTTGAGGCAGGCCTTCTCCGATCCTGGGATCTACCCCTAGGAGGTGAAGTCTGCTCCTTGGGGGTTGGTGGTTGTCCTGCTGGCCCCTGTGGTGGAGGAGGGGGTATAGGAGGTGAAGGAGTAGGAGGAGGGGGGGGAGGAGGAGGCTTTACTGGGACCACGTCTTTAAGGATGGTGTCCCACCAGAAAGTAAAAAGTTCCTTTACTTCTTGAATATTCATGCCAGACGACGGGCCTGGCGCCGGTGGTCTGTTGCCAGGGTCGGGTCCTCGTCTGTCTCTAGGGTGGGCGAAGGTTCCCTTGGAAGCCCGGCATCCTCTGTGTCACCCGCCTGGTCTTCGGGGAACGAGGTGTCCTCCTCCGTGAAGTCCCTGCGACCGGTGTCTACTGGTGACTGGGGGCGATCTTCGGCTCCAGTGAAGCTGACGTTGGTCGCTTGGCCGACGACTTCGGGTTCGGTGAATGCCTGGCCGGCGTCTGGTGCTTGGCCAATGTTCTCTGCTCTTGCGAACGCCTGGCCGACTTCGGGTGCTTGGTCGACGTGGGCTCCATTGTTCGCTTGAGGGACGTCAGGTCCTTCGTCTTCCTGGGTGGAGGATCCGGGCCCCTAGGGGGCTGGGAGACCGACCTGGAGTCGGGGTCCCGACATCGGGTGGAAGAGGAAGACTTGTGGCGTTCAAAGGACTTTGAAGAGGACCGAGAGGGAGTAAAGGAAGCCGAGGGCCTGGAAGTCTTGATGGACTGGAGAGTTGAAGAACCGCTGGAAGCCCGGACCTTCACCGAAGGGAGAACGGTCCAATCGGGTGGAGCCTGAGCTCCGCGAATCTGAGGCCCGGTTCGGGGATGTGGACCTTGCCTTCTCCTGGTGCCTGTCCCGGTGTTTGTGGACCTTGGAGGAAGAACTGATCCTAGAGGAAGGTTCTTTGTCCATCCTAAGTTTTTCCTCTAGCAGGTAAGCCTGAAGTGCCTTCTGATGGTGGATCAGTATGGCTGTTCAACCCTTGGCAAAAGGTGCAGGCCTTGGTGTCGTGGTCCGGGCCTAAGCACTGCACGCTGAAAGAATAAGGATCCTTGAAAGGGATCTGTTTTCCGCATGCACACTTTGAAAGGTGACCCTTAAATGAAGGAGTTGGAGAGGACATTAGTTAAGTAGAAACTCTAGAAGTTCTAAGTAAATGCGATGCGCTAGGTAGAACCGAGGGCCAATGCTGGCCGAGTCGGCCGTGGAAAAAGAACTGGGGATTCTGGGGGATCGCCCCCTTAAGTACTGTGCCTGCCGTCGGAGGAGGAACGATGTTGGGGGCAGTCCCCACTGAATACTGCTAGCTAGAAATTTTCTCTGGGGTCCTGGTGCCTGCCGGCTTTAGTCCTAATGGTGTAACCTTCTGCAAGAACGGTTTGTTGAAGTAAAATGGAACCGTTTCTCACAGATGTGCTGCAGCATTGCTAGACATCTTTGTTGCGTGTTGAAGTGGGAGGGAAAACTAAGCTTGCTTTCTGATTGGCTAAGTACACATGCAGCAGACAATCAGAATGCAGAACCACTGTACCATTATTGTTCTTGGCCAATCAGAATGTATAGTCACTGTCCCATCATTCAGTCTACCATCCTGTTATTACAGAATAACTGGACAGTAACACTGCATTCATGGCTAAGAATAATTTTTTTTCCAATATAATGTCAGACTATCTCCCTGACAGAATGACATGCTTACAGCAGTCATCTAGAATACTAAAGTGTATCATTTAAAACATAAAACAAGTAGGATCACATACTGTTTTGACAGCGCTATCCACTCATCCTACTGTAATTCCAGTTCCTATACTATTGTATACCGCTGGCTGCTCAGACTGTCACATACTGTTCTGACAGCACTATCCACTCATCCTACTGTAATTCCAGTTCCTATACTGCATGTTGCTGGCTGCTCAGACTGTCACATACTGTTCTGACAGCACTATCCACTCATCCTACTGTAATTCCAGTTCCTATACTGCATGTTGCTGGCTGCTCAGACTGTCACATACTGTTCTGACAGCACTATCCACTCATTCCGCTCTAATTCCAGTTCCTATACTGTTGTATACTGCTGGCTGCTCAGACTGTCACATACTGTTTTGACAGCACTATCCACTCATCCTGCTCTAATTCCAGTTCCTATACTGCATGTTGCTGGCTGCTCAGACTGTCACATACTGTTCTGACAGCACTATCCACTCATCTCACTGTAATTCCAGTTCCTATACTGTAGGTTGCTGGCTGTTCAGACTGTGCTCATTTTACCTGCAGTTGGTGCAGTTCTCGGATGTTCGCTTCGCATTGGAGCTGAAGGTCCCTCATCTGGTTTTCATGTTTCTGATGCTGAGCGAGTCTCTCATTCTTCTGTCTTTTTTCCTCTTGAACAGCAAACTACAAACAAAGATCCACATCACAAAATGAGCCATTAAGTAGTCAAATGCAAATGCCAAGATGACAGCACTGCACTTATAAGGGAATTAAGAGACAATTAGTGTATCTTGAGTCATCACAGAGACCAGTCATTTTATTTTACTAAAACCATACATAGTCTCAATGTGCAGCACTCCCCCCACCCACCCCACCCCGACAATCAGGGCAGTCTGAATGACCAGTTTGCAAGACTTATAGCCCATTTTGAGGTCTCTCTTCCTGGACTCAGACACAATAATTTATTCATTTTTATTTTAAATTAACATCCTCATTTACTTGCAATACCTGGTTTATAAGAAGACCGCCCAATTAAGAGAACAGCACCTTAGTTACACAAAATGACATTTAATGAGGTTGGATTTTCAAAGGGTAATATACAAACACAGAAACTGCCGGCAGATAAGGACCTCTTGGCCCACCTAGTCTACCCATTTTCCTTACCGCAGATCCTACTTTATCTCCAACTTTTACCCTTTCTTTCCTACTGCCAGGGTTCCCTTCTGCCTATCCCATGCATTCTTGAATTCTCCTACCATTTTTGCCCCTACCACCTCCATTGAGAGGCTGTTCCATGCATCCACCACCCTTTCTGTGAAAAAATACCTCCTCACATTACCTCCAAGTCTACCCTTCTCCAGCCTCATATCATGACCCCTTGTTCTTGAACATCTTTTTTTCTGAAAGATGCTATCCTCTTGTACCTTATTTATGCCCTTTTGGTATTTGAAGGTCTCTATCATATCCCCCCCCATAGGGTATACATACTGAGGTCCTGTACTCTCTCCTTATATAACTTTTGGTGCAGACACTGCACCATTTTTGTTGCCCTTCTTTGGAACTGCCTCTAGTTTATGTCCTTCCGGAGATGCATCCTACAGAACTGGACACAGTACTGCAGATGGAGTCTCACCAATGAAGAATCGCACACACAGCACCTCCCCTTAGTTGCCATCTTATGGATGGATTCCACTAGAACCATGTCCAACTCTTCCCCCTGTGCTGGAGGTCTGTAGATCACTCCAGTACGAACAGTGGTGCCATTGCCCATCTCTAGGTTGACCCGCAGTGCCTCCGTCCCTCCCTACATTCCTGTACTGCAGTTGCTTTTATACCCTCCCCAACAGAAAAAGCCACTCTTCCTCTTGTTACCCACCCTGTCTCTCCTAAACATCATGCATCAAGCCCTGTGTCCCACACGTGCAAAACCACGGCTGCAGCACTGCCAATCTGCAGCCAAGTGCACTCAATGGTATTATCTTGGGCACAGCTGTGACAGTCTGATTTATGGTGGCTTGTGGCAAACTTTAGTCTGTAAGCTGCATGGCAGGGGTCCCAGAGAATGACACAAGCTAGACTACAGAATGTTGGTTTAGCGAGCATTGATTTGACACAAGGGATGGGAAATCCCTGTAGATTGCCGCAAGCCCAGCACACCATGTATATGACGCATCCGGAGCTTGCGGTAACGTTAGAAAATCTGGTCCACTGTCATTACAGATCGGCAGCAAATTATACACAAAGTGGAGGTATAGTAAGTTAACAAGTAGGTCATCATATACAAAAGAAAGAAAATGGGCACTTTATTAAAGGGGAGGTAAAGGTTGTACCACATGCAAACGAGGGTCCAGGATGTCCCAAGTTACTAAATCGCCAGATTTTCACTTTTTTTGTTGCTGTCACTATGCAGATTGTTTAGCCTAAACAATAACATGTGGTGCAGTCTTTTTTCTTGGCTGCGTGTGTCCTTAGTTAAAGACTGGCCTTGGACAAGGGTAGCTGACTCAGCAGACTGGATGGGGGGGGAAGGGGCCTGTTTCTTTGCACGACTCTGAAACTTGTAGGGATGCTAGCAACTGGCCAATTCCAATCTGACTGGACTGTTTAGGGATTTAGACATTTCTGATTTTGAAATGAACATCAAATTCCTATGTAAAAACACATTTTAGATTTAAATTTTGGAATTAGGATTTTTGGATTGCAATTCTGAAAATCAGGTATGAGTCAAATCCTGTAATTTAGAATCTGAGCAACCCTGTTGCTCACTGTACCGTTTGCCAGAGATAAATACAAAGGAGACAGTGGGCTGCTTTGGGCAGGATCAACCGGATATAGGGTAGGTTTTATGCTAAAACACACAGTAAAAGAAATTGAAAAGCTGGTGACTTAGTATAGTGGGAGCTACTAGTGTGCGTGTTATTCTTTGGTAACTGGTAAGACTCACTAGGCACAATGTCTGTTTTCAGGGGTGTCCCAGGAGCATTGGGCAGGTTAAGCGACGTGCTCAGAGTCACACAGTGTGCAAGTGGAGGTTGTGGGAATCAACCCCAGGTCTGCTGGATGTACCAAGCTCATTCACAATTTGTTACTCTAACCTCTGGGCTACTGCTAGCCCACTTTGTTCATGCAGGGTAACATTTATTTTCCTTTACAGATCAATAGGTAGAGAAAACATTCATTAGTATGGTTTATGTATGTGACTATAACCTGAAATCCAGTACATAAAAACTGTTTCTCCACACTCCTTCCTTTAGCCACCCTGTCCCACAATGCTAGACTCTTGCTTCAGTCCAGATCACATCTTGCTGATGCACCCAGAAGGGAAAGCCGCACTCCTCAAAAGCTTGGCCTCAGGGAACCAAGGGCCCCAGGCTGACATTAGTTTGCAACAGAAACAGGGAGCAGCAAGGACAGGCAAGTGATGTGTCTTGACAGGAGTCATTTTTCCCCATACAGGACCTGTTCTCCTCCTCCCTCACTCCATGGGCTATCCATGGCTGTGGGGGTTGAGAGAAAGATATTGTGCGGTTACTCACAAGATCCAGTGCTGTCCCATCTCCACATAAGAGGTGCTCAAGTGCCAGGAACCCCCGCACTGGAGAACGCAAACACTACCTCAGCAGAGTGCTCCAGACTACACCAAACCAATGTAGTGGGACGGGCTTGAGCAGCAAACCAGGGTTACCCACATGGGTGCGTAAAGCATTCTGTCAGCACCACTGGGCTGGGAAAACATATTTAATAAACTGACAAATACAATAGTTGAACAATGATGGCTGTAGTAGTCCTGAGTCCGATGAAGAAAGGAATCTTCATAGAATGGAACTGAGGAAAAATAAAGAACAATTACGTGTTTACCATAATAGTAGATTTTAGAGAGAATCTCTCATCGGGCCACACCTACGGAACTATAAGCCACCAGGCACTAGGATCATATGGAAACATTTGCAATCAGTTTAACAGGGGCCGCACACAACGATGTCAGAAATCAGCACTCCTAAATAAACACAGGCGGCCCCTCCTCTCTTCAGTTCCCCACTGGAGATCATGCTCAGGGGACCTTTCTGTAGGAAACCAAGCACTCTGCGAACCCAGACAAGGCAGACAGGTAAAGGTAAGACCATAATGGAGGTGGAAACTGCAAAAGCTGGAGTCTCAGACCCATAAGGCGGAAGAAGGGTGGGACTTCACCTCCTGATGAAAGAGATTCTTTCCAAGATCTGCTGTTATGGAAGTATGTAACTGTTCTACCTTCTTCAAGGATATCTCTTTCATCAGGTCACACCTATGGAATAAGTGCCAAGCAGTAATGACCATAAGCAGTCTGGGTGGCTGGAGCCTACAGGGCTAAGAAAGTAGGCCTTGAAGCACAGCTAGGCCAAAGTCAGAACTTTTTCGAGAAACAATGTCCAGACCGTAGTGTTCAGTGAAGTTGTGGACAGTATTCCAAGTGGCAGCTGAAGCAGTGTGCAGCAGAAACATTTTTTTAAACAAGCAACAGAGGTGGCCATGCCTCTTGTGGAATGACTATGAACCACCCCAGGAAGGTCCTTTCTGTACTTCCTGTAACAGAAAGTAATACAACGTGCTAGCCATTTATTTATTTCAAAAATGTCACCATGAAAGATATACTCATCTGTGTAAGTTAGTTTCCAGATACGTCCTGGGGAATGGGTATGTGGAAAGTCACATACAGCAAATTCAATACAACAGGAGTATAATCAACAGTATAAAAAACAAGCACATAAGGTACCAATGAGACATGGTGGTGAGGGTAGTACACTATAAGTACAGAACAGTGAATAGGAACAAGGCAAACTAAGGGGGGTGAGTACAAAATATGATTTAGAGGAATATGACATTTGGACAAGCATTCTGTAGATAGAAACTGATGTGCCCTCTTTGCCAGGGACATATGAAATAAAAAGTTGCAAGGACTTTCTGCAGTCCTTTGTGTGGTATATACAGTACCTGAGTATTCTATGTACACCTAGAGAGTATGGAGCAATGTTTCCCCTGGATTGCCATGCTCAAGAAAATAAACTGGCAGGTGGATGGTTTGATTTAAGCTCAGACACCACCTTTGCCAGAAACTTAGGATTAGTATGCAAAGACACCCTGTCTGTGTGGAAAATCGAACAAGAAGGCTCACACCTTCGAGCAGAAATAATTGCAGCTAAAAATAATGCTTTCCAGGAAAGAAAGCATAAGCCACAAGTCACAACTGGCTCAAAAGGAGCCAAAGTAAGCTTTTCCGAAACTAATTTGGGTTCCAAGCCGGAACTTGATTATGAATGGGTGGCTTCAGCTGTAGAATGTCTCTCCAGAACATGTGGGCCAGCTCCAGCTAGGCAACCATACAACCCTTAATAGGCATATGGAAAGCCGAAACAGCAGCCAAGTGCACCTTGAAGGAATACTACATGCCTCCATCCGATAAGGACAGCAGCTACTCCAGAACCTGATTAACTGTACAGGTATACGGATTCAGGTAGCGAGAAGCATCCCTCAGAGCAAACCACTTCTACTTCAATAGAATAAGTGGATCTAATAGAAGGCTTTCTAGCAGCCACCAGAACATCCACCATTTCTTGGGAAACCCCAAACCATGCAATGCTTATGTTTTCAGGAGCCATGCATGGAAACAAAGAGATATGGTGTCCAGATGGACTAGGGTTCCCTCTTCCTGTGGCAGTAGACCCTTGCACGGGGGCAGAGGCACTGGTGGTTCCATGCTAGCTACTGTAGCAAGGGGGACCAGATCTGTCGAGGCGAGGCCATAAGGGATCACTGAGTATTAGAGTTGCCCCCCTCCATCTGGAGCTTGAGTAGCACCCTCTGAATGAGAGGGAAGGCGTACAGGAACCTCCCTTTCTAAGAAAGGGATAACGCATCTCACCAAAAAAACTAGGCCCTGGAATGAGCAAGTAGAAAAGCAGCAGTTTTGTGCTCTGTGGGGATGCAAAAAGGTCCAACTCCGGATGAACCCATCTATCGAACACATCTTCGACTTCCAGGGTCAGCAGCTCCCACTCGGGCATCCTGGACTGTGATCTGCTTAGCCCGTCTGCCAAGACATTTTGGGCACCTGGAACATGTACTGCTGAGAGTTCTAGAGCCCAATACAAAACTCTCATCGCTTCCCTGCATGGTGGATAGGAGTTCCCCGTTGCTTGTTGATGTAATGCATCACAATGACATTGTCCGTCTGTACTAGCAGAAGACCTGGGGACAGATGAGTCTGGAAGGCCTGAAGCCCGTGCATAACAGCTCGCATTTCTAGAACATTTATATGTAAGGTGCTCTCCACTGGGGCCCTTGTACCTGGAGTCTGATGGGAGCCCAAGTGTGTACCCCAACCCATCCCCGAGGCATCTGGTGTGAGAATCTGGAGAAGGGAGGGGCTCAGGAAGGGAACCCACTTTAACAGACTGTTGGGTTCTACCCACCACTTGAGCACTTTGTGCTCAGGATGCGTGACTAGAACCATTTAATCTAGGTCATCTGTTAGCTAATCCCCCTGGACTCTTGAGTCCACTGAGGTATCCTCATGTGCAGCCTGCCAATGACACTGTCACAGTGGCCACTGCCATAAGGCCCAGAAGCCATAGGAATGGCCTGGCTGAGACATACTGGCTGTCATGTATTAGTTGCACCTGGGCAACCAGGCATTGGGCTTGTTCACAATAGTCATGTCTTCTGACATTCAGTCCTTATTTTGAATTTTCTAAAAGGATAGAACAGCCATTAGAACAGACTGATTACAAAAAATAGATATTAATATATTGCTTTTCTATTTTTTTCAGTGCTAGAGCATTTATACCTGCCTGCATTAACTACAAGAAGAACCAGTTACTCACCTGTAACAGCAGTTCTAGGAGTGGTATATGTTGTTCATCCACACAGTTTGGCATGTCCTTTCCCTTTATGATTTTTGCCAGAAGGTCTAAAAGCTGTCTCCTCCTACCCACCCAGGTGGTATATGCCTCAATTCCACCCCTTGACGCTAGATCTTGCCCGCTGGAAGCTTAGGTTGTGCGTCGAAGCCGAGGAGGTTGGGTGGGTTCGTGTGGATGAAAGTACAGTTACGTAAGAACTTACCGTAACAGTAGATCTTCGAGAACAGCTCTTGCAGCAGGTTACACCATTAGGACTGAAGCTTGCAGGCGTCAGGACCCCACGGAAAAATTCTAGCTAGCTATCTTCAGCAGGGACTGCCCCCGACGTCGGTCCCGCCCCCGACATCAGGCGTGGTACATAAGGGGGCGGTCCCGCCAGATTCCCCAGTTCTCCCGCCGGAGACTTCCGGCCGCAGGATGACATCAGAATGGGAGACCGAGGATCCACCGTCAGAAGATAATAAGGAAAAAAATCCTGTAAGAAAAGGCAAAGCCGTGCCTCCTCAGGGGAAGGTGGGCGGAAGGTACCTGCTGCAAGAGCTGTTCTCGAAGATCTTTTTCTGTACGGTGAGTTCTTACGTAACTGTACTATCTTACTTGAGACACAGCTCTTGCAACAGAATACCTCATGGACTGATTCCCAAGCAATAACGCTGCCAGAAATTCTGGGAGGAGGAAAATAGGAAGTACATTCAGGTCCTGAACCTAGGACAGGAGACCCTGTAGCACCGCCAGGCAAACGGCTCTTAGCTAAGAGGCGATGTCCAGGCTATAATGCCTGATAAAGGTATGCATAGAGCTCCAAGTGGCTGCAGCACATATGGCAGAGGTGGAGACGTTTCTGAGTGCTGCAAAGGAGGTGGCCACACCCCTAGTAGAATGACCCCGGACTGTTCCCGGGAGGGGCTTTTGTTTGATATCATAACAGTATGAAATACACTGGACAAGCCAGCGAGACAGGGACTGTTTGGATACAGATTGGCCCAGCATCCTCTCAGAGAAGGAAACAAAAAGTTGCTCAGAACTACGAAAAGGTTTAGTTCTGTTGAGGTAATACCTCAGGCTGCGGTGAACATCCAGGGTGTGGAGCAGAGCCTCTCCTCTATTCGAGTAGTTCGGGAAGTAGACAGGTAGGTCAATGTCCTGATTTAGAATGAGTGAAGCGACCACCTTAGGCAAAAATTTAGGGTTCGTCCTCTGGGATACTCTGTCCTGGTGGAAAACTAAATAAGGCTCTTTGCACATGAGAGCGTGAAGCTCAGAAATTCTTCTCACTGAAGTAACAGCAACCAAAAATAACGTTTTCCACGACAGAAAACGTAGCTCGTAATCCGCGGCAGGTTCGAAGGGGGGAAGCGTGAGCTGTTCCAGGACAAAGAGCAAATCCCATGGAGGCACAGGGTCCCTAATGGGTGGCCTAAGGTGTAACACCCTCTCAGAAATTCCCGAGAGGCGTCTAATTGTGCCACTGTACGATGTCCCACCGGAAGGTGGTAGGCAGAAATGGCACAAAGGTGCACCTTGATAGAGGAGTAGGCTAGACCCGAACGAAAGAGGGAGAGCAGGTAGTCCAACACCACTACCACTGGGCAACCTAAAGGAGAAAAATCGCATGCTCGCGACCATAAACAAAAACGGCGCCATTTCATGGCGTACGTCGGAAGCGTTGCCGGCTTTCTGGCTGCAGAAAGAACTTCTGCAACCTCTTGCGAGACCCCGTGACGCAAGATGGCTATGTCTCTAGGAGTCATGCATGCAGGTTCAGTGAGCGTAAGTCCAGGTGGACTAGTGAACCTTTCTCCTGAGACAGGAGATGGGAGCTGAACGGCAACGGGAGCGGGGGTTCCCGGGATAGCTGCATCAGCAAAGGGAACCAGATCTGTCTGGGCCAGAACGGGCCACCAGGATCATGATTGCATGCTCCTCGCGCAGTTTGAGAAGAACTCTCTGGATCAACGGAAAGGAGGGAAAGCGTGGGGAATCTGTCCGCCCATGGGAAGGGACAACGTCTCGCCAAAAAACACCAGGCCCTGGATCTAGCGAGCAAAAGTACAGTTACGGAAGAACTTACGTAACAGTAGATCTTAGAACAGCTCTTGCAGCCAGGTTACACATTGGGACCCGAAGCCGCCAGGCGCCAGGACTACGGAAAAAATTCTATGCTAGCAACTACAGCAGGGACTCTTGACGTCGGTCCCGCCTCCGGCGTCAGGCGTGGTACAAAAGAGGCGGTCCGCCAGATTCCCCAGTTCTCCGCGCGGAGACTTCTTGCATGAGCTGACATCAAAATGGAGACCTAGGATTACATGCGTCAGAAGACAGAAGATAACATTCCTGCTCAGAAGGGCCAGGCCATGCTTCCTCAAGGGGAAGGTGGGCGGGAAGGTACCTGCTGCAAGAGCTGTTCTCGAAGATCTACTGTTACGGTAAGTTCTTACGTAACTGTACTATCTTACTCGAGACACAGCTCTTGCAACAAATTACATAGGACTGATTCCCAAGCAATGCGCTGTCAGAAAAATCCGGAGGAGGAAAATAAAGGATAAAACCAGGTCCCTGAACCTAGGACAGGAGACCCTGAAATGCGGCCAAACCAAAACCAGCCCTTAGCAGAGAGGCGTGTCCAGGCTATAATGCCTGATAAAGTATGCACAGAACTCCAAGTGGCTGCAGCGCATATAGCAGAAGTGGAAACATTTTTGAGCGCTGCAAAGGAAGTAGCCACCCTCTAGTTGGAATGACCCCGGACTGTACCGGGAGGAGCTTTTGTTTGATACCATAACAGTAGAAATACACTGGACAAGCCAGCGAGAAAGGGACTGTTTGGATACTGATTGGCCCATCATTCTCTCAGAGAAGGAAATGAAAAGCTGCTCAGAACTACGAAAGGACTGAGTTCTATTGAGGTAAAACCTCAGGCTGCGGTGAACATCCAGGGTATGGAGCAGAGCCTCTCCTCTATTAGAGTAGTTCGGGAATGTAGCCGGAAGGTCGATATCCTGGTTCAGAGTGAGTGGAAGAAACCACCTTAGGCAAGAATTTAGGGTTCGTCCTCAGGGATACTCTGTCGGTGGAAAACTAAATAAGGCTCTTTGCACATGAGAGCGTGAAGTTCAGAAATTCTTCTTGCCGAGGTAACAGCAACTAAAAACAACGTTTTCCACGACAGAAAACGTAGCTCGCAATCCGCGGCAGGTTCAAAGGGGAACGTGAGCTGTTCAAGGACAAAAAAGCAAATCCCATGGAGGCACAGGGTCTCTAATAGGAGGCCTAGGTGCAACACTCCCCTAGAAATTCCCGAGGCGTCCACCTGAGCCACTGTCGATTTCCACGGGAGGTGGTAAGCGAAATGGCACAGAGGTGCACTTTAATAGAGGGTAGGCTGAACCCGAATGAAAGAGGAGAGCAAATATTCTAATATTACTCCCACAGGACAACCTAAAGGGGAAAGATTGGCGTGCTCGCGACCATACCTAAAAATGGCGCCATTTCATGGCGTCGTCATATCGTTATCCGGCTTTCTGGCTGCAGAAAGGACTTCTGCAACCTCTTGCGAGACCCGTGGCGCTAAAATGGCTATGTCTCTAGGAGCCAAGCATGCAGGTTCAAGGACGTGAGGTCCGGGTGGACAAGTGAACCCTTCTCCTGAGACAGTAAGTGGGAGCTGAGTGGCAGGAGCAGGGGTTCCCGAGATAGTTGAATCAACAAAGGAACCAAATCTGTCTCAGGCCAAAATGGGGCCACTAGGATCATTGATGCGTGCTCCCTGCGCGGTTTGAGAAGAACTCTCTGGATCAGCGGGAAAGGAGGGCGTGAGGAATCTGGCCCAGGAGGAGAGGATGTAGCGTCTAGCCAGAAAACACCAGGCCCCTGGATCTAGCGAGCAAAAATTGGGCAGTTTTGCGTTGGATGGGAGGCGAGAACAAGTCTAGATCTGGAGTTCCCCATCGAAGAAACAGATCCTCTGCTACCTCTTGAAGGGTTCCCATTCGTGGACTCTGGCCTGAGAGCGACTCAGGCCGTCTGCAACCGTGTTGTCCACTCCGGAGCGTGCACAGTGATCAGATTAGCGCTGTGTCTGATTACCCAATCCCACCTCTCATGGCCTCCCTGCAAAGGTAGAGTGTCGCCTCCTTGTTTGTTGAGGTAATACATCACCGCCGTGTTGTCTGTCTGAAGAGAAGAGTACACGGTGGGATAACTGACTGAAAGGCCTGCAGGGCATAGAGGACCGCTCTCATTTCCAGCACGTTGATGTGAAGGTGAGCTCGATCTGGGTCCACGTACCCTGGGACTTCACCCGTCAGGTGTGCCCCCACCCAAGACCCGAGGCGTCTGTGGTGAGGTGACCTCGAGGGGCAGGCGCAATGAGCAGGGCGCCTGATGAGGCGACCCTGGGGCTAGCCACCACTGCCAGTCTTGAATCACTGAATTACGTGAGTCTGACCGGATGCTGCAAGTGGTCTTGCCTTTGGTCCCATTGCACTGAGCATCCACTGAATGCGTCATGTGGAGTCTTCTTGAAAGGGACAGTAGGAATGGCGCAGCCATGTGTCCGAGCAAGCAAAGGACCGACCTGGCAGGTACAACCTTGTAATGATAGGTCCCTTATGAGGATCTGATGCGCTCCGCTCTGTCGGCCGGAAGAAGGCTCTTCCCGAAACAGTGTCCAGAACTGCTCCTATGAACTGCAGTCTCTGCGACGGTACAGGAGAGACTCCTGAATTTATGAGGATGCCCGGGATCGAACAGATCCTGGGTGCTTTTGATTACAAGAAGCAACGCCTCTCTGGGCTGCCATGAGAAGCCAGTCGTCCAGATGCAGGAACACGTAGTGGCCCTGTCTCCTCAGAGGCTGCCACGACTGCCATGCACTTGGTAAAGACCATGGTGCGGAAGACAGTCCGAAGGAAGGGCTCGGAACTGAAGGTGGTGGTCGAGAAACTCGAGCGCAGGAACCTCCTGTGCGCCTGAGCCATAGGGATGTGCAGGTAGGCATCCTGCATGTCTAGGGGCGCTAACAAGGCGTCCTGTTTGAGCATGGGGATAAGACCGGAAGGGTCACCATGCGGAATCTCTTTGTAATGACCGACACATTGAGGTCGCTGGGGTGCAAGATTGGACTGGAGGTCCCTGTTTTCTTGGGAACCAGGAAGAAGTGGGAATAGTATCCTAGTCCTCTCTGAGTTCTCTGGGCCTCTCATCGCCTCCTTCGTGGTAGCAGGTACTTCTTGCCAGATCAAGGCTTTGTGCTGACCCTGATACCGGGAGAGCAAAGGGAGGCCTCGAGGGTGGCTTTCCTGCGAATTCTATAAAGTGGCTGGGCAGCCAACTGAAGAACCCACCTGTGGGTGGTAATAGCCTGCCATCCCGGCAGGAAGTTCGCAATCTGACGACTATAAACTTCCGTTGATCCGAGGCGGGGGCGGAAAGGAGTCGAGCTGTGGCGGCAGATGGACCCGCTGGCTGGGCCTGCTAGGAGAAACGCTGGCCTCGGCTGGCGGGGTGTTTGCCCTGGGCTCTCGCGAAAACGGGCCCCTCTGAGGTGCAAGCGGAGTGAGTCTGTTGCCTCAATGCGTCCACTAAAAGCAGCTTTAGTTCTCAGAGAGAACCAAGCTTAGGGTCGGTAATGGCCTGAACTGACCACACCGCTCCAGCCTCTTGGAGTTTGGTAAGGATCTTTTCTGTAGGATTACCAAACAGTACTTCTCCCTCAAAGGCGTCCAAGATGTTTCTTTTGGAGCGTCCGAGGTAAAAACGAGCCTTTAACCAAGAGTGTCTCGAACTAACATCAGAAGCTGCTGCTCGGGCGATGAGTCAGCGAGTCATCTGTGACTCTTAACCTTAGTCCCCATGTCACAGACCCATGCGGAGGCTGAGCATCTCCTCCTTCTGCTCACCTTGGGCATCTTTTCAGCCGCTTCAGACCCCTGTTCCCACAAAGCGTGGAACTGAACCATGTGGGTTAAATAGTTCAGGGATCTGATGGCGCTTGGGTGGCGAGCATACATCGCGCCTGCAATGCGTCCAGTTGTTTGTGGACTCTGGGTCCGGTGGCAGAGGTGCTCAAATGTTTGTGGCCTCTTGACCCGGTCATGTGAGCTGTGATGACCAGAGAGTCGGCCTGAGGATGCTACGTCAAGTACTGGTCATCCTTAGGAGCCTTGTACAAGCGATCAGCTTTCTTGAGGTCTCGCCGGGAGGCTGATGTGGACCTTCCATCGGCCCTTGAGTGGCGATCCACAAGTGTCAAGCAAGGGTGGTACCACCACAGGCTTGGGATCCTTTTGCGAAGATATTTGGCGAGTCGTACTCTTTCGAGTCCTAAGTCTTCAGCATCCCATCCCATGTTCTCTTGTATATGTCTCATAATATCAAGGAGCAGGGATCATCCGAGGAGATCCAGCATCCTACGTGGGTCCGGAGAAGGGATGGAGAGTGGAGATGGGGATCTAGAGGTGGAGTAGTGCGATCCCGCAGTCCTCCGTTGATAAGTGACGTCATCCTGGGTCTCTTGAGGCTGGGTGATCCAGAAGAGGATTTAGAGGTCTCCGTTTATCAGGTCTCCCCTGGGGCAGTTTTGACTCGGGGAGGAGGAACTCCTGACCTACCGGCCCAGGTGGCGAGGGGGCAGGAGCCGGAGAGGAGGAGGAGGAGGAGGGGGACCATGTCTTTTTAATGGTACCAGTGAGTGAACAGATCTTTCCTCCACTAGAGAGAGGCCCGACAGCCCGGTGCCGGGGCAGTCGTCAGATCCCAGCGCCCGGCTCCACAGGGGCCCTGTAATGGCGAGGGTTCCCTGGGAGTACCGACGGACCGGGCCAGCCCGCCTGATCCCAGGCCGCTCTCAGGTCCTCCTCCGATAGAGGCTCCTGGCCGATGTCGGTCGGAGGCTGCTGGGGCCTTCTTCTTTTCAGGAGGCGGGCGTGGGTCCCCTAAATCCGCTGGGATGTAATGGCGGCGTCGGTGATCGGACGTGGCCGACTCCAGGAAGAAGGGCGACGCCGACGGCTGTCGAGCCGGCGTCTGAACTACAGGCCTTTTTGAGGCGTGAGCTCAGCGTCTTCGTGGAGAGCACCGGCAGACCTGACGTCCGGTACCGAGGCGGGAACCCGACTTGCGGTGGTGATGGTGTCGTTCCCCGGACATGCAAGGCCCTGGAAGGAGAAGGCCTGGCGGTTTCTCTGAGATGAAGGTTTCTTGATTGCAGCCGGGGGAGATTTTGAACCCGGAGCTGGACTCCAGACCCCTGGAAGAGGGGACCTGGAAGGCCTTCTCCCTTCTCTTCTCCAGCGTGCTTGTGGACCCCTGGAGCTTTCCCCTTGGGACATGGTCTTCAGTTGTTCCTCAGAAGAAAGCGCCTGCAAAGCCTTCTATTGGCGGATCCGAATGCAATGTTGAACCCTTAGCCAAGAAGAACAGGCCGGGTATAAGTGGTCTGGGCCTGGCACAGGCATGAGCCGTGTGGGGGAATCGCTTAGACGGGATCTACTTTCCACAAAGCGCGCACTTGGAGTGGATGGCAAAGTTGGTGATGACATCAAGATCTTGCTTGAAGATTCTGAAGATTTTGAAAGTTTTATAGAAAAAAGAACTATTCACGCGTCGTAGCACTAGACTGGTAACCGAAGAGTCAGGTAGCTAAGTCGTGACGGGGAAAAAGAACTAGGAATACAAGCGGGACCGCCCCTTTTTCTCCATACAATGACAGACCAGGACCGGCGTCCGGGCGGTCCCAGCTATAGTTAGCTAGCTAGAATTTTTCCGTGGGGTCCTGGCACCTAAGTACGGTCCTAATGGTGTAACCTGCTGCAAGAGCTGTGTCTCGAAGTAAGATCTAGAGCAGTTTCGTTGGATGGGGATGTAGACAAGTCTAGCTCTGGAGTTCCCCATCGAAGAAACAGATCCTCTGCTACCTCTCTTGAAGAAGTTCCCACTCGTGGACTCTGGCCGGGAGCCGACTCAGACCGTCTGCAATCGTGTTGTCAACGGGAACATGCACAAGTGATCAGATTCACGCCGTGTCGGATGACCCAATTCATGGCCTCCTGCAAAGGGGTAAGAGTGTCGCCTCCTTGTTTGTTGAGGTAATACATCACCATACGTACTGTCTGTCTGAGCAGAAGAGTCACACAGTGGGATTACTGACTGAAGGCCTGCAGGGCACAGAGAACCGCCTCATCTCTAGAACGTTGATATGGAGATGAGCTTCCGCCCGGGTCCACGTGCCCTGGGACTTCTACCCGTCAGGTGTGCACCCACCCTAGACCGAGGCGTGCGGTGAGGAGTTACCTCCGAGACGGGCGCTTCTGAATGGGGCACCCGGCTGGAGAAGCGACCCTGGGATTCAACCACCACTGCCAGTCTCGAATCACGGTGTTTGTGATCCTGACCGGATGCTGCAAGTGGTCTTGCCTTTGGTCCCATTGCACTTTGAGCATCCAATGAGTTACCCGCATGTGGAGCCTTGCAAAGGATGGTAGGAATGGCCGCATATGTATGTCTGAGCAGCTTAAGGACCTAATCTGGCAGAGACGGTCTTGTTCGGGACGATAACTCCCTGATGAGGGATCTGATGTACTCCACTCTGTCGCCTGAAGAAAAGCTCTCCCTGAACAGTGTCCAGTACTGCACCTATAAACTGCAGTTTCTTGCAACGGTACCAGGAGAGACTTCTCGTGGTTATTAGGATGCCCAGAGATCGAACAGGTCCTGGGTGCTCTGGACCATAAGTAACAACGCTCTGGAGGCAGCCATGAGAAGCCAATCGTCCAGGTAGGGAACACATAATGGCCCCTGTCTCCTCAGAGACGCTGCCACAACTGCCATGCACTTGGTAAAGACCCTGGGTGTGGATGACAGTCCGAATGGAAGGGCTCGAATTGAAGGTGGTGGTCGAAGGAACTCAAAGCGCAGGAACCTCTTGCTGCGCCTGAGCTATAAGGATATGCAGGTATGCGCCCTGCATGTCTAGAGACGCTAAAGAGCCTTGTTTCAGCATGGAATAAGACCCGAAGAGTCACCATGGAATCTTTGTAGGCGACGACACGCTGAGTCACACAGGTCCAGAATCGGACGGAGGTCCCCTGTTTTCTTGGAACCAGGAAGAAGTGGAATAATATCCTTGTCCTTCTGGTTCTCCGGGACGTATTCTATCGCTCCCCTTTGCAGGAGCGCGAGTATTTTGCCAAATCAGAGATTTGTGCTGACCCGATACTGAGAGCAAAGGAGGCCTCGAGGTGGCTTTTCTCAAGAATTCTATATAGTGGCCTCTTCTGACCAACTAGAAGAACCCACCTGTCGGTGGTGCCAGCCTGCCATCCGGCAGGAGGATTGTATCGCGACCCCCGACCATGAGCTCTCGCTGGTCTGACGGGTTGGGGCCGGAAAGGAGTCAGGCTGTGGCGGCAGAGGGTCCCGCTGGCTGGGCCGGCTTAGAGTATGCTGGCTTCGCTGGACAAGGCTGTTTCTGGGCTCTAAGGAAGCCGAGCCCTCTGGTTGTGTAGCAGAGCGGACTGCTGCCTCTGCATCCTCCACGACTCGGCTTTGGTTCCTACGAAGGAACTAAGCCTGGTCGGTACATGGCCTGAACCGACCTTACCGCTTTCCCGCCTCTTGAAGTCTGTAATAATCTTCTCCGAAGGATTACCAAACAAGACTTCTCCTCGAATGGAGCTCCATGATATTCTTTGGACGCCCAGGGTAAAGCTGGACACGCTAGAATTCAAGAGTGCCCGGAGGCGATGCCAGAAGCTGCTGCTCAGGCCGATGAGTCCGCTGGAGTCGTGACGCTGCTCGTGAAAGCACTTGGGTTCCCACGTCTCAACTCCGCACGGAGGAGCTGAAGCATCTCCTCCTTCTGCTCACCTTCCGCAGTTTTTCAGCTGCTTCCAGACCCTGTTCCCACAAAGCGTCTCTGGAACTGAACCATGTGGGTCAAATAGTTCAAGGATCTGATGGCGAGGTAGTGGAAGTACACGCGGCGCGCCTACCTAACGCTATTCCAACTGCTTGACTCTGGGTCCGTGGCAGGTTTGATGTTGCGGCCTCAGGACCGGCCTGTGGAGGCTGTGATGACCAGACAGTCGGCCTGAGGCTGCTGAGTCAAGTACTGGTCTTCTTTAGGAGCCTTGTACAAGCTGATCAGCTTCTTCGGCATCACCGGGAGCGAATGTGTGGACGCCCACGCTGCCTTGGTGACGCTCCACAAGTGTCAACCAAGGTGGCACCACCACAGGCTTGGGTCTTTTCGGTCAAGATATTTGGCGAGGCATATCCTTTCGGGTCTAGCTCTTCTGCATCCCATCCCATGTTCTCTTGATGTCTCTCATAATATCTGAGAACGGCGGGTCATCCGAGGAGATTTCGGCATCTCACGTGGGTCCGGAGAAGGGATGGAGAGGGGAGATGGGGATCTAGATGAAGAGTACTCTGATCCCGTGTCCTCCGGCCGGGCGATCGCCGGTGTCTCCTGGGTCTCTTGGGCTGGGTGACCTAGAAGAGGATTTAGACGGAGGTCTCCGCCTTTTCTAGTCTCTCCCTGAGAGGGGTTCCGATTCCCCGGGAGGAGGGTAAGCGGCCTGGCAACCCCGGCGGCAAGGGGGTGCAGGAACCGGAGGAGGAGGAGGAGGAGGAAGAGAGGAACCATGTCCTTCTTTATGGTGTCCCACCAGTAAGTGAAGAGGTCCTTCACATCCGCTAAGGAAAGGCCCGACGGTCCGGGCGCCGGTGGGCGGTCGCCGGGTCCCGCATCGGCCCACAGGGGCTCCGGTAATGGCGAGGGTCTCCTGGGAGTCTCGACGACCGGGTTGCCGGCCTGGTCTCGGGCTGCGTAGATCCTCCTCGGTTAAGGTCACCTGACCGACGTCAGGGGGAGCGGGTGCCGGTCCCCCTACCGGAGTCCGCTGAGGAGCTGGCTTAGCCGGCGACGGTCGTCTGGCCGACGGCAGCTCCAGGGATGCATGACGCGAGGCCGACGACGGATGCACCGGCGTCGGATCCAGAGGTCTCTTTAAGGAAGTGAGCTCTAACGTCTTGCAAGGAGGCAAAGAAGCTGACCTGACGTCGGGTTCCGAAGGGCGGGAACCCGACTTATGATGGTGATGATGGCGATCCCCAGACTTCGCCAAGGCCCTGGAGGATGAAGACGAGGACAGCCTGGTGGACTTGGCCTGAGAAGAGGGCTTCCTTACCGCAGCCGGGGGAGGCTGAGAGCTGGCCCTGGAGGGGGAGCGGTCAGACCTGGAACTGCGCGAGTCCGAAGCCCTGGAGGGGGACCTGGAAGAGGCCTTCTCCCTTCATTTCTCTGCGTGCTTGTGGGTCTTTTTTGAAGATTCCCCCTTGGAAGACATGGTCTTCAGCTTCTCTTCCAGTAAGAAAGCTGGAAGGGCCTTCTGACGTCGGATCCGGGTACGACTGTTAAACCCCTCGCAGAAGGAGGAGGCCCGGGTATCGTGGTCTGGGCCTAGGCACCGAACGCAGGCCGTGTGGGGATCCTTGAAGGGGATCTGTTTCCCGCAAGCACACTTGGAGGAGTGACCGGAGGTCGGAGAGGACATCAGCGAAAAACTTGCTAGAAGAAATCCAAATTTCCCGAAGGAAAGAACTTAACCACACGTCGCGCGTTAGACTATAACCGAAGGGTCGAGACATGCAAGTCGACAGCGGAAAGAACTGGGGAATCTGGCGGGACCGCTTTGTACCACTGCCTGACATCGGGGGCAGGACCGACGTCGGGGGCGGTCCCCGCTGAAGATAGCTAGCTAGAATTTTTCCGTGGGGTCCTGACGCCTGCCGGCTTCAGTCCTAATGGTGTAACCTGCTGCAAGAGCTGTGTCTCGAAGTAAGATCAACACCTACCACTCCTAGAACTATTGTTACAGGTGAGTAACCTGTTGTTCTAGGATTGTGGATGTTATTCTATCCACACTGTTTGGCAGACTCCTAGCAGTTCTCCACGAGGAGAGAGGCAAGTTGCACCCCCTTCCCAATACTTACTTGGGGAACAGAGATTGGAGAACTGAGGCCTCAAAACCAGCATCCTGGTGCGACTCAAGGTCAGTGTGGTAATGGGTGATGAAGGTGTTTGCTGACTTCCAGGTAGCAGCAGTGCAGATTTCCTGGATAGAGACATCCCTGGAAGCAGCCACCGACACAGCAGTATGGTGGGTAGAGTGAGCTCTTATCCCTATGGGAGGCTTCTTGCCCGCCAACCTATAGCAGAGATCAATGCATGATGTAATCCATCTGCCAATCGTCCACTTGGCTGCAGGCCTGCCAGGTGCGGCTTCAGAATAGGTGGCAAACAGCGGGTGAACCTCTCCCCGAACTTCCGCCGTTTGCTTCTTATAATAAGAGAGCGCTCGTCTCGGGTCCAAGGTATGGAGCCTGTACTCGGCCTCCGAGGTGTAACTGGGGTAGTACACTGGCAGAGTCAACACCTGGTTAAGGTGAAACTCTGACACCACCTTCGGAAGGAATTTCGAGTGGGGGCGCAGGACAACCTTTTCCCTGTGGAAGACCAGGTAAGGAGACTCCACAGAGAGCGCCTGTAACTCCCCAGTTCTTCTGGCTGACATGATAGTCGCCAAGAAGGCAGTCTTCCATGACAGACGTGACACCTCACACCTGTGCACTCATTCAAATGGCTTGCCCATGACCTTTGCCAGTACCAGCAGTAGATCACGGTGGTGGTGGTTCACACACTGGAGGGGAAATATGGTCAAGGCCTTTAAAGAAGCGCCAGACCACCTTCTCCTGTGCCACCGTCTGCTGACCGGCCCTCGACCGGTAAGCAGAGATGGCTGCCAAGAGCACCTCAAGGGTCGTGGACTGAACACCCTCTTTGGACAGAGACCAAAGGTAGTCGAGGATACTAGTCACTGGACAGGACAAAGGGTCCAAAGCAGGCCAGCCCAGTGGCGCTGAGGGTTGAGGCACTGGACACCACACCTCGCGCTATGACGGTGACCCGGGTTCGGAAATGGACCCAGGGTTGCCGGGGGGATGGAAGATTAAGCGCCCCAACGGATGCTCTCCTCCTCCTGGGGTGGGTCACCGGGGGTGCCTCGTGCACCCGACGCTCCTGGGGCTGGTAGAAGCACAGGCTTTCAGGGGCAAAGGCGTCTCTCAGGAGCCAGGGAGGACATTGTTGGTGCTTGGCAATGGTGTGCATCAGCACGTCGTCTGCACTAGAACGTATGTCCTTTGTACCAACATCCTCAGGGGATAATGGGAGAAAATGGGGAAAAATAGTATACACCCCCGGCTCCCCCTGAGCAACAATGAAACCAGGGAAGGGGTAGCCTTAAATAGCCCAGGTGGAGAGAGTAGGAGGGGGTACGAGGCCTCCTCCAAAAGCCGTGGGAGCTGGACAAGTGCAAAAAAAAAAGGTCCAAACCCTTGTCCCGACACCAAATGGAAAACCTTTTCCACTTGAAGGCAAAGCACCTCCTGGTCGACTCCTTTCTGGATGCTTCCACAACTGCGAGTACATCCTCAGAGAGACCCAAAGCCTGGAACTCTAGTCGCTCAGGAACTAGGCTGTCAGGTGCACGGATTGAAGGTCCGTATGGAATACCTTCCCCTGATTGACTGATATCAGGTCCGGGCATACTGGAGGACGCCTCGGGGGCCTGGAGCAGAGGCTGAAGAGATCTGGACACCAGAACTGGACGGCCAGTCTGGGTTTACCAGGATCATCCTTGCCTTGTCCCTCCTGACCTTCAGGAGCACCTTGTGAACCAAGGGAAGGCACAGAACAGGCCTGGGGTCCATGGCCTCAAGAAGGCATCCCTCTGCAGCAGAGGGCGGCATGAAACAGCCTTAGCTTCGTGTTCTCCCTGGAGGCGAACAGATCCACCTGAGGTTTGCCCCAGTGGAAGAACAGGTTGTATACTACCTCTAGATGGAGAGACCACTCACGGGACGTCTCGCTCACATGGCTGAGAGTGTCCGCCAGTTGGTTCGAGACTCCTGCCACATGGACAGCTAGGAGATCTGCCTCTAGTCAGCACACAAGGGTCCAGATGCGGAGCACTTCCCTGCACAGAGGCCGGGAGTGTGTGCCGCCCTGCTTGTTGAGACAGTACATGGTTGTGGTATTGTCTGTCTGAACTTGCACCACTTGACCCCAAAGGAGCAGAGCGAATGCTGACAGTGCCAGTCTGACTGTTCTGAGCTCCAGCAGGTTGATATGACATCGGGATTCCTTGGGGGTCCAGAGCCCATGGACTCTGTGATTTCCCCATATGGGCACTCCAGCCCGTGAGAGAGGCATCAGTCATGAGGATGACCACTGGCTTGGGACGGACAAACAGAATCCCTTCCTGCAAATGTGCTAGGACGGTCCACCATTGCAGAGTGTCCCACATCTTCTGGTTCACCATGACCAGCTGATCGAAATGACTATGGTGTTGAGTACCTTCCTCTGATTGACTGATATCAGGTCCGGGCATACTGGAAGACGCCTTGGGGGCCTGGAGCTGAGGCTGAGGAGATCTGGACACCAGAACTGGATGGCCAGTCTGGGGCTACCAGGATCATCCTTGCATTGCCCTCCTGACCTTCAGGAGCAACCTTGTGAACCAAGGGAAGGCATAGAACAGGCCTGGGGTCCACGACCTCGGGAAGGCATCCCTCTGCAGCGGGGGGTGGCATGAAACAGCCTCAGCTTCGTGTTCTCCCTGGAGGCGAACAGAGCCACCTGAGGTTTGCTCCAGTGGGAGAACAGGTTGTATACTACCTCTGGATGGAGAGACCACTCATGGGACATCTCACCCACACGGCTGACAGCGTCCGCCAGTTGGTTTGAGGCTCCTGCCACATGGATGTGTAGAAGATCTGCCTCTAGTCGGCACACAAGGGTCCAGATGCGGAGCGCTTCCCTGCACAGAGGCCGGGAGAGCATGCTGCTCTGTTTGTTGAGACAGTACATGGTCATGGTATTGTCTGTCTGGGCTTGCACAACTTGACTCCGAAGGAGCAGAGCGAATGCTGACAGTGCCAGTCTGACTGTTCTGAGCTCCAGCAGGTTGATATGACATTGGGATTCCTCGAGGGTCCAGAGCCCATGGACTCTGCGACTTCCCATATAAGCACTCCAGCCCGTGAGAGAGGCATCAGTCGTGAGGACGACCGTTGGCTCGGGATGGACAAACAGGATCCCTTCCTGCAAATGTGCTAGGATGGTGCACAGTTGGAGAGTGTCCCACATCTTCTGGGTCACCGTGACCAGCTGTTCGAAATGACTATGGCACTGAGTCCACTGCTTGGCCAGCTTGCACTGAAGGGGGTGCATATGCCACTTGGCCCATCAGACCATGGCGGTGCAGGCTGCCATGTACCCTAGAAGTCACAAGAAGTCCTGGGCAGGGTGCAAGTGCCCAAACAGAAATGACTGGGCAAAGGAGGAGAAAACCTCTGCCCTGTCTGTCGGGAGCCTGACTCTGGCTTGTAAGAGTAGAGCTCTGCCTCGATGAAGCAGATCACCTGAGAGGGTACAAGTTCCGACTTGGTCTCGTTGACCAGGAGACCAAGACTGAAGCAGGTCTGGAGGGCCAGATCTCTGGACTTTTCCACCTCCTGTCGTTGAGATAAGGGTACACTCTGTCCCATCAACGCCGAAGATGGGCTGCCACCACTGCAATGCATTTGGTGAAGACCCGGGGGGCCCATAACAGGCCGAACGGCATGGCTCGGAACTCAAAGAGGGCTCCCTCTGCTCAAAACCAGGGGGAACCTCTGGTGAGATAGATGGATCGTGACGATAAAGAACGCGTCCTGAAGATCCAGAGAGCAGAACCACATGTTCTGCTCGAGAGATAGTATGATCTGAGACAGAGTTACCATCCTGAATGTGCGGCACCTGAGAAATTGGTTCAGATTGTGCAGATCTAGAATGGGGCGCCAGCCCCACGTCCGTTTTGGGACCAGGATGTACCTGGAAATGAACCCTGAGTTGACAAGAGAGGTCTGCAACTCTGGCCACCATTTCCTTGCGGAGGAGTTGGGCGATGTAGTCTCGGAGAGCCGACTGAGTGTGTATGGACACCATTTCCTCCCGTGGGGCGTGGGCTTGGCTTGGTGGGTACTGCTCGAATTCCAGAGGCAGTTCCTGGCTGACCACTTCTAAAACCTACCTGTCTGTTGTAACAGCTGACCAGGTGGAAAGGAACTGGTGGAGCTGGCCCCCCCCATAGGAGGACCCACAGCTGGTGTGATAGGTATGGGGGCGGCCACTCTCATCCCATCACTGGGCAGACTTGGATGAGGAGGGTCAAGATGGGGACCACCTGAACCCCATCCTCTGGGTTTACGGGATGCCAGGGGCCTGTACTTGGGCCAAGGGTGCCAAGGATGAACCTGCAGCCCCAACTGGAAATGGAGTTGCTGGGCTGCAGGTGCAGGATGCCAAAAAGGCTGCTTCTTCTGCTTTTTGGAACTCTGGGATTCCTTCTGAGCAGAAAGTAACACAGTCCAAGGTGGCACTGAACTGTTCGATGCATTGGAGGTGACTGTCCACACCTGGGCCGAACAGGTCGGTACCCAGGAAAGGTACACCCGTCAGCTTGTGCTGAGTGTCCACCAGGAAGGTGGAAACTCACAACCAAGCCCTGCGGTGCATAGCAACCATGGCTGCAGGAATCTCTGAGGTCCAAGGCCGTCTGGAGTTGCTGTTTCACAATTGCCCAACCCTGGTTGCAGACCTGCTTGACTGTGGTCTGGAGGTCTGCGGGGAGGTAAGGTAGAACCTCATTGAGAGAGCCCAGAAGCCAAGCTTACCTGGCGGAGGCCAACGAAGAGGAGAGAGAGAGACTTTCCGGGAAGAGTGATCCAATATTTTAGATTCTTTGTCCGGAGGTGTATCGGTGTCTCCCATATTACCCGAGCACCTGAACACAGACTCAGTCACCAGTCCCTCAGCCAAGGGATGTTCTATGAAACCCGAAAGGGACCCAATGGGCACCGCATACTTGCGGGCCATGCAGGCTGAGGGTGCGGGGCAGGAGGCAGGGTGCTGCCACAGCTCCAAAGCTGGGCCGACAATGGCCTCAGCCACTGGAAAGGCCTCTGTTGGTGAATCCCCTCCTTTGAGGATATCAGTGAGGGGATATTTGGCCCATTTCTGAATGGGTTCTAAAGGCATCGCTGTGGATTTGGAGATGAGGCAGAGGATGCCAATGAAGGAAAAAGGGCCTTCCTCTGTAGAAAGACTACCAACGGATTCCTTGTCCAAGGGGCGAGAATGTAGGTCGGAGTCCTCAGGCTCCGAAGAGTCTGGATAAATCGGCCGGCCACCAAAGTCGCCCCGGACCTGCCTGGGACTATCAGATGTGAGGATGACGGACAGCCTACACGGTAGGCCTGGAATAGGCCGAGACTCCTTAGAAGAAGCCCCTGAAGGAGGCTGCTTCGGTAGCGGCTCCACCACAATGGTGGAGAGCCCGGTTTTTGCCGTGAGCCGAATAGTCTTGACAGACTCCACGGTGTGGAGGAATGGTAGGACCGACCGGCTCCTGAGGAGTAGGCCGGGCTTAAGAGGCGACAGCCAAGTAATGGCTGGGATAGAAACACGGGGCGACTTCTGGCTGGACATAAGTTGCTGTTGCCACATTAAATCCCCTGTAGCGTCAGAGTTTTTGTTGAATCCTCTCTTCATCTGAGGAGGAAGAGTGGCGGTGGCGCAGCTTCTTAAAGCGCTTAAGCACCTTCTTCGGCCTGTCAGTCGAAGGGGTCCGAGACCCTGACTTGGACCATCGGGGGGACTGACGGGGTCGTTCGGAAGGAGCTGAGGAGAACCACAGCTCTTCCTGGTCAGAGACTGGGACCACAAGGGGATTCCCAGTGAGCTGGGTCTCCTCCTCGGTGGCAGGCAGGACCAGGGTACTGAAAAGGAGTAGTTGGCCACATCGAGCAATGATAGGTTGATGGGGTGGAGAATAATCTCAACTGGATTGTCGCCCTGCGTCTGAGCCGGCTGGCCTGATAGGGGTACCGTAAAACCAGAGGCCGAGGTTGCAACCTCGACCGAAGTGGAGACAGCAGATTCCTGGGACCGAGATCTTTCATGGTCCCAGGAACGTCATCGTCGAGACGAAGTATCCTTAGGCTCCTTGTTCTTTTTACAAGACCAAGAGATGTGCGTGCCTGAGGGACCCTTTCTGTTGGTGGGAAGGGACTGGCACAACTCCCGAAAGGAGCCTGAGAAAGTGGAACCCAAATTGTGCGGGACAGAGATGGACATGGAAGAGAACCAATTTGCAGCCCGAGCAGCCCCCTCTTCGAACGTCTTCATCCGTTCAAGCTGCTGGGCAGACCCTGCAGACTTGGAGACCCCTCAATGGGCTTCCTTGGATTTGACCAGCGGATTCCGGTTTTCTGGTCTGCCCAGTTGCAATCGTACGAGATGATCGTCCAAAACGTTTAGATGAAAAGCGCAACACATTTTGCACGTCTGGGTGTCATGGCCGACACCCAGGCAATAAATGTACGAGGGTCGGTGTGAGACATCTTTTGCCCGCATGGGCAGCAGCAGAAACCGGGTGAGGTCCTCCATCATGGTTGAAATCGCGAAGCAATTAGAAGAAACTCGTATAAGTTTTAGTTTTGGTAAATCTGGAGATGAATTTGCCAGGGCCTACAGTAATGCGTGAGCGATAAGGAGGGAACCTGAATCTTCCAGTGGAAAGGAAGATCTGGCGTCAAGGGGCGGAGCAGAGGCATATACCACCCGGGTGGGTGGGAGCACCTTCTGACAAGAATCTTGAAGGGAAAGGACCTGCCAAACAGTGTGGATAGAACAACATATCAACGATCCTAGACATAATTCTTTTTGGTTCTATATTGCTAGCTATTGATTATTAAACTGCTTTTTAACATTTTTTTACTTTATTTATATGTACTTTAGTCTTGTTATGTGTGATATTTTAATCAGTACTATTTTTAAACTGTTTGTTTACTTGTTCACTTGCACTTTAATACACTTTTTTTGTCTGACTTTGATGACATCACATGTATTGTATTATAAAAGGCACTCCATTATTGTGTATGTATCCATTGAGGAAGGAACCTGTGGTGTTCCAAAACGTGTCTGGACATTTTTTGCACCTTGCACTTCATAATAAAATGAAGCATCTATAATAAGTGGTTAGCAGCGACTTTATTTCACGGTTTGGAAGAGTGCTGGACTTCTTTTGTATTTATTGACGTTTTTATCCAGGCACCCCAATTCCCAGTGCAGACCTCCTCTTTGGTCTTTTTATGTTTTGTTCTGAGGTTATGTGCACAGGTTACTGCAATTATTGATACTGTATTGAGCGGTAGTAAAACTGTCAGACACAGCTCTTACATTTGGTGCATTCGGATTTTTAAGTTTTTTTCAAGCGCCAATATGGACACCACATTTGCAGCGTCCTTAGAACACACGACAGACCCAGCGATTTTAGAAAATAGCCACGACAATAGAGATGGCGACCCTTTATTTTTTGTGAACTCCTTACTGACCGAAGTTACTCACAATCCCTTTTCACTGGGGAATTCTGAGACAAGAGGAGAGACCAGCAGCACGAATTTGAAAACTATGGGTAGCCCATGGGAAGCATTCAGTACACTGGAGAAAACAATCCTAAACGCAAGAAGAATCCAGTGGAATATCGCAAATATGGAGGCACACCTGGAAGTTCAAAGGATCCTGAGAGGGTTACGCCTACTTAAAGAGTCGTCATTTGGCCTCAAGGTAGAAACATTCATGAAACACTGGCACCAGAGTTTGAATGAAGCCTCCAGTAAACTGAAAATGCTCATCATACAATATGGCAAGGAGGTGAGTGAGAATCTTAAAAACAAAGTTAGAAAACAGGAGAAGAAGTTGCATTTTTTTTTTAAATGACGCAGAGTGTGCCAGCCCAGTGGTGCTGGAGGTTGAGGCGCTGGTCGCTACACCACATGCCATGCCGGCGACCCAGGTTCGGGAACGAGCCAGGGTCAAGTAGATGCAGGGGGAAGAGAGGATTGAGCATCTGGAGGACTGCTTTCCTCTCTCGGGGAGGGTCTCACTGTCTCTGCCATTGGATTGCCCTCTGGTGGTGACTGGAGTGGGCAATATAAGTCAGGAGATCGCCAAGACCGACTTAACTTCGCCGGTGGGGTGGGGTCAGAAGAAAGCAGGAGGAAAATAGGCCTGGCAGGGCTCTTACGATGGTCTGCTGCACTGCAAGCCCGACTCTGGGTTCTGGATTGGTCTCGCGGGAGGGTGCCACCTTTCCAGCCCGCCACGGGGGCCCTGTGGGAAATACTGGGTACCTTTAAAAAAAAAAAAAGAAAGGCGGGCCAGAGACAGAGAGTTCCTCCTTTGAGGACCACATTCCTGCCAGGGCTCAGGAGGAGAAAAACGCTGAATGTAAAAAAAAATTTAAAAAATTGACAGAGTACAGCTTACATAGTAACATGCTAAAGGAGTCCGTGAAAAAACCTGACTTTGAACTTAAAAAGAAGAAACTGGTTAAGTTTAAGAGAGACCTGGAGGATTATGTTAGCAATATAGTTTATACATGGAAAAAGAAGGGGGAACCGCAAGGTATACTAAAAGAAAGAAGAATGTCGTTTAACCGAAGAACAGACTGTAGTGAAAACAACACCGCTACCTCAGGGGAGGAAACTTTTGAGATGGGCTATGACGTTTCCCCATATACATTACCCAGAAAGAGTAACAGATCAACTCGATATCAGGATTTTCAGGTTCCCCCACAGAGCAGACCAGGACAGGGGAACACCAGAACAAGAGGAAGATAAGATGGGGGGGGTGGAAAGAAGAGATGGAAGGGAAGGGCAGGGGCATCACTGGAAATGAAGCACCAACAAGCAACCGAGCCATCTCCCAAACTATACCTGCACTGCCCATCCCCACCCCCAAACTACGAGATACCATAACAGGGAACAATATCAGGCCCGCAACTATCAGTATCAAGGCAGGGAGAACCAGCATCCTAGAGGGACAGGACAGAGGAACTACAGAATGTAATTAACTTATCGGACAGACAACTGACCGAAACTGACCTGAACGTACTCGATAAAGGCTTTTCTTTCGCACTGACCACAGGTGTTAATAAATTTGAAACCTCTGTGGACTTACAAAGACTATGCAGGAACCTAAGTTTGAAATCTTATTTCCACAAGCAAAAAGACCGGAACCAACAGGCTGAAAGAGAGTTACTAATGGATACCAACGAGGTGGGATGTGAACCCACTACTGCTAGGAATAAACAGTTTAGGGGTCCTTCAGTGTTTCAACCAGCGCCAAGTGCCACCATTTCCACCTTCCAGAGGGGTGTGAAAGTCAACTGGAGGAACTTTTTAACAATTTACCACATATAAGAAACAACAATCTGTCCAGATTAGAGAGACAAGCACTAGAAAATCTAAAGGGAGATGCATCAATAGTGATTAAGCAGGCTGATAAGGGAGGGGCAGTTGTCCTTCAGAACACAACTGATTATATTTATGAAGCGAATCGGCAACTATCAAATCAGCCTTTTATAAGCACCTTAAAAAAGACCCCACAGTATTTTATAAACAACGAACAGATGAGTTTTTACTGGATGCTTTGAATAAACTGAATGAAGTACAGTTACGTAAGAACTTACCGTAACAGCAGATCTTCGGGAACAGCTCTTGCAGCAGGTTACACCATTAGGACTGAAGCCGGCAGGCGTCAGGACCCCATGGAAATTTTCTAGCTAGCAGTCTTCAGCGGGGACTGCCCCCGACGTCAGGCGTAGTACATAAGGAGGTGGTCCCGCCAGAATCCCCAGTTCTCCCGCCAGAAACTTCTGGCCGCTGGATGACATCAGAAGAGGGGACTGAGGATCCGCCATCAGAAGGTCGCAACTAAGAACCAACCCTTCCCATCGTAAGGATAGTGTCAGACCGGAATCTACTTCCTCCAAGGGGGAATGGTGGGCAGGAAGGTACCTGCAGCAAGAGCTGTTCTTGAAGATCTACTGTTGCGGTAAGTTCTTACGTAACTGTACTATCTTCTTCGAGATACAGCTCTTGCAGCAGGTTACACCATTAGGACTGATTCCCAAGCAATGGTGCCTTTGAAAAGCCATCGGGCAGAGGCAAAACTGAAGATGAAGCTCGTCCTAGGCCTAAGACAGAAGTCCCTGAAGAACGGCTAGGCCGAAACCATAGCTCTTCGCCTTGAGGCGATATCCAGGCTATAATGCCTGATAAAAGTGTGCACTGAACTCCAGGTGGCTGCGGCACATATAGCCAATATTGACACGTTCTTCAGTGCTGCAAAGGAGGTAGCCACTCCTCTTGTGGAATGGCCCTTGACCACTCCTGGTAAAGGTTTCTTACGTTTGTCGTAACAAAACGAGATACACAGAATAAGCCAGCGTGAAAGGGTCTGTTTCTAAACTGGAGCCCCTTTCATCCTCTCAGCAAATGAAACGAACAGCTGCTACTCTTTCCAGTGCTGTTTGGTTCTGGTCAAATAATATCAGAGACGCCTGTGAACATCCAGGGTGTGGAGCAGTGCTTCTCCTCTTGAGAGACCCAGTGTCACAACATGGTTATGTCTCTAGGAGCCAAGCATGCAGGTTCAATGAATTCAAGTCCGGGTGGACTAGTGAACCCTCCTCCTAAGACAACAGGTGGGAGCTGATTGACAAAGGAAGCAGAGGTTCCCGGGACAACTGATTCAGAAGCGGGAACCAAATTTGCCTGGGCCAAAAAGGCGCTATCAAAATAAGCGTTGCATGCTCCCTGCGAAGTTTGAGAAGGACTCTCTGGATCAACGGGAAGGAGGGAAGGCATAGAGGAATTTGCTCGCCCAGGGGAGAGACAACGCATCTCGCCAGAAAACACCAGGCCCTGGATCTAACGAGCAAAAATTGGGCAGTTTTGCGTTGGATGGGGACGCGAATAGATCGAATTCTGGAGTGCCCCATCTGTGGAACAAATCCTCTGCCACCTCCTGCAGAAGTTCCCACTCGTGGACTCTGGCCTGGGAACGACTCAGGCCGTCTGCGACAGTGTTGTCCACCCCGGGAACATGAACTGCAATGGGGTTTGCACCATGTCGTAGTACCCATTCCCACACCCTCATGGCCTCCCTGCAAAAGGGGTAGGAGTGTGTGCCTCCTTGTTTGTTGAGGTAATACATCACCGCAGTATTGTCTGTTTGTAACAGGAGAGTACTCGGTGGAATCTCTGACTGGAAGGCTTGCAGGGCATAAAGGACCGCCCTCATCTCCAATATGTTGATATGGAGATGAGATTCCTGGGAAGTCCATGTTCCCTGAGACCTCACCTCGTTCAAGTGCGCTCCCCACCCCAGCCCTGAGGCATCTGTGGAGAGTGTTATCACCGGGGATGGCGCTGTAACAGGATCCCCCACCAAGAGGGTTCCCGGATCTAGCCACCATTGCCAGCCCCGAACCACGGACTTCGTGATTCTGACTGGATGCTGCAGATGGCCTTGCCTTTGGTCCCACTGCACCCTTAACATCCACTGGGTTACACGCATGTGGAGTCTTGCCATCAGGACCATTGGAATGGCCGCAGCCATGTGTCCGAGCAGGCGAAGGACCAGTCTGGCCGGGACGGTTTTCTTCACTGACAGATCCCTTATGAGGGATCGTATGTGTTCCGCTCTGTCTTCGGGAAGAAAGGCCTTCCCCTTGATGGTGTCCAGAACTGCCCCTATGAACTGCAGCTTCTGAGACGGTACCAGGAGAGACTTCTCGTAGTTGATTAAGATGCCCAGAGACTGAAAGAGAGCCTGGGTATGCTGAATGGCCAGCAGCAATGCCTCCTGGGAGGAGGCCATGAGAAGCCAGTTGTCCAGGTACAGGAACACATAGTGGCCCTGTCTCCTCAGAGACGCTGCCACAACTGCCATGCACTTGGTGAAAACCCTGGGTGCTGATGACAGCCCGAAAGGAAGTGCTCGGAACTGATAGTGGCGACCGAGAAACTCGAAGCACAGGAACCTCCTGTGCGCTTGAGCAATAGGGATGTGCAGGTAGGCGTCCTGCATGTCTAAGGACGCCAAGAAGGCATCCTTCTTCAGCATGGTGATTAGTCCCAGGAGGGTCACAATGTGGAAGCGCTTGTAAACGACCGACATATTGAGGTCGCTGAGGTCCAAGATTGGACGGAGGTCCTCTGTTTTCTTTGGAACCAGGAAGAAGTGTGAATAGTATCCTGCTCCTCTCTGGTTCCCTGGAACGTGTTCCAAAGCTTCTTTCTGTAGAAGCATGCGCACTTCCTGCTGTATGAGCAGGGCGTGCTGACCCGAGTAGCGGGACAGCAAAGGAGGCCTTGTGGGAGGGTTGTCTACAAATTCTATATAATGGCCTTTTTCGACCAACCGTAGCACCCACCAGTCAGCAGCAATCGATCGCCACCCTGGCAGGTGGTTTGCGATGCGACCCCTGACCTTCATTTCCCGTTGATCCTTAGGAGGGGCGGGGGCCGGAAAGGAGTCATGCTGTGGCAGCAGAGGGTCCTGCAGGTTGGGCCGACTTGGCAGCACGTTGGCCTCTACCTGAGGACGTCCTGGCCTGGGCTTTCCGGGAGAAGGAGCCCCTCTGTTGCTGGCCGGAACGAGGCTGTTGCCTCTGAGTCCAGCTGCGAAAACGACCCTGGTTCCAACGAAAGGAACTGAGTCTACATAGAAACATAGATTTTGATGGCAGATAAGGACTGCTTGGCCCACCCAGTCTGCCCATTTCCCTACCTAATGGATAAGCTGCAGATCCTAGTTAACCAGCAGCCTACTTCTTCCTACCCCCAACCCCGAGAATTGCCTTATGACTGTCCCATACATGCTTGAATTCCTCCACTGTTTTTGACTTCACAACGTCCTCCGGAAGGCCGTTCCATGCATCCACAACCCTCTCTGTGAAAAAATACTTCCTTAAATTACCTCTGAGCCGTCCCTTCTATGTTCAAATTGTGCCCCCTTGTTCTTGCACACCTCTTTTTTTGAAAGATGCTATCCTCTTGGACTTTGTGGATTCCCTTGAGGTACTTGAAAGTTTCTATCATGTCCCCCCTCTCCCTCCTTTCCTCGAGGCTATACATATTTAGCTCCTTAAGTCTCTCTTCATATGTCTTCTGGTGCAGACCCTGCACCATTTTAGTTGCCCTCCTCTGGACAGCGTCCATCCTGTCTATGTCTTTGCGGAGATTGGGTCTCCAGAACTGCACACAGTACTCCAGATGGGGTCTCACCAGCTGTCTGTACAGAGGGATAATAACTTCCTGTTTTCTACTGGTGATGCCTCTCCCTATGCATCCCAGTATCCCCCCAGCCCTCCTTGCTGCCCTCTCACATTGCTTGCCCACCTTTAGGTCATCTGATAAGACTACCCCCAGGTCCCTTTCCATTTTTCTTGTTGTTAGTATCTCACCTCCCATTGTGTACTCTTTCCCTGGGTTTTTGTTTCCCAGGTGCATTACTTTGCACTTCTTAGCATTGAATCTAAGCTGCCATACATTTGACCATTCCTCTAACCTTGCCAAGTCCCTTCTCATCCTTTCCACCACACCTTGTGCATCAACTCTGTTACAGATCTTTGTGTCATCTGCAAAGAGACATACTTTTCCTTCTAGTCCCTCTGCAATGTCGCTTATAAAGACATTGAAGAGGACCGGACCTAATACTGAACCCTGCGGTACCCCACTAGTAACCCCCCTTTATTTAGAGTGGACTCCATTTACTATTACTCTCTGTGTCCTATTCTCCAGCCAATTATTTACCCAGGCTGTTATCTTGGAACTCACTCCCAGGCTGGCTAACTTGTATATTAATCTTTTGTGTGGGACTGTGTCAAATGCTTTGCTAAAGTCTAGGTAGGACATGTCCCATGACCTGGACAGATCTAATGGCCTTTCAAGCTTCTGTAACTTGTTGATGACCTTTTCCGAGGCATCACCAAACAAAACTTTGCCATGAAAGGCGGCGTCCATAATGTTTTTCTGGACGTCCAGGGTGAACCCGGAGACACAGAGCCATGAGTGTCTCCGGAGACATACGCCTGAGGCTGCTGCTCTGGCTGAAGAGTGCGCGGAGTCGTTCGTGGCTCGGAGCACCTGGGTCCCCACGTCTGAACCCGTGCGGAGGAGCTGGAGGAGTTCCTCCTTTTGGCCACCATCTGGCAATTTCTCCGCCAGTTCCTGTCCCTGTTCCCACAGTGCATTCTGGAACTGCACCATGTGGGTCAGGTAATTCAACGATCTAATGGCGCAAGTCGCAGCCGCGTAAGTGCGCCTGCCCAGCACGTCCAACTGCTTGGACTCCGGATCCGGTGGCTGCATGCTCAGATGTTGTGGTTTCTGAGACCAGTCATGAGAGGCTGTAATGACCAGGGAGTCGGCCAGAGGATGATTAGCCAAGTACTGGCCCTCCCTTGGGACCTTGTACAGGCGGTCAGCCTTCTTCGGCATTGCCAGGGTCGAATGTGGACGCTTCCACGCTGCCTTGGTGACATCCATGAAAGTGTCCACCAAGGGTGGCACTACCACAGGCTTGGGGTCTTTTTGCCAACGGTAGCGGGCAAGGCGTAGTCTTTCAGGGTCAAGTTCCTCTGCATCCCATCCCATGTTCTCTTGGATGTGTCTCATTATCTCGGCGAACGAGGGGTCATCCGGAGGAGACCTAGGGAGGTCATGTGGGTCCAGAGAGGGGATGCTAATTGGAGAAGGAGACCTGGAGCATTCAGAGATGTCAGATCTGGAATCCTCCATAGACGGTGAATACCGACGTCTTCTGGGTCTCTTCGGGCTGGGTGACCCTGAGGAGGATCTTGACAGAGGCCTTCTCTTTTCTGTAGATCTACCCCTAGGAGGTGCTGCTGGAGTATCCCTCTTGGACAACCCTGATGACCCATATGTCTGGTGTGATGGACTTCCACCAGCTGTAAAATTGAATTAGATGCCCCTCCTACCGCTGAGAGGCATACCCTTCAGACAGTTGAAGGTGGGACCTGGGCTGGACCCGCAGAGGTTGGAACAGGGTGCCTTGCGGGCCTGTGTCTTCTACTGGGTCAGTTCTTGATAAAAGTGCCTAGGCCTTTACCTTGAAAGAACTACCTATATGAGAATGTTCAAGGTCCCATCCCTCTGAGAGGCAGCAGGCGCCACCTATTATTAAAAAGGCAGCCGTGCTATTCTAAGTGGCCCTCAGAAATTAACCCGAGGGATGTACAGTTAAGCACTGTCAAGGGTACGTTAACCATCTGCTACCAGCAGCAGCTGCTTAAGAGGCATGGTCGTAGGTGTCCAGAAAAGCATTCAGCTGATTACTGGGCTATAAGCCCCTAGCAATGGAGGGGTTACATTTCAGAAGGCTCTCAACCATTGCACTGCATATGTTCCATAGGGTGTACTCATACTGAGGAATGTAGAAACTCACAGAACTCTGCTTCAGTCCACAGATGAAGACTGAAATGTTAAGGTGGGCCCCATATCCCTGAGGAAAAACTAACTGGAAAGAAGATCTTCCATCATATTGATACAGAAAGCTTGCATTCCATCCCATAAAATAAGTCATACCCTGGGTCTCTGACAAAACAGGAATGGAGAGATTCATCCAGATCCACTTCTATCCCAGAATAACCTCCAAAAAGGCAGGTCTAGGCCAGGAAAAAGACAGACACCACCACCTGGAGAAGTGGAGATCGGCGTCATCCGCGGCAACGGCAAAACATTCGAAGCCTGCACCACTCATGGTGCTGACACCAGATGCACACTGGCACCAGCAATGGCACCAGAAATGCTGCCAGGCCCAGACCTGAGAAAAATAAGAGGAGAAGGAAAGCAGTACCCCTGCTGGCCCATACAAGGAGAACGAGTGGGGGGCCATGAGGGGATGGCTTCGATGGCGTTGGCACTGGAGACAGCACTGTGCACACTCTGGCCCAACTGACTCGGCCGCGGTCCAACGGCTCCAAGGCCCGAAAGCCTTGGAACCCGTACCCCATGCTCTAAAACAGCAGCCCAGAGGTGAAACTGCTCACCGGAACCCCATCGAGGACAGGGATGGGATCTGGTGTCGAAGATCGCGGCAACAAAGAAACCCATCGGACTCTGTTCAGGCCTACGGCTCTCCACCACCGACAATCCCCGCGCAGACGTACCAGAGAGCAACCTCGAAAGGCACCGATTCTTCTTCCACCGAAGAGGGGAAGAAGAGCTCGAGGTCAAGCAGAGCCAGGTCCCAAACAACTATATTTGTGCTACAGGTGGACTGCGCCCCACAGCACAGGACTACCCGTGGCCGAACCCTTCCCTTCTGAAAAGGAAGACAGACCGGATACAGCCCCACTGCCATCACAGCTTTCAAACGAAGTCTCCCTACCGTCACCGCCAAAGGTCAACACTGCTGATGGCAGGCTTGAGAATAACTTCTACTTCTTTTTCTTCTCCATTTTCTTCTTTTCTTTTTTTAAATAAAAGAACACTAAAAGTTAAGTTAAGAGATTACTGAACAGATATATAGCTGCTGTTGTATAGACGAAGATAAAGTTCCTCGCGGACAAGGGACATCGAAGAGCACTTGTTGGCAGGAGAAAAGGAACTAAGGTGGATGGAGGGTCGGTGCCAGGATAGCCTATACAGGAGCCAACTAGCCTCGAGGTGCCATGCATGTGTGGTCCTATCCTGGTGCTGGTCCTCCTGAAGATTTTTAGCTCCTGCGGGGTCCTAGCCCCTCCAGCGTAGTCCCATTAGTGTGAATGAGTGGTGGAGACTTGAGTCCAGGAAGATCAAGCTTCAGTTTCACATAAACTAAATCAACCAGTTTACTGATGTACTTTTATCAAGGTTCATTGATATCAAAAATGAAAAGCTAAACACTTTTGAGTACCTGTTTGATTTTTTCTCGATCCTGTTCAGGAGATCCACTGGAGTTGATTCGCAAGCTCTTTTTGAACATAGCCATACGGGTCTTTGCATCACTGCGTTGAATTTTTGGCAGCCTTGCACGTTCTTGGGTCTGTCTGTTCTTCAGTTCTTCAATGAGACGCTGATTATACCTCTGCATCTGCTCAGTTTCCTAAACAGAAAGCGTAATTTTTGTTAACTGTTTTCACATTTACCATTTAACATTACATATTTTTTTTTTAATTTTGTTTTTATTATGAGACACAATAAATACGTTTTAGCAGTGGTAAAGTGGTAACAGATATTACATTGATTTTAGTCCATGCTTTATCTTTGTACAATCATATAAAAGAAATACAGTCTCAGTCATAGTTCCTTAATTGATTATAAAGAAAGGGAAATAAAAGACATTCTCACGTTCTGCTTGTTAAGTAAGTTAAGCATAACAGAATATATGTTGCAGCTATTCCTAATACAGTCCTCCCTTCCCAGCATTCCCAACTGGAGCGGCCCTCCCCCCCCTCCACCGCCCCACATTTTCCCTATATGCTTATGGAACCCCATGTATCACATTCATTTCTGCCATCTAGTGGTAAAGGCCGGAACTATATCAGACAAGCCTGCAGATAACTGCTGTAATTGATAAATTGATTGCACTATTGATCTCCAATCTGAGACTGTGGATATGATAGGTTTCATTCAGTGCCTTGTCACTGCCTTCTTTGCTGCCAACAGAAGAACCAGCAGCAATGTCTTATGCCATGGAGGGGAATGAGGGAGCGTTAATCATTAACAAAACTATTTCATCTGTAAGTTCCACACTGTTTCCCAGACAGTGTTTCACTTCATTTTGGATTGAGCACCAGAATGGGGTCAAGAGGGGGCAAGACCAAAAGATGTGTGATAAATCAGCCAACTGGCAATGACACCCTCTCCGGCACTGCCCATACTGGGATGGCAGATACTTGGCTAGATTACCAGGGCCCTAAAATATCGGGTCCTGCATTTCCATGCGAATTCTCGCCATGGTACCAAACTCATAATTTTGACCGTAACGGAGCTGGAGAGTCCCACACCTCCAAAGAGATTTGTCACTCCAGATCAGCATTCCAGCTGTTAAGAATGGAGAATGTGGAGTCTTCCAACATGTCTCATAATATTTTATACAGCTGTCCTATTAAATGCGTTCCCTTATGTCCATCATTATGTTGAATTATTAGTTCAAGAAGAAAAAAAAAAAAAATCACTCACCATAGTAATCTTGTTTCTTCCAAGGGAATCTTACTGTATTCTGACTTAGGCAGTATGGTCTCACCATAGGACAGCCCCGGTAAGCAGTTCTAAACCATCAGATTCTTAAGAAGCATGCATCAAAAATTATCTAAGCACTACTATTGCTAACAACTAATCCTCCTTTTTAAATAAACATTTTTTTGTCCCCTTAAAAATTTGAACTGGTATCACTAAGACTCAAGTCACAGATGCCCAAGAGAAAAACAGCCCCACAGGTTTGCAACCCACTAGTACAGCCAAAGTGCAGTGACCCTAGGTTCATAGAAGGGGAGGAAAGGAGGGTGCTCAGAATACAGCAAGATTCCCTTGGAAGAAACAAGATTACTGTGGTGAGAAATTGTTTCTTCAAACCCCAGGAAATCTTACTGTATTCTGACTTATATAGATTACCCAAGCAGTACCTTTGGAGGTGGGCTAGAACCTACGTAGACAACAGGCTCTGCAGGACTGCTGTGCCAAACCCAGCATCCCTTCTGGCCTAGAAATCCAAACAATAATGCTTGGTGAAGGTATGTACCCTTTTCCAAGTTGCTGCTTTACATATATCAGTTAGGGGGATATCTCTAGCAGCTGCTAAAGAGGCTGGCTGTGCCCCTAATCCAATGGGCCTTGAGGCCTGCATGTGGCTGCTTACCCACCTTTTGGTAGCAGAACTGAATGCAAGTCACAATCCATCTAGCAATGGATCTTTTCATGGCTGGTTTCCCTTTTCCCACCTCTCCATAGGTGAGGAAGAGCCGAGTCTGATCGAGTCTTTGTGTGGTCAGGATAATAGCCAATAGCCATTTTCACATCTAGGCTATGCAATCTGTGTTCACCTGGAGAAGAGTGATCAGTGAAAAAGACAGGTAGTGTGATGGACTGGTTACGGTGGAACTCTAATACCACCTTAGGTAGGAATTTTCTATTAGTCCTCAGGACAACTTTGTCTCTATAGACAGCAATGTAACCAGGCTCTGTAGACAAGGCCTGCAGCTCACTGATCCTTCTGGCAGAAGTCACGGTCACTAAGAATACTGTCTTCCAGGTCATATACTTGAGGTCTGCTGAAGACATGGGTTCAAAGGGAGGCTGCATGAGCTGGACAATGCAAATGTTGGGGTCCCACATAGGGGTCGGTTCCCTACGTGGGGGATGCAAATGCAGTAGTCCCTTAAAAAAAAATTTAAATACTGGGACAGAAGCTAGGAAGACCTCCTACCTGCACACAACTAAACTGAGACAGCTGCCAAGTACACTCTCAAAGTAGAAGCCTTTAAGCCAGAAGAATGGAGATGTGCTAAATAATCCAGAACTATAGGTAAAGTTGCCTGGTTGTGACCCAGGCCCTTGCCTTGGCACCAAATGGAGAATCTTTTCCACTTGGAAGAATAAGTCTTTCCAGTGGAAGACTTTCTGGAAGCCCTGAGTATTTCCAAAACCCCTTCAGACAAATGCAAGTCGGCATATTCTAAGTCGACAACAGCCAGGCCTTGAGAGCTGAGGGATTGCAGGTTGGGGTACATGATCCTGCCCTGAGAGGATGACAGTAGGTTGTGCCTCCTGGAGAGGCTGATTGGTTTTGGTTACTTACATTGACAGAATCATGGCGTACCAGGGCTGTCTGGGGCAATATGAATCATTGTTGCTGGCTGGGCTCAGAGTTTGTTCAGCACCCTTAGCAGAAAGGGGAGAGGTGGGAAAACATACAGAAACCTCCCTGTCCAATCCAGCAGAAGTGCATCCAGAGGGATTGTGCCCTTGATTAGGGGTCTGAGCAGAACTGTGGTAGCTGATGATTGCCTGGAGCTGCAAACAAGTCCACTTCTGGAGTTCCCCATCTCCTGAAGACGGTCTCCAGGACCTGCTTGTTCAGTGACCACTTGTGGTGGTTCTGGTTGATTCTGCTGAGAGCATCTGCCAGAACACTGTCCTTTCCTGGGAGATGGACAGCTGAGAGAAAACCTCGAGAAAGTATGCTAAGGTCCAAATTTTCATTGCCTCTGTGTACAGTGGAGTTGACCTTGTGCCCCCTTGTTCATGTAATACATGGTGGTTGTATTGTCTGTTTTGACCTGAACCACCTGGCCCTTTACTAGACAGGCGAATGATTGGATACCCAGGAGTAATGCTTTGAGCTCCAGCGTGTTGGTGTGCAGGAGTGATTCCTGCTTTATCCATATGCTGTGTAATCCCCCAGATGTGCCCCCCAACCCAGGAGGGATGCAACTGTGGTCAGTACCAGTGAGGGGGATTCTGCAAGAATGGAACCCCTTGCCTGAGGTTGGCCTTGTCTTGCCACCACCATAGAGCTTGAAAAAAATGTTACTGTGATGGGCGCTAGCTTTGACAGAGAATCCTTTTTTGAAGCCAGTGAACTCTCAGGTGGAACCGAATGTCCCTCATTTGGAAACTGGCCCCTGATACAGTTGCTGTGGACGCTGCCATGTAGCCTAGCCGTTGCAGAAAATGCGTTGCTGGCCTTGGGACATATAGTATGAAGGAGTTGGCTACCTGTACCAGGTTGTCCACTCTGTCTTGAGGAAGGAAAGCCCTTCCCTTTTTTGTGTCCATCTCTGCTCCTATGAATCCGAGTAGCTGAATTGGTTCCAGCATAGAATTTTCTTAGGTTCACCAGAAAGCCCAGTGAATGCAGGGTATCCTGTGTGAGTGCCAATGCCTCTTTCACTTGCTGATATGACTGACCTGCTATCAGCCACTCATCCAGGTAGGGGAACACTGTTACCCCTTGTCTCCTTAGGTGTGCCACGACCACTGCTAGGCATTTTTGTGAACACCCTTGGAGCAGAGGTTAGGTTAGGTTGGAGGCAGTATAGCACAGTGGGTTAAGCTCTAAGTTGCAGATCTGGAGACTTGGGTTTGAATCACACAGGTGCCTAGGTGCATACCGTGTGATCCTGAGCAAGTGCCTGGGCTTAGTGTACTACTCCTGATTAAACAATGTTCCCTTCCTTAGTCCGAAGGGCACTGCCCTGAATTGATAATGGCCTGATGGCAGTCTGAACCTAAAGGTACTTTCTGTGTGACCATCTTATAGGGATGTGAAAGTAGGCATCCTTTAGGTCTAGGGATGCTAGCTAGTCTCCCTGCCTTAGGATTGGTAGAATAGTAGTCAGTCACCATCCTGAATTTTGGGTTTGGCAAATGTTGGTTTAGGTGTCTGAGATCCAAAATGGGTCACCACTCCCGTTTTCTTTATTGTGAGAAAGTATCTTGAGTATAGACTTCTTCCCCTCTGGTCTGGAGGGACTGGCTCCATAGCCTCTTGCAATAGAAGACTTGAAACTTCCTTTTCCAGCAAGATTGATTCTGATGGGGAGGATGGTTTGAAGGCCCATGACCTCAACCTTGGCGTGAGCTTGAGCTGAATACAAGGGCCTGGCCCACTACCTCCAGGACCGACTTGTCTGTAGTGATATTTTCCCCACTCTTGGAGGTAGCAGGCCAGCCTGCCCCCTAGTGGTACTGGGAACGCAACCCGGGCTGGCACTTCAGGGTGTCGGCTTGGTCTGTGCTGCTGGCTGCACACTAGGGCTAGTACGGCCACTGCCCTTTCTGCCCCCGCCTCTAAAGTATCCCCTCTGCTGCTGGTACTGGGGGAAAGCTTGTGGCTGGAAGAAAGGCCTATAATGAGCTCTGCCCCGCCACCTCTAGTCTGGTACTGCCGGGGAGGGGGAGTACATCCTCTTCTTTAGCTGCAGCAGTCATAAGCTTTAGAAACACAGAAACATAGACTTTGATGGCAGATAAGGACCACTTGGCCCACCCAGTCTGCCCATTTCCCTACCTACTGGATAAGCTGCAGATTCTAGTTAACTAACAGCCTACTTCCTGCAACCTCCCACTATAATTTCCTTATGTCTGCCCTATGCATGTTTGAATTCCCCCACTGTTTTAGACCCCACAACCACTCCAGGAAGGCGGTTCCATGCGTCCACCACTCTCTCCGTGAAAAAAAATTTCCTCACATTACCACTGAGCCGACCCCCCTCTATCTTTAAATTGTGCCCCCTTGTTCTTACACATCTCTTTTTCTGAAAGATGCTACCCTCCTGGACTTTGTTGATTCCCTTGAGGTGCTTAAAAGTTTCTATCATGCCCCCCCCCCCGTCCCTCCTTTCATCAAGGGCAGAGACGGCGCTAGATAGGGCAAAAAGGGAAAAAGTTGCAGCTTGCCCAGGAATGACCCACTTTCCACAGGACAGTGGGTCCAAAGTGGGGCACCTGTCTCTAACAATAGCTGAAAGATGGAAAACTAAACAGAAAAGTATTTTCACTCAACAAATTTAAGCTTCTGTACTAGTGAAATTTCTACTTATGATTAGGTTTGGACCCAGCTGTTTCTCATTTTGACCCACATTTTTTACACCTATGGGTCTAATTTGACCCATGTTTTAAAACCCCTAGCGCTGTCACTGATCAAGGGTATACATATTAAGCTCTCTCAGTCTCTATTGATATGGTTTTTGATAAAGACCCTGCACCATTTTAGTTGCCCTCCTCTGGACTGCTTCCATCCTATCTATGTCCTTGCATGGATGAGGTCTCACCAACTGTCTGTACAAAGGGATAACCACTTCCCTTTTTCTACTTGTGATGCCCCTCCCTATCCATCCCAGTGACCCCCTGGCTCTCCTTACCGACTTCTCACATTCCATCATTTTCCCCACCACTGAGGTCAAACTAAAAGGTCTGTAGTTTCCTGCTTCTGCCTTGCTCCCACTTTTGTGAAGGAGAATCACATCTGCCCTCCTCCAGTTCTCAGGTACCACCCCATCCTCCCATGATTTGTTAAAAAGTGTGGTCAGAGGTGTCACTAGGTCCTCCCTTAGTTCTTTCAGGATTCTAGGGTGAATCCTGTCAGGCCCCATTGCTTTGTCCACCTTGAGTTTTAGGAGTTCTTTCAGGACCGTCTTCTGTAAATGGACTGGCGTCAACCCCACAACCCAGAGTGCTTCTATTGTTTGGTTTAGGTAACTCCTCCTCCTCCTCTTCTTTTGTGAATACTGAGTAAAAGTATTCATTCAGTATCTCTGCCTTTTCACTGTCTCCCTCTGTCCACCTCCCCTCTCCTTTATTAATCTTCACTATCCCTCCCTTAACCTTTCTATGCTCCCTAATGTACCTATAAAAGGTCTTATCCCCCTTCTTAACTGAGTTGGTTATCTTTTCCTCGGTTTGGGCCTTTGCTTTTCTGACTGCCTTCCCCACTTCTTTCTGCTTTAATTGATAGTTTCCTGTCGTGCTCCTTCTGTGATTCCTTATACTTTTTGAATGCAGCCTTTTTCTCCTTAACCTTCCCTGACACATCTTTTGAGAATAGTAGTGTTTTTTTATTCTGCTTTGTTTTCTTTATTTGTTTCACACAAAGGCTTGTTGCCTCCTTGATGGCAGTTTTGATTTTTCTCCATTGTTCTTCCACCCCTCCTTTCTGGCAATTTGCTAATGCATTCCTCAGGTATTCACCCATTATGCCAAAGTCAGCCCTTCTAAAGTCCTGTATCCTTGTCTTTGTATGGCTTGTCTCAATGGCTGCGTTCATTATGAAGCACACTGTGCAGTGGTTGCTTGTTCCCAGATGTCTACTGACTTCTACATTTGTGTTCCTCTCTCCATTTGAGAGTACCAGGTCTAATATTGCTCCCTCCCGAGTGGGTTCCACCACTAGCTGTGTAGGGCATCGAGAATGACCCTGCTCTTGGATGTGGCTGCAGTCCATGTCGTCCAGTTAACATCTGGCATATTCAGGTCCCCCATCAACAGTATCTCCCCTTTTTCAGCCAAGCTGACTTATATTCATCCCCTTTCTTCATATATGCCTCTGTTAACTCGCCAAACAGAGGCATAGGGTCACAAGGGAAGTCCATAGCTTTTGTATGTGTATCCTGGGTCAGACTGGTAGTTCTGAGCCAGGCAAACCTCCTTAGGGACACTGATGCTGCCATCTGTCTGGATGCAGTATCATTTGAGTCCACTCCATTCTAAACTGTGTTTCTGCAACCTCAATCCCTCTCTTTCCAGCTTCCTCTAGGTCAGCTGCCATGGGAGATGAAACTGATTTAGTTATTTCCATAACTGTGGACCAAAGGTTCTTACGAACATACGAAATTTGCCAGCAGAAAAAGGCCTAGAGGTCTATCAAGTCTGCTCGAATATGCAGCTAGCACCCCTTATTCTGCACCTGCCCCTCCCTCCCTTCCACCCTTCCCCTTCATTAACCCTCCCCCTTGTCCTGTCCCATCCTCGTTTGAAGCAGTCCACTGTTCTACTACATACCACTTCAGCAGGTAACTCATTCCACCCAGCCACCACCCTCTCTGTAAAAAAGTGTTTCCTCATCTCCCTCCTGAACCTTCCTCACTTCAGTCTTATATCATGGCCACTGGTGTCCCTCCCCTCCCTTACTTTGAACAGCCCCTCTGTACCTGTCTTGTTTATTCCTTTCATGTATTTAAAGGTTTCAATCATGTCACCCCTGTCTCTCCTCTCCTCCAGTGAGTACATGTTCAACTCCTTCAACCTCCTCCTCTAGATGATAAGTCCCCAGCCCCTTGATCATCTTTGTCGCTCTGTGCTGCACCCTCCAGTAACTTAATGTCCCTCTTCAGGATACAGACGCCAGTACTGCACGCAGTACCCAGTTGTGGTCTAACTAATGACCTATACAGTGGCAGAATCACCTCCTCCCTCCGTGAGGATATACCCCTTGTAATATAACCCAGCATTTTGTTGGCCTTTGCAGCTGCATTCCTACATTGTGCCGAGTTGTTCATTGACCCTGTAATGAGCACACCCAGATCCTTCTCCTCCTCCTCCTCCTCTGTCTGGGCTAGCTGTACTCCCCTTAGTTGGTAACTCCTCCTTGGGTTCTTCATTCCAAAATGCAGCACCTTGCACTTTTTGGCATTAAAGCCCATTTGCCAGGTGTCTGACCAGGTTTCAAGCTTTGCCAGATCATCCTGCAACCCCTGCCATCCCCCTAGGTCATCCACCACCGCTACTACCTTGGTATCATCAGCAAATAGACTGATCTTGCCTTGATGTCCCATGATATGTCTGCAATGAATATCCCAAACAACACTGGTCCCAACACTGAGCCCTGTGGAACACCGCGCCACTGCCCTTGGGTGTGAGAGCCCCCACCCACCACCACCCTCTGTTGCCTTCCTGCAGCCAGTTTCCTACCCATCTCACCAGCTTTGCACCCGCCCCTGTGCCTACTAACTTCCTTCCCAGCCTTCCATGTGGCATTGAGTCGAATGCCTTACTGAAGTCCAGATACAGGACATCCACTGCATGGCCCCTGTCCACATGCCTAGTTACCCATAGAACTCAACCAGGTTGGTTTGGCAGGATCTGCCACGTATGAAGCCATGCTGTCTGCTGTCCTGTAGTCCTTTGGCCTCAAGGAGGGCCACCAGCCTGTCCTTCAGGATATTCTCCATTAGCACACCCACTATGGATGTGAGGCTCACTGGTCTGTAGTTTCCCGGTTCATCCTTGGGGCCACTCTTATGGAGGGGCACCACATCAGCCATCCTCCAGTCCTGAGGTACACACCCCGAATGTAAGTGAGGCATTAAATAGGTCTGCCAAAGGTCCTGCAAGGACCTCTGCCAGCTCTTTCAGTACCCTGGGGTGGATGTCATCTGGGCCTGGCGCCTTGTCCACCCTCAGTGCCTCTCAAACCTCTCTCGAACTCTGCTCTCCATGATTTCCCCATCTGTCACCACTTCCTTGGGTGTCACCCCCCTATTCTCTTTAGTAAATACTGAGCAGAAGTACTCATTTAGTGCTTCCGCCTTATCGCACCCTGCTTCCACCCAACCCCCCTCCTTCCTAATCCTTACTATGTGGTCCTTACAGCTCCTTTTCTCCCTGATGTACTTAAAGAAGTCTTTCTCCCCGTTCTTAATGCCTTGTGCCAGCCTGAGTTCCGTAGATACTTTGGCTCTCCTTACTGCCCTTGTCACCTCCTTCGATTCTGTCAAGTACTCCTCCCTGTCCTCCCCCCCTCCCTGTTTTCTTGTACTTCCTAAAGGCAGCTCTTTTCCTCCTTACCTTTTCCATGACCTCCTTGCTCAACCAGATCGGTTTCTTAGCCCTAGCCTTCTTGCTCTGGGCTTTGCAGCAGGTTTTGGTTGCCTCCACTATCCCCAGCTTTATGAGCTCCCACCTCTGGTTAGTGTCCATACTAGATTGAATTCTGGCCAGGTACCCTTTTACCACTTCCCCCATCCTCCCAAAGTCGGCCCTCCTGAAGTCCAGCACTATTGTGCCAGATTCCACTCCTTCCTTGCCCATATCCAATGTTAGCCATACTAAGTGGTGGTCACTCCCTGACAGCGGTTCCTCCACTGTAAGTTCTATCACAAAGTCCCCATTTGCCAGCACAAGGTCAAGGGTATTCCCTAACCTGGTTGGTTCACTGACCATTTGCAGCAGAAAGCTGTCCTGGAAGGCATCCAGCAGTACCTGCCCCCTTCTGTTCCTGGTTGTTGGGGTGCTCCACTCCACTCCTGGCATGTTGAGGTCCCCCACAATCACCACACTACCCTTCTCGCAGGTCCTCCTGATCTGTCCCACTAGTTCCCTGTCTAACTCCTCCATCTGAGATGGTGGCCTGTACACCACTCCCATTCTAAGAATCCTATTCTTGAAATCTGGATTTGCATCCAAAGTGACCTGCATACCCTCCTCCCTTCCTCCCTTACACACTTCAGTCCTTCCTTCACATACAGTGCCACCCCCTCCTTTCCCAATCACCCTGTCCCTACGAAATAACCTTTACCCTGGTACAGACAGGTCCCAGTCATTGTATTGGGTGGCCCATGTTTCCGTGATGGCTGCAATGTTCACCTCTCCCTCTGCCATGAGAACCTGTAACTCTGCAGTTTTCCTCCCAAGGCTCCTAGCATTAAGGATAACCATCTTCCACCCTTTTCTCCCCCTCCCATCCTGTCCTCCTTTCCTAGCATCACCAACAGTACTTGCCATTTGACCTTTGTCATTGTTATGGGGGGTAAGCTCATATGGTTTCCCAATCTGTGGTCTCTGCATATCTCTTCCCCAACTGCCACCCCTCACTCCTAGTTTAAATTCCCAGCTTCTCTATGTACTGCTCCATCCTCTGTTTCAACACTTTCTTTCTTCCTCACTCAAGTGTAGTCTGTCCTTGGCATAGAGACTACTGTCCTCCCAGGTCCCTCCCCACCCCCAACAGCCCATATCCTTTAGCACAACACCAGGTTCTTAGCCATCCGTTAAATTCCTCTATTCTCAGCTTTCTTGTTGTGCTTGCCTTTGGCAGCGGAAGTGTCTCTGAAAAGTTACTGATCTTCCGCCCCTTCACATAATTGTGCTAGTTCTCAAACCTCCTCTGACTGTATCTACTGTCTTGTCAGCCAGGTCGTTTGTCCCAAGATGTATAATTAAATGAGGCTTGTCCCTACCCCTTCTAGCATATTTCAGAACAGACTGTCCCACCCTTTCCGCTGTCATTCCTGGCATGGCCTCCACCCAAATGCGACTATGCCTCTCCCCCTTGCTACCCCACCTAACTCCTCTTAGTATTGAGTCGCCCAACACTAAGATTCCACCCCTCTTATTCCCTGCTTGCTTCCACTCATCTCCCTCTCTCATTTCCAGCTCCTCTTCTTCTTCCTCCTGCACATTATTTCCCCCTTTCACCCCTGTTGCAATTCTCCCAGCAGAACTTCCCCCTGCTCTAGTTTGGTCCAGGCATTTATCAATTATTCCTCTAATTTCATCATTTCCCTCCTCCACCTTCTTCCTCTCTAGCAGAGCACAACTATTTTCTGAAGTCCCTTCACAAATGCCCGCTCCCTCTCTCTTCATAGTAGCCTGTTCTCTCCTTTCCACTCCATGACTTTTGCCACTTCTTCGCCTCCCCTCACAAGTCCCTATCTCCTCCTTCCATCTGTCTTTTGTCTCCTGACCTGGTTTCCCCAGCAATTGTTCTTCCTGGCCTGGGTCCCTTTGTCTCTGCTTCCCTTCTTCTGACCCTCTCCTCACCACTGTTGGCTTAAATCGCCCTCCCTCATCTCCCCTTCTTCCTCCCTCCAGTACTGGGCTAAACCCACCCCCAATCTGCCTTGCCTGTCTTAGTTCCTCCTGCAGACCCTCAATCTTCTTTCTAAGTTTTTCTATGTGGTTGCACACTAAACATCCTCCCACACTCCAGGCAATTTTTAGAAAGATTGGTGCACCGCAGTTGTTGCAGCCTACCACCCTACCCACTGCTGTCGCTGCCCACCAGCGACCCCCTACCCTTCCAGATGCAGGATACCAAACACTCCCCCAAGTCTCCCCTCTGCCTCCTCTATCAGTGCAAAACATTTTCTTTATTTCCCTTACCTCCTTTGTTATACACATTTAGATATATTGAGCAACTGCTTTTTATATTCCTATCCTTCCTATCCACACTCAAAAACAGACTTTAAGTAGACATTGCACAACCTTCTTCAAACTCCTACTCCTTCTTTTCCCAATGTAATAACAATGCAAAGAAGTAATAATGAAAGCTCCGAGATTTGCATTTACTTCCCTTCCACTGCGAGAGCAGTCACCTCTTCGCTTGCTGCTGTTCCTTTCCTGGTATGCCCCTCCTACTCCACACCCTCTGCTATACCAAGTGTTTAGCTCTTGTCAATCAGATTTAACAGGGCATATAATCAAGAGTTGGGGGGGGGGTGCAAAAATTTGCAGCAACCAAAGACAGTAAAGAATACACCACCACTACTTTTTAAATCCTCAATAGCCCAAAAAAAATTCTAAGCAAAGACAACAAAGAAAGTACAGTGTCACCAAAGCCCACAATCCAAGTCTAAAAGAAAAACAGCAATTACCAGTTACCGTAAAGCATTGAATTGAATATGCTTCCTTCCCCTTCTGGCTTCTATAACATTCAAAAATGCATACATTTCTATCTCATCTCTTTACGATTACCATCAAAAGGTAACTACAATCACAATATTCTACATTCTACTAATTCAGATTCTATCACAGAACCATAGCACAATGCAAAAACATCTGCTGCTTAGCAACAACAAACAGGTGACAACATACCAAGTTGATGTAGCTTTTTTTAAAATAGAGCAAAAAAAATGTAATCTTTTAAACCATTAGAAATCAGCAGTCCCAAAAGCACATTGAACCACAAGAAAGAACACAGTACCACACCTCTGCCACAATAACCACAGTTCTAAAACACTGGAGAAATAAGAAAAAAATCAGAGACTGCACAAAAAGATACAATGTACTATAAAGTATTAGGCAATAGTATACTCAGTTGTCCAACAGAGGAAACAAAGTACCCACCAAAACAGACAGAATACCCATAAATGACACGTAGGTTCTCAATATCAGACACCACCAAAGGCACACACATAAATGGTTTAAACTATAGTGTTAAAATTAACCACATCAGAGTAGAAAGATCACACTAAATAAATGTGTTGATCCTTCTGACTTCCAACGAATATCTACCACACAAATTTTATATCTTCCTGGAGCCTACAGGGTTGTCTTTCACAATCACCTAAATTTACATAAAACAAAACAATTTTTAAACTGAAAATTATAGCAAAAAGCACTTAGCTTTGGGAGCTCTTTTCAAACACAGCCACTCAGCTCAGAGTTCTAGAATCTTCTTCTGGTACCTGGCCACATATAACATATAGGTAGCTTGCCTAATAGCCAGGGAAGATGCCAGGTACACTTTTCGTGCAATGGAGTCCACCCTCCTAGAATCTTTGTCCGGAGGTTGAGAGGCCACGGGGATGCCAGCTTTGTTACAAGCTGCAGCCTGCACTACCCCCTCACGACTAGGGTGCCCAAAAAGAAACTCAGCACCACTTTTGGCAACCCAGTATTTCTTCTCTGCCTTCTTTTCTGTAGGGAGCACAGAAGTGGGTGTCTGCAAGGCTTTAAGTGTCTGTTTCTTAAGGGATTTATGGAGTGGCAGCGATAACCTCTTAGATGCTGGCACATCCATAATTTCCCTGTAATCCTCTTCCTCCTTCTCCTCTGTGGATTCCTGGGTAGGGAGGTCGAGGGTCTGAGCCATTTGCTTCATTGAAGAAAAATATGAAGTAAAATCTTCAGTTCCCTTATCAGGGGAATCTGGTCTACGAGGATCTGGGGGAACCTATGGATCAACTGGTTCCCTACAGTCCTCTTCATCATCTTCCTCCTCTCATCTTCTTCTGCCAAGTGTTCTCCAATAAGGTCTGTTAAACTGGGGGCCTGGGTTAACGCAGGAGTATGAATCGTTATCGGTTGCAGTTGCTTTCCAACCAGAACCGGATCTTGCAGAGACTGTATAATACAAATCGCGTTAGCGATGTCTTCTGCAGATGGAGACGCTGGTTATTTCGATTGCGGTTCCTGATGCTTCTCTCTACGTTTTTTCTTTCCCGCAATGGCCGGTTCAGCAGCCATGTCTGTGGTTCTTTTCTTAGTAGAAGAGCTATCGCCCCTTCCAGAGGGCAGCTCCTCCGGTTCATTCTGAGGAGGAACCTCTTTTTCAGTGGCTGGGCCAGCAGCCTTTTCAGACATATTTTCCTGCCGTCTCTTCAACCATCTCTCCACTGTGGACTGAGGAAATTGTCTGCAGATCTCACAGTCTGTCTTGAGGTGTTCAAACCCCCGACAGAAGACACAGACTAAATGTGTATCTGCCTCAGCAAAAGGTTTCCTCGCACTCAGTACAGAGCTGGAAACCTGTAGGTCCCATTCTCTTCTTGGCTTTTTGTGACATGACCCAGAAGAAAACAACTTAAGAACTCACTCTAAATGTAAACCTATATAACTTCTTGTTTTTTTATTTTTTGGTCAGTTACTCTAGCTGCTAGAAACCAGGAGTTGCCGAGGTTAAAAATTCAATCAAAAACCGACTATACCCAAGTCGGTATAGTACAGTTTAAATCAGGTAACAAAATAAAGAAAATTATGAGAGGAAAACCAAAGGAGATCCCGGTTTCCCCTCAGTTAGCAACCGAAAAGAAAAAAAAGGATACTTAACCCTCCAACACTAAAATCTAAATTTCTACCTGAAAACCAAGGACAGTGCTCTAAATACCATACTGGTTAAGAATACACAGTGCAGCTGGGACAGATGTCTCAGGAGAGCTCACTGTAGGAAGGACATCATCACTGCAAACAATCCCAGTTTGTATTTTATCTGCCCCAGTGGAATCCCCTCAAATGTCAAATCCCCACGAATTACTGCTACCAAGGTTTCAATGGAAAAGGCGAACAACGGGGGGATGTGGGCAACTCTGCCTGGTTCCCCGCTGGCGGTCTACTGGTAATGTTAAAGCTCCATTAACTCTTACATAGGCCCAAGGTTCAAGGTAAATGTACTGCAGCCATTTTATAACATCCGGAAAATTAAGGGTCGACAGGGTGTCCCACAAAAAATTCCAAGACACCCTGTCGAATGCTTTCTCAGCATCAAGACTAAGAAAGACAGCAGATATCTGTCTTGTCCGAACATATTCCAGTAATAATAGTGTTCTCTGCACATTATCCGTGGTGTTTCTGTTCTTAATAAACCCAGACTAGTCAGGATGGATTAGGGACTGAACTACTTTTTCTAATCTGGTGGCCCAAATTGCCATAAAGATTTTATAGTCTGTATTAAGAACAGAGATTGGGCGATAAGAAGTCGGGTCTATACCATCTCTCTCCGGTTTTGGAACTGGGGCTATAACCATGTATATCCATGACGGTGGGGGATCCTCTCCTTCTGCCACCCCTCTAAAGGTTGGAAGCAATGTAGGTAATAATTTCGTAAATTTTTATACCATTCTGAGCCAAACCCATCTGGACTGGGGCACTTATTTATCTTCGTTGTTTGTATATGGAAAAGGATTTCATCTGCTCCTATCTGCCTCTCTAATGCTTGTCTTTGTGTTTCATTCAACTGTGGGAGATTTAATTTAAATAAAAATTTCTTTCTCACTTCAGGGCCAGACTCTGAATTGGCCTTGTAAAGGGTTTGATATAACAGGATGCAAAAGTACTACAAATTTCTTCTTCCCTATGTGTTAGCAAGTTGGAGCCAAACTGTCTTATTTTTAGTATTGTGGTGATTTTTTTTTTTTGCATCCGAAGCTTGTGCGCTAAAGCATGCGTTTCCCGTATGCCCCTTCATAATATGTTAAATTTAGATATTGTAAGGTTTGTTGGACCTTCCAGTCCATTAATTTCTGGAGCGCACTCTTTGTGTCCCTAATTTTTTGTCTTAATTCCCCGTCCCCCTCCCTATAAAGCAATTGGTATTGATGGGAGTGCATTCTTCAACTCCTGATATTTCTTTTCCACCCGCCGGCGTTTTGTCGCTGCACAGGCTATAATCTTCCCCTAAGTACTACTTTAATGGTATACCATAGTGTGCTCATTGATGAGTCTTCTATAGTATTCTCCCTCACTGTCTGGGGGACACGTTGCTGTACCATGGTTACAAATTGTTTGTTTTTTAAAAGCATGGAGTTCAACTTCCAAAGGATTGTTTTTGTTGTTTACCATATCTATTCTGAGAGTCAGGGGGTGGTGGTCTGAAAGAAAGCATGGGCCCACTATGTCTCTAACTTTTGAATAGTGCGCACATGTTATAAAGACAGTCTAATCTAGAGTAACTATGTCTGGGTGAAAAATATGTACTGTATATCCCTGCTGAGATGGAAACACAGACCTCCAAACAACTAAAAGCCCCATCTGTTTGAAGGAATTTTTCAAATATCTAAGGGTAATGGAGGTTCTATAACTACTAGGATTACTAGTGTCCCGGTCTCTAGACCAGGTCATGTTATAATCCCCAGCCACTAACACTACGTGTATGTGTGTGTGAGATAGTGGCACTTATTTTTTTCTTTTAACCTAGAAAACAGAACAGTTACATAAGACTTTGCCATAACGGTAGATCTTCCTGAGAATCTCCTCCATTATGCCATGCCTTTCGAAATGTAAGCCATCAGCGTCAGAACCACAAGGAAATTTTTGCTAGCTGGGGGCTAGCCACAATGATGTGCAGTGTTGACACATTTATGACATGGGTGGCCTCATCACTCCTCAGTTCCCAACCACAGATTAGCCTCGGAGGGTCTCTAACCGTGAGGAACCAGAAGATCATACCCAGCACCAAGAATACAAGGAGAGGCACAGGGCTGGAAGCAAGTTGCATGGAGTACGGCTTTAGGCACACCATCTGTTATAACCCTCAATGAATTCAAAAGGGGAAAGGAGGAAGGGTACATCATTGCCTACTGGAGTAGATTCTCTTGAAGATCTACTGTACAGTTAATTTCTTATGTTACTGTGTATCTTCATAGAAGATATCTCCTCAATTAGGCCACACCTTTAGAATGACTCACGAGCAGTACAAAGCAACAGAGAACATGGCATGGTCTGATCTGTGATGGACAGTGAGGCCTGAAACACTTATGAACGTACCTTAATATGGGGACTAGTTTTTAGTACTTCAGTTATCAAAAACTTGTTTTTGTATTTATATTTTTACACACTTTTTTTTCTTACAATAATTTCTTGGAGGCCCATTTTATAAGCACAGTAAGGCATTTGGTGTGGGTTTATCTCCTGATAAGAGCACGTATTGTGCCTTATAACGCACCTGGGTGTGCTCTTATCAGGAGATAACCCACAGCTCGTTGTGTGTTATTGCTTGGTTAATATAATGTGCCAGCCATTTGGACAGGCATTGTTGAAACACAGGAGAGCCCTCTTTCACAGGGGCGAATGAAATAAAAAGCCAAGAGGACTTTCTACAGTCCTTAGTGCGACCAGTTTAGTACCTCAGTGTTCTGTATACATCATACATATGAAGCAGCATTTCACCCTAGTTGGCACGCTCAGAATAATGAACAGTAAGGTGTATCGTTTAGTTTAGCATCAATTCTGATACCATCTTTGGTAGAAACTTAGGATTCATATGCAAACATACTCTGTCTTTGTGAAAAATCAAATAAGAGGCTCACACATCAGAGCCTGAAGCTTTGAAATCCTCCAGGTGGAAGTCATAGCAACCAAAAATAACATCTTCCATGACAAGAAACATAAGCCTCAACTCGCGGCAGGCTCAGAAGCAGACAAAGTCAGTTTCTCAAGTATGAAATTCAAGTCTCAAGCCAGGACTGGATTACGGATGGGAAGTTTTATGTGAAGAATATCTCTCAGAAACATACGGAAGACCTGTAATTAGGCAAGCGTATGACTATCAATACATACTACCATACTAAAATGCCAGCAGAATAGGCCTAATGGTCTTTCGTGTCTGCTCGTTTGGTCAGCCCCCACCCTGGGTGCTGACCTTGCTGTCCCCCTCGCCTTCTCTGGCTTCTCCCTTCCCAGTTCCGGATATTCTTGCTGCATTGGATTTTGCTTCCTGAACCCTTCCCCTGTACCTGTCCCACCCCCTCTTGAACCCCTCCACTGTCTCTGCCTCCACCAGCCCCCTAGGTAGTGCATTCCATGGCTCTACCACCCTCTCAGTGAAGTAGCACCTCCTCCTTTCTCCCCTGAATCTTCCCCCCTCCAGCTTCCACCCATGCCCTCTAGTGGCCCCCTCCTCCTTCCTTCGAAGCACCCTCACTGTTCCTCCCCATTTACCCTCTTCATGTACCTGAAGACCTCATCATGTCCCCGCGTCCCTTCTCTCCCAAAGTGTACATATTTAGCTCTTCGAGCCTCTCCTCATAGGTCCTGTCCCCAAGCCCCAAATCATTTTGTTGCCTCCTCTGACCCTTCCAGGAGGTTAATATCCCCTTATGCGCTCCAAAACTGCACGCAGTACTCCAGGTGCGGCCTCACCAAGCAGTTATACAGAGGGAGTATCACTTCCTCCTTCTGGAGGTGATCCCACTAGCGATGCATCCCAGCATCCTGTTGGCCTTGGCTGCTGCCCTCCTACAAGTCTCAGAGTTGTTCATCTTGACATCCACCACCACCCCCAGGTCCCTCTCAGCCATTGAGACTTGTAGTTTTCCCCCCCCAGGGTGTACACTTGGCCTGGGTTTCTGGCCCCCAGGTGGAGTACCTTGCATTTCCCTGCATTAAACCTCAGGGGCATGGAAACCTGATAGAGCAGCCAAATGCATTTTAATAGAGGAACGCTGCAGGCCAGAGACAGAGAGGGAAAGCAAGAATTCCAACAGAGAATTCACAGGACATGTAAAAGGGTCCCTATTCTGGGAAGCAGACCACAGAGTGAAGTGTTTCCATTTCAGGGAATAAGTATGTCTGGTAGAAGGCTTCAAGCAGCAAGCAGGACCTCAGCAACCTTAAGGGATACCCCATAATGTGTAACTGCTATGTTTCCAGAAGCCATGCATGCATGCAGTTGCAGGGACTTCAGGGACGGATGGACCAGAGATCCCTTGCCCTGTGACAACAGACCCTGACACAGAGGTAGAGGGACAGGATGCTCCACAGCAAGATGGAATTTCCCTTTAAAAGAGAGGAAAGTACAGTTACGTAAGAACTTACCGTAACAGTAGATCTTCGAGAGGAGCTCTTGCAACAGGCAACACCGGTGGGACTAAGCCGCCAGGTGCTAGGACCACATGGAACACTTCTAGCTAGCAGTCTGTGGTGAGGGACTGCACCCGTTTTCCCACAGCTCCACCTCAGTTCTCCTGCCAGAGACCCCAGTATGCCCAGAAGAAGAGAGAGAACCGAGGTGGTTCCTCATGACTGAGGAAAGCAGAGAAGCCAAGGAGGAGAACAGCAACCCGGGTTGGAGGGAGGGAAAGCAGCGCCTGCTGCAAGAGCTCCTCTTGAAGATCTACTGTTATGGTTAGGTTCTTATGTAACTGTACTATCTTACTTCGAGGGGCTCTTGCAGCAGGCAACACCAGTAGGACTGAATCCCAAGCAGTATTGGAACTTACCAAGTCAGCAGGGAGGAGGAAAGAGCAAGCATAGGACATCATGAAAGAAGGCCCTAAAGGACAGCGAGTCCAAAGCCGGCCCTACACCTAGAGACAATGTCCAAACTGTAATGCCTGATGAAGGTATAGACAGAACTCCAAGTTGAGGCTGCACAGGTGTCTGCAGCAGACACATTCTTAAAGGAAGCAACTGAGGTGGCCAAGCCTCTGGTAGAATGGCCTTTAACCTGTCCTGGTAAATGCTTTTGTACTTGCGGTAGCAGTAAACAATACAATTCACTAACCATTTAGACAAACACTGCTTAGAAATAGGGGCTCGTCTTCTAGGAGCAAATGAAACAAACAACTGATCAGACTTTCTGAAAGCACGAGTGCCATCCAGTATAGCTGAAGCCTAGAGGTTAGAATAATGAGCTGTGAATCAGCATGTTGCACCAGCAGACCTGGGATTGATTCCCACAACCTCCACTTGCATACTGTGTGACTCTGAGCAAGTCACTTAACCACCCCGATGCTCTTGGGTCACCCCTGAAAATAGGCACTTGTGCCTAGTGGGCCTTGCCTGGTTACTAAAAGAATAAACAAACAAAACAAAAATAGTAATACCTGGGCACCCGGTGTACATCTAGATAATGAAGTATGGCTGGTTAGAATACTCAGGAGAATACACAGGCAGGTGGATGGATTGGCTTAGTGTGAACTCAGACACCACCTTGGGAAGAAACTTAGGACTGGTTTGCAAAGACACCCCATCCCTCTGAAAAAACAAATAAGGTTCTTTACACATCAGAGCCTGCAGCTTGGAAATGCATGGAATAGCTTACCACAAGAAGTGGTGGCTATGAATACAGTGCAGGGCTTCAAACAGGCATGGGATAGGCATAAGGGAGCAATACAAATGACTATGAATAGATAGGTCACTGACAGAGCAAAGGCCGATGGCACATTTATAAGGTAGAAAAAGAAATGGGCAGACTGGATGGGCCTTGAGGTCCTTATCTGCCGTCAACTTCTATGTTTCTATGTTTCTATGGAAATCCACTGAGCAGAAGTAATGGTACCTAAAAACAACGCTTTCCATGAAAGGAAGTGTAGCTCGCAGCTTGCCACAGGTTCAAAAGGAGGCAACGTAAGTTTTTCCAAAATGAATAAATGATCCCATGGCAGGACAGGGTCCTTAATGGGAGGTTTCAAATGCAAGATAACCCACAAGAAGGTGCGGGAAAGGTCCAATTGGGCAAAGGTTTTGCCCTCAACAGGTGCAAGGTATGCAGAGATGGCAGAAAGGTGCACCTTAAGCGAGGAGTAACCCAAATAAGTCTGAAAGGGATAGAAGGTACTCCAGGATGAGATTCACCGGACAGGTGAAGGGATCCAAGTCTGGAGCAGTGGCCCAAATGGAGAAGTGCTTCCTTCATATTTTAGGTAGCCCTGGTGGAGGGTTTCCTAGCTGCCACCAATTTCATTTTCATTTTTGATTTTTAACCAGGAGATGGACTGGGCACTGCCCTTTTTCAGCCATACCTGACAATGAACATTACAATACAAATTCATATAAACAGTACATCTGCCACCCGGGATGAGACCCCAAAGCGGGCAACAGCTAAGTCTGCAAGAGCCACATATGAAGATGCAGTGATCTGAGGTCCGGATGGACCAGAGTGCCCTGCTCCTGGGAGAGCAGGTCGGCACATAGGGGCAACAGGACTGGAGGCTCCACTGCTAATTGCTGCAACAGTGGAAACCATATCTGATGTGGCCAGTAGGGCACTATGAGAATCATCTCAACCCCTTCTAACTGAAACTTGTGAAGTACCCTCTGCAGGAGTGGAAAGGGAGGGAAAGCATACAGGAACCTCCCTGTCCAAGAGAGGGACAATGCAACACACCAGAAAACACCAGGCCATGGATTGAGCGAGCAGATATTGGGCAGTTCTGTGCTAAGTGGGGACGCAAAAAGGTCCAGCTTGGGACGGCCACACCTGTCGAAGAGGTCTTCGACCACGGAGGTCAGAAGATCCCATTTGTGAGCTCTCATCCTGGACCTGCTTAGACTGTCAGCCAAGACATTTTTGATGCCTGGAACATGTATGGTGGCTAGCTCCAGGTTGTGCTGAATTGCCCAGTACCAGACTCTCATGGCCTCCCTGCAAAGTGGGTAGGAATGAGTCCCCCCTTGCTTGTTGATGTAACAAACCTACTAACGTGTTTGTTTGAACCAAAAGAGGGCCTGGATCAAGGTGAGACTGGAAGGCCTGCATCGCATAAAGGATGGCCCTCATCTCCAGCAGACTGATGTGGAGATGTTGCTCGCCCTCCGACCAGATCCTGTGAGTTTGACGATGGACCAAATTGGCTCCCCAGCCCAGGTCCAAGGCGTCTGTAGGCAGAATCTGTTGTGGGGATATTGTTCTGAAAGGAACCCCTTTGAAGACATTGGAGGGGTTCCACCACCATTCCAGGGTCTGCTTCACCAGAGTGGAGACCAGAACCAGCTGATCAAGGCTGTCAGTGCACTGGTCCCATTGGGCTTGAAGAGTCCATTGAGGCAAAATCATATGCAGGCGGGCTAGGGGAAAGTACAGTTATGCAAGAACTTACCGTAACAGTAGATCTTCAAGAGAGAGGCTCTTGCAATAGGTAATTACATATAGGACTGACGCCGGCAGGTGGCAGGACCCCACGGAAACATTTCTAGCTAGCAGTCCCTGGCGAAGGACCGCTCTAACGCCAGGTGACCGGCGTCGGGAGACATCGGTATAAAGGGGCGGTCCCGGATGCCCGCCTTCCAGTTCTTTTCCGCCACAGGCCAAAAGAGGCCAGACAAGAGAGGAGCGGATATTTCCTTCAATGGAAAAGGAGCTGAAAAACCTAGGGGATGGAGGATGGAGTATTACCTACTACAAGAGCCTCTCTTGAAGATCTACTGTTACGGTAAGTTCTTACATAACTGTACTATCTTACTTCGAGAGGGCTCTTGCAGTAGGTAATTACATATAGGACTGAATCCCAAGCAGTCTGGAACAAAGAAAGGCACCGGGAGGAGGAAAACTACTCCAAAAGGTAGTTTTGGTTGTACAAGTCTCAAGATAAGAGGCCTTGCAAAACAGCCAGCCCGAAGCCTGCTCTACTGTGAGAGGCAATATCCAAACTGTAGTGTTTCGTAAAGGTATGGACGGAAGTCCAGGTGGCGGCAGCGCAGATGTCTGCCGCCGACACATTCTTGAAACAAGCCGCAGAGGCAGCTACTCCTCTTGTGGAGTGGTTCTGACTTGACCCGGAGGGTCTTGTTGTATTTGTCATAACAGAAAGTGATGCAATGAGCTAACCAGTTAGACAGGCATTGCTTGAAACAGCACTGCCTTCCCTTTGTGAGCAAAGAGACGAACAACTGATCAGTCTTTCTGAGATCCTTCGTCCTGTTGGTGTAGTATCTCAGAATCTGGTGAACATCCACAGTATGGAGTAAATACTCCTTTGATTAGAGTACTGCGTAAAAAGGCAGGTAACTCTATGGACTGATTTAAGGTAGACTCTGCTACTACTTTAGGTAGAAACTTAGGATTCGTGCGAAGAACAACTCGTTCCTTGTGAAAAATCAAGTAGGGGATTTTACACATCAGGGTCTGGAGCTTGGAGATTCTTCAAGCCGAAGTAAAAGCCACTAATAAGAGCGTCTTCCACGAAAAAGACTTCAAATCCGCAGAAGCTGCAGGTTCGAAGGGAGGAAGAGTAAGTTTCTCAAGAACAAAGTTCAAGTCCCAAGGGGGAGCAGGAGTACAGATGGGGGGCCTCAGATGGAGGACCCCTCTTAGAAAGGTCTTGGTGACCTCCAGTTGAGCAAAAGCCTTGTCCGCGAAGGGAACATGATAGGCTGAAATAGCCATGTGTACCTTCAGAAAGGAATGGCTGAGACCCAGATCAAACAGATGATGTAGAGACTCCAGCAGAAGCCTCGCTGAACAGGAGAAAGGTTCCACGTTCTTGGAAGTGGCCCAAATAGTGAATCTTTTCCACTTCATGGCATAAGTGGATCTGGTGGAGGGTTTTCTGGCCTCCGCTAAAATCTCCGCCACTTTGGGAGACACTCCAAAACGGGTTTGGGCTAGGTCTGCAGGAGCCATGCATGCAGTTGAAGGGATTTGAGGCCTGGATGGACCAGGGTCCACTGATCCTGGGTCAATAAACCTCGAGATAGAGGAAGAGGAAGAGGGGGATCCTCTGAACATTGTTGTAGAAGAGAGAACCAGACTTGCCTGGGCCAGAAAGGAGCAATCAGAATCATTTGCGCTCCTTCTGAAGTTAGCTTCTGCAAGACTCATGGGATAAGTGGAATTGGGGGAAAGGCATAGATGAATCTGTCCTTCCAGTCTAGAGACAGAGCGTCGCTCCAAAAAGCGCCTCACTCTGGAACGAGCGAGCAGAAGACTGGAAGTTTTGCGTTTGGGGGATGTGAAAAGGTCGACCTGTGGTGTTCCTCAAAGTTGGAAGATACTGTCTAGGACCCATTGGTCCAGTTCCCACTCTTAAGTCAGAGCAGAAGAGCGACTTAGCTTGTCTGCCTGGGGGTTGTTGACTCCCGGAACGTGAAATGCTGTGAGGCGAAGGTCGTGTTGTGTTGCCCAATCCCAAACCCTCATTGCCTCCCTGCATAGAGGGTAGGACCGAGTCCCTCCCTGCTTGTTGATATACCACACCACGCACATGTTGCCCGTCTGGACGGCTAGGTGGCCGGGAAGGATGTATTGAAGGGCTTGGGCAGCGTACAACACTGCCCGAAGCTCGAGCACACTGATGTGGAAAGCTTGTTCTAGCTTGGACCAGGAGCCCTGGGTCCGATGAGGGCCTAGATGAGCTCCCCAACCTTTGCCTGAGGCGTCTGTGGTTACAGTCTGGGAGGCGGGAGGATGAAAGAAAGGAACTCCCCGAAACAGGTTCTCTCGAAACATCCACCATTGCAAGTCTCGCATCATCGGCGAGGAGATCAGAATTGAGTGATCTAGGTCGTCCACTAGCTGATCCCACTGAGAGCGTAGAGTACACTGAGAGATCCACATGTGGAGTCGAGCGCGAGGTACCGTCGGGATAGCAGCCGCCATGAGCCCAAGAAGGCAAGGGACCGACCTCGCAGAGACCATCCTGTGGTCAGACAACAGATTTATTTGGGTCTGAAGGGTGGCCGCCCTGTCTGGAGGCAGGAAGGCCTTGCCCATGGTCATATCGAGGATCGCCCCAATAAACTGTAGCCTCTGGGATGGGTCCAGATGAGACTTGGAATGGCTGATGGTAATACCCAGGCAGGCAAAAACCTGCTGGGTAAGGGGAGAGGAAACGCAGGAGTTCCTCCCTGGATGAGGCCGCAGGAGCCAGTCGTCCAGGTAAGGGAAAACCTGTACTCCCTTGGTACGCAGGTGGGCTGCCACCAATGCCAGGCATTTGGTAAATACTTGTGGAGCCGAGGATAGACCAAACGGGAGTGCCTTGAACTGGTAATGGTCCCCCTGGAACACAAAACGAAGGTATTTGCGATGAGATGGGCGAATAGGAATGTGTAGATAAGCATCCTGCATATCCAGAGCACAAAGCCATTGACCCGGCCGGAGAAGGGGCAGAAGGCTCTGCAAAGAGAGCATCCTGAACCTTTTGTACTCTACGTAAAGATTCAGGGAACTGAGATCTAAAATTAGTCTGAGATCTCCTGTCTCTTTGGGACCAGGAAGAAATGGGAATAGTAACCGCCTCCTGAAGATGAAGGAGGACAGGCGCTATCGCTTGCTTCAGCAAAAGAGCCGCGATTTCCTCCTGGACCAAAGGAAGATGTTCTCGTGAATATGACGACTTCAGAGGGGGTGGCGGGTGGTTTCTGAAGAAACTCTATGGAGTGTCCTTCTGCTATGAGCTGGAGCACCCAAGAATCTGTGGTTATTATCTCCCATCCTGGAAGGTGGAGGAAAAACCTCCGTCCTACCGGTTCCTCCGGGGAGTCCGGAGGCAGTGGGAGAGGAAAGGAGTCAGGTGGTGTGGGGCAGCGCCGCAGCTGAAGCACCCGCTGCTTTTTGGGCGGGGGCCTTGGCAGCTGCAGGGCTCATGCTTGTGGTCCGCCTTCCCTGGGGTTTCGCCTTTGGCTGATTCCGTCTGCAAAAGGGATGGCACTGCTTCTGATGGGGACGGTACATGGAATCAACTGACTTCAGAGTCATCCTCTTCTCTTGCAAATCGGTCATGATGTCCTTGACATCACCCCCCGAAGAGCACTGATCCCTGGAAGGGTGCTTCCTGAATGGCAGATTGCACCTCCAGGACCAGACCTGACACGTGGAGCCAAGCATGATGCTGTAGGCCTACAGCGAAAGCCGAGCTCCGCCCAGCAGTGTCCACTGCATCATATGTTGCACGTAGCATGTGTCAACTGGCCAAACGAGCAGAGCGGACGAGATCAGCCAACTCCTGCTTGACTTGGAAGTCAGGCAAGGAGTCCAGTTTGGCTTCCGCCTGAGTAAGGATGGCCTTCTGGTAGTCCCCCCTGTGGCCGACATAGTTCAGGGCCCTGATCCCCAGTATGGAGGAAGCGTAACTCTTTCTCCCACACTGGTTCAGAAGGCGAGATTCCTTATCAGGATATGACGAGCTAAGATGTTTTGGGTTCGCCGACCGGCCGTGAGCAGCACTAATCACGATCGAGTTGGCACGAGGGTAAGAATCCAGGAAATCAACACCCTCTGGAGCCTGATATAGCCGGTTCGACTTCCTAGGAAGTGGGGCTAAGGCCGACGGCTGTTTCCATATTGTGGTAACAAGGTCGGAGTGAGGCTCTATCCAGGGTGGCACCAGGGTAGGAGCTGTCACGGGCAGATCCAGATGTTCAGCGAGTTTTAGACGCTGAGGATCTGACTCCCGGGAATGCCACTGATGAACCTCCTGGATTTTCCTAATCAACTCAGTAAAAGAAGGATCCTCTGGAGACTACGGAGGAGTCCTTGGCCGGGGCTTCGACGGAGAGCAAGGCTCGTCAACTCTCTCGGAGCAGCCATCGGAAGAGTCCGAGGAGTCCAAGAGTGAAGAGGAGGATGAAGAAGAGAAAGACTCCCTTTCCCGACCCGGGGGAGGAACGGACCCCTTGGGAAGTCCCCGAGGAAGCGTGTCCTGCCCCTCGCTGGATCCAGACAGAAGAACCCTGGAGTCTGGAGGTGGTGAGGGAGTGTGCCGCCTCGGGCGTATGGGAACCTGGGACGGCACCATCGCCGGAAGGCAGCTCTCGACCTCTTTGGTGAGCTGACCCTTAGCCTCAGCCCACCAGGAGGCCAGAGTCTCTTGCAGGTCCACTGGCAGCTGCGAGGGCGGTGGAGGAGAAGGAGGTGGCGGGGATAAGGATACGGGTTGTAACCGTATGGAGCATATCCAAAACCCGGCTGCGGGTAGCCCGTAATCGGGTAGTGTGGCGTAGAGTACTGCGACGTCGGGAAACCCAGCGTTGGGTACTGTTGCGCCGGATACTGCATTCCCGGGTGCCTATGTGCAAGGTAGTGTCAGCTGCTTTACACAGGTGCACAAGGATGGATTAGGGGCACTTACAAATGGGCTAGTGACTTGGTAACCAAGCAATCATATGACCCTGTGCAGTACTATCCTGCTTTACAGGTGCAAATTGGGATTAGCAAATTGATAACCTGTCTAACACTTGCAAAAAAGCTTGACTATTTTGCCTTAGGGCTTTTTAAAACCATTGTAAGTCAACTGAACAAGGAAACACCCCAGAGTTGTGGTTGGCAACGATGCACCTCGGCCCCAAGCCCCCTGCCAGATCCCACCTACCTGCGCCCCATTCCTCTTCGTGCCTCCTCTACCTGGATGATACTGGATGTTTTGGGCACCAGAAGGAGTGGCAGCCCTGCCCTATGGGTATGCCAGGAAGGTCTCTCACCAGGCAGAGGTAGACATTAGCAGAGCCTCGGGAGGAGACCGGGTGGGGGTGGGGGCAGGAGAGAACTGGGGATGACACTTGAGAGAGGCCACATCTCAGGTGATTGGAGGAAAAAGAGTCCGTAAAAAAAGAAAAAAAAAAATTCCCAAACAGCATTCCCCCTTTTGATTTTAACCCAAATCATCTTTTGATAATGCAGCCACCAAACTACCTGACTAACTGCTGCAAGTATTACCAAACCCACTGGTATCAGCTCAGAAAGATGCCCTGAATTTTGTCTCTGTGTACCTAAATACCAAGCTTCAGGCCTGAGGTGCAGCTGGTCGGCCGGGGCTGGCACACCCACCTGAACCAAACAACCACCATGTTCCCCTTGATTGCTTTAAATCTTGAACTGGCTTTCACTGCCAGTGGACTTGAACACAGATAACTACATACAGTATATATATTCCCCAGGTGCAGGGCAATTTCTGCCTTGACTCACAGCTCTGCTGTATTAGTCCTGGGATGGCACACAAGACTGAAGTCCTGGGGTAGATAGATCAGCAGACGCAGAATCAGGCCTGATGCTTAACACCTGAAGGTGTAGAAGCTACAGCTTGGATCTTCAGTGTGACCCAAGGTCTTGCAGCCTGCCCCCCCCCCGCCCACTGCAGGGCATCACACAAGACTCACCAGCCACAAGGGATCCAGACATGGGAGCGTCCTCACGGTCCGGCTCCCCACAGGTCAGAGCACCCCAGCACCTGGGCACAAACCCACAATCCCTTGCCACCAGCAGCCCCACTTGATGGGGGTCAGTGAGCTACCCACTGGGCACATTTAGGATGGATTCTTCAGATCATTTCCATTCTTTCCTCAATTACCTGCTACGGTATGTAGTCAAGCAGTCTCAGCTACCGTCTCAAATATCAGGCTTGGGGCGGGGACGACGACGACTGTGCGGAGTCTGAAAATTCAGGGATTTAACACAACAGCCTCCTGTCTTGCTGCATCTCAGAAGCAGACTGCAGGCACCCACCCAGACAGCACCTGCTCATCCCCCTGCCCCCATAGCCTTTCAGCTCCAACACAGTGGCCTCTTTTGTGCTCTGGCTCACACACAAGTTCAGCAACTCTTTCAGAAATACGTCAAGAAAGTCCCTTTTCTCACCATGCAGGTGCTAGTCGACTCCAGACAGAAGAGGCTCTCTTGTCAGTTTCTTAAGACCTGGGTTCAAATCCAGTTTTCATGACCATTTTCCACAATCCATTTTTCTCTGCTAAAAAAACAGTCCTTTAACCTTGTCTTTCCCTTTTCCTGTTGACGCCTTGTCATTGCCAGGGTCAGACAGAACCTTTTACACTTTTTCATCATTGAATGTTTTTTTCTGCCTTGCTGTGGAGCGAGCGGTGGAGGCATCCAGCTGCCGGCTTGACCCGCCCGGAGGGCAGAAGGCTCACTCAGCTGATGGGGGGTCAGTACAGCTGTTTCCAATCTGCTGGGAGGCTCCCTATGCCTACCCAGCCGGTCCGAGACCAACCCTCCTGGTGCGATTCCATGACAGACCTCCAGGCAGGTCAAGCACGGCCATCATGCTGCTCGTTCATGGCCAGCCTTTTTCCTCCATTATCCACTGGAGTGCGAATGTGCAATGATGTCTGGGCACAATGCGCTGATGTTCTCCACACTCCCCCCCATGTAAACCAGCATTGATAGTGCCCCCCCCCCCGGTCATCACCAGGGGCCGCTACAGCACAGTGAAGTCCCGTTGCCCTCCCCAGGGATAGGAGAGAAGTCATACGGACACTCGATCCTATCCCTCCCCTGCCGACCCCCAACGACCTGGGCTCGTTCCCGAACACGGGTCGCTGGCATAGCACAAGGAGTGGCGCCCAGTGCCTCAACCCTCAGCACTACCAGGCCAGCTCTTTTACACTTTTTCTTACTTTTCTCAGCAAAAACCTTTGATCATCCATGTCTCACCGATGTGGTGCAGATAAAACTGAAGAGGCTTTTTCCCCATCCTCTTGACACAAATCCATTTTCTTAATCCTTTTTTTCTCAGTCCATTTAACCTTTACTCTGAACAATTTCACCGCTGTGGTGCAATTTCTCTGGCAGCAACAGAATACTAGAGATCTCCCTCTCTGCAGAGCTGCCCACAAATCGTTTCTCTGTAGATGGGGAAGGCACAACCAGCTATGGGGGACAGATGGCTAGCAGCCTCAGACAGCCCCACATCCCCACCTTCTCCCTAGGGGCTGGGAAACCCACTCCCTGTGGAGGGGCTTCCGCCAAACTGAACTTAGAAACCAAAGTTCTTTCCCCTTGGGAGCTTTCTGGCAGCTCCCCACTGGCAGGAGCCACTGTCAACCAAAATTAACATGTACAAGGTTCCCGCGACACCTCACTGGTTGCTGAAAAAGGCGCCCAGATTGTCCCCAGTATTTTTCCCTAAGAGACTTCACTGAAGTTCTACTCTTTAGCAGCCTCTTCCCTCTGATGGCCCAACACGAGATTTAGAACTTTTAGTTATTTTCCATCAGGTCGCTAACTCTGAAACTTGTTTTCCCCAGCATCAGACAGGCTGAGAAATATGTGTAGTATAACAACAGCAGGAATGAGGAATAAATGTTCTAGCTCTACCTGGATTAGGTGAGTGGGGGACTACCAGACTACCAAAGAATTATTATTTTTTTATTGTGTCTAGGACTGACAGTGTGTGGTTGTGTGTGTGTGTGTATTGGGGGTTGGAAGGCTGCATGTGTACAGTTAAAACACGATTCCCAAAATTATTAACTAGTACTAACGAGGCAATGCCTTACCACTTCCAGAAAGCATTTAATATACCTGTACACCTTATATGCATTAGTGTAACCCCTAGTTCTATGGGCACCTGGTTGCAGTTAGTAATCCTGTGCAAAAAAAAAAAAAATAGTGCCACACTAACAGGTTAGCACTGCACAGAAGAATGCTTTTTACAACAGTATCAGCCATGCTTATCACAGCGCAGTGCTAATCCTGTTACAGTGGTATGTGGGACCCCATTTTCAGATTAGTGTTGTGCACTCCTAAGTGCTGCACCTGCGATAGCGCACAGCCACAGAAGGTGGTGGTAAATGGCACTCACTCCAGTGAGGAGAGAGTGAGCAGTAGGGTGCCGGAGGGCTCAGTTATGGGACAAGTCCTCTTTGGTGTCTTTATAAGTGGCATAACAGAAGAACTGGAAGGGGAGATGTACTTTTTTGCAGATGACACCACAATCTGTAATAGCGTTGTTGGGTGCAGATGGAGAGAGAAAATAACAATAATACTTTATTTATAATGCGCGCCTTTTGAATACCAAGGCGCAGTACAGTTAAAACAATTAACACAACTAAAACAAAGTCATTATCATATTAAAATATACAGTACAAATCAACAGTCATTGCTACCATATGCTTTTTTCCAAAGGAATGCTTTTGGGGCCTGTTCAAAACTCCCCTCGGTCGTGCACTCCCTAATCCGACGGGGTAGAGAGTTCCAGAGGGACGGGGCTGCGAACATAAAAGCACAGGCCCCAGCAGATTTTAAAGTCACCCTCGTAATCTCCAGCAACCCCTCGTCGGCCAAGCGGAGTGGTCGCACAGGGTGATAAGGAATCAGAAGCTCTTACAGATAGTCAAGGCTCAGTAATAGAGCAGGGACCTTAGAAAACTTGAAGAGTGGTATGGGACATGGCAGCTCGGGTTCAAAGCCAAAAAGTGCAAAATCAAGCATCTAGGGAATAGAAACCTAGAGGCCGAGTATATGCAGGTTACTCACCTGTAACAGGAGTTCTAGGAATGGTATATGTTGTTCATCCACACTGTCTGGCAGGTATCCTTGCCGCTTTAAATCTTGCCGGAAGGTCTTAAAGCTGGTTCCTCCCACCCAACCGGGTGGTAAAACTCTCGGCTCCGCAGCATGATGCCAGATCTGGCCCGCTGGAAGCTCAGGTTGTGCGTCGAAGCCGGGGAGGTCGGATGGGTCGTGTGGATGAACAACATATACCATTCCTAGAACTCCTGTTACAGGTGAGTAACCTGTATTTCTAGGGACATGGATATGTTGTTCATCCACACTGTCTGGCAGACTCCTAGCAGTTCTCTGGGAGGAGGGAGGCAAGGCGCACACCCCCTACTTAGGGAATAAAGACTGGAGAACCGAGGCCCCAAAACCAGCATCCCAGCGTGACTCAAGGTCGATGTGGTAATGGGTGATGAAGGTGTGTGCTGACTTCCAGGTAGCAGCCCTGCAGATATCCTGGATAGGACCGTCCCTGGAAGCAGCCACCGATGCAGCAGTATGGCGGGTAGAATGAGCTCTTATCCCTCTGGGAGGCTCCATGCCCGCCAACTTATAGAAGAGATCTATGCAGGAGGTGACCCACCTGCTTATCGTCCGCTTGGCTGCAGGTCTGCCAGGTGTGGCTTCAGCGTAGGTGACAAACAGCTGGCGAACCTCTCCCCGAATTTCAGCCGTGCGCTCCTTATAATAAGCGGCCTTCTAGGGTCCAAAGTATGGAGCCTGTATTCGGCCTCCGAGGTGTGATTGGGGTAGAACACCGGCAGAGTCAACACCTGGTTAAGGTGAAACTCCGACACCACCTTCGGAAGGAATTTTGGGTGGGGGCGCAGAACAACCTTGTCCCTGTGGAAGACCAGGTAAGGAGACTCGATGCAGAGCGCCTGGAGCTCTCCCATCCTTCTGGCTGACGTGATAGCCACCAAGAAGGCGGTCTTCACGACAGGTGAGAGAGTTCACACCTTGCATTGGTTCGAATAAGCTTGCCCATGAGCTTTGCCAGTACCAGCAGTAAATCCCATGGAGGTGAAGGTTCTCGCACTGGAGGGGAAATGTGATCAAGGCCTTTGAAAAAGCGCCAGACCACCTTCTCCTGCGCCACCGACTGCTCCCCGGCCCACGCCCGGTAAGCAGAGATGGCTGCCAGGTGCACCCTTAGGGTCGTCGACCTAAGCCCTTGCCAAGAAAGGGACCATAAATAGTCCAAGATGCTTGCCAAGGAACAGGAGGAAGGGTCCAAGCCCTTGCCCTGACACCAAATGGAAAACCTCTTCCATTTGAAGGCATAGCATTTCCTGGTCGACTCCTTACGGGATGCCTCAACTACATTGAGGACCTCGTCGGAAAGACCCAAGGCCTGGAACTCTAGCCGCTCAGGAACCAGGCCGTCAGGTGCAGGGATTGAAGGTCCGGATGGAACACCTTCCCCTGATTGACTGAGAACAGGTCTGGGCGAGCTGGAAGCTGCCTCGGGAGCCTGGAGCTGAGGCTGAGGAGATTTGGGTACCAGAACTGGCGGGGCCAGTCTGGGGCTATCAGAATCACCTGCGCCTTGTCCCTCCTTGCTTTGAGAAGCATCTTGTGTATCAAGGGAAATGGGGAAGGCGTAGAAGAGGCCCGGGGTCCACGGCCTCGAGAAGGCATCCCCCTGCAGCGAGCCCTGCTGAGGGGGGCGGGCATGGAACAGCCTCAGCTTCGCGTTCTCCCTGGAGGCAAACAGGTCCACCTGAGGTGTGCCCCAATGGGAGAACAGATCTTGTACTACCTCCGGCAGGAGAGACCACTCATGGGATGCAGCCCCTATCCGGCTTAGGGCATCGGCCAGGGTGTTGGAGGCTCCTGCCACATGAATGGCTAGGAGATCCACCTCCAGGCTGTGCACGAGTGACCATATGCGGAGAGCTTCCTTGCATAGAAGCATGGAGTGCATCCCGCCCTGGCGGTTTAGATAGTACATGGTCGTGGTATTGTCCGTCTGGACTCGGACCACTTGACCCCGGAGAAACGGAGCAAAGGTGGTGAGAGCTAGGCGGACCGCTCGGAGCTCCAGCAGGTTGATGTGGCATCGGGACTCCCGCGGGGACCAGAGGCCATGCAGCCGGTGTTCCCCCAGATGGGCACCCCAACCCATCAGAGAGGCATCGGTCGATAGAGAGACCGTCAGCTCGGGGCGGACAAACGGGATGCCCTCCTGCAGATGAACTGGAACGGTCCATCACCGGAGAGCGTTCCACATCCCCTGGGTCACCGTCACTAGCTGGTCCAATGGATCACAGCGTTGTGACCACTGGTTGGCCAGACCCCACTGAAGAGGGCGCATGTGCCAGCGTGCCCAATGGACCACGCTGGTGCAGGCCGCCATGAACCCAGGAGGCGCAGGAAGTCCCGGGCAGGGCGCAATTGACCAACCAGAAATGATTGGGCAAAGGAGGAAAGAACCTCGGCCCTGTCCGCCGGGAGCCGTGCTCTGGCTCGAAGAGAGTCGAGCTCTGCCCCGATGAAAAGAATCACATGCTTCGGCTCGAGTTCCGACTTGGCCTCGTTGATGAGAAGGCCGATTTGAGAGCAAACCTGGAGGGCCAGATCTCTGGACCACTCCACCTCCTGTCTGGAGGGGGCTGCTATCAGCCAATCGTCCAGGTAAGGGTAAACCGGACCCCTCGGCGCCGCAGGAAAGCTGTCACCACTGCTATGCATTTGGTGAAGACCCTGGGAGCTGGAGACAGGCGAAGGGCATGGCTCGGAACTCGAAAAGGGATCCCTCCGCTCGAAAGCGAAGGAACCTTTGATGTGACGGACGGATAGGGACGTGAAAGAACGCGTCCTGCAGGTCCAGAGAGCAGAACCACATGCCGGGTTCCAGGGATGGTATTATCTGAGCCAGAGTGACCATCCTGAAGGTTCGAGACCTTAGGAACTTGTTTAGGCTGTCACTAGCTGGTCCAATGGATCGCAGCGTTGTGACCACTGTGAGGTCGAGAATGGGGCGCCAGCCCCCCGTCCGTTTCGGAACCAGAAAGTACCTGGACACAAACCCCGGGTCTGAGGGAGGGTCCGCCACCTCCCTGATCACCTCCTTTTGGAGGAGGAGAGCGATGTCGGCTCGGCAGCCGACAGTGAGGCTGCGGATCTCGATACCTCGACAAAGCACGGTTTGGAAGGGCGGGGCCTGCTTGAATTCCAAGGCAGGCCTTTTCCACCACCTCCAACACCCACCTGTCCATGGTAATAACGGACCAGCGAAAGGAAGTGACAGAGCCGCCCCCACGGGGGAACCTGGGGTGAGGTGACAGGGTTGGGGCGACCCTCAACCGTCACTGGGCAGGCTTGGAGGAGGGACCAGCCAAGGGACCTCCTGGGCCTTCCTCCCTGCTTCCTGTTGGAGGAAGCCGGGACGCCTGGGCTTGGGATAGCTCGCGGCTCCGCTGGCCCTGACGCTGCTGGCCGGACGTGCTGCGGGCGCAGAGGGACGAAAGGGCTTAGGCTGTGGTTTGCGGCCTTTGTCCTTCTGAGCGGATGAGACCGAGTCCAAGGTAGCACTGGACTTCTCGATCCTCTGCAGGTGACCTTCCACCCCAGGGCCGAAGAGGTCGGTCCCCAAGAAGGGGACATCCGCCAACTTGTGCTGGGTATCCGAAGTGAAGGTGAATATCCTCAGCCAAGCCCGACGACGCATAGCCACTGCGGCCGCCACAGACCTGGCACATGAGTCCCCAATGTCCAAAGCAGTCTGAAGCTGCTGTTTGGCCACTGCCCTGCCCTGGTCCCGCACCTGCCTAACCGTGGTCTGCAGATCCGCGGGAAGATGAGGGACGACCTCGTCCAGGGAGCCCAACAGGGCGAGAGAGAAATGTGCCACGAGGACGGCCGAACTGGCCTGGCGAAGGCCGAGGGAGGACGCAGCGTAGACTTTTCGCCCGGCACAGTCCAATTTCTTGGACTCCTTGTCGGGAGGTTTGTCCACATCCCTAGCGTTCTCGGCGCCGAAACGCTGTCGGTAACTAACCTCGGCTGAGGGTTAACCAAACCGGACAAGGAACCGCAGGGACTGCATACTCCTGGCCATCCCGGCCGGGCCAAGGGCAGGAAGCAGGGCGCTGCCAGAGCTCCAGCCGACCCACTATGGCCTCGGCCACCGGAAAGGCCTGGGAGGGGAATCCCCTCGGTCCAAAATCTCCGTGAGGGGATACCTGGCCCGCTTAGAAACAGGTTCAAGCTTCATCCCGGTGGACTCCGAGATGAGCCGAAGCAATCCCAGGAAGGATGAAGGGCTATCGTCCACCGACTGTCCTCCTGAGGACTCCAAGTCCATTCGCTTGGAGAAAACGGAGGAATCGCCTTTGGACTCGGAAGAGTCCTTAAAGAGCTGCCTCGGGCCTGAGCCACCCTCCACCTGCCGAGGTCGATCGGGAGTGAGGGTGACAGACAGCCTATGGGGCAGTCCCTGAGCCGACCGAGAATTCTTGGTCGGAGCCCCAAATAACGGCTGTGGAGGCGGAGGTTCCACCGGAATCGGTGGGGCAGCTGGTTTTGGCCGAACAACCGGCCTGGGAACAGGCTCCTCGGATAAAATGAGGGGTTGTTTCGGCCGCTCCGGTGACAGCCACTTAATGGCCGGGGAAGGCGACGGTGTCGGCTTGTTCCCAGTCAGAAGGAGCTGTTGCCACATGAGGTCTTCATATCGTCGACGCAACTTACGTCGAAGCCTCCCCTCGTCCGAGGAGGAGAGGACGGTGGCGGTGCGCTGCTGTGCAGGTGCCGAGACCGCCTATGACGTGGATCGGCTGGACCAACGAAGAAGTCCGAGACCGAGAACCTCGGCTTTCCCGAGGATGGTGCGGGGAGGTGTCGTGGGGAACCGGCACTCCCCTCGGCTCGGAGGGTTCAACCGAAGGCTCCGGAACCGGAGGCACAGACAAGCCAACAGGGTCCTCAACTCCCACCGGGGGAACTGGGGAGAGGGGATTCTCGGTTTCTCCTGCTGACAACCCGTCCAACGGGTCAAGAAAAATCTCGACCGCATCGATGGGAGTCTCGGTCAACTGACCTAACGGGGACACCGTGAGACCAGTGGCCGAAGCCGAGCGGTCGACCGAAGTCGACGGCAGACAACTCAAGGAGAGGGATCTTTCCCGCTCCCAAGAGCGTCGACGGTGGGACTTACCCTTGTCTCTCTTTTTGACCGAGAAAACGGTCCAGCAGAAGTTGGTCCCTCACCTTTAGTAGAGAGGGTAAGACAAAGCTCCTTAAAAGAAGCTGAATAAGAGGCACCGAGAGAGAGCGGGACAAATGCCGAAGCCGAGGTAGAAGCGGCCCGCGCCGCCGCCTCTTCGAGGGCGATCATCTGCTCAAGCTGATCCACGAGCCCGCACGTGAAACGCCGACCGCCTCTTTGACTTCACCGGAGGAAAATGCTTCTCGGGACGCCCCAGTTGTAAACGGGCAGCACGGTCTTTCAGGACGTAGGCCGAAAAGGAAGAGCACAGGTCGCAAGCCTGCGGGTCGTGCTCCAGGCCTAGACAGTAGACGTACGTGGAGTGCGGATCCGTCCGAGACATCTTCTGCCTGCAAGGGCATCTCCGGAAACCGGGAGTCGATTTGTCCATCGCAGCCGCGAGGGAGAGAAGACCGAAGTCTTTTAAGCAAAAAACTTTTAAATTCGAAAAATCGAAGAATTAGGAACCAGTCTTATACGCAGAGCGTTAAGGAGGAAACCTGAGCTTCCAAGCGGTAAGGAAGATCTGGCGTCATGGGGCGGAGCCGAGAGTTACACCACCCGGGTGGGTGGGAGGAGCCAGCTTGAAGACCTTCCGGCAAGATTTAAAGCGGCAAGGATACCTGCCAGACAGTGTGGATGAACAACATATCCATGTCCCTAGAAAAAATGAATGGGGAGGTACTTATGGTCACTAAGGAAACCTTTTATATAACACTCTGTATGCAGGAGAGGATTACTCATTTGCATGGCCGTAGTAGTACGTATGCACATGCACATGATCAGGTTAGCATCAGGGGATGCTGAATAAGACACCCATCCAACCATGCTGTTCCCACATAGTGTAATGTAGCTCTGCACGCTAACCTTCTGAAAATGGGGCCCTAATTGACTAAAAATCCTAGCCGATGCCTCTTAAGATGCAGAAGGTAAACATAAAAAGGTTATCTTGTCTATCTATGTATTGTTTTATCGTATTTCGCTTGCAAAACCTTTATCTGATTTCAAAACATTGTGATGTGACTTAAAACTATTATAACAAACTAGTTAAAATACAGTTTTTTTCCTTTTTTATTTAAATGTTGTCTTTATTTACTTATAAAAACAGAGTCTGGTGGGATAGTCTAGCAGCTTGGTGGTAATTGTACTGCCTCCCATGCCAGTGGCTCAGTTTTTGGGGTGGACCTGAGTTGCATGTGGGTTAGCTTGGTGAGATATGATTGAGCATCTCAGGGAACGCCCTCCTCTCAGCGAGGGGAAGTCTGACCACCCCGCTCTTCAACATCCACATAGCTGAGGAGGCCTGGCAGGGCAGTGGAGTTGCATAAGGGGAAGGGCTCAGGCAGGCAAAAAGCAAGCATGTGCCTTTATATGCAATTGCATCATTGCATGCTTGGCTGCCCAGGGGATGAAACCAAAGGTAGAAACCCCACAATGGCAGAATGAGCCAACAACCTGCCGGAGATTCTGCACTACCAACTAGGCTCTGCTCCTGTCTGAATATGTGTGTCATTGTCAATGGCCCTCCCCCTCCTGGCCCCAACACGGGGGATGTGTGTGTGCGTGGTGGGAGAATCTCAGAGCAAGCACGTCCTGGGGATGGTGGGTGATTGGGCTGGAGATGTCAGTGGACAAAGGGAACACAGGGGGACTAAGAAGATAAAAATCTCTATGGGAAAAAAAATTAAACAGTTTGAGAAGCTCAAACCCCAAAACAGACTGTGAATGCCTCCAGTGAGGCATCACAGTAGTTATTTAGTATAGAAACAATGCAAATTATATGCATATGCCAGCTAAACTCCTGATGAGAACTGGACACTGAAGGGTTGCAGCAAAAATATGTATTTTTGTTTCTTAACCAAGAATCTTTTGTTAAACAAAACATTAAAATAAAATCAAAAACTAAATCAAATCCCAGTCTGTAGAGTACAAACTAGTAAAGCTTTGGGCTTACACTATCACAGCTGAAGTGCTTCCCAAGCATTCAGCTCAGATAAGTTGATGGACTAACACTGTAATTAATTACACATAAATCTGATCAAACATTTAACTTGGAAAAACGCATGCAGCCCCCTATATATATGTTAGGAATATCCAGCGTTAGCTTCCTATATAAATGTGTCTAACAGTAAATGAAGGCAGCACTTTATTTAAAAGAATAAACAACAGCATTTTAAATTAGTTCTAAAGGTTTCTTGTCAAATCACAATGTTCTGAAATTTGATTAAAGGTGCGCAAGCAAAACAAAATGTAAAACCCCACAAAGAAGTAGAATAAGAGATAGCCCTGTTTTGTTTACCTTCTGGTCTGCAGTAAACATCCTCTCATCAAGCCAGCAGCTCCCTGAATGCAACAGGAATTGAGTGCAGAGCCAGGTCATTCGGGGGGGGGGGATTTCAGAATGTAGTCCATTTCAGTATATAGTGTATTTGTTTCAGTATATAGTGTATGTGAAGTTTTCAGTCTACAGTGTATGTATTTCAATACACAGTGTACGTGTTTCACCACGTAGTGTATTTGTTTCAATATATAGTGTATGTGTTTTTTAAAACATACTGTGTATGTATTTCAGTATATATTTCAGTATACAGAGTATGCAAAATTTTCAATAGAGAGGGTAAGTGTTTTTAATATATAGTGTATCTGTTTCAGTATATAGTATATGCAGATTTTTCAATGCATAGTGTATGCATTTCAATATAAAGTGTGGATGTTTCAATATATAGTATATTTGTTTCAGTAGACAGCGTATGTGCTTTTTACAGTGTATAGTGTACGCACGTCAATGGACAGTGTATGTATTTCAATATATAGTGTATTTGTTTCAGTATATAGTGTATGCAGATATTTTTCAATATATAGTGTATGTGTTACAATGTATAGAGTATTTGTTTCAGTAGGTAGTTTGTGTGGATGTTTCAGTCTGTAGTGTATGTATCTCAATAGGTACCATATATGTTTCAGTACATAGTTCATTTGTTTCAGTACGTAGTGTATGTGGATTTTCAGTACTCAGTATGTAGATTTCAGTAGACAGTATATGTATTTCACTATATAATGTAAGCATTTCACCATACAGTGTATGTTTTACTATATATGTATTTCAGTATACAGTATATGTATTTCACTATATTATGTATATATTTCAGTAGATAGTGTATGTGGTTCACTACACTGTGTATGCATTTCACTATATGATGTACTGTATATATTTCACTATATGATATATGTATTTCACTATGTAGTGTGTGTTTTACTATACAGCCAGAAACTATGAATTATGTCCCTAACGGCTTGCCATAGAGCACAGCAAATGCTTGCCAACTTCAGTACCAGAAAAGTTTTAAGTAACTCATTCTTGGCAGAACCCCCAGGCAAAGCATGTCCTGCAACTTTCACAGCCTTCCACAGGCTATTTTGATATTTGTTCATATTGGCCTGGTAATTTGCAATGATTTCTTTATAACTCAGCTTTATTAAAACTCATTACTTCCAGCAGCTTCTAAAATTGCTCAAGTGGATCCAGACAAATACGGATCCACAGATACCTGCGCTTTGCAGCAGGATAGTGGATATCCCGGATACTTTCACCATCTGCCTGTGGATCCAGCTGTTCGATCCTAACCAGGATCCAACACTATCTGGCCCTGGATCCTAACTATCTGCCCTACGATCCGTGGATCCTAACCAGGATCCATCACTATCTGGCCCTGGATCCTAACTATCTGCCCTAAGATCCGTGGATCCTAACCAGGATCCATCACTATCTGGCCCTGGATCCTAACTATCTGCCCTAGGATCCGTGGATCCTAACTAAGATCGATCACTATCTGACCCTGGATCCTGCACCTGTCTTTGGTAGGATATCTGGTAGGATCCAAGTCAGGATACCAGCACTATCTGACAAACAGTGTTATGATCCACAAAAGCATTATCCGAGCAACACTAGTAGCTTCGTATGAAGTCCGAACCATCCGTTGCTTAACCTGTCAAAAAATTGGCCACCCAGGACAGAATAACTGATACACAATCAGTACAGCTTGGATCATTAAAACTTAATAAACTTCAAGCACAGTGGTTCGAACATCTCTTGTAGAGGAGATAAGTAAAAACATGAACAGTAAACATGAAACTGGTAAGATGTAACATTTTGGGGGCACTGAGAGCAACTGGGTGAAGCATAGACAAGCCTATAAAAGAAAAACAGTGCACAATACAATGGGACACAGAGCAAGGGGGGACTGACCAGAGTTATGTAATTTGGCCCCCTTCACTGAGATAGGGTTTGTTAAACACGAGTCCCAAGGGTGCCAAAAGTCCATAAACAGATCATGCCACAGCTGCAGACTGGTGGTGATCCTTTCCATTTCTTGCACTTCTCAAACTCTGCTGACCCAAACAGCAGCCTGTGGGGTTAGATCAGACAGCCAAAGCAGTGTAATACACTATGCACTACTGTTTACAGAATATAAATTAATTTTACCTGTCTGTTTTTAATAGGAGATGACAGTATACCTAGTACCATATTACAAAAGGTATCATGATTTGTGTCACCTGCTGTATAGCGTTTTTAACTGCTGTCCAGTAGCAGAGTAGCTTAGGGCAGTCTCAAAAAATGTGATGAGTTCTACCCCCACAAAGTGTCCAACACATATCCGAGTTGGTTGTTTAAAAAAGTTTAGAAACAGCAGGTGTACGGAAAAGCGAACAATGACTTTCCACTTGAATTCCCTACAATTTGGAGCTGATATGACTTTCCAGCCATCTGCTAATGCTCGTTCCCAGGAAGGTTGGGTGATCTGCTCCCCACTTTCTTGTTCCAATCTGATCCTAATGTGGTTTAATGGAGAATCCGACTTCCCCTGGAGGCAAGTATACATGTCTGGGATATAATGAAACCTAGTCTTTAGAGTTGCCCTCCAATAGGAAAGCTTTTCATCTGGTCCCCTGAGAAATTTGCAATTCTAAGGCCTAGTGAGGCAGAGGCATATTAGTGCTTGCCCATTACATCTGGCCTCCTAGATTCTTCATTAGGAGGCAAAGCACTAGTATGTCTCAGTGCTTTAACCCTTAGGCTGCCGAGAGAATCAGAACGTATAGGACTTCTGGACTGAAAATATCAGTTCGTGGCACAGCAAGGGTTAAATCTAGCATGAGTAGCCACTATGACTACAGAGTCAGTTTGTGGCTATTAGCATAATGAGGCTTAGCAGATGGGGCTGGACACTGCTTACCAGCCTTTCTGGGCACTGTAGGCAGTGAGTTTAGTCTGTACCATACAGCAAGAGTAGCATTCTCTAATGCAGGATACATAGATGGAAATAAAATTAAGGGGGAACAAGGTACTGCCAAAAATTCCATGAGGTTTCTTTTTGCAGTCTTCCTCCTCCACAGCAAAACCCATAGCAGTTTGCATTTGCTGCACTGTGGCTTGGAAGAAAAAATTACTCACCTTAGTAATTGCTTTTCTTCTCATGGAGTCTTGCTATATTATAACATTAGCAGTCAGCCACTGCAGCTGAACTGCCCCGGAGAGGAAGGAGTTAACTCCAGAGGATCTGGAGTTCTACAGCGCGAGGACGCTGTGCCCAAAGCTCTATCTGGCAGTTTCAAATGAAACTGTCAGATCTTTACGAAGCTAACATCAAAGAACAGAAAGTCTGTGTGGAAAAAACTACACTAGCCCATGGCTACCTACTAGTAGTAGTAACAACAATATAAACAACAAAGAAACACTCAGAACCATAATAAAAATTGATGGTATTATGGTTCGTTTTACCACCCTTGACAAGCACATTATGAACCCCCCCTTCCCCCCAAGACTCAAGTCCAGGAAGGGGGCAATATAAATAACCTAAATGAGCATAACCAGATCCCTAACCCAAAGGAAAGAGGTAAAGGATAACTACAATGGCATGACACAGTGCTTGCACCATCCCGCCACCCTACCCAAGTAGAGGTTCTGAGAGGGGGCAGGAGGGAGGGTGGTTATAATATAGCAAGACTCCATGAGAAGAAAAGCAATTACTAAGGTGAGTAATTTTTCTTCAAACACCATGAAGTCTTGCTATATTATAACATTACAGATACACAGCAGTACCTCCATGGAGGAGGGTCAGAACCTACTTAGGAAATAGGCTCTGAAGCACAGCTGTGCAAACCGAGCATCTCTCCTGGACTGGACATCCAGGGAATAATGCTTGGTAAAGGTGTGAACTGTCTTCCAGGTAGCAGCTTGACAAATCTCCAGAATGGGAATGTCCCTAGCAGCCGCTAGAGACGCAGCAGTACCCCTGGTGGAGTGGGCCCTCAATCCTGAGGGGGGTACTCTACCTAGTTTCTGATAACAGAATTGGATAACAATCCACCTTGCAATTGTTCTCTTAGTGGCAGGTTTTCCTTTGCCAACCTCGCCATAGGTAAGAAACAGTTGGAGGGATTCGAACCTATGACCTCTGGTGCGCTCTAAATAGTAGCTTAAGGCTCTTTTGACATCCAAACTGTGCAGTCTCCTCTCACCGGAGGAAGAATGCTCAGTGAAAAATACTGGGAGAGAGATAGATTGATTCAGGTGGAAATCAGAAACCACCTTAGGCAAAAACTTTCTATTAGTCCTAAGGACTACCTTATCTCTGTGGAAAGAGATAAAATCTTCTTCCACTGACAGGGCCTGTAACTCACTTATCGTCTGGCAGAGGTGATAGCTACTAGGAAAACGGTTTTCCAAGTTAAATACTGAGCTCTGCTGAAGACAGAGGCTCAAAGTGGGTTGCATTAACTGAGCAATGCAAATATTCAGGTCCCAGGCGGGAGCTGGTTCCCTAAAAGGAGGGTTAGTATGAAGTAACCCTTTAAAAACTTGAGAACACAGGGTGAGAAGAAAGGAGGCAGGCTTCCTGCTGACACAAAAGCAGAGACAGCTGCCAGATGAACCTTCAGGGTAGCTGGTCTAAGGCCTAGGGAATTCAGATGGACCAAATATTCCAGAAGAATGGGAAGATCAGCAGATTCTGGGATAATCTGCCTCTTAGAGCACCAGATGGAAAACCTCTTCCACTTAGAATTATAAGTGGCCTCTAGTGGAAGGCTTCCTAGAAGCCTTTAAAATATCCATGACACCTTGAGAAAGGTGTAAGTCAGCAATTTCTAGCTCCTCAAGAGCCAAGCCTTGAGGTGGAGGATTTGAGGTCCGATACCACACTCTCCCTGTGCACAGGCCAGTAAGTCGTGGACTCTGGTAGGCTCAGGGCAGGGTGGACTGCCAAGGACAGAAGCAGAGGGTACCAGGGCTGTCTGGCCCAATCTGGGGCAATCAGAATCACTCTGCAAGGTTGAGATCTGATTTTACTAGTACCCTGAAAAGAAGAGGAAAGGGAGGAAAGGCATACAGGAACTTCCCTTCCAGTCCAACAGAAAGGCGTCCAGAGGGACTGAGCCCAGTACTGGAGGCCTGCAACAGAAAAGAGGAAGCTGATGGTTGTCTGGGGCTGCGAAAAGATCTATCTGAGGGTGCCCCATCTGGCAAGACAGACCCCAGCACTTGTGGATTCAGAGCTCATTCGTGATGGCCCTGAGAAATTCTGCTGAGGGCGTCCGCCAGGACATTGTCCTTCCCTGGGAGGTGAACCGCTATCAGGGAGGTGTTCAGGGAGTAGGCCAGAGACCACAACTTCATTGCTTCGGTGCACAAGGCTGAAGACCGAGTGCCCCCTTGCTTGTTGATGTACCACATTGTGGTGGTATTGTCTGTCCTGACTTGAACCACTTTGTTCTGGACAGAATCTGAAAACACCGAAGAGCTAAAAAGACAGCTCTGAGTTCCAACAGATTGATGTGGAGCAGAGATTCCTGAGAGACCACACCCCTGGGTGGCAAGATCGCCAGGTGAGCCCCCACCTAACAGGGAGGCATCCGTGGTGAGGGTGAGGGGTGAGAAATGGGAATGAAGGGAACCCCTGTCTTAAATTGCTCTGGACCTGCCACCAGTGGAGGCTAGGATCAGAGTCTGAGTAACTGGAACCAGCTTGGTAAGGGGTCCTTCCTTTGAGACCAATAGGCCCTCAAATGGAACTGAATGTCCCTCATCTGGAATCTTGCTCCTGCCCGACAGCTGTGGAAGACAGCCATGTGCCCAAGGAGTTGCAGAAAATGCCTTGCTGGTCGAGAGACCCGGAGGGTAAAGGAGGATGCCAGGGCGATGAGTCTGTCCACCCTTTCGAGGGAAGAAAAGCCCTGGCTAACCTTGTGTTCAATTCTGCGCCTATGAAAGTTAGGACCTGAACCGGTTCCAGAACTGACTTTGGTAAGTTTAGCAGGAATCCCAGGAAGTGAGAAGCTGCTGGGTGACTTGCAAATGGGTTTCACCTGACCTGGAGACTGACCCACAATGAGCCAGTCGTCCAGGTAGGGAAACACAGCAACCCCTTGCCTTCTTAAGTGAGCCACTACTACAGCGAGACATTTTGTGAATACCCTTGACAGAGGTCAGGTCAAGGGCATTGCCCTGAACTGGTAGTGGCCTGAGGGCAGTTCGAACCTGAGGTACTTTCGGTGTGAAGGCCTGATCAGAACATGAAAATAGGCATCCTTGAGGTCCAGGGAAGCTAGCCAGTCCCCTGGCCTTAGGGGAAGGCAATATCATTGCCAGAGTCAACATTTTGAACTTTGGTTTCAAAAGATGCTTGTTCAGGTACTTAAATCTAGAATGGGCCTCCATTCTCCTGTCTTTTGGGGTAAGAAAGTATCTTGAATAAAGCCCTTGCCCTGATGGCAAGGAGGAACCCTTGCACTGCTTTGCAGTCCAGAAGAGAAGAAACCTCTGCTTCCAAAGCAAGGGCTTCTGAAGGATTTGCAGGTGGAAAATGTCTGGCTCTCATCTTTGGAAAGTGTTTGAAGCGAGAACCAGACCCTGGCCTATTACCTCCAGAACCCATCTGTCCGCAGAGTTAGGGACAGCCAGTTCGGCTGAAATAGGCCAACCTGCCCCCACTGGTACAGGAGAATCGGCCCTGGGCACCCCATCAGGGTGCCTGCTTAGCAGCAGCCTTAGGCTGAGGGGAGGGGGACGGTCTACTTGTGCCTCGTCTACCCCTGCCTCTGAAGAAACCCCTCTGCGAGACAGCAGAGGAGGCTTGAAATTGGTAAAAGGCCTGCCCCTACCTCTGGGAGCATGCCTTGTGGCATGGCATGCTTCTCCTTAGCCTGGGCACTTTTGTAGGTAGTTCTGTATTCATCCATCTTTTTCATATAGTTTTCTGTTTGCTCCCAAACAGAGAATTTCCCACTACAGGAAAATCCATAGCCTTTGACTGGGTATCTTGGGACAGATTAGTGCATCTGAGCCATGCCAACCTACGGAAAGCTACAGAAGTGGCCATGACCCTAGAGGAAACATCATTAACATCAACAGCAGTATGAAATTGAACTTTAGAGGCTTCAATGCCATCAGCAGCCACCTGTTCCAACTCACTAGCCAGCTGGCCATGGGCCTGCTTGGCTAACTGCAATACTATGACCCACCTAGATTTCTGATATCTAGCCACATAAGCCATATAATTTGCCTGCCTGAGTCCCAAAGAAGCTGCCATATACTGTTTCTTCGCCATGGCATCAATCTTCCTGGAATCCTTATCAGGAGGATGTGAGGCCAGAGGAATATTAGCCTTGTCACAGGCTGCAGCTTGTACCACACCTACATGACTACACTGTTCAGTAAGGAAGTCTGTATCCGAGCCTGACAAAGTATACCTTCTGTCCATTTTTTTATCTACAGGAGGGACAGAATGAGGATTTTTTAAAATCTTTGTTGTTTGCTTCCTAAATGACTTATGCAAAGGAATAGACAACCTCTAGACTCTGGAATATCCATCATTTCCACATAATCAGGCTCCTCTTGCTCATCCACAGCCTCCTCTAAAGGAAGCTGGAGGGTTTCTGCAACCTTTTGTAAAAATAAAGAAAGAAGGGACTCAGACAGAATAGGAGGAGATTCTAAAGGTCTGTCTGGAGAAATGTCCGGTTCAATGGGCACGTCCAGACCCCCAAGCCACACATATATTGATCAAATTCCTCCTCCCCTCCTGTGGTTCATAAAATCCTCAACTTCAAAATCCTGAACCACTGGGACTGAAACGAACCAACCTTTTACCAACTGTTGGTGGTTCTACAGATCCCTGAGACAGTGACTGGACAATCTGAATGGCTTTAGCTATCTCTGCAGCAGTTGGAGACACAATTTTGGACCCCAAACCTACTGATTTCCTTGTCTTTTTACTCGGGACTGGTTCCTCTGAACCAGCCTTCCTTTTGCCCGAGGAAGTCTCACCCTGGTCAGAGGGCACTCCCTCTGGTCCAGTGGGTACTGGACCGGGCTGGCCATCCGGGTCAGCGGACTTTTTGGCCTCTCGGTCCCTGAGCCGGCCCAATCTCTTTTCCAGGGTGGCTGCAGGGAAATTTTTACACACCTGGCAGTCTGACAGGAGGTGGTCAGCCCCCAGACAATAAACACAAGTGGTGTGTGGGTCAGCCTTGGCAAAGGCCTCCCCACAGACATCACAGTGTTGAAACCCAGTGGGCCCGGTTTTTCTTTTGGGTTTCTCAGACATAATGCCAGCCTAACCAAAACTTGCCCTTTTGATGGCAGTGCCAGGAAGACACCCTTATCGGTTCCTAACCGTGTCGAGGTATTTGAAAACCGTTATAATTCTGTTTTTTTAGAACCGATAAGAACGGAACCGACTCTAAAACCCACTGTACACTTTTAAATGTAGAAATAACAAACCGATCGGTTCAAAACCGAACCGATAATTAATTTTCCACACAGACTTAAAATTTAGTACTTACGGTTACCAGATAGAGCTTTAAAACCGAAATGCGTAAAATAATGACTTTTGCGGTTCAAATGAACTGAAAAATACTCGCTGAACCAGAATGAACCGAGCTGAAGGAGCTGATCTCCGGAGCGACTGTTCAGTGAAGCGGAGTAAAGAATCTGACAGTTTCATTTGAAACTGCCAGATAGAGCTTTGTGCACAGCGCCCTCGTGCTGTAGAACTCCAGATCCTCTGGAGTTAACTCCTTCCTCTCCGGGGCAGTTCAGCTGCAGTGGCTGACTGCTAATGTTATAATATAGCAAGACTTCATGGTGTTTGAAATTAAGATTCTTAGGAGGAGATCTCAAGGTATAAACCACAGAGAACTCACTGCAGGATGAGATGGTAGAACTAGATTGAGGTGGCGTGTAGTGTTCTCCCTCAAACTCTCCTTCTAAATCCTTCTCTAACACCGTGAGGTCAGGATTATATTCTGCCTTGTCATCTACATCCCTACTGATAACAGGAACTGCAATGTGCACATGAGACGCTGGTGGCTGCTGAGAAAAACAGGTTACTCACCTGTAACAGCAGTTCTAGGAGTGGTATATGTTGTTCATCCACACTTCTTGGCATGTCCCTTTCCCCTTTAAGGATCGCCGGAAGGTCTTCAAGCTGGCTCCTCCCACCCACCTGGGTAGTACAGCCCTCGGCTCCGCCCTTTGACGCCTGATCTTAGCCTGCTGGAAGCCAGGTTTGTGAGTCACAGCTGGGGAGGTCGGGTGGCTCCGTGTGGATGAACAACATATACCACTCCTAGAACTACTGTTACAGGTGAATAACCTGTCTTTCTAGGATCGTGGATATGTTGTTCATCCACACTTACTGGCAGACTCCTAGCAGTTCTCCGGGAGGAGGGAGGCAAGGTGAACACCCCCTACTTGGAAAACAGAGACTGGAGAACCGAGGCCCCAAAACCAGCATCCCGGAGTGACTCCAGATCGATGTGGTAATGGGTATTGAAGGTATTTGCTGTCTTCCAGGTGGCAGCCCAAAAGATTTCCTGGACAGGGATGTCCCTGGAAGCAGCCACCGACGCAGCGGTATGGTGGGTAGAATGAGGTCTTATCCCTGTAAGAGGCTCCTTGCCCGCCAACCTACAGCAGAGATCAATGCAAAATTTAATCCATCTTGCGATCGCCCGCTTTACTGCAGGTCTGCCAGAAGCGGCTTCAGCGTAGGTGACAAACAGCTGGCGAACCTAGCCCCGAATTTCCGCCATCCTCTCCCTGTAATAGGACAGAGCTTGTCTCAGGTCCAGTGTATGGAGCCTGTACTCGGCATCCAAGGTGTAGTTCGAGTAGAACACACGCAGAGTCTACACCTGGTTAAGGTGAAACTCTGACACCACCTCTGGGAGGAATTTTGGGTGGGGCGCAGGACAACCTTGTCCCTGTGGAAGACCAGATAAGAGTCCACTGAGAGTGCATGGAGCTCCCTGTCCTTCTGGCAGACGTTACAGCCACCAGAAAGGCAGTCTTCCACGACAAGTGTGACATCTCACACTTGTGCATCGGTTCAAATGGCTTGCCCATGAGCTTTGCCAAGACCAGCAGTAAATCCCACGGAGGTGGAGGTTCACACACCAGAGGGGATATGTGATCAAGGCCTTTGAAAAAGCACCAGACCACCTTCTTCTGTGCCACCATCTGCTGACTGGCCCGCGCCCGGTATGCAGAGATGGCTGCCAGGTGCCCCTTAAGGGTCAAAGACCGAAGACCTCCTTTGGACAGAGACAAACGTAGTCTAAAATGCTAGCCACAGTACAGGACAGAGGGTCCAGGCCCTTTCCCCTGACACCAAATGGAAATCTTTCTCATTTGAAGGCACAGCACTTTCTGGTCGACTCCTTCCTGGATGCTTCCACTACTGTGAGTATATCCTTGGAGAGACCCAAAGCCTGGAACTATAGCTGCTCAGGTACCAGGTTGTCAGGTGCAAGGATTGAAAGTCCGGATGGAGGACCTTCCCCTGATTGACAGATATCAGGTCCGCGTGTGATGGAAGACGCCTCGTGAGCCTGTTGCTGAGGCTGAGGAGATCTGGATACCAGAACTGGTGTGGCCAGTCTGGGGCTACCAGGATCACCTGTGCCTGGTTCCTCCTCACCTTGAGGAACACCCTGTGAATCAAGGGAAATGGAGGAAGGCATAGAAGAGGCCTGGGGTCCACAGCCTCGAGAAGACATCACCCTGCAGCGATCCCCACTGAGGGGGTGAGGTGTGAAACAGCCTTAGCTTGGTGTTTTCCCTTGAGGCAAACAGGTCCACCATCGGTTGGCCCCAGTGGGAGAACAGGCTGTAAGTTATCTCTGGATGGAGAGACCACTCGTGGGATGTCTCGCCTATGCAGCTCAGGGCATCCGCCAGTTGATTTGAGGCTCCTGCCACATGGATGGCTAGGAGATCTGCCTCCAGTCAGCTCACGAGTGTCCAGATGCGGAGCACTTCCCTGCACAGCAGCTGGGATTGCATGCCGCCCTGCTTGCTGAGGTAGTACATGGTCGTGGTATTGTCCTTCTGGACTTGAACCACTTGACCCTGAAGCTGCTGAGCGAATGCTGTTAGTGCCAGTCTGACCGCTCTGAGCTCCAACAGGTTGATGTGGTAACGGGACTCCTCAAGGGTCCAGAACTCGAAGGCCCTGTTGTCCTCCATGTGGGCTCCCCAGTCCATGAGAGAGGCACTGGTCGTGAGGGATGACCATTGGCTTGGGGAGGACAAATGGGATCCCTTCCTGTTAACTGGTCTAGGACGGTCCACCACTGGGAGCATCCCACATCTTCTGGGTCACAGTGATCAGCTGGCCGAAATGACCAAGGCACTGAGTCCACTGGGCGGCCAGCTCCCACTGAAGGGGGTGCATATGCCACCTGGCCCAACAGATCACAGTGCTGCAGGCCACCATGTAACCCAGAAGGCGCAGAAAGTCCCGGGCAGGGCGCAATTGCCCAACCAGAAATGACTGGGCAAAGGAGGAGAGAACCTCCGCCCTGTCCACTGGGAGCCAAACTCTGGCTCGGCGAGATTTGAGCTCTGCCCCGATGAAGCACATCACCAGAGAAGGCACGAGCTCCGACTTGGTCTTTTTGATCAGGAGGCCAAGTTGAGAGCAGGTCTGGAGGGCCAGATCCCTGGACCTCTCCACCTCTTGCTGGGTGGAACCTGCTAAGAGCCAATCGTTGAGGTAAGGGTATGTCCTGACCCCTCGACGCCTGAGGTGGGCTGCCACCACTGCAATGCATTTGGTGAAGACCTGTGGGGCTGATGACAGGCCGAATGGCATAGCTCAGAACTCGTAAAGGGTTCCCTCTGCTCAGAAGCGGAGGAACCGCTGGTGAGACGGACGGATTGGGATGTGAAAGAATGCGTCCTGAAGATCCAGTGAGCAGAACCACAAGTTTTGCTCCAGGGATGGTATGATGTGAGACATAGTTATCATCCGAAAGGTGTGCAGCCTGAGATAGTGATTCAGGTCGTGCAGATCTAGAATGGGGCACTAGCGCCACATCCGCTTTGGGACCAGGAAGTACCTGGAAATGAACACTGGGTTGACTGGAGGATCTGCCACTCGGACCACTGCCTCCTTGAGGAGCAGCTGGGCTATGTTGTCTCTCAGAGCTGACTGAGTGTTGGCTGATACTCTCTCCTACCATGGAGTGCGGGCCCGGCTGGGTGGGTATTGCTCGAATTCTACAGGCAGACCCTGGCCGGCCACTTCTAAGACCCACCTGTCTGTGGTAAAAGCGGACCAAGCAGAAAGGAAGTGGCGGAGCCGACCCCGCATGGGAGGACCCAGAGCTGGCATGACAGGAATAGGGGTGGCCACCCCTAACCCGTCACTGGGCAGACTTGGAGGAAGATGGTCCAGGGCCTGAACCCCAACCTCCTCTGTGGGCCTTGGGAGGTCTGGGCTTGGGGGCACCAAGCCTGTGCCTGCTGATGCTGTCCTCCCTGAAAAGAGGACTGCTTGGCCACTGAAGCAGAGTGCCAAAAAGGCTTCTTCTTCTGCTGCTGCTTCTTAGGGCCAGAACCGCTTTGAGCAGAAGTAGCAGAGTTCAAGGTGGCATTGGACTGTTCAATTCGCTGAAGGGGATCATCCACACCTGGAACGAACAGATCAGTGCCCAGGAAAGGAAAATCAGTATGTTTGTACTGGGTATCTGCCATGAAGGTGGAAAGCCTCAGCCAAGCCCTGCGGTGTGAGGCAACCACGGCTGCCACCTAACGGGCGCATGAGTCCCCAATGTCCAGAGCCATCTGAAGCTGCTGCTTGGCAACAGCACGACCTTGATCCCAGACCTGCTTGACTGTAGTCTGAAGGTCCGCAGGGAAATGTGGGAGAACTTCGTCCAAGGACCCTAGAAGGGCATGGAAGAGGTGCGCCATGATGACGGCCGAGCTTGCTTGACAGAGGCCTAAAGAGAAGGCCCCACAGACCTTCCTGGCAGAGTGGTCCAGTTTCTTGGACTCCCTGTCTGGGGTTCTAGCGATGTCGGCAGAACTGCCTGTACTTCTGAACACAGAGGCGGTCACAAGGCTCTCGGCTGAGGGATGTTCTATAAACCCTGAGAGGGACCCAATGGGCACCACATACTTGCAGGCCATCCGGGCAGACGGCACTGGGCAGGAGGCAGGATGCTGCCAAAGCTCCAAGGCCAGGCCAACAATGGCTTCGGCCACAGGAAAGGCTTCCGTCGCGATAACCCCTCTCTTGAGAATGTCAGTGAGAGGGTACTCTGCCTGTTTCTGGATTAGTTCCAGGGGCATCCCCATAGATTTGGAGATGAGGCGGAGAATCCCTTGAAAAGACAAAGGTCCTTCCTCCATCGACAGATCACCGGCCGACTCATCATCCCGCTGGTGAAGGTTGGTGTCATCTGAATCCAAGGTATCCGGATACAACGGTCGGCCACCAAGGTCGCCCTCAACGTGCCAGGTGTGAGGGTGACCGACATCCTGTGAGGAAGGCGCAAGATTGACTGAGCTTCCTTCGTAGGTGCCCCTCCATAAGGCTGTTTAGGTGGCGGCTCCACCACAATCGCTGGAGAGACTGATATTGGCTGAACCGGAACGGGTTTAGTCGGCTTTGCGGGCAGGGGGAACCGATTTCACCAGTTCCAGAGGAGTCTGCTTCGGCCTAGGAGGTGAAAACCAAGTAATGGCTGGAGTAGAGACCGTGGTCAGCTTCTGTCCAGACAGCATCAGCTGCTGCCACATCAGATCCTCATAGCGTTGGTGGAGCTTCCAACGAAGCCTCTCATCTGAGGAGGACAAGGATGACTGATGGCATTGCCTCTTTTTGGAGCACTTGTGTGTCTTCCTCAGCCTTTCAGTCGAGGGGGTCTGAGATCTCGACCTGGATTGGACTGGCCAAGTCGGTCGCTTGGGAGACACTGGCAGGACCGGTGACTTCCTGGGATCAGCGGCCAGTTCCTCGACAGGATCCCCAACTGGTTGGGTCTCCTCACTGGGAAAAGACAGGACCGGAATCCTACCGAGGGAGTTGTCGATCAGAACGAGCGACAACAGATCGACGGGATCGAGAACGATCTCAACCTTGTCGATCGAGACCTCAGTTGACTGACCAGATGGCAAGACCGAGAAGCCAGTGGCTGAGGTGGCAATTCCGACAGCAGTTGATACTGTCAGTTCCTGGGACAAAGATCACTCACGATCCCAAGAGTGTCTTCACCCGAGATGAAGACAGATTTGGATCCTTATCCCTCTTACGGGACCAAGAGGAGCGAGAGCCCGCAGGTCCCTTGCCCTCAGTGGGGAGAGAATGGCACAACTCTTGGAAGGAACCCGAAAAGGTAGAGCCCAAGTTGAGAGGAACGAAAAACAACCAAGAGGAAGACTCTGCGGCCCATGCCGCTTCTTCTTCGAAGGCCTGCATTTGCTCCAGCTGTTCGGCAGATCCCGCAGCCGTGGAGACCGCCCACCGGGCCTCTTTAGATTTCACTGGAGGATTCTGTTTTTCAGGCATGCCCAATTTGAGGCGTGCGAGACAATCGTTGAGAACATTCGGGTGAAACGCGAGACACATCTCAAGTCTTGGTGTCATGGCGACACCCAGACAATAAACACACACAGTATGCGGATCAGTGTGTAACATTTTTTGGCCGCACGGGCACCGGCGAAATCCAGGGGAAGATTTATCTTCCATGATGGAACAATGAGAATCACCGTTGATAACTCGAACGAGTTGAAGTTTCGGAATAACTAAAGGTTTTGAAGCCAGGGCCTACACAAAGCCAGAGCAAAGAGGAGGCAACCTCAATCTTCCAGCGGAAAGGAAAATCTGGCGTCATGGGGCGGAGCCAAGGGCTATACCACCCGGATGGGAGGAAGGAGCTAGCTTGAAGACCTTCTGACGATCTTTAAAGGGGAAAGGGACATGCCAAGAAGTGTGGATGAACAACATATCCAAGTCCCTAGAAAAAAGTAATACTGTGATGTGCAGTTAGCAGCGTCAATAGTATTTGAGAGCTTAGAAGCACACAGCTGCCTGCATAAGCCAGGCAGAATGCATCCAATCAGGTATCAGCTCTGAAAATGACACCAGCACAGTTTTAGAGTTGATGACAGACCCTGGCACAACGACGACAGTGTCCTACTGGCCATAGTAGTTACGGCAGCATCTAAGCCAAACCCTGACCTTGGGGTCTCATCGATGGTCGGTGGTGGTGAGGGCTATAGTCAATGCCACCAGAGCGGTCAGTGACGCAGTGGAATTACTTTGTCTTACTGGTGAATGGGACTTCACTGGTAAAGTAGATATTTCTTGATCTCTATGCTTATGCTTTTGGCCAGACAATGAGGAGGACCATGACACCAACCGTTCCCTGTCCCGGTCCTTCGACAGCCGCTTCTTGGCCGGCGGCGAGGCTACTACAGATTTTGGGCCCTGTTCCTTCTCCATGGCTGTTAAAAGTTTTAAGAAAGTAATTTTCTAGAGCTTTCTTGTGGCTCGCCTTGTAGCCTGGTTGAAGCTCTGGCAAATTTCTTGTGCGAAAGGCCCAAGCAGCACAAACTATGCATGTGACTTCTTTGTAAATTTTCTCTCTGTACTTACAATATGAAATAGTGTCTTTCAATTTTGGTGGCACACAGAGACGATGAAATACACTCACAATAATTGTGAAAAGAATAAATGGCAACGGCTAGCTGATGACATTTCCTCCAGTAGTTCCGACAAGGATGACCAACAGCAGGAAAAGAACTGAGAAGTGATGAGGCCGCGCACATTTATACAGACGCCGCTACAGCAAAAGTTTCTGTGTGGTCTTAGTGCCTGATGGCTACAGTTCCAAAGATGTGGACTAATGAGAAGATATCCTTGAAGAAGATGTACCTTATCTGTACAGAAAACAGTATATGAAGGACCTGTGACCAAAGCATGAATTTCAGACACTCTGTGAAGAAGTGAGAGCCACCATAAATGTTGCTTTCCAAAGTAACTAAGTTACAAGTTGCAATAGGCTTGATGGACTTATGAGTGAGCGTATCCAGCACAAGGTTGATACCCCAGGGAACCAACGGCTTCCTGATGGGAGGCCTTGTGTGCAAAATACCCTTGAAGAACTTCCTAAATAGTGGGAGCTGTGCTAGATGGAAGGTACCCATGGGTCTGTCATATGCTGAAATAGACCATAGGTGGACCTTATCTGTGTAATACTGCATGCCAGCATTAGAAAGGTACACTAAGTACTCTAGAACCTTGTCAAGAGTGCTTGGAGCAGGATTCTCTGTTCTAGGCATCATTACCACACTCTCATCGTCTCTCTGCAGAGAGGGTAAGAGTTTGCTCCTCTTTGCTTGTTGATATAGTACATGACAGACTTGTTGTCTGTCTAGAGGAGAGCTGTCTTTTATCTGATCAAGTCCACTGGGACTTTTAGATCATACTGAACCGCTTGCATCTCCAGCACACTGATATGTAGATGAGTCTCTGACGGGTCTTAGGCACTTTGTGCCTGAAAGCCCTGCCACACAGAAACACAGAATTTGACAGCAGATAAGGACCGCTTGGCCCACCTAGTCTGCCCATTTCCCTACCGAATGGATAAGCTGCAGATCCTAGTTAACCTGTCTGTCTATCTAGCTACATGCCTATCTACCTATCACTCTGTCTGTCTAGCTTTTATTTTTTTACAGTTTTTGGCCAGGAAGGACACATTAAGCTAAGACTTGTTTGCAGGTGCATCTTGGGAGCAGACGGAAGTTAAATCTGCAGTGTAATGAACAGTTTTTTTAAGAATTAATTTGTAATAAAAATGTTAAGTCTGTCCCAGCTGATTATGATTGCCCCATTGTAATATATATATTTTTCCTTTTACAGGCTTATGCAACTTGCCGACCAGCACAGACCCTCGTCAGGATCGCCATTTGTAATCAAGATGGCAATATGGTTTAGAGTTGCTATGATAACCATAACGCATCTCTGATTTCCCAAAATGCATTGTTTTGCTGTTTTCTCTGCGCGTTCACGATACTCATTTACTTCATTTAATAATGGCACAAAAAAAGCAACAACCAAAGCCATACACACTTCAGAGCACTCACAAGAATGCACACAAAATAAAGAACACATCAAATAATATGTCAATGCAGTGCTTACATTAAGAGCCCCCTCAGCAGCAGACAGGTTGAATGGTTCAACATGTTCACACAGTGGCTCCAGGGTACCAGGATAAAGTCCAATTTTAGACACAAATCCAAGAAATGGCCTAATAATCCAAAAGAGTGCTGCTGCTGGAAAAACACAGATTACTCGATCCACACTGGAAACTGTTGTTCAAAATCAACTGGTTTCAATCTGTCCCCCCCCCCCGATAACAGGAACACAGAAGCTGACGGCAGATAAGGACTGCAAGGTCCATCCAGTCTGCCCATTTCTTTTTCTACCTTATAAATGTGCCATCTGCCTTTGCTCTGTCAATGGCCTATCTAGTCATACTCATCTGTATTGCTCCCTTGTGCCCATCCCATGCCTGTCTGAAGCCCTGCACTGTATTTATATCCACCACTTCCTGAGGTAGGCCGTTCCATGCATCCACCACCCTTTCTGTGAACAAAAAAACTTCCTCACATTACCTCTTAATTGGCCTCCCTCTAATCTCATGCTGTGTCCTCTTGTCCTGCTATTTTTCTTATATTGAAACATGTTAGACTCTTTCACCTTGTTAATGCCCTTAAGGTGTTTGAATGTTTTGATCATATCACCACTCTCCCTCCTTTGCTCTAGGTTATACATATTGAGCTCCGTTAATCTGTCCTCATATGTTTTCTGATGCAGTCCCTGCACCATTTTGGTTACCCTTCTCTGGAATGCCTCAATTTGATTAATGTCCTTGTGAAGGTGTGGCCTCCAGTACTGCACGCAGTACTCCAGATGGGGCCTAACCAGTGTCTTGTAAAGAGGGATTATTACCTCCCTCTTCCGACTTGTGATACCCCTACTAATACACCCCAACATCCCCCTAGCCTTACCTACTGCTTTAGTGGTCTGCTTGGATCATTTCAGGTCATCAGTGATGATGATGCCCAAGTCTCTTTCTTCCCTTGTGACTGCCAGCAACTCCCCTCCCAGCCTATAGGTGGCTTCACGGTTTCGCTTCCCTATGTGCATGATCTTGCACTTCTTTGCATTAAACCCCAGTTGCCACTCTTCTGACCATTTTGCTAGTTTATCTAAATCTCTTCTCATTCTGCCCACCCCATCTGGATCATCTACTCTGTTGCAGATCTTGGTGTCATCTGCAAACAGACAAACCTTACCCTCCAGTCCATCTGCAAAGTCACTGATGAAGATATTGAAGAGGACTGGCCCCAGGACTGATCCCTGAGGTACCCCCACTTGTGACTTGCATTTCTTCTGACTGTAAACCGTTTACCACCACTCTCTTGTTTTCTGCCCGTCAACCAGTTTGCCACCCAGTTGACCAACTTCTGACCACCCTGAGCCTACCCAGCTTATTAATCAATCTTCTATGTGGAACAGTATCGAAAGCTTTGCTGAAGTCAAGGTAGGCGACATCAACTGCTCCCCCCTTGGTCCACCACTCTGGTTACCTAGTCAAAGAAATCTATATTAGTTTGACAGGACATGCTGTCTTGGATCCTGTGCTCCTATGGATTCCAGGTGTTGCATGATCCTTTCCATAAGGAGTGCTTCCATAATCTTGCCCACTACTGAGGTAAGACTGACTGGTCTGTAGTTCCCTGCTGCCACTTTTGTGGAACGGGATCACATGAGCCCTTCTCCAGTCAATGGGACCTCTCCTGTGCTCAGAGACTCACTAAACAGTTCTGATAATGGTTCTGCTACTTCCACCCTTAGCTCTTTTAGTACCCTGGGATGTATGCCATCAGGTCCCATTGCCTTGTCCACCCTGAGCTTATCGAGCTCTTGCAGGACCCTTTCTTTTGTGAAGGGACTAGTGTACACCTCCCTCCTCCCTGTGTCCATGGTGCTGAGCTGTGGGCCCTGCCTACCTTCTCTTCAGTAAATACTGAGCAGAAGTATCTATTTAGGATAGATGCTTTTACATGGTCCTCCTCTTCACATGCCCCCTTAACTCCTTTGATCTTAGCAATACCCCCTCTGGACTTTCTCCTTTCGCTAATGTAGCTATAGAAAGTCTTGTCACCTTCTTTTACTGTTTGTGATAGTGTTTCCGGTAAGTTTGGTATGCCTCCTTATCTTCATCCTGCTGCGTTCCCTTATATTTCCTGAAGGCCAGCCTTTTGACTCTGACCTTTTCTGCTACTGTTTTTGAGAACCAAAGTGGTTTCCTTCTTCTTTTGCACTTCCTTTTCTCTCTAACACAATGGGATGTTGTTTCAAGTATTGCATCCTTAATGCTTGCCCACTTTGCCTGTACCCCCTCACATGTATTTCTTTTTGCCAGGGTTAGCTTAACTATGTTGGCCATCTTATCAAAGTCAGCTCCTCTGAAGTCCAATATTTTTGCCTTGGAATGGGATGATTTAGTTGTAGTGGCTAAATTGAACCATATAATGTGATGGTCACTGGTCCCCATGTGACCTTCTACCTGGAGATCTGTGATCCTTTCCCTGTTAGTTAGTACTAGATACAGGATAGCCCTGTCTCTTGTGGGTTGTTATACCAGCTGTTTGAGGCCCTCCCCCTGCAGGAACTCCACCATGTATCTAGTTCTGGCAGATGTTCATGCTGGTATTGACCAATCTGTATCTGGCATGTTGAAGTCTCCCATTATCAGAACCTCCCCTTTAGCTGTCATGTTTTGTATATCTTCTGACAGTAAAGTGTCTATGTCCTTCACCTGGTCTGGGGACCTGTAGACAACCCCAGTTTGTATGGCTGTCCCATTTCCTGTTTACATGGTGACCCAAAGTTCTTCTGGCCCCTTATGTGTATTCAGAATTTCTGTAACTTTGATATTTTCATTGACATACAGGGCCACTCCACCCCAACCCCCCCTTTTGCACCTCGGTCTCTTCTGAACAGTATATGGCCAGGTACTGAAGTCTCCCAAGTATGGTTACTGGTAAACCACGTCTCGCTAATTGATACTATGTCTAGTTTAGCCTCTGTCATTATTGCCTGTAGGACTGGGATCTTGTTTCCCAGACTGCGAGCATTTGTGTACATGATTTTCCACTGGCCAGATTTTGGTGTGTTAGTTGTTGGGTGAGGTCTGGCGTTTCCCCTGAGCGTCATATGGGGTGCCGGACCTTTTTCCTTACCTGGTGATGCAAATGAACTGCAAACATGCTGAACTCCTGTTTGACCACTAACTGAGGAGGGGAACGTATGGGGTTCTGCACCCCTCTCCCCATTTGCTAGTTTAAATTTTCTGCAAAGTCATCAAATTTCTGCCCCAATGCACTGACTCCCTCCTTAGTCAGATGCACTCCATCAAATTTAAAGAACTTTTGCTCCCGAAACTGTTGCCAGTACCCTACACATGTGTCCTTTTTCCTGGTACCAGCCCTTCAGCCACATATTTTGCTCCCCTACCTCCCCTCCTCTGACCTTCTGTCCATCTGCTCCCCTCTCCCAGACTGGCAGGATCTCAGAGAAGGAGATACCAGACAAAATGGATGACAGTTTGTCACCCAGCCTGGTCAGGGGTTCCTTGGTCTCCACAACTGACCAGCTGGCGAGATCATTAGTTCCTATGTGTACCAAGACGTCAATGTTTTCTCCTGCTTCCTGAACAATTTTAGCAATGCAGTCAGTGTTTCTCCACGCTGATGTACCGGAGAGACATCTAACCATTACCCTGGCAGGAGATGGGTATCAATCCCCAAATCATGAAGTCTTCTATGATCAGAAGTTTTTTGAATTTCCTTTTTGTTTTGGTTCCTGTTTTTGGGCGAGTTTTGTTGTGCTAGCTCCTGTGCTGCAGCGTCCTGCTCTGCAGTGCCCTCTGCCCCTTTGTTTGATTTCCGAGATAGAGGCAGATACCTGTTTGTAGTTTTTATAAGGTTTGTGGAGGTAATATGTTGGAGAGCACTGAGTGATGGGGCACCTGATTTGCCCCTGCTAACCACCTGCCAACTTCCCGGACCAACTACCCTCTGCGGTCGAAGTGCTTCTGTTGGATGTTGGGGAAATGGTGAGTGGTTCTTATAATATATTTCCTCTTGAATATGCAATTTGAGGCGCGCAGTCTCTGTCCATGCTGCCTGGAGCTGAGCCCTTAGATCTCCAAGGGCCCAGCATGTAGGACAGTGTCCTAAAACATGTAAAACTGCCCTTCTGAAAAGTGTTCCACAGTACCTGCAGTTAATGATATCCATTCCAGATAAGTTGCTGGGTTTATAACCTGGTCAGAGTAATTAGAAGGAAGAAAATGAATGGGCAGAATTGCTCAGTCCTCCTTTCCCAGTCACACCCCCCCCCCCAAAAAAAAAAGGAGCTGGAAGCACAGGCCATTTTTCTCCTACTGACCGTTCTTTCCTACATGGTTTGAGCAATTTGCACTTTTCCAGCAGCAGCAGCAGAACTTAGGGTTCTGGTGTTCTGGCATGGATCGGGGATTGCACTGGCATATTATTATTTGATGTGGAACAGTGGCAGCTGCAGACTCCACAACACAAAGTCTTTCTGGCAGTGCACTGTGTGTTAACTGCAACAGCGAGTGAGAAACTGGCTATCTAATTCTCAAGTGCAAAGGGTGGATCAATATAGGTTTCCAGTAGCCGCCTTTAATTCTCGGTCTCCCTCTCGGTCACTGCCGCTAGTCTGGGCTACACCTGACGAGGAAGAGAAGCAGGACAGCCTACCCTACTGGTCCATAGCAGCTCCGTGCAGCAGCCTCTGTTTTCTCAACAGCAGCTCAGCTGGGTTACAGGTGGCTTCAATATTTTAAAAAATGAAAACAAAATGCTGTGGAACTCTGTTCCGAAGGGTTTGGCAATGCTGGAAGCATAGAACTGATTTTTACATCCCTGCTTCCCCTCACCCGGCTCTCTCCACTCCGCAATTGCCCTCTCTGACTTCCGCAATTAGCCCCCCCAGACTCCCTTCTCCCTCCCTCCTGCTTTGCTTTTCTTCAGTCTCTGCTCATTTTGCTTTGTCCAGGTGGCCTATATGATTTGCTGCATTACTGTGCGACATTCAATCTGAACTGTGAAGTCAAACTGCTTCACTGCACCTGCAAGAAAGTCGTTATTTAACTTTCCCTTTCCTGCCGAGTATTCGGGGTCATGCATGTAAGGACCCCAACAGAAGAGCACATGTGCATCATGGGTAAAATAGGAACGAAAACAAATATGGAGGACAGCAATTTTTCGAGTGAATAGTGAATTTTACTAAAAACGAACAGATTTTGTGTATTATACACTCACGCTCTACACAAAACAGGAATCGGGTGCACTGCTTGTTCAGACAAAAAGGTCTATAAATATCCCAATTATAAATGCAGTGTTCGTTGCACTGCTGCTTTAAGTGACCTTCTCATGGTCACACAGCATGCAAGTGATGGCTGTGGGATTCAAACCCAGTTCTCCAGGTCTGCAGCTCAGTGCTTTTAACCACTGCATTATACTGCCTCCAGATGACACAGTCTAAGCCTTTTGCAGCTTTAATCAACTTTATTAATAATATGTGATATTCCACAGGCTATGCTGATTATCCCTTCAAGAGGAAGTTGAAGCTTTCTTGATACTTCATGTCCTCTCTTAGGCAAGTGGGGCAAATTGGTCTCTCTCAGACTCAGCCTGACAGTATTACCAGCTTTCTTGAACTCTTCGGTAGCCTGCAATGGTACTCGGTAGCTGTTACCACTCAGCATACACATTCTTATGGGGTATCTCTAGGTCTGAATCCCTCCAGAGCCAATGCTCACACAGTATAGCGCTCCTTGCACAAGGGCAGACGACCCACCCCTCTGTCACAGCTAAGAACATCTTACTTTAGAAGCAAATTATGGTAACTGTACCTTCTCTTTAGAGGTGGAAAACTCCAATTTTTGTCAGTTATAAATTATCTGTATCTGAAAGGACTCAGTGACAGATGCATGAACTATAAAAAAATTATATTTTAATACTTCAAGATATGTACACACATAACACAGGATACTATAGAAAGACTAGTGGGCACAGTAGTTCCACAGAAATGGAAAAGAAAATGTTTGGACAGTAGGTCACACACAGAAAAACCTATTTCTCTCTCTTCTCAATTTAGCAAGGTAGAATAGCTTACCACACAAGACACCTTAATAAATCAGGCAAACTCACACCTCAGATGGTAGGTGTTTGTAGTCCCAACCCTGCTTCTTTCAGGCTCTGCCAGACCTTAAGATCCTCCAGCTGCCCCCTAGGGCACGTCATCCAGTATGTGACTCTGACATCACTCCCAACCCAAGTTAATTTTTTGTCTTGAGAGCTGGGTCCACTTGGAGAACCAGTATGATCTGGATTTCTGACTTTGTATATGTAAATACATCTGGATTGTTCCAAGTCCTGTCTTATGCTGTAGGAGTGACTTCTTCATGGAACATGAAAGGGTTGTTTTTATTTCCAGCTCTCCCACAAATTGACCAAATTCTGTTATCACTCACCAGAGCCCTCTGGCATGTCTCTTGGCAGCTAGTTTTATCAGTTTTTAACTCAAAGAGATTGTTATCACTCACCATAGGCCTCTGGCACGCCTCCTGACAGCTAACTTTATCAGTTTTTTAACTCAGCTGAACTACTTACAAGAGGTCTAGTGGATAACAGAATTAAACACAGAAACATAAAAAAAAAAAAATTACACAAAAGTTGTTACAGTAAGGGGAAGTGGTAATGCTGCTGAAGCCAGTCTCCTCTACCCACAGAATCAGTGAGGTATACACAAAGGAAACTATAAGCACCACTGCACTGGTTACACTCCTGAGACTAATGAATTCTTTCTTTCCCTTCACGTATAAAGGGTAAATGCCTCCCCTCCCCACCTGATCCCTCTAATGGCTATTAGGTTGCAGCGCTTCCTGTCGTCCACACTCTGACAGCTCTGTGTTGTGCAGAAAGTCAGATAGGTGTACAACAGGCAAGTGTAACAGAACATGTTTCTTGTGCAGCGAAGAATGAACTTTGTCTGCTCCATAGTCAAACTGCCATCATGCAGTGTTCTGCCACAGTAACAGTTCATCCAACATTAGCAAGCAAGCAATCTTTATTTTTATAGCGCCTTTCAAAATCAAGGCACTGTACATAGTATAAAACTGCAATATAAAAAGACAATATAATATTCATTTAAAATCAATCCATTAATTAATCAGGGAAGGCCAAAGAAAATAAATAAATTTTCAGCACTAATTTAAAACCAGCAGAAAGCCGGTGAGGGACCCATGCCATGCTAGCCATCAGAGAGAAATGCTGAAGCAGCCCAACAGTTTAAGGTACCTGTCTGGGGCACTGACCAGGTAGATTAGAACACCTCTGCAGGTCAAAGAGGACTCGCTCCATTAACCAGTAGAAGTCCAGCAATTGTTTTCTTTTTGTGTCTTAATCCACCCCCAAAAAAAGAAGTACAGACACCATGTACATGCACACAAATGCGTGACCATGGGCAGCTGCTGAGCATTTACCCCCACCCAATCCAAAAGCAGAAAGTTCCTAGGGCACTTGAAATGGAGCCTCAAAAGTAACACCAACACTGCTGCTTATATCCAAAACACACTATTAATAAAGCAAACAAGCGAAGGCACAAGCTACGCCACTCTCGCCCTGGCACTTCTGAGTCCAGAGACTGTTAGTCTTTGCACTAGGAATTTTCTGGTTTTGTGTTTGCACGACAGGGCTGGCGGCCCTTTTACTCCTGTGCACTGGCCCAGCACCACAGAACTCGAGGTCCTACCTTACTGCATTTGTGCCTCCCAAAAAAGCCACGGGCTAGGTCATGTGCCACAATCTTTCTCCAGTGCCACTGGGCTAACCTCCAGCTCTCCCCACATCCTCTCCCTGCCAGCCGGCAGTGGCATTCCACGTTCAGAATGCGAGCACAGACTAATGGCATTGAATCCGTTCACCAGCTGCAACTCTGTCAGGCAAACCTTACATAAGAAGCCTGTATCGTAGTTGTGTGGGGGAATCAAAACTGTGGCCGTTAGAAAATGGGTTTGAAATTCCAGTCTCTGACTAACTGAGCACCTTGCCAAGGTGGGTATTTCTGTGCAACAGAGACAGGGAAACAAATCCCTGTGCCAGCTTGCCTTACTACTGTAAATATCACTGTGCCTCAGAATGTTAAAAACTCATAAGCAGCCATGTTTTTTTCTTGGCTTAGCAAGACATCCCCCCCAACTGAACTCATGAAGAACTGAATGTTTCTCTCAATGAAATATAAAAGAGAACGGCAACTTCAACAGTAATCTGCTACTCAGTAAATATCTTTTACAAAATGTTACCACTTTAAAAAAAACAAAAAACTGCTTTTATCATTCTTAGTAGTGCTAGCACATCACTTGTTCAGTACTACTTTGAGACAGCCCAGCTCACTTTGCTGCACCCCCACTCGCCTGAAACAGAAAAATCAGACAGAACTTTTTTTAGGATCTTTTTCCTTAAATGCTTAACCAAGACTCGATCGCATTCCATCTTATTAGGCACAATAACCGTTGCAGTCCGCCCCATTCTCTGAGTCTGTTGCTGGTGCTGCAAATGGTTAAGTTCTGCCACAGTCACATTGCTAAGCACCCAGGACAGCTTTCCTGTCACTTTCCCCGTCTGGCCCTGGTTTCCCCTGCTCAGCAAATAAAACAAACAAACAAAAAAAACAGCATAATCAGCTGTTAAAGTTACCGTAGTGCCTTAGCTGTACTTGCAGCCACTCTGCCCACTTCCTGACTGCACACTGCAGTCTGTAAACTGCTTGCTGTCATCTGTATTATCCAATTATACCAAGCACAGTCTCAACTCCTAACTATTACAACTGGAGGTAGGGGTACCAGATTTTGGGATGCCAAAAACAGGACACTTAGTCCCTCCCCCGATGAGCCCTTGTGCCAGACCCCAAGTAAATAGGTTTAAAGTCCCCACGACCTTCACAGCTCATTTACAAGGAGGTCCTGGGTAGGAGAGAGTAAAAAAAAAAAATAATAGTAATACAACAGGATAGAGAAGGTACATGAAGAATATTTGGCAACTGGAAAAGAGGAGATGTCCTCGTAAAAAAAGAGGACATCTGGTAACCCTAACTGGAGGGGTGAATGCACTGCTACTTGCAATGCGGGCTCAAAAAAACCTTACTACTTCAGAGGGAAGGAACCAAAGTTCAAAACGACCACAACAAAAATAGCACAGTTCAAAAAACAGTGCCCTCTACTGGTAGGTCCAGCAGTGGAGGGCCTACTTTACATAACAACACATACAGAATATAATTATTATTATTATTATTTTTTTTTTTTTACATCATCACATGTTGGTGGTACCAAGAACAAAAACTAAAATGCCCATGCACTTTTTTGGCCAGCTTGTGTCTATTTACTGGAACCAACTCCTGCCTGAATTTAGATTATTAGACTCGAACCCCCCCACCACCAACTATAGCTTAGAAACCCTGTTTTTGCACCAAATATTTATACAGGTTGTTTGTTTCTGATCTGTACAAATTGTTTGTTTACTGTCTTCATTATGTGTATAATTTACGTATAATTATGTATAACAAATTCCGCATGTACTTGGTTATATATTAACTGTATTGCATGTTTTTTGCTTCACATGGGTCACCATTATCAGTTTTGCTCAATGGTTATAACCTTAAAAAAAATGAAATGTTTTAAACATTTTTTTATATTTAATCATACCCATTTTCTAAGTGCAATAATACCCTCCAGGGTGGGTGGTATTGGGCTATATCGGACCTTCCAGGGGATAAAAGGTCCTCTGCCTGAAGCATTGGGACTCATTACGCCCCTGGGCAGCCCAGTATAGCCCAATATCACCCATCATGTTGGATATTATTGCTATTTTATGCATTCACTGTTGATAATTTTACAACTTGGTTATCAGCCGTTTTCATCCCTGCTTTAAGAAATCAAACCGACTTTCAGATGTCCAGGTGTACAACCTTGGCACGGTAAGTTAGAGTTCAGCAACTTTAGTTTAAATAGTAAGTTAGACTTGAGCAACTTTAGTTTAAATAAATAAAAAGCCATCTGCTTGGCATGCTGGCGGCTCAGGTTCACAACCTGAGCTTGGGATGTTAGAGATAGAGGCTGCAACAGAGGGCAAAAGAGCTTCCGCACAGATGCTCTGCTCCTGGTAGAGGGTTATGGTACATTTGCTCTTAGACCAGCTCCTGGTGGTTGGCCTGCTGTAGTGAGCATGACATTGTGACCTGATACTGAGCATTCTTCTGCTCCAGGACACTGTCACGGAAATGCCTTACGGGGGCCATAAAAACGTGAAAATCGACTGGCTCGGCTGCTCTGGATGATCATCTCCATGTGCCAGAGAGCCACATGCCACCAGACACTGCTCAGCAGCGCAAATGCTCGCCAACCCTGGTCTCAAGGACTGCTAGGTGCTTCTGCCACCTCTTCATTGGCCATGGGGTGGGCAAAGGTATGGACTGTTGAGAAGACTGGAAGGACAAAAACACTGGGGGCATGGAGAGGAAGTTAAAATAACAGCAAAAAAAAAACTAGCACAGGAGAGACCGTCTTTGGACTGATCTGAAGGTTCTCACCCTTTCGGGCTTGTAGAAAATGGATATGACGCACAGCTGAAGTGGGGGAAGGGCAATCTTGCAGTTTAGGAGAGAAAACATGGGATAACTTTTCAGTTTTCCCTACAGTCATGTGTGTTTAATACTAGGCACAAACACTGCATTGTTATTAAACCTGGAAATCCTTGTCAGTTCTGACTCTAGATGTCAGTTCTAACCTTCTCGTGTCTCTTTAGCAGCTGGTGTCTTTGCATGAAGTACTGGTCTTTCAGTTGCTGCTTCAGCAGCTGGTGTTTCTCCTGTAGGTGACGCTCTTCCAGTTCCCAGATTGCAGCCTCTCGAGCTGAAATGGCAGCAAAGGGTGTTTTAGGAGTTGTAATAAAAAGTGCCCAAACAGGACCAACAGTTTTTTTTTTTTTTATCTGAAGTACTGTACTCACCAACAGGAAAATATATTCTTTACCTCTTCTGAGACATTTTGCTAGTGTTTTTATGTTATTAAAACCAAAAGTACAAAACAAGGGAAAATAGAAAAAAAAAGTCATGGGGCGTTTTCGGCCAAGGACAAAACCTAATCAAGAGGAGTAACTACGGCTGTGAGCTTGAGAGCTGCTGACTTTAGTTAAGCGCTGTAACTCAACGGGCACGGAGCTTCGCCCTCCTTGTGCCTCTGATCACCCAGCAGTACAAAATGGGGAGACAGATAAATCAATTTAGTGATGAGCCTGGATTTTTACCTTCAGTGCTGCTGTCCGTTAGACATGAGGCCAGACCATGGGGCTGAAAGAAGATGTGGTGACTATGGTCAATCTACATATTCTGCAGAGCTCCTGTGGCCTTGCTGTGTCCACTACCATAGTACTGTAAGCTGCGGGAGGAACTTGATTCAAAGGTATGATGAACTGATAATCAATATCACATGTAGTTCATGGGGATTGGATACACTATCTAGGTTAATGGCATACTTCGGTCCTGCCAATAGTAATGCATGGTGGTTACATGTATTACCTGTGACTTGAGGCCTAGCATTAAGGGGATCAGAGTAACTTTGCAGTTATTGGCACTAAAGTGTTTAGCTGGTCAAGACCCCAAGGAAATCCATTATTAGCCAATCAACATATGCTGCAGACCTCCTGTGGCCCTGCTGTGTCCACTGCCATAGCAAGCTATGGGGAGGAACTCAAGTCGAAGGTATGAAAAGCTGATAATCAACAACACATGCTGTCCATGGCAACTGGATACACTATCTAGGTTCATGGCACACTTTAGTCCTACTTAAAGCAAAGCCAGCCAATAGCAATTTATGGCAGCTGTATCTCTTACCCATGAGGCACAGCATTAGGGCGATAGGAGTAAATTCTGAGGTTTTCATGGCATACTGTTTACCAGTTACTGGCACTAAAATGTGCTGGTCTTCATTCCAGCGTTTACACAACACCAAGAAGATCCACAGAAAGAGAAAAATGCATAACTGCTTTATTTTTTTCAAGATACATCAGCTTTGTTGGAAAGGAATTGGAAGTATTTGTAAGCCAGTCATGACAAAGCAGTAGACGGTATACCCACCTCTCATCATCTGCTGTTTACTGTTGAGGCAATCCCGCTCAATTGTTGCCAACTCCATCTTGTGCTGCTGGATTATTTTCTTAAGGGCACCATCCAGTTCTTGCTGCTGCTTCTGCAGGAACTCTTGTTCCTAATGGAACACCATGAGAGTCCACAAAAAAGTGCGAAGTTAATGTAAGTAATAAACGCACATTCAAAACATGGAAGATTCTTAAAGGGGTTTCAGATGCCTATAGCCAGGGAAAGTTTTATTCAAAAATATTTGTGTAGCAATGACCGTGATAAAAAAAAAACGTAATTTGAGTAGAAGCAGTAAGAGCGCATGTCGCGCTTTACAAGTAACGCTGTATGAAGCAGCTTACAAGCACTTTAATGTGGAATCTTGTTACACAGCAAGTGGCTGTGATGCTGAAACATTTTATTGTATTAGTCTGTGAAAACTGTCCAGTATGTTGCCATACCAAATGAAATGTTCCCTGCCTATGGCTTTATATCAGAATTGTAAACGTCAGTATAAATTACAAGCTTCTTCCAAACCACATTGAAATCTAACACAGGCTGCATTAGAGACTTTCTAATTCCTAAAGGAAAGGTCTCTCATGCACAACAGCCTTGCCAGGACCAAACCAAGTGGATGCATTGTGTGTGTGTGTGTGTATTTTGGGGGGAAGGGGGCACACACAATTAAAAAAAACTATGCATATTTTTAGTTATTTTCATGCATCTGTGCTCTATGCATTTAATCACTAGGCCACACTGCCCCCTCCTCACTAAAAAGATCCACAAACTCTTTCACAATTCCTTGTACTGGGTGGTGCTAGAGTCTGTACCATATAGAGTGGTACAGAAGAGCTCCTGCTTCTCTACTAGTGCATGTTGGCCTTTCAACTATTCACAACTTACCTACTTGGTACTAAATTCCAACAGGCAACACACTGGTCAGAGAGAGAGAAAGCAATCTTAAAGAAAAATTACAAAAAAGGAAAATACTTGGGAGGTAAAGTTAAGCATTCTGACAATGAAAACTGGGGTACTGTCATTATTGAGTGACGAGCAACACACAAGATGAGATCCGTTTCCTCTGTGCTACCACAATGCTATTATACTATGTAACAGAACTTCATTACATCTTTAATAAAACAGCTAAAATATCATAACAGTTAACAGGTAAAACACAGGATGGTACAGCTGATATTACAATACAGTGTAATCTCGATTATCTGACCCCCCCAATATCTGAATCTCTGGATTATCTGAACTCATACCATGTCCCCCGATCTAATAGGAACATGGTGAAAGGGACCCTCGATTTTACGAACCCCTAGATTATCCGAACTAATCTTGCGTTCCCCAGCGAGTTCAGATAATAGAGGTTGTACTGTACATGCACAATACACGTTAAGTATAGACAGTACATTATGTTGTGTATGTGCATGGTTGATGAAACAATGTTGTTTTATGTATGGAGTACTTTCCATCCAACTGGCTGCAATAAGTTGTTCCTTTTGGATGTTTTAAGTATCTTGAATCTCTTGTTTGTTCAGTAAATTTTCAGTTTGCTTTTTAAACGTAGTGAGCCCTATACTTGAGGGTGATAGGAAACCACACTCCCATTTTCCCGTCAATGCCAGTTATGTATTCTAATTAGACAGATTTCTGATAAGTCATCTAGCTTTGGGGTACCCTCAGATCTACTTAGAGATATACAGAGCAGGAGCAGATGTGGGTCACTACATTACTTTTATTTATTTAAAATGTTTTACCAGGAAAGGAATACTGAGCAAAAGCTTGTTTCCAGATGTGTCCTGGGGGAGGGGGATAGGATAAAGGGGAAGGATACAAACAGATTTAAACATCATATGTGTATACTTACACGTGTAGTAATTAAAATGTTACAGAGTGTATAAAGTTTGATATACAGTGTACATCAGAAGACAAGGAAATACTAGGTCAGCTACAGGCAAAGTTATAAACAGTGCAAAACTTAGAGGACACAGCAACTAACCAAACATAATCACTCTGACAGATTACAAGGGACAGAGTGATTGAACTTTCAACATTTGTAAGTGCTAACAGTTTATATGCAACCCAGGAGGCAAAAAATAAGGTGAGGGAGTATCTGACGGAGAGGGAGTACAAGGCCGTAGGCAGCTACAGAGAGACAGTGCATCTCAGCTAGGGAAAGCCAGCGGCCGTTTCTAGTGTCGTAGCAACCCTGAGGGTGAGCCAGGGAGCTTGCTCCTTCCTCAGGCGCGCACTGTTCATGTGCAAGACCGACTAAGGCTCTGTCCATGCCATGGGCACTGTATCAGTGACTCAGCAGGAAGCACGCTCGCCTCTGGGGCAGGAAGATCAGATGGTTGAGGGTTCGAGTCCCACACCAGGTACTTGGAGTAATACCCATTAAGTGACACTGTAGTGCAATACGGATGGGAGTGCTGTCCTTCCGAAGAATCGTTAAACTGAGGTCCCTTTTCACCACCTCTGGTCATGGTCCAGATGGAAGTAAAAGATCCCATGGCACTTACTGCTGAAGAGCAGGGGGGTTTCCCCAGTGTCATGGCCAACAATCCCACCAATAAAACAGGTCCATTCAATCCATCACCCCAGAAAGCATCTGGAAACAAACTATCACAGCTTAGTGTCCTTAACGCTCATCTCCCGAAGGATGTCAGTAACTGGTCGTTTCTTATTTTTTTCTTATACTTGCAGAATGTATTTTCATCTTTACTTAATTTGATATAGTAATCACCAAGCATTGTTGAAATATTTATAGGAGTGATGCGATTTGTCTTTGTACTAATTGTATAGCATTTGTTGTATTTTCTGTCTATTCCTGTAACCTGATTGTATGTTGTTGTACAGACATGGAATATTTGCTCAAGGTGTTTTCTGAACTACTGAAATAAATAAAATAAAGAGAGTGCCTTTTCTGGTCAAAACTGCAAATCAACAAATAAAAAGCGAGAAGGGAGAAACATGGGTGAAAAACCAAGGGAGAAACACCCCCTTCCAAGCTCCATGATATCCATGGCCTGAACAAAGTATATCCCTGATTTCAGGGTACATTCCTGGACAGCGGTGGGACAGAGAATAACATTTAGATTAAAAAAATTACACCCAGCACCAATGACAAATTCAAAGGGTAAACCACAGTACTGGTGATGTTGCCCTTCCAGGCAGAAGCAAAGCAACTTTTGGTGTCACTGTCTGATCTTGACATGCAGGGAGGGGTCCTGTACATCGAGGGTGCACATCCAACCCCCCTGATTGGAGAGGGGGGAGCCTAGGGACAGTACGCAGAACTTTTTGTATGCCACATGCCGTTTAGTTCACTAAGGTCCAGAACAGGCTGGAAGCCTCTGGTTTTCTTGGGCACCAGGAAGTACCTGGAGTAGATAATGTCTGCTGGAGGAACTGGCTGAAGGGCCTTTTTCTGCAGCCATGTTTGCACCTCGTCCCTCAAGACCGCAAGTGCTCAATGGAGAAGTGACATAGCCTTGGAGGGGTCACTGGGTGACACACCACCAACTCCAGAGCATATCTGAGCTGGACGATGACCAGAATCCATCTATCAGTGGTCACGGTCTGCCACTAAGGCAGAAACAGAGACATCCTGTCCCCGATGTAGGATTTGAAGAGGGGGAGGTATAGAGTCAGAAGCAGTGGGTGGCTGATGACCCCATTGTACATATCCTATGTGGACTTTGTAGGGGCCCCCATGAACTGCTGTTGCTGTTGGGGTGCAAAACCACATCCCTGACCACAGGGAGAGTAGATGCATGTGTTCCAGTAAAAGAAGTGTCTGCCATGGCTACATCGAGTCATTCTGTGTTAAAAGACCAAATAGTCCTCACAGACTTCTTGAAGATCTCAAGTTCATTAAGAATGGTTTCCACTTCAGAATCAAAGAGCTTGTTGCCCCTGAAAGGGCATTCAAGATCGACTGCTGCACATCTTGGGCAAATCCTACCACATGGAGCCAGAAGTGGCATCTTAAGCAAAGGTGGCCTCCTGGCTATAGCATCAGAAACATCATTGATGGATCTCAGGAGATGCTTACTGGCTTCAGAGCTCTGGTACATACAATAAAAGGCTTTTGCTTTGTAAGGCTCATATGGTATTCTGCTGACAATCGGCTCATTTCGCTCAACATGCGGATCTGATACTTTGTCAGGTACTCCTGGTAACTGCAATCAACAAGCCAAGGGCGGCCAAGGCCATGGTGTACTTGCCCACACTGTCCAGTTTTCTGGGCTCCATATAAGAAGGTCTACCGCGCACCCTCTGGGAGAGAAGAGACCAGTAATGTCCAACCATGATTACAAATGAATCAGTATCTGGATGGATAAAAAGGTACTGGCACGTGCCAGGTAGTCAGGGTAGCATCTTCCAGAGCAACATAAATAAGAGGGATGACCATTGAGGAGGCACTTTCCACCTACAAGAAATCACACAGTTTTTTTGTTATTATTACTTCTGTTTCTTCACTGGTCATCCTTGGTCTTGGTGGCATTCCCTCCCCAGCCTCATCACTGACCAGTCCAGTGAACATACTGGTTAACCATCGCTTACCCAGAGCCATATAGCTGCAGGAGGCCTGCCATGTATGGTCGTGTGCAGCTTGCAGGGAATGCTGAGCAAGTCGGGGCATTTTCCACAGTAAGAACCGCACATCTCATAGAAACACAGACTGACGGCAGATAAGGACCGCTTGGCCCACCCAGTCTACTCATTTCCCTACCTATTGGATAAGCTGCAGATTCTAGTTAACCAACAGCCTACTTCCTCTTACCCCCAACTATAATTGCCTTATGTCTATCCCATGCATTCTTAAATTCCCCCACTGTTTTTGACCCCACAACCTCCTCAGGAATGTGGTTCCATGTGTCCACCACTCTCTCAGTGAAAAAATATTTCCTCACGTTGCCCCTGAGCTGTCCCCCCTCTATCTTTAAATTGTGTCCCCTTGTTCTTGCACATCTCTTTTTCTGAAAGATGATACCCTCTTGGACTTTGTTGATTTCCTTGAGGCACTTGAAAGTTTCTATCATGTTCCCCCTCTCCCTCCTTTCCTCAAGGGTATACATATTAAGCTCTCAGCCTCTCTCTTCATATGGCTTCTGTTGCAGACCCTGCACCATTTTAGTTGCCCTCCTCTGGACTGCCTCCATCCTGTCTATGTCGTTGTGGAGATGGGGTTTCCAGAACTGCACGCAGTACTCCAGATGGGGTCTCACCAACTGACTGTACAGAGGGATAACTTCCTGTTTTCTACTGGTGATGCCTCTCCCTATGCATCCCAGCATCCCCCCAGCTCTTTGTACTGCCTTCTCACATTGCTAGCCTACCTTAAGGATGTCTGACATGACTACCCCCAGGTCCCTTTCCATTTTTGTTGTTGTTAGTACCCCCCCCCCCAACTGTGTACTCTTCACCTGGGTTTTTGTTTCCCAGGTGCATTACTTTGCATTTCGTTCCACTGAATCTAAGCTGCCATACTTCTGACCATTCCTCCAACCTTGCCAAGTCCCTTCTCATCCTTTCCACCTCTCCTTGTGCATCAATTCTGTTGCAGATCTTTGTGTCATCTACAAAAAGGCATACTTTTCCTTCCAGACCCTCTGCAATATCTCCTATAAAGACATTAAAGAGTACTGGTCCCAATACTGAACACTGCGGTATCCCACTTGTAACCCCCTTTCTTCAGAATGAATTCCATTTACTATTACCCTCTGTATCCTGTTGTGCAGCCCATTTGTTACCCAGGCTACCACCTTGGGGCCCACTCCCAGGCTGGCTAACTTGTTTATTAATCTTTTGTGTGGGACTGTGTCAAATGCCTTGCTAAAGTCTAGGTAGGCCATATCCACAGCCCCTTCCTGGTCTACTACTTTGGTCACCCAGTCAAATAAATTGATTAGATTTGTCTGACATAACCTTCCCGCTGTGAATCCATGCTGTCTTGGGTCCTGTGCCCCGCTGGCCTCTAGGTACTCAACAATTCTTTCTTTCACAAGTGATTCCATCATTTTCCTTACCACTGAGGTCAAACTAACAGGTCTGTAGTTTCCTGCCTCTGCCTTGCTCCCACTTTTGTGAAGGGGAATCACATCCGCCCTCCTCCAGTCCTCAGGTACCACCCCATTCTCCTATGATTTGTTAAAAAGGGTAGTGGTGTCACTAGGTCTCCCCTTAGTTCTTTTAGAGTTCTGGGGTGAATCCCATCAGACCCCACACCTGGGCATTGGTTCAAACGGCTTGCCTATGAGCACTGCCTACACCAGCATTAAGATTCATGGAGGCAGACGTTTACAGACCCATGTGGACAAGTGTTCCAAGCTTCTGAAAAAGTGCCTGACCACCCTCTCCTGGGCTACTGTCTGCTTACCAGCACAGTAAGCAGAGATGGCTGCCAGATGCACCTTAAGGGTCGCTGTTTGCAGGCCCAACACAGAGGGACCACAAGTAGTCAAGGATACTCACCATGTGTCAGAGTAAGGGGATCAAGCTCCTTAGCCTGGCACCAGAAGGAGAACCTCTTCCACTTGAATACGTGGCATCTGCTAGTTGACTCCCTATAGTATGCACCCAAACATGGAGGACATCTTCCAAACGGCCTAAAGCCTGGAACTCTAGCCTCTCAAGAACCAGGCTGAGAGGTGCAGGGACTGAAGGTCCGAGTCCAGGACCTTACCATACTGTCTGGTCAGCACATCTGGGAGGAGGGGCAACTGTCATGGAGGCGTGCTGCTGAGGTTGAGGAGATCACCAGAACTGCCTAGGCCAGTCTGGGGCTACCGGGATCATCTGCGTCTTGTCCTTCTAGGCCTTGACCACAATGCTGTGGACCAAGGGGAAGAAAGGGAAAGTGTACAGGAGGCCTGGGGTCCAGGGCCTCACAAAGGCATCCCCCAACAGTGTCCCAGACTGCGGGAAGCAGGCACAAAACATCCAGCAAACAGGTTCACCAGAGGGGTGCCCCACTGGGAAAACTGGTGGTCTACCACCTCCATATTTATGGACTTCTTGTGCGATGTCTCTCCAAAAGCATCTGCCAGCTGACTGTTCACACCAGAGACATGGATCACATGGAGATGTGCATCCAGGCTGTGCACAAGGGTCCAAGTATGGAGAACTCCTGACACAAAGGAAGGGAGTGGTTGTGGTGTTGTCTGCCTAGACCTGCACAACCTCACCCTTGCTCAATGGAGCAAACTCCATCAAAGCAAGATGTACTGAATGGAGCTCCAGTAGACTGATGTGGTGATGGGACTCCTGGGTGGCCAGAACCCGTTGATCTTGTGGTCTCCCAGCTGTGCTCCCCACCTCACCCCACCAGAAATGCTTCTGTTGTGAGCATGATGGACAGCTCTGGACAGACAAACAGGAGTCCCTCCTCCAGATGCTGTGGGTCCAGCCACCACCGGATGCATTCCACATTGGCTGGACCACTGCGACCAGCTGGTCCAAGTGACCAAGGCACTGGGACCACCGACACCTCACCTCCCACTGCGGGTGGTGCATCCACCAGACAGCCCAATAGATCATGCTGGTGAAGGATGCCATGTAACCCAGCAGGAATTCCCATGCAGGGTGCGAGAGTCTAACCCGAAACGGTTGACCAAAGGAGGTAAGATCTAGAGCCCAGTCCACAAGGAGTCTAGTTCTGCCCTGATAAACTTAATCACCTACGAGGGGACCAGCTCGGACTTAGCCAGGCTGACCAGAAAGCCCAAGTCCTGACAGGTTCTGAGGGCCAGATCTCTGCACCTCTCCAGGGCCTCCTTGGATGTCCCAGCTATCATTCGGACACCCAGGCAGGGATATACCCTGATGTCCTTGCACTGCAGAGAGGCTGCCACTACTGCCATGCACTTGGTGAAGACCCTAGGCACAGATGAGAGGCCGAAAGGGCATGACCTGGAACTGGTACAGTAGCCCAATTACGCAAAACTGAATGTACTGGCAATGGGACAAACCGGAATCTCGAAGAACACGTCCTGGAGGTCCATGGAGCAAAACCATATAACCTGCTCCAGAGATGGTATGATTTGATTCAGAGTGACCATCAGAACAAATACGAAATAAAACCTATACACTATGTTACCAAGCCCCTGGACTGTCTGATGCTGAGAATGAAAGCTTTCTCAATTTAATTGAAAAAAGGACACAAATGAAAAATACCCCGTTAATGGGAGACTTTAATATGCCTACCATAGGCTTCACAACAAATCAGGGAAGTAGTAGCCTAGATAAAAGACTTTTAGAAATATGCTTTACAAATGGGTTAAATCAATATGTATATGAGCCAACAAGGGAAAGTCATATACTAGATCTTGTTTTTGGAAGTGGTGATACTCTGCTAGAAGATATTAGGATAACCCCTTCTCTGGCAAATAGTGACCACAGCATAGTCAGCTTTGTGATTAATTATAAGGTAGAAAAAAATAAAAGGAAAAACAAAGTTCCTGAACTACTCTGTAGCAGACTATTCAAGAATAAAACAGATCCTACAGGCCTAGACCTGGGAAGTAGATTTAAAACAAAAGGATATGCATACCACTTGGGATATAATTAACACAAAACTTCAAGAATGTATGCACAAGTATGTACCAGAAGTAGTAAAATACAATGACAAAGGTCGTATACCCACACGGTTTAATGTAAGAATACAGAAATTGGTAAAACAAAAGGAGATAGTTTATAAAAAAATGTAGGGCTAATCCAACAGATACTAGAAAAAAACTATTTGTGCAAATATCAAGGAAGTGTAAAAGTATAAGGAGAGCTAGGGCAAAAGCAGAACAAAGATTGGCACAATGCAATAAAAATAACTATAAAAGCTTTTATAGTTATATTGGGGATTTAAAAAAAAATAACCATATAACAAACATAATTGTAGGTGACAGAACCATAACAAAAGAAGATGAAATAGTGGAAGCATTTAATGAACACTTTTTGGGAGTGTTTAAATTAGATAAACCAGGTAAAGAGCCAGATGTAGGACTACAAGTGGGATGTAAGAACCATCCACAGTGGCAAATTACAAAAAAAAAAACAGATTAAGGAGAAGTTAAGAAACTTAAAAAGCTCTAAATCCAGTGGACCACATGGATATCACCCCTTGTTTCTAAAGACCCTGGAAAATGAATTGGCTGGACCATTGTGTGTGCTGTTTAACAGGTCTCTGGGAGAGAGTATGGTGCTTGATGAGTGGAGAGTGGCACATGTAACACCTATACATAAGTCTGGGGAAAAAAAAAAAAACACACAATTATAGGCCAATCAGCATTACTTCTGTTGTGGGGAAATTAATGGAGAATTGTATTAAGGATTTACTGGAACAAAATTTAATGCATCTCCAGGTATTAGATAATAGTCAACATGGATTTGAGGCAGGTAGATCCTGTACAAGCAACTTGCTTCATTTTTTTGAGATGGTAAGTCAGGCATTGGATGGTGGGCTCCCAGTGGATGTTCTGTATTTGGACTACACCAAGGTGTTTGATTCAGTCTCCCACAGAACAATAATACAGACATTGATGGACCTGGGTGTGAATTGGCAACTGGGTTCTTGGATAAAGGCATGGCTTACTGATAGGATCCAGAGGGTCCAACTTTGGGGGTTTCTTTCAGACTGGGGAAGAGTGACGAGTGGGGTGCCCCAGGGCTCGGTCCTGGGTCCCCTACTGTTTAAATTGTTTATAGTCTCCATGCAGGTTACTGACAGTGCATGGATCTGCAAATCTGCAGATGATACAAAGGCAGGAGCTATAGTAAATAACCAGGAAGCAATAGATAGTCTCCAGAAACAATTGTTTAAATTGGAACCTTGGGCTGAAAACCATTGCTTGAGATTTAATGTAAACAAGTGTAAGGTCATGCACCTTGGAGTAAACAACAAGGGGGCAGAATATAAATTAAACAATGTAATAGCAGCTAGCACAAAGTCTGAAAGAGACCTGGGAGTAATAACAACAGACACATTAATTTTTAGTAAACATAATACAGAAATGGTGGTAAAGACAAATAGTTAATTAGGAAACATATTGAGAAATATAAAAAGTAGGCACGAGGATGTCATGTTGCCTTTGTACAGATCTCTGGTAAGGCTTGTTTTTGAATATGGAGTGCCCTTTACTTTCCCATAGGATGTGGGAACTGGTAAATTAGTAGAAAAAGTACAACGTAGGTACACAAAAAAATATGTGTTGTCAAGGACATGAAATATAATGATAGACTGCGCAGGTTAGGCCTTTATTCCATGACATATCGTTACTTGAGAGGAGACCTGTGTTATACACATAGATGTTTCCATGATGAGATATTATGGGAATGTTCCGGATTTAGAAAAAAAGGAGTACCAAACAGGGCTACAAGATTACATCCATATCAACTACAAGGAGAAACATATAGAACACAGAGAAGGGGAAAATTATCGAAGGGTGGATGGAGTATGGAATCAACTGCTACATGATGCGGTAGAAGCTCCTACAATGAATACTTTTAAACGTAAGTTAGACGAATATATGCAAGAAAAAAAATGGGAGTATCTCCACTGATGTGGCAAGTCCATGTACGGCCTATGGCTGATAGGACTTGAACAACAAACTATGAAACTTGTGCTTCAGCATAAATTGGTTCAGACTGTGCAGATCCAGTATGGGATGCTAGCCTCCTGTCCATTTTGGGCCCAGGAAGTACCCAGAGGGATATCCCTGACTGGCCAGGGTGTCTGGAACATGGGCTATCATCCCTTGTTCTAGGAGATGAGGAATGTCAGCCCTCAGGGCAGATAATGTGTCCTGTGACATTCTGAACTCCCAAACAGCAAGAAGGTGGTTTGGCGGAACAGCCTTGAAATCTAGAGGCAACCCTCTCCTCACCACTTCTAGAAACCACTTGTCCGAGATAATGGCAGACCAGTGTGGCAAGAAGTAACACAACCAACCCCCAACTGGGAGCTGGCACAGCAACTGGACAGGTGGATGATGACACCCCACAGCCCATCACTGGGCAGCCTTGGAGGGGGCTCCAGCCACAGAGGCCACTGGAGCACCGCAACCTCTCCTTTTTATTTTGCTGCTGGCTGCCAAATATGGGCTTCGGACACCAGTGCTGATACTGCCAGTGTTGGAGCTGATGCTGAGGTTGCTGTGGCAGTAATGGTCAATACTGGAAAGCCTTCTTTTTAAGATGTTGTTCCTTCTAGGATGAAACCATGGAATGATGGGTGGCACTGAACTTCTGAATCTGTGTGAGATATCCCTGTACCCCAGGGCCAAAGAGGCTGGGCCCCAAGAAGAGAACATTGGCCAGTTTGTGATGTAGATCTGCCATAAAGGTGGAAAGCCTCACAGCCAGGTTCTGTGATGCATGTTAACGACTACTGCCATGGCACAGTACAGGAGTCGCCAGTGTCCAAAAGCTGCCTGTAGCTGGTGTTTAGTTAGCGACTGACCCTAATCTCCGACTACCTTCACTGGTAACTGCTCAGCAGGAAGGTGGAGGAGGTCGTCTTCAGCTCGCTCAGCAGGGAGTGACCAAAGTAAGTTATCATAACTGCTTAGTTGGCCTGATGAAGATCCAGAGACATAGCAGTGTACATCTTTTTTTGCTGCATGATCAATCTTTTTGAACTCTTTGTCCACAGGCTTGTCCACGTCTCCTTGGCCACCCGATATACAGAAGCCAGAGTCCAAAACCAGTTCCAGAGCTGAGGAGTGGTTGGAGAACCCCGAAAGAGAGCCTGTAGGAATTGCATACTTGCTGACCATATGGGTGGTGTGTGTGGGGCAGGATGATGGATGCTGCCAAAGCTCCTGGGCTGGTCCCAAGATGGCCTTGGCCACAGGAAGGTCAACCTCGGGGACTTGTCCTTGTCCAGTATATAAGCCAAGAGTAATTTAGCCTGCTTCTTAACTGGTACCAAGGGCATATTCATGTACACTGACATAAGTCAGAGAAAAGCCCCAAAGACACAGGCCCATGATTGGTAGTCAGCTCTGTTACCAACTCTTGTCGAATGTGTGAATCCTGGTTGAAGCCACTGATGACCTGCCTTCGGAGTTGTCGGAACATTCCTCAAAAACAGCTCTCGACCTTTTCCTACCGTGAACCACCCTAGTGTCCTCAGACTGGGTGATTTCAAGTGAGAGCCAGCCTAGCAAGCCAGCAGCATCGCAGGACTCCTTGGCTGAAGCACCAAACATGGGACATGCTGGAGGTGGCTCCGCCAGAGGGGGGTGGAGAAGCAAAGTAGGGGACATCTGCATGGTGTGGGAATGACCAGCGTATGCCAAGGGGCAAAAGGTTCAGATGCACAGCCCTACTCCTTCCAGCAACAGTCCACTGTTGCCAGAGGAGTTTCTTGTAGTGTTGGCACATTTTGGGCTGATTCCTCTCCTTGCCAGAGGATGAGAAGAATGAGAAGCATCAACAACAGTGCCTCCCAGTTGAGCAGGATCAACACTGTGACTATAAACCTGAGGATCAACTTTGATGGGTATTCTACAGTAGGTCATGTTAGACCACCTGCCTCGACATATTTAGTGTAAGAGGCTTTGGAGGGTTGACCACCATTGAAGGTCGCTCCCAAGAACATCCAGTCAAGGAAACCAACTGGGCCACATCCTCCTGCGTGAGGACCAGGAGTACAGGGGTCTGGGAGATTGACTTTTCGCTGATCTCCACTGACAGCTGCTTGACAGGCTTGAGAAAACTTTCGACTGCCTGCTCGAACAGAGTCAAGGCTGATGGTGTTACTGTTGTGCCTACAACCTTCTCAACGATCGAGGGAAGCTTGACCAAGGCCGACCAGTCCAGGGAGCTGAACGAGCAGGAAGAGCATGCGCTTTCCCAGTTCCACGACCTGCGATGGCAATGCTCATGTTTCCTGCTGCAGTGAGCGGGGCTCATCTTCCTGAATTCCTCAGAGAGCGAATGACCCTCCAGCACTGGCCCCAGCCAGGAACAGCACCAAAGTCAACGAGGAAGTCACCGCAGCTGCCTCTTCTTCCATGACAGGTAACTGTGTGGACAATCCGGCATTGCTGGGGTCTTTTTGCATTCTTCTGTCAACCGAGAGCCAGTCGAGCCTTCCAGTTCTTGATGAATAAGGGCAACATGGTCTGGCAGAAGGAGAATACTATGACATCGTGCAGCTTGCTGAGGCAGTCGTGCGGATCCATTGGCCAGCATTTTCTGCCAGCACGGGTGCAAAACCTAAGCCTGGCTTTTTTGCTCTCCATCATCAATCACAAAGTGGAGTTGGAAGAGAAATGTAGTAGTACTGATATTAGAACAGACTTGAAATGTCGAAGAATCACTGAAAATCACCTGAATCACTCAAATTCCTTCAATGCCAGAGAGCTGCGAAGAGGATCTGTCCCTTCCAGTAGGAAGAAAGATCTGACGTTACGGGGTGGAGCCGGAGGACATACCACCTGGTTAGTGGGAGGAGCTCAGCTTGAAGACTTCGCATGACTCGCCGGTCTCCAGGAAGGCTGCCAGAGTTACGGAAGTTAGAGAAAGGACAGTGAACTGCATTCACAATGTTAGAAAGCGTCTTACTCGGCAACAATATACACTAGTGACTGACTCTGTCCGAAGGTGCAGCTACCAGAGAAGAAAATAAATTCTGAACTATGGTGGTAGAAAACAGCGCCCACTGCTCCAATGTTCACTCTCTTGATGGTGAGAGGAAAAAAGTGGTTTGGCTGTGCATTTCCAACATGTACATGGGTACGCTAATGTGGGCAGTCCTATCTTACCAAAGCTTCCAGTGAGCTCCTGATGCAGACGGATTATGGCCCAATGTATTACGGCTCTATGGTAATACCCTCAAGGAAGATCGAACACAACCAAAGCAAAGGCATGGGCTCTGTATATGTCACCTTCCGACTGCATCAAAATAATTATTTATATTTCTTTCTTTCAAAAGTTTCAACATGAGACATACTGAGCTGGTTAACTTGTTTCCTGATGTATCCTGGGAAGGGAGAACAATGAGGAACACAAGAACAATAATACAATAACAGGTGAATAAAAGCACCATAAATAACTGTGCAAAGACAAGAACCGCAAGAGGTAAAATATATAACACTACAATAAAGTGTGGGAGGATAACCACATTTGCAATTACAATACACCGACCCCCAATCAGTTTGAGTGCATACCCTCTATTTCTTCTTGCACTCACCAGCTCAAACTCCTGTGTATACTCCACCCTTTCAATCCCCTTTAGTATTCGGAAAAATGTGATCATATCCCCACTCATCCTTCTGCATCTGTGTATTCTCCACTCTGTCAATCCCCTTTAGTATTCGGAAAACCGTGATCATGTCCCCACCCATCCTTCTTTATCTGTATATACTCCACCCTCTCAATTCCCTTCAGTATTTGGAAAACCGTGATCATGTCCCCAATCATCCTTCAGTTTCTGTGTATTCTCCACCATGTCAGTCCCCTTCGGTATAAGGAAAACCAGGATCAAGTCCTCATTCATCCTTTTGTATCTGTATATACTCCATCCTGTCAATCCCCTTTAGTATTCGAAAAATTATGATCATGTATCCACTCACCCTTCTGCATCTGTATATACTCAACCCCGTCAATCCCTTTTAATATTCAGAAAACCATGATCACGTCCCCCCTCAGCCTTCTGTATCTGTGTATACCCTGTCTATCACATTTAGTACTCAGAAAACCGTGATCATGTCCCCTCTCAGCCTTCTGTATCTGTGTATACCCTCTCTATCCCCTTTAGTATTCAGAAAACCAGGATCATGTCCTCACTCATCCACAGAAACACAGACCATAGAAAGTGTCGGCAGACAAGGACCGCCAGGCCCATCCAGTCTGCCCGTAGGCCCTATACATTGTATGTGACCACTGACCCTATGTGATCAATGGCTTTTCTTCACTTCTTCACTCCATCAGTCCTTCTCCATCTGTGTATACTCCACCCTGTCAATCCCCTTTAGTAGTCAGAAAACCGTGATCATGGTCCCTCTTAACCTTTTGTACTGTATCTGTGTATTCCCTGTCAATCCCCTTTAGTATTAAAAAAAAACAACATGTCCCACCTCAGCCTTCTGTATATGTGTATACCCTGTCTATCCCTTTTAGTATTCCGAAAAACGGGATCATGTCCTCACTCAGCCTTCTTTATCTGTGTATACTCTTCCCTGTTAATCCCCTTTGGTATTCACAAAACCTTGATCATTTCCCCACTCATCCTTCTGTATACTACAGTTACGTAGGAACTTACCGTAACAGTAGATCTTCGAGAGAGGTTCCTTCAGTAGGTCATCACATATAGGACTGGCGCCACCTGGCTTCGGGCCGCATGGCAGACTTTTCTAGCAATACCTGACGGGGGACCACCCACCTGACATCACGTGAATGACGTCAGCATGACTGTATATAGTGGGTGGTCCCCACGCCCGCCCTCCAGTTCTCCCGCCGGAGCCAGGAAGAGGCCTGACAGCAGAAGTGAACAGGATTTGGAGTCCCTGTAAAAACAGAAAATGAGGGGAAGGAGGGAGGGAAAAATATGATCTACTGAAGGAACCTCTCTCGAAGATCTACTGTTACGGTAAGTTCCTACGTAACTGTACTATCTTACTTTGAGAGGGTTCCTTCAGTAGGTCATCACATATAGAACAGAGTCCCAAGCAGTCCCTCCAAGGAAAGACCGAGAGAAACTAGGGAGGAGGAAAACTAACTCCAATGGAAAAAAATGGAATCCAGAATGGACCCAGTCTAGGACAGAAGGCCCTGCAGGACGGCTAGGCAAAAGCCAGCCCTCCACCTAGAAGCAATGTCCAGACTGTAATGCTTGGCCAAGGTATGGACAGAACTCCAAGTAGCGGCAGCACAAATGTCAGCCGCAGAAACGTTCTGTAGGAAGGCCACGGAGGCAGCCATGCCCCTAGTAGAATGACCTCTGATGGAACCCAGCAGAGACTTTTCATACTTCTGGTAACAGAATATAATGCAGTTGCCTAACCACTTGGACAGTCCCTGCTTAGAAACTGGTTTGACCTCCGATCTCGGGGCAAAGGAAACAAATAACTGGTTGCAAGAGTGGAACTCTTTGGTCCGGTGGGTGTAACACCAGAGAATCTGATGAACGTTCATTGTATGAAGGAGTGCCTCACCTCTGTTAGAGGGGGACGGATAATACACCGGAAGCTCTACTGATTGATTCAGCGTGGCTTCTGACACCACCTTGGGAAGAAACTTTGGATGTGTTCTGAGGACCGCCCGGTCCCTATGGAAAATCAGACAGGGCTCCTTGCAGACTAGAGGGTGAAGTTCCGAAATCCTTCAGGCTGACATGATAGACACAAGAAAAAGCGCCTTCCAAGACAGAAAGTGCAAATCACAGCTCATAGCTGGCTCGAAAAGAGGAAGGGTGAGCTTTTCCAGGACGAAGTTCAAGTCCCAAGGCAGAGCTGGGCTGTTGATGGGGGGTTTCAGGTGGAGAATCCCTTTCAGAAATGTTTTTGAGACCTCCAACTGAGCCATGGGTTTACCATCCACTAGCTCATGGTACGCCGAGATAGCTGAGATATGGACCTTCAAAGAACAGCAGGACAGACCGGAGTCCGATAAGTGAAGGAGGTACTCCATGACTTGTGGGGCCGAGCAAGAGAAGGTGTTCCAACCCTTAGTGGTTGCCCAAATGGAAAACCGCTTGCACTTCATGGCATAAGTGGAATGGGTACAGGGTTTTCTAGCCTCAATGAGGACTTGAGCAACCCTGGAGGAAACCCTGAAACGGGAGATCGCTATGTCTGCAGGAGCCATGCATGAAGATGAAGGGTCCTGAGCCCTGGGTGCAACAGTCAACCTTGATCCTGGGTCAGAAGGTCGTAAGTCACTGGAAGTGGAACCGGTGGTTCCCTTGAAAGCTGCTGCAGCAGCGGGAACCAGATCTGTCTCGGCCAGAGAGGAGCGATGAGGATCATCCTTGCCTTCTCTGCCTGAAGCTTGAGAAGGACCCTCTGCAGAATGAGAAACAGAAAGAATGCGTACAAAAATGTCCCTGTCCAAGATAGAGACAAGCATCACTCCAGAAAGCACCATGCCCTAGAACAAGCGAGCAAAAGCTGTGAAGCTTTGCGTTGGATTCGGAGGCGAAGAGGTCGATTTCCAGATGTCCCCAACATTGGAAGATGGACTCTGCCACGTCCTGATGCAGTTCCCACTCGTGAGCTAGGGTCCGAGATCTGCTGAGACTGTCCACCAGGACGTTTAAAATGCCCGGAATGTGCATGGTCACGAGGACCAGATGGTGCTGGACTGCCCAGTTCCACACCCGCATCGCCTCCCTGCACAGGGAGTACAACCGGGTTCCTCCTTGTTTGTTGATATACCAAACTACCGACATGTTGTCCATTTGGATTAGCAGTGATCCCTTTGGAGGTAGGGTCTGAAAGGCCTGTAAGGCGTACAGGACCACCCTCAACTCCAGAACATTGATGTGCAAAGGAGTCTCCAAGCCAGACCATAGTCCCTGGGCTTGCTGCATCCCCGAGATGAGCTCCCCACCCCATATTCAAGGCATCCGTGGTGAGGGTAGCTAGTGGTGCAGGGCTCCGAAAGGGAAGTCCCAGAGAAAGATTGCGAGAATCCATCCACCACTGCAGTTCTTTCTGAACCGCGGAGGAGACCAGAACCGGATGGTCCAAGTCGTCCAGGAGCCGATCCGACTGCGCCCACAATGACCACTGAGTGACCCTCATGTGAAGTCTTGCTAGGGGAACGGTTGTGATGGAGGCCGCCATCAGGCCCAGAAGACATAAGACATCCCGAGCTGGGATGGTTCTGTGGGAGGCTACTTGGGAGGCCTGACAGATAAGGGTCTCCACCCTGTCTGGAGGCAGGAAGGCTCTGCACTGGACCGTATCCAGGACTGCCCCAATGAATGCATGGATAAGGGATGACTTGGGAACACTGACCATGATCCCTAGTCTGCTGAAAAGGTCCAGGGTAAAGGTAAGAGCCTCCAACAATGAATCTCTTGACAGGGCTGAAATCAACCAATCGTCCAGGTAAGGGAAAACCGCAATACCCCTGTGGCGTAGGAACGCTGCAACCAGTGCCAGACACTTGGTAAAAACCTGTGGTGCCAAAGACAGACCAAAAGGGAGCACTTGGAACTGAAAGTGTTCCCCTTGAAAGTAAAAGCGCAGGAACTGGCGGTGGCTGGGGAAGATGGGGATGTGCAGGTAGACATCCTGCATATCCAGGGCACAGAGTCAGTGGTTCTCCACGAGGACAGGGAGGAGGCTCTGGAGTGTCAGCATTCAAATTTTTTGTACTCGACAAACTGATTTAGTTGACTTAGGTCGAGTATAGGTCTGAAGTCCCCAGACTTTTCTGGAACCAGGAAAAAGTGGGAGTAAAATCCCTTTCCCCTTTGCCCGAAGGGGACCCGCTCGATTGCTTCTTTGAGCAAGAGCGAGTTTACCTCCTCGCGAACTAGCAGGGCCTGGTCCCGAGAATAGGAGGACTTCTGTGGTACAGTTTCCGGAGGGATTTCCAGAAATTCTATGGTGTGTCCGACGGACACTAGTTGCAGGACCCATTTGTCGGAGATTATCGCCCTCCACTCCTTCGCGTGGCGGGCGAACCCCTCCCCACCTGCTTCCCATCGCGAGACTGAGGAGGCAGTGGGGCCAGGGAGTCAAGAGGTGGCGGGACATTCGGGGGGGGACCTCCTGAACATCTCTGATTTTTGGAGGCAGGAGGGGTGGCTGTACCCGTGGCCTTACGCTTCCCTTGGCAACGTGCCTGAGCGTTCTTTCTCTGCTTCCAAGTCCTTTTCCGAAAGGGCTGCTGCTGCTTTTGGGAGCCCAATCGGTACATTGACCTCACAGACCTAAGTGCAAGACCCTTGTCCTGTAGGTCTGTAATAAAGCCTTTGGTGTCCCCACCAAAAATTACCGAGCCCCTGAAGGGGCGTCCTGAATCACCGACAGGACTTCGTTGGTGAGTCCAGAAAGGCGAAGCCAGGAATGCCATCTAAGGGCAATGGCAGCTGCCGAAGTACGAGCCACCGAGTCGATGGAGTCATATGTGGTGCATAAGGCATGCCTACATGAAACTTTGGAGAGGCAGAGATCCTTGGCAAGTTCCTCCTTCAAAGGCGAGTGGTCCATGGACTGGACTCGTGCTTCCAGCCAGGCCAAGGTAGCCTTTTGATGGGTCACCATGTGGGCCATGTAACTGAGGGACCGAAGGGCGCACATGGCCGATGAGTATATCTTTTTTCAAAACTGGTCCATCTGCCTCGACTCTTTGTCAGGAGGAGAGGTGCTCATGTGCTCTGGTGTTGAGGAGCGATCATGAGCCACTGAGATGACCACAGAGTCAGCCTTGAGATGAACCTTCAAGAATAGGGCATCCTTCGGCGCCCAGTAAAGCCTGTCCGCCTGTTTGGGGACAGCCGGGAGAGTATGAGACATCTGCCAGATGGTAGGGGTGAGGTCTCGGTGAGGTGCCATCCAGGGAGGAATGGGGGACCGGAGACAGAGGTTCTAGGTCGAGATGCTCCGCAAGCATCTTGTCTCATAGGGTCCTGTTCCCTCTGACTCCTAGTCGAAGTAATCCTTCATGGACCTCAACAGATCCGAAAAGGCAGGATCCTCTGGTGGAGACTTCTAGGAATCCTTGCCTTTCGTGTCTTCCGGGTCCTCCGGAACCTCCTCTGAAGAATCGTCCGCCCTCTCTGAACGATCGTCGTCTGCCTCCTTGACAGGACGACGTCTGGTATCCAGAAGGGAAACATCCTGCAGAGTATTCCCTGAGACATGGACAGTGGTAATGGAAGAACTGCTCAGGGAAGGAGACCTGAGAGACCGCAGTTGCGGGAGCCTAGTCTCCAGGTCCGAGGCTAACTACGACCGTGCCCCCTGCCACCAAGACTGGATTAAAGCCTTAAAATCCAGGGTAACCGGAGGAGGAGGGGGAGTGGAGTAGGCAGAGGCTGAGGGGGGGGGAGGAGGAGGAGGAGCAGTAGCTGGTGGAGGGTAATAACCCTGGAATCCCTGAAAGTTCAAGTAGGGATTGGATCCAGGGTACAACTGCCCAAAATTACTCCAGTCTGGAGTGGGGGCCCCCAGCATACCCTTGCGGGTAATGCGGGACAGTAAGGGGAGTGGTATAAATCCCTGTTGTCAGATCTGGCATCGGGGGTACCCACGTAAGACCCGCCATTGTATAAATCGGTAGAGGGTCCAGCGTCGAGACAGCCCACGTCAGGGGAACCGACGTCGGAACCGGCACCACCTGATCCGGCGCCGGGAAAGGGGCTGGAGTCTGAGCTGGATGAAGGGGCCCTGGCGGCGGGACCTGATCCGGCGTCGGGGCCACAGGCAGAGGCTGGTCAGCGGGGACTGTCGTCGGGACAACCAGCATCGGAGGCACTGGAAGGTGGAGGAGGGGCCTCTACAGTAAGGCCTGATGGCTGAAGAGGAGCCTTCTTCTCCTCGACCGACAGGGGAAGCGAAGCAGACCCCGAGGCATCGACAGAGTTGAGGGGCTCTCTGTTGTCATCGCTGGAGGTACCCGCCGGGGAATTGGAGGGTACGGGTGAGGAAGGAGGAGGAGGGAGAGGGGCTTTCTCCCTCTGGTTCCGCCGGATGTTGGGTGAGGTGCCATCAGGCCCAAACGGGGGAACCGCACCCATGTGGTCGTCTGGGATGGCCGACTTAGCGGGTGGAGTCGGGCGGTCAAGGGAGGAGCCCCCGGCCGGCTTATCAACCAGTGCCGGGCCAGTACCCACAGCCTGGATAGTCGTCTTACCAGCGCTGTGCGGTGCCCAGAGGAGCCGGGGACTGACTTATCGGCCAAGGTGGTGCGGTTGTCTGAGGAGCCTATGGCCGACTGACCCCCCGTAGATTTGCCAGACTTACCGTCCTTGCTCGTCGAAATTATACGGAAACCCTAATCATGCTCCCACTCATCCTTCTGTATCTGTGTATACTCCATCCTGTCAATCCCCATTTGTATTCAGAAACCATGATCATGCCCCAACTCATCCTTCAGTTTCTGTGTCTACTCCACCCTGCTAATCCCCTTTAGTATTCAGAAACCCTGATCATGCCTCCACTCATCCTTCTGTTTCTGTGCATATTTCACTCTGCCAGTCCCCTTTAGCATTTGAAAAATTGTGTATATGTCTCACACATCCTTCTGTATCTGAGTATATTTCATCCTGTGAATCCCCTTTAGTATTTGGAAAACTGTGATCATGTCCGACCCCTAATTCTGTGTATACGCCACCCTGTCGATCCCCTTGAGTATTCAGAAAACCATGACAATGCTCACACTAATCCTTCCGTATCTGTGTATTCTCCACCCTGTGAGTTCCCTTTTAGTATTCAGAAAATTGGGATCATGTCCCCATTCATCCTTCTGTATCTATGTATACTCCACTCTGTCAATCCCCTTTTAGTATTCAGAAAACCCTGGTCATGTCCCCTCACAGCCTGCTCTTTTGTAGACTAAATAATCTAAGTATGTGTATGTATAATCTCTTCTTGTAGCTCTTGCCTCTTAAGCCACTAATACACTTGATGGGCCAGTGCAGGTCTCTCAGGCTCTTTAATGCCCTTTCTGTACTGCAGTGACAAGAACTGGACACAGTACTCCAGGTGTGGTCTAACCAAGACCATGTACAGGGGAGGATCACCTCCCTTGACTGGTTTCTTACTGCATCCCTACTGTGTCCAAGCCCTGCAATCTTTGCTTTCTTGAAGGCGGCAGCAGACAACCTGTCTGGCTTCAGCTTACTGTTCATAATGACCCCCAGATCCTTTCCTCATTGTGCTATTGACTCCTACACCATGCAGGGTGTATGTGCGACCCAGAATGTTCCCACCTACAGAAGATTTAGTACCCTGCACTTTCACCTCATTAGATAGAAGCCCCCATTTCTCAGCCTATGCCCCTAATGTGTGTCGGTCCCCATGTAGCTCATCTCCTCCTCTACAGAGTCAAATTAGTTTGTTCAGGTCCTGCTTCAATTTCTCAGACCTTACTGCCGACCACCTTTGCTAGCTTTTATCATCTGCAGCCTTCACTGTTTGCTAGTCATTGATTCTAGGTCCATATATATATTAAACAGATGCAATGCCAAAGCTGACCCATGGTACCCCACTAATTACTACTGCACCTTTTGACATTAGTTCTGGTACTAACCACTCTCTGTTACAGAGCCAATTTCTAATTCTTAGCAGTAGTTTTCTCCCACCCCCATTAGCCTCCAATGTAGAAACCTTGTTAAAAGCATTACCAAGTCTAAACTAAATGCACTCCTCCACGTCTACCCCTCTAGAATTATGAAGCCAAGGGGTTGAGACTGAACTCTGAAGCCATGAGGTCTAGATGCCAGAACCGCAAGACTATGAGACCTCGGGATCCCAATGTCAAAACTACGAGACAGAGGTGTTCCAATAACACAAGTGAGAGGTCACAGGATCCAATTTAAACCATAATACCAAGACTAAACCTGCAAAACCATTGGGCTTCAATGCAAAAAGTGTGATCATGCAGTCTGTTATCTGACTCCAGTTAAAAAGCCAATTTTCTATGTAGTAATTTAAGGTTGGAAGGGACTCTAGGTCCATAATGTCCCCTGGCCCTGGTTCACAAGCAGGGATGAAAACAGTATGCTGTGGCAGCTGTGCAAACATGTACCAACTGACAGGGATTCCCTACCCATCTTACTACCCAGGCACCCATGATTCCCCACCACTTTACTACCCTGTGTACCCCGTGGTTCCCTCCATAAGCAAGAATTTGTCCAGGCTTACCTTAAAGACCTCTACTGTCTTCATGTCTGCCGTCTCTGACAGTAGGCTGTTCCATAAGCTCACCACCCTCTAAGAGAAAGTACCTTCTAATGTTACCTCTGAAGATACCAACTATTAGCTTCAGAGTGTTGCCTCACACTCTGCTACAAGACATCAGATCAAACATCTCCAACTATTCATTTTTGTCAATACCCTCAAGTATTTGGAAGACTGAGATCATGCCCCCTCTCTGCCTACTTTCCTCTAGGGTGAACATGCTAAGATCCTCCAGCCTCTTCTCATAACTTTGTCCCAATACTGCCTATTATTTTAGTGGCCCTGCATTGTACTACTCTCTCGACTGCCTCAATTCCCCTTTTGCATTAAGGAGACTAGAACTGGAACTGCATGCACTACTCCACGTGGGGCCTGATCAGCGCCTTGCAAAGGGGCAGGTTACTTCCCCTTTTGTGTTGGTCTCCCCCATTTAATGTATCCCAGCATGCTGCTGGCCCTCTTGACAGCAGATACGCACTGCCTGACCTGCTTTAGACCCTTGGCCATCATGGCGCCCTTCCTGGACCTTTCCCTCCTCCACTGCAGCAACAGGAGCTCCACACAGTGTGTAAGCTCTACCTCGGTCCCCCCAAGTTTAGCATTTTGCATTTGGTTACACTGAATCTCAGGCTCCAGGAGTCCGATCAATCATACAGCTTGTTTAGGTTCTCCTGAAGTTTGTCACCATTCTTAAAAGGGAACTGTCATCAACAGGGTTTCTTAATGTCTGAAAGTCCATAAAAAGCTAATTTGAGTGAGCCATTGTGTTTATCTGTGAGTCTTTGCAGTCCGGAGTTATTCATATGTAAATCAGTTTGTAATTAAGGGCTGGGGCAGCCATATGTTTTAGGCTCCTGATAGGAAATGATGTCACTGAGGAACATGGTCCTCCATTTACTATAGGTTAAATAGGAAATCATGTGTTTTATTAAGTGTGTTTTAAGGTCTTATTACACTTTCTACATTTAAAATAATTGTTTTTTATGTGCATTGAAACTATCAAACTGTTAGTGAAAATAATCCATCTTTAAGATTGCTTTAACCTCTAGGCTATACTGCCAGCTGATCATTAAAAACTACACATCTCAAGGATGGCTCTGTGGTGCCAACAGGTATTGGGGCCCCATATGAGGATTTCTAGACCCCCAGCTTCCTGTTGGTGGGAAACAGGAGGGGAAGACCCTGGGCTAATCAGGTGAGAAGCCTATGGTGGAGTAGAGCTAGGAAGTGTCCCCCGAGGACGGGGAGATGGAGCAAGCCCCTGCAGAAGTCTTCTAGCTCTGGAGGAAAAAAAAGACGGGTTCCCCAGAAAGCGGAGCGAATCACCCTACGCCGGGGCCAGAGGGTGACAACCTTGATAGACGAAGCCATGCCGTCCATCTAATACAGATTGCTGTCCCTGCAAGCCACCTCACTGGCGTTGTAAGACGTCCTTGCTTGGTGTCTTGCCAGCTCCAGGCCTACAGCAGAGAGGGCAATAGCTTGTCAGGATTGCTCCGTATCAGGCATTGATGCTAAGATTTGGGAGAGCAACGACCACAAATGCCTACTGTAGGCAGCATGGTGAGCCTGATGTGATGCAATGCATAACATCACATGAGAGGAAGAGGACACTCTTTGCCCCCACCGGTCAAACTGTAGGGAATCTGAGTCCGGTGGACGGTTATACGCCAGGTGGCGGCGCCCGGAGGGAGTTTCTAGGTATGCCAATACCGAAGATGGGTTGGGGAAGAGTACCTAGAGACTCCAGTGGGGCACAATACCTCCTTCTGCAGTCTGTCGGGGCTGGAGAAAGGGTGGCTGGTGACTGCCAGGAACGGATAGATGCCTCCTGGAAGGGAATAGGCCAGGATAGTACCACCAAATGCTGGGCACTGAATTCACCGAGGAATTTGCACATCTCCCGTTCTGTATTGTTTCATCTAACAAAGGAGATACGAAGATCCCTCACCATCCTCGAAAGGAATCGCTGATATTCAGTGAAATCAGCATCGGAAGAGAGATGAGCAGTGGGTTCCTCTCCCTCCGAGGAGGGAGACGAGGACGATGGAGAGCTCAAATATCCAGAGGACTGCTGCGGCGATGGGGACAGGCAAAACACCCGCTCATGCATATATCTAACGTATGAGGGGAATGCCACCGCAGAGCCTCTGAACATCTCCCAGGATAACGAGCCCGTAGGATCGACATGGCCTGGGAGAGAGGGGGGGTGGCTGCAGAGGAATGGGAGAGGGGCACCTAAAGCGAGGCAATTGTCCTCTGCTGAGGCTCTGAAATCCAGAAAAAGGGGCCCAAGCTAGTGGGATCCCGGATGACAAACCAGGTCGCAGAACAGAACCCTGGGGATGCGAAGCCCGGAACAGCCTAGTAGGAGATCCTCCACTGTAACGAACCTGGGGCTGCATGGGTCCAGAAGGGCAGCCCACAGCAACTTTAGCAGAAGGGTCACTGGTGCTCGAGAGGGAAAGAGGGGGCCCAGCACTACGGCTCCTACCCGCCCCCCCGAGGGGTGGCAGGTGAAGACTGAGGTACCTCAACCTGGTCTCTCGACCCCCTGGACTCCAAGAAAGCCCTCCTCCTTGACCTCAGAGACACCCCACCCCAAGGAGGTGCAGCACCACCGGGATCGGCAGCTGCCACAACCCCCCCAGGAGGGAGAGCCCCTCCCTCCGCCTCCACACCATCCCCCTCCAGGGACCCCACACCACTCCCAGTCTGGGAGGCCTCAGAGGAGGACAGCAGAGGAGACAGAGGAATAGGCGCGCTAGGCCGCCTAGCACCTCATCTCACCGGAGACCCTGACTCCGGAGAGTTAGGGTGCCAGGACGGGTCCACATCTGAATCATCCTCCTCCGAGGAGGAAGAGACAAGCTGGATCACAATACTGGCCACCCCGGGGGTCTCCAGTGAAATGGCACCGCGAATGGTGCCAGTGGCGGTGCCGGACGACCCTGGACCCCCCCCCGTAATGCCAAAACCCAGCCCCGACTCCCCAATGGTGCCGGCACCCGACTCGGCACCACTAGAAGAGCCGACCAGGCCCACAGCGCCACGAGCTGCGCCGAGAGCCAGCAAGGCACCGTGAACAGCGCCGGGATCCAACACGGCACCTGAAGACGGCGTCAAGGGTCCACCGATGCTGGGCCCAGCAGACCTGGGCCTCAACACTGGGGGAGCCTGCACCTCCGAGGAGGTGGCTGCCGAGGCAGTGTCTCCACTGTGGCCCCAGGAAGGACCCTGGCGTTCCTCAGACACCGCGAAAGAGGCCTCCTCTTCGGCAAGAGAAGATGAAGAGGCCTCCTCCTCTCCAGACCATATAGGCCTGAGACAGGACCCAGAGGAAGGGTCTAGAGACCTTACCTGGGAATCCCTGGAGCGGCGCTGTCCCCCGAAAGTCGACGGAGCCTTGCTGATCTTGAACGCGCGGACTTTCCAGGATGCGACGGTCCATCGAGAAACAGGCATCGCACGCATCCATATTATGGTTGGGTCCCAGGCAACGGAGACAAACATCATGCCAGTCCATGATGGAAAAATGCCGTCCACAGGAGCACCGATGCATAGGGGCGCGGCCCGACTTCGACTTGCATTCTGCCCCTGAACCTGACATGATGCGAAACAATTAAGGTAAAAAAAGCACAGCTCTCGGCGGTGTCGAATAATAGAGAAAAAAACACAATGGTCTTACCAGTGACGATAGAGAAAAGGGCAGGATGAAGGAGAAGTCTGAATACAGCGCCAACGAATGACAACTAGGCCTAGTGGCGAACTGTAAATTCTACCATGCAGCAGGTGCAGCCTCGGCGGGAGAAACAGAACTGAGATGGAGTCATCGTCTGCGGCACCTAACGGCTGCCCCTCGTGAATGATGCAGCGCGTCGCTCTCGTGGGTGGCGCCGTTGGAGCAGACTCAAAAAAAAAAAAAAAATCTTCCACAGCGGGTGCGTGCCTCCAGCACTAACCCAAGCAGTAATGAATGGTGAAGATTGACAAAGGAAGATCAGAACTGTGAGACAATGGAGTTCTGATGCCAGAACCATGACTCCATGGGGTCCAGAAGTCAGAAATGTGAAGTTACAGGGGTTTCAGTATTAGTAATGTTGAAATCAAGGTTGTTCCTGGTTATGTTTTACAGGTAAATAATTTTTCAGCCAACAGTATGACCTTAGATTCCTAAACACAATTGAGAAAATTCCCTATACATTCTAAAATAAAAAAAAACAATGAATGAAGAAGCTCTAAAACTTGTTAATTAAAATGTTTTTTCCTGTGCTTAGGGGTAACAATTTACATCAAACTGTAACTGATGTTGGCAACAGTTCATTTCTGTAAATGATGCTATTTTTTGTGCAGTCATTATTTAACTGGAAAGGACCGTAGTTTGGTCCGACAAGTTGGCTTGCCGATCCATTCCACTTCCCTACTAATGTACATGCCACTGCGCCCAGGCACGTAATGACGTGCCGCAAGGGAGAGCACGGAGGGGTAGACCCCACTGAAATGAATGGGGGTATGTTTTTATTACTATTTTATACATTGTGATGGCAAGTTGGAGATTAATGAAGGCCACTGCTCGACTATCAAGGCCCGTGTTAGTCAAGTGGTGGCCTTCATTAATCTCCAAGTCGCCATCACAATGTATAAAATAGTAATAAAAACATACTCCCATTCATTTCAATGGGGTGCACCCCTGCTCTCTCCCTTGCTGCATGTCGCAATGTGCCTGAGCATGGGGGCGCATACATCAAGAGGGAACTGGAAGGGATTGGCTGGCCACCTTATCGGGGCCAGACTACGATCCCTTCCAGATAAATAACCGCTGCAAAACAAAAAATGTCAATGTTTACAGAAATAGACTGTCGCCACCATCAGCTACCATTTTCTGTAAGCAATTCTGAAAGGTACAAAATCACTTTAATGCCAACTAACTTGTAACTGGAGCATCCTGGTCAAGAGGCGCCTTGGACTGTTGAGTATTTAGGTTTGTTTGATTGGAACTAGAATACTGAACTTGATAACAGTTCAGTATTCCAAACCCAGCAGATTTACTACTAATGACGCCCAGGTACGTGGTCCATTTCAGGGTATTAATGCCATCTGATAATGTATCTCACTTGTTAGCACTCTTGCCTCTGAACCCCAAGGTCATGGGTCAAAGTTCCACAACACAGACTTAAGATCATAGCCAAGGCTGACACACCCAGTTGCAGTACTGGAGGTACAATGTAGGGTTGTGTCCACATTGCCAAGGATATGGGATCTTTAGCTTTAACAGTGGAAAAGAAGTCTTAAAGCAAAACTAAACAGGACAACAGATAATTGCACTGCACACAGCCTACACACAAAAAAAATCAAACTCATTTGCCTCTCACATGTGCCATATTAAAACATAAGCAACCATGTTTGTGTGTTTGCTTTCATATGTTCAATTACTGAGTATTTATACAAATGCACACAACGAATCTGACAACCTCTTCAGGGGAAGACTTCAATGTTAGCTACTGAAAAGGACAGTACTGTGCCACTAAAAGAATTATTTGGTGACCCACACCCCCACACTTATATACCAAAAAGGTGAAGTGACAGCAGACCTGCCGGCACAGTGGTAGTGCTACCACTTGAGGTGTTGATGACCTGGGTTCAGGAACAAGACTAGAACCGAGGGATGGCGGGCGGGGGGAGACTAGCGTCACTAGGACAGTCCTCCTCCACTTGGAGGATGCAATGTAGACCCGGCATGAGCCTGACTCCTAGTGGTGGCTGGGGGTTTGAGTGCTCTGAATGACTAGACTCGGGAGTGAAGGCGCAGCAGATGTTGAAGAGATGTGCATGGGAGTGCACAAAGTGACATCCTTGATGTCACTGCAAGTCTGCTCTTCCCAGGGAGCCAAAAGTAAGAAATATCCACTGACCAGAAGGGCGACTCCGCACCTTGCCCCATGTCCAATACTGGGACTTAACTGCCTGGACCTGGATATCCTCAGTCTTCACCTCTGCCACTCAGTCTAACTGGATGGTGTGGGGCACTGCTGAAGAGCTGCAGGCAGCTCAGCCGGGGGAACCAACGACGAATTAAGTGGCGTTTCGCAGGTGAGCTGGGCAAGCCAGAGTGCCAGGTAGGTGGGCCTCGAGAGGACAGGAGTATGGCACTGGTACAACAGCCAAAGCAGGTCCCAGTCGAAAGCTGTCAGGAAAGAAAAACCAAAGCTGCCCTGAAACTGTAGAGAAACTGACACTTTTATGAGCTGGAGAGTTGACCTCTGAACCTTAGCAGCCTTGCTCAGACATTTTATTGGTTAATTATTGGAAAGCAGTCCACGGCACAGGGCCATACAAACTAATCTGACCCAGCTGGCAAACTTTATTCAGACTGAATGTTCCAGCCCACACAAAGATTTATATAATGCTACCCAGCATGCTTTGCACTGGGTTTAATTCTGAAGAGTGCACAATATGCTGACCTGTCGGCAGTGGTGGGGTTCCACTCACGACACCAGTGACTCAGGTTCAGAAGGGAACTGCAGTCTTCAGGGGCTGAAGTACCAAGTGTCCCAGGGACTACTCTCCTCATTCAGGGTGGGGGAATGTAAGTGTCCCCACAGTGAGATCGACCCCTACCACTGGCTAGAGTAAGATACCAGCCGGGGCTACCAGAAATCAGATGGCAGCATAACCACCCGTTGGGAGTGTGTGGATCACTGCAGGATGGGAGTCCCATGGGGAGAAGCAGCCAACATCTGATGTCATTGTGGGCGGCCCCTGGTAGACTGCTTGCAAAAGTATTTGTGTGATCCTAGCACTGGCGGCTTACAGTTCCATAGGTGTGGCCTGATGAAAGAGATATCCTTGAAGAAGATGAAAAGTTTCCGGTCTGCCATAGATAATGCTGGCACCCCTCCCCCCCGCAAGCCTACAAGCTACTGACAAGGCACCCCATGCACCAAGGTGGTTAAGGCACAAGCCCGCAAGAAGGCAGGTGAGAAGGTTTTGGGGGTGCTGTCAGCAGGGGAAGGCAAACAGGGGTAATGGAAAAAAATCTTAACTGGAAAAAAGTGTACACTATGTGTGTAGTTAGGTGAGAGACACAGAAACCAAGCAAGTATGACAGATCGCCACTCCACCCCAGCACGGAGCAGCAGCAGGACTCCCTGCATTTCACTGTCGTGCCCTGGTAACAAAGAGTGAAAGTGTTTGGCTTCCAGTCCATTCGAGAGCACTTCACTCAACACACAGATATATTTTAAAAATCTAACACTGTCCAATAAAGAACTTTTTCTTCTACATAGCTTTTTTCCTTCTCAGTCAAGCCTCTCGTTGCTTCAGCCCGAGGCCACCAACCATTCAGCTCCATTTGCTAGTAGCCTGCCTCTGCTACTGCTTTTCCCCCACAGCTTCCTCCATGGTGGAGCTCGGGGAAGGGCCACCCTCCCTCTGTCAAGCAAATGGATACAGTGGCAGTCTGGCAGCAGGCTCCATGGTGTGGGGCCTGAATGTAGCAACACCATCCTTCAGACAAAGGCTGGGTTTTTCTCCCACGTTTTTCTGCCCCCCCCCACCACCCCTACCACAACATCAGCTTCAGCTTCTGTCAGATTAATCTGATGCAGCACACTTTTAGGCATGCAACAATTCTTGCCAGGGAGCAGGCTCCCCAGCCCACCACAAGGGGTTGATGTGCCGGAAACCGATGATGTCACCCTTCCCGAGCAGGCTCATGCTGTAATCGACAACACTCCTCAGGGGGCGATGCGCCATCAGGTGACAAAGTCACCCTCCCTGGGCTAGCACGTGCTGTACTTGGTAGCACTCCCCAGCTCACCACAAGGGGGCGATTCGCCAGCTGGTGATAAAGTCACTCTTCCCCGGATGGCTCATCCTGTACTTGGCAGCACTCCCTACCCCTGGCTGTGCCCGATACCAGCTCCACAAGTCTGATTCTGAACTCGGGTTCCTGGCACGGAAACGCATAGGGGTTTGCAGGAGGCAACAGCTGTGTAGGCACTTCTTTGTGTCCTTAGGGAGGACCCGGATGGAAGCTGCATGCTGCTGAACTGATGAGTAGCTAACAGAGCAGGACTGCTTAATGCTTTTGTTTCTTTTTAAAAAGGTAAACCACCGCTGCTTAAGCAAATCTTTCCAGAATATCTTGTGTTTCCATCAGGGTTGGCTATTTCTCTTCAGGTGTTCTCTTGTGTCCCTTAGGAGGAGCACTCCAGTGGTAGCTGGGCAGAGATACAGAAGAACCCTTCAGAAAGGTTCAAACTTGTGGAGACTGGCCTAGTACAGTGGACTGGATTGTCATAAAGTCTATGCTTCAGGGAATTTTTAATGATGAAAAGGACAAAAGGGCTACGCAAGAAGACGCTGAGGAGAAGGAGAAAGAGGAAACAAAGAAAGACACTGGGATAAAGAAAGGGCTTAGTGGCACTATTACTCCCCAATGTCTTATGTAGTCATTTCAGTATGCGTATTTTTTTTTTTTTAATGTTCTACAGACTGTTTTTTTTGCCATTTATAATTTTTAAAAATAAGTTTTAAAGCTTCTTTTTTCCTTTTTTAAATTAAGCGCCTGTAATAGGGGACCTATGCTCACATGTTGTTGGTTGCGATAAAAATGCATGCGTGGCACCCTAGACTCAGAAATCACCATTTTCTGGGGAACATACTCTGTGCAGAAGGGATGCTGCTTGTCTGCGTTTTTGCTACCGCAAGCAGTCGCTGCTTAGTAAAACCTGTTGGTCATTTTCTTGGGCTGTCGGACTTCAGTAAAGGTAATGGAGTTTTCTTTTGTCTTTCTAAAGTTCACTGGTTTTATTTTTTTATTCAAATAATTGGAGCATTATATCAGGTCTTTTTGGAGAGTCTCTTGTAAGCTCTCTTACTTTCTTCCTTTTTCTAGATGCTGATCGCTTTCTTGTTAAAGCATTGGCTATCTAATACTTGCAAGTTGTTTTGGGAACTTCGGAAGACAATGTTTTTGGAGCCTTATTTACCGCTTTGAGGTATTTTTACAGGTTTTCCATTTTTACCGTTTAGCGGTGGTTTATCTTCCGATAATAGTTTGGTAAATTATATTACCAACTAGTTTAAAAGCCTTTGTAATATAAATATAATTAGTTGTGGATGTTTTTAGACCCCTCTTTTTTTTTTCTTTATTATTTTCCATTTTCTGCCTTTACCCCCCCCCCCCGAGGCTACGGCATACACATGCGTGTACGCACATGGAGGCGCGCACACACACACGCCAGGATCCGGTGGCACCTTCTGCTCCTCCCCTGACTTTTGTTGTCCCCTGTACCGCCTACGCGCCCACTGGACCTCCACCCGGTGAGAGTGGGACTACAGACGGACAGGCATCCACTCCTTTGGAGGGGACAGCCATGGCTCAATCCTGCTCTAACCCTCCCCACAAAGCCAGCACAGAGGCGACTCGAGTTCATTCCTGAACCCGGGTTGCTGGCGCAGCACGAGGTAAGGTGCCAGTGCCTTAGCCCTCTGCGCCACCAGGCTGGATTAGACCCCTCTTTTTAATACACAGATCATACATTTTTGTTTCTTTATGCCCCTATTGTAGCTGATAACTGCTTTTTGCACCCACTACTGATTGGAAGTTTCCAGTACGTCCATAAATAACAGGCACAAGTAACACTACCTCAGTTGTGGAAGTCGGAAGAGCCTGAAACACTTCACATAAGCTGTGCTTAATCAACTCATTGTGAGGACATCCCTTGATTTACATGACGCTCACTTTAAGGACTCTCTGAAATTTTGGAGTATCCGCTTTTCTTTTTTATGCATTACTGCTCACTTTGCTCTCTGGTACAGTGTGACATATTGCTTAATGTGGTATTTGCATTTTTTTCCCTACCCGAACTGTTACGGTGTCCTACAGGCCTTAGAGGTATACAGAAATAATTACATGAATGGGAGTTACCACATTGAGTAAATAAATTATTGAATTACCCTCAAACAGAAAGGGTCAGAAATTAAACAGAATAGAAAGGGAGGACCGAGAGGGAAGACGTTTATCTCTAAAGGTCCTATAGGACCCAAGGGAGTTTCAGATAAAGTAAGAGAACAAAAGGGAAATAAGGTTCATAAACAACTTTAAATCAATTTATTCATACCTCTACCTACCTACATTCCAATTAATAACGTTTCAAGTGTAGGTAAAGAGAATGTCAAAGTTAAAGGGGTTGTCAGATCCTCCGTCTCTCTGCTCATAATAATAAGTGGAAACCGACTCCCCTGGGTCAAATAAACAGATAATTTTATCACCACCGACCACGGCTGAATATGAATGGGAACCAACTCCAGAATCTGTCACTAAAATTGATGTTGAGCTTAAATCATTGGAAAATTTAGCTGAGAAATCATTAGAAAAATCCCCCGGACTTATCTCTGGTACAGAAACCAATTAATATGGAGTAAGAAATAAAATAAGTTATGTATGATAATTGGTCAGAGGGAGTTAAATACTATCCCACTCCATTTACACCACATTTAACATATGCGCTTAATGAGCCCCATATGGCTAATATATTATTATTTTTACAGTTATGTATTATTAGAGATGAACTATTGGGCATTAAATCCACAACGGCATTAGATGAAAATGTGATTAGAAATTTGTTTAGAGAATATGCTAATGCAGAATTAAGCACTGAATTAGATTCAATGAATTTGGACATATCAGAACCAATTGTTGGTTTGGCTGGGGCAAACTCACCGAATCAGGAAATTAATTTACCACAGTGGGGTGCAAAGATTAAAGAAAAGAGGAAAAGGAAAAGAAGCAACAAAAGAAATAAAAAAAAAAAAGAGAGAGAAAAATCAAAGGGAGATAAATACAGCTGGAGAAGTAAACAATATGAGGTGGCTCAAGATTCAAATCAGATAAATATTGCACAAAATGCTTCTAATGAGGAGTTAAGAGTAGCGATCCACCAAGAATCAATTTCCCAATCTCAAGGTTTAAAAAATGAAAAGGGTAAAAAAACCCTAGTGAATAAGCAAGTTGCCCAGGAACATAATATACTGTACAGAGTGAAAGAGCTCTTGAAAGGACTCCTGAGGTAACTGGATACAATTATGTGAGTTTGGTTTGGCTGGGGCCCTTACTCCGATTCACTGACTCAAGAGACTGAAGCAGATATTGGTTATTGGCTATCAGGGAATGAAGCTATTGTCTTCTTATTTGGCATTAATCAGAATGAGATTGAAACTGATGAAACCTTATTATTTAAGGTGCAACATCTATTGGAGATAGATTTACAAATTGCTAGATGTAGGAATAATGTAATATTTTTATCCAGAGATAAAAGATCTAGAGAAGGGATAGTACAAATGGTTTTGTCAGATATGGAGCTAAAGATGTATGGAAAAAATTATTAACCTCCCCACACTTAGGGGTCTATGCAGAACCTCCCATAACTGTACCAGTATTTCTGAATGAAACAAAAAAGAATTTTGAACAAGGGAAATTTTTCCTGAAAAGTGTCCTTGGCATTTTTTTTTGACTAAGAAGGACAAGGGTAACAAGGTGCAGGAGTCACAGAGTAAAATATACTTACTCACTTTGCATGGGATGGAACAAACCCCAGACGAAACACAATTTTTAATGCAATTGGTCTGTTATACACTTAAAAACTTTCTTGGTGTGAAATGGGTTAACAGAGAAAATTAGTGTTACTAATCAAGGTCAAATAACTATGGAGGTGAGAGATGGTGTTTTATATAGTTGGATTCTAAAAGAAGCCCATATGCTGGATGAACTAGGTATTTTTTCCCCCCAATTGTTTAGCCAGATGAGACACACTAAGCTGAAAGCTTGTTTACAGGTGCAACCTGGGAGCACAGAGAAGTTAAGTGACTTGCTCAGGGTCACACAGTACGCAAGTGGGGGCTGTGGGATTCAAACCCAGGTCTCCAGATTTGCAGCTCAGAGCCTTAAACCACTGTGCTGTACTTCAGTGTGAGAATGGCCGTGACCTATTGATCAAGTGGATGTTAAAGAGCAGCGGACGCCATTAGGAGAACTTTCACAAAACATAGTATTTACACACAGTTCAGTCTGTACTTCCATTAGTTCTGCATTCCTCCTCCCTATTACTTATTACTGAGGTCATTTGCATGAAAACAGGATCTTTGCTTCGGGAGAAAAGACGGGTCCCCCGGAAAGCAGAGGAAATTACCCAATGCCAGGCATTGGGAGACAGTCTAGACAGGCAAAGCCATGCCATCCGCCTAATCCAGATCGCTGTCCCTGCCAGTCTCGAAGCCACCTCGCTGGCGTCATATGATGCTCTTGCTTGGTGCCTTGCAAGATCCAGACCCTGTGCAGAGAGGGCAATGGCTTGCCTGGGTTCCTCCAAATCAGGCAAGGATGCTAAAACCTGCGCCAACATCGACCACAGGTGCCTGCTGTAGACAGCGTGGTGAGCCTGATGTGAGCTGATGCAGAGTAGCACACGCGCTGAAGAGAAAACTCTTCTTCCCCACCGGTCAAACTCAGCGGAATCTGGATCCAGTGGTCGGTCATGTACCGGGTGTTGAAGCTCGGAAGGAGAGTCTAAAGCCATCAACCCCGAGGGTGGATGAGGCAGAGAACCAAGAGACTCCTGGAGAGTGCAATACCTCCCTCCTCCTGCAGTCTGATGGGCCTGGGGAAGAGGTGGCTGGTGAGTGCCAGGTGCGGATAGACGTTTTCTGGAAGGGAACAGGCCAGGAAGGCACCACTAGGTGGTTACCACAAAAGTCACTCAGAAACGAGCGCATCTCCTGCTCGGTAGTGCGTCTAACTACATGGGAGATATGGAGCACCTGAACTAGCCTTGAGAGGAACTGCTGATATTCGGTGAAATCAGCGTCTGAGAAAAGGTGGACAGAATGTTCCCCTTCCTCAGATGAGGAAGTAGAGGAGCTCGGGTGTTCGGAGTTCTCCTATAGCGAGGGAGAATGTCGAAAGACCTGTGCGTCCATAGCTCTAACATACCTAATGAAGGTTGCCATAGTGGCTCTGAAGGTCTCCCAGGTTAAAGGACCAGTAGGACCCACATGGCCTGGGAGGGGGGGTAGGTGTCTGCAGAGGGACTGGGGAAGGGCACCTCACAGACAGTGTCCGGCCTCTGCCAGGGCTCTGAGAACCCGCAGCAGATCCTCTCACTCAAGGGGGACCCCGGAGGTCAATCCAGTCAGCGAATGCTGCAAATGTGTAAACAAAACCTGGCAGAGCCCTGAGGGAGAATCTTCCCTGTGGTGTGACTGAGGTTGCATGGTTCCAGAAGGGCAACCCCCAGTGCTGCTCACTAAGGATGCCCTTGAAGTGTCAGAGGAGGAGAAGTGGGGCTCAGTGCTTCGGCTCCTCCCCACTCCCAGCAGTGTAGTGGAAGAAGGCCTCCGCACCACACCCCGGCCTTTCAACCCCTCAGACTCCAAGGCCGCCCTCTTCTTCGAACCCAGTGCCAAGGGGTCTCCCAATCCTGTGCCCCCCCCACCGAGAGAGGCTGCAGAAGAGGGGGTCCCCATCCCCACCAAGGAGGCCATGGCAGCACCAGAAATGGCAGCTGCCACGGCCCTTGAAGTGGAGACCACCACACCAGGCCCCTCGAGACTGCTATCCACTGTAGCGCCCCCAACGCCGGCGTCGGCATGGGAGGCCGCAGGGACCACAGGCTCTGGGGAGTCCGGGAGGCAAACACTGGGCCACCTGGTGCCATGTCCAAGAGGACTCCCTGACTCTGAGGAGTCGAGCCACCAGTCTAGATCAGTCATCTGCCTCCGAAAAGAAGGAGACTATGCATACCACCAGACTAGTGACCCCGTGGGCTCTCTTAACAATGGCGCCACGAATGGTGCTGTCGTGGGATACGGCGCCGCCTCGATCACTGGCACCGCAAATGACGTCGTAATCCAAAGTGGCGCCGACTGGCTGTGCCGAGGGTCCGCCAGTGCTGGGCCCAGCAACCATGGGCCACAACACCGGGGAAGCCTGCATCTCCATGGAGGTGACTGCTGTGGCGGTGCTCACAACCAAGTTCCACAGGAAACCAAGCTGCTCCTCTGGCACCGTGGAAGAAACTTCCTCGACGGCAAGGCTAGAATCCGAGGTGGTTTTCTAACCTGTTCAAAGTACCAGAGGCAGTATATAGAAATTACGTACTTACCGTAATTATGATATTTCTGTGTATCTTCACCATTCATCACAGATGGGTACTGGCCGGAGGTCAGGACCCCGAGGGAGCCCTTTTTTTTTTTAAAAGGGCAGGCGGAGCCGACGCAGCATCGGCGCCGCCCTCGAGGATTAGCCATTAAGCTGTGTCAACTGTGCCTGACTACCAGTTCTGAGTCGCCGGAGAGGTAAGAGGAAGGGATGGAGGGTGGGACAAGAGAGTCCAAGGGACAGAAAAAGGAAGGAAGAGCTGAACCAAAAGGAGAAATAACGACCGAGAGGACAGCAGAGACAAGATGAAACTAAGGGGATTGGGTAGGGGCCCCAATCTCTGGAAGCGGAAGAAGGGAGGAAGGGGAGAAATTTCAGGAGAGAGTGAGAGAAGACAAGGATCCAGGACCCTTGTCTTTCACCAGATTGTATAGGAACGGCAAGGAGTAGCAAAGCTTACTTGCCAGTATTCAAGGCACAGAATATATGGCAATACCCCAAAAGCAGAGTTGGCTATACTGGAGAAGGACAGGGTACAGGGATTAGTACTCTCTCTGAAAGAAACTTGGTGAAAAAAAGAGGGTTCTCTCTTTCTTTTTTTTTTGTTTAACATTTGGATGACAGGAGGAGGGCAATCAACAACTCCCACCCTGCTAGGGTGGAGATATGCTGTGAAGAAGGAATGCCACTCGGGCTGTACCCTTTTTAAGGGGAAAAATTACACCCCCCTGTGTGTCCCTACGTTACCCTACTCAAGAGACGGAGAGGCACAGAGGGAGGGGGACCCAGAGACTGAGGCCCCAGGGGATGGTGGGCAGGATTGTGATGAATGGTGAAGATACACAGAAAGATCATAATTACGGTAAGTATGTAATTTCTATATCTTATCTGTGTCAATCTTCACCATTCATCACAGATGGGTGAGTACCAAGCCCCCCGAAGGGGGTTGACTGATTGCACCCTAAGGGACAGTGTCTCTTAGCCCTCAGTGGGTGACACACTAAGGAGAACCTTCTGGGCCTGGGAGGCCGAGAGAGGGAGATGAGAGGGGTCCCCCAGAGGGGAAGGAAGTTGCCCCGACAAACGCCGTCTCGCCGTACGGGAAAAGTGATAGGTTCCCTGGTGAGCGGAGCAAATCACCCTACACCGGGCCAAGGGTGACAACCGTGAAAGGCGAAGCCATGCCGATCTTCTGGTGCAGATCGCTGTCCCTACCACCCTGGTAGCTACCTCGCTGGCGTCATAAGACGCCCTTGCTTGGTGCCTTGCTAGCTCCAGGCCACGTGCAGAGAGAGCGATGGCTTGCCTGGTTTGCTCCGAGTCAGGCAAAGCAGCTAGGATCTGACCCAGCGCTGACCACAAGAACCTGTTGCAGGCTGCATAGTGGGCCTGATGAGCGGAGATGGAGAGAAGCAACCGTGCCGGGTAGAAAGTCCTCCTCCCCCAGAAATCAAAATCCGAAGAGTCTTGATCATGGGGCCGGTCACAGTGGAGGGCGCGAAGCCCGTCAGGAGTGTCCAGGTGCTTCAATCCGGACTGCGGATGAGGCATGGAACCTGGAGACTCCGGAGGTGCGCAATACCTCTGGCTGAGGTCCCTAGGGGCAGGAACTCCGGAGAAGGGCCTCTGCCAGAAATGCATGGACGCCTCCTGAAAAGGAGCAGGCCAGGGGGGCACCACAAGGGTGGCCGCCCCGAAATCGCCTAGAAAGGCGTGCGCCGCATGCTCTGGATTGCTCGCGGATAGAGGGGAAAGGTGAAGGTCCTCCAACATCCTCGTGAGGAAACGCTGATACTCCGAGAGATCAGCGGCAGGAGAGATGTGGACAGAAGGTTCCTCACCCCCAGAAGAGGGGGATGAGGAGCTGGAGGTCACCATCTGCTCCGAGGGCGGCTGCTCGGGGGGAGGTTGAAAAACCTGACTGTCCAAGGCCCTAACGTAAGCAGGGAACCGAGAAGCCACCGCTCTGAACTGCTCCCAGGTGAGAGGCCCGGTAGGACCAAGAATGCCCGGGAGCACTGGAGAATGTGGCAGAGGGGTAGGGGCAGAGCTGAGGGAAGGAATCGGCTGGCCTCTGCCAGGGCTAGGGAGCGGACCATGGACACCTGGGGAAGGTGTCCCGGAAGACTCCGCAGCCGACAGCTGTACAACCACGTTGGTACTGCCTAGGCTGCGCCCAGAAGAATCCCCCCAGTGAGGCGACCGGGGCCGTATAGGTCCAGAAGGACTGTCCCCTGCCTCCAAAGAATAGGACCCTCTCAAGGAACCAGAAGGGGAAGGGCGGAAGTCCGCACTTCAGCTCTGGCCCAGGCCCGGTGGACCCCAGAGAAAGGCTGACGCCTGACCCCACACCCTCGACCTCTCAGAGTCCGAGAAGGTCCTGGTCCCGGAAGGGTCAGCCTAGGTAGCTGGCAGCTCTGGGAAGTCCCCGGGAAATCCAGGCGCAGCAATCTCCCCCAGCCGTAGGCTTCCCGACAGGGCCCCAAAGTTGGGCGATCGAGACACACCACGGGAGGGGATACGTCTGCTGAAGGGTCAAGGAACCCTCCCAGACCAGGCTGCAAGGCTATGGTGGCACGCACCACAGCTTGCTGGTCAGTGCCACTGACCCTGATCTGGAGGGGAACCCGACGCTCCTCGGCAGGGGGCTGACTCCGACTCGTCGAAGAGACCACCGGCTCACCCTCCTGTGCAGTCAACCCCGAAGGGTGTGACTGCCCATCCGACTCTGAGCCGGACTCCGACTCCGAAGAGGTCGAATCCGAGGCCCTGAGCCAGACAGTAGGAGGGCGAGGAAAAGCGACCTTCGCGAAGGGCCCAGAAACCATGGCAGTGGACAAGGCCACCCCCGCGCCCTCCATGGCCCCGGGGGTGGAGCTGGCAGAAGGCGGTAGGGCAGCAGAGACCAAAGGTCCGGAGCTAGGGCCAGCCGTGGCGCCAAGTCCATCGGCACGGGAGCGGCGCGGGACAAAAACGGCGCGGGGACAAAAGGCAGCGCCCGGCGCTTCAACAGTGGCTCAGAGATGCAGACACCGCCAGTCCCAGCGCCGTGAGCGGCACCGAGAGTCGGCGGCGCCATGTGCTAGCGCGCAGGCTAGGCGCTGATGCGCGCCAGGCCCCATGGCGCCGCGAGCGGCACGAGAACCAAGGCAGCATACGACTGCCCAGCGACCTGGCGCCGCTCCTGGCTCCCGGCGCCGTGGCGGCGCCGAGCAGGCGGCGCCACCGATCAACGACTCAAGGTCCCAGCGGCTGTGCTCAACCTCGGCGCCAAAGGCGACACTAGCGGCGCGCGGATCCAGGGTCGCCAGCCGCGAGCAGAGTCGGCCTGCAGAGTGGCCGACAGGACCACACGCACCGAGACGAGCAGTTGGTGCCGATCGGCGCCGCCAAGCCCCTCGGCACGAGGCGGCACCGAAGGCCTCAACGACACCGACCGACGGCGCCAAGGACGGCGCCGAACCGCCCTTGCGAACTGTGGAGCAACACTGGGGCCTTCACCTGCAGACGGCAGTGCGCTTCCTCCCGCCCCGCCTCCCGGGGAAGCGGACGGGCCTCCTGGCGCTACGGAAGGAGCCTCACCAAGGCTAGGCTACGGAGGTCGAGGTTCTCCTCCACGGTCTGTATAGAACCGAGGAAAGGTCGGAGGAGCTGCTTGGCCCGACGAAAGCGAACCCGTCCCCGAAGTTGGTGGAGCTCGCCCAACCTTCCAGCGCTGTTCGAGGACATGACTGTCCATAGAAAGCAGGCGTCGCCACGAATCCATGTGAAATGGAGCCAAGACACGCGAGACACGGTCATGCTGGTCGGTCACGGAGAAATTACGGCTGCACGAGGCACCGATGCATAGGGGCCGCCGCCTAGAAACTTCTTGCCCTCACACCGCATGACCTACGGAAAAACAACACCAAAAAGACTCCGCCGCTTAATGTTAATAAAAGGAAAGATCTTACCGCGACGTCCGAGTGAGGCAGAACCCAGAACTAGCACACCGCGGACTGGCGACGGAAATATCGCAGGCGAGGCCTAGAAAAACTGACAGACTTCAAACTTCAGGCTTCCTGAAGGTGACCTCGGCCAGGCGGAGGCGAAGAACTGAGTAGTCAGTGAGGTCGACACAGCTTAACGGCTAACCCTCGCGTGCCACGTAGTACGTCGGCCTCGAGGGCGGCGCCGATGCTGCGTTGGCTCCGCCTGCCCTTTAAAAAAAAAAAAAAAAAAAAAAAAAGGCTCCCGCGGTCAGGACCCATCTGTGATGAATGGTGAAGATTGACACAGATAAGATATAATGACAATATAGGATCCGAATTCAATCTTTTTTTGGTGTTTGCAAAGACCATAGATTTAGTTTTTTTTTTCTCATTTAAAACTAATCCATGAACTCTGAACTAATTCTGTAACTCCAAAAAATCATCAGCTAAATCTTTCTGAACATTTTCAAAAAGGGGGCCACTTGTGAGGACCACTGCATCATCAGCATATAAAAAAATGTGAGAGCTAGTACAAACAGAAGGTAGAGTATTAAGAAAAAGACTAAACAAAAGGGGACCCAAAATAGAACCTTAGGTATAATCTTTCCGGGAGATTTTAATGCTCAAATTGGCTATCATAGATCTAGTGGTAACTCTGACTTTATAACTGTCCAAATATCTATGGATAAAGTTATAAATAGTCATGGAAGACATTTTTTAAATATGTTAGAGAAATCTGGCCTGATAGTCTTGAATGAAAACCTTGGAAGGGATAAACTGCAATTATTATACCTTTACTTCTAAATCTGGTGCTAGTACTGTTGACTATATTTGTAGCCTCCCATGGCAATCACTGTCATGTAAATCCTTTGACATTATCTTAAGATCAGAAAGTGATTATTATACCACTAGGCTTAATCTAAATAAAAATAATAAGGTAACAGGAACAGGTCAGATAGAAATTATCCATTTACCAAGTATTGAACTCAGAAACCACAAAAGAGTTATGATATCCAGTGAATTAGAGGATAAGATAAAAGAAAATGTTTTCAACAACTACAAGTTAAGAAAATATATGATAAGGTGTATGAAACCCATCAAAAAACAATTCCGTTAATTTATGTACCACATAAAGGGTCTAGTACAACTCTAATCTGGTTTGATAATGATTGTAAGAAATATAAATCTTATATATCTAAACTTATAAGGGATGTGAAAAATAACCCATCTTCAGAAGGATACAGAAAAATTGATAAATCTAGAAAGGACTATAACATTTTTTAAGGGGTAAACAATGTGTATTTCAGATGAAAAACTGGGAAATTATGCTAAATGTAATTAAATCTAGGGATGATAGAAAATGTGGGCATAGTGGCCAAAGGAGTAGGAGGTTACAGCCCAAATATCGAAGCTTATGTCACCCCTTTGAACTGGATTGTTTATTTTGAAGAGATATTTTTTAGTATAGAAAGAGAACAGGTTGGACATGTCCTCTCAGAAAATTAGTTCTTCCCTCCAATTGATATTAGACCTATGGAGATTGAAGCAGCAATAATGGGTATGAAATCAAATAAAGCCCCAGGTCCTGCTATGATTCCTGCTGGTATTTATAAAATTGAAATTACATGGTGGAGTAGTATATTGGCTATTTTATTTAATAAAATGAAAACTGAACATGTTATCCCTGAAAGTCGGAAGGGTAACATTATTATACCATTACATAAAAAGAGCAGTTTATCATCCCCAGAAAATTATAGGCCCATCAGTCTTAAAAAGATGTTCCAGGACTAGAGGGCATGGGATGAAGTTGTGAGGAGGACGATTCAGAGGAAACATGAGAAACAATTTCTTCACAGAACGGGTGGTGGACAAATGGAACACCCTGCCAGAGGAAGTGGTGGGGGCTGAAACAATCACAGGATTTAAGAATGCATGGGATAGACATAAAGGAATTCTGGAGATCAGGGGTAAGGTGCAACAGACTTCTAGGAAAACAAACTGAACTTACAAGCTCAAATGGGCAGACTGGGTGGGCCATAGGCCCTTATCTGCCGACACTGTCTATGTATCTATGCATCTAGTCTAACGGATTGTTTAAATAAAATTTTCACAAAAAGCATTCTTCATAGATTAAATATATGGTTAGATGAAACAGGGTGTCTGAATAAATTTCAAGCCGGTTTCAGAAAAGTTTTCTCCGTGGTGGATCAAATTTTCATTTTACATCATACAGTATATTAGGAAGAAGATGCCAGTGTACATCGCATTTGTGACTTTAAAAGTACGTTTGACAAAATTAATAGAATTCTGTTGTGGAAAAGATTATATAATAAGCATTTGCATCCCACTATATTAATAATAATAATAAATCTTTATTCTAAAAATTGAACAAAGATTAGATGCAATCTACAGGGTAGTCTTACTAAACCTTTTAGAATTAATCAAGGGGTGTATTTTGGCACCATTACTATTTAATTTATTTATAAATGATTTACCAGCTCATTTTACAATGGAAAGCTCACATTCATCAACTGTAAGGGGTATTTCTATTCTTTGGTATATGCAGATGACTTAGCCTTGATTTCTATCTCACCACTAGGTCTAAAAAAATATCTAGAAATTTTACACAAATATTGTGAGCTAAATCAGCTTGTGATTTAATATTCCTAAAACAAAAACACACAACTAAGACATTTGGGAAAATTGATGACAATGTTCTTGAAGTGGTAAAATCTTTTTTCTATTTGGGATATAATTTTTCTTTTAACATGAAAATCAATACTCATTTAGCTTTTATTGACAAAAAAAATTGATTCAGTCTAGAAATGCCCTGCTAAGATTCAGTTCACAGTTTGGTTATCGGTCCTCCCGATGTTAAGCGCGATTGAAGCAAAGATGACTCCTATTATCCTTTTTGGTGCTGAAGTGTGGCATACCAAGAGATTTGGGTCTATAGAAAGGCATTTTTCTTCCTTGTACTGAATTATTTTGCAAGTTCCTAAAAGTATAGCAGCGAACGTGGTAAGGGCTGAATTAGGAAGAATCCATCTGAATTATTTAGCAAAACCAGCTAAAGTCTCCTACTGGATTAAATTATTAGCTCAGAATGACTTTCAATTAACTAGAGTTGTCCTAAAAGAGAAAACAGATTGGGATAACAGGGGTTACGTCTCTATTTGGTTAACTGATCTTTTAGATACTTTGGAAAGATCAAATTCTATCCACTTGTGGAAGGACTCACTTAAGGGTGTAAAAATCTCAGTGGAATACTCCAAAGTTGAAAAAATATAAAGTTACGCTTATTTCAATTAATGAAGACATGAATACAGTTACGTGGTTTTCTGAAAATAAACCAAATCATGTATTGGAACCATACTTATTAATCTTAAATGATAAAAAGAAGAGACACATTTTTACAAAGTTCCGTTTGGAATTATATCCTTTCAAATACCTGAATTATATTTATTCAAAAACTGTAATGCAAAGTGAAGACTTACATTGTGATTGTGGGCAAGGGGAATCTGAATTTACTAATGTTATGTTATATTGTCCTATATACAAACATATTACTGAACATATATTGTTACAGTAAGCACTTTGTGATGATTGGTCTAAGGAAGAGTTACTGAGATTACTAATGCATCCTCAGACTATAGAATTTGCTAGGGATATGATCATGTTATTAAAAAAAAGTACTTGCTATGTTTACAAATAAGGATAACTTACCCAAATAACTTATTCTTTTATGGCCTTGATTGTAATTGTGATGGGGAATTAATGACCTTTTTAAAATCCCTTTTAATTGTGCATTATGTGTATTGGTATGTACATGCTTCATTCATAATAACTTTTTGAAATGTCTTGTAAAGGCTTAAATAAGCGACCAATAAAGTACTTTTGAACTCTGAAATGCATAGAGTGACCCATACGAGTAACCTTTTAGGTTTTGTTTCCATACACTGCTTTCTTCTCCCTCATCACAGTCTTGAGAGCAGAATAACACTAACTTTAAAGTGGATGATTTTGTTTTAAAAGACATTTGGTTCCAGCATGGCTCAGTTTCTAGCACATCTGCTTCTGGGCCAGAAGGTCGTGGGTTCTAATCTCACACTGGGAATGGGCTTATACCATAAAAGCTGGCAACCAAGTGCAGTACTAAGGGGATGCTGTACAGTCTCAGTCTGCCATCCTTTGGATGAGATGAGGTCCTGTCTGCCTTTCTTGGTGGCTGTTAAGGGAGATACTAAAATATCCCACAGCACTTCCCAAAAACAGTAAGGAATTTTCCCAGCTGCCCCGGATACATTTCTCCCATTCACTTAAACACCATCAACAGCCTAATCTTAAGCCGGGCCAGTGGCGCTGAGGGTTGAGGCGTGGACACTACATTTTGCACCATGCCAATGACCTGGGTTCAGGAGCGGATCGAGTGTCCGGAGGACTACTCTCCTCTCCTGGGGTGGGCTGTTGGGGGCGCCAGCGCAGTAGCGGCTTCTGGTGGAGACCGGGGCAGCACAGACGCTGCCGCAGAAAGGGGTGGGACGTCGGCAGGCTCCAGCGATGTGAGTGCAGTGCAGGACGCCACCGCACATCGCATCCCGAGGGGAGACACTCATGCAGGAAAAACCCTGCCTTGGTGGTAGGTGAAGGTGGGAATCAGTCGCGGCCCCATGCCTGGTGCCAGGCCTTCTGAGTCACGTTCCCAGTCACCCTCTTCCCCTCTTGCCGCTCCACTTGCTTGTAGATAGAGCGCAGGAGGAGTTGGCGGTTCCACCCCGGGGGAGCCGTGCAGCCAGGTGGGGTTGGGGTATTCAAACCGGAAGGTGCAAGCATCGGAGGCCTCAGACGGGCAGCAGAGCACCAGCCGAGAATCCCCACCAGAGAGAGTCTGCCACAGGTAAGTGATAAAGTCTACCAAAAAAAAAAAAAATAAAACAGCTTAGTCTTGGTTCAATTTCAGTTGGAATGCATCTGTATTATTCCCCCCCCCCCCACTCCGGGACGAGACTGAAAATAATACTACTGTCTAGTCCTTCTTTCTTGGTAAACAAAAAAACAAGTGAACTGTAAACAGACTGGGCACATGTGAGTTAATAAAAGCAGGAATGCACAAAACCACAATCCAAAGAAGTCTGCACACAGGGGAAGGACGACTTACATCCTGCATCGGAGCGTTGAAGAGCGTACATGAGGACAACTGAAAAGACTGTATCATAACCTGAGCGACTCCCTGTAAATGAGAATACACCCCACCTCCCAGGTCAGCAAAACCAAAGAATGGGCTCAGAATCTGAGAATTCAAAAAACAAAATTCACAAAGCAAAACACAAGCAAACATGGCTGGAAAAAGCACGCTCTACTGAAAGAGGCAAAGTTTGTGAAGTCTCATATGGAGCAGCCCATGCGGATGTAACTAACAAACAGAAGCATGGACCAGACATTACACCAATACCCCCTTGAGATTTAGTGTATTCCATAGTCAAAGGCATTACAGTAAGATCTAATGCCTGGTGATGTTGCAATTCCTTTTCACTCACCTCCTCTTCTCTTCACCTATGCACCATGAAGGTGGGCAATACGGTATTAATATGTCCGCCACATCCTAGTACATTAAAATACAGTTACCATGCCTTAAGATGTCAGTTTTATTGAGTACATGTCTGCAGTGAACATCAGACTTGAAGGCAGTAAGAATTAAAAATAAAACAACCCATTGCTTTTTCGTGTCAGAAATTAAGTTTGCTGCTTGACACATACTATAAAAGCCAGTCAAGATGTATAAAAATCCAGTGGTTATCAAGGGCCATCTCTTATGTGGTCAAATGGCAACCAAGGTAAGGGAGTCTCATGAATGTTGCTGTTATGGCAACAAGAATATCAGTTTGTAGCCAGCGGATATGCTGCTTTGGTGATCATTTGGTAGCCACCCGACCATCATGTGTATCAGGAGGCCAGTGCATGACATGGTATAAGCACTGTACATCAAACTAGCCTGAAACTGAGCTTCATCCACAGGCTTCAGTACAAAACCAAGTCATAACTTCATATAGTTTTCATTTTCAGAATAAGCCATGTGAATTTATAGTTCAAAACCTTATTTCACAGTACTGCACATAATGAAATAGGGACTGTGGGACGTGGCAAGCAATTACAAGGCTGGACTGACACACAAATGCACAACTAATGAAATGGTTCAATTGCATGACTTCTTGCTTTGTTTTGGCAGTTAGCGGTGGTTACTATGGTTACCTGAGCATGCTGGCTCTGCGCAAGCTCCTCTCTCGTGCGTTTCATGAGCTCTTTTCTCTGCTCTTTTGGGGCTTTCTCCACTTCATTTAAAACCTATAGTATAAGCATGCAGAGGCTGGGGAAATAACATTTCTTGTTTCTTTTGTTTTATTTTGCCGTAGTAAGCATTTCTTTGTGAGCGTGTTAGCTGCAGCCCAGGCGCTGAAGCAGACAGATAGGCAGCCCCCTCCAGCAGTGCTTTTAGTGGCGTTAGTAAAGCCCAAAATATAGAGTTTACTGCTTATTTGCTTATGAAGAGGTTAAAAGAGAGGTGTTGCATGCTGATATGTGTGCCATGTAATGTCAAATACATTGAGTCATTTAAGCATTCCCTTTACCATGCAAGAGGTTGCTGTCATGCTTGCAACAGTTGTGCCCCAAACATGCACCACCTGTTTTACAGTAATATGCTGGAACATATTGATATTGCACTGTTGTCTACGATGGTTTGTACTGCATCTCAATGTTTAATTTTCTGTATGCCTTTTTTTTTTTTTTTTTAAAGAATGGTGTAGAGAAGAGGGGTTCAGCTACACTGGGGACCAATCCGGAAGAACATGCACGTATACAGAGGAGATGGCCTGCATTGATCTGGGAGGATAACCGCGCAGTCCTCAGTGGATGGGTTCAATGTTACTTTGATAAATTATCATCATGGCAGAGGTAGTCTTGGATACTGTGGCCATTACTGAGTTGTAGTGCACAGGTAACCACAACTGGGACGTGGCCATACAAGGCTATACTCAGTTCAGGATAGGGTGGGGAAGAAAGGAAGAGAGGTGGTGCTGTCTGTAAGTGAGGTGTTCATATTGACAGAAACACAGGGAAATCAGGGATCGGGTTGGAGGGGATGGAGGTACTGTGAGTCACTCTGAAGACATAAGCCACTATTCACATTGATGTGACCTAAAGACCTCCAGTACAGAAGAAGGAACTGGATAAGGCAAGACTTCATGTTGTTTGAAAGGGGAAGTACTGCTGATGGGGGACTTCAATCTGCTGGGTGTAGACTGGTGCCTCCCAGTCGTGGACTCGGCTAGATGCAGGGACATCCTAGACTCCCTGCAGGGGGTGTTTCTTGGACAGCTAGTCAGGAAGCCCACTCATGATGGGGTAATACCGGACCTGGTGCTCACTAACAGGGATAGTGTCACAGACGTCAATGTGGGAGGCTACTTAGGGTGCAGTGCTCACCGTACAGTGTAGTTCAACATAAGGATAGCAGAAAAAGCAAACCACACAAGGACGAGGGTCTCAGACTTCAGGAAGGTAGATTTAAAAAAAAAAAATGCGTAAATGGTTCAGAGATGACCTAGCGGGGGTATGGCCAGGGTGTGGTGGAACAGTGGGTCAAGTTAAGGGATGGCACAGTGAAGGCGAAATAACCTCTGTGCAAAAGAAGCAAGCAAAAAAAGGAGAAAATAGACAAGGAAAAGGCTAAAAGGATAGCATTCAGGAGGTACAGAGAGACGCAGAGGGGAGAGGATAAGGAGGTGCATCAGGGAAAGTGGTGAGGAGTGCAAAGACACAAACTGAGGAAAGGATAGCCCAAGGTGTAACTGAAGAGGAAAACACCTTTTTTAGGTACATATGAGAAAAAAAGACCAAGGGAGGGATTGTGAGGTGAAGATGGGGGTGGAGGATCAGGAAAAAGCAGATATCCTCATCAGATACTTTGTTCAGTCTTCATAGAGGAAGGGGATGGACCACATAAAAGCCGCAGGAACACTGCAGGGAGGGAGGGAGGTAGACACAAATCTATTACACAGGAGACAGTCCTAAAAGGCCTTGAAAATGTGAAAGTGGACAAAGCTATGGGGCTAAACGGAGTACAGCCAAGTGTGTTGAGGGAGCACTGGTAAGTACTGGCTACACCTCGGACAGCCCTATTCAACAACTCACTGTGACCAGGAGTGGTTTCAGAAGACCAGTGGAAGGCATACGTAGTCCGGTTTCATAAAAGCGGGAGCAGGGAGGAGGCTGGCAACTATAGGCTGGTCACTCTGACATCAGTGGTGGGGAAGTTAATAGAGTCACTGCTAAAAGAAAGGACTGTAGAGTATCTTGAATCCAGTGGGTTACAAGACCTGATGGAGCAAGGATTTGGTGTGTGTGTGTGATGTCAGACAAAGTCTGATAGATTTCTTTGACTGGGTGACCAAGGAAATAGATCTGGGAGGGGCAGTGAACATGGCCTACTTGTACTTTAGCAACACCTTAGACACCGCACCACACAGAAGGCTCATCAGGAAAATGGGAAGCTTAGGGCGGGTCTAAGGTGCTTAACTGGATAAGAAATTGGTTAATGGATAGGCAGCAAAAGGAGGTGGTAAACGGAACTCACTCTGGGGAAGGGAAGATGACAGCAGGGTACCATAGCGCTCAGTACTGGGACCAGTCCACTTTAATTAGTCTTTTTTGCAGATGACACCAAACTATGCAACAGGGTGGACACTACAGAGAGGGTGGACAGGGATCTAAAAAAAACTTGAGTAATGGTCACGGGTATGGTAGTTTTTCAACATCAAAGAGTGCAAAATCATGCACCTACAGTACGCAGAGGCGGAGTACAAAATGGGGGAGGAGGTATTGACAGTCACCAAACAGGAAAGGGACCATGGATTAATCATATCTGATGACCTCAATGTGGCAAGGCAGTGCAACAAGGCAGTAGGTAGGACCAGTGGGATGCTGGGGTGCAAAGGGAAGGTTATCGCCATCAAAATGAGGGAGTTGGCGTTACCACCGTATAGATCGTTGGTGAGTGCCACCTGGAGTACTGTGTCCAGTTCTGGGGATCACATCAGAGCAGTCTCTCACAAAAGATTAATATACAAGTTAGCCAGCCTTGGAGTGGGTCCCAAGGTGGTAGCCTGGATAAAAAAACTGGCTGGACAACAGGGTGCAAAGAGTAATAGTAAACGGAGTCCACAGTGAAGAAAGGAGGGCAACTAGCGGGGTACCGCAGGTTCGGTACTGGGATATTTTCTATTATCTTTAATATCTTTATAAGTGACATTGGAGAGCACCTGGAAGGAAAGGTATGCCTCTTTGCAGATGACACAAAGATCTGTAACAGGGTTGATACACAAGGTGGGGTGAAAAGAATGAAAAAGGACTTGGCAAGGTTGGAGGAATGGTCAAATACGTGGCAGCTCAGATTCAATGCAAAGAAGTGCAAGGTAATGCATCTGGGAAACAAAAACCCAGGGGAAGAGTACACAATGGGGGGTGAGTTAATAACAACAACAAAAATCGAAAGAGACCTAGGAGTAATTATATCAGATGACCTCAAGGTGGGCAAGCAATGTGAGAAGGCAATAAGGAGGGCTGGGGGGATACTGGGATGCATAGGGAGAGGCATCAACAGTAGAAAACAGGAAGTTGTTATCCCTCTCTATAGACAGTTAGTGAGACCCCATCTGGTGTACTGTGTGCAATTCTGAAGATCCCATCTCCGAAAAGACATAGACAGAGTGGAGGCTGTTCAGAGGAGGGCAACCACAATGGTGCAAGGTCTGCACCAGAAAACATACGAGGAGAGACTAAAGCAGCTTAATACGTATACCCTTGAGGAAAGGAGGGAGAGGGGGGACATGATAGAAACTTTCAAGTATCTCAAGGGAATTAACAAGGTACAAGAGGGTAGTATCTTTCAGAAGAAGAGATGTGCAAGAACAAGGGGGCACAATTTGAAGATAGAGAGGGGATGGCTCAGAGGCAATGTTAGAAAGTATTTTTTCACAGAGAGTTGTGGATGCATGGAACAGCCTTCCTGAGGAAGTTGTGGAGTCGGGAACAGTGGGAGAATTCAAGAGTGCATGGGACAGGCATAAGGCAATTCTAGTGGGGGGCAGGAGGATGTAAGGTGTTGATTAACTAGAATCTGCAGCTTATCCATCAGGTAGGGAAATGGGCAGACTGGGTGGGCCAAGCGGTCCTTATCTGCCGTCAAATTCTATGTTTCTATCACATCTCAGAAAGAACACAGACAGTGTGGAGGCTGCCCAGAAGATGGCAACTAAAATGGTGCAGGGGCTGCATCAGAAGCCCTATGAGGAGATACTGAGGGACCTTAATATGTACACCTTGGAAGAGAGCAGGGAGGGGGGATACATGATAGAGACTTATAAATACCTCACGGGGTTATTTTTCAGAGGAGAAGGTACAGGAGAACAAGGGGACATGCAATGAAGCTGTAAGGGGAAAATTTAGGAGAGATGTGAGAAATTATTTCTTCACTGAAAGAGTGGCGGATGCCCAAAACAGTCTTCCAGAGGAGGTAGTGAGGGTGAAAACAGTGTTGAGATTCAAGAATGCATGGGAAAGGCACAAGGGAATCTTCACTGGGAAGCATGGGGGAGGAGCCGGAGATCAAGCAGGGTTTGCGTAGACAGTATAGGTGGGAAAAAACCGGCAGACAAGGTGGGCCAAGCAGTTCTTATCTGCAGTTAAATTCTATACTGGGTCACCGGCATAGTTAGCAGTAATCTTACCGCTGCGTTACCAGGCCAGCCATCTATTTTGAAACTACTGGCCCTTAGCACCACGGCTTGGGCGTGAACCCCTTTCTCCCACAGGGGGTAACATAATGTCCTTCTACTCCTACACCACCTTCATTTAGGAATTCTAATGAGTTATGCATTTGGGACTCAACTTGACCGATGACCTAACAATTAACATGGGAAATTAATCTGTGCCAGTGGCACTAAATGGTATCACATATGAGGCCCCATGAAAGGGGTGGGGGCTGAAACAGTTTTATTATTTGATGCAGCCAATGAATATAACCACTATCAAATTGGGAAGATGGACAGCCTCTAAAGGATGAATTGGCTTGTAAGAGCCATCAAAATCCATGCAGGTTTACATTGTTGTGCAGCTCTATGGATTGTGTCTGCACTGCCTCAGAGGTCTTTTATGTAAACCTTTAAATATTACTAAACATCTGCACAGTACCGGGTTTCCCTCAATAGTATACATTTTTTCCTGTAGTGAGTCTTATTTTTCACAGTGCATGTTGTTTCTGTGCATTTACGCGGCAAAATTAAAAGTGATTACTTTCGAGGTATATAATATTGTTGTAAAATGTAATGTCAAGATTGAGAGACTTGTTAGCTTGAAAAAGCTGCGTAAGAACTGTAGGGTAAAATCTAAGTCTGAAGACAAGAAACCCAGAGTCTTGTATCCTGATGCACAAGTTGTCTTATGACAGTACTCCCTCAAACCTGGGGCCATTCATAATGCATTCTGAAAGATTCTGTCATGCAAAACAAAGGCAAACATATCTCCATGCATCCAGCCATCCAATTTCATTTGCAAGGCAGGGTTATAATTTCCTCATTAAAATTGTAATTGAAACAGTATAGAATCAAAATACTGTTAAAGACTAATCTCTGCTGCAAAACTGGCAAGTTCATGCATCTTAACAATCCCAGTCTGATGTGTAGTTTCGATTCTAGAAGCAGTCGTTTTGGGTTTGTCCTAAAACTTGAGCATCAGAAGGATACAAGGAATTGGGTTTTTCTAAAACTGATACCACCAGCAGGAAAAATAAAGAGGCCCAAATCCCAGAGTGTTACATTACATCAAAAGACCCAGTTTTAGTTCTGAGCCGTGCACTTCATTAAGAGCTGTCCCATATGAGACCCAATCACCAGGAACAGGAAAGAAACTCATACAAGAACAGAAGAGCAAACCAACAGCAAAGACACTCATCAATATAAATATTGCAAACAAAAACAAAAAAAAACACAAAACAACACCATTATAAAACTATTATTCACATCAAAATATAGTACACAACATATGGAAGGCATTTTTTTCCCCAGCCACGCCATGTGCTACCGGTATAACTTCCTTTTTGGACATTAAGTTCTACAGTTTCTTAAATGATAAGCTGAAGAGCATTTCAATCACTGAGAAATTAAATTAACTTTTTTTAATCAAAAATTAAAAGCTTAGCACTTATTGTTGTTTCCTTGAGACCATCCTGAACATCAGACACTGCATGTCAATGGACTATCCCAAGAAGCAAAATTACAAATAAACTGAACAGTGGGAGATTTAAGATCTGTTCTTCCAAGATGTTATTATAGTCCCAGCCACAAACCACAGAAGAGCAGATTCCACCATAAATGGGAGTTTGAGATAATTTAAGAAAGACGTTTGTATTAATTTTTTTGGGGGGAAACCCAACACTTTACAATCAAGATATCCAAGAAGGAAGTTGAGTATGGCCACTGACTGTGGAAAAATACATGTTCAGTGAGTGCGTCTCTCTACAAGGCAGTTCCTAGACAGTGAGTATTGTGCATACTACAGAGAACTTGATGATAACCGTGAATGAAACTGAAGCACCCTTGAAACTGAACGCCTTGTAACGAGTGTTCACTGTATTAACTGGGGGTCAGCTGGTACTAAGCAGCCACTATTCACACAGCTTCTGCACAAAATCTATAATCTGCACTGTCAATATCGCTGGCCCTGGTCTCAAAACATTTCTCTCCACTGACCATGCCTTGTTTTACCTGTCAAGCCCCACCTTTCCTCCAGTGAATTTTTGAAGGTACGATGAGGATATTTTTAAAGTGGCTTCTAATGTGAAATAATATATATATATATTTTTTTTTTATCAGATGTCATTATTTTGATTCTTTGCAGGTCTTCAGTGGATTACTCTTTGGTTGTGAGGTGCCACACAGAAGATGAAATTGTTCATTTTGTGCTTATTTGCGATAAACATTTTGAGAAAAGGGCCCTTAACAGCAATAATTTGAATAAGGTGAACATTTGCTGAAACCAGAGCATAGTTAAAAATAAACAGACTGCTTCATTATAAGTGCTGTACAAGCTGACCCTCAAAATACATACATACAAAATGTATGTATATATAATATAAATATAAAATATACAATATAAAATAACAATTAATAGAGTAAAAAGAAAATAAATTCATACAACATAACAGGAGTAAGAGGCCTTTCTGTATCTACTCTAAACTAAGTTTAAGGCTAAGAAACCAATGAATACTAATACTGCAAATGGAGGGCTTCACAGCACTCTGAGTGCTAATTTCTCAGCTAAAGCCACTTAACATTGATGTACTGTACAAACAACTATCTATCTATGTGGTTCTCTGCTGCCTACCCTGTCCTTGCTTATGTCAAAAATAGCAGTTCTGCTTTCCCCTCAGGGAATTATTTTGAGTTTATGCTAAAAGGACAGCTGTTCACTTTGGTCAGTATTTGCTTTCCAAAAGATATTTGGGGCAAGATGGTCAAACAGTTGGCACCACGCTAACAGGGTTAGCGCTGCAGTAACTGTGTTTTGCATGGTGAAATCTGTGTGTAAAGGCTTAAAGTGCCATACTGGAAGGCACAGTTTGCATGGCGATACCCTGTTAGCACATAAGGGCTAATGAGGCCAGCCATGTGTGCAAATCCCTAGTTTGTGTCTTGCGTACAGGGGGCCTGTCATAGTCAAATGTTTTTGAGGTGCTAACCAGCTGTTAATATCGTACTAGTTAATGCCTTCAAAAACCAGGTCTTACCATTCTACACTGTGGGGCGCCCCCAAACGGCAGTACCGATACCGTTTTAATAATATTACAAAACAACTTGCGTTAGGTACCCCATCCGACCTGATCCCAGTTCTACAAAATACAGGAGAGATCCCTCCATACATCCCACAGAGCAAAACCTTGCACCTTACTTTGTTTGTATTATCCGTTTTTCCTCCTACCCTGCCCCCCAGCCTGCCACTCCTTTGGGCTGCATGTACCGCTGATGTCCACCAGTCTCACTTCCACTGCCAGCTCCCACCACCTGGCTCCTGCATTACCTGTGTCTGGAGGGTTCCAGCTTATCCGTGTCACACACCCTTCACAAGGGGGAGGGAACAGGAGACAGGAGTAGCAGACTACGACACCTTCAGAACTACAGGTGCAGGGGATGGGAGTGGTGGCCCTTGGGGACTGACTGTGGCACGGAGGGACGGGCAGCCATCATCTGGCTGGCTGGGTCAGATGTTTTCCGTTTTCTGGCCAACCCACCTCCCACAAATGTGCACGGCCACTGCGGCGTCCTGCGTCAGGGATGTCCAACAGCATATGATCACCCACACCGCCAAGAGCCCCCCACCAGGAGTCGATGTAGTAGTGGCACAGCCCCCGGACACTACACCTTACTTTTTAATGAGGCTATATAGGGATGCAAATGACTTGTTAGTGGCTTGCATGTGCTAAGGAGTCACTTGCAGGGTGACTGTCAAATATAACAAGTTAGTGCCAAAGCACTAACAGGTTTTGGAGGCCCCAACTGTTTTTTCTCCTCCACAGCCTCAATGTAGGCATATACATCGCTGTGGCCAGAAAGAGGCTGTGCATTTTGCAGAGCACACCTATTACTGCCTTATTAACTAGGGGGCTATATTCAAACAAGTGTAGGGCACTCACACTATGCTCTGAACTTGTCTATGGCACATTTGGGGCCTAACACTAATGTGCACTCAGAATAGAGATTTTGCAAGGATCAAACAGGAACTTTTGAATATGCTGCCCTAAAGGATTTACCAAACGTTTTTTCACATCTGAGAAACAGTAGTAGTTGGTAAAAGGAGTTTTACAAATGGACAAAAGTAGAGTTATGTAAGAACTTACCGTAACAGTAGCTCTTCGAGAGAGGCTCTTGTAGTAGGTAATTACATATAGGACTGAAACCAGCAGGCATCAGGACCCCACAGAAACATTTCTAGTTAGCAGTCTCTGGCGGGAACCACCCCCACGTCAGGTGACTGGCGTCAGGCGACACCAGTATAAAGGGCGGTCCCCCACGCCCATCTCCCAGTTCTTTCCCACCAAAGGAAAAAAAAGGCAAGACGAAAGAGAAGCGGATATTTCCCTTCCTGGAAAAGGAGCTGAAAAAGCTAAGTGGGATGGAGGGCGGGAAGGCATCACCTACTGCGAGAGCCTCTCTCGAAGATCTACTGTTACGGTAAGTTCTTACGTAACTATACTATCTTACTTCGAGACTGTTCTTACAGTAGGTAATTACATACAAGACTGAATCCCAAGCAGTCTGGAACAAGGAAAAGCACTCGGGAGGAGGAAAACTAAAACACCAATAGAACCTCCGGCTGTAAGGGTCTTAAGAAAGAAGACCTTCCAGAACAGCCAACCCGAAGCCTGCTCTGTGGTGGGAGGCAATGTCCAAACTGTAGTGTTTCGTGAAGGCATGGACAGAAGTCCAAGTTGCGACTGCGCAGATGTCCACCGCTGACACATTCTTGAAACAAGCCATAGAGGCAGCTACTCCTCGGGTGGAGTGGCTTCTGACTTGAACCAGCAGGGTCCTGTTGTACTTGTCATAACAGAAAGTGATACAATGAGCCAACCATTTTGACAGGCATTGCTTGGAAACAGCACTGCCCTCTCTTTTGTGAGCAAAAGAGACAAAAGGCTGATCAGATTTCCTGAGATCCTTAGTCCTAGTGGTGTAGTATCTCAGTATTCTATGAACATCCAAAGTATGCAAGAGGTACTCCACTTGATTGGAGTGTTGCGTAAAGAAAGCAGGTAGCTCAATGGATTGATTCAGCGTAGATTCTGCCACCACCTTAGGGAGAAACTCAGGGTTAGCGCACAGAGCTACACATTCCTTGTGAAAAATCAAATACGGGATTTTACACATCGAGGCCTGAAGCTTGGAAATCCGTCGAGCTGAAGTAATGGTCACTAGGGAGAGAGCCTTCGCCAAGAGGAACTTCAAGTCTGCTTAGGCTGCTGGTTCAAAAGAAGACAGGGTAAGCTTCTCAAGAACAAAGTTCAGATCCCAAGGAGGGGCAGGAATGCGGATGGGGGGTCTCAAATGAAGAACCCCTCTAAGGAAGGTCTTAGAGACTTCCAACTGCACGAAAGTCCTGTCTCCAAAAGGGACGTGGTAGGCAGAGATAGCCACCATGTGAACCTTCAAGGAGGAATGTCTGAGACCTAGGTCAAATAGATGACGCATGTAGTCCAGGATTCTCCCAACAGGGCAAGAGAATGGCTCAAAGTCCTTGAAAGAAGCCCAAATCAAGAATCGTTGCCATTTCATGGCGTAGGTGGATTTAGTGGAGGGATTCCTGGCCTCCACCAGAATATCTGTGACGAGCGAAGAAACCCCGAATCAGGCTTGAGCTACGTCTGCAAGAGCCACGCATGCAACTGAAGGGATCTGAGCCCTGGATGAATCAGGGTCCCCTGATCCTGGGTCAGCAAATTTTGTGACAGAGGAAGAGGAAGCGGAGGTTCCTCTGAAAACTGTTGCAGAAGAGAGAACCAAATGTTCCTGGGCCAGAATGGAGCGATGAGGATCATCCAAGCTCCTTCTGAGCTGAGTTAGTGTAAGACCCTCGGAATTAAGGGAATTGGAGGGAAGGCATAGACTAATCTGATCTTCTACTCTAGAGACAGTGTCCCGCCAGAAAATGCCTCGCCCTGGAGCAAGCAAGCAGAAGGCAGGAAGTTTTGCATTTTGAGGGGACGCGAACAGGTCTACCTGAGGGGTTCCCCAGCGCAGGAAGATATCGTCTACTACTTCTAGATCCAGTTCCCATTCGTGGGCTATTGCTGATGACCGACTGAGGTGGTCTGCCAGTGTGTTTTCGACTCCTGGAACATGAACTGCAATCAGGTGAAGGTTGTGCTGAACAGCCCAACTCCAAACTCTCATTACTTCCCTGCACAGAGGGTAGGAACGCGTTCCTCCCTGCTTGTTGATGTACCAGACTACGCACATGCTGTCCGTCTGGACAGTCAGATGACTGGGAAGAACGCAAGAGTTCAGAGCCTGGAGAGCATACAGAATGGCCCTGAGCTTGAGCACATTTATATGGAGAGTCAGTCTGAGTCTGGACCAGGAGCCCTGAGTCCTGTGAGACCCTAGATGGGCTCCTCCAGCCCTCTCCCGACGCGTCTGTTGTCAATGTTTGGGGGTCGAAGCAAAAGGGAATTCCCCGGCAAAGGTTCTCTTGCACCATCCACCACTGCAAGTCCCGAACCATGGGATCGGAGACCAGAACTTCCTGGTCTAGGTCATCCAAAGTCTGGTCCCACTGAGACCGAAGCATCCACTGAGAGATCCTCATATGAAGCAGAGTGCGAGGGACTGTCGGAATAGCAGCCGCCATGAGCCGAGCAGGTGAAGGACTGACCTGGCACTGACCCGTCTGCGGTTGGACAGCAGACTTGCATGAGCCTGGAGGGTGTCCATCCTGTCCAGAGGCAGAAAAGCCATGCCGATGGTCGTGTCAAGGAGCGCCCCTATGAACTGGAGTCGTTAGCAAGGGACCAGATGGGACTTGGCCTGGTTGATAGTGATACCCAGGCTGGAAAGACCTGCAGGGTAAGGGAAAGAGAGCACAGAAGATCCTCCTTGGACGGGGCCGCCAGGAGCCAGTCGTCCAGGTATGGGAATACCTGCACTCCCTGGGTACGCAGGTGAGCCACTACTACAGAAAGGCATTTGGTGAACACTCGTGGAGCCGAGGAAAGACCAGATGGGAGGGCCCTGAATTGGTAGTGGTCCCCCTGGAACGAAAACCAAAGGAATTTGCGGTGGGAAGGGCGTATGGGGATATGCAGGTAAGCATCCTGCATATCCAAAGCACACAGCCACTGTCCCTGCCGAAGAAGAGGCACAAGGCTCTGCAGGGAGAGCATTCTGAAACGTCTGTAGTCCACAAACATGTTCAGGGAGCTGAGGTCTAAAATAGGCCTCACGTCTCCCATTTTCTTTGGAACCAGGAAGAAATGGGAATAGTAACCCCGTCCTTCAAAGGTGGTCCAGGACTGGTTCCATCGCCGCCTTCAAGAGAAGGGAGGAAATTTCTTCCCGAACCAGAGAAAGATGTTCCAGGGAGTAAGACGACTTGGGGAGTGGTTTTCTGGGTGGTTTCTGAAGAAACTCAATTGAGTGTCCTGCCGCTATCAGTTGGAGCACCCAAGCATGTGATGTAATCCTCTCCCAACCTGGTAGATGGAAGGAGAACCTCCCTCCTAGTGGTTCCTCTGGGGGATCCAGAGGCTGTGGGAGAGGAAAGGAGTCAGGAGGTGTGGGGCAACGTCCCGGCTGAAGCTCCCGTTGCTTTTTTGGGGGCGGGGGGGCCCGACATTCGTTGGTCCGCTTGCCCTGAGGTTTCGCTTTAGGCCAAGAAGGATACGCTGTCCCTGAGGGGGCCTGTACAGAGAGTCAACAGACTTAAGTGCAGTGCCCTTCTCTTGTAGGTCGGTGATGATGTCCTTGACATCCCCACTGAACAGCACCGAACCCCTGAAGGGCGCATCCTGAATAGCAGATGGCGCTTCAGGGACCAAACCTGAAACCCGTAGCCAGGCATGACGCTGAAGACCTACAGCAAAAGCCGAGCTCCGACCTGCTGTGTCCACTGTATCGTATGTGGCACGGAGCATGTGCCGACTGGCCGAACGAGCAGACCGGACGAGGTCAGCCACTTCCTGTCTGGTCTGAGACTCAGGAAGGGAGTCCAACTTGGATTCCACCTGACTCAGGATCGTCTTCTGGTAGTCCCCCATATGTGCAACACAGTTCAGGGCCCTAATCCCCAGTGTGGAAGAAGTGTACACCTTCTTCCTGTACTGGTCAAGAAGATGGGATTCCTTGTCTGGTGGAGATGAGCTGAGGTGTTTTGGGTTGTCTGACTGGCCGTGAGTGGCGCTAATCACTACTGAGTCAGCCTTTGGGTGTGTGTTCTAGGAATGCACACCCTCAGGATCCTCGTATAGCCTATCTGCCTTCCTTGGAATGGGGGCTAACATGGACGGTTGTTTCAAATAGTGGAAACCAGGTCAGCGTGAGGCTCAATCCAGGGTGGAATCAATGTCGAAGCAGTTTCGGGCAGATCCACGTGGGCAGCAAGCTTCCTCCACTGGTGATCTGGCTCCAGAGATTGCCACTGGTGGACCTCCTGGACCTTTCTCAGCAACTCCAGAAAAGAAGGATCTTTTGGAGGAGTCCTTGGCCTGAGACAGTCCGAAGAGCGTGGCTCATCATCAGGATCGGAGCACCCTCCTGGGTCTGAGTCAGAGGTCTCTGAAGAAGAGGATGAAGACTCCTCCCAGCATGGGGTAGGAACAGACCCCTTGGGCAACCCTCGGGGAAGTGTATCCTCCCCAGCCCTGGCACCAGAGGGCTCATCTCTGGTGTCGGGTGGAGGGAAGGAGTCTCTTGTCTCCAACGAAGGGGATCCGGTACCAGGTCCGGTGTCGGCAGACTGCTCTCCACCTCCTTGGTGAGCTGAGCTTTGGCCTCAGCCCACCAGGCAGCTACAGTCTCCTTCAAATCCACCTGCGGCTGGGGTGGGGGGCGGTAGAGGAGGAGGAGGAGGGAAATACAGATACTGAGGGCATCTGCAGGGCGAGTATCCACAGCCCAACGGCGGGAAGCCCGGCGTCGGGTAGACCGGCATCGGGTACTGCGGTGCGCGATACTGCGGTCCCGGGTAGGATGGCATCGGATAGGAAGGAGTTGGGTACCTGGGAACCAGGGGCTCTGTCAGAGCAGACGGCCCTGGAAGAGGCCCCGCAGGCATCGGGTCCAGCACTAGGACGGTGTCCAGTAAAGGGATGTCGTCCGGCATCTGAGCTGGTGTCTGAAGGTCTGGCGTCAGGAGATCTGGCCCTATCAGAGGGAGATCTGACAGCAGCGTACCGGCGTCCTCTGTGTCACCCAGGGAAGGAGGTGTGAAATCCCCGGGGTCTAGCAGGGGAGACGCTGGAGCCTCAGTTAGCAGCGGCAAGTGCTGTGGTGAGCCGGGGATGGCAGACTTGTCGATGGGGTCCGGCGTCAGCTCTTTCGCCGTGCATTCGTCTGAGGAGCTGACGTTCGCCTTACCGGCGGGATCCGGGTGGGCATCTGAGAAGCCGGCATCAGACTTATTGGATCCAACGCCCGACGAAGGCTGCATAGGAGAAGGGGCCTTGGCAGTCGTCTTAGGGACTGTCGCCCCGAGGGCGGCATCTTTCGGCCCTGTCCGGGCGACGTGGCACCAGCGTCCGACATACTGACCCTCTCGACCCAGAGGGCCACGTGGCAGCGGCTTTCCCAGTACCAGTCACCTCCTTTGTCCCGGAGGCACCGAGGGGCCCAAGCCCAATGGGAGGGACAATGTCACCTTGGGTACTGCCAAGATGGCTGTCGGTGGAATCACCCGGGGGAGGGGAAGGCGTTACCTGCAAACGGAGTCGCGGTACCTGTGGAAATGGAGTCCCGGTGCTTCTCCTTCTTTTTGCAGTGTCCCTCAGGTGAAGCTGCGGCCTGCCTAAGCTTCTTCAGCTCCTTCTCCATGGAGGCCATCTTCTTCTTTAAAATATGGGCCTCCAGAGACTACTGCCTCTGTTTACGGGTAGCGTGTTGAACTGCTGGCAGTGCATACACTTCCCCACGAGGTGTTCCCGGCTTAGGTAGAAGAGGCACAGGGAATGACCGTCTGTATGTGGGAGCTGTGAGCCACACAAGTCGCACTTGTTCTTATGAGAATCGGAGGGATTCTTATGAGAATCGGAGGACGATATACACGGCGCTTTGATGAAAAAAAAAAAAAAAACCTCGGAAAAAAGTGACAAAACTTGGTTAATAAGACCGACGATAGACTGACGAGCAGAGGAACTTAACCATGAAGCATTTTTACAAGCAGACAGCAGGAACGAACTGGAAGGCGAGCGTTGGGGACCGGCCCTTTATACTGACGTCGCCTGACACCAGTCACCAGACGTGGGAGCTGTCCCCACCAGGGACTGCTGGCTTCAGTCCTTTATGTAATTACCTACTGCAAAAGCCCTCTCGGAGTAAGATCACAGCTTTTGATAAAAGTGCTGCCCGAACACATTTTGAGCTTCAGCTCTTCAGAAAACAGTGTTGCCATATATCCAGGAGGGAGTTCAAGGCTGAGTGAGTCACTGGTAGGAGCCCAGAATGAGCAGAAACATGAAGAACCAATACAATAAAAGAAGTACTTACGGATGAGGATGACCAGTACCCCAACCCAGGAGAAGATCAAGAAACAGTAGTGTGAAGTAAAGAAGAATAGAAAATAAAAGCACTGTTCTTACTCAAAAAAATATAACTTTTGTAAATGTTGTGTAAATGAATATGCATTTCTCTGACAGGGATTTGGTTGCTTTTTAAATCTGAAGTTGGATTCATTTTGGCTGTTCAATGATCATCTTGTTGAACATGTCTAAAACTGAGATTCTCTTTCTGGATAGGGGCAGCAGCTGACAATAAATCTACAAATAAGCTGAAAACCATACGACTGTTCTGTCTGATGCAGTAAAAACGTGGGTGTAGTTTTTGATTCATAGTTTACCTTTTTGTGTCACATAGCAGCTGTAGCCTAAGATCCGTCATTTTCAATTATTTGAATGTTGTTTGTATACAAACATTTCCGACTCCAGGATCTGCTAAAACGTTGAATGCCTGCATTGCTTATCTGATGATTAGATTACTGCAAGAAGGTGGCAACTCCTCAAGAATCTGCACTTCATCCCCCTCAGCTAATAAAAACTGGACAACTAGACTTGTTTCCCAACTACCTGTCCACTTGACATTTATTTTATTCATAGGGACTTTCTGCACTCCAGGATACCCACATTTAAGCAGGTGTGTAGTTCCTTTGTGGGGAGAGTTATCAAATCAAATCAATATTTATTTGTAGTGCACTTTTCAAAGTACCAAAGCGCAAATACATAACAAGGATAACATACATCAATAATAAATACAAATATAAAAACATTTAAAAGGCAACAGGATAGACTAGATGTTATATTCCATGAATTCCATGTTATGTATACCCTGTCCTTCATGCTCTGATCGCTGTACTGTTGCACCTATTGTTTAAATGCTCTATAGTCCCCCTGTATTGTTCCATCTATTGTAAACAATGTGATCATGTTAACCCTTCTACCCATATACACCATCTGTATTGAGCAATTCTATATTTGTCTGTATACGATCTGCCTTCACTGTAATCCCTTCCCCCCAGGTCGCACCGTGAGACGAGCATCTTTTTGCTCAGCGTGCCTTTCCTGGTGAAACAATTTCAATAAATAAATAAATATATATTCAAAACGCTAATTCAAATAAGTAGCTCTCCAATGACGCTTTAAAAGACTCAGTGGACAGGCACTCTCTGATCTGACAAGGCAGAGAATTCCACAGGGTTGGGGTCACGAAAGAAAAAGCTCTGGCCCCAGATGACTGAAGACGAACCCTGGGAATCTCTAGCAATCCCTCGTCGGCGGAACGGAGTGGGTTGAGAGGGCGGCAGGGCCGAAGGAGATCTTGCAAGTAGCCCGGTCCCAGTCCGTGTAGGGTTTTATGGGTCAGCTTATCACAGCAGCAGGAAACAAACTTAACATCTAATCAGGTTTCTTGGGAATATCTGACAGAGGGTCCTTGCCGGGTTTGGTTTCTGAGATCTATCTGCAAATTACACCCGCAATCTGTACACAGCACCTACTATGTATGTCCTGGACAATGGACAAGCATCTGATAGTTTACCCTTAGGAAGGGGTACCCGGTAGGGATGCCCCTCTCAATGAATCTTTCTGCCCTGTTCATTGAAACACTAGCCTAAAGTATTCTCTTGAATAAGTCCATGAAGGGGAATCAGCTTGGTGGGATCCAACATAAAACTGCACTTTATGGCAACGATGTGCTACTGTACTTGGGGGACCATGAAACGTCCCATAAGGAAGTTACAGTATCATCTGTAATTGGCTAGTTTTCTTGCCACTTGTGCTACACTTTGAACAGTACTAAGATGAAGGTTCTGGTATTTTCATATCAAGTTACACTGCATCTGAAATGGGAACTGGGTAAACTGCACTAACTGGGTATTACACTTGAGTTTAATTTGAGCTCCTTTTTAAAGGTAATTACCGCCCTCTGGTGGCAGAACTAACTGAAGAGTTTAGAACCTGAAATAGTCTGCCTTTCCCCTTGTACTCCAGGGTACAGGCCATGAAGATGAATATCCTCTCCAGATTAGGGTTACCACCTTTTAAGAAGCCCAAAGTGGGACATTTCTTACTGAAATATGACTTTTCGCAGGACAATATGTTACCTCAACCAACACAACAGATGTTTTATCTAAATAATCAGAATTAAGTCTAAGTGTTACAGTTTTTTAGATGTTCCCTAGTGTTTCTAATCATGTTAAGGTATTTTAGTTAAGGTACTATAGTTTTTGCAGCATTTAGAGGAAAGTCTGAAAATATTCTTTTGTACCATAATGTCAGGACATTTAGTATTTTTCATGTTTTTTCGCAGGACACAGCTGTCCAAATCAGGACTGTCCTGTGAAAGTAGGGACAGGTGGTAACCCTACTCCAGATAGTTACGACTATTTCAGGATATTCCCTTTTCACTTTCTCTACATATACTCAGTCAATGACAGAAATAGATTCTCTCTTATCTGGAAGGGGATGCACCAAGTGTTTGGAAGGCAATGCCCCAGCTTCCTAAAAAAATGGGGCCACAGTGGTTCTTCATCTGAAAGGTTACTGGATTGCTGCCCAGGTGTATATTGCCTTACTGTGGGGATGTACTGTCTATTCTGCTCACTGGTAGGATAACAGATTTAGCAGATAGTGAAGACATCCCACTAGCAGCAACTCTTTTTGACCCTACTCTTTGTAGGTGGGAGCAGAAATCAGGTTTACAGTGGGAGGGAAGGGACAACGGCATTGTAAGGTTTGAATAGGGGGGGTCTGAGCATAAACAGCATTTCAGGCACTAATGACAGTTTAGATGGTGGACACAGGACTCAGAATTTACACCTGTTGTGATGGATCCCTGGTTCAGACAAAAGGCTTGTGAGCCTTGCCTTCCAGTCTTCCAGCGATGAATGGAGTACTGTCCAGCAACGGCTTCAACCCGCCATGTTGTACTGCCCACCCAGACAGTACAGGAAAGTAACATGGGTGTCAATGACTGACATTTTATGACAGCACTGGATACAGAACTAGAAACCGTTTTGCTTCCATTTTTCCATCTGTGCTCAATGTCAAGGGTGGAGCTGGAGGATATATATTGTGGGGGTGGTGGGAGGAGCTTAGCATGAAGATGTCCGATGAATCAGCCTGTTCCAGGAAACAACCGAAGTGTGAACAGGGATACTTATACCGTGGATAATGACAGTGAACTGTATCCATACCCTTTAGAATTACATTTTCATCCACAAAGTTGCAGTGTGCATACATATATGGAACCTAAACAAACAGAAGAGAGAAAATGATAAGCGCCTTAGCTGGGATCTAAACTCAGGACGTCCAGACCATTGTTCAGTGCACTACCATTTGTGTCGCCAAGGGGACTGGAAACCTGGGACTTCCAGAAGCACCTTACTCTTTCTCTAAGGCACAGCTTGGTGCTGCACAGCACTGAGGAGTCCCTGGTCAAGGTGTATAATGATCTCTGCTTGTTGAGAGATTGAGGTAAGGTATCTGATTTAATCCTCCTTGACTGATCATCTTCATTTGACATGGTAACCAAAAGGTGATGGTAGAGACACTTCAGCAATATGTGGAACTGGCTGGTTCTGTTCTTGGATGGTTAAGGTCATGCCTTTTGGGCAAGGGAGCAGTCTGTCGTGAAGTGAACTTTCCAGTTATGCCGGATTATCCTGGACTGTGGTGTTCCCCAGAGGTCACCACCACATGCTGTTTTCTGTGTAAATTTCTTCCACTGGTGAAGATCAGGAGAAGGTATAGAGCCGAGCTTCACTGATTTACCGATGATATTCAGCTGCACATTTCCTTCACACCTGATCAAGGTCTGTCTCTTCATATGCCCTTTGGGCAAGGGAGCAGTCTGTTGTAAAGTGAACTTTCCAGTTATGCCGGATTATCCTGGACTGTGGTGTTCCCCAGAGGTCACCATCACAGTGCTGTTTTCTGTGTAAATTTCTTCCACTGGTGAAGATCAGGAGACGGTACAGAGCCGAGATTCACTGATTTGCCGATGATATTCAGCTGCACATTTCCTTCGCACCCGATCAAGGTCGGTCTCTTCATATGCTTCAACACTGCCAGTCTGATTTCAGAAAATGGTTAATCTCAATTGGCTGACCCTTACACTTGGAAAAAAAAAATGTAGCAGTTACTTGTGGGGTCTGATAGGCAGGACTCTACATTAAAATGTAGCCTTAAGCGCCCAGTCTTTGATGTAGTTCAGCTGAAGGCAGAAATGGTGATAAACACTGCCTGGAAATTGTACTTGGCGAGGGGCTGATCCTTGGATTTTAGGTGTCGGCATTAGTCAAGAGCTGCTAAGTCATACTGCAGACTGTGCCCCTTTCTGGAACCTGCTGATCTGAGAACACTGGTGTAGTCTCCTCTTCATGCTATCCTACAGTACAAATCTTCCAATTGTGCATCATACACCAATAGGGAACAATTGTTTATTGCAAATCCCTCCCAGAAATGTCTTGGGCCAGTGGGTTGGGGGCTGTTATGCGGTCACCTGTGCCATCCAAAGCCACCCTTAGTCCCACCAAGACCCGAACAAGCAGTTCAGGCCTTTTTCCTATTCCCCAGGGCCAGTGACAGATGTCTTTGCAGAGCTTCTCAAGCCCCACAGTCTCAGAGAGGTTGATCAGGCTTGCACCATAAACATGGGACAAGAAAAGTAATGTTATTTTAAACTTTCTCCAAGTCCAGATAGCAGGCACATGATGATCATATTAGAGCAGTCCAAAATGAAAGGTTATCAAGTACAAACCACTCATCTTAACACAAAAAAATTGAAAGGGTTTATAGTAAAGAAACCTAATAACATAGTGATTCTTCAGCTATCCAATTCTGCCACGTAATTCAATTTGTTAATTAAAAGAACTTGTGTCTCACAGTCACTACTTTCTGGGAAGCTAGATCTTAAAATAAATCAATAGTTACAAATAGTTTGTTAGCCCTGTTTTTTTAATTTTTAATTCCCCCCTCCCCAAATAGGCTGCCTCTTTGCATCTACAGTATTTCTGGCTGCTAACTCCTGCAGCTTCCCTCTAAGACACTGGCCCATATCATACAGATGCTGACTAAACCACTTCCACAGGGAGACATCCCATCTGAAACCCCTTATATGGCAGAGCCCAGGGTGGTGCCCTTGGTTAGAAGAAAGATACACATTCACCTGGGGAAGGGGGTAGAGGCTGTGCCAGACTCTGAGACATGAAAGTAGAGGGTGGCCATGACTGAAAGCTACCAGGGGCTGCTTCTTCTCCTGTACTGTTAACCCACCTCCACTTCAAAATGCACTGCATCTGCCCTGCTGATGCCACTCTGTGTCAGTGTGGGAGGAGAGGCAACGTCCAGTAGTCCCCTCATGTCAAGACTACCTCATAGGTTCATGCGTGGTGCTCAAGCAGAGGGGCAGAAAACATCATACCTAGAACCTGAACATGCTGCTTCCGCATGCACATCCCAGGTTCCTCTGACTTAAGAATCTCAAAGTGAACGCAAATCTCCCACACAGCAGTGTACAGGAACCCCTGAGAAAGGTAGTGGAGATTCTGGTGATTTTTAATAGGTCTCATTGATAAAGCAAGAAGGAAAAAAGCTGGTACTGACATGTGCGTCTGTTCTCCAGTAGCAAAATGAGATGCAGTTTTGGAATTGCTGGGGGGGGGGCATAAGGACCCTATCTTTAAATTGAGCCCCCCCTTCCCATTATAAGTCTAAGGCAGTGATGCATGAGCTACCGGGGCTCACTTCAGAGCTGGGGGGGTGGGGCTCCGGCAAGCTCCTCTGTAATTCCAACACTGCTGAGGTACCAACTGAATACGGTCAGAAACTAGAATAGCTCAGAACCACTCTGGGATTTAAACTCCAATTAGCTCTGCTAATGTTCAAAAGTTAACATGCAGGCAACCCCCCCCCACACACACACACAAGTGTACCGAGTTTCACTCACGAAATTTACTTCACTAGGATGCATCTGCAGTGAAAAGCTGAATTTGGCACAGGATGTAAAATGGAGCCATGATGATTTAAGCGTCCTTGCGTAAAGCTCACGATCTTTAAGAGAAAGTTTTAGAGAGGCAAAAGACCTTGCATGTCAGATTAGAAAGGGTACCACAAAGTTAGAAGAGACCACCTACAGTGACAGATTGGAGAGAGATGGACACAAAGAGAGGTTTGCAACGCCACCATAACCAAGGGAGGGTGTATATTCATACATTCCATTAGCACTGTATTTATATGGCAACACTGCAAGTGAAAATCATATCTTTTTGCAGAATGTCATTTCAAGTCTAAAACTGATTTAAATCTCAGGATTAATGGTGAGGAACATCAAGAACCTAGACTTAAGGAGAATGATCTATACCGAATTTCTGCTTCCTGTAGCCCTAAACCTAGACTGACACATTCTTACCTCCTTCCTGTGGTTTTTCAGGATATTCTGGAATTTGGATAGCTCTCTCTCCTGTTCTGCTTTAATTTGCTTTGCCTCATCCCTCAGGTGATTTGTGTGGTCTTGCTCTAGACGTTCAATTGTCTGCTTCTGTTGCTTCTCCAGGTACTCAAGCTCTTGGTCGTACTGGCGTTTCTTACTCTGTTACAAGAAAGTAGTGAACACACAAATATTCTTTAAAATGAAAGTGTCAACCTCCCCCCCCAGAAAATGTGCACGTGTTCACATGGAAGTGTGTATATGCATCATATGCATATGACATCCCTCTAAATATTGGATATGACACTTTTAATAAATAATCAGTGCCATATGTATAAATATATGCGTGGTGCTGGTCCTTTAAAAATACGATTGATGACCCTCTGGTAGGTTATTCTTAAAATAAAATCTAATACAAAGAGAAAGACAAAGCCTTCTTTAACTATATCAGGGAAAGACCGATGACCAAGGAATGCATTAAAAGGCTGAGGAAGGATGGGGTTTGCTAATCGATGCTGGTAACGCAGAGTAGTGCTAGAGGTGGAAAAACAGGGGACCTCTCCCCGAGTGCTCAGTCAAACTGGCAGGAGGAACAGAGGGCAGTGGGCAGGAGCTAGCGATCAAACTGACTGCTATGGACAGGGTACCCAAGGGACTCAGGGGACTGAAGGTAAAGAAAGCACTGAGCCCAGATGGTCTCTACCTCAGGGTTCTCAGGGAGGTAGGGGTTAGCAGTAGTGGCCCTCCAGTGCACATGTTTAACTGCCCCTTGGCAACAGGAGTTGTCCAGAGAGACTGGAGGAGGCAGAGGTGATTCCTCTTCATGAGGGGGGGACAAGGGGGATTCTGGAAACTATCGGTCACTGAGCCTGACCTCTGTAGTTGGGGAAAACAACTCGAGAAAATCATCAAGGAATGAAGGGGGAGTGCTTTTGAGAAGAATGCAGGATAGGAGAACAAAAAAAAAAGAGGTTGCGTCAGCAAGTGGGCTGAAAACAAAACCAAAAATAATATTAAATGCTCACAGAAAATAAAAAATAAAGAGTTAGAATCTGTTTCGACCATAGGTCTCCATTAGGAATTATCTAATTAGGAAACAAAAAAGACAGAGAAAAAACAAATTAAGACAGCATGGGGGGAGGTCATGATAAACTATTCTCATTCACTTTTTTTTTTACATGCCATTATTTACTCGTATGGATCACAGTGGTCCCCTTTGACCCGTGGCACCCCTGGAGTCGATCAGGTGTGCAAACTGATACGCCCCATTACACTGTCCAGCCAATGGCAGCATCCTCCCCTGACAGGGACCTGCGGCTGAACTGGCAAAACGTACCCGCCTTTCAGGGGCTGGCGCTGGCCACCAGCCGCCAAAGATGGCCACCAATTTTCCTCCAATTCTCCTTGAGGGCGGACGGCAAGGCGTCGATGCACAGACGGCAGACGCCCTGCTCCTCACCCTGTGTATGCCTGCATCTGTGGAGCACCCAGTCTTTGCTAGGTGTCGCAACAGCGTAGTGCATGTCCCTCACCCACCCCGAAGAAAGGAGAGCAGTCACGGGACGCTCAATCCTTCCTTCCTTCCCCCTGCAAGGCCCCAGTGGCTCGAGTCCATTCCCAAACCTGGGTCGCCGGCGCTGTGCAAGGTGTGGCGTCCAGTGCCTCAACCCTCAGAGCCACTGGGCCGGCATCTCATTCACTTTTTTAACCTAGTGACGCAGGCAGTGAATAAGGGTCAGGAGTGGATGTCCTATACTTAGATTTCAGCAAGGCCTACAACTTTGTGCCACACATCAAACTGGTGAAAAAGCTGAGGGACCTTGGTGTGGGGGATAAATTGCTTCGGAGATAGGACACAGAGAGTAGTGGTAAATGGGATTAATTCGGAAGATGACAAGCAGGGTACATCAGGGTTCAGTCCTTGCTCTGGTACTTTTCAAGTGTTCATCTGTGACATAGATGAGGGCATACAGGAGAAGACTGACTTATTCACAGGTAATACAAAAATATGCACTAAGTTTGACACAAAGGAGGGTGTAAAGACATTAAGGTGACATCTAGTGAGACTGGAGAAATGGTCTTCGGGGTCCGACAGCTCAAATTCAATACAAAGAACTGCAAAGGCCTACAAATTAAGAAGGAAGGGGGTGAGAGTAGTGAAGAAAAAGCAGAGGTACTTAACAAGTACTTCTGTTCAGTCTCCTCTATGGAGAAGGATGAACAAGGGAGCATGGGGTTGGGGACTGGGAGGCAGAAATCACAGACTGCTTAACACAAGCTGACAAGGCACTTAAGGGCCTAAAGGTGGACAGAACACCAGGACCAGATGGCGTGCACTCAAGGGTTTCACCAGAGAAAGTACAGTTACGTAAGGACTTACCGAAACAGCAGATTTATTTATTTCTATTTATTGAAAATGTTTCACCAGGAGAGGCACACTGAGCAAAAAGATGCTCGTCTCATGGTGCGACCGGGGGTTGGGGGTACAAGGGAGGAGGAGGGTATATATACACAACAATCAATAGGTTGAACTTGGAATTGAGCAATACAAACAACTTACATAGTTAAGTGTGGTTAATTACAACTTGTTACAAGGGAAGACAGTACATCAGTACATACATGTGCCACAAGGAGGGTGGCATAGCATATTTGATTACACATTTAGAACTATACGTGATTACATAAGTGCCTAAATTAGAGATTGAAATTGAAGTATGATGCACCAAGTTGGCAGAGAGAAATGGCGGTCTGAGCCTGGGACCAGGGAGAGGTGACAGGTCTGGATAGTAAACACTGGGAAAGATGAGGGAGTACACTTAGGGAAGACGTTGGCGGGAATAAGAAGGGAGATAGTAGAAGTGTCATGAGAGGGTAAGTGCATGGGTTGTTTAGGGCAATGTAAAAGCCAGTCATTTGGGTGAAGGTCGAGCTGCTGGTCAGGCGCGAAAAGGAGGAGGGGAGGTCAGGGGCAGGTACAATTAGGTGAGAGGAAGTTAGTGAGGGAAGAGGATAGAGAGTGTTTGGAGGAAGAATGGCGGATTTGGGCCGGCAGGCCGTTTCAGAGCTTAGGGAGGAGGTAAGAGAAAGCCGACTGGCCTGCGGAGGTCCTTCAGTGAGGGATTACTAATAGCCTGGAGTCAGCAGAACTGAGGGCGTGGACGGAGGTAGGCGGGGAAGATAGGGACGAGACGAGATAGGGTGGAAGGGAGCTGAGCCAGAAGTTTGAAACAAATTTAGCACTGTGAAGTAGTCGCTGCTTGTTTAGGGATGGAAGGGCCAGTGAATGGAAGAGCTCGCAGTGATGGGTGCGGGAAGGGGGGGGGGCATCAAGGACAAAGCGGCAAAAGGCATTGAAAAGGGGGTCCAGTCTGGCTAAGGTGGACTTAGAGGCAGAGCTGTAGACAACATCGCAGTAGTCAAAGGAGGGTAGAATCATTTTCCAGACTATTTCGCGTCTCACAGGAAGCAGGAGACTAGTGCGGTTTCTATAGAGGGCGCCTAGCTTAGGGCACAGTTTTGATAGGGTGGCGTCCACATGTGTGGAAAAGGAGAGGTGGCGATCAAGCCAACCCCCCAGGTACCTAAAGGAGGGCACATCTTCAAGGATAGTGTTATTCAGGGTACGGAAGATCGGGGGGTGTAAGTCTGGATAGTCTCTGTCTAGTGCCGAAAGACACAGAGACTGTTTTCTTGGCATTTAGGGAGAGATGGTTGGAGTTGAACCAGTGTTGTATTTTACTGTAGTCGGACTGAAGATTAGAGGTGACTTCTTCATAGGTAAGGCCGTAGGTAAAGAGGACCGTGTCATCAGCGTACATGTGTATTGAGGTAGTGAAGCAAGCCTTTGGCAGATCATTTAGTAGGATGGAGAAGAGAATGGGGCCAAGGACTGAGCCCTGAGGAACGCCGGTGGTAACAGGGAGCGGGGGGGGTGCAGTCAGCTATTTTTGTAGATTGGGTTCTATTTTGTAGGTAGGCACTCAACCAGTTTGTGGCAGATGCCAATAGCCCAGCCCCTGATAGGTAGGATAGTAAGAGGGAGTGGGATACCGTATCGAATGCTTTGACTAGGTCGATGAAAATAGCGGCAGTAATTTGTCCTTTGTCCATCCCAGAGAGGATGGAGTCCATGAGTCTTAGTAGAGAGGTGGTGGTAGAGTGGTGTTTTCTAAAACCGAACTGGAATGGAGTGAAGAAGTTAGTTTCAAAGAGAATGTGGGAGAGCTGAGATAGTACTAGGTGTTCCTGGAGTTTGGCGAGAGTGGGGAGGAGGGAGATGGGACGGTAGTTAGCAGTGGAGGTAGGATCACCTCCTTTTGGTAGAGGTAGGATGGTGGCATGTTTCCACTCTGTGGGGAGTGACTTAGTGGTGAATGAAAGATTTAACAGGGCAGCGAGGGGAGTAGCGATGGCAGGGGCAGATAGGAAGAGGGGTTTGTTGTCGAGACTGTCGGGAGATTTACCTTTGGAGGGATTCAGGGAGCGAAGGGCATCTAAGGTTTCGATGGGGGAGATGTGTCTGAAGGACAAAGGGTTCTGGCCAGGCAGTAGGGGGGTAGCTGTCTGGGGAGTGGGTGGGGTTACAGGAGGAAGGGAGGCCAGGAGGGTCTTAGCACAAGTAGTGAAGTAGAAATTGAACTCTGAGGCTACCATCAGGGATCGGACAGTACAGTCCCTTGGGCGAGAAGGGGGCGCGGATTTGTTCTTTTGGGGAGTTGATGACTTTCTAGAATTTAGAAGGCCTCCCAAGATTTGCGTTTAGGGCGTTGTTAAAATAGTCGGCCTTAGCTAAGTGGATGGCCTTTGTGCATTTGTTTCGGAGCATGCGGTAGGTGATATTGCCGCCTGGAAGAAGTGTGGATTTGTAAATACGCCATGCCCTGTCACGGGCTTGTTGGCAAGCTATCAGCTCGGATGATATCCTGGGAAGATGAGACCCTCAGACCCTAGCACGGCGCAGGGGGGCATGTTTGTCCCAGGCGGTAAGGAAGGTGTTCCAGAAGTGGGTACGGGCAGAATCCATGTTAGAGCATCTCAGGATCTTCGAGAGAGGCTCTTACAGTAGGTAATTATATTGTTTATTTTTATTTATTTATTTGAACAAGTTGTATTTACAACCTTTGAGTCAGGGGGACTCATTTACAAAGGCACCTCGTCGCACGGAAGGCAAGACAACAGAACACTGTGCAGATACAACACTGGACAGCATTACAGGTGCAGACACTGAACACAGAATACACTTAGTTACATGTTGGTATAAAATACAGATTTACAATTAAAAATGTATAATTTCTCTGGAGTTGCAGTGGAATACATCCTTGCATAAACCTAAGGGGGTAGGGGGAAAGATGGATCGGCAGTCCAGGGGACCTTGTCAAGATTAGGGGGGCCAGGCACGGAAAGGTCCTGCAGTTGGATTGGTGGGGCAGGGTTAGTTGCACCTACGGCAGCGGACATTAAAGAGATGGTTCCGGAGAGCGGTTTTGAAGGGACCAAGTTTGGCAGTGTTGGTGATGCAGGTAGGGAGAGAGTTGAACCAAGCGGGGGCTCGATAAAAGAAGAGCCTCTGGGCGAGGCAGGTCTTGGTTCTGGGCACTTTGAAGGTGGCATTAACAGAGCTGCGGGTGGAAATGGATGAGGATGACCATGGTAGGGAGGCAGAGGCTCGGGGGGAGGGGGGGAGTCCGAGCAGGGATTTCTTAGCAAGAAAGCAGGTCTGATACTGCAGACGTTCCTCAAAGTTGATCAGGTTGGTGGAGAATACAGCAAGCAGGTGTGGGTGTGGCTGGAGGCTCTGGTCAGGAGCCTACAGGCCTTACTGATGGAGATCTGCATTTAGAGAGGGCGATGTTATCAGCTGCAGCATAGATGGGCAAGCCGTAGTCCACTAGGGACAGGATGGAGGAGGTGATGGCCAACCAGAGGGCAGCGAGGGGCAGGCAATCCCTATGGTGGTAAAGCAGGCCAATCCGAGAGTTTATGGTGGAGGAAAGAGCGTTGATGTGGGTGTGGAAGGTGAGGGTAGTATCGAAAGGGATGCCTAGGAATTTGTATGTGGGCACTTGCTCTAATGGGAGCTGACAGTTGGGAGTAATCAGGAGGGGGACACTTCTAGCTTTATTTTGGTGGTGAGAGAAGAGCACTGATTTGGTTTTCTTAAGGTTTATGTCTAGTCTGTGATCAAGAAGCCACCTTTCTGTTTGGCTGTAGGCTTGCTGAAGGGATGACCAGAGCGTGGAGGGATCAGGGTGTGAGGCAAAGAGAACTGCATTGTCTGCATAGAGCAGCATCTTGCTATTGCAGGAGTTAGGGAGAGTGTTGAGGTAGAGACTGAAGAGAATGGGACCCAGGATTGAGCCCTGTGGGACCCCGAAGCTAACGGGTCGAATGTTGGAGAGGGAACTGTTGATTTTTACACACTGGGATCTAACAGAGAGGTAGCTGGAAAACCAGGCAAGGGGACCAGCAGAGAAACCGAGTTGGTGGAGAGAATTGAGTAGAAGGAGGTGACAGACAGTGTCAAAGGCCTTGGAGAGGTCAATGAACACTGCACCAGCCAGGTTGCCGGAGTTGAGATCAGAGTGCAGGTATTGGGAGAACTCCAGGAGGGCAGTAGTCGTACTGTGTCTTGGGCGGAAGCCATGCTGCTCCAGGCACATAATGTCATACTTAGCCAAGTACTCAGATAGTTGGATAGACACCACTTTTTCGAGGGCTCTGGAGAGTGGGGGAGGATGGAGATTGGCCGATAGTTGTTGGAGGAAGATCGATCACTGCTCTTGTGTATTGGAGTGATTTCAGCAGTTTTCCACGCCCTGGGGAACTGTCAACTGGGGAATTACATATAGGACTGACTGGGAAGGCGTCAAGACCCCACGGAAAAATTTCTAGCTAGCAGTCTCTGGCGAGGGACCACCTCCACGTCAGGTGACTGAAGTCATGCAACGTCAGTATAAAGGGACGGTCCCCCACACCAGCCTTCCAGTTCTTTCCCGCCAAAGGCCAAAAAAGGCAAGATGAGACAGAAGCGGATATTTCCCTTCCTGCAGTCTGGAACAAAGAAAAGCACTTGGGAGGAGGAAAACTAACACACCAATAGAACCTCCGGCTGTAAGGGTCTTAAGAGAGAGAAGACCCTGCAAAACAGCCAACCCGAAGCCTGCTCTACGACGAGAGGCAATGTCCAACCTGTAGTGTTTCGTAAAGGTATGGACAGAAGTCCAGATCGCGGCTGCACAGATATCTGCCGCTGACACATTCTTGAAACATGCTACCCCTCTGGTGGAGTGACCTCTGACTTGACCCAGCAGGGTCTTGTGGTACCTGTTGTAACAGAAGGTGATATAATGAGCCAACCACTTCGATAGGCATTGCTTGGAAACTGCATTGCCCTATCTTTTGTGAGCAAAAGAGACAAAGAGCTGATCAGATTTCCTGATATCCTTAGTCCTAGTGGTAAAGTATCTCAGTATTCTATGAACATCCAAAGTATGCAAGAGGTACTCCCCTTGATTGGAGTGTTGCGTAAAGAAAGCAGGTAGCTCAACGGATTGATTCAGTGTAGATTCCGCTACCACCTTAGGGAGAAACTTAGGATTGGTGCGCAGAGCCACATGTTCCTTGTGAAAAATCAAATAAGGGATTTTGCACATCAGGGACTGAAACTTGGAAATTCGTTGAGCTGAAGTAATGGCCACTAGGAAGAGAGTCTTCCAAGAGAGGAACTTCAGGTCTGCTGAAGCTGCCGGTTCAAAAGGAGGCAGAGTAAGCTTCTCAAGAACAAAGTTCAGATCCCAAGGAGGAGCAGGAATGTGGATGGGGGGTCTCAAACGGAGAACCCCCCTGAGAAAAGCCTTAAGAGACTTCCAACTGCGCGAAAGTCCTGTCTCCAAAAGGGACATGGTAGGCCGAGATAGCCACCATGTGGACCTTCAAAGAGGAATGGCTGAGACCCAGGTCAAAGAGATGACGCATGTAGTCCAGGACTCTCTCGATGGGGCAAGAGAAAGGCTTGAAGTCCTTTGAAGAGGCCCAAATCGAAAAACGTTTCTATTTCATGGCATAGGTGGACCTACTGGAAGGCTTTCTGGCCTCCACCACAATATAGAAACACAGAAACATAGACTTTGACGGCAGATAAGGACCACTTGGCCCACCCAGTCTGCCCATTTCCCTACCTACTGGATAAGCTGCAGATTCTAGTTAACCAACAGCCTACTTCCTGCAACCCCCCCACTATAATTGCCTTGTGTCTGTTCCATGCATGTTTGAATTCCCCCACGTTTTAGACCCAATGACCTCCTCAGGAAGGCTGTTCCATGTATCCACCACTCTCTCCATGAAAAAAAATTTCCTCACATTACCCCTGAGCCGTCCCCCCTCTATCTTTAAATTGTGCCCCCTTGTTCTTACACATCTCTTTTTCTGAAAGATGCTACCCTCCTGGACTTTGTTGATTCCCTTGAGGTACTTAAACGTTTCTATCATGTCCCCCCGTCCCTCCTTTCATCAAGAGTATACATATTAAGCTCCCTCAGTCTCTCTTCATATGGTTTCTGATGCAGACCCTGCACCATTTTAGTTGCCCTCCTCTGGACTGCTTCCATGCTATGTCCTTGCATAGATGAGGTCTCCAAAACTGCACACAGTACTTCAGATGGGGTCTCACCAACTGTCTGTGTAGAGGGATAACCACTTCCCTTTTTCTACTTGTGATGCCCCTTCCTATGCATCCCAGTATCCCCCTGGCTCTCCTTACCGACTTTTCACATTGCTTACCCACCTTTAGGTCATCTGATATGACTACCCCCAGGTCCCTTTCCATTTTTGTTGTTGTTAGTACCTCCCCTGCTATTGCGTACTCTTCTCCTGGGTTTTTGTTTCCCAGGTGCATTACTTTGCACTTCTTTGCACTGAATCTAAGTTGCCATATGTCTGACCATTCCTCCAACCTTGCCAAGCCCCTTCTGATCTTTTCTACCCCCTCCTGTGTATCAAGTTACTCTGTTACAGATCTTTGTGCCATCTGCAAAGAGGCATACCTTTCCCTCCAGACCCTCTGCAGTGTCACCTATGAAGATGTTAAAGAGGACTGGACCCAGTATTGAGCCCTGAGGTACTCCACTAGTAACTCCCCTTTCTTCGGAATGTGTTCCATTCACTATTATCTTCTGTGTCCTGTTGTGCAGCCAGTTTGTTACCCAAGCTACCACCCTGGGACCCACTCCCAGGCTGGCTAACTTGATTATTAATCTTTTGTGCGGGACTGTGTCAAATGCCATGCTAAAGTCTAGGTAGACCATATCCACAGCCTCTCCTGGTCTATTAACTTTGGTCACCCAGTCAAAGAAATCAATTAGATTCGTCTGACATGACCTTCCTGTTGTAAATCCATGCTGCTTTGGGTCCTGTGCCCCGCTGGCCTCTAGGTACTCAACAATTCTTTCTTTCAGAAGTGATTCCATCATTTTCCCTACCACTGAGGTCAAGCTTACAGGTCTATAGTTTCCTGCTTCTGCCTTGCTCCCACTTTTGTGAAGGGGAATCACATCTGCCCTCCTCCAGTCCTCAGGTACCGCCCCATCCTGCCATGATTTGTTAAAAAGCGTGGCCAGTGGTGTCACTGTGTCCTCCCTTAGTTCTTTTAGGACTCTGGGGTGAATATCTGTGACGAGCGGAAAAACCCCGAACTGGGCTTGAGCTACATCCGCAGGAGCCACGCATGCAACTGAAGGGATTTGAGGCCTGGATGAACCAGGGCCCCTTGATCCTGGGACAGCAAGTGCAGTGACAGAGGAAGAGAAAGCGGAGGTTCCTCTGAAAACTGTTGCAGAAGAAAGAACCAAACTTGCCTGGGCCAGAATGGAGCAATGAGGAACAACCGGGCTCCTCCTGAACTGAGTTTGTGTAAGACCCTCGGAATTAAGGGAATTGGAGGGAAGGCATGGACGAATCTGTCCCTCCAGTCGAGAGACAGAGCGTCCTGCCAGAAAATGCCTCGCTCTGGAGCGAGCGAGCAGAAGGCGGGAAGTTTTACGTTTTGAGGAGACGCGAACAGGTCTACCTGAGGGGTGCCCCAGCGCAGGAAGATATCTTCTAGTACCACTTGATCCAGTTCCCATTCGTAGGCTTTGGCTGAAGACCGACTGAGGTGGTCTGCCAGCGTGTTTTCTACTCCCGGAACATGAACTGCCATCACGTGAAGGTTGTGCTGAACAGCTCAACTCCAAACTCTCATTGCTTCCCTGCACAGAGGTTTGGAACAAGTTCCTCCCTGCTTGTTGATGTACCAGACTGATGTTGTCCATCTGGATCGTTATATGACCAGGAAGAATGCAAGAGTTCAGAGCCTGGAGTGCATACAAGACGGCTCTGAGCTCGAGCTCATTTATATGAAGAGTCTGCTTGAGTCTGGCCCAGAAGCCCTAAGTCCTGTGAGACCCTAGATGGGCTCCACAGCCCTCTCCTGAGGCATCTGTTGTCAATGTTTGTGAGGGGGGTTTGATACAGAATGTAACTCCCCAGCAAAGGTTCTCTTGCACCATCCACCACTGCAAGTCCCTGACCATGGGATCGGAGACCAGAACTTCCTGGTCTAGGTCGGCCAATGTCTGGTCCCATTGAGACCGAAGCATCCACTGAGAGATCCTCATATGGAGCTGAGCGCAAGGGACTGTCAGAATAGCAGTCGCCATGAGCCCGAGAAGGACGAAGGACTGACCTGGCACTCACCTTTCTGCGAATGGACAACAAATCTGCTTGAGTCTGGAGGGTGTCCACCCTGTCCGGAGACAGAAAAGCCTTGCTGATGGTCGTGTCCAGGATCGCCCTGATGAACTGGAGTCTTTGGCAAGAAACCAGATGGGACTAGGCATGGTTGATAGTGATACCCAAGCTGGTAAAAACCTGCAGGGTAACGGAAAGAGAGCATAGGAGTTCCTCCCTGGATGGGGCCGCCAGGAGCCAGTCGTCCAGGTACGGGAATACCTACACTCCCTGGGTACGCAGGTGGGCCGCTACCACTGAGAGACATTTGGTAAACAATCGGGAAGCCGAGGAAAGACCAAATGGGAGGGCCTTGAATTGGTAGTGGTCCCCCTGAAACAAAAACCGAAAGAATTTGCAGTGGGAAGGGCAGATGTGGATGTGCAGGTAGGCATCCTGCACATCCAAAATGCACAGCCACTGTTCCTGCCGACGAAGCGGTAGAAGGCTCTGCAGAGAGAGCATTCTGAAGCATTTGTATTCCACGAACATGTTCAGGGAATTGAGGTCTAAAACAGGCCTCACATCTCCAGTCTTCTTTGGAACTAGGAAGAAATGTGAATAGTAACCTGTCCCCCAAAGGCTCTATCGTCACCTTCGAGAGAAGGGAAGAAATTTCTTCCAGGACCAGAGGAAGATGTTCCGGGGAGTAAGACAACTTGGGGGGTGGTCTTCTGGGTGGTTTCTGAAGAAACTCGATTGAGCGTCCTGCTGCTATCAGCTGGAGCACCCAAGCATCTGACGTAATCCACTCCCAACCCGGTAGATGGAAGGAGAACCTCCCTCCTACTGGTTCCTCTGGGGAGTCCAAAGGCTGTGGGAGAGGAAAGGAGTCAGGAGATGTGGGGCAACGCAGTGGCTGAGGCTCCCGCAGCTTTTTTGGGCGTGGGAGGTTTGACTGCCAGAGGGGCCAGACGCTTGTTGGACCGCTTGCCCTGAGGTTTCGCTTTAGGTCGAGAACGTCTGCCAAAAGGGCGACGCTGTCCCCAAGGGGGCCTGTACAGAGAGTCAATGGACTTGAGTGCAGTGTCCTTCTCTTGCAGGTCGGTGATATCATCTTTGACATCCCCACCGAACCCCTGAAGGGTGCATCCTGAATTGCGGATTGCACTTCAAGGATCAATCCTGACACCCAGAGCCAGGCATGATGCTGAAGACCTACGTCGAAAGCCGAACTCCAACCAGCTGCATCCACTGCATCGTTGGTGGCACGGAGCATGTGCCAACTGGCCGAATGAGCAGATCGGACAAGATCAGCCACTTCCTGCTTGGTCTGAGACTCAGGAAGGGAGTCCAATTTGGATTCTACCTGACTCAGGATCATCTTCTGGTAGTCCCCCATATGTGCGACATAGTTCAGGGCCCTAATCCCCAGTGTGGAAGAAGCGTACACCTTCTTCCCATACTGGTCCAAAAGACAGGATTCCTTGTCGGGTGGAGACGAGCTGAGATGTTTTGGACTGGCCGACCGGCCGTGAGCTGAATCTCTTCCATTTAGAATGATAAGTTTTTCTGGTGGCAGGCTCTCGAGAAGCTTTAAGAATATCCAGAATCCCCACCCCAAGACAAATGCAGATTTGCATACTCTAACTTTTCAAGAGCCAAGCCTTGAGGTTGAAAGACTGAGGATTGGGGTACCAGATTCTCCCCTGAGAGAAGGTTAACAGGTTGTGCCTCTTGGGAAGAGGTAGGAGAAGATGGACTGCTAGTGACATCAACAGGGGATACCAAGGCTGTCTGGCCCAGTCTGGTGTAATCAGGATCACCTTGCACGCTTGTGACCTGATCTTGACCAGAACCTTGAATAACAGGGGAAAGGCATAAAGGAATTTGTCCCCCCCCCCTTCCAAAATCCAGAACCAGAGCATCCAGGGAAACTGTGCCATGACTGGGGGTCTGCAACAGAAGAGAGGACGTTGATGATTGTCTGGGGCTGCAAAGAGATCTATGGAGTGCCCCACCTGGAGAAGACTACTTTCAAAATGAAGGGGTCCAGGGCCCATTCGTGATGGCCCTGAAAGATCCTGCTCAGGGCATCTGCTAGCACATTGCCCTTCCCTGGTAGATTGACTGCTACCAGAAATGCCTGCAGGACATAAGTCAGAGACCAAATTTTCATGGCTTCCCCTGCACACTGTAGACCAAGTGCCTCTCTGCTTGTTGACGTACCACATGGTGGTGGTATTGTCTGTCCTGACCTGAACCACCTTGTTCTTTACTGAGTCCGAGAAAGCTTGGATAGCCAGGAATACTGTCCTGAGTTCCAGAAGATTGATATGAAGTAGAGACTCCTGAGAGGACCACACCCCTTGTGCTGTGAGGGCACCTAAGTGAGCTCCCCAGCCCAGGAAAGAAGCATCTGTGGTTAGTGTGACAACCCACATCTCCCTCTGGACTGAAACAGCTTTTAGAGAAGTGTCTGTCCTCGGGTATTCGCTGCCACCAGCCGGACTTTCCTTCCGGCACCTCTTTCAAGTGTACAAACTTGAATAATTAAACGTGCAATTGCACAAGTTAATGTCTGGTAGTGTCTCTCTCTTAGGTGGTGGATGCTACACAGAATTTACCTCAGCCAGTGGAAACCAAATATTACCTTAGACAAATGACATCACAGACACAACTGTTGAGCAAATAAATAACTTTTTATTTAACAGAAAGTGCAATGAGCATTTACAGGATATGTATTTACAACACAAGAGAATAACACTCACACAGGAAAAGCAAACAAATGTTTTTAAATAACAGATAGCAAAAAAAGAAGGCTAATACTGAAATGTGCTATCACTAAACTTACCCTTCCCTGTACTTACAAGAGACACTGGACCCTGTTCTAACTGCCAGCTCCCACGGATATAGCTACGAGGTAGGCTCCAAGCTTATGTTTCTCCTCACAGCTTCCTAAGGCAAGAGAGCCTTCTCTGCCTTTCAGAAGCTTATATACTCTATGGAGAATAGATCATTCCTATTCTCCCTTTTAATGCACCAACCAACTAACATGTATGTATTTAATTGTCCCAATCAGAGTGAACACCTATCGGTGACTAATTATATTCCCTTCTCACCTTAAGTTTATATTTGAATGATCCAATCCATTCAAACTGCCCTGTGTCCATGTCTGCAAGGTCTGTGTGTGTCTGGAGATGTCCACTCAAGATTTATGACCCAGCTCTTATCTAGCAGCTAGGAATTCCACAAACTGGATGCTGCTGGAGAATTTCAGCCTCAGTGTATTTTTTTCACACTGCTAAAAAAATAAGGCACCTACAGAATCCAAACCATTAACTCTTTCCTTCCCATTTCTGTCACAGTTAGCACCACTGAATGAGTCTGACTGATAAATGGGACTCCTTGCCTAAGACTGTACTGATCCAGCCACCACTGGAAAGCTTGGATCAGAGTCTGAGTCACTGGAATCAATTTGGTTAGAGGATCTTTTTTCTGAGACCAAAAGGACCTCAGATGTAACTGAATGTCCCTCATATGAAATCTGGCTCCCTGCACCACCGCAGTGGAAGCTGCCATGTGGCCAAGGAGCTGAAGCAAATGTCTTGCTGGTCAAGACACCAGAAGGCAGAAAGAAGAAGCAAGGTCTGTAAGAGCCTTTGCCCTTACCAGAGGAAGAAAAGCCTTTGCTTGGACAGTATCCAACTTTATCCCTATGAAGGTCAGGAGTTGCACTGGTTCAAGAACTGACTTTGTTAGGTTGAGGAGGAATCCCAGGGAAGTGAGCAATTGTTGTGTCACTTGCAAGTTTGACTTGACTTGGTCTGGAGACTGCCCCACAATGAGCCAGTCATCCAGGTATGGAAAAATGGAGATGTTCTGTCTCCTGAGAAAGGCTAGTACTACTGCTAGGCATTCTGTGAACACCCTTGGAGCTGATGTTAGTCCGAAGGGCATTGCTCTGAACTGATAATGGCCTGAAGGCAATTCGAACCTGAGGTACTTTCTGTGGGAGCACCTGATAGGAATGTGAAAGTAGGCATCTTTGAGGTCCAGGGAGGCTAACCAATCCCCTGGCTTCAGAGAGGGAAGAATTACTCCAAGAGTCACCATTTTGAATCTTGGCTTGACAAGGTGCTTGTTTAGGTATCTTAGGTCTAGGATGGGCCGCCACTCCCCCATCTTTTTTGTGGTAAGGAAGTATCTGGAGTACAGACCCTTGCCCCTGTATGGCGTTGGAACTCTATGGCTCTGACAGCCAGCAGAAACGAAACCTCTGCCTCCAGGGCAATGGCTTCAGAGATGTTTGCAGGTGGAAAAGACCTGACCCTCAGTTTTGGAAATTTTTTGAAGCTGAGGGCTAGTCCCTGGCTTACTACCTCCAGGACTCACTTGTCTGAGGTAACAGACTTCCAGGCCTGGAAGTAGTAAGCCAGCCTGCCTCCTACCGGTATAGGGGAGTCGACACGGGCTGACACATCAGGGTGTCTGCTTGGCAGGAGCCTTAGACTGGGAGGAGGATACATCCCTGCTCATCCCCTTTCTGTCTCTCCCTCTGAAGAACCCCCTCTGAGGAAAAGGACAGGAATGGTAGAAAGGCCTGTGTAAAGGCCTGCCCCTGCCCCTAGACTGCTGCTTCTGAGGAGTTGCCTGCCTTTCCTTGGCCTGTGCACTCCTGTAGGTGGTCCTCTATTCATCCATCTTTTTCATGTAATTCTCTGTCTACTCCCCAAACAGAGGATTACCCACCACAGGGAAATCCATGGCCTTAGCCGGAGTGTCCTGTGAGAGGCTAGTACATCTTAGCCAAGCAAATCTCCGAAGAGAGACAGATGTAACCATGACTCGTGACGACACATCATTAGAGTCCACAGCAGCATGAAATTGGACTTTGGATGCCTCAATCCCATCAGCAGCCACCTCCTCCAGCTCCTTGGCTAGCTGGGGGAAGCCTGTTTAGCCAGTTCCAGAACAGTATCCTATCTGGACTTCTAGTATCTGGCTGTGTAGGCCATATAATTTGCCTGCCTGAGTCCCAAGGAGGATGCCAAGTACTGTTTTTTGGCAATAGCATCCACCTTCCTAGAGTCTTTATCAGGGGAATGTGAAGCCAAAGGTATATTAGCCTTGTCACAGGCTGCATCCTGCACGACCCCAAAATGGCTGCATTGTTGGAACAAGAACTCTGTACCTGTGCCTGACTGCATATACCTCCTGTCCATTCTCTTATCCACAGGCGATAAAGAATTTGGTATTTGGAGAATTTTTTGTGTGTTTCCCAAAAGATTTATGGAGGGGAATAGACAGCCTTTTGGACTCTGGGATGTCCATCATTTCTACAAAATCAGGCTCCTCTTGTTCCTCAACAGCTTCAACCAGAGGGAGCTGGAGGGTTTCTGCCACTTTTTTATAAAACAAATACAGTAGTGGGATGGGGACTCAGAAAGCCTGGGAGGGGAAACATTAGAAGGCCTATCTGGGGAGATGTCCGGTTCAATGGACTCATCCAGACCTTCCACACAATCATCATCATCGTACCATTCTTCTTCCTCCAAATCCGGTTCATAATACTCATCCAGACAATATTCCGGAACCGGGGGGACCGACAGGACTGATCGCCTACCGAGAGGCACTGGATCGGACGGAATCGGACAGAGCAATTCTACAACACTTACTACCCTGGCTAGCTCTTCGGTGGTTGCACGTTACGGTTCTGGATCCGAACCAGCAGATTTCCTCTTTTTCTTTGACGGAACCGACCCCTCAGGATCGGCTCTCCTTTTGCCCGAAGGAGTATCGCCCAGGTCAGTGGGCACTCCCAACCGGGCTTGCCATCTGGATTAATGGACTTCTCGGCCTCCTTTCCCTAAGCCTACCCAATCTCTTATCCAGGGTGGCCTTCGGAAAATTCTTGCAGATTTGGCAGTCTGAATTGAGGTGGTCAAACCCCAGACAATAAACACCAGTGGTGTGAGTGTCTGCCTTAGCAAAGGCATCCCCACACTCACTACAGTCTTGAAACCCAGTGGGCCCGCTTTTTTCTTGGGTTTCTCAGACATGGCCAGACTAACAACTTACCCGTTACAGCTTAGAAACCAGGTAAGACCCCCCCTCTCGGTTACCAACCGTGTTACAGGTCGTGGAAAACAAAAACGTTTAAAATCCCGGTTTTTTGAAACCGATAGGGACCGGTACCTCACACTAAAAAATTAAGAAATAAAACAAGCTAAACACAAATCAGTTCCAAACCGGACCGACAGACAAGACTTAACAATTCCACAAAGGTTTAACAAATAAAACCAAGTCCACTACCACAGCACTTACTGTACCACAGGCAGGGATTTGAACCGAAAGAAAAATAGCAAAAAAACAGTATTTTAAACCGACTAGACTATACCGAACCGAGCAAGTGAAGGAGCAATCTCCGGAGTGACTGTTCAGTTAGGCGGAGTAAAGAATCTGACAGTTTTTACACTTCGAAGTGCAGCAGACAGAGGTTTGAACCAAGCTCGAGACCAACGTTCTATGTTCTGGCATAGAGTTAACTCTTTCTTCTCCGGGGTAGTTCAAGTGTTGGGGCTAACTGCATATGTCAGAATACAGCAAGACTTCATGTTGTTTCAATTTCCATATCTTCCTGGATATAAAGTCTCCACCACTCATTCACACTGATGGGAGAGTACCGATCTAAATAATCCCCCGCAATGAGCGGCAGGAGAGAGAGGGGCTCACATTTTAGGACAGAAGTCCATTAAGGATTGTCCTGCCAAACGACTGATGTCATCTGGCATGGATATCCAAGGCATAGTGCTTTTCAAATGTATGCATGGAGCTCCAGGTAGCCGCATTGCAAATATCTGCAATGGGGATATTACGAATTTCCGCCAGAGATGCTGTGACTGCTCAGGTAGAGTGAGCGTGCACTCTGCCTTCCAGCTTGACCTGTGCTATGGAATAGCAATGGTGAAGGCATGCCACCAGCCACGCTGAAATGCACCTGATAGCAACAGGTTGACCCAGCCAGGTCGTGCTGAAGGAAACAAACAGTTGCTGAGCTCTACGAATTTCCTTTGTTCTATCCAGATAGAACCGCAAGGCTCTTTTTACATCTAGGGAATGAAGGGCACGCTCTCCTTCATTCTGGAAGTTTGCAAAGTAGGTAGGAAGGACTAAAGGTTGATTTAGATGGAATTCTGAGACAACCTTAGGCAGGAACTTAGGATGAGTCCTAAGAAATAGTTTGTCCTTGTGAAATACAGTATACGGCAGGTCTGTGACCACGGCGTGTATTTCAGATACTCTACAAGCAGAAGTAATGACCACCAGGAAGGCAGTTTTCCAAGTGAGGAATTTCAACTTGCAAAGTAGCTAGAGGCTCGAAAGGTTTATGAGTGGCATGTCTAGCATAAGGTTAATGTGCTAGGCTGCAACTGGACATCTAATAGGTTTGGTATGCAGAATCCCTTTAGGAAACCTCAACTACAGGCAGCTGAGACAGTGACATGGAGAGTACTGGCTCATGATATGCCGAAATTGCACAAAGATGAACTTTGACTGTGGAGTATTGCAGACCTGTATTTGAGAGGTCTAAGAGATACTCCAACACTTTATTCGGTGGGCAGGAAAAAGGATTCCAAGAGGATTTTGCACACCAGATAGAGAAACGCTTCCATTTAGCAGTGTAGGTATTTCTGGCGGCTGGCTCGCGTGTAGCCAAAAGAATATCCAAAACCCTACGAGAAACATTAAACCTATTCATCTCTATCTCCTCAGAAGCCAAGCGTGGAGGTGAAGGGACATCAGATTGGGATGGACTACAGGGCCCTGGGTCAGAAGGGGAAGCTGTTTCGGAGAGGTTTCCGATAGTCAGTTGATTAGGGGAAACCAGATCTGACGAGGCCAGAATGGGGCAATGAAAATCATTCTGTCCCCCTGTGCCTCCAGTTTGAGCAGCACCCTCTGAATCAAGGGAAGAGGAGGAAATGCGTATAGAAAGCATTTTGTCCACTGCAGTCTGAATGCATATGCCAGGTCCTGGATTTCTGGAGCAGAAGAGAGGCAGTTTTGCGTTGAGTGGGGACGGAAAAAGGTCCAGGTTCGCAGTTCCCCACTCTTCAAAGAGTGACTGAACGACGGTTAAGTCAAGATACAACTCGTGCGGATATGACTCTGTTCTGCTGAGACAGTCTGCTAGCTCATTTTGTACTCCTGGCAGGTAAACCGCCTGAATCAGAACCTTGTGCTCCAGGCTCCATTCCCACACTCTCATTACTTCCCTGCATAATGGGTAAGAGTGTGCACCACCCTGTTTGTTGATGTAATACATCACTGCCTTGTTGTATGTTTGAAGGAGAATGTTCTTGTGACAGAGTATGTCCTTCAAAGCTTGGACTGCATGGAGGACGGCTCTCATTTCCAGGACGTTTATGTGAAGTTGAGACTCGTTCTGAGTTCACGTACCCTGGGTGTGGAGATCCCAGCAGTTAGCTCCCCAACCCGTCAGGGATGCATCCGTGGTAATGGAGATCTGATGATCCAGAGGAGCGAAGGGATATCCTTTCAGAAGTTTGTCCTCCTGAGACCACCAGGTGAGTGACCTCTTCAGAGGTTCCGTCACCTTGATAAGAAAGGACTAAGAGTGAGTGGTTGGGGACCACTGAGTACTGAGCATCCACGGAGAGGTTCTCATGTGCAGACAAGCCAAAGATACAGTGAACATTGAGGATGCCATGAGACCCAGCATTCGTTGCATCGAGAGAGCTCGCACTGAGCTGTGTTCTCTGATGAAGTGGGCCATCTGTAAGACAGCACTCCTTCTGTCCTTCGGAAGAAAAGCTTTCACACAGGAAGTGTCCAGAAGGGTTCCTATGAAAACAAACTTCTGGGAGGGCTGCAACTGTGACTTTTTGAGGATCAGCAGGACTCCCATGGAAGTGAGGAAGTCTGAAGCTGTGGCCACGGCCTCCAGAGTCTCTTGCCTGGAGGGGCTTGCTAGAAGCCAGTCATCCAGATAAGGGAACACCTGGATTCCGATTTTCCTTAGATGCACCACGAGAAATGAAAATTACGTACCTACCGTAATTCTTGATCTTCTCTTGTATCTTCACCATTCATTACTTACTGGGTGTAAGCCGGAGGCGCGCACCCGTCACGGGAGCTTTTTCTTTTTTTAAAAAGTTTGCTCTTGACCCGCCCTCGAGAGTGGCGCTCATCATCATGCTTGTGGCGGCCGTTCATGCGACCGATCCTCCTCCAACTCAGTTCTGTGAGCCGAGAGGCAAAAGTGAAAGCATAGAGATAGAGATAGCGAGGCAAGATAGCCAAGGGATAGCAAAGTAAGGAAGAATGAACTGAAAAAGGAATAAGCCGATGGAGGAAGGACAGAGGAGATAAGAGTATCCCTAACCTGGGGACCGCAGGGCCTCCTTACCTGGGCGACTCTAGGAGGAGAGAGAAGGAAGATAATAAGGAAGAAAGAAGAAGAAGAAGAAGAGAAGAGAAAGATGGGATGTTGAAGGGATCAGAACGCCTAACGAGCATAGTTAGCTGACAGCTTAAGGCTCGATTAACAGGGAAGCAAGAATCCCCGGTGATAGAGCTGAAGAGAAGGTTCACCGAACCTGCTAGACAGACTCAGGAGGGCATAGTCCTCATCTTCAACATGCCATGGTCCTTGATCCCCACTTCGGGCTCCTGGCCGAGGAAAGGCCTTTAACTGGAGGACACCCGAGGAGGGAAGGATAAATCCCAGGCAGCATGTGAGAGCTGCTCAAGGGTTTAGAAATGGAAAATCTAGACCTTTCAGGCGGTTTATAGGTATAGAAATGGAACTCAGCCGGACTTGCCAAGGCAGGCCAGAGGCTAGGCTGCTGAAGATTGGTCATGGTCAGCACTGCTTCTCTGTAAAACTGTCCAGGAGGACACTAGAAGGGAAAACGAATCATCAAAATATTACAAGAAGGATTTTCTTCGCCCTTGTTTTTCCATTTTTTTTTTTTTTTTACAGAGCATAGCCTGTCGGCTTAGGAGCATGACCTTAAATTAGAGATTGCCTTATAGCAGTCGGAGAGAGTTCCCTCAGTTTTTTTTTTTTTTTTTTTAAAGAAAAAATAGTCGTACCCGGTCCTCTGCTCTGCAAGGCAAGAATAAGGGTTTGAGATTCTAGGGCTTAACAGCTGGTAGCAGGGAATTGCAGGATCAAAACTGTATAGCCAGAGTCAGGCTAAAACCCCAGAATTATCTGCCAGAAGGTATGGCAAGAGATAGTTGTGCAGCCTGATCACCATATCGCAATTCCAGGAAAAGGCCCAAGAATCTTAGAGTAAATAATTTTCTGGAGAAATAAGGATTCCCCCTTTAAGGATATAGATATAAATTTTTTTTTTTTTTTTTTTTTTGGGGACTGGAGTAATTTTCCTCCTTTTTTTTTTTTTTTGCAGAGAGGGAAGGAGATGGGAGGTGGAGAAGCCACAGGAGGAGGCCACTGAGGGATGGTGGAGGGAGTAATGAATGGTGAAGATACAAGAGAAGATCAAGAATTCACGGTAGGTACGCAATTTCATATCTTCCTTGTCAATCTTCACCATTCATTACTTCCTGGTGAGTACCAAGCTCCTCTTCCCGGGAGGTAAATACCCCGAGGAACAAGACCCCAGCCTCCTGTTGGTGAGAAACAGAAGGAGAAGACCTTGGCTTATCAGAAAGCCTAAGTGGGAGAAGAGCTAGGAGGTGCCTCCCGAGGACGAGGAGACGGAGGAGCCCCTGCAAAAGTCTCCTAGCTCTAGAGGAGAAAAGACGGTGTCCCGAAGGCGGAGCGAATCACCCTACGCCGGGCCAGGGGTGACAACCTAGAGAGACGAGGCCATGCCATCCGCCTGATGCAGATCGCTGTCCCCGCAAGCCTGGAAGCCACCTCATTGGCGTCGTAAGATGCTCTTGCTTGATGTCTTGCCAGCTCCAGGCCTACCGAGGAGAGGGCACCGGCTTGTCTGGTTTGCTCCGTGTCAGGCATTGATGCCAACAGCTGGGACATCATCGACCACAAATGCCGGTTGCAGGCAGCGTGTGAGCCTGATGAGATGCAATACAGGCAACGCATGCAGAAGAAGAGAACACTCTCGCCCCAACGGTCTAACTGGAGAGAGTCCGATCCGTGGGCGGTCGTGCGCCAGGCAGCGGCGCCCGGAAGGAGTGTCTAGGTAGACCAAACCAGAGGGGGTTGAAGGGTACCTAGAGACTCTGAGGGTGCACACATACGCTTGACAGTCAGCCGGGCTGGAGAAGACGGTTGGGGACTGCCAGGACCGGATAGACGCCTCCTGGAAGGGGATAGGCCAGGAAGGTACCACCAAATGCTGGGCACTGAATTCACCAAGGAATTCTCGCCTCCTGCTCGGGTATTGTCTCCCAACATAGGAACCAAGATCCTCACCATCCTCGAAAGGAAACGCTGATATTCCGTGAAATCAGCATCGGAGGAAAGATGAGGGTTCCTCCTCCGAGGAGGAGACGAGGATGATGGGGAGCTGGAATGTCCAGAGGACTCTTGCGGCGGTGGGGAGAGTCGAAGACCCGCTCATGCATGTATCAATATATGAGGGGAAGGCCGCTGCAGAACCCCTGAACTGCTCCCAGGATAACGGACCCGTAGGACCGACATGGCCTGGGAGCGGGGGTGGTGAAGGCAGAGAGATAGGAGAGGGGCACCTCCGAGGAGGCAACAGCTCTCTGCCAAGGCTCTGGAACTGGGAACGGAGCCCAGCTGGAGGGATCCTGACAACAGACCAGGCCGCAGAACGGAACTCTGGGGAAGCGGAGCCTGAAGAGCCCAGGGGAGAACCTCCCTGTGACGCCTGGGACTGCATGGATCCAGAAGGGCAGTCCACAAGAACGCCGCCGGAGGGCACCCTAGAGCCCCGGAGGGAGGGGCGAGGTTCCGCACTCCGGCCCCTGGCCACCCCCCCTGAGGTGGCCAAGGAAGCCCGAGAGCCAGACCTTCTGCCCCTCAACCCCTCGGACTCCGAGAGGGCCCTCCTCCTCGACGGCAGCGGTTCCCCGTCCCCAGAGGGGGCAACAGCACCCCAGGGGGTAGCTGTCAGCGGCCCTCCAGAGAGGGGAGCCTCCCCCTCCGTCGCCCCCACGCCTGCCCCCTGGGACCCCTGGCCACCCCCAGCCGGGGAGCCTCAGGAGACGACAGAAGGGGGGACAGAGGGAAGGGCCCGCTGCGCTGCCTGGTACCTCTAGCCACAGGGGACCCAGACCCCGAAGAGTGGGGGTGCCAGGATGGTCCACGCCTGAGTCATCGTCCTCCGAGGGAAGACGAGACTAGCTGGACCTCAATGCTGGCCACCCCAGGGTCCCACAGGCCACGCGCCGCGAACGCCCCGTACCAATGGTGGCGCCCGCCACCCCCAATGCTGGCAGCAGCCAGGCCCGACTCCCAACCCCTACGGCGCCGAAGGACAACGGCACGCTCCCGTGCCGAAACTGACCCGGGCGCCGCGAGGAGGCAAGATTAGCCCACGGCGTCACCACGAGCATCGCGCCGCTGAACGCGCTGAAGCCGCAAGCGCACCACCAACGGCGCCGCCCTGATCACCGGCACCGCGATCCAAAACGGCGCCGGGAACAGCACCGCTTTGATCACTGGCACCGCGAACGGCACCGGGATCCGAAACAGTGCCGAAAGGCGGCGTTGAGGGTCCACCCGAGCTAGGCCCACAAGACGAGGGCCTCGCCACGGGGGGAGCCTGCACCTCCGAAGAGGTGACTGCCGAGGCGGTGTCGGCGTCGCGGCCCCGGAAGGGACTAGGACGCTCCCCCGACACCGCGGCAGAGGCCTCCTCCTCGGCAAGGAAAGACGAGGAGACCCCCTCCTCCTCGGACCGTATAGGCCTGGGAGGGGACCCGGGAAGGCCAAGAGACCTTACCTGGGAATCCCGAGAACGACGCCGTCTCCGATGGTTGCGGGTTTTGCCGAGCTTGAACGCTGACTTCGAGGACACGGCGTCCATCAGAAACAGGCGCCGCATGAATCCATGCCGCGGCTGGTCCCAGGCAACGACGACAAACGCCATGCCGGTCCGAGACGGAAAATGCTGGCCGCAGGAGCACCGACGATAGGCTCGCCCGTTTTCAGAAACGCCCGCCCATAACCGGACATAACGCAAACAAACAAGGTCAAAATACAGTAAGAAAACACCCGGCGCCATACAAAAGAAAAAGGAACAGTCTTACCAAGTATGGCATCGAGTGTGAGAAAATCTGAGTCGGTCTTACTACGCAGTTGAAATGATGCTCCACGCGAAACAGGTGCTGCCTCGACGGCGGGAGAAACAGAACTGAGTTGGAGGAGGAGTCGGTCGCTACTAACGGCCGCCCCTCGCGCATGACGTCACTCTCGAGGGCGGGCCGTTAGAGCAAACTTTAAAAAAAAAAGCTCCCGTGACGGGTGCGCGCCTCCGGCTTACACCCAGGAAGTAATGAATGGTGAAGATTGACAAGGGAAGATCTGCACAATACTTTGTAAAAACTTGAGGCGCCAAGGACAGCCCAAAGGGCAGGACTCTGAATTGATAGTGTTGACCCAATGCCACGAACCTTAGGTATTTGTGGTGATTTGGGTGTATGAGAATGTGCTGGTAGGCGCCCTGCATGTCCAGGGAAGCTAGCCAATAGTGTTGATGAATCAAAGGCAGCAGGGTACAGAGTGATATCATCTTGAAATTTTCCTTGTGCAGGAATTTGTTTAACTTTCTGAGATCCAGAATAGGGAGCATGCCACCAGTTTTCTTTGGAACCAGAAAGTAATGGGAGTAGAAACCTGTGTTTTGTTGATCCAGCAGAACTACTTCTACTGCCCTGTAGTTCAGAAGGCCTTGTACCTCAGAAGCAATAAGGTTTGACTGTGCCGCAGACAGCCTGGGTTGTCGCTTGGGAGATGATCCGGGGGGGGCGGGGGGCGGTTCTGACAGATTGAGAGAGTACCCCTTGCGGATTATCCTGAGGACCCATTTGTCTGATGTTATAGATTTCCACTGGTCGTACAACTGAGTCAGACGTCCTCCCACTGTTGAGGAAGAGTTCTCCTCGGGCAGCTAAGGAGGGACTGTGACCTGAAACTCAGAAGGTGGCAGTGGGCGCTTTTGGGCCTTGTGCCTTCTGCTGCATTTTCTTTTGCGGCCGAGGGGTTTGGTTTCTGTTAAAACCTCCTCTGCCTTTGCCATGAAAGGACTGCCAGTTGTGAAACTGATGCTTATTCCCACCTCCTCGAGAGGGAGCGGGCGGAGGTTTAGCTGTCTTAATGGTAGACCCAGTCTTCTGTGTGGCCTCTAGTACTTGTTCCACCTGAGGCCCAAACAGATACATACCGTCAAAAGGGAAGGCCATGAATTTCTGTTGGGCATCATTCGTAAAGCCCGAAGTACATAGCCAGGAGTGGTGACGGGTGCAAATCCCAGCCGCTGCCGCCCAGGAAGCAGTATCTAAAGCGTCCATTGCAGCTTTAATTTGTTGTTTATTGGACTTGATACCTCTAGTTATGGTCTGTAGTAGCTCTGAGTTAACCTCCGACTCGGGCAGAGCTTCTACCCTTACTTTGAGTGAATGCCAAAGAACATACTCGTATTGAGAAAAATAGCCCTGGTAGCTGGCAATGTGCATGGCCATGGTTGAGGCAGCAAAGACTCTCTTACCCAAGGTGTCTATCTTGCGAGATTTTTAGGACGGGCTGTAGATTCCTGAGGGAGGACAGCCTTATTATTCTCTGCCAGGACCAAAATGGCATCAGCAAAGGCTTGTGAGGCCAATATGGGGTGATCCTTGGGAGGGGCATATTTCCTATCTATGGACTTGGCCACAGAAGGAATAAGCACCAGATTCTTCCACACCATCTGGGAAAGAGTCTCGAAAGAGTTCCAGAACATGTAGATACTGGAGATGCAGAAGCTTCCCAGGATCGATTTCCGTGGACTGGAGAGAAAGAGTAGAACTGAAATTCTTGAGCAGAGACTTAAAGGAAAGGTCTCCAACAACAGGCTCTGCAGGAGGATTGATCCCTGCCCCCAGGGCAGAATCAGTATCAACATCTTCACCTAGCCGAAGATCCGGATCGGGCACAAAAATCATCTCCTGACAGTCCAGGGGGGACTGTACAGACAGGAACGGGATGAAAACCAGGAGGAGGAAGAAAAGGAGAAAGAATCAGAGTCGAAAACTTCTGAAAACTAGACGGCGCCGTACACATCCTTGGCGCCCCCGAGAACAGAGATGGCACCAACATAGAAAACGGCATCGTGCAAGGCGCCGACAGGGAGCGCGACACCACACACGGCACTGAATTAGGCGCCGATGGGTAGCGTGGCACTGCACATGGTGCTGACGCCAACCCGACACCAGGGACAGCGCCGAAAGGGTATGGCGCGGCACCGCAAAGGACCTCCAGTGCTGGAGAAGTTGGCACCACAGTCGACGGCACCATTGCAGAAGACTGAGAACTGCAATTTGAAGGTAAAGGATGAAAAATGGCAGGAGATAAAAGGCATCAGTGTGAACCCCTGCGCCGCAACCATGTGAGAGGGACAGACACTGGAGCGCGGAGTCGACGGCACCAAATAAGGCACTGCGTGACTAGGAAGTTCTAACCACCCTGGCCTGCCATTCTGAAGCCAACAGGCCCAAAGGCCCCGGTGACGGACAAGCCGGTTCTGGCAGTCGGGGCAACCTCTGAGCCCACTGGTCCATAAGAGCGGTCCAATGGTGAAACTGCTCATCGGAAGCCCCTCCAATAGGCAGAGGGGAGTTCCGTTGTCGAAGTGGCCGGCTACCAGTGACAGAAACCGGTGACTCCGAAAGAAGCGGAGATCGGCTCCTGACTCTAACAACCGACCGTCTACGTGCAGACGTACCAGAGGGTGACCTCGAGTGATGCCGTTTCTTCCTCGCCCAGTGGGCCGAAGAAGAACCCAAGGTCGAACGGTGCCATGAACGGGACTGTTTCTTTTTATGCTTTCGAGGGGACCGCCCATCCCCCCCGAACACTGGACAGTCCGTTGTCAGACCCCCTCTCCGGAGAGGGTGGCAGACCAGACCTGGCCCGGCTGACTGAACAGCTTTCATATGAAGTTTCCCTACAGTCACCTGCCCCAGTCATTGTTGACTCTGTCAATGAAGGGCTGAAGACTTCTTTCTTGTACAAGTAAGGAACTTCTTAAAATATAATCGTTACTTATCGTTGATAAAATACAAAATAATAAAACTGAAAACTTAGCTGCTAGTTTGAAGTTTGACTCCCGGTGGGCGAGCGATGTTACTGAAGCGCACTCGATGGTGGGGGAAAAAAGGAACTGAGGCAGTTGGAGGGTCGACACCGAGATAGTTTTTACCACATGCGCCGAGCTCACGGTGCCGCTTCCTCGCGGCTTCATCTCATTGCTGGCCTACCTGAAAAAGTTTACTCCCACTGGGTCCTAGCGCCTCCGGTGTACACCCATCAGTGTGAATGGGTGGTGGAGTCTTTATGTCCAAGAAGATCATGGCAGTTAGGGTTCAACCCAAGAAGTACAAGGTAATGCATTTCAGATCCAGGAACCAGGGGAGGAGCTATCGGCTGGGAGGAGTGCAGTTGGAAAGCTCTGAGGAGGAAAAGGATCTTGGGGTTCTTATAACAGGGAGTATGAACAACTCAGCACAGTGCAGAAAGGCGGCAGCTAAAGCCAACAAGATGCTGGGACGTACAGCGATGGGAATCTCCTCTAGAAATAGGGAGGTGATCCTTCCCCTGTACAGGTCACTGATCAGGCCACACCTGGAATATTGTGTGCAGTACTGGTGCCCAATTCCTGAAGAAGGACATCAGACTGTTTGAGAGGATACTGCATATGGCAACTAAAATGATCCAGAGGTTGGAGGGAAAATCCTATGAGGATGGGCTGGGCGAGTTGAGCATGTATTCCGTGGAGCACAGGAGGGATGGGGGGGATATGACAGAAACCTTTAAATACTTAAAGGGGATCAACAAGACTAATACAGAGGAGATTTTTCGGATTAGAAGAGGCAGGGACACGAGAGGGCATCAGCTGAGATTGGAGTGGGGAAGATTCAGGAGTGAGATCAGGAGGCTTTTCTTCACAGAACGGGTAGTAGACAAGTGGAATACTCTACCTGACGAGATGGTATCCTGTAGGACTGTGGGAGGTTTTAAGAGAGGTTGGGACAGAGTTTGGGGAGAGTATGAAGGGGGGTGGAGCAGCTGCAAGCTGAGGGGCTAGCTGCACAATCGAGCAGACTCGACAGACCATGAGTTCTATTTCTGATGGTGTTTTCATATGTTCGTAAGGCAGTAGGCAAGGCTAGCCAAATATTGGAGTGCACAGGGATTGGGATTTCTAGCAGAAGGAAGGTGGTATTGCCACTGTATCATTTACTAATGAGATCCCACCTGGAGTACTATGTCCAGTTCTGGAGGCCACACCTCTGCAGGGACAATGGCAGGATGCAAATTGTCCAGAGGAGGGCTACAAAAATGGTGCAGGTGTTGCATGAGAAACCATACGAGGAGTGGCTGCAGGAGCTCAACATATACTCCCTGGAGGAGAGGAGAGCGAGACGGGATATGACTGAGATCAGCAAGTACCTCACAGGGGTGAACAATGTGCAGGAGGAAGTCCATTTCTGAGGAGGAGCAGCACCAGAACACAAGGGCATGCCATGTAGCTTGGGAGGGGGTGGAGTTTAAAAGAGATGCGAGGAAATATGACTTCACAGAAAGGTTGGGGGACGCCTAGAACAGCCTGCCATAAGAGGTGGTGGGGGACAGAGACAGTGGGGAGCTTCAAGCATGCGTGGGATAGGTACATGTGCATAACATGTAGAAAAGGGAGAAGGGAGAGACATCTGTGACCAAACTGGGTCTCCAGGGTATAGTAATAGGCAGGAAAACTAGGGCAGATTAGATGGGTCTACCAGTCATTTTCTGACAACACATTCTTTGTTTCTGTAACGAGTTGTACTACAAAAGAAGTCAATTTCCTAACCCAGACAAGGCCTTGCTCCTAAATAATCGCGGGTCTGCAAATATCTGTAATCACCTGTTTACTTACCTACCTGACTGCTCCATCTCCCTACCTGGCTACTCCCTAGTCTGGTGTAGCCATGTACATAGACTCCCCTGCAATTTTCTCCTGTACATGCATTCACTTCTGCCGATGCTTATGAATTTCTAATCATCAAAATTACTCTCCCCTCCTCCACCCCTATCTTTGCAGCTGGAGTCTATTGTTGCCCTAGCTTACACCCTCCTCTATATCTGTCCTCATGGCTACCATCCTGTCCCATACTTCCACAGGTGAACTTTATGTCCTTGGTGACTTTAATCTCAAATGGTTATCCCCTCAACATGCCAAAATGCATAACTACCTATCCTCACTCAACCTGACCCAACTCATCTCCGATTCTACCTGCCAAAAATAAAATTATGCCGGCCGGTGGCTGAGGGGTTGGCTGGGCGCTTCCTACAGCATGCAGCGACCAGTGTGGGACGGACTTGGCCGCCGGGCTGCCGGAGGGGAGGAGGAGGATCGAGCATCCCAACGGATGCGCCTCCTCCAGGGTGGGTTCCTGCGTCTATATATATATATATATATATATATATATGCACCGATGCCCGGGCCGGTGGAAGCGCTGGCACCGGGCGCCAAGAGCCTGGGAGGGGAGGACGCCCGGGGGTAGAGGGAGAAAATGGAAAACCCCCCTCGGTGGTCCTAGATGAAGACGGATCCACCCAAGACCACCGAACCCAGAACAGACCCCAATGTGCAGAAGGAGGGAGGAGAGAGGCACTCTAGGGGCAGATCCTGGTAAGTGGCGTAAGAGGGATGAGCAGTCTGAAGGAGTGGACACCGGGGGTAGGAAAGGAGGTTAAAGAGGAGGGTTAAAAAAAAATAAATAAAAATTACGTACTTACCGTAATTCTTGATGATCTCTTGTATCTTCACCATTCATTACTGCTTGGGTAGTGCCGGAGGAGCGCACCGCCATGGGAGATTTTTTTTTTTTTTGAGTCGGCCCAATGGCACCGCCTCACGCAGAGCCACGCCAGATCATGCCAGTGCGCCGTTGATGCCACAGACCTCCTCCATCTCAGTTCTGTAGCTGGAGAGGCTAAATAAAGGATAAAGGGAAAAAAAGGGGAGAGCGAGGCAAGAGCGCCGAGGGACAGAAAAAAGGAAAAGATATAAACTGAAGAAGGAATAAGCGGGTAGAGGACAGATGGAAGAGGGAGAATACCTACCCTAAAGGTCCGCAGGGCCTCCCATCTGGGGCGGCTCTAACGGAGGAACAGATAAAGAGAAAAGGAAGAAGAAAGAGAAGAAAGAAGGGGATGTTGAGAGAGAAGAACACTACCCATAGATATATTGATTGAGAGGGTTATAAGCTCGGAACCAAAACCGAGAGAGCAAGAATCCCTCCTAACAGGAGTAAGAAAGGGTTCAACTGAACCGCTTGTATAGACTGGATACAAAGGGCAGATTCTCCATACTCTCATCATCCCAACCCCCTACACTCTAGCTGAAAGCCTACAGACTGCCCGGACAGAAATCTGTTCCGGAAGGAGAGCGCCCAACTATGGGGGGGGGTAAGCCCCTTAGCACCTTATTAAGTGCTAACACCAAGTGGTGTGGGTAGAGGTTAGCTCCAGCAAAGGCAGAAGTTTAGTATGAAGGATAGAGTGGAACTCAATCGGACTCCTGAAGGCAAGGCAAGGGCAGCAGTTCAAGGTTAAGAAGTGCAGAAGCACCAACCAGAAGAAGCTGACAATTAAATAATGCCTGCCAGGGGGAATCTTAATTTTGAGGCCATGCCAAGAGGGACGGTCTCTTCAGCGGTGAACTGAACAACGTGGCTAAGGAGCCCAGAGGTCACCCACAGGGGCAGTCAGAAAGAGTTCCCTCAGGACAGGAGATAAAGTCCTGCTCATTCCCCTTTACCTTGAGGAAAAAAGATCCATCCAAGAAGAACGGAAACCAGGATTTTTTTTTTTTGCATAAAGGCCAAAGGAAAGGAGAGGAACGAGAAGGGAGGAGGAGATGCTGCAGTAGGAGGCCACTGAGGGGAAGGTGGGTGGGCATCAGTAATGAATGGTGAAGATACAAGAGAAGATCAAGAATTACGGTAGGTACATAATTTTCATATCTTCCTTGTCGTCTCACCATTCATTACTAACATAGTGATACTAAGCTCCCAAGGTGGGGGTAAAGAAACCCTGAGGGAGCAGGACCCCCAGCCTCCTGTTGGTGGGAAACAGAAGGGGAAGACCCTGGGCTAATCAAGTGAGAAACCTATGGTGAAGGAGAGCTAGGAGGTGTCCCCCGAGGAAGGGGAGATGGAAGAAGCCCCTGCAGAAGTCTCCTAGCTCTGGAGGAAAAGAGACGAGTCCCCTGGAAAGCAGAGCGAATCACCCTACGCCAGACCAGGGGTGACAACCTCGACAGACAAAGCCATGCCGTCCGTCTAATACAGATTGATGTCCCTGCAAGCCTGGAAGCCACCTCATTGGTGTCTTAAGTTGCCCTTGCTTGGTGTCTTGCCAGCTCCAGGCCTATAGCAGAGAGGGCAATAACTTGTCTGGTTTGCTCCGTATCAGGCATTGATGCTAAGATCTGAGAGAGCATCGACCACAAATGCCTACTGTAGGCAGCGTGATGAGCCTGATGAGATGCAATGCAAGCACTTACGAGAGAAGAGTACACTCTTCGCCCCCACTCGTCTAATTGTAGGGAATCCGAATTCTGGTAGCGTCGTACGCTTAGGCAGCGCGCCCAGCGGGAGTCTCCAGGTATACCAAACCCAAGGGCGTGTTGGGAGAGTACCCAGGATTCCGAAGGGGCACAATACCTTCGTCGACAGTCTGCCGGGGCTGGAGAAGGGGCGGCTGGTGACTGCCAGGAACGGCACAAATGCCTACTGTAGGCAACATGGTGAGCCTGATGTGATGCAATGCATAACATCGCACGAGAGGAAGAGAACACTCTTCGCCCCTACCAGTCAAATTGTAGGGAATCTGAGTCCGGTGGACGGTCGTGTGCGAGGCGGCGGCGCCCGGAGGGAGTTTCTAGGTATGCCAATCCCGAAGGTGGGTTGGGGAGAGTACCTAGAGATTCCGATGGGGCACAATACCTTCTTCCGCAGTCTGCCGGGGCTGGAGAAAGGGCGGCTGGCGACTGCCAGGAATGGATAAGACGCCTCCTGGAAGGGAACAGGCCAGGATGGTACCACCAAATGCTGGGCACTGAATTCACGCATCTCCTGTTCGGTATTGTCTCGCCTAACAAAGGAGATACGAAGATCCCTTCCCATTCTCGAAAGGAATCGCTGATATTCAGTGAAATCAGCATCGGAGGAGAGATACGCAGTGGGTTCCTCTCCCTCCGAAGAGGAAGACGAGGATGATGGAGAGCTCGAATGTCCAGAAGACTAATGCGGCGGTGGGGATAGGTGAAACACCCACTCATGCATGTAAATAACATATGAGGGGAAAGCCGCCACAGAGCCTTTGAACGTCACCCAGGATAATGGGCCTGTAGGACTGACATGGCCTGGGAGAGAGTGGGGTGGCTGCAGAGGAATGGGAGAGGGGCACCTACGGCGAGGCAACTGTCCTCTGCTGAGGCTCTGAAATCCAGGGAACGGAGCCCGAGCTGGCGGGATCCCAGACAACAAACCAGGTCGCAGAATGGAACCCTGGGGATGTGAAGCCTGGAAGAGCCTAGTAGGGGATCCTCCCCTGTGACGAACCTGGGGCTGCATGGGTCCAGAAGGGCAGCCCACAGCATCACCAGAGGTCCATGGGGCTCGAGAGGGAAGACTTGGGGCCCAGCTACGGCTCCTACCCGCCCCCCAGGGGTGGCAGGTGAAAACAAAGGCGCCTAAACCCTGTCTCTCACGACCCCAGACTCGAGAATGCCCTCCTCCTCCTCAACCCAGCGACCCCCCACCCTTAGGTGCAGCAGCACTGGGATCGGCAGCTGCCACAATCCCCCCCAGGAGGGAGAGCCCCTCCCTCCACGCCATCCCCCTACAGGGACTCCAGACCACCCCCAGCCTGGGAGGCCTCAGGGGAGGACAGCAGCGGAGACAGAGGAATAGGCACACTGGGCCGCCTAGCACCTCGTCCCACCGGAGACCCAGTCAGGGTGCCAGGACGGGTCCACATCTGAATCATCCTCCTCCGAGGAGGAGGAAGAGACCAGCTGGACCACAATACTGGCCACCCCGGGGGTCTCCAGTGAAGTGGCACCACGAATGGCGCCAGTGCCAGTAGCGGTTGCCAGACAGCGGACCCCCCCTGCAATACTGAGACCAGCCCTGACTCCCCAACAGCGCCTGGCCAGACCCACGACTTGCCCTCGGCGCCCAGGACCCACTCGTCACCGCTAGAAGAACCGGACCGCCCACGTGCCGTAGGTGGCGCCTAAAGCCAACATGGCGCAGTCTCGATCACCAGGATCCGAAACGGCACCGAAGGCGGCATCGAGGGTCCACGATGCCAGGCCCAGCAGACCTGGCCTCGACACTGGGGAGCCTGCACCTCCGAGAAGCGACTGCCCGGCGGCGTCCCGCCGCAGCCCGGGAGGGACCTGGCGTTCCTCCGACACTGCAAAGGGCCTCCTCTTCAGCAAGAGAAGATGAGAGGCCTCCTCCTCTACTGGTGCGTACAGGCTGAAAGGGGACCCGGAGGAAGGGTCTAGAGACCTTACCTGGGAATCCCTGGGCCAGCGCCATCCCCAAAGTCGGTGAGCCTTGCCGATCTTACACACGCGGACTTCCAGGACGCGACGGTCCATCGATAAACAGGCGTCACACGCATCCATATTATGGTTGGGTCCCAGGCAACGGAGACAAACATCATGCTGGTCCGTGACGGAAAATTGCCGGCCACAGGAGCACCAACGCATAGGGGCGCGGCCCGCCTTCGACTTGCATTTTGCCCCCAAACCTTACATGATGTGAAACAATTAAGGCAAACACAAAGCACAGCTCTCAGCATCATCGAATAAAGAGAAGAAAAAGAACGGTCTTACCGGTGACGACATCAAGAAAAAGCAGGAAGGAGGAGTATGGAACGGCGTCGATAAATGACAACTAGGCCTAGTACTGAAAAATCCTACCATGCAGCAGGTGCAGCCTCGAAGGCAGGAGAAACAGAACTGAGATGGAGAAGGAATCTGCGGCACCCAACGGCCGCAGCGCGTCGCCATTGGAGCTGACTCAAAAAAGAGAAAAATCTCCGTAGAGGGTGCGCGCCCTCGGCACTACCCAAGCAGTAATGAATGGTGAAGATTGACAAGGGAAGATCAATAAATCCCTCACTCACTCACTCATTGACTAGGCCGTCACTACTCACCTGCACCGTGTCATCGCTGCCGGATTATACACTGATGCCATACGTGATAACCACCTAATCTACACTGTACGCAAGCTCCATTGCCTTAAAGCCATCCCTAGCCACATTGTGACCCATTCCTACAAATCCCTGGACCTAAACCCTCTACTTACTGATTTGTAACTACTGACTGGTCCTCCATCACTTCTGTATCCTCCAATGACTCGGCTTGGGAGTTCTTCCATACCAAATTCACAGCCATCTGGAATAAGTTTGCTCCCCAACGGCGGATCAGAGTATGGGGTAATCATGTCCCCTAGATCACCTTCAAACTCTCAGCAGTTATCTGGGCACATGAACAAACCTGGAAAACTTATAAATTCTCAGGCTCCCCAATTGTTTCCAGTGTTATCGCACCCTACGCAGCTCTTGCACCCATGCCGTAAGATACGCACAAGCCAAATATTTCTAAAACACCTTCAACACCAATCTGAACCGCTCATCAAAATTTTGGAAAGTGGTTCAAGCCCTCTTCTCCCCTCCCTCCCAGCCCCATCCCAGTTCTCCACAACAATGACGCCGTCTTGACTGATCCCTGAGGTTGTCTCCAAATTTAACTTCTATTTTATCTCTTGTGGTACCGACCTTCTTAACTCTCTACCCTCCTCTCCACTCGACTCTACCGCCCACTCCCCCCCTCACCCATCATTCTCCTTCTCTTGCATACCCCCATCCACCACCCTCAAGACCCTTCTCGTCTTGAGCCCCTCTTCTGGGTCCTTCCCTGACAGACTTGACCCTAAACTCTTCTTCCTTTCTGCCCAATATTGCCATTCCTCTCACCTCAATTCTGAACCCTTCCTTCTCCCTCTCATCTGTCCCTATGGCCTGGAAACATGCCACAGTCATCCCCCCTTCCAAAAGGCGGTGACTCCTCCTCTCCTGGCAACTACTGGCCAATCTCCCTTCTCCCTGTTCTGTGTAATCTCCAGGAACATCTGGTCTCATCTCAACTACCCTCCTACCTTGACTCCTCCTCCTTCACCCATTTTCAGTCTGGTTTCAGGAAGGCTCACTCCACCACTACCTCTCTCCTCTGGCTCACTAACTCCATACTTACCAGTAGGGACGGTGGCCTCATCACCTCTGCCATATTCATCAACCTTGCCAAAGCATTCAACAGTCTCTCACCTCATCCTGTTATTTAAACTCTTATCAGCCGGGCTCTCCCCCTCCGCTGTTAACTGGTTCAGCTCCTACCTGGTCAGCAGAACCAAATCAGTTAGGATAACTGACTCTGTATCCCCTTCCCTTTCCATCAAGACAGGTGTTCAAAGGGGCTCTGTTCTGGGTCCCATTCTTTTCTCCATCTTTCTAAATGACCTCTCTTCTCTCTGCTCCTCTTCTACCATCCACATATATGCAGATGGCACTGTTCTTTATACATCTGGCTCATCTCCATCGTGTGTCACTGCCACCCTACAGCTGGACTTTGACAATGTCCAGCACTGGCTAGTTTCACATGAGCTATTCCTCAATGTTAAAAAGACAATCTCTGTGACAATTGGCACTAATCAGAGATAGTCACGCCTCCCCTCGTTGCCTTTTTTCCACACCCTCGATGGGACTAAACTGGAGGATTCTTCCTCTGTTAAGTATCTTGGTGTCTGGCTTGACAGGCACCTCAACTTTTCTGCACACATGGATGCAATTGCAAAAGAATCCACCCCAAGCTTGGTGCCCTCACTGCATGCCAGCTGTGCTGTGGTTCAGAAAATGATCCTCCCAGTTTTTGATTACAGTGATGTAGTCTTTAGTGCCACTCCCCAAACCTCCCTTGCCAGACTGGACACCCTCTACAACTCCTTCTGCCGTTTTGCACTTGATGCCTCCCCCCAACCCCCAATCAATGTAACCTATATAACTCCTCTCTTTTCTCTTTCGAGGACAGGAGACGCTCTCACTGCATCTCCTTCACAGCTAAATAGTGGTTAGGATCCTCCTCCTCTCTCTCCTCCTCACTCACCCCCCTAATTCCTAACTACTTCCAGAAGATCCGCTTCCAAAGGTCAATCTGATTCTCCTACTGCCTACTTAAATTATGGAACTCTATCCCGCTGCCCCTCTATCAGGCCCCTTCACCCACTGCTCTCTCCTCCCCAAACTCACTCCTCACAGCTGCACTTGCAACTAGTTTCTCCTCATAACTCACCTCTCTAGTCCATCTAATTTCACCCATATTCTAATCCTACCCTCCCAAGTTCTAAACTGCATTTTGTTTCAGCTAAATTACACCCTTCTCTTTTATGCTTGCACCAATTCATACCTCTGTATGCTAGTCACTAATCACTGTACTACTACTACAGCTTGTTGTTTGCTGCACTGCTTAACTGTTCTACCTGTGTATATAAATAATTATTGCTGTATTCCCCCCAACCCTTCCCTAACTGCTGCACTGTTGATTGTTTTACTTGTATGTATACCTACTGCTGTATGTTCTACCTGTGTATATAAATAATTATTGCTGTATCCCCCGACACCCCTTCCCCAGATTGCTGCACTGTTGATTGTTTTACTTGTATATATACCTACTGCGGTATGTTCTACTTGTGTATATAAATAATTACTGCTGTATCCCCCTCAAACACCCCTTCCCCAGACTGCTGCACTGTTGATTGTTTTACTTGTATATATACCTACTGCGGTATGTTCTACTTGTGTATATAAATAATTACCGCTGTATCCCCCCCAAACACCCCTTCCCCAAACTGCTACACTGTTGATTGTTTTACTTGTATATATACCTACTGCGGTATGTTCTACTTGTGTATATAAATAATTACTGCTGTATTCCCCCCTACCCCTTCCCCCGATTGCTGCACTGCTTTTTGGTTTTGTATTATTTCTTTTCCACCTCCTACTTGCCTCATGACCCACCACTCCTTCAGGCTGCCAAGGTCCCTACCGCTCCACCTGCCCCTTCCTGAGCCCTCTAGCCTCACATAACAGCCGCCTCCAGGGTAACCTGGTGTAATCCTTCACCGGGCAGACCCCCCTCCTATGAGGAGGAAGTCACCGGGGGGGGGGGGGCAACCAGTGCATACTTGGCCCCAGGGTGCTGCTGAGGTGGAAGGGCTCCTTCAGGGCATCAGTGTCAGCGGCAGTCGTCATCCGGTCAGTCGTGAAACGGATTTCCATTTTTCTGGGCTGTTCCCCATGCGCCGTATCTGCAGTGCTCCGAGCCCCATTACCCACACCAGGAGAGGAGAGCAGTCCCTACGGATGCTCAATCCTCTCCTTCCCCTGCCAGCCCACGGCATCCTGAGTCCGTTCCCAAACCCGAGTCGCCAGCGTGACGCGAGGTGTGGTGTCCAGCACCTCAACCCTCAGTGCCACCCGGGCCAGCAACTGCTGCACTGTTGATTGTTTTACTTGTATGTATACCTATTGCTGTATGTTCTACCTGTGTATATAATTATTGCTGTCTTCCCCCTACCCCTTCTCCTGACTGCTGCACTGTTGATTGTTTTACTTGTGTGTATACCTATTGCTATATGTTCTACCTGTGTATACAATTATTGCTGTATTCCCCCCTACACCTTCCCCTGACGGCTGCACTGTTTCTCGTTTTACTTGTATGTATACCTACTGCTGTATGTTCTACCTGTGTATAAAATTATTGCTGTATTTCCCCCTTACCCCGATTGCTGCACTGTTGATTGTTTTTCTTGTATGTTCTACCTGTGTATATAAACAATTATTGCTGTATTCCCCCCTACCGCTTCCTCTGACTGCTGCACTGTTGATTGTTTTACTTGTATGAAATACCTATTGTTGTATGTTCTACCTGTGTATATAAATAATTATTGCTGTATTCCCCCACCCTTTCCCGACTGCTGCACTGTTGATTGTTTTACTTGTATGTATACCTATTGTTGTATATTTTACCTGTGTATATAAATTAGTGCTCTATTTCCCCCAACCCCTTCCCGACTGCTGATTGTTTTACTTATATGTATACCTATTGCTGTATGTTCTACCTGTGTACATAATTATTGCTGTATTCCCCCTACCCCTTCCCCGACTTCTGTACTGTTGATCGTTTTACTTGTATGTATACCTATTGTTGTATGTTCTACCTATGTATATAAATAATTATTGCTGTATTTCCCCCTAACCCTTCCCCCGACTGCTGCACTGCTGATCGTTTTACTTGTATGTATACCTATTGCTGTATGTTCTACCTGTGTATATAATTACTGCTGTATTTCCCCCACCCTTCCCCGATTGCTGCACTGTTGATTGTTTTACTTGTATGTATACCTATTGCTGTATGTTCTACCTGTGTATAATTACTGCTGTATTTCCCCCTACCCCTTCCCCTGACTGCTGCACTGTTGATTGTTTTACTTGTATGTATACCTATTGTTGTATTTTTCCCCTTTCCCTGGGCTGCACTTGGGAATGAGCTTTGGCTCAGTGTGTCCTCGTGGTGAAACATTTTTAAATAAAAAATTAAAAATTTCCTGTTGCAATTGTGCAGATGTTTTAAACACAAGGGACAGTACAGCAGAGGTCAAAAGTAAGATGCTACCTGGGTACCAGTGACCACCGTACTGTATGGTTCAATCAATCCAATTAAAATCTTTATTTATCCAGGCGAACATCGTTGAGCGAACTCATTTACAAGATGGACCTGGTTAAATCCGGGCCAGTAGTAAAGTGCATACAGACATATTTATAATGTGGACAAACAATACAAGTAGAAATACAAGTAAATACTCAAAACAACATTCATAACAGCTTAGTGGAATCTTCAGTAGGATGCAGTGAACAGCAGCACATAGTAGAAGCTGGCGCAACCACAAAACTTCAGAAATGGATATAATCACTGGACTTTCCCTAAATTTAACACTCGAGTCCTAGGGCTAGATATCTTAACGGTCAGGCAAAATAGGTGATTACAGCTTTTTTGACAAATTTCACAAAAAAAAAAGGAAAAAGAAAGCAGGTTTTAGTTTGGTTTAGAAGAGACAATGAATCAGAATACAAGACCCAATCAGAGCCAAATCCGAGGAGTGCTCTCATTCCGATTGGAAGGCGGCTTTGCCGTACCTTGGTAGTGGAAGGTCTGGGCTTAGGTTCAGGGGCGACGGCTGGGGCAGCGACGGCCACCCAATGTCTAGGTTTTCCACGTCTGTGGTACTAGAGCCCATAGGGGGCTTAAGCTCGGCAAGGAAAGAACAGAAGGGGTCCGGCACAGAAGCTGTCCATGGACAAAGGACCGTCAGACCAGCGAGAGGTCGAGCAGCAGGACAATGATGAATATTTTTTGCCACCTACAGTCAGGCTCAGACACAGACTTCAGAAGGGAGTGTAATGACACAGATTCCCTACACTTGCACTCTGAGCAGTAAAATAAGGATCCTAACGATCTGGAAAGTAAGTGATTACAGCTTTTCTGGAAAGGTTCAGCAAGAGAATCATATTTTAGCAAGGTTTAAAGGGAACACAGGAATAGACTGTGGACGCCAATCAGAAACAAGGGCCGAAGAGCACTCGCAATCCGATTGGTTAGTGGCTTTAGTGGTGCTTTGTAAGAGAAGAGTTTGGACACGTGGTCTCAGGTGGCTCCTTGTGAAAATGACGACCGCCCGGGATCTGGGAATCCTACGCCTATGGTGCAGTTACCCCCGTAGAGCTTGTCTTCGTCTGGGAAGAGGGTACAGAAACCGGAGAGTAGTGGCTACATTTAGGGTCAAGAAAATCTTTGCAGAACAAGAACTGTCAAGGAGTACAGTCATTCGTGGCTATGGCTAAACTCAGGGGAGTGAGCTAACTGCGGCCAGAGATTAGGAACTGGGGAAACAGTTGCATGGCTCACCCACATATCGAGCATATAAGGACTTAAAGGCATTAGTATTGCAGAGGCAGCTTAGTTTCAGTCATTTTTGCATTTTATTCCACAAGGATGGCAACATAAAGCTAATGGCCATTCTGCTATATTGGGTGGATGCCTTAGGGATGCACAGTGTGATATAGGAAGCGCTTCTTAAGCCGTATGATCCCGGCTCACTTAGAGGGAGACATTCTATTGTATATTATGGAGCCTTTTCATGATGACTCTGTAGGTCCAAAGGATCATGCTTCTATCACACTGAACAAGCTTTGGACCATCCTACAGCTTTGTACAATAACCAGTGATGGGTGGAGATGGGGAGACCGGTAATAAACCTGATGGCCCTGTGATAAAGCGTATCCAACTTGACAAGCGAGGCTTTAGGATAATATCTATATAAGAAACCTGCATAATCGATTAGCGAGAGAAAAGTTGTTTGGACCAGGCGCAGTTTGGCATCGAGTAAGGAACTGGCTAATTCTAAAGAATAGCCCCAGCCTCTGCCTTAACGTCTTTACAAGTTCTTCGACAGGGACCGGGCTACCTGCAAGATCTCCTTCAGCCTTATCGACCTCTCGGCCCACTCCATTCTGCCGACGAGGGATTGCTAGAGATTCCCAGGGTTCGTTTGCAGTCATCGGGGGCCAGAGCTTTTTCTTTTATGGCCCCAACCCTGTGGAATTCTCTACCTCATCGGATAAGAGAGTGCCCGTCTGCAGAGGCATTTAAGGTCACCCTGAAGAGTTATCTATTTGATAAAGCATTTTTAAAAAAAATGCAGTTGTCTTTCAATTGGTTTTATATTTTGTATTTATTATGATAGATGTTAATTTTTGTTATGTTCTGCGCTTTGATATTCGAAAAGTGCATTATAAATAAATTTTGATTTGATTTGACATGCTCGGAGAATGAGAGATTTTGGTCTAACCACACTCCTAAGTATTTAAATTTAGGAACAAACTCCAATTTCTCTCCCAGAATTGTGGTAATCTGAGGTAGTGCTCCAGAGCTGGTCGGGTTTATCACATGGCTATAGGGGAGAACAGCATTGCTTTTGTCTTTTTTGCATTTAAAAGTAGTTTTTGGTGAAGGAGACGATTCTGTAGCCGGTCAAATTCTTCTTGTAGAACTGCACAAACAGCTTCGACAGTTAGTCGACTTATATAAACCTCCGTGTCATCGGCGAACAGGTATATATTCGCCTTGTTGGTACACTCATCAATATTATTGACATAGATAGCGAAAAGCAAGGGAACAAGTATGGATCCTTGAGGCACTCCCCTCAGAAGAGGTTTAAGTGGGGATAACTCCCCCTCAGCTTTGATTTGTTGTTGACGACCTATCAGGTACTCAGTGAACCAGTGCAAGAATACTGAATCGAGACCTATACTCTTTAGAGAGGAGAGTAACAGGCTATGATCCACAGTATCAAAAGCCTTGCTACGGTCTAGAAATACACCACAGACAAAGTTTCTGCTGTCAAATTCATGGTACCAATTGTTTGTCACTTTGGCAAGGGCCGAGATAGTGCTGTGTTTTGTCCTAAAACCCGATTGCATAGGGTTTTGTAAATTATTGGCTTCGAAACAGACCCTAAGTTGGTTGCTGACGGTCTTTTCCAGCAGTTTCGACAAAATTGGAAGGAAAGAAATTGGTCTATAATTGTTGAGGTCGCAGGTATCCCCTGATTTGAACAATGGGGTGACATGGGCAAATTTCCATATCGGAGGAAGGGACCCTTGAGACAGTGATAAGTTAAATAGATGGGTGATGGGAACGGCAAGGACATGATAGATGATTTTAATGTAGTAAGGATCCAATGAGTCAGCACCAGCACTTTTCTTAACATCCAACTGGAGCATAAGATCTTCAACCTCTTTCAATAAGACAGGCTGGAATGAGAAGCCGTCTGGTTAACAAACCTCTGCACAGAAGTAAGCAAAAACAGGAGGAAGAAGAGACCACTATGGCTCTTGAGAGAAGTGACTGCAAAGGTAAAAGCTAAAAGCCTAGGGTGGCATTCAGGAGGTGCAATAAGGCGCACAGGGAAAAGGATAGGGAGATGTACCAGGAAAAGCAGAGGGAAGGCGATGAGGGGGTACAAAGGCACAAACTGAGAAACGGATAGCCAAAAGGGTAAACAAGGGGGACAAGATGTTTTTTTAGGCACATAAGTGAAAACAGAAAGACGGGGGAGGGATTGTGAGGTTAAGAAGGGCCGGGGGAGACTGCAGAGAGGAGGATCAGGAAAAAGCAGATGTCCTGAATGGATATTTCTGTTCAGTCTTCACAGTGTGAGGAAAGGATGATGGACCACATAAAAGCAGGAAGAACATAGGTTGGGGGAGGCAGATACAGGTCCATTCACAGAGGAAAGAATCCTGAGAGGACTTGCGAATCTGAAAGTGGATAAGGCTATGGGGCCAGACAGCGTACAACCTGAGGGAGCTCAGAGAGGTTCTGGCTGCACCTCTGACAGCCCAGTTTAACAACTCACAGGAAACAGGGCTGGTTTCAGAGGACCGGGGGGGAGATGTAGTCCCTCTTCATTAAAGCAGCACAGCAGGGAGGAGGCCAGCAACTATAGGCCGATCAGTCTGACATCAGTGGTGGGGAAGTTAATAAAGACACTTTAAAAGAAAGGCTAGTGGAGTATCTTGAATCCAGTGGGTAACTACACCTGAGGCGGTGCAGGTTAATTGGGGGGGGGGGGGTTGATTTAGTCGACTGGGTGACCAGGGAACTAGATCAGGGTGGGGCAGTGGATGTGACCTACTCAAACTTCAGCAAGGCCTTTGATATTGTACCACATAGCAGGCTCATATGGAAAATGGGCAGTTTTGGGGGTGGAACCCAAGGTAGTGAACTGGCTATAAAACTAGCTGATGGATAGATGGTGGTGGTAAATGGCACTCACTATGATGAGGGGAGAGTGACCAGTGGGGTTCCTCAGGGCTCAGTATTGGGACTGATCCTCTTTATAAGTGACACTGCAAAAGAGCTAAAAGTGAATGTATGCTTCTTTGCAGATGACACCAAAATCTCTAATAGGGTGGACAGAATGTGTAGAAACCTGAGAGAACTTGAGGTGTGATCAAGGGTATGGCAGCTGGGTTTCAATGCCAAAAAGAGCAAAATCATGCACCTAGAGCACAGAAACCCAGAGGTGGGGGAAAGCAGTACTGACAGTCACTAAACAGAAAAGGGACCTTGGGGTTATCATGCCTGAAGAATTCAAGGTGGCAACACGGTGCAACAAGACAGCAGGCACGGCCAGTGGGATGCTGGGTTGCATAGGGAGGGGTATCACCAGCAGAAGGAGCAAGGTGGTGTTACTAATGTGTCAGTCATTGGTGACAGTCCACTTGGAGCACTGTGTTCAGTTCTAGAGACATCTCAGGAAAGACATAAACCAGATAGAGGCTGTCCAAAGGAGGGCAACTAAAACGGTGCAGGAACTGCATCATAAGCCCTATGAGAAGAGCCTGAGGGATTTTCAATATGTACACCCTGAAGAAGACAGAGATGACAGAGACCAGTGTGAATAAGGTACAGTAAGGGAATATCTTTCAGGACAGAAGGTGCACGAGAACAAGGGGCATGTAATTAAGCTGGAAGGGGGGAAAATTTAAGTGAGATGTGAGGAAGCACTTCATCAGTGAAGAGTGGTGGATGCCTGGAAGTCTTCCAGTAGAGGTGATGGGGATAAAAAACAGTGGTGGGCTTCAAGCATGCATGGGACAGCACAAAGAAATCTTAGTGGAATGCTGGGGGGCAGTCTGAGATCAAGCAGGGTCTGTGGTAACGGTATAGGCAGGGATAAAATGGTCTAACTGGGTGAGCCAAGCAGTCCTTATCTGCCAACAAATCCTATGTTACTAAGAAACTGCCCTATTTCAATGCACTGAAAAAAAAACAGGTTACACACCTGTAATAGTAGTTCTAGGAGCAGTATATGTTGTTCATCCACACATCCTGGCAGTGTCCTTTCCTTTAAGAGTTGCCGGAAAGTCTTCAAGCTGGTTCCTCCCACCCACCCAGCTGGTATATCCCTCGGCTCTGCCCCATGACACCAGATCTTACCCGCTGGAAGCAGAGTGTGCACGTCAAAGCTGAGGAGGTTGGGTGGGTTCGTGTGGATGAACAACATATACCACTCCTCTAACTACTGTTACAGGTGAGTAAGAACAGGTTACTCACCTGTAACAGTAGTTCTATGAGTGGTATATGTTGTTCATCCACACTGTCTGGCATTGTTCCTTTCCCCTTTAAATCTTGCGAAGTCTTCAAGCTGGCTCCTCCCACTTACCCACCCGGGTGGTAAAAGTACTGTCCCACCCCATGACGCCAGATCTAGCCCGCTGGAAGCCAGGTTTATGCCCTAAAGTCGGGAGGTCGGGTGGCGTGTGTGGATGAACAACATATACCACTCATAGAACTACTGTTACAGGTGAGTAACCTGTTCTTCTAGGAGCGGATATGTTGTTCATCCACACTGTCTGGCAGACTCGCAGTTCTCCGGGAGGAGGGAGGCAAGGCACACCCTACTTAGGGAATAGAGATTGAGAACAGAGGCCCCAAAACCAGCATCCCGGCGTGACTCTAGGTCGATGTGGTAATGGGTAATAAAGGTGCTTGCTGACTTCCAGGTAGCGGCCCGACAGATTTCCTGGATAGGGATGTCTCTAGAAGCAGCCACCGAAGCAGCAGTATGACGGGTAGAATGAGCCCTTAGCCCTTTGGGAGGCTCTTTACCCACCAATTCATAGCACAGACCTATGCATGATGTAATCCATCTGGCAATGGTCCGCTTGGCTGCAGGTCTGCCAGAAGCGGCTTCAGCGTAAGTGACAAACAGCTGGCGAACCTCTCCCCGAATTTCCGCCGTCCTCTCCTTATAGTAGGAGAGAGCACGCCTGAGGTCCAGAGTATGGAGCCTGTACTCGGCATCCGAGGTCTAGTTAGGGTAGTATACCGGCCGAGTCAACGCCTGGTTAAGGTGAAACTCTGACACCACCTTCGGAAGGAATTTCGGGTGGGGGCACAGGACAACTTTGTCCCTGTGAAAGACCAGATGGGGGAGTCCACTGAAAGCGCCTGGAGCTCCCCTGTCCTTCTGGCTGACGTGATAGCCACCAAGAAGGCCGCCTTCCACGACAAGTGCAAAGCTCAGACTTGTGCATGGGTTCAATGGCTTGCCCATGAGCTTTGCCAAAACCAGCAAAAGATCCCACGGAGGTGGAGGTTCACGACCGGAGGGGATATGGATCCAGACCTTGAAAAGCGCCCGATCACCTTTTCCTGAGTTAATGTCGGCTGACCGCCCGCGCCCGGTAAGCCGATATGGCTGCTAGGTGCACCCTAAGGGTCGATGACCGAAGACCCCCTTTGGAGAGGGACCAAAGGTAGTCTAGAATGTTAGCCACAGAGCAGGATAAGGGGTCCAGGCTTTTACCCTGACACCAAATGGAAAATCTCTTCCATTTGAAGGCATAACATTTCCTGGTCGATTCTTTTCAAGATGCCTCCACCACGGTGTAGACATCCTCCGAAAGACCCAAAGCCTGGAACTTTAGCCGCTCAGGAACCAGGCTGTGAGGTGCAGGGACTGAAAGTCCGGATGAAAGACCTTCCCCTGGTTCAGTGATATCAGGTCCGGGCGTGTACCCAGCTGCTCCGGGGTCCTGCAGCTGAGGCTGAGGAGATCTGGATACCAGAACTGGGGTGGCCAATCTGGGGCTACCAGGATCACCTTCGCCTTGTCCCTCCTCACCTTGAGTAACACCTTGTGGATCAAGGGAAATGGAGGAAAGGCGTCAAAGAGGCCTGGGGTCCACGGCCTCGAGAAGGCATTCCCCTGCAGCCTCACTCCTGCTGAGGGAGAGGGCATGCGTACAGCCTCAGCTTGGTGTTCTCCTGGAGGCAAACAGATCCACCAACGGGTTTGCCCCAATGGGAGAACAGGTGGTAGCTACCTCTGGATGGAGAGACCACTGTGGATGTCTGGCCTAGGCGGCTGAGAGCATCCGCCAGTTGGTTCGCGACTCCTGTCACATGGATGGCTAGGAGATCCGCCTCCAGCTGGCTGGACGAGGTCCAGATCCGAGCGCCTCCTTGCATACCAGACGGAGTGTGCCGCCTGTTTGTTGAGGTAGTACATGGTCATGGTATTGTCCGCCTGGACTTGAACCACTGACCCCGAGCTGAGGAGCCGAAGCTGACAGAGCCAGTCTGACTGCCCTGAGCTCCAACAGGTTGATGTGGCATCGGGACTCCTCTGGGGTCCAGAGCCCGTGAGCTCTGTGGTCCCCCATGTGGGCTCCCCAGCCCATGAGAGAGGCATCGGTCGTAAGGATGACCGTCGGCTCGGGGCGGACAAACGGGAACCCTTCCTGCAGATGACTCGGGACGGTCCACCATTGGAAAGCGTCCCACATCCTCTGGGTGACCGTGACCAGCTGGTCGAAAAGACCCTGACGCTGAGACCACTGGGCGGCCAGCTCCCACTGAAGGGGGGCGTGATGTGCAGTCTGCCCAGCGGACCAATCGACGCGCACGCCGCCATGTAACCCAGGAGGCGCAGAAAGTCCCGGGCAGGGCGCGAGTGCCCAACCAGAAATGACTGGGCAAAGGAGGAGAGAACCTCTGCCCTGTCCACTGGGAGCCGAGCTCTGGCTTGACGAGAGTCGAGCTCTGCCCCGATGAAGCCCATCACCTGAGAAGGTACGAGTTCCGATTTGGCCTCGTTGATCAGAAGGCCCAAGTGTGAGCAGGTTCGGAGGGTCAGGTCTCTGGACCTCTCCACCTCCTGAAGGGAGGAACCTGCCAGGAGCTAGTCGTCCAGATAAGGGTAAATACGAACCCCCTGACGCCGAAGATGGGCTGCCACCACTGCAATGCATTTGGTGAAGACCCTTGGGGCCGATGACAGGCCGAACTGCATGGCTCTGAACTCGTACAGGGTCCCTTCGACCCTGAAGCGGAGGAACCGCTGATGGGATGGACGGATAGGGACGTGGAAAAAAGCGTCCTGAAGATCCAGTGTACAGAACCACATGTTTCGCTTCAGAGATGGTATGATCTGGTTCAGAGTTACCATCCGAAAGGTGCGAGACCTGAGATACCAATTCAGGTCGTGCAGATCTAGAATGGGGCACCGGCCCCCTGTCCATTTGGGCACCAGGAAATACTTGGAGACAAAGCCTGGGTCTGAAGGAGGATCCGCACTGGCCACCGCCTCTTTGAGGAGAAGCAGTGCATGTCGTCCTCAAGGGCAGACTGGGCAACTGAGATCCTTTCTCTCTGGGCAATGGCTCGGCTGGTAGGGTACTGCTCGAATTTAGGGCAGACCCTGCCCGACCTTCTCTAGAACCCACCTGTCCGAGGTGATACTGACCAGGCGGAAAGGAAGTGGCGGAGCCGCCCCCACAGGAAGACCAGAGCTGGAGGACGGGTACGGGTGAGGCTACCCCCAGCCCGGCCACTGGGCAGGCTTAGAGGAGGAGGAGGAGGCACCTGGACCAGCACCTCGGCCTCCTTTGCGGGGCTGTTGAGGACCTTGCTTGGGCCTAGGGCACCAAGCCTGAGCCTGCTGCTGTTGCTGTCCCCTGGAAGGGTGGCTGTCTGACCGAACAGAAAATGACTTAAAAGGCTTCTTCCTTCGCTTTCTGCTGGTTCTACTTGAAGAACCCTTAGCAGAGGTGGCATCTAAGGTGGCATTAGACTGCTCGATGCGCTGCAGATGACCTGCCACTCCTGCCAAGAGGTCGGGTGCCAAGGAAGGCACATCAGCTAGCTTAGTGCTGAGTATCCACGGGAAAGGAGGATAACCTCAGCCAAGCCCTGCGGCGAGTGGATACCGGTGCAGCTAGTGAACGGGCACAGGAATCACCCATGTCCAGTGCAGTCTGGAGCTGTTGTTTAGCAACAGCCCTGCCCTGGTCCCTGACCTGCTTGACCGTGGTCTGCATGTCAGCTGGGAGGTGAGGAAGAAAGGAAAATTACGTACCTACCGTAATTCTTGATCTTCTTGGACGACTCTCCACCACTCATTCACACTAGTGGGATTGACGCCGGAGGCACTAAGACCCATCGAGCAAACTTTTGCTGGAGGGTCGACGTGAGAGACGGGCGCTGGAGACACGGCGACCGCGAATAGCGGCTCGAAGCGGTAATGACCATCTCGGCGACCACCCTCCAACCGCCCAGTACCTTTTTACCAAGGAGGTGCAGCAACTAACGAAGAGTAAACTCATTATTAAAAAACGGACATAAGATAGTCCGTATGACCCGTGTAAGAAGGGTCAGCAAAAGAAGTCCTCACGGCCTAAAGATTTGAGGGAGTGAAGACCAATACAGCGTGAGCTCGGGGATGGAGGGAGGTAGGAATGAGTGGTGGAGACTGGCCCAAGAAGATCAAGAATTACGGTAGGTATGCAATTTTCCTATCTTCCTGGACATAAGTCTCCACCACTCATTCACACTAGTGGGAGAGTACCAAGCTGATAATCCCCGCAAAGGCGGCAGGAGAGCCAGAGCTCACGATCTAAGATAGAAGCCCATTAGGATAGTTCTGCCGAACGCGGAATGTCGCCTGGCATGAACATCCAGTCATAGTGCTTAACGAAAGTATGCACTGAGTTTCTCAGGTGGCGGCGTTGGTATATATCTGCAATTGGAACATTGCGACTTCGCTAGGGATGTCAGCGATCATCTTAGTAGAGAGAGCGACACTCTACCTTATAATTTAACTTGAGCCATGGAATAGCAATGACCAAGGCATGCCACTAACCATGAAGAGATGCATCTAATGCGTACAGGTTGACCCAGCCGGGTGTCGCTGGAAAGAAACAACAGTTGCTGAGTCTTGGAACATCCTTGGTTTCTATCTAAATAGAACCCGAAGGCTTTCTTAACATCCAAGGAATGAAGAGCCTGCCTCTTCATTTTGGAAATCAGCTAAAGCTGGAAGTACCAGAGGTTGGTTCAGATGAATTTGACACAACCTTGGGAAGAAATTTAGGATGAGTAATGGAGAACTACCTTGTCCTTATGGAATACAGATAACGGAGGGTCCGTGAACCAGGCATGTATCTCAGAGACTCCAAGTGGCTGAGGTAATGGCCACCAGGAAGGCAGTTATCAGGTAAGAAATTTTAGCTCACAGGTAGCTAGGGGTTCAAAGGCTTCCGAAAGTGAGCATGTCCAGCACCAGGTTAATGTCCCAGGCTGCAACTGGACGCTTAACAGGGTCTGGTATGGAGAATCCTTTAAGAAATCTCTTCACTATAGGTAACTGAGCCAGAGTTAAGGAAGAAACCGCTCATGGAACGCTGAGATGGCACTAAGGTGAACTTTAACTGTGGAGTACTGAAGACCTAAGTTTGATAGGTCCAAAAGATACTCCAGAACCTTGCCAGGAGGACAGGAAAAGGATTCCAAGAGGATTTTGTACACTAGAGAGAAAAAACTTCCATTTGGAAGCGACGCTGGTGGCTGGCTTCCAGCAGCCAGAAGGATGTCTGAGACTCTACGAGACGTTGAACCCATCTTACTTTATCTCTTCAGGAGCCAAGCATGAAGGTGAAGTGATTTCCAGGTTGGGATGGACCAACGAACCCTGAGTCAAAAGACTGATTGTAAAGGAAGTGGTCTGAGAGGCTGCCAACATACTGTTGGAGTAGAGGAAACTATAGTTGCCGAGGCCAGGAAGGAGCAATGAGAATCATCTTGGTCCCCTGAGACTCAACTTGAGGAGTACTCTCTGGATTAGAGGAAGTGGTGGAAGGGCGAAAGAAAGCTGCTTTGTCCACCGCAGCCTGAACGCATCCTGACAGAAATGCCAGGCCCTGGATTTCTGGAGCAGAAGAGAGGCAGTTTTATGCTGAGTGGGATAAAGAGGTCCAGGTCTGGAGTCCCCACTTTTGAACAGGGACCGAGCTACGGCTGGATCGAGAGACCACTGTGAGGGTCTGCCTGCTTCTGCTGAGGTGATCTGCTAGGTCGCTTTGTATACCTGGCAGATAAACCGCTTGAATCAGAGACTTGTGCTCCAAGCACCAATCCCACACCCTCATTGCTTCCCGCAAAGGGATAAGAATGAGCATCGCTTGCTTGTTGATGTAATACATCACTGCTTTGTTGTCCGCTTGAAGGAGAAATGTTCTTGTGACAAAGGACATCCTTCAGAGCTCGATTGCATAGAGGACCGCCTCATCTCCAGGACATTTATGTAGAGATGAGTTTCAACTGAGTCCATACACCTTGGAGTGTGGAGGGAGAGACAGTGAGCTCCCCATCCCATTAGTGATGCATCTGTGGTGATGGAGATCTGATGATCCGGGGAGCAAAGGGGAATCCTTCCAGGAGATTGCTCTCTTTGAGACCACCAGGTGAGAGACTTCAAGGGGCCCGCCACCTTGATGGGATAAGACTGGGGGTGAGAGGTCGGGACCACTGAGTGGAGAGCATCCATTGGGTGGTTCTCATGTGCAGTCGGGCCAGAGGGACAGTGAAGACCGAGGACGCCATGAGACCCAACATGCGTTGCATCGAGAGAGCTGTAACCAATTGGTTCTCCCTGATGTAACGGGCCATAATGGCGATGCTCGAGTCTTCTGTCCTCTGGAAGGAAAAGCCTTCGCTGAAGAGGTGTCTAGAAGCCGCCCCTATGAAAAGGAGCTCTGGGAGGGTTGCAGCTGAGATTTTTTCAACCAGCAGAACTCCTATGGACGTGAGAAGACGAGAAGTCGTTTGCACGGCTTCCAAAGTCCCTTGGCCGGAAGGGCTTGCTAGAAGCCAATCGTCCAGGTAGGGAAACACTCGGAGTCCGACTTTCCTGAGATGCGCCGCGAGAACTGTACAACACTTTGTAAAAACTCGCGGCGCCGAGGATAGCCCAAAGGGCAGGACTCTGAACTGATAATGCTGACCCAAAGCTACAAACCTGAGGAATTTGCGGTGGGTCGGGTGGACGGGATATGCTGGTAAGCATCCTGCATATCCAGAGAGGCCAGCCAGTCGTGGTTGATGCAGCAAGGGTAACAGGGTACCTAGGGAAATCATCTTGAATTTCTCCTGGGAGGAATTTAGTTTAACTTCTGAGGTCTAGAATGGGGCGATCCCCAGATTTCTTTTGAACCAGAAAGTAATGGGAGAACCTGTGTTTCTCGAGCTGCAGGGGCACCAGTTCATTGCCCTGTTGTTCAGAAGGCCCTGGATCTCCAGTGTGAGGAGGTCTGATTGAGAGGCCGCAACCTGGGTTGTCAGATGGGAGGACAATTCGGGGGTTTCAAGAAATTGAGAGAATAACCTCGCGAATTATCCGAAGGACCCGATTTGTCTGAGGTTATGGACTTCCACTGGTTGTAGAAGTATCATCAGACTACCTCCCACTGAGGAGAAAGTTCCACCTCGGCAGAGTGGATGGAACTTGGGGCTAACGACTCATAGGGTAGCTTGGGAGCTTTAGGGTCCCTGCGCTGCCGCGCCTTCTTTGAGGTTGGGCAGGCTGGCTTTTGCGAAGCTTCTGCCTCTGCCCTCGAAGGACTGATTACTGCGAAACTGGACGCCTGTTCACATGCCCTCGAGAGGGGCAGGCGGAGGTCTTGCCAACTTAATGGCCGATCTAGTCTTCTGAGTGGCCTCTAAGGCTTGCTCCACCTGAGGGCCAAAAAGAAAGGAGCCATCGTGTTGCAGCGCCATCACCTGCTGCTGAGCATCATTCGTGAAGCCAGAAGTACGCAGGCTGTGAATGGCCGAGACAAACTGGCTGCTGAGCTTTGAGAAGCAGTGTCGAAACGCCCATGGCGGCTTTGACCTGTTGGTTATTGGACTCAATTTAATAACAGTCAGAAGAAGCTCTGACTTGGAATCCGAATCTGGAAGAGCTTGAACCATTCTTTCATAGAGTGCTACAGGATATACTCATACTGAGAAAAATAGCTTTGATAACTGGCAACACGTATACTTAGAGGATAGAACCCACCTGTCCGAGGTGATACTGACCAGGCGGAGCGGAAGTGGCGGAGCCGCCCCCACTAGGAAGACCCAGAGCTGGAGTGACGGGTACGGTGTGAGGCTACCCCCAGCCCCGCCACTGGGCAGGCTTAGAGGAGGAGGAGGAGGCACCTGACCAGCACCGGCCTCCTTTTCTGGGCTGTTGAGACCTTGCTTGGGCCTAGGTACCAAGCCCGAGCCTGTTGCTGTTGCTGTCCCCTGGAAGGGTGGCTGTCTGACCGCAGCAGAAAAATGACGAAAAGGCTTCCGTTTTCTGCTGGTTCTTACTGAAGAACCCTTAGCAGAGGGGTGGCATCTAAGGTGGCATTAGACTGCTCGATGCGCCGCAGATGACCTGCCACTCCTGCCTCAAGAGGTCGGTGCCAAGGAAGGGCACATCAGCTAGCTTGTGCTGAGTATCCACGGAAAGGAGGATAACCTCAGCCAAGCCCTGCGGCGAGTGGATACCGTGCAGCTAGTGAACGGGCACAGGAATCACCCATGTCCAGTGCAGTCTGGAGCCGTTGTTTAGCAACAGCCCTGCCCTGGTCCCTGACCTACTTGACCGTGGTCTGCATGTCAGCTGGGAGGTGAGGAAGAAAGGAAAATTACGTACCTACCGTAATTCTTGATCTTCTTGGACGACTCTCCACCACTCATTCACATCTAGTGGGATTGACGCTGAGGCACTAAGACCCATCGAGCAAACTTTGCTGAGGGTCAGGCGAGAGATCAAGCGCCAGAGACATCGGCGTCAATAACAGCTGCTCGAGCGTAATGACCATCTCGGGCACTTCACCTCCAACCGCCTTCAGTACCTTTTTACCAAGGAGGTGCAGTAACTAACGTAAGAGTAAACCTCATTATTAAAAAACGATACAAGATAGTCCGTATGACCCGTGTAAGAAGGGTCAGCAAAAGAAGTCCTCACGGCCAAAGATTTGAGGAGCGAAGACCATTACAGCGAGGGGAGCTCGGGGATGGAGGAAGGTAGGATGAGTGAGGAGATCTAAGAAGATCAAGAATTACGGTAGGCAATGCACTTTTCCCATCTTCCTGACATAAGTCTCCAACACTCATTCACACTAGTGGGAGTACTGTTGATAATCCCCTCAAAGGGCTGCAGGAGAGCCAGAGCTCACGATCTAAGATAGAAGTTTCATTATGATAGTTCTGCCGAACGCGGAATGTCGCCCGGCATGAACATCCAGCATAGCTTAACGAAAGTATGCACTGAGTTTCTCAGGTGGCGGCGTTGGTATATATCTGCAATTGGAACATTGCGACTTCCGCTTAGGGATGTCAAGCGATCACTTAGTAGAGTGAGCGATACTCTACCTTATAATTTAACTTGAGCCATGGAATAGCAACGACCTAAGGCATGCCACTAACCATGAAGAGAGATGCATCTATTAGCTACAGGTTGATCCAGCCGGTGTCGCTTTGAAAGAAACGAACAGTTGCTGAGTCTTGAACATCCTTGGTTCTATCTAAATAGAACTTAAGGCCTCTCTTAACATCCAAGGAATGAAGAGCTTGCCCCTTCATTTTGGAAATCAGCAAGGGTAAGCGAAGTACCAGATGTTGGTTCAGATGATTTGACACAACCTTGGGAAGAAATTTAGATGAGAATGGAGAACTACCTGTCCTTATGGAATACAGTATACTGGAGGGTCCGTAACCAGGGCATGTATCTCTCAGAGACTCCTGCGGCTGAGGTAATGGCCACCAGGAAGGCAGTTTTCCAGGTAAGAAATTTTAGCTCACAGGTAGCTAAGGGTTCGAAAGGCTTCCGAGTGAGCATGTCCAGCACCAGGTTAATGTCCCAGGCTGCAACTGATCGCTTAACAGGGTCTGCATGGAGAATCCTTAAGAAATCTCTTCACTATAGGTAACTGAGCCAGAGTTAAGGAAGAAACCGCCCATGGAACGCTGAGATGGCACTAAGGTGAACTTAACTGTGGAGTACTGAAGACCTAAGTTTGATAGGTCCAAAAGATACTCCAGAACCTTTGCCAGGAGGACAGGAAAAGGGATTCCAAGAGGATTTTGGTACACCAGGAGAGAAAACGCTTCCATTTGGAAGCCGACGCTCGGGTGGCTGGCTTCCTGAGCAGCCAGAAGGATGTCTGAGACTCTACGAGAGACGCTGGAACCCATCTACTTCTATCTCTTCAGGAGCCAAGCATGAAGGTGAAGTGATTTCAGGCTGGGATGGACCAACGAACCCTGAGTCAAAAGACTGATTTGTAAAGGAAGTGGTCTCGGAGAGGCTGCCAACATACTGTTGAGTAGAGGAAACCATAGTTGCCGAGGCCAGGAAGGAGCAATGAGAATCATCTTGGTCCCCTGAGACTGAATCTTGAGGAGTACTCTCTGGATTAGAGGAAGTGGTGGAAGGCGAAGAAAGCGCTTTTGTCCACCCAGCAGCCTGAACGCATCCTGACAGAAAATGCCAGGCCCTGGATTTCTGGAGCAGAAGAGAGGTGGTTTTATGCTGGAGTGGGATGCAAAAGGTCCAGGTCTGGAGTCCCCACTTTTGAACAGGGACCGAGCTACGGGTTGGATCGAGAGACCACTGTGGAGGGTCTGCCTCCGCTTCTGCTGAGGTGATCTGCTAGGTCGCTTTGTATACCTGGTGATAAACCGCTTTGAATCAAGAGACTGTGCTCCAAGCACCAATCCCACACCTCATTGCTTCCCTGCAAAGGATAAGAATGAGCATCGCTTGCTTGTTGATGTAATACATCACTGCTTTGTTGTCCGCTTGAAGGAGAATGTTCTTGTGACAAAGGACATCCTTCAGAGCTTGATTGCATAGAGGACCGCTTTCATCTCCAGGACATTTATGTAGAGATGAGTTTCAACTGAGTCCATACACCTTGGAGTGTGGAGGGAGAGACAGTGAGCCCCCATCCCATTAGTGATGCATCTGTGGTGATGGAGATCTGATGATCCGGGGAGCAAAGGGGAATCCTTCCAGGAGATTGCCTCTTGAGACCACCAGGTGAGAGACTCAAGGGGCCCGGCCACCTTGATGGGATAAGACTGGGGGTGAGAGGTCGGGACCACTGAGTGGAGAGCATCCATTGGTGGTTCTCTGTGCAGTCGGGCCAGAGGGACAGTGAAGACCGAGGACGCCATGAGACTCCAACATGCTGCATCGAGGAGCTGTAACCAATTGGTTCTCCCTGATGTAACGGGCCATACTAGGGATGTCGAGTCTTCTGTCCTCTGGAAGGGAAAGCCTTCGCTGAAGAGGTGTCTAGAAGCTGCCCCATGAGTGGAGCTCTGGGAGGGTTGTGCTGAGGATTTTTCAACAGCAGAACTCCCATGGACGTGAGTAGACGGTAGTCGCTTGAACGGCTTCCAAAGTCCCTTGGCCGGAAGGGCTTGCTAGGCCAATCGTCCAGGTGGGAAACACTGGAGTCCGACTTCCTGAGATGCGCCACGAGAACTGCACAACACTTTGTAAAAACTCGCTGCGCCGAGGATAGCCCAAAGGGCAGGACTCTGAACTGATAATGCTGACCCAAAGCTACAAACCTGAGGAATTTACGGGTCGGTGGACGGGATATGCTGGTAAGCATCCTGCATATCCAGAGAGGCCAGCCAGTCGTGTTGATGCAGCAAGGGTAACAGGGTACTAGGGAAATCATTTTGAATTCCCTCCCTGGGGAGGAATTTGTTTAACTTTCTGAGGTCTAGAATGGGGCGATCCCCGAGATTTCTTTGGAACCAGAAAGTAATGGGAGAACCCTGTGTTTCGAGCTGCAGGGCACCAGTTCTATTGCCTCTGTTGTTCAGAAGGGCCCTGGATCTCCGCGGTGAGGAGGTTCGATTGAGAGGCCGACAATCGATAGAAACTGATGGGGAGTGACAATTCGGGGGTTTCAAGAAATTGAGAGAATAACCTCCGAATTATCCAAGGACCCATTTGTCTGAGGTTGTGGACTTCCACTGGTTGTAGAAGTATATCAGACTCACTCCCACTGAGGAGAAAGTTCCACCGGGCAGAGTGGATGGAACTTGGGCCAACGACTATAGGGTAGCGCTGGGAGCTTTAGGTCCCTGCGCTTGCTGCGCCTTCTTTGAGGTTGGGCAGGCTGGCTTTTGGAAGCTTCCTGCCTCTGCCCTCGAAGGACTGACGACTTATGAAACTGGACGCTCTTCACATGCCCTCAGAGGGGCAGGCGGAGGTCTTGCCAACTTAATGGCCGATCTAGTCTTCTGAGTGGCCTCTAAGGCTTGCCTCCACCTGAGGGCCAAAAAAGAAAGGAGCCATCGAAAGGCAGCGCCATCACCTGCTGCTGAGCATCATTCGTGAAGCCAGAAGCACGCAGCCAGGAATGGCGCCGAGTACAAATCCGCGTGCTGAGCGAGAAGCAGTGTCGAAAACGTCCATGGCGGCTTTGACCTGTTGGTTATTGACCACTCTCTAATAACAGTCAGAAGAAGCTCTGACTTGGAATCCGAATCTGAAGAGCTTGAACCATTCTTTTCATAGAGTGCCACAGGATATACTCATACTGAGAAAATAGCCTGATAACTGGCAACACGATACTTAGGTGGAGGCAGCAAAGACTCTTACCTAATGTATCAATCTTACTTAGACTTTGTTAATAGGCTCGAGGCCAGTAGTTTGAGGAAGAACCACCTGTTGGCCTCTCTCTGCCAGGACTATAATAGGATCCGCAGAAGGCTTGGGATGCCAAAATGGACGATCCTGGGAGCTGAATACTCTTATCAATGGATTTAGCCACTGAGGGAATAAGAGCAGGGTTATTCCATACCATTTGAGACAGCGCCTCGAAGGAAGGCTGAATCGGAGGAGTCAAACTGAGGGATCTTCAAGCATGAAGATACTGAGTCTTAATATCTTCCTAGGATCGATGTCTGTAGTCTGAGAGAAAGAGGATCCCAGGTTCTTCAACAGAGACTTAAAGGACAGGTCCTCGACTACAGGCTTTGTAGTAAAGAAAGATCCTGTTTCCTCCACTTCATCACCCAAATCAAGGTCTGAACAGGCTCACATCATCTCCTGATGGTCCAGAAAGGACTGTCTTGGACAGGAAAGGAGTGAAAATTAGAGAGGAGGAAATGGCAGAAAACAAGAGAGTCCCCTATGGCTGCCGGCAGACTCGCAAACGGGCTGAAGATCGCATTCGAGGAGGCGACGGCGCCAAGAGGCACGCGTCTCGCGAACGCCCGGGCGGCATCGCTGGACGACGCCACAGACGGCGCAGCGGGCGATGCCGCGAACGGCGCCACAGACGACGCCATGACGGGCGCTATAGCGATCGACGTGGCGCCGCCAACGGCGCCGAGACCACGCGGGCGCCGCCAACGGCGCCGAAGCTCCAGCGGTTCAAAACGGCGCCGATGGCCACAGACCCTGCAGAAGGCCGAAAAGCCCCGAACCTGAAAGCAAGAGAAGGAAAACCAGGAGATAAGGGCATCGGTGAGGCCTCGCGCCCAGTCATGTGAGGGGGGAAACACTGCACGGAGTCGCTAGCACCAAGAAGGCGCCGCGACTAGGAAGGTCCAACGCCTACCTGACGGCGGAGGAGCCCGAGGGCTCCGAGGTAACCGTGCCAGGCAGAAGAACCAACCTCCTGAGCCCATCGCCCATAAGAGCGCCCACTGATGAAACTGCTCATCTGGAGCCCTACTATAGGCGGGAGGGGCTCGATGTCGAGGACGACGATATCGGAAGTTACGACTCAAGAAGGAGACCGCAACCATAACGAGCAACCTCACGCGACAAGATATCCAGAGGGCGACTTCCGAGTGATGCCTCTCTTTTGACCCGTGGGCTCAAGAAGAGTCGAGCCTAACGTCGGTGAATGCGACCGCTTATTTTATGTCGGTCGGGGACTGCCCATCCCCGGCATCGGACTGACCGTAGTCGAACCCGCTGAGGAGAAGGAGGCTGACCGACCCAGCCCGGCTGACTGAACAGCTTTCATACGAAGTCTCCCTACCGTCACCTGACCTGCTCATGGTCGACTCCGTCCAGTAGGCCGAGACTTCTTCAAGTAAGTTAAATTTAAATATTAGAAAAATTTTACGAAAAATAGAATAAAACTAAGCGATACTACTATCGTGATAATGTTACAAAAAAACAAACTGAAAACTATGCGCTAGTTTGAAGTTTGACTCCCGACAGGCGAGTGACGTCGTCACTGAAGCGCACTCGACGGCGGGAAAAAAGGAACTGAGGCGGTTGGAGGGTCGTCGCCGAGATGGTCATTACCGCTCGAGCCGCTGCTCGCGGCGCCGTGTCTCGCGGCGCCGTCTCTTGCGCCGACCCTCCAGCAAAAAGTTTGCTCCCGATGGGTCTTAGTGCCTCCGGCGCCAATCCCACTAGTGTGAATGAGTGGTGGAGACTTATGTCCAGGAAGATCTTCGTCCAGCGACCCCAAGAGGGAGTGAGAGAAGTGTGCCATAATCACTGCTGAGCTTGCCTGACGAAGGCCCAAGGAAGATGCTGCATAGACCTTCCGGGCTGAGTGGTCCATAAGTTTGGACTCCTTGTCCGGAGGGCGGTCAGTATCCGCCGAGCTGCCCGTACGCCTGAACACTGAGGTAGTCACAAGGCTTTCCGCCGAGGGGTGCTCAGTAAACCCCGCCAAGAACCCTGTGGGCACCGCGTACTTGCGTGCCATGCAGGCAGACAGAGCTGGGCAGGAGGCCGGATGCTGCCAGAGTTCCAAGGCGGGCCAATTATGGCTTCGGCGACTGGAAAAGCCTCCGTAGGGGTATCCCTCTCTAAGAATATCCATAAGGGATATTCTGCCTCTTCTGATAGGCTGCAGGGACATCCCGTGGACTCAGAAATGAGCCGAAGGATGCCCTGGAAGGAGGAAGGCCCTTCTTCCAGACCTGACACCGAAAGCTCATCGTGAGAATGAAGGCCGGTATTATCAGAATCGGAAGAGTCCCGACATAAAGGCTGACCACCTAAGTCTCCCTTGATACGCCTAGGGCGATCAGGGGTGACCGTCATTGACAGTCTGTGAGGGAGACCCGAAGACTGTCGGTCCTCCTTGGAGAGAATCTCCCCAAGAGGCAGCTTAGGTGGAGGTTCCACCAATATTGGTGGGGAGCCTGAAACCGGCTGCACCGGAAGGCGCACCAGAGCCCCCGAAGGGACCAGCACCGGAGAAATCGGTGTCGGAGGAGGCCGAAGAGGCTGAGGCCAAGAGGTAGCTGGGACCGCCGAGGGAGCCGGCTTTGACCTAAGCAGGAGTTGCTGCCACATAAGATCCTCGCAGCATCGACGGATTTTTCGTCGGGTTTCCTCGTCCGAGGAGGAAGAGGAACGTGGCGCGCTCTTGCTGAGTGTTTGTGTCCTTTTCTGGGTCGATCGACCGAAGAGGACTTACTCCTTGATCGAGACCGATGGTGTCGGCTTTGTCGATTGGAGAAACGGGCCGGTGAAAACCGAGATCCGGTTCCTGTCCCTCGATCGGGAGGCCGGGCGGGTCTCCCTGCGTCGGGGAAGGAGAGAGAATCGACGTTCTCCAAGAATCATCGACAGGTGCGGGTGATCTCGGCTCGATAGAGGTCGAGAATAATCTCAGCCGATCAGCCGACCTCTCAGCTTCAAGCCCGTCCAGACGGAATGTCTGAAAACCTGCAGCCGAGGAGGCAATCTCGACCAAGTCGAGACATCAGACCGCCTCCCGTCCCAGGGAGCGCCTTCTTCGACCGAAGAAGAAGTTTAGGATCCTTTTTTAGAACGGGATGAGTGCGAGCCCGAGGGCGCCTCACCCTTGGTAGGGAGAGACTGGCACAAATCCCGAAAGGATCCTGAGAAGGAAGAGCCCAGGTTGAGCGGCATGAAGAAACCTCGGCTAACCGAGGCTTGGGCAGCTTCTTCCTCGAAGGCTGCCATGCGCTCAAGCTGCTCGGCGGATCCCGCAGCCGCGGAAACCGCCCACCTGGCCTCCTTGGATTTTACTGGTGGGTTGCAGAGCTCCAGTCTACCCAGCTTCAGCCGCGCCTGACAATCCTCCAAGATGGTCAGATGGAAGGAAGCGCAAATAGAACATTGCGAGGTATCACGAATAGTACCGAGGCAGTAAACACAAGAGAGGTGGGGATCAGTGCGCGACATTTTCTGTCCGCAAGGACACCGGTGAAACCCGGGGGACGACTTGTCATCCATGTCCGAATCAGAGTCATAAACTCTTACGAGTTTTAGAGCAAGAAGATGCGGTGAAAACCGTCGAAACGAATCCAGGGCCTCAACACTGCAGAAAGCACGAGGGACCTGAATCTTCCAGAGGAAAGGAAGATCTGGAGCCATGGGGCGGAGCCGAGGCATTTACCACCCGGGTGGGTGGGAGGAGCCAGCTTGAAGACTTCCCGCAAGATTTAAAGGGGAAAGGAACAATGCCAGACAGTGTGGATGAACAACATATCCACGCTCCTAGAACCTGTTTTTCTAGAGACGTGGATATGTTGTTCTATCCACACTTCTTGTCAGACTCCTATCAGTACTCCGGGAGGAAGGAGGCAAGGCGCACACCCCCTACTTTAGAAATAGAGACTGGAGAACTGAGGCCCCAAAGCCAGCATCCCAGCATGACTAAGTCAATGTGGTAATGGGAAATGAAGGTGTGTGCTTATTTCCTGGTAGCTAGCAGCCCTGCAGATTTCGTGGATAGGGATGCCCTAGAAGCGGCCACCAACGCAGCAGTGTGGCGGGTGGAATGAGTCTGTAGCCCTACGGGGGGCTCCCTACCTGCCAACCTATAGCAGAGGTCAATGCAGGAAGTGATCCACCTGCCAATCATCCACTTGGCTGCAGGTCTGCCAGGTGAGGCTTCAGCATAGGTGACAAACAGCTGGTGAACCTTTCCCCAAACTCCAGTTGTGTGCTCTTTGTAATAAGCGAGCGCTTGCCTCAGGTCCAGAGTATGGAGCCTGTGTTTGGCCTCCGAGGTGTGATTTGAAAAGAACACTGGTTGAGTCATCACCTGGATCAGGCGAAACTCCGACACAAACTTTGGGAGGAACTTTGGGTTGGGGCGGGGACAACCTTGGTCCTGAGGAAGACCAGACAAGGAGACTTAACCGAGAGTGCCTGGAGCTCGCCAATCCTTCTGGCTGATGTGATGGCCACCAAGAAGGTGGTCTTCCATGACAGATCTGACATCTCACACCTGTGCATCAGTTTGAATGGCTTGCCCAGGAGCTTTGCCAATACCAGCAGCAGATCCCACGGTGGTGGTAGTTCACACATTGGAGGGGATATGTGATCTAAGCCTTTGAAGAAGCAGCAGACTACTGTCTCCTACGCCACCGACCGCTGACCGGCCTGCGCCTGGTAAGCAGAGATAGCTGCCAGGTGCACCTTAAGGGTTGCTGACCAAAGTCCCCCTTTGGAGAGAGATTACAGGTAGTCCAAAATGCCTGCCACTGGACAGGTCAAGGGGTCCAGCCCCTTGCCCTGACACCAAATGGAGAAACTCTTCCATTTGAAGGCACATTTTCTGATCAATTCCTTTCTAGATGTCTCCACAACAGTGAGGACATCTTCGGAGAGACCCGAAGTCTGGAACTCTAGCCGCTCAAAAACCAGGCTGTCAGGTGTAGGAATTAAAGGCCCCAGGTGCAGCACCTTCCCCTGATTGGACAGCAAGTCCAGGCATTCTGGAAGATGCCTCGGTAGCCTGTTGAGGCTGAGAAGACCTGGGTACCAAAACTGGCGTGGCCAGTCTGGAGCAACCAGGATCACCTGTGCCTTGTCCCTCCTGACCTTGAGGAGCACTCTGTGGATCAAGGGAAGTAGAGGGAAGGCATAGGAGAGGACTGGGATCCACGGCATCGAAAAGGCATCCCCTTGCAGCGAGCCCTGCTGCAAAACAGCCTCAGCTTTGCATTCTCCCTGGAGGCAAACAGGTCCACCTGAGGGGTGCCCCACTGGGAGAACAGACTGTAAACTACCTCCGGATGGAGAGACCACTCGTGAGATGCCTAGTCCACTCGACTGAGGGAATCCGCCCGCTGATTGGAGGCTCCTGCCACATGGATGGCTAAAAGATCCGCCTCCAGGCTGCGCATGAGAGTCCAAGTGCGGAGAGCTTCCTTGTACAAGGGCCGGGAGCGTGTCCCACCCTGTTTGTTGAGGTAGTACATGGTCGTGGTGTTGTCCGCCTGTACTTGAACCACTTGACCCCGAACAAATGGAGCAAATGCAGTCAGTGCTAGCTGAGCTGCCCGGGGATCCAGCAGGTTGATGTGGCATCGAGACTCCTTGGGGGTCCAGAGCCTGTGAACCCTGTGCTCCCCCAGATGGGCACCCCAGCACGTGACAGAGGCGGTCATCAGAATGACTGTCAGCTCGGGCGGCCAAATGTGACCCTTTCCTGAAGATTCTCCGGGACGATCCTCCACTGGAGAGCGTCCACCATCCTCTGGGTCACAGTAACCAGCTGGTCGAAATGACCTTTGCGCTGAGACTACTGTCTGGCCAGCTTCTAATGCAGGGAGCGCATATGCCACTGGGCCCATGGGACCACAGTGGTGCAGGTCACCATGCAACCCAGGAAGTCCCGGGCAGGGCGCAAGTGCACAACCAGAAATGATCAGGCAAAGGAGGAGAGACCCTCCACCCTGTCCACCGGGAACTTGGCTCTGGCTCGGCAGGAGTCTAGCTCTGCCCCGAAGAAGTTGATAACCTGAGACGGCACGAGTTCCGACTTGGCCTCGTTAACTAGGAGACCATGGTCGATGTAGGTCTGAAGGGCCAGATCCTGGATTGCTCCACCTCCTGCCTGGAGGAACCTGCTATCAGCCAGTTGTCCAGCTAGGGGTACACCCAGACCCCTCAACGCCGCAGGTAGGCTGCCACCACTGCAATGCACTTGGTGAACACCCTAGGGGCTGAAAGGCCAAATGGCATGGCCTGTAACTAGTAGAGGGTTCCCTCGGCACGAAAGCGGAGGAACCGATGGATCGGGACATGAAAGAACACATCCTGTAGATCCTGAGAGCAAAACCACATGCCCTGCTCTAGGAATGGTATGATTTGGGACACAGTTACCATCAGGAAGGTGCGAGACCTGAGGAATTTGTTCAAGTCGTGTAGATCCAGAATGGGGAGCCAGCCCCTTATTTATTTTGGTACCAGGATGTACCAGGAGACAAACCCTGGGTGTACCTGAGGATCCACTACCCTGACCACTACCTCACTGTGGAGGAGTTGGACTATGTCGTCTCAAAGAGCTGACCGAGTGTCTGCGGATACCAAGTCCTCCCATGGGGCGCGGGTTTGACTTGGTGGGTACCGCTCGAACTCCAGAGGCAGACCCTGGTCGACCACTTCCAGAACCCACCTGTCCTTGGTAAGAGTGGACCAGGCGGAATGGAAGTGGTGGAGCAACCCCCCGCAGGAGGACCCAGGGGAGGTGCAACGGGCGTGGGGGTGGCAGTCCCCATCCCGTCACTGAGCAGGCTTGGAGGAGGAAGAGCCGGCCGAGGAGCCACTGGGTCCCTTTCCTTCGGGCCTACAGGGCACCAAAGCCCCTGACTTGGCTCAAGGGTGCCAAGAATGGGCCTTCTGCCCAGACTGGTTGTGGGCTGGTTTAGTCGCAGGGGCAGAAGGCCGAAAGGGCTTGCAGTTCTGCTGCTTGGAGCCCTTAGGATCCTTCTGGAAGGACGTAATGGAGTCCAAGGTGGTATTGGACTTCTCAGTATGTTGGAGGTGGCAGTCTATGCCAGGTCTGAACAGGCCGGTGCTCAAAAAAGGTACACCTGGCAAATTATGCTGAGTGCCTGCCATGAAGGTCGAGACCCTCAGTCAAGCCTATGGCGCATGGCGACCGCGGCCGCCACCGAGCGGGCACAAGAGTCCCCCAGGTCCAGAGCAGTCTGAAGATCTGTCTTGCTACAGCCCAACCCTGGTCTCGGACCTGCTCGACTGTGGTCTGGAGGTCCGCAGGAAGATGAGGAAGCACCTCATCCAAACAGCCCAAGAGGGCATGGGAGAAGTGTGACATAACAGTTGAGCTCGACTGAGGGAGAACAAGCGAAGAGGCAGCATAGACCTTTTTAGCCGAGTGGTCCAATTTCTTGGACTCTTTGTCTGGCGGTCTATCAGTGTCTCCTTTGTGGCCCAAGCGCCGAAATACGGAATTGGTCACCAGCCACTTGACCAAGGGGTGTTCCGTAAATCCCGAGAAGGAGCCATTGGGAACCACGTATTTGTGGGCCATCTGGGCAGAAGACGCAGGGCAGGGTGCCGCCAAAGCTCCAGACTGGGCAGATAATGGCTTCGGCCACTGGGAAGACCTCTGTCGGAGAATCCGCTTTATCCAGAATGTCTGTGAGAGGATAGTGAGCCCACTTCTAAGCGAGCTCTAGAGGCAGCCTCGTAGATTCAGAGATAAGATGGAGGATGCTCATGAAGGACATGGATCCCTCCTCCGTTTAGAGCCCCCCCCGACTGGATGGGAGTGTTGGAAGGAGCCTTCAGACTCCGAAGAGTCCACATAAAGCAGCCAACCACCCAAGTCGCCCTCGACCCGCCGCAGACGGTCAAACGTGAGAGTGACCAACAGCCTATGAGGAAGTCCATTGGCCGACCGAGACTCCTTAGTCGGAGACCCGATCAGAGGCTGCAGGGGTTGCAACTCCACCACTATCAGTGGAGAGGCCAGCTTTGACAGAGCCAAAATGGTCGTCACTGGCTCCGTGGGCAGAGAGGTGGTGTGAACCACTCCTGGAGGCATCGGTCTGTCGGGTGACAGCTATGTGATGGCCAGTGTGGAGACCGCTGACAGCTTCGGACCAGCCAATACTAACTGTTGCCACATAAGGTCCTCGTAGCATCAATGCAACTTGCGCCGAAGCCTCTCCTCAGCCAAGGAGGACAAGGACGAATCGCGACGGCGGCGCTTCTTATGGCACCAGTGGGATCTACTCAAGCTGCTGAATGAGGAAGACCGAGACCTTGACCGCTGGGGGGACCGAAAGGGGTGCTTGAAGGGAGCCAGGGAATGCCGAGGCTCCTCCTGGTCTTGGTCAATGATCATAGAGTTTGACTCAGTACGCTGGGTCGACTCTTTGTTGGTCACTGGTAGGATCAGAGTCCGAACACAAAACTGTTGACCTCATGAAGAGATTAGTCGACTAGGTCGAGAAAAATCTTGGCTGGATCATCGGCCAGCATCTCGGCTGCCTGACCCGACGGGGGTACCGTGAAGCCAGCGGCTAAGGCTGCGGTTTGGACCACAGTCAAAACCGAAGATTCTGGGAGTGAGACTGCTCTCAGTCCCAAGAACATCGACGATGAGTCTGCTCTCTATCTTTCAACTCCTCCTTATGGGAGCACAAGCTGTGCGAACCCAAAGGACCCTCTTCCTTAGTCAGGAGAGACTGGCACATCTCTTTGAAGGAGCCTGAAAAAGTGCAGCCCAGTTTCAGAGGAACAAAGGCAGAAACCGGAGTAGACTGCTCGGTGGCCAGAACCGCCTCCTCATCGAAGGCCTTAAGCTGCTCTAACTGCTCGGCGGACCCCGCAGCCGCACAGACCACCTAACGGGCTTCCTTGAATTTGACCAGTGGATTCAGTTTTTCTGGGTAGCCCAACTTCAGGCGAGCACGGCGGTCCTCGATGACCGACATGTGAAAGGACCGGCAAAAACTGCAAGCCTGGGGATCATGAGCCAGGCAGTAAATGCACGTGGCGTGGAGGTCGGTACGCAACATCTTCTGCATGCATGGGCATCAGCAAAATCCTTGCAAGGATTTTTCCTCCATCATGGTCACGATCAAAGATTGCACTGAAGATGAAACTCTAACGAGTTTAAGTTTTGGAAGTAAATCTGAAGATCTGAGCGCCAAGGTCCACTCAACGTGGGAGCTGTAAGGAGGGAAACTGCTTCTTCCAGTGGAAAGGAAGATCTGGCGTCATGGGGCGGAGCCGAGGGAAATACTACCCGGGTGGGTGGGAGAAGCCAGCTTGAAAACTTTCTGGCAACTCTTAAAAGGAAAGGACACTGCCAGAATGTGTGGAGAGAACATATCCACATCCCTAGAAATCTGAATTAACCCTTGCCTGTGCCATCGTCGGAACGTTAAAATTATCTGGGCTGGCTTGACACCTGGATCCTCACGGAATGCCTCCACATTATCTGACCTTTCTTCGCAGTGCTGGCATGTCCAGCATCCAATGTCATTTCTTCGCAGTAGGTCATGTAAGGGTATCACAGGTCTGTAGAGAACCACATCCTGTTGTCTAGGGGTAAGCAGGGTTGACATGATGTCTTAGTTGTATGTCTTTCTAATGTGAGGTGTTGCCACCATCAATCCATCCCAGTGCATGTTTCAGATAGGCTTTTTGACAGCCAAAGATGTTTTTAATCTGCGTTCAGAATACTGAATGGCTATATTCAAGAACAGATGCCAAACAGGTGTCTCCTAAGATACTGGAAGAACTCTAGCAGCCAATCACAGGCCATAACCCTCACCTGCATCTCCTGTCTCCACAGATAGCTGCTCCCGACGAGGGTCCAGTCCACGGCGGTCCTGAGGGTGCAAACAGGCACCACCCACCCCAGCGACTGCAGCAGATGCGGCACACACGGAGACTTCGCCTGCTCAAAACATTACAGGAGAAGCGAGTTTGTCCTCTCCGCAGCAAGGCCGGCCACCACCTCCCCCACCACCACCCTTGGTCAGCATGGTCTTTATAGGACTGCTGAGCCAACTAGCCCATTTCTCCATTAGCAGCCTATCTCCGTCTGCCACTAGAGGCTGCTCAACTCACTCCTGCAGAACCTCTCACCTTCCTCCTTTACTTATAGTACTACCTTCCTGCTAACTCTGACCGCTCGGCTGTTCCCAGTTCTGACCCCCCCCAATCATCTTCCCTATGTCCCTGACATCTGCTTGTCTGCACTACAGCTCTCCCCTCATGGCCATCTAGCATCCTCATTAAGGCTCTGCTGTCTAGGCAACCTTAACACTCAGATACCATCCTCCTTCCCGGAAGAAGACACCTTCCTGCACACCTTCATTATGATCAGCAGTCATGACCTCTGTCCCAGACACATCCTCGGCCCCCTGCAAACCCCTTTCCCCTCACCACTACCTCTCTTTCTGGCTAATCCCATTCCCCCATCCTGGCCATACCTGCCCTCAGCTCCCTACCCGTCCCCTGTACCCTCTCCACCAGATCCTCATGCCAGCTCCAGCGTAGCCGCTCCAGCCTTCGCAGCCCACTGGTCAGACTAATCACCCTACTTCTTTTGCTCTCCGGGAATGTTCACCCCAACCCTGGCCCTGGGTCATCTACCCCTCTCTCCCCCGATGGATGTGGCGTATGCATTGCCTCAATGAACATCTGCAGTCTTCCAAAGAAAACTGCCGCACTGCAGTGCTGGGTCGTGCAACACAGGCCCGACGCTGATGCCATAGTGGAGACCTGGTTCTCAGCATCAACCCCTAACTCTGCTGTCTCCCTCCCTTGCTTCACCGTCTACAGGGAAGACAAGAGTTGGCAAGCGTGGGGGCGGATGCAATGTCTACCTCCACGACTCTCTCCTTAGCTGTGTTCCCCCTACTCCCAAGCTCGATCATGGGGCCCAAGCTATTGCCATAAAAATCTCCCCTGACCCGGGCAGCGGCCCTCTCTATCTCACCACTGCATACATAGCTCCGCGGAGTCAGGGACTAGCAGTCCACTCCCTTACAGACTATCTATTCACCCTACCCCACAAAGCTGAGCATCTCTTCCTAAGTGACCTCAATGTCAACTGGCTCAGCTCCACCACCGTACACATAAAAGACACTTTTACCGCCCTTGACTGCTCTCAATTAGTCACACTTCCGACCAGATTCAGTCAGTCGAGCGGCACCAACTCCGTCCTTGACATAACTCTCTTCAACCGCCCCCACAAAATAAAGGATGTTAATATCTTACCTAATTCACTCAGCGACCACTCCCCCATCCTCTGTCACTGGTCTTCACCCACAAAAAAATAAACATGCCTCAAGTCACCTCCCATCGCTGCTTTCGACCAGGGGGCCTCATTAAACTGAGGCAACACCTATCCCATATAGACTGGACCCCAATCTCTCTCGCAACTGACATAGACACAGCACTAGCGTACCTCACCAGTGCTTTCTGCAAGGCCTGTGACCTCTTTGCCCCCTTTACCAACACCCTTCCCAGGCGACAAATGCCCCTTGGATCTCCCCCACTCTCATTCAACAACTAACACAGAGAGACAACCTATGGCATATTGCAGTGGAGTCGGGCAGGCCTGCGGACAGGCCTATAACGCTGCTTGTAACAGATGCACCTGGGCCATACGGCAAGCAAAAGACAAACACTACCAGGCCACCCTGACCTCATCCTGGGCCTCTGCATGTGCTTTCTGGGACAATATTAAGGAGCTCAGTGGAAAAACCCGCCCCCCCATCCCAGATAGCAATCAATGGCATTATCACCACTGACCCTCTACATATTGCTGAATGCCTCAACACGACCTTCTCAGATCTCAGCTCAGTCCTACCTGCCCATTTCTTTGACCCGGTCACTTCTTCAACCCCGCCCTGGATCACCACCCATTTCTCCTCCGCACCATATCCCACCACAAAGCCAAACCTCTCCTTCTAAAAGCCCTCTCCAGCCACAATCCCAAGTGCAAGCCGATCCACTCCAGGATTCGCCGGCTAACTCTAGATGTCATGCTAACCCCTCTCACTGACCTGCTAAACCGGTCCCTTTGTCTTGGTCAGTTCCTGAACACCTGGAAGTCAGCTGAAATCATCCCAATTCATAAGAATGGAGATCGCACAGTACCAAATAACTACAGGCCAATCTCCATCCTTCCCCCTCTCTCTAAAGTCCTAGAAAAAATAGTCTCCACCCAACTCACTGAATACCTCACCAAATACAACATACTGTGTCCAGAGCAGCATGGCTTCCGCCCTGGACACAGCACTACGTCGGCCCTACTGGACTTCTCACAGCACATACACTCGACTCTGGTGACGTTACCGGGGCAGTGTTCATAGACCTATCTGAGGCCTTCGACACTGTGTCACCCCCTCCTGCTCGACTCCCTCCACAAACTGGGTTTCTCAACTACCCCCCTTGCCTGGTTCTCTAGTTACCTCCATGACAGATCCCAACGGGTCAAGATAAGCGGTACCCTATCAACCGCACTACCTGTCCACTCCGGCGTCTCCCAGGGATCCATCCTGGGCCCCACTCTTTTCGGTCTGTTTCTCAACACCCTTCCCAGCTCCTGCTCAGGCAAAATGCTCCTATACACCGACAATGCGGTCCTTGTCGCCTCCCACCCTGACCCCACCACCCTCCAGGACTCCCTCCAGTTCGTTTTCAGCCAAGCTGAAAAATGGATCCTCGACCACCGTCTGGTCCTGAACCTCAAAAAAAATTAATCCATGCTCTTCGCCCACCGTCAGAACAACGCCAGTAATCTATTCACCTTTGATGAGCGCCTACGCTACCACACCTGCATTCTGGCCAAAAAAATCACTACTTGGGCTCTTCCCCCCCGGGGTTACATCATCCCTTAAACCAGCCTCCCAGATGGCTGCCACCCAAAGCGCAGCCAAGGTCACCTTCCAGGTTCAGAGAGCCAGGACCTCACTCGCCCAAAGGTCCTTCTACCACAGAGCACCCTCCTGGTTCAACTCCCTCCCCCCTCATATCACTAGCATCCCCAGAATTGGCCCTCTTAAAATCACCCTCCAGAAACACCTCATGGACACTCGGATCTGTAAGTGCCCCTGACTGCCCTAGAGCCTGCACTCTTCTGGCTCTCTGTCTCTGACAACGTCCTCTCGGACTGCCTCGTCCACTGCCCCAACCCCCCACTGGAGGCCATGGTCCTACTCTCACCAGGACTTGCTCCACAGACACACTAGAGCAGGCCTATTATCTTATGAATGTTGGTCGAATATGTAATTAATTGCAAATCTCTGATTTTCCTCATTTATGTATTATTTTGAAATTGCTGTGTATTCTCTCTTTTCTGTTCCTCACCTGTATCATCCCCCATTGTTTTATCTCACTATCATGTGTTGTATACCCTCCCTGTGACTAGGTGCCTTTGTAAATGAGTCTCTGACTCAAAGGTTGTACATCCGATTTATAAAATAAATAAATAAAAATAAAATAACTCATGCATAATTAAGTCAACATTGTGGGTACTGTGATATCATGACAGAATCATAATACTGAATGTAAATACCCATTGGTTTGATAGGATAAGTGGTTGCCAAGATAGAAAAATGTACATGTGACACATACTTTACATGTATATGTGTTTCACCAAAGCTAATAAGACACCACAACTCAAGTATGACTGGGTCATTGAGGCCAACATTCTGTCACACTGAAGAAGTAATAGCACTAAATGTGTCTACACTGCATTTGGTAGCAATCCAATACAGTTCTCTCAAGACAGAGCCAAGAATGTAAGTGTGGGCCGGCCCGGTGGCACTGAGGATTGAGGCACTGGACGCCACACCTTGCGCCATGCCGGCGACCTGCGGTCGGGACCGAGCATGGCCCGCTGTGGGTTGATGGGGAGGAGATGGATTGAGCATCCGATGGACTGCTCTCCATCTCCGTGGAGGGGGGTTATCCAGCAGCCGGTGCTTGCCCGACCCCTACGCGGAGGCTGGGGGCACCCGGTGACGAGCCGCCGCAGCTATAGTGAGGCGGGGACACAGCAGGCAGCTTGACAGGGGCGTGCACAGGAGGCGTGCCCGCACCTAGTCGCTAGCGTCATTACGTGCCGTGAGCCCGTGGGGAAAAATTGAAAAACACAACCCTGGTTCATGAAGCTGTCTCGCCTTTTGCTGCCAAGAAGGCACCTCCCTAGCAATCATCCGTAGAGGTGGGTCGAGTCGCTCCCCACCACCCTACCACAAAGGGTAAGTTGTGGGTGCAAAAGGGAGAAATCTGATTTTGGGGGATGGCGCTGGGGGACAGTGGAAGGCAGGCGTGCCTCCAGGGCTCTGGGACGAAATACCAATGTAAAAAAAAAAAAAGAATGTAAGTGTGACGAGAACATCCCTGTATCTGCATTCTCAAGGGGATAATTAGGGAACTAAGATTATTCATGTTAGAGCTCCAACATGTGAACCAGGAGAGCCAAGGACTGAATTCAAGCATATATACTGATTCACTGTGTGACCCTGAGCAAGTCACTTGACCTCCCTGTGTTCCATTCCTTCTCTGATAAAAATGGGCAGCTGGGTGGTGCCCCCATCACCACTCCTACCTCCCTTCTACCCCACTCCAAATCCAAAAAGTGGTAAAAAGCCTATGAATATAAAGGTGAAAACAACAATTTTCGGTTTTATATTAACATTTTTTTCATTTCAAGCTGATCTATGCTGATATTTTCTACTTTACTGCGACCCTTCTGTGCTGGCGCCAGACATGGCCGCTTCGGTCACCAATGCCTAACACCAGCTCTGGTGTCCATGGTAAATACATATAAAAAAATGGCCACAGATAAAACTATAGAAACTGCAAGTTTTCAAACAGCTACGGTATGCACTTCATTTCCATGGAGGATGGAACACCCCTATAACAAGCCTCGCTCTAAGAAACCAAAGAGATGCAGGCTTACCGTCATCTCCTGTTCAAAGCGTCGGAAGAGCTGCTCACGCTGTTGTTGCAGTTTGTTGCTGAGCTGCTGCTGGGCTCGCTGTTCTTCTTTCTGAAGGAGTCGTAGCTCCCACAGCTCTTGCCGCCTGTAGAGAGGGGGGGGGGGGAGACAACAGATCACTCAAAGGGGCACAAATACAGCCCACAGGCATTTCAAAGAAACATAAACAGTACAGTTAAGTAAAAACTTACTGTAATAGTAGATCTCCGAAAGAGACTCTTGCAGTAGGTAATCACCTTGAGGACTGTGCCCCCTTGCGGCAGGACCACACAGAAACTTTAGCTAGCAGTGTCTGACAGGGGATCGCCCAACCGACATCACGTGACAGACGTCAGTGTGATCCTATAAAGTGGGTAGTCCCCAAGCTCGCCTTCCAGTTCTCCCGCCAGAGACATCCAAGGAGGCGCGACAGGATAATGGAAAAGAGGTTACTGAAGCCCAGAATGAGCTCATCGAGAAAGAGCAATAAAGAAAAAATTTGGGGGACAGAGGGAGGGAAAAAGGTTACCTACTGCAAGAGCCTCTCTCGAAAATCTACTGTTATGGTAAGTTCTAACGTAACTGTACTATCTTACTTCAAGAGGGCTCTTGCAGTAGGTAATCACCTTGAGGACAGAGTCCCAAGCAGTGTGAATGAGAAGAAAAAACTGAAACACAGGAGGCAGGAATGGATCTGCAGAAGACAGAAAAATCAGGACAGGAGACCCTGGAGAACAGCTAGGCCAAAGCATGCCCTGCGCCTAGAAGCAATGTACAAACTGTAATGCTTTGTGAAAGTATGGACAGAACTCCAAGTAGCCTGCAGCACAGATGTCAACAGCTGACACATTCCTGAAAAAAGCAATAGAGGCAGTCATGCCTCTGGTAGAATGCTCCTTAACTTCCCCCGGGAGGGTCTTACTGTATTTCTGGTAACAGAAAACGATACAGTTTGCCAACCATTTGGATAAGCATTGTTTGGAAACTGTGGCACCTTCTCTCTTGGGTGCAAAAGAAACAAAAAGTTGGTCCGCATTCCTGACAGACTTTGTCCTGTTAGTGTAATAACACAGGATTTTATGAATGTCCAGTGTATGGAGAATCGCTTCTCCCCGATTGAAATGCTCGGGGTAGTACACTGGAAGTTGAATCAACTGGTTCAACGTAAAATCTGAAACCACTTTTGGTAAGAACTGAAGGTTGGTATGAACAACTACCCAGTCTCTATGAAAAATTAAATAAGGCTCCTTACACATCAGGGCCTGAAGCTTGGAAATCCTTCAAAGCACTTTCCAGGACAAACAGCACATATCACAGGAACCAGCTGGTTCAAATGGTGGCAGAGTTAACTTTTTTAGAATTAAATTATGGTCCTAAGGTGGCATGGGGCTCCGCACCAGGGGTTGAAGGTGGAGGATTCCTTTGAGAAAAGTTTTGGAAACCTCCAACTGAGCCACCGTTTTGCCCTCCACCAGAATGTGGGAGGCAGAAACAGCCGACAAGTGTACCTTCAGAAATGAGTAGCTCAGGCCTAGGTCAGAGAGGTGCAGAAGATACTCCATGACATGAGGAACTAGACACAAAAAAAGGGTTCCAACCCTTTGAGGTGGCCCAAATGGAGAAACGCTTCCACTTCATGACATAGGTCATCCTCATAGATGGCTTTCTAGCCTCTGCCAGGACCTGCGCCACTCTGGAAGAGACTCTGAATTGTGAAGTAGCTATGTCCTGAGGTGCCACACATGAAGGTGAAGGAATTTTAGCCTTGGATGGACCAGTGTGCCCCTCTCCTGAGTCAGAAGATCATTGCAGAAGGGCAGAGGAACTGGAGGTTCCACCACTAGTTTCTGAAGAAGCGGAAACCAAACTTGGCGAGGCCAAAAGGGGGCAATCAGAACCATGTGGGCCCATTCTGCTTGGATCTTGAACCGTACCCTCTGCAGGACCAGAAAGGGAGGGAAGGTACAAAAGCCTCCCTGTTCAGCAAAAAGTGCGTCTCACCAGAAAACACCATGCCCAGGAGCGAGTGAGCAAGACTTGGGTAGTTTTGCGTTGTATGGGGAGGCGAAGAGATCAATGTCCGGCCGCCTCACAGGTCAAAAAATGTGGTCGACCACCTCTTGCTTGAGCTCTCACTTGTGGGCTCTTACTCTGGTGCGACTGGGATTGTCCACAAGGACGTTTTGCACGCCTGGAACATGAACTGCTATGAGGTGAATCTGAGGAAGAACTGCCCAGTTCCACACTCACACTGCCTCCCTGCAAAGGGGGTAGGAGTGAGTGCCTCCTTGCTTTTTGAGGTACCAGACTACACATATACTGTACAACTGGACTAACGGTGTGCCCTGGCGAAGTAAGTGTTGGAAAACCTGAAGGGCATACAGCACCACCCTCATCTCCAGCACATTTATGTGCAGAGAGAGCTCTGACTGGGACCACAGACCTTGAATTTTGTGGTTCTCCAGGTGAGCGTCCCAACCCATTCCTGACGTGTCCGTAGTCAGAGTCTGGGTGGGGGGAGGGGACTGGAAGGGGACCCCCTCGGTGAGATCCTGCCACCACAAGAGATGCCACTGCATCGAATCGGAGACCATGACCATGTGGTCCAGCCTCTGATCCCACTGTGCCCTGAGCGTCCACTGCGAGATTCGCATGTGGTGCCTGGCAAAAGGAACAGTGAGGATGGCTGCTGCCATAAGGCCCAGCAGTCGAAGGATTGACCTGATCAAGAACCTCCTGCTGGAGGCTACCAAATGAGCCTGCCTCTGTAAAGTATCCGCCCTGTCCGTAGGGAGGAAAGCCATACCCTGGACAGTGTCCATCACTGCTCCAATAAACTGGAGTCACTGTGAAGGTGCGAGTTGGGATTTGAAAGGTTCACAGTAATCCCAACCTGCAAAGAGATCCAGGACAGCTGAGAGGGAACGTTTCAGCTGCTCCCTTGACGGGGCTGACAGGAGCCAGTTGTCAAGGTAGGGGAACACCGAGTGGCCCTGGCGGCTCAGGGCTGCCACCACTACCGTCAGGCACTTGGTGAAAACCCAAGATGCCGAGGACAGGCCACAGGGGAGGGCCTTGAATTGGTAATGTTCCTCTTGATAGCCAAATTGGAGGTAGCAGTGATGGGCCTGAAAGACTGGAATATGCAGGTAGGCGTCCTGCATCTGCAGAGCACAGAGTCAGTGTCCCTTGTGCAGGATGGGCAGCAGACCTGGGAGGGTCAGCATTCAAAACCTCTTGTACTCTATGTACAGGTTTAGAGCACTGACGTCCAAAATGGGATGCAAGCCTCCCGTCTTTTTGTGAACCAGGAAGAAGTGGGAGTTTTAACCCTTTCCTACTTGGTTGGACGGAATGGGCTCTATTGCTTCTTTGTGTAAAAGAGCCTCAATTTCCTCTCTCTTTTTTTTTTTTCACTCTATTTATACTTCTTTCCGCCTGGGTATCCTTCTGGGGTATGCACTTGACCCCAGCCTCTACTCCCTTGCCTGAACCCTCATTAGTGGAGAGACTCCCCCGACCACCCAGGCAGATCTAACCCCCTGGATCAACCCCCAAGGGCAGGCCGTCCTCCTGCGACAGCCTGTCTGAAATTAGGGAGATACTGTCTGGTGTGTGTCGGGTCAGCCGTGGGAGTTCTCCAGACGATGGGCCGGCAGTCGGGATGTGGACTGTGTCCCTGGCATCCTCTTCATCGCCACAAGCGAGATAGGGGATTTTCTACTTTTTCTGGTCCCCCTCGGGAGTGCGGCGTGCAATGACAGCCGCGCACAGCTTCCCTGCTGATGTCTACCACACTCCCACCCCTTCTTCTTCTGGCTTGCATACCTGCGTTACCCCCAATCTCCACCGGGGGTCGCCAGGACACCGAGCAGCCCCGGATCCCTCCCCATGGAGAGGAGAGTGGTCCTCCGGACGCTCAGTCCTCTCTCTTCCCTGCCAGCCCCCAACAGCCCGGGCTCGTTCCTGAACCCGAGTTGCTGGCGTAACACGAGGTAGCGTCCAGCGCCTCAACTCTCAGCACCACTGGGCCGGTTCAATTTCCTCTCCTAACAGAGGAATATGCGCCTTTGGATAGTGGGACACACTGGGGGCCTGCATGGAGATTTTTCCAGAAACTCCAGAGTGTGGCCATGTCCTATCAACCGAAGAACCCATAAGTCAGTGGTTACTGCCCGCCACCCTGGAAGATGACTGGTGAACCTTCCGCTGACTGGCTGCCCAGATGGATGTGGAGGAGGGAGGAAGGACCACGTGTCAAGCGAGGGGGGGTTGGGGAGAGCTGCACCTGAAGCTCTATGGGCCTTTGCAGGAGGGGCGGCCATTGCTGAAGGGGCCTGACACTTGGGCTGACATCTGGCCGTCTGCTGCTGCTTCGTCTGCCACTTCGCTTGGCAACTAAAAGGCTTTTTGGCCTGAAACTTGGGTCAGTACACAGTGTGGACAGACCTGAGCGCCTTGCCCTTATCCTGCAGGGTGGTGATGATGTCTTGCTCATCATCCCCAAAGAGGACTGGACCCCTGAAGGAAGTGTCTTGGATGGCTGCTTGTACATTCTGTGCCAGACCAGACACCCTCAATCTGAGAATCTCTGGAGTCTAACCACTGTAGCAGCACCCCTAGCTGAGGAATCCACCGCATCGTAGGTGGCCCGGAGAGAGTGTCTGCATGACACTTTGGCAGACCTAATGGAGTCTGCTAAAATGGATTTAGACTCAAGAGTCTGGAAATGCTTCAGTGGCCAGCTCCAGCTGAGTAAATAGGGATTTTTTGGTAGACCAGCATATGGGCTACATAGTTCAATGCACGCATGGCCAATATTGATGAGGAATAAAACTTCTTCCCAAACAGGTCCGGCCGTCTCGACTCCATGTCAGGAGGAGAGATGCTCATATGCCTTGGCATAGAAGATCAATCATGGGCCGCAGCAATTACCACAGAGTCCGCTTTAGGATGGACACTGAGGTGGTCCTTCCCCTCTGGCATACGGTAGGTTCGGTTGGCCTTCTTGGTTAGTGCCAGTATCAAGGGAGGCATCATCCAGATGGTGGATGCCAGGTTCTCATGTGGTTCCAGCAAGGGGGGAGTGAGGATAGGAGCTGCCTCCTGCACGTCCAGATTCTCAGCCAGCCTCTGGTGCTTTGGGTCCTGAGCACTGGACTTCCAGCTATAGACATCTGCCATTTTCCTAAGCAAGTCCGTGAAGGAGGGGTCCTCGGGTGAGGATTTCGGGGACTCTTTAGGCTGAGGCTCCCCAGGAGGAGGAGTCTCAAACCCGGACACCTCCAAGGAGAAGGAGGCAGAATCAGAGTCCGAGTCTGGGTTCGAGTCAGAAGAACAGACATCAGGTCAGGCCAGTTCCCGGGATTTAGAAGGCAATCTCTCCTGCATCTGGCCTAATGCTGGCTCCCTCCGAGGGCCCGGCGTCTGAGGATGCATGGGCATAGGGGGCAGGCCCAGGTAGTTGGATCCTCGAACTCCTGGGACTTCTTGAGGAGGGTGTTGGCTATCCAGCTCTGACATGATCTGGGCCTTAGTCTCAGACCACCAAGACTGGAGGATAGTCCTAAAGTCCATCGGGGCCTGAGGAGGAGGCTAAGGCGGGGTGCTGGTACACCAGCAGGTAACCCATGGGAAACGCCAACGTCGGGTAGCCCAGCACAGGAAAAGAATGTGGCGGGTACTCAGGCGGAGGATAAGCTGACGTATACCCCGGCATCTGAAAATCTGACTGGGGATAGCCCAAAGGGTTGTAAGTCATGAAATGCAGCGTCTGGTATTCCAATTTGAAGGGGAGGGTAGCCTGATGGGCCCCAAAATCTGAGCCTGAGGGACCCAGAAGGACCGGGTCAGACGCCGGACCAGCTGGTAGCAGACGTGGCATTGGAGTCAGAATCTCCATCGGGGAAACCAGTGGCAGGGAGCCCTGATAATTACTGGGAACCTCCAACGATAAATCTGGAGGGGAGCTAGGAAAGGTGCCACCTGACAGATAACCCCCTTCCCCCGCCCCATTCTGGTCCGGTGAGGGAGGAGGGACCTCTTCCAATGGGAAGGAGGGGGAGGCCTGGTGGGGGGATCCCACCGAGGAGGGCTGAGTCAAATCTGGCAACTGGGCATCGCCGGGGCCCTCGCCAGACCCAGATGTCAGATCAGTCAGGTGGACATCAGCAGAACAGATGCCTGACTTATTGGCCGTAATGGTCAGCAGACATCGGACAATCTGACGCCCGACTTGTCGCCCAAAGCTGGATGAGCCCTGGGGACCCACAACACAGCCTGGGCTGGGAGTTCGTCGGGAGAATTATCAGCCCCGCCAAACGCTACAGACCCGCTGGAAGAAAGGAGGCTAAGCATGGCAGAGGCCTCTGACAATGCAGAGGTGCCTGCGGCCACCTTAACTAGTGGTGGAGCAAGGACTGCTCCTGAGGAAGGGCAGGTTTGGCCACGGCGGCTGACTTCCTGGAGGAATAAGACCGCCACCCAACCAAGCGGCCCAAGGGCGGCTGCGGGTGAGAGGGGGACCTGCACTGATCCCGATGTTTCTCCTTTTCCTTCTTATGCCTGGATTCTGGGGGCGAGGATGAAGCACTATGGAGTTTTTGAAGCTCTTTCTCCATCTAGGTCATTCTCTGCTTAAATAAGTGAGCCTTGAGGGTCTGCTGGCAATGTTTCTGTGTGGCTTGGTTGATGCTGGAACAGGTCTCACAGTCCTCGACCTTGTGCTCCAGGACTAGGCAGAAAGTATGGAAGTCTTTGTGTGGGAGCTGTGCGCCGCATGAAGCGCATTTATTTTTATGCTCGACGTTAGATGACATGCACAAAAAAGGAAAATTACGTACCTACCGTAATTCTTGATCTTCTTGGACGAGTCTCCACCACTCATTCACACTAGTGGGATTGGCGGCGGAGGCACTAAGACCCATCGGGAGCAAACTTTTTGCTGGAGGGTCGGTAGAGACGGCGCCTGAGCAGCGGCTCGAGCGGTAATGACCATCTCGCGACGACTCTCCAACCGCCTCAGTACCTTTTTACCAAGGAGGTGCAGCGCAACTAACGAAAGAGTAAACCTAACATTAAAAACGGACATAAGATAGTCCGTATGACCGCGTAAGAAGGGTCAGCAAAGAAGTCCTCACGGCCTAAAGATTTGAGGGAGTGAAGACCAATACAGCGGTGAGCTCGGGGATGGAGGGAGGGAGGTAGGAATGAGTGGTGGAGACTCGTCCAAGAAGATCAAGAATTACGGTAGGCAATGTAATTTTCCTATCTTCCTGGACATAAGTCTCCACCACTCATTCACACTAGTGGGAGAGTACCAAGCTGATAATCCCCCAAAAGGGCGGCAGGAGAGCCAGAGCTCACGCGTCTAAGATAGAAGCCCATTAAGGATAGTTCTGCCGAATGCGGAATGTCGCCTGGCATGAACATCCAGTGCATAGTGCTTACTCAAAAGTATGCACTGAGCTCCAGGTGTGCTGCATATATCTGTAATTGGAACATTAGAACTTCCGCTAGGGATGCTGCATGACCGCCTCTAGTAGAGTGGAGCGACACTCTACCTTCTAATTTAACTTGAGCCATGGAATAGCAATGACGAAGGCATGCCACTAACCATGAAGAGATGCATCTAATAGCACAGGTTGACCCAGCCGGTGTCGCTGAAAGAAACTAACAGTTGCTGAGTTCTATGAACATCCTTGGTTCTATCTAAATAGAACCGCAAGGCTCTCTAACATCCAAGGAATGAAGAGCTCGTTCCTTCATTTTGGAAATTAGCAAAGTAAGCTGGAGTACCAGAGGTTGGTTCAGATGGAATTCACACAACCTTGGGAAGAAATTTAGGATGAGCACGGAGAACTACCTTGTCCTTATGGAATACAGCATACGGAGGGTCCGTAACCAGGGCATGTATCTCAGAGACCCTGGGCTGAGGTAATGGCCACCAGGAAGGCAGTCTTCCAGGTAAGAAATTTTAGCTCACAGGTAGCTAAGGGTTCGAAAGGCTTCCGAGTGAGCATGTCCAGCACCAGGTTAATGTCCCAGGCTGCAACTGGACGCTTAACAGGGGGTCTGGTATGGAGAATCCCCTTAGTACTGAAGACCTAAGTTTGATAGGTCCAAAAGATACTCCAGAACCTTGCCAGGAGGACAGGAAAAGGGATTCCAAGAGGATTTTGTACACCAGAGAGAAAAACGCTTCCATTTGGAAGCGACGTTGGTGGCTGGCTTCCGAGCAGCCAGAAGGATGTCTGAGACTCTACGAGACGTTGAACCGATTCACTTCTATCTCTTCAGGAGCCAAGCATGAAGGTGAAGTGATTTCAGGTTGGGATGGACCAACGAACCCTGAGTCAAAAGACTGATTTGCAAAGGAAGTGGTCTCGAGAGGCTGCCAACATACTGTTGAGTAGAGGAAACCATAGTTGCGAGGCCAGGAAGGAGCAATGAGAATCATCTTGGTCCCCTGAGACTCGAACTTGAGGAGTACTCTCTGATTAGAGGAAGCGGTGGAAAGGCGAAGAAAGCGCTTTGTCCACCGCATCCTGAACGATCCTGACAGAAAATGCCAGGCCCTGGATTTCTGGAGCAGAAGAGAGGCAGTTTTATGCTGAGTGGGGATGCAAAAGGTCCAGGTCTGGAGTCCCCACTCTTTGAACAGGGACCGAGCTACGGCTGGATCGAGAGACCACTCGTGAGGTCTGCCTCCGTTCTGCTGAGGTGATCTGCTAGGTCGCTTTGTATACCTGGCAGATAAACCCTGAATCAGAGACTTGTGCTCCAGCACCACTCCCACACCCTCATTGCTTCCTGCAAAGGGATAAGAATGAGCACCGCCTTGCTTGTTGATGTAATACATCACTGCTTTGTTGTCCGCTTTGAAGGAGAATGTTCTTGTGACAAAGGACATCCTTCAGAGCTCGGATTGCATAGAGGGACCGCCTCATCTCCAGGACATTTATGTGGAGATGAGTTTTGAACTGAGTCCATACACCTTGAGTGTGGAGGAGAGACAGTGAGCTCCCCATCCCATTAGCGATGCATCTGTGGTGATGGAGATCTGATGATCCGGGGAGCAAAGGGAATCCTTCCAGGAGATTGCTCTCTTGAGACCACCAGGTGAGAGACCTTCAAGGGGCCGTCCACCTTGATGGGATAAGACTGGGGGTGAGGTCGGGACCACTGAGTGGAGAGCATCCATTGGGTGGTTCTCATGTGCAGTCGGGCCAGAGGGACAGTGAAGACCGAGGACGCCATGAGACCCAACATGCGTTGCATCGAGAGAGCTGTAACCGATTGGTTCTCCCTGATGTAACGGGCCATTCGAAGGATGTCGAGTCTTCTGTCCTCTGGAAGGAAAGCCTTCGCTGAAGAGGTGTCTAGAAGCGTCCCTAAGAAAAGGAGCCTCTGGGAGGGTTGCAGTTGAGATTTTTTCAAATTCAGCAGAACTCCCATGGACGTGAGAAGACGAGAAGTCGTTTGCACGGCTTCCAAAGTCCCTTGGCCGGAAGGGCTTGCTAGAAGCCAATCGTCCAGGTAGGGAAACACTCGGAGTCCGACTTTCCTGAGATGCGCCGCGAGAACTGCACAACACTTTGTAAAAACTCGCGGCGCCGAGGATAGCCCAAAGGGCAGGACTCTGAACTGATAATGCTGACCCAAAGCTACAAACCTGAGGAATTTGCGGTGGGTCGGTGGACGGGATATGCTGGTAAGCATCCTGCATATCCAAGAGGCCAGCCAGTCGTGTTGATGCAGCAAGGGTAACAGGGTACCTAGGGAAATCATCTTGAATTTCTCCCTGGGGAGGAATTTGTTTAACTTTCTGAGGTCTAGAATGGGGCGCATCCCCCCAGATTTCTTTGGAACCAGAAAGTAATGGGAGTAGAACCCTGTGTTTCGCAGATGCGGGGGCACCAGTTCTATTGCCCTGTTGTTCAGAAGGCCCTGGATCTCGGCGGTGAGGAGGTCTGACTGAGAGGCCGACAACCTGGGTTGTCGTATGGGAGGACAATTCGGGGGGGTTTCCAAGAAACTGAGAGAATAACCCTCGCGAATTATCCGAAGGACCCATTTGTCCGAGGTTATGGACTTCCACTGGTTGTAGAAGTACATCAGACGACCTCCCACCGGAGGAGAAAGTTCCACCTCGGGCAGAGTGGATGGAACTTGGGCTAACGACTCATAAGGTGCGCTGGGAGCTTTAGGTCCCTGCGCTTTCTGCTGCGTCTTCTTTTGAGGTTGGGCAGGTTGGCTTTTATGGAAGCTTCCCCTGCCTCTGCCTCGAAAGGACTGACGACTATAAAACTGACGTCTGTTCACATGCCCCCGGCAGGCGGAGGTCTGGCCAACTTAATGGCCGATCTAGTCTTCTGAGTGGCCTCTAAGGCTTCGGCTTTGACCTGTTGGTTACTGGACTCAATACCTCTAATAACGGTCAGAAGAAGCTCTGACTTGGAATCCGAATCTGGAAGAGCTTCAACCATTCTTTTCATAGAGTGCCACAGGATATACTCATACTGAGAAAAATAGCCTTGATAACTGGCAATACGCATACTTAGAGTGGAGGCAGCAAAGACTCTCTTACCTATGTATCAATCTTACGAGACTCTTTGTTAATAGGTCGAGCTGTAGTAGTTTGAGGAAGAACAACCTTGTCATTCTCTGCCAGGACTACAATAGGATCCGCAAAGGCTTGGGATGCCAAAATGGGACGATCCTTGGGAGCTGAATACTTCTTATCAATAGATTTAGCCACTGAGGGAATAAGAGCAGGGTTATTCCATACCATTTGAGACAGCGTCTCGAAGGAAGGCTGAATCGGAGGAGTCAAATCCGTAGGGATCTCCGAAGCATGAAGATACTGGAGTCTTAAAATCTTCCCAGGATCGATGTCTGTAGTCTGGAGAGAAAGAGTGGATCCCAGGTTCTTCAACAGAGACTTAAAGGACAGGTCCTCGACCACAGGCTCTGTAGCAAAGAAAGATCCTGTTTCTCCACTTCATCACCCAACCGGGTCTGGGTCAGGCTCAACATCATCTCCTGATGGTCCAGAAAGGACTATTTGGACAGGAAAGGAGGAAAATTAGAGAGGAGGAAATGGCAGAAAACAAGGAGAGTCCCTAGGGCTGCCGCGCCAGACGGCAAAACGGGCTGAAGACGGCACCGAGGGAGGCGACGCGCCAAGAGGCATCGCCCCACAAACGCCTTCGGGCGAGGCCGGACGCCGCCGCCGCACGGCACGCCGACGGCGCTGTGGACGACGCCGCGAACGGTGCCGCGTGACGACGCCACGAACGGAATCGTGACGACGCCGCGAACGGCGCCGCCTTCGGATCCAGAGGCACAACCGGGCGGCGCTAGCACGCCAGGCGCCGCTAACGCGCCGCTGAGATTGACGGGGCGCCGCCAACGGCGCCGCAAGCTCCGGCGGCCCCGAAAACGGCGCCGACAAGGCCACAGACCCTGCAGAAGGCGCCGGAAAAGCCCCGGGAACCTGGAAAGCAAGAGAAGGAAAAAAACCAGGAGATAAGGGCATCGGTGAGGCCCCCTGCGCCGCAGCCATGTGAGGGGGGGAAACACCTAAGCACGGAGTCGCTAGCACCGAAGAAGGCGCCGCGCGACTAGGAAGGTCCAACCGCCCTACCTGATCGCCGGAGGAGCCCGAGGGCTCCGAGGTAACCGAGCCAGGCAGAAGAACCAACCTCCGAGCCCATCGCTCCATAAGAGCGGCCCACTGATGAAACTGCTCATCTGGAGCCCTACCTATAGGCGGGGAAGGGCTCCGATGTCGAGGACGACGATTATCGGAAGTTGGCGACTCAAGAAGGAGACCGCAACTAGCACGATAACCGACCGTCAAGCGCAGAGACATACCAGAGGGCGACTTTGCGGACGCCTTCTTTGACCTGTGGGCCGGGCAAGAGCCGAGGTCGAACGGCGCCGAGAATGCGCATCGCTTATTTTATGCCGGCGGGGACCGCCCATCCCCGGCATCGGACTGACCGTAGTCGAACCCCGCTGAGGAGAAGGAGGCTGACGGACCCAGCCCGGCTGACTGAACAGCTTTCATACGAAGTCTCCCTACCGTCACCTGACCTGCTCATGGTCAACTCCGTCCAGTAGGCCGAGACTTCTTCAAGTAAGTTAAATTTAAATATTAGAAAAATTTTACGAAAAATAGAATAAAACTAAGCGATACTACTATCGTGATAATGTTAAAAAAACAAACTGAAAACTATGCGCTAGTTTGAAGTTTGACTCCCGACTGCGTGACGGCGTGCGTCATTGAAGCGCTTTTCGGCGGGGAAAAAAAGGAACTGAGGCGGTTGGAGGGTTCGCTCGCCGAGATGGTCATTACGCCGATGCCCGCTCCAGGCGCCGTGTCTCGCGGCGCCATCTCTCGCGCCGACCCTCCAGCAAAAAGTTTGCTCCCGATGGGTCTTAGTGCCTCCGGCGCCAATCCCACTAGTGTGAATGAGTGGTGGAGACTTATGTCCAGGAAGATCTACAAAATACTGATAAATTTGAAGAAAAAAGCAGATACTCATCCAAAAAGCGGTCGAAGTGCAGCGTACAATCTCCGCGAATCTGACGTGAACAGGTCAATGGTGGGAAAGAACTGGAAGGCAGGTGTGAGGACTGCCCACTACATAGGGTCACATTGATGTCCATCATGTGACGTCGGGTGGGCAGTCCCCCATCAGACACGGTTAAAAAAAGTTTCCGTGTGGTTCTGATGCTAGGGGGCGCAGTCCTCAAGGTGTCTACCTACTGCAAGAGCTCTCTCGAAGTAAGATCTTTCTTTACCTTTTTTAATATAATTGAAAATCTGCACACATGTAGCCTCCATCTCCATGTCCTACTCTTTCTTTTGTTTAACCTTGTAATTACTCGTGTTCTTTCTCTGTTTTAGTGTGCCATGGGGATGCTTCCTTTTCCTACCTCATGTTCGGTGCTATGATTGCTGATCAATTCCAGAACCACAGGAATAGATTTTATTGGCAGAAAAGGACCTTTAGGCTCCGTCTACCCCTTGTCCCTGCCTATTCTGTCACCCCTGACACTAGCTGGTCACATGTGTCACTCCCTCCTCTGTTCCTCTACTTAATATGCCCCTGTGCCTATCGCAAGCATGCTCGAAGCTCTCCACAGTCTTTGCCTCCACTACCTCCTCTGGCAGGTTGTTCCAGTCATCCACCACTGTTTATCTGAAGAAGCTGCAGCTGGGAGGTTCCAATCTACATCCAGCAGACTGAAGTCCCCCAGTAGCAGCACCTCCCCCTTTTCTGCCATCTTGCCAGAAACTTCCATCAGTACTTTATCTAACGCCTCCCCCTGTGCTGTGCTGGAGGTCTGTAGATCATACCGGTGTGAATGGGGGCTCCATCCCCCCGTCTCTAAGGTGACCCACAGTAATTCTGCTCCCTCCTGTATCTCTGCTGCCTTTATGCCTTCCCCCACATAAAGCACCACACACCCGCTCCTTTCCCCCCACCCTGTCCCTCTTGAACAAGTACAGCCTGATATGGACATGTGCCAGTCATGGCTGTCCGTGCACCATGACTCAGTAAGAGCCACACTATCCAGGTCAGCCTCTTCCATTATGGTCTCTAAGTCAAGAATCTCATTACCTAGATAGCATCTTTCTCTTCTTGCCCCCACCCCCAAACCAGAGGATCCCACAACAGCAAATGTTCAGTCAAGCAGTGCTAGCTCTGTACATGCAACAGCCAACATCATCATGCACCTCACCACACTCTCATCCCCACCCAGAAAGCAATAAACAAAGTCAGGCCACGAAAGCTAAAGAAAGACACTCTCAGCCCTTAGCCTGTGATCAATCGGAAACCTGCACTTCTGGAAGTTTTTGTGCTGTTTCACGTGAGCCGGGGGCAGACCTAGGCGTTCTTTGGGGAGGGGGCTAGACAAACCTAGGGGGCTTGGGAAATGGAGAACTTTGGGACATGTTTCTTTATATACGCCAGGTTTAAATATGTGTACCATGAAATCTTTATCGTTATGTACATGTTACATAGCGATAAAGATCTCAAAGTACACATACTGTATACTGCTAATTTTACACACAGAACATGAGGCTCCATAGGGATTGAATACTGGGAACGTCCTGACTTGCTAAGATTACATCATTGCGTTTGACGTTCCCAGCAGTCTTAGCCGCCAATCAGCACGGTGCTGTGAAAATGTTTCCTGGTTTCGGGTGTTAAGAAAAAACCTACTGAAAAGGTATAAAACTTTCGATTTTTAGGTAACTGCTTACAGGATTCAAAACCTCTCCCTGTCTGCTCTGCTTCCATGGGAGGGTTTTTGGAACAGTATGCCCCATAAGATGTGTGTTTAGGTAGCCTTTAACATGTTCTGCCCCAACAATAACAGATTTTTTTTTTTTAACAGAGCCCTTTCATCAGCCTAGGAGAAACGGTACCCAGGTATGAAGCTCTACCACCTCTACTTCTATTTAGGAGGAGCTATGCACACCAGGAATGCCTATGTTAACCTTTCAAATTACATCATTTTTTTAAATTTACATTTGCATCATACATGCTCCAAAGAATTGTTTTTAGGATGAAAGGACATATTGGGTGCGAGTAAGGGTGGGACTGCTCAGATGGCACTGACTGGCATGGTCCTTTAAGAAGAGTGGTGGACCCCCTACATTTGCCAGTAATGGCAGCCAGGGGTTTATGGATAGTCATTTCAGAGTCTGGTCTGCAGTGGTGTCCAGGGAAAGTACACAGCTGGGAGACAGAGGGGAGAGGGAGCAGCTATGGTGAGGCTGGGATAAAACCTCCACCTATAGGGCAGACCCTGTATATCTCTCTCAGCATTTTGTCACTGAAATGATGGATACAGGGATTCAAAATGTAGGGAAATGAGAGGAACTGATCTTAATAATGTGGGATAAATCATCAAACACATAAAAGCCAAGTTCAGAATACTGGCAGCAAGTGACTTAATAGCACTCTACCCTTGATCACACCCTGGACTCTAGCTGAAAGCCCTAACAATGGAGTGATGATAACGTTGACTGCTGCTATGAAGTTTACAGGTGCTCACCACAGAACCTTGGTCAGAGGTGGGTGGTGCACTTCTTTTGGATTTATCGAAAGCATCTGATCTGATAACCACGACAGCTTGTTAATCCGTCTGGAGGAAACTGTTTTATCAAGCAATGTGGTACAATGGTTCTCACACTATTTATCTAATCAAAGACAATCAGTTGTTTTGGGCCCAGTTACGTCACCTTTGGTTGACATAAGTATGGGTGCTACCCAAGGATCGAAACTGTGGCCCCTTTTGTTTAGTATTTTTTTTTTGAATGTATTGCCTTCTGTTGTAAAGGAGATAAATAACTCCATTATTATGTATGCAGATTATATTTCTGCAACCGTTAACCGTTAGCTCCCCAGTCCAGGTCCCATGGCCGCTGCACTGCTTTGAACCTCCCTTCTCCTTGGATGTATCTCCAAAACTATGATGTCAATTTTCTGGTGTTGTCTACTTTCCCTACAACTTGGGGGGGAAACTTGATTGTCATGCAATACTAATACGGGCCTGATTGTGAAACTGATTACCACCCCTATATACTGCTGCTAATGTACACTTGTGTAACTAATGTAACTACTGTAAATAATGCTTGAGCCTGAATGTGAACCTGACTGCTACCCCAGTATAATGTCGCTAATGTATAACTGTGTAACAAATGTAACTACTGTAAGTAACTGCTTCTAAATGCCTTTTCCTGTAACTAATTCCGGGTCGCTCCTGAAAAAGGGACCATTGGTCTCAGTGGGCTTACCCAGGTAACAAAATCTAAATAAATAAATAATATTTTATATTGGTCTAGAAATGATGCCTTAGAAATCAGCACTAGTTTAAAGAAGGATTTTTAAAATGTCCAGTAATGGTTATTGGATAATGGGATGTTGGTCAATGATGGTAAAACCAAGTCTTTATTTTTTGGTTCCCAACAAAGATGAACTCAATCAGGATTATTACCTTCTCTTTATGATGTACATGGTGTTGAAGTTGATCAAGTCATGCAATTTCGATACCTACGGTTTTTATTGGATCAGCAGTTGACACACCAGGAACAAACATTAGTTACGTTATTAAACGAGTGCATTCAAGAGTGGGACAACTCTATAGATTAAGTAACTGTTTATCTGCTTATTCAAAAAAAGCACTGGCTCAATCCTTACGACTACAGATTATGATATTCCGATTTATTCTTCTGCATCTAGAATTAATTTACTTTGTGTGAGAACATTGCATCACTCAGTTTGTAGATCTGCTAGTTCATCAACTTGCTTAACACATCATTGTACCATTTGGGTTGGTTGTCCTTTGAGCAAAGGGTGAATTATTTCAGCCTGTTATTTCTCAAAGGGTTGTTTCTCCAATGTCTGTATAATTTATGTCTAATATTTCAGCTAGTACTCATTCTTGCTGTACAAGATTAACAAATGGTGGCAAATTGAATCCCCCTGCCTATAAGTCACCTCAAGGTCAAAGGTCCTGGACTTTTCCTGTGGTAAAACTATGGAATGAATTGCCAAATGATATCTTAAAGGGGAACTGTCAGCAATAAGAGCCTCACACCCAAGTGTAAGGCCGATCCCAATCAGTATTTTGTATGCAAAAACATGTTTATTTCCTTACTGTTTACTGGAGTGTAGTAGATTGTATCGAGCTAATCTTGCTGGCTTGTATAACCAGAAATCCCCAAATCCCTTGTAGCTGACCGAGGAGGGCTGCAGAACTGGGAGATTCAATAGCCCGCAGTATACATGTTAAAAGATTTTGTAAGCTGAAATCAGTTGTTTGCTGGTCCGGCTGTGCTCACTGGGCTTAGTACAGTCCTCTGTGACTGTACCTAGCCCCAAGAGAACAGCAGACCAGCAAACAGCAGATTTATGTTTTTTTTGAAAAGGGGAAACATCAAAGGTGTCATTAAGGCTAGGACATCTCAATGCACCCAGATGGTAAATCCAGAATGTCTCTCTACATAGTAACTTCTTGTCCTGATCTCCACCCCCTTGGGCCTACAGCGACCTTTTCAGTGCCACAAAAATTTAACTTACGGGAGTTATCATTCCCAGTTTCAAATTCGGTCTTCACTTTTTGTAACTACAGGCACCTGATTATGGGCTTAACACTTATATTTATATAAATTTATTAGCATATGTATACTTCTAGACGGGTGCAATTGTATATTTTTAACTATGTTGGACATATGTTTTTAAATCACCTTTTCTATTCATTACTGTAGTGCACTGTCACTTTAAATTCTTACATTATTTAAGTCTTGTGAATGGGGAAGGCCGTCCCTGAGAAAGCAAGCATGCGTGAAACCGGGTTGGGCCTTTTGTGTATGAGGGATATGTTGTTCACCTATGTAGCACTGCTGCTTATTATTCAGCTCTACAAACTGTGAGTAATAAATTCTATATTCTGCATTTGGTGGATGGTGCCGTGTTTTCCTACATTGCTGTTTGAACGTTAATTTACACCGGCATGTCAGTAAAGGAGCTGCCCTTCTTGTTTGGACTATGATGGTTTCTGAGCCCGTCTCGTTGCAATACCATTGCGTTATAGTGCACAGAATTTTCTGAAGACCAGTGTACCAGCACGGCTTCGGGATACACTGCCATGTCCTCCAATATTGAGGACCTGCACGTAGGTGGCGACAGTACCCATATATTTAGCAGTGCCTTGTTTTCGGGGATTGACGCTTCCAACTCCTTTATAAGTAAAGACCCAGACGCAGTATTACAAACACCATCCATTACCTCGGAAGGGGCGGGGGCAGCAGCAACAACAACTGAGACCCCTGCAAGCATTCACACTGCATATTTTGATTTGGAGAAATTAGCCCTTAAGAGTGAGACAGATTCATTGGAACCTTACCAGCCTTGAAGGATAGGTCATAGTGAACCGTGTCCCCTGAGGTTTATGAGTTTTAAAATGGCTGGGTTATGGTTTAGGCCATAGAGAATTTAAAAAGAAATGGACTGAGCAAATGTAGGCGGCATCGATGCTTTTCCAAAACTGCATCTTGTGAGAATACAAATCATAAAAAAAAAAAAAAACAACAGGTTGAACCAATACTTAAAGAAAAGGAGGTCACTTTTTCTAAATATAAAAATGATCGAGAGTTTGCGGATCTTGAAAAAAGTTAAAAGAATGTCCATCACCAAACAGGACACCAGAATCAGAGCAGTGAAAATACAGATGTTCAAGTGAGATCAACAAGATTATATTCTAAATAGAGTCTTTATCTGGAAGGGATCAGAAGGAGGTGGATCGAAGAAATACAAAAATAAAAACAAACAATTCGGAAATCCAAAGCTAGATTCTGAGGAAACACAACACCGGTTTTCATTCGACGTCTGAATCAGACATCGACTCAGCCAAAGATAATTTTTTAGAGGAGGAGTCCGCGGGGCAGGACAATCAACCATAGAGATCGGAGAGACTGGTGCCGTTCGAAGATGGCCCCAAACCAGGAGGGGCAGTAGGAGGAGATGCAGGAACAAGAACTGTACCCCCCAAACAAAACAACCACCCCTGAACAGCCAGAAGGGCAAGACCGAAAACCAAAGGGAAGTGAACGTCATTAATATCTCTGACATCACACTCTCTAGTGACCAACCTTCCATCTTGAGCAAAGGACTGAGATTTATACCCACTTGCCGCACCACAAAATTTGACATCTTCTTAGAAATCAGGAAGCTGAAATGCAAATTGAGCATTAAAGCATTTTTTAACAAACAAAAGATGTGTGTACCAGTGGGAGCTGCTCCAGAACAGGATATGGACATTACTAGCAGCAAGCAACAAGGCAGTAATGAGGGGTGCAATTTACAAACGTTTAAACTACAGTCATCTTTCAACCCACCCCCGACCGCAGCAATACAAGTTTTTGAAAAAGCTTGTTTGAATGACAATGATGAACTGTTTGAGGTAAATAACAGAACTGATTACTGCAACGTTAGCAATATGAAAGAGCTGCAGTAAAGGAACTGGAAACTGACAGCTCCATTACAATAAAACCAGCTGATTGGGGGGGGGGCATAATTGTGCTAAATTCCATAGACTATGTGGCTGAAGTTCATAGACAATTATGCAATACATCCTTCTACACACCCCTGGATCGAAACCCCACATTGAAATATAAAAAGAAAATTGACTATTCTGATTTCGGCGTTTAATGATGGTATCTTTTCTTAAACTTCCCTTGAATTCCTACAAGTGCCCCGCCAAGTGTGCGCCACCATGTATGTCTTGCCCAAAATTCATAAAAATCTAAAAAGACCCCCCAGGCAATCCCATTGTCACAGGTATAGGATCCCTCACAGAACCTTTATCCCAATATGTGGATTCACATATTCTAGAAACTGTTAAGGATCTTCCCTCCTTCCTGTGGAACACAACCAAGGTTTTGGGTCTACTGGGGGACTTACAGATGGAACAGGACTGGTTCCTGGTTTCAATGGATATAGAATCCTTATACACTAACATACTCCATGAGGATGGACTGAAGGCCTAATGTACACAGTTGGATTTCTGAATTGGTATTAAAGTGTAACATCTTTTAGCTTCCAGGGGAAATATCACCAAATAAAAGGTACAGCCATGGGAGCCACATCTGCCCCAAATTATGTAAACCTTTATTTGGGACAATGGGACAAGGAGGTCATTTATGACCACACTAACAATCCTTTTTTTCACAGGATCGATCTTTGGAGACGTTATATCGATGATGTCCTGATGGTATGGTGGGGGACAGAGGAGGAGCTGCATTAGTTTGTAAACTATCTACATTTTTCAAATTTAAATTTGAGATTCTCAGTACAAGTGGATCAAACATAAATTAATTTTTTGGATTTAAGCATTAGGCAACAAGAAGATGGGACTGTAATCACTGATTTATTCTGCAAAAGTACCAACTGCAAAACAATACTGCATGCCTCGAGCTGTAATCCCCCGCCACACCATCAGGAACATCCCCAAATCACAATTCATGAAGGTAAAACGAAACTGCACTAATCCCTCTGATTTTGAGATGAGTTTGGAAGAAATGGCCTCTACATTAGTAGATAGGGGTTACAGTCAGAATGCCACACAGGAAGCAGCAACTACTGTAAAAGAATTACCACATTCCTCTCTGTCACAATACAGGGATAGACCAGAATCTGACACTAATCAGATTAACTTCATTACTACTTTCAGGCAAAATTCTGGTAGAATAAAGACTGCCATAGAGAATAACTAGCATATTCTCACAACAGAACCTGCACTGGAACACAAAGCCAGTGTTCTCCCTAGAACTGTATACAACCGTGGCAGAAATATTTCAGATTATTTGGTTCATTCCGTACAACCCTCTGTGAAAACTACCCAACAATGGTTACCACCTCAACCCAAGGGTTGTTTTATATGTGGCCATTGTAAGTTGTGTACAATTATATCTAAAAGTTCCCAGTTTTCATCTATAAATACCGTTAGAAGCTATGACATCAAACAATTTATTAATTGTTCTACAGTCGTAGTGATTTCCCTCGCAACATGTACTTGTCAGGCCTTTTATACTGGTAAGTGTACTAGGCCCTTAAAACTAAGAGTACGCGAGCACCTCAGTGACAAAAGATGACACAGTAAGAAAAATGCCATAGTGAGACACTTTATACAAACCGGGAATAAGTTCAAGTTTTGTAGCATTAAAAAAGGTCACTGTAGGACACAAGGGATGGAGATCTGGACAAGAAGTTACTATGTAGAGAGGCACTCTGGATTTACCATCTGAGTGCACTGAGACAGCCTGATCTTAATGACACCACTGATATTTTCCCTTTTCTAAAAAAAAAAAAAAAAAAAAACGTAAATAAATCATAAATGTCCCGTTACGCTAGATTAGGTTTAATTATTCCCTAGAGTTAGTAACTCCATACAATTGTGGTATTGCTTCCATAGGTATGTTGTTAATATTGTGTCAATTTTTTGCTCCCTCACTCTTTTACAGCCTGAAGCCCAAAGTGCTTTAAACATGTTACCATGACGACGTTTGGTACTAAGAGGCATCCTGAAATTATTTAAATTCGGTCTTCATTTTTTGTAATTACAGGCACCTGATTATGGCCCTAACACTTATATTTATATAAAGTTTTATGCATATGTATATTTCTAGACAAGTGCAACTGCATAGTTGTAAGTATGTTGAACCTATGTTTTTAAATCACCTTTTCTATTCATTACTATAGTGCACTGTCACTTTAAATTCTTACACTATTAAAGTCTTGTTGGGAATGGGGAAGGCTATCCCTGAGGAAGCACGCATGTGCAAAACTGGTGGGGCCTTTTGTGTATGAGGGAAATTCTGATGTGGCATTGCTGTTTTTTATTCAGCTCTACAAACCGTGAGTAATAAAATCTATAGTCTGCATTTGGTGGATGGTGCCATGTTTTCCTGCATTGCTGTTTGAACATTAATTTACACTTGCACGTCAGTAATGGAGCTACCTTTCTTGTTTGGACTGTTACCATCAGTAGGCCCTATAGCAATAATAGAAGGTATAAGTGTGGTTTGCGGCACCAAACGATTTGTCAGCGATGGGTTGGACAAGCTCGGAGACTGTGCATCGTGAGTAATCACCGAAGACAGCTCACAGGATCCTAGAACACAGTGCCCTTCCCCTGGTGTCATGGTCGTTGAAGACCAGGTAGAGCCCCGTGGGGAATTATACAAAGATCCCCTAGAAGGCGGTGGCAAAGGAGGCAACTGTACTTTAACTTAACGTGTAGGGTCAGTCGACAAGGAAGCCGTCAACAAGTGGGTAAGGTCAGAAAGACCTGAAGTCGTCGATGGAGTAAAAGATGACTATGTTATACCCACAGCTAGAGCAGGTAAAACTGCCCTGGTACTGAGTACTGCCTGAGGAGTAGAGGAAGGCAGTTGCAATGCTGATGGAGAGAAGATTTTTGGAGAATCCTTACTCCTATCATAGCAGTGTTTATATTTCTCCTTTCCATCAACCTTCTCCATTGATGACCAGTCCAAGCTAGAATAGTGGGAACCAGGGGACGACAACAAGTATGCGCATGACATTTTAGATCGTTGCTCCCGCTCTAGGAGGGCAATTTGTTGTACCATAAGGTACTCCCCTCAATTGCTGCAATTGTCTTTTTGTGGCTTTATTAAACTGTTGACAAAGAGCACAGTGTGTTGGGCCTAGGCATCACTCACAAAGTTCATGGAGGTCTTCTGTAGCGATCTTCTAAGCCACAGGCAGACTTCCTAAATAAAGCATTTGAAGACAGCATGGAGAAGACACGGTGAGAACTTCACACGACATGCCTGTAGAATGGAATATGGGTTTTCTTTTCCTCTTTGACGTCTGTAGCTAAAACACCAAACTGGACACTGAAGCATGCAGGACAGGGGTTGGGAAAAGAACTGAGGAGCATCTGGGACCACCTTATATACCAAAGAGGACGACATGTGATGTCATCATAGGCCGACCTAGGTCAACTGCCTGTGAAATTCTCCAGCTGGAATCAATGCCTGCAACTGGGAAGTTCCTATATTCGTGACCTGCTGCTAGACATAACCTCAAAGAAGATCCACTGGTATGAAGGACAAATGGAAAAGTGGAAGTATACATCCTGGATGTCCAGTAAGCGGAACCAAGGCCATGGCCCTAGGGTCAGAATGATCTGGTGCCATCATCACGCGAAATGCTCAAATTCAGGAAGATATTTAGGAGTGTTCCCTGAGGTTGGTAAAAATCGGGTTCATGTTCAGTGAGTCTCCATCTCGATTAGCTTTCAAAAATCCTACAAGTGTCTTTTTTAACTAGAAACAAAATATATTGACCATCAACAAGATGGGACTGAGAAAATGTGCGATTCTTCCACCCATTTCCCTTCATCTGTCCACCTTCAGAATCTGTGGGCACAGCTGGATTCAGAGGATTCGTAGTATTATCACTGCCCTGGGAGCCTTCTAGATTACTTGGCTGAGGAGTGGTACCTAGATCAGAAGGATCTGGGAATGATCAAAAGTCAAGTAGGGCACCTGTGTCGCTCAAGCCTTGCAAAGCATGTCCCGATACAATGGACATGGTTGGCCCAACTCCCCAGAATGAGGGTCACCTGTGATTCAAGTGTTTCTACCGGGCTGCCTTAAGAGTCCCAGGTGACAGATCTTCCACATGAATTACTAATTGCTACTCAATTGTATATTTTTACTTAATGCCTCCTGTGTTGGGCACTCCTGTATTAATGTTTCATGGACGTAGAATGCTTTGTTACCCGTTTTGGGAACTTCTGTACTAATGTTTGTTGTCATTGTGCTGTAACGTTACCTCCTACTTGCACATCCCATTCCCCTCTCCCCGGGTCGCACCTGGAAATGAGCCTTGGTTCTGTGTGCTTTTCCCAGTCACCAAGATTTTAAATAAATAAAGATCCCCTTAAGATAGTAGACAAGAGAACTGGGTAGACATATGCTGTCGCTGCCAAAACTGCAATAAGATGAATCTTCCTCTGGGTCACCGACAGTCTTGGGACCAAAGGCTATAAAGCCAACAGGTCTAGCTAGTCCAGAATGGACAGAACGTACCATACAGAAACTGTCTCACACTTTTTTGGCACACTTTGCATTTTTTACCGAGAGAAAAGTGGCTGCGAACACCATGGTGCTATTCTCTCTCAAACCAGTAAGTAAAAATAATACTTGTATCCCAGATACAACTCTCCTGTGGCATCAGACAGCTACCCTTAAAATGTAACCCCCCTCCAAGTTGGGGGTTTACTTTAATGTCGTCCTGGGCTCCTCAATGCCCACTGTCAGGCTGGTGTCCTGTCTTTAAGAAGTCTATTTATGTGAGAGTGCCACGCTGAGCCTCCACGCCTGTCCCATTAAGAGACTAGCTAATCTGTGTTAAGTAGATGGTCTAAGCTGGATCTGAGCGATTTAAGGCTTGCGACCGGCCAGACAGTAACCAGAGAAAAGAGAGCCCCAGGTTGCTTGGGGGGAGGGGGCAGTTAGGTGCAGCCAGGCATGGCTTTGTCCATTGAGAGGTGGGGGGTGAAGTAGGGTGAGAGGTGCAGGAGGGGAGGGGTAGGGAAGGAGCGCGGAAGGTATAAGTGCTAGGACGGAGGAGTAATGGGGTAGGGGAGAGACCAGGGGGTGGTATGAGGGGGAGATGAAGAGGGGAGGGAAGTAGGGTGGAGCAGTCAGTAGGGGGATGGTACAGGGGAGATGAGGAAAGATGCTAGGGTTAGGTAGGATGGGAGGAGGACCAGAATTCTGACAGGCGTTGTCAGCTAGCAATAGCACTGACAGTCGTTTTTGTAGGCAAGGTGAGACCATAGCCCTGTTTTAAATTGGCTGAGCTAGCACATTCAACTAGGGCAGCAGGCAGGTTACTGAACCACTTGGGCCCGCAGTAGGAGAGGGATATCTGAGCCAGGGTAGTTTGCTTAAAGGGCTAGCAGCCCTCCCTTGGTGGCACCTCTAGTGCTGATGGAGGCCGCGTGTATTCAAAGAGGGCAGATGCAGACTCAGGCGTGATCCTCAGTAAAGCTTTTTCTGCTAGCAAGCAGGACTGGTATTGAATCTTAAGATGGAGGGGGAGATCGACGGTTTTCTTGTACAAAACATATGAATGCATCTGATGGCGAGCATCCAGGACCAGTCAGCAAGCCTTATTAAGAAGGATTTTGACCCTCTTTAGCGCTGTGTCGGAGCCAGCCCCATAGATGACAACTCCGTAGTCCATTGAGAAAAGTACTGAGCAGCATGTGACAAGTTTAAGGGCGTCCGGCATCATGGAAGTTTGGTGTTGGTAGAGAATACGAAGTTTCATATTAGTAGATTTTATTAGTTGCTCGATATGAGAAAGTGAGGGTGTCATCCAGGTGAATCCTTAGGTATTTAAATGTGTCGACTTGATCCAGTGTTTCTCCTTTACGGCCAAGTATCTTCAGCTTGTCTGTTTGGATGAGAGCCACCATGTTAGGTCAGGGACTTCCAGCAATTGGACCAATAGAACCCCTGGGGACCTAAAATGGATCTGAACCCAGTGTTCTGTGGGAAGGAAATTCTGTAGTTTTTCAGTTGGTGACAAATTGACCTGGAGGGGGAGCCCTAACTGTAAATGACAGTTCCTTCAGCCAGCCGAGTTGTTGGATTACAAGGAAAAAGCCCAGAGTGTGCCAAGAGAGAGTGGATCAGTTAGAATTGGAGGTTGAAGTGTGAACAGCTCGAGCCTTCGAGCATCTGCTCCCAGAAGGAGCATAGGGGCATCGGCGGGAAGAGGCCCAACTTGCCTCCCTGTCACATTCTCCTGCTTGAGACTGCCTATAGCAGAAGTTGGACTTGTCTGATTCCAGACTGGAACTGTGACAGAGGAGAAGAAGTTTATCAGTGCTACTTGTGATTTGGACCGAAGACTTGCTCCTGAGGTGATTGACCCAGCTTGTGTGCAAGATGTGCTCAGATCGAGAGGTTTGCTTAGTAAAGCTGCTGAATTGCAACCGGACTATATCCGAACTGTACCTGGAAACAGCTGTTTACTTTGAATGTGCTAAATGTGTTATGTGGGCCGAGACCTGCTTGCCCACAGTCAAACCTGTTACACCAGCTGGAGGCATCACCAGCAGAATTTACGAACGTTGCCAGATTACTAATCCTGCCTGGGCCTTGCCAATTCGGCCTAGGCTGCAACTCCTGCACCAGAGACTGTTTCGGCAAGAGACCGGTTTGGGGATCCAGCCCCTGCGCAGCAACAACACGCAGGCTGCAGCCACCTGGAGGAAAGACCATGAAGAGGAAGTGTACCGTGTCAGCCCTGTTTCCCCATGCCCATCGGTCATCACCACGAGGTCTCCATATCGCCTGCCTTGCAGCAGAATCATGGTAGCGTGAGTACAATCAGGGTAGCTTCCTGCAACGAGTGTTTAAATCATCTGTGGTACCATCTAATTGCTTCAGTTTCTTGAGTTTACAAGGGGCTGTGCCAACCGGCTCGGAATATAAATAATCTGGTTGTTTTGCATGTTAACTGCCTTTCTTTCCACCAAAGGCCCCAACATCAGCTGAAACACCAGCCATCCCCGGGCAACGCCTCTGGCTAGCCAGACTTTCCATCCTGGGTACCCAGTGTTGTGTGACTGTCAGTTTGGGACAAAAAGTGCATGTAATCACTGAACAGTCAGATTTCTAATCGTTTCACTAGATTCATGCCCCTTCCTTGTTCACTGCCCCTAAATAAACCGGATTGTCATTTTTCACGTTCGACCTAGCTAGTGTGCATATTAGTTGGGTTACAGTGTTAAGAGTGTGCTATTGTATTACATATAAACATACAAAGAAGCCAGCAGAAGAAGGCCATTTGGTCTATCGACTCTGCTCATACTGCAGGGAACGCAGCTTGAGCTAATGTCCCTGCCTTCCCTTCCCACTCCTCCCATCCTCTCTACCCATGATCCTTACCTTCCCCCATGCCTATCCCAGCCTCTCTTAAAGCTGCCCACAGTCTTCAACGAGATGACCTCCTCTGGCAGTGCATTCTAAGTGTCCACCACCCTCTCTGTGAAGAAGTGCTTCCTGACCTCCCTCCTAAACCTCCCGCCCTCCAGCTTAAGACTGTGCCCCCTGGTGGTATGGTTGCCACTCAGCTGAAAGAGACTCTCCTTATCAATCTTATTTATTCCTTTCAAGTACTTGAAGGTCCCAATCATGTCCCCCCCACCCCCGTCTTCCAGGGAGTACATGTTCAGTGCCCTCAATCTCTCCTCATACGCCTTACCCTGCTGACCTGTCAACTTTGTAGCCCTCCTCTGGACCTTCTCCAGCAGGTTAATGTCCTTTTTGAGATGTGGGCACCAGTACTGAACTCCATACTCTAGATGCGGCCTTACCAGTGACCTGTACAAGGGCACTATAACCTCCTCTCTCCTACTACTGATCCCCCTAGATATGCATCCCAGCATCTTGTTTGCCTTTGCTGCTGCTTTTTTGCACTGCATGGAGTGCTTCAGGTCACTAGTGATCATCACTCCCAGGTCCTTCTCCTCCTCTGATGCAGATACTCAGACTCCACCCAAGTAGTACTCTGTCCTGGGATTCTTGGCTGCAATATGCATAACTTTGTATTTCTTTGCATTGACGTCAATCTGCCAGATCTTGGACCACTTCCCCAGCTTTTCCAGATCTTTCTGTAAGTCCTGTATCCCTTCAGCTGTGTCCACTCTCCCACAGAGCTTAGTGTCATCCATGAATAGGCACATTTTGCCCTTAACGCCATCTCCAAAGTCACTGATAAAAACACTGAACAACACCGGCCCCAGCACCGAGCCCTGAGGAACCCCACTGATTACCTCTCTAGTGCCAGATAACACTCCCCCTACAACCACCCTCTGGGCTCTGTCCCTCAGCCAGTTTTCCACCCATCTGGCCATCTTTTCCCCAATCCTGAGATTCACCAACTTCCTGATCAACCGTTTGTGGGGCACAGACTCAAAGGCCTTGCTGAAATCAAAATAGAGGATGTCTACCACTTGGCCCCTGTCTACTGTCTTAGTGACACAGTCAAAGAAGTCAATCAGATTTGTTTGACACGATCCCCCCCCCCCAATGAAACCATGCTGCCTCGCATCCTGAAGACCGTGCTTCTCTAGATATTCCACCAACCTTTCCTTTAGTATGGTCTCCATGAGCTTGCCCACAATGAAGGTCAGACTGACTGGTCTGTAATTCCCTGGGTCATCCTTGGGACCACGATTTTGTGGAGGAACACCACATGTGCTGTTCTCCAGTCCTGCGGTACCACTCCTGACTCTAGTGAACTATTAAATAGATCTGTCAGTGGCCCTGCCAGCTCCTCAGCCAGTTCCTTTAGTACCCTTGGATGTACTCTGTCCGGGCCTGGTGATTCGTCCACCTTCAATGCCAGCAGCCCCTCCCTCACTCTATCCTCCTCTGTCACTACATCTGTGTTCCCCTCCCTCCCTGCTCCTCTTTTCCCTCCTGAAGACACTGGTCCGTCCTTTCTCCCTGGTGAAGACGGAACAGAAGTGTTCATTTAGTATCTCTGCTCCCCCCCATTATCCTCCATCCACTCCACCCCTTTCTTAAGCCTAACAATACCTTCCTTCTTGTCCCTTTTCTCACTTACATATCAAAAGAAAGCCTTCTCACCCTTCTTAATTCCTTCAGCTATCTGCAGCTCCTTCTGTGCCTTTGCTCTCTATACTTCCTTACTTGACTCACTAGCCAACCTTAGGCAATTTTCCCTGTCCACCTCTCTCTGGGTCTTCCTGAATTAGTACCGCTAACCTTACTTTACAGGGGGTCTCCGGGGAAGCTGCTGCAAGTCCAACCCTGGGGGTAAGTGTGAAGGGTGCATGTATATTATTACTGTTTCATGCTGACTGTGAATTCACTGCTGTGTCAGGTCATAGGCCACTAGGAGGGTTGGTGGATGGTTATAGTTTCCCAGAGGGCTATAGCAGAACAGACAAACATCCCCAGTACCACTACTCTGGGTGGAAGCACCTTGTTAGTGAACCCAGGCCCCTCAACCTGTGCACAGACATACAGGCAGGGGTAGTAGTCCTTGGAATAGAGCCGCCTAAGGGTTACATTTATATCGATCACAGAAGCCTGCCTGAAAACTGTTTGCACTTTACTTCAAGTTGTGCACGTGCATCACTTTGCACACTTCTTTACTGTACTTAAGTCATCTGTTCTGAGCAATCTATGTCCACTATTGCTCAAATTGTGTTAATTTTGTGCTCCTGTGAGTTTTTGCTAAAATGTATTTCCATCTGCACACTAGAATCAATTTTTGAACACACCTTTCTCCTGCCATTGTGTCAATCTGTGCACAGTTTGCATCAAATTACACTACTGCATCGTGTCACTTTTTGCATACTGTGTCAAACTGCACAAAATCACAGGACATTACCCATATGTTCATAAAAACACAGCACTAACATAAGAAAGTCAAACAATGTTTAACAATAACTCTAACCACAAAAAAAAATGGTTATCAGCCTGTGAGAAAAATCCTCGAAACACTCATGCCAAGTAGTCTCCTTAGTTAGAACCACCGGGGCTGGAAGAGAAAAAAACAAGCAGACAACTTTGAAAAGAAAAGGGACCGTCCCAAGAAAAAAAAAAGTTTAAAAAGTCAGGGACAGCAGCTGGCCTGGTGGCACTGAGACGCTGGACACCTTACCTTGTGCAACGCCGGCGACCCGTGTTCGGGAATGAGCACGGGCTGCTGGGGGTTGGCGCGGCGGAGAAGGATTGAGCGTCCGACAGACTGCTCTCCTTCTCTGGGGAGGGGGGTTCCCAGTTGTTGGCACCCTAGCGGAGGCTGGGGGACATGGCCGCCGCACTGTAGACAGGGGAGGAGTCGGGGCAGATGCCTGAAGGGAGCGCGTGTAGAGTCCTGCATGCTCCTCTCCGCAGGTGTCATTGCACACCTCGACTCCTGTGGAGAAACTCCGGAAAAACCAAGCTGCCACAGCAGGATGGTGGAGGGTGCCTCGCAGGCTCCACTTCTGGCCAGCCATGGTGCTGGCCCCTTGAATCTGGTCTCCGATGGAGGTTGGGGAACCCCGCCAGCCCCACCAGGGGGGTAAGCCCTGGGGCAGGGTCAGTGCCGGATGGTGGATGTCGGAGGACAGGGCTGGGGGCTCCCTCTGCAATGAAGCCGGCAACAACAAAGAGATAACCAAAAAAAAAAAAAGTCAGGGACAGTAGGCAGACATACCAGCATGAGCCAATTTAGTAAAACAACAGGCACACTTTATATTTAAAATCCTGCTTGTAAAAACAAACAGAATTTTCTGCTAGTTATCACAGTGGGGAAAAAAATAAGTTACTTCATATACTTTAAGTACGAGAACCCTCTGGCTTTGCTGTTTGTCCCTTCAACACACCAAACAACTGAGGATTCTAAAGTTGTCATTGAAACGAAGAGTAGTCAGGGTTCCCAGATGATGTCACAGCTTGGGGAAGGCGATGATTCCTATTGGAGATGTATGTTATACTCCAGCAGTAAATGGGTATCTCAGTGGCTACGGTGAACACAGAAACAAAACCATGCTAATGGCTAGCCATTTCAACTACCATAAGAAGGGGGAAGGGAGCACACTGTTTGTACTCCTCTTACCTGAGGAATCGCAGTTCTTCACTCTTGGCATCATTATCTGTTACTATTTTAGAAGTCGTCACACTCACTTCAACTCCATCAACCATAAACTTACGAGTTTTCTTCAAGGTCTTCTTTTGCCGTCTGGTTTCCTGTAGAATATATGACAGACAGTTTTTTCCTTCACAGAAAAACATACTAAATAACTATACAGGCAAATGTCACTATTGGGAGTGAGTATGAAAGCCGCTAAAGAGAATTCAAATTGCCTTTAGGCAAGGTTTAGTCTTTATCACAATTCAGTTAGTTGTAATATAATGAACTTAAGTTAAAAAAAGGCATCCTAGCCGGCCCGGTAGAACTGGCGGCTGAGGCGCTGGCCGCTGTACCTTAGCATGGCGGCGACCCGGTTCTGAATGAGCCTGGGCCTTGGGTCAGCGGGGGCAAGAGAGGACTGAGCGTCTGGAGGACTGCTCTCCTCTCTCGAGGGAGAGAGGTTATGTCATCTCACTTGTTGACTGCCCTCAGGCAGTGGCTGGAGGGCAGTATGGGTCAGAAGGCACGTACCGGCATCCTTATGTCGGTGGGGAGGGGGTACGGGAGTAAATGTCAAAAGGGAGCTGGCAGGCTCCATGATGGCCCATCACATCCCCTGGCTGCACCGGCTTCTGGATCATGCTATGGGGAGGAGAGAAAGCCAACGCTTCCCTCCCTGGCCCCATCGAAGGGGGTAAGCCGCTGGGGAATTGTGGGGGTCGGTCTGAGTGGGGATGTGTGGGCACGGAGGATGACTCCCTCCGAGGAGAGAGCCATAGCCACCTGCCAGGCTCCAGGGATAAAAACCTATATGGAAAAAAAACCCTAAACATGATGGCAGCCACACACATGACCTATGTTTGGGAGCAGACTGTCACACTTAATCTTGTCTCTTCTGAGGAACACTTTGACCATGGCTTTTGGTGCGTGTGTAGTGGAGAGGGCACAAGAGAAAGAAGAAGAAGAGGAAAAATATCAAATAAAATGCCTAGAGTAAAACCTTAGTTGGATGACTCTAGAGCAGAGAGGATGATGAAGCCTAAAGTCCTAAGAAAAAATAAGGTACTAAAATATAGATGAAAAACAGACCTGCCTGTAGGCAGTATAGCGCAGTGGTTTAAGGCTCTGAGCTGCAAATCTGGTGACATCCAGCAGACCAGACCAGAGTTTGAACCCCACAGCTTCCACTTGCATACTGTATGACCATGAGCAAGTCACTTAACTTCCCTGTGCTCCCAGGTCGCACCTGTAAAAAAGCTTTCAGCTTAGTGTGCTAGTCCTGGTTAAATAACAAAACAAACAAAAAAAACTGCTGCAAAAAGTCATATTTTGGGGTATCTGACAAAATGATGACTACGGGCTGGACAAAAACTGCCTGCTTAGAATTTCTAAGGTTATCATAAGAATGTGCAACAGTTACAGTGTATATTGTGACGAGGTTCACGGAAACTATGGGGAACATCTCTCTGGCAAACAAGTGTTTTATAATCTGAAAGAGAAACTAAATCTGATTGTGCTGAGTTTGTGTTCATCTGGCCCCAAGTCTCTAAGGCACAACATACACAGTCCTTATCAGATTTGTAAACCTAGGACTCTTATTAGATAAGGGAAGACAGTATGGTACAGCAGTACTGAATCAGTCGACAAATTCTTGAAATTTTAAACATACTAGTACAAGTTCAGTAAATGGTAGTACCATTATTGTATTTTTTAAATTTCATTCAGATAAGCTAAACTTTATAGTTCCAAGCTGGTACTATTGGAACACATAGGTGTAGGAAAGAAGCGTTACATAAGAACTTACCGTAACAGTACATCTTTGAGGGGATCTCGATCATCAGGTTACACCATAGGAACCTTCTCAATCAGTGAAGGGGAATCCATATAGAAGATTTTCAGGAGTACAACTGGGGCTGCCCTCGCCATCCGCCGACATCACAACCCTATATAAGCGTGGGCGGCCCTGCTCCCTCCTCAGTTCTTTCCCTCCAGAAATGAAGGGAGCAAGGATTATGCCCTGTGGAACCGAGCAGAGACAGAGGGACCCAGCTCTAGATAAAAAAAAGATGGAAACAGCAGATAGCCAGATCCTAAACAGCAGCCCCAAGAAGGGGGATGGTGGGAGAGAAATTATACCTGATGACTGAGATCCCCTTGAAGATAAGTTCTTACATAACTGTTCTGTCTTCTTCGGGGGTATCTCAGTCATCAGGTTACACCGTAAGAACGAGTACCAAGCAGTGACAGGAGTAAACAGACAGTCTGGGAGGCTGGATCTCCATAAACTTAAAACAGAGGTCCTTATAGCACATCCCTGCTAAACCCTGCACAGACTCTTGTAGCAATGTCCAGACTATAATGCTTGATGAAAGTGTGGACTGTAATCCAGGTGGCAGCAGTGCAAGTATCAGTGACTGAAACCCCTTTGAAACAAGCCACCAAGGTAACCATGCCTCTCGTGGAATGAGCTTTGTCAGCACCAGGTAGTTCTTTGTTGTACTTGTTGCAGTAGAACACAATGCAGTTAGCCAACCATTTGGATAAACACTGTTTAGAACTGAAGCATCCTTGCTACCTGGGAAGAAAGAAACAAACTGCTTAGACTTTCTAGACTCCTTATTCCGAAGCAGATAATACTTCAAAGTTCTGTGCACATCTAGCATATGGAGCAGGGCTTCCCCTGGATTGGCACGCTCAGGAAAATAAACAGGAAGGTGGATAGACTGACTAAGTGTGAACTCAGAGACCACCTTAGGGAGAAACCTAGGATTTGCGCACAAAGATACCTTGTCTTTGTGAAAAATCAAAAAAGGCTCCTCACACCAGAGGGCCTGCAGCTCTGAAATTCTTCGAGCAGAAGTAATTACAACTAAAACAGCACTTTCCAAGAGAGAAAGTGCAAGTAATGACTGGCTCCAAAGGAGACAGGGTCAACTTTTCCAAAATAAAATGCAAGTCCTTAACCGGGATGGGGGAACAGAATGGGAGTTTCAGATGCAGGATGCCTTAAGGAAGGTATGGGAGACATCCAGCTGAGCAATCATGAGGTCACCCACGGACTCATGAAAGGCAGAAATAGCTGAAAGGTGGACCTTAAGGAAGGAATACTGCAGACCTGAGTCAGACAAAGAAATCAGGTAGTCCAGGATACGTTTCACAGGACAGGTGAAAGGGTCTAAGGAATGCTTGGCAGCCCAGATGGCAAACCGCTTCCACTTCATAACATAAGTGGCATGTGCAGAAGACTTGCAGGCGGCCACCAGGATGTCCACTACTCGGTTAGAGACGCTGAACCTGGCAATGGCTACGTCCTCAAGAGCCATGCATGCAGATTGAGAGACCAGAGGTTGGGATGGCCCAGGGTCAGCAGATTCCTGCAAAGGGGCAGAGGGTCCTCTGCCAGTTCCTAAAGCAGAGGAAGCCATATCTGGTGAGGTCAGAATGGGGCATGAGAATCATGCTGGCCTCCTCCACTTGTAGTTTGAGCAGCACCCTCTGTATTACTGGAAATGGAGGGAATGCATACAGAAATCTCCTGCTCCAAGAGAGGGGACAAAATGTCTCACCACAAAACTCCAGGCCCTGGATCTAGTGAGCAACAACTGGGCAGTTTTGCGTTGAGTGGAGATGCAAAAAGGTCCAACTCTGGACAACCCATCTGTCAAACAGATCTTCCGCTATGGATGAGAGAAGCTCCCATTTGTGCATGCTGGACTGAGTCCTGCGGAGACCGTCTGTCAGGGTGGAAGATACCTGGAATGTGGACCACAGAGAGTATCAGACTGTGCTCCAGTGCCCAGTACCACACTCGCACGGCCTCCCTACAAAGGGGGTATGAGTGAGTCCCACCCTGCTTGTTAATGCAGTAGACAACACTTAAGATTGTCTAACCGCACCAGCAGATGGCCTGGAGCAAGGTGTTCCTTAAAGGTTTGTAGGGCACAGAACACCGCCCTCATCTCCAGGACATAGATATGCAGGGCAGCTTCCCACTTGGACTAGGAGCCCTGGGTTTGAAAAGGACACAGGTATGCTCCCATCTGAGACCTGAAGCATCTGTGGTTAGGATCTGCTGTGGGGAAGAAATCTGGAAGGGAATCCCCTGAAGAAGATTTGCAGGATCCATCCACCACTGTAGTACCTTGCACACCGGAGAGGAGACCAGGACTTCTTCGTCCAACTTATCTGTGCGCTGGTCCCATTGCATTCTGAGGGTCCACTGAAGGGTGGGTGCACATGTGAAGTCTGGCCAATGGAACGGTGGTAATAGCTGCTGCCATTAGACCCAATTATCTGAGGTACAATTTGGCAGGAATGTGCTAACTCTGAGTGATTTCCTGAGCCTGAACTATAAGGCATTCTGCCCTGTTCTGGGGTAAGAAGGCCTTGCCCTGTTCGGAATCTAGGACTGCCCCTATGTACTGCAGTCTTTGGGACGGTACTAGAACAGACTTGAGCAGGCTGACTATGATGCCCAGAGAATGGAACAGCTGGACAGTATGCTCCAGAGTCAGCAGGAGCTGTTCCATGGACAGGGCCTTGAGAAGCCAATCGTCCAAGTAAGGGAAGACATACAGACCTTCTCTTCTGTGAGCTACTGCGACTACTACCAAGCATTTGGTAAAGACATGCAGTGCAGAGGATAAGCAAAGGGGCAGCACTTTGAACTGGTAGTGTTTGCTCAGAAAGGCAAACCAGAAAAACCTCCTGTGTGGAGGAATGATCAAGATGCACAGGTAAGCAACCTGCATGTTGAGTGATCAGAGCCAGTCACAGCCTTGAGGAGAGGCATGAGGCCTGGCAAAGTCACCATCTGGAACTTTTTGTACTGGACAAAGAGATTGAGGTCCCTGAGGTCTAAGATGGGTCTCAAATCTCAGGTCTTTTTTGGGGACCAGGAAAAACCTGGAATAGAACCCCTGGTTTCTCGGACATCTTGGCACCAGTTCAATTGACTGCTTGCGCAGAAGAGACTGTACTTCATCCCAGAGAACAGAAAGGTGGGCCTTGAGAAAGTTTGAGGGTGGTGGAGGGATATCTAGAGGCTGTTGGATGAGCTCCAGGGTGTGACCATTATCTATAATCTGCAGGATCCAAGAATCTGAAATTATGGCTCTCAACTGATTCAGACAGAGGGAGAACCGAACTCCAACCACCATCACCTGGAACTGAACCAGAGGAAAGGGGGGTCCTAGCAAGGAGTCAAGCTGAGGCAGGACCAGCTGTGGAGTATGGTCTGCCAGTCATGGGATGCATGGCCGCTACTCTAGTACTGGAGGGGGCGGGCAAGGAAAATGGAGCTCCGCACTTTCCCCGGGTGCAGGGGCCCGAGCCTGGCCTATTGGCCTGTCTACAAAAAGTAGACTGCCCTCTATCACGGGGTTGCATGTGGTAGAGGGAATGTAAAGAGTTGATGGCAGTGCCAGAGGCCTGCAGATTGTTAATAAGGTCCTGGATATCAGGGCCGAAGAGCTTGGTGCCACTGAAAGGGGTATTGAGGACCTAATTTTGCACATCTGCTGCAAATCCAGAGACCCTGAGCTATAAGTGCCTATGAAGGCATACGCCAGTGGCAGCTGCCCTGACAAGAGCGTCTGCCATATCATATCAGTATACAGTGCTGACCCCCTTCCCCCAAGTGTAATTCTTGGGTTGTCTAGTCAAAATCCAATTTGAGTAATTTATCTTTTCTGAGGTGCACATTGGGCACCCTTCCCCCTTTCCTATCTTTAATCAATACTGTACAAATGTATTCACAAAACATGAAAAATTACATACCTACCGTAATTCTTGATCTTCTTGTGCATCTTCACCATTCATTACTGATGGCTGGTTAGCTGGAGACAAGCACCCCATGGGAGCTTTTTTTTTGTAGGAGGGAGGAGATGGGGCTGTCAGCACCACCCACGAGGCTGACACATTGTGTGGCGCTCACGGGTTGGCCAGTAATGGCCACTGGCTCCTCCTCCACCTCAGTTCTGCGCGCCAGAGAGGCAGAAGAAAAGAGGAGGGGACAGAGAAAAATAAGGGCGGGGCAAGGGAGCCCAAGAGACAGTAAAAGGAAACAATGTAAACTGAAAAAGAAATAGGCCAACCAGAGGACGGAAGAGGAGGACCACCTAGGAGGTTATGGTCCGAAAGGTCCCAGTCCCTGGACGGCCATAAGGGCAGGAAGGGAGGAAAGAGAGAGAGAGAGAAAATTAAGGGAATAGGAAGGGGGTAGCACAAAGACCCATCCAGGATAAGAGCTGGCAAGAGCAGGTATTCCAGAGGGTGAGAATTCGACAGGGAAGATTCTGAGGGAACTCAGAAGAATCCTGCTAAAATGGGTAAGACCCCCTCCGGAACCCTAAACCACTAGGAGGATATCCCACCCCTCCCCCAATTAGTATATATTAGGAGAACCCAAAGGGTTCTTGGGGGGGGGGGAGGAGTCCCATTATTAAAGTGTCCCTCTCCAAGGGGAAGGAGACAGCAAAAAATTAGTACAACAAGGGGCAGAGGGAGTTTCAGTCAGCCCCAGACTCCCCCATCCCAGGGGACTCAAAGGTTGGCCTACCCTAGAGGAGTAGTTGACCCATGAGATCAGGCCAAGGGCAAGGGGAGAGGGCCCACCATAAGTCCCTACGTTGGCCCAGACAGAGGCCCTACTCATCCTCCTTCAAGACCCCCCCCCCCAGAGGTCTCCTAGAAAGCCACCAGGAGGAGGAGGGGAACAACCCCAGCAGAGTCCTCAGGAGGAGGGCGAGCAAAGAGGAAGCACAGCTCAGGGACTGAGGCCTTGAAAGGGGAAGGTGGGTGGGATTCAGTGATGAATGGTGAAGATACACAGGAAGATCAAGAATTACGGTAACTACGTAATTTTCATATCTTTCATGTCAATCTTCACCATTTATCAGTGGTGGGTGAGTACTGAGACCACCCGAAGGGGGCCCAGGAAATCCCTGAGAGAATAGCATCCCTCAGCCTCCCCCCCAAGAAAATGGGGGTGTCCCTCCACTGGCCAATTAGGCCTAGGACTGGTCAGGGCAAGGGGGGGTCCCCTGGGGGGAAGGAAGGCATCCCTGCAACTCCCATCTTGCCCGGCGGGAAAAAAGATACAGGTCCCCTGGAAAGAGGAGGCCAGTCACCTACACTGGGCCAAAGGTGACAACTTTGAAAGACGAGGCAATGCCGTCTGCCTAATGCAGATCTCTGTCCCTGCAAGTTGTGAAGTGACCTCACTGGCCTTGTACAATGCCCTTGACTGGTGCCTTGCCAGCTCCAGACCTATAGCAGAGAGGGGTTGATGGGTAGCCTCCGAATCGGGCAGCGATGCCAGCACCTGGCCCAGCATCGCCCACAGATGCCTGTTATAGGCAGCGTGATGTGCCTGATGTGAAACAATGGCTAGTATCATCCGGACAGAGGCAAAAACTCTCTGCCCCAGACGATCGAACTGCATACAGTCAGGATCCGGGGGTCGATCACAGAACAGACGTCTATGTCCGGAAGGGGTATCCAGACGTGTCAGTCCTGAAGTGGTATGAGGCAAAGAGCCTGGTGACCCTCAAGTGCAGAACACCGCCTCCAGTTTTTCATGGAGGATGGATCTGTGGTATACAGAAGCTGCCAGGTGCTGTACGACCACCAAATGGTGTGCCCCGAACTCACCTAAGAAGGCTTGCGTCAAACACTTGGTGGTGTGACGGACAAAGCAGGTAATGTGCAAGTCCCTGACCAGCCTCACTATGAAACGCTGATACTGGGTTTGATCAGTGTCTGAGGACACATGAACGGAGTACTCCTCTTCATCTGTGGAAGACGACGAGGAGGCCAAGGTGCTTGCAGAGTAAGACTCCAGGGAGTGGGAACTGGTTGAAAAACCTGTTCGGCCATATCCCTAAAGTATTGGGGAAAATCCGCAGACCGGAATCTGAACTGTTCCCAGGTCAAAGGCCCCAAAGGGCCAACATGGCCTGGGAGATGGAGAGCTGGATGCAAAGGCACAGGCAAACCTGTCACCGTCTGTGACGTGACTCTGCCAGGGCTGGAAGACTCTGCAGGTGATCCTGGCATAACAGAGAATCTGCAAGTCTGCAAATTCACCACCCCGTTAAGAAAAGTAAAGTGGCTGGGACTGAGCCCTGTAGGGAAGCTTCCTTATGAGGGAACCAGGGCCGCATGGATCCAGAAGAGTGGTCCCCAGCTCCACCCAATGAGGACTCCCTTCAAGGGGATGAAGGAGAGAACCTGGGTTCAGCACTGTGGCTCCTCCCCAGATCACCAGAGGGCCCTGGAGGGGTGCCGACGTCCCTCACCCTGTTCCTTCAACCCCGTAGACACCGAGGAAGTCCCCTTCCTCGCATCCTGTGCCAAGGAACTCCCCAATTCTGGCGACTCCCCAAGGAGAGTCACAGAGGAGGCATGTTCAATCTTGACCCTGATAGAGGAGATGGCACCGAGGATGGCAGCCACCCCTTTCTCCAAAGCCCAGATCACCAGCCCTGCGCAGCAGTGGGACCACCAGCACACACCTGACCCATCGAGCCACCACTGGCCCGACAGTCAGTGAAGAAAGCAGTTGTTGGGAGCCGCAGGAGGGGGCACCTGGGGAGGCACAAGAGTACTAGGTCATGGAGAACCCTCAGACTCCGACGAGTCAGGTTGCCAGTCTGGATCAGCTTCTGAATCATCCGGCTCAAAGAGACAGTCCAGAAGATCTCCGGACCGGCAGTCCCAGGGGCTCTCCTGCACATGGTGCCATGGGCCAGCCTTGTACCCCTCACGGCGTTGGCCCAATCACCGGAGCCGCGAACAGTCCTGAGATCTGAAGTGGCACTGAGGAATGCCACACACTGGGACCTGCTGCCATGGGCCCCAACAATGGGGGAGCCTGCACCTCCGAAGAGGTGACTGCCCAAGCGGTGCTCCCAGCCCAACCTGGAGTGGAGCCAGACCACCCTCCGGCACCATGGCAGGAATCTCCTCAATGTCAAGGCAAGAAAAAGAGGAGGTCCCCCTCTTCACTGGACCATGTAGGCCCGGAAAGGGACCCGGAGGAAAGACAGAGTCCTGCGCTTGGACTGATGAGGATGCTGCCCCCCCGAAAGTCAGCGCAGCCCTGACGACTTTTAATGCATGGTGCTCCAGAATGTGGTGGGCCAAAGAGAAGCAGGCATCGCAAATATCCATGTCGTGCTGGGGTCCAAGGCAGATGAGGAAAACATCATGCCTGTTAGTAACAGAGATCTGTCGGCTGCAGGGACACCGACGCATAGGAGGCCAGCCTGTTTTCTTCAAACATTTCTTGCCCTGAGGACCAGGCATAATGCAATGTTAACTAAAAACAAAAACAGTGAAAGACTCGATGCCGCTTAACAAAAAGGAAAGATTTTACAGGTTGGAGATAAACAGTGTCAAGTGGGCTACAGAACCGAGTCATAGTCACGGTGATGGAGTCGAAGGAGTTCAAAGTTGATCTGACCCTGAGGAACAACGGCTTGGGGGTAGTAAGGCTTCAACATAGGACTTCGGCTGCTATGTCGCAGAGAGCATTCCAAGTTGCTGGCGAGGTGCTGTCTCAATGGTGGGAGAAGCAGAACTGAGGCAGAGTAGGAGCCAACCGCCGTTACTGGCTAACCCACAACCACCACGCAGTGCATTGGCCTCATGGGTGGCGCCGATGGTACCGGCTCCTCTCTCCTACAGAAAAAAAATTAAAAATCTCCCAATCGCCAACACGGGGAAGATCCTCCTTTCAGAACGAGTCACATGGTTATAGCACTAAAATATAATGATGAATGCAATATATATTTTAAGTGTTAATATTCTGAAATAAACTTACTTGTTAATTACCTTAGACTAAGTAAAAGCCTGATTAAGTAACTTAAGCTGCATGTATTTGGACTTAAATGTCCTTCTTGGTAATAATCACATTTTACACGTGTTATAGCTGAAGTCTGCATTTAAATGTTCTATTGATTAACACTAGTATAAATGTTTGATCTGGTTCTTCAGATTTGCCCCGAGGAAGACCTGGCTGTTGGGTCGAAGTGCTGTGGAAGAATTCTATCTGGGCTCTTTTGTCTACAAAACACTGAGTTGATAGATGCATTGGTCCCACGAGTGCCGATGTTTTCTAAACTAATCATAGAGGGCCCTGAGGAGATGTTTGCCAACATCCTCAGCTTCTTGGAAACACTGAAGCAACTCCTGCTTCTGAGTACCACCTGAAAGGGCCTGTACAGCAGCTTTGCCCTTCCACCAGTTGGCATTCTGGTATTTGATCATGTGGGACAGGTAACTGGCAATCCTTAAGCCCAAGGTACATGAAGAAAAGGGAGGAGGGTGCCAACAAATACACCCCTGGGGTGCAACACTGCACCTGTCCACCCACTTCCCAAAAACAGGTTCTGAGAGGGGAGGCAGGGAGGGAGGTCAGAATACAGCAAGACTCCATTAGAAAAAACAATTAGTAAAGTGAGTAATTTTTTCTTCAAACAACATGAAGTCTTGCTGTATTCTGACAACTGCAGACTACCAAGCAGTGCCTTCATGGAGGAGGGACAGAACCTACTTTGGGAACAGGCTCTGAAGTACTGCTGTGCCAAACCGAGCATCACTCCTAGCCTGGATATCCAGAGAGTAATGCTTGGTAAAGGTATGGACTGTTTTCCAGGTGGCTTCTTGACAAATTTCTAGGAGAGGAATATCCCTGGACACAGCCAGGGAAGCAGCTGTACCTCTTGTGGCATGAGCCCTCAGGTCTGAGGGTGGAGTTTTTCCCAGTTTTTCACTGCAGAATTGTATACAAGACACAATCCACCTGGCAACAGATCTTTTGCTGGCAGGTTTGCCCTTTCCCACTTCTCTATAAGTGAGGAACAACTGGAAGGAGTCAAACATGTGATCCTTGGTATGCTCTATGTAGTAACCAAAGGCTCTTTCGACATCTAAACTGTGCAGCCTCCTCTCTCCTGAGGAAGAATACTCAGTGAAGAAAACAGGGAGAGACACAGACTGGTTTAAATGGAAGTCTGAAACCACTTTGGGCAAGAACCTTCTACTGGTTCCAAGGACCACTTTATCCCTATGAAAGGAGATAAAATCAGATTCCACTGACAGGACTTGCAATTCACTGATACGCCTGGCAGAGGTAATGGCTACCAAGAACAGTTTTCCAAGTCAAGTACTTAAGCTCTGCTGAAGACATAGGCTCAAGGGGGGGGGGGGGTTGCATAAGCTGAGCAATGCAAACATTCAAATCCCAGGCAGGGGCAAAGTCTCTAAAGTGAGGATTGGTGTGAAACAATCCTTTAAAAAATTTAAAGAACACAGGATGGGAAGATAGTGAGGTAGGCTTCCCCACAGACAAAAATGCAGAAACAGCTGATAAGTGTACCTTGAGAGCAGCTGGTCTGAGGTCTAGGCCATTAAGATGGACCATATAATCCAGAACCGTAGGCAATTCAGCAGTGTCTGGAGAAACATGCTTCTCAGAACACCAAATACTGAATCTTTTCCATTTGGAGTTGTAAGTCTTTCTGGTGGAGTCTTTCGAGAAGCCTTGAGGATGTCCAGAGCCCCTTGGGAAAGATGCAGATCTGCAAACTCAAACTCTTCAAGAGCCATGCCTTGAGATTGAGGGACTGAAGATTGGGGTGCCAAATCCTCCCCTGATAGGATGTTAACAGGTTGTAATTCCTGGGAAGAGACAGGGGGAGATAGGGACAGCAACAGGGGGTACCAGGGCTGTCTGGTCCAATCTGGAGCAACCAGAATCAGCTTGCAAGGTTGAGACCTTATTTTTTACTAAACTCTGAACATGAGTGGGAAGAGGGGAAAGGCATACAGAAACTTCCCTTCCCAATTTAGAATTAGGGCATCCAGGGGGACTGAGCCCAAGACTGGAGATCTGCAACAAAAGAGAGGGAGTTGGTGATTGTCTGGAGCTGCAAAGAGGTCTATCTCCGGAGTGCCCCACCTTGCAAAAATCACTTTCAGCACCTGAAGGTCCAGGGACCATTCGTGATGGCCTTGAGAAATCCTGCTCAGTGCATCTGCTAGCACACTGTCCTTGCCTGGAAGGCAAACTGCTACAAGACAGGCTTGCAGGGAATAAGCCAGGGATCACAACTTCATGGCTTCTGTACACAAGGCCGGGGACCGAGTGCCTCCCTGCTTGCTTATGTACCACATGGTGGTAGTGTTGTCTGTTCTGACTTGAACCACCCTGTTCTGAACTGACTGTGAGAATGCTTTTAGAGCTAGAAAAACTGCCCTGAGCTCTAGAAGACTGATGTGTAGAAGGGATTCTTGGGGGGAACACAGGCCCTGGGCAGTGAGGGAACCCGGGTGGGCTCCCCAGCCCAGAAGAGAAGCATCCATGGTAAGGACCACTGAACAAGGCTGAGCAACAAAAGGAACACCTTGCCTTAAATTGTCCTGATCCTGCCACCACTGGAGGGCCTGGATCAAGGTCGGAATCACTGGAATCAGTTTGGTAAGGGAGTCCTTTCTCCGAGACCAGTAAGCTCTCAGGTGGAACTGAATATCCCTCATCTGGAATCTTGTCCCTTGGACCACTGCTGTTGAAGCTGCCATGTGGCCCAAGAGCTGGAGGAAATACCTTGCTGGTCAAGATACCTGAAGACTGAAGGAAGAAGCTAGTTCCACGAGAGCCTTTGCCCTTTCTAGGGGAAGAAAGGCTCTTGTTCTGAGTGTGTCCAGTTCTGCCCCTATAAAGGTAAGGAGCTAGACTGGTGCGAGAACTGACTTGGGAAGGTTGAGAAGAAACCCTAGGGAAGTGAGCACTTGCTGGGTCATTTGCAGGTGAGACTTGACTTGGTCTGCAGACTGACCCACAAATAGCCAATCGTCTAGATGAGGAAATATGGAAATCTTCTGCCTTCTTAGAAAGGCAACTACTACTGCCAGGCACTTTGTGAAAACCCTTGGAGCTGAGGTTAGGCCAAAGGACACTGCTCTGAACTGACAGTGGCCTAAGGGCAACTCGAACCTGAGGTACTTTCTGTGGGAGCACCTGATGGGAATGTGAAAATAGGCATCTCTGAGGTCCAGGGAGGCTAACCAGTCCCCTGGTCTTAGAGAAGGAAGGATTATTCCCAGAGTTATCATCTTGAACTTTGGCTTCAAAAGACGTTTGTTCAGATATCTGAGGTCTAGGATGGGTCGTCACTCCCCTGTCTGTTTGGGGGTCAAGAAGTACCTGAAGTGCAGTCCTTTGCCCCAGTGTGGGGTAGGTACTCTCTCTCTCTAGCTCTTAAAGCTAGGAGAGAAGAAACCTCTGCCTCTAGGGCAAGGGTTTTCGAAAGATTTGCAGGTGGAAAAGATCTGGCTCTCATCTTTGGAAATTTTTTGAAGCTGAGAACCAGTCCTGGCTTACTACTTCCAGGACCCACTTGTCTGATGTAATAGACATCCAGTCCTGGACAAAGTAAGCCAGCCTGCCCCCTACTGGAGTAGGACAGTCGACCCGGGCAGACCCATCAGGGTGTCTGCTTGGCAGGGGCTTTACGCTGAGGGTGGATGCAGGCCTGCTCATCCCCCTTCTGCCTCTCCCTCTGAAGAAACACCTCTGCAAAAAGGAAGAGGCCTGTGCTTAGTAAAAACGCCTTTGGAAAAGCCTGCCCCTAGACTTGCTGCCTTTGAGGAGTTGCCTGCCTTTCCTTGGCCTGAGCACTCCTGTAAGTGGTCCAGTACCTGTCCATTTTCTTCATGCAATTCTCTCTCTGCTCCCCAAACAGAGAACTACCCATTACAGGAAAATCCATAGTCTTAGCCTGGGTGTCCTGCGAGAGGCTAGTACAGCTGAGCCAAGCCATCCTCCTAAGAGCCACAGATGTAGCCATGACTCTTGATGACACATCATTAGAGTCCACAGCAGCATGAAATTGCACTTTAGATGCCTCAATCCCATCTGCAGCCACCACCTCCAGCTTCTTGGCTAGCTGGGGGGAGGCCTGTTTAGCCAGTGCCAGTATAGTGTCCCACCTGGACTTCTGGTACCTGGCTGTATAGGCCATGTAATTCACCTGCCTGAGTCCCAAAGAAGATGCCATGTACTGCTTCTTTGCCATGGCATCAATCTTCCTGGAGTCCTTGTCCGGGGGGTGTGAAGCCAAGGGAATATTTGCCTCGTCACAGGCAGCAGCCTGAACTACCCCAACATGGCTGCATTGCTGATACAAGAACTCTGTGTCTGAGCCTGACAGTGTATACCTCTTGTCCATTCTTTTATGCATGGGAGGTATAGTGTTAGGAGACTAAGATTTTTTGTGTCCGTTTCCCAAAATATTTATGGAGGGGAATAGACAGTCTCTTGGATCTGGGATATCCATCATCTCTACATTATCAGGCTCTTCTTGATCTTCCACAGCCTCCTCCATAGGAAGCTGGACTTACCAGTTCAGCCACTTTCCTGAAAAACATAAAATGGGAAGGGGACTCAGAAAGCCTAGGAAAGGAAACACCTGATGGTCTGTCTGGGCAGATGTCCGGTTTCACAGGCACATCCAGACCTTCACTTACATCATAATCCTCAAATTCCCCTTCCTCTTCAAACTCCAGTTTATAAAATTCTTCAAGGGTATATTCTTGAACCGGGGGAACCAAACGAACCAAACCCTTGCCAGAAGGAGCCGGATGGGTCAGAACCGGACGGCGCGATTCCACAATTTGAATCGCCCTGGCTATCTCTTCGGTGGTCGGAACATGAACCTCTGGATCCGAACTGGTCGATTTATCTTTGCGCTTTCTTTTTGTCAGACCTGATCCCTCAGAATCGGCTCTCCTTTTGCCCAAAGAAGTATTGCCCTGGTCAGAGGGCATTCCTTCTGGTTCGGTTGAAACCGAACCGGGCTGGTCATCCGGGTCAGCAGACGTCTCGGCCTCCATTTCCCTCAGTCTACCTAGTCTCTTCTGAAGGGTAGATTTGGAAACATTTTTATATATTTGGCAGTCTGAATCGAGGTGGTCAAACCCCAGACAAGGAACACAGGTGGTGTGGGGATCGGCCTTGGCAAAGACCTCCTCACACTCACTGCAGTGTTGAAACTCAGTGGGCCTGTTTTTTTTATTTGGGTTTCTCAGACATGGCCAACCTAACCAAACTTACCCTTTTTTCGGCAACCGCCAGGCAAGACTACCTTATCGGTTCCTAACCGTGTCACAAGTATTGGAAAAAAAATGGTTAAAACGTGTTTTTTTTTTTTTTTTTTTTTTAGAACTGATAAGAACAAGTAACCACACACTAAATATAGCAAAATTCACAATCAAAAGGTCAGTTCAGCCAAACCGACCACACTTTTACAAGTTCCACACAGAAAATATAGAACAATTCCTATCTAGTACTCATGGCACCACAGACAGAGACTGTGATGGCTAGGAGATCCACCTCCAACCGGTTTACGAGGGTCCAGATGCGAAGCGCCTCCTTGCACACCAGACAGGAGTGCGTGCCGCTCTGTTTGTTGAGGTAGTACATGGTTATGGTATTGTCCATCTGGACTTGAACGACCTGATCCCGGAGCTGATCAGTAAAAGCTGACAGTGCCAGTCCGACTGCTCTGAGCTCCAACAGGTTCATGTGGCATCGGGACTCCTCAGGGGTCCAGAACCCATGGTCTCTTTTCCCCATGTGGGCTCCCCAGCCCATAAGAGAGGCATCGTTCGTAAGGATGACCACTGGCTCGGGGCGGACAAACAGGATCCCTTCCTGCAGCCAGTCTGGGGTGGTCCACCACTGGAGAGCATCCCACATCTTCTGGGTTACAGTGATCAGCTGGTCGAAGTGACCATATCGTTGAGTCTACTGGGCAGCCAGCTCCCATTGGAGGGGTGCATGTGTCACCGGGCCCAACGGACCACTGAGGTGCACACTGCCATGTAACCCAGAAGGCACAGAAAGTCCCAGGCAGGGTACAAGTGTCCAACCAGAAATGATTGCCCATGTCAGGGGAACCGGCACAACCTGATCCGGTGCCAGAAGGGGATCCAGCGTCAGGGCCGGACGAAGGGGCCCTGGTGGTGGGACCCGGTCCGGCATCGGGGCCAGAAACTGAGGCCGGTCGAAAGGTCCAGGCTGCGGGACTGTTGTCGGGACGTCCGGTGTCTGAACGGGCGCTGGAATCCCAACCGAAGGCAGAGGAGGGGCCTCCACGGTAAGGCCAGCTGGCTGAGGAGGAGCCTCCTTCCCCTTGACCCCAAGAGGGGAGTGAGAAGATGACCCCAAAGCACAGACAATGTCAAGGGGTTCTCCACTATCATTGCCAGAAGTACCTGCAGGAGTAGTAAAGAGTATGGGCAAAGGAAGGAGAGAGCGAGAGGGGCTTTCTCCTTCTGGTTCCGCTGGATGTCGGTTGAGGCCGTTAGGCCCTGATGGGGGAACTGCACCCGTGCAATCATCAGGGACGGCCGTCTTAGCTGATGGAATCAGGCTGCTGGGGGAGGAGTCACCGACTGGCTTATCGACTGGTACTGAGTGAGTACCCGCAGCCTGGGTAGTCGACTTATCGGCTGCTGCGCGATCCCTAGAGGAGCCGGAGGTCAACTTATCGGCTGTGGCGGTGTGGTCATAAGAGGAGCCGATGGCCAGCTGACCCGCTATAGTCTTACCAGACTTACCTTCCGATTTTCTGGGTGACGGCTGGGCCTTGCTTGTCGAGGTCTTCAAGTCGTCCATGGAGCGCTTCCGCTCCCTGGATTTCTCCTTATGCTTCCTGGAAGGAGAAGATTTTTTTAGCAGAGGACTCTCTCAAGCAGTCCAACTTCTTTTCAAGGGAAGCCCGATGGGCTTTTAAAAGATGGGCCTCCAAAACCTGCTGTCTCCTTTTCTTTGTGGCCTGACTGAAGGTCCAGCACTCCGGGCAGGAGGAAACAGGATGGTCCGAGCCTAAACAGAGGATGTACTTGAGGTGACAGTCTTTGTGCGGGATCCGCATGCCACAAGACGAGCACTTTTTCTTGGGTGAAGACATCAAGAAATAAATTGCAAAAAGGCGAGGAAAAACCGCACAAGAAACTTTCACGACGATCGCTAATGAAAGTCTGCAATGTGACTGACACGAGGAGACGGCGGCGGGGACCGCCTCATACAGTCACACTGACGCCGGTCATGTGACGGGTATGTCCCATCAGGTATTGCTAGAAAAGTCTGCCGCGCAGCCCGACGCCAAGTGGTGTCAGTCCTATATGTGATGACCTACTGAAGGAACCCTCTCGAAGTAAGATCTTGGAATTATTGTCAATAACACCCTCAAGCAACGGAGTCAGTGCAACAAGTACTATGGTAAGGTAAGTAGGACCTGGCAGCCATCTCTGCATACCGGGCACAGGCTGGTATGCTGATGGTGGAATAGGAGAAGGTGGTCAGGTGCTTCTTTAAGGACCATGACCACTTAAACCTGCCAGTGCATGAACCACCACTACCTTGGGATCTGCTGCTGGTACTGGCAGTGGTCATGGGCAAGCCTTCTGAGCCTATGCACAAGTGTGAGATGTCACACCTGTTGTGGAAAACCATCTCTGCCAGAAGGATCAGTGAACTCCTGGTGTGCTCAGTGTAGTCTCATAGATACATACATAGATACATAGACAGTGTCGGCAGATAAGGGCCTATGGCCCACCCAGTCTGCCCATTTAAGTCTGTAAGTTCAGTTTATGTTTTCCAAGAAGTCTGTTGCCCCTTACCCCGACCTCCAGAATTCCTTTATGTCTATCCCATGCATTCTTAAATCCCGTGATTGTTTCAGCCCCCACCACTTCCTCTGGCAGGGTGTTCCACTTGTCCACCACCCGCTCCGGTGAAGAAATTCTTCCTCACGTTTCCTCTGAATCGTCCTCCCTCCAACTTCATCCCATGCCCTCTAGTCCTGGAACATCTTTTTCGCTTAAAAATAGTGCATTCCTGCACCCTGTTCCTCCCTGTAAGATACTTGTATGTCTCTATCATATCCCCTCTCTCTCTCCTCTCCTCCAGGGAGTACATGTTCAGTGCCTTCAACCTGTCCTCATAGGACTTGTGATGCAATCCATGCACCATCTTTGTTGCCCTCCTCTGAACCTTCTCTACCCTGTCTATGTCCTTACGTAGGTAAGGTCTCCAGAACTGCACAGTGTACTCCAGGTGCGGCCTCACTAGTGTCTTGTATAGTGGAATTATGACCTCCCTTTTCCTGCTGGTGATGCCCCTGCCTATGCATCCCAGCATCCTATTTGCTTTACCTGCTGCCGTGTCACACTGTTTCCCTGCCTTGAGGTCATCAGAGATGATAACCCCAAGATCCCTTTCCTGCTTGGTGCATGCTATATCCTCACCCCCCAACTGATATATTGTGCCAGGGTTTTTGTGCCCCATATGCATTATCTTGCACTTCCTTGCATTGAAGTTCAACTGCCAAACCCCTGACCATTCTTCAAGTTTCTGCAGGTCCCTTCTCATTCTGCCTACACCCTCTGGTGTGTCTACTCTGTTACAGAGCTTTGTCTCATCAGCGAACAGTGAAATTCTGATTTCTAGGTCCTGCGCAATGTCACTGATGAAGATATTGAATAGTACCGGTCCCAGCACTGATCCCTGTGGTACCCCACTGGTCACTCTTCCCTCTGTGGAGTGACAGCCATTTACCACCACTCTCTGTGTCCTGCTGCCCAGCCAGTTACCTACCCACCGCACTACTGTCCTGCCCACACCCATATTCCCCAGTTTGTGCAATAGTCTTCTATGTGGCACAGTGTCAAAGGCCTTGCTGAAGTCCAGATAGGCCATGTCCACTGCCCTCCCTGATCCACCTCCCTAGTCACCCAGTCAAAAAATTCAATGAGGTTGGTCTGACATGACCTTCCCTGGTGAAACCATGCTGCCTTGGGTCCTGTAGTCCATTGACAACCAGATGTTCCACCAATCTCTCCTTCAGTAGTGCTTCCATGATTTTCCCCACTACCGAGGTGAGGCTGACTGGTCTGTAGTTCCCTGCTTCCTCTTTGTTCCCACTTTTGTATAAGGGGACTACATCTGCTATCCTCCAGTCTTTGGGTACCTCCCGTCTCTAGTGATCGGCTAAACAGGATAGCAAGAGGTTCAGCCACCACCTCTCTTAGTTCTTTAAGGACCCTGGGGTACACCCCATCTGGCCCCATTGCTTTATCAACTCTTACTATTTCCAGTTCCTTCAGGACCCTTTCTCGTGTAAAGGGACTTGTGTCCATTTCTGCACCATTCTCACCCCTTGTACTCCGTTCAGACCCATTACCCTCCTCTTCCTCAGTAAAGACTGAGCAGAAATACCTGTTCAATATGTCAGCTTTACTGTTGTCATCCTCCACACAGCCCCCATCCTCCCCTTCAGTCTCACTATCCCTCCCTTTGCCTTTCTTTTTTCACTTATGTACCTGTAAAAGGTTTTATCCCCTCTACCCACTGATTTTGCAATGTGTTCTTCTGTCTGAGCTTTGGCTTCCCTTACTGACCTCCCTGCTCCCTTTGCTTCTCCTGGTACTTCTCCCTATCCCCTTCTGCCTGTGTCTTTTTGTATTTCCTGAATGCAATCTTTTTGGCTTTCACTTTCTTTGCTTCCTCTTTGGAAAACCATAATGGTCTCCTCTTCCTTGCTCTGGTAATCCCCATTTTAAATACTTCCCACTGTTCCTCAACCCCTGATTCCTGCTCCATTCCCCTTAATGCCTCTTTCAAGTATCTCCCCATTTTCCCAAAGTTTGCCCCCCTAAAATCCAAGGTACGTGTTTTTGTGTGGTTTGGTTCTGCTCCTTCTGTGATTTCAAACCACAGTGACTGGTGGTCACTGTTCCCCAGGTGCTCCCCCACTCTTACCCCCATCACACTGTCCCTGTTTGTGAGAACAAGGTCCAGTATTGCCTTCTGCCGAGTTGGTTCCATGACCAGTTGCTTGAGGAAGGCACCTGAAGGAGTCCAGGATAAATCTGCTCCTAGTTGATGCTGCTGCTGGGATGCTCCAGTCCACGCCTGGAATATTGAAGTCTCCAACCAGTACTACCTCACCTTGTCTGCCATCCTCTGGATGGCTAGCATCAACTCCTATCTGTTTCTTCCTCCTGGGCTGGTGGTCTACAGACCACACCTGTGCGGATGGCTGGCCCCATTTTCCTTTCCAGCTTAACCCACAGTATCTCTGCCCCATTTTGTTCCTCCTGGATCTCTGTGGCCCTTATGTCATTTTTCACATACAGTGCCACTCCTCCTCCCTTCCTGCCTGCCCTGTCTCTTCTGAATATGTTGTAGCCAGGTATGGCTAACTCCCAGTCGTGGCTATCATTACACCAGGTTTCAGTGATGGCCACAATGTCCAGGTCTGACTGCACCATGACAGCCTCCAGATCTTCCATCTTGTTGCTAAGGCTCCTGGCATTTACACACATGGCTTTCCATGATTTGACCTCCCTAGACTGTTTCGCTGTTCTACTCCAGCCCCTTCCTTGGTTGTCCTTTATCCCTGGTTCACCTTGCTGTCTGCCCTTCTGCTGAATTTTGCCCCTATTCTGCCTATCCACCTCCTGGGTGCTAATCTCCATCTTTTGCACACTGCTTTGCAGAGACAGCAACTCCTCTGGTTCACTGATTCCACTGCTAGCTGTGGGGGGTGAGCAAGTAGGTGCCCTCCTTGCTGGCCTGTCACCCCCCTTTGCTAGTTTAAATGCTTGTCAATGTAGCATTTAAACTTATCATTGAGTGCTTGATTCCCTCCAGGATGGATGCAGGACGCCAGGCTTGAACAAACCTCCATCCCTCCAGGTGGGTCCCCAGTCACCAATGAATCCAAACCCTTCCTCACAGCACCAGTTCTTCAACCATGAGTTAAAATTCCTGGTGTATGCACCCTATGCTCTCCCTTGCCTCTCACAGGTAGTACTTCTGAGAAAGTGACAGAAGTAGCTACTTGCGTGAGACCCCTCCCCAATTTCCTAAACTCTTCCTGAACTTCCTTTGGCTCCCCATTTGCCAGGTCATTAGTACTTAGGTGGATAATGACATCCAGCTCACCCTCCCGTCTTGCCTTCCCAGTGATCCCCAGGATCTTCCTTCCATCCTCCATGCCGTGGCACCTGGTAAGCACCTCACCTCCCTGTCCTCCCCCTCCTGTGTTCCTAGCTGGATCCCTCTTATGATGGAGTCCCCCACCAGGATTCGCTTCCTTCTCCTCTGGGGTCCACTGCTCTCCCCGCTGAGGTCACCTCCTTGGCTAACCTCCACATCCTTTCCTTCCATTTCTCTGGGTACCTCTATTTGGTTGTCTCCTTACTTTGTTTTCCAATGGGACAAGGCCATCCTTTGCCCCCACACAAAGTTCCTCCCAAAGGCTGTATCGGAGTTTCACCTTGATCAGGTGACTAACTCACTGGTATATTTTAACAACCCATCTTCGGAGGCCAACCGTTGGCTCCATACTTTGGACCTGCGGCAAGCGCTCTCTTATTACAGCTGGAGCTCAGGGTGAGGCTCTCCAGCTCTTTGTCGCATACGCTGACGCTGCACATGGCAGCAAAGCAGACGATTGGCAGAGGACTGTTTCCTGCATCAACCTCTGCTATAGGTTGACTGGTAGGGAGCCCCATGTAGGGCTTAGGGCTCATTCCACCAAGCATACCACTGCCTTGGTGGCTGCTCTCAGGGACATCCTCATACAGGAGATCTGCAGGGTGGCTACCTGGAAGTCAGCACACACCTTCGTCTCCCATTACCATTCCTTCCATCTCCTCAGCAATATCACTAATGAAAACACTAAAGAGGATGGATTCCAGTGCTGAGCCCTGCAGCACCCCACTGGTCACTCCCCATCATCTGATTAAGTGCCATTTACCACCACCCTCTGTCTCCTATCTCTTGTGTGTTAACCAGTTTCTAACACAATTCACCAGTTTGGATCCCACAGCCACGCTGCTCAGTTTCTTTATCAGCCTCCTGCTTGGAAGGAACAGTGTCAAAGGCCTTGATGAAGTCCAGATAGGCCACATCCACTGCTTTGCCCTAATCTATTTCCCTGGTCACCCAGTCAAAGAAATACAACAGATTTGTTTGGCATGAACGCCCCCACACCGGAATCCATGCTGCCTGTAGTCTTGCAACCCACTAGATTCAAGATACTCCAGCAGCTTTTCTTTTACATAGAAACACAGAATTTTACAGCAGATAAGAACAATACGGCCTGTACAGTCTGCCCATTTCCCTACCCAGTGTCAGCCCAGATCCTATTTGATCTGTAGCTCGCCTGCTCTGCCCAACTGCAGGGTGCTCCTATGCTTATCCCATGCACTCTTGAACCTCCTGTATTGTTTTTGCTCCCATCACCTCTGCTGGAAGACTGTACCACTGTTCCACTGCCCCTTCTGTGAAAAAATACTTCCTAACATTCCCCCTGAGCCTTCTTCCCTCCAGCCTCATGTCGTGTCCCCTTGTCTTTGTGCAATGCTCACTCTGAAATATGCTTCCCTTCTGTACCCTATTTATATCCCTAAGGTACTTGAATGTCTCTATCATATCCACCTCACCTTTCTCTCCTCCAATGAATAGATGTTAAGGTCCCGGAGTCTTTCCTCATAAGGCTTCTGGTGCAGCCCATGTACCATTTCTGTCACCTCCTCTGGACTGCCTCCATTCTGTCTATGTCTTTCCTGAGATGCGGTCTCTAGAACTGGACATTGTACTCCAGATGAGGCCTCACCAGTGAGCTGTACAGTGGCATCACCACCTCTTTCTTTCTTTCTGCTGGTCATGCCCCTTCCTATGCACCCCAGCGTTCTGTCTGCCTTGTCACACTTTTTGGTCGCCTTCAGGTCCTCAGATATAATAATCCCCAGCTCTCTCCTTCCTTGTGGTGGCCAGAGCCCCCCCCCAAAAAAAATCCTGTATTCCTCTCCTGGATTTCTGTGCCCCAGGTGCAGTATCTTGCATTTTTAGCACTGAAACTCAACTGCCATACCCCTGACCATTCCTCTAAAAGCACAGATCCTTTCTCATTTTTTCCACCCCTTCCGGTGTGTCAACTCTGTTGTAGATAATTTTCAGGACTCGTGGCTGAGCCTTTTAAGGGACGAGCCCAGCCGCTCTCAGCATACTTGAGACTTACTTGCAGAGGAGCAGGGGGACTGCACAGGCCACATCGGCGGACTGCTCTTCTTGGGGGTCCAGAGGGACGATGGTGGGCCTTTATAGGGACAAGCCCAGCCTCTCTTGGGACACTAGTTTGCCACCCACCCACCCCAGCCCCAACCTCTATTAAATGCTCGGAGGAGGAGGAGGGGCCAGTTGGAGACTGGTCAGATTAGTGGGGTGGCTATACTGGGGTTTTCTCCAGTCGTGATTCTGACTATTCTTGGAACTGTTAGGGGATGCAACTCTGTTCATGCTCTTTTATTCTGCTTAGTAGCTTGGTCCAAGAGCTGTGTTTTTAATTTCACGGGCTACATCGTCCCATATGGCTGGCTGTAGAGGATTGAGGGTAGGTCTACCTGGGGGTGGGGACCCAGTCGAGAGTGAACGTCCAAGAATGTTTGGAGAGGGCCTTTGGGGGTGGCCCCCAGACACCATGGCAGGCATCTTTGGCAGGAATGTAGGGTGCATTGGCTGCGGTGCAGCCATGGTCCTAAACTGGGCCTGGAGGGAGGAAGGTTGCACAGTCTGTAGGAAATTATTGCAGATCGGGGGGAACCTGACTGGGCATGAAGGAAACTGGAGTTGTTTTGGGGGAGAATAAACATGTCTGGGAGGGCTGGTAGGGAGCAGGAGGGCAGTGATAGAGTGCGACCTGGATCTATTTCACCAGGCAGGCGTGGAGAACTTATGGGGCATGGGCTAGTAGCAAAGGGGGTAGCTACCTGGGAGGTAACCAGTAGATGAAAAGAGGCCAAATCATAGGAGGCGGTGGGGGACAGGTGGGTTGGGACTGACAGGGTGCATACTGGAGGAGCGGATAGCGGGAAATCTGGACAAAATAAGGAGGCTGGCTTTTAGCGCTGTAATAAATTGGAGCCACTGAGTAAGTTGGTTGGAGAGGATGTGGTGAGGGCAGTAGAGGAGGAAAAGGACAGTGGAGGAGAGAGGGATATGATGAATCGGATAAGGGTGGGCATTGGTAATTCAAATAAGTATGCTAGCAGGGGAAGGGCAAATCAAATGTCAAAGAAGGAGAGGGGGGAACCAGCAGAGAGAAGGTGTGGAGACTGCAAGTCAACTCAGTGAGAAAGGAGGAGAGATTGAGATGAGAGAGTGGCGTCCTTCGAAGGGGGAGGATCATACCACAAAAGGCCCAAAGGTAAGGGGGACCTGCAGGTGGGCATGAAAGGGGGCCAAAGGAAAGGGCAGGCAGTAGGAGGGGGTGATGGTGATAGGAATGCCGTGTTTGGGGGGGGACTGGAGAGGTGGGAGCTGGAAGGGGGGAGGAGGTCAGAGAAAAAGGCTCAACTAGGGTAGGGAGTCGGGTGGAGTCTAAACTGGGGGAGTCTGGGAACTCAGTTATAAAAGGTGCAACAAGAGGGGTAGGGCAGCTAGAGGTTCTCTTGTAGAGGGTCCAGAGGGAAGCCAAGGGGAAGTGGTCTCGAGGAGAGGGGATGTGACGGGCATGGAGGGGGAGTCCAAAAAGGAGGTGCACAAAAGATCAAGGGGGACACGAAGGTTCTCCTGCTGGTGGACTCCATGATCAGGGGTATTCAATGGGCGGGGCAGGGTGAGGGAAAATCCAGTCCAGTTAAGGTAGTGGGCATTTCCGGTCTGACTGTGCATAGGCTGAAGTTTATGGTGTATGAGCTGCCGAGGGACTGTGGAGGATCACAGGACTTCCTGATTTATCTGCAAACAAATGATATTGAGGGGAATAGTGTGCTGGAAATTCAGGTGAGGTTCTGAGAACTGGCCAGGGTCTGTCATGACAATGGATGCACAGTCTCCTTCTCGGAAATCCTGCCAGTACCAAGGGCCACTGTGGAGAACAAACAGAAGATCAGGGAGATTAATGACTGGCTTGGGCAGTGGGGTGAAACACAGGGGAATGGGGTGTTGGGAGACTGGGGGGTTGGGAGACAAGGTACTGTATGCCCGGATAGGCTTCACCTAAATCCGGTAGGAAGGAAGTTCTCAAACAGGGGATGATGGATTTCATTCAGGCTAGATGGGGTTTAAACTTATGAAGGGGGGCACTGCCGGGCTGATCCAGCCATCCATACCACTGGTAAGACTGGCCTGGAACCCCACAGAGGGGGAACAGACAGTACCCTAGGGGAGAAGTGTGGACGGATGTATGAAAGATCTGGGGAGGATATGGTAAAGAGGTGGTAGGGACAAGGGTTGGAGGGTGGCTTTAATAAATGCCAGGAGCCCGGGGAATAAAATGCCTGAGTTCCAGGCCACGCTGTTTGAGGGTGGGGTGGATGTAGCAGGGGTCACTGAAACTTGGGCCACCCCTGGCCATGACTGGGACCTTAATCTGAGTGGGTACCTTGTGCTAAGGAAGGACAGAAAGGTGGGCAGAGGGGGAAGAGTAGCAATGTTCATTAGGGATAACATCGAGATTATGAGAGTGGAGGAAGCAGAGGGCAACGCGGAGGCCCTATGGGTCACCTTGCAAACCCCCGTGGGAGGGAAGATCAAGTTGAGGGTGGTATATAGACCCCCAGGACTAGCGGAGGACCTGGAGGATTGCCTGTTGACTAACATTAAGGGGCAGTGTGGACTAGAAGGGGAAGGAGTGGTGTTGATGGGGTACCTTAATGTGCCAGCTACTGATCGGGGTACTATGACGTCCATTGTAACCAAGGAGCAAAAGCTGCTGGATGGCTTCCTGGACGTGTTCCTCAATCAGCAGGTGATGGACCCAATGAGGGAAGGTCATATCCTGGATGTGGTTTTAGCGGATGGGGATCTTGGACAAGATCTGGTTGTGGAAGAACCCCTGTCTGGTAGCAACCACAACACAGTTTGGTTTTGGTTTAAACTGGGGGGAAGGGGGATCATTCAAGGACAATAGATAGTTGATTTTAGGGGGGGGCAGACTTTCAGAACATGGGGGACATTCTCAAGGGGCATTTGCAGGAAATAAAACCAGGTTTGGACATGGAAGGTAGGTGGGAGATCATAAAGTGGGGGCTACAAGAGGCCACCAGGACCTGTACAAGAGTAAGCACAAGGGCGGTAGGTTTCGGAAACCATGCTGGTTGACCAAGGAGGTCCAGGAGGCAGTAAGGGAGAAGAAGGCTGCCTACAGTAGGTACAAAAAAATGAGAGGAGAGAGGGATAGAAAAAATTATCGCCTTGCAACCAGGAAAGTCACCAGAATGTTGAAGGTGGCAAAGGCCTGGAAAGAGCAGAGGCTGGCGCAGGGGATACGGGGTGGAAAAAAGGGGCTCTTTATGTATATTGGTGAGTGGAGGAAGATCAAGGGCCAGCTCAGTAGGTTGAGAACAGCTTGGGGGGGTGGGTGGAAGGGGCTGGTGAGAGCAGGCGGAGGTACTGAATGAGTATTTTGCCTCATTGTTCACTAGGGAGGAGGCTGGGGAACTTCCAAAAAAAGGGCTGAGGGACACAGAAGGTGCAGCAGACCTGACTATTGGGGTACCTGCAGAAGAACAAGCCGCTGGGGAAGTAGGCCAGGGTTGAGTTATCAGGCTGGTTCTGCTGAATGGGGTGGGAGGGGGAGGAGAACAGATGCTGATGTTCTTAGTGATCAGGTGTGGGATGCCTTCCAGTGCCTAAAAAAGGATAAATCTGGGGCCTCATGCTATTCATCCCAGAGTACTGAGGGAGTTGGATGTTTTGGTTGCACCATTCACGGATCTGTTCAACTTGTCGCTCCAGACAGGGAGGGTGCCAAGGGGCTGGAAGCAGGCGCATGTTGTGCCCATCCATAAAGGGGGATTGAGAGAAGAGCCAGGAAACTATACACCCATCAGTCTGACAGTTGTGGGAAGGTAGTGGAGAGCATACTTAAGGAAAGGCTGGGAGGTTTCTTGGAGGAGATGGGTTACCTGGATGACCAGCAGCATGGGTTTGTGCCAGGCAAATAGTGTCAAACAAACCTTGTAGTGTTCTATGAGTGGGTGACATCAGCACTCGACAGGGGGGAGACCAGCGGATGTACTGTTCCTGGACTTCAGCAAAGTATTTGATTTGGTCCTTCACATTGGCCTAAGGGAGAAGCTGGTGGGGATGGGGGTAGACCCACTGACGGTTAGGTGGGTTGGAACTTGTCTTTCAGGTCATACTCAGCGGGTAGCGGTCGGAGGGGAGGTCTGGTCTCCTAGGGAGGTCATAAGTGGGGTCCCACTGGGATCAGTCCTGGGGCCACTCCTGTTTAACGCCTACATCTCCGATATTAGAGAAGGTATTGGGTGTGAAATGAGTCTCTTTGCAGACGACTCTAAGCTGGGGGCTATGGTGGAGGGGAGATTGGCCCTGTAAGAGGACCTGGATACTCTGGATAGGTGGACCTGCACCTGGAAATTGAAATTTAACTCCTTCAAGTGCAATGTGCTACACCTAGGGCGGGAAAACCCCAACTATGTGTACACCCTGGGGGGGAATTATTTGCAGGTCACTGCAGGGGAAAGAGACCTAGGAGTCTTGGTGGATGTTAACATGAATAATTCAGAGCAGTACAGGAGGGCTGCAGTCAGGGCAAATAGGATGCTGGGATGCATCGCTAGGGGATTACCTCAAGGAACGGAGAGGTGATTTTGCCACTGTACAAAGGCCTGGTTAGACCACATCTTGAGTACTGTGTGCAGTTCTGGAGGGCGCACCTAAGGAGGGACATCCAACTCCTAGAGAGGGTTCAGAGGAGAGCAACCAGAATGATCCGGGGCCTGAGGGGATATGACATAAGACGAATGACTAGGGGAACTCAACCTGTTCTCGCTGGAGGAGAAGAGGGACCGGGGGGGACATGACTGAGGTCTTCAAGTACCTCAGGGGAGTAAACAAGGTAAGCCAAGATAGGATCTTTTGACTGAAGGAGGGTGGGATCACCAGAGGACACAGTTGGGAGATTCAGGGTGGTAGGACTAGGAGGGAAAGGAGGAGGAGGCACTTCACTGAGAGAGTGGTGGAACCATGGAATGCGCTGCCTGGGGAGCTGGTACAGGCAACTACGGTGGAGGGATTCAAGAGAGGGTGAGACAGGTATAGGCAAGAGGTGAAGCAGAGGCTGGTTTGCCCGGGGGAAGGGGCAGGACTGGGTGATGAAGTAACAGTGGAAGGAGACAGATACAGGGCTGCGGTACCCAATCAGGGTGCTGAAGCATGAGCAGATTTGGTAGACCAATAGGCCTAATCTGCTGGCGTCTAGTATGTTGTTATGTTATGTTATATAGTGTATGGTGGAATGCAGTTGTGTATGGAAATTCATACACCACAAAAATTGTTCTGCTGCAGTGTGACATCCTCACTAGCGAGCGACTTTTGTTCTGCGTTAGTGAGATATCGCCTGAGGGCTACAGCAGTTGTGGATCGAGGCCTCGGCAAAAACAGAGTGAAAATATGTAAAGGTGAGCTTTTTGTCTTTTTTGGGCACCAGACACTATGAAGAACAGTGTGTGGTTACCCAAACACTACTCGGCTATTCTTTCAGCTCGTAGATACAATGCCAACTTGTAGACCTCTCGAGCTTCGCTCTCGAGGTCATCAGTCGGCATTGTATCCACTCAGTAGAAGAATAGCCTTGTAGTGTATGGATAACCATACACTATCCTATATGTTATGTTATGCTATGTTAGATCTTGGTGTCATCTGCAAACAGGCATGCCTTTCCCTCCAGCCTCTCTGCAATGTCACAAATGAAGACACTGAATAGGACTGGCCCCAGCACCGATCCCTGTGGCACCCTGCTAGTTACCTCCCTCTCTTCGGATTTCATGCCATTTGCTACCACCCTCTGGGTCCTGTTCTTTAGCCAATTCCCAACCCATTTTACCACCGTAGGGCCCACTCCCAGGTTTCTCAATTTGCTTATCACTCTGGGACGGTGTCAAAGACCTTGCTGAAGTCCAGGTAAGCCACATCCACTGCCCCTCCCTGACCTACCACCCTGGTCACCAAGTCAAATAAATCTATTAAATTAGTTTGACAGTACCTTCCCGTCAAGAATCCATGCGGCCTTGGATCCTGTGCCCCACCAGCCTCCAGAAACTTCACAGTCCTCTCCTTAAGTAGGGACTCCTTTAGCTTCCCCACCATTGAGGTTAGGCTTATAGGTCTGTAACTGCCTGCCTCCTCTCTACTTCTGCTCTTGTGGAGAAGGACCACCTCTGCCCTCCTCCAGTCCCCAGATACCTCCCCTGTCTCTAGAGATAAGCTGAAAAGAACGGTCAGTGGACCTGCCAGTACGTCCCTGAGTGCCTTTAATACTGTAGGTTGGATCCCAACAGGTCCCATTGCTTTGTCTGTTTTTATTTGTCAGAGTTCCTCTAGGACTCTTTCCACAGTGACTTGGCTGGTGTCTGCCTTTCCCCCCTAAATACCTATCCTCGTGAGGTTTGGTTCCTCATCACTACCACCCCCACCCCCGGTGAAAACTGAGCAAATGTATTTGTTCAGTATCTCAGCCTTTTCTAGGACATCCTTGTCGTCGAGGCACAGGTCAGGAAGCATAGGAAAACAAGGAGCAGTTTCAAAATTCACAAATAGCATTTTAGGTTTTTCAATAACTGCAAAAATAAAAATAAAAAAAATTAAAAATATTCAGTATAACTATTTACAAAGGCAGTACAAACAGAGACACTAAGTCCTTTTTCTGAGTGTATCTCTTAATTCCTAGTTTCAGTCTCTCACTCTCCTTGTCTCTCTAGCAAAAGCATTGCTGCTATTTTTATGAGTCTTTGTCTGGGAACTCGTTAGGAGAGTCAGATTCTCACAGAATGTTCTTGTCAGTTATGTTCCTTGCAGGTGCAGCAAAACGGTACATGGTGCCCAGAACCTTATTGACAACTCTGCAAAGAGCTTAAAAACTGCATCTCAGGTAAACCCCTTCAGTTCCAAATAGCTTTTTGCAATCATTTCAATAGTATAACTATATACGGTATTAAACAAAGGGATCCCAGTATCAGTGACATTTCCATATCAAGATTCACATATATTTTTTATAACTGCAGATATGCAAGGGGGAAGAAAAGACAGAACAGCAACTGGAGGCAGAAAGACAGCGAGAGGAGAACTGCGAAACCATTGGGAGTGATCAGTTCCTAGGTCTCACAAGAAAATTTGGTTGTGCAACTAGACAGAGACAGAAAAAGAGTATAGAACATACCGTTGCGTTTAAACTCTTTCTGCATAACAAATGAGGCAGAGCCTTAGTCAACCCTGTCAAAGTCCTCCACCCACTCTTGTCCTTCCTTCTTCAGCCTAATGATACAATTTCTGGCCTTCTTCCTCTCGCTAATGTATTTCAGCAAGGTGTCCATTAATTTCCCACCACTGGAGTCAGACTGACCGGCCTTTAGTTGCTACCCTTTTCCCTGTTGATGCTGTTATGCAGAAGGACCATGTTTGCTGTTCTCCAGTCCTCCACAGCCACACCTGTTTCCAGTCAGCTGTTAAATAAGGCTGTCAGTGGAACAGCTACATCCTCCCTAGTTTCCTTTAGAACCCTTGGATGTATCCTGTCCGCTCCCATAGCTTTTCCCACCTTTAGAGCTGCTAGTCCCTTCCGTATGCTTTCTTCCTAAAATGGACTTGCGCCTACCCTACCATTTCTGCTATTTCCTGCTGGTACTTCCCACCTCCTCTTCTCCACTGTAAATACTGTGCAGAAATACCTTTTCAGGATGTCTGCTTTTTCTTGGTCCTCTTCTGCACAGTTTCCCCCTTCTGCCCTTCTAATCCCTGCTATCTTTCCCCTTGTCTTCCTCTTCTCAGTTATATATCTGAAGAAAGTCTTATCCCCAGGTGACCCCTTTGGTGAATCTTCCCTGACTGTGCCTTTGCTCCCCCTCACCATCTTGCCTGCTTCACTCCGCTTTACTAAGTATACTGCCCTGTCCTCCTTCCTCCGTTTCTCCTTATACGTTCTCAATGCCACCCTTTTTCCGTCACTAGCTTTGTCACTTCCTTAGAAAAACATAATGGTCTCCTTTTCCTTCTGCTTTTACTCACATCCTTCACACAGAGATTAGTTGCTTTAGTTATACCCTCCCTTATTGTTGCCCACTGTGCTCCACCTCTCCTTGGCCGCCCAACCCCCTCAAGTTAGTTTCCAAGGCAGTCCATCATTTCTTTAAATTTAAAATCTAGGACTCTCATACTTTTGTGGTTAGCCTCTGTTCCTGTCTTAATGTTCAAGCACACTATATAGTGATCACTGGTACCTAGGGATCAGTCCCACTGTTACAGCTGCACTGTTGTCCCCATTTGTAAACACCAGGTCCAGCACTGCCCTGTCCCTTCTGGGTTTTGTGACTAGTTGCCTGAGAAAAACCGTGTGTGGGCCTATTCCCTGCGTAAGTTGTCATTAAGAAGGCCCACTCCAAATTTGGCACATCGAAGTCACCAACTAACAGCCCCTCCCCCTTACTTGCCGTTCTGATGGTGGCTTCCCCAAGTGTCTTTCCAACTCCTCACCTTGCACTGGAGACATGTACACTACACCCCAGTATGAAAGGCTCCACAGCCTGTCTCCAGGGTGAGCCACAGAAACTCCAGTCATTTCTTTCCCCCTGGTGCCCCTGTACCTCCATGGCTTTAATTCCCTCCCTCACATATTAAACAACCCCTCCTCCCTGCCCCGTCTCTCCTGAATATAGAGAAGCCCAGTATGGCCATGTCCTAATCGTGGTGCTCAGTGCCCCACAACTTCATAATGCCCACTAAATCTAGGTCAGCCTCCATTATAATGGCTTCCAGGTCTGGAATTTTGTTTCCAAGACTCCTTGCATTAGCACACACAGCTCTCTACTTGTTGCTTCCACCCTATGCGCTGCAGTCTCCCCCTTCCATTCCTGACAGCGTTTTTCTGTGATGATCCCCCTGTCTTTTCAATTTCCCCATTCCTTGACTCTTTGAATCCTTTATCCTCGCTCACCTTGGTTTACCCTCTTTTCTTCTTTAGAACACTGTTGTCAGTCAGGAGATTGCGAGTTTAAACCCTACTAGAGCAAATACTTGCTGTGTGACCCTGAGCAAGTCACTTACCCTCCCAGTGGTCCAGTCCACCCATGTGTCAAAATGGGAAGAAGCAGGCTCGCACTGGAAATGAGATGTTGCATCTGAGCTGGGCTGTCTTGGGTAAACACATTGTTAATCTGGGCTAACCTGGGTAAATAATATTCAGCAAATAAAAAAAAAATAAAACACAGCTGGCAGTCAGTGGCCTTTTATGTCCCTCCACCGGCCCCAGCAGTAGAGGTACTGTGTTCTAGTGGTTAGAGAACTGCTGGAAACTGGCATCTCAGCTGGGCTGTTCTGGTAAACACACTGTAAAAATGGGTAAAGTAGGACCATAGTGGAAACAAGATGTTGCATCTCAGCTGGGCTATCCTGGGCAAATACACTGTCTCGCTGGCAGCATACTAACTGCGTGACCCTAAGCACTAAATCTCCTAGAGCTCTAAGTGCACCCTGCTGCAGAACTTGGCAGAAGCAGGCTTGCACTGAAAATGCAGTGCTGCATCTCAGCAGGGGTTTTCCGGGTTGGAGGCATTGCTTAGTAAGCTGGTGCTCCTTAAGTAAGTTGTGGCTCAACAGTGCTTTTGGTAGTTCACCTCGGAACAGAGAGTGATCCTTACATGACCCTTGGCATGGCTTGTTTTCAACTGTTGCGTAGTGGTGACTCTGGGGAGGGACAGCACTGATTAGGACCTCAACACCTGACTGTTGGTCTATGAGGGCTCCCGAGGACAGGACCCCGATATGAACATCTGCCACCGGTACAGCTCTATGGGGGCTCCAGGCAGTGGGAGCTTTGACATGAACTTCTGCCACCAGATGAGACTATCTGAGGCTCAAACAATTGTATTTTGTTTATATTTCCATCTTTTCCAAATCAGAGTCATCAGAATCATCGGCTAAGGTCTGAATCTTGATCATTACCTGTTCTCTTCTTGATCTCACCTTTTCTTTTAATTTTTCAGAAATTCAGCAATTTGTTGGGCAGACCAGATGGGCCGTGGGGCCTTTCTCTGCTGCATATTTCTGTGTATGTGTGTGTGTCTGTTCAGATTAAAAAAAACAAGCCGAGTTCCCTCGTATATCATAAAACACAATGTCGGGTACTGAACGCACACATTGCTGAGAGTTACATCAGATCCTCTCAGTACTGGAAGAGCTTTTTCCTATGTTCCTACTTTAGTGGAGAGATGTTTCATAGTAAGGATTTATATATGATAATGATAATATGACATATTTCTAAACCAGGTCCAAAAAATGAAAATTACGTATCTACCATAATTCTTGATCTTCTTGGACGGAGTCTCCACCACTCATTCACACTGATGGGAACTACACCGGAGGCACCTGGACCAAGCGGGAGCCAAAAATCTTCAGGAGGGTTGGCGCCGAGGTAGGACAGTGCATGTTTGCACCGTATAGGCTACCCCCGGCGTCGGCCCTCCGACCGCCTCAGTACCTTTTTTTTACAGAGAAGGTGCAGCATAAACTAAACTAGTGAAACTAACCTATATCGGACATAAGATATAGAAACACAGAAGTTGACAGCAGATAAGGACCGCAAGGCCCATCCAGTCTGCCCATTTCTTTTTCTACCTTATAAATGTGCCATCGGCCTTTGCTCTGTCAGTGGCCTATCTATTCATAGTCATTTGTATTGCTCCTTATGCCTATCCATGCCTGTTTGAAGCCCTGCACTGTATTCATAGCCACCACTTCTTGTGGTAAGCCATTCTATCATCCACCACCCTTTCTGTGAAAAGAATTTCCTCACATTCCCTTAATCGGACCCCTCTAATCTCATGCTGTGTCCTCTTGTCCTGCTATTTTTCTTATATTGAAACATGTTAGACTCTTTTCACCTTGTTAATGCCCTTAAGGTGTTTGAATGCCTCGATCACATCACCTCTCTCTCCTCCTTTGCTCAAGGGTATACATATTGAGCTCTGTTAATCTGTCCTCATATGTCTTCTGATGCAGTCCCTGCACCATTTTGGTTGCCCTTCTCTGGACTGCCTCAATTTGGTTAATGTCCTTGTGAAGGTGCGGCCTCCAATACTGCACGCAGTACTCCAGGTGGGGCTAACCAGTGTCTTGTAAAGAGGATTATTACCTCCCTCTTACGACTTCGATACCCTACTAGTACACCCTAACACCCCCTAGCCTTACCTACTGCTTTAGAGGTCTGCTTGGATGATTTCAGGTCATCAGTGATGATGATGCCCAAGTCTCTTTCTTCCTTTGTGACTGTTAGCAACTCCCCTCCCAGCCTATAGGTGGCTTCAGGGTTTCTCTTCCCTATGTGCATGATTTTGCACTTCTTTGCATTAAATCCCAGTTGCCACTCTTCTGACCATTTTGCTAGTTTATCCAGATCTCTTCTCATTCTGCCCACCCATCTGGATCATCTACTCTGTTGCAGATCTTGGTGTCATCTGCAAACAGACAAGCCTTATCCTCTAGTCCATCCTGCAAGGTCACTAATGAAGATGTTGAAGGGACTGGCCCCAGGACTGATCTAAGTACCCACTTGTGACTTGCATCTCTTCTGACTGTATACCATTTACCATCACTCTCTGTTTTCTGTCCATCAACCAGTTTGTCACCCAGTTGACCAACTTCTGACCCACCGAGCCTACCAGCTTATTTATCAATCTTCTATGTGGAACAGTGTCAAAAGCTTTGCTGAAGTCAAGGCAACATCAACTGCTCCCCTTGGTCCACCACTCTGGTTACCCAGTCAAAGAAATCTATGAGATTAGTTTGACAGGACCTTCCTTTGTAAACCCATGCTGTCTTGCATCCTGTGCCCCTATGGATTCCAGGTGTTGCACTATCCTTTCCTTAAGGGTGCCTCCATAATCTTGCCCACTACAGAGGTAGACTGACTGGTCTGTAGTTCCCCACCTCCTCCTGCTACCACTCTTGTGGAGCAGGATCACATGAGCCCTTCTCCAGCCTTCTGGGACCTCTCCTGTGCTCAGAGACTCACTAAACAGTTCTGTTAATGGCTCTGCTAGTTCCACCTTAGCTCCTTAAGTACCCTGGGATGTATGCCATCAGGTCCCATTGCCTTATCCACCCTGAGCTTAGCAAGCTCTTGTAGGACCCTTTCTTTTGTGAAGGGAGTAGTGCTCACCTCCCGCCCCTGTGTCCATGATGTGCTGAGCTGTGGGCCCTGCCCTACCTTCTCTTCAGTAAATACTGAGCAAAAGTATCTATTTAGGATAGATGCCTTTACAGGGTCCTCCTCCTCACATGCTCCCTTTTCTCCATTAAACTTAGCAATACCCCCTCTGGACTTTCTCCTTTCACTAATGTATCTATAGAAAGTCTTGTCACCTTCGTTTACTGTTTGTGCTAGTGTTTCCTCAGTTTGGGACTTTGCCTGCCTTACTGCCTTCCTGCTTCCCTTAGGGCAGTTTGGTATGCCTCCTATCTTCATCCGCTGTGTTCCTTATATTTCCTGAAGGCCAGCCTTTTGGCTCTGACCTTTCTGCTACTGTATTTGAGAAACAAAGTGGTTTCCTTCTTCTTTTGCACTTCCTTTTCTGTCTAACACAATGGGATGTTGTTTCAGTATTGCATCCTTAATGCCTGCCCACTTTGCCTGTACCCCTCACCTGTGTTTCTTTTGCCAGGGCTAGCTTAACTCTGTTGGCCATCTTATCGAAGTCAGCTCCTCTGAAGTCCCATATTTTTGCCTTGGAATGGGATGATTTAGATGTAGTAGCCAAAGTGAACCATACCATGTGATGGTCATTGGCCCCCAGGTGACCTTCTACCTGGAGATCTGTGATCCCTTCCTTGTTAGTCAGTACTAGATCTAGGATAGCCCTGTCTCTTGTGGGTTGCTGTACCAGTTGTTTTTTTTTTTTTTTAAACTTCTTTATTGCACGTTTTATCTTATCCAACAATATACTTACACACATATATCCCAGGGTTACTCCCTGGCCCACATCCCCAAACTGGATATGGCAACCATATACATCCCCACAACTATTTACAGTCACAGTTATATTTTATCAAGGCCAAAAGTTTAGTTCCGTTTTGCCTAATGCCACAATCAATACTATTCCTTGAAAGTTGGCTCTAATCTAGTCTAATTCTTAGCCCAAATTTTTTAATAGTGTCATCCCAACTTTCAAGGCAGGTAGTATCTTCCCGGACAGAACTCTAATAACTGTGTCCCTAGGGGAGAGAGAGAATCCATCCTTACCCGCCAAAAATTAAAACCTGCTAATCCAGCTATAGACCATCTCATGAGAGTATTATGCCTCATTTAATACAAGAAATAACTGTACCAGTTGTTTGAGGCCCTCCCCCTGCACGGAATCCACTATGTGTCTAGTTCTGGCAGATGTTCCTGCTGGTATTGACCAATCTGTATCTGGCATGTTGAAGTCTCCCATTATCAGAACCTCCCCTTTAGCTGTCATGTTTTGTATATCTTCTAACAGTAATGTGTCTATGTCCTCCCCCTGGTCTGGGGGCCTGTAGACAACCCCAGTTCTTATGGCTGTCCCATTTCCTGTTTCCAGGATGACCCACAGTTCTTCTGGCTCCTTATGTGTATTCTGAATTTCTGTAGCTTTGATATTTTCATTGACATACAGGGCCACTTCTCCCCCTTTTGCACCTCGGTCTCTTCTGAACAATACATAGCCAGGTACTGAAGTCTCCCAAGTGTGGTTACTGGTAAACCACGTCTCACTAATTGCTACTATGTCCAGTTTAGCCTCTGACATTATTGCCTGCAGGTCTGGGATCTTATTTCCCAGGCTGTGAGCATTTGTGTACATGATTTTCCACTGGCCAGATTTTGGTGTGTTAATTGTTGGGTGAGGTTTGGCATTACCCCTGTGCATCGTATGGGGAGACAAACCTTTTTTCTTACTTGGTGATGCAAATGAACTGCAAACATGCTGAATCCCTGTTTGACCACTAGCTGAGGGGGGAGGGGTGTTCTTCCCATCTGACGTATGGGGTGCTGCACCCCTCTCCCCATTTGCTAGTTTAAATATTCCAAATGACAAGCATAAGAAGGGTCAACACAACAAAGTCTTCACAGCCCAGCCCAGCCATTTAGGGAGTGAAGGCTGAAAAACATATCAGTGAGCTCGAGGGATGGAGTGTGGGCATGTGAATGAGTGGTGGAGACTTCATCCAAGAAGATCAAGAAATACGGTAGGTATGTAATTTTCATATCTTCCTGGACATAAAGTCTCCACCACTCACTTCCCCTGATGGGAGAGAACCGAGCTCTAAAATAATCCCCCCGAGAAGGGTGGCAGGAGAGAGGAGCTCACTTAGGACAGAAGTCTGTTAAGAATTGTCCTGCCAAAAGATGGATGCTGTCTAGCATGAGCATCCAAAGCGTAGTGCATCACAAAGGTGTGCACAGAGCTCCAGGTAGCCGCATTGCAGATGTCTGCAATGAGCATGTTTAAATTTCTGGCAGCGATGACGCCACTGCCCTGGTAGAATGGGCATACACCCTGCCTTCCAGCTTAACCTGTGCCATGGAATAGCATTGGCGAAGACATGCCACCAACCACACTGAAATATACCTGATGGCAACAGGCTGACCCAGCCGTGTCATGCTGAACGAGGCAATGAGTTGCTTTAACTTGTGGTTCTCTTTTGTTCTGTCGATGTAGAACCGCAAAACTCTAAGATCCAGAGAATGCAGGGTACGCTCTTCATTCTGAAAATTTGCAAGTAGGTCAGAGGAACCAAGAGCTGGTTAATATGGAATTCCGAGACTACTTTGGGAAGAAACCTAGGGCGAGTTCTGATAACCATTTTGTCCTTGTGAAATACTGTATATGGGGGGGTCTGTGACCAGCACATGTATTTCAGACACTCTGCGAGTGGAGGTAATGGCTACAAGGAAGACAGACTTCTAGGTCAGGAACTTCAGCTCACATGCTGCTAGAGGCTCAAAAGGTTTATGCATGAGCATGTCTAGCACAAGGTTAATATCGCAAGCGGCTACCAGTCTCCTGACTGGTGGCCTAGTGTGGAGTATACCTTCAAGGAACCTCTTAACCAAGGATAACTGAGCCAGAGATATAGAGAGTATGGGCTCATGATAGGCTGAAATCGCTCAGAGATGGACCTTCATGGTTGAGTATTGTAGCCCTGTGTTTGACAGGTCTAGCAGATACTCCAGGACTTTGTTAGGTGGACAAGAAAAGGGATCCAGGAAGGACTTTGCATACCAGATGGAGAAACGCTTCCATTTTGCCATATAAGTTTTCCTAGTAGCTGGCTTGCGTGCCGCTAGGAGAATGTCTGAGACTCTATGTGATGTGAGATATCAAATCTACTCAGTACAGGAGCCATGCGTGGAGGTGAAAAGATCTCAGGTTGGGATGGACCACTGGGACCTGGGTCAGCAGGTCCGAATAAAGTGGTAGTCTTCTCGGTGGAGTTTCCGACAATCTGCTGATCAATGGAAACCAAATCTGATGAGGCCAGAAGGGGAGGCGATGAGGATCATTCTGCCCCCTTGCGCCTCCAGCTTGAACAGCACCCTCTGATCAAAGGGAAGAGGAGGAAATGCATACAGAAAGTATCTTGTCTATCGCAGTCTGAATGCATCCTGACAGAAAACGCCAGGTTCTGGATTTCTGGAGCAGAATAGAGGAAGTTTCGCATTGAGTGGGGATGAAAAAAGGTCCAGGTCCGGTGTGCACCACTCTTCGAAGAGCAAATGCATGGTGTTTACATTGAGAGACCACTCGTGAAGGTCCGCTTCCGTACTGCTGAGGCGATCTGCCAGATCGTTCAGTATTCAAGGCAGGTAGACTGCTTGGATCCGGGCTTTGTGCTCTAGGCACCATTCCCACACTCTCATCACTTCCCTGCACAGGGGGTAAGAGTGTGCCCCCCCCGCCTGTTGATGTAATACATTACCGTTTTGTCTGTCTGAAGAAGAATTGCTTTGTGACAGAGGATGTCCTTCAGGGCTCGGACGGCGTACGGGACAACTCTCATTTCCAGGACATTTATGTGGAGTTGAGACTCGGCCTGATTCCACACACCCTGGGTGTGAAGAGTCTAACAGTGGGCGCCCCAGATGATTAGAGATGCATCTGTGGTGATGGTGATCTGTGTCTTCAGTGGAGCAAAGGGAAAGCCTTGAAGCAGGTTCTCCTCGAGTCCACCAGATGAGTGACCATTTTAGAGGTTCCGTCACTTTGAGGTGAAAGGACTGTGGTTGTCTGGTCAGGGACACTGAGTACTGAGCATCCACTGAGCAGTCCTCATGTGAAGATGAGCCAAAAGCACCATGAACACTGATAACGCCATGAGACCCAGCATCCGCTGCATCAAGAGTACTCGGACCAAGTTGTTCTCCTTGATGCAGCGAGTCATCTGGAGGATATCATTTTTCCTGTCCTTTGGAAGGAAGGCTCTTGCTCTGGAGGTGTCCAGGAGGGCCCCTATGAAGAGGAGCTGTTGGGAGGGCTGTAGCTGCGATTTGTCCAGATTCAACAGAACTCCCATGGATGTGAGGAATTTGAAAGCCGTGGCCACAGCTTCCTGCGTCCCTTGTCTGGATGAGCTTGCTAGAAGCCAATCATCCAGATACAGGCACAACTGAATTCCAAGTTTACTGAGATGTGCTGAGAGTACTGCAAAGCACTTTGTAAAGACTCGAGGTGCTGAGGACAGCCCAAAGGGCAGGACTCTGAATTGGTAGTACTGACCCAGAGCCATAAATTGGAGATACTTGTAATGGTTTGGGTGCACGGGAACATGTTGGTAGGCATCCTGCATGTTCTGGCAGGCCAGCCAATTGTTTTGATGAATCAGAGGTAGAAGTGTACTGAGTGAGATCATCTTGAACTTCTCCTTGTAAAGAAATTTGTTTAACTTCCTTAGTGCTAAAATAGGACGCATACCACCTGTTTTCTTTGGAACTAGGAAGTAATGGAAGTAGAAACCTGTGTTCTTTTGATCCTGCAGAACTATTTCAACTGCCCTGTTGTTCAGAAGGCCTTGAATCTTGGAAGCGAGGAGGTCTGTCTGAGTGACAGACAGCTTGGGCTGTCGACTGGGTGGATGATCTGGAAGGATTTCTGACAAATTTAGAGATTAACCATCAGAAATTATTCTGAGAACCCATCTGTCTGATGTGACTGACTTCCACTGGTTGTAAAACTGAGTCAGACGCCCCACTACTGCCGACGAAAAGTCCCCCTCGGACAGTTGAGGTGGGACTTTGGCTGGAATCTCAGAGAGTGGCACTGGGCGTCTTTGGGCCCTGTGCCTTCTGCTGCATTTTCTTTTATGGCTGAGGGGCTTGATTCTTGTTGAAACCCCCTCTGCCTTTACCCCGTAAAGGCTGGCAGTTATGAAACTGCCGACGATTCCCGCCCCGTTGAGGGGCAGTAGGGGCAGATCTTGAATTCTTAATGGCAGTTCTAGTTTTTTGTGTGGCCTCCAGTGCTTGCTCCACCTGTAGGCCAAACAGATAAACTCTGTCAAATGATAAATTCATGACTCTTTCCTGAGTATCATTTGTAAACCCAGAGGTCTGTAACCACAAGTGGCGTCGGGTACAAATCCCTGCCGCTGCTGCCCTAGAGGCAGTGTCAAAAGCATCCATAGCAGCCTTAAGCTGCTGGTTATTGGACTTGATGCCTCTAGTAATGGTCTGAAGAAGCTCTGAAGTACCATCTGACTCCGGAAGAGCTTCGACTGAGGTTTTCAACGAATGCCAGAGGGTATACTCATATTGTGAGAAGCTGTCCTGGTAGCTAGCAATACACATTCCTAAGGTAGCAGCGGCAAAAACTCCCTTTCCTAAGGTGTCGATCTTACGGGATTCTTTTATTTACCAGATGAGCTGTAGATTCCTGAGGGTGTACGGCTTTGTCATTTTCTGCCAAGACCACAATGGTGTCCGCAAAGGCTTGGGAGGCCAGGATTGGTCGATCCTTAGGGGAAGCGTACTTTCTATCTATAGACTTACCTACAGAAGGAATGAGCACCGGGTTATCTCACACCATCGGTGAGCGAGTCTCGAAAGAGGGCTGTACCGGAGGAGTCAATTCCACAAGAATTTCTGGAACATGCAGATATTGAAGGCACAATAGCTTCCCTGGATCCACCTCTTATGTCTGGAGAGACAGGGTGGAATTCTTGTTCTTCAGTAAAGATTTAAAGGACAGGTTCTCAACCAAAGCCTCTGCTAAAGTAGAGGGCTTACTTTCCACTCCAAAGGAAGAATCCTCATTGAAGTAGTTTCTTAATTGTAGATCAGGATCAGGCTCAATACCATCTTCTACTAGACCAGGAGGAATAGTATATGGAGAAAAAGGGAGCAGGAGGAGGCGCTCCTCGAATCGGAGTAGAGAAACCCTACACCTGAGGTGACGCCGGTGCCGAGAGCAGCACCAGACGCCCGCAGGTGACACCACATGGGCGCTCAGGAACCCCAACCCAACCTCCGGGGCACACAAGGATGAAGATCTGAAAACCTGAGAAGGAGGTTCCTGTGCTGGCCCCTGCACCACAGCCATGCGGGGGGGGGGCACAAGAGCGTGGGGTCGACGGCACCGATGGTGTCGTGTGACAAGGCTGACCCAACCGCCCTGCCCGCAGGTTCGAAGTCCCAAGGCCTGAAGGCCCCGGGACCAAATCCGCAGGCTCAGGAAGTCAGGACAACCGCCGAACCCACTGCTTCATAACAGCTGCGCCCAATGATGAAACTGCTCACCAGAGGATCCCCCGCCACCAGGGACAGAGGTTTCAGGTGACCCCGACAATCAACGTGCAGACCAACCAGAGAGCAACCTCAAGCGGTACCGTTTATTTTTCGACCGGTGGGATGAAGAAGAACTTGAGGCTAAGCGGTGCCGGGTTCCGAACAAAGATCGGGAACAGGCCCGCTTCTTTTTGTCCTTTTGGGAGGACCACCCTTCCCCTCCCCCGAGCACTGGACTGCCCATAGTCACACCTCCCCCCCTTGTAGAGGGCGGCAGACCAGACCCAACCCTGCTGGAAATACTGCTTTCATATGAAGTCTTCCTTCCGTCACTGGTCCCCTTCATTGTTGACTCTGTTGAAGGAGGGCTAAAGAAGACTTCTCTGTTCTTTCTTGAAAAAAAGAAAAACTTTTTTTTTTACTAAAATAAACTAAGAATATACTAAAAATTAATCAACTACTGAATGGCTAAGTTGCTGTCGTTTAGACGTGAAGATTTGACCCTGGCGGGTAAGCAACGTAGTCACCGAAGCACACTCGACATTGGGGGGAAAAAGGAACTGAGGCGGTTGGAGGGTCAACACCAGGAAGTTATATGGCTAAGCATGCCCTCATGGCACCACACACGTGTCGCTACCTCGGCACGATCTTCCTGAAGATTTTTGCCCGCTCGGTCCTAGTGCCTCCAGGTAGTTCCTATCAGTGTCAATGCGTGGTGGAGACTTTATGTCCAGGAAGATCAACTGCTAGAAAAAGTGCTGACAGATTCAATTTGATACTGAGCTTCCTTCCAATCAGACGACTTGTATTTAATATCAATAAATCTCCCCCCTTCACCCCAAAGCCTCAGATAAAATGTCATTACTTAACACCTCTTTCCTAAGATCCTCCTGTCTGGAAAATATAACAAGTGATGCAGCTGCAATGATGAATCTTAATCCCTCAGTAAAGTACATCTTTTGAAGCATGACTGTGCAGTGCACCAGGGAGTGTTCTGCATTGTTTGTGCATTTATAAACTGATTCGCTGAGCAATGGTGCTGCTAGTCTTAACAGCGGCCCTGTTTGAACAGGCAGATACAGTAACTGATTTTTTTATTATCATTATTATGTGATCAGGAAAACAGTGTCCCTGCCTGCTGCATCTAATCTCAAATACAGTAGTTATAATTACATGCCATCAGGGTCGGACTGGCCCACCTGGATACCTGGAAATTTCCAGGTGGGCCCACCTCAGTTGGGTAAGTGGTTACCTTCTGAACTCTGAAAACTTTTGCATTTACCTTCTTTTTTCTAATTAAATGGGGTATCTGGGACACTGTTGATAAATGTAAGATGTAAACACAGAGCTAGTGTATCAGATTGAAGTGGAATATTGATATCAGTGTGTCAACCTGGGCCCTCATCTATTGATTTTCCAGGTGGGCCCTTGCATCTTCTTTCCAGGTGGGCCCTCTGTACCCCAGTCCAACCCTGCATGCCATTCAATAAAAAGTTATTTACTCACTAGTATTGTGTCTGTATGATTTATGGGGTTACAAGCTGTGTGAAGGACCTGTAAAGGAATGGGGATCCTGCTGTGAAGTTCATCTTGTCCTCCAGAGCCCACCTAGTCATGACTGGAACTTGCAGGCCCAGACTGGATTCTCTCCCTACCCTCATGCTTCTTACTTTGTTTGGCGGGGGTGTGTGTGGCAGGTGTGATGTAACAAGCTGTGGACCTGAAGCCTCAGGACAGAATCCCATTACTGACACGGGGTCACCATTTAGGGAGGTGAGGCAGACAGCTGAGCTGTGAATCTGGACGTCCTGGCCTAACTCATCCCACTGCTACTAGACACCACTTGTAAAAGTGAGGCAGAGAGCTAAGCTGCTAAAATAGAGACTAAGGCTTGACTCCTCCGGTGTCCCACAACCCTTCCTGCCCAATGCAGTACACTACTTGATGTCTAGTGCATGTCCCTCCCTTCCTCCCTCCCCATACCACGCCATACCATGCCAAGCACAGTCTCATGTTCAGTGGTACATACTCTCCTCTCTGTTCAACATGCCAAGCGACACTTGGGTGCCAGTGTCATGCCCATCCCATGCTAAGCCATGCCTGGCGGCCAGTGGCAAGCCTTCCCAAACTACATACAATGCCAAGCAATCTCTGGTGCCAGTGGTACCCCCTCCCTTACCTTTTCCCAACAGTAAGCATTCCCTCCCTAGTGCCAGTGGTAACCGCATGGTAAAAGTGCTGGGGCCAGATTTACAAAACTTTGTCCCAGCGCAACCTGGTCTGCGCTACCCAAACCGGGTTTTGCATCAAAGTGGCATTCACAAAAGCCTGGTTTGCTCGCTCAAACCGGTTTGAGCCAGGGCAAAGTGTGGAGGGGGACACAACTCAAATGCAGGGGAAGGGACCTGCATATTGAATCTGTCCAATTTACAAAGGATTTGGTCCAGGCAAGGGCTTCGTGCGCGGTCCCCTTGCGTGGAGCAAATACTACTAAGACCTTGATTTCATCCCCCGCAACCTTAGTGGTTGGCAAATGTACTGCATGCACCCCCCCAAAGCGCTGGTCCAACTGTAACAGTTACACCTGGTGTTCAGTGCCCCCCTCCCTGCCCACTAAGTGCCGCCCATTGTTAAAAAATGAAAGTGTTCCTGGTACTAGTGGCTCCAACCCACACCGTGCATCGGCAATTACATTTCCCGTGTCCAGTGGTCCTCCCCCACCCGCTCCATAAATAAACTTTCCCTGTTGTCTAGTGGTTCTCCATCCACCTGATCCCTCTCCCATGCCTTCATCAATATTCTCTGGTAGTCTAGTGTTCACACACACACCCCTGCCAGCCCGATAGATAATACAGACTGTCCCTGGTGGTCTAGCACCCCCCTTCACTGCTCGATGGATTATATTTTCCCTAGTGGTCTAGTGTCCCGCCACCCCACCCCCTCAATCGCCATCCCGATAGAGTATAAAGATTTTTCCTGGTGGTTTAGTGTTTCCCCCTCGCCAACCGCCAGCCCGATAGATAACACACAGATTTTCCCTGGTGGTCTAGTGTTCACCCTCGCCGATCACCAGCCCCATATATAATACAGATTTTTCCTGGTGGTCTAGTGTTCCCCCCTCACCGATCGCCAGCCCGATAGATAATACAGATTTTATCTGGTGGTCTAGTGTGTCCCCCCCGCCAATCTTCAACCCGAGACATAATACAGATTATCCATGGTGCTCTAGTGCCCCACTCCCTCGCCGATCACCGGCCCAATAGATTATAAAGATTATCCCTGGTGGTCTAGTGTCCACCACCCCTGGCTGACTACTGGCCCACTATATTATAAAGATTTTCCCTGGTGAGTTCGGGACCCCCCTCGGATCGCCAGCCTGATAGATAATGAAGAATATCCCTGATGGTCTAGCAGTCCCCTATCACTGATCTGCCTGTATACTACAAGAAAAAGTTTTTCCTGGTGGTGTAGTGGACCCCCCCAACCCTGGCAGGTTGTGACCCGCCATCCCAACCCCCCATATCCTGAACCCAAGCCAGCGGCCGGCACAGCCCTCCTCTCTCCACTACGGCTGTCCGCCAATTGATCTGTCACCGAGCATGTACTGAATACAGTATGTGCTCATTGGCTGTGCTGTCAATGAGCGTGTACTGTACACAGTACTCATTATATATTGGGCCAGTGATGGGGGGGGGGCACTAGACCACCAAAGAATACTGCTGTAGACGTGCGGAGAGGGATCGGGTGGTGGGGGGGGAGGACCACAAGACACGTAGGAACTTACAGTAACAGCAAATCTTCGAGAGAGGTTCCTTCAGTAGGTCATCACATATAGAACTGGTGCCACCTAGCGTCGGGCAACTCGACAGACTTTTCTAGCAATTCCTGATGGGGGACCGCCCATCCATCACGTGACCGACATCAGCGTGGCTGTATATAGTGGGCGGTCCCCATGCCTGCCCTCCAGTTCTCCCGGCGGAGCCAGGAAGAGGCCTAACAGCAGGAGTGAACAGGATTTGGAGTCCCTGTAGGAAACAAAATGAGAGGAAGGAGGGAGGGAAAAATATGACCTACTGAAGGAACCTCTCTCGAAGATCTACTGTCATGGTAAGTTCCTACGTACCTGTACTATCTTACTTCGAGAGGGTTCCTTCAGTAGGTCATCACATATAGAACAGAGTCCCAAGCAGTCCCTCCAAAGAGAGACGGAGAGAAACTAGGAAGGTGGAGAAATAACTCCAACAGAACAAACTGGAATCCAGAATGGACCCAGCCTAGGACAGAAGGCCCTGAAACACAGCTAGGCCGAAACCAGCCCTCCGCCTAGAAGCAATGTCCAAACTGTAGTGTTTGGCAAAGGTATGGACAAAACTCCAAGTGGCTGCAGCACAGATATCAGCCGCAGAAACATTTTGCAAAAAAGCAGCAGAAGCAGCCATGCCCCTAGCAGAATGACCTCTTATGGCACCCGGCAGAGGTTTTTCATACTTCTGGTAACAATACCTAATGCAGTTGCCTAACCATTTGGAAAGACCCTGCTTAGAAACCGGTTTGCCCTTCGATCTGGTGGCAAAAAGATACAAAAAGCTGATCACAGCTACGGAATTCCTTAGTTCGGTGAGTGCAGCACTGAAGAATCCGATGTACGTCCATGGTATGGAGGAGTGCCTCCCCTCTGTTAGAGGGGGACGGAAAATACACAGGAAGCTCTACTGATTGGTTCAGCGTGGCTTCTGACACCACCTTAGGAAGAAACTTAGGATTCGTCCTAAGGACCACTTGTTCCTTATGGAAAATAAGATAGGGCTCCTTGTAAACCAGAGCGTGAAGCTCCGAAATCCTCCAGGCTGACGTGATGGCAACCAGAAACAATGCCTTCCAGGAAAGGAAGCGCAAGTCACAGCTCATAGCCGGCTCAAAAGGAAGAAGGGGGAACTTTTCCAAAACAAAGTTCAAATCCCAAGGTGGAGTTGGGCTGCGGATGGGGGGGTTTCAGATGGATGGTCCCTTTCAGAAAGGTTTTAGAGACTTCCAGCTGAGCCACGGGTTTATCATCCACTAGCTCATGGTACGCAGACACTGCAGAAAGGTGGACATTCAATGAGGAATAGGAGAGACTGGAGTCCGACAAATGTAGGAGGTATTCCGTGACTTGAGGGGCAGAACATGAGAAGGGGTTCCAACCCTTGGCGGTCACCCAAATGGAAAACCGTTTCCACTTCATGGCATAAGTGGATCGAGTAGAGGGTTTTCTAGCCTCAGTGATGACTTGAGTGACCCAGGAGGAGACCCCAAAGCGAGAGATCGCTATGTCTGCAGGAGCTAGGCATGAAGGTGCAGGGTCCTAGGGTCCTGAGCCCCAGATGCACTAACCAACCTTGGTCCTGAGTCAGGAGGTCGTGGGTCACTGGAAGTGGAACTGGTGGTTCCCTTGAAAGCTGTTTTAACAGCGGAAACCAAATCTGTCTCGGCCACAGAGGGGTGATGAGGATCATCTTTGGCTTCTCTGCTTGAAGCGGATCCTCTGGAGAATGGGAAATGGAGGGAAGGCGTACAGAACTTTCCCTGTCCAGGAAAGAGAGAGAGAGCGCGTCGTGCCAGAAAGCACCATGCCCTGGAACATGCGAGCAAAAACTGGGAAGTTTTGCATTGTATTGGGAGGTGAAAAGGTCGATTTCTGGACACCCCCAATGTAGGAAGATGGCTTCTGCTACTTCCTGATGTAATTCCCACTCGTGAGCTAGGGTCAGAGACCAGCTGAGACTGCCCACCAGGACATTTAGAAAGCCTGATACGTGCATGACCATGAAAGCCAGACTGTACTGGACTGCCCAGTTCCACACCTGCATTGCCTCCCTGCACAGGGGGTACAATCGGCTTCCTCCTTGTTTGTTGAGGTACCAAACTGCTGACATGTCCATTTGGACCAGCAGTGATCCCTTGGGAAGGAGGATCTGGAAAGCCTATAAGGAGTAAAAGACGGCCCTCATCTCCCGGACGTTGATATGTAACGTTGCCTCCAAGCTGGACCACAGTCCTTGGGCTTGGTGCTCCCCATCCCATGTTCGGGGCATCTGTGGTTAGGGATGCCGAGGGTGCTGGGTCCTGGAAGGGAAGACCCAAAGAAAGATTGAAGGGATCCCTCCACCAAAGCAATTCCTTCTGAACCACTGAGGAGACCAGTACCGGATGGTCCAGGTCGTCCAGGAGTTGGTCCCACTGCTCGCGCAAGGACCACTGAGTGACCCTCATGATGAACCTCGCTAGGAGAACGGTGGTGATGGAGGCCGCCATCAGGCCAAGAAGGCGCAGGATCTCCTAGGCTAGGATGGTCCTGGAAGAAGCAACTCGAGAAGCCTGACGGATCAGGGTCTCCACCCTGTCTAGAGGGAGGAAGGCTCTGCAATGGACCGTATCCAAGACTGCCCCAATGAACTGAAGTTTCTGGGACGGGGTCATGGAGGACTTGGGAATACTGACAGTAATCCCTAGTCTGTTGAAAAGGTCCAAGGTGAAAGAAAGAGCCTCTAGCAGAGTCCCTGGATGGAGCTGAAATCAGCCAGTCATCCAGGTAAGGGAAAACCGCAATACCCCTGCGGCGTAAGAAGGCCGCGACCACTGCCAGACACTTGGTATACACCTGGGGTGCCGACGAAAGGGGAGCACTCAGAATTGGAAGTGTTCCCCCTGGAACTGAAACTGCAGGAATCGGTGGTGGCTGGGGAAGATGGGGCTATGCTGGTAAGCATCCTGCATGTCCAGAGTGCACAGCCCATGATTCTACAGAAGGAGCGGTAGGAGGCTCTGGAGTTTCAGCATCTGAAATTTTTTGTACTCGACAAACTGATTTAGGTTGCTTAAGTCAAGAATGAGTCTGAAGTCCCCCGTCTTTTTTGGAACCAGGAAGAAAAGGGAGTAAAACACCCTTCCCCTTTGCCAGAGGAGAACCTGCTCTATTGCTTCCTTGAGCAAGAGGCTGTGCACCTCTTCTCGAATGAGAAGAGCCTTATCCCTTGAACAGGAGGATCTTTTTGGTGGAGATTCTGGAGGAAAATCCAGAAACTATTGTGTGTCCGACAGACACTAGCTGCAGGACCCATTCATCGGAGGCTATTGCCCTCCACTCCAGCGCATGGCAGGCGAACCTCCCCCCCCACCTGCTCCCTGTCGAGAGACTGAGGAGACAGTGGGGATAGCAAGTCAGGAAGCGGCTGGACAATCAGGGGGAGGGGCGCCCTGTACATCTCTGGTTCTTGGAGGCTGGAGAGGTGGCTGAACCTGTGCCCTGGCCTGCTTCCTTTGCCTCCAGGTCCTTTTCCAAAAGGGCTGCTGTTGTTGGTTGCCCGATCGGTACATGGACCTCACTGACCTGAGGGCGAAGCCTCTGTCCTGCAGGTCAGTGATGATGTCCTTGGTGTCCAAAGAGTACCGAGCCCCTAAAGGGGGCATCCTGAATCATCAACTGAACTTCATTAGCGAGTCCAGAAAGGAGAAGCCAGGAGTGCCGTCTGAGGGCAACGGCAGTTGCCGACGTGCAAGCCACAGAATCGACTGAGTTATATGTAGCTCGCAAGGCATGCCTACAAGAAAAACGAGTGAGGCGAAGATCCTTGGCAAGCTCCTCTTTTAAGCTCAAGGGTTCCATAGCCTGGACCTGAGCTTCCAGCCTGGCCAAGGTAGCTTTCTGGTGGGACACCATGTGGGCCACAGTGCAGGGCGAAGGGCACATGTGTGAAAGCATGACTCTCCTGAACTATTCATTTATACCCGACTCTTTGTCCAAAGCAGAGGTGCTCATGTGCTTGGGGTGCAGCGGAGCAGTCATGAGCAGAAGATATGACCACAGAGTCAGCCTTAGGGAGCGCTTTGAGAAAAGGGGCATCCTTCAGCATCCAGTAAGGTCTGTCCACCCGCTTGGGGACAGCCGGAAGGGAATGAGGCATCTGCCAGACTGTAGAAGTGAGGTCCAATCCATGGAGGAATAGGGACCGGACAGAGACTCTAGGTCCAGGTGCTTGGCTAGTCTGTCTCATGGGGTCTTGTTCCTCCAACTCCCAGTCGAAGAAATCCTTCATGGACCTCAGGGGAAACCTTGCCTGACAGACCCTCGGGCTCCTCCAGGACATCCTCCGCCGACTCGTCTGCCCCCCTCATCGTCGTCATCTGCCCCTTCGTCAGGACGGTGACAGGCATCTGGGAGTGTAATGTCCTGACGAGTTTTCCCCAAGACATGAACAGTGGTTACGGAAGAACTGCTCGGGGACAGAAACCTTGGAGACCGTGGCAGCGGGAGTCACGTCTCCAGGTCAGACACCAACTTCGACTGTGCCCCCTGCCACCAAGACTGGATGAGAGTCTTAAAGTCCGGCGTAGCCGGAGGAGGTGGGGGGGTGCAGGAGAAGGTTGAGGCTGAGGGAGTGGAGGAGGTATGACCAGTTGTGGGGGGTAGTGGTAGCCCTGGTACCCCTGGTAATGGCATGGGTGGAAGCCAGGGTAGTACTGCCCATACGAACTCCAGTCTGAAGGGGGACCAGCTGGGAAATGGTCCCAGAATACTCCAAGAGGTAATGTGGGACAGTCGAGAATTAGAGTGTAATCCCATCATCAGATCTGACGGCGGGGGTACCCACATCGGACCTGCAGTAGTGTAGATAAGCTGGGGATCCGGTGTTGGGATAGCCATCATCGGGGGACCCACGTCGAGACCGGCACCACCTGATCCACCACCAGAAAGGGATCTGGCATCGGAGGGGCCAGCATCGGAGAGGGACGAAGGGGCTCTGATGGTGGGACTGGGGTCGGAGCCAACGGCCGAGGCTGACCGCAGGGCCCTGGCTGAGGAACGGTTGTCGGAACATCTGGCATCTGCAAAGGGTTCATGATGTCCGACTAGGATAGGAGACAGTGACCAGCAATAGGAATCCACCAGAGGGAGGAGGGCCTCACTGGAAGGCGGATGACCAGGAGAAGCCTCCTTCTCCGTGACCCGTCAGGAGGCGGCGGGATGGACCCGAGGCCCATCGAGGGTTCAGCACTGTCCTCGCCTGAAGTGCCCATTGGTGAAGAGGAGGGTATGGGCAAAGGAAGAGGGGGAGAGGGGCCTCCTACCCCTGGTCCTGCTGGTCGTTGGGTGAGGTGCCGCTAGGACCCGATGAGCAAACCATGCCTAAGCAGCCGTCTTGGATGGGCGTCTTATCAGACAGCGTCGGGCGGCTGACTTATCGACAGGTGCCAGGTGGGTCCTCGAAAGCTGGGGAGCAGTCTTACTGGCACCCGTGCGGTGCCCGGAGGAGCTGGGGATCGACTTAACAGCTGTCGTGGTGCGATCGTCTGAGGGACCAATGACCAGCTGACCCATGGAGGATTTATCAGACTTACCATCCAACTTCTTGGGCGGTGGCTGGGCCTTGCTCACCGAGGGCCGCGTGGCCTCTTCCGCGGAGCGCTCCTGCTCCCTAGACTTCTCCTTATGGTGTTTCTTTGAAGGAGACGATTCTTCCGGAAGAGGATTCCCCTATTACGGTCATCTGCTTCTCAAGAGATGCTAAGCGGGTCTTTAAGAGGTGGGACTCCAAAGCCTGCTGTCTCCACTTCTTGGTGGCCTGGTTGAAAGTTTGGCACTCCGGGCAGGAGGAAACAGGATGGTCTGGGCCCAGACAGAGAACACATTTAAGGTGACCATCCTTATGCGGGATCTGCATGCCACACAAGACGAGCACTTCTTCTTAGGTGAAGACATCAAGTTAGCAAACGAAAAATGAAGAAAATTAGGGCAAAGGAAAGATTCCAACGCAAGAACTTACACAACGATCGCTGTATGGAAGTCTACAATGCGACTGACATGAGGCAACGTCGGGAAAGAACTGGAAGGCGGGCGTCAGGGATTGCTAGAAAAGTCTGCCATGCGGCCCGACGTCAGTCCTATATGTGATGACCTACTGAAGGAACCTCCTCGAAGTAAGATGTTTATTTATGGGATGGGCATGTGTGTGGGTGGGGGGAAGGAACACTGGACACCAGGTTAACTTATTTTTTTAAACACAGAAGGTGACAACAGATAAGGACCGCAAGGCCCATCCAGTCTGCCCATTTCTTTTTCTACCTTATGAATGTGCCATCGGCCTTTGCTCTGTCAATGGCCTATCTATTCATACTCATCTGTATTGCTCACTTATGCCTATCCCATGCCTGTTTGAAGCCCTGCACTGTATTCATATCCACCACTTCCTGAGGTAGGCCGTTCCATGCATCCACCACCCTTTCTGTGAAAAAGAACTTCCTCACATTACCCCTTAATTGGCCTCCCTCTAATCTCTTGCTGTGTCCTCTTGTTCTGCTATTTTTCTTATACTGAAACATGTTAGACTCTTTCACCTTGTTAATGCCCTTAAGGTGTTTGAATGTTTCGATCATATCACCGCTCTCCCTCCTTTGCTATAGCGTATACATATTGAGCTCCATTAATCTGTCCTCATATGTTTTCTAATGCAGTCCCTGCACCATTTTGGTTGCCCTTCTCTAGACTGCCTCAATTTGGTTAATATCCTTGTGAAGGTGTGGCCTCCAGTACTGCACACAATACTCCAGATGGGGCCTAACCAGTGTCTTATAAAGAGGGATTATTACTTCCCTCTTACGACTTGTGATACCCCTACTAATACACCCCAACAACCCCCTAGCCTTACCTACTGCTTTAGTGGTCTGCTTGGATGATTTCAGGTCATCTGTGATGATGATGCCCAAGTCTCTATTCCTTTGTGACTGCCAGCAACTCCTCTCCCAGCCTATAGGTGGCTTCAGGGTTTCTCTACCCTATGTGCATGATCTCGCACTTCTTTGCGTTAAACCCCAGTTGCCACTCTTCTGACCATTTTGCCAGTTTATCCAGATCTCTTCTCATTTTGCCCACCTCATCTGGATCATCTACCCTGTTGCAGATCTTGGTGTCATCTGCGAACAGACAAACCTTACCCTCCAGTCCATCTGCAATGTCACTGATGAAGATATTGAAGAGGACTGGCCCCAGGACTGATCCCTGAGGTACCCCACTCTAGACGGTGATCGTGAGGAGGGGACCACTAGCACCACAGAAATATTCTTTATGGAACTGGCATGGGTGCGAGTGGGGGGAGGGACCACTGCACGCCAGGGTACCCTATTTTTTATGCTCCAGCCAGCGATCGTGGGGGTGGAACCCCTGGCACCAGGGACTATTCTTTTGTTTCACCTGGGCCAGCAATTGGAGTTGGGGGGCCTGGCTAAATTCTGTTGCGGCCCAGTAACTGGGCACATAACGGGCATGTAAAAGGCCACCACCTAGCGCCTTGTACGCACAGTGGGCTCATTTACATGGCTGCTTTTGTGAATGCCACATAGCACACTCACACTTGTGCTATTCATTGCAGGGCGATTCCCCTGGATACAGGTGGGGGTGGCGCTAGTGTGGGTAGAGGCAGCGCTAATGGTGTTAACACTGACTCTGCCTAGCCTTATTCACAGCTGGATAGCATGGTAAGCTATCTATCAGTTAATAGCATTTTTTAACACCTGGACAATCGCAAAGCACAATGCAAAAGTTTGCGCTGCCTTTGTGTTTTTTTGTGAATCTAGCCCCTGACGTGTCATTGGTCCAATGATTTTCCATTTTCAACGGAAAACAAAAGTAAAAAAACGAATTTTTCTTTTTTAAACCAGCATTTGGGGAGTCAAATTTTTTTCATTAAAAAACTATTTGCACCATTTATCTTGAGGGAAAAAACTTCGTACCAGCTTTTTGGGCAAACCCCTCCATTTTGACACAAAGTTTTGTTAAAAACATGTTGATCTGCCCTCAAGTTTGGAAAAAAATGGATTTAAGATTTTTCAAATGGAATTGGCTATTTTTGGAAAACAGAAACTCATTTGTTTACTGGGATGACACACTGAGCAAAGGCCCTTTTTCAGGTGCGGCTCATACTCACACTGCAAAGCAGCCATAGTCGATAAATACAGGTTACGTACCTGTAACAGGAGTTCTAGGAATGGTATATGTTGTTTATCCAAACTTACTGGCATGTTCCTTGCCACTTTAAATCTTGCTGGAAGGTCTTCAAGCTGGCTCCTCCCAACCACCTGGGTGATAAAACTCTCGGCTCCGCCCCATGACGCCAGATCTAGTCCGCTAGAAGCCAGGTTGTGCGTCGAAGCCGGGAAGGTAAGGTGGGCTGTGTGGATGAACAACATGTAAAATTGCTAGAACTCCTGTTACAGGTGAGTAACCTGTATTTCTAGGGACATGGATATGTTGTTCAATCCACACTTACTGGCAGACTCCTAGCAGTTCTCCGGGAGGAGGGAGGCAAGGCGCACACCACCCCCTACTTGGGAAATAAGCACTGGAGAACCGAGGTCATAAAACCAGCATCCCGGCGTGACTCTAGGTCGATGTGGTAGTGGGTAATGAAGGTGTGTGCTGACTTCCAGGTAGCAGCCCTGCAGATTTCCTGGATAGGGACGTCCCTGGAAGCAGCCACCGATGCAGCGGTATGGCGGGTAGAATGAGCTCTTATCCCTTTGGGAGGCTCCATGCCCGCCAACCTATAGCAGAGATCTATGCAGGAAGTGACCCACCTGCCTATCGCCTGCTTGGCTGCAGGTCTGCCAGGTGCGGCTTCAGCATAGGTGACAAACAGCTGGCGAACGCTCCCGAACTTCAGCCGTCCGCTCCTTGTAATAAGAAGCTCTTCTAGGGTCAGAGTATGGAGCCTATATTGACCTCAAAGGTGTGACTGAGGGTAGAACATTGGCAGAGTCAACACCTGGTTAAGGTGAAACTCCAACACCACCTTGAAAGGAATTTCGGGTGGGCGCGCGACAACCTTGTCCCTGTGGAAGACCAGATAAGGAGACTCGATGGAAAGCACCTGGAGCTCTCCCATCCTTCTGGCTGACGTGACAGCCACCAAGAAGGCGGTCTTCCATGACAGGTGAGAGATGTCACACCTGTGCATCAATTTGAATGGCTTGCCCATGAGCTTAGCTAGTACCAGCAGTAGATCCCACAGAGGTGGAGGTTCTCGCACCAGAGGGGATATGTGTTCAAGGCCTTTGAAAAATCACCCGACCACCTTCTCCTGCGCCACTGACTGCTTTCCGGCCCGCTCCCGGTAAGCAGAGATGGCTGCCAGGTGCACCTTAAGGGTCGTCGACCGAAGCCCTAGCTGAGAAAGGAACCACAGGTAGTCCAGAATGCTGGCCAAGGAACAGGAGTAAGGGTCCAACCCCTTGCCCTGACACCAAATGGAGAATCTTTTCCATTTGAAGGCGTAGCATTTTCTGATCAACTCCTTACGGGATGCCTCAACAACATTGAGGACCTTGTTGGAAAGACTCAAGGTCTGGAACTCTAGCCACTCAGGAACCAGGCCGTCTGGTGCAGGGATTGAAGGTCCGGTGGAGAACCTTCCCCTGGTTGACTGAGATCAGGTCTGGGCGGCCTGGAAGCCGCCTCGGGAACCTGGAGCTGAGGCTGAGGAGATCTGGATACCAGAACTGGCGGGGCCAGTCTGGGACTACCAGAATCACCTGCGCCTTGTCCCTCCTCGCCTTGAGAAGCACCTTGTGGATCAAGGGAAATGGGGGAAAGGCGTAGAAGAGGCCTGGGGTCCACGGCCTCGAGAAGGCATCCCCCTGCAGCGAGTCCTGCTGAGGGGGGTGGGCATGAAACAGCCTCAGCTTCGCATTCTCCCTGGAGGCAAACAGGTCCACCTGAGGTGTGCCCCAGCGGGAGAACAGATCGTGTACTACCTCCGGCAGGAGAGACCACTCATGAGATGCAACACCTGTCCTGCTTAGGGCATCGGCCAGAGTGTTGGAGGCTCCTGCCACATGGATGGCTAGGAGATCCGCCTCCAGTCTGCTCATGAGAGACCAAGTGCAGACAGCTTCCTTGCACAGAGGTAAGGAGCGCATCCTGCCCTGGCGGTTTAGGTAATACATGGTCGTGGTATTGTCCCTCTAGACCTGGACCACTTGACCCCGTACAAACGGAGCGAAGGCGGTGAGAGCTAGTCGGACCGCTTGAAGCTCCAGCAGGTTGATCTGGCATCGAGACTCCTGAGGGGACCAGAGGCCATGCGCTCTGAGCTCCCCCAAATGGGCACCCCAACCCATCAGAGAGGCGTTGGTCATTAGAGTGACCGTCGGCTCTGGGCGGACAAACGGGATACCCTCCTGCAGATGAGCTGGAACGATCCACCACTGGAGAGCATTCCCCATCTCCCGGGTCACTATCACTGGCTGGTCCAGAGGACCGGAGCACTGTGACCATTGGCGGGTCAGCCGCCATTATAGGGGACACATGTGCCAACAGGCCCAACGGACCACGCTGGCGCAGGCAGCCATGAGGCCCAGGAATTCCCGGACAGGGCACAACTGCCAACCAGAAATGATTGGGCAAAGGAGGAAAGAACCTCGGCCCTGTCCGTCGGGAGTTGTGCTCTGGCTCGAAGAGTGTCGAGCTCTGCTCCAATGAATTGAATCACCTGCGTTGGCACGAGTTCCGATTTAGCCTCCTTGATGAGAAGACCAATCTGAGAGTAGACCTGGAGGGCCAGATATCTGGACCACTCCATCTCCAGTCTGGAGGGGGCTGCAATCAACCAGTCGTCCAGGTAAGGGTACACCCGGACCCTTAAGTGCCGCAGGAATGCTGTCACCACTGCCATGCACTTGGTGAAGACCCTGGGAGCTGGAGAGAGGCCGAAGGGCATGGCCCGGAACTCGTAAAGGGACCACTACGCCCTGAAGCGGAGGAATCGCTGGTGGGACGGATGGATTGGGACATGAAAGAACGCGTCCTGGAGGTCCAGAGAACAGAACCACATGCCTCGTTCCAAGGATGGAATGATCTGAGCCAGAGTGACCATCCTGAAGGTTCAAGACCTTAGGAACTTGTTCAGATCGTGTAGGTCTAGAATGGGGCGCCAGCCCCCTGTCCGTTTTGGGACCAGGAAATACCTGGTTACAAACCCTGGGTCTGGTGAAGGATCCGCCACCTCCCTGATCACCTCCTTCTAGAGGAGCAGGGCAGTGTCAGCTCGACGAGCCAACAGAGAGGCTGTGGACCCTGTAGCCCCACTTGGGGCGATGGCTCGATAGGGTGGGGCGTGCTCGAATTCCACAGGCAGACCCTTTCCTACCACTTCCAGCACCCAGTGGTCTGTGGTGATATCAGACTAGGCAGAAAGGAAGTGATGGAGCCATCCCCCCCACAGATGGAACCCGGGGAGGAGTGATAAGGTTGGGGGCGACACCCCTCAACCCATCACTGGGCAGGCTTGGAGGAAGGACCGGCCGAGGGACCTCCTGGACCTTTTCCTCCCGGCTTCCTGCTGAAGGAAGCTGCAGGCTTGGCTTTGGGGTGCCAAGTGCTGGCCCTGATGCTGCTGTTGCTGAGCCAGACGTGCCGCAGGGGCTAAAGGCCGGAAGGGCTTACGCTGCTGCTGGCGGCCTTTGTCCTTCTGGGCAGATGTGACCGAGTCCAAGGTGGCATTGGACTTCTTGATCCTCTGCAGATGACCCTCCACCCGAGAACCGAACAAGTCGGTACCCAGGAAGGGAATGTCTGCCAGCTTGTGCTGGGTATCCACTGTGAAAGTGGAGATCCGCAGTCAAGCTCTGCGGTGCATGGCCACTGCGGCCGCTACTGACCGGGCACAAGAGTCTCCAATGTCTAAGGCACTTTGGAGCTGTTGCTTAGCCACCACCCTTCCCTGATCCCGCACCTGCTTGACCATTGTCTGGAGGTCAGCCGGGAGATAAGGAATCACCTCATCCAGGGAGCCCAAAAGGGCATGTGAAAAGAGTGCCATCAGAATGGCTGAACTGGCCTTACGAAGGCCTAAGGAGGATGCAGCATAGACTTTACGTCCGGAGTAGTCCAGTTTCTTGGACTCCTTATCAGGTGGCTTGTCCACGTCCCAAGCATTTCCGGAGCACCGGAAAACACTGTCGGTCATAAGCTCCTCCGCTGAGGGGTGCTCCGAGAATCCGGAGGGTGAACCACTGGGAATGGCATACTTTCGGGCCATCCTGGCCGAAGGTGCTGGACAAGAAGCTGGCCGCTGCCATAGCTCCAGAGCCAGGCCAACAATGGCTCCGGCCACCGGAAAGACCTCCGTGGGGAATGCCCTTGGTCCAGTATCTCCGTAAGGGGATACCTGGCCCACTCTGAAACAGGTTCGAGCTTCATCCCAGTAGACTCTGAGATGAGCTGAAGAATTCCCAGGAACGAGGATGGGCTCTCGTCCACCGAAGTGCCAGCTGGATGCACCAACTCCTTTGAGTGAATAGTGGGTGCACGTGCAGGCTACAGGACCCTTCTCATCAACCGTCCACCAGGTGATGGGAGGGAGTTCCTGAAGGAGGTTGTGGACTTCGTCAAGATGGTACTGGAGTCTCCCAGATGGTTAATTCTGGAGGACTTCAATGCCTGGGTCGACGATGAACTCTCGCCATTTGGACAAAACCTCCTCCAATTGATGGATCCACTGGGCCTGACATGGGTTATTACCTCTGCAACTCACAAGGGGGGGGGGGGCACACACTGGACTTGGTGTTCCATCTCGGGATGGAGATCTCCGATATGGAAGTGGAGCCAGTCAGTTGGTCTGACCATCATGCCTTGAGGTTCAGTTTCGCAGCCCCCCCAAAATAGGCCTGCCCCTAAGGAGCTGGTGCAGTTCTGTCCTTTAAGAGGAGTTATCTCAGAAGGCCTAATGATGGAGCTGGACTTCTCGGGAGTTCCGATGGATAGCACTGACCCAGGGTCCCTGGTGTTGGCCTATAATAGGGCTGTTGCAGGGGCCTTGGATGTCATTGCTCAAACTCATGTTTGCCCCCTTACCCTTCACCCGGGGGCCCCCTGGTTTAATGGGGAGACCCATGAGCTAAAGAGACAGGGGCGAAGATTGGAAAGACGCTGGCGGAAAACTCGCCTGGAGGTGGATAAGCTTAGATTGTTGGATCATTATTAGATCTACCAATCAGCAATTTCCCATAAGAAGGCAGAGTTCCTGTCCAGGGAAATTGCTGCAGAGAGGAATAGGCCAGCTTAGCTCTTCCGGACTGTGGACAGATTGTGCAATCCAGCCTGTCTCCATGCTGGTCGAGCATTGTCACAAGTACAGTGTGAGGAGTTTGCGCAATTTTTCACTGATAAGGTAAACACCATCAGGGATGAGATCAGCCAGTACCTTCCCACTGGACCTTGCACTGATCAATCGGATGGTACTAATGCCCATTTGACTTGGTTCACCTTTAGCCAACCGGCAGTCATAGATATAGTGAGGACTGTACAGACTTTGAGGACAACCTACTGTAGTTTGGATCCGGGCCCTACTCGCCTACTACTGGGGTGTGTAGAGGTCATCAGCCCAGTCCTTTGCTGGGATAGTGGCAGTTTAATGGAAGAGAGGGATCTTTCCAGATCCCTTAAAGGAGGCAGTAGTACGCCCCCTTCTGAAAAAAACCTCCCTTGACCCCGACTGCCCAGCGAACTACAGACCAATCTCGAACTCACCCTTTGTAGGGAAAGTTATTGAGAAAGTGGTCGCTCTGCAGCTGGAGGATCATTTGACCAGCCTCAATATCTATGACCCTCTCCAGTCTGACTTCAGGAAACGGCATAGCACCGAGACAGCCCTGGTGTGGGTACTTAATGATCTCCTGATGGCGAGAGATCGGAGAACTCGCTCGATCTTGGTTCTTCTTGATCTCTCAGCAGCATTTGACACTGTGGATCATGGAGTGATGCTCGAGCGCCTGTGATTTTTCTGTGGACTGAGGGAGGCTGTTCTCAGCTGGTTTTGATCTTTCCTCAAGGGCAGATCACAGAGTGGTGTCAGGGATTTATTCCTCAACCCCTCACTGGCTGCCCTGCGGGGTTCCACAAGGTTCAGTGTTGTCCCCATGTTATTTGCGGTGTATATGCTTCCATTGGGGGACATTATAAGATGGTATGACCTGAGTTTTCATTTGCTATGCTGATGATTCTCAGCTCTACATGTCTTTTGTGCCTGAACAGGAGTCTGATTCAATCATGGTGTTTAATAATTGCCTCCTGAAAATACAGAACTGGAAGAGAACGAGTTGGCTTAGGTTGAACTCGAGTAAAACAGAGGTATTGGTGGTGGACCCTGGTTTTAGGACGACAGGGGCATGAGCAGGGAAACCCTTAGGCTTATACCTTGGAGGGACCCCGTTTATGGCCTCGGGCCAGGTGTGTAACCTGGGCATGGTGTTTGATAAGGGCACAGGTGTCGGCTGTAGTCAAGTCCTCCTTTTTCCATCTAAGGAATGTAGCATGGGTGAAGCACCTAGTCCCGCATGAAGACTTTCCTACCTTGGTCCATGCCTTTGTCACCAGTCATTTTGATTACTGCAATGCCTTCTATCTAGGGCTGCCGGGGGTGGATATCCACCGCTTGCAGCTAGTGCAGAACGCAACGGCCAGGTTAACTGGAATGCCCAGATCCAGTCATGTAACACCCATCCTGTGTGAACTGCACTGGCTGCCCATATAGTGGCACAAGGTCGCATTGCTGACCTATAAGGCCCTACACAAGCAGGGACCTCACTACCTGAAAGAGTTCCTCTTTTCTTACTGCCTCTCCTGCTCACTCCAATCCTCTGATGAGGGATTGCTAGAGATTCCCAGGGCATCCCTGAAAACATCTGGAGGAAGATCTTTGCCTTTATGGCACCTACCCTGTGGAATTCTCTACCTCATCAGATATGAGATAGCCTGACTGTCGAAGGCTTTAAAAAATACTTAAAAACTTATTTGTTTAACCAGGCATTTTCAGAGACTTACTGAATGGTTTTTATTGTCTGTGTTATTAGTTTTATTGATTTTAAATATATTGTAAATGTATGAAGTGTTGTAAAGGAACCCTGAGCTCTGGAAGGGTACCTTATATAAACACATTTTTCTTTACTTACTTACACTAAGCTGGCCTGAGTGGTGGATGGACTCCCTTGAGGATGGCAACAGACTTCAGGAGGACATGAACAACTGGGCATCAAAGAAACACAGAAATTGTCAGCAGATAAGGACTGCCAGGCCCATCCAGTCTGCCTGAAAGCCCTACACCAGTTTGTGGCCTCTGACCCTAATTGGTCAAGGATTTTTCACCCCACCTTCCCACCTCTAAGGTACCCTTACGCCTGTCCTATGCATGTTTAAAACCCCCCCACTGTGCTTGCCCCACCACCTCCTGTGGCAGTCTATTTCATATGTCCACCACCTTTTCCATGAAGAAAAAACTTTCTCACATTTCCCCTCAGCCTGCCACTTTCCAATTTCATATCATGCCTCCTCGTTCTTGTACATCTCTTATATCTGAAGATGTCTCCCCCCCTGCACCTTGTTTATGCCCTAAAGGTACTTGAATGTTTCTGTCATGTCCCCCCCAACCCCTCCTCTCCTTCAGCGAGTATATATTGAGGACCTTTAGTCTCTTCTCGTATGTTTTCTGGTGCAAACCCCATACCATCTCAGTCGCCCTTCTCTGGGCCAACTCCACCCTGTCAATGTCCTTATAAAGGTGTGGCCTCCAGAATTGCACAGAGTACTATAGATGAGGCCTCACTAACGTTTTGTACAATGGCATTGTGACCTCCTGCTAGTGTTACCTCTGCACCCCAGCATGCCACTGGCCCTTCCTGCAGCCTTTGTACTCTGCTTTGACACCTTCAGGTAATCAGAAATGATACCCCCAGGTCCCTTTCTTCCTTGGTGATTGTCAGCAACTCTCCAACTCCCCAATCCTGTAGCTCTCACCAAGGTTCCACCTTCCAGGTGCATTACTGTGCACTTCTTGGAACTGAACCTCAGTTGCCACACCTCAGACCATTTTTCAAGCTTCCGAAAGTCCCTCCTCATTCTCTCCACCCCACCCGGAGTATCCACCCTGTTGCAGATGATGGTGTCATCTGCAAACAGGCAGACCTTTCCCTCCAGTCCTACTGCAATATCACTAATGAAGACATTAAACAGGACTGGCCCAAGGACTGATCCCTGCAGTATCCTGCTGGTCCCCCGACTGGATCCTATTTACCACCACCCTCTGCTTCCTGTCCATTAGCCAGTTCCTAACCCAGTTCACCATATTGTGCCCCAGGCCCAGACTACTCATTTTGTTGAGCAGCCTTTTATGTGGAGCAGTGTTGAAGAGCTTTACTGAAATCGAGGTAGGCAACATCTACCCCCATTTACCTCAATTGTCACCCAGTCAAAAAATCTATCAAATTGTCTGACATGACCTTCCTGCTGTGAATCTATGTTGCCTTGGATCCTGGACACCGCTGGATTCCAAGTGTACCACTATTCTTTCTTTAAGCAGTGCCTCCATGATCTTACCCACTACTGAGTTGAGGCTGACTGGCCTATAGTTCCCTGCCTACTACCACTTTGATGTAAAGGGACTACATGTGCCCTCCTCCAGTCCTCTGGAACCACTCCTGTGTTGAGTGACTTGGTGAACAATGCTGCCAGAGGTGCCGCTAGCTTTCTTAATATCTTCAGGTGGATGCCATCTGGCACCATTGCTTTGTCCACCTTCAGTTTTGAGAGCTCCTCCAGGACTCTCTCCACTTTGAATGGACTTGTGTTTAACCTCCCCCCCCCGGTCATGTCTGTTACCCAGCTGTGGTCTCTAACCCTATCCCTTTTTAGTGAATACTGAACATAAGTATTTGTTCAGTATTTCCACCTTTTCCATGTCTCCGTCATTACACTCCCCTGTATCCCCTTTGAGTCTTACAACCCCCCGTCTTCCTTCTTTCGCTAATGTACCTATAGAATGCCTTGACCCCTTTCTTCACAGTCTTTACTAATTTTTCTTCAGTCTGCACCTTTGCTCTCCTTACAGCCTTTCCCACTTCCCTTAGATACCTAAGGTACATCTCCCTGTCCTCCTCCCTTTGAGTCTCCTTATATTTCCTGAAACCTGCCTTTTTAACCCTTACCTTGTCTGCTACCTCTCTCGAGAACCACAGCAGTTTCCTCCTTCTCTTGCCCTTATCTACCAACCTGATGCATTGACTCATCACCTCCCATTTGACTCTCTTCAGTTGTTCCTACTGCTCCTCAACTCCCCCTTCTGTCTCCCTTCTCGCCAATGCCTCTTTGACACACTCCCCATTTTAGCAAAACCTGCCTTCCTAAAATCTAAGACCTTTGCCTTTGTGTGCCTAGACTGTGTCTCTGTCCCTATGCTAAACCACACTATCTGATGGTCGCTGGAACCCAGTTGATCTTCCACCTGGACATCTGTGACTCTGTCCCCATTGGTCAGTACTAGGTCCAGAATCGCCCCGTCTCTGGTGGGATCAATCACTAGCTGTCTTAGGCCTGCCCCATGTAGGGAATCCAGGATGTCTTGGCTCCTGGTTGAAGCAGCTACTGGGATGGTCCAGCCCATGTCTGGGATACTGAAATCACCCAGCAGCAATACCTCACCTTTTGCTGTCATCACATGAATTTGATCCCCTAGATCCCTATACAACTCCTCAACCTGTGCTGGAGGCCTGTAGATCACCTCAGCTTGGATTGCTGTGCCATTGCCTGGCTCAAGGTTGACCCACAGTGCCTCGGTCTCCCACTGTCTACCCAGTACCTCCGTTGACTGGTCTAACTCATAAAGCTTTAGATTCAGCATAGCCAAACGGAATAGAAACATAGAAACGGACTTCCAGTTCCACCTCCTACCCGAAGAGAAGCTAGTTATTGGAGCTCCAACCCCCGGGGTATTAAGTCGTACTAATATTGTGGTCTCTGGCGCCATCAGTAGCCCCCTTAGCATCGGGCGTAACTCGTTGTAGAGGTGAGAAATGCCAGCAAAAGGTCACGCAAAGAAGAATCTCTTCGAGTGTTTAAAGCCGACCCTGGTCCCAGACTCACGTGGTGTCAAGCTGGCGGCAAGAGGCAAGGCCCTGGACCTACCCGCTTCCCCTGCCGCACAATCGGATGACGAAGTTGAGGAAAACTTCACTATCACCTCCCAAAGACTATGCCAGGAGCTGCAAAAAATCAATGGCACAATGCAGAAGATGGAGCAAACAGTTTTGGAGACTAAAGCAGAGACAATGGCGGTGACCCAACGCGCAGCAGATCTAGAGGCGGGCCTCTCGGAGACCACCACGGCAGTGCAGGAACATGAAGAAGTGCTCTGGTTTCTTTTTTAAATGGGACAGAGAGTGGCTGGAGAAATTAGACGATCTGGAGCTATGGTCCTGGAGGGACAATAGTCGTATTTACGGAGTCACCGAGGACACAGAACTGGAGAAACACATGAAACCTTTCCTGGAGAGCTTCCTGAAAGAGCTGCTTGACTTACCCAAGGATCAGCCACTCAATATAGCTCGGGCGCAGAGAGCTTTGGGAAGAAAACCGGTAGGCCCAAAGGCGACCCCCCGTTTGACTGTTTTAAAATTCCTAGACTGCCGCACCAAAACGAGTGTACTGCAGGCGGCCTGCGCCACGAAGGTGCTGCTTTTCGGGGACACCCGTTTGTTTTTTGACTATGACTTTACTCCCTACACACAACAGAAGAGGAGAGTTGTTCTAGAAATAAAAAAGGTTTTGGCAGCTAAAAACATCAAGATGCACCTCGTAGCTCCGGCTCAGCTGAAATTATTCTTACCAAAGGGTCCCACGTTCTTTAGATCACTGGCGGAAGCGTGCCCAGCCCTGCCGGAGCTGAAAGTACCGCAGGACCTCCTGAGCAGACCACATCCTTTTATGCCAGAGGCCAGATGGAGAGAGAGGGAGCCCTGGAAGAAGATCCACAACCCGAGGAGAAGAAACAATGCAGAAGACTCTCAGCAGCCAACTCAGAGGAAGACACACCAAGAGGAAGATGCAGGAATAAATCTGATGCAGACAGAGGTGAGCAACACCTTATCAGAGACTTGAATGACTCAGTTCGTACCCTTGACTGGTTTGCTGTCTGATTCCTTTTTTTAGATGGGCTGGTTCACTGACTTGAATCCAGCTAGCTCCTCTCTGTGGAGAGGATTGGGGGGAGTGAACCGATGGACTATTTGCTAGGGGAGTTTGGGGGTATGGGAGATGCTCCGGGGCATTGGAGAATCACTGCATTAAAGGGGGATGAGTAATGATACAATGTGGTAAAAATTGTAATAAGTTTATTACAGTAGGCAATCATACATTTGGGGGTGCTGGCTAGCCTCTCCTTCACACACCTGGTAGGCCTTGGGGCGCGCTCCTGGACAGAGTCTGAAATTTTGAACTGGTCTCCGGTTGTAGGAGGAGGTGGGAGAAGCTGGAGATCTGGTCCGACCTGCCCACTGGGTGCAGGCGGGGACAGGTACCGAAAATAGAGCCAGTTCTGGCCACTGAATTAATGTCGGGGGGAGGCGCTGCTTCCGGCTCCTTCCTACAGACTGGTGTCAAAGGAATTTCTAGGTTACTGATTCTGTTTGTTGAGCCGAGATATGGGTCATGCCTTAGAGAAGCTCTACAAGGGTGAGGGAAACATGAGGGCATGCCGCTACTAAAGAAGGTACCTGGGAGCTGGGTTGGGTGCCCCCAGCCAGTGGGAATTAGAGGGGCTTGGTCTCCTATTAGAAAAGGATCAACATGCCCTCTCTGACCTTGGTGGGCCGAAGAATAGGTGGACCCCCCCCCGCAGTGGCCCTGACTGTGGGATAAGGAAGGAGTGGCCAAGGAAAGCTTCTATGAAAGAAAGGGGACAGAATAAGGGAGCAGGGGAGGGACAGCGTCATTAACGGCCTCCGATTTTAGAAGCAATTGCTGTATAGTGCCTTCCATTACCCCCCGATTGATACCTACCCCTGGAGGGGAAGGCGGAAGGTTCTCAATGGACTCTACAACTGTTACATTGGGAAATAAAAGATGGCTCATGATGTAGTGTCAATGGGAAGGAGGCAACTGATTAAGGTGGGTTTGGCAAACAGGATAAGCCAATCACCTCGAAAGCGCAAAGACGGCGCATGGCCCACGTTTGAAGGGCCACATCCAGCCCGCTTAATACCATCAGCAAAGTGGACAGGGTGCTCAAGAAATGGTGCAAGGTTCATGTTTCTATATAAAGTGTTAAGTTTTGTTTATCTTACTGTTTGTAAAAATAGGGAGACTTGAGAGCATAACTGCAGTAAGTGGGGGGGGGGGAGTTTTACTTTCTTCATGACTGAAGGAGTATTAATAACATACAATGTCAGGGGACTGGGAAGCCCAATTAAAAGAAAGAGGGTCCTTAATGAGCTCAGGCAAGCTAGAGCGGAGATTGCTCTCCTGCAGGAGACTCATTTGGACCAAAAAGAAAGTGTCAAGTTGAAACGGGCTTGGGTGGGACAGGTATTCTCGGCCTCTTACCTGGCTCACCCCCGTAGAAGAGGGGTGGCCATTCTAATACATAAGGACTGTCCTTTTAAATTGGAGAAAAGCCAGAGAGGTGAAGAGGGGAGATTCATCATAATAAAGGGCAACTACAGGGGTCAGCCGTGCACATTAGTGAACATATATGCACCCAATTCCGATGCGGACAACAATGCTTTTCTGCAAAAAGTACACCTGAGGGTGATCCCCCCCCCCCCGGCGAATTTATAATAGTGGGAGGTAACTTCAACCTAGTTCTAAATCCCTCACTGGATCGATCAGGTGCCACACAAGGGCCACCCTCTCAGGCCGCTAGAACCTTGGTTGGGCTTATGAGAGACCTGGGTCTGATGGATATTTGTGGTTATCTAAATCCCAGAGTAAGGGACTACTCTTGCTGGTCAGCCCCATAGCGTCTATTCCAGAACTTATCTTATATTAATACTGAAAGAATGGGCGTACAGAGCAGAGGAGGCAAAAATTCAGGCCAGAACACTCTTAGACCATGGACTGGTCTCTTTGAGACTCTGCCCGGCCTCTAAGGTGAGGAACTCCTCCTGGAGGCTTAATGCATCTCTTTTGAATAAACCTGACTTCAAGGAGTAGATCCAGAGAGTAGTTGAGGAGTACACTAGCAACAATCCAGCTCAGGATACTACAGCAGCCATTTGGTGGGATGAGCTGAAAGCCTTTCTCACAGGGGAGATCATACAATATGCCTCCCAACTTAAAAAGAGAAACCAGAAGAAGATTACTGACCTAGAAGCCAAACTTTGGGATCTGGAAGTAGGGCACAAAATAGCTTTGAACCCAGAGGATAAAAGAGAACTGTATGCTAATAGGCGAAATTAAATAAACTACTAGATGATAAAATAGAGGGACAGCTTAAATATTCCATAGAAATTTTACAAGTCGGGGGTGGGGGAGGCAGGCTACCTGCCTGGCAAATCAGAAGGGAGGCCACCTCGCGAAATATCCTTAGACTGAGAGCCCCGCATGGTGGATGGGCTTCAGACCCAGAAAGCATAGCAAATCAGTTCAAAAAATGTTACAAGACCCTGTACACACAGGAACCCACAGAACAGTTCCAACATAAGCTTGATTGTTTTTTCACAAAGACCAAGCTGCAGAAGCTCCCTCAGGAGGAGAGACATATCCTGGACTCCCTACTTAGGGACAAGAAGGTCCTTGCAGGCATCCAGGCCCTGAGTGTGGGCAAGGCTCTCGGCCCGGATGGTATATCTGCAGAATTCTACAAGTCCTTCAAAGAGCTTCTGGCCCAGTTGCTCGGTAGGGTGCGTAGAGAGGTTCAACAGGAGGGGAGAACACCACCGAGCTGGCAACATGCACAGATCATGGTGATTCACAAAGAGGGCAAGACCCAACGGAATGTGGGTCCTACTGACCAATTTCATTGTTGAATGCTGACCAATAAAATATATACCTCCATATTAGCCAAAAGGTTGCAGACAGTGATAGGACGCCTGGTTCATCTGGACCAGATGGAGTTCATCAATGGGAGGCTCCTGCATGATAACATTAGTCGCCTGTTGAACCTGATCACCCACCAACAAGCAGCCAACAGATTCACCCTGGCTATTTTTACGGACGCTGAGAAGGCCTTTGACAGGGTGAACTGGGGCTTTCTCCATCGCACCCTGTCAGAGATGGGGTTTGGCCCTAAATTCAGGGGGAGTGTGGAGGCCCTATACGCCACCCCACAAGACGCGATACAGGTTAATGGTTTCACAACAGAGAGATTCCATCTCTTAAGGGGAACGAGGCACGGAAGCCTCCTATCCCCCTTATTTGCCCTGTGTACTGAACCACTGGCAGTGAGGATCAGAGCCTCGAAGGACATCAAGGGTATTAGAGTAGGGGAGAGAGATCATAAGATCTCTCTGTATGGCAACGACTCCCTTTTTTACATTACCTCCCCTGAAACGTCTCTCCCAGCATTAAATAAAGAGTTAGAGGAATATGGTCTGGTTTCAGGGTACAAGATAAATCAGGATAAGTCAGCGGCGATAAGGTTTGGAGGAACGGTTTCCAGAGAAGTAATGAGGGACTTCCCTTATAAGTGTGCCAAAGCTAACATGGTGAGATAACTTGGGATCAAGGTCACCCCGCGTATAGCTTGCTTGTTTGAGCTGAACTATGGAAAACTCTGGAGGGAGATCGCCGCGGATATTGCAAGATGGAAGCTGCTTCCTCTTTCTCTGGGAGGAAGGGTGGAGACTGTAAAAATGAATGTCCTCCCCTGCTTCATGTTCTTGTTTCAGGCTCTCCCCATAAAGATTCCAAATAGGTACTGGAAAAAGGTCTTGGGGGCCCTCTCAAAGTTTATTTGGCAAGGAGGTTGGAGGAGGATTAAAGTGGAGCTTCTCTCTCAGCCTAAAGAGCAAGGGGGTCTCGCCTACCCGGATTTTAAACTGTACTTCCTGGCGGCCCAACTATCTCAAACATGAAGGAGCTGAGGGTTGGCAGGGTATAGAGAGGTATCATTCCAGACAGTTTTCACTGACCTCTTTGCCCCACGGCCTGATCACCCCCAGGATATGGCAGACAGTCAAAAACCCCTGGACCAGGCACTCATTTAGGGTCCCGATCGGGGCCAGGAGGGTGGCCTGGACACCAGAGGGAACTGGCCCCTTAACATCCATACTAGAAGACCCATGTTTTCTCTCCATTCAATCAGACCTAAGTTTCAAAATCTGGAATGGCCGAACTTTGGTTAGGTTCCACAACTTAGTGCAGGGGAATAATCTTATGCCTTTTGCACAAGTACAGCAAGACATACCACCTAAGTAAGACAGATTTTTATAGGTATTTACAAATACGACACTATATACTTTCGAACTGCTTGATACCAAAGATTACAAGGGAGCTGACCGACCTCAAGGACCTCATGTATTGGTCGGCCAGACTGACTGGCCAAAGAAAGATAATATCGATGGGATACAAGACCCTACAAGGGGAAACTAGTGTTCACTTCTGGACCCTCAGGGATAGGTGGGAGAAGGAGTTAGGGTCTCCACAGGCTGACCAGCGATGGCAGGAGGCCTGGAAGAGAGGATGGCGCACAACAGCATTTCCAATTTGGAGTGAGTTTCGCTGGAAATGTCTTACTAGGTTCTTCCATACACCCACTGTTACAAAACATTTCCTAGGAGTGGGCACAGATTTGTGCTGGAGAGGATGTGACCAGATAGGCACACATTCCTACATCTTTTGGACATGCCCGGGGATGGTAGGATTCTAAGTCAAACCCTCAACTCATTGCAAATTCATTTTTCTTTTGACTCTCTAATCTTGGGATTGGACATTAAGAAAATTAAGGGGAACGGGCAGCAATCCTTGTTTAGGTTGCTATGCCTGGCAGCGTTAAAAGAGATCACGTCCAGATGGCTCACATCGACCCCACCAGACCTTGGCTCCTGGAGAAACAGAGTGGAGGATCTCGGGCGAATGGAAGGCCTAACAGCCAAACTTAGGCTGACAGAGGAGAAACATAAAAGAACTGTGGGGGATTTGGGAAAGGAGGGGGCAGAGGTAGTGCCCCATCTTGAGGTAATAGAGTGCCTACAACAAGCAAGCTCATGATCCGGGTATGCATTGGGACCTGGATGCCCAGAAAGAACTTCGCACATGTCATTCACTAGCTAAATATCGGGGAACCTCTCGGATAATGGTCCATGAGAGAGGGAAAGAAGTTCAAAATGGCCTAACTCAGTTCCTAGGTCACCATAAGGTATCTTGCTGCAGTTCGCCTGATAAAGTCTCCCTATAGAGTCTCCCTAGAGAGTTATAAGACTCCTGTTGAGACTTTAGTTAAAAGGGCAATGCCCCTAAGTTTTAAAAATGATTAATTACACAAGTTGAAACCTGCTTAGCTTATTTCACTAGAGCTGCACCAAGTAATATCTCGAGGAAGGTCTGTGTTACTTTCTTTTAGAAGATACCTGGGTTTCTAAGGGAATTGTGTACCTCATTACAATTCAGAAGAAAACAGTCAGGGAACTTTGTAAATCAGAAGGAAGGAAGGGAAGGGTAATCTTTGTGTAGTAATGTATTGTATCTTCCCCTCAAACCATATGGCTAGAAGAAAAGGAAATAATGTATAAGAAATGAAGGTTCCTGCACATTTTATGAAAAAATTCTATGTATGAGCTGTATGTTTGATTTATGAAATAAAACTGAGTTTAAAAAAAAAAAAAGAAACATAGACAAGGATGGCAGAAGAAGCCCAAAGATCCATCCAGTCTGCACGAGTTCCCTATTTAGCCCTGGGGCCTACTGTTCCTCCAGGGTCCTAGCCCTCCCCACCCCCACCCCCCTTTCATTCTCCTTCCCGATTGTGACGCACTGAGCAAGCACTATACCCTTTATTCTGTCCCAGCCATGCTTAAAACCACTAATGATTTTGGCATCCACCGCCTCGGCTGGAAGCCTGTTCCACGGCTCCACCCCAACAACCCATTGTGCTACACAAAGGAAGGTAGGATCAATACACTCTGTGGGACTGCTCTGTAGCACTAGAGAAAGAAAAGGACCCCATGCTCATAATAAACAGGAGGCTAAAGCAGAACAAGCACTGCTCAGCCACCATCAAGATGGCCAGCAGAATGCTGGGGTACATCAAAAGGGAAGTTAAAAACAGAGCAGGGGAAGTATTCCTGTCACTTTACAAGGTCCCGGTTGGGGACAGATGGCACAGAAGGGACAAGCTTCACTAAAACCACAACAAAATCAGTTGAAAGACCCTGAAAGCCATAATTCTTGGGGTGTCCAAAATTCTCCACTGTATCATTATCCTGACTTAGTAAAACCTGAAAATGTAACATCCCTCCTCCCAAGACCAAATTCAGTACCTTACCAATCAGCTTACCTGAACGGAGATCGATCCGGTGTCTTTGTTTTTGCTCAGAAAGCTAGAGATGGACAAGTTCAAATCAATACTGCTGTTATCTGTTACAGACCCACTGCCAGAGTCACTGTCTTTCTCTTTGTCCCCTTGAACCTCAGGTTCCACCTGCTCTGAGTCGTCCCCCTTTTCAGGAGTGCTGGCTTTAACTTCCTCCTTAGGTTCGGCGGGGTCTATACTGATGCTGGGTATTACAATGGGTCGAGACTCTCCTGGTTCACTTTCAGTACCTTTTTTAGTTTCAGTTTCATCTACTCGGCCAGTAAGAGTCTCTATAGATTCTGTTTCTGCTGGTGTAACATCTTTCAAAGCATCTTCAGCAGGACCTTCCACTTCAGGTTTCAGGGCAGGTTCAACTGAGCTATCTGCTGTTTCCTTTGGACTGTGCTCAGCAGACAAGCCTGCCACATCCTTGTCTGCACCTTCATCTTCCACTATATTTTGCTTTTCCTCTTTTTCCTCTTTGAACTCCTTGTCCTGTTGTAGCTTTTCTTCATGTACTACCACTTCTGAATTTTCATTTGTAGATTTATTGCTCTCTGTACTGTTTTCTCGATCTTCCTTGTTGGCGTCATTATCTTTTACAACAGGTTGAAGGGTGGGTTCTCCTACTGTAGCATCTGTGCTAAGTGATGCCTTATCATCATCCCCTTTCTGCCTGTTTTCTTCTACACCTTCTGCTGATCTATCATCAGCTTCCAGATGGTTTTCAATTACTTCTGGAGTTGGCACTTTGACTCCCTCCTCTTCCTTTTCTTTACTTATCTCATTTTCCTTTTTCAGCTCAACATCTGCCTTTGCTTCTTCCTTCTCCTCGCTGCTTTCATCAACACTGGGCTTTGCAATCTCCTCTGCTTTCTGCTCTGATGGAACAGTTTCCTCCTGTGGCCCCGCATCTTCATTACTGAGATCTGGTAAGTTGTTTTCACTTTCTTTCTCAGTGTCAGCCTTGTTATCTTCTAAGACCTTTATGTCCTTGTCAGAAAGCTCGTCGTCGGGTTTTTCTACTTTTTTCTGGACAGCCTCAGGCTCGGACTTCTCAGAAACGGATTCCAGGGTGGAGGCATTTTGTGAAAGTTTCTCGTCATCTGAGCTGGCAATGCTGATATCTGAAGAGGCCCGTTTGTGTCCCGGTATTAGCTGAACAACAACAAACAAAATAGAAAAATTGTTTAATGAATGTAATCTATAAATCCATGTTAAAGAGCCATCGGCACCAAAAAGAGCTGTCAGAAATTGTTATTACTTTTTAAAAGAAACCAGTTATGACTTGCTATTTTTGAGGTATTATTTTTCTTTTCTGCTATTTACGAGCATACATGCGAAAATACAAACAAGTCAGCAGAATAAGCTAATTTGGTCTGCCTAGTTTTCTTGTACTGCAGGGTCCTCAGTTTATGTTACCGACACTGCCCCCCAACCCCGTCCTCCCATCCTTTCCATCTGCCCCTCCCGTGACCCATACTTTCCCCTTATGATTATCCCAGCCTCTCTTGAAGCTGTTCACTGTCTTCAAGATCACCTCTTCTGACAGCACATCCAACTGGCATCCACCCTCTCCATGAAGAAGTGCTTCCTCACCTCCTTCCTAAACCTCCCCCCTCCAGCTTAAGACTGTGTCCCATTGTGTTTCGGTTGCCATTTAGCTTAAAGAGACCCTCCTTATCCATCCTATTTATCCCTTTCAAGTACCTGAAGATCTTTATCATGTGCACTCTCTCCCTCCTCTCCTCCAGCGAGTACATGTTCAGGGCCCCCAACCTCTCTTCATGTTTTACCCTGCTGACCCACAGTCATCTTTGTTGCCCTTCTCCGGACTGTCTCAAGCAAGTTGATTTTTTAAGGAGTGGGCACCAGTACTTTACTCCCTGTTCTAGATGTGGCCTCACCAGTGACCTGTACAAGGGCAGTATAACCTCTAGCCTACTGCTAATTCCTCTGGCTATATAACCTAGCATCCTGTCTGCCCTTGCTGCTGTTTTTTTGTACTGCGTGGAGTGCTTCAGGTTGCTACTTCTCTTCACTCCCAGATCCTTCTTCTCCTCTGTTGCTGCTACCTAGACCCTTCCCAGGTAGTACTCAGTACCTGGATTCACAGCTCAAATGAGCATTACTTTGTATTTCTTAGAATTAAAGCCAAGCTGCCAAATCTCGGACCACCTCTTAAGCTTTCTCAGGTCCTCCTGTAGGTCCTGTATCCCTTCAACTGTGTCCAACCTTCCACTGAGTTTCGTGTTGTCCATGAATAGGCACATTTTGCCCTTAATGCCATCCCCAATGTCCACTAATGAAGACACTGAACAACACCAGCCAAAGCACTGAGCCTTGCAGGACTACACTGGTGATTTCTGTGGTGCTAGATAGCTCTCCCCCCACCACCACCCTATAGGTAATGTCCCTCAGCCAGTTTTCTACCCACCTGGTAATGTTTTCCCCAACCTAGAGATCCCCCAACTTCCTGATCAACCTCTTCTGGGGTACAGAGTTAAAAGCCTTGCTGAAATCCACATGAAGGATGTCCAACGCCTGGCCTCTGTCCACTGTCTTAGTGAACTAGTCAAAGACGTCAATTCGATTTGTTTGACAGGACCTCCCTCCAATAAACCCATGCTGCCTCGCATCCTGAAGACCATTCTCCTCTAGATACCCTCCCAATCTTTCCTTAAGTATGGTCTCCATGAACTTGCACACAATTGAGGTCGGACTAACAGGTCTAACCCCCAGGGTCACCTTTGGGATCACTCTTATGGAGGGGTACCACATGTGACAGTCTCCAATCCTACGGTACCACACCAGACTCCAGTGAACTATTGAACAGGCCTGCCAGTGGCCCTGCAAACTACCCTGCCAGCTCCCTCAGAACCCCTGGGTTTAAGCTGTCTGGGCCAGGTGATTTGTCCACCTTCAATGCTAGTAGCCCTCCCTCACTTTATCCTCCTCTATCACAACATTTGTGCTCCCTCCCCCCACCCCCTTCTTCCTCATAGGCACCAGTCCATCCTTTTCCCTGGTGAAGACTGAGAAGAAGTATTCATTCAGTATCTCAGCCTTTCCCCCCGTTCTCGTCTACCTATTCTTCCCCTTTCTCCAAACCTTACAATCCCATCTTTCTTGTCCCTTTTTTCACTTAAATATCAAAAGAAGCCTTTCTCCCTCTTTTTGATTCCCTCAGCTATCTGCAGTTCTTTCTGTGCCTTAGCCTGCCAGACTACCTTGCTTGCCACACTGGCCAAACTCAGATAATTTTCCCTACTCACCTGTTGGTCTTTCTGAATCTCCTATAGGCTGACCTCATCCTTCACCACCTGAGCGATCTCTGAACTGAACCAGCTGGGTGCTTTGGCCTTTTAAGTTCCTCCCCTTGAGCCTAACACACCCTCTGTGGCAGCCAATATTCCACCCTTAATGAGGGACCATTTTTGGTTCACCCACATATCCGCTCTGATGCCCACCAGGTGCCTCTTCAGCACAATGCCCATCTTCCTGAAGTCCACTCTCTGAAAACCCAGGATTTTGGTCTTGGTGGGGATGCTTTCCCTGCCCATGTCCAACCAGAACCACACTGTGCAATGGTCACTAGCACCTAGGGACTTCTTGACCATTATTTCTTGTACGTGCTTCCCATTTGTGAGCACTAGATAAAGGATTGCTGCCTTCCTGGTGGGCTCTGTGACGCCCTGAGTCAGGAACCCACTCTGCAACCCTTCCAAGATCACATGACTCCTGGCACATGTTGTGGATGATATGTTCCAGTCCACTTTGGGCAGGTTGAAGTCCCCCACTATTTCCACATATCTGCAAGCTCAGTTCCCTGTCCCTTTCCTCTTCCTGTTTGGGTGGCTTGTAGACCACCCCCCAACCTCATCTTTGTCCCTCTATTGGTTCCTCTATTTAGGAATGGTTATTCCTCTATTTGCCAATTAAAAGATTTTATACCTGCTAATACAATGTGTGAAGTGCAGAGCAGTACTTTAAATAGACGCCAATATCTAGTGAAAATTCCTCTCATACCTCATAGACATTGTGACCTCACTTATTGTGACATCACTAGTGAGGAATATGGCAGAAGGTAAAGGGTCCCTTTTTGGTCAATCATGAGGTTACAGTCGGTAAAGTCACAATACTGATGAGGTATGAAGGGAAAGTACAGTTATGTAAGAAATGGAAATTACGTACCTACCGTAATTCTGATCTTTCTGTGTATCTTCACCATTCATCACCTTTGGGTACTTAGCCGGAGGTCACGACCCCGCAGGAGCTTTCTTTTTTTTAGGATGGGCAGAGTCGATGCACCATCGGCACCGCCCTCGAGGCCGACACACTGCATGGAGCTCGCGGGTTGGCCATTAGGTGTTGTCGACTCCGCCCTCTCGCCATTTCCGAGTCACCGTAGAGGTGAGAAAAAGGGTTGGGGGGGGAGACAAGGAAGTCCAAGGGACAGACAAAGGAAAAGATATTTAAACTAAAAGGAGAAATAAACGACTGAGAGGACAGAACAATGTTGAAGACTAAGGGGATTGGGTAGGGGCCCCAATCTCTGGAAGTAGGAAGGAGGGAGGGTAAAGGATTTTTTAGAAGTAAGGATAAGAGTGAGGGGGGGATAAACAGGAGAAACATACCCTGTAACCTTGACCTGTCTCCAGTTTGTATAGGAACTGCGAAGGAGTAGCCAAGAGGCTAACTGCCAGAATTCAAAGCACAGAATCACTGGCAATAACTCCCACAATGGAGAAATGGCTATTCTGGAAGAAAAGACGAGATACAGGGATATTTCCCTCCTCTCAAAGGGAGATTTTGGTGTAAGAAACCTAGTTTCTTAAATTAATTGAGGTTATATCCAAAAGACAAGGAAATCAAAGGAATGATGGGGAGAAACATAGAAGCTGACGGCAGAAAAGGACCGCAAGGCCCATCCAGTCTGCCCATTTCGTTTTCTACCTTATAAATGTGCCATCGTCCTTTGCGGTCAGTGGCCTATCTATTCATACTCATCTGTATTGCTCCCTTATGCCTATCCCATGCCAGTTTGAAGCCCTGCACTGTATTCATATCCACCACTTCCTGAGGTAGGCCGTTCCATGCATCCACCACCCTTTCCGTGAAAAAGAACTTCCTCACACTACCCCTTTATCGGCCTCTCTAATCTCATGCTGTGTCCTCTTGTCCTGCTATTTTTCTTATATTGAAACATGTTAGACTCTTTCACCTTGTTAATGCCCTTAAGGTGTTTGGGGAGAAGAAAAGAAAGGAGGGCAACTGCCAACCCCCACCACACAAGGGTGGAGCGGAAGCACTGAAGGAGGAGTGCCCCCCCATCCTGACCACTCTGCCCCTAAAGAAAGTTATCCCCCTAGGTGCCCCAGTTTACCCAATGATGTGTGTGTGTATATATATATATATACACACACACACATATGTTGTGTTGATTATTGTCACTCCATTTTATATGATATTATTCCATTTTTGAAATGCTTAATGCTTAATCATAGTTATATAAGATATTTTGTACAAGATGTTATGAGAATACAAGATGTTGTGAGACTTTTCTTTTGGAATCTCTGGCATTGTTTGGCTCATGATGTTCTGGACACCTGGCCAGTGCTTAGGGCATGATGATCTAACGAATGCCAACTATTTATTATGAGAATAAGTGGTGTTTGTCATGCTGAACTTGTGATGTTCTGGGCACCTGGCCAGTGCTTAGGACATGGTGGTTTAGCATTTCTAAATACCAGATAAAACATATAAAATGGGACTTTCCAGGCCTGGTTAGAAGCCTATCGCCTGCAAGTGGACGCATTGCTGCAGGAGCTGTTCCCGATTCCTGAGACTCCTAGCCAGGCTGAAGGGGGCTTCCCAGCCATTGGAACAGGCTTGGATGTAGCTTTTGGAATCGGTGATGTATTAAGTTTTGTGGTTGGAAGCCTCTCCTGCAGGGTGGACGCATCGCTGTGGGGCCAGTTCCCGGTTCGTGAGACTCCTAGCCAGGCTGACAAGGGGGCTTCCCAGCCATTGGAAGAGGGCTTGGATGATGCTTTGTTGAATCGGTGATGTATAACCTTTGTATTATATTTTGCTATAATAAAGCTTTGGCTTGCTGTACTTATTGTGCTGTTATTGTGTGCATGTGAGTGTGAATGGTAAATAGCTGCCTGGTTTGAGTTGGCAGAACACCCACTCCTGACTAACAGAAAGGAGGGGGCGAGAATAGACGGAGAGGGAGGAACCCAGAGACTGAGGCCCTAGGGGGATGGAGGGTGGGATTGTGATGAATGGTGAAGATACACAGAAAGATCAGAATTACAGTAGGTACATAATTTCCACATCTTATCTGTGTCAATCTTAACCATTCATCACCTTTGATTCGAGCCCCTCCCCCCCGACGAAGAGGGCTTTTAACCCTAAGGGGCTGAGTCCCTTAGCTCTCAGTGGGTGATATACTAAGAGGGAGAACCTTCACAGGTCTGGAGAGGCCAGAGAGTGAGACGGGGGTAGGAAGTTGCCCCGAGAGATGCCGTCTCACCCTACGGGAGAAACAGTAGGTTCTCTGGTGAGCAGAGTTAAACACCCTATGCTGGGTCAAGGGTGACAATCGGGAGAGATGCAGCCATGCCATCTGCCTAGTGCAGATCGCTGTCCCTAAGACCCTGGTAGCTACCTCATTGGCGTCATATGATGCCCTTGGCTCGGTGCCTTGCTAGCTCCAGGCCATGTGCAGAGTGTGTAATGGCTTGTCTGGTTTGCTAAGTGTCAGGCATCGAAGCTAGGAGTTGACCTAGCCTGGACCACAAGAACCTGTCATAGGATGCATAGTGGGCCTGATGTGCTGCACTAGAAAGCAGCAACCGTGCCAAGTAGAATGTCCTCCTCCCCAGAAGTCAAAATCCAAGGAATCCTGATCTGGGGGCCGGTCACGGTACAGGGCGTGAAGCCCATCTGGAGTATCCAAATGCGTCGATCCTGACTAGGGATGAGGCATGGAACCTGGAGACTCGGGAGGGCACAATACCACTGGCAGAGATCCCTAGGGCTGGGACTCCCGGAAAAGGGTCTTTGCCAGGAGGCATAGCAGCTTCCCGAAAGTGTGAGCCAAGTGCTACAAAGGGTGTCCGCACTGAAATTGCCCAGAAAGGCATGCGCCGAGTGCTCTGGATTGTGTTGAGTGGGTGGGGTGATGCACAGGTCCTCCAACATCCTCACGTGGAATCGTTGATACTCGGTGAGATCAGCAGCTGGAGAGATATGGACAGACTGCTCCTCTCCCCCGGAAGAGGGGGATGAGGAGTTAGAGGACCTCGGATGTTCAGTAGCCGACTGCTCAGGGGGAGGCTGAAAAACCTGTATGTCCATGACCCTGACATAAGCGGGAAATTGAACAGTCACCTCTCTGAACTGCTCCCAAGAGAGAGGACCACTAGGATCAAGAATAGTCAGGAGCACAGAAGAATGTGGCAGAGGAGTGGGGGCAGAGCCGACAACAGAAATCGGCTAACCTCCGCCTGGGCTAGGGAGTGCACCAGGAGCCCTAGGGAAAGAAGAAGCTCTGGAAAACTCCACAGCCGACAGCTGATCAACCAAACTGGAACTACCTAGGCTAAGCCTGAAGAATCCCGTGAGGTGGCCGGATCCCCTACCTCCAAAGAAAAGGGCCCTCTGGAGGAAACCGAAAGGAAAGGCGATCTCGATCACACGGAAGCTCCCAGAGCCCGGTGGGCTCCAGAAAAAGGCCGCCACATAGACCCCATACCTCTCGAACCCTCAGAATCCGAGAGTGCCTGCCTCCTTGAGAGAGAGAGAGAAAGAGAGAGCGCCTAGGTAGCTGGCAGCCCTGGTCGGCACCCGAAGGAGCTATCCAGGGAGCAGCACCCTCCCCTCCTGTGGGTGCTCCAATCGGCCCCAAAGTTGGGCGATCCAGGCACACCACCCGAGGGGCTACTACCACTGAGGGGGTCAGAGAACCCTCCAAGACCAGGCTGCAGAGCAATGGAGGCCTGCACCACTGCCTGCTGGTCAGCACCCCAGACCCTGGTCCCGGGAGTCACTGCCCATTCCTCAGAGCGGAGGCTGGCCCCGGTTTGTCGAGGACACTACCAAGGTGTCCACGTGAGCAGCCAACTCCAAAGAGTCAGACTGCCTGTTTGACTCAGAGTCTGACTCCCCCTCCGAAGAGGAGGAGACCGAAGTTCTGTGCAAAACAGTGCGTGGACGCCCACTACCACCATGACTGAAAAGGGCACCAGAAACCAAGACTGCACCAGAGTTGGTGCAAACATCCCCTAACAGCACATGAATGGTGCCAGAGAAGAACTTGACTCCGGCAAAGGCAGCAGCCTCGGATTAAGGCCTGTCTGGCTATCCTCAGCCCAGGCGCGCAAGTGGCACTGAGACCAGAGACAGCGTCGGCGGCCCGACTCACGCTCGGCGTCGGGGTTGGAGACCCCATGGCACCAACCAGCCACGGCACCGCAAGCGGCATCAGGAAAGAGACAGTGCCAACGACAGCCCCGACGGTGCCAAGTTCCGAAACCTTCACGGCATCGTGTCCATGCTCAGAGCCGCGAGCGGCTCCAGAACTGGACATGGCGCCGTGCTGAACCACAGCGTTGTGGATGGCGCCAGGGCAAGAGACAGTCAGAGACGGCGCTGTAGAGCCTCCCATGGCGCCGACAGCACCATTGGTGCCGACAGCAGCAACAGCACCAACGATGCCATCAGGGCCCATGGCGCTGAGGCCCAAGACGGCGCCAACAGACTGCGCCGAGGATGGCGCCAACCCAGGCCTTCCGGCCACGGTATGACATCAGTACCTTCGCCTGAAGGGGCGATTGCCAAGCTGGTGCTCCTCCCACCTGTCCCCCAGGGGGACAAACTGGGCCTCCTGCACCGTGGAAGGGGCCTCTGCCATGGCTAGGCTACAAGAGGCAGAGGCCCCCTCCTCCGCACTCCGTATAGAACCGAAAGGGGACCCAGAGAAAAGGCCGAGAGAATGCGGCTTGGCCCCCGAAAGTCGGCGGAGCTTTTCCCACTTTCCATGCACTTTGCTCGATGACATGGCGGTCCATGGAGAAGCAGGCGTTGTACAAATCCATGTCGTGTAGCAGGCCAAGACACGCGAGGCAACGGTCATGTTGGTCGGTGACTGAGTACTTACGGCCGCATGGGGACAGATGGATGCGAGGCCGTCCCGTCTTCACAGTTTCCTGCCACCCCGACCAAGACAACATGACCTATGGAAAAAACACCTGCTGCAAGAGCTTCTCTAGAAGATCTACTGTTACGGTAAGTTCTTACATAACTGTACTATCTTATTTTGAGGGAGCTCTTGCAGCAGGCAAACACCGGCAGGACTGAGTCCCAAGTAGTCACGGAACTGAACCAGTCAGCAGGGAGGAGGAAATAATAGGTACAGGCCATTAAGAAAGAATGCCCTGAAGGACTACAAGGCCAAAGCTATCCTGACGCCTAGAGGCAATGTCCAAACTATAATGTATGATGAAGGGATAGACAGAACTCCACATGGTGGCTGCACAGATGTCTGCAGAAGACACATTCTTGAAAGAAGCAACTGAGGCAGCCATGCCTCTGGTAGAATGGCCTTTCACTGGGCCTGGTAAAGGCTTGTCGTACTTGCGATGGCAATAAAGAATACGACTGGCTAACCACTTAGACAAACACTGTTTGGAAACAGGGGTTCCTTCTCTCCGAGGAGCAAATGAAACAACTGATCAGATTTTCTGATAGCACGGGTGCATCCGAATAATACCAGAGTACCCAGTGAACATCTAGTGAATGAAGTAAGGCCACTCCCTGATTAAAATACTCAGGAAAATACACAGGCAGGTGGAAGGACTGATTTAGTATGAACTCAGACACCATCTTAGGAAGAAACTTAGGATCAGTTTGCAAAGACACCCTGTCTTTGTGAGAAAACAAATAAGGCTCTTTACACATCAGAGACTGTAGCTCAGAAATCCTTCGAACAGAAGTAATGGCAACTAAAAATAACGCTTTCTAAGAAAGGAAGCATAGCTCACAGCTTGTGGCAGGCTCAAAAGGAGGCAACGTAAGCTTTTCCAAATAAAGATCCCATGGTGGGAGAGGGTCCTTAATGGGAGGTTTCAAATGCAACATACCCCACAAAAAGGTGTGGGAAAGGTCCAATTGGGCAATGATTTTGCCCTCAACTGGTGCATGGTACACAGAGATGGCGGAAAGGTACACCTTAAGAGAGGAGTAACCTAAACCTGAGTCTGAAAGGGATAGAAGGTACTCCAGGATGAAATTCACCAGACAGGTGAAAGGATCCAGTGTTGAGTGGTGGCCCAAAGGGAGAAGCACTTCCACTTCATGACATAGGTGATGGCGGGTTTCCTAGCTGCCACCAAGACGTCTGCCACCCGGGATGAGACACCAAAGCAGGCAACAGCTAAGTCTGCAGGAGCCACGCATGAAGATGCAGTGCTCTGAGGTCTGGATGGACAAGGATGCCCTGCTCCTGGGAGAGCAAGTCAGAGCACAGGGGAAGAGGAACTGGAGACTCCACTGTTAATTGTTGCAACGGTGGAAACAATATCTGTTACAGCCAGTAGGGTGCTATGAGAATCATCTCTGCCCCTTCTGACTGAAGCTTGAGAAGCACCCCCTGAAGTAGGGGGAAGGGAGGGAATGCATACAGAAACCACCTTGTTCAAGAGAGGGACAACATGTCGTGCCAGAAAACACTAGGCCCTGGATCGAGTGAGCAGAAATTGGGCAGTTTTGCACTGAGTGGGGATGCAAAAAGGTCCAGCTCGGGACGGCCCTATCTGTCAAAGAGGTCTTTGAACATGGAGGTGAAAAGCACCCATTCGTGAACCCCAATCCTGGACCTGATTAGACTGTCGGCCAGGACATTCTAGACACCTGGAACATGTACAGCGGCTAGTTCCAGGTTGTGTTGAATGGCCCAGTACCAGACTCTCATGGCCTCCCTGCAAAGGGGATAGGAATTAATCCCCCCTTTCCTGCTGATGTAATAGACTACTGACATGTTGTCTGTCCAAACCTAGAGAGGGCCTGGAACAAGGTGAGTCTGGAAGGCCTGCATCACATAAAGGACAGCCCAAATCTCTAGGACACCGATGTGGGGATGTGTCTCGCCCTCTGACCAGATCCCCCAAGTCTGACGATGGGCCAAGTGGACACCCCAGCCCAGGCCAGAGGTATCTGTAGTCAAAATCTGTTGCAGGGAGACAGCTCCAAAAGGAGCTCCCTTGAAGCGATTGGAGGGGTTTAGCCACCATTCCAGGGTCTACTTCATGGGATTGGAGACTAGGACCTGTTGATCTAGGTCATTGGCGCGCTGGTCCCATTGGGTTCGAAGAGTCCACTGAGGTATTCTCATATGTAAGCAAGCTAGGGGAACTGTGGTTATAGCCACCACCATGTGTCCGAAGAGACGCAGGAAGACCTGGCTGGGATATGCAAGGATGAGGCAACCAGCCGGGCTTGTGCTACCAAACGTTCCACTCTGTCCTGAGGCAGGAAGGCTTTGCCCAGGACAAATCCAGGACCACTCCTATGTACTGGAGGCACTGGTTTGGCATGAGGCAAGACTTGGAGAGGTTGAGAGTAATCCCCAAAGTCTGGAACAGCTGAAAGGTGGCTTCCAGGGTCCCGATCAACTGAGTCCTGGAAGGGACTGTCAACAACCAGTCATCCAAGTAACGGAAGACATAATGCCCCTGTCTCCTGAGGGCCGCAGCCACCACTGCCAGTCACTTGGTAAAGACCAAGGAGGCTGAGAAAAAATACCAAAGGGGAGGGCCCGAAACTGGAAGTGGTTCCCCTGAAAGCAAAACCAGAGGAACCAACAGTGGGGCGGGAAAACCAGGATATGGAGGTAGGCATCCCGCATGTCCAGTGAACAAAGTCAGTCCCCTTGGCTTGGTGAAGAAGGGGCAGCAGCCCTTGAAGGGTGACCATCCTGAACCGTTTGTACTCTATGCACAGATTACGGTGGCTGAGATCCAAAAATCGGTCTCAGGTCCCCTGTCTTACTGGGGATGAAAAAGAAGTGGGAGTAGAACCCCTTACCTCTCTGTGTCGGGGGAACAGACTCTATGGCTCTTTTGCACAACAAAGCCTGAATTTCCTCCTGAATGAGGAGGATGTGGTCCAAGAAATGTCAGTTGGGTTTCAACGTAAAAAAATGCAGGATTATGCACCTAGAGAGAGGGGATCCTAGGGAGGAGTATGAACCAGATGGGGTAACACTGGAGGCCACCAAAGAGGAAAGGGATTTAGGGGTAGTCATAGAAGACAACCTCAAAGTGGCTAAACAGTGCGACAAAACAGAATACTATGGTGCACAGGGAGAGGTATAACAAATAGAAGGAGGGAAGCGGTGGTACCATTGTACAACTCCCTAGTAAGGCCTCATCTGGAGTATTGTGTTCAGTTCTGGAGGCCCAATCTCCACAAAGATATAGACAGGATGGAGACGGTACAGAGGAGGGTGACAAAAATGGTGTCTGGGATACAGCATAAGTCGTAGAAGGAGAGACTCAGAGCTCTCAACACGTACTCCTTGGAGGAAAGGCGAGAGACGGGGGGACATTATAGACACCTTCAAGTATCTGAAGGGGATCAACAGAATACCAGAGGGAAGCATCTTTCACATTAAGGGAAATAGAACAAGGGGGCACAGCATGAGACTAAAAGGGACAAACCTAGGGGAAACTTGAGGAAGCTCTACTTCATTGAAAGGATGGTGGCGAGATGGAACAGTCTCCCCCAGGAAGTGGTGGGGGTGGTCACGGTTCAGGGATTCAAGAATGTGTGGGATAGGCACATGGGAATTATCAAGCTGGGGTGAAAGTGGGGAACTTGTCGTAGCATCTGGGGTACCTTAAACATTAGAAAGAGGAATAGGGCAGACTGGATGGGCCACAAGGCCCTTATCTGCCGACAACATCTAAGTATCTATGTATCTATGTGAGCCTAAGGGTAATGGGATTGTAAGGGAGGGTTGTCCAGAGAGATCTCCAAAAATTCCAGAGTGTGCCCCCATATGAAGGGCCCACTGGTCTGAAGTTACAATGCGCCACCCATCGAGGTACAGGGAAAAGCGACCCCCCCCCACCGCCTCCACCAAGGACTCTGCCAGAGGAGGGGGGGATCAGGCAAGCAGTCAGGCAATAGCACCAGGGGTTGGCAGAGTGGCTAGGGATGCTCTAGGAGCCCTCAGAGCAGAAGCTCCAGCCAGCTGGGTGGGAGCCTTACACTTAAAGGTGTCTCTGGGCTGCTGGCACTTGGGCTGCTGTCTAGGGGTCCAATGAAAGGACTAACACGGGTTGGAGCTGAGCTGAGAACAGCACATAAACTGCACCGAGCGCAAGGCTTTCACCAATTCCTGTAGGCGAGAAATAATGTCCTGGGTGTCACCACCAAAAAGGACATATCCCCGGAAGGGTGCATCCAGGATTTCTACCTGTACATCTGGCACAAAGCCTGACACCCGGAGTCAGGAGTGGCAGCAGATGCAACTGCCTGTGGCCACTGCTCAACCTGCTGCACTGAGAGTGTCATAGGCAGCCCGAAGGACATGGTTGCCCACATCCAAGCCTGTCTTAAGGAGCTGCACCAATTGGCTTTTCGTGGAATCCTCAAAGAGGGCCTGCACAAGATTCAAAGCCTTGCCCCCACAGAGCATTCTGATACTGCACCATGTGGGCCAGATAGCTTTGGGTCCTCATGGCCAGTGTGGCCAAAGCACAGACCCACTTACCAAATTGGTCAGCCTGGGGAGACTCCTCATCAGGAGGGAGGGTGGGTGTTAAGCTGGTGCCTGGGTTTCTTGGCACGGTCATGAGCTGCATTCACAACCACTGAGTCCACCTCTGGCTGCTCCCCCAAATAGACTTTGCCAATGGGGGCATGATAAAGGTGGTTAGCCTTCTTGGCCAAGGCCAGAGTGGAAAAGGGATGGTTCCAGGTGGCCCTGGTGATGTCTTCATATGATTCAATAAGGGGTGGCACCACCAAGGGGACAGTCTCCTTCCCATGGAGATAGATCGCCAGCAAGCAACACTCTGGGTCTAATTCCTCCATCTCCCAGCCGATCAATGACTCAATATGCCTCACGATGTTCAAGAACGTAAGATCGTCAGGAGGAGACCTAGGGATGTCCTTGGGGGTTTCAGGATTTTCATAAGGCCCCTGGAATCATCAGAGTCCTCTGCAGAGGAGGAGAAAGAGGAATCCCTGCCAGATGGCTCACTTTCTAGGACTGGCGTCAGTGGTCAACAGTCCTCCTTGAGTCAGTCCGTTCGAACCAGAGAGGGGACTGGGGACTGGGGTTGGCTAGGACCCACCCAGCCTGAGCCCTTAGGACGAGGGTCCCTAGGAGGCAGAGTTGGGGGTCTCTCGGGTGCCTCTTTATCCTTCAAGAAAGCCCACCAGACTGAGAAAAGCAGATTGCAATCCACTGGTGAAGGTGGGTGATAAGGTGGCTAGGGATTCTGCAGAGGCGGCGCCAGGTACACCGGAGTCTGTCCCTGGGGCATGGCGTAACCAGGCACAGGACCAAAAGGCACCAGGCAACCAGGCATAGGCCCTGGAGGCGTCAGGTTCCCTGGTGTCAGTCTCTGAGGCATCGGGAGCCCAGGTGTTGGACCCTCAGGCACCGGCTGGGGACTGCCCAACAGGCGCTGGCTGAGGTTGAGGTGACAACGGTTGAGGCATCATCGGTGTAAACACTGGCAAAGCAGGCGTTGGTCGGATGGGCGAATGCTGACACTGGTCTGGACTGACAGGTGCAGCCGGCCCCGAAGGGGAGACAGGAACCTGCATAGGGAAACTAGCTACTGAGGGAGGCAGAGGCGACGTCTGTGGAGAGGAGGCGAGCGCTTGCTCCAGGCATTGAAAAAAGGCGCTGGTCCCAGAGTCAGGAACCGACGTGGGCAATGCCAAGACTGAGGGAGCGACGGGTGAGGACCCATCGCCCACAGAAGAGAGCCCAGTCGAACCACCTGGCTGAGGACCCGCTGGGTGCAAGGGCCTGAGCATCAGGGGTTGGGGGGCAGTGGACGGAGTCCAAGGCCCTGAGGAGCCACTGCCCGAGACAGAAATGAGGGCGGGTGGTAGAGAAACAGGCAACCCCACATAAGTGAGGGCTGCTGAAGGAGGAGGGCTGACCTCCTGCGGGAGAAAGACTCCCGAGTCAGTTGCCAATTTGTGTGGGGACCGAAAGCAGGAAGCTGACCATGGACGGTCCCTGTCCTTGTCCCTGTGGTTATGCTTCCCAGCCAATTTCTTCTCCTTCTGCATGGAAGAAGAAGTCGAAGCCCCAGAGGCCGGGGAGAGGGAGAGGAAGAGCCTTTGCCTTGGAGCTCCCTCTCCAGCATGGCTAACTTCTGCTGAAGCAAGAAGCCTTGAAGGGTCTTCAAATGGCGTCTCCGTGTGGCCTGGTTGAAGTCCTGGCAGTGCTGACAGGCCTCAGTGTCATGGTGAGGGCCCAAGCAGAGCAGGCAAGAAGAGTTGCCATCCTTGGAAGGAAGCTGCTTGCCACATGCACACTTCGTACGCCGGTTGGAAGATGAAGTTGGAGAAGAAGACATGCACAAGAAAATAAAACACTTCAATTTTAAATCGAAAATAAAGAAAAATCGTGGAAATGCATGAAGCAAAGTGGCAGTCAACTGAAACAAGCATACGTGAGGGTCCGACATGTGCAGGCTGATGGCAGGAAAAGAATTGAAGTGGAGCTGGGGGACCGCCCCTTTTATACCATAGGTGGATGTTGGTGTCCCGAATTGGGGGCAGTCCCCCACTGTAGACTGCTAGCTAGAAGTTTTCCGTGTGGTCCTAGCACCTGACGGCTCAGTCCTACTGGTGTTGCCTGCTACAAGAGCCCCCCTGAAGTAAGATCTAGAACTACAGTACTGTAGATATGTAAGCACCCTGATGGAGTACTGTTCCACACATCACAGCTAGTACTGTCAAACACAGAATATCTTCTAAACAGCAAAAAGGAAAAGACATAAAAAGTAACAGTCGACTTCTTATAAATTTTTATATTAATTTCAGGTAGTGTATGAGTCACTAACACATTTATTTTGCTCAAGGAACTGGATAGTGTAATCACAGAAGTGTGCATTTGTCCAAAATGGGAGACTAGTCCACAAAATTCAACACTGCAGGACTGAATGAGGACTAACAAAAAAAAAAAGGCAGTCCCCCTCTAGGTCATGGCTGAGATGTACTGGTGGAACAATGTAAGGTTAAATTCACATGTTCTTCCAGAATGTGCTTCTCCCATAGTAGAAAGCTTCAGTCGAGGGCTGTCAAGATCTCAACTTTTCAGATCACTAAACTCATAAAAATAACGCCCACCCACCTGATATGTGCACCAAAAGACTTTTAAAAAGAAAATTAGTACTACCTTAATTCCGCTCTCCAATTTATTTTTTCTTAATAAAAATAATAAAGGGATAGGTACCACTAGTGGTAACACGTTGCACTACTATGCAGAAGTCCCATTTCTGTGGCTCAAGCCAGACTCCCATCAGGCCAGTGGAGTAATGGGGCACTGCAAAGACAGTGCACTCAAACTCCAGGGGTCTGGCTCCTGTAGCAACAGTGCCTTCTGAGGTGACTATTCTGGCAGTGACGTCATAGGTGACCAGGCAACATCAGCAAGACCCCCCTCCCATAACACAGTAATACTGGATGAGTCAATAGGTACAGGATGCAGCTGGCGACTCAGATGGAAAATGGAAAACACCTGGCCTGGTACCTCAGATGACAGCCACAACACCCCCATCATGCCACATGACCCTTTAACTCTCCAGATCCGCCCCCTTATCTGAGTTGCCTATAGGTGCTTTCTTTCTGGTGGATGTGGCCGTGGCAGGGGACCTCCTCACCCATGATGGGACAGATCGGCCTCCAACTGTGGATATGTTGGCAGCCTACTTTGCAGCAGACTATGGCAACTAGTGGATCGAGTCCAGCGGGCAGCAGAGCACAGGTGGACTAAAATAAATATGATACTGGGTTGCAAAACAAAAAAATAATAGGAACATAGAAAATGCTACACAAAAAAGGAATGTTGAGTTGGCTGCAATCTAGGCAGCTGCAACATTCAACAGTTATCAGAAATGAGTGCAGACATTGTTTAATGGAAAGTGTTCCCAATTGTTTCTACGTACCTTGGCACAATGGAAATGGCTGAATACTAACCTATTCAATTCACAAAGCAACGTTAACCAATTATGGCTTCACTGCCATGTTGTAGTTGTAAAGACCTTTACCCTTCCCTTTAAAGAACAGCTGACATCTTCAGGAGAACTTTACCAAAACATAATATTTAGATACAGTCCTTCTTGTATTTCACATTAGTTCTGTATTCCACATCCCCATTATTTATTACTGAGATCATCTGCATGAAAACAGGATCCTTGTTCCTGAAGAGTTCGTCTATTCCTGTTGCTTTCTCCCTACCTGAGGTCATAATGCACTGCTTGTGACATCACAGTTACTCACATGGCAACAGACTGTGATGTCACAACAGTGGATTATGACTTACAAACACACGAAAATGCCAGCAGATACAGGCCCTTAGGTCTATCGAGTCTGCTCGAGTGTACAGCTGAGTTTACTCCACAGCTGCACCCCCTCCCAATTTCCCAGTTTCCTCCCGGTTCCATCCCACCCCTTAAAGCTGTTCACTGATTTCAGAGACACCACTGGCCGGGAAGTGCGCTTCACCCTGTCACCACCCCTTCTGTGAAGTAATGTCTTCTCAACTCTCTCTTAACTTGCCCCCCAGTCTCAGACTATGCCCCCTAGTGGCCCTCCTCCTCCCTTTAATCTAAACATCTCCTCTGTGCTGACTCTGTTTATGCCCTTCACATACTTGAAGGTCTCAATCATATCCCCTCTATCTCCCCTCTCTTCCAGGGAGTACAAACTGAGCTCTCTCAGCCTGTCCTCGTAGGGTTTCCCCTCCATACCTGTTAACATCCTGGTTGGTCTGTGCTGGACTCCCTCCAGCAGCCTAATGTCTTTTTTTAGGAAGGAATGCCAGAATTGCATGCAGTACTCCAGGTTCGGCCTGACCGGTAATCTGTACAGTGGAAGGATAACCTCACTCCTCCTTGAGGCAATTCCCCTGGTGATGCACCCCAGCATCTCGTTAGCTTTAGCTGCTGCTTTCCTGCACTGTGCTAAATGATTCATTTGCCCGGTTATGAGTACCCCAAGATCCTTCTCCTCCTCTGTAGTGGCCAACTGTGTTCCCCCCATTTTGTAGCTAAACTTACAGTTCCTGACTACCAAGTGCATAACCTTGCACATTTTGCATTGAAACCCAGCTGCCATGTGTCTGACCATTGTACGAGTCTATCCAGGTCTTCCTGCAGTCCTAGCCAACCATCTGTGTTGTCCACCACTGCACCTATCTTTGTGTCATCTGCAAACAGCTGATCTTATTGTTGACACCTTCTGATATGTCAGCAATGAATATGCCAAACAGCACTGGCCCCAGCACTGAGCCCTGCGGAACCCCGCTTGTCACAGCCCTTGGTGATGAGAGCTCCCCCTTACGACAACTCTCTGCTGCCTATCACCCAGCCAGTTTTTGATCCACCCCTCTATCCTCTTCCCTACCCCGAGGTTCCCCAACTTACCTATCAACCTCTCATGCGGCACTGAATCAAAGGCCTTGCTGAAGCCCAAGTACAGGACATCCACTGCTTGACCCTTGTCTAGTGCTCTTGTTACCCAGTCATAGAAGTCCACCATGTTTGTTTGAGATGATCTTCCAGAGACAAATCCATGCTGTCTGCTGTCCTGAAGACCATTCTCCTCCAGGAACGCTACAATCCTCTCCTTAATGATGGACTCCATGAGCTTCCCCATGATGGAGGTTACGCTGACTGGTCTGTAATTCCCTGGCTCATCCTTGGGTCCATTTTTATGGATGGGCACCACATACGCCATCTTCCAGTCCTGGAGTACACATCCCTTCTCTAGGGAGGTGTTGAATAGGTCAGCTAGAGATCCTGCCAAGACTTCGGCATCCCCTTCAGCACTCTAGGGTGTATGCCGTCTGGACACAGTGCCTTGTCCTCCCTCAGGGCTTTCAGACCTTCCAACACCCTGCTCTTTTGGATTACCCCCTCCATGTTCTCTGCCCCTCGTATACTCTCTGCTACTCTCCCCTGAGGGATTGGTCCCGTTTGTTCTCTGGTGAACACAGAACAGAAGTACTCATTGAGTGCTTCTGCCTGTTCCCCTCCCCCCTTTTCAGCCCACCCTCCCTCCACCTTGATTCTAACAATCTGATCCTTGCATTTCCTTCTTTCCCTTATGTAATGGAAGAAATCTTCTTCCCCTTCTGGTATCCCCTGCGCCAGCCTAAGTTCCTTTGCTGCCTTCGCTGCCCTGACCAATCTGCCTACCTCCCTTAATTTCTTAATGTATTCCTCCCTACCATCCCCCCGTTTGGTACTCATGTACTTCTTGAAGGTGGCTCTTTTCTCCTTGATTTTCTCAAGCACCTTCCTGGATAACCAGCTTGGTCTCTTGGACCTGGACTTTTTCCCTTGGAGCTTTGAACAAGAGTGTATGGCTTCAGTTAGGCCAGTCTTAATCATCTCCCACTTCTGGTTGCCATCCATATGTTGTTGGATTCTGGCGAGATGCTCTCCCAATATGACTGTCATTTTTCCAAAGTCTGCCAGCTTGAAGTCAATCACCCTCGTCCTTGAAGTAGGGAGTCAGCTAAAGAGGCAGATGAACCCTGAGGTATAAAGGTCACATATTCTTGCAAATGTTCTTAGTAAAAAACATTGGGGAGGAGGAATCTTTAGAATATGTATGGAATGGAAACTGAATTTTATCTAATTATTATGTTTTTCAACGTTTTTTCTTAAGGCGTCAGCAGCTCTTTAAGCCTTGCAAGACTACTACCATGTAAACCCATCATACAGTACGAACTGAGGATTGTCTTTATACACAGACTCCAACAATAAAGCAGATAGGGAGGAGCCTACATTTGGGTACCATGGCACTAGATGCTGTGTGTCATGCTGGGAATACTGCCATACTTTGGTAGTGCTGTAACTCTCAAGGATAAGCCATTGTCTTCACCCACCCTAGCATGGAGCATGTATCTTATCAAGTTTAGCACATGGGGTCCCAGGCGGTGCTTGGCATATAAAAAAAAAGACAAAAATAAGGCTTATTAGCATCTTTTCTATGCAGCCTTCCACCGAACAGGACAACCACATAGCTCCTCTAATATACAGAGTATGTGGTGTTGTGCCAAGAATTCATCACGGGTTGCCCGCCCCCCCCCAAGCCAAGATTTTCCTTTGACATTTTTTCACAAAGTGTAAATAATAGTCTGCTTACAAGTGGCGTTTCAGGTTCCCCCTCCTCCTCTTCATCTTTGGCCTCCTCCACTTCCTCTAATACCTCTGCCTTGGCCTCCGCGATCAGCTCCCGTACTGGTTTATTGGAGGTGACACTGGCCACAAATGGGTGCTGATTTGTGGAGAAAACAGATTTATGAAGTCAGTATCATCTTACAAGCAAGCATGTAGAGCGCCACATTAGAATACACTATTTTATTACTGAAATTTGTTTAAAAACAAAACAAAAAACAGAGTTAGCCAACGAAGCTTTGTTTTCAACTAGGTCCAGAGACTCGTATCTTTCACACAAACAGAAGCTCAGCATGCTTGCCAAAGCAACAAATAAGCTACCTGTGGCATAGTGACTGCATGTACGCAAGGTGGCAGTGTACATGTAGCCAGCTCGGACACAGCTGGGAACAGATGGATTAAGTAAGGACTAAGACTTGATGACAGAGCTGGGAATATGCTATGTTAATGTAGTGATAGCAAGGCTATGTGCTATGTTAAAGGAATTTATAAAAAGGGTCTGAGAAATGGAGCTTTCTGATTGGCTGCAAACATTCCAACAGCCTTATGTTAATCTTTTATTAACATACATGTACAGCATAGCCATATGCTGAACAGCGTGACACAAGCGTGCCACAGTACACTCCTAGAAGGTGATTAACAGACTATTAACATAACCCTTAGTCACGCCTTATTGCTTAAATTCTAAGGTTCCAAGCTGGAAAAAACTAGGGGTTTTGGAACCCACGGTGGCTTATCCAACTCTAGCATGAGTCATTCTAAGCAGAAAATGAAATTTTTAATTTAGCCCCCTGTAGGAGGGAAGGGATCAGAAACTGGCCCATGCAAGCAGTCAGTCGATCCCTTCCCCTTCCCGGTCTGCGAGCCCTGCCACCACACTCGCACATTTGTGACAAACAACTGGGGACAGCATGGGGGCATGCCCCATGTAAAGCTATGGGGCTATTTTTAAATGCTGATTTATGTAAGTTACAACCTTACATATGCATTAACACCACGTTGTGGTAACCTATATAAACAGGCATTTAAAAACAGCCCCGCACTCTCCCTAGTTAGTCGTCACAAAACAACCGGACTGGCAGAACGGGAAGTGGAAGGGATCAAATGGCTGTTTGCTCGGGCCAATTTATGATCACTTCCCTCCCACAGGAGGCTAAAATAAAAATGTAATTTTCTGCTTAGAATAAATCATGCTAGAGTCACGAAGCCATGATGGGTTCCAAAACCCCTAGATTTTCCCAGCTTGGAAGGTTAGAACATTATATAATGAAGTACCATGTGACAGTGTGCTGATCAAGAAGAGGACAAAACAGGTCAGACCCCATGGGCAACCTGTGTGTATTGGGGGGGGACACTTTTTTAGATACAAAATGGTGTTCTTACCCTGGCTCTTTCTGTATACTGCCATGGGACCTCTTAAGTAGCTAATGGACTACCTCTGTTTCTTCTGCTAATGGTTATTTAACAGTAAATGTCAGCCTGCTTAGTCAGATCACTACTTTTTTGTATTTTAAGAAAAACTTACATTTGCTTATTTTCCAAACCCATTTTCACTGTACTACCTGCCATTAATGGGCATTCTAAAATGGAGGCAGAATTGCTAGCTCTGCCTCACTGGTGGCATTATAGGGAAAGTACGGTAATGCAATGGACGGGCATGATGGTAAACATAACAGGACTCCATTTTGTTCCCCTTTCACTTTTGCGGAACAAAAATAAAAAAAAGTCGAACAGAATGAAAAACGCATTGATCTTTGAGCAGCTTGCATGATCGGGGCATATAAGTCCCACCAGAGTGCTACCTGCCTCAAGATGCAACTAAGCAGTTTAAAAAAACACATGCATAGTGTAATTAATTAAAGCCTTTTTTTCTTGGAGAGAGCTTGTAATTAGTAAGCTTTAAATTCTGCACTCTAGCTGCACCCCAGAACAGCATTTTGATCATTTTAAGTGAGGGACAAGGCTACACAGTATGTAATGCTCAATGTAAAATGTAATAGAATGGGGGAGATTGTTTATACTAATGTTATACCACTTAGCAGGCTACTTTATATTTATGGTGGTAGTGTTTCAAACATGATACTATCATCAGAAAGCAAGGTAACCTGCCAAGTTGAGTAAAGTGAAATAAACATCCTATCACTATTATCCTATTACACTTTACAGGCATACCAGTTTTTCCACATTATTTTTTGTCAGTCTGCACATTAAATTCCAAATTATGTGCAACATATTGTAAATTTCCTGAACTTCTTTTCAATATCCGCAACTTTTATTTACATTTTCTCACTCCAGCTGTTAGGTTTTTAGGTCCAAAATGGTACCTAAAAGGAAAATAAATGATGTTAAACAGGACTGAAGCATCTCTAAGAACGTGAAAGTTCTCTATATCTCCTCACTACACTGTGTTTCTGTGCTTTTTATGTTTGCTTGCATGCATGTGCAAAAAACATAATGCCACCATACGAGAATGCGTAGGTGTGCCTCCCCCACTTCCAATGCCCTGCTGCCTTTTGCAGACGTGTCCGCACTCCGCCAATGAATGTCGGAGCTGTCTATGACAGCCCTTCAGATGCAGTGGTGTACAGTTGAAACCATGCTGCAATCATGAAATTAGTATGTAGGCAATTTAAATACGCAGCGTCGACAGTATGCAAGTACCTACATACTGCACTGCACTGGATCAGCTGTCATGACGGCTCCATCCCTGTAACAAAACAGCATGCTGGGGCCCCACCCCAAGCGTGTTCATGTAGCTCCCACCCAATACACTTTCTATGGCCCGTGAGGGTTCAATCCCTATCGGCTCCGCTAGCTCCGCCAACAGAGTTCAAGGTGCGACACTGGGAGCCCACCCCAGCATGGCAACAGTTCCGTAAGGCTGACGGGGGTGCCCAATCCCCCGTCGGCTCCACTGCCTCCCCCAAACAGCCTTCCAGCTGCCATGCTGGGAGCCCACCCCAGCGTTGCAAAAGTCCTGCTCGTCTTTAAAAAAAAAAAAAAAGATGTCCTGTAAGAAAAAACGTTCCCTCGCTGACTGTCTTAACCCCCCACCTGCACCCACCCTCTGCGCACCCTGCCTCCCCACACCCCCACCTCACCCCATACTTACCTCCGGAGGCCGGCGTGATGATCTTCGGTGGACCGGGAATACGTCTGCACTCTTCAAAGCCGACCACGAACTGAGGAAATGCCGGTAAGCTGTATAATGGAATAAATAGGGTTTTTTCAACTTTTATGCATATCTCGGGCATTTTGGTAATTTTTCACCAATTTTCAACATGGGGTTCTTGGGACCCCACCTCATGAATTCTGGCACTGTCATTTTGTTATCTGGTCCGAAAGGTGATTTATGGTCATTGTGGAACCACCTTTCGGACCGATTTCGAAACAACAGTGTCACAGTTCATGAGGTAGGCCTCAAAACCCTATGTTGAAAATTTGATGAAAAATTTCCAAAAATGACTGTTTTATGAGCATGTGTTCGCAGTTCCTACACACACACTGGAAAGTTCAGATTTTCAACATTGCCATTTTACCACACCTCCTTATGAGCAGTACAGCTTCATTTTTCACATCTCACCCAAAATGTGTTTCTGAGCATGTAGCGCACAATGGCGCAGTCGGTGTGCGAAATCAATGTTCGGAACAGATTAAGAAAATCACAGTGACACTGTTCATGAGCAGAGGTCTTAAAATGGCTATGTTAAAAATCTGGTGACTAAAGTCTATAAAATGACTGTTACGAGCGAGCATTGAGCAGTTTCCACCCACTCTTGTAAATTCACACTTCCTTATGAACAGTATAGCTGTCATTTTTCACACAATGGCCGAAATGTGTTTTTGCACTTCCAGCACAGAAATGTGTGGTCGCTATGGGAAATCACTGTTTGGGACAGATTAAGAAAATCACAGCAGCACTGTTCATGAGCAGAGGTCCCAAAATGCCTGTGTTGACAATCTGCTGTAAAAAAATCCCCAGACTAATTACACTATGGGTGTGCGTTGTGCAGTTTCTACGTACGCTCGTGACTTCACCAGTTTTTTTAAATATTTTCACTGCAGATTTTCAACATTGCCATTTTTTACACCTCCCCATGAACAGTACAGCTATCATTTTTCATATCCTGTTCTGAATGTGTTTTTGCACCTGTGGTGCCAAATGGCATAGTCGCTGTGCAAAATCAGCTTTCAGCTAACAAACTGATATTGCCACTATTCATAAGGTGGGGAAAAAAAAAAAAACAAAGTTGAAAATTTGGAGTGAAAATACCAACGAACACCTGAGGCGTTAGGGTTTCCGACCATAACGCCCCACCTTGTAGAGACTGACAGGCATCAGGGGTGTGATTTGGGATTCTCGCCTGTAATGCTCATACCATTCCACCCACACCCTGCAGCCAGTGAGAGGCATCGAGGAGTGCCTTGGACTCTTTGGCCCCAAAGTTCACCCCATTCTCCTAAACTGCACCCATCTCACCGTATTTCCTGATGGAATGGGGTGAACATAAGTGCCAAAGGCCCCAAGGCACACCGTGACACTTGTCGATGTCTGCAGGGTAGGGTGTGGCGAAATGGCGTGGCCATTATGCCTGACGACCCAAAGGCACACCCCAATGCCTGTCAGTATCTGCAGGGTGGTGGTGGGGTTGGCTTCAGTTCAATACTGCGCTGCCATTCCTATTATGCAGCTCTGTAACTCCTACACTACCGATGCCAATGCCAGCAACAAACATTCAGCATTGACAAATGCTTGTTCATTACAGTATCAGATTTCCAGGACACTTCTTCACTGTTCTAGAAGCCCAACAGCGGATTTTCTTTTTAAACTACTTCTACAATATTCTGCACTATTGAAAAAATAGGTACTTTCTGCTCATTTTACCAAGTACAAAGAAAAACAAGGAAGGAAAGAATGGGGAGACTACCAAATGAGGACAAGGGAAACCAAGAGGGTGAACAGAGTAGCAGAGGGAGACACAGAGCTGAGTATTGTGAAAGGGGTCTAGGGAGGTGGGAAAAACAGGTATTAAGATAAATTAGGGGGGAAAAGCAAGGAGTAGGAACTGTTAGGCTAATAGAGGAAGCGAGGGTAATTGAGGAGGATGGGCAGAAAGCAACCTTTCTTAAGACTGCTTCTGCTCTGTATTCACAAGGGAAGACAGAGGGCCTCTACCACAGAGCTCCTCTAAGGCGACTGTAAGGGGGATGCCTGAGATAAGGCAGCAAGTATTAACCAATGAAAGGGTTTGGAAAGGGCTAGCAGCTTCCAAAATAGATGAGGCCCGAGGTTAGATAGGATGCATCCAAGGGTGCTCAAGGAATTGGCAATAGAACTTAACGAACCCCTCATAGGGCTACTGAACAGCTCAATTCAGATAGGGGTAGTTCCAAAAGATGGGATGGTAACAGACATAGTCCCGCCCATGGAATACCGTCGCGCAGTGACTCCCGATCGTGAAGACCATCACAGCGACAGGATTTGGCACCAAAATCCATGATCGCTATGATGGTCTCTACGCAACCAGCGTATTGCCTATAAGGTATCTCCCCCAGTCCAACTCTGACTCCAAGGTGGGAACTTAGAGAATGCGGGTGGGTGGTGGTGGGGCACAGCCCCCAACATGGGGGGGTTCGGGGCAGTCCCCTACTGAAACATGGAGGCATCCCTGACACCACATTGCGCTGTTTGGGATGTCTCCGTCACCGCTGCGGTAAGGTAAAACCCCGCTCTATTGGGGGGGGTTAAGGAGCAACCAGGTAACTACAGACATGTCAGTCTCGCCTCTATTGTGGGTAAACTGATGAAGACGTTAGTCAAAGAGGACCTTATGGACTACCTGGAGAGCAATGGACTCCACGCCAGTAAACAGCATGGGTCTGTGGCAGGGAGATCTTGTCAGAACAACCAGATAGTATTCTTTGACTGAGTAATGTGGGTAGTGGATAAAGGTCACTGTATGGGCTTACTCCAATTTTAGCAAGGGTTTCAGCTCGATGCCTTACAGAACGTTGCTGAAGAAGCAAGAGCATCTGGGTGCTGTAAAGAACAAAGATGAGTGAGGAACTGGATGGAAGAGAGACAGCAGGTGGTTGTGGCTAAAGTCAAATTGGAAGAAAAAGAGAGGTCACCAGTGGGGTGCCAAAAGGAACAGTCCTGAGTCCAGTCCTTTTCAATATGTTCATCAGCGACATGGGAGAAGGAATCCAGGGCAAGATGTGTCTGTCCGAAGATGGCTCTAAGCTCCATGGCAGGGTAGACACCGAGGAAGGGGTTAGGCATATGATGCAGAGAGACTTGCAAAGGCTGGAGAGGTGGTCAAAGGTTTGGTAGTTGAAATTCAATGCTAAAATGTGCAAGGTGATGCACATAGGGAACAAGTACCCTAGGACAGCATACTGGATGGGGGGGAGGGTAAAGCTGGGTACAACCTCTGAGGAAAAAGGCCGAGGGGTCACCATCAGTGACTCCCTAAAACAATCAAGCAAGTGTAACGAGGCCTAGAGTAAGGAAAACAGGATGCTGGGGTGTACAGGCTGAAGACCGTGCAATGTAGTATGCCCAAAATGATTCAGGGCCAGCAGGGCAGATCTTACGAGGAGTGGCTCAAAGCATTGAACATGTACTTGCTGGAGGCAAAGAAGATATGATACAGACCTTCAAGTTCCTGAAAGGAATGAACAAGGTAAACTGCAAGGAACTGTTTAGCATAAGTAGCAGATCAAAAACACGAAAGTTTAGTTTTACAAAAAGGGGAGTGGAGCCATGGACCGATCTGCCAACTGATGTGGTGGGCGCCAAAACTTCTCAATGATTTCAAACATGGCTGCAACTGAGGAAAGAGCTTAGTGGTTGCCCAGGGTGGTAGCGGCAGGGAGCATGGAGGAGGATAGTGTGGGTTAAAACCCAGTATGGACAACACGTGCTGGGTTTGTTAGGGTTTTATGGGCAAACAAAGGACTAAGGATCTTTTTATGCCATCACTGTCTATGTTTCTACAATCTACACTGCAGACAAGAAAAAAATACTCACATTAGTAATTGTTTCTTCTAATGGAGTCTTCCTGTATTCTGACATATGCAGTTAGCCCCAGCACTTTAACTGCCCCGGAGAGAAACACAGAAACAGAAACATAGAATGTGACTGCAGGTAAGGATCGCTTGGCCCACCTAGTCTGCCCATTTTCCTACCTAACAGATAAGCTGCAGATCCTAGTCAACCAACAGCTTACTTCCTCCTACCCCCCCACTAGGACTGCCTTATGTCTGTCCCATGCATTCTTGAATTCCCCTACTGTTCTTGACTCCACGACCTCCTCTGAGAGGAAAGAGTTAACTCTATGCAGGAAGCATAGAACGTTGAGCTCAAGCTGGGTTTCAAACCTCTGTCTGTAGTGCTTCAAAGTGCAACCGTCAGATTCTTACGAGCTACTACTAACTACACTTCTATAGGGGACATCGTAAGGAACATGAGCCAACAGGCAACAGATTGGGTTCCCCAAAGACTCAAGTCGAGAACCCAAGACAAAAAAAACAGGTAGTGAACCAATATATAACTATAAAAAACAGCATAACAATAACCCACCTCCCCTTCTACAAAGGAGGGGTGCCAAATACACCCCGAGGTGCAACACTGTATCTGCCAGTCCACTTCCCAAAAACCAGGTTCTGAGAGGGGAGGCATGGAGGGAGGTCAGAATACAGCAAGACTCCATTAGAAGAAACACAATTACTAAGGCGAGTAATTTTTTCTTCAAACAACAAGAAGTCTTGCTGTATTCTGACACATGCAGACTACCAAGCAGTACCGCCATGGAGGAGGTACTGAACCTATTTTGGAAATAGGCTCTGCAGTACTGCTGTTCCAAACTGAGCATCACCCCTAGCCCGGATATCCAGAGAGTAATGCTTGGTGAAAGTATGGACAGTTTTCCAGGTGCCTGCTTTGCATATCTCTAGTAAAGATACATCCCTGGCAACAGCCAGGGAAGCAGCTTTACCCCTAGTCGAGTGAGCCCTCGGGCCTGAGGGAGGTGTTTTACCTAGCTTAGTATAGCAGAATTGTATACAGGAGACAATCCACCTGGAAATAGTTCTCTTAGTGGCAGGTCTACCCTTCCCCACTTCACCGTAAGTGAGGAACAATTGAAGACATTCCTTCCTGTGCGCTTTTAGTGTGCTCAATGTAATAGCCAAGTGCCCTCTTAACATCTAGACTGTGTAATCTTCTTTTCCCTGAAGAAGAGTGATCAGTGAAGAATACAGGAAGAGACACGGACTGGTTCAGATGAAAATCTGAGACCACCTTGGGAAGGAACCTCCTACTGGTTCTGAGGACCACTTATCTCTATGGAATGAGATAAAATCTGGCTCCACTAACAGGGCTTGCAATTCACTAATACACCTGGTAGAAGTGATAGCTACCAGGAACACAGACTTCCAGGTCAAATACTTGCGTTCGGCTAAAGCTAGAGGTTCGAAAGGGGGTTGCATGAGCTGAGCAACGCAAACATTAAGATCCCAAGCAGGGGAAGGGTCCCTAAAGAGAGGGTTGGTATGAACCAAACCTTTAAAGAACTTACAGAAGACAGGGTGAGATGACAGAGAAGAAAAAATTACTCACCTTAGTAATGTTGTTTCTTCTAATGGAGTCTTGCTATATTATGATATAAGCAGTGAGTCCCAACCTTCGAACTGCTCTGGAGGTGAAAGAGTTAACTTTCCATACCAGGCATGGAACGCTGAGCTCGAGCTCGGTTGAAACTCTGTCTGTTGTTCTTCAAACTCAAACCGTCAGATCTTTACGAGCTAAACTCACTGAGGTCCTGTGTGGAAGCTGTAAACCTACACCAGCCAACTGGCTACTAAACATAAGAACACATTTTTGGTCCCAAAACAAAGACTCAAGTCAGGAGACCCAAAAAATGAAAAACACAACACCAAGCACCCCAAGAAAGGAGGGGTGAAAACAACAAAGTGGGCACCTACTAAGTGCCAACACTGCACTGCCCACCCACATCCCAAAAACAGAGGTTCTGAGAGGGGCAGGCGGGGAGGTCATAATAGAGCAAGACTCCATTAGAAGAAACATTACTAAGGTGAGTAATTTTTTTTCAAACAACATGAAGTCTTGCTATATTATGACATATGCAGACTACAAAGCAGTACCTCCATGGAGGAGGGACAGAACCTACTTAGGAAACAGACTCAGCACTGCTGTGTTAAACCGAGCATCACTCCTAGCCTGGATGTCCAGGGAGTAATGCTTGGAAAAGTGTGAACTGTTTTCCAGGTAGCTGCTTGACATATCTCTAGAATAGGGATGTCCCTGGCAGCAACCAGGAAGCAACTGTACCTCTGGTAGAGTGAGCCCTCAGGCCTGAGGGAGGAACCTTACCCAGTTTTTCATAGCAAAATTGGATACAAGAGACAATCCACCTGGCAATGGATCTTTTAGTGGCAGGTTTCCCTTTACCAACCTCACCATAAGTGAAGAACAGTAGGAGGGAGTCAAACCTGTGACCCTTGGTATGCTCTATGTAGTAACTAAGGGCTCTCTTCAGATCTAAACTATGCAGCCTCCTCTCGTCAGAGGAGGAATGGTAAGTGAAGTACACTGAAAGAGATATGGATTGATTAAGGTGGAAATCAAACCACCTTAGGCAAGAACTTCCTGTTAGTCCTGAGGACCACCTTATCTCTATGAAAGGAGATAAAATCAGGCTCCACTGACAAAGCTTGCAATTCACTTATGCATCTGGCAGAAGTGATGGCTACCAGAAACACAGTCTTCCAAGTCAAGTACTTAAGTTCTGCTGAAGACAAAGGCTCAAAGAGGGGTTGCATAAGCTGAGCAATGCAAACATTAAGATCCCAGGCAGGGGCAAGATCCCTGAATGGCGGGTTGGCATGAAGCAATCCTTTGAAAAACTTGGAGAATACAGGATGAGCTGAAAGAGAAGAGGGCTTACCTGCTAAAATAAAAGCAGACACAGCTGCCAAATGCACTTTTAGGGTAGCTGGTCTCAGCCCCAAGGTATTTAAGTGGACCATATAATCCAGGACTGTGGGAAAGTCAGCAGATTCTGGGGAAATATGCTTTCCAGAGCACCATATGGAAAACCTTTTCCATTTGGAATTATAAGTAGCCCTGGTGGAAGGTTTCCTAGAAGCCTTCAGGATATCCATTACACCTTGGGAGAGGTGTAGATCAGCAAACTCTAACTCTTCAAGAGCCAGGCCTTGAGATTGAGAGATTTGAGGTTCGGGTACCAAACCCTCCCCTGAGCACAGGATAACAGGTTGTGCTTCCTGGGAAGACACAGGGGAAGATGGACTGCTAAGGACAGTAGGAGTGGATACCAGGGTTGTCTGGCCCAATCTGGAGCAATCAGGATCATCTTGCAGGGCTGAGATCTGATTTTGACTAGCACTTTGAACAGGACAGGGAAGGGAGGAAAAGCATAGAGAAACTTCCCTTCCCAATTTAGGACTAAGGCATCCAGAGGGACTGAGCCCAACACTGGGGGCCTGCAGCAAAAAAGGGAAGTTGGTGATTGTCTGGGGCTGCAAAAAGATCTATCTGCGGGGTGCCCCATCTGGCAAAGATCACCTCCAAAACCAGGGGGTCCAGTGACCATTCGTGATGGCCCTGGGAAATCCTGCTGAGAGCATCTGCCAGGACATTGTCCTTGCCTGGGAGGTGAACTGCCATAAGGGAGGTGTTCAGGGAGTAAGCCAGAGACCACAACTTCATTGCTTCAGTGCACAAGGCCGTGAGACTGAGTGCCCCTTGTTTGTTGATGTACCACATTGTGGTGGTGGTGTCTGTTCTGACCTGTACAACTTTGTTCTGAACAGATGTGGAAAAGCTTGAAGTGCTAGAAAATGCTCTGAGTTCCAACAGATTGATGTGGAGCAGAGATTCCTGAGGGGACCACAACCCTTGTAGTGAGGTCGCCCATGTGAGCTCCCCACCCCAAGAGGGATGCATCTGTAGTAAGGATTAAGGAGTGAGACTAAGTGACAAAGGAACCCCTTGTCTCAGATTGCTCTGATCCTGCCACCACTGTAGGGCCTGGATCAGGTTCAGATCACTGCGATCAATTTGGTTAGAGGGTCTTCCTTTGAGACCAAAAGGCTCTCAAATGGAACTGGATGTCCCTCATCTGAAATCTTGCTCCCTGCACTACTGCTGTAGAGGCAGCCATGTGCCCCAGGAGCTGTAGAAAATGCCTTGCTGGTCGAGAGACCTGCAGGGTGAATGAGGAGGCCAGAGAGACCAGGGTCCTTGCCCTGTCCAAAGGAAGGAAGGCTCTGGCTTTCTCTGTGTTCAGCTTTGCGCCTATGAAGGTGAGGATTTGTACAGGCTCTAGAACTGACTTTGAAAGATTCAGAAGGAAACCTAGAGAGGTGAGCAGTTGCTGAGTTATCTGTAGGTGTAACCTGAACTGGTCTGGGGACTGGCCTACTATGAGCCAATTGTCCAGGTAAGGGAAGATGGCAATTTTTTGCCTTCTTAGGGAAGCAACTGCTACTGCCAGGCATTTTGTGAATACCCTTGGAGCAGAGGTGAGGCCAAAGGGCATTGCTCTGAACTGGTAATGGCCTGAGGGCAGCTCGAACCTGAGGTACTTTCGATGGGAGCGTCCGATGAGAATATGGAAGTAGGCATCCTTGAGGTCCAGGGACGCAGCCAGTCCCCTGGCCTTAGAGAGGGTAGAATAATTCCAGAGTCACCTATTTTAATTTTGGTTTTAAAAGGTGCTTGTTTAGGTATCTGAGATCCAGGATGGGCTGCCATTCTCCTGTCTTTTTGGGTGAGGAAGTACCTGAGTACAACCCTTTGCCCTGGTGTAGGGATGGAACCCTTTCCACAGCTCTGAGAGCCAGGAGGGAAGAGACCTCTGCCTCTAGGGCAAGAGCCTCTGGTGGATTTGCAGGTGGAAAGGATCTGGTTCTCATCTTTGGAAACTTTTTGAAGCTGAGAACCAGTCCCTGGCTTACTACTTCCAGGACCCACTTGTCTGATGTTAGAGACTCCAAGTCCTGGACAAAGTAAGCCAGCCTGCCCCCTACAGGTAGGTGAGAATCGGCCCTGGCAACCCCATCAGGGTGCCTGCTTGGCAGGGGCTTTGGGCTGAGGGGTGGAAGCAGGCCTGCTTGTACCCAGTCTGCCTCTCCCTCTAAAGAACCCCCTCTGGGCATAAGCAGAAGAGGAGGTCTGGGCTTGGTAAAAAGGCCTATGAAAAGGCCTGCCCCTGCCCCTGGGAAGCTGCCTTTGAGGAGTGGCCTGCCTTTCCTTGGCCTGTGCACTCCTATAGGTGGTCCTATACTCATCCATTTTCTTCATGTAATTCTCTGTCTGCTCCCCAAACAGAGAACTACCCATAACAGGAAAATCCACGGCTTTAGTCTGGGTATCCTGTGACAGGCTAGTACATCTGAGCCAAGCCATTCTGCGAAGTGCCACAGATGTAGCCATGACTCCTGATGACACATCATTTGAGTCCACTGCAGCATGGAATTGCACCTTGGATGCCTCAATACCATCAGCAGCCACCTGCTCCAGCTCATTGGCAAGCTGGCCAGGGACCTGTTTTGCTAGAGCCATAACAGTATCCCATCTGGATTTCTGATATCTAGCAACATAAGCCACATAATTTGCCAGTCTGAGTCCCAAGGATGCTGCCATGTACTGTTTCTTTGCCATGGCATCAGTCCTCCTGGAGTGCTTGTCCGGGGGGTGTGAAGCCAAGGGAATATTTGCCTTGTCACAGGCTGCAGCCTGCACTACCCCAACATGGCTGCATTGTTGTGAAAGGAACTCCGTATCAGAGCCTGACAATGTGTACCTCTTGTCCATTCTCTTATCCACAGGAGGTATAGTGTGAGGAGTTTTAGAATTTTAAATGTCTGTTTCCCAAAGATTTATGCTAGGGAATAGACAGTCTCCCTAGACTCTGGGATATCCATAATTTCCACATAGTCAGGCTCCTCTTGATCATCCACAGCTTCCTCCATAGGGAGCTGGAGGGTTTCAGACCCTTTTTTATAAAACATAAAATGAGAAGGGGACTCAGAAAGCCTAGGAGGAGACACTCCTGAAGGTCTGTCTGGGGAGATGTCCAGGTCAATGGGCACATCCAGACTTTCAAATCCACATTCACTCTCCTCATACTCCTCTTCCCCTTCCTCCGGTTCATAATATTCCTCTAAATCATAATCTTGAACCGGTCGAACCGGACGCTTACCTGAAGGTGCCGGTTTGGTCGGAACCGGGGAAAGCGACTGGACAATTTTAATCGCTTTGGCTATTTCTTCAACGGTTGGAGAGGAAAGTTTTGGCTCCACACCAGCTGATGATCTAGTCCTTTTTGCTGGAACCGACTCCTCAGAGTCGGTTCTCCTTTTGCCCGAGGAAGTCTCGCCCTGGTCAGAGGGCACTCCCTCTGGTTCGGTTGGAACCGAACCGGGCTGGCCATCTGGTTCAGCGGACTTTTTGGCCTCCCTTTCCCTGAGCCTACCAACTCTCTTTTCCAGGGTAGCTGCAGGAAAATTTTTACAAATCTGGCAGTCTGCATTGAGGTGGTCAAACCCCAGACAACAAACACAGGTGGTGTGGGGGTCAGCCTTGGCAAAGACTTCCCCACACACACTGCAGTGCTGAAACCCAGTGGGCCCGGTTTTTCTTTTGGGTTTCTCAGACATAGTGCCAGTCCTAACCAAACGTACCCATTTATGGCAATCTGCAAGGCAAGACCCTCTTATCGGTTCCCAACCGTGTCACGGGTCGTGGAAAAAAACGTAATAAAATCCATTTTTTTTTTTAGAACTGGTAAGAACCGGTAACCACACTCTAAATCACAGATTAAGATATTTTAAACAACCTGATTGGTTCAAACCAAACCCATAATCTGTTTACAAGTTCCACACAGAATAGAAATAATGTAAACCTATCTAGTACTCACAAATACCACAGACAGAGCTTGAACCGACCGGCTGCGGTTTAAATTCGGTCGAAAACCGAGAAAAACAATACTTTAACCGACAAAATGAACCGAGCAGAAGGAGAAATCCCCGGAGCGACCGTTCAGTGAGGCGGAGTAAAGAATCTGATGGTCTGAGTTTGAAGAACAACAGACAGAGTTTCAATCGAGCTCGAGCTCAGCGTTCCATGCCTGGCATGGAAAGTTAACTCTTTCACCTCCGGAGCAGTTCGAAGGTTGGGACTCACTGTTTATGTCATAATATAGCAAGACTTCATGTTGTTTGAAGAAGCCTTCCCTGCTGACAGAAATGCAGATACAGCTGCTAAATGAACTTTTAAAGTGGCTGGCCTGAGGCCTAAGCCATTAAGATGAACCATGTAATCCAGAACTGTAGCCAGAGTAGCAGTATCTAGTAAAATATCCTTATGGGAATACCAAATGCTGAATCTCTTCCATTTGGAATTATAAGTTTTTCTCGTGGCAGGTTTTCGAGAGGCCTTAAGAATATCCAACACCCCCTGAGACAGGTGCAGGCCTGCATACTCTAACTCTTCAAGAACCAGGCCTTGAGGCTGAGAGACTGGAGGTTGGGGTACCAGATTCTTCCCTGAAAGGAGGTTAGCAGAGTGTGCCTCTTGGGGAGAGACAGGAGAAGATGGACTGCTGGGGACAACAACAGAGGATACCAAGGCTGTCTGGCCCAGTCTGGTGCAATCAGGATCACCCTGCACGGTTGTGACCGGATCTTGACCAGGAACTTGAATAACAGGGGAAAGGGAGGAAAGGCATAAAGGAATTTGCGCCCCCCCCTCCCCCAAGTCCAGAACCAGAGCATCCAGGGGAACTGTGCCCAGGACTGGAGGCCTGCAACAGAAGAGCGGAGGCTGATATTGTCTGGGGCTGCAAAGAGATCTATCTCTGGAGTGCCCCACCTGGAGAAGATTACTTTCAGTGTGAAGGGGTATAGGGCCCATTCGTGGTGGCCCTGAGATATTCTGCTCAGGGCATCTGCTAGCACATTGTCCTTCCCTGGTAGATGGACTGCTACCAGGGATGCCAGCAGGGCATAAGACAGAGACCATAACTTCATGGTTTCCTTGCACAAGGCTGTAGACCGAGTGCCTCCCTGCTTGCTGATGTACCACATGGTGGTGGTGTTGTCTATCCTGACCTGAACCACTTTGTTCCTCACTGAGTCCGAGAAAGCTTGGAGGGCCAGTAATACTGCCCCGAGTTCCAGGAGATTGATATGAAGTAGAGACTCCTGAGGAGACCAGTCACTTTGTGCTGTAAGGGCTCCCAGGCAGGCTCTCCAACCCAGGAGAGAGACATCTGCGATTAGTACCACTGAATGAGTCCGACTGATGAATGGGACTTCTTGTCTGAGATTGTCCTGATCCAACTACCACTGGAGAGCATGACCCAGAGTCTGAGTCACTGGAATCAAGTTTGGATAGAGGAACTTTTTTCTGGGACCAAAAGGACCTCAGGTGGAACTGAATGTCCCTCATTTGAAATCTGGCTCCCTGTACCACCGCAGTGGAAGCTGCCATGTGGTCCAGGAGCTAAAGAAAGTGTCTTGCTGGTCGAGACACCAGAAGGCAAAAAGAAGAAGCAAGATCTGTAAGGGCCCTCACCCTTGTCAATGGGAGAAAGGCCTTTGCCTGCACAGTATCCAACTCTACCCCATGAAGGTGACGAGTTGCACTGGTTTGAGAACCGACTTTTGTAGACTGAGAGGAAAACCTAGAGAAATGAGCAGCTGTTGAGTAACCTTTACATCTGATTTGACCTGATCTGGAGACTGCCCCACAATGAGCCAGTCGTCCAGGTATGGGACTATGGAGATCTCCTGCCTCTTGAGGAAGGCCACTAATACTGGTAGGCACTTTGTGAACACTCTTGGAGCTGATGTTAGGCTGAAGGGCATTGCTCTGAACTGATAATGGCCTGAAGGCAACTCGAACCTGAGGTACTTTCTGTGGCAGCATCTGATTGGGATGTGAAAGTAGGCACCCTTGAGGTCCAGGGGAAACTAGCCAATCCCCTGGCCTTAGAGAGGGAAGAATTACTCCCACAGTCACCATTTTGAACTTTGGTTTTAAGATGTGCTTGTTTAGATATCTTGGGTCTAGGATGGGCTGCCACTCCCCTGTCTTTTTTGGGGTAAGGAAATATCTGGAATATAGACCTTTTCCCCTGTGCTGAGTAGGAACTCTCTCTCTACAGCCCTTAGGGTTAGCAGAGAGGAAAGCTCTGCTACTAGAGCAGTGGTCTCGGTAAGGTTTGCAGGTGGAAAGAATTTGGCCATCAATTTTGGAAACTTTGTAAAACTGAGGGCCAACCCCTGGCTTACTACTTCCAGGACCCATTTGTCTGAAGTAACAGACTTCCAGGCCTGGTAGTAGTAAGCCAGCCTGCCTCCTACTGGGATTGGGGAGTCGACCCGGGCTGTCACATCAGGGTGTCTGCTTGGCAGGAGCCTTGGACTGGGAGGAGGATGCGGCCCTACTCAGCACCCCTCACCTCTCTCTCCGAAGAACCACCTCTGTGGAAAGGAAGAGGAGGCCTGAGCTTGGTAGAAAGTCCTGTGAAAGGGCCTGCCCCTAGACTGCTGCTTCTGAGGAGCTGCCTGCCTTTCCTTGGCCCCTGAACTCCTGTAGGTGGTCTGATATTCATCCATTTTCTTCATGTAATTCTCTGTCTGCTCCCCAAACAGAGAATTACCCACCACAGGGAAATCCATGGCCTTAGCCTGAGTGTCCTGTGAGAGGTGAGTACATCTGATCCAAGCAAACCTCCTAAGAGACACATATGTAGCCATGACTCATGATGCCACATCATTCGAGTTCACAGCAGCATGGAATTGCATTTTGGATACCTCAATCCCATCAGCAGCCACCTCCTCCAGCTCCTTGGCTAGCTGGGGGGAAGCCTGTTTAGCCAGTTCCAGAACAGTATCTCATCTAGACTTCTGGTACCTGGCTGTGTAAGCATATAATTAGCCTGCCTGAGTCCCAAGGATGATGCCATGTACTGTTTTTTGGCCATAGCATCAACCTTCCTAGAGTCTTTATCTGGGGGTGTGTGAAGCCAAGGGTATGTTAGCCTTGCCACAGGCTGCAGCCTGCACTACCCCAACATGGCTGCATTGGTGGAACAAAAACTCTGTACCTGAGCCTGAAAGCATATACCTCCTGTCTATTCTTTTATCCACAGGAGATAAAGAATTTGGAGTTTGCAGAATTTTTTGTCTGTTTCCCCAAGAATTTATGGGTGGGAACAGACAACCTCTTGGACTCTGGGATGTCCATCATCTCCACAAAATCAGGCTCCTCTTGTTCCTCAACAGTTTCAACCAAGGAAAGCTAGAGGGTATCAGCCACCTTCTTGTAGAACAAATAATGGGATGGGGATTCAGAAAGCCTGGGAGGAGAAACACTGGAAGGCCTGTCTGGGGAGATGTCCGGTTCAATGGGTTCATCCAGACTGTCATCATCGTTATCATCATCATCTTGTTCTTCCTCCCCCTTCCACTCCAGTTCATAAAATTCATCCAGAACATATTCCGGAACCGGGGGAACTGACCGAACCGAATGCCTACCGAGAGGTGCCAGATCGGACGGAACCGAACAGAGCGATTCCACTATGTTTATCACTCTGGCTATTTCTTCGGCAGTTGGAATATGCAGTTCTGGATCTGAACCGGCCGATTTCCTTTTGCATTTCGACAGAACCGACCTCTCGGGATCGGATCTCCTCTTGCCTGAGGTGGTATCGCCCAGGTCAGTGGGCACCCCCTCAGGTTCGGTAGGAACCAAACCGGGCTGGCCATCTGGATTAGTGGACTTCTCTGCCTCCTTTTCCTTTAGCCTATCCAACCTTTTTTCTACGGTGGCCTACGGGAAATTTTTACAAATTTGGCAGTCTGAATCGAGGTGGCCAAACCCCAGACGATAAACACAAATGGTGTGAGGGTCTGCCTTAGCAAAGGCATCCCCACACTCACCCCTACACTAACCATAGTGTCCCCCAGTCTTTTTCCCTCCTGTTCACGGTCTTGACAGCCTTTCTCAGGCATCCAGCCAGGTACTGCCCTGCCTGAAGTCCACCTGACCAAACCTTCCTCTCTCTCCTCCACCTGGCCACACAGCTGGCACCCCCAGCTTGACCCCTCCAGGGTGGGGCCACCTCTCCTACGCTGGGTGCACTTACATATATAGCCTCCAGCTGCGAGCGTGGGCCCCTGGCGGAGGAACCCTGAAGGTCGGCCAGGTCGGAACTGGCAGTGGGCTGGTGTTGTCGCCTAACCCCAGGACCAGGTTTTTCCATGTTCTGCGGTTATCCCTCCTGTGCGTGGGCATGCCCTGACGCTCTGGCACACGGTATCCCTGTGTGCTCGCCTGGCTTGCTGCAGTACCCCCGGTCTCCACCGGGGGTCTCTGGCTCGCCGGGCTAACCCATCCCCTGTAGACTGGGGAGGAGAGCTCCACATGGCCACTCAGTCCTCAACCCTTCCCCTGCCGACTCACCACAGTGTTGAAACCCAGTGGGTCTGTTTTATTTCTTGGGTTTCTCAGACATGGCCAGGCTACAAAACTTACCCTTTACAGCTTATTTGCCAGGTAAGACACTCCTATCGCTTACCAACTGTGTTACGGGTTGTCAAAAAAAACGTGTGAAATCACGTTTGTTTGAAACTGATAGGAACCGGTACTCACGCTAAACCCAGAAAGGAGTAAAACCCCTCAAGCAATCGGTTCCAAACCGGACCAATCGACAGGTTTAAAATTTCTACACAGAAATATTTTTTTTAAAACAAATACAGTCCACTACCTACTAACACTTACTGCACTGTACACAGGGATCTGAAACCGAAAAACAATAACTCGGTTGAATAAACCAACGGATTCTGAACTGAACTGACCATAGCGAAGAAGCAATCTCCGGAGTGACTGAACAGTTAGGCGGAGTAAAGAATCTGACGGTTACACTTTGAAGCACTACAGACAGAGGTTTGAAACCGAGCTCAAGCTCAATGTTCTATGCTTCTTGCATAGAGTTAACTCTTTCTTCTCCAGGGCAGTTCAAGTGCTGGGGCTAACTGCATATGTCAGAATACAGCAAGACTTCATGTTGTTTGAATCAGAAAATTAGCATGACTGACTTTACACTGAACAGATCCAGAAGCAAATGATTTGATACCTTTTAATGGACCAACACAGACGTAAGTCAAGAACAGTGTTTATGTTGACCAACCAGTCCTTCTTCAGAAGTTGAGCTTCTGAAGAAGGACTGGTTGGTCCGAAAGCTAGAGCACTTTGTTCTTGTTGTTACATCTATGTTGGCCCATTAAAAGGTATCAAATCATTTGCTTCTGGATCTATTCTTGCAAGGACCAATACGGCAACTACTAAATCTAGATTTTTACACTGAACATTCAGTAGCTCTGTTCATTGCTTAGTATCATATAAATGCTGTTTTGGGCTACAGCTTTAGACCTCAAAGCCTACTGAATAAAAGCTTACTCTAAAAAGGCTACTAGGTAATCAATTTTGGGACCTTCCTTTTTTATTACTAAATATGTTTTCATTAAAATAGGATTGCAGTAAGGAGCGCAAAGGCACAAACTGAAAAGAGAATAGCCCGGGAGGTAATGAAAGGGGACAACATATTTTTTAGGTATGTAAGTCAAAACAGAAAGACCAGAGGTGGGATTGTAAGGTTACAAGGGGTGGGGCGGCTGTGCGGAGGGAACCAGGAAAAGGCAAATGTTCAGTGTTCACAGAGAAGGGGGGGCCACAGAAAAGTAACAGGAGCTTTGGAGGGAGGTAGGGGGACACTAGTCCTTTTCAGAGGAGAGAGTCCTGAAGGGATTTGCACATGTGAAGGTGGCCAAAGCAACAGGGATAGATGATGTATATCCCAAGGGTACTGAGGGAGCTCAGAGAGGTACTGGCTGCACCTCTGACAATCCTACTTAACAGTTCAGTGGAAGCAGGAGTGGTTCTAGAGGACTGGAGGAGGACAAATGTAGTCTCACTTCACAAAAGTGGTAACAGGGAGGAGGCTGGCAATTATAGGCCAGTCAGCCTGACATCAGTGGTGGAAAGTTAATGGAATCACTGTTGAAGGAAAGAATTGTGGAAAATCTTGAATACAATTGGTTAAAAGACCCGAGGCAGCATGGGTTCACAGGGGGAGGTCATGTCAAATGAATCTGACTGAGTTCTTTGGGTGATAAATGATTTAGATCAGGTCGGAGCGGTGTACATGGTCTATCTAGAGTTCAGTAAGGTTTTCAACACTGGTCCGCATAAGAGACTAGTAAGCAAGATGGGTAGCTTAGGAATGGGTCCAAAGGTGGTAAAACTAGATAAGAAATCAGTTAGGCAACAGGCGACAGAGGGTGACGGTAAACAGAGTTCACTTCAAGGAAGGAACAGTAACCAGCAGGGTGCCTCAGGGATCAGTGCTGGAACTGGTCCTATTTAATGTCTTTATAAGTGACATTGCAGAGGAGCTGGAAGGTCTGTCTCTTTGTAGATGACACCAAAATCTACAACAGCAGAGACCTGAGAAAACTAGAGGAATGGTCAAGGATATGGCAGCTGGGTTTCAATAAGAAAAGGTACAAAATAATACAATTAGGGCACAGAAACTGGGGGTGAAATACAAAATGGGTGGAGTGGTACTGACGACTACCATGCAGGAAACAGACCTGAGGGTAATCATATCTGATGACCTAAAGTGGCCAAGCAGTGCAATAAGGCAGTGGGGAGGGCTAGTGGGATGCAGGTGTGCACAGGGAGGGGTATCACCAACAGGAAGAGGAAGGTGGTGTTACCTCTGTGTAGGTCGCTGGTAAGATTCCACCTAGAGTACTGTGCCCAGTTCTGGAGACCACATCTCCAGAAGGACATAGAGTGGAGGCAGTCCAGAGGAGGGCAACTAAAATGGTGCAGGGTCTGCATCAAAAGTCCTAATAGGAGAGAGACTGAATGACCTCACTATGTACACCCTGGAAGAAAGGAAGAAGGGGGGATATGATAGAGACCTTTAAATATGTCACAGGGGTAAATAAAGAACATGATGGAAATATCTGTCAGAAAAAAGGTGCTCAAGAACAAGGGGACATGTTATGAAGTCGGTGGGGCAGAGATTCAGGAGACAGGTGAGGAAGTAGTTCTTCACAGGGAGAGTGGTGGATTCCTGAAATAGCCTTCCAGCAGAGGTGGTGGCGGCGAAAACAGTTGTGGGGTTCAAGAATGCATGGTATAGGCACAAGGGAATCATAGTGGAAAGGTGTGGGGAGGAAGAAAGAGCTGTAGATCAAGTTGGGTCTGTGGTGACAATGTAGGTAGGGAAAATGGACAGACTGGGTAGACTAAGAGGTCCTTATCTGCTGTCAGATTCTATGTTTTAACCTTCAACTTCATCTATTCATATTGCATAAACCTTCCATGAAGTCATACTCTTCTGATTATGACATCCTGAGCTATTGTTACAAAAATCATTCTTATGCTATAAGAAAAAATTACTCACCTTAGTAATGTTGTTTCTTCTAATGGAGTCTTGCTATATTATGACAATTGCAGTTTGTCCCACCATTAGAACTGCTCCGGAGGTGAAAGAGTTAACTCCCATTCTAAGAATGGAACTTGGAGCGCGAGCTCGGTTAGAGAAGCTCTGTCTGGGTTATTTCAAACCTAAACTGTCAGATCTTTACGAGCAAAACTCACTAAGGTCTGTGTGGAAGCTGTAACCTACACCAGCCAACTGGCTACCTGACTATTAAGACATACTCCTGGTCCCAACACAAAGACTCAGGTCAGGGGACCAGAAGTAATAATATAATATAAGTAATAATAAGACATAAAATAAAAACATCACACCCCAAAACCCCAAGAAGGGGTGGAAAACATATAATGGGCATAACTAGCGCCCACACTAGGCTGCCCACCCCATACCCAAGTAGAAGTTCTGAGAGGGGCAGGCTGGGGGGGAGGTCATAATATAGCAAGACTCCATTAGAAGAAACAACATTACTAAGGTGAGTCATCAAACAACATGAAGTCTTGCTATATTATGACAATTGCAGAATACACAGCAGTACCTCCATGGAGGAGGGACAGAACCTACTTAGGGAATAGGCTCTGAAGCACGGCTGTGCCAAACCGAGCATCCCTCCTGGCCTGGACATCCAGGGAGTAATGCTTGGTGAAAGTATGTACCGCTTTCCAGGTAGCTGCTTGACATATCTCTAAGATAGGAATGTCTCTGGCAGCAGCTAGAGACGAGCTGTACCTCTGGTAGAATGAGCCTCAGGCCTGAAGGGGAACTTTCCCAGTTTTGATAACAAAATTGATACAAGAGACAATCCACCTGGCAATGGATCTCTTAGTAGCAGGTTTCTTTCCGACCTCACCATAAGTGAGAAAAGCTGGAGGATTCAACCTGTGACCCTTGGTACGCCCTATATAGTAACTTAGGCCCTCTAACATCTAAACTGTGCAATCTCTCACCAGAGGAAGAATGGTCAGTGAAAACACTGGAAGGGAGATAGATTGATTAAGATGGAAATCTGAAACCACCTTAGGCAAAAACTTCCTGTTAGTCCTGAGGAGTACCTTGTCCCTGTGGAAAGAAATAAAGTCAGTTTCTACTGACAGGCTTGCAAACTCACTTATGCGCCTGGCAGAAGTGATAGCCACTAGAAAACAGTTTTCCAAGTTAAGTACTTAAGCCTGCAGAAGACAGAGGTTCAGAAAGGAGGTTGCATTAACTGGGCAATGCAAACATTACACAGGCAGGGGCCGGATCCCTAAAAGGTGGATTAGAATTAAGTAATCCTTAAAAAACTTGAAATACAGGGTGAGCGGAAAGAGAGGAGGGCTTTCCTGCTGAAACAAAAGCAGAGACAGCTGCCAAATGTACTTTCAGGGTAGCTGGTCTCAGTCCCAAGGAATTAAGGTGGACAACTATAGTCCAAAACAATGGGCAAATCAGCAGATTCCGGGAAATATGTTTCCAGAACACCAAATGGAAAACCTTTTCCACTTAGAATTGTAAGTAGTTCTAGTGGAAGGCTTCCTAGAAGCCTTTAGGATTTCAAGAACACCCTGAGAAAGGTGCAGGTCAGCAGCTCTAACTCCTCAAGAGCCAGGCCTTGAGGTTGAGGGATTTGAGGTCTGGATACCAAACTCTCCCTGTGCACAGGTTAACAGGTTGTGATTCCTGGGGAGACACAGGGGAAGATGGACTGCTAGTGACAGAAGTAGTGGATACCAGGGCTGCCTGGCCCAATCTGGGGCAATCAGAATCATCCTGCAAGGCTGGGATCTGATTTTGATTAGCACTTTGAATAGGAGAGGGAAGGGGGGAAAGGCAAAAAGAAACTTCCCTTCCCAATCTAGGAGAAAGGCATCCAGGGGGATTGAGCCCAACACTGGGGGCCTGCAACAGAACGGTGGAAGTTGGTGATTGTCTGGGGCTGAAAAAAGATCTATCTGAGGGGTGCCCCATCTGGCAAAAAACTATCCCCAGTACTTGAGGATCCAGAGACCATTCGTGATGGCCCTGGGAAATCCTGCTGAGAGCATCTGCTAGACATTGTCCTTTCCTGGAAGGTGAACTGCTATGAGGAAAGTGTTCAGGGAATAGGCCAGAGACCACAACTTCATTGCCTCGGTGCACAAGGCCGAAGACCGAGTGCCCCCCTGCTTGCTGATGTACCACATTGTTGTGGAGTTGTCTGTTCTGACTTGCACCACTTTGCTCTGAACAGACACAGAAAACACTTGAAGTGCTAAAAAGACAGCTCTGAGTTCCAGCAAATTGATGTGGAGCAGAGATTCCTGAGGGGACCACACTCCCTGAGTGGAGAGGTCGCCCATGTGGGCTCCCCACCCCAGGAGGGGAGCATCTGTAGTGAGGGTCAAGGAGTGAGACAGAGGAATGAAGGGGAACCCCAGTCTTAAATTGCTCTGATCCTGCCACCACTGGAGGGCCTGGATCAGGGTTCGGGTCACTGGGACCAACTTGGAAAGGGGGTCTCTCTGAGACCAAAAGGCTCTCAAGTGAAACTGAATGTCCTCATCTGAAATCTTGCTCCTTGCACTCACGGCTGTGGACGCAGCCATGTGCCCCAGGAGCTGCAAAAATGTCTTGCTGGTTGAGAGACCTGCAGAGGAGGAGGCCAGAGCCACCAAGTTCCTTACCCTCTCTAAGGGTAGGAAGGCTCTGGCCTGTTTTTGTCCAATTCTGCACCTATGAAGGTGAGCACTGAACTGGTTCCAAAACTGATTTTGGAAGATTGAGCAAGAAGCCCAGGGAGGAGAGCAGCTGCTGGGTAACTTGCAGGTGAGATCTTACCTGTTCTGGGGACTGGCCTACAATGAGCCAGTCGTCCAGATAGGGAAAGACAGCAATCCTTTGCCTTCTTAAATGAGCCACTGCTACTGCCAGACATTTTGTGAATACCCTTGGGGCAGAGGTGAGGCCGAAGGGCATTGCTCTGAACTGGTAGTGACCTGAGGGCAGTTCGAATCTGAGGTACTTTGGGTGGAGCTTCTGATTAGGACGTGAAAAAGGCATCCTTGAGGTCCAGGGAGGCTAGCCAGTCCCTGGCCTTAGAGAGGTAAAATCATTGCCAGAGTTACCATTTTGAACTTTGGTTTCAAAAGGTGTTTGTTCAGATATCTCAGGTCTAAAATGGGCCGCCATTCTCCTGTCTTTTTTGGGGTAAGGAAATATCTGGAGTACAGACCCTTGTCCTGGTGTAGGGGAGGAGCCCTTTCTACAGCTCTGAGAGCCAGGAGGGTTGAGACCTCTGTTTCTAAAGTAAAGGTCTCTAAAGAGTTTGCAGGTGGGAAAGACCTGATTCTCATCTTTGGGAACTTTTTGAAGCTGAGAACCAGACCCTGGCTTACTACTTCCAGGACCCACTTGTCTGAAGTTAGAGACACCCAGTTCTGAACGAAGTAAGCCAACCTGCCCCCTACAGGTAAAGGAGAATCGGCCCTGGGCACCCCATCAGGGTGTCTGTTTGGCAGGTGCTTTAGGCTGAGGGGTGGGAGCAGGCCTGCCCACACCCCATCTGCCTCTCCCTCTGAAGAACCCCTCTGAGCATAAAGCAGAGGAGGCCTGGGTTTGGTAAAAGGCCTGTGAAAAGGCCTCACCTCACCCCTGGGGCCTGCCTCTGAGGAGTGGCTTGCCGCCTCCTTAGCCTGAGCACTCTTATAGGTAGTCCTATATTCATCCATTTTTCATATAATTCTCTGTCTGCTCCCAAACAGAGAATTTCCAACCACAGGAAAATCCATAGCCTTAGTCTGGGTATCCTGTGACAAGCTAGTACACCTGAGCCAGGCCACCATGAAAAGCTACAGACGAGCATGACTCTAGAGGATACATCATTAAAATCCACAGCAGCATGAAACAGCACCTAGATGCCATCAGCAGCCACCTGTTCCAGCTCACTAGCAAGCTGGCCAGAGGCCTGTTTGGCCAAGGCCATGACAGTGTCCCATCTAGATTTCTGATACCTTGCTACATAAGCCATGTAATTTGCTTGCCTGAGTCCCAAGGACGCTGCCATGTATTGTTTTTAGCCATGGCATCAATCTTCCTGAACTTGTCAGGAGGATGTGAAGCCAAAGGAATATTAGCTTTATCACAGGCTGCAGCCTGAACCACACCAACGTGGCTGCATTGCTGTGAAAGGAATTCTGTATCAGGACGTGACAGAGTGTACTTCCTGTCCATCTTTTTGTCCACAGGAGGCACAGAATTAGAAGTTTTTAAAATCTTTATTGTCTGTTTCCTAAATGATTTATGCAAGGGAATAGACAATCTCCTAGACTCTGGAATATCCATCATTTCTACAAAATCAGGTTCCTCTACAGCTTCCTCCAATGGAAGCTGGAGGGTTTCAGCAACTTTTTTGTAAAACATAAAGTGAGAGGGGGACTCAGAAAGCAAAGGGGGAGATTCTAAAGGTCTGTCTGGGGAGATGTCCGGTTCAATGGGCACACCCAGACCCTCAAAGTCACATTCATACTGTTCATAATCATCCTCCCCCTCCTCTGGTTCATAAAATTCTTCAACAACATATTCCTGAACCGGTGGAACCGACCGAACCGACCTTTTACCAGACAGTGGCGGTTCGGACGGAACCAGAGAAAGTGACTGGACAATCTGAATAGCTCTTGCTATCTCTGCAGCAGTTGGAGAAGGAATTTTGGGCTCCACACCTGATGATTTTCTTGTTTTCTTTACTGGAACTGGCTCCTCCGAGCCAGCTTTACGTTTGCCCGAGGAAGTCTCCTGGTCAGAGGGCATTCTTCCCGTTCGTTGGCAATCAAATCGCCAATAACCGGCCACGGACTTTTACCTTCCTCGCCCTGAGCCTGCCAACTCTCTTATCCAGGGTGGCTGCAGGGAAATTTTACAAATCTGGAGTCTGAATTGAGGTGGTCAAACCCCAGACAATATATATATGTGTGTGGGTCAGCCTTGGCAAAGACTTCCCCACAGGCATCACAGTGTTGAAACCCAGTGGGCCCGGTTTTTCTTTTGGGTTTTTCAGACATAATGCCAGCCTAACCAAAAACTTGCCCTTTTAAACGGCAGTGCCAGGCAAGACACCCTTATCGGTTCCTAACCGTGTCACGGGTCTTGGAAAAAAACGTAATGAAATCCGTTTTTTTTAGAACCGATAAGAACCAGGAACCGCACTCTAAAACCTTCAATTCAAGTTTTAAAACAAGCTGATCGGTTCAAAACCGAGCCGATAACATTTACAAGTTCCAGACAGAAAATAAACTTAAATTACTTACGATACCACAGACAGAGCTTGAACCGAACGGTTTTGCGGTTAAAATAATAATATTCTCGGTTGATTTGAACCGAGAAAACACTGTTTAAACTGAGAAATGAACCGAGCAGTAGGAGAAATCTCCGAGCGACTGTTCAGTGAGGCGGAGTAAAGAATCTGACAGTTTAGGTTTGAAATAACCCAGACAGAGCTTCTCTAACCGAGCTCGCGCTCTAAGTTCCATTCTTAGAATGGGAGTTAACTCTTTCACCTCCGGAGCAGTTCTAATGGTGGGACAAACTGCAATTGCCATAATATAGCAAGACTTCATGTTGTTTGAAATGCAGCATTATGACTTGGTGTCCGGAAAAGTAGCAGGAACACATCAAGTTTAAGGGGCAAGGAGCCTGGTTTAATGTACATTTATTTAAGCAGTAAGGCATGACAAGGTGTGTGTTATTTATTTATTGAAGCTAAGAGCTCATTTACAGAGGTCCCACGTCAAGAAAAAACAAACAGTAACATAATACATTACAATAATTAAAGACAGTCTAACATAGCATTGACTAGTAATCAGGTAAATTATGGAATTATGAAGAAACAAATTAGGTAAGCAAATGGGGGGGAACATTATGGCAAGATATTACATTAAGAAATAGGAATGAGTGAAGATGGTGCAGAGAACCAAAGTAACTGGTTTACTTTACTGAGTTGTAGGTAGGGGAGGTGGGGAGGAGGGAGGGTAGCTGAATTGGTGTTAGGCAGAAGAGGGGATTGTGCGGAGGGAACTCTAGGTGGTAGTCTGAGATGGGGGGAGAGCACAGCAGGTAGTTGGGAGTAAGTAGCAAAGTCGGGGGTTGACAGAAGTGATATATTTAAGGGGACAAAGAGCCAACGGCGAACCACAAGCAGTGCTCTATGACTTCAGCTAGGGAGAAGGCCGCAGGAATAGATGAACTTTTCAGAAGCAAAGATGCTGTATTCATATAAATGACCTCAGTGATAAATAATGGGAATGAGGAATACAGCAGTAATGGGAAATACAAGCTGGACTGTGTCTAAATATTAGGTTTTGTTAAAGTTGTCATGAACGTGTCACCAGCTCTTTAACATTAAGATGGGAGCAGAAGCAAATCACACAAGGACGAGGGTCTTGGACTTTAGAAGGGTAGATTTAAAGAGCTACTGACGCCTCAAAGAAAACGTTAAAAAACATTATAATGAGGTACAATTCTGCTTGTATTCCATTTATATTTTACTGTATATATTTCTCCTCTCCATAATTTATTACTACGGACATGCGTATGAATATATGATTGTTGTCCCTTATTGTTTATTTTCAGTTCATCTGCCTCTATGGCTTACTCCCTGCTCCAAGTCATAATCCTCTGATGTGATAGCACAGCCTGCTGCCATGGGAGTAACTGTGAGGTCACAAGCAGTGCTCCATGACTTCAGGTAGGGAGAAAGCAGCAGGAATAGATTAACTCTTCAGGAGCAGAAATCCTGTTTTCATACAAATGACCACCGTAATAAATAATGGAGAGGAGAAATACAGACCTAGTGGGAAATACAAGCTGGACTGTGTCTAAATATTATGTTTTGTAAAAGTCCACCTGAACGTGTCACCAGCTGTTTAAAGGAAAACACCGCTTACCTGCCGGTGCTCTCCTGCCGCTGCCTATGCCCCCAAATTAACGGTTCTGTATGGAAAAACCTAACTTCACTTAGGTAGTAATATTTGACTTTTAACTGTGTCTCACACACTTGTGCCTAAGGCTGCCAGCAGCCATCTCGGGGAGCGCCGCTTCCCCTCGCTTCTGGGACAGTAACTATAGGGCCAGTGAGCCTCACTGGGTCGAGGACAATTAATGGAAACACTGTTAAAGGAAAGGTTGGTAGAGAATCTTAAATCCAATGGCCTACAACACAAAAGACGACATGGATTCAAAAGGGGGGGGGGTCATGCCATAATCTGATTGAGTTCCCTGACAGGGTGACCAAGGAAATAAATCAGAGGAGGGCAGCGGATGTGGCCCATCTGGATTTTACCAAGGTCTTTGACACTGTGCCGTACAGGAGACTGACTAAAGAAACTGAGCAGCCCAAAGTGGTGAAATGCGTTAGTAACTAGTTAACAGATAGGCGGCAGAGGGTGCTGGTTATCGGCTTTCACCCTAATGATAGGAGACTGACCAGTGGGGTGGCGTGGGGCACAGTACTTTGACCGGTCATTTTCAATGTCTTTATAAGTGAAACTGCAAATAAATGGGAAGGGAAGGTATGCTTTTTTTACAGATGATGCCAAAATCTGTATAATAGGATGGAGAATGGGGAGCAGTATAAAGAACGTGTAGAGATCTTGGGAAAACTCGAGAAGTGGTCAAGAGCATGGCAGTTAGGATGCAATGCCAAAAAGTGTAAAATTATGAACCTAGGGCATTGGAACCCAATAACTGAGTACAGAATGGGGGCAGTTGCTGTCAGTCACTATGCAGGAAAGGGACCTTGGGGTTATCATAACTTGACAACCTCAAAGTGGCAGGGCAGTGTGACAAAGCAGTGGGTAGGGCCAGTGGGATGCTGGGATGCATAGGGGCAGTTATCTCCAGCAGGAGGAGGGAGGTGGTGTTGCCACTTATCGCTTGCTGGTGAGACCCTACCTGGAGTATTGTGTCCAGTTCTGTTGGCCATGCCTCAGAAAAGAGACAGAGCCCAGAGAAGAGCAACTAAAATAATGCAGGGGTTGCACCAAAAACCCTATGAGGTGAGACTGAGGGATCTCATCATGTACACACTGGAAGAAAGGAAAGTGAGAGGGGACATGATAGAGACCTACAAGTACCTCATGGGGGCGAACAAGGTGCAGGATAGGAGTCTCTCAAATGAGGAAGAGCAGCAGAACCAGAGTGCATATGATAAAACTGGAGAGGAGGAAGTTTAGGAAGGATGTGAAGAAGGACTACTTCACTGAAAGAGTGGTGGATACCTAGACGTGACTGCAGGCAGAAGTGGTGAGTTGAGAACAGTAAGGGACTTCAAGCATGCATGGAATAAATGGAGGGGAAGATTAGGAAACGGGCATGGAGTATGGAGGGTCGCCAGTGAACAGTTCGGCTCTGTGGAGACGGACAAGACCAGGACCATCTGGGCAGACCAAGAGGTCCTTTTCTGCTGACAAATTCCAGGTTTCTACATTTTCCTCCCCTATACAGTACTCTGTTAGTGCTGCTGGGCCCGAGTTCAGGGCCTGCTGTGGAAGCTGAAATGATTCTGAGGCAAGAGCACTTTTAATAAGAATGAGCATAACCTACAAGGTTCCCAAAAACAGAGGACAATGACGTCAGATGTACAGTAGCTGAACTGAATGCACCACAATCTTGTGTTCGTGGTAGTAACTTGCATACAAAATACCAGCTGAATTGTACCCAAGTTTTAGGCTTAATGACATGTTCTGCAAGGCATCAGAAGCTCTTTTAATGAAACCTTTTATCAGTATCTAACAAAGAAAGCTGACTGCGATGGAGCAATAATGCGTTAGTCATTTTCTAAAGAAAATGAGCGCCACTGATAGGCAAGTTATTTTCTATGTAAAACAAACATGCTCTCTCTCTCTAAAGAGCTTCTGACGACACATGGGCAACTTTAAAAAAATATAACAAGTACACACAATTAGGTTAACATTTTATTTACTTCCTCTCATAGTCTATTACTCATGACATTTTCATAAACATGGCATCTGTCACTTAGTATTCATCTGCTCTTGTTGCTTGTCTACAAGTGACATCATACTCCTCTGCTGGTGACATCACAACTGGCTGCTGTAGAAACGATTATGTCACAAGCACAGGACTGTGACGTCACTAGTAGAAATGCAACCAAAGCAGATGCATACAGAGTGACCAAGAAAGGAAAATTACGTACCTACCGTAATTCTTGATCTTCTTGGACGAGTCTCCACCACTAATTCACACTAGTGGGATTGACGCCGGAGGCACTAAGACCCATCGGGAGCAAACTTTTTGCTGGAGGGTCGGCGCGAGAGACGGCGCCGCGAGACACGGCGCCGCGAGCAGCGGCTCGAGCGGTAATGACCATCTCGACGACGACCCTCCAACCGCCTCAGTACCTTTTTTACTAAGGAGGTGCAGCGAACTAACGAAAGGGTAAACCTAATATTAAAAATCTGGACATAAGATAGTCCGTATGACCCGTAAGAAGGGTCAGCAAAGAAGTCCTCACGTCCTAAAGATTTGAGGGAGTGAAGACCAATACAGCGTGAGCTCGGGGATGGAGGGAGTAGGAATGAGTGAGAGACTCGCCCAAGAAGATCAAGAATTACGTAGGTAATGTAATTTTCCTATCTTCCTGACATAAGTCTCCACCACTCATTCACACTAGTGGGAGAGTACCAAGCTGATAATCCCCCAAAGGGCGGCAGGAGAGCCAGAGCTCACGCTGCCTAAGATAGAAGCCCATTAAGGATAGTTCTGACCGACGCGGAATGTCGCCTGGCATGAACATCCAGTGCATAGTGCTTAACGAAAGTATGCACTGAGCTCCAGGTAGCGGCGCAGATATCTGCAATTGGAACATTGCGAATTTCCGCTAGGGATGCCAGACTGCCTAGTAGAGTGACACTCTACCTTCTAATTTAACTTGAGCCATGGAATAGCAATGACGTAAGGCATGCCACCAACCATGAAGAGATGCATCTAATAGCGACAGGTTGACCCAGCCGGGTGTCGCTGAAAGAAACGAACAGTTGCTGAGTCTTTAACATCCTTGGTTCTATCTAAATAGAACCGCAAGGCTCTTCATCCAAGGAATGAAGAGCTCGCTCTTCATTTTGGAAATTAGCCAAGTAAGCGGAAGTACCAGAGGTTGGTTCAGATGGAATTTGACACACCTTGGGAAGAAATTTAGGATGAGTACGGAGAACTACCTTGTCCTTATGGAATACAGTATACGGAGGGTCCGTAACCAGGGCATGTATCTCAGAGACCCCATGGCTGAGGTAATGGCCACCAGGAAGGGCAGTTCCAGGTAAGAAATTTTAGCTCACAGGTAGCTAAGGGTCTGGAAGGCTTCCGAGTGAGCATGTCCAGCACCAGGTTAATGTCCCAGGCTGCAACTGGACGCTTAACAGGGGTCTGGTATGGAGAATCCTTAAGAAATCTCTTCATCAGAGATAACTGAGCCAGAGTTAAGGAAGAAACTCGGCTCATGGAACGCTGAGATGGCACTAAGCTGAACTTTAACTGTGGAGTACTGAAGACCTAAGTTTGATAGGTCCAAAAGATACTCCAGAACCTTGCCAGGAGGACAGGAAAGGGATTCCAAGAGGATTTTGTACACCAGAGAGAAAACGCTTCCATTTGGAAGCGTGACGCTGGGTGGCTGGCTTCCGAGCAGCCAGAAGGATGTCTGAGACTCTACGAGAGACGTTGAACCGATCTACTTCTATCTCTTCAGGAGCCAAGCATGAAGGTGAAGTGATTTCAGGTTGGGATGGACCAACGAACCCTGAGTCAAAAGACTGATTTGCAAAGGAAGTGGTCTCGAGAGGCTGCCAACATACTGTTGAGTAGAGGAAACCATAGTTGCCGAGGCCAGGAAGGAGCAATGAGAATCATCTTGGTCCCTGAGACCGAACTTGAGGAGTACTCTCTGGATTAGAGGAAGGGTGGAAAGGTGAAGAAAGCTTTGTCCACCGCAGCCTGAACGCATCCTGACAGAAAATGCCAGGCCCTGGATTTCTGGAGCAGAAGAGAGCAGTTTTATGCTGAGTGGGATGCAAAAGGTCCAGGTCTGGAGTCCCCCACTTTGAACAGGGACCGAGCTACGGCTGGATCGAGAGACCACTGTGAGGGTCTGCCTCGCTCTGCTGAGGTGATCTGCTAGGTCGCTTTGTATACCTGGCAGATAAACCGCTTGAATCAGAGACTCTGTGCTCCAAGCACCACTCCCACACCCTCATTGCTTCCCTGCAAAGGGGATAAGAATGAGCACCGCCTTGCTTGTTGATGTAATACATCACTACTTTGTTGTCCATTTGAAGGAGAACGTTCTTGTGACAAAGACCATCCTTCAGAGCTCGGACTGCATAGAGGACCGCTCTCATCTCCAGGACATTTATGTGGAGATGAGTTTCGAACTGAGTCCATACACCTTGAGTGTGGAGGGAGAGACAGTGAGCTCCCATCCCATTAGCGATGCATCTGTGGTGATGGAGATCTGATGATCCGGGGAGCAAAGGGGAATCCTTCCAGGAGATTGCTCTCTTGAGACCACCAGGTGAGAGACCTTCAAGGGCTCCGCCACCTTGATGGGATGAGACTGGGGTGAGAGGTCGGGACCACTGAGTGGAGAGCATCCATTGGGTGGTTCTCATGTGCAGTCGGGCCAGAGGACAGTGAAGACCGAGGACCTATGAGACCCAACATGCGTATAGAGAGAGCTGTAACCGATTGGTTCTCCTGATGTAACGCGCCACACGAAGGATGTCGAGTCTTCTGTCCTGGAAGGAAAGCCTTCGCTGAAGAGGTGCTCAGAAGCGTCCCTATGAAAAGGAGCCTCTGGGAGGGTTGCAGTTGAGATTTTTCAAATTCAGCAGAACTCCCATGGACGTGAGAAGACGAGAAGTGCTTCACGGCTTCCAAAGTCCCTTGGCCGGAAGGGCTTGCTAGAAGCCAATCGTCCAGGTAGGGAAACACTCGAGTCCGACTTTTCCTGAGATGCGCCGCAGAACTGCACAACACTTTGTAAAACTCACAAGGCCGAGGATAGCCCAAAGGCAGGACTCTGAACTGATAATGCTGACCCAAAGCTACAAACCTGAGGAATTATGTGGGTCGGGTGGACGGGATATGCTGGTAAGCATCCTGCATATCCAGAGAGGCCAGCCAGTCGTGCTGATGCAGCAAGGGTAACAGGGTACCTAGGGAAATCATCCTGAATTTCTCCCTGGGGAGGAATTTGTTTAACTTTCTGAGGTCTAGAATGGGGCGCATCCCCCCAGATTTCTTTGGAACCAGAAAGTAATGGGAGTAGAACCCTGTGTTTCGAGATGCGGGGCACCAGTTCTATTGCCCTGTTGTTCAGAAGGCCCTGGATCTCCGCGTGAGGAGGTCTGACTGAGAGACCGACAACCTGGGTTGTTGATGGGAGGACAATTCGGGGGTTTCAAGAAATTGAGAGAATAACCCTCGCTAATTATCCGGGGACCCATTTGTCTGAGGTTATGGACTTCCACTGGTTGTAGAAGTACATCAGACGACCTCCCACCGGAGGAGAAAGTTCCACCTCGGGCAGAGTGGATGGAACTTGGGCCAACGACTCATAAGGTAGCGCTGGGAGCTTTAGGTCCCTGCGCTTTCTGCTGCGTCTTCTTTTGAGGTTGGGCAGGTTGGCTTTTATGGAAGCTTCCCCTGCCTCTGCCTCGAAAGGACTGACGACTATGAAACTGACGTCTGTTCACATGCCCCCGAGAGGGGGCAGGCGGAGGTCTGGCCAACTTAATGGCCGATCTAGTCTTCTGAGTGGCCTCTAAGGCTTGCTCCACCTGAGGGCCAAAAGAAAGGAGCCATCAAAGGCAGCGCCATCACCTGCTGCTGAGCATCATTCGTGAAGCCAAATCGCAGCCAGGAATGGCGCCGGTACAAATCAGCGGCTGCTGGGCGAGAAGCAGTGTCGAAGCGGCCCATGGCGGCTTTGACCTGTTGGTTATTGGACTCAATACTTAATAACGGTCAGAAGAAGCTCTGACTTGGAATCCAATCTGGAAGAGCTTCAACCATTCTTTTCATAGAGTGCCACAGGATATACTCATACTGAGAAAAATAGCCTTGATAACTGGCAATCGACACTTAGAGTGGAGGCAGCAAAGACTCTCTTACCTAATGTATCAATCTTACGAGACTCTTGTTAATAGGTCGAGCTGTAGTAGTTTGAGGAAGAACGACCTTGTCATTCCTCTGCCAGGACTACAATAGGATCCGCAAAGGCTTGGGATGCCAAAATGGGACGATCCTTGGGAGCTGAATACTTTTATCAATGGATTTAGCCACTGAGGAATAAGAGCAGGTTATTCCATACCATTTGAGACAGCGCCTCAAGGAAGGCTGAATCGGAGGAGTCAAACTCGTAGGGATCTCCGAAGCATGAAGATACTGAGTCTTAATATCTTCCCAGGATCGATGTCTGTAGTCTGGAGAGAGAGGATCCCAGGTTCTTCAACAGAGACTTAAAGGACAGGTCCTCACCACAGGCTCTGTAGCAAAGAAAGATCCTGTTTCCTCCACTTCATCACCCAACCGAAGGTCTGGGTCAGGCTCAACATCATCTCCTGATGGTCCAGAAAGGACTGTTTGACAGGAAAGGAGTGAAAATTAGGAGAGGAGGAAATGGCAGAAAACAAGGAGAGTCCCTATGGCTGCCGGCGCCGACGGCAAACGGGCTGAAGACGGCATCGAGGAGGCGACGGGCGCTCAAGAGGCACGCTGCCCCGCGAACGCCTTCGGCGGCGCCAAGACGCCGCCGACGGCACCGCTGGACGACATAGAGCGAACGGCGCCAGAGACGACGCCGTAACGGACATTTTGAACACTAGAAGGCAGCAGTTCATTAAAGAGTACTGGACAGCTTCCTTCCAATGCTGTACATCAATGAACTGATGCACACATTTATTTTGCTTAGAGTTTTTCCTCACAGGGTTGGTCCCATTTGGGTGCAAAAGGCATAAAATAAGCCAGTTCACATCGCAAACTGTGATCTAAAAAAAAACAAAAAAACAGCAACTGTGATTCAATTTACGTTCTACCACAGCTGAGCAGGCTGCATTCTCACACAGTTTCCCTAAACTATGGAACTCCCTACCCTATCAAATTAGATACTTCTCTTCCCCATTTTCCATCTCTTCATCCCTGCATAACTTATTTTCTCCCAATTGCACCTGTTTTTAATGTTCCCCACCTCCCTCTCCTGCCATTTCACTCTCACCTATTTATCCATACAAGCACCACCTCCCCCCCTAATTCAATAAGACCATCACTGCCTTTCCTTAAGCTGTTAATATAAGTATGTCCAGCCACAATACCTTGCATCAGTGCTGCCTACATAACCTGGGTGGCCACATATCTCCTCAGTTTCCTGCTGGAGTAGAACTTGGAGTTGTATCGTATCACCAGGAACAGAAGATCAGGACCCAGACCAAACTGACATTAGAGGCAACAGTTCTGGAAAGAAAAAGCCCACTTTAAAGGACAAAGAAAAGTAGATGAGCAGGTAGAAGGGTGAGCTGTCACTCAACAGAGATAACATCTTTCTCCATAAAGCCAAACCTCAGGAATGATTCCCAAGCAGTACATGACTGCAGAGCACATGGAAGGCCTGACAGTACGGATATTTTGCCCCTTAAAAGGGGAGGTGTTGGAGGATAGAAAAGTCAAATCCAGCCCATTCACAGGAGATCAGATTCAGACTGTAGCATTTAGTGAAAGTACAGATAGAACTTCATGTACTACACAGCATATGTTGTCAGCCAAGACTAAATGAAATCAAGCCACAGAAGTGGGGCAGGACCAGGAAGCTCCCTACCATGCTTCTGGAAACAAAATTAAATGCAGGATGCCAACCATTAGGAAAGGCTTAGAGACATGGATGCCCACCACCAGGAGTGAAGAAAACAAAAAGATGCATGGACTTTCTGCAGTCCAATGTTGAGTCCAAGTAATAATGTCCTGCAGATATCAAGAGAATAAAGTAGAACTTTTCCCACATTCTAGGGGGAGGAACTAAACACAAGGTCTTAACTTCAACTAATGGCAAATTCTCTTAATCCATGGGGAAAGCAGTACTCATGGTATCAACAGCACTCAACACTGCAACTGCCATGCTCTCAACTGCGGATAATTAGGTAAAGGCAAAGCTGGGATTTGATGTGTCCCCCCGCTCTTGTCTGTCACAGAAGAAATTAGGATGCTGTTTATTGGCATGGCGATGGGGTTGTAAGATCAAGCAGTTAAATGCTTAAAAGCTAGCAATGAACGAAAAAACAAAATGATTAAAACTATTTCTTGCTCCGGCCCACTAGATCAGCGGGCAGAGGAAGATCAAAGAGTTAGTGTACTGCCTAAAACTAATTATTTTTAAAGTCAGTCCGGATATCAGTAAATAAAAAGGAAGGTAAAATTCATACAAAAATCAAGATACTTGATTTCAGGAAAGCAAACTTTCCCGAAATGAAATCCAGAATCAAGACCATGCTTGACACCAGTAACAAGGGGGATGCATGACACTGCTGAGAGAACTTAAAGAATGCCTTAAATACAATCATGAGCAATGCGCAAGACAAATCAGCAAAGTCAAAAGGAGGAAGAACCCTCTCTGGTTCTCCAGAAAGGTAGCAACTGAAATCAAGGAAAAACAAGAGGACTTTCAAGCAGAACAAGGAAACAAATAGAGACACAGACAGGGAGAAATATAGGAACAAACTCAAGTAGGCAGAAAAAGCAATTCAGATAGCCAAAGCCCAAACAGAGGAAAGAATAGCACAGGGGGCTAGGAAGGGAGATAAAACTTTCTATAGATACATAAGAGAAAAAAGGAACAGTAAAAGGGGAATAATCCGACTAGCAACAGGGGAGGGCCAGCTGTTCGAGAAAGAGGAAGACAAAGCAGGGTTGTTAAATTCTTCTGCTCAGTCTTCACAACAGAAGATACTGGCAAAGGACCTACACTAAGTAAGACAAAGCAGGATACTGGAGGGGCAGACACAAGCCCCTTCACGAAAGAGAGGGTCTTAGAAGAGTTAAGTAAACTTAAGGTGGATAAAGCCATGGGGCCAGATGGTATCTGTCACAAACGCACTCCGCAGGTCAGGCCCTCTGCTCCCACAGTGCCAAGCTCAGAGCACAACAGTGTGAACAGGTAACAGACAGGGTAACCCTCCTATCTGTTTTGGGTCCGAATCACCTGTTAGCCTCAAGTTATGGAGGGATTCAAACTGTGAACCTTATGTTAGCATACCCAGTTACAGGCTCAGATAATATTTTCTTCGGGTGGATGCAATATATCTTCCGCCTAAGGGCACCTAACTAGGTATCCAAAATGAACCCTTAAAATTCTTCAAGAGACCTTCGGTATATTCTTACCTTTCTCCAAGCTCAGTAACACCATCAAGCCTTTTAAACCGTTGTCAGACTTAAAAATACAGGCACTCCACATGCAAAAAGAAAACTGGGAAGACCCAAGCAGAATCTTAAAAAAAGTACTAAAAATTGTAAAATAAGTAATATTAAATACAGAACAAATATCAAGAGCTCACAATCTATAAAAGAAACGAGAAAATTGTAGAAACAAAACTCCTACCACAATACATTTAGAGCTTTGCTATCTAAGGTATTACCTCTGGAAGTGTGTTAAAAGTTAGATCAGAGAACTGTTTCTCTCTTAGAGTCCCAACATAAGATATGTCATACTTTTCAGATACAGAAGAAAAACACATTTCCTAAATATGACATCCTTTCTTTAAACATTTCTCTTTCATCTTATTGTGGGTCCTGTTCCCAAGGCAGATCAAAGGGTTTACGACCTTTAACACAATGTTGTTACCTGACATGTCTTCCTACAGCAATCATAAAAGTTTACGAGGCTTATCCTCAAGACTGGAAAAGAGCAACAGTTGTGTCCTTGCACAAAAGTGGAAGCAAGGAAGAGGCAGGAAACTACCACCCAGTCAGCCTGATCTCTATAGTGGGAAAAATTATGCAAACGTTACTAAAGGAGAGAATAGTTAGCTACCTAAAGGAAAATGGAAAACTCGACACAAACAGCAGGGCTTCACAGCAGGGCATTCGTGCCAAACAAACAGGACTGATTTCTTCAATTGGGTTACCAGAACAGTGCATCACGGTGGGACGGTGGACGTGGTGTACCTAGATTTCAGCAAGGCCTTTGACATCATTCCCCACAGTAGGCTTGCTAACAAACTAGAACACACAGGAGTCAGACAGAAAATAGTAAACTGGATTAGAAACTGACTGCAGAATAGGACTCAGAGAGTTTTGGTCAGTGGGGCATTATCAAGGGAGGGAGGTGTGACCAGTGGTGTTCCACAGGGATTAGTGCTGGGTCCAGTCCTCCAACATATTCATTAGTCACATCATTGACGAACTGGAGGGGAGGGTTTGCCTGTTCGCAGACTATACAAAGCTCTGCAACAGGGTGGATACTCTAGAGGAAGCATTAGGTGTGGAAGCTGACCTAAGGAGAATGGAAGAATGGTCCAGAAATTGGCAATTAAAATTTAACACCAAGAAGTGTAAGATAATGCACCTGGGGAAGTGGAACCCAGGAAAAAAGTATGTACTAGAAGGGCATCAATTAGAGGAGACAGAGATGGAATGGGATCTGGGCATGATCATTACCAACAACTTAAAGGTACAAAAACAATGCAAAAAAGCAACGCAGAAGGCAAGTGGTATCCTCAGATGCACAGGAAGGGGTATCATGAGCAGAAAGCAGGAAATTATCATGCCCCTCTACAGATCCTTGGTGAGGCCACACCTCGAATACAGTGTTCAGTTCTGGAGGCCTTACCTAAAAAAGGACATCGGCCATCTGGAGACGGTGCAGAGAAGGGCCACAAAGATGGTTCAGGGGCTGCATCATGAGCCATAAGAGATAAGACTCAAATAGTTGAATCTAATCTCTCTGGAACAGAGAAGAAACAGGGGGGACATGATAGAAACACTGAAGTACATCAAAGGAATAAACACAACTCAGAAGGAAAACTCTTCCAGGAAAACAGGGTGGCACGTACAAGAGGGCACAGTTTGAGTCTGTGGGAGGCAAGTTTAAAAGCAAAGCAACACTAGAAAGTACTCTTCCACCGAGAGAGTGATAGACCCATGGGACAGCCTGCTACCAGACGTGGTGGCATAAAAGACAGTAAGGGAGTGACAAGCAATATGATCAACTTAGGAAAAAAATACAATTTGGGGGAGGGGTGTTTAGCCACCCTGGGCAGTCTAGATGGACCAAACAGTTCCCATCTGTTTATATTCTTAAACACAGTCAGCTACAGTATTAGCTTTTACATCTGAGGTACTTTTTCTGTTCCCTTTGTTTAATTAGAAGATTGTTTATCTGATGTTAGTAGGTGTGATGAGTGAGACAACACTCTGCCAGGCAGCTGACATATCTATCTCTATCCCCCACTACATTATCAGCATTGTGACATCACTGCTGCTTGGGAACAGCGACTCAGTAGCTGTTAGATTAGTCACCTGTGATGTCACAGTCAGTGAGACTACAATGCTGATGATATAGCAGAGCAGACAGAGACAGATATGTCAGCTGCCAGGCTGAGAGCTGTTCCACACATCTAGCACAATATTATCACATAGAAGACTCTCTAATGTGCACAAGGAAAAAAGGAAAACGCTTCAGAAGTAAAACGTTATAACTACTTCTTGAAATTTGTATCATTTTCCTTTCTGACTGTTTCGGTTCCACTAGCTCTTTCAAGTGTTCCAGCAGATGCCCTCATCCTCTGCGGAGGGAGGGTTTATAACACCTTTTCACTACTACCATCTTGGTGACTACAGAAGAAAGTGTAAAAGGCCATGCTGGGGGGGGGGGCACTGGTGGATGATCAAATGGCATGCTGTGCCTGCACTTGAGGGCGCTGCCACGGGAATAAAGTCATGGGGACTGGAGTTAAGAGACAGAAATGAATGTGGGGTAAAATTTAAAAAAAAAAAAAGGAGAAGAAGAAATAAGTGCCGGGTTGGGAAGTCACCGGAGGGAAGGAAGGGGGCAGTACTGGAAGTGTGCCATTTATTAAAAATAAACAGATGCTTCTCTTAAGCAGGGCCTCCCTTACAGACTGTATTATTTAAGCAATAAGGCATGACAGGGTGTGTGTTATTGTGTAATAAAGTCACTCCTGGGGTGGGCTGAAGCATGAGGCAAAGCCAAGTGCTTCCACCACCCCAGGAGTGACGTTATTAAACAATAACACACATCCTTGGAGTGCCTTATTGCTATTATACGATGGCTCATTTGTTTATTTTATTTTTTGTGGCTGTAGGTGTACCTTTTTTAAAAAAAAAATCCAGAATATTTCTTCAACCACGAGGTGGCGCTGTTGCCAACATGATCTTATCTGCTGTTTTTGGTGCCACGAGTCTACCCTCTGCCCTTCTCAGCAGCTGTCTTCCACATAATAGTGGATGGTTCTTGAGGGGACAGTGTTTCACATTCTTTTCTCTTTTTTGTCATGAAATTCAGTCAGTGTGCTTAGTTGGCTGCCGGTGCCCTGTGGCAAGTAGCTCTGAAACGCGTGCAAGTACTGACACCATCTCAGTGCTAAGCGGGAGAAGGAAGAGCAGGGTTTTTTTTTTTTTTTTTTACAAAGTTGGCTTTGTTTTAGCTTAAGTGTTTCTTTTACTGGTACATGTCATAGGGTGCGGATAACTTCATGGACTGAACAAACTGCACGGTAGTGTGACACAATTGCAGGTAAAATAATCAGCAAATTTTATTTTTTACTTCAGCATCTTTCTTCTTTTTAGAAAGGCATATTTAAACAGTGAACTGGCCCGACATAAATAAAAAATCATAAATGGCAACTTCAATGCATAGAAATCACTAGGAATCCACGGCAGAAATCACTAGGAATCCATGGCCAGAAAAAGCTAGCCATCCCAGGTGTTCTACTTTAATACCTGGGAGCAAGGCTCAGAGCTCCCTGCTGGAGTCTGTCTCCAGACCCAACACCTCTCTGAAATAGCTTGCAATAACAGCCCTTATATACTTGCTTACAAACCCATGTAACTCTGAGCCCACCCCACCTAAAGTTTCAAACTTTTATTTACACAATACAAATTGTTTTTACTTCAATCATCATTTAACAATATTGTTATAACATTTATATAACATAACACTAAAAACAAATACTTTCTAAATTGTATTTTACAAGAAAACCCCAAAGAGTTCATGAATAATTAATGGACTCCACCTTCATTCAAACTGTCCTGCCTTAGGCTGTACAAATTTAGTGGCTACAGGCCTGCAGGCTCCTAAAGGAGTCCTGAATTTACACAGGAAAGAGCACACCAGAGAGAGGGGTAAGTGGAGTTCCTTTCCCTTAGGACCATTGTTTCACCTAAATGTAAACCTTTGAACAAGTAGTAACAAAACTCGCTTGCTTCAGTTTCTTTGGGCAGTTTCTATGTCAGCACTTTAAAGCCCTTTAAGTAAATTACACACAGGTGAAGTGGAAACAGGAAACAATCCTCCCCAAAGTATTATAACCAAGCCCCAGACAGAAAACTAACAGCAAGTGCAAATACAGCAATTTTATTCCCAATACCTTTTATTTTCGGTGCTGAGAAAAGAGGAAAGGTTAAAGATACATCCTTAAACTATTTTTCAGTCTAACCTTAACACTACTACACCTTGCAACCCTTTTACAGCGTAAATAGTAGTGTCCACGAAGGGCAGCTTCCGACCTGAGAAACCACATCTGCTAGCAGCACCCTACAAGAAATAGTTACCTAGGAAGTGCAAACCAACCCCCCAGTAGCACAAATGTGCCTAAAGTCATGGCGGTCCGCCACACCCAGCACCGAAGCAAAGGCAACTAGTCAGGAATCAGAACACACAACACATTAAGCCACACCGCCACAGAGCAATTGCACCATGCCCTTGCAGTTATCCCGGCGGCGGCTTTACGTCTCCCGACTGCGCTCCCTCACCAAAGTCAGGGCAACACAGGCAAATGCTTGAGAAGCTAAAGAAACACAACTTCACCAAAAAGATAGGCGATTCAAACCCCTTGCACCAACTTTCCCCAAAGGCTATCTGCCACTTCCGCTCGGGGGCCGGGGGTGACATTCTACAACTCACAACAGTCTACCTTTCCTCATTCAAATATTTATCCTACGTAGTGCAAAAGCAGCACTAAAAACAGGTTACTCACCTGTAATAGTAGTTCTAGGAGTGGAATATGTTGTTCATCCACACTCTCAGGCGAGTCCCTTTCCCCTTTAAATTCACCAGAAAGTCTTCAAGCTGGCTCCTCCCACCCACCCAGGTGGTAAATACCTCGACTCCACCCCATGACGCCACATCTTAGTCCGCTGGAAGCAAGGTGGTGCACCTAAAGCCGGGGAGGTCGGGTGGGTGCATGTGGATGAACAACATATACCACTCCTAGAACTACTGTTACAGGTGAGTAACCTGTTTTTCTAGAAGCGTGGATATGTTGTTCATCCACACTCTCTGGCAGACTCCAAGCAGTTCTCCGGGAGGAGGAAGGCAAGGTGCACACCCCCTATTTAGGAAAACAGAGATTGGAGAACCAAGGCCCCAAAACCAGCATCCCAGCGTGACTCAAGGTCGATGCGATAGTGGGTAATGAAGGTGTTTGCTGACTTCCAAGTAGCAGCCCGACAGATCTCCTGGATAGGGGTGTCCATGGAAGCAGCCACCAATACAGCCGTATGGTGGGTAGAATGAGCTCTTATCCCTCTGGGAGGCTCCTTGCCCGCCAACTCATAGCACAGACCTATGCGTGATGTAATCCATCTCGCAAAGGTCCGTTTAGCTGCAGGCCTGCCAGAAGTGGCTTCAGCGTAGGTAACAAACAGCTGGCGAACCTCTCGCTGAATTTCCGCCGTCCTCTTCTTATAATAGAAGACAGCACGTCTGAGGTCCAGAGTATGGAGCCTGTACTCAGCGTCCAAGGTGTAATTAGGGTAGTATACCGGCAGAGTCAACACCTGGTTAAGGTGAAACTCTGACACCACCTTCAGAAGGAATTTCAGGTGGGGCGCAGGACAACTTTGTCCCTGTGAAAGACCAGATAAGGGGAGTCCACCGAAAGCGCCTGAAGCTCCCCTGTCCTTCTGGCTGACATGATAGCCACCAGGAAGGCCATCTTCCACGACAAATGTGAGAGCTCACACTTGTGCATGGGTTCAAATGGCTTGCCCATGAGCTTTGCCAAAACCAGCAACAGATCCTACGGAGGTGGAGGTTCACACAGCGAAGGGGATATGTGAGCCAGGCCTTTAAAAAAGTGCCCGACCACCATCTCCTGTGCCAATGTCAGCTGACCAGCCCACGCCTGGTAAGCAGAAATGGCTGCCAGGTGCACCCTAAGGGTCGATGACCGTAGACCTCCCTTTGGAGAGAGACCAAAGGTAGTCTAAAATGTTAGCCACAGAACAGGATAAGGGGTCCAGACTCTTACCCTGACACCAAATGGAAAACCTTTTCCATTTGAAGGCATAACATTTCCTGGTCGATTCCTTACGAGATGCCTCCACCACAGTGTAGGCATCCTCGGAAAGACCCAGAGCTTGGAACTCTAGCCGCTCAGGTACCAGGCTGTGAGGTGCGGGGATTGAAGGTTCAGATGGAATACCTTCCCCTGGTTCAATGATATCAGGTCCGGGTGTGTACAAAGTCGCTCCAGGGCCCTGCAGCTGAGGCTGAGGAGATCTGGATACCAGAACTGACAGGGCCAATCTGGGGCTACCAGAATCACCTTCTCCTTGTCCCTCCTCACCTTGAGTAGCACCTTGTGGATCAAGGAAAATGGAGGGAAGGCATAGAGGAGACCTGGGGTCCACGGCCTCAAGAAGGCATCCCCCTGCAGCGAGTTCTGCTGGGGGGGCCAGGCATGGTACAGTCTCAGCTTGGTGTTCTCCCTGGAGGCAAACAGGTCCACCAACGTTTGCCCCAATGGGAGAACAGATTGTAAGCTACCCTGGATGGAGAGATCACTCGTAGGATGTCTGGCCTAAGCGGCTGAGAGCATCCGCCAGTTGGTTCGAGACTCCTGCCACAAGGATGGCAAGGAGATCCACCTCCAACCGGCTGACGAGGGTCCAGATCCGGAGCGCCTCCTTGCACAGCAGATGGGAGTGTGTGCCGTCCTGTTTGTTGAGATAGTACATGGTCGTGGTATTGTCCGTCTGGACTTGAACCACTTGACCCTGGAGCTGAGGGGCGAAAGCTGACAGGGCCAGTCTGACTGCTCTGAGCTATAACAGGTTGATGTGGCATCGGGAGTCCTCGGGGGTCCAGAACCCGTGGGCCCTGAGATCCCCCAAGTGGGCTCCCCAGCCCATGAGAGAGGCATCGGTCATCAGGACGACCGTTGGCTCGGGGTGGACAAACGGGATTCCTTCCTGCAATCGGTCCAGGACGGTCCACCATTGGAGAGTGTCCCACATCTTCTGGGTTACAATGATCAGCTGGTCGAAGTGACCATATCGCTGAGTCCACTGGGCGGCCAGCTCCCATTGGAGGGGGCGCATGTGCCACCTGGCCCAATGGACCACCGAGGTGCACGCCGCCATGTAACCCAGAAAGTGCAGAAAGTCCCGGGCAGGGTGCAAGTGCCCAACCAGAAATGACTGGGAAAAGGAGGAGAGGAGAGGAGAGGATCTTCGCCCTGTCCGCCAGGAGCTGGTCTCTGGCTTGACGAGAGTCGAGCTCTGCCCCGATAAAGCCTATCACCTGAGAGGGCACGAGTTCCGATATGGCCTCATTGATCAGGAGGCCGAGTTGGGAGCAGGTTCGGAGGCCCAGATCCCTGGACCTCTCCACCTCCTGAAGAGAGGAACCTGCCAAGAGCCAGTCGTCGAGATAGGGATATATTCATACTCCTCGATGCCGAAGATGAGCTGCCACCACTGCAATGCACTTGGTGAAGACCCGAGGGGCCGATGACAGGTCGAACGGCATGGCTCGGAACTCATAGAGGGTCCCTTCGACCCTGAAGCGGAGGAACCGCTGGTGGGATGGACAGATTGGGACGTGAAAGAACATGTCCTGTAGATCCAGTGAACAGAACCACGTTTTGCTCCAGGGATGGTATGAAGTGGTTCAGAGTTACCGTCCGGAAGGTACGAGACCTGAGATACTGATTCAGGTTGTGGAGATCTAGGATGGGGTGCCAACCCCCCATCCGCTTGGGCACCAGGAAGTACCTGGACACAAAGCCTGGGTCTGTAGGAGGATCTAGCACTGGAGCTACTGCCTCCTTGTGGATGAGCTGAGCAATGTCTTCCCGAAAGGCCGACTGAGTGCGAGCCGAGATCCTTTCCTCCCGAGGGGCGCGGGCTCGGCTGGGAGGGTACTGCTCGAATTCTAGAGGCAGTCCTTGGCCAACCACTTTCAGAACCCACCTGCCCGAAGTGATACCAGGCCTCGAGGAGAGAAAGTGGCGGAGCCGGCCCCCCACGGGAGGAGCCAGAGCTGGCGTGACTGGTGTAGGGGTGGCAACCCCTGACCCATCACTGAGCAGGCTTAGAGGAGGAGGAGGCTCCTGGACCGGCACCTCGGCCTCCTTTACGGGGCTGTTGAGGACCTTGCTGTTGCTGCTGACCTCCTTGATAGGAGGGCTGTCTAACCACAGGGGAAGAGTGCCGAAAGGGCTTCTTCTTGCGCTTCTGCTGGTTCTTGTCCAAAGAACCCTTTGCAGAGGTAGCATCCAAGGTGGCACTGGACTGCTCTATGCGCTGGAGGTGACCTGCCACTCCTGGACCGAAGAGGTCGGTGCCAAGGAAGGGCATGTCAGCTAACTTGTGCCAAGTGTCAGCCGGAAAGGAGGATAACCTCAGCCAGGCCCTGTGGTGAGTGGCCACTGTGGCTGCTAAGGAGTGGGCACAGGAATCTGCAATGTCCAGGGCCGTCTGGAGCTGCTGTTTGGCAACAGCACGGCCCTGGTCACGGACCTGCTTTACCGTGGTCTGCATGTCCACTGGGAGATGAGAGAGGACTTCATCTAGTGATGCCAAAAGGGCATGAGAAAAGTGTGCCATGATCACAGCCGAGCTGGCCTGACGAAGGCCCAAGGATGAGGCCGCATAAACCTTTCCGGGCAGAGTGGTCCATATACTTGGACTCCTTGTCCAGAGGGCGGTCAGTGTCAGCTGAGCTACCCGTGCGCCTAAATACAGAAGCAGTCACAAGGCTCTCGGCCAAGGGATGGTCTGTGAAGCCCGCCAGGGACCCCCCATAGGTACTGTGGACACTTACGGGCAGACAGAGCTGGGCACTTGCAGGGCGCCTGCCATAGCTCAAGGGCTGGCCTAACAATGGCTTCGGCCACTGGAAAGGCCTCCGTCAGGGTATCCCCCCTCGAGGATATCTGTGAGGCTCCAAGGGCATTCCGGTCGATTCTGAAATGAGGTAAGGGGCAACAGACTTCCTGGAAAACATAAACTGAACTTACAAACTTAAATGGGCAGACTGGGTGGGCCATAGGCCCTTATCTGCCGACACTGTCTATGTATGTATCTATGTATCTATGTATGCCCTGAAAAGAGGAATGACCTTCCTCCAAGCCTGCCACTGATGACTCGTCATCCCCTGGATGTGAGTGCAGACTGGTGGCATCCCGAGTCCGAAGAATCGGGATATAAAGGCCTCCCGCCTATGTCTCCCTCGATACACTGAGTGCGATCGGGGACCACCGTAATTGACAGATGACAGGGGAGGCCGGTGTCTGTCCTATCAACTTTCGAGGAAGCCCCTCCCTGAGGCTGCTTAGGCGGTGGTTCCACCAAAATCGGTGGGGAGACCGAAACAGGCCAAGCTGGAATGCGTGCCGGCCCTACGGGTGGAAGAACCGGGATCTTCCATTCTGGAGGGGTCAGCGTCAGCCTAAGAGGTTGAGGCCAAGTAATGGCCGGTGTTGCAGCTTCTGACCGGTCAGAATCAGCTGTTGCTACATGAGACTCTCAACGTCAACTGAGCTTCCGTCAAAGTCTCTCCTCGTCCAAGGAGGATGAGGATCGGTGGCGCTGCCTCTTCCTAGAGTGCTTGTGACCTTTCTTCGGTTTTTCGACCAAAGGGGTCCTGGTCCTCGATCGAGACCTACGGGGTCGGCTGGTTCGACTGGGAGAAACCAGAGACGGGGAGAACAGAGGTTCCGGCTCCTTTCCCTCGATCGGGACACCCAAGGGCTGGGTCTCCTCATCGGGAAAGGAAAGGATGCGTGTCCTTTCCAAGGAGTTGGCGACCGGAGTCGGCGACAACAGCTCGATCGGGTTAAGAGAAATCTCGGCCGGTTCAGCCGTGTCCTCAGCCTCAGTGCCTTGGCCTGATGGAAGGTCCGAAAAGCTGGCTGCCGAGGAAGCGATCTCAACCGAGGTCGAGACTGCAAGGTCCTGAGAATCGGACCACTCTCAGTCCCAGGAACGTCTTCTTCAAGAAGATGATTTAGGGTCCTTGTCCCTTTTCCTAGAGCGGGAGGAGTGCAAGCCTGAGGGTGCCTCACCCCCGGTGGGGAGACACTGTCACAGCTCCCGAAAAGACCCAGTGAAGGTAGAACCCAGGTTAAGCAGCACGAAAAAACTTCGGCTGGCCGAAGCTTGAGCAACTTCCTCTTCGAAAACCGGCATCTGGTCGACCTGCTTGACGGATCCTGCGGCATGAAACCACCCACCTGGCCTCCTTCGATTTCACCGGTGGGTTGCAAAGCTCCGATCTACCCAGTTTGAGGCGCGCCTTGCGGTCGTCCAGGACGTTGGGATGGAAGGCCAGACAGATGGTGCAAGCAGTGGTGTCATGCACGACACCCAAGCAGTAGACACACAAGAGGTGGGGATCGGTGTGTGACATTTTCTGTCCGCAGAGGCATCGGCGAAATCCGGAGGACGACTTGTCCTCCATGTCCGATGCACTCAGATCGGTATCGTAAACTCTAATGAGTTTTAAAAAAAGCGATTGCAGTGAAAACCGTCGTTGAGAATCCAGGGCCTACGAACTGCAGAAGTAGCATGAGTGAACCTGAATCTTCCAGTGGAAAGGAAGACCTGGCGTCATGGGGTGCAGCCAAGGCATTTACCACCCGGGTGGGTGGGAGGAGCCAGCTTGAAGACTTTCCAGTGAATTTAAAGGGGAAAGAGACATGCCAGAGAGTGTGGATGAACAACATATCCACACTCCTAGAAACTGTGCGTTTCATTTACAGACATTCTTTCAAGCTTATTATTGTCAATCTCCCTGGATTACATAATTAATAAAGAACTACCAGACTCACAGCACTGTGCTTAAACTCTTATCTCCCAAAACGCAGCCTGCATTAGTATTAAATTAGAGAATCCCCACCACCATGAGGAAAGTACATTTACGTAAGAACTTACCGTAACAGTAGATCTTCGAGAGAGGCTCTTGCAGTAGGTAATTACATATAGGACTGACGCCAGCAGGCGGCAGGACCCCATGGAAAAATTTCTAGCTAGTAGTCCCTGGCGAGGGACTGCCCCCATGTCAGGTGACCGGCGTCAGGAGACGTCGGTATAAAGGGGCGGTCCTGGACGCCCTCCTTCCAGTTCTTTCCCGCCAGAGGCCAAAAGAGGCCGGGCGAGAGGAGCGATATCTCCTCAATGGAAAAGGAGCTGAAAAGCCTAGGGGATGGAGGAGGAGAAGATTATTGAAGAGCTTCTCTCAAGATCTACTGTTACGGTAAGTTCTTCATAACTGTACTATCTTACTTCGAGAGGGCTCTTGCAGTAGGTAATTACATATAGGACTGAATCCCAAGCAGTCTGGAACAAAGAGAGGCACCAGGAGGAGGAAAACTACTCCAAAAGGTAGTACTGGTTGTACAAGTCTCAAGATAGGAGGCCTTGCAAAACCGCCAGCCTGAAGCCTGCTCTACGTCGAGAGGCAACATCCAAACTGTAGTGTTTCGTGAAGGGATGGGCTAAAGTCCAGGTGGCGGCAGCGCAGATGTCTGCCGCAGACACATTCTTGAAACAAGCCGCAGAGGCAGCTACTCCTCTTGTGGAGTGGCCTCCAACTTGACCCGGGAGAGTCTTGTTGTATTTGTCATAACAGAAAGTGATGCAATGAGCCAACCACTTAGACAGGCATTGCTTGGAAACAGCATTGCCTTCCCTTTTGTGAGCAAAAGATACGAACAACTGATCAGTCTTTCTGAAATCCTTTGTCCTGTTGGTGTAGTATCTCAGAATCCGGTGAACATCCATAGTATGGAGCAAATACTCCCCTTGATTAGAGTACTGCATAAAAAAACCAGGTAACTCTATGGACTGACTTAAGGTAGACTCTGCTACTACTTTAGGTAGAAACTTAGGATTCATGCGAAGAGCAACTCGCTCCTGTGAAAATCAGTAGGGATTTCATACCAGGCCTGGAGCTCGAGATTCTTCGAGCCAAGTAATGGCCACCAAGAAGAGCGCCTTCCATTTAAAGGAACTTCAAATCCGCAGAAGCTGCAGGTTCGAAGGGAGGAAGAATAAGTTTCTCGAGAACAAAGTTCAAGTCCCAAGGTGGAGCAGAAGTACGGATAGGGGGCCTCAGATGGAGGATCCCTCTGAGAAAGGTCTTGGAGACCTCCAGTTGAGCAAAAGGCTTGTCTGCGAAGGGGACATGATAGGCGAAATGGCCGCCATGTGTACCTTCAGAGAGGAATGGCTGAGACCCAGGTCAAACAGATGATGTAGATACTCCAGCAGAAGCCCCGCTGAACAGGAGAAAGGTTCCACGTTCTTGGAAGCGGGTCAAATAGTGAATCTTTTCCACTTCATAGCATAAGTGGATCTGGTGGAGGGTCTTCTGGCCTCCACTAAAATCTCCGCCACTTTGGGAGACACTCCAAAACAGGATTGGGCTAGGTCTGCAGGAGCCATGCATGCAGTTGAAGGGATTTGAGGCCTGGATGGACCAGGGTCCCCTGATCCTGAGTCAACAAACCTCGAGATAGAGGAAGAGGAAGAGGAGGATCCTCTGAATATTGTTGTAGAAGAGAGAACCAGACTTGCCTGGGCCAGAAAGGAGTGATCAGAATCGTTCGAGCTCCTTCTGAAGCTAGTTTCTGCAAGACTCGTGGGATAAGTGGAATTGGGGGAAAGGCATAGACGAATCTGTCCTTCCAGTCTAGAGACAGAGAGTTGCTCCAAAAAGCACCTCACTCTGGAACGAGCGAGCAGAAGACGGGAAGTTTTGCGTTTAGGGGGGATGCAACAGGTCAACCTGTGGTGTTCCCCAAAGTTGAAAGATATTGTCTAGGACCCCTTGGTTCAGTTCCCACTCGTGAGTCAGCACAGAAGAGCGACTTAGCTTGTCTGCCAGGGTGTTGTCGACTCCCAGGTCGTGAACTGTTGTGAGGTGAAGGTCGTGTTGTGTTGCCCAATCCCAAACCTTCAATGCCTCCCTGCATAGAGGGTAGGACCGAGTCCCTCCCTGCTTGTTGATATACCACACCATGCATATGTTGTCCTTCTGGACGGCTAGGTGGCCGGGAAGGATGTATTGGTGAAGGGCTTGAAGAGCGTACAACACTGCCCGAAGCTCAAGCACACTGATGTGGAGAGCTTGTTCTAGCTTGGACCAGGAGCCCTGGGTCCGATGCGGGCCTAGAAGGGCTCCCCAACCTTCGCCGGAGGCGTCTGTGGTTAGAGTCTGGGAGGGGGGAGGATGAAAGAAACTCCCTGAAAAAGGTTCTCTCAAACCATCCACCACTACAAGTCTCGTATCATCGGTGAGGAGATCAGAACTGAGTGATCTAGGTCGTCCACTAGCTGATCCCACTGAGAGCGTACAGTCCACTGAGAGATCCTCATGTGGAGTCGAGCACGAGGTACCGTCTGGATAGCAGCCGCCATGAGCCCGAGGAGGCGAAGGACCGACCTTGCAGAGACCGTCCTGCGGTCGGACAACAGACTTATTTGGGTCTGAAGGGTGGCCGCCCTGTCCGGAGGCAGGAAGACCTTGCCCATGATCGTAACGAGGATCGCCCCAATAAACTGTAGCCTCTGGGATGGGTCCAGATGAGACTTGGAATGGTTGATGGTAACACCCAGGCAGGCAAATACCTGCTGGGTAAGGGAGAGGAAACGCAGGACTTCCTTCCTGGACGAGCCCACCAGGAGCCAATTATCCAGGTAAGGGAAAACCTGCACTCCCTCGGTACGCAGGTGGGCCGCCACCACTGCCAGGAATTTGATAAATGCTTGGGGGGCCGAGGACAGACCAAACGGGAGCGCCTTGAACTGGTAGTGGTCCCCCTTGAATGCAAAACAAAGGTATTTGCAATGAGATGGGCGAATAGGAATGTGCAGAAAGGCATCCTGAATATCCAGAGCACAGAGCCATTGACCCGGCCGGAGGAGGGGCAGAAGGCTCTGCAAAGAGCATCCTGAACCTTTTGTACTCTACGTAAAGATTCAGGGAACTGAGATCTAAAATTGGTCTGAGATCTCCTGTCTTCTTTGGGACCAGGAAGAAATGGGAATAGTAACCCGTCCCCTGAAGTTGAAGGGGGACGGGCTCTATCGCTGCTTCAGCAGAAGAGCTGAAATTTCTCCTGACCAAAGGAAGATGTTCCCTGAATACGATTTACTCAGAAGGGTGGCGGGGTGGTTTCTGAAGAAACTCTATGGAGTGTCCTTCTGCTATGAGCTGGAGCACCCAAGAATCTGTGGTTATCCTCTCCCATCCCGGAAGGTGGAGGGAAAACCTCCCTCCTACCGGTCCCTCCAGGGAGTCCGGAGGCAGTGGGAGAGGAAAGGAGTCAGGTGGTGTGGGGCAGCACCGCAGCTGAAGCACCCGCTGCTTTTTTGGGTGGGTGGGGCTTGGCAGCTGCAGGGGCCTGGTGTTTTGTGACCCATCTTCCCTGGGGTTTCGCCTTTGGCCAATTCCGTCTGCGAAAGGGACAGTGCTGCTGCTGATGGGGACGGTACATGGAATCAACCGACTTCACAGCCGTCCCCTTCCTTGACATCACCCCCGAAAAGCACCGACCCCCGGAAGGGTGCTTCCTGGATAGCAGATTGCACCTCCGGGACCAAACCTGACATGCGGAGCCATGCGAAAGCTGAGCTCCACCCAGCAGTGTCCACTGCATCGTATGTCACATGTAGCATGTATCGACTGGCTGAACGAGCAGAGCGGACAAGATCAGCCAACTCCTGCTTGACTTGGGAGTCAGGCAAGAAGTCCAGTTTGGCTTCCGCCTGAGTCAGGATGGCCTTCTGGTAGTCCTCCATGTGGCCGATATAGTTCAGGGCCCTGATCCCCAGTGTAGAGGAAGCATAAATCTTTCTCCCATACTGGTCCAGAAGGCGAGATTCCTTATCAGGAGGTGACGAGCTAAGATGTTTAGTGTTCGACGACCGGTCATGAGCGCCGCTAATGACGACCGAGTCGGCACGAGGGTGAGAATCCAGGAAATCAACACCCTCTGGAGCCTGATATAGCCGGTTCGACTTCCTAGGAAGTGGGGCAAAGGCCAACGGCAGTTTCCATATTGTGGTAACAAGGTTAGCGTGAGGCTCTATCCAGGGTGGCACCAAGGTAGGAGCTGTCACGGGCAGATCCAGATGTTCAGCAAGTTTCAGATGCTGAGGATCTGGTTCCAGGGAGTGCCACTGATGAACCTCCTGGATTTTCCTAAGTGACTCCGTAAAAGAAGGATCCTCCAGAGAAGACTTCAGAGGAGTCCTTGGCTGGGGCTTCGATGGAGGGCGAGGCTCGTCGTCTCTCTCGAAGCAGCCTTCGGAAGAGCCCGAGAGTGAAGAGGAGGATGAAGAAGAGCAAGACTCCCTTTCCCGACCCGGGGGAGGAACGGAACCCTTGGGAAGTCCCTGGGGAAGCGTGTCCTGCCCCTCTCTGGATCCAGATGGAAGAACCCTGGAGTCCAGAGGTGGTGCGGAGTGCCGCCTCAGGGCGACAGGAACCTGGATGGCACTGCTGTCGGAAGGCGGCTCTCGACCTCTTTGGTGAGCTGAGCCTTGGCCTCAGCCCACCAGGAGGCCACAGTCTCCTGCAGGTCCACCGGCGGGTGGAGGAGGTGGGGGATAAGGATACGAGTTATAACCGTATGGAGCGTATCCAAAACCCGGCTGAGGGTAGCCCGGCGTCGGGTATTGTGGCGTCGAATACTGCTGCATTGGGAAGCCCGGCGTCAGGTACCTCCCTCCCTTGGTCTTCCTTCGCTCCCTGATGTACCTATAAAAGGTTTTATCCCCCTTCTTAACTGAGTTGGCTATCTTTTCCTCGGTTTGGGCCTTTGCTGTTCTGACTGCCTTCCCAGACTCCTTTTGCTTTAACTGATACAGTTCTCTGTCCTGCTCCTTCTGCGACTCCTTGTACTTCCTGAATGCCTTCTTTGGGATTTGCTTGAAGATTCTCCCCGGGAGTAAGGTTCCTGGTCCATGCTTTTCAGTTTCTCTTTTAAGAGAAATGCTTGAAGTGCCTTCTGACAGCGGATCCTGGTGCGGCTGTTAAAACCCTGGCAAAAGGAGCAGGCCTTGGCCAATACTGGTGAGTCGACGGTGGGAAAAGAACTGGAGGATTATGGGGGGACCGCCTCCTTATGAACTACGCCCGGCTTCGGTGGTGGGACCGACGTTAGAGGCGGTCCCCGCTGAAGACTGCTAGCTAGAAAATTTCCGTGGGGTCCTGGCGCCTGCCGACTTCAGTCCTAACGGTGTAACCTGCTGCAAGAGCTGCATCTCGAAGTAAGATCAATGCCTTCCAAGAAAGGAAGCACAGCTCACAAGTAGCAGCAGGCTTGAAAGGAGGTTCAGTAAGGGTCTCCAGAACCAGATTAAATTCCCACACCTGAACCGGATCACGGAACAGGAATGTGTAAGTAGAATACCTCTGAAGAACCTGAGAGAAACTTCAAGCCAGGTCACCATCATGCTGTTGGTGAGGGCATGAGAGCCATCACCGCAGCCTAATGAACCTTTATCAAAGAATACCCGAGGCCCACATCCGTAAGGGACAGCACGTAGTCCATAACATGACTGAACACATAAAGGGGTCCATCTCACAAGCAGTACACCAAATTGAAAACGGTTTCCATTTTTGTGAGTAGGTGTATCCATTAGATAGCTTACAAGCTGACAGCAGAACTGCTGCAACCACTGGGGAAACCCCAAAGTGGATAGCTCTACATCCTTGGCAGCCAGGCACAGAGGTACAAGGATCAAAGATCTGTATGCACCAGAGAGCCTTTCTGCTGTGCCTGAAGTCCTGCCCACAGAAAGAGCGAGACATGGGGTTCCACTGCAAATTGCTGAAGTAGAGGGAAATGAAAGTTACATACCTACCGTAATTCCTGATCTTTCTGTGCATCTTCACCATTCATCACATTTGGGTTCTGACCGTAAGTCACGACCCCGCGGGAGCTCTTTTATTTTTTTGGATGTGCGGAGTCAATGCACCAATGGCACCGCCCTCAAGGCCGATGCACTGCGTGGCACTCGTGGGTTGGCCGTTAGGTGTTGTCAACCCCGCCCTCCTGCCAGTTCTGAGTCACCGTAGAGTAACAAAAGGGTCGGGAGGGAGGGACAAGGAAGTCCAAGGGACAGACAAAGGAAACGTTATACAACTAAAAGGAGAAATAAACGAGAGAGAGGACAGAAGGTGAGTGAGAAAAACTAAGGGGATTGAGAAGGGGCCCCAATCTCTGGAATCAGAAAAGGAAGGGAAGGAGGGAGGGAAAAATAAGAAATGGGAGGGGGAGGACCTACCCTGGAATGATGACTATCTCCAGACCGGATAGTAGCTGCTAAGAAGCAGCCAGAAGGCTGAATTGCCAGAATTCAAGGCACAGAATCATTTAACTTATTTATTTAGTGATTCGGAAAAGACCTTTGAATGCAAGTTCTTTTACAAAGGTTCCACATCATAGATTGCAAAACAAAGAAGAATAGGAGAAAGCACAGGTAATTACAATGAATGATATAGCTTGGATTCAGAACTTACAGAATAACTCAAAACATAGGTGCAAGTTAAAATAACAAGAAAAACACTTTATGAGGGTGGGGGGAATAAGCAGCCATAGACCGCTTTGTCAGTAGTTCAGAGGGACGGGGATAGCTGGCAGTGGGGTGAAGAAAGGAGGTGTGAGAGAGAGGTATGTAATGCGGTGAAGGTGAAGGGTGGGGGAAGAAGGATGATAAGGTATAGGGATAAATGGTGGGGTGAGGGTAGAAGACATGCTAAAGTAAATGGTGGGGTGTGAGGGGGCATGGTCAGGCGGCCTGCATTAGTAGTGACTGTTGGGGAAATTGACGAGACTGAGTTGGGGGAGGGTGGGGTGGCGAGTGCCAAAGGAGCATGATACAGACTTATTGCTGAGGCAAGTCATGAGAAGGGACAGAGGGAAGGGGTATCTGAGGCCTGCCTGATGCTTGCTGGGGGGCAGAGAGAACAGGTGTGATTGGACTCAGGGGCAGGTGCACTTAGGGAGTGTTATTAGGTGCTGTTTGAGGTCAGTTTTGAATTGTGCCAGACAACTGGTGGCCAAGAGGTGCTCAGGGAGTTCATTCATCCACAGGGGGGCCCGGTAGGCAAATGCACGTTGCCCAAGTGAGGTGCGACGGAAGGGGGTAGCCAAGGCCCCTCTAGTACTCCCCCTGGTGACCTATAAAGACTTGGTCGCCTTGATCAAATTGCCTGCGCAAGGTGGTGTTTTACCCAATAGAGCCTTCTTCCCTAGGATGCAAGTCTGGAATTTGACCCGGTTTCTTAATGACAGCCAATTTGCACGTTCGTACAGAGTTCAGGTGTGAGTGCCATGTTCAGCATCCAGAGCGAGTCTGCAGGCTTTGTTGAGTGCAGTCTGAACCCTCTTGAGTGCTGTATCTGTTGCCGCCTCATAGACCACTAGTCCATATTCAACAGTAGATATAATGGAACTGTGGACTGAGAGGCAGAGGGCCCCTGGAGAGAGGTGTTGCCTGTGCCTGTACAGGACACCAATCTCGGTACTGACTGTCTTGACCAATATGGTGTGCAAATGTGAGGGTATCATCTATTATGACCCCCAGATACTTGAACAAGTGAACTCGTTCCAGCGGCTCACTGCATGAGTTGGAGATGATGGAGGGGTGGTGCTTATTTTTGTTGTGGGCCTGGACATAAGCATGGCCTTGGTCTTCTTGTAGTTTAGTAGCAACTTATGACTACAGAACCAGTCCTCGAGTTTGGAGAAGGAGTTCTGCAGCTCAGATTGTAGGGCAGCCTGAGATGTGCTGCTGCTCAGGAGCACAGCATCATAGAAACATAGAATTTGACGGCAGATAAGGATCGCTTGGCCCACCCAATCTGCCCATTTCCCTACCTGATGGATAAGCTGCAGATTCTAGTTAATCAACAGCTTACTTCCTCCTGCCCCCCACCAGAATTGCCTTATGCATGTCCCATGCATTCTTGAATTCTCCCACTGTTCCTGACTCCACAGCCTCCTCAGGAAGGCTGTTTCATGCATCCACAACTCTCTCTGTGAAAAAATACTTTCTAACATTACCTCTGAGCCACTTCAAATTGTGCCCCCTTGTTCTAGCACATCTTTTCTTCTGAAAGATACTACCCTCTTGTACCTTGTTATTTCCCTTGAGATACTTGAAAGTTTCTATCATGTCCCCCCTCTCCCTCCTTTCCTCAAGGGTATACATATTAAGCTGCTTTAGTCTCTCCTCGTATGTCTTCTGGTGCAGACCTTGCACCATTTTGTTGCCTCTTCTGAACAGCCTCCACTCTGTCTATGTCTTTATGGAGATGGGGTCTCCAATTGCACGTAGTACTCTAGATGGGGTCTCACTAACTGTCTGTAAAGAGGGATAACAACTTCCTGTTTTCTACTGTTGATGCCTCTCCTATGCATCCCAGTATCCCCCAGCCTCCTTACTGCCTTCTCACATTGCTTGCCTACCTTTAGGTCATCTGCTATAATTACTCCTAGGTCTCTTCGATTTGTTGTTGTTATTAACTCACCCCCCATTGTGTACTCTTCCCCTGGGTTTTTGTTTCCCAGATGCATTACCTTGCACTTCTTTGCATTGAATCTGAGCTGCCACGTATTTGACCATTCCTCCAACCTTGCCAAGTCCCTTTTCATTCTTTCCACCCCACCTTGTGTATCAACCCTGTTGCAGATCTTTGTGTCATCTGCAAAATGGCATACCTTTCCTTCCAGGTGCTCTCCAATGTCACTTATAAAGATATTAAAGAGGATCGGTCCCAGTACCTAACCCTGTGATACCCCGCTAGTTACCCTCCTTTCTTCACTGTGGACTCCGTTTACTATTACCCTTTGCGTCCTGTTGTCCAGCCAGTTTTTTATCCAGGCTACCACCTTGGGACCCACTCCAAGGCTGGCTAACTTGTATATTAATCTTTTGTGTGAAACTGTGTGAATGCCTTGCTAAAATCTAGGTAGGCCATATTCACAGCCCCTCCCTGGTCTACTACTTTGGTCACCCAGTCAAAGAAATCGATTAGGTTCGTCTGACATGACCTTTCTGCTGTGAAACCATGCTGCCTTGGGTCCTCTGCCCCACTGGCCTCTAGGTACTCAATAGTTCTTTCCTTTAGAAGTGACTCCATCATTTTCCCTACCACTGAAGTCAAACTAACTGGTCTGTAGTTTCCTGCCTCTGCCCTGCTCCCACTTTTGTGAAGTAGAATCACATTTGCCCTCCTCCAGTCCTCAGGTACCACTCCATCCTCCCATGATTTGTTAAAGAGAGTAGTCAGTGGTGTTACTAGTTCTACCCTTAGTTCTTGTAGTATTCTTGTCCACCCTCAGTTTCAAGAGTTCATTCAAAACCCTTTCTTCTGTGAATGAACTGGTATCGACCCCTCATTCAGAGTTTCTCCCTTGTTTGGTTTAGGCACCTCCCCCTCCTCATCTGTTATGAATACTGAGCAGATGCATCATCACGCATCTAGCATGAGTTTGGAGAATCACTGGCAAGAACTCCAGCATGAGCAGAAGAGGCTATTCTGGGAAGAAGGGGCAGGATCCAGGGTTGTCTCCTCCCGAAACCACATAATTGGAAGGGGAGAAACAAAGGTTTCTTTTTAATTAAATTTGAGGGCTGAGTCCCTAAGGACAGGAATGGAGGAGGATAGAGGAAGAGAGAGAGAGAGAGAGGAGAAGACAGGGCAACCACCAATCCCAACCCCAAAGGGGTGGAGCCAAGCGCCCTCTTCCCCGATCCCTCTCCCGTCCTGTTAGAAGTTAAAATTCCCCCGTGTGCCTCAGGTCACCCCGCTCCTGACCAGTGGAAAGGAAGGGGGGGCACACAGAGGGAAGGGGACACAGAGACTGAAGCCCCAGGGGGATGGAGGGTGGGATTTGTGATGAATGGTGAAGATACACAGAAAGATCAGGAATTATGGTAGGTACGTAATTTTCATATCTTATCTGTGTCAATCTTCATCATTCATCACATTTGGGCGAATACCGAGCCCCCCCCCCCCAAAGGGGGCCCTAGACCCTAAAGAAATAAGTTCCTTAGCACCCAGTGGGGGAAAAACATTGAGAGGGAGAACCTTTACGGGCCTGGCGAGGCCCGAGACTGGGAAGAGTGAGACGGGGAACCCCTGGAAGGGGCAGGAGGTTGCCCTGACAGACGACACCTCACCCTATGGGAGAAAAGGTGGTTTCTCTGGTACGCAGAGGAAACCACCCTACTCCAGGCCAAGGGTGACAACCGGGAAAGACGCAGCCATGCCATCCGCCTAGTGCAGATTGCTGTCCCTACGACCCTGGAAGCTACCTCATTGGCGTCGTAACATGCCCTTACTTGGTGCCTTGCTAGCTCTAGGTCATGTGCAGAGAGTACAATGGCTTGTCTGGTTACCTCCGAATCAGGCACAGAGGCTAGGAGTTGACCTAGCCTGGACCACAAAAACCTATCATAGGTAGCATAGTGGGCCTGATGAGCAGAAATTGAAAGAAGCAACCATGCCAAGTAGAAGGTCCTCCTCCCCCAGAAGTAAAAATCCATGGAATCTTGATCTGGGGGCTGGTCATGGTGGAGGGCGCGAAGCCCATCGGGAGTATCCAGCTGCATCAGTCCTGACTGAGGATAAGGCACATGACCTGGAGACTCCGGGGCACAACTCTGGCTCAGATCCCTAGGGGCTGGACTCGAAAGGGTCTTTGCCAGAACAGCAATGATGCCTCCTGGAAAGAAGCAGGCCTGGTGGGCACCACAAGGTTGGCCGCACTGAAGTCGCATAAGGAGGCACGCGTCGAATGCTCTGGATTGTGCCGAGTGTGCGGGGTGACACGCAGGTCTTCCATCATCAACAGTAGGGGAGATGTGCACAGAAGGTTCCTGTCCTCCAGAAGAGGAGGATGAGGAAGCGGAAGACCTTGGAGATCCAGAGGTTGGCTGCTCATGGGGAGAGTGGAACACCCGCTCGTCCATGGCCCTGACGTACGTAGGGAAATGAGCAACTGCACCCCTGAATTCCTCCCAGAAGAGAGGTCAGGTAGGGCTAAGAATGCCTGGGAGAGCAGGAGATGGTGACAGAGGAGAGGGGCTAAGTCAATAACAGAAAGCGACCGTCCTCTGTCCGGGCAAGAGAGAGCGCACCAGGAACCCCAAGGGACGGAGGAGCTCCGGAAAGCCCAACCACCGAAAGCTGATCAACCATGCTGGAACTGTCTAGGCTGTGCCTTGAAGAATCCCCCATGAGTTGACCGGGACCGTGAAAATCCAAAAAGATTGTCCCTTCCCTCCAAAGACCAGGGCCCTCTCGAGGAGACCAAAGAGGAAGGACGGGGGTCCACGCTATGACTCCTTCCCGAACCCGGGTGGGTCCCGAAAAGGGCCGCCGCATCAAACTCTGACCCTTCGACCCCTCAGAATCCAAAAGAGCCCTCCTCTTCGCAAACACCAGCCTAGGCAGCTGACAATGCTGGTCAGTCCCCAAGGGGACCACCCAGGGAGTAGCGCCACCCCCCCCAATCCTGTGAGTGCTCCGGTCGGCCCTAAAGTTGGGCGACCCAGGCACACAACCTGAGGAGGTAACCAACTGAGGGGGCAGAAAACCATCCGAGCCCAGGCTGCAGGGCAATAGTGGCCTGCACTACTGCCTGCTGGTCAGCACCCCTGACCCTAGACCTGGGGGCTACTGCCCGCTCCTCAGAGGGAGGCTTGCTCCGGTCAGCCGAGGAAACTACCAGGGTGTCCACATGAGCGGCCAACTCCAAAGAGTCGGACAGCTTATCTGAACCAGACTCTGAGTCCGTCTCCAAAGAGGTAGAGACCGAAGTCCGGTGCCGAATAGTACGCGGATGCCCGCTCCTGTCTGGACCGAAGGAGGCGCCAGTCCGGGTGTCCGCACCACAGCCGGCACCGAACACCCTAAGAGACTGTGCCGAGAGCGGCAGCAAAGCTGGAGTCTAGGTCTGCCACAACGCCGTCCTGTCCCACCGTGACACGAGTGGCACCAGCGTCAGGGACGGCACCCATATTGACACCGACAGCTCCCTCGGCACCAGTGGCACCTCCCACGGTGCCATGTCCTTGCTCAGTGCTGCAAGTGGCACCAGAGCTAGACACAGCGCCATCCCCAGCTTTGGTGTTGCAAACAGCACCAAGGCAAGAAACAGTCGAAGACTGCGCCATATTACCTCTTACGGTGCAGTTAGCACCATCGGTGCCACAAACGGTGTTGACAGTTGAGAAGACGCCGAGTGGCAGACCGATGCCGAACATGGTGCCATCAGGGTCCACGGCGCCACGAACAGCGCCGAGGCCCAAGATGGCACCGATGGACGGCATCCAGGACGGTGCCAACCCAGGCTTCCCAGCCCAAGGAAACTACACCGGGGGAGCCTTCGCCCCCAAAGGGGTGATTGTCAGAGCGGTGCCTCCCGCCCGCTCCCCAGGGGGAACGGACTGGGACTCCTGCACCACGGAAGGGGCTTTTGCGACGGCGAGGCTACTAGAAGCAGAAGCCCCCTCCTCCACGGTCTGTATAGAACCGGGAGGGGACCTGGAGGAAAGGCAGAGAGACTGCGGCTTGGCCCGAGTGCGTGCCCGTCCCCCAAAAGTAGTCGGAGCTCATCCAACTTTCCATGCATGTTGATCGATGATACGATGGTCCATGGAGAATAAGGCGTCCCACGAATCCATGTCATGAAGCAGGCCAAGACATGCAAGACAACGATTATGCTGGTGGGTAACGGAGTACTTGCAGTCACACAGACACCGACACACAGGGGGCCGCCCCGCTTTCAGCGATTTTTTTGCCCTCCAACTAAGACATGATCGACGGAAAAACAATTCAAAAACAGACTAGATGTCACTGAAATATAATAAAAGGCACAGTCTTACTACAGCACCGTCGAGTAGACGAAACGGAACCAGCAGGTAAAACGTTTTCGGCATCTAAGACACAAGAAGGCCATTGTATATAGCAGCTCCACATGAGGTGCGACCTTTACAGCGGGAGATGAAGAACTGGACGGGAGGGTGGGGTCGATGACACCTATTGGCCAACCCACGAGCGCCACGCAGTGCATCGGCCTCGAGGGTGGCGCCGTCTGTGCGTCTACTCCGCCCATAAAAAAAAAAAAAAAAAACGAGCTCCAGCAGGGTTGTGACCTCCGGCCAGAACCCAAATGTGATGAATGGTGAAGACTGACACAGATAAGATCCAGATTTGTCTGGGCCAGCATGGAGCCAACAGAATCAGGGTGGCTGACTCAGCCCGCAACTTGAAAGGAACCTTCTGTATCAGAGGGAATGAAGGAAATGCATACATTAACCTCCTTTTCCAAGAGAGGGACAATGTGTCCCGCCAAAAAATAAAAATTACGTACCTACCGTAATTATGATCTTTCTGTGCATCTTCACCATTCATCACAGATGGGTACTGGCCAGAGATCAGGACCTCGCGGGGGCCTTTTTTCTTTGTAGGATAGGCGGAGTCGACGAAAGATCGGTGCCACCGAGGCCGATGTACCACGTGGGCCGAGGATTAGCAGTTAGTGGTCGACCCGCCTGCCTACCAGTTCTGAGTCGCCGGAGAGGTAAGAGGAAGGGATGGAGGGTGGGACAAGAGAGTCCAAGGGACAGAAAAAGGAAGAGAAAACTGAACTAAAAGGAGAAATAACGACTGAGAGGACAGCATGAGGAAGTAAGACTAAGGATTGGGTAGGGGCCCCAATCTCTGGAAAAGGAAGGGAGGAAAAGGGGGGATTAGGAGAGAGTGAGAGGTAACAAGGATCCAGGACCCTTGTCCGTCACCAGACTGTATAGGAACTGCAAGGAGTAGCAAAGCTCATTTGCCAGAATTCAAGGCACAGAATAACTGGCAATACCCCAAAAGCAGAGTCGGCTATTCTGGAGAAGGACAGGGTACAGGGACTCAGTACTCTCTCTGTAAAGATATTTGGTGAAAAAAAGGAAGTTTTTTTTTTTTTTTTTTTTTTAAATTAGATGGATAACAGAAGGAGGGCAACCACCAGCTCTCACCCTGTAGGAATGAAGATATGTAGTAGAGAAGGAGTGCCACTCGAACTGTACCCCTTAGGGAAGAAACTGCCCCCCTGTGTGTCCCAACTTTACCCCACTCAAAAAGAGGGATAGGCACAGAGGGAGGAGGATCCAGGGACTGAAGCCCCAGGGGGATGGCGGGCGGGATTGTGATGAATGGTGAAGATACACAGAAAGATCATAATTATGGTAGGTATGTAATTTTTATATCTGATCTGTGTCAGTCTTCACCATTCATCACAGATGGGTGAGTACCAAGCTCCCCGAAGGGGGTTGATTCATTGCACCCTAAGGGACAGCGTCCCTTAGCCCTCAGTAGGTGACATACTAAGGTGGGGAACCTTCTGGGCCTGAGGAGGCCCGAGAGTGGGGAGAGCGAGACAGGGTCCCCCCGGAGGGGGAAGGAATTTGCCCCGACAAACATCGTCTCGCCCTACGGGAAAAGAGATAGGTTCCTTGGTGAGCGGAGCAAATCACCCTACGCCGGGCCAAGGGTGACAACCGGGAAAGGTGAAGCCACGCCGATCTCCTGGTGCAGATCGCTGTCCCTACTACCCTGGTAGCTACCTCATTGGCGCGCAGAAGATGCCCTTGTTTGCGCTTGCTAGCTCCAGGCCACGTGCAGAGAGTGCGATGGCTTGCCTGGTTTGCTCTGAGTCAGGCAAAGCAGCTAGGATCTGACCTAGCGCTGACCACAAGAACCTGTTGTAGGCTGCATAGTGGGCCTGATGAGCAGAGATGGAGAAATGCAACCGTGCCGAGTAGAAAGTCCTCCTCCCCCAGAAATCAAAATCCGAAGAGTCCTGATCTGGGGGCCGGTCAAGGTGGAGGGCACGAAGCCCATCAGGGGTGTCCAGGTGCGTCAATCCGGACTGTGGATGAGGCATAGAACCTGGAAACTCCGGAGGAGCGCAATACCTCTGGCTGAGGTCCCTAGGGGCAGGAACTCCAGAGAAGGGCCTCTGCCAGAAACGCATGGACGCCTCCCGAAAGGGAGCAGGCCAGGGCGGCACAAGGGTGGCCGCACCGAAATCGCCTAGAAAGGCGTGCACCACATGCTCAGGATTGCTGACCGACAGGAGAGAAAGGTGAAGGTCCTCCATCATCCTCACAAGGAAGCGCTGATACTCGGAGAGATCAGCGGCAGCAGAGATATGGACAGATGGTTCCTCTCCCCCAGAAGAGGGGGATGAGGGCTGGAGGTCACCATACGTCCCGAGGATGGTTGCTCGGGGGGAGGTTGAAAAACCTGGCTGTCCTTGGCCCTAACGTAGGCAGGGAACCGAGCAGCCACCGCTCTGAACTGCTCCCAGGTGAGAGGGCCGCTAGGACCAAGAATGCCTGGGAGCGCTGGAGAATGCGGCAGAGGGGTAGGGGCAGAGCCGAGAGAAGAAGTCAGCTAACCTCTGCCAGGGCTAGGGAGTGGACCATGGACACCCGAGGAGGGTGTCCCGGAAGACTCTGCAGCAGACAGCTGTACAACCACGTTGGTACTGCCTAGGCTGCGCCCAGAAGAATCCCCCCAGTGAGGCGACCGGGGCCGTATAGATCCAGAAGGACGGTCCCCTGCCTCCAAAGAATGGGACCCCCTCAAGGAACCGGAAGGGGAAGGGTGGAAGTCCACACTTCGGCTTCATCCAGGGCCGGGGTGGACCCCAGACAAAGGCTGACGCGCCGACCCCACACCCCTCAGAGTCCGAGAGGGTCCTGGTCCTAGAGAGGGCCAACCTAGGCAGCTGGCAGCTCTGGGCTGCCCCCGAAGGGGAGACCCAGGGAGCAGCACCCTGCCCTCCTGTAGACTTCCCGATGGGCCCCAAAGTTGGGCGATTGAGACACACTACGGGAGGGGGTACCACCGCCGAGGGGTCAAGGAACCCTCCAAGGCCAGGTTGCATGGCAATGGTGGCACATACCATAGCCTGCTGGTCAGTACCACTGACCCCAACCTCGGGAGAACCTGACGCTCCTCAGAAGGGGGCTGGCTGTGACTCGTCGTCGAGACCACCAGCTCGCCCTCCTCTGCAGACAACCCCGAAGGATGCGACTGCCCGTCCGACTCCGAGCCCGACTCCGACGAGGTACAGTCTGAGGCCCTAAGCCAAACGGTAGGATAGCGAGGAAAGGCGACCTTACCAAGAAGCCCAGTAGCCAAAGCAGTGGGCGAGGCGGCACCTGTGCCCTCCATAGCCCCGCAAGCGGGGCTGACAGAAGGCAGCAGGGCAGCTCGGGCCAAAGGTCCTGAGCCAGGGCCAGCCGTGGCGCCATCAAGCCCACTGGCACCGCGTACCAGGAACAGAGACGGCGCCGACGGCAGCCCCAGCAACAGCCTTGGCGCCGACGACGCGCTAGGCTCCTCGGCGCCGCGAACGCACCGGGACTGAAGTGGCGCCCAACGGCTCGAAGCGGACTCGTGCCAGACATGGCACCGCTAGGCCTCGGCGCCACTAAGTGCACCGAGAGCACCAACAGCGCCGACAGACAACTCCAAGGCCTCACGGCGCCGTGTTTCAACCTCTGCGCCGAGGCGAGACATAGCAAAAGGCAACACCAAATCTAGGGTCACAGCGCCACTTAGCAGCGCCGGTGCCGGAAACGGTGCCGCAAAGCCCACGGCACCGAGAGACGAGTTGCGCCCACGGCACCGTTAACGGGTGCCAAGGCCTCAACGGCGCCATCACCAGCATTGAGGACTCGCGCCGACCCGGCCTTCCGGACCGCGAGCGACGCCTGGGAGCCTTCTTCACCCCGGCATGGGGCAATTGCTATACGGGCGCGCCCCGCCCGCTTCCCGGGAGGAAGCCGGGACAGGCCTCCTGGCGCCAAGGAGGAGCCTCGCCAAGGCTAGACTGCAGAAGCTGCGGCCCCTCCTCCTCGGTCCGTATAGAAACCGGGAGGAGACCCGGAGGAAAGGTCGAGAGCGCTGCTTGGCCCGACGAGTGCGAACCCTACCCCGAAGTCGGCAGAGCTCGCCTACTTGAACGCTACATTGTTTTCTAGGACGCCGGGCGTCCATGGAGAAGCAGGCTGCCGCACAACCATGTCGTGAAGCGGGCCAAGACACGCGAGACACCAGTCATGCTGGTCGGTAAGCAGGTACTTGTGCGCATCGGCACTGACGACATGGGGACGCCTGGCTTTAGAAGGTTTCTTTGCCCTCCGGATCGCGCCAGACTCCGCGGAAAACACTAAATAGGACTCGACGCTGTACTTTAAAATAAATGGAAAGATCTTATCGGCGACGTCAAGTGGAGGCAGAACCCAGAACTAGCAGGAGACCGACGGACTGTCGAACGCACAAATGCGAAAGGCTAAGGCCTAAAAACTGTCAAAACTTCTTCAATGGCTTCCCACGAGGCGACCTCGACAGCGGGAGATGAAGAACTGGTAGGCAGGCGGAGTCGACACAGCCTAACGGCTAATCTTCGAGCGCCACGTAGTACGTCGGCCTTGAGGGCGGCGCCAATGCTGCGTCTACTCCGCTTATCCCTTTAAAAAAAAAAAAAATGGCTCCCGCGGGGTCCTGATCTCCGGCCAGTACCCATCTGTGATGAATGGTGAAGACTGACACAGATAAGATCTCCAGGCCCTGGAGCGAGCAAACAGAAAAGCAGATGTTTTGCAATGTATGGAGATGCAAAGAGGTCAATGGCCAGACAAACTCACTTTACAAAGAGGTTGCCCATGATGAGTCCAACAACTCCCATTCATGGTAGAGCACCTGCGACCTGCTAAGATGATCCACTAGGGCACTGAGTGTACTAGACAAAAAGACGTCCCAAAGGAACATTTTATGTTCCACGGCCCACAGCCAGACAATTATTGCCTCTTTGCAGAGAAGATAAGAGTGTATTCTGCCTTAGCGTTTGATGAAGTACATCACCGAAATGTCTGTATGGATCAACAGCTGGTGATCCCGACAGAGGGTAACGAATGTAGGCCAAGCAGAAAAGCCCTTATCTCCATAGTGTTGTTGTACAGAACTGTATCCACGAGGGACCACTGACCCGGAGTCCCAAAGAGGCCCAGATTGGCACCCCATCCCAAACCCGAGGTGTCCGCCTGGTCACTAGAAGAGGAGACGGAGTGAGAAATGGGGATCCCATCTCCAAGTTGTAGTGGTCCAGCCACAAGAGCAGGGAGAGGCAAAGCGAAGAAGTCAACTGTATGAGGCACTCCAGTTCGTCCGAATACTGAACCCAATACACACAGAGGAACCATGATTGTGTCCTCATATGCAGATGCTCCAGTGGGACCGTGAGAACAGCAGCAGCCATGAGGATTATTAGTCACAGGAACATATAGCTATGACACAGTTGCTGGAAGAGACCAGCTGAGCCTGGGCAATCAACGCTGCAGCACAGTCTGAGGTAAGAAAATGCTGATCCAGTCCCGTGTCTACAACCACTCCTATGTATTGGAGATCCTAGCACAAAGTGAGCACTTACTTTGGCTCATTCACCACAATGCCCTATTGCTCGAAGGGCTGTATGGTGCAGAATAGTGTGTAAATTATCGCCTCCTTCAACGGGGCCTTCAGAAACCAAATCGTCAAGGTACGGGAAAACAAAGGCCCTCCCTTCTGAGGGTGGCTATAACTGCTGCAAAACATTTGGTAAAGAGACACAGTGCAGAGAACAAGCCAAAGGACAACATACAAAACAGATAGAGCCCTGAAACATAAACCACAGGTACTGTAAGGGAAAGACAGAAAGGAGTTCTAGGGTGCATCCTTGCTGAACTACCTCTAGCACCCAGGCATGATCTCCCTCTACTCTGAAAGACAGAGGAAGATGCTGCTTCCCAGAAGGCTGCCCTGATCTGCAGAGGCTGGGGGGTGGAAGGGTGTCAGAAGACTATGGGAGCAGAAGGCGCATTACCAAGACCTGCACCTTTGGTAACCCTGCCATGGGCACCGGGAGGCAAAGGGGCCTGAGGGGAGGCCCAGGTCTACTAGGAGAACTGGCCAGGTCCCCGAGAATAACCTCTGCTAGGATAAGCATAGGGCCTACAAAACGATCCCTGGCCTGACCCCAAGGATTAGGATTAAGGGTATGAAGGGACCTCAAGGTCATTTTAGACGTCCTGAGATCCCTCAAAGCAGACTCAATATCAAAACCAAAAAGCTGCTTACCTCTAAAGGGAGCATTAATGACAGATTGCAGGACATCAGTGGCAAAGCCAGCCACATGTAACCATGACTGGCAGCACAGGCAAGTGCCAGAAGCAGTCACACAAGCAGCAGCATTAGACACATCATGAGTGGGTGAAGTGCTTACCAGCCTCCAGACCATGGGCAACAGTCTGTTAGACTCCAGTTTTATCCAGTCCATCAGGCAGCTTGTTGGCCATGGTAGCCAATAACTCCTATAGGTTGTCCCGATATTTAATCATATAAGCCTGGTAACTGGCAATCTTGAGGCCAAGAGACACTGAAGCATACGTCCTCTTGCCTATCACATCCAGCGTCCTTGATTCCTTGTCAGGAGGAAGAGAGCTTTAGATCTGTCATGTGCAGCCAACATAACCACAGAAGCAATCTCTGGTTGAGTGGAATGATGGGGCTTATCTGAAGGAGCAGGACACTGTTTGTCTTGTGAAGTATGGCAGGCAAAGCACTGGGCCTGTGCCAGCAGCCGTAGTGGCAATCGTCAGAGCTGAACTGATGAGAGGAATAATAACTGAAGGCAGGAAAGAAACCTCTAAGAATACATAAATGATCTTCTTAGAGGAATCTTCCTCCTCAGCAGTAAAGCCAGACTGGACTGGATCTGCCGCAGGAATACCTGAAAAGAGACACTCTCAGGAGGGGACCTAAGCTTGCAATGCACACTGGCCTCACTGCAGGACAGCGTGAAACGGGATCCCATCACATTTGGGGGGAAGGGGGTCATACCTTCTTCCTCATATTCCTTGCCCATCAAGTCTGGATTATATTCCAGGTCCTCAATCCAGCTCCTCCTTACCAAAAGAAATAGAAAGTGGGTTGTTGGCAGGAGGAGGCCGCACTGGAAGAACCATCAACAAACCAGGTGCCGATGAAAGAAGCTCCTTGCTAGGTATAGCAACCTGCATAGGTAGCACCAGCATCGACAAAGTGGATGGTGGCGGACCTGGCAACAGCAACAGGTTTAGTGTCCATGACACAGAGAGGGGCAGAAGTTTTTGAAACAGTCCAGAGATAGTCTGAAACAGCATCCGCACACTGATGGACCACAACAGGGTTGTTGATCACAGATTCGGTGGCAGGGTAGTATCCAACTGCAGAACTGGCTGTGAATCTCCCGGTGGGGGATTACAATCAGTAACATTCCATAATCTTGATTCCTGAGAGACGGTCGGTGCAGGGCGAAGGGGGCATCGGAACCTGAGGAGTTAGCCTGGGATCTGTCTTTCTTGGCAGTCTTACCACTTTTAAGAGGTGAGCAAGACCTGGAAGAAGAGACATCTTTGTAACAATGCCGCTGCTTCTCTTTATCAGCAGGGTGATGGTTTTCCACCAATGTAGCACCTTTCTTCTTTTTCCTTGATGAGTCGACAGATGGCACCGTTGACGGTGGGAGCGATGGGTCGACAGCAAAGTGGGGAGAAGGAGCAGGTGACAGCGAAGCAGCCTGCGATGCATACTGTTTGTCCACCACTGCCTTAAGTTTTAAATACATTTCTAAGGCTTTCTAGCAACATCACTATGTAGCCTGGTTAAACCCTGGCAATGCTGCATCTCTGTGTAGCCTGGTAAAAACCCTGGCAAATGCTGCATCTCTATGTAGCCTGGTTAAACCCTGGCAAATGCTGCCTCTGTGTAGCCTGGTTAAACCCTGGCAAATGCTGCGTCTCTGTATAGCCTTGTTAAACCCTGGCAAATGCTGCATCTCTTTGAAGCCTGGTTAAACCCTGGCAAATGCTGCATCTCTGTATAGCCTGGTTAAACCCTGGCAAATGCTGCATCTCTATGTAGCCTCCTGGTTAATCCATGGCAAATGCTGTGTCTCTGTGTACTGTAGCTTGGTTAAACCCTGTCAGATGCTGCATCTCTGTGCAGCCTGGTTAAACCCCTGGCAATGCTGCATCTATGTGTAGCCTGCTTAAAACACTGACAAATGCTGCATCTCTATGTAGCCTGGTTAAACCATGGCAAATGCCGTATCTCTCTGTAGCCTGGCTACACCCTGGCAAATGCTGCATCTCTGTGCAGCATGGTTAAATCCCTGGCAATGCTGCATCTCCATGTAGCCTGCTTAAACTCCTGGCAAATGCTGTATCTCTATGGAGCCTGGTTAAATCCTGGCAAATGGTGCATCTCTATGTATCCTGGTTAAATCCTGGCAAATGCTGCATCTCTACGTAACATGGGTAAACCTTGGCAAATGCTGCATCTCTGTGTAGCCTGGTTAAACCCTGGCAATGCTGCATCTCCGTGAAACCTAGTAAAAACTCTGGCAAACGCTGCAACTCTATGTAGCCTGTTTCAACCCTGGCAAATGCTGCACCTCTATGTAGCCTCCTGGTAAAATTCTGGCAAATGCTTCTCTATGAAGCCTGGTTAAACCCTGGCAAATGCTGAATCTCTGTGTAGCCTAGTTAAACCCTGGCACATACTGCATCTCTATGTAGCCCAGTTAAAACCCTGGCAAATGCTGCATCTCTGTGTAGCGTGGTTAAACCCTGGCACATACTGCATCTCTATGTGGCCTGGTTAAAACCCTGACAAATGCTGCATCTCTATGTATCCTGATTAAACTCTGGCAAAGGCTGCATATCTCTATGCAGCCTGGTTAAACCCTGGCACACACTGCATCACTATGTAGCCTGGTTAAACCCCTGGCAAATGCTGCATCTCTCTGTAGCTTGGTTAAACCCTGGCAAATGCTGCATCTCTATGAAGCCTGGTTAAACCCTAGCAAATGATGCGTCTCTGTGTAGCCTGGTTAATCCCTGGCAAATACTGCATCTCTTTGCAGCCTGGTTAAACCCTGGCAAATGCTGCATCTCTGGGTAACCTGGTTAAGTCCCTGGCAAATGTTGCATCTCTGTGTAGCCTGGTCAAACCCTGGCACATACTGGATCACTATGTAGCCTGGTTAAAACCCTGGCAAGTGCTGCATATCCCGTCTAGCCTGGTTAAACCCTTTAGTCTTTTGTCAGCTGAATACAGGTTACTCACCTGTAACAGGAGTTCTAGGAATGGTATATGTTGTTCATCCACACTTATTGGCAGGTCCCTTGCCACTTTAAATCTTGCCGGAAGGTCTTCAAGCTGGCTCCTCCCACCCACCCGGGTGGTAAAACTCTCGGCTCCGCCCCATGACGCCAGATCTGGCCCACTGGAAGCTCAGGTTGTGCGTCGAAGCCGGAGGTCGTGTGGATCGTGTGGATGAACAACATATACCATTCCTAGAACTCCTGTTACAGGTGAGTAACCTGTATTTCTAAGGACATGGATATGTTGTTCATCCACACTTATTGGCAGACTCCTAGCAGTTCTCCGGGAGGAGGGAGGCAAGGCGCACACCCCTACTTAGGAATAGAGACTGAGAACCGAGGCCCCAAAACCAGCATCCCGGGCGTGACTCAAGGTCGATGTGGTAATGGGTGATGAAGGTGTAGTTGACTTCCAGGAAGCAGCCCTGCAGATTTCCTGGATAGGGACGTTCCTGGAAGCAGCCACCGATGCAGCAGTATGGCGGGTAGAATGAGCTCTTATCCCTCTGGGAGGCTCCATGCCCGCCAACTTATAGCAGAGATCTATGCAGGAGGTGACCCACCTGCTTATTGTCCGCTTGGCTGCAGCCGTGCGCTCCTTATAGTAAGCGAGCGCCCTTCTAGGGTCCAAAGTATGGAGCCTATATTCGGCCTCCGAGGTGTGATTGGGTTGAACACCGGCAGAGTCAACACCTGGTTAAGGTGAAACTCCGACAACACCTTCGGAAGGAATTTCGGGTGGGGGCGCAGGACAACCTTGTCCCTGTGGAAGACCAGGTAAGGAGACTCAATGGAAAGCGCCTGGAGCTCTCCCATCCTTCTGGCTGACGTAACAGCCACCAAGAAGGCGGTCTTCCACGACAGGTGAGAGAGATCACACCTGTGCATTGGTTCAAATGGCTTGCCCATGAGCTTTGCCAATACCAGCAGTAGATCCCACGGTGGTGGAGGTTCTCGCACCGGAAGGGAAATGTGATCAAGGCTTTTGAAAAAGCGCCAGACCACCTTCTCCTGCGACACTCACTGCTTCCCGGCCCGCGCCTGTAAGCAGAGATGGCTGCCAGGTGCACCCTAGGGTCGCCGACCTGAGCCCTTGCTGAGAAAGGGACCATAAATAGTCCAAAATGCTTGCCAAGGAACAGGAGGAAGGGTCCAGGCCCTTGCCCTGACACCAAATGGAAAACCTTTTCCATTTGAAGGCATAGCATTTCCTGGTCGGCCTTACGGGACGCCTCAACTACATTGAGGATCTCGTCGGAAAGACCCAAGGCCTGGAACTCTAGCCACTCAGGAACCAGGCCGTCAGGTGCAGGGATTGAAGGTCCGGATGGAACACCTTCCCCTGATTGACTGAAAGCAGGTCCGGGCGAGCTGGAAGCTGCCTCGGGAGCCTGGAGCTGAGGCTGAGGAGATCTGGATACCAGCATTGGCGGGGCCAGTCTGGGGCTACCAGAATCATCTGCGCCTTGTCCCTCCTCGCCTTGAGAAGCACCTTGTGGATCAAGGGAAATGGGGGAAAGGCGTAGAAGAGGCCCGGGGTCCACGGCCTCAAGAAGGCATCCCCCTGCAGCGAGCCCTGCTGCGGGGGGCGGGCATGGAGCAGCCTCAGCTTCGCGTTCTCCCTTGAGGCAAACAGATCCACCTGCGGTGTGCCCCAATGGGAGAACAGATCTTGTACTACCTCTGGCAGGAGAGACCACTCGTGGGATACAGCCCCTATCCGGCTTAGGGCATTGACCAGGGTGTTGGAGGCTCCTGCCACATGAATGGCTAGGAGATCTGCCTCCAGGCTGCGCACGAGTGACCAAATGCAGAGAGCTTCCTTGCACAAGGGCATGGAGCGCGTCCCGCCCTGGCGGTTTAGGTAGTACATGGTCATGGTATTGTCCGTCTGGACCCGAACCACTTGACCCCGTAGAAACGGAGCGAAGGCGGTGAGAGCTAGGCGGACCGCTCGGAGCTCCAGCAGGTTGATATGGCATCGGGACTCCCACGGGGACCAGAGGCCGTGCACTCTGTGTTCCCCCAGATGGGCACCCCAACCCATCAGAGAGGCATCGGTCGATAGAGATACCGTCGGCTCGGGGCGGACAAACGGGATGCCCTCCTGCAGATGAGCTGGAACGATCCACCACTGGAGAGCGTCCCACATCCCCTGGGTCACCGTCACTCGCTGGTCCAATGGATCACAGCGTTGGGACCACTGGTTGGCCAGCCCCATTGAAGGGGGCGATGTTCCAGCGGCCCAACGGACCACGCTAGTGCAGGCCGCCATGAGACCCAGGAGGCGAGGAAGCCCCGGCAGAGGAATGCCCAACCAGAAATGATCGGGCAAAGAAGGAAAGAACTCACCCCTGTCCGCCGAGCCGTGCTTTGGCTCAAGAGAGTCGAGCTCTGCCCGATGAAGAGAATCACCTGCTTCGGTTCGAGTTCCGACTTGGCCTCGTTGATGAGGAGGCCGATTTGAAAGCAAACCTGGAGGGCCAGATCTCTGGACCGCTCCACCTCCTGTCTGGAGGGGGCGGCTATCAGCCAGTAGTCCAGGTAAGGGTACACCCGGACCCCTCGGTGCCTCAGGAATGCTGTCACCACTGCCATGCATTTGGTGAAGACCCTGGGAGCAAGAGAAAGGTCTAAGGGCATGGCTCGGAACTCGTAAAGGGATCCCTCCGCTTGAAAGCGAAGGAACCTTCGGTGAGACGGACGGATAGGGACATGAAAAAATGCGTCCTGCAGGTCCAGAGAGCAGAACCACACGCCGCGTTCCAAGGATGGTATTATCTGAGCCAGAGTAACCATCCTGAAGGTTCGAGACCTTAGGAACTTGTTTAGGCCGTGTAGGTCGAGAATGGGGTGCCAGCCCCGTCTGCTTTGGGACCAGGAAGTACCTGGACACAAACCTCGGGTCTGAGGAGGGTCCGCCACCCTCTGATCATCTCTTTTCGAGGAGCAGAGCGATGTCGGCTCGGCGAGCCAACAGCGAGGCTCACGGAACCCGAGGCCCCCTGGGGCGGCGGCTCTGAAGGCGGGGCTCTTAGAACTCAGGGCAGGCCTTTTCTACCACTTCCAGCACCCACCGGTCTGTGGTAATAGCAGACCAAGTGGAAAGGAAATACGGGCAAATCCCCAGAGACCTGGGGTAGTTGGCGGGGTTGGGGCGACACCCTCAACCCGTCACTGTGCAGGCTTGGAGGAGGGACCGGCCGAGGGACCACCTGGGCCTTTAGCTCCCTGCTTCCTGGAGGAGGAAGCCGAGGGCTTGGTTTGGGACGCCAAGCGCGAGCCTGCTGGCCCTCATGTTGCTGGGCCGGACGTGCCGGGGGCGCAGACGGACGAAAGGGCTTGGGTTGCGGTCTGTGGCCCTTGTCCCTCTGAGCGGATAGACCGAGTCCAAGGTGGCATTGGACTTTTCGATCCTCTGGAGGTGGCCTTCCACTCCAGAGCCGAAGAGGTCAGTCCCCAGGAAGGGGACAGCCGTCAATTTGTGCTGGGTATCCGCTGTGAAGGTGGATATCCTCAGCCATGCCCGACGGCGCATAGCCACTGTGGCCGCGACTGACCTGGCGCAGGAGTCTCCAATGTCCAAAGCAGTCTGAAGTTGCTGCTTTGCCACTGCCCTGGTCCTGCATCTGCTTAACCGTAGTCTGCAGGTCAGCCGGGAGATGAGGGACTACCTCGTCCAGGGAGCCCAACAGGGCATGGGAGAAATGTGCCATAAACACGGCCGAGCTGGCCTGGCGAAGGCCAAGGGAGGAGCCTAGTAGACTTTTCACCAGCATAGTCCAATTTCTTGGACTCCTTGTCAGGAGGTTTGTCCACGTCCCTAGCATTTCCGGCACGCCGGAAAACGCTGTCGGTAACTAACCCCTCGGCTGAGGGGTGTTCCGAGAAACCGGACAGGGAACCGGTAGGGACTGCATACTTCCTGGCCATCCTGGCTGAAGGCGCAGGGCAGGAAGCAGGGTGCTACCAGAGCTCCAAGGCCGGGCCCACAATGGCCTCGGCCACAGGAAAGGCCTCCGTAGGAGAATCCCCTCGGTCCAATATCTCCGTGAGGGGATACTTGGTCCGCTTGGATACGGGCTCAAGCTGCATCCTGGTGGACTCCGAGATGAGCCTAAGCAAACCCAGAAAGGACGAAGGGCTATCGTCCAGTGACTGACCTCCAGAGGACCCAAGTCCACTCACCTGGAGAAGAGGAGGAATCGTCGCCGGACTCGGAAGAGTCCAGAAGAGCTGCCTCGGCCTGAGCCACCCCTCTACCCGCCGAGGCGATCGGGAGTAAGGGTGACCGACAACCTATGGGGTAAACCCTGAGCCGACTGAGAGTTCTTGGTCGGAGCCCCAAACAACGGCTGTGGAGGCGGAGGTTCCACCCTAATCGGTGGAGCAGCTGGTTTCGGCTGAGCAACAGGCCTGGAAACAGGCACCTCGGCTAAAACGAGGGGTTGCTTTGGCCGCTCCGGTGACAGCCACTTAATGGCCGGGGAAGGCGACGTCGTCGGCTTGTTCCCAGCCAGCAGAAGCTGTTGCCACATGAGGTCCTCGTATCGTCGACGCAACTTGCGTCAAAGCCTCCCCTCGTCCGAGGAAGAGGACGAAGATGAGCGGCGCCGCCACTTGCTGCGGTGCTGAGACCGAGACCGCCTCTTGTGGCGGGATCGGCTGGACCGCGAAGTAGTCCGAGACCAAGACCGCGAACCTCGGCTTTTCCGAGGAGGGTGCAGAGAAGGAGCGGTGGAAACCCACCCTCCCTTCGGCTCGGAAGGAATACCCAAGGGCTCCGGAACCGGAGGCACTGGCAAGCCCACAGGATCCTCAACCACCACCGGGGAACTGGGGAGAGAGGATTTTTCGGCTTCGCCGGTCGACAACCCGTTCAACGGGTCGAGAAAGATCTCGACTGCGTCGACAGGAGTCTCGGTCAACTGACCTGACGGGGACACCGTGAAGCCAGTGGCAGAAGCGAAGGATCGACCGAAGTCGATGGTCTACCACTCGGGGAAGGGGACCTCTCCCGCTCCCAAGAGCGTCGACGGACGGACTTACCCTTGTCGTCCTTCTTTTTGGACCGAGAGGAAGGTCCCTCTCCCTTGGTGGAGAGAGAGACAGACAAAGCTCCTTAAAGGAAGCAGAATATGAGGATCCCAGGGAGAGCAGGATAAAAGCCGCGACCTCCTCTTTGAGGCGATCATCTGCTCTAGCTGATCCGCGTGAGCCCACCGCGAAACCGCCAACCGGGCTCTTTCGATTTTACCGAGGGTACCGGGCTGGTCGCCTGTTGCAGATGGGCGGCACGCTGTCTTCCAGGACGAGGCTGAGAAAAGAAGAGCACAGGTCGCAGCCTGCGGGTCGGCTCAAGGCCCAAGCAATAGACGACGTGGAGTGCGGATCCGTCCGAGACATCTTCTGCCCGCATGGGCATCTCTCCGAAACCGGAGTCGATTTGTCCATCGCAGCCGCGAGGGAAATAGTTGACCAAAGTCTAGAAAACCTTAAAGATTAATTTTGGAAAACCGAAGAGTTAGGAACCAGTCTTATACGCGGAGCGTAAAGGAGGGAACCTGAGCTTCCAAGCGGTAAGGAAGATCTGGCGTCATGGGGCGGAGCCGAGAGTTTTACCACGCGGGTGGGTGGGAGGAGCCAGCTTGAAGATCTTCCGGCAAGATTTAAAGCAGCAAGGAACCTGCCAATAAGTGTGGATGAACAACATATCCATGTCCCTAGAACACAAAAATTTTTTATATTTAAAATAAAAAAGAAAGAAAGAAGCAGTAGCGTTAGCAGTACTTGCAAATTTCAACAATGTTCTTCTGCAGCAGTGAACCAAGGAGCAGTTGATGGCAGGAGAAAGAACTGATGCATGATGGGTCCGCCCACCTTATACAGGTGGCGACGATGCACGCTGAAATGGATGGCCCCAGCTAACAAAAGTTTCCAGGGTGGTCCTAACACTAACAGCTTACAGTTCCATGACGTGGCTCAATGGAAGCACAGAAACATAGACTTTGACGGTAGATAAGAACCACTTGTCCCTCCCAGTCTGCCCATTTCCCTACCTATTGGATAAGCTGCAGATCCTAGTTAACTAACAGCCTACTTCCTCCTACCCCCACTAGAATTGCCTTATGTCTGTCTCATGCATTCTTAAATTTCCTCACTGTTTTTGATCCCACGACCTCCTGAGGAAGGCTGTTCCATGCATCCACCACCCTCTCTGTGAAAAAATAGTTCCTCACGTTGCCCCTGAGCCATCCCCCCCTTTATCTTAAAATTGTGCCCCCTTGTTCTTGCACATCTCTTTTTTCTGAAAGATGCTACTCTCTTGGACTTCGTTGATTCCCTTGAGGTACCTGAAAGTTTCTATCACGTCCCCCTCTTCCTCCTTTCCTCGAGGATATACATATTAAGCTCCTTTAGTCTCTCTTCATATGGCTTCTGGTGCAGACCCTGCACCATTTTAGTTGCCCTCCTCTGGACTGCCTCCATCCTGTCTATGTCCTTGCAGAGATGTGTTCTTCAGAACTGCACACAGTACTCCAGATAGGGTCTCACCAACTGTCTGTACAGAGGGATAACAACTTCTTGTTTTCTACTGGTGATGCCTCTTCCTATGCATCCCTGTATCCCCCAGACCTCTTGAATGCCCTCTCACATTGCTTGCCTACCTTAAGGCCATCTGATAGGACTATCTCCAGGTCCCTTTCCAATTTTGTTGTTAAAACCCTCCCCCCATTGTGTACTCTTCCCCTGGGTATTTGTTGCCCAGGTGCATTACTTTGCACTTTTTTGCATGGACTCTAAGCTGCCATACATTTGACCATTCCTCCAAACTTGCCAAGTCCCTTCTCATGCTTTCCATCCCCCCACTGTGTATCAACCCTGTTGCAGATCTTTGTGTCGTCTGCAAAGAGGCATACTTTTCCTTCCAGTCTCTCTGCAATGTCACCTATAAAGACATTAAAGAGGACCAGTCCCGGGGAGTGGCTAGCAGCCGAGCTGAAGACAGCTTCTTTTCATAACTCGGAGCTCTACACTGCCTGTTATTGGATTTTTCACCGCTGGAAACCTTCCTAATTGGAATAAAAATATCTTAATTGCAAGACAACATCATTTACTGACCAGATCGATACCAAATAAGAACAGTAAAAGTCCAGCGATTGGTGAAATGGGGCGCACTAAAACCAACACGAGTAGAAATGGTGCGAAACAGAAAGACATGAGGCAAGGCACAGATAAAGACGGGGAACGGCCAGAGAACGCACTGAGTCAACCTTCTAATGCTGCCTTATTAAAGGCGAAAGAAGTGACTGATGGCAAAATGGATGACTTCACTTCCTGAATGGTGGTAGTAGAAATACAGGTTACTCACCTGTAACAGGAGTTCTAGGAATGGTACATGTTGTTCATCCACACTGTCTGGCAAGTTCCTTGTCGCTTTAAATCTTGCCGGAAGGTCTTCAAGCTGGCTCTTCCCACCCACCTGGGTGATAAAACTCTCGGCTCCACCCCATGACACCAGATCTAGCCCGCTGGAAGCCAGGTTGTGCGTCGAAGCCAGGGAGGCCGGGTGGGTCGTGTGGATGAACAACATATACCATTCCTAGAACTCCTGTTACAGGTGAGTAACCTGTATTTCTAGGGACATGGATATGTTGTTCTTCCACACTGTCTGGCAGACTCCTAGCAGTTCTCCGGGAGGAGGGAGGCAAGGCGCACACACCCTACTTAGGAAATAAAGACTGGAGAACTGGGGCCCCAAAACCAGCATCTCGGCGTGACTCAAGGTCGATGTGGTAGTGGGTGATGAAGGTGTGTGCTGACTTCCAGGTAGCAACCCTGCAGATTTCCTGGATAGGGACATCCCTGGAAGCAGCCACCGATGCAGCGGTATGGCGGTAGAATGAGCTCTTATCCCTCTGGGAGGCTCCATGCCCGCCAACCTATAGCAGAGATCTATACAGGAGGTGACCCACCTGCCTATCATCCGCTTGGCTGCAGGTCTGCCAGGTGCGGCTTCAGCATAGGTGACAAACAGCTGGCGAACCTCTCCCCGAAATTCAGCTGTCCACTCCTTATAGTAAGCGAGCGCTCTTCTAGGGTCCAAAGTATGGAGCCTATATTCGGCCTCCGAGGTGTGACTGGGGTAGAACACCGGCAGAGTCAACACCTGGTTAAGGTGAAACTCTGACACCACCTTTGGAAGGAATTTCGGGTGGGGGCGCAGGACAACCTTGTCCCTGTGGAAGACCAGATAAGGAGACTCGATGGAAAGCTCCTGGAGCTCTCCCATCCTTCTGGCTGAGGTGACAGCCACCAAGAAGGTGGTCTTCCACGACAGGTGAGAGATGTCACACCTATGCATCGGTTTGAATGGCTTGCCCATGAGCTTAGCCAATACCAGCAGTAGATCCCATGGAGGTGGAGGTTCTCGCACCGGAGGGGAAATGTGATCAAGACCTTTGAAAAAGCGCTCGACCACCTTCTCCTGTGCCACTGACTGCTTCCCGGCCCGCGCCCGGTAAGCAGAGATGGCTGCCAGGTGCACCTTAAGGGTCGTCGACTGAAGCCCTTGCTGAGAAAGGGACCACAAGTAGTCCAGAATGCTTGCCAAGAAACAGGAGTAAGGGTCCAGGCCCTTGCCCTGACACCAAATGGAGAATCTCTTCCATTTGAAGGCATAGCATTTTCTGGTCGACTCCTTACGGGACGCCTCAACAACACTGAGGACCTCGTCGGAAAAACCCAAGGCCTGGAACTCTAGCCGATCAGGAACCAGGCCATCAGGGGCAGGGATTGAAGGTCCGGATGGAATACCTTCCCCTGACTGACTGAGATCAGGTCCAGGTGGGCTGGAAGCCGCCTCGGAAGCCTGGAGCCGAGACTGAGGAGATCTGGACACCAGAACTGGCAGGGCCAGTCTGGGGCTACCAGAATCACATGCGCCTTGTCCCTCCTCACCTTGAGAAGCACCCTGTGGATCAAAGGAAATGGGGGAAAGGTGTAGAAGAGCCCCGGGGTCCACGGCCTCGGGAAGGCATCCCCCTGCAGCAAGCCCTGCTGAGGGGGGCGGGCATGAAACAGCATCAGCTTCGCATTCTCCCTAGAGGCAAACAGGTCCACCTGAGGCACGCCCCAGAGGGAGAACAGATCTTGTACTACCTCCGGCAGGAGAGACTACTCGTGGTACGCAGCCCCTATCTGGCTTAGGGCATCGGCCAGAATGTTGGAGGCTCCTGCCACATGGATGGCAAGGAGATCCGCCTCCAAGCTGCGCACGAGTGACCAAATGCGGAGATCTTCCCTGCACAGAGGCATGGAGCGCGCCCCGCCCTGGTGGTTTAGGTAGTACATGGTCGTGGTATTGTCCGTCTGGACCTGGACCACTTGACCCCGTAGAAACGGAGCGAAGGCGGGAGGGCTAGACGAACGCTCAAGCTCCAGCAGGTTGATGTGACATCGGGACCTGGGACCAGAGGCCGTGCACTCTGTGCTCCCCCAGATAGGCACCCCAACCCATCAGAGAGGCATTGGTCGATAGAGAGACCATCGGCTCGGGGCAGACGAACGGGATGCCCTCCTGCAGATGTGCTGGAACGGTCCACCACTGGAGAGCGTCCCACATCCCCTGGGTCACTGTCATTAGCTGATCCAGGGGATCGGAGTGCTGTGACCATATGCTGGCCAGCCCCCATAGAAGGGGACGCATGTCCCAACGGGCCATGCTGGTGCAGGCCGCCATGACTCCCAGGAGGTACAGGAAGTCCCGGGCAGGGCGCAATTGCCTAACCTGAAATGACTGGGCAAAGGAGGAAAGAACCTCGGCCCTGTCCGCCGTGAGCTGTGCTCTGGCTCATAGAGAGTCTAGCTCTGCCTCGATGAATTGGATCACTTGCTTTGCCACAAGTTCCGACTTGGCCTCGTTGATGAGGAGGCCAACCTGGAGGGCCAGATCTCTGTACCACTCCACCTTCATTCTGGAGGAGGCTGCAATCAGCCAGTCGTCCAGGTAGGGGTACACCCGGACCCTTCGGCGCCGCAGGAATGCTGTCACCACTGCCATGCATTTGGTGAAGACCCTGGGAGCTAGGGAAAGGCCGAAGAGCATGGCCCGGAACTCGTAGAGGGATCCCTCTGCCCTGAAGCGGAAGAATCTCTGGTGGGACGGAAGGATTGGGACGTGAAAGAACGCATCCTGGAGGTCCAGAGAACAGCACCACACGCCTCATTCCAAGGATGGAATTATCTGAGCCAGAGTGACCATCCTGAAGGTTCGAGACCTTAGGAACCTGTTCAGGTCGTGTAGGTCTAGAATGGGGCGCCAGCCCCCCGTCCATTTCGGGACCAGGAAGTACCTGGACACAAACCCCGGGTCTGATGGAAGATCCGCCACCTTCCTGATCACCTCTTTTTCGAGGAGCAGGGCGATGTCAGCTCGGCGAGCCGACAGAGAGGCTGCAGACCCCGTAGCCCCCCAAGGGGTGACGGCTCGGAAGGGCGGGGCCTGCTCGAACTCCAGGGGCAGGCCCTTTCCTACCACCTCCAACACCCAGCGGTCCGTGGTGATAGCAGACCAGGTGGAAAGGAAGTGGCGGAGCCGTCCCCCCACAGGGGGAACCCAGGGGGGAGTGACAAGGCTGGGGCGACACCCCTCAACCCGTCACTGGGGAGACTTGGAGGAGGGACCGGCCGAGGGACCTCCTGGGCCTTTTCCTCCCTGCTTCCTATTAGACAAAGCCACAGGCTTGGCCTTGGGGATGCCAAGCGCGAGCATGCTGGCCCTGATGCTGGTGCTGTTGGGCCAGACGTGTCGCAGGTGCAGAAGGGTGAAAAGACTTATGTTGTTGACGACGGCCCTTGTCCTTCTGGGCGGAGGTGACACAGTCCAGGGTAGCATTGGACTTTTCGATCCACTGGAGGTGGCCTTCCACTCCAGGGCCGAAGAGGTCGGTCCCCAGGAAGGGGACATCCGCCAGTTTATGCTGGGTATCCGCCATGAAGGTGGATATCCTCAGCCATGCCCTGCGGCGCATGGCCACTGCAGCTGCAACTGATCTGGCACAGGAGTCTCCAATGTCCAGAGCCGTTTGGAGCTGCTGCTTTGCCACTGCCCTTCCCTGATCCCACACCTGCTCGACCGTGGTCTGCAGGTCAGCCGGGAGATGAGGGATCACCTCATCCAGGGAGCCCATGAGGGCGTGGCAGAAGTGTGCCATCAGCACGGCCAAGCTGGCCTGGCGGAGGCCAAGGGAGGACGCAGCGTACACCTTGCGCCCGGCATAGTCCAGCTTTTTGGACTCCTTGTCGGTGGGGCTTATCCACATCCCTGCGCTCCTGGAACACCGGAAAACACTATCGGTGACCAAATCTCCGCAGAGGGGTGCTCTGAAAACGGACAAAGAGCTGGTAGGGACCGTGATACTTCCTGGCCATCCTGGCCAGGCGCAGGACAGGAAGCCGCGCTGCCAAAGCTCCAAGGCTGGGCCAAAATGGCTTCAGCCACCGGAAAGGCCTCTGTGGGCGAACTCTCAGTCCAGTATCTCCGCCAGGGATACTTGGCCCACTTGGATACGGGCTCAGCTGCATCCCGTGACTCCGAGATGAGCCGAAGCAAACCCATAAAAGACGATGGGCTCTCGTCCATCGACTGCCCCCCGGAGGACTCCAGGTCAAGGGGCCTGGAAAACAGGGAGGAGACGTTGTCGGACTCCGAGGAGTCCGTGAAGAGCTGTCTGGGGTCTGAGCCACCCTCCACCTGCCGAGGACGGTTGAGAGTGAGGGTGACCGACAACCTGTGGGGCAGACCCTGACCCGACCGAGAGTCCTTGGTCAGCGCCCCCGATTTCGGTTGTGGAGATGGAGGTTCCACCACTATCGGTGGGGCAGCTGGCTTCGGCCGAACAACTGGCCTAGGCTTGGGCACCTCGACTAAAGCGAGGGGTTGTTTCGGCTGTTCGGGTGACAGCCACTTAATGGCCGGGGAAGGCGATGGCATCGGTTTGTTCCCAGACAGAAGTAACTGCTGCCACATTAGGTCCTTGTAGCGTCAACACAATCTGCGCCGAAGCCTCTCCTCTTCTGAGGAGGAAGACGAGGACGAGCGTCGTCATCGCTTACTTCGGTGCCAAGACTGAGGCCACCGATGTCGGCGGGATCGGCTGGACCAAGACGAGGTCCGAGACCGAGACCCTCGGTGTTTCCGAGAGCGGGTCTGGGAAGGTGCGGGGGACACCCGCTCTTCCCTCGGCTCGGGAGCCTTGACCGGAGACTCCAGCACAGGAGGCGCAGGCAAGTCCTCGGTCTCCACTGGAGGAACCGGTGAGGAAAGGTTGTCAGCTTCACCAGCTGACAGCCCGTCCAACGGGTCGAGAAAAATCTCGACCGCGTCGACGGGTGTCTCGGCCGGCTGACCTGACGGGGACACTGTGAAACCAGCAGCCTTAGCCGCAACCTCGACCAAAGTCAAGTGTCGACTGTCCAGGGAAGGGGACCTCTCCCGCTCCCACGAACGCCGACGGTGGGACTTACCTTTCGAGTCCTCTTTTGGACCGAGAAGAATGTCCCGATGGCCCCTCTCCCTTCATGGAAAGGGACTGGCAAAGCTCCTTAAAGGAAGCTGTGTAGGAGGATCCCAGAGAGAGCGGGATAAATGCCGTGACCGAGGAAGATGAAGATGCGGCCTGGGCCGCCTCCTCCTCGAGGGCGATCATCTGCTCGAATTGCTCAGCCGAGCCAGCCACCGCGGACACCGCCCCAACGGGCCTCCTGACTTCACCGTGGGTAGCGCTCAGGGCCTAAGCTGCAACTGCGCGACCCTCCAGGACGCTGGCCAAATGAACAGCATAACTGCAGCCTGCGGGTCATGATCTAGGCCCAGGCAGTAGACGCATGTGGAGTGCGGATCCGTCCTGGACATTTTCTGCCCACATGGGCACCGCCGAAATCCGGGAGTTGATTTGTCCATTGCAGCCGCGAGGGAGTAATTAGACCGAAGTCTTGAAAACTTAAGAATTAGTTTCGGATGAACTGAAGAATTAGGATCCAGTCTATACGCAGAGCGTTAAGGAGGAAACATGAGCTTCCAAGCGGTAAGGAAGATCTGGCGTCATGGGGAGGAGCCGAGAGTTTTACCACCCGAGTGGGTGGGAGGAGCCAGCTTGAAGACCTTCCGGCAAGATTTAAAGAGGCAAGGAACCTGCCAGACAGTGTGGATGAACAACATATCCATGTCCCTAGAAACAGGGCTTATTAAGGTGGGAGACTAAGTTAAAGGTGCCACCTCAACTGCCGAAAAAGCCCTAGCAACAACAACGGGCCCGGTTAAGGAATCTTGAACCTCCGACGCCAGCTTCAAAATTGTGTCCGGGTGTCCAATCTACGCATTTTGGGCATACCAGAGGAGTCGGAAGGGGAAGATTTGGTTATTTTCCTGGAAAATTGGCTACGGGACCATTCTGAGTTACCCTCTCCAGTTCAGGTGCAAAGAGCTTACCGTGTGAATGCGAGAGGAGCCCGCATTTGATCTAACGCAGCGCAGCCACCAGCAAGGACGATTACAGCAGTCCTAGAGTCGATTCGAAAGAGAGACAGCATCTTACAAGTGGCGAGGAGAAAAGGGCAGACATCATGGCATGGAGTCCAAATTCGTGTTTTTCCAGATCTGAGCTTTACCACCCGCCAGCGCCGTAAGGCCTTTGATGGGGTTCAGCTGAAACTTCACCAGCTGGGTGTACACCATGTACTCCTAATGCCAGCAAACCTGAAGGTTGTGTATGGGACTAAAATGTACTTGTTTGCAGACCCCACGGATGCCGATAAACTGTTGGCAAAAATCGAATCGGACTGTATAGCGATGGGGTCCAACTCGGAAATAGAGGAAGACCAGAACACATGAAAACTGGAGATTAAGGGTTCAGTAAGTCATTAGTCCAATAATGGCTGTTGCAGGACTGGGGTAAAATATATTCACACAAACTCTCTCAGACTGTATATATGGGACTTTCTTCTAAAATTGGAAGAATCGCAGGGATGTAACCTGTATTAAGGGTTAAAGAAATTAGTCCTGTTGTATAGAAGGAGTGGGACATGTAAGAAGAGTTCTTGTTAACTATTTTCTGTTGAAACATGGTCATGTTAAATTGTTTAGCCCAGCTCCACAGTGCCTGTTATTCTAATATGCACAGTTGGTAACTTGAGTGCAAATTTGCTAGAATATTCTGATTTGGAAGGGATGATGGGGGGACATTCTAATGATGTTTATGGCTTGACTAATCAAGATCTTTAAATAAATAATTATATATATTAGGTTGCGTTAACTGCCAGTTATAGATTAAAGTGTGGAGAAAAGGAGAGATGAGAGGTGGCTATTAAGGGTTATCTTATTTTGCTTAGGGAGTCAGCAGTACACCTTTTGAAAGGGTTATTATTATAGGGTCTAACTGAATTATGGCTCTAAATGCTTTTCCCTACTCGTGGCAGCAGTAGCCTTAAGAATAACTATGTTAAGGTTAAAAAGCACAGTATAGGGTAAGCCCTCACCTGATGTAACAACTAAGGAGTGCGGAAAATACTGTTTATATCCAAATGTTGTATTGTACAGCTTTATTATGCACTGTCCTACAGGTCATACTTGTACTTTATTGCAAAAGCCAATAAATATACTGTAAGTTACAAAAGAAAAAGAGGACCAGTACTGAACCCTACGGTACCCCGCTAGTAACCTCCCTTTCTTCGGAGTGGACTTTGTTTACTATTACCCTCTGTGTCCTGTTGTCAAGCTAATTTTTTTACCCAGGCTACTACCCTGGGACCCACTCCCAGGCTGGCTAACTTGTTCATTAATCTTTTGTGTCAGACTATGTCAAATGCCTTGCTAACATCTAGGTAGGCCATGTCCACTGCCCCTCCCTGGTCCACTACTTTGGTCACCCAGTCAAATAAATCTATTAGATTCATCTGACATTACCTTCTCGCTGTGAATCCAGGGGAACAGATAAGGGGAGTAAAGGAGTATTTTACTATCATTTTTGCACAATTTACTCCCACTCTCTGATTTTAGGAATTTGTTTCTCACCCTGTACATTTACAGTATGCTGGTACATATGCTCACAACTGACAGCACCATACAATGCTACCAGCTATGTATCCACACACTGATAGACTGGGGACAAAAACAGCATCAGCATTAGCTGTGTACAGTGCAGGAGACCGTTTCTGGAGTGGCCCAGTGACTGGCTGGAAAGGCACTTGCAATGTGGAAAAAAATATTAAAAACATGGGGCGCAGCATTATAAGGCAGTAAGCAGGGAAGTATATTTAGACACCACAGTATATGAGACAGACTCCATGACTGCAGACACCAGTGAGTTTGAGACGTGGTTTAGATATTGGGGGTTAGACAGGTTAATAGATGGTATTACTACCATTTAGGTGAAAATGCCACCAGGTGGAAGAAGCTAACAGTAAATACTTCCCAGTACAAAATATTATCTGAACCACTATGTGAATCCATGCTGCCTTGGGTCCTGAGCCCCACTGGCCTCTAGGTACTCAACAATTCTTTCTTTCAGAAGTGATTTCATTATTTTCCCTACCATTGAGGTTAAACTAAAGGTCTGTCATTTCCTGCCTCTGCCTTGCTCCCACTTTTGTGAAGGGGAATCACATCTGCCCTCCTCCAGTCCTCAGGTACACCATCCTCCCATGATTTGGTAAAAAGGATAGTCAGTGGTGTCACTAGGTCTCCCCTTAGTTCTTTTAGAATTCTGAGGTGAATCCCAGCAGGCCCCATTGCTTTGTCCTCCTTCAGTTTCAGGAGTTCTTTCAGGACCCTCTGGAGGGCAATATCCTCAAAGAAAATAACATACAACCAAATATGCATGGCTGATTTTATCCATTGCTACTGTACCTGCAGCAGCTGAGCAATGTTCCACCTGGCCTCCAGATTCTTCTCTAAACACTTCCTTAGGAAGTCGTTGAACTCAGAAGACCTGTCGGTGGAAACAATAATACAGGATTACACTGATGAATGCGGTTCACCCTGCCTGCCCAGAGTGACAGATGTGCCGTTCTTACCACTAACAAGGTTTTGTAGCTGAAAAGTTTTTCAATGGATGAAAGCTGTTCCTATGTGTGTATGCGTATATCTATACACACACACACACACACACACACACATATACATACATACACACATATACATCAGTGTTCTCATACAGTACATGCTCCTAAGGTTATCCGGTAAGATCAGTTTTGCAAACAAACACTTTCAGTCTCAGATTTTAAAACTGAAGTTTCAAAAAAGCAATAAAGAAAAGAGGTGTTTGAACAATCTCACACTTCACTTTAAGCGTAAACCCGCCATAGTAGCTCAGCCTACTACTGTACTTTTATCACATTTAGCAATTTATTTACAAGTTTAGTCTAAGAAAGACTATGGAGCCAAGCCTGTGTCCAACTGGGGGGTGGGGAGGTAACACTGGGAATGGGAACAGATAAAAAAACAACAACTAAGCAAGGTATAAATGCAGTCAGTTCACAAACAACAGATAATTAATAAAAAGGTACATGGGTCAGTAGCACAGAGATGTATTCAAATCTTCAGCAATACAGGGAATCAGTTAATAAAAGTGAAGCATGGTTCACTCAGTGGTGGATGTGTGTGTGTGGTGGGGCTCAGTTCCAGGAGTGAAATTAAATGTCTGACTCAGTTACAGGAGGAGAATGGGAAAAGACTGCTCATGTGAAAAATGTACCCCCACCCCTCTGAAAAAAAGGCATAAAAGTCACTAAATAGATGTAAACATGCAACATACAATGAGTGAACATGTCCCCAGATCCTTGCCAGGTATGTTTGATCCTACATCAAAGGCAGTGGGGTTCTCCCAGTGAATTGTTTTCCATTTCAATATTGGGTTCACTGGTACAGAGCTGGTAGCAAAGCCTGTGGTCAACCGATCTTAGAAGCAGGGAACAGGAGATTAGAGACAGCAAAGAGACAGAGAAGAGGTAACATGACTACTTGTAAGAATAGGAAGCAGAGTTCACAGAGCTGAAATCTGAAAGAAAAGGGAGAGAAGGGAAAGAGACATGGGGAGTGGGTAGAGGTCCGGAGGAGGGGGAGATGAGAGAAGACAGCTTGCCTTGCATCAGGGTGAGGGTGGAAGGAAAGAGCAGGAGTTAGAAGGTCAGAGGGAGTAGGAGGAATGAAGGCTTGGCGAAAGAAGGGAGGACAGGTAGCAAGGGAGAGGAGACCGCTGAATCACAGAAATGAAGGTGGCACAGTGGGACAGACGTTTGCCACCAGAAGATGTGACAGATCATCATAAAAAAACAGGTGCAATGAGTGTGGAGAGGACAGCTTACGGCAAAGGAACAGAAGGAGTGAAAGGGCACTGTAGACCACATCTGCATAGTCAAAGTTTGGGAGGATATTTTGAGGATGCTCTCACACTGGATTGGGAAGGGATGGCAGACTTTGTTGCAATACAGTGCACCAGGCTTGGGTAGGGGCTTTATGTGGATGGCATCAATACTGCAAAAGAAATGGAGTTGTCGATCTAGCCAGACAAGCCCAAGGAACTTGAAGGTGGGGACATCCCACACTGGGGAGTTATTCAGAGTATTGAAGACTGGCATACTGTTGAGCCTGGCCAGTCTCTGCTCGCTACTAAAAGCTCTGTGCAACAATTAAGTGAACACTTCATTTAAGATTACGTTATTGCTCCACAGCAGTTTACTGGTAGCTCTTTTGATAAAAACCATGTAGCCAAGGGAGGCCACCCAACACTGTTTTTATGAAAAGAACTGCCAATAAACTGCTATGAAGCAATAAGGGAAACACAAAAGAAGTGTTTGCTTGTTTTTTGTGCACAGAGTACTTGGTCCTTTCTGGTGCCATTAATACAATAGGACCTTAGCAATTTCCCTGGAAGCAACCCTCTCCTTGTTTTCTTCTTTACCAAAACTCATGTTTTTACGCTGACTGAGATCTAGTGTTGGATGTTGTCAAAGTCCTGATGCAGTACCACTTCCAGCTTGGTGGCCAAGAAACCATAGGTATAAATGACCAGGTACTGCTCCTGGTGCCACCCCAAGACACCTACTGAAACTAGATGCTCTTCCTTCTCACAGGACATTCCGGGATCATTGTAAATATACACAAACCAGCTGAAAATGCCAATAGATCCTTTTTTTTTTTTTTTTTTTTTTTAAAGAACCCCAGGACTGAGTACAGATTGGTGGGGGGTTATCTGCATCAGAGAAGGACAGGGAGATGACAGTGATGATTACCAGTGACCTGAAACACTCCACGCAGTGTGGAAAAGCAGCAGCAAAGGCAAATAAAATGTTGGGCTGCATTGCCAGCGGGATCAGCAGCAGGTGAGCTGCAGTAATACTACCTTTGTGCAGGTCTTTAGTGCAGCTGCACCTGGAATACAGTACTGGAGCCCATACCTCAAAAAGGACAATAACCTGTTGCAGACAGTTCAAAGGAGGGCAACAAAGATAATCACGGGCCAGCAGGGTAGAACATATGAGGAGAGTTGGAGGCCGTGAACATGTACTTCTTGTGTGGGGAGAGTGAGGGGGCACATGATTGAGACCTTCACGTTTCAGAAGAATAAACAGGGTGGATCAGAGGATCTCTTCAAGCTTAGTGGAACTCGTAACACTAGGGGACACAGTTGCAAGCTTAGGGGGTGCTGTTTAGGAGTGAGGCGAGTAGGCACTTCTTCACAGAAAGGGTGGTGCTGGGTTGGAATGTGCTTCCAGAAAAAGTTGTTTTCATTGAAGATGACATGCAGCTTCAAGATAGGCTGGGATAGTGTTAAGGGGCTAATAAGGGTAAAGGAAGGGGCAGACAAGAGGGTAAGGGCAGGCTGGGGAGGGAGGCCAGGCTGGCAGCTTAAGCTAAAGATCCTACAGTATGAATAGACTACACAGGTAGTTACAAAAAAGTTGAACGGTAGCATGGTATTTTCCATCAACCAAAGAAAAAAAATACTGTGGTAAAAAAACTTCACTGAATAACACTGTTTTTCCCCCGTGGTATGCACTAAATCCGTAGTATTTTTTTTCCACGGTTGATGGAAAATACTGTGGTACCAGTCAACTTTTTTGTAACTACCACTGTATCATAGAATCATAGAAGCTTAACAGCAGAAAAGGACCACACCGCCCATCTAGTCTGCCCCAACACCGCCTCCTCCCTGCCAACCCCACCTCTCCCCAATACTCAGCCCCATATGCTTGTCCCATGCCCTCTTTAATTCTTCCACCAATTTAGCCCCCACCACTCTGTCTGGTAGTCTGTTCCACGGCTCCACCACTCTCTCTGTGAAGAAGCGCCCTCTCACATTGCCCCGTATCTTGTTCCTTGCAGTCTGAGGCTGAGTCCTCTAGTTTTAACCCTCTCCTTCCCCCTAAGTAAATCCTCTTCTTCCACTTTATTGAGTCCCTTTACATATTTAAAAGTTTCAATCATGTCTCCCCTTTCCCTTGTCTCCAGCATGTACAGATCCAGCTCCTTACACCTCTGCTTATATGACTTTGCCTGCATACCCTGCACCATCTTGGTTGCCCTTTTCTGAACCCTCTCCAACGCATGCCATCTATATCCTTGAGGAGATGTGGCCTCCAGAATGGAATCCCACACTCCAGGTGCGGCCTCACCATGGCTTTGCAAAGGGGCATTATTACCTCCCTCTTTCTGCTAGTAATGCCCCTGCCTATGCATGCCAACATTCCATTGGCCTTTCCCACCACCCTGCTACACTGGATTCCTACCTTAAGGTTCGAGGAGACTATGATCCCCAGATCCCTCTCCTGTTCTGTTATTTTAATTTCTTCCCCACCTAGGGTGTATCCTGCTCTTCTGTTCCTACTCCCCAAGTGCATCACAGCACACTTCTTGGCATTAAATTTCAGCTGCCATTTCCCAGACCATTTTTCAAGCATTTTTAAGTCCTCCCTCATGTCCTCCACCCCACTGGGGTGTCCACCCTATTGCATATTTTTATATCATCAGTAAATAGGCGTACCTCCCCCTCAAACACTCAGCAATATCAGTGATGTAGATATTGAAGAGAAGTGGGCCCAAAACTGACCCCTCTGGCACTCCACTCTTCACCCTTGCTGTCCTGGAGCGCACCCCGTTTAGCACCACCTTCTGGGTTCTTCCCGACAGTCAGGCCTCCACCCAGCTTGCTATTTTCCCATACAACCCCAGGTTTTCCATCTTGCTCACCAGTCTCCTATGGGGGATGGTGTCAAAGGCCTTACTGAAGTCCAGACAGGCCACGTCCACCGCCCCCTCCGGTCAATCATCTGAGTCACCCAATCAAAGAACTGAATTAGGTCTGTATGGCAAAACTTCCCCTTCGTGAAGCCATGATGTCCGTTGTTCTGCAAGCCACTCTTCTCCAGGTAATCCACCACCCTCTCCTTGATTAATGCCTCCATTACGTACCCCACCACTGATGTGAGGCTGACAGGTCGGTAGTTCCCTACACCTCCTTACTACCTCCTTTGTGTAAAGGCACTACGTCCAGGGTTTTACTTAACTCTAAAAATTGATTAGCGTTTTGCTCATAAAAGTTCTAAAACATTGTGAAAATGCATAGCACTTGCCTCACTGTGTTTAGCAAACATAACACTTCCAGAAAACCTATATAAATGCTTTCTGTATAGTTAGTATTGTCCCAAGAAAAAAACTGCTAATCAATTATTTAAAACCCTGACATCTGCCCTCTTCCAGTCCTCCGGCACTCTCCCTATATCCAGGGACAAGTTGAAGAGCCTTGTCAAGGGTGTGGCCAACTCCTTCTTCAATTCCCTGATCACCCTGGGGTGTAACCCATCAGGCCCCATTGCCTTGTCCACCCTCAATCTATCTAGCTCTGCCCTAACCCTATACACAGTGAATGGGCTCAGATCCACCCATTTGCCCTCCTTCCCATTCGACTTTAGCACAGGTCCCCCTACCGTCTTCCTCCTCCGTGAATATTGAGTTAAAGTACTTATTTAATAACTCTGCTTTTTCACAGTCCCTTTCCAACTTTATTTCTCTCTCCCCCCTCAGCCTAGTAATCCCCTGCCTTGCCCTTCTCTTCTCCCTCTCATATATGAAAAATGTTTTATCCCCACTTTTGGCCTTATTTGCTATTTTCTTCTCAGTATCTGCTTTTGCCCTTCTGATCTTCTTCCCCGCCATACTCCTCTTTTCCCTATACGCTTCCTTATCTTCCTCGCTGAGTGCCCTCTTAAATTTTCTGAAAGCCCACCTCCTTTCCCTGACTGCCCCCGCAACCACCTTTGTAAACCAAAGCTGTCTCCTCCCCCTTTTGCTCTTCCTAACCTTTTTTATGCACATTCCCGCAGCTTTCGGTACCCCTCCCTTGACAGCTTGCCATAACTCTTCCATTGCCCCTATATTCTCTGTACCCTCCATTGTTTCCCTTACAATCCTTCTCATCTTGTCAAAGTCTGTGCATCTGAAGTCCATGACTGTAGTACTGGTTTTACTTCTCTCATTCCCTGCCCGGACCCTGAACATTACCATGCTGTGGTCGCTGTTGCCCAAGGGTTATCCCCCCTGCACCTCCTCCACACTCTCCCCATGTTTCAGGACCACATCCAGCAGGTTGTTGCCCCTTGTCGGTTCCCTGACTAGCTGTTGAAGGAATACCCCCGAAGCGCAGCTAGTATCTCCCTGCTCCTTGACGATGCAGCATCCAGGTGTCTAGGTCTGCTACCAGCAGAAGCTCTCCTTTTAGGGCCAGCCTTGTAACTGTCTGAATTAACTGTTGATCACCCTCCTCCCCTTGCGTAGGTGGCCTGTATGCCACCCCCAGTCGCAAGGATTCTCCCATCCTCCTGCCTACCGTTACCCACAGTAGCTCAAATCTCCCTGTCCTCCTCTTGGCAACTCCTCCCCCTTCTTACCCTCCCTATCCCTTCTCAACAGTCTGTAAACTAGGATAGTCATTTCCCAGGTGTGCAGCTCTGTCCACCAGGTCTCGCTTATAGCTACTATATCTAGTCCTTTGTCCCCCATGATGGCCTCCAAGTCCACCATCTTATTTGCTAAGCTCCTGGCACTGGCTGCCAAGTCCTTCCACCAGGTTCCCTCACCACCCCCTTCCCCATTCTCTATTCTCCCTCATGCCCAGTATTTTAGCACTATCCTGGGGTCAGGGGAGGCTTGTAGCCCCCCCATTTATCGTCCCTTGTGATGCGGATATTTCCCACCCTCCCCCCAATCTAGTTTAAATTGTAGGTTTCTTCTATGAACTCTCCTAATTTGCTTTATTTATTTGCATTATTTTGCACTGTAGATAGACCAAATGGCCTTCTTCTGCTGACTTCTTCGTATGTTCGTAAGGGCAGAACTTCATGACTGACTGTCATCCAGACACAGGTCAGGAAGCATAGGAAAAACCAGGAGCAGTTGTAGAATTTGCAAAAAGTGTTTATTAGTGCTAGCAGTAACATAAAAAAAATAAAATTGTTCAATGTAACTATTTAAAGACAAAATAAATAGAGAAGATCCATCTGAGTTTTCCTTTAATCTCTGTCTCTCTAAACACTGCAACTTGCTCTCTCTCTCTCTCTCTCTCTTATAAGTCTTTGCAACCCCCCTCCTTAACAAGCGTCCTGTTGTTTTTCTAAAATGTTCTTGTATATTTCAGGCGTGTGTACGCAGGAACACAATGTCCCAGAACAGAGGCTCCTTTTCCACAGCTTCTGCAAAGGCTTAGAAATTGCATTTCAGGTTAACCCCTTGAGTTTCCAATAGCTATATGCAATCATCTTAAACTATAATTATATACATTTCAACAGTAACACTATATACTTTCTAAACAAAGGAATCCCAATATCAGTTACATTTCCACATAATGATTTGCATATATTTTTATACCAGCAGATAAACAAGGGAGGAAAAGACAGAAACAGCAAGTAAAGACAGAGATAGCGAAAAGCAAAGAACTGCAAGACTGTCGGGGTGATCAACTCCTGGGTCTCACGAGAAAATTTGGTTGTGCAACCAGATAGACAAGAGACAGGAAAGGAAAGAACAGAACAGATCCCTGCATTCAAACTCTCCATAACAACTGGGACAGGGTCCTAGTCAACCCTGTCACACTGGCCCAGTGACAAGGTAGCAGTGCTGAAGTCCTAGGCTCAGAGATGGGCTCATTCAATCTCTGAAGTGCCAGAACCCCTTTTAATAAGGATGTGTTTGCACAACATACTTACTCATAGCTGCTTATGAAGCAGAGAGTGGACATGATGGACCAAGAGTCCCATCTGACCTGAAATTACTATGTTGCTAGGACTGGTTTTTTCTTTTGAGGGGGGAAGAGACATGGGCCACTGAGCATGAAAACACCACCCAACATGCCTCAGAGTGGCACTGGCATGTGTTATGGAGGCAGCTGCATCCCCCCTTTCTCTCGACCAGCAAGAAGGTGCTCCTACAGTGATGCCTGCAGTGCAGAGAGTAAGAAAAATAGCAGCAAAGATGAAAAGCTTACCATCTTGATGGCTGCGCCAAGGTCGGAGGTTCAGATTTTGCAATTTTTAGAAGCACTCGCATTGGATTGAGCTCGTGATGAGGAGGTTCTATCTGGGCCATCTCTATCAACGTGATGCCCAATGACCAGATGTCAGCCTTGTAGTCATAGGGCCGGTCTTTAGAGGTCTCACACATTACCACCTCTGGAGCCATCCTTAAAACAACAAAAAACAGAACACATAGTAGAAACTGTATATATAAAGAAGAGAACTTTCAGCAAATACTAAAGATTAATACAGTCCTAATTTCCAGATTTTTTTAAACATGTCATAAGAATGGTGTCATGGTATTAGAAAACACCGAATGTTGGGGACAATACCCCCCTAGAAATGGAGATAATCTCAGGACAATCCAGGCTGTCTGTGCTGCATTGTCTGTTAGGGACATCAAGGTATCATGGTATTTTGTGACACCTGAAGTCATGGTATTGCTAGCATGTGTACTTTCCTATATAGTGGTATATTGTGTCTTACAGGATTGCTACCCCAATGTCCCCAGATTCTCCAGTCACTTGGAGCATAGGTATATCACAAAAACAAATTTTGAGTATTGCAATATTTGTTTAAAAATATAATTATATAATGCTTATCACAATCATTTGCAGCCCTTATACTTTAAGAAAAATAATAAAAATCTGGTGGGGCAAGGTGGAGAACTGGCAATCTCTGTCACATCTAGAGTAGGGTGTGCTACTGGAGCAGCAGAAATAATAGTTTATCACGGTATACTGTGCTGCACGATAATCGCAATATAGTGTATGGTAGAATGCGATAGTGTATGGAAAGCCATACATTGCAGAAAGTTGTTCTGCTACAGTAGTGACGTCCTCACTAACGCAAAACAACTTTTCATTCTGCGTTAGTGAGAATGTCATAATATAAGGCTCTGTCCACACTAGTGCTGTTAAACTGTTAAGGTTCTATAGTAAAACAGTATTGCATCCGCACTGGTAATGGTTTAACAGCCATGTCTGAAACTGATCTCAAGACCTGTTTTTTTTTTTTTTTTAAATTTGACTTTGTTTATCTCGCCCGAGAACCGGAACACTCTCAAGCAATCCACACACCTGCCACTTCTACCACCCACTGTGACCAACGCTACAGTACCCCTGGTCTCCACCGGGGGTCACTGGCTTGCCGGGCTACCCCATCCCGTGGCAAGCTCTACATGGGAGCTCAATCCTCAACCCTTCCCCTGCCAATCCACGGTGCCAGAGTCCATTCCTCAGCCTGCCGGCTAGGCGCAGGTGGGAGGCCCAGCGCCAATCTTCAGCGCCACCAGGCCAGCCTCTCAAGACCTGCTGCGTGGCCTGCCCGTGGCATGGAGGGTTGAGGTGCTGGATGCCACACCTGGCCAGCTGGCAGCCAGAGTTCGGAACGAGCCTGCACTGGGGTCAGCAGGGGCAGGTGAGGACTGAGCGCCTGATGGGCTGCTCTCCTCCCCGGGGGAAGGGGAGGACGGGACATTGCTCGGCATGCCAGTGGCTTCCGGTGGAGACCGGGAGTGCTGCAGCATGCAGGGCAGCACGTACATAGTGTGGCTGATGCTTGGCAGGGTTGCCATGTACCGCAGCATCAGGGACGTGCACCACACACAGGAGGGGGGAGCGTACACCAGAACAGGGAAAACACCGGTCTGCGGGGTAGGCGACAGCACCTGCCCCATGCCCACTGCCGGGTCCAACCTGCCTGGCCTTCCAGTGTCCTCCACCTGGGCTCTCACCAACAAACCGGAGACTGACTGTACAGAGTGCCCAAGAGGAGGGGCAATCCCACCCCGGAAGGGTTAAGCTGGGGTTGCCGGTTGTGTGGGTTGAGAGGAGGCTCGGGTAGGAAGAATTCAGGCAGGACAGGAACAGGCAGGATGCCTGAGAGAGGCTCCGCAGACCGTGACCGGAGGGAAAAAAATAGGTAAAAAAAAGACCTGTTGAGTGGTGGTCTTGAGATCGGTTACAGTAACGTTTTGAATGTTAAACCGGTTCCCCTACCAGTGTGGATGGGTGGCTTAAACATTACCCATTGTGGAGTATCGGAGGCCGCGCACTGCATTGTGGTTCAGGACACATATCAAGTGCGGATGGGCGGCAAACAATTTCAAAACCGGATTAAAGCAAGTGCAGACGCATGATAACAGCAAGCCTTAAAACAGTTTTGAAAACATTACAGCCGGAGAGGCAGTAGTGTGGACAGGGTCTAAGTGACTCCATCAGCGTTTGTGATTCATCAGTGGCTGTCAGAGAGTTGTGCGCGTGTGCTGGCCATCAGGCAGTTGTTGTTCCAAGTGCGGTTGCCAGAGCGGACTTGAAACTTAAAAAAGTGAGTGCTTATGATTATTTTGTAGTTTACATGACAGTTGTAGACATCGGGACCTATCACACACTATATAGAACAGTGTATAGGTAGCCATATACAACTCAGCTATTCTTCCCCCTCGTGGATACAATGCCGACTTAGGGACCTCTCGAACTTCGCTCTCGGGGTCATCAGTTGTCACTGTATCCACTCCGGGGGAAGAACAGCCTTGTGTATGGTTTCCCATACACTATCCTATATATTGGATTTTTACGATAACTATTGTCAGTGGGAATTATCATGACATAGCATCATATCCTGTTATTTTATATGGTTAGCCCCTGTTGTGCACGGATTTCTATACATGCAATTTTCTTGTTGTAGGACACTTCAAAGGTCACCAAAAGTTGTTGTAGCACAGCTCAAAGGTTATGAAAGGTTGGTATAGAAGGTACATCACTACCATACTACAACAACTTTACCTTTGAAGTTTGTTCCAACAGCCTCTTTCTTGTGAGGCTCACCTGCCCCCGCACCCCCAACATCACCCGAAACCAAATCTGCCATTCAGATTTTACTTTTAAAGTAATTTTTTTCCTTGTTTTAACCACAAACAAAAGTACTAATGTCAGCTCCTTTATAAAACCCATATACTGTAAAAAAACAAAAACAAAAACAAAATACACGGGCAGCCAAACACCACCTGGCATGTGTTTTGCTTAATAAGATGACATCAGGAACTGCTCGAGTCGGCCTCGAGGTCCCTGTGCTGTCATCTCAACCCCTTGGTGGAAACAAAGCCTTGCTGTGTATGGCTGCCCATACATTATTCTATAATATTGTACTTCTTTACTGGAATGTGACACATCCCTCCCACACAGACCCAATCTTAAATTTTGAGTTGTGCACCACAAAGTAATTACTGATGTAATATGGCTGTGGTGGTAACAATCGCAGTATTACCATTCACGGTAATAATACTATGACAATTTTTTTTACCATGACATCCCTTTTGTTTGTACTTCACTTCCCATCAATACCAGATAATATACTCCGAGTGTTCCATGTCAGTTTTCTCTCCTACAGCCTGTCTACCCCTTCTGCACGTACTTAAGTCATCCTCCTGTGTTTGTAGCATCACAGTCAATTCCATGGCAATGGGCTGTGATGTCACAAGAAGAATCTGTTGCTGACAATTTTTTTTAAACATAGTGGAATGAAGAATTAAAGAGCAGCTGACGCCTTTGGGAAAACTTTGGAAAAATATAATATTTGGACAAGTCAGCTTGTGTTTCATATACCTTGTAGATATTTTTCCACCCCATTAATAATTACTAAAGAAATTCCCACAAAAACAAGATATTTATCCCTTGGAGTCCATCTGTCTCTATAGCTTGTTCACTACTTGAAATCACAATGTGCCATCACAGTTTAATGCTGTGGGAATAACTGTGATGTCACAACCAAGTATAATAATGATAATAATCTTTAATTTTACCGCGCCTTTCTAAAATCAAGGCGCCTTAATAAAATACAAAATAGTGAAACAGAATGCAATAAAACACAGATACAATAAATACTGGGTTTCATAAAATTCAATAAAATAGCATGAGGTAGGGTAGGCCTCTTTAAATCCCTCCACGGTCGCACACTCCCAAAGCTGATGGGGTAGAGAATTCCAAAGGGCTGGGGCCACGTATATAAATGAGACGGGCCCCGAAGATTTAAAAAAAAAAAAATACCTTGGAATCTCTAGCAACCCATCCGCCGAGCGGAGCGATCACCTAGGGCAGTAAGGTACCAGAAGCTCTTTCAGGTAGTCCAGGCCCTGTCCGTGTAGGGCTTTATGAGTCAGAAGTCAGACTTTAAAGGTGATCCGCCACTGTACTGGCAGCCAGTGCAGTTCGTGCAGCACCAGAGAAATATGACAGGTCCGAGGAGTACCTGTCAATAACTGGGCTGCAGTGTACTGCACTAGCTGCAAACAGTGGATATCAACCCCTGGAAGCCCTAGATAAAGGGAGTTGCAATAAACAAGGTGCGAGGTCACAAAGGCATGGACCGATGTAGGCAGATCACCAGATGGAACTAGGTGCTTAATCCTGGAGATGTTCCTCAGATAGTAAAAGGATGATTTGATGACTGCCAACACCTGCGATCGCAGTGTCAGCCCGTCGTCAAAGATCTCCCCCAGGTTTCACACCCTGTCAGAGGTAGGGAGCTGGGAGCCACCAAGAAAAAGTCCTGAAGGCAAACCAGCTCCCATCCCCGCTATCCAGCAACCTGGATCCACAACCGTCACCTCAGTCTTCTCCGAGTTCAACCTCAGCCAACTCGAGTTCTTCCAGTCCTGGATTTCAGTGAGGCAGTTGTTAAATATCAAGAGAGCGCTATCCTGGTCGGGTGCGAAAGACAGGTAGAGCTGGGTATCATCAGCATAGCAGTGAAACCTCAGCCCATACCTTCTTACAGTGTCTCCGAGGGGCAGCATGTACACTGCAAACAACATGGGGGACAACACCGAACCCTGAGGTACCCCACATGACAGAGAGACTGGGCCAGAGGAATAAATCCCCGACACCACCCTCTGAGTTCTGCCAGTGAGGAAAGATCTAAACGACCTGAGGACTATACTAGACAGGCCACAGATGAACCTCAGGCGTTCGAGAAGAACTCCATGGTCCACTGTGTCAAACACTATGGGGAGATCGAGAAGAATCAAGATGGAGCGGCTCTTCCAATCTCTTTCCATCAACAGACCCGAACCAGCGCAGTCGTAGTACTATGCCTCTTTCGAAAACCGGACTGGAGTGGTTCATAAATGTCATGGATGGTCAAATGGTTCTCCAGTTGTAGGGCCACTACTTTCTCAATCACCTTCCCCACAAAGGGAAGGTCAGAGATCAGTCTATAGTTGGCAGAGCAGTCTGAGTCCAAAGAAGCTTTCTTCAGGGAACTAGCAAACTCACCCGTCTCCAAGGAGCACCATCATTATGACAAAAGGATTGGGAAGAAGCAACAGGAGCTGATGAACCCTCAAGAAACAACTATCCTGTTTCTGAAGCAAATTACCTCAGTAATAAGTAATGGGGACAAGAAATACTGAACTGATAAGAAATATAAGCTGCGCTGTGTCCAAATATTATTTGTTTTTGAAAATTCTTCTCGAGGCACCAGTGGCTCTTTCATTTTTGTGGAATGAAACACCGTAATGAGCTCCTGACATCTAAAAGGACACCTGATGAAAGCAATATTTACAGCTATTTAAATTTACAAGACATATATGCTCGCACTGCATACTTATTTCATCCTTGTTTATGAGGCGCTGGGTGAGGGAGGCATGATGGCCCTAGAGTCCCTTCCCACTATACATTACTAGATTACTATATTTTCTGTATTTAGGACCCCCTATTTCTTTATAACAAAGTGCATCAACATGAATACTGATCACTGTTCTGTAAACCTCATCTGCTCTGGATGTCTAGCTACATCTGCCGTCATAATCCTCTGCATGTAACACCACAATCTGTTATAAAAATGCTGCTGTTGCACAAAGTAGAAGAATATGATGGAAGTTGAAGATAAGCAGCCACACAATGAAGTCGTAGAGTTTGAAGGGTGTGAATCTAACAAGTCGGTAATAAAGTGCACGTATATAGGATGAAAGAATGTTTATAGTTAGAGTTGGTGTGTTGAAAACTGGAATTACAAGCTATAACTCATGCATAATCAAGAAAACATGGTGGCCACTGCTGTACCATGAATGATTCAAAATACCAAAATCTCTTGTATGGTGACAATAGGATAACTGGTGCTCAATATATTGCTATAATAATGTGAGTGTGACATGCCCACATTACAGAACACTAATGACTTGTCAAACTTCACTCTGGAGGTCCCTATGATGTCATCAGAGCCCCTCGATGGAAACACAGCCTGGTTGTGCATGGCTGCCCATGCACTATCCTTTATGCTGTGTACTGTTGTTGATACATTATTCTATATGCGTAGCACAAAAAACAATGAGGAGTCAAACCTCGTGCATAAACTGGTACATGATTTGCATACTATTATCATTAAGAACCCATAATATCTACACTGTAGATCAAAGTTTGGTGGCGATCCAATAAGTGGTTTTGAAGAGAATGGTACAAATGCATGTCTGTCATAAAAGTCAATCACAGGCCAAGATTCATGCCTAATCAGGTCACTGTAGTCAACTGTCTGCTCAGGGAATCAGCTGCTTGGCATCAAGTTTCTGCCAGTACGGTGAGCCAAAGAAACATCTTATATGAAGGTGATGAGTCACTTCTGCTTGGAAGCTAGTAGATTTGTGTTATGGATTATTGTGACAGAGACATATGGATCTATGTTCTGCATTTTATTCAAAGCGAAGCTGCAAATTCTGGGAACATTTTGTTTGGGACATTCTGGCTTTCTGCAGTTTGGGTCTATTTTGAAGAGTACACTGTTCCTTCCTTTGGAGTGGGTAATGTTCGTTTCCTGACTGCGTGTTTTGGTGTCACATGGTCACTCTGGACACCTACATAGCTCTGGATGCTATATCCTGATCAAGCTTATTAGCACTGGAGGTTTGTTTGCCTTTGCTTCCGCTCCAGTACAGGGGCTGGCAGTGGCAGTTTATCTGGCTGAATTGTGTAGGCCTCATTGAAGTACTGTAAAACAGTGACCAGGGAATATGGGTGAGTGAGGCTAGGGTATTTCAACTATATTAAAATAGTGTGTGGTTTAGTGTGTATCTGGTTTTATACTGTGTGGAATTCACAGCACTGAATGTCAATCAACCAACAGTAGTTAACTGCAACCAGTGAAGCACCAGCTTGGAGTTCAATACATAAACAATAAGCCACAACAGGGCACAGGTGTATGCTGTATGCTGAATTAAAGCACATCCTGGTTGCATTGTAAGGCACATGGTCAACAGCCGAGTGCCTTACACAGCCAAGGCATGCATTAAATTCAACATACGCCCACGCCCAGGCATGGCTGACTGCACTTATAAAATGGTAACTATGTTGATACAGTAATAATATTAGTATAGACAGAAAGGTCTTTAAACTGCTGAAAAGCTGAAGAAATTCATGCCACGTACATCCCCTTATTAAAGCAGTTCCTATTCCGCAGTTCTAACCCACTACAGAGCCACCTCCCATACTATCAGACTGCCGCATTAGCAAAGGGTTGGACTGCTCTCTGTACAGCTTGCTTCCAGCACTGTTAATGAGAGGCTCTATAAACAGAGTCTCAGCAGGACTGCTGCTTGCACATGTTGTATGTAGCTCATATAATTAAGAGCTATTTTCAGGGTGAGTCAGTTGTTTGATTTGGTAAAGTAACACCAGGTAAAAAATATTTAAAACTAAAGTTAACCAAAGAAAATGTTGCACACATGGTTCAACAGAGACAATGCTGCCAAACTCAATAATATAACTTCTGAGGTAAAACGAGGCAACAAGCTTTTGTAGAGTGGATATATACGTTGGGTAAGTAGAAAGATTTTAGTGCCATATTGGATGGATTTCTTCCGATATAAAAAAGCTGTTGCTAGGTCAATTAGGGGAGGTTAGTTATGGACTATGCAGTTTCTACGAAATTAATCAACGGTCAGGTGACATGTTACAACCAAGTAAAATTTTCAGATTTGGTCACCTTCTTAAACCTTATTTTATATAGAAAGGTACATATTTAAAGAGACACTGTCAACCCCTAGTCTGTAAAATTTGTAACATATTGATTTATTTATTTTTTACATATTTGGGTTGCTTTCTAACTAATAAAGTGTGTATGTGCCCAGGAGAGGGGATGGGATTGGGGTGGGGGGGCAGCTGCAGTAGTATTCACTGCGAGCTTCACACCCGGGCAGACTTGATATACCTATGACCCTTTTTCCACTACCGATTTAGTATGTTCCTAAATCTGTACATTACGTGAAACATTTGTGTAAATTGATATGTTACTCTTATTTTAAAATGAGTATTATAACATGGAAATCAGATGTTTGAAACGTGACTCTGGGATTGTGTATCTGCTTCAGGCCACCCAGCTGTAAAAAGAGGAAATGGTAACCCCCACTGAAGATCCTGTAGCAATTCTATGTGATTTTAGCATAAGCAAAACAGCAAAGGGAAAATGGGGATGGAAAAAGAGCAAGGCAGGAAAGAGCAACCCTCACGAAACAACAAATCAACTTTGGGGGGTAGGAAACTTGAGGAGAGGGAGAAATCCGTAAGTCGCTGTTTCGGAGATCGCTGTTTATCCCTGTCACTCTTTTTCCCTCGCTGTTATTGCAGTCACCATTTATCCCTGTCACTCTTTCTCCCTCATCATTATTGCCATAATGTAGTCACGCTTTTCATGGGATACCCTTACAGCTCAGCTAGGCAGCCCTGGGTAAATAAAGCTTTTAAAAAACCGGTAAACGGCCACCATCCTTGGTAACCTAAATACTGTATCAAAGCAGTATGTGTCTCCTGAGCATTTGGGAGATTAGCAACCTTTACTCACCAGTATGGTGTCCCAATGAATGAATCTCTTCTCTGTAGTGTCCTTGTGTTCTTGGCCGACACTCCAAAATCAGCTGAAAGCGAAATAGTATAAGAAATGTTTGTAATTATACTTACACATGAACTACAATTTTGTTGCACCTCAAACCTTTTGTTACTTTAGGAAGCCCACTATAAGGAGGCAATTTGTTTTTCAATCAACAAATGTATATTTTTCCACAGCAGTAATACTGCCTTTGTTGTTATCCATTACATCTTTCTGATACTGTACCTTACCATGTTTTGGCTTGGCACCTGGGGTGCACTTCTAGCCTATTAGTTCTAGCAATCTGACAGTGTATCCCCAGGCTAACCTCACTGTTTCTCTCACTGTGCTGATTTTCTGAATGCTACTGATGTTACACTAAACAAAGGGGTGAGAAAATCCCTCCCTTTCAACCCATTTTTCATTCCTAGAAGACTTTGGGTGCTCCACTCATCAAGTTCTGGTCAGAGTCACAATGGTTGCTAATGCAACAGAACTGATATACTGTGACTGACATTTGCTACATTTAGAAGCAATTAATCAGGAAAAAACTCACAAAGTATATTGCAAATGATTTGATTTATGTTGGCACCAGGCCAGAGATAGGGAGGGGAATACTGCTGGACACCAGGGATTGACTCTTGTCTCCATCACCTCACTGACCACTGACAGCCCCTGTCCATCCTCTACCTCACTAACTCCTGACAACCCCATGCTCCTCCTTATTTATTTATTTATTTATTTAGTTAGTTAGTTAAACATCAGTTTAGAAACCTTTGAGCCAGAGGCTCAGTTACAAAGGTACCTCGTCACCTTAACTCACTAACTACTGGCAACACCCTGACACTTCTCTTGTTATCCAAACTGGATGATCTTTACAGCAGATTAGTACGGTTTATAATTGCCCTTATTACACACATAGTTTCCTCTATAAGAAACTTAACTGGCTATCTCTCAACAATGGGCATACATTACATAAAATACAGTATTCATTACAATCTGTACAAGACGTAGTTCCCACCTATTTAACCTCCAGAATTCTGTGGTATCCACTGGTTCGTAATCTTCATTCCTCTAACTCTCCAGAGTTTTTTTGTTCCAAACTTTAAGACAACCTATACAAATTCATCTTTTATTTGTACACTGCTTTCTGAAATTTCCTTCCGGCTTGCTTACACCCTCTTCATTCTAAAAAAAATTTAAGTCTGCAGCTTTTCAATAGTACATAAACTCCTTATTTTCCAAATTGCCGTGTTATGATAATGACATTCAATGGTATTGTATAAATCTATATCTGTATAATTTTATTGTACTGCCACTTTTATTGATTATAAAATGGGTAACAAATTTCCTGAATTATGATTGGCTGAAACAGTTTTCCAGCCGTGCCCTTCTCAGGACATAACTTGACAACGGGCACTAGCTGTGCCAACCTGAGCCCCACAACATAACAGTATCACTGTGCCACTGACAGCAAAAACTTGTGCCAGCCGACTGCAATTGTTCATCCCAGCCAAAAGACAGTCACTCAGACCACCCAGATGCCCATTCACCAGCATGAGCAACCCCAATTTCAATCAGCAGACTGTTAAACTTTATATCGGACCTTCATTTTGTTTTGTTTATAAAGCAGTTTGAGGTGGGCCAGTCATCCACAGGTCTCCTGCTGATCACTGTCCCTGCAGCTCCACAACATGCCCACTCCACAGTACAGTGCTGGTGGTTACATGGGTGTACACTCCCCGGTCATAGCTGTGTTCATAAAGCCCCCCCAGCACTGCCCCATACTGTAACTCCAACCGTAGTCTTCACTAGTGGTTTCTTATGACATGCATGGCAACTTTCTCCTTTAAAAGAAATGGTCGGAAGAGTGGCAACTGGGGTTTAACGCAAAGAAGAGCAAGATCGTGCACATAAGGAAGAGAAACCCTGAAGCCACCTATAGGCTGGGAGGGGAGTTGCTGGCAGTCACAAGGGAAGAAAAAGACTTGGGCATCATCATCACAGATGACCTGAAATCATCCAGACCACCAAAGCAGTAGGTAAGGCTAGGGGATGTTGGGGTGTATTAGTAGGGTATCACAAGTTGTAAGAGGGAGGTAATAACCCCTCTTTACAAGACACTGGTTAGGCCCCATCTGGAGTACTGCGTGCAGTACTGGAGGCCACACCTTCACAAGAACATTAACCAAATTGAGGCAGTCCAGAGAAGGATAACCAGAATGGTGCAGGGACTGCATCAGAAAACATATGAGGACAGATTAACGGAGCTCAATATGTATACCCTAGAGCAAAGGAGGAGAGGTGATATGATTGAAACATTTAAACACCTTAAGGGCATTAACAAGGTGAAAGTCTCTAACATGTTTCAATATAAGAAAAACAGCAGGACAAGAGGACACAGCATGAAATTAGAGTGAGGTCGATTAAGGGGTAATGTGATGAAGTTCTTTTTCACGGAAAGGGTGGTGGATGCATGGAACGGCCTACATCAGGAAGTGGTGGATATGAATACAGTGCAGGCTTCAAACAGGCATGGGATAGGCATAAGGGAGCAATACAGATGAGTATGAATAGATAGGCCATTGACAGAGCAAAGGCTGATGGCACATTCATAAGGCAGAAAAAGAAATGGGCAGACTGGATGGGCCTTCCAGTCCTTATCTGCTGTCAACTTCTATGTTTCTATGCGGTCTCTCAGACAGACACTGCGAAAGAGAAGGCTGTTCTGAGCTATAGCAACTGCAAAGAGACACACCTGCAACCAGGCTCAGTCCCTGTAAAAGCGTGATGGCCACAGGAAAATAAAAAAAAAGACAGTAACATTGAAATAGTGTATGCCTTCCCCTCAGCACTATGTGCTTGTTTTTCTTTTGAGGGCATCAACAGTACAGTAATAGGTCCCGTAAAAGCGTGATGGTTACAGGAAAAGAAAAAGAAAAAAAGACATTAAATAGTGGCATGCCTTCCCTCAGCACTAGAGTTTTTCTTTTTGTTTTTTTTTGGGGGGGTGGGATCTATAGGCTAGCTAGCCAGTGTCAACTACACAACAGTACAGTAATAGGGAAACTATTTTTCCTATTGGCACAATTAAAAAGCTCCTTTCTTAAAAACACTGGACATTTTGTTTCTTTTTTATATATATATATATATATATACATATATATCTATATACATATATATACATACACACACACAGTATATTTACCAGTGGGACACATAAGTGCAATAAAACTATTTTTAAATAATTTACTGGTGCGTAGGAGTTTGTGATAGTTAAACTATTTTTAACAAAGTTACTGTGGTAAAGGAGTGGTCATAGAAAAACCTGCAGTGTGAAACAGGAAAAGACAGTCTTTCAAGCAACAGAGGGAGGTGGATCTAGGTTTACGTTTGTTTGTTACAATTCTTAACATTTTCAGTGCAGGAAGAGTTTAAAGCACAGCTGACTTATTTTGGGGCTGACAGCTTTCAGAGCACAAACCACCAGGCCTGTTTTGGGGCTGGGAGGTTTACCTGTGTCTGACTTGGATGTGTGGATTTTTCTCTGTTTGATTAGCAGGGTATTTTCTCTGTCAAATTGTTGTGTAGGGCATCTTGCTGACAGGAAGGCACTCATTGCAGCAGTGGGTCAGAGCTTTTAGCTGATTGTTTTGTGAGGGCACAGTTTAGGCCCAACCCCTTCTTACTCCTGGAAATAGTTCCTTTATACCTGCGGTTCTGACATCATTTCCTCAAGAGTGCAAAGTGCATATCACTGTCATATCCTCTCTAGCACACTGCACTGACAATATAAGCATACACATTGTATAATATAAATATATATATATATATTTCTATATTACAAACCAATAACACACACACACAAAAAAAAAAATGTGGGGAGTAGTGCAATGTAATGGCTGTGGGGCAGCAGTCTTCCGGGAGTCTTTCTGGAGGTTGAGATGCTGCCCTAGTTGCAGACAACTCTCTGCCCTGAGGGAGGAAGTTGCCCGTCTTCAGGCCACACTGGACAGTAGTAAGGGAACCTTCCCCCAGGCCACACTGGACGGTAGGAAGGGAACCTCCCCATCCAGGGAGCACCAGAGCCACCACCACTACCTCAGAGGTTGCAAAAGCACAGCAGTTGGACCACAGTGGGCTCAGGGAGGGTGAGGATGGTGGAACAGAGGCACACCCAGTCAGTTGTTCCACACCACAATCCATACACCATTCTGGGGGAGCATGGCTCCCCTATGGATGCACCCGCAGAGGAGATTAAGGAGGCTGAGGACAACTGTCACAAGGGAGGCCCACAGGAAGGAGGCAGAGGACACAACAAGGAAAGGAAGCAGCTCCTGGTGGGGGACTCAGTTATTAGGGGGATAGAACTGGGGGGAGCAGGGAAAACTGAAGTAAGGTGCCTGCCTGGTGCCATGACTTGGAGAGACAGGAAGTGCATCCTCAGGATCACAAGAACAGCTGCACGGGAATCTGAGCTGGGCGTCATTGTCCACCCTAGGGACAAATGACTTGGCTAATCATGAGATTAGAGCAGTGCAGAAGGACTTTGTAGAATTGGGAGGGGCCTAAGACAAGTAGCACACACAATATCCTTCTCTGAGGTGCTGCCTGTCAATGGCATGAGTGAGGCGAGGGTACTTTGCACCATGCAGTTTAATGAATGGTTGAAAAATGGTGTGGAGCACAGGGTTTGGCTTCATTGGGGACTGGGGTTCCACCTGGAGGACACCAGCCTATACTGGCAGGATGGTCTGCATCTGTCCAGGAAGGGAACAAGTCTTTTGAGCAATCGGTTTAAATGCTTCATTGGCAAGCTTTTAAACTAGTCAAGGGGGGAGGCACTGATAAGCAGCAGGAAAATCCCAGCCTCTCCCTACAAAACAGGGTACTAAATGAGAAAAAGACCGAGGTAGACAGGTTAGTGGGGGATGCTGCAAAAGAAGGTAAAGCCATCAAAAAATGGAGAGCAATGAGTACCAATGCCCATAGTCTGAGTAACAAGCTTCCTGAATTAGTGGCCTTGATGGAGGAGGAACATCTGGATATCGTGGCAGTCACAGAAACATGGTACACACAAAACCATGACTGGGACATAAACATACCAGGATACACTATCTACAGGAGGGACAGGGAGGGTAAAAGAGGAGGAGGAGTAGCTCTTTACATAAGGGAAGGAATCAAGGCAACAGAACACAAGGGAAAACAGGGAGGAGAAGAAGCACTGTGGGTAAATTTGGAGACCGGCAATGGCACCACAATCCGCACAGGGGTTGTAAACAGACCCCCTTCTCAGGGGGAGGAAATGGACAAGGAAATGATCGAAAGAATACTTAGAATGGCAGAAAAAGGGGAGATATTGCTGATGGGTGATCTGAATATGCCAGATGTTAACTGGAATGCAGTTGCAAGCCACTTCAAAGTGGGGTTATTCTAGATGCCCTACAAGGGGCATGCCTTAGACAACTAGTATTGGAGCCCACTCGAGGAGCAATCTTAGACCTGGTTCTCTCAAATGGAGATGAAGAGAGGATCACAGATGTAGAGTGGGTAGCCATCTGGGAACTAGCGACCATCCAGACAGTATGGTTCACAATAAACACAGCAATAGAGTCAAGCCATACAAAGGCAAAAGTACTGGACTTTAGGAGGGCTGACTTTGCCAAAATAGGTGAGTGCCTAAGAATGCACTAGCAAATGGGCAGGAAGGAGGTGGAAGAACAATGGGGAATAATAAAACTGCCATCACAGAGGTAACAAGCCTTGTGCAAGCAAATTAACAAAGCGAAGCGATGTAAGAAACCACTATGGTTCTCAAAGGAAGTGACAGTGAAGGTTCAAGAGAAAGAAAGCATTCAGGAAGTACAAGGAATCACAGAAGGAGCAGGACAGGGAACTGTATCAGTTAAAGCAAAAGGAAGGCTGGGAAGGCAGTCAGAACAGCAAAGGCCCAAACCGAGGAAAAGATAGCCAACTCTGTTAAGAGGGATAAAACCTTCTATAGGTACATCAGGAGCGGAAGGAAGACCAAGGGAGGCTAGTGAGGCTTAATAAAGAGGAGGAGGGTGGGCAGAGGGTGACTGTGAAAAGGCAGAGATACTAAACAAATATTTTGCTCAGTATTTACAAAGGAAGTGGGAGGTACCTAAAACAAACAGTAGAAACACTCTGGATACAGAAGTTGATACCAGCCCATTTACAGAAGAAAGGGTTCTGAAAGAACTCTTAAAACTGAAGATGGACAAAGCAATGGGGCCTGATGGGATTCATCCCAGAATTCTAAAAGAACTAAGGGTAGAACTAGTGACACCACTGACTACCCTGTTTAACAAATCATGGGAGGATGGGGTGGTACCCGAGGACTGGAGAAGGGCAGATGTGATTCCCCTTCACAAAAGTGGGAGCAAGGCAGAAGCAGAAAACTACAGACCTGTTAGTTTAACCTCAGTGGTAGGGAAAATGATGGAATCACTTCTGAAGGAAATAACTGTTGAGTATCTAGAGGCCAGAGGGGCTCAGGACCCTAGGCAGCATGGATTCATAGCGGGAAGGTCATGCCAGACAAATCTGATAGATTTCTTTGACTGGGTGACCAAAGTAGTAAGATCAGGGAGGGGCTGTGGACATGGCCTACCTAGACTTTAGCAAGGGCATTTGACACAGTCCCACACAAAAGATTAATATACAAGTTAGCCAGCCTGGGAGTGGGTCCCAAGATGACAGCCTGGGTAAGAACTGGCTGGAGAATAGGACACAGAGAGTAATAGTAAATGGGGTCCACTCTGAAGAAAGGGGGTTACTGAGTGGGGTACTGCAGGGTTCAGTATTGAGACCGGTCCTCTTCAATGTCTTTATAAAGCGATATTGCAGAGGGACTGGAAGGAAAAAATCGTCTCTTTGCAGATGACACAAGATCTGCAACAGAGTTGATGCACAAGGTGGGGTGGAAAGGATGAGAAGGGACTTGGCAAGGTTAGAGGAATGGTCAAATGTATGGCAGCTTAGATTCAATGCTAAGAAGTGCATAGATGCACCTGGGAAACAAAACCAGGGAAGAGTACACAATGGGGATGAGATACTAACAACAACAAAATGGAAAGGGACCTGGGGTAGTCATATCAGATGACCTAAAGGTGGGCAAGACAATGTGAGAGGGCAGCAAGGAGGGCTGGGGGATACTGGGATACATAGGGAGAGGCATCACCAGCAGAAAACAGGAAGTTATTATCCCTCTGTACAGACAGTTGGTGAGACCCCATTTGGAGTACTGCGTGCAGTTCTGGAGACCCAATCTCCACAAGGACATAGACAGGATGGAGGCTGTCTAGAGGAGGGCAACTAAAATGGTGCAGGGTCTGCTGGAAGACTATGAAGAGAGACTTAGGAGCTGAATATGTATAGCCATGAGGAAAGGAGAGAGGGGGACATGATAGAAACTTTCAAGTATCTCAAGGGAATCAACAAAGTCCAAGAGGTAGCATCTTTCAAAAAGGTGTGCAAGAACAAGGGGCACAATTTGAAGAAAGATAGAGGCGGCTTAGAGGTAATTTAAGGAAGTATTTTTCCACAGAGAGGGTTGTGGATGCATGGAATAGCCTTCCGGAGGAGGTTGTGGAGTCAAAAACAGTGGTGGAATTCAAGCATGCATGGGACAGTCATAAGGCAATTCTAGGGGGTGGGGGTAGGAAGAAGTAGGCTGCTGGTTAACTAGTATCTGCAGCTTATCCAATAGGTAGGGAAATGGGCAGACTGGGTGGGCCAAGCGGTCCTTATCTGCCGTCAAAATCTATGTTTCTATAAGAAACTCTGAGGTGTGGGTTATGGCCTGATAAAAGCACTTCCCAAGAGCTAAAGGCACTCTGCGCAAGCACCTCGTGCCTCATAACACACCTGGGGCGTGCTCTTATCACGTCATAACCCATACCTCGTCGTGTCTTATTGCTTGCTTATTGGACACCACTGTACATGAACCCCTGCCCAACAGTTATCATCTGCGCATACTGACAACACACCACACATACTTTCAGACTCCATGCGAGTATTCTGGGAATGAGGCAAGCAAATCTATAATACTTCAGAGAAAGCCCAGAAAGTGTTGCAAACGAAAGGCTGGTCTGTCCCAGTGCCTCTGAATACACCTGCTAAATGTACTTCTTCCTCATACTGAGTGGCAGGCACCCAAGCAGCTATGGCTGTCACCCAGCAGGACGCAAGCAGCAGTGCTCACCATAAGGAATATGCGTGAGATCCTGCAGACCTTCGCTACAGCCCACCACCTTCGGACAGCATCAACAGCCACAGAGACTGAAGGTGCCTTAGAGAAGCCCTACACTAAGCCCACCACAGGATTTTCTTCCCTGTACTGCAACACTGCAGAAATAGACTTGACAAGCTGGCATTCACTTTTTCCAAAACTTTCAATGACTGGACAAATACACACAGTTTGTTTCTGACACTGGGACTGTTTCCACTGCCTATCCGACTTGGTAGCTACACCCCATGATGCGTACAGCCTATTCTTAAACCTGCGTTAATTATGTCAACATTTCAACCTCCCTGCCCCCCAATTGCGGGATACCTGAAACTTCGCACCTGCAGGAAGAACATTCTAGAATGTGTGCAGATCAGCTAAGAACAGTTACTCATGGATAGATGGGTTGGCGGGGTTGGGTGCCGAGGCATGTCCAGGGGGGCTAGGGTAGCCTGGCCTAGCTGTGGCAGCCTCCAGGCAGCTCTGTATCAGAGGCCCTGCACCTGCATGACTGTCCACTAAGGCAGAGATCTGCTCTACTAGCAGTATAATAAAAACATCTTTGAGAGCACAGTTCACTGTTTCTCAGGGCCCCACTGCTTCTGAACTCAGATTAAGAGGTTTTCAGATAACTCTGTCACCACTCGTTTGGACTACTGCAACGCCCTCTACCTAGGGCTTCCGTGAGTGGATATTCACCGACTGCAGCTGGTGCACATCTCGACTGCTAGGTTGTTAACTGGAACCCCGAGATCCAGTCATATAACACCTGTGCTGTGCGAACTGCACTGGCTGCCTGTACAGTGGCCAATCACTTTCAAGGTCGCATTGCTGACCTATACAGCCCTACATGATCAGGGACCCCAGCACATGCAGGACCTCCAATCTCCCTACCATCCCTCCCATTCACTCCGATCCTCCAATGAGGGATTGCTAGAGGTTCCCAGGGTACATTTGAAAACGTCTGGAGGAAGATCTTTTGCCTTTATGGCCCCTACCCTGTGAAATTCTCTGCCTCATGAACTTAGAGAGCCTGACCCTAAAAGGGTTTAAAAACTCCCTTAAGACATATCTTTTTAGAAATGCCTTTGAAGGAACTTACGATTTTAAAATTTTATGTGTTGAATTCAGCTGTATTATTTTAATGTGTTTTATAATCTGTGTAAGTATGGTGTAAGGGCGCACTGAGCTACAGAAGGGCGCCTTGTATAAATAAAACTTTACTTACTTAAGTTTTTATATGTGGTCCCGCTCAGCTCTGGATATGGTATGCTGGCATGCAGACTGCGCCTTCAAAACTGTATAATCTATTATACTGACTAAAAGAACAGGTTATTCACCTGTAACAGTAGTTCTAGGAGTGGTATATGTTGTTCATCCACACATATAGGCATGTCCCTTTCCGCTTTAAGAATCGCCGGAAGTCTTCAAGCTGGCGCCTCCCACCCACCCAGGTGGTATATACCTCAGCTCCGCCCTGTGACGCCAGATCTTAGCCCGCTGGAAGCCAGGTGTTGTGCATCGCAGGCGAGGTCGAGAAAGTCCGTATGGATGAACAACATATACCACTCCTAGAACTACTGTTACAGGTTAGTAACCTGTTCTTCTAGGATTGTGGATATGTTGTTCATCCACACTTATTGGCAGACTCCTAGTGGTTCTCTGGGAGGAGGAAGGCAAGGCACACACCCCCTACTTAGGAAACAGAGATTGGAGAACTGAGGCCCCAAAAATGAAAATTACGTACCTACCATAATTATGATCTTTCTGTGTATCTTTACCATTCATCACTGTTGGGTACTTGGCTGGAGGTCAGGACCCAGCGGGAGTTTTTTTTTTTTTTTAAGGTAGGTGGGCAGCGCGCACTCGGCACCGCCTCGAGAACCGACACACTGGAGAGTGCTCGCGGGTTGGCCGTTAGACTGCGTCGACTCTGCCTGCCTACCAGTTCTGAGTCGCCGGAGAGGTAAGAGGAAGGGAGTGAAGGGTGGGACAAGGAAGTCCAAGGGACAGAAAAAGGAAAAGATATATGAACCAAAAGGAGAAATAACGACCGAGAGGACAGAAAGGGAGAAAAGTCAGAAACTAAAGAGATTGGGAGGGGCCCCAATCTCTGGAAAAGGAAGAGGGAGGAAGGGTGGTAAAGAATTTAGGAGGAGGGACGGGGGTTAAACATCCCAGACTCAGAATGTATTGCTTCCATTACCTGTAGCTCAGAGTTATTTGCATAATGTGTCTCCTTTGTTTTGTCTCGGCCGCTTTTGTTGCGGCTGCGACACTTGTACTGGGGTTCTGTGTTGTGGAACTTCTTGTTTCCTGGTTGACCGGATGCTGTGCGAGTACTCTAGCACTCTTCCGTCTGGGTGAGTTTACATTGTGTGCCTGCTCGTGCTTCTGTCAGGTGTCGTTTTGTGCTGCAGTGCTTTTTTTTGTATGTGGATGTTTTCGATACTGCACTTTGGAGACTGCATTATTGCTAACTTAATGCCGTCTCCAAAGTTGGTCATCTGATGACTTTCGTCCAATCATTTCTCTTAATTTCACTTCTAGTAGTTTTGCCATGGTACAAGTACCTTTAATGGACGGCAGGTCCCAGTAGCTGTACACCAATCATATTGGGCAGTTTGTAGAAATGTAACACAACCATAAAGACCCACTGCAAGATGCAACCAGGAACTAAGTAGGTAAAAGGGGGGTGGGACTACCACTTATAAGTAGGGCAGAAAAAGCTGATGTAAATTGTCCAGAGTGAGTAATAGTAGAAAGCATAAACCAGATTAATAAAGCTAAACACGAACATGGAAACAAACCAGAAAATAAAACATTTACAGGTAGGTTCAACAGAAGTCAAAAGGAAATGGCTCAAACGGCGTTACTTCCAAGGGAGGAGGTCTTAAAAGAAGAACCTCTTTAGCATGGAGGGATCCAGAGGCAAACTATCCAGTTTTCATGAGGAAAAATAACCACCTGGCAGATAATGGGCCTCTTTGGTACAGGCAACAGGCGCTGTACCCTTCCGCTGGCAGGTTTGTCCCCCCTCAGGAGCGGGAGTTAGTCAGGACAACAAGTACCGCAAAGAGCTACAGCAACAGTGCAGAGGAGCAAGACATTTACATGAAAACAAGAAATAGTGAGAAGGCTTTTCTAACATACCATGACAGAGACAAATGAGACTACGTGTTCACTGAGGGTATCTGATGACAGAGAGGTGACTGAAAAAGGGAATAAGGGGGGGGCAGGCTCGAGAGTAGGAAAAACACTAGCTGATAGGATGAGAGAGGAAGGAGCAGCTGAGGAAAATGGGGTCAGGAGACACAGAGGAGTCAGGAAGGGTGGATTTGGGGGGTCAAGAAGTAAAAATGGGACCAGTAACTCAGAGAAGAGGGTCTGTAATCCAGAGGAGGCAGTGGTAGAGTCCGGATTATAGGGGACTCTATCATTAAAAGTATCAAGTGGGGGGGGGGGATAGTGCAGTCTGGGTGGAATGCTTGCCGGTATGACAGCATTTGAGGTGATGCACCATATTCCCTCATGGGGTCAGCAACAGGACCGAAAATCACACTTGCTTTCCCACCTGGGGACAAACGACTTGGTAAGGAACAGTCTGATGGAAGTACAGGCAACATTTAAGGCATTTGCAAGGTTCTGCAGCAGTCTGTGCTTCCGATCCACAGCCTTTTTGGAGGTGTTACCAGTGCTGAGAGCTAGCACAGAAAGGAAGCTAAGGATCAAAGAGTTTAATGAATGGTTAGACAGATGGTGTGAACAGATGGGGTATGGGCTAGTAGGGGGCACATGTGAGGATGAAAGCCTCTTCGCCCCAGACAGACTGCACCTAAACAGGGAAGGTGCAGCTGTACTGAAGTGTAGATTGGGGGAGTACATAGAAAAAACATATAATTTAAACTAAATGGGGGAGAGAGATGAAAGCCACTCCGGACAGCAGAAGAAATGGGAGACTTTAAGCCTCCCAGGGATAAGAGTAACACTTTGGGTTCTGAGACACCTCTGGGTAGAGGGGCGGGGACTTTGGTGGAGGGGTCTGGTAGCGAATGCTAGGAGCCTTGTGAACAAGATGGTGGACTTAGTAGCCATCATACAGGACGAGGGACTGGACTTATTTACAATCACTGAGATGTGGTGGATGGAATATCACACATGGGAGATGACAATCCCTGGGTAAAGACTGTTTAGAAAGGACAGGGGAGACAGGAAGGGGGGGTAGGGTGGCTCTATACATCAGAGACGTATCAGGGCTATGGAGGGGCAAGACGGGGTGGGGGCGACTGAACTCCTATGGGTCATGCTGAGTAAAGAGACAGGGGAATCCCTAAGGCTAGGGGTGGTATACAGACCGCCTTTGTAATGGGAAGAAGAAGATAGGCAAACGGCAGAAGCAATTGAAAGGATGGCTCTTAAAGAAGAAACACTTCTGGTGGGGGACCTAAACCTCCCTGACGTGGATGGGTCTGTCCCGGAGGCCACCTCGGCAAGGAATGGGATTTCTGGAGATGCTACAAGGAGCATTCCTGCAGCAATTGGTCAAGGATCCAACAAAGGGCAACAATCTGCTGGAGGTGGTCTTAACAAATGGGGACAGTGTGAAGGGGGGTTGAGGTGGGAAAGGCACAGGGCAACAGCGACCACAAGATGGTTAGGTTCAGGGTTAAAGCAGGGAGGGAGGTAAGACGTACAATGACAACAGTTTTGGACTTTGACAGGGTGAGACGGCTAGTGAGGGAGGATATGGTAGGTATGGAGGGGATGTTCGTTTTGTTCTGCTTCTACTGCCTGCTGCTTATCGCGGACGCTGTGTGCTCAGAGGAGTCTTCTACGAGATCAGCAAGGGACAGTATCGGTGTGAGAGACTGGACTGCCTTACGGTCTTGATGGGAGTGTACCTTGCCTGTCTTACTGTGCAAGGGGTTCACAGAAGCCAACTGCCTGCTATTTTCTAAGAGGCAGGGACTGTGGGATTTAAATTCCTATGCCGCTCGCAAGCGGCTGGATGTTCATTTTGTTCTGCTTCTACTGCCTACTGCTTATCGCAGACGCTGTGAGGAGTCTTCTATGAGATCAGTGAGGGACAGTATCAGTGTGAGAGACTGGACTGCCTTACTGTCTTGATGGGAGTGTACCTCACCTGTCTTACTGTGCAAGGGGTTCGGGGGAGCTAATTGCCTGCTATTCTCTAAGAGGCGGGAACTGTGGGATTTAAATTCCTAAACCGCTCGCGAGCGCCACTTCATATAGGAAAAGTGTTCTGCAGTACAGTTATACGTTTATAGTAGGTTTAGGCTAGGTACAAAGAGGACTGGGAAGTTTTATTGTTGTTAGGCCTTAGTATTTAGGATTTGAGCTTTTTACTCATTGGTTCATGGTTTGATGGGTATGTATTAGTTTTAATAAGACTAGCTCACTGTGTTTGCAGTTCTAAGTGGGAATTGCATCTGTTTGCCCACCAATCCCCAGAGGGCAGTGCTATGCAATGCCAGATCGATCAGGAACAAGACCGCAATTACTGCGGACTTGATTTCCTCAGTCGATCTGGCTTGCATTATGGAGACCTGGGTTGGGGACGATGCTGGCCCAGTATTTGAGGCTGCCGTCCCACCTGGGTATACCATGTCGTCCTGCCCCAGAGAGGAACATGGGGCGGTGGAATAGCCATTGTTTTAGATCCAACTAGGGCTTCACCGTGCACTCAGTGTGAGCCCCAAGTTCCTTTGAATGAGTGGCCGTTCGTGGAGATCCTGGCAAAGGCTGTAGGATTCTCCTTATTTATCGCCCCTCTGGGGCGGTGGGTAATTTCCTCCAGGAGGTTGCCAAATTTGTCATCGGCGAAACGTTGGAAGCCCCCAGATGTATTGATCTGGAGGATTTCAATGTTTGGGCTGATGACGAATCTTCTCTCGGCTTGGTCATAACCTCTACCAGATGATGTCATCACTGGGCCTATCGCAAGCTGTTTCTGCCGTGACTCACCAGGGTGGCCAATGTTGGACTTGGTGTTCTCACTGGGGCTTGAGATGGATAGTCTCAGGATTGATCGGGTGGTATGGTCCGATCATTGCACGGTGCAGTTCATGTTCGGGACTCCCACCGGTTGCCCTCCCCCTACAGAGATGATGAACTGTCACCCTTTGTGGGGACTGACCCTGGAGGGTTTTCTGGTGGCAGCCGATCTATCTGGAGTGGGTGATGCATGTGTAGGAGGCGTTGGTGCTGGGGTGGGCACTTAAAATAAGGTGCTATCCGACACCACTGACTCCCTCGCACCTGTTCGTGTACAACCCAAATCTTCGTTCCTGAGGTCCCCATGGTTTGATGGGGTTCTCAGGGAGATGAAAAAAAAGAGTCAGAGGTTGGAGCGCTGCTGGAGAAAGTTCGGCCTGGAGGAGGACAAACTGGCCTTGCATGTGCATTATAATGCATACCAGGGGCAATCAACCATAAGAAGGCAGCGTTCCTGTCTGGGAAGATTGCTGCCAGGAAGAACCGACCAGCTATACTTTTTCAAACTATGGACAGGCTACTTCATCCTGCTTATCTACAGCCAAAGGTTTTTTTCTAATGCTGAATGTGAAGAGTTTGCTCAATTCTTCTCGGACAGAGTGTCCAGTATCCGGCAGGGCGTTTCTCCAGCCAGCAATGCCATAGCTGGCAGTGGTAGCCTGAAGTGTTCTGAGTGCACTCCGCCTGGTTGGGGGGAGTTCAGACGAGTGGAGGTAAGTGAGGTGATTGGAGTGGCGACCAATCTGAAGCACACCTTTTGCAAACTGGATCCGGTGCCGACGCATTTCTTGATGAGATGCATCGACACCGTTGGCCCGGTGTTTGCACTGATTGTTCGGTGTTCCGTTTCTGAGGGGGTCTTCCCTGATGCCTTGAAGGAGGCATTGGTGAGATCACTCTTAAAGAAATCATCTTTGGACCCAGAGGTCAGGGCAAATTAGTGACCTATCTCTAATCTTCCCTTTTTGATGAAGGTAGTGGAGAAGGTAGTGGCACTTCAGTTGGAGGAGCACCACGTGACCCACGAGTTATACAAACCTTTCCAGTCGGGGTTTCGGGCAAGGCATACCACAGAAACCGCTCTTGTTCAGGTGCTCAATGATGTCCTCAGGGTGAGAGATCGAGGTGATAAGACAATTTTTGTTCTCCTGGATCTCTCCTCAGCATTTGATACTGTGGAACACTGTGTGTTGCTTGACCACCTTAGGGATCTCTGCGGACTCACCAGCACCGTCATCAGCTGGTTTGAGTCCTTTTTAACCAAAAGGAGGCAACGGGTTGTGATGGGGAATTTTTCCTCCACCCCTAGCCTACTATTTTGTGGAGTCCTTCAGGGATCAGTATTAGCCCCCAATGTTGTTCGCAGTGTACATGCTACCCTTGGGAGGGCTCATTAGGAAGTATGGCTTGGGTTTTCATTGCTGTGCTGATGATACCCAGCTATACTTTTCCTTTGCCCCAGGAACATCCAACGTGGTAGATGTGCTAAACAACTGCCTTGCTGAGATTAACGACTGGATGGCCTCCAGCTGGCTGCGACTAAACCCCGATAAGATGGAGGTATTGGTGGTGGAGTCGAACAGAATGCATGATAGGATGGCCCCTGAATCAGAGACTGGACTTATTCTGGGATCTGTTTCATTGAAGACCTCCTCTATGGTGCGAAATCTTGGTGTTCTTCTGGATAGGAGTTTGACTATGGAAGCACAGATATCCTCCACTGTCTGCTCCTGTTTTTTCCATCTCAGAAATGTCGCCAGGATAAAGCCCTTTGTTCCGCCTCTGGACCGCCCTACTTTGATGCATGGCTTGACTACTGCAATGCGCTTTACCTCGGGGTCGTGGGAGGATCTCTCCACAGACTGCAGCTAGTGCAAAATGTAGCTGCCCGGTTACTTACTGGGCAGCCAGAATTTTGCCATATTACACCGGTGTTGCATGAGTGGCACTGGCTGCCGGTCAGGTGGAGGGTCCTCTTTAAGGTGGGTCTTCTCACCTATAAGGCCCTACATGGTCAGGGCCCTGGCTATCTGTCTGACCTTCTTGTACCTGTTCTCTCTGTCCGCCCCCTCTGTTCCTCTTGTGGAGGCCCCCTAACGATTCCAAGGATGAGGTTGAAATCTGCTGGTGACTGGGCTTTCAGTGTCGCCGCTCCCATCCTTTGGAATTCGCTGCCCCTTGGGGTTAAGAGGGCCCCTAATTTAGAGGTATTCAAGGCCTGGTTCAAGGCCCTCCTATTTAATCAGGCATTTCTGCATTGAACGGTTAATTTATTGATCTGATTTACTTATAAAAAATTTTATATGTCATATTTCTGTTTTGTGTTTTTACTATTTTGTATCTAACAATCTATTTCTGGAGATGTATTTATTTGTCGTACAGGGCCCACAGCCTCTGGGATTGGGCATTTTTAAATAAATTTTGCCTTGCCTAGACGATGTGGAGGAACTATGGGGCTTTACAAAGAACCAGGTGCAGAAAGTGATGGAGATGTGCATAAGGTAGGTAAGGAAGGGCACAAGAAGGAGCAGACCACTCTGGTTCACAAGGGAGGTGGTGAGGGTAGTAGAGGACAGGAGCAGGGCCTTCAGGAAATATAAGTGAAAGCAGAAAGGAGAGGACAGGGAAGCCTACAGGGAGAAGAGGAGGCTAGTAGGGAAGGAAATAAGGGCCAAGGTGGAGGCAGCAGAAAATAATCACAAAGGGAGAGAAAACATTTTTAGATATGTGGGAGACAGGATGAAGGCTAAGCAGGGGATTGCAAGGTTGAGGGGAGAGGGTGGGACACAAATTGAAGAGGACAGTGAAAATGCAGAAGAGCTAAACAAGTACTTTTGCTCAGTTTTTACGGTGGAGGGGTAGGGCAGGGGGCCAGAGCTGAGGAGGAGGTGGGACGTAGGTGTAAACTCAAGTCCTTTCGGTGTCGAGAGGGTTAGGCAGGAATCAGGCAGGTTGCGGGTGGATAAGGCAATGGGCTGCACCCAAGGGTGATCCAGGAGTTGGAGGAAGAGCTGGCAGCCCCGTTGATGAGGCTATTCAATCTCTGAATTCCAGAAGAGTGCAGGAGGACTGGAGGAGGCCAAACGTGGTGCCGCTACATGGGGGGGGGGGGCAGCAGGGAGATAAAAGAGAACTATCGCCAAGTCAGTCTCACCTTAGTGGTGGGGAAGGTCATGGAGGCACTCATTAAGGAGAGGGTGACAGACTACCTAGAGGATAATGGCTTCCTAGATGTTAGACAGCATGGATTTATGAAGGAGAGGTCATGCCAAACAAACCTAACTGAATTCTTTGACTGGGTGACACAGGTAATCGACGGGGGGTGGAATTGGCCTATATGGATTTCAGCAAGGCCTTTGACAACGTTCCCCACAGAAGGCTAGTGAACGAGTTGGAAAGTGTAGGGGGTGGGTGATAAAATAACCAGGTGGGTAGAAAACTGGTTGGCAGATAGAAGCCAGAGAGTGATGGTTAGCGGGGTTTACTCAGGCACGGGTGATGAGTGGGGCACCCCGGGGTCAGTACTGGGTCACCATCTTTTCAACATCTACTTTTTGACATAGCAGAAGGACTGAGAGGACAGGTGGGTCTTTTTGCAGATGATACAGAGATCTGCAATCGGGTGGACACCACGAGGGGTGGAGGACATGAGAAAAGACTTGATTTTAGAAGAATGGGCGAAAACTTGGCAGACAGTTCTTCACGGAGAGAGTGGTGGTTAGCAGGCATGGAACAGGCTTCTGGAGGCTGTGATGGGGGATGGAACAGTGTCAGAGATCAAGACTGCATGGGACAGACATAAGGGGCTGTGTGAGAAGGGGGCCAAAGGAAAGGAGGCAGAATAAATAAAGGGGTGGAAAGGGCAGACTAGACAGGCCTGAGGATCTTTTTCTGCCGTCATGATTCTATGATACACTCATTTCTCCTTACATATGATACATACACTAGAACAGATCTGGTATTACTGTCCACAGAACATGCCCACAGAGATGCCAAGTGTACAATCCATTCTATCCTGTAGTTGGATCGTGGTCCCTCCGCCCCCCCCCGGAATTTGTTTTGGGAAAAGAAGTGACAACTCACTGTGGAAGTTTAATAATACCTTGTTAAATATTCAAGATTTTAAAGAAAAAATCCAGGACAGAATTGAACTCAGAGAAAACAATACAGAAGGGGTGACACTAGCAGTGTTAGGAGACACACATAAGGTAGTCTTAATAGGGGAAATTATCAGTTGTGCCTCCCAACTGAAAAAGTCAAGACAGGAAAAATTGCAATCCCTCCAGTGTAAGTTGCAAGTACTACAGCGACTCCATATGCAGGGGGACCATACAGTTTCAACCCAGCTGTCTACTGTGAGACAGAAAATCCAGGAGCTACTTACCCTTAAAACAGAAGAAAAAATTACTCACCTTAGTAATTATGTTTCTTCTAATGGAGTCTTGCTGTATTCTGACTATTGTAGTTAGCACCAGCACTCAAGCTGCCCTGGAGAGTAGAGGGTTAATTTCTATTCAGAGCATAGAATGCTGAGCTCGAGCTCAGTTCAGACCTCTGTCTGCTGCACTTTGAAGCACAACTGTCAGATTCTTACGAGCTAATGCTAACTAATTATTATGTGGAAATTGTAACATTTTTACTAGCCAAATGGCAACCAAATATTTTGGATCCCCAAAAGACTCAAGTCAAGAAATCCAAAATCCAGATTCAAAAACCAGGTAGTGAACAACTTAAAACTGTTAAATTAATAATATAACCCACTCCCCCTCTTCTAAAAGGAGGGAGTACCCAAATGCACCCCTTGGGTGCAACACTGCACCTGCTAGCCCACTTCCCAAAAATAGGTTCTGAGAGGGGAGGCAGGGAGTGAGGGAGGTCAGAATACAGCAAGACTCCATTAGAAGAAACATAATTACTAAGGTGAGTAATTTTTTCTTCAAACAACATGAAGTCTTGCTGTATTCTGACTATTGCAGACTACCAAGCAGTACCTCCATGGATGAGGGAATCAAACCTACCTTGGGAATAGGCTCTGCAGTACTGCTGTACCAAACTGAGCATCACTCCTAGCCTGGATGTCCAGGGAATAATGCTTGGTAAATGTATGGACTGTTTTCCAGGTGGCTGCTTTACATATCTCTAGCAAAGGAATATCCCTGGCCGCAGCCAGGGAAGCAGCTGTACTTCTAGTCGAATGAGCCTTCATGCCTGAGGGAAGTATTTTGCCTAGCTTCTCATAGCAGAATTGAATACAAGAGACAATCCACCTGGCAACAGTTCTCTTAGTGGCAGGTTTGCCCTTCCCCACTTCCCCATAAGTGAGAAACAACTGGAGGGAGTCAAACCTGTGAGTCTTAGTACGCTCAATGTAGTAACTAAGGGCTCTTTTAACATCCAAACTGTGTAAACTTCTTTCTCTTGAAGAAGAATGATCAGTGAAGAACACAGGGAGACACATAGATTGGTTCAGATGAAAATCTAAAACCACTTTAGGTAAAAACCTCCTATTAGTTCTAAGGACCACCTTATCTCTATGGAATGAGATAAAATCAGGCTCCACTGACAGAGCTTGCAATTCACTGATATGCCTGGCAGAGGTAATAGCTACCAGGAACACAGTTTTCCAAGTCAAGTACTTAAGCTCTGCTGAAGACAAAGGCTCAAAAGGGGGTTGCATAAGCTGAGCAATGCAAACATTAAGATCCCAAGCAGGGGTAGGATCCCTAAAGGGGGATTGGTATGAAGCAATCCCTTGAAAAATTTACAGAATACAGGGTGAGATGACAGTGAGGAAGGCTTTCCCACTGACAGAAAAGCAGAAACAGCTGACAAATGTACTTTGAGAGTAGCTGGTCTGAGGCCTAGGCCATTAAGATGAACCACATAATCCAGAACTGTAGACAATTCAGCAGTGTCTGGGGATATATGCTTCTTGGAACATCAAATGCTGAATCTTTTCCATTTGGAGTTAAGTTTTTCTGGTGGAAGACTTTGGAGAGGCTTTGAGAATATCCAAAACCCCTTGGGACAGATGCAAATCTGCATACTCTAACTCTTCAAGAGCCGTGCCGTGAGATTGAGAGATCGAAGATTGGGGTACCAAATCCTCCCCTGGGAAGAGACAGGGGAAGATGGACTGCTAGGGACAGCAACAGGGGGTACCAAGGCTGCCTGGCCCAGACTGGAGCAATCAGAATCACTTTGCAAGGTTGTGACCTTACCTTGACCAGAACCTTGAACAGTAGAGGAAAGGGAGGGAAGGCATATAGAAATTTCCCTTCCCAGTTCAAAATCAGAGCATCCAGAGGGACTGAGACCAAGACTGGGGTCTGTAACAAAACAAAATAAGTTGGTGATTGTCTGGGGCAGCAAAGAGATCTATCTCTGGAGTGCCCCACCTTAAAAAATCACTTTCAACACCAGAGGTGCAGGGACCATTCGTGATGGCCCTGGGAGATCCTGCTCAATGCATCTGCTAGCACATTGTCCTTCCCTGGAAGGTGGACTGCTATCAGAGAGGTCTGGAGAGAATAAGCTAGGGACCACAATTTCATGGCTTCCGTGCACAAGGCCGCGGACCAAGTGCCTTCCTGCTTGTTGATGTACCACATGGTGGTGGTGTTGTCTGTCCTGATCTGAACCACGTTGTTCTGCACTGACTGAAAGAAAGCTTGCAGGGCCAGAAAGACCACCCTGAGTTCCAAGAGACTGATATGAAGAAGGGATTCCTGAGGGGACCACGGTCCCTGGGCTGTGAGAGCCCCCAGATGGGCTCCCCAACCCCATAGAGAAGCATCCGTGGTTAAGACCACAGACTGAGACTGAGTGACGAATAGGACTCCTTGCCTGAGGCTGCCCTGATCCTGCTACCATTGGGTAGCCTGGACCAGAGTCAGAGTCACTGCGACTAGTTTGGTTAGAGAATCTTTCTTCTGAGACCAAAAAGCCCTCAGGTGAAACTGAATGTCCCTCATTTGAAATATGGCCCCTTGGACCACTGCTGTAGAAGCGGTCATGTGGCCCAGAAGCTGAAGGAAGTGCCTTGCTGGCCGAGAGACCAGAAGGTGGAATGAAGAAGCCAGATGGTGGGGAACCAGATGATCAGATGGATAGGCAACTGGCTCCAGGACCGGACCCAGAGGGTCGTAGTTGGCGGGATAGTCTCATCCCCAAAGAGGGTCATTAGTGGGGTCCCACAGGGATCAGTCCTTGGGCCCCTCCTGTTCAACGCCTACATCTCTGACATAAGGACAGGAATCAGGAGTGAGATGAGTCTCTTTGCGGATGACTCAAAACTGGGGGCGGTGGTGGATGGGGAGGAGGGGAAGGTGGCCCTACAGGGGGACCTGGAGGCTCTGGAAAGATGGTCTAGAAAGTGGAAGCTGAGGTTCAATGCAGGGAAATGCAAGGTACTCCACCTGGGGGCCAGAAACCCGGGCCAAGTGTACACCCTGGGGGGGGAATGCTACAAGTCTCAATGGCTGAGAGGGACCTGGGGGTGGTGGTGGATGTCAAAATGAACAACTCGGAGACTTGTAGGAGGGCAGCAGCCAAGGCCAACAGGATGCTGGGATGCATCGCTAAGGGGATCACCTCCAGAAGGAGGGAAGTGATGCTCCCTCTGTATAACTGCTTGGTGAGGCCACACCTTGAGTACTGCGTGCAGTTTTGGAGGCCACACTTAAAGAGGGACATTAAACTCCTGGAGAGGGTCCAGAGGAGGGCAACCAAAATGATTTGGGGCTTGGGGGACAGGACCTATGAGGAGAGGCTCAAGAGCTAAATATGTACACATTGGAAGAGAGAAGGGACCGGGGGACATGATAGAGGTCTTCAAGTACATGAAGAGGGTAAATGGGGAGGAACAGTCAATGTGCTTGAAGGAAGGAGGAGGGGGCCACTAGAGGGCATGGGTGGAGGCTGGAGGGAAGATTCAGGGAGAAAGGAGGAGGTGCTACTTCACTGAGAGGGTGGTGGAGCCATGGAATGCACTGCCTAGGGGCTGGTGGAGGCAGAGGCAGTGGAGGGGTTCAAGAGGGCTGGGACAGGTACAGGGAAGGTTCTGGAAGCAAAATCCAATGCAGCAAGAATATCCGTAACTGGGAAGGGAGAAGCCAGAGAAGGCGAGGGGGGCAGCAAGGTCAGCACCCAGGGTGGGGGCTGACCAATCGAGCAGACTCGAAAGACCGTTAGGCCTATTCTGCTGGCATTTTAGTATGTTAGCTCTACAATAGCCCTTGCCCTTTCCAGGGGAAGAAAAGCTCTTGCTTTGACTGTATCCAGCTCTGCCCCTATGAGGGTGAGGAGCTGTACAGGCTCGAGAACTGACTTGGGAAGACTGAGAAGGAATCCTTAGGAAGTGAGTACTTGCTGAGTCACTTGAAGGTCTGACTTGACTTGGTCTGGGGACTAACCCACAATGAGCCAGTCATCCAGGTATGGAAATATGGAAATATTTTTCCTTCTTAAAAAGGCCACTACTACTGCTAGGCATTTTGTGAATAACCTTGGAGCTGATGTCAGGCCAAAGGGCATAGCTTTGAACTGAAGGCAAATCGAACCTGAGGTACTTTCTGTGGGAGCACCTGATGGGAATGTGAAAGTAGGCATCTTTTAAGTCCAGGGAGGGTAGCCAGTCCCCAGGCCTTAGAGAGGGAAGGATTATTCTCAGAGTCACCATTCTGAATTTTGGTTTTAAAAGACGTTTGTTCAGGTATCTTAAGTCTAGGATGGGTTGCCACTCCCCTGTCTTTTTTGGGGTAAGGAAGTACCTGGAGTACAGACTTTTGCCCCTGTGCAATGTAGGAACTTTCTCTACAGTCTTTAGAGCCAGTAAAGATGAAACCTCTGCCTCTAGAGCAATGGTTTCGGAGATGCTTGCAGGTGGAAAAGATCTGGCCCTCAGCTTTGGAAATTTCTTGAAGCTGAGAACCAGCCCTTGGCTTACCACCTCCAGGACCCACTTGTCTAAGGTAACAGATGAAGTAAGCCAGCCTGCCTCCTACAGGAATGGGGGAGTCAACCCGGGCTGACACATCAGGGTGTCTGCTTGGCAGGAGCCTTAGGTTGAGGGATGGATGCAGCCCTGCTCATCACCCTTCTGCCTCTCTCTCTGAGGAACCCACCTGAGGAAAGCTAGAAGAGGCCTGTGCTTGGTAGAAAGGCCTATAAAAAGGCCTGCCCCTGCCCCTAGCTTGCTGCCTTTGAGGAGCTGCCTGCCTTTCCTTGACCTGTGCACTCCTATAGGTGGTCCTATACTCATCCATCTTTTTCATATAATTCTCTGTCTGCTCCCCAAACAGAGAATGACCCACCACAGGAAAATCCATGGCCTTAGCCTGGGTGTCCTGTGAGAGGCTAGTACATCTGAGCCAAGCCATTCTCCGAAGAGCCACAGATGTAGCCATGACTCTAGATAACACATCACTGAAGTCCACAGCAGCATAGAACTGTACCTTAGATGCATCAATCCCATCAGCAGCCACCCCCTCCAGCTCCGAGGCTAGCTGAGGGGAGGCCTGCTTAGCCAGTGCCAGTACCGTGTCCCACCTGGACTTCTGGTACCTGGCTGCATAGGCCATATAATTAGCCTGCCTGAGTCCCAAGGCGGATGCCATGTACTGTTTCTTTGCCATGGCATCCAGCTTCCTAGAGTCTTTGTCTCGGGTGTGTGAAGCCAAAGGGTATATTAGCCTTATCACAGGCTGCAGCCTGCACAACCCCAACATGGCTGCATTGTTGAAACAAGTACTCTGTACCTGAACCTGATAAGATGTACCTTTTGTCCATCCTTCTGTCGACAGGAGGTACAGAAGAAAAAATTACTCACCTTATTAATTGTATTTCTTCTAATGGAGTCTTGCCGTATTCTGACAATTTTCAGTAAGCTCCAGCTCTTGAACTGCCCTGGAGAGTGAAGGGTTAAATTCTATGCCAGGCATAGAATGTTGGGCTCGAGCGAGGTTGAAAACTCTTGTGTCCTTTCAAACCCAAACCGTCAGATTCTTATGAGCTAAAACTCACTTACTAAATGTGGAAACTGTAAAAACTCCTAGTAGCCAACTGGCAACAAAGACTTTGGATTCCCCAAAAGACTTAAGTCAGGAAACCCAAAGAACCAAAACCAGGTAATAAGAACTAAAAAAATCTTAAACAAATACAAAGCACCCAACACAACAGGAGTGGGGTAAAGACACCCCTGAGGTGCAACACTGCACCTGCCCATCCACTTCTCAAAAACAGGTTCTGAGAGTGGAGGCAGGTCAGAATATAGCAAGACTCCATTAGAAGAACTACAATTACTAAGGTGAGCAATTTTTTCTTCAAACAACATGAAATCTTGTTGTACTCTGACAATTTGCAGACTACCAAGCAGTACCTCCAAGAAGGAGGGACAGAACCTACTTTGGGAATAGGCTCTGAAGTACTGCTGTGCCAAATCTAGCATCACTCCTAGCCTGGATATCCAGAGAATAATGCTTGGTGAAGGTATGAACTGTTTTCCAGGTGGCTGCTTGACAGATTTCTAACAAGGGGATATCCCTAGCTGCAGCCAGAGATGCAGCTGTACCTCTAGTGGAATGAGCCCTCAGGCCTGAGGGTGCAGTTTTCATAGCAGAATTGAATACAGGACACAATCCACCTGGCAATGGTTCTCTTGGTAGCAGGTTTTCCCTTATCTACTTCCCCATAAGTGAGGAACAACTGGAAGGAGTCAAACCTGTGACCCTTTGTACATTCTATGTAGTAACTAAGGGTCCTTTTAACATCTAAACTGTGTAGCCTCCGTTCCCCTGAGGAGGTGTGATCAGTGAAGAACACAGGAAGAGACACAGATTGGTTTAAGTGGAAATCAGAAACCACTTTAGGTAGGAACCTTCTACTGGTTCTAAGGACCACCTTATATCTATGGAAAGAAAGTCAGGCTCCACTGACAGGGCTTGCAATACACTGATACATCTGACAGAGGTAACAGCGACCAAAAACACAGTTTTCCAAGTCAAGTACTTGAGGTCTGCTGAGGACACAGGCTCAAAGAGGGGTTGCATAAGTTGAGCAATGCAAATATTCAAATCCCAGGCAGGAGCAGGATCCTGAAAAGGGGGATTGGTATGAAGCAATCATTTGAAAAATTTACAGAATACAGGGTGAGATGACAGAGAGGAAGACTTCCCCACTGACAGGAAAGCAGAAACAGCTGACAAATGAACTTTGAGAGTAGCTGGTTTGAGGCCTAGGCCATTAAGGTTAACCATATAATCCAGGACTGTAGACAATTCAGCAGTGTCTGGGGATATATGCTTCTTGGAACACCAAATGCTGAACCTTTTCCATTTGGAGTTGTAAGTTTTTCTGGCGGCAGGCTTTCGAGAAGCTTTGAGAATATCCAGAACCCCTTGGGACAGATGCAAGTCTGCATACTCTAACTCTTCAAGAGCCATGCCTTGAGATTGAGTGACCGAAGATTGGGGTACCAAATCCTCCCCTGAGAGGAGGTTAACAGGTTGTAATTTCTGGGAAGAGACAGGGGAAATGGACTGCTAGGGACAGCAACATGGGGTACCAAGGCTGCCTGGCCCAGTCTGCAGCAATCAGAATCACTCTGCAAGGTTGTCACCTTACCTTGACCAGAACCTTGAACAGCAGAGGGAAGGGAGGGACGGCATAAAGAAATTTCCCTTCCCAGTTCAAAATCAGAGCATCCAGAGGGACTGAGCCCAAGACTGGAGGTCTGCAACAAAACAGAGGAAGCTGGTGATTGTCTGGAGCTGCAAAGAGATCTATCTCTGGAGTGCCCCACCTTGAGAAAATCACCTTCAATACCTAAGGATCTAGAGACCATTCGTGATGGCCCTGGAAAATCCTGCTCAATGCATCTGCTAGCACATTGTCCTTTCCTGGGAGGTGGACTGCTACCAGAGAGGTCTGTAGGGAATAAGCCAGGGACCATATTTTCATGGCCTCTGTGCACAAGGCCATGGACCGAGTGCCTCCCTGCTTGTTGATGTATCACATGGTGGTAGTGTTGTCCGTCCTGACCTGAACCACCTTGTTCTGTACTGACTGAGAGAAAGCTTGTAGGGCAAAAAGTACTGTTCTGAGCTCCAGAAGGTTGATGTAAAGAAGGGATTCCTGAGGGGACCACAGTCCCTGGGCAGTGAGAGCCCCCAGATGGGCTCCCCACCCCAAAAGGGAAGCATCTGTGGTAAGAACCACAGAGCAAGTCTGAGAGACAAATGGAACACCCTGCCTCAGATTGTCCGGATCCTGCCACCACTGAAGGGCCTGAATTAAGGTCTGAGTAACAGGAACTAGCTTGGTAAGAGGATCATTTCTTTGGGACCAAAAGGTTCTCAGATGGAACTGAATGTCCCTCATCTGAAATCTGGCCCCTTGGACCACTGCTGTGGAAGCTGCCCTGTGGCCCAGAAGCTGCAGAAAATGCCTTGCTGGTTGAGAAACCAGAGGGAGAAAGGAAGAGGCCAGCTGAGAGATGGCTTTTGCCCTTTCCAAAGGAAGGAAGGCTCTTACCTTGAGGGTGTCCAGCTCTGCTCCTACAAAGATGAGGAGCTGCACTGGTTCGAGAACTGACTTGGGAACATTGAGAAGGAACCCCAGGGAAGTGAGAACTTTCTGGGTAACCTGCAGATCTGACTTGACTTGGTCTGAAGACTGGCCCACCAGAAGCCAATCATCCAGATATGGAAAAATAGAGATTCTTTTCCTTCTTAAAAAGGCCACCACTACTGCTAGGCACTTTGTAAACACCACTGGAGCTGAGGTTAGACCGAAGGGCATTGCTCTGAACCGATAATGGCCTGAAGGCAATTCGAACCTGAGGTACTTTCTGTGGGAGCACCTGATGGGAATGTGAAAATAGGCATCCTTGAGGTCCAGGGAGGCTAGCCAGTCTCCTCACCTCAGAGAGGGAAGAACTGTTCCCAGAGTCACCATCTTGAATTTTACCATTACTAGGTGCTTGTTTAGGTATCTTAGATCGAGGATGGGTCTCCACTCCCCTGTCTTTTTCGGGGTAAGAAAGTACCTGGAGTACAGACCTTTGCCCCTGTATGGAGTAGGAACTCTCTCTATGGCCTTTAAAGCCAGTAGAGACAAAATCTCTGCCTCTAGAGCAAGGGTTTCTGAAGTATTTGCAGGTGGAAAGGATCTGGGTCTCAGTTTCGGAAAACTTTTGAAACTGAGAACCAGCCCCTGGCTTACAACCTCCAGGACCCACTTTTCTGAAGTAACAGACATCCAGTCCTGGACAAAGTAAGCCAGCCTGCCCCCTACTGGAATGGGGGAGTCGATCCGGGCTGACACATCAGGGTGTCTGCTTGGCAGGAGCCTTAGGCTGAGGAATAGATGCAGCCCTGCTCATCCCCCTTTTGCCTCTCCCTCTGAAGAACCCCCTCTGAGAAAAGGAAGAGGAGGCCTGTGCCTGGTAGAAAGGCCTGTGAAAAGGCCTGCCCCTACCCCTAGCTTGCTGCCTCTGAGGAGTTGCCTGCCTCTCCTTGGCCTGGGCACTCCTATAAGTGGTCCTGTACTCATCCATTTTCTTCATGTAATTCTCTGTCTGCTCCCCAAAAAGAGAATTACCCACTACAGGGAAATCCATGGCCTTAGCCTGGGTGTTCTGCGAAAGGGCCATTCTCCGAAGAACCACAGATGTAGCCATGACTCTTGATGACACATCACTGGAGTCCATAGCAGCAGCATGAAATTGCACCTTTGATGCCTCAATCCCATCAGCAGCCACCCCCCTCCAGCTCCTTGGCCAGCTGGGGGGAAACCTGTTTAGCCAGTGCCAGTACAGTGTCCTACCTGGACTTCTGGTACCTGGCTGTATAGGCCATATAATTAGCCTGCCTGAGTCCCAAAGATGATGCCAAGTACTGTTTCTTTGCCATGGCATCTATCTTCCTGAAATCTTTGTCTGGGGGGTGTGAAGCCAAGGGGATGTTTGCCGTGTCACAGGCAGCAACCTGCACTACTCCAACATGGCTGCATTGTTGGTAAAGAAATTCCGTATACGAGCTTGACAAGGTGTACCTCTTGTCCATTCTCTTGTCAACAGGAGGTACAGAGTTAGGAGACCTAAGAATTTGTTGTGTCTGTTTCCCAAATGACCTATGAAGGGGAATAGACAGTCTCTTAGACTCTGGGATGTCCATCATCTCTATGAAGTCAGGCTCCTCTTGATCCTCTACAGCCTCCTCAATAGGAAGCTGGAGGGTTTGAGCCACTTTTCTGTAGAACAGAAAGTGGGAAGGGGACTCAGAAAGCTTAAGAGGGGAAACACCAGAAGGTCTGTCTGGGGAGATGTCCGGTTCCACAGGCACATCCAGACTTTCATCGTCGAAATCATCCTCTTCAAAATCCCCCTCCTCATCAAACTCCGGTTCGTAAAAATCTGCAGGGGAATAATCCTGAACCAGGGGAACCGACCGAATCGAACCTCTGCCAGAAGGCGCCGGATCAGTCGGAAATGGATGAAGCAATTCCACAATCCGAATCGCTTTGGCTATTTCTCCGGCGGTCGGAACATGCAGCTCTGGATCCGAACCGGCAGATTTATCCTTTCATTTTCTTTTTGTAGGAACCGATCCCTCAGGATCGGCTCTCCTCTTGCTCGAACAAGTATCGCCCTGGTCAGAAGGCGCTCCTTCTGGTTCGGTAGGAACCAAACCGGGCTGGCCTTCCGGGTCAGCGGATTTCTCGGCCTCCTTATCACTAAGTCTACCTAACCTTTTCTCCAGGGTAGACTTAAGGAAATTCTTACAAATTTGGCAGTCTGAATCGAGGTGGTAAAACCCCAGACAGTAAACACAGGTAGTGTGGGGATCGGCCTTAGCAAAGACCTCCCCACTCACACTGCAGTGTTGAAACCCAGTGGGCCCGGGTTTTTTTCTTGGGTTTCTCAGACATGGCCAACCTAACCAACTTACCCTTATATGGCAACCGCCAGCCAAGACTCCCCTATCGGTTTCACACCGTGTCACGGGTGATGGAAAAAAACGCTAAAATTACGGGGGGTTTTTAAACCGATACAGACCATTATCCACACGCTAACTTTTTCCTTTTCAAGATCTTGCTACAAGATTGGTTCAGCCGAACCTATCAGAAAAATTTTCAAAATTTCCACACAACAACTACTAATCTAAGTACTTACGGTACCACAGACAGAGTCTTGAACCGAAAAATGGAATGAAAATCGGACTAAAACTGAAACTCTAACCATGAAGAACCAAGCAGAAGGAGAAATCTCCAGAGCGACTGTTCAGTGAGGCGGAGTAAAGAATCTGACGGTTTGGGTTTAAAAGGACACAGACAGAGTTTTCAACCGAGCTCGAGCCCAATGTTCTATGTCTGCAATAGAATTTAACCCTTCACTCTGCGGGGCAGTTCAAGAGCTGGAGCTAACTGCAAATTGTCAGAATACAGCAAGACTTCATGTTGTTTGAATGTGGAGTTTTTAAAATCTTTTGTGTCTGTTTCCCAAAAGACTTATGAAGGGGAACAGACAGTCCTGCAAACTCTGGGATGTCCATCATCTCCACATAATCAGGTTCCTCTTGTTCCTCTGCACCTTCTTCCACAGGGAGCTGGAGGGTTTCTGCCACTTTCCTGTAAAACATGTAGTGGGAAGGGGACTCAGCAAACCTAGGAGGGGAAACACCAGAAGGCCTGTCTAGGGAGATGTCCGGTTCAATGGGCTCAACCAGACCTTCCACACCATCATCATCATCATAATCTTCAACCCCCTCCAAATCAGGTTCATAGAAATCTTCAGGGGCATAATCTTGAACCAGAGGAACCGACCGCCTGCCAGAAGGCACCGGATCAGACAGAACCGGGCGAAGCGATTCTACAATCCTTATCGCTTTGGCAATCTCTTCGGTGGTCGGAAAATGGGTCTCTGGATCCGAACTGGCCAATTTTTCTTTTTCCTTTTGTAGGAACCGATCCCTCAGGATCGGCTCTCCTCTTGCCCGAAGAAGTATTGCCCTGGTCAGAGGGCACTCCCTCAGGTTCGGTCGGAACCAAACCGGGCTGGCCATCCGGGTCAGCGGACTTCTCGGCCTCCTTATCCCTAAGCCTATCTAATCTTTTTTCCAGGCTAGACTTAGGGACATTTTTTTTTTTTTTTTTACAGATTTGGCAGTCTGAATCGAGGTGGTCAAACCCCAGACAATAAACACAGGTGGTGTGGGGATCAGCCTTAGCAAAGACTTCCCCACACAAACTGCAGTGTTGAAACCCAGTGGGCCCAGTTTTTCTTTTGGGTTTCTCAGACATAGCCATCCTAACCACAAACTTACCCTTTTTATGGCAAACAACCAGGCAAGACACCCTTATTGGTTTCTAACCGTGTCACGGGTATTGGAAAAAAACACAAGAAAATGCAGTTTTTTTTAAACCGACAAGGACTGGTAACCACACTCTAAGTTTAGAAACAAAGACAGAATATATAATTCACTAAATGGCCGGTTCAGCCGAACCGGCCGAAAATCAATTTTTATAATTTCCACAAGTTTACTATGTCTAGTTTACTATCTAGTACTTACTGTACCACAGACAGATATCTGAACCGAAACTTGCAAAAAATAATCAGTAAAACCGAGGACTTTAACCGACTTTCGAACCGCAAGCAAAGGAGAAATCTCCGGAGCGACCATTCAGTTAGGCGGAGTAAAGAATCTGACGGTTGTGCTACAAAGTGCAGCAGACAGAGGTTTGAACCGAGCTCGAGTGCAATGTTCTATGCTCTGCATAGAAATTAACCCTCTATTCTCCAGGGCAGTTTGAGTGCTGGGGCTAACTGCAATAGTCAGAATACAGCAAGACTTTATGTTGTTTGAAATGGCCTTATGCTTTTCACAACACAAATATTATTGGAAAGGGGCAGGGCAATTAGACTGCTGGCCTTCCACCTCAAGCAAAAGGTCTCTCAAGTAGCTGTTAACACATGGACCTTCCGATGTGCTCAGTGGAAGCGTGCTGTGCTTCCATGCTGGTGACACAGGTTCGGCAGCAAGCCCAAGTCTGCTGGGATCCAGTGGCCAGCCTGGCCGAGGGGAGTGTGAACTAGCTGGGGAAGGGGTGGCTGGGTTCTGATGCAGCAGTGACCCCATTCAGAAGGCCGAGGGGCAAGTTTCTTCATAATGGGTGGCCATCTAGGTCAACAGACAGGGCCAGACGTTACAGGTTGCCAGGAGGTAAGTGGGAGAAACAGTATAAAAAAGTACAGTTATGTAAGAACTTACCGTAACAGTAGATCTTCAAGAGAGGCTCTTGCAGTAGGTAATTACATACAGGACTGACGCTGGCAGGCGGCAGGACCCCACGGAAAAATTTCTAGCTAGCAGTCCCTGGCGAGGGACCACCCCCACGTCAGATGACCGGCATCAGGAGACATCAGTATAAAGGAGCGGTCCCGGATGCCCGCCTTCCAGTTCTTTCCCGCCACAGGCCAAAGAAGGCCGGATGAGAGAGAAGCGGATATTTTCCCCAATGGAAAAGGAGCTGAAAAAGCCTAGGGGGATGGAGGGCAGGAAGGTATTACCTACTGCAAGAGCCTCTCTCGAAGATCTACTGTTACGGTAAGTTCTTACGTAACTGTACTATCTTACTTCAAGAGGGCTCTTGCAGTAGGTAGTTACATATAGGACTGAGTCCCAAGCAGTCTGGAACAAAGAGAGGCACCGGGAGGAGGAAAACTACTCCCAAAGGTAGTTCTGGTTGTGCAAGTCTCAGGACAGGAGGCCTTGCAAAACAGCCAGCCCGAAGCCTGCTCTATGGCGAGAGGCAACATCCAAACTGTAGTGTTTCGTGAAGGTATGGACAGAAGTCCAGGTGGCGGCAGCGCAGATGTCTGCCACAGACACATTCTTGAAACAAGCCGCAGAGGCAGCTACTCCTCTTGTGGAGTGGCCTCTGACTTGACCCGGGAGGGTCTTGTTGTATTTGTCTTAACAGAAAGTGATGCAATCAGCCAACCACTTAGACAGGCATTGCTTGGAAACAGCACTGCCTTCCCTTTTGTGAGCAAAAGGGACGAACAACTGATCAGTCTTTCCGAGATCCTTCGTCCTGTTGGTATAGTATCTCAGAATCCGGTGAACATCCATAGTATGGAGTAAATACTCCCCTTGATTAGGTACTGCGTAAAAAAGGCAGGTAACTCAATGGACTGATTTAAGGCAGACTCTACTACTACTTTAGGTAGAAACTTAGGGTTCGTGCGAAGAGCAACTCGTTCCTTGTGAAAAATCAAGTAGAAGTTTACACATCAGGGCATGAGCTGGAGATTCTTGAGCGAGTAATAGCCACCAGGAAGGCGTCTTCCATGAAAGGAACTTCAAATCCATGAAGCTGCAGGTTCGAAGGGAGGAAGCTAAATTTCTCGAGAACAAAGTTCAAGTCCCAAAGGGGAGCAGGAGTACAGATGGGGGGCCTCAGATGGAGGACCCCTCTGAGAAAAGTCTTAGAGACCTCCAGTTGAGCAAAAGCCTTGTCTGCGAAGGGAACATGATAGGCCGAAATGGCCACCATGTGAACCTTCAGAGAAGAATGGCTGAGACCCAGGTCAAACAGATGGCGTAGATACTCCAGCAGAAGCCCGCTGAACAGGAGAAAGGTTCCACGTTCTAGGAAGCGCCCAAATAGTGAATCTTTTCCACTTCATGGCATAAGTGGATCTGGTGGAGGTTTTCTGGCCTTCACTAGAATCTCTGCCACTTTGGGAGACACTCCAAAGCGGGATTGGGCTATGTCTGCATGAGCCATGCATGCAGATGAAAGGATCTGAGGCCTGGATGGACCGGGTCCCCAAATCCTGGGTCAACAAACCTCGAGATAGAGGAAGAGGAAGAGGAGGATCCTCTGAGTATTGCTGTAGAAGAGAGAACCAGATTTGCCTGGGCCAGAAAGGTGCAATCAGAATCATTCGCGCTCCTTCTGAAGCTAGTTTCTGCAAGACTCGTGGAATTGGGGGAAAGGCATAGACGAATCTGTCCTTCGAGTCTAGAGACAGAGCACTGATCCAAAAAGCGCCTCGCTCTGGAACGAGCGAGCAGAAGACGGGAAGTTTTGTGTTTAGGGGGATGCAAACAGAGTCGACTATGGTGTTCCCCAAAGTTGGAAGATATTGTCTAGGACCCTTGGTCCAGTTCCCACTCGTGAGTCAGAGCAGAAGAGTGACTTAGCTTGTGTGTGGACTCCGGAGACGTGAATCGCCGTGAGGTGAAGGTCGTGTTGTGTTGCCCAATCCCAAACCCTCATTGCCTCCTGCACAGAGGGTAGGACCGAGTCCCTCCCTGCTTGTATATACCACACACGCACATGTTGTCCGTCTGGGCGGCTAGGTGGCAGGAAGGATATATTGGTGAAGGGCTTGGAGGCGTGCAACACTGCCCGAGCTCGAGCACTGATGTGGAGAGCTTGTTCTAGCTTGGACCAGCAGCCCTGGGTCCGATGAGGGGCCTAGATGGGCTCCCCAACCTTCGCCGGGCGTCTGAGTTAAGAGTCTGGGAGGGGAGGATGATAGAAAGGAACTCCCTGAAAAAGGTTCTCTCGAACCATCCACCATTGCAAGTCTCGCATCATCGGCGAGGAGATCAGAACTGAGCGACCTAAGTCGTCCACTAGCTGATCCCACTGACAGCGTAGAGTCCACTGAGAGATCCTCATGTGGGAGTCGGTAGCGAGGATCATCGGGATAGCACCGCCATGAGCCTGAGAAGGCGAAGGACCGACCTCATAGAGTCCATCCTGCGGTCGGGACAACAGACTTATTTGGTCTGAAGGGTGGCCACCCTGTCCGAGGCAGGAAGGCCCTGCCCATGGTCTGTCGAGGATCGCCCCAATAAACTGTAGCCTCTGGGATGGGCCTAGATGAGACTTGAAATGGTTGATGGTAATGCCCAGGCAGGCAAAAACCTGCTGGGTAAGGGACAGGAAGCATAGGAGTTCCTCCCTGGATGAGGCCGCCAGGAGCCAGTCGTCCAGGTAAGGGAAAACCTACACTCCCTTGGTACGCAGGTGGGCCACCACCACTGCCAGGCATTTGGCAAATACTTGGGGGGCCTAGGATAGACCAAACAGGAGTGCCTTGAACTGGTAGTGGTCCCCCTGGAACGCAAAATTAATGTATTTGCGATGAGATGGGCAGTTGGGCGCCGCACGAATCGCACTTTTCCTTGTGGTCGGAGGGTGTAGGGGATGACATATACCGACGTTTAGTACTGACGTTAGTCAAAAAATAAAGAGTTTTTTCGGTAAAAAAACGACAAAGGTAGGGCTGACAAAGCACGACCTTTTCATGCGCTATGCGAGTTAGTAGGGAAAAACTGGAAGGCAGGCGTCTGGGACCACCCTTTATACCGGCGTCTCCTGGCGCCGATCACCCTGGCGTGAGGCGGTCCCTCGCCAGGGACTGCTAGATAATAGAAATTTTTCTGTGGGGTCCTGCCGCCTGCAGCGTCAGTCCTATATGTAATTACCTACTGCAAGGCCCTCATTAGGATCCTATGTGCATTGGCCGTCACAAATGACAGTTTCCCTCGGTCCTCACTCCCTGTGATCTCCACCATATGTGACGGTGTGGGGGTGCGGCAGAAAGGGCTGGGGGTTGGCAGGGGCACCAGAAGTACGGGCAGGTGGCAGCTGAGGGCCAAACAGTTAAGGGGAAAAATGGCTGTAATATAGATTAAACACCCAGTTACCCACAATTTTGAAACAGACCCAGACAGAATATTATGGCTTTTCATGCTTATTATTCCCAACTGTACACAGCGGATATCAACCCAAATCACACTGATATAGAGCAATATCTGGCTCCTCTGTGCCTGCCCCGTCCTATGCAGCAATCACTGATTTCCCCTATTGGCCCCCTAGAAGAATTGAACAGTGCTATAAAAACCCTGAAAAATAATAAAAGTCCTGGGACAGGTGACTACAGTGTGGAGTTTTATAAAATCTTCTGTGATGCTCTCAGCGCACCTCTGTTACATGCAGGAGAGAGATCCTCCAGGGAGATTTCACCCCACCCACCTGGAGACAAGCTATAATTTCAGCCATCGCTAAGCCTGGGAAAAATAAAATGATATGCTATGATAAGTGATTTTTGTGACTGCCTCTCCTAAGTAATTGTCTTCTCATTTTATCCTAGTCGAAGGTGACCTGAAACCTCCCATAGAGCTTCACACTTTTGGCACCAGCTTACCCCACTCTCAGCCCTTACCCCCAACCACACACACCCTTGCCTCACCCACCTCTCCTCTCAACTGGCACTTTCAGATATGGGGCCCTCCAGCCCATCCACCTTGCACTTTTGCCACCCACCTCTACCCTCAGACAATGGCCCTACAGCCTGCCTACTTCTTCCTGACTCTCTCCTACCCTATACGAACTATATATTGTTCACCTTGAAACTTGTCAGAAGCTGGCTTATGTTGTCTTTCTCCATTTTTGGCTGTATAATTAATGCTTAGTCATCTCTGTGTTTTAACACTGTAACCATTGTTGACCTTTGTATGTATGTTACCCTACATCCTTTGACATGGAACCTTTGTAAATGAGCTGTTCCTGCTCAAAGGTATTCTTAATCCGAGAGTTTAATAAAATAAAAATATGCACCTCCTACAGGCCAATTTCAGTCCTCAATGTGGACTATAAAATTATATGTACCAATTATGGCTAAAAGGGTGGAACCTCTATTGCACCAACTCATTAATAAAGATCAAAATGGTTGTGTCATCTCAATAGATGCAAAACAATATTATACAATGGCAAGACAATTTCTCCGTTTCTGATTGGTCAGTGTCCACCTTCATCAGTGATGTTATCTGGCGTAAAATCACTCTATGAAGGTCTGACAACAACATGACCCCAGAAAAAAAATAAATAAATAAATAAAAAAATCACTCGCCCCATCTAGACGCTACCAGTTATGATCCTTACCACTTTCCGGTCACATTCCTCACTTAGGTGCACAAGCTTCCTGCCATTGTCTCTCACACCAGTCAGAACCACCCCCAACATAGTAATCTCTATGTATGCATTACCAGTAAAGCAATACAGATTTTTTGTGTGTGTTAAAGTCCCTTCTGAAAGCTTCACTGAACAAGCGAGTGAACAAGCGTTTCTGTCAACTGTCAACACGCGGTTCTTCCAGTAATGCTCGCTTGCTTTTCAGCTCATTTTGTTTCTTTCTCTTTTGGACACCTTTGCTGACCACTAAATACACATGAAAACAGCACACATACCTAAGCCCACACTCTCCCTCTCACCTCCTACCTCTTTCGTCTTCTTTGGCAATCCTGCAACTCAAGAGGGACGGCAGCGGGTGGCAAGAGCAACAACTGGGTGGCACCTCCAGACACTGGTGGCTCATTAAAATGCCACCCAGTAAGATAACCTCCAGTACATTTAACTATCACAGCACTCTGTACAGAGAGCTATGAGCAGCACATGGGGGGAGGGGGTGAATGAAAAAACCACAACCGGGACCAACAAGCAAAACATAAGAACAATGCACCCAATACACAGACAACTTCCCCTAGTGGATAAACAGAAAAAAAAACTTGCATGACACACACCCTGTCATACATTGCTGCTTAATTAAGCATACCCTTTATGTACTACACCATGCTGCCTGGTTGGGACATCCATTCTTGCTCTTAAACCCGGACACGGAGAAGGCCTTCAACTGGGTAGCGGGGCTTCCCTGTTTAAGGCTCTGGGACATTTCGGAATCCCTCAAGAATATTTGCAGATGTTGAGGCTCTCTATGACAGCCCTCTGGCATTAGTTAGGTGCATGGGCAGGTCTCCTCTGCATTCCACCTAGGAAGAGGCACTCTACTAGGGTGCTCCCTTTCGCCCTTTACATTAAACCCTTAGCCCAGTCCCCAAGTCAAACCCAACAGATTAGAGGCATATACTTATTAGAAAGGGAACAAACTCTAGTGCTTTTTGTGGATGACTGGCTCATCTATCTAAGAAACCTAGAACACTCTTTGCCTCCACTATGGCAAGCACTTACCTAGTTTAGACAATCAGCAGGGTACAAGTTGAATACAACTGGAACAGAGGTACCGCAACTTTATACACCCACTCATGAGCTATCCCAATATTTTCATTTTAAATGGATATGCCCTCCTTTAAATACCTGGGCACTGGGCGGGGGCACTGCGTCTCACTGCTGGTCTGCCACCTGGAGGTGTCCAGATGGCAGCATATGCAACCACACTCAGACGGAAGAAACTGAAATTACATACCTACATAATTCTGATCTTTCTGTGTATCTTCATCATTCATCACCTTTGGGTACTTGGCGGAGGTCATGCCCTCTGAGGAGTTTTTTTGGATGGGCGGAGTCAACGCACCATCAGCGCCACCCTCAAGGCCGACACACTGCATGCTGCTCGCGGACTGGCGTTAGGTGTTGTCGACTCCACCCAACCCGCCAGTTCTGAGTCGCCGTGAGGTGAGAAAAGGGGTGGGAGGGTGGGACAAGGAAGACCAAGGGACAGACAAAGGAAAGATATATAAACTTAAAGGAAAAATAAGCGACTGAGAGGACAGAAAAAGTTTGAAAGACTAAAGGGATTGGGTAGGGGCCCCAATCTCTGGAAGTAAAAAGGAGGAGGAGGTGGGTTAAGGATTTTAGAAATAAGGATAAAGGTGAGGGAAATAGGAAGAACATACCCTGGAATCTTGACCTGTCTCCAGATTGTACAGGAACTGTGAAGGAGTAGCCAAGAGGCTAACTGCCAGAATTCAAGGCACAGAATCACTGGCAATAACTCCAGCAAAAGCAAAATCAGCTATTCTGGAAGAAGACAGGATACAGGGCTATATCCCTGCTCTCACAAGGAAATTTCTGGTGTTAAGAAGCCTAGTTTCTTAAATTAATTGAGAGTATGTCCAAAGGACAAGGAAATCAAAAGACTGACGGGGATAAGGGGAGAAGGAAGAAAGGAGGGCAACTGCCAACCCCCACCCAACAGGGGTGGAGCTGAAGCACTGAAGGAGTGCCCCCCATCCTGACCACTCTGCCCCTAAGAAAAATTACCCCATGTGCCCCAGTTTACCCCACTCCTGACTAACAGAAAGGAGGGGCGAAGATGGGCACAGAGAGGAGGGACCCAGAGACTGAGGCCCCAGGGGATGGAGGGCAGGATTGTGATGAATGGTGAAGATACAGAAAGATCAAATTATGGTGAGTACGTAATTTCCATATCTTATCTGTGTCAATCTTCACCATTCATCACCTGGGTGAGTGCCGAGCCACCCCGAAGGGGGCCTTTAACCCTAAGGGGCTGAGTCCCTTAGCTCTCAGTGGGTGACACACAAAGAGGGAGAACCTTCACGGGTCTGGAGAAGTCCGAGAGTGGGGAGAGTGAGACGGGGACCCCCTGGAGGGGGTAGGAAGTTGCCCCAACAGACGCCGTCTCACCCTACGGGAGAAAATACAGGTTACTCACCTGTAACAGGAGTTCTAGGAATGGTATATGTTGTTCATCCACACTGTCTGGCAGGATCCTTGCTGCTTTAAATCTTGCCGGAAGGTCTTCAAGCTGGCTCCTCCAACCCACCCGGGTGGTAAAACTCTCGGCTCCGCCCCATGACGCCAGATCTAGCCCGCTGGAAGCCAGGTTGTGCGTCGAAGCCGGGGAGGTCGGGTGGGTCGTGTGGATGAACAACATATACCATTCCTAGAACTCCTGATACAGGTGAGTAACCTGTATTTCTAAGGATATGGATATGTTGTTCATCCACACTGTCTGGCAGACTCCTAGCAGTTCTCCGGGAGGAGGGAGGCAAGGCGCACACCCCCTACTTAGGGAATAGAGACTGGAGAACCGAGGACCCAAAACCAGCATCCCGGCGTGACTCAAGGGTCGATGTGGTAGTAGGTAATAAAGGTATGTGCCGACTTCCAGGTAGCAGCCCTGCAGATATCCTGGATAGGGACATCCCTGGAAGCAGCTACCGATGCAGCGGTATGGGGGGGTAGAATGAGCTCTTATCCCTCTGGAGGCTCCATGCCCACCAACCTATAGCAAAGATCTATGCAGGAGGTGACCCACCTGCTTATCATCCGCTTGGCTGCAGGTCTGCCGGGTGCGGCTTCAGCGCAGGTGACAAACAGCTGGCGAACCTCTCCCTGAACTTCAGCCGTTCGCTCCTTATAATAAGCAAGTGCTCTTCTAGGGTCCAAAGTATGGAGCCTATATTCAGCCTCCGAGGTGTGACTGGGGTAGAACACCGGCAGAGTCAACACCTGGTTAAGGTGAAACTCCAACACCACCTTCAGAAGGAACTTCAGGTTGGGGCGCAGGACAACCTTGTCCCTGTGGAAGACCAGATAAGGAGACTCGATGGAAAGTGTCTGGAGCTCTCCCATCCTTCTGGCTGACGTGATAGCCACCAAGAAGGCGGTCTTCCACGACAGGTGGGAAATATCGCACCTGTGCATCGGTTTGAATGGCTTGCCCATGAGCTTGGCCAATACCAGCAGTAGATCCCACGGAGGTGGAGGTTCTCACACTGGAGGGGAAATGTGATCAAGGCCTTTGAAAAAGCACCAGACCACCTTCTCCTGCGCCACCGACTGCTTCCCGGCCCGCGCCCGGTAAGCAGAGATAGCTGCCAGGTGCACCTTAAGGGTCGTCGACCGAAGCCCTTGCTGAGAAAGGGACCACAGGTAGTCCAGAATGCTTGCCAAGGGGCAGGTGGAGGGGTCCAAGCCCTTCCCCTGACACCAAATGGAGAATCTCTTCCATTTGAAGGCATAGCATTACCTGGTCGACTCCTTACGAGGTGCCACAACGAAGTTGAGGACCTCGTCGGAAAGACCCAAGGCCTGGAACTCTAGCCGCTCAGGAACCAGGCTGTCAGGTGCAGGGATTGAAGGTCTGGATGGAATACCTTCCCCTGGTTGACTGAGATCAGGTCCGGGCAGGCTGGAAGCCGCCTCGGGAGCCTGGAGCTGAGACTGAGGAGATCTGGATACCAGAACTGGCGGGGCCAGTCTGGGGCTACCAGAATCACCTGCGCCTTGTCCCTCCTCGCCTTGAGAAGCACCTTGTGGATCAAGGGAAATGGGGGAAAGGCGTAGAAGAGGCCCGGGGTCCACAGCCTCGAGAAGGCATCCCCCTGCAGCGAGCCCTGCTGAGGCGGGCATGGAACAGTCTCGGCTTCGCATTCTCCCTGGAGGCAAACAGGTCCACCTGAGGCGTGTCCCAGTGGGAGTAGCGATCTTGTACTACCCCAGGCAGGAGAGACCACTCGTGAGACGCAGCCCCTATCCAGCTTAGGGCATCGGCCAGGGTGTTGGAGGCTCCTGCCACGTGAATGGCTAGGAGATCCGCCTCCAGGCTGCGCACGAGGGACCAAATGCGGAGAGCTTCCTTGCATAACAGCATGAAGTGCGTCCCGCCCTGGCGGTTCAGGTAGTACATGGTCGTGGTATTGTCCGTCTGGACCCGAACCACTTGACCCCGTAGAAACGGAGCGAAGGCAGTGAAAGCTAGACGGACCGCTCGGAGCTCCAGCAGGTTGATATGGCATCGGGACTCCCGAGGGGACCAGAGGCCTTGTGCTCTGTGCTCCCCCAGATGTGCACCACAACCCATCAGAGATGCATCGGTCGATAGAGAGACCGTCAGCTCAGGGCGGACGAATGGGATGCCCTCCTGCAGATGTGCCGGAACGGTCCACCACTGGAGAGTGTTCCACATATCCTGGGTCACTGTCACGGGCTGGTCCAATGGATCGCAGCGTTGTGACCACTGGCTGGCCAGTCCCCACTGAAGGGGATGCATGTACCAACGGGCCCAACGGACCACGCTGGTGCAGGCCACCATGAGGCCCAGGAGGCGCAGGAAGTCCCGGGCAGGGCACGACTGCCCAACCAGAAATGATTGGGCAAAGGAGGAAAGAACCTCGGCCCTGTCCGCTGGGAGCCGAGCTCTGGCTCGAAGAGAGTCAAGCTCTGCCCTGATGAAGAGTATCACCTGCTTCGGCACGAGTTCCGACTTGGCCTCGTTGATGAGGAGGCCAATCTGAGAGCAAACCTGGAGGGCCACATGTCTGGACCGCTCCACCTCCGCTCTGGAGGGGGCTGCAATCAGCCAGTCGTCCAGGTAGGGGTACACCCGGACCCTTCGGTGCCGCAGGAATGCTGTCACCACTGCCATGCATTTGGTGAAGACCCTGAGAGCTAGAGAGAGGCCGAAGGGCATGGCCCGGAACTCGTAAAGGGATCCCTCCGCTCTGAAGCGGAGGAACCTCTGATGAGAAAAGACGGATCGGGACATGAAAGCAGGCGTCCTGGAGGTCCAGGGAACAAACCACATGCCTCGTTCCAAGGATGGGATTATCTGAGCCAGAGTGACCATCCTGAAGGTCCGAGACCTTAGGAACCTGTTCAGGTCGAGTATGGGGCACCAGCCCCCGTCCATTTTGGGACCAGGAAATATCTGGACACAAACCCCGGGTCTGGAGGAGGATCCACCACCTTTCTGATCACCTCTTTTTCGAGGAGCAGGGCAATATCGGCTCGGCGGGCCAACAGCGAGGCTGCGGACCCCGAGGCCCCCTGAGGAGCGACGGCTCGAAAGGGTGGGGCTTGCTCGAACTCCAGAGGCAGGCCCTTTCCTACCACCTCCAACACCCAGCGGTCCGTGGTGATAGCGGACCAGGCGGAAAGGAAGTGGCGGAGCTGTCCCTCATGGGGAACCCAGGGGAGTGCGAGGTTGAGGCGGCACCCTCAACCTGTCACTGGGCAGGCTTGGAAGAGGGACCAGCGAGGGACCTCCTGGGCGCTATCTCCTTGCTTCCTGTTGGAGGAGCCGTAGGCTTAGGTTTGGGGCATAGCGTTGAGCCTGCTAGCCCCTATTGCTGGTGCCATTGGGCGGTCGTGCTGCAGGGCGAGAAGAGCGAAAGGACTTATGCTGTTGTTGACAGCGACCTTTGTCCCTCTGGGCGAGGTAACCCGAGTCCAGAGTGGCATTGGAGTTTTCGATCCGCTGGAGGTGTCCCTCCCTCCAGGGCCGAGGTCAGTCCCCAAGAGGGGCGTCCAGCCAACTGTGCTGGGTATCCGCCGTGAGGTGGATGTCCTCAGCCACACCCTGCGATGCATAGCCACCGAGGCCGCTACTGACCTGGCACAGGAATCACCTATGTCCAGAGCAGTCTGAAGCTGCTGCTTCGCCACCGCCCTACCCTGGTCCCGGACCTGACGGACCGTGGTCTGCAGGTCAGCCGGGAGATGAGGGACAACCTCATCTAGGGAGCCCATGAGGGCGTGGGAGAAGTGTGCCATCAGCATGGCCGAGCTGGCCTGTCGGAGGCCGAGGGAGGACGCAGTGTAAACCTTGCGCCCGACAAAGTCCAGCTTTTTGGACTCTTTGTCGGGGGGCTTATCCACGTCCCGAGTGTTTCCGGAACGCCGGAAGACGCTGTCGGTGACTAACCCCTCGGCAAAGGGGTGCTCCGAGAAACCGGGCAAAGAGTCGGTTAGGACCGCATACTTCCTGGCCATCCTGGCCGAGGGCGCAGAGCAGGAAGCAGGCTGCTGCCAAAGCTCCAAGGCTGAGCCGACAATGGCCTCAGCCACCGGAAAGGCCTCCATGGGGAATCCCCTCGGTCCAGTATCTCCGTCAGGGGATACTTGGCCCGTTTGAACACGGGCTCGAGCTGCATCCCGGTGGACTCCGAGATGAGTCGAAGCAGACCCAAGAAGGACGATGGGCTATCGTCCAATGACTGGCCCCTAGAGGACTCCAGGTCGACCTGCCTGGAGAACAGGGAGGAATCGTCATCGGATTCCGAAGAGTCTGCGAAGAGCTGCCTCGGCCCTGAGCCAGCCTCCACCTGCCGAGGATGGTCAGGAGTGAGAGACCGACAACCTGTGGGGCAGGCTGTGACCTGACCGAGAATCCTTGGTCGGTGCCCGACTCGGTTGTGGGCGAGGTTCCACCACAATCAGTGGAGCAGCCGGTTTGGCGAACAACCGGCCCTGGAGCGGCATCTCGACTGGGGCGAGCAGCTGCTTTGATGGATTCGGCGACAGCCACTTGATGGCCGAGGCTGAACGAGTCGGTTTAGTCCCAGACAACAGTAACTGCTGCCACATAAGCTCCTGCAACATCGGCGTAATTTCACGTGAGCCTCTCCTCATCCGAGGAAGGGGCGAGGAGGCCAGTGTCGCTGCTTGCCGGTGCCGAGACGCGCCGATGTTGGCGGGAACGGTTTGACAAGATGAAGTCCGAGACCAAGACCCTCGGGGACCGAGGGCAGGTCTGGGAAGGCGGGGGACACCGCTCTTCCCGGCTCGGGCACTTTATCGGGGACTGCGCCCGAGGAGCAAGCAGATCCTCGGTCTCCACCGGGGAACGGTGAAGGAGGTTGTCGGCTTCGCCAGTCGACAGCCCATCCGACAGGTGAGAAAAATCTCGACTGCGTCGTGAGGAGTCTCGGCCAGCTGGCCTGGCGGGGACACCATGAAGCCAGCGGCCACAGCCACAACTTCGACCGAAGTCGACGGTCGGCTGTCTGGGGAAGGAGACCTCTCCCACTCCCACGAACGCTGACGGTGGGACTTACCCTTCGACTCCTCCTTCTTGGGCCGAGAAGAATGTCCCGAAGGCCCCTCTCCCTTCGTGGAAAGGGACTGACAAAGCTCCTTGAATGAAGCCATGTACGAGGAACTCAGAGAGAGTGGGATAAATGCCACAGCCCAGGAGGAGGAAGAAGATGCGGCCTGAACCGCCTCCTCCTCGAGGGCGATCATCTGCTCGCTAGGCCTAGGCAGTAGTACGGATCCATCCTGGACTTTTCTGCCCGCAAGGGCACCTACGAAAGCCGGGAATCGATTTGTCCATCGCAGCCACGAGGGATGATGAAGACCGAAGTTTACAAAACTTCAAAACTAGTTTCGGACGAACCGAAGAGTTAGGATCCAGTCTAAAACGCAGAGCACTAAGGAGGGAACCTGAGCTTCCAAGCGGTAAGGAAGATCTGGCATCATGGGGCGGAGCCAAGAGTTTTACCACCCGGGTGGGTGGGAGGAGCCAGCTTGAAGACCTTCCGGTAAGATTTAAAGCAGCAAGGAACCTGCCAGACAGTGTGGATGACAGTGCCAGACAGTGTGGATGAACAACATATCCATGTCCCTAGAAAGGTAGGTTTTCTGGTGAGCGGAGTTAATCACCCTACGCAGGTCCAAGGGTGACAACCGGGAGAGACGCAGCCATGCCATCCGCCTAGTGCAGATCACCGTCCCTACGACCCTGGTAGCTACCTCACTGGCATCATACAATGCCCCTGCTTGGTGCCTTGCTAGCTCCAGCCCACGTGCAGAGAGTGTAATGGCTTGTCTGGTTTCCTCCGTGTCAGGCATCGAGGCTAGGAGTTCACCTAGCCTGGACCACAGGCACCTGTTATAGATGGCATAGTGGGCCTGATGTGCTGCAATAGGAAAGCAGCAGCAGTGCCAAGTAGAATATCCTCCTTCTCCAGAAGTCAAAATCCATGGAATCTTGATCTGGGGGCCAGTCACGGTCAGGGCGAGAAGCCCATCAGGAGTGTCTAGTTACGTCAATCCTGACTGGGGATGAGGCATGGAACCTGGAGACTCGGGGGGGGGGGGGGCACAATACCACTGGCAGAGATCCCTAGAGGCTGGGACTCCAGAAAAGGGTCTCTATCAGAAGCGCAACGACGCCTCCTGAAAGGGAGTAGGCCAGGGGGGCACCACAAGGGTGTCCGCACTGAAATCGCCTAGAAAGGCGCGCATCGAGTGCTCCAGATTGTGTTGAGTGGGTGGGGTGATGCACAGATCCTCCAACATTCTCACGAGGAATCACTGATACTCAGCGAGATCAGCAGCTGGAGAGATGTGGACAGACGGCTCCTCTCCCCCAGAAGAGGGGGATGAGGAGTTAGAGGACCTCGGATGTTCAGTAGCTGACTGCTCAGGCAAGGCTGAAAACCTGTCTGTCCATAGCCCTAATGCAAGAGGAAACTGAGCAGCCACCGCTCTGAACTGCTCCCAGGAGAGGGCCGCTAGGGACCAAGGATACCCGGAGTGCAGGAGAATGTTGCAGAGGAGTGGGGCAGAACAGACAACAGGAATCGGCTGATCTCGCCTGGGCTCGGGAGTGCACCAGGAACCCTAAGGAAAGAAGGAGCTCTGGAAAACTCCACAGCCGACAGCTGATCAGCAAAATGGAACTGCCTAGGCTGCACCTGAAAGATCCCCTGGGAGGTGACTGGGAGCCATGAAAGTCCAAAGGGCGGTCCCCTACCTCCAAAGAATGGGGCCCTGTTGAGAAACTGAAAGGGAAGGCGAAGATCACGCTACGGCTTCTCCCAGAACCCGGATGGGCACCGGAAAATGGCCGCTGCATGGACCCCATACCCCTCGACCCCTCGGAATCCCAAAGTGCCCTCCTCCTTCAGAAAGTCAGCCTAGGCAGCTGGCAGCCCTGGTCAGCCCCCGAAAGGGCTATCCAGGGAGCAGCACCCTCCCCTCCTGTAGATGCACCGATTGGCCCTAAAGTTGGGTGATCCAGGCACACCACTTGAGGAGGTACCACCACTGAGGGGTCAGAGAACCCTCAGAGTCCAGGATGCAGAGCAATGGCGGCATGCACCACTGCCTGCTGGTCAGCACCCCTGATCCTGGTCCCGGTGGCACTGTCACTCCTCAGAGGGGGCTGGCTCCGGCCTGTTGAGACACTACCAAGGTGTCCACGTGGGCAGCAACTCCAAACAGTCAGACCGCCTATCTGACCCAGAGTCTGATTCCTCCTCCAAAGGGTGGAGATGAAGTTCTGTGCCAAACAATGCGTGGGCGCTGCTGCCATCCCAACTGAAAGGGCACCAGATCCAGAGACTGCACCAGAGTCGGCGCTGACATCCCAACTGCACTGCGAACAGTGCGGAAGAGGACAGGGCTCCAACAATGGCACAGCCTCGAGCCGGAGCCTGTCACGGCGCGTCCGACCCATGGCACCGGCGATGGCTCCGAGATCCGAAAAACCCCACGGCGCTGTGTCCCTTGCTCGGGCGGAAGTGGTTCCAGAGCTGGACCACGGCGCCGTGCTCAACCAGCAACGACGCTGGCGACAGGCGGCGCCAACGACAGCGTGATCAGGGCCCACAGAACGGCGCTGAGACCCAAGACAGTGCCGACAGAAGGCGTGGAGGCCAGGCGCGGGCCCAGGCCTTCTAAGTCAGGAATTACGACACCGGGAGCCTTCACCTCCCCAAGGGGTGACTGCCAAGGCTGTGCCTCCGGCCTGTCCCCCAAGGGGAACAGACTGGGCCTCCTGAACCACGGGAGGGGCTTCTGTGACGGTAAGGCTACAAGAAGCAAAAGCCCCCTCCTCCTCGGTCTGTATAGAACCGGGAGGGGACCCAGAGGAAAGGCTGAGAGAACGCGGCTTTGCCTGACGAGTGCGTGCCCGTCCCCTGAAAGTCGGCGAAGCTCATCCAACTTTCCATGTGCGTTGTTCGATGACATGACGGTCCATGGAGAAGCAGGTGTCACATGAATCCATGTCGTGTAGCAGGCCAAGACACGTGAGGCAACGGTCATGCTGGTCGGTGATGGAGTACTTACGGCCACATGGGCACCGATGCATGGGGGCCTTCCCGTCTTCAAAGTTTTCTTGCCCCCTGACCGAGACATGATCTACGGAAAAAGAACACCAAACAAGACCCGACGTCGCAAAATAAAATAAGGAACAGTCTTACCAGGCAACATCGAGTAGAGCGAACAGAACCAGCAGGATGAACTAGAAGCCGACGGACTGCGACATGGAGTCGACGAACTGCGACACATGAAGGCTTCGAGACAGAAGTAGGCCTCTCAGAAGTTTTCTTTTCACTGCCCACGGTGACCTCGGCGGTGGGAGATGAAGAGCAGCGCGGAAGAAGCGTACAGACAACACCTAACGGCCAACTTCATGGCGCCATGCAGTCGTTGGCTTCTCGGTAGCACCGATGGTGCGTCAGCTTCCACCCATCAAAAAAAAAAAAGCTCCCAGCGAGTCATGACCTCTGGCCAAGTACCCAAAGGTGATGAATGGTGAAGATTGACACAGATAAGATCCTCACATTCAGGGTGCCAGGGATGTCTCCGCAGAGGCAGAGCTCGCACATTATGCCCACTGCATGTCCGTGGGCCCAGGGGCTAAAACCTGTGGGAACCCCTCCCCCCCAATGGCAGGATGAAGACTGACTGCTCGTTGGCTCCGTACCAGTGACTGGGCACCCCTCCCAGGTTCTCTGGCAGAGGACAACATAAGTTCTGGAGAAGTCAGGTGACAGAGCTGAGGAGGACAGTCAGAGTGGGGCTGTCAGGCAGAATCAGAGGATAAAAACCTGTATAAAAAATAGCTGGGCATTATAATTACGGAAGAGTGTAAATTAGTATAGCATGCTCCCTTTATCATGAACTCCTGTCGCAGGCCTTCTGCAGGGATATAAACTCTTAGTCACATACTTACCCCCTCCCACTTATACAACAAGCAGATGGTATACGACAATCTCCTTCTGCGTTTATTATATTTGCATAAACAATGCCTATCACCCATCCCCCACAAACCTACTTTCGTTTATGGAGCAAACTTACTTCTAACTATTTTAGCAGGACAAAAAACCTGGGATACACAGAAACATAGACAAGAACAGCAGAAAAGGACCAATGATCCATCCAGTCTGCCCACGTTCCCTATTTATCCCTGGAACTTCCTGTCCCTCCAGGGTTCTAGCCCTCCCCATCCTTACAAGGCCATCAAGCTGCAGCTGCCTAAATCTGGCGTGGCTCATCACTCTCTTACCTGAGTCTGTATCACTCAGCAGTTCAGGTGCACACAGTTCTTCAACAGCTTACCTACACCTATACAGCACATTAGAAATGCTTCAAGATTCACCACTTTCAAGATTTTATTTAAAACAGGAAAGGTGGAACAAACCAACTGAGCTTGCACTCATTTGCAGTGGCTTCCTGGTAAAGGTTGGTACAAGAGCTGTTTAAGTATTAGTGTTACAAATTCAATCAATCAATCAATCAATCAAATTATGCACAATAAACAAGCATAAATAATTATAAACATTTTAAAGCAAAAACATATATAGATATAAAATAACAATAAAAAGCATCAAGTTATATCCCAACTATAAAACAATTAGAACAGAATTCTTCTTTAATCAGTGGTGAGTGCAGGATTTTTTGTATTGGATGACTTTAAAGCAGCAGTGCTTGTTAATAAACATCCACATTTTTCAGTAATAAGGGTTGTCTGGCAAAATATCAAAATACATGTTATTCTTTTCATTTCTTTCATTCCTGAACCAAGATATAGGGTCTTGAAGTTTTAAAAGTTGCCACAGCCTTGCCACACCCGTGAAAAGAAAATAATATTTTATGCTGTTTACTATCAGAAACATGCAGAAGAATCATCCTAATGCAACTACAGCATGAGACTAGCATGCACATTCAACAAGTAACCCCAGGGGAAGAGATTTAAAAAAAATTGTGAATGGCGGCCATCTTTAATGACGTGAGTCATTAGTTACAATGTGAGCTATAAAAAGTCATAATACACCTAAAAATATATATATATACTGAGCATGAATCCTAAATTGTCAGAAATACATTTATGCTAAAAAAAAAAGACAAAAAAAAAACTATATGATGAATTTTTCACCTACTAACAAATACTGCTGCTTTACGTAATAAGCAATTAGCTCCGACTAAATTCCTACTTTTCCCCCTCCATACACTAAGGCCTCTCTACCAGCCAGATTAAATCATGGCTTCTTGGGCTCAGCACGTTTGAGCCTGCAGTATACATTTCAATTTCTCCAAGGATGGAGTTCCGAACATTAGAGGACCTGACAGTCTTTAAAAAGCTAGTGTACTAACTATAACTGATATTATTTTTTAAAAGCAGTCAACTATTAACTTTTGCATCCGAGGCACTCTTTCTTTTCTCTTTGGTTACTCTGAAGATGTTTTACCTGATGTTAATAGGTGTGATGTGTGGAACAGCACTCTACCAGACATATCTAGCTCTGTTCCTCCCATTACATCATCAGCATTGTGACCTCACTGACTGTGACATCACAGCTGCCAGGTCAGTCAACTGTGATGCCACTGTGAGGTTACAGTGCTGATGATATAATGGGAGGAACAAAGCTAAATAAGTCCGCTGTCAGGCAGAATGCTAGCCCACATATCCAAAATAATCCTATCACACAGATAACCTTTAAATAAGCAAAAGGAAAAAGAATAGGACTTTAGAAATAAAAAGTTACAACTGACTACTTAAACATTTTCCTGTCTGCTATATTTTATTCTACTAGCTCTTTAACATTCCCAGGCCTCACATTTTTAGATTCTTACAGATCCAGGCCTTTGAACGTCCCTTTTGAGAAGCTGGCCTGAAGAACAGGAGAAGCCCCTTACTACAGATGGGAACACACACACTTAAAGGCCAGGGATTTACCAAACAACTTATTACCCATTTATATCAAGCACTGTTAACACAAAAGAGCCATTCAGCTAAACATATACACTGGGCTGGGAGAGAAACCTGGGTGTCGTTATTACTGACCAGCAGTGGGACCACACTTTAAAAAATCTGCAAAATGTTACCTCTTCCTATACGTGGAGTTCTCTTGGGAAACAGCAATCCACTTTTTTATCACTCCAGCAAGGCAGATGAAGTACCTACCCCAAATGGGGCAGCCTGTTGGATAAACTGCAGATCTCCCTACCAAAGACCACATTTTTTTGTCTTGTCCCAACTTAGCTCCCTTCTACAGAGTACTCTTAACACCGAATGAGAGATTTTGGGGGAGGGGAAATACACTCACCAACCACTTGGTCTTATTTTGTGGTGCTCAGAGGGGTATCGTAATTCTGACACCCAAAATTGTTGAATACTACTCTAGCTCTAGTTAAGAAGGCCATTACAAAAACAATGGCATACATAACTAACCCCCAAACAAATGATATGTGGAGGGACCTTAAGAACCCCATATATCTCATGGAAACGCTTACAGCTAATTTAAACCATACTTATCCTGCTTATGAATTGCAATGGAAGTGTTGGGTAACTCACATCATGACACTGAAATCAGCAATTGTTCCTTAAAGTATGTTTCTGTTTTGTTTTTTATTGTGCAAGAAGTCTTTTGGATACGACATCTACAAAAACATCGATGTTATCTATTTTTTTCATTGTGACCTAGGGCTGAGGCACAGAAACAGGGTTAGTGTAATACTGTTTAAAATCAGTAAAAATCACTATGCATATTCCAGTGAACTATTCCCCTCTGTATATAGGCAGCACTGTTATTGTCTCTGTAGTGTCTTACTGTAACAACTGAAAAGACTCTTAATAAAAAGACATTTGCAAAAAACATCCAGATTCCTTGTCAAGAGGAAGCGAGCTCATGTGTTTAGGATCTCTAGGTCTGTCATGTGCAGCTATAATAACTTCTGAGCCAGTTTCAGGTTGTGTGGACAGAAGGGACAGGGTATTGTTTATCCACCTTACAAAGGCACAGCAGGCCATACACTAGGCCTTGCGCCAAGCAGCCATAGAGACATCCTTATGACAGGGTTGAATAAAGCCCCTGTCCCATCTGTTTCGCAGAAGTTAAAAGCAAGGATCTGTCCTATCCCTCCTTTTCTGTCTCTCGTCTGTCTGATTGTGCAATCAGATTTTCTTGTGAGACCTAGGAACTGATCACTCTGACAGTCTCATGATTCTCCCTGATATCCCCCTGCCTTCACGTGCTATTTCTTGCCATTTCTAGCATTTCTTCCCCCTTGCTTATCTGTGGTTATAAAAATATATGTCAATCTTTATGTGAAACTGGATTCTCTGGTTTGAAAATGTATACAGTCTATTGTTGAAATGACTGTAAAATGCATTTAGAACTCAGGAGGTTAACTTTGAGATGCAGTTTGACCTCATCAGGCTTGTTTGCAAAACTTCCAGCAGGAGGCCAGATTGGGACACAGTGTTCTGTTTGCAAGCTTGAGCAGGACAGAAACTGACAAGAACTCTGATTACATTTTGTGAGAAACAGGATGTCTCTTAACTAGCTCAAGATGCAAAAATTAATTGCCAGGCAAAGAAAAGACTTCTTATAAAAGAGACCAATCTTTTGTTGGACGGGGGGTAATAGACTGATTTAGAGATACCTCAGAATAAGGACTTTGTTTTGTTTGAACTGCCTGTATAAAAGCCTATCCTGCACAAATTTATGTTTTTAATTTTACTGATAATAAAATGCTGTTTGCAGATTTTATGACTTCTCCTGCTATGCCTGTGCTTCCTGACCTGTGCCTCAAAAACAGCTGATTTCAGGCGTGGGACAGTATTGGTGACCCTGTGGATGCAGATGACACCAGTACCTGGTCCTCTTGCACAGTTCTTTCCCAGAACTTTAACATGCACAAGAGTATGTCTGCTTCCAGTCGGTAAGTCCCTTCACAGCTGTATCTCCCACATTAACATCCATTAAATACTTGCCCCAACTTGCTTAGGGACAATCTGCTCCAGTGTTACCCTCCTTATATTTTATGTGACAGGGCTGTATAAGATCCTGTCCCACTTGTTTTGCAGAAAGAGTTAAAAGCAAGGCTCTTTTGTATCCTCTCCTGTTCCCTCTCTTGTCTGTCTGATTGCACAATCAACTTTTCTTGTAAGACCTAGGAACTGATCACTCAATCTCACAATTCTCCCTGCCTTCAACTGCTGTTTCTTATTGCTTCCACCTTTTCTTCCCTCTTGCTTATCGGTAGTTATAAAAATATACTGTATGTCAATCTTTATGTGAAACTGGGTTCTCTGGTCTGAAAATGTATATCGTTCTATAGTTGAAATGACAGCAAAAAGGTATTTGGAACTCAGGGGGTTAACCCTAAGATGTAGTTTGACCTCCTTAGGCTTCTTTGGAAGACTATCAAGCAGAAGGCCAGCTTGGGACATAGTGTTCTATTTGCAAGCCTGCTCAGGAAAGAAACTCACAAGAACTCTGATACATTTTGTGAGAACAGGATGTCTCTTAATGAGCTCAAAATTAACTGCCAGGCAAAGACTTTGCCTATGCTTCCTGACCTGTGCCTTGACGACAATCCCCTAACACCGAATGGAAGGGAGGAACAATAACCACAGACAGGGCAGAAACCTCTGCACAGAAAAATAGCATTTGTGACAGATAATCACCACGTGGACCATCCAGTCTGACCATTTTCCCTACCTAAAGTATCACAGCAGATTCCACTTGGTCTCGAGCCCATTCTCCCTTCCTTCCTAATAAGACTCCCTTTATGCCTATCCCATGCATTCTTGAACTCCACCACTGTTTTTGCCCTTAACACCTCAGCTGGAAGACTGTTCCAGGAATTCACCACTCCTTCTGAGAACATGTACTTCCTCACATCTCTCCTGAATTAAACCCCTCCTTCATAACATGTCCTCTTGTTCTTGAGCATCTCTTCTTCTGAAAACTACTTCTTTCCAGTACCTTACTTACCCCAATGAGGTATTTAAAAGTCTCTATAATACCCCCTTCCAGGGTGTACATATGTAGGTTCTTTAGTCTCTCCTCAGGGCTTCTGATGCAGACCCTGCAACGTTTTAGTTGCCTCCCTCTGGACCACCTCCACTCTGTGTCCTTCTGGTGATGTGGTCTCCAGAACTGGACAAGTACTGTAGGTGGGGTTGTACCAGCGAGCAGCCATCTATACAGAAGCAACAAGACTTCCTCCTTCTTCTGACGATACACCTCCTTATGCACCCCAGTATCTCACAACCTCCCAACTGCCTTGTCGTACTACCTGGCCACCTTTAGGTCATCAGATATGATCACCTCGTGTCTCTTTCCTGCTTGGCGTCATCAATACCACTCCACCCATTTTTGTACTCTGCCCGGATTTCTGTTCCCCAAGTGCATTACCATGCACTTTTTCACACTGAAACCCAGCTTTCATACCTTTGACCACTCCTCTAGTTTTCTCAGGTCTCTTCTCATCCTTTCCACCCATCTTTGGGTGTCCATACTGTTCATCCTCCACTGCCTTAAGTTTAAAATAAATTTCTAAGGCTTTCTTGCGATGTCTCCATGTAGACTGATTAAAACCCTGGCAAATGCTGCAGGCCTTCACGTCATGAGAGATGCCTAAGCAGCGGATGTAAACCATTGTGAGTGTTGATCTTGTATATCTTAACTTCACTGCAACAACAGCAGTGGAATAATTTTGTCAGAGGCATAAACAATTGCTATATTTAAAAAAAAAAAGAAAGAAGCAGTAGTATTAATGATACTTGCGAATTTTGACAGCGTTCTTCAACTGCGGTAGACCGACGAACAGTTGACAGTGGGAGAAAGAAGTGAGACATGATAAGGCCAACCACGTTATGTAGGCAGTGACTATGCACGTCAACATGGGTAGCACCACTTAGCAAAAGTTTCTGGATGGTCCTGACGCCAATGGCTTACAGTTCCATGATGTTGCTCAATGGAAGGAGATACCCTCAAAGAAGATCACATTTTATGACTGTTCACATTCTGTAGAGACTACTGATGTAGCTGGATTATGATTCCTTTTTTTCAGACAGACCACCATACTGGTGTTACCATAAAAAACATGTTTGTTTACAGTCCTTGATCAGTTCCCACTGCCTCTACCCTGGACTTGGGAACACCTCGAAACACAATCTAGTCATCCATGATGCAGTGGCAGGAGAGGAGACTATGGCATCCTGTGTGGCCGCACTGTTTGACAGTGTTCCTAATATTCAAGAAGTATGCAAGAGAGTAGACCAAGGATCTGAAACAATTAGCATGCATTTCAGCTCTACTAAGAAAAGTAGATAAAACAAACAGCAATGAATTTTAAAGAAGGTATGAAATCAGAAAATGTGGGTTTTAAAATAGAAATAATATGATGCAAAAAGGGTTGACAGTGTTCTTTTAATTTAGGGACTGTTGTAAATTCAGACGTATCAGCTGCACAGTCTATCCTACCATAGTTGCAGATGGTGGTTGAAGCTGGCAGGAAAAAGTCTTTAAAAAAAAAAATGACTCGCCCTACCCAAATTGTATAAACAGTAAAACCTTAGGCATAAATTAGGCACACTCACACTCTCCCGTCAGAGTCTGTTGTGCAGTTCAGAAGTATTTAGACTGCTAAGTGGTGTCATATGACTGTTCTACCTGCTAGCTACTGCTAGTGCCTGTGACTATGGTTACTGTCTGCATGCTGTCAATGGTCCACTGCATCGGCGTGTCACCTGCCCACGTTGCCCACTTCCCCTCCTTCCCTCCTCACCAATCAATGTTAGTTTATGAAACCATGTCCCTTCCCTTCTCCTCCCGTCCCCAACACGTCACCATGACTCGCCCGGTCCACTTCTCCCAACCGCACCCACCAAAGCATAAGACCCATTCACCTGTCCCTTCTCGGTTTCTCCCCTACCCATGCGGCACCAAGCATCATGGCCCCTCCTCCTCCCACCCATGTGGTACCAAACACCATGTCCCTTCTCCTCCCCTTGTCGCCCTGACTCCCCAGTCCCCTCCTGTTCTCACTGCATCTTTCCTCTGCTTCTCCCCATCTCACACTGCTGCTTTCGCCCACCAACTCGGAATCAGACTCCACTGACTGAGACCATATTTATCAGAGTTCATGGGTTAGGGCTGGATCGGGAGGGGGTCTTGTTTCAAAAGAACAGGTTGCCCTACAAATTCAATCATATTAGCTGCACATAGACTCTCCAGTTGGTCTCTCCTATCATAGCTGCAGATAGTGGTAACAGCTGGCAGGAAAACCAGTAATTTAGAAACAAATAAGTATCTCCCGTGCCCAAAATGTATAAACAGTAAATCCTTAGGCACAAATAGGAGAGGTACTTTTTGAACACTGCACCCAGGAATTTTATTTTGTAATATTTCTCTAGACTACATGACTGGGGTGCTATATTTCCAACTGGGGATAATGCCATCGCTCTCAAAGTTCTCATGTCACCAGAACTTCTGCGGTATCATGCCCTTATAATAAATGGGGAGCGTTTCTCCTTAAGCAAACCCAGTTATAATTACGCCATTATAACCTGTGGTTTCTAACGGCAAACACACACACATTTCCTGTGTTCTGGGCATGAACAAACTGCCGACAGAGGGATTATCTCGTCACCACCAATGCCACCACACAGACCTATTCATCACACAGGACATCCTGGTTCTACTGCTTGAAACGGACGGTCAGTAAAACTTACCAGCTCTCCCACTTCAAACGGACAGCAACTAGCTCAAAAGAAAAAGTGAAGCCGAAAACAGCAGTTCAGCCCGACTATGGCTGAACTATTAGTACTGCTTCAGCTCCCCTAGCAACACACCAGGCTAAAAGCACAGTAAGAGAGTGGGGTGGGGTTATGATCACAAACTTCTGCTGGGGGTGGCGGTTGTGATCACGAACTTCTACTAGAGATTTTACATCAGTTTTAAATCAATGCTGCTTTAGTACTATAAACAGCAGCACTACGTACTGGACACACATTTTATTTCTTATTTTTCATTTAAATGATGGGGTGAGAACGCTCCCCAGCAATTATATAAGATAACACATGGTGGGAAGAGTGCAAAACTCGTTTAATACTCACTCTCAATGTCAGACGCTCTGATAAACCCCTCAGGGTTTATGTAGCATCCACACCTCGGGTGGGCATTACATTCTCATTATGCACTTCCTCCCCATGTATTATTCTATATGTTATACACAGTTCCCTATCGATTACCTATTTGTAATATCAGATAACTGGGCTCTGCTGATGCCAACAGAGCTGTTTTGTGTTGGTGACTGGAGTCCTTATGATCAGAACTACTGCTGTGTACTATTCCACGGTACCCTGAAGAACAGTATCAATAAAACAAGAACGTAAATAAATGGGATCATTTCGTACATGGCACTAAATCCGACCACAGCATTTTCCAATGGGTCCAGCAGCTGTGCTGCTTGGTGCAAGAAAGACTGTCTGTGTAGGAAGTCTTTGGATTACAGGCACTATAGAGTCACATGGAGGCATGTGACTATTTTTTAATGACAGCGGATCACCGGGAATGTTTTGATGGGCACTTTGCTGAATCCAGCTGCTTTGCTGACAGGTTTCTGAAAACCTTACCAGTCAGGCTTCTGCATTCTTTTGAGTTCTTGTCCAAGAACAAGTAGTTTGGAATCTGACAATTCCAGTTTTTCTAGCCCACGAATGCAGGTACCTTCAAATCATATGCACAGACAGAGGAATGCTCTGTTTAGAATGTGGCGTTCTTTCTGTACACTGCATAACCCTATCACCAGCACCTTACTGAAGAATCACAATGAAACACCCCTCCCACAACCACTGTAGTTAATGCTATGATGAAAAGGTACAGATTCCTTTTTATTAAACAAACCTAGGGATTTCACTGTCTGAGAGACATCCCGACCATGCATTAAATCTCTAATAATGCACACCCTGTTGTGGCTTATACTTATTTTGTGCGTCTGGCTCCACATGACTGAGCAGTGGAGGACTGCTCTGGCACACTGGTGATCGGGTTCACATCCTGAGCCAGGAACATCAGAAGCAGAGGCCAGCAGGAAGGGCTTACAGCATCCACTCTGATACTCTCCTCTTGGGGTGGGACCTAAGTGCACTCTCCATAGCAACATCTAGGGGTGGCCCTGGCTGAGCCACAGGCAGAACAGTGACCAGGAGCTGTCTGGCACCCTCTCCACTATGGCATTCACAGCGTGAGCTCGCAACCAGTCAGGAAGTGGGATGGGCTATAAGAATGGGGAGAAAATGCCTTCTGGCTGTAGCAGTATGACAGCTAGGTAATCACCACCCACGTCAGATGGCCATCCAAAAAGCCATCCGCTTCCTCAGTGCCATCACTCCAGAACAGACTTTCTCCTTTGCTGACTAGGACGTGGCCATGCCGAAAGGCAGAAGGGAGCCCAACCATGGGGGCAAACCATGGTTATCCGGAGGGTTGGGGATAGAGGAGGTCCAGAATGACTAGCAAGTGTCCACGGTGGGTAAATGGTGTGTAGCATGTGACCTAATGTAAGCACTATTGAGAGGAACTTCCTTACATCAGGCTGCCCCCAAATTTTCATCAATATTCTCAACTGTATTTGACCACCCATTATTTAACATTCACTCTTCTCGTCATTAAAATGGACCAGAGTAACTACAAGCTGGTCAGCCTGACATTGGTGCTCGATAAGGTCCTGGAAGCCATTGTTAAAGACAGAATAATGGAACACTTGTTTGAGGCCAAGGTTCTTGCCTCTCTCAGCAAAAAAACGACATGCAAATATTATAAATACACATGTCACACACTGTGTTTTTGGTTTTCTGATGGTCCCTGACATTCTGCTCCATTTTTCCGGCCAGTTTATGGCCCCTGAGGTAAGCCATTCAGGCTTCTTTTACTGCTTTTGATCTGTTGGAATTTTCCCAGATTGCATCCGAGAATAATGTGAACAACTCAGTCAGGGTCTCAAGAAGAGTAATTTTAGTAGAAAACCTGTAGACTGAATCACCATATCAATAAGCTAAACACGCCCTAACCACTTATGCGATAGAATTCAAGTGTGGTAGGAAAGACAAGGTGGAGTTAAATAGGAACCCAAGATATCTGTAGCTCAATAACTACTTCCAGGGGAGATCCATTAAGGAGTACAGTCACGGGTGATGCTATGGGTTTCAGAGCACATTGGGATCCAATGAGCATGCAATTTGTTTTTTTCTTTTATACTATTAAACAGTTCCCTTGAAACCACTGGGACACTCCATCAAAGTCCAACTGAAGCTGAATATGCAAAACACCAAGGGATTTTATGGGCACAGAGTACTGTAGGTCATCTGCATAGAGCTTTACTGAACCGACTGCAAGCAAAGGTGGTTAGGGTTCATAAAAGAGTAATGGGACCCAGGTTAGATGCCGAGGAACACCAGGTAATAACGTCAACTCACAGAGGTAGTCAGACTGGCAACAGCCCATAGGGACTAGATTAGCGGATCCCTCAGTTGTAGTCAGTGATGTTGAAAGGGCTCAGTAGGTAGCATACTTGCATATAGGGCAGGAAGATCAGATGGTTGTGGGTTCTAGCCCCACACCAGGTACTTGGATAATACTCATAACTGACACTGTAAAACAGTACAAAGGGTGCTTCACAATGGAGTTGCTATCCTTCAGATGAGACGTTAAGCCATGGTCCCTTCTGCCCATCTCTGATCACTGTCCAGGTGCAAGTAAAAGATCCAATGGCACTTACTGATGAACAGCAGGGCAGTGTTTTACTGAAATTTAGAAATTCAATACAAATCAACCACACAGAAATATCACCATAACAGAAACAAGAAAAAAAGGAGAAAATCCAATACATTATTTGTATGACTGAGTCCCAAGTCTAGAAATAACCACATAGGGGGACAAAAAGGAAAAGAAAAATCAATGTGAGGGAAGGGAACGTACAATAAAGGGTACAACACATCATTTTTCTTCCATAGACCCTTTTTTTTGGCATATCTGAGATCAAAAGCCTCATCATATTTGGGAGACCTGTACCATCTTAACAGGTTTTTATTCTGATTAGGTGGTTGCTAGTCTATGTGTTGTCAAAGCACAGATCAGGAAGCATAGGCAAACCAGGAAAAGTAATAACATTTGCAAACAGCATTTTATTATCAAGAACAATAAAACAAAACTGGGCTTGATAGCTCATATACAGGCAGTTCAAACAAAAGAATGTCCTTCATCTCAGGGTATCTCAATATAAATCTCAGTCTCTCTAAACAAACATTGCACTCTTTTAAAAGATGTTTTCATCTAGTAATTGGATTCTGCATCCTGTTCTTGTTAAGCTACATCTCCTGTTTTCACACACTGTACCAAGCTATGTCAGTTTCTTTCTTTTTTTTTTTTTTTTATTTATTTAGTATGCTTTATTTCACCCTCGTCCAGCCTGGCCCTTTCAGTCTCTCCTCCAGCCCCCTTACCCCACCGTCTCTAGGACTTACCCAACTGGCCTACAGTGCCTCACAGTTTACCCCCCAAAAGGGACTCCTGGGACCCCACTTGCCTGGGAGGAGTTTAGCTCGGATGCAACCAGGGCACCCAGCAGGCAGCTGCAGGGCCTGTGAGGAAGGTGGCATCCTGCAGGCTGAGAGTTTTCCCTTTTCTCCCCAGGGAGGCGTGGCATGCAATAACGTGACGGGCGTGCACGCCTGATGTCCAGCATGCCTCCCAGCCAGATACAAGCCTGGCGGTTGGCCCCCTGGCCTCCACAAGGGTTTAGTACCTCACCAGCAACTTCCACACCCTCCCCCCAGAGGAGGAAAGCTCTCCTTGGGACACAGGATCCTCCTGCCCCCGGCCAGCCCTCCGACTCCTGAGATCACTTCCGATCCCAGGTTGTCAGCATCGCAAGCGGTAGTGCTACTGCTGCGCCGGCAGGCCGGCTGTCAATTTCTTTCCTGTGACCAGTACATCCAGTCTTCTCAACAGGTGCAGCCAATTAACACATTGTGTCCAGAGCTGGTTTTCCTGCTAACAGCTCCGCACACAAACTTGTGGAAGGTCAAAATGTACCTCAAGGTTAACCACCTCTGTTCCAGATGACAGAAATAGCTTCCTGCATTCATTTAAACAGTGCTGTATAACTATTTACATTTGTAAATCAAGAGATCCCAGTTTCAAATGCAGATTCGCATATATTTTTTTAACCAAAGAGAAGCAAGGGGAGAAAGAAAGAAAGAACAGATACAGCAAGCAAATAAAGGGAGATAGGAGGAAACTGTCAGACCATCTGAGTGGCCAGTTCCAAGGTTCCACAAGGAAAAACTGATTGCACAATCAGAAAGGCAAGAGATAGACAAGTGGCAGAATCAGAGGACACTGAGTAGATTCTTGCTTTTAATTCTCTCTGCATAACAAATGGGACAAGGTCTTATTCAACCCTGTCACACTATGCAGCTCCATAATGTCACAGAGGCATAAGTCAGGAAAGCACAGGCAGACCCCCAGTGGAATGGCCCTTAACTGTACCAAGAAATTCCTTACCATACTTCCAGTAACAAAAGACAATGCAACTGGCTAACCTCTTAAACCTCATAAAGACAGTACAGACAGTACAAACAAACTCCTCTATCTGCATCTCCCTGGAAAAGCAATGCTCTCATTATACAAGATGTTTTTCTGCAGTTCAAACTCTGCATCCAGTTGTTGCAAGTTACATCTCCTGTTTTCACAAAGTGTATCAAAACTTTTCTGATTTGTCTTCCTGAGGCCAGCCTAAAGAGCACATTTAGTCTTAAAGGTATAACAAAATAATACATTTTGTCACAGAACTGGTTTGCTGTTGACAATTCTGTAAACAACTTTTGGAGATCAAAATGCACCTCAAGGTCAACCCTGTGTTCCAGATTGTTATCTTTTCTAACAAACCAAAAAGCTTTCTGCAGTTATTTGAACAATATAACTATATACATTTGCAAACCAAGGGATCCGGTTTCACATAAAGATTCACAAATATTTTTTAACCACAGAGAAACAAGGGAGGGAAAGAAAATAGAAACAGCAAGTAGAAACATAGAAACAGAATTAGGCAGCGATAATAGGACCACTTGGCCCACCCAGTCTGCCCATTTCCTAGCTAATGGATAAGCTGCAGATCCTAGTTAACTAGCAGCCTACTTTTTCCTACCCCATCCCCTAGAATTGCCTTATGACTGTCCCATGCATGCTTGAATTCCACCACTGTTTTTGACTCAACAACCTCCTCCGGAAGGCCGTTCCATGCATCTACAACCTCTCTGTGAAAAATACTTCCTTACATTACCTCTGAGCAGCCCCCATCTACAAATTGTGCCCTTGTTCTTGCACACCTCTTTTCTGAAAGATGCTACCCTCTTGGACTTTGTTGATTCCCTTGAGGTACTTGAAAGTTTCTATCATGTCCCCCTCGCCCTCCTTTCCTCGAGGCTATACATATTAAGCTCCTTAAGTCTCTCTTCATATGTCTTCTGGTGCAGACCCTGCACCATTTTAGTTGCCCTCCTCTGGACAGCTTCCACCCTATCTATGTCTTTGCAGAGATTGGGTCTCAGAACTGCACACAGTACTCCAGATGGGGTCTCATCAGCTGTCTGTACAGAGGGATAACAACTTCCTGTTCTCTACTGGTGATGCCTCTCCCTATGCATCCCAGTATTCCCCAACCCTCCTTGCTGCCCTCTCACATTGCTTGCCCACCTTTAGGTCATCTGATATGACTACCCCCAAGTCCCTTTACATTTTTGTTGTTGTTAGTATCTCACCCCTCATTGTGTACTCTTCCCCTGGGTTTTTGTTTCCCAGGTGCATTACCTTGCACTTCTTAGCACTGAATCTAAGCTGCCATACATTTGACCATTCCTCTAACCTTGCCAAGTCCCTTCTCATCCTTTCCACCTCACCTTGTGCATCAACTTTGTTGCAGATGTTTGTGTCATCTGCAGAGAGATATACCTTTCCTTTCAGTCCCTCTGCAATGTCGCTTATAAAGACATTGAAGAGGACCGCTCCTAATACTGAACCCTGCGGTACCCCACTAGTAACCCTCCTTTCTTCAGAGTGGACTCCATTTACTATTACCCTCTGTGTCCTATTCTCCAGCCAATTCTTTACCCAGGCTATCATCTTGGGACCCACTCCCAGGCTGGCTAACTTGTATATTAATCTTTTGTGTGGGACTGTGTCAAATGCCTTGCTAAAGTCTAGGTAGGCATTGTCCACAGCCCCTCCCTGATCTACTACTTTGGTCACCCAGTCAAAGAAATCTATTAGATTCATCTGGCATGACCCTCCCGCTGTGAATCCATGCTGCCTTGGGTCCTGTGCCCCTCTGGCCTCTAGGTACTCGACAATTCTTTCCTTCAGAAGTGATTCCATAATTTTCCCTATCACTGAGGTTAAACTAACAGGTTTGTAGTTTCCGCTTCTGCCCTGCTCCCACTTTTGTGAAGTGGAATCACATCTGCCCTCCTCCAGTCCTCAGGTACCACCCCATTCTCCCATAATTTGTTAAAGAGGGTAGTCAGTGGTGTCACTAGTTCTACCCTTGGTTCTTTAGAATTCTGGGATAAATCCCATCAGGCCCCATTGCTTTGTCCACCTTCAATTTTAAGAGTTCTTTCAGAACCCTTTCTTCTGTAAATGGGCTGGTATCAACTACTGTATCCAGAGTGTTTCTATTGTTTGGTTTAGGTATCTCCCCCTCTTCATTTGTAAATACTGAGCAAAAATATTTGTTTAGTATCTCTGCCTTTTCACCGTCACCCTCTGCCCACCCTCTTCCCCTTTATTAAGCCTCACTATCCCTCCCTTGGTCTTCCTATGCTCCCTGATGTACCTATAAAAGGTTTTATCCCCCTTCTTAACTGAGTTGGCTATCTTTTCCTCGGTTTGGGCCTTTGCTGTTCCGACTGCCTTCCCAGCTTCCTTTTGCTTTAACTGATACAATTCTCGATCCTGCTCCTTCTGTGATTCCTTGTACTTCCTGAATGCTTTCTTTTTCTCTTGAACCTTCACTGCCACCTCCTTTGAGAACCATAGTGGTTTCTAAGTGGAGGAAAGGAAATAATGGGGAAACTGTGGGACCACCATAGTGGCCAATTTCTAGGTGCCACAAGAAAAATGTGATAGTGCAATCAGACAGGCAAGAGTCAGAATAGGATAGGACAAAAGAGATCCTTGCTTTTAACTCTCTCTACATAACAAATGGAACAGGGTCTTACCCAAGCCTGACTCACATAATTTCCGAAATTCCTGACTGGTTAGAAGCGTGAATTCATTATTACAGAAATGTGTTCGAAAATGCTCCAGTCACACTGATAAGACCATTAATGGAATCTGTTCTTGCTGACTGCATTTACACCTGCCCATAAATAGAATTTAATACCTATGAAAATTAATGTAGAGTACTACTGTCTGTCATACGAATTAATTTTGGAAAACCATGGTAATCACTTACTCACAACTTCACAAGTAACTGCTGAAATCTGTGGAGCGGCCCATCTGGTTGCTATAAATTGTCAAAATTATTGTGCATAAGAGCAGGTAATAAACAGATGGTCTTGGGTTTCTAATTTTATGGTACAGCCTTGCCTCAACAATATCTTTCTATAGTTTGCTTGTGACTGTCCTGCACATAGCACAGTTATGTAAGAACTTACCATAACAGTAGATCTTCAAGAGGATCTCCTGCAGCAGTCTGTAGCCGCCAGGCACTATGATCACACAGAAACTTTCTAGCTAGCAGTCTACCAGAGGGGGCCCGCCCCCCTCCGATGTCAGCCCCTGACGTCTGCCAATCCTAAAAAGGTGGGCAACCCCCATACCTTCCTTAATTCTCCTGCCAGAGACCAAAAGCAGGATGCCATCAGGGGAAACCAAGGAGGATTCCGAGGTATCCCAATAGCACAGAAAGAGAAGCACAAAGGCACACCCCTATGGAAGAGGAGAGCGAGAGAGAGAGAGAGACAGGAAAAAGGAAAGGAGGGAGGGAAAGCAGGGCCTACTGCAAGAGATCCTCTTGAAGATCTATTGTTATGGTAAGTTCCTACATAACTGTACTATTTTACTTACTCTTGCAGCAGGCCATCACCAGTAGGACTGAGTCCCAAGCAGTTCTGACAACTACAGACAGACTGTCTGGGTGGTAGGCAAAACCGATGGCCTGTGAAAGGAGGCACAGAAAAACAGTTAGGCCAAAGTTTGGCCTTACGCCTAGAGGCGATGTCCAAACTGGAATGTTTGATGAAGGTGTGGACAGTGCTCCAAGTAGCAGTAGCACAAATATCAGCAGCTGATACATTTCACAAACAAGCTACCAATGTGGCCATACTGCCGGTGGAATGGCCCTTAACCGTACCCAGAAATTCCTTACCATACTTCCAGTAACAAAAGACAATGCAACTGGCTAACCTCTTAAACACTGTTTGGATACTAGGGAACCCTCTATCCCAGGGGCGAATGAAACAAACAACTGATTAGACTTCCTGGAGTCTTTGGTCAAGTGTGTACAGCACCACAGAATTCTGTGCACATCCAAGGTATGGAGCAATGCCTCCCTTTGACTGGAATGCTCAGGAAAATAAACAGGCAGGTGGATGGATTGATTCAAAGTAAACTCTACCACCACCTTAGGAAAGAAACTTACGGTTGGTTTGCAAAGACACCTGTCTGTGAAAAATCAAATAAGGCTCCTTACATATCAGGGCCTGAAGCTCAGAAATCCTTCGAGCAGAATTAATGGCAACTAAAATAAACCTTTCCATGACAGAAAGCGCAACTTGCAAGATGGCTCGGTTCAAAGGGAAGCAGCGTAAGCTTTTCCAACACAAAACTGAGGTCCCAAACTGGTACAGGATGACGGATTGGAGGCTTCAAATGCAGAATGCCCTCAAGAAGGTGCAAGACACATCGAGTTGAGCCACTGAACAACCATCTACAGTAACATGGCATGCAGAAATGGCAGAAAGATGTACCTTAATCAAGGAGTATTGTAGACCCAAGTCTGAAAGGGACAAAATGTATTCCAGTACCTAATCCACTGGACAGGTGAAGGGATCCAAATAGTGCGATGCAGCCTAAAGAGCAAAGTTCTTCCATTTCTGAGTAAGTGGCCCTGGTAGAGGGCTTCTGATCGCCACGGGACATCCGCCACTCGGGAGACACCCCAAACCTGGCGATAGGCTCGTCTTCAGGAGCCACGCATGGAAATGGAGGGATCTGAGGTCCAGATGGACCAGGCGGCCCTGCTCCTGGAAGAGCAAGCATGCTCACAGGGGCAGGGACTCTGGGGGTTCCACTGACAGCTGCTGAAGCAAGGGGAACCAAATCTAATGAGGCCAGAAGGGGATGATGAGGTTCATAGTGGCCCCATAGAAATTGAAGGCAGATAAGGACCACAAGGCCCATCTAGTCTGCCTGTGTACCCTACCATGTACCCTACCTGCATTTAGCTGCCACTTGACCCTACTTGGTCACCGGCTGCTTCTTCTCCTTAACCCCTCTAGGGTTTCCCTTATGTCTATCCCATGCATGTTTAAATCCCCCCACTGTGTTTGCCCCCACCACCTCCTGGGGCAGGCCATTCCAAGCATCCACCACCCTCTCCATGAAAAAATACTTCCTCACACTGCCCCTTAGTCTACCCCCTTCCAGTCTCATGTCATGCCCTCTTGCTGTTTTAGAGCAGCTTCTCTTCTGAAAGATGCTGCCCTCCTGTACCTTATAAATCACCTTGAGATACTTAAAGGGCTCTATCATGTCTCCCTTCTCCCTCCCCTCCCCTCCTCCAGAGTGTACATATCAAGTTCCTCCTACCTCATATGATCTGTGGTGCAGGCTCTGCGCCATTCTGCAGGGCCTGCACCACAGATCTTCCAGCTGAAACTTGATCAGGACCCTCTGGAGGAGCAGGAAGGGAGGGAAAGCATAGAGGAACCTACCTTTCCAAGAGAGGGACAAGGCGTCTCGCCAGAAAACTCCACGTCCTGGATCTAGCAAGCAGAAAAGTGACAGTTTTACATTGTGTGGGGACGCAAAAAGATCCGACTCGAGATGACCCCATCTGTCAAACAGGCGTTCGACCACCAAGGACAGAAGCTCCCACTCCTGGGCTCTGGACCGAGACCGGCTTAAGCTGTCCACCAGGACCTTTTGGTCACCAAGAACATGGACGGCAGAGCACTCCAGAACATGTTCTATGGCCCAGTACCAGACTTTCATCACTTCCCTACAGAGAGGATAGGAATGAGTACCCCCAATTATTTATGTAATAAACCACGCACATGTTGTACGTCTGAATCAAAAGCAGACCCAGGGACAGCAGCGTCTGAAAGGCCTGAAGGGTGTACAAGACTGCTTCCATCTTCAGAACATTGATGTGGAGTGTGCTCTCCACCTTGGTCCACGTGCCCCAAGTTTGATGGACCCCCAGGTGAACCCTCCCAGCCTAGATCTGAGGCATGTGTCATCAGGACCTGTTGAGGGGGAGGAATACAGAAGGGAACTCCCTGAAGCAGGTTGCTGGGATTCAGCCACCACAACAGTACCCTCCTGACTGGATCTGAGACCATAACCGGTTGATCCAGGGTGTGTGTGTGTTGGTCTCACTGGGCTCATACTGAGGGACTCTAATGTACAGCCAGGCAAAGGGAACCATGGCAATGGCTACGGCCTTGAAGTCACAGAAAGGCCCTTACTGGAACAAAACAACTGGACTAAAGATGATGGGCCTGGTCCATCAGGCACTCTGTTCTTTCTGAGGGCAGGAAGACCATCCCCTGAACCATGTCTAGCACTTCCCCCATGTACTGGAGATGTTGGCAGGAGGTTAGAAAGGATTTCGGCATGTCGATAGTGATGCCTGGAGCCTGGAACAGACTGCAGGTATGTGCCAGGGTTTGAAGGAGATGTCCCTTGGACAGGGCAGCTAAGAGCCAATAGTCCAGGTATGGGAAGATGCCGAAACCCTGCTGTCTCAAGGCAGCTACTACCACTGCCAGGCATTTGGTGAAGACCCTGAGTACTGAGGACAGACCAAAAGGCAGAGTTTAAAACTGGTAGTGCTCTCCCTGGAAATGGAAATGGTGGGAGGGGCGAAAAGTACAGTTATGTAAGAAATTACCGTAACAGCAGATCTTGAGAAAGACTCTAGCAGTAGCTATTCACATATAGGACTAAGCCAACAGGCATCAGGACCCACGGAAAAATTTCTAACTAGTAGTCTCTGGCGAGGGACCTCCCACGGCAGGTGACCAGTGTCATGCGACGTCCAGTATAAAGGCGGACCCCACGCCCGCCATCCAGTTCTTTCCAGCCAAAGGCCAAAAGAGGCAAGATGAGAGAGAGGATATTTCTCCCCATGGAAATGAAGCAAAAAACACTTAGGGGACGGAGGGCCGGAAGGCAATACATACTGTAAGACCCTCTTTCAAAGATCTACTGTTACGGTAAGTTCTTACGTAACTGTACTATCTTACTTCGAGAGGGTTCTTGCAGTAGGCATTCGCATATAGGACTGAGTCCCAAGCACTCTGGAACAAGGAAAAACACTTGGGAGGAGGACTGTCATCCATAACATAGAACCTCAGGGCTGAAAGGGTCTCATGAAAGGAGACCTTGTAGGACAGCCAACCTGAAGCCTGCTCTACGGCAAGAGACAATATCCAAACTGTAGTGTTTCGTGAAGGTATGGAGAGAAGTCCAAGTTGCGCTGTACAGAGGTCTGTCGCTGACACATTCTTTAAACAAGTCATAGAGACAGCTACTCCTCTGGTGGAATGACTCTGACTTGACCCGAAGGGTCTCGCTTGTACTTGTCATAACAGAAAGTGATACAATTTGCCAACCATTTTGATAGGCACTGCCTTCTCTTTCGGATGAGACGTTAAACCAAAGTCCCATCTGCCAGGATTGGTGGTAGTTCAGGTGGATGTTAAAGATCCCATGGCACTTATCGAAAAGAGTAGGGGTGATTTTATTGTAATAGAAACATAGGTACAAACCAGTCATATACAAAAAAGGATTCCATAACATAAATAAAACAACATAACAATACATCCCAAATCATCAAATATAAAGACACCCACCAAGTACCCTAAAGTAACCCATCTATCCAAAAGCAAGACCCATAAAAGAAAAGAAGGAGGAGAAACAAAATGTAACATAAAACTGCAACCTGCTATTTATATTTGATGATATGTGAAAATCCTTTCCACCATTTCCTAACTTTATCTACAGTATACAATTGAGTATCTGTAATAAAAATCTTCCTCAATTCAGTTACTACATATAGATGAAACCCTTCTAATGAAGTCCTTTTTTGATATAGAACCCATTGACATCTTACTTGCCAAAGGCAGTACCGTAAACATGCAAGAAAGACTCTTAAAGTACCCTTTCCGTACATCCTTAAATTAGGAGGGAAGTTACCAATCACTAATATATCATAATTTAAACAGGCCAACCAATTCAAATCCCATTTTTTTGCCAAAAAAAGCCCATAATTTTGATGGAAAAGAGCACTGGAGAAAAAAATGTTCCATGGTTTCTTCCTGATTAATACATTCCTCATATGGACAATTCCTCTCTTCCTTAGCTTTATATTTAGCTGTTCCTCTTACATTCAACCTCCCATACATTATGAGCCATTGTACTTCCCACATATGAATCGGTAGCCTAGGATTATTCAGCTGATCTAAAATGTTAGGAATCAGTCCTGAAGGGCAATTTTTAAAGCTAGGTTGTAAGGGATATATAACTGTTACAAGTTCTTTATATAATTTCCGAGACGAATTCCCTTTAATCTGGTCTTTAGTAACCTGCCACTTATACAGCTTCGAGAACCGTTCAAAATATTCCGTAAAGAAAAATGAGGGGATAATTTAGGAACACACTGCAACCAAGCTGTTAAATAACGTCCCAACTGAGCTCTAAAAAAACTACACTCCTGATTATCTAATGGTGCTAAACACTGTTTCAATGAGAAGGAAAAAAATAATGAAAAACCAAAAACTACCGGGTCCACCATACCTAAACCCTCTTTTTCTTTTCCCAGGTAAGTAAAACACCTTTTTACAGGATTCAGCCTATTACCCCACAATAACTGAAAACAAATGCTATGAAGTCTTGTCTCAAATTGGGCTGGCAGGGGGTAAATGATAGCTAAGTATTGCAAGCATGGTAAAATAAATTGTTTTAACACCTGAATTCTCTTAAGTTTTGAAAATCTAAACTTCTTCCATCTGCCCACTTTTAATGCCACTTTATCTAAAACAGCAATCCAATTCTCCAAAAACCACACCTAACATTGTAAGAGAATCTGTAGAAACCTTTATAGTATTGTACTGAAAGGGGTCTGATAGTTCCCTCCCATTAATAGCCCTCTGGTTTTAGACAAATTAATTTTAGCATTAGACAAATTAGAATATAATTGAAAGATTTGAAAAAATATTCCCATTTGTGCCACCTCGGAAAAAAAAGACAAACATCATCTGCATATGCCTGCATGGTTAAGCAAGAATTTGTTAAAGGGATATTCACACCTTTCCACATAGGAGTAATGCTTACTGCTCTTATAAGGGGCTCCAAAGAAAAAATGTATAGAAGAGGGCTCAAGGGGCAACCCTGCCTTACTCCACTTCCCATGACAAAACCTTTCCCTAATTCTCCTCTAATTGCTGGATATACCAACGCAGAGGCATACAGCCCTTTTATTAAATGAAGCAATCCCTCTGGTACCCCAAAAAATTTTAAAGTTGTAAACAAAAAGGGGTGACTAACTCTATCAAAGGCCTTTTCAAGATCCAAAGATAGTAAACACCCTGCCACTCCTGTGTCATTCAAATGTTCAATGACATCTCTAATAGTACACAGTACTGACTGAATTCTCCTGTTCGGAAGTCCACAATGTTAGGCTGAGAAAATCACTATACTAGCCAAATTTTCAATCTATTATTAATCAAGGTTGCCAATATCTTATAATCTGAATTCAGCAATGTGACTGGTCTCAATTCCCAAAATCCCCTTATCCCTGTCTTAAAAATATAAGTCTGTAAACCTTCTGAAAAAAAACCCGAATTAAGTCACCTCTAAAAATGTATTAAAACTAAAGCCAAACCAGGGACTAATTCAACAACCCTGGTGAAACATCAGATTTTAAATTGTTTACTACCGCCTCTATCTCCAAAATAGAAAAGGGCCTTTTCATTCCCTCTGTCACCCTTTAAATAAACCTGTCTCGGGTGGGGCCTAAAATGGTTGATCTGTTGTAAAGAATGTGAATGAGTGAACTGTAATTCCTGAAAGTGGGTGGTTATAACATCTACTATGGAAACCACTTTATCCACTCTACACCCCTGTGTACTAAAAATTCTAAAGAAGAATGATCCTTGATTGATTTATAAATTCAAATGGATCCCCACTACCGATTTCCTCATGTGATTAGTTATCACAGCCTGCAAAGTTTTGCCCTGTCATATTGGAAACCCCTCATTTGTAACTCAATAGCCTCAATTTGTACAGAAAATCCTTTCTGGAAGAATCTGCTAACGTAAGTAAGTATTGTAATTGGGATCGTAATTTTAAATACGAAAAAAACTCCGAGTTCCTTCGACGGGTCCCATATTTTTTAAACCATAAAATACAATCCCTTTTTGTTTCTTGCCACCATACTCCCATATCGGTGTACAAAAAAGCCACCGATAGTCTGGCCTTTAGAATTAATCTAATAGAATTCAGAACCAGCTGATCTTGTAACGTAGAAATATTTAGCTTCCATCTTGTCTTTTGCTTTTCTTGACCTGTAACAACTCCTATCTCTACCTGCAAAAGAACATGATCAGAAAACTCCACTGGTACTGTAATGAAATGTTTTGCAGGGATTGTATTAGAAATAAAAAGATAATCTATTGTGAACCCCCTTTTTCCCTTAAAAAGGTGCCACCCAAACAATCAGAACCGAACTTTTCACAAGACACTAAATTTGCTATTCTAACAACGTCTTTTAAACAGTTGGAATCACAATAGGTTTTGTTGTTTGACCCCCTCTTGTTTGCTCCTACACTACAATTGAAATCTCTACCCCAAAGTATGGTTAAGGACGTAACTAAAAAAGGCTGAATCCCTTTCAAACAAGCCACCCGAGCTGCTTTCGTTTGGGGATTATAAATATTAATAAAACGAAAAATATTAGCTTCCCATTTCCCATCTATGATTAACACCCTACCCGGAAATAAATCTATCAATTTATACAAAACCAATTTATATGCATTAAAGAGAATCCCAACCCCGTCAGCCCTATCCACCCCAAAGGACCAATACGATGGACCCCATGGCCAATCCCTTTTAAAGGAAACAATTTGATCTTTAGACAACATCCAAGTTTCCTGTAAAAAACATATTGCAATCTGAGAATCATGTAGAAACTGAAACACAGCCCGTCTCTTTTGCGGATTCAAAATACTATGTATATTTACAGAGGCCCATAAAAAAACCATTTAATTATTTTAAAATGGACCAGAAAAAAAATCACTTATTTTTTTCGCCTTTTCTTTTTCTTTTCTTTATAATCATCCTAGGGGCGTTCAATGAATCATGTAATGACTTCTGGGAGTCTGTATCCCCAAATCCATTTCAGAATCCCCCAGAATAAAGCAGCATAGGAATTTTGTTTCCAAAGGCTCCGGTTCAGGGGTGGGATAGTTTAAAATTTCTACCAGATCTTCTGGGAGGTAAGGAAGGAGGGAGCAGTCTCAGCTACTGAATCCACATCTGAGCCCTTATAACATACTGGCTGTAAAAGTCCAGAAACCCCCACTGACCCTCCCTCTTCAATAGCAACTTTATCTGAGGCTTGAGGCCTAGTTTGGATGTCTACCACATGATTGTCTACAGTGCTCTGGGGTAAAGAAGGGGGCTTTAAGGTACCACCATCCCCTTGCTGCCTTTCTTTAGCATCTTGGGCTTTAGAAATAATCACATCTAAGTTACCACACACAGCCTTATTCTGTGTTGCCCATGGACAATCTCGAAAGGCATGATTTAGTTCTTCACACAGACCACACCTAGTAGCATTATTACAAAACATTGTGACATGACCAACTTCACTACAATTGTCACATCTTGGTTGATCACATGTACTAGAAAGGTGAGTTCTGGAACCACATCTATAACAAGCCCTGGGCTGGCCACTGTAAAAACATACCCCCCCATCCCTTCCCAGCAAAAAAGAATTAGGGATATGCTCCACACCCATGTGAGACTGTCTCAATTTCACTTTATATTTCCAACCACCTGTCCAGAAATGTTCAGAATCCAAAACAGGGTAAGGGTCACTCAGAACCTCGCATTTCTGGGATAGCCAGTAGGTAATATCCTCCACATGCACCCCCTCGTTTCTAAACATCACTGTGACATATTTAATCAATGGTTTTGTAAGGGAAATAACCAAAAAGGGGGTCCATAATGGTGAAAACTTTACCTGATTATACTGTTCCCAAAATAACCCCAATAAGGAGGGAGAATGAAAGCTAATATCAAAATTATCCTCCCCGAGATGTTAATAAAGGCAAAAACATCCCTCGGGAAAAGGACAATGACTTTTATCAGGGATTTTCCACATAATGCCTGTCCGTCTCTCTGTTAGCCCCCTTTATATCTTACACGGACTGCATCACGCCTGGTGCAGCTTCCGCTTACTTTGTGCAAATAATGCAGACATCAATGGTTTTACAACTGTAGGATCTCCCCCAGACTTAACTCCCTCAGGGCCCAGTTGTTCTTTAGGAAGTTCAGACAATACAGGTAAAAGATCTGTAACAACGTCTTTTGCTATAGTATTCTGGTCATCCCCATCTATATTACTTACTGATCCCTGCACCGTACATGGTTTCCACATAGGAGTGTGTTTATTCAAGTCCGGAGAGGAATCCCATACAGGATCAGGTGTCCAAACCCCTGTACCCAATTTTTTCCACCCAGCCGCCTCCAAGGCTCCCTGAGGGGACCAATTTGCATCGTGATTTGCTAAAGTAAGTGGAGTAGAAGGCAACCCTTCAGGAGTTACAGGGCTACCTATACCAACCTCCCTTTGTAGACTAGGGGCTATATTACTTTTTGTCACCGTATTTGTTTTTGAAGTACAAAAACTAAACTCAGTCACCCCCGTTTGTACATTGGCCTCACATTGATAAATTATAGGGTCCTCACGATTCAAACCCTCTACTCCCCCTCTCTTTGGGTTGAAAACGAACCCAGTCACTTTCTGCAGAGTTATTGTTGCAAAGGCCAACTTCGGCTGTACAGTACTCACAACCTCTACTCCAGTCCGAAAAACATCCCTTAAATCCACCTCGGAGTCTTCCTCCTTCAACCGCCCTTTCTGCAACGATCCTTCGATTGGATCAACCTTCTCCACTGTTGCACAACCCAATCCTTGTAATTCAGCTATACCATCACTACAGAAACTATCCGAACTGAACGCCGTCTCCCTGAGCCGAGCCGTAGATGTCACAACGCCACTTCGTTCCAAAACCATTTCCGCATTCCTAGTCACCAGAGATGCCTTAGAAGCCAGTTTTAAAGCCGTAGTACCAGAGAAATCAGTCAAAACAACTCCCGGAGCCTCCGCTGTATCAGCCTTTAAGGAACTCCCGACACGTGTCTTCGAGTCAGGTAAAACCTCTGTAGAAGAAACTGCATCGTGAAAAAATTCCGTGATTTCCACATCAGATCCAGTAATGTTCTCCAACTCCGTGTCACAACGCTGCACAGCGCCCACGCCAGCAGCAGACACAACCTCCACCTCCAAGCTCCCATCCGAAGTGGCCATCGTGCAACCAAGGCCAACTCCCCTACTGGCCACAGAGCGCCAGCAGAGTAGGGGAATTTCCCCGGTGTCCGGGCCAAACTTCTCATTCACTAAAAAATACCAACAGCTTAATCTGATTCAAGGTCAGTTGGCATTCATCTGTATCCCCCTCCCCCGGGTCGTGCCTGAAAATAGGCAGGATTTGTCTAGTGCACTTACCTGGTCAACAAAAACTAAATTAAAAAAGTAAATAAATAAATAAATGAGACAAAAAGCTGATCAGTGTTCCTGAGATCCTTAGTCCAATTGGTGTAGTATCTCAGGATTCTGTGAACATCCAAAGTATGCAAGAGGTACTCCCCTTGATTGGAGTGTTGAGCAAAGAAAACAGGAAGCTCAATAGATTGATTCAGCATAGATTCAACCAACGCCTTAGGGAGAAACTTAGGGTTGGTGCGTAGAGCCACACGTTCCTTGTGGAAAATCAAGTATGGGATTTTACACATCAAGGCCTGAAGCTTGGAAATGAGCTGAGCAGAAATGACGGCCACTGGCAAAAGCGTCTTCCAAGAGAGGAACTTTAAATCAGATGGACCAAGGTGGGCTCAGGGAGGGAGAGGGTGGTGGAACAGATGTGCATCCCTCCAGTTGTACCTCTCCACAATTCATATGCTGTTCTGGCAAAGAGAGGTTCCTCTATGGAGGCACCTGCAGTGGAGACCAAGGAGGATGCTGGGAACCTACAAAAAGGAGACCCACAGGAGGGTGGCATGAGACCCCCACAAGGGAAGGAAACAACTCCTGGTGGAGGACTCTATCATTAGGGGGGGTAGAAGTGGGGATGAAGGGGCTAGGAGGTAGGTGCCTGCCCGGCACCACAGCTTGGAGGGACAGGAAGCGAATCTTCAGAATCGCGGGAGCAGCTGCACGGGGGAGGAAGCTGGATGTCATTGTCCACCTAGGGACAAATTACCTGGCTGTTAATGGGATCAGAGCGGTGCAAGAGGAGTTTGTGGAGTTGGGGAAGGGCCTTAGACAAGTAGCATGTACGGTAACCTTCTCGGAGGTGCTGCCTGACTATGGCAAGGATGATACTAGGGTATTCCGCACCATGGGATTTAATGAATGGTTGAAAAGCTGGTGTGGAGCTCAGGGTTTTGGCTTCATTGGGGACTGGGAAGCCACCTGGAGGGATGCAGGCTTATACTGGCGTGATGGTCTGCACCTGTCCGGATGGAACTAGGATCCTAGGTGACAGGTATAAATGTTTCGTTGGCAAGCATTTAAACTGGCCAAGGTGGAGGCACTGAAAAGGAGCAGGGAAATCCCATCCACCCCCCCACAAAACACAGCAGTCAGAAAGGTAAACAACAAGGTAGAGAAGTCAGTAGGGAGCAGGACAGGGATAAATGCAGAAAAAGGCGGTAAGGGCAGGGATGAGGCGAAAAGGGGTAATGCCATAAAAAACACACGGAAGGTGATGAGTACCAATGCCCGCAGTCTGTGCAACAAGCTCCCTGAACTAGTGGCCTTGATAGAAGAGGGATGCCTAGATAATGTGGTAGTCACTGAAACACGGTACATAGAGAACCATGACTGGGATGTCAACATACCAGGCTACACAGTCTACAGGAGGAACAGGGTGGGTAAAAGAGGAAGAGGAGTAGCTCTCTATATAAGGGAAGGGATTAAAGCAACAGAACTAAAGAGTAAACAGGAAGTTGATTAATCACTATGGGTCACCCTGGAGACAGGAAATGGCACCACAATCCGCATGGGGGTTGTGTACAGACCCCCATCTCAGGGGGAGGAAATGGACAAGGAAATGACAGAAGGCATCCTTAAAATGGCAGAAAAAGGGGAGATATTGTTGATGGGGGACCTGAATATGCCAAATGTTAACTGGAGTACCTTTGCTGCAGGCACATCCAAGAGTAGGGTCATTCTTGCTGCCCTACAGGGGGCATGCCTCAGACAGCTAGTGTTGGAACCCACTCAGGAGGGAGCAATCTTAGACTTGGTACTCTCAAATGGGGAAGGAGAAAGGATCTCAGATTTAGAAGTGGGTAGCCATCTGAGAACAAGTGACCACCAAACAGTGTGGTTCACCATAAACACAGCCATAGAGTCAAGCCATACAAAAACAAGAGTATTGGACTTTAGGAAGGCTACCTTTGGGAAAATGAGAGAGTGCCTCAGAAAAGCACTAGCAAACGGGCAAGAAGGAGGGGTGGAGGAACAATGGGGAATAATCAAAACAGCCATCGCAGAGGCAACAAGCCTTTGTGTGAAGCAAAACAAAATGAAGGAAAAAAACACTATGGTTCTCAAAAGAGGTGGCAGGGCTGGTTAAGGAGAAAAGGATAGCATTCAGGAAATATAAGGAAACACAGAAGGAGCAGGACAGAGAACTTTATCAGTTAAAGCAGAAGGAGGCAGTCAGAACAGTAATGGCACAAACTGAGGAAAAGATAGCCAACTATGTTAAGAAGGGGGATAAAATCTTTTACAGATATATTAGGGAGTGAAGAAAGACCATGGGAGGGATACAGAGACTTAATAAAGGGGAAGGAATGTGGGCAGAGAGTGACAGTGAAAAAGCAGGGATACTGAACGAATATTTCTGCTCAGTATTCATAGCGGAAGAGGAGGAGGAGGTACCTAAACCAAACAAGGGAGAAACACTGAATGAGGGGGTCGATACCAGTCCATTCACAGACGAAAGGGCTTTGAAAGAACTCTTGAAACTGAGGGTGGACAAAGCAATGGGGCCTGATGGGATTCACCCAAGAATTCTAAAAGAACTAAGGGTAGAACTAGTAACACCACTGACTACTCTCTTTAACAAATCATGGGAGGATGGGGTGGTACCTGAGGACTGGAGGAGGGCAAATGTGATTCCACTTCATAAAAGTGGGAGCAGGGCAGAGGCAGGAAACTACAGACCAGTTAGTTTGACTTCAGTGGTAGGGAAAATGATGGAATCACTTCTGAAGGAAAGAACTGTTGAGTACCTAGAGGCTAGTGGGGCACAGGACCCAAAGTAGCATGGTTTCACAGCAGGAAGGTCATGTCAGACAAACCTAATAGATTTATTGACTGGGTGACCAAAGTAGAAGACCAGGGAGGGGCTATGGATATGGTCTACCTAGATTTTAGCAAGGTATCTGACACAGTCTCACACAAAAGATTAATATACAAGTTAGCCAGCCTTGGAGTGGGTCCCAAGGTGGTAACCTGGATAAAAAAATGTCTGGACAACAGGACGCAAAGGGTAATAGTAAACGGAGTCCACAGTGAAGAAAGGAATGTAACTAGCGGGTACCGCATGGTTCAGTACTAGGACCGGTCCTCTTTAATGTCTTTATAAGTGACATTGGAGAGCACCTGGAAGGAAAGGTATGTCCCTTTGCAGATGACACAAAGATCTGCAACAGGGTTGATACACAAGGTGGGGTGGAAAGAATGAAAAGGGACTTGGCAAGGTTGGAGGAATGGTCAAACATGTGGCAGCTCAGATTCAATGCAAAGAAGTGCAAGGTAATGCATCTGGGAAACAAAAACCCAGGGGAAGAGTACACAATGGGGGGTGAGTTAATAACAACAACAAAAATCGAAAGAGACCTAGAAGTAATTTCTGTACATCAGATGACCTAATGATGGGCAAGCAATGTGAGAAGGCAGTAAGGAGGGCTAGGGGGATACTGGGATGCACAGGCGGAGGCATCAACAGTAGAAAACAGGAAGTTATTATCCCTCTGTACAGTTAGTGAGACCCCATCTGGAGTACTGCGTGCAATTCTGGAGACCCCATCTCCGCAAAGATATAGACAGAGTGGAGGCTGTTAAGAGGAGGGCAACCAAAATGGTGCAGGGTCTGCACCAGAAGACATACGAGGAGAGACTAAAGCAGCTTAATATGTATACCCTTGAGGAAAGGAGGGAGAGGGGGGACATGACAGAAACTTTCAAATATCGCAAGGGAATTAAAGTACAAGAGGGTAGTATCTTTCAGAAGAAGAGATGTGCAAGAACAAGGGGGCACAATTTGAAGATAATGGGGAGACGGCTCAGAGGTAAAGTTAGAAAGTATTTTTTCACAGAGAGGGTTGTGGATGCATGGAACAGCCTTCCTGAGGAGGTTGTGGAGTCAGGGACAGTGGGAGAATTCAAGAATGCATGGGACAGGCATAAGGCAATTCTAGTGGGGGGGGTAGGAGGAAGCAAGCTGTTGAGTAATTAGAATCTGCAGCTTATCCATCAGGTAGGGAAATGGGCAGACTGGGTGGGCCAAGCGGTCCTTATCTGCTGTCAAATTCTATGTTTCTATGCCGCTGCTGGCTTGAAGGGAGGCAGAGTGAGCTTCTCCAGGATGACATTCAAGTCCCATGGAGGGGCAGAAATGCAAACGGGGGGTCTCACACGGAGAACCCCTCTGACAAAAGTCTTAGAGACTTCCAACTGAGCAAAGGTCCTGTCTCCAAAGGGAATATAGTAAGCTGAAATAGCTGCCATATGGACCTTTAACGAGGAATGGCAGAGACCCAGATCAAAGAGGTGAAGCATGTAATCCAGGACTTTGCTGACTGGGCACGAGAAAGGCTCAAAGTCTTTCGAGTTTGTCCAGATGGAAAACAGTTTCCAACTCATAGCGTAGGTGGACCTGGTGGAAGGCTTCCTCGCCTCCACCAAAATGTCCACTACTAAAGGAGAGACTCCAAAGTGGGCTTTAGCTACGTCTGCAGGAACCATGCATGGAGATGAAGGTATCTGAGACCTGGATGAACAAGGGTCCCCTGATCCTGGGTCAACAATTGTTGTGACAGAGGAAGAGGTGGTTCTTCTGAAAACTGTTGCAGAAGAGAGAACCAAGCTTGCCTGGGTCAGAAGGAGATGATGAGAATCATTCAAGCCACTTCCGATCTGAGTTTGTTCAGGACCCTCGGAATTAAAGGAATGGGAGGGAAGGCATAAACAAATCTGTCCCTCCAACCGAGAGACAGAGCGCCCTGCCAGAAGGAGTCTCACCCTGGAGTGAGCGGCAAAAGGCGGGCTAAGAGGTCTATCTGAGGTGTCCCCATCACGAAGATGTCACTACTTAATCTGCTGATCTAACCCCATTTGTAGGACCTGGCTGAGGACTCCGACTGAGTTTGTCTGCCAGTGTGTTTTCCACTCCTAGAACGTGAACTGCGGTGAAGTGAAGGTGATGCTGGGATGCCCCATACCAGACTCTCATCGCCTCCTGGCACAGGGGGTAGGAACGTGTTCCTCCCTGTTTGTTGAGGTACCAGACTACGCACATGTTGTCTGGATGAGGAGGTGACCAGGGAGAATGAAGGGAAGAAGAGCCTGGAGGGCATAAACAACTGCCCTCAGTTCGAGCACATTTATGTACAGATTTTGCTCGAACCTGGACCAGCTGCCCTGAAGTCCTGTGAGACCCTAGGTGGGCACCCCAACCTTCCCCTGACGCATCTGTCGTCAATGTCTAGGAAGGAGGAGCGATGCAGAAGTGAACTCCCAAACACAGGTTCTCCTGATCCATCCACCAGTGCAAGTCCCTGATCATGGGATCAGATACTAGCACCTCTTGGTCTATATTGTCCCTGGTCTGGTCCCACTGTAACCAAAGCGTCCACTGAGAGATCCTCACATAGAGCCGAGCAAACGTCCTCATATGGAGCCAAGCAAACGAGACTGTCGGAATGGCAGCCGCCATTAGCCCGAGGAGTGACCTGGCTCCGACTCTCCTGCGACCAGACAAAAGACAACCCAGATTCCGAAGGGTCTCGACCCTGTCCGTAGGCAAAAAGGCTTTGCCCATGGTTGTGTCCAAAATCGCCCCTATAAATTGGAGACATTGGCAAGGGACCAAGTGGGACTTGGCCTGGTTGATGGTAATACCCAGGCTGGTAAAAACCTGCAGGGTAAGGGAAAGGGAGTGCAGGAGTTCCTCCCTGGATGGGGCCGCCAGAAGCCAATCGTCCAGGTACGGGAATACCTGCATGCCCTGGGTAAGCAGGTGGGTCGCTACCATCGACAGGCATTTGGTAAACACTCGGGGTGGCCGAGGAAAGACCAAATGGGAGTGCCTTGAATTGGCAGTGGTCCCCCTGAAAACAAAAATGGAGGTATTTGCAATGGGAAGGAAGGGCATATGGGGATATGCAGGTAAGCATCCTGCATATCCAGAGCACATAGCCACTGTCCCGGCCGAAGTAATGGTAGAAGGCTCTGTAAGGAGAGCATTCAGAAGCGTTTGTACTCCACGAACATGTTCAGGGAGCTGAGGTCTAGAATCTGCCTCAGATCTCCCATCTTCTTTGGAACTAGGGAAAAATGGGAATAGTAACCCGTCCCCCAAAGATGAGTGGGGACTGGCTCTATCGCCACCTTCAAGAGAATGGAGATGATTTCCTCTAGAGCCAGAGGAAGATGTGTGGGGAGTATGATGACTGAGGGGTGGGTTTCGGGGCAGTTTCTGCAGAAAATCTATTGAGTGTCCTGCCGAGATCAGCTGGAGCACCCAAGCGTTCCATGTTATCCTCTCCCAACCCGGCAGATGGGAGGAGAATATCCTCCCTACCGGTTCCTCTGGAACGGCCAGAGGCAGAGGGAGACGCAGGGAGTCAGGAGGTGTGGGACAGCGCAGCAGCCGAGGCTCCCGCGGGTTTTTTGCTGGGGGGAGTCCTGGTTGCTGGAGGGGCCTGATGTTTGTTGATGCGCTTTCCTTGAGGCTTTTGTCTTAGTCAGGCTTGCCAACGAAAAAGGATGCCGCTGCCCTTGACGGGGTCTGTACATAGTCCGGACAGACTTGAATGCAGTACTCTTCTCTTGCAGTTCAGTTATGATGTCCTTGACATCACCCCCGAACAGCACCGAACCCCTAAAGGGAGCATCCTGTATAGCGGCCTGTACCTCATGGACCAATCCTGACACGTGGAGCCAGGCATGACGCTGTAGGCATACGGCCAAGGCTGAGCTCCTTCCAGCTGTGTCCACCGCATCGTAAGTGGCACAAAGCATGTGCCTACAGGCTGAGTGAGCGGAACGGACTAGATCTCCCAATTCCTGCTTAGTCTGTGACTCAGGAAGAGAGTCCCACTTGGATTCCACCTGGCTAAGAATGGACTTCTGGAATTTCCCCATATGGGCAACATAATTGAGGGCCCTGATGCCTAGGGTAGAAGAGGAAAAGATCTTCTTCCCGTACTGGTCCAGAAGCAGGGATTCCTTGTCAGGCCGGGACGAGCTCAGATGTTTAGAGTTGAAGGAGCGGCTGTGGGCGGCGCTGATGACAACCGAATCCACCTTAGGGTGAAGGCTGAGAAAGTCTACACCCTCAGGAGCCTGGTACAGTCTGTCCACCTTCCTCAGAGGGGGGCTAGTGCGGAAGGTTGTTTCCAGATGGTGGAAACAAGATCTGCGTGAGGCTCTATCCAGGGTGAAATCAGCGTAGGAGCGGTCTCGGGCAGATCAGATGAGCAGTTATTTTTTTTTTTTATCACCACTGTATTTTTTCCTCCTATGCAGCCACCACTCTGCCCTACATCCAGCTCCGTTCAGCTTCCCTACAACCCCGGGTGCCCCACCGACACCAGCTGGCATATGCTGCTGCACCGCGAGAGGACCCCCTTGGTCCCTGGCCAGGCCAGGATCCAATACTGTGTTTCAGGTCACCCCACGCCGCCGGGCTCAGGAAGCCGCCACTGCCGCCGCGCTGTGAATGCTGCTGTTTTTCCTCTGGTTATTCCACAAGAGTGCAGATGTGCAATGACATCTAGCACTGACGTGCTGACGTCCGCTGCACTCCTCCCTCTATTGCACCAACTCTAGCAGTGTCTCTGGGCTTCCCCAAGGGCCGCTGCAGAGTGGTGGAAACCTACGTCCCTCCCCAGGATAGGAAAGCAGTCCTCTGGACGCTCAATCCTATCCTCTCCTACCGACCCCTGACAACTCGAACTCGCGTCCGAACCCTGGTCGCCAGTGTGGCACGAGGTGTGGCATCCAGCGCCTCAACCCTCAGCACCAACGGACCGGCCCAGCAGCGAGTTTTTTACACTGTGGGTTTGACTCCACTGATTGCCACTGGCACGGTTCCTGTATCATCCTTAATAGCTCCAAAAAGGAAGGGTCCTCCAGAGGGGACTTCGGAGGATCCCTCGGCCTTGGGCATTCTGGAATGTGGGGCTCGCCTTCATGGTAAGAGTGGCCAGACTCAGAGTCCGAGTCAGATGTCTCTGAAGAAAGAACTCCTTCCTGGGAGGGGGGCACGTGTTCTTCCCGCCTCAGGTGCCAGAGGGTTCTCCTCTGGTGACAGGCAAGGGGGAAGGGGTCTCCCGTCTCCGATGTAGGGGGTCCGCTGTAGGGACCATCAGGAGATGACTCTCTGCCTCCTTGGTGATCTAAGCCCTGGTCTCAGCCCACCAGGAGGTCAAGGTCTCCTTCAGACCCGCCGGCAGCTGTAGAGTGGGCGGAGAAGATGGGGGATACGGGTAATGAGGGTACCGATAACAGAAGTATCCGTAGCCTGATGGGGGGTAGGCCGGCGTCGGTACTGCAGCATCGGATACTGAGGGGCCGGGTACTGCGGTACTGGGTATTGTGGTGTCTGGTACCCTGGCACCAGGGGCTCTGATGGAGCAGAAGGACCTGACAAAGACCCTGCTGGCGGGCCGGAAGGAGGAAGCGTCAGGCCTGGCGTAGGTATACCGTCGAGCGGGTCCGACAGTCCTGACGAAAGAACAGGTCTTCCGTTGTGCAAAGGGACGCCGGAGGGCGGCGTCGGGTCAGCCATTGTCAGGACCGGCATCTGAGGGTCTGGCGTCAGGGGCTGGGGGCAGATTGGGGGGGGGGGGACCCTGACGGCAGCATCTCAAGGTCTTCGGTTTCAACCGGAGAAGGAGGATTAAAATCCCCGGTTGTCAACAGAGGGGATGTGGGGACCTCAGCAGGCAATGTGGTGAGTCGTTGCGGAGAGCCTGGGGCGTCAGAAAGAACAATGGGGTCTAGCGTAGGCCTCTTGACCGGGTGGTCTTCGGAGGAGCTGGTGGCTGACTTATCGGACTCCCTGTCCGAGGAAGGCCGCGAAGGGAGTGGTGGCCTTGTCAGAAGCGGGTTTGGCTGGGCATTCACCCGAGGAGGTGAGCAGCTTAGCAGCCTTGTCTGGGTGGGCGTCAGTGGGGCCGACATCTGACTTACCGGACCCGCTCTGACCGGAAGGCCACAAAGGAGGAGCGGCCTTAACGGGAGCGGAAGCCTCCTTTGCCACGGAGGCTCCTGAAGGGCGTGAGCCCGACGGGAGGGGCAACACCTTCTTGGTAGCCACCAAGACGGCCGTCGAAGAGCGATCCCCTAGAGGGGATGATACTTAAGGGATGAGACTCCAGCAGAAGTCATGGCTGCTGTGGAAGAAGACTCCTGCTCCCGGTGCTTCTCCTTGTCACGCTTCTTTTTGTGGCATTCGGGGGAAGTGGACGCCTGCCTAAGCTTTTTTTAACTTTTTTTTCCATGGAGGCCATTTTCTTCTTGAGGAGATGGGCTTCCAGGGACTGCAGCCTTCTCTTGCGGGTAGCCGAGTTGAACTTCTGGCAGTGCTGGCACTTCTCCCCGGAGTGGTCTGGGCCTAGACAGAAGAGGCACAAGGAGTGACGGTCCTTGTGTGGAAGCTGAGAACCACACGAGTTGCACTTGTTTTTATGCGATTTGGAGGGCGTCGGGACGACATACACAGCAGATGTTTGTAGAAATGTCGATAAAATAAGAGAAAAAGTTTGAAAGAGTTGGAAAACTTTAAGACTGATGAACGACTAATGGGCGCTTTGTTCTACCGCAAGGAACTTTCACAAGCCGATGGCGAGTTAGAACTGGAAGGCAGGCATGGGGGACCGCCCCTTTATACAGACATCGCATGACACCGGTCACCTGACATAGGGGCAGTCTCCCTGCCAGAGACTGCTTGCTAGAAATTTTTCTGTGGGGTCCTGATGCCTGGCGGCTTAGTCCTATATATGAATACCTACTGCAAGAGCCCTCTCGAAGTAAGACACCTTGTTATGCAGGCAAGCATCCTGAATAGCCAGGGAGCCAGTCCAGTCCCCCTAATGGAGCAGGGGCAGTAAAACCTGAAGAGTAACCATCCTGAACAGGTTCAGCTGGCTTAAGTTCAGGATGGGCCAGAGATCTCCCATCGCCTGGGGACCAGGAAGGAGTGAGAGTAGAGACCCCTGTCCTGCTGAAACTGCAGGACTGGCTCTATGGCCTTTTTTTGAAGTAAGGCCTGAATTTCCTCCCAGATTAGGCTGACGTGACCAGGAGGGTACAAGGACTAGCCTGGAGAATTTTCTGGAGGTTATTCTATGAATTCTAGCATGTGACCATGCTCGATGAGCTGCTGCAGCACCCAAATGTCTGTGGTTATCTCCCTCCACTCGTCCAGGTGAAGGGAGAAGCGACCCCCTACAACCGCCTCCTGATGTTCTACGGGGAAGGGGGTTGGCAAGGAATCAAGAGGTGGGTGCAGCCGCAGCTGAGTCAGCTGCTACACCTCGGGTGCTACGGGTGACAGCAGGGGAGGGAGTGGGGAGAGCTGCCCCTGCTTTACACTTGCCCTGAGCTTGGGGGTGGGGCTGGGCTTGTTTGCGGGAAGAGCGACAAAAGGGAGCCCTCTGTCCCGACTTCATCTAGGTACGAAATGATACACCAAGTGGACAGATTTGAGAGCCCATCCTGAGGTCTGCAGTTCGGAGATGAGATTCTGCACATCTCCCCCGAAAAGTTTTGAACCCTTAAAGGGACGTCCATTAAACTAGACTGGACGTCCAGGGCGAAGCTGAGACCCATAGCCAGGAGTGGCGCCTTATACAGAGGCCTACGGCCGGTGCCTGGCCAGAGGCATCTACCGCACCATAGGCAGCCCCGAGGACGTGGGTACCAATGTCTGAGCCAGTTTTGAGTGTCTGCAGCTTGGAAGGGTCATCTGGTAGAGCTAGGACCTCCTAACTAGCCTTGCCCATCTGATCCAGCTGGCAAGACTCCCTGTCTGGGGGCAGGGAGCTGAGGTGTTTGGGTCTCTTGGTGTGGTCGTGTGCAGCATTGATGACGAACAAATCAGCCTTGGGCTGTTCGCCAAAATACGACTTGCCAGCTGGGGCAAGGTAAAGTCTGTGAGCCTTTTTGGATACCGCTGGGACTGTGTGGGGAATGGTTCCAGGCAGCCAGGCTGACATTCTGATAGGAGTCAATGATTGGGGGGACCACCAAGGGAGGGGCACTGGGCTGACATTGGTAGACAACTGACGCCACTCAGGGTCCTATTCCTCGGTTTCCCATCCCATAGTGGCCTGAACGTGCCTCATGATGGCCATAAAGGTGGGGTCATCTGAAGGGGGATTTGGGAACATTGCCCAGGGCCTCTTCCCCTTCTGAGGAGTCTGAGGTGAGAGAGGAAGACTCTTTACTGACACTTTCCTCGACATCATCCACATTGTCGTCTCCACTGTCCTCAGGCCAACGATCATCCAAGCGGCCGGTTGACCTGGCATCAGACCATCCCCCAAGGGGTGCGAGGAGCACTAGGGCCCTGCCTAATAGGGGCCGGAGGAAGTGGGTCTGGTGGGAGGCCTTGAGGGGGCAGGGGTCAGTTCCCTCAAGATGGCAACCTACATCTGCATGAAGGATTATAAGGCCGAGATGAGACCATGGTAATTGACAGGGACCGGTGCCGGCCCCTAGGAGTCAGGTAGATTTAGACAGGTGTAGGTCCCGCAGGTGTCAGGTTTGGGTAACCCAGCACAGGTTCCGCTGGTGCGGGATAGGGGTAGACAGGCACCGAACCCGCAGATGCCAGCATAGGGTACTGAGGCTGAGGTACTACAAGTGCAGATTGTGGCAGGACAGGTGCCGATCCTGCAGGAGCAGGTTGTGGCAGGATGGACATCAGCTGAGATGCGGCTAATGCAGGCACGGTGGGCACTGGTTGTGGAGGGCTGGGCATAGGCCTCACATGAAGGACAGGCAGGGCCGGCATAGGTCCCACTGGCTGCGCTGGAAGGAGAACAGGTGCAGGCCCAGCGGGCATCGGCCAGGGGAGTGGCGGAGGAGGAGCCACAGGCGCCAGAAGTAGGAAAACAGGCATCAAACAGGAGGGCAACCCACCCCCAGGTGAAAGCTAAGGAGAGACCGGGCTCGAGGAGGCACCGGTGTTCTGCAGCATCTGCTTCTGAGAAGGAGGCAAAGAACCAGCGCCGGCCGCAGAAGAGATGGGAGTAGGTGTCGGGGGGGGGGGGCACTAGGAGAATGGTATCCACGCTGACCAAAGAAACTCTGGCTGAGCCGCCTGACTGTGCACCCACTGAGAATAAGGGCTGAAACAGTACAGGCTGGGGGAGCAGGATACGAAGTACCCTGACCCGAAGAGCTGCCACCCAGGGGAGACCCAGGCAGGTGGCTGGGTGACCCAGTAGCCCTGTCGGAGTGAGGATGTGCAGGGCTTAAGAGGTCCACCATCCCCCAAAGGAACATATTCCTAGCTACAAAACTTCGATCAGGAGGTTCTTCCCCCAATATTTAAGATGGACCACGTTTCTTTTGCTGGTTCAATGGGGAGTGAAACAGTTCTGCATAGAAGCAGCTATTTTCTCCTCCATCTTTAGGTTCTTTCTGAGGAGGCTGCCTAGAATTACCTAGAGTTCCTGTATGGGACTCATCTGCTGTTCTTGTGCATTAGCTGTGCCAGGTTTGGGGGGGGGGGGACGAAAACCAACTCCAGTGTCTGAACCACTAGCTGAGGTACCAAAAATGTCCTCCTGTCCCTCAGCTGACTGTGGGTCTGGTTGCGTGATCTCCATGTCACCAGTATCCCCTCCTGATGAAACAGGGTTTACAATCTCAGTATGTATCCTCTTCCTCTTTCACACTCCAACCCTCTGCCTCTTGCACTGGCAGGGCTCCAACACCAGCTCCTACATAGGCCGATTATTCACAGGACACACATTTTGAGCACAGTCCAGTTTCAGGTGCTGTGTTAATTCAAAGGTGAGGATAGTTCAATTGAAAAGTTACTTCCCTGTGTCTGCCGAGGTCTAGAAGGCCCCACATTCTCCTGAACTGTAGAAGTGCCGTCATGCCTGTGTTTGGGGTCACATGGACCAGCTCAGGATCATAGACTGTAACTTCCCCCAGATCAGCAGCATGCACTAGCCCTAAAGATCACCAAGGTTCATCTTCTCCCTGCTTTGCCAGCCTGCTTTTCATAGAGCTTCCTCTATGGTAAGCCCAGAGGCTGAAAGTGCACCCGGGACTGAGGACTGTTGTAAATCCCTTCATGGCATTTTGCTGAGCCGAATCTTCACTGAACTGCCAGTCCATCCTGTAGGTGTGCTGATGTGTTCAACTGCAATAGCGCTCACCAACACAGCTTCTGACACTGTGTTCCGCTCCCCCCCCGACACTGCTTAGCCGAGTGTACCCTGGTGATTCATTGTCCTGCTCAGTGACAGAGGAGCAGGTGTGGTTCATTGTAAGGCCTCTGTGACTTACAACGGAGTGTGGGATCTTCATATAGGGCTGCAACGGATACAGAGTACGCTTTTCAGAGAGCTTCACAAGGGTACTTGGGTCTGTTGTAGCAGCTGACACTGATAGAAGAGTCACACCCACTGCTAGGGGAACAGCTGGTTTATCTGACAGCTTATATAACAGCTTCAGTCCTTTGGAGCTGGGTGCACCATATGCTGAACATTTTTACCCTCATACATCGTTGCTGGCAGAAGTTTTTTCTCTGCATCTGCCCAAATGAGTCCAACATCAGCAGCCAGGGTTGTGGAACCGCCACTCCTTTCTACAAGAACCTCACCGTATTGGCAACCTCCCATGGATTTCATCCTCTCTTCCTCTTCTGCCAGCAAGGCCAGCAGGCAAACTTGTTTCTTCTGGTATGCTTCTTCCAGGGTATCCTCAGCAAATACCTCCACCAGGTGCTGTAGAAACTGCTTTCTCCAAAACTATAGCATCAGCTCTCTGGCGAGAGCCACCCTGCACAGCACTGTTCAACTGGACAGGAAAGGGAGCAGGCACTGATGGCTCCTCTATGCCTCCAACCCCTTGGGCTTCCTAAATATGGTGGAGAGGGAGGGATTCACCTCAGCCAGTGCAGCCATGTCATCGTCCACTCCAACCTCTCCAACTCTCTCCAACAGGAAGCAGACAGCCCTCCTGTCGAGGAGAAAGGGAGTTTCCCTGGTGTCATGGCCAACATTCCTCCATCAATTAAACAGGTCCATGTACCCACTTCCCAGGATGTACCTGGAAGCAAGATATCACAGCTTAGTGTGCCTTTCCTGTTAAAAAATGCAAATAAATAAGAGCTGCAAGTTCTAAGACTTCTCTCAGATTCTTCCATCCTGTCCCAGTTAGCAGAGGAAGACAGCCCATAGCAACTGACTACAGGGACTGAAAAAAAAACAAACCAAAAAAAAAAAAAACACAATTTTTCACCAAAATGCTGCGAGTTGAGATAAAGCATTAATAAGACATAACCCTACGTAAATTATGCCATACCACTAGCCCCCCTCCCAGGTTGTCTCATTATCGCAGGAATGCTTACCAAGCTTAATATCACCATCCAGTGTAAGGAGGATATTGCCGGCCTTCAGATCTCTGTGAATTATCTTGTTCTCATGCAGGTAGCTTAATGCCTCTAGGGTTTGTTTACAGACAACTCGGATCTGGGGCTCTGTAAGAGGTCGCTCAAGCTCTGAAAAAAACAGAATGAAACAATTTCAGAAATTCACCTCTGTCCTGAGAAAAAGTTCTCACATAAAATGCTCAAACATTTCATCTCATACACGCATTTGTTTTAATTTCACACCTATTTATTCTTATTAGAAGACCCTCTCTCTGCTAAATTCCATTTTAAGCCTTTTCATCGCGACTGCTGTACATCCTCACTCTATGGTCTTCACAACTGCCTCCTATTTAAACTTTAAAGTAGCAGTACTACGAAAAAAAATTGCGCTTTTTTGACAGTTTATTCCCTGTGCTCTGCTGATCATATACCTGGTACTCTTTCCCGCTGGCACTGTACGGACATGGAGTAATTTGCTCAGTTATTCTCTGCTTTTTTTTACATTTCTGCCACCAAGCATGTTGCACTGGAACCCCCTCTACTGCCAACTGCACATGTGTATGACTTTGCAGGGACATCGGGAATGGTCAGTAGAGGGTCCCACTGCTGTGGTCAAAAGACGTAATGCGACCTGAAGGAAAAGCGCAGCTGAAAATTAGTCCGCTGCCATATTTATTGTAACACCACAACAATTCAAATAAATTGCAAATATCTGAAAAAGTAAAGATGACTGAAAAAAAATATTTGCAGGTATGGAAACTGGAACTTTGGCTGCAAGATTACAGCCAAAAAGCAGAATTTTGATAGATCACTTTCTGATTTGTTAGTACTGTTGCTTTAAACTGTTCAAAAAATAGCTGCTTGAGTGCTCCTGAAAACAAGACCTTACCACCCCCATCCTCTGTCACCTTTACCAGATCCCTATCCAATACTGCCGCCACCATTAAAATTCCATGCTTGTTTTACAAATTATTCATGGCCTTGGCCTTCACACATTCTCTGACTTAATCACCGCCGTCTCTTTATTCTCTACTCTCCATTCCTTCACCTGTAGCAGAGTATTAAATAGGGCAAAAAAATTGATTACCAGATTTGCACAAGACCTTTAGTCTCCTTCTGATGTCATCTGATGTCACCTTCTTGTGTTTCTAATTAACTGTAAAAATGCACAGCACTTGGAAAAAAATTAATCAGCAAATTAAAACTACTTAACTTTTATGTTTTGATGGGATAAACGTGAATAAAATGTCAAAAAATGTTTAGCCACCAAGTACTGTGCAATTCAGAAGATGGTCAGCATCACCCTCTGGTTTGCATACATTTTGCTATGCTATACCAGCTATTTAATACCACGTGCAGACTTCTTTCTGTCTCTCTTCTTTCCCACTCAACCACTGGTGGGAAGTTTCTTCAGTGGCTTCTATGATCCTGTTGTCCATAACAGCCACTATCCCTTTCTTCTTCTTAAAACTTAGGCCAGGAGAGCATATGCGAGTCGAAAGGTTCTATGTCTAACCTTATCCAAAATGGCTGCCATGAGCTGAATGAGACTCTTTTTTTTTTTTGTTATTCCTTTTTGTCTCCCTTGGCCCCAGTCTGCCTTACCTTGCATGCTGGCATCTCCTAGGTCCTCCGGCCACCGTCCCAAAGATCCCCAGCTCCCATTCGGGCCCACGGCAGGGTGGTGGACAGCGCCCTACACTCGGCCACCAGGACCGTATCCAGTAATGCGCCACGTGCCCTCGGAGCCGAGTACTCCCCACGGAGACAGCCATCAAGCCACCGTGACCAGTGCCATTTTCCCCTGTTTTGGTCTCCCTTCTTTTTTTTGCGTGTGGGGTGTGCAATGACACCAGTGGACAGGCGCACTCGTCTCATGCACCTCCGCGCCATGCCCCCTCAGGTTGCCTGTACCACTGCATTGCCCCCAGCCTCCACTAGAGGCACCAGCACACCGGCGGCTGCAAACCTCCAACCCCGGAGAAGGAGAGCAGTCCACTGGACGCTCAATCCCTCTCCTCCCCTGCCGACCCCCAACGACCCGGGCTCGTTCCCGAACCTGAGTCGCTGGCGTGGTGCGAGGTTTGGCGTCCAGCACCTCAACCCTCAGCAACACCGGGCCGGCTCTGAATGAGACTTTTAACAAGCCACCTTCCCCTTCAAATCCTACCTCTTTTCCATTACCTGAAATCCTTGCCTCCCTATCCAGTTTCCAGTTCAATGGTCCCATACACAGTTGCCTTTATAGCACTGCTGTTTTTGATTGCCCCCCCCCCCGCCTTCACAGCCAACACCAATGTTGGGTGACCTGTGTCCTCCATCCCTGGGAGCAGAGTGAATCATCACTATGCCAAAATGCATACAACCAGCTCCAATGTTGAAACAAAGAAACATAGAATTTAACGGCATATGAGGACCACTTGGCCCACCCAGTCTGTCAATTTTTCCCTGCCTATCCTATCTTGTCATCACAAACCATACTCGATCCCCGGCTCCAATTCACTTTGCTTCCCAGCTATGATTCCCTTGTGCCTATCCCATGTATGCTTGAAGCCCACCACAGTTTTCATTCCTGCCACCTCTGCTGAGACTGTTCCAGGCATCCACCACTCCTTCAGTGAAGAAGTATTTCCTCACATCTCCTAAATTTTTCCTCTTCCAGCTTCCCTGCATGTCCCTTCAGTTTTGTGCATCTTTTCTTCTTTTTTTGTTAAATATGTTTTATTGAATTCAAACAGCAAGACAGTTTAAATGTTTACATTCAATACGGAGTATGCAGTGGACATTTGTAACACCATTCAAATACACTGGCTGAGGCAGTTAGGTACAGAAGGAACCCATGTTCTGACAAAAACATTATTTCTACCACGCAATGGCCCTAAAGCCTTACTGAAAATATAACCTCTAATATGTAAAGGTATAGACAGGGAAAACTTTCTCTAACTGAACCCACACTCCCTTCAGGAACTTACAACATCATGGTAGAAGTGTCATCTTTTGAACTTATATATAGTACAAGACCCAGTTTTACCATTTAGTGCAAAACTGGTCTGACTGACAATGCCAATAAGCAGTGAGCCTTTCCATATGGTAAATATCCGACATAAATAGCCTGCCAAGGTTCCACAGAGAGCAGCTGGGTCTACATCCAGTGTTTAGTAATTGCCTTTTTAGCTGCAAGCAGATACACAAAAACTAGGGAGCAAGAACCCAGCAGCTTGGCAGCTGGAAGGAAAGACAGAAGGACCACTGTAGGGCTGATTAATTATAGAGGGAGCATCAGCTCCCCAAACTGAAGAGTCACATCCTGCCAAACTTTCCTTATAAGGGGGCAGTACCAAAATATATGTGTATGGTGCACCCTGTCATGTCCACACTGCCTCCTACAACAGCCATACGTAGCAGACAGGAATTTTGCCGAGACAGCTGGAGCCCGGAAAAAGTGTCAGTGGCATCTCCATGTAAATTCCCTCCTCCTTGTTGAGACAGTGATTTTCAGAGCAGGTAGAACATATTTTAAAAAAGAATGGAGTAAACCATCGCTCAAAGCAAGTGGAGCCAAAACAGAAATGCAGCAGCAGAAAAACAAATTAACACCATCATCCAGGAAAATCACTGCACAATTAACTGAAGCAGTAATTCAAGTCCAAGCCGTAAGGTAAATGCTGAGTGCAGTATTTATTGGTGCGAGGTGGAGGGCCAAGGCACAGAACGAGACAAACTCCCCGGTGCTTCTAATCACTTAGATTCTTCCTCAGGGGGCAGTGTTGCTAGGTCATGAATGGCCTTAAACAGGTCAACGAACAGCTGAGATAAATTAGTTAATAAATAGAACTTAACCCTGAGCAGCACTGCTGACCTCAGTTAGAAGCACATAGTTACAAAATATTAACATCTCCTTATCAAAATTGTCGTAAATATATGTGCTCAACAGTACAAAAAACCCCAAGGTGAGACACAACTATAAAGTGCAATAAGTCCGATGTATCAAATATTTTTTAGGTAAACATCGATGTCTGAGGTAACAATATAGGTCCTGAAAGCGCAAAATGTGAGAAGAAATTAAAGGTAAGAGGGAAGGGGATACTAGCAAAGAATGCTTCAAAATAGTACATAGGACAATGTGTATTCATTCTACTTAGTTCTAAATGTCCAAAGCAGAAAGTCTGGATGTCTTTCCTAATGGAATAATCAATTCAATAGGCGTTCTCCTTGCAAACCCCTTTTACAAATGATGCAGTGCAAGCTAGACAGATCGTAAAAATGGTTGCTCAGGCTGGGAGGCATCAAATGTGATGCGCGACCTAGAAAAAAGGGGAAAAGGGAACAAACAAGAAGAGAGAGAGAGAAGACCTGCATTAGACAAAACACCATATGTAGAAATATATATGAAACTCCACAATACATAATATATAATCATGTATATTCATCAATAATCGAAGAAAAATAGTTAAGCTGCCAGGATCAGCAGCTACAAGTTAAAAAAAAGATTTTAGTAGGACAATGTTGTATTTTTCTCTCTCTCTACGAAACAAGGTCAGAAAGAGCTGCCTTAATGTATATCACATACATAGATACATTGACAGTGTCGGCAGATAAGGGCCTATGGCCCACCCAGTCTGCCCATTTGAGCTTGTAAGTTCAGTTTATGTTTTCCTAGAAGTCTGTTGCCCCTTACCCCTGACCTCCAGAATTCCTTTATGTCTATCCCACGCATTCTTAAATCCCGTGATTGTTTCAGCCCCCACCACTTCCTCTGGCAGGGTGTTCCACTTGTCCACCACCCGTTCTGTGAAGAAATTCTTCCTCATGTTTCCTCTGAATCGTCCTCCCTCAACTTCATCCCATGCCCTCTAGTCCTGGAACATCTTTTAGCCAAAAATAGTGTATTCCTGCATCCTGTTCCTCCCTGTGAGATACCTGTATGTCTCTATCATATCCCATCTCTCCCTCCTCTCCTCCAGGGAGTACATGTTCAGTTCCTTCAACCTGTCTTCATAGGACTTGTGATGCAATCCATGCACCATCTTTGTTGCCCTCCTCTGAACCTTCTCTACCCTGTCTATGTCCTTATGTAGGTATGGTCTCCAGAACTGTACACTGTACTCCAGGTGGGGCCTCACTAGTGTCTTGTATAGCAGAATTATGACTTCCCTTTTCCTGCTGGTGATGCCCTGCCTATACATCCCAACATCTCATTTGCTTTACCTGCTGCCTTGTCACACTGTTTCCCTACCTTGAGGTCATCAGAGATGATAACCCCAAGATCCCTTTCCTGCTTGGTGCATGCTATATCCTCACCCCCCAACTGATATATTGTGCCAGGGTTTTTGTGCCCCATATGCATGATCTTGTACTTCCTTGCATTGAATTTCAACCGCCAAACCCCTGACCATTCTTCAAGTTTCTGCAGGTCCCTTCTCATTCTGTCTACACCCTCTGGTGTGTCTTCTCTGTTACAGAGCTTTGTGTCATCCGCGAACAGTGAAATTCTGCCTTCTAGGTCCTGTGCAATGTCACTGATGAAGATGCTGAATAGGACCGCCACAACACTGATCCCTGTGGTACCTCACTGGTCACTCTTCCCTCTGTGGAGTGACAGCCATTTACCACCACCCTGTGTCCTGCCACCCAGCCAGTTACCTACCCACCACACTACTGTCCTGCCCACACCCATATTCCCCAGTTTGTGTAATAGTCTTCTATGTGGCACAGTGTCAAAGGCCTTGCTGAAGTTCAGATAGGCCATGTCCACTGCCCTCCCTGATCCACCTCCTAGTCACCCAGTCAAAAATTCAGCGAGGCTGGTCTGACATGACCTCCCCTGGTGAAACCATGCCTTGGGTCCTGTGGTCCACTGACAACCAGATGTTCCACCAATCTCTCCTTCAGTAGTGCTTCATGATCTTCCCACTACGAGGTGAGGCTGAATGGTCTGTAGTTCCTGCTTCCTCTTTGTTCCCACTTTGTATAAGGGGACTATATCTGCTGTCCTCCAGTCTTTGGGTACCTCCCCTGTTTCCAGTGATCGGCTAAACAGGATAGCCAGAGGTTCAGCCACCACCTCTCTTAGTTCTTTAAGGACCCTGGGGTGCACCCCATCTGGCCCCATTGCTTTATCAACTCTTATTACTTCCAGTTCCTTCAGGACCCTTTCTCGTGTAAAGGGACTTGTGTCCATTTCTGCACCATTCTCACCCCTTGTACTCCCTTCAGACCCATTACCCTCCTCTTCCTCAGTAAAGACTGAGCAGAAATACCTGTTCAATATGTCAGCTTTACTGTGGTCATCCTCCACGCGGCCCCCATCCTCCCCCTTCAGTCTCACTATCCCTCCCTTTGTCTTTCTTTTTTCACTTATGTACCTGTAAAAGGTTTTGTCCCCTCTACCCACTGATTTTGCAATGTGTTCTTCTGTCTGAGCTTTGGCTTCCCTTACTGACCTCCCGGCTTCCCTTTGCTTCTCCTGGTACTTCTCCCTATCCCCTTCTGCCTGTGTCTTTTTGTATTGCCTGAATGCAATCTTTCTGGCTTTCACTTTCTTTGCTACCTCTTTGGAAAACCATAATGGTCTCCTCTTCCTTTTCCTCTTGCTAACCTGCTTAATGCACAATTCTGTTGTTCTTCTAATCCCCATTTTAAATACTGCCCTCTTGTTCCTCAACCCCTGATTCCTGTCCCATTCCCCTTAATGCCTCTTTCAAGTATCTCCCCATTTTCCCAAAGTCTTCCCCCTAAAATCCAGGATACGTGTTTTTGTGTGGTTTGGTTCTGCTCTTTCTGTGATTTCAAACCACAATGACTGGTGGTCACTGTTCCCCAGGTGCTCCCCCACTGTTACCCCCATCACACTGTCCCTGTTTGTGAGCACAAGGTCCAGTATTGCCTTCTGCCGAGTTGGTTCCATGACCAGTTGCTTGAAGGCACCCTGAAGGGAGTCCAGGATAAATCTGCTCCTAGTTGATGCTGCTGCTGGGATGCTCCAGTCCACGTCTGGAATATTCAAGTCTCCAACCAGTACTACCTCACCCTTGTCCGACATCCTTTGGATGGCTAGCATCAGCTCCCTATCTGTTTCTTCCTCCTGGGCTGGTGGTCTATAGACCACACCTGTGCGGATGGCTGTCCCCATTTTCCTTTCCAGCTTAACCCACAGTATCTCTCCCCCATTTTGTTCCTCCTGGATCTCTGTGGCCCTTATGTCATTTTTCACATACAGTGCCACTCCTCCTCCCTTCCTGCCTGCTCTGTCTTTTCTGAATATGTTGTAGCCAGGTACGGCCATCTCCCAGTCGTGGTTATCATTACACTAGGGTTTCAGTGATGGCCACAATATCCAGGTCTGACTGCACCATGACAGCCTCAGATCTTCCATCTTGTTGCTAAGGCTCCTGGCATTTGCACATGGCTTTCCATGATTTGACCTCCTAGACTGTTTGCTGTTCTCTCCAGCCCCTTCCTTGGTTGTCCTTTATCCCTGGTTCTCCTTGCTGTCTGCTCTTCTGCTGAATTTTGCCCCTTTTCTGCCTATCCACCTCTTGGGCACTAATCTCCATCTTTTGCACACTGCTTTGCAGAGATAGCCACTCCTCTGGTTCACTGGTTCCACTGCTAGCTGTGGGAGGTGAGCAAGTAGGTACCCTCCTTGCTGGCCTGCCACCCCCTTTGCTAGTTTAAATGCTTGTCAATGTAGCATTTAAACTTATCATTGAGTGCTTGGATTCCCCTCCAGGATGGATGCAGGCTGTCAGGCTTGAACAAACCTCCATCCCTCCAGGTGGGTCCCCAGTCACCAATGAATGCAAACCCTTCCTCACAGCACCAGTTCTTCAACCATGAATTAAAGTTCCTGGTGCATGCACTCCTATGCTCTCCCTTGCCTCTCGCAGGAAGTACTTCTGAGAAAGTGACAGAAGTTGCTACTTGCTTGAGACCCCTCCCCAATTTCCTAAACTATTCCTGAACTTCCTTTGGCTCCCCATTTGCCAAGTCATTAGTACCTAGGTGGACAATGACATCCAGCTCACCCTCCCGTCTTGCCTTCCCAGTGATCCCCAGGATCTTTCTTCCATCCCTCCATGCCGTGCCACCTGGTAGGCACCTCACCTCCCTGTCCTCCCCTCCTGTGTTCCTAGCTGGATCCCTCTTATGATGGAGTCCCCACCAGGATTCGCTTCCTCCTCCTCTGGGGTCCACTGCTTTCCCCTGAGGTCACCTCCTTGGCTAACCTCCACATCCTTTCCTTCCACTTCTCTGGGTACCTCTATTTGGTTGTCCTCATTTGCCAGTGTGGCATATGAGTTCTTGAGTGGAATAGGATCTGGGATGTGCCTCTGCCTAACGCTCTAACCCTCCCTGAGCCCACTGTCATCCAAGTGCTCCCTCATTCGGCATCCTTTGAGGCAGTTGCATTGGACTGGGCGGTCTCTGGATAGGGAGTGATATGGTGCTCCTGACCAGTTTACTTCGCTCTGTGTCTAGCTGCATCGCAGTCAGAGAGATGCATGCAGATGGGCAGCACCTCAGTGTCCAGAAGGTCTGCCTGAATATGCTGCCCACAGCCACTGCACTGCACCACTCCCACATTATACTGCAATTATACTGCTATTCCACTACTTGTCTGCTACTGAAGCTCTCCTAGTTCCCTTTTTATTAATTTACTGTCCTAAAAATCCTGCCACTGATCCTCAGATAATTTTCTTTAAAAAAAAAAAAGAAAAACCAATAAATAAATAAATGAGTCAAAATACTTGTCGTGCTGAGGGTGGGCTTCTTCCCCCTTATGCCCCTCCTACTTTACACCCCTTACTATACCCTGTGTTTAGCTCCTGTCAAATCAGATTTAACAGGGCATATAATTAAGAGTTGGGGGAACGGGAGCGAAAATTTGCAGCAATTAAAGACAGCACAGAATTACACCACCACTAAGTTTTAAATTTTCAACAGCCCCAAAACAATTCTAAGTAAAGACAACACAGAAAGTACAGTGTCACTAAAAGCCCACAATCTAAGTTTAAAAGAAAAATAGCAATTACCAGTTACTCTAAAGCACTGAATTGAATATGTTTCCTTCCTTCCCCTTCTGGCTTCTTCTGAGAAAATAAAACTCACTTGCTACCTCAACTCTGACTAAGCCCCACCTCCAGTTATCACGTAGCTGAGGTCAGAGGCCAGACAATTAACACCCTCACCCAACTACAGGGCAGTCAGACAAGCCAAGATAAAATTTGCAGCAATTAAAGACAGCACGGAATTACACCACCACTACGTTTTAAATTTTCAACAGCCCAAAAACAATTCTAAGTAAAGACAACAAAGAAAGTACAGTGTCACTAAAAGCCCACAATCTAAGTTTAAAAGAAAAACAGCAATTACCAGTTACTCTAAAGCACTGAATTGAATATATTTCCTTCCTTCCCCTTCTGGCTTCTTCTTCAGGGCTATTTTATAGACAAATAATTTTTTCTTTAAAAACGGACTGATGTCCCAATCATCATTTAAACCTTGTGGAATACAGGTATCCAGCTTATGAATAATCCTACTTTCCAGTTGCTCTAATCTACCTTTCCTGTCTCCCCCTCATGGGGGGACTGGGATGTGATCAATGCCCATGAAGTGAAATGTATGAGCATCACTTCCATGGTATTCCTGCCAATGATTGCCTACAGGTGTGTTTCTTTCAAAGTTGCCAATGGAGCGTACGTGTTCCTGTATGTGTTCCTTTAAGGAATGGGTTGTCATCCCTACATATAATTTAGAACGCCGGCACCATAAAGCATAGACGACATACAGGATAATGGATGGGCAACAGTGAATAACAGCACTGTTGTTCACTTCTAAAGGTTGTCATGACAACCATGTAAACCTCAAGAGCAATGCTAGAGAGGTTTTTGGTTGTCATAGAACCTCGAGAAGTGAACGGCAGTATTGTTGTTACTATTGCCCATCCTCTCTTCCTATAAGTACATGGGCAACAGTACATAGATTGCTGGTCGCATCTTCAGCAGTCCACCGCGATGTCAGGAACCCACCACCACCACTCCATCCTTTTCCTCATAGCCTCGATTTTTTTCTTTTAGGTCCCCCCCAATCAAGTGCCTCCATCCTGATGCACACACTATTTATTTTACAATCTGCTTCTCCTCAGCATTGCGTGGCTGTTTCAGACCTCCCACCACTACCCACGATCAAGCACCGCTCAATACCGGCTTACTGAAGTTGTGAAATAAGGGACCCAGAGCCCGCCTCTCATAAATGTATATACCTGGGAGTCCAACATGTCTCTCTCTAGTTCTTTCTGACTTGTTACAGCTATCCTGGCACTTTCGCGATGGCAGTTATCGGACGCCATTAAACTGCTGGAGCAGCGAGTGGAGAAGGAAGCAGCAGCACTAGATGATGTTCGATCTTGTTGTACCATCGTTGTGATGTATTCAAGCGGGTACAACAACCTCTTGACATTACAACAATGGTACAACAAGACTAGTAAATGATGGATTTCGCCTGAATACAACGTTCTGCCATACACTATAAATGATGTTCTACGTGTGATGAAATGTTTAATGTCATGGTACACCTGATTAGAGGGGCTAGTGAACCTGGTTCCTTGGCATGAAAATTTGCATATAATGCAATTCCCACACCTGTAAAATTCAACAGGTGGGTCACCCAATGTGCCTGTCTTTCTTTTCTGGCTGATAACTGTGGACCATTCTATCCTTGATGCTGGTACCCTTTCTATAAACAGTCCTGGGTCCACTTTGGGCTACCATTTCTAAATCTTCATCAGCTCCAAGAAATGGCCAAAATCTCTTCAAAGCCCCTGCTATTTTACATGTGACAGGACTGTATTCTGTGATGAAATTAGTACACTGATCACTGATTGTGTTTTTTTTTTTTAAGGTACAAGTAGGCTATCTCTGTCCTTTCTCATCGCTGTCTGAAATGCCTCTTCCAACAGGTCTCTACTATATATAACCCCTCTTCCCCTGTGCCCCCGTCTGATTTTAAGGTCTTCTGCTTGTTAGTCAAAATTTTCTAAAGTGGAACAATTCCTGTGAATATGAAGGAACAGTCTACAGGGAATGCTATTCTTTAAGTGTGTCGGATGACAGCTATCTGCTGTCAGTAGGGAGTTGCCTGCTGTAGGCTTACGATAGCCCTGTTTTAATAGGGAGCCATCAGGTAGACCTATGAGTAAAAGCTCTAAAAAAGAGATAGACTCCCTGCTGCATGATGATGTAAATTTCAAATCCCAATCATCTCTGTTTAACAAATTAAGGAATTGCTCAGCTTGTTGTTCGGTCCCCTCCCAAATACACAGGATGTCATCAATATAACAACACCAATATTTAATATGGTTTTTGAATGGATTCTGTCTGTGATCATAAATCTGGATTTCTTCCCACCATGCCATAAAGATATCTGCATAGGAGGGGCCACTGCTGACCCCATGGCTGTCCCACAAATTTGATGATAAAATCTGGAGTTCAAACAGAAATAAATGGAAGTGAGTATTATCTCCAATGCTTGAATCACAAATTCTGAATTCAAGGTCTGTCCAGTCCCTTGCTCGTCCATAAAAAATTGGACAGCATTTAGTCCCAGAAGATGTTGGATGCTGGTGTATAATGACATCACATAGACTGTGAGCCTAACGTAACCAGCATCCCATGTAAAGTGTTCCATGGAGTCCCTCAAATATGAGAGGATAGTAATCACAATGGTTTGTAAAAATGCCTTCAAAAATTCAGAAAGATTCTCAGTTAAGGAACCTATAAAAGATACAATAGGTCTCCCTGGTGGTCTCTGGGGATTCTTGTGTACCTCAGGTAAGGTATAAAATGTCAGGACTACTGGGGAACTTAACTATTTTTCCTTGATTATTGATAAATATACATGATTATGTATTGTAGGTTTCATTTATACATATCGTCGAATATTCAGAGCTCGCCTGGCACTGTATGGTGCATGTGGTGGCCTCCAAGAGCAACTGGTTATGCGAACAACTCAGGATATATTCAAAAGAGATGACAACGCACATCTCCTCTGAATATATCAGACAATGAGCACTGCAAGAATAGGATGCGCTAAGCATCCCACACAGGGCTGAATACCGGAATGGAACTGCACTAGCTTAGAGTTACGTGCCTTGTGCGCAAATTCATGATATTCATCCAGCAGTATGCAAAATGGGGCCATAATGTATGCAAGGCACAAATGGAGCCATTTGCATGTCATTATGGCCCCATTTGCATGTGTTGTGCAGGACAGGCCAGCGACATGCGACTGACATCCTGCACAGCATGCAGTGCCCCCAGAGGACATCTAGTGGTAACCCTCCCCTAACCATAGCCGTGAGTACCAGATATACATGCATTACAGTCCTTGGCAGTCCAGTGGTAACCCCCTCCTTCTCTATAGCGGCGATCACCGTAACATAACCTGCAAGCCCGCCCTGGTAGTCTAGTGGTACCCCCTCACTCACGTGGCAATGATGCATGTATAATAACCTGCAATGCTGCCTGGTAGTCTAGTGGTACTCCCTCCTCGATGCTCCGATCACCATTGAATACATAAGTAATCCCTCCTGGTAGCCTAGTGGCACCCCTCCACCCCACCTGTAAGCTGCGGGCCATAAAATAATCCTTACTATTCCCTGGTAGTCTAGTGATAACACCCACCCTGCCCATATCCCCGAGCGACAGTAAGCATTCCGTACTTATTTCCCTGGTGATCCAGTGGCAGCCCCCACCCGCAGCACCCCCATCATGCGGCGGGCAGCTGGAATGCTGCCCAAACCACCGGCTGCCGCCCGAATGACGGCTTATAGTAGCAGCTGTGAGCCCATTGGTCCACACTGTGGATCAATCGTCTGCAGAGCTACTGTAATAGTCATTCAGAAATATGCAGGATGCGAGGCATCAGGCCGAGGTACTAAACAAGTACTCGCCTCAGTTTTTACCAGAGAGGATGGGAGCTACGCCTTTCGGGGGAGAGGGGGTGAACCGGTGGAGGGGGCAGGACCCTTAGAGATCGGGAGCCCTGACGTGTCTGGGGGAGAAGGGCCAGTACTGTCAGGTGGGGGGAAGGCAGTACAGGGAGCCAAGGGGGAGGACATGGAGGTTGAAATCCCAGTAGAGAGAATGAGGGAAGCCCTCAGGTCCCTTAGGACAGAGAAAGCACCATGGCCAGATGAAATACATCCCAGGGTGCTGAGGGAACTGGTGGATTTCCTGGCGGAGCTTTTCAACATCTCCCTGAAGATGGGGTGGGTACCCCAAGACTGGAGGGTGGCCCATATCGTGCCTACCCACAAGGGAGGATCAAGAGAGGAGGCGGAGAATTACAGGCCTGTTAACCTCACGTCAGTGGTGGGCAAGGTGATGGGAGGGTATTATCAAGGAAAGGCATGGGGGGGGTTACTGGAGCAAATGGGGTACCTGGACAACAGACAGTATGGCTTCGTCCAGGAAGATCATGTCAGACAAACCTTGTGGAGTTCTATGATTGGTTGATGAGTGCCATGGACCAGGGTAGGCCGGTGGACGTCCTCTTTCCAGACATGAGCAAGGCGTTTGATTCGGTACCTCACGGTGGCCTGCTGGCTAAGCTGGGGAAAATGGGGGGTGGAGATGCAGATGATCAGATGGATAGGAAACTGGCTCTCTGAGCATACTCAGAGAGTGGTGGTTGTGGGGCTAGTCTTATCACCAAGGACAGTCACTAGTGGGGTCCCCCAGGGATCGGTCCTAGGGCCCCTCCTGTTTAACGCCTATGTCTCTGACCTAAGGAAGGGTATCAGGAGTGAAATGAGTCTCTTTGCAGATGACTCGAAGCTGGGAATGGTGGTGGATGGGGAGGAAGGGAGACTGACCCTGGAGGATCTGGAGAGGTGGTCGAGGAAGTGGAAACTGAAGTTCAATGCAGGGAAATGCAGGGTGCTGCACCTGGGGGCCAGAAATCCGGGCCAAGTGTATACCCTGGGGGGAGACACACTACAAGTCTCGAAGGGCGAGAGGGATCTGGGGGTGGTGGTGGATGTCAGAATGAACAACTCTGAGACTTGTAGGAGGGCAGTGGTCAAAGCCAACAGGATGCTGGGATGCACTGCTAGGGGGATTACCTCCACAAGGCAGGAAGGGAACCTCCCTCTGTATAACTGCTTGGTTAGGCCGCATCTCGAGTACTGTGTGCAGTTTTGGAGATCGTACTTGAAAAGGGACACAGCACTCCTGGACAGGGTCCAGAAGAGGGCAATCAAAATGATCTAGGGCTTGGGGGAGAGGACCTACAGGGAGAGGCTCGAGGAGCTCAACATGTATACTCTGAAGGAGAGGAGGGACAGTGGGGACATGATAGAGGTCTTCAAGTACATAAGGGAGATTAATAAGGGAGGCTCAGTCGGGGTGTTCCAAATGAAAGGGGGTGGCAACTAGAGGACACGGGTGGAAGCTAGATGAGAGAAGACTCAGGGGGGAGAAGAGGAGGTGTTACTTCACTGAGAGGGTCGTGGAACCTTGGAATGCGCTGCCCAAGGGACTGGTGGATGCAGAGACTGTAGAGGGGCTGAGACAGGTATGGGGGAGGGTGAAGTTGAGGAAGTCCAATACAACGGGATCATCTTGGACTGGGGATAGAGAAACCCAAGGGGGGGGGGGAAAAGAGACAGCAAATTCTGTGCCCTGTATGGGTGCTGACTATCGAGCAGACACAAAAAACCATTAGGCCTCCTCTACTGGCATTTTAGTATGTTAGTATATTTGTGAATGACTATTACAGTATGCACTGCAAGCCCAAATGGGCTTACATCTGCTACTGTAAATACAGGTTACTCACCTGTAACAGGAGTTCTAGGAATGGTATATGTTGTTCATCCACACTTATTGGCAGGTTCCTTGCCGCTTTAAATCTTGCCGGAAGGTCTTCAAGCTGGCTCCTCCCACCCACCCGGGTGGTAAAACTCTCGGCTCTGCCCCATGACGCTCAGATCTGGCCCGCTGGAAGCCCAGGCCATGCGCCGGTCTGAGAGGTCGGGGAACAGGTGGATGAACAACATACACCATTCCTAGAACTCCTGTTACAGGTGAGTAACCTGCATTTTAGGATATGGATATGTTGTTCATCCACACTTATTGGCAGACTCCTAAAGTTCTCCGGGAGGAGGGAGGCAAGACGCACACCCCTACTTAGGGAAAAGAGACTGAGAACCGAGGCCCAAAACCAGCATCCCGGCGTGACTCCAAGGTCACGATGTGGTAGTGGGTGATGAAGGTGGGTGTGCTGACTTCCAGGTAGCAGCCCTGCAGATTTCCTGGATAGGGACGCCCTGGAAGCAACCACCGATGCAGCGGTATGGCGGGTAGAATGAGCTCTTATCCCTCTGGGAGGCTCCATGCCTGCCAACCTAGCAGAGATCTATGCAGGAGGTGACCCATCTGCCTCATCGTCCGCTTGGCTGCAGGTCTGCCAGGTGCGGCTTCAGCGTAGGTGACAAACAGCTGGTGAACCTCTCCTGAACCTCAGCCGTGCGCTCCTTATAGTGCTTGGCCCTTCTGGGTCCAAAGTATGGAGCCTATATTCAGGCCTCCGTATGATTGGGGTAGAACACGGCAGACTCAACACCTGATTAAGGTGAAACTCCGACACCACCTTCGGAAGGAATTTTGGGTGGGGGCGCAGGACAACCTTGTCCCTGTGGAAGACCAGGTAAGGAGACTTGATGGAAAGCGCCTGGAGCTCTCCCATCCTTCTGGCTGACGTAACAGCCACCAAGAAGGCGGTCTTCCACAACAGGTGAGAGAGATCACACCTGTGCATTGGTTCGAATGGCTTGCCCATGAGCTTTGCCAGTACCAGCAGTAGATCCCACGGAGGTAGAGGTTCTCGCACCGGAAGGGAAATGTGATCAAAGCCTTTGAAAATGCGCCAGACCACCTTCTCCTGCGCCACCGACTGCTTCCCAGCCCACGCCCGGTAAGCAGAGAAGGCTGCCAGGTGCACCCTTAGAGTCGTCGACCTGAGCCCTTGCTGAGAAAGGGACCATAAATAATCCAAGATGCTTGCCAAGGAACAGGAGGAAGGGTCCAGGCCTTGTCCTGACACCAAATGGAAAACCTTTTCCATTTGAAGGCATAGCATTCCTAGTCGACTCTTACAGGACGCCTCAACTACATTGAGGACCTCGTCGGAAAGACCAAGGCCTGGAACTCTAGCAGCTCAGGAACCAGGCCGTCAGGTGCAGGGATTGAAGGTCCGGATGGAACACCTTCCCTGACTGACTGAAAGCAGGTCCAGGCGAGCTGGAAGCTGCCTCGGGAGCCTGGAGCTGAGGCTGAGGGAGATCTGGATACCAGCATTGGGGGGCCAGTCTGGGAGCTACCAGAATCCCAGGCGCCTTGTCCCTCCCTCGCCTTGAGAAGCACCTTGTGGATCAAGGGAAATGGGGAAAGAGGAAGAGGCCGGGGTCCACGGCCTAGAGGCATCCCCACAGCGAGCCCCTGCTGAGGCGGGGCATGGAACAGCCTCAGCCGCGTTCTCCCTGGAGGCAAACAGATCCACCTGAGGTGTGCCCCAATGGGAGAACAGATCTTGTACTACCTCCGGCAGGAGAGACCACTCATGGGACACAGCCCCTATCCGGCTTAGGGCATCGGCCAGGGTGTTGGAGGCTCCTGCCACATGAATGGCTAGGAGATCCGCCTCCAGGCTGCGCACGAGTGACCAAATGCGGACAGCTTCCTTGCACAGAGGCATGGAGCGCGTCCCGCCCTGGCAGTTTAGGTAGTACATGGTCGTGGTATTGTCCGTCTGAACTTGAACCACTTGACCCCGTAGAAACGGAGCAAAGGCGGTGAGAGCTAGGCGGACCACTCGGAGCTCCAGCAGGTTGATATGGCATCGGGACTCCCACGGGGACCAGAGGCCGTGCACTCTGTGCTCCCCCAGATGGGCACCCCAACCCATCAGAGAGCGTCGGTCGATAGAGGCCGTCGGCTCAGGCGAGACAACAGGATGCCCTCCGCAGATGAGCTGGAACAATCCACCACTGGGCGTTCCACATCCCTGGGTCACCGTCACTAGCTGGTCCAATGGATCATGGCCGCTGAGACCACTGGCTGGCCAGCCCCATTGAAGAGGCGCATCTTCCAGCAGGGCCAACGGACCACGCTGGTGCAGGCCCTCATGAGACCCAGGAGGCGCTGAAGTCCCGGCAGGCGCGATTGCCCAACCAGAAATGATCGGGCAAAGGAGGAAAGAACCTCGGCCCTGCCGCCGGGAGCCGTGCTCTGGCTCGAAGAGTCGAGGCTCTGCCTCTGAAGAATCACCTGCTTGAGTTGAGAGTTCCGACTGGCCTCATTGATGAGGAGGCCAACCTGAGAGCAAACCTGGAGGCCAGGATCTCTGGACGCTCCACCTCCCTGTCTGGAGGGCTATCATCAGCCAGTGTCAGGTAAGGTGTACACCGGACCCTCGTGCCATGGAGAGGAATGCTGTCACCACTGCCATGCATTTGGTGAAGACCCTGGGTGCAAGAGACAGGCCGAAGGGCATGGCTCGAACTCAAAAAGGATCCTTCCGGCCCGAAAGTGAAGAAAATCTCTGGTGAGGCAGACGGATAGGAGCGTGGAAAAAGCGTCCTGCAGGTCAGAGAGCAGAACCACCGCGGCGTTCCAAGGATGATATTATCCGAGCCAGAGTGACCATCCTGAAGGTCGAGACCTTAGGAACTTGTTAAGGTCGTGCAGGTCGAGAATGGGCGCCAGCCCCCATCCCTTTGGGACCAGGAAGTACCTGGACACAAACCCTGGGTCTGAGGAGGTCGCCACCTCTCAGATCACCTCTTTCTCAAGGAGCAGGCGATGTCATTCGATGTGAGCCAACAGCGAGGCTGTGGACCCGAGGCCCCCTGGGGCGCGCGGCTCAGAAAAGGCGGGGCCTGCTCGAACTCCAGAGCAGGCCTTTTCCTACCACTTCCAACACCCACCGGTCTGTGGTTATAGCAGACCAGGAGGAAAGGAATGGAGCCGTCCCCAGGGGAACCTGGGGTGGTGGACGAGGTTGAGCGACACCCCTCAACCCGTCACTGTGCAGGCTTGGAGGAGGGACCGGCGAGGGACCTCCTGGCCTTACCTCCCTGCTTCCTGGAAGAGGAAGCCCCGGAAGCTTGGGTTTGGGATGGCCAAGGCCTGCTGGCCCTAATGCTGCTGGGCCGGACGTGCCACCAGGCGCAGGCCAGACGAAGGGCTTGGGTTGCGGTCTCGGCCCTTGTCCCTCTGGGCGGATGAGACCCGAGTCCAAGTGGCATTGGACTTTTCGATCCTCTGGGTGGCCTTCACTCCAGGGCCGAAGAGGTCAGTCCAGAATGGGACATCCCAATTTGTGCTGGGTATCCGCTGTGAAGGTAGATATCCTCAGCCATGCCCGACAGTGCATAGCCACTGCGGCCGCTACTGACCTGGCGCATGAATCACCGATGTCCAAAGCAGTCTGAAGTTGCTGCTTGGCCACTGCCCTGCCCTGGTCCTGCACCTGCTTAACCGTGGTCTGCAGGTCAGCCGGGAGATGAGGGACTACCTCGTCCAGGGAGCCCAACAGTGCGTGAGAAAAATGTGCCATCAGCACGGCCGAGCTGGCCTGACGAAGACCAAGGGAGGATGCAGCGTAGACTTTTCACCCGGCGTAGTCCAACTTCTTGGACTCCTTGTCGGGAGGTTTGTCCACGTCCCTGGCGTTTCCGGCACGCCGGAAGACGCTGTCGGTAACAACCCCTCAGCTGAGGGTGTTCCAAGCCCGGACGAGGGCACTAGGGACTGCATACTTCCTGCCATCCTGGCGAGCGCAGGGCAGGAAGCAGGGCAGCTGCCAGAGCTCCAAGGCCGGACTACAATGGCCTCGGCCACGGAAAGACCTCCGTGGGAGAATCCCTTGGTCCAATATCTCCGTGAGGATGCTTGGCCCTTGGATATGGGCTCGAGCTGCATCCCAGTGGATTCCGAGATGAGCCTAAGCAAACCCATGAAGGACGAGGGCTGTCGTCCAGTGACTGACCTCCCGAGGACTCCAAGTCGACCCGCCTGGAGAATAGGGAGGAAGAGTCATCGGACTCAGAGGAGTCCGCAAAGAGTCAGCTCGGCTGGCCACCCTCCACCTGCTGAGGGCGATCGGGAGTGAGGGGTGACAGACAGCCTATGGGGCAGACCTGAGCCGACCGAGAATTTTTGGTCGGAACCCCAAACAACGGCTGTGGAGGCAGATGTTCCACCGGAATCGGTGGGGCAGCCAGTTCCGGCCCAGCAACAGGCCTGGAAACAGGTGCCTCGGCTAAGGCGAGGGGTTGCTTCGGCTGCTCCGGTGACAGCCACTTGATAGCCGGGGAAGGCGACGACGTCAGCTTGCTCCCGGACATAGAAACATAGAAGTTGACGGCAGATAAGGACCGCAAGGCCCATCCAGTCTGCCCATTTCTTTTTCTACCTCATAAATGTGCCATCGGCCTTTGCTCTGTCAGTGACCTATCTATTCATAGTCATTTGTATTGCTCCCTTATGCCTATCCCATGCCTGTTTGAAGCCTGCACTGTATTCATAGCCACCACTTCTTGTGGTAAGCCATTCCATGCATCCACCACCCTTTCTGTGAAAAGAATTTCCTCATATTCCCCTTAATCGGCCTCCTCTAATCTCATGCTGTGTCCTCTTGTCCTGCTATTTTCTTATATTTAAGCATGTTAGACTCTTTCACCTTGTTTATGCCCTTAAGGTGTTTAAATGTCTCGATCATATCACCTCTCCCTCCTTTGCTCAAGGGTATCGTATTGAGCTCCGTTAATCTGTCCTCATATGTCTTCTGATGCAGTCCCTGCCCATTTTGGTTGCCCTTCTCTGGACTGCCTCAATTTGGTTAATGTCCTTGTGAAGGTGTGGCCTCCAATACTGCACGCCAGTACTCAGATGGGGCCTAACCAATGTCTTGTACAGAGGATTATTACCTCCCTCTTACGACTTGTGATACCCTACTAATACACCCTAACACCCCCTAGCCTTACCTACTGCTTTAGAGGTCTGCTTGGATGATTTTAGGTCATCAGTGTTGATGATGCCCAAGTCTCTTTCTTCCTTTGTGACTGCTAGCAACTCCCTCCCAGCCTATAAGTGGCTTCAGGTTTCTCTTCCCTATGTGCATGATTTTGCACTTCTTTCATTAAATCCCAGTTGCCACTCTTCTGACCATTCTGCTAGTTTATCCAGATCTCTTCTCATTCTGCCCACCCCATCTGGATCATCTACTCTGTTGCAGATCTTGGTGTCATCTGCAAACAGACAAGCCTTACCCTCTAGTCCATCTGCGAGGTCACTAATGAAGATGTTGAATAGGACTGGCCCCAGGACTGATCCTAATTACCCACTTGTGACTTGCATCTCTTCTGACTGTATACCATTTACCACCACTCTCTGTTTTCTGCCAGTCAACCAGTTTGCCACCCAGTTGACCAACTTCTGACCACCCGAGCCTACCTAGCTTATTTATCAATCTTCTATGTGGAACAGTGTCAAAGCTTTGCTGAAGTCAAGGTAGGCGACATCAACTGCTCCCCATGGTCCACCACTCTGGTTACCCAGTCAAAAGAAATCTATGAGATTAGTTTGACAGGACCTTCCTTTTGTAAACCCATGCTGTCTTGGATCCTGTGCCCCTATGGATTCCAGGTGTTGCACTATCCTTTCCTAAAGAGTGCCTCCATAATCTTGCCCACTACTGAGGTAAGACTGACCGGTCTGTAGTTCCCGCCTCCTCCCTGCTACCACTCTTGTGGAGTGGGATCACATGAGCCCTTCTCCAGTCTTCTGGGACCTCTCCTGTGCTCAGAGACTCACTAAACAATTCTGCTAATGGCTCTGCTAGTTCCTCCTTTAGCTCCTTAAGTACCCTGGGATGTATGCCATCAGGTCCCATTGCCTTATCCACCCTGAGCTTAGCAAGCTCTTGTAGGACCCTTTCTTTTGTGAAGGGGTAGTGCTCACCTCCCTCCCCTGTGTCCATGATGCTGAGCTGTGGGCCCTGCCCTACCTTCTCTTCAGTAAATACTGAGCAAAAGTATCTATTTAGGATAGATGCCTTTACAGGGTCCTCCTCCTCACATGCTCCCTTTTCTCCATTAAGCTTAGCAATACCCCCTCTGGACTTTCTCCTTTCACTAATGTATCTATAGAAAGTCTTGTCACCTTCTTTTACTGTTCGTGCTAGTGTTTCCTCAGTTTGGGACTTTGCCTGCCTTACTGCCTTACCTGCTTCCCTTAGGGCAGTTTGGTATGCCTCCCTATCTTCATCCCGCTGTGTTCCCTTATATTTTCTGAAGGCCAGCCTTTTGGCTCTGACCTTTTCTGCTACTGTATTTGAGAACCAAAGTGGTTTCCTTCTTCTTTTGCACTTCCTTTTCTGTCTAACACAATGGGATGTTGCTTCAAGTATTGTATCCTTAATGCTTGCCCACTTTGCCTGTACCTCCTCACCTGTGTTTCTTTTTGCCAGGGCTAGCTTAACTCTGTTGGCCATCTTATCAAAGTCAGCTCCTCTGAAGTCCCATATTTTGCTTTGGAATGGGATGATTTAGATGTAGTAGCCAAATTGAACCATACCATGTGATGGTCACTGGCTCCCAGGTGACCTTCTACCTGGAGATCTGTGATCCCTTCTTTGTTAGTCAGTACTAGATCTAGGATAGCCCTGTCTCTTGTGGGTTGCTGTACCAGTTGTTTGAGGCCCTCCCCCTGCAGGGAATCCACTATGAGTCTAGTTCTGGCAGATGTTCCTGCTGGTATTGACCAATCTGTATCTGGCATGTTGAAGTCTCCCATTATCAGAACCTCCCCTTTAGCTGTCATGTTTTGTATATCTTCTAACAGTAATGTGTCTATGTCCTCCCCTCTGGTCTGGGGCCTGTAGACAACCCCAGTTCTTATGGCTGTCCCATTTCCTGTTTCCAGGGTGACCCACAGTTCTTCTGGCTCCTTATGTGTATTCTGAATTTCTGTAGCTTTGATATTTTCATTAACATACAGGCCACCCCTCCCCCTTTGCACCTCGGTCTCTTCTGAACAATACATAGCCAGGTACTGAAGTCTCCCAAGTGTGGTTACTGGTAAACCACGTCTCACTAATTGCTACTATGTCCAGTTTAGCCTCTGACATTATTGCCTGCAGGTCTGGGATCTTATTTCCCAGGCTGTGAGCATTTGTTACATGATTTTCCATTGGCCAGATTTTGGTGTGTTAGTTGTTGGGTGAAGTTTGGCATTACCCTGTGCATCGTATGGGAGACAAACCTTTTTCTTACCTGGTGATGCAAATGAATGGCAAACACGCTGAATTCCTGTTTGACCACTAGCTGAGGGGGGAAGGGTGTTCTTCCCATTCGACGTATGGGGTGCTGCACCCCTCTCCCCATTTGCTAGTTTAAATATTCTGCAAAGACGTCAAACTTCTGCCCCAATGCACTGACTCCCTCTTTAGTCAGATGCAGTCCATCAAATTTAAAGAACTTTCGCTCCCAGAACTCCCAGGACAGAAGAAGCTGTTGCCAAATGAGGTCCTCGTATCGTCGACGCAACTTGCGTCGAAGCCTCCCCTTGTCCGAGGAGGAGGACGAGCGGCGGCGCCGCTTGCCACGGTGCTGAGACCGAGACCGCCTGTGACGGCGGGATCGGCTGGACCGAGAAGAAGTCTGAGACCGAGACCGCGAACCTCGGCTTTTCTGAGGAGGGTACGGGGGTAGGGCGGGGGAAACCCGCTCTCCCCTCGGCTCGGAGGGCTCAACCGTGGACTCCAGAACCGGAGGCACGGGCAAGTCCACGGACACCTCAACTACCGCCGGGGAACCGGGGAGTGAGGGTTTTCGGCTTCACCGGTCGACAGCCTGTCCAACGGGTCGAGAAAAATCTCGACTGCGTCAACGGGAGTCTCAGTCAACTGACCTGACAGGGACACCGTGAAGCCAGTAGCCGAACCCGAAGGATTGACCGAAGTCGATGGTCGACTACTCGGTGAGAGGGACCTCTCCCGCTCCCAAGTGCATCGACGGAGGGACTTACCTTTGTGGTCCTTCTTCTCGGACCGAGAAGAAGGCCCTGAAGATGTTGGTCCCTCTCCCTTAGTGGAGAGGGAGAGACAGAGCTTCTTAAAAGAAGCTGAATAGGAGGATCCCAGGGAGAGCGGGATAAATACGCGGCCGAGGAAGAGCAGATCGGCCCTGCGCCGCCTCCTCCTCGAGGCGATCATTTGCTCCAGCTGTTCCGCGAGCCACCACCGTGGAAACCACCAACGGGCCTCCTTCGACTTTGCCGGAGGATAACGTTTTTCGGGTCGCCCAAGTTGTAAACGGGCGGCACAATCTTCCAGGATGTAGGCCAAAAAAGAAGAGCACAGGTCACAAGCCTGCGGGTCGTGCCCAAGGCCCAAGCAGTAGACGCACGTGGAGTGCGGGTCCGTCCGAGACATCTTCTGCTCGCATGGGCACCTCCGGAAACCGGGCGTCGATTTGTCCATCGCAGCCGTGAGGAAATAAGTGACGAAGTCTTGAAAACCTTAAAGTAATTTGTAAACCGAAGAAATAGGAACCAGTCTTATCATGAAGCGTTAAGGAGAGAACCTGAGCTTCAAGCAGTAAGGAAGATCTGGCGTCATGGGGCGAGCCGAGGTGTACCACCGGGTGGGTGGGAGGAGCCAACAGAAGACCTTCCGGCAAGATTTAAGCGGCAAGGAACCTGCCAATAGTGTGGATGAACAACATATCCATGTCCCTAGAAACTGTAATTGACAGGCAGCGGGTGGTATGCAGGCAGGATTGCAGCTGCCACCTGCGATGGCCGGGGGGCTGGGTGTGGGGTGCCACTGGATCACCAGGGAAATAAGTCGGAGCACATACTGGCACTCGGGGATCAGGCGGGGTTGGGGTTACCACTAGACTACCAGGGAATAGTAAGGATTATTTTATGGCTGTCGCAGCTACAGGCAGGGTGGTGGGTGCCACTAGACAACCAGAGAGGGATTACTTATGTAGTCAACAGTGATCGGAGCATCGGAAGGGACGGGGGTACCACTGGACTGCCAGGGATTCTACTTCAGTTATGTTTGGCGATCGCCGCTACGGGGAGGGAGAGGAGTACCACTAGACTACCAAGGCAGATTTACAGCGATCACCGCTACAGGGTGGGGGAAGGGTGCAACTAGACTACCAGGGAGTTCTGTGGGTACTTTTGGACAGTGTTCAGGCGGGGAGGAGCCACCCACGGCTGGCGGCCACTGTGCTGTGCCCCTCACTACAGTGGCCCGCCTGTGGGTGACTCCCATTTGAGCCTTTTTTTTTTTTTTTTTTCTCTCGGGCTCACCTCTCTGAACCCCAGTATGTGGTGCATCCCAGGGCTGTGCCAGCATATGCGCTGCACATCCTGGGCTGAATATCGGGATGTGCCACATATGCATGGGCACGCCCCCTGGAGGATGTGCCGCCATTATCTTTGCGCCCGGCACATCGGGACTTAGCGCTGCCTTGGAAGTCCCTCTTTGAATATTGCCCCAGGCGCATTTCTGGGAGTAGCCGCTGGCATCTTGGCACCGGCACAACTCAGTTGCACCAGGCGCAAGCCCTTTGAATATCTGGGACATGGTGCTTTGTCTAATGCAGGGCTTCTCTCTCCGCCTCTTCTTCTTTGTTCCCTTTTCCCCTTTTTTCTAGGTCTCGCACCACATTTGATGCCTCCCAGCCTGAGCAACCATTTTTACAATCCAACTAGCTTGCACTGCATCATTTCTAAAAGGGGTTTGCAATGAGAACGCCTATTGAATTGATTACTCCATTAAGAAAGACATTCAAGCTTTCTATTTTGCACATTTAGAACCAAGTAGAATACACATTGTCATATGTACTATTTTGAAGCATTCCTTGCTAGTATCCCCTTCCCTATAATTTCTTCTGAGTTTGCATTTTGTGCTTTCAGGATCTATATTGTTACCTCAGACATCGATGTTTACCTAAAAAATATTTGATACATCTGACTTACTGCACTTTATAGTTGTGTCTCACATTGGGGTTTTTTGTACTGTTGAGCACTTATATTTATGACTATTTTGATAAGGAGATGTTAATATTTTGTATCTATGTGCTTCTAACGGAGGTCAGCAGTGCTGCTCAGGGTCAAGTTCTATTTATTAGCTAATTTATCTCAGCTGTTCGTTGACCTATTTAAGGCCATTCATGACCTAGCAACACTGCCCCCTGAGGAAGAATCTAAGTGATTAGAAGCACCGGGGAGTTTGTCTCATTCTGTGTCTTGGCCCTCCACCTTGCACCAATAAATACAGCACCCAGCATTAATCTTACAGCTTGAACTTGAATTACTGCTTCTGTTAACTGTACAGAGCATATTTCAACCAATCTTTTACAAGATGGAAGGAACAAATTCTTGATTCTATCTGTCCAAAATAAACTGCCTTGAGTCACCTAATAAATGTTACAGACCCTTGTAGCAATTTCAGATTAAATGTCCCCAGGTCCCCTGCAAGGTTCCCATCAACAACTGCAGCAGCACAAGTGTAGGAGTCGGGAAAATGATCCTATCCATAGATTTGTACAGCAAATACGTCTAGATTTGCAGGTAAAAGTAATGTTCTCTATCCTTCAGTCCGAACTGTTGCTGCAAAGTTTCAAAAGGGACTACCACATGTACATCTAGGAACTGGAAAACATGCAGTAAACCCAATCAGCTCCATCTAGCAGAGGTATGATCGATATGAGAGGGAAGAAAATCAGGACCTGAGGAGAGTATTTGACAAAAATAAAATACTAGTGACAGTTTTGTTAAATTCTGTAACTGGCCCCATACCTTAAGGGTGTCTGCCGTGAATGAGGTAAAGTCAGTCAAGGGTAAGGGGGGACTGCCAGTAGTTGTATAGCAGGGAAGCGATGTCATGCAAGTCATTAATGGTAAATTCGATGCATTTCCACAGAGAAAAGACCTGCGGATTAGACCACCATATCACTGTGCGAATATGACAAAGCCCTTGTGTAGTTTAACAGACTGGAGAGATTAACACCCCGTGCTGTTGACAGTTGTAGTATAGAGTGATGTATCAGGATGGGTGCCCTGCTCACATAAAGCAAGAAATTATCTTATTCCAGGAGTTAAAATAAAAGGAAGTGGTACTTGTTGGCAGGGCCTGATAAAGAAGGCACAGGAGGACGTTCATTCTCACCATTTCTAGTTTGGCAAAGAATGGTAAGGGGAGATTATTCCATCTGGCAACATCTTCTATTAGCAAGACAAAGAGGGGTTCACAATTAAGTAGATCCAGATTTTTGAGATCCTTCGGTATTTGTATTGCTAAGTATTTTAATTTCATACTTTTCCAACTCAAAGAGAAACAAGAGCCCAGCGAGGATGAAGGTGTGAAATTTAAGAACAAAACATTAGTTTTGTCAAGGTTCAGGGAGACTCCCACTAGTTTAACAAAACTGGTGATTACATTCCAGGCAGCCGGACGGGATCGCGCCAAGCTGAGTAGAGTAAGCAACTAATTGTTCACTTATAACACAGACATATTACGTCCCTCCCAGGGGGATGCCGTCCACATCAGACGCCTGACGCACTGCAACAGCCATGAGCTTGATGCAGAGCAAAAAGCAGAACGGAGATAACAGGCAATCCTGGCACATGCCCCACTGGAAAGGAATGGGGAGAAGTAGGTATCATTTATATGGAAATAGGCCAGGGGATCCATAAATGCTATGTAACCAAGTAAAGGAAGGTTCAGGAGCGCCAACAGCAAACAGGGTACCCCCAAAGGAACTCCAAGAACACCCTGTCAAAGGCCTTCTCGCATCAAGACTAAAGTGCATCTTTTCTTCTGAAAAATACGCCCTTGCTGTGCCTTTTTTAAACCCGTGAGGTATGTACAGGTCTCTACCATGGCCCCCACAATCCCTTCTCTAGCAGGCTGTACATATAAACAGGTTACTCAATTGCAACAGTAGTTCTAGGAGTGGTATATGACGTACATCTACACTTCTGGCAGTGTTCCTTTCCCCTTTAAATTCTGCTGGAACATCTTCAAGCCCAGGTGGTAACTCCTTCAGCACCACCCCATGACGACAGAGCTTACCTGCTGGAAGCAAGACCTGTGTGCCAATTGCCAGGGAAGGTCAGGTGGGTCAGAGTGGATGTACATCATATACCACTCGTAGAAAGTGCAATTACTTAAGAACTTTCCATAACAGTAGATCTTCGAGGAATGTCTCTTGCAGTAGGTCATTACTTCTAGGGAGGTTCCATAAGAGGGCGCGGTCAGACGGCAGCTTCTTCCAGCAGTCTTTTACCGGGACCACCGACCCATGACATCATCTCCTTGCTCCCTATACAAGTGTGGGTGGTCCCTAGTATCCTCTGTTCCTTGCCGGATTCAGCACGCATAGGCGAGGACCGAGGGAAACCGAGGTACCAGTGAGTCCCAACCCTAAGTCCTTGGATCAGAATTTCCCTGTTAGAGAAGGCAGGGGGACGGAGGGCAGGATCGGACCTACTAAGAGATATTCCTCGAAGATAGTACAGTTACGTAAGAACTTACCGTAACAGTAGATCTTCGAGAGAGGCTCTTGCAGTAGGTAATTACATATAGGACTGACGCCGGCCAGCGGCAGGACCCCTGAGGAAAAAATTTCCAGCCAGCAGTCCCGGTTGGCCTCGTCAGGTGACCGGCGTCATACTAAGTCAGTATAAAGAGGCAGTCCCGGACGCCCACCTTCCAGTTCTTTCCCGCCACAGGCCAGGAAGGCCGGACGAGAGAGAAGTGGATGTTTCCATTCCTGGAAAAGGAGCTGAAAAAGCCTAGAGGGATGGAGGGCGGGAAGGTATTACCTACTGCAAGAGCCTCTCTCGAAGATCTACTGTTACGGTAAGTTCTTACGTAACTGTACTATCTTACTTCGAGAGGGCTCTTGCAGTAGGTAGTTACATATAGGACTGAATCCCAAGCAGTCTGGAACAAAGAAAAGGCATCGGGAGGAGGGAACTACTCCAAAAAGTAGCACTAGCCATGCAAGCCTCAAGACAGGAGGCCTTGCAAAACAGCCAGCCCGAAGCCTGCTCTACGGCGAGAGGAAATGTCCAAACTGTAGTGTTTCGTAAAGGTATGGATGGAAGTCCAGGTGGCGGCAGCGCATATGTCTGCCGCAGGTACATTCTTGAAACAAGCTGCAGAGGCAGCAACTCCTCTTGTGGAGTGGCCTCTGACTTGACCCGGGAGGGTGTTGTGGTACTTGTCATAACAGAAAGTGATGCAATGAGCCAACCACTTAGACAGGCATTGCTTGGAAACAGCATTGCCTTCCCTTTTATGGGCATGAGAGATGAATAACTGGTCAGTTTTTCTGAGATCCTTCATCCTGTTGGTGTAATATCTCAGAATCCGGTGTACATCCATAGTATGTAGTAAATATTCCCCTTGGTTAGAGTACTGCGTAAAAAAGACAGGTAGCTCTATGGACTGATTTAAGGTAGACTCTGCTACTACTTTAGGTAGAAACTTAGGATTCGTGCGAAGAGCAACTTGTTCCTTGTGAAAAATCAAGTAGGGGATTTTACACATCAGGGCCTGGAGCTCGGAGATTCTTCGAGCCGAAGTAATGGCCACCAAGAAGAGCGCCTTCCACGTAAAGAAATTTCAAATCTGCAGAAGCTGCAGGTCTGGGGGAGGAAGAGTAAGTTTCTCCAGAACAAAATTCAAGTCCCAAGGAGGGGCAGGATACGGATGGGGGCCTCAGATGGAGGACCCTCTGAGAAAGGTCTTAGAGACCTCCAGTTGAGCGTAAGCTTTATTCTGAAGGGAACATGGTAGGCTGAGATGCTGCCATGTGAACCTTCAGGAGGAATGGCTGAGACCCAGGTCTAACAGATGATGAGTACTCCAGCAGAAAAGCCACTGAACAGGAGAAAGGCTCCACGTTCTTGGAGGCTGCACAAATAGAGAATCTCTTCCACTTCATGGCATAAGTGGACCTGGTGGATGGCTTTCTAGCCTCCACTAAAATCTCCGCCACTTTTGGAGACACTCCAAAATGGGATTGGGCTAGGTCTGCAGGAGCCATGCATGTTGTTGAAGGGATTTGAGGCCTGGATGAACCAGGGTCCCCTGATCCTGGGTCAGCAAACCTCAAGATAGAGGAAGAGGAAGAGGAAGAGGAGGATCCTCTGAATATTGTTGTAGAAGAGAGAACCAGATTTGCCAGGGCCAGAAAGGAGCGATCAGAATCATTCTTGCTCCTTCTGATGCTAGTTTCTGCAATACTCGTGGGATCAGAGGAATTGGGGGAGAAGCATAGACGAATCTGTCCTTCCAGTCTAGAGACAGAGCATCGCTCCAGAAAGCGCCTCGCTCTGGAACAAGCGAGCAAAAGGTGGGAAGTTTTGCGTTTTGGGGAGAGGCGAACAGGTCTACCTGCGGAGTCCCCCAAAGCTGAAAAATATCATATAGTACCCCTTGGTCTAGTTCCCACTCCTGTGCCAGAGCAGAAGAGCGGCTTAGCTTGTCTGCCAGAGTCTTTTTGACTCCTGGAACATGAATCGCCGTTAAGTGAAGGTTGTGTTGTGTTGCCCAATCCCAAACCCTCATTGCCTCCCTGCATAGAGGGTAGGACCGAGTCCCTCCTGGTTTGTTGACGTACCACACTGTGCACATGTTGTCCGTCTGGACGGCTAGGTGGCCGGGAAGGATGTATTGATGAAGGACTTGGAGAGCATACAACACAGCTCGAAGCTCGAGTACATTGATGTGGAGAGCTTGTTCCAGTCTGGACCAGGAACCCTGGGTCCGATGAGGACCTAGATGGGCTCCCAACCTTAGCCTGGCGTCTGTGTAGTCAGAGTCTGGGGGGGATGAAAGAAAGGGACCCCCCCAAGAAACAGGTTCTCTCGAAGCATCCGCCATTGTAAGTCTCGTACCATCGGCGATGAGATCAGAACTAACTGATCTAGGTCGTCCGCAAGTTGATCCCACTGAGAGCAAAGAGTCCACGAAGAGATCCTCATATGGAGTCGAGCTCGGGGGACCATCGGAATAGCGGCCGCCTCAGGTGGTGTGGGGCAGTGCCGCAGCTGAAGCACCCGCTGCTTTTTTGGGTGTGGGGGGGCTTAGCAGCTGCGGGGGCCCGACGTTTGCTGGCCTGACTTCCCTGTGGTTTCGCCTTTGGCCGAATCCGTCTGCGAAAGGGACGGCGCTGCTGTTGTTGGGGACGGTACATGGAATCCACTGATTTCAGAGCCGTCCCCTTCTCCTGCAAATCAGTGATGATGTCCTTGACATCACCCCCGAAAAGCACTGACCCCCGGAAAGGTGCCTCCTGAATAGCGGATTGCACTTCCAGGACCAACCCTGACACGCGGAGCCAGGCATGACGCCGTAGACCCACGGCGAAAGCGGAGCTCCGCCCAGCAGTGTCCACTACATAGTATGTCGCCCGCAAAATGTGGTGACTGGCCGAACGAGAAGAATGGACTAAGTCGGCTAACTCCTGTTTGACTTGGGAGTCAGGCAAGGAATCCAGCTTGGATTCCACCTGCGTAAGGACAGCCTACTGGTAATCCCCCATGTGGCCGACGTAGTTCAGGGCCCGGATTCCCAGTGTGGAGGAGGCGTAAATCTTTCTCCCATACTGGTCCAGAAGTTGAGATTCCTTATCAGGAGGAGACGAGCTAAGATGCTTTGGGTGTGCCGACCGGCCATGAGTGGCGCTAATCACAACCGAGTCAGCCCGTGGGTGAGTCCAGGTAGTCAACACCCTCTGGAGCCTGGTATAGCCTGTTTGACTTCCTTGGAAGTGAGGCTAACGCCAACGGCTGTTTCCATATCGTGGTGACAAGGTCGGCGTGAGGCTCAATCCAGGGTGGCACTAATGTAGGAGCTGTCACGGGCAGATCCAGATGTTCAGCAAGTTTCAGTCGCTGAGGATCTGGTTCCAAAGAGTGCCACTGATGCACCTCCTGGATTTTTCTAAGCAACTCCGAAAAAGATGAATCCTCCGGAAGAGACTTCGGAGGAGTCCTCAGCCGGGGCTTAGACGGAGAGCGGGGCTCGTCGTCTCTCTCGGAGCATCCTTCGGAAGAGTCCGAGGAATCCGAGAGTGAAGAGGAAGAAGAAGAATAAGACTCCCTGACCCAACTCGGGGGAGGAACAGGTTCCTTGGGTAGTACCCATAAGCGCTGCTCCTGCTCCTCTCTGGACCCAGATGGGAGAGCCCTGGAGTCCGGAGGTGAAGAGGGAGTGTGCCGCCTCGGATGTAGGGAACCTGGAGCTGGCACCATTGTCGAAGGCGGCTCTCGACCTCGTTGGTGAGCTGAGCCTTGGTCTCGGCCCACCAGGAGGCCAGAGTCTCTATAGATCCACCGGCGGCTGTGGGAGGTGGAGGAGGAGGAGAAAGTGTACGGGTTATGACCCATAAGGAGAGTATCCGAATCCGCTGCGGAAACCCAGCATCGGGTATTGTGGGCGTGGTACCGCGCGCCAGAAAGACCGAGGCTGGTACTGGCGCGCTGGATACTGCGGTCCAGGGGCACGAGCGATAGATAAGCCGGTGGGTACCCGGAGCTGGGCCTGAGCAGACGGCTCCGCCGGCGGCCTCACGGGCGGCCACATTGAGGGCCGGAAGCGGAGGGCCCATCAGAGGGGACATCCGGATACGGGATGTCTCCTGGGGCCGTGGAACTGGCGCCGGAGGTACCAGCGTCGAGGTACGGCAGAGGTATCGGCGTCAGGGCGGGCGCCTAGGGGCCGCAGATCCGGTTCCAACAGAAGGGGGTCTGACGGGAGGAAGATCCCGTGACGCTTCAGGAATGGAGGAGAGAAATCCCAGGATCAGGCTGGGTGACTCTTGTCCCCAGATGGGCAAAGGCTGCAGGAACCGGATACGACGGACGTGGGGGCCGTCGTCTGTTCCACGTCGCCCACGGCGTCGGAGGAGCCGAGCGTGCGGTTGAGGGTGAGTTCCTGGCGGGCGCCAGAGGAGCCGGCGTCCGCTTACAGGAGCCATCACCGAGGCCTGCTGAGGGAAGGTCAGCCCGTCCGGTGGGGTAGGCGCTGCCGCCTCAAGGGGGTCGGGCGACCTACCAACCTTCCATGCGGATCGCCAGAGGAGCCAACGCCTGACTTAGAGGAGTCGCCCACGCCAGTAGGCCGCAAGCTTGCAGCCAAACCAGGGGCGGAGGCCCAACAGCCCGGAGGCGCCCGCAAGGCCCGAGCGAGCCAGACGGGCGGGCAACGCTGCCTCTGAAACCTTCGAGGTGGCTATCGAGGAGCGGCCCTGGGGCGGACGCCCAGTCCCTGCGTCTCCCGAGGGAGACGCGGTAGAGGAGGTCTTCTCCCGGTGCCTCTCCTTGTCCTTCTTTTTCCGATGTCCTTCGGGGGAAGTGGACGCCTGCTTCAGCTTTTTTAGCTCCTTTTCCATAGAACTCATCTTTTTCTTGAGAAGATGGGCTTCCAGGGATTGTTGGCGCCATTTTTGGGTAGACGCGTTGAAGTTGAGGCAGTGTTGGCACTTCTCGACCGGGTGATCGGGGCCTAGGCAGGAAAGGCATGGGAATGGCCGCCCTGTGTGGCATGTTGTGCATCGACGCAGTCGACTTGTTTTGTGCTCGGAGGGTGTAGGGACGCATATACACGGACGATGACCTGACGTTATAAGAAAAAAATAACAAATTTTCAGTAAAACCGATGAAAGATAGGGCTGACGAAGCACAAACTTTACCAAGAGGCGCTGCATGAGCTAACGGCGGGAAAGAACTGGAAGGCGGGTGTCCGGGACCGCATCTTTATACCGACGTAGAATGACGCCGTCATCTGACGGGAGCGTCCCTCGCTGGGGACTGCTGGCTAGAAATTTTTCATGGGGTCCCACATACCGGTCAGCGCTGGTCCTATATGTATTATTTACTGCAAGAGCCCTCTCAAGTAAGATCTACTGTTACGGTAAGTTCTTACGTAACCATACTATCTTCTACGAAATGGTCCCTTGCAGTAGGTTATTACTTCTGGGAGAGTTCCCAGCAGTTACGTCCATGAGGGAGGACAATTATGACAAGATGCCCTGTAGGACGGCTTGGCCGAAGGCCATTCTGCATCGCGAGGCAACATCCAGATTGTAATGCCTGGTAAAAGTATGGATGGTAGACCAGGTGGCCGCATTGCAGATATCAGTGATGGAGGCACCTTTAAAACAAGCCGCTGTGGCCCTAGTGGAAGGGGTTTGGACATGGCCCGTTAAGGACTTATTGTATTTTTTTTTTTTAACAAAATGTAATGCAATGTTTCCTGAGGATACTAAAGCTTCCGAGGAGGAAGTGGAGATGGTACCGAAATTAGTTTCAGTGAATGGCCAGTTTGAATAATCTGAAGTACCCATGCATCTGTTATTATTTGTTGCCAAGCCTCCAAATGAAGGGTTAAACAACCCCCCACCACCTTCAAAGCTTGGGTGAGGAGGCGAGGGGAGAGCTCTAGGAAGTCACTTAGAAGTGGAGTTGCCAGCCCCACCAGAGGGACGGGCACTGGAGGGACGCGTGGTGGCTGAATTGCCTCTTGTATTTTCACCGCGTCCCCGAAAACTACCCCGGTTAGAGGATTTGTAATGGTTACCTCTCTTATTGCAGTAAGAGTATTAGTTTCATGGGGTATGGTACATACCCTGGACCATTTGGAAGGTACGGCCAGGGGCTTGGAGGGCATCCAAAATGATTTGGGTACCAGGACCAAACATAGTTTGTTGCCACAGAAAGGTACATTGACTACTTTATGCTAGACATCTGGTGCCAGGCCAGATACACGAAGCCAGGCATGGCAGCGCAGGGCGATTCCAGTGGCAGATAGACACATTGAAGTATCAACCACATCACAGCCGGACCGGAGAAGGTGGCAAGAAATGGAAGTAATGGTTGACATGGTTTGTAGAAATTGCTCCTTTTCCTGGGAAGGAGGTAATTTGTTAATGAGGTCCATGGCCAAGGCACCCAGAGTGCACTGGTATTTAACCATGTGGCCCACATAGTTTAAGATTCTTATATTCATGGTGCCAGAGGTGAAGACCTTCTTGTCCAGATAATCATGTCTTCTGGAATCTTTATCTGGAGGTAAAGAACTGGTATGTTTAGGCTTTTTATTTATTTTTTTTTTCTTCAACTCTTTTTTTCTGTTCCGCTTTGACCCCAAGGAACTCTCTCAAGCATCCACTTGACCCCCAGCTCTACCTCCAGGTCAAACTCCTCATTCTCCTGGCACCATCCCGGCTATCCCCCCCCACCAGGTAGGGCTGCCCTTTCCACCCAGGGTGCTCTATCTAGAATTCAGGCCGGGATGGGCTCAGCCCAGGAGTCGAGCGAGTTCAGCCACTGGAGTGTGGCTGAGAGGGTGGTGTCATCGCCTATCCCTGGGAGTAGGGATATTTCCTTATTTTGCGCCTTTGGTCCCTCTCCCCACCCCACCCCCGCATGGAGCCACAATTTGCAATGACACCTAGGAAATGGCCTTGTCATGACTCTGCAGCTCCCTCGACAAGCTCCTAGCATTGCGGTACCTCTGGTCTCCACCAGAGGTCACCGCAGTGCCAGGCATAGTCCCTGGATCCCCCCAAGGAAGGAGAGCTGTCCTCCGGACGCTCGATCCTTCCTCTCCCCTGCCGACCCCCGTCGGCCCAGGCTCGCTCCCGAACCTTGGTCGCTGGCATGGCGCGTCATCCAGTGCCTCAACCCTCAGCACCACCAGGGCCAGCTATGTTTAGGCTTTTTAGTGCGGTCATGAGCAGCCACAATGACTACTGAGACAGCTGCAGGAATTGTGGACAAATATGGATGGTCCAAGGGAGCTTGGTACAGCCGGTCAGCCTTACGAGGGATGGCCATAGGCTGACGGCATGCATCAGAAATGGCATTTTGATAAATAGGTATTAATGGAGGAATAACCAGGACAGGCTCCTCAGGTAGCTCGAGGTATTCGGCCATGTCCCGTCTTTTTTTATCCTGCTCTGTAGTGGAGAACCCCATAACTTTCTGGATCTGCATCATCATATTATTGAAAGAGGCATCATCCGGAGGGGAAACAGCCCAAAGTGGCTGGCAGATCCTCATCCAGGAAGGAGACCACGGAGTACAGAGCATCTGGATCCAGAAAAACCTGTATTCGAAAAATCCTCTTCATAAATATCCTCCGGGAGGTCCCCCACCAGGTCGGGTTCATCAGACAGGTAACCCTCTAAAAGAGGGGGTTGGGGAGACCAAGATTAAACATCCTGGTCGGTATGGAGCCACTTGGGTATAGGAGAGGGAGAACGCTGGGAAAGGTGAGCCGGCGTCCGCACAGGAGACTGGCTATATCCCATGGATTGCAGTACTGTATGTACAATGTGTTCAATGTCAGGCACCTGTGACGGTGGGATATCCACTGTCTGAGGCTATTTGTAATAATAGCTGTCAGAGGGTATAGGTCAGTGGGAGGTATCCGGACGAGAAATGGAAAAAAATAGCTCTGGGTCTCTCTGTAGGTCCGCCGCACCCAGACAGGAAGACACCCAAGAAGGTGGAGGGATAGTAAGCATAGCAAAAGATGTTGTTTTGCCTTTAGGAACTCCTGTCGTTGATGACGAGGCAGCAGAAGAGTGAGCACCGTATGGTGAAAAAGGCACAGATGGGAAATGGGACCCTGTCGACGGAGCAGCCATTTGCTTGGCTGCATAAAATACAGTGGTCATCGACGAAGGAAAAGAAGCCTTTGTCTACGGTGGAACAGTGGTATGCACTGTTCCATGTGCCTGTGCACGCTCCGTCGACGAGAGAATGTCTCCCATCCATGAGAAAGGCACAAAGGAACGTTCCGTTGATGGGAGAAGCACTACCATCGACAAGTAGGGCAGAAATGAACATTCCATCGAAGGGAGAAGTGCTCCCGTTGATGATGAAGTCAGAAATGAACGTGCCATCAATGGCAGAAGTGCTCCTATCAACGAGGAAGGCAGAAATGAATGCTCCGTTGATGGTGGACAGGTAGCAGAAGTCACCGTCGACATGCGTTGCGGCAGGGAGTGAGAAAAGGGTTTCTCCTTCTCCTTTTTATACTGAGGGCAAGACCCTGAAGCTGGGGAGCCCTTGGAATGAGCAAGTGTTCGATTTCCAGCAACCGCTGTCAAGTTGCTTGGTTAAGTTCTTTATAAAAGGCACAGGTGGGGGGTCGCTAATGAGCCAGACAGCATGAGGTAGCCGTTTCTCCTCGCTCCATCTACCGCCGCAAAAAATAACAAATAAAAGTTGTTTGAAGTGAGTGGAAAGTTAGCAGATTTGTATCTGAGCCTATATAACGAGACAATGAATAAATATATTATTTCTTCGGCGGCTAAAACCTTGCGTTTAGCTGCTAAAAACCAGAAGAAACAGCCGCCGGCCTCACAGGTGGGAAACACAGGACCTATCTCGCTGTCAGCAGCTGAAGTCAGCGCATTGGGCTGGGAAGTCACGCAGCAAGTACTGGCCACCCTAGAACCACGACTCACAAGCCTGGCCACCAATTTTGACCGAAAAGCTGCAGGAATTGGTGGATCTTCACGCTACACATGCCACTCAACTTAACGAAATGGAGCAGAGGGTTTCAGACATAGAGAATTATACCTCCCTAATGCTAGAACAAATTATTGCCTTGCAAAAAGAGCTCGAAGACTTCATAGAGCTCTTCGATTACCAAGGAAATTATCATCGGCTGAATCAGACTCCGGGGGCTGTGGACCCTGCAATACGAGCAGACTTGATAGACCAAATGTCCTTCTTCTGCTGGCTTCTTTGTATATTCATATAGTGTATTAGATTTCTGTGCTAAAAAATTACCTGAGCTGCTTGGTCTCTCCCCGAAGAATGGCTATTTGAAGTTGGAGAGGGCTCACCGAGGCTGTAATGCCCAAGCGAGCCCTGGGCCAGCCGCCAAGACAGATTGTTAAGCGATTCCATAATTTTTAAGATCGCGAGGAAATCCTCAAGGCATATCGAGGTCAGTCAGCTCTCCAATATGAGGGACATAAAATCTTTCTCTCTCGGGATTATTCGGCCAGGCTTTTTAAACAACGCCGTGCCTTTAATCCACTGATGGCGCAACTGCGAGAGCTGCATGTGGAGCGCTTTATGTTATACCCAGCCACACTCAAGATTAAACACGAGGCAGCAACATACTCATTTTGGGAGCTTCAGAAGGCAGAAGTCTTTGTTCGGGATTTAAAACAGAAGGTGGGATAACTCCTTCTTGGAAGCAGTACCTAAGTACAGGAGTATGTCACGGAGGGCCCAACTGCCTGAATCAGCCTGAGAACATAGATGTGCTGCAATTTAAGTAAGGTACTGTAAAGAAAGGGTTGCTGCCTATCATAGATAGGCTACCGGGGTTGAGAGAGGCCCAAGTTACTTTTATCTTCAAGAAACAAGCAGATAGCAGGGGCTGAGTGAGCCCTATTCTTTTTTGGTTTTTGTTTTACCGGACTATTTTGCAGCCTAAGCTGTTTCGATAATGAATCCTGATGTCTCTACAGAGAATGAATGGGAGAATTTGTAACTCCCGTGTGTAGCAGACGTAGCCCTCTTACATTTCTTTCTCAGACTGGAGGAGTAAATTACCTCTTTCACCTGACTGTTAATTTATCTGGACTGAGGGCAGCAAAGAGAATTATGTTTTTTTTTTTTTTTCCAGAACACTGATTGATGGGTCTGTGAACTTTATAGATGATTTCTGCTTCACTTTAAGTTGGATCCAGCTCTCAAAGCTGTAAGAAGCATGAACTGAATGGGAGGAGGCATGTTGGAATATGACGACTCTGGGAGGGCGGCTGGGAGGGAGGGGGGTGTAGCGCTTGAAAGCTCGTTCGCGCTGCACACCCTCCGCCCAGGCAGGCCCTGCTCAAAGGAGAGGGACTATCACAAGTGCCCTAAAGGGGCCCCCTAACACTCACATATTGACCTACAGAAGATAGGCTATTGTCTCGTGAGGGATGCTGATCTTTTTTCCTTTTTGGGTACCGTAACAACTCTTAAAAGGAGGTTTTAATTAATAGTAATGGTGGAAAGAAAGGGGGTTGCATACCTTCTGCAATAGGGGAGGGATGTGTAGAATTCTTGCATCTTGCAATTATTGTTACAAAGGGGAGGGATTTCTACAATTGCTTTTGGTTAATTACAGTGAGAACGGAAAGGGGGAAGAAGGTGGGCAGGGATGGGGTCTGTATATAGTTACAATTAAAATTACTGTTTGTTTCTTGTTATATAGTTGTGTAATGTTATCAAGATCCGTACTAAAGGTTATTCAACATTGGGAGACTGGTGTGACGGGGAAGGACTGGCACATTAGGAGGGAGTGGGAGTCAGAGAGATTTAATTGGTTAGAAGATGGCTAATATAAAGGATTTGGTTATAATTTCATGGAATGTGCAGGGGATTGCCACCCCTATAAAGCACACGATGCTGCTGACAGCCCAGAAATGGCAGGGTGCCCAGGTGGCTCTCTTGCAGGAGACCCACCTTACAGACAAAGAACATGGTAAACTTAAAGAGGGTGAGTGGGTGAATGCTATGTAGCGGCCTTCAATTCCCATGGGGGTGGAGGTGCCTTGCACAAAAAATTATCTTTCAAAGTGGATAGGGTGGTTTCTGATATGGAGAATGGTCATGTCTTTGTGGTTGGGACATACAAGGAGAAAAGTTACGCTTGGAAGTATATATGCTCCAGCGGTCCACGACCCCACGTTTTATAGATCCCTAGTGGCATTACTAATGGAGGAACAATTTCCAAACTTGGTACTGTATTTGGGGGAGACTTGAATTGTTTAATGAACCCAGCTATTGACCATTCTGAAGGGAGGGGCGGTCCCCCAAGGGAGCCGTTCGGGATTGGATGACAGGTATGGTGGACCTGGATCTGATTGATGGGTGGCGCACAGCCAATCCCACCTGTCAGGAATACACTTTTTTCTCCCACCCTCATAAAATTTGGTAGAGGCTGGACTATCTGTTTCTTCCTAGGGCCTGGTTTTTCCGGCTCCTCTATATTAAGCATAGCCCGATTCATGTCTCTGACCATGCCATGATCATGATGTCCTTACGCTGGGGAAAGGAACAGGCTGACCGGGTCACATGGAAATTTCCCACTTACTTATTACCTAACAAAGAATTTAAGGAATACCTGCAGATTCAGTGGAAACAATATATGCAGACAAATGTGGCTACGGCTCCCTCCAAGGCTGTTTTCTGGGATGCTGGTAAAGATTTTATGAGAGGGGCCATAATTAATTATGTAGCTCACCATAAAAAGAAAGTTAAAATGTGCAGAGAAAATCTTGAGTAACGCCTTAGAACCCTAGAAAGAAAAGCTGCACAAGGGGAGAGGGGAGCATGGTTTATCATTTACTGAATATGACCAGGGAGGCCCTAAATAACCTTCTTATGGGAGAGGCACAGAAAGCATGCCTTTTTGTCAGAAAACATTTTTACAAATGGGGGAATAGGCCTGGAACAATGTTAGCTAACCTCATATGAGGAAAGAGGAATACACACTTTAGTGCAATTAATGCAATTAGAGAAGACGATGGAACCCTTCAAAAAGATAAGAACTTCATTGGGACTAGATTTAAGAGATTTTAACAAGAATTGTACCACTCACAAACCAGGAGGGAAGAGAATAGCATGATTTCATTATGGGAAAAGCTCAACTTGCCAACCCTTACGGAAGCACAACGGAACTGGTTGGGGGCTAGAATAACAAAAGACAAAATCACCAGGGCCATCATGGCATTGAAGACTGGGAAAACCAGTGGACCAGATGGCTTCCCCACAGAGTATTATAAAGCTATGAAAACCCACATGACAGAACACTTAGACGCAATATTTAAAGAGGATAGGGAGGGAAATGAAGAGCTGTCGCATTCTTGGAGGGAGGTGGTCATTTGCCTGATCCCCAAGGAGGGAAAAGATTTATTAGAATGTGCCTCCTTTAGGCCAATCTCTCTTTTGAACAGCGATTCTAAAATTTTAGCTAAAATCCTAGCCAACAGATTAGATAAGCTTCTCCCAGGATTGATCCACCCAGACCAGACAGGGTTCATCCGAGACATGTACTCCTATCATGAGAACTCTCCTCAATGTTGTCTGGGACACATCGGGTAGATAGGACCCGGTGCATATCTTGTCAATGGACGCAGAAAAAGCGTTCAACAGAGTTGAATGGAAGTACTTGAAGGAGGCTTTGACCCGGTTTGGTCTGGGTGGAGAATTTACATGATTGGTACAGCAGATGTATACGGGCCCTAGAGCAAGGGTTCTGGTTAACAATACCCTAACTGATAACTTTGAGTTAAGTAGTGGGACAAGACAGGGGTGCCCACTGTCCCCCCTCCTCTTTGCTTTGGCTCTTGAGCCATTGGCTATAGCCATTCATACACACCCTGAGACTGTAGGAGTAACAAGGAGATCTGGACGGGAGTATAAACTTTCACTTTATGCTGACAACATGTTATTGTATGTCAGTGAACCACACCATTCTATACCTGTGTTATTGGAGTTAGTGGGTCAGTTCTCCAATTTTTTGGGCTACAAGATCAATTTGGATAAGTCCAAGGAACTGAGAGTGGGAGGCTCTGGGAATAGTGAAAAGAATAGGAAATCAGAATGGGGTTTCAAAAGAGCACAGCGGACCTTTGTATACCTAGGTATTAGGATTGGGAGTAAAAGAAATGCTCTGTATGGGCTGATCTATACCCCATTACTACAAACTATAGGGGCAGACCTCAACAGGTGGTGCAGATTACCCATTACTTGGCTGGGCCAAATTAATTTAATAAAAATTAACATCCTACCCAGACTATTATACGGGCTGCAAATGTTACCGATAGGATTAAGGCGGGATGATACAAAGAAACTAGAAAAAGCATTCTCAGAATTTATCTGGCAAGGTAAACGCCCAAGGGTGGGATTAGCTCGTTTGACAGCCTCAATTGACACAGGTGGGCTTCAATTCCCAGACCCTGGGATTTACCATATGGTTATCCAGTGCCGGTATATTCAAGATTGGGTTAGTAGACCACGAGAAGCGGGATGGCTGGATATGGAGGAGAAGGAATGCCCAGGACGAGTTTCTGCGTACCTATCGATGGGGGTCTGGAAGGCATACAACAGATTACCTAGACAGAATCCCCTAGTTAGGGTGGTATTGGAAAGTTGGAGGTGAATGATCCACTTGTATAAAACAGATACGGGGGAAACCCTACTTCTTCCACTGGCTGGAAATCCTTGCTTCCTTCCAGGATTGGAAGATCTGGGATATAGGGAATGGGAGGAGAGGGGTATCTTATGTTTGAGAGACTTATACTCCCAAAATGGGTTTGACTCCTTCAAGGGACTTCAGGACAGGTTTGGATTAGGACATCAACACTTCTTCCGTTATTTGCAAGTCAGGGCATACAATCAGACCCTTGGTAGACAACAGATATGGAACCATCTTGGGACCAAGTTGAGCAACTAATACAGAGAGGCCGGGGTGACCCCAAGGGTACTATTCGAAGGGTGGCAAAGGAATGCAAAAAAATGCTCCCTGAGATGACACAGAGAACTAGGACACTTTGGGAGAGAGATATAGGGATCTCCATATCAGAAGATAACTGGAGAATGATGCTCCAGCTCCATCAGGGAATACTTTTATGTAATAAATATAAAGAATCTTTTTACAAGTTTCGTCACAGATTATATTGTCCTCCATTGATAGTGCATAAGTACAACCTTGCAGTTTTCCCAACATGTCCTCGATGCAATAATGCCCCGGCATCTTATTACCACTACTTTTGGACCTGTCCTACCTTGCAAGACTTCTGGAGAGAGGTAGTGCAAGAGATACAGAACATTACAGGGACTCAGATTCCACTATCCCCCCTGTTGCTGCTATTTGGAGTAGAAGATAATGAAGAGGAGGATTGGTATCCCTTCCCGAGGTGGATCCAGGTTGTACTGGTCATGACCAGGCATTGTATTCTCAATACCTGGGTGACAGCAGTGAAACCTACCACTTCTCAATGGAAAGCCCTGATTCTTCAGGCTCTCGCTCTGGAACGACTTACCTATGTTGTAAAAGATAAGGGGGAACAATTTTTTTTTAACACCTGGTGCCACTACCTGTCCTCCCTATCAGTCGCTGATACCATGACCCTAGGAGAGGGATGGCTGTAAACTGTACAGCTGTGAAGATGTGAGTGGAAGGAGTAACTAACGTAACAGGGGGCTTTGATTGATTTTTATCTTACTAACGGAACTAGGGCCATCACCTGCACTGTAGTTTAGTAAAGTAAACTATAGACAGGACCTCACTGTTATACATGACATTACTGTTTTAAATTAGTTTCTGATTGACTTATGCCTATGATTCATTCAAGGAATAGGATCTTTATGTATACAAGTTATAAGACTTAAATGTATTGTTTGTGAATGTATGTCATTGCATGTGTTTTCATGTTTAATATATTGAAAACTTTAATAAACAAATGATGCAAAAAAAAAAAAGGCACAGGTGGTGGTGTCATGTGTGGGTCCCACACACCTAACACAGTATAAATGGTTATCAAGTTTGAAAATCTTCCTGCAACAAGTGCAGGAATGAAATAAGGCTGGCTTGTAGATGTTTTCTTAGACATTTGTTTGATTAAATTCTCGTAGATTACTGCTACACAGAAGATTGAACTAGCTGCTGTGCAAGCTGAAGATGGCAGGAAAATGAACAGAGGATACCAGGGACTGCCCACACTTACATAGGGAGCAAGGAGATGATGTCATTGGTGGGAGGTCCCTGGTAAAAGCCTGTTGGAAGAAGCTGCCGTGTGACAGCGCCATCTGCTGGAACCTCTCAGAAGTAATGACCTACTGCAAGAGACCATTCCGTTGAATAGTGGTTTTCAACCGGGGGTCTGTGACCCAAAAGGGGCCCACGAGCACATGCAAAGGGGTTTGTGGAACCGTCAGACACATTAAGCAAACATGAACAGTTAATCCTGCTTTTTATTCCCGTTACAGTTCAGGCGCGTAACAGGTGAAGCACGAGCAAAGCTCTGCGTTATCAAAACCCTTTTATCAATAGTTTTTAAGGATCCCCAGCCAGAATCAAATGCTTAGCATTCAAGGCAGTCCAGCACCTTCGGTATCAATTATCATAATGGCACGCCTTCATTTTGACTGTCAGCGGTGTGCATATGTCCCTTCAGCTCGTAATAATGTGAGATGGGAAGGACAGGTGCGAGCTGCAGTTTGCGGTGTGAGGGAATGCTTCAGCTAGCTTTATAAATTTACTGAATTAGCTATTTTTTACGGTGTTTTAGCCATATTCAGACCCATAAGGAGCTTGTAATAATGTTTGCGGTGTGAATGAATGAATGATTCTGATTACTTTGGGAAACGATGTCTTGAAGAAAACAGTGTTGTCCTTTTTGGTACTAATAAAAGCTTTTAATAATGTCCGATGGGACGGTGTGGTGCAAGCTGAATGAATGAATGCTTCTGAATTCTTTGGGCAAATATGTGCTTAAGGAAACAAGTGCTGTGGAGCAGAATCACTTCCAGCAATTGAGATCTGATGTCCGATTATGACAGAGGGGTGCGAGGTGCAGTGTTACCCCCCCCGACGTTGAATCAATATATTTATTAACTTGTTGAATAGTAAAGCTTTGAATCCTCTTTCATGTCACAATCTCCACTGGCAATTATCTTACAATTTGCAGCTCGTTTCGTTTCATGGTACTTTAGTACCTAGCTGATATTTAAATAAGGCAATTATCAGCAGCTGCATACAATTGTCTGCGTTCTGTGCTTATAAAGCTTCCAATCATCCAAACTGCTCGCTGTGCGTTTCTTCTTCATCTCAGAGTTGGTGACCGAGTAATGCTGCCTGCAATGTTGTACATTTAGCGTGTCTGTTTTCACTTGCTGCACTCGTTCCTCTCTCATCTCGTTGCTCTCGCTAGCGCTTTAAAGTTGAGCATATACTGAGTCTATTCCTCAAGAATCACAGATTTTTATGGATTCACAGATATAGGATATTTGCCTGGTATGTACACTGTGTTTCGGTTCGACCGTAGTCTGAGTTAAATCAAAGATTTCTGTGGAGCTTTATTAAGATTTACAGTGCTGTGTACTGATAATTATTTGCCCCCCACCCCCAAGCAGCCAGCACCAAAGCACATTTAAATTAATATTTTTTTGACAGTTGTCAGCTACCATTAAGTGTTTTTACCTTTCTTATTATTTCCCCCCAAGCAGCCAGCACAGAGTATGTAAACCTAACAAAACACCAAAGAACAATTACATTTTTACTTAAACTCTGTATGTCTGAGTTACCCCCCCACCCCAAGCAGCAAGCTAGCAAGAAGTATACAACCCCACCAAATCACATTTAAATTTGTATTTATTTTTTTTTGACAGTAGTCAGCTACCATTAATTGTTTTTTTTTTTTTTTAATTGCAGAACAGAAGTGGTAATTAATATTGATGGATAGATTTGTCAAGAAAAGAAAACTTGATCATGTGCAGCCTGAACTTTCTTCACCATCAGAATATAAGTGCACTATAAAGTACAGAAAATATGAGGATCACTATTTGAAATATTGGTTCATAACAGCTACAGCTGTACACCAAATGGAGAGGAGCTGCCACAACGTGCAGCTTGCTCACTGGTGCTTTCTAAAGAAGCAATGAAGCTTTCTAAGATGGTCAGACATTTGGAAACAAAACATAATGCAGTTAAAGACAAACCTAGTGTGTATTTTCAAAACTGTTGCAAAGATTTGCTAAGACAGCGGACATTTATAAAAAAAGCTTCAAATATAAGTTCAAGTGCATTAAAAGCATCTTAACTTTTCGAGTTTCATGTTACAAGAAGCCACATACTACTGCAGAAAGTCTTGTTTTGCCTGCTGCAACAGATATCTGCAATATCATGTATGGTCCAGATTTTAGTGAAACTCAAAACCATCCCTTTGTCTGATAACACAATAGCCCGAAGAATTGATGAGATGGCAACAGACATAGCAGATCAATTAATAATGAAACTGCGCAGTACATGTTCATATTTGCAGTTAGTTGCAGTGTCAGTGGCTCAGTATGTAGCACACTCGCCTCTGAGGCCGGGAGATCAGAGGGCTGTGGGTTCAGTTCCCATATCTGGCACTTGAGTTAATATCCCAGTACTAACCACTGTAGTGCAGCATGAGAGGGGTGCTGCACTTCTGAGGTGCCGTCTTTCGGATGAGACGTTAAACTGAGGTCCCATCTGCCTTGATTGGTGGTAGTTCAGGTGGATGTTAAAGATCCCATGGCACTTATCGAAAAAAGAGTAGGGGAATTTCCCCGGTACCCTGGCCAAATTTTCCTCATTCACTCAAAATACCACCAACAGCTAAATCTGGTTCAAGGTCGGTTGGCAATCGTCTGTATCCCCCTCCCCCGGGTCGTCCCTGAAAACAGGCAGGATTTGTCTAGTGCACTTACCCGGTCAACAAAAACTAAATAAATATTCTTTGCAACTTGATGAGTCAACAGATATTTTTAATGATGCACAGCTACTTGCTTTAGTAAGATTTATTGACAACAATAATGTGGCAGAGGAGTTTCTGTTTTGTAAAATACTGCCACAGCGAACAACTGGTGCAGAAATATTTAAAGTGCTTGATGACTTTGTCAAGGAAAATGCTATTTCCTGGGACTAATGTCTGGACTTGTGTACAGATGGAGCTATGGCAATGACAGGTTTAAAGAGCAGCCTACTTGGTATGGTAAAAAGAGTTGCACCACCAGTTATTTGGACACACTGTGTGCTACATAGGGAGTCACTAGCATCAGAAAGAATGAGCAGAGACTTCACTTCTGCTCTCAGATGTAAAAGTTGTAAATTTCATCAAAAATAGGGCACTGAACACCAGGCTTTTCGTTGCACTCTAAGTGATGAAATGGGTGCTTAACACAGAGCCCTGCTATATCATTCAGAAGTCAGATGGTTGTCACGAGGTGCAGTTCTAAGCAGGGTTTTTGAATTACGTGTTGGAAGTTTATCAATTCTTATCACAGAACTCACAGACAGATCTTGCTGTTAAGTTTACAGATACAGAGTGGGTAGCAAAACTTACATACCTTGCTGATTTTGTTTAGTGATTTGAGCAGGCTTAAAATGTCAATGCAAGGCAGAAATGTTAATATTATACAACTGTACAGCAAAGTGGAGGCATTCATCAAGAGAGCCAAGAAATGGAGAGAAAGGGTAAAACAGGGAAATGTATCCATGTTCCCATCCTTACAAGACATGATTGACAACTTGGATCATAGCAATATTTCAAAAATATCAGGCAGTATTTGTTCACACTTGGCAGACCTGGAACAGCAATTTGAAGAGTACTTTTCAGAGTCTGGGAGCTGGCGTTGTGACAATAATTGGATTCAATTTCCATTTTCTTCCATCTCAAATAGTGCTTCATCCAGCTTGACAGCTAAGGAAGAGGACCAGCTGATAGAAATGACCACAGACAGCATACACAGAAACAGATTTGAATCAGTACCTTGTCTCACCACCTTCTGGATTGGTAGCAAGAATGAATTCCCAGATCTCGCAAATAAGGTAATAAAAGTTGTTCTTCATTTGCAACGACATACTTGTGCAAAACTGGATTCTCCGACATGACTGCTCTTAAAACCAAGTATCGTTCAAGATTATAGCCAGAAAATGACCTAAGAATATGTCTTTCAAAAATTGCACCAAGGACTGAGAAACTTTGCTCACTGCATCAAGCCCAAGTGTCACACTAGCACTTCAAAACTGACAATTTAGCACTTTATACCTGACTAATATTACTGTTTTTGTTTACTTGCAAAAACATTATTAAAAACTAACCGTTTTTATAAAATTCGCTTGATGTTGTTTTCACAATGAAATGTACCTAATGCGTGTTTTTTGGTAGGGGGTCCCTCACAAGGCCGGTAGGTTGTCAGGGGGTTCCCGGACCAAAAACAGGTTGACAACCACTACCGTAGAAGATCTACTGTTACAGGTGAGTAACCTATTTTTCTAGGGACGTGGATATGATGTACTATCCACACTTCTGGCAGACTCCTAACAGTTCTCCGGGAGGAGGGGGCAAGGCACATACCCTCTACTTAGAGAACAGAGACTAGAGAACTGAAGCCCCAAAACCAACTCAAGGTCAATGTGGTAGCGGGAAATGAAGGTGCGTGCTGACTTCCAGGTAGCAGCCCTGCAGATTTCCTGCATAGGGACATCACTGGAAGCAGTCATCGAGGCAGCGGTATGAGGGGTGGAATGAGCCCTTAGCCCTACAGGAGGCTCCCTACCCGCCAACCTATAGCAGAGGCCAATGCAGGATACAATCTGCCTGCCAATCATCCGCTTAGCTGCCAGTCTACCAGGTGTGGCTTCAGAGTAGATGACAAAGAGCTGGCAAACCTCTCCCCGAACTCCAGCTGTGCGCTCCTTGTAATAGGCAAGCACTCGCTGCAGATCCAAAGAACAGAGCCTGTGCTTGGCTGCCGAGGTGTAGTTGTTGAAATACACTGGGAGAATGATCACCTGGTTAAGGTGACATTCATGACACAACCTTCAGGAGGAACTTTAGTTTGTGGCAGAGGACAACCTTGTCCCTAAGGATGACCAAATACGGATACTCCACCGAGAGCGCCTGGAGCTCACTGATCCTTCTGGCTGACATGACAGCCACCAAGAAGGCGATCTTTCACTACAGGTGAGACATGTCACACCTGTATATCGGTTCGAATGGCTTGCTCATAGGCTTTGCCAACACCAGCAACAAGTTCCAAGGTAGTGGTGGTTCATGTACCAGAGGGGAAATGTGGTCAAGGACTTTAAAAATGCACCAGACCACCTTCTCCTGCTCTACTGACTGTGATGCATGGGATAAAAGAGGACTTGAGTCGATATTTTGCAAATAAAAAGAGAACCATTTATTCTGGTATAATTCAAATAAAACGGACTGAACGACAAAATAACAGAAGAAAATAAAGAAGATTAGATATAATCAGATACTATTATAAGCTAGCATCACACTGTTGGGTACAGCATACGTCTGCACTTCCTGGCTCCAACACTTCAACTGAGCCTCAGCTTGCTCGTCTCTCTCTCTCTCTCTATATATATATATATATATATATATATATATATATCTATACACACACACACACACACACACACACACACATATATACACACACACATACATGAAGAAGGGGAGGAGCCAGTAACTCCACCCTCTTTGACATCCCTAAGAGCTATCTTTAAAGAACAGGTTTAAAAATAATATTCACTACTTCACAAGAATTCCTATTACCACTAAATAATACTCCAATAGAACTAGAAGTAGAAATAATGTATCTAAATACAAACATTGACGCAAATGTTCACTTTAAGCTCCGCCCATTTCTTAGTCCTACAAAAAGGGGGTGGAAAGGCTGGCCAGCTCTATAGGAAACCAGACCCTCCCACCATAAGAGTTTGGAACGAAACATTTTCCTTTTTAAAGTTTTCCTACAACAGGTACTTTTAAACTTCACTCCACTGTCAATAAATAACTGAATCCATCTAACATTTTCAGCATACACTGTAATGTTCTATGCACAGTTCAATCTTAAATAAATGGAAAACGCTGTAAGCAATACAAAACGGACGGAAAGTTGATAATAGCTTGCAAGCGCAAGCCGAAAACAAGTCAGGCATTATTTAAATTAAAAACTCTTCGAAACATATGGTTTTTAATTATAAAGAATGCTGGCCTTTCCACAACACCCTGCCGTACACAAAGCGGCATTTTATTTAGTGTTCTGATGCCTAAATTCCACATAAACAAGCATTTCTCTAATGCGGCTCTTTTTTATGCAAGTGAAAAACACGCTCGCACCACGTTGCACAGTTCGCCCACCGGCTGCTATTCTAGCAAACAGGGCGGGTGAACGTTCACCCAAACAAAGCACAAGTCCTTACTTTTGAACATTATTGGGGCTAGGCTTCACAAAAACAACTCTTGAATATTTTCCTTATGGGAATTGGAGATATAATTGGGAGACATGTTTGGAGAATGCCAAGCCGGTGTTTCTATGTTTACTATTACTGTTTTTGTTTTAAGGAGGGAAGGATTTAATACCATTCAAGGCTGTACAAGGGAAGAGATTTTTTTTAACATAAAAATTAGAAGAAAACATACAGTGACACCACATCCTTACAGGTGGCCATCCTGTAAGAAAAAGGACAGACGACAAGTAAGAGGGAAAGAAAACAAACAATAAATACAAAACGTGCTGTTGCAACAGACTTAAAATAAAAAAAAAGTCCCCTGCAGGAAAACAGCCTCACACTGACGGCATACCAGCCCACGCCCAGTATGCAGAGATGGCTGCCAGGTGCACCTTAAGGTTGCTGACCGAAGGCCCAACTGAGAGAGGGACCAAAGGTAGACAAGAATGCTAGCCACCTGACAAGATAAAGGATCAAGACCCTTGCCCTGGCACCAAAATACAGGTTACTCACCTGTAACAGGAGTTCTAGGAATGGTATATGTTGTTCATCCACACTATCTGGTAGGTTCCTTGCCACTTTAAATCTTGCCGGAAGGTCTTCAAGCTGGCTCCTCCCACCCACCAGGGTGGTAAAACTCTCGGCTCCGCCCCATGACGCCAGATCTAGCCTGCCGGAAGCCAGGTTGTGCGTCGAAGCCGGGGAGGTCGGGTGGGTCGTGTGGATGAACAACATATACCATTCCTAGAACTCCTGTTACAGGTGAGTAACCTGTATTTCTAGGGACATGGATATGTTGTTCATCCACACTATCTGGCAGACTCCTAGCAGTTCTCTGGGAGGAGGGAGGCAAGGCGCAAACCCCCGATACTTACTTGGGAAATAAGGACTGGAGAACCGAGGCCCCAAAACCAGCATCCCGGCGTGACTCAAGGTCGATGTGGTAATGGGTGATGAAGGTATGTGGGACTTCAGGTAGCAGCCCTGCAGATTTCCTGGATAGGGACATCCTGGAAGCAGCTACCCGATGCAGTGGTATGGCGGGTAGAATGAGCTCTTATCCCTCTGGGAGGCTCCATGCCCACCAACCTATAGCAGAGATCTATGCAGGAGGTGACCCACCTGCCTATCATTCGCTTGGCTGCAGGTCTGCCAGGTGCGGCTTCAGCGTAGGTGACAAACAGTTGGTGAACCCCTCCCCGAACTTCAGCCGTCTGCTCCTTATAATAAGCGAGCGCTCCTCTAGGGTCCAGAGTATGGAGCCTATATTCGGCCTCCGAGGTGTGATTGGGGTAGAACACCGGCAGAGTCAACACCTGGTTAAGGTGAAACTCCGACACCACCTTCGGAAGGAATTTGGGGGGGGGGAGAGGACAACCTTGTCCCTGTGGAAGACCAGATAAGGAGACTCGATGGAAAGCGCCTGGAGCTCTCCCATCCTTCTGGCTGACGTGATAGCCACCAAGAAGGCGGTCTTCCACAACAGGTGAGAGATGTCACACCTGTGCATCGGTTCGAATGGCTTGCCCATGAGCTTAGCCAATACCAGCAGTAGATCCCACGGAGGCGGAGGTTCTCGCACCGGAGGGGATATGTGATCAAGGCCTTTGGAAAAGCGCCCGACCACCTTCTCCTGCACCACTGACTGCTTCCCGGCCCGCGCCCGGTAAGCAGAGATGGCTGCCAGGTGCACCTTAAGGGTCATCGACCGAAGCCCTAGCTGAGAAAGGGACCACAGTTAGTCCAGAATGCTTGCCAAGGAACAGGAGGAAGGGTCCAGGCCCTTGCCCTGACACCAAATGGAGAATCTCTTCCATTTATAGGCGTAGCATTTTCTGGTCGACTCCTTACAGGACGCCTCAACGACGTTGAGGACCTCGTCGGAAAGACCCAAGGCCTGGAACTCTAGCCGCTCAGGAACCAGGCCGTCAGGTGCAGGGATAGAAGGTCCAGATGGAATACCTTCCCCTGATTGACTGAGACCAGGTCCGGGAGGGCTGGAAGCCGCCTCGGGAGCCTGGAGCTGAGACTGAGGAGATCTGGATAACAGAACTGACGGGGCCAATCTGGGGCTACCAGAATCACCTGCACCTTGTCCCCCCTCACCTTGAGAAGCACCTTGTGGATCAAGGGAAATGGGGGAAAGGCGTAGAAGAGGCCCGGGGTCCACGGCCCTAGAAGGCATCCCCCTGCAGCGAGCCCTGCTGAGGGGGGTGGGCATGAAACAGTCTCAGCTTCGCATTCTCCCTGGAGGCAAACAGGTCCACCTGAGGCATGCCCCAGTGGGAGAAGAGATCTTGTACTACCTCCGGCAGGAGAGACCACTGTGAGACGCGCCCCTATCCGACTTAGGGCATCGGCCAGGGTGTTGGAGGCTCCTGCCACGTGAATGGCGAGGAGATCCGCCTCCAGGCTGCACACAAGAGACCAAATGCGGAGAGCTTCCTGCACAAAGGCATGGAGCGTGTCCCGCCCTGGCGGTTTAGGTAGTACATGGTCGTGGTATTGTCCGTCTGGACCTGCACCACTTGACCCCGTAGAAACGGAGCGAAGGGCGGTGAGGGCTAGATGAACCGCTCAAAGCTCCAGCAGGTTGATGTGGCATCGGGACTCCCGAGGGGACCAGAGGCCGTGCGCTCTGTGCTTCCCCAGATGGGCACCCCAACCCATCAGAGAGGCATCGGTCGATAGAGAGACCATTGGCTTGGGGTGGACAAACGGGATGCCGTCCTGCAGATGTGCCAGAACGGTCCACCACTGGAGAGCATTCCACATCCCCTGGGTCACTGTTACTGTCACTAGCTGATCCAACAGATCGAAGAGCTGTGACCACTGGCCGGCCAGTCCCCACTGAAGGGGACACATATACCAGCGGGCCCAACGGACCACACTGGTGCAGGCCGCCATGAGGCCCAGAAGGCGCAGGAAGTCCCAGGCAGGGCGCAATTGCCCAACCTGAAATGACTGGGCAAAGGAGGAAAGAACCTCGGCCCTGTCCGCCGGGAGCCATGCTCTGACTCGAAGAGAGTCGAGCTCTGCCCCCGATGAAATGTATTGCCTGCTTTGGCACGAGTTCCGACTTGGCCTTGTTGATGAGGCCAATCTGAGAGCAAACTTGGAGGGCCAGATCTCTGGACCGCTCCACCTCCGCTCTGGAGGGGGCTGCAATCAGCCAGTCATCCAGGTAGGGGTACACACGGACCCTTCGGCGCCGCAGGAATGCTGTCACCACTGCCATGCATTTGGTGAAGACCCTGGGAGCAAGGGAGAGGCTGAAGGGCATGGCCCGGAACTCGTAAAGGGATCCCTCTGCTCTGAAGCGGAGGAATCTCTGATGAGACAGACGGATTGGGACGTGAAAGAACGCGTCCTGGAGGTCCAGGGAACAGAACCACATGCCTCGTTCCAAGGATGGGATTATCTGGGCCTTTACCTCCCTGCTTCCTGTTGGAGGAAGCCACGGGCTTGGGTTTGGGATGCCAAGCGCGAGCCTGCTGGCCCTGGTGCTGGTGCTGTTGGGCCGGATGTGCCGCAGGCGCAGAAGGACGAAAGGGCTTGTGCTGCTGCTGTCAGCGGCCTTTGTCCTTCTGGGCGGGGGTGACCGAGTCCACAGTGGCACTGGACTTCTCGATCCGCTGGAGGTGACCTTCCACTCCAGGGCTGAAGAGGTCGGTCCCCAAGAAGGGGATGTCTGACAACTTGTGCTGGGTATCCGCTGTGAAGGTGGATATCCTCAGCCATGCTCTGCGGCGCATGGCCACCGCGGCCGCAACCGATCCGGCAGAGGAGTCCCCTATGTCCAGAGCTGTACCCTGGTCCCAAACCTGTCAGACCGTGGTCTGCAGGTCAGCCGGGAGATATGGGATCACGTCATCCAGGGAGCCTATGAGGGTGTGGGAGAAGTGTGCCATTAGCACGGCCGAGCTGGCCTGGTGGAGGCCAAGGGAGGACGCAGCGTACACTTTGTGCCCGGCGTAGTCCAGCTTTTTGGACTCCTTGTCGGGGGGCTTGTCCACGTCCCTAGCGTTCCCGGAAAATGCTGTCGGTGACCAACCCCTCGGCAGAGGGGTGCTCCGAAAACCCGGCAATAGCCAGTAGGGACCGTGATACTTCCTGGCCATCCTGGCAGAGGGTGCAGGACAGGAAGCAGGCCACTGCCAGCTCCAGGCTGGGCCTCATAATGGCCTCAGCCACTGGAAAGGCCTCCGGGTGAATCCCTTGGTCCAGTATCTCCATCAGGGATACTTGGCCTGTTTGATACGGACTGAGCTGCATCCCGGTGGACTCAGAAATGAGCTGAAGCAGACCCATAAAGGACGATGGGCTTTCGTCCAGTGACTGGCCCCCGGAGGACTCCAGGTCAACCTGCCTGGAGAACAGGGAGGAGTCGTCGTCGGACTCCGAGGAGTCCGCGAAGAGCTGCCTAGGGCCTGAGCCATCCTTCACCTGCCGAGGACGGTCGGGAGTGAGGGTGACCGACAACCTGTGGGGCAGGCCTTGACCTGACCGAGAGTCCTTGGTCAGCGCCACTGATTTCGGTTGTGGAGGCGGAGGTTCCACCACAATCGGTGGGGCAGCAGGTTTCGGTCGAACAACCGGCCCAGGCTTGGGCATCTCGACTGCAGCGAGAGGTTGTTTCGACCGTTCGGGTGACAGCCACTTGATGGCCAGGGAAGGCGTCAGTGTCGACTTGCTCCCGGACAAAAGTAACTGCTGCCACATCAGTTCCTCGTGGCTCGACCTGAATTTGCGCCAAAGCCTCTCCTCTTCCGAGGAGGAAGACTAGGACAAGCGCGCCACCCCTTACCTTGGTGCCGGGACTGAGACCGCCGATGTCGGTGGGATTGGCTGGACCGAGAAGAAGTCCGAGACCGAGATCCTCAGTGTGTCCGAGGACGGGCCTGAGAAGGAGCGGGGGACACCCGCTCTTCCCTCAGCTCGGACACCTTAACCAGGGACTGCTGCACCAAGGCCGCAGGCAGATCCTCCGTCTCCACGCGGGGAACCAGCAAAGAAGGGTTGTCGGCTTCACCAGTCGACAACCCGTCCGGCTACGTCGAGAAAATCTACCGACCACATCGGCATGTCCCCGCCGGCTGACCTGACGGGAGGTCAGGCCAGCGGCCTTAGCCGCAACCTCGATCAAGTCGACGGTCGGCTGTCCGGAAGGGACCTCTCCCACTCCCACGAACGCTCATGAAGGGACTTACCCCTTGGAATCCTTCTTTGGACCGAGGAATGTCCTGATGGCCCCTCTCCCTTCGTGGAAAGGGAATGGCAAAGCTCCTTGAACGAAGCAGAATACGAGGTACCCAAAGAGAGCGGGATAAATGCCGTGACCGAGGAAGAGGATGATGCGGCCTGGGCCGCCTCCTCCTTGAGGGCGATCATCTGCTCGAGCTGCTCAGCCGAGCCAGCCGCCGCGGTAACCGCCCAACGGGCCTCTTTTGACTTTACTGGTAGATAACGCTTCTCGGGGTGCCCAAGCTTCAACCAGGCAGCACAGTCCTCCAAGACGTTGGCTGAGAACGAACAGCATGACTCGCAGGCCTGCGGGTTGTGTTCTAGGCTGAGACAGTAGACGCACGTGGAGTGCGGGTCCGTCCTGGACGACATCTGCCCACAAGGGTACCGCCGAAAACCGGGAGTCGATTTGTCCATCGCAGCCGTGAGGGAAAAGGAAGACTGAAGTCTTGAAAATTTTAAAACGAGTTTCGGACGAACCGAAGGGTTAGGATCCAGTCTATCACGCAGAGCGTTAAGGAGGGAACCTGAGCTTCCAAGCGATAAGGAAGATCTGGCGTCATGGGGCGGAGCCGAGAGTTTTACCACCCGAGTGGGTGGGAGGAGCCAGCTTGAAGACCTTCCGGCAAGATTTAAAGCGGCAAGGAACCTGCCAGATAGTATGGATGAACAACATATCCATGTCCCTAGAATGGGGAACTTCTTCCATTTGACGGCATATCATTTTCGGGTTGACTCCTGCAGAGAAGCCTCAACCATGGTGAGGACATCTTCAGAGAGACCCAAAGCTTGGAACTCTAGCCACTCAGGAACCTGGCTGTCAGGTGCAAGGACTGAGGGGTTTGGGTGGACTACCTTCCCCTGACTGCAAGAGAGCAGGTCCAGGTGTAGAGGAAGACGCCACAGCAGCCTGCAGCTGAGGCTAAGGAGATCGGGGTACCACAACCGGCGGGGCCAGTCTGGCGCCACCAGGATCATCCATGCCTTGTACCTCCTAGTCTTGATCAGCAGAAATGGAGGGAAGGCATACATAAGACCAGGGGTCCAGGGCCTCGAGAAGGCATCCCCCTGCAGCGTTCCCTGCTGAGGGGGCGAGCACAATACACTCTCAGATTGACGTTCTCCCTGAAGGCAAACGGATACACCAGAGGGGTGCCCTATTAGAAGAACAGACTGTGCACTACCTCCTGATGGAGAGACCACTGGTGAGATGCCTCGCCCACAAGGCTGAAGGCAACCGCCAGCTGGTTGGATACACCAGCCACATGGATGGCCAGGAGATCGGCATTCAGGCTGAGCACGAGGGTCCAGTTGTGGAGAGCTTCCCTGCCCAGAGGAAGGGAGTGCGTCCCGCCCTGTTTGTTGAGGTAGTACATGGTCATGGTGTTGTCCAACTGGACCTGAATGACCAGCCCCCAAATGTGTAGAGCAAAAGTTGCCGGCGCCAGCCAAACTGCCCAAAGCTCCTGCAGCTTGATATTGCATTGGAAATCTCTTCAGGGATACAGAGTCCGTGGACACTTTGCTCCCCCAGGTGGGCGCCCCAGCCCTTCAGGGAGGCATCAGTCATAATATTGACTGTCGGCTCGAGGCGGACAAATGGGATTCCTTCCTGCAGCTGTTCTGGGACTAGCCACCACTGGAGGGTATCCCACATCAACTGGGTCACAGTGACCAGCTGGTCGCAGTTTTGTCCTTGTGCTGAGACCATTTATGGGCTAGCTCCCACTGCAGAGAGCTGGTGCATGTCGCCATGAATCCCAGGAGGTGCAGGAAATCCCAAACAAGGTGCAACTGCCCAACCCAAAATGATCAGGCAAAAAGAGGACAGAACCTCGCCTGGTCCGCCGGGAGTTGAGCTCTGGCTCTGCAAGAGTCGAGCTCCGCCCCAATGAAGTGCATCACCTGTGAAGGTACAAGCTCCGACCTGGCCTTGTTGACCAGGAGGCCAAGGGACAAGCAGGTCTGGAGGGCCAGATCCCTGGACTGCTCCACCTCCTCCTTGGAGGGACCTGCTATCAGCCAATCATTCAGGTAGGGGTACACACGAACCCCTCGTCATCTCAGGTAGGCCGCCAGCACTGCAATACACTTGGTGAAGACCCTGGGAGCCGAGATCAGGCCAAAAGGCATGGCCTGGAACTCACAGAACTTCCCCTCCACATGGAACTGAAGGAACCGGTGGTGGGACAGATGGATGGGAACGTGGAAGTATGCGTCCTGAAGATCTGGGGAGCAGAACCACATGCTCTGCTCCAGAGATAGAATGGTCTGAGACAGAGTAACCATCCTAAAGGTGTGAGAACTGAACTCAGGTTGTGCAGATCTAAAATGGGGTGCCACTGGTACTCCCCCCCCATCCACTTTGGGACCAGGAAGTACCTGGAGACAAACCCGGGCTTATTGGAGGATCTGGAACTTGAGCCACTACCTCCTTCTGGAGGAGCTGGGCAATGTCCTCCCGAAGGGAGGACAGCATGTCTAGGGACACAATGTCCTCCCATGGGGCATGGGCTCGGCAAGGCGAGTAAGCCTCGAACTCCAGAGGCAGACCCTAGCCAACCACTTGGAGGACCCACCTGTCTGTGGTTACAGAGGACCATGTGGAAAGGAAGTGGCAGAGCCAGACCCCCACAGGAGGACCCAGGGGAGACAGGACAGGCAGGGAGGAGACACCCCTCGTCCCATCACTGGGCAGGCTTAGCGGAGGAGCCAGCTGAGGAAGAAATGGGACCTCGACCCCCTGGTTTGTGGACGACTGAAGCAACCAACTTCAGTCAACGACGCCAAGCCTGTGCCTACTGCCCAGCTGGGGGCTGGGACGGCTTAGCAGCAAGGGCAGAGAGGGCCCAAAAGGGCTTCTTCCTCTGAAGTTTGGAGCCCTTGGGATCCCTCTGGGCAGAGGTGACAGAGTCCAGGGTGGTACTGGACTTCTCAATCCTAATGAGATGTCCTTCCACATCTGGCCTAAACAGGTCAGTGACCAAGAATGAAACATCCGCCAACTTGTGCTGGGTATCTGTCGTAAAGGTAGAAATCCATAGCCAAGCCAAGTGAAGCATGGCCACCGCAGCGGCCATGGACAGGGCATAGGAATCGCCAATGTCCATGGCCGTCTGGAACTGTTGCTTAGCCATCGCTCGCCCCTGGTCCAGGACTTGCTTGACCGTGGTCTGCAAGTCAGCTGGGAGCTGGGGAAGCACCTCATCAAGACTGCCTAAGATGGCATGAGCAAAGTAGGCCATCAAAAGGGCCAAACTCGCCTGTCGAAGGGCGAGAGAAGACACCGCACAGATCTTTTTGGCCATGTGATACAATTTCTTGGATTCTTTGTCAGGTTGCCAGTATGCCGAAAGTCTGAATCGGCCACCAGACCCTTGGCCAAAGGATGCTCGGTGAAACCCGACAAGGAACCAGTAGAGACTGCGTACCTGGCCATCTGTGCCGATGATGCAGGGCAAGAGGCAGGGTGTTGCCAACAGTCCAGAGCAGAGCCAAGAATGACCTCATCGACTGGGAAGGCCACCACAGAGGAGTCACCCCGATCGAGAATCTCAGTCAAAGGGTACTTGGCCGTATTTGGACGGGTTCCATCTGGAGTCCCGTAGATTTAGAGAGCAGGGAGCAGGCCCCCAAAAGAGATGGGACCATGGTCCATGGACAAATCCTCCCCTGACTTGGCATCCAACCGACAAGGCTGCAGGGAGGAGCCCTCAGACTCGGAGGATTCATCAAAAAGTAACTGACCACCAGAGTCCCCACTCACCATACGGGATCTGTCGAGAGTCACGGTGACCAACAGCTGACAAGGAAGTCTGGAAGTGGCATGGGCATCCTTAGGAGGCGAGCCCTCTTTCAGCTGCTTTCCAGGAAGGAGGAGGAGGAGGAAGATGAACAGCGACAGCGCCACCTGCCCGAATGCCAAGAGCAGGAACACCGATGGTGGTGTGGGCTGCTCAACTCCGAACTTTGGGATTGTGACCTCTATTTCAACTGTCAAGGATGCAAACAGTGAAACTCATAGGGAATCGGTGAAAGCCGAGGATCCTCCAGGATAATGGGATCCAGAGGCTTAGGGACTGAATCAGTGGGCTGGTCCGACCCACTCTGAGATGTGATAGGTAAGCCCGGAGTGCTACAGATTGAGGTTATCTACCTCATCCTGCGACAGCGCATTGACCAGCCTGAGAAAAATCTCGACAGGTTGGTTGACAGGTGTCTTGACTGACTGGCCAGACTGTGAAGCCAGTGCAGTCGAAACCTTCAGAGAAGCGCGGGAATCAGAGGCCCGAGAGCGCTCGCGATCACATGATTGACGAGACTTCTTTTCAGTCTGCTTTTTTGAAGATTTGGAGAATCTTCTGCCCTTAGAGCAGCTCTGCCCAAAGGTGGGAAGAGACTGGCACAAATCCCTAAATGCCCCCGTGAAGGTGGTGCCAAAGGAAAGCGCTTGAAGACGAGAGTCGTTTTGTAAAGTTTCGAAGCAAAGGGCCTATTCAGCACAGACAGCGGTAAGGAGAGAACCTTCTTCTTCCAGCAGAAAGGAAGATCGGACATCACGGGGTGATGCTGAGAGAGTTACCACCCAGTTGGGTGGGAAAAACCAACTTGAAGACGTTCTGGCAGAATTTAAAAGGGGAAAGGAACACTGCCAGAAGTGTCCACATCCGTAGAATCCGGTCCTTTAATCTCTCCTCATTGGGCTTTTCATGCAACCCCTGCACCATTTTAGTTATCCTTTTCTGGACAGCCTCCACCCTATCTAAGTCCTTCTTGAGATGTGGTCTCCAGAACTAGACACAGTACTCCAGGTATGGTCTCACCAACAATCTATACATTGGCAACCTCACTTTCTGCTGGCAATACCCCTTCCTAAGCACCCCAGCATCCAACTGGCCCTAATTACTGCCTTGTTGCACTATCCCACCACCTTGAGGTCCTCAGATATGATTACCCCCGGGTCCCTTTCCTGCTTGATGACCATCAATACCTCTTCTCTCATTTTTAATTTTGCCTCTGGGTTTCTGTGCCCTAGGTGTAAAATTTTGCACTTTTTCACATTGAAACTGAGCTGCTATGCCCCTGACCACTCCTCAAGTTCTCAGATCTCTGCATTCTTTCCACGCCTCAGAAGTGTCCACCCAGAAAGGATCTCTAACACCTTAGCCCACGCGGACTCGATAAGTGATCACTGCCTGGTCACCTGTCACTGGTCCAACAAAACGCCTAAACCTGCCCCTAAAACAATCACGAGCTGTGTCCTCAAAAGAGGACAGCTAAACTCCTTAAAGACCCACCTCAGACAAATCGTCTGGTCCCCCCCAGACTCCCTCCAGGATACTGACCATGCATTTGATTACTTCATCACCTCCTTCAATGCGGCAAGTAATATCTATGCCCCTGCTAAGAAAAGAAAGCTAAAACGTATAAATAACTCATGGATCACACAACCCCTTATTGAACTCATGAGTACCAAGGACCATCTCTGTCAAGCAGTGAAGGCCACAGGTAGGCCAGCTGAGGTGTAAAGGTATAGGGCTGCAAGCAATGCCTGCACCAGAGAGATCCGATCAGCCAAGGCCCAGCACTTTAAAGATACTTTTTCTAGGGCATGGGATGACAGCAAAAACTTATGGACTAACTTAAAAGATCTCATTGAGAAACAAAATAAGTCCTCCCCCTCCATAAATGGGGAAATCACACAAGACCCCAAAACCATAGCTGACGCGTTCCATGTTGCATTCTCTGACTTCAGTGACATTCTCCCACTGAACAGTTCGGCTGAGGACTTGTGCAACACGGATGACACCCCACCTGCCCATGACAACCTCCCTTCTGATATCCCTTCCTCCTACTTCTTGGAAATCTCCAACCCTGAAGCCAAAAAAAATACCTACAAATGCTCTCTAGGGAAAACCAGGTTCAGCAATGGCTCGCTAGACCTAAAACTGACTGCCCTCTCTCTCAACGAAGTTGTTCTCCCTCTCGCAAAAATATTCAACCTCTCTCTTAGATGTGGTCAGTTCCCTAAGATTTGGAAAGTCGCCGTAGTCACCCCGATACACAAAAGTGGTGATGGGGCCCTGCACACAAATTACAGACCCATTTCAATACTCCCCACCACCCAAAAGCTTCAGAATGGATTGTCTTGGACCAGCTCCTTGAATACCTCGACAAGACAACATTCAATGTCCCCAACAACGTGGTTTTGGAAATCACATAGCACCACTGCAGCATTAGAGTATACTGACTTTCTACATGAGGCATTTGACAAGTCCCAAATAGTGGGGTCAATATACATCGAGCTCACCAAAGCTTTTCATAGTCAACCATAGGCTCCTGCTGTGCAAACTCCAAGCATCCAGCCTCTCACCTGAATCCCTAGGATGGTTCCAAAGTTATCTTGCGCAAAGATCACAGCAAGTTAAAATCAATGACACCCTCTCTGAAAGCAGACAGGTAAACACAGACATCCCAGAAGGCTCCATTCTAGGCCCCCTCTTATTTAGCCTGTTCCTCAATCAGCTTCCACTAGCATGCCCTGAACAAAAAATCTTATTATATACAGATGACGCGGTCATCTTCTCTAGCAGCCCACAACCATTCATGCTAGAAACTAGGCTACAAAAAAGCTTTGCCATTAGTGAAAGGTGGTTCCAACAGAATAAACTCCTCCTGAATTACAAAAAAGCAACAAACAATGCTATTTACTAACCCCAAAAGTAAGTATAAATCCCATCAACCAGCAATTCTCAACAACAAACAAGATCCGCTTGACTGCATTACCACCTTTAAATATCTAGGTGCCACCCTGGATAGTTCTCTCTCGTATACCCAACACACAGACTAAGTTGGTAAGACTAAACAAGAATTTGTGTGCTCTATAAACACTGCCACTGATTGACCCTTGAAGCCTTATCCCTGGCAACAAAAAGCTCCATCCTCTCAGTTATAGCCTACGGGATTGTTATATACAGTATTGTCACTGACATGGCTCTAAAAAGGGTTAGAATGGCACTAAATAAAACTTGCAGACTGGTCCTTGGAACCCACAGGCTAACCCACACCTGCGACCTATACGCACAAATGGAATGGCTTAACATCTAGGAAAGAATCAAATATCAGGTGTGCCTTCTTGGGAAGAAATCCACCCTCAGTCTAACCCCACCTGTTATCTAAAAACGGTAACAGTAGTTCTAGGAGTGGTACATGTTGTTCATCCACACTTCTTGGCATGTCCCTTTCCACTTTAAGGATCACCAGGACTTCAAGCTGGCTCCTCCCACCCACCCGGGTGGTATAACTCTCGGTTCCGCCCCATGACGCCAGATATTAGCCCGTTGGAAGCCAGGTTTGTGCGCCGCAGCTGGGGAGGTTGAGTGGGTCCGTGTGGATGAAAGTACAGTTATGTAAGAACTTACTGTAACAGCAGATCTTCAAGAGGAGCTCTTGCAGCAGACTATAACCATTAGGACTAACGCCGCAGGCCTTAGGACCCACCTGAAAAATTCTTAGCTAGCAGTATCCAGCAGGGACCACCCCAACGTCGGTCATGGTACATAAGGGGGCGGACCCTGGCTCCATCCCAGTTCCCCACCAAGACCCGCAAACTGGCCCTAACAAGAGAAATAAGTGAAGCCTGTAGATGATGTGCTGAACACCTCACTCGGGGGATGGAGGACAGGAAAGGAGCGCCTGCTGCAGGAGCTCCTCTCAAAGATCTACTGTTATGGTAAGTTCTTACGCAACTGTACTATCTTACTTCGAGTGGTAGCTCTTGCAGCAGGCTATAACCATTAGGACTGAATCACAAGCAGTCCAGCACCAAGGAGGTGCCTAACCCCGGGAGGAGGAGGAAGGATGGAATAATGCTGGCAACACAGCAACTCAGGACAGCAGTCCCTGAAGGACTGCCAAGCCAAAACCGGCACGGCGTCTGGATGCAATGTGCAGGCTATAGTGCTTCACAAATGTGTGCGAAGAATTCCAGGTGGATGCCGCACTGATGTCTCTTATAGAGACATTCTTCAAGGTGGCAAAAGAAGCCGAGACTCTCCTGATGGAGTGACCCCTAACTGGGCCCGGAAGGGGTCTGCTATGCTTCTCATAGCAAAACACAATACAATGGGCAAGCCACTTAGAAATAGTCTGCTTAGACACCGGTTTGCTCAAGTGTTGTGGCGCGAAGGCCATAAACCGTTGCTCCAATTTACGGTGTATAGCTGTGCGCTTGAGGTAGTACCTCAGCGCCCTGTCAGTGTCCAGTGTGTGAAGGAGAGCTTCTCCCGTATTGGAAGGAGAAGAAAAATAAACTGAAAGGTCACCGACTGGCTGAGGGTCAACTCCGAAACCACTTTAGGAAGGAACTTAGGATTTATTCGAAGGGAAACCCTTTCCCTGTGAAAAACCAAATAAGGCTCTTTACACATCAGAGCCTGGAGCTTGGAAACTCTTCGAGCTAAGGTAACAGCTACTAAAAACAAACCTTCCAGGAAAGGTAACGCAGCTCACAATCAGCCACTGGCTCAAACGTGGGGACAGTGTGCTTCTTCAACACAAACAGGAGGTCCCAGGGAAGGACAGGATCCCTAATGGGAGGTCTCATATGCAAAATACCCCATAAAAAGGTGCGGGCCACGTCTAGTTGGGCTAAGGTTCTATCCCCCCCCCCCACAAGAGGACGTCATATGCAGAAATGGCCCACATGAGCACCTTTATCAAAGAGTAGCTCAAGCCTTGTTGGTAGGGAGAGGAGATACTGCAATGCTGGAGTTCACCAGACAGGTAAGGGGGTCCAGGCGGTGAGAAAGGCAGCCCATAAGTAGCTTCACTCTATAGCATAAGTGGAGCGAGGGCTTCTCATTTAAAAGGAGCGCAGCCTGAGATACTGATTCAGGTCGTGCAGATCTAGAATGGGGCACCAACCCCCATCCACTTCGGGACCAGGAAGTACCCGGAAACGAACCCTGGGATGACTGGAGGATCTGCCACTCGAACCACTGCCTCCTTGAGGAGGAGCTGGGCTATGTCATCTCTCAGAGCCAACTGAGTGGTGGCTGATAATCCCTCCTCCTGTGGGGTGCGGGCTCGACTGGGCATGTACTGCTCGAATTCCAGAGGCAGACCCTGGCCGACCACTTCTAATACCCACTTGTCCGTGGTAACAGTGGACCAGGCGGAAAGGAAGTGGCGGAGCCGACCCCCTAAGGGAGGACCCAGAGCTGGCATGACGGGGATAGGGGTGGCAGCCCCTATACCGTCACTGAGCAGGCTTGGAGGTAGAGGGTCAAAGGCCTGAACCCCGACCTCCTCTGCGGGCCTGGGGAGGTCTGGACTTGAGCCAGGGGCGCCAAGCCTGTGCCTGCTGTTGCTGTCCACCCTGAAAGGAGGACTGCTGGGCTGCAGAAGCAGGGTACCAAAAAGGCTTCTTCTTCTGCTGCTGCTTCTTAGTGTCAGAGGCACTTTGAGCAGAAGTGGCAGAGTCCAAGGTGGCATTAGACTGCTCGATTCGCTGAAGGTGACCATCCACACCTGGACTGAAGAGATCAGTGCCCAGGAAAGGAATATCAGCAAGTTTGTGCGGGGTATCCGCTGTGAAGGTGGAAAGCCTCAGCCAAGCTCTGCGGCGTGAGGCAATCGCGGCTGCCACCGAACAGACGCATGAGTCCCCAATGTCCAGTGCCATCTGAGGTTGCTGCTTGGCAACAGCACGGCCTTGGTCCCGGACCTGCTTGACTGTGGTCTGAAGGTCCATAGAGAGATGTGGGAAAACTTTATCCAAGGACCCTAGAAGGGCATGGGAGAAGTGCGCCATGATGACGGCCGAGCTTGCCTGACGGAAGCCTAAAGAGGAGGCCACACAGACCTTCCTGGCAGAGTGGTCAAGTTTTTTGGACTCCTTCTCCGGGGTGTATTGGTGTCGGCAGAACTGCCTGAAGGTCTGAACACAGAGGTGGTCACAAGGCTCTCAGCCGAGGGATGTTCTGTGAACCCTGCCATATGGGCAGATGGAGCTGGGAAGGAGGCAGGATGCTGCCAGAGCTCCAAGGCCGGGCCAACAATGACTTCGGCCACAGGAAAGGCTTCCGTCGGGGTATCCCCTCTCTTGACAATGTCAGTGAGAGGGTATTCCGCCCATTTCTGGATAGGTTCCAGGGACATTCCCGTGGATTTGAGATAAGGCGGAGAATCCCTTGAAAGGACAAAGGGTCTTCCTCTGTCGACAGATCACCGGCCGACTCATCATTCTGCGGGTGAGAGTGAAGGTCGGTGTCATCTGAATCCGAAGTATCCGGATAATAACAGTAGGCCACCAAGGTCGCCCTCTATGTGCCTGGGACGATCAGGCGTGAGGGTGACCGAGATCCTGTGAGAAAGACCCAGGGTTGTCCGAGCTTCCTTCATAGGAGCCCCTCCCAAAGGCTGTTTAGGCAGTGGTTCCAGCACAATCAGTGGAGAGACCAACATCGGCCGAACTGGAGCAGGTTTACCTGGCTCTGCGGGCAGGGGGACCGATTTTACCAGTTCCAGAGGAGTCGGCTTTGGCCTAGGAGGCGAAAGTCAAGTAATGGCCGGAGTAGAGACCGTGGTCAGCTTCTGTCTGGACAGGCTCAGCTGCTGCCACATCAGATCCTCGTAGCATCGACAGAGTTTCCGACCAAGCCTCTCTTCATCCGAGGAGGATAAGGATGACCGATGGCGTCACCTCTTTTTGGAGCGCTTGTGTGCCTTCCTCGGCCTGTCGGTCGAGGGGGTCAGAGATTTCGACATCGGACTGGCCAAGTCGGTCACTTGGGAGACACTGGATGGACCAGTGACTTCCAGGGATCAGGGACCAGTTCCTTGATGGGTTCCCCAGCTGGCTGGGTCTCCTCATCAAGAAGAAACAGGACCAGAGTCCTAGTGAGAGAGTCGTCGACCAGATCGGGCGACAACGGATCGATGAGATAGAGTACGATCTCAACATCGTCGATTGAGGACTCGGACTACTGGCCAGATGGCAGGGCCGAGAAGCCAGCGGCCAAGGAGGCAATTTCGAACAAAGTCGATAGTGCCGGCTCCTGGGACCGAGATTGCTCATGATTCCAAGAGCATCTTCACCGAGACGAAGACTGATTCGGATCCTTCTCCCTCTTACAGGACTGGGAGGAATGCGAGCTGGCAGGACCCTCGCTCTTAGTGGGGAGAGAGTGGCACAAATCTTGGAAGGAACCCAAAAAAGTAGAGCCCAAGTTGAGAGGAACGAAAAACAACAGAGAGGAAGACTCTGTGGCCTGTGGCACTTCTTCTTCGAAGGTCTGCATTCGCTCCAGCTGCTCAGCAGATCCTGCAGCCACGGAGGCCGCCCACCGAGCCTCTTTAGATTTCACCAAAGGATACCGTTTTTCGGGCCTGCCCAATCTAAGGTGTGCTAGACGATCGTCAAGGACGTTTGGTTGAAAAGCGAGACACATCTCGCAAGTCACTGTGTCATGGCTGACGCCCACATGGTAAAGGCACGCAGTATGAGGATCGGTGCGTGACATTTTTTGGCCACATGGGCACCGGCGAAATCTGGGGGAAGATATATCTTCCGTGATCGAGCGGTGACAATTGCCATTGCTAACTCGAACAAGTCAAAGTTTCGGAATAACCGAAGGTTTTGAAACCAGGGCCTACAAAAAGCGAGAGCAAAGCGGAGGCAACCTGAATCTTCCAGCGGAAAGGAAGAAAAAATTGCTCACCTTAGTAATTGTGTATCTTCTAATAGAGTCTTGTTGTACTCTGACATTATGCAGTTAGCCCCAGCACCTGGACTGCTCCAGAGAGGAGAGAGTTAACTCTATGCCAGAGCATAGAACGTTGAGCTTGAGCTTGGTTCAAACCTCTGTCTGCTGCACTCTGAAGTGTAACTGTCAGAGTCTTACGAGCTAAAACAAATTAACTACACCTCCTAGGTGGAAATTGTAAAATTACTAGCCAAAAGGCAACCAAATATTTTGGATCCCAAAAAACTCAAGTCGAGAAATCCAAAACAAAAACTAGGTAGTGAACAAATATAACTATAAAAACAATAAAACATAAACCACTCCCCCCTCTCTATAAAGGGGAGCGTGCCAAGTGCATCCCTGAGGTACAACACTGCGCCTGCCAACCCACTTCCCAGGTTCTGAGAGGGGAGACAGGGAGGGAGGTCAGAATACAGCAAAACTCCATTAGAAGAAACACAATTACTAACGTGAGTAATTTTTTCTTCAAACAACATGAAGTCATGTTGTATTCTGACATTATGCAGACTACCAAGCAGTACCTCCATGGAGGAGGGTACCGAACCTATTTTGGGAATAGGCTCTGCAGTACTGCTATACCAAACCTAGCATCACTCCTAGCCTGGATATCCAGAGAGTAATGCTTGGTGAATGTATGGACTGTTTTCCAGGTGGCTGCTTTGCATATCTCTAGTAAGGGTATATCTCTGGCAGCAGCCAGAGAAGCAGCTGTACCTCTAGTCGAATGAGCCCTCACGCCTGAGGGGGGTACTAGGCTCTACAGTACTGCTATACCAAACCTAGCATCACTCCTAGCCTGGATATCCAGAGAGTAATGCTTGGTGAATGTATGGACTGTTTTCCAGGTGGCTGCTTTGCATATCTCTAGTAAGGGTATATCTCTGGCAGCAGCCAGAGAAGCAGCTGTACCTCTAGTCGAATGAGCCCTCACGCCTGAGGGGGGTACTTTGCCTAGCTTTTCATAGCAGAATTGTATAGAAGAGACAATCTACCTGGCAATAGTTCTCTTAGTAGCAGGTTTACCCTTTCCTACTTCACTATAAGTGAGAAACAACTGGAGAGAGTCAAACCTAAGTGCCTTAGTACGCTCAATGTAGTAGCTAAGAGCCCTCTTAACATCCAAACTGTGTAATCTTCTCTCTCCTGAAGAAGAATGATCAGTGAAGAACACAGGAAGAGACACAGACTGGTTCAAATGAAAATCTGAAACCACTTTGGGTAAGAACCTCCTGTTAGTTCTAAGGACCACCTCATCTGTATGGAATGAGATAAAATCAGGCTCCACTGACAGAACTTCCAATTCACTGATACGCCTGGCAGAGGTAATAGCTACCAGGAACACAGTTTTCCAAGTCAAGTACTTAGGTTCTGCTGAGGCCAAAGGCTCAAAAGGTGGTTGCATAAGCTGAGCAATGCAAACATTAAGATCCTTAGCAGGGGTAGGATCTTTAAAGGGAGGATTGGTATAGAGCAATCCTTTAAAGAATTTATAGAAAACAGGATGAGATGCCAGTGAGGAAGCCTTCCCCACGGACAGAAATGCAGAAACAGTTGACAAGTTACTTTCAGGGTAGCTGGTCTGAGGCCTAAGCCATTAAGATGAACCACATAATCCAGAACTGTAGACATGTCAGCTGTATCGGGGGATATGTGTTTATTGGAACACCAAATGCTGAATCTTTTCCATTTGGAGTTGTAAGCTTTTCTGGTGGCAGATTTTCGAGAGGCTCTGAGAATATCCAGAACCCCCTGAGATAGATGCAGGCTTGCAAATTCTAGCTGTTCAAGAGCCATGCCTTGAGGTTGAGAGACCGAAGGTTGGGATGCCAAATCCTCCCGAGAGGAGGTTAACAGACTGTAATTCTTGGGAAGAGATAGGGGAAGATTGACTGCTAAGGACAGCAATAGAGGATACCAAGACTGCCAGGCCCAATCTGGAGCAATCAGGATCACTTTGCACGATTGTGACCTTATCTTGACCAGAACTTTGAATAACAGAGGAAAGGGGGAAAGGCATACAGAAATTTCCATTCCCAATACAGAAGTAGAGCATCCAGTTGGACTGAGCCCAAGACTGGGGGGTCTGCAACAGAAGAGAAGTAGTTGGTGATTGTCTAGGGCTGCAAAGAGATCTATCTCTGGAGTGCCCCACCTTGAAAAAATCACTTTTAATACTAGGGGATCCAGGGACCTTTCGTGGTGGCCCAGAGAAATCCTGCTCAGGGCATCTGCTAACACAGTGTCCTTCCCTGGGAGGTGGACTGCTACCAGAGATGTCTACAGTGAATAAGCCAGGGACCACAATTTCATGGCTTCCATGCACAAGGCCATAGACAGAGTGCCTCCCTGCTTGTTGATGTACCACATGGTGCTGGTGTTGTCTGTCCTGACCTGAACCACCTTGTTCTGCACGGAGTCCGAGAAAACTGGTAGAGCCAGGTACACTGCCCTGAGCTCTAGAAGACTGATACGAAGTAGACACTCCTGAGGGGACCATACTCCCTGTGCTGTGAGGTCTCCCAAGTGAACTCCCGACCCCAGGAGAGAAGCATCTGTGGTTAGCACCACAGAATGAGACTGGGTGATGAATGGGACTCCTTGTCGGAGGTTGTCCTGATCCGACCATCATTGGAGAGCCTGGATCAGAGTCTGAGTCACTGGAATCAGTTTGGTCAGAGGGTCTTTTTTCTGAGACCAAAAGGCCCTCAAGTGGAACTGAATGTCCCTCATCTGAAATCTGGCCCCCTGTACCACTGCAGTGGAAGCTGCCATGTGGCCCAGAAGTTGAAGATAATACCTTACTGGTCAAGACACCAGAAGGCAAAAGGAAGAAGCCAGGTCTATAAGGGCCTTTGCCCTTGCCAGAGGAAGAAAGGCTCTTGCTTTGATAGTGTCCAACTCCACCCCATGAAGGTCAAGAGTTGCACTGGTGCAAGAACTGATTTTGGAAGACTGAGGAGGAATCCTAGGAAAGTGAGCAATTGCTGAGTCACTTGCAGGTTTGACTTGACTTGGTCTGGAAACTGACCCACAATGAGCCAGTCGTCCAGGTATGGGAATATGGAAATGTTTTGACGCCTTAAAAAGGCCACTACTACTGCTAGGCATTTTGTGAACACCCTTGGTGCTGATGTTAAGCCGAAGGGCATTGCTCTGAACTGATAATGGCCTGAAGGCAGTTCGAACCGGAGGTACTTTCTGTGGGAGCACCTGATGGGAATGTGAAAATAGGCATCCTTGAGGTCCAGGGAGGCTAGCCAATCTCCTGTCCTGACAGAGGGAAGAATTATTCCCAGAGTCACCATTTTGAATTTTGGCTTTACTAGGTGCTTGTTTAAGTATCTTAGATCTAGGATGGGTTGCCACTCCCCTGTCTTTTTTGGGGTAAGGAAATATCTGGAATACAGACCTTTGCCCCTGAGTGTAGTAGGAACCCTCTCTCTCTATAGCCTTGAGAGCCAGCAGAGAGGAAACCTCTGCCTCCAGGGTAATGGTTTCGGAGATGTTTGCAGGTGGAAAAGACCCGACCCTCAGCTCTGGGAATTTTTTGAAGCTGAGGGCCAGTCCCTGACTTACTTCCTCCAGGCCCCACTTGTCTGAGGTAACAGACTTCCAGATCTGGAAGTAGTAAGTCAGCCTGCCTCCTACTGGAAAGGGTGAGTCGACCCGGGCTGACACATCAGGGTGTCTGCTTGGCAGGAGCCTTAGACAGAGGAGGATGCAGCCCTGTTCATCCCCCTTCTGCCTCTCCCTCTGAAGAACTCCCTCTGAGGAAAAGGAGAGGAGGCCTGTGCCTGGTACAAAGGCCTATGAAAAGGCCTGCCCCTGCCCCTAGATTGCTGCTTCTGAGGAGTTGCCTGCCTTTCCTTGGCCTGTGCACTCCTGTAGGTGGTCCTGTATTCATCCATCTTTTTCATATAATTGCTGTCTGCTTCCCCAACAGAGAATTCTCCATGACAGGGAAATCCATGGCCTTAGCCTGGGTGTCCTGTGAATGGCCAGTACATCTGAGCCAAGCCAGTCTCCGAAGAGCCACAGATGTAGCCATGACTCGTGATGACACATCACTGGAGTCCACAGAAGCATGAAACTGGATTTTAGATGCCTCAATCCCATCAGCAGCCACATCCTCCAGCTCCTTGGCAAGCCGGGGGGAGGCCTGTTTAGCCAATTCCAGAACAGTATCCCATCTGGACTTCTGGTATCTGACTGTGTAGGCCATGTAGTTAGCCTGCCTGAGTTCCAAGGAGGATGCCAAGTACTGTTTTTTAGCCATGGTATCCAGCTTCCTAGAGTCTTGATCGGGAGGGTGTGAAGCCACGGGTATGTTAGCCTTATCACAGACTGCAGCCTGCACAACCCCAACATGGCTGCATTGTTGGTACAAGAACTCCGTACCTGAGCCTGACAGCATGTACCTCTTCTCCATTCGTCTGTCCACAGGAGGTAAAGAATTTGGTATTTTAAGCAGCGTTTGTGTCTGTTTTCCCAGGGATTTATGAAGGGGAATAGACAATCTTTTTGACTCTGGGATATCCATCATCTCCACAAAGTCAGGCTCCTCTTGTTCCTCAGCAGCTTCGACCAGAGGGAGCTGGAGGGTGTCTGCCACCTTTTTGTAAAACAAAAAGTGTGAAGGGGACTCAGAAAGCCTAGGAGGGGAAACACTAGAAGGCCTGTCTGGGGAGATGTCCAGTTATATGGGCTCATCCAGACCTTCTAAGCCATCATCATCGTTGTCGGCATCGTAGTCTTCATCCCAATCCAGGTCCGGTTTATAATACTCTTCTGGGGAATAATCCAGAAGCGGAGGAACCAACTGAACCGGGCGCCTACTGAGAGGTGACAGATCAGTCAGAACCGGACAGAGCAATTCAACAATACTAATCGCCCTGGCAATTTCTTCAGTGGTTGGACGATGCAGTTCTGGATCCGAACCAGCCGATTTCTCCCTTTTTTTTTCTTAGCCAGAACCGATCCCTCAGGATTGGCTCTCCTTTTGCCCAAGGGAGTCTCGCCCAGGTCAGTGGGCACTCCCTCAGGTTCGGTTGGAACCGAACCGGGCTGGCGATCCTGGTCAGCGGACTTCTCAGCCTCCTTTTCCCTAAGCCTGCCCAATCTTTTATCTAAGGTGACCATAGGGAAATTTTTACAGATCTGGCAGTCTGAAAAAGGTGGTCAAAACCCAGACAGTAAACACAGGTGGTGTGGGGATCAGCCTTAGCAAAGGCCTCCCCACACTCACTGCAGTGTTGAAACCCAGTGGGCCCAGTTTTTCTTTTGGGTTTCTCAGACGTAGCCATCCTAACACTTACCCTTTATTCAGCAAAAACCAGGCAAGACACCCTTATCGGTTCCTAACCATGTTACGGGTGTTGGGGAAAAAAACGCAGAAATACGTTTTTGTTTTCTTTAAGAACCAATAAGGACTGGTACCTCACACTAAAATAAAATTAGACAGATAGTAACCCAAACAACCGGTTCAGCCGAACCGATTGAAAACTGTTTTACAATTTCCACACACAATTCACACTCCGTCCACTACCTAAGCACTTACTGTACCGCAGACAGGGATCTAGACCAAAGAAAAATACGAAAATAGTTTAAAGCCGATATTTTTACTGTACCGAACCGAATGCGATGGACACATCTCCAGAGTGACTGTTCAGTTAGGTGGAGTAAAGAATCTGGCGGTTACACTTCAAAGTGCAGCAGATAGAGGTTTGAACCGAGCTCGAGCTCAACGTTCTGTGCCCTGGCATAGAGTTAACTCTTTCCTCTCCAGAGCAGTACAAGTGCTGGGGCTAACTGCATAACGTCAGAATACAGCAAGACTTTATGTTGTTTGAAGATCTGGCGTCGCGGAGCCTAGGGTTATACCACCCGGGTGGGTGGGAGGAGCCAGCTTGAAGGCCCTCCGACAATCCTTAAAAGGGGAAAGGGACATGCCAATAAGTGTGGATGAACAACACATCCACGTCCCAAGAAAACCACCTTACTCCTGCAAACAGTCCGCACCTGACAAGAGCAGTGTCTAGCAATGCGCTACACATCCCCTTCTGCCATGCAGCCATTGCACAATGCTCTTTTGCCTACAGAGCACCAGGCTGGCTAAATGAACTTCCCACTGATGTTACCTCCGAGCTGGAGCTCGGACCCTTTAAGCACCAACTTGTCCAGCATTTGGCCGCACTAAGCTCCTGCAACTGCCAGCCCTAACTTCCCAACCGCTCTCCAACTCTGCCCCCCCACTCTACTCATCCTACTAAATTCTCAATTTTTCCTCGCTCTCTCTGTCCTACGCCTGTGATTGGTAACCCTTCCCCTCCACTCCTGTCCTCAAAATTGTCCTCCCCCCTTCCCTCCTAATTTACTATCACCCCCCCTTTTTTCTACCACCTCTTGAAAAAGTCAACCTTTGACTGCCCTGCTTAGTTCTATGTATATACGCAGATGTAACTTAATTTGTACATTATTCTGATCCTAATATCACTGTATTTGCAATGTTGTATTCCTTAGTACATATAATTATGTATTCCTCATTGTATTATATTCTATGTTCTTTGTTTACACGGATGTCCTGTTGTACGTACATATTGTATTTGTCATGATGTGGAACCTTTGTAAATGAGTTTTTAGCTCAAAGGTTGGAACTTTAAGATGAGTAATAAATAAATAAATACCCTATTGCAGCTTTTAGTGTCATCTGCAAAGAGGCATACCTTTCCATCCAGTTAATCTGCATGTCACTTATAAAGACATTGAAAAGGACTGGTCCCAGTACTGAGCCCTGAGGCATCCTGCTGGTCACAATCCCTTCCCCGGAGTGAACTCCGTTTACCACTACCTTCTGTCGCCTATCCATTAACTAATTTCTTATCCACTTTACTACCTCAGGATCCACCCCTAAGCTGCCCAGTTTCCTTAAGGAGTCTCCTATGTGATACAGTGTTGAATGCCTTACTAAAATCTAAGTGAGCCAAGTCCACTGCCCCACCCTAATCCATTTCCCTGGTAACACAGTCAACAAAATCAGCTTTGTCTGACATGACCCCCGCCCTGTGAATCCGTGCTGCCTCAGGTCCTGTAACCCACTTGATTCAAGACACTCCACAAACTTTTCCTTCAGCAGTGACTCCATTAAATTCCCCACCACTGATGTCAGATTGACCTGACTACAGTTGCCAGCCTCCTCCCTACAACCGCGTTTATGAAGTGGGACTACATCTGCCCTCCCTCTCCTCTTGCTCCTTAACAGCTTTAACAGAGGGAGCTGGGGGGTTTCTGCCACTTTTTTGTAAAACAAAGTGCGAAGGAGACTCAGAAAGCCTAGGAAGGGAAACACCAGAAGGTCTGCCTGGGGAGATGTCCAGTTCTATGGGCTCATCCAGACCTTCTAAGCCATCATCATCGTAATCTTCATCCCCCCGGATCCGGTTCATAATACTCTTCTGGAGAATAGTCTAGAATCGGAGGAACCGACCGAACGCCTACCAAGAGGTGCTGGATCGGCCGGAACCGGACGGAGCAATTCAACTATACTAATCGCCCTGGTAGTTTCTTCGGCGGTTGGACGGTGTGGTTCTGGATCCGAACTGGACAATTTCTCTTGTTTTCTTTCTCCTAACTGGAACCGACCCCTCAGGATTGGCTCTCCTTTTGCCCGAGGGAGTCTCGCCCAGGTCAGTGGGCACTTCCTCAGGTTCGGTTGGAACCGAACCAGGCTGGCCATCCTGGTCAGCGGACTTCTCAGCCTCCTTTTCCCTAAGCCTGCCCAATCTTTTATCTAGGGTGGCCTTAGGAAAATGTTTACAAATCTGGCAGTCTGAATCAAGGTGGTCAAAACCCAGACAGTAAATACAGGTGGTGTGGGGATCAGTCTTAGCAAAGGCCTCCCCACACTCACTGCAGTGTTGAAACCCAGTGGGCCCGGTTTTTCTTTTGGGTTTCTCAGATGAAGCCATCCTAAAAACTTACACTTTACTCAAGTCAATCAAGACCCCCTTATCGGTTCCTAACCGTGTCACAGGTATTTGACAAAAACGACTAAATACGTTCTTTTTTTAAGAACCGATAAGGACCAGGGTACCTCACACTAAATTCAGAAACAAAAATAAACTTAACAGAAAATAACTGACAATTGGTTCAGCCACATCGATTGAAAAATATTTCTTACAATTTCCACATAAAAATCACACTAGTCCACTACCTAAGTACTTACTGTACCGCAGACAAGGATCTGAACTGAAATAAAATAAGAAATAGCGGTTTAAAACTGACGTTTTTACTTTACCGAACCGATAGTGAAGCAGAGATCTCCGGAGCGACTGTTCAGTTAGGCGGAGTAAAGAAGAAAGAATTACTCACCATAGTAATGTTTTTTTCTAAAGGAGTCTTGCTGTATTCTGACTATATGCAGTTAGCCCCAGCACTTGAACTACTCTGGAGAGTAAAGGGTTAACTCTATGCAAAGGCATAGAACGTTGATCTCAAGCTCGGTTTTCAAATCTCTGTCTGTGGTACTCTGAAGTGTAACCATCAGATTCTTACGAGCACTAGACTAACTCAAAGTAAGAAATTGTTCCAAAATGTTTGTGCCAAACGGCAAAACAAGGTTTTAGGGCCAAAGACTCAAGTCGAGAAAACGCAAAAAGAATACAACAGGTAGTGATTCACCAAACTAAAGAAAAAAAAAACCCTAAGAGATGGAGTAATGTCCAGAACACCTCTGGGGTACAGCACTGTGCCTGCCCCACCACATCCCAAAACTACTAGATTCCAGGAGGGAAGGGGAGTCAGAATACAGCAAGACTCCATTAGAAAAAACAACATAACTATGGTAATTTTTTCTTCAAACAACATGAAGTCTTGCTGTATTCTGACTATATGCAGACTACCAAGCAGTACCCCCTTGGAGGAGGGAGTTAGAGAACCTATTTTGGGAACAGGCTCTGCAGCACAGCTATGCCAAACCTTGCATCACTTTGTGACAGAATGCTTGGTGATGATGAAGGTGTGTACAGATTTCCAGGTAGCTGCTTTACATATATCCACTAAAGGTATATCTCTAGCTGCTGCAGTCGAAGCAGCTGTACTTCTGGTAGAGTGAGCCCTCAGGCCTGAGGGAGGCTGCTTCCCAAGTTTAGAGTAGCAGAACTGAATACAAGAGACAATCCACCTGGCAATAGATCTCTTGGTAGCAGGCTTGCCCTTTCCCACGTCACCATAAGTGAGAAACAATTGAGAACAATCCTTTCTATGGGCCTTAGTATGCTCAATATGGCAACTGAGAGCCCTTTTCACATATAGACTGTGTGACCTCCTCTCTCCAGAGGAAGAATGATCAGTGAAAAAGACAGGCAGAGACAGACTGGTTCAGATGAAAGTCTGACACCACCTTGGGAAGGAACTTTCTATTGGTACGAAGGACCACCTTATCCCTATGAAAAGAAATGAAATCAGGTTCCACTGATAAGGCCTGTAGTTCACTGATCCTCCTAGCTGAAGTAATGGCTACCAGAAATACAGTTTTCCAAGTCAAGTATTTCAACTCAGCTGAAGATAAAGGTTCAAAAGGGGGCTGCATAAGCTGTGCAATACAGATGTTCAGATCCCAAGAAGGAGTAGGCTCCTGAAAGGGAGGACTGACATGGGCCAAGCCTTTGAAAAATTTCTTGAAAACTGGATGAGAAGATAGGGAAGAGACCTTACCAGACGAAAGAAAAACAGACACAGCTGCCAAATGTACTTTAAGAGTAGTAGGCCGGAGGCCTAAACTGTTAAGATGTACTAAATAGTCCAAAACAGTGGCAGTGTCAACCAGCTCTGGCTTAACATGCCTACTGGAACACCAAAAACCAAACCTTTTCCATCTGGAGTTGTAAGTCTTCCTAGTGGCAGGCTCCCTGCTAACTTTTAAAATATCTAAGACTGATTGGGACAGATGCAAACTTGCATATTCCAGCTCTTCAAGAGCCAGGCTTTGAGCCTGAGAGTCTAAATATTGGGGTACAGAATCCTCCCCTGAGAGGAGGTGAGGAGATTGCACTGCCTGGGAAGACACCAGGGCAGTGTTACTGATAGCGACAACAGAAGAGGGTACCAAGGCTGTCTGGCCCAGTCTGGAGCCACCAGAATCACCTTGCAAGGCTGGGACCTGATTTTTATCAGGACCGTGAATATCAGAGGAAAAGGAGGAAATGCATACAAAAACCTGTTTGTCCAATTTAGTAGGAGAGCATCCTGGGGAACAGAACCCAGAAGGGGTGGTCTGCAGCAATACAGAGAGTGTTGATGATTGTCTGGGGCTGCAAATAGATCTATCTCTGGGGTGCCCCATCTCCTGAAAATGACTTGAAGAATGACAGGATTCAGAGTCCATTCGTGGTGACCCTGTGAAATCCTGCTGAGAGCATCTGCTAAAATGTTGTCCTTCCCTGGGAGGTACACAGCAACCAGGGAAACCTGAAGGGAATAAGCTAGAGACCAAATGTTCATGGCCTCTGTATGCAAGGCCGAGGACCGAGTGCCTCTCTGTTTGTTGATGTACCCCATGGTTGTGGTGTTGTCTGTTCTGATCTGCACCACTTTCCCTTGGACAACTGTTGAAAATGTCTGAAGTGCCAGAAAGACAGCTCTTAATTCGAAAAGATTTATGTGCAGAAGGGACTCCTGATGTGACTAAGTTCCCTGAGCTGTGAGATGATCTAGGTGGGCCCCCCACCCCAAGAGAGAGGCGTCTGTGGTGAGAATCACAGAAGGGACTTGACTGATAAAGGGGAAACCTTGTCGCAGATTGTCCTCGTCCAACCACCACTGAAGGGCCTGGACCAAGGTTTTGGAGACTGGAACCAGTTTGGAGAGAGGGTCCTTTTTCTGAGACCAGAAGGATCTGAGATGAAACTGAACATCTCTCATCTGAAATCTTGCTCCCTGAACTACTGCTGTGGAAGCTGCCATGTGACCCAGCAGCTATAGAAAGTGCCTGGCTGGACGAGACACTAGAGAACGAAAAGAGGAGGCCAGAGTGACCAGAGACTGAACCCTTGAGAGAGGAAGAAATGCTCTTGCTTGAGCCGTCTCTATTTCCACCCCTATGAAGGTGAGAAGCTGGACTGGCTCTAGAACAGACTTCTCTAAACTTAGAATAAAGCCCAAGGATTCTAGAAGTCTTTGGGTGACCTCTAAAGCTGACCTGACTTGGTCTGAGGACTGGCCCACTAGAAGCCAGTCATCCAGATATTGGAAAATAAGGATGCCCTGCCTCCTGAGGAATGCCACCACCACTGCAAGACACTTGGAGCAGATGTTAGGCCGAAGGGCATGGCCCTGAATTGGTAATAGCCTGAGGGCAACTCGAACCTGAGGTACTTTCTGTGGTAATGTTTGATAGGTATGTGGAAGTAGGCATCCTTGAGATCCAAGGAGGCTAGCCAGTCTCGTGGTCTCAGAGAGGGAAGAATTACTCCCAGCGCCACCATTTTGAACTTTGGTTTTGTCAAATGTTTGTTCAGGTACCTTAAATCCAATATGGGTTGACACTCCCCTGTCTTTTTGGGGGTAAGGAAGTATCCTGAATACAGTCCTTTTCCCCTGTGACAAAGAGGTACCTTCTCTACTGCTTGCAGAAGCAGAAAAGAGACGTCTGCCTCTAGGGCCTTTGTCTCCAAGGGAGAGGGAGGACTAAAAGACTTTGCTCTCATTTTCAGGAACCTTTTGAAACTGAGAGCAAGTCTCTGGTTCACTACTTCCAGGACCCATTTGTCTGAAGTAACAGACTCCCAGGCCTGGGAGCAGTGAGCCAGCCTGCCCCCTACTGGGATTGGGAAGGTGACCCTGACTGATACCTCAGGGTGTCTGCTTGGCAGGGGGCTTGGACTGAGTAGCTGATGGGGTCCTGGTTACCCCACATCTACCTCTTCCCCTAAAGAACACCCTCTGCTGGAAAGAAGAGAAAGAGGCCTGAGCTTGGTAAAAAGGCCTGCCCCTGCCCCGAAAGTGCTGCCTCTGAGGAGTGGTCTGCTTCTCTTTGGCTGCAGCACTCCTATAGGTGGTCCTGTACTCGTCCATTTTCTTCATGTAGTTCTCTGTTTGGTCCCCAAAGAGAATTACCAATTACAGGAAATCCATGGCCTTAGCCTGGATATCCTGAGAGAGTCTGGTACACCTAAGCCAAGCAAATCTCCTCATGGAGATAGATGTAGCCATGACCCTGGAATGAATATCATTGGAATCAACAGCAGCATGGAACTGCACCTTAGATGCCTCTATACCATTTGCAGCCACCTGCTTCAGCTCCTTGGCTAGCTGGGGAGGGGCATCCTTAGCCAGTTCCAGAACCGTATCACACATAGATTTCTGGTACCTGGCAGTGTATGCTTTGTAATTAGATTGCCTGAGTCCCAAAGAGGATGCCAAGTACTGTTTTTTTTTTTTGCCATGGCATCCACTTTCCTGGAATCTTTATATGGGGGGGTGAGATGCCAAAGGAATATAAGCCTTGTCACAGGCTGCTGCCTGTACTACCCCAACATGGCTGCTATGATTAGAAAGGAATTCCATCCCAAACAAGAAATGGGAAGAGGACTCAGAAAGCCTGGGAGGAGAAGCCTGAGACGGCCTGTCTGGGGAGATGTCAGGCTCTACTGGCTCATCTAAGCCCTCACATTGTTCCTCTTCATAATCTTCATCCTCCTCCCAATCGCCCTCATAGTATGCCTCAGAATCTATTTCTGAAGCAGGTACTTCTGACCGAACCGATCGGCTCTGAACCGAGACCGGTTCGGTCGGAACTGGGCAAAGCGACTGAACAACTGAAATCGCTTTCGCTATTTCATCAGCAGTCAGACCATGGAGGGCTGGATCTGAACTGGCTGATTTCCTTTTTCTTTTACTCTGAACCGATTCCGCAGAATCAGCTCTCCGTTTGCCCAAAGAGGTATAGCCCAGGTCAGTGGGCACCTCCTCAGGTTCAGCCGCAACCGAACCGGGCTGGCCATCCGGGTCAGCGGACTTCTCGGCCTCCCTCTCCCTTAGCCTACTCAAACGTTTATCCAGAGTGGCTTTGGGAAAGTTCTTACATATTTGGCAGTCTTCCTTGAGGTGGTCAAACCCAGACAATACACACAGACGAGGTGAGGGTCGGCCTTAGCAAAGGCCTCCTTACACTCTACATTCGGTACAGTGCTGAAACCCAGTGGGGGTCCGGTTTTCTTCTTGGGTTTCTCAGACATACCTTAACAAAAAAAATCACCTTACACAGAGGTTAAGCCAGGCTATTACAAATTCAACGGTTCCAACTGTGTCACGGGTCACTTAAAAAAAATCCTAAAATATAAAATTTTTTTAGGAACCGATGAATACCAGAAAAACCACAAATACACTAGAGTAAGCAAATAAAAGAAGATGGGCTTCAGTTCTGAACCGGACCAACTGGCAAAGAACCGAAAACAAACAATTTCTTTCAGAAAAACAGAAATATACCCACTACCTACACTACTACTTACTGGTACCGAGACAGAGGCAAGAATACCTAATTTTACTGGAACCACAGTTAGAAAAAAAAAAAACGAACGCTCCGAACTAAACCGAACCGAAGCGCAGGAGAAATCTCCGGCACAACTTCACAGTAAGACGGAGTAAAGAATCTGACGGTTACACTTCAGAGTACCACAGACAGAGATTTTAAAACGGAGCTTGAGAGTTACGTTCTATGCCTTTGCATAGAGTTAACCCTTTACTCTCCGGAGCAGTTCAAGTGCTGGGGCTAACTGCATATAGTCAGAATACAGCAAGACTTCATGTTGTTTGAATCTGACAGTTACACTTCAGAGTGCAGCAGACAGAGGTCTGAAATGAGCTTGAGCTCTACATTCTATGCTCTGGCATAGAGTTAACCCTTTCCTCTCCGGAGCAGTTCAAGTGCTGGGGCTAACTGCATAATGTCAGAATACAGCAAGACTTCCATTTTATTTGAATGAGGACAACAAAACTGAAAGAGTCTCTGAGTTCAAATACCACGGCCTCGTGGTCGACTGCCACGTTACTTTCAAACCTCACACTGATCAGCTCATAAAAAAGCCCACCAGAGACTCAGAATGCTTTACCGCGTTAGAAACAATTCCTAATCCCCGAATCCAAGGCCCTCTTTGTCAATAGCTTCCCTCCCCATCCCCCCATCCTCAACTTTGGTGCTTTAATTTACTACCCATCTTTTAAAATAGGTCTAGGTAGGCTTAGGGCCACCTATCACAATGTGATCCGTTTAGCCACTGGCCTCCCGATACTGACCCACCACTGTGATCTATACAAAATATGAAACTGGCCCCATCTGGAGGACAGGATGGACAGTAGAATCCTACCCTTTTTCTACAAATTCCTAAGGGGGCATTTACCAAGCAGCATTGTCTCCCTCTTCCCTAAGTTTGCCCCCACCAGATCAACCAGCCTGTTCTCCATTCAATCCTTCTCTCTCCCCTTTTGCCACACTTCTCAAGGACAGCAAACCCTCTCCTACAAGGGTGCAAAACTCTTTAATAGCCTGCCCCCATCCCTTGTTCAGTGTCCTTCGATCGCATCATTCAAACTCAACCTAAAGTGTCATCAGGCTTGTTCAAATATCTGTAAATGCACTTAACTTTGTTTGATTGCACTTACGCTTTCACCTTTATAAATGCTCCCAACTGTGTTAACAAGTTCCTACTTGTATATACCTGCCCCCTAGTGCACCCCAATTTTATGTCTGTGTTGCCATCTCTGAACAGATTTTTTGTTTTCATGTAGTAGTAGTAGCAAAATCTTTATTTTTTACTCAGGAAAGAATAACATTTTACACCATTAGGATAAAGTCTTATTTATAAGGTGCTCCTGAATTGTTCAATAATATAAGGTTTAGCCGGCCCGGTGGCACTGAAGGTTGAGGTGCTGGATGCCACACCTCGCACCACACCAGTAACCCGGGTTCGGCAATGAGCCTGGACCGTCGGGGGGCCTGCGGGGAGGGAGAGGATTGAGCATCTGGAGGACAGCTCTCCTTTCCCGGGAGGGAGAGGGGTTCATGCGCTGTGCATGACTGGCCTCTGGCGGAAGCCGGAGGCACAGCAAGCGCTGAGCATCCAGAAGGGGTTGGGGAGTGGCGATGTTGGCAGTGACGCCTTGATGCCAAGGTGCATGTCACTCCCTCAAGAACAAGAGAAAATAGCTCTCTGAGCCTCGAGATGATGGAGCACTTAGACAGACCCCATTAGGCTCACACCTAACGGACTGTAAGTTTTGGGGGTGAAGCACCTACCCTCGTCCTTGCCTGGGGGAGAAGAACCAGGGCTCCATGGGGGATCTGGAGGGTTCGGGTAAGGTGGAGAAGCTGGGGCATACACCATATGTGTCTCCTGAAGGAGCAAGGCTCAGAGTAGCCTGCAGGAGGATAAAATACGATTAAAAAAAATAATAATAATACAAGGTTTCATATATGTAACAGACAATCCTAATCTAATTACATCAACTTTTATACTTGCAATATAACACCATATTGCACACAGACCTGATTTTACATAAACATATACACAATCTTTCGTGCGCAGATGAGACAAGGATATTAGTCAAAACAGCTACATTTAGTTGTCAATACTTGTCTCAGGGCAGTGTTAAATTGCCTTTTATTTTCACATATACTTTTCGTCTTGATTTTCAATTCATTCCAAATTTTTGTGGCTGAGTTTCCATCTGTTGGTATACTATGTATTGTGTTCCATTTTCATTCGACTGTATACCATGTACTGTATGTTTCCCTATTGTATGCAACTGGACACCTGGTGAAAATGGTCAATTCTGCTCACCTTTCCAGTATAAAAAAAACATACTGAACCTGGAATACTCAATTAGTGCTGTATTGGTGCTATATTTTTTTTCCAAAACCCATGCTGTTGGGGACACTATATTTCATACATTGCTGTACTGTTGCTTATACTAGTTTGTGTCCCAGCTTTACTGCTGTATTTATGCTTCGCTGCTGTTGTCCTACATTGCCTATATTGTACTGATGCATATCGTTTACTAGCTCTTCTTGTTATACTCTCCACCTCCCCTCTCCCCCAGGACGCTCTGGGAGACGAACAACTTGTTCAGTGTGCCCTCCCTCCTGGTGAAACTTTTCAATACATAAATAAAAAATATTTCAAGGTATGAGGCAAGTCGAACGGACATTGTTTTCTCAAGGGCTTTGGATGGGCAGAAGAGTATGAAAACTAGCCTGTAACTCGCAAGGTTAGAAAGATCTCCGCTTTTAAGGACTGGTATAACCGAAGCGGATTTCCACTTTTTGGGGAACTGGGAGTAGAACAAAGAGAAATTAAATATTTTGGAACTGGGGTAGGAGAGTTCCTCAACAACCAGGACAAATAGCCTCATATCAATTGACACACCCCCCCCGCCCCGCCAAATTATGCTTTTACCCAGCACCTTTCTTATATAATTAGAGGTATCCCTTACTGAAACAAGTTTAAAACATAGGATTTAGGATATCCTAGCTCTGGGTTCAGTGTTTGTGTGGCAACAAGACCAAGACCTCCACTGGAGGGCAGGTTTGGCTCAGTGGGGATGACAGAGCTAGGGGTAAGTGAATGCAACATTCAATTTGTTGGCAGTTTCAGTGGGATCAAATACCTCATGTCCATCAACTATGAGCATTTTTGGTGAAGTTTCGTCATCCGTGCCAAGGAGTTCTGAGACATTCTCCCAGAATCTTTTACCACTGCTCCAGTTCTGGGTTTGCTGGGCCTTGCAGTAGCTGGATTTTGCCAACCAGATCCTAGTAGAGCATTTATTCCAGCTTCCTCATATTTCTGCAGATGGACTGGAGACCCTAACTTCCAGGCCAGCATCCACAGATTATCCCTTTCTCTCATGAAAGCGAGACATTCCAGTTTGATCCATCCAGAGGGTGTACCTCTAACTCTGCGCTTCTTGAAGGGTGCAATTTATTGCAGGCAATTGTGAATTCTGTGACAAAGAATTCTAGGGCCGAATCAGTATATGGGATGGCATCAAGGAAGCTCTAGTCTGGTTGGGCCACAAAGGATTTAAATTCTGGCATATTCGTTTTGCTTATGACAGGGCTGTTTATGAACCGGTGTGGGGGGAGGGGGGCTGGGCTGTTTTACTTTCCACAGGCACTGGCAGAACTTTGATATTTTTGACCCTGTCTGGGCGAGTTACTAGTACACAACTGAATAGAACTGTAGTGCCTGATTAATAATTAGTTCTGGTGTGCTCAGTGACCACATGTGTAAGAAACAGACTGTCAATCTTATCTCTGTGCCTAGTACTACACTTTGTGGTCCGGTTAATATAAAAGTCACCAGTTACTGTGAATTCCCTAATTCTGGTTAGAAATGGACTTCACACTCGCTTGTTCTTTACCAGGTAGGATACAGACTGTCAAGTGGACAAGACATTTTTGACACTGCAAAGGAGCAGTTTAATCGCTAGGCATTCAGTCGAGAGTCAGGTCTTTGATTCCAAGTTTTGAAACTTGCACGTTGGATCTGAGATAGATCTGGCAGCCCCCACCTCGCCATAGCACATGATCCCAACACATTCCCCTACCACTACCTGTGATATCACAGGTCAAATCTGTAGTGGGCGTAGGGCTATGGGGCTTTGGAACTAAGGGACAGTTCAGGAGGATCATGTGGCTACTGTTTCAACATGAAGACCACCATTTTAGCCACAGAGGCCCCAGGAGGTTCAGGGAACAACACAGTGGGTAGGTGAGTCAACAGTAGTAGCACTGTAAATAATTATGTTGAGTGAACTAAAAGTCATTGCCAGGTGAAAACCTGGTAGTTGCGAGGTCTAAGAAATAGACTACTAGAAAAAAACAAAACTGTATGAAACAAGGAACTTTGTGCCCAATGCCCACGTAAGATGAAGCAGAGATTCTAACTTAGGTCTATACAGCATTTTGCCGTGAACACTCAGGATAAAAAATTTTAGCCAGGTATACGAAGTAACATGGAAAAGGCAGTATACTGCCCATGGATGGCATGCTATATTTTATTGGTATTCCTAATGTCTACTGTACTCGATTCAGAAGATTGAGTACAGTAGACATTAGGACACCGAAGGGAAAACACAAAATGGAACACAGCATCTCCATAAAACTGGGCCCTAACAGTGTTGGGAAGAGGATGGGAGAAAGTGAGAGAGAGAGACTACTGGGGCACAGTGTAGTGCCAAGCGACTCTAGTGTCCTTTCTGTCAACTCGTCACAGTCAAAGGATGATATGACTTGACACAAAGGGACTACCACCTGACTCAGTGAGCTGATACAGAAAAGATGGAAAACTGTGCTAAGGAAAAAATGAGGCTATACCCCACTGGGCCAGAAAACAGGAGGCTGTACCTAATCTATGGAAGTAAAAAGAGGTTGTTAGGAGAGAGAGGAAAAAGAAAAATGGCTCACCTCTGATACTATAAAATCACACAGAAAGGCAGACAAACAAGTAGATATAGTTATCTTTATATAGTATATGACCATACGGGCAAACAGATGACTAACAGGTCAACGCAGGAAGCAAGGATTCGTTTAATTAAAATAGGGAGTGGCTGTTTATGTGACTGTTGGAGCATGTGATTTACAAACAGCGAATAGGCTACTTTCTGTTAGTACTTATTTCTGGACGGACCAAGCGATCGCAGAACATGCGATCCCCTAGAACAGGAGGACAGCTTCTGCAGGGGCATCCACAGGACACGCTGCAGATAAGCAGGGGGCTCTGACCAACTGGGACCAGGCAGGTGGGAATGTAGGAGAACCTGAGAAACTATCAGGGGTAATAAGGTACTTGAGACAGGGGTTGTGGAGGGTAAGCATAGGTGACAGGGGAGGGCCGAAGGGACAAAACTGTCCCACAAGGTCAGTGAGCAGAGTCTGCTGCATGCCAGTTCATTTGAGTCACAAGAAAAGTGATGTTAAATAATGGGTGCTCAAAGGCAACAGAGAATATGGATGAAAACCTGGAGTGCTCTTTTCGGTGTTTTAATTTTTTATTAAAGTGCTAAAGACGACTCAAAATGGGGAAAAAAGATATCATACAAGACAAGAGATGAGGGATAACCTGAAACACAATAAAAAAGTATGGGTCAAAACTTTCATTGTAATATGCACTGCTGATTTAAATGGGAATTGTATTCACTTCTTTTTGTGACCTTTTGTCATATTAATACTGTTGTAGCAGTTTAGACACATTTGAGATTTTGTACGTAAGTAATGTGACACTCAGACAGCTGGTTCTGATTAATCTATGATTTTTGTAATATAAAAATGTGTTATTGAACGTCTCTCATGAGAGATGCTGACAGCTTGTGGAACGACACCCCCTTCCAGGTTTTAGCTAAAACATGTTACCGGGAAGGCCAAGAGATAATTACAGGCTACAAAAGACTTACAATTTAGGATCTCCTGTTTATGTGACTAATTGCAGCTTGCCAACTGCCAAGATAGATCATCAACTTTTATAACGGTCTGAGGAAGAAGAGCAGGTTATGACACCTTAATGCGAAGTCAAATGTTTCTTTGATGTCTGTGAAGAATAGGAAGACACTCTACATCAAAGGGTCATATGAGAAAATGAGTTGTGCTGAGGTCACAGAATTTAATACTTTGATGAGACATCCTGTTTTGCATAGATATATTTTTTTATATTCTGACAGGGAGGAGCTAGGTGACCTCATGCAAAGAGGATGGCAAAGCCAGTTTTTAAACAGTATTCTGTTTTCCATTTACACACAGATATTTGGACTCTGAAAAAGCAATATCAGGCACTGTTAGAATATACCTTAGAAGAGACAATTCTAAGAGTACTGGGATAGGAGATTTAGTCTGCACTTTTAAACCGTTTTTTTTAAGTGATTTGTATGTTTTGTGATATATGGTTCTGTATTTACATTTTTTTTTATCTATTTTGAAGTAAACCTCTACTTTACAGACTACTTGGTGTGCCTTTGAAATAATTTTTCTTGACAAGGGAAGCATACATAGTTAAAGTTGACACTGTACAAAGTTTACTGGTTTTACCAAACTGGGAAAAGATAAGAATTTATTCTGAGGTATTTAACAGAGTTTTAAGGGTTCATTCTGTACACCTGGTTAGGTGCCCGTAGGCAAAAGATATCTGTCCCCCCCCCATCCCAAAGAGCAGAATTATTTGAGCCTGCACATTGGGTACGCTAACAAGAGGTTCACAGTTTGAATCCCTCCAAGACTTGAGACCAAAGGTTGATTCAAACCCATAAAACAGACAGGAGGGTTACCCTGTTTCTCTTTCCTGTTCACAAGACTGCGCTCGGAAGTTGGCACTGTGGGTGCAGAGGGCCTGACCTGCTGAGTGGGTTTGTGACAAGTAAAAGATTACCTCTTATCTGACTCTGCTCCAGACTACACACAGTGTAGAAAACCTGACAGTATAAGGAGTGTTATGCACAGACTTGATGTTGTTGCCTTTCTTTGCAGAGATTCTACTATTCTAGTATTTCTCTTATCATATGGGTTCCAAAACTGGGAGCGTAAGGAAATACTAGAGTATCCAGATGACATCTTTATTCCTAAGGAAGTATTTTTTTCACAGAGAGGGTGGTAGACACACGGAACAGCCTTCCTGAGGAGGTTGTGGGATCTAAAACTGTGGGAGAATTCAAGAATACATGGGACAGACATAAGGCAATTACTGTGGGGGATAAGAAGAAATAGGCTGTTGGTTAACTAGGATCTGCAGCTTATCCTGTAGGTAGGGAAATGGGCAGACTAGGTGGGCCAAGCAGTCCTTATCTGCTGTCAAAGTCTATGTTTCTAAGAGCAAAGCTCCTTTTGACTGTTGAAATTAGACAGTACAACCTCTTTACAATGCTCCACCATAAGAGCTAGTATTTTACATGCAACTGATGTCAGCCTATGGTTTTGGACCTCAGACTTTTTTTCCGCCTTGTATATTGTAATTACAAGCATGCAACCTGCAGACATCATGCTCTCCCTGTATAGCCGACTACCACCGTACTAACCCCTTCTTCAAGATGGGGACCATGAGGGCCACTTTCCAGTCCTCCAGCCCCACACTTGTACAAACAGACCCATGAATTATTATCACAAGAGGCCCCACCAAAAGAAACACAGAAGCACAGAATTTGAAGGCAGTTAAGGACTGCTTGGCCCACCTAGTTTGCCCCTTTGTCCCTGCCTATACTATCACTACAGACCCAATGCATCTCTGCACAACACCCCCCTCCCCACGCTTCCGAGCTAAGATTTCCTTATGCCTTTCCCATGCATGCGTGAAGCCCACCACTATTTTCACCCCCACTGGAACATATGAAATTGCCAGCCAATAAAGGCCTCATGGTCTATTGAGTCTGCTTGACTGTGTAGCCAGTAGCCCTTATTCTGCAGCTGCCCCTCCTGTAACCCACCCTCTTGCCCTGTCTCAGCCCCTTTTGAAGCAGCTCACTGTTTTACAAGATACCACTTCCGCAGGCAACGCATTCCACCCAGCCACCACCCTCTCTGTAAAAAACTGTCTTCTCATCTCCCTCCTGTACCTTCCCCCCTCCAATCTCAGATCTTGGCCTCGGCTGTCCCTCCCCTCCCTTCATTTGAAAAGCCCCTCTGTGCCGGTCTTGTTTATATCTTTCATGTACTTGAAGTTTTCAGTCATATCTCCCCCATCCCTTCTCTCTTCCAGCGAGTACATGTTCAATTCCCTCAGCCTGCTCTCGTAGGGTAAGTCCCCTAGCCCACAGATCATCTTTGTTGCTCAGTGCTGCACTCCCTCCAGTAACTTAATGTCCCTCTTCAGGTATGGGCACCAGTATTGCACGCAGTACTCCAGGTGTGGCCTAACCAGAGATTTATACAATGGCAGAATCACTTCCCCACTCCTTGAGGATACACCCCTGGCAATACAACCCATCATTTTGTTGCCCTTTGCAGCTGCCTTCCTACATTGTGCTGAGTTGTTCATTGATCCTGTAATGAGCACCCCCAGATCCTTCTCCTCCTCTGTTCGGCTAGCTGCACCCTCCCAGCTGGTAGCGCCTCCTTAGGTTTTTCGCACCAAAATGTAGCACCCTGCACTTTTTGGCACTGAACCCCAGCTGCCAGGTATCTGACCAGGTCTCCAACTTTGACAAATCATTCTGCAACCCCTGCCATCCCCTTATGTCATCCACTACTGCTCCCAACTTGGAAGACTGCCACAGGAATCCACCAATCTTTCAGTGAAGAAGTACTTTGTCACATAACTCCTACATTTTCCCCCTTTCAACTTTTTTGCATGCTCCCTAGTTCTCATGCATCCTTTCCTTTAAAAAATACTCCCCTCCTGTATCTTGGTCAACCCCGTGAGGGATCCATAGGTCACTATCATGTCCCTCTTCTCCTCCAGAGTGTACATAGTGAGGTCCTTTAGTCTCTGCTCAATAGTTCCTTTAGCTCCACTATGATCATGGGACACATCCTATCTGACCCTGGGATTCAGCCGACTTGATCCTTGCTAGGTAATCAACAACATACCATGTGCCCTTCAGTGACATCACTTTCTGTCTCAAGAATCCATGAAATGGCTGCTGCCTTGATTTAATTTTAGATATTTATATCGCTGGACTGACCACACCTACAGGTAAGTCCAATAACGTGTCTGAAATATCCTTTCATGTGCTTTCAGAGTTTTGAGGGTCCTGGCAAACTTTCCTTTCTCCTTTGAATCCAGGCTGTAAAACTACAGTACCAGCTTCAAACAAAGCAGAAGTATGGCTACCTTGAAGCTATGATTAAGACAAAAAAATTACTAGCTGCCTTTTTTCTTCTGAGTGACCCTTTTATTACGTGTTGCCACTCGTGTCACCGGGTCACTCTGTATGTGAGCCAGTGAACCCCCCCGAAGATTCTGAATGCTTGAGGGAGCTTAGGCTACTTACTCCTTCATGAATAGGGGCTCGTATCCAGATACTAATAATGATGCAAACACAGTGCCTCCACTCAAGGAAATTAAAGCTGGCCTGATCGGAAGTATGGTACCTCCCTCTGGGATGTAGTCCCTACACAATTCCCCACTACAGACACCTCTCATGACTATATAAGGGATTGTTAGGCCTAAGAAAGGGGTGGAGGATAATGGGGGAAAAGCAGAGATACGAAATGAATACTTCTGTTCCATCTTCACCAGGGAGAAGGATGGACCAGTGCCTTCAGGAAGGAAAAGAGGAGCCGGAGGCGGGGGAGACACAGATGTAGTGATAAAGGAGGATAGCGTGAGGGAGGGAGGGGCTGCCGGCCTTGAAGGTGGACAAATCACCAGGCCCGGACAGAGTACATCCAAGGGTACTAATGGAACTGACTGAGGAGCTGGCACGGCCACTGGTAGACTTATTTAATAGTTCACTAGAGTCAGGCACGGTACCACAGGACTGGAGAACAGCATATGTAGTGCAACTCCACAAAAGTGGTCCCAATGATGACCCAGGGAATTACAGACCAGTCAGTCTGACCGCCACTGTGGGCAAGTTCATGGAGACCATACTAAAGGAAAGGTTGGTGGAATATCTAGAGGAGCATGGTCTCCATGGTGCTCGACAGCATGGGTTCATGGGGGGGGTGGGGGATCGTGACAAACAAATTTGATTAACTTCTTTGACTGTGTCACTAAGACAGTAGACAGGGGCCAAGCGGTAGACATCCTCAATCTTGATTTCAGCAAAGCCTTTGACTCTGTGCCCCGCAAAAGGTTGATCAGGAAGTTGGTGGATCTCGGGGTTGGGGAAAAGATGGCCAGATGGGTGGAAAACTGGCTGAGGGACGGAACCCAGAGGGTGGTTGTGGGGGGGAAGAGTTATCTGGCACCAGAGAGGTAACCAGTGGGGTCCCACAGGGCTCGGTGTTGGGGCTGGTGTTGTTCAATGTCTTCATCAATGACACTGGGGATGGCATTAAGGGCAAAATGTGCCTATTCGCGGATGACACCAAGCTCTGGCGGGAGAGTGGACACAGCTGACGGGACACAGGACATACAGGAAGATCTGGAAAAGCTGGGGAGGTGGTCCAGGATCTGGCAGCTTGGCTTCAATACCATGAAATGCGGAAGTTATGCATATTGGAGCCAAGAATCCCAGGACAGAGTACTACCTGGGTGGAGTTAGAGTATCTGCATCAGAGGAGGAGAACAGCCTGGGCACGATGATCACTAGTGACCCGAAGCACTCCATGCAGTGCAAGAAAGCAGCAGCAAAGGCAAACAAGATGCTGGGAGGTATATCTAGGGGGCTCAGTAGTAGGAGGCAGGAGGTTATACTGCCCTTGTACAGGTCATTGGTAAGGCCCCATCTAGAGTATGAAGTTCAGTACTGGTGCCCACACCTCAAAAAGGACATTAACCTGCTGGAGAAGGTCCAGAGGAGGGCTACAAAGATGATAGCAGGTCAGCAGGGTAAAGCATTCGAGGAGAGGTTGAGGGCACTGAACATGTACTCCCTGGAAGATAGGACAGAGGTGGGGGGGGGGGACATAAATACAGGTTACTCACCTGTAACAGGAGTTCTAGGAATGGCATATGTTGTTCATCCACACTGTCTGGCAGGTTCCTTGCCACTTTAAATCTTGCAGGAAGGTCTTCAAGCTGGATCCTCCCACCCACCCAGGTGGTAAAACTCTCGGCTCCGCCCCATGACGCCAGATCTAGTCCGCTGGAAGCCAGGTTGTGCGTCGAAGCCGGGGTGGTCGGGTGGGTGGTGTGGATGAACAACATATGCCATTCCTAGAACTCCTATTACAGGTGAGTAACCTGTATTTCTAGGGACATGGATATGTTGTTCATCCACACTATCTGGCAGACTCTAGCAGTTCTTCGGGAGGAGGGAGGCAAGCGCACCCCCGATGCCATGGGAAATAAGGACTGGAGGAACCGAGGCCCCAAAACCAGCATCCGGTGTGACTCAAGGTCGATGTGGTAATGGGTGATGAAGGTATGTGCTGACTTCAGGTAGCAGCCCTGCAGATTTCCTGGATAGGGACATCCCTGGAAGCAGCTACCGATGCAGTGGTATGGCGGGTAGAATGAGCTCTTATCCCTCTGGGAGGCTCCATGCCCGCCAACCTATAGCAGAGATCTAAGCAGGAGGTGACCCACCTGCCTATCGTCCGCTTGGCTGCAGGTCTGCCAGGTGCAGCTTTAGCATAGGTGACAAACAGCTGGCGAACCTCTCCCCGAACTTCAGCCATCCCCGCTCCTTATAATAAGCGAGCGCTCTGCTAGGGTCCATAAGTATGGAGCCTATATTCAGCCTCCGAGGTGTGACTGGGGTAGAACACCGGCAGAGTCAACACCTGGTTAAGGTGAAACTCCGACACCACCTTCAGAAGGAATTTCGGATGGGGGCACAGGACAACCTTGTCCCTGTGGAAGACCAGATAAGGAGACTCGATGGAAAGTGCCTGGAGCTCTCCCATCCTTCTGGCTGATGTGATAGCCACCAAGAAGGCAGTCTTCCACGACAGGTGGGAGATATCACACCTGTGCATTGGTTCAAATGGCCTGCCCATGAGCTTAGCCAATGCCAGCAGTAGATACCACGGAGGTGGAGGTTCTCGCACCGGAGGGAATATGTGATTAAGGCCTTTGAAAAAGCGCCCGACCACCTTCTCCTGCGCCATCGACTGCTTCCCGGCCCGCACTGCAAGGCAGAGATGGCTGCTAAGCACCTTAAGGGTCATCAATCAAGCCCTTGCTGAGAAAGGGACCACAGATAGTCCAGAATGCTTGCCAAGGAACAGGAGGAAGGGTCCAGGCCCTTGCCCTGACACCAAATGGAAAATCTCTTACACTTGAAGGCGTAGCATTTTCTAGTCGACTCCTAACGGGACGCCTCAATGACGTTGAGGACCTCATCGGAAAAACCCAAGGCCTGGAACTCTAGCCACTCAGGAACCAGGCCATCAGGTGCAGGGATTGAAGGTCTGGGTGGAATACCTTCCCCTGATTGACTGAGATCAGGTCCAGGCGGGCTGGAAGCCGCCTCGGGAGCCTGGAGCAGAGACTGAGGAGATCTGGATACCAGAACTGACGGGGCCAGTCTGGGGCTACCAGAATCACCTGCGCCTTGTCCCTCCTCGCCTTGAGAAGCACCTTGTGGATCAAGGGAAATGGGGGAAAGGCGTAGAAGAGGCCCAGGGTCCACGGCCTCGAGAAGGCATCCCCCTGAAGCGAGCCCTGCTGAGGGGGGTGGGCATGAAACAGTCTCAGCTTCGCATTCTCCCTGGAGACAAACAGGTCCGCCTGAGGTGTGCTCCAGTGGGAGAAGAGATCTTGTACTACCTCCAGCAGGAGAGACCACTCGTGTGACGCAGCCCCTATCCGGCTTAGAGCATCGGCCAGGGTGTTGGAAGCTCCTGCCACGTGAATGGCAAGGAGATCCGCCTCCAGGCTGCGCACAAGTGACCAAATGCGGAGAGCTTCCCTGCACAGAGGCATGGAGCGCGTCCCGCCCTGGCGGTTTAGATAGTACATGGTCGTGGTATTGTCCGTCTGGACCTGAACCACTTGACCCCGTAGAAACGCAGCGAAGGCGGTGAGGGCTAGACGAACCGCTCGAAGCTCCAGCAGGTTGATGTGGCATCGGGACTCCCAAGGGGACCAGAGGCCGTGCACTCTGTGCTCCCCCAGATGGGCACCCCAACCCATCAGAGAGGCATCGGTCGATAGAGAGACCGTCGGCTTGGGAAGGACAAACGGGATGCCCTCCTGCAGATGTGCCGGAACGGTCCACCACTGGACAGCGTTCCACATCCCCTGGGTCACTGTCACTAGCTGATCAAACGGATCGAAGCGCTGTGACCACTGGCTGGCCAGTCCCCATTGAAGGGGACGCATATACCAGCGGGCCCAATGGACCACGCTGGTGCAGGCCGCCATGAGGCCCAGGAGGCGCAGGAAGTCCCGGGCAGGGCGCGACTGCCCAACCAGAAATGATTGGGCAAAGGAGGAAAGAACCTCGGCCCTCTCCGCCGGGAGCCATGCTCTGGCTCGAAGACAGTCGAGCTCTGCCCCGATGAAAAGTATCACCTGCTTTGGCACGAGTTCCGACTTGGCCTCGATGATGAGGAAGCCATTCTGAGAGCAAACCTGGAGGGCCAGATCTCTGGACCGCCCACCTCCGCTTCTGGAGGGCTGCAATCAGCCAGTCGTCCAGGTAGGGTACACCCGGACCCTTCGGTGTCGAGGGAATGCTGTCACCACTGCCATGCATTTGGTGAAGACCCTGGGAGCTAGGGAGAGGCCGAAGGGCATGGCCCGAACTCATAAGGGATCCTCCGCCCTGAGCGGAGGAATCTCTGATGAGATGGACGGATTGGGACGTGAAGAGCACGCGTCCTGAGGTCCAGGGAACAGAACCACCGCCTCGTTCCAGGATGGGATTATCTGAGCCAGAGTGACCATCCTGAAGGTCAGAGACCTTAGGAACCTGTTCAGGTCGTGCAGGTGAGAATGGGCGCCAGCCCCCATCCGCTTTGGGACCAGGAAATACCTGGACACAAACCCGGGTCTGGAGGAGAATCCACGCCTTCCTGATCACCTCTTTTCGAGAGCAGGGCATTATCGGCTCGGCGGGCTGACAGCGAGCTACGGACCCCTGGCCCCCGAGGGGCTGGGACGGCTCAAAAGGGTGGGGTCTGCTCGAACTCCAGAAGCAGGTTCTCTTCCTACCACTCCACACCCAGTGGTCCGTGGTGACAGCGGACCAGGCAGAAAGGGTGGTAGACCGCCTCCCCACGAGGGAACCGGGGAGGACGAGACTGGGAGCGACACCCTCAACCCGTCACTGGGCAGGCTTGGAGGAGGGACCAGCTGAGGGACCTCCTGGGCCTTACCCCTTACTCGTTGAGGAAGCCGCATGATTGGGTTTGGGATGCCAAGCGCGAGCCTGCTGGCCCTGATGCTGGTGCTATTGGCCGGACGTGTTGCAGGCGCAGAAGGATCGAAAGGGCTTGTGCTGCTGCCGGGCGGGGCCTTTGTCCTTCTGGGCGTATGTGACCGAGTCCAGGGTGGCACTGGACTTTTCGATCCGCTGGAGGTGACCTTCCACTCCAGGGCCGAAGAGGTCGGTCCCCAAAAAGGGGACATCCACCAACTTGTGCTGGGTATCCGCCGTAAAGGTGGATATCCTCAGCCATGCTCTGCGGCGCATGGCCACTGCAGCCACAACCAATCTGGCACAGGAATCACCTATGTCCAGAGCTGTTTGGAACTGGTGCTTCGCCACCGCCCTACCCTGGTCCCGGACCTGCCGGACCGTGGTCTGGAGGTCGGCCAGGAGATGGGGGATCACCTCATCCAGGGAGCCCATGAGGGTGTGGGAGAAGTGTGCCATCAGCACGCCAGCTGGCCTGGACAGGGCCAGGGAGGATGCAGCATACACATTGCCCAACGAGTCCAGCTTTTTGGACTCTTGTCGGGGGCTTGTCCACGCTCCTATGCGTTCGGAACGCTTGGAAAACGCTTGTCGGTAACCAACCCCTCAGCAGAGGGGTGTCTCAAAACCCGGCAAAGAGCCGGTAGGGACCGTGATACCTCCTGGCCATCCTGGCCAAGGGCGCAGGACAGGAAGCAGGCCACTGCCAAAGCTCCAGGATGGGCAGAGCAATAGCCTCAGCCACAGGAAAGGCCTCCGTGAGTGAATCCCTCGGTCCGGTATCTCCATCAGGGGATACTTGGCCTGTTTGGAAACGGACTCGAGCTGCATCCCGGTGGACTCCGAGATGAGCTGAAGCAGACCCATAAAGGACGATGGGCTTTCGTCCAGTGACTGGCCCCCACAGGACTCCAGGTCAACCTGCCTGGAGAACAGGGAGGAGTCATTGTCGGATTCCGAAGAGTCTGCGAAGAGCTGCCTAGGGCCTGAGCCACCCTCCACCTGCCAAGGACAGTCGGGAGTGAGGGTGACCGACAACCTGTGGGGCAGGCCTTGAGCCGACCGAGAGTCCTTGATCGGTGTCCCCAATTTCGGCTGTGGAGGCGGAGGTTCCACCACAATTGGTGGGGCAGCAGGTTTCAGCCGAACAACCAGCCCGGGCTTGGGTATCTCGACTGCAGCGAGAGGCTGTTTCGGCCGTTTGGGTGCCAGCCACTTGATGGCCAGGGAAGGCATCGGTGTCGACTTAGTCCCGGACAAAAGTAACTGCTGTCACATCACAGGGTTTTATTTAACTCTAAAAATTGATTAGCATTTTGCTCATAAAAGTTCTAAAACACTGTGAAAATGCATAGCACTTGTGTCACTGTGTTTAACAAACATAACACTTCTAGAAAACCTATATAAATGCTTTCTGTACAGTTGGTATTGTCCCAAGAAAAAAACTGCTAATCAATTATTTAAAACTCTGCATCAGCTCCTAGTAGCATCGACGCAATTTGCGCCGAAGCCTCTCCTCATCCGAGGAGGAAGGACGAGGAGGCAGCGTGCGCCGCTCACCTCGGTGCCGAGACCGCCGATGTCGTGGGAATTGGCTGAACCGAAGAGGTCGAGACCGAGATCTCGGTGTGTCCGGGCGGGCCTGGGAGGCGGGGACACCAGCTCCTCCCACCGGCAGACGTCTTAACTTTCCGAGGATTGCACCGATGGTGCAGGTAAATCCTCGGTTTCCACCGGGGAACGGCGAAGGGTTATCGACTTCACCAGTCAACAAACCGTCCGGCGGGTCGAGAAAAATCTTGACCGCATCGGCGGCTATCGCTTGACTGACCTGGCTGAGGGACACCGTGGAAGCCAGCAGCTCAGCCGCAACCTCGACCGAAGTCGACGGTCGGCTGTCCGGGGAAGGGGACCTCTCCCGCTCCCACGAACGCCGACGATGGGACTTACCCTTGGGATCCTTCTTTTTGGACCAAGAGGAATGTCCCGATGGCCCCTCTCCCTTCGTGGAAAGGAATGGCAAAGCTCAGCAGGCGAAGCAGAATGCGGTACCCAAAGAGGCGGGATAAATGCCGTGACCGAGGAGGAGGAAGATGCGGCCTGGGCGCCTCCTCCTCGAGGCGATCATCTGCTTGAGCTGCTCAGCCGGAGCCAGCCGCGCATGATAACACGCTTAGCAGACCCCTCTTCGACTTACCCGGCGGGTAGCGCTTTCAGGCGCCCAAGCTTTTAACTGAGCCTGCGGTCCTCCAAGACATTGGCCGAGAGCGAACAGCAAGACTACCAGGCCTGCGGGTAGTGTTCTAAACCCGAGGAGCAGTAGATGCCACCAGGGAATCGGATCCGTCCTGGACATCTTCTGCCCACAAGGGCACCGCCGAAAACCGGGAGTCGATTTGTCCATCGCAGCCGCGAGGGCAAAGGAAGACCGAAGTCTTGAGAATTTTAAAATGAGTTTCGGACGAACCGAAGAGTTAGGATCCAGTCTAATACTCAGAGCGTTAAGGAGGGAACCTGAGCTTCCAAGCGGTAAGGAAGATTTGGCGTCATGGGGCGGAGCCAAAAGTTTTACCATCCGGGTGGGTGGGAGGAGCCAGCTTGAAGACCTTCCAGCAAAATTAAAAGCAGCAAGGAACCTGCCAGACAGTGTGGATGAACAACATATCCATGTCCCTAGAACTGGGACTTTCAAGTACTTGAAAGGGATAAATAAGGTAGATAAGGAGAACCTCTAAGTTGACTGTGAACAATAACATGAGGGGCACAGTCTTAAGCTGGAGCACAGTAAGTTTAGGAAGGAGGTCAGGAAGCATTTATTCAGAGAGAGGGTGGTGGACACCTGGAATGCACTGACAGAAGAGGTCATCTCGTTGAAGACTGTGGGCAGCTTTAAGAGGGCTGGGATAGGCATAGGGAGAAGGTAAGGATCATGGGAGGAGTGGGGAGGGAGGGCAGGGACATTAGTTCAAGCTGTGGACCCTGCAATACGGGCAGACTTAACAGACCAAATGGCCTTCTTCTGTTGGCTTCTTCGTACATTCGTATATAGCAATTCGATTCCCTCTGTCATAATGCAGTTTCACGCATCAAGCCAACGATGGCTATGGACACCAAAAGTACAACATTAGCCACCCTACCCACCCCTACTACCGACCCATTCATCTCTCTCCACCAAGGGACCATACTTCCCCTAAGCTCCAATCACCCTATTAGTACTACCGTGTTACTGCAATGGATACTACTCTGCCTGGCCTCTCCTTCCCTACAGGACCTATCTACTCCCACCTCCACACAGTGCTGATCCCCCTCCCTAATGGTGCCTAAGCACATAAAGAAACGTTTAAAGTTGGCTGCCCTGCACATCCTCCTACTACTACTCCTCCTTTCTGGAGACATTCACCCCAACCCAGAACCCCCGAGTTACTACATCCAAGAGCCTCATATCACCTCCCTCAATATATGTAGCCTACACAAGAAATTTGATTCCTTTCAGGGATGGGTTGCTCAGACTCGCCCCAATGTCGTCTCAGTAGTTGATACCTGGCTCAAAAACCACACCCCCGACCCTGCGGTCTCACTTCCTGGCTTCACACTATACCTGGCAGTCAGAACCTCAAAGAAAGGGTGTGGTTGTGCACTGTATGTCCAGGAATCACTACAGTGTCTCGCCCTACCCTCCCCATCATTTGAACACGGGGGCCCAATCTCTCACATTGAAGATCACTCTTGCCCATAACAGAGCCCCCTTGTTCCTCTCCTCTGTATACATACCTCCCCCCCTGAAATCAGAAGACCGCTTTCCTCTCTGTCCTCAACCATCTCCAGACTCTCCCTGACAATGCTGACGTCACTGCCCTCGGAGACTTCAATACAAACTGGCTGGCTGATACTTCAGCCCCTGTTAGGGATGCTGCAACTGCTCAAAACCTGACCCAGCTCGTGACTACTGCCACTAGAACAAACCAGAGGACTGGTACTGCCACCCTCCTAGATCTAGTGCTCACCAACACCCACATAAAGCTCACAGATCAGGGTACTTTACCTGATGCCCAGTGACCACTCTCAGTGCTCGTCACTGGATTTGTGCTAACAAGCCCCCAAAAAAAACTATCTTACAAACGCCTCAAACCTGGCAAACTACAGTCCCTTAAACAGTACCTCCTAGCTACTGACTGGTCCCGCATAAGAAATGTTCAGAGCATTGACTCTGCCCTCAACTATTTCATTCATGTGTTCAACACTGCCTGCAACCTGTTTGCACCCCTGACCAAACAAAAAATTAAAGGTGCCAACACACCATGGCTATCTCAAGCCCTTTTGGACCAGATGCGTGAATGAGACAATCTGTGTCACATTGCACAGGATACCAAAAAACCCTCTTGACAGGCAGCGCTACCAGGAAGCGTGCAATAAATTCACATGGGATATTCGAAAAGCAAAGGTTGAGTACTTTAAAACCTTGCTCACCAACACATGGGACTCAGGTCTCAAGTTCTGGGACTCACTCAAAACGTTAAGTGGCAAAGCCTCCACTGCCCCGCCTACCCATATCAGGGCCAACGGATCTATTACCTCAGACCCAGCCCTTATCGCAGACACATTAAATGACACCTTCTCTGACCTCTCTGGTGTTCTCCCCACCAACTTTTTCTCCCCACCACCACCTACACCACACTGCCCCTCCCCAACCCCTTTCCACTTTAAAGCAGTTTCCCAGCATGAAGCTGCCCCTCTACTACTCAAAGTCCTCAGTAAATCTCGTTTCAGCAGTGACACACTGGATCTGAAACTGCTTAGGCTCACATTCAGTGAGGTTCTCCCCTCCCCCACCATGCTTTTGAACCGCTCCCTTTCTCTGGGCCAGTTCCCCACCAAATGGAAATCTGCCCTCATCACTCCGATCCTTAAAAGTGGTGACCGCTCCCTGCCTGGGAACTACCGTCCAATATCAATCCTGCCTCCCCTCTCCTGCCTCCCCTCTCTAAAACCCTGGAGAAAATCGTGGCCACCCAACTAACAGACTACCTCACTAAAAATAGCATCCGGTGTCCTGAACAACATGGCTTCCACCAGAACCATAGCACCACCACTGCCCTCTTGGAATTTACTAACGCCCTCCATACATCCCTGGACACCGGCTACACTGCTGGCGCTGTCTTAATAGACCTCTCAAAGGCATTCGATACTGAGAACCACTCGCTTCTCCTGGAGTCCCTCGCTCAGATAGGCCTCCCCCACATGAAACCACTGACTGGTTTGCCAGCTATCTGTCTGATAAGAACTCAGACAGTCCGGATTGCCCACTCCCTGTCATCCCCCCACCAAGTCAGGTCTGGGGTCCCTCAAGGCTCAATTCTTGGCCCACTTCTCTTCCCCCTATTCCTCAACACCCTACCCGACGCCTGCTCGGGAAAAATTCTATTATATGCAGACGACGCAGTCCTCTACAACTCACATGCTGATCCCACAGCCCTCCACTCGGCACTCCAGAAATCCTTCTCTGAAGCTGAATCCTGGTTCATTCAACATAGATTAGCACTAAATTACAAAAAAACTAAATCCATGATGTTTGCACACCCCCAAAATAAGAACCTAGGACAACCCTTGATCATTCTGAACTCACTGAAAGACCCCCTTGAGCAGGTTACCACTTTCAAATACCTTGGCATCATTCTAGACACTGGTCTCACTTTCCAAAACCATATCCGGATGCTCAGCACCGCCGTCAATACACGTATTGGTCTCCTTCACCGCGATAAGCACTGCCTCCCCCTGAATCTCTCCAGCCTAGCCATCTCTGCATCTGTTCTATCTCTAATTGATTATGGAATCATCATCTATGGTGCAGCCGACACCACCCACCTACACAAGATTAGACTGGCCCTCAATAAGGCTTGCAGACTGCTACAGGCTGTCCTGGACTTACACACACCTGCACCCTCTAAGCCTCAGCAAACTGGCTCAACTACGATGAGAGGCTAAAGTACCAGGCCTGCCTCTTTGCTAAGAAAATCACCTCAGGATTACTCCCACCAGCCCTCTCCCCACTACTTCAGTCCCCACTGTCTAGCCGCCTCACACGGCAATCAGCGACTACCCACTTTAGGGTACCTCGCTGCAAGACCACCTCAGGCCAAAGAACGTTTCGATATCTGGCACCATCCTGGCTCAACTCACTTCCAAATTCCCTTGTCACTGAACCTAAACTTGGTCGGTTCAAGTCCCAACTAAGGGACCTTATCACCCAGGGATCAGTATGTGACTGCCCCTAAACCTGACCTTCCAATTCTACCACCCCCCCTTGATCATGGATCTAACACAGGTCCGCCGCCGCTGGCCATGCCTATACCGTGGTCCGTGACAATGGACCCCAATGTCCTGCCTTGGCCAACGAAGAACTCCTGGGCATGGCTAGCGCCATCGCCCTGAAATGCTATGCTTGTGTCTGTAACCTTTTGCACTTTGTACCTTGTTAGCAGCTCTCTGTTACCATGTATTCCCAGCTGCTATTTTGTATTTTCTGTATTCATCTGCAACCATTCTGTAACCATTGTCTTTAATTACTATGTTAGCTGTCACTTTTGTCACAATTGTCTCTGTCTTATGTACGACGTGGAACCTTTGTAAAGGAGTCTTTGACTCAAAGGTGTTATCCGATATTTATCAATAAACAATAAACAAACAAATAACGATAAGTATTTAAATCTCCTACAGGAGAAAAAGCTCCCACCAACCCCTTTGGTAGGGGCCTGTCCGTACTGTTGGGACTTCCTGCTGTATTCCATAGGCCCAAACTGTATGTTACAGGATTTAGACAGTGTTCTTCCCGTTACAATGCTGTCTGGGTGCCCAGTGTTGTAAAGTGACAAACCGAGCATCTGTGCTGGCCAGGACCATGCTTGGGTGCACCGTAAATAAATCAATAATAACCCCACTTCCAAGTGACATATATCTCCGGAAAACGAACACTGAGAACCCAATTTAAACCAACCAAAGGCCGGATGGCAAACTGTAACAACAGTAACTATAACATGCTTTTCAAACAGGCAGGGCCTAAGAGCTCACAGCCTTCCCATCAGGACAGCTGATGAAAATGACTGCGTATGTGTCAGGCAGTCACCTCAGGCGATGACATTTGCTGGGCTGCTGACAGTTTTCTGCTGGTGGCTAGGGCAGACCTGTCACAGCACTGACCGCATGCCAGTGCTGATGGATGTGGCACGCTGACAGTCAATCAACTGACTAGACTTGGTGCCACCCATGGCTACAGAGCAGCTTATGGGAATGACCTGCCACTAGCACTGACTGCATATGGTGATTGTCGCTCGGTTCACTTCGGCAACAACAATTACAAAACAGAGCCCTGACAGATACTCCTGGGGGATTTGCTACTGCTTTAAGAGCACTTAGAACACTTCACACTGAAGGGGACGCAAACAGATTTGTTCAATAAACAGTACGGACAACAGTATGGAAACAGACCTAGAATGAAAGTGGCTAGCACTCACCAGTATACACGCACTTTCCTGCCAGTTTCAATAATCACAAATGACACTCACGCCAACTTGCATCACACAATATAAATATTCTTGCTGTTTTGTTGATTTTGTCAAATCAGTGATCTGTCTGTACTTTCAACTCGCAGCACTGGGCTACGACTGTTACCAATCACACACTTGAAGCGACGCACTTGTTTGACTCATTTTTTCCTCTTGTGGAATCTAACCTGAAGCAGACTGTCTAACGACGCAGTCCCTTTGAAGTTGCTCTGAAGTTCCCTTGTCCATAGTGTATCATGCTGTTTTGCACACATGGCTGAGGCAGCTTCCGATTCAGTGGTCACAGCTGTCAGTCTAGCAATGCCCAGTTGGTGGACCTGAACTCAACGTCTCAATGGTTGGTTAAGTTCTCGTTTCTGGCATCAAAGTCACAAAATACTACACAGAGTAAAATGCTGAAATTTAAATGAGCACTTGCTTGAAATCATTAAAGATTCAGTTCAGCGACAGTCACTCTGCTCGCGTCAACACCAAGGTGTATAAACCATACACAAAGCCTAGTTCCAACTCTAAGCCTCAATGACTACAGCACAGCAAGGCACAGTGCTGTCCCAATAGTCCCAAATCCAGGGTATGATAGTAGCACGGGCGACATTTGTGTTTCAAGTGTTTTCCCTCCACAGGGCTGGGGAACCCTCCACTGTCAGGGTTCAACAACCCATCTGCCAGAAACAATGCCCTCACTTTCCTCATGGTTTGCCCTCCACCCATGAAGTGGTCCCCCTAGGAGTAGAAACCAGGGAGACATGAATCCAGCTAATGAGGGCAATGACAATTCAGATATCCTTCTTCCCTTTTTTTTTTTTTGCACTGTATCCAGTCGTCTCTGAAGGTGTATGGTCATTTGTAGTGCTGATACAGTAGGCCGGACTTCCATCCTTTGTCTGCCTAACACACAATCCCAAGTCTTTCCACCCTTGGATCTGCAGCTTCCCCTGTAACTTAGAATGATGAAAGCAATGGCCCAACAGGGCTCTCCATACTGGAGCTGAAGGAGTTACAACTAGCAGCCCCTCCACTCAGTCTACCAGACAGACTGTAACCTAGGCTCACTCCCTACCCTACACTACCTGGATAGTGGTGCAACGAGCCACTGCTGGGCCATGACAGCCAGCCTACAAATCACAAGCTGTTAATTATCCTACTCAGAAATCCTGAAGAATAAATAGGGGACACAACATGGATTGACTGAAGATATAATATTTATCTTCATGAGACACCAATGATATTAAGATACCTCACTCGTGGATCACTGGTCTCGAATAAAGATAAATATGATATCACCAGTCAGGCCATCTCATGTTCTGTTAATACACACATATGTGTTGGGATCAGCTTGATGGGGAGTATACCACTACTGAACCCCTATGCAGCACTGGCAGGGCGGCACAGTCCCACAAAGGCGCCCGAAGTAGTGGCTGGGACGGATTTGGAGGTCCTGCAGAGTGGAGACCTCAAGGCAGGTAGCAGAGGACCCCAGAGAGAAGGAAGCAACTCCTGGTGGAAGACTCCATAGTCAGGGGGAGTGGAGTTGGGGACAGGTAGCGGGGTGGACATAGACAGGATGGAGGCTGCCCAGAGGAGGGCAACTAAAATGGTGCAGGGTCTGCAACAGAAGCCACACGAAGAGAGACTAAAAGAGCTTAATATGTATACCCTCGAGGAAAGGAGGGAGAGGGGGGACATGACAGAAACTTTCAAGTACCTCTAGGGAATCAACAAAGTCCAAGAGGGTAGCATCTTTCAGAAAAAGAGATGTGCAAGAACAAGGGGACACGGCTCAGAGGTAATGTGAGGAGTATTTTTTCATGGAGAGGGTTGTGGATGCGTGGAAAGGCCTTCCTGAGGAGGTCGAGGAGTCAAAAACAGTGGGGGACTTCAAGAATGCATGGGACAGATGTAAGGCAATTCTAGTGGGGGGGGTGGGAGGAAGCAGGCGGTTGGTTAACTAGGATCTGCAGCTTATCCATTAGGTAGGGAAAAGGGCATACTAGGTGGGCCAAGTGGTCCTTATCTGCCATCAAATTCTATGTTTCTATGTGGACAGGAAGGTAAAGTGCATGCCAGGAAGCACGGCTCGAAGGGAAAGAGAGCACATCCAGAGGTAGCAAGGAAGGGGGAGCTGGATGTCATTGTCCATCTGGGGATGAATGACCTGGCTAGGGATGAGGCAGGAATAGGGAGAGTCTAGGACAAGTTCAGTGAATTGGGGAAGGGCCTAGAGCAAGCTCCATGACCTTCTCAGAGGTGCTGTCTGTCCACAACAAGGGGGATGCTAGGAATCTAAGCACCAGGGATTTCAACACTTGAGGAAGTTGTGCAGAGAGAAGGGTTTCGGCTTCACTGGGGACTGGGGACCCACCTGGAGGGGTGTGGGCCTGTACAAGGGCAATGGCCTGCATCTGTCCAGGGAGGGGACCAATGTCCTCAGTGAGCAGTTTTAATGTTTCATTGGCTGACATTTAAACTAGCCTACGGGAGTGGCGGAAGGAAGCAGGGAGAATCAACCTGCCCACCCCCACAGGTTAATGTAGTCAGCAGGTAGGACCTTAAGGTTGGGAAATCACTGATGGCAAATAAACTAGGAAAAGATAAAATGGCAGACAAAAGAAGAGGAGGGATTAAAGGCCGGGGAGGTAATGAGGGTAGGCACGAGAATAATAATAGAAGGATGACAGGAAGGGAAGCAACAAAATATGGAAGGCCATGTGTACAAATGCTCACAGCCTGGGAAACAAAATCCCGGACCTGGTGGCCTTGATGGCAGAGGCTGACCTGGATATTGCTGCTATTACTAAGACATGGTATAATGGAAACCATAACTGGGATGTAGCTATACCAGGATATACTCTATTCAGGAAAGACAGGGTAAAAAGGGAGGATGGGTAGCTCTTTACATCAGGGAGGATATAAAAGCAACTGAGGTACAGGGTTAATTTGGTGGGCGGATGGAGGCCCTGTGGGTCACCCTAGAGACAGGCAATGGCACCGCCATTCGCATGGGAGTGATCTACAGACCTCCAGCACAAGGGGAAGAGATGGACAAGCTTCTGGTGGAAGCCATTTACAAGATGGCGATTAAAGGGGAAGTTCTGCTAGTAGGTAACTTTAATCTGCCAGATGTCGATTGGAGCACTCCAGTGGCAGCCACCATCCAGAGCAGGGACATGCTGGATGCCCTGCAAGGGGCTTACCTCAGGCAGCTAGTGCTAGAGCCCACCCATGAGGGTGCGATTTTGGACCTGGTACTCACCAATGGGAGCAGAACTGCAGATGTCATGGTGGGTGGGGGGGGCACCTGGGGTACAGTGACCATCGCACAGTGTGGCTTAAAATAGGTGCAATGGCTGACTTGAGCCACACGAAAGTGAGGTTCCTGGACTTCAGGAGGGCAGACTTTGCAAAGTTGGTGATATGTCTCAGAAAGGCCCTAGCAGGGAGGGAGGACCGGGGGGAGGGAGGCTGAGGAACAGTGGGCCCTTCTGAAATGAGCCATAGTGGAGGCAACAAATCTTTGCCTTAGGCAAATAAGCAAAGGTAAAAGAAAACCACTGTGGTTCTCAAGGGAAGTGGCTGGGAAGGTAAGAGCAATAAATCTGGCTTTCAGGAAGTACAAGGAAACACAGGAGTAGGACAGGGTAGTGTATCTGGACAAGCAGAGGGAGGTAAGGAGGGCAGTCAGGAGCACAAATGCACAAATGGAGGTGAAAAATAGACCAGATAGTAAAAAAAGGCAACAAGACGTGTTACAGGTACCTTACGTGAAAGAAGGAAGACAAGGGATAGGATCATAAGGCTTAAGGGAGAAGACGGGAAGTGTATGGAAGGAGACTCGGAAAAAGTATCAATCCTGAACAAATATTTTTGTTCAGTGTTCACAGAAGAGGGAGGAAGGTGAGGGACCACAATTAAGTGGCAGGAGCAATAAGGGCACAGAGGTGGACACCAGTCTATTTATGGAGCACAGAGTTCTAATGGAACTTGCAAAACTGAAAGTGGACAAAGCAATAGGACCAGGTGGGATACATCCTAGAATATTAAAGGGGCTTAAGGAGGTGCTGGCAGCACCTCTAGCAGCCCTTGTTCAATAAATCGCTGGAAATGGGAGTGGTTCCAGAGGACTGGAGAGCTGATGTAGCCCCTCTACACAAAAGTGAGAGCAGCGAGGAGACTGGAAACTGTAGACCAGTCAGCCTGACCTTGGTGGTGGGGAAAATAATGGAATCACTGCTAAAGGAAAGGATTGTAGAACATCTTGAATCCAGCAAAGCACAGGATCTGAGGCAGCATGGATTCACAGTGGGAAGGTCATGTCAAACAAATCTGATAGATTTCTTTAATTGGATGACCAAGGAAGTAGATCAGGGGGAAGAGCGGTGGATGTGGCCTACCTGGGTTTAAGGCCCTCAACACCATTCCACATAAAAGGCTTGTAAGCAAGTTAGGAAGCCTGGGAATGGGTCCCAAGGTGGTAAACTGGATTAAAAACTAGTTGAGGGGTAGAACACAAGAAGGTGATGGTAAATGGAGCTTGTTCCAAGGAAAGGAGAGTAACCAGCAGGATGCCACACAGGCGTCAGTTTTGGGGCCAATGCTATTCAATGTCTTCATAAGTGACGTTGCAGAGGATCTGGAAGAAAAGGTACGCCTATATGCAGACAATACTAAGACCTGCAATAAGATAAACATTCAAGGAGGGGTGGAAAAAAATGAGGAGGGACCTAGGAATACTTGAGGAATGGTCAAGAGTGTGGCAGCTAAGATTCAATGCAAAAAAGTGCAAAATCATGCATTTGGGGCACAGGAACCCAGGAGATGCTTATATGATGGGGGGAGAGATACCAATGGCAACCAGACAGGAGAGGGAACTGGGGGTCATCATATAACATGATATAATGGTAGCCGGGCAATCTGCCAAGGCTGTGGGGAAAGCCAGTGTGGTACTGGGGTGCATAGGGAGAGGTATCACCAGCAGAAGAAAGGAGGTGGTGATGCCCCTCTCATCTGGAGTACTGCATCCAATTCTGGAGGCCACATCTACATAAAGACATAGGGTGGAGACAGTTCAGAGAAGGGCAACTAAAATGGTGCAGGGCCTGCACTAAACATCATATGAGGAGAGACTGAAGGACCTCAATTTGTACACCCTGGAGGATAGGAGGTGGGGGTGACAAGAGACCTTCAAATATCTCAAGGGCATAAATAAGGTACAGGAGGGTAGCATCTTTCAGAAAAAGATGTTCTAGAACAAGGGGTCATGACATGAGGCTGGAAGGGGGTAGACTAAGGGGTAACGTGAGGAAGTATTTCTTCACAGAAAGAGTGGCGAATGCATGGGACAGACTCCCAGCAGAGGTGGGGGGGGGCCAAATTCGGTAGGGGAATTCAAAAATGCGTAGAATTTGCATCATGGTACCCTAGCGATAGGTAGGAGAACAACGCCATTGATCAAGTAGGGTCTTTGTTTTTATCAGCAGGTAGAGGGGAAAATGGGCAGACTAGCTGGGCCTGGCCATCCTTATCTGCCGTCAAATTCTATGTCTCTATGTATCTATGAATATGTAGAACTGCTTGTGACTCTGCAATGTGCGACTAACTTTCTGCTTCACTTACAGTAGCTGCAGGGCTTGCAGCTGGGAAGCAGAATTCAGAAGCTAGTTAATCACAGCATTCTATCTGTCTTGTTTGGGATTGGCTAATTCTAAGATCTACTACTCTTTAGGTGGGATTTTCAGCCGCCTGTACACGTCCTATTTATATACACCTGGATGTGTTTGTGACATTTCCTGCCATTTATGGCATATTCAGCCACAACTCTAGGACTCGCATCCATTTTTCAGACACAACTGCAGACGTCCATCCCAAAAGTTAGACCAACTTTTTGTGGTCTAACTTTTCAAACAGAATTCCGGACTTGCCTTCAGAAAATGGATGCAACTCTTTAAAAATCTTGCGCTTTCTATCTAAGAATGCACTATGGCACAGTGCAACAAGGAAAGATATCTGGATGACAGAATATATTCTGAAAAGATATTAAAGAGCTAGTGTACCACCTGGAATTAATACAGTGGAGCCCGCTTAAGTGCACAATGGATAAGTGCACATCCTGCTTAAATGCGCATTTTTTCCATATCCCTTTTTTCCCCTATTCATCCAGTGTTAAATGTACCTCTACATGTAAGTGCACATTTCAGTTAAATGCACATTTTTTTCCCCTATTGATTTTCAGTCTAACCTTGCTTTTAAGTGCACATTTTGTACAGTACCACCCTAAATAGTCCACCTTAACATCTTAACTGTAGCCGTGGTGCTGTCTAGCATGGCCACAGTAAGAAAATTCATTTTGTCAAAAGAAAAGACTGACTTTAACCTTTTGTTTAATTTTGAATCCTACACTGAAACAAACAAAGCAAAAGAAGAGCTGTATCGCTTTGGAGGAGCAGGTCGCAATCAGCGACCGGAGCAGAGGGCGGCGACCAGAGCAAAGGAGGGCTCACTGCAGTCGGCGGTGAAAGAGGGAGCAGAGCCATGACCGGAGGGTGCTGACTGGCTTGGCCATAGCAGAGGGGGCCAGCCAATCACACAGTGTGACGCCAAGCACGGTCTGACTTTAAAAAGCCCAGCCAGACTGCTAGAGTAAAGGAGAGCTGTTTTTCTTCCTGCCCACCTCCCCGACTCCCCGCCTTTATTACATACAGACGGGAGGAGGAGCCAGACGACAGGGGCTGTCTTAGGCTAGAGAGATACAGGAGTGGCCACCGGATCGGAAAGGCAGCTGGCTGAGTGGGGAGCCTCGCTGAGGGAAGTACCTGCTACCGTTTCTTCTTGCACAGGGCTGATCTAGGAAACCATCACAAAGGAGCTGGAATTACGGATCTTGGACGTTTGGACTCTGCATATCTGAGGTGGACAATGGAACTGCGTCAAGCACACTTAAGCTTGGGACTTGGACTTTAAATTGGTGACTATGGATTATTAATACTTCTTTAACTTGGTGACTGGGATTGGTAAATACATATTGCCATTGGTTGGGATGAGGAAGGGGAAAGGATCTGGAGCCTAATATACATTGGGTATGTTTTGGGACTGTACTGTGCTACTGTGATTGGGTCAGGTTTTGGGACTGTACTGTGCTACTGTGATTGGGCCAGGTACTGTTCTGTTCGGTACTGTGTTGTTAGCCGTTAGGGTTGATAGAGTGGGCCTGGGGGTTATTGCCTTTAGAATAAGCTTTTCACAGTGATAGCGTTAGGCACTGTTCTGCACTGAACAGTAGGATAAGCTTTTCACGGTGATAGGTTTAGGTACTGTTCTGCACTGTGTTGTTACTTTTAGGTTTAACAGAGTGGGGGGGATATTGCCTTTAAGTTTAACTTTTCGCAGTCTGCTGGTTTTTACAGAGCCGCCGGTTAACGCTCCCTGTCATATCTCGCCGGTATTACGCGACCTGCACTGGCTGCCGATTCAGTGGCGGATCACCTTTAAAGTAGGTCTTTTGACCTACAAAGTCCTACACAGACAAGGTCCAGACTACCTGAAAGAGCTTTTGGTTCCCTACCACCCCGGGCGATCTCTCCGCTTGGCAGACAAGGGGTTGCTAGAGATTCCGAGGGTTTCTTTAAAGTCATCAGGTGCTCGTGCTTTTATGTTTGCTGCTCCAACCCTCTGGAATTCTCTACCCCGTCCGCTTCGTCCGTGTGCGACCATGGAGGAGTTTAAAAAAGCCCTCAAGACCTATTTATGGTCGATGATTAATTTTAATTAATTGATTGTAAATTGGAGCTCAGATTTAGTGTTGTACAGATTTAGTGTTTTATAAATTATTTATGGATTTTTATTTATTTATGGATTACTGTTTTAAATGTTGTAAGGCACCTTGGTTTGAGAAAGGCGCCATATAAATAAAGTTTCATTTAATTTCATTTCATAAAGTGTTAAAGGGGCAGCCGGTTAAAGGGGCTGATATTGACATATCCTAAACCGGTGACTGGATGCCATAAAAACAAGCAGAGAGAAATAGGAGAGCAACAAAATGGGAGGGGCGGCACAGGAAGAGGGTTCTTTGGGAGAGTAGTGGGGAGCAACAAATGTGGAGCGGCCATGGTTCTAAACTGGGCTTGGATGATGGGAGAGGTATGATGTGTAAGCAGCTTACACAGCTGAGGGAGGAAGTGGTGAGGCTCAGGTGGGTGTTAAACAAGGGGAGGAGGTGATGGGGAGGTGGGGTAGAGCAGAAGGGACGGTGGGGGAAGGGGTAGCACAGCAGGGATGGTACCAGCCGGGGAGGGGTAAAATTGGGTGGGGTCCACCAGACGGTCAAATATAGGGTCTGTGAAGGCAAGCGTTTGGGTTGAAGGGGATGGGAGGAAATTCAGAGGGGGTATATCAGCAGAGGTACATGATAGTAGCAAGTCCAGAGGTGGGACGACACCCGAGCCAGGTGAAAAGTGGTCAGTGGGGGATAAGAAGGAGTGGAAGACAATAGGCTCGGGAACTGGCAGACAAGTGCCCAACTCTCAGGGCCATACCAGCATAGAAAATGTGAGTATGGGGGTGGAACTAAAGAACAGCTTTGCCCCCCCTTGGTATTCTAGTCGAGGACCTTGGGGAGGGAAATGACCAAGAGAAGCCATCAGAGGACCTTGGGGAGGAAAGTGACCAGAAGGAGCCAAAAGTGGACGGAGTGGGGGCAGAGCAGCTGGTTGATGATGAAGGGGGTGTGATCTTGGGTACAGGGGAACTGGCTGAGGTAAGGCCAGACCAACTGGGGACACACCAGTGGGACGCATGAGAAGACCAGTGGCACAGGATGAGAAGCAGAAAGGAGGCACTGGCAGAGCTGGCGGCAAGCTCCTTGAAGGCCTCAAACCAACATGGGGTATCCAGCAGGAAAGGAGCGGTAGTAAACAGTCAGGTGATGTGTCGGGCAGAGTGCATGAAGGGGGAGTTCTGCAGACAGGGCAGGTGGGGAGCAGGAGGACTTCCTCAAGGGGGATACGGTGTTCAGAATTTTCTGCAATGGGGGTAAAGCAGGAGCAGGTAGAGGGAGATCAAATGAGGGGCTGTTGGAGGTTGGTGAATGCTCATACAGGGATGCAGGGCCACAGGAACTCAAGAAACAGTAAAAGGGAAGAAGGGGTATGGGGGGAGGGTCTATGGGAAAGCCAATAGGGGAGGGTGAAGGGGGGAAAAAATGCTGGGTGAGGGCAAACATCGGGACAGATTGGAGGATGGAGAGAAAATGCTGCACGAGGGCCAAAACCAAGACAGGTTGGGGGGGACAGGGAGGCCAAGGGAAGCCGGGCCCCAGGACATAAACCTGGAGGTCTAAGGGACACTCAGGAAGCAAGGTGAACTAGGATGGCACTCTTGGGGGACTCAATAATCAAGGGAATCAGCTGGGGGAGAAATGGAGCAAAAAAGCAATGCAGTATGGGTGCAATGTATGCCAGGGATGACAACGCTGGAGATGAAGCACCATATTCCTTCTTGGGGCAAGCAGCAAAATGACAGTACACATATGGTGTTTCACCTGGGCACAAACGACTTGGAGGGAAACAGTCTAATGGAGGCACAGGCAAGATTCAAGAAGCTTGCCAGATTCAGTAGAAGCACAGTATTTCCTTCCAGTTCCTTCTCAGAGGTGCTGCCAGTACCAAGGGCAAGCACACCCAGGAAGGAAAAAATTGGGGATTTCAATAAATGGCTACGGGGTGGTGCAGTCGGATGGGGTTTGGATGGATAGGCGACTGGGGCTCTACGTGGGAAGAGGAGGGGCTGTCTGCCCCCGACAGGCTCCACCTGAGCTCTGCAGGGGCAGCTGTACTAAAGAAAAAACTGGAGGACTTCATAGTATGGAAGATCAATTTAAACTAAGCGGGGGGAGGAATGCGGACAGGGCCATCCTTAAGGGAGGAAGAACACAGAGGCTGTCAGCCTCCCCCCCCCCCCCAAGACGAGGCGGTCATAAAGGAAACAGCAGCAAAGAGGGATTGGATAGTAAGAAGGGGGGGTAATGGGGCTAGCTGGGGTGAGTTTTGGTTGCAAATGCCAGGAGCCTAGGGAATAAACTGGTTGTGCTGGAAGCCACCATGGTGGAGGAGGATCTTGACATTGTAGCAGTGTGTGAGACGTGGTGGAATGAGCATCATGCATGGGAGACAGTGATTCTGGGTATCGATTGTTCAGGAAAGATTGGGAGGGGGAAAAGGGGAGGGAGTGGGGTTTCTACGCCAATGAAGAAATAGGGGCCATGGAAGGGCAGGAGGAGGGGGAAACTGAGATAATATGGGTCACCCTAGATAGGAGTAAGGGGGGAAATCTGCGTGTTGGGGTTGTTTACAGACCTCCTATGCCAGGGGAGGAAGAGGATAGACACTCTGTAGAATCAGTATCAAAAATGGCGCAGAGGGGGGAAATTTTGCTAGTGGGGGACCTGAACCTCCCTGACACTGACTGGGAGGCCCAAACAGCTGTCTCATCAAGGAGTAGGGGCATCTTAGAGGCTATACAGGGCATGTTCCTGCAGCAGTGGGTCACAGCCTGCTAGGGGTGGGAACCTGTTGGACGTAGTCCTCACACATGGGGACAGTGTGGAGGAGGTGGTGGTGGGGGAAGAGCTAGGTTGACCACAGGGCTATCAGGTTCAGGGTGAGAGCGGAAAGGGAGAGGAATAGGACAAAAACCAGGGTAACGGATTTTAGGAAGGCTGACTTTAGCAAAATGAGGAGGGTAGTCAGTGAAGAAATGACAAAGACGAGGGATATACAGGGGGTGGAGAAATTATGGGCAGCGATTAAGGGAGGGGTACAAAAAGCAATGGACACATGTATTAGAAGGATAAGTAAGAACAGAAGACGGAGAAGACATCTATGGTTCACTAGGGAGGTGGCGAAGGGGTCAGGGAGCAAAACCAGGGCCTTCAAGAGGTACAGGATGACAAAAAAGGCTGAGGATGGGGAGTCCTATAGGGCAAAGAGGAGGGAGGTAGCGCAAAAGATAAGGAAGGCGAAGGAGGACACTGAGGAGAGGAAAGCAAAGAAGGCAAGGAGGGGGGATAAAACCTTCTTTAGGTACATGTGTGAAAGAAGGAGGGCACAGCAAGGAATTGGAAGGTTAAGGGGGGGAAGTGGAACAATACTGGAAGGGGATTATGAAAAAGGGGAGGCTTTAAATGACTACTTTGGATCAATCTTCACGAAGGAGAGTGAAGGCAGAGGGCCAGAATGGGAAGGGAAGGGAGAAATTCACAGGCAGTTGGATTCAATGGAATTCACAGCTGACAGTGTAAGGGAAGAACTGGATAGACTTAGGGTAAACAAGGTGATGGGGCCCGACGGAATGCACCCAAGAGTACTCCAGGAGCTGGCACCACATCTGGCGAGGCTATTTAACTTGTCCTTGGACACAGGCGTGGTGCCAATGAAAGAGGAAGAGGGCGGAGGTCGTTGCACTATACAAGGGAGGAAGGAAGGACGAGGTCAAAAACTACCGCCCTGTTAGTCTCAACTCAGTGGTGGGGAAGGTAATGGAAACGTTACTAAAGATTAGGTTGGTGGAATACCTGGAGATAAATGGCATGCATGACGAAAGGCAGAATGGCTTCACCAAGGGTAGGTCCTGCCAGACTAACCTGATAGCATTTTTCGACAGGGTGACGCAGATACTGGACCGGGGGAGCGGTGGACGTGGCCTATCTGGATTTCAGTAAGGCCTTCGACACCGTTCCGCATGGGAGGCTGGTATATAAGCTTGACAGACTGGGGGTGGGCCAGAGGATCACCAGGTGGGTAGAAAATTGGCTGAAGGGAAGGAGTCAAGTGGTGGTGGTAAATGGGACACATTCCATGGAATGGGCAGTGACGAGTGGGGTGCCGCAGGGGTCAGTGCTAGGACCACTACTTTTTAAAATCTATGTTAATGACCTAGCGGAGGGTCTGGAAGGGCAGGTGTGTCTATTCGCAGATGATACAAAGGTCTGCAATAGAGTGGATTCACAAGGGGGAGTGGAGACCATGAGGCAGGACCTGAAGAGTCTGGAGCAGTGGTCAGAAAATTGGCAATTAAAATGTAATGCACAAAAGTGCTCAGTGATGCACCTGGGAAGGAAAAACAAGAGGGGAAACATACTCCATTGGGGGGGGGTGATCAAGGAAACGGAAAGGGACCTAGGGATTATGGTATCAAGTGATCTTAAGGTAGAGAACCAGTACAGTAAGGCAGTGGGCAAGGCAAATGGTATGTTGGCCTGCATTGCGAGGGGCTTTACTAGCAGGAAGAGGGAGGTGCTGATGCCATTGTACAGAACCATGGTAAGGCCACATCTGGAGTACGTACGAGGTACAGTTCTGGATGTCTCACCTGCGCAGGAATATTAAGATGATGGAGAGGGTCCAGAGAAGGGCCAAAATGGCACAGGGGATGCGGGAGGTACTTTATGAGCTAAGATGGAGAGAGCTAAATCTGTACCCTCTGGAGACTAGGAGAGAGAGACGATTGAGATGTTTAAGTATTTGGAAGGAATAAATAGGGTAGAGGGTGGGAGCATGTTCAAAATGAAGAAGGGAGCGAATACAAGAGAACATAGCCTCAAAATGGAGGTGGGAAATACAGAGGTAATGTCAGGGGCAGTTCTTCACAGAGAGGGTGGTGGAGGCCTGGAACAAGCTACCGGAAGAGGTAGTGGGAGCCGAAATGGTGGAGGGATTCAAGAGGGCATGGGACAGACATAAGGGTTTGGGCATTAAGGTTGATGTATAAAAGGGGGGTATCGGGCAGACTCGATAAGCCGTGTGGCCTTTTTCTGCCATCACATTTCTGTGTATCGGTGTAAGATTACTGATTTTTTTAAATAGCACTGTGTTGTAGGACAGTGCACCAATGTCATTTTAACTTGAATGCCTGGTATTTAATAAAGTACACTACAGAAACAGTGAAATGTGCCTGGAAGTAATCTTCTGGTTAAACACACAACTCGCTTAAGTGCACAAAAAACTTTTATCCCGAGGGTGTGCACTTAAGGGGGCTTCACTGTAGTTACTTTCAGTAGTAGTCAACTATCATTTCTGAAGTATTTGCTTCTTTGGCGGAGTACAGAATGGGGGGAATGGTACTGTCAACCACCAGACAGGATAGAGACCTGAGGGTAATCACATCTGATGACCTAAAAGTGGCCAAACAGTGTGACAAGGCAGTGGGGAGAGCCAGTGGGATACTAGGGTGCATGGGGAGAGGTTTCACCAGCAGAAGGAGGGAGGTGGTGATACTGCTGTATGGATCACTGGTGGAGCCTCACCTGGAGTACTGTGTCCAGTTCTGGAGATCACATCTCTGGAAGGACATAGACGGAATGGAGGCAGTCCAGACGAGAACAAATTAAATAGTACAGGGTCTTCATCAGAAGCCCTATGAGAAGAGACTGAAGGACCTTAACATGTATACCCTTGAGGAAAGGAGAGAGAGAGAGAGAGAGAGAGAGTGAGGATATGACAGAAACTTTCAAATACCTCACGGGTATAAATAAGGTTCAAGAAGGAAGCCTTTTTCAGAGTAAAAGATGCTCAAAAACAAGAGGTCATATTATGAAGCTGGAGGAGAGTAGGCTCGGGGGAAATGTGGGGAAGTACTTCGTCATGGAAGGAGTGGTGAATGCCTGGAGCAACCTTCCAGCGGAGGTGGTAGGGGCAAAGACTATAATGGGATTCAAGAATGCATGGGATAAGCATAAGGCATCCTTAGTGGTTGGGAAAGGGGTGGTAAAGCCAGAGATCAAGTAGGGTCTGCAGTGTTACAGGAGGTAGGGAAAATGGGCAGACTAAATGGGCCAAGCGGTCCTTATCTGCCGTCAAATTCTATGTTTCTGTTTTACTAATTAGATTTTCTACCTGACAGTTCTAGGTGTGATGTGTGGAACAGCACTCTACCTGGAGGCTGACATAGTCCTATTCCTCCCTATATATCACCAGCAGTGTGTCTTCACTGACTGTGACATCACTAGTAACCAATAAGAGCCAATCTCCAGCCATCTGACATGTTATCAATCAGGCAGCAAAGCTTGTGATGTAATGAGTGAGGTCACATGCTGATGATGTAGTGGGCTGAAGAGAACTAGAAATGTCTGCTTCCAGGTAAAGCACTGCTTGTCACATAAACCCAATACTGTTAGGCAGAAAATCATCTCACGAGCACAAAGAAAAAGACACTTTAGAAATGAAAAATAATAAGGGACTGCTTTCAAAAATTACTAACACTTTCTGCCTGCTACTCTTTGGCATGACTAGCTCTTTCATATCTTTTCATCATGCCGGAGGTCAGTTTTTATCTGGCTAGTTATCTCAAAACATATGTTGCATAAACACATTTATACAATGTAGGCAACGTATTCTAAATTAAGCTAAATCATTTATTTAGATTAATTTTGGGCACTGATGTTCACTTTAGACAAGTTACAAAGGAACCCTTAACCAACGGAAAAAAGAAGAGCTGGAACAATGACTGATGATGACATAAGAGTGGCCTCTGCTGCACTCAAAACAGAGCAGTGCAATCAAGCAGAAACAGCAGCATCTCCATAAAAAGAACGCATTTAAAAGCTCCACAATTTAAAATACATTGTCTAAGTTGGACACACTATGGCCTGGCTCAGAATATTCCACTTACTAACACTTGCGAGGAGGCAGGATATACATAACTCACACACAGCTCTGCCACTTGTGAGTTACTGTTCTGCTCTCTCATTCATGAAACTAAAGGAAATATTCTGAATCAGGCAATTACCTATCCCCTGTGTATTCTCTGGCCTTATACTGAAAATGTATATTTGTTGCCATAAAAATGTCTGCATAAAATAAAAAAAATCTCCCAATTTAGATTTTTGTGCAGGTATGATGCAGCTGGGTCTAAAGCCGATGTTGCTGAAAATGCATTTACAGTATGTTATTTCCTATCAGTCTGCTGGCCTGCAAAATAAATCCATTGTTTTCAGAGTAAAAACAGATAATGTCACATGGGAAATCAGAGTATGACATAAACCTGATTTGGTCCCCAAAGAAAGCAACAACATATATAAGGAACAATGCACAACAGGATATGCATCAAGCTGGAATAAAGTCGCATCTTGCTTGGTTGGGCATTTAACCGCAGGCTGAGTGCGTCCAAAACCTGTGAAGTGACATGATCACTATACAACATACAGAATGGAGTGCATCATTCCAATTACATTAAGACTCATGAAAAAATTTTTTTAAAAAAATTAAAAAGTACATTTAAAGTAGATTTCTGGTCATTTTTAGGGCTGCGGTGAGCGAAGACCTGCAGACCTCCTATGATCGATCGAAAAGAAAAAATTACTCACCTTAGTAATGTTGTTTCTTCTAATGGAGTCTTGCTATATTATGACATATGCAGTGAGTCCCAACCTTCGAACTGCTCCAGAGGTGAAAGAGTTAACTTTCCATGCCAGGCATGGAACGCAGAGCTCGATCTCGGTTGAAACTCTGTCTGTTGTTCTTCAAACTCAAACCGTCAGATCTTTACGAGCTAAACTCACTGAGGTCCTGTGTGGAAGCTGTAAACCTACACTCAGCCAACTGGCTACTAAACATAAGAACACATTTTTGGTCCCAAAACAAAGACTCAAGTCAGGAGACCCAAAAATGAAAACACACACCAAGTCACCCAAAAAGGAGGGTGAAAACAACACTGTGGGCATCTACTAAGTGCCAACACTGCACTGCCCACCCACATCCCAAAAACAGAGGTTCTGAGAGGGCAGCAGGGGGGAGTCAATATAGCAAGACTCCATTAGAAGAAACAACATTACTAAGGTGAGTAATTTTTCTTCAAACAACATAAGTCTTGCTATATTATGACTTATCTCAGAACTTCATAGCAGTACCTCCATGGAGGAGGGACAGAACCTACTTGGAAATAGGCTCTGGAAACAGCTGTGTCAAACCGAGCATCACTCCTAGCCTGGATGTCCAGGGAGTAATGCTTGGTAAAAGTGTGAACTGTTTTCCAGGTAGCTGCTTGACATATCTCTAGAACAGGGATGTCCCTGGCAGCAGCCAGGGAAGCAGCTGTACCTCTGGTAGAGTGAGCCCTCAGGCCTGAGGGAGGAACCTTACCCAGCTTTTCATAACAGAATTGGATACAAGAGACAATCCACCTGGCAATGGATCTTTTAGTGGCAGGTTTCCCTTTACCAACCTCACCATAAGTGAGGAACAGTTGGAGGGAGTCAAACCTGTGACCCTTGGTATGCTCTATGTAGTAACTAAGGGCTCTCTTCACATCTAAGCTGTGCAGCCTCCTCTCGCCAGAGGAGGAATGGTCAGTGAAGTACACTGGAAGAGATATAGATTGATTAAGGTGGAAATCTGAAACCACCTTAGGCAAGAACTTCCTGTTAGTCCTGAGGACCACCTTATCTCTATGAAAGGAGATAAAATCAGGCTCCACTGACAAAGCTTGTAATTCACTTGCGCGTCTGACAGAAGTGATGGCTACCAGAAACACAGTCTTCCAAGTCAAGTACTTAAGCTCTGCTGAAGGCAAAGGCTCAAAGGGGGGTTGCATAAGCTGAGCAATGCAAACATTAAGATCCTAGGCAGGGGCAGGGTCCCTGAATGGAGGGTTGGTGTGAAGCAATCCCTTAAAAAACTTGGAGAATACAGGATGAGCTGAAAGAGAAGAGGGTTTACCTGCCAAAATAAAAGCAGATACAGCTGCCAAATGTACTTTTAGGGTAGCTGGTCTCAGCCCCAAGGTATTTAAATGGACCATATAATCCAGGACTGTGGGTAAATCAGCAGATTCTGGGGAAATATGCTTCCCAGAGCACCATATGGAAAACCTCTTCCATTTGGAATTATAGGTAGCCCTGGTGGAAGGTTTCCTAGAAGCCTTCAGTATATCCACTACACCTTGGGAGAGGTGTAGATCAGCAAACTAACTCTTCAAGAGCCAGGCCTTGAGATTGAGAGATTTGAGGTTCGGGTACCAAACCCTCCCCTGAGCACAGGTTAACAGGTTGTCATTCCTGGGAAGACACAGGGGAAGATGGACTGCTAAGGACAATAGGAGTGGATACCAGGGTTGTCTGGGCCAATCTGGAGCAATCAGGATCATCTTGCAGGACTGAGATCTGATTTTGACTAACACTTTGAACAGGAGAGGGAAGGGGGGAAGGGGAAGCATAGAGAAACTTCCCTTCCCAACTGAGAACTAAGGCATCCAGTGGGACCCAATACTGGGGGCCTGCAGCAAAAAAGGGGAAGTTGGTGATTGTCTGGGGCTGCAAAAAGATCTATCTGCGGGGTGCCCCATCTGGCAAATATCACCTCCAGGAACAGGGGATCCAGTGACCATTCATGATGGCCCTGGGAAATCCTGCTGAGAGCATCTGCCAGGACATTGTCCTTGCCTGGGAGGTGAACTGCGGTAAGGGAGGTGTTCAGGAAGTAAGCCAGAGACCACAACTTCATTGCTTCGGTGCACAAGACCGTAGACTGAGTGCCCCCTTGCTTGTTGATGTACCACATTGTGGTGGTGTTGTCTGTTCTGACCTGTACAACTTTGTTCTGAACAGATTTGGAAAAAACTTGAAGTGCTAGAAAAACTGCTCTGAGTTCCAACAGATTGATGTGAAGCAGAGATTCCTGAGGGGACCACAATCCCTGGGTAGTGAGGTCGCCCATGTGAGCTCCTCACCCCAAGAGGGATGCATCTGTAGTAAGGATTAAGGAGTGAGACTGAGTGACAAAGGGAACCCCTTGTCTTAGATTGCTCTGATCCTGCCACCACTGTAGGGCCTGGATCAGGGTTCGAGTTACTGGGATCAATTTGGTTACAGGGTCTTTCTTTTGAGACCAAAAGGCTCTTAAATGGAACTGGATGTCCCTCATCTGAAATCTTGCTCCCTGCACTACTGCTGTAGAAGCAGCCATGTGCCACAGGAGCTGTAGAAAATGGCTTACTGGTCGAGAGACCTGCAGGGTGAATGAGGAGGCCAGAGAGACCAGGGTCCTCCTTGCCCTGTCCAAAGGAAGGAAGGCTCTGGCTTTCTCTGTGTTCAGCTCTGCGCCTATGAAGGTGAGGAGCTGGACAGGCTCTAGAACTGACTTTGAAAGATTCAGAAGGAAACCTAGAGAGGTGAGCAGTTGCTGAGTTATCTGTAGATGTAACCTGACTTGGTCTGGAGACTGGCCTACTATCAGCCAGTCGTCCAAGTAAGGGAAGAAGGCAATTTTTTGCCTTCTTAGGGAAGCAACTGCTATTGCCAGGCATTTTGTGAATACCCTTGGAGCAGAGGTGAGGCCAAAGGGCATTGCTCTGAACTGGTAATGGCCTGAGGGCAGCTCGAACCTAAGGTACTTTCGATGGGAGCTTCTGATGAGAATATGGAAGTAGGCATCCTTGAGGTCCAGGGACGCTAGCCAGTCCCCTGGCCTTAGAGAGGGTAGAATAATTCCCAGAGTCACCATTTTGAATTTTGGTTTTAAAAGGTGCTTGTTTAAATATCTGAGATCCAGGATGGGCCACCATTCTCCTGTCTTTTTTGGGGTAAGGAAGTACCTGCAGTACAATCCTTTGCCCTGGTGTAGGGGTGGAACCCTTTCCACAGCTCTGAGAGCCAGGAGGGAAGAGACCTCTGCCTCTAGGGCAAGTGCCTCTGGTGGATTTGCAGGTGGAAAGGATCTGGTTCTCATCTTTGGAAATTTTTGAAGCTGAGAACCAGTCCCTGGCTTACTACTTGCAGGACCCACTTGTCTGATGTCAGAGACTTCCAGTCCTGGACAAAGTAAACCAGCCTGCCCCCTACAGGTAGCTAATAATCAGCCCTGGCAACCCCATCAGGGTGCCTGCTTGGCAGGGGCTTTGGGCTGAGGGGTGAAAGCAGGCCTGCTTGTACCCAGTCTGCCTCTCCTTCTGAAGAACCCCCTCTGGGCATAAGCAGAAGAGGAGGCCTGGGCTTGGTAAAAAGGCCTATGAAAAGGCCTGCCCCTGCCACGGAAAGCTGCCTTTGAGGAGTGGCCTGCCTTTCCTTGGCCTGTGCACTCCTATAAGTGGTCCTCTACGCATCCATTTTCTTCATGTAATTCTCTGTCTGCTCCCCAAACAGAGAATTACCCACAACAGGAAAATCCACGGCCTTAGTCTGGGTATCCTGTGACAGGCTAGTACATCTAAGCCAAGCCATTCTGCGAAGTGCCACAGATGTAGCCATGACTCTTGATGACACATCATTAGAGTCCACTGCAGCATGGAATTGCACCTTGAATGCCTCAATACCATCAGCAGCCACCTGCTCCAGCTCCTTGGCAAGCTGGCCAGGGACCTGTTTTGCTAGAGCCATAACAGTATCCCATCTGGATTTCTGATACCTAGCAACATAAGCCATATAATTTGCCTGTCTGAGTCCCAAGGATGCTGCCATGTACTGTTTCTTTGCCATGGCATCAATCCTCCTGGAGTCCTTGTCAGGGGGGTGTGAAGCCAAGGGAATATTTGCCTTGTCACAGGCTGCAGCCTGCACTACCCCAAAGTGGTTGCATTGTTGTGTAAGGAACTCCGTATCAGAGCCTGACAATGTGTACCTCTTGTCCATTCTCTTAGCCACAGGAGGTGTAGTGTGAGGAGTTTTTAAAATTTTAACTGTCTGTTTCCCAAAAGATTTATGCAAAGGAATAGACAGTCTCCTAGACTCTGGGATATCCATCATTTCCACATAGTCAGGCTCCTCTTGATCATCCACAGCTTCCTCCATAGGGAGCTGGAGGGTTTCAGCCACTTTCTTATAAAACATAAAATGAGAAGGGGACTCAGAAAGCCTAGGAGGAGACACTCCTGAAGGTCTGTCTGGGGAGATGTCAGAGTCAATGGGCACATCCAGACTTTCAAATCCACATTCACTCTCCTCATACTCCTCTTCCCCCTCCTCCAGTTCACAATATTCCTCTAAATCATACTCGTGAACCGGTGGAACCGGCCGCTTACCTGATGGTGCCAGTTCGGTCGGAACCGGGGAAAGCGACTGGACAATTTTAATCGCTTTGGCTATTTCTTCAGCGGTTGGAGAGGAAAGTTTTGGCTCCACACCAGCTGATTTCCTAGTCCTCTTTGCTGGAACCGACTCCTCAGAGTCGGATCTCCTTTTGCCCGAGGAAGTCTCGCCCTGGTCAGAGGGCACTCCCTCCGGTTCGGTTGGAACCGAACCGGGCTGGCCATCCGGTTCAGCGGACTTTTTGGCCTCCCTTTCCCTGAGCCTACCAACTCTCTTTTCCAGGGTAGCTGCAGGAAAATTTTTACAAATCTGGCAGTCTGCACTGAGGTGGTCAAACCCCAGACAATAAACACAGGTGGTGTGGGGGTCAGCCTTGGCAAAGACTTCCCCACAGACACTGCAGTGTTGAAACCCAGTGGGCCCAGTTTTTCTTTTGAGTTTCTCAGACATAGTGCCAGTCCTAACCAAACTTACCCGTTTATGGCAATCCGCCAGGTAAGACCCTTTTATCGGTTCCCAACCGTGTGATGGGTCATGGAAAAAAACGTAATAAAATCTGTTTTTTTTAGAACTGGTAACCACATTCTAAATGACAGATTAATATATTTTAAACAACCTGATCGGTTCAAACCGAACCGATAAACCGTTTACAAGTTCCACACAGAATATAAATTAATGTAAAACCTATCTAGTACTCACAAATACCACAGACAGAGTCTGAACCGACCGGTTACAGTTTAAATTCGGTCGAAAACCGAGAAAACCAATACTTTAACCGACAAAATGAACCGAGCAGAAGGAGAAATCTCCAGAGCGACTGTTCAGTGAGGTGGAGTAAAGAATCTGACGGTTTGAGTTTGAAGAACAACAGAGTTTCAACTGAGCTCGAGCTCAGCGTTCCATGCCTGGCATGGAAAGTTAACTCTTTCACCTCCGGAGCAGTTTGAAGGTTGGGACTCACTGCATATGTCATAATATAGCAAGACTTCACGTTGTTTGAAGAAAAAAATTACTCACCTTAGTAATGTTGTTTCTTCTAATGGAGTCTTGCTGTATTCTGACATATGCAGTGTAATCCTACCTTTCAACTGCCCGGAGAACAAAGATTAAACTTTCCATGGCCAGCATGGAATATTCACCGCGAGCCCGGTTGAAGCCCCTGTCTGCTGCTGTTTAAACTCCAACCGTCAGATCTTTACGAGCAATACTCACTAAGAAGTTTTATGTGGAAACTGTAAAATTCAAACTAGCCAACTGGCAACTAAATTTATATAAAAGGTTTTTTTGGTTTCAAAGCAAAGACTCAAGTCAGGAAACCCCAAAAAAATACAGATTACTCACCCGTAGCAGGAGTTCTAGGAATGGTATATGTTGTTCATCCACACTATCTGGCAGGTTCCATGCCGCTTTAAATCTTGCCGGAAGGTCTTCAAGCTGGCTCCTCCCACCCCCCGGGTGGTAAAACTCTCTGCTCCGCCCCATGACGCCAGATCTAGCCTGCTGGAACCCAGGTTGTGCGTCGAAGCCGGGGAGGTTGGGTGGGTCGTGTGGATGAACAACATATACCATTCCTAGAACTCCTTTTACAGGTGAGTAACCTGTATTTCTAGGGACATGGATATGTTGTTCATCCACACTATCTGGCAGACTCCTAGCAGTTCTCCGGGAGGAGGGAGGCAAGGAGCACACCCCCTACTTAGGAAATAAAGACTGGAGAACCGAGGCCCCCAACTAGCATCCCGGCGTGACCCAAGGTCGATGTGGTAGGGTAAAACGGTATGTGCCGACTTCCAGGTAGGAGCCCCGCAGATATCCTGGGTAGGGACATCCCCGGAAGCAGCCACCGATGCAGCGGAAGGGCAGGTAAAATGAGCACTTATCCCTCTGGGAGGCTCCATGCCCGCCCACCTATACCGGAGATCTATGCAGGAGGTGACCCGCCCACTCATCGTCTGCTTGGCTGCAGGTCTGCCAGGTGCGGCTTCAGCGTAGATGACAAACAGCTGGCGAACCTCTCCCGAACTTCAGCCCTATGCTCCTGAGAAGCGGCGCTCAATTAGGGTCAAATGGAGCCTATATGTGGCCTCGAGATGTGAATGGGATTGAACCCCGGCAGAGACAATACCCGGTTAGGGTAACGCTCCGACACCACCTATGGAAGGAACTTCGGGTGGGGCGCAGGACAACCTTGTCCCTGTGGAAGACCAGACAGGGAGACTCGAAGGAAGCGCCTGGAGCTCTCCCATCCTTCTGGTTGACATGGTAGCCCCCGAGAAGGTGTTCTTCCACAACAGGTGGGAGAATCGCACCTGTGCACTGGTTCAAATGGCTTGCCCGTGAGCTAAGCCCATACCAGCATACAATCCCACGGAGGTGGAGATTCTCTCCCCAGAGGGGAAGCGTGATCAAGGCCTTGGAAAAGCTCCAGACCACCTTTCCTGCGCCACCGACTACCTTCCGGCCCGCGCCCGGAGGACAGGCGTGGCTGCCAGGACCACCTTAAGGGTCGTCGACCGAAGCCCTTGCTAAAGAAGAAGAATGGACCACAGGTAGTCCGGAATGCTCGCCGAGGAACAGGAGGCGGGACCAGGCCCTATCCTAACACCAAATGGAGAACTCTTCCATTTGAAGGCGTAGCATATCTGGTCGACTCCTGGCGGGACGCCTCAACAACGTCGAGGACCTCGCCGGAAGACCCAAGGCCTGGCCACTAGCCGCACAGGAACCAGGCCGCCAGGTGCAGGGATTGAAGGTCGGATGGAATACCTTCCCCTGACAACAGAGATCAGGACCGGGTGGGCTGGAGACGCCTCGGGAGCCTGGGGCTGAGACTGAGGAGAGCTGGATACCAGAGCTGGCAGAACCAGTCTGGGGCTACCAGAATCACCTCGCCTAGTCCCTCCTACTTGCCTGTGGGTCAGAGGAAATGGGGGAGGCGTGAAGAGGCGGCGTCTCGCGGCCTCAAAGGCATCCTCACAGCGAGCCCTGCTGAGGCGGGCATGAGGCAGTCTCGGCCGCATTCTCCTGGAGGGAAAAAGGCCCGCCCGAGGCATGACCTAGTGGAAGAGAGATCTTGTGCTACCTCTGGCAGGGAAGACCACTCATGAGGCGCAGCCCTTATCCGGCTTAGGGCATCAGCCAGGGTGCTGGAGGCTCCTGCCATCGAAATGGCTAGGAAAACCGCCTCCAGGCTGCACACGAGACCAAATGTGGAGAACTTCCTTACGCAATGGCAAGGGGCGCGTCCGGCCCTGGCGGGTTAGGTAGCACATGGTGGTGGCATTGTCCGCCTGGACCTAAACCACTTGACCCCGCACAAATGGGCCAGCGGTCGCGAGCTAGCGGACGCATGAAGCTCCAGCAGGTTGAAATAGCATCTGGATTCCGGGGACAGAGGCACTGCACTCTGTGCTCCCCTTGATGGGCACCCCAACCCATCAGAGATGCATCAGTCGCAGAAGACCGTCGACTCGGGACGGACGAACGGGATGCCTCTTGCAGATGTACTGGAACGGTTCGACATAGGAGAGCGTTCCACATCCCCTGGGTTACTGTCACGGGCTGGTCCAAAGGATCGCAGCATTGTGACCGCTGGCTGGCCAGCCCCCATTAAGGGGACGCATGAACCGGCGGGTCCAATCGGACCACACTGGTGCAGGCCGCCACAAGGCCCAGGAGGTGCAGGATGTCCCGGGCAGGGCGCAATTGCCCAATCAGACATGATTAGGTAAAGGAGAAAGAACCTCAGCCCTGTCCGCCGGGAGTCAAGCTCTGTCCCGATGAAAGGATCACCCGCTTTGACACGAGTTCCGACTTGGCTCCATTAGAGAGGAGACCGGTCTGAGAGCAACCTAGAGGGCCAGAACTCTGGAGGGGTTGCAGTACACCCAGACCCTTCGGCGCTGCAGGAATGCTGCCGAGAAGAGGCCGAAGGGTATGGCCTGGAACTCATAAAGAGATCCCCCCGCTCTTGAAGCGGAGGAGTCTCCCAAGAAACGGACGGATCGAAGTGTGAAGAATATGTCCTGGAGGTCCAGGAAATGAGACCACTGCGCCTCGTTCGAGGATGGGATATCTGAGTCAAAGTGACCATCCCGAAGGTCCGAGACCTTAAGAAGCTGTTCAGGTCATGCGTGACAAGGATGGGGCGCAAGCCCCCCATCCGTTTGGAGACCATGAAAAACCTGGACACAAACCCCGGGTCTGGAGGAGGATCCGTCACCTTCCTGATCACCTCTTTTTGAGAGCAGGGGCAATATCGGCTCAGCGGGCCGGGCAATGACTGCGGACCCCGTGGCCCCGAGGCGGCGGCTGAATGGAGTGGGAGCCTGCTCGGGAAATCGAGGCAGGCCCTTCCCTAGCACCTCCAACACCAGCCGGTCCGTGGTGATAGTGGACCAGGCGGAGGAAGGGCGGAGACGTCTCCCCACGGAGAGACCCGGGTAGGGGTGACGAGGCCGGGGGCGGTGCCCCTCAGCCTGTCACTGAGCAGGCTTGGAGGAGGGACTGGCCGAGGGAACTCCTGAGCCCTTACCTCCTTGCTTCCCCTTACAGGAAGCCGCTGGCTTGGGGTCAGGATGCCAAGTGGAAGCCTGTCAGCCCTCATGCTGCTGTCGATGGGCCGGTCGTGCCGCAGGGGCCGAAGGACGAACGGGCTTACGCAAAGGTTGCCGGCGGCCCTTGTCCCTCTGGGCGGGAGTGACAGAGTCCAGAGTGGCATTGGACTTCTTGGTCCCCTTGAGGTGTCCCTCCACTCCAGGGCCGAAGAGTCAGTCCCCAAGAAGGGATGTCCGCTAACTTGTGCTGGTATCCATCGAGAAGGTGGATATCCTCAGCCACGCCTCGGCGCATGGCCACAGCGGCCGCTACTGACCTGGCACAGGAATCACCTATGTCAAGGCAGTCTGAAGCTGCTGCCTGCCACCACCCTACCTGGTCCTGCACCGCCCGGACGTGTCCACGAGTCAAGCAGGGAAATGAGGGCACCTCATCCAGGGGCCCAAGAGGGCATTGGAGAAATGTGCCATCAGTGCGGCCGAGCTGGCCTGTCGGACGCCAAGGGAGGACGCGGCATAAACCTTGAGCCCGACATAGTCCATCCTTTTGGACTCTTTGTCGGGGGGCCTATCCACATCCCGAGTGTTCACAGAATGCTGGAAGACATTATCGGTACCTAGCCCCTCAGCGGAGGGGTGCTCCGAAAAACCAGGCAAAGAACCGATAGGGACAGAATACTTCCTGGCCATCCTGGCCGAGGGCGCAGGACAGGAAGTAGGCCGCTGCCAAAGCTCCAAGGCTGGGCCGACGATAGCCTCAGCCACCGGGAAGGTCTCCGAGGGTGAACCCCTTCGGTCTAGGATCTCCATCCAGGATAAGAGGCCCGTTTGGACATGGGTTCGAGCTGCATCGGTGAACTCGAAATGAGCCTAAGCAGACCCAGAAAGGATGATGGGCTGCGGTCAAGACCAGTCCAGGGAAGACTCGGGCCCTCCCGTCTGGGAACACGGAGGTCGTCGCGGACTCCGAAGGGTCTGCAAGAACTGCCTCAGGCCTGAGCCACTCTTCACCCGCGGTGAGGCGGGAGTGGTGACCGACAACCTGCGGACAGGTCGTGACCCGACTGAGTTCCACCATAATTGGTGAGGCAGCAAAGTTTGGTCGAACAACCGGCCAGAGTGGGCACCTCGACTGCAGCGACGGTTCGTCGGCCCTTCCGGCGGCAGCTGCTTGATGAGCGGGGAATGAATCAGTCGCGATTGATTCCGGACAACAGCAACTGCTGCCACTAAACTCTCGTACTTGTCGGCGCCATCTACGCCGAAGCCTCTCCTCATCCGAGGAGGAGGCGAGGAGGCAGTGTTACCGCTAACTCGGTGCCCGACCGAGACCGCTGAAGTCGTGAGGCCGGCTTGACAGGAAGAGGACGAGACCCAGATCCTCAGCCGAAACCGGTGGGTCGGGAAGGGCGAGACACCTCTCTCGGCTCGAGACAGAATGACCGAGGACTGCCACCCAGGCGCGGCAGAACCTCGGCCTCCACCAGGAAAACGGCGAAGGGTTGACAGCTCTTGCAGTCGACCACCCGGGTGATGGGGCAAGAAAACTCGACAAATCAGCGGGACTCTTGGCGGCTGGCCTGACAGGGACACCGTGAAGCAAGCGACCTGAGCCGCAGCCTCGGCGAGAGAAGGTCGGCAGACGAGGAAGGGACCTCTCCGCTCCCTAGCGCGCCGAGTGGGACTTACCCTGCGACTCCCTTGACCTGGACCGAGAGGCAGGTCCAGATGGCCTCTCTCCCATCGTGGAAAGGGACTGGCGAAGCTCCTTGAACGAAGCTGAATGAGAGGAACTCAAAAAGAGCGGGATAAATGCCGCGACTGAGGAGGAGGGGGATGCAGCCTTGGCTGCCGCCTCCTCCAAGGAGGTAGAGAGATCGAGCTGCTCAGCCGAGACAGCCAACGCGGACACCACCCGACGAGCCTCTAAAGATTTTACCGGCGCGGAAAAATCCTCGGGGCGCCCAAGCCCCAAATGGGCTGCACGATCCTCCAGGACGTTGGTCGAAAGGGTGCAGCACAATTCACAAACTTGCGGATCATTGTCCAAGTCGAGGCAGTAAATGCACGTGGACTGCGGATCAGTCCTGGAGATATTTCGCCCGCCCGGGCGCCTCCGAGAGCCGGGAAACGAATTGTCCATCGCAGCCGCGAGGGAAAGAAGACTGAAGTTTTAAGACTTCAAAACTAAATTCGGACGAACGAATAATCAGGAACCAGTCAGCAGGCGCTAAGAGGAACCTGAGCTTACAAGTGGTAAGGAAGATCTGGCGTCATGAGGCAGAGCCGAGTTTTACCACCGGGTGGGTGGGAGGAGCCAGCTTGAAGACCTTCCGGCAAGATTTAAAGCGGCAAGGAACCTGCCAGATAGTGTGGATGAACAACATATCCATGTCCCTAGAACAAAACACATCCCAAAACACAACACTCACCCAAAATAAAGGAGGGTGAAAAAGGGACACCCCTAGGGTGCCAACACTGCTCCTGTCCACCCACATCCCAAAAACCAGGTTCTGAGAGGGGAGGCAGGGGGGAGGTCAGAATACAGCAAGACTCCATTAGAAGAAACAACATTACTAAGGTGAGTAATTTTTTCTTCAAACAACATGAAGTCTTGCTGAATTCTGACATATGCAGACTACCAAGCAGTACCTCCATGGAGGAGGGACAGAATCTACTTTGGAAACAGGCTCTGAAGTACTGCTGTGCCAAACCAAGCATCACTCCTAGCCTGGATATCCAGAGTAATTCTTGGTGAATGTATGAACCGTTTCCAGGTGGCTGCTTGACAAATTTCTAAGATAGGAATATCCTGGCAGCAGCCAGGAAGCAGCTATACCTCTAGTAGAGTGAGCCCTCAGGCCTGAGGGTGAGTTCTACCAGTTTTCATAGCAGAATTGTATACAAAGACAATCCACCTGGCAATAGATCTTTTAGTGGCAGGTTTGCCCTTACCAACCTCTCCATATGTGAGGAACAACTGGAGGGACTCAAACCTGTGACCCTTGGTGCACTCTGTGTAGTAGCTGAGGGCCCTTTTAACATCCAGGCTGTGCAGCCTCCTCTCTCCAGAGGTGGAATGGTCAGTGAAGAAAACAGGGAGAGACAGACTGGTTAAGGTGGAAATCTGAAACCACCTTAGGTAAAAACTTCTGTTAGTTCTTAGGACCACTTTATCTCTATGGAAAGAAATGAAATCAGGCTCCACTGACAGGGCTTGCAATTCACTGATACACCTGGCAGAGGTAATGGCTACCAAAAACACAGTTTTCCAAGTCAAGTACTTAAGCTCTGCAGAGGACAAAGGCTCAGAGGGTGGTTGCATAAGCTGAGCAATGCAAACATTAAGGTCCCAAGCAGGAGCAGGGTCCCTAAGGGGGGGAATGGTGTGCAGCAATCCCTTGAAGAACTTACAAAACACAGGATGGGCTGACAGAGGAGAGGGCTTGCCTACTGACAGGAAGGCAGAAACAGCTGAAGCAGCACTTTAAGTGTACCTTGAGCCTAGGCCTAGGCCATTGAGATGAACCATATTGTCCAGAACCGTACGCAACCCAGCAGATTCTGGAGAAATATTCCTATTAGAACACCAAATAGTGAACCTTTTCCATTTGGAATTGTAAGTCTTTCTGGTGGAAGGCTTTAGAGAAGCCTTGAGGATATCCAGAACCCCTTGGGAAAGATGCAGATCAGCAAACTCTAACTCTTCAAGAGCCATGCCTTGAGATTGAGAGACCTGAGGTTTGGGTACCAAATCCTCCCCTGAGAGGATGTCAACAGGTTGTAATTCCTGGGAAGAGAGAAGGGAAGGTGGACTGCTAAGGACAGCAACAGGGGTACCAGGGCTGTCTGGAGCAATCAGAATCACTTTGCATGGTTGTGACCTTATCTTGACTAACACCTTGAACAGGAGAGGGAAGGGGGGAAAAGCATACAGAAATGTCCCTTCCCAATTCAGGATCAGAGCCAGAATACAAACATGCCTGTATTTTTGCCTGATTCCTAAATGTACTCTGATTTTTTGTCTGCCCTGATGTTTGTTGCTTGCACTGTTTTGTCCTCTCTGTGACGAGGTACCTTTGTAAATGAGCCTCTGGCTTAAAGGTTGTTGAACTGATGTTCTAATAAATAAATAAAGAGCATCCAGGGGGACTGAGCCCAAGACTGGGGGTCTGCAACAAAAGAGAGGAAGTTGGTGATTGTCTGGGGCTGCAAAAAGATCTATCTGTGGAGTGCCCCATCTCGAGAAAATCACTTTCAAAACTAGGGGATCTAGGGTCCATTCATGATGGCCCTGAGATATCCTGCTGAGAGCATCTGCTAGGACATTGTCCTTCCTGGGAGGTGAACTGCTATCAGAGAGGTTTTCAGGGAATAGGCCAGGGACCACAACTTCATTGCTTCTATGCACAAGTCCGCAGACTGAGTGCCTCCTTGCTTGTTGATGTACCACATGGTGGTGGTGTTGTCTGTTCTGACCTGGACCACCTTGTTCTGTACAGATTTGGAAAAGACTTGCAGTGCCAGAAACACTACTCTCAGTTCCAAGAGATTGATGTGAAGCAGAGATTCCTGAGGTGACCACAGCCCTTGGGTGGTAAGATCCCCCAGGTGGGCTCCCCAGCCCAGCAGGGAAGCATCTGTGGTGAGTATCACTGAATGAGGCTGAGTGACAAAAGGAACTCCTTGTCTCAAATTGTCCTGATCCTGCCACCACTGCAAGGCCTGGATTAGGGTTCGAGTCACTGGGACTAGTTTGGTAAGGGAATTCTTTCTTTGGGACCAGAAGGCTTTTAAGTGGAACTGAATGTCCCTCATCTGAATCTTGCTCCCTGGACCACTGCTGTAGAAGCTGCCATGTGCCCAGAAGCTGAAGGAAATGCCTTGCTGGTCAAGACACCTGTGAGGAAATGAAGAAGGCCAGTTCTATAAGGATCCTTGCCTGTCCAGGGAAAGGAAGGCTCTTGCCCTTACTGTGTCCAGCTCCGCCCCTATGAAGGTGAGGAGCTGTACTGGCTCCAGAACTGACTTTGGAAGGCTGAAGAGGAATCCTAAGGAAGTGAGCACTTGCTGAGTTATTTGCAAATGTGACTTGACTTGGTCTGGAGACTGACCCACTATGAGCCAGTCGTCCAAGTATGGGAAGATGGAGATCTTTTGTCTCCTTCGGAAAGCAACCACTACTGCCAGGCACTTTGTGAAAACCCTTGGGGCTGATGTTAGGCCAAAGGGCATTGCTCTGAATTGATAGTGGCCTGAGGGCAACTCGAACCTGAGGTACTTTCTGTGGGAGCACCTGATGGGAATGTGAAAATAGGCATCTTTGAGGTCCAGCAAGGCTAGCCAGTCCCCTGGCCTTAGAAAGAGAAGGATTATTCCCAGAGTCACCATTTTGAATTTTAGTTTTAAAAGGTGTTTGTTCAGATATCTTGGGTCCAGGATGGGCCACCATTCTCCTGTCTTTTGGGGGGGTTAGGAAGTACCTGGAGTACAATCCTTTGCCCTTGTGTAGGGTGGGAACCCTCTCTATGGCTCTGAGAGGTAGGAGGGAAGAAACCTCTGCCTCTAAGGCAAGGGTCTCTGATGGATTTGCAGGTGGAAAGGATCTGGTTCTCATCTTTGGAAATTTTTTGAAGCTGAGAACCAGTCCCTGGCTTACTACTTCCAGGACCCACTTGTCTGATGTCGGAGACTTCCAGTCCTGGACAAAGTAAGCCAGCCTGCCCCCTACTGGTACTGGAGAATCAGCCCGGGCAGACCCATCAGGGTGTCTGCTTGACAGGGGCTTTAGGCTAAGGGGTGGAAGCAGGCCTGCTCATTCCCAGTCTGCCTCTCCCTCTGAAGAACCCTCTGAGAATAAGAAGAGGAGGCCTGAGCTTGGTAAAAAGGCCTTTGGAAAGGCCTGCCCCTGCCCCTGGACTGCTGCCTTTGAGGAGTGGCTTGCCTTTCTTTGGCCTGAGCACTCCTGTAGGTGGTCCTGTACTCGTCCATCTTTTTCATGTTGTTCTCTGTCTGCTCCCCAAACAGAGAATTACCAATAACAGGGAAATCCATGGCCTTAGCCTGGGTATCCTCCTGTGATAGGCTAGTACATCTGAGCCAAGCCATCCTCCGAAGAGCCACAGATGTAGCCATGACTCTTGATGAAACATCGTTGGAGTCCACAGCAGCATGAAACTGCACTTTGGATGCCTCAATCCCATCTGCAGCCACCTGCTCCAGCTCCTTGGCAAGCTGGTCAGGGGCCTGTTTAGCTACAGCCAGCACAGTGTCCCATCTGGACTTCTGGTATCTAGCTGTGTAGGCCATATAGTTAGCCTGCCTGAGTCCCAAAGATGCTGCCATGTACTGTTTCTTTGCCATGGCATCAATCCTCCTGGAGTCCTTATCTGGGGGGTGTGATGCCAAGGGGATATTTGCCTTATCACAGGCAGCAGCCTGCACTACCCCAACATGGCTGCATTGCTGAGAAAGGGACTCCGTGTCTGAGCCTGAAAGAGTATACCTCTTGTCCATTCGTCTGTCCACAGGAGGTATGGAGTTAGGAGTCTTAAGAATTCTATTTGTCTGTTTCCAAAAAGATTTATGGAGGGGAATAGACAGTCTCCTGGACTCTGGGATGTCCATCATTTCAACAAAATCAGGCTCCTCCTGATCCTCTACTGCTTCTTCCATAGGAAGCTGGAGGGTTTCAGTCACTTTTTTGTAAAACATAAAGTGGGAAGGGGACTCAGAAAGCCTAGGAGGAGAAACACCTGAAGGTCTGTCTGGGGAGATGTCCGGGTCAATAGACACATCCAGACTTTCATAATCACCATCATCATCATCATACTTTCCCTCCTCCTCATCCAGTTCATAAAATTCTTCTAAGGTGTAATCCGGAACCGACCGAACCGAACCCCTGCCAGATGGTGCCGGTTCAGCCAGAACCGAAGTAAGCAACTGCACTATTCTTATCACCTTGGCTATCTCATCAGCGGTCGGAGTATAAATTTCTGGATCCGAACCGGACAATTTATCTTTTCCTTTTCTTTTAACCGGAACCGACTCCTCAGAATTGGCTCTCTTTTTGCCTGAAGAAGTATCGCCCTGGTCAGAGGGCACTCCTTCTGGTTCGGTCAGAACCGAACTGGGCTGGCCATTCGGGTCAGCGGACTTCTCGGCCTCCCTTTCCCTTAGTCTACTTAATCTCTTTTCCAGGGTAGCTTTGGGAAAATTCTTACAAATTTGGCAGTCTGAATAGAGGTGGACAAACCCCAGACAATAAACACAGGTGGTGTGGGGATCAGCCTTAGCAAAGACTTCCCCCACACACACACTGCAGTGTTGAAACCCAGTGGGCCCGGGTTTTTTCTTGGGTTTCTCAGACATGGCCAACCTTATCCAAAACGTACCCTTTTTTCAGCAATCCGCCAGGCAAGACTCCCCTATCGGTTCCTGACCGTGTTACGGGTCTTGGAAAAAAACGTAATAAAAATCCGTTTTTTTTAGAACCGATACGGACCAGTTACCACACTCTAAGTAACTTCACAGTCATTTTTTTACCTGAACTGATCGGTTCAGCCGGAACCAATCCACAATTTACAAGTTCCACACAGAAACTAAATAGAAAACCTATCTAGTACTCACGGTACCACAGACAGAGACTTAAGCCGACAGATTCGGTAGCAGCAATTCAGTAGAAACCGAGCGAAAAAACAACACTTTAACCGACTTTTTTGAACCGAGCAAAGGAGAAATCTCCGGAGCGACTGTTCAGTGAGGCGGACTAAAGAATCTGACGGTTGGAGTTTAAACAACAGCAGACAGGGGCTTCAACCGAGCTCGCAGTGAACATTCCATGCTGGCCATGGAAAATTTAACTCTTTGTTCTCCAGGGCAGTTGAAAGGCAGGCCCTAACTGCGTATGTCAGAATACAGCAAGACTTCATGTTGTTTGAAAGGCGATTTTTCCAATTGAGCAACAGTGCAGCGTTGCCTCACAGTCACCTCTGCATCCATGAAGCACTTTGCTCGCTCCATTAGCAGTCACCCAGCACTACTTTGCGGAAGTCATGGCGGAACATGGCACAGTCCGGCGTGTCCAAGATGGCCACCAAACTGTATTACGCAAGCGCGACTACCTGCACATGTGCAGTAGAGTTTGGTGGCCATCTTAGACATTACAGATACTGTGCTGTGTTCCACCATGACCTCCTTTTTATTTTTATTATATACATTTTTCCTCAGCACCACCCCATCTCTCCCTCTCGGCAGCCACCCCCCCCCCACCCCCAGAAACACAGCAGTGAAACTGGGGGTGCCCAATCCCCCAGTGTCACGATCAGAATTCTCGGTCCCCCAAACCCTGTAAAAGAAAATGACCATCGATGTCTTTTGCGCTTTGTCCCACACCAACGCTCCCATTCAGCACCCACCACCCTCCCCTCAAGCCCTTACTTACCCATCGGGATCCAATGCCGTAATCCTCTCTGGACCACAGACACGTCTTCACTCTTCAAAGCCGGACTGCAAATTGAAGAAACAGGTATGTGGTTCACTGTATTTCAATGATGTTTTGACCTCAGAAGCATAACTTGGCCATTTTTGGATATTTTTGCCTAAATTTTCAACATGCCTTTTTGGGGACCCTACCTCACGAACAATTACACTGACATTAGGCAAATCTGTCCCAAAAGGTGATTTTGTGGTCCCTGCATGAAATCACCTTTCAGGCAGGATTTGAAAATGTTCTCTGCCCTTGTTCATGAGGTGAGGTCACAAAAAGGTTATGTTGAAAATCTGGTGTAAAAATATTAAAAATCAACAAAGTTATAAGCCTATGTTGAATTTTGCGAATTCAGGCTCGTAACTTTGGTAATTTTCAATATTTTTAGCCCAAATTTACAACATAGCCATATCGTTGCAGCACGTCATGAATGTGACAGCTGTCATTTTCAAAATCCTGGCCAAAATATATATATATATATTTTTTTACACATCCCAAAAGGTGATTTTGTGGCCCCTGCACAAAATCACCTTTCGGACAGGAGCTGAACATTTTTTCTGTCCTTGTTCATGAGGCGGGGTCATAAGAAGGCTATGAAATAAATCTGGTATAAAAATATTAAAAAAAAAAAAAGTTATGAGGCTATGCTGAATTATGCAAAAGCAGGCTCGTAGGTTTGGTAATATTCAATAATTTTACCCCAAATTTTCAACATAGCCATTTCTTTACACAAATCACCTTTTGGACAGGAGTTAAAACATTTTTCTGCCTTTCCTCATGAGGCAGGGTCATAACAAGGCTATGTTGAAAATTTGGTGTAAAAAATATTTGAAAAAAAAAAAAACATTTATGAGCCTATGTTACATTTTGCAAATGCAGGCTCATAACTCTTGTAATGTTCAATAGTTTTAACCCAAATTCCTTGGCTGCAGCCCTATCGGCTCTGGCCAGTCCTTGTTTTAAAGGGGTAGGTGTATAAAGATTAAAAAATCCAGTGCTGATTTCTTGTTTCATCTAGTAGGTGGAGCCAGTGTGCTGTTGGTGTCCTTCTGCCCTCTATTACAGTTCTAACTTGAGGCTTTGTTACCTGTTCTGCAGCCCCCATCTAGAGGTTTCATGTTCCTGTCCCCTTGTTTGCAGACAAGCCACATATTCCTTTCCTGTAATAATCTGCTGCAGTTCAGTTCAGCTGCGTGACTCCCCCTCCCACACAGTGACAAGTCAGGCAGTTTGCGCAGTGCTGGAATGGGTGTGTCTCCAATTCTCCCAGCACAGTCGATATGTGTTCGTACTGGGAAAAGTATCAAAAGGAAAATCTCCATTCTGTGGCATGCTTTTCAAAAGCATGCAGCCACTCTGTCTGGGCCGGGAACGGGAACTATAGTGTTAGCAAGCCAACTGTGAAGACAGCTTCATTTTCAGTTTTTAATTAAGATCGTGGCTCCCGCCTTGCTGAGCTAATGACCTGCCCGTTTCTCCCAGTACATTAGTCATGTAATGACCTGCCCGTTTCTCCCAGTACATTAGTCATGTGGTTGTACCAAGAGAAAAAAATACAGACTTTAGATTAACAAGCGCAGTGTACATTTAAAGTACACACGCTCACCTTCTTTGGGTCAGGAGGCGAGTGGGGATTGCTGAAGCCGACTGCGGTTATGAGGCTTCATTTTCTTTTTTTAGAAAATAAATGAAAACACTTAAGGTGTTTCACGGGAGGTGGAACATATTACATTGATTATGCAAGGTTTAAGCATTTTTTTTGTGGCAGTGGGAGGGAGAGGCTGAGCTTTTTAATAAAACAAAGCAAATACTGACAAAGGCCAGAGCAGTCATGTCAAGTGTGGCCAGCTTGCTCATGGCTTGCGAACTCATACATTTAACATTTAATGCGGCCGTCTGTGTGTTGGGGCTAGATCTGTGAAGTTGTGCTGGGATAACACCAAAGGTCTAGCCCCAGACTGACCAAGGGATATTTCTTGCTATTGTATAATACAATATATAAACAGGCATGACTAATTCAAAGTCTAAATTTAACACACAAGATCAGTTAACCAAAGCTAAATTGTCCAGCATTATCTAGTGATTTTTACCTTCAAAGTCCAAAATTCAAGCAATGCTAACTGAATAAGGGGCAGTTTACAAAGAATTACTAAGATAGTAGAGACAGCAAGGGACACTGATAGCCCACATAAAGCTGCCCCCCCCCCACCACCACCACCAGTCGTAATAATATTCATTTAGCCTATTCTTCATATGCTCAGCCAGTCTATTTTGGGGGGATTCATTTACTGTGTGTGCTTCTAAGGGTGTTGCTACTGCAGTAAGTCTAACTGTATTTTTTTCTCTTTTAAATACATTTTTAAGGCAGTTCTGCTGCAGCCAAAAGTAGTTTTGTTATTACTTAGGAGCTAGTGGGTGTGTCCAAAAACATAATTCAGGCGAATTACCCTGTTTGTTGCCTCCCTGGGAAAAACTCAGCAGGGTGCCACATGTACAACAGGCCTGATGCAATCCTAGAGACAGCAAGGAAACTAAAGGATTACTTAACAGCAGGTTATGTCAGCTCCTGTCATCCTTTTCCAAACACTCTAAGGTATTTACCTACTAGTCCCTAGCATCTAGCGACTCCTCTCCCCAGTCCCATTATATGACTGTCCAGCACTTGCCTCTTCCCTCTCCTCCCCCTCTCTTTCCCTGGTCCCATTTAAAGTATTCCTTGGTGTCTGCAGCCCCCCTCCCCCAAAAAACCCTGCCCACTGCAGTGATCTCGTCTCAGCCTCAGTTCTTTTTTATGAGTGCCCAATGAAGTGTGTCTTTTCTTGAATCAGGTCTCAGCTCAAGAAGCTGTTTCTTTAAACAGTGTCCAGCGGTACCCCTCTCCCTCTTCTTGGCTCATATTACACTGAAAAAATGCCCTGGTATTAGCAGTACCACAGCCTGTACTGAGCAATCCCTGACATCTAGTAGCCCCACCCTCACCCAGGTCCCATTCAAAATAATCCCCGGCGTCTAGTGGTACCCCACCCCATCTCCTCAGCCCTTAACAGAGGGACAGAAGTTTCATGTCTATCCTGTTACTGCCCAGTCTGGTCTTACCTAGTACTTTCTTGACCACTGTTAGGGCCTCCTTCACCGTCGCCCTTTTAAAGTAGAAGTAGGTCAGGTAGGAACACTCCGTAGATATGTTGTTGGAATGGTTCAAACCACGTTGAAAATAGGCAGGTGGTAGCACTGGGGTAAGATCAGTGAAGGCCTTACTGAAGACTTCCGCAATATCTAGAGGCTCTGTAGTGGGGGGTGGGGGTTACTGATACTCAGCAGCTGAGGGTGCTTCTTGTCCTCCTTTCAAAGGATGCTTTTCAAGTTATCCCAGAATCTTTTCCCATCACCCCAAGAATTTCTAAGCTGGGCCTCATGATAGTTGGCTTGGCAAGCCGGATTAGCTTGGTGCAGCATTTCCTGGCCGTTCTGTAATACTGGTAGTCATGCTTGCTACCTGTGTTTCTGACCTTCTCCCAGAGTATGTCCCTTTCTTTCAGGTGGTAGAGGAGCTCCCCAACAATCCAGCCATTTGCCTGCCCCGAATTTTTCTTTTCATGAGTGGGGCATAGATGTTACAGACGGAGCTAAGCCCTTAATGAAGTAACTGAGAGCCTGATCAAGGGTAGGTGCCAGGTCAATAGGAGTCCAGTCATGTAGGGCAAGGGCTAATTTGAGGGCTCCAAATTTACCCTTAGCCCATGTATAGGGCACCTCTACCATCTCCACCACCCCTTGGCATAATCCATCCTACTACTGCCCCCTGCACTCCCCCCTCCTGCTCTCTCCAACAAATCTCCCAACCTAGCATAGTTTACACTCCCTCTCTACCCCCACAATGCACTGGCCTCTCCCCACCTCCTCCCCAGTTGCCCACTCCATCTACTACTGACATGAGCATTTGACAATGCCTACCTAGGGCTGCTCCCCCACCTCCACTCTCACCCCTGGCTACCTCTGATGAGCATAATCAACAGCACCAGCAACTGGCCACTCCCCCCACCACCCCATTGTACCACTCAGTGGAGACACAATCCCCTGGCCTTTCTCCCTTGCTCCTGTATCTATCACTACAATGCCCTGAACAAAGTGCTGTTAATTGCTATGTTAGACTCTTATGTACAGTCGTGGCCAAAAATATTGGCACCCTTGCACTTTTTCAAATAACTCACAATTCCTCTAAACATAAGTTGAAATTAACAGTACAGTATTTGGTCTCCACAATTCTTTATTTCTCTGTTAATATTACAGAACCTTTGTCTTTGATTCAGAATTTAATATATCCTTTTAAATCAGAAAATGAAAAGAAATGGCATTGACAAAATTACTGACACCCTAGACTTAATATTTGGTAGCACAGCCTTTGGTCAAAATAACTGCAATCAACCGCTTCCTACAGCCATGGATGAGCTTCCTGCACCTCTCTACTGGCAGTGTGGCCCACTCTTCTTGTGCAAACTGCTGAAGTTCTCCCAGATTTGAAGGGTGCCTTCTCCCAAGTGCAGTTTTCAGATCTCTCCACAGGTTTTCAATGGGATTTAGATCTGGACTCATTGCTGGCCACTTCAGAACAGTCCAGCGTCTTGTCTTGAACTATTCCTGGGTGCTTTTTGAAGTGTGTTTGGGGTCATTGTCCTGCTGGAAGACCCATGACCTTCGACGGAGACCCATCTTTCTGACACTGGGTTCAACACTGCACTCCAAAATGGCCTGGTAATCTCCAGATTTCATGATGCCATGCACACGTTCAAGGCACCCAGTGCCAGAGGCAGCACAGCAACCCCAAAACATCACTGAAACTCCTCCATGTTTGACTGTAGGGAAGGTGTTCTTTTCTTTGAAGGCTTCATTTTGTTTTCTGTAAACATAGAGATGATGTGCTTTACCAAAAAGCTCTAATTTGGTCTCATCTGTCCACAGGACATTCTCCCAGAAGGATTTTGGCTTGTTCAGGTGTGTTTTGGCAAACCCCAGTCGGGCTTTCTTATGTCTCTCTCTCTCTCAGCAGTGGGGTCCTCCTGGGCCTCCTACCATATAACCCCCTTTCATTGAGTTGGCGACGGATGGTGCGAGTTGAAACTGTCGTACCTTGTGTCTGAAGGTCAGCTTGAATCTGTTTGGCAGTTGATCGAGGTGCTTTCTCCACCATTGAACAATCCTGCGCTGCAATCTTGATCAAGTTTTCTCTTGTGGCCCGTCCAGGAGGTTGGCTACAGTGCCATGGGCCTTAAACATCCTGATAACATTAATGCGGTGGAAACAGAACATCAAGGTCTCTGGAGATTGATTTGTAGCCTTGAGATTGTCCATGCTTGGCTGCAATCTTCTGTCTGACCTCCTCAGACAATTCTCTGGCTCCTCCTTTTCTCCATGCTCACTGCGGTACACACAGTGACACAAAACAGGAGAATGAGTCCTTTTCTCTATTCAAACTGGTTGAATGAGTGATTTTTATATTGCAGGCACCTGCAACTCACCACAGGTGAGTTCAGTTCTAAAGTGAAGGAGAATCACCTGCTTGAAATCTAATTATTTCTAACTACTTCTAAAAGATGCCAATAATTTTGTCCAGACCATTTAAGGATTTCTGTGTGAAATAAGCTAAGACTTAGTAAACCTTTCTGCTTTTTGTGTTTTATTCCACTGTAAACCAAAGAAATACATTTGTGGATTTCAAAATATTTTGTAATTTCAACAATTTTCTAGAAGGAATGGTGCATTATTAGAAAAAACTGCAAGGGAGCCAATATTTTGGCCATGACTGTATTAGTGAAACTTAAAAGTAAGTGCAAACCTTTGTAACCTTTTTGTAATCTAACTGTTGTGACATGTTGTCTGTATCTGTTCGTTTGACTGACTTGGAACCTTTGAAAAAGAGTCCTTGACTCAAAGGTATTAATCCTAAACTGAAATAAATAAACTAACAAGTAAATTACTCCAGTTTCTAGTGGTATACTCTCCTTCTCCCTGGCCCATACTAATCAGTCGATGGTATCAAGCGGTACCCCCTCCCTCTCTGCAGCCTGTATACATAAAAGCCCCTGATCTCTAGTAGAACCCCCTCTCTCTTTCTCTCTCTCTCTCTTTCTCTCTCTCTCTCAGTCCATACAAATTTAAGTCCACAGTATCTAGGGGTAGCCCCGTCCCTCTCCCCAGCTCATACTAACAACAATACAGAAAGTAAATTAAAATCTAGGCCACACATTAATTATCTATCTATCATGTAAGCCCCCTCTAGGGACCCCCTTCCTTCTTAACTCCCCCCAGGATTTAGGAATTCTTCGTGCTCTGGGGTGCAGTTTCCATTTGCCACCATGTGGTGGCAGCAGAAAGTAAGTTTCTGGGGTAAAAAAGGCAGTTTTGTCCCCCCATGCTTTAGAAAGTTAGGAGACGGTGCAGGGGTAGGAGAGGGATACCGGTGGGCACTGCAGGGTGCCCTCTCCCCCACTTTAGGTAGGACGGCTTGGTCTGCAGCGATGAGTCGGGTCCGTGGCTAGCATCCGTGGAAGGGCACAAGAGAGGCAGTATGTGACTGTTTGTTTGTGGTCCTGGGCTCTGGGGGGCTGGAGGAAGAACACTTGCCAACAAGAATGAGGTGCAGGACAGGTAGGCCTCAGGGTTTTGGGGTCTTGGCCCAGGTGAAAACAGTCTGTTTCTAGGCCTCCGGGGTTGCAGCAGGATGTGGCAGGGCCTCTGCAGTCCAATGTAGCAAGGTGGCCCAGGGACACTGTTGAGGAGGCCAGGGGGAGCCTCTACCCAGTTAAGTGCCCATTTGGAGGGACAGGCCTCAGGGCTGCCAGACTTTGCCAAATGGGCCACGCAGTGCCCTAGAGGTTCGTCTCCCTGTGGCTGGTTGCTCAGATCAGGCAGTAGTTTACAGTCAAAGATATGGTACCATGGTGGTTGCAGATCTTGTGCTAGGCTCGCTAAAAGACCTGATGTGGGTACAGGATAGTACTGCGGGGAATTTGGGCAGACCAGTAGAATGACTAAGAGAACGGCCTAAGGCTAAAGGATAATGAGGAATAGTGTTGGCGGGTAATGCTGATGCCACACTATCCATGTCCCTTGGGGCTGGAAGTGAGGCTGGGGAACGGGTTTAGGGAGACGCTGTATGCTTTCCTGGGAAGAGGAAAATGGAAAAAGGCCCCATTTGTTAAAGTAGGAAGCTCAATAGGTACTCACCAGTGCCAGAGGAAAATCAATGTGGGCGCTTCACGTTCCAGGTGAAATAAAAAGGCTGTGGCTCATTTTGGGGAGAAATCTTGCCGTGGTGGTAAAAGCTGAGTAAAGATCTGGCGTTGCCCTTATGTACTGCCAAAATTTGTATGTACAAAAGTTGAGCACCATGGAGCTGAAAGTTCACATTTCACGCATAATGGACCCCTGCAGCCCTTTTAATCATTTCATGTCAAGTCATTATTTATAAAAGATACAAAAGCAAATGATTTGATACCTTTTAATGGACCAACATAGATGTAACAACAACAAAAGGCATTTTTCAAATATCAAAGCACCTGTACATCCACCAATCATAAAACACTTTCAAACAATTTGAAATCCAAACCATAGCAGTTAAACATTTAAGTAATGTTAGGGAACGCCAACTCAAATAAATATGTCTTCAACTCCAATTTAAATGACTCTGTGGACAGGCACTCCTTCACCCGACGAGGTAGAGAATTCCACAGGGTCGGGGCCACAAAAGCAAAAGTTCTGGCCCCCGAGCTCTTTAAACGGACCCTGGGAACCTCCAGCATTCCCTCGTCGGTGGAGTGAAGTGGGCAGTAAGGGCAGAGGAGGTCTTGCAAATAACACGGTCCCTGTTCGTGTAGGGCCTTATAAGTCAGCAAAGCGACCTTGAAGGTGATCCTCCACCGCACCAGCAGCCAGTGCAGTTCATGCAGCACAGGTGTGATATGACTAGATCTTGACAAGCCAGTCAACAACCTGGCTGCTGCGTTCTGCACCAGCTGCAGGCGATGGACGTCCGCCCCTGGAAGCCCAAGGTATAGAGTATTGCAATAGTCAAGGTGGGTAGTCACAAAAGCATGGACCAACATCGGAAAATCTTCAGGTGGAACAAGGTGCTTTATCCGGGCAATGTTCCTCACATGGTAAAAAGAGGTCTTGACGATGGCCGACACCTGAGATTTAAGTGTCAGTTCACCGTCAAGTACAACGCCAAGATTCCGCACCCGTTCCGAGGTCCTCAACTGGATGCCCCCCAGTATAAGCCCGGACAGCTGACCAGGAGGTAATCCCTCTGCCCAATGACCCGGGTCCACTACCAACACCTCAGTCTTATCCGGGTTCAATCTCAACAAGCTGGCACTCATCCAGTCCTGAATCTCAGCAAGGCAGCTGTTAAAGACTGAGACAGCATCACCCTGTTCAGACAAAAAGGACATGTACAGCTGAGTATCATCTGCATAGCAGTGAGAACTCAGCCCATACTTCCTTTTAATGTCCCCCAATGGAAGCATATACACCGCAAACAACATGGGGGAAGAGTATAGAGCCCTGAGGTACACCACATGACAGAGGGAGAGAGGCCAAGGAAAAAAATCCCCAACACTACTCTCTGAAATCTGCCTGTGAGGAATGAATGGAACCATCTAAGGACTGTACCCAACAGTCCACAGACCAGCCGCAGGCGCTCCAGGAACACCCCATCGTCCACGGTGTCAAATGCTGAGGAGAGATCAAGAAGAACCAAGATGGAATAGCTCTTCTGATCTCTCGCCATCAGGACATCATTTAGTACCTGAACAAGGGCCGTTTCAGTACTATGCCTCTTCCTGAAACCGGACTGGAGAGGATCACAGACCTCGTGGGTGGTAAAACAGTCTTCCAGCTGCAGTGTGACTACCTTCTCAATAACCTTACCCACAAAGGGCAGGTTAGAGATGGGTCTGTAGTTCACGAGACAGTCTGGGTCGAGGGAAGATTTCTTTAACAGGGGTGTCACCACCGCCTCCTTCAAGGGGCTTGGGAACGCACCCTTCTCCAACAAACACTAGACGATCTCAGCCAGGACCAGTCCAATGACATCCACGCACTCCACCAGGAGACAGGTGGGACCAGGGTCCAAACCACAGCAAGTCGGACGCATGCCACAGACAATCTTCACAATATCAGTCATCGCCGGCAGATCAAAATTCAACCAGCCAGACTGGGTGTTTGTACCTTCCCACTGACAGTCGCAGCATTCATCAGAACGTGTTGGCAAGATCTCCAACCTAATGGTGACAACCTTATCTGCAAAAAAAAAATCAAGCGAACTCTTCACACCTCGATTCTGAAAAACGCTTTCCAATTCAGCAGACAGGCTGGATTGCACAGTCCATCGACAGTTTGGAAAAGCTGAGCCAGTCGATTTCTTGCTGCAGAAATCTCCCTGGACAGGAACTCTGCCTTCTTATGGGAGATTTCTGACTGATAGTCCAAATAATGAACCATCAGTCTAAGCTTGTCATCCTCCAGGCCAGATTTCCACCAGCATCATTCCAACCTTCACCCCACTCGCCTCAACTCCTTCAAGGTCCCGTCAAACAATGGGGACCGAGGGCAAAGGGTGAGTGGGCGAACATGAACAGGAGCAATGGAGTCCAGGACCCCCGACACTGCTGTATTATAGTACAGTACAAGGTCCCCCGGATCCAAGCATTCCAACGGTCTGCCTGATAGGTCCAGCACCACCATTAAACCCTCGGGGGTCACACGCCTTAAAGGGCAGTACCGGACCACCTCCAAAGGAACAGGTCTATTGGGCGGAGCCATGAAACTGAATCCTGTAGTGTGATGGTCAGACCAACTGACCGACTCCATCACCAGGTCAGAGATCTCCATCCCCAGGAGGAAGACCAGATCCAGAGAGTGATCATAACTATGGGTCACAGAAGTAATTACCTGTGTAAAGCCCAACAAAATCATCAGTTGGAGGAAGTCCTGAACAAAACACGAGAGTTCAGCGTCGCCCCAGGCATTGAAATCTCCCAGGAGCAACCACCTGGCGGACTCCAACACCATGTCGACCATGAAGTCCACGACTTCCTGCAATAAAACGTTCTCGTCCACAGGTGGACGGTATACAAGAAGTATCCTGCAGCCCACACTTTCGCCCAAAATATGCTCAAAGGATCTGGTGGCCCCCACTGGTACATCTATAAGATCCAGTTCCATCTTAAAACAAATGGCTACACCCCCACCCCTACAATCCAATCTCAGGCGGCGTATCACAGAGTACTCAGCTGGAACTGCTGATTCCAATACAGGGACAGCATTTTCATCCAGTCAGGTCTCAGTGATGCAGGCCAGGTCAGATGTTCCAACAAGATCAGCAATTAATGCTGTCTTATTCTTTATCGACCTGGCACTGCATAACACCACCAGAGTTGGATGGGTTACCGAGGAAGAGCATGTCATTTGCCCACCACCAGTGGAACCCTTGGGTATGGGAACTAGGCAGGGCCCATTTCTCCCCAGGGCGCCTCCTTGAACTCACTACCCCAATCCGCCAACTCCCCTCCACTCCCTCCTCCCAGGCCAAGGGGCCCAGCCCCTCAGACCCCCTCAGCACTATCCCCAAGGCCCGACAATGCCTAGAGATCTCGGCAGACAGCAGGGGGCAATCAAAAGGGTGCAGGTCCCGCAGCAAGGAGGGGGAGTAGTGCCTGCCCAACGAAAGACGTTCCCAACACATCTTAATTACCTAAATTCCCAGCAGCGGTATATCCCATACAATCAACACACACAATTCAGACTTATTACACCAACACCCCCCCAAACAACCCCTTCAAATATCACACAAAACCAAAATTAAATACACAATAAAACATACTAAATTAAATATAAAATGCTTGGCTTAAATGATAAAATTGTTTCACTGTGCACTGTGCAAAAGAAAAATTGCTTAGTCCCTCATAAAAGTCCAGATAAATGTCCCTTTGCACTCTCACTACTTAGGACTCAAATTCCAATAAATACTCATGTAGGCAGCCATCTCTCACGTGGGCCACAGAAGCACCACAGGATAAAATATGATTAGTTACCAAAGAGCATTCTCACTGCCTTATCCCCAAATTAATGTCAAATCAACCCTAATTCCAGCCAGCTTCAATTCTAACAAAAACAGTCAGGATTATAGAGAAAGTCTTCTTTCAGGGACGTTCCTCAGTTCTGCAAATCAGTACTCAGCAAGCCTTTGCTCCCTACCGTGCCGGCCTTACCTGAGGCAGTAAGGCTCAGGAGAAATAAAAGTGATTATTCTTAGTAAACAAGCTTCTGAATCCCGATTCGCTTTGTTCTTAAGAACAGGAATAAAATGATACTCCTTGGTTTTTTAACATACTAATGAGTTTATTTTCCAGGGGCTTAAATTTTGAGAGACATCCTGCACCTCTGCGTGTTCGGGCCCACGGGGACCTTCGGGCACAAGAGTAAGTGGTCTGAGCCAGGGTTCTTCATTTCAGAAGACTGGGGGAGCAGCCAGCTCCTGCAGTGGTAAGATTCCTGGGTCCAGCCATATGTATTTGAAGACATCTCCAGGTAGGACACCAATTCTTTTTTTTTTTTTTTTTTTTTTAATTCCTTTTTATCCCCCTTTGACCTAGCACTGTCACCCAACTAACCACACCACACAGCAGGCTTGGAGGGATCCCCCATCACGCCGTGGTCTGCCCCTCTGGTGGAGATGAAGTGGGAGCAGGCAGACTGCCCCCATAGCATTGCACTCTGCCACAGCTTTTGTCACAGCACCAACCTCACTATCTTCTGGTCTCGTACAGACTGGGGGGTTGGACTATTATTTTCTGCCCTGAGCATAGCTGCCCCATGGTTGCTAAAAAAAAAAAAAAAAAAACCTTTTGTTTAGTTGCTGATAGTGTACACTGTTTACTGCCGAATCCGACAACTGTTTTATCAGTATTTTACTTCTGCTGTGCACTGCCGAATCAGAGGACTATATTTTTGCTGATTTATACTTCCTGCCTTAATTCTACTATCCTCCTGTAACTCTCTCTGTCCCCTGCTCACAGGACCTGAACTGCACCCCCCCCCCCCACTCGCCTACCTGCCTAAATCCTCTTTTTTCTCTTGCTTCCTCTGCCCTCATGTTGTAGTTCATCCTCCTCAGCCTTCCTCGCAGCTCCTTTCTCTCTTCCCCCTCTATAAAACTATGCCTTCCTTCCCTACTATCCCCTGCCTCCCTCTCCTCCTTTTTGCCCTCACCCCATTGCTCCACCTCCCTCCATCCTGCTTTCCATCCCCCCCCCCCACATAGCTATACGCATAATCTCTGCTACAGCCACACTTGCACCACGTTACCTGACAACTTCCTCACCCCTAGGGCTTACCTCACCATACTGTGCCCTCACCTTCATACCAAGGTGCAGTGTGCCCCATTACCACCACAGCTCACTATGCTCCTGTTTTGCACGCACAAAACTTCTGCAATTAAACCCTCCTCAATCAAGTACCACAAGTTCTCCCGCAGGTAACTGCGCCTAGCCACCCTGAAACTCCTTCTCCTACTCCTGCTATTATCTGGAAACATTCACCCCAACCCTGGCCCTCGGGCTGCCATGAACTCAACCCAAACCAAGCACCTTGGCACTCTCTCCATTATCTGCCTGAACATCTGCAGCTTATTGTCTAAATCTGATCAACTACAAGCCTTCGCAAATGCTCAGCAGCTCGATATCCTGGCAGTAGTAGAAACCTCGCTCACCCCCTTGGTTCCTGATTATACAATCTCCATCCCTGGCTACACTATCTTTAGGCTTGACCGAAAATCAAAATGAGGAGGGAGCTGTGCCCTTTACCTAAAAGACAACCTGTTGGGGCACACTGCCCACACTGACCTACCAACACCAAATGCCCAGCTATTGCATATCAATATCCTGCTTGGAGCTCAGCACAAAGCCCTCTCGGTCATCGTCGTTTATATCCCCCCGGAAGAACAGGGACCAGGCCTCCATGCAGTACTAGAGTACATCAAATCACTCACACCCGACTCCAAAGTCATCGCACTGGGTGATTTCAACACAAACTGGTTGGGACCTGATGCTGGCAACACCAGGGACATGGTCACATCAGCCAACCTCACACAGATACTGGACTCCTCAACTAGAATGAACTACAAAACCGGCACCAGCACTTTACTGGACTGGATCCTGACTACTCACCCCTCCCGGATCACTAGCTTCTCCATACTGCCTGACTCTCTCAGCGACCGTTCCCCAGTCAGCTTCACCTGGCCAAACAAATTCTGGAAATCTCCACCAAAGGTCATCCTGGGCAGAGTCCTACCCCATGGGAAGCTAACCCACCAAAAATCACACCTACTAAATCAAGACCGGTCCCCCATCAACCTGGCACCTGATGCAAATACAGCCCTTGATCAATTCATACGCATTGTCAATGAAGCTTGTAACATCTTTGCCCCGCCAAAAAAGCGAAAAATTAAACCCCTCTGCAATCCTTGGCTCACGAGTTCCCTCTTAAAGGAGCTGAAACACAGGGGCCACCTTTGGAACTAGCCAGAGAAACAGGAAAACAGGCGGACATCCAAAACTTCAAAAGAGCTAGAAATGATTGCACCAAATCCATATGCCAACAGAAATCTGAATACTACAAGACTGCACTCTCTGACACCTGAGGAAATGCAAGAACATTCTGGAATAATATTAAAGATGTTACGGAAGGGTCCAAATCACCTACTGCAATCACAATAAACGGGAATACTATCCTGGACCTAAAAATCATAGCCAACACCTTTATATGATGCCTTCACTGACCTCAGCAGTATCCTCCTCCTGACTTCTTCAATGACAGCGACCCCCCTCTTCCCACCCATCAGTCATCACCAAAAAATTGTCCCCTTTCTACTTCAGAGCAGTAAGCAAAAATACTGTCAGGAAATACATTTCCAAAGCCATCAAAAACACTAGAGCAAGTGCTGACACACTGGACCTCAAACTTCTGTCCCTCACTCTAGACGAGGTTCTGGGGCCCTCTCACCAGGATCTTTAATCTCTCCCTTCCCCTCTCTCTCTCAGCCAATTCCCTGACAAATGGAAGGCAGCAACTGTCACACCTATCCATAAAGGTGGTGACCGGACCTCCCATGTGAACTACAGACCTAACTCTATCCTGCCACCCCTCTCTAAGGCCCTGGAACGGATAGTAGCAGACCAGCTCACCGATCACCTGGACAAGTACAACATCCTTTGCCGGCAGCAACACAGATTTAGAAAAGGGCACAGCAATGCCACGACACTTCTTGAGTTTACGGGAGCCATACACAACTCCCTTGATCAGGGTCGCCTAACTGGAGCTACATTCATTGACCTGTCAAAGGCTTCTGACACTGTCCACCACCGCCTCCTGCTTCATCAGCTACTGAACATTGGCCTCTCCACGGAATCAGTGAAATGGTTCAATAGCTATCTTGACAACAGGTCCCAATGTGTAAAAATATCAGGCGTGGTCTCAGACACTAAACAGGTTCGCTCTGGTGTCCCCCAAGGCTCCATCCTGGGCCCATTGCTGTTCAGCCTGTTCCTCAACTCCCTTCCCGACTCCACCTCTCAGCAAGTCATACTCTATGCAGATGACGCGGCGATTCTTGCCTCTCATCATGACACAAGCCACTTGCAACAAACCCTCCAACACGGCATCACCTCTGTTGAAACCTGGTTCAAAGAACATAAGTTAATCCTTAACCAGAAAAAAACAAAGACCATGATTTTCACCAGCCACCAAAACAAGCACAAACACCACCAACTCTCTTTAAACACCTGCCTCAGGGACTCCCTGGAGCAGGTTGACTCCTTCAGATACCTAGGAATCACTCTAGACCCACACCTGTCCTTTGGAACCCATATAACCAATGTCGCTAAAACCGTGAATACTAGACTGGGCTTACTCTACCGGCTTTGTTGGCACCTGACTAAAGAGGCCCTCTTTGCCGCAGTTCAAAGCTCCATCATCATCCAGATTGACTATGGTCTTGTCATCTATGGCAGTGCCACTACCACTGCACTCAGACGGATTACTACCACCCTAAACAAGGCCTGTCGGCTCATCACTCGGGCCGAGCGGCTCACACACTGTGACCTCTACTCACAAGCTACTGGCTTCAACTTGACAATAGAATTCAGTACCAAACATGCATGGTTGCTAAGAAAATACAGTTGGGAACTGCCCCTCCCAGGGTCTGTTCACTCCTTCAAACGAAACCCAGCTCCAGAATTACCAGGGGATCAAAGTCGCAACTTTTCCATATCCCTCGCTGCCGCACAGCCATTGGCCAGCATTCATTCGCCTACAGGGCACCCACTTGGTTTAATGGTCTTGCCAATGATACTATCAATACCACTGGGCTAGGGGCCTTCTAATTCAGGCTCTGTAACACTCTGGTCGCTTCCAGCATCTGCGACTGTCATGGATAATGTCTATGCAACTCCACTCCACTACCGCTCTTTCCATATCTGGCCCTTACATAGCACTTGCCCTAGTTTGGCCTCTGCCCCACGCTCTACAGCACCTGACAATGCCACCTTCCTGGCAGCTCCACCCCACCCCTCCTTATCCTTACCTACCCCCCTCTCCTCTCTTCTCATTTCTTACCTCCCCTTGCCCCTCTCATTTCTTTCTACCACCCCCTATTGTCCTCTTCCTTTCCACTTTACCCTCTCCCTGTCTGTTCGAAATTAATTTGATATCGTTTACCCTTATTTGTGCAACAATTTTGTATATTGTCATGTGATACCTATGTCTTGACATGGAACCTTTGTAAAAGAGCCCTGGGCTCAAAGGTAATTGTAATTCTAGAATTGAAATAAATAAATAAATAAATAAATAGCCACCTCCCCACCCCTCCCATATCTTTAATCTCCTTGAGGTCCCATCTCAAAGGCCATGCAGGCGCTGGTGGCGAGCCTTAACCCTCTTGTCGGTGTCGCGCCAGGCCAGGTGTTTTTCCTGGTACCCCCCCCAGAGGCGTGACATGCGCATCAAGTCAAGGCGCACTCGCCCCCTTGTGTATGGCTCAGTGCCTGCTGCATCTTTGGCCTCCACCAGAGGTCAGTCAGGCATCAACCTTCTTCCCCCTCTCCCTCCCCAGAGAAGGTGAGCAGCCTCCCAATGTTCAAGCCTTCTCCCCACAGCCAGCCCTCCGTCACTCGGACTCAGTCCCGAACCCAGGTCGACGGCGTCACAAGTGGTAGTGCTACCGCTGTGCCGGTCATTAGGACACCAATTCTATTTCTACCTTGAAGTCTGTGAAATGTTCTGGTGATGTTCGCTATGCTGTGGGCCCCTTCCCCGGGAACACTGCGCTTTAAACCCTAGACATGGGGGTGCTACAATCAGGTTAATGCATTAGCAGGCGTTTTTGTTTTGACCAGAGTTTGTTTCCGGTTTTTACTTTTGGGAGTTCACCAGGCTTATAAGTAACATGACACCACAACATTCCATACCATTACTAGGATGCCACTGTATGCTAACTAAAGTTGCACAAGCAATTAAAAAACCAAAACCCTGCTAGACTCTGGTATGGTGGTGTGGAGGGCCAAGGTGTCGATCGCCTTACCTCCTGCCATGCCGGCAACCTGTGTTCAGGAGTCCGGGGTGGGGTGGGAGGAATAAGCAACCATGGGACTGCTCTCCTCTCCTCTCCCAGGGAGGGTGGCCAGTCATACAGCCTTTGACTGCCAGTGGGTGGAGGCCTGCTGGCAGTGCAGGCAATGAAACATAGACACACAGAAACACAGACTTTGATGGCAGATAAGGACTGCTTGGCACACCAAGTCTGCCCAGTTACCCTACCTACAGTGTAACCGTAGATCCTACATGATCTCTGGCTCTTTCTCTTCCACCTCCTTTCCCCTAAGATTCCCTTATGCCTATCCCATGCATTCTTGAACGTCATAGCTGTTTTGGCCCCCCCCCCCCCACCACCTCCTCCTCCTCTGCTAGAATACTATTCCATGCACCCATCACTCCTTCTGTTAAGTACTTCATCACATCTCTCCTGAATCTACCCCCCTTCGGCTTCAATGCATGTCCCCTTGTTCTTAAGCATCTTTTTTTCTGAAAACTACTCCCCTTCCGTATCTTATTTATTCCCATGAGGTATTTATAGGTCTCTATCATACTCCCCTCTCCCTCTTCTCCACCACGGTGTACACACTGAGATCCCTTGGTCTGTCCTCGTAGGGCTTCTGAAGCAGACTATTTTAGCCGCCCTCCTCTGGACAACCTAATACCTATACCCTTCCAGAAATGTGGTCTCCAGAACTGGACACAGTAACTCTAGGTGGTGTCTCACCAGCAATCTATATGGAGGCAACACAACCTCCCTCTTCTGCTGCTGATACCCCTCCCTGTGCACCCTAGCATACCACTAACCCTCCCAACTGCATAGTCGCACTGCCTGGCCACCTTTAGTTCATCAGATATGATTACTTCCAGGTCTCTTTCCTGTTTGGTGGTCGTCACTACCTCTTCACCATTTTGTACCCTGCCCCAGGGTTTCTGTACCCTAAGTGCATGATTTTGCACTTTTTCGCACTGAAACCCAGCTGCCACATCCATGACCACTCCTTACATTTTCACAGGTCTCTGCTCATTCTTTCCACACACACCCCTGAGCATCCACCCTATTGCAGATTTTGGTGTCATCTACAAAGAGGTAGAACTTCCCTTCCAGCTCATCTGCAATGCCACTTATAAAGACATTAAAGAGAATCGTTTGCAGTGCTGATCCCTGAGGCACCCCACTGGATCTAGTGGCTCGATGGGCAGGACTGTGAATCTGCAGGATGTGAGAGCCTCTATGCACATGTCTTGTCAAGACGCTGCATCAGGGGCTTGGGGGAAAAAATAGAGATTGTGAATCCAAGGGCAGAATGAAGCCTTGGCACCTCCCTGGACTCACGCCACCACCCAAACACCCAAGAGCCTTATGAATATGTGCAGGGGCACCTGCTCATCCAGCCCTGCCACGAGGGCAATCTATGAAGTACTCGGTCCAAGACAGTTCTGGGGAAGATGAACGCCAGCCATGGGGAAGTGGGGACAGCTGTTGACAGAGCTAGTCCAAGGCGTAAAAAGCTATATAAAAAAATAATACAGTCTCACATTTTCTATTCTGGGTGTTTGAAATACTTTTTTTCTTTCAGCGCTCTGACAGAAGGCAAGACATTTTGAGATTTACAAACATGTATTATGGTTGTGTAAGCTATACCAGGCATTTCGAGTCCACTGATGCTTGATACAGCAATCAATGGGAACCACCAGGCGTTCATGAATACTTAACCTTTATCATTTTTTAATCACAAAACGCATGACTTCAACTTCTACTCATGTGTTATCTGTTCAAATTTGAAATCATTCTTGAATTATAGATAAACTTTTAAAAACTGTCTTATAGTCCTTACACATGACTACAGATATGATCTTATCAGGACTTCACATATTTGGCATTACAAGCACTGCATATTGCATTATCTTCCTGTTTAAAGAAACTGCACATTTTTCATCCAAATGCTTCTTAGAAATGTCATGCATAGGGGATGCTACTCTAATGACAAATGTAAGGCAATAAAATTGTAATGTACTGTAAAAGAAGCTAAGTGAAAAAAGTATATAAAAAAAAAAAAGATTCTGACTATTTCAATTAAATACAGTTAGATCAATGACATGTTCCTTTCTGCCTGGCAGAAGGGCCAGTCAGAGTTCATCACACCACAGTGCAACACTATTAACAAAACAATATCTAAAAAAAACGGAAAGAATAGTTACGTATTACCATAACAGTAGACCTTCGAGAGAATTTATTTTGTCAGGCCACACTTATGGAACTTAAAGCCACCAGGCTCTAGGACAACACAAAAACTTTTGCAAGCAGTCCACTACGGGCCTTCTCTCCTCAGTTCCCTGCCTCAGATCATGCTCGGAGCACCTCTCCTTAGGGAACCAGGACAGAATGCATGGCGCTGCCAAACAAGAGAGGCAGAAAACCCAACATGAAGACATCAGATAAACCTTCATAGAGAAAGACAGCATGTACAGTGCTGTGGACCCCTAGGACCTCTGTTCAGGGAACCAGTTGAAAATGCATGTCTCTGCTGAACAAGTAAGGCAGAAAAAACCAGCATGATGACCACTGATAACTTCATAGAGAAGAAGACAGCATTTACAAAGCTGTAGATCCCTAGGGGGATGGAGGGTGGGTCAGCATGGCCTGATGAAAGAGGTTCTCTCGAAGACCTACTCTTACAGTAAGTACGTAACTGTTCGAGCTTCTTCGAGGATATCTCTTTCATCAGGCCACACCTATGGAATGAGGGCCAAGCAGCACTGACTACTAACAATCTGGGTGGCTGGAGGCTACAGGCCAATGAAAGAAGGCCTTGAAGAACTTCTAGGCCAAAGCCATCCCTTTTTCAGAATGCAACATTCAGACTGTAGTGTTAAGTGAAAGTATGGACAGTACTTCAGTTGGTATCTGCACATATCCCTGCACCAGATACATGTTGAAAACATGCAACAAAGGTGGCTCCGCCGCTAGGGGAATGACCATGTACAACAACAAAAGGAAGTTGTTCACCATACTGCTTGTAATAGAAAATAGTACAGTTGACCAGCCATCTGGGCAGGCACTGTTCGAAGACTGCAAGGACTCTTTGAAGTCAGTCGCACGGTGTATAGAATACCTGAGTATTTTATATATATTTCAATAGTAAAAACTCATGGTGATTGCGAAAAGACACCCAGTCTTTGTGCAAAATTCGAATAAGAAGGCCCATATGTGAGCTTGAAGCTGTGATATTCTTTGAGTAGAAGAAATGGCAATAAAAAGGAACTCTTCTTCAAGAAAGAAGGCAGAAGCCTCTAGCCACAGCTGGTTCAAAGGGAGTCAAAGTAAGTTTCTCCAATTTAGGCCCCAAGCTAGGATTAGGTTACAAATAGGTGGCTTTTAATATAAAAGGCCTCTCTGGAATGTACGGGCCTCTATGAGCTGGGAACCGTATGACTTTAAACAAGCACATGGAAAGTTGAAACAACAGCCAAGAGCACTTAGGGTAGCAGATACTGCAGACTTTGGTTTGCTGTACAAATAAACTAATCAAAATGGTGAGAAGCAGTCCACAAGGAAAAGCGCTTCAATATCATGGAAAAAAATGGTTCTAGTGAGAGGCTTTCTGGTTGCTTCCCAGATGGCAACCACCTGTTAAACTCCAAGGCTATCCATGGCTACATTCTCAAGAGCCACGCAGGACTATGACTCAAGTTGGGATCCTGATGGACCACAACATGTTACTCTAATGATAGTAGGCCCTAGCATAAGGGCAGGAGATGGGTAGTTCTAGAGCCAATTTTTGCAGTATGTGGAATTGAACTGTATGTGGATCAATGGGGAGCAATGAATATCAGAGCTGCCCTTTCCACTGGGAGCATAAGCAGCACTTTGCGCCTGAAAGAAAAGGAAGGAGAGGCATACAAGAACTTCCCTTACCAATATACGGATGATGCACCTCACCAAAAAGAATTCCAGGTCCTGGAATGAGGGTGTAAAATCCCAGAGTTTTTTAATTTTTAGTGTTTTTTGTTTGTTTGTTTGTTCTGCAGTATGTGGAGATGTGAAAAAAATAAAGGTTCAACCCTGTACGGTCCCATTTGCAACATAGGTCTTCCCCTAAATGTGTCAGCAGAGTCCAGCCATGCATATGGGACTGTGGTCTGTTGATCTTGTCTGGTGAGACATGTTAGATCTTCCAGAATGATGGCGGTTTACACTTCTAGATCGTGAGCAGAACCCAGCTCCAGAGTCTCATTGATTCCCCTCACAGGGGAAGAATGAAAACCCCCTACTTAGTGATATTGCCCATCTGTATTCACAGAGGGCCTAAGGACATCTATAGTTAGAATTTGTTTTGGGGGGGGACTGAACCCCCCCTCCCCCCAACACCAGATTGCTAGTCCCTTTGCCACTGAAGCACCTTGCGGGCAGAAAAGGACATTAGAAAGTACAGTTACAAAAGAACTTACCGTAACAGTAGATCTTCCAGGGGTGCTCCTGCAGCAGGTAACACCTTTAGGACTAAGCCGCCAGGACCCCACTGAAAACTTCTAGCTAGTAGTATCCAGCAGAGAACTGCTCTCGACGTCGGCCTGCCCCTGTCACGTACAGTATAAAAAGGGCGGTTCCCCAGCCCACCCCCAGTTCTCCCGCCGGAGACCCCAGCAAGTTAGTAAAAGTGAAGAACTGAGGAGGGTTCCTCTAACAGAGGAAAAAAAAAAGGTATCTGAGATGGAAAAATAGCTACTGGTGGAAGGAAGGAGGGAAATACAGTACCTGCTGCAAGAGCTCCTCTCGAAGATCTACTATTATGGTAAGTTCTTACATAACTGCACTATCTTACTTTGAGATTTACTCTTGCAGCAGGTAACACCTTTAGGACAGAGTCCCAAGAAGTAAAGGAGAGACCCCTGTCAGAAGGGTGGAGGTAGACATCTCCCAAAGAAATCAGGATGAGGCCCAGACAGACTGCAAGTCCAAAGACTGTCCAGACTGTAGTGCTTCACAAAGGTGTGGACAAAACTCCAAGTGGCAGCTGCACAAATGTCAGCAGCAGACACATTTTTCAGTGAGACAAAGGAAGCAGCCATGCCCCTGGTAAAATTACTCTTAACCAAGCCCGGTAAGGGTTTGTCATACCGACTGTAGCAGAAAAGAACAGGTTACTCACCTGTAACAGTAGTTCTAGCAGTGGTATATGTTGTTCATCCACACTCTTTGGCATTTCCCCTTTCCCTTTAAGGATCCACCGGAAGTCTTCAAGCTGGCTCCTCCCTCCCACCCAGGTGGTATATACCTCAGCTCTGCCCCATGACGCCAGATCTTAGCCTGCTGGAAGCCAGGTGTTGTGTGTCCGCAGCCAGGGAGGTCAGGTGGGTCCGTGTGGATGAACAACATGTACCACTCCTAGAACTACTGTTCAGATGAGTAACCTGTTCTTCTACGATCGTGGATATGCTGTTCATCCACACTCTTTGGCAGACTCTTAGCAGTTCTACGGGAGGAGGAGGAAGGCAAGGCGCACACCCCCTACTTAGGAAACAGAGATTGGAGAACTGAGGCCCCAAAACCAGCATCCCGGCATGACTCAAGGTCAATGTGGTAGTGGGTGATGAAGGAGTTTGCTGACTTCCAGGTAGCAGCCTGGCAGATTTCCTGGATAGGGATGTCTCTGGAAGTAGCCACTGATGCAGCAGTATGGTGGGTAGAATGAGCTCTTATCCCTCTGGGAGGCTTCTTGCCCGCCAACTCATACCATACACCTATGCATGATGTAATCCATCTAGCAATGGTCTGCTTCGCTGCAGATCTGCCAGAAGCGGCTTCAGCATAGGTGACAAACAGTTGACAAACCTCTCCCAAAATTTCCGCCATCCTCTCCTTCCAGTACGAGAGAGCATGTCTCAGGTCCAAGGTATGGAGCCTGTACTCGGCCTCTGAGGTGTAAGCTGAGTAGTAAACCGGCAGACCCCCAAAATTCTAACTAGGCCAGATGCGCTCCAAGTAATAATGACACACGCTGCGAACATCCAGAGTATGTTTCTATGTAGCAATGTCTCCCCACGGTTCGCATACTATGGGTTATACACTGGAAGGTGGATGTCCTGATTCAAAGTAAACTTAAGATTAGTTCTCAAGGACACCCTGTCCTTGTGAAAAACTAAATGACTCCTTACACATCAGGGCTTGAAGCTCAGAAATCCTTCGAGCAGAAGTAATGGCAACCAAAATTAACACTTTCCATGACAGAAGGCACAACTCATAAATTGCGGCCGGTTCAAAGGGGGGGGGTAATGTGAGCTTTTCTAAAACAAACAAAAGATCCCATGGCAGGACAGGATCCCTGATGGGAGGCTTCAAGTTCAAAATGCCCGTAGGAAAGTACAGGGAAGTTCTAGCTGGGCAACAGCCTTGCCCTCAATAGGCATATGGTAGGCCGAAATGGCAGACAAGTGCACCTTGAGCAAAGAGTAGCTGAGTCCTGCATCAGATAAAAAGAGGAGGTACTCTAATACTGAGTTCACCGGGCAGGAGAACAGGTCTAAATGCAGAGCAGTGTCCCAAAAGCAGAACCACTTCCATTCCAAAGCGTAGGTTGCCCTAGTACAGGGTTTCCTGGCTGCTACTAGGACATCCGCTACTCTAGGTGATACCCCAAATCTGGAGACAGCTAGGTCTGCAGGAGCCACGAATGGAGATGCAGAGATCTGAGATCCAGATGGACCAGGGTTCCCTGTTCCAGGGAGAGCAAGTCTGATCAGAGGCGCAGGGAAACCAGAGGTTCTACAGCCAGCTGCTGAAGTAGAGAGACCCAAATCTGACATGGCCAGAAAAGTGCTGCTAGGATAATCTCTGCACCCACCTACTGTAGCCTGAGGAGGACCAGTTGAAGTAGAGGGAAGGGAGGAAACACATAAAGAACCTCCCTGTCCAGGAGAGGGACAACGCCTCTCGCCAGAAAACACCAGGCCATGGATCTAGCGGGCAAAAACTGGGCAGTTTTGCGCTGGATGGGGAAGCAAACAGATCTAGGTTTGGATGAACCCATCCATCGAAGAGCTTTTGCTACTGAAGGATGCAGCTCACACTTGTGGGCCCTGGACCAAGACTGACTTAAGCTGTTGGCTAGAGTGGTTTGATGCCCGGGACATGGACTGCTGACAAGTCCAAGTGGTGGCCACTGCCCATGCCCACACTTGCATTGCTTCCCTGCAAAAGGGGATAGGCGTGAGTCCTGCCTTGCTTGTTGATATAAAAAACTATCAACATGTTGTCAGTTTGTATTTAAAGGGGCCCAGATAGCAGAAATGTCTGAAAGGCCTGAAGGGCGTATAGAACCACCCTCAGCTCCAAAATGTTGATGTGGCGATGAAGCTCGTGCTGCTCCCAGGACCCCTGTGTCTGACGATCTCACAGGAGAGCTCCCCAGCCTTGGCCTGATGAATTAGTGGTCAGGATCTGCCTGGGGGTTCCTTTCAGAGTCAAATTCCTCTGGAAAGGTTGGAGGAATTTAACCATCAGATCATGGCTTGTTTAACAAGGCTGGACACCAGGACCGGATGGTCCAGGTCATCCGATCATTGATCCCACTGAACTGTCAGGTTCCACTCGATCACTCTCAGGCACAGTCTGGCCAGAGGGCACGTGGCAATGGTGGCTGCAGTGTTCCCTACGAGTCTGAGGACAGTCCTGGCCTGGACTTCACAAGCCAAGGAGAGCTGTCGAGCGTGTGCCTGCAGGTGCTCTGCTCTGTTTTGGGGAGACAGGCTTTGCCTTGGGCCGTGTCCAGAATTGGACCTATGTACTGTAGCCACTGACTTAGCCAGAGGGAGTACTTTGGAAGATTTAAGGTGATCCCCAGGTCCTGAAACAGCTGGAAAGTGGCCTGCACGGTGCACAGTGTGGCGAGTTTGGCCACTGCTGTGCAATATTGCAAGATATATTTTTGTTATTTTTTTTTACTGTGATTTTTGTTTATGCTTTAAAAGGGTTACATGCAGAGGACCTTGGTCGTGTTAAATTCCCAAACAGGACAGAAAGATGCAAATGTTACTTGGTTATAAGGACAAAAAAAAGGTCGTAGCCCATCGTGATTGTCCCCCCACACAGCGGGACACTGAACACCAGGATGGTTAATGGAAGAGCCAATTATCTAAATGTTTTCTGAATGTAGTCAGGTGTGTAAAATCAACTATTTCTTGTGGCAATTTATTCCACAGGTTTGAGGGGCCCGTAATAGTGAAGAAATTTAGCCTTTTATTGGTCCTCGCTCTACTTGCTTCTAACTGCTTATTATACAGCCTTGCTACAATTTTTCTTTTGCAGTACATGATACCACACTGTTCCTTTAGGGAGGGGGATAGGAGGATTTTAAAATAGCTGGAGAAGGTCTCCTCTGGTTCTTCTTGTTTCAAGCGAATAAAGCCTGTTTTTTTAGTCCATCGTCATAATCAAGATGGGCTAGGTGGGGAATGATCTTGGTTGCTCTACGTTGTATCTGCTCAATCCTCTTTATGTCAGTTGTCAGGTAAGGGCTCCAGAAGGGGGACCCGTAATCGGAATATTGTCAGTTGTGGGACCTATATAAGGTAAAAAAACAGGTTACTCACCTGTAACAGTAGTTCTGGGAGTTGCATATGTTGTTCATCCACACTTACTGGCAGTGTCCCTTTCCCTTTAAATCAGTCAGAAAGTCTTCAAGCTGACTCCTCCCACCTACCCAGGTGGTATAACCCTCAGCTCCGCCCCATGACGCCAGATCTCAGCTCGCTGGAAGTCAGGTTTGTGCGTCTGCCAGGGAGGTTGGGTGGGTCTGTGTGGATGAACAACATGTACCACTCCTAGAACTACTGTTACAGGTGAATAACCTGTTTTTCTAAGATCGTGGATATGTTGTTCATCCATTAGCAGACTCCTGGCAGTTCTCCGAGAGGAGGGAGGCAAGGCGCACACCCCCTACTTGGGAAACAGAGATTGGAGAACTGAGGCCCCAAAACCAGCGTGACTCAAGGTCGATGTGGTAATGGGTAATGAAAGTGTTTGCTGTCTTCCAAGTAGCAGGCCGACAGATTTCCTGTATGGGGATGTCCCTGGAAGCAGCCACCGATGCAGTGGTATGGTTGGTAGAATAAGCTCTTATCCCTATGGGAGGCTCCTTGCCCGCCAACCCGTAGCGCAGACTAATGCATGATGTAATCCATCTCGCGATCGTCCGCTTTGCTGCAGGCCTGCCAGAAGCGGCTTCAGCGTAGGTGACAAACAGCCTGCGAATCTCTCTCCGAATTTCCGCCATCCCCTCCTTATAATAGGAGAGAGCTCATCACAGGTCTAAGGTATGGAGCTTGTACTCAGCATCCGAGGTGTAGATCAGGTAGAACACAGGCAGAGTCAACAGCTGGTTGAGGTGAAACTGACACCATCTTTAGCATGAATTTCGGGTGGGGGCACAGGACAACCTTGTCCCTGTGGAAGACCAGATAAGGGGAGTCCACCGAGAGCGCCTGGAGCTCCCCTGTCCTTCTGGCAGACGTGATAGCCACCAGGAAGGCAGTCTTCCACGACAAGTGTGACAACTCACACTTGTGCATTGGTTCGATTGGCTTGCCCATGAGCTTTGCCAGGACCAGCAGTAGATCCCACGGAGGCAGAGGTTCACGCACCGGAAGGGATAAGTGATCCAGGCCTTTGAAAAAGCGCCCCACCACGGTCTCCTACGTCGTCTGATGACCGGCCTGCACCCGGTAAGCAGAGATGGCTGCGAGGTGCACCCTAACAGTCGATGACCGAAGACCCCCTTTGGACAGAGACCAAAGGAAGTCGAGAATGTTAAGCACTGGACAGGACAGAGGGTCGAGGCCCTTGCCCGACATCAAATGGAAAACCTTTTCCATTTGAAGGCATAACACTTCTTGGTCAACTCCTTCCTGGATGCTTCCACTACTGTGAGGACATCCTCAGAGAGACCCAAAGCCTGGAACTCTAGTTGCTCAGGTACCAGGCTGTCAGTTGCAGGGACTGAAGGTCCAGATAGAATACCTTCCCCTGATTGAGTAAGATCAGGTTCGAGTGTGCTGGAAGCCGCTCCGGGGGCCTGTTGCTGAGGCTGAGGAGATCTGGGTACCAGCACTGGCGTGGCCAGTCTGGGACTACCAGGATCACCTGCGCCTTGTCCCTCCTCACCTTGAAGAGCACCCTGTGGATCTAGGGAAATGGAGGGAAGGCGCCAAAGTGGCATGGAGTCCACGGCCTCGAGAAGGCATCGCCCTGCAGCGAACCCTGCTGAGGGGGGCGGGCATGGAAAAGTCTCAGCTTGTTTTCCCAGGAGGCAAACAGGTCCACCAACAGTTTGCCCCAGTGGGAGAACAGACTGTAAGCTACCTCTGGATGGAGAGACCACTCATGGGATGTCTCACCTATGCGGCTGAGAGCATCCGCCAGTTGGTTCGAGGCTCCTGCCACATGGATATCTAGGAGATCTGCCTCCAGATGGCTCACGAGTGCCTAGATGCGGATCGCTTCCCTGCATAGCAGACAGGAATGCATGCCACCCTGTTTGTTGAGGTAGTACATGGTCGTGGTATTGTCCGTCTGGACCTGAACCTCTTGACTCCGGAGCTGAGGAGCGAAAGCCGACGGTGCCAGTCTGACTGCTCTGAGCTCCAACAGGTTGATGTGATAACAGGACTCCTTAGGGGTCCAGAACCCATGGACCCTGCTGTCCCCATGTGGGCTCCCCAGACCATGAGAGAGGCAATGGTCGTGAGGACAGCCGACGGCCCGGTGCGGACAAATGGGATCCCTTACTGCAACCAGTCTGGGACAGTCCACCATTGGAGAGTGTCCTATATCTTCTGGGTCACAGTGATCATCTGGTCGAAATGACCGTGGCACCGAGTCCACTGGGCGGCAAGCTCCCACTGGAGGGGCGCATGTGCCTCCGGGCCCAATGGGCCACGGAGGTGCATGCCACCATGTAACCTAGAAGACGCAGAAAGTCCCAGGCAGGGTGCAATTGCTCAACCAGAAATGATTGGGCAAAGGAGGGGAGAGAACCTCCGCCCTGTCCGCCGGGAGCCGAGCTCTGCCCCGATGAAGCACATCACCTCAGAAGGCACGAACTCTGACTTGGCCTCGTTGATCAGGAGGCCGAGTTGGGTGCAGGTCTGGAGGACTCCACCTCCTGCTGGGTGGAACCTGCTAAGAGCCAATCATCGAGGTAGGGGTAAATTCTGACCCCCCCCCCCGATGCCTGAGGTGGGCTGCCACCACTTCAATGCATTTGAAGACACATGGGGCCAATGACAGGCCAAATGACATGGCTCGGAACTCATATAGGGTTCCTTTGGCTCTGAAGCAGAGGAACCACTGGTGGGATGGATGGATTGGGATCTGAAAAGAAGCGTCCCGGAGATCCAGCGAGCAGAACCACATGTTTTGCTCCAGGGGTGGTATGATCTGAGACAAGAGTGACCATCTGGAAGGTGGGTGACCTGAGATACCAATTCTGGTCATGCAGATCTAGAATGGGGCGCCAGCCCCCCCCCAATCCGCTTGGGACTCACTAAGTACCTGGAAACAAAGCCTGGGTCTGCCACTGGAGCTACTGCCTCCTTGAGGAGGAGCTGAGCAATGTCATCTCGGAGAGCAGACTGAGTGTGGGCAGATACCCTCTCCTCCCGTGGGGCGTGGGTTCGGCTTAGATGGTACTGCTCAAATTCCAGAGGCAATCCCTGGCCAACCACTTCTAAGAACCATCTGTCCATGGTAACAGCGGACCAGATGGAAAGAAAGTGGCAGAGCCAGCCCCCCACAGGAGGACCCAGAGCTGGCATGATAGGAGTAGGGGTGGCAGCCCCCACTCCGTCACTGGGCAGGCTTGGAGGCAGAGGGTCCAGAGCCTTTGAACCCCGGCTTCCCTTACAGGCCGGGAGGGTCCAGGCTTGGGCCAGGGGCCCCAAGCTTGGGCCTGCTGCTGCTGACCCCCCGTGAAACGAGGACTGCTGGGCCACAGGGGAAGATTGCCGAAAAGGCTTCTTCTTCTGTTGCTTCTTGGGACAAGAAGAACCCTTAGCAGAAGTGGCGTCCAAGGTGGCACTGGACTGCTCAATGCGCTGAAGGTGACCGGCCACATTTCGGCTGAAGAGATCAGTGCCGAGGAAAGGCATATCAGCTAGTTTGTGCTGAGTATCCACCAGAAAAGAAGAGAGCCTCAGTCAAGCCCTGCGGCAGGAGACAACTGTGGCTGCCAACGAATGGGCACATAAGTCCCCGATGTCCAGAGCTGTTTAGCAACAGCACAGCCTTGGTCCCAGACCTGCTTGATTGTGGTCTGCAAGTCCGCGGGGAGATGTGGGAGGACTTCGTCCAAGGACCCCAAAAGGGCATGGGAGAAGTGTGCCATGATACGGCCAAGCTTGCCTGACGGAGGCCTAAAGACGAGGCTGCACAGACCTTCCAGGCAGAGTAATCCAAATGTTTGGATTCCTTCTCAGGAGATCTGCCAGTATCAGTAGAACTACCAGTACGCTTGAACACAGAGGCGGTCACAAGGCTCTCGGCCCAAGGGTGCTCTGTGAACCCCGCAAGGGACCCCAAGGGCACCGCATACTTGCGGGCCATACGGGCAGATGGAGTTGGGTAGGAGGCAGGGTGCTGCCGAAGTTCTAAGGCCGGGCCAACAAAGGGCCTCGACCACAGGAAAGGCTTCCATCGGGGTATCCCCTCTCTTGAGGATGTCAGTGAGAGGGTACTCCTCCTTTTTCTGGATAGGTTCCAGGGGCATCCCTGTGGATTCAGAGATGAGACGAAGAATGCCCTGAAAGGACAAAGGACCTTCCTCCGTCTCTATCCCACCGGCCAATTCATTATCCCCTGGATGAGAATGGAGGCCAGCTTCATCCGAATCTGAGGTATCCAGATACAGCAGTCGACCTCCCACATCACCCTCGATCCACCAGGGGCGGTCAGGGGTGACAGTGACCGAAAGACGCCGGGAAAGCCCAGTTTCCAGTCTAGCTTCTTTAGAAGGAGCCCCTCCCACAGGCTGCTTAGGCAGTTCCACCAAAATTGGTGGAGCTTGAACGTTTAGCCAAACCGAGGTTTCGGCCGCTCCGTCGAGGAACCGACTTAATCGGCTCCAGAGGAGTCGGCTTCAGCCTGGGAGGCGAGAGCCAAGTAATGGCCAGGGTAGGCTTGTGCCCGGACAAAATCAGCTGTTGCCACATGAGGTCCTTGTAACACCGACAGAGCTTCCGCCGGAACCTCTCCTCATCAGAGGAGGATGAGGACGATTGATGGTGTCGCCTCTTTTTAGAGTGCTTATGGCCCTTTGCCTTTCGGTCGAGGGGATCCAAAGCCCTGATCAAGATCGGACGGGCCAACTCAGTCATTCAGGAGACACAAGTGGGACCGGGGACTTCCAGGGTCAGGGACCAATTCCTCGGCAGGATTCCCAGCAAGCTGGGTCTCCGAGGGAAAGCAAAGACCGGAGTCCGGGTGAGGGAGTCGACAACCAGAGTCGGCAACAAAGGGTCAATCAGGTCAAGAACTATCTCAATGTCATCGATCGACACTTCGGTCGACTGGCCAGATGGCAAGGTCGAGAAGCAAGCGGCTAAAGAGGCGATTTCAACTGAGGTTGAAATGGCCAGCTCCTGGGACCGAGCTCTCCCCCAAGAGTGTCTCCATTGAGACGAAGACAGTCCTGGGTCCCTCTCCAGCTTATGGGACTGAGAGGAGTGTGTGCCAACAGGATTCTCACCCTTAGTCAGGAGAGAGTGGTACAAGTCTTGGAAGGAACCCGAGAAGGTGGAGCCCATGTTGAGCAGAATGAAGAAGCTCTGAGAGGAAGATTACACAGCGCAAGCCGCTTCATCCTCGAAGGACTGCATGCGCTCAACTTGCTCGGCAGATTCCACGGCCGTGGAAACCGCCCACTGGGCCTCCTTGGATTTCACCGGCGAGTTCTGTTTTTCAAGCCTCCCCAGCTTAAGGCATGCAAAACGGTTGTCAAAGCAGTTAGGTTGGAACGCAAGGCAAAACTCACACGTCGAGGTGTCATGGACGACACTCAAACAGTATATGCATACGGTATGCGGGTCGGCAAAATCCAGGGTCAGACTTGTCTTCCATGATTGAGAAAAAACTATCACAATTGCTAACACGAATAAGGCAAATTTTCAGAATAACCTAAGGTTCTGAAACTGGGGCCTATAAAATGCGAGAGCAAGAAGGAGGCAACCTGAATCTTCCAGCGGAAAGGAAGATCTGGCGTCATGTGGTGGAGCGGAGGGTTATACCATCCGGGTGGGTGGGAGGAGCCAGCTTGAAGACTTTCCAGCTGATTTAAATGGAAAGGGACACTGCCAATAAGTGTGGATGAACAACATATCCACGATCCTAGAATTATGAACTGTTTTTTGAGATGAAGGTGTGGTTAATCCGTCTAAGGTGTGCATTAGATAGATTAAGCTACTTTGTTACAGTGGTCTGATGAAGACAGCTTGCTGTTTACTATAACTCCTAGGTCTTTTTCGCTGTTAGAAGATTAGATAACTGTGTTATTTAGGGAGTATGACTGTTTGGGGTTATTTTTGGCCATGTGTAAGACTGCACATTTGGATAAGTTAAATTGCATTTTGTTGATGTATGCCCATTGTTCTATGGTGGCTAGGTCTGACACCAATTCCCCTGTACTATAGGCATTATCCACCCTTCCTCCCAGTTTTGTGTCATCGGCAAATTTTGTCATGATATTACTGGATCCAATTTTCATGTCACTAATAAAGATGTTAAAAAATGTGGGTCCCAGGACGAAGCCCTGTGGAGCACCACTGGAAGCTCTCCCCTCATCAGACAGCACTCCGTTTTCCCTGACTCTGGGTTCTGTCCCCTAACCAGCAATGTACCCACCTAACAATGGTAGGTGAAAAACCTACACAGAGTAATTTTTTTACCAGAATGGCATGTGACACCTTGTTGAACGCCTTGCTGTAATCGAGTAGAATAACGTCGACATAAATGTTGGAATCAAGATTTTGGTTAACGTAATTATAAAAGGAAAACAGATTGGTGGTGCAAGAATGACCGTGTTTAAACCTGTGTTGTGCCTTGTCTGTGATATTTAGGGAATGCATTTCTAATTCAATGATGGATTTGATTATTTTTTCCATCAGTTTGCAGGGGATTGATGTGAGACTTATAGGTCGATAGTTTTCAGTTTTTGAACATATACCTTGTCTGAAAATAGGGGTAACAATAGCAGTCAGCCATTCAGATGGTACTTTGGATTATTTTAAGGATTTGTTAAAGATTATGGTTAATGGTAAAGTTATAGTATCTATTGTTCCTATAGGAATTTTGAATTTATAATCGGGGCCAGGACTGTTTTTTTTTTTTTTTTTTTTTTTAATGGTTCCTAGTATAGCTTTTGTGTCCAGTAGTGAGACATTATAATCAGTGGGGTTTGAGATTTGATTAAAGGATAATTTCTGTGAGTCATGCTGTGAAAAGACTGAGCAGAAATAGTTGTTAAATACTGTAGTAGTTTCTGTGTCTGAAGCGATTGTGGTGTCATTAATAGCTATTGGGCCCACGGAACTGTTCCCCTTTTTCCCACTAAGATATGAATAGAGGGCCTTATGCGAGTCTTTTGTGTGGGCTATTTTAAATTCAAGGTCTCGCTTTGCAAATGTTATGAGTTTTTTTAGTTCCCCAACTGATTTCCTATATTTAATTAGTGCTTCCTCTTTGAGATTAATAGGGCATGTTTTTAAGGATGAACATTATTTTTGCCTGAGTGAGATCTGTTTCTTAATGGAGCTATTAAACCATAAGGGGATTTTTCCCTTGTTATTATATTTGTTTTTTTTCAGGCACATATAGTTCTTCTAGTTCATGACTTTTTGATTTTAAGTGAAGGGAAAATAAGATCCCACTGGATGTTATTTAGGTGTTCATTGATTTTATGAAAGTCAGCCCTGTCATACTGTTTAATCTTGAGTTTATTAGTTGAAGCTTGAGAGTCATAAGATATTGAAAACTGTATGGACATATGGTCACTATTATAAAGGGATCAGAAATATAAAAATCAGTTATTTTACTATCAATGTTTGCTATAACAAGGTTCAGAATGTTAGTTCCCCGGGTTGGTTCCCTGACAAGTTGGACAAGGCCCAAGTCAATAACTGATGAGAGTAGTAGTTTATCATGTAGGGTACCTGATAGGGCCTCCCAATCTATAGCTAGGAGGTTAAAATCTCCCAGGAATAAGAACCGTGCCATTGTTGGACAATTGGGAAATTTCATTGGTTAGCTGTTTTGTGTACTCGAGGTCAATAGAGGGTGGCCAGTAACACGTGCCTATCAAGATCTGAGGTAGGCCTTTTAGTTGTACGTTTACCCATATGCTCTCGGTCTGAGTGATAAATGAAGATTCAAATGACAGAATGTCATTCCTAATGTATAAACAGACACCTCCCCTCTTTCTCACATCAGTTCTATTTTTGGAGTAAAGTTTAAATCCGAGTATCTCGACTGTCCATTGATTGTCTGAACTGCCCCAGGTCTCAATTATGGCTATTAATCCTAGATTGAGAGTTTGAATCTTAATTTCCAGTTCAGCTAATTTGGAGATGTTTAAAGAATGGACGTTAAGTGAGAAGACATTAAGTAGTTTATTGTTTTGTAAGGGATTGGGCTTTGACCCAATCAGCCCCCAAGTTATTAGTTTAAATGGCTATTGATAAATGTGGAAATCTTTCACCCCAGCAACGTGCTCCCTCTTCTGCAGAGATGCAGGCCATCCCAGCAAAAGAGGGATGGGTTGTCATGAAATTCTTCCCAGTATGTTAACCAAGTGATGTTCTGCCTGTAACACCATTTGTGCAGCCATTCGTTAAGAGCTTTAATTTTGCTTGCAATCTGGTATGTGGCTCTGGGGACCGGCAGTATCTCTAAAAGGCAGATGTGTGTCTTTTTTTTTTTTTTTTTTACTTTATTTCTTTATCTCCGCCTTCCTGCTCTCAGAGCCCTCTCCTTCCTTCCTCTCAACCTCCGTTTCCACCTCGGGGGGGGGGGGATCTGCCCCTAGAGTGCCTCCTTCTCTCCCCTGCACATTGGGGTCTGTCCCTCTTCTGGTGGTCCTGGATGGTTCGAGGCTATCATCTGACTTACCGAGAGGTGTTTTCCTTTTCTCCCTAGTTTCCCCTACCCTCTGGGGCGTCGGCTAGGACGTCGTCCCAGAGTGGTGGCGTGCTGGCCTTGCCAGACCTCTCATCTTGTCGGCGTCCCCTCCCGACTCCGATGAACAGAGCCGCCTCCATCCCTTCAATTGTCGATGCTTCTGCTGGTTACGAAGGTGATGTAGAACGCAGATGCATTTTTGGTTCCCACCCCTGAGGGGGGAGAGCATCCGTTGGGACACTCGATCCTCCCTCCCTTCCCCCTGCCGAACCCGGGTCGCCGGTGCAGCGCAAGGTGTGGCATCCAGCGCCTCAGCCCTCAGCGCCACCGGGCCGGCCCCGTCTTTTCTTTTTTTAAAAGGTATATAGTTTTACTTAAAGATCACAGGAAAGAGAGAATGTCTTGCAAAATATTTGATAATACTCTGTGAACTAAGAACATGCCAATTAGCCAGGAAGCTAAGAGTCCATTTCAAAAGGGATGGAAGTCCCTGGTTAGCTAATTGGTGTAATAAAATCTCAGGATGAGAGAAGCCATCCCCCCATTAGAAACTTTACATTTCAAAGGAAAAGTGCTTAAGGTTCCAGTAAACTGTCATGGTATATGTACATTTGGTTAGCTGGCAGGATACTGGAATTGTAAGAATCCGATAAATAATATGGCTCACTTAAAACCTGGGAAAGCGTAAGAGAGACCCCTGCTGGCCTAAAAAGAGAAGGCCACCAGTTATCCACAGATTGGAGGGGCCATGCCTATAAATAGGGCCTCCAAATAGAAACATTTGCATTTGGACACTTGTTCCTGACCACAGGAGATGCAAGACTGCCACAACACAGACAGACTAAGGACCAGTAAATGCTACAGAAGGACCGAAACTTTTGCCAACTTCTTTTGGTGCTGGACTTTCTGAATTTTCCACAAAGTACAAATTAGACAATTAAATTTTTTTTACAGTGTGCTTTTGCATGTATATTTCCACCTTTATTTTTGTTATTCTGTAACCACATTCCAAAATCTTTTGTTTGTAAAGTTTGTATGACATTCATTTAGAGTTAGTAAAAGCATTTTGCTTTTAAAACTGACTGTGAGTGATTTTGTGTATGTAAATGGTAAAAAAAAAAGTTTATTTAATTCTGAGACCAACCTGGTTAGTGCAAGGTGTCATCACTCGCTACCAGGTCTAGGATCCAAAAAGGGAATATCTGGGTGCCTTAAGTAAGGGAGATACACAGGTCTTAGGTGGAGTCTGTAAAGGGGGAACCAGGTGCTGCACACCCCGTGGGGGAGGACATAATCAGGCTTACGATGGCAAACCCCGAAGAGCTATTGGCATATGGTCCCCCAAGTACAGCATCTAAGGAGAGTTTTCACCCGGCTACAGACTTGAGTCTGTTCTATATCCTTACCGCGATCAGAAAAACGAAGAGCCCTGGGACCTCATGGTGGGTGTTCAGTCTGGTCCCCCAGGAGTGGCTTTGTGACACACAGCAGCCGGTCCCCTGGTGGGAGCAGTTAGGAGCCAGTCGTCGAAGTGGGGAAGATGTAATGCCCCTGCCTCCTGAGAGCTGTGGCCACTACTGTGAGGCATTTGGTGAACACTCTGAGTGCCAAGGATAGGCCAAAAGGCACAGCCCTGAACTGATAATGATGTCCCTGGAAGCAGAAGCAAAGGAACCTCCTGTGTGCTTGGAAAATCAGAATGTGGAGATATGCATCCTGCATGTCCAAGGAGCATAACCAATCCCCTTGATGGAGTATCTATCAGAGTAACCATCCTGAATTTTTTGTACTCAATGTACTGATTCAGGTAGCTAACATCTAGGATTGGATGCAGGTCTCCTGTTTTCTTGGGCACTAGGAAGAAATGAGAATAAAACCCTTTCCCTTGTTGTGCCATCTATGGCCCTTTTGAGTAGGAGAGCCCGGATTTCCTCTCATCACTCAGGAGTGATGGGACTGGATAGGAGGATTGTCCGGAGGAACCTCAGAGAACTTGAGAGTGTGTCCTCTCTCTATAAGCTGTAGAACCCACTGATCAGTGGTTATCCGACGCCACCCTTCAGTGTGCAAGGAAAATCACCCCCCCCAACAAGGCCTGGGGGTCGGTCAGCAAGTCAGGCTGAGGTGCCAGGGAGGGTGAGTGCAGGCTGGGAGGTTCTGGGGGCCCAAAGGCTGAACCTCCAGAGGCAGGAGTTGAGGCCTTTCGCTTAAACCCTGCCCTCTGGGCTGTTGTCTAGCATTCCTCCGAAAGGGCTGCTTGGAATGCTGTTTTGGCTGAGATTTGTACATTGTATGTACAGATTTGATTGCTTTCCCAGATTCCTGTAACAGGGTGATAATGTTCTGTGAATCCTCACCGAACAGGACTGGCCCTCTAAAGGGGGCATCCATGATCTTGGATTGTATGTCCTGGGTGAAACCAGACACTCTCAGCCAGGAATACTGGCAGATACAAACAGCTTGAAGCAGCGCCCCTACCCACTGAGTCCACGGTATCATAAGATACCCTGAGGACAAGATTACCAACATCTGAGCCTGACTTCAGAATAGCCATCAGCTCCACCTGCCTTGGGCAGTCTGGCATGACTTGGGTCACCACCACTGCCTTGCCCCACAAGGCATTCTCCTATTGAACCATGTGGACAAGGAAGTTTTGGGCACGTATGCCACAAGTGGCTGATGAATACACCTTGCTGGTCAGACAGTCAGACTGCATTGAGTCTTTATCTGGTGACTGTGTGCTGAGGTGACGAGAGCATCTGGAGTCCTGGACCAGTCGTGGACGGCATTAGTCACAACGAAGTCCACCTCTGGTTGTTCCCCATAAAAAGGGTCTTCCCTGAGTACGGTATAAAGCCGATCAGATTTCTTAGATATTGCCGGTGTAGAAAAGGGATGCTTCCAAACAATTTTGTTAGTGTCCTAATAGGACTCATCCATAGATGGGACATCCATAGGCAAGCTGTCCTTTTTTGCTAAGAAAGATAGCCAGTCGCTTTCTCTCTGGATCCAATTCCTCTGTATCCCAGCCGTTCAGTTGCTGGATGTGATGCATCACACCCAAAAATCTTGGGTCATTGGGGGGGGAGCAAGGGGCATCTTTGCCACCCTTGGGCTCCGATGGCATGTCACAGTCCCCGTGGCTGGAGGAAGAGGAGGAGAACCCATCCAAATCCCCCAAGTCTGGGAGGAGGAAGGCGACTGTGGATGCTTATGTGGCCTGCCTTGAGGTAGAGGGGCGACATCCCTATCTGGCATTGGGGCAGGTCTCCCAGGAGGAGTAGGAGTTGGTGGGAGAGTTGGAGGCTTGTCCAGAGGTGGCGCCTGGGGAACTGGTTGTACAAGTGCCCTGGAAGCCTTTTTATCTTTAAAATAGGCCCACCAGGCCGCAAAGAGCTCGTTGAGACACTGCAGAGGTTCCTGCAGCAAAGTTGGCACGTCCGGCGTCGGGGGCGGTTATGCTCAGAAAGCCCTGGCGTCTGGTCATCAGGTTGAGATAGCTTGGGCATCAGGTTAGGCAAGTCCAAGGTACCTGGCATCAGACCCAGAGAGACAGTACCATCTGGCACTGGACAAGATGGACCTGGCATCCGGTTATCGGGTCCTCGGGTGTCGGCTGAGGATGGGCATCAGGCCCCGCTGGCGACTTCAGAGTATCTGGCAACAGGGTCACCCGAGGAGGCGTCGGGGAAGCCGGCATCAAGGGGACTGGCGAAGGCTGAGGCCGGGCCAGAGATTGATCCGGTGGCCGCCTGGGCAGAGTTGCCTGAGTAGGGGAGCTAACTCCCGAATGGTAAGGATGCCACTCTTTCCCGGAGAAGAGCAATGGCCCCGGGTGTTGCTTTGGAGCGTCGGCCCCAGGATGGATGCGGTAGACACCCCGACCAGTAGAGCAACAGGCAAAGGCTTGCCTTCCGAAGAGCCACCAGCCAAACCCTTTCAGCTTAGAGCCCGAAGTAACAATGGGCCTAAGCTTGGGGGCCCCTGCGGGGGGACAAATCTGAAGCGGTCGCCAACTTCATTGGGGACCGTGAGCAGTCTTCTGCCTGGGATCTCTCCTTATGTTTTTTCTGGTGCTTGTGTTTGCCTCTTGATTTCTTCTCTTTAAGACAAGAAGATGTAGAGGCCCCAGAAGCCAAAGAGGATGAAGAACTCTTGCAGTAAAGCTATTTCTCCATTTTAGATAGCTTCTTAGAAAGCAGGAAGGCTTCGAGGGTCTTCTGGCAGCAAAGCCTGGTGCGTTGGTTAAAGTCTTGCCAATACTGGCAGGCCTCAATGTTGTGGTCCAGGGCTAGACAGTAAAGGCAGGTCAAATGGCCATCCTTATGGGGAATCTGCTTACTAGGTTTACCAGGTTGTAATGGACATAAGAAAGTACACGGCCCATCGAGAATGTCCCCCATACTAGTGGGTCAGAATCAGATTAGCATGGGTTTGTTATAAAATAAATTACCCAAAGCAGACCTGAAGGAGTTAAAATCCTTTATACTGCTTCCCGCACGCACACTTGGATTGCCGCCTCTCAACTGAAGAGGTTGCAGAAGAAGAAGACATGAATTAGTTGAAGAAATCACTGGTTATAAAAAAAATAACAAAATGCAGTAAAAATGGTGATAGACAAGCTGAAGGAGTCCGCGGAGGTTTGACTTGCGTGGTCAACGGCAGGAAAATAACTGGAGATGGGCTGGGAAACTGCCCTTTTATACTGTACATGACGCCGGGGGTTGGACGATGTCATGGGCGGTCCGTCGCTGAATAGTGCTCGCTAGAAGTTTTCTGTAGTGTCCTGGTGCCTGGCGGCTTAGTCCTAAAGGTGCTACCTGCTGCAAGAGCAAATCTCAAAGTAAGATCGCTCTGTTCTACAGCGTCAATACGTTGAGTCCCCTAAGCTCTTAAGGGTCACTGAAGAATTTTTATATATAGATAACCTGGCCCTGGGTATCAGGACAGTGGCTATTATATGGTTTGAAGACCTTAGGAATATTCTAGCTGTGAGCTAGGCCGTGCTATCAGATGATCAGCCCCCTACAGGTAAAGGAAGGCTGGATCTTGGTTAATGTCCCAGACTGCCTCTACATACTGCAGATACTGGAAGGAGTCGAATAGACCTGGGGTATATTCATTGTAAAGCCCAGAACATGGAACACGTATCTGATCCACGCTAGAAAGTGTAAAAGCTGCACCTTGGTTTGAGCTTGTATGAACGGTCATCCAGGTAAGGGAAGACTTAAAGGTGTGCCCCCCCCCCCCGCACCCAAAGGGCTGCTACCAGCACTGTTACATATTTGGTGAAAACCCGTGCTAGAACTAATAAGCCAATGGGAACACTATGGACTGCCAATGTTCTCCTTGAGAACAAGAACTATGATATGAAGACATACCTCCTACATATCCAGGGAAGGGAGCCAATCCCCTACTTTCAGCCGTGGGAACAGGGCTCACAAGAGAACTACTCTGGACTTTTTGTGCTCGATAAGAAAGGGCAATGCTCTGGGATCTGGAGTAGGCTTCAGATCTCTTGTCCACTTTAGGACTAAGTGGTGCCACAAAACAGAACCCTATTTGCCTTTGTTCCTAAGGAACAGGGTCAAAAAACCTTTTTTTGTAACAAGGTGTGAAAGTTCTCCCAGAAGCATTGGCAGATGTTCTGGAGGGTAATGAGAAAAACTTGGTGGATGGTCTGGATATGGTTCAAAAATACCCAGAGCATGTCCCCGTGCTGTTACTGCTAGGGCCCACTTATCTGGTGTCGCTACCCTCTCCTGTATTGGGGAGACCACCGACAACCATTCTTGCAAACAATGGTGCTGGCAGTCAGCAACAGTGAGTCAGGCAAAACTAGTTGCTGCAGCTGCTCTCCCCCCTTCCATGCTTAGGGATTTATGGGGTAGCCACCTGGGTAGAGTGTGGGGTAGACAGGTCCCCTGCTGCTCTACCTTAAATATGTCATCTGGCAGTGCAGCAGTATTAAGTACTGGCCGGACAAAAAGGCACTCTCTGTCTACTCCTCAACTGGGTATGATAGACGGGGAAAAAAGAGATTACCAGGCTCCGCCCCAATGCCTACAGGGTAAGAGGATGTCCTTTAACTTCAGCCCCTCTTACTTGATACCCTTTGTAAGAGGGGGGCATAAAGAATGGACTTTCACATATCATTAGCAAAGCCTGTCACCCAAAACCAGGCAAAATTTGAGGTATCATAGGCGATACACAAGAGTGTTTGCCTGCATATGCTGCAGCTGTGGGATCCGTAAGGAACTCCTGCTTAGACCATTTGACCATCCATAGCATCTACAAACCTCTCCAATCAGGTTTTCTTAAGAGGCATAGTACCGAGACTGCGCTGGTTCGAGTGCTCAATGATCTCCTGATGGCGAGAGACCAGAGAAAACGGTCCATTTTGGTTCTATTGGATCCATCATCAGCAATTGACACCGTCGACCATGGGGGACTACTGGAGCGCCTGATATGTATTTGTGGACTCTCTGGGACTGTGCTCAGATGGTTCACCTCATACCTCACTGGAAGAACTCAGAGGGTGGTGTCAGGGTGTTTTTCCTCTGATCCCATCTCTCTATCCTGTGGGGTTCCTCAGGGCTCTATATTGTCCCCCATGTTGTTTACAATGTACATGCTTCCCCTCGGAGACACTGTGAGATGGTATGGGTTGGGATTTCACTGTTATGCAGATGATACCCAACTGTACCTGTTTTTTGCACCCGGCCAGGAAGAAGCTATCTCGGTACTTAATAGCTGCCTGAATGAAGTCCAGGATTGGATGAGGTCCAGTTGGTTGAAGTTGAATTCTGGGAAGACGGAGGTGATGGTATTGGATCCGGATTGCCGGATAGGGGGACCTGTGGCCGGCTCCCCATCTGGGGTGCTTTGTGGGGATGTCGAGCTATAGGCCTCTGAATGGGTGCGAGATCTGGAGGTGATCTTAGATGCAGGGCTGACTCTCCGATCCCAGGTGTCAGCAGTGGTAAAATCTTCCTTTTAACATCTAAGAAACATCGCCAGAATCAAGCACCTCGTTCCATCCTGCGATCTGCCAATTCTGATCCATGCCTTTGTGACCTCACGCCTGGACTACTGCAACTCGCTTTACCTTGGGCTTCCGGGGGTTGATATCCGCCGCCTGCAGCTAGTGCAGAATTCTGCAGCACAAGTACTTAGGGGTACTTCTAGATCTTCCCATATTACTCCGGTGCTGCGGGAACTGCACAGGCTGCCAGTTCAGTGGCGGATCACTTTCAAAGTCTGATTACTGACTTTTAAAGCCCTGCATGATCTGGGCCCCGACTACCTGAAAGAACTCCTGACTCCTAATCGCCCTGTGAGGTTACTCCGCTCAGCCGACGAGGGGTTGCTAGAGATTCCTAGGGTTATATTAAAATCAGCTGGTGCCCGGGCTTTTATGTTTGTGGCCCCCTCCCTTTGGAATTCTCTACCCCGTCGGACAAGGGAGTGTAAGACCGTGGGGAGTTTTAAACAGGCTCTCAAATCCTTTTTATGGGAAAGGGCTTATGGTCTTACTGATTAATTGTTGTGTGTGTTCTTTTTAATAGTTCTTTGTATTGCTGTTTGTGTATCTTGTTTGTATCATATTTTACTGGAATGCGCCTTGGCATTTGAAAGGCACAATACAAATAAAAATATTATTATTAGACACAGCTGCTAGGGGAGCTTAATCAACTCCGTCAGCCATCGAAAGGAAATGTTGGCCTGTGGTTTACAATCCCCAGGCCTAGATATGTCTTGAGGCAAGTGTTCTTTTGCCCTGGACTTCCAGCTTGTTAAGGTTCAATATCAGGCTTCATCCTGGGGCAGCTCTTATGACCACAAGAATGGCTGCCCAAGACCTTTAACCTGCCGTTCTGTGGCAGGAATCCTCTCAGGCCTAGGGCAAACAGTCAGAATGGCATCCTCCCAGGTAGACAGGATGGGAGGGATGACGACGGTAGGGAGGCCAGACCTTGGTAATGGCCTGTCCCTGTAAAAAATGCCCCCTAGCAGCCTGTCAACTGCAGCATTATAAATCTCAAAGATGGGACCTCAGTGGGATGTGGGTGTAATATACCGGGTCCTCTCTCCCTGTGGGCACAGTGTTCCAGAGGGGCTTTGCCACAGTCTTCCCCCAGTCTTCATCCTGTATTGCAGAGACAGGATGGTACTCCTGGGCATCATCTATGTGCTCGACAGAGTGCAAAGAGTGAGCCTGTAGGGCATCAACATTCGGGAAGAAAGCTGTTGCAATGGACTGGGAGACATCGCCACTGGGTTTTGGTCGACAGGATCCTCTTATGTATGCTGACAATGGAGGCAGAGTAACCACCGTCGATGATGGATATCTACAGATGTCAACAGGGCAGGCAGAGGCCTCACCGTCAATGTGAAAGACTTGGTATGAAACCAAGTCAATGGGGGAGGCAGACACACCACGGTCGATTCTGAATAACCGGCCTGAATATAGGTTAACGGGGGAGGCAGAGGTGTCACCATCAATGAGGTGATGTTCTCAGCCAGAGTGAAGAAGTCGACAGGGGAGACAAAGGCACCACCATCTGTGCTGCAGAAATGGCCTGAATAAAGGTCGACGGGGGCGGCAAAGGCACCACCATCGACATTGCTGTAGAGGATGAGTACCTGGTAGTGGGTGCCCTCAGACACCAACCTTGCTGTCCTGCTTGGCGGTTGGGGTGGGGGAGAGGCATCTCTGCCAAAGCCAGCAACATCCAAAGAAACGATTGTCCCCAAAAGGTGAAGGGGTGACCTGCGTCGCACCTCGGAAGGCCTTCTTCTGCCTTGATCCTGGGGCTTGTGCTCAATACTCCCACTGCCTGCCAAGGTTGGTGGCCCGTTTATCATGAAAAAAGCCACCGCCAGTCTTGAAAAACAGGTTACTCACCTGTAACAGTAGTTCTAGGAGTGGTATATGATGTTCATCCACACTTTCTGGCAGTGCCTTTCCCTTTAAGACTTCACTGGAAAATCTTCAAGTTGGCTCCTCCCACCCACCCGGGGGAGGGGGGGTAACTCCCTCGGCTCCATCCCATGATGCCAGATCTTGCCCACTGGAGACAGTTACGTGCACCAAAGCCAGGGGAGATCGGGTGGGTCCATGTGGATGAACATCATATAACACTCCTAGAAAGTACAGTTACGTAAGACCTCACCGTAACAGTAAATCTTTGAGGAGTGCCTCTTGCACCCTAAACTCCATTGTGCCAATATTAAAACAAGGGGATTGGCTATGTGTCCTAGATATGAATGATGTCTACATACATATCCCCATCCATCCTGTCCACCACAGATTCCTTCGTTTCCACCTGTTGGGTCAACCCTACCAGTTTTGGGCACTCCCATTCAGCCTCTCATCTGCCCCGAGAGTGTTCATCAAATGCAAAGCGATAGTAGCAGCAGCTCTACGACAGGACGGGCACTTTATCTTCCAATACCTGGTCGATTGACTCATCAAAGCAGAGTCCAGAATTGCTCTGCTTTTCTCCCTAGAAGTAACCCTAACTCTGTTCCAAGCTCTAGGGATTATGATCAGTTGGCCGAAGTCCAATCCGACCCCTACACAGTCGCTGCAATATATAGGAGCAATCATAGACACTGTCTCCACCAGGGCCTAACTTCCGGCCGACAGGCAAGACAAGCTCCTTTCTCTGGCATTGCAGATGCAAGCCCAGAAAGTGGTCACAGCCAGATGCATGCTGTGTCTCTTAGGTCACATGGGCGCTACCATCCCTATGATAGTTTTCGCTCGTCTTCATATGAAACCAGTCCAGTGGGTTCTCCAGAACCAGTGGTCTCAAAGAACAGGAAATTTCGAAGACAAAATCGGAGTCGCTCTCACATTGCGGTCCACCCAGGTATGGTGGATGCTCCAAGCCAACCTATGTCGATGCATGCCCTTCCAGTCTCCCCCCCCCACCCCTGCAGACGTTGACCATGGATGCATCCATGGAAGAGTGGGGTGCGCACCTGGGTCCTTACAGGACACAAGGCAAGTGGACCACTTCTATCCCTCATCCCCACATCAATCTCCTGGAGCTGAGGGCAGTACGCTTAGCCCTTCAGGCTTTTCAACCTCTCCTGTCTCCGGGACTTTGCTGATTCAGTCAGACAACACCACAGTAGTATTCTACCTCAGCAAACATGGAGGTACGAAGTCCCGTACTCTCTGTAAAGAGTCACTTGCAGTTTGGCATGAGGCCATTCGGCAACACCTCGTACTGACAGCTGTCCATTTACCAGGACATCACAACCTCGTGATCGACCTATAGATTCAATTGTCTGAGGTTCAGTATTGGCCTAAGATCTTCAGTTCGTTTAGGTACCAGGAAGAAGTGGGAGTAAAACCCCTTTTGGTGTTCTGTAGGGAATACTGTGTAATTGGCCTTCTTGGTTAGAAGAGCCTGTAATTCCTCCAGGAGAATAGGAATATGGTCGGGGGAGGTAACGGGCAGAGCGGGGGGTTGAGGGGGAGGCTTGGAAAGTAATTCCAGAGTGTGACCCCTCTGAATGATCTGAAGTACCCACTCGTCAGATGCGAACATTTTCCAGGCCTCCAAGTGGAGGGCAAAATGACAGCCCATGGCTTCCGAGGCCTGGTCGAGGAAGCGTGGACAGAGCCCAGTTGGTCACTGGGAGGTGGGCTGACCAGCCCCACCAGGAGGGTGGGAGCGGGAGCCCTTGGCGGCAGAGGTGTTGGTTCTGGTAGACTGGGAATTACCTCTGAATTCGACTCTATGTGAGCCTTTGCATTTTCCCCCTTTTTTGGAATAAAAGGAGAACTGGGGATGGTAGGATGGCTGAGAAGTATGGTACATGCCATGTACCGTACGCAGGGTTCTTCCTGAAGCCTGGAGATCATCTATCAGTGTTTGTGTACCTGGCCCAAAGAGTTTGGACCCATTAAAGGGGGCACTGACCAGTCTCTGTTGTACATCAGGTGTGACGCCTGAGACGCGAAGCCAAGCATGGCGACGCAAGGTAATGCCGGTTGCTGACATGCAGGCCAAAGTATCAACCGCATCATATCCTGAACGAAGTAGGTGTCGGGAAATGGAGTTGCCAGTAGATATTGTAGCCAGTAATTGTTCCCCTTCCTGCGAAGGTGGGAGTTTATTGACTAATTCAATGGCAGAGGATCAGAGTGTACACTGGTATTTGACCATATGTCCCATGTAATTTAGGATTCTGAGATTCATGGTGCTTGCTTGGAAGACCCTTTTTCCCCAGAGAGTCTATTCTGTGGGACTCTTTATCTGGAGGTAAGGAGCTCGTGTGTTTTGGTCATTTAGTACGATCACGAGAGTAGCAATCACCACTGACTCCACTTTCAGAGTGGTGGATAAGAAAGGGTGATCCAGAAGAGCCTGGTAGAGGTGATCTGCCTTACAGGGAACAGCCGTAACAGAGGAAGGCTGATTCCAGGCCGCAAGCATAGCATTTTGGTATGTTTTGATTAGTGGGGGTACCATTAAGACTGGATCCTCTGGTAACTCCAAATAGTCTGCCATATCCTTACACTGCTTGTCATGTTCGGTAGTAGAGACTCTCATGACTTTCTGAATTTGGACCATCATCATGAAAAGATGGGTTATCTGGAGGACAGGCAGCCACGTGCCTGGATAAGTCCTCATTTAATGAGGAGATCTCCAACAGAGGAGACTGGGGCTGGAAATCCATATCCTGGAATTCTTTGTCCTCCAGATCTCCGGTAAAGTCTACTGGAAATTCAGGCTCATCTGATTGGCAGTCATCCACATATGAGGGAGGCGACCAGGGTGGTAAAGGGTTCCTGTCACCCTGAAATCTTTTTGATAGAACAGTAGGGGAACGGGATAGGTGGTTCGCATGCCACATGCCATGCAAGACGTGCTGTACTACTGAAGTGACGTCCATTTGAGTTTGGGGGGTAGCGAGGGGGGATTTCTGTGAAACTAAGGAGATGGTGGAGGGAATTGGACGTGTAGCCTGAGCAGGTCTTGCCCCTGGGTGGTAAAGTCCAGGGTCCCAATCCCTGTCCGCCTGGCCCCTGTGAGACCCCACCTGTGAGGGTGGAGGGGCAGTATGCATAGCAAATGCAGTAGGTTTCCCCAGTGGAATGCGGTTCCTCGTCGTCTATACTTTCCACATTTACTGCTTTTTTCTAGCATATATTTAGAATCCTCTCCTTGTGTTTCTGAACACTATGTATCATATGACCTTAACTGTACTTTATTAAACTGTGATGTACTATTCTATGTAATGGTTCACATGAACTTTAATTGTATTTTTAGGATGCCTTTTTTTTTTTTTTCTATGTAATGTCTCGCTGGCTGAATACATGCTTCAGGACCTCCTTGTGAATGAGCTTGCTCAACAGAGTCTTCCTGCAATAAACTTGAACTTGAAAGAACCACTGGGGAAATGGTATTATGCAACAGAAATGACATCCCCATCAACAGGACAGGAGCCCTCGTCGATGGAGCATCGACGGAACCCATAAAAGGTTCATCAGACACTACCATCAATGAGCTGGAAAGCACTGTCGACGAGAGGATATAACCCTCCCCATCGATGGAGAGGCAGTCAGAGATCATGCCGTCGATGGTGGGGCACCTGTAATGGTGGCCGTCAACAAGCGCTAAGGCAAGGAGTTTGAGAAGGGCTTCTCCTTTTTGTGCCGTCAATGAGAGTCAGTGGAGGGGGAGCTCTTGGGATGAGCCCCCTGATTCTCCATGAGAGACCATTTCTGCTCCATTAAGTGTTTTTTGATTTATAGAAACCATCATCGACGGGTTCCCTGGTTGAAATCCTGACAATGTATGCAGGAACTGGTGTCGTGTGTGGGTCCCAGATACCTTACACTAGTATGGTTGTCGAAGTAGTAGATTTTCCTACCGCAACATCAGGAAGGAAATAGCGCTATCTTGCTTGAAGATTCTTTGGACATTCGTGGTTTGCTTAAATTCTCATCAATGACTACTGTCTGAAGTTGCTTTATCTGCTGTGTGCAAGCTGAAGATGGTGGGAAATGAACTGAGGATACCAGGGACTGCCCACACTTATATAGGAAACAGGAAGCTGATGTCATGTGTGGGCAGCCCCTGGAAAACACTGCTAGAAGAGCTGCTGTGCGCCACAGCGACCTCTGGCGACAACCCAAGTCTATTACCTGCTGCAAGAGACCACTCCGTGGAAGATCTACTGTTACAGGCGAGTAACCCGTTTTTCTAGGGATGTGGATATGATGTTCTATCCACACTTTCTGGCAAACTCCTAGCAGTTCTCCAGGACGAGGGACGCAAGGCGCACACCCCCTGCTTGGGAAACAGAGACTGGAGAACTGAGGCCCCCAAACCAGCATCCTGGCATGACTCAAAGTTGATGTGTTAATGGGCAATGAAGGTGTGTGCTGACTTATAGGTAGCTGCCTTGATAATTTCCTGGATAAGGACGTTCCTGGAAGCAGCCATCGAGGCAGGGGTATGGCAAGTGGAATGAGCCCTTAGCCCTACAGGAGGCTCCCTACCTGCGAACCTACAGTAGAGATCAATACAGGATACAATCCACCTGCCAACTGTCCGCTTGGCTGCCAGTCTGCCAGGTGCAGCTTCAGAGTAGGTGACAAACAGCTGGTGAACCTCTCCTCGAACTCCAGCCATGCGCTCTTTGTAATAAGTGAGCACTCGCCTCAGGTCTAGAGTAAGTAGTCTGTGCTCCGCCTCCAAGGTGTGATTGGTGAAATACACCAGAAAATTAATCACCTGGTTAAGATGAAACTCTGACACAACCTTCGGAAGGAACTTCAGGGTAGGGCGAAAGACAACCTTGTCCCTGTGGAAGACCAGGTAAGGAGACTCCACTGAAAGCACCTGGAGCTCACTGATCCTTCTGGCTGATGTGATAGCCACCAAAAAGGCAGTCTTCCATGATAGGTGAGACATGTCACACCTGTGCATCGCTTCGAATGGCTTGTTCATGAGCTTTGCCAAAACCACGCACCGGAGGAGAAATGTAGTCAAGGCCTTCCTGCACCACTGACTGCTGACTGGCCCGCGCCCAGCTGGCAGAGATGGCAGCCAGGTACACCTTGAGGGTCGTCGACCAAAAGCCCAACTGAGAGAGGGATCACAGGAACTCAAGAATGCTAGCCACTGGACAGGACAAAGGGTCAAACTCCTTTCCCTGACACCAAATGGAGAACCTCTTCCATTTGAAGGCATAGTATTTCCTGGTTGACTCCTTCCAAGATGCCTCCACAATGAGGATATTTTCAGAGGGACCCAAAGCCTAGAACTCTAGCCACTCAGGAACCAGGCTGTCAGTTGCAGGGATTGAGGGTCTGGATGGAGTACCCTGCCCTGATTGATGGAGAGCAGGTCCGGGCATGGAGGAAAACGCCTCGGGAGCCTGCTGCTGAGGCTGAGGAGATCGGCATACCAGAACTGGCGGGGTCAGTCCAGAGCCACCAGGACCACCTGTGCCTTGTCCCTCCTGGCCTTGAGCAACACTTTGTGAATTGCGGGACGTGGAGGGAAGGCACAGAAGAGGCCTGGGGTCCAGGGCGGCATTCCCCTGCAGCGTTCTCTGCTGAGGAGGGCGGGCAAAAAACAGCCTCAGCTTTGTGTTCTCCCAGGAGGCAAACAGGCCCACCTGACAGGTGCCCCACTGGGAGAACAGACTGTGTACTACCTCTGGGTGGAGAGACAACTTGTAAGACGCCTTGCCCACACAGCTGAGAGAATCTGCCAGCTGGTTGGAGGCCCCTGCCACATGGATGACTAGGAGATAGGCCCCCAGGCTGCGCACAATGGTCCACACATAGAAAGCTTCCTTGCACATGGCAGGGGGTGCACTCCACTCTGATTTTTGAGGTAGTAAATGGTTGTGGTGTTGTCCATCTGGACCTGGACCACCTGACCCAGAATGTGAGGAGCAAAGGCAGTCAGCGCCAGCCAAACTGTTTGGAGCTCCAGCAGGCTGATGTGGCACCAGGACTCCTCGGAGGTCCAGATCCCGTGGACTCTGTGTTCCCCCAGGTGGGTACCCTGGCCCATGAGAGAGCCACTGGTCGTCAGGATGACCGTTGGCTCTGGGAAGACAAATGGGATCCCTTCCTGCAGATGTTCTGGGACTAACCACCACTGGAGAGCATCCCACATCCGCTGGGTCACAGTGACCAGCTGGTCGAAGTGACCCTTGCGCTGAGACCACAAGCTGGCCAGCTCCCACTGCAGAGAGCGCATTCTCCAGCTGGCCCAATGGACCACATTGGTACAGGCCACCACGTAACCCAGCAGGCGCAGGAAATCATGGGCAGGGCGCAAATGCCCAACCAGAAATGATCGGGCAAAGGACGAGAGAGCCTCTGCCCTGTCTGCCAGGAGCCGGGCCCTGGCTCTGCACGAGTCAAGCTCCACCCGATGAAGCTGATCACCTGCAAAGGCACAAGTTCTGACTTGGCCTCGTTGACTAAGAGGCCAAGGGAGATGCAGGTCTGGAGGGCCAGGTCCCTGGACTGCTCTACCTCCTGCCTGGAGGAACCTGCAATCAATCAGTCGTCCAGGTAGAGGTAAACCCGGACCCCTCAGTGCCTCAGGTGGGGCCAAGGAAAGGCCGCATGGCCTGGAACTCATCGAGGGCTCCCTCTGCTCAGGAACAGAGGAACCTTCTGCGAGACAGACAGATCGGCATGTCAAAGAGCACGTCCTGAAGATCCAGGGAGCAAAACCACATGTTTTGATCTAGCGATGCTATGATCTGTGACAGAGTTACCGTCCTGAAGGTGCGCAACTTGAGAAACTTCTTCAGGTCATGCAGATCTAGCATGGGGCACCTGCCTCCATCCATTTTGGCACCAGGAAGTATCTGGAGACAAACCCTGGGTGTTCCAGAGGATCCACGACAGGCACCACTACCTCCTTACAGAGGAGCTGGGCAGTGTCATCCCAAAGAGCCAACAGAATGTCTGCAGATACCAAGTTCTCTCATGGGGCGTGGACTCGGCAAGGAGGGTACTGCTCGAACTCCAGAGGCAGACCCTGACTGACCACCTCGAGAACCAACCTGTCCATGGTGACAGCAGACCAGGCGGAAAGGAAGTGGTGGAGCTGGCCCCCCACGGGAGGACCAAGGGGAGGTGTGACAGGAATGAGGGAGACACCCTCATCCTGTCACTGAGCAGGTTTCGAGGAGGAGGGCCCGGCTGAGGCACCACCAGGGGCTCTACCTCCAGGCTTGCAGACGACAGTGGCTACTGACTTGGGCGGGGGTCGCCAGGCCTGTGCCCACTGTCCAGTTTAGGGCTGGGCTGGTTTGGCCACAACAATGGAGGTGGACCGAAAGGGCTTCTTTTTCTGCTGCATGTAGCCCTTGGGGTCCCTCTGTGTGGATGCCACAGAGTCCAAGGTAGCACTGGACTTTTCAGTGTGGTGCCCAGGAAAGGAACATCCGCTAGCTTGTGCTGGGTATCTGCTGTGAAGGTAGAGATTTGCAGCCAAGCCCTGCGGCACATGGCCGCTGAGACCGCCATGGAGCGGGCACAGGAGTCCCCAATGTGCATGGCTGTCTGGAGCTGTTGCTTTGCTACGGCCCGGCCCTGGTTCCGGACCTGTTTGATCGTGCTCTGGAGGTAAGCTGGCAGATGAAGAAGCACCTCATCCAAGGTGCCCAACAAGGCATAGGAGAAGTGGGCCATAAGGAGGGCTGAGCTCACCTAACAAATGTCCACTGAAGAGGCAGTGTAGAGTTTCTTAGCCGCGTGGTCCAACTTCTTGGACTCTGTCAGGCGGCTTGTCAATGTCCCCAGTTTTGCCAGAGCACCTGAAAACAGAATCAGCCACCAGCCCCTCGGCCGAGGAGTGTTCTGTGAATCCTGACAGGGAACCGGTAAGGACCTTGTACTTGCAGGCTATCTGGAACGACGGTGCTGGGCAGGAAGTGGGGCGCTGCCAAAGCTCCAAAGAAGGGCTGAGAATGGTCTCTGCTACGGAGAAGGCCTCCCCAGGAGTGTCTCCCTGGTCCACGATCTCTTTTAAGGGGTAGTAGGCCCATTTCTGGATGGGCTCCATCTTTATACCCGTAGGCTCAGCAATCAGATGAAGATTCATAAAGGAAGTCGGACCTTCGTCCGTGGAGAGAACACCTACCGACTCCATGTCAATTGGACGGGAGTGCAAGGATGAACCTCCTACTCCAAGGAGTCATTGAAGAGGGGTCGACTGCCAGAGTCTCCGCTGACCTTCTGCGGACAGTCAGGAATGACGGTGACCGACAGCCGATGGAGAAGCCTCGAGGCCGGCCAAGACTCCTAGTCAGAGCGCCGGTCTTGGGGTGTTTAGGAGGTGACTCCAGGGTCAGCCAAGCTAGGACCGTTTTGGTCAGTTCCTGAGGTGGAGAAGGCATCAGCCGTTGAAGCAAGAGCCAAGTGATGGCTGGTGTAGAAGCCAGGGCCGATTTCATACTAAAGAACACCAGCTGTTCCCACATAAGATCCTTGTAGCGTCAACGTAGCTTGCGCCGAAGCTTTTCCTCACTAAAGGAGGACGAGGATGAAGAATAGTGGTTCCACTGCTTCCCAGGGTATCAAGAGCAGGAACGCCGACGTCAGCGAGAATCGCTCGATCCCCGGGAATAGGACCGAGACCTCAACCACAACCACCAGGGTTACCGGCGGCGTGTCTCGGAGGGAGCCAGCAAAAGCTGAGGCACTTCTGGATTTAAGTCAGGACCGGAGTCCTGGAAAGTGAAGTGTCAGCCTTTTCAGTCGACAACTGGTCTACCGGCTTGAGAAAAACTTTGGCCGGAAGATCGGCCAGCGTCTTGGTCAACTGGCCCGGCGGGGTTAATGTGGAGCCGGCAGCCTGGGCCAAAGATTTGATCGAAGTTGGATAAGGAGAAGCGCAGGAATCCAAAGTCCTTGACCGAGAGTGTTCCCGATCACAAGACTGATGGCGAAACCATTTTTTGGTCCCTTTTTTCAACTTAAGATTCGTGCCCCAAAGCCAGGTCTTGCCCAAGAGTCAGTAAAGACTGGCTCAATTCTTTAAATGAGCCCATAAATGATGCGCCCATGAAGGCAGAAGGCAAGGAGGTATGAGCCGTGGCCTGTGCCGCCGCCTTCTCAAACGCTGCAAGCTGTTCGGCGGACCCCGCAGCCATGGAGACCACCCGATGGGCATCTTTAGATTTGACCAGAGGGTACCGTTCACTCAGGCAACCTAAGGAGAGCCGGGCTTGACGATCCTCTAGAATGGAAGGATGGAAAGACCAGCAAATGTCACAAGCCTGAAGGTCATGTTCATGTCCCAGGCAGTAGACGCACACAGAGTGTGAATCCGTTCTGGACATCTTCTACCCACAAAGGCACCGACAGAACCTCGGAGAGGTCTTGTCTTCGTCTATCGTGGTTGCGATCGATGATTGAGCCTGAAGACACAACTTTTTGAAACGTTTTAGAAGTAAATCCTAAGATTTATTCGCAAAGTGCCTACTCAACATGAGAGCGGTAAGGAGGGAACCGGTTTCTTCCAATGGAAAGGAAAATCTGGCATCATGGGGCAGAGCCAAGGGAGTTAGCACCCAAATGGGTGGGAGGAGCCAGCTTGACGACATTCCGGTGAAGTCTTAAAGGGAAAGGCACTGCCAGAAAGTGGGGATGGAACATCATATCCTCGCCCCTAGAAGAATTATTTCGTCTCTTCCAATCAAGGGATTATGTCGCCGGTTCTTTTGATGACTTGCAGGTCACCAAAAATATAGTAAAAGTAGTTATTTTTATTGACAAAAAACAGCAGCAACATTTCAACAGTAGTCTGACAAGCATTGACCAATGGGAAAAGAACTGGGGAGAGAAGGGACCGCCCGTGTTTATATAAGGAGAGGTGATGTAGGATGTTGCTATGATCAGCTCCTAGTGGACTGCTTGCAAAAGTTTCCATGTGCTCCTAGAGCCTGGTGGCTATAAATTTCACAGGTGTGGCCTAATGAAAGAGATATCCTCGAAGAAGATCTATTGTTTGGATACTGTTTTGTGTACCAGACTGCCATGGTGGCATTAATGGATATAGCCACACTGCTGAAAGGCATAGTATAAGCTCAACAAGTTCTCTGATGGGAAATGTCTATTTACCAGTAACAGTAGAGCTCTGAGAGACAATTCATAGGACCATAATTCATTGGGCTGCAAGCTGTTGGTGTCAGACCTCACAGGAAGTTTTTACAAGAAGGGGCTTCCCCTTGCCCACTTGCTACAACGCACAGCATCATCAAAATAAAGGGGGCAGGGCGGCCCCCAGCTACCATGTTTCCAGTGTTCTAAACATCCACCAATAGCAAGATTGGGGCCTCTCCCACAAATCATACACTGAGAGGCATGCTGAGCAGAGTGACCACCACCCAGTAGAGAGTCAGCGACAGCACTCCTAGAAATCCCCTATGCAGTGCCAAGCCAAAGCTGAAAAAAGGTCTGCCATGCCAAGGGGACAATGGGTGGGGCGGTTATGGTTCTATGGAGATCCTCTATATTACTGTTACTGGTAACTGTCGTCGGGGCATAGGTCAGGAAGCATAAGAAAACCAGGAGCAGTTATAAAATTCACAAGTAGCATTTTATTATTTTCAGTAACAATAAAATAAAAAAAAGATTGTACAGAATGTTTTTTAAAGCAGCAGTACTATGTAGAGAGGGCAGGATCAACCAGATAAGCTTTTAAATTTACGGATGGCACACCAAGGTAAAAAATACAAGTATTTCGTAAGTGCTAATCGGGCCCTGCTTCACACTGAGGTGGGGCCCGCTCATAGGTGGACATTTCCCTTTAAAACAGGGGCTGATCATAATGCAGCCTTGATGGCCTGAAAAGCTTTATCACACTCTGGGGTCCATTTCACATTATTCAGGTATCATTTTTTCGTGAGTTCAGTGAGGGGAGTAGCTAACTGGGCAAAGTTAGGAACAAATTTCCGATAGTAACCAGACAGCTCTAAAAATGACATGACATTTTTCTTTGTTTTAGGAACAGGACTGTTAGCTACAGCTTCTATCTCAGAAATCTCTGGCTTCACGTCTCCATTTCCCATAACATAAACCAAATATCTGGTTTCCTGCATGCCCAATGCACATTTGGTAGGATTAATGGTCAGACCTGCCTTCTTAATAGATTGGATAACTGCTCACAGGTGTTCCACATGGCTTTTCCCATCTGGACTTTTGTTTCTGCTTCTAGTCTGGCTGCCATTCTTCTGCTAGTCACTCCTGGGCTTGCAGTTGCAGGATCCATGCCTTTCTTCTGTTCTTGCTTGGTCCCAGATCTAGTACCCATGCACAAAACTCCTGGCTTAGAGTATGCACAGCGTAAATCCAACTACTGTCACCATCTGTCGTCAAAGCATAGGTCAGGAAGTATAGGAAAACCAGGAGCAGTTATAAAATTCACAAGGGGCATTTTATTATGTCCAATAACAATAAAATAAAAAATTGTACAGAAGGGTTTTTAAACATAGGCAGTTCAAACAAAGTCCTACCTCTGAGGGTATCTCTAATTCTAAGTTTCAGTCTTGCTCTCACGCCAACCTAAGATTTCTGTCTTTTTATCAGAAGTCTTTGCCTGGCAATTAACTTTGGCATCCTGAACTCATTAAAGCAGCAGTGCAATGTTAAAAAAAAAAAAAAAAAAAAAATGCGCTTTTTTGACAGTTTATTCCCTGTGCTCTATTGAGCACTTCCATGGTACTCTTTCTCGCCGGAACTGTACTGTCACCCCGTAATGTGCTCAGGTACCTTTGTCTTTGATCACATTTCTGCCACCGGCTGCGTTAAACAGTAACCCCCTCTGATGACAACTGTACATATGTATGACTGGCGGTACTACACAGGGCCATCGGGGGTGTTCAGCACAGGGTCCCACTGCTGTAATCAAAAGACCTGATGGGACGTGAAGGGGGAGCGCAGCTAAAAATTAGGCAGCCACCATATTTACAGTGGCGTCACAACAATTCAATACATTTTAAATATCTACAAAACTAAAGATCACTAGAAAAAAACATTTACAGATATGGAAACCTCATCTATGGCTGCATGCTTACAACCAAGAAAAATTATTTTGATAATCATTTCCTGATTATGTTGCACTGCTGCTTTAAGAGGCATCCTGTTTCTCAAACAAAATGTATCAGAACTTTGTCAATTACTTTGCAGGTGCAACAAAATAGAACATGGTGTCCTAAAACTAATCTCCACTGACAACTCTGCAAAAGAGTTTGTGATGAATCTCTAGGTTAACCCCCTGAGTTCCAAATAGCTTTATGCAATCATTTCAACAATACAATTACAGTACATACATTGGTAAACAAAGGGATCCCAGTTTCACATATATTTTTTCAACCACAGATAAGCAAGGGGGAAGAAAAGATAAAAACAGAAAGACGCAGGGGGGTAGCAGGAGGGGGAGAATCGCAAGACCATCATAGTGCTCAGTTCCTAGATCTCACCAGTCAGTTTTTCTGGTGAGTTCCTAGATCTCACCAGAAAAAGTGACTACACAATCCAACAGACAAGAGACAGAAAAGGAGAGGCTAGAACAGATCTTTGCATGTAACTCTTTCTGCTTAACAAATGGGACAGGGCCGTACTCAACCATGTCACAGTAACTAACCGAACCATTCTTCTTCAACAGTGTCTCCACAGATCCATAATATACTGGAAGATTACCAAGCAATACCAACCCAATCAGGTGGCTGGTGATACAGTGGACTGACCACTCAAGAGAGCAGGCCTCATAAAACAGCAAGGCCATAACATACACTCCTATGAAAGATCAAATCCAGACTGTAAAGCTTAGTATAAGTGTGGACTGTGTACCAGGCAGAAGTCCTGCAGACATCAGTGCCCGAAATGGACAGAAAACAGGCCACTGAGGAAGCCATGCCATGTGTGTCATGTCCAGTAATGATACCCAGCAGATCCTGTTCTGCCTGCAAAAGAATATGATGTAAGACAAGATCCAGTTGCAGAGGCACTGTTTGGAGACTGCTCAACCCCTGCTGCCAGTGTCAAAAAAAACAAACAGGTGGAAGGATTGAATACAGTCCTTTGTACTGTTCAGGTACAGTTGTACTAATGGGGTTCTGCAGACATCCAAGGAGCACAACAGTACTTCACCTGGATTGTGAGGTGAAGGGAAGAACACTGGCAAATCAATGGACTGATTCCACATGAAATAAACACCAGCTTAGACAAAATCTAAAGAGGGTATGCACTACCATCCTATCCGTTTGAACACCAGAAAAGGGGGTTCATAAACTGAGGCCTGCAGTTCAAATACCCTCCCAGCTGAAGTAATGGCCACCAGGAGTAAAGTTTTCCAGGACAGGTACTTCAAATCACGGGAAGATGCAGGTTCAAAAGGGGCTCGTGTTAGAGCTTCCAGCACAAAGCTGAGATTCAAAACTGGAAGAGGTTTGCACACTGAACAATCCTCGTGCAGCAGTTCTCTCAGAAATCTGCAGACCACATCCAATTGTGCCACTGTCCTGTCCCCAACAGGGACACTGAAAGCTGAAATGGCCAACAGGAGAACATTCATCGAGAAGTACTGTAATCCTGACCACGAAAAAAATCAGACTTCCAGCATGCTCTGTACTGGAAAAGTAAAGGGGTCCACATGGATGCCATATGGCACCATAAAGTGAAATGCTTCCACCTGAGAGAGTATATGTGCCTGGTGGAATGTCTCCAAGCAGAACAGCCAAGATTAGATCTGCCTGGGTCAACAGGGAGCCACCAGGATAATTCTGGCTGGTCTTTGCCTGAGCTTGGTCAAGACCCTCTGGATTAGTGGCACAATGTCAAGGAATCTCCCTTTACAGCAGGGGGATAACACGTTTTCCCAAAAAATTCAATGCACTAGAATGAGCCAGCAAAACCATGGCAGTTTTGCATTGTGTGGGAATGAAACAAGGTCCAATTCTGGCCTTCACCACATGTAAAACAGCTGGTCTGGGACTGCGCAAGTTCGCACTCAGACTCTGTCCAATGCGCAGTCACACACCCTACTTGCCTCCCCGCATAGAGGGTAGTAGTGCATACCCCTTGTTTGTTGACATAGTACACCACACCAATTGTCCAGCTATACCAGAAGGGATGTCCCGAACATAGGAGGCCAGGGCCTTCAGATTGTATAGAAATGCCATCATTTCCCCTCCTATGCTCCTTCTATCCTGCCACTATGGCCCCCTGCTCCAGTTCCTCTACTTGCCCCAGGTCCCCTACTTAGGTGATTCACTATTTGTGATGTATATTTGTGCCAATTTTGCACTGTTTTCCCCCTTTTGTAGTCACAGTCTTACCAGCCCTATGTTACCCTATCTGTAATTTTGTTCAGCACTCCTTGCTCTCTCACACAATGTTATTTAAGCCCTATCTACCTAATGTATATTGTAAAGTATTTCCTTTGTTCTCTCGACACAGTAGTAATCTATTTTGTACACACCTGTTACTTTGTATTTAACAGTACTGTATAACCATTTGTACTGTCTGTACATTTTGTATTGTTTGCACACTGCTGCACCTGTATTGGAATTTTTGCTGTGCCACTTTGTATGCTTGTTCGGCCACTTTTGTAGGCCGGGGTAGTGCCTGAAAACGGTCCCGTGGATCAGTGCACTTACCCAGTAACTAAAGACTTAAATAAAATAAATAAATATATTTCCAGCACATTTATGTGAAGACCTTGTTCTAATGTAGACCAGGATCTCTGGGACTGGTGAGGACTTAAACTAGCACCCTATCCCTGGATGGAGGAATCCATGGTGAATGTCACTTGTGGCTGAGGCAGCAGAGAAGGTGAACCTGCAAGCAGATGATTCCTGTCCTGCCACAACTGCAGGGCACCCACAGGGGTTGGCAAATGGCAATCAGGTGGTCTAGCAGCTGAGATCCAAGGCCACTGCACCTGCAGTAACCATTGAGGAACCTTCATATGCAGGTGGACCAAGGGGACCAGTAATACTGTGTCTGAGGCCCTGGACACACTACAGAACTGTTTCTGAAAACTGTTTTAAAACCAGTTTAGCTAAACCATTTCAGTGCAGCCACACTACTCCATAACCATTTTTGATAAGGATTTAGTGTGGCCACACTACTAGTGTTAAACCTGTTCTCCTTGTAACTATTTTGTGTTAAGTCCAACACACAGAACTGTGCTTGCCTGGACACACTGCAGCTAGAACTGTTTTAGTTAAACCACTACAGCGTAAAACGTTTTTACTCCTGGACAGATCTGTGAGTAAAACCATGCAAGCTCCAAAACGTTTCAAAAATGGTTTTAAGACTAGGTATCTAGCAGGGTTTAAAAACACTTTTGTTAAAACATTTTAAGGGGCTTGTAGTCTGTCTGCAAACAGTGCTAGGGGGATTTAAACTGTTTTAAGGCACTTAAACCATTTTAGGTTTCCCAGTGTGTCCAGGGCCTAAGACAGTTCCAGAAGGAGCATGACAAGGGCCAAAACCCACTCGCTGTGTGCAACTAGCTAGGGCCAAGGCCCTGTCCTCTGGGAAAACGACCTATGCCAGGGACGAGTTTAGGACCATCCCTATGTATGGGATCCTCTGAGAAGGGTTAAGAACAGACTTTGCTACACTGACCAACACCTCAGGCTGTCCAGTAGTTGCCTGGTACAATGCAAAGTGTACTGCATCCTGGATGCTGATGCCCCTTTCAGAAGCCAGTCATCTAAGTACGAGACGACAAAGTTTCTCTCAGCACAGTGCCACAGCCACCACAGCAAAGTAATTGTTAGACACATGACGCCGAAAGGGCAAAACCCAGAATTGGTAGTGTTACCCTTCTAGGCAGAATCTGAGGAACTTCCTGTGGCACTTCCTGATTCTGATGGGCAGGCAGGAGTCCGGCATTTCCAGAGTGCACAGCCAATTTATCTTTGACAGGAAAGGCTGCATAGAACCTACAGACAGCATGTGGAACTTTATGTATGTTACATGCTGGTTGAACCCTCTTGAGGTCCACGACAGGTCGGAAACCACTGGTCTTTTTAGGGACCAGGATATAAACTCCCAGATGAGTTCTGCCAGAGGGACTACCTAAATGGGCTTTTTGCACAGCAGTGTCTGCACCTCTTCCCTCAGGACAATAAAGTGCTCGAGAGAGTAAGGGCAGGCCTTTCGAAGTGTCACTGAGGGTCGGAACACAAATTCCAGTGCATAACCATGCCGAATGAGGTCCAGGACCCATCTGTCTGTAGACCGTGCCTTCAAATTGGGCAGCAACAGATGGACCTTGCCCCCACACAAGGCTCTGAGGAAGGATCTGGCAGAATGGTTAGGTAGTCAGGAGGACAGGGTAGCTGACATCCTCCTTTCCTTGAGGGCCCTGCATGGTAGCAAAGCTGAGTCCCAGATAATGGGGAGGGTTAATGTGGGCACTCCTGTGGAAGAAGTCCTTGCCATGGCCATGTGAATCATTCGGCATCAGAGACCGATTTGTCAGAAAATATTTTTTTGAGGTCTCTACGTCATTGAGTATATCATCAACCCTGAAGAGCTTGGTACCCTGGAAGGGAACACACAGGACTGAATGCTGCATGTTCTGAGGAAAACATGCTACGCAGAATCAGAAGTGGCATCTTAAACAAATGCCAGAGGTGGCTGCAGCATTAGAGGAGTCATAGAGAGATCTCAAAATATGCTTGCCCTGGTCTGAACCCTGAGACACACAAGGGAACGCTTCAGACTTGAGGGACCTACCAGGCATGCTGCTGATAATACTGGTCATAAGTATGTCACGCTGGATCATTATAGACCAATGAAGACTAAAATACTGTAGACTATGTACCATGCACCTGAGAGAAAATGTATGGCATATCTTGGGCTCCCCGCAGTGTACAAGGTGTGAAGCCGCACCTGGCACACTTAAAACAATTTCATGGTACTGTGCCAAGGCACCCCTATGGCAACAAGTGCAACAAGCCCTAGATCCCATGCATTGATACATATAATTACATGATAGTTTAAAAACATTTGATATTTTTTTTAATAATTACTTTTTCTGAATTGGGTGATACTGTACATTATTTAATTATAATTACTGGTGACCCCCAATATCAACCTGTTTAAAAAGTCATTAACCTGCAGGTTGATATGAAAAGCCACGCAAAGCCATGCAAACAGAACAAAACACCAGTAATTATAAAAAATAAAAGATAGGCAAGTGTGTGTTACGGATTTTTTTTTTTTTCACACGCCCTTGGTGTGTGATGACTTTGTAAACCTCTCGAGCTTCGCTCTCAAGGTTTAGGGGTCATCGAAAAACATCCATAACACACACTTGCCTATCCATTATTCTCTATATAAACTGTGCAGTTTGCAACTTAATTTTCATTAATTTTATTTGTCCTTAATCGCACTACAAACACTTCAGTCTCCCTACAGCAACCCTACTCTTCTCAGTGTTCGAAGGCTTGTCCTGAAAAAGTGAATAATAATAAAGTTAAGAAAAATCCTTTTTGAAGGAAAAAATAATTCTCCAAAGCACATCAGATGATTACGATTGACAAAAGGAAATAAGTAATTATTCAAATATACTAATATTTAAAATTGTTTCCTATGACCTTAAAAGAACACCAATGTTGGGGTTCTAAAAAAGCTGAGAAACTCACTACTTTGGGAGTCATGCATCTGAACTTTCAGAATTTTTCTAAATCTCCCTAAAGAAAGGGATTCCAATTTTGTTCCCAGGACCTGACCAGCCACCCAAACCCATCCTGAATTACCGGTCTCTCATTGGGTATAGCATCCCAGAGGCTCGGTGCATATTTATAGCTGCTATTTCCACTTTGCACTTCTTAATACTGTATGGCTAAGAATTAGGCCCCTAGTATTTCAAAGTTTTCCCAAAATTAACAAAATTACTAAGAGTAAAAGAACAATGAAACTAGCCTTAACACAGTTTCAGCCTTTGTTTTTAATCTAGAAAATTACAAACACTGTTTAACTCACCCAGCATCACTGCATCCACAGCTCCTCCTCCGCAGAACTCAATCAAGATCTGCATAAAAGGAAGAGAGAGAAATTATTAACCATATGCTGTTATAAGTGCTCTACACAGGCACGGCCATTAAAATAGCGGTCAAACTCCAGTTAGATTTCTGTATTTCTTTTTGGCCACCTATATCAGCAAAGTGAACAGTGGGTTATTCTAACAATCAAACTGTGAAGTATATAAAAAGTATTCAGAATTATAAAAAAGTATATTGTAACAAGTTTTTATTTAAAAAATGTACAGTACATGCTACATGTTAAATGTTTTTTGAACAGTTACTTAAGATGTCTAATTGGTGATTTGGTACCTTTCCTGGGCTCCATCTAGGCTAGTCACATAATTAAACAATAAGCCACAACAGGGTGTGGTTTTTTGTAGGATTTACCCATGCCTGGTGCGTCACAAGGTCACGGGCCGAGTGATGAAAACCATACCAGAAGTAGGTAAATCCCATAACAACCCACACCCTGGAGCGGATTATTGCGATCATACTATGCGTCCTATGAAAAGATTAAAGAATGAAAAACAAAAGGTTACATTTATATGTATATATAGTTTTTAGTAGTTCTTTAAAATAAGAAAAAAAAAAAACACCTTCCTCCTTTCAGCAGTCCCCCCTCCCCCCATGACATCAGGTTAGGAGAGTAACAATAAGCAGGAGAGAGTGACATGGTATGCACCACTTTTTTTTGTTTTGTGTTTGTTTTACTGAGTTGTGTTGAAGGACAGATAAGAGATGGGGACAGCGCCAAAGATGAGAAAAATACCTGAGCTGTTGCGTTGTGAAAGAGATGACAGCTGCCTGCACGCCACTAACAGTGTGTCACACTTCCAGAAATACTGTGTGTTTTGCTATTCAAGTGCTGACTCGGACAAGTAATCTAACAGTAAGTTGCTGATGGACTCTGATACTTTCTTCCGCTTGGTGTCTGAGTGCAACAAGAAAGTTGTACTGGATAGTTACAGAAGCGGGTGGAAGTTACACTGCTAACTGTGGTGTGTAAAAGAGAGACACAGTGAGACGGACAATGAAGCAGGATGGTGAGCGGACAGGGGAGACTATGTAAGTGATAGTTTATTAGTTAGTAACAACCAGATACATTTATAAAATAAATACCTTATTTCGTTGTTTAACCAGGAGTAGCACACTAAGCTGAAAGCTTTTTTACAGGAGCGACCTGGGAGCACAGGGAAGTTAAGTGACTTGCTCAAGGTCACACAGTATGCAAGTGGAAGCTGTGGGATTCAAACCCAGGTCTGGTCTGGTCTGCTGGATGTCACCAGATTTGCAGCTCAAAGCCTTAAACCACTGCGCTATATTGCATGTTTTTTTTTTTCGGGGGCGGGGTTCAAAATGTGTTGACCGGTGACTGAGCCCCGCTTTTAATTTTTACTATTGAGTCAAAGCAGGGAAAACAATGGCGGCTGAAATGTTCTGAAACAGAGGGTGTAGTGATAGTGTGTTGGTACCATGGCTGACTGGTACTTTTTGCGTGAGTTGTCGTTAAGATTTATCTACAGCTCAAAGTGTAAGTTAACCAATCAAATTGCCAGATTCTCAATGTGCATTGTATAATTCAGATTAATACATGGGAAGTAGTGTGCAACATGTTTATCCTTTTTTTTTTTTTCCTTTAACATACCTGAAGAGTGTGATGCCACAAACCACGAGGGCAAAGCATCACACAGAGAGCGTGAAAAAAAAAAAAGTTACCATATTCCCCATATTTTGTTGTTTATAACTGCTTCTGTTAAAAGTGGTGATTTTCTCTGCTCAGAGTTGAAAACGAAAGGAGCTTTTCATCAGCCAATGGGCTGTAGCTGTTTGTTGCTCCTTTATAAACAAGGGTGACGTCACCATCGTGTATAATAGTGAAATACTCACACTGATTTCACGGTGTCATCGAGGCTAACCAGTTAGAACGTATACATTAATACATGGGGAGGTGAGTAATGAATTTTTTATTTTTATTTACACACTTGAGGTATGGGATAACCAATAAACGAGAGCAAACCATTAATGGTTTATCACGGTATCGCATCCCCCATCAGAGGTATGGGGGGGGGGAAACAAGTAACCACACCTTCCTATTATTTTTTTTTTTTTTTTTTTTTAACAACTCTTCTGACGATTTTATGAATGTTGTAAGTGAAATAATCCACTCCAGGTGTGCATCAATGTAATAACCTCATTCCTGGGTGGCCGAACCAAGGTCATTCAGTTATTACAATACTGCCACACATTCAACCGTGGATTAGTCCTTTCATAACAACCACTTACCATCTGCAGTTTTAAATGAATGCCTGCACTCTGGTTTAGCTGTTTATTAGAGGAATTTATTGAAATCTGCTGGTTAAGTAAAGATCTGATTACATTACACTTTGTAAAGCAAAGTCAAACAACAACAGCAAGCAAAGTCGCAACTCACAAAGAAAATCTAAACTTTAAAGAGCACCTTTTCTGGTCATCATTGTAAACCCACAACAGAGCCTTACCTGTCCCAAAGTTCAATGGCACCAAAATGATAATTTTACTGTTGCCAGAATTCAAGAGGGAAGGGATCGTAATTTGGCTCCATGGAGCCAACAGCCCCATCCTGTCCTCTTCCCAATTTGTAGACATGTCCCCACATTTTGTGATGTAAGTATGGGACGCACTCCATAGAGTTGTATGAGGACCTGTTTTAAGCCCTTTTTAACATTTTAGGGTACTGATTTCAAAAAATGAAGGCCACCACTCAAATAACTAGCACCATGATTTGTTGAAATCAGCACCCTGAAATGTTAAGAAAAGAACTTACAAACAGGTCCCTATACAATTCTATAGGGTGCGCGTCCATGGTCTCCATACTATTACATTGCAAAACAGGGCAGGTCTCCAAATCAGGAAGTGGAAGAGATTGGGCTCTCAGCTCCACGGAGCCAAATTACAATCCCGTCCCTCCTGAATTCTGGCAACAATAAAATTATAATGGTGTTGCTGAAGGGGAATCTCAAAAAGCAGGAAATGTGCTCTTTAACAAACTTGACTTTTAGCCATTCAACTGCCTCTCTCCATGTCGGTAACATGAAGTATGGTATGTGATCCCAAGTCAGTTAAGAAATTAGCTATTTCAGAGAGTTACACTTTCTGGGATTTTAGTTGATATATCTGATGCTGTGTGTTTCAGGGTTGAATTCTGCTGTGACAACAGACTTTTATGGGATCACTCGATCGGGATGGCTGTGCTCGAGACAGTTTCTAACCCTGTTAGCCGTGAAAAGTGGAAGGAGCGGTTAGGCGTGAACAGCTGAGAATGCTGTCAAATTCGACTGCAGTACCTAAAACAGCGTTTTAAGACATCAGAAACTTTTTTCAAGAATTTGGTTACTCAAACTCCATTATATACAGGGCACAAGGGTGTATAACAGTTTGTGAGGTGCTGAAATCTGTATATAATTGGGGCTCACCGGTTATTATTATTTAGCCTTTGTGACTATCTTAGCTGATGGGTGGTCCACCTCGATGTTTGGCAAATACTAAGAGACTTCTCCCACTCCTGTTGGAAATAAAATAAGTGGCCAATTCCGACAGAACAAATATTGTCTATTTGTAAGACTTGCCAAAACTGGGGGGGCGGGGGGTGCACTGATGCCTGTTTTTACTATCTAACTGGACTACAGTACAGTGCTAAATAAATCTTCAGAGAATGGACTTTTCCTGATAATATGAAAGCTGCTACTGTTCATTCTATTCGCAAGCAAAAAAAAAAAAAAACTTCACTTTCTGTCCCATCTCTAGCTTTCCATGTATAATCAAATTACTGGAAAAGGTAGCCTACACACATCTTTCTACACATTCTGGTTTTTACCCAGGTCACAGCACTGAGACCTGCATTAGTTTATGTACTCAGTGACCTCCTCAGGGCTAGTTACCTTGGCTCTCTTTCTATACCAATAATCCTTGGCCTAAGCTAGGCATTTGATACCATCGCTATGTATCACATTCTAACTGACTGCTTTGAAAGATGTGTTGGACTCTCCGAGACAGGCCTGGCCTGGTTCAGAAACCATTTGACTGCTCTTTTTTCTTTCTAGTGATGGCTTCTTCTCCACTGTCAAACCTCTCCTCCCGAATGAGTTCCACAGGGTTCTGTGTTGGATCCTCTTCTATTCTCAATCTTCTTCCTGTTCAGCATGTCATCTCACAATTCAAAACTAGTTATAAATGTTATGTGTGGTGGTACTCAACTGTGTATGTATGTATGTGTGTATGTATATATATAAGACGCACACTACGCTGAAAGCTTGTTTACAGGTGTGACCTGGGATCACAAGTGACTTGCTCAGGGTCACACAGTATGCAAGTGGGGGCTGTGGGATTCAAACCCAGGTCTCCAGGTTTGCAGCTCAGAGCCTTAAACCACTGCACTATACTGCCTCTTATCTCCAATAGGAGTCCAAAAGGAATATTTCCAGTTCTTTTCAAGATACTTCACTCTCCTCAGTTACCAGTCTGTTCCTCATCAATATTTAGCCTAAAACTAATTTTCTCCAGTTAAATATAAATACTGGGCAAGAAGTCTGTCTTCCAAAGAAATCTACTTTTTTCATTTCTTCTACTAGGTTCCTACCATGACCTCAGTAAGACTGTCAAAAGCCTTGCAGTTTCCCTTGACCCTGAGATAGCCTTTCAAGCCCACATTAGCCAAACCTGCAAAACAGCATTTCATCATCTGCATAATGTTTCCCTTACTAGATGCTACTTGGATTTCTTGTCAGCTCAAACACTCATACATGCATTTGTTACTTCTCAAATTAACTACTGAAATTCTCTCCTCAATAGCTTGCCCTCTTCCCTGATTAATAAGCTCCAGCGTGTACAAAATGCATCAGTTTAACTACTTGTAGGACAAGTAGATGGGAGCATCTCTCACCCATCCTCAAAGATTGATGCTGGCTACCTGTCAATCAATGCATGGAATACAAAGTTGCTCTACTGACCTTCAAGGCCATCCATGGTCAAGCCCCGGACTATCTTGCTGACTTAACTCTGCCCTCTGTCAACAGCGTACAGGCCCCCCTTCAGGATGATTTCAACAGAATGCAGTCCTGGTTCGAGGATAACCAACTCAAACTTAACATTAAAAAAACAGTGGTCATGATTTTCAGTACTAGCCAAAAACTGGCTACCCTTCAGCAAAAGACATCCTTAGGCTGACCTGATATCATATTAAACTCCTGTCATTTCACCACAGCCTCTAACCCTCTCACTCACCACTCGCTGCCTTCTTTATTCTGCCCTATCACTTTCCCCAGAGGAGAATGGTACACTGTGCTTCTTTCATTGCTAAATTCTGGTTTGGTTCTCTCCCCTCCTATCTCTCCACACGTCTCGCCCCAGCTCTCACTTCAGATTACTCCCTTCATCACAGAGACCCTCGCACCTTATCTATCCCTCACTCCCACTCTGTTTCTGGCCAATCTGCTTTTTCCTTCCATTTCCCTTCTCTTTGAAACAAACTACACCCGATCTCCATCACTGTTCCTCCCTCTACTCACTCAAAAGGCTTCTCAGACTCCTTCCCCACCAGCCGTGCTCTCAGTGTCCCCAACCTTTACCGCCTTAAAATGTTATTAATCTTGCTTGTTCCGCCCGTATCAGGCCAAGTTCGCATATGTCTTGTTTTTTGGGGGGTTGCGTTACCTTAACCCTCACTTATTAGTTGGTCCTTAAGTAACATGTCATTTGATTCTGCTGTGTAATTTTTGCTGTTGTTGATTTATACTTTTACACCGTTTCTGGGTCTTATAACCCTGGCCCATGTTTTGTTTTCTGTCTTCTGTAAATGCACTTGCTGCTTGCCATTGCATGTATTCGCCCTGTGTTCCCTTGTCCCTGGCTTGCACCTGGAAACGAGTCTTGGCTCAATGGTGCTTTTCCCAGTTCTCAACTTTTAAATAAATAAATTAATTAACTCTACCTTATGTGCCTAAACGCTCATGTCACTCAGCTAGCAGTAACCTACACTGCATTGGTCTGTTTTTTAGTAGTTTTTTTTTTTTTATTTGAATTTTTGATTCAAAAAAATAGAGATTATGCATCATGTACAGGAATTATACAGTACTTAGTTTCAGAACCCAGTGACATCAGTTGAACTGTAAACTACAATGCTTAGCTGATGTCACTGTATTCAGCTTCGGTGTAGTCTTCCACACAGCTGATGTTAGTGGGTTTTGGAACTGCTAAGTAATTGAAAAAAATAATATTGAGTGGGGGAAATGACTGCATTAATAAGGAGCCCTAAATAAGGAAAAATAGGACTATTTCAAAACAATACACTGGGGGTGATAAAACAAACTACCCACACACCTAAATGTACAATTATATTTAAAAATGTTAACAACATGGTTTTTTGTTCCCTATAAAAGACAGATAACAGGAGAAGGCCAATAACCAGGGAAACAAAGTTTTGACTGGTAACTAGATAGGCACAGTGGGCCAAAAGCCTGCTTTAATGAGTGACTGAGAGCAACAATGCCAAGATAAAAATACATTTAAAGAAAGCACAGAGTGTGACAACTATATTCAATATAAAATAACATATGTGAAACATGCACCCGTAGATATACCAAGTAGATATTGTTTCAAATAAGTTAAATGCAGTTGCTGCAAACATAAATTCTAAACAGTTTATTCTATTATTACTACTGCTCTTCATCATCCCTGCGCTTAATTTCCTCTCTCGATCTCTCTTTCTCCGCTCACAATTTCCATGATCTTTCCTTAATTTCCCTCAATCCCCCTGAACCTATACTCTCTCACTATGACAGCTGAAATGTTCATGGCTTGTAAACTCTTTTGTGATACAAGGAGTCTGAATGGGGCTATACGGAACCAGATTCCTTTCCTTCCTCCTTTTACATTTGCATTCTGTGTAGTCTAAACCTGAAGCTATGACACATATCCTTTAGGTCTGCAGCCAAAGAAAAAAAAACTCCACCCAAGCACACACATCATGGACCAAGACTCTGCTAGTTACAACAATGGTTTCTGCTCAGTTAATTTTTAAGCCGCAGAAAGGGGTGTGGCTAGTTCCACTATGACACTGTGAATTTGTTTTATGCTACTGAGAAGCAGGCCAGTTAACTCTGCAATGTGTAGTGACCTGCATAAGCTGCATAAAGAACAGGTGGGCATTGCGCTGCATCTGCAGATCCAAATAGGGCTGTTGATGCAACAGCTTTAAATGGAATCTCAATTAATGCACAGAAGTATGGGTCTAAATAAGCTTGTAAATAGGATTAGAAAACAGACCAGCAGTCTCACATGAATGCACTGGGGATTCAGCAGTTCCAAAGAGACAGCTTCATCCAGTCAGGAGGTGCCATGTAAGCATTTGCATTGTGCAACACAACACATAGGCCCCCATACTCAAAGTTTGGTGCTAGTGCCAATGTGGTTCGTGCCTGCACTGTACTCCAGCTCAGGAAATATTTAGAAGATCCAGAATGCCATCCAAACCCAGCACTGCCCAAGTGCTAAAATACTGCTGCTCCTACGCAAATGACGGAGTCCCCTCACGCATACTGGCACAGCGGTATTTTTCAGTAGTTGGCAGCGGTGGTAAACAGACCCCCAAACAGCGCTGTTTACTGCCGCTAAAAACCACCTCTTATCTGGGTCCAAGCCTGCACCCCCGGCAGGGCAGTTGCACTGCAGTCACCTGCCTCTGTGCTGAGCTGCCCACCCTCCTCATACATCCATCTGTTCCGGATAAATGGAAGGTGGCAATAGTAGCTCCAGTGCATAAGGTGAGGTCCCAATACTATTATCGACAACTACAGACCTATATCAATTCTTTGCCCACTGGTAAAGATCCAAGAGCGAATAGCCTATAACCACCTCCAGGATTACCTTGAATCTCACAATCTACTTTCCCCTCACAACACGGCTTTAGAAAGAAGCACTTACTACCCTGATAAAAGTAACAACCGACATATTCCATGCAATGGACAAAGGATCTGCAACAGGTGCCATCCAGGGCTCTAGCAAAGATTTTTTGGGAAAAGTACCTGTACTCCTCATTTTGAAAGTGAGGTGAGTAAAACGAAATTCAGATGTGTACAAATGTCTTGCTAGAGTGGACTGAAGAGTACATTTATTAAAAATATTTAATTTTTTTTTTCTAGATAAGAATTTCAGGTGCCAACAATGCTCCAAATAATTTTGGCAGGTACAAATTTACTCACCAGTTTTAAACATAGTGAGTAAAACAAAAGTGGGATGCATACAAGTGCTGTAAATCTGGCAAAAAAATGTTCATTTTGAATCACCAGTTATGTTATGAAGCACTGTTCTTTGGCGTGTGGAGTATTTACAAATGTTGGGCGAGTACTGGTACTCATTAAAAAAAATTCTGAAGAATATTTCCTAAAATGAGGTGAGTAAAATAGGCCGGTACACACCTTATCTGGAGCCCTGGTGCCATCTTTGTTGATTTTACTAAAGCTTTTGATTTGGTGAACCATGGTCTTCTGCTACATCAGCTACACGTCATTGGTCTTGACAGCAATGCACTCAACTGGGTAAACAGCTATCTGTCCTGTCGCTCCCAAGAAGTTAAATGGGGATGTTCCCTATCCGAACCTCAGCCCGTAACACACGGCGGCATTCCACAGGGCTCCATTTTGGGGCCTTTACTATTCTCACTTTTCATCAATGACCTCCCCCGCCACTGTGGAGGTGCATCCGTGCATCTTTATGCAGATGATGCAATTATCTATCGTTCCTCGCCACACATCAACCAAGAGCTTGCATCTGATTTTGCTTCCCTTGAAGACTGGCTTAACCTTAATCATCTTGTCCTTAATGCAAAAAAAAACAAAACAAAACAAAAAAAAAAAACAACAAAATGTATGGTTCTCTCTCATCGATCCTCCTTAATAAATCCCCCTCCCTCCCTTAACATTACATCCCTCCAGGGCGATTCCTTAGAGACTGTTCTCTCCTTTAAATATCTAGGCATCCATCACCTTGCACTCTTTGCTCTCTTTTCACATACGTCACCAACATTGTTAAAGTACTGAATCAGAGTCTCGATTAGAGACCTCAGAAAATCAAACAAGGTCTCAGAACATAAGACTGTTGGGTATCACGGAGGGGAGTGAAGGCGACCGACCACCTTATGTTATTTCTCCAAGACTGGTTAGTGCAGCAACTGGGTGGGGAGATGGCGCCTGTAGTACAGCATTTCCAAAAGGCCTACAGAGCAACTCCCAGAGGCCGAATAGAAGACCCAGAAACTCCCAGGAAAGTGGTGATAGTCACAGACGGTGTAGGCTCCAGAGACCGTTTACTAGCCAAAGCCAGACTGAAGAAAACCCTCCTTTAGAAGGTCGACAAGTGCAACTGTTTCTGGATTTGGGATATGCCACAAGGCAGAAAAGAAAGAAGTTTAACAGAACCAGGGCATTACTGCGGAAGGCGGGAATCTCGCGTGGGATGGTATTCCCAGCCCGCCTTCGAACAGTCCACCGGAGTACAGTATACATCTTTTCTGATCCAGGGGATGCCGCAAAATGGTGCCAAAAGAATGCTCCTTCTCGCCAGCGATCACCACAACAAGAGGAATCTGATTTGGAGGATGATTTTTCTGCCTGTTGAACATTTTCTTTCTGTTCATAAGGTATTCTTTATATAAGTCTCAGGGAGAGGGAATCTATTAAATTTAGGAGTCACCTCTGTAGTTGGACATTTAGCCTTATAATTTACTATGGGCGACCAGTATATGCATCTCCCAGTTATCGTTCATTAAGCTCTGTAAAATACCAAACAACAGTGATTTTTTTTGTCCTCTTGTGACTGGTTGTTAAAACTTGTAATTTAACCGTTTTTCTCTAAATCTCGTCTCTAAGGTAGGGTACCTAATTATATGCACCTAGTTACAATTAGAGCACTGTTTTTATGCACAATTATAACAGATCTGTGTTCTGCGAATTTACCCAAGTAGAATTTGGAATGATTTATTAAACAGATATTTGCACTTTTGTGCATTCACTCTGTTTTGGCTCAGTGGATAAGTCTGACCCCTCAATGGAGGGAAGTCATTGTGGACTTTGGACTTAGACTATATTTTTCTTATCCACATGCAGCTCATGGGCTTAATAAAACAGCCTATATATGTAATATTAGAATGGATTTTTTTCTTATATTGAATATGCCCCTCAATAATGTATCTTATGACATTTGTTGGGAACTTTGAGCCTATTAAGAGGAGCAGTGCCCTCCCGGTTGTATTAGAGACATCTATTATAATGAATGTTGGTGCATATAAACATATGTTTATGTCAAACTAATAAAGTATATTAAAAAAAAAAGGTACTGAATCAGAAAAAAAGATTGCTCTATCTTATACGCCCGCTTCTCACCTCTGCCTCCTGTCTACAAATTGCCACAGCGTCTCTTGTTCCACTCCTAACCTATGGTGCTCCCCCACTGGTCTCCTCCAACTCCTCCTCCCTGTCCCTTCTCTCCCAGGCGAACAATAGGATCAGCAGATTTGCCTTGGGGGTTAACTCCTGCTCGCACCACTGTGATGTCCTCTCCTCCTTGGGTTGGCTACCCTATGTAGCCAATTTGAGGTACTCCACCACGAGTCTTAGGTTTAAACTTGTCCACAACTTTATGCTACCCTGCCTTCAGGACCTGATTCACCTCAGGCAAGTGCCTCGTACCCTTCACTCTACCTCACTTCCCCTCTTAATTATTCTTAATTTATGCCTAGCGACCTCCAGGAGGTCTTTCTCATTTGCCGCAGTCTCTGACTGAAACTCACTCCCTCCATTCGTTCCAATCTAACCTGACTGCCTCCCTCTCAACCCACACCTCCTGCTCCTGCTAATTTTTCTACCCTCCCTTCACTGCGTTTACCTCACCGTCACTTAATTCTATCCCTTACTCTTTACTTCATGCCCTCTGTTCTTTCCCCATTTTTCTTTTCAACCTGTTCCACTCTTGAGCCCTTACCCTCAGTTCTTTACTTGTTTTTAATTGTTTTTGCCTAGCAATCTTGGTTTTAGTTTCCTGACTTCATGTCTTTACAAATGATTGAACTTATCATTGTTTTTATTTTTATGGTACTTACTGTTCTGTTACTTCTCTGTACATTTGCACTGTTTTTGTACTTACTGTTACCCCGGGTCACCCCTGAAAAAGGGACTGCAATTGTCTCAGTGGACTTACCTGGTCACCAAAACTCAAATAAAATAAATAGATAAATCTTTGTAACCTCCCTGGTGGTCGAGTGGCACCACCCCGATCAGCTACTACATCCTTTTGTGTAAATTTCCTGGTGATCGAGTGGTTCCTCCTACTCCCAATCACCGAGTAGATCCTTTTGTGCTTTTGTGTAAATTTCCTGGTGATCGAGTAGGTCCCCCTACTCCCAATCACCCAGTACATCCTTTTGTGCTTTTGTGTAAATTTCCTAGTGATCAAGTGGTTCCCCCTACTCCCAATCACCCAGTACATCCTTTTGTGTAAATTTCCTGGTGATCGAGTGGTTCCTCCTACTCCCAATCACCCAGTACATCCTTCTGTGCAAATTCCCTGGTGATCAAGTGGTTCCCCCTACTCCCAATCACCCAATATATCCTTCTTTGTAAACCTTCCAGTGGTCTAGTGGTCCCTCATCCCCTGATCTGTCCTTCCAGTCCTGTAAAAGACATCCCTGATGTCCAGTGTTCCCCACCCCCCCATTCAACCACACCACCCTCACACCGGCATCCAGAACTCACTGGCACCCAAGTACGATAACTGGCATGGCTCTCCTCTCATCTCCATGGCTGGCAGTTATATGAGCTGTCATGTGAGTGCGTGTACCTTTAGAATCTGCAATTTCTACAGTACATGTGCTCACTAACAGCTCACACAGCGGCCAGTTACTGAGGCATGAGGAAAGCTATGCTAGTCACTGTATCCAGTGTCAGTGAGCGCTGGACACCAGGGTGAAGGTCTGTGCAGTGAGGTAGGATGTGAGCTGCTGGGTTGGGGATGTGGGACTGTTTGACAGAGGGACCACTGTACACCAGGGACATCTTTTCAGGACTAGGACAGATCAGGGGGCGGGGGGGCACCACTAAACCACCAGAGAATTTACAGAGAAATCAGGGGTGGTACCACTGGACCACTAAGACGGCAGTACTGAGCAATGGGTGGGTACCACTAGATCACCAGGGATATGGCTATCTATGGCAGGATGGGTGCTAAGGGGCTGCTGTGTCCAATGCAAATAAACCCATAACAGGCACACAAATGGCCCCTTTGTACCCTGCATTCCAACTGAGCTCATCTGCATGCTCGGGCTGACGATGGCTCGGGGCCAGGTGGCCTGCTCAGGAGTGTTATTCCTCTGGCCATACGCAGTTTCGGTCCGCTGGGGCAGCGATAGGGGCTGGCAGTATAGCCTAGAGGTTAGAGAAACAAGGTGTGAATGAGCTTGATACATCCGGCAGACCAGACCCGAGTTTGATTCTCACAAACTCCACTTGCATACTGTGCAACTCTGAGCAAGTCACTTAACCGCCCAATGCTCCCAGGTCGCCCCTGAAAACAGGCACTTGTGCCTAGAGGGCCTTATGCGGTTACCAAAAGACTAAAATAAAAAAATAAATAAATAAATATCCACTTAGCGTTGCGCCAACATGGAACGATACGATAGTCGGATAGTGTCATTCTGTCAGCAAGCACTGTCTGTCTGAATATCGCCGGAGCCAGTGGGCAGTGCATGTGCAAACAGCTGTGCTGAGCTTGCCCTAATTTCTGAATATTGGGGCTCATGGTATTAAGTATAATAATTAAAGTTGCTTTTTCTGCAAAGTTGTGTTTCCTGGTTATTAACTTTTGATTACGGTTTTCAGTGTAATGATGGAAAAAATGAAGTAGTAGTAGTAGTGCTTTTAAATACCTGTTATTATGTTGCAGCCAGTCCTCGACTTCAGCATATGAACCAACATCAGCACTTCTTAAATGAGTAATGCTACTAAAGTCAGGCAGCAGTATGAAAGGCCTTTTCTGTTTTTCACACTGTTATTACTACTTGTGTTACTCAGCTGAAACGGTCAAAGTTCAGTGGTTACAAACCCCATATGGCTGACAGATAGCTGCGAGCAGAATCCCTTCTGCTGTGTCACTAACACAGATAAAGCAAGGGTCGCTGCTTCCATTTTTTTTTCTCCCCACTGAGTGTACTTTATTCAACTCAGCCTGCATTTTAAGGGCTCTACAATCCACTGTTGTTTCCTCCTAATTGAACTGAGTTACAAACTAAAAATTCCCAGTATATAAACTGTTAGGTGATGTTCTGACACCAGATTTAAAATAAAATTTACAGCAGGGCTCTGGGTAGGATTTTTGTTTTGAGGGTCTGGAACTCCATGTAGAAAAAAATTGGGGATCCTGGAAAACATTTTGAGAATCCCCCCAAAAAAATTTGAAAGTCCCAGACAGTGTGGCTGCAATATTTTGCCCCTTCCCATTCCTCTCAACAGTCCCACATTTTTTATCTCTTAACAGTGCTGTAAATGCAGACTTAAAATTAAAACACACACACACACACACACACACACACACACAGTCCTGTTTACCCAAGCAGAGCTGCAACATCTAATTTCCAGCGAGGGTCCTGCTTTTACTCATTTCTAAAGCTAAGTGAGCTGAAGCAATGGGAGGTTTAGTGGCTTACTCAAGGACACTCTTTGCAAGTGTCTGTGATGGAATCTTAACTGGTCCCCAAGCCTGTGCTTCTAACAAGGGTACCTCCATGAAGTAAAACCTTCCCTCACCCAAGACCCCCACCCTCTCACCCAGTCCTTAAACTCCCTTTTTATATTGTGGCTCCAGATAAGATTTTTTGAGAAGAGTACTTACTGTACTCCTCATTTTGAAAATGAGGTGAGTAAAACCATATTCAGATATGTGCAAACGTCTGGACAGAGTGGAGTGAGGAGTACATTTTTATAAACAATGTAGTTTGTTTTTCTAAAAGATAAAAATGTATCAAGTGCCAACAATGTTCCAGATAATGTTGGCAGGTAGGAGTAATTTACTCACCAGATTTAAAATATAGCAAGTAAAACAAAACTGGGATGCACACAAGTGCTGGAAATAACTGCTCCTTTTGAATCACCAGTTATGATATGAAGCACTATTCCCTGGAGTGTGGGACACTGTATTTATAAATGTTGGATGAGTATTGGTACTCAAAATTTTTTTCTGAAGATTATTTACTAAAATGAGGTGAGTAAAACAGTTCTGTACTCCCCTTATCTGAAGCCCTGTGTGCTACAATTATTTATTATGCTTATACTTAATGTTTTGTAAAAGTACTTTCTCATTTTCTTGTCTTACCAACACTGGGCCCAAATGCTGTTATTCTTGCCTTGCACATGAACACCGGTATTTGGGCATGGCAGCGGTACTATAAGAACAAGATGATAAGTTGTACACTGGAATGGGACAGTGGAACAAAGTAATTTTTACAAAACATTAAGTATAAAAAAATAATATTAATAACTAACACGTGTAAACCCACGTAAATAAAACTAAGCAGGACTTGTATAATGTTGCTAGCCTTTGGAAGACAGAAATCTTGCTTGTAGAGCAGAAAGCAGCGAACTAAAAAAGCTACCATTTTCTTACTAATTTAACACTTGCATCTCAGCAGGAGACAGTGTCTGTTGAGATTAAGCAGACAGATACTTTATTAGAAGTATAAGGGGTCTTACTCAGGGTTAGAAAAGAAAAAGTCCGTGTGTTCTGTGCTGGGAAGGGTACTGTATCAACCTACTTTGCTAAATCAGTAGGAGGAGAGAGAGCTTATTTGGGGGTGTGGCTTAGACAATATAAAAGCAGGTGACTCCAATTACAACTTCCTGTTGCTAGCCTTTTTTCTTACTTATTGCCCTCCATCCCACCCACCCTAAGTCAGTTCTACTTTTATAGCCACTGGATTTGACTGACAACAGGAACTTCCTGTTTGGCAGTAGGAAGGGAAGGATCATAGAGAAACACTAGTTTGTCAACCCTAAAGGAAAAAAGGAGCTCGCTCCCCCCCCCCGGTGGTGGTCTGACACTGAGCAAGTAAGAAGGAGGCTACTGAAGAATATAGGAAGTTGCTGTCCCAGAACAGGAAGGGTGAGAGTTGTAAGGAGAGGAGAGAGTAAGCATACAGAGAAACAGGAGAGGGGACACAAAATAAGACAAGATAGGAGTGGTGCAGTGCAATGGCTGTGGGGCGGCAGAGTTCCGGGTGACATTCTGGAGGCTGCGATGCTGCCCTAGTTGCAGGCACCTCTCTGGTCTGAGGGAGGAGGTTTCCCATCTCCAGGCTGACCTGGCTAGGATTCGTGAAACCTCCTCCCCCACCTAGGGACCACCAGAGCCAATGCCACTACCTCACAGGTTGCCAAGAAAGAGGAGAGGCTGGACCAGGGTGGGCTCAGGGAGGGAAAGGGTGGTGGAACAGAGTTGCATCCCTCCAACTGTACCTCTCCACAATTCATATGCTCTTCTGGTGGATAGAGGTTCCTCTATGGAAGCGCCTGCAGTGGAGACCAAGGAGGATGCTGGGAACCTTCACAAAGGAGATCCACAGGAGGGTGGCATGGGACCCCACAGGGGAAGGAAACAACTCCTGGTGGGGGACTCAATTATTAGGGGGGTAGAAGTGGGGGAGGAAGGGGAGAGGGAGGTAAGATGCCTTCCTGGCGCCACAGCTTGGAGGGACAGGAAGCGAATCCTCAGGATCGTGGGAGCAGCTGCACGAGGGAGGGAGCTGGATGTCACTGTCCACCTAGGGACAAATGACCAGGCTAGGAATGGGATCAGAGCAGTGCAAGAGAAGTTTGTAGAGTTGGGGAGGGGCCTTAGACAAGTAGCACATACGGTAACCTTCTCGGAGGTGCTGTCCGTCTACGGGAGGAATTCAATGAATGGTTGAAAAACTGGTGTGGAGCTCAGGGTTTTGGCTTCATTGGGGACTGGGGAGTCACCCGGAGGGATGCATACCTATACTGGTGCGATGGTCTGCATCTGTCCGGGGGGGGAACCAGGATCCTAGGTGAGAGGTTTAAATGCTTCATTGGCAAGCATTTAAACTAGCCAAAGGGGGGAGGCACTGAAAAGAAGCAGGGAAATCCCAGCCTCCCCCCAAAAAACATGGTAATCAGTGAGGTAAACACCAAGGTACAGAAGTCATTAGGTAGCAGGACAGAGGTAAATGTTAAAAAAGGCAAAGGCGGTACGGACAGGGATGGGGCTAAAAGGGCTAAGGCCATCAAAAAGTGGAGGGTGATGAGTACCAATGCCCACAGTCTGTGTAACAAGCTCCCTGAGCTAGTGGCCTTGATGGAAGAGGGTTGCCTGGATACTGTGGTAGTCACAGAAACATGGTACACAGAGAACCATGACTGGGATGTCAACATACCAGGATACACAATCTACAGGAGGGACAGGGAGAGTAAAAGAGGAGGAGGAGTAGCTCTCTATGTAAAAGAAGGGATCAAAGCAACAGAACTAAAGAGTAAACAGGGAGCAGATGAGGCACTCTAGGTCACCCTGGAGACAGGAAATTGCACCACAATCTGCATGGGGGTTGTATACAGACCCCCATCTCAGGGGGAAGGAATGGACAAGGAAATGATAGAAGGCATCCTTAGAATGGCAGAAAAAGAGGAGATATTGTTGATGGGGGACCTGAATTTGCAGGCACATCCAAGAGCAGGGTCATTCATGATGCCCTACAAGTGGCATGCCTCAGACAGCTAGTACTGGAACCCACTCGGGAGGGAGCAATCTTAGAGCTGGTACTCTCAAATGGGGACGGAGAAAGAATCTCAGATTTAGAAGTGGGTAGCCATCTGGGAACAAGAGACCACCAAACAGTGTGGTTCACAATAAACACAGCCATACAATCAAGCCATACAAAAGCAAAAGTATTGGACTTTAGGAGGGCTGACTTTGGGAAAACACGAGTGCCTCAGAAAAGCACTAGCAAACAGGCCAAGAAGGAGGGATGGAGGAACAATGGGGAGTAATCAAAACCGCCATCACCGAGGCAACAACAAGCCTTTGTGTGAAGCAAATCAACAAAACACAACGAATGAAAAAAACACTATGGTTCTCAAAAGAGGTGGCAGGGAAGGTTAAGGAGAAAAGGATAGCATTCAGGAAATAAGGAAACACAGAAGGAGCAGGACAGAGAACTTTATCAGTTAAAGCAGAAAGAGTCAGGGAAGGCAGTCAGAATAGCAAAGGCCCAAACCGAGGAAAGGATAGCCAACTCTGTTAAGAAGGGGGATAAGACCTTTTATAGGTACATTAGGGAGCGAAGAAAGGCCAAAGGAGGGATACTGAGGCTTAATAAAGGGGAGGAAATGTGGGCAGAGGGTGACAGTGAAAAAGCAGGGATACTGAATGAATATTTCTGCTCAGTATTCACAAAGGAAGAGGAGGGGGAGGTACCTAAACCAAACAAGAGAAACACTCTGAAGACGAGGGTCGATACCAGTCCATTCACAGAAGAAAGGGTTCTGAAAGAACTAATAAAATTGAAGGTAGACAAAGCAATGGGGCCTGATGGGATTCACCCAAGAATTCTAAAAACACTAAGAGTAGAACTAGTGACACCGCTGACTACTCTCATTAACAAATCATGGGAGGATGGGGTGGTACCTGAGGACTGGAGGAGGATGGATGTGATTCCTCTTCACAAAAGTGGGAGCAGGACAGAGGCAGGAAACTACAGACCGGTTAATCTGACTTCAGTGGTAGGGAAAATGATGGAATCACTTCTGAAGAAAAGAATTGTTGAGTACCTAGAGGCCAGAGGGGCGTAGGACCCAAGGCAGCATGGACTCACGATGGGAAGGTCATGTCAGACGAATCTAATAGATTTCTTTGACTGGGTGGCCAAAGTAGTAGACCAGGGAGGGGCTGTGGATATGGCCTACCTAGATTTTAGCAAGGCATTTGATACAATCCCACACAAAAGATTAATACACAAGTTAGCCAGCCTTGGAGTGGGTCCCAAGATGGTAGCCTGGAAAAAAAATTGGCTAGACAACAGGAGGCAAAGGGTAGTAGTAAACGGAGTCCACAGTAAAGAAAGGAGGATTCCTAGCAGGGTACTGCAAGGTTCAGTACTGCAGCCGGTCCTTTTTAATGTCTTTGTAAGTGGCATTGCAGAGGAACTGGAAGGAAAAGTATGTATCTTTGCAGATGACACAAAGATCTGCAACAGGGTTGATACACAAGATGGAGTGGAAAGGATGAGAAGGGACTTGGCAAGGTTGGAGGAATGGTCAAATGTATGGCAGCTCAGATTCAATGCAAAGAAGTGCAACATAATGCATCTGGGAAACAAAAACGCAAGGGAAGAGTACACAATGGGGGGTGAGATACTGACAACAGTAAAAATGGAAAGGGACCTGGGGGTAATTATATCAGATGGTGGGCAAGCAATGTGAGAAGGCAGTAAGGAAGGCTGGGGGGGATACTGGGATGCATAGGGAGAGGCATCAATAGTAGAAAACAGGAAGTTGTTATCCCACTGTACAGACAGTTGGTGAGACCTCATCTGGAGTACTGTGTGCAGTTCTGGAGACCCCATCTCTGCAAAGACATGGAGTGAAGGATGTCCAGAGGAGGGCAACCAAAGTGGTGCAGGGTCTGCACCAGAAGACATACTGTACGAAGAAAGACTAAATAAACTTCATAAGTATACCCTTGAGGAAAGAAGGGAGAGAGGGGACATGATAGAAACTTTCAAGTACCTCAAGGGAATCAACGAAGTCCAAGAGGGTAGCATCTTTCAGAGAAAGAGACGTGCAAGAACATGGGGGCACAATTTGAAGATGGGGGGGCTCCGAGGTAATGTGAGGAAGTATTTTTTCACAGAGGGGGTTGTGGATGCATGGAACAGCCTCCCTGAGGAGGTCGTGGAGTCAAGAACAGTGGTGGAATTCAAGAATGCATGGGACAGACATAAGGCAGTCCTAGTGGGGGGTAGGAGGAAGTAAGCTGTTGGGTAACCAGGATCTGCAGCTTATCTGTTCGGGAGGAAAATGGGCAGACTAGGTGGGCCAAGCGGTCCTTATCTGCCATCAAATTATATGTTTCTTAGTTGAAAAAGTAAAATGTGTGTACTGTCATTTTAAGAAAACAATGTAAAATGTAGTCTGTTTGTGAAAAAGTAAAATGTGTGTACTGTCACTTTAAGAAAACAATGTTAAATGTAATCTGAGTATCTAAACATGTACTAAGTTCATAACATTAACAAATTCCCTGTTTAACATTTTAACAGTTTGTTTACTCTGTGTTGCTATGGCAATTAAACCAGCAAATATAATTTTGTACACACACTGTGCATCATATATGGGCAGCTGATTATAATGTTTTAGAATCTGGACTTCAGTAAGGCGTTTGATTCAGTCCCCCACAATGCCCTGCTGGCAAAGCTGGGGAGGATGGGGTGGGGGGGGGCAGTTGCTCAGATGGATAGAGAACTGCCTCTTGGGGCGAGTACAGAGAGTAGTGGTTGGCAGGATAGTCTCATCCCCCAGGAGGGTCATTAGTGGGGTCCCCCAGGGATCGGTCCTGGGGACACTCCTGTTCAATGCTTATGTCCTGACATAGTGAGGGGTATTAGGAGTAAACTGAGTCTCTTTGCGAATTAATCAAAGCTGGAAGCACTGGCGGTTGGGGAGAAGGGGAGAGTGGTCCTCCAAGGGGATCTGGATGCCCTGGAAAGGTGGCCGAGGATGTGGGGACTGAGGTTTAATGCAGGGAAGTGCAGGGTGCTGCACCTGGGGGTCAGAAACCCAGGGCAAGCATATACACTGGGGGGGGAGACACACTGCAGGTATCATCGGGTGAGAGGGACCTGGGGTGGTGGTGGACGTCAAAATGAAAAACTCTGAGACTTGTCGAAGAGCAGCAGCAAAGGCGAACAGGATGCTGGGCTGCATCGCCAAGGGGGTTGCCTCCAGGAAGAGGGAGGTGATCCTCCCTCTGTATAATGCCCTGGTCGGGCCACACCTTGAGTACTGCGTGCAGTTCTAGAGACTGCGCCTAAAGAGGGACGCTGCATTGCTGGAGAGGGTCCAGAGGAGGGCGACCAAGATGATCTGGGGCATGGAAGGGTAGGCCTTCTGAGAAGAGTCTGGAGGAGCTCAACTTGTACACACTGGAGGATAGGAGAGACAGAGGGAACATGACAGAGGTCTTTAAGTATGTAAAGGGGATCAACAAGGGGAAGCCGAGGTGTTCAGGCTTTGGAAGGGGGACAACCAGGGGCATGAGTGGAAGCTGGGGGTTTACAGGGGAGGCGAAGGAGGTGCTACTTCACTGAAATGGGGGTGGAACGATGGAATTCGCTGCCCAGGAGTCTGGTGGAGGAGGGCACCGTGGAGGGATTCAGGAGTGGGTGGGGCAGGTACAGGGGGAAACTGGAGCCATACAAGTCCCTCTCCAGGGAGGTGCACTGGATGGATTTTGGTGGAGCTCAAGAGGGAGGGGGGACAGTGAAACGAGCACCCAGTAGGGGTGCTGGCTACTGAGCAGACATGACAGACCATGAGGCCTATTCTGCTGGATTTTAGTATGATAGAATGGGAGTGGCATTGTGGGACACCCCATGAAGTTTGGAGAGGGTACATTTAAGGGTAACTTTAGGTGGTACTTCTCCTAGAGGGTGATGAACCTATGGAACAGCTTATCAGGAGAGACAATGGACATGAAAACGGTGCATTCCCTTCAAGGTAGACCTGGACAAATTTCTGCACACCAAGAGAATCACACCCATGGGGTAACCCTGGGTAGTATGGTGGGTGGGCAATCTCTATAATCTGCACTGCATACAGTCGACTCCACTTATACCGCCCACGGCTATAATGGGCAATCGGCTTTAGCGGGCGAATTTCAGCTTCTGTTTGCCAATTCTGTAGACTGCAATGTTAAAAACAGTGGTTACAGCATTCCATGCCCACCTTCTATTTTGGGCAGATTAGCTGCTAGTTAGTGTCAGTTCATACTTCGGCATGCAGTTTGCCGAGCTTGCCAAACTGTGAACTGACATTAATTGGCAGCTAATCTGCCAGAAATAAAAAGGGCACAGAATGCTACAACATGCCACAGTGTCACGGCCATGGAACCTGTGCTGTGGCTCAGTTGTCAGGTGTCAGAATCAGAGACGGGGACACAGCTTGCCAAGACTGCCTAGGGTCCCAGCACTGGGCAGAACAACCACACGGCAGATTGGAGTCTTGCTTGGTCAGGAAGAGGTCACTTGTGTGTAATTCACCCACCTTGGTGGATCGACTGGGATGAGTTGGAGCGTTATTTTGGATGAGTGCAGGCTCAGAGTGGGAGCCCTCTGACTCCATATCAGTTTCGCTTTATACATTAGTCCTCCTGCTCCTGCCACTGGTACAAACATGCCGCTAACAAATATGCTGGTGTAATCATGAAAGAAGGAATCGGGGGAGGTTTAGGGCAGGAACAGGAGGGGGAATGAAGTACAGCACTGTACATAAATAAATGTAGAAGCTCTGTGTCCACTAGCGCTGCGTTATAATAAAAGAAAATCGCCTTTGGTTAAAGCGCCCACTCCTTATAACGGGCAAAATCAGCTTACACAGATGCGCCCATTATAAGCGGCTCACACTGTACTTGTTGGTCCCTGCTTATGATGTGTGCAGTTCTGGGTTCCTCAATACAAAAAAAGGGACACTGACAGTCAGGAAAGTGCAACCCAGGGCCAGCAAAAGGATCAGGGATATGGATATCAGATGTTATGAGGCAAGGCTGAAGGCCCTTAACATGTTTAACCTAGAGAAGAAGGAGGCAGAGAGCTGACATAATCTCAGTATCCCACACACTCAAGGGTATCAACAAGGTCAAACGGATTGAGATGTCTCATCTGGGGTCCTCTAGCAGGAGGCTGGGATATGCCATGACGATCCAAGGTTGTAAATTCAGGGTTGTTGGGAGACAATTTTTGTCTCAAAGAGTGGTGACCCTTTGGAACAGCTTACCAGCAAGACAGTGGATAAATAGACAGTACAAGCCTTCAGTGTAAACCTGGACAAACGTATGCTTACCAAAGGAATCACAGAATACCCTGGGTAGTACAGTGGTTAGGGAATCCCTATAAACTGGTATATGTTTGTACAGTGTACTTTTTTCATCACTCCTTAAAAAGCTGCAACGGGGGGAGGGGGCAGAAATAACAGACCAGGAATCCCTTCAAACCCAAACTTAGAATGCTGCTATGTAACTAGATACTCTATGGAATAAACTCCTGAATATACAGAAGCGTGCAACAGGAGAGCACAGGCTCAAATCCACCTACAACCCCTGACTTACTGGGTGACCCTGGCCTCCTTGTATTTTATTTATCAGGGTGGATCTACATAGCAGACAAGTTCCTATTGTAATCAAAGTCAGGATGTGTTTTGCAGCTTTCTCATTCCATACACACTGGGGCTGGGACATGAGGCGAAACGATTTATGTTGCTTACCACTGGTTGCTACGCTGTCTGCAACAAACTGGAACCACACCATTGGTTGTGCTGCACACACTGCATGAGGTCCACATGAGCAGGTGGCAAATCTCTTAAGAACACAGCAAAGATTTAGTGAACACATTTATTTATTTTGTTTTACCAGGAAAAACTCCACTGAGCAGAGCTCATTTGCAAGGAGGTGCTGTGTAAGAGAGAAGAGGAGTAAAGAAAACAAGGCATACATACTGAGTATTACAGAGTTTAAGAATTCAGGGGTACAGTATCATCTGATAATACATAATACACAATGAAATAAAAATACAGCAGCAAAAGAGAAAATAAATAAATAAAAATAGGGGATAAGTGGGTCTGGATTACAGTGTCAGCTAATGAGACAAGGTGCTTAAAGGGTAACTGAATGCAAACAGAACTCGAGCATGTATGAACAGATCAATGTGGTTGATTGTAGGAACAAAATGCAGGTATAAGAAATAAGAAGAAATAAGTACATACAAGTGCAAATATTAGTAGCAGGTGCATTTATCTATACAATATTGGCTGAGAAGAGACTGGAAGGAATGGGGCGAATCAATATGTATAATCAGAGTGTTTTCTGAAGGGCATTCCAGGCTCTGGGAGCAGCCAGCGAAGCAGTCTTTCCATATCTAGAAGACTGCCTGGGTATGTTGAGTAGTATGATCATATGTAATCTAAGAGTGCATGGGCCTTGGGAACTACTGACTAAAGTGGAGATGTATATAGTAGTGAGTTACATAGAGCTTTGAGAGACCAAAGGTTTAGGTCTCTTAACCTTCTGGCCTTGAGTGAGGGCCACCCTATTACCTTATACAGCACACAGTGATGTGTGAGAGCAGTGAGCTCACAGATACAACGGAGCTCTGTGATACAGCACGTCCAATCTACCCAGTAGAGAGGCTAAGGTGCTTCTGTAGATAATGTCACCATAATCTAGTAGTGGAAAAACGTAGCTTGCACTAGTATTTTCTTGTCTTCACAGTGTGACAGGGTTGAATAAGGCCCTCACCCATTTGTTATGCAGAAAAAAGGTTAAATGCAAGAATCTGTGCTAGCCTCTCTTTTCTGTCTCTTCTCTGGTTTGCTAATCAAATTTTCTTATGAGACCTAGGAACTGATCACTTCAACGGTTTTGCAATTCTCCACCTTCGCTATCTCTCTGCCTTCTATTGCTATTTTGTCTTTTCTTCCCCTTGTATATCTGCAAATATACAATTATATGTGAATCTTTATGTGGAAATGTCACTGATACTGGGATCCCTTTGTTTAAAACTGTATATACTTACACTGTTGAAATGATTGCAAACAGCTATTTGGAACTCAAGGGGTTAACCTGAGATGCTGGTTTGCTAAATCTCTCCAGAGCTATCAACAAGAGGCCAGTTCTGGGTCATTATGTTATTTTTGCTGCACCTGCAAGAAACTGACAAGAACATTCTAGGAAAAACAGGATGCCTTAACGAGTGGAAACTGCAAAGACTTATAAAACCAGCAGCAATGCTTTTGCTAAAAACAGAGTGAGAGATTGAGATTGGAAATTGAAAAGAAACACTCGGAGGATTTTGTTTTCTCTGCTTGTACTGCCTTTGTAAACAGTTTTACTGAACACATTTTTATTTTGCTGCTATTACTAATAATAAAACACTCATAGTGAATTTTACAACTGTTCCTGGTCATCCTATGCTTCCTGAGCTGTGCCTCAACGACACACGGTTCAGGCAAGACTTGTTGCGATAGTTAAAAAAAAAAAAAAAAAAACCTTTTTGTCATAGCTTCTTACATAGTGTTTCTATGGGGGGGGGGGGGTACAGGTTTTGTGTGATAAGACCATGTACTTGTTTTGGAAGCATTTAGTAGTAACATAGTGCATAGAGATTCACTTGCAGGAGTTTAAACTCTTCTTGCGAGCACTGTAGTGCCGATTCCAGGTCTGGGTTTGTGGTGTATAGTACTGTGTCATCCGCATAAAAATGAAGGTTAGCATTGGTGATGTTCTGATCCAAGTCACTGATGTACTGTAGATTGTGAACAACAGGGGCCCTTGTAGAGAGCCTTGTGGTACTCCTTTATTGATAGATGCACAAGCTGAAGTTAGACCTCCAACTTTCAGATGCTGACATCTATCCACGAGATAGCATCTGAACCAAATTATTACACTGGGGCTTAAGCCCAACACTTGCAAGCTTACTGAAGAGAATATCATGATCTACGTGTCGAAAACCTTGCTTAAATCTAAAAGAGTGCTGCAACAATACATTTGTGATCCAGACGTCAGAACCAGTCATTGGTAACTTTTACCAGGGCAGAGGTTGTACTGTGTCACTCTGGAACCAGACTGCTTTGGGTTCATAGGGTGTGTGTTTCGAGGTAGGTTTTATTTGAACACGGATCAATTTCTCAAATAATTTGTCCAGTACTAGTAAAATGGAGATGGGTCGGTAATTGTGAGCTGTGATTTTACCACCTGACTTGAACAGTGGAATAATATGTGCGATTTTTCCATAGTGAGGGAATCTCGCAGCTTGATATTGAGAGTTGAAAAGATGTATAATAGGTGAAGTCAGAATGGGGTAAGCCTACTTTTAGGAAGATAGGTTCAATATTGTCCACCCCTGCTCTTTTTTTTTTTTCCCCAAAAAATATTTTATTAGAACAGCTGGACACTGTGGTACAGACAATACATGTTACATACATAGCATAACTGATCACCACACATGCATCAACAATACATTAAGTAGTCCTTGGCAGAATTAGGCTGTAGGAATTATTCAGGCTTCAATGAGATTTCTAGCTAAATTCAGGTTTAACAACTATCAGCCTCTCTTTGATTCACATTACATTTAAACTAATAGACACTATGTAGCTAGCCTTCCATACATTGACACTCAGGGGTGTAGGGGTGGCACCCTAAAGCTGTCAATGCAAAGTGGGCCTTCAGGTGCCAACAGGACAGAACTGGTATCTAGTATAAGAATGCCACCTCTAGACTATGAAGAAACTGCTAAGAAAACGGCTCACATGGGAAACAAACCTCGATCTATAGCTTTTTTTTTTTTTACTTTCTTTTTTTATCTTGTACATGACAGACAAAAAGCATGTAGCTGACAGTCCAGAGTAGCTACAACAATTCCTTTTGGAAAAAGAAAGCCTTTCCCCTTAATCAGAAGGATATGCATCAACTACATTGTGTTACATCATACGGGGGTATCTTGTAATTTTACTATACAAGATTGGATAAAACTCCTAATGTGTGCTGTTTAATGAGCCCAGGAGCACATGGCTTAAACATATGTTAGTTAACTGTCCAGCAATTCAGTCCAGAAATAGTGAGCAATGCCTCTACAATAAGGGCTATTTGGTGCCACGTTCCATCCTTAATGAAAGAAGAGAATACTACAGTAAACTAATTTGCAGCTAAAACATTGAGTTATATTAAGAGGAAACCATACAACTATAAGGCATCTACCTCTTATTCCTTACTAACTTAACAATATTAGACTTAGATTTATTCTTTCCCCACCTTTCCATTTTAAAACATAACAGAATGTACCAGGCCGCTCAAATTCCAAATGCAGAAGCCTCAAACAAAAGAGAGGCCAGGAGGTCTGTATCCCAAAATCAAGCAACTGTACAGGCCATCTCGGTTTATTTAAATTATAAGCTGGTGGGTGAAATTATAATGGCGTTACCAAAAATTAGAGAGTCCAATGTCCCCACATTAAACCTTCAGGTTGTTGCCTCACAGTCCTCCTCTCGTCGGACCCCTCGGTTCTCCTTCGCGATTCTGCAGCCCTTCTATCTGCCCATTTACCGACCTCAATGGGATCCAAAAACAGGTATACCCTGCTCTGATACATGATCCGGAGCCTGGCTGGAAAGATTATTGTGTGCGGTACTCCCAGCTCCCCCAAGACTCATCTCACACCATCAAATTTTTTCTCCGTTGCCTCGTTGCATAGCTGATGTCGGGAAAGATATGAACCTGAGAGTCCCCTTGATACACTGGAGCTGTTCTGCGGGCAAGTCTGAGAATTTTGTCTCTAGCCACCACACCTGAAGTAACCATCATAAGGTACGGGGGTCCTCCGTATTTTATGAATGACAATGCGGTGCAACTCGATAGATTTTTTTGTATTTCCCATGTATTTGCTGGAGCTTCTGGATTCATTTTTTCAGATAACCATTCCTGCATTTTCAGGACCAGATGGTCCCCTCGAGCCTCGGAAAACCTACAATCCAGATATTGCCCCCAAGCTTGATTTTCAAGAGCTTCCAAACGTGCCTCAAGGTGTTGGTTTCTTTATTAAGCAAGGTGGTCGGCCTGGTCGAGGCCTTTGCCTGCTCACAGACCTCCTTAAAATCATTTTTAAGCCCATCTACTGCTTTCTCAACAATTAGGACCCGGATGTTAAAGTCATACACTTTCTGACTGAGTGTAGAAACTGATGCTATTAAAGTCTGAAGTTTATGGCCCAAGGTGTTAATAGTTTCTCCTGCATCAGCTGTTCCTCGATTAATGTGACGTCCTCTGCTCTCCCAAGTCCTGCTGTTCCTTCACTTTTTCCAGCCCCTCCAGGCGTCTTATCTTTCTTGGGATTACCCAAGTTGGCAAATTTTGGGTCGCTCTTCACAGTACAAAGGTCAAAAAACCTGTGGGAAGCTTCTAAATAGGAGATTTAAACAGATTTTCTCCTCTCGATGTGTAAGCTATAAAAAGATACTGCATGCTGCTGGGGCTCCACAGCGCCCCCCGATCTATAGCTGTTAATAAAGGATTCCAAATTTTTGCAAAGGTTTGACCACAACCCCGAGCCAGGTATTGGGCCCTCTCCAGTAGCATGCAGGATTTAAGATTATTTGCCCACTGCTGTATAGTAGGGGCTGAAGAGGACATCCAGGACTGGGCCATAGTTTTACGCCATTAATCAGGCAAGAGACCAAAGGAGGCCGGCCTGCTTCATACCCGGATGATGGGACTCTGCACCCAATATAAATTCCAATGGACTTTTAGGAGGGCTAAAGCCCAACACCCCTGCCATCAATCTATGCATCTCAAACCAGAAGGGCACCACCCTAGGACATGTCAGTGCTAAGTGCAGAAAATCCCCAGTGTCACTTGTGCATTTCGGGCAGGTATCTGGTCTAGACGGGTCCATAGCATGCAGTTTCACAGGAGTGACATATGCTCTGTGCATAAAGTTAAACTGCATCTACCTAAGCTTGTTACTCTTAGAGCAAATAATGAAGTGCTTATTTGTTCGCTGCCAAACGTGCTCTCATATGACAGTGCCCAAATCCCACCCCCATGTCTCCCAGAGATCTCCCAAAGGACAGGTCATAGCACCCATCGGCATCTTGTAAAATAATGTCAGGGGTTTGGCAGTGGACTGTGGCCTAAGGAGTTCCTCTTCTATAGGGGGGAGAGAGCACCCCATCCTCCAGATCTGTCAAGGAATGTCCCCAACCTACTTCTAATCTTAAGATAAATAAAAAAGTCTCCGGAGGGGATCCCCACTCATTTCTTACTTGTTGGAAACTAATCATCCCGCTCCCTTCATATAGCTGACAGACTGCTGTCAGGCCCTTCTTCCGCCATGCTAGGAGTCTCTGTAGTAGCATCACCAAGCACTGACCCTTCAGTTTCATTGTAGCTATGAGGTCTGTATTAGGGGAAGGGACAGCACCATGACCAATCAACGAATACTTTTTCCTCCAAGCCCCCAGTGTAGATGCCGTGCATGAGTTGGATACCTCCACACCTTCTTCTGGCCACAAGGCCACCGCCAGAACTCCCTCTCTTAGTGTGCCTAGAAGACCTTCCTCCTCCAACCCCAGCCAGCTTGGGCCATCATCCTGCTCCCCCATCGGCAGAAAGGCTAACTGTGCAGCTAAATAGTACCAGTAGAAGTTGGGAAGCCCCAGGCCCCCTCCACTTTGGGGAAGAGATAGTACTGTTCTTTTAATACAGGCAAGCTTGCCTTTTCATAAGAATCTGTGTAGAATTGCATTCACCAGCTTAAAATGGGCCCTGGGCAATGGAATGGGTATAGATTGATACAAGTATAGGCACCTCGGGAGGATCGCCATTTTAACTACACTGACCCTCCCAATTAAAGATTGGGGGAGACCCATCCACCTCTCACATTCCTCCGATATTTTGTGTAAGAAGGGTCTATAGTTCAGGGTGTACACTTGAGTAAACCGAGCAGAAATTGTAACTCCTAGGTACTTCTAGCAATCCACCATCTGCAGCCCACCCCAAGTTCGCTATCAGATCTTGTTGATCAAGTCTGCCCAATGGCAAAAGTTCGCTTTTGGTCCATTTGACCTTATGGTCCGACAAAGAGCCATACTCCCCCATTATTTGATGCACCATGGGTAGATCCACCGTGGGATAATGTAAGTAAAGCAGGAGAGAGCCAGTGTACAGTGCCAACTTATGCTCCCAACTGTCCTCCACTAGCCCCCTCATTCCTTTGTGGGACCTTATCGCTGATGCCAATGGTTCTAACGATAATACATACAGGAGAGGTGACAAGGGACATCCCTGGCGGGTCCCTCGTCCAAGCTCAAAAGGGGAGTTCAAAGCGCCATTAACTGCAATTTGAGCACCAGGCCTACTGTATAATGTTTTAATCCAGGATCCAAAATGAAGACCCAAGCCGACCCTCATTAATGTTTCAAAGAGGTCCCCCCACTCCACACGGTCAAAGGCCTTTTCAGCATCAATGGCCAACATAACCGCATCGTGCTTACCAACCTTAGATGACCACCTGTGGGCAATGTTCAGGGTGCACCTTATGTTGTGTTTGCCTTGATGCCCTTTGACAAAACCCGTTTGATCAGCACGAATTAACTGGGGCAGGAAACTCTCCAACCGAGATGCTAATGATTTTGCCAAGATTTTATAATCGTCAGTAAGTAATGAGATCGGCCTGTAGAAACATAGAATTTGACGGCAGATAAGGATCGCTTGGCCCACCCAGTCTGCCCATTTCCCTACCTAATGGATAAGTTGCAGATCCTAGTTAACCAACAGCCTACTTCTTCCTACCCCCACCCCTTAGAATTGCCTTACGACTGTCCCATGCATGCCTGAATTCCACCACTGTTTTTGACTCCACAACCTCCTCCGGAAGGCCGTTCCATGCATCCACAACCCTCTCTGTGAAAAAATACTTCCTTACATTACCTCTGAGCTGCAACCACTCTATCTTCAAATTGTGCCCCTTGTTTTTGCACACCTCTTTTCTGAAAGATGCTACCCTCTTGGACTTTGTTGATTCCCTTGAGGTACTTGAAAGTTTCTATCATGTCCCCCTCTCCCTCCTTTCCTCGAGGCTATACATATTAAGCTCTTAAGTCTTTCTTCATATGTCTTCTGGTGGACCCTGCACCATTTTGGTTAGCCTCTTCTGGACAGTCTCCATCCTGTTTATGTTTTTAGGAGACTGGGTCTCCAGAACTGCATGCAGTACTCAGATGGGGTCTCACCAGCTGTCTGTACAGAGGATAACACCTTCCTGTTTTCTACTGGTGATGCCTCCCTATACATCCCAGTATTCCCCCCCAGCCCTCCTTATTGCCTTTCACACTGCTTGCCCACCTTTAAGTCATCTGATATGACTACCCCCAGGTCCCTTTCCCTTTTTTGTTGTTGTTAGTATCTCACCCCCATTGTGTACTCTTCCCCTGGGTTTTTGTTTCCCATGTGCATTACCTTGGGGAGTCTGTCTGGGCCCAGCACCTTGCTACCTTTAAGAGACCTAATAGCCTGGCTTAATTCATTTTTAGTGAGGGGTGCATTCAGATGCAAGGCCTGACCTGAGGTTAGTGCTTTCAGAGGAGTCTGAGCAAAGAAAGATTCCATCCTTTGTGGACACAGGGCACCCTGTGAAGTGTACAGTCTTTTATAAAAGTCCCCAAAGGCCTGGCCATTACCCTGTCCATCCATCCTTAGAACACCAGCCTCATCATGTATTCTACCCACCAGCCTTTCCCCCTCCCTTTTACGAAGCTGCCAGGACAAATATTTGCCTCACCCCCACCGTCCCTGTCAAAATAAGCCCCTGAATTAGCCAGGAGAATGGTTCTCACCAGTTTGACACTATTAAGGGTACTGAATTTCCATTTGAGCTTCTGCAGGACTCTATACAGAGTGGGTGTAGGCCTGTTCTTATGTACCCATTCACATGCCTCAATTTTAACTTCCAAGTGCTTCAAGTCTAGATTGGCTGACTTGCCTGCCTGTGTAGTATATGCTATAGAGTACCCTCTCACGAAGGCTTTTAGAGCCTCCCATCTGATACCATGGGAGGTATCTCCCCTTCGATTAAAAGTCAGGAACTCTTGAATAGTAGCGGCAGCCCCTGTAAGATACCCACTATCCTTATATACCGGGTTCTTATACTGGGTGTAGAATGGTAGAAGACTTTTAGTCCATATAAAACCGTTCCCCACATTAGTGGGCACATTTCAACCTTTTGTCCATTACCATTTGATCAATTCTTCTTTTTTGAATTACATTATTGATTTACTAGCCACTACTTCTTTTGGTAAGGTGTTCTATATTCTTCCAGATCTGTTAAAAAATGAACAGTATATTTGCCGACCCGGTGGCGCTGAGGGCTCAGGCATTGGATGCCTTACCTCGCAGCACGCCAGTGACCCGAGTTTGGGAACAAGCTCGCTAGTGGAAGCTAGGAGTGGCGCGGGCTCGATGGGGCCGCACAGGTCAAGGTGGGGAGAAAGAAGTCATATAACCGGGCCGCATGCGGCCTCCATGCACATGTGCTCTACCTCTGGGGCTCCTGGTCGATAACCGGAGGCAGAAAATGACAGTGGCAGCAGGATCATGACCGACTCCCCACAGGCTCCACTCCGGGTACAAGGTAGCGCCAGCTATTCCAGGGCTTGGGGAGGGTGCGGTCGAATGGGGCAGCCGACCGAGAGCTTTAAATAGAAATTAAAAAAAAAACATGAATAGTATGCCCTGTTATTTTTCACTGTTTCTAGTTTAATTTGCATTCCATGTCCTCTTAGTCCTCTTGGTTCAGTCTGAAGTTTCAATCCTATTTCCTTCACTAATTCTTTATCATTAATAATTCTGTATAAAGATAATAAATCACCTCTGCATCTTCTCAGTTCCAAGGAGAACAGGCAAGTTCTTTTCAACCTTTCTGGGTACCCATAATTTCCTAATTTTCCCATCATTGTTGTGAACCTCTGTACTGTCTCAAGTCTCTTAATTTCTCCTTTTCTATAAGGACTCCACAACTGTGACCCGTAATCCACGAAAGGTCTCACATGCGTCCTATATACAGACAATAAACAGTCAATTGATTTATTCACAAAACTGCGTTTTATATATTTCAACATGTAATTAGCTTTTTGTATAATGTGTGTCCTTTGTTTGCCAAACTCAGTCAATTATCAATAATTACCTCACAGTCTCTTTCCTCCTCTACCTCTTGTAATTCCTCCCCATTCAGCATATATGTGCTTTTTTAATTAGATCTCCCCAGATACATCACCCCTGATTTGTTTAGGTTAAATCTCATCCTATTTCGGTCTGCCCAATTCTCAATCATTTCTAAATCCATTTTCATTGATCCCCGTTGTTCCTGTGTATCAACAAGTCCCCCTACTTTTATGTCATCAGCAAATTTGGCAATCTGAATAGTAATGCCATGATGTAAATAATTTATATACAAAGAAAATAGAATCAGCCCAAGCACCAATCCTTGCAGAACACCATTCATCACTTTTATAGGTTCTGAAACTTCCCCTGTAATTCTAACCCTTTGTGTTCTATTTCCAAGCCAATTCCTTATCCAAGTAACAATACGGCTATCTAATCCCATACTGGCTATTTTTTCTATCAATTTATCCTGTGGCACTTTATCAAAAACTTTCTGAAAATCGAGGATCATTATATCCGTTGGTATGTTTCTGCTAACTTTTCTATTTATATCCTCATAAAGACACAGATGGTTAGTAACACAGGATCTGTTCCTCTTGAATCCATGTTGTTTTTCATCTATACATCCCAGTATCTCAAGATTTTTGTCTATTCTAGTTTTTAATATACTTTCTGCTATTTTGCTCAGAATCACTGTCAGGCTCACGGTCTATAACTGGACATCTCTAACCTATCTCCTTTTTAAAATGGTACCACAAAAGCCTGCCTCCAATCCTCTGGGACATCTCCTGTTGTAAATGACTGATTAAACATAGTTATCAATATTTCAGTTATTAATGGTGCTATTTCATTAATGTATTTCGGATGTATTTGGTCTGGACTCACAGATTTATGTATCTTTAATTTATTCATTTTCTCTACTTCATCCCTAGTTACTAACAAATCAGGTATCTGATGGTTGTTATTAATATTAACATTCTTCGCCTCTCCATTAGTTTCAAATACTTAAGCAGTAAGGGATCCAACCGCCACTGACTGACCACTGGCGGGGAATCTTCCGAACCCAGCTCCATCATAACAGACACGTGGTCAGATAGCAGTATGGGGGAGTAAGAGGCACCCTTAACTGAGGAGACCAGAGAGTGGCTAACTAATAGCCTATCCAACCTGGCATATGAACCATGAACATGGGAGTAGTGGCTATAGTCCCTCCTGGTGGGGTATACATGGCACCAAATATGCACCACTCCACTGTCCCTCTCCAACTCTGCCAGAGCCAGGGCGTTCTTAGAAAAAGGGATGGGCGTGGTGCTGGAGCAGTCCAAGACAGTGTCTGCAATGCAAATGAAGTCACCCCCCACGATCCACGGACCCAGCCATTTTGTTATCTCAAGGGCCACTTTTTGGAAAAATTCTGGCTGCTCTAAGTTTGGGGAAGAAATCGACCCCACTGAAACCTGACCCTTCCCTGGTATTTGTATCCTGGCCATGGCAAATCTCCACGAGCTGTCCACCATTTTATCCAGCACCTTCACCCAGAACCCTCGGAAACAGAAGGCTGTCCACGGGCCTTGGTTGAAAAGGTGGAGATACCCAGGTTCTCCCTAGTGATGCTCCCGTCCAAGCCGCCTCCCTCAGACATATGCGACTCTGCAGCATAATCAGCTGCCACTTAGCTCTCTTAACCTCTATTTGAAATTCTTTCTATCACAAATTTCAGATTATTAATATTCCACGTCATGTATTTTTATAGTATTATCCATTATCCCATGACAAACCCAAGCATTTCCAAGTTGATCCCCAACACATGTGCCAATGTAAATGAGTAATCCGAACACAGCATCCAACTGGTTTTAATACCCCAGCCCCCCTTTAAATCCAACTAAACTAGGAAGCAAACCCCTCTGAGTGCCCGAGGCCCACACAGTGCATCTTTGATTCCAAACCAGATCGGTGCCCTCTCCCACCCATTAAACTAAGAACAACCCCAGCTTTTAATTCTAAAATAAACCCCCAACTCCGATCGGGTCAAACAGGATCCAATCCAGCTTCCCACAGAAACCAACAGTGAACATTAAAACTTTGAGCAACAACATTCCATCAAGTTGATGGGCACGCCAAGAAAAGTTAAATATTTATATGCATTGTTCCGAGACCCACTTAAGAGTGTTACGGTGCACCTTTGAAAACTAAAATCATGTTCTTGGAGCAGTCTTTACCCGTTAGAAAATAAAAGATAAACGTCGGACTGAAACTCCAGCCCCTGCACATACAAGCGCAGCTTAACTGGAAATAAAAGTACTGTATTAACAGATGTAGTCAGTCACCAAATGGCATCAGGCTAAGTATAACACCCAACCATGGCAAAGCCAAAGGCGGGAAACGCAACACAAAGATACAATTTCAAAATCAAAAAGCCAGTAGATCACATTGCAGCATATTTTGAGTGAGTCCTCACAAGAAAAGTATTTCAGGTTTTGGGAGTGTCGATGGAAAAATCCTTGGTGACTAATTCAAGCCCTGCTGCTACCCTGATCCCTAGATCAGGTCTAGTCAGGTAGTTTGTTCTCCTAAGCATGGCACAAATAACTTCAGCCACTTACCAGACAATGATTATGCCCAAAGACAGCATTACAAGCATACAATACACTTGACTAATCAGGGCCCACATCCCAGATTTTATGGCCAAGCTGCACCGTGGACAGTCCTGGATCAACCACCCTCACATCTAAATAGGATCACCAGCAATTGAAGATCACTTATCTGCCTCCCGATCATCCGCTGCAAGGCCCTCTCTGCTCCTTCAAACCTCTTCCTCTACCCAGCATGAAGCCTTCCTAGGGCAGGTGAACTACTCTGGAGCACTGCCTGGGCAGTCGATGCGGAGCTTAACCGGATACAAAAAAGCAAACTATCACACCATTTTAAACAGTCTGGCCTTCACGTTATTAAACTGCTGCCTTCTGGCGTGCAACTCCCTGCTGTAATCTTGGAAAACTGAAATTGTTTTATTTTTGTATCTGATAGAGCCTTCGCCTTGGCAACCTTTAAAATGGCCTCCTTTTCTGTGAACATGGGTACTTCACAGAGGCAATGTCATGGGCAGTTGCCCAGTTTAGGAGGGGCCATCTCTCTGTCTTGCTCCACCTCACATTGTGACAGTTCCTGCAGGGAGCCCTAGGTTTTCCACAAGCTATTCGTGGAGGCCTGTTGCTGAATTCTTGCTCTCAACACCTTCCGGAGGCTTATGATGCGAGATTGGATCTCCTCGACCGTTCCCCTGATCATCTTCTTGTGCTGCCAATTCTGCCATAGCCCTCCGCAAGGAATCTCTATCCCTGGATATGGCAGCAAGGGTGTCCTCCAATTCTCCAACTCAGTGCTCAAGCTGAGATATTTGCTCCATATGCGTCGCCAAGGTCTCAGACAAGCCCGTTACCACTGACTGCATCTGAGTAATCTGAGCTGTAGTGTTTGCAAATCCAGTCTTCATAGCATGCTGGATTTGCAGTAAGGTTGCAGGAACTGTTGCAAGGGTATTTTCTAGGTCTGCCATTTCCCCACTTGAATCAGCTGGCTCCAGCCCCTCCGTCGGTTGCTTAGGCCCACTCCTCCGTTCCTTCGGTGGTTCAGAAAAGGGGAAACTTAATTTTGATTGCTTATTCTGTTTTTTTCCCAGATGCTGTTCGACAAGCACAGGTTGTGAAGTGTAAATTCGTACCAAAAAGCTGTTGCGGGTCTCAGAAGGTACGATTTAAACGGAGTGCCGAGCAGAGCTTAGCTACACTGCGTCCTCCATGTTACAGCGTCAGCCAACACAGTTCCCCCTGCTCTCTTTTTATGGTCGAGGGTTTGGAGTAAGTGCTCAACCTCCTTATATGTAATTTGGTAAAAACTGAAATGTTTTGAAGCATTTCGTGTTGCACTTAGGCTGTGGAATGGTGGGGGTATATGTCACCAACTAGGTTACATGAGAAGACTCAAATGGGTTTACAATTTTTCACCTGTTTTTCAAATCCTGCCTTACAAATGAGGGGTAATTTTATTTTCCACTGCTCAACAAAGTTGGTGTCTGAGGTGACACTACGTAGCACAAATAATACCCTGTTCATGAGTGTAGGCAGGCATACTCCATGATGTGCAATTTTATTTAAGGAGGGGTAGCAAATAGGCTCTGAACTAGTTCCTTTTTCCATGAAAACTAACAAAGAAAATACTGAACCTTTCTTTAATTTTATTCATAGGAGTCAAAACTAGAAGAACTGGTCACTAATACTCTCTTTGCATCCCAAGGACAATACAACTTTACAGGCTGTGGGCTGGTATGTGGGTGTCTTAAGGAACAATGCATGGCACTTGTATTTACTCATGCATGGCAACAAACACTGTCATGAGATATAAAAAGTTGTATTTATTGTGTCAAATGAGGCAACACACATGGTCCTGGTGTACATTTGTATATTGTCTGGCTACACCGGGTGGGGTGGGGGTTACTCACCCTAACAAGGGGGGTCAGGTAGCAGTGAGTCTACTTGCTGTGCAGATCTGAAATCCCTGGCTACACCTCTATCCGTGTTATCCTGCTTGAAGAAGTCCCGTGATAGCTTTTTTTTTTTTTTTTTTTTTTTTAAACTCTTGCATTTTTATCCAGACCTTCATGTATGCATAAATGTTTGCCACACTGATGTTATTTGCTATAACTAGCCCCATGGGCTTATAACAGATAAGGTATTTGGAATCAGGTGTTTTTACAGATCCTTTTGGTTACATTCCATAAAGCCAACACACTGGGTCCAAACAAGTACTGGTCAAACAGCGTTCTAGTGCACAGAGCTTCCAGACACCGATCACACTAATTAAAAGAAAAAAGTGGCCTCAGCCTTCTACCCTACATCAATTTATAAGGCAGAGCTCAAATAGTAGCAGTAGTAGTCTTATTTTTAAGGCACCCTAATACAGATTAAACTTCAGTGCAGGCACAAAAAAAAATACAGATACACAACTAATACTGTATTAAGATATACACAATATAAATATAAACCATAAAACAGCATCAATCACTAAGTTAGCCAACAGCCACTGGGCCATTATATATCATCAAATGCTTCCTTAAAAAGGTAGGTGTTAAGACCTCTTCTGCAGGCCTTCTTCATGGCCCTGGGAAGCAAGTTCCACAAACTGGGACTGACCAGTTCAAAGGCCTGATTCCCAGCCGATTTTAGCCCTGCCCTGGGACAAGAAAGCAGGCCCACCACAGGGGAGCGGAGAGGACTGGTAATAAGACAGGAGCTCTGCCAAATGGCTTTGTCCCAACTCATGTAGGGCCTTGTCAATTAGTGACCTAACCTTAAAGGTGATACACCATCGCAATGGCAGCCAGTGCAGTGTGCGGAGTACTGGAGACACATGACATGACCGTGCACAATAAAAAGCAGTTGAGTCCCACGTGGTGTTTCCGAGGCCGTCTCCCCCACCCCATCTGGTTAATCTTTACTATGGCTGCTCTGCTCTACAGAATCCCAGATGCAGTATATCAGGAATGGAACCCTCTGTTTAAGATCCTGCTATGGCACAAGTGGAGCACACTGTGCCCCTCAGGGCCTCCCTGCACAACTGATTAACTATAAAATATCTATTTGGTCCTGGCTGTAACCTCACTTTACCTGAGCACCAACTCTTACAAGGGTCACATTCAGCAGGAACAGTAACTGAGTTGAAGAGCCTTCAGTTAGCAGAGCATGTAACAGCCAGCACAGAGGCATAGTTTCTACAGCTCTGTCAATCTGTAGTCATCCGAGGACGCCTGTTGTAACTAAAATTGAGGCAACCACTAGAGTTGTTCTCAGAGGTTTAAAGGTCAACAAACATGTTTTTGGACCAAGGCTGCAGGAGTCGATATACAATTTTGTTTCTAGATTTTCCATATCATTGTCACTGGGAAAAGATCATCTCTAGCAGAAATCCTCTCTAGCTGTAAGGTTTGGTATCAAAGATCCCTGCTGCAGACAGGCTGCCCAGTGTCCTAGGAGACGCGGTTTAGTAGTTTCCAGTGCTTTTCAATCCGTCGCAAGAGCCACAGGGATGAACAGGAGGGGGTAGCTGTATTGGTGTGGTGAGCTGGTCTCGGCGCATGTTGTCACTGAGCTGACCAAGGTGGTCAAGGTGCACTCCCTGAAGGTGATGGTGAGGAGGCTGACTGCTACACACTGACTGTACAGCAGGAGTGATGGAGTGAACACCATCTATGATGACTACTCATCCTACGAGGGGTAGTTCAGGAGATGCCAGATCTCATCCGAAGTAAGAAGGGGCCTGGCTGTAGGCACACGTAAACAGCTGTCAATGCTACTGCATCCAAATTTTTCTGTTACTGTTTTTTTTTTTTGGTTCTTTTTTGCAATATGTTTAGCGTAGTTATAAACATCTGCATCACATAACAGTTAAGTGGAACACTCTCACAGCACGATATGTCTGGCTGCTTTTTAATGAATGTAGTGGCAGTATCTTTAACCATAAAGAAATAGCCTTGCATCTTACTACCCAGCAGCAGGAGGGAGGACTTTTCATTAGGGCTGGTTTGCATAGCAGATCAGTTCCTTCTGTGGTCGAAGTCAGGAAGTGTTTTTAAGCTGTCCCACTGTAATGCACTGGAGGCCAGGACATGAGTTGCTAAACACGTGGATGAATCTACTGACCACTGGTTGCTACTGGCATCTGCAACAAACTGGAACCATGCCACTGGCTGCACCACCCACAGTGTGGCGAACCTCTCGAGAATGTGGTGGCAAAGCACTTGTGAATGTCACTAATTACTTTACTTGAAACAACTCCAAACCTTTGCAACTGTCCACCTACTTTTCAAATCCTATTTTACAACTGTGTGGGGTAATCAATTATTTTCCACTGCTCAACAAAGTCAGTGTCTGAGAGGTGACACCATGTAATAACAATCCCTCACCCTGATAGAGGAAAGTCTCCCAATAACTTTTACAATAATCCTTGTGTTTTCACTGAGGAACAGCATGTATGAATAAATGTTTTCCACGCTGATTTTTTTTTTTTATATAATTGTCCCCCGTGAGTTTATAATAAACAAGGGATACGCAGAGGCATGACTCAAAATATGCATTTGATCTTCAAGTGTGAGGGGGCAGGATTATAACTCCTGAGTGGCAGAGCCACAAGTGTTATGAAAGTTTTGCCCTCCCACATGTGATGATAAACTGCATATTCTGAGTCACACCATGGCATATGTGATTTATACATCAGTTTTTCTAGTTACAGCTTTTAAATCTGCTGTTTGTATAAACACAGTAATAAAGATGTTTAAAGGCAGAAAAAGGCCCAATTGTCTATCGAGACTGCCATATACCTGCGTACATCCACAGCCAGCCTAACGCTGACCAGAGCTTGTCTACCGATGGCCCTGACTTATTTTAACACCCCATCCCTAGTCCACTCACCCTCTTCCCTTGACTGCCGGGCCTCCCTCCTTTCGTCTGGGCTATTCCCCTGTGCCTATCCCACCTGTCTGAAGCCAGCATGATGATCACTTCTTCTGGCATCACACTGCATCTCTCCACAACCCTTTCTGTACAGACCTGCCTTACATCCCTTTTAAAGCTTCCCCCATCAGTTTCCATTCTTAACCTCTTGTTACCGTGTCCTTGCTTCTTGTGAACCGGGCACTTCTGTCTGTTTTATTGATACTCCATAATTACTTAACGGTCTCTATCATGTCCCCCTGTCTCCTGGCCTCTGGTGCATACTGAGACTGTCCATCCTCTCCTCATACGTCTCCTCCCACTGCCCATAAATCAGCTTTGCTGCCCTCATCTGAACAGTTTCCAAGAGGTCCTGGTCCTTCTTTGGGTGTAGGCTCCAGAACCGTGCATAGCACTACAGCTGAGATCTCACAAAGGATCTGTACTGGGGCAGAATCGCCTCTTTCTGTTTGAGAGCAAACCCCTTCCTATGCACCCCAACACCATGCTTCCCCTTCCTGTGGCATTCTGGCATTGGGCATGGGGCTTCAGATGGTAAGTAAAGATGCACCAAGTCCCTTTCCTCCAACACCTGGCTCCACCCTCGCTCCCCCAATGAGTACTCTGATTTTGGATATCTTTTGCAAATATGCAAGAGTTTACACCTTTTGTCATTACAATTAAGCTGCCATATGTTGGACTACTTTTTCAGTCTGTCCAGGGCCAATTTCCTTCCTCGTATTCCTACCCTCTATCCACCGTGCCTTCAATTTAGGTATAATCTGCAAAGAGACTGCTTTTACCCTGGATTCCCTCCCCTATTTTGCAGATGAATATACTGAAAAAGACTGGCCCCAGCCCTCCAATATGAGGGGAGGGCAGCCAATTTCCTCATTACCGGTATTTTAGGGGAAATGCCTTAGATAGAACTGTCTCTTTGATTTCAATGGCCTCAGTACTGTACCAAGTGTCTGATCTCATTAGTATTGTAAAACCTGCTCTCTGATTGGTTCAGTATACCACTGTGATAAAACAAACTCTTAATATATCCAGTGTAACAAAACAAAACACAAAATATCATGCTATCTAAAAGTTAGCTACAAAGACATTGCTTATTACAAAAGAGTATTATACTGAGGTAACGGACAAACAACATTCTAGTATGTGGAGCTTCCAGATGCCAATTACATGGATTTATTATAAAAGGGGACCATAGCCTCCTACCTTACACAAATTCTCTGGGCAGAGACCATATAAAAAACAGCCGAATTACAAGTGGGGTTTCTGAGGCTGCCACCCACTACCCCATCTGGGTTACTCTTTAAGCTGTGCCACACACAGTGCCTGCTCCACTCTATGGAACCCCACATACATCTCAGAGGAAGTTGGAGCCAAATCCAGCACACCACTTTGCTGACGTGATGGTGTTCTGGGAAACTGGGGAGGGTTCCTTTTTACAGCGGCATGCTGGCATCAACGGCACACCACTTACTGATATTCTGCGATGCTTTCATGCCTGAAAACACAGGGTGGTGCTACTGAAATGCCAATGTTCCATCAGATTATCACTCTGTAGTATTATTTAGTTGACTGCTGTAAAATCCTTCCAGAACAGCAATTATATTAACAACAAAACCGATGCATAATCAGATGAAACACTGGAATTTTAACTAGAACCACCTTGCCAGCATCTCAGAATGTTAGCACAGCATGCTACTTAGAGCTTCTACAAAGAAATACAGAATTTGACAGCAGATAAGGACTGTTTGGCCCATCCAGTCTATCCATTCCTCCCTACCTACACAATTACCGCAGACTGTACCCGATCTACAGCTTTTTCTCCCTCCCTTCTTCCTTTCCACTATGATTCCCTTCTGCTTATGCCATTCACTTCTGAACCCCACCACTGTTTTCACCCTCACCACCTCTGTTGTAAGGCTGTTCCAAGAATTCACCACTCTTTCTGTGAAAAAAATACTTCCTCACATCTCTCCTGAATCTAGCCTCCTCCAGCTTCACAGCACATCCCCTTGTTCTTGAGCTCCTTTCCTTCTGAAAATACTTCCCTCCTGTACCTGATTTACCCCCATGAGGTATTTAAAGAACATTCCCCCCCAACCCCACCACCACCAACTCTCTGCGACCCAGAGTCAGTTATTTTTCTACAACCCCCAGTCAACTGCAGGCAGGCAGACTCAAGAGTGATCAAATCATCTGCATGAGACATTGGCCTGTATCTATTCATGTGATTACCGCAGGACTGAATGATGTACCGTGTGTGACATGCTAGTCACACTGCTAGTGACAGGCGGTAGTGATCCAACTGCAGCTTCAACTTCAGTCCCTCCCCTCTCCCCACTGCCTGCCCAGGATAATTAATTCAATTGTACCATCCACAGAAAGCACACGGTATAAATCACGAAAAAAAAAAAAAAAAACAGGTGAGGTTCTTGAGGCTTCCATGCCACCCTGTGTTAATCTTTAATGTGGCTCTGCCCCGCTACAGGATCTCAAGTGCATTGGGAGTAGAATCCTCTCTTCATGATCATGGGTGCACTCTTTTTCCCACCATATACATTTTCTTCCCGTTCAGAAGTCAGCCCTGGCAGAGATATACCGTGTTCTCAGGGATATACCACGATCAGGCCGAGGGGTCCCAGCCACAATATAGACAGCTACCGGGTGTTGCTCCCATGGACGTTCTCCCCATCGATGACTGTGTCGGCTGTATGCACGCAGAGATTACCTCTGCAGCAGGAGCAACAGCCAAGGCCCAGCTGCAAGGATAACTGTGGCAGAACTTGTTGCCAACTCTCCCTGGCAGAGTCGTACTGCCAGGCAGTGGCTGGTTCGGCCTGGCCTGCCTCACAACATGACATATGAGCTCACTCCTGAACCTGGGTCATCTGTGCAGCAGCACAGCATGCTGCTGCAGGGGCCAGCATGCCAAGGGCAAGTATGCTCAGCAGTGGCAGGAGTCTGGTGATTGGCGTGAGTTTGCTAACCCAAACACAATACCCACACGTCCAAAAGAGCCAGGCACTTGAGGATAAAAACTCAAACTGGCAAAAATGAACAGTACTAACTGTTCCAGAAAAAAGTTTTTTTTAATTCCAGCATAAATACACAGTGTGAAAGAGCGAGTGATTAAAACTCAGCTACACTAACACCTCTGGCACTTTGACCATAGTCTTCGTCGGCGGGGCAGGGTCAATGTGACTGATACAGTGCCCTGCCCACTGACGAAGACTAGGGTTGAAGCATTGGGGGTATTAGTGTAGCTGAGTTTCAATCACTGTTTTTTTTTTTTTTTTTTCACACTGGGCACCTATGCTGGAATAAAGAAACTTTTTTTTTTTTTAACAATTCCTAGTACTGTTCGTTATTACCAATTTGGTTTCTCTCCTCGAGTGCCTCTCTCTTTTGGACTTGCTGCCACAGGACCACTAGGCAGACACCTGGAGGTGCTCTTCAACAACTCAGACAAAACAAATTACTTTAGTATCAGTTATATATATTCCAAGCTGTTTTAATAATAGAATTTATCATGGAGTCTCTATGCTGTTGCATACCAAAAAAATGAATTTTCTGATCCAAGTTGTCAGGCTAGGCCAAGCTATCAGTCTGGGCTGCTGTAGGTGTCCGGGTTGTGATGTAACATGAGCAAATTCTACACACATCTAGATTAGTTGTCACTCATTTGTTTCCACTGTGCTAAGAGAGTTTGTTGCTGATTCCTCACTGTAAGTGCTATACTGATCGTTAGGGCCGGTCTGTGTTGCAAACCAGTTCCTACACTTAGCAACGTCCATAAGAGTTTCGTATCTGTCCCACTATGAAGTACTGAGGGCCAGGACATCAGCTGCAAAACGAGTGGATGAGTGGCTGCGTTAGTCATCAGCAGACAGCCACAGTGGTGTGCAAAGGGGCTTTGCTGGCCACTGCAGGGTGAGTGGTACACCACTAGATTACCAAGGATATCAATATTGGAGCATACTGTCAGGATAGGTGTATTGCACTACCCGGTAAGTCCTACGGTGGACTGTAACAGGGAGATTGGAGCAGTTGTGGGGCCCACTAGACTGCCAGCCTATTCATATACCCTATCTCTGGCAAGCTGGAATTAGCTATAGCCTAATTAAGCTTGTAATTACTTATGATATCCTAGACGGGAGTACAACTGACATACCCTCATTTAAATACCTTGGTGTCTGGCTTCTCCCAGCACGTAGACGCCCTGCCATCCACAAAAAACACCACCCCATGCTCGGTGCCCTTTATAGGAACAAAAGCTGCATCCTTATACCTGCTCACCGAGATACCATCTCTAAGATAATCTTCCCCATCTTTGATTGTGGCGACATTGTCTACCGTGCTGCTCCTAAGTCCACCTTGGCCAGACTAGACCCCCCTCCTCTTCCACTCCTTCTGCCGTTCTGCCTTGGTTTGTCCTCCCTGTACTTACCACTGTTCTCTATACTCTGCTCTTTCCCTCCCCCCCTTGGTAGATCGCCACCGAACCCACTGCGACTCCATTTCTAAATTCTGGCTGGCTTCACTCCCCCCTTATCTCAGCTCGCAACTCTCCCCTATGCCTCCCTTCTCTTACTCTCGCTCTATAACTCAGCCTATCGCTCCCTACTATTCCCTTATCGGTAATCCCATGTTGGACAGAATGCTTTCTCTTTCTGCTTTCCTAGTATCTGGAACTCTCTTCCCCCAACAGTTCGCTCTGCCTCCTCCAAATGCTCTCTTTCCTCACTACTCCAAGCCCACATGGCTTCCTCCTGCAAATGCCCACTGCCCAATGTCCTGCCTCCTCACTTTTCTCTTTCCCTACACTCTACCTATTCCCAAGCTCCTACACCTCTCTGCACCTCCTATTTCCCACTACTAACCTCTACACTCATCCTCTCCCCCATCTCAAACCCACCCTTCCTCTACCCTCCTATCCCTCCTTCCCTTCAACCCTATCTCCTCCCCTTCCTCTCCACTCCATTATTACCTCAACCCCATTCCCATTCTTCCAGCATCCACTTCTTCCTCCCCGCTACCTTCTCCACTCACCTCCCCCTCTCCTTATCCTTTCCCCAGCAATTTATCCCCACTCCTGATATAATTAATGTGTATTGTCATTAATTATGCCAATACAATACAGTACTATGTATTACTGTATTACTGTACATTGCTGTGCCCTTTGCATTATCATATTACTGCGTTTTCTACTTGTTACTATGTACTTATCCCCTCCCCCCTTCCCCCAGGACATATCTGGAAACAAGCTTTATAGCTTAGTATGTCTTTCCTGGTAAATATCTTTCAAATAAATAAACAGTTTATTTAATGAGCAAAAGATTTTTTTGGGGGGAGGGGGGTACCACTAGTCTACCAAGGATATCGAGTACAAGTACAAGGTACTGGGATCAGATGTGGAAGGGGGTTACCTCTGACACCAGGGATTTACTTTTTTACACCGTAGTACTAGCATCGGGGTGAAAGGCGGGGTTACCAGGGTAAATAAGTTTACTTACAACAGGACATCTACAAAAATGCCATCACGAGTATAGGCTCATTTCCAACTGTGTCCTATATGTTCATATATATCTCTATATAGAAATACAAAATCACACATGCCCCCACAATGCAAAGCATCGCCACAGAATATTATGCTAGTTCAACTTTAAGCAGAAATGCATGGTGCCGAAAGGCCTCTCACGCAGTCTGCAAAGGGTGCCAACAGAAGTCACAGACACGTGTTTCGTCCTACCAGGACTCATCAGTATGCCTAGTCTGTTTGACACCCCAATAAAATGAACCAGCTACCCTAAGATGGTCGATCTGGGTTATGTTGTGGTAAACCCAATTAAAACAATAAACAGTTTAAAAGACAATGAACCTTTGTGTGCAAGCACTGAGGCAATGGTTACCCCAAAGGGCATTTGGCTGGGAAGCCAAGTTTCAAAGAAATACAGAATCACACATGCCCCCACCATGCAAAGCATCATGGGCTGCATATGCAGATCAACACAGAATATTATGCTGAATCAACTTTATATATATATATATATATATATATATATATATATATATATACATACATACATACACACACATATACACATACATATACATATACAGTGATACCAAAGCAATTTGTTACAATTTAAAAAAACACATTTACACAGGAATATACTCACAATCATATCACAATAAATACAATATATACCAAAGTGCAATACTTTTTTTTTTTTTTTTAGTTCGAAATACTGTTGAAAATACTGGCACCAGGGATTTGCTAATTTACACAGTAGTATCAGGAATAGGCAAAGTTGGGTACTGAGCACTGTATTTTATACTTCACAAAAATACTTGATGAAAAAAAGTCAAAAAGATTAATAACATAAAACAGCCCAGCCTTGTTGGCACCCAGCAAATCTTGTTTTAGCTATAAAAGGGACAGTGAGACACAGTATAAATTTCGGGGGGGAGGGAGCAGATCCCCACTCAAACGAAGAAGCTGCATCTTAGCTAGTTGCCCTAGGTAAACAAACTAAAAATACTAACATACTAAAAAGCCAGAAGAATAGGCCAAACGGTCTGTCTTGTCTGCTTGAAAGCCAGCAAACCTAGTGGTTGTTCGCCTTACCAACCCCCCAGCCCCCAAGAGGGTCTTCTTTAGTTTCAGTTTCCCCTTGTACCTGTCCCACCCCTTCTTGAATCCCTCCACTACCAGTCTCCCAGGCAGCGCATTCCATGGCTACACCACCCTCTCAGTGAAAAAATGCCTCCTACGCTCCCCCCGTAGTTTCCCCCTCAAGCTTCCACTCATGGCCCCTGGTTGTTTCCCCCTTCTTTAGCCTAAAAAGCTCCTTGGTTCCACTCCTGGTTATTCCTTTTACATACTTGAAAACCTCTATCATATCTCCCCTGTCCCTCCTCTCCTCCAGTGAGTAAAGCCCAAGCTTTTCCAGTCTCTCCTCATAAGGTCTCCCCTCCATGCCCTGAATCATCCTGGTCGCTCTCCTCTGGACCCTCTTCAGTAGCGCTATGTCCTTCTTAGATTAGGTCTCCAGAACTGTACACAGTACTCAAGCTGCGGCCTGACCAAGATAAAATGTACACCAGAGCCAACACACAACTTTACTTATTGGGGAAGGTGGTGGTAAAAAAGGGAAGGCACCCCATACCAGAATGCCCCCAAATCCCCATGCTGGAATGCCCCATGGCCAATAGTACATGCTGCATTCTGGCAGGGGAAGTTACTGCTGGGGTAACATTCTGGATGGGGCATTTAGTGGGGGGATTCAGTCTGGGGGCACTGTTATGGTTTTAAACTGGAATGCACCTCAAAATTGCAACAGTGCCACCATACCGAATGCCTCCCCCTCCTTAACACCCTTGTCAGAATGTTCCCAATTATGATCCCCCATGGACGTTCTGGCAGGATTTGGGGGCATTCTGGTTCTGGGCGCATTCTAGTTTTCACCAAGTCCTACTTTTTTGCAGCCCCTTAATATCTTTAAAACATTCAAAGAAACTCCTATGACGCCCTTGGTAATTATGCAAACTAGAGAACCAAACATGAAAAATCTAGGTAATCCACACAGGTATTAGAAACCTCATTAAAATGTACCCCATGACATTTCAAAAAATTCAGATTTCATTCTATAAGTCAATCTACATTACTTTGACTTCTAACAGTGAAAAAAATCTAATTAAAACAGGACAGAGTAAAGCTGGAGTTCAACTGGGTTTTTAGATTGACATCTTCAAGCCATCTTCTAAATCAGTTTAATTAAGCACAAGGCATTTTCTGCTATTTACCCTCATGAGGCACCACACATCCTGGCGCTCTACCAATGTCAGAAAGGTTCTGCCCACCTTCCTACCCACTGTAAAAAGAGTGGCCAGAAAGCACAGACAGGCAACTATTCTCACTTGTATGCTGTCACCCTGTAGAAACATCTGTTTTGTAAACACGCCTTCAGTTACCATGTGCACAGCTTTTAGAGTCTAGTCACTCTCAAATTGCACATATATGCCCTTTAGCTCCACAGCTTTACCAACAGTACTCACACATGAGTCAGATAAGGTACTTCACAATGTTTTGCTGTGCTGCTGCCCAAATATTTAGCTTAAAGCTTCAACCCCTTCCTTCCATGGCAACAAGCCAAAAAGGCTGACCAGAGACCACTAGCACAATCACTTGACCCAAAACAGTAATTACACAGTGTTACAAAAACAGGGTCTTCCCTTTCCTGTGCTACCGACCAGAATCCTTGAAACCAAGTTACTGTGGTTCCATCACTCTTTCCAACATATTCTTTTCTACACTGTTACTGATCTAAGCCAGTGTACTGAGGCACTCAATATAAACACAAGTTTAAACAAGCATTTGTCAATGCCGAATTCTGTCTTGCTGGCACTGGCATTGATAGAGCAAGAGTTAGAGAGACACATAATAGGAATGGCAGTGAAGTATAGAACCGACGTGAACCCCAGCCCACCCTGCAGAGAGCGACATGCATTGGGGTGTGCCTTTGGGGCACTGGCCATAATGCTAATGCCATTTCACTTCATCCTACCTTGCAGACTTTGACAAGTGTCGCATTGTGCCTTGGGGTTGTCAGGCCTTGCGCTCACCCTGTTTCATAAGGAAGTATGTTGAGATGGGTGCAGCATAGGAGAATGGGGTGAACTTTGGTGCCGAAGAGTCCAAGGCACACCTGGATGCCTATCAGTGGCTGCATGGTGGGGGTGCAATGGCGTGAGCATTGCAGCTGACAATCCAAAGGCACACCCTGATACCTGTTAGTCTGTACAGTGTGGGATGTTATGCTTAGAAACCCTAATGCCCTGGGCATTTGTTGGTATTCGCACTCCAAATTTTTAACATGGCCTTTTTGTGACCCCACCTCATGAAAGCATGTGGGACCTCTGCTTATGAACAATGTCCCTGTGATTTTGCTAATGTGCCCCGAACGCTGATTTCCCACAGTGACCGCACCATTCTGCACCACATAAAAATGTCAGCTGCATCATTCATAAGGAGGTGAGAAGAGATGACAATGTTGACAGTCTGGAGTGAAAATATTAAAAATGCTTGACATTACGAGAATGCACGAAAACTAGGCAACACACACTCGTAATAGTCTGTTTTTTGGAATTCTTTCACCAAATTTTTAACATAGGCATTTTGGGATATCTGCTCATGAACAGTGGCAGTATGATTTTCTTAATTTGTCCCGAACATTGTTTTCCCACAGCGACCGTGCAATTGTGTGCCAGATGTGCAAAACCACATTTTGGGCAGGATGTGAAAAATGACAGCTGTACTGTTCATAGGAAGGTGTGCAAAAATGGCTATGTTGAACATCTGGAGTGAAAATATTAAACATTTTTGAACTTACGACGTGCGTGGACACTGCGCAACGCACACTTGTAACACAGTCATTTTGTGGAATTATTTGACCAGCTGTTTAACATAGGCATTTTGGGACCTCTGCTCATGAACAGTGTTACTGTGATTTTCTTACTGTGTCCCGAACATTGTTTTCCTACAGTGACTGCATCACTGTGCGCCAGTTGTGCTAAAACACATTTCGGGCAGGATGTGGAAAATGAAGCTGTACTGTTCATAAGGAGGTTTCGAAATTGGCAACGTTGAAAATCTGGAGTAAAAATATAAAAAATTCTCGAGGTTACAAGCATGCGTAGAAACTGCACAACGCACACTTGCAACATGGTCTTTTTGTGGAATTTTTTCACCAAATTTTCAACATGGGCATTCTGGGACCTCTGCTCATAAACAGTGTTACTGTGATTTTCTTACTGTGTCCTGAACATTGTTTTCCTACAGCAACTGTGCCACTGTGCGCCGGATGTGCGAAAACACATTTCGGGCAGGATGTGAAAAATGAAGCTGTACTGCTCATAAGGAGGTGTGAAAAAATGGCAATATTGAAAATCTGGAGAAAAAATATTAAAAATGTCAAGTTAAAAGCGTGCATGGAAACTGCGCAACACACGCTCACAACATGGTAATTGTTTGGAATTGTTTCACCAAATTTGCAACAAAGGCTTTTTGTGAGCCCATCTCATGAACAGTGGCACTGTTGTTTCCTTAATCGGTTCCAAAAGGTGATTTCGCGCAGTGACCGCAAAATCACCTTTCAGGACCGATTAACGCCATGACAGTGCCTCAATTCATAAGGGGTCCTAAAACCCCATGTTGAAAATTTGGTGCCAAAATTCCCAAAAATGCCTGAGATATGCACCAAAGTTGAAAAAAACCTATTTATGCCATTATACAGCTTACCGGCATTTCTTCAGTTTGTGGTCAGCTTTGAAGAGTGCAGAGTCCACAGACGTGTTCCTGGTCCACCGAAGATTGTCGCACCAGGCTCCGTAGGTAAGTATGGGGTGAGGGGTGTGCAGTGGGTTGGGGCCACCAACAGCCAGCGAGGGACAGTTTCCTTTGTTTCAGGTAAAAAATCACCACGGACTGTTTTCGTTTTTTTGTTTTTTTTTTTTTTATTATTACAGATTATAGCCACTGGGGTGGCTCCCAGTGGGCGTGGCACACAATCGGAGGCAGCACCAGGAAATGGGTTAACAGTCACTGGGGATTGGGCACCCCCGTAGGGCAAGTGATGTCTGGGTTTGGAGGCATGATGCTCGAGGGGATTGGGCACCCCTCAGCACACCACAGCAGGAAAGGAGGATGGCATATGCCGATAGGGGATTGGGCCTGAAGTTGGGCTACATAGTGACTGTGAGGGTGATGCCACCCGCCTGCCATGTTTATTGAAATGTGACACTGCGATAAGGCACGCCTGCAATGAGGTGGAGCTCCCTCACTGCAGTGGCTAAAACGTTTGAAGTTGGTGGCACGCATTTGCACTGCTGTCATAGACAGCGTGCAATCTAATTCGTGCCATGGAGCCCAGCCTGAAAAAGCAGTGGCGCCACTGGCCACAGCACGACCGCACCTCCAAAACCTGCTATTCCAAAGTTACGGCAACATGTTTCTTGCGCAGGTGCAAGACAACATAAAGACAGGTATTGTTTTAAACTGCAGTGTTCCAATAATTCCCTTTCAAAGCCATAGCAAATATTCGAGGAAACCCCAGTGTGCACATGGAGGGGAGACGTTCCTGTCCATTTCCTCACATAAACATAATGATACAGCAGGAAGGTGCTTTGTTAGGCCTATATATGTATGCATCTATGATACTGCGAGTGTCACAAAGGCCCAAACACCAAAAGATATACATGTATTGAAGCGAGCGGTGTGGCGCCGCACTTTTACTCTAAATGAAGCAGCACAGCGTCGGCCATATTCCCGGTTCCCGGAGATTACAAAATTAAAATAAAGTAAGTTGCAGCTCGAAAAACAAAGGCTTTTCTGTGAGAAAAGCTTAATCGGTGGTAAGCCTTTGGGGTGTGGGGAGTTGAATGTTTACACACCTTTCTTTCAAAAAACAAATCTGTAAAGATAATGCTTGGGTCCCAAACTACAATAGGCACTGGAGAATCCAAGGCTTTTTTTAAATTTAAATGATACAAGACCCTAACTAAAGTAGAGTTAACAAAAACAGACTCAAATAATAAAACTATTTAATTAATTAATAAATGAGTAGGCCAGAGGGCTAAAGATATCTTCAAAGTGACTGCTCTCTTCAAGCCGAGAAACTAATCTGGCATTAAGCCAGTAGAAGGAGTGAGAACACACTGCAGAGTCTAAACTTACTTATAAAGTTACACTATTTACATGAAGAACAGTTACACAAGAACTTACCATAACAGTAGATCTTCGCTGAAATCTCTTATCAGTTCACACCTATGGAATTTAGCTGTCAGGCACTAGGATCCCATGGAAGCTTTTCTGTAACAGTCCACCAGGGGCCACCCATGCCAATGTCATGTGCCGTCACAAGCCCTATATATGGCAAAGATGGCATCCATTCCCTCCTCTTTTCTTTCCTCCTGCTGGAGACCGAATGAGCTAGGCCTCCCCTAACAGACTGAGGACAGAGGTGCCCAGATTATATATAAAAGGCTGGAGCAACAAGAGAAACAGAGAGGAAACAGACACAAGGGGATGGAGGGTGGGACGACATGACCTGATGAAAGAGATTACCTCAAAGATCTACTGTTATGGTAAGTTCTTACATAACTGTTCTATCTTCCTCAGTGATATCTCATTCATCAGATCACACCTATGGAACGAGTCCCAAGCAGTACTGACAGAGAGACAGTCTGGGTGGCAGGAGGACAGAGGCCTATTAAAGAAGGCCTTGAAGAACAGCAAGGCCAAAACCTGTCCACCTTCAAGAAGCAATGTCAAGACTGTAGTGCTTGGTGAAAGTGTGGACAGTACTCCAAGTGGCAGCAGCACAGATTTCAGCAGCTGACACATTCCTGAAACCAGCAACAAAAGCAGCCATGCTTCTGGTTAAATGGCCATGAACCACACCAGCACGTTCCTTACCGTACTACCTATAAAAAAAGTAGTACAGTTGGACAACTATTTGGACTAACGCTGTTTAGAAACCGGAGCACCCTCTCTCCCAGGGGGTGAAAGAAACAAACAGAGGACTTTCTGCAGTCTGGTATGGTGTGTGTATAGTAACGCAAAATTCTATGCACATCTACAGTAAAGTGTGGAGCAATGCTTTCCCTGGACTGGCATGCTCTGGTTAATAAACAGGCAGGTGAATAGACTGATTTAAAGTAAACTCGGACATCACCTTTGGGAAAAACCTGGGAAAATCAAATAAGGTTGCTCACATGACAGCCTTAAGCTCTGAAATCCTTTGAGAAGTAACAGCAACTATAATAATTTCTACGACAGAATCATAGAAACAAAGAATCTGTCGGCAGATAAGGACCATACGGCCCACCTAGTCAGCCCATTTCCCTACTCACTGCTGCAGCCCCAGACCCTATTTGATCTGTGGCTCTCCTGCTCTGCACATCTGCAGGGTACCCTTATGTCTATATAGTGTAGAGGAAGTTAGTACAAACTCCACAAATCAGAAATTCTTCAGAAACGTTTCTTTATTGTAAGTGTTTCATACACTATCCAAGGCTACGTTTCATTGCTAAAGCCACTTCATCAGGCCCACAGTGTTATGGATTCTATCAAATCATACAAAAAATATTTTAGTTCCAAAAAATATTAGGAAAAAACTTCCATCTATTACAATACATCCTAGGGATCCACAATACATAAAGTTAGTCAAAAGTTTATTCTATATTATCCCAAGGCAGACAATTTTCTACTTTTGGTCCAATATAATTCAAAATAGAAAACAGGTTTCAAACTGTATTTATAAGCTCATGTCCCCTAAACAGGCAGTGAGATCTCAACCTCCATTTTGCCAAGAATATACCATATGTGTTATTTATTCTTTTATTTCCAAATCACTAGTTTCAAAGGGAACACTTTACAGACAATCTCCAACTGTTATCTAGTATTAAATCCAGTCATCTCTAAACCTATGTTATAGGGATCCTCACCTCTCTGGTTATCAGCCGTAGCTCAGTTCTAATCGAATCAATTAAGTCAATGTTTGATACACACCTGTAATCATGTAAATATTTCCTTCAGATACAATTTCCATGCAATGTATTAAAAATACATCTTATCATAATTGTTTTAAATATTGAGTATATATCCCCAAGTATTAAATAACCCATCACTTGTATGCATTTCACAAATTCTCCCACAAATTAAAATTACTTTTATGTATACGATTTTATGTTTTTTTATCCAACCATTTCTTATATAACTTATTATAATTATATTATATTATATTATATATATACTTCGTGTGACCACAAAGTTTTTATATTATACCTTTAAGCAGTTGTCTTTTGATGTTGCACACACAGATGTGCCAATAGTTCAAAGAGCTTTTAAATGATAATCCGGGCTGAGGACAACAGAGAAACGAAAGGACCATGTTAGTTACTTTTTAAATCTTTCTCTCTAAACTTATAAAACATTCCCCCAATGAGAGAGCAGATTTACCTTAGTGGTCCTTTTATGTCACCTTAGTATATTTTTGTTTTCTCTTTCATCCCGTAATGGTTCTAAACAAAACAAAAGCAAAAGCCCATTTGTGCCTTGCCCACCTGGGGCTCACAAAAAACAATGTAATAACCATAAATTAAATTAATTGAGAATCGGGAAACTCTAGTGCCTCAAGAACCAGGCTTTGAGGTGAAGGGGTTTAGTCTGGGTAAGACGACCCCTGTCTGGGGAAGAAACAGAAGGGAGTGACTCAGAGGAAGACGGATAGGCTTGCTGTACAACATGGACATCAGCAGAGGGTACCATGCTGACTTGGCCAGTCTGGTACCACCAGTATCATCATTGCAGGCTGATCGCTGAGCTTTAACAATGTTCTGAAAATTAGAGAAAAAGGAGGAAAGGCATTAAGGAACCTTTCTGTCCAATCTAATGCTAGGACGTCTGTTAGAAGAGTTCCCCATACTGGGGAGCTGCAGCAGAACAGAGGAAGTTGATGGTTCAGGAGGAAGGCGAACAGATCCACTTCTGGAGTGCCCCACCTCCTGAACATTGTGGCCAACACTTGTTTGTTTAGGCACCATTCACTGTGCCCCTGGTTGATGTGACTCAGGGCATCTGCTAGGGTATTGTCTTTCCCTGGGAGATGTATGGCTTAGAGACGGACTCCCAGGGAATAGGCTAGACCCCAAATCCCCATGACCTCCAAGCACAGGATGGTGGACCCCATGCCACCCTGTTTCTTTACGTAAAACATAGCAGTGGTGTTGTGTGTTCTTATTTGAACAGTTAGCCCCTTTATCTGCGGAGCAAAAGCTTTGACAGCCAGATAAATGGCCCTGAGTTCCAGCAGACTGATGTGGGATTGTGACTCCTGTGGAGTCCAGGAGCCACTGACAGAACAGTCGTCCATGTGAACTCCCCACCCAAGCAGAGAATCATCTGTAGTGATGATTTCTGAGAGGGAGGATAGCTGGAAGGGAACCCCCTACTGACAGGTTGGTAGAATCCTTCCACCAATCCAGACGTTGTAGCAAGTTTTTTGTAACTGGAATCAATTTGGACAGGGAATCCTTGCTTTGGGACCAGTGAGACCTTAGGTAATGCTGAATCTGACCTCTGGGACCACTGCTCACATAGATGCCATATGGTCCAGTAGTTGCAGGAAATCCCTGGGTGGCCTGGGCTGACCCAGGACAAAAGAGTTTAACAATGACAAGACATTTTGAATTCTTTCCACAGGCAGAAGGGCTCTACTGTGCCAAGTGTCCAGCTGTGCCCCTATGAAGGTGAGGAGTTGGGCTAGAGCTAACCGGGACTTCTTTAGATTTATAATGAAGCCCAAAGATTAAGGAAAGGGCCTGTTCCAGAAGTGGAGGAGACTTTGCTACTATGAGCCAGTCGTCCAAGTATGGGTAAACCGATATCCTCTTAAAATAGGCTGCCACTCCCCACTCTTCTTCTGAGTCAGGAAGTACCTGGAGTAGAGTCCTTTGTCCCCTTGATGGACAGACACTCTCTCCACTACTTTTGCTTCCAGAAGATGCTTTACTTTCAATTCCAACAGAATTTTCTCTGTTGAAGTTAAGAGGTTTGGAAATCTGGGTTCTTTTTAGGGCTGGCATCTTTTTAAACTGAAGAGACTGGCCCTTTCCTACTACCTCCAGGACCCACCTGTCTGTGGTAATAAGGGTCCAGGACTGGAGGTAGTGGGAGAGACTGCTCCCTACAGGCAGAGGGGAGGCGACCTGGGCTGAGGAGTCGGGGCTTCTTATTTATTGAACGCTTCACCAGGAAGGCACACTGAGCAGCAAGTTGCTTCGCCTCCGTGTGACCGGGAGGTACATCAAGGATGGAGCAGTAATACAATGCAACACAATAAATTACATACATATACATTGAACCATACAATACAGTGCACTGCTAGCGCAGGCAATTGCAAAGACCATTTATATACACATCGATACGTATAAAGGAATTATTGTGAGTGAAGTAAACAAGTGCCTGAGGAGATGGGGGGAAGGGCTTTGCAGACCTGGATGACAGTGAGGGGAAATCAGAAAGGTGAGGATTAGCTAGTATGAATAAGGGAGGACAGATGGTGCAGAGGGAGGAACAGGTGGAGTCATACAAGGTAGAGTAAAAAGGGGTACAGTAAGTGCAAAGGGGGGCTGATGGATCAAGGTGTGAGGGGGCAAAGCAAGAATTAAATTGGGTCAGTATCAAGCGCAGATTTGAGGGTGAAAAGGGGCCAGCTGAGGAGGAAGGGTAATGCCTTGACCCTAGGAAAGGGTGGGGAGAGGGAACAGTTTATACCCCTTCAGTATGTGGAGAACCCTGCAAGGGGCCTTGGGAGAAGACAAGAAGGAAGAGTTGAGGAGGAAAGGTGGAGCCTGGACCCTAGGGACCCCTTCAGAATGTGAGGAACCCTGCAAAGAGCCTTGGAGAGCAGGAAGGGTAGAACGAGGAAGGGGAAGGGAAAGAGAAACATATGACCCAGAGGGACCCCATCAGGATGCTGGGAACCCTGCCAGGGGACAAGGAGGCTAGACTGAGAAAAGGGGGGGAAGGACAGAAGGACTCAATGAGGGTGGGGAGAGCAGGGACAAAGTTATAAGTTCTGGGGTGGGGGGTTATTAGGTGCGAATGCAATTTCATTTCTGAGAGGAAGTTGTGAAAAGACAGGGGTGAATGGAGGGTATGAAGCAGTAGATGAGGGTTGCGGGGTTGAGGTAAAATTAAGTGCATGAACAATTTATGGAAAGGAAGTTAAGTAAGGCAGAGGATAAGGAGTGGGGGAGAAGGAGTGGCAGATCTGAAGAGGGAATGCATTCCAGAGTTTCAGGATGTGATAGAAGAAGGTGGTTTGAACAGCTGATGTGGACCGTCGAGGGATAGCCAAGGACCGGGAGTCGATAGATCTGAGGGGGCGGAGACTGATGGGGGGGACAGATAGGCGATCAGAGAGGTAGGAGGACCGTGAACCAAACCAGAATTTGGCGACAAATTTGGCACAGTGCTGAAGGCACCTATTTGCAAGAGATGGTAGAGTCAGGGAGTGACAGAGGGAGCAATGTTGAGTGAGAGGATGAGAGTCTAAGGAGAAACAAGGAGTTGAAAACGGTATCCAGTCTGGCCAGGGACGTCTTGAGGGCGGCACTGTAGACTACATCACAGTAGTCAAAAATTGGGAGCTTCTGCTGGGTGGCACGAGGAGGGGTAGTAGTAGACCTTCTCTGGCCTCTCATGCCTCTACCTCTGTCGTAACCCCTGAACTGAGGAGGGAGGGAGTAAAAAGGCTTGGGAAAGTAGCCCCTACCTCTGTTACCCCTATGTTGAGGTTTGTGGGCCCCCTGAGGCCTAGTCTTAGTAATGTTGCTCTGGTAGATTGCCTTGCATTCGTCAGCCTTTTTCATATACTCCTCAGTCCTGGAATCAAAGAGGAGATTTCTGTCGCAAGGGAAGTCCATAGCTTTGGACAGAGTGTCTTATGACAGATTTGTAGACCTCAGCCAAACAAAGCACCTCAGGGAAATAGCCTGGGCCATAGCCCTCGAGGCAGCTTCATTGCTATCGCCTGCCATGTGGAACTGGTGTTTAGCGGCCTCCAAAGCCATCTTAGCTGTTTCCACTATATCTTTGGCCATGGAGTCTGAACCTGAACCTTGTTTGACAGTTGCCAACACAGAGTTCCACTGAGCCTTTTGATATTTGGCTATATAAGCCATATAAGAGGCCAGGCGAAAAAGGAGAGAGGCTGAAGTATATGCCTTCTTACCCATGAAATTCAGTCTCTTAGAATCTTTTTCTGCTGGCTGGGAAGAAAGTGGAACTCCAGCTTTATCACATGCTGCCTGTTGCACCACTCTCTCATGACTTGGGTGCACAAGCAGAAATTCAATGTCAGTTTTTGAAAACTGGTATTTCTTGTCAGCCCTTTTTTCAACCCCTTGTACCGACATGGGGTTCTTCCTGAAGGGTTTATAAATAGGGAAAAGCAATTTCTTAGGAGGGGGAAGACCTTTCATCTCTCTCTCTCTATAATCCTGGTCTTCCTCCTCATCTTGGCTGGACTCTTGAGATGGGAGATCAAGAGTGTCTGCCATGTGTTGCAGGAAAGAAAACAGAGAGGAAGTATCCTCCTGGTCAGGGGAAGCCCCCAAATTTGTATCTGGAGACACATCTGGTTCTGGGGACCTTACCCTCAGAGGTGTCATCAGGGGGGCACATAAGTCATCATCATCTTCTTCGTCAGCTTCTACAGCAGAGGGAACATTAGAAGGGGTTTGTCTAGTAAAGCAGAGGCACCAAAAACAGAACCCATGCCCTGGATAGTTTGATAAAGGTGCCAGGCTTTTGCCATATCCTCCATAGAGGGAAGGTCCCCTTGAAAATCTTGAGGGCAACCCTCCTGGGTTTCAACATTTTTTGACTTCCATTTATGCTTTTTCCCCCCACTGCGCCCTCACTAATGGTATTGCCTGGAGGAGCAACAGGATTTTTTTTACTTACATATCTTTTTTGATGTCACTTCATCAGTGACTTGATCAGGTTTTCTTTTTGATTTAGGAACTTCATCAGCCCCTTTAGCATTATTTTTTGAAGACACTTCATCAGTGCCAGGCTTAGTGTTCTTTGTTTTTAAAGGCACTTCATCAGCACCTGTACTAGGCTTACACGTCAGAGATGCCTCATCAGCACCTGTATTTTATTTTTTATAGGTTCCTCATCGGTAGCCTTGGGTCGATGTCTGGAACCAGATAAGACCCTTCTTCTGCCATTTCTATAAGCCTTTCTGCTCTATTTCTCAAAGTTTTAGAACAGAATTTGTAACAAAGAACACAATAACAGCTTTAGCTAAAATTCTATGGCAGTTCAAGCAATTTTTAAAACCTGTGGGTACAGTCCTTTTCTTTGGGGTTTCTGACAGGCCCAATTAACAGACAACCCCTAAAAAGAATGCTGAATCATTTAAAGCTAAGGTCCAACAGTTGGTTCCCTCGTGGTAAATAACTGTGACTTTTCTGAGATAAAAAATATATGAAACCGTCGGTTCCTGCTTAAAAAAGGGAACCGCAATAATAATAATTACAGGGAACCACAGAACTACTATACACGATAACTTAAAACTTTATAAAAATAAAGAAAAATGGAACCACGAGGACTCGCAGATACGAGAGAAAAACCACTGCTCCCAGGAACCAAGGGGAACTGCTAAAACCTAAATAAAATTACTCAGCACACCTAAAGTTTATAAGAAACTAGGAAATAGCTACCAGCTTCGAGAAAAAACAACTTTCTTGTCAGGAGAGACAGCACCTTAGAGGCGGTGTTGCTCAGTCCAGCAGAGAAAAAATTCTGAATCCTCCTTCCGTCTCACTGCTCAGCACATTCTATAGCTCTAATCTGACTGGATAATTCATAAATCTCATTGCCATACATTCCACCTCTAGGGCAGTGCTAGTTATCCAGCTGACTGCTATAGTTACTGATGCTAAGGGACCCTTGGGGTAAGAAAGTCAGCTTTTCTAGAACAAAATTCAGGGCCCAGGCTAGGACCAGATTACAGATAGGAGGGTTTAACTGAAGGATGCCTCTCAAAAAAGCACAGACTGCATCCAACTGTGCCACAGTATGGTCATCAGTGGGCACATGAAAGGCTGATACAGCAGACAGGTGCACCTCAATAGAGGAATATTAGAGTCCTGAATAAGACAGGACAAGAGATACTCTAGAACCTGGTTCACTGGGCAGGTGAAAGTATCCAGGTGACGAGAAGTGGCCCATATAGCAAAGTGTTTCCATTTCATTGAATAAGTGGCCCTGGTGGACAGCCTTCTGGTAGACACCAGGACATCAGCCACTTTCTGAGTGATCCAAAACCGGGCGATGGCTAAGTCTTCAGGAGCCAGGCATGCAGATGAAGGCATTTGAAATCTGGATGGACCAGGGTTTCCTGTTTCTGCATCAATAGGTCCCAACAAAGGGGCAGGGGAACTGAAGGCCATGCAGCTAACTGCTGCAGTAATGGAAACCAAATCTGATGAGGCCAAACTGGTGCTACAAGAATTAGGGTGGCACCTTCCATCTGGAGCTTGATTAGCTCCCTCTGGATTAAAAGGAAGGGAGGAAAGGCATAGAGGAACCTCCCCTTCCAAGAGAGGAACAACATGTTTTGCCAGAAAACCTCAGGCCCTGGATCTAGCAAGCAGAAATGCACAAGTTTTACATTGAGTGGGGATGCAGAAAGGTCCAACTCTGGATGCTCCCACCTGTCGAACAGGTCTTTAAACGACTGAGGTCAGCAGTTCTCACTTGTGCTTTCTGGACTGCGACAAGCTGAGGCTGTCCACAGGTCTAGACCATGTTCTAGCCCAGTACCAAACTCTCATCTCAAAGACTAAAGGAGCTTAAAATGTATACCCTTGAGGAAAGAAGGGAGAGAGGGGACATGATAGAAACTTTCAAGTACCTCAAGGGAATTAACAAAGTCCAAGAGGGTAGCATCTTCCAGAAAAAGAGATGTGCAAGAACAAGGGGGCACAATTTGAAGATAGAAGGGGGATGGCTCAGAGGTAATGTGAGGAAGTATTTTTTCACTGAGAGGGTTGTGGATGCATGGAACAGCCTCCCTGAAGAGGTCGTGGGTCAAGAACAGTGGGGACTTCAAGAATGCATGGGACAGGCATAGGGCAGTCCTAGTGGGGGGTAGGAGGAATTAAGCTGTTGGTTAACTAGGATCTGCAGCTTATCTGTTAGGTAGGAAAATGGGCAGACTAGGTGGGCCAAGCGGTCTTTATCTGCCGTCAAATTCTATGTTTCTATGTTTCATCACCTTCTGACACGGGGATAAGTGCGAGTTTCTCCCCGCTTGTTGATGTAGTAAACCACAGTGAGGTTGTCAGACTGCACCAGCAGAGGACCCGAGCGGAGATGGTTTTGAAAGGCCTGCAACGCATATAAAACTGTCCTCTCATTTCTCAAATGTTTATGTGGAGGTGGTCCTCCATCCAGGACCAGGTCCCTTGGGTCTGAAAGGTGTGCTCCCCTACCTAGACCCAAGACATCCGTGGTGAGGACCTGAAAAGGGGAAGGAATGAGAAAAGATAACCCTTTCAAAAGGTTGCAAGGGTCCATCCACCACTGCAGCACCCTGCACAGGTGAGGATACAAGAACCTGCTGCTCTAGGTCGGCTATGCGCGGATCCCACTGGACCCTCAATGTCCACTGTGGGATTGGCATATGCAGCCTGGCCAGAGGAACAGTGACAATGGCGCAACTATTAAGCCCGGTAGCCTCAGAAAGGCCCTGACTGTGACATACCGGTTCTGACCCACAAACTGGACCTGAGCCATCAGGCTCTCTGCCCTGTCCTGAGGAAGGAAGGCTTTGCCCTGGGAAGAGTCCAAAACTGCCCCTATGTATTGCAACCATTGTGAAGGGGTCACAACACACCAGGGCGAGTTGACTGCTATTCTCAGGGACTGGAATAACTGCAGAGTGCGGTGAAGGGTCTGCAACAGCAGATCTCTGGACTGCGCCTTCAGTAGCCAGTCGTCTAGATATGGGAACACACAGAGGCCTTCCTGCCAGAGGGCAGCCGCCACAGTTGCTATGCATTTGGTAAAGACCTGTGGCACAGAGAATAAGCCAAAGGGCAATTCCTTGAACTGGTAATGTTTCCCTTGGAAGTGGAACCCAATGAACCGTCTCTGTGTAGAACAGACCATGATATGCTTCTGGAGCTCCTGTTGGGCATTGGCTCTCATAATAAGTAAGGAACAGATAGGGGCAGACTGGGTGGGTCAAGAGGTCCTTATCTGCCGATAACTTCCATGTATCTATGCAGACAGGTATCTTGCATGTCCAGAAAGCATAACAAGTCCCCCTGCTTCAGCAAAGGCAGGAGACTCTGCAGAGTGACATCCGGAATCTTTTGTACTGGATGTAGGGATTTAGTTCCTTGAGGTCCAGATAGGCCAAAGGTCCACGGTTCGCTTGGAGACTAGAAAGAACCAGGAGTAGAACCCTGTGTTACTTTGCCTTTTTGGAACTGGCTCTATGGCCTTTTTGTGCAGCAAGAAGAGTACTTCCTTCCATGACACTGGAATGTGGTTGGGGAGGAAGGAAAAAAGAACAGTCGGGGTCTCTGGAGGCAAGTTCTAGAGCATGACTTTGCTGAATCAAGTGCAGGAACCAAGCATCTGAAGTGACGGCTCTCCTCTGCTGGAGGAAGAACTGCCCCCCCCCCCCGACCATCTCCTGGCTTGAAGCAGGAGGACAGGGGTCTGGCAAGGGGTCAGGCTGAGACAGGACCTGTGGCCAGGGCTGTCCCACCTCCTCCTCTGAGGCTTTTTGAAGAGAAACTAGTGGTGGAGGACGTGGAAGGCAAAGTGGAATGAGCTCTGCATTTATCCTGAAGCCTTGTTCCTAAACTCGACTTATGAGAGACCTTACGAAAGCCAAGCTTAGGCCTGCTCCTGGACTGGGTATGATAGAGGGAATGTATGGACCTAATGGCTGTACCAGAGGCCTGAAGATCATTAATGATACTCTGAACATCAGGGCCAAAAAGCTTGAAACCCCAAAGAGGGCATTCAAGACCTTCTGCTGAACATCAGCAGCAAAGCCAGAGACTCTCAGCCAGGAATGGCATCAAAGACAGATACCAGTGGCTGCAGCCCTGGCAGTGGTATTTGCCATGTCATAAATGGCTCTAAGGAGGAGCTTATTCTAAATGTCATAAATGGCTCTAAGGAGGAGCTTATTCTAAATGTCATAAATGGCTCTAAGGAAGAGCTTATCCTCAGCAGCCTGAAGAGTCTTTAGGAGCTCCTGCCTCTAAGAATCCTCAGGAAGAGCCTGTGCAGCCACCTTGGCCTTTTTCCAGAGGATATTCCGATATTTAACCATGTGTGACAAGTAGTTGGCAATTCTAAGGCCTAAAAGAGAGACAAAAGGAGCTTAATATGTATAGCCTCGAGGAAAGGAGGGAGAGGGGGGACATGATAGAAACGTTCAAGTACCTCAAGAGAATCAACAAAGTCCAAGAGGGTAGCATCTTTCAAAAAAAGAGGTGTGCAAGAACAAGAGGGCACAATTTGAAGATGGGGTGGCAGCTCAGAGGTAATTTAAGGAAGTATTTTTTCACAGAGAGGGTTGTGGATGCATGAAACGGCCTTCCGGAGGAGGTTGTGGAGTCAAAATCAGTGGTGGAATTCAAGCATGCAAGGGACAGTCATAAGGCAATTCTAGGGGGTGGGGGTAGGAAGAAGTAGGCTGCTGGTTAACTAGGATCTGCAGCTTATCCAGTAGGTAGGGAAATGGGCAGACTGGGTGGGCCAAGTGGTCCTTATCTGCCGTCAAATTCTCTGTTTCTATGTTTAAATTGTAGAAGCAAAGGTCCTCTTTAAACAGCCCGGTGGCACTGAGGGTTGAGGCGCTGGACGCCACACCTTGCGCTGCACCGGCGACCCAGGTTCAGGAGTGAGCCCAGGCGCCATGTTTCGCAGGTGAGGGAGTTGGATCGAGCATCCCAAGGACTGCTCTCCTCTCCTGGGGAGGGATTCAGGGGGTTTCCCTGGCGCATTAGTGGCCCCTGGTGGAGACCAGGGGTACTACATGTGTGGAACAAAAAAAATTAGAGGACGAGCGAGGCAGGCGTCTACGAGGGTAGCCTGCGTGCTGACACTATTGCACACCAAGTTCATGGGGGAAAAGAAAAAGAAATGCCTCCTACATCGTTGGTGAGATGATGGTGGCCCCACGGGAATCACCCACATCACAAACGCCAGCCCAGACATGCCTGGATCTCTCTCTCCATGGCCGACCCGTCGACAACAGGTAAGGCACTTCACACTTAGGGAGTCAGCCACTGGACAGAGGGCGGAATCAGCCTCGGATATGGCACCAGGGGTCGAGCCTGTCTGTGGTCATTCAGGGGAGGAGACCCTGGAAGATGCGGAGGGTTAAGGCTGGGAGTAGGGTGAATTCTGAGTGGGCACTCCTGAAGGATGCCCGGGGGAGTAGGTGTACAAAGAAAGTTAAAAAAAAAAAAAAAAAAAAAGGGTCCTCTCTCCCCAAAGATCTATCCTCCTAGACTGCCTATCAGGAGGGAGGGAACTGAGGTGCTTGGGCACCTTAGTTTTGCCATGTGCAACCTTGATTACTATAGAATCAGTCTCAGGACAGGCTGCATAGTATGGCAGTCCTAGGGAGGCTTGGTACAGCTCATCAGTCATCCTGGGCATAGCTGGGGCTAAGTTAGATCTATGCCGGGCTGCCGTGACAGCATCCTGCAAGGCAGGAAGCAATGGAGGAATGACCTTGGGAGGAGATTCTGGAATCTCCATAAAGTCCAACAGGTTTCTCCTAGTAATGTCCTCTTCCTCAGTCTGGAACCCCATGGTAACAGAAAAGTGCTTCATTATATTGTAAAAGGTGGGGATCTAGGTGTATGCTTAACTGAGTCTTCACTCCTGGAAGAGACTGTGGACCCACCTGAGGAGTCCTCTATCTCTATATCCTACTCTTCCTCTTAAGGGAGGATCAATCTGGGCAGTATTCCTTCTGAATATCAACCGGGTCGGAGATCGTAGCAGACGACCAGGGCACTGATGGCTCCCACCAGAGTGCAAGGTGCAGTGGCCTAAGCGGCAAAAATGCTGAGGAAATGTCTGACGGCGAAGAAGAGGAGGGCCCAGGTCTTGGCATGAGCTGCTGGACCAACACCGTAGTGACAGAGATAAGCACAGAGTTAAAGTCGACAGGTGGAAAGGAATCGTTGTTGGTAGTGGAGTCAGTGGAGGGGGCATGTAGCCATGCTCCCACGACAAGCTAGGCCAGAGGGCAAGCTTGAGGTGCCTGATGCCTGGAGGTTCCATAGACAGCACAGATGGGGAGGGATTTGATGGCCTGGAGGCCGAAGAACCGTCTCCAGAGGTGCCGGCGGAGACTGTCAGCTTAAGGGGCCTGGTAGGAGCAGAGGCTTGGATAGTTGAAGACGATGGAGCTGGAGCTACTGGCATTCAACTCCCAGAAGAGTAAGGAGGAGTCAGCAGGGAATGAGAGCGTTCCCTGAGGGAGCAGTCCCTGGAATGGTCCTTGTCCCTTCAATGGTGTTTCCCCATGGTCTTGTCTTGTTCTGAGATTGCTAACTGTTGTACTGTAACATGTTTCTTGCAATTGCTGTCCTGTGTTTTATCTAAATACCACCACTTCCACCCTCCTCTACGATCACTCCTGGAAATGAGCTTGAGTCAGTGTGCTTTTCCAGGTCACAAAAGTTATATAAATAAATAGCATTTTCTCTCAAATTCAAATATAACTTTATTGGCATGACAAGAAATACAGGTATTGCCAAAGTTTATATATCAGACTACTCATGACCCATTTCTCAGCCTTAGGATAGCTGTCCAGCTCATGCGCACAGCGCTTCAACCAGCCTCGTTCTATGATCAGCACTGATGAAGCCTGTTGCATTATGACGTAGCTACTAACGCAGAACAAAAAAGTTGTTCTGCGTTAGTAGCCACATCACTACTGCAGCAGAACCACTTTTCACAGTGTATAGTTCTACATACACAATCACACACTATCATACACTATAATGTACTTAAATGCATCTTTATTGTACTCTCTCTCTCTCTCTCTCTCTCTCTCTCTCTCTCTCTCTCGTCCTGGGTAGTTGTCTGGTGCTGGTGGGAGTGGTTCCAAGCTTCTCACATTATGATTTTAAGGTATGGTAGATGACACAGGAGACTGCATGTTGAGATACCATGGTGACAATGATCAATATGTAGATGTTCAGATACTACACCACGCACAACACTGATGATGGACGGCATCAATGTTAATATTTTAACATTCTTGCTATATTTACACTTTCTCTCTCTGTACTCGTTCATGACTGTAAGGCACCCAGAGCCCCTTGAATTTTGCACCCTATAAATTAAATTGCCATGCCATCACTGGATGTTAAAGAATGCCAGGTCTCTATCGAGAAATGAATGTTATAGGATACCAGGTCTCTAGCGAGAAACAGTCACATTTTTATACTGTAAATTTTTTCAGGGTATCATTTTCTATCTCAACTGAAAAATAATTAAGCAGAATTGATCAAATACTGTGCATCACTTATCAATCTGGTGTTCTTAATTTCGAAATAACACTGCATCTTAACCGATTTTAGAAAAACAAGTCATTTAGAAAACACAGGTCTCTGCACAAAGACTGAATAGAACAGGACAAAATGGAAAAGGCAGGGAGGAAAAAAGTACATTATGAATTTCAGGCTGCTCTTAAAAAATTCAAGTGTCAAACTTGACCAGAAAACTGTGCCCCTATATGACCCAATCCCAGTGCGACAAGACTGAGAAGGATGATTCATTCTGTTCTATAGTAATTTAATAGAAACAGAGACACACAGAATTTGAAGGCAGATAAGGACCGCTTGGCCCACCTAGTCTGCCCATTTCCCTACCTGATGGATGAGCTGCAGATTCTAGTTAATCAACAGCTTACTTCCTCCTACCCCCCACTAGAATTGCCTTATGTCTGTCCCATGCATTCTTGAATTCTCCCACTGTTCCTGACTCCACAACCTCCTCAGGACGGCTGTTCCATGCATCCACAACCCTCTCTGTGAAAAAATATTTTCTAACATTACCTCTGAACCGTCCCCCCTCTACCTTCAAATTGTGCCCCCTTGTTCTTGCACATCTCTTCTTCTGAAAGTTGCTACCCTCTTGTACTTTAATTCCCTTGAGATACTTGAACGTTTCTATCATGTCCCCCCTCTCCCTCCTTTCCTCAAGGGTATACAAATTAAGCTGCTTTAGTCTCTCCTCATATGTCTTCTGGTGCAGACCCTGCACCATTTTGGTTGCCCTCCTCTGAACAGCCTCCACTCTGTCTATGTCTTTGCGGAGATGGGGTCTCCAGAATTGCATACAGTACTCCAGACGGGGTCTCACCAACTGTCTGTACAGAGGGATAACAACTTCCTGTTTTCTACTGTTGATGCCTCTCCCTATGCATCCCAGTATCCCCCCAGCCCTCCTTACTGCCTTCTCACATTGCTAGCCCACCTTTAGGTGATGCATTTTCTTCCATATATCTTTTCCTGAATATAGTGTTTCATGTATTTGACAAAATACAACAAAATGAGTTATCAGACAGAAAGAGGAGGGGAACAAGTGGAGACTAGGAAGGAGGATGGAATCTACAACATCTCGCATCTCTGAGTACGGAAATCTTGGGACAGACTGGATGGACTGTTGGCAGGTCTTTTTCTGTATGTAAATTTTCTGTTTCTATACTTGCTTATGAAGCAGTAGGGTGGACATGAAAGCCTTAAGCATCCCTTCCGACATTAAATGACTACATTACTTTGTTATTAAGTTACAAAGCACCATAGTGCTACTACTTACTATGCTGGTGACTCAGAGTTCAGACTCAGATTGCTTGAAGGGCTGACCGAGGAGGGAGAATAAAGTGCCTCATGGACAGTTCTTCTCCTTTGGGTAAGAGGGAAGCAGTGTGTACCGTTGCATTTTCACCATCTAGTGAAGGATGGGTAGTGAAGAAGCGGACATTAGAACATTAGAGGGCCCTAATGATGGCACCAATAGATCGTCATGTGGAAGCAGGTGTGCATATTTCACTCCATACATTGAGGGGAGGCAGAAAATGAAGGAAAAATGTCCAGCCAACAGGCTGACAATGGCACCACTGCAGGCTTCCCTCTGACCATTGCACCCGACCACTGCATAATGGTCTTGGACAAGTGGTGGGGGTAAGTCCAAAGGAAGGTAGGGGAAGCGCATCAGAATGGTGCTGGCTGGTGCAGCCCAGGAGCAGAAAATGTAAGTTACAAAAAAAAAAAAAAAATCAGTAAACACTCCCGAGTTGAGTGTATGACAAGCCATCATTTTCAATACTCTCTTAATTCACCCATAACTCCACTCTTTAGTTGCCATCAGTGCAATTTGAACGTACTGATGGCTGTAGTGGGAGCAGGGCCTCGACTGGCAGATTGCCATTAAACATTTTATTCAACAGAGGAGAATACTTATTAAATCTGCCACGTTGCACTCCTGCTAGTGCCTCCTTTTGAGTCAGGAAAGTTGACAGGAATATTGCCCCCATTACAGCTGTCACTTCACTCAGATCAGAGTGCAACCGAAGAGTGAAATTATGGGCAGCAGAGAAGAATGAGAAATGATGGGCAGCAGTCACTCAGCTCAGAGTTTGTTCCAACTTTTTATTTATTTACTCTATATGATCCTACTTGGCCTCCATACATCCCTCAGCTTGACCCCTGCCCCCAAATGCACCATCCACCTTATCTTCGTGATATGCCTCCTCCTAAAAAGCCCCCATGGCGGGGTTTTCGTGTGGACCCAAAATTCCTCAGGTGTCCGAATCCAACGCAGTGCAGAGGAGAGCCCAGTCGGCAGTGTGAAGCTTGCAATGGCTGCTCTTTCCACATTCTCTTCCTACCCAGCAATGTGCTTTCAACGTACGCATGCAACAGGCACGTCATCCCCCCCTCATTATGGAGCCGCAGACATGAAGTCACCCTAAAAAATACTAGCAGACACTCACTCTGTGAATCCCAGACTCCCATCCACACCAGAGGAGGGAAACATTCATTGGGGTGCTCAGTCTTCTTCCGCCAGCTCTCTGGCAGCCCAAGAGCATTCCTGTACCCAGCTCACCAGATTTGCAAGCATCAGCCCTCACGCTGGATAGAAGTGCTGACTTAAAGTGGAACAATCAGCACTAACAGCCCCACATGAAGTGTTAGTCTCAATTTGCTGTTTATGTGCAAAATCATTTTTTTTTTTTTTGTTTATTTACTGCAGTATAGTAGACTGTATCAGGCTGATGCTGCTGACTTCCAAGCAGGCATTTTCGCTGATCCCACTGTTCTCCCAGGGTAAGTATAGTCTTCTGCATCTGAGGAACACAGCCACAACTAACAGGCATTTGGTAAACACCCTGGGTGCCAAGGACAGTCCGAAGGGCATTCCTCTGAACTGATGGAGGTCTCTGTCCACTAAGTAGCAGAGGAACCAACAATGTGATAGACAGATTGGGATGTAGAAGTACTTGTCCTGAAGCTCCAGGAAGCAGAACCAGGTCCCCCAGCTCCAGATGCAGAATGATCTGGTGCAGTCACCATGAGAAATGTCTGACTGTGAATAAACTTATTCTTAGGGAATAGCAGATCAAGTGTAGAGCCCCAGCAACTGTCCATTTCTGTACCAAAAAGTATTGAGATATGAACGTTTGCAGGGCCTGAATGCCCAGAAGAAGCTCAACCACACGTCGCTCTAGGAGTTGAGCATCCTCTTTCTAAAGAGCACAAAGAGCACTTATGGACACAAAGCTCTCCAGCGGTTCCTAGGGCCAACAGGAAGGCAGTGTCTCAAATTCTAGCAACAAACTGAAGCCCACCACTTCTAGAACCCACTTGTTCAAGGTAATCGTGAACCATTATGGCAGGAATTAAGACAGTCGACCTCCAACCGGGAGCTGAAGTTGGATCCATGAATACAAGTGGATGAGGCCTCCTAACCTGTCACTTCTAGCCCTTGTAGATGGCCCCAGACTACTGGCGTCTAGCTTCACTGCCCCACCAATCCTGCACTGACCCCGACCTCTGTACTTGCAAGAAGTCTTGGCAGGGTGGTACTGCTGGAAATGCTGCCTCTGTTGCTGCTCCTGCATGGACACACTCCAAACGTGCCCTGAAAGAAGACTCTGAGTCTAGGGTCATGACCTTCTACCCCTGGCCCAAACAGATCAGTGTCTGTAAAGGACAAGTCCACTCTCTTATGTTGTGTTTCTCGAGTAAATGGCAAAACCCCAAGCTAGGCCTGCTGGCAGATCGGCACTGCCACAGCTGCTGCACAGGCTGTCATGCCTGCAAAGTTCAATGCACTTGAAACTGGTGTTTGGCTAGGCAAAGCCTTGAGATCACACAACTCTTGCAACTCTGGCAAGCTCTCCTCTAGAAGAGATCTGAGGACATCTGAGAGCCTCTGGAAGAGCTCAAGACCAAATCTGGCCACCAAAGCCACACAGTTGGCCTGGCAGATGCATAAGGATGCAGCTGCATATACCTTGAGGCCAAGGAGAGCCTGCTTTCTGGACTCCTTGCCCAGCACCATGCCCAACTCTCCCTGCACCTTTGCCCTGCGGAACATCATGTCTGTCACAAGTCTCTCTGGTGACAAATGCTCGAAGAAGTTGGACAGACCACTCACGGGAACCATATACTTGTAGTTCACACATTGCAGGGAGTGCTGGCAAAAGACTGGGGGCTACTAAGCAAAAGGCACAGCACGACTTGTGCAATGTGGAAAGCCACCTCAGATGAGAACTCCTTCTCAAGGATTTTAATTAGGTTGTATGACTCCTTTTTTCTGGACCACCTGCAGAAGAGTCTCCACAACCACTGACATGTGGTTCATGAGGACCGAAAAACAATTCCTGGTCACCCCCCCCCCCCAAGATGGACTGAACTGTTGAGGGGTAGACCTTCCATCAACATGAGGTGGACACAATGGAATCCAGATAAAAGAGCATTAGTAAGGGGTATGAACTACCCTCCCCGACGGCGTGGTAACCACCAACAGGAGAAAGGATAGTTTGGACTCAGGACGTAAAGCCTTCAATGTAGCACACGTCTTGGATGCAGGGATGGGGGCACTATCTGAAGAGGTCACTGATGTATGGGCAGCAGAGCCACAGCAGGGGGTCACTTGAACACAGAAGTGAAGCCAGAGTCAAGGACGCAGCCACAGCTGGCAGGTCAACTGGCAACATATGTCAACCTCAACAGCTCCAAGCGCCCAAGCTGGTATGCTGTCCTCACCCATTTGTGACAAGCTCAACGTCAATGGTGGAAGCAAGACAAGGACGAGCTTGATGTCAACTGCTGACGATGTCTGTAGCAGTGCAAAAATGAAGAACACAATCTCAACCTTGAGTGTTGACCACTTGGTCAACACAGTGCTTGTGTCTGTTGCTCCATGTACACCAGCTATTTAGGTATCAGACAGATCAGAGGCTATACTGGAGTCATGATGGGCGTTGCAAACTGCCGGGGGGGGGGGTCTCCACTTGGCTGGGTACATTAGCACCACTGTTCAAATTTTGGTCCTCACCCAAGTCCACTCCACCGGGGTCAAATGAGTCATCAATTGACTCGAACTATGTCAGGTTGGTTGGCTGTTCCAGTGGCTATTCCCCTGGAAGCGACTGCTCTCAGAAAACTCTTGACTGCGATAAACAAAGTGTTCCCCTGATTAACTGCACTCCTATGCTTAAGGATTTTTTTTGTTTGTTTGAACTTATGGCTGTAAGGGAAGACTTATCCCCAAAAGAATGGAGGGACAGGAGAAAACACTGAACCCCTCTCATTCTCTCATGGAGTCACCAGATCATAGTTGTAATCCTTGGATGAAAACAACTCCAGCATCAAGATGGTCCTCTTCGCTCAGGACTCTCAACTGTACTGCTGACCTCACAGCCACGGATGGCTTATACTCCTGAGGCCTACCTTGAAGGAGCAGCACCTTCCACTCCTCAACAGACAACAGGTGCATGGCATAGCATCATGCACAGTGCACCGCAGTGTGATTTGGACCTAGACAACAGACGCAGATGTTGTTCTGGTCACAGACATCTTGGGCCTGCACACAAGACACTGTCAGGTGGTCGGCTGCTCCAGCAGCAATTCTACCAGTGGTGACCCCTCTCAGGGAGTTCTTGATCACAATGAATGTGAGCAGTTCCTCAATCGACTGCACTCCCACAAGCTACGATGTATTTTCTTTTTGTGCTTACAGTTGGGGGGACTCATCCCCAAAAGAATGGAGGAAGAGGAGAAAAATTCTGAATCCCTCATTTTTCCAAGGAGTCACCAGACCAAAAGTGTACTCCTCGGCCAAAAGCAACTCCAGCACCTGGACATCCCCTGCATCTGTAGCCTCCTCTTCCAGGACCCTGAACTGTGCTACTGAACTCACAGCTGCAGACGGCTTACACCTCCAAAGCCTACCTTGCAGGAGCCGCACCTTCAATTTTTCAAGAGACAACAGGTGCATGGCCTGACACCATACACAGTGCACAACATCATGGTCCGGGCCTAGGTAACAGATGCAGGTGTTGTTCCTGGTCAGGGACATCTACCTGTACTCAAGACACTGTTTAGATCCCACCTTATGCTTCTATTCCATGGTGAATCATATGACAGACTGGGAACCACAGGATCAGGTGAAGCAGAAAAGTGAAAAGCAATGAACATTTTCTACAAACATGCAAAAAAAAAAAAAACACACCTGTAAACTAGCAGAATCCACTAACACAAGCAGCAGCTCTAAGGGAGACCTGTTCCTTCCAGCCAGAAAGAAATACCTGCGTGTGTGGGGGGCTGAGGACCACGTGGCATACCTCTCAACTGTCACACACTACAAGGTACATCCCTCGTTTTATCCCTCAGAAATCCTCTGTCCCACATTGAGAGGATGACATTCCACACTGACCACTGAGACTGTTAAGCAGAAATGTATAATAATATAAGATGCTAAGTTATCAGCAAACATAAGAAACATCAGTGCACTTATTTCCACAGTATTTTGAGCTTGCAGTGTCATGTTTGATGATGTGTCACACATTTTGTCCAGCTGTCACACATCTTGTCACACATTTCGGTGATAAAAGGTTGAGAGGTATGCCACATGGTTGGGTGGTAGGAGTCAAGCTAGAAGACTGTTCTAGTGACTGAATTTGCGCAGTGGAAGACTGCTAAAGTGTGAACAGTGAACTATACCAGGTAGTTAGAAACAGTATATCATATTTTAGGATGAACCATTCCATCCGAAACAGCAAATTCAAAGCTTTACTTCTAGCCCTGATAACCATGTTATTAAAATGAAAGAAATGAGGAACATATGTCTGAGGAGGATCACCGGGGTGAAATACCAATGTTACCTTTCCACATTATAATACAGTAAAATAATTTACTAGGGCAGACTTGATGGCCCATCTGTTTCTTTCTGCCGCCAAATTCTATGTTTCCATTATTTGCTGACTGATCTGCAATCATTAATTCAATATTTGGAAACCCTGAAGAGAGGTTTTATTACACATGCCAATACTGCAAACACAACCAGTGTCCAAGGCCAATGGAAGACCCAGCGGAAGCACCATGCGCTTCTGTGCTGACGACCGGGGTTCCCAAGTGGACCCAGGAAGTCAATCAGGTGACCAGAGGGCTGGGAAGCGCTGCCATTTGGTAGCACTACCAGCCCAGGGAGGTAGACACCCTGGTTCCAGCGCCATAGCCAGCCCTGTGATGGGCCAAGGGAGCTTGTTTCCCCCCCACACCCTGCACCATGGCACTGGGGAGGGAAAAGGCCAAGGTGGGGAGGGGACCTATCTGCACCAGTGGTCATCAGTGATGGCACCAGCACCTTCAGGTTCCTCCCCATGTGGAACCCTGCCAGACAGGTGGTGGAGGAAGTAGTGGTTAGGACTAGGGGTGACGGCAGTAGCTTGAAGCAGGTGGAGGAGGCTACCAGAAAGCAATATTAAAGCCAGTGTCAGGGCTGGCAACAATGGTCTGCATGCTGCTGATTGACATAAACCCTGCCACTACAGCTTGATTCCTAGCACTGCTACATGCAGGTTAAATCGTTAGGCCGATGAAATAGTGTACCCTAATCTCCAAAGTGTTCCCTCCATTTTTATTTAGATATTTATGTATGTATGTATTTAAAAGTTTGGTAACTAGGAGAAGCACACTGAGCCAGAGCTCATTTCCAGGTGCGGCCCCAGGGGAAGAGTAAAAAAGGAACAAAATAGTAGCAGTTACAATGAAATGAATCAACAGTTATAAAGTGCAAAGTACATTATAGACATAAAAAAACTATAGTGTCAACCTAAAGATTTCCAAGAGGTGCGCGGGGTCAGGAGGGTTACTGTAGTCAGGCAAGGCCCTCGGATGACAGAGGGAGATAGGGGAGCGTAAGGGAGCAAGTAGGTAAAAGGGAGGGACAGCAGTAGGAAGAGAGGAGGGGTAATGCAGCAGGGGAGAGGAGGAGAAGTAGGGCAGTAGGGAGGAAGGAGAAGGGGGGATGTCGAGGTTGGGGGAGCCTAAGGCCTTTGTACCCAAGGTAAAAATCTTTAAGAGCATGGCAGAAAATAGTAACAAAAAGAAATGGAATTTGCAGAGAGGAGATTTTTCTTCTCTTTTTACCTGAACAGCTGCACATTCTTTAATGTCTTTAACTGCTATACATGAGAGGAGGAATGGATGGACTTGTATTCATGCACTCTCGGTATGCCAGTCTCAGTGTAACAGACTGATAAGGATGTATATAAAAGGTTCTCATTGTAGGCTGCAGCCCAGAGAGAGCACATTATGGCACTGATATACTAAAAAGTCTGCATATAAGGGAGAGGGGTTGGAGACAGGCCAGTAGTTACCATGTTGCAAAGTGTGTTCCGCTTTCTGCATGGGAACGACATTTGCAACTTCCCAGCAATGTTGAACAGTGCTACAGCGGAGGAGAGACATTGATGAGTAATAAAAAGTTATGGCTGCAGGTTCCAAACTCAGAAGGAAGAGGTCAAGCTGACACAGGCTGTGGGGTGTTTTTTTTTTTTTTTTTACACAGAGCTGAGGGAAAGGAGATATTTTTGAACCACAGATGGAAGTGCTGAAGAGAAAACAAATGGGAAGGAAGGAAAGGGAAATGGCTGAGCTGAGGTGAAAGTGAAAGTGGGAGGACAGGGCAGCAGGGTAAAGAAGTTACTGAAGAGCGAGGCAACTTCCAAGGGTTTTGAGATTACGCATTTGTCCTGTCTTATCAAGGGGGAGGGGCTATGGGGGAAGGATCTGAAAGGTTGCATACCACTTTACAATATCTAGTGAGGTTATTTAGGTCACCTACATCTCTCTAGGAGAACACCCTGTCTCGGCATGGGTTCTCAGCTCCCGTACGGCTGATCAGGCACAAGACCACAAATAATTAAAAGAGGGTCCCAGGTAATTCTGAGGGGCGGTTCCTGGTTCCAAGGATGGGATGAGGATCTGTAACAATGACTGATGGAGTGCCAGTTCATACTGTGTAACCCCCCTGCAAATGGGGGTTCCCAAAAGACTTCCAGGAGCTTGCTTGAATGCTCCAAGCCTGAATGGTGTTTGGCGTTTAAGCCATTTATCAGTGAGTGTTTTTAGAACCTCTGGTACTGTCTCTTTAAGAGCTGTCTGCTTGCAGACATAATTAGTTTGTATGGGGGGACTGTGTGCTTCTCTGTTTGAGTACCACTCAAGCTGCTGCCAATTCACTCCATTTTGCAGTCACTAGGAGTGCAAAGGAACCTATCTGAAAGATGTAACTGTTTGCCAGAAATCATTTACAGTAATAATGAAATTACAGTTTGTCTAACCTGCTTTCTTTGCAGTCAGAACTGTGTCTGCCTAGTTCCCCATTCTGGTTTTGAACTGCTGAACTGGACCAATCAGTGTGGGGTAGCTAGCTTAAAATGGTGCCTTGACTTAATCAGAACTTGACTCATAATCTGAGCCAGCCACAAGAGGATTGTATGGGCAGTGACTCTGGGAGATGTAGTTTAGACTTCGGCGCCTTTTGGACCAACAGCAGCAGTCTATTGTGAGTGACAGCCAATCCAGTCAAGAACTGGGAGGAACTCAAAGGAAGTGCCCGGTTTTGTCTGTTGGAGTTTCAGTTTAGCTCTGGAGTGAAGGGAAAGAAACCCTGTGTCTTCCAGTGCACAGTTTCAGTCAAAAACGTGTAAGGTCCAGAGTTCCGTCTGCAGCTTGTGTAACTGCTGGTTAGGACTGAATCCGTCCTGTGAAGAGAATCAAAGGATATCTGAAGAGTAGAAACCAGGTTCACCCTGTAGAAGACTGGAGGAATTGCGAATTCACTCGGGTCTGTCAGGAACTGAATCTGCTGTGTGTTCTCCGGTATTGTGCAGTAATTGCGATCGAACAGATGCAGCCTGCCTGGTATAGTGCTTTCTTTACCATATAAATGTGTGAAGAGGTTTGTGTACCTCAAGTGAATCCTGCTGCCATTAAGTGACTTTTGCCTGTGACTGTTTACCATATAAATGTGTGAGAGAGTCTCTTGAGCTCAAGAGTAGCCCTGCTGACATTGAAGGACCCTATCTTATTTGGAGGTCGTGAGTACTAATTCAGGGTCGCTCCCTGTTGAATTGCCACATTAAATCCAAATGGAATTACTGTACTGCTGACTGTTTAATTTTCCCTTTTCTCTGTGTGAAAGGGCCCCTACCAGCTGCCACGGGTTTGGACTAGCCACTAGGCTTGGGTACCCAGGGACAGTAACTGATAGGGATAGGCCTGTGCACAGAGCCATAGGTAGATGAGTAGAGTGATAAGCTAATTAACCTGATTTCCCCGTCCTTGTTATATCCCCCTAAATAAATCAGAGCTGCTTGTTTCAGCAAACTTATACTGCCTGAGGTATTTGTCTATGTTAAAATATTGTACTGTGATTATTGCACTGTATCTTGTTTTACAGGGGGTCCCAGTGCCTGAACCAGTTCTGGGGGTAAGTGTATACTGTGAAGGTAATTCTGATATACTGTGTGGGCCACTAGTGGGAAGAAAGGGGGGTTGCAGTGTCCCAGAGGGCTGTGACCAAGTAAGTTTAACTATTGCAAACCCTGACCTCTGGGTGGAGGCACCCGCCATTGGATCCAGGCCCCTCAACCTGTTAGTGGCAAATCAGGCAGGGGTAGTAGCCCCTGGGATAGCGCCATCTAGGGGTTACAACTGTATCAGAGACTATACTCAAAGCATTGTTCTGGGACACTATGTGCTGTCATCTCTATCTAATGAATTCTCTGGTAACTGGGTAGCATAAGGCCAGTTTACAGGGGTGACACAGGACACTGAGGGGAAAAAAAAAAAAAAGAGGATCACAATTGGAGAAGAAACCATGCTTACATTTCAAACAGATCACTAAATATACTGTATAGCCGACAGATAAAAAGATGAACTGGGGAAAAAATGCATACGATTCATACAGATTGCTAAATATGTTCTGTAGCAGACATATAAAGATATGAAAGTTTATGTAAAAACAAAGATAGTTACTGTAACTCCTGATCTTCAAGAATATCTTCTCTAGAGAGCCTCATATTTTCGTCTTGGGAGCCAAGGCACTAGGACACAAGGACAGCAAACTTTATGCCAGGGTGCCAACAACGATGTTGGTCCCAGCACACACAGTACATAACACCATGCACTGGAGCCAGTAACCATCATCAGTGTCCTAAATGCCTCAGTTCTGTTTGCAAGGAGGGTGAAAAGCAAAATCACTGAGCATGCAGTAAAATAAAGAAAACGGATGTAGAGAAAGGGGAAAAACTGAATATAAATGGCTAAAAAACAAAGATGGGATGGGAAGAGCTTCCATCCCAAGAATATTGCCCCCTCAAGGGCAGGCAGAGTGTACATAAAGAAATAGGAAGCCCCAAGCCAGGGCAATCTTCAACAAAGCATGACGTGAGGGAGGGAAGGCATCTCTGGCACACTAAACACAGAGCAGTAGTCTAAGGGTGCAGAGAGCAGTATGTGTGTGCCAAGCAACAAGGCAGTCAGTGTACATTCATAACCCCCCAAAAAAGGGCAGCAGCACACTCACCCAACCTCAGATGCTATAGTATATTATTTTAATGGCGCATACTATCCATGGGAGCTCCAAGCTAGCTGCTACCCCTACGTTCCGCCTCCAACAAGGCTTCTTAAGGAGGCAGAGCTAACTAGTACACAGCATATTAAAATACCATTACAAATCATAATGTGCATAGTGATTGGTCAAGCAAATGAAACAAAAACATGTGCATGTACTAAATATGCAAGGACAGCTAAGCTGATTAAAAAAAAAAAAGTTATTCACCTTAATAGATATTTGGGAGGATCTCCTCCACTGGGCCACACCTTTAGAAATATAAGCAGTCAACATCAGGACCACTCAAACTTTTGCTAGTTAGGGGCAGCCCACAATGACGTACCATGTCAGCACCTGTAAACCATGGCTGGCCTCCTTGCTTCACAGTTCCCCGCCGGAGACAAGCTCAGACAACCTCTTACCATGAGGAACCAGATCAAACCAGTATCAGGCACATAAGGAGATGCGTGGGACTGGAAATATAATATACATAAGACACTTACGAACACCTCCAGATAAAGCAGTGGACAAACCTGCCGGCTTATACCTAATGAAAGGGGTAAGGAGGGTGGACGCACCGTGGCCCAGTAGAGAAGGTTCTCTTGAAGATCTACTGTTACAGTGAGTAACAGTTCTTTCTTCCTCGAGGATATTTCCTCCATTAGACCACACACCTTTGGAACAATTCCCAAGCAGTACACAAGGTACTCAAGAAGGATGGCAAGTCTGATATCTAATCAGAACACAAGACCACCTTGCAGAACAGGAAGACCAAATCCAGCACATCTATTAGACTCAATGTCTAGATGGCAATGTTTAGAGAAAGTATATACAGTGCTCTGCGGCAGCAGCACATGTCAGCTGCCGAAACATCTGAAAACAAGTAACAAGAAGTGGCCATACCATGTGTAGAGTGGTCACACACAGCACCAGGAAGTTCTTTACATATTTCTGCTATCGACTTGAATTATCTAGTACCCTTTTCCTGGGGGATTTTTCCTGCAGCCACTGCAAGTGCACAGGACGCCACTGAGTGGCTACAGGAAAAAAATTCCCCAAGAAAAGAGAGCTATATAATTCAAGCCTAAAGAACAGAACACATCTCTTTATGTGCGATATGTGGCTACAGTGGAGGAAGGTCAGATGGAGCTGGAGATGGGGGTTCTCTGTGAAGGGAGCCCTGGGGGGGACCCTAGTCATTCAGCCGGGAGGGTGTTAGTGTCCAGCAGCATCACGTCAGAGCCTGACGGACGCAAAAACGTTGTGCAGTCATTGGGAGGACTGACAGTCGACTGACTGACCTCGGTCATGCAAGAGTTAGGGGCTCTGACTCCCAGCTTACTGACCCCAGCCAGGCACTCATCGGGGGGACCGATGAGATGCTTATCAGCCATGCCTGCAGACTTAGAGCCGGGGGTTGAAATTGGCTTAAGAGCTGTGGCCATCTCGGACAAATCCAAGGAGCCCGCCGTCACTTTAACCAGTACCGGCAGTGGGGCTGAAACCTGTTCTGAAGGGAGCACACTGGACAGGGCCACTAGCAAACAATCATCCAGGTAGAGAAAAAAAAACATAAAACCCCTGCCGCCTCAAGGCAGCTGCCACCACTGCCAACCATTTGGTGAAGACCCTGGGGGCGGAGGACAAACCAAAGGGCAGAGCTCTGAACTGGTAGTGCACTCCCTGAAAGTGAGGAAGCGCCGGTGGGAAGCGAAGACACTGATATACAGGTAAGCATCCTCCATATCCAGAGAGCAAAGCCAGTTCCCTTATGTAGCAGGGGCAGTAAACCCTGAAGGGTGACCATCCTGAAATGAAAATGAAAATGAAATAAAAGCCAGGAATCTTATTACTGGTTTATACCTCACCTAGATCGTCACTCATAACACCAGGCAAAATTACAAAACTGGAACTAGCACTCTAAATGATTGGCTCCTGTCCACACATCCTGAGCATGTCTCTGATGTTACCGTCCTGCCAGAGAGCCTCAGTAACCATTCTCCGGTCATGAGCACCTGGTCTAACAAATTTACAAAGTGCCCACCAAGGATGTCTAAGAACCGCAGCCTGAGGCCAGGGCAACTTGACCACTTCAAACTGTACCTGACACAGTTTGATTGGTCACCACTGGCAGGGGACATAGATGGCAGTGTGGCCTCGGACTTCTTTGTTAAGACCTTCTCCCAAGCACATGACAGTTTCGCTCTTATAAAACAAAAAAAGTCACAGGAACTACCAAGCAGTGGCTCTCCAACTCCCTCATTGAGCTCATGAGTAACAGAGATAACCTATGTCACAAAGCGAAAGCATCCAGGACTCCAGCAGATCGAAACGCCTATAGGGCGGTGAGAAACCACTGTACCAAGCTTATCCGTCAGGCAAAAGCCTCTTACTACAAGGATCTCCTTAACAAAATCTGGGGTTCAGGAAAAGAATTCTGGAACTCACTGAAATCCCTGACGGGCAAGACCCCAAAGGCACCTCCTGACCTTGTAGTAACCAGCCTGGGAGTGGGTCCCAAGATGATAGCCTGGGTAAAGAATTGGCTGGAGAATAGGACACAGAGGGTAATAGTAAACGGAGTCCACTCTGAAGAAAGGGGGGTTACTAGTGGGATACCGCAGGGTTCAGTATTAGGACCGGTCCTCTTCAATGTCTTTGTAAGCGACATTGCAGAGAGACTGGAAGGAAAAGCATGTCTCTTTGCAGATGACACAAAGATCTGCAACAGAGTTGATGCACAAGGTGGGGTGGAAAGGATGAGAAGGGACTTGGCAAGCTTAGAGGAATGGTCAAATGTATGGCAGCTCAGATTTAATGCTAAGAAGTGCAAGGTAATGCACCTGGGAAAGAAAAACCCAGGGGAAGAGTACACAATGGGGGGTGAGATACTAACAACAACAAAAATGGAGAGGGACCTGGGGGTAGTCATATCCGATGACTTAAAGGTGGGCAAGCAATGTGAGAGGGCAGTAAGGAGGGCTGGGGGGATACTGGGATGCATAGGGAGAGGCATCAACAGTAGAAAACAGGAAGTTGTTATCCCTCTGTACAGACAGCTGGTGAGACCCCATCTGGAGTAGCGTGTGTAGTTCTGGAGACCCAATCTCCGCAAGGACATAGACAAGATAGAGGCTGTCCAGAGGAGGGCAACTAAAATGGTGAAGGGTCTGCACCGGAAGACATAAGTGAAGAGAGACTAAAGGAGCTTAATATGTATAGCCTCGAGAAAGGAGGGAGAGGGGGACATGATAGAAACGTTCAAGTACCTCAAGGAACATCTTTCAAAAAAGAGGTATGCAAGAACAAGGGGCACAATTTGAAGATAGAGGGGGACGGCTCAGAGGTAATGTAGGAAGTATTTTTCACAGAGAGGTTGTGGATGCATGGAACGGCCTTCCAGAGGAGGCTGTGAGTCAAAAACAGTGGTTGAATTCAGCATGCATGGGACAGCCAAAGGCAATTCTAGGGATGGGGTAGAAAGAAGTAGGCTGTTGGTTAACTAGGATCTGCAGCTTATCCATTAGGTAGGGAAATGGGCAGACTGGGTGGGCCAAGCGGTCCTTATCTGCCATCAAATTCTATGTTTCCGTGTTTCTATCAGATCCTTTGCAGCTCCAGACAGGAGAACAGCTGCCACTGGACCAAAAGTTTATGGTCCCCCCCCTTAGTGGTAAGGAGAAGACATCCTTGGACAGGGCTCCCCCCAAGTTGCCGTCTCTACTGAGACTCAAGGGAGAAAATGGGGGGGGGGCCCCTATCCAACAGACCATCTCTCTGTCCCCCCCCTTGGGGGAGGAGAGAAAAGAGACAAAGAAGAATAGACCGTAAGAGGGGAATCCCAGTGCACCCCTTCCCCCAAGGGGTTGGCCTGAATCCTGTGGATCCGGGCCAAGACAGGGGGAGGAGACCCCGCCATGAAGCAGGAGTAAAGGGGGAGATGGCGGCACAGGGGGAGGACCCCCCCCCCCAATAGCCAGGGAGCAGACCTCACTCTCCCTCCTCCCAACATGAGACCTCCAGCTTTCCGGAAGGGTGCAGACTGAGAAGAGAAGCTCCACCCAGCTGTGGGAGGAGGACTGCCCAGGGACTGAGGCCTTGAGGGGTAGGAGGGTGGGATTCAGTGATTAATGGTGAAGATACACAGGAAGATCAAGAATTACGGTAGGTATGTAATTTTCATATCTTCCCTGTGTCAATCTTCACCATTCATCACTGGTGGGGGAGTACTGAGACCCTCCCAACGGGGGTCCAGCATTTCCCTGAGGGACGTGAATCCCTCAGCCTCCCCTTAGGGGAAGACTACAGAGGGGAGTGGACCTTCACAGGCCATTTAGGCCTGTGACTGGTTAGGGTGAGGAAGGATCTACTGGTGGCTGGGAGAAGGAAGGCACCCCTGAAGTGCCCTCCTCGCCCTGTGGGAAAACAGGCGGCTCCCCCAGAAAGTGGAGGCAAGCACCCTACACCAGGCCAAGGGTGACAACCTTGATAGAAGAAGCCACGCCATCCGCCTGATGCAGAACTCTATCCCGGCAAGTCTGGAGGCTACCTCATTGGCGTCGTAAGAGGCCCTTGCCTGGTGCCTTGCAAGCTCCAGACCCTGAGCAGGGAAGGCAATGACTTAACTGGCCGCCTCTGAATCAGGCAGCTGCATCAGCACCTGGCCGAGCAGAGACCACAAATGCCAGTTATAGACAGCATGGTGTGCCTGATGAGAGGAGATGCATAACATAATGTACGCCGAGGAGAAAACTCTCTGTCCCCATTGGTCGAACTCTGCAGAGTCCGCATCCAGGGGTCGGTCATGCACTGGGCGTCTACGCCCAGGAGGAGTGTCCAGGATCTCAACCCCTGAAGCAGGGTGAAACATAGCTCCTGGAGATTCCTGGGGTGCGTAATACCAGCATTAGCAGTCCCTGGGGGTAGGATCTGGGGAGGAAGGACACTGCCAGGTACAGAACGACTTCCCGGAAAGGCAGTGGCCAAGGGGGGACCACGAGGCGCTCCACACTGAATTAGTTAAGGAATGCTCGAGTCGCCCACTCAGGATTGCGTCTTGCCAGGTTGGAGAGGTGAAGCTCATCCATCAGCCTCACGAGGAAGTGCTGCTACGCACCATTAATCACTGAATCCCACCCTCCTACACCTCAAGGCCTCAGTCCCTGGGCAGTCACACTGCACACACATAACGGGGAAAGGCAGCAGCAGCAGCCCTGAACTGTTCCCAAGTTAAAGGATCCGTAGGACCAACGTGACCTGGGAGCTGAGGGGGAGGATGCAGAGGCAAAAGGGAAAGGCATCTCTGCACACGGTCTCTGCCAGGGCTGGAAGACCTAGCAGGTGACCTCACACCTATTGGAGGTCCACGGGTCTGTGCAAGCACCGGCCACCCAAATGTCTCGAAGCGGTCAGGGCTGAGCCCTGAAGGGGACACTCCCCTGTGAGGAGACCAGGGTCGCACAGGTCCAGAAGGGCTGGCCCTAGCCCCACCCAATGAGGTCTCCCACGAAGCAGAGAAACTGGGTTCAAGACTTCGACTCTGCCCGAGCCCCGAAGGGCCCCACGGGGAAACCGTCACCCCGCACCCTCAACCCTATCGACTCCAAGATTGACTTCTTCCTCACTCCCAGAGACTTCCAACCCCTCAGGCCCCCCAACATGGACAGAGGGAGAGGAGACCTCTGTCCTTGTCCCTATCTCAGGATCCCGGGCAGCACCAACCCCAGGGTCAGCATCTACCCTGGACTCCAAGACCAGGACCTCCACTCCTACAGTACCAGAATTATCGTCGGCCCCCAGAAACCTGGCACCTACCCCCTGTGCTGGGCTCGGAACCAACTGCAACAACCAGGTCCACCTGGGGGAACCTGGGATAGCGCTGTGGCAATCAGCATGGCAGGACCCTCAGCCTCTGAAGAGTCAGGCTCTGCCATTGGATCATCCGGCTCCAGAGAGCTGGAGATGAAGTAGACCTCCACCATGGCAACTCCAGAGGCCCTCCCATCCATGGCGCCATGAATAGCACCACAGGCAGGCCCAGTGCTGCCCCGACCACCGGAATGGGGATCAGAGATAGCGCCGGCAGGTGGTGTTGAGGAGCCATCCCTGCCGGGCCCAGCAGCCATGAGCCACAACACTAGTGGAGCCTTCGCCTCTGAGGAGACAACTGCCAATGCCATGCTCTCAGCCCGGCACTGAACGGAGCCACACCGACCCTCCAGCACTGAGGAAGGAGCCCCCGCCATGGCAAGGCTAGAATGGGTGGAGGCCCCCTCCTCCACAGCCCATATAGAGACAGAAGGGGGCCCAGAGGAAGGGCAAAGGGACCTGCGCTTTGTGTCCCTGGTGCAGCACGTCCTCCAAAAGTCAGCAGTAGGCTGCCGAATTTAAACACGTGGTATTCTAAAACTCTTCAATCCATAGAAAAACACTCATCACACTGATCCATATCATGCTGTGGACCCAGGCAGGTTAGACACTGGTCATGTCGATCCATAGCGAACATCTGTCGGCCACAGGGACACCGGCGCATAGGGGCCCGACCTGCTTTGGAGGGTTTCTTCTTGTCCCTGGATGGACCGGACATGACCGACGGCAACTACAGTAAACACCAAACACAGAAAAGACTCGGCGCCATTTACAAAATAAGAGGAAAGATCTTATCGTAATCCTAAAAACAGTGCCGAGTAGACAGCAGAACTGAGAAGGCAGCGTTGACGGCGTTGAAGCTCGGCGTCGAAAAACAATCTGGACTAGGCCACAATGACGCACGTAGCATGAGCTGGCTGGCGAGGTGCTGCACTCTCAATGGCGGCAGAAGCAGAACCGAGGCAGGGAGAAGCCGGCGGCAGTTATGGCTAACCTGTGACAGCACAATACCGTGCGCCTGCCTTGTGGTGCCAACTCCTCCCCCTTGAGGCGAATGCAAAAAAAAAAAAACTCCCGCATGGTGCTGCCAGTCATGAATGGTGAAGACTGACACAGGGAAGATCCATTTGTACTCTATAAACAGGTTCAGCTGACTTAATTCCAGGATGGGCCGAAGGTGTCCCGACTGCATGGGGACCTGGAAGAAGTGGGAGTAGAACCCCCCATCTCTGCTGACACCGCGGGACTGGCTCTATGGCCTTTTTTCAAAGTAAGGCCTGAATTTCTTCCTGGATGAGAGGGGCATGGCCAGGAGAGTACGAGGAGTTGCCCAGAAGGTCTTCCAGAGGCCACTCTATGAATCTGAGTGTGTAGCCATGCTCAATGAGCTGTAGTTGATGACTGATTAAAAGTTTATTTTTCACAGGAAATATCATTTGTTAGGACAAAGTCCCGTTTACAACAAAGTCCTGCATGTAGATTCTAGTACAAATACCAATTAACAATTAAGATTTAACACAACTAATACAAACAAACATAATCACACTCTACATACATACATTATTTAAAACACATACATAAAAAATACAAACTATTAAACAATTCATTTTTAAATTAAAAAAAATCTAAATTTATTTTCTGTGATTCAGTCAAATCATTCCAACTTAATGCTGCTCTATTCTGGAGCATGCTATCCCCTAGTCTATTAAAGCTTCTATACATTGGGATATTGCTTAATGGATTCCTAGTCTTTATATATGATTCGTTATTTATCTTTCTTTTTAATTGCTTATACAAAGGATGGTTATACTTTTTGTGAATTATCTTATGGCATATAGTAAGCCAGAGATAGTTTCTTTTTGCTTCAGGTTGAAGCCAATTTAACTTATTATAAATTATACAATGATGCTTATTTTTAATACTTCCAGAAGCAAATGTACCTATCCTATAATACATTTGATTAACCAAATTTAAAGCAGTTTTAGTCAAATTCATGTAAATTACAGAACCATACTCCAATATGGGTAACAGCATCTGTTTTGCCAATCGCTCCTTTGCCATCAAAGGTAAAGCTCCCGCAACTCTTCTAAGGGCCCCTGATCTTTTATTCACTTTCTTTACCTGAACTGATATATGATTTACATATGTCATCCTAACATCTACTTGAAACCCTAAGTATCTGTATGTTAATACATTTTCAATCTTTGTACCATCTTGTAAATGTAATTGTGGTTTGTACTCTTTTCCTCTATATGAACTAATCGAAAACAACATAGTTTGTGTTTTTTTAGCATTCAAAAGAAGACCAGATTTACTCAACCATTTTGCATTTGTAACAAATCACTTTGAAGCGAATCCATCATACCTGTGAGACTGTCAGCAGACGCATACACTAAAACAGTGTCGTCATGCAGCCCTCACCTCACTATGTTTAATTTCATGAACCAAATTATTAACATAAATATTAAATAATAAGGCCCAAAATCGAGCCCTGGGGAACACCTCTCTCTAGTTTCTCAGGGGCCGACATCATTGTGCCACATTGAACACACTGATATCTATTTGTCAAATATGACTCAAGCCATTTTAATATTTGGCCCTTAATCCCTATGGCCCTTAACCTAATCAAAAGCAAATCATATTGAACTAAATCAAAAGCCTTACTGAGATCCACAAACACTGCCCCAGTAGTTCCGAGTTGTCTGTGGTTATCTTCCCTCCACCTGTCCCAGAGAGAAGCGACTCCCCTACAACCGCCTCCTGGTGAACAACCGTAGGAGGGTGTCTGGCAAGGAGTCAGGAGGTGGGAGCAGTCACTGGGGCTGCTGCACCTCGGGTGCTACAGGTGGCGGTGGAGGAGGGAATGGGAAGAGCTGCTCTCGCTTTGCCCTTGCCCTGGGTTTTGGGAGGGGGTCAGGCCTGACTGTGGGAGAAGTGACAAAAGGGAGCCCATTGTCCCGACTTTGACTGGGTATGGTACATAGAGTGGATAGATGTGAAAGCCCGTCCCGAGGTCTGGAATTCGGAGACAATATTTTGAACATCTTGAATGTATTCGTCTGAACCAATTACTGTATCAATGTACCTGTTGTACCCTTTTGTACTCTCCCGGGTCGTTCCTGAAAATAGGCATAAAACTTGTCTAGTGTACTTACCCGGTAAACAAAAACTAAATAAATAAAGAGTATGAAACCCCTGAAAGGGGCATCCATTATGTTAGACTGGACATCATGGGCGAGGCCAGAAACTGGTAGCCAGGAGTGGCATCTCATACAGATGCCTACAGCCACTGTCCGGCCAGCGGCATCTACTACATCACAGGCAGCCCTAAGGACATGGGTAACAACATCCAAGCCTGTTTTGAGGGCCTGGAGGGTCTACTGCTTAGAAGGGTCATCCAGCATGGCTAGGACTGCCTCCATATCCTGGTCCCATAGGAGGTTCTGATACTGTACCATATGGTCCAAATAACTGATGGTTCAAATGGCCAGAGTGGCAGAGGTGAAGGCACTCTTGCTCATCTGGTCCAATTGGCGAGACTCCCTGTCCGGGGAGGGGTGGTATTGAGCTGAGGTGTTTTGACCTCTTGGTTCGGTCGAGCGCTGCACTGATGATGACTGAATCAGAATTGGGCTGTTCTCCAAAATACGACTTGCCAGTCGGTGTGTGTGGTAAACTCTGGCAGCCTTTTTGGAAACCACCGACACCGTATGGGGCAGTTCCAAGAGCCTTGGGTGACATCCTCATAGCAGTCGATAACTGGGGGGGACCACCAAAGGAGGAGCTTCGGGCTGATGTAGGTAGATCACCAGCCGACGCCTCTCAGGATGCTGCTCCTCTGTCTCCCAACCCAGTGGCCTGAATGTGCATCATGATGGCCATGAACATAAAATTACTTACCATAGTAATGTTTCTTCTAATGGAGTCTTACTGCATTCTGACTATATGCAGCAGTTAGCCCCAGCACTTGAATTGCTCCGGAGAGGAAAGAGTTAACTCTATGCAGGAACATAGAATGTTGAACTCGAGCCCGGTTTACAAACCTCTGTCTCTGGTACATATCAGTGTAACCATCAGATTCTTACGAGCACTACACTAACTAATAGCTATAGAAATTGTTTTAAATTTCAGGCCATAGGCAACAAATGCTTGGGTCCAAAAACACTCAAGTCGAGAACCCAAGAAGAATCTTATGTAGACAGTAAAAATGTAATAAGAATAACATAAAACAAAAAGACCCCACCTGGCCAGGAAGCGTACAAAGGTATATCTCTGGAGTGCAAAACTGTATCTGCCAACCCCCATCCCAAAAGAATACGTTCCGAGAGGGGAGGAAGGTCAGAATACAGCAAGACTCCATTAGAAAAAACAACATTGCTATGGTAAGTAATTTTTTCTTCAAACAACATGAAGTCTTGCTGTATTCTGACTATATGCAGACTACCAAGCAGTTCCCCCTTGGAGGAGGTAACAGAACCTTACTTTGGTAACAAGCTCTGCGGTACTGCTGTGCCAAACCTAGCATCATTCCTAGTCTGGGTGTCCAGAGAGTAATGCTTGATGAATGTATGAACTGTTTTTCAGGTGGCTGCTTTACAGATTTCCACCAAGGGAATATCTCTAGCTGCTGCCAGGGATACAGCTGTTGTACCCCTGGCCGAGTGAGCCCTCAGGCCTGAAGTGGGTTCTTTCCCCAATTCTGAATAGCAGAATAGGACACAGGAGACAATCCACCTGGCAACAGATTTTTTAGTGGCAGGTCTACCTTCTCCTACTTTTCCATAAGTAAGAAATAACTGGGTACAATCATTCCTATGGGCCTTAATATGCTCGATATAATAGCCAAGTCACAAGTGCCTTCTTTACATCCAGACTGTGTAACATTCTCTCCCCTGAGGAAGTATGGTCAGTAAAAAACACAGGCAAAGACAGATTGATTCGGATGAAAATCCGAAACCACTTTAGAAAGAAACTTTATATTCGTCATAAGGACAACCTTATCCCTATGGAAGAAATTAAGTCAGGTTCAACCGACAGAGCCTGCAATTCACTAATTCTCCTGGCAGAAGTAATGGCTACCAGGAAGACAGTCTTCCAAGTCAAGCAGTTAAGGCTCAGCTAAGGATAAAGGTTCAAAGGGGGGCTGCATAAACTGTGCAATGCAGACATTCAAGTCCCAGGCAGGAGTAGGCTCTCTGAAGGGAGGATTGATGTGAACCAGATCTTTGAAAAACTTACTAAAAACAGGATGAGATGCCAGAGAATATCTCTTCCCTGAAGAAAGAAAAGCAGAGACAGCTGCCAAATGCACTTTAAGGGTAGCAGGCCTGAGGCCTAAGCCATTAAGATGAACCAGATAATCCAGGGCTGTAGCAATGTTCGCAGAGCCTGGTTGTATGTCCCTCTCAGAACACCAAATACTGAATCTTTTCCATTTAGAAGTGGAAGGTTTTCTGGAAACCTTAAGGATATCCATTACCCTTGTGAAAGATGCAGACCTACATACTTCAACTATTCAAGAGCCAAGCCTTGAGACTGAGAGATTGAAGACTGGGATATCAAATCCTCCCCTGAGAAGAGGTCAGCAGGTCATGCCTCCTGGGCAGAAACAGGGGAAATGAAACGGTCAGGGACAGCAGCAGAGGATAACATGGTTGTCTGGCCCAATATGGGGCCACTAGGATCACTGTGTAGGGTTGAGACCTGATCTTGATCAGCACTCTGAGTATCAGTGGAAAAGGAGGGAAAGCATAAAGAAACCAGCTCGTCCAGTCTAACAAGAGAGCATCTAGAGGAACAGTCCCAGGACTGGAGGTCTGCAAAAGAATACAGGAAATTGATGATTGCCTGGGGGTCGCAAAGAGATCTATCTGTGGAGTGCCCCATCTCCTGAAAATTACCCAGAAGACATGAGAATTTAGGGACCACTCATGGTGAATCCTGTGAGATTCTGCTTAGAGCATCTGCCAGCACATTGTCCTTCCCTGGAAGGAGAACTGCTGTTAGAGAAGTTTGAAGAGAATAGAATAGTGACCATACCTTCATAGCTTCCGTGGACAGAGTACCCCCTGCTTGTTTATGTACCACATTGTAGTGGTGTTGTCTGTCCTGATCTGCACCACTTTCCCTTTGACTGATTCTGAGAATGCCTGAAGGGCTAGAAACACAGCTCTGAGCTCCAGAAGACTGATGTGAAGGAGAGACTCTTGCTGTGACCAAGTACCCTGTGCGGTGAGAGTCCCTAGGTGGGCTCCCCACCCCAGGAGAGAGGCATCTGTGATCAGGACCACTGAGGGTGCTTGACTGAGAAATGGGACACTTTGTCTGAGACTGTGCTGATCCAACCACCACTGGAGGGCTTGGACAAGAACAGTCTGAGTCACTGAAATCAGTTTGGTGAGAGAATCCTTTTTCTGAGACCAAAAAGACTTTAAATGGAACTGAATGTCCCTCATCTGGAACATGGCTCCTGAACCACTACAGTGGAAGAGGAAAATTACGTACCTACCGTAATTCTTGATCTTCTCTTGTATCTTCACCATTCATTACTTCCTGGGTGTAAGCTGGAGGCTGCACTCCGCCACGCGGAGAGCTTTTTTTTTGAATGCCTAACGCCCCGCCTCGAGAGCGACGCTACGCGCGCCAGCGAGGGGCGCCGCTAGTATGCATCACCTCCTCCAACTCAGTTCTGTGAGCCGAGAGGCAAAAGAGAAAGCAGAAAATATAGATAGCGCAGGCAAGATAGCCGAGGACAGCAAAGCAAGGAAGAATGAACTGAAAAGGAATAAGCCTGATGGAGGAAGGACAGAGGAGATAAGAACATCCCTAGTCTAGGGACTGCAGGGCCTCTCTTGCCTGGCGTAATTTCTAGGAGGAGAGATGAGTAAGGAAATGAGAAAATAGAAGAAGAAGAAGAAAGAGAAGAGAGAGATGGGATGTTGAAGGGACCAGAATGCCCCTACCATAGTTAGTTTGTAGCTGAAGGCCGACTAAAGGGGAAGCAAGAATCCCCGTGAGATAGAGCTGAAGAGAAGGTTCACCGAACCACGCTAGACAGACTCAGGAGGGCATAGTCCTCATCTTCAACATGCCATTGTTCATGACACCCGCCTCGGCCCCGGGTCATGGAAGGCCTTTAACTGGAGGACACCCGAGGAGGGAAGAATAAAACCCCAGCAGCATGGAGAGTGCTGCTAGGGGTTTAGAAATGGAAAATGCAAGCCTTTTCAGCGTTTCAAGACAGAAACTCAGACTGACTGGCTAAGGCAGGCAAGGTTTTGTAGGCTGGTTATTAGATTGGATATGGCTGCAGAGCTCTATTGTAAAATTGCCCAGGAGGACACTTAAAGGAGAAACCAATAAGAAAACAGCTAGAAGGGAAGCCTACCTTCTCATTTGCCTTCTTGTTTGATTTCTCCTTTGACTACGCATGACCCAGATACCAAGATGCCTATAGCAGTCGGAGAGAGTTCCCTCAGCATTTTTAAAAGAAGAAAGGAACAGACGCATCACTGCTCCTCTGCTCTGCAAGGCAAGAATAGAGGGGGGAAAGATTTCAGGCAACTATCTGAACACGGGATTGCAGGATCAAAACTAAATAGCCTGGAGCCAGACCAAAAACCCTAGAGGTATCTTTGCCAGAAGAATAGCAAGAGAAGTAGTGCAGTCTGATCGCCAATGCAATCCACGAAATGGCCCATGAATCTTAGAGTAAGTAATTTTCTTCAGTGTAGGATCCCTCCCTAAGAAAGAACTTTTTTTTTATATTTATATATTTTTTTTTTTTTTGGAAAAATTAAGGAATTTTCCCTATATTTTATAAACAAAAGAGAAATGCAGAGAGAGGAAGGAGATGGAGGTGGAGAAGCCACAGGAGGAGGCCACTGAGGGATGAGAGGGGTAGAATGAATTTATAGAAGATAGAAGATCAAGATCACGTGTAGGTAATGTAATTTTCCTATCTTCCTTGGTCAATCTTCTCACCATTCATTACTCTAGGTGAGAATACTAAGTTCTCTTCCCAGGAGTGGGGAAGAGGCCATACCCTGAGGGGAACAAGACCCCAGCCTTCTGCTGGTGGTGAAACAGAAGGAGAAGACTCTGGCTTATTCAGAAAGCCTAAGTGGGAGAAGAGCTAGGAGGTGCCTCCCGAGGACGAGGGAGACGGATGGAGCCCTGTAAAAGTCTCCTAGCTCTGGATGAGAAAAGACGGGTCCCCCGGAAGGCGGAGCGCATCACCCCACGCCCGGGCCAGGGGTGACAACCTGGAGAGATTGCCGGCGTTGTCCGCCTGATGCAGATCGCTGTTCCCCGCAAGCCTGGGAAGCCACCCTCATTGGCGCCATAAGATGCCCTTGCTTGGTGTCTTGCCAGCTCCAGGCCTACCATGAGAGGGCAACGGCTTGTCTGGTTTGCTCCGGTCAGGCATAGATGCCAGCAGCTGGGACATCATCGACCACAGATGCCGTTGTAGGCAGCGTGGTGAGCCTGATGTGATGCAATACATGCATCTCTATCGCAGAAGAAGAGAACACTTCGCCCCCAACGGGTCGAACTGGAGAGAGTCCGAACTGTGTGGCGGTCGTTGCGCCAGGCAACGGGCGCCAGAAGGAGTATCCAGGTATACCAAACCTGAGGACGGGTTGGAAGGGAACCTAGAGACTCAGAGGGGGCACAATACTCCACGCTGGCAGTCCGCCAGGGCTGGGGAAGAAACGCAGGGAACTGCCAGGACCGGATAGACGCCTCCTGGAAGGGGATAGGCCAGGAAGGTACCACCAGATGCTGGGCACTGAATTCACCAAGGAATTCACGCCACCTGCCTCGCATTGTCTCCGAACGTAGGGAAATCAAGATCCCCACCATCCTCGAGAGGAAACGCTGATATTCTGTGAAATCAGCATCGGAGGACAGATGAGCAGGTTCCTCTCCCTCAGAGGAGGGAGACAGGATGATGGGGAACTGGAATGTCCAGAGGATTCCTGGGCGTGGGGAGAGTCGAAGACCCGACTCATGCATGTAACTAACATATGAGGGGAAGGCCGCCGCGAGAACTCTGAACTGCTCCCAGGATCAACGGACTCGTGAGGGACCGACATGGCCTGGGAGCGGGGTGGCAAGGCAGAGAGATGGGAGAGGGGCACCTCCGAGGAGGCAACTCAGTCTCGCGAGGGCTCTGGAACCGGGAAGGGAGCTCTAGTAGGAGGGATCCCGGATATCAAACCAGGCCGCAGAACGGAACTCTGGGGAAGCGGAACCTGGAAGAGCCCTGGGGAGAAACTCCCCTTGACGAAGCCGGACTGTGGATCCAGAAGGGCAGTCCCACAAAGCCGCCAGAGGACACCCTAGACCCCTGGGGAGGGGCGGCTCTCGCGCTACGGGCTCCTGGCCACCCCCTCTGAGGTGGCCAAAGAAGACCGAGCAGCAGGACGCCTGCCCCTCAACCCTCGGATTCCCGAGGGCCTCCTCCCCGACTGCAATGTTCCCTAATCTCAGAGGAGGTAACAGCACCCGGGGTAGCTGTCACCGGCCTCCAGAGAGGGGAGCCTCCCTCCGGCCATCTCCCCACGCCTGCCCCCGGGACCTCGCCACCCCCAGCTGAGGAACCCTCAGGAGACGACGGCAAGGGGACAGAGGGAGGGCCCGCTGGCGCCGCCTGGTACCCCTAGCCACCGAGGACCCAGATTCCGAAGAATGGGGTGCCAGGATGGGTCCACATCTGAGTCATCGCCCTCCGAGGAGGACGAGACCAGCAGGACCCTCGATGCTGGCCACCCCAGGGGTCCCCGAGGCCACGGGCCACAAACGGCCCGTGCACGAGTGCGACGCCGCCGGCCCCACCACGCCGAGCAGCATGAAGGCCCAACCCCACACCCCCAGCAGCTCCGCAGACCCGCACCGCCTGGAGGAGGGGGAAGGTCCGCCACGACGCCAGCGCGCCGGGAGGCGGCGCGGCACTGGGCGGGGCGCCGGCCAGGCCTATCGGGTACCGCTAACGTGCCGAGGCCAAAAACGGCACCGCCAATGGCGCCGCTTCATCACCGCACCGCCGCGAACGGGCGCCGGGATCCGGCAAACGGCACCGCAGGGCGACACGCCGAGGGTCCACCCGAGCCGGGCCCAGCCAAGGGCCTCGACACGGGGAGCCAGCACCCGGGCGAGGTGACTGCCGTGGGCGGTGTCAGCGCCAAGGCCCCGGAGGGGCCACGACGCCCCCAACACCGCTGGAAGGGCCTCCCTCGGCAAGAAGGGAAGAGGAGACCTCCTCCTCGGACCGTATAGGCCGGGAGGGGACCCGGGAAAAGGCCTAAGGATCTCGCCTGAGATTCCGCTGAGCACGCCGCCCTCGAAAAGTCGGCGGGCCTTGCTAGCTTGTATCGCGCTGACTTCGAGGGACGCGACGGTCCATCGAGAAACAACGCCGCACGAATCCATATTATGGCTGGGTCCCAGGCAACGGAAGACAGACGCCATGCCGGTCTCGAGACGGAGAAATGCCGCCGCAGGAGCACCGACGATAGGGCACGGCCTGCCTTAGAAGAACGCTTCGCCCAGAACCGACATAACGCGAAATCAACAAGATTAAACACAGTCGGAAATAACCCGGGCCGTACAAAGGAAAGAAAAAAGGGAACAGTCTTACCGTAGGGCGTCGAGTGTGAAAAAGGAGTCGCGCATTTGGTTAGCTACTCACGAGCAGGTGCTGCCCGCCGACGGGAGAAACAGAACTGAGTTGGAGGGAGGAGTCGGTCGCTATTAACGGCCGCCGCTGCGATGACGATGACGTCGCTTCTCGAGGGCGGGCCGTTAGGGCATTTAAAAAAGTCTCCTTGCGGATAGGTGTGCGCCGCCTCCGCTTACACCCAGGAAGTAATGAATGGTGAAGATTGACAAGGGAAGATCTGCCATGTGGCCTAGGAGCTGATGTCTGGCTGGATGAGACACCAGAGGTCGAAAAGAAGAAATCAGATCTGTAAGGGCATTTATCCTTGAGCATGGGAGGAAGGCCCTTGCCTGAATAGTATCCAGCTCTACCCCTATAAAGGTAAGGAGATGTACTGGTTCGAGAACCGACTTGGACAGACTGAGAAGGAATCCCAGAGAACTTAGAACATTTTGGGTGACCACTAGAGCTGACTTGACTTGGTCTGAAGACTGGCCTACAATAAGCCAATCGTCTAGATATGGAAAGACTGAGATGCCCTGCCTTCTGAGGAAGGCTACCACTACTGCTAGACATCTTGTGAAAACCCCTGGGGCAGATGTCAGGCCGAATGGCATGGATCTGAACTGGTAATGGCCAGAAGGCAACACGAACCTGAGGTATTTTCTGTGGCAGCACCTGATAGGAATATGAAAATAGGCATCCTTGAGGTCCAGGGAAGCTAGCCAGTCTCCTGGCCTCAGAGAGGGAAGAATTATTCCCAGAGTCACCCTTTTGAATTTTGGCTTTGTAATGTGTTTGCTCAGATATCTCAGGTCTTGGATGGGTCGCCACTCCCCTGTCTTTTTTGGGGTAAGGAAGTATCTTGAATACAGTCCTTTCCCCCTGTGCTGTGGAGGAATCTTCGCCACCACTTAATTTTTTTAAGAGTAGTAGAGAAGAAACTTCTACCTGTAGAGCAATTGTTTCTAGGGGTGTTGCAGGCAGAAAAGACCTGGCTCTCAATCTGGGGAATCTTCTGAAGATGAGAGCAAGTCCCTGGCTTACTACTTCCAGGGCCCATTTGTCTGAAGCAACAGACTTCCAGGCCTGGAAGTAGTAAGCCAGCTTGCCCCCTACTGGAATTGAGGAGGCAACCCGGTCGGACACATTAGGGTGTCTGTTTGGCAAGAGCCTTAGACTGAGAAGAGGGTGCAGCCCTGCTCATCCCTCTTCTACCACTCCCTCTAAACCCCCCCCCCCGCCAGAAGGAAGAGGAAGCCTAAGCTTGGTAAAAAGGCCTATGAAAAGGCCTGCCCCTGCCAGCCCTAGACTGCTGTTTCTGAGGAGTGGCTTGCCTTTCTTTGGCCATTGCTCTCCTGTAGGTGGTCCTGTACTCATCCATCTCCTTCACGTAAGACTCTGTCTGCACCCCGAACACAGTATTACCGGTGACAGAAAAATCCATGGCCTTAGCCTGGTTATCCTGTGAAAGGCTAGTACACCTAAGCCAAGCAAATCTCCTTAAGGAGACAGATGTAGCCATGACTCTAGATGCCACATCATTAGAGTCCACAGCAGCATGAAATTGCACCTTGGATGTCTCAATATCATCAGCAGCCACCTCCTCCAGCTCCTTGGCTAGCTGGGGGGGGGGAGCCTTTTTAGCCAGTTCCAAAACCGTATCCCACCTGGACTTCTGGTACCTGGCTGTATAGGCCATAAAGGCAGCCTGTCTGGAGTCCCAAGGAGGATGCCAAATATTGTTTTTTTGGCCATGGCATCCACCTTCCTGGAATCCTTATCTGGGGGTGTGAAACCAAGGGGATATAAACCTTGTCACAGGCTGCAGCCTGCACTACCCCAACATGGTTGCAATGATTGTACAAGAAATCCGTACCAGAACCTGATAGCACACACCACCTGTCTATCTTTTTATCCACAGTAGATACAGAAGTGGGCATTTGCAAGATTTTTTGGGTCTGCTTCCCTAAAGACTTGTGTAGTGGGATAGACAGCCTCTTGGACTCTGGGACATCCATCATTTCCACACAGTCAGGTTCTTCCCTCCTCTTCAGTGGCTTCCACAACTGGGAGCTGGAGCGTTTCCACTACCCTTTTATAGAACAAAAAGTGGGAAGGGGACTCAAAGTCTAGGAGGAGAGACACTGGAAGGCCTGTCTGGGGAGATGTCAGGCTCTACAGGCTCATCTAGGCCTCCAAAATCATCATCATCATCATCATCATCCGGGAACTCTTCCTCTCCCTCCCACTCAGCATCATAAAAAGCCTCTGGATCATAATCCATCAGGGCTGGAACCATCCGAACTGACTGCCTACCTGAAGGAGTCAGTTTGGATGGAACCGGGCGAAGTGACTGTACAATGCTTTTTGCTTTCGCAATCTCCTCAACGGTTGGGATCTGCGGGGTTGGATCTGAACCGGTTGATTTTCTCTTTTTCTTAGACAGAACCGATCCCTCAGAATTGGCTCTCCTTTTGCCCAAGGAGGTCTCGCCCGTGTCAGCAGGCACCTCCTCAGGTTCAGTCGGAACCGAACTGGGCTGGCCATCCGGATCAGAGGATTTCTCTGACTCTGTTTCCTTCAGCCTACTTAATCTTTTATTCAAAGTGGCTTTGGGAAAATTCTTACAAATCTGGCAGTCTGTTTTGAAGAGGTCAAACCCCAGACAATAAACACATATGAGGTGGGGATCAACTTTAGCAAAAGTCTCCCCACACTCAGTAAAGTGTTGAAACACAGTGGGACCAGTTTTCTTCTTGGGTTTCTCAGGCATAGCCTTTTTCAAAAGTTACCCTTCTGTCTGGCCTGGTGGCGCTAAGGGTTCAGGCGCTGGACGCCACACCTCGCTCCACGCCGGTGACCCAGGTCCGGGAGCAGACTCGGGACACTGGTGGGTCAGCTGGGGGGTGTTAGGCTTGAGCGTCCCACGACAGCTCGCCTACTAAGGGGAGGGTTGAGGCCGCAACCTGAACACTTGCCTGACTCCAAGCAGAGGCTCGGAGTACTGCAAGCCCCTAACATCAAGGGCATGGGCGGCTGCTATACAGCGTGACGTCGGCACTTGACACCTTGACGTCAGGGGTCCTACGCTGTAAAGGGTGGGGAGAAAACGGAGAAAAACACCTGCCATCGCCGGGAAGACAGAGCCCCCAGAGACATGCCCTCGATGTGCTTTCACCCGACTGACGGCCCCCGGACCAACGAAAGTTGACTGATGGGGTAACGGGGCTCTGCACCATCCCCGCTCGGGGGGGGGTAAGCTCAAGCTCCATGGGGATCCAGTGGGGTCAGTCGTGCAGGGTGGAAGGTAGGGAGATGTCTACCTTGGGGCTCCTGAAGGGTCGGGGATGGCAGGCTGGGAAAGGAGGATAAATAGTGATTTCAAAAAAAAAAAAAAAGTTACCCTTCTCAGCTTTCAAGTCAGGTAACACAAGCTTATCAGTTACCAACCATATCATGGGTTGGGGAAAAAAAATGAAAAAAGTTCAGTTTTTTGAAACCGACATGAACCGGACACCGCAATTAAACGAAGGAATTAGACAAAAAAAGAGAACAGATTTGTTTTGGTTCCCAACCGGACTGACCAATCGGAAACCGAAGAAAAACAATTTTTAAATCAACAATTCACCATCTACCTACTTAACACTACCTGTACCACAGACAGACACTTGATACCGAAAATAAAAAACGGTTGATAAAAATGACCGATTTTTACTTTTACCGAAGCAAAGGAGAGATCTCCGGAGCGACTTCACAGTTAGGCAGAATAAAGAATCTGATGGTTACACTGATATGTACCAGAGACAGAGGTTTGAAACCCGAGCTAGAGCTCAACATACTATGCTCCTGCATAGAGTTAACCTTTTCCTCTCTGGAGCAGTTCAAGTGCTACGGCTAACTGCTGCATATAGTCAGAATACAGCAAGACTTCATGTTGTTTGAAAGTGGGATCATCTGGGGGGAATCTGGGGACGATACTCAGTGCCTCTTTCCCCTCTGAGGATTCTGGGCCTATGGAGGAAGACTCACTGCTGACACGCATCAGCATCATCCGAGTCGTCACCCTTGCTATCCTTGGGCTGACGATCATCTGATCGGCCGGCTGACCCAGCGTCAGGCCTACCCCAGTGGATGTGAGGAGCACTAGTGCCTGGCTGAATAGGGGGCCAGGGAAATGGGTCCTAAAGGAGGCCTTTGAGGGGTTGCTGGGGCCGGTCCTCTCAGGGCAGGGACCTGCGTCTGCATTAAGGACCACAAAGACGAATTCAGACCATGGTAATCAAAGGAGATTGACACCAGGCCCCCGGGCATCAGGTAATAGCAGACCAGCGGTGCAGGTCCCAAGGGTTCCAGGTATGCTAATCTGGCGCAGGTACTGCCAGCACAGGGTAGGGGTAGACAGGCGCCGGCGGAGGGTACCCCAGCTGAGGTCCTACAGGTACAGAGTGCAGTACAATGGGCGTCAGCTGAGGGGAAAGAGGCAGCGTGGGCCCCACAGGTGCTGGCTGTGGAAGGCCAGATGCAGGCCCAACGGGAGGGACAAGCAAGGCCAGCCTGGGTCCTGCAGGCTGTGGTAGAGGAGAAAGGGGGCACAGGCCTAGCAGGCTTCGGCCGAGGTAAAGCCGGGGGGGGGTCCACGGGTACCGGCTGCAGGAGATGGGCGCCGGAATGGAGGGCAACCCCCTGGGTGAAAGTGGAGGACAGACTGGGCCTGAGGAGGCATCAGTGTCCTGCAGCGCCTGCCCCGGAGAAGGAGGAGCAGAACTGGCAGCGGTCCCAGAGGATAAGACCAGCATCAGTAGAGCATGTGTTGGGGAAGGGAGTGGCAAGGAGATCAGCGTCGGAGGCACCCATGTCAGCCAAAGAGTCTCCAGCTGAGCCACCTGTGTGCTCACTTAGAATAAGAGCTGAAACAGCAGGGGCAAAGCAGCACAATACAGAGTACCCTGACCTGAAGAGCCACCACTCATGAGGGAGACAAGGGCAGGTAGTAGCGCCACCAGTGGCCCTGTAGAAGTTAGAGGTAGTAGGGCCAAGGAGGTAGACCTCCCGAGGGAGGAAGACTATTTCACGGTTGAAGAGTTCTTGTGTGGGGACTGCAAACGGGAGGCAGACCGGGGATGGTCCTAATCCTTATCCCTGTGCTTATGTTTACCAGTAGATTTGTCCCAGGACTTTGAAGACGAAGACCCCAAAGACTGGTCCGGGGAAACAGACGAGTTCCTGGCCTGCAGCTCCTGCTCCATCGAGGTGACTTTCTTTTCATGAAGGTGGTTCTCTAGGATCTTCTGGCGACAACTCCTGATGGCTGGGTTGAGCTTCTGGCAGGCCTCACAAGCTTGGACGTCATGGTCTGGGTCTAGGCACAAGACGCAGACAGAATGGCCATCTTTGCCAGAGATCTGTTTGCCGCAGGCACACTTTGTGGAGCAATCGGAAGGAAGGTTTTGAAGACATAAATTATCAGGTGAGAACACCAAAATTACGATGTAAAACTTACTAAAAATCGAAAAATAAAGTGTGGTTAAACATGGGAAAATGGCAGTCGACTGTAGCTGCGATGGTATCAGTGGTCCGACGCGTGTTGGTCAACAGCGGAAATGAACTGAGGAGGATGTAGGGGCCGCCTGCCTTTCTACGATTAGCTGACATCATGGGCTGATGTTTGAAGTGGGCAGCCCCCTCTGGCAGACTGCTAGCTAAAAGGTTTCAATGTGGTCCTAGTGCTCGATGACTTAGTCCTACCAGTGATGGCCTGCTGCATGAGATACCCTCGAAGTAAGATATGCTTATTTTCTGGTAAAACCCAGAAGGTTACAATAATGCTAGTACAAACAAATGAATACAATATGTGCAAAGGTCGAAATTAAGTTCTGCAGCCACTAGCCAGCAGGGCTAGTGACTGGGAAAATCCACTAGCCCCACAGAGTTTCTACTGGCCCAGCTGGTGTATTGAAATATTACCGTCTCCAGTACAAGAGTACAGAGCTACTTAAAATTTTTTTACTAGACCAATATAAAATTTACCAGCAATTTGCTAGTGGTCCGGTGCCAATTTCGACTCCTGCACATGAGATAAGAACAAAGCATGATTGGTAACAAAGAAGTAACATCAAGATACGTGATATAAATTAGTACAATCAGAAAAAATATAATTTTACATACAAATTAGTACAGTCCGAAGAAGCAAACAAAATAATATGGTGCAGTATCAACACAAAAACCTGAGGTAAGAGAGTCAGTGCTCATAGCACAAGGAGCTCAGCTAGTCCCATAGGGAATAAATAGCCACATACAATAGTTAAAGGCCGAACCAGTCACCCACAGCAAGTACAGGCTGTGGTGTCTTTCAGATGGTTCCATAAGGACCTTCTAAAGAGGTTGTGAGAAGATGCGCTCCAAACATAGCGGTAAGGCATTCTAGAGCCTAGGTACATATGCAGCAAAGACCTGATCTCCCAATGCAGTGCACGTTTTTGGGACAGCAAGCAGGGACATATTACGAGATCTTAAGGGGTAACCAAGGTTAGCAACCCTTAGATGTTGAGCCAGGATGGAAGGGGTGGCGGTTCTCAACAAAATACCCCAGGGCAAAGGCACATTACTGTTAGGTGAGATAGCCACCCAAGTTTGTCATACAGCTCACAATGGCATGTGAGATAGGTTGCAGAGAGGGTGAAAACAATTATTATTATAAATGATATCCCATTTGGACAAGAGGAACTTGGCAACATTGGTAAGTACGGAGTCCATAATTAAGGGAGGGTAAGAGCACTACCTTAGAAGGGACAAGATGTGCAGCTGGGGTAAGGAAGTGTTTGGATCCGTAAGCCATGCCAATCTCACTGTTAACCCTGCACACATAAGAGATGTGCAGGCAGAGATCCAGTTGGGGGTCAGGGGTTACAGCAAGGTACTTACAAGCGTGGGTAGCAGTCAGGGCCAGGGCAAGCCATTCATACTGGACACAGCCAGAGGCTCAGGGCAAGACCTAGTTTGTGCCTGAGAGCCAAAAGGCATAATTCATGTTTTCTTTAGGCTGAGGACAAGCTTATTTATGGATAGCTAGAACTGAACTAGATGAAAGACCCTATTTAGTTGAGAGTTAATATCCTTAATATCCTGGGAGCTGGCCAGGAGCACCAGATCATCCGCACAGAGGGTAGAACTACAATGAACAGGTAGTTGGGGAAGGTCATTACTAAACAGTGAAAAAAGAATGGGACCCAGGACTGAACCTTGGGGAACACCAACTGAGACAGGAGCCAAGTCAGAGACTGTTCTGTTAGATCTGACCAATTGCTGTCTACCATGTAGGCAGTTGACAAACCAGGCAAGCATGCAGTCAGACAGCCCAAAGGTTCGCACTTTGGAGCAATGAAGTTTTAAGGTCCACCAAATTCCCTATTAGTCGACTGATCGCTTTGATTGAATAAAATCCCAACACCAAAGGGTATAAAACTATTAGAAAATAATGGCCCCATAGAAGTAAATGGAGCGTGCTCATGCAGCCTTCGTTTTGTGACATCACAAAACAGGGCTGCGTGGGCCGACGTGGGGGCGTGTTTTCAGGACCAGGAAGTCAGTCTGTTTTTGGCCCGGGCTGCATATTTCAATTTTGCAAGGGATGGATCTTTTAAAACACAGTGAGGAGTTATGCCACATTTGGTAACAGCACTACTGAGGAAGCAAGTCATCGATTAGGTTGGGAGACAGCAGCACCATGCAGGGCAGGAACCTGCTCTTTAAACCTGGCCCAACATTTATCTCTGGATTTCATGAGAGCTAACAGGTCACTATGTAGCCATTTGGTGACAGTGCTCCTGACTCTCCTTTTAATGAAAGGGGCTTGCTTATCCTGCAATGCAAAGAAAGTGGTTATGAACACAGAGCAACTGAGGCATCAGCAGTAAGCACAGCAGGAGACCAGTCAGTGAGCACGAGGTCAGTATGGAAGAAGCCAGTGTCAAACTTGGATAGGTCTCCAAATAGAATGACCCTGGGAGGGATTCTGGGTGCTGAGATTCTCCAAACACAGTAGATGGGGGTGTGGTCAGAGACAGCATCGGGGAAGGTTCCAGATATTAGTATCCTTTTGGCCCTATTAGTCATGACCCAATCAAGGAGTGTGTGTTTCCCACCAGAAGTAGAGGGTCTAGCAGGAGCTGAAAAAATGCAGTTTAAGGCCAAAGCCGGCAAGCAGAAGTTCAGACTGTTTAGAATTTTTCCTCAGCCAATCCAGGTTAAGGTCACCCATAACCACCACCTCACTGGAACCAGTCTTTTGACTAATACTATCTAGTAGATATGATAAATTACTATGGCCACCAGCAGGGGGTTATAAGTGCAACCCAAATTAAGTTTCTTGGCATTATTTAATACGAGCAGTGAGTGCAGGAACTCAGATGCTGGGAAGGGTGGGTAATTATGTTGTACGAGGGAGACACTGACATAGTTCTTGTAATAGAGAAGCAGGCCACCACCACATACCTTACCAGGACAGTCTAACCTAATAAAATCTAAGCCTAGTAGGGAACATACAAAACTGCCAGCAGATAAAGGCCTTGTGGCCTATCGAGTCTGCTCTATTGTGCAGCTAGCAGCCCTCATACTTCAGCTGCTCCCCCCTCCAGTGACCTTCCCCCTTACCCTGTCCCATCCCCTTTTGAAGCAGCCCATTGTTCTCCAGGATACCACTTCCTCTGGCAACACGTTCCACCCAGGCACCACCCTCTCCATAAGAAAGTTTCTCCTCATTTCCCTTCTGAACCCTCCCCCTTCCAATCTCAGATCGTGCCTTCGAGTGTCCCTCCCCCTCCTTAATTTGAAAATCCCCTCCATGCCCAACTTATTTCCTTCATGTACATGAAGGTTTCAATCATGTCGCCTCTATCCCTCCTCTCCTCCAGGGAGTACATGTTCAACTCCCTCAGCCTGCTCGCACAGGCAAAACAGGCAGAGTCAGGAATCAGGGGTTTAAGCCATGTTTCAGTCACACAGACAATGTCAGGATTATGATGAGCTAACCAAGTGCTGAACTCATCTAAACTAGCTAAAAGACTCCTGACATTTAGGTGGGCAATTTTAAGGCCTTTTACATTAGACTAGACAGGGGTGCCAATATAAAGGGAGGCAAAGGGACCAGGGTTCAATTCAATATCCCATGCCAGAACAGTACAAAGCATGGCTATCCAACATAGGCATATTAGGAACAGTAATTTAATCAGGGTCCTAGGGTGGCAAAGCCTATTTTTAATAAAGTGAATAAGCAGTAGGATGATCTGATTACTGAGTAACAAGCCTGGCTCAATTCTTCCATCACCAACCACAGTAAGATTTGAGAAGGTAAAGTCTTCGGATGGGGAGTGGGGAAGGGGTCAAAGAACAGTAGATGCAGGCAGGCAAACAAATGCAGCCTGCAACACTAACAAGGTAGTAGAAATACCAACAATGAACATTAGCCTTCTTATCAGGAAGCGAGCTGAGTGAAGAAACCAGATTTGTTGGCTCCAGTTTCCCTCGGAGAGCAGGTATCCACTTTGGTGCATAATTTCATAAATGCGCTGTATTACGCTATGACAAATTACTACAAGAACACTTTTTAACATTCCACATCTTTCCCTGGCTGTGAAGTACATTTTTCCAACTTATCTAGCATGTCCGCAGAAGAAGCTTTCCTTAGGATTTTCTGACTTCATGATACATTTGTGTGGAGTACATCTCTGTCTTGTTGATGGTCTTGTATCTTATTTAGGACTCTGCCACCACTATGACATCATAGTGCTTACCATGGGAACCAACTGCGATGTCACAAACCACAACTGTGAAATCAGCTGGGGTCAGTTTCTTTCTTTTTTTTTGTTAAAAGACAGTTGAAGAAGAACTCTGTTCAAAAACAAAAAATGATAGAGCACACCAGTCTGCTTAATTTTCAAAGAAAGCCATGCAACATTTTCAGTGTTCAAACACTCAGATAAGTGTCGGCGCCACAAACCACCCGTATGTTTTGTAGCACCCTGCTCCTGCTAGCAGGGGTGCAGAAGAACTTGTTAATGTAAAATAATAGGGTAAAGCAAAAAAACATAAAAATGAAATGCAAAAACTACAAACATAATGGGCAGTATATTCAAACTGTTTGTGTGGAGTCAACTGTGTGTCCAAAACACAAACTGATTTTTGGCTGCTGGTTCAAAAGAGAACAGTTACTCACCTTAACCACAGATCTTTGAGAGACTTGCCTCCATTGGGCCACACCTTTGGAACTGGAAACTGTTAGCATCAGGACCACTCAAACTTTTGCTAGCCAGGGGCCACCCACAATGACGTGCAACTTCAGCCCCTATTATAATCGCAGGCAGCCACACTGCTTCACTGTTCCCCACGGGAGATAAGCTCAGAGGGCCTCTTACCATAAGGAACCAGGAGACCACAACAGTACCAGGCACAGGACTGGAAATATAGTATACATTAGCCACTTATAGACACCTCCAAACAAGGCAGTGGACAAACCTGACAGCTTATACTTCAGAAAGGGGAAGAAAGGTGGGTGCACAGTGGCCCAATGGATGAGATTATTGAAAAGCTATACTCAAAGAGTCAATTTTCAAAAGCGGTTTAGAAAAAGGGTCAAGTAGCACACCTAGTATTCGGAAGGTTTGACTTTATATTCAGTTAGCTGGATGTTTTGGGCATATCCTGAGACCTGCTCTACATCAGAATTGTGGTATCACTAATGTGTGACAGTCCAGTTTTCATTGCATTGTCCAAGCACCTTTCTACCTTCCTTTACCATGTAAAATTATGTGTGTAAGTCTTTGAAAGCTTGTAGTTCATTAACTAGCCATTAGATTTTTCCAAAATTTTAAACCTATTACCAGCATGAGCAGACATATATGTCAACAACACAACTTTGGTAGAATAAGTTTGATTTCCATAACAATTATGTTTTTTTGTGAATGAGCTTTGACTGTGGATATTTTTTTGTCATCAGAAACTGCAAGATTGACTAGTTTTCCAAAGCCATGTAAAATACTCTTTTTAAGAACAAGCTCAGAATATGTATCTACGTGGTAACAACCTCCTTGGGTAAAGAAATGGGAAATGTGCTCATAGTTGAGTGATTTTTGGGCAAAATATTTATTTCTGAAAAATGCAATCATGGCAGTTTTGGTCAAACTATATTACTACACAGTTACACTGCGAATGTGTATGTATGTCATATATATGTGTGTGTGTGTGTGTGTGACGTAAAATCCCAAATCCACAAATTCTTACAATGAAAGAAGACAATTTAAACAAGCTACTGAAGTCACAAATTTTTACTTCCCCAAAACACAAAATCAATACAATGAAACTCCACAGATACGCACAGTTGTATGTCTAGCTATATTGAAGCACTATTTTGGAATACAATTTAAAAATAAATACACAAACGTATTCTGTTCACGCTTGAAAATTCCAAAACTGTAACATATGTTTCACACTGATGTGCTGAATGAGTGCTTGGCCAAGATCCGGGCTTGGACGCTGTCAACCTGGCTGGGACTTAACCCGGGAAAGACTGAGGTGCTGGTGGTTGAGCCGGGTCGAAGGGGAGGAATGGGAGCCTCTGGGGATAGGTTGGGGCTTTTTATTGGCCTGACCGAAGTGAAGGCCTCCCCAGAGGTCAAGAATCTGGGCATTGTTCTGGACAATGAGCTGACACACGATGCTCAGATGTTGGCTGTTGTCCGGACTGGGTTTTACCATCTCCAGAACATCGCCTGAATTAAGCCCAGGGTTCGATTTTAACATTGTTTTACTAGTCCAAAACCTAGTGCAAATTGGCCAGGGCTAGTGCAGCTAACCCTCTACTTGTCCGGCTTGACTAGTGCAGGTTTTCCATGACTGCTAATTAAGTTAAAAAAAAAAATCCCTACATTAGCAGGCTCTAGTCCTCATGCTAATCTATCTCAGTGTTGCAGCTGGCCTGGTGTAATTAACAGCAGTTATCTGGCAGTTCAAGAAGGGGTCCCACAAAAGCAGGGGTCAACTGTAACAGTCATTTACTAGCCCGGGTACTAGTGCAGATTGCCACAGGCTAGTGCAGAATCTCTGTTACTTGCTCGGCTGGGCTAGTGCAATTCCTCTTGTGGAAAGCTGCAGTTCCTTTCTCAAACTGAGTATCAAATAAATAAACAAATAAATACATAAATATAACATTTAATTTAAAGCCAGGTCCTTTTCATGGAGGTTTAACAATGTGCGGTCTTAGAATTAGTGAAATGAAAACAAAAAAAAACAGATGTCTGTGTGTAGTGCATTTACAAACTGTTCCATTTTATACTAACTACTGCCTTTAGTTTTTGCAGGTAAAGATCCTTTCTCCTTTTCCTTTCCTTGTTTAGCTCAGTACTCATGGCTAGGGATGTAAGTTTGTCATGGATGACGTTTTAATGACTCATTGTTTGTTCATGAAATCATTAGTAAACAGTAGTAAATGTTGTGGCACTGTCATCATTGCTACATTCTGATGACACTAGTGAAAGTCATGGAAGTCCTGAACAAATATCAAACATCATGGAATCAATGATGTGTATGACTGCCATGACAAACTTACATCCCTACTCATGGCAGGCATATTTGTGACTGTGTCCAGGAGCAGCACAGTTCTAGGGTTGCCACCTGTCCAGTTGTAGACTAGATAATCCAGTTTTCAGGGTTCTTATCTGGTCATCCAGTTTTGATTAAATGTAGTCCAGTTTTTGGGCCATTTTGAGTGCTCAGATAGTATTAAAACTGATTGTATCAAATCATTCACTGTTGAGTGCATGCCCAGGTTACAAAAAAAGTTCTGATGTCACTAGCCACAAGCCTTTGTTTGTAAAACCAGTCTGTCTAGGAGGTGTAAAGTATGGCCATTAAGACCATTAGCAGTAAATCAATCTAATCTTTTCAACTCTGAATTTTAAGTATGGCTATTTACTGCCACGATAGGAAACAGTTTTTACACCTTTATATGCTGTGATGGGTTCCTTTTTGGTTTTCCTATATTCTCATATGTTTTAGACCCACTTTTTCAAATTAGTTTTCACATTTTTATTGCCTTTGTCACTGTACTGATTATTTCTCTCCTAAGTCCTCAGCAGCTGCTACTCTTATTTTTTATACTACCATTCTGAACATTCCATAAAATTAGCTACACCTTTACAGACCACTGGAATAAATAGCATGAAATGATGTGTCCGAAATTGTGGAATGTGATGTCTTAGCTTTTTTTAAGAAACAGCAGTAGCTGATGAGGTAAAGGGAACACAATGTAGTATTGAGGACACTACAAGTACTGATAGTTCAATTATCAAAAAGGTGGCTAAAGCATATCAGAATACATGGCTGTAATGGAAAGGAAAACTGGATAGTGTTTAACAGAGAGAGCAACAGGTTGTGAATGGAATTTGTACATCCAGCAGATCTGGGTTTAAATTCGAACAGTCTCCACTTGCATACTGCAAGACCCTAAGCAAGTCACTTAACCTCCCTGTGTTCCTGGGCCACCCTGTAAATGAGTCTTGTATCCAATGGGAGTTACCTGGTTGCCAAAGAATAAAAATAAACAAACAACAGTATGGGTTGATGCGGTTGAATTTATCCTTACTTTTTTTGGTGAAAATTTTTTAATAGAATTGGAACAATCAAGCATTTGTGGGATCTGTGGCCAGGGTGGGAAAAGAAAGGAAAAAGGGAAGAAACAGACACACACATTTTTTACGACACAACTTTGTTAACTACAAATCTGAAAACGTGGAAATATATTAAAGAAGTCAGTAACCCAGCTGACATTAACAGAAAGCAAGCTGACAAAGACAAACAAAATATCATGCATACGAAAAGACAAAGCGAAGCCGTTGGTTCCAGCAATGTTGGCTAGAAAAATATGACTGATTGGGGTATTATGGTGCAAAAGATCTGATGTTCTGCCATTTGTGTATCAAATATGATATACAGTTGGACAAGGCAGGCAATAATAATTTTCATTTTGGTACAGATAACTTCCGGCTTGACTCTGTCTCGTCCCATAATATTCGTGAAGCTCATGCTAGGGCAAAGGAAAAGGAGGATGCCAGCACTGCTACTCCAGGGACAAGTAATGCGAAGAGAATGCTGAAGGACATGAATGAAACAACTCTTAACCATCTGGATAAACTGTTTTGCACATGCCATGCAATTGCTAAGAAATTACACCCTTTCACAGATTGTGTGGATGTGTAGCCTTGATGACTTAAAAAGGCTATATATCAGTTCAGCATATCAGGACGACAAATATGCCTGCAACTTTATCCACTATGTAGCCAAGGTTGAACACATGGCGCTACAAGAAAAAATTATGGGAACAAAGTTAATTTCAGTCATCAGTGACAGAACCACTGATTCTTCAGTCACAGAAACTGAGATAGTGCATGTGCGGTTTGCAGTTAAAGGCACAGTGTAAAATCAGTTGGTAGGTGTTCAGACTGTTGGTAGGACAAATGTGATTTTATTTGCCTTTCGTTTAACAAATCACTGTTAACCATACTGACTGCGGGCTACTGCAAACTTCTAGGGGCTAGCGCAATGTCTTGTTCACTTGCCCGGCTGGCTAGTGCAAAAAAAATTAAGGTTGACCCCTGCACAAAAGGCTCAATGTAAGTAATTATCACTCCACTATCAGAACTTTCAGCTAGTGCCCAGGGTGTTATCAAAGGTAGAAGCTGTTAAGTTACTAGCTTCCAGTTTTCTGAATGTCTCTATATGATAATTTGTCCCATGTTATTAAGATCAGTGCCCCTCATTTCTGTACATTTTGAGTGTCTGTATCCATCATTTCAGTGACAAAATGCTAAGAGGTACACAGGGTCTGCTCTGCAGGTGGTGGGTTTTATCCCAGCCTCACCATAGCTGCTCCCTCTCCCATTCAAATCTCTCAACCCTGTACTTTCCCCTACATTCTGAGTGTCTATATCCAACATTTCAGTGACAAAATGCTAAGAGGTATACATGGTCTACTCTGCAGGTGGTGGATTTTATCCCAGCCTCACCGTAGCTGCTCCCTCTCCCCTCCAAATCTGTCAATTCTACTTTCCCTTGACACCACTGAAGAACATACGCTGAAATGACTATCCATAGACCCATAGCTGCCATTACTGAAAAGTGTAGGGGTCCTCTGCTCTTCTAAAGGGACCATGCCAGCCAAGGCCATCCATACAGTCCCACCCTTATCCTACTCAGCATGTTCTTTCATCCTAAAAGCTTTGGAGCATGTATGGTAAATAATACCTTAATAAAATACAATGTGAAAGGTTAAAATAAGCATTCCTGGGGTGCATAGATCACCCTATATAGAAACAGGAGCAGTATAGTATCATGCCTGTGTAATGTTTACCCTGGCCTGATGAAAGGAGAATGTTTAAAAAAGTATCTGTTACTGCTGGGGCACAGCATGTTAAAATCAATACTTAGCCACTTAGGTTTGTGTAGCCCCCTTCCCAAAGAAATCCTAGATGTGTTCCTGGCTCACTTGACACTATAGGAAAACTTCCAAAAATGCCGGGCTCCGGTTGATCACTGGGTGGGGTCTGAGAGTGTCTTTCTCTGCCTGACTCTGTTCATTGCCCTGTGGGTGGTGGTGAGGGTGTGGTGAGTTGCCAGCCATTGTGTGTCTGCCTGACTGAGCATTTGCTGCTGTGTTATTATCTGGTTTGGGGGGTGTAGAAAGAGGGAGAGAGGAGGCCATGGTACAGAACAATAGGAGGCACACTGTGTGTGATGGCATTGCAGTCTTTTTTTCTGCTGGGTCTGGAAGCAATGTAGGAGCAGGATAAATGTGCAATAATCATATTTTCTTGGCTTGCTTTTTTCCTGTATTAGTGATTAAAATTTACCATTACAATTGTGAGCTAGTGCAACCATCTGCGGGCTAGTACAATTTTATTGGCAGATCCCAAACGGTGAAGTGGTCCGGAACACTGTCCTCTTTTAGTCCTACATCACATGGTGTACTACAGGGTTCTATTCTAGGTCCCTTACTCTTCTCGCTCTTCATTAATGAGCTTCCCAACTTCTGCGGTGGTGCATCAGTGCAACTTTACGCCGATGACGCTGTTCTATTCCGTTCATCCACAAACCTGGATTAGCTTAAGCAGAGTCTTAATTCTGATTTCAATACACTCAAATCATGGTTCTCAGATAACCATCTAATTCTTTTTTTTTTTTTTTTTACAATTCTGTTTGTAGTTCCCCGGCACCGGAACTCTCTCGGGCCTCTCCACTCGCCGTGCTGCTCTACCGCCTCTGACGCTTGGCCAGCTGGTTATGATTGCTGGATGATATTTATAATATAAAAATAAAGTGTGTGACTGTCACAGTGTTTCCATGGGTGCGCGCCCCCCCCCCCCAGATTTCAGTGAAATTACAGGATATATATTAAACCAGGAGATCTCTGTAATGTATTTAACTTCCTTGAGACATTGCATTTTATGGTCTTTTTATGACCTCCTGCCTCTGAAGTTGGGAAGCTAAATATGCATTTTATTACAGGACAGGATGTAACTTAGCTGATTCCTGTTGGCTATATTTGCATCTAGGTGACAAACTGCAGAGTTGTAAAAACCTTTGATGTTCCTTGGGAAAACAGGAATTAGCCACCAGTTCAAATTTTTTATATTCTAAAAGGAGGAGCTAGATGACTCACAGAAGGGGTGTGGAAAGACAGTTTAAACTCTGTGTCTAAACTATTTAGTGACATATTTTTTCGGACTCTTAAGAAACAAGATCTCTGATCTAACTTAAGCACTTAAAGAGGTAATACATTAGATAGAAAAGATCTAAACTGCATGTTGGTAGGAGTTTGTAGTTTTCTTTGTTTTCTTTTAAGTGATTGTATGCTTTTTGATATAGTGTTCTGTGTTTACATTTTACATATTTTTATCATCATTTAGTAAAATCATTATTTGAAAGACTGCCTGGGTGTGTCTTTGAAGTTCTTTTTTGCATGTGATGTATACGTGGTTTAAGTTTGACAGCTGTTCTGGAGAGCTTGATGGTGTTACTAGACTGTGAAAAGGTAAGAATATACCCAAGGTCTTTTATAGAGTTTTAAGGGTTCATTTTGGATACCTGGTTAGGTGCTCTTAGGCAAAAGATATATTGCATCCCCCCGAAGAGAATATTATCTGAGCCTGTACATTTGGATACGCTAGCATAAGGTTCACAGTTTGAATCCCCCCAGAACTTGAGACCAAAGGTGATTTGGACCCACAAGCAGACAGGAGGGTTACCCTGTCTGTTACCTGTTCACATTACTGCGCTCGGAGTTTGGCACTGTGGGAACAGAGGACCTGACCTGCTGAGTGCATTTGTGACACCGCCCGCTGTGAACCCTGCCATCTTCAAGATCATTACTTTCTCCCCGAGCCCCAGGGGGACATAGGGCCCGAGGAGATTGAAGGGGCAGTGGCAGGTCTCCAGTGCTGGGCGAGTGGCGGGACGGCACTGGGAGGGCCATCATCTATTCGGGCCAGAGGGGATTTTAGGTGAAGTTTACACCCCGATGTGGGGCCCAGCGCAATGCCGACCAGCCAGCGGCGGGTGCTCCCACCCATGTCCGCAGTTGCAGCTGCCCAATGCTCCCCCGCCAGAGCCCTGTGCAATGCACTGCAGTGCCACCGTCTCCCCGGACAGGAGAGCAGTCCTTCAGATGCTCGATCCTCTTTCTCCCCTGCTGACCCCCGTGGTCTGGGCCGTCTCGAACCCAGGGTGGCGGTGGAGCGGTGTGGCGTCCAGTGCCTCAACCCTCAGTGCCACCAGACCAGGCTAACCATATAATTCTTAATACAAAAAAAAACCACAAAGCTATGGTATTCCAAAATCCCTCCTCTATAGCCTCAAACTTCTTCACAATACCCTCTCAAAATCTGCTCACTATCCGGAGATACCATAGAAGTAGTCCAAACCTTTAAATACTTAGGACTGCACCTTGACTCTGCCTTCTCTTTAGAGACACGTCTCCTTGCGAACTAAAACTATCAACCAGAAGTTAGGCCTGTTGTATCATCTCCGCCTCCTTTTATCTGCTAGCTCTTGTCAAAAAATTGCTTCCACATCCCTCCTATCTATACTTTTCTATGGCGCACCATTACTTCTCTCAGCTCAACCTTCATCAATTGCCCGGCTCCATCAACTCTATTTTAGAATCGGGCGCTTTGCCTTAGAGGCGGATCCTAGAAAACACCACTGTGATGTCATAACTACCCTACATTGGCCTGATTATGACTCAAGGCTACAGTACCTCACACTATGTTTTGTATATAAATTAGTGAACCTTTTCTTTTTTTTTTTATCCTCCTCCCCTTTTCCCCTCTTAGCCTCTCCTTCGGGCCGCCACTGGACCTCCGCCACTCACCCTGCCTCCGCTGATTACCACCCTTCCATCACCACCACATACTGCAGTCACCCAGGGGAGATATCCCAGTGTAACTCTTCACTGGGTGGATCCCCATCTCCAAGGGGAAAGGCACCAGTAGGGCCGGCTCATGCAATCTTTCTCTTGGACCCCTGGACACTGCCTTGGCGGTCTTTCTGAGTCACAGGGGCATCTGTGGTAGCAGGGAGCTGCCATCCGGTCAGCGAGGGGAGTTTTTTGGCTTTTTCCCTGGGGCGTGGCTTTCCCCAATGTCCACCGCGCACCATCTACTCTGCGGGCCCGACACTGCTGTTCTCCCGACCACCACCAGGAGCCAGCAGGTGACAGACTGCATCCCCTTCTTTCCCCAGAAGAGGGCGAGCAGTCGTCAGATGCTCAAATCTTCTCCCCCCCCCCGGCCCTCTGGCATCCTGGGCTCGTTCCCAAACCTGCATTGCCAGCGGAAATCTAACTGTTGCGCCGACGGGCCATAGTGAACCTTTTCAATCCACCTTGTCTAAGGGGAACTGCCTAACGTAAAGTAGCTGTTCGGCCACTCAGGTCAGCTATGTTACCTATCCTAGTAACCCCGAAACCACAGCATCTCGCTGGGAGGCGATCTTTTGCCTACTCTGCCACCACAGCCTGGAATCTGCTACCACCTCTACTTCTCTCTTGCCCTTCCCTATCGCTGTTCAAAAAAAGTGCTGGTCATACACCTACTTAAAACTTAAACATCCTACATTTGTTTTTGCTAACTACTTCCTTCATTGAACCCTATTTTGTCTCACTAACGTTTCTCGGGTGCATTTTTCAAAGTATGTTTCCTCTCTGCTCTATTATTATGCACAACCTTATTCCTATTATTTTTTTTCTACTGTCTGTTGAAGATATCTCAATTTGAATTTCCTATATTGATCTTCTGTAAATACATGCATTCCCATGTACATTTTTATAATTCTCACTGTATATCATTTTGTATTTTATGTATTTTATTTACACATTGTTGCAATATTTACCTTGCTTATTCCTCGGACATTTTTAGTTCATTTATTGCTGTTTAGCTGACCATGTCAACTGTGCACTGATTATCTATATGTTGTTCTTGACAATTGCTTCTCACAAGTTGTAATCCTGTTCTATGCATTGCATTCATGTAACTGTACGATTTTGTATTTCTGCCCAGGCTACATCAAGGACACACTACTTCTATGGCTTAAACATTAGATTTATATTATTTCCATTAAACAATCCTGGATTTATACAGGCAAATAACAATGCAGAGTTTTTATGTGACAGAACTCAGTTGTGATACAGACAGGAAATTTCTCACAAACATTAATTTACACCACTTCAGTTACCCACTGAAGCACAAATGCCCAACTCTTTATGAGAACAGAATGATAGATTGTAACCTAATCTATCTAAACACAAACCAGGTGGGTTAGTAGCACACTTGGAGTAAAGAGAATTAGCCCTACAGATTACTCTGACTGGGAAGTACGCCAGCTACTACATGCAATTAAGGACTTCATTGCTGCAGCAACAGGGTGGGCAGGAGTGATGTCATCACTCACTAATAGGGACAGGAAAATCTTCACTGTTTCTTTACTGTTTTCAGTTGCTGCAGAGCACATTAACAGACGCTGATTTAAAGAAAACCACAGGACCAAACAGCATATTTTCAGGAAACACTGATCATGACACAGAGACTTGAATTCCTGTGTTTACTGTAAATCTGTAATTATACAACGGGCACAAAAACATGGACAGAATCCTGCATTTTGATTGGCTGGCTGGTACCTTTTCAGCGTTGTAAATCCTCCAGTGTATCCACTGGAAAAGGCGGCAGCCACCACTCAGCCGCATCAGGAACTCCCTGGCAAATCCCTCCATTCGTCGCAAACACACCACTGCTAAGCACACGGACAGGTAGCGAGATTACATAGTCGTTAACCCGACATCCGATACTCCGTCGCTAGCCTCAAAACTTCAAAAAAGTGCTGCACCATTCCAGAAAAGCGACACACCCGCAAACGAAAAGAAAAGAAAATGCAGTTCATTCTCTTCACAGCAAATAAGCTGAAAAAAGTGCAACAGTAGCAGTGGTAGTCAGCGATCCTCCAGCACATGCGCAGAACTCGCAAACAAATCCAAGCTGTGCGTCCGCAGTAAAAAACAAACGCGCAGCAACTTTGAAAACGAATGGACGTTTTCAGTATTTTTTTTGTACAAAAACAAACAGGGCCTTTGTATAATCGCAGTATACCCCTCCAGGGAGTGGGTATACTGGAGGATTTACCACTTCTGGTGTGGTTAAGTCCCTCGGCTGCGCCTCACGACCGAACCACACCAGCCGTGGTAAATCCTACAGTATACCCACACCCTGTTGAGGTATATTGCTTTAATCATTGGCATTTGATCTTTAAGACCTTCCTGTTTGAGCAGGCCTTTGGGACCTGAGGAATTTATTTTGGGACCATCATATAGCTTGGGAATCGGACTGTTTCCTTTTTGCTGTATTTGTATATTTTATAATGTGTTGTAAGCACGCCCTGAGCCCACAGTGAAGGGCGTCTGAAATAAACTCTACTACTACTACTACATCATCTTAATCATCTTCATCAGAGTCATCTTCATAAGCAATTGTTCTATGGACATTTTCACACAATTCACCTGCCGTGCAAAAGCAAGCTTCAGTGCAGACTAGATTGTTTTGCACTGGCACAGATCAACCCTTGTGCATGCAAATTTCTGACATCTGCATGATGTAAGTTCCAGCAGTCCACTTGGAGCAGGTTCTTTTGATGTAAGAACAGGGCTGAGTTGACCATCCAAGAGGTGCCACCCATGTCCATTTGGAGATGGGAGGTTCAGAATTGCTTGCAAGGAAAGTTTCCACACAAGTGTCTGGAAGTTGGCCCTTTCTATATGGAGTTTAATGCTGTTGGATGTAGAATGCAGATTTTCATTTCTTTGTTGCTTCTGACAGAAAAGCCAGTATCCGGTGTCATCAGCTGAACTACCAGCATTTTTTGAGGCATACATGGCACATACAAACTTCTCACACGACCTCACTTTATCCACGAACAGTTCCACTTTCCCCAAGCTGCACCAAGATCTGTTGATAACATTCAGATTCCTTTAGCAGTTGAAGTTTTTTTCTTGCCTAGTCCAGAGAAAGCACTAGTGCTATCACAACCTGTCACCGAATGAAAGCCTGGGAAGGCAGAGCACAGTGTTGGACCTAACCTTTCTGCAACATGATGCATTGATATGTAGCGTAGCTTGTCTCTTATTCCTATGTGAAACCACAACTCAATACAGTGAAGTGAGCTATATGCATATGCACTTAGTACATCAACATCTGTATCAGGGGACTGTATTACTACTTTTGTGTGGTCTTACATACTAACATACTAAAAGCCAGCAGAATAGGCCTAATGGTCTGTCATATCTGCTCGATAGCCAGCCACCTAGTGGTTGCTTGCTATTCCGCCCCCTCCCAGCCCCCAAGAGGGTCTTCATTAGATTTAGAATCCCCTTGTACATGCCCCACACCTTTTTGAAGCCCTCCACTGTGCCTTCCTCCACTAGCCTCTTCGGCAGCACATTCCACAGCTCCACCACACACTCAGTGAAATAATGCCTCCTACGTTCCCCCCTATAATTTCCCCCTTCAAGTTTCCACTCATGCCCCCTTGTTGGTCCCCCTTTTTTTAGCCTAAACAGCTCCTTGTTTCCGCTATCAGTTATTCACTTTACATACTTGAAGACTCCTATCATGTCTCCCCTGTCCTTCCTCTCCTCCGGTGCGTACAGCCCAAGCTCCTTCAATCTCTCCTCATAGGTCCTCCCCTCCATTCCCTGAATTATCCTGGTCGCTCTCCTCTGAACTCTAGCCAACAGTGCTATGTACCTTCTTCAGATGAGGTCTCCAGAACTGAACACAGTACTCACGTTGGGGCCTGACCAAGGCATTGTACAGAGGGAGGATCACCTCCCTCTTCCTGGATGTAATTCCCCTGGCTATGCAGCCCAGTATCCTGTTTGCTTTGGCTGCAGTTCTTCTACTATTTTCAGAGTTATTCATTTTGACGTCTACCACAACCCCTAAATCCCGCTCACCCACTGTGGCTTGCAGTGTGACCCCCCCCCCAGGTGTAAACATGGCCCAGATTTCTGACCCCCAAATGCAGAACCTTACATTTCCCAGCATTAAATTTCAATCCCCACCTCCTTGACCACCCCTCCAGGGTATCCAGCTCCCCTTGGACTACCTCTCTTGCTTCTTTCCAGTCCACCAGTGCTCCCAGTTTGGAATCATCTTCAAAGAGACTTAACCTACTCCTAAGCCCCCTCCCTATGTCCGAGACATAGGCATTAAACAGGAGCGGTCCCAACACTGAACCTTGATGGACCCCACTAATTACCTTCCTAGGGGAGGAGACTATCCCACTGACCATTACCCTCCGAATTCTCCCCCAAAGCCAATTTTCAAACCACTTCAGCTCCTGTCCTCCCACTCCTATCTCCCCCAGCTTTACTATCAGCCCTTTATGGGGTACTTAATCAAACGCCTTGCTAAAATCCAGGTATAGGACATCCACCGGCCTATGTCTATCCAAAGCCCTCGTCACCCAGTCATAAAACTCTACAAGGATGGACTGACACGATCTCCCCAGAACAAAGCCATACTGTTTATCATCCTGTTGCCTTAACCCTTCTAGCTGCTTCCCAAGTCTCTCCTTGATAAAGCCCTCCATTACTTTGCCCACCACAGACGTTAGGGTGACAGGCCTAAAATTCCCCATCTCCTCCCTAGACCCCCCTTAATGGATAGGCACTATATACGCCACCGTCCAGTCCTGAGGCACCCATCCTGTCTGCAGAGAGATGTTAAAGAGTGCAGCCAATGGAGCTGCCAGTTCATCCGCTAGTTCCTTCATAACCCTCAGGTGTAGCCCATCTGGCCCCGGCGCCTTATCAGTTTTTAGATTCCAAAGGGCCTCCATCATCCTTTTCACTGTGATTTCTCCCCCCAACCCCAATCCTCCACCTCATCAACCTCCCCACCCCTTCTGAGTCAATCCCTGCCTGCACCCTAGCCTCCCTCCATCCTCTGGTCTCAGACTGACCTCTCGCTTTTGCTGGCTCCTCTTCACTCCCATCAATCTGTAGGGATCCCATTCCCCATCTGCAAAGACTGAGGCAAAGCACTCATTTAGCACTTCTGCCTGATCCCCCGCTTCCTGAGCCCATCCCCCCCACAACTTTAATCCTGTTGAACTGTGTCCTCTCTTATGTATCTATAGAATCCTCCCCCCAACGGATATCCCTAGCCAGGCTTTGCTCCATCCCTGCCTTGGCACCCCCTCACCACTCTGGTGACCCTCCTGGCCAAAAGCTCATGTTCTCCTCGCTCCTTATCCCCCCTTAATCGTTTAAAATGTGCATAGGCAGCCTTTTTATCCCTCACCACCTCCTGCACCTCCCTGGTTCACAAACATGGTTGGCTGGTTCTGCCATGCTTTCTCCTAAATTTTGTACAGGACCTAGTAGCCTCCTGCACCCCTTTTTTAATGGTCTCCCATAAACTTCCAACACCCATGTCTGGCCTAATCTTTTCCAACCTCTCTCTTAGAATCCTACCCATACCCACAAAATCCGCTCCACTGAAATCTACCACTACTGTATTAGTACGGTTCTCCTCCCCCTCTAGATACAGCAGAAACCAGACCGTGGCATGATCTCCACCCGCCAGTGGACTACACACCTCCAGACCCCTTATCTGGTCACAATCCGCTAGAACAATGTCCAATATCCTCCCCTCTCTTGTAGGTTCCCCCACCTGTTGCACCAGGAAGGCATCCTGAAAGACAACCACCAGTCGCTGTTCCCTGGATACAGAGGATGTCATGGTGTCCCAATCCGCCCCCGGCATATTAGGGTCACCCATGACCACCACCCTACCCTTACCAAGGTCACAATGACCTCTGATGTCCTCAACCAGTTTATCCTCCAAAATCTCCATTGCGGGTGGCCTGTATACCACCCCTACTATCAATTTTTTTCCTCCCCTCATTTGCAGTTACCCATATCACCTCCACACACCCTCCAGCCTCCTCCACTCCACTAACCACTATGTCATTTCTGACTATCAGTGCAACCCCTCCCCCTCTTCCCACTCCCCTATCTTTTCTGAAAATCCTGTAACCCTCCAAATTTAGATCCCAATCATTTCTCTGGGTGGCCCATGTCTCTGTAATTGCCGCCACATCTGCTGTTCCCTCAGCCAGCATAGCCTGAAGCTCAGGCATTTTATTGGTCATGCTCCTGGCACTGATCAGGACTGTCCTCCACTCCAACCTCTCCCCCCTCTCCAGTCCCCCAGCTCTGTGCAGTCCCTTTTCTGCCCAATTCTCCTTGGATTTTCAATGCAACCCCCCGGACTCTTCCCATGCCCTAAATCTGTACCCTCAAACAGCCCCCAGTCCTTTCTTTTATTTGACCCACCCCCTTTATAAGTTTAAACCCCACCTCTCACTTAAAAATTCAGCAAGTTTTAGTTTCAAGATCTCTCTCCCCCTCCAGGTAGAGATGTAACCTATCCCTGGCATACAGCCCCTTATCCTCCCAAGTATCCCCCCAGTCACCTACCAGCACATACCCCTCTGCCCTGCACCAGTCCCTGAGCCACTGGTTCACCCCTCTAAGTTTTAGCTTGGTCTCACAGGTTGCCCTTGGTACTGGCAGAATCTCAGAAAAAGAAATGTTGCTTCCTATAGAGTGACAAACCCTTGCCAGATCCTGGAATCTAGCCTGTATTTCTAGCTCGCTATTCCCTTCCTAATCATTTGCCCCCAAATGTACTAGGAAGTCTGGGGATCCCGTACAGTCCAGTGCTAATGAGTATAGGAGGAACTTGGCTGTGTGTACGGATAGACCTGGTATACATTTAGCCTTGACTGGGCTACTTTTATTCTCCCCCTTCCCCTCCCAATGGATACCCCGGTCATGGAATCCCCCAGCAATATCACCTTCGCCCCACCCCCCCCATTTTATTAGTCTGCTTTAATCCTGCCAGACTCCTCCTTCCATCATCGAACTCTCCCATCAGCCTGAGGGTCTTTAATAGCCCGTTTAGTACCTTCCAGGCTCCTCCTTCTATCGACGACCCCCTGCTTGCTCCTCCCCCCCCATTATCCGGGGGGGGCCACCTTCATATGCAAGCCCTACCATACTCCTACCTGCAACTGCCAGTTTACTCCTCGCCCCTCCAATCTCCTGGGTGGCCAGAGTTCATCCCCCCCCCATCTCCCTTTTTGAGCTATAAACCTCCAATCCCCCACTCGAGTAACCTCCCACTTCAGAGGCATAGAGTGCCTGCAGCAACATGCGTGTGTCAGCTTCCTCATGATCAGATCTGAGCTCATCCAGAGGCTATGACTGAGTTAGAGAAATCGAGACAGCATCCATACCATCCTTGAATCCACCAGCAAGAATGACACTCTTGCCAGCAGGCAATATCCCAGGACCACTGTTAAACCACCTTTCACTGAGGAATGCGGCCAGAAGGCCTGTACAAGGCATGTACAGAATACCCTTTCAAACCATATGGGTCACCTCTAGTTGTGCCACTGTGTACCCATCAACAGAGGTGTGGAGTGCTGAAACGGCTGCCAAGTGCACCTAACTGGACGAGTACTGGAGACTGAAGTCAGATAGAGGCAGAAGGCAGTCCAGTACATTATTGACAGGACATGTAAACAGGTCCCTTGTACTAAAAGCACACTATGTAGAAGTGCTTCCATTTCAAAGAATAAGTGCATCTAGTTGAACGTTTTCTAGCAACAAGGAAGCACCAATCAAGCAGGGGAGAACTCCCAACCAGGCAATGGATACGTCTTCAGGAGCCAGACATGCAGATGCAGGGACTGCAGGTCCGGGTGAAACAGGGACCACTGAGCCTGCGACAGCAGGCCTAACAAAGAGGGAGCTGAACAGGAGGCTCCACCTCCAGCCTCTAGTATTAGGGAGGCTTGCTCTACCCGCAATTTCAGAACTCTCTGAATGAGAGGAAATGGAGGAAAGGCATAAAGAAACTCACTTTGCAGGAAAGAGGCAATACATGACCCACTCCCATCCAATACTTTGTGTGGATTCCTCCTGCCAGTATGCATCACCTTGCACTTCTTGGCAGAGAACCTCAACTGCCATATTTGGGACCACTTTTCCACGCTTCACAGCTCTCTCATCATGTCCCTGACAGCTAGCTAGCACTCTGGGACCATGCGCACACTAAACAGTGTCAAATGTTCTCAGAAACTTGGACACAGAAAAAAGTACAGAGAGAGGCACTCCAGGTATGAAGAAAACAAAAGGTGGCAGCCAAAAGGTTTACTAAATCTCAAAAAATCACTGTCCTCTAAGTATAAAAAACAGTTACGTTAATAACTTACCATAACCGTAGATCTTCAAGAGGATCTCAGTCATCAGGTCACACCATAGGAACTTCACGTCGAAGAAGCAGGATCCATCTGGAGGATTTTCCAGCAGTACCACTAGGGCTGCCCACACCGACATCACCAACCCTACAAAAGCATGAGCGACCCTGCTCCCTCCTTTATTCTTTCCCCTCGAAGACTAAGGAAGCAAACCCGTGCCATGGGGGACTGAGGAGACAGAGAGAGGTGCCCAGGCCAGAATAAAAGGCTGGATACACCAGTCAGCCAGTTCTGAGAAGAGAGCCCCATAAAAGGGTGATGGTGGGAGGGATGGCAGACCTGATGACTGAGATCCATCTACTGTTATGGTAAGTTCTTATGTAACCGTTTTATTTTCTTCGGGGGTATCTCAGTCATCAGGTCACGCTGTAGGAATGAGTCCCAAGCAGTTACAGGTGCAGGAAAACAGCCTGGGAGGAAGGTCAACTAAAGCCTAGGACAGTAGGCCCTGCAATACAGCCCAGCCGAAGCCTACACGGGCCCGAGAGGCAATGTCCAGACTGTAGTACTTGCTGAAAGTATGGACGGTAGTCCAGGTGGCAGCAGCGCAGATGTCACTGGCTGAGACCACTTTGAAACAGGTCACAGAGTTAGCCAAGCCCCTTGTGGAATGGGTTTTCACCGTCCTTGGCAACTCTTTGCCATGCTTGTTGTAGCAGAATACAATACAATGGGCCAACCATTTAACCATTTGGACAAACATTGTTTGGAAACCTTAGTGCCCTCTCTTGCTGGGGTGAAAGAAATGAAAAGCTGATTTGTTTTTCTGCAGTCCTTAGCTCAGAGCAAATAGTATTTTACAATTCTGCACACATCTAAGGTGTGGAGCAGTGCTTCCCCTGGATTGGCACGCTCAGGGAAATAAACTGGTAGGTGGATAGATTGGTTCGGGAGAAACTTAGGATTCGTGCACAAAGACACCCTCTCTTTGTGAAAAATTAAACAAGGCTCCTCAGACCAGAGAGCCTGAAGCTCAGAAATCCTCCAAGCAGAAGTAACAACAACCAAAAATAACGCTTTCCAAGAAAGCAAGTGTAGCTCACAAGACGCAGCTGGCTCAAACAGAGACGGGGTCAATTTCTCCAAAACAAAATCTGGATGAGATCCCAAGCCAGGACAGGGGAATGGCTTAGCGGTTTCAGGTGCAAGATACCCCAGAGAAAGGTACGGGACAAATCTGACTGTGCCATGGTACAACTGCCCACGGACTCATAAAAGGCCGAATTAGCCGAAAGCTGCACCTTAAGGGAGGAATACTGGTGTCCTGAGTCTGATAGGGAGATAAGGAAGTTCAGAAACTGGCTCACTGGACAGGTGAATGGGTCCGGATGATGCTTGGCAGCCCACATGGCATACCTCTTCCACTTCATGGCATAAGTGGCTCTGGTGGAGGGCTTCTGAGCTGCCACGAGGACTCCAGCCACCTTCTGAGATACCCAAACTTGGGCTACAGCTAGGTCCTCAGGAGCCAGGCATGCAGATGAAGGGACCTGAGGTTCGGATGGACCTGGGTCCCCTGGGCCTAGGTCAGAAGATCCTTGCAGAAGGGCAGAGGAACTGGCAGTTCACCAGCTAACTATTGCAGTAATAGAAACCATATCTGCCGTGGCCAGAAGGGAGCAACCAGAATCATGCTGGCCCCTGCCATCTGGAGCTTGATTAGCACCCTCTCAATCAGAGAAAATGGATGGAAGGCGTAAAGGAACCTCCAGCTCCAGGAGAGGGACAATGCGTCTCACCAGAAAACTCCAGGCCCTGGATCTAGCGAGCAGAAACTGAGCAGTTTTGTATTCAGTGGGGACACAAAAAGGACCAACTCTGGACAACCCCATCTGGTGAACAATCTTCTACAACGGATGAGAGAAGTTCCCATTCTTGTATGCTGGACTGAATCCAGCTGAGGCTGTCCACCAGGGTGTTAAGCACACCTTGGACGTGTACTGCCAAAAGAACCAGACTGTGTCCAGTTCCCAGTACCAGACTCTCATGGTCTCCCTGCACAGGGGGTAAGAATGCATGCCCCCTGGCTTGTTGATGTAGTAGACGACACTGAAGCTGTCTGACAGGATCAACAGTTGAACCCGGAAGGAGATGGTTCTGAAAGGCTTGCATGGCATAAAGGATTGCCCGCATCTCCAGGATATAGAAACATAGACGGTGACGGCAGATAAGGACCACAAAGCCCATCCAGTCTGCCCATTTCTTTTTCTACCTTATGAATGTGCCATCGGCCTTTGCTCTGTCAATGGCATATCTATTCATACTCATCTGTATTGCTCCCTTATGCCTATCCCATGCCTGTTTGAAGCCCTGCACTGTATTCATATCCACCACTTCCTGAGGTAGGCCGTTCCATGCATCCACCACCCTTTCTGTGAAAAAGAACTTGCTCACATTACCCCTTAATTGGCCTCCCTCTAATCTCATGCTGTGTCATCTTGTCCTGCTATTTTTCTTGTACTGAAACATATTAGACTTTCACCTTGTTAATGCCCTTAAGGCGTCTGACTGTTTCAATCATATCACCTCTCTCCCTCCTTTGCTCTAGGGTATACATATTGAGCTCTGTTAATCTGGCCTCAAATGTTTTCTAATGCAGTCCCTGCACCATTTGTATTGCCCTTCTCTGGACTGCCTCAATTTGGTTAATGTCCTTGTGAAGGTGTGGCCTCCAGTACTGCAAGCAGTACTCCAGATGGGGCCTAACCAGTGTCTTGTAAAGAGGAATTATTACCTCCCTCTTCCGACTTGTGATACCCCTACTAATACACCCCAACATCACCCTAGTCTTACCTACTGCTTTAGTGGTCTGCTTGGATGATTTCAGGTCATCAGTGATGATGATGCCCAAGTCTCTTTCTTCCCCTTTGACTGCCAGCAACTCCCCTCCCAGCCTATAGGTGGCTTCAGGGTTTCTCTTCCCTATGTGCATGATCTTGCACTTCTTTGCATTAAACCCCAACTGCCACTCTTTCGACCATTTTGCTAGTTCATCCAGATCTCTTCTCATTCTGCCCACCCCATCTGGATCATCTACTCTGTTGCAGATCTTGGTGTCATCTGCAAACAGACAAACCTCACCCTCCAGTCCATCTGCAATGTCACTGATGAAGATATTGAAGAGGACTGGCCCCAGGACTGATCCCTGAGGTACCCCACTTGTGACTTGCACCTCTTCTGACTGTATACTGTTTACCACCACTCTCTGTTTTCTGCCCGCCAACCAGTTTGCCACCCAGCTGACCAACTTCTGACCCACCCCAAGCCTACCCAGCTTATTAATCAATCTTCTATGTGGAACAGTATCGAAAGCTTTGCTGAAGTCAAGGTAGGAGACATCAACTGCTCCCCCTTGGTCCACCACTCTGGTTACCCAGTCAAAGAAATCTATGAGATTAGTTTGACAGGACCTTCCTGTTGTAAACCCATGCTGCCTTGGATCCTATGCTCATATGTATTCCAGGTGTTGTACTATCCTTTTATTGAGGAGTGCCTCCATAATCTTGCCCACTACTGAGGTAAGACTGACTGGTCTGTAGTTCCCTACCTCCTACCTGCTACCACTCTTGTGGAGTGGGATCACATGAGCCCTTCTCCAGTCTTCTGGGACCTCTCCTGTGCTCAAAGACTCACTAAACCAGTTCTGATAATGGCTCTGCTAGTTCCATCCTTAGCTCCTTTAGTACTCTGGGATGTATGCCATCAGGTCCCATTGCCTTATCCACCCTGAGCTTAGCAAGCTCTTGTAGGACCCTTTCTTTTGTGAAGGGAGTAGTGCTCACCTCCCTCCCCCGTGTCCATGATGTTGAGCTGTGGACCCTGCCCTACCTTCTCTTCAGTAAATACTGAGCAGAAGTATCTATTTAGCATAGATGCTTTTACATGGTCCTCCTTCTCACAAGCCCCCTTATCCCCTTTGATCTTAGCAATACACCTTCTGGACATTGTCTTTTCACTAATGTATCTATAGAAAGTCTTGTCACCTTCTTTACTGTTCGTGCTAGTGTTTCCTCGGTTTGGGCCTTTGCCTGCCTTACTGCCTTCCCTGCTTCCCTTAAGGAAGTTTGGTATGCCTCCCTATCTTCATCCCGCTGCATTCCCTTGTATTTCCTGAAGGCCAGCCTTTTGGCCCTGACCTTTTCTGCTACTGTTTTTGAGAACCAAAGTGGTTTCCTTCTTCTTTTCCTCCTTTCTCTCTCTCTAACACAATGGGATGTTGCTTCAAGTATTGCATCCTTAATGCTTGCCCACTTTGCCTGTACCACCTCACCTGTATTTCTTCTTGCAAGGGCTAGCTTAACTTTGTTGGCCATCTTATCAAAGTCAGCTCCTCTGAAGTCCGATATTTTTGCCTTGGAATGGGATTATTTAGTTCTAGTGGCCAAATTAAACCATACCATGTGATGGTCACTGGCCCCCAGGTGACCGTCTACCTGGAGATTTGTGATCCTTTCCCTGTTAGTCAGTAACATTGATATGCAGAGACGTCTTGATCTGGGACCATGTCCAGAGACTGAAAGGGGCCAAAGGTGTGCTACCCAGCCCAAACTGGAAGCATCTGTGGTGAGGATCTGCTGGGGAGAAGAGATCTGGAATGGAACCCCCTTTAACACGTTCTGGAGGTCCATCCACCACTGGAGCACCCTGCAGACTGGGGAGGACACCAGCACTAGCTGTTCTAGGTCATCTGTGCGTTGGTCCCATTGGAACAGTAGTGTCCACTGGAGCACCCACAAGTGCAGTCTGGCCAAGGGGACTGTGGCAGTGGCCATGGCCATAAGTCCTAATAGCCTCAGGTACACCCTTGCAGAAACATAACGGCTCTGGGCGACCTCCTGAGCCTGGGCAATGAAACATTCTGCCCTGTTGAGAGGCAGGAAGGCTCTGCCCTGTGCAGAGTTCAGGACCGCCTCTATATACTGCAGCCTCTAGGACAGAATCAAGATGGACTTGGGCAGACTCACAGTGATGCCCAGGGAGAAAAACAGCTGGAGGGTCCTCTCCAGGGTCCAGAGAAGCTGATCTCTGAAAGAAGCTTTGAAGAGCTAGTCGTCCAGGCAGGGGAAGATGTACAGGTCTTCTCTCCGGAGGGCAGCAGCTACTGCTGCTAAGCATTACATAGATACATAGACAGTGTCGGCAGATAAGGGCCTATAGCCCACCCAGTCTGCCCATTTCAGCTTGTAAGTTTACTTTATGTTTTCCTAGAAGTCTGTTGCCCCTTAACCCTGACCTCCAGAATTCCTTTATGTCTATCCCATGCATTCTTAAATCCCGTGATTGTTTCAGCCCCCACCACTTCCTCTGGCAAGGTGTTCCACTTGTCCACCACCCGTTCTGTGAAGAAATTTTTCCTCACGTTTCCTCTGAATCGTCCTCCCTGCAACTTCATCCCATTCCCTCTAGTCCTGGAACATCTTTTTTGCTTAAAAATAGTGTATTCCTGCACCCAGTTCCTCCCTGTAAGATACTTGTATGTCTCTATCATATCCCCTCTCTCCCTCCTCTCCTCCAGGGAGTACACATTCAATTCCTTAAACTGTCCTCATAGGACTTGTGATTCAATCCATGCACCATCTTTGTTGCCCTCCTCTGAACTATCTCTACCCTGTCTATGTCCTTACGTAGGTAAGGTCTCCAGAACTGTACACCGTACTCCAGGTGGGGCTTTACTAGTGTCTTGTATAGTGGAATTATGACCTCCCTTTTCCTGCTGGTGATGCCCCTACATATGCATTCCAGCATCCTATTTGCTTTACCTGCTGCCTTGTCGCACTGTTTCCCTACCTTGAGGTCATCAGAGATGATAACCCCAAGATCCCTTTCCTGCTTGGTGCATACTATATCCTCACCACCCAACTGATATATTGTGCCAGGATTTCTGTGCTCCATATGCATTATCTTGCACTTCTTTGCTCTGAATTTCAACTACCAAACCCCTGACCATTCTTCAGGTTTCTGCAGGTCCCTTCTCATTCTGTCTACACCCTCTGGTGTGTCTACTCTGTTACAGAGTTTTGCGTCATCAGCAAACGGGGAAATTCTGCCTTCTAGGTCCTGCGCAATGTCACTGATGAAGGTGTTGAATAGGACTGGTCCCAGCACTGATCCCTGTGGTACCCCACTGGTCACTCTTCTCTCTGTGGAGTGACAGCCATTTACCACCACCCTCTGTGTCCTGCTGCCCAGCCAGTTACCTACCCTCTGCACTACTGTCCTGCCCACACCCATATTCCCCAGTTTGTGTAATAGTCTTCTATGTGGCGCGTGTCAAAGGCCTTGCTGAAGTCCAGATAGCCATGTCCACTGCCCTCCCTGATTCACCTCCCTAGTCACCCAGTCAAAAAATTCAACAAGGTTGGTCTGACATGACCTCCCCTGGTGAAACCATGCTGACTTGGGTCCTGTAGTCCACTGACAACCAGATGTTCCACCAATCTCTCTCTTCAGTAGTGCTTCCATGATCTTCCCCACTACCGAGGTGAGGCTGACTGGTCTGTAGTTCCCCGCTTCTTCTTTGTTCCCACTTTTATATAAGGGGACTACATCTGCTGTCCTCCAGTCTTTGGGTACCTCCCCTGTTTCCAGTGATTGGCTAAACAGGATTGCCAGAGGTTCAGTCACCACCTCTCTTAGTTCTTTAAGGACCCTGGGGTGCACCCCATCTGGCCCCATTGCTTTATCAACTCTTATTACTTCCAGTTCCTTCAGGACCCTTTCTTGTATAAAGGGACTTGTGTCCATTTCTGCACCATTCCCACCCCTTGTACTCCTTCAGACCCATTACCTCCTCTTTCTCAGTAAGACTGAGCAGAAATACCTGTTCAATATGTCAGCTTTACTGTTGTCATCCTCCATCGCCCCATCCTCCCCTTCAGCCTCACTATCCCTCCCTTTGCCTTTCTTTTTCACTTATGTACCTGTAAAGGTTTTGTCCCTTTACCCACTGATTTTGCAATGTGCTCTTCTGTCTGAGCTTTGGCTTCCCTTACTGACCTCCCTGCCTCCCTTTGCTTCTCCTGGTACTTCTCCCTGTCCCCTTCTGCCTGTGTCTTTCTGTATTGCCTGAATGCAATCTTTTTGGCTTTCACTTTCTCCACTACCTCCTTGGAAAACCATAATGGCCTCCTCTTCCTTTTCCCCTTGCTAACCTGCTTAATGCATAATTCTGTTGTTCTTGTAATCCCCACTGTTCCTCAACCCGATTCCTGCCCCATTCCCCTTAATGCCTCTTTCAAGCATCTCCCCATTTTCCCAAAGTCTGTCCCCCTAAAATCCAGGATACGTGTTTTTGTGTGGTTTGGTTCTGCTCCTTCTGTGATTTCAAACCACAATGACTGGTGGTCACTGTTCCCCAGGTGCTCCCCCACTGTTACCCCCATCACACTGTCACTGTTTGTGAGCACAAGGTCCAGTATTGCCTTCTGCCGAGTTGGTTCCATGACCAGTTGCTTGAGGAAGGCACCCTGAAGGGAGTCCAGGATAAATCTGCTCCTAATTGATGCTGCTGCTGGGATGCTCCAGTCCACGTCTGGACTATTGAGGTCTCCAACCAGCACTACCTCACCCTTGTCTGCCATCCTTTGGATGGCTAGCATCAGCTCCCTATCTGTTATATTAACACCCGTGGCACAGAGGATAAGCCAAAGGGCAATACTTTGAATTTGCAATGCTCGCTCTCAAAAAGGAACCAGAGAAAACTCCTGTGTGGTGGAAAAGCATATGCAGGAGGCAATATAGCACAGCGGTTTAAGGCTCTGAGCTGCAAACCTGGAGACCTAGGTTTGAGTCCCACAGCCCCCACTTGCATGCTGTGTGACCCTGAGCAAGTCACTTAATTTCCTTGTGCTCCCAGGTCGTACCTGTAAACAAGCTTTCAGCTTAGTGTCTCTCTCCTGGTTTAAAAAAAAAAAAAAAAAACATCTTGCATATCCAGGTAGCACAGCCAGTCGCCCTGCTTGAGTAGGGGCAGCAGACCTGGCAGAGTGACCATGCAGACTTTTTTGTACTGGATGTAAAGATCGAGGTCCTTGAGATCTAGAATAGGCTTCAGATATCCGGCTTGTTCTTCTGGCGCCCAGGCACTGGCTCAATGGCGTTTTTCTGCAGAAGGGACTGTACTGCCTCCAGGAGAACTGCTAGATGGGCTGGGGGATCTGGAGGCATCTCTACAAGTTCCAGAGTGTGACCCCCTTCCTATAATCTGAAGGATCCAGGTATCTGAAGTTATGGTTCTCCACTGATAGAGATGGAGGGATTAGTGACCTCTGACCACTACCCTCTTGGTCAGGAACCAGAAGAGGGGTTATGGCAAGGAGTCAGGCAGAGGATCCAGCCACTGGGTCGCTTTGCAGCAGCACCAAAGGAGGAGGGAGTAGGCAAGGCAGAGGAGGTTTTTCTTTTGCCCTGGAGACAGGAGCCTGCTCCAGATTTGTGGGACACCTTACGAAAGGATGGGCATTGTCTGCTTCTAGGCTGCATATGGTATAGCGAATAGATAGACTTGATAGCCCTACCAGATGCCTGCAAGTCACTGATGATGTCCTGGACATCTAGCCCAAATAAACTGGAGCCACTAAACAACTGTTGCAAACCCAGAGACCCTCAGCCAGGAGTGCCTATGAAGGCAGATGCCTGTGGCAGGAGCCCTGGCACCAGTGTCAGAAATGTCGTACAAGGCCCTGAGAAAATGCTGACTAATATCCTCAGCGGTCTGCAAGCATTTGAGAACCCCCTGCTTCTGAGGGCATTCTGGAAGGGCTTGGGCAACTGCCTTGCCCTTCTTCCAGACGGTGTTTTGGTACTTAACCATATACGAAAGATTGCAATCCAAAGCCCCAAAGTGGAGGAGACATAGACCCTCTTGCCCCAAAGGTCAATCCATCTGGATCCCATCATGGAGGGAGGGAGCTAAGGTGCTTGGGCACCTTGGACCTGTCCTGTGCTGCTTTAAAACCACAGATCCAATCTCAGGTTGGGCAGTATAATAAGGCAGGCCTTGAGGGGCATGATAGAACTTTTGTGGCATGGCAGGAACCATGTCTAGCCTATGACAGCCAGGCCACTGTAGTGGCATTTCTCAGGGCAGGAAGGATGGGAGGAATGACCTTAGGAGGAGATTCTGGATTCTCCAAGATGTCCACCAGGTCTCGCCTGGTGGCATCCTCCTCCTCCTCCATGTGGAAGTTCATAGCTGAGGGCAGCTGCATCATAACATTAAAGAAAGTAAGATTTTCACGAAGGGGAACTGGGCATATGTTTAACAGAGTCCTTGCTGACTGAAGAAGTAGGGGACCTATTTAAGGAAAGAAGTTCCTCCTCCTCTTCCTCACGGAAAATCAGGTCAGGATGGTACTCCTCTTCAATGCTGACCTGCTCCAATTCGAGGTACAAGTGAGGTACCGACGGCGCCCTACAAGGCACAAACTGAGGAGGCCCAAGAGGCATCAACGATGACAGGGCCATCGGCACCGGGGACCCAATCCTGTATGAGCCCAACTGGTGCACTAGGGCTGTAGTGATCTGGGTCAGAATCGAGTCAAGATCGATGGCAGGAGAGGGATACATCGATAGAGGAGGGGTCATTGGCACAAGGCATGATGAACTGTCCATCAGGACTTGAGAGCCCGATGGTGTGGGCCTGGGAAAGCATCACGCCATGACAGAAGGGCTGGCATCAATGACCTGAGGGTCAACGGACAGGGGGCTGACGACCAGAGGGTCAACGGCCAGCCTCCCTGAGAAGTGGGAGATGGTGCTCTCATTATGGGCCTGGAAGCAGCAGAGACCTGGACAGCAGAGGAAATCGGTGCAGCCAAAGCTGACTGAGTACCACCGGAAGACAAAGAAGAAGCCGTTGGGGAGTGGGAGCGCTGCCAGGGGGAGCGGTCCTGTTCGCGGTCCATTTTGTAACTTTTCCCCGAGGACTTCTCTCGAGCCTTCGAGGCCAGGGAGCTTGCCCAACCCACTAGCGACTGGGAATGAGGGTACCCGGAGGACTCCTGCCCAGAACTGGCTACCTGTTGCTCCATGAGGAAACTCTTCAAAGCCTTTTTGCGCCACATAAGGATTATTTGGCTGAATTTCTATCACAGCTCAGTCAGAAGCGTCCCGGTCAGGCCCAAGACAGCAGACACAGAGGTTATGATCATCTGAAGAGCCAATCTTCTTTCCGCAGCAGTAGTGACGGGAGAGAGAGGTGAAGGTAGTAACTCTCAACATAAACAAGGTTAAGGAATCTCTTATTTAAAAGAGATTCTAAAAACTAGTATAAAAGAAATATTGTAGGCAAAAATGGCACGAAACCACATCGGAGCTTCTGCAGAGACCCATGCAAACAGTGTCGATGATGGGAAAGAATTGAGGAGGGAGCGGGGCCGCTCACGCCTTTATAGGGTTGGTGACATCGGCGTGGGTGGCCCCAGTGGTACTGCTGGAAAATCTTCCATGTGGATCCTGCTCCACCATCGCTGAAAGTTCCTACAGTGTGACCCGATGTCTGAGATACCCCAGAAGAAGATCAGTAGCTTTGGGGGCCCCCTGACAAAGCATCCCACCTTGGATGTGAAACACCAGGTTTAATGCTACTGTTGCTACTCAGCAGACCTTGAGTTTTGGGAATTTAATAAAACCTTTTGGCTGCCAGCTTCTGCCTTTTTCGTACCTGCAGGTTTGTGCTTTTTCATATCCCTGACAGTCTCCTTGTTGGCCACTGTGACGCTCAGTTTGTGTCACCTGCAAAGAGATGCATCTTGTCCTGTATACTAAGGATCATGCTAATACTAAGGAAAATAAGGAGTGAGAAGGCTTATGCCTTCCCCTTATCTCCTTTATGAACATGTTGAACAGGACAGGCCTGAAGATTGTCTCCTCCGGCACCCCACAAATGACCCCCAGCCCCAAATTCAATCCTATTTAGCACCATTCTTTGTTCCCCCAACTAGTTCCACCTAGTTAAGTCTTTTCTCCAGTCCTAGATCCAGTTTCTTTAAGCACTTCATATGCAGTACAGAATCAAAGGCCATGCTTCATTGGCAAGCTTTTAAACTAGTCAAGGGGGGAGGCACTGATAAGCTGCAGGAAAATCCCAGCCTCTCCCTACAAAACAGGGTACTAAATCAGAAAAAGACTGAGGTAGAAAGGTCAGTGGGGGATGCTGCAAAAGAAGGTAAAGCCATAAAAAAATGGAGAGCAATGAGTTCCAATGCCCGTAGTCTAAGTAACAAGCTTCCTGAATTAGTGGCCTTGATGGAGGAGGAACACCTGGATATTGTGGCAGTCACAGAAACATGCTTCACACAAAACCATGACTGGGACGTAAACATACCAGGATACACTATCTACAGGAGGGACAGGGAGGGTAAAAGAGGAGGAGGAGTAGCTCTTTACATAAGGGAAGAAATCAAAGCAACAGAACAAAAGGGAAAACAGGAGGAGAAGAAGCACTGTGGGTAAATTTGGAGACCGGCAATGGCACCACAATCCGCACAGGGGTTGTATACAGACCCCCTTCTCAGGGGGAGGAAATGGACAAGGAAATGATAGAAAGTATACTTTGAATGGCAGATAAAGGGGAGATATTGCTGATGGGTGATCTGAATATGCCAGATGTTAACTGGAGTGCAGTTGCAGCAGCCACTTCGAAGAGTGGGGTTATTCTAGATGCCCTACAGGGGGCATGCCTTAGACAACTAGTATTGGAGCCCACTCGAGAGGGAGCAATCTTAGACCTGGTTCTCTCAAATGGAGATGAAGGGAGGATCACAGATGTAGAAGTGGGTAGCCATCTGGGAACTAGCGACCATCGAACAGTATGGTTCACAATAAACACAGCAATAGAGTCAAGCCATACAAAGGAAAAAGTACTGGACTTTAGGAGGGCTGACTTTGCCAAAATGGGTGAGTGCCTAAGGAATGCACTAGCAAATGGGCAGGAAGGAGGGGTGGAAGAACAATGGGGAATAATAAAAACTGCCATCACAGAGGTAACAAGCCTTTGTGTGAAACAAATAAACAAAACAAAATGATGTAAGAAACCACAATGGTTCTCAAAGGTAGTGGCACTGAAGGTTCAAGAGAAAAAGAAAGCATTCAGGAAGTACAAGGAATCACAGAAGGAGCAGGACAGAGAACTGTATCAGTTAAAGCAAAAGGAAGCTGGGAAGGCAGTCAGAACAGCAAAGGCCCAAACCAAGGAAAAGATAGCCAACTCAGTTAAGAAGGGGGATGAAACCTTTTATAGGTACATCAGGGAGCGAAGGAAGACCAAGGGAGGGATAGTGAGGCTTAATAAAGGGGAGGGAGGGTGGGCAGAGGGTGACTGTGAAAAGGCAGAGATACTAAACAAATATTTTTGCTCAGTATTTACAAATGAAGAGGGGAAGGTACAGTACCTAAAACAAACAGTAGAAACACTCTGGATACAGAAGTTGATACCAGCCCATTTACAGAAGAAAGGGTTCTGAAAGAACTCTTAAGACTGAAGGTGGACAAAGCAATGGGGCCTGATGGGATTCATCCCAGAATTCTAAAAGAACTAAGGGTAGAACTAGTGACACCACTGACTACCCTCTTTAACAAATCATGGGAGGATGGGTGGTACCTGAAGACTGGAGGAGGGCAGATGTGATTCCCTTCACAAAAGTGGGAGCAAGGCAGAAGCAGGAAACTACAGACCTGTTAGTTTAACCTCAGTGGTAGGGAAAATGATGGAATCACTTCTGAAGGAAAGAACTGTCAAGTATCTAGAGGCCAGAGGGGCACAGGACCCAAGGCAGCATGGATTCACAGCGGGAAGGCCATGTCAGACAAATCTGATAGATTTCTTTGACTGGGTGACCAAAGTAGTAGATCAGGGAGGGGCTGTGGACATGGCCTACCTAGACTTTAGCAAGGCATTTGACACAGTCCCACACAAAAGATTAATATACAAGTTAGCCAGCCTGGGAGTGGATCCCAAGATGACAGCCTGGGTAAAGAATTGGCTGGAGAATAGGACACAGAGAGTAATAATAAATGGAGTCCACTCTGAAGAAAGGGGAATTACTAGTGGGGTACCGAGGGTTCAGTATTAGATCGATCCTCTTCAATGTCTTTGTAGCTACATTGCAGAGGGACTGGAAGAAAGTATGTCTCTTTGCAGATGACACAAAGATCTGCAACAGAGTTGATGCACAAGGTGGGGTAGAAGGATGAGAAGGGACTTGGCAAGGTTAGAGGAATGGTCAAATGTATGGCAGCTTAGATTCAATGCTAAAGTGCAAGGTAATGCACCTGGGAAACAAAACCCGGGAAGAGTACACAATGGGGGTGAGATACTGACAACAACAAAAATGGAAAGGGACCTGGGGGTAGTCATATCAGATGACCTAAAGGTGGGCAAGCAATGGAGAGGGCAGCAAGGAGGGCTGGGGGATACTGGGATGCATAGGGAGAGGCATCACCAGTAGAAAACAGGAAGTTATTATCCCTCTGTACAGACAGCTGGTGAGACCCCATCTGGAGTACTGCGTGCAGTTCTGGAGACCCAATCTCCGCAAAGATATAGACAGGATGGAAGCTGTCCAGAGGAGGGCAACTAAAATGGTGCAGGGTCTGCACCTGAAGACATATGAAGAGAGACTTAAGGAGCTTAATATGTATAGCCTCGAGGAAAGGAGGGAGAAGGGGGACATGATAGAAACTCTCAAGTACCTCAAGGGAATCAACAAAGTCCAAGAGGGTAGCATCTTTCAAATAAAGAGGTGTGCAAGAACAAGGGGGCACAATTTGAAGATAAAGGGGGGGCGGCTCAGAGGTAATGTAAGGAAGTATATTTTCACAGAGAGGGTTGTGGATGCATGGAACGGCCTTCCGGAGGAGGTTGTGGAGTCAAAAACAGTGGTGGAATTCAAGCATGCATGGGACAGTCATAACACAATTCTAGAGGGTGGGGGTAGGAAGAAGTAGGCTGCTGGTTAACTAGGATCTACAGCTTATCCACTAGGTAAGGAAATGGGCAGACTGGGTGGGCCAAGCGGTCCTTATCTGCCGTCAAATTCTATGTTTCTATGGAATCAAAATACAGCACACTAATAGCCTGCCCCCTATCCACTGCCCTGGTGTCCCAGGGGCAACAGACTTCTAGAAAAACATAAAGGGAACTTACAAGCTCAAATGGGCAGACTGGGTGGGCCACAGGCCCGTATCTGCCAACAGTGTCTATGTATCTATGTAGTGTAGGTTGGTCTGGTATGCTCTTCCTGCCATGAACCCGTTTACTGTCCTGCAACCTGTCTAAGTATTGACTACTTACGCCTTTGTTATGTTCTCCAAGAGTTTCCCAATAATTCATGTTAGGCTAACATGTCTGTAGTTCCACGGGACCTCCTTGTCTCCACACTTCTGGAGTGGTACTACAGCTGCTGTTCTCTAGTTCCATGGCACTACCCCAATCTCCAGGAAGCATCTGAATAAAGCCATTAAGGGTGCAGCCAATTCCTGGCCTAGCTCTCTCAAGACCCTCGGGTGCAATCCAATAGAACTCACTGCTTCGTTAGCCTTGAGTGCTTCAAGCCCTTTCCTTACCCTTTAAAATAAATTATGCTGCATCACATCTGTCTACACCAGTACAAACGACTGCTGACACTACAAAGAAGCATTTAAACTTAGTGGGATGTATGTGATTAACCACAAAACATATTTTGACAAATAAGGCATCTAACTTGCTACAATTACTTCAAAGCTCAGTTCTTTGACCTAGCAGTTTTACACAAACCAGATACATACTCAGTCTTGGCTTTACTCCTGCACACCCAGCAGTCACATCATTTGCAAACCATTAGCAAAAATCCCCACCCGACATACTCTGAAGGGAGACTGTAACCAAAAGTGTAGCTGGCCCCTACTTATAGTACATTTTCAAAACGTAAGCACATCCCTTTTAACTACCTGTACTGCAAAATAATGCAAGAAAGTGCAAATTACTCAGAACATCCTTTACACGTTTTACTGCTTTCATACAATGCATAAAGTTCAAACGTACAAAAAGGTCCAAACAGTAGGCTGCAGCAAACAAGCAAAAATGCACACGGGCTCTTTGAATTTAAAGAGCTACTGACGCCTCAAAGAAAACTTTAAAAGGCATAATAATTAGGTACAATTCTGCCTGCATTCCATTTATATTTTAGATATTTCTCCTCCCCATTATTTATTACTAAGGAAATTTACATGGATATATGATCTTTATCCCTCAGAGTTCCTCAAGAGTCCATCTGCCTCTATAGCTTACTCCCTACTGCAAGTCATAGTCCTCTGTTGTGACATCACAATCTGTTGCCATGGGAGTAACTGTGATATCACAAGCACTGCTCTATAACTTCAGGTAGGGAGAAAGGAGCAGGAATAGAGGAACTCTTCAGGAGCAGAAATCACGTTTTCTTACAAATAACCTCAGTAATAAATAATGGGGAGGTGAAATACAGAACTAATGGGAAATGCAAGCTGAACTGTGCCTAAATATTCAGTTTGGTTAAAGTTCTCCTGAACATGTCAGCAGCTCTTTAAGTCCTTGTGGAGAAATACTTCTCCCTTCCAGCTGGCACTCTCTTACAGCAATGCATGCAGTTCACAGTCCGTAGCAACATTCAAAAATAATGACAGTTTATCGGTAAAGAAGATTTTGTACATGCAAACAGTTGAAAAGCAAAAAAGCCTGATAAGTGCACCAGTAGGGCCACTGGCAGCCTAAAACACTGGTTTCATGCTCCACAAGATCAAATGCCTTGCTCAGGTCCACAAACACAGCACCTGTTAGGGCACCCTTCTCCAGTGCCCTATACACCTCGTCCATCAATCTGACCAATACAGTGCTTATCCCTTGTTCGTTTCTGAAGCCATGTCGACAATCATTTAGTAATCCATAGCTATTTATGTATATATTCTGTCAGTTGACTACACAACAGTTTTTCTTATACTTTTGCCAAGAGAAAAAGTACAGATATCAAGTTGTAAATGTTAATTTGATTAAAAGAGTACTACACCCTCATATCCTGTAAACATTATTTGTTTCCTTGTTAAAAGATGACTTTTCATGTAGCTGGTGGAGATATATGTGTTTGCTTTAGTTTGTTTTCACAGTTCATAACAGCCCCTGTACTAGCCTGGGGTCTCCATTCTCTGGTTGTTGAGCTCTCATTGTCCGAGAGCTGCATTACCATATGAGAACACACCCATTTACACCATGTATCTTGATGCTGAAAGTAAACATAACCTGAAAAAAAAAAAAAACCTCTTTAGAATCACAAAGACAATGCAATTTAAAGCTAAAAAAAGTACAATTATGTAAGAACTTAGTGTAACAGTAGATCTTTGAGAGGAGCTCTTGCAGCAGTTAACACCTTTAGGACTGAAGCAGGCAAGTGCCAGGACACCACAGAAAACTTCTAGCTAGCAGTATACAGTGGGGGACTGCATCCTAATGTCAGCCTGCCCTCGATGTCATGTATGGTATAAAAGGGGTGGTCCCCAAGCCCATCCACAGTTCTCCCACCGGAGACCCCGGCAAGTGAGTAAAAATGGAGAACCAAGGAGGCTTCTCTAATTTAGGAAAAAAAAACAAAAGTATCTGTGATGGAGAAGCAGCAGAACCAGATCTGCCTGGGCCAAAACGGCGCAATAAGTATCAGCGTTGCTTGCTCCTTGCGAAGTTTGAGAAGAACCCTCTGGATCAACGGAAAGGGTGGAAAGGCATAGAGGAATCTGCTCGCCCAGGACAGGGAAAACGCGTCTCGCCAGAAAACACCAGGCCCTGGATCTAGCGAGCAAAAATTGGGCAGTTTTGCGTTGGATGGGGACGCGAAAAGGTCTAGCTCTGGTGCACCCAATCTGCAAAACAGATCCTCTGCTTCCTCCTGAAGTAGTTCCCACTCGTGGAGTCTGACCTGAGAGCGGCTCAGGCTGTCTGCGATGACACTGTCCACTCCTGGGACATGAACAGCAATGAGGTTTGCGCAGTGTTGCAAAACCCAATCCCACACCCTCATGGCCTCCCTACAAAGCGGGTAGGAATGGGTGCCTCCTTGTTTGTTGAGGTAGTACATCACCGTGGAATTGTCTGTTTGTAACAGAAGGGTACACAGTGGAATCTCTGACTGGAAGGCCTGCAGGGCGTAAAGAACAGCTCTCATTTCCAGGATATTTATGTGGAGATGAGTCTCTTGGGCTGTCCAAAGGCCCCCGACACCGGACACTGTAGAGGTGTGCCCCCCATCCGAGCCCCGAGGCGTCCATGGAGAGTGTCGAAATCGGAGATGGCGCAATGAGGGGGACTCCTGCCAATAAATTCTTCGGATCTAACCACCACTGCCAATCTCGCATTACGGCCTTTGTGATCCTGATTGGGAGCTGCAAATGGTCTTGCTTTTGGTCCCACTGGACCCGTAACATCCACTGGGTCACCCGCATGTGGAGACGAGCTAAGGGGACTGTTGCAATAGCCGCAGCCATGTGTCCGAGCAGGCAAAGGACCAATCCGGCCGGAACGGTCTTCTTCGCCAGGATTTCCATGATGAGGGATCTGACGTGTTCCGCTCTGTCCTGGGGGAGGAAAGCTTTCCCCTGGACAGTGTCCAGAACTGCGCCTATAAACTGCAGAGTCTACGACGGAACCAGGCGTGACTTCTCCCGATTGATGATGCCCAACGTCTCGAACAGAGACTAAGTATGATGAATAGCAGACATCAGGGCCTCCTGAGAGGGCGCCATGAGAAGCCAGTCGTCCAGGTAGGGGAACACGTAGTGGCCTTGTCTCCTCATAGTCGCCGCTATGACTGCCATGCACTTCGTGAAAACCCGAGGTGCCGATGACAGTCCGAAAGGGAGGGCTCTGAACTGATAATGGTGGCCCTGAAACTCGAAGCGCAAAAACTTCTTGTACGCTTGAGCGATGGGTATATGCAGGTAAGCATCCTGCATGTCCAAGGACGCTAGACAGGCACCCTGCTTGAGCATGGGTATCAGACCTGGAAGGGTCGCCATGCAGAAGTATTTGTACAAGACCTAAACGTTGAGATCGCTGAGGTCCAGTATCGGACAGAGGTCCCCTGTTTTCTTTGGAACCAGAAAGAAGTGAAAATAATATCCTGCAATTCTCTGGTTCCTTGGAATGTGCTCTATAGCTTCTTTTCCAAGAAGCGAGAGCACCTTGTGCTGTATGAGCAGGGCGTGCTGACCCGAGTAACGGGAAAGCAGGGGAGGTCTTGATGGTGGGTGGTCGAGAAACTCGATGAAATGACCTTTCTTGACCAATTGGAGAACCCATCGGTCGTCGGTAATCGACTGCCACCTTGAAAAGTGGCGAGCGATGCGACCCCCAACCTTCTGTGTCCATTGATCCAGAGGAGGGGCGGGGGCCGGGAAGGAGTCATGCTGTGGCAGCACTGGTCCCTGCAGGCTGGGCCAGTTTAGTGTAGCATTGGCCTCTGCCAGGGGAAGACTTAGCCTGGGCTTTGCACTGAAAAGTGCCCCTTTGTTGCTGGCCGGAACGTGGCTACTGTCTTTGTTGCCAGCTGCGAAAATGGCTCTGGTTCCTACGAAAGGAACCAGGCCTAGATCTGTACATGGCCTGTAGAGACCTGACTGCCTTCCCAGCATCCTGGAGTCTGGTGATAACCTTCTCCGAGGGTTCACCAAAAGAACTTCGCCGTTGTAAGGGACGTCAAGAATGTTCTTCTGCATGTCCGGGGTGAAACCGGAGACATGGAGCCAAGAGTGCCTCCGGAGACAAATGCCTGAAGCTGGGGCCCTGGCAGACGATTCCGCAGAATTGTATGCAGCTCTTAATACTTGGGTACCCGCATCAGACCGTGTGTGGAGAAGATTTAGAAGCTCCGACTTCTGATTGCCATCTGGGAGTTTATCGACCAGGTCCTGGCCCTGTTCCCACAGGCCGTTCTGAAACTGTACCATGTAGGTGAGATAGTTCAGGGACTAGATGACACATGTAGTAGCCACATAAGTGCACCTCCACAGGGCATCCAACTGTTTGGATTCCTGGTCCGGTGGCTGTGTACTCATATGTTGTGGTCTTTGGGGCCGGTCATGTGAGGCTGTAATGACCAGGGAGTCTGCCAGAGGTTGTTGAGCCAAGTACTGGTTCTCTCTCTGGGCCTTGTACAGGCAGTCAGCCTTCTTCGGCACAGCAGGAGTGGAGTGTGGACGCTTCCACGCAGCCTTGGTGACGTCCGCGAAGGTGTCAACCAAGGGTGGCACTACCACAGGCTTTAGGTCTTTCTGCCAAAGATAACGGGCAAGGCGCTGTCATTCAGGGTCGAGGTCTTCAGCATCACACCCCATGTTATCCTGGATGTGCCTCATGATCTCAGCGAACAAGGGATCATCCGGAGGAGACCTGGGAAGGTCATGAGGGTCAGGTGAAGGAATGCTGAGTGGAGAATGAGATCTGGAGTAGTCCGAAGTGTCCGATCTGGAGTCCTCCCCTGACGGAGTGTATTGGCGATGTCTGGGTCGCCTGGGGCTGGGAGACCCTGATGGTGATCTGGAGGGAGGCCTTCTCCCGTCCTTGGATCTACCCCTAGGAGGTGGAGTCTGCTCCTTAGGGGTGGGTGGTCGTTCTGCTGGCCCCTTTGGTGGAGGAGGGGACGTAGGAGGAGGTGGTTTAACAGGGACCACATCCTTCCGGATGGTGTCCCACCAGAAAGTAAAGAGTTCCTTTACTTCTTCTGTGATCATGGCCGATGACGGGTCTGGTGCCAGTGGTCTGTCGCCGGGGTCGGGCGTCGGGTCCACAGGTGTCTCTGGTATGGGCAAAGGTTCCCTCGGGAGCCCAGCATCCTTAGTGTCGCCCACCTGGTCTTCGGGCAGTGCAGTGTCCTCCTCAGTAGAGTCCCTGTGTCCGGTGTCCACCGGTGACTGGGGGGCGGTCTTCGGCTCCGGTGACTGAAGGCCGATGTCTTGAGTCGGCGGAGCGTCCAGCCAGCGTGCCGTGCGCCTGGCTGGTGTCCTCGGTTCCGGTGAACGCCTAGCTGGTTTCGAGTGCTCAGCCGACGTCGGGTCAGACGTCCGCTTTAGGGACGTCAGGTCTTTGGTCTTCCTTGGTGCTGGATCCGGACCTCTGGGAGGCTGGGAGACTGGCCTGGAGTTGGGGTCCCGACATCGGGTAGAAGAGGAAGACTTGTGGCAGTCGGAAGACTTAGAAGAGGCCCAAGAGGGAGTGGAGGAAGCTGAGGGCCTTGAAGTCTTAATAGGCCAGAGAGTCGAAGAACCGCCTGAAGCCCGGATTTTTACTGGAGGGGGCTGAGACCGAGTCCTGGAGGGAGAGTGGTCCGATCTGGAGGAGCTACAGGAGTCCGAGGCCCAGTTCGGGGATCTCGACCTTACTTTCTCCCGGTGCTTGTCCCGGTGTTTGTGGGCCTTTAAGGAAGAATCGCCCTGGAGGAAGGTTCTTGGTCCATCCTTTTCAGTTTTTCTTCCAGCAGATAAGCCTGGAGTGCCTTCTGACAGCGGATCCTGGTGCGGCTGTTGAACCCTTGGCAAAAGGTGCAGGCCTTGATACTGTGGTCTGGGCCTAAGCACCGCACGCAGGAGGAATGAGGATCCTTAAAAGGGATCTGTTTTCCGCAGGCACACTTGGAAAGGTATCCTTCAAGAGAAGGAGTTGGACAGGACATCAGTTTGAAGAAACTGCAGAAGTTCTAAGTCGTCGTGCGCTAGGTAGAGACCGAGAGGCCGATGCTGGCAAGTCAACGGCGGGAAAAGAACTGGGGATTCTGGGGGACTGCCTCCTTATGTACCATGCCTGATGTCGGGGGCCGGCCGACGTCGGAGGCGGTCCCCCGCTGTATACTGCTAGCTAGAAAATTTCTGTGGGGTCCTGGCGCCTGCCGGCTTCAGTCCTAATGGTATAACCTGCTGCAAGAGCTGTTTTTCGAAGTAAGATCTAAATTATCTTACTTTGAGTGGGGCTCTGGCAGCAGGTAACACCTTTAGGACTGAGTCACAAGCAGTAAGGAGCGATCCCGGACAGCTGGGTGGAGGTAAAAGTCTCCCAAAGAGGATTAGGAGAGGAGACCCTGGAGGACTGTTAGTCCAAAGCCTGCTCTGCGTCAAGATGCAATGTCCAAACTGTAGTGCTTAACAAAGGTGTGGACAGAACTCCACACGGCAGCTGCACAAATATCGGCAGCCCACACGTTCCTCAAGGAAGCAAAGGAAGCAGCCATGCCCCTGGTAGAGTGATCCTTTACCGAGCCCGGTAAGGGTTTGTCATACTTTCTGTAGCAGTAAACAATGCAATTTACTAACCATTTGGATAAACAGAGCTTAGAAACAGGAGCCCCTTCCATTCTGGGCGTGGAAACAAACAACTGGTCAGACTTTCTAATGGCTCGGGTGTGCGTCAAGTAATGACGAAGCACCCTATGAACATCCAGAGTATGAAGTAGTGCTTCCCCTCGATTTGAGTACACTGGGTAGTAGACAGGAAGGTGGATGTCATGATTCAAAGTAAACTCTTGACACCACCTTGGGAAAAAACTTAGGATTAGTCCACAAGGACACTCTGTCCTTGTGGAAAACTAAATAAGGCTCCTTACACATCAGGACCTGAAGTTCAGGAATCCTTCGAGCGGAAGTAATGGCAACTAAAAAAGCTTTCCACAACAGAAAGCACAGCTCACAACTTGTGGCAGGTTCAAAGGGAGGCAAGGTAAGTTTTTCTAAAATAAACAAAAGATCCCATGGCGGGACAGAGTCCTAGATGGGAGGCTTCAAGTGCAGGATGCCCCGCAAGAATGTACAGAAAGATCTGTCAGGGCAAGAGTTTTGCCCTCAATAGGTGCATGGTAGGCTGAAATGGCAGACAGGTGCACCTTGAGTAAGGAGTAGCTTAGTCCCACATCAGATAGGGAGAGGAGGTACTCCAGAACCAAATTCACCGGGCAGGTGAAGGGGACTAAATGCCAGACGGTGGCCCAGGTACTGAACCGCTTCCATTTCATAGAGTAAGTGGCCCTAGTGGAACGCTTCCTAGCAGCCACCAGGACGTCCACTACTCTGGGGGACACCCCGAATCTCGATATAGCTAGGTCAGCAGTACAAACGCATGGAGATGCAGAGATTTCAGATCCGAATGGACCAGGTTTCCCTGCTCCTGGGAGAGCAAGTCTGAGCATAGGGGCAGGGAAACTGGAGGTTCCACTGCAAGCTGCTGGAGAGGCGCAAACCAAATCTGGCGTGGTCACAAAGGTGCCACCAGAATCATCTCTGCTCCCTCTGACTGCAGCTTAAGAACATGCTGCAGTAGGGGGAAGGGAAGGAACATGTAAAGGAACCTCTCCATCCAGAAGAGGGACAACGCAACTTGCTAGAAAACATGAGGCCCTGGATCTAGCAAGCAAAAACTGGGTAGTTTTGCACTGGATGGGGAGGCAAACAGATCCAGTTCTGGACATAACCTTAGGTTGAAGAGTTCTTTGGCTACAGAGGGATGAAGCTCCCACTCGTGTGACGTGGACCGGGACCTGCTTAGACTGTCGGCAAGGGTATTTTGCACACCTGGAACATGGACTGCTGTCAAGTCCAGGTGATGGTCTCCCACCCATGATCAGACTTGCATGGCCTCCCTGCAGAGGGAATAAGAATGAGCACCCCCCCCCGCTTGTTTATGTAAAAGACCACTGAGATGTTGTCTGTCTGGACTAAGAGGGGGCCAGATAGCAAGACTGTCTGAAAGGCCTGGAGGGCATACAGGATCACCCGCATCTCCAGGATGTTGATGTGGAGATGGAGCTCGTGTTGGGACCAGGTCCCTTGTGTCTGACAGCCTCCCAAGTGGGCTCCCCAGCTTTGGCCTGATGCGTCTGTGGTTAGGATCTGACTGGGGGATTCCATCCATAGGCAAACCCCTCTGAAAATGTTGGAGAAATTCAACCACCATGCTAATCTCTGTTGTACAGGGTTCAACACAAGACCAGTTGCTCTAGGTTGTCTGAACGCTGATCCCATTGAACTTTCAGGTTCCACTGAATCACCATCATGTACAGCCTGGCCAGGGGGACTGTAGCAATGGAAGCTGCCATGTGTCCCAAGAGTCTTAGGATAGACCTGCCCAGAACTTAGTGATAGGAGGAGATCTGCCGAGTGTGTGTCTGAAGGCGCTCTGCTCTGTCTTAATGGAGGAAGGCTTTGCCTTGCGCAGTGTCCAGAATTGCCCCTATATATTGCAGCCATTGGCTTGGCCAAGGAGAGGACCTGGGGAGGTTTAAGGAAACACCTAGGTCCTGAAATAGGGTGAAGGTGACCTGCATGGTGTGGAGTAGCCGGTCCCTGGTGGGAGCGGTCAGCAGCCAGTCGTCCAGGTAAGGGAAGACATAATGTCCCTGTCTCCTTACAGCTGCAGCCACTACTGCGAGGTATTTGGTGAAAACCCTGGGGGCTGAGGACAGGCCAAAAGGCAGAGCCCAAAACCAGTAGTGACTTCTCTGGAAGTGGAAGCAAAGACACCTTCTGTGGGGTTGGAAAATCAGAATATGGAGGTATGCGTCCTGCATGTCCAAAGAGCATAACCCATCCCCTTGATGAATCAGAGGAAGGAGACTGAGCAGCGTGACCATCCGGAATCACCTGTACTCTGTGTACTGATTCAGGTGGTTGAGGCTGAGGATAGGACGCAGGTCCCCGGTTTTCTCTGACACCAGGAAGAAATGGGGCTAGCACCCTTTCTCCTGCTGTGCCAAAGGGACTGGCTCTATGGCCAGCTTTTGCAGGAGGGCCTGTATCTCCTCTGCAATGAGAGCGCTGCGAGCCTGAAAGTAATGGGAGGGGACCGGTGGGTTGTCTGGGGGGTATCTCAAACTCCATAGTATGTCCCTTTTCGATGAGTTGGAAGACCCACTGGTCTGCAGTTTTCTGATGCCATCCTTCTATGTACAAGGAAAACTGACCCCTACCACCTCCCCTAAGGCTTTGGCCGTGGGGGGGGGAGGGGCAATGAGTCAGGCTGAGGAGCCCGGGAGGGGCAGCGTGGCCTGGGAGGAACCTCCGGAAACAGGAGTGGAAGCCTTGCACTTAAATCCAGCTCTCTGCTGTTGTCCTCTGGTTTGCTGCCTGGCATTCCTCCAAAAGGGCTGCTTAAGATGCGGTCTGGGCTGAGATTTGTACCTGGTGTATACAGGCCTGATAGCCTTTCCTGATTCCTGTAGGCGAGTAATGATGTTTTGCGAGTCTTCGCCAAACAGGACTGGGCCCCTGAAAAGAGCATCTAAGATTCTGGATTGCACATCTGGGGCAAAACCGGACACTCTCAACCATGAGTAACGATGGATACATACTGCAGAGGCTGCGGCCCAGCCCGCGAAGTCCACCACACCGCAAGAGGGTCGGAGGACATGTTACCTACATCCGAGCCTGATGTTAAGATGGCCATCAATTCTGCCCTACCGGGTCAATCTGGTATCACCTAAGCCACCTCCACTGCCTTGTCCCACAAGGCATTCTGGTATTGAATCATGTGGGCAAGGAAATTCTGAGATTGTATAGCACACGTGGCCGAGGAATAAACCTTTTTGGCCAACTGGTCAAATTGTTTGGAGTCTTTGTCTGGAGGTTGAATACTCAAGTGTCTGGTGCAATCATGGGCAGCATTAACTACAACAGAGTCTGCCTCTGGGTGCTCTCCATAAAAGGGATCTTCTCTGGGAGCACAATGTAGCAGGTCTGACTTCTTGGAGATGGCTGGCTTGGAAAAGGGGAGCTTCCAGGCAACTCTTAATATTCTTGCAGGACTCCACAAGTGGAAGGACCACCACGGGTTGTGTCCTTCCTCCTGAGAAAGGAAGCCAACAGACATCACTCCGGATTCAGCTCCTCTGTATCCCAGCCATTCAACGGCTGGATGTGCTGCATTACATCCAAAAAAGATGGGTCATCAGGTGGGGAATGAGGGGTGTCCTTACTGCCCTCGGACTCTGAAGGAAGGTCGGAGTCACTGCAGCCTGAAGGGAAGGAGTAGCAGCCATCCAAATCCCCTGAATCCGGGGAAGGGGAACATGAATGGGGTTGCCTGTACTGCCGTCCTTTTGGTAGGGGGTGCTGCCCCCATTCAGTGACAGGGTGGTCCCCCTAGGTGGAGGGGTAGGTGAGCAAACCAGAGGCTTGTCCGGAGACAGCCTCTGAGTAGGCTTGGAGAGTTCCCTAGGGGCCTCTTTGTCTTTAAAATAAGCCCACCAGGCCGTAAAAAGCTTATTCAGAGCTTGTGGAGGATTAAGCGGCAGGGCTAGTGTGTCTGGTGCCGGGGGGTTAGGCCTAGAGGGCCCCAGCTCCTGGTTGTCAGGCTGGGGCAATTCGAGCATCCTAGTAAGCCAATCCGGGTTACCGGGCATCAGACCCAGAGGGATAAAGCCATCTGGTGCCAGACGGTCTGGACCCAGCGTCTGGCCATCAGGTGTTAGGCCCTTAGTGATGCGGCTAAAAGTGGCATGAGGCCATGCCGGCAAAGTACAGTTACGTAAGAACTTACCGTAACAGTAGATCTTTGAGCGAGGCTCTTGCAGTAGATAATTACATATAGGACTGACGCCACTAGGTGTCAGGACCCCACGGAAAAATTTCTAGCTAGCAGTCTCTGGTGGGGGACCGCCCCCACATCAGGTGACCGACTTCATGCAACGTCAGTATAAAGGGGTGGTCCCCCATGCCCACCTTCCAGTTCTTTCCCGCCAAAGACCCAGAAGGGCGAGACGAGAGAGAAACGGATATTTCCCAACCTGGAAAAGGAGCTAAAAATGCTTAGGGGGATGGAGGGCGGGAAGGTATTACATACTGCAAAAACCTCTCTCGAAGAGCTACTGTTACGGTAAGTTCTTACGTAACTGTATTATCTTACTTCAAAAGGGCTCTTGCAGTAGGTAATTACATATAGGACTGAGTCCCAAGCAGTCTGGAACAAAAAGAAGCAAAATGGGAGGAGGAAAACTACTCAAAGTAGGTCCTCTAGCTGTGAAGGCCTTAGGAAAGGAGGCCTTGCAGAACAGCAAGCCCGAAGCCTGCTCTACAGGGAGAGGCAATATCCAAACTGTAATGTTTTGTAAAGATATGGAAGGAAGTCCAAGTGGCGGCAGCACAGATGTCTGCCGCTGACACATTATTGAAACAAGCCGCCGAGGCAGCGACTCCTCTGATGAAGTGGCCTCTAACTCGACCCGGAAGGGCATACCTCTCAACCTTTTGTCCCCCAAATGTGGAACACTGCCTCTCAAAATGTGGAACAGCTAATCAAATCTTTACCTAGGAGGCTCAGAACACTGTTAAAATGTTTGCATTTATGTTCAGAAAGTCTGTTATTAATTGAATAATATATTTTTTGCATCATTTACAATAGATTTTTGCTTTAAAATGTTAATATTGAATGTGGAACAAGTCCTCACAATGTGGAGCAGGGAGCTTTTGTGAAGTAAAATGAGGAACGTTCCTCGTAATGAGGTACAGTCGAGAGGTATGTGGAGGAGTATTCTTGTACTTGTCAAAAGTGATACAATGAGCCAACCATTTGGACAGGCATTGCTTAGAAACAGCACTGCCTTTTCTTTTGTGGGCAAAAGAGACAAAACAGTTGATCAGTCTTTCTGAGATCTTTTGTTCTGTTAGTGTAGTATCTCAGAATACGGTGAATGTCCAGAGTGTGTAAGAGATACTCCCCTTGATTGGAGTGCTGCGTAAAGAAAGCAGGTAGCTCTATGGACTGATTCAAAGTAGATTCCGCTACCACTCTGGGGAGAAACGTAGGATTGGTGCGTAGAGCCACACGTTCCTTGTGAAAAATCAAATATGGGATTTTACACATCAGGGCCTGGAGCTCGGAAATCCTCTGAGCAGAAGTAATGGCCACTAGGAAGAGAGTCTTCCATGAAAGGAACTTCATGTCTGCTGAGGCTGCTGGTTCGAAAGGAGGCAGAGTAAGCTTCTCGAGGATGAAATTCAAATCCCAAGGAGGGGCAGGAACCCGGATAGGGGGTCTCAAGTGAAGAACCCCTCTAAGGAAAAGTCTTAAGAGACCTCCAGCTGAGCAAACCTCCTGCCTGCAAAAGGGACATGGTAGGCCAAAATGGCCACCATGTGTACCTTCAAAGACGAGTGACTGAGACCCAGATCAAAGAGGTGGCGCAGGTAATCCAGCAGCCGCCCAACAGAGCACGAGAAAGGCTCGAAATCTTTTGAAGCGGCCCAGATTGTGAACAGTTTCCATTTCATGGCATAGGTAAACCTAGTGGAGGGTTTTCTAGCCTCCACCAAAATCTCAGCCACTCGGGGTGAAACCCCAAATCGGACTTGAGCTACGTCTGCAGGAGCCATGCATGCAGTTGAAAGGACTTGAGACCTGGACGGACCAGGGTCCCCTGATCCTGGTTCAGTAAAAGTCACGACAGAGGAAGAGGGGGTTCCTCTGAGTATTGCTGCAGAAGAGAGAACCAAACCTGCCTGGGCCAGAAAGGAGCAATCAGTATCATCTGAGCTCCTTCTGAACCGAGTTTCTGTAAGACTCTCGGAATCAAAGGGATTGGGGGGGGAAGTATAGACTAATCTGTCCTTCCAATCTAGAGACAGAGCATCTCTCCAAAATATGCTGTGCTCTGGAGTGAGTGAACAGAAGTCGAGAAGCTTTGTGCTTAGAGGTGAGGCGAACAGGTCCACCTGTGGTGTTCCCCAACGTAGGAAGGTATCGTCTAAGACCCCCGGATCCAGTTCCCACTCGTGAGCTTGAGCAGACGAGCGATTGAGTTTGTCTGCTAAGGTGTTCTCAACCCCTGGGACGTGAACTGCAGTGAGGTGGAGGTTGTGCTGTACTGCGTAATCCCAAACTCGCATCGCTTCCCTGCAAAGAGGGTAGGAACGAGTCCCTCCATGTTTGTTGATGTACCATACCACACACATATTGTCCGTCTGTACGGCTAAGTGGCCGGGGAAGGAGATGCAGAGCTTGAAGAGCATAAAGCACTGCCCGAAAGCTCCAGCACATTGATGTGAAGCGTTTTCTCTAGCTTGGACCAGGAGCCCTGGGTCCTGTGAGGTCCGAGATGGGCTCCCCAACCTTCGCCTGAGGTGTCTGTGGTCAGAGTCTGGGAGGGGGGAGAAAGACAGAAGGGAACTCCCCGACAAAGGTTCTCCTGAACCATACACCAGTGCAAGTCCCAAACCATGGGAGAGGTGACTAGGACAAGCTGGTCCAGGTCATCCACCAGCTGATCCCACTGAGACCGAAGCATCCAATGAGAGATCCTCATGTGGAGCCGAGCGCAAGGGACTGTTGGGATTGCAGCCGCCATAAGCCAGAGGAGGCGAAGGACCGACCTGGCACTTTCCCGCCTGCGGTCGGACAACAGGCTGACCTGAGTCTGGAGTGTGGCCGCCCTGTCCGGTGGCAGGAAGGCCCTGCCAGAGGTCATGTCCAGGATCGCCCCGATAAACTGGAGCCTCTGGGACAGGATTAAGTGGGACCTGGAGTGGTTGATGGTGATGCCCAGGGAGAAAAACACCCCTGGATTAAGGGAAAGGAACTGCAGGAGATCCTCCCTGGACGGGGCCGCCAGGAGCAAATCGTCCAGGTACGGGAAAACCTGCACCCCCTGGGTATGCAGGTAGGCCGCTACCAATGAAAGGCATTTGGTGAACACCCGGGGTGCCAAGGAAAGACCAAATGGGAGGGCCTTGAACTGGTAGTGGTCCCCCTGGAAAGCAAAACGGAGGTATCTGCGGTGAGAAGGGCTGATAGAGATATGGAGGTAAGCATCCTGCATATCCAGAGCGCCTGCCACTGTCCCGGCCGAAGGAGGGGCAGGAAGCCCTGCAGGGAGAGCATCCTGAACCTCTTGTACTCCACAAATAAGTTCAGGGAACTGAGGTCGAGAATTGGCCTTACATCTCCTGTCTTCTTCAGGACCAGAAAGAAGTGGGAATAGTAATCCGTTCCCTGAAGAGAAAGGGGACGGGCTCTATCGCCTCCTTCAGCAAAAGTGCTGAAATCTCTTCTTGGACCAGAAGGTGTTCCCGAGAGTACGACGACCTTGGGGTAGGGTGACGAGGTGGTTTCTGGAGAAACTCCATTGAGTGTCCTTCTGCGATCAGCTGGAGCACCCAGGAATCTGAAGCTATCCTCTCCCAACCCGGGAGGTGGCGGTAAAACCTCCCTCCTACCAGTTCCTCCGGAAGGCCCATAGGCTGTGGGAAGAGGAAAAGAGTCAGGTGGTGTGGGGCAGAGTCATGGCTGAAGCACCCGCTGCCTTTTGGGGCAGAGGGGGCTTGGCAGCCAGAGGGGCCCGGCGTTTAGCAGCCCGCTTTCCCTGGGGTTTCGCCTTTTGCCGATTCCGTCTGCGAAAGGGACGGCACTGCATTTGATGGGGATGATACATGAAGTCCACAGACTTCAGTGTAGTCCCCTTCTCCTGCAGATCGGTGATAATGTTCTTGACATCACTACTGAACAGCACCGAACCCCGGAAGGGCGCTTCCTGAATAGCGGACTGCACTTCCAGGACCAACCCTGACACACGGAGCCAGGCATGATGCCGTAAGCCTCCGGCGAAAGCGGAGCTCCTACCAGCAGTGTCCACTGCATCATAAGTAACATGAAGCATGTGCCTACTGGCCAAACGTGCAGAGCAGACGAGGTCAGCCACTTCCTGTTTGACTTGAGAGTCCAGAAGGGAGTCCAATTTGGATTTCACCTCACTAAGAATCGCCTTCTGGTAATCCCCCATGTGACTGACAAAATTTAGGGCCCTAATACCCAGAGTGGAAGAAGTATAGATCTTCTTCCCGTACTGGTCCAGAAGACGTGATTCTTTGTCAGGTGGAGACAAGCTCAGATGTTTCGGGTTAGCTGTTCAGCCATGAGCGGCACTAATCACGACCGAATCAGCTCGAGGGTGAGAATCTAAAAAGTCAACACCCTCGGGAGCCTGATATAGCCTGTTCGACTTCTGAGGAAGTGGGGCTAAAGCAGACAGCTGCTTCCAAATAGTGGAAACAAGAAGATCGGCATGAGACTCAATCCTGGGTGGCACCAAGGTGGGAGCTGTCACGGGCAGATCCAGATGCTCAGTGAGTTTCTTACGCTGGGGATCCGGCTCCAAGGAATGCCACTTATGAACCTCCTGGATTTTGCGCAACTCCGTAAAAGAAGGATCCTCCGGAAGGGACTTTGGAGGAGTCCTTGGCCTGGGCTTAGACGGAGAGCATGGCGCGTCATCCGGGTCGGAACAACCATCTGAGTTGTCCGAGGAGGAAGAAGATGATGATGAGGAAGACTCCCTCTCCTGGCATGGGGGAAGAACGGACCCCTTGGGAAGCCCTTGGGGAAGCATGTCCTGCCCCGCCCTGGAACTAGAGGGTTCGGCCATGGTGTCTGGAGGTGGGGAGGGAGGGAGTCTGTCGTCGCGGATGTACAGAACCAGAACCTGCACCGTTGTCGGGAGACGACTCTCCACCTCTCTGGTGAGCTGAGCCTTGGCCTCAGCCCACCAGGAGGCCAGAGTCTCCTTCAAGTCCACCGGCGGCTGAGGGGGGGCAGTGGAGATGGAGGAGGAGGGGGGATACAGGTATGGATTATACCCGTAAGGCACGTATCCATAACCAGACAGCAGGAAGCCCAGCGTCGGGTATTGAGGCACCGGGTACTGCGGCATCAGATAGGCCAGCATCAGGTACTAGGGCGTCTGATACTGCAGAGCCGGGTAAGATGGTGTCTGATACCCAGGAACTGAGGGGTCTGCCAGAGCAGACGGCCCGGCCGGAGGGCCCACGGGCGAGTCTGGAGCAGAAGAGCCGGTGGACGGAGGGCCCAGTGTTGGAGTGGCATTGGGGAGCGGGATGTTGCCCGGGGTCAGCAAGACCTGCGTCAGGGCAGGCGGCCGGGGAGCCGGCGTCTGGGCCGGCGTCCGAGGAGCCGACGTCAGGTTGTTCGGCCCAGCGGGTGAACGGTCTGACAGGGCACAGCAGGAACCTCAGCATCACCCGGGGATGGAGGGGAAAAAATCCCTGAGGTCAGACTGAGGAGACCCAGGGTCCCCAGAGGGCAGCAAAGGCTGTGGGGAGCCGGGAACAGTGGACATGGGAGGGTTCGGTGTCGGCTCAGCCACGGTGCGGACGTCGGGCAAGCTGACGTCCGACTTATCAGCAGGGTCCGGGCGGAGGCCGGAGAAGCCAACGTCTGACTTAGCAGACCCGTCGTTAGAGGCAGGTCGTGAAAGAGGGGCGGCCTGGTCGGGCGGAAGAGGGGTCATGCGCCGCCCCGAGGGGTTGGGCGATTTATCAACCGTCTCCGTGCGGGCATCGGAGGAGCAGACATCCGGCTTACCGGAACCGCTCGAACCAGTAGGCCGCACAGTGGCGGCTTTACCAGAAGCGGAGGCCTCCAATAGCCTGGAGGTGCCCAAAGGGCCCGAGCCAGGCGGGCAGGCCGACACCATCGTGGCTCTCGGTCCCCAGGGAACATTACCTGAAACACTGGCGACTCCAGAAGAAGACACGGTGGATGAGGAGCCCTTGTCCCAGTGTTTCTCCTTATCTTTTTTCTTGCGATGGCCTTCGGGGGAAGTGGACGTCTGCCAGAGCTTTTTTTAACTCCTCTTCCATTGAGGACATTTTCTTCTTTAAAATATGGGCCTCCAGGGACTGCTGCCGCTGTCTGCGGGTGGCCGCGTTGAATTTAAGGCCGTGCTGGCACTTCTCCACCTGATGATCTGGGCCTAGGCAGAAGAGGCACTGGGAATGGCCGTCCTTGTGTGGGAGCTGGGCGCCACGAGTCGCTCTTGTGCTTGGAGGGTGTAGGGGATGACAAGCACCGACGAATACCTGACAAAAATGTGAAAATTCGAAAATAACAACTGATGACTGAGGCTGATGACAGTTGAATTTTACCACCAGGCGCTGACATGAGCTAATGGCGGGAAAGAACTGGAAGGCAGCCGTTGGGGACCGCCCCTTTATACTCACATCACATGATGTCGGTTACCCGACATGGAAGTGATCCCCACCAGAGACCTCGCTAGCTAGAAATTTTCCATGGGGTCTGGCGCCTGCTGGCGTCAGTCCTATATGTTATTACCTACTGCAAGAGCCCTCTTGAAGTAAGATCTTGGGTTAGGTGACAACAGGGTCACCCGAGGTGAAGTTGGGGAAGCTGGCGTCAAAGGTACCGGTGTAGGCTGGGGCTGGACTGGCGATTCAATACGGCCACCTAGGAGGAGTCGCCAGAACCGGGGAGCTGAGTCCCGAACAGGACGGTGGTTCATCTTTTCACAAGGAAGAGGGGATTAGTCCCCGGCACCACCTGATAAGTTTCTGACGTTGGGGAGGATTCGGTAGACAAAGACCTGCCACCCAAAGATCCAGTGGCTGAGCCTCTCGGCTTAGAGGCTCGGGGCCTAAGGGCTTAAGCTTGAGAGGCTGGGGATGGAGACCCGCACCCTGGAGAACCTTCTCCCGCAACAGTAAGAAGGGAGGGAGGTTTTGTCATCGGGATCCCAGAGGGAGAAAGGGCTGCAGTGCTGGAAGAGCCTGGGCCCCTCGCGGGGGCCCAGAAGTGGTAGCCGACTTAACTGGGGACCGCGAGAGGGATTATGACCAAGGTTTCTCCCTATGCTTCTCCTGGTGCTTGTGTTTGCTGCTCGATTTCCTCTCCTTATCAGAACAGGAAGAGGCAGAGGCCCCAGAGGCCAGGGAAGAGGATGAACTCTTTCGGCGAAGCTCCTTCTCCATCTCAGAAAGTTTTTTTAGTACGCAAGAAGGATTCGAGGGTCTTCTGGCAGTACAGCCGAGTGCGCTGATTGAAATGTTGGCAGGCCTCTGTGTTGTGGTCCGGGTCTAGGCAGGACAGGCAGGCGGAATGGCTGTCCTTGTGTGGGATCTACCTGCCGCATGCACACTTCAATCGCTACCTCTTGACTGAGAAAGATGGAGAAGAAGACATGCAAGACACTAGAATGTCAAAACAGGTCTAAAACAGATGGGCAGACTAGATGGACCTAGCGGTCTCCTTCTGCTGTCAACATCTATGTTTCTAAGATGAACTTTGAAGATAAATTATTTTAAAAATAAAATAAAATGTGGGTAAATACGATTCAAAATGGCGGTCGACTAGCTGAAGGTGTCCGTGGAGGTCAGACATCTACAGTTGACGGCAGGAAAAGAACTGGGAATGGGCTGGGGGACCGCCTCTTTTATACCATGTGTGACATCGGGGGTGTACCAACGTAAGGGGGCAGTCCCCCGCTGTATACTGCTAGTAGAAGTTTTCTGTGGGGTCCTGTTGCCTGCCGGCTTCAGTCCTAAAGGTGCTACCTGCTGCAAGACCCCCTCAAAGTAAGATCCTACATTACTTCTAGTACAGTTTCCAAAGCTAAAACACCTTGCTGCAACTTGTTTTGTTGAATTCTAAGTAAGCAGGCAGGCATACTGTGGAATTTAAGGGGTGCTGACACATTATGTTCTCATATGCTAATGTAGCTCTCAGGCACAATGAGATTTAAACGACCAGAAAATGGAGACCCCCGAGACAGTTACAGGAGCTGGTGTGAACAGTGAAAGTAAACTAAGGCAAACACACATATCCAAACAGCTACACAACAGGAGTTATCTGTTGACAAGGTAACAAACCTTTACAAGATATGAGGGTGTAGTACTCGTTTAACAGATCCTCCCTTTTGAGCATGCACGACATATGAGCTTTTTCACATAGGTCTGGGACCTGGCCAGATGTAATAGAGAAGTTTAGTAAGTCAGTAACTGATTAAGCAATAACTGGAGATGCCAGCTGAAGAGGTTCTGGGAAAGAAACATAAAAGAATAAAGAAATAAAAAGACCATAAATCCATCAAGTCTGTATTGAAGCCTTACAATGTACTACTACTTATTATAATGAAAAAATCCATCTTAGCCAATCAGAATGCATAATTACTGTACCATTATTCTGTGATAACTGGAAAGTAGACTGAATAATGAGACAGTGGCTCTGCATTCTGACTGGCTGCTGCATCTGTGCTAAGCCAATCAGACAGCAAGCCCACTCGGCTCTCCCACTTCAAAACACGGCAGGCAATCAAGAGACATCCAGCAATGCTACAGCGTGTCTGTGAAAAACAGTTCCTGGTTTCTCAAAGACACGCTGTAGCGTCTAAACTAATGATTTTGGCCTTTTTGTTGTCTTTCTTTTTCAGTGCAATAGCCATAACACCAACAGTGGTCTAGGTTTCCTCAGTAATAACCAGACTGGGATTGGGGGGGGGGTTAAACACCTCAGCCTCTCGGACCTCAGTGTTTATTACCCCTGGTCTGGTTATTACCTCATAAATCCAGACCACTGTGGTGTCATTGCTATAGTAACCACTATAAAGGAGTCCCACTGTGTTTTGAAACTAGCTAATTTAGATGAGCTTTTTGTCTGCTGTATTGTCTATGTTTCTATAGTCCCAGCATTTACCACATTCATACCTTTCAACCTTTGTCACTGAAATGAGGAACACAGTCACTTGAAATGAGGGGTAGTGCAAGAGACACAGTCCTCAAAATGAGGGCCGTATCACTAAGATGCAAGCTCACAACACAGTGTAAACCAATGTTTTTATTCTCTCAATTTTACTTTTGCTTTAGCTTTACAGAATATTAAGAGTTTCCACTTTAAAGTCTCAGTTTACAGCATCTCCTCTATGCTGGCCTTTTCATTGTGGAACGGACATGGGATAGAGTCCACCTGAGGGGTAAAATGAGGAACATCACCAGCCTGGTGGTGCTGAGGCATTGGACGCCTTACCTCGCAGCACACCAGCGACCCGGGTTTGGGAACGAGCCCGGGCTGTCAAAGGACAGTGGGGGGCAGAGCTGGTTGAAGCTGGCAAGCTCTCCTCTCCGGGGAGGTGCAAGGAGCTTCCTCTGGCTGACAGCTGCCACCTTGTGGAGGCTGGGGGCAGCACGGGCCAGGAGGAGCCAGGCACTAGGGCTGGGGTGGGAGGAAAGGGGCAGTTACCGGGGCCGTGAGACTAATGCGTGCCTCCACACGCATGCGTACCCACTACTGGGGCCCCTGGGGTAAAAACAGAGGAAAAAGCCAGCGGCAGGATAGCGACCGACCCCCACAGGCTCCACTCCCAGGCCGGTCGAAGGTGAAGCTTCCCGCAGTTCGGGTGATGGGGCTTGAGGGGTGTTGGTCAGATGGGGCTGTCGGTGGGGGGGAATGGGACAAAACAATGTTAAATGATAGAAAAAAAAAATGAGGAACATCCCTCATAATGTGGGACAGCTGAGTTATGACCACATTGTTTCTTAGACTATTCTACCCATTTTGTGAGAAAAAAAATACTTAACATCCTTTTTAAATTTCCTCCTTCCACCTTGAGATTGCACCCAATAGTGGATAAACTGTCCCTTTCTTGAACAACTCTGTGCAGTTCACCTTCTTGTATCCCTGTGTGTATTTGAAGTGTTTCTTTCATATCCCTTTTTCTGTCCTCAAGAGTGTATATACTGAGGCTTCCCAATCTCCCCTCATAGGACCTACCTCGCCTGCTGTCCTGGGAAAACTTTCATGCCCATGGCTGTATGGCTTTTAAAGTATAGGTACTCAGATGTGAGCTCCAGAATGGCACACAATACTCCAGGTGTGGTCAAACCAGTGACCTGCAGTATTACCTCCTTTCTATGGCTGCTAAAGCCCGTCACTGTTTGCAGATTTGTCAGTCTTGAGCGTGGTTAAGCATTTAAAGACTTGACTTGGTTACAACTTTCAAACAGAAGCACAGTCTATCTCATTCTCGCTGTTGTTCATCTTTCAGACATACGGGATCTGCAAAACAATTTCTGTACACGTCGAAGTTATACAACAATTCATTCAATACATCGGCTATTTCAGTGGAAGTAGTAAAAGTCATATCATTATGTTAATTTTTGCCAGAGAATCGTTTAAATTTAAAAACAGTTCATCAACAAAGGAGTGCAATCTCAAGCTGGTAATGGAGAAATTCAAGGGGCGCATAAAGAAATACTTTTTCACAGAATGAGTGGTTGACAGGTGGAATAGTCTGCCTGCCAACAAAGTGGTCAGAATTGAGATTATATCTGGGTTTAAAACACAATGGCACAAGTTTAAGATTTAGCATACTGTTGATGCAGTGCCAAAGCTTCCTACTATCCCTGCGATTGTTATACTGCTGCTGTTTCAGAAATGAATACTTTTTTTTCTTTTTTTTTTAAACTTACATTTTATGCCCAGTCCATCACAGCCAGGGATCAACCACGAAACAGTGTATAGGTTTTACCAATGTACGGACTATTATTAGCTCCGGTTTGGTCACCTGCATTCCATGTGCCACACCAAATCAAGTATATAGACTGTTAGCAGCTGGACATCCTATACTTGGTTTTGGTGTGAAACGGGGATTGCGAATGACCAAACCAGAGCTAACAATAGCTCCATACAGTGATAAAACCGATACATTCTCCCACAGCTGATCCCCAGCTCGGACTTCAGCCGCAGGAGGTTCTGGGATGCGCCCAGAGTGGCACTAGTCATAAAATGCCAGCAGGAGAGACAAAAGGATCAACCAGGTAAACTTAAAAATTGTACTGTCTAGCGTGTTCTAATATTTTATTTTAGGCAGAAAGCTTAATTGGGAGCTGTCCCACACTATGGCGTGGGGAATTTCCAAGTCAGGGATTTATTTAACTCTAAAAATTGATTAGCGTTTTGCTCATAAAAGTTCCAAATCTTTGTGAAAATGCATAGCTCTTGCTTCACTGTGTTTAACAAACACAACACTTCTAGAAAATCTATATAAATACTTTCTGTACAGTTAGTATAGTTCCAAGAAAAAAACTGCTAATCAATTATTTAAAACCCTGCAAGTAGACATTTCCCTTTGAGCAAAATGAAGATTTTATGTAACCTGATAGCAGCAAAGGCAAACAAGATGCTGGGATGCATATCTAGGGGATCAGTAGTAGGAGAGAGGAGGTTGTACTGCCCTTGTACAGGTCACTGGTAAGGCCGAATCTAGAGTATGGAGTCCAGTACTGGTGCCCACACTTCAAACAGGACATTAACCTGCTGGAGAAAATCCAGAGGAGGGCTACAAAGATGATAGCTGGTCAGTAGGGTAAGGCATATGAGGAGAGATTGAGGGCACTGAACATGTACTCCCTGGAAGACAGGAGAGAGAGAGAGAGAGAAGAGGGGACATGACTTGGGCCTTCAAGTACTTGAAAGGAATAAATAAGGTTGATAAGGAGAATCTCTAAGCTGAGTGGCAACCATAACACAAGGGGGCACAGTCTTAAGCTGGAGGGTGGGAGGTTTAGGAGGGCAGTCAGGAAGCACTTCTTCACAGTGAGGGTGGTGGACACTTGGAATGCACTGCTGAAAGAGGTCATCTCATTGAAGTCAGTGGGCAGCTTTAAGAGAAGCTGGGATAGGCATAGGGTGAAGGTAAGGATCATGGGTGGAGAGGACTGGAAGAGTCGGGAGGGAGGGCAGGGATATTAGCTCAAGCTGCAGACCCTGTAATGCGAGCAGACTTGATAGACCAAATGGCCTTCTTCTGCTGGCTTCTTTGTATGTATGTTCGCATGACTGGACCACTTTGGAAACACTTTATCATGCCTACATTTATGCTGTAACTACTTTTTTATTTTCAAGCACGATTCAAACCTCAGAAAATGATGAAAAAATATATTTTTTTTAATTATTCAAAAAAAGCCATTTGTTAAATTGTTGCACTGCTGTATTACTGTATTGGTGCACTGATGTAATTATACAGGCCAATATGTCTGCAACAGTACATGACAGAAGCTACTGCTATACACCATTGTAAAGATGAGGGTCAGGCCTTTCCAAAAGTATATACATTTCTACCATCTATGGTGTGAAAGATGTTTACTCCCACAGTTGCATGTCATTACCAATATCTGCATTGTCATGCCAATGTAAACACAATACACTGATGTAAGTATTGGTGTATCGATACAGAAATGCTGCATCAAAGTACCACAGCCGTGTTGACCCAATACCAAGCTTTTATTTAAAAAGCTACTTCCTAGATCTAACAGCTATGATCTGTTGTGGAATAGTGTTCCAGAAATAAAGTTTGGTTTGGCAACAGTTCCAAAGTTGGCACATTCTAAAGAAATGTTCTTTGACCATGGCTAACTTTGGAACGGTTCTGGCTACAAACGTTTTTTCTTCTAAATGAAAAGTTTGGAATGGAGTCAACATGGCCACGTCATGTTGATGCAGTATTCATTCATCGTGCACATCAAGTCAAAGGTGGTAGATATTGGCTAGTCAGAGAAGACACATAAGACCAGACAACAAAACAAACATCAATTTGTAATTTTTAGGCTATGTTATCAAATCCTTAAAATACAACCACATATTAAAAAGGTTGCTCACTTACCCAAAGTTTACTTTCGTAATAGAAAGCATCCAAGAGCTTGACTATGTTTGGGTGGTCGCAGGATGCAAGAATCTCAATCTCAACCATGTAATCCTCCAGCTCTTCCTCCGTCTTTGTATCGATCACTTTTGCTGCTGCCTGAATCCCAGTTTGTTTATTCTGAGCCTGAAATTCAAAAAATAACAAATTCCGGGTCAAGTATGAGCCATTGAAGCCATTAACTGAGCAAAACTGGCAGACAATTTGTATGACTCCATCACCTGCACGAATTTTAATTTGCTTACAGTTTATAGTAAGAACAGGGCAAACACTCAAAAATCAACATAAAAAAAGTCACTCTACATCCATAAAGAAAAAACAAAACACAGATACGTGTCACGAATGTTCAAAGGGCTTAAAAAAGCTTATAAGTACAAAGTTAAAAATAGAAGCATGGTAGTGAGGAATGGACTCAAAGTTTCATACAAACAGGTGCTCCCCTCAAAATCCCCATCGGTATCACAGAAAGCCCCTTCCAGGGATTCCAGCAAAAGCAGAAAAACACACTCAATGTCATGTACACTGCAGTCAGGCACTTGATTTATTAAAATGCTGGTGCCAAATTACAGAAAATGCAAGCGAAAAAGTCAGCTGGCAAAGAGAAGCTGCACGGCCCGCATCCTAACATATCACATGAGCCCCTGATGAAGCCTCAGGGAGGAGAAATATGTTCAGGTGTGGCTTCTCTTTCACTCCTCCCTTTTCTGTAACTTGGTACCGGTACTTTAATAAATCCAGTTCCTGGCAACGCAGTACGTAGAGCATTTTTTTTGTTAGTTTGTTTACTACTTTTATGAAGCAGACTACTACTGTTAATTTCCCAACCAGCCCAATGGACAGCTTAGGAGCTACATTAAATTAAGTTTCTGTTATTGAAAACTGATGGCCACTTATTCTGGAGGAGTACTGAATTTTCAAATGTGTCCATCCTTGTCAAAGAGACTTAAAACTGACGTCTTGTCCTGCCATCAAAGAGTTCTTTAGAACCAGAATACTTCTTGAGTCAAGGATTAGAAAACAGTTAATTAGCTGAAGTTCTGCAACTCTTGCTTCCCAGCATTATGTATACAAGAGGCTCTTATTCCCCTGAAAATCCATGATGGGAACAGTTCTGTACTACACAAGGAGCAGGTCAAAACACTATCCATGTTTCTGAGTTAAGGATCAGACGTTGTAATAAAATGTCTCATTTTTGCCGGCCTTGTGGCGCTGAGGGTTTAGGCACTGGATGACACACCTCCCGCCATGCTGGCGACCCGAGTTCGGGAGCAGACTTGAGTCATCGGGGGGCATCTGTGGAGGAGAGGACTGAGTGTCTGGAGGACTGCTCTCCTTTCCTGGGGGGTGGTCGCAGATCCTGGCGATTGGCGACTCCTGGTGAAGATTAGGGGTGCAGTAGCCATCAGAATCTCTGTCAGGGAACTGGCTGCAGAGGCGCTCTTGTAAGTGTGTACGCTTGCGCTGCTGCATATTGCACAGCCGAGCCGGGGAGGGACAGAAAAGCGGAAAAACCCTGGTTGCCTGGTAGGCGAAGATGGTTCTAGAGGACAGCCCCCATGCCCTGTGGGTGCTTCCAGCGGCATCTAGTTCTCTCTCCCACTCCTGGTTGCTCAATTAGATTCTAGATAGAAGCGCCAGTAAGGTCAACAGTCCCACCCGGGGGCTCCAGAGCTGGGGGGTTAGACGGCCAGTGGAGGTGGAGCAGAGATAGGCCCAAACCAGGGGTGCAACTGGGGACTTCAGGCAGGGCGGGAACAGGCCGAGCCGAGAGACCACACTGGAGAAAGTCCAAGTAACCAGAGAAGAGGGGGCATAAAAAAAAAAAAAAGTCTAATTTTTCATTACCATTTTAAATAAACATGGAGGACCACCATATTTTAATTCATTATAACATGGGTTGCAAGAAGAACGCCTAACTGGTGAAAGACCATCATCTGACCATGGGTTAAATCTCCCATTTAATCCACAGTTGGAGTGAATGGCCCTGAGTCAATCTCTCTCTCCACAGGTCTGCACTCACCTCATCAGCAACTGTACTGAGAAAGGCAGCCATTGAAAAGTGTAGGGAAGCGGTAGACACCCAGTAAGTTCAGTAGAAAGGAGGGGGACAGAGTGTGACACAGCGAGACTTTGTGTTCCCCCGGCATCACCTCCCAAAGTATTTGTCATCTGCCATTCATGTGAACTGTCACTGCAGTGTGTTTTAAACCCTGGCAGCTACATTCTACATTCTGGCAGCCATTACCCACCTCTCCCAAGAGAGAGAGACAGCAACAGTAAGCTGCTTCGCTGGACGCACAGCATATGACAGAAAGAGTGAGGGGGTTTCACAAATCCTGCAATCTCCTTTCTCTCTCTCTGTTGTAATTTGTCATTGGGTCGCTTTTTGATTTTGGATAGTTGTGTGGTTGCACGTATTCGTGGGCAAAAGTGTCGAAGTTGAAATGGGAAAATCCTCCCACTGTGCCTGTGCATCCCAGATACATTGCCCTGCTGTGAGAGAGAGAGAGAGAACAAAGTTTCCCCGCCATGCACACAAGAGGGAGCTGTGACAGGCAGCTAGCCCTTGTAAGTTACTGACAGCAACTGAGATCCCCACGACCACCCAGCAACTCTATCTTCACTGGAACTCCCAGTACAGCAGCGCGCTGTGGGAAAAGGGAGTGAGAGAGAGAGAGAGAGGGACGAGCAAGTATATTCTGTTGAACTCCCTGTACTGTACATGAACTGCGGGGAGAGGGAGAGAGAGAGAGACAAAGGGGTAGCAAAAAAGTCAGTGCAATTCCCCATTTCCCCCACACCCAAATGAGCGATTCTTTCATCAGTGTAACTCCCCATAGTGTAGAATCCAGCAGCACTACAGGGAGAGGGAAAGACAGCGAGAAGTTCAGCGCTCTGGACCTTCACATGAAAGTGAGTCATGCATCTGCTGTTTATTTCAGGAGTATAAAAAATGTCAGACATTTCAGCACTGTATTTCTGGCATTTATATGTTCATAAAGTAAATAAGAGATGCATGACTTTTGGGTCCGGCTTTTCAAGTCATCAGGATATAGTAACATTTTCCCTGTTTTAATTAGAGAAAAACTCCTTTCTTGATTTTTTTGTTTTAAATAAAGTACAGCTACATAAGCACTTACCGTAACAGCAGATCTTCAAAAGGAGCTCTTACAGCAGGCAACACCATTAGGACTAAGCTGCCAGGTGCTAGGACCACACAAAAAACTTCTAGTTAGCAGTCATTAGCAGGGGTTGGCATGCAGATGTCCGCCAATGGTATAAAAGGGGCAGTTTCCTAACCCATCTTCAGTTTACCCTCCAGAGATTCCGGCATGCACAGAGATGGGAACACCGAGGAAGTTCCTTTAATAGAGGAAAACAAAGGTATCTGAGATGGAGAAACAGTTACCAGGGGGAAAGAGGGAGGGAAATACAGTACCTGCTGCAAGAGCTCCTTTTGAAGATCTACTGTTGTGGTAAGTTCTTACGTAACTGTACTATCTTACTTCGAGAGGGCTCTTGCAGCAGGACACACCACTAGGACACAGTCCCAAGCAGTGAAGGAACTGACCTGGTCAGCTGGGAGGCAGAGTGAATCAGCCGTAGGGCACTCTAAGACACTAGGCCCTGGAGAACTGCAAGCCTGAAGCTGGCTCTATGCCTAGAGGCAATGTCCAGAATGTAATGCTTGACGAAGGTATGGACAGGACTCCAAGAAGCAGCTGAACAAATAACAGTGAACACGTTCCTGAAGAAAGCAGCTGAGGCACCCATGCCTCTGGTAGAATGGCCTTTAACAAAGCCTGGGAAAGGCTTTTCATACTTGAGGTAGCAATAAACAATGCAATTAGCCCCTTGTCTCCTGTGGGCAAACAAAACAAACAACTGATCAGACTGCCTAACAAGACAGAGTGTGGCCCAGATAAAACCTAAGCTCCTGGTGAACATCAAGAGAATGAAGTAAGGCTTCCCCTTGACTAATATACTCCAGATAATAAACCAGCAGGTGGATGGATGGATGGATTGATTTAACATGAACTCAGACACCACCTTAGGCAAACATTTAGGATTGGCCTTAAGGCTCTTTACACATCAGAGCCTGGAGCTCAGAAATCCTCCGAGCAGAAGTAATGGCAACCAAAAACAACGCTTTCCACAAGAGAAAGCAAAGCTCAAAGTAAGACAGAGTTAAGTGTCTCTCAAACAAATACAAATCCATGGTGGGGCTGGGTCCCTAATGGGAGGTTTCATGAAGGATGCCCCTCAGAAAGATGCGGGAGAGATCCAACTGGGCAACAGTCTTGCCCCCAATAGGCAAACGATAGGCAGAGATGGCAGAAAAGTGCACCTTAAGTGAGGAGTAACCTAGACCAGAGTCCAAAAGGGAAAGAAGGTACTCCAGGATGAGATTCACCCAACAGGTGAAGGAATCCAAGTGCCGGGCGGTGGCCCAAATGGAAAAAAGCTTCTACTTCATGGCGCAAGTAGCTCTAGTGGAAGGCGTCCTAGTGGCCACTAAAACATCCGCCACCCGGGAGGAAATTCCGAAGTGGGCAACAGCCAAGTCTGAAGGAGCCACGCATGGAGATGTAGAGACCAAATGTCTGGGTGGACTAGAGTGCCCTGTTCCTGAGAGAGGACATCGGAACAAAGGAGCAAGGGAAGTAGAGGTTCCGCAGCTAGTTGTTGCAACAGTGAAAACCATATCTGGCGTGGCCAGTAGGGAGTTATAAGGACCATCTTCGCTCCCTCTGACTGCAACTTGAGAAGAACCCTCTGCAGGAGCGGAAAGGGAGGGAAGGCTTACAGGAATCTCCCTGTCCAAGAGAGGGACAAAACATCTTACCAGAAAGTACCAGACCCTGGATCTAGCTAGCAGAAATTGTGCAGTTCTGCACTGAGTGGAGACGCAAAAAGGTCTAGCTCTGGATGACCTCACCTGTTAGAGATCCGCGACCACGCAGAGCAGGAGCTCCCATTTGTGTGTCTCTGATCTGGACCGACTTAAGCTGTCAGCCAGGACATTTTGGATGCCTGGAATATGTACTGCCATCAGTTCCAGGTCATGCTCAATGGCCCAGTACCAAACACTCATGGCCTCTCTGCAAAGGAGGTAAGAGTGAGTACCCCCTTGCTTGTTTATGTAGTAGACAACAGACACGTTGTCTGCCAATCAGAAGAGGACCAGAGAGCAGATGCATTCAAAGGGCCTGCAAGCCATACTGGATTGTCTTCATCTCCAAGACACTGATGTGGAGATGCTGCTCGTGTTGTGCCCAAGTCCCTTGAGTCCGACGGTCTGCAAGATGGGCATCCCAGCCTAGATTCGATGCATCTGTCATAAGAATCTGCCATGGCGATTCCGCTCGGAAGTGAATCCCTTTGAATAGGTTGGAAGGGTTCAACCATCAGTCCAAGGTTTGACGCACAGGGTTGAAGACTAAGACACACTGCTCCAAATCATCTGTGCATAGGTCTCACTTAACCCGAAGAGACCTTTGAGGCAACCTCATGTGCAGGCCGGCTAAAGGAACAGTGGCTATGGCCACCACCATGTGCCCCAGGAACTGCTGGAATTACCTGGTTGGTACTTAGCGGGATGCAGAAACCAGATGGGCCTGTGCTTGTAAGCGTTCCGCCCTGTCCTGCGGGAGATGAGCCTTGCCCCAAGCTGAATCTACGATCACTCCAATGTACTCCAAGCATTGGCTCAGCCAAAGGGAGGACTTGGGCAGGTGCAGGGTGATGCCCAGGTTCCGGAAATAAGTGGAAGGTGGCCTCCATGACCAGGATCAGCTGGTCTCTGGAGGGGGCTGTTAGCAGCCAGTCATACAGATATGGAAAGACATGATGGTCCTGCCTCCTGAGGGCCACAACCACTACGGCCAGGCACCTGGTAAAGACTTTGGGAGCAGAGGAAAGGCCAAAGGGCAGGGCCCTGAAGTGGGAATGGTTTCCCTGGAAGCACATATGGAGAAACCTTCTGTGGGGCTGAAACATAGGGATATGGAGATAAACATCCTGCATATCCAGTGAACAAAGTCAGTCCCCTTGGTGAAGGAGGCCGTGGAGGGTGACCATCCTGAAGAGTTTGTATTCTATAAACAAGTTCAGGTGGCTGAGATCGAGACTTGGTCTCGAGTCGACGGTCTTCTTTTGGGACCAGGAAGAAGTGCGAATAGAATCCCATTCCTCGTTGAGTGGGTAGGACGGGTTCTATGACCTGTTTGCGCAGAAGCGCCTGAATCTCTTCCAGGATGAGGACAACTTATGCCCAAGGATAATGGGAGTGCAAGGGAGGGTTGTCCAGGGGCATTTCCAGAAATTCCAGGGTGTGTCCTTTTTCCACCAGCTGGAGGACCCATTGGTCTGAGGTTACGTTGCGTCACCCTTCTAGGTATAGGGAAAAGCAACCCCCCCCCACCACCTCCCCCAATGTGTCTGCCAGGGAGAGAGGGGGTCAGGCTGAGGAATTCGAGATGGGCAAAGCATCCTGGGGGCGCTAGGGGCTGAGGCTCTGGTGGGATAAGAAATGGCCTTGTGTCTGACAGCATCTCTAGACTGCGGTCCGTTGGGCCGATGAAAGGACCAGCATTGGTTGGGCTTAGGCTGGGAAAGTACAGTTACGTAAGAACCTACCATAAACAGTAGATCTTCGAGAGAGATTCCTGCAGTAGGTCATCACATATAGGACTGCGTCCTCTGACATCAGGACCGCACAGCAAACTTTTCCAGCAGTGTCTGGTGGGGGACCGCCCAACCGATGTCACGTGACGGATGTCAGCGTGACCCTATACAGTGGGTGGTCCCCACGCTCCCCTTCCAGTTCTACCGCCGGAGATCCAAGGAGGATGAGACAGGAGAAAGGATGAAATCCTGGAGCCCCATTCAGAATGGCTGAAAGAAATGCAGAAACTGGGGGAAGGAGGGAGGGAAAAGGTAATCTACAGCAGGAACCTCTCAAAGATCTACTGTTATGGTAAGTTCTTACTAAACTGTACTATCTTACTTCAAGAGGGTTCCTGCAGTAGGTCATCACATGTAGGACTAAATCCCAAACAGTCACTCATAGAGAGACTGACAGAGTCACGGGAGGAGAAGCAACTGAAAAGACAGCATAGGACCAGCCTTAAACAGTAGGCCCTGCAGGACTGCAAGGTCAAACCCGGCCCTATGCCTAGAGGCGATGTCCAGACTGTAATGTTTCATGAAGATACGGACGGAACTCTAGGTTGCTGCCGCACAAATCTCTGCTGCAGAAACATTGCGCAGGAATGCCGTACAGGTAGCCATGCCTCTAGTAGAGTGCCCTCTGACCTCCCCAGTAGACATTTGTTGTATTTCTGGTAACAGAAGCGAATGCAGTTACCGAGCCACTTTGAAAGGCACTGTTTAGAAATTGCCGATCCCAAGGATTTGGGGGCAAAGGAGACAAAAAGCTGATCAGACTTTCTGGATTCCTTAGTTCGTGAACATAGCATCTGAGGATTCTGTGCATGTCCAAGGTGTGAAGGAGATCCTCCCCCCATTCGAGTGAACAGGGTAATAAACCGGGAGTTCAACCATCTGGTTTACGGTGAACTCAGAAACCACCTTGGGAAGAAACTTAGGATTAATGAACAGGACCGCAAGGTCCCTGTGAAAAATCAAATAAGGCTCCTTATGCATCAGGGCCTGAAGCTCAGAAATCCTACAAACAGAAGTAATGGCAACCAAAAACAGCGCCTTCCAGGAAAGGTAACACATGTCACAGCATCACTGGTTCAAAGGGAGGAAGCGTAAGCTTCTCTAACACAAAATTAAAATCCCAAGGTGGAGTTATGGATGGGGGGTTTAAGATGGAGGATCTCTTTCAAAAAGGTCTTAGAGACCTCCAACTGAGCAACGGGTTTTCCTTCCACCAACACACGGTAGGCCAAAATGGCCAACAGGCGGACCTTGAGGGACAAATAAGGCAGACCAGAATCAGACAGGTGCAGGAGGTACTCCATAACCTGGGGAGCAGAGCAAGTAAAGGAGTCCCATCCTTTAGAAGCCCCCCAAATGGAAAAACGCTTCCATTTCATAGCACAGGTGGACCTGGTGGAGGGTTTCCTCGCCTCTACCAGGACCTGAGCGACCTTTTGGGAGACCCCGAAATGAGACCTGATTATGTCTGAAGGAGCCACGCATGAAGATGCAGGGTCCTGAGTCCTGGGTGCACCAACCTACCTTGATCCTGAGTCAACAGATCGTGCCTGAGAGGTAAAGGAACTGGGGGTTCCACTGAAAGCTGCTGCATTAGCAGAAACCAGATTCGCATCGGCCAGAGCAGAGTTACCAGGACTGTATTCCAGAAACAAATATGAAAATGGCGATCGACAAAGCTGCAGTGTACCGTGAGGTACTAGCGCAGGTTGACGGCGGGAAAGAACTGGAAGGCAGGCTGCCAGACACTGCTGGAAAAGTTTGCCATGCAGTCCTGACACCAGAGGGCACAGTCCTACATGTGATTACCTACTGCAGGAACCCTCTCGAAGTAAGATCGATAGCTATACTGTATCTACCTCAGTTCCTTGCTTGATTCCTGCAGGCAAGAGATAATGTTTTGGGCATCCAGGATTTTGGCCAGCACGTCCGAGGCAAAGCTGGACACCCTGAGCTAGGAATGGCAGAGAATTTACATACACCAGTGGTCACTGCCCGGCCTGCAGCGTCCGCCAAATCAGAGGAAGCTCTGAGAACAGGAGTACCCACGTCTGAGGTCGACTTCAGGATCTGGACCAACTGGGACTTGGTAGGGTCTTCAGGAAGAACCTATACCAACTCTAAAGCTTTGTCCCACAGGGCATTTTGGTACTGAACCATGTGGGCTAGAAAATTCAGGGTCCGCACAGTTTCAGGGATTTATTTAACTCTAAAAACTGATTAGCATTTTGCTCATAAAAGTGCTAAATCTTTGTAAAAATGCATAGCTCTTGCCTCAATGTGTTTAACAAACAGAGCACTTCTAGAAAGTCTATATAGATACATTCTGTACAGTTAGTATAGTCCCAAGAAAAAAACTGCTAATCAATTATTTAAAACCCTGCAGTTAGGGTGGCAGAAGTGTAGACTTTTCTGTCAAAATGATCCACCTGGCGAGACTCTTTATCCTGAGGATGGGTGCTAAGGTGCCTGGACTAATGGGCTTCTTAGTACGGTCGTAAGCAGCATTCGTGACCACCAAATCTGCTTCTGGATGTTCCCGGTAGAAAGACTCGTCTCTGGATGCATGATAAAGGCAGTCTCTGCCTTCTTGGCTAAGACCAGAGTAGAGGAGATTCCAGGCAGCCCTACTGACAAACTTGAATGAGTAGATAAGAAGAGGAACCACCATAAGAAGGGTTTCCTTTCTATGCACGAAGGTAGCGAGATGCCGACGCTCAGGGTCTAGCTCCTCCATGTCCCAGCCTATCAGGGACTGAATGTGCCTCATGACATCCATGAAAGTGGGACCAGGAGGCAACCTGGGAGTGTCCCTTGGTTCCTCTGGCTCCAACAGTAACCTGGAGTCCTCAGATTCATCAGAGGAGAAGATGGTGAATCCCCTCCCGATGGATCAGAATCTGGGACTGAAGTCAGTGGGTGATGGTCCATGGGAGGACGGGCTCTGTTGTCCTCTGGAGATAAGGGATGGCTAGGGCACTCCCAGTCTGGGTTTGGAGGAGGGTCCCTGGGAGGAGGAGTTGGGGTGTTCCCCTCGAGGAGTCCTTCCTCTTCATGAACTCTCGCCATGCTGAAAACAATGTGTTGAAGTCCATAGAAGGATTCTGGGGAGTCGGCACCGGGGAAGGCTTATCCGATGCCAGTCCCTGAGGCACTGGGTACCTTGGCGTTGGCCCTTGGTGTGCTGGATGACCTGGCATCGGCCCTTGCAGTGTATGTCTGTCTGGCGTCAGTCTAGGAGGAGGTGGAAGACCAGGCATCGGGTCCTAAGGCGTCGGCTGAGGGATAGGGGATGATGGCTGGGGCAATGTCAGGACCAGTGTCAGGGGAACCAACATCGGTTGAACAGGTGAGGGCTTGCGTTGGTCAGACAAAACAATTAGTGCAGGCCTTGAAGGAGAGGTGTGCACAGGGGAGCTAGCTCCCGACAGAGGCAGAGGCATTGCTCTCGCAAGGGAGGTGAGCAGCACATGCTCAGGGCATTGCTTCGCGGTGTCAGTCCTAGAACTCAAGACCGACATGGGCAACGCCAAGACTGGGGTAAGACGGGACAAGCTACCTGGCTGAGAACCCGCTGGAACTAAGGGCCCGAGTTTCAGGGGTTGGGAGGCTGGGGACAGAGTCTGAAGCACCGAAGAACCACTGCCCAAAATGGTAAAGACGGAGGGAGGTTAAGACACTGGGAGCACTGAAGGAGAAAGGGCTGCCAGTGGAGGAGGGGCCAACCTCCCGCAGGAGGGAAACCCAGAATCAGCCCCCATTTTATGCGGTCACCTAGAGCGAAAAGCTGACCAGGGCCATTACCTATGTTTGTCCTGATGCTTGTGCTTTCTGCCAGACGACTTCTCCTTCTGGGAAGGGGAAGAACTGGAGGCCCCGGAACCTGGGGAGGAAGAAGTACTTTTTACCTGGAGCTCCTTCTCCATAATGGTTAATTTCTGCTGCAGCAGAAAACTCTGGAGGGTCGTCAATCAGTGGCTCCGTGTGGCCTGGTTGAAGTCCTGGCAATGCTGGTAGGCCACAGTGTCATGGTCAGGGCCTAAGCAGAGCAGGCAGGAAGAGTGGCTGTCCCTGGAGGGAAGCTGCTTGCCGAAAACAAACTTTGTCTGCCGGTCTGAAGATGCTGATGGAGAAGAAGACATGCAAGAACAATGAATTATCGAAAAAGCAAAAATACTGGTAAGAAAATAAGAAACTGTGCGTAAAGCGCAAAAAAATGGCAGTTGATAGAGGCATGCGTCCGTGGAGGTCCAACTTGCACGGGTCGACGGCAGGAAAAGAATTAAGGATGGGTTGGGGGACCACCCCTTTTATGCCACTGGCAGACATCAGCATGCCGAAGTCAGCTGTGGTCCCTCCGCTAATGACTGCTAGCTAGTTGTTTTCCGTGTGGTCCTAGAGCCTGGTGGATTAGTCCTAATGGTGTTACCTGCTGCAAGAGCCCCCTCGAAGTAAGATACCGTGTTATAAGTGCAATAACCTACTCCAGGGTATGGAGTTATATGGATTTAATCCATGTCCTGGGTGCTGTGAGGACACGTGGCCTGCAGCCTCATGCCTCACAACACATCTGAGGCATAGATTAAATCTCTTTGTAACATGGCATTAAAAGAGAAACACAAGAGAAGCAGTTTCATTCATTAAAGTATACCATGTGGTACATCAGCAACCATGGTCTAATACCATAGTAGAGCATGGTTTGTGATGTAATACCTTGGCAATCCACTAGAGGCAAAAAGCAGTATACAGGGGAAAGTAATATGCAAACAGTTTCCAGTTTGTAGTTGGTCCAGTTTATGTTTGCTAAGGTATTTCCTGGTACAGGGTGTTTGACATTTTCAAGATTGTTCTATGTTGTATTGTCACACAAGTTCATGACTTATTAAAGATTGTACATTTAAACTCCACATATACTGTTAATTATGCTGCAACAATATTTCTTTAGAAGTGAACATTTACATACTGTCACCATCCATTCTGATCTACTGCTTTCTAAGCAACTTTGGGTGCAATGCATTGTGGATGACTGAATAACATTATCTGTCCTAGCCTTTTCTTGGTGAATACACAGTGGTAAAGATGAGCATGCATCTTCTATAACCGAAAGCAAAAATAACAAGGCATTTCCCAAGGCGCATGGATTCACGATGGGAAGGTCGTGTCAGACGAATCTAATAGATTTCTTTGACTGGGTGGCCAAAGTAGTAGACCAGGGAGGGGCTGTGGACATGGCCTACCTAGATTTTAGCAAGGCATTTGATACAGTCCCACACAAAAGATTAATACACAAGATAGCCAGCCTTGGAATGGGTTCCAAAGTGGTAGCCTGGATAAAAAATTGGCTAGACAACAGGACGCAAAGGGTAGTAGTAAATGGAGTACACAGTGAAGAAAGGAGGGTTACTAGCGGGGTACCGCAGGGTTCAGTACTGGGACCGGTCCTTTTTAATGTCTTTATAAGTGACATTGAAGAGGAACTGGAAGGAAAAGTATGTCTCTTTGCAGATGACACAAAGATCTGCAACAGGGTTGATACACAAGATGGAGTGGAAAGGATGAGAAGGGACTTGGCAAGGTTGGAGGAATGGTCAAATGTATGGCAGCTCAGATTCAATGCAAAGAAGTGCAAGGTAATGAACATGGGAAACAAAAACCCAGGGGAAGCGTACACAATGGGGGTGAGATACTGACAACAGTAAAAATAGAAAGGGACCTGGGGTAATTATATCAGATGACCTAAAGGTGGGCAAGCAATGTGAGAAGGCAGTAAGGAAGGCTGGGATACTGGGATGCACAGGAAGATGCATCAATAGTAGAAAACAGGAAGTTGTTATCCTCTGTACAGACAGTTGGTGAGACCCCATCTGAGTACTGTGTGCAGTTCTTGAGACCCCATCTCCGCAAAGACATAGACAGAGTGGAGGCTGTCCAGAGGAGGCATCTAAATGGTGCAGTGTCTGCACCAGAAGACATAACGAAGAAAGACTAAAGGAGCTGAATATGTATACTCTTGAGGAAAGAAGGGAGAGAGGGGACATGATAGAAACTTTCAAGTACCTCAAGGGAATTAACAAAGTCCAAGCGGGTAACATCTTCTAGAAAAAGAGATGTGCAAGAACAAAGGGGCAAAATTTGAAGATAGAGGGGGGACGGCTCAGAGGTAATGTGAGGAAGTATTTTTTCACTGAGAGGGTTGTGGATGCATGGAACAGCTTCCCTGAGGAGGTCGTGGAGTCAAGAACAGTGGGGGACTTCAAGAATGCATGGGACAGGCATAAGGCAGTCCTAGGGGCGGGTAAGAGGAAGTAAGCTGTTGGTAAACTAGGATCTGCAGCTTATCTGTTAGGTAGGAAAATGGGCAGACTAGGTGGGCCAAGCGGTCCTTATCTGCCGTCAAATTCTATGTTTCTATGTTTTCTACGTTTCTATAACAGACAGTGAGGTTAACAAAGCAAAATCAAAGAGAGAGGATACTGTACTTCTATGGGTGAAAAGAAAAATAAATTGAGAGACAAAAAGAAATCAAACAGACTAACAAGAGTAGTCAAAACAAGTATTTGAAAGGTGAAAGCAGTAAACGTTATGTTGTTCTATGTCCTGCTGAGATAGACAGTTTAGAAAGGAAAAAAATTAAAATAATATTCCGCAAAATAGTAGTTGTTCAATAAAGTGTTTTTCAGATTGGCTTAATTCAGTACATTTGGAGAAATGGTGCTTGTGCTGCTAGGATTGTTTGACAGCCACCTATTGGCCTGCAAAAGAACTGCAGGAAGAAAACGAAGATGTACCATAGCACACTCCCATCATGCAGTGCAGCCCATATCTTGTAATACACACAGAGGAAAATTAAAGCACCTAGAATAAAAAGTGAATTGCAAGTTTTTGAAAAGTTGTAAAATATGTTTTGATGTTAGAAAGCTTAAAGCTTGTAATGAAAGTTATTTTAACAAAAGTGAAATAGCAGCCATGCTATTTCCATTACGTGTGTTCCAATTGTTTTGAAGTATATGCACACCTCCATGTTTACCAGCTCAATATACAGCATTCTGAAGGTAAATCAGTCTGACTGTACTCATTTATTCAGAGACTATTAGTCATACAATCATTACCATGTTACAAGTGGATTAAGCCACTCGAAAAGGATGGGTCTACAGTGGAATTAATCCATGGTTGGACCCACTCGGTCTTCGGCCTTGTGGGCCAACCCCCCCCCCCCCAGCCACAGATTAATTCCACAGTAGACCCATCCTTTCTCGTGGCTTAATCCTTACATAACCCAATACCCTGTCATGGGTTATAGCAGATTTATAACATGGGGTAGGAAAACAAAGAAAGTCAATTGGTGAAATAGCATCACATGGCCACGGATTAGCTGCTAGTAAATGCACAGCTGCTGTGATGCTCCCTGAATTAATATTCTAGGGCAGAGCGGTACTCATTATGTGCTGCAAAAATCAAAACAGCACAGCGGCCATTGAGCATTCCCCTGGGCATGTCCGCGACAGAGTGACAGAGTGAGTGAGAGAGAGAGAGAGAGAGAGAGAGAGAGAGAGTTATACTCAGTGACATCTAGTGAGCGCATCGTTCATTCCCCTGACAGAGACCCAGAGAAAGGCAAAAGTGGGTGCGCATTAGTTTGTCCTCAGGTGCATTCCTGACAGTCTGTCCTGGGTGTCCACCCCCACCAGCGATATCAGGGAAGGCAGCCAGTGAAAGTCAAGTGAGAGACAGTTGCAGCACAGTCCTTTAGTGTGACAGGTACTGTACTTAATGTTATTTTATTGTGACAATGCTGCAGAGTAAAAGATGCAGAGAGAGGCAACAGTGGGTGTGCATTAGTTCATCTGGACCTGCATTCCTGTCTGTCCTAGGCGCTTGCCCCCACCAGTGATGTCGGGGAAGGCGGCCAGTGAAAGTAAAGCGAGAGACGGTTACAGCGTGGTCCTTTAGTCAGTAGCTCAAGCTGTGGACCCTGCAATACGAGCAGACTTGCTAGACCAAACTGCCTTCTTCTGCTGGCTTCTTCATATGTTCGTGTGACACATACTGAACTTTGTGGTATTTTATTGTGACAATGCCCCCAAGTAAATGTACTGCTTTGAGAGAGAGAGAGAGAGAGAGAGAGAGACAGACACAGACACAGACACAGACACACACACACACACACACACACACACACAAAGCAGATAGCGGGCAACAGACATTATCTCTCACCGCAGCCTTCATTTCCCACTACGTTGGTGAGAGACCCTTTCTAAAAGACCACAGCCTTCATTTCCTGCTATGTTCTCCTCCTTGAGAACTCGTATTTAGCACAGCAGCACAGCACAGCGCAGTCATCGACTTACCTTGCACTAGAGTCCTCTGCCAAATGACTTGCGGAGCATGTCCAGCCACCAGTGCAGAGCCTGCGGGGGCAGCAGTCTTCATCCTGCCTCCGGGCGTTCTTTTTCCACCTGGTTTCACCCCTTTTACTTCCCCGGGACCTCAGCCATTGACGGCAGCGCATGCACACTGGCAAAGAACACAGCCCCGATCCACCCAGCCGGCCTAATGCCAGCCCCTCCAGTGCTCCGATGCTACCTCCAAGCCTCCACTTGGTGTCAGTCAAGAACCGGAGAGACCTACCTCCCCAATCCGGGAGAGGGAGCTGCCTGGTGGCCGCTCTATCCACTACCACCCCACCCCCCAGCAACCCATGCTCGTCTCCGAACACAGGTCACTGGTGTGGCAAGAGGTGAGGCATCCAGCTCCTCAGCCCTCTGAGCTGGCCATGTATTTCTTTTTTTTAAATCACCCATGACATAAAAGCAATAACCCTCTCCAGGGTATAGAGTTACTGGCAGTTAATCTACACCCTGGGGTTCTGTGAGCACACTCGGCCTGCAGTCTCATGCCTCACAACACAGCCTGGGTGTGGATTAACTGCCAATTACTCCAAACCCCGTCATGGATTACTGCATACTTATACAATGGCAAGCAAAAATCTAGAAATTTCACTGGTCAAGAAACATCACCTGACCGTACATTACATCTCTACAAACACACGGTTAGGTGCAGATGCTCAATTCACCCCACCCAAAACAAAAAAATAATACGTAGAACCATGTTACAAGTGTAATAAGTCCCTCCAGGGAGTGTCATAGGATTTTAATGCACTTCCCAGGGGCTATGGACACCTGGTGTTCAGTCTTGTGCCTTATTACACCCCTGGGATATGGATTAAAATCCTATAATGCACACCCTACCGTGGCTTATTACTTACATATTGAACAGTCATTACTTATCCTGTCTTCAGAGAATTTAACCATTCTGGACCACCCTCTAAGTTCAGTTAGTCAACCTGTTTCTGCCCCAACCCATTATTCCACCCCCTAGCCTTAACTGCCCAATCTTCCCAACTAGCCTTATATGTGGTATGTTTTCCCACTACTGATATCAGGCTCACTGACCTATACTTACATGCATTTTTCCTATCACCCACTTTGTGTAGTGGAACCATATGCCACTCGCCAATTTACAGACACTGTACCTGTCGCTATGGACTCTCCATATAGGACTGATAGCGGGTCCACAAGCACCTGCCTCATTTCCTTGAACACTCTAAAACGAATCTCGTTAGAGCCTAATGATTTACTGATTTTTAAGTTTCCCACTCTCTTTAGCATCTGTCATCTTGTAATTCTTCCCATTTCAAATGTGTCCAATGTATCACCCATGAATTACCTCCTACTGTCTGGGAGTGGGCTTGCTTTCTAGACCATGAACACCAAATAAAAAATACCCATATAGCCAATGCTCAAATTAGCACTGGCATTCAAGAGTAATGTACACACCATTTTTGACATTAAGTGAGTAAAATATAATTTTGGTGAATAAAGGTGCTTTAAAACTTGGAGAAACAGCACCTTTTAGTATCTGGTGACAATCTCCACCATCTGCAGCTGGTGTACAATGTGGCGGCCAGGCTGTTGACTAGGATTTCGAGATTTGACCATGTCACACCAGTCCTCCGCAGACTGCACTGGGTGTTGATAAGGTGGAGGATTGCCTTCAAGGTCGGATTACTGACCTATAAAGCCCTGCACTGCTGGGGACCAGACTATCTGCAAGATCTTCTGGTTCCTCACCGCCCGGCTAATGCCCTTCGTTCCTCCAAGGGTTACCTCCTGGTGGTTCCCGGGACTAGGTTGCAGCAATCTGGAGATTGTGCATTTTTCGTTGCCACACCAGTCCTGTGGAATTCACTACCAGCTTATTTAAGGGAGGCACCCTCGGTGGAAACGTTTAAAAAAATGGTTAAAAAAAAAACTTTTTTTTTTTTGTGCATAATATTTTTATTAGATTCTCAAATAACATCCAGTCCAACAGAAACATGTACGTTCATATTCCTGACTCTTCACATTTTACACTGCCTGTATTCCAGTTTTTTATATTTATTATACATAATTCCTTCACGTCATGTTATCCAGTTCAATCACTCTGCTGTTACCAGACTGTAATTAAGAACATTCTATGGAATTGATAGAGGATCAGTTAATTATTAACCTAAGAGTCAAAAAGAAGTTAACAAGAAAAATAAAAAATAAAGATACAACCAGTAAATAAATAGTGTGGAACAAGTTCATGCATTCTGCAATTAATACTTATACTATCTATTATTTCTATGATATTTCAGTTTGAGGTGCATGTATTGCCTATGTATTTATTTCACCCCTATTTAAATTGATCAGGGAGGACACATGCGGGGAGCACCTTGTCCCTGTTAAATTTTTACTCTCTTTCTCTATACGGGACCTTGGTACAGACCACTGGTCTCTACTGGCGTCAGCGAGACTAGATACGGTCCCCAGTCATTCTCAAACCCTTCCGCCCTATCCTTTAGTGCATAAGTTAGTCTTTCCGAGGTAGATTAGCCAGCAGGAGGTTTTGCCACATTTGGATAACTGGTTCCCCACTGGACACCCATGTGTTGAGGATGATCTGTCTAGCAATCACTAGCATCATTCTTATCCACCAAGCATGCAGGATCCATTTCCCTTCAGCCACTTGCTCGATTCTCATGAGAAGGGAAAGTGGGGAGAACTCCACCCTCACTCCCCAGATGTCTTTAAGGTGAGAGGCCACGTTCCAACCAGTATTTCTGTAAAATTCTGCACCCCAAAGAGAGTGGAAATAAGTTCACCTCTCTGTTTGCATCTGCCACACACTGGGGATATTGATGGGTGAAACTTTTGTACCATGCTAGGTGGGTAAAACAGTCTGTGCAGAAATTTATACTGAGCCTCCTTAAACCTGTTACATAATAGTAGGCCCATACGTGAGCCCACTAAGAGTGCCCAGTTGTCCTCGGAGATCGGTACCCCGAGGTCTTTTTCTCACTTTTCTCTCATCGGTCTTGTTCCATCTGGGAATGTATACCGGTCTAGTCTTGCAGCTCATCCTATTAGTCCCTTCTCATGCTATCTTGCTCCTAATATTTCTCTTTCTATCTTGTCTATTTGGGAATTGCTCTCTGGTTTCCCCACTATCCCCTTCCCAAAGTGTTGCACTTGAAAAAATCTAAATAGATGTGATTTTGGCAGGTCCAGGCTCCCTCGAATCACCTCAAAGGGGTGTATTCCGTCGTTCGCATACAGAACCCTCAGACATCTCACACCCCTCTCTTTCCACTCTGCAAAACCGGGGTCCTCCAAACCCGGTTAGAACTCTGAGTTTCGGGCTATTGGCACAAGGACGGTATGGTCCCTCTCTACTCCACATCTTTTTTTTTTATACTCTTCCAGTCTTTCAGAACTGCCTCCACTAGAGAATTCGGGTCCGGCGTCATTCTGTATGCCTCGTCACTGTCCCTTGCCAGATATGCTGTTAGCAGTCCTGGGCTCTCCCCCTGTTCTAACTCCATCCACATGGCTACCTCTCCTTTATTGACCCAGCATTGTAAAAACCTTTTTATTTAATCTTGCTTATGGCCTGGAATACTGGCTGTCATGTTTTAATTTATTGTGATAAACAGATAGACAGACAGACTGTTTTTAGAACTGTTAATTACTTTGCAAGGCGTTGCTGTAAAGTTTGTTTTCATTTACTGAAGGTCCAGCTGACCCGGTGGCGCAGAGGGTTGAGGCGCTGGACGTTACACCTTGCGCCACGTCGGCGACCTGGGTTCAGGAGCAGACTCGGGTCAAGCCGGGGTCAGCTGGGAGGAGAGGATTGAGCATTCAGAGGACTGCTCTCTCTCCTGGGGTCACAGATCCCGGTCTTAGACTCCTAGTGGTGACTGAGGGTGTGGCAGCCTTGGGATCTCTGGCAGGGGATTGGCTGCGGCAGCGCTCCTGTGCCACACTTGTGCTGGTGCACACTGTACATTCGAGCCGGGGGGGGGGGGAGATGGGAAAATGGAAAAGCCCTGGCTGCCTAGTAGGCAAAGGTTGGTCCAGTGGATGGCCCCTACGCCTATAGCTGGGTCCTTCCTGCCTGCGTCTGGTTCTCCACCTGCTCCCTGGTCGCTCCACTACATTCTAGATAGAGCGCCAGCAGGAGTTGGCGGTCCCACCCCGTGGGACTCAGAGCGGGGGATTGGGCAGCCAGTGGAGTTGGAGTGAAGACAGCTGGGGACTTCAGGTGAGGTGGAAGCGACCAAGCCAAGAGACCACAATGGAGAGAGAGAGTCCAGGTGGTCAGTGATGAGGAGCATAAAGAAATTATACAAAAACATTTTTTTTTTATCGAAGGTCTGTTTTAAATAGATGTACTGCGCTCCGAGCCTCAGGGGAGGGGCGAAATATAAATAAAGTTTCTATCTTCCATCTATCTATGGAGCATTTTCAAGGGATGGAATAAGTACCTGTACTCAAAAATTCCCCGAGAGTATTTCTTAAAATATGGTGAGTAAAATAGGCCAGAATTCACTTTATCTGGAATACTGCATGTAGTATTCTTGCCTTTTCTTTATCAACTGTATTAACCCCTTCTCTCCATTGTCTTGCTATGCTGTCCCTTCTTATACAGAGTCTATAGGACAGAAGAAGGTAAACTGCCCATAAAATCTGTCCCCCCAAATGAATGGCCCCAACTATCCCTTCTTGCTGCCAAAATATATTCATGTAGTCTTTTATTATAAGTTTCCAGGTTTTCTACCTCTACTAGTTCCCTAGGCAATCTGTTCCATGTACTTCCCATCCCGTGTTTTAAGAAACCTCATCTGCTATTTCCAATTGTGTTTTCTAATAATAGTTGTTGTGGTGCCTAGAGTTTCATTCCTTTGTATAGTAATCTGCATATTTTCCTTTACATCTTTATCACTAATAGCTTTATATAACTCTAGTAAATCCCCTCGTTTCCTCCGTTCCTGCAAGGTATATAAGCCAAAAGCTTGACTGGTAGCTGAAGTCCTTAATTCTAGGTACCATTTTGGTCACCCTATGCTGAACTTGCTGTAACTTTTTTATTTGTCAGACTCTGTATGGATTCCAAAGTTGTGACCCATAGTCCAAACTGGGTCTACTATATGCCACAGACAATGGTACAATGTTTTGTTCCGATTTAATAAATGTTCTGTTAATATTTTAACTAATGCCACTCCAGAGATTTTCTTCCAATGAGCAGTGAAGTTGAGATCTTCACTTACAATGATTCCTAAATCTTGCTCCGATTTAACCTTTTTCATACTTTCGTCATATAATGTATAATTTTGTTTAATGCTGTTTTTGTTTTTCTCCATATGTACCACTACACACTTACTGGGGTTAAACTGCATTTGATTCCGCATTGCCCACTCCCCTATATACTTCAGATAATTTATTAGGTGAATTCTGTTTTGTTCTGTATCCACTCTTCCTCCCAGTTGTGTGTCATCCACAGATTTTGTAATCAGTCCCTTAACCTGCATGCGCATGTCAGAAATGAAGAAAGAAAGAAAACACCACCAGCCCCAGAACGGAACCCTGTGGCACCCCGCTCATTACTGCTGCCCTGGCTCCTTAAAGCAGCAGTACTACCGAATCAGGAAGTGATCTTTCAAAATCCTGCTTTTTGGCTATAAGCATGTGGCCAAAGTTCCAGTTTCCATACCTGTATAGGTTTTTTTTCCAGTCATCTTCAGTTTTTTAAATATTTGCAATATATTTGTATTGTTGTAGCACTACAACAGATATGGCGGCTGACTAATTTTCAGCTGCGCTTTTTCTACCGGTCACATCACGTCTTTTGACAACAGCAGAGGGACCCTCTGCTGACCATTCCCGATGTCCCTGCAAGTCATTCACATGTGCAGTTGGCAGCATAGGGGGTTCCAGTGCAACATGCTTGGTGGCAGAAATGTAAACAAAAGCAGAGAATAACTGAGCAAATTACTCAGCGATAGTACAATGCCGGCAAGAAAGAGTATCAGGTATATCATTAGCAAGGCACAGGGAATAAACTGTCAAAAAAGCGCAATTTTTTTTCCGTAGTACTGCTGCTTTAAAATTTTCATTTAACTGTTGTGTAACCCCTTTCTGCAGGTAGGGCTTACTAGTATTGCCTCCTGGTGCCTGGTCCTGCCGTCCCTGGTGTCTAGGGATGCTTCTGCCAACCTGTTGTGCCTGCTTACTCAGAGGTGTGGAGGAGCTATGTAAACAGTTGAAGTCCTGCCATCTAGTGGTACTGTTTAGTTTCAATCAATTAATCTATTTTTGCGCTAGGAAAACTGCAGAGAGCCCACTAGTTCTGCCTATATTGGCTAAATGACAGGTTTTTAGTGTGTTCCAATCCTGGGATCACTAAACATATGTAGGGGTTCAGACACACCACATGGGAAACGAAAGGGAAGTGTGCTATGTAAATAAAAGTACAAACTGTAAATGTGTGTACTGTTGCTTTAACTGTTAAACTGCTCAGTGAATGTATTTCTGCTGCTGCATGGGACTTAGCGCTTCAGCAATAGCGACAGGCAGACCAGGACTCTATCTGCGCCCATTCCACAACTGGAATACAGTACACGGGAGCAGCTAACAGAACAGTGTTTACTGAAACTGCATAGTTTGTCTGTTTCCAAGCATTAAATTTGCAACTTAGTATGAACTGTTTACATGGACACCATCTTTGCGACCCCTGACCCAGTATTACCCAATCAGTGATCGAGGAGCACCAAAGACTGCAGCTATGGCTCCTGGGTAGGGGGTGTGAATACTGTTCTTGGCACCTTTAGTGACAGCCAATGAGTTAGCAAGAACTTCTAATGCATATTAATTTCTGTGATGGACAGCTGAATTACTCTATGTGGAGTGGCACACCTCCCCCCCCCCCCAAGGCGCTTGGGGAGAAGGCTGCTTGTGGCAGAGTCTGTTTGGGTAGAGAGGGGAGCTGACAGTGAGCAAGAGAGATGTTTTGGGAAGTCGAGCCACGGCTTCTATATTGACAGCAGTGAAATTTGCTGATTTTTTTTTTTACTGAGAGAGCCAGAATCCCAGCTCCCGGGTTGAAAGAAGATAGTTTGGCACAATGCAGAATAACCTCTAGTCAGTACGGTGGCTGGGTCTGATTATCTGGAACATTCGAGCAGAGACTGAGACCAATTTTGGGAGAAGCCTGCTGGGTTTCCTATTGCCTGGGGAGACAGAAAGTGTTAAAAGATTGCCACCAAAAAAGAGTGGAATCCTGCCGAGAGACTGTTTGCCTTGTCTGTTAATGCGTGTATCAAATCTGCAAAGAAAGTGAGAGACTGACTGAATTCAAGTTAGTAAGAAATATATATATATATATATATATTTTTTTTAATCTGTTTATGCCCCTTCCTCTCTCCACAGCCTTACCTTCCCTCAGGTCCTCCTAGGCATTGGGGCTGGCTGCAGTTGGACCTCTTCCCTGAGGCCACCTCCATGCTGCCTTGGTTTGCCCCTCGGCAGGGAGACGGGGCGCGACCTCCCCTTACCGCTCCCCCTAAACTGCTTAAGTCTTCATCAGGTGCCTCGAGGGATCGTCTTAAGTGTCGGAGGCCATCTCCAGGTTCAGCTGTTAGTCATTTCCTGTGTTGCTCCCGTCTCCCCGAGGGTGTCTGCACACTAGGGGCTCCAAGGGACGACTTACGTCACTAAGTGATGACCATCCCAGAACTCTGATGACGTCCTTCCCACCCATGGCATCCCCGAACTGCACCTCCACCAGTGGCCACCCAGGTGGCGGTACTGCAGTGGAGATGAATGCCCTCCCTCCTCCTCGGAGGAGGAGGACAATCCTATGGATGCTCCATCCCCCCCTAGGCCAGCCGCCAATGACCCAGCTCCACACCCGAACCTGGGTCACTGGCATCATGAGCAATAGCGCTACCGCTGCGCCGACGGGCCGGTCTAAGTCGGTAAGAAACCTCATGTCATCAGGATGGTCTGGGGAGTTAGCCTGGTATAGTCACTGCCAAGCAGTACCGAACACTTGCCCCTGAGAAACAGAAGCCTTGACATGTGGGTAAGTGTGTGGCCCTGGTCCCCAAGAATGGCCTAGTCCAGCATCCGCAGAGACAGCCTGAAGGTGACAAGCTGCCAGATTTCAGTGCCAGCTACTACAACCGCCAGTGCTACCTTGCAAGGTCCCAGTTCAACAGAGTCAAAACTGCATCTGCTGATCCTGGGGGGACTGGAGAGAGGGGGAGAGGTCTGAGTGGAGGACAGTCCTGATCAATGCCAGGAGCATGGGTAATAAAATGCCCGAGCTCCAGGCTATGTTGGTTGAGGGAGTAGCGGATGTGGCGGCAATTACAGAGACATGGGTCCCCCAGAGAAATGCTTGGGACCTAAACTTGGAGGGCTACAAGATATTCAGGAAAGATAGAGGGGTGGGACGAGGGGGAGGCGTCGTGCTGATAGAAATGACATAGTGGTTAGTGGAGTGGAGTGGAGGAGGCGATTTGGGTAACCCTGCAAATAAGAGGAGGGAAAAAACTCAAAATAGGGATGGTGTACAGCCCCCCCGAAATAGAGGCGGCTCTGGAGGAAAACTGGTTGAGAACATCAAGGGTCACTGTAGAAACACAGAATTTGACGGCAGATAAGGACCGCTTGGCCCACCCAGTCTGCCCATTTCCCTACCTAATGGATAAGCAGATCCTAGTTAACCAGCAGCCTACTTCTTTCTACCTCCACCCCCTAGAATTGCCTTATGGCTGTCCCATGCATGCTTGAATTCAACCACTGTTTCTGACTCCACAACCTCTTCCGGAAGGCTGTCCCATGCATCCACAGCCCTCTCTGTGAAAAAATACTTCCTTACATTACCTCTGAGCACGTCCCCATCTTCAAATTGTGCCCCTTGTTCTTGCACACTCCTTTTTTGAAAGATGCTACCCTCTTGACTTTGTTGATTCCCTTGAGGTACTTGAAAGTTTCTATCATGTCCCCCCTCCTCCTTTCCTCGAGGCTATACATATTAAGCTCCTTTAGTCTCTCTTTGTATGTCTTCCGGTGCAGACCCTGCACCATTTTAGTTGCCCTCCTCTGGACAGCTTCCATCTTGTCTATGTCCTTGCGGAGACTGGGTCTCCAGAACTGCACACAGTACTCCAGATGGGGTCTCACCAGCTGTCTGTACACAGGGGTAAAAACTTCCTGTTTTCTACTGGTGATGCCTCTCCCTATGCATCCCAGTATCCCCCCAGCCCTCCTTACTGCCCTCTCACATTGCTTGCCCACCTTTAAGTCATCTGATATGACTACCCCCAGGTCCCTTTCCATTTTTGCTGTTGTTAGTATCTCACCCCTATTGTGTACTCTTCCCCTTGGTTTTTGTTTCCCAGGTGCATTACCTTGCACTTCTCAGCATTAAATCTAAGCTGCCATACATTTGACCATTCCTCTAACCTTGCCAAGTCCCTTCTCATCCTTTCCACCCCAACTTGTGCATCAACTCTGTTGCAGATCTTTGTGTCATCTGCAGAGAGACATACTTTTCCTTCCAGTCCCTCTGCAATGTTACTTACAAAGACACTGAAGAAGAGGACCGGTCCTAATACTGAACCCTGCGGCGCCCCACTAGTAAAGTACAGTTACGTAAGAACTTACCGTAACAGTAGATCTTCGAGAACAGCTCTTGCAGCAGGTAACACCATTAGGATTGAAGCCGGCAGGCGTCAGGACCCCACGGAAATCTTCTAGCTAGCAGTCTTCAGCGGGGACCGCCTCCGACGCCGGTCCGCTCACGCCAGACGTAGTACATAAGGAGGCGGTCCCAACAGATTCCCCAGTTCTCCCGCCAGAGACTCCTGGGTCAGATGACATCAGAAGGGGAGACGAGGATCCGCCATCAGAAGGAAAAGAGCAAAGCTCCTGCCAAGGCCTGGTAGGCCATACCTCCTCCAAGGGGGAATGGTGGGCGGGAAGGTAACTGCTGCAAGAACTGTTCTCTAAGATCTACTGTTACGGTAAGTTCTTACGTAACTGTACTATCTTACTTCGAGATACAGCTCTTGCAGCAGGTAACACCATTAGGACTGATTTCCAAGCAATAGCGCCTGTAAGCATTCTGGGAGGAGGAAATTAGGAGAGATCTTGAACAAGTCCTAACTCTAGGATAGGAGACCCTGTAGAACGGCCAGGCCGAAACCGGCTCTCCACCATGATGTAATATCCAAGCTATAGTGCCTAATAAATGTATGCACAGAGCTCCAAGTAGCTGCAGCACAAATGGCCGAGGTGGAGACGTTACGCAGCGCTGCAAAGGAGGTAGCCACCCCCTTGTCGACTGGCCCCGGACTGTACCCGGGAGGGGCTTATGCTTGTTGTTGTAGCAAAAAAAAAATACACTGGACAAGCCAGCGAGAAAGGGTCTGCTTTGAGACTGGTTGGCCCAGCATCCTCTCAGCGAAGGAAACAAAGAGTTGCTCCGACTTGCAAAGCTGTTTAGTTCTATTCAGGTAGAACCTTAAGGAGCGGTGAACATCCAGGGTGTGAAGCAGCGCCTCTCCTCTATTAGAGTACTTGGGGAAATACATAGGCAAATCGATGTCCTGGTTGAGAGTGAGGGCAGAGACCACCTTAGGCAGGAATTTAGGATTCGTCCTCAGAGACACTCTGTCCTGGTGAAAAATTAAATAAGGCTCTTTGCACATGAGAGCGTGAAGCTAGAAACTCTCCTTGCTGACATGACAGCAACTAAAAATAACGTCTTCCACGACAGAAAACGCAGCTCGCAATCCGCGGCAGGTGCAAAGGGGGGAAGCGTGAGCTGTTCCAGGACAAAGAGTAGGTCCCAAGGAGGAACGGGATCCTTGATGGGTGGCCTAAGGTGTAACACTCCTCCCAGGAAGTCTCGAGAGGCAACAAGCTGTGCATGTGCGCTGTCCCACCGGGACGTGATATGCAGAGATCGCGCAGAGGTGCACTTTAATGGAGGAGTAGGCGAGGCCCGAATGGAATAGGGAAAGAAGGTATTCCAGCACCCCTTTCACGGGCATTCTAAAGGGAAACCCGCGTGCCTGCGACTACAAAGCAAAAACTGCGCCATTTCATGGCATACGTCGCATGCGTTGCCGGCTTTCTGGCCGCGGAAAGGACTTCCGCCACCTCTTGCGAGACCCCGTATCGCATAATGGCTATGTCTCTAGGAGCCATGCATGCAGGTTCAGTGAGTGTAAGTCCGGGTGGACTAGTGAACCTTCCTCCTGAGACAATAGGTGGGAGCTGAAAGGCAACAAAACTGGAGGTTCCCAGGACAATTGTGTCAGCATGGGGAACCAGATCTGCCTGGGCCAGAAAGGCACTATCAGGATCATTGTTGCATGCTCCCTGTGCAGGTTAAGAAGAACTCTCTGGATCAACGTGAAGGGAGGGAAAGCATAGAGGAATCTGTCCGCCCAGGAGAGGGACAACGCATCTCGCCAGAAAACACCAGGCCCTGGATCTAGCGAGCAAAAATTGGGCAGTTTTGCGTTGGATGGGGAAGCGAATAAGTCCAACTCTGGAGTGCCCCATCGAAGGAACAGATCCTCCGCTACCTCCTGAAGAAGTTCCCACTCATGGACTCTGGCCAGGGAACGACTTCAGGCAAGTCTCGATATTGTGTTGTCCACTCCGGAATGTGAACCTGCAATCAGGCTCGCGCCCGTGGTTTGATTACCTAATCCTACACCCTCATAGCTTCCTACAGAGAGGGTAAGAGTGTGCGCCTCCTTGTTTGTTGAGGTAATACATCACCGCCGTGTTGTCCGTCTGAAGCAGAAGGGTACTCGACGGTATTTCTGACTGAAAGGCCTGCAGGGCGTAAAGGACCACCCTCATCTCCAGCACGTTGATGTGGAGGTGAGCTTCCTGAGGGGTCCATGTTCCCTGGGACCTCACCCCGTTCAGATGCGCCCCCATCCCAGCCCTGAGGCGCCTGTGGAGAGGATTGCTCGGGACGAGCGTAAACGGACACCCAGAAGTGTCCCTGGTCTAGCCCAATACTGCCAGTCTCGAATCACGTGTTCGGATTCTGACCGATGCTGCATATGGTCTTGCCTTTGGTCCCACTGCACCTGAGCATCCACTGAGTTACCCGCATGTGGAGCCTTGCCAAAGGACAGGTTGGAATGGGTCAGAGCTACAGAATCTGAGCAAGCGAAGGACCAACCCATGGGATGGTCTTCGCTGAAAGATCCCTGATGAGGGATCTGATGTGTTCCGCTCTTTCGTCGGGAAGAAAGGCTTTCCCTTGGACGGTGTCCAGAACTGCGCCTATGAACTGCAGCTTCTGGGACGGTACTAGGAGAGACTTCTTGTAGTTGGTAAGAATCCCCAGAGACTGGAACAGATCCTGGGTGCTCTGAATAGCCATCAACAGTGCCTCTTTGGAGGCGGCCATGAGAAGCCAGTCGTCCAGGTACGGGAACACGTGGTGGCCCTGTCTCCTTAGAGACGCTACCACGACTGCCATACACTTGGGGCCGAAGACAGTCCGAACGGAAGGGCCTGGAACTGAAAGTGGTGGCCGAGAAACTCGAAGCGCAGGAACCTCCTGTGCGCTTGAGCTACTGGGATGTGCAGGTAGGTGTACTGCATGTCCAGGGATGCTAAGAAGGCGTCCTTTTTCAGCATGGGAATGAGTCCTTGGAGGGTCACCATGCGAAAACGTTTGTAGGCGACCGACATGTTGAGGTCGCTGAGGTCCAGGATTGGACGGAGGTCCCCTGTTTTCTTCGGAACCAGAAAGAAGTGGGAATAGTATCCGGATCCTATCTGGCTCTCTGGGACATACTCCACCGCTCCCTTTTGCAGGAGCGCGAGTACCTCTTGCCTGATGAGTGATCTGTGCTGACCCGAGTAACGGAGAACAGAGGAGGCCTTGTGGGTGGCTTGTCCACTAATTCTAAAAGTGGCCTCTTTCTCGACTAACTGAAGGACCCCACCTGTCGGTGGTTATGGACTGCCACCCAGCAGGTGGTCAAATGCGCCCTCGACCTTGGTGTCCTGCTGATCCTGAAGGGCGGGGCCGGAAGGGAGTCATGCTGTGGTGGCTGAGGGTCCAGCAGGCTGGGTCGACTTAGCTGGTCGTTGACCTCGGCCTGCTGACTACTTCCCCTTGGTTCTACGGGAGAAGGAGCCCCTCTGTTGAGGACCGGCGCGGGACTGCTGTCTCTGCATCCGGCCTCGAAAACGGCTTTGGTTCCTACGAAAGGAACTAAGCTTGCATCTGTACATGGCCTGGACAGACTGTACCACCTTCCCAGCCTCCTGAAGCTTGGTGAAGACCTTCTCCAAGGACTCACCAAAAAGAACTTCTCCATGAAATGAGGCGTCCAGGATGTTCTTCTGAATGTCCGGGGTGAATCCGGAAACACGGAGCCATGAGAGTCTCCGAGGCATACGCCTGAAGCTGCCGCCTGGCCGAGGAGTCTCATGAATCACACGCTGCTCCCAGCACCTGGGTTCCCCGCGTCCGAACCCCATACGCGCAGAGCTGTAGCAACCTCCTTCTGCTCACCTTCTGGCATCTTTCTGCCAGATCCAGTCCCTGCTCCCCACAAGGCGTTTTGAAACTGCACCATGTGGGTCAAGTAGTTGAGGGATCTGATGCGCGAGGTAGCGGAGGCATCACATGCGCCTGCCCATAGCGTCCAGCCGTTTGGACTCTGAGTCCGGTGGCAGGGTGCTCAAATGTTGCTGCCTCTGGGACCCTCCACAGAGGCTGTAATGACCAGGAGAACGCCAGAGGATGTGATGCCAAGTACTGGTCCTCCCAGGAGCCTTGTACAGGCAGTCAGCTTTCTTCGGCATCGCCGGAAGCGCGTGTAGACGTTTCCATGCTGCCTTGGTGACGTCCACGAAAGTGTCCACCAAGGGTGGCACCACCACAGGCTTAGGATCTTTTTGCCGAAGATATCTGGCAAGGTGTAATCTCTCGGGGTCTAGTTCCTCTGCGTCCCAGCCCATGTTCTCCTGGATATGTCTCAAATCTCTGAGAATGATGGGGATCTTGGGAGCTCACGTGGGTCCGGAGAAGGGACGTTGATTGAGAGGGGCTGATCTGTCCGAGAAGTCCGATCCGTGTCCTCCGTCAAGGTGAACAGCGGCGCCTTCTGGTCTCTTGGGCTGGGTGACCCTGAAGAAGATCTGGACGGAGGTCCCTATTTCGTGATCTACCCCTAGGAGGGTCCAGAGTTCCTGTGGAAGGTACTCGGCCCACATCCCTGGGTGAGGTAGGGGTGCGGGGTCATGGAGCAGGAGGAGGAGGAGGAGGGAACCATCATCCTTTTATGGTGTCCCACCAGGAAGAAAACAACCTTGACTTGATATGCCGAGGCTCGACAATGGACTCGCGCCGATGGCCGGTCATCTGGTTCCGCGTCCGGCCTTCAGAGACCCTCAGGTTCCGTGAGGGTTCCTGGGGTACGACAGGACCGCTGCTCGCCTGCCTGGTCTCGGGCTGGGTCAGCTCTCCTCCGGATCGCCTCTTGACCGACGCCGTGGGAGGCGAGGGGGTCCCTTCTCAGTAGATGCGGACGCTGTCCCCGGCCGGGCCCATGGAGGCGGCGGCCTGACCGGCGACGGGCGCCTGGGCGGTCATCGGTGCTCGGACCACGGTGTTTGGCCGACGCCGGAGGGGCCGCGCCGGGCCAGCAATCTCTTGAGAGAAGTCAGTTCTTTGGTCTTCCGCTGGGGAGGAGGAGGCAAAGAGACTGACCTGGCATCGGGTTCCAAATGGCAGGAACCGGACTTGTGATGGTGGTGACAGTCCCCTGACCTTGACAGGGCCTTGGTGGCTGAAGACGAAGAAGGTCTGGAGGTCTTGGCCTGCGAAAGAGAAGAGGAACCCGAGGAGGTCTTCACCGCTGCAGGGGGAGGCTGAGCGGTCGGATCGGGAGCCGGAGCTACGGGAGTCAGAGGCCCTAGACGGGGACCTGGATCTGACTCTCTCCCATGCTTCTAAGTGTCTTCGGGCCTTGTCGGAAGATTCCCCCTTGGAGGCCGCGCCCATGGCTTTAATCTTCTCCTCGAGCAGGAAAGCCTGAAGGGCCTCTGGTACGGATCCGGTCCGCCTGTTGAACCCCTGGCAGAAGGAACAGGCCCGGGTGTCGTGGTTCTGGGCCTAGGCACCGGACGCAGGCTGAATGCGGGTCCTTGAACGGGATTTGCTTTCACAGGTGCACTTCGGCGATGGCCTTCAACGGAGGTTGAGAGGACATCAAATAGAAACTGAGTCGAAAACGAACTTTTCTTGAAGGAAGAACTTAACCAGGTCGCGTACAGAAATGAACCAAGGGTTGAGACATGCAAGTCGACAGCGGGGAAAGAACTGGGAATCTGGGCGGGACGCTCCTTATGTACTCGTCGGATGCTAGGGGGCGGGACCGGCGTCAGGCGTGTCCCTTGAAGACTGCTAGCTAGAAGATTTCTTTGGGGTCCTGACGCTGCTGGCTTCAGTCCTAATGGTGTTACCTGCTGCAAGAGCTGTATCTCGAAGTAAGATCCCCCCTTTCTTCAGAGTGGACTCCATTTACTATTACCCTCTGTGTCCTATTCTCCAGCCAATTCCTTACCCAGGCTATCATCTTGGGACCCACTCCCAGGCTGGCTAACTTGCATATTAATCTTTTGTGTGGGACTGAGTCAAATGCCTTGCTAAAGTCTAGGTAGGCCATGTAGACAGCCCCTCCCTGATCTACTACTTTGGTCACCCAGTCAAAGAAATCTATTAGATCTGCTGGCATGACCTTCCCGCTGTGAATCCATGCTGCCTTGGGTCCTGTGCCCCTCTGGCCTCTAGCTACTCGACAATTCTTTCCTTCAGAAGTGATTCCATCATTTTCCCTATCACTGTGGTTAAACTAACAGGTCTGTAGTTTCCTGCTTCTGCCCTGCTCCCACTTTTGTGAAGGGGAATCACATCTGCCCTCTTCCAGTCCTCAGGTACCACCCCATCCTCCCATGATTTGTTAAAGAGGGTAGTCAGTGGTGTCACTAGTTCTACCCTTAGTTCTTTTAGAATTCTGAGATAAATCCCATCAGGCCCCATTGCTTTGTCCACCATCAGTTTTAAGAGTTCTTTCAGAACTCTTTCTTCTGTAAATGGATGGTATCAACTTCTGTAGCCAGTGTGTTTCTGTTGTTTGTTTTAGGTACCTCCCCCATTTGTTTGTAAATACTGAGAAAAATTATTTGTTTAGTATCTCTGCCTTATCACAGTCACCCTCTGCCCACCTTTAATAAGCCTCACTATCCCTCCCTTAGTCTTCCTTCGCTCCCTGATGCACCTAAAAAAGGTTTTATCCCCCTTCTTAACTGAGTTGGCTATCTTTTCCTCAGTTCGGGCCTTTGCTGTTCTGACTGCCTTCCCAGCTTCCTTTTGCTTTAACTGATACAATTCTCTGTCCTGCTCTTTCTGTGATTCCTTGTACTTTCTGAATGCTTTCTTTTTCTCTTGAACCTTCACTGCCACCTGCTTTGAGAACCATAGTGGTTTCTTACATCGTTTTGTTTTGTTTATTTGCTTCACACAAAGGCTTGTTACCTCTGTGATGGCAGTTTTTATTATTCCCCATTGTTCTTCCAATTCTCCTTCCCTGCCCCCATTTTACTAGTGCTTCCTTAGGCACTCACCCATTTTGGCAAAGTCAGCCCTCCTGAAGTCCAGTACTTTTGCCTTTGTATGGCTTGACTCTATTGCTATGTTTATTGTGAACCATACTGTTTGATGGTCGCTAGTTCCCAGATGGCTACCCACTTGTACATCTGTGATCCTCTCTCCATCTCCATTTGAGAGGACCAGGTCTAAGATTGCTCCCTCTCAAGTGGGTTCCGATACTAGTTGTCTGAGGCATGCCCCCTGTAGGGCATCTAGAATAACCCCACTCTTAGAAGTGGCTGCTGCAGTTGCACTCCAGTTAACATCTGGCATATTCAGATCACCCATCAGCAATATCTCCCCTTTATCTGCCATTCTAAGTATACTTTCTATCATTTCCTTGTCCATTTCCTCCCCGAGAGGGGGGTCTGTATACAACCCCTGTGCAGACTGTGGTGCCATTGCCTGCCTCCAAATTGACCCACAGTGCTTCTTCTCCTCCCTGTTTACCCTTTTGCTCTGTTACTTTGATCTCTTCTCTTATGTAGAGAGCTGCTCCTCCTCTTTTACCCTCCCTATCCCTCCTGTAGATAGTGTATCCTGGTATGTTTACGTCCCAGTCATGGTTCTGTGTGTACCATGTTTCTGTGACTGCCACGATATCCAGATGTTCCTCCTCCATCAAGGCCACTAATTCTGTGGTGCTTGTTACCCAGATCATGGCATTGGTACTCACTGCTCTCCATTTTTTGATGGCTTTACCTTCTGTAGCAGCACCCCCCACTGACCTTTCTACCTTGGTCTTCTTATCATTTAGTACCCTGTTTTGTAGGGGAGGCTGGGATTTTCCTGCTGCTTATCAGTGCCTCCCCCCTTGACTAGTTTAAAAGCTTGCCAATGAAGCATTTAAACCGACTGGCCAAAAGACTTGTTCCCTTCCTGGACAGATGCAGACCATCCTGCCAACCCTGGAAAGGGTAAGGTGGTGGTCATGGGTGACCTTAATATGCCAGGGGCTGACTGGGACACTATGACATCCTTTGTGGCCAGGGAACAGAGACTGATGGACGTCTTTCAGGATGCCTTCCTGGTCCAACAGGTGGGGGAACCTACTAGGGATGGGCGGATATTGGACATTGTCCTAGTGGACAGTGACCAGATAAGGGGCCTGGAGGTGTGCAGTCCACTGGCGGGTGATGACCATGCCACGGTCTGGTTTCTGTTGTATCTGGGGAGGAGGAAAACCGCACTAACACAGTAGTAGTAGACTTCAGGGAAGCAGACTTCGTGGGCATGGGTAGGATTCTGCGGGAGAGGTTGGACAAGATTAGGCCAGATATGGATGCTGGAAGCTTGTGGGAGACCATTAAGAAAGGGGTGCAAGAGGCTACTAGGTCCTGTACAAAAGTATGGCGAAAACATGGTAGAACCAGCAAGCCATGCTGGTGGACCAGGGAGGTGCAGGAGGTGGTGAGGGGAAAAAAAAGGCTGCCTTCGAGCATTTTAAGCGCTCAAGGGGCAATAAGGAGTGAGGAGAGTATGAACTGATGGCCAGGAGGGTCACCAGAGTTGTGAGAGGAGTCAAGGCGGATGGAGCAAACCTAGCTAGGGATATCCGGGGGTGGGGGTGGGGATTTTATAGATACGTAAGAGAGAAGAGAAAAGCGAGGACACAGATCAGCAGGATTAAGACTGGGGGGATGGGCTCAGGAAGCAGGGGAACAGGCAGAGGTGCTAAACGAGTACTTTGCCTCGATTTTTACAGAGGGAGACAGGGGATCCCTGCAGCCTGATGGGAGGGAAGAGGAGCCAACAAAATCGAGAGGTCAGTCTGAGACCACAGGACTGAAAGAGGCCAGGGTACAGGTTGGGCCAGACCCAGAAGGGATGGGGCGGTTGCATGAGGAGAAGGGCTGGGGTGGAGGAATCACAGTGGATAGGGTGAGGGAGGCCCTTCGGAAGCTAAAAACTGATAAGGCGCTGGATGGGCTACATCAGAGGGTTATGAAGGAACTGACGGAGGAGCTGGCAGCTCCACTGGCTGCACTCTTCAACACCTCTCTGCAGACAGGATGGGTGCCCCAAGACTGGAAGGTGGCTCATGTAGTGCCTATCCAAAAAGGGGAGTCTAGAGGGGAGATGGGGAATTATAGGCCTGTCAGCCTGACGTCTGTGGTAGGCAAAGTAATAGAGGGCATTATCAAGGAGAGGCTTGGGAGGCAGCTGGATAGGTTAGGGCACCGGGATGATGAACAGTATGGCTTCATCCCAGGGAGATCGTGTCAGACCAACCTCGTATAGTTTTATGACTAGGTGGCGGGGGCCCTGGACAAACACAGGCCAGTGGACATCCTATACCTGGATTTCAGCAAGACGTTTGATTCGGTACATCATAATGGGCTGATAGCAAAGCTGGTGGAGATGGGGGTGGGAGGACAGATGCTCAAGTGGGTAGAAAATTGGCTTTCAAGGTGAATACAGAGGGTAATGGTCAGTGGGATAGTCTCCTCCCCCAGGAAGATAATCAGTGGGGTCCCCCAAGGTTCAGTATTGGGGCCACTCCTGTTCAATGCCTACGTCTCGGATATAGGGAGGGGGTTAGGAGTAGGCTGAGTCTCTTTGCGGATGACTCCAAACTGGGAGCACTGGTGGATAGGGAAGAAGCAAGAGACACACTCCAGGGGGACCTGGATACCCTTGAGGGGTTGTCAAAGAAGTGGGGACTGAAGTTTAATGCTGGAAAATGCAAGGTACTTCATTTGGGGGTCAGAAACCCAGGCCATGTATACACCCGGGGTCGTCGCACTGCAAGCCACACTGGGCGAGAGGGATCTAGGGGTGGTGGTAGGCATCAAAATGAATAACTCCGAAAATTGTAGAAGAATCACAGTCAAAGCAAACAGGATACTGGGCTGCATAGTCAGGGGAATTATGTCCAGGAGGAGGTAGGTGATCCTCCCTCTATATAATGCCTTGGTCAAGCCGCAACTCGAGTACTGTGTACAGTTCTGGCGACCTCATCTGAAGAAGGACATAGCACTGCTGGAGGGGGTCCAGAGGAGAGCAACCAGGATGATTCAGGGCATGGGAGGGAGGCCCTATGAGGAGAGACTGGAAGTGCTTGGGCTGTACACACTGGAGGAGAGACAGGGAGACATGATAGGGTATTCAAGTACGTAAAGGAATAAACAAGAGCGGAACCAAGGAGCTGTTCAGGCTAAAGGGGGGGGGGGAGACAACCAGGGGGCACGAGTGGAAGCTGGAGGGGGGAAATTACAGGTGGGAACGTAGGAAACATTATTTTACTGAGAGGGTGGTGGAGCTGTGGAATGTGCTTCCTGGGAGGTTGGTGGAGGAGGGCACAGTGGAGGGCTTCAAGAAGGGGTGGGACAGGTACAAGGGGAAACTGAAGCCAAAGAAGACCCTCTCGGGGGCTGGGGGAGCGGGAAGGCGAGCACCCACTAGGTGGCTGGCTACCGAGCAGACATGACAGACCATTAGGCCTATTCTGCTGGCTTTTAGTTTGTTAGTATGATCCAGTTTAGACCCTGCTTTGTTGAACTTCAGAACCGTGAGTACACACAGGGCCTGCCCTGAACTGGGAATTGATTTCAAGTTACTTAAAGCTCTTCTGTTCTAATATTAAGTGCACCAATGCTGGCCAACCTGAGGCAACGAACAGGCCTGCACCTCAGTCTGGGTACCAAGGTAGCCTTTAGGGACACTGATACCAGTGGGGAGGAGGGCTTGCAATCAGGTGTTGCTGTTGGGGTAGGTGCTATTGCCATGGTTGTGTTTGGAATTTACAGTTCATCTAATAGCCTGAATGTTAATGTTCATGTATTCCACGGGTGGGATATTCAAAAGGGTTGCGCCATGCGCAATAGGGTTGCACCTGCGTAAGTCCGAAATTGTGCCATTCTGCGATATTCAGCAGGAGGCAGTTGCGCCCCCCCAAGGCAAGCTGAGCAACAGCGCAATGCAAATGAATGCATGCTGAACTGGAGGGAGGAACCATGCTAAGCTGCACAGCCCGTTATTCAGCGGGCTGCAGAGGTCGTCTGGCGCAACTCCAACCTGCTTGCACAACTTTGGAGCCAAAAAAAAAAAAAAAAAAGAGTAAGTCAAGGGCCACCCACAGGTGAGCTCCCGCATTGCAGGCGCAACACAGCAGCTGCCACCTGTGGCTGGCCTCAACCTACTCCCTGTACTCCTCCTGCAGCCCGATCGCGGGCAAAAGTGTAAAATCCCACCCCCGACTGGCCCGATCGCGGGCAAAAGCATAACAATCCCCTCCCCCCGACTGGCCCGTCGCGGGCGAAAGCAAATACCCTCCCCACCAGCCCGATCGCGGGCAGCAAAGTGTCCCGAACATATCCCTGGTGGTCAGTGGACCCACTAGCCGATGCGGGCTGAAAATGTATAAACCCCCAGACCCTTGTCCCTGGTGATCTGGTGTCCCCCACCCATCCACCCATGAGCCCCATCACCGCTCCCACTCGCCTGCCGCCCGCCCGACTGACTGCCGGTAGGGCTGCACGCCCATGGGTGCAGAGCAAGAGCCAATGGGCGGCAGCCCCATACCGTATAAGGCAGTCCAGATATGAATGAATGCTGCACGCCCATTGGCTCTTGCTCTGCACCCATGGGCGGCAGCCCTACCGGTCAGTCAGTCGGGCGGAGCAGTGGTATGCTGTCGCCCATTGGGGAGCGGGTAGGGCTGTGGGTGGGGGACACCAGATCACCAGGGATATGGTCTTTGGGAGATGTTTGCTATTTTTCAGCCCGCGATCGGGTTGAGCGGTCCACTGGACCACCAGGGATATGCTCGGGGACACTTTGCCCACAATCGGGCTGGTGGGGGTTATTTGCTTTCACGCTCGATTGGGCCAGTCGGGGAGGGGGGGATTGTTATGCTTTGCCCGCGATTGGGCTGGGGCCGGGGTGGGGGATTCTTTACACCTCACCCGCGATCCGCTGTGGAGGCGGCCGGTCCCCGACGGGCTGCTGCCTGGCAGGCGCCAGGCGCGAAGTCCTGGGGATCGGCGCACCTGCATGCTCATGGCATGCAACAAACATGGAATAGATGCAAATGGCCCCCGCGCCTTGCATGAATTATGGCCCCATTTGCATGTCACCTTTGAATATCGGAGATTTATGCATGGCGAATGGTACTTGCTACCACCGCAATCTTGAATGCTCCACCTGACTACTTACGGTGGCGCAAGTTCCACTGCGCCTATGCATAGTGGTTGGTGGTTAGGGTGATATCCAAAGGAGCTGCCAATAGTACAACCTTTGAATATCGCCCCGGCCACACCCCTGCGCAACTATTTTGTGCAGCGCAAGGGCTTGTGCCACAAAATAGGGCAGTTTGAATATCCAGCCCCACATCTCCTTACCCTGTTAATAAAAACCCCCTTTGTTGTAGTATATCATTAGTGATAGCTATTAACTGCATGCAACACAGAGTATTGCTGTGGTATGTGGTATATGGTATATGGTATTCTGTGTGTGTGTGTGTGAGTGTCTGGAAGGTACAGAATCCCAGGGGGTTGTACCCTATAAACATCGGGCCACTATAATTTACTCTGGGTGGAAGTTCTGCACAATTTACCTCTATTTGGGAAAAACCCTCCCTCTTTCACCTTCAGAACCGAGCCTAGGCTCTTTAACCTGGTTGATCCCCAACAGGCAGGGGTAGTAGCCCGCTGTTGCACAGCTCCTGGGTTACACTTACACACAGGGCTCCAGATAAGGGAAGTACTGACCTGTTTTACTCACCTCATTTTAGGAAATACTCTTTAGAAAATTTTTTAATGAGTACCAGTACTCACCCAACATTTGTAAATACTCCACACTCCAAAGAATAGTGCTTCATAATATAACTGGTGATTCAAAATGAACATTTTTTTCCAGATTGACAGCACTTCTATGCATCCCAATTTTGTTTTACTCACAATATTTTAAAACTGGTGAGTAAATTACTCCTACCTGCCAACATTATCTCCAGCATTATTGGTACTTGATCAATTCTTGTCTAGAAAAAAAACTACATTGTTTTTAAAAATGTACTCCTTACTCCACTCTGTCCAGACGTTTGTAGGCATCTGAATTTGATTTTACTCACTTCACTTTCAAAATGAGGAGTACAGTACTCATCCCAAAAAATCTTACCTGGAGCCCTGCTTATACATAATGCAACCAGTGCCATCTAACCAATCTGTAACGCAGGTTGTTATGCTGTTATTTGTTTTAGCTTCTGCATTAATCAGTAACTCATTAGAGATTACATTGAAAGCACTTCTGAGATCTAGATACATGACGTCCACGGGTATGTTATCAATGTCTCTGCTCACAGACTCATAAAAGGTTACGTAGAAACATAGAGAGTGTTTCTCTTGTTTGGTTTAGGTTAGCACATTACTTATTACTGATTCGTTTTTCGTTTTTTGAATTCATGTTTATGTCTGTCAGTAAGTTCCTTTTCTCCGATTTCTACCTCCAGTTCCTGTTCTTGTTCATGGAAGTTCTTCCATGATTGTTCTGAGCACAGATGTCAAACTCATGGGTCTAAGTTGCCACTTCCGTCCTGCTTCCCTTTTTGAATACTGGAATTACAATTCCTTTTTTAAAATCCTCAGGGATATGACTTTTCTGATATGATTTACTGAAAATGTGAGTCAACAGTCCTACAATTTCCTCTGCTACATTTAAGTAATTTTGGATGGAGCAGGGTTCACGCTTAACATTAATTTACTGGCCCGGGGCATAATGCGAACTGCCTCAGGCCAGTGCGATTTCCCCCTTGCTTGCCTTAGTCAGCAACTCACCAAAAAGTTCAAAAGTATGCAGATAAAATCCTTAGAAAAAGTACACCGCTGATAGTATCTTAACAGTCTCACCACCAGACCCAAATGCCAGCAATCTCTCCCTCAAGTGTTACTGCACAGCACAACTGGGAGAGATTGCTGGCATTCGGGCCCTGTGTTGAGACTGTTAAGATACTGCAGGTGGCATGCTTCATTAAAGATTTTACTTACATACTTAAGAACTTTTGGCAAGTTGCTGACTTGGGAGGGAGGGTAGCGCAACTTAGATGGGTGGGGAGGATTTTTATTTATTTATTTTGTTACCTTATTTGTGAGAGTTAGATGGGGTATGGACGAGAAGCCGAGTGAGGGATTGTTTTGGCCACCGTCAGAGACTAGTGTGGGGTTGGGGTGCTCTGGAACTGGGGGTTGCCTCTGGTCTCCTGGGAGACCATATGGGGAAGAGGAGAGGGAAGGGTGCCAACGGACACCAGTAAGAACTTGTAAGAAAGGGGAGAGGGTGGTGGTGCCACTGGACACCAGTGAGGGCCTATGGGGAAGGAGAGAGAAAGGGGATACCACTGAACAACAGGGAGTAACTGGAAAGAGGTGGGGAGAGGGAGTCCTTCCCACACCCCAGTAATCCCCAATGCAGCTTGGGGGCCAGTCTAAATCCTGGCGGGGGGGGGCAGTGCAAACTGGTACCACTTTCCCTGCTGGACCAGTGCAAAAAAAAAAAAAGTTAAGCAAGACCTCTGATGGAGTCTGTCTGGGCCAGCTGCTTTGTTTATATCTAATTTGTGCAGTAATTTTAGCAGCCTATGTTGTTCAAATTCCTTTACGATACCCCTTCTGAAGTACTTCTTCCATCATCTGTATTGTGTTTGTTCTTCCCAATAAAGACCAAACTAAAATGTTTGTTAAAAGAGATTGCTCATTACCTTTGGATCATTTATTTCCATACTGTTATCTTTTAATGGCCCGACAGTAGTATTATTTTCATTATTGCTGACACAGGCACAGAATGACTTTTTATTTGTTTTATTCTTTTGGTAAACGGATAAGGCCCACTAGGCACAACGGAAGTAGTGGGGCGGTTAAATGACTTGCTCAGATGCACATTGTATGGAGGTGGAGATTGTGGGAATCAAACCCAGGACTGCTGGATGTACCAAGCTCATTCACAGCATTATCCTTGCTATGTAAAATTCTGAATTTTACTTTTTTGCCTTTTTGAATCAAATTCTTTGATACCTTCTGTGTGTGTGTTCACAATTTCTTCAGTTTGTTTTGCTTTCATTTCTGGACAAGCATTTTTCAGCCAGCCTGGTGGCCTGAAGGGCTGAGGCGCTGGATGCCTTATCTCATGCTACGCCAGCAATTCGGGTTCGAGAACGACCTCGAGTCGTCGGGGTGCCTGTACGAAGGTGGGGGGGGGCAGAACCAAGCATTGGCTCCCCTCCCCCGGTGTGTGGGTCACCCGCCCCTAGCCGTGCCATCACCAGACGGAGGTCTGGTGACAGGCATAGGCGGCAACAGAGCGACAAAGTAGGGTGGGATGTTCAGTAGGGTGTGACGTGCACCTGCCTCCACATGCATGTGTCACGTCGGGGATGTGAGGGCTTGGGGAGAAAAATGGAAAAAAAAATAACAAAAACCTACAAATTACCTACGGGGGGGGGCATTTTTCATCTTTTATTTCGCTGTTTGTTTTATTTATATTGTACCAAGTAGGTATTTTCCCCCTACTATTATACAGTCTTTTAATTGGCATGTTCTCCCCTTCTTGGATTTTACTGCATAATAAGCATACTCATTCGATTTACTGAGTTCAGGTACGCAGGTCCACTTCCTTAGCTCCTGTTTTACTTTTTCAAAATCTGCCCTGTTGTAATCGGTTGCCACCGCTGCCCCTTTGTTTTCGGTCTCTTAATTAGTATACTCACTTCCACCATGCTGTGATTGCTGTTACCTAATGGATCTCTTAGCAGTGACCCCCTGTAATTTCTCTTAAATCTCAGGACAACATACAGTGTGTTCTTACCTCTTATTGGTTCATTTATTAATTGCTTCAAACACTGAATGTGGAATAAATTCAGCATCAATGTATCAAAAGAAGGATTTATTTTCTTTTACCCATTCTGCTAGCCTTAATTCTGCCTGTGCCCTGGCCACTGATAACAGTTTTTTTTCATACCCAGTTTCTCCTTCTCCTTCTACAATATCTCTATTCATCTCACTCGACTCTTTTATACAAATCTAGCCCGTTTTCTCGGACTGTCAAAGCACACTGGTTTCCTATATGTTTGGGATTTTCTTGTGATCCTGACACACTCATGGGCTGCCTCTGAAACAGCTTCCTTTAATGCTGCCCACATCTCTTCAACACCATTGATTCTTTTAAAGTCTTTTAGTCTTTCCTGTGTTTTCTCCACCTATTTCAGTTTTTTTAATCCAGAATCCTTGTGTAAGAGATCACCTGCTGTGAACCCAGCCTCAGGCTGAATCTCACAGACAATGGTCACTATGACCAGGGCCCCTGGTGTTCTGCGGCAACATTTTCTGATTTCTGAGGCATGATTTATTAATTTCTCTGGCAGAATGCAGTCCTGTCATTGGCTAAATATGAGTGATGTCATCGATGACATCATATGCTGAGCACAGAGGAGGGGCTTCAGGATAAACGAGGTGTGAAAGAAAGCCTGACACTATGGAAAAACAGTATATTTATATGAAAATTCACCAAAAACAATGAATTCTGTGGCACTATATATATTCTGCGGCATGATGCAAATTCTGCGACAAATTCCGCAACCGCAGAATTCAAGGGGCTTGACTATGACAAACCAGGGTCTCTACCCTAACAACCCTAACAATGTCCAAATTGCATAATACCCAGTCAAGTAATGCCTCCCCTACCCCATTGTGGTCTCATCCAGCCATTCTGTCATGAAGCAGTCCTGTGTGACACTCACAAACTCTTGACTCATTTGACTCTTATCACCTCATTCCGGCAATCTATGACCGGAAGGTTGAAGTCTTCCCACTAACACTAGTCCTCCCAATCCTACCGATTTCCCTCATCTCCCGCTCCAGAGTGTCATCCATTTCCATCGATGATCTGCTAGTCTATTCACCACCTGTACTGTGTTTCCTTCCCCTTTCCATCACTTGAAGCCACAGTGACTACTATGATCTCCTCCTTGACTGATATATCATCCTACATGAAGCAGAAGTTAGCAGATAGGGACTTCTTGACCCACCTAGTCTGCCTTAAATTCCCTACCTATTGTGCTACCGCACACTCTATTTATTCTCCGGCCTTACCTCCCCTAGCCCTATTACTATGGTCCATTTGCAGCTATTCCATGCATGCTTGAATCCTGCTACCGTTTTAGTACCCACCAACTCTGCTGGGAGGCCATTTCAGGTGTCCACCACAATTTCTGTAAAGAAGTATATTTCCTCACATCCCCTGTGAGTCCCCCCCCCCGCTTCATGTCATGAACCCTTGTCCTCAAGCATCTCATTCTATGTAAAATGGTACCCTCCTGTATCTTATTAATACCTTTGAGGTATTTGAACGTTTCTATTATGTCCCTCCTTTCCTCTAGAGAGTAAATATTTAATTCCTTAAGTCTTTCCTCATAGGGCGTTTGATGCAGGCCATGCACCATTTTGGTTGCCCTCTTCTGTACCCCCTCCATCCAATTTATGTCTTTCCAGAGATGGGGCCTCCAGTACTGGACACAGCACTCTAGGTGGGGCCTCTTCACCAGTCTACACAGAGGTAACACTACCTCCCTCTTTCTGCTGGTGATACTCCTCCCTATGCACCCGAGCATTCTGCCAGCCTTTCCCACTGCCTTATCATACTGTTTTGCTACCTTCAGGTCATCAGATATGATGACCCCCAGATCCCGTTCCTGTTTGGTATTTGCCAATATCAACCCATCCAACTGGTATGTTGTCCTTGGGTTTCTGTGCCCCATGTGCATAATTCTGCACTTTTTGGTACTGCAGCCCAGTTGCCAAACCCTTGACCAGACTTCCAGCTTTTTCAGACTGTCCCTTACTCCCCCCCCCGTGTGTCCACTCTGTTGCACATTTTTGTGTCATCCACGAAAAGGCATACTTTCCTTTCCAGCCCTCCTGCAAAGCCACTAATAAAGACATTTAGCCAAAGTCACCCAAATATCTGTCCTCATGTACATAGTCAGCCCATCCCTCTTCCTGTTTTCCATTTACTTCCTGAAGAGCTTGTAACCTGGGACATGTAGTTCCTGGCAGTTTATTTATTTAGTTTCTGTTTACCAGGTAGCTGCACTACACAATAATATGCCTATTTTCAGGCACAACCCGGGAGAATTGCAAACATCAGTTTTACATAATGGAAAAGGTAACAATAAGCACAACTGTGACGAAATTAAACAGTAGATTACAGAACAAGGTAAAAATTAGATATTTCTATTAGCTCAAGTTTCAGTAACGGGCGTTATGTCTACTTCCTCTGCAGTCATCACCACCTACAATTCATCCATCTTGTTGACCAGATTTCTAGCCAACTGTGTACAACACTTCCTATTTGTCCTCTTATCTCCCTTCTCAGTTTCCTTCTTCTTGTCTTAGCTGCTTAACTCCTCGCCTTTCGTGTTTTTTTTTTATCATTCTAGTTCTGTAGTCCCTACCATGTTGTGTGATTGGAGGGTGCACTTATGATACCACACCAAACTTTTCCCTACTGCAGCCTCCGACCCATTTAGTTGAAACCATTTTTTTTTTTTTTATTTTTACTTTGGTACAGCTATCCCTCGTTATAACGAATCCCATTATAACAAATCCCATAAATAATGAATCTGCAGTGTGTACCCCGGTATCCGTACATGAAATCAATCAATTACAGCCCTACGGTAAGATAAGGCTGGGCAAGCCAGCGACAGAACATGAAAGTGAGACAGAGACAGACTTTTTGCGTACATCAGATTGAAGTCAGGCGAGACAGAGAGAGTGTGAATACAAGACAGGCTGGCATGTTTAGCTTTGAATGAGTGTTGGTATCGTCAGGAGAACACAGGGAAAGGATTTGGTGTGCTTTATGCATGTTTTTAAATGAGCAGCCAAAGAAAATATTTAAGTACACTGGAGCAGAGGTAGAACAGTTTGTCTTTTTTTTTTTTTTTTTTAATCAGATCTTTTATTTATGAGTGGTAGCAGCGGGGCTAGCAAAGGAATCAAAATGGAGGCATTTCTACAGCTAAAGATTCGGGATAGCGTTCAAACTGGCTGGAATACATCAAGAAGTGGGCTGTCAATCAAATGGACATTGCAACACATACATAAGAGACATTTCACAGGTAAAATGTCATTTATTTTCACTTAGAGGAAAATATGCCATTTATGTGAACTGTTTCTATTACACATACAGTGGATAAATCTCGACTCTTACTAATAAAGTCTAAAGTATAAATCAATGCAGTTTCGCTATTACGAACCCTCTTTACAACAAACTACCAGCATGGCTCCAGAGGCATTCGTTATAATGAGGGTGTACTGTAACACAGTAAGGCCCACTAAGCACAAGTGGCAGTTTTCAGGGGTGGCTCAGCAGCACTGGGGTACTTAAGTGACCTGCTTGAGTCATACAATATGCAAGTGGAGGATGTGGGAAGCAAACCCAGGTCTGCTGGATGTACCAAGCTCATCAGTCCAACCTCTAGGCTATACTGCCAGCTCTGTAAATGTAAATTTTTAACTTCTGACCCAGCACACTCATGCCCCTCCACTTCGCTGTAGAGAGTCCATCTGATCAGTCATCATCCCAGAATGAACCCCAGAATGAACCCCAGTCCTCCACAAACCTAAACCCCTCCCTCCAGACCAACCCTTTAGCAATGCGTTAAATACCTCAATCATGTCATTTCTGCTCTTTCCTGCACCTGGAACCAGCAGTAACAGTGAGAAAGCTACTGCATCTGGAAATCCTTTCAGAATGCTACCAGGTTCTCAGAAATCTTCCATAACCTGATCTATACAGCAGTGCTCCAGATGGCTAGTTCCTACATGAAGCACATCTTGCTGCCCCAACCCCACCCCACCCCACACATACACCTTGGTCAAACTCTCTAGTCATGGAAGTACTTTCAGAGATGTCGCTCCAGGGAGATATATGATGGATATTTCCTCTGGTGCTGAGCCACTGACCAGTCTCCCCATTCCACATGACCACACAGTCCGCCAATCACTATCTTGTTAACTGCCTTCCTCCCATCAAGTCCCTCCCTGCCACCTAGTTCATCACTCCATTATTTATATGCACTAAGTGATATAATACCACTCTTCGTTATGGGTCAGGTCCTGGCTCTGTCAGAACCCACAGCCCGTAGACCTGCCTGTTCCTTCCAGACATACCTATATTTTAACCAACATGACCCTAATTCCCCTCTTCATTTTATCCTATATTCCTCACATCATCATATACCACTGCAGTTATCCAATACAGACTCTTCTATACCATAATCTCACTACTTTGAGTAAACAAAATAGTATTTACTTACAGTACGTTGCCCCGCTTCCTTACTCTCCTTACGTCTAAGATTATGCCCCTAATCTGACCTATTTACCAACTGAAATAGATACCCTTGTTTTCTTTCAGTTTTCACCATGTGCTATTGAGGTACACATGACCAAGTTAACAGACTCAGTCAAGGGACTCAATTGTGAAATGGGGTTATTTTCATCACTTTCCCTGTACTGGTTTTAAGTTCTAACATGGATGACAGTTCAGCTATTCTACGCTCTGCCTGTGCCTTATCCATCATTAATAGGTAAAATATGAAAGAGTAAGAAGATATCAGATTGTAAAGTAAACTCCTATCCTTTATAAATGTATGAATACCAAAGCAAATAATCATGTATTTCTTTAATTAAATTTCTCGGTTGCAGAAACAAAGCACTGTTCTCGGGTCATGATTCCCAGAGAAGATTAAATAATACAAGGATGGGGAATTTTCCCCATGCAAAAGACTACTGTTTAATTCCCTGTATACATGTAACTAAATTAACAATTATAACTATATATCTACAGTAATCAAACAAAAGTATATACCTACACTGATTAAAAGTACATATCTACACTACATTAAACCCTATGGGACAATACTAACAACACAGTTAAAACATCCACACAGGAGTATGGTGTGCATATTTTATGGAACACATACAAACAGAAGTGAGAAAGAGTAAGTGCCTCAGCTGGGACTTGAACCCAGGCCACCCGGAATACTGTTACGATTGAATTAACCACCTGTGCCACTGAGACAACTGGAACCTGGGCAGTCTCCGATCACATTACTCTTTCTCAAATGCACAACCCAATGGTAACACAAATATTTACTTGTAATAATCACACAGGAGTGTGGTGTGCATATTTTATGGAACACAAAACTTCTCGGCAAGTGACCCTTTATAAGTAGAGGAGGGGTCGATGCACTGCGCTACTGATATAGCTGGGACTGTGAGTGGGAGAGGGACATGCGTTTAATACTTCGACAGGTCACAGAAAAAAAATCATTGAAAAGTGTTGCGGTTTTGGCTGCGTCCATGTGAGTGGTGCAGTCAAGGTCAATGGTAAGTGGTAAGTGGTCCAGCCCACTTGGCTGAACTCCCTCCCCAGCTCTGTCACCCTTGAGCTCGAACTCGGATGCTTCAAATCCCTCCTCCGTGACCATATCCTTGCTACCCATACCTGTAACTGCCCGCACCCTAGCTAGTCCCCCTTGACCTTCACTGCTCCCTCACCTCCCTCTTCTGACAACGGACACCTGTTTGGCCTATTTTCCTGACTGGACCACCTCTGTCTCTTAAGTGGTTGCCTAAACAAATGCCTACATTACCGTGTCTACCTGTACTTGCAAACCACTGTTGTACCATATGTTTACAGAACCTGTACCTTAGTGATTGTATGTTTCACTACTTGTTCGTAAAACATGTTAGCACCATAACATGGAGCCTGTGTAAAGGAGTCTCTGACTCAAAGGATTGTAATTCCGATACTGTCAAATAAAAAAGTGGGGGAACTGGGAGCAGTTGTTTATGAGAGAGTTGACCACCTGCCAGAACTTTCTGGCGTTGTCCAAATTTGATAGCTGTTGGTTTTTAATGCACAGTATACCATTTTGGCCCTTAGAATTTCCTTCTTGCAGTCGTTTCTCAGTGGCCTGTAACTGTTCCAGTCAGAGACAAGGTGAGATTGCTTGAAGTACATTAGGATGGTTACTGTTATGGAGATTGCAACTGCGATCACGTTATGGCACTTGCAGTGCAGGTAGCAGTTCTGGGGATTTCTGAGTTTGGGAGGGTTTTGTCTGTCTTTTTTCCGTGCTTTTGTAAGAAAGCATCATTGGAGATCAATTTTGAAAAGACTAAATATATGATCTGCAACAAACATCTGGCCAAGAGAGAGAGAAAGCAAGCTCTTTAAAGTGCAATAATCAAAAAATAGAAACAGTTAAAAAATTCTGTTACCTGGGAATTATTTTCAGTTATAACCTGAAATGGCAAGTGCATATAAAATATTTAAAAGAAAAAATTGAGAGATTTTATACAGCATTAGAAAGATTTTCATTTAAGTTTGTAGCGCAGTCGGTAAAGGGATGTTTGGCAGTTTTAAATGCAAAAATAAGGTCACAACTGTTATATGGAGCGGAGATTTGGGGTCCGACAAAAGTTACTAGCTTAGAGGCACTATGAACAAACCCTATAAAAAAATTATTGGGCCTGCCAGGAGCTGCATCGTCTTGTTTAGTAAGATTAGGAATCTGGACAATCAACCATACAGCAATGTATAAAAGAGAGACAATGTGTATACTGGTTAAAAGTTTATACTAAACAAGAAAAGTGTTTACCTAGAATATGTTTAGAAGAATCACTAAATTATAGACATAGAGGTTTTTTATGTCCAAGTATCCATATTGTAGAAAAATTAATAAAACCATGGAGTGCATCACAGATTCCTTTAGGGTACTTTTGAAGATTCTTGAAGACAAAGGTCTGGATATTCAAAGGGGTTGCGCATGGCACAACAGTTTTGAGCTGGCGCAACCCCGCACTGCACACCAGTGTTATATTCAGACGGCTGCCAGGCGCAGCGCAAATCCCGATGCGCGGGGCGCAATAGTAATGCATGCATCGCAAAAGCAGGGGATATGCCCATGCATATGCGGCACATCCCAATATTCAGCCCGGGATGTGTGGCGCATATGCTGGCACAACCCTGCATTGCGCCGCATAGGGGGGCTCAAAGTTGAGCCCTTAAATAGGCGGAACAACTCCTGGCCACCCACAGATGGGCTACTGTATTGCAAGGCGCAACACAGTCCCCACCAGCTGTGGGTGGCCACCACGCCCACCCACAACACCGTCCACAAGCACCCATATCTCCTTGGTAGTCTAGTGGTACTCCCCCCTCCCTCCCGTGATCACCGTGTAACAGTATGTACTACATTCCCAGGCAGTCTGGTGGTACCCCCACTGCCCCAGTCCCAATCGCCGGTAAAAGTCTGTAAAAACATTCCCTGGTGATCCAGTGGCACCCTCCACCCCTCCCACCCACACAGGACCCCTTGCCCCTCCCATATCATCGGTGGGCAGCTGCAACCCGCCTGCATGTCACCTGACCACCCGAGAATGACAGCTTACAGCATGTGCTGTAAGCCCATTGGTCCACACTGGATCATTGCTTGAGAGCAGTTGTATTCAGACAGTCACAAATACGAGAGCCATTCACATATTTGAGACTGTCTAGTACAGTATGCCCTGCAAGCCCAATATTGTTGATGTATATTGTTGCCACACCTCCAACAGTCTTTCAAACTTCTCCAGGTCCCTCTTCATTTTCTGCACCCCTTCTGGAGTATCCACCCTGTTGCAGATCTTAGGTCTGCCTATTTGCGGATGACGCCAACACTTCCATCATGTGTTAATTAACTAATTATATAGCCACTTGGCCAGCCCACCCTGGGTTTGAAAGTGGGCTTGGAGCAGAAGGCATTCATGGGGGAGGAGGAGGATGCAGGTCTGCACTGTGGTAAAGCCACTGGATTCCACAGGTGGCAGTACAGCAGAAGGATTCTGTATGCGATAAAGGATGCTGGTGGTCTCTGTGACACACTGCAGCAAGTGTGTGCTCTGGGATCGTTGCTGCTGGCATTCTGGTAGGTGAGCAGAAACAATGGGAAAAAAACTCCCTAGCAGCACAAAGATGGCCCCATGCCCACACCACCCATCACGAATTATGTTCTACAGGCTGTAAGGTTGCCCCCAAAGGCACCACCACTAGGGGGTAAGTTGTGGAGTATTGATCGGTGTTGGGGCTTGGAAGTGGACTTGGCAAGGGAGACATTTAAACCTCCCTGAAAGCCAAGTCTGACTCTCTTTCTGATGCTTTGATGTCCTTTTCTCCACTGGTGAGCTCCTGATTCTTGGGGAGTTTACTATCAATACTATCACCTGGGGAAATGGGAGAGATTTCTGGTACAACCTAAAAGAAATCACTGGGAAACAACCCAAATCTACACCGGCCATGCTCAAGGTTAATGGGAATACCACACTTGACACAAAAATCATTGCTGATACTTTCAACACCGCATTCACGGACCTCAGTAGTGTTCTTCCCCCCAATTTCTTCAATGATGATGAAGCCTCAGAAACCCTCAACTCCATGACTCTCAACAGTCACCCTCCTTTCCACTTTAAAGCAGTAAACAAGAATGATGTCCGAATGTATGTCACCAATGCCATAAGCAAATCAAGATCCAGCAATGACACACTCTACCTCAAGCTTCTGACCCTCACCTTAGAAGAGGTGCTGGGGCCTCTTACCAGGATTTTTAATCTCCCCCTTACACTCAGCCAGTTCCCAGAAAAATGGAAGTTAGCCACAGTTACCCCTATCCACAAAAGTGGTGACAAGACTGCCCACGGGAACTACTGCCCAATCTCAATCCTGCCTCCCTCTCAAAGGCCCTGGAACGCATAGTATCGGACCAGCTCACCAAATATCTGGACAAACATAATATCCTTTGCAGGCAACAACATGGCTTCAGGAAAGGCCACAGCACAGTTTCCACACTACTTGAAGTCACCGGAGCAATCCACAGCTCACTGCATAAAGGGCAACTCACTGGTGCCATCTACATCCGACAACCAAGCCTTGATACTGTCCACCACGCCTTCTACTTGTCCAGCTACATAAAGCTGGGCTCTCCCCAGATTCTATTACATGGTTCAAAAGCTACCTTGAGAACAGGTCACAATGTGTAAAAATTGCTTAAGTGCTCTCTGATGCCAAACCTGTGCGCTCCAGTGTTCCACAGGGATCCATTCTGGGACCACTCCTTTTCAGCCTGTTTCTCAACACTTTACCGGACGCCTGCCCTGAACAAATTATACTCTATGCCGATGATGTGGTAATCCTAGCCGCACATCAGGATCCGTACCAGCTGCATGGAAACCTCTAGCATTGTTTCTCCGCTGTTGAGAACTGGTTTATTCAGCATAAACTGATCCTTAACCAGAAAAAAAAACTAAGACCATGATCTTCAGTAGTTCCCACAATAAACATAAGCACCACCACCTTTCCATTAACACCAGTCATGGTGGCCTACTGGAGCAGGTCCAAACTTTGAAATACCTTGGGATCACTCTCAACTCACACCTCTCATACATTGACCACATTAATTATGTCGCCAAAACTGCCAACTCCAGACTAGGCTTGCTGTTCCGCCACAGGAGACATCTTAACCCTGAAGCCCTGGCAGTTGCCATCCAGTGCTCCACTGTTGCCACCACTGACTATGGCCTCATCATATACGGCTCTGTTACTGCGCTCAAACGAATAACCATCTCCCTCAATAAGGCTTGTCGACTCATGACTGGCGCTCGACGCCTTACACACACCTGTGACCTCTACTCCCAAACCAACTGGTTGCAACTCGACAAACGTGTAAAATACCAAACCTGCATATTCGCAAAGAAAATTCAGATGGGTCTTGCCCCTCTCGGAGTCTCTACTCTCCTATAACCAAAAAACTGCAGCAGAATCACTAGTGGATCCAAACCCCTGACGCTCCAAATCCCCCGTTGTCACACGACCCAAGGTCAAAGAGCTTTCTTATACCAGGCCAGCAGCTGGCTAAATGGTCTCTCTAATGACATCACCTCCAGCCCCACACTCGGCGCCTTTAAAACCAGGCTCCGCCACTCAGTGACTGCCTCTAGCACCTGTGACTCCTATCTCTAACTGTACCACCATTTTCCTGGACTCCCAAGATGATAAACGTATCCTTTACTCCCCGCTCCATTGGCACTAGCATCAATGAGGGCAACAGCCACCTAGCACTTACCTCCACTGCCCTGCCCAACCCCGGCACTTCCTGTTCTCTGACAATGCCTCTACGGCTGCAGCCCCTACTTCTTCCACTTCCCCCTCCTTCCCTTTGTCCCACCCCTCCTGCCTTCCTTTCCACCTTTCCTCTACCGCTCCCCTACCCCTTCTGTTGCCTATTTCCTCTTCCCTCCCATTATTTCTTCCTCCTCATACCCATCCACCTATATAAGCCCCTTCTAGCAATATTTCCTGTATAGCTCTCTGTATGTACCTCTTAATATGTTACAAACTGTGATTATGTATTGTCTTGTTGTAACCCATGACATGGAACCTTTGTAAAAAGAGCCCTGGCTCAAAGGTATTTGTAATCCTAGACCTAAATAAATATAAAAAGGTTCTTACCTTCGGCCAAGTCTAACACTCAGAAAACTGAATCCCTAAACCTCACGCAACACATCAGAGAGTCTACCTAGATCAATCCACATTCCTCTATCCATTTCCTCATCAGCTGGGTCTTCTCCCACCACCATCATCACATTCTCGCAGGTGGTACCCACACAGACACCTCACTAAACACAGGACTGTGTGCTGCATCCACCAGTTTAACATCCAAGACTCTGCCTGGCATCTCCACAAGACTTCTGACTCAGAGAATTTGTTGAGATGCATACAACTCCCAAAACACCAGCAGATAGGCTAATGCAATTGACTTCACTACTAATCTTTCTCACACAACCAGTATGAAGGCAGAATGACATCTTCTGCCTTCCTTATGCATCAAATATGAAAGCAGAAGACACCATTCTCTTTACTCTGAAGCCTTGGTCCCTGAACTGGAATTATCCCTTTAGTGTGACCTGAAAATGTCCAACGCTGCTGCACTCAAACCAGCAATCTCTTCAATCTAGTGTTTACCTGCCTTTTTCCCTTAGCTGGCCCTTCCACCAAACTGTTCCCAAATCCACCCACTTCACCAATATGTACCTTTTTAAGCTTCCCCCAAGACTTATCCTTCCTGGCTGGGCCAGAAGGGCTGGCTGTGGTAAAGTGACACCCTCTCACTGTATTTTTGTTTAATGAAAATACAGAATCAGGTCCTAAGGGGCTAGAAAGTCATACAACCACAACAAGCTTGCCCTAAAGTACCAGATAAAATAAAAGCATGCTGAGACCTGGAACACTCAATGCAGAAATGGGTTTCCAGCGTGCCAGATAACTTTTCAGGTTTCTTTCCTATCCTATTGGCTGCAGCCTTCCTTCTATGCTAACCTTTCTAACTCTTCTTCTGAACCCCCAAAAAAAAACACACACACACACACACACACACACACACACACACACAGCATTAACAGCAGCTAGGATGAAAGAAAAGCTTGTGGGCTTTGGTGCTGTATGCCCCATTAGAGAGTTATATTTGCAAAATACTGTGAATTTGGAAGAAATTACATTAACGCTACGAATCTATGTTTTCTGTCCTAAATAAAATAAAACAAAATTCTGAAGGAGAACTACTATAAACCACTCTCAGTTTTGTATGGAGGCTAATTAAGGTATCAGGAAGCATGAAGCTTTCTTTTTGGACGAACTGTATGAAACACGTTTTACCAACTGCTACAAAAAGTACCAACAATGCCTTTTATTTCACATTGCTGGTCTTATCTGTATGTTACGGATAGTAAATAATGAAATGTCTGTTTAGGCCCAAACTGCTCACATTGTTATATGTTGAGAAAATTTACCTGTTTAAGAAATGCCCGACTCCATGTGCTTTTGAAGAATCATCATCATCAGCATTTATATAGCACTTTTCATGCACAATGTATCCCAAAGCGTTTTACAAGCAATGCTAGACTGGTAGTGAAGTGACTGAATGTGTAGTGGTAGCCATATTGCACATCAACACCCACACACAGCCTGGACAATTGTATGATCTGGTTTATGGGAAGGGAAATGTTGGCCAGGACACTGGGAATGTCCCCTACTCTTTAGCAAAGAATGCCCTGGGTTTTTTTATTTCCACCTGGACACCCACCATGACAGCACCAGGATGGGTAGAAGGAACCTTGATTTAACGCCTCATCCGAGGGTGGCATACTCCAGCAGTACAGCACCCCCCTAATACTGCAGTCGGATGCCAGCGTCTTTTTAGGTGCGAGTCCAATTCCAGTGTGGGACGAGAACCCATGACGTTCTGGTCCAAAGGTGGATGTGCTACCATCTAAGCCACACTGATACCTTCTGGTTTGCTGGCGTCCATTTTCTGGACTACTATGGGCTCAAGCCGGCTGAAATCTGTGGGCTTTATAGAGCTCTAGCATGAGGGAGTCTGGGAACAAGAAAGGTGGGAATTCCTGCCTGGCAGTTCCCTTCTTTATTACCTTTTTGCTTTATTTTGCAATTGTATAAAGGTGGAGCTGTGTTAAAATGTTTTTTCATGTTTTGTTTACTATTCTGTGTGAAACAGCCTTATTTAAAATTGTCAAACATTTAACTAAAAGTTAAGGTATGATTAACAGGTCACATGCTCTCCAGACCTACAAAAGGGACTGGGCTGAGCACAGTCAGGCAGATGAGAGAACTACCTGAACTGTGGAAGAAGCAGTCCTCGGCAGGAGTGGAAACTGGCTGATGCGAGAGGGGATTAGTCTCACAAAGACTGACCAGCAGCAGTGCTAGCCAAGCCTGGGATGATTTGGACCAGAGCCGAGTTGAGCAGCTGAAGGGGTGACTGGTTTACCTAAAGCATGGGCTGCAGAGCTACAGGTGCAGGTAGGACCACCCTCAGGTACTGGTTTTGTCCCTGTGAACCTTCTGGCTGAGTGGGAACGACAGCCCTTTAAGCCAAGTTTTTATAGCAGTTGAAGATCATCTTGACTAGTCAACCAGTACAAGCAATACAGAAGTTCCAGATTTGCACTGTTTCAGCTGTTTACTTTGTCCAGTGTCTCCAAGTCCTTATTTAATAAAGTGCACTGCCCTACAGGACATTTAAAATAACTTTTCTTGCTTTTCGTGTCTTTACTCCAACCCGCCCTCCCACACTTGCCATGCCCCTTCTGGTGCAGGATCCAGAATTCACGGTTTGTTGTTGGTGGTGCCATTTCCACGGGGGACCTTCCCTTATGTCACCCACGGTCAAGGAATTTTCCCCTGGGATGTCTGGTATACAGTAAGGAAACCACTTCTGCCAGTATCCCTCCCTTTCTGGAGCTTCCCGAACTGCCGGAATACTTCGCCTCCACTAGGTGTCAGGCACACTGCCGATGGCAGTCCTTGGGATGCTCCATCCTACCCCAGCCAAACCCCTACGACTCGAGTTCACTCCTGAATTAGGGTCACTGGTGTAGTGAGCTTTAGTGCTACTGCTACGCTACAAGGTCAGCCAAAAAGACTTGTTTCCATGACTTCTGGCACCAAGTCCAGGTTAGCCAAGGTTGCAAACACACCCACTCAGACTCTTGATGGTGTTACTCTTGAAGAATATCCAACTTTAAGTAACTGTGTGTGCAGTGGATCAAAATCTAGATTTCTCCACCTTTGCTGACTACATGCATAAAAAAACTCCACCCTAAGCCTCACACACTGTACTGCAACAGATTAGACTTCCATTCCCACGCCCCTGTGAGATCATCCTCACGATGACCCTATAACTGTTCGACTATGTCAATAGTTTATAGTGTCCCATACCAACAGAGCCAGAATGGACCCACTTTTTCACTCATGCTGCTTTGCTCTTAATGCCTGCCTATTACCCATTACCTTTTTTTTCTATGCTTTATCCTCATCCCACCCCTCCCTTCTGAATATCTGCATCTCATACACTGCTTATTACAGTATTCCTTCCTAAATACCGTCTCTCCCCCTTTCTCCTCATTCTTCTGGAAATGCACTGGCAACACTTGGTGGCAGTTCCAAGTTACATAGGGGTGTTTCTAGGTGGAGAGTGGCAGCAGTTTTACGACTGTGGCAAGGACTGCAACAGTGGAAGGCTGTCTCGGAACTACAAAGACAGGGAATGCCATGGTCACGAGGTGGTGTGGGCCCCACAGTGAAAACAATGAATACAGATAAGGATAATAATAAAAAAGCTGTACTGTACATGGGCCTGTATAAAACTCTGAAGGCTTCTGGGCTTGTATAGGATTTGTGAAGAACTTCCCTATGTCCAACTTGAAGGTATACGAAAAGTTACTTGGTTATGACCAAATATTTTTAGAAACTGATACTTTCCTTAAAAAGATCAGTGAATTGTTTATAAAAGGAAGCATGGCTTTGCGGCAAGGCGTCCACTTGCGGTGACGACATCCCGGTTGGAGATGGACTTGGGAGTGGAAGGCCAGCAGGGGGAAAAGGACTGAGCATCCCAGGGACTGTTCTCTGGGGGAGGGGAAGCGATAAAGTGCTCTGCAGATCTCTGGCGGAGGCTGGGGTCACCACTGCCAGCACTGTCAGTTACTGGGGTGAACACTGGCCATCATCGCACGTCTCCGCCCCAGGGACCAAGCATCCACAAAAATGCTGTCTATCCCGAGGATGACGCCATCTCCTGGGTACCGCGGGCTCTCCTAGATATCTGACCCCGACCGAGACCGTGTTCTGTAAACCTGTGGAGCCCTGCCAGTCGTGGTGATGCGACCATTAACCTGGACGTGTCTCTGTTGGGGGTTGTCTCAGCTGCCCCACCTTGGGGAAGCCAGGGTGAATCAGGGGTCAGTTGCTGGGGAGCAGAGTATCTGAAGGTAGGGCTGAGAATAAGGACAGGGAGGCATCACAAAAAAAAAAAAAACAAGGAAGCATGGCTTTGCTACAAAGGGAGCAGCAGAAAAGGGCAGCTCATAAGGCAGGGGGCACTGCTTTCCTGATTGTGTGAACTATGGACAAGCAGCACTGCTTTCTTTGTATACTAGTTTACATAAAGGGCGCTGAACAATGTTATGATTCCATCTGAGATTCAAACTAAAGCCTGAGAATGACAGAGGAGTCTGTGTTCTGCAGCTCTTACGGAAATGACTTTCAGAGCCTTTCAGCACTGCTGGTAAGCAGAGGGAAGCCTCACTTCCTCTCCATGAAGCCGAGTAATAGACAGACAGACATTTATCTCAACACACCACTCCTCCTACAGCACCACAGCTGGAGCAGACTGCTCAGCCCTGGGGTCTGGTAATTAGTGCAATGAAATGTGAAACAGCAGATTTCCAGGTCTGACCCCCACCAATGAGACAAGCTCACCATGTGGCACTGAGCAAGTCACTTGACCTCCCTGTTCTTCAGTGCTTCCTGTTATTAAAGTAGTAGTGGGAAAGTCACAGGAACATACAGTTATTTGCACCTGTCTGTAAGGTTCCCGTTTTTGAAAAAATATATTTATACCACCCCAAATGACCCAATTTAACTGTATCTGAATAAACGCCGAAGTGAAAAGCAACTTTTTTTTTTTTTTTTTTTAAACAAGCAACATTCTGCAGTTCTTTGTAATTTTTTTTTTTTGCACTTTCTTTTTATCCCCTCCTTACTGTCCATTCGGTCCACTCCTTCGGACCGATCAATCCCCCGTAATCCCTCCCACGGCGTCTGCCCGTAGAGTGCCAGGCTTGCTCCGCTGTCTCCCTACCTTGCTCTTCTTTCCTCCGGAAAGCCTGCACAGCGGGGTCTGCCAGTGGGTAGGTGACCGGGGCTGGGACTGGTCATCATCCTGGCCCAAGAGAGTGTTTTTCTGCTTTTCTTCTCTTGGACCCTCCTCCTCTGAGGACGTCGGCACAGAGGACTGACGTCCAGACAGATGGCGTGCTGACGCACGCCGCTGTCAAATGCCCGTAATGTCCTCCCCCACCCAGACTCTGAAGAGCCACCTAGTGCCCCGATGCCCGTGCTTCCACCTGCGCCAGTGCGTCGGGTGCTCAGAGCACCTCAGGATCCCACCCCAAGGGGAGTAGAGCATCCATCGGGACGCTCGATCCTCCTCCTCCCCCTCCAACCCCCAGTAACCAGAGTCCATTCCCGAACCCAAGTCGCCGGGGTAGCGAGAGGTGTGGCGTCCGGCGCCTCAACCCTCAGTGCCACCGGCTGGCTCTTTGTAATTTTTTAATAAGATAACATACACATAAATATAAAATAAATATAAACATATAAGTGCACAAAAATGTGTCAGAACTTGAAATCCCATATTGAATAAATGTAGTATCAATACAATCGGTGACAAGGAAATATATCTGAAAACAAAAAAACATTCAGTAAATACAACGATGAAGACAGGAAAACAACAGCTACATACTTACAGTAAATTGCAGTTACGCAAGAACTTACCGTAACAGTAGATCTTAGAGAGAGAGGTTCCTGCAGTAGGTCTTCACATATAGGACTGCGCCCCCTGACATCAGGTTCCAAAGGCAAACTTGTAGATAGCAATCATCAGCGGGGACCGGCCCTGACGTCAGGTGACGTGACGTCAGCACGACTATAAAAGGGGCGGTCCTGCGCCCGGCCTCCAGTTCTTTTCCACCAGAGACCTATAGAAAGGTAAGAAGAAAACAGGAGTAAAGACTCCTAGGACCCTGCTTCCTCTCTAGACCCAAGGACTAGGCAGTATGAAAATGAAGGTAACATCCCAGGAGCAGGGGGAAGGTGGGTGGGAAACTACACCTACTGCAGGAACCTCTCTCGAAGATCTACTGTTACGGTAAGCTCATTCGTAACTGCAATATCTTACTTCAAGAGGATTCCTTCAGTAGGTCTTCACATATAGGCCTGAATACCGAGCAGTTCCCAAAACAGAGAATATGGAGGTACATCCGGGAGGAGGAGAAGTCGCCACAGGAAATCATGACTGAAGGCCTTGCAAAACTGCAAGACCAAAGCCAGTTCTGCGCCTAGAGGCAATTTCCAGACTGTAATGCTTAGTAAAGGTGTGAACAGACGACTATGTGACCACTGCACAGATCTCTGCAGTGGACACATTCCTGAAAAAGGCAGTAGAAGTTGCAACACTCATGGCGGAGTGATCTTTGACTGCCCCCAGAAGGGACTTCCCATATTTCTGGTAAGTAAAATGGATGCAGCTGACTAACCATCGGGAGATGGTTTGTTTGGAAATAGCCTTGCCCTGGCACTGGGGAGCAAAGGCTACAAAGAGCTGATTGGATTTACTAAGCTCTTTAGTCCAGTTGGTGTAGTACCTCAGAATCCGGTGCACATCCAAGGTGTGCAGCAGGTATTCCCCCCTGTTGGAATGCTGGGGATAGTATACTAGCAATTCCACACTCTGATTCAGAGTGGTTTCTGAGACCACTCTGGGAAGAAATGAAGGGTTAGTCCGAAGGACTACTCTGTCCCTATGAAAAATTAAATAGGGTTCCTTACAGACAAAAGCCTGAAGCTCAGAGACCCTTCTAGCAGAAGTGACTGTGACTAGAAATAAAGTCTTCCAAGAAAGGAAGCGTAAGTCACAAGAAGAAGCTGGCTCGAATGGAGGTTAAGGTCATCTTCTCGAGCATGAAATTCATGTCCCAGGGGGTACAGGGATTCCAGATCAGAGGTTTCAAGTAAAGGATGTCTTTCAAAAAGGTTTTGGCAACCTCCAGCTGAGCCAAGGTTTTGCCCTCCACCGGGAGGTAGTAAGCCAACACCGCAGAGAGATGGACCTTAATGGAGGAGTAGCTAAGGCCCGTCTCAGATAAATGTGCGAGGTACTCTAATACCTGGGCTGCCGAGCATGAAGAGAGATCCCAGCGCCTTGCTAGGGCCCAGAGCGAAAATCTTTTCCACTTCATGAAGTAAGTGGATCTAGTAGAGGGTTTTCTGGCTTCTACTAAGATATGTGCCATCTGCGAGGAGACAGTGTAGCAGGAAACCGCTATGTCCACAGGTGCCACGCATGAAGGTGGAAAGACTGAAGACTTGAGTGCACCAGGGTACCCTGCTCCTGTGTCAGAAGGTCGTGGGAAAACAGCAAGGGAACCGGGGGTTCCAGTGCCAGTTGTAAAACAGGATACCAAATCTGGTGTGGCCAGAGAGGAGCAATGAGGATCACGTGTGCTCATTCCTGCTGAAGTTTCACCAGAACCTTCTGAATAAGAGGAAAGGTGTAGAGAAACCTCCCTGTCCAGGAGAGAGACAGTGTGTCTCACCAAATAGCACCATGCCCGGGAACGAGTGAGCAAAAGCTGGGTAGTTTTGCGTTGAATGAGGAGGCGAAGAGATCTAGATCTGGTCGACCCCATCGACGAAAGAGTTCTTCAACCACCTCTGACTCTAGTTCCAACTCATGGGCCCTGGCTACTGATTGACAGACTGTCCGCCAGGACGTTGCTTATGCCTGGAACGTCAACTGCTGCCAAGGAAAGACTGTGTTGAATTGCCCTGTGCCAGACCCTCATTGCTTCTCTGCAGAGAGGGTACAAGCGAGTTCCTCCCTGTCTGCTGATGTACCAGACAGTGGACATGTTGTCCATCTGGACCAGAAGAGATCCCGGTACCAGGAGTGACTGGAACACCTTAAGGGCACAAATAACTGCTCTGGTTTCCAGAACGCTGATGTGGAGCATAAGTTCCTGGTCGGACCAAGACCCCTGTGTCTTGTGTACCCCCAGATGGGCTTCACAGCCCACATCTGAGGCATCTGTGGTGTTGAAAAATTTTTAAAGAAAATTATGAGGCAAAGAAAACTTCGACTAATGTGGGCGTTTGATCGCTGTTCTACTCATGGCTGAACGAACTGAGGCAACGGCGGGAAAGAAGTGGAAGGCAGGCATGGGACCGCCCCTTTTATAGTTGGGCTGACGTCACATCACCTGATGTCGGGGGCTGTCCCCGCTGATGATTGCTATCTACAAGTTTGCCGTTGGAATCTGACGCCGGGGGCACAGTCCTATATGTGAAGACCTACTGCAGGAACCCTCTCGAAGTAAGATATGTTGATCTTCCAGGATATCTTCATCACAGATCATCACTTATGGGTCTGGGATGGAGGCACTAGAACCCCATGGGAGCTAAATGTTTGCTGGGAGGGAGCCGACCACGGTTACGGAACATGGCGCCTGCACTCTCCACGTGGTGCAGTGCACCAGCCAATAACCATTGCCATCTCCCTCATTCACGTCAGTTCTGTTCACCAGGAGAGAAACAAAGTGGGGAAAAGAGAGAGAAATGGCCAAGATGTTTCCTATCCCAAAGGGACAGGGAAAGGATATAGAAATATAAACACACAACAAAATAATACCAGACTACTAACCTCTGAATAGAGAAGCAGGGCACCCTAAGTGGCACAAAGGGGTAGTTGGGTAAGGAACCAGAACCTCATCATTAGCCAGACAGGAGATGGACAGTGATCTTATAGGTAGCAGCACTGAAGCATAAGGCTACGGCAGAAAGGCAAGAGGGGGATGCCCAGAACTGAGGCCCCCTTGTCATTGGGAAGGCATAATGTGCCAAAAAAGGAATGAAAAAACAAACCCATGCTACCAGAGGACTGACTGGATAGTCAGTTAAATACGTCTCTGTTTTCCCCATCGTTGAAGAAAAAAGGGGATCCCAGGAGCATGTGGAATTGTCAGTCTGGGCAGCCCAAAGGAATCGAGATGTGTTCACAGGCACTGCTAAGCGTAGTGGGCTAACAGCCCAACTGGCATAAAGAAAGGGACACATCAACCAAAAGAAAGTCTGACACCGAAGAAAAAGTCAGAGAAAATGACCTTCTCCTGCAACTACAGGTATGTACCCTATGTAAAAAGCTAGTATACTTGATCCAGTCCAGAGCACAGCATCTCCCACAGACAGTGCAACTGCCAAGTGGAGGTAGTTTGAATAGTGTCCAGAGGCACAGTTTGTGTTTAGCAGCAGGCATGTACCCCAAGAAGGGGATATACCCCAGGCAGGGAGGAGAAAGATAAGAAAAAAATAGACCACGATGCACAAAAAAAAAAAAAAAAAAAAAGAGGTCCATCCAGTCTGCCCATTTTCCCTATAAACCCTGGAACCTTCCCTGGAACCTAATGTTCCTCCAGGGTACTAATCTTCACTGTCCTATCCCCATTCTCCTCCCTGGTCTTGTCACCCTGGGCGACACTATTCCCGTCATTCTATTCCATGCCTGCTTAAATCCCCTGACTGTGTTTGCACCCACCTCCTCGGCCAACAGATGTTCCCAACGTTCCACCACCCTTTCCATAAAAAAGTACTTCCTCACATCCCTCCTGTTAATTTCCACTCATGACCACGCAACGTCGAGTTGGTATTCGGGTAAATAATTCCCCACAGTTTACCTTGTTATTTCCTTTAAGGAACTTGAAGGTCTCCATCATATCTCCCCTGTCCCTTCTGGTTTCCAGCGAATACATATTTAGTGACTTGAGGCGCTCCTCTTAGGCTCTGCCCTGCTTGCCCCGAATCATTTTCGTTACTCTGCACTGCGCTGTTTCCAACCTATCCCTGTCCTTTCTGAAGTGAGAACTCCAGAACTGGATGCAGTAGTCAAGGTGAGGCCTTACCAGGGATCTATCTGTACAGGGGAAGTATTACCTCTTTTCTTCTGCTATCAATACACCTCCTGATGCATCCCGGCATCCTGTTAGCCTTGTTTTAGGCCTTGTTGCACTGGCTCATTAGTCTGAGAGAGTTACTGATAATTCCTAGAGCCCGTTCCTCTTCTGTAGTGCTAAGTCTCACCCCACCCACTACTCAGTCTTGGGGGCTGCCTTTTACTTTTCTTTTTTTTTTTTTTTTGTAGATTAGTGCCAGGACCCTGAAAAGGACCCAAACCCCAATTTTACATTTTGTTTGGGTGGGAATGCTGATTCAACAATGAGCCCCTAACCCCTTCTGTATTTTTTGAAAGTCACTCCAAGGGAGTAAAACTTGGGAGATGTCCTAGCACTAGTGGTACCAGCCAGCACCGTCAGGGTGAGCTGCCCAGACACCCCAGCTCTGCTAAAGCGGTGGATGGTAGGTGTAGTAATCAATGGTGAAGATGTTCTGAAAAGATCAACACTTACGATAAGTTCGTAACTTTCATACCTTCCAAGAACTGGATGTACCAGCCACATCAGACTCCTCTCTGCTCTTTTCTTTACATATTGTTGAATAGAACTTCTCCCCCTCATTGTAAATAGCTTCTGAATCATCCTATTTGCCATGCTGTAATTATCACTTGCCACGTATAAATCACTGTTGTGTACTTTTCATTGTAAATAGCTTCTGAATTTACTATTTGCTAAGCTGTAATTATCACTTGTTATGTATATCTTACGATTGTGTACTTTTCAATGCACTCTGAATGTCATTTTTTTTGGTTTGTTTGTTTTTTAAATATGCTGCTACTCTGTACCCCGCCCCGTTTCTCGAGTCGACTTGGATATGAACTTCAGCTCCTGGTGCCTTTCCCAGTTCTCAACTTTTAAATAAAATAAAGAATTAATCTTCACCACTGATTCCCACTTACAGGTCAGAGTACCAAGCTTTCCTTTCTTTTTAGGGAGGAAACGGCTAACCTGGAGGATAACAGACACCCTCAACCCTCTGCGAGGGTGAGAAAACCTGAGGGCAGGGGCTCCTTACAAGTCTGGCAAGACCGGAGACTGATCTCAAAAGAAAATTCTCCACTCAGTGGAGGCAGATCTGCACTATTCTATATACTTGCACAGATATAAAAAAAAAAAACGTCTTAACCAGAACTGGCTTTATTACGTTCCCAGATAACAAGTGTTGTGCAAAAAATGTAGTGTTCATTTAGGCTCACCAACAGACAGTATCAGGCTTCAGTAGAGGAGGGAGTGCAGTTACCAAGAATCACAGCTCATCTTTAAAACCAGCAGAAAAGGCATGCTGAATTGCATAGCAGCAACAGCTCCATAAAGTACATTACCACAGCTTCTGTGTGTGCACAAGCTGAACTGAAAATAATACATCTGAAAAGTGTGTCACACTCTGTCATGCCAGCCCTTGCCTCGGCAGTCACACTTGCTTATGAATTGACTTTGCTATAATGTCATCATTAGAGCATGTGACCAGAGACTGGTCAGGGCCAGGCGAGGGCTCCTATGTCACTGGGGGAGGGTTCCCCAACAGCTCCCAACTGACGCTAGGTGAGGAGAAATCAGCACCCAGAAGTGCAAGTTAAGCATCTTACACCAGGCCAAAGCTGCCAGTCAGGAGATGCAAAGCCATGCCATCCACCTGATATAGACTGCAGTTCCCGTTAACTTTGTTGGCACTGTATCATGCCCTTGACTGGTACCGAGCTACATCCAGGCCCTGAGCGGACTGGTCAATGGCCTATGTGAATGACTCGCTCTGAGGCAGTGTAGCTAAGAGCTGAAGTAGCTGTAACCACAGGTGACAGCTGAAAGTCGCCATATGTGCCTGTTGTGCAGAGATTCATATAAGGGTGCATGACAAAGTGAAAGACTCTCTGCCAAGGGCATCCTTTTGAGAGGAACCTGCCTCTGGAGGTTGGTCACACATGAGGTATCTAGGACTCCACCAGGGTCTGCAGTATCTCAAGCCCCGAAAGGGAGGAGGAGTGAAGTACCTCACCTACGGACCCTGTGGGTGTGTGATATCACATGAGGACATCCCAGAGGATGGCTGGGCATAAGAAGGGACACTTCCACACTGCCCTGGAAGCCTCCTCGAAGGCCTTAGACCATGCAGGAACAACAACTGAGTCAACGCTGGGAACTACAAGGAGCTCCAACAGCAGGACTGCTGGATTGCAGCTTGTGAATGCATTCAAGTCTTGCACCTTGAGCATTTCCACCAATAATCCTTGGTACAGTGTGTACTCAGTGGCTGAAGGCAGATGGATTTATGACTCATTGTCCTCTGAGGAAGACTTTTGAAAAGCTGGCCCCACAGGACTGACACCATGGCCATAGTCTGGTCCGTCACTGCAACTGACGTCATAACCTTCCTCAGTGTCACTGTGGATAGTGACAACCTCCAACTTGGCAACAGCATGAGTAACAGCCCCAGTGCCAGTCCCTCTTTGGACACCATAAACAGTGTCAGAAGGGGCCCAGCGTCATCTTCGGTGCTGCCCATCCCATCGTCGTAGCTAATGGAGATAACAACATAGACAATGGTAGAGGACAACATCAAGGTGTCCACCAGTGTAGACTGAGTGCACAGCTGCAGCCTCACCACCAGGGACGTCTGCTGATCAGGGCAGACAGTCTGTGGAGGGTTCTCAGCAAGCTCCAAAGAAAGAGTCGGCTGTCCCACAAACCCCCACCACCATGGCCTCCAAAGCCTCAGCACGGTGAGGTTGAGGACGAACCTGTACTTCCGTGGAACCACAGGTCACAGGAAGAAGCCCAGGAGAAGGAACTAAAGACCTAACCTTGGATGCACACATGCAAAGCCTGCCTCTGAAGGTGGGGTTTGGACAACACCACCTCAACCCATGGTTCTCTAGGGTGTGGCAGTCCATCAAGAAGCAGAAGTTGCACACAATCCATGTGACGCTCTGGTCCAAGGCAGGCTGCACAGGACTGATGCAAGGAAGGAGCAGCCCTGGGTTTTCACAAGGGCAGTGACTTATTATGGATGTCAGACCTCTCGATGATTTAGCCCCCTTCATTTCAGACTTCAGTATCACAGAAAATAATAAAGACAAGTGGCACTACAAAAGACAGAAAAAGTACCAATAAGGCAGTAGAAAAATACAGTGATGAGTTGAACTGAGGCGCGGTCACTCCCACGGTGTACAATCAATTGGGGGGGGAGGGGGGGCAGAACTGAGGTGAGTGAGGAAGCCAGCGACAGTTACTGGCTGGCATGCAGAACCATATGGGGGTGCACAGGCACTGTGCTCAGTAGCCGTGGCTGGCTTCCTCCCTGCAAAAATGTTGCTTCCGCGAGGTCCTAATGCCTCCAGCCCCAGATTCGGAAGTGGGACTCAATGGTGATTCCTGGAAGACCATAATATTTGTCTTTTTAAAAAACAAACAAAAGAAATTGCATCAGCCCAGTGGTACGGAGGGCTGAAGCGCTTGGCCTCATGTGCCATCACCCCAATGACCCTGGTTAGGGAAGGGACCAGGGTCACTCAGGGGGCTGGCCAGGGGAAGGAGGATTAAGCACCCTACAGGATGCTCTCCTCCTCCTCTGGGGAGCAAGGACTGCTAGCTCCACTGCGCTACTACCACCTCAGTGACCACAGGTGGCAATGCAGGTGGAGACACAAGTAGTAGTCAGATGCCTCTGGACTGGGATGCGTCAGCATGACAGCATTCACGCAGTCCTAGCCCATGAGGCACCCCAAGGGAATGGAGAAAAATAGCTGGAAAATATCTTGGCCAATGTGGGGTGACAATGTGCCCCCTCGCAGAGACTGCACCACCTATTGGGCTGCCAACCAAAAACAAGTATCCTCTCAAGCCTGGGAAACCCGGAAGGCTTCGGCACGGGAGGCAGGGGATAGTGACAGCAGGTGACAGAGCTGGGGGGAGCAGCAAGGACGAAGGGGCTGGCTAAGTAATAGGGGAGCAACAAAACAAAAAAAAAAAAACTGGAACTATGACTATGCAAAACCTTTGGTATATATCCCCTATGTAATATGCAACAAAACTGGTCACTAATACAGTATGTCTTCGTTATATGGACTAAATGTTTAATGGGACACGCCTATAGAGGTGCAAGGCCTGGCAAGCAGACATGTGAGCTGGAAGGGAGATACAGTGGGTGGAGGATCTGTAGAGTGCGTGCATAACCCCCCGAGGCCTATGGCTTCACCCTAATCACCTATTACACGTTTGATGCTATATGCACCATCTATGGATGGGCAAGAAAGGGAGCTTGAACAATCCAAGGATCTCATGCAAGTAAGTAATGACAATGCCACACAGGCTGGTCTTCTTATTGGAAATATCACAAATGGGTTTATAAGAGGCAGTAGCATTGACCGAGCTAAGCCACTTTCTTGGTAAGTTGGATACGAAATTTGTTTTGTATTCCCCTCTTAATCTTGTACCACACACAAGAAACCCAATTCATTTTAGCCTTTCCAGATAAAGTACCAAATATGTACTGCACTTGCATCAGTCATGACGTAGTGTATGGTATATAAAAAAAAATTCCTTACCATAGTAATATTGTTTCTTCCAGGGGATCCCTCTGTATGCTTGACATATGCAGTATTGCCAGCTGGGTTTAGCTGCTCTGGAGGTGGTGCCTATACTAATGATGGCAGGGCATTAGCCAATCAGAAAGCGCTAGGAGACTGCTGCCTGTAGATGCTGCTAGTGAGTCAAATTCATTTCGAAGCCTATGGAGCAAAAGGCCCCAACCCCTAACCCCATTCCAAAGTAATAAAAAAAAAAAAATATGGAAAAAAGAAAAGGAAAAAAACAAACTGCCTAAGGCAAACTATGTACAATATGTTGAACTGTGAAAACATCACACCAAACTTGCCTCTCAGTAAGAATCTGGCCTGTAATAAGGACTGCAGAACTGTCAATAAGAAGGTTATGTGAGGGGAGGATGGGTTGGAGGTCAAGCATACTGAGGGACCCCCTGGAAGAAACAATATTACTACAGTAAGTAATTTTTTCTTCTCACCCCAGGAATTCCTCAGTATGCTTGACATACCCAGATTGCAAAGCAGTGTAGTTGGGAGTTGGGAACACAGCCTACTTTGGAAACAGGTTTTGCAGGACTGCAGTGCCAAATCTGGCATCAGATCTGGACTGTATTATCCAGGTAGTAGTGCTTTGTGAAAGTATCTGCAGTCTTCCAAGTCGCTGTTTTGCAGATATCCAGTAAAGGTACGTCCCTCTGTGCTGCCACTGAGGCTGCAGTGCCCCTGGTGGAATGGGCTCTTAGGCCTTGAGGTGGCTGTCTGCCACCCTAACTGTAACATAACTGGATGCAAGAGACTAACCATCAAGAGATAGTCTCTCAGAAGCTGGCCTGCCCTTGCCACCCCACCACACTTAGTATGCTCCAGGCAGTAGGTCAATGCCCTTTTCACATCCAGGCTGTGGAGCCTTCACTCACCAGGGGTGGATTTGTCTGTGAAAAAGACAGGAAGTGTTGTGGATTGGCTGAGGTGAAATTCAGACACCACTTTGGGAAGGAATGTTCTCTTCAATTCTGAGAACTACTTTATCCCTGGGGAAGATGACGTAGTTATGTTCAGTGCAGAGAGCTTGCAGCTCTGAAATTCTCCTGGCAGAAGTGATGACCACTAGGACTTCTGTTTTCCAAGTGACATACTTTAGGTCTGCTGTAGCCATAGGTTCGAATGGGGCAGACATCAACTTGGCTATATACAGGTTCAAGTTCCCAGGGGTGGGGGGGAGAGGGGACAGTTTCCCTAAGTGGAGGTTGAAGGTGCGGCAGGCCCTTAAAGAACGTCTTGAAAATGGGGTGAGAAAATTACAGATTTCTCTTTGCCTGCTGAAATGGCTGCCAGGTGGACTTTCAGGGACGAGGCCCTAAGGCCTGAGGCTGGCAGATGAACCAAGTAATCCAGTATAGAGGGCAGGCTAGACTGCAAAGGGTCAATCTGCCTGGCCTAACACCAGAAAGAGAACCTCTTCCATTTGGAAGTGTGGGCCATTTGGAAGTGTGGGTCTTTTGGAAGTGTGGGTCTTTTTGGTACTAGGTGTTTTAGCTAATCTAAGGATTTGGAGGACCTGTTCTGAATAATGAGAGTCAGGGAACTCTAACTCTTGAAGTAACAAACTTTGAGATGAAGGGATTTTATGCTGGGGTATGTTACCCCTGTCTGAAGCACAGTCAGGAGACTGTGGCTCGAAGGTAGGCGAATGGGCCATCTGGCCGACGGGGTGAGGAGCAGAGAGCACCATGGCTGCCTTGCCCAGTCTGGAGCCACCAGGATCATAGTTGCCAGCTGTCTCCTGAGCTTGAGAAGTACTCTGAGAATCGGGAAAAGGTGGAAAAGCATAAAGGAACCTTACTTTCCAGTTGAGGGACAGGGCATCTACTGGCACTGTGCCCAGTGCTGGAGGCCTGCAGCAGTAAAGGGGGATCTGGTGATTGTGTTTGGAGGCAAAGAGATCTATCTCTGGAGTGCCCCACCTCCTGAAGACTGTTGCCAACACTTGTCTATTTAGGGTCCACTCATGACGGCCCTGACTGATGCAGCTCAGGGAGTCTGCCAGCACATTGCCCTTGCCTGGCAGGGGGATGGCAGTTAGTTGCGTGTCCAGGGAGTAAGCCAGGAGCCAGATCTTTATGGCTTCTGAGCAGAGCTTTGAGGATCTTGTGCTCTCTTGCTTGCTGATGTAAAACATGGTGGTGGTGTCTGTCCTGATTTGGACAGACTGGCCCTTGAGCTGGGGGGCAAAGGCTTTTATGGCTAGGTACAAAGCTCCGCGTTTGAGAAGGTTTATGCGCCACCTGGACTCTCAGAGACCACACCCCGCTTACTGAATGGTCTGCCTGGTGTGCTCCCCATCCCAGAAGGGAGGTGTTTGAGGTGCGTAACTTGGACGGTTTCTTCAGTTGGAAGGGAATTCCTTCTCCGAGATTGTGACCGTCTTTCCACCGGTCCGAGGCTTGTAGGAGAGTCTCGGTGACTGGAATCAGCTTTGACAGTGAATCTCTTTTCTGAGACCAATGAGCTTTCAGATGGTACTGGATGTCCCTCATTTGGAACATGGCATCTTGGACTACCACTGTAGTGGAGGCCATGTGGCCTAGGAGCCTGAGAAAGTATCTGGCTGGCCTTGGCTGGCCGAGGACAAATGATTTTGCCAGGGTCTGGAGGTTTTCTACTCTATCTAGAGGAAGCAGAGCTTTTCCTTGCTCAGTGTCCAGCTCCACTCCTATAAATTCCAGAAGCTGGACTGGCTCCATGTGAGACTTCTCTGTGTTGATCAGAAACCCCAGTGATTCTAGGGTGAGCTGAGTGAGTTGCACAGAGTCTCTGAGGTGACTTCTCTACAATGAGCCCGTCATCCAGGTAAGGGAAGACAGAAACCTCCGGTCTTTTTAGGTGGGCTGCAACTACTGTGAGGCACTTTGTGAAGACCCTGGAAATACTGCAAATTAGTAATGGCCTGAGGGCAGTCTGAATCAGAGATACTTTCCGTGAGAGGGCTGGATTGGGATGTGAAAGTAGGCGTCTCTGGCTAGCCTCCCTAGACCTCAGTCTCTCTGTTTTAAGGAGGGGATCACCACTGACAGGGTAATCATTTTGAATTTGGGATTCAGCAGGTGCTTGTTTAAGTACCTGAGGTCTAGAATGGGTCGTCAGTCCCCTTTTTTCTTTTGGGTGAGACAGTATCTTGAATAGAGGCCTTTTCCCCACTGGGAAGGAGGTACTCTCTATTGCATTTGCTAACAGAAGAGACTTGACCTCTAACGCCAACAAAATCTTTCCTGTGGGAATTAGAGGCTTGAAACTTCTGCTTCCATGCTATGTGGGGAATTTCCTCAAGTGCAGTGTGAGTCCCTGACCCACCACCTCCAGCACCTACTTGCCTGTGGTGATGAGCTACCACTGGTAGAGGTAGTGGGTCAACCTTCCTCCTACTGGGAGAGCAGAGGTGACCTGGACATTCCCATCAGGGTTTATTTGGACTGGGCCTTAGGCAAGGGGCAGGGGCAGTACGCTTTGGGCCCTTCTACCTCGTCCTCTAAAAAAGCATCTCATTTGGGAGTAGTCCATGGGCACGGGATAGAAGATTCTGGGGTAGTAACACCTGCCTCTGCCTCCTCTTGCTTGGGGTTTGTGAGAAGTGGAAGCCTTCTCTTTAGCTGAACTGCTCTTGTAGGTGGTTTTGTATTCCTCCATCTTTTTCATGTATGCCTCTGTTTTGTCCCCAAAGAGAGAACTGGTCTCACAGGGGAAATACATGGCTTTAGTTAGAGTATCTTGAGAGAGATTAGTAATTCTTAACCAAGCAAACCTGTTAAGGGAAATGGCTTGTGCCACAGATCTGGAGGCAGCGTCATTTGCGTCTATTGCCACATGAAACTGGTATTTTGTAGCCTCCAAAGTGGTTTTGACAGTTTCCGCCAGGTCCTGAGCAATGCTGTCAGGAGCCTTCTGACCAATAGCCAGGACTGAATTCCACAAAGCCTTTTGGTACTGTATACACCATGTAAGTAGAAAAGCATAACATGCCCATGGTGTCCAGTTTTCCGGACTCTATCAGGAGGCTGAGTGGAAAGGGGCACATTAGCCTTGTCACAGGCTGTAGCCTGTACCACTCCTTCGTGGTCAGGGTGGAGTGCAGAGGTACTCAGCATTAACTTTCTCTAACTGGTACTTCTTTATTTTCTTATCCATCCCAGGAATGGAAGTGCAATTCTGGAGTTATTTAAAGGCTGCCCTGTGAAGGGATTTATGAACAGGGAGTAGCAGCTTTCTGGGAGGAGGGAGACCCATCATATCTAGAAAGTCCGACTCCTCATCCTTCTCAATAGTGTTCTGCATGGAGAGGTCTAGTGCTGGACTAATGTGTAATGGGAGGAAAAATCCTCCTGACCATGTGAAAGGGAGCCAAATTCCTGGTCAGGGGACACAGCAGGTTCTATGCCTTCCTCCTCTTCCTCATTGCCTTTCTCAAAATAAAAAACCCTGGCCTTGGTCAGGGTCTGTGGGAACAGGAGTGGAAGGACCACCTGGGGCACTGAGTGCACTTACTTCTGTGAATCTGTTTTTCTCATTTGTCTCATGTCCGGAAATGTTTCAAGTTTGCCGTTTTCTGTTGCTTATGAATTACTGCTGTAGCTGATGTCTTTTTATCTCTATGACCCAAAATGATTCAAATTCTGCTGGATCTGTTTGTTTTCGAATTATTATTTGTAACTGATGTCTTTTGGTGGAAAATGTATGTACTCTATCCCTGAGTCATATTCTAGAAACGAGCCTTGGCTCAGTGTGCTTATACCGGTTTAACAAATGTTTAAATAAAATAAAAATAAACTGCCCACCGCTTGAAAAGTTTGGTAAAGTCGCCAAGCCTTTGCCAACTCCTCAGGAGAAGGCATATTTTGTTGTGTCACTGGTGTCTCCCTTTGCTCTTCAGCAGGAGAGAAAGTAATATGCTTTTCCTTTCAGAAACCTGCTCAGAATGTTTTGTTTGGCTTGGCCTGAATTGTTTTTATCAGACTTATTTTCTAGGGGGTCCTTAAGAGAACCTATTTTTAGATTTGAGAGGAGGACCACTCTTCGAAAGGCTTATTAGAGGATGCAGCAGACTGAAAAGCATTAATTTCCAATCTTGTTGCTCTTTTCTTAACTCTTTTAGAGCAAAATTAAGTGCAATGTTCACAGTTATGTTCTGGACCTAAACAACTTCAACAAAGATTGTGGCCGTCTGCCTTGGTCATGATTTTAAAACACTTAATGCAACTTTTAAAACCTGTTGGTCCAGTTCGCTTTTTAGGTATATCTGACATAGCTCAGTAGCAAGGCTATAAATGGGCAGACTAGGTGGGCCATGTAGGTCCTTATCTGCCAACACTATGCATGTATGTATATGTAACAAAAGCGTCAGAATAGAAAATATGCGGCTCCCAATAGGGAAAATATATAAAATTGTACTCGGTTCCAAAACACGATGGAACCGTGAGAAATGGTTCCAAAGTACACAAAATAAAGAAACAAGTAATGTAAAAGAAGGGAACTGATATAAAACTAAAGTTAAAATGTCAAAAATGGCAATTTATTTACCAAAGAAAGTGATATTTTCCAGTCAGGAGAAAAGCGCGGAAACCATGGTGAAAACCCCCGTTAGGGAAGATTTTTCGGTTCCTAGGAACTGAGAAAAAAAAAAAAAAGAGAGAGAAACTACTAAACTAAAAAGACTAAAGGCAGCAGAAACTACACAAATAAAACAACTTTACTAAAAATACATTTCTTCAAGCAATGAGAAATAGAGAGCAGTCCAGGGCCAACTGTTCCAAGGGGCGGAGAAATGAATCTGACTCACCAGTAGCAGCACCTACAGGCAGCAGTCTCCTAGCGTTTTCTGACCGGCTAATGCCATGCCATCTTTAGCATAGGCACCACATCCGGGGCAGCTGAACCCAGCTGACAATACTACATACGTCAAGCATATGAAGAGATTCCTGGAGTAAGAAAATATAAATAAAAAGTAAAAAAAGGAACATACAGTTAAGAAAAGAGGAGACAAAAAAACACACATACAAAAAAACAAACTCACTAAGTTGTTCTACCAATTTGAACAGATGTAATTAAGCAAATAAAACCACAAAGAGCAAAATTCTACATTTGTTTTATTTTAAAAGATTATCAGAAATTTCAACCACTATATTGTATTATTCTCACTGCACAGAAGATCCAAAAGAGATATTCCCCTACTTTTGTACAATATATCGAGTCTATGATTTATACTCACTAGAGGTTTCTCTTGATATAAATATTGTAAAATACAGAAATGCAACTCACAGCTAATCTCAGTACCCTCCACCTGATTTAATATCAATGTTTTAAAGAGCTAGTGTAACCAAAACAGACAGGAAAATAATACAAATTTCAAGAAGCAGTCAGTTGTAACTTTTTATTTCTGAAGTATTTTTTTTCATTAGAAAGTTTTTATGTGAAAATATTGTGCTGGATGTATGGAATAGCTCTCAGCCTGACGGACAACATATCTGTCTCTGGTCCCCTACTATTTCATCAGCATTGCGATGTAATCGGTAATGACATCAGAGATGACTGACATGGCAAGTACTGAGTGGCTGTTTCTAAGCAGCAGTGATGTCAAAATCAGTGAGATCACAATACTGATGATGTAATGTATGGAACAGGGCTAGATATGTCAACTGCCAGACACAGTACACTGTTCCACACACCACACCTACTAACATCAGGTAAACAATGTTCTAATTAACCAAAGGGAAAAGAAAAAAGTACCTTACATATAAACGGTAATGACTGACTGCTTTTAAATACAAATGTTAGTTTGTGGCCAGAGTCCTCTGGAGCATCCGCCCTTATCCCACAGTGTCCCCTCCCCCCAAACCTCCATAGCCACCGACCACCCTGGCCTGCACCCACAAGGTGGGGCCACCAAGACGACCCTCCCCTGCAGAAACACATCCAGGTTACCGGCGGCCCTGGGCTACTATCAAGTGGAACTGGAATTTTAAGGCACCAACAAAACTGTCTTCTACAAACCCAATAATACAGGCCTCTGGTTTAAAGTAAAAACCCCAGGCCCCGTGATCTCTTTCAGCCTCTAGCTGCAATCTGACCCAGCACATCTTAACTCGGAGCATTCCCAAAAGATACAAGATCTCAAACCAGGTGACTGATTTTTTACACCTAAGACAAGTAAAACTTTCACTTCACTCTGTAGTACAATATGAATTAAGAATGCAAAATTGTGTTTTTTTATGATGACTGTCGAGTGTAAGGTAGGCGTGGCAATCCTTCCACAGATCTGGCCAATTTAAAGAGTTAACTGGGAGTATGAGTTCATTAAACCATCATGCCTCCTAAGAGTCTCTCTAGTGGCGAAATGCTGTTGTACAATAAATAACTGTACATTAGTTCTGCAGTGTTTCTCAGTACTGAGGTCTAGAAGCTCTAATAATCTGTTCAAGAACATATGTATACCTACATTTAATTGAAAAATCTTGTAGGTAACCTTGGAGACTTGGTATAAAATTGGGGAGTTCAGAATTGGGTAATTTGTATCTAATGTATCTTTTAAGATGAATTGATATCATACCATTCTTGTTAATGAACAAACAAAATTCACTTACACCTCTTCCCATCCATGAGGAAATAAAACGGAGCGTACCTGCCTATTGTAAAATGTAGGTTGCCCCATAGGAGTCGTCTCCCATATGCCCTCCATTTCCCACAGAGTAGTTCTCTACATGGATCCAGTAATTTGGGATTTTGTCTGTCACAGATGGTATTACAGAACTCCGAGTACTGTTACACAGAAACATAGAAAACAATGGCAGAGAAAGACCACTGGTCCATTCAGTCTGCCCATAAAACCATAACAAACCCAGGACCTATTGTCCATACAGGGTTGTAACCCACACTATCCACTCCCATGCTCCCAACCCTACTGCTACCACCCTGAGCAACCACTAAGCCAAGCACACAAAGACAGCTGAGGCATCTTTGTCAGTGTGTCCCCCGTAGCACTACTCACTAGTGGCACTGGGCATCCTGAAGCAGTGGCCCCTGTTGTGTTTTTCAACCATTAAGCCCTTCACTCTGTCCCAGCAATGTCAGAAGCCACTGATAGTTCTGGTGCCCATTACAACAGCTGGCAGACAGCTCCACTGCTCCACCACCCCTTTTGTAAAGTAAAACATTCTCACTTCCCTCTTAAATTTGTTTCCACTTGTACCCCACCTGTTCTTGATCCACTACTTATGCTAAGCAGTTCCTTGCAGTTTACCTTGCTAATTCCTTTCAGGTACGTGACGGTCTCCATCATGTCTGCCCTCACTTGTCTGGCCTCCTGCGAGTACATGCTCAGTGCCTTGAGACAATCCTCATAAGATCTGCCCTGTTGGCGCTGAATTATTTTTGCAACCCTACGTTGCACTGTCTCCAGCCTGTCCTTATCTTTCATTAGGTGAGGACTCCAGAATAAGACACAGTACTCTAGGTGGGGCCTCACCAGTGATCTAGAGAGAGGTACTAATACCTCCTTCCTTCTGTTGTCAATACCCCCTTCATATACATCCAGAATCCTGTCTGCTTACTATAAGCGGGAGGGTGAGGATCTTTAGGCGGACTCGGGGCTTTTGATTAGCCCGTACGAATTTTGCTATTAGGCGGTTTATTTCTTGGAAAGTTTTTAGCAGAATGTATATAGGAATATTTTGAAATAAATACAGAGCCCTCGGGAGTATAATCATTCTAATCAAGTCTATTCTTTTGGTTAAACCAAGGGGTAAGGATGCCCAAGACTGTAGGTCCGATTTCAGTGGGGCAACAAAGGGGTATAATTATGTTTATAATATGTTGTAGGTGACTGGGGTATGTATATTCCCAGATATTTCAGTTTTTGCAGGCTCCACCTGCCTAGGATGCTATCCAATATGTCCGGTGAAGGAGTGTAATGAAAGGTGAGTATTTCTGTTTCGGTCAGATTTAGCTTGTATCCTGACACCAAGCCAAAAGAGTCGGGCATTTGTTTTACCCGCGGAAAGTGACTGCTCCTATGGTTTTATTTTGGCTAAAATGATCTAATCTTGTTTTGAAAATGTCCAAAGAAGAATTATTTACTACTGTTTCTGGAAGGGTATTGCAGTGCGGGATTACCCTTTGACTAAACCAGAGTTTCCATTTGAGTAGATTCCATCTCTGTTGTTTTAATCGTAGTTCATGTGTTCTAGCATTATATTTCTTCTGTTTAATTTCCAGACCTAGATAATTTCTGAGTTTGTGATCCTGAAAAGCCTTGTATAACTAGGATCATATCACCCCTCCAACATTTGTATGCAAGTGAATACAAATTTAATGCCGTCATCCTTTCCTCATATGGTTTTCCCCCCCAACCCCTGTACTGCTCTAGTGGCTCTCCTCTGTACTCTTTTCAGTCTTTCAACTTCTCCTTTTTTGTACGGTGCCCAAACTTGAGAGCAATACTAAAGCTGTGTCCTCACCAGCACCCCATACAATGGCATTAAAACCTCTCTACTTCTGCTTTCAATGTGCCTAAGGATGCAACTGAGTGTCTTATTTGCTTTCCTTATAGTCTGATCGCAGTATGATCCAAAGGTAAGGTCGTTTTTATGTTGGCTCGCGCATGCACAGCCAACATATTGTGGTAGTAGCAGATTTGGAGGCGCTGTCACTGTTGTGCGAATGCAGGGCACGCATCAGTAGGTGCGTCCCTCATTCCCCAATCAGCCTGCATGCCGCCGCCACATCATGCATACTTCATGTGGCAATCACATCAAACCAAAGGTCCACTGCAATGCGAGCAAAGCTCGACATATGCAGCGGACCTCCCAAAGTGCTTTCCCTGGTGATGAAAAAAGATTAACGTGGCGGCACACTGCCTGCCATACTGCCGACTTCCGGGGTGCCCAATCCCCCTGTCAGCATGCCCTGCCCCAATGTATGTGCCGACAGGGGAGCCCTCCCGCCAGCATAATGCACCCCTCATTTGTTATGTGCCGAGGGGTGCCCAATCCCCTCGGCTCTTGCCCCCACCCCACCCCACCCCCGCTGTTTGCCGACAGGTGCCCAATCCCCCATCGGCTACAGCATCCTCTAAAAAAAATTTAGGTGGCACACTGGGAGCCCACCCCAGCGTACAAATTGCTCTGAAAAACAGAAACAGTCCTGCAAGTTGTTTTTTTTTTTTTTTTTAAACCCTGTGAAAAGAGAAACAGTCCTCACCGCCTCCCTGCCCCCTCCCTCGACCACCCACTGCACACCCTGCCTCCCCACACCCCCACTCTCACCCATACTTACCTCCGGAGTCTGACGCAAAAATCTTCGGTGGACTGGGAACACGTCTGCACTCTTTAAAGCCAACTGCAAACTGAGGAAATGCCGGCAAGCTGTATAATGAAATAAAATTTTTTTTTTTTTCAACTTTGATGCATATCTCAGGCAGTTTTTGGAATTTTGGATCAAATTTTCAACATGGGGTTTTTGGGACCCCTCCTCATGAATTCTGGCACTGTCATGGCGTTAATCGGCCCCGAAAGGTGATTTCTGCGGTCACTGTGCAAAATCACCTTTCGGGACTGATTACCGAAACGACAGTGCCAGTGTTCATGAGGTGGGCTCTCAAAAAGCCTATGTTGCAAATTTAGTGGAAAAAATCCCAAAAATGACTATTTTACAAGCCTGTGTTATGCAGTTTCCACACATGCTCGTAACTTCGTGAATGTGTAATGTTTTCACTCCAGATTTTCAAAATTGGCATTTTTCCACACCTCCTTATGAACAGTACAGCTGTCATTTTACATATCCTGGCCGAAATGTGTTTTCGCACATCCGGCACAAATAGCACGGTCGCTGCAGGAAATCAGTTTTCGGGACAGTTTCAGGAAATGACGGTGACACTGTTCATGTGCAGAAGTCCTAAAATGCCTATGTTGAAAATCTGGTGACAAAATTCCATAAAATTACTCTGTTACAAGTGTGGCGTTGTGCAGTTTCCACGCACCCCTGTAACTTCACAAATTTGCACCATTTTCATGCCACATTTGCAACACTGGCATTTTTTAGACCACCTTATGAACAGTACAGCTGTCATTTTTCACATCCTGCCCTAAATTAGTTTTTCGCACCCTTGGTGCACAATGGCATGGTCACTGTGCGAAATCAACGTTTCAGACGCATTAACAGAATCACACTGCCACTGTTCATGAGGGGAGGTCATAAAATGCCTATGTTAAAGATCTGGTTAAAAAAATCCCAAAAATAATTGGGTTACTGACGTGTGTTGCACAGTTTCTATGCATGCTCATACCTTCACCAATTTTTCATATTTTCTCTCCAGATTTTCAACGTTGCCGTGTTTTTACATCTCCTCATGAACAATACAGTTGTCATGTTCCACATCCTGCCCAAAATGTGTTTTTGACCCTGTGTCGCTAAATGGCATAGTCGCTGCGCAAAACCACCTTTCAGCTAACAAACTGATACTGCCGCTTTTCATGAGGTGGGCTCACAAAAAGCCCATGTTGAAAATTTGGAGTGAAAATACCAACACACGCCTACAGTGTTAGGGTTTCCAACTGTAGCACCCCACCCTGTAGAGACTGACAGGCGACAGGGGTGTGACTTGGGATCATCGGCTGTAATGCTCACGCCATTCCACCCCCAACCCCACCCTGCAGCCAGTGACAGGCATTGTGGGGTGCCTTGCACTGTTCGGCCACAAAGTTCACCTCATTCTCCTATACTGCACCCACCTCAGCGTATTTCCTTATGGAATGGGGTAAGTATAATGCCCAAAGACCCCAAAGCACATCACGACACTTGTCAGTGTCTACAGGATAGGGTGAGGTACAATGCCATGAGCGTTACAGCTGATGACCCAAAGGCACACCCCAATGCCTGTCAGTCTCTACAGGGTGGGGGTGAGTTTGTCATCACTTCAATACTTCACTGCCATTCCTATTATGTGTCTAACTCCAGCACTACCAATGCCAATGCCAGCAAGACAACATCTGGCATTGACAAATGCTCGTTAATAATTACCCCCCCCGTCCCTTTCTTCTGCAGATAATTTAAGTATTTCATTACGGATACTATATTGTAGCTCTGGATTCTTTGTACCCATGTGTAAAACAATACATTTATCCCCATTTACTTTTAATTTGCACTTTTTAGTCTACTCCTCAATATAGTTGAAGGAATCTTGTAACTTAACCTGATCCTGTACTGAATTTACAACTGTACCCACTCGACAATCGTCAGCAAGTTCTGTTACATAGATACATACATAGATACATAGACAGTGTCGGCAGATAAGGGCCTATGGCCCACCCAGTCTGCCCATTTAAGTTTGTAAATTCAGTTTATGTTTTCCAGGAAGTCTGTTGCCCCTTACCCCTGACCTCCAGAATTCCTTTATGTCTATCCCATGCATTCTTAAATCCCGTGATTGTTTCAGCCCCCACCACTTCCTCTGGCAGGGTGTTCCACTTGTCCACCACCGCTCTGTGAAGAAATTCTTGCTCACATTTCCTCTGAATCATCCTCCCTCCAACTTCATCCCATGCCCTCTAGTCCTGGAACATCTTTTTCGCTTAAAAATAGTGCATTCCTGCACCCTGTTCCTCCCTGTAAGATATTTGTATGTCTCTATCATATCCCCTCTCCTCCTCTCCTCCAGGAGTACATGTTCAGTGCCTTCAACCTGTCCTCATAGGACTTGTGATGCAATCCATGCACCATCTTTGTTGCCCTCCTCTGAACCTTCTCTACCTGTCTATGTCCTTGCATAGGTAAGGTCTCCAGAACTGCACAGTGTACTCCAGATGTGGCCTCACTAGTGTCTTGTATAGTGGAATTATGACCTCCCTTTTCCTGCTGGTGATGCCCCTGCCTATGCATCCCAGCATCCTATTTGCTTTACCTGCTGCCTTGTCACACTGTTTCCTGCCTTGAGGTCATCAGAGATGATAACCCAAGATCCCTTTCCTGCTTGGTGCATGCTATAGCCTCACCCCCAACTGATATATTGTGCCAGGGTTTTTGTGCCCCATATGCATTATCTTGCACTTCCTTGCATTGAATTTCAACTGCCAAACCCTGACCATTCTTCAAGTTTCTGCAGGTCCCTTCTCATTCTGTCTACACCTCTGGTGTCTACTCTGTTACAGAGCTTTGTGTCATCAGAACAGTGAAATTCTGCCTTCTAGGTCCTCGTAATGTCACTGATGAAGATACTGAATAGTGCCGGTCCCAGCACTGATCCCTGTGGTACCCCACTGGTCACTCTTCCCTCTGTGGAGTGACAGCTATTTACCACCACCCTCTGTGTCCTGCTGCCCAGCCAGTTACCTACCCACCGCACTACTGTCCTGCCCACACCCATATTCCCCAGTTTGTGCAATAGTCTTCTATGTGGCACAGTGTCAAAGGCCTTGCTGAAGTCCAGATAGGCCATGTCCACTCCCGATCCACCTCCCTAGTCACCCAGTCAAAAATTCAATGAGGTTGGTCTGACATGACCTTCCCTGGTGAAACCATGCTGCCTTGGGTCCTGTAGTCCATTGACAACCAGATGTTCCACCAATCTCCTTCAGTAGTGCTTCCATGATCTTCCCCACTACCGAGGTGAGGCTGACTGGTTTGTAGTTCCGCTTCCTCTTTGTTCCCACTTTTGTATAAGGGGACTACATCTGCTATCCTCCAGTCTTTGGGTACCTCCCTGTTTCTAGTGATCGGCTAAACAGGATAGCAAGAGGTTCAGCCACCACCTCTCTTAGTTCTTTAAGGATCCTGGGTGCACCCCATCTGGCCCCATTGCTTTATCAACTCTTATTACTTCCAGTTCCTTCAGGACCCTTTCTTGTGTAAAGGGACTTGTGTCCATTTCTGCACCATTCTCACCCTTGTACTCCATTCAGACCCATTACCCTCCTCTTCCTCAGTAAAGACTGGGCAGAAATACCTGTTCAATATGTCAGCTTTACTGTTGTCATCCTCCACACAGCCCCCATCCTCCCCCTTCAGTCTCACTATCTCTCCCTTTGCCTTTCTTTTTTCACTTATGTACCTGTAAAAGGTTTTGTCCCCTCTACCCACTGATTTTGCAATGTGTTCTTCTGTCTGAGCTTTGGCTTCCCTTACTGACCTCCCTGCCTCCCTTTGCTTCTCCTGGTACTTCTCCCTATCCCCTTCTGCCTGTGTCTTTTTGTATTGCCTGAATGCAATCTTTTTGGCTTTCACTTTCTTTGCTACCTCTTTGGAAAACCATAATGGTCTCCTCTTCCTTTTCCTTTTGCTAACCTGCTTAATTCATATGTTGCTCTTGTAATCCCCATTTTAAATACTTCCCACTGTTCCTCAACCCCTGATTCCGCCCCATTCCTTAATGCCTCTTTCAAGTATCTCCCATTTTCTCAAAGTTTGCCCCCTAAATCCAGGATACGTGTTTTGTGTGGTTTGGTTCTGCTCTTCTGTGATTTCAAACCACAGTGACTGGTGGTCACTGTTCCCCAGGTGCTCCCCCACTCTTACCCCATCACACTGTCCCTGTTTGTGAGCACAAGGTCCAGTATTGCCTTCTGCCAGTTGGTTCCATGACCAGTTGCTTGAGGAAGGCACCCTGAAGGGAGTCCAGGATAAATCTGCTCCTAGTTGATGCTGCTGCTGGGATGCTCCAGTCCACGTCTGGAATATTGAAGTCTCCAACCAGTACTACCTCACCCTTGTCTGCCATCCTCTGGATGGCTAGCATCAGCTCCCTATCTGTTTCTTCCTCCTGGGCTGGTGGTCTATAGACCACACCTGTGCGGATCACCTGTTACCCAGATATTTTCAGTATTACACTGTGGTGATATATATTTCTTTTCTTTTTTATTTTATTTAGGTTTTGTTGACCGGGTAAGTGCACTAGACAAATCCTGCCTATTTTCAGGCACGACCCAGGGTAGGGGGATACAGATGAATGCCAACTGACCTTGAACCAGATCAAGCTGTTGGTGGTATTTTTAGTGAAGTGTGTGTGTATATATATATATATATATATACACACACACACCACGCGTGTGTGTGTGTGTGTGTGTGTGTGTGTATTAAACAGGGTCCTAACATGGATCCCTGGGGACCCCACTTGTCACAGATATCCAGTCAGATAACACAGTGCACCAGAAGACATACAAAGAGAGATTAAAGAAGCTTGTAACACGGCATTATGGACAGCCGTGCCAGGGAGCCCCGCAATAGGCGCAACGCCGTCACGTGGTGCAGGAGCAACACGGCATTGTGAGCCGATAATGCCGTGTTGGTGTTGTAGGAAGCACGTTCACGAGCCCAACTCGGCACTATTTCTCATAATGCCGTCTTGGGTTTGCGCGTTCCCGAGCCCAACACGCCATTATCGTGTCATAATGCTGTGCTGCTCCTGTAGTGGCCACGCCAGCCAGAGGACGGCAAGTAGCGCTGTGGGCGGGTAGTGGGTATCCCTCCGAACGGGGCATAGAGGCTGCAAGCAGGGGGAGTGCCATGGGCGTCTGCAGGGGGTAGAGTTAGTCAGCACACACAGAGGCAGACACACACGGAGAGAGTCGCAGGGAGTGTAGTGAGAAGGCACATGGATGTGGAGTTTCGTTTAAGCAACGGCGTGGTCCAAGAAGCACACCACGTGACGCACCCGGTATGCAAATTAGGCACTCCACAGCGGAGTACAACTCAGGAGAACGGCAACTGCAGACCTCCGAGTCAGGCTGTGACGCGAACAGCCGCTCCGTACCATGGGAGACTTCAGCAGAATGCCAGACTTACAAGAATCTCCTTCTGCAGCCATACCTGTTTTCAGACACATCGGTATGTAACAGAGCAGTGTAATCGCATGTCAGAGTAAGAATAAAGTCTACGAAAATTGCCTTAGTCTCCGGTGCCTTTCTTGCTAATCAGTCTCTAGTCTGCTTGCCCTACTACACATCGAGCTTGTCCATGTTACAAGAACATTAATCACCGGCAGAGGAGTGCTCTACCGGTGATTAATGCCCGCGAGGGGTTGAGCCCTCGTGCAACAACGCCCCCCCAGCGGGCATTAATCACCGGTAGAGCCCTCCTCTGCCGGTGATTAATGCTTACTTAATATGTATACACTCGAGGAGAAGAGGGAGAGGGGGGACATGATAGAAACTGTCAAGTACATCAAGGGAATCAACAGAGTCCAAGATGATAGCATCTTTCAGAAAAAAAAGAGATGTGCAAGAACAAGGGGGCACAATCTGAAGATAAAGGTGGATGGCTCAAAGGTAATGTGAGGAAGTATTTTTTCATGGAGAGGGTTGTGGATAATGGAACAGCCTTCCTGTGGAGGTAGTGGACTAAAAAACAGTGGGGGAATTCAAGAATGCATGGGACAGACATAAGGCAATTCTAGTGGGGGGTAGGAGGAAGTAGGCTGTTGGTTAACTAGGATCTGCAGCCTATGCATTGGGTAGGGAAATGGGCAGACTAGGTGGGCCAAGCGATCCTTATCTGCCGTCAAATTCTATGTTTCTACGTTTCTACTCCATTTATTGTAACCCTCTCAACAATTGTCAGCAAATTTTGTTACCCAGATATTTTCAGTATTACACTATAGTGATGATATATATAAATTAAACAAACAGGGTCCTAAGATGGATCCATGGTGGACCCCACTTGTCACAGATATCCAGTCAGATAACACTCCATTTATTGTAACCCTCTGTCTTCTACCATCCAACCAAGCTCTTATCCAGTTTATGATGCTATTTTGAATATTAATTGCATAAAGTGAATCAATTAATTCACGATGTGGAAGTTTGTTGAAGGCCTTGGAAAAGTCCAACTGTACCACATCAACAGAATTTCCTGTATCCAAGGCCATGCTCACTTTTTTTTTTTTCTCTTTATGCCCCCTTCTCTCTCCACAGTACTCCTTCTTCAGGAGTCTCCAGTGGCCTTGTTCATCTCTGCTCCTCTGACCGGCGACCAGCACAGTCCATCCCCCCACGGAGCCTTGGTTATACCCCCCAGGCAGGCACAGGGTGAGGTCCTTACACCCCGACATCTGTATTTCGTCAGGGATGCTGGTGCTGGTGCCGTAGGGGCACTGGAGATCGGGGCCGGGAGTGCCGTCTACTGGGAGCACCACAGAGTGTTTTTCCTGGTTTTTCTGGTGCCCTCCCCTGAGGACGTAGGCACGCAAGGGAAGCCATGGTGTGGAGCACGTAATGACGTGCAGTCACTTCCGGCCTACATCCTCCCCTCCCACTGACTGTCCCAGGTGGCAGTAGAGTAGCGGGAGAGGCATCCCTCCCCTCTCTGGAGAAGGAGAGCGGCCAATAAGCGCTTGATCCTCCCCCCGCCAGCCCTCCAGTTACCTGAGTCCGTTCCCGAACCCGGGTCGCTGGTGCTGCAAGCGGTAATCCTACCGCTGCGATGGTGGGCCGGCCTCACATGCTCACTTTTCACAAAAATGAAGGAAGATTTGTCTGGCATGATCTTGCTTTTGTGAACCCATGTTGATTTGGATCCAATTGCTGTTTCTCATTTAACTGGGAATGAATATGATCTTTTATTACGCCCTCTAGTACTTTGCCCAACACCGAAGTCAGGCTCACTGATCTATAATTTTCAGGGGAATCCTTTATTCCTTTATAATAACTGGCCAGCAATTTTTTTCTATCGGCTGAGCCAGTTATAATTTGCCATTATAACCCGCGGGTTATAATGGCAAACACGCTACTATCATTAATCGAGAACAGCTTACCCTGATTGGCTGTTCATGTCTTACTGGGCTGGCTACCACTGTGTGAGCAAACATGGCGAATTCTTTATCCGATAGCGAGGTGCCGCCAGACCGAAAGTACTCGTCTTTTTTTAAATAAAAATAAAACAGTTAAGCGAATATCTGGTTGATTGCGCCATTCGAAAACCGTAGAAGACAACTGCCATGAACAACGGCTCATACCTCGCTCCTTGAGGTAAGACGATCGCGATTTCAAACACAGAACTTTGGCCAAAGTAAAAAAAAAAAAAAACACAACAGCAATGGTTAAAAAGGAAACTGAAGAAAAAAAAAAAAGACGAATGGGAAGACAGACAGGGTGTGTGTGTGTGTGTGTAGTGAGACAGAGAAAGAGTGTGTGTATGTATGTGAGACAGAGAGTCAAGAGTGTGTCTGTGTGTATGTGTATGAGAGACAGAGTGTCAGAGTATGTGTGTGAGAGAGATTCAGACACAGGGCTGGAAAAAATTGCTGTCCAGCAATTATAAATAATAAACTGTGGAAAGTGGCAAATTAGAAATTAATGGTAGCCTGTGTGGGATGCTTAACAGACCCCTCGGGCTTCGTCCTCAGGGTTTATGTAGCATCCCACACCTGGGCAACCATTAATTTCTCATTAAGCACACTTTCCCATACATTATTGTATATTTTATAAATGGAAACAACATGAGCATCTCCCCATTTTGTGGCCACCCCCCACTATCCCAATGATTTCTGAAAAATAAATGTCATAGGTGGTGCTATTTCTACTGCAATCTCCGAGATTAATCTTGGGTGGATATCATCTGGTCCTGGGGATTTGTTCTTATTTATTTGTATTAATCTGGTTGTTACCTCTTTACTATCTATTTGTATTTGATTTTTGTTTGAAATAGTGTATTTAGCATCTCTAATCAAGTTATCCTTATGCTTAATTAAGCTGGGGGCATCTGCCAAACTGAAACTACATTCTCAGATCAGCTCTTTCTCCATGGATTCCAAAGACCATGAGGTGATTGTGGCAAAATGTAAAGTAGACTTCCTCCTGAGCAATCTCAACTTCTTTGCAGCCTTGCAATGGCGGGGGGCGGCAGACAACGAGGAGTCTGAGGCCATAGGCAATTTTCTGTGCCTTCATTTTAGAGGATAGGTACAAGCCCCTTGTCAGCCTGTGTCTTTAAAAAGAAAAAATTAATACAAACAAAATCCACCGAAAGAACGATGGAGGGATGGGGGCATATTCCTGCCCAAGCTATTTTCAGATTCCCCCTCCTGGCCGCTGTCAACTCATCCTTGCTTCACTGAGAGTAGTCGCTGCTACCACCTTCAGACCCATGGGGTTTCAGCAGCCAAAAATGACTGGTGGGCCCTCCCTTCCAAGAGCAGTGGCGTTTGTGGGACTAATGAAGAGCTGATTGGCAGTCGGAGCCTGGTCAAATAGGGAGGTTGCAGTCCCTAATGACAGACTGATGAGCTCCCATGTCTTCTAGGTCAGCATGTCGGTCTCGTTAGTGACTCCTGCCCTTCTTACGCCAGCAGCCTTTAAACTACTGCTGCTGCTCAGCTCTGACACAGCATGAAAGCCGTACTCTATCTAGAGTTAACTGAAAAACAACTGAGAAAACAACAAAGAACTGCCTCCCCTAGCAGGGACCCTACTTGATGCGCCTTCTGTCCCGTGCAGGTGAAAACAACTGAATGTTTGGGTAAGAACAGCGCAGCATATCCAGGTAACAGCCCCTCCTACTTTTTTTTTTTTCTTTGTTTATTAGATTTTTCATATAACACAAGACAATACATGTATACACATACAACAAACAATACCCATAAATAATATACTTAGTGCCACTCTATATGAGTAAATTAAATACAATATATGTATAAGGGGACTATGTGAAAAATCACCAAGGGAGGAATTTATCTAGTTCCAGGTAAATCAGTACAACTTTCTAGATATAAACCTGGCCATATTTATGAACAAGGAGCAATTATAAATAAAACTACCATATCAATTGCAATTAATCTATAGGATCGAGTAGATAAGAAGGAAATTGCTTTAGATTTCAAATTGTAGGAGCCCACCTCCTGTATGGGTGGAAAACGACATCCTGCTGGGGATAGGGGAATAATGTAAGCAAATACAGGGTGCTACTGCCTCCCCGGCCCACCGCCAAACACGGCACAAAGTCAGGTCTCTGTGCCATAATGTAGATAACCCATTTTGACCACGTCTACTCTCTGCACCAAGGGGACAGGCATAAGCGCCCATCTCTCCATGTCCACTCGTAACTGTTCTAGAATAGGGATAAGGCTGAATTTAAAAATCTGGGTGCTATCCAAAGGTAGGTGGACTCGGAGGTATTTAAGATTATCTCTATTCCATTTAAAAGGGAAAGTGTCTTTTATTTTATCGGAGGGGGAGAAGAAAACCACCAGGACCTCGGTTTTAGCAGTATTTACCTTTTATCCCGCTAATAAACTAGATTCCTTCAGAGTATCCCACAGTGGGACTAGTACCTGCTCCGGACTGTTAAGGTAGAACAAAAGATCGTCTCCGTACAGAGCTAGTTTATGGGTCTCCCTTTAAGTGTAAACCCTCTATTTCTTCCCTTTGCCTCAAGTCCTGTGCTGGTGGCTCCAAGTATAAGGCGAATAGGAGTGGGGAGAGGGGACACCCGTCTGGTACCCTGGAGCAGAGATACTGGGGTGGATAGCTCCCCATTTATTTTAATATACGCTCTTGGGCTCCAGTAGATTTTACTGATAATTTTGATAAATGCAGCAGAGAAATCAAATGCTCCAGGTGTCAGACCAAGGAAATTCCAAGCCAGCCAGCTGAAGGCCTTTTCCACATCCAAACTCAGTAGTAGGAAGGGAGACCCTGACCGGGTGGCGTGATGGAGGAGAGACAAGGTCCTCCTAATGCTGTTCTGTGTCACTCGGCCGGGGACAAAGCCATTTTTTTTTTTTTTTAAATAAACCTTTACTACACTTTTTGTCCCTTTGTCACCCAACCGGCCCATATCGGTCTGCTGTTCCATCCACCCTCATCAACCACCACCTCTGGGACTTGCATTTTGCTCCTTGTTCCTCCACCTTATGACTCCCCCATGAAAAAGCTGTCGGTGACCACCCTAATTCTCCCGATAGAGGTAAAGTGTCAATGTAAGGAGCGAAAGGCCGATCGAAGGTGCAGGACCTGCAGCAGATAGCATATCACACGGTCAGGGGTATTTTATGTTTTTGTTCCCAGCCCGCGGACATCACAGAGGCTTCATCTGATGCACAATACCCACAGGCGTGCTATGCGTGTCAAAGTGACAACATCCCCTTCCCCTAATACTGACTCCAGCCATCACTGCCACCTGTGCTCAATCAGTTGTCAGTACTGCAGTGCAGACCAGGAACCTTCCCTCCCTCATAAAGGTGTGCATCCGCTGGGACGCTCTACCATCCTCCCCTGGCCAGCCCTTAAATTACCTAGATTTGTTCCCGAAACTGAGTCACCGGCGTCACACAAGCGGCTACACTAGCACTGCACCAGCAGACTGGCCTTGAGCCCCCCCACCTGTAAGACATTTAGTTAAGCTACAGTTCCATTTGGTGGGGAGTGACAACCCCAGAGTAACGGCTGCTGGGATAGAAAGATACGAGAACAAGGAAAAAAAGGTTTTAAGTGTTGAGAGAAAAAAAGGGGGAGAGCAAATATAAGACAGGGAAACAGTATGACATTCAAAAATGTTACTTGCCCACTGCTGCTCACAGGTTTTAAAAATACACACCCATAAACCTATTACCAAGTCAGCCTAAGTTTTTGCAAGGATTTATGCAGCCCTTCGTCCAAAGATCTTAATAACTGTGTGTACCTGTAACTCCCATGAAATGTTCTGGAGCCCTGCAGCAGTCTGCCCACAGCAGAACATCGGGGAGGGTGGATCTTAGGTGGCAGTCAACTGCATCACCAGTCTCTGTCCAGTCAAGAGTGTCAGATGAGTGCTTGGAGCAATCATCTCCGCTCATGTTAGGTATCTCTTAGCACAGTTCTATGCAGGCACTGGCATGTGCAGAAAAACCTGCTGAGAGATGTATGCGCATGCATGAAGCTGCACTATGAGACAGGCTTCCTATGAGGAGAGACAATTACTCCAAGCACTCACATGATGCCCCTCCACCAGACTCTTTGGCACTGTTGCCTTTGGAAGGGGAGAAAGCATAGCCCGCAGCAGTACAGGTGCCACAGTGGGCAGCCACTATCACAAAGTAAGTGTCTGGCGCTAAACGTGCCTGCCCTGGGGGTGCCCTGCAACAAAACATGCTTGCTTTTGATGCTCAAATGACATACAAGTCCGTTCACAATTTTTAAGGGAATACTCAGAGAGGCCAATAAATATGTACTGATGGACATCCAGGGCTGCTTCTTCAAGCCATAACTCTGCTGGAATACGAGTCACACACCAGCTGAAAGAAAGAATGAAAAAACTCAACATACACACAGACGTGGACGTTACAAACTTGAGACTTATTATACACACACACACGCTGCTGTCCATCTTATCTACTTCAGTATGTCAATGGAGTGCATTTTACTTCAGAGCACCAATAAAAGGCACCAATTTCCCTTTCATCTGATGGAGCAGTACACCGCACTACAGTTCAGTGCATTAAACAGCTGGTGTAGCTCAGCAAAAAGCCACACAAAACGGGGCAATGCTAACCATTTCCAGAAACGAGTAGCAGTAGACTGCTAACCATTTTTTTAGCGAGTCTATGACACGGCAGACAAAAATAATACTACTACTGTGTGTGTGTGTGTGTGTGTGTGTGATACACACAACTTTTTTTTTTTAACCATTCTGTGTCAAGAGCAATGAATTTTCACAGCCAATTAGCACTTTAGCATGCAAAACTGCTATTTTTCAGCTTATTTAATACCCTGCAGTTCCTGGCAAGTACTGAAGAAAATCCGATTCTAACTCACAAGACTGATGTGTCATCAAAACAAACACCACCAGCATGTATAAATTACCAGAATCATAATAGTCTCATTGTCAATGTTGACAAAACAGCTACTGATGAAGTCTTCAGAAAGCTGTGAATCCTGTCCCTACCAGCAGCTACTTTTCTTGAAAAGGCCATGGAGAAGGCTGCTGCTATTTACAAGTTTACAGAGCGACAGCCCCTAAAGTAAAGTAGGTGCCTTCTTCACAATGTCAATGTCAAGAAACCAGAAGCGTACAACTATCAATGGCCAAAGGAGGATCAACACCACAACAAGAAAGACCACCTTTCAACCTTTCTTTCCAGCGACTTGAAACTGAGGTTTGACACGATGGATGAATTTGACAATCTACATCTTGAAGCTATTCTTACAGATCAGTCTCTGTTCCAGCCGCGCAATGTTCTCCATTCATTATTTGAGTGTGGTGGGATACCACCTTCCCCTCCACCACCACCACCATCACCACCATATACCATATATTTTTGGCCATCATCCTAACTTTTTTGATTTATTTTCTTCCCCTCCATCTGCCCAGCTTCAACCTCCTACTTTACCACTCAGCTGTGTTGTCAACCCAAACCTCAAAGATCCCCCTTACCTGCCCTTTGGGAAACCATCCCAGGGTAGGGCTTAGGGCACCGGTACCCCCCTTCAGACCTCTCCAGGCTTGCAGACTGGGGCTCCTCATGCTGGGTGGGCAGGTGGCACAGTGCCAGAATGTACTGGCACAATCCTGCCAGGGTCGGTAGTTATCATATGTTCTCCCCGTCTGAGATGCTTAACTGTGAGAACATATGGCATGCTACATAACAGGTGTACACCCTGCAAAGCTACTGGCCCCCCCCCACCACACTGCTACCCCAAATGTCTGGCGCTGCCTGGGCACCCCCAGGTGATGCATGTGAAGCGGGGAGTACCACAAGGAGGAAAGCATCCAAAAGGATGCCCAGCAATCTTCCCATGGCCATCCCTCCAGCATCCTGGGATAGTTCCCACACCGCAGTTGTGGGTGTCATGTCACCCCTACCGTTGCTCCAACACGCCAGCTCATCCTCATTTATTTTTATAAAATTATCCAAAATTGTCATTTACCACCACACTTTACTGCACTACTACTCCACTTTCAGTTCCAGTGCTCTATACCTTACTGCTTATAGAATGTACAGTGCATATAGGAACTCCATGAACTGGGTGGAACAAACCAATTTCTGAGCTGGAGGTCAGCTTGGCTACTAACTTTCAAAATCTGACAGCCAAATCACTATCTTTACCTGCCATCCTTTTTAAGGGCTCAAAAATCACTCTGTGGAGTTAGTCTATTGGCCGGCAACTTTCTAAATTTGGAAGCTCAACCATTTTTTTTCATGTTCAGTGGCCACCTGGCTACCCTATTTGTCCCACCTTGCCCATGAAATAATGCGTCCTTGGCCCTGAACACTACAATCACCACCCTGTATTTCCAGACAAAGGGGAACTCTGCAGCTGATCTGTGGGGGTAACTTACTTGGGATGGCTATCAGCAGTGTCACTGGCTCAGTTAGTAGCACCGTCACCTCAGGACCAGAAAGATCAAATAATTGAAGGGTACACAAGTCCCAGGCCAGGCACTTGGGCTAATCCCAAACACAGACACTGCACTGCGGCACTGGAGGGATACTGGCACTGTTTGAGGTGTCTTCTTTCAAATGAGATGTTACAGCAAGGTCCCTTCTGCCCGTGTAGATGTTAACAAGATCACATGGCACTTCTTAAAGAGTATGGATGTTATCCCTGGTGTCCTGGAAAACATTCCTTGACTCATTATCACAGGTTCTAAAGTAACGCAGGTGTGGTGGGGGTGTATGCGTGCGTGTTGTTAGGAAGCCCAATGGCTGCTGCATGTATAATTAATATATATATATATATATATATATATATATATATACACACACACACACAGTGTATGTATATATATATATATATATATATATATACATAATACACACACACACACACACACATATACACACGCCACAAGACGCACACACAGTCCCTGCACTGCCAGTCTAATCTAATACACTAAGTATTCATTAACAAATATTGACACTAGGAATTATTCATTAACAAATATTGACACTAGGAATTTATAGAGCTATTAAACAAATCAGCTTTTTATGATCAGGATTACTGTTAAATTAATCAGTTACTAGATAAACTGACAGTATACAATTAAATACTGGCTGTTTTTAATTCCCTTTTTTCTCCCCCACTGTCTTTATTACTTGTTCTCCACCACCCACTTTTCGCAGTATGTTTCCCGCCTTGCTGTTAACAGGGTACAGTAGATAGCCAGCAAGTTAAATTATGTGAAAATTTCACTTAAATATATTGTCACTGGCATTTGCACAAGTTTATTAATTGATTGTGGGGGTTCTAATGAATGCGCTTCATAAGGAGGCGCTGGAACTTAGTTGAAATATCACCTAAAGAAGACTTTAACTGTCAAAGTGCTGAGACAATTTGTTCCATTTTCTCACTAACCAACTTTGTGTGTACTCACTCAATAAATGTATTGAATTCTGCAGCAGCCAATTTTCTCCACTTAGTGATTCCTCACTCCACGAGTGCTGGCAACTTTTACACTGCCAGCCTGATTTACTGCTTTGTAAAGCAATGTGATAGATACGATTTGCATGAGAGGAATTATGTATAACCAAATACAACAGTTAAACAGTGCTCTTTCAATGGGAAATCTAAACAGGACTAACTCAGGGGCCCTGTGGGAAGTACGTAGAGGTTCCATGTGGGTTCTGTGCTGGCCACACAAATTATGTACTCAAGTTTTGGGGGGAGGTGGGCTGGCATGGTGTTCAGCACCAGCTGATATTAAAACAGCAGTATCTGTTATAAGCAAAATGTTTCTTTTTTTTTTTTTTTACCATCAAGATTGTCTGACATTTGAAGATTATTAATTACTTCACATATTTTTAAAGCAGCTATTATTAATTTTGCAACTCATTAATTTACTTTTTTTTTTTTAAGTTTTACCAGGAAAAAAAAATACTGAGCTGGCTTCAGCTCATGGTCCAGATGCATCGGGGGAAGGTGGAAACAAGTAGAAATAATGAGGTAGAGAAGCGGCAGTAATACAAATAAAGGTATTAAGCATAAAAATGAACTGTAGTACAGAGACAACAGATTCTATGTAAGGAGGTACACCAACACCAGTACAATGCATAAAGGTACTGAGGGAGAACACTTGGCAGAATGCAACATGCAATAAAGGGTTTATGGTGGGAGCAATGACTGCAATTAAGGAGAGTGAATGAAGGAGCTACATTAATGTGGTAGCAAGACGAAGGGGAGCACAGAATGTAGGGTGGCGGGCAACAGCCCAGGGCCCACTATCAGGGGCAGCTGCAGGAATGAGTGGCGAAGTCATGGAGGAGTGATCTGAGGAAGTGAGGGGGGGGGGGCAGAGCAGACAGTAAGGGGGAGACTGTCTTTTTTTCCCCACTTCCCCAAACTATGGGGCTCTCTCCCAGGGGAGAGAGCTCCACAGTTTGGCAAAGCAGGAAGAGAAGGTAGCTTGAGCAGAAGAGAACTTCATTGCAGGGGAGTGCAAGACAGCAAGAGTCAGAGTTGCAAAGGGAGTAAGCAGTGGGGGGAGCCAAACCAGAATTTGAGATAAAGGAGACACAATGTATCTGGCCTCATGGTAGAAGAAGCAGGGGGAGAAGTATAGGGAGAAGTGGTGGATGTGGGGGTACTGTTCAGGGCAAAGCAGAAGAAAGAGTAATAGCGGGATCCAGTCTGGCCAGGGTGAACTTGGGAGCAGCACTGTAAACAATGTCACCATAGTCGAAGATAGTATGATCTGTTGCCCGGCAAGAAGCAGGATACTCTCTATTCTTGTAAAATGTACCATGTTTGGGGTGAAGTTTCTGGTGGATGGTATCCACATGCACTGAGAAATCAAGGCAATGGTCCATCCAAATCTCAAGGTACTCAAATGAGGGGGCATCCTCCATTGCTGCACCATCATGGGTTTGAAAGGAGGAAGGAAGAGTAAATGTGTGTGCAACAAACAATTTTTTAAAACATTTCTTGCCCTTACTTTTTGACTGTGCAAACTACTTTCATACAGTGACATATCAGGACTGTGCTAGCACACATGTCCAGTAGTAAACAGCACGGCCCCACATCATGGAGTTTAATTTTGTGAAGATGGGCAGTCCAAGACAGCAGCACCCCTAAGCATCAAAATGTGGCAAAACCAAAAATGGACAGTGTAAACATTCGGGACATTGGATAGTTTTTTTAGTCTGATAATGCTGTGTTATTTTAAGTTTAGCTCGGTTATCTATGCACAATGTGTTGTATTACAGAACAACACTGTCGTGTGTCAAGTTAGTGCACTCTGTGACTGCTGTCGTCAGTCTGCTTGCTAAAAGACAAAACCTTTCAATAGGACTCTGCTGGTCCCATTCATGATTTTATGTATTCTGGAACCGAATTCTATTCTAATATGGCTGATAAAATAGTTCATTCTTGATTTATTCTTGTCTGTTTACAAACCAGCTTTCTACTGGCTTACTAACATTTTTGTTTCTTTTAACACCACGTGGGGTAAACTTGTTAAATATTATGGAGTTTCTCGGTTTCATTTTGTTTACTTATTTAGTTCAATGTGCTGATAGTCATCCAAACTCAGGTTCCACTGTTCCTCTGTATACATCGGAGATTCCACATACTAAGGGTATTTCACTTCTCCATTGAAATTTACAGTCTAGTTACTAACATGGATGGCTGTTCACTACTGGACTTGTGATTACCATCCATATGTTTTGTTGCTTACTGAATTCTGGTTCATTCTAGGGATCCAGACTCCATGGTATTCATCTTGGAGCCAGTTACCACAACAAAAAATAAAGGTGGCAGAATAGCTATTTATGCTTAGAAAAACTTTAATGTGAAATTGTTATGAAAAGATTCCATTCCTAATAGTATGGAAATTATTACCTTCTTCAAAAAATGAAAATTACGTACCTACCGTAATTCTTGAGCTTCTTGTATCTTCACCATTCATTACTGCTTGGGTTAGTGCCAGAGGTGCGCACCCACCACGGGAGTTTTTTTTTCTGGAGTCGGCTCCAATGGCGCCGCCCTCGAGAGCGACGACTGCGACATGCGCGAGGGGCGCTAGGTGTCAGTAGACCTCCTCTATCTCAGTTCCAGTAGCCGAGAGGCGAAAATAAAGGGTAGTGAAAAAAGGAAAGCAAGGCAAGAGAGCCGAGGGACAGAAAAAGGAAAGGATATAAACTGAAAAAGGCATAAGCCGGTAGAGGATAGACAGAGTGGAGAGTATTCCTACCCTAAGGGACCGCAGGGTGGCTCTAGTGGAGGAACAGAGAGAGGGAAAGACAAAAGAAGAAGAAGAAAAGGAAAAGGAAGCATGTTGAGAGGGAGAACAGTGCCCATCAAGCATTGGTTGAGAGGCTTATAAGCTCGAGACTAACAAGGGAACAAGAATCCCTGTTGCTAGGACTGAGAGAAGGTCCAACCGAACCACCTGCACAGATCATATACAAGGGCAGATTCTCTGACCTCTCAACATGCCAAGTCCCTACATCCTACCTGAGAGCTCACACACCCCCTGGGCAGAAATCTGTTCCGGAGAGAGCGCCCACCCAGGAAGGGGAGTATGCCCCTTAGCACCCTGTTAAGTGCTAACACAGAAGTGTATGGGGAAAGCTTATGCCTTACTGAAGGCATCTTTGTATGAAAGGATAGAGTGGGAACTCAATCAGACTCCCTAAGGCAAGGCAAGAGCAGTCGCTCAAGGCTGACAAGTGCAAAGTACCAGCTAGAATGAGCTTAAAGATAATACCTGCCAGGGGAATCTAAATTTTTGGTGAGGCCGAGCCAGAGCACGGTCTCTTAAGCTGTGAAACCGCGTAATATGATCAAGGTACCTAGAAGTCTAACTAGGGCAGTCAGAAAGAGTTCCCTCAGAATAAGTGAAAAATACAGACCGTGCTCGTTCCTCTTTACCTTGAGGAAAAAAGGAACCATTCACTAAGAATGGAAAACAGAAAGTTATTTATTTATTTATTTGGCATAAAGGCCAAAGGAGGAAGAGGAAGGAGACGGGAAGGGGAGACGCTACAGTAGGAGGCCACTGAGGGGAAGGTGGGTGGGTATCAGTAATGAATGATGAAGATACAGAGAAGATCAAGAATTACGGTAGGTACGTCACCCATATCTTCCCTTGTCAATCTTCACCATTCATTACTGCTGGGGTGAGTACCCTAAGGGGGGAAGGTAGAAACCCTGAGGAAATAAGACCCCAGCCTCCTGTTGGTGAGAAACAGAAAGACCCTGGGCTAATCCAGAGAGAAGCCTATGGGGAAGAAGAGCTAGGAGGTGCCCCCCGAGAACAGGGAGACGGAGGAAGCCCTGCAGTAGTCTCCTAGCTCTGGAGGAAAGAGATGGGTCCCCGAAAGCAGAGCGAATCACCCTATGCCGGGCCAGGGGTGACAACCTAGACAGACTAAGCCATCGTCGTGCCTAATGCAGATCGCTGTCCCCGCAAGCCACGTCACTGGCGTCATAAGATGCCCTTGCCAGCTCCAGGCCTATAGCAGAGAGGGCAATAGCTTGTCTGTTTTGCTTCGTATCAGGCATTGATGCTAAGATCTGAGAAAGCATCGACCACAAATGCCTACTGTAGGCAGCGTGATGGGCTTGATGAGATGCATTGCAAGACATCGCACGAGAGGAAGAGAACACTCTTCGCTCCCACCGGTCGAACTGTAGGTAATCTGAGTCCGTTGGACGGTCGTGCGCCATGCGGCGGCGCCCGGAGGGAGTCTCTAGGTATGCCAAACCCGAGGGAGGTTGGGAGAGTACCCAGGATTCCAAAGGGGCACAATACCTACGTCGGCAGTCTGCCGGGGCTGGAGAAAGGGCAGCTGGCGACTGCCAGGAACTGATAGACGCCTCCTGGAAGAGAATAGGCCAGGATAGTACCACCAGGTGCTGGGAACTGAATTCGCCAAGGAATTCACGCATCTCTCGTTCAGTATTGTCTCGCCTAACGTAGGAAATTTGAAGATCCCTCACCATCCTCGAAAGGAATCGCTGATATTCAGTGAAAACAGCATCAGAGGAGAGATAAGCAGAGGGTTCTTCTCCCTCAGAGGAGGGAGACGAGGATGATGGAGAGCTCGAGTGTCCAGAGGATTCTTGTGGCGGTGGGGATAGGCAAAAAACCCACTCATTCATGCACCTGACATATGAGGGAAGGCAGAGAATCTCTGAACGCCTCCCAGGATAATGGGCCCGTGGGACCGATATGGCCTGGGAGAGCGGGGGTGGCTGCAGAGGAATGGGAGATGGGCACCTACGGAGAGACAACTGTCCTCTGCTAGGGCTCTGAAATCCGGGGAACGGAGCCCGAGCTGGCGGGATCCTGGACAACAGACCAGGTCGCAAAACGGAACCCTGGGGATGCGAAGCCTTGAAGAGCCCAGAAGGGGAACCTCCCCTGTGACGAACCTGGGACTGCATGGATCCAGAAGGGTAGCCCACAGCAACGCCACCAGAGGGGACCCCGGGGTCCAAGAGGGAAAGGCGGGGCCCGGCGCTACGGCTCCTAGCCACACCCCGAGAGGTGGCCGACAGAGACAGAGACGCCTGAACTCTGCCCCTCGGACTCCGAGAACGCCCTCCTCCTCGACCCCAGCGATCTCCCACCCCGAGGGGGTGCAGCAGCACCAGGGTGGGTAGCTGCCACAAGCCCCCCAGGAGGGAGAGCCCCTCCCTCCAGCCCCGCTGCATCACCCCACAGGAACCCCAGACCACCCCTAGCCTGGGGGGCCTCAGGGTAGGACAGCAGCGGGGACAGAGGAAGAGGCCCGCTGGGCCGCCTAGCACCTCGTGCCACCGGGGACCCTGGCTCCGAAGAATCAGGTTGCCAGGACGGGTCCACATCTGAATCATCAGCCTCTGAAGAGGAAGAGATCAGCTGGACCACAATACTAGCAATCCCAGGGGTCCCCGGTAAAACGGTGCCGTTCACGGCGCCGGTGCCTGAGGCAGCGCCGAACGACCTCGGACCCCCCACGCCAGCTAAGCCCGGCTCTGGCTCCCACCAGCGCAGGCCAGGCCCACGGCACTGCCATCGGCGCCAGGGGAGAGCGAACCGTGCCCGCGGCGCCGAAGGCCAGAACGGCACCGCTAGTGGGGCCAGGATCCGAAACAGCGCCAGAAGGCGGCGTCGAGGGTCCACCGGTCCCGGGCCCAGCAGGCGTGGGCCTTGACACTGGGGGAGCCTGTACTTCCGAGGAGGTGACTGCCAAGGCAGTGTCTCTGCCGCGGCCCCTGGAGGGACCTCGACGTTCCTCCGACACCGCAAAAGAAGCTTCCTCTTCAGCAAGAGAAAATGAGGAAGCCTCCTCCTCTACAGACCGTATAGGCCCGACAGGGGACCCGGAGGAAGGGCCTAGAGAAGTCTGGCTTAAGTGACGCAGAAGGCCTAGTTCAACTACGCCAGCAGGTGCAGCCTCTGTGGGAGAAACAGAACTGAGATAGAGGAGGAGTCTGCGGCACCTAGCGGCCGCCCCTCACGCGCTCAGCGCAGTGCGTCGCTCGGCCGGGCGCCGTTGGGCAAACTCCCCAAAAAAAAAAAAACCTCCCGTGGGCGGGTGCGCTCCCAGCACTAACCCAAGCAGTAATGAATGGGAAGATTGACAAGGGAAGATCTCTATCCTTATTCACAGGTTATTGCCTCAGAGAGAGAGAGAGAGAGCGACAAACAGGCGGATGGATACATTTTCATCATAATCAATTTTCTATATTTAAAACAGCAGTGCAATATAATCAGGAAGTGATTTTCAAAATTCTTTTTTCTGGTTGTAAGCATGCAGCCATAGATGAGGTTTCCATATCTGTAAATATTTTTCTCTAGCGACCTTTAGTTGTATAGGTATTTAAAATTTATTTTAATTGTTATGGCGCCACAATAAAAATGTCAGCTGCCTAATTTTCAGCTGAGCTCTCCCTTCACATCCCATAACGTCTTTTGGTTACTGCAGTGGGACCCTGTGCTGAACACTCCCAATGTCCCTATGTAGTACTGCTGGTCGTACATATGCGCAGTTTGCAGCAGAGGGGGTTCCAGCTCAACAAGTCGTGGCAGAAATGTTAAGGCACATTACGAGGTGACAGTACGATGCCAGCAAGAAAGAGTACCAGGGATATGCTCAGCAGAGCACAGGGATTAAACCATTGAAAAAGCGCAATTTTTATTTACATTGCACTGCTGCTTTAATTTATGTTCATCGTACATGCATGTGCAGCAAACATTTTACTATGAGAGTGGGTTTTGAGGGGTGTGACACTGTCAAGTCCAATGCAGAGCAGACTGCAAGGGGCTCGTCAGTGTCACACCAATCATTAGCCAGGCTGATCATGACACTGTTCTGTCTTGCTGGGGTGGAAACTTTATGTAGGTCAAAGGAAAGAGTCGATCCAATCATAGGGCGTCTCTTTCCTTTGATCTACATAACGCTGCACAACAAGCACAGCTGATCAGCCTGCTGTGGCACCCCCATAACGTCATCCCTGATGCCAGCTACAAACTCAAGTTCCTCAAGCACCCCCCCCATGCATATTTTCATTGTGTTGACCAGTGAGCTCCCCTCTGGTGTCACCAAACTTAACGACCCCCTCCCCCAATTTCTCCTGTGCCCTCCATGGTAAAATCCTGGCACAGGGGTGCCAAATCACCTGTGCCAGCTCCTACCCTCCCCACCCTGCCCATTCCAGTTATGCGACACTGGGTGGCCCACCCCCAGTATCGCCAAACATAACACTGACATCACTGGGGTGCCCAATTCCAGTGTCAGTACCTAAAATACAGAAAACCATCCCTTGTAGGTTTTTTTGTTTTTAAACACCCTGTAAAAAGAAAACAGTCCATCAATCTCTGTTGCTGCCGTCATTACTGTCTCCCACCCAACCCTCCACTTAGCACCCACCACACCCCAACCCCCAAACTCTTACTTACCTACCTACCGGGGGTTCAACACTATAATCTTCTCTGGACCAGAGACAGGTCTTCTTCTCTCTTCAATGCCGGGCTGTGAACTGAGGAAATCAGGTCTGGTGTGTGGTTCCATGCATTTCAGTGGGGTTTTGAGCTTATTAGCATAAATATTTTTGCCCCAAATGTTCTGCATCCTGTTTTTGGGACCCAACCTCATGAACAATGAATGACAGTGAAATTAAGCAAACCTGTCCTGAAAAGTGATTTCACAATTCACCTTTCAGGCAGGATTCGAAAATTTTCTCCACCCTTGTATATGAGGTGGGAGTCATAAGAAAGCTATGTTGAACATCTGGGGTAAAAATATTACAAAACAATAACGTTATGAGCCTATGTTGAAATTTATGATGCAGGCTTGTAACTGTGTTCACTTTCAATATTTTGACCCCAAATTTTCAACATAGCCATTTCTTCACTGCACCTCATGAATGTGACAGTTGTCATTTTTCAAATCCTGGTTAACGTGTGTTTTTGCACTTGTGGCATGAAATCAGCTTTTGGGCAGGATTTGAAAATTTTCTCCGCCCTTGTTCGTGAGGTGGGGTCATAAGAAGGCTATGATGAAAATTTGAGGTAAAAATATGAGAAACAACAAAGTTATGAGCCAATGTTAAAATTTTTCAAAGCACACTCAAACCTGGGGTAATTTTCAATATTTTAAAGCCAACGTTTCAACATAGCCATTTTTTCACACCACGTCATGAATGTGACAGCTGTCATTTCTCAAACCCTACCCAAAATGCGTTTTCACACTTGTGGCACAAAATGACATTTCAGCCATTGTTTCATAAATAAATACAGGTTACTCACCTGTAACAGGAGTTCTAGGAATGGTATATGTTGTTCATCCACACTTATTGGCAGGTATCCTTGCCGCTTTAAATCTTGCGGAAGGTCTTCAAGCTTGCTCCTCCCACCCACCGGGTGGTATAACTCTCGGCTCCGCCCCATGACGCCAGATCTGGCGCTGGAAGCTCAGGCTTGTGCGAAGCCGGGAGGTCGGGAATGTAGGATGAACAATATATACCATTCCTAGAACTCCTGTTACAGGTGAGTAACCTGTATTTCTAGGGACATGGATATGTTGTTCATCCACACTTATTGGCAGACTCCTAGCAGTTCTCCGGGAGGAGGGAGGCAAGACGCACACCCCCAATACTTACTTGGGAAAGAGAGACTGGAGAACCGAGGCCCCAAAACCAGCATCCCGGCGTGACTCAAGGTCGATATGGTAATGGGTAATGAAGGTGTTTGCTGACTTCCAGGTAGCAGCCCTGCAGATTTCCTGGATAGGGACGTCCCTGGAAGCAGCCACCGTTGCAGCAGTATGGCGGGTAGAATGAGCTCTTATCCCTCTGGGAGGCTCCATGCCCGCCAACTTATAGCAGAGATCTATGCAGGAGGTTACCCACCTGCTTATCGTCCGCTGGCTGCAGGTCTGCCAGATGCGGGCTTCAGCGTAGGTGACAAACAGCTGCGAACCTCTCCCCGAACTTCAGCCGTCGGCTCCTTATAATAAGCGAGCGCTCTTCTAGGGTCCAGAGTATGGAGCCTATATTCGGCCTCCGAGGTGTGATTGGGGTAGAACACCGGCAGAGTCAACACCTGGTTAAGGTGAAACTCCGACACCACCTTCGGAAGGAATTTCGGGTGGGGCGCAGGACAACCTTGTCCCTGTGGAAGACCAGGTAAGGAGACTCGATGGAAAGCGCCTGAGCTCTCCCATCCTTCTGGCTGACGGATAGCCACCAAGAAGGGGTGCTCCACGACAGGTGAGAGAGCACACCTGTGCATAGGTTCGAATGGCTTGCCCATGAGCTTTGCCAGTACCAGCAGTAGATCCCACGGAGGTGGGGGTTCCCGCACTGGAGGGGAAATGTGATCAAGGCCTTTGAAAAAGCGCCAGACCACCTTCTCCTGCGCCACCGACTGCTTCCCGGCCCGCGCCCGGTAAGCAGAGATGGCTGCCAGGTGCACCCTTAGGGTCGTCGACCTAAGCCCTTGACTGGAAAGGGACCATAAATAGTCCAAGATGCTTGCCAAGGAACAGGAGGAAGGGTCCAAGCCCTTGCCCTGACACCAAATGGAAAACCTTTTCCATTTGAAGGCATAGCATTTTCTGGTCGACTCATACGGGACGCCTCAACTACATTGAGGACCTCGTCGAAAGACCCAAGGCCTGGAACTCTAGCCGCTCAGGAACCAGGCCGTCAGGTGCAGGGATTGAAGGTCCGGATGGAACACCTTCCCTGATTGACTGAGAGCAGGTCCGGCGAGCTGGAAGCTGCCGCGAAGCCTGGAGCTGAGACTGAGGAGATCTGGTACCAGAACTGGAGGCCAGTCTGGGGCTATCAGAATCACCTGCGCCTTGTCCCTCCTGCCTTGAGAAGCACCTTGTGGATCAAGGGAAATGGAAAGGCGAAAGAGGCCCGGGGTCCACTGCCTCGAGAAGGCATCCCCTGCAGCGAGCCCTGCTGAGGGGGCGGGCATGGAACAGACTCAGCTTCGCTCTCCCTGGAGGCAAACAGGTCCACCTGAGGTGTGCCCCAATGGGAGAACAGATGCTGTACTACCTCCGCAGGAGAGACCACTGTGGGATGCAGCCCCTATCCGCTCAGGGCATCGGGCCAGGGTGTTGGAGGCTCCTGCCACGTGAATGGCTAGGAGATCCGCCTCCAGGCTGCGCACGAGTGACCAAATGCGGAGAGCTTCCTTGCATAGAAGCATGGAGCGCGTCCCGCCCTGGCGGTTTAGATAGTACATGGTCGTGGTATTGTCCGTCTGGACTCGGACCACTTGACCCCGGAGGAACGGAGCAAAGGCGGTGAGAGCTAGGCGGACCGCTCGGAGCTCCAGCAGGTTGATGTGGCATCGGGACTCCCACGGGGACCAGAGGCCATGAGCCCGGTGTTCCCCCAGATGGGCACCCCAACATATCAGAGAGGCATCGGTCGATAGAGAGACCGTCGGCTCGGGGCGGACGAACGGGATGCCCTCCTGCAAATGATCTGGAACGGTCCACCACTGGAGAGCGTTCCACATCCCCTGTGTCACCGACACAAGCTGGTCCAAAGGATCGCAGCGTTGTGACCACTGGCTGGCCAGTCCCCACTGAAGGGACGATGTTCAGCGGGCCCAACGGACCACGCTGGTGCAGGCCGCCATGAGACCCAGGAGGCGAGGAAGTCCCGGCAGGGCGAATTGCCCAACCAGAAATGATCGGGCAAAGGAGGAAAGAACCTCGGCCCTGTCCGCCGGGAGCCGGCCTGGCTCAAGAGAGTCGAGCTGCGCCCGATGAATAGAATCACCTGCCTGCGCTCGAGTCTGACTTGGCCTCGCTTGATAAGGAGGCCCAGTTGAGAGCAGACCTGGAGGGCCAGATTTCTAGACCACTCTGCCTCCTTCCTGGAGGGAGCTGCTACCAGCCAGTCGTCCAGGTAAGGGTACACCCGACCCTCGGCGCCGCAGGAATGCTGTCACCACTGCCATGCATTTGGTGAAGACCCTGGGAGCTGGAGACAAGCCGAAGGGCATGGCTTGGAACTCGAAGAGGGATCCTTCCGCTCGGAAGCGAAGGAATCTCTGGTGAGACGGACGGATAGGGACGTGAAAAAACGCGTCCTGCAAGTCCAGAGAGCAGAACCACACACCGCGTTCCAAGGATGGTATTATCTGAGCCAGAGTGACCATCCTGAAGGTTCGAGACCTTAGGAACTTGTTTAGGTCGTGTAGGTCGAGAATGGGGCGCCAGCCCCCCGTCCGTTTCGGAACCAGGAAGTACCTGGACACAAACCCTGGGTCTGAAGGAGGGTCCACCACCTCTCTTATCACCTCCTTCTGGAGGAGGAGAGCGATGTCGGCTCGACGAGCCGCCAGTGAGGCTGGGGATCCAGAAGCCCCGAGGCGGCAGGCCTGAAGGGTGGTGCCTTCTCAATTCCAGAGGCAGGCTCTTCCCACCACCTCAAGACCCACCTGTCCGTGGAAACAGCGGACCAGGCGGAACGGAAGTGCGGGCCGTCCCCACGGGGGACCCAGGGATAAGGTGACGGAATGGGGCGACACCCTCAGCCCGCCACTGGGCAGGCTTGGAGGAGGGACCGCCGAGACCTCCTGGGCCTTTTCCTCCCTGCCTCCTGTTGAGGAAGCCGGCGGCTTGGGTTTGGGATGCCAAGGCCGAGCCTGCTGGCCCTGGCGTTCTCTGGGCGGGCGCGCTGAGGCACAGAAGACGAAAGGGCTTAAGCTGTGGTTTGCAGCCTTTGTCCTTCTGAGCGGAAGAGACCGAGTCCAAGGTAGCATTGGACTTCTCGATCCTCTGCAGGTGACCTTCCACCCCAGGGTCAAGAGGTCAGTCCTAAAGGAACATCCGCCAACTTGTGCTGGGTATCCGGTAAAGGTGGATATCCTCAGCTAAGCTCAACGACGATAGCCACTGGGCGGCCGCCACCGATCTGGCACATGAGTCCCCTATATCCAAAGCAGTCTGGAGCTGCTGTTTGGCCACTGCCTGCCCTGGTCCCGCACCTGCTTAACCGTAGTCTGCAGATCGGCGGGAAGATGAGGATGACCTCATCCAGGGAGCCCAACAGGGCATGAGAAAATGTGCCATGAGGACGGCCGAACTGGCCTGACGAGAGAGAGAGGACGAGCGAGACTTTTCGCCGACATAGTCCAATTTCTTGGACTCCTTGTCAGGAGGTTTGTCCACATCCCTGGCGTTGCCCGGGCGCTAGCGAGCTGTCGTGAACCAACCCCTCAGCAGAGGGTGTTCAAACCGGACAAGGAACGGTAGGGACCGCGATACTTCCTGGCCATCCTGGCCGGGCGCAGGGCAGGAAGCAGGGCGCTGCAAAGCTCCAGTGCCGGACCCACTATGGCCTCGCCACCGGAAAGGCCTCGTCGGAGAATCCCTCGGTCCAGAATCTCCGTGAGGATACCTGGCCCGTTGGAAACGGGTTCGAGCTCCATCCCGTGGACTCCGAGATGAGCGAAGCAGTCCTAGGAAGGACGACGGGCTATCGTCCATTGACTGACCTCCTGAAGACCCAAGTCCAGTCGCTGGAGAAAAGGAGGAATCATCTTCGACTCGGAAGAGTCCTCGAAGAGCTGCCTCTGGCCTGAGCCACCCTTCACCTGCCGAGGTCGGTCGGGAGTGAGGGTAACTGACAGCCGATGGGGTAGACCCTTAGCCGACCGAGAATCCTTGGTCGGAGCCCCAGTTGGTGGCTGTGGAGCGGAGGTTCCACCGAATCGGTGGAGCAGCTGGTTTTGGCGGAACAACCGCCTGGGTATAGCTCCTCGGATAAGTCGGGGGTTGTGTCGGCTGCTCCGTGACAGCCATTAATGGCGGGAAGGCGACGGGTCGGCTTACCCCCGCCAGGAGGAGCTGTTGAAATAAAGGTCTCGCATCGCCGACGTACTTACGCCGGAGCCTCCTCATCCGAGGAGGAGGACGAGGACGAAGCGGCGACGCCGCCATCATGGTGCCGAGACCGAGCCGCCATGACGGTGGGATCGGCTGGATCCGAAGAGGTCCAGACCGAGAGTCCCGGAATTTCCGAGGTCGGTGCGGGAGGTGTCGGCCGGAACGGCATCCCTTCGCTCGGATGGTCCATCCGAGGGCTCCGGAACGGAGGCAGGCGAGCCACAGGATCCTCAACTCCTCCGGGGAACCGGGAGAGGGAATTGCTGCTAAGGCGACAGCCCGTCCAATGGGTCGAGAAAATCTCGACTTCATCGGTGGGAGTCTCGGTCAACTGACCTGACGGGGACACCGTGAGGCCAGTGGCCGGCCGAGCGGTCGATCGAGCTGACGGGCCGACGGCCCGGGAGAGGGACCTTTCCCGCTCCCAAGAGCGTCGACGGAGGGACTTACCCCTGTCCCTCTTTTTGGACCGAGAATAAGGTCCAGCAGACGCAGGCCCTTCTCCCTTAGTGGAGAGGGACAGACAAAGCTCCTTAAAAGAAGCCGTGTAGGAAGAACCCAGAGAGAGCGGGATAAATGCCGCGGCCGAGGAAGATACGGCCCGCGCCGCCTCCTCTTCGAGGGCGACCATCCGCACGAGCTGATCCGCCGAGCCACGCCGCGACACCGCCAACCGGCCTCCTTGACTTCACCGAGGGAACGCTCGGGACGCCCAGTTGCAATCGGGCAGCACGGCCTCGAGGACGAGGGCCGAGAAAGATGAGCACAGGTCGCAAGCCCGCGGGTCGTGCTCAAGGCCTAAGCAGTAGACACACGTGGAGTGTGGATCCGTCCGAGACATCTTCTGCCCGCATGGGCATCTCCAAACTGGAGTCGATTTGTCCATCGCAGCCGCGAGGGATAGAAGACTGAAGTCTTTTTCGCAAATTTATTTTTAAATCCGCAAACGGAGAAATAGGAACCAGTCTCAAACGCAGAGCGTTAAGGAGGGAACCTGAGCTTCCAAGCGGTAAGGAAGATCTGGCGTCATGGGGCGGAGCCGAGAGTTATACCACCCGGGTGGGTTGGAGGAGCAAGCTTGAAGACCTTCCGGCAAGATTTAAAGCGGCAAGGATACCTGCCAATAAGTGTGGATGAAAAACATATCCATGTCCCTAGAACACCGGTTTGCTCAGGACAGAAGGAGTGGTCATAAAAAGATTACGTTGAAAATCTGGGGCAACAATGAAAACCAACTAACTAATGGGGAAACAAACTGTTCCAACTTTTACACGTAACTTAATTTTTGCAGATTTTGGCCCCTAGTGTTCAACATATCCCTTGTGTTACCCCATCTCCTGAACATGGCAGGTGCCATATTTCAAATCCCCCGAAACTTGCTTGCACAGTCACACAGCGAAATCACCTTTCAGTTGGTAATGTAAAAATGCCACCTGTCTTGATCATAACGTTAGGTCACAAAATGACTGTTCGGACATTTGGGATCAAAATGAGGGAGCCCACTTAAAAGTAGACATTGCCTCTCATCTGGCCTAGTGGGTAATTACAATCTAACAACGTAAAAGTCGAACACCACTGAAAATGAGATACTGCATCTCATCTGTTCTATCCCGGGTAAACACATAGTAAAAAGGTGTACAAGCAAGACCCAGTACAACAGCAATACCAGCGGCAAACATTTGGCATTGACAAATGCTTGTTCTTTATTACTCTGCACATTACTGAGAAAACATGATCACTCTACCCTGTATTTCACTGTTTTCTGGCTGCTTGTCCTCTGCTTGTGACATTACTGACATGGAAAGGATTACGTTGTCAACTGCAAGCAAGCAGCCATAGCAGATGAAGCCCAGGTAACAGTGATCCTATTTTCATTTTAGAAAGAAAAAGGGGTGGCTAATCAGAAAATTATGGAATAACTACAAACTATAAGCTAAAATGTATTTAAAAACCAAGATATGTTTTTTGTTTTTTTTATCATATCACAATGTTCTCCTTCTGGCATGCCCCATTCAGCCCGACTCTCCCCAGCTCCGACAACCGGAATTACAGAGGCTTACCTTATGTCCGGCCCGGGAGCAGTGTCTGCAGAGGGTCAGGCGTCATCCTGCCTGCCGGATGTTTTCTTCTCCATTTTCGTCCCAATTACCCGAGGCCCCAGGAGTAGAGACGCCTGCGTGTGGAGGCGTGCATGCTCTCTAAGGCCCCAGTAACAGCCCCTTCCGCCCACCCACTGGCCTAGTGCCGTTGCACCCCCTGGCTTGTACTGCAACTTGGCCTCCACCAGGAGGCAGACCAGGGCCGAGGGATGCAACCCCACCACCCCAGAGAGGAGAGCTACTTTTCCGCTGTTCCATCCAGCTCCGCGCCCTCCCTCCCTCCCCCGCCATCCTCCGATGGCCCGTGTTCGTTCCTGAACACAGGTCGTCGGCGTGGCACGAGGTAAGGCCTCCAGGGCCTCAGCCCTCTGCGCCATCGGGTCGGCTAAAAACCAAGATATGTTTTAATCTTAAAGCATGACACTTAAAAAAAAATCTTATAAAGCATTCCTTTATTTGTGCAGGAGAAGAGGGTATCAGATAGGTCTCAGATTATTTCTAGTTCCTAACCCACCAATAAAAAAATCTGGGGCCCCTTTCTCAGTCGTAAAGAGAGGCATCTCAAGTTGGGGGGCGCGTTCTCTCCACTACTCATGAGTTAAGTACAAACACTGACATTAGTTTCGTTCCCCTCCCCCTATCATCATTAGAATGTAAATTAGATATAAAATGTTATGTCTGAACCCGCTAACACACTGGTACATGGTGCTATGCCATGCTGTGGCTCTGTCCCTAAGCATGCTGCCCAGAGGTCTCTCCAGCCCTATCTCCCTTAGCAATGCATCCATTTTCCTGACCCGATGGCAGTCACAATGGCAGTTCAGTGTACCAAACACCCACTCTGCAGCTTGTTTCATTTATTTATTTATTGAAATCGTTTCACCAGGAAGGGCACACTGAATAACAAGTTGCTCATCTCACAGTGCGTCCTGGGGGAAGGGGACATGGCAGAGTACATAAATACATACATACAAGCATACAGCAATCATATATACAGTTTACAGCAAGTGAAATACCAATAATAATTATCTGTAATATAAGAAAGTGTACATTCAGCTGTGAATTACAACAACTGAGGCAGGGACCACTAACAACCTAAAACAATGCTATTAAGTGCTGTGCAAGTGCAACAATATAAGATAAGGTTCGGATGATCCCACAAGTAATTAGTAGCAAGAACAACTGACAGAGGAAGTTGTGCAGCACTGAGGTTAGGGAGGGAGGAAGGAGAGGAGGAATGGCAGATCTGTTGTGGAAACGAATTCCAAAGTTTTGGGAAACGGTATGAGAAGACAGCCTGGCCCACAGTAGTAGAATGGTGGAAGACAGCCAGGGACCTAGAGTCATGGGATCTCAGGGTGTGAACGGATGCTGGGTGGGCCACTAGAAATGAAGTGAGATAAGATGGGAGTCAGCCAAACCAAAATTGAGACGAATCTGGCACAGTGAAGGAGACATCTTTCAAGTGAGGGAAATGCCAGGAAGTGGTAGAGTTGGCAGTGGTGAGTAAGAGGAGGGGAGTCGAGAGCAAAACGGCAGAAGGAGTTGAAGAGAGTATCCAGTCTGGCTACAGAGCACTTATGAGTGGCACTGTAGACTACATCACAGTAGTCGAAAAATCTAAATTTAAATACCTGTAAATTTTCTTTCTCTGACGGCTGGTCTCCGGGCTTCCTTACTCCTGGGCTGTACATCCTGATGCAGATCCACAAGCCGGAATCAGATCTCTGCAGCAGGGGACATCCAGCCCTCCACTTCTTGTTGTCCTCAGTTCTTCCTAAAGCAGTCCAATGTGGTAATACTACAAGAACTTGGGAACAAAAAACAAGAATTTTAAGGTATATATGGCCATGAGGCCAGCAACTATATACATTCTGGGAAGGAATCTGAAGCCCGGAGACCAGCCGCCAGAGAAAGAAAATTTACAGGTATTTCAATTTTGATTTCTCTCTCCTAAGCTGGTCTCCGGGCTTCCTTACTCCCTTATGGGATGTGGTGGGTGCTAAGTGGGAGGGTTGGGTGGGGAGACAGTAATGACGCAGCAAACAGAGATTGATGGACTGTTTTCTTTTACAGGGTGTTTAAAAACAAAACAAAAGCAGTACATCCCCAAGGGTTCACCACCGCTTAAAATGCTCTGCAGCCAAGGATGCCTCTGCCGAGGACATCTCCTCCAGTGAGAATTTTTTTTTTGTGCTAGTGTGTGTAAATGGACGATCACAAAGCCCCTCAGTGCGAAAAGGGCCTATGCTTCTTTTCAGAATTACGCCTGAAGGTGGGGCCATGGACTCTCACTGGGCCAGGCAAGTTACTGTGGCCTGATCATAAGCCGTAGAGGAGATGGACAGAATCCGTTTGGCTATAGAGCCTATTGAATCCTTGCTGCCCCAAATGTTTTCCTTTTAGCTGATATGAACACAGTTGAAGTTTTGTGAATAGCTTCCTCTCTCAATGTACATTTTTCTCCCTCTTCCCAGGCCTAGTGCATGAAATTTTCCATTCTTGTTGCTTTTAGAGAGTGGGCAGAAGGAAGGAAGAATGAACCCTTGATTGTAATAGAGGGGAGACGTAACTTAGCAAACAAAAATCGGAACCGTTCTATTCTGATGAACCAGTGTACAGCTCTTGGGCAAGCCATGCTTTTAGTTTGCTGAAACTCCTGGCTGTAGTAATAGTTCTGTGAAAACAAAAAAAAAGGGAGACCTTTATTTTGAGATACATGATGGATGGCTTGAGGCGCTCTAAAGGGGGCCTTGGTTATGACCTTGAGAACCAGGAGATAGTGTTGGTGGATTAGATGTTTTAATGCTGCTGCCTGGAGAGCTACCAGACATGGGGATATGAGCCCAACAATTCTCCAGGGTCCGTCAGGAAAGCCCCCAGTGCATAAACTCTAATTTGTAAAGTGGCTGGTTGCAGTCCTTGACCATCTGTCTTAATGGAACTGCAGTAGTACAGGCGATCATATTGTGTCGTTCTGTATGTGACTGGAATGAAGCCAGAACCAAAATCTCCTCCAGATTATATAATGCACTTTGGAGGAAGAAGAGACACACGAGTTCCCCATCATGTCAATAACATGAGCTGTGCCGCATGGCTCCTTGAAAATTTTCACACTCACTTTCCAGGTCTAGAGAGAGACCAGTTGTTAAAATGGGGTGCAGAACTGGACCTTGAGGGAGAATGCACTGGCTGAACCTGAATGTTCCAGGTGGTCGCCCTGACCAATGAATGAGGACAGCAAAGTGCGGAAAAACTATACGGGACAGACTAGAATCAGGACTGTCCTGTCCAAGGCCACTTTGTGGAGGACTCTTGACAGAGGCAGTATTGGAGGAAGGCATACAGGAGATGGAACAGATCCCAGCTTATGTGGAAAAGGTGTCCTGAGCCACCGCTGGTTCGTCCTTGGCCAGGGAACAGAATTGCTTTACCTTGGAGTTCTGCCCACAGGCGAAAAGATCTGCTTGCTATTCTGTCTGAATGTGGGAAGCACTGTCCTTCAGCTGCGATCCCTTGGTCGACCCACCTTGCGACTGAGTCATTCTGCTATGACCTTTCCCTGTCCCGATGCAAACATCGCTCAGTGGTGCTCAACCCACTGAAGGAGAAGGGATTCCATTAGCATCCGAGCTTCTTGTTTCGCCCTGATGGAAGGTGTATGTCAGTGTTGCCAGACTGTCAGCTGGAATAGGGCTAGTCTGATTGAGGAACTGCTGTGCAGCGTGTCTCAGGGCAAGTCCTACTGTTCCCCCCTCAGAAACACTTATACTGTACCTTGTGTCCAACAGCAATCCCCTGCCCGGTGCAAACAGGTGATATAGGTGAGTCCTTCCCAGCTCCCGAGGCTTGCATTGGTCGCAATTCTGACTTAGCGCAGATGGCCTAACTTGTGGCCTTTCAAGACCTCTGACCTCTGGGACCGTCCCTGGAGGAAGGGCTTAATTGATCTTAATGAGCGGTGTGAAAAAATAAGCAGGTAGCTGAGGAGCTCGCAAGACTCCTTGATGAGTAATTACAGATCCCAAAATCTAGTTTTCGGGGGGAGAAACCTTGTGTCATGATGTGAGCCCCCCCGGATGATCAAGGTCTGGTTTGGAATTAGGGAGTGCTTTCTCTAGTTGATGGGAAAACCATGTGCCCTAGAGGACCTGACTACATCTGCCACTGCCTGTAATGCTTGGTTGGGAGTGGGGACTTTAAGTGGACGATAACCACTACTAGCACCTTAAATACTGTCCATGGGTCTGCCATGCCTCCTAGGATTATGAAAATGAGGGCGGAAAACTCCCTACTCCAGTCTGAGGGGGAACCTGCTAGTTAGCCCCTGCTGGAAGGAGACTAGTAATTGCTTGCGCATGCCAAGACTGTAATTGCTTGGGACATTGCTAATCTACTGGTAGAAAATGGACCAGTGAACCAAGCGAGGTCATAGGCAGCTTTGAGTTTAAATTGTTTGGGAATCGGTGATGTACTATGCTCCAAATCTCCTTGTGTGTTTTGGTAAGGACCCCTTTTCCCCCTTCCCTCGAGGATGGGTCAGGGATCTTCAACGCGGTCTTGTGCTGTCGCCCCCTCAGGTGCCATGACATCTTCCACTGTAGTTATACTGGTTACGGGAGGAGAACCATGCGAGTTTTCCTGATGGAGTGTCATTCTACCCTTGCTGTAGCCGGGGGCATGAAAATGCTTTCAGGAGCCTGGAGAACAGGAGTTGTTTCTTTCCCTTGAAGCCGCATGTGTACCTTCCCGGTTTCCTCGAATTCAGTTATCACTTCTTTGAGGGCGACTCCCTACTACAGCGACCTGTCTGCCTGCCATGCCTGTAGCCTTAAGTATGTCGAGGGAAGGTGAGTTAAAGCATGGCCCTTGCTGCGCAACTGGCAGCCTCCTTTGAGATATCTGCTGAAAATGCCAAGAATAGTCCCGCTCTGAGACTGCTGTGGGGTGGGCTTATCTACATCTGGCTCGTCAGCACGCTGGAATGCCAGGATAGTGGCCCAAGGTACTGCGGGTCCTGCAGAAAAAACAGGTTGGCTGGACTTGCTTATATGTGGCTCAATCAGCACGCTGGAATGCCATGTCAGTGGTGTTGAGAACAGGTTGTTCGCAGCTGCTTTAAGGGAGGAGTGGAGGACTAAAAGTGTCTCTTTGAGGAAGGGCCTCTCCATTCCCATCCAATGACCATCTCAGAGAGTAGCCTTTATGGTACTTTAACCATTTTTCTGGTTGCTTCTGTCTAAGCCTGAAACTACTAGTATGCTGTCAGGCCACTGCATAGGTGTGTTCTGACCCTTATCATCTCTCCGTTAGCGAGTCCCCTATGGCTGGAGGAATATGGAAGGCTGCGGCCAAATTGGCGATAGCTGGTAGGCGGAACCTGTTTGGGTGGAACCCTCCGGGGAAGATCCGAGGGGAATCTCGGCTATGACTTTTTTTTTTTTTTTTTTAAATGATGACAACCACTCCTCTTCAGATGAGGACAGAAGAGATGGGGCCTCTTCCTTTAGCTTTCTTGGAGGTCTCCCACCCGGAAATCCCGGAGGTTGCCCGTGGAACATGCAGGGACGAAGGCAAAGGCCTAATTTTATCTGCGATACAGCCCGGGGGCCCGAGGGGGGGCGTGAAGTATGTGGGTTCCAAGGCAAAGGCCCCGTTTCACCTGTGGGTGATGCCTAGGGTCCGAGAAGGGACTACAGACTACCAGGTCCCCCATTGGCCACTGCTCTCTTCACCGTGGTTATCCGTCTGAGCAGAGGGAGAGGTTGTGTCCTTGAAGATCTCGGCCTACAGAAATGCTGTCTTTGATATCCGGCGTACCCCCTCCCCTTGGGGGCTTTCTGGCCTATGCTGCAGCTGGCCCTTTAAGGGCAAGATACTGAGTGCTGCCTCTTAGGTTTTCTGCCCCAGAGATATCTGTCACTGAAAAGTTCTGTCACCAAATACGACTTTCCCTGGAAGAATCTTTGTCTGTCTTGGAAGTTCTAGCTAACTCTTTAAGAGCCACTTATGAGTGACTGATCCTTTCTCAGGCCCTGAATAAATATGAGTGACATATCGACGAGCTGATACCTCCAAAGCGCTCGTAGATGGGAGGAAAATACTCCCTTAAGGTGCCTTTAGGTCCCCAACAACGAGCAGATAGGCCAAGGAACTCGTTGATGGCCTGGGCAGACTGCCGCCCAACTAGCAGTGTTTGTTCTACGCAGCCTCCGTCGACAAGCTGATCCTTCAAAGCACTTGTCGATGGGAAGAAACGCTCCCTTAAGGTGCCTTTGCCCCCGGTAGAAAAATGAGAAGAAACTGTGCATCTGGGTGGCCGGAAAGCCGAGCCGCTCGCTTAATGAGGCCTCCCTATAAGTTGAGAATCCCAGGAGCTCGCTGATGGCCTGATCACGCTGCCGCCACAGTGGTGGATCTGATGGTCTGAGCAGCAGTAATGGCCTCCCTCGATGAGCCCTAAGTCCCCCAGGTGCTCATCGCCAACTGAGCGCTGCCTGCTAGTAGCGTCGTCAACTGCTGGGAGCCAACTGTGCACCTGCCACAAGTAGTGTCGTCAGCTACTGGGAGTCCGAGGGCCTCACTACTGCCGCCGGGAAAGTGCTACCATGCCCTGCATTCAATCTGAGTCCTGTATTCAATCGCGACTCTCCCAGTGTAGCATCCCCTCTGCTGCCTGCAAGCCCCCTTTTTGGCATATAGTCCAGTTTTATCCTCCTACCCAACTTGTGTGTCTCTGACCCAACCTGTGTGTCGGGGGGGGGGGTAGCGCTGCCAAGTCTGATAGCGTGGGAGGCCTTTAGTGCGGGAGAAAGGAAATGGCGCGTCACCCTGCTGGGAATGCGTGCTGAGCCTGTGGCAGTGCAAGGAGAAACGCTGCGAGGGGCCGGTCTGTCCAGCAAGCACGGCTGAGATTGGTACCCCCTGAATGCTGAGAGAGCGTTATTATGGGCAGCTGAAGTGAAGTCCTCAGAGAGATCGAAATTATGGGCAACTGAGAGGGGCCAGTCTGTCCAGCATGCATGGCTGAGACTGGGGCCCGCTAAGAGCAGAAAGGGAGCTTTGCCTCTTGATCCACCCATACCTGCTCTCTGTGGATGACATCCAGCACTCCATGTAATAAAAAATGTGAAACTTAGAGTCCTGAAGTCTTCAGCCCTGTCACCTCAGTGACAGAGCTCTGCTGCAGAATACCTGCTCTTTGCGAGGCAGTAAGTAAACTGAGGAGAACAGGAAGTGGAGGGCTGGATGTCCCCTGCTGCAGAGGTCTGATTCCTGCCTGTGGATCAGCATCAGGAGGTACAGCCCAGGAGTAAGGAAGCCCGGAGACCAGCTTAGGAGAGAGGGTAAGATCATCTTATGGACCAGCTCGCGCCTAGCCGAGAGAGGGAGACAATTCCAGTTCCTGTATAATGCATCAAGCTTGGGGTGCAGCTTTTTCAGGATGGCGTCGATGTGGCCAGAGAAGCAGAGTTGTTGGTCTAGCCAAACACCCAGGTATCTGAATGAGAAGGTGTACTCGAAAGCAGTCCCATCAAGGGTATGGAAAGAGGGTGGGGAGGGGAGCCTTGAGAGTCTCTGCCTAGTGCCAAAGATCTTGGAGATTATCTCCTTGGCATTTAGGAAAAGTTGATGATTGCTAAACCATTCTGAAGTCCAGCTGAAGTCTGCTTGCTGCATCGGAAGGTGACAGGCGGTGGGTATAAAGGATCGTATCATCTGCATACATATGTATGGAGGTAGATGTGCAGACAGAAGGGAGATCATTTAGAAAGATGGAGAACAGGATAGGGCCCAACACAGACCCCTGAGGGACGCCTGTATCGATAGGGAGGGGAGGGAACATGGAGTCAGAAATTCTGACTGACTGGGTGCGGCCTACAAGGTATGCTCTGAACCAGTTGATGGTTGAGTCAGCCAGGCCTGCTGTAGAGAGGGAGTGGGAAACTGCGAACACCTTAGCAAGGTCGACAAAAAATGGCATATGTAATTAGACCACTGTCCATCCCTGAGAAGATCGAGTCAGTGAGCCTAATCAGAGAGGTAGTACTGGAATGGTGCTTCTGAAAATCAGACTGGAATAGAGTGAAAAAATTAGTGTTTGAGAGATGAGATGGCAGTTGGGTTAGGACCAAGTGTTCTTGCAGTTTGGCCAAGGTGGGAAGAGGGATATGGGGCGGTAGTTAGTCGGTGAGGACATCTCACTGTCCTTGGGGAGAGGGAGGACAATGGCATGTTTACAAGCGGACGGGATGTCTGCTATTTCAAATGAGAGGTTCAGAAGATCAGACAAGGGGACTGCAATAGCCGGGGCTGACAGATATAGCAGCTTGGGACTAGGCCATCTGGTGAGCTGCCTTTAGATGGATGTAGAGCATATAAGGTCTCCAACATGTCAGAAGGACCAATTTTGGAGAAGGAGAAGTTCTTTGATGGCGAGGGTGCGGATGGCGAGGTGGTAAGGGCAGTCGGGCTAAGAGATGGGAGGGAGGCTAGGAGAGTAGACGCACAAGTGGTGAAGTAAGTGTTAAATTCAGATGAGACACTAGGATGGTCAGTAATGAGGGAGTTGTTCATGTTGAGGAGGGGAAGGGTGGACGGTGGGGAGAAGAGAGAGAGTGAATGACTTTCCAAAATTTAAAGGGATTGTTTATGTTAGAGTGGAAGGTAGAATTGAAATATTCAACCTTAGCCAACCAAGTGGCCTTCATGCACCTGTTGCAAAGAAAGCAATAAGTTGCATAATCTTTGGGAAGTTTAGAGGCTTTGTGTTTCCGTCAAGCTTGGTCCCGCGAAGTTTGGCAAGCACCGAGTTCAGGTGAGATCCAGAGTAGGTGGTTTCCACGAACCCTGACCCGAAGTGGGGCTTACTGGTTCCAGGTATACTGAAATTTAAATACCTGTAAATTGTCTTTCTCCGACTGCTGGTCTCTGCGCTCATCACTACTGGGAGGTCCTTCCTGGAACCTTCGTGACAGGCAGGATGCAAACTGACTTCTACAGGGAGACTACATCCTCCCACCCACTTCCTCCAGCCGCCAGTACTACGTAAAGCAGTTGTCCCCTGTAGAACTATATAACTTGGGAACAAAAACAAGAAAAGTTAACCTGAGTTGCGGCCAGAAAGCCGACTTACAACATTCTGGGAGGGAAGGAGCCCAGAGGCCAGCAATCGGAGAAAGAAAATTTACAGATATTAAAATTTCTATTTCTCTCTCCTAAAGCTGTTCTCTGGGCTCATCACTACTGGGATGTACTAAACCAGTACATCCCTTTGCTCCCTAGGTGGGAAGAATGTCCATAGTCTTTCATGGGTCCACCACTGCCTGGAGGACCCTACGACCAAAGGACACCTCTGCAGAGGACATATCCAACTTACAGAACTTTCCAAAGGTATGGATGGATAACCAAGTGGCCGCACTACATAAATCCGCTGGAGAGGCTGCTCTGAAGTCTGCCCAGACATAGCCATTGCTCAAGTTGACTGGGCCCAGCTGGTCTATCCCCGCCTTCTGGTAAGCCATGGAAATGGTGGAACAAATCCATCTTGCAATAGAGTCCTTTGATGCTTTTTTGCTCACATTCTGCCCCGAAGTAAGGATGAACAGACTTGAAGTCTTGCGGACTGGATCAGATCTCTTGATGAAAATCCTGAGTGCTCTCCTTGGATCAGGCGTGTGAAATTCTCACTCTTTGTCTGTCTTGGGGTGAGGACAGAAATAGGGAAGGTTCAAGACTTGGTTACAGTGAAAAGGAGACATCAGCCTAGACAAAAAGGAGGGATCCGTCCACAGGACCACTGAGTCCTGATGAAACACTGTGTACGGTTCTTTGGATGACAGGGCTCCTATCTTGCTGATGCGGTGGGCTGAGGTGATTGCTATAAGAAAAATTACCTTCATAGTGAGATGAAGTAGGGATGCTTCCTTCAGGGGCTCAGAAGAAGCCTTGGTGAGGGCTTTAAGGACCAGGTTGAGTCTCCAAGGTGGAACAATGGGCTTTATTGGAGGATGTTTCGATGTTACCGCTCTCAGGAATCGTCTAATGTGAGGGAGAGCTCCCAATGACACCCAAGTCCGCCAATAGGAGTGCCCCCAAGGCTGATACCTGGACTCTTAGGGTAGCCGATTGGAGACCCTTGTCAAAACCCTCCTGTAGGAATTGTAGGATAATGGGAAGAGATACTGCGTCATCTGGCAGGGAGATGGACTGTAACCAGGAAAGGAATTTCCTCCAGACTCTGTAAGAAACCTTGGAGGATGAGGGACGTCTAGAATACATCATCATTTCGATGACAGGTGGAGTGTAACCTAACTCCTTGAGAGCTTCCCGCTCAATCTCCACGCCGAGAGGGATAGATTGCGCAGACTGGGGTGCAGCACTGGTCCTTTATAAAGCAGGTCTGGGCTTGCTTGAAATATCAGAGGAGGCTGTAATGACATTTAAACTAAATCGAAGGAACTATGGTCGGCAGGGCCAGCGTGGACAGACTAGAATCATCTCCGCTTGATCCTGGGCAATCTGGTGCAGGACCCTTGATAATATTGGGACAGGAGGAAAAGCATACAGGAACTCAAACTGTCCGCAGTTTATTGATTATTTGTTTATTTAGCGTTTTACCAGGCAGGCATACTGAGCAGAGTACCGCTCGATTCCAGATGCGCCCTGGGGGAGGAGGGGAGAGGGAGAAAATACAAATACAGAAAATACAGAACCACAAATAGCAAATACAAACAACTGTACAGCTAGCGAAAAAAAAAAAAAAAACAGAATGGAGTAAATTTAGAATATGAACACCTACATATAGATTGCACTGAGGAGAAAGACAATAATGCAATCTGTAACGAAGATTGCAGTAGAACAGATGTGCAGACCACTAGCTACTACCTGAGGGGCCTGAAATGCATGACAGTATTTGTCTGCCTGGGCGGTAAGAAAGCAATATTGTGTAGTGGCAGCGATAGGGGTCTGTGAACATGCAAGTGTGGAGTAGAGCTACACAGTAGAATAGGCATGATACTAGGACCTCAGCAGTACAAGTTACATGAGCAAGAAGAAGAGAAGTGCATCTTGAGGAGGGAGTTAAGATGTAGTGGGCTGGAGGTGTGTCTAACGATGACCGGCAAGGAGTTCCAAATCTTTGGCATACGATATTTAAGGGCAGCCTGGACAGTGGCGGTGGACATGTGTGGGACGTAGAGTAGCCGGGAATCAATGTTCCTGAGCGAGTAAGCTGGCAGTGGGAGGGTTGCTAGGGCTGCTGCAAGGTTAAAGGGGGAAGGGACTGTGCCCAAAATTTAGCTGTTGTTTAGGGAGAAAGCGTCCTGCGCCATGGCCATCTCATCCTTGATGAGAGTGCAGAACTTTGCAGGGTTTTGCAGCAGGCGAAAAGATCTTCCTGTGGAAGGCCCCACCAAGTAATGAGTAGTCGGAAGGCACTGTCCTTGAGTTCTCATTCGCCTGGCAGAATGTCCTATCGATTTAACCAATCAGCTGTGACATTCTCTTGGCCTGGGATGAATACGGCTTTCAAGCTTTCCAGGTTGCTTTCCACCCACTGAAAGAGTAGTAGTTTCCTGCAACATCCGAGAGCTCTTCGTGCTTCCCTGTCGGTTGATGTAGGCCATTGTTGTTCGATTGTCCGTGAGAATAAAAACGTCCTGGTTGGAGAGCTGTACCTTGAATTGTTGAAGTGCCAGTCGGACTGCCCGCATTTTCAGGACATTGATGCTGTAGTGAGACTCCACCAGCAATCATTTGCCCTGCGCCGAGAGCTGACCAGTGTGCGCTCCCCAGCCCCGGAGACTGGTATATGTGGTGACTCTCATCTGGCATGGGTGCCCTAGACTGAGACCCCTCATGATGTTAGATCATTGCGTCCACCAGCGAAGAAAAGATTTTACCTAGCGGGAGATCTGTATCTGCTGACCCATCATTTCCCTTGACTGAGACCATTGATGGAGTAGACTGGACTGGAGAGGACTCATGTGAACTAGCGCCCAGGGGACTGAGTCTGCCAGGGAGACCATCGTCCCTAGGAGTTGCATGAAGGAGCGAGCCGGCAGGTATTGGGCTGTTTGAAATTTGCTGATGAGGACCTTCAGTTCCCTGAACTCTGACTCAGTTGGAAAAACCCTGTTCTGGATTATGCTGAAATCCATCCCTAGATGATTCAGGTTCTGTGATGGTCATAGGGAGCTCTTCTTCTTGCTGACTTTGAACCCTAGAGAGGAGAAGCACCGGATGACGTCCAGGTATGGGAAGAGCTGGATCCCTTGTAGTCAGAGTCGAGCGATCACTGTCGCAAGGACTTTGGAGAAGACCATGGGAACTGTGGCCAGGCCGAAGGGGAGCATCGTGAATTGGAAGTGGTTGTCCTCCACTTTGAATATGAGGAGATGCAGATAAGCATCTTGTAAATCTATGGAGACTAAAAAATTCCCCTGATGGATTTCCCGGATGATAGAGGAAAGGGTTTCCATCTTGAATGTCCTGTGGCGAACAAACCTGTTTAGAAATTTGACGTCTAACACAAACTGGAAACCTCCTGAGTGTTTTGGGACTATGAAGAATAGAGAGTACACTCCTCTGTTCCTTTCTGGAAAGGGAAGTTGTTCGATCGCTCTTGCCTGTATAAAATCTATGATCGCTTGCAGAGTCGCTGCTCGTTTCACCGGGTAGTTTGAGACGGGCGAGGGCATCACATGGGGCAGTGGGGGTCTGGACTTGAACTCTATGAAATAACCCTCTCGTACCATGTCTAACACCCAATTGTCCATGGTGGTGGTAGTGTGGACCCATTCTTCAAAGAAGTTGTAAAGCCTGCCCCCTACATAAGGATGGGTCCAAAAACCTCCACTGAGATTTTCTGGCGTCTTCCCCTGCACCTTGGGAGCCACCCCTTCCACCGCGGAAACCGTGCTGGTTGCAAGAGAAGAACCAAGTTTGTCTACCTGAAAATGTTTTATTCTGTCCCCTGAAATAATTCTGGGCTTGAAAATTCTGCCTAGACCCAAATGTATGGACCTGTACCAACCCCGGGATTGAGGCATTCTGACTTTTGCCATTTCCCCCTGACTCTTTGACTGCCTCCTTTAGAGCTGATCTGAAAAGGAGACCTCCTTCAAAAGGGGCGTTCACCAAGTGCATCGTCAAGGAGGCATCCGCCTGCCATGCTCGCAACCATAAGTTGCAGCGAGCTGAGGTCTGGTAAAACATAGCCCTTGCTGCACATCTGACTGCCTTTTCCAATATACGTCTGCTGAACAGGCAGAAGCTAGTCCCATTAGTTGAAGATGCTACAGAGTGGATTTGTTCTTTTCTGGCTCGTCAGCTAGCTGGAATGCCAGATCAGTGGCTCACTAAAGGGCAGCTCGGGCTGAGAAGAGGTTGGCTGTAGCTGCTTTGAGAGAGGATGCTGAGGACTGGAAGGCCATCTTTAGGGAAGTGTACACCTTCCTATCCGCTGGATCCCTCAGGGAGGCTCCCCCCCTGTGGGGATAACTGTTATTTTTGGTAAGGTTGGAGATCAATGGGTCAGTTCTGGGGCAGTCCAGCCATCTCTCCGCGGGCTTATCAAACTTCAGTAGCTTGGTGAGGCGGCAAGGCACAGGGTAGGAATGCTCTGGCCCCCTGCCATTCTTCTTTTAATAGGTACTCTATGGCCAGAGGAATGGGAATGTTGTCGCTGGCTTTGAAGCTGAAGTGAGTCTGAAAACTTGCTGAGGGTGCTTGGGTTCTGGAGAGGATGGACCCAGGTAGATCTCGTTCAACACCTGTTTGATGAAATAATCTAGGTCATCCGAGTCAAAGTTTCTGGCTGGTGAGGAGTCAGAGTCTGAATCTGAATTTGGGATTTCCCCCTCTTCTGGGGATGAGTAACTGGACTCTGACGGAGATCTGTCCCGTCGGTACTTTTCCTGGTGGGTACCTCTGGACCTGCTCCTGGAGCTGGCCCTCCTTCTCCTCCTGTCCTGTCATGAGGAGTGGGGACCCTCCTCGTTAGAGGATGGGAAGGGGGAGCACTTGGGGGTGGCCTTCTTGTGAATCCTATGCTCTGGTGACTGTGGCAGGATGTCAAAATAAGAAGGGTTGAGGGTGAAAGCCCTGTTTAGCTTTTCAATTAGGTCTGGCGCTAGATTTCTGGTTGAGTGATGGCGCCCCTCTGAGGTGGAAGAGTGCCTCTGGCACATGGACTGGCTTTGCAGAGGTGGATGCCTCCTCGACTTCCTCCAAGCTGGCACAGGTTGCGCTGTTGCATTTTATACAGAGCAATCCCGCGAAGGTAGCCAACATGGGGGAATCGACATTTTGGCACTTTCTGCCCCTAGAGGGCTTGTCTGATTTATCTGATGACATGCTTGTTGGTTAGGAATCTTGCCAGGCCCTGGTAAAAGATAGTCCTGAGAGCCTTTGCATAGTTCCCTTGAGGGGGATGGGTATAAAAAATAGCTTGTGGCCTGGAAAATATATAGGCTAGTATCTAATCTCCTCAGCCACTAGCTTGCTTATTACCTTTAGTGATCAGTCGACGAGCAGGAGTCAGGAATGCTCATTGACGCACTGTGCGTTGCCCTGACCCCCTATTCCACTAGCCGCTAGCAAATATGATGAGCTAGCCTCCCGAGGCTGGAACACGAATGCTCAGTGAATTCAGGTGACAGCCCGTCCGGCCATTAATGGATCCAGGTGGCTCGTCGATGGGGAGGAGTGTCGACTGCCTAAACTGAAGGGGCCGTCGACAAGGGGAGATCTTGTACCGTTTTTGGCACTGAAGATGAGCGCGAAGGCGCAGGCAGCTTGTAGACAGGGAGGAGCGTCAATGGCCTGACGACAAATAGTCAGAAGCACAGCTTGGAACGTCGACAGCCTGAACTGCCGTCGACGAGACAGAGAAGTGTGCTTGCTCCCAAATAGTCAGAGGAGCTCCACTGGAGGCGAGTAGACTCGCTAGATTACCTCCTAGTTTCTGGATTTGCCCCCCCCCACCTCGCGTTCTTTTGAAGCCTGACCCAGCATGGAAGGCGGAGAGGGGGGGTCGAGAGTCCATCTGTACAGCATGCAGGGCTGAGACTGCGGTTCCCTGCACAGCGATAGGCCGATTGCCTAATTCACTTAATCAAAGTAGAAGCAACTCACAGTTTGAAGTCTTCAGCTCAGTCACTCCGGTGACAGAACCCCTGCAGAGATCCTACCTCTTGACAGGCCATAAGTAAACTAGCGGCTAGAGGAAGTGGGCGGGGGGATGTAGTCTCCCTGCAGAAGTCAGTTTGCATCCTGCCTGTCACATGGTTCCAAGAAGGACCTCCCAGTAGTGATGAGCCCGGAGACCAGCTTTAGGAAAGAGAATGAGAAATTTGCCTTTAAAGCATTCTATGGCATCATCTTGTGAGTTTGCTGTGGCTATGGGGGTCCAATTAGTATGGGCTAGATCATGGAGGACGGGCAAGGTTTAGCCATTTGTAAGAGCGAATTAATAGGGTTCTATGAGGAGCCTTGATTTTGTGGATTTTTCGTATCAGGAAGGTCATGCAGTGGTCACTTAGCGCACCTGGCAGTACTCTGGATTTAATGACCCTGTGAGGGTATGATGTGAGGGTCCAGTCTATTAAGGAGTGGTTGCTAGTTTTATGGTTCATCTGAGTTGGTTCAAGGATAAGCTGGGAAAGGTTAAGGGATCCAAGATCATTTTGCACCTTGTTCAGGGTGGGGAGATGACCAATTTAGGTTGAAGTCTCCCATGGTACAAGTTTCACCCCATGAGGTGTGAGTTGCTATGGAGCTAGTGAGATCTGTGATGATTTTGGAGTTGATGCCTGGGCGACAATAGGCACCTGCCACGAATATGGGGATTGAGAAAGGGAGGGATAGGTGCAGAGCGAGCACCTCACAGGCTTTCGGGACTGAGCTGGAAAGGGCGATGGTAAATTGGATACTTGAGGAGACACAGATGGCAACCTTCGCCCCTACCTGACCGGTCCTGACAGGATATGGCATAACCTGGGATAGAGATGGAATGGTCACCTATATGTTTGTTTAGCCAGGTTTCGGAAAAAATGATTATGTCAGGGCCGAGCGACACAATCAGAGGTTGGAGCAGGCAACCTTAGGGAGAAGGCTTTTTATGTTCAGGTGGAGGACTTTTAAGCCAGGGGGAGTCTGTCAAGTCCCGGAGGAGGAATTCCTGGCACAGGGGATGGTGGCACCATGGCACTTGGAGGGCATGGGCTGGGGTTGGGGCTAATGTGTCCAGTGGGCAAGAGCAGGAGAACGATAATTAGGAAGTGGAGTTTTACATACAAACCATGCCACAGCACGAGAGCGACTGAAGATGTGGAGGAGGGGTGCGCTGGGGGGGGGCTGGATGCTAAGCGTTAGTAGCAGAGTGCAAAACATAGGAATTGCTAGAAGTGATGCACTGGGGCGGAAGGGGTAGTGGACCCAAGTTTGACAAGAGGGAGAGGGGGTAACAGTGTGATTGAAGATGGAAGAGAGGAGTGGGGTGGGGCAGGGAGGTGCCGGTAGAGACAGGGAGGGGCTGGGAGTAAAGGAAGGAAGGGGGTAGATGAGGAGCAGGAGTAAAAATTCGAGTGGATCAGGAGACATGGGAGGAGAAAGTACAGTTACGTAAGAACTTACCATAACAGTAGATCTTCGAGAAGAGCTCTTGCAGCAGGCTATAACCATTAAAACTAATGCCGCAGGCCTTAGGACCCACTGGAAAAAAAACTTAGCTAGCAGTACCCAGCAGGAGCTGCCCCGATGTTGGCTCCGCCCCGTCGGTCCCTAGCTCCATCTCAGTTCACCGTCGAGGACCCTCGAACAGATTAGCAAGCCGAACCAAGTGAAGCTTGCCCCAGTCATGCTGATAACTCTCAGGGGGAAGGAGGGCAGGAAAGCAGCACCTGCTGCAAGAGCTCCGCTCAAAGATCTACTGTTACGGTAAGTTCTTACGGAACTGTACTATCTTACTTCGAGGGGGAGATCTTGCAGCAGGCTATAATCATTAGGACTGAATCCCAAGCAGTCCCGCGTTAAAGAGGTAACTAGTCCCTGGAGGAGGATGATGATAGGAACTATAATAACGGCACTTCCTAAAAAAGGCCGGGAGATAGCACATCAGGACAATAGTCCCTGAAGGACCGCCAGGCAAAAACTGGCTCGGTGCCTGGAAGCAATGTCCAGGCTGTAATGCCTGACGAAGGTGGGTACCGAACTCCAAGTAGCAGCTGCACAAATGTCTCGGATAGAGAGATTTTTTAAGGAGGCGAAGGAGGTAGAAACTCCTCTGGTGGAATGACCTCTAACTGCTCCCAGTAGAGGTCTGTTGCACTTGTTGTAACAGAAGACTATGCAATGGACTAGCCAATATATAGTCTGTTTAGACACCGGTTTGCCCAAGTGTTGGGGCACAAAGGCCACAAACAGCTGCTCCGGTGTGCCGCTGTACGTCTGAGGTAGTACCTCAGCGCCCTGTGGACATCCAATGTGTGTAAGGGAGCTTCTCCCCTGTTAGAAGGGGTTGAATAATAGACTGGAAGGTCAACAGACTGGTTAAGGGTTAATTCGGAAACCACTTTGGGAAGGAACTTAGAATTTGTTCTGAGGGAAACGCTTTCCCTATGAATAAGGCTACTTGCACATCAGGGCCTGAAGCTTACAAACCCTTTGAGTTGAGGTAACAGCAACTAAAAAAAGAAACCTTCCAGGAAAGATAACACAGCTCACACTCTGCTGCGGGTTCAAAGAGGGGGACAGTAAGCTTCTCTAACACAAAAAGGAGATCGGGGGTGGATCCTTAATAGGAGGTCTCAAATGCAGAATGCCCGTTAAAAAGGTGTGGGCCACGTCCAGCTGGGCTAGGGTTCTGTCACTGAAGAAGACTTGATAAGCAGAAATGGCCCACATATGCACCTTAACGGAGGAGTAGCTCAAGCCTTGCTAATATAAGGAGAGGAGATACTGTAATGCTGAGTTCACTGGACTGGTAAGGGGGTCCAGGTGATGAGACGAAGCCCATAAACAGAAATGCTTCCACTTCATAGTATAAGTGGAACGAGTAGAGTGCTTCCTTGCTGAAACGAGGACGTCTGCCACCTCTTGGGAGACCCCATAGCTTGATTTAACCATGTCTGCAGGAGCTATGCATGAAGGTGCAGGGACATGAGATCTAGATGTACCAGCTTGCCCCGATCCTGGGACAGCAACTGCAAGCATACTGGCAGCAGAACTGTAGGCTCTGACGACAACCACTGAAGTAGTGGGAACAAAAACTGCCGAGGTCACAGTGGGGTGATTAGGATCATCCGAGCCCCCTCAGCCTGTACCTTCAACAGAACTCTCTGAATGAGAGGGAAGGGAGGGAAGGCGTAAAGGAACCTCCCTGCCCAACAAAGGGACAACGGTCTCGCCAAACAACGTCAGGTGCGTGCTCTCGCGAGCTACCAATGTACGTAATACTGTGTACTCCTGCCAATATATGTAATTGTTGTCTGTAATCTAATTCGGGTCGCTCCTGAAAAAGGGACCTCTGGTCTCAGTGAGCTTACCCGGTTATCAAAATCTAAATAAATAAATAACTGGCAGTTTAGCATTGCGTGGAGATGCAAAGAGGTCCAACTTTGGACGACTCCAAGTGTCGAACAGCCAGTCCGCTACTGATTGAAGTAGCTACCACTCATGTGCCTTGGACCAAGACCTGCTTAAACTGTCTGCCAAGGCGTTTTGGGTGCCTGGAACATGGATGGCAGACACAGAGATGCAATGTTCCAGCGCCCAATACCAGACTCTCATCGCCTCCCTGCACAGGGAGTGGGAGTGTGTTCCCTCTTGCTTGCTGATGTAGAAAACAATGGCCGTGTTGTCCATCTGAAGGAGGAGAGAACCTGACGCTAGGTCCACCTGAAAGGTCCGTAGGGCATTGAGGACAGCCCGTATTTCCAGAACACTGATGTGGAAGTTGTGCTCCTCTGGGGACCAAACGCCCAGAGTCTAGCAGTCCCCTAGGTGGGCCCCCCCAGCCTAAATCACAGGTGTCTGTTGTCAGAGTCCGACTTGGTGGATCCTGTCAAAACAGGACCCCTTTTCCAAATTTAGGGGGTCCAACCACCAAAGCAGGGTCCTTCTGACTGGCTCGGAGATCCTGACCAGATGGCCGAGACCATCTGAGCTTTGCTCCCACTGCACCCTCAGCATCCACTATGGCACCCTCATGTGGAGGTGGGCCAAGGGGGTTACAAGGATGGCTGCCACCATGTGCCCCAGAAGTCTGAGGAAGGTCCTGGCATGGACCTGAGGGGTTACGAGGACTGTTTTGGCCACTTCTCGCGGGTGATCTCCCCTTTCCTGAGGGAGGAAAGCCATGCCCTGGACCGTATCCAGGACCGCATCTATAAAGACGAGTCTTTGGCTGGGCTCGAGGAATGAGTCTGGTAGGTTCAGGGTGGTCCCCAACTCTTGGAATAGAGTATAGGTGTCTCCGAGAGCTTGAATGAGGTGCATTCTTGACGGGGCCGCCAAGAACCAATCATCTAGGTAAGGGAAGACATAATGCCCTTTGTGCCTTAGAGCCGTGGCTACCACTGCCAGGCACTTGGTGAAGACTCGAGGAGCAGAGGAGAGGCCGAACAACAGAACCCAAAACTGGTAATGTCCCCCTTGGAAGTGGAACCTCAAGTACTTCCTGTGAAAGCGGAAGACCCCAATATGCATGTACGCATCTTGCATGTCCAGGGAACAGAGCCAGTCTTCCCCGGTGCAGCAAAGAAATTATACCTGGAAAGGTCACCATCCTGAACCTCTGGTATTCTATATAATCATTTAGGGAGCTGAGGTCCAGGATGGGCCAAAGATCCTGAGTCTTCTTTGAAACCAGGAAGAAATGGGAATAATATCCTTTTCCCTGCTGCTGCAGGGGGACTGGCTCTATTGCCCTTTTTTGCAAGAGGGCCTGAATTTCTCCTTCTATGAGAAGTATGTGAGAAGGAGGATACCTTGAGGACCATGGTGGAGTTTCTGGAAGGATCTGAGTGAACTCCAGCATATGTCCCCACCTTATAATATCTAGGATCCAATGGTCCGAAGTGATTCTGCTCCATCCCTCCAGGTAGAGGGAGAAGCGACCCCCTACAATCTCCCCCTGTGCCCCCACCAGAGGAGGGGGGCAGCAGGGAGTCATTGGGAAGAGCTGGGGGTTGGCAGCGAGGTTTGGGATGTCTTTGGGCCTCGAAAAGGAGCGCCTCCAGGCTGCTGGTTTCTAGCCTTCCTTTTAAAGCCGCCTCTCTGGGCCAATTGGTTTCTATGGGCGGACTGGCCTGAGGACTTACAATAAGGCTGTTTTTGAAAACGTTTCTGGTCCCCCTTATACATCTGTCGGACAGATCAGATGGATTTGTCCGACTCCTGGAGACGAGAGATAAGACCTTCAGTCTCTGACCCAAACAGCATGGAACCATGGAACAGAAGATCCTTAATTCTGGTCTGCAGATCCTGGGAGAATCCTGAGACTCTGAGCCAGGCATGGCATCTTAGGCAGACACCCGACGCTGATGCCCTAGGCGCCGTATCTGCAGTGTCATACAAGGCACGCAGAACATGGGTGCCTACATCCAAGCCTGATTTTAGAATGTCCAGGAGCTCCGTTCTTTGTGTGGAGTCTGGCAAGGCACTGGCTAGCTCCTGTCCCCTCTCCCAAAGAGCATTCTGGTATTGGACTATACTTATCAGGAAGTTCAGGGAACAAAATGGAGCAGGTGGATGCAGAGTATACCTTTCTGCCCACCTGGTCCAAACTGTAGGACTCCTGATCGGGAGGCTGGGAGTTGAGGTGTTTGGGCTGCCGAGATTTGTCATGAGCAGCCACTATAACTGTAGTCAGCCTGAGGGTTTTCCACCAGATAGGGCTCATCCCTCGGTGCCCTATACAGCCTGTCTGATTTTTTAGGAACTGCCGGGACTGTGACTGGGTGCTTCCAAATTATCCTGGTAAGGTCTTGGAACATGTCCATCAAAGGAGACACCACCAAAGGTTTCGGCTCCTTTTGCCTCAGGTAACGTGCCAGCCTCAGACTTTCCGGATCCAGGTCTTCCGTCTCACATTCGTTGGAGGCCTAGATGTGCCTCATGACGTCCATGAAATTGGATTGTCAGGAGGCGAATGGAGTAGTTCCTAATCCCCAGGAGAACCCTCGACTCCTGAAGGGACGAGGATGAAGAGGCAGATCGGCTCCTGGATCGTGACGGGTCCAAACTGTGCCTGCAAGGACTACCCTCCCTAGAGCGTCTGGTACTTCCAGACCGACATCAGTCCTGGGACGACGACGGCTCGTGGACTGACAAAGAAGTGGAGACCGGCACCTGTCGGGGGACCGGCGTCTGCTAGCAGAGCAAGCCTGCCTAGAGACTGACCTATGGCGGCTGCAGGACTTGCTGTTGGGCCTGGACCGACAACGGCTGGAGGACCGTAAACGATGCTCTTAGCAGTCCCTGGACCAAGACCGGGTTCAAGCCACCAAGGGCGAGCAGGATTGGAGGACTTATGCTGCTCAACCGTGGTTTTGGCCGGCAACTCGACAGGGAGATCCACAGAGTCCTGCATATCTGGTCAGTTGGGAACCGGTGTCTGGTCCGGCTTTGGGGTAGCCTCGTCCTTCCTGGCTTGGCTACACCAGAAGGAGAAGAGCTCCTGCAACAACTCCTGCTTGTTGAAAACAGAGGCCGCTGTCTCCTTCAGGGGAATAGGTGAAGCCGGCAGGTCCGACAGGGCCTTTGGGGAAGAACAAGAGGAAGAGCCCTCCAGAGTAGAAGACTTCGGGGCCGGCGACGGCACCTTGACCGGCACTGGCTCACCTGCAGTCCTGCTGGCCTTAGACACAGTAGCTGGTGCCGGTGTCTTGGCTGGGGTCAGCTCCAAATTAACCGATTTGGAAGGGCGAGGGGGCCCAGAAGATGGTTTAGCCTGACAGTCCTGGTCCTTGCCTGATGACTTACCCGATCCAGGTAAGGCTGTCACAGAGGCCTTTTCGGAAAAGCATGCCCGAGGTAGAGGCCTTGGTAGAAGCTGCCAAGGTCGAAAAGGTACACAGCGGCGTAGCCCTCACCTTGGCCGGTTTGCCTTAAGGAGCCCCAGCCAGGGCCAGCGTCAGTGTCTTGGAAGGGGCATTGGACCTCAACTTTTCCTCGTGTCTAGAGTGCTTCGAGCAGTCGGACCCGCCCGAGCCAGAAGAGGCAGCCTTCCTATGGGGAGAACTCGATCTGGACCAACAGTGGGACCGGCTAAAGTCCTTCTGAAGGGACTTGCAGGATTGCCTGCCCTTATCCCCATGAGAGCTCTGCAGGACATCCATCTTTTTCTCTAAAAGGTGGGCTTTTAAGGCATTCAGGCGCCGGATGCAAGTTTTGCTAATGAAGCCCTTGCAGATCTTGCAGGAATAAAGGTCGTGGTCTGGCCCCAGACAGAAGGTGCAGGCTTCGTGGCCATCTTAGATGGAATTTGGTGGCCACAGGCACACTTAGGTCTTCTTGAGACCGGAGGAGGAGACCAATGACGGGGACGACATGCGAAGAAGAAGTACAAGAGAAAAATAAAGAAATCACTGCGAAAAACAAGACAGCGGAGAGGAAAAGAAAATGTGTCACCAAATTTTGCTGGAACTGCTGAAGAACATGCCAAGACTTTCCCAATGAGAGCGGGTCTGCGGCCGGAAAAGAACTGAGGTGGAGCTAGAGACTGCCCCCCTTTTATGGCATGACCGACAGGGTGGAGCCAACGTTAGGGGCGGCCCCTGCTGGGTACTGTTAGCTAAGTTTCTTCTGGTGGGTCCTAAGGCCTGTAGCATCAGTCCTAATGGTTACAGCCTGATGCAAGAGCTTCCTTGAAAGTAAGAACAACAGTAACCGAGGCAACAGTCTGTATCAGCTTAGAGAACTGGGGCCAAATTGCAGCATTGCCCGGGTCAACACCAGCAAGAATAGCCGTGGTGATCAATGCCAGTGTCTGCGCTGCTGGATTGGGATCCAGTGGCTGAAAGTTCTGTATGCACTGTAAAACTCACTGGCTGCTGCAGCACTGTTAACAGTGGTAAGCACCCTTCTGACCTCTGTTATGGCCATTTAGAACCTGGAGTCAGGGCCAGTGACCTGTGCTGGGCCAGTCTTTCCACAGAGGCTGAGAAAACCATAACTGGAGTCTTAGGGAATGGGGGCACGACTCCACTGATTTTTGACTGCAGCCTAAAGCATAACCGTCCAGCCGCATCATCAATATTCCTGGAGGCATGGTGCCACAAGTCTGTCAACAATGTATTTGGTGGTGACGTCTTACAAGATATCAACAGTGGGACAGCTGTTTTACCTGTGACTGCATGGGAACTCTCCATATTCTTCTGGAGAATGACTCTAGTGACATTCACTTGCAATTCCAGCACCCAGCTGAACTCTCAGCAAACCGGACAATGCCGAATATCATGATTGGTACTGAAGTAGTTAACAGTGGTCATGGTCATCATTGTGGGAAATGTTACCGCAATGACAAAGAAGTGGCACCTTCTTCGGTAATGGTGAACTCATCAGCATACAATGTCTACTGGTCGACAGCAATCCCAAAGGACGGTTTCACTATGCGAGTAGCAAAACTGCAAACAGAGTTGGCAAGAAAAATATCTTGCAATAACAAAGAACTAGTCCCCAAAGGTCCAATATACATTCGAGAGTGGGTGGGGGGAAAAAGGTCTATTTTAAGTATTACTAAGGCATCCAACCTCATATGTGGGGGCATACCACGACTTCAGTGGCACTGGCTCTCAGAAATCTCCCAGGAGGCTCTGATGCCACCAGCTTATAGTCCAATGTGAGGCACTATGGAGTCAATATCCTCGAGGATCAAAAATTCTATCTGGGGCAGTTCATTCAACTTTTTTTTTTCCTCTGTTAGTATATGACCAGAAGAGCATTCCAATAATTCAAAATGGCCACAATGAATAATGACCAACAGGATCACCATCAGCTTCTCTGCACGCATTTAGTTGGTCATAAGCTGCAGAGATAACATACCATTACTGCTCAGGTTGGACTCAACTGTTGCCTTGATGAGGCACTGGGCTTGTCTTTCGGATGAGACGTTAAACTGAGGTCCCATGTGCCTGGATTGGTGGTAGTTCAGGTGGATGTTAAAGATCCCATGGCACTTATCGAAAAGAGTAGGGGAATTTCCCCGGTGTCCTGGCCAAATGTCCCTCATTCACTTAAAATACCACCAACAGCTTAATCTGCTTCAATGTCAGCTGGCATTCATCTGTATCCCCCTCCCCCGGGTCGTGCCTGAAAATAGGCAGGATTTGTCTAGTGCACTTACCCGGTCAACAAAAATAAATAAATAAATAAATAAATAAAGTGAATTTCCAACTTACCCTGTAGCAGCTACCACATGGGTGGTGTGGTAGCTGCCCTTCGCAGCAGTCATTCTAGCCATGTTAGAAATACTGGTTGCAGCCAATAATCCTAATATTTTATTCATAAATTTGTTTTAGCATCGGCTGATCCTTGTTAGTCAAGCGGTGCCTTTCATTAATCTGTTACTGGCCTTCTTGATGTTAAAAATGAATGAAAACTCTAGCACCATTCACTTCTATGGGGTGCGCCATACGTGTTTGAGCAGGGGGTGTGGCGGCTAGAATGGGGCACTGAAAACACATCGGGCAGCCAATGCTAAAACAAATTTACGAGTAAAATATCAGGATTATTGGCTGCAACCAGTATTCTAATCTGGCTAAAAATGACTACGACGGAGGGCAGCTACTACACCACGTGAGTAGCTATCTACAGACTATATTGGAAGCTTCCTTTAATCTACCGATTCATTTTAAATCCATAAGAATACCCAACTCCTAAAACAGCTATTGGATTTACAGCTTCAAATAAAACGGAGAAAGCCACACCTGGACCACAGACAATTATGACATGGTCTTTTCTACCACTGTGTGGGGTATTTTCTAACTCTTGTTAACTTTTTTTAAATTTTATTGTTTTCCATGAAAATTCTGTGCAACATTCAGAAAATTCAACTCTGTGAATAATTTATGAGAACATCTGACATGGGACAGATTTCTGTTGCCCCTGGTAATAAGAATTACTTTCCATGGGTACATGCACACAGCGCATCATTTCCTTAGGCACACACCCTGTACATATTGCAAAATGTAATAGAATTGTTTATATAAGGAGTGGCAGAAGCATGACACACACTATAAACCTGAGGCGTGCCAAAGCATTTAATGATGGCCAAACATTACTTCACTGGAACTGTGCCTCCTTCCCGGCACACCCACCCATTCACCTAGCCAATCTCCTGTTAAAATGGATTCCACAAAAAGACCTGTCAAGCACAGTAGGCATGTCGTTATGCAAGAATGGAACTGTATTTCGAGTACATGCACATTAGGGCGGGTAGGGTAGGGTAGGAAATTCCTTGCAGCAAAGTTAAGTCACCAGCACTTGAATGGTAGTCAGTAAAACTCAACACTGTCTTTCTAATCCCAGAAGTATTTAAACGAACACATTTTAAACAGCATATTTCCAAAAGTCACCAAGGACCCTTACCTGCCGGGCACAAGTATGTTAGAAAATACAATTTTTGCATGCTAGGGTTTTCAGGAGGGAAAGGATCGTATTTTAGCTCTGTGGAGCCGAGCCACTGAACCCTTCCACTTCCCAGTTCAGAGACACCCCACGCACTAGTACGTTATCTGATGCAAGAATATGGAGAGTGCAGGAGTGTGATCCTTAGGCATGTATAGGTCCTTTTTTAACTACCCTTTTGAATACTTCAGAGTGCTGACTCCAACACATTAAGGCCATTGCTCAATTAACATGGCCCAAGTTAGTTGAGCGGTGGCTTTGGTTTCCTGGAGTTGGAACTCTGAAGAATTCAGAAGGGTAGTTGAAAAAAGGCCCTATACATGCCTACGGACAAACCCCCACGCTCTCCATATTCTGGCATCACACAACGTGATAGCACGGGGGGAGGGGGTCTTTCTAAATTGGCAAATGGAAGGGATCAGTTCTGTTCCATGGAGCCAAAATAGGATCCTTTTCCTCCTGAAAACCTTACCATGAATTTTTTTTATTTATTTTTTTTATAACATCCTTGTGTTCCGGGGCAGGTAAGGGTCCTTTTGCCTAACACACCAGGAAACGTCCTCTTATTAGAGCTTTGTCTGACAGACAGCAAAGCACAACAGCAACTGCTGAACTGTTGTTGTTCATGAATCACAGCAACAGTTCTCACAGTGAAACCACACAGGGAGAAAACTGAGCAGCTCCTTTCCCAAGCCACATGGGAACAATTCAGCACCTGTGATATGCTGCACACTCACTTTCTGAATGTCGTAACACCAAGACTGATATATACTTGTATTCATTTGGGATCAGGTTTCCCTAATGAGGAAAAAGGCTTGCTGCAGCTAAACACCTCTGCTCAAGGTTGTCAGCTGTCTTAGTGTTCCTGTACATTTTGCTGCTGCTGGACACACGAAGCTGCCTACAGTAGGGTCTAAGAGAGCCAAAAGCAAAACAAAACAAAAAAAATAAACTATGAAAAGAAACATGAGTGGACATGGCCTATCTGAACTTCAGCAAGGCCTTTGACACTGTGCCACACAGAAGGCTATTGAACAAACTGGAGAATATGGGAGTAGGCAGGACAGTAGTGCGGAGGGTAACTGGCTGGGCGGCAGAACACAGAGGGTAGTGGCAAATGGCTGTCACTCCACAGAGGTTAGAGTGACCAATAGGGTACCACAGGGATCAGTGCTTGGACCGGTCCTACTCAACATCTTCATCAGTGACATTGCACAGGACCTAGAAGGCAGAATTTCCCTGTTCGCTGACAACATGAAGCTTTGTAAAAGACTGAACATGCCAGAGGGTGTAGACAGAATGAGGAGGGACCTGCAGAAGCTTGAAGAATGGTCAAGAGTTTGGCAGTTGAAATTCAATGCAAAGAAGTGCAAGATAATGCATATGGGGCACAAAAACCCTGGAACAAGATATCAGTTGGGGGGGTGAGGATATAGCATGCACCAAGCAGGAAAGGGACTTGGGGTTATTATCTCTGGTGACTTCAAGGTAGGGAAACAGTGCGACAAGGCAGCGGGTAACACAAACAGGATGCTGGGATGCACAGGCAGGGGCATTACCAGCAGGAAAAGGGAGGTCATAATTCCATTATACAAGACACTAGTGAGGCCCCACCTGGAGTACTGTGTTCAGTTCTGGAGACCTTACCTACACAAGGACATAGACAGGGCAGAGACAGTTCAGAGGAGGGCAACAAAGATGGTACAGGGATTGCATCACAAATCCTTTGAGGACGGGCTGAAGGACTTGAATATGTACTCCCTGGAGGAGAGGAGGGAGATAGGGGATATGATAGAGACATACGAGTACCTTACAGGAAGGAACAGGGTGCAGGAATATACTATTTTCCAGTGACAAAGATATTCCAGGACTAGAGTGCATGGGATGAAGTTGGAGGGATGGCGATTCAGAGGAAATGTGAGAAAGAATGTCTTCACAGAAAGGGTAGTGGACAAGTGGAACACCCTGCCAGAGGAAGTTGTCACAAACCCACTCAGCAGGTCAGGCCCTCTACTCCCAAAGTGCTAACCTCTGATCGCAGTCTTGTGAACAATGTAACAAATAAGGTAACCCTCTTGTCTGTTTTTTGTGAGTTCGGATCAACCTTTGGTCTCAAGTTCTGGAGGGATGCAAACTGTGAACCTCTTGCTAGCGTACCCAATGCACAGGCTCAGATATATCTGTCTTCGGGGGGCCAGATATCTTTGCCTATGGGCACCTAACCAGGTATACAGAGATGAACCCTTTAAAACTTTAATAAAGACCTCAGATTTAAAACGCTTCTTTTTCCAGTTTGGTATCACCATTCAAGCTTATGTCTATTGTCTGCTATAACCATGTACTTTCTTACAAATAAAAAAAAAAGAAGTCAAAGACAGACCAAGTAAGTTCTAAAAATAATTTTACTATAATAGACAAGAATATGTAAAACACAACAATACAGAACTGTTATATCACAAGACATACAAATCTATTAAAAGAACAAGGTTTTGAACAGTGCAATTCTTACTACAGTACTTAGCCTCTAAATACTTGCTTGAAAGTGCTCCCAAGATGTGTCCTTGTCAGAGTTTAGGTAAAAACGTGTCTCTGTGAAGTAAAACAGACTAAATTAAATGCTGGCTTTTACCCCACCTCTTTTCAGGAGGTCACCTAGCTCCTCCCTGTCAGGATATATGAAAATATATATCTTATACAAAAGTATTACATTCTGCAACTTCAGCATAATTCATGTCCTTCAAATGACATTTCTTTTGATTTTATAATAAGCTTCCCCCTTCCAGGACAGGAAAGCATCTTTATGATTTCGCACTTCTATGTAATAACCTGGGTTTTCCTTCCAACGTCATAAAATGGATATGTTATAGCAACTACGGTTGTAACTAACTCAGACCAACAGGATCCCTTAATTAAGGCCTTACATGTAACACATGGTCTCTAAAAATTGAGTGTGTGTGAACTCACATGCTGTCAGCATTTTTCTTATGGCTTTCACCTTTTAGCCAAAATCTGGGGAAGGGGGGATGAGTGAGGTCACTCCTACAGCATTTGATTTTCAGCAAGAGACATTCAGTAATACATTTTATATTAAAAAGAAATGATACAGCACTCAGAACTGGCTGTCTACGTCACAGTGGACAAGTGGAACACCCTGCCAGAGGAAGTGGTGGGGGCTGAAACAATCACGGGATTTAAGAATGCATGGGATAGACAAGGGAATTCTGGAGGTCAGGGGTAAGGGGCAGACTTCTAGGAAAACATATAGGGAACTTACAAGCTCAAATGGGCATACTGGGTGGGCCATAGGCTGTTATCTTGCCAACAGCGTCTATGTATCTATGTATATTTTAAATAAATAAGCCCAGCTCTAGGAGAGAGAAACCTCTGCTTGTTTACACAGCAGAGACAAGCGAGCAAGTGGAGATATACTGTAGACCTACAGGGACATCAAGTGGGATGTCACCATTCTGGTCACCTGCCTGTTCCCAGCAGGGGGCAGAGCTACCACTCCTTAGGCGTCACAGAAGCACACTTTGTACCAAAGAAAGGCATGTTGGAGCTAAATGGCTCTGCTCAATTTTCCCAGCTGTGCTTTAGTGTCACTTTACACTTTGTGGTTAAGACTACTCTTGAAATATTTACTAATTAAAAAAAACAACTATTAAAAAAGTGTTTCAGACATGCTGCATTCTGATTGGCTGTCAGCATTTCGACAGCCTTACATTAATCTGTCACAATGTCATGTACAGCCCGATCCCCATAGTGCATGAGTTCCTCCTGTCAGCATTCCATCCTCTAGCACTGCTGAATGATTGAAATGATGCATTCTGATTCTGAATCAGCATTCGCAAACAGCTGGTGGATGACCTAGTTTATTAAAAAGCCCCTTCTAAATGAGGAAAACTTCAAAAGGTACATAAGTAACACTGTTCTTTTGGAACCAGTTTTTTATAATAGCAATAAAGTATTCTCAAGAGTTAGAGAACACTCAGTTAATCACTGTGTGTGTGTGTGTATAGAATTACATTACAATTTTTTGGGCCAATGCTTGTTTCCAGGTGTATCCTGGGAGCACAAGAAACATAGAAACATAGAATTTGACGGCAGATAACGACCGCTTGACCCACCCAGTTTGCCCATTTCCCTACCTAATGGATAAGCTGCAGATCCTAGTTAACCAGCAGCCTGCTTCTTTCTACCCCCACCCCCTAGAATTGCCTTATGACTGTCCCATGCATGCTTGAATTCAACCACTGTTTTTGACTCCACACCTCCTCCGGAAGGCTGCTCCATGCATCCACAACCCTCTTGTGAAAAAAATACTACATTACCTCTGAGCCACCCCCATCTTCAAATTGTGCCCCCTTGTTCTTGCACACCTCTTTTTTTGAAAGATGCTACCCTCTTGGACTTTGTTGATTCCCTTGAGGTACTTGAAAGTTTCTATCATGTCCCCCCTCTCCCTCCTTTCCTCGAGGCTATAAATATCAAGCTCCTTTAGTCTCTCTTCATAAGTCTTCTGGTGCAGACCCTGCACCATTTTAGTTGCCCTCCTCTGGACAGCTTCCATCTTGTCTACGTCCTTGCGGAGATTGGGTCTCCAGAACTGCACACAGTACTCCAGATGGGGTCTCACCAGCTGTCTGTACAGAGGGATAACAACTTCCTGTTTTCTACTGGTGATGCCTCTCCCTATGCATCCCAGTATCCCCCAGCCCTCCTTACTGCTCTCTCACATTCCTTGCCCACCTTTAAGTCATCTGATATGACTACCCCCAGGTCCCTTTCCATTTTTTTTTGTTGTTAGCATCTCACCCCCCATTGTGTACTCTTCCCCTGGGTTTTTGTTTCCCAGGTGCATTACCTTGCACTTCTTAGCACTGAATCTAAGCTGCCATACATTTGACCATTCCTCTAACCTTGCTAAGTCCCTTCTCATCCTTTCCACCCCACCTTGTGCATCAACTCTGTTGCAGAGCTTTGTGTCATCTGCAAACAGACATACTTTTCCTTCCAGTCCTTCTGCAATGTCGCTTATAGAGACATTGAAGAGGACCAGTCCTAATACTGAACCCTGCGGTACCCCACTAGTAACCCCCCTCTTTCTTCAGAGTGGACTCCATTTACTATTACCCTCTGTGTCCTATTCTCCAGTCAATTCTTTACCCAGGCTATCACCTTGGGACCCACTCCCAGGCTGGCTAACTTGTATATTAATCTTTTGTGTGGGACTGAGTCAAATGCCTTGCTAAAGTCTAGGTAGGCCATGTCCACAGCCCCTCCCTGGTCTACTACTTTGGTCACCCAGTCAAAGAAATCTATTAGATTCGTCTGGCATGACCTTCCCGCTGAGAATCCATGCTGCCTTGGGTCCTGTGCCCCACTGGCCTCTAGGTACTCAACAGTTCTTTCCTTCAGAAGTGATTCCATCATTTTCCCTATCACTGAGCTTAAACTAAAAGGTCTGTAGTTTCCTGCTTCTGCCCTGCTCCCATCTTTGTGAAGGGAAATCACATTTGCCCTCCTCCAGTCCTCAAGTACCACTCCTTCCTCCCATGATTTGTTAAAGAGGGTAGTCAGTGGTGTCACTAGTTCAACCCTTAGTTCTTTTAGAATTCTGGGATTAATCCCATCAGGCCCCATTGCTTTGTCCACCTTCAGTTTTAAGAGTTCTTTCAGAACCCTTTCTTCTGTGAATGAGCTGGTATCAACTTCTGTATCCTGAGTGTTCTATTTAATGTTTTAGGTACCTCCCCCTCTTCATTTGTAAATACTGAGCAAAAATATTTGTTTAGTATCTCTGCCTTTTCACCATCACCCTCTGCCCAACCCCCTTTATTAAGCCTCACTATCCCTCCCTTAGTCTTTCTTCGCTCCCTGATGAACCTAAAAAAAGGTTTTATCCCCCTTCTTAACTGAGTTGGCTAGCTTTTCCTCGGTTCGGGCCTTTGCTGTTCTGACTGCCTTCCCAGCTTCCTTTTGCTTTAACTGATACAATTCTCTGTCCTGCTCCTTCTGTGATTCCTTGTACTTTCTGAATGCTTTCTTCTCTTGAAAATTCACTGCCACCTCCTTTGAGAACCATAGTGGTTTCTTACATCATTTTGTTTTGTTTACTTGCTTCACACAAAGGCTTGTTACCTCTGTGATGGCAGTTTTTATTATTCCCCATTGTTCTTCCACCCCTCCTTGCTGCCCATTTGCTAGTGCATTCCTTAGGCACTCACCCATTTTGGCAAAGTCAGCCCTCCTGAAATCCAGTACTTTTGCCTTTGTAGGGCTTTACTCTATTGCTGTGTTTATTGTGAACCATACTGTTCGATGGTCGCTAGTTCCCAGATGGCTACCCACTTTGACAACTGTGATCCTCTCTCCATCCATTTGAGAGAACCAGGTCTAAGATTGCTCCCTCTCAAGTGGGTTCCAATACTAGTTGTCTAAGGCATGCCTCCTGTAGGGCATCTAGAATAACCCCACTCTTAGAAGTGGCTGCTGCCACTGCACTCCAGTTAACATCTGGCACATTCAGATCACCCATTAGCAATATCTCCCCTTTATCTGCCATTCTAAGTATACTTTCTATCATTTCCCTGTCCATTTCCTCCCCCGGGGTCTGTATACAACCCCTGGGCGGATTGTGGTGCCACTGCCTGCCTCCAAATTGACCCACAGTGCTTCTTCTCCTCCCTGTTTACCCTTTTGTTCTGTTGCTTTGATTCCTTTCCTTATGTAGAGAGCTACTCCTCCTCCTCTTTTACCCTCCCTGTCCCTCCTGTAAATAGTGTATCCTGGTATGTTTACGTCCCAGTCATGGTTCTGTGTGTACCATGTTTCTGTGACAGCCACGATATCCAGATGTTCCTCCTCCATCAAGGCCACTAATTCAGGAAGCTTGTTACCCAGATTACGGACATTGGTACTCATTGCTCTCCATTTTTTGATGGCTTTACCTTCTGTAGCAGCATCCCCCACTGACCTTTCTACCTTGGTCTTTTTCTCATTTAGTACCCCGTTTTGTAGGGGGAGGCTGGGATTTTCCTGCTGCTTATCAGTGCCTTCCCCCTTGAATAGTTTAAAAGCTTGCCAATGAAGCATTTAAACCGACTGCCCAAAATACTTGTTCCCTTCCTGGAGAGATGCAGACCACCCTGCCACTACAGGGTGGTGTCCCTCCAGTTGGAACCCCGGTCCCCAATGAAGCCAAACCCCTGTGCTCCACACCATTTTTTCAACCATTCGTTAAACTGCATGGTGCAATGTACCCTCGCCTCACCCATGCCACCGATAGGCAGCACCTTTGAGAAGGATACTGTGTGTGCTACTTGTCTTAGGCCCCTCCCCAACTCCACAAAGTCCTTCTGCACTGCTCTAATCTCATGATGAGCCAAATCATTTATCCCTAGGTGGACAATGACGTCCAGCTCAGACTCCCGTGCAACTGTTCTCGTGCTCCTAAGGATGCGCTTCCTGTCCGTCCAAGCCATGGCACCAGGCAGGCACCTTACTTCAGTTTTCCCTGCCCCACCCAGTTCTATCCCCCTAATAACTGAGTCCCCCACCAGGAGCTGCTTCCTTTCCTTGTGGTGCCCTCTACTTCCTTCCTGAGGGCCTCCCTTGTGACAATTGTCTGCAACCTCCTTAGTCTCCTCTGCGGGTGCATCCATAGGGGAACTATGTTCCCCCAGAATGGTGTATGGATTGTGGAGTAGAACAACTGACTGGGTGTGCCTCTGTTCCACCATCCTTACCCTCCCTGAGCCCACTGCAGTCCAACTGTTGTGCTTTCTTCACAACCTCTGAGGTAGTGGTGGTGGCTCTGGTGCTCCCTGGATGGGGGAGGTTCCCTTACTACTGTCCAGTGTGGCCTGAAGACTGGCAACTTCCTCCCTCAGGGCAGAAAGTTGTCTGCAAACAGGGCAGCATCTCAGCCTCCAGAAAGACTCCCAGAAGACTGCTGCCCCACAGCCATTACACTGCACTACTCCCCACATGTCTACCTTGTTTAGCTTTTTTTTGTGTGAGTGTGTGTGTGCGCGATTAGTTTGTTATATAGAAATATATATATTATATAATGTGTATGCTTATACTGTCAGTGCAGTGTGCTAGAGAGGATATGACAGTGATATGCACATTGCCCTCTTGAGGAAATAATGTCAGAACCCCAGGTATAAAGGAACTACTTCCAGGGGTGGGTGGGGTGAGGGGTGGGAAGGGTTTGGGCCTAAACTGTGCCCTCACGAAACGATCAGCTAAAAGCTCTGACCTACTGCTGTGATGAGTGCCTTCCTGTCAGCAAGATGCCCTACACGACGATTTGACAGAGAAAATACCCTGGTAATCAAACAGAGAAAAAACCCAAACATCCAAGTCAAACACAGGTAAACCTCCCCAGCCCCAAAACAGCTTGGTGACTTGTGCTCTGAAAGCAGTCAGCCCCAAAACACGTCAGCTGTGCACAAGGACGGACACAGTAAACAGTATTCAGTCCCTGTGGGTTTAAACTCTTCCTGCACTGAAAATCTTAACAACTATAACAAAAGTAAAGCAAGGTCCACCTCCCTCTGCTGATCGAAAGACTGCCTTTTTCTGATAATTCTAAGTTCCTTATTTCACCCTTCAGTTAGAAGTATTCTCCACCTGAAGAATATTAACTTTCCTAAGGAATCTGCTTCAAACCAAAGACAATTGTAAATTGTGAGGTTAACCTCCCTCTGTTGTGAGCACAACTCGCTTTCCTGCAAATCCTAAGTCCAGTGTTGAAGCTTCCAGCCAGCGGTAACTTCACCTGAAGAATACAAGGCAGTTAGGTGACTTGCTCATGTTCACACAGTATGCAAATGGTGACTGTGGGATTCAAACCCAGTTATCCAGGTCTGCAGCTCAGTGCTCTGAAACTCTATACTGCCTCTAAGGCAGTGCCTCGTGCCACATTACACCCTAGAGGGCTATTAACAGGCTGTTAATCTGACCCCTGCTCATGCCTTATTGCTTAAAGGAGTACAACAGTCAGAATCTGCATAAAGATATGTTGTTCAAAGTGTTCGGATGTGTGTGTAGACCTAGTGTCTCTTTCCCACTGTCTGCAATTAGGAGTTTTTTTCTAAATTAGCCTGCTAGCTTTATGGCACCTGTGGATCTCCATCTTAGCATGGTTTATACAATGCCTCCTGTTCCATGTGACAGTGATGTATCTGGAGCCATATATTCAACAAGTGCTGGTTTATTTTGTTGTCGGCCCCGGAGGTTACCACCTATTGTCCCCAATATTCAGCTGGGTCCCGGCATCATAGTGCTTAACGCCAAGGACTTTTTTCTAGTTTTCGTCCCCTTTTTTTTTAGTCCCAACCCCTAGACAGCTCTGCCGCGAAGGACATCTGTCCAGACTGATGACATTCTAATGTACATCACAGTCAAGCACCTAACAGTGCTCTCTCCTCCCCGACTCAAGGTTTAAAAACACGGTTTTCAAACATTTTTAATGTGGATGCAACCCTTGTTTGGCAATCTTCTAACATTACAGACTGCTGGTAACAGTATGAGAACACCAGTGTGAACAGGACCATAGTGTGCAGTACAGCATTGTTCTGTACAGAATTCCAACCCTTTCAGAATGCTGCTGTACACAGTTCAAGGGTCACAGAATGTGACTGTACCCTTCTGTGTTACAACAGCATTCTGAAACCTTGATAGACCAAACAAGTCAGTTTTGTTCTGAAAGCGACAGAACTGCTGTGCACACATTTCACATAATACTATACACTATAAAAATACAGGATAAGCAGCTTTATACACAACCAGTGCATTCTGCCACCTCGGGGTTCTGATTCCCATGGACCTCTCGATCTTTGTTGTCAAGGTCACAGAGAATCAGAACTCCTCTGTGGCAAAACACACTGGTTGTGCATAGTTGACAATCCAGTGTTCTCTATATAGTACTGATATATGGTTAGTCGCTACTGTATATGAGCTTCTATGCATGCAATTTTCTTGTTGGACAGTCGTAGTACAGTTCAAAAGTTACTGTCGTATAGTAGAAATACCATTTTCTCTCAGTGCAGTTTAACCCCTGCAAGGTATACATATTTTGTAGTATAGTAGTGACATCACTACCATACTTAAATAACGCTTCCCTTTAAAGGTTGTCCAAACAGTCTCTCCTCATGAGGCTCACTACCGTGCACCCTCACTCAAAAACACAAAATCTGTCATTCATATTTTACTAGATTTTAAAAGTAACTTGTTTCCTTGTTTTTACAAAGAACAGAGAAGTACTAAATCCTCACACCTTTCTTATTCCAGTACAGATATTCTCTTTATCGATGCAGAGTGGTTGTACAGGAGCTACAGTCAGAATCAGAGGGGCAGGCGGCCAATATCGTAGCAGTTACACTTCCTGATCACGCTCCTCTGTAGGTAGGGTGCAACATGATCCCTCCCTTTACGAATTCAGTATGAAGACCTGCTTCCCTGCTGAGCATCCTAGAGTTTACTGATTTATTAAAGGCGTGGAATACCTCAGATATAATCATATAGGGGAGACATCACTAGGAGGCAGATGGGACGCTTAAAGACAGTGCTGATGGGGAAATGATCAAATCTGCCTCCAGAAAAAAGAAAGAAGATATAGCAGAGAGACTGGACTAGAGCACAAGCTGTCTGACGTGCAAGCTCAGCACAAACTCTGGACAAATCTTTATTCCACAAAATACAGGAATGCAGATTAAAACTCCAAGAATATTTTGAATAAAACACAGAAAGCCAATTAAGATGTTCAAAACAAAAATTCAATGAATCTGGCAATAGGGCAGGACACCTCCTTGCCTGTTAACTCTGTAGACAATCAGCAGATAGAGCTCAAATGAAGCCAGAGTCAATTTTTTCAAGGACGAAATTGAGGTCCCAAGGCGGAATTGATTCACGAACTGGGGGATGCATGTGCAGTAAGCCACTAAGGAGCGTACGGTACAGTTTATCCATACACCATCCATTACAGCACATTTTAAACCAGGTAATTCTGGGTGATGTTGGAGGAGTTGCCAGAGCTTGGGCATGCACAATCACATGTTTTGGCAGTTTCCACTTATACAAATTTACTGGCAAAAGATTCAAGGGGAATTGGAAAAGGCAAGACAGAACCAAAAGATCCTGGTACCAGGTCATCCACCACCAGGCATCAGGAGGCAGGACAAGAGCGTTACGTTCCACTCCCTCTGCCTTGCAGCCACCAAGGGGATAACATGCCACTGGCTAACAGACGTTAGTTCGTCCTTGTCAGAGTGGAGGACATGGATTCAACAAATCACACCAATCGAACACATTACAGCTGACCTTATGCTAGCCAGAAACAAATGCACACAAAAGCTTGAGAAATGGGTAAGATATACTGCTTTACTATAAATAGGTTTACCAGATGTCCTCTTTTCCAGCTGCCAAATATTCTTCATGAACCTTCTCCATCCTGTTGTATTATTATTATTTTTATAATTTTTTTATTTTATTCTCTCCTACCCAGGACCTCCTTGTAAATAAGCTGTGAAGGCAGTGGAGACTTTAAACCCATTTACTTGGGGTCTCCCTCATCGAGGGAGGGACTAAGTGTCCTCTTTTTGGCATCCCAAAATCTGGTACCCCTTACTACAAAGGACTAAAGAGACAAAAACACACACAGCAGAATGTTGAGCTTTCTATTTCAGCTGAAATGACTCAACAGATCAGACTCAAATGTTGTGCGTAACTGTTTATTGTCCATTTTACATCTCCGATTCACACTCCCAGGAGAACAGTTACAATTTACAGTGATGAACTAAACGTAAGGTAAAAGATAAAATATTTAAAATGGATGGTATATGCGCCAGTTGTAAGGCAAGGCAAATTTTATTTTTCTGGCACCCAATCCCAGAGGCTCTGGGCGCCGTATAAACACACAGGAATTTAAACACTATCATCTCACAATATAATAAATAATCACAGTGCATAAGTGTAAAATTTACTGTACAATGTAATGCTGTATTTCCATCTGTATGTGCAAACTTCTCCCAATAAAACATTGTTACAAAAAAATCAATAAATAAATAAATGGCAACCCAGGCTTGGAGAAATTTCTACTTTGGTGCCTCCTGGTGCAATTTATACAGTTTTGTAATACTTTTTGTTTAAAGTAAATTTCAGTGAGTTGGGTACGGGCTTTATAGTTCACTGCCTTATCGCTACGTTAGATATTTTCTGCATAGATTTAAATTTTTCCTCAGTCCATTTAGGGAAGGAAGGAAGGGACCGTAAATCTCACCGAACCAACGACCACCCGATACCTTCAACTTCCCCGTCTACCAGCCCTGCCGCCACGCTCAGATGTTTTATGATGTATAATCAGGAAGCACGCAGGTATGTGCCCCACTGTTGTCTATGGGGGGGGGCAACATTTTAGAACTTTTTTTTTATATGTTAAGAAACATTTTCTATAAAGGAAAGCTGCCACTCAATTCAGAGGGGTTCTATTTCCTGAACGGTGGCTTTCCATAATATAAAACGTTGGTTTAACCGATAGAAAAAAAGTTCAGAAAATGACCCCCATAGACTACAATAGGCTGCATCCCCATGGCCTCCCTGGTTAGACGTCAAAACGTCTAAGCGCAGATTTGGGGCCAGTAGACACTGAACTGGAAGGGATAACGTAGCCATTGGTTCAGCTAGATTTATGATCACTTCTCACCCTAAATGTACTAATGAAAAAAAAAAATGATGCTGAAACAGACTAGCGCACCCATGAGGTAACTTGTTTTAAAGCCCAAAAGCAGAAAAAAAAATAGCTGGAAATTTCCTTTAAAGAGGGACTCTGACCAAAAGTGCTACATTGCAGAATTGGAATAAGCATACCACCAATAAATTTGTTACCAAACACTGGCTTTCTGTGTTTCTTCATTTTAAAGTTATGGGCTATTTTGTAACCCTGATTTCACTACCTGTTCAAAAAGCCAGTTTCAGTGAAGAGGTGCTGATATCATCTCCTGAACTCAGTCTAGCCCTCCTCTGTCAGTAAGATTATAGGACCTGTTTCTCCAAGTTAAAATATCATTCTGCAATGGTTTTCACAAGTAAAACAGGCAGAACAATTCTAAAAGCAGTGCTATAGAATCTATGTGTTTCAGGTTTGGTAACAGAGTTGACAAATTTGTATTTTAATGTCTTTTGGTGTGGTTCTTTCTCCAGAGTTGCAGAATGCTGAGTCAGCATGCCCAGGCTGCTGATACCATGTGAAATGTTACTCTGCAGTGCCTGTTTAGAATCTGCATTGATACAAGTGTTGCAATATTGGTAACTGCATTGTTGTTTGTCAGTGTCTGCTTTACAAGTTTTAATAGGGGCCTTGTATGTGTTAATTCCTACTGGGGTGGAAGTGTTAGCCCTGGTAAAACAACCATTGTAATGTGGAGTACAACACAGACAAGCCTGAATAAAGCTCAAGTAACAGCCTGTCAGTGAGAAAACAGAAAATGAGCTCTGCTCAACTGAGTATCCCATTCATTCATACTTTGATGATGAATAAAATATTGATTGAGTGAGTGATTAAGCATTGAGTTGGCTACTGCATATACAATCTTAAGGTTTCAAAACCGCACTACCTCTCCCACCCCCATTTACAGGGTGATGGAATAATTGATTTAAAGTGCCATCCTGAGAAATCACCTCAATTGATTGATAGGTGTGAATGATCACAGTCTTTCACCACATCAGAGATATCCAGTCTGCAAATCTCACATTAGTGTGCTGTGACTTGGCATCCAGCAACACAGTAGAAAATGACCACAACAAAAACAAAAATATGAATTTGTCAACTTTGTTACAAAACCTGAAACATACATAGGTTTTAAAACAATGTTTATTGAATGGTGCTGCTGTTTTACTGGAGAAAACCATTTGCCCATAGTTTTTAAACTTTGGAGAAGCAGGCCCTGTAAGCTTGCTGACAGGGAGGGCTAGACTGTGAGTTCAGGAGATGACATCATCAGCACCTCTTCACTGAAACTGGCTTTTTTGAACAGGCAGAGAATTTAGGATTGTAAAATGATTTGTAACTTTTAAACAAAGTAATTTAGGGAGCTCAATTTTGGCATGAGGGTGACTGGGGCTATGTTGATCCATATTCTGAATTTAATGATGCCAGTAATTTGTGACCATAGTCCCTCTTTAAAGAGCTAGTAGAACCTAAAATAGCAGACAGGAAAATGTTACAAATTTTAAATAGTTAAGTTGTAACTTTTTACGTCTAAAGTATTTTTTCCTTTTGCTGATTACAAATTGTGTATGTGCCAAATATGCTTGGGGTGGCTTAAAGAGCAGGTGTTTACGTCACATAAAGAGACAACTATTTTAATTACTGTATTTTGATGTGGTAGTAATTTGAGTGCCCAGAAAAGCTGCTCCCACCAAGGACCGGGGGCATCAACCGAACCATGTCATCCTGAATGAGGAGCAGGAGCACCAGGGTCTGCAAGATCGATTCCTTGACTTAGTCTGCCAACTGGTCAACAGTATCAAGGAAAATTTCTGCAGCCTGCTGAACTGGAGTAGAAATCGACTGGCTTTACAGGGGGACCCAAAAGGCCTCAACCTGCCCCTTGACGGAAGGGCACCCAACCACTTTCCAGCGGTTTGGCAAGTCAAGGACCGGGAGGACCTCAATCTCTCTTAGTCCCACCACCAGTGCAGGAGGAGCTTGTGTTAGGAACAATAGTGGGCAGGGCTGTCCCCCAGAATCTGGAGGGCCAAGGACATGTCCTGGAAGCCTTCGATAAATGACCCTCTGACGCAGGCCCCAGCCATGAACAGCACCGAGCCCGAGGAGGCACATACCATGGCAGCCACTGGGTCCGCCTCAAGGGCCACAAGCTGCTGGGAAGACCCGGCGATAGCCAAGGCCTTCTTGTGGCCCTTATGGAGGAGGCCCTTTGGATCCCACTCCAAATGCCAACCCAGCAACAGCTGGAGCTTCCTGTCCTCAAAGGATTCAGGAACATGCTGATACAAAGACCGCAACCGTCCACGTTGTGCCACCCACCCACCCAGACAAAACATGCACGTGTCACAAAAGTCAGTAACCGACATCTTCTGCTGGCACCTAGTGCAAAACCTGAACCCCAGCTTCTGTTGCTCCACTGAAGGTCTAAGAGGGGAGTCAAAAGAACAAGGAAAGAATACAAATACCTCGAAAACTTCTAAAGACAAAGTTCACCTATGTGCACTAAATCCTAAGTGGAAGCCGAAAAGGAGGTAACCTGTTCTTTCAGTTGAAAGATAGATCTGACATCACAGGGCAGAGTTGGGCGATGTACTGCCTAGGTGGTGGGAGGAGTTTAGCTTAAAGACATCTGACAAACCAGACTGTTCCAGTGGAACTGCCAGAGTGTGGATGGTGAACCATATTCACGCTCCTAAAAATTCTGATTTCTACATTAATGGACTCCAGCATAATTTAAGTAGGCACATACGGGTTTAAATGAATGTTCTTTGGGAGGGCCCTAAAAACAACCCCCTCTGGGATAAAATAAAGGCTTAACTGGATCACCTGCTGAGCCTTAGAAATCTGTATCATTGGGCACCATAGCACATAGCTTCTCTCCTCTCAGAAATACCACATAGCTTTGATACCAGGCATGGCTATGAAATGAATACTAAGGCACTGGTTGGATGACCAGGTGCTGGCCTTTAAGGAATGCCACACTGAAATTCTATCCGCCTTAAGAATAGAAAAGATTATTCCTAGCACAAACAAAAGATATGGCAGTTAAAGAAAAGATGGAAAACACTGCATACGCTGTCATCTATTGAGCCAGTGCCAGAAGGAGAGGAACTGTTGTATAACCCTTAGGGGAAGATGGCTGAAGGGATAAATGATGTCTAGCAACCTACAGAGTGTATAAAATGTGTTTGTAAGGTTTGTCTAACTGTATTTGACGACTACCCTTACCATGTCTAAATGTCAAATGTCTATGAAATTTTGATCACTTTCTGCTGAATTCTATCTTGGGGCGAGAAATGTCACTGTTTCTATATAAGGCAAGTGATGTATGTCCTGAAGAATGAAAACTTTAATAAAATATACTAACTTAAAAAAAAAGACTGTTCTAAGACCCCAAGCTTAAAAAACAAGGGGGTTTGAAACTCATGGTGGCTTGCCTGACTCTAGCACGAGTCATTCTAAGCAGAAAATGCAATTTTTATTTTAGCCCCCAGCAGGAGGGACATGATCAAAAACTGGCCACAGCAAGTGGCCAGCTGATCCCTTCCACTTCCCAGTCTGCAAGCCCCACACCCGCACTCAAATATTCTGTGACATCTAACTATGGAGAGCATGGGGAGTTCACCCCATTTAAGTCAATGGGGCTATTTTTTTTTCCTTTTTTAATGAGATTTTGGATTACAGTACCTTCCAGCTGGGAGCTCTTTTACACAGGTTCCATGTCAGAAAACACAAAATACAAACAATAGAAACAATTATGACACAGTGGTGATAAGCATTATTACAGGTTTACAGTCAATTGAAAAGTGCTAACAAGTAGGCAAAAAGGGAAAGAAACGTGATCAAGGCATATGAGTACACATACTAGGCAAAGAGAATCGGTCAAGATGGCTTTGTCAAGTAGTAGGACGGGTGGGATAGGTGGGCACAGAGGGTAGGTGGGGGTAGGGAGAGGGTGAAGGGTAAGGCTTGATGGAAGAGGGGAGGGGTTGGAGGGCACTCAGCTATTGGCATCGTGCTTCAAAACGCACACACCCTGGGAGTGTATTAATGCCGCCATACACTCATAGCCTGTCATTCGTTATGGCTTACTTGCGCATAATCGCTTAATGAGGTATGCACTTAGCAGTATTAATGCATATCCTGGGTTTATTTTTTAAGGCACTCGATCTTTGGCCTCATGCCACACAACACCAGGTGTGTGTTACTATTGCTTGAAGCCACACCTCCATGTGCATTATTGCTTACTTATTGTTTCTGTTAGCTAGAATCTTTTCCTCCTCATCCTCCCATAGGCAGCTTTGGTGCTTGCACCCGGTAGCATGTCTCTTCTCTGCTAGTGAGATTTCCTGCAGTTTTTTTCTGCCATTGTTTGACCTTTGAAAATTAAGATGAAAATTAAGAATATGCAATGCTTTCTGTCATCAGTAATCAGAACATGTTTCTGATGTCCAAATATATAAATGGTTAATAAGAAATGAAAATAAACTAACTAAATAGAATAATTTCTAAATGTGCTCCAGCGCGCCAGCAATCCAGGTCTCCCTAGCATCCACCCAAGCAAGTTAGTTCCTCCCTGTAGTCGACAGGGAGCCCCCAGCAGGGACAAGCCAGCAGATTGGAGAGTAGGTGGAGGCTTCAGGTGTCTTTCCCCTCCACGACTGTCAGAAGGAGGCCCTCCGCAAGGACAAGCCGACTCAGGACACAGATGAATGTAGGTTGACACAAAGGGAGATAGAGAAGTGAGGGTGAGTCTGGCTGGTAGAGGGGGTGGCATCAGCGGCCTGGAGTGGGGTGCCAGTGAGCACAAGAAGTGCAAAAATAATTCCCTATAACCATATAAATTGTTGCTACTGAACTCCGGATGTTTACATACCTGCGTGTCGTAAAATGCATTCTAAGCTGTTATGACTGCATCTTTAGCAGCTACACAGTTTTATCAGAAGGTCATATTTACAGACTGTGACCAGACGATAAATACCTTTCACTGAGCCAAAGTGTCGATGTTGCAACACTTGCAAACAATTCATTACTATCTTGTAGCTTAGTTTGCATTTCCAATTGCTGGACCTCTGTGCACTTTACACAATTTCACTTTGCTTGGATTTGGCAGGTTGCCAGCAAACCTTCTGCTAATCAACTGAGGGAAGGGGAGCAAGGGAGTCTGCTCACACTGTTGCAGATTTTGAAGGGTCCTTCTAAAAATCCAAAGATTTTAGTTCAAGAAAATGCTTTTTATTTCTGTAGGGGGGAAAAAACACAGAAACTGTAGTTCACATGACACAAGGGAGAACAAAAATAGTGCATTACCTGGACCCCCTGCACTTCTGATTAGAAGAGTCTTAAGTAAAAAAAACAATCTGGACCATGCTACAGGGTCAAAGAAACTTTGCTGCAGCGAGTACATGCATTTTTTCAGGGAAACACAGGTAGGCATATATATGTTAAAATTGTGTTTATCTTAAAAGCATGACATTTGACATACTGTACTAGGCACAAGTGCCTGTTTTCAGGGGTGAGCTAGGAGCACTGGGGATGTTAAATGGCTTGCCCAGAGTCGCACAGTATGAAATTGTAGGCTGTGGGGATCAAACCCAGATCTGCAGGATGCATCTACCAAGCTCATTCACAGCTCACTACTCTAACCTTATTAAGAGTTTTATGGCAATGTCAGCAGGGCTCATGATGGGGGAGCATCAGTGGATGTGCTATTCCTCGATTTTACAAAAGCCTTCGATAGAGTACCACACAAGGAATTAATCGAAGTACTACTCACTGATCAGAGACATGGGAGCATAACAAGCTGGACTGCATCCTGGCTGAAAAATAGTAAACAGAGGCCATGCATAAGATTGGTCGGAGGTGACGAGTGGAGTTCCCCAAGGATCCGTGCTGGGGCTGTCTTTTTAATCTTTACATTGACTCTATGACTAGTAAAGAAGGTATTTGGGAGGCAAAATTTGCAGACGACACACACAAGGAGCAACAGTTAATAGTAGGGAAGATGCAAAGAAACTTCAGAGAGCATTATTTAATTTGGAGGGTTGGGCAAATAAACACAAGCTGGATTTTAATACTGAAAAGTGTACAGTAATGCACCTGGGGAAACGTAATAATAAGATGCAGTACTCACTCAAGAGGAAGAGCTTAAGGGAAGTCTCGTAAGAGAGAGACCTGGGTATCACGGTGTCAAATGATTTACATTTTAGATACCACTGCAACACTTATTTATTGAAATCGGGGATTACAACCTTTGAGCTGGAAGCTCATTTATAAAGACAAAACAGGGATACAGTAGTTAAATTATACAAGTCAAAACAGTGTTAAAGAAAACAGGCAATACAGATACAGCTATTTAACATGTAGGATTATAAAAGTACAGATACCATGGTACAGTATATGCAGCAACAAAATCACGTGTAACATAAGTGCACTAATAATGCAAGGCAGGAGAAGGAGAGAGGACCACGGATGGGAAGGGAGTGGTAGCAGAGGGTGAGGGGAGGAGAGGGAGAGTGAAAGAAGGACTAAGAGAGGGGGATGAGGGGAGGACTGGAGCAGCCAAGCAGGCCTTGTCAAAATTTAGCCGATGGGGAGGGGGGCGCGAGGGGAGAGGGGCATGTAGATCTGGGTGGGGGAAATGAAGGGACATGGCTGAGGAAACTGAGGGAGGCATTGAAAGAAATATGAAGGCTGGGGGATGTGGGAGGGGGAGAGTGGAGGTGTTGGTAGGGGGCTTGAGTAGGTTAAAGGCAGCAGTCACAACAGCTTAGGGTTGCAAGATAGTCATGAAGCTTAGCTTTGAATGGGTTGAGTTAGCACTGGATAGCATGTCCTCGCTGAGAGAGTTCAGCCAGGGGGGGCATGATATAAGAAGTGCTGGCCCTGGGCGGTGCGGCAGAAAGAGACTTTTAAGGTCAGGATGTTGGACCCCCTAGTGGTGTGGATATTGTCGGTGGGGGAGAGAAGGCTTTGAACATCAGGAGATGCAAGCCCTAGCATAGACCTTTTAGCTTGAAGGCATACTTTGTACCAAATTCTACAATCCAAGTTTAGCCATCCTGACTGGGTATAGAGGTCACAGGTATGTGTTAGGCGGGGAACATCAAGGACAAGCCAGCAGGCTTTACTGAGGGCTACTTTGACCCTCTTGAGCGTTGTATCAGTGGTAGCGCCATATACTACCAGTCCAAAATCAATCACAGATAGGACAAAACTGGTAACGGCTAGGTTTAGGGTACCATCTGTTAGGCAGTGATTGTGCGTAAATAGTTGGCCAATCCTAGCATTGGCTGCTTTAGCTACTAGGTCAATGTGATGAGTGAAAGAAAGGAACTATCCAAGATGACCCCGAGGTATCTGAAACTTGAATCATCTTTTGGGGCGGGGGTATTTTGAGAGTGCACTATGTGCAACTGGTAGGATTTGTGCCAGTTATGGGGGGAAGCAAACAGCATAGTTTTGTTTTTTTTGTAGTTTAATAGGAGCTTAGAGTTGATGAACCAGGACCGGCAGCAGCGAAATTAAGTTGCATCTGTTTTTCCAGCATTACTGGTCCGACTGGCTGGAAAAAAAAGCACTGCATAGTCAGCATATAGGAGGACCTTGTCCAGACATGCTCGGGGGAGGTGGTTCAAGAACAGGCTGAAAAGTAGGGGGCCCAGAATTGACCCCTGGGGTACCCCTGTAATTACAGCCGGTTTTTCGGAGAGGATGTTGTCGATTTTCACTTGTGTTCTCTCAGAGAGGTAACTCCTAAACCAATATACGGTTTCGGAAGAGAGTCCCAAGTGGGTTAACCGGTCCAGTAGAAGTTTATGGTTAACTGTGTCGAAGGCCTTGGTGAGGTCGATATAAGTCGCCCCCACCAACTAGCCCCGGTCAAGAGTATTGTAGATGTAGCCTGTGAACTCCACCAAGGCGGTGGTGGTGCTGTGCTGTTTTCGGAAGCATAACTGGGAAGCTGGGCACAGCAGCTGATATCTGTCAAGGTGGTCAGTGAGCTGGTCATAGACAATTCGTTCTAGTGCTTTTGGGGTGGGGGAGTAGAGATCGGCCTATAAATGGTGTGGCTTGCTCTATCCTCACTTTTGAAGACGAGGGTGACCATAGTCTTCTTCCATGGCCGAGCGAATCTGCCGTTAATTAACAAGAGGTTCAGAATTCTGTGGGGTGGTAGTACTTCATCTAGGGTTAAGGCAACAAGCTTGAAAAAGCATATTACTGTCCACTCTGGTTTTCCCCGAAGACTTGCTAGAGGTATTTTTTTTGCTTTGGCCTGGGAGATAATTTTAAGGTGGAAAGGTGGGGTGGGGCCAGTCAGGGAGACCCTGGGTTGAGGGGGTTGGAGACGACTGGAGGAAGTACGCTACTCAGGTCTGTAAAAGCCCTATTAAAGCAGCAGTGCAATGCAAAAAAAAAAAAAATTTCTGCACTTTTTAGAAAGTTTATTCCCTGTGCTCTGCTGAGCATTTCCCTGGTAATCTTTCTTGCAGGCATTGTACTATCACCCAGTAATGTGCTTAGTTATCCTTTGTTTTTGTTTACATTTCTGCCACCGGCCATGTTGAATGGAACCCCCTCTGCTGCCAAATGCACATCTGTATAACTGGCAGTACTAAACAGAGACATCGGGAGTGTTCAGCACTGGGTCCCAATGAAGTAACCAAAAGACATGATGCGACGTGAAGGGTGAGCGCAGCTGAAAATTAGGCAGCCGCCATATTTATTGTGGCACCACAACAACTGAAATCAGTTTTAAATATCTAAAATACTAAAGATCTCTAGAAAAAAAATATTTACAGATATGGAAACGTCATCTGGGTCTGCATCCTTACAACCAGAACAAAGAATTTAGATAATCATTTCCTGTTTATGTTGCACTGCTGATTTAAATGTGTTAGCTGTAGTTACAGGGTCCTGGGATAATATTGTACCCTTTAGATTGAGTAGTGTTGGGGGGAGATTTTTGGGGTTTTCCAGTGACAGTCTTAATACGGTGGTCAAAAGAGCCACTGTTATACTAAACAGCCTCAGCAGGCATGTAAGAAAGTAGAGGAGGGAGGTGCTAGGCTCCTCAATACGCATCACTGGTAAGACCTCAGCTGCAGTACTGTGCTCAGTTCTGGTCACCAGGAACAAAAACAGAGATAAAGGCATTAGAAAAAGTGCAGGGGAGAGCAACCCGCATGGTTACAGACCTAAAGGGTTTGGATTATGAAGAGAAAATGTCTGAACTGGGGATATATTCTCTGGAGTACCGGAGAATGACGGGTGACATGTGCCTTCTTTTTAGAGCACTATCAGATGATGATTTGTGGGAGATACTGAAACTGGAAATGAGAAAACAAAGCTACTGTACCAGAGCACACCCAATCCAGCTGACAGGGGAGAAGTGTTGTACAAAGAAAAGTTCCTATTGGTATAATCAGAGAGTGGTGTCTCTTTGGAATGACCGACCGGTAGATGTAGTGGGTAGTAAAAAAAAAAAAAAAAACACAGGCAACCCACGCTTGGTAGAAAGTTGGATCAATACTGTATTTCCAATAATATAAAGGGATACAAGTAGAATTGATTGGGTGAGCTACATGGACTATATAGTCTTGTATGCTCTGGTCAAACCTATGAAACTTATGAAACCTCTAGGCTACACTGCCAGTCAGATATTGTCACATCAAAATACATGTGGCTATAGTCAATATGGCCAGTGATTAATACATTTAGAAATTATTCCATTTAGTTTATTTTTCGATTTTTATTAACCATTTATATACATGGACATCAGAAACATGTTCTGATTACTGATGACAGAAAGCATTTCCAAAGGTGAGAAACATTGGCAGAAAAGAACTGCAGGAAATCTCACCAGAAAAGAGGCATGCCACCGTGTGTAAGCACCAAAGCTGCCTATGGGAGGATGAGGAGGAGAAAATTCTAACAAAAACTAATTTATTTTTTTTGCAGGTCAGCTGATCACCCAGTTCTAACTTAAAGAAACGATTAACCCAGTCAGCTGCAGTCAGTTCACCAAACATACTGAAATGTATTGGCATAACGCAACTCATTTTTGTTTCGCTCAGCTGACTTTCAAATGTAGTGCAAATTTGTTTTCATTTAGGAGAGAACATGTATATGGATTCTGACTACATTTCTGCAGTTCTCTATGTTTACTGTATGTAGTTTGGCTGCTCAAGTGTGTGGGTATGTAGAGCATTAATGAACGGTCATATGTGCGCTTTCAGCGAATCATGTTTCTGGGATTTAGTTAGGTTTCTGAATCCACTTTATAAGTGCACTTATAAAATGGATAGAAGAGCTGAAGATAACAGTAACATATGCTTTTGTTAAAAAACAGTGGGATATGTTAATGAGGTGTTTCTGCTGTAAGTTCAGCCTCCCCCCCAGCTTGGGAAGTCTCCACCTAATGTAGCAATCCTGGCTAATTCAGTCACCCCCTTTAACAAAATGTGTCTATTTACAAATTTTCATTCTACACCACTGCAGCATGCGTAAGTGGTGCACGCAACCAGTAAGTCAAGAGGCGGAGCAGTATTAGAGGCACTGATGGCAATAATACTGCTCCTGTTCCCCCTCCCTAAATTGTGAATTAAGCACCATCAATGACTCATCAGGTAACAGGTTTCCGTGAATTATGTTTCTAGAATTTTCCCATATGCTTTTTAAAAAGGGGTACAAATACAATACAAGGAGAGAATCTCCCTACTTTCCAGACGCAGGAGAAAACCTGGAGACAAATGGTAGCTCACAGGGACATCACATGGGATGTCACAGCTCTGGTCTCCAGTGCGTCACCACCTGTGTGCTGGCTTGTGCCTGCAAAACTTATTTTTGACACCCTCCCCTACTCCTGACATTCTGATCGTGCTTGCTGGTCAGGACAACAGGACGCAGAAGCAGCCATCAGCAGTACTGTTAAAAACCTTTTACCATGGGTAATTCCTTCTCTCCAAGTAGTCCTTCTGTCACTCCTAATAACTGCAGTAGCTTCCCTCCTCTGGAGGCAAGCAGGAGATAGTTAACACTTGACCATACTGTACATATACAGCACACTCTGATGTCCCACTGTGGCCACCATCTTCCCCCTTTCTAGTTGCTGCTCTTCTACCTCTGGAGAACCAACAAGCTAGAGTGTCCGCGCTGTCTTTCTGTGCTTTTTTATTTACCTTTTCATTCATTTTATCTTCTTTTCTGAACCTACAGTATTCACCTCTCGCTGGCATCCTCTGCACGCCGTGGCTTGTGTGATTGCCTAAGACTGCACCTCCCTTCACTATTTAAGGAGACTGCCAGATACCATCAACTTTGTTAAGAGTGCTGCAACAGGAAAAAGGAAACATCAAAATGGTGGGCAGCAGGCAGCAAAACAGTGCACAGTCCAAATTCTCAATGTGCTTCACCAGACTGGCACCCTTGCCTGGTGGCGTCAGTTTTCCCAACATGCATACAGTGAAGAAAATGGAAATACCACATTTGGGGGAGTGCACATGGAGCCAAGGTGGGTTGACCAGAGATTGAAATTAACATACATTGCCTGTTCCCTGTGCAAATGAGAACAGGTTAGTACATGTAGTTTCATCCTCTGCATGCAATGTAGAGCATATATGTTTTCAGTGTGGCCATGCTATTAAAAAACACCATTAGGGGGTGCATAACATAGGCTGTGCTAGTTGGGGATGGGGGTAGGCTTCAACAGAGAAATTTGTTTTTATAAAGTTTCCACACTGTGCACGTGCCCTGGAAGAAGCAGTTGGAGACATGTGAGGGGGCAGACTAGAGGGCTAGGACTGTGGATCGCATCAGCCCAAGTCACCAGAGCTGACCAGCATTAGGAGTAAGTGCTACTGTTGGGGCTGCACAGCTGCTGAGCCAAGTCCAGGAGGAAACATCGTCGAGGTCCAGTGAACAACGGAGTCTGGAGATACACTGGTAACTGGGAGAGCGGGACTAGAGAAACAAAATGTCCTCCAGGTCATGGCAGTCAGTATGATTAAGTCGGGTTGGGTGGGTGATTAGAGATGGGCTTGTCAGTCAACCTGGGTTGGGGACTGAGCACAAACGTAAAGCAACCGCCTGCTTCACATCATACCACAATGTTATCTTTTTGTCATGTCACAGACATGGTACAGTAACGTTGCAATACGCATGTGCAGCTGAAGGAGAACCTCGCACTCAGAGGAAAGCAGCCAAGGTAATAGCATACACTTGGTGCGCAGCTCCTGCTGAATTTGAGTGGTCCCTTACTTTTTGAGCTTAGTAAAATTCAGACTTTCGGCTGGGGGGGGAAGCTACTTTAAAAGCAAAAGCAGCTGTAAATTCAACAGCAGTTGCTGAATATTAATTGCAAGAAGGAAGTTAAATTATAGATCACTGTAAAATTAATAAATAACTAAATACATAAATACAAAGAAAAACCTAGGCGGTGAGTGAGATTTTCTTCAAGCAGCAGTGTGTGTGCTGCTGTGTCCAACAGTGCTGATGTAATTGTTTCTGTTGCGCCTTGTACCCATTATAAGCCCACCCATCTATGTGACTGTTCTGTGTGTCTATGACTGCCTGACTTGAAAGCACAGCTGTCTGGGTGCCAGGGGGAGTAGTTGGGTGGGGAAAAAAAATCCCTGGTTGAGACTGCCTTGTTGCAATTATATTAGTCTTACCCTTACAAACTGAATTTCTCAAGTAAATCTCATCTCTACTGGTTAGCGGCTGTGCTCACCCCTGTCCTGCCCTGTGTGTGTGTGTGTGTGTGTGTGTGTGTGTGTGTGTGTGTGTGTGGTCTTCTCTCTCTCTCTGGCTTGCTTAAATACACACATTGTGTACTCTGTGTCTCTTGTTTGGATGGGATCGAGTACTTGGGAGAAATAAATCCCATGCTGTTGCCTTGCAGCCCTTATTAGTCTAACATCTGTACCCTAATTTTGCAGAGTAAAGCTCTGCTGCAGTATCCCCAACCCTGTCTGTGTGACTTCTCTGATCTCTCTGGCTTGTTTAAATACACACAGCTTGCTTGGGTGGTGACAGTTAATTGGTGGGTAAAAATAAATCCTGCCTGGTTGCCTTGCAGCGTTTAGTCTAAAATCCAACCAAATTTTTTAAAGTAGATCTCTGTTTTATTAAGCCTACCCCAACTGTTTGTGTGACTTCTCTCTCCCTATCTTGTCTAAATACAAACAGTGTCTTGCTTGGGTGATGAGTTAATTAGTGGGAGGAAAATAAATTCGGTCTGTTGCCTGGTGGCACTTAAGTCTCAAATTTAACCTAATTTTTCCAGAGAAAATCAAAGATATCCAAATGCAACCTCCTCTTCAGTAACACTTTTGACTGTTGAGCCATCTGATAAAATTGAAAAGAAATCCCTGGTTGCCTTGCAGCACTTAGTCTAACAAATTTAACTTAATTTTTCAGAGTAAATCTCTGTTGCGCTATGCTACTACGTGAGTGCGTGCGTGTGTGGGCTCGAAATATAGCCTTTCCATTTTTCCATGGAAATGCGGTCTGGCTGAAGGAAATGTAAGCTACAGATCAGCATTTCCAGATGGAAGTGCTTTTGCACATATGTTGCTTGCAGTTTTCAGTCTGTAGGTGGAGCATGCAAGCAAGTCTCTCCGCGGCTGCGCTGTTGCCTCAGGTCTCTGGCAGGTGGAGCGCGCCATCCTATCCTTTACGTGTGGGCTGTCAGGGTTCGGGGCAGACTTCACTTCTGCTAGCAGGCGCTCCTTGGACAGCTGTGGGTCCTTGCCATAACATGACGCATGTGACACTACTGCTGCCTTCACCGACTGGCTGGTCAGGATCTCTTCCCACTGTGTGGACCATGAGTTGCTGCAGTAGTGAGTTGACAGCCAGAGAGGTAGGAGCTGTCTGTTTAGTTTGCCAAGTCTTTGTGTATAGTATCAAAAGAGGAGCTGTATTTGCTGAGAAAAAAAAAAGACTGATCTCTGACAGTGCACAGCATTCAGTAATAGCTGCAGCACTGAGAAAAACGCAAATAAAGGTGTTTTTTTTTGTTTTTTTTTTATACAAAAGAAGAGGGAAGTCGGGAGTACTCTGGTGGTTGGGGGATAAATAAATGGGGATCTGTACTTACTCTGGATAAAACGTCCTCTGAGTGCAGTCAGGAGTTGCTGCACTGAGTAAACAGCATTTTGTTTTTGTTTGACAAGTGGTATTCGGGACCTTAGCGGATCCGTCGAATAGTGAAGTGGTCAGGGTATAAGGGACGCGGCAGTGATCTTTATATGCCTGCACAGGCAGGCTTTTTGCTAGAAAAGTCAAAAGAGACTCGTATAGAAAAAAACATCAGACGGTACAAAAAAACGATCTTCGACTGTACAAATCAAAAAAAAGGCTGCTGTGCAAATAATAAAACCAGATCACTGCCTATTTTAATCGATTTCTGAACACTCATGTTGCTAAAATATGGGAAAGCTAACTCTCTGTGGTGGATAAAATAAAAAATAATACTAATTCCTGCATAGAAAGAGGACACTGTCCTACATTAAGGGGACAGTCCTTCTGGGGTAAATCTCTGAGCTACTGTATGTTGTTCTCAGTTCCTCTGAGGCAGACAGTGAATGGGAGACATAAATGTTCCTAGACTCGCTCAACTGCTAACATTTTTTATCATCTTCTATTATTTCATGTATGGAAATGTAACATTTGATCTGGAAACGTAAGCTGTGCCACTCGCATTTTCATTGGAAGTGTACCCTTGTGGCCATTATTTCAAGCCGTGTGTGTGTGTTCTCTCTCTGGCTTGTTTGAATACTCACAGTCTCTGTCTCTTGCCTGAGTGGTCAGTCACTTGGTGGGAGAAATAAATCCCTATTTGCCTTGCAGCACTTAGTTTAACAAATTTAACCCAATTTGTCAGTGCAAGGCCCTGTACACACTACATGGTAGTTTTTAAACAGTTTTTTAAACTGGGTTAATACTCACCGTGCTACTTCAACCATATTACAGCATAACTGTGCTTAAACACGATTCTGAAACTAGATTACAACAAGTTCCCTGACCATGCTGTGCCTCTACTGCTTCAGCGGAAGACTTCAAAAACAAATGGCCACTTGCACACAGCAGTAGAGGCAGCTGTACCCCATGCCACATGCAGTGCAGGAAAACGGCAGTTTTGTGTGCATGGGCACCGCACCCTCCCTCCCCGGTGGGAGGAGCACAACCCCAGGGATGCAAGACTTTCCCTACGGAGTAAAGAAGTACAAAAGTTTTGGATCAGAGTCAGAGTCCAGCATAATGAGACCAGTGATAAGTGGGGGTTCAGTGGTCAAAACAAAAAAGGAGAATGCAACCAATGAGTTTGGAAAAAACAGAAAAAAAAAAGAGGACATGCAAATAAAAAGTTGGGTGACTGAAAAAAGCAGACGAGTAAATAAATGACTAGAGAGATGGAAGTAAAGGAAAATACAGGAAGGGAATTGGGGGAATGAAACATGATCTGTAGAATTAACCAGGAAAGGGAGATAGCCGGAAAATGGCGTTGGTACAGAGAGCTAAGACAAAAATTTATTAATTTGACATTTTTTGACCCTGACAGAACAGTGAGCTGTAAGGATTTCCAAGGATAATGGTAAAGGGACAGGAAGAGGAGAGGGACAGAATGATCAAGGAAGGGAGAGCAGGGACAACAGCCTAAGCTGTGAACCCTGCATAAATGAGCAGAACTGATAGGCCAGAGGGCCTAATTCTGCCGGCAAATTCATATGTTCACATATGATCACTGGTGCAAGTCTCATGTCCCAGGAGCATTTGCCATGCATTATAAATATAGCTGTCCCTCCGCAAAACTTATCTAGGCCAGAACAACAGATTGTACGGAGTGTGGGTGGGGTGTAGGCAGTAATTTTGTTAATGAAACACTATCAATACAATTTATTATAACATAGGATCTTGCTCCAACAACAACACTTTGCCTTATAAGCACAAATAAGAACATTCAGGCTCATCTCGGAGGCCTGGACTGTCTTCATGTCCACTGCCTACACTGGTAGACGGTTTTATAAGTTAACCATCTTCTGGGAGCAGAAACGTCTCCTGACATTTCCCCCGAATTTAGCACTTTTGGGCTTCAGTGTGTGCCCTGCATCCTGCCAAAGGATGTACATCACTCTCTTCAATCCTGTTGATTCCGCGGAGTATGCAGAAGGCTGGAGATCATGCCCCCCCCAGCTTCTTCTTTTTAAAGGAGACATGTTAAAGGGACACTGTCAACCTGTTTTTGCATCATGTTATTTCTAGGTAAAACCCCACATTTTACAACTGCGTATGTTCTCTAAAATTTACTGATGTTACTAACATACTAACATACCAGCAGAATAGGCCTAACGGTCTTTCGCATCTGCTCGTTTGATCAGCCCCCACCCTGGGAGCTGACCTTGCTGCCCCCCTCGCTCTCTCTGGCTTCTCCTTCCCAGTTCCGGATACTCGCTGCATTGGATTTTGCTTCCAGAACCTTCCCCTGTACCTGTCCCACCCTCTCTGCCTCCACCAGCCCCTAGGCAGCGCATTCCATAGCTCCACCACCCTCTCAGTGAAGTAGCACCTCCTCCTTTCTCCTCTGAATCTTCCCTCCAGCTTCCACCCATGCCCTCTAGTGGCCCCTCCTCCTTCCTTCGAAGCACCCTGACTGCTCCTCCCCTATTTACCCCCTTCATGTACCTGAAGACCTCTATCATGTCCCCCGGTCCCTTCTCTCTTTCCAATGTGTACATATTTAGCTCTTCGAGCCTCTACTCATAGGTCCTGTCCCCCAAGCCCCAAATCATTTTGGTTGCCCTCCTCTGGACCCTCTCCAGGAGTTTAATATCCCTCTTTAAGTGTGGCCTCCAAAACTGCATGCAGTACTCAAGGTGCGGCCTCACCAAGCAGTTACACAGAGGGAGTATCACTTCCCTCCTTCTGGAAGTGATCCCCCTAGCGATGAATCCCAGCATCCTGTTGGCCTTGACTGCTGCCCTCCTACTAGTCTCCAAGTTGTTCATCTTGACATCCACCACCACTCCCAGGTCCCTCTCAGCCATCGAGACTTGTAGCATCCCCCCCCCCCCGAGTGTACACTTGGCCCAGGTTTCTGTCCCCCAGGTGCAGTACCTTGCATTTCCTGCATTGAACCTCAGCTTCCACTTTCCAGACCATCTTTCTAGAGCCTCCAGGTCCCCTGTAGGGCCACCTCCCTCCCTTCCACCACCACCCCAGTTTTGAGTAATCCGTAAAGAGACTCATCTCACTCCTGATACCTGTCCTTATGTCAGAGTCGTAGGCGTTGAACAGGAGGGGCCCAAGGACTGATCACTGTGGGACCCAACTAATGACCCTTCTTGGGGATAAGACTATCCCACCAACTACGACCCTCTGGGTCCGGTTCTGGAGCCAATTACCTATCCATCTGATCATCTGGTTCCCCACCCCCATTTCTCCCAGCTTATCCAACAGGCCCTCGTGAGGAACAGAGTCAAATGCCTTGCTGAAGTCTAGAAAGAGGACGCCCACTGGTCTACCCGGGTCCAAAGCACTCGTCATCGAGTCATAGAACTCACAAGTTTTGTCTGACATGATTTCCCCAGGACAAATCCATGCTGTCTATCGTCCAGGCACCCTGACTTTTCCAGGTCCCCCCCCAGCCTCTCCTTGACAATGCCCTCCATCACCTTGCCCACCTCCGATGTCAGGCTGACAGGCCTGTAGTTCCCTGCCACCTCCCTTGATCCCCCCTTGTGGATAGGCACTATATGCACCACCTTCCAGTCCTGGGGCACCCACCCTGTCCTCAGAGAGATGGTGAAAAGCTCCGCAAGGGGTCTCGCCAGGACATCCACAAGTTCCTTCAGCACTCTGGGATGTAATTTATCTGGCCCGGTGCTTTCTCGATCTTAAGGGACCTGAGGGCTTCCCTCACTCTCTCTGCTGCGATTTCCACTTCCGCTACCTCTTATCCCTGCTTAGCCTTCCCCCCTTCTGCCAGTGATGCCTCCCCCTCTCCCCAGACCCACCGATCGTTAATTTTGCTGGCTGTTCTATCTGCTTTCTTTCTTAGTAGAACCGAAGAAATACATGCTAATGGTAAAATTATACCCAACCTTGTTTTGTTTCAAATCCTTGATCTACTCTAATTGCATACATCCAGAACATTATGACCCCTCCAAAAAAAAAAAAAAAAAAAAAAAAAAATGCTACTCGTGATGCAATAGACTCCTCTCCTCCCACTGCATGAGTGGCCAGACTGTGTTGGGAGTGATCTGAAGTCCATGAAAGATGTAGTGAGAGCTGATCAAGGGAATGTAAACAAACATGTTTTTGTATGATAACACCAATATGGCAGGCAGCCCGTTTTTCGTTTTTTAAAAGAAAAAAAAAGGAAGGAGAATCAAACTATCAGTTACATCAGCAATCTCTACAGAATGTGACCAATCAAAAAAAGTGCTTTTTAAACTAGGGATATTTTGAGGCCTACGGGGGTTGGTGTGTCCCTTTAAGGGCCACCAGCATCTATTAGTTTTGGTGTCCCACACCCCAAATAAGTTTGATGGCACTGCACTACACCCCACTTATCTCTTTAGTGGGCAAGCGCAGAGACTGAAACTGGCACCGGATCATTAACCAAATGCTGGTAAATTCTGTCTCTAGCTAGTAAAATTTACCTTTAACCCTTTTGGCTTATATTGGAGAAGCCAGCATTCCAATATGTACCCCAGCTAGGTCAGCAGAAAACTGCATGGGACAGCGGATTTTCCCAGTCACTAACCAGCAAAACTTATTTTTGGTCCCCGGGCAAAAAGCAAACTAATGCTATCAACAGTGACCTGTTTAAGTTGGTTCGCTGACACAGTGGTAGGATAATCACTGGTGACACGGATGACCCAGTTCAGGAACGAGCCTGACTTGTCAGGGACTGCCCAGAGGGAGGAGGACTGAGTATCCCGGGGCACACTCTCCTCCTCTGGGTAAGGAGGCTCGCTGTCCCTGCTGCAATACTGCCACCTGTAAGACAACAGGTGGCAGTGCAGTGAAGGGCACTGGGAAGGGAAAAATGGAAGCTGGCTGGGAGCCAGAAGGGCCATGCATGCTCAATGTGCCCAACTCCCTTGGCGCTGCTTGGGTGCCTTTGTTTCAGGGGCCGTAGTGAAAACTAATGCCCCAGATGGACAGGATGACTCCACTGCTCTTTCTTCTGGCCCCACCCCGCTGACTGTGGTTGCTTTCCATCCAGTTGCTGGTCTGAGTTACCTGGAGAGGTCCATAGCCCTCTGGACCCTGATGAAGAAGTCCACTGTGGAGTATAAGCCATGGGTTATTTGGATGGAGAGTGGAGGTCCCAAAGAAGGAACTGATAGGGCCGAGGATGGAGACAGGGCAGATGGTGGCAGGATGGAGGAAGGGGTATAGAAACAGAGACTACAAATTCAATTTTTTTTTTTTTAAATTACAGGGTTTTAAATAGCTGGTATAGCATAGCAAAGCTACTCAAAACAGTGGGTAATGCTAACCATTTCCAAAAATGCACAGAAGTAGACTGCAAACCATTTTTTTCTAGTGAGTCTATGGCACAGTAGACAAAAATTAATAAAATGATATATATTTTTAAACTTTGCTAACCATTCTGTGTCAAGCGCTATGCATTTTTACAGCTTATTAGCACTTTCACATGTAAAACTGCTAATCAGTTTTTTCAGCTTATTTAATACCCTGAATGAGCTAATTTCGTCAGTTTTGTAACTTTTGGAAAGGGAACGGTAGTCCTGTTCTCATGGACAACATTACTTAGAAAGTTTACAGGCATCACTGGCTTCGAAAATGTACCGACTAATTACATAAATGTTGATGATGCACCCAGCATTGAGATACTAAGGATTTTTTGGCATTTAGAATTTGTCAGTGGCTAAATAAATCACGGACCTGTACGGGATGACTCTCACCTACATGATATAAAACAGTTTCTTGACTGTTTTTATATGTAGCCGCCACAGTAAACGGAAAGAGCTGTAATGAACAGAACTATGTTATATGTTTATATGTGCAGTCACCGATTCTCTTATGGTTACAAGAGTACAGTCTCAAGTTCTTCAGGAAACAGAACCGAAAAGCAAAGATCGAAATTTAAATACCTGTACATTTTCTTTCTCCAACAGCTGGTCTCCGGGCTTCCTTATGCCTGGGCTGTACCTCCTGATGCTGATCCACAGACAGGAATCAGATCTCTGCAGCAGTGGACATCCAGCCCTTCACTTCCTGTTCTCCTCAGTTCTTCCTAAAGCAGTCCAGTGTGGCAATACTACAAGAACTTGAGAACAAAAAACAAGAATGTTAAGACATATAAGGCCGTGAGGCCAGCCAAGTATATACATTCTGGGAGGGAATCTGAAGCCCGGAGACCGGCCGTCGGAGAAAAAGAAAATTTACAGGTATTTAAATTTCCATTTCTCTCTCCTAAGCTGGTCTCCGGGCTTCCTTACACCTGGGAAATACAAAACCAGTACGTCCCCAGATGTCCCGAGTGGGAAGAATGCCAAGAGCCCTTAAGGGTTCACCACCGCTGAAACACTCTGCGGCCAAAGGATGCCTCTGCCGAGGACATCACCTCTAGTGAGAACCTTTTTTTTTTTTTTTAAAGAGTGCGCGAATGGAGATCAAAAGGCCACTCAGTGTGAGTGTGCTGTTGATGCTTCTCTGAATTATGCCCACAAAGGGGGCCATGGACTCTCACTGGGCCAGGCATGTTACTCTGGCCTGAGCATATGCCGTAGAGGTGACTGATAGAATCCGTTTGGCTATAGAGCCTAATGAATACTTGCTGCCCCAAATGTACTGGGTATTATTAAGCTGGTATGAGCACAGCTGAAGTTTTGGGAATAGCTTCCTCTCTCTTAATGTACATTTTTCTCCCTCTTCCCAGGTCTAGTGTATGACATTTTCCATCCTTGTTGCTCTTAGAGAGTGGGCAGAAGGAAGGAAGAATGAACCCTTGATTGTAATAGAGGGAAGACATAACTTTGGCAAACAAAAATTGGAACTGTTCTAGCCTGATGAACGAGTGTACAGCTCTTGGGCCAGCAATGCTGTTAGTTTGCGGAAATTCCTAGCGGGAGCAATAGCTTTGAGAAAAAAAGGGGCGACCTTTATATTGAGAAGCATGATGGATGGCTTGAGAGGCTCTAAGCAAGCCTTGGTCACGGCCTTGAGAACCATATTAAGACTCTAAGGTGATAGCTTTGGTGGACTGAAGATGTTTTAATGATGCTGCCTGAAGGAGTACCAGACATGGGGATATGAACCCAAAAATTCCCCAGGGTCCGTCAAGAGTGCCCCCAGTGCCGAAACTAATTTGTAAGGTGGCTGGATGCAGTCCCTTATCCATCTGTCTTAAAGGAACTGCAGTAGTACACGCGATTATAATGTGTCGCTCTGTATGTTTCTGGAATGACGTCAGAACCAAGATTTCCTCCGGATTCTATAATGTACGTTGGAGGAAGAAGAGACACACGAGTTCCCCATCATGTCAATAACAGAAGCTGTACCGCATGGCTCCTTGAAAGATTTTCCACTCACTTTCCAAGTCTAGAGAGAGACCAGTTGTTAAAATGGGGTGCAGAACTGGACCTTGATGGAGAATTCCCATGGCTGAACCTGAATGCTCGAGGTGGTCGCTCTGACCAATGAATGAGAAACAACTAAGCGCGGAAAAACCATAAGGGACAGACTAGAATCATGACTGTCCTCTCCAATGCTACTTTGTGGAGGACTCTTGATAGAGGCGGTATTGCAGGAAGGCATACAAGAGACCGAACAGATCCCAGTTTATGGGGAAAAGGTGTTCTGAGCCACCGCTGGTTTGTCCTTGGCCAGGGACCAGAATTGCTTTACCTTGGAGTTCTGCCAGGAAGGCATACAGAAGACCGAACAGATCCCAGTTTATGGGGAAAAGGTGTCCTGAGCCACCGCTAGTTCGTCCTTGGCCAGGAAACAGAACTGCTTTACCCTGGAGTTCTGCCTGCATGCAAAAAGTCTGTTTGAGTATTGCCCCACTATTCTGTCTGAATGTGGGAGGCACTGTCCTTCAGCTGCAATCCCTTGGTCGACCCACTGTGCGACTGAATCATTCTGCTATGACATTTTCCTGTCCCGATGTAAACATCGCTCAATGGAGCTCAACCCACTTGGAAAAGAAGAGATTCCTTTAGCATCTTTGAGCTTCTCATTTCGCCCTGATGGTCGGTGTATGTCAACGTTGCCAGATTATCAGCTGGAATCAGGCTAGCCAGATTGAGGAATTGCTGTTCAGCGTGTCTCTGGTCATGGCCTACTGTTCCCCCTCTCAGAAACGCTTATACTGTACCTTGTGTCCAACAGCGATCCCCTTCCCGGTGCCAAAAACTTGTTGCAAGTGAGTCCTTCCCAGCTCCTGAGACTTGCATTGGTCGCGATTCCAACTTAGTGTGGCTGGCCTAACTTGCGGCCCATCATGACCTCTGACCTCTGGGGCCGGCCCCGGAGGAAGGGCTTAATCCATCTTAATGAGCTGTGTGAAAAAATAAGCAGAAAGCTGAGGAGCTTGCAAAACTCCTTGATGAGCAATTACATATCCCAAAGGCTAGGATTCAGGGAGAAATCTTGGCTCATGATGCGAGTCCCCCCGGAGGATCAAGGTTTGGTTTGGAATCAGGAAGCTCTTTCTCCAGCTGATGGGAAACACATGTGCCATAGGGGACCTGACTACCTCTGCCACTGCCTGTAATGCCTGGTTGAGCTGTGAGAAGACCGCAATGGTAGAGTTTGAATTGGAAGTACTGCTCTCCCACTCTGAATCTGGGATAGTGCGTGCGCCATTACTGCATGGGAATATGCCAATAGGCCTCTTGCAGATTTATGGGTGTCGGAGAATCTCCTTTTTGCGACTCCCTGATTGCTCGTGACAAGGTTTCCATCTTGAAGGGTCTGCTGTGAACAAAACTGCCAAGGCAGATTTAGTTTGTCTTCAGAGTATGCATGGGCTTGAATACTCTGACTGGATCTCTACGTCCAGGGTCTGTACATGCTCCTAAATTGTAGTAGCTAAGTTTTCGGCTCCTCTCTGGAATCTTTTACCACCTCCTTTAAAGTCTATCTATACGGGAGCTCTCCCTGGTCGGGGGCATACGCCAAGTGAGCTTTGGTGACCTGTCCGCCTGTCATGCCTGCAGCCTTTTGTCGAGGCGAGGTGAGTTAAAGCATGGCCCTTGCTGTGCCACTGGCAGCCTCCATTGAAATGACTGGCAGCCTCCTTTGATATATCTGCTGAAAATGCCTAGAACAGTCCTGCTCGGAGGTTGTTGCGGGGTGGCCTTATCTACATCTGGCTCGTCAGCAGGCTGGAATACCAGGACAGTGGCCCAAAGTATTGCGGCTCCTGCGGGAAAACAGGATGGCTGGGCTTGCTTATATGTGGCTCATCAGCACGCTGGAATGCCACGTCAGTGGTGTTGAGAACAGGTTGTTCGCAGCTGCTTTAAGGGAGGAGTGGAGGACTAAAAGCGTCTCTTCGAGGGAGGGCCTCTCTATTCCTGTCCAATGACCATCTCAGAGGGTAGCCTTTATGACAGTTTAACCATTTTTCTGGTTGCATTGCTCTAAGCCTGAGAAGCTTAAGATCTGCTGGGGCACTGGATAGGAAAGAAGCCTAGAGAGCTGTCGCTGCTCCTTCAGCCATTTCCCTTATGATAGGAGGAGAGAGAAAAGCTGTTGCCAGTGTGGGAGTATATTCCCGGCGAGAAACCTGCTTCTGTTGAATGGGAGCCGCCAGGTGAGATCCAAGGGGATTTCGGTTGTGACGCCTTGGACAAGGTCTTGCCCATTCGCTCCCCCTCCGTAAGAAGATAAACTAGAGTTTAGGAGTCCAAGAATCGCACCCTGCAAAGCTTTAGCTTTCCTTCTATGAGTTATCTTCCTGCGATTCATATCTGGGGATCCCAGGATGTCAGCCAATGCATACTGGATCCAAGCGAGTCCCTATTTCACCGTTTTATGAGGTCTGGTTACAAAGGGGGCTGCGGACTGCTGGGTCCCTCAGGTGGCCGCCACTTATTTTGACCTGTGGGCTACCAGAAAGAGCCAAGGAGAGTCTGATTCCATGTCTTCCCCATTCCCAGACATTGCCGTACATTTTAGGTGCAGCGATCCAGCCAAAGGGAATTAGCAGTAGGGGACTAGCAGTGCTGATCTTTTCTGCCCGTGTGAGGATAAAACCACAAAACCGAAGCAGAGATTAACGTGCTAACCCTTTAAGAACTATGCCAGTCCAAATTCCAGACTTATTTTACTCCTAGTAGCCTAAACAGGGATCTAGGATCTAGCCTCTGGGGAGCCTATGTAGATAACCCTCTGGGCATCCATCCCTTCATGACAGATTTGTGGGGGGGGGGACAGAATGCTGAGCAAGGCTGCTGGAATAGCTCTCTTCCCGCGCTATAGCGCTCGTCCCTGGAATTCCCTGAACTAGGACGAACCGCTAAGCCGTGCTGCAGGTCTGTCATCAACGAGCAGCTAAGATAAAAAGATTGCCAGCCATTGACGAGTTGCCTCTGATTCGACAAGGGGTGTAGCGCCGCTCGGCCTGGGCCAAAATGAAGCCCACTGTTGCTGTGGAGTGCTCTGCTGTTGTGAAGTGCTACCTCTGCAAGATCATTCGTCCGATCGATGGTGAGACACAGTAGCATGGCTCTTCTTGAGCCAAAATGGAGGCATCTACAGGAAAACCCCTCTGCTTGTGCTCTAGTCAAAACGAAGCCCCTGCAAGTGTGGAGCACTCCCAGTGATAAGAGGCTGTAGCATGGCTCTTACTGAGCTGAAAAAAGGGCCGTTGTCTAGGGGAAAATGATTCAGCTTGCCCGCTTCTACTTGTGCTGGAGGAGCTGTGGCGCGGCTCCTCCTGAGCCAAAATGAAGCGCCACCTGTAGCGTGGCTCCTCCTGAGCTGAAATGAAGCGCTACCGCTCCTGTTGGTGTCCTCCAGCTGAAAAGAAGCGCCAGGACCAGGTCGCTGCAGCGTGGCTCATGCCGAGCCGAAAATGAAGCTCCTACTGCCGCGTAGCATTGTAGCGGCTTCCCCTGAGTCAACGAGCCTGCAGGTCAGGGGGCTCGTTGATGGAACGCAGTACCCATGGCCTGGGCAGCGGCCACCTAGGAGACATAAAACAACTGTGCTCTGAAACTCCTGCCACGGGTGTTCTAGCGGCCTCCCCTGTAAAGCTCCTACTGCCCCGGGTGTTCTAGCAGCTTCCCCTGGTAGTGCGAAGGCCTGCCCAAGAAATGGACGTGGGAGGGCGGGAGAATGCGTGCCTACAAGCACGGGAAAAAACAGGCGAGAAGAGGTCCAGTCTGTGCAGCATGCATGGCTGAGACTGGGGCCCCTAGATAACTGTGAGGCAATGCTGGAACTCCTGCTCCTATGAAGTTTCTCCCTTGCAAAATCCTCTTCTATTGAGAAAAATAACTGCACTTAATGGCAGAGCCCCTGCAGAGAACCTGCCTCATGGCAGGCAGGAAGTAAACTAAGGAGAACAGGAAGTGGAGGGCTGGATGTCCACTGCTGCAGAGATCTGATTCCTGCCTGTGGATCAGCATCAGGAGGTACAGCCCAGGCGTGAGGAAGCCCGGAGACCAGCTTAGGAGAGAGAACTGAAAAATTCTGGCCCACAAAGAAGAAACTCTGATAACCATAAGAGACACAGTAACTGTGTGTGTGTGTATATATATATATATAAACATACTATAAAGTATAATAAAGCCCTTTGTTTGAAGAACTAGTGTATTCCCTGGAATTCATAGTAACTTTCAGAAGTAGTTAGCTGTGATTTCTTATAGCTTAAGTATTTTTTTTTCTTTCTCGTTTTGCTAATTAGAAGATTTCTACCTGACGGTACTAGGTATGAAGTGTGGGACAGTACTCTACCTGGAGGCTGACATAGTTCTATTTCTCCATATACATCATCAGCAGCATGTCCTCACAGACTGTGACATTACTAGTAATCAAGAAGAGCCAATCGCCTGCGGTTTGATTTCTAACCTGTGACACATGTTACTGTACCAGTCTGGCAGCAGGGCTTGTGATACAACGAATGAGGTCACATGCTGGCGATGTAATGGTAGAACAGAATTAGATACATCTGGCTTCTAGGTAAAGCACTGCTTTTCACATCATACCCAGTACTATTAGGTAGAAAACTAACGAGCGCACAGTAAAAGAAAAACACTTCAGAAATAAAAATAGACTGCTATAGCTTAGCGCTACTAGCTCTTTAAAAAATGAAATCTGAATTTCAAATCAAAATGCTTTACTTTGCATAATATTAGAGGATCCCCTTTCTGGGAAATGCACTTTGCAAACTGAACTTAAAACTTCTTCATTTTAAAACTGCTCAAGGGGCCGGCCCACTGGCATAGCGGTTGGATTTCCGCTTGCGATGCTGGCAACCTGGGTTCGGGGAGGATGTCTGAACATACGATGGTTTGTTCAGCTCCTCTGGGGGCACACTGACCTCTGGCAACAACCAGAGGTATCATGACCCCGATGCCCACAACAGTAGGGGGAGCATGATGGATGCCAGCATAAGCCATGGCGTCATGTGGCATGTCACACTCTGGGAGAGCATACACCAGAAAAATGCCTCCCAGAGTGACACCAACATGAGTGCCCGAGAAGGTCCTCACCTGCCCACGGCTGCAGTACCACTATAGACCTCAATGCAGACTTGATCTCCTCTGAGGTGGGGGTTAAGGGGGAGACCCCACCACTGTGTTACCATCGGGGGGGGTAAGCCATGACTCTGTGGGGGTCTCCCGCGGGAAGAGGCGTCCAGAGCAGGCAGTCAAGTGACAGTGCTGGGTAGGGGGGGGGACCTGTGCTCAGAGGCACCATCTTATGGTTGCAACAGTTCCTGGAATGTTTAACTATAACCAGTCCTGATTTACTAAGAATGATTTTATGATTTATAACGCAATTTGTACCTATACCCTTTTATTTATTATTATAACAGGCCAAATCAACATTTTTCAAAATGGTGGTGTCCAGTTATTATCTGTTGTAATAACCAGCTGCTTCTAACTGGCCCACTTCTCATCAGAAATTAGAGAATGGATACAGACGTGCACAGGTGAATCCAGTGCTCACCACAGCACAGTAAATAATATATACATGACTCAAATGTTCCTGTATTTGTACACTGCTTCTATGCTGTTGTTTTATCTTACACTGTGACTATTTTATACTCTTATACTTCATTTGTACACCTTTTTGTATTGTGTTTGTCTTTGTATTATCAAGTATAATCCCGCCTAAGCTCCCCGAGTCGTGCCTGAAAATAAGCAATTCTTGTCTAGTGTTGTCACCCAGTAAATAACTAAATACTAAATAAAGAGAGCACTCAACAGGGCCAGAATCAGATTTTGTGTAACAGCATCATGATTCCATATAGAACAGGTGGCTCCATGGCTGGGATACCTACAAAAAGCAGAGCTTCAAGGCTGTACCCCTGACAAAGAGGCATAACCTCGAAGCGGCCGTGTTTTCCTCTGCCTGTCCTATGTGGAATCACCATGCTGTTATGCTAAAGATAATTATGCTCTCTATCCAGATAGTCGCGCGAGTGCTTCCTCTTTTCATTCTGTTAAGGCTCATCAGAAATGGACAGTCAGAGCCGGGCAGTCGGCGCAGCAGTAGGGCTACCGTTTGCAATGCCAGCAACCCGGGTTCATGAACGAGCCTGGGTCATTAGGAGCTGGCCGGAGGGGGAGGGGGACTGACCGTCCTACAGAACGCTCTCCTCCTCTGACGAGGGAGGACTGCACCCTCCACCACAACATAGCCACCTAGGTGACCATGGGTGGCAACATGGCTGGAGCACGGGGGGGGGACACTCCCCAATGGGAGACACAGGCACACTAGGCGTAGATGCATCATATCATTACACTTCGTGGAGAGTCCAAGACAGGCAGTCAGAACACAGGAAAAAGAGCACCGGTTGGCATGATGGCACTCCCTGCCCTACACTGCCTACTAGGCATACAAACCCACCAACCAAGCAAGGCATCTGGAGGGGGCTTGAGATGCCCCCAACAAGCAACCCCTGGAGGGAGAAGTGGGTCTTATGGGTAACTCCCAGAGACGGCGGGTGATGGGGTTGGGGGTACTGTGGAAACGAAGGGGAACAGTTAGTGAAGGGGGAATAAGAAATGAACAGTCAGTGTCAGATGTCATGCTGCTGTCATTTTGAGCCTCCCAAGCAATGGAAAAAAAATCTAAGCAGCCCTGAATAAAAATAAAATGCTATCTACTGTTCTTTGCACAGAGCACCAGAAATAACATGAAATGCCTTGGAATAAAGGAGTTCACTGATGTAGCATTATTTGCATTTTACTACATTCAGTGTCTGCAATAAAGATGCAGACTTCCTCATGAAGTTTACAGAGTCAGACCAGCCCTTTAACCCTAGGCAGCAGCTATCAGGGACAATGAGAATGCAATGACCAGAAAATGCAAACCTCCAAGAGAGTTGTAGGGGACGCTATGAGCAGTGAAAATAAACTAAAGCAAACACATAAGACCCCAACAGCTACACGATAAGAACTGTCTGTTGGCAAGGAAACAAATAACATTTCCAAGATAGGAAGGTGTAGTACTCCTTTAACGCTGGGCAGCAGGTGGGGCTCCTGAGTACAGCAGTGACAATGCCATCTCCTCACACAATACAGCAAACAACTGTTTCAAACACAGGAACTTTTAATTCATTGACTTTTGGACTTATTGTGTCCTTTGCATTGGGCAGTGATAGGTTTCTGGAACACTGTTTGCACATGAATCTAAGGGGAAGGGTGCTTCCGGTGTTGTAACACTGTTTGAACAGAGCTGAAGTATCCTTTTTATAACTTTGCTCCTGTATGCAGACAGCATCTCGCCTTTCAGTTTGAAAATGTACGTGCTGTATATTTTTCTGAAAAAAAACAAACAAAAAACACAAAAATAAACTTACAAAAAATCCACACTGGAGATAGGTCCGGGCTACTGACAGCACACAGTAAAACAGAGAGACTCTTCACTTCAAAAGGCATACTCCCATTCTGTGCCTGTGGCCAGAATCTTTTGAAAAGACAACCCCAGACCTCTGAGAAATTTCTTTTCAAATCAGAGGTTTTAATTGTTCTTCTGACTTATATTTACCAGGTTTTTAAAGTAAATGTGTGATGTTGTTTTAAAACATTTTGGGCATCATAGCCCGCTACCCTGGGGTGGAGAGAGCCCCTCTATGTTAAAATTATAAATTTTTACTCATTCTGTAAAGTTTGGGAAGGGATCATAATTCTGGCCGAACTGTGAGCTAGCCGATCCTTCCCACTTCCCAGTCTACCTGCCCCCCCCCCCGAGCTCCCCCATACTGTTACGTTTAACCAGAGAGAGCGCAGGGACTCGCACCATACAAGTCTATGGGGCTTGTTTTCAGAATGGCTTTACAAAACTTTAAACTACCTTTCAATGAAAGCCACCGCCCAAATAATAGGAACCCTATTAGCCTGTCATTCCTCCTCTCAATGAGCCGTGCCTTCGGAAACATTTTTAAAAATACAATAAACTGATGTTGCAGATTACTTTGCGACTGCTGTCTAGCATCAACACTTGCTAATCTCTAATAATAATGTGTACAATACTGCTGTACCAGCTGTTTAAGCAACTGATTTTTAAAACTAAAATACTAACAGTTCTGCAGTTTACCAGTAAATTTCTAACTTGTTTTAAAGACTGGTTTATGCTTTTGTGTGGTAGACGTTAAAATGAGTAACTCTGAAAATTGTAGAAAAATTGCAGCCAAGGCAAACAGGATATTGGCTTGCATAGCCAGGGGAATTACGTCCAGAAGCAAGGACATGATCCTCCCTCTATATAATGCCTTGGTCAGGCCGCAGCTTGAGTAGTGTGTACAGTTCTGGAGATCTCATCTGAAGGAGGACATAGCGCTGCTGGAGAGGGTCCAGAGGAGAGCGACCAGGATGATTCAGGGCATGGAGGGAAGACCTTATGAGAAGAGACTGGAAGAGCTTGGGCTTTACTCACTGGAGGAGAGGAGGGATAGGGGAGACAATATAGAGGTTTTCAAGTATGTAAAGGAAATAATTAGGAGTGGAACCAGGGAGTTGTTTAGGCTGAAGAAGGAGGGAGTGACCAGGGGCCATGGGTGGAAGTTGGAGGGGGAAATTACAGGGGGAACATAGGAGGCATTTTTTTCACTGAGAGGGTGGTGGAGCCATGGAATGCACTTCCCGGGAGGCTGGTGGAGGAGGGCACAGTGGAGGGCTTCAAGAAGGGGTGGGACAGGTTCAAGGGGAAACTGAATCTAGAGAAGACACTCTTGGGGGCTGGGGGGTGGTGAGGCGGGCAGCCATTAGGTTGCTGGCTTTCGAGCAGACAAGACAGACCATTTGGCGTATTCTTCTGGCTTTTAGTATGTTAGTATGTTAGTATAAACAGGTAGCAGCAGATCTGATGACTAATCTGTTTTTTTTTTTTTATTGAGACCACTGCAATGTGGATTTCTAGCTTTACTAAATGAAAGGGTTTGTTTCATTAGGGGTGTAATTTATGGTACTACAATATAGAAAATTTACATCATTGATACCATGGGTGTACACTAGTGTGAATTTACACCACAGCAACATAAAATAATATATTGAATTTGCTGTTGCACAATGGAATAGCCTATGTACCTTCCCTTAAGACAGTGGTGCTCAGAATGTGACCTGCAGAACAGGTGTGGTCCCCCCCCAGCCTTTTATTGTGGCCCCTGTTAATGCTTGTCAATGGCCCCTGCCTCCGCTAACTTCACCTGCTTTTTAGTTTTGGCGGCACATTGCGCCTTTAAGATCACCATGACTGTGGACAAAGTATGTACACATTGTCTACTCCCTCCCCCCTTTTTGTTTTTAAACTGTCTGCTCCCTCGTCCAGCGGGGTGATGTACTGCCTTCTGCTCATATTGGCTTTCATGGAGTTAGGACGAAAGGGATTCACCACTCAGCTGCCGCTTGTCCTAATCCCCTGGAGATGTCAGCACCAGGACAGCATGCACCGTGCCACACTCCTCAATGCCCCAGCCCACCCCACCCCCATCACCCAGTCTACTGCAGTACTGCCTGTACTCCCACAGGCAGCAGCGACAGAGCGAGGCGAGGCAGCCATCCCTCCCGGAGACCGCGTCCTCTGGGATGCTCCTCCTCCTCCCTCAGTCAGCACCCAATGCAGTAGCAGCCCTACTGTTATGCCAACAGGCAGGTCTAGTTGCCGCCCCCAAACACACTTTTTCTTCCTGTCTTTTTTTGTCTGTTTGTTTTTAAAGCTCAGGTAACCAGTAATGATTAGCTGATGAGATGTGTCCCGTGAAGGTAGAGATGTTGCAAAGCAGAAGAAGTCAATTTGGAGTGCTAGTTGGGAGAAGCCAGACATTCAACATCATGAAATAAATCATGGCACAGATGGCATGAGGAACACAGGAATACAAAGCGTGTGGTACAGTAATGGTCACCTTTTGTTAAACTCTAGTTAAAACCAATACGACAGCAAACTGATTTGAGTAAATCTTCGTGATATCAGGACTTAGCATATTGTTTTGTTGCTAAAGGTTCTATTTAAAATTTGTCATATTACATGTAAAATGGCATGCAGTATCATATGAGATAAACATTAGCAGTCTGATACTAATGTGATACATCCTCACGATACGAGGAAGCTCATAAAGTTACAACTGGCAACAAAGGTAATGAAAAGTATAACGACAGACCTGGTATTAACTACCCACAAGGCGTATTTTCAACAGTTGGTTAGTAGATGAAAGTATTAAAAAAAGCTTTACATATAAACCACAATATCAGTAAATATAAATTTATATTGAAGTCCATTTTGCACATTTGGGTGAAGCACTGAGGCTATAAAATGTTTAGGTGTTCCTCCATATATATTCCTTCTCTTGAGAGACATTTTCTCTAGCACTGTGGATACAATAAACTCTGCGATACACAATACAAATGCCAAGCATGTATTCTAAAAAAAACAATAAAAAGCAGGACATACAGGATAAAGTATGGGTTGGGGTGTGTAACGAGAAGTTTACACCATGAGGTTAGATGCTACATAAACCCCCGAGCAAGCTCAGCTGTTTGTGACTACAACTAACCCCGAGAGTGTGTGTAAACTCGAAGCTACAGTTATCCTGACCTATATTTTATTTTATATAATTGCTGGGTTTCCTTTTCGCTTCAGCAATTATATAAAATAAACCGCTTCTAGTGTGTACTTGGTTGGTTTAGTTTGAGCCGGTGCCGGGTTTGCCGTATTTCAAATCAGTTTTTCTTCCTTTAAGCAAGTCTTTGTCGTTTACAGTGTATGTGTGTGTGTGTGTGGGGGAGAATAACTTACCGCCGAGTTCTTCTAGCAGTTCTGTTTTGGGCGAGACAGAAACGTTCAGCGGTCTTGACTGGTCGCGCTGCTGCCTGAACATGCGCACAGGAAGGGAAATCGTGCGCGTGTTTGCCGTTATAAACACTCCTTTATAACGGCAAATTACGCCACGGTTTCCCTATGGGAAAAAGGGGAAGCTGGTTATTATATTATTATATCAGATGCTCATTTAGTCGTAATCATACAGTGGCAGCCGTAGAAAGGTTTCTCAGTGCTAAGGTATACCTATAAGTTTTTCAGTACTGAGGTATACCTAGGTATGCTGAGGCAAAATCACATTATAGTCAATGCAAATTGTAACCTGGGTGCCTCAGTGGTACCTCGAGGTAGGCAACTTTTAGATAACTACCTCTGTAATACAATAAAAAAAAACACTTCTATTGCAAAGTATGCCTGCCATCTTTATATACAGGAAATAAAGATTGTCTACAGAAATCTTACAGAAAGTGCACAAGTTCAAAGCAATCATTCACACCTGGGCTATAATGAGCCCCCAAGATCCATTCTGGCTGAGCATCTGATACAATAATGCCCTACTTTTTATCTAATGTTTTAGAATAGATTCCTGATATTTGGAATCACTGTACTGCAGAGTTCATTGGTTCCACAATCCTCAAAAAATGTCTCTCAAGAGAAGCGATATATAAATGAATACCTGTCAATTTTATATCCTCATTGCTTCACTCCAGCGTCCACAAAATGGATTTTTATACAGTTTATATTTCCCGATATTGTAGTTTACAGTACATATAAAGCTTTTTTTATAATTACATGCACTAATCAACTGTGAAAATATGCCTTTTGGGTAGTTTATACCAAGTTTGATATTATACTTTTCATTACCTTAATTGCTGGTTATAATTTTATAAGTGCCTCCTCATATCCTGAGGATGCATCATATTTATTTTTTTAAATTTTTTATTTGTACACATCACTGGTAGTGGATAATATAATAACCAGTTACAACAGTGCTACAAATATAACATAAGGAAAAAAACAGCGATGTCCGAATAACATACCAGAGACAGCGACAGGGATTAAACAGTGCTGTGTAGTAAGCGTTACCCAGGTCGCTGTCCATAGTACTAGGACGAAGACAAGGGCTGGGAAATTGAAAATCGTGGATAAGCCACTTCCATGGCACAGAAGACTAAGACATGGAGCTGCTTAGCCACAATGGTGGTGGCGATCAGGGTTCTAATCCTGGCATTCAAAATTTTGTTTTTCTCCTGTAATCCAGCTCCAACTCGAAGTTGATTAGTTTAGTTAAGAGGGGGGGGGGGGCAGAGCCCCCACTAAAATACATGTTTGGACTGGTAGCAGTCATCAGTGTGCTTTGTGACCACTACCAATGGCACTGCCTTTACTTGCAGCATTTGTTGCTGCCACTGTTCTGCACAGTGCTGTATGGACGGTGCTGGTATTGATAGTGCTGTTCATACATAAGCTATTCATACCTAGTGCCAGATAATATAAGGGCATTTTTGCATTGTTACTAACTCTGATAAAACTCTGCTTCTGGAGTGAAACGTTAGTTGTTTTTGCGCCAATCTGGCACAGCACTGCTCCCTGATATTCATTGCACTACTGTACTTACGTTGTTTTTAGCATTCATCCTATGGATTCCCATATGCGTTTCTATTAAGTGGGTTAAAGTTTTACTGCTAACTATGGAATAACACTGCTTTCATTTGATGTACAAGTAGCAAGTACACAACTGTGTAATAGTACAATGAATAGCAGGAAGCAATGCTACAATAGATTAATGCAGAAAACAACGGTTTCCTTCTAAAACATCACTGGCGATGGGCTCCCATTGTCTGCTTGCTTTTTCTCACTGACTGTTGGACCCGGGGGGGCTGGGCACCTGGTGTCAGAATGGAGGGCTGGCAGCATCGGGGTTTGGCTGTCACTGTTTGCTTACTTTTTTTCTATTTACTTTCTGACTCTGTGTTTAGGCACTTGGTGTCAGAATTGGGGAAGTTTGGTGGCAACAGCGCTGCGTAGCAAGTGGCTACTTGCTTTCATTTTAGTTTACCATCCAATCCCATAATTGGGCACCCAGTGTTGGGGGCAGGGAGTGGCACTGCAGTTTGGCTCTTGGTGACTACCTAGCTGCCTCAATCAGGAGTCCCCCAAGCCAACCATGCCCACCAAACCAGAGCTGCATTGTCATTGCTTGCAAGCTGCAACACAGAAGCACCCCCCCCCCCCAACCAGCGGTATAGCTACCTTAAAAGAGCTGTGCTATGTTGTGCTTTTTTCATAAAATACTAGAGCACAGTCTGGTCGGTAATGGGAGAGTGCAGCACCAGCTAGCCACCCCACCCAGCCAGTAGCTACAGCATGGAGTCAGACCCACAAGTAAAGGTCCTGCCAGCAGCAAAAACAGCCAAGAAAGAAACTGCCTGCAGAACCAGACAGACAGAGTTCTGACTGCTTGTGCCTTTTCGTTAAGGTAAGTGGCTGGGTTTATTTGAAAATGTCTCAGTACTGTGGGGAGGGGAGAGACTCAAAAGAGAGAATGCATGGCCCTCTATCTCCTGGCCTGCCACTGTGGGTGGCCAGTCCATTGAGGACCATTTTGGTAGGTGGATACCTGTTGGAAAGGGGTGGGATGGCCATTTCTTCTTATTCAGGTGATGGGGATGGCTTTACTTCTCCTGCCCCCGGTAGGGAATAGCTTTACTTTCCTGGTGGGGGGGGGCCTGCTTCTCCTGGCTTAGGGGGGTGAGGATGGCCCTTCTTTTGGCTTGGGGAAGGGTACCTCCCTAGTTCTCCTGGCTTGGGGGGGTGGCCCTGCTTTTCCAGGCTTGGGGGGCTGGCCCCATCTTCTGGGTCATGTGGCCCTGCTTCTCCTGAGAAAGCAGGGGGCAGGGCCATCCCCCCTCCCTGAGCCAGGAGAAGCAGAGCCATCCATCCCAAGCCAAGAGAAGCCGACCATCCGTACCCCCACCCCCAAGACAAGAGAAGCAGGGCCATCCCCCTGTAAAAAAAATAAAATGGAATTTGCATTTTTATTTTTAGAAACATAACATTCATCATTAGTTCAAATACTAAAGAAGCAGGCACACATGAATATGCACATATGCTTTCCATTCCGGGTTCAATAGGTGCCCTGGTTTCCAACTGTAGTGCCCAGAAAGTGCTCTGGTAGTCAACAGAAGCTGGAGCTGCCACTGTTGCTAGCTTTACATGTTGAGAAACTTGATCAAACAGAAATAAAAAAAATGTAAATGTGGAGGTGGACACTGAACAGCAAAATTAAAAGAAAGAGGCGAGGAATTGGCAAAATACTCTGCAAAAACACAATGCCTTTAAGGGACTGAACAAGAAAATAAAATGTCAACTTCTATGTATTTAAAAAGCACATAAGCAGGCTGAAGATTGACAACCAGGATAATCAAAGGTTAAGACTCAAATGTGTTGCAAGGTAATCTGAGAACAGGGGGAGCTGAAACCAATAAAACACCAGAAAAGGTACACAACTTTATTAAAGGAATAGTCCACCCAAAATTTGCAAAAAACTTATGTTGTGCAGAGTGTTTTGATTTGTATGTTAAGTTCTATTGTGTCCTTCCCTCTGTCTGCTATTAAGAGTTTTTTCTAAATTAGCCCGCTAGCTTTATGGTAGTTTTACAACCCCTGGGGATCTCAGATTAATTGTATTCCTTTGTCCAATAATGCACCCTGTCTCATGTGACAGTGATGAAGCAGAGACCATAAATCCAGCAGAAAGCACTGCGTTACAATCAGTTCACAACAGTAGACATGGCTATATTTTAAAATCTATGGAGTTCAACTTAGTGACTACCCTCATCGTAAAGGTCTTACTGTCCTGAAGAACTTTGCTGCTCGTAATTTTTGTGCGGCTCGTAAAGTTTCCAAGATATTTAGTTTGCTTAACATGTGTGTACTGAATGTTGGGTCTCTGCTACATCACTGTCACATGAGACAGGATGCATTGTGGGAACAAGGAATCCAATTAAGTTGTCTCAGATGGAGATCCCCAAGGGTTGTACAACTGCCATAAAGCTAGCAGGCTGATTTAGAAAAAACTAGTAGCAGACAGAGAGAAGGACACACTGGAACCTCACATATAAATCAAAATACTCTGCACCCTAGGCTGGGCTGGAACAATTATGTCATTTGAAAACATATAACCAATTAAATTTGCAATGTTAAAAAAAAAAACCACTCTGCACAACATATGTTTTTACAAATTGTGGGTGGACTACTACATTAACTATAATCATTATAAATATATTTTAAAGACGCATTTTGCAGGAAATCAACGCACATACCACAGAATCTGGTAAATATTCAGCAATTAAAAAAATTTATAAGCACATAATAGGAGCAAACTCTTTAAAGACAAAATCTTGTAATGGTAAAAAAAAAAAATCAAGCTGAAGCAAAGACTGGAATGTTAATGGAATGCAGTACTAGAGAGCAGGAAAAGAAGTGCAATTGAAAAGAAATAATCTTTTCATTGTTTAACATACTAACATACTAAAAGCCAACAGAATAGGCCAAATGGTCTGTCTTGTCTGCTAGAAAGCCAGCAACCTAGTGGCTGCTTGCCTTACCAGCCCCCAAATGGGTCGTCTTTAGTTTCAGTTTCCCCCTGTACCTGTCCCACCCCTTCGTGAAGCCCTCCACTGTGCCCACCTCCACCAGCCTCCCAGGCAGCACATTCCACGGCTCCATCACCCTTTCTGTGAAAAAATGCTTCCTACGCTCTGTAGTTTACCCCTTCAGCTTCCACTCATGGTCCCTGGTTGTTCTCCCCTTCTTTAGCCTAAACAGCTCCTTTGTTCCACTTCTGGTTATTCCTTTTACATACTTGAAAACCCCTATCATATCTCCCCTGTCCCTCCTCTCCTCCAGTGAGTAAAGCCCAAGCTCTTCCAGTCTCTCCTCATAAGGTCTCCCCTCCATGCCTTGAATCATCCTGGTCACTCTCCTCTGGACCCTCTCCAGCAGCGCTATGTCCTTCTTCAGATGAGGTCTCCAGAACTGTACACAGTACTCAAGCTGCGGCCTGACCAAGGCATTATATAGAGGGAGGATCACCTCCCTCCTTCTGGATGCAATTCCCCTGGCTATGCAGCCCAGTATCCTGTTGGCTTTGGCTGCATTTCTTCTACAATTTTCAGAGTTATTCATTTTGACGTCTATCACCACCCCTAAATCCCTTTCTCCCAATGTGGCTTGCAGTGTGACCCCCTCCCCCCCCCAGGGTGTATTCATGGCCCGGGTTTTTGACCTCCCCAAATGAAGTATCTTACATTTCCTGGCATTAAATTTCAGTCCCCACCTCCTTGACCACCCCTCCAGAGTATCCAGATCCCCCTGGACCGCCTCCCTCGCTTCTTCACAATCCACCAGTGCTCCCAGTTTTGAATCATCCGCAAAGAGGTTCAACCTATTCCTACCCCCCCATATCCGAGACGTAGGCATTGAACAAGAGTGACCCCAATACTGAACCTTGAGGGACCTTGGAAGCTAGCTCTTTTCATAGCCATTTATCTTACATGCCCTAAAAATGATGAATGTGTTTCAATAGAAATTACAGCCATTACTGCCTTAAGCTCTTTTAACAGGCAAAATTATTAAGGGGTTCTTGAAACAGTGCTATATACTGCAGGCGGGGTTGCAGACACACACACACACACACACACACACACACACACCCCACTGTGGCAAATGGAGAGAACAGCGGAGTAATGTGTGTCATGCAGCCATCCAAATTACTAAATGGAAGACCACACTCTCACTGTCCTGTTAAATAGTTCTTGAGTCCCCTACTCACAGCAATACGTCAGCATAGTGACATTACCATGCTGCCGTAAAAATGGACACCAAGTTTATAGGTAGTTATTGAGAGAGTGAGAGAGATTAGCGTTTGTGCAGTGAAGTACTTGTCACGTTTAGGACAGAAAGCCAGATTCCAGATGTTTTCCTGAGGCTTAATAAGTGTGAGGGAGTGTGACACTACTTTGGCAGGGGTATGCTGGCAGAGACATGAACAAAAACAGAAAGCTAAGGAAGTCAAAAAAAGGAAATCTAAATGCCTGCAGCTAGTCTCTTATCTTTGGTGAACTGCAGTAAGAAAACCAAATCAGGAACCTGTGTGAAAATGAAAACAGTGCAAATGTTATCTCAAATGTATAGACACCTGTAAAGGGGAAAGCACTATGGTAAAGGAATGGGAAGTGAATGGATATGCAATGGGGACAAACGTGAGAACTTTTTTTTTATCTGCATGTGAGTAGTGTGACCTCTGATAACAGAACTAACAGTAATGTTTGTTCTCTGCCGACCCTATACTAATTGCTAATGTTGTAACCTCAGTATGGATTTTGCATATTTACTGTGTTCAGTACTGTATACAATACTCTATGTATCCAATTGGTTGCTGGGTGCTCCCACTTCCTGTTGAACCTGTATTATATTAATTTGGTTTATATATGTAACTGAATGTATGCTACGCTCCCTCTGTATACCCTTCCCCCAAGGCGCACCGTGAGACGAGCAACCTGTTTAGAGTGCCCTTCCCAGTGAAACTTTTCAATAAATAAATAACCTCACAAGTGACATAAGCCACCAGTAATGTGCCCGAGGTCAAACTGCTCAAATGCAGATGAAAAGGTTATCACACTGGTGTTCCCACTGCATATTCAATTTATACAACAAAGAATTAAACAGCAGAGGTATATTTTGTTTTATTTATTTTTTGTTTTAACACTAATATTATAGGAAACATTTTGGTGCATTTTTTCCATGTATAGCTGCGCTTACAGCCCCAAGGCTGTGACATTTCTGATGTACACAGGTACTGGTGGAGCAAGTGACCTGCAGAAATGTGCAGTACAAGATGGTGGCAAGTTTAACTAAGCGGAAGAGTCAGCGACAGAGTTGTGCACTTCTACTGTATGCCCATTTTTTTATTTGATAAAGCAGTAGCCCCCAATAGTGCAGTTAGTTTGGTGTTAATTTCACTGGGAGTATCCGAGCATTGCCACTACCGTGAGCAGTACTGAGCAGCTGGTGGGCTGGGAAAAAAATACAATAAAGGCGATCAGACATGTACGGCTGGCAGGGAAAAAATGTATTAGTAGTAGGAGCGTATACCATGACTTGATAATCTCACACACCATCTCTCTCCTCTAGCACTGCAATGCAGACTGGCGATTGTCATACTCTGCCACAGTATGTGAGCAGAAAAGGTACAGAGATACAGAGTAGGACACCAGCTTGTTGTTGTTCACTGCTCAGCTGTGTATAGCGCAAGTGTAACTACCCCTGTCCCCCCAGCACACCTAAGTCACAATCGACCACCAACGCAAATTCCACGCTGTCCACTACTACCCGCATCCTTTCCAAAACTGACACTCTGTGCTCCGACGTAGGCTCCCACAGGACACTGAGCAGCCAAGGGACATAGCATCACAGCACTTCTGTCACCGCTCAGTATGTTATCCAAATGGGCAACACAGAACTTGGAGTTTTGTAACTCTGTTCCCATAAGCCACCAACCAAACTATATCTCTCGATCTACCTAGTACAGGGGGATAAGAGTCAACAGATAGCATGAGAACTGTGCCGTATTAATCTCGCCCCCCCCCCTCCATTCGCAAACCGCCAAGTCCCCAATTATGGAGTGTCTTCTGTCTAGCACAGAACCAGGAGAAATAAGTAACAATTGGGAAACTATACTTTACTACTGACAAACACGGATAACTGCATATATGGCAGACATGGAAGCCAATGCACTGCTGCTCACCCTTATCTTTCTGCATTCAACCTGGTGATACAGTGTCACCGTCACTGCATTTTGTGACAACATCACGGCTCAGCAGACAGAGGGGCGCAAGTTCATTAATACCACCTGACCTGTAGTTACAATTGCTGCTTGTAAGTAAAATAAATGTGTATTTACATTAATGCCTAGAGTTCCACACTCGTGGTTTCCACTGGCTGGTGCTGAGACCATCTATTCAACTATTTGCAAGTCATGTTCAGTACCGCTACAAAATGTACATTAAACTCTCACTGTAAGCCACATTTCGTAGCTCCCTAGAAAGAGTCACCGTCACAGTGACAGCGTTAGGGGTTTTAAAACATGGGTCAAATTAGACCCATAGGTGTAAAAAATGTGGGTCAAAATGAGAAACAACTGGGTCAAAACCTAATCGTAAGTACAAATTTCACCAGTACAGAAGCTTAAATTTGTTGAGTGAAAATACTTTCCTATTGTTTAGTTTTCCATCTTTCAGCTATTGTTAGAGACAGGTGCACCACTTTGGACCCACTGTCCTGTGGAAAGTGGGTCATTTCTGGGCAAGCTGCAACTTTTTCCCTTTTTGCCCTATCTAGCGCTGTCCCTGCCGTCACTGCTGTAACACAGAAACAGACTTTGACGGCAGATAAGGACCACTTGGCCCACCCAGTCTGCCCATTTCCCTACCTACTGGATAAGCTGCAGATTCTAGTTAACCAACAGCCTACTTCCTGCCACCCCCACTACAATTGCCTTGTGTCTGTCCCATGCATGTTTGAATTCCCCCACTGTTTTAGCCCCAACCTCCCCAGGAAGGCAGTTCCACGCATCCACCACTCTCTCCGTGAAAAAAAATTCCTCACATTACCCCTGAGCCGTCCCCCCTCTATCTTTAAATTGTGTCCCCTTGTTCTTGCGCATCTCTTTTTCTGAAAGATGCTACCCTCCTGGACTGTGTTGATTCCCTTGAGGTACTTGAACGTTTCTATCATGTCCCCCCGTCCCTCCTTTCATCAAGGGTATACATATTAAGCTCTCTCAGTCTCTCTTCATATTGTTTCTGATGCAGACCTTGCACCATTTTAGTTGCCCTCCTCTGGACTGCTTCCATCTTGTCTATGTCCTTGCGTAGATGAGGTCTCCAAAACTGCACACAGTACTCCAGATGGGGTCTCACCAACTGTCTGAACAGAGGGATAACCACTTCCCTTTTTCTACTTGTGATGCCCCTTCCTATGCATCCCAGTATCCTCTGGCTCTCCTTACTGACTTCTCACATTGCTTACCAACCTTTAGATCATCTGGTATGACTACCCCCCCAGTCCCGTTCCATTTTTGTTGTTGTTAGTACCTCCCCTGCTATTGTGTACTCTTCTCCTGGGTTTTTGTTTCCCAGGTGCATTACTCTGCACTTCTTTGCATTGATTCTAAGTTGCCATATGTCTGACCATTCCTCCAACCTTGCCAAGTCCCTTCTCATCCTTTCTACCCCCCCCCTTGTGTTTCAACTCTGTTACAGATCTTTGTATCATCTGCAAAGAGGCACACCTTTCCCTCCAGACCCTCTGCAATGTCACCTATAAAGATGTTAAAAGAGGACTGGACCCAGTACTGAGCCCTGTGGTACTCCACTAGTGACCCCCGTGATTTTTTACCAGTGTACAGCCCTGTATCATTTACATACAACCTGGTAGTGGTGGTGGTGGTTCCAGTTTGTCAAAACATCACGGGTCGGCAAATGCCAGCTCCCAAGTCCATTACTGTGATCCCCAGTGTGGATGCAATCGGTGCTTGAAAGTAGAAAACATGTTTCTATAGACAGCTGCTTCGTTCCCACCTTCTCTTTTCCAGTCGCACATGCTGTCAGCATGAATTCACCTATTTCTCAGTCACTGTCAATAGCACTACAGCCATGGATTAAACTCAGTTTAATCCACAGATAGCAGCTCACATGAGACAGTCACTGTTACTGTTGTACACCATCATACAGTCCTGTAGGATTCACATACAATGTGGTAAATAGAAAACAACTATAAAGTTATATTCTGAGACTTGTAGATGCATAGAAACCCACAAATTGCATCTTTTCAAAGGGACTACTTTGCAAAGCGGAAGGATAACACTACCAACTTCTCAAGAACATCCCCTCATGACCCCCACTGGGCAACCACAAAGGGGCTAAAGATAGCACATATGAACGTATGCAGCCTAAGGTCAAAAATGCAAGAGGTACAAGCCTGGCTTGATCTCTACAAGCCTGATATCCTTGCCATCTCAGAGACATGGCTTAAGGCACACATCCCAGATCACAAGATACTAGCCCAAGGTTACAGTATGTACCGTAAGGATGGGTTGACCAAAAGAGGGGGGCGGTGTACTCATTTACGCCAATGTAGCCCTCACCATATCACTCCTCACCTTGCAGCAACACACCTCCCCTGATGGTGAATCTATATTCATCCAAGTCACCCTAGGGCACAACAAGCAACTCGCTATTGAATGAATGAATACTTTATTTCTAAAAAGCGCCTTTCCAAAACCAAGGCGCTTTTACAACAAATCAATGCATAAAACTTGAATTCCTAAAAACATTCCATAAATATATTTTAAAAATCCGGATATGCTAGGTTAAACAGATGCGTCTTCAAAGCTGATTTAAAGGCTGATTTATTGGCTGCATTTACCACCCGCCCAAATCAGCTCTTCAATCCCTAGAAGCAATAACAAAAATCATGGCCCAAGTTGTTTCTTCGGAGCTCCTTATTCTGGGTGACTTCAACCTAAACTGGGCCCAGGACCCTAACAACACACTTATGGCACTGACCCAAGAAGCAAACCTGGTACAGGTCATCTTAGAACCAACCAAACTTAACTACAAATCGGGGAACCATACCACCCTTGATTGGGCTCTGGTGTCCAATCCCACCAACATCCAGAAAGCTAGCATAATGGCGGACTCCTTAAGTGACCACTCCCCCATATTCTGCATCTAGAAGAACAGAGCACCCAAGATCCAACCCAGAATACTCACAGTTCATGACTACACAAACTTCTCAGCAGTGCAGTTTAATGACTACCTTCACAGTCTGGACTGGAGCCCAATTAAGCTCCTCCCCACCTTGGCTGAGGCTCTGGAGCATTTCCACAGTGCAGTATGTACAGCAGCTAACCTCTTCGCCCACTTGAAAAAACACAGAACAAAGGGTAGCTGCTACAAGTGGATCTCTCCATCCTTAAAAACCCTTATGGTCAATCAAGGCAAGGCCTAGAAGAAGTTCAAGCTCTCTTCCCTTCCTGCCGACCTTGTGTCATACAAGGTCTTAAACAAATGCAAGAGAGCCATCAAACTTGCAAAAAGGGAGTATGTCACTCACCTACAAAAAAACAATTTGGGCAACCTTAAATAATTCTGGTATCATGTCAACAACCTGATCAGGGGTAACACTAAAACTGAACCTGGCCCCATTGAGGTAAATGGTCAGCCAGTGAGTGAGTCCCTCGAAATTGCTACTGCTCTCAGCAATCACTTTGGTAACCTCGATGCCTACAAGGTCGGCCTGCCCTTGCCGACCTCGGCACCTAAAGTTATCGAGCCTAATCGCCTTGACCGTCCCTCCTTCCATCTAAGACTGGTGAAGACAAAAGAAGTCCAATCCCTCCTAAGGGCTCTGAAAGACAAAGGCTCAGGAGGTCCTGATGGGATAAATCCTCAGCTACTTAAGGCTGGCGCCCCATCCCTCACCAGACCCCTGGCCTGGCACATAAACAGATCCCTACTTGAAGGGACTGTTCCGGACCAGTGGAAACAGGCCAACATGGTCCCTATTCGCAAGGGTGGCTCCAGGGAAAACATAAGTAATTACAGGCCTATTTCCGTGCTCCGTACACTTGCAAAGCTACAGGAAATGTTAGTCTATCGCCAACTCTGTGACTATCTGGAGTCCCATCAGCTAACTGCACGTTCACAGTATGGTTTTAGAACTAACCATGGGACTGACACAGCACTCATCAATCTCTCGAATGACTTGCTCAGAGCAACGGATAATGGGACACCAACTGGCACTGTCTTTATAGACCTGTCCAAGGCTTTCGACCTTGTGGATCACAAACTCCTGCTACTAAAACTGGATAAAATTAGCCTAGACCCCCTCGCCCTCAAATGGTTTGGGAGTTACCTATTGGGCCGATCCCAGAGGGTCATCTGGACGGGTGCCACCTCGGGTCCTCTACCCCTTACAGAGGGAGTACTGCAGGGCTCGATCCTCGGCCAACTCCTTTTCTCCATATTTACTAACGACCTAAGCCTCCACTATGGGGGAAGCTCAGCCATTCAGTATGCGGATGACACAGTCACCTACCGATCCCTGGATAACATTGCAGCTCTAGGTCCCCTTCTCCAAGCCGACCTAGCATCTCTCGAGGCCTGGCTAAGCGCAAATAGAATGGTCCTAAATGCAGGCAAAACTAAGGCGATGCTATTCGGATGCAACACCCTTGGACATGACTGGTCTAAATCTTTGCAACTCACTGCTCTCTCGGGGAAACGACATCGAGGTTGTGCCCTCCTTAAAATACTTGGGTCTAACATTGGACCATTGCCTTACCTTCAAGAACCACGTGGATCAGGTCACCAAGACCATACACCGCAAGCTTAGTACTCTGTACCAGCTAAAAAAAAACAGCTCATCCCTGAGGCCAGGACCTCAACTGCCACAAGTGTCCTCCTCCCCACCCTGGCTTACGCTGCCCCAATCTTACAGAGCATGGCCAAGCAGGAGGTCACCAAGATGCAAATCCTGTATAACAAGGTAGCCCGGTTTGCTACCCAGGACCACTCGCGAAGGCACCATTGTGGCAAACTTGCCCAGCTACGCTGGCCCTCACTGACCTCATCTCCACTACCCCCTGCTCTGCTTGACCTTCAAGATACTCAGTCCTTCTGCTCCACCCAGCATCACTGGAACTATTGCACTCAAACATAACCCCAGGAGCCTACGGACATCTGAATGTACACTGCTTGAAGTTCCCAGAGTCAGTACTAACGCTGGCGGCAGGTCGTTCTCCTACTCAGCCCCCTACCTGTGGAACAATCTCCCACCCCTAGTGCAGGAAGCCTCCTCACTGATGAACTTCCGCACCAGACTCAAAGCCTATGTCTGATACTAGCACTTGTCATTGCCACGGCTCATGACCCCCCCCCCCAAACACACACTTGCTTCTATCCTCCTAATATCCAGATCCTTCAAGCACCTTATCAGGTTCCACGGTGCTTCCCTCTAGGCATAGTACCAAAGCTAACTTTCCACTGAACCATGCCAGTAGTAAACAATGAGCTTACCATATAAAATTACATTTCTTCTGCACCTTTTGTTAATTTTACTGTCAACATATTTGTAAGGACTGATGCATGATGAGAACCATGGCTATAACCTGCTCACACACCTAAAACTACTCTGTAATCCAAGCCTTTCTCTGTATGAAAATATGTATTGTTATCCCGGGTCGCCCCTGAAAAAGGGACCTTTGGGGCTCAGTGGGCCTGCCCGGTCACCACATTTTAAATAAATATCCCTTTTTGACATGAAAACAGGGGGACTAGATAGTTTTATGCAGTTGTGCCCCATCTCAAAGGTAACCCATGTTACAAGTGCAATAACCCACTCCAGGGTGTGGAGTTATAGGCAATTAATCCATGCCTGGGACGCTGTGAGGACACTTGGCCTGTGGCCTCATGCCTCACAACGCACCAGAGGCGTGGAATAAATGCCTATAACCCCACATCGTCATGGGTTATTGCCAACGTAAACTCATACCCTGTCGTGGGTTAAGCCCTTCGTGTGTGTGTGTGTGTGTGTGTGTGTGTGTGTGTGTGTGTGCGCGCGCGTGTGCGCAGTTGTAGTGCCTGTATTTTAGGAATGAGTTAGGGTTTGTGTCAAAAACAGGGGTTTTGACAGCTTGCATATCAGTGATCACAGCCCCTAGGACTGCAAAATTTGGCATGAACAGCCTCAGTCTTAGGGATCTTTTTTTGTTAGTTAAAGCTGTACACTAACAAACTCTTAAACACTTAAAAAGTAGGTTACTCTAGAAGGTTAACAGTAGCGGGGTTTGTCAGAAGAAAAAACACACATCTGAGCTGAATTTAAAAAAAAACAATTACAGTTAGCAGGGATCGAAACAGCCACCTGTCTGCCTGTCCCAAATAGCCAGTTTTCCCCAGGGACAGCGGTTTTCATTTCTTTTTAAACTCTGACATGGTAGGAAAGGCCCCAGAGAGGAGGTGGGAAGGCTGGTTAAAAACCCTTTTCTGGGTTTCTAAGTATGGGGTACTTCTAGTGTCAGGGTTATACACAGGAGCAGAAATAACTCATCAGCTTGCCTTGCACAGTAGAGAGCAGTTATCAGAGCTAGTACCGCGCAGGAGGAAAGTAAAGATAAGGCTCTTATCTGAGCAATGAACTGAGGGCACACCTATTAAGTCTGGGCAATGAACTCAGAACACACCTACCAAGTCCTTTTTCAGGACCAGTCGGGAGTAGTATTTAGTAGCTCTTTTTAGGACACCTTACAGGGGGAACAACCAGTTATTAAGCTGTTTTTCAGGGCATTGTACCATCCAAGGAGCACACTAGCTATCCGCTCCAATTTGGACACCGAACTGCAAAATTGGGGGGGGTCAACTGCACAGGTACAAATAACGTGGGACTATCAAACATTAACCTTTCCCTTGGACAGCCATCCACAAACAAAAAATTACTTCTAGCCCCGACAGTATTTTAATAAAAAATATAATATTTATGACTGCCACGAAAAAACGTTGAAACAGACTTAAAATCACCACATGCACAGGTAAGAAGCTAATAAAACAAAACAAAAAAACAGAGGCAAAAAAAACAGCCAAGAACGTGAACAAAAAATAGAAACACCCATTGGTTTGTTTTTGATTTATGAGTTACTTGGGGAATTACAAAAATTGTCATGAAAAAATGAATTAAGTACTACATGAACAAAATGCATAAAGCCACGAAACAAGGAAACTAGACAAGAACAGCTACCAGTCTGGGACCCAGAATGAAAAAAGTCACAACTGATGCCGTGCTTGGGCCCTGCACAAAGAAAGGTTTGACTTGAGCGTGTGCTTTGTTCAGAGGGCCCTATGCGAATAAAGTTATGACCGACTCTGCAGACCCTGTGTAAAGCAGCTCTGGAGCTATAGCTTCAGGCAGCAAATCTGCGGGGCACAGCCCCAGACTTGTTGCTTGGCCCTGGATGGGGGAGTGGGTGGCATTAAGATTGAAAAAACCCTAACGTCACATTTCCTCCCTCCTTTTGTAGCTTTGTAATCCTAACATATGCATTAACGTAGGTTTTTGCAATGAAAAATATCTTAGACAAGATATATACAGATTGTTACAATTTAAGATTTTACATAATTTATATTGGACACCTACAAAGCCATATAAGATGGGAAACTGACGTCCAGCCAGTGTACTAGATGTGGAATGGCCGTTTAGCCTACTGATTAGCGCACAGAGCTGGGGATCCAGGTGTAACTCTACAAACACCGCTTACTCACTGCATGACCCTGAGCAAGTCATGTAACCTTACTGTGATCTCTTTCTAATCAATCCTACCTGCTGATTAGAGCTCCTTATTCTAACAGCAGCAACATTACTCCCGAACTATAAAGTACCTTGAAATACAGTACGTATGAAAAGTGCTATATGAAATAAAATATCTTTCCATTCCTAACTTATCTATTCCTTACAATTTACACTGCATCTTAGGAATTTAATGAAACATACTTATTTAACATAGTTTAGTACAGTAGGCTGCGCTTTCACAAGCGAGAATGAGATATGCCGTGCGAACATATAACCAATCTGTAGGGATTCCTTATCCATTCTACTACCCAGGATACACTGATTCCCCTTGATAAGCAGAACTGCAAGTCTAATTAAATGTTCATGTGCCTAGTGCGGCTCCTGACTGGCTACTGGATCAGTCATTAATGTCTTAGAAATTACCGATCCAGCTGCCAACAGACGCTGAGCACCATACTCTGCTCGTGCCACTCCGCTCAAAAAACCTAAAAGTAAAAAAAAAAAGCAAAACCTAAAGTTGTTATTACGACTAGACTTATAATCGCAAGAAGAACTTCGAAGCCGGTTATTTCCTTGGATTAACGACCAGCTGGAAGGAGGTGGCTCTAGGCCAAGTCTCGGGTCACAATCCCCCTAACCAGTCATTAATCCCTTGGAAATGACCTTTTCTCGACCATTATTGCTTATTTTTTTCCAGGCTTACGCTAAAGGCCTGTCCTGTCTTCGTGTCCACTGTGACTGCTTGTATGTGGTTCCCAGAATAATCCAACTAAGATGGAGCATCATGGTTTATATTGGGGGTGGGTCTACTTCTTTTAAATAAAGCACCCACTTGGGACCCATACACAGTTGCGAGGGCGGGTCACTTACTGGACTGAGCGACCACTTAGCACCAACCTCTTGTTTTGTGACTTGGAGTCACTAGCCTTTCCCTGAGCGGTCACTAAACCCACCGTGAATGTACAGGGAAAGAGGAAGCACTACCTTTCAAATGGCATGCAGAGCCATGCACAATACAAGGCAATCCTCACTACCCAGTTGCAGAGTTTAGAGACATCCCCTACGTGCAGAACTGCTACAAGCAGACAATGGCAGATGCCACTATTCTGTAATGGGACCATGAGAAATTGGAACAGGGTGCATCAATGTGGGGCCCGAGGTAAACAAATAGTCTGCAGGGGAAAAGGCTAGAGAGGGGTTTCCACTGGACACCAGGGATGGAACAGCCAGCCCTAAAATCTGAAGATTCATCAGCCCAGAAACTTGCCTACAGGTGAGGCAGGAGTGGGGGAAGTTTATGGCACAGCACTATTCTCCAACAGAGTTTTATGGCACAACCGCAGGCACTATGCAACATTCAGATCCCTGTGGCTTTCGCAAGCCAGCATGTTAGCAACTGCAAACCCTGTTTGCGCCTAACATCTAGCCAACTCATTTGCAATGAGAATCAGTTGGCAGGTACATTCCTCCACCAGGTGACTACATCCTGTCTTTCTGCAAGGCACTTTTTGGAAGCAGGGCCACAAACAGCCTTTCTGCAACCCGAATTTGTGGTTTTCAGAATCCAGTAACACAGCGCACATAGAGTACTAGCACAAAGCTTGCATCCCACATTTGTATAAAAAAAAATATATATTTTTATAGTATTCAGTGAAATGTTCATTAAACTACTTGGTATCAGATACCTCCTCCAAACTGGGCATGATTTACCTACTCTCTTCCAACGAGATGGGGACCCAATATTATGTATGACTGGGCTTGTAAAGGACTTGGTGCAGTTCACTCAGCTTTACCTACACACAATCAACAAGCATGGACAAAAAGGAAAATGGGAGCCGAAAACTATGGGGAGGAGGAACAGTGCAAGTTTCTGGGAATCAAACTATCAGAGAAGTGTCCATCAAAGTACATATGGCTGTCTGAACGTAGGTAAGACTGGCCACAGCATGGCAGTAACATACCTGCCCATGCTTGGTTACAATGTCAGGGGGAAAATGTCTGGCACCTGCCACCTTCCCCCGGAAGCAGACAGGATCTGCACAGACAAAGGATCAGTTTTCAGCTGGTTAATAGTAATGATCTTGGCCTGGAACAAAAGTCGGAGTCACCAACATGACAAGCAACTCCCCAACCACTGTGCTACTTGTCCAGCACTTACAGGAGTTTTTCTTCGAAAGCAGCAGTCACCCCAGAACAGGAAAAATATTTATATATTATATACAGTACTACCTTTATTAATCAAACCCCCCCCCCCCCGATCTGTCACTCTGCCTCATGGGGCCTGGCAACCTCCTAGCACCAAGGCTGCTGGCATGCTGTCATTTTATGGCACAGTCCCCAACAGTACCAACCATGCTCCTGGTGTTGGTGGGGCTTTTCTTCCCAGTCTGTCTCAATCTACCTTTTATCCCCGGCCTCTGCCTCCCTACCAGGAATATACCCTGTTGTCTGGGACATACCCTGTTCACAGTGCTCATGCCATCATACAGACAGTAGGGAGTTTTTCTGCCTGATTTTTAAGCCTTTCCTCCCTCCTCCCTACTGGCATGAGCAATGCTTCATGTCTTCAGTCTCACAGCATACCCCTGCGGGAGGAGCGAAGTCCCTGTCCCACCCACAGGGGTCACTTTTATGCCAGAACCTGCCACCAACCCTCCCCAAGGCAAGGCACACTGCCTTCCGCCTGACCTGCCTACCGTGCCTGTTCCTATGGAGGCATGAAGGAGACTGGTAAAATCCACAGAGGGAGAAGCCTGTGCACCTGTGTTAAAAGTCTACTTCCTGCCTCTACGGAAGACTGAGAGGAAAGATCCAAGTGGTAGCCCCGAGACCAGCACTACAAGAGAGAATAAGGAGTTTTTCTTCTCAGTTTTCATGCTTTTTCTACCTCCTCCCCACTGGTGTGAGCACTGCCTTGCAGTCTTGGATATACAACATACCCCTGTAGGAGGAGTGAACTCCCTGTCCCACCCACAGGGTTCTCTGTTATGCCAGAACCCACAACCAGCTCACACCGAGGTGGGGCATACTGCCTTTTAGCCTTTCGGACGGCTCTTCAGTAAATGATGTCCACTCCTGTCACTTGCACAGCAGCTCGGAGCGAACCTCTTCCCATTTTAACCCCAGCCCTCCCCTCCATCCACCTCTCCCACTGGTATGTGCTGGATGATGGTCAGACAGACATACAGCTTCTCCCAGCTGAGGAAGGTGAACCTCCAGGGACCTGCTGCAGGGGTAGCTATGGCCAAGGAAGAGCAGCACCACTCTCACTGTTCGAGGAAGCACTGATTGTTACTAACTCCCTTAGTGAGCCAATGGGTGGTCACACAGTCTCCACCCTAGTGAATGCAACAGCTTGTTAAAAACAATCGCAAATATTTACAATATACATCCAGACTCAATTGGAATTAATTAGAAACTTGCAGTACCTCATGTTCTCGCAGCAGGCTGGGAGTTGCTGTGATCCCTGCACTTGTTTCCAATGGAAAGAAAATGTCACAAGTTCCAGGATGCTGAGAAAACATGGTGGGAGTCCAGCCTGCCCAAAGCAAACTGCACCAAGGTACGCACTTGTTCTAGTTTGGAATCTAAATGAGGCCTGGATTGAGACGAGACTGAGGGAGAGGGTTGTTCACTTAATGATAGCAGGGTGGCCACTCACTCAATTGGGATTTGATGACAGCAGTACAACAGTGCACAGTATCTAGTTAACATGGCAGGTTTCCAGACTGGCTTCCATTACAAAGCTGAAACATGCCTGCCTCTCTCTGGTGGTGAGAATCACTGGTTTTAAAGAGCTACAACAGCTCAGAGGAACTTATAAAAAAGTTAACTTTCAGATACATTTCGGCTTCAATTTCATCTCTTTCTTTTGTATTTAGCTTCCCCTTTCTCTCTGTAAATATATCCAGCCACATGACAATAGTATCAGCTTGTATTACTTTTCACATTTCAGCCCATGATTTCTGTGCACTCCACTTATACTATGCTTATTGTTTACTCCTTTTGAACAAATCATTCATTTATTCATGTCACACTGTACTGTATATATTTTGCTTCTCAGTTTACACGTTTCCTACCCAACATAGAAACACAGAAATTGATGGCAGATAAGGATCGCTAGGCCCATCCAGTCTGCCCGTACCGTCTTTCATATGAGACGTTAAACCGAGGTCCCATCTGTCTGGATTGGTGGTAGTTCAGGTGGATGTTAAAGATCCCATGGCACTTATCGAAAAGAGTAGGGGAATTTCCCCGGTGTCCTGGCCAAATTTCCCTCATTCACTACAAATACCACCACCAGCTTAATCTGGTTCGAGGTCAGTTGGCATTCATCTGTATCCCCCTCCTCCGGGTCGTGCCTGAAAATAGGCAGGATTTGTCTAGTGCACTTACCCGGTCAACAAAAACTAAATAAATAAAATAATACATAAATAAAATAAAATAAATAAATAAATAAATTCCCCACCTGCATCAGTGGCCACTGACCCTACTTGGTCATCGGCTTTAGCCTCTCCTTCCCACCTCTAGGGTTCCCTTATGCCTATCCCATGTATGTCTGAATCTCCCCCGCTGTGCTAGCTCCCACCTCCTCCTGGGGTAGGCTATTCAATGCATCCACCACCCTTTCCGTGAAGAAAAATGTACTCACATTCCCCTTTATCCTGCCCCCCTCCAATCTCATATTGTGCCCCCTTGCCCTTGTACATCATACAGTAAGATGTCGCCCACTTGCACTTTGTTTATGCCCTTAAGATACCTGAAGGTTTCCATCATATCTCCCCGTTCCCACCTCTCTTCCAGTGCATACATAAAGGTATTTTAATCTCTCCTCATACATCTTCTGGTGCAAGCTTTGCTCCATCTTAGTTGCCCTTCTCTGAACCACCTCCACTATGTCTATGTCCTTGCAAAGAATTGTACACCGTACTCCAGATGAGGCCTCACCGGTGTTTTGTGCAGTGGTATCACTACTTCTCTTTTTCTACTAGTGATACCCCTTCCTATGTATCCCAACATGCCACTGTCCCTCCCACAGCCTTTGTTCATTGTTTGGCCACCTTTAGGTCATCCAAGATAATTATCCCTTTCTTCCCTGGTTACTGTGAACAACCCCCCCCACCACCCCGTAACTCTTCGAAGGGTTTCAGCGCCCCAGGTGCATGATTTTGCACTTCACTACATTAAATTTTAGTTGCCACACTTTGGACCATTTTTCCAGCTTTCGTAGGTCCCTCCTCATTTTCTCGACCCCATCTGGAGCGTCTACCCTGTTGCAGATACCTGCACCATATTGTTTTTTTTTTGGGGGGGGAGGGTTGCACTATATCACTGTCTGTATTACTGCCCTTTTACCTCAGGTCACACCTTAAAAAGAGCCTCAGCTCAGTGTGCCATTCCCGGTCAACAATTTCTAAATAAAAAAAATAAAAAAAAAATTCGACTTCATCTGCTCTAGCTACTTATGTGCACCTGATATAGGCTGATAATCCTGTGATTGCAACATTCCAACATTTCTTTGGAAATTATTGTGATGTCATCAACAAATGGTACATCTGATAAACCCTGGGTCACATTATGACAAAACTGAAATTTAAATACCTGTAAATTTTCTTTCTCTAACGGCTGGTCTCCGGGCTTCCTTACTCCTGGGCTGTACCTCCTGATGCTGATCCACAGGCAGGAATCAGACCTCTGCAGAAGGGGACATCCAGCCCTCCACTTCCTGTTCTCAGTTCTTCCTAAAGCAGTCCAATGTGGTAATACTACAAGAACTTGGGAACAAAAACAAGAATTTTAAGGCATATAGGGCCGAGAGGCCAGCCAACTATATACATTCTGGGAGGGAATCTGAAGCCCGGAGACCAGCCGTCGGAAAAATAAAATTTACAGGTATTTAAATTTCAATTTCTCTCTCCTAAGCTGGTCTCCGGGCTGCCTTACTCCTGGGATATACAAAAGCAGTACGTCCCCAGATGTCACGGGTGGGCAGAATGTCAAAAGCCCTTAAGGGTTCACCACCGCTTGCAACACTCTGTAGCCAAAAGATGCCTCTGCCGAGGACATCCCTTCCAGAGAGAATTTTTGAGTGTGTGGATGGATGATCAAAAAGCCACGCAGTGTGAGTTTGCAGTCCATGCTTCTCTGAATTACACCCGCGAAGGGGGGCCATGGACTCTCACTGGGCCAGGCAGGATTCTCTGGCTTGATCATAAGCCACAGAGGCGAAGGATAGAATCCATTTGGCTATAGAGCCTATTGAATCCTTGCTGCTCCAACTTTTTTCCTTTTAGCTGGTATGAATACAGCTGAAGTTTTGCGAAGAGCTTGCTCTCTCTTAATGTACATTTTTGTCCCTCTTCCCAGGTCTAGTGTATGACATTTTCCATCCTTGCTGCATTTAGAGAGTGGGCAGAAGGAAGAATGAACCTTTGATTGTAATAGAGGGGAGACAAAACTTTGGCAAAGAACAAATTGGAACTGTTCTAGCCTGATGAACGAGTGTACAGCTCTTGGGCAAGCAATGCTTTTAGCTTGCTGAAAACTCTTAGCTGGAGTAACAGCTTTGAGAAAAAAGGGGCGACCTTTATTTTGAGATGCATAAAGGATGGCTTGAGAGGCTCTAAAGGGGATCATGATCACGGCCTGGAGACCCATATTAAGACTGCAAGGTGATAGTTTTAGTGGAATGAAGGTGTTCTAATGCTGCTGCCTGAAGAGCTACCAGACATGGGGATATGAGCCCAACAATTCCCTAGGGCCCGTCAAGAGTGTCCCCAGTTCAGAAACTCTAATTTGTAAGGTGGCTGGCTGCAGTCCTTTGTCCATCTGTCTTAAGGAACTACAGTAGTACCGGCGCTTATACTGTGTCATTTTTGTACATGTCTGTAATGAAGCCAGAACCAAAATTTTCTCCGGATTCTATGATGCACTTTGGAGGAAGAGGAGACACACTAGTACCCCATCATATCAATAACAGGAGCTGTACCGCACAGCTCCTTGAAGCTTTTTCCACTCGCTTTCCAGGTCTAGAGGGAGACCAGTTGTTAAAATGGGGTCCAGAACTGGACCTTCATAGAGAATTCCCATGGCTGAACCTGAATGTTCGAGGTGGTCACCCTGACCAATGAAAGAGAAGCAACTAAGTGCGGAAAAACCATAAGGGACAGACTAGAATCATGACTGTCCTGTCCAAGGCCACTTTGTGGAGGACTTTTGACAGAGGCGGTATTGGAGGAAGGCATACAGGAGACCAAACAGGCCCCAGTTTACAGGGAAAAGGTGTCCTGAGCCACTGCTGGTTCTTCTTTGGCCAGGGAACAGAATTGTTTTACTTTGGAGTTCGCCCCACAGGTGAAAAAGATCTGTTTGAGTATTGCCCCACTATCCTGTCTGAATGTGGGAGGCACTGCCCTTCAACTGCGATCCCTTGGTCGACCCCCTTTGCGACAGAGTCATTCTGCTATGACATTTTCCTGTCCCGATACAAACATCATTCCGTGGTGCTCAACCCCCTGAAAGAGAAGGGATTCCTTTAGCATCTTTGAGCTTCTCGATTCGTCCTTATGGTCAGTATCTGTCAGCGTTGCCAGATTGTCAGTTGGAATGAGGCTAGCCAGATTGAGGAATTGCTGTTTAGCGTGTCTCGGGGCATGGCCTACTGTTCCCCCCTTCGAAAATGCTTATACTGCATCTTGTGCCCAACAGTGATCCCCTACCCGGTGCCGACAGCTGATGCAGGTGAGTCCTTCCCAGCTCCTGAGGCTTGCATTGGTTGCGATTCCACCTTAGTGCGGATGGCCTTACTTGTGGCCCTTCATGACCTCAGACCTCTGAGACCGTCCCTGGAGGAAGGGCTTAATCCGTCTTGAGCTGTGTGAAAAAATAAGCAGGTAGCCGAGGAGCTTGCAACACTCCTTGACGAACGATTACAGATCCCGAAATCTTGTGCCGTAGGGGACCTGACTACCTCTGCTACTGCCACTGCCTGTAATGCATGGTTGAGCTGTGAGAAGACCGCAATGGTAGAGTTGTAATTGGAAGTACTTTTCTCCTATTCTGAATCTGGGATAGTGTGTGTGCCATTACTGCATGGGAATATGCGAACAGACATCATGCAGATTTGCGGGTGCCAGAAAAAAACCCTTTTAGCGAGTTCCTGATTACTCGAGACAAGGTTCCCCCTTTAAAAGGTCTGCTGGGTGATAAGAGATGACCCAGTATCGTCTGCCAAGGCCAATTTAATGTGTCCTCCAAGTATGCCTGGGCTTGAATACTCTGACTGGATCCTGGATCCCTGTGTCCAGGGTCTGTACGAGCTCCTGAATAGTGGCAGTCAAGTTTTCAGCACTGCTCTGGAAACTTTTACCACCTCCTTTAAAGACTATCCATATAGGAGCTCTCCCTTGTCGGGGGCATTCCCCAAGTGAGCTTTGGCAACCTGTCCATCTGCCATGCCTGCAGCCTTACGCATGTCGAGGTGAGGCGAGATAACACATGGCCCTTGCTACGCAACTGGCAGCCTCCTTTGAGATACTTGCTGATAATGTTGTCGGGGGCATTCGTCAAGTGAGCTCTGGCGACCTGTCCACCTGCCACGCCTGCAGCCTTAAGAATGTTGAGGCGAGGTGAGATAAAGTATGGCCCTTACTATGCAATTAGCAGCCTCCTTTGAGATATCTGCTGATAATGCCTAAAATAGTCATGCTCAGAGGCTATTGCAGGGTGGGCTTATCTACATCTGGCTCATCAGCACGCTGGGATGCCAGGATAGTGGCCCACGGTATTGCGGCTCGTGCAGAACAAACAGATTGGCTGGGCTTGCTTATATGTGGCTCATCAGCACGCTGGAATGCCACATCAGTGGTGATGAGAACAGGTTGTTCGCAGACAATTTAAGGGAGGAGTGGAGGACTGAAAGCGTCTCCTTGAGGGAGGGCCTCTCCATTCCTGTCCGATGACCATCTCAGAGGGTAGCTTTTAAGGTCGTTTACCAATTTTTGCGGTTGCTTCTGTTTAAGCCTGAAAGGCTTAAGATAGCTGGGGCACTATCTGCTGAGGCACTGGATAGGGCAGAAGCCTAGAGAGCTGTTGCTCCTCCTTCAGCCATTTCCCTTATGGTAGGAGGCGTAGGGAAAGCTGTTGCCAGTGTGGAAGAAGATGCCCGTTGAGAAACCAGCTTCTGTTGGATGGGAGCCACCAGGTGAGATCCAAGGGAATTTAGACAGTGACATCTTGGGCAAGGTCTTGCCCACTTGCTCCCCCCCTTCAGAAGAGGATAAACTGGAGTCCAAGAAACGCATCCTGCAATGCTTTAGTATTCCTTCTACATGTTATCTTCCTGTGATTCATATCTGGGGATCCCAGGTTGTCAGTCAATGCATTCTGGAAGTAAGAGAGGCCCTATTTCACCTTTTTATGAGGTCTGGTATCAGAGTGGGCTGCGCACTGCTGGGTTCCTCTGGTGACCGCCGCTTGACCTGTGGGCTATCAGGTATGCTTCCATAACGTTTTCCCCATCCACAGACGTCGCTGTACCTTCTAGGTGCAGCGATCCAGCAAAAGTGAATTAGCATTAGCAGCACTGATTTTGTCTGCCCCTGTAAGGCTTGTGTGAGGATAACACTACAAGCTGAAGTGGAGATTAACGTGCTGGCCCTTTAAGAAGTGTGCTAGTCCTATAAGGGCCAAATTCCATACTTCTATTTTACTCCTACTAGACTAGATAGGGATCTAGCCTCAGGGTATCCTATGCAAATAACCCTCTGGGCATCAAGGGCCATATTTCATACTTGTAATTGACTCCTAGTAGCCTCCATACTTTTATTTCAGTCCTAGTAGCCTATACAGGGATCCAGCCTCAGGGGAGCCTATGTAGATAACCCTCTGGGCATCCCTTCGTGACAGATCGGGGGGCGGGAGGATATGGAAAGGGAACCAGGAGCCGGGGAGAAAGACAGAAAGGTGCAGGAAAGCGCCAAAATTTTGCCCGTCCCCACCCCCCTCAGGGTGTTTTTATACACACCTTCCCGCCAAATCTCATCCCCGCCCATAGCTATTCTCCCAGCCAATTCCGAGCTCATTCTCTTCACATCATCTTACTTTCTTTAACCCTCTCCTACCCTCCACCATGCTACTACACCTACTTCTGCTGCTTTGCTTCTCACCTTCCTTAGATCCAGATGAGATAACTGTTGGAACCCATACCAAGGTGCTTAGGGTGACCACTCAACACTGCCCCCCTCTACTGTCCCCAATGGATACCCCTAAACTATACATACTTATACTACCATTTCTGCACAATAATCCTTGGGGAATCCCAAAAAAAGGCTCACAACCAGTTTGGAACTCCTCTATCCCCCTGCTACCATACTGGCACTACAATTACCCCCTACGCCTGTCCATTAAGCTGGCAATCTATGATAATCTCGATAACCACGCAGCAGGATCATCAGCCACTATATATTGGATCCCAAGAAAGAAGAAAAACTCCTGACTGCTCACTACTCCTATCACTTGGTGCCCTCATCAAGTTAATCTTCTTTCTGCTGGTCTGTGTTGGCACTGTGGAAATCAACCCTGGACCCACTGAGCTCGATTCTCTCCAACTGACCTAACCTCCATAAATGGATTGAGTTTTCTTCACTTCAATGCCTGCAGCCTCCTAAAAGTTCTCATCAATACAGGCCTGGGTTGCACACACCCTACCGGACTGTCTGGTTATATCTGAAACTTGGCTCAAATCTGCAACAAAAGATAGTGAAATAAACCTTCCCAACTATCAGCTCTTCAGATCTGACCGTCTATCCAGGGCGGTGGGGTTGCCATCTATGTCAAAGCAAATATCTCTGCATCCTGCCTCAATTCCACATCTCAACCAAAGGAATTGAATGCTTGTCTATTAAAATAACCCTTCCGACATCTTCCTTTCAACTGGTTGGTTGCTATAGGCCCCCTCTGCAGGCCTCAAACTCCTATCCCATTTAGGATCCATACTTAATCTGGGCCCTGAAGACACCATCATCTTAGGAGACATGAACTTAAACTGGCTGACTAATGCATCTGCACCCTGGTAACCTTCTGTGACACCTATGGTTTCTCTCAATTAATCAAAGAACCAACAAGGATCAACCCAAAGAATACTCTCAACAGCACACTCCTGGATATTATATTGGTAAATAACCTCATCATTATCCCTATGCAGGAGTACTTCTCAGTGACATAAGTGACCACTGCCCCATAGCTGCCATTAGATCAACAATCAAACCACCCAATCCTGCAAAATTCCTCCCACGAAGGTCAAAAAGAACTTTAACATTACAGGATATCTCCATGATCTGTGCCACACCACCGTTAGCAAGAATTCTATCTCACAGCCTCAATAGAGTCAGCTCTTCAAATCCTAAATGATATAATCATATGTGCCCTCAATTCCATGCATCCCTCACCAGTGTCAGAACCAAACTCAAATCCTGTCGCTGGTTCTCTGCCGACCTTAAATCCGCACTGCTTGCCAGAGACAAACTCTGGAAAAAGGCAAGAAAGACAAAGGACCCAAATGACTGGCTCCAATTCAGAAAAGCCAGAAACTCATGCACAAAACAAGTAAGAAAAGCCAAGGCAACCTTCTACACAGCTGAACTAGATGCCTCCTATAACAACCCTTCCAGGTTCTGGGGTACCATAAAGGGCATCCTAGGTCAAACCTCTACTCCTGTCTTACCATCCAAAATTCAATTAAATAATATTGAAATCACCGACAAACAAAATATCTTGAATGCCTTCAATGACCATTTCACTACAGCTGGCCTGGCTTTGACTCCTCTCCTGCAAACCTATTAAGATCATCTCTAAACCTACAATCTACTGAGAATCAAAGGTTGCTTCACATTCTCATTCAAACCAATATTGTTTAAAGAAGTAGAAGACCTCCTACTCCAACTAGATACCACCAAAAGCGCAGGTGCAGACTCCCTGGATCCCTACTTTCTAAAAGTAGCATTGTATGCCTTAACCGCCCCCCTCACCCATCTCTTCAATCTATCACTAGTCACTGGTACTATCCCCTCAATATGGAAAACAGCTCAAGTGTTTCCTCTACTTAAGGCAGGTGATCCCATGGACCTCAATAATTATAGGCCCATCTCAATCTTACCAATACTATCCAAGATGCTTGAGAAGCTGGTAAACTCTCAGTTAACTGCCTACCTTGATACCAACAATCTCCTAAATCCAGCTCAATCTGGGTTTAGATCAATGCATAGCACCATCTCTGCTCTAGCAAAAGTCATAAATACTGGCAGACTGCCCTTGACAAAAGAATAATACCTGTGCTGTGTTTCTGGATCTAAGCAAAGCCTTTGACACTGTGGATCATGATCTTCTAATCACCTCACTAAACTCCATAGGCCTTGACTCACTCTCTATTAAATGGTTCAGATGCTATCTCTCTGGAAGGCTACAACTGGTAAAGAATGATGGTGATCTTTCTACCCCTAAGCCACTCCTAAGAGGTGTACCACAAGGCTCCATCCTGGGTCCCATCCTTTTTGCCATTTACATCAACAATATTGACTCCAATCTCTCTCTTTCTAATATCCACCTTTTTGCAGATGACACTGTACTTTATGTGAGCGATCCCTCACCATCAAAAGCCTGTGAGCTCCTACAGTCTCAATTCTCCCTCCTCCAGCATAACCTATTAAAAGAAATTATTACTAAATGCTAAGAAAACCAAAGCTATGTTCTTTGCCCACAAGAACTGTTCTTCCACTATCCCATCATTCACCCTCCACAACTCTCTACCATCCTTGGTGAAAATCTGGAATATGTTGACAAATTCAAATACCAAGGAGTATGGATAGACAATAAACTAGACTATACTACCCACGTTGAAGAGCTCCTGAAAAACTAAGACAAAGACTTGGTCTATTCTATAGAATCAAACACTACCTGACCAAAGATTCCAAACAAAGATTAATCCTTGCATCATTCATGTCCCTCATTGATTATGCTGACTTCCTCTCGGTCATTGCTCCCTCTCCATCTAAACAAACTAGACACCCTGTATCATAGAGCTATTAGATTCATTACTGACCTTCCTCTAGCACCCATCATTGCTCTCTACAATGCAGTCAGCTGGACATCCCTGCAACATAGAAGAAGAAAAATGCTGCTATCTGGATCTACAAAGCTCTGACAAACAAACTCCCTTCCTACATCTCTGATTGCTTCAACCAGATCACATCCAGGCCCTACACCTTGAGGATCAACAAACTGATCCTGCTGAAGATTCCTATCACCTGCACCCGGTATGGAAGAGCTGCAATCAGTTATTCCTGGCACTTATCTGGAATTCTATCCAAAGACATTGAAAATGGAAACACTGATCCCCTTACATCCTTCAAAAGCTGTACACCAGCCTAATCCCAGATTCATGCAATTGCTTCCATAAGGCCTAGTCCTCCCACACCCCACACCTCTCTCTCCCCCCCCCTTCTAAATCTCATCCCTATTCTTCTATCGTTGCTCTGGTCCTTTCACATCAAACCACAAACATATTTGCCACCCATGTACCATTATCAAGCCTTATCCCCACCAGACTGTTTGTTTCTCACCTTTATTAGGTTTTTGGTTTACTGTCCTTTGCCTTGTATATATGTAAATAATTGTATATCTATCTCACTCATAAATGTTTGTATTTGTGCTATTTCAATATCATGTTTTTTGTATACACTCTGTAACCTTTTTTGTTATGACCACTCAGGTCCATCTTGTAAATGAGCTATGCTCAATGATGTTCGCCTGAATAAATAAAGATTTTGATTGATTGATTGATTGATAACGCCAAGCAAAAGGTGCTGGAATAGCTCTCCTCCCGCACTATAGCACTACTTCTGTAGTTCAGTCCTAAGCCGTGGTGCAGGTCCCTCTTCAACGAGCGGCTAAGGTAATCAAATTGCCAGCCATTGACGAGTTGTCACAGAGACTGCTTCAGGCACTAAACTGTCACTGAGGAAGTGTCCCCTTGTTCCTAATTAGGGCATCTCATACCCTGCCGTGCTCGTCAATGAGAGCTCCCTGATGACGAGCGGACACTGCCATGCTGAGGGAAGAAGTATCCCCCCCCTTCCCAGAGTCCTCCAGCGCCGTTTTTACTCCAGGACTTGCGCTTGGCTGAGGGGTAGCAACCCTTGAGCTCTCTGGTGCTGTTTTCACTCCCCTATGCTGCTCACTCCCCTAGCCCAGACCATCACTGCCGAGAAAATGGTGGCTGCTGCTTATTCTGACCTGAAGATTTCAAAATCAGGTCAGAAGGCGCGGGAGAAAAAGCCGAGGGGATATGTAGTCCCCCTGAATCCTCCAGTGACATTTTTAACCCAGGACGTTCGCTTGACTGAGGGATAACATCCTTCAAAGCTCTCCAGGCCGTTTTCACTCCCCTAGTCCAGACCATCACTGCCGAGAAAAAATGGGCTGCCGCTTATTCTGACCTGAGTATTTCAGAACTGGGTCAGAAAAGCACCGCAACAAAATGGGGCCAGCAAATAATGTTTTCCCCTGATCCTAAGCGCTCCCGAAAGAACAACACGAAGAAAAGGGGTCAATCATCCCTTTTAAGCACTCCAGTGCCCATTCTGATTCCCCAAAACAGCCTTTCTCTGCACTGCAGGAGCACTCCGAGCCGAGTGCTGGAAATGCGGGGAAAAAACAACACAGCTAAAATGGGGCCAGACTGTGCAGCTTAAAAGGCTGAGACTGGCATCCAAGCTGGAATCCTTAAACACAGCTGATATTTTTCACATCCAAAAAACCAAAGTTGTTTGACTTACAGTCTGCTGTCTTCAGCTATGCCGCATGGCAGAGCTCTGCTTGCAGGGAACCTGCCAGACTGAAGGCAGGAAGTAAACTGAGGAGAACAGGAAGTGAAGGGCTGGATGTCCCCTGCTGCAGAGGTCAGATTCCTGCCTGTGGATCAGCATCAGGAGGTACAGCCCAGGAGTAAGGAAGCCTGGAGACCAGCTTAGGAGATATAATCAGGCCTCTCCAAGTCCTTTGTACAAACATATGAACCTGCCAGCAGATAAAGGCCATAAGGTCTATCAAATCTGCTCGAATGTGCAGCTTGCAGCCCCTACACTGCAGCTGCCCCTCCTTTCCCTCCCCCTCCAGTTATCCTCTCCCTTACCCTGTTCCATCCCCTTTTGAAGCAGCCCAACGAATTACAGGATACCACTTCCTCTGGTAATGCGTTCCAACCTGCCACCACCCTCTCCATGAAGAAGTGTCCCCTCATTTACCTCCTGAATAGGGTTACCACCTTTTAAGAAGCCCAAAGTGGGACATTTCTTACTGAAACTGGATTTTTCGCAGGACAATATGTCATCTCGACCAATGCAGCAGACGTGTTTTCTCTCAATAATTAGAATTAAGACTAAGTGTTGTAGTTTTTTAGTTGTTTCTTGTGTTTTCTATTATTTTAAGGTATTTTAGTTAGGGTATTATAGTTTTTTGCAACATTTAGAGGAAAATCAGAAAATATTTTTTCTACTGTAATGTCGAGACATTTAGCATTTTTTATGTTTTTCTGCAGGACACAGCTGCCCAAATCAGGACTGTCCTGCGAAAATAGGGACAGGTGGTAACCCTACTCCTGAACCTACCATCCTCCTATCTCAGACTGTGACCACGGGTGTCCCTCCCTCCCCTTACTTACCTGGAAAAGCCGTCCCGTGTCTTCCTATTTATCCCCTTCATGTATCTGAAGGTCTCAATCGTGTCCCCCCTGTCCCTCCCTCTCCTCCAGTGAGTACATATTCAGCTCATTCAGCCTACTTTCATAGGGCAAGTCCTCTAACCCGTAGGTCGTTTTTGTTGCCCTGCACTGCACAGCCTCCAGTAGCCTAATGTCCTTCCTCAGGCACGGCCGCCAGATCTGCACACAGTACTCCATGGTGAGAATTGTAGCACAATCCATACAGTGAGTAACATCATGGTTGCCAAGAAAATGTGTGCCCAGGGCATGCTGGGAGTAAACTATCTCAGGGCTTTCTAGTGCAGCCTGCGGTTTTAGCAGTTACTTGAACAACGAATATGCTTTACCACAAACACTGACAGAGGTGCTCTGAATAGGGTAAGACTTGTCACATTTTAATTTTAAGAGGAGGCAGATTGCTGCTCTTTCTGCAGGATGCCTTGTGTAGCCCTGTCCAGCAGTACACAGGTGAATTCATCAGTGTTCTGCGTGCAAAAAAGTTCTTAACTCTCAGGTCTATGACTGCTTCAAAAGAATCCCTAACCGGCAAGGTATCAGGTTTTTTTTTTTACCTCAGACATTTAAAATGTTTGCTCACTGGGGCAGCTTAATGAGGTATGACATCTTGTTTTCATCAGGCTTCAAGGAATGGCAGTCAACTGTCTGAAACGCTACAGGGTGCATGGCACACACCACTGACTCACAGAAAACAAACATTACCATATACTCATGCACTTACAAGGCATAAAATAAGTGTGTTCGCATCGCAATTTGCGACCCAAGAATCGGGAAACGCAAGTCAAATGTGGCAATGATTAGCAGTCATTGCTAATCATTGTCAACTGACCCTGGGTCCTTTAAAAATGCCCTTTTGGGCCTTTTTGGGCACATGTTGCTTTAAATTTTTTGTTTGTTCTTCCCCTCCTCCTACCGCGCCATGTCCCCTCTCTCCTGATTGGCCAGCTGCTGCTGACCCCACCCAGTGTATGCGTGGGAGAAACCTGAGAGCATCCTCGTGGAGCCAGTCACCCCAGCATGCAGGTCCAGGAGTTCCAACCGTAACAGAAAATGTAAGTTTCAGTTACTTTTTTCCATTTACTGGACAAATTTTTTTTTTTTTTTTTTAGGTGGCATCCGGTGTATACAGTTTACTCACCTGTAACAGGAGTTCTAGGAATGGTATATGTTGTTCATCCACACTTTCTGGCAGGTATCCTTGCCGCTTTAAATCTTGCCGGAAGGTCTTCAAGCTGGCTCCTCCCACCCACCCGGGTGGTAAAACTCTCAGCTCCGCCCCATGACGCCAGATCTGGCCCGCTGGAAGCTCAGGTTCTGCATCGAAGGCGGGGAGGTCGGGTGGGTCGTGTGGATGAACAACATATACCATTCCTAGAACTCCTGTTACAGGTGAGTAACCTGTATTTCTAGGGACATGGATATGTTGTTCATCCACACTTTCTGGCAGACTCCTAGCAGTTCTCCGGGAGGAGGGAGGGAGGCAAGGCGCGCACACCCCTTACTTAGGGAATAGAGACTGGAGAACCGAGGCCCCAAAACCAGCATCCCGGCGTGACTCAAGGTCGATGTGGTAGTGGGTTATGAAGGTATGTGCCGACTTCCAGGTAGCAGCCCTGCAGATATCCTGGATAGGGACATCCCTGGAAGCAGCTACCGATGCAGCGGTATGGCGGGTAGAATGAGCTCTTATCCCTCTGGGAGGCTCCATGCCCGCCAACCTATAGCAGAGATCTATGCAGGAGGTGACCCACCTGCTTATCGTCCGCTTGGCTGCAGGTCTGCCAGGTGCGGCTTCAGCGTAGGTGACAAACAGCTGGCGAACCTCTCCCGAACTTCAGCCATGAGCTCCTTATAATGTGGCGCCTTCTAGGGTCCAAATGCAGGCCTGTTCGACCTCCGGCGTGTGACTGGGGTAGAACACCGGCAGAGTAAACACCTGGTTAAGGTGAAACTCCGACACCACCTTCGGAAGGAATTTCGGGTGGGGGCGCAGGACAATCTTGTCCCTGTGGAAGACCAGGTAAGGAGACTCGATGGAAAGCGCCTGGAGCTCTCCCATCCTTCTGGCTGACGTGATAGCCAACAAGAAGGCAGTCTTCCACGACAAGTGAGAGATGTCACACCTGTGCATTGGTTCGAATGGCTTGCCCATGAGCTTTGCCAATACCAGCAGTAGATCCCACGGAGGTGGAGATTCTCGCACCGGAGGGGAAATATGATCAAGGCCTTTGAAAAGGTGCCAGACCACCTTCTCCTGTGCCACCGACCCGGTAAGCAGAGATGGCTGCCAGGTGCACCCTTAGGGTCGTCGACCTAAGCCCTTGCCGAGAAAGGGACCACAGGTAGTCCAAGATGCTTGCCAAGGAACAGGAGGAAGGGTCCAGGCCCTTGCCCTGACACCAAATGGAGAATCTCTTCCATTTGAAGGCATAGCATTTTCTGGTCGACTCCTTACGGGACGCCTCAACTACATTGAGGACCTCGTCAGAAAGACCCAAGGCCTGGAACTCTAGCCGCTCATGAACCAGGTAGTCAGGTGCAGGGATTGAAAGTCCATATGGAACACCTTCCCCTGATTGACTGAAAGCAGGTCCGGGCGAGCTGGAAGCTGCCTCGGGAGCCTGGAGCTGAGGCTGAGGAGATCTGGATACCAGCATTGGCAGGGCCAGTCTGGGGCTACCAGAATCACCTGCGCCTTGTCCCTCCTCGCCTTGAGGCACCTTGTGGATCAAGGGAAATGGGGGAAAGGTGTAGAAAAGGCCTGGGGTCCACGGCCTCGAGAAGGCATCCCCTGCAGCGAGCCCTGCTGAGGGGGGCATGAAACAGCCTCAACCGCATTCTCCCTGGAGGCAAACAGGTCCACCTGAGGTGTGCCCCAGTGGGAGAACAGATCTTGTACTACCTCCGGCAGGAGAGACCACTCGTGGGACACAGCCCTATCCGGCTTAGGGCATCGGCCAGGGTGTTGGAGGCTCCTGCCACATGGATGGCTAGGAGATCCGCCTCCAGGCTGCGCACGAGTGACCAAACGCGGAGAGCTTCCTTGCACAGAGGCATGGAGCGCGTCCCGCCCTGGCGGTTTAGGCAGTACATGGTTGTGGTATTGTCCATCTGGACCTGAACCACTTGACCCCTTAGAAATGGAGCAAAGGCGCTGAGGGCTAGACAAACCGCCCGAAGCTCCAGCAGGTTGATATGGCATCGGGACTCCCAAGGGGACCAAAGGCCGTGCGCTCTGTGCTACCCCAGATGGGCACCCCAACCCATCAGAGAGGCATCGGTCGATAGAGAGACCGTCAGCTCGGGGCGGACAAACGGGATGCCCTCCTGCAAATGAGCTGGAACGGTCCACCACTGGAAAGCGTTCCACATCCCCTGGGTCACCATCACTAGCTGGTCCAATGGATCGCAGCGTTGTGACCACTGGCTGGCCAATCCCCACTGAAGGGGACGCATGTGCCAGCGGGCCCAACAGACCACGCTGGTGCAGGCCTCCATGAGACCCAGGAGGCGCAGGAAGTTCCAGGCAGGGCGCGACTGCCCAACCAGAAATGATTGGGCAAAGGAGGAAAGAACCTCGGCCCTGTCTGCCGGGAGCCGTGCTCTGGCTCGAAGAGAGTCGAGCTCTGCCCCGATGAAAAGAATCACCTGCTTCGGTCCGAGTTCCGACTTGGCCTCGTTGATGGGAAGGCCGATCTGAGAGCAAACCTGGAGGGCCACATCTCTGGACCGCTCCACCTCCTGTCTGGAGGGGGCTGCTATCAGCCAATAGTCCAGTTAAGGGTACACCCAGACCCCTTGGTGCCACAGGAATGCTGTTATCACTGCCATGCATTTGGTGAAGACCCTGGGAGCAAGAGAAAGGACAAAGGGCATGGCTCGGAACTCGTAAAGGGATCCCTTGCTCGAAAGCGAAGGAATCTCTGGTGAGATGGACGGATAGGGACGTGAAAGAACACATCCTGTAGGTCCAGAGAACAGAACCACACGCCTCGTTCCAGGGATGGTATTATCTGAGCCAGAGTGACCATCCTGAAGGTCCGAGACCTTAGGAACTTGTTTAGGTCATGCAGGTCGAATGGAGTGCCAGCCCCCGTCCGTTTTGGGACCAAGAAGTACCTGGGCGCTTGCCCGGTGGCGCTGAGGGTTGAGTGCTGGAAGCCACACCTCGCGCTACGCCCGGCGACCGGGTTGAAACGGACTCGGGTTGTCGAGGGGTCGGCAGGGAAGGGAGGATCGGCGTCCCCAGCGGATGCTCTCCTCCCTCAGGGTGGGAACCATGGCGCTTCGCGCTCTGCATCACTCCTCACAGCCGGTGGAACTTACCCGACAATTGAGGGGATGGGAGGCTCCGTCTAACGGGTCGGGGAGGGCGCCGCTGGCGATGAGGCGCTGACGTGGGTGCCGCGTCGTCATCTCTCAGGACGCACGTCCCAAGCGACCGACGTCCTAGGGGGTGGGGATGTAAGGGAGAAAACGGAAAATCCCCCGGCAGCCCTGGATGAAGGCCGCCCTAAGTCCCCCAGATGACCTGAAGGACAGACCCCAAATGTGCAAGAGGAGGAGGAGGACAGGCACTCTAGGGGCAGATCCCCAAGGTAGGATGGGGAAGACATGAGCGGACGGAAGGAGGGGGCTCCGGGGGTAGTAAGGAGGAGATAAAGAAAGAAAGTAAAAAAAAAAAAAAAAAAAGTACCTGGACACAAACCCCGGGTCTGAGGGAGGTCCGCCACCTCTGATCACCTCTTTCTTGAGGAGCCGACAAGCGAGGCTGGGATCGAGGCCCAGGCCCGAGCGGCGTCGGAAGGGCGGGGCCTGCTCGAACTCCAGAGGCAGGCCCTTTCCTACCACTTCCAGCACCCACGGTCTGTGGTGATATTGGACCAGGCGGAAAGGCAGTGGCGGAGCCGTCCCCCCACGGAGGGAAACCTGGGGTGGAGTGACGAGGCTGGGGGCGACACCCCTCAACCCGTCACTGGGCAGGCTTGGAGGAGGGACTGGCCGAGGGACCTCCTGGGCCTTTACCTCCCTGCTTCCTGGAAGAGGAAGCCGCAGGCTTGGGTTTGGGATGCCAAGTGCGAGCCTGCTGGCCCTGATGCTGCTAGGCTGGACGTGCCGTGGGCGCAGACGGACGAAAGGGCTTGGGTTGCGGTCTGCGGCCCTTGTCCCTCTGGGAGGATGAGACAGAGTCCAGAGTGGCATTGGACTTTTCGATCCTCTGGAGATGACCTTCCACTCCAGGGCCGAAGAGGTCAGTCCTCAAGAAGGAGACATCTGCCAACTTGTGCTGGGTATCCACTGTGAAGGTGGATATCCTCAGCCATGCCCGACGGCGCATAGCCACTGCGGCCGCGACTGACCTGGCACATGAGTCGCCGATGTCCAGAGCAGTCTCAAGTTGCTGCTTGGCCACTGCCCTACCCTGGTCCCGCACCTGCTTGACCGTGGACTGCAGGTCAGCCGGGAGATGAGGGACTACCTCGTCCAGGGAGCCCAACAGGGCGTGAGAAAAGTGTGCCATCAGCACGGCTGAGCTGGCCTGACGAAGGCCAAGGGAGGACGCAGCATAGACTTTGCACCCGGCGTGAGTCCACTTCTTGGACTCCTTGTCGGAGGCTTGTCCCACGTCCCTGGCGCTTCGCACGCTGAAGACGCTTGTCGGTAACCAACCCCTCGGCTGAGGGGTGTTCCGAAAACCCGGACAGGGAACCGGTAGGGACGGCGTACTTCCTCGCCATCCTGGCCGAAGGCGCAGGGCAGGAAGCAGGACGCTGCCAGAGCTCCAAGGCCGGGCCGACAATAGCCTCGGCCACCGGAAAGGCCTCTGTGGGAGAATCCCCTCGGTCCAATATCTCTGTTAGGGGATACTTGGCCCGCTTGGATACGGGCTCGAGCTGCATCCCAGTGGACTCCGAGATGAGCCTAAGCAAACCCATGAAGGACGATGGGCTATCGTCCAGCGACTGACCTCCAGAGGACTCCATGTCGACCTGCCTGGAGAACAGGGAGGAATCGTCGTCGGACTCGGACGAGTCCGCAAACAGCTGCCTTGGACCTGAGCCACCCTCCACCTGCCGAGGGCGGTTGGGAGTGAGGGTGACAGACAGCCTATGGGGCAGGCCCTGGGCCGACCGAGAATTCTTGGTCGGGCCCCAAATTTCGGCTGTGGAGGCGGAGGTTCCACCAGAATCGGTGGGGCAGCCGGTTTCGGTCAAGCAACAGGCCCGGGGGCAGGCGCCTCGGCTAGGGATTGCTTCGGCCGCTCTGGTGACAGCCACTTGATGGCGGGGAAGGCGATGATGTCGGCTTGCTCCCGGACAGAAGGAGCTGTTGCCACATGAAAGTCCTCGTAGCGTCGGCGCAACTTGCGTTGAAACCTTTCCTCGTCCGAGGAGGAAGCGAGGCAATGGCTGCCAGTACTACAATGCAGAGACCGCCTATGTCTGCGGGATCAGCTGGACCGAGAAGATGTCGAAGACCGAGAACCTCTGCGTTTCCAAGGAGGGCTCTGGGGCAGGGCAGGGGAAACCTGCTCTCCCCTCGGCTCGGAAGTTTCAACCGTGGACTCCGGAACCGGAGGCACAGGCAAGCCCACGGTAACCTCGATCTACGCCGGGGGAACCGGGGAGTGAGGGTTTTCGGCTTCACCGGTCGACAACCCGTCCGACGGGTCGAGAAAAATCTCGCGGGTGTCTCGGTCAACTGACCTGACGGGGACACCGTGAGGCCAGTGGCCAAAGCCGAAGGGTCGACCGAAGTTGATGGTCGACTACTGGAGAGGGGGACCTCTCCCGCTCCCTAGAGCGTCGACGGAGGGACTTACCTTTGGAGTCCTTCTTTTTGGACCGAGAGGAAAGTCCTGAAGTTGTTGGTCCCTCTCCCTTGGTGGAAATGGACTGACAGAGCTCCTTAAAAGAAGCTGAATAGGAGGATCCCAAGGAGAGCGGGATAAAGGCCACGGTGGAGGAAGACGAAGATGCGGCCTGCGCTGCCTCCTCCTCGAGGGCGATCGTCTGCTCAAGCTGTTCTGCCGGAGCCAGCCTGGCAGAAACAGCCAAAGCAGGCCTCCTTGACTTTCGATGGGTAGCGTTTCTCGGGCGTCAAGTTGTAAGCGGTGGCGTGATCTACATGACGTAGAACCGAGAAGGAAGAGCACAGGTCACAGGCCTGCGGGTGGTGCTCAAGGCCTAAGCAGTAGGCACGCGTGGAGTCGCGGATCTGTCAGAGACATCTTCTGCCCACATGGGCACCTCCAAAACCGAGTCAATTTGTCCATCGCAGGCCGTGAGGAAATAAATGACCAAGTCTTGAAAACCTTAAAAGTTATTTCGGGTAAACCGAAGAAATAATAATAAATAATAATAATAATAACTTTATTTATTTGCGCCTTTCTCAAAATCAAGGCGCATTACAATAAAATGCAGAATAAAACATATTAAAACATATTAAAAACTAAATTGGCAACACACCAATTAATCAACATGCAAGTTATCAGCAAAAGCCTTGCTCCATACGAAGGACTTTAAACCCCTTTTAAAACCCTCCACCGTCATGCACTCTCTAATCCAACGTGGTAGAGAATTCCAGAGGGTCAGCGCCACAAACATAAAAGTTCGGGTGCCGGAAGATTTTAAAGTAACCCTCGGGATCTCTAGCAACCCCTCGTTGGCAGAGCGGAGTGGTCGCATCGGTAGATAAGGCACCAGAAGCTCTTTCAGGTAGTCAGGGCCCAACCCGTGTAGGGCTTTATAAGTCAGCAATCCTACTTTAAAGGTGATCCACCACTGAATCGGCAGCCAGTGCAGATCTCGGAGCACCGGTGTAATATGGGAGGAACGAGAGTCCCGTTAACAACCGGGCTGCCGAGTTCTGCACTAACTTCTGGCGGATATCAACCCCAGGCAGCCCAAAATAAAGGAGTTGCAGTTGTCCAGACCGAGGTCACAAAGGTGTGGATCAAGTGGGAAGGTCGCGGATGGAACACGGTGCTTGATCCTGGCAATGTTCCTAAGATGGTAAAGGACACCTTGACAACCGTCGACACTTGCACACGCAGTGTCAGCTGATCGTCAATAATCACCCCCAGATCTCGCACCCGTTCAGAGGTCGGGAGCTCCGCATCCCCCAGGAATAAACCCGAGGTTTGAAGTGCCCCCAACCCCTCAATCTGGCAGCCATGATCCACGACCAACACCTCCATCTTCCCCGAGTTCAACTTCAACCAACTGGACCTCATCCAATCCTGGATCTCACTGAGACAGCTGTTAAACACTGAGTGCGCTCTATTCTGGTCAGGCCGGAAAGACAGATAGAGCTGGGTATCATTGGCATAGCAATGAAACTCCAGCTCATATCGTCTAACAATGTCTCCGGGGCATGTACACCATAAACAACATGGGGACAGCACAGAGCCCTGAGGCACTCCAGGTCAGAGCGGTGGGATCAGGAAAAAATCCCGATACCACCCTCTGAGTTCTACCTGTGAGGAAAGAAGTAAACCATCTGTGCACTAAGCCCGAAGACCACAGATGCATCTCAGGCGCCAAGCAGCACCCCATGGTCTACGGTGTCAAATGCTGCTGACAAATCCAAAAGGACCAAAATGGACCATTTTTTCTGGTCTCTCGCCATCAAGAGATCATTGAGGACCCGAACCAGCGCAGTCTCAGTGCTGTGCCTCTTTCGAAAACCTGATTGAAGAGGATCGTAGATGTTATGGATGGTAAGATGGTTGTCCAACTGGGCTGCCACCACTTTCTCGATTACCTTCCCAACAAAGGGAAGGTTCGAGATAGGTCTGTAGTTAGCCAGGGAGTCGGGATCCAAAGATGCCTTTTTCAACACTGGTGTCACCACCGCTTCCTTCAGGGAGCGGGGATATTCACCAGTGTCTAGGGAACACCAGACTATCCTGGCAAAAACCGTGAGGATAACCTCCCCACAGCCCATGATCAGACCTGTGGGGCCTGGGTCTAAACTACAGCTAGTGGCGCGCATACCCTGGACAATCCTCACAACATCCTCGATTTCCGGCCTTATGAAGGAACTCCAGGTAAACGATGTGCTAGTGACCATAGGCTGGGCCACCGCAACTCCCATGGCGGGGACGCAAGTCTCGGCTCTGATGTCGGCCACCTTATCTGCAAAGAATCGAGCGAGCTCCACACACTGCGTCTGTGAAAAGGCACGACGAACCTGCAGACAGGCTGGGTTGCACAGCCTGTCTACGGTTCGAAAGAGCTGGGCCAGTCGGTTCTGAGCAGCAGCAATCTCTCCGGACAGGAACACTGCCTTCTTATGAGTAATTGCTGACTGATAGAGTTTATAATGCTCTAGGAGTCTAAGATGGTCGGTATCTAAGCCAGACTTCTGCTAACATCTCTCCAACCTGCGACCTGCTCTCCGCAACTCCCTCGGATCCTGATCAAACCAAGGGGAAAGGGGGCGAAGGGAGAGAGGCCGCACATGGGTGGGAGCAACTGAATCCAAAGCAGAGGTGACAGCCTCATTATAGGCTAGTACGATCGCTTCGGGATCTAAGCTCAACCCGGGAAATTCTGATAGGTCAAGAACCGCAGATAGACCAATGGGAGTAACATCCCGTAAAGGCGGTACTTGACCATCTCCACTGGGGTAGGTCTACGAAGGGGGGTGCATAAATTGAATCTCACAGTGTGGTGATCAGACCATCCAACTGGTTCCACCCCCACATCTGAGGCCTCCAACCCCAGCAGGAAGACCAGATCAAGAGAATGGCCATGTTTATGGGTGGCAGAGGTAACCACCTGTGAGAGGCCCAATGAACACATCAATTGGAGGAAGTGCTGACCAAACTGCGAGAGTTCGTCATCGATCCAGGCACTGAAATCGCCCAGCACCATCAACCTAGGCGATCCAAATACCAGGTCGACGACGAAATCCGCCACTTCCTTTAGAAATAGTCTCTCGTCATCGGGTGGAAGATAAACGAGAGCCATTCTATAGCCCCCACCTGCCACCATGACACATTCAAAAGATCTGGTCTCCTCCACTGGAACACTAGTGAGGTCCAATTCGGTCTTGAAACAGACCCGCAACCCCCCACCGCCGCGATCAATCTCGGTGAATCACGAATACCCAGCTGGGTGTAGCCTCCAAGATTGGGGCAGCATTACTATCAAGCCAGGTTTCGGTGATGCAAACCAGGTCGCAGTGCCGACCAAGTCCGCTACAATAGCAGTCTTGTTCACAACAGACCTGGCATTGCACACACCGCGAGTTGGATGAGACTCCAGGAAGCCGGACCACCTGCCCACCATTTAGAAAAATGGTGGTGCCCTGGAGTAGGGAACCAAACAAGCAGAACTACGTTCGGTGCTTCATTTCATGCAGAGGCGTCTTCTGAACAACCACACAAATGCGAGGGCACCCCCTCCTCCATCCCTGCTGTTCGCGCTTCCAGCCCTCTGGACCCCTACGCACGCAATTCCCAGAGCCCTACAGCGTTGATAAATAGGGAAAAGCAAAGGGGGTAAAGAAAGGCGGAGGGCATGAAGAGCGTGGATGAGTAGTAAGGACGGGGGTAGAATAACAATATTCATGATCCACAAACAACAGGCTAAAACAATGATCTCAAAACACCCAGGAAATCTCAATAAGAATAAAATATTAAAACATAAAACAAAATCAACTCATCACAAATTAAACTATACAATCAAAATATCTAAATAAAAACAATAAACAATAATAATTCTTTAACAATAATAGTCATTCGGATAGATATTAAAAGGACAATTTAAAACAGTGGAGCTCCACCTTCCACTGCAAAATGTCCACATATGACACCCTGGACTCTCACTCCAAGTTTCCAACGACCAATGAAACAAATTAAAATTAAAACAAAACCCCAAAAACAAAGGAATTCCACCGATTTGGACCTCACAAGGAGCTCACCACCCAGTGGAGTCAAAATAGGCAGAAAAAAAAATATCCAAAATAATAAACTGAGGTGAACAGGTCCCAAAAAATTAATAAAAAACAAAAGTACAGATTAGATTTACAATCCCACATGGGCTCTCACCACCACGATGAGTTGCTGCTCAAACTGTCTCGTTCTTCAAGAGCCCCACGGAAGTCCGACTCACGAAAACTTTTAACAGCATCTGTGTATTAAAAACTTCCTTTCCTTTTCATAAAAGAGAAAAGTTTCCAAGACAGATCCACGAAGAAGGAAGAAACTCAAAAGGCCACTGCTGGTACCGTGAACTAACCCTAAAAACAACCCTCCTCTTAACGGACCTTACCGCCACCTGGTCAGCTCTCCAGCTGTAGCGGTGCGGATCAGAAGAGCCAGGAGGGCTGCCGCCAAATAGCCGCAGCCGCCCAGCCTACCACCTTACAGAGAATAGGTGTCCAAAGGGCAGCCTACAGATACGGGCCAGCGGCCTACAAGGCAGCCAGGAGCCGAAGCCCCCAAACTCTATCCAGGACACAAACAACTCAAAAACAGGTCCAATACCAGGGAAAAGTCCTCTCTCAGGTTCCACAATCCTTCGGGATCAGGTCGAACACCGCAGGTCCGATTCGCAGTAGTAAAACAGTCAATCCCCACGGTACCAGTCCTCTGCTTTGCTCCACTACACCAATGAAGCCAGTCCCTTAATCCAAAGGAAGAGACCTCCAATAAAGCGCCGATACTGGTCCAGACAACAGCCGGCACTAACGGAGGAAGGGGGGGATTCGAAACATAGGAACCTCGGCCGCAGCTTTATCGTAACACAATAATGCCATCCGTCACCATATGGAATTCAGAAATGCAGGGAGAATACAAGGAAAGTACAGAAAAACCCCCAGTTCTTTCCTGAGAAATGACCGCAAACCGAAAAACTTAAACAATGGCTGAAAACGTAAAAAACTAAAAACAAACACACACAATACGGATTTCCCGGGGCAGCGTTAAAACGCTCCGAGATCGCGGCACAGCATAGGAACCAGTCTTATACGCAGAGCGTTAAGGAGGGAACCTGAGCTTCCAAGCGGTAAGGAAGATCTAGCATCATGGGGCAGAGCCGAGAGTTTTACCACCCGGGTGGGTGGGAGGAGCCAGCTTGAAGACCTTCCAGCAATATTTAAAGCAGCAAGGATACCTGCCAGAAAGTGTGGATGAACAACATATCCATGTCCCTAGAATTAATGTTTTTTGTTTCGTTTTGCAGGGAGAAGCATCACTGGGTTGTGGGCCACACAGACAGGGACTGTAGGGCAGCGAGGAGCAGAGGAGGTCCAGCGAGAGGGGACCTGACCGGGATCAGACAAGGCAGGCATCACGGCATGATGCAGATTTGGCACCGGAGCAACTGCCTCAGCAGCAGCAGACCTGACGATCAGGAATTCTCCCCCCACCCCCCACGAAAAACTTAAACGTTTTAATTTATATTGTTGGGGAGCCTAGAGGAGGAGTGAACTATGGGAGGGCATGGACTGGGCAGTGGCATGACTCTGGGGGGAGAGCTGGGCACTGGCGGGCACGTCGTGGATTCTGGCCTGCAACTGGGGGGGGGAGGTGCTGCAGATAATCGGGGGATGCTGAGCTGAACAAGCAGATTGAGACATTTAGGCCCTGTCCACATAACACTGCTTAGACCCCGTAACAGACAGTTCAGCCGGGGAGCGGTACAGTTGTGTCCACACTGCAGCAGTGACGATGCGAGACCGGTACCGCCAGTCCACACCTCAGGAACCGGGCGACCCCGTTACACATGGCGCCCAATCCCACAATGCAGCTCGCTCCGCCCCAGCCTGCAGGGGACTGTTACCGCCCATCCACACTACTGCCGGTTATGTTACCGAGGAGGGACTGGTTTCATAACCGTTGCTGAAACCACCTCATATGTGGTTTCAACAACGGTTACGAAAACGCCTTCTGTAACGTTACAGGTGTAAAAGCAAACTGCTATGGTAACGGTTTGGGCACTCTGTAATGTTACAGAGGCGTAGTGTGGACAGGGCCTTAGTGTTGTGCCCTGCAAGTTGCAGTGATGGGAAAATCATTTAAAAGTAATGTGCCCTACTTTTGCAGGGGTTGTAAAGACATAAGTAAACCACAAACAAGTTATTGTGCACTGTGCAGTCAGTGATGGGAAAGACATTTAACAGTAATCTGTGCCCTGCCTTGCAGAGAAAATGATAAACTAAGTGTAAAAAGTAACTTGTGCCCTGCATTTGCAGAGATGGGAAAGACATTTTAAAAGTGATCTGTGTGCTGCCTTGCAAAGATCTGAAACAATACCTAAGTGCTATGCCCTGCATTTGCAGAGATGGGAAAGACATTTAAAAGTAATCTGTGCCCTGCCTTGCAGAGAAGTGAAACAATAACTGTTGTACCCTGTAATTTTTGCAGTGATCGGAAACTACATTTTAAAAGTTTAATGTGCCCTGCTTTGCAGAGATCAGGGAATTAAGACACTGAAAACAAGCAGACCAGTGGGAAAGGGCTGCTCTGCAGCAAACTGTAGAGGGGACATTCAGAACCACAAAGAGTGCCCAGTTCCCCGGGGAAGGACAATTTTTTAACAGTAAGTGTTCGTGCCCTGTTTGCAGAAAATGGGAAAGAAAGAAATAAGACCCTTACAAGAAATACTGTGTGCCCATATAGGAAAGGACATTTAAAATGTGGTGCCCTGCATAGTTTGCAGAGATTTTTAACTTGATGCACTTGTGCCCCTGCTTAATTTTCAAAGATATGTGCTCTGCTCATGTATTTGGGGAAGAAAGCGAGGTGCTGTTGCGAGGTGGGGCCAGTCTGTGCAGCTTGCAAGGCTGAGACTGGATCCCACCACTGAAAATGACAGTCGGATTTGTCCGTTTTTTCTCTCCTGGATTCCAAAATTCATGATAATAAAAAAAGAAACTTACGGTCTCTTCAGCCCTGCCACGAGTGGCGGGGCTTCTGCTGCACGCTGCCTGCTGCAAAAAAGGCAGGAAGTAAACCGGCAACGACCCTATGTGATGGGCTCCTGATTACCCCCTGCTGCACAACGCTGAATCCTGCCTAGTGATGTCATCAGGAGGTGGAACCCAGGCGTAATGAAGCCCGGAGACCAGCTTAGGAGAGAAAACTGTGCCCTTGCTTTATTGGAGTGTTTCACTGATGGACTGTCATGTCTTAAGGTTATTCATTGGCAGCCCACACAGTGTGAACATTTAAGTAAATTATGACATCCCTGCTGTTGCTTGATCCGGCATGCTGGAAAGAACTGTGCTGCTATATTCACTGATGTCATTAGATTTGGCAGCCACAGCCAGGGGAGAGTGGGGGGCTGGGGGTCAGATGTAAATCTGCTGAGCTGCCCATTATTCTTTAATATTAAGCCACTGGAATGTGTTAGTTCACACCCAAGGACAGCACCCTTGTTTTGCTAACTTCAAACTTTTTAATAACTGCAGTCTGCAACATGACTGGAGTAAAGTTAGCAACTGCAGAAGGATGGTGCCAAAATATGATCCAGAAAAAAAACTGGATACAGACGAGAAGTGAGGGAGACTTTGCAGTGCGTGTTAGCTGCAAATTGTGTTGTGAGTCCAGAGATGAGCTACGTGGGCTGAGGAACTTCAGTGAGGCATTAATTGCAGGAATTACAGGCCTCCAGCTGAAAGTTGACACGGTCTGGAAACATCTTCTGACAGAGCAGCACAAGAAAGCTGTTAAATTTTTTTAATTTGGTAGAACAAGGTCACCACTTGATATATATCGCCATACCACAATTGGTAGTTTAAAATAGTGAGGGTAGGGGGTTTGGACCTAGACCTAAAACAATTGTATTTGCAGGGAGAGCTTTCAGTAATGCAGAGGAACAGCACAGAATCATTCTAGGTAAGCTGATGGAGATTTTGTATATGATGGCCAAAATAATTCCTATTAAAAAGTTTGAAGTGACAGCAGAACAAGAGAAGCGCCATGGAGTTCATTTGGGCAATAAGAAAAAATTACTCACCTAGTAATCTTGTTTCTTCAAAGGGATCACTCATTATGATTAAACTTAATGTAGTCAGCCTCCTGTGTTGAACTGCCCAGAGAGATGGAATTTTTATGTAAATTATGGAACTCTCAGTTGGCTCATGCCACTTTCAAACTGCTGCCCTAGCAACTGCTGCACTCTGAGTGCTTCAGATTGCTACGGAGTCTAACTGGGTAAAAGACCCACTAGCTAAAAATTAACAAACCTTAAAAATAATATTTTTTACCCTTTCAGGTCAACACATCCTTAACCAACAAACCTAAGAAACTTGAGGCCACCTGGACACCAATGGCTAAACAAAGTGAGTCTCTATCTTAACCTATATAGGAGAAAGAAAAAACCCTAATGCAGGGATGCACAGCAACTTCTATAGGTTCTAGTAGGGGAGCCAGGGAGGGTCTTTAATCATGAGTGATCCCTTTGAAGAAACAAGATTACTATGGTGAGTAATTTTTTCTTCTAACCCCAAGAATCACTCATTATGATTAAACTTAATGCAGACTACCAAGCAGTACCTTTGGAGGTTGGGCAGAGAACCTATTTTGGAAACAAGCTCTGCAGTACTGCTGTACCAAACCTAGTATCACCTCTGGATTGCAAGTCCAGGCTATAATGTTTTGTGAAGGTGTGTACTGTTTTCCATGTAGCTGCTTTATAGATTTCCAGTAGCGGAATGTCTCTTGAAGCTGCCAGTGAAGCAGCTGTGCCCCTGGTGGAGTGTGCTCTCAGGCCCAGAGGTACCAGTTTACCCACCTTACTATAACAAAACTGTATACGTGCCACCATCCAGCAAGCAATTGTATGTTTTGTTGCAGCTCTGCCCTTACCAACTTCACCATATGTGAGAAAGAGCTGTGATTGACTTGTCCTGTAAGATTTGGTTCTGTCAATGTAGAGGCTGAGAGCCCTTTTGACATCAAGGGAGTGAAGTCTCCTTTCTGGAGAACTGGAGTTGTCTGTAAAGAAGACAGAGTGATAGACTGATTTAAGTGAAAATTGGATACCACCTTGGGAAGGAATTTTCTGTTAGTCCTAAGGACTACCTTGTCCCTGTGGAATGAGATGTAATCCACATCTGTGCACAGAACTTGTAATTCACTGATCCTTCTGGCTGAAGTAATGGCAACCAGGAAAACAGTTTTCCAAGTGACATACTTCAAATCTGCGGTTGCCATACGTTCGAATGGTGCATCCATGAGTTTAGCAACGCAAATATTTAGATTCCAGGCCGGAACCGGTTCCCTTAGGAGAGGATGCAGAAGATTGAAGCCTTTAAAATATTTACTAAATAACAGATAAGAAGCCATAGAACTCTCCTTACCAACTGACAGGTAAGAAGAGACTGAAGCTAAGTGAACCTTGAGGGTGGAAGGCCTCAGGCCTAAGGAATGTAAATGTGTAAGGTAATCTAGAAGAATAGCCAAATCAGCCCGGAAAGGGCTAAAGCCTTTACCTGTACACCATATTGTAAATCTTTTACACTTAGAGGCATTTGTCTTCTTAGTAGAAGGCTTCCTTTAGCCCCTAAGCACTGTCAGCACCTGTTCTGACAGATTAAGGTTAGCAAACCCCAAGTCCTCAAGAGCTACGCCTTGAGCCTCAGTGATATGAGACTGGGGTACAGGATCCTGCCCTGAGAGGAGGTTAACAGGTTGTGCCTCCTGGGCAGAAGGATTGGGGAAACCACTGACACAGTCAGCAGAAGAGAGTACCAGTGCTGTCTCGCCCATTCCGGAGCCACCAGTATCATTTTTGCTGGTTGGGACCTCAATTTCCGTAGGGTCCCGAATACCACAGGGAAAGGAGGGAATGCATACAGAAATTTCCCTGTCCAATCTAGGGCCAAGGCATACAGGGGAATTGTGCCCCTTAGAGGAGGCCTGCAACAGTACATTGGAAGCTGCTGGTTTTCTGGGGAAGCGAAGAGATACACCTCTGGAGTGCCCCATCTTCTGAAAACTGTACTGAGTACCCGAGTATTCAGGCACCAATCGTGGTGGTCCTGACTTATCCTGCTTAAAGAGTCTGCCAGCACACTGTCCTTCCCTGGAAGGTGTATGGCTGACGGAATACTCCTATGGAGTATACTAGGGACCACAGTCTCATTGCTTCTGTGCTCAGTAGATGTGACCTGGTACCTCCTTGCTTGTTGATGTAATACATGGTTGTGGTGTTGTCTGTTCTGACTTGCACCACCCTGTTTTGCAGGTAAGGAGCAAATGTTTTCAAAGCCAGGAAAACAGCCCTGAGCTCCAAGAGATTTATGTGCAACAGAGACTCCTGGGGGGACCATGTGCCACTTGCTGTGTGCTCTAACATATGTGCCCCCCAGCCTAGAAGAGAGGCATCTGTTGTGAGGATTACTGAAGGTTGTTCCCTTATAAAAGGCACACCCACCCTGAGGTTGTGCTCGTCCAGCCACCATTATAAGGCCTGGACTAAACTTTCTGTGACTGGAACCAGTTTGGGCATAGGATCAGTCCCTTGAGACCAATACTGTCTGAGATGGAACTGAATATCTCTCATTTGAAATCTGGAACCCATTACCACTGCTGTGGCAGATGCCATGTGGGCCTAGCAGCCTGAGAAATTCTCTGGCTGTTCTGGATCTCCCAGAGACAAAGGATTTTGCAATCTGCAGAATGCTCATTGCCCTGTCCTGTGGCACGAGGGCTCTTCCCTATCTGGTATTTAGTTCTGCTTCAATAAACTCCAGCACCTGGAGTGGTACCTGTTGAGATTTTTCTTCATTTATCAGAAATCCCAGGGACTCTAGTGTGGATTTTGTGAGTGCCAGTGACTGTACTGCATGCTGCAGAGAGACTGTCCTGCTATTAACCAGTCGTCCAGGTAGGGGAAGACTGTTAAACCTTGTTTTCGCAAAAACTCTACCACCACTGACAGGCACACTGAAAAAACCCTGGTGCCAAAGTTAGCCCAAAGGGGAGAGTTGTAAACTGATAATGGCCTGAAGCCAGCCTGAATCTCAAGAATTTTCTGTGAGGAGGTCTGATGGGAATATGGAAATAAGCATCCCTTAGATCTAGGGAGGCTAGCCAGTCTCCGTTTTGCAAGGAAGGAATGATTATGGCAAGAGTGACCATTTTGAACTTTGGTTTCAAAATGTGCTTGTTCAGAAGTCTTAGATCTAAAACAGGCCGCCAAACCCCGTTTTTCTTCCTTATGAGAAAGTATCTGGAATAAAAACCTTCTCCCCTGCTTATTAGAGGCACTACCTCTACTGTTTTGATTGCTAGCAGATGTTTTACCTCTGCTTCCAACAAAATCCTGTGTGCGGCTGTTGCCAGAGCAAAGGTTCTTGTTCTCAGCTTTGGGAATTATTTGAAATTGAGTGCCTAGCCCTGGCTCACTACCTCCAGCCCCCACTTGTCTATGGTGATGGACTGCCAAGCGTGAAGGTAATGAGCCAGTCTGCCACCTACTGGTGGATCTGTAATGGGGGATGCGACCTGCACTAGCCCATCAGGGATTCTGTGCAGGCTGTGCCTGAACCTGTGGTGCAGGAGCTGCTCTTCTCATGGCTCTCCTGCCCCTTCCTCTAAAACAACCTCTAGCCTGCTGCGGAGGCTGGGAGGCTTGTGCCTGAAAGAAAGGTCTGGGGTAAAAAACCCTACCTCCCTTACTCTGGGATCTATAAGAGGTGAAGGGCCTATCCTTGGAATTGCTCCAATAGGTGGATTTGTATTCCTCCACCTTTTTCATGTATGCCTCCGTTTTATCCCCAAACAAGGAGTTGTTCTCCAGGGGGAAATCCATTGCTTTGGCCTGGGTGTCTAAGGTTAGATTGGTGGTTCTAAGCCATGCAAACCTTCTGAGTGAAACTGACAAAGCCATTAACCTGGATGCAGTATCACTGGCATCCACTGTCATATGAAATTGGTACCTGGTAGCATCAAGTGCAGCCCTTGCTGTATCTTGTAAGTCTACAGCCACTTCATCTGGGACCCTATCAGCCAAAGCTAGAACAGTGTTCCATAGAGCTTTTTGGTACTGCACTGAATATGCCATGTAATTGGCCTGCCTAACTAATAAAGAGGCAGCCATGTACACTTTCTTTCCCACAGCATCCATTTTTCTTGAATCTTTGTCTAGTGGATGGATAGCCAATGGGATCCTGGCCTTGTCACAGGCAGCAGCTTGGACTACTCCCTCAGGATCAGGATGTGTAAATAGAAAATCAGCTGTAGTTCTGTCCGGCTGGTATTTCTTGTCAGCTTTCTTATCCAGACCAGGAACAGAGGTTGGAGTTTTAAAAATATGCACTACAGCCTTCTTTAAAGATTTATGCATGGGCAGAAGTAAACATTTCATGGTGGTTAACCCCATCATTTCTAGAAAGTCTGCCTCCTCCTCCATATACTCCTCTGTTTCCAGAAGAGGAAGGTTCAGGTGTCCACCATGTTCTTAACAAAAGCATAGTGGGAGCAGTATTCCTCAGGACCCCTGGGAGGAGATCCAAACTCTTGATCAGCAGAAACCTCTGGATCTATAGGTTCCCCTTCAAAGTCATCCTCCTCCTCCTCCACAAACACTTCCAGCACTTCTTGCCTTGCTGGGGCTGTAGGAGGAACCGGGGCAGTCGGTGTAGGAACCGGGATTGCACCCTGTAGGGCTTGTAATACTTGTAATGCCTTAGCAATGTTCTCAGCCGAGGGCATAATGTGCATGTCTGCTGGGAGCTCCTTAGCCTTCTCAGCTGGAGGAGCAGCAACATGTTTTTCTTTACACTTTTTCTTTAATGGAACAGGTTCAGTGCCTGTTTCCACAGCCCTTTTTGTTTTACCTTGTTCAGATTTATCTGAACTCCTGTCAGGATCCTTGGCTTTACCTCCATTCTTTTTGTGGGAGGCCGAAGAAGCAGAATTATCCCCAGAAGCAGAAGCCATCTCTTCCTAAATTTTAGACCTTTTCTTTAATGTTTTTGGGCAAAAGGTCTTACAAATATCACAATTGGCAAATACGTGACTTACACCCAAACAAGAAATACAGAGAGAATGTCTGTCTGCTTTTGCTATAAGTTGCCCACAAGAGTCACAACATTTAAAACCTGTGGGTCCTGTGCATTTTTTAGGTTTATCCAAATAGACCTCTGACATTTAAGCTAGGCAAAAAAGATTACTTCAAAACACCGTTATTTAAAATAACTCGGAACCAGAGATTACTTTAAAATAACTACCGCTAGTGGTTCCTGGAACCGAGCGCTATTTGGTTCCTGAACCGGGAAAATTACTAAATTTGGAGAAAACTAAAGCGGTTAAGGGAACCGATCGACGAATCCCTCTAATAATAATTTGAAATAAGAAACCTTTAAAACAGACGCGGAACCCTCGGTTCCAAGGAACCGTGAGGGAACCGTGAATATAAATAAAAAATTACTAAAACACTAATTTGGTATACTAAACAATGTTTCAAAGGCAGCAATTTAAAAATAAACTGAAAATGAGTACTTATCTACAGATAAACTTTAGTCAGAGACAGTTCAAGTAGAGCTCTCGGGGACGTCCTTACTAGGCAGGCGGAGTAAAGAATCTGAATCACTCATAGTGCAGCAGTTGCTAGGGCAGCAGTTTGAAAGTGGCATGGGCCAACTAAGAGTTCCATAATTTACATGAAATTCCATCTCTCCGAGCAGTTCAACACAGGAGGCTGACTGCATTAAGTTTAATCATAATGAGTGATTTCTGGGGTTAGAAATACATTAACGCTGTTAGTGGGAAAGAATTCACAATGTGTACTGACAAGAACCTAGAAGAAAACCTGCTGGCAACTGTCAAAAATGCAAATTATTTTTCAGTGCTTATGGACAGTAGTACTGACAGTGGTATAATTGAAAAGGAACTGGTTTACGTAGTTTATGTAAATCCCATAAATAACGGTCAAGCGGAGACTAAAGGCGCTTTTACACACAGGTTTCTGTAATGGAATGACTGTTGCAGAAACAGTACACCGTTACATCCCCTGTTTGTAAAATGCATCTGTTCCGTTCCCCTGGTGAATGTTCGCCCGAACCACAATCTCTACCTTCCTCGGTTCATCCCAATGTGTTCCATTTCATCTGGCTGTGTAAAACAGCCATTCCGGCAGCAGTACAAAACAGCAATAGAGTACCACACTCCATGTGGGAGCCGAAACACAAAATATTGAAAACAGAGATGGGTGGGTTGCCGGAATACCTTCTGTGTAAAGTGAAACACAAACGGAACAGAGTACAACGGTGGCACACAAGTAATGGTCATTCCGCTGTATTCTGCCTGTGGGTAAAAGCGCCTTACGTTTTTACGAACGAAAGCTATATCAGATGGCACAAGTGAGGGATTGAAAAATCTCCTTTTAGACATTTTTACTGAGTTTGGCCTTAATATAAAAATATGGTTGGGTTTGAAGCTGATGGGGCATCTGTCAACATGGGCCTTGCTGCTCTTTTAAGGGAAGACATACAGTGGTTAGCTGGTGTTCACTGTTTCTCACACAGATTAAAACTGGCCATAAAAGACGCTTTGGATAACACCTATTTCAACGATGTTTCAAACTTTCTGACCCAACTGTTTTATCTCCATCAGAAAAGTCCTAAGAGACTCAGAGAGTTACGGTCCCTTGCCCAGGCCATGGAGATGTCAGTTGGAAGGCCCATGACACACGTTGGGTGCAGCATAAACTTCTTGCCACCCGTGCTGTTACCAAATCATTCTCCGTAATTTGTGCCCATTTAGAATCTATGACCACAGACCCAACTCATGACCAGGCCAAAGCCAAGGGAGTGTCTAAAATTATGACTAAATTCCAAATGGTGGCACACCTTTTGTATTTTGAACAGCTGCTTCAGCCACTTGCCAGGTTCTCACTAGCACTTCAAAAAGAAGTAGCTGAAATGCCACAGCTACTTAGCTCTGTTGAAACTTTGACAAACACTCTTAACCATGCTAAGCAGAGTGGTTCCATTGGTGACAGTGAACTTCACATTCTCTTAAAAAATGGATCTGATTTACTTTCAGGAACATGTGCTCAAGTCACATACAAGGGTGTGAAATTAACACATTTTAGTGGCCAAGTTGTTAAAACTTTTAAACAGCAAACTAAGAAATACATTACAAACATTGAGAACTGTTGTGAACAAAGGTTCGGTTTGACTGATGAAAGTAATATCTATAACCGTGCAAAAGTGTTAGCTACCAGACTTTGGCCAGCTGCAGACAGAAAGAAACTGGAGCTGTATGGTTAACAGTGACATTATTGCAGTAGCTGACCACTTTTCAGCACTTTTGCAGCCTGACTGACAGTACTCTGCTACTTGCAGAATGGCAAGAGTATAAGATTTTTGCTCAAACCAATTTCATCAATCTTTTTGCCTCTGCTATCTCGTCAAAGCTGGCATGTGATTTCCAAAATTCTTATCCAAATCTGTTGAAGCTTGTCAATGTGTTGAAAGTATTTCCTGTGCCTAATGAAGTTGTAGAAAGGTGTTTTTCAACTATGAACAAGGTAAAAACTGACTGGAGAGCAAGTCTGACAGAGGATACTGTAGAAACATTGATTTGCATTAAAAAGCAGGGCCTCCCTCCAGATGAATTCAACCCAGACAGGGCTGTAGACATATATTTGTTTAGTGCTAAACCAAGATGTCCTGGTGATTTGGCAACTGAGGATGGTGGACCACCCCCAGGTCCCTCCACTCCAAAACAGGCCAGAATTACTGGCTATATGCCTGGTGAAGAAGAGCAGCAATAGATCACGCCCAATCCTTGTTGGTAACTGTGTGGTCAATCACGGTCCAAGGTGCCAGAGTTTTTATGCTGGGGCAGCAGGGGTTCATTATGTTTAATTTGTCATGACTCGCGATCACACTCACGTATTCACGGTCTGCTTTGGCAGACATCCTATCTCAGCTCTTAAAATGTATGTGTGTTGCTGCACAATTGTTGTATTTCTCTGGAAATGGCTAAATAAAATAGATATCAGTCTCAGAAACTTGTGTAAATGTGTATTTTATCAATATAGAACAAGATAAGTACATTTTATGTGGTTTTGAGTAAAAATATCAATTTTTGGTAATTGCTAATCAACTTCGGCCAGTTGCTAATCATTTTTTATTTTGATTAGCGAAGGCTGCCAATCAAGTCTCCGACACTAATTTATGCCTTGACTCATAATGTCTGCATGACTGTGGGATGCACACTAGGTAGGTAAATCTTCATGACCGTTTGCCCTTTTAGGCCATTACCGAATTTTATACAATATAAAAAGTTTAAGATCAGAGCACTTATCTTGAGAATTTACAAAAGTACATTTTGTACAATAGTATCTGAATGATATTAAGGATACTGGGGGAAGGAGCATTAACTAATGCTCTAAGGAGCACCAATCCCCGTGATTTGTACTGCCCCATTTTTTAGCGCAATTCAGACCCTCTCCTGCATGCAAGACTGATGTTAAGTGCCAAAGTTGTGAAGTCGATCAATAAAAAGCCTTACTTGATTTGGTTTTACAGGTCTCACAGCACTTAGTCCTTCATGCTAACTGAGGAAGTTCTGCAGTGGGAGAGAGCTCCTTCTATGTCACTATAACACTGTGTTCCCTGACTGTAGTTCCACGTGTTCCCCACTGCTGTACTGCATTCACGGCGACTTTTGTAACAGAAAGTTTCTATTTTTGCCATGCTCCTGCCTCATTGCTAACTCGACTCAACTGCCAGTCCCTTGTTCCCTAAAATAGAGCCTATACCTAGCATAAATATGCAGTACGTACTTTACAAGGATTTGATGGCGGTGGTATTCTGCTGCATTGAGTATTCCATAGTGGACTGAGGTCGATATTTGCTAAGCATCTTACGTTTTATTGCGAGGTGTGGCAGAATCATACACACATAATAAAGTGTGATGTCACCCCAGTACAGACTACATATAAAATATAAGTGGCTGCATGCAAGCGGGAGGCACTTCACTGAAGCAGTATACAAGCTACTGCTCTTATAGTATCCTTTATGGAAGGCGTGCAAGCCGAATGAAAGTGGTACTGGCAGTGTTAGTTTACCACTTCTGAGGAATGTCAGCAAGCATGACATGGCTACCACTGTTGCCCTACTGCCCACCAGTCCCTCACTAAAACACAACACACAGACCTGTACAATACAGGAAAACCACAGGTGACTAAAGGAACCTACACGGACCCAACCCCTGACACCAAACCAGAATAAACAGTCCCTTTTATCCAACTATCCTTCCCCCAACCAACACACATACCCCAAGAAGCAGAATCCCTCCCTGTTGACTCGTGCTAGTGTCCCCCCAACACGCCCCTAAGAGACGTAACTGCTCTTGGTGGCTAGCTTCAAACATCCCCCCTCCCCATCCCGCACAACAAACACTGCATCTTTCCCTTGAGAACTATACATAAAAAAAAAAAAAAAAAGGATGCTGATAATAGCAGAACACAGGGATAACAGCTTTGCAAGACTACCAGCCTCACCCCCATGTTGGTGCTAGTGGTCCCCTCACTCCTACTGCACACAGAACCCCACCCCCACACCACTCCCATCCAACAGACATGTTAGCTTTCCACTGAAAAACATGTGATCCATGCTGATAACAGCAGAACACAGGAATCACAGCTTTCAAAGCCTTTACCCATCCCTCTACACTCCACATTACTGCTAATCACCCTTACTCCTGATGAGTACACAATCACTCCCCCACCCCACCCATTCCCATCCAGCACAGACCTTAGTTTGGCACTTAGAAAGTGAAAAAAATTTCATCCATGGATATAATAACAGCAGGAGATGAGGATTACATCTCTGATAGACTTCCCTCCCCACCACACCATCCGCATAGGTGGTAGTGGTCCCTCTTCCTCCTGCTGCACCCCCCCATTGCCATCCAACATACAGTGTCCTGCATACTGATAACAAATGGAGGCTGCAGGGATCACTGTTCTGTAAGCCTTTACCCACCTCAACCATTGTCCCTGTTGGTGCTACTGGTCCCTCCACCCTCCCGCGGCACACATAAACCCCTCAACCCCAACCTTCCTCTGCTGTTACTACAGCTCAGACAGGGGAGAGCACCACAGCCCTCTTCACAGACTGCCTGCCATCCCACTGATACTAGAAGCACGCAGCTTATTTATAGGGTACACTGCCCTATCAATAAGCTGTACGCTCACAGCATCAGTAAGACAGCGGGCAGACAAGGTGGAGTGTGGAGGGCTGTTTCGCTCACCGTGCTTTCACCACCGAACAACAAGTAAAGTAACATGATGGTGGGGGAAGTGTGTGTGCAGCGGGAAGGTGGAGGGACCAGTAGCACCAACAGGGACAATGGTGGAGGAGGGGGGTAAAGGCTTACAGAACAGTGATCCCTGCTGCCTCCATTTATTATCAGCATACCTGGCATTTTATAAAACCTACAAGGTGTGTTGAACAGTAATGGGTAGGGGGGCCGCAAGTCACCAGGAAGGGCAAATACATGTGGGGAATGTGTGAATGGAATCTACCTATAGGGAAACTTTTAAGACTAGAACATATGAGCGTGAAAAGTGTGTGTGGGGGAGGGGGGAAGAGGAGTATCAAGACACTAGCTACCAGAGAGAGCTTCTAATTATAGCAACACAAGAGTCGGGTGTAGGCAAGGACCGATGCAATCTAGGAAAATAATATTTTTAAATGCAACTAAACATTGGAAACATGCTAAGTAGCTGAACAGACAAGGGCGCCGTGATGATGACCGGCAAGGGTGGGGGGGTTTTCAAGACTGAAATCAGTACTCCAGCAAAAATATAACTGCTTGCCATCACATACCAAAACCGAACATACCAGGACAGGTCACTCAGCCTTGCGGGGTCCCCTGATACGTCTGCTGAGAGTAAGGTGCATTCTCCACACTGCCCTATCATCTGCCTCCAGCTCAAATTGATAGGGATGAATCCCAAACTGGCTAAACATCGCCAAGGGTACATTCTCCTCGGACTCTGAGGGATCAGAAAACCGGTTTCAGGAAGCTCTGTACCTAGCAGAAGAAGTGCTAGGCACAGAAGAAAAAATTACTCACCTTAGTAATGTTGTTTCTTCTAATGGAGTCTTGCTATATTATAGACATTAGCAGTTTGATCCAGCTCTAGAACTGCCCCGGAGTGAAATGGTTAAAACCATTCCAAAATAGAATTTTGGCACGAGAGCAGCTCTATCTGTGTCATTTCAAACTTGAACTGTCAGATCTTTACGAGCCAAACTCACTAAGGTCTGTGTGGAAGCTGTAACCTACACTAGCCAAATGGCTACCTAAATAATAACAACCATTGATGGTCCCAACACCCAAGACTCAAGTCAGGGGACCAGAAATACTAACACCATTCTAATAATATGAAAATGGAACATGAGTATAGTAAAACACACACAGCAGTAACATATACACCCCCAAAGTCCCAAAGGGGACAAAATGCTAACAGGGCATAAGTAGTGCACACACTAAGTTGCCTACTACAATAGAGGTTCTGAGAGGGCAGGTTGGGGAGGTCTATAATATAGCAAGACTCCATTAGAAGAAAAACATTACTAAGGTGAGTAATTTTTCTTCAAACAAGATGAAGTCTTGCTATATTATAGACATTAACAGAATACACAGCAGTACCTCCATGGAGGAGGGACAGAACCTACTTAGGGAATAGGCTCTGAAGAACAGCTGTGCCAAACCGAGCATCTCTCCTGGCCTGACATCCAGGGAGTAATGCTTGGTAAAGGTGTACCGCTTTCCAAGTAGCAGCCTGGCAAATCTCTAATAAAGGGATATCTCTGGCAGCAGCTAGAGATGCAGCTGTACCCTGGTAGAATGAGCCTCAAACCGGGGGCTCTGCCCACTTTCTGATAACAAAATTGGATACAAGAGACAATCCACCTGGCTATTGATCTCTTAGTGGCAGGTTTGCCTTTCCCAACTTCACCATAGGTAAGGAAAAGTTGGAGGATTCGAACCTGTGACCTTTGGTACACCTCTATATAATAACTAAGAGCTCTCTTAACATCCAGGCTGTGCAACCTCCTCTCACCCGAAGAGGAGTGATCAGTGAAAATACTGGAAGAGACAGATTGATTAAGATGGAAATCTGAAACCACCTTAGGCAAAACTTCCTATTAGTCCTAAGGACTACCTTATCCCTGTGGAAAGAAATAAAGTCAGTCTCCACTGACAAGGCTTGCAATTCATTTATGCGTCTGGCAGAAGTGATAGCCACTAGAAAAACAGTTTTCCAAGTTAGAACTTAAGCTCTGCAGAAGACAGAGGTTCAAAGGGGTTGCATTAACTGGGCAATGCAAACATTAAGGTCCCAAGCAGGGCCGGTTCGAAAGGGAGGATTAGTATGGAGTAATCCCTTAAAAACTTGGAAACACAGGATGAGAGGAAAGAGGATGACTTTCCTGCTGACACAAAAGCAGACACAGCTGCCAAATGAACTCTCAAGGTAGCTGGTCTGAGACCCAAGGAATTAAGATGTACCATGTAATCTAACAAAATGGGCAATTCAGCAGATTCTGGGGAAAAATTTTTCCCAGCACACCAAATGGAAAACCTTTTCCATTTAGAACTATAAGTAGCCTAGTGGAAGGCTTTCTGGAAGCCTTTAGGATCTCAAGAACACCCTGAGAGAGGTGTAAATCAGCAAACTCTAACTCCTCAAGAGCCAGGCCATGAGGTTGAGGGATTTGAGGTCCGGATACCAAACCCTTCCTGGGCACAAGTCAACAGATTGTGATTCCTGGGAGGCACAGGGAAGATGGACTGTCAGAGACAGAAGGTGGGTACCAGGGCTGCCTGGCCCAATCCGGGGCAATCAGAATCATCCTGCAAGGCTGAGATCTGATTTTGACTAGTACTTTGAACAGGAGAGAAAGGGAAGCATAGAGAACTTCCCTCCCAATCCAGAAGAAGGGCATCCAGGGAACTGAGCCCAGCACTGGAGGTCTGCAACAGAACAGCGGAAGTTTGTGATTGTCTGGGGCTGCAAAAGATCTATCTGAGGATGCCCCACCTGGCAAAACTATCCCCAGCACTTGAGGATCCAGGGACCATTCGTGATGGCCCTGGGAAATCCTGCTGAGGGCATCCGCTAGGACATTGTCCTTCCTGGAAGATGAACTGCTATGAGGGAAGTGTTCAGGAATAGGCCAGAGACCACAACTTCATTGCCTCGGTGCACAAGGTCAAGATCGAGTGCCCCTGTTTGTTGATGTACCACATTGTTGTGGTGCTGTCTGTTCTGACTTGTATCACCTTGTCGTGGACAGATGCAGAAAAGCTTGAAGAGCTAAAAGACAGCTCTGAGTTCCAGCAAATTGATGTGGAGCAGAGATTCCTGGGGACCAGACTCCCTGAGTGGAAAGGTCGCCTATGGGCTCCCCAACCCAGAAGGAAGCATCTGTAGTGAGAGTCAAGTCGTGAGAAGGGAAATGAAGGGACCCCGCTCTTAAATTGCTCTGATCCTGCCACCACTGGAGAGCTAGGATCAAGGTTCGATCACTGGGACCAACTTGGAAGGGGTCTCTTCTCTGAGACCAAAAGGTTCTCAAGTGAAACTGAATGTCTCTCATCTGAAATCTGGCCCCTGCACAACAGCTGTGGATGCAGCCATGTGCCCAGGAGCTGCAGAAAGTGTCTTGCTGGTCGAGACCTGCAGAGTGAAGAAGGCCAGAGCCACTAAATTCCTTACCCTTTCTGGGGAAGAAAGGCTCTGGCTAGCTTTGTTCCAATTCTGCCCCTATAAAGGTGAGTACCTGGACTGGTTCCAGAACCGACTTTGGTAGGTTTAGCAGAAAACCCAGGGAGGTGAAGCTGCTGGGTGACCTGCAGGTGAGATTTTACCTGTTCTGGGGACTGGCCTACAATGAGCCAGTCGTCTAGATAGGGAAAACAGCAATCCTCTGCCTCCTTAAGTGGGCCACTGCCACTGCTAGACCCGTGAATACCCTTGGAGCAGAGGTAAGGCCAAGGGCATTGCTCTGAACTGGTAATGACCTGAGGGCAGTTCGAATCTGAGGTACTTTGATGGGATCTTCTGATTAGGACATGGAAATAGGCATCCTTGAGGTCCAGGGAGGCTAGCCAGTCCCCTGGCCTTAGGGAAGGTAAAATCATTGCCAGAGTTACCATTTTGAACTTTGGTTTCAAAAGATGCTTGTTCAGATATCTGAGATCTAAAATGGGCCGCCATTCTCCTGTCTTTTTGGGGTGAGAGAAGTATCTGAATACAGACCCCTGCCCTGATGCAGGGAGGAACCCTTTCTACTGCTCTGAGAGCTAACAGGATGAGACCTCTGTTTCCAGAGTGAGGGTCTCTGAAGCACTTGCAGGTAGAAAAAGTCTGCTTCTCAACTTGAGAACTTTTTGAAGCTGAGACCAGACCCTGGCTTACTACTTCAGAACCCACTTGTCTGAGGTTAAAGAAGCCCAATTCTGACTGAAGTAAGCCAGCCTGCCCCCCACTGGTACAGAAGAATCGGCCCTGGGCACCCCATCAGGGTGCCTGTTTACGTGAGAGCTTTAGGCTGGGGGTGGGAGCAGGTCTGCCCACCCCTCGTCTGCCATCTAGATTTCTGATACCTAGCTACATAAGCCATATAATTTGCTTGCCTGAGTCCCAGAGAGGCTGCCATATACTGTTTTTTTTTTTGCCATGGCATCAATCTTCCTGGAATCCTTGTCAGGAGGATGTGAAGCCAAGGAATATTAGCTTTATCACAGGCAGCAGCCTGAACTACCCCATGACTGCATTGCTGAGAAAGGAATTCTGTATCAGGGCCTGACAATGTATACCTTCTGTCCATCTTTTATCTACAGGAGGCACATAATTAGGAGCTTTTAAAATTTTAATTGTTTGTTTCCTAAAAGACTTATGTAAAGGAATAGACAATCTCCTAGACTCTGGAATATCCATCATTTCTACAAAATCAGGCTCCTCTTGCTCATCCACAGCCTCTTCTAAAGGAAGGAGGGTTTCAGCAACTTTTATAAAACATAAAATGAGATGGGGACTCAGACAGCATAGGGGAGATTCTAAAGGTCTGTCTGGGGAGATGTCGGTTCAATGGTCACACCCAGACCTTCCCAGCCACATTCATACTGTTCATAATCCTCCTCCTCCTCTGGTTCATAAAATTCTCAATATCATAATCCTGAACCACTGGGACCGGACGAACCGACCTTTTACCAGATAGTGGTGGTTCGGACGGACCCTGAGACAGTGACTGGACAATTTGTATGGCTTTTGCTATCTCTGCAGCAGTTGGAGAAGGAATTTTGGACTCCAGACCTGCTGATTTTCTTGTTTTCTTTACTGGAATTGGTTCCTCAGAACAGCTTTTCTTTTGCCCGAGGAAGTCTGGCCCTGGTCAGAGGGCATTCCCTCTGGTTCGGTTGGCACCGAACCGGGCTGGCCATCCGGGTCAGCGGACTCTTTGGCCTCTCGTCCCCTGAGCCTGCCCAATCTTTTTTCCAGGGTGGCTGCAGGGAAATTCTTACATACCTGGCAGTCTGACTGGAGGTGGTCAAACCCCAGACAATAAACAATGTGGTGTGTGGGTCAGCCTTGGCAAAGACTTCCCCACAAACATCACAGTGTTGAAACCCAGTGGGCCCGGTTTTTCTTTTGGGTTTCTCAGACATAATGCCAGCCTAACCAAAAACTTGCCCTTTTAACGGCAGTGCCAGGCAAGACACCCTTATCGGTTCCTAACCGTGTCACGGGTATTGGAAAAAACCGTAATAAATCCGTTTTTTTTAGAACCGATAAGAACCGGGAACCGCACTCTAAAATAGTAACTTTTAGTTTTAAATGAGTTTTAACCCACTGATCGGTTCAAACCGAACCGATAACTACAAGTTCCACACAGACAAAACCTTCATTTACTTACGGTTACCACAGATAGAGCTTGAACTGAACGGTTTTGTGGTTAAAATAAAACTATTCTCGGTTAAATCCAACCGAGAAAACACTTTTTAAACCGAGAAATGAACCGAGCAGAAGGAGAAATCTCCGGAGCGACTGTTCACTGAGGCGGAGTAAAGAATCTGACAGTTCAAGTTTGAAATGACACAGATAGAGCTGCTCTCGTGCCACAATTCTATTTTGGAATGGTTTTAACCATTTCACTCCGGGGCAGTTCTAGAGCTGGATCAAACTGCTAATGTCTATAATACAGCAAGACTTCATGTTGTTTGAAGAATGACTGCTGCCATACCGATCCATAGCAAATCACTGAGGCACTGCATTGCACCGAGAAACTGCGGGCGTGACCTACTCTGACGTCAAACTATGTGGCATGCTAAATTTGGAAGCGGGAGTGCACTCTGCAGCACAGAAGCCTGACACCGCAGTTTTCAAAATTAAAATAAAAGAACACAGAGGAATATTTTCACCAAAGTAAGTACACAGTAGTGCTTTGGCATCCGATGTCTTTAAAATGCATTCATTAACAACCAGTCAGGATTGGTGCTCTTTAATATTGGCAATATGTATGCATAGGGTTTTAACTACCCTGTGGGGGGTTGAGGTCCAATTACCACTTTCCCCACCGAATGGCTCTTTTCATAATCTCATAATCCAAATGGACTGAAGCATAAAAAAAAAAATGCAAAAAATGTTTTGTTGCCAAGCATCCTATTTAACAGCAAAAGTTCAAAACAGTCGGGTGTGATATAAAGATACAGCACCCCTTACTTGCCGGAAGGCTCAAATGAATGATGTAGGCCTCTCTAAGCCAAACATTCAGAGATGAATCATTACTAACCACCTTTTCTGAGCATTTTGGAAAAACATACACTATGTATATATGTGTGTGTGTATATATATATATATATATATATATATATATATATATACATACAATGACTCATAAAGTATTCAACCCCTTGAAAGTTGTCAGATTTGTCTGGATTACAAATGATACATTGAGATTTTGTTCTGTGTAATATTTATTTAAAAAGACTGACCCTCAAAATAATTATTTTAAAGTGACATTGGTTTTTATGTTAGAAAATATGTTTAAGAAAAATAAATAACTGAAATATGCTGTTTGCATAAGTATTCAACCCCTGTGCTCTGGAAGCTCCAAGTTTACACAGATGAAAAATATTGCCCCAACGAGGACACGACTGGCTTACAATTGGCCTCACCTCTGAAACATTAAAGTAGCTCACATTTTCTGGATAAAACCCCCCCTCCTCAGTTTAATGACCATTGGTCAGACTGTGAATCTGAAGGAAGGGTGTGAAAATGAAGACTAAAGAGCATTCCTAAGGAAGTTAGAGATAAAGTAATAGACATGCATAAATTAGGAAAAGGGTACAAAATAATATCCAAGTGTTTGGATATCCCAGTGTGCACTGTTGGATCAATAGTGAGGAAGTGAAAGTTGCATCACACCACCCAGGCACTACCTAGACAAGGCCGTCCCTCAAAACTCAGCGTCCGAACAAGAAGGAGACTAGTGAAGGAAGCCACAGAGAGGCCAACAATCACTTTGAAGGAGCTACAGAGTTCAGTGGCTGAGAGTGGAGTGAAGGTGCACCAGTCAACCATATCAAGAGCTCTGCATAATACTGGCCTGTATGGGAGGGTGGCTAGAAAGAAGCCATTACTCAAAAAGAACCATATCAAAGCACGTCTGGAGTTTGCCAGAAAGCATGAGAGTGACCCAGCTAAGATGTGGCACAAGGTTTTGTGGTCTGATGAGACCAAGACAGAGATTTTTGGCCAAAATTCAAAGCGCTATGTGTAGCGCAAAACTAACACTGCCCATGCCTCGAGAAACACCATCCCTACAGTGAAGTATGGTGGTGGCAGCATCATGCTGTGGGGGATGCTTTTCATCAGCAGGGACTGGGCATCTTGTTAAAATTGAAGGAAGAATGGATGGAGCAAAATACAGGGAGATACTGCAAGAGCCTGCTTCAGTCTGCTAAAAAACTGAAGCTTGGGAGAAACTTCACCTTTCAGCAGGACAATGATCCCAAGCACAAGGCCAAAGCAACACAGGAGTGGTTAAACAACAAAAAGGTGAATGTCCTACAGTGGCCAAGTCAAAGTCCAGATCTCAATCCCATTGAGAATCTGTGGCACTGTTTGAAAATTGCGGTCCACAAGCGTCACCCAACCAACCTGAACAACCTGGAACAAATCTGCCAAGAAGAATGGGCAAGAATCACTCCGAACAGTGTGCAAGGCTGGTAGATACTTACCCAAAAGACTTAAAGCTGTTATTGCAGCAAAAAGGTGGCTCTACCAAATTCTAATGTGTAGGGTTGAATACTTGCAAGCAGCATTTTCCAGTTTTTAATTTACTTTAAAAGATGTGCTGACGGATAATTAATTTTGGCTTTGAGGATATACTGTTAGAGCATATGAGTTTGCAATAAAATACTGACTGGAATAATATATGTAAGTCTCTCATTTGTAATCCAGACAAATCTGACAACTTTCAAGGGGTTGAATACTTTGCAAGTCACTGTATATGTGTGTGTGTGTGTGTGTGTGTGTGTGTATATATATATATATATATATATATATATATATATATATATATATATATTTTATATTTACACACACACACACACACATATGTATGCATTTTATAGAACTTCTATCCACCAGAAGATACAGTTTTGCAGGGCAGTAGTAGCCACTACCCACCTAGGCCAGAGAAAATACCTGTTTAGCCTAAGTTTTACAAGGTAACAGTTTACATTTTTCTAGGCAAAATGCCAGCCCCTTGACAAAACAGCTGCCCCTAAAAAGAAATTATTAAAAAAAAAAAAAAAAATTCTGGATTCCCCACTGATTATGTATCATAGCTTCTGTTAAACCTAAAATAAGGGTCCCAGAACCAATGAATTTTGCTTGACTCTAGATCAGAGAAGCTGCGTGTTCAAAGATATACTGTATTTTTAACCCTGTCTATCCATCATTTCCATACAAATATATTGTGTCAGAATAGGACTCCAAGACATTTCTGTGGAACCATTAAACATCTGCCAAGGGGGTCCCACACATTTCAGTAACATTATCTAGCACAAGCTCTGAACTAGTAAACTGCCATCTTGAAAAGTTCTCCCTGAAAAACAAACGTTGTAATGCAGAAAAATCTCAATGACCTATTATATATATGTATACACAAACACATATACATACACACACACACACACACACACAGGCACTGCATTTTGTGTTAGACATGTGTTAGGCTTGTCTCAGGAGAAAGCAACACAGTACTTGTCCACACTGAAAAACCTCTTGCTCAAAACTGCTGGTTATTTTATTTTTACAAAGTTGCAAGAAAATATAAACGGTGGTCTGTGGCTATTATATACAAGGTGTCTAATAATGCAGTCCGGCTACTGCAGATGCCCCCCGCACCCCTAGCCCCCACCAGTTCCACCACAGCAAGAAACTGAGTACTTTCTACCTGTGTACCCTTGTCTAATGGAAACTCTGCCAATGTGCTTTGGGTTTCAGACAAAGGCGAGCCAGCAACAGGACCTTACAGTGACATGAATGTGAGGAGAGAGAAGCATGACAGGATATCACCCCCTCCCCCCACCACATACAGTAGGTCGTTTATGTTTCGGAAGCCACAAAATGCTACAAGCATAATGTTGCTGCACTGACATCATCTTTACTTCTATTCTTAGCAGAACACTGCCTCTCACAAGATGTTCCGCCCAGTGACAAAAGCCGGAGTGGGGGGTGGGCAGGGTTAAAGCACAAAAACCAGACAATGATGGCAGAAAAAGACCAAGGGTTCATCAAGTCTGCCTGGAGTTCCCTGTCTGCCCCGTGTCACACACGTGGATCAAATCAGATTCACTGTTATAAACAAATGCAAGACAAAACAAAAACCTCAGTCAAAAATGAATGGATGTACACATTTCTTGGGGACGATGGGTGCCTCAGTGTTTTAAGCTGCAAGTCTGAAACCTTGCAGCATTTTGGCTAATTGCCAACAGACCTTTATAGTCAAATGACAAGAGTCTTAACCAAACCCTACATTGTGATCTACAGCCTGTGGAAGTTCAGCAGCAGTTTGGCTATTTGAAAACTGCTGTCTCTAGCTAAATAGAGAAAAACTAAACACAATATAATGGCTGCTGGTAGCATAAACACTGGGTGGCTCCTGTCACAGCATGACTATACCTATGGGTCAGGGTTGGGAGTCATGCAGGAAACAAAATGCTGGCCCTTCAGCAGTAAAGAGTGTACAGTCAGCATCAGTGCCACACCCGAGCTGGAATGTGAAGGCATGTTATGTCTAGTCATATATGGCAGTGCTGTGAAGGGTTAGAGTGCAATGGGTGGGCACAGTCCCAGACCAGATTTGCCCCCTCCGGAACAACCCTGACCCATACCTCTCAAGTGTCCCTGATTTTCAGGGACGTCCCTGATTTTGCCTCAAAATTTTACTTTGTCCCTACTAAAATTTGTGTTTTTGTGGCTAAACAGTGGGGACTTTAAGCACAAAACAATGTCAAGCATTAAAATTACAGACTTGTTCTTCTTTTGAAAATGCATTTTGCACTAAGCCCCATATTCTACCAGCTTTCTGGGTGGATATCTCTAATTTTGAAGATGTGTCCCTGATTTTGGTCCTTTGTCCCTGATTTGTTTTAAGCCTTGTCCCTGATTTATCAGGCAGGAGGTTGAGAGGTATGCCCTGACCTACTGGGAGGAGGAAGGAAATAAGAGAAAACTGGAAAAAGGGAGTAGGATCAGGTATATGACGCCACCATGTTCAATTTCCCTCTTTTCATATCTACTTGTAAATCATGCAAACATCTGTCAGTCTAAACTGTGAGAGGGCTTTTGGGGGCATGCCCCTCCTCCACCTATCAGAGCGTCAGAATACTTGGTCTCCTCTTTAATTCTGCCCAGTCACCATGTCCTTTTCCCTGTGAAGTCCTTGCTCAGTCACAAGGCTGGAAAATGCAAGATTGAGGCTGTTCTTGTGCAACTCCTAATTCCTGCTAGAAACTTAGCCCTGCTTTTAGTTCCACATATGTGCTACCGTTTACTTCTTTCTTATGTGATGCTGTTTAGGGCTTTATTCCTCAGGGAATGGCAGAGATGCTGCACAGCCCAAATCATTAGCAAACCCATGGAACAGTGCCTGAATTCAAGGAATTAATATATTCTCGTACTATGCTAAAAAGCAAGCATGATAGAAGCACCTACGCTCACTGATCAGATTAGGAGCTAGGCGTAACCCCCCTACAAATGGGGGTTCCCAAAAGTCTTCCTTGGGCGTGCCTAAATGCCCACTGCAAGGCTGGTGTCCTGTGTCCTAACCGTTTAAAAGTTATTGCATGTGAGTGCCTTTTTCACCTCTGTGTTCTGCCTCTTTAAGAGCTGCCTATATCGCAGTGTATAAATTAATCAGGGTGGGGGCTGAGTGTTTCTATGCTTGAGTCCTGCCTGGGCCGCCAGATGATCGCTCTGTTCTGCCATTGCTAACTGCGCAGAGGGAGCCCTATTAGAAGCTGTACTTATTTGCTGATTATCTATTATAATAGTAATGATATCGTAGTTTGTCTAACCTGCCTTCTTTGCAGCATGGACAGTTCTGTGAATCACCACCTTCTTGGTTCTGGACTGCCTAGTTTGGACCAAACAGTATCTTTGGGGACCCTAAAATGGAGTCTGTCCCCAGGGGACTTGTGGGAGTTAATTTCTGTAGGAACTGTAGCTTTTCCACTTTGGCATCTAAATGGACCTGGAAGGGAGCCCTTGCTTTGACAGACAGATGAATCAATGAATCGAACCTTTTGGATCTCTGGGAAAGGCCCAAGCTGCCTGCAGCAGAGTGTCAGTCTGAGTTTGGAGTGATAGAGTGAACAGCTCGGGACATTCGAGCAGCTGCTCCTGCATAGTCGCACGGGAAACTCGTGAAAAGGCCGAGTTTGGCCTGCCTGTCTGCCTGCCTGCTGTCCCTTGAAAGGGATCTTTAGAGAGTGCTTAAATAACTGGACTGTATCCGAACCAACTGTGACAAAGTCCACCGAATTGTGACTGTACCATTGCCTGAAGAAGACCGAAGATTTACTGTACGCGATCGGCCTGTCAGGACGTCTGAATCACCAGAGAGATCACAGATTTGCTCAGGAAAGCTGAAATTGCAACTGGACTGTCATCCGACCTGCGGTATTGTGTTTTGTCTTACTATAAGTGTGTTAAGTGCTGTTAGTGGGTTGCGATTTGTTTCCCCACTGCCTAACTGTGTCACGCTTGCTGGAAGCTGCATCCAGCATTTACCGGACTGAATCCGAACTGCTCACCCGGCCTGGGCCCTGCCACCTTGGCCCAGCCAGCTACTCCAGGTGCAGGGTTCACCATCGACAGGAGACTTGTCCGGGGATCAGCCCCCTGCTCAACCATCTCGAACGACACCTCGGTGATTCATGTGGGCCCTGCTTCTCCTGGAATACCAGCTTGTCAACCTGCAGTCTCCATTTCATCCCTCCTGTGTCTCGTATTGGGTAGCGTGACTAAACCCAGGGTAGCTCCCTGCAACATCAGCTAAATCAAAAGTGTTGTCATCTGATTCCTTTGTTGTTTCCTTGTCATGAACTGAGCCTCCAGGCTCCAGATTACAAATTGTGTGTGGTTGTACACGTTTCTTCTTTCTATCACAGGGCCCTGACCAGCTGCAACGCCGGCCTACCCCGGGCAATGAATTAGGCTAGCCCACCTTTGTTCCAACTGGGTACCCACAGTGTGTGACTGTGAAGGGACTCTAAAGTGCATGCATGATTGCCCGATTGAATCAGTTACAGAACTAATCAGCCAAATTACACCCCTCCCTTGTTCATTCCCCCTGAATAAATCAGATCCAGTTCTTTTTGCATTTAACCTGACTGTGGTTCCATTCTGTACTAGAAGCACTGTACTGTTGTTACCTGTTGTGTCTAACATTATTTTACAGGGGGTCTCCAGGGTCGGACTGATGGTAAGTGCAAACAGAATGAGGATATGTATGCTGATTAGGGGCTACTGTACCTGTGTATGCTGTTCATTGTTTAGGTCACTATAAGGGAAACAGGGGGGGTCAGTGTCCCACAGGGCTGCACCCGGGTCAGCAACGCTACCACCAACCCTATCCTCCAGGTGAAGGCATCCATTTTCAGTAACCAGGCCCCTTAACCTGCAACTAGTCACGCAGGCAGGGGTAGTAGCCCTTGGGATAGTGCCACCTAGGGGTTACATATGTTACTCTGCTTACCTGCATTTTGAGCACTAAAATTAAAGCTGGCTGACTGTACAGCCTACAGGTTCGAGTAATGAGCTTTGAATGAGCTTGGTACATCCAGCAGACATGGGTTTGATTGCTACGACCTCCACTTGCATATTGTGTGACTCTGAGCAAGTCACTTAACCTCGCAAGTGCTCTTGGGCTGTCCCTGAAAACAGGCACTTGCGTCTGGGTGGGCCTTACCTACCTGGTAGTTAAATGGTTACCCCCTCCAAAAAAGAAGGCATTTTGGTCATTACAACATAAATATACAAGGCTTAGCACATGTGCCCCTATTCTTGGAATCAGACTGAATATGTCTTTCAAAGCGTGTGAATAAACTGGTGAACTTTAAGAGGCATTTTTGGGGTGTGCCCCTTCTTCACCTGTCACAGACGGAAAATACTGAATTTGCTTCCCAATCCTGCCCACTCTCTGTCTTTTCCCATTGAAGTCCTTGCCCAGCCAGTGTTATGAGTGACCCTCTTCATCTCCCCATCATGACAATTTCACAATTATAATTTGTGTTATTAAATTAATTTTGTTCATTTTAACTACTGCACTATCTGTGCCCAACAACTACACAGCAAATACAAATAAGCAAACATTTGGCGTTGACCAGTGCTTGTCTGTTTCCGTCTCTTCTTTCCTCTCCCCTTTTCCTCCACATAAGTATTGAAGCGGACAATGTGTCGCCACACCTTTACAGATAATGAAGCTTCCCCGACGTGCACCATACTTCCGGGCTGCGACTTTTTAAAAGTTAAAATAATGTACTGTATGTCGCGGCGCAAGAAAAACGCTTCAACATACATTGAAAGCTTAACTGAAGGGTAAGCTTGGCTGGGGTAGGACAGTACAATAGCAACAGCTTTCCTCTAAGCCTCTGCTCACTCCCACACAGAATGCTCATGTGGAAATTAGAACAAATGGGACTCGGGAGAAGATTACAAAATGGATATGTAGCTGTTTTATGGAGAGAACTCAAAAGGTAGACCTAAACAGCAGAGAAAGGATACATGGGAAAACACACTCATGGTGAGAGTGGGTGCTACCAGAAAAACTTCAACAGGGGAAAAAAAAGCACTGCATGTCACGCACACAGACTAGATTTAAAGAAAGCCAGAGCTGAATAAACTGAACTTGAAACATGCCAATTTTTCTGATACATGAATAGAGCATTCTAATATGCCAAAACACCACAACCCGTGATGTAAAATGAAGCAGCTATCAATTCTCTAGTAATGGCCACTTAATTTTGCAGTACTGTGAATCTCCACACTGAAAGCGCCAGCCGAACAACATATAAACTAGGTACTTCCACCCACCCGCCTATTGGTCATAATTGCATCGCTGCACATTCTAAATCGCAGCATTATGATAGCGGCAGTAGACAAAAATCAAAAAATGTCTCCCCAGTGCATTTTAATTATTTCGCTTCTGGCAGTAGCACGGCAAGTGGTGATTTTCCCAATCGTGAAAAATCCTAAAAAGTATCCAAGGAGAGAAACTCCTGATCTCTAGGGGAAGAACAGAATAGTAAAAAGTTACAGACGGTGTAATATGAGCACTGAAGTTGGTCTGGACCTAAATCACTAAGTTCTGTTTGCAATCGGCAATGTTAAAGCGCATTATGTTAATGACCAGTCCCACAATGCATTGCTCCTCAAATACCTACAAAACGAACAAGTTACGAGGACTTTTTCAAACTGACAAGACGACTGTAGAAAAAAATGTAAAAATATACCGTTTATTACCGTGTGTTAATTTTCCAGATTTTGTATGTTTTACTGGCACAGCACTATGTAGCAGCCACAATACTGAACAATGTTCCATGTATGAAAATGAACTACATGCATTAAAAAAATTGCGATCAGGACAAAAGTACATCTCTTTCTTTCAAAATGCAATTCTGTGAACTCAACTTATGTAGCGCTTGCCATGTTACAAGCGCATTATTGCACTCCATACTCGGGCTCTATTAGGGAACTAATGCCCGGTTGGTGGTTGGAGACATTCGGCCTTTGGCCTTGTGCTCCAACCTCCCCCAAAAAAAACGGGCATTAATTCCCTAGTACAGCCCTTCTCTGTCATGCATTAATGCTTACTTGTTTAATGCAGGCAGATATGAAAAACCCCTGCACTTCCATATCTGCCTGCAGTAAACAAATTCTGGTTTTATTTCTGGTACTGTGTACAGCTGCAATGCTTTTCTTTCTTTAACCCAGAATGGCAACACTCAGATGTGAAGAATTGCTGCTGATGTTTCACAGTCTATGTTCAACCCTAGTTTTTTATATTTATTAGTGATAATGAGAAGTACCTTAACAGAAATGTAAGCCTAGTCACAGACCACACAGAACTGTTAAGGTGGACTTAGCAGACAAAGTGGAAGGCATAAGAAGTTATGCTGAAAGGCCCAGAACAGTGGTTAGACATCTGGCAACTAAAATTTAATGTCATGAAGTGCAAGATAATGCATACAGACAAAAAAAAAAAAAAAAAAAATAGGTGAACCACACCACTGCTGGGGTAAAGGTGGACAACCCTAGAGAAAAAAAAGAGACTTAGCAGTCATAACACACAGCAGCATAAAGCCATCTAGTTGGAGTGAAAAAGTTTGTGGGAAGGCAAACGGGATACCAAGGTGTATTAGATGGGGGTTCTCCAGTCACAGAGAGAGACAGTAACCTTGCTGTCAATGTACTGTTTGCTAGTTAGGCAGAACCAGGAGTACTATGTGTTGTTCTGGAACCCCCATCTTAAGAAGAATGGGGATAAGTCTGGCTACAGTTTAGGATGACAAAGATGACACAGGTGAAGCAGGGGTGTAGCTAGCAGGAAAAGCCACACAACCTTAATGTATACGCAACAGAGGACAGAAGAGGGGACATAACCGAGACATTAAAGCAGCAGTGCAATGAAAAATATTCTTCTCTCTCTCTCAAAAAAAGTTAGCTTCAGCTAGTTAGATATTAGCATACTTGTCAAATCTACTTTTCTAGGTACATCTTTTGCTGTGCACCACGATTTTTTTTTTCCTTGATCTTGTGGATGTCATCTTTTTTTTCTTAAGAGAGTAAACTAAAACATTTATAACATACTCCTATTTTGGTGTGATTAGAACATTTTATTACCACCAAATTAAATAGGAAACTCTTTGGAATCTTAATTTACTGTGAAAAAAAGGTAGGTTCAAATTTTTTGCCCCATTTTACTGTGCTGTTGCTATAATATGTGTACCAGTATTCATTCAACGGGGAGGAAGAATAAATTATTCAAATTATGGGATCGGGCAAACACTAGGAGGTATAATTTAACATTGGTGGTAAGTATATCACACTGGTAAAGAAACACAGATGCACAGACTTTGACGGCAGATAAGGACTGCCTGGCCCACCCAGTCTGCTCTTCCCTACCTAATGGATAAGCTGCAGATCTTAGTTTTACCAACAGCCTACTTCCTCCTACCCCCACTAGAACTGCCTCATGTCTGTCCCATGCATTCTTAAAATCCCTCCATTTTTGACCCTACGTCCTCCTCAGGAAGGCCTGTCCATGCATCCACCACCATCTCTGTGAAAAAATACTTCCACACGTTGCCCCTGAGTCGTCCCCCCTCAATCTTCAAATTGTGCCCCCTTGCACACCCCTTTTTCTGAAAGATGCTACCCTCTTGGACTTTGTTGATTCCCTTTGTAGTGTAACATTTTATTTAAGTAACCCTTTTACAATATTTAACCAAAATGTCCTGTGATGATTTCACAATATTTTACATTTCACAACATTTTAATATAAAGTGTTCTATTATAACCTTCTTTAGGAGAATGTGCAACAGAGAACCTTCTTTGGTTGTGCAAGAAATGTAGTAAACACCTATGATGTTGCGCAAGAAATGAGGTAATATCTAGGTTTTGAGTGAAATTCACCACACCCTAAGATTAACAGGTTATTTTGTTATATGACTGGCTTATAATAGTGTGTTGGCATTTTTCAAGATAACAAAATCTTTATATAAACACTGTATGTAAATTAAATAAGCAGCACTACTACTGATGAAATGGAATAAACATGCATGTAAACCACAATAAACTCTTAGAAGAAATCTGAAGGCTCAAGTAAAATTCTTTTCCAAACACAACGCAAACCTTACACCCTTGAGGTACTTTTTTTTTTTTTTCTCTAAACTATTTTTATGCTCCACTTACTGGAGAACTCTCTCGGGCATCCTGTAATCCAGGTCTCTACCTCCCTCCTGAAACCTCCTACCTCTATCCCCGTGCGGACCAGACACAACCTCCGGATCTAAGCCCCCCTGAAAGAAGGGCCTCCCTACCCACCCAGGGCGCTCTATCTATAGTATAGAGCCCGGGACCACACGGGTGGGCCTCAGAGGGGAGGAAGACCCGGAGTTGGAGGGTGGTCCTGGCCCAGGTGTCGTCACTTATCTCCAGGGTGGGGTTTTTCCTGCTTGTCCCCTGTGAAGCCCGGCTTGTCATGGCAATGTGCCCGCAACTCCACCCCCAGGCTTACTGCGTCGCTGCTTTCTTGCTACTCCAGCTACTGCCAGAGTTTCGCTCCGAGCTAGCTGTACCCTGTCTTCCTTAGAAGAGAGAGCAGTCCTCCGGATGCTCAGTCTCTTCCCTTCCCTGCCGACCCCTGACAACCCGAGTCATTCCTGAACCCGGGTCGCTGACGTGGCACAAGATGTGGCATCCAGCGCCTCAACCCTCAGCGCCAGAGGGCCAGCTCCCTTGAGGTATTTGAAAGTTTCCATCATGGCCCCCCTCTCCCTTCTTTCCTCAAGGGTATACATATTAAGCTCTTTTAGTCTCTCTTTGTATTGTTTCTGGTGCAGACCCTGCACCATTTTAGTTGCCCTCCTCTGAACTGCCTCCATCCTGTCTATGTTCTTGCGGAGATGGGGTCTCCAGAATTGCACGCAGTACTCCAGATGGGGTCTCACCAACTGTCTGTACAGAGGGGTAACAACTTCCTGTCTTCTACTGGCGATACCTCTCCCTATGCATCCCCAATCCCCCCAGCCCTCCTTACTGCCTTCTAACATTGCTTGCATGTCTTTAGGTTGTCTGATATGACTACCTCCAGGTCCCTTCAAATTATGGTTGCCGTTAATAACCCCCCCATTGTGTACTCTTTCCTGGGGTTTTTGTTTCCCAGGAGCATTACTCTGCACTTCTTTGCACTGAATCTTAGCTGCCATACTTCTGACCATTCCTCCAACCTTGCCAAGTCCCTTCCCATCCTTTCTACCTCCCCTTGTATATCAACCCTGTTGCAAATCTTTGTGTCATCTGCAAAGAGGCATACCTTTTCTTCCAGTCCCTCTGCAATGTTACCTATAAAGACATGAAAGAGGACCAGTCCCAGTACTGAACCATGCGGTACCCGCTAGTAACCCCCCCTTTCTTCAGAGTGGACTCCGTTTACTATTGCCATCTACATCCTGTTGTCCAGCCAATTTTTTACCCAGGTTACCACCCTGGGACCCACTCTCATGCTGGCCAACTTGTTTATTAATCTTTTGTGTGGGACTTTGTCAAATGCCTTGCTAAAGTCTAGGCTGGCCATGTCCACAACCTCTTCCTGGTCTACTACTTTGGTCACCCAGTCAAAGGCATCTGTTAGCTTCAGCTGACATGACCTTCCCGCTGTGAATCCATGTTGCCTTGGGTCTCGTGCCCCACTGGCCTCTAGGTACTCAACAGTTCTTTCCTTCAGAAGTCATTCTATCATTTTGCCCACCACTGAGGTCAAACTAAAAGGTCTGTAGTTTCCTGCCTCTGCCTTGCTCCCCTTTTTGTGAAGGGGAGTCACATCCGTCCTCCTCCAGTCCTTAGGTACCACACAATCCTCCCATGATTCAGTGGCTCAGTAGGTAGCACACTCGCCTCTGAGGCCGGGAGATCAGAGGGCTGTGGGTTCCGTTCCCACATCTGGCACTTGGGTTAATATCCCAGTACTGACACTGTAGTGCAGCATGAGAGGGGTGCTGCACTTGAGGTGCCGTCTTTCGAATGAGACGTTAAACCGAGGTCCCATCTGCCTGGATTGGTGGTAGTTGAGGTGATGTTAAAGATCCATGGCACTTATCGAAAAGAGTAGGGGAATTTCCCCGGTGTCCTGGACAAATTTCCCTCATTCACTAAAAATACCACCAACAGCTTAACCTGGTTCTAAGTCAGTTGGCATTCATCTGTATCCCCCTCCCCGGGTCGTGCCTGAAAATAGGCAGGAATTGTCTAGTGCACTTACCCGGTCAACAAAAACTAAATAAATAAATAAAATAAAAATTAAAAGGGTAGTCAGTGTTACCACTAGTTCTCCCTTTAATTCTTTTAGAATTCTGGGGTGAATCCCATAAGTCCTCATTGCTTTGTCCACCTTCAGTTTTAGGAGTTCTTTCAGGACCCTTTCTTCTGTGAATGGACTAGTACTGACCCCCTATCCAGTGAGCTTCTGTTATTTGGTTTAGGTACCTCCTCCTCCTCTTCTTTTGTGAATACTGAGCACACAGATTTGTTCAGGGAGGCAGTATAGTGCAGTGGTCTAAGGCTCTGAGCAGCAAATCTGGAGAACTGGGTTTGAATCCCACAGCCCCCACTTGCATACTGTGTGACCCTGAGCAAGTCACTTAACTTCCCTGTGCTCCCAGGTCGCACCTGTAAACAAGCTTTCAGCTTAGTATGCTGCTACTCCTGGTTAAACAATTGAAAAAAAAAAAAAACAGATTTGTTCAGTATCTCTGCTTTTTCACTGCCACCCTCTGCCCAACCACCCCACCCACCCTTTATTAAGCTACATTATCCCTTCCCTGGTCTTTCTTCACTCACTAATGTACCTATGGCAGTAAAGCCTAGAGGTTAGAGTAATGAGCTGTGAACGAGCTTGGTACATTCAGCAGATCAGACCTGGGTCTGAATCTCACAACCTCCACTTGCATACTGTGTGACTATGAGCAAGTCATTTAACTGCCCAGTGCTCCCAGGTCGCCCCTGAAAAACAAGCACTTGGGCCTGGTGGACCTTACCAGTTACCAAACACTAAAATAAAAAAATAAATATAAAAGGTTTTATCCCCTCTCTTAACTGAGTTGGCTATCTTTCCCTCAGTTTGGGCCTTTGCTATTCTGACTGCCTTCCCCGCTTCCTTCTGCTTTAACTGGTACAGCTCTCTGTCCTGCAAATTTTGTGTTTCCTTATACTTCCTGAATGCTATCTTTTTCTCCCTAACCTTCCCCACCACCTCTTTTTAGAACCATGGTGCTTTTTTCCTTCATTTTGTTTTGTTTATTTGCTTCACACAAAGGCTTGTTGCCTCTGTGATGGCAGCTTTGATTTTTCCCCATTGTTCCTCCACTCCACCGTCTTGCCCATGTGCTATTTCTGAGGCACTTCACCATTTTGCCAAAGTCAGCCCTCCTAAAGTCCAATACCCTCACCTTTGTATGACTTGACTCTATGGCTGTATTTATTGTGAACCACACTGCTCGGTGGTCGCCTGTTCCCAGATAGCTACCCACCTCTAAATCCGAGATCCTCTCTCCGTCCCTATTTGAAAGTACCAGGTCTAATATTGCTCCCTCCCAAGTGGGTTCCAACACTATGTGTCCGAGGCATGCCCCCTGTAAGGCATCAAGAATTACCCTGCTCTTGGATGCGGCTGCAGCAAAGGTGCTCCAGTTAACATCTGGCATATTCAGGTCCCCCATCAACAATCTTTCTCCCTTTTCTGCCATTCTAAGGATGCCTTCTATCATTTCCTTGTCCATTTCCTTCCCGAGACGGGGGTCTGTATATAACCCCCATACGGACTGTGGTGCCATTTCCTGTCTCCAGGGTGACTCATAGTGCCTCCTCTTCTCCCCTCCCTGTTTACCTTTTAGTTCTGTTGCTTTGATCCCTTCCCTTACATAAAGAGCTACTCCTCCTCCTCCTCTTTTACCCTCCCTGTCTCTCCTGTAGATGGTGTACCCTGGTATGCTGATATCCCAGTCATGGTTCTCTGTGTACCATATTTCTGTGACTGCCACGATATCCAGGTGTCCCTCTTCCATCAAGGCCACTAGTTCAGATAGCTTGTTACCCAGACTACGTGCATTAGTACTCATCGCCCTCCATTTTTTTATGGCCTTACCTCTTAACCCAATCCTTGTCCTTACTGTCTCTGCCTTTTTCTCCACTGACCCCTGCCCTTCTCCCCATTGACTTTTCTACCTTAGTGTTTGTCTCACTAACTACTCTGTTTTGTGGGTAGGTGGGCTGGGATGTCCATGCTTCTTTTCAGTGCCCCCCTTCACTAATTTAAATGCTTGCTAATGAAGCATTTAAACCTATCATCTAGAATCCTGGTTCCCCTCCTGGTCAGATGCAGACCGTCCCACCAGTATAGGCTTGCATGCCTCCAGGTGGACCCCCAGTCCCCAATGAAGCCAAAACCCTGAGCTCCGCACCAGTTTTTCAACCACTCATTGAATCACATGGTGCACAGCACCCTATCCTCACCCATGCCACAGACAGGCAGCACCTCCAAGAAGGTTACCATGCGTGCTACTTGTCTAAGGCCCCTTCCCAACCCTACAAATTACTCCTGCACTGCTCTGATCCCATTCCCAGCCAGGTCATTTGTCCCTAGGTGGACAATAACGTATCCAGCTCCCTCTCCCATGCAGCTGCTCCCATTATCCTGAGGATTCGCTTCCTGTCCCTCCCAGCCATAGCATCGGGCAGGCACCTTACCTCCCGTTCTACCCTCCTACTGATAAGAGTCTCCCACCAGGAGTCGTTTCTTTCCCCTGTGGGGTCTCATGCCACCCTCCTCAGGTCTCCTATGAGGAGGTTCCCAGCATCCTCCTTGGTCTCCACTGTGAGTGCCTCCACAGAGGAACCACACTCCGCCAGAATGGTGTATGAGTTGTGGAGAGGTACAACTGGAGGGATGTGCCTCTGCTCCACCACCCTCACCCTCCCAGAGCCCACCATGGTCATCCAACTGCTCCACTTTCTTGACAACCTCTGAGGCAGCAGTGGTGACCCTGGTGGTCCCTGGGTGGGGGAGGAGGTTTCTCGAATCCTCGCCAGGTCAGCCTGGAGACGGATAACCTCCTCCCTCAGACGAGAGAGGTGTCTGTAAATAGGGCAGCATCGCAGCCTCCAGAACGTCTCCCGAAAGACTGCCACCCCACAGCCAGTGCATTGCACCACTCCCCATGTCTCTCTCCCTTCGGGTTTAGTTTTTTTTCCCCCTTTTTGTTAGTGTGTGTGAGCATGTGCGTGCATCTACCCCTTCCCTATGCAGCATGCTGGGCTGTTAAGATTATTTATTTATTTGCTTTTGGTAACCGTGTGAGTGCACTAGGCATAAGGATGCCTATTTTCAGGCACAACCCGAGATAATACAAGTCAAATACAATGAACAACAACAACAACAATGTGACACAGCACATAACATAGGTGATACAACGTGAAGGTGTCAGAAATACAAACAACTTAGCGAATCAGTGAAGTACATAGTTGGACCAGGTCAAAATATAAACAATACAGTGAGATATTCAGAAAAAACAAGTGCAAGAAGTACAGAGTTGGTCTAGTGGGTTGTAATGTACTGTATATAGTAAGTGCTGTTGCGAGGACTATGCACCCAGAAAGAGCAGAGGGGAGAGGGTACAGAGAGGGAGGGGAAGATGAAAGCAAGGGAGGAAGGGTTGAAAGTACAGTGTGATATAGCAAGGATAAGAACATAAGGTGGCTGGAAGCATGTGCAGGGATTTGATGCATGTAGATATTCATGGTGGACAGGTGGATGTGCTTTGTCCTTTTGGGGACGTGATGTCAGAACCTCTGGTGTAAAGTAAATGATGCGCTGGGGGGGGGGGGCACGGTTGGCAGGACCAAGCCTGTGCCCTCCAGAAACAATCAGCAATGGTTCTGACCCACCACCCCGGTGAGTGTTTTCCTTCCTTTCTGCAAGACAATCTGCACAACAATTTAAAACAAAATATGCCCTGTAAAAACAATTTCAGAGAAAAATAAAACAGTAAACTGTACAACCTGTAACCACAAATAATAAAACCGTAAGCACAAAATAGTAACTCAACAGTAACTCTGCTTAGCCAAAAGAAGCCATAATGTTTTTCCTTGCTCTGTTAATGTTGCTCCTTGCTCTATCCTTTCAAGCAAACCCTAAAAGAAAAGAGCTCACGTGAAGCGAGGTGCTTTATGCCAGCAAACCTAGTCCTCACCACAACACACCAACCTGACCTTTTAAATATTCCTTCTGTTGGAAAGTACTAAGCCTCTGCCAGCTCCACCCCCTTCCCCAAAGTTACACTACTAATCTCTGGAAGAGCTGTGGAAGAAAAGCAATTAGCTCCTTCAATGTGAGAAAGACTGCAATACCTTTAAGCCCAAAACAAAAACCTGTAAGCACAAAACAAAATAGTAACAAAACAGTAGCTTTGTTTAGCCTAAAAACATCAAGATGTAAAACCTGTAAGCACAAAACAGTAACAAAACCTGTAAGCAGAACCTGTAACAATTTAACAGAAAATATACCTTGCAAAACAAAAAACAATTTTTTTTTTTTTTTTTACACTTTCTGTTTATTCCCCCTCCTACTCCATGCCTGCTCCTCTCATCTGGGCTCCCAATGCGAACACTCAGTTTGTGCCGAACAAGACACTTTCCACTCCCACAGGCACCAGCCCCCATCTAACTTCAAGGACTCTGATTGCCCCAAGTGGGGCGGAGGAGTCCCCTTTCCTGTCCTTACCTTAGGTGGAGTGGGCACTCTGCTGAGCTTCTCCCCCAATCTCTCCGGTCACAGACACCAGGACCCGTCTTCAGGAGCCAACGTGGAGCTTTTCTCATTTTTCTGGTCCCACCCCCTGCAGACGTCAGCATGCAGAGAGGGACCAAGGAGACTAAGGCACACTGAGATGTGCCTTCACTCTGGACCCGCAGCCGATATCCGCCCCTCCCCGAGACTACTGCTCCCCTGGCTGCAACCCCACCCGTGGTCACCAAGGTGGCGGTATAGCAGCGGGAAATGCAGCCCTCCCTCCCCAGAGAAGGACAGTAACCCTCCGGGCACTTGATCCTTCTCCCCCGGCCTGCTCTCCAGCAGCCCAGGCTCGCTACTGAACCCGGGTCACTGGCGTCGCAAGCGGTAGCATTACTTCTGCGCTGGTGGGCCAGCGTAAACAAAAAACTATTTGAATCAGAGACAAATAAAGCAGTAATCTGTAAACACAAACAGTAACAAACCTTTAAGCACACCCTGTAACACTGTAGCACAAAATATACCTTGCAAAAAAACAATTTCAGAGAAAAAAAAAAGGTAGTAAATTGTACAACCTGTAAGCACAAAACAAATTAGTAACACAACAGTAACTCTGCTTAGCCAAAAGAAGCCACAATGTTTCTCCTTGCTCTATCCTTTCATGCAAACCCTAGAAGAGCTCAAGTGAAGCTAAGTGCGTTATGCCAGCAAACCTAGTCTTCACCAAGAGCGAGAGATGGGGCAAACAAAATGCCTGCTGTAAGAGGGCTTTATCCTCGATAGGATGATGAAGTACTTCCCAGGGCAATCCTTCCCTTTCCATGTGGGATAAGGCAAGTTATCCCTATGGGGCCAAATAAGGGCCCCACATACTCTCAGAAAGGGCAAGCTTATCCACTGCTTGACAGGAGAGGCACTCATAACCTGCCAGTTTGTGCATGTTGTCCTCCTCTAATTCAAGTTTCAAAAATGAATAGGACTGGTACAGATGGGTCATCAGAAGCAAAGGCGGCCCCACTGTGCTGAAATTCAGTCAGAGGTTGTCGGACAATGTGCAAGTTTATTACAGGGCAGCCCAGATGGACGAAAACCTTTGTCCTCAGCTGTCTATGAATGTATCTATAATCTGTGTATTTTGAAGGCAGCAAACTGGATTTTGATCTGGGCAGCAGTAAAACCAATAATTTATTCACAAAGTTTACTAATAATGCTGTTCTAACTGAATTTCAAGCTGCACTCATGAAAAAAACGAAGCAACACAAGTGCATCACGGGCTTCCTTCTGTTAAAGGAAATGGTGCCTCTTCTTGTTATAGTTACGCTTTTTAGTCTTGACAGGTTAAATGCAAGACTGCTACATAAACACCTCTAACCCAGACACTACACAGAAATTAATTGATGACAAATCTGACATGAATCCTATTAACCTTACTGTCAACACAGACTATAATAATAAATCCCAATGTGCTGTGAGAAGAGAACTGAAGAGTTCAACGCCTCAAGGAACAATGACAAAACAATATCAAGTCACATTTTGGCTTATGTTATGTACCTTGGGACCCATTTTCAGAGCCATCCAGTTGCGTCGCACAGACAATAGTGGTGCACGCAAGATAGCACCCAGCCAGCAGGAGGCAACATTCAAACAGACAGCGTGCCCTATCCAGGGTGCTCTGCCTGTATGAATATGGTGCAGACTATGCACAATGGTAACCCCCTTCCCCTTGCTGGCAACAGACTCCCAGGACTAAAGGAGAGAGCTTGTCCCAAATGGGATGGTGCCATTACACCTAGGAGCCACATTCAGTGGCCGGAACACTAATGGCAACATATGGCATGCAAGGCTCTAAGGGATCTTTTGCATGCCGTTATATGGCCATCAGTGGGTCTGCACAATGCCTCCGCAAACAAATGCAGAGCCTCGGTCGGTCCAATCCCCCATCCCCAAGTAACTCATTGACAGCACACACCCACCTCCTAGATGCCCCACAGAATTGCAGAATATTTACACTACCCGTTCATGGTTGTCAAGCAGTCCGTCCGTCCCGTCTGTCCCCCCCCCCCCCCGATGCCCAGCCGTATGCAGAATTATGAAATGTGACTAAAAAAATTCAGAAAACTGATTTGGTCAAGGAGCATGAAACCCAATGCTGATATCTCAGCACAACAGCACTGGAAGAAGTTCCATTACCTGCTTGACCTCTTTACCCAGTGAATCGTTACACTGGTATAGCTTCATCCAAGATACACCCACCAAGCATGGCTGCCCTGTCCTGGCATCAATTTTGTAACTACTGTATAAACAACAAATGCAGCCCCAACTCCCACTCATACAGCCCTAACCTTGATTCCCTTACCTCAAACTGTACAGCTAGCGGGGTAGTATTTATTTCATGTTCCCTCACAGACTCCTATCTATACTCTGCTGCACTTGTTGCCACACACTGCCACACATTGTGTTTATTTTTAATTTTTGTTAATTTATATTAATTTTTCTCTCTCTGTATTTCCGACCTGCCCCTTCAGTCATCCGCCTTGTCACCCACCAGCCATCCCCGGGAAATAACTCACTCCCTGCCCCCTCCATGGATGACCCCCCCAAAGGGAAGGGCTGCCTGGAGGTCACCCCTTTTACCCCCAAACAGAGCTGAAGCGTCAGTGGGGGAGAAAACAAAAAAATTTATATACCTGTAAATTTTCTTCCTCCGACGGCTGGTCTCCGGGTTTCCATACAAATGGGCTGTACCTCCTGATGCAGATATGCAGCCAGGAACGAAGCACTGCAGTTGGGGATATCCAGCCCTCCACTTCCTGTTCCCACCAGTTCTTCCAAAAGCAGTCCAAATGTGGCAATACTATCTGAACTTGGAAACAAAACACACGAAAATTAAGCCATTCATGGCCAATTGGCCAACTTTATACATTCTGGGACGGAAGCAGAAGCCCAGACACCAGCTGTCAAAGAAAGAAAATTTACAGGTATTTAAATTTAGTTCTCTCTCTCTCCTAAGTTGGTCTCCAGGCTTTCATACAAATGGGATCTACAAAAGCAGTACATCCCCAGATATCCCGGGTGGGAAGAATATAAGTGCCCCTAAGACTCCACCACCGCCTGAAGAACTCAGTGGCCAAAGGACACCTCCGCCAAGACAATCACATCCAGTTTGCAGAATTATGTGAATAGATGACCATGTGGCCACCCTGCACAGTTCTGCTGGAGATGCCTCTCTGAAGTCCGCCCAGGAAGTGGCCACAGCCCAGGTAGAATGGGCCATCACTGGGCTAAGCAGGGTTACTCCAGCCTGATCATAAGCAGTAGCGATGACAGAACAGATTCATCTGGCTATAGAGTCCTGTGAAGCTTTTTTTGCCCATATTTTGACCTGAAGTTAGAATGAACTGAAAGTTTTTCAAATAGAATCCGTTCTTTTACTACACATTTTCGGTGCTCTTCTTGGATCCAGTGTGTGAAATTCCCTTTCCTTTTCATTTTTTTGGGTGTGGGCAAAAGGAAGGCAGAATCAACTCCTGGTTGTAGTGGAATGGAGACATAACTTTTGGCAACAAATCTGGATCTGTTCGGGGCACCACAGAGTCCTGATGAAACACAGTATACGGCTCTTTGGTGGATAAGGCTCCTAGCTCACTGATTCTCCTGGTTGAAGTAACAGCGATGAGAAAAGTGACCTTCACTGTAAGATGCATGAGGGATGTCTCCTTGAGAGGCTCAAAAGAAGCCTTGGTCAAAGCTTTGAGAACCAGATTAAGCCTCCAATGTGGTACCATTGGTCTGAGTGGAGGAGGGTGCTTTAATGTTGCTGCCCTTAGAAACCTCCTGACATGGGGATGTGAACCCAATGACTCCACTGAGTCCACCAACAAGAACACCACCAGCACAGAAACCTGAACTCGTAAGGTGGCTGGTTGCAGTCCTTTGTCAAATCCATCCTGAAAAAATTACAATAGTACAGGTAATGATATTAGCTAGCTCTGTATGTGTTTGGATTGGAGCCAGAGCAAGAATTTACTCCGAATTCTGTAATATGCTTTAGAGGAAGAGGGGCGATGGGAGTTCACCATCATTTCGTGACAGGAGCTGTGTAGCCTAGCTCTTTGATAGTTTCTCACTCAATCTCCAGGACGATAGGGAGAGGTTGTTCAGACTGGGGGTGCAGTAGCGGACCTGGATGGGCTGATCTGAAAGGTTAGAGGTCGCCGCCTTGAAAGATGAATGAGACGCGGGAACCATGGTCGACGAGGCCATCAGGAACAGACTAGAATCAGTTCTGCCCAGTGAAGAGCCACTTTGTGTAGGACTCTGGGTAGAAGCTATATTGGAGGAAAGGCATACAGGAGACCGAACTGATCCCAGTCTAGGGAAAAGGTGTCCTGAGCCACCGCTAGTTTGTCCTGGGCCAGGGAGCAGAATTGCTTTACCCTGGAGTTTCGCCGGCAGGTGAAAAGATCTATCTGAGGATTGCCCCACTGCTCTGTTAGGATGTGGAAGGCACTGTCTTTCAGCTCCCATTTCCCTGGTAGAACATCTTGGTGACTGAGCCAGTCTGCTGTGAAATGTTCCTGTCATGGAATGTACACTGCCCTTATGCTTGCCTGTTGGTGCTCAGTCTACTGAAAGAGAAGAATGGACTCCTGTAGCATTTTTGAGCTTCTTGTTCCGCCCTGATGGTTGATGTATGCCATCGTTGTTCAACTGTCTGTTAGAATCAGTATGTCCTGATTGAGAACTTGCTGTTCGAAGCGTATCAGGGCTAGGCGTACTGCTCTCATCTCGAGGACGTTTATGCTGTACCTTGTTTCTAACAGTGACCACTTGTCCTGAGCCGACAGCTGATGCAAGTGAGCCCCCCAGCCCCTGAGACTGGCATCGGTCGTGATTCGGATTTGGTGCAGATGGCCAACTTGAGACCCCTCATGACATCTGACCTCTGAGTCCACCACTGGAGGGAGGTTTTTATCCGTTAAGAAACTGGAATCAGTTGGTGCTGGCTGTGTCTGAACTAGGACCACAGCCTGAGCAAGTGTGTTTGAATTGGCTGCATGTGGACTAGGGCCCAAGGGACTGAATCCGCCAGCGATACTAGAGTCCCAATTAGCTGCATGAAGGAGTGAGCAGGCAGCTGAGGAACTGTATGAAACTTCTTGATAAGCTTCAGCAGGTCCCTGAATTTCTCTTCCGGGGAAAAGACCTTGTTGGCTTGAGTCATAAAGTCTGTCCCCAGGTGGTTCAAGGTCTGGCTTGGAGTTGGGGAAAATTTTCCTCCAGTTGATGACAAATCAGTGTGCTGACAGGCACCGGACTACCTTCTCCACTGCTTGTACTGTTTGATCGAGCTGCGGGGCCTTGATAAGAATATCGTCCAAGTTGTATCCCTTAGTTCCGAAGGTGAGCTATGACCACTACTAGCACCTTGGGGCTGAAGAAAGCCCGAATGGCAATGTTTTGAATTGGAAGTGATGCTCCCTCATCTTGAGCCTGAGCTATTGCCTGTGTAGTTCCTGTATGGGAATATGCACACAGGCATCCTGCAGATCGAAGGATGCCAGAACATCCCCTTGTTGCGACTCCCTGATGACAAGGTTTCCATCTTGAAGGGTCTGCTGCGGAAAAAAAGATTCAGGAATTTGAGGACTAGGACTGGCCTGAATCCCCCTGTGCGTTTTGGCACGATGATAAATAGGGAGTATACCCCCCCCAACTGATCTCTGTGGGGGGGATTTGCTCAATAGCCCATGCTTGAAAAAGGTCTGTGATGGCCTGTAACACAGCCTGTCTTTTGGACGGGTTACCTAAAATAGGGGAGGGCACCACATGAGGTAGTGAGGGCTTGGATTCGAATTCTATTAGGTAACCCTTGCTGATGATGTCTAGGACCCATCTGTCCGACGTGGTTTGGACCCATTCCTTGAGAAAAAATGAAAGTCTGCCCCCTATTTGAGGATGGGCCTGGATAACTTCATTGTGACTTCATGTTGTTCCGGTGTCTCTGTACACCACCATGCGGATCTGCCTCTTGAAGTTACACAGTTACGAGTTAACCATGTTCTTTTCCCAGAGAAATTAGAGTTTTGACCCTTGTTGTAACCTCGGTCATGAAAACTGCATTGGGGCCCGAGGACCATGATTTGCCCCAGCCTCATTACTGGGGCATGTGTACCTTAGCTGTCTCCCTTGATTCCTTCACCACCTCTTTCAGAGCTGAGCCAAACAGGAGATTACTTTCATAGGGAGCGCTTACCAAATGGCTCTCCCAAGAGGCATCTGCTTGCCAGACCCAAAACCAGAGGTTGCGGTGAGCCAAAGTTTGATAAAACATGGTTCGAGTGTTGCACCTTGTCACAAACCCGGTCAGCCCTCTAATCCCAAAGTGCCAACCTCTGAGCGTATGATTTGTGAACAGACAAGGTAACCCTCTTGTCTGTTTTGTGGGTTCAAGTCACCTTAGTCTCAAGCTCTGGAGGGATTCAAACTGATAACCTCGTTAGAGTACCCAATTATCAGGCTCAGATAATTCTGTCTTTGGGGGGGCCAGACATCCTTGCCTATGGGCACCCAACCAGGTCTTTCAAATGAACCCTTAGAACTCAATGCAAGACTTTTAGAGAACTCTATCCATTTCCCAGTTTGGTATACAAAAAGCCCATACACAGTGTACTTCTAACCTTTAAAAGCTCCACTTAAAAAGAATTGCCAAGGCACTACAGCAGTTTCGTTTGTGTAAAAAAAAAAAAAAAAAAATATCTTTACTTTAAAAATATCAAAACAGAACAATAATTACAGAACAAATTATATACATCCCAACACATACAGCCTTAAAACAAACTGGAAAAAGTACAGTTCCTACAATACATACACTTAGACTGGTCTAATCTTACTCTTTTTTCGGTGCTGTGATGATTCTCCCTCAGTCAGCTAATATTCTCTTGTGTCTCAGAAATATTTTCTTGTGTCCCTCTGTCAGGTTCTTTCAGCACTTAAAACACACTTCTGAGCCGGCCTTCTCATGAGGTCACTAACTCCACCTAGGTGAATCAAACTCTATATTTTACAATACAGGGTCTCCAAATAAAATATTAAAAAAAAAATTATGAGATGACCTCACTGACTTTCCTCTCCACAGGTTAACTGGTCAGAACTGGTTTGTGCTCTGCTACACACACACACACACACACACACACACACACACACAGTCTTTAGATGTAAGTCACTGTATTCAAATCAGAAGTGTATTTGACTCCTAAACCTCGTCTGGGCCCTGGGTATCTACACATCAAAGGGTATTCATGTAATTCAAGGGTTCCCTTGAAATGTATATTGGACCTTGCAGAAACATCTGGGTCCTCCCTGACTCAGACATCAAATCTCTTCAATGTCCATTCTGGCCTCTCTTCGACACTCCTCCCCACAAGTCCTTCCTGGCAAATATGCAAATCAAAGGATCTCCCTGAGGGCATAATGAATGGGTAATCTTATTTCCTGGGATGAAAGCAAACTGACAAGGTAATTGCACCCCAGATCTCTGCAGTTTAAAATACCTCCTGTCCTTTGAACTTATCCTTGGGGGGTCTTGATGTGTCAGTTCCAGTAAGACAGCTTTTTCCTTGAACTGACCTTTCCCTTCACATATTTTATATGCAATAACAAAAATTAATACAGCACTCGATCACTCAGAGCTGGCTGTCTACGTCACACACCTAACCGCCTCCTCCAATATATCTGCTACATAAGCCAATGCCAAACCCATTGATTGTAGCTGATGAATAAATAGCCTTGTTCTTCTCTGGGTCCTCAGTGAATTGAAAAGCTAATTCTGAGGCCCAGGACAAAGCGGACTGGGACAAAAAAATATTGGCAGCTGTCACCTCGAGAGACGTTGCTGATGCTTGGAAGGCCTCGAGTGAGTCATCCACTTTCCTGTCCACTGGTTCCCTGAGTGATGCCCCTTCCTTGGCTTGGATGACCGTCTTCTTGGTGAGGTTCAGAATCAAAGAGTTGATTCTGGGGCAGTCTAGCCACTTTTCAGATTGTTCCTTGTCAAACTTGAGGCACTTAAGAGATCCGCCAGGGTACTGGATAGGTGCGTTCTGGACCCTGCCATTCCTCCTTTAGCAAGTCCTATATGGCTGGAGGAACAGGGAAGGCTGTGGCCGGTTTGGCGGCAGATGCCAGGCAATAGGCCAGTTTCGGCTGTGATGGAGCCACTGGGGAAGAATAAAGATGAATTTCAGCTACGACCTTCTTGGCGAAAAAGTCTAGGTCCTCCAGGTCAAAGTTTCTGGAAGGGGAGTCATCCGACTCAGAGGAGTCCGGAGTCCACTGGCTCCCCCTCTTCTGGAGAAGAAGAACTGGAGTCTGAGGAGTCCGGGGTAAGGTCCCTGCGATGCTTCCCCTTGCGGGTGCTCCTAGATCTGCTCAGAGAATAAGACCTTTTCTTCCTCATGGCGTGAGGAATACTGATCCTCCTCATCCAAGGATTTGCTTCTGTATCAGGATTTCTTTCTTTTATCGTAGTGATGTGAGGACAGCTGTCCCTCTTCAGACGGGGACGGGGTCCTCTTTCTTTTCATTTTCTTGTGAGGTCGCACATCTGGTGACCCCAGGGGTTGCCAGTCAAAGCATGCAGGGTCCAGTGAAAAGGCCCTATTTAGCTTGCCTATGAGGTCTGGGGCCAGAGAGGGGGTTGTGGACTGCTGGGTCTCCCCTGTGGATGCTGCTCTCTCAGACCAAGTGGCTGCTACTCGCTCAGAACTGTCCGTCTGCTGGCTATCAGTATGACCCCAAGGCATGGGAGGTCTCCGCCATATCCTCCCCAGTTCTAGACGCTGCCTTCTCACAGTTTAGGCAAAGCAAACCTACAAAGGTGATTAGAAGAGGGGATTTGCGACACTGGCATTTTCTGTCCCTGGCAGGCTGGTATGAGACCATGATGGAGAATGGCTCTAATCCGCTTTGATTCGGTGTGCCCCCCCCCCCCGAGGTTTCCTGATAAAACCGGAGGTTGTCTGGAAGAATGCTGAAGCTCCAATGGAACATACTGCTGCTGGCCCTCCAAGGGAAAAAAGCTGAGCTGCTTAAACTGCTGCCTTAGTCCTGATTAGTTAATGCTTTCTTTTGCTCCCTTACTGCTGGGGTGGCCTGCAGCATGGATGAGCAGTTCCATTATGTCCTGAGTAGCACTTCTTGTGAACTGCTGCGCTCATCGACAACAGAACACCGGAACATCGACAAGCGGCTGAATTAGAGCTGCAGGCCCACTGTCGACGAGTGGCTGACAAGAGTTAGGGAGACAGCCATCAACGGGAGAAAAACAGCACTGCCATTGATGAGGAGAGAATCCTCTCAAAGCACTGAGGTGCTATTAACGCCAATCGCCAAAAAAAACGCCACCCGTCAATGAAATCCACCAATCGACAAACTCCAAGGCTAAAATGAACACTGGGTTGAGCCCAGAATCGCAGGAAAAAATCCACGGTAAAGTGAGGCCAGTCTGTGCAGCTTGCAAGGCTGGGACTGGGACCTATGCAGGAGTGCTCTAAAGTGCTGTGTTTCTTCAGCAATCTCAATAAGAAATAAAATTTTGTGACTTACAGTCCGATGTCTTCAGCCCTGCCACGTGGTGACAGACAGAGCTCTGCTGCAGAGTACCTGCTAGTTGGAAGGCAGAAAGTAAACTGGTAGAAACAGGAAGTGCAGGGCTGGATATCCCCAGCTGCAGAGATTAGTTCCTGCCTGCATATCTGCATCAGGAGGTATAGATCTTTTGTATGGAAGCCCGGAGACCAGCTTAGGAGAGAAAAGAAGCCCTGCTCATCTTGGAGGGTTTTTTTGGGGGCGGGCTCAGTCACTTGTGCACCATGCAGGCCTGAGAACACTGCTGACCTAAAGTATGTCACATGGAACTCTACGTTCACTTTACTCTCTGTACCTACAATTTTTGTATTTATGTAATCTGTGCCAGCTCTATAATCAAATGTTGTTCGACTGACTTGCTACTGTGTTCTGTACTGTTATTTCTCCTCTGTTCCCCTCCCTCAGGTCGTTTCTGGAAGCGAGACTTGACTCGCTGTGCCTCACCCAGTCACCAATTTTCAAACAATAAAAAATGGAGGGAGGAAATCAACAGCAGTGGTGCTATGTCCCCAGACTGCTATTCATGGCACACTGAGGAGGAGATAATTTTGAATTAGAAAAATGTTGTAATGTTGCAGAGTTCTGATTAAAACTAAGATCAATATCAACAATATTGTTGGAGCACCTGTAAATGACTGCATTGTCTGCATAAAGCAGTTTTTTTTTTGTTTTTTTTTTAGAGGTGCCACGGTACAGAGCTAGGGAGCTAATTTTCATTTAAAGCCAAGCAACATTGTCACAGGGAGGACTATGACCCCACCCCTTCCCATTTCCCACGAGAGTGCTCCAGTTTCAGGAACTGCAGAAAAGTGTGGTGGTGGTGATGCAGGGTGTCTGTGTGCCCTGTTCAACACCAGCACATTTTTTGGGAATGTTATGGGTGGGGGCCCAGACGCTTTCATGGTGCAATCCTTCAAATGTCATTCCCAACCCAATTCTGTAGCAGAGACCAACTACAAAAATCAGTCCTTACCGACAGAAAGCATTGTCAGAAAAGTTTTAGCATAATAAAGGATTTATTTTATTTTGTATAGGAAAGAATGTTTGTAGCCCTGTAAATCCATAAACACTAGAATCGTTGGCTAATTTAATATCTTATTAGACTAATATTTTATATTTATGATTTTTTTTTTTTTTTATAAATGCGCCTACTCAACTCTGCCTGGTAGGGTATACTATATACAACTTAACGTTAAGACCATAGCCAATGCCACTCCCTGACCAGCAGATTGAGGCAGATTACAGAAACAGCATCCTCACAGGCTTCCCTCCCTGCAGCCTGAACAGGCCACTTCCAAGCCAAGCTCCCCTCCTCCCCAGTGTCTGGTCTGGGGTTTCCCTTGTATGCTATTTTGGTCACTGAAAACAAACAGTGAATATAGGGACAGCACTAACATGAGCCAAAAGGGCAAAAGTTGCAGCATGCCCAGAAATGACCACTCTCCTCTCTGACAATGGGTCCAAAAACCATATCTAAAAGAATGTAAAGTGACGTGAACAAAATCTGCCTCTTTTTTTTTTTTAAACTTTAAAAACGTTTACTGTTACACAATACAGCATACCTTCCTTAGGCAGCAATATCAACAGTAAAGTAAGGCAATAATTCATAACTAGCCAGTCAACATTTTACAGCAAGGAGCCATTATGCCCCTACCCTTGTTACATCACTGGGGGACACCAAAAATACATATACATGCAGTCAAACATAAAATACCAGAAAGCCAGGAATCTGCATAAGCAGGGATGCAGAGAACCTAAAAATAGTTTTCACAGCATCAGACACTCATAAATATAGAACAGAAATGTAAATTATCCCCATATACATACACAGATACAGTCGATAGTTATGCAACTACCCGAGATGTCTGTAGCAAATCCAAATGTTATTTAATACATTTATAGAAATTTAACTCAAGCAGAGACGAAAGATCATGTAATGTTCCTATCAGTAAATTCTGGCAGATACTGAATTCCCCTCATCATTAGAAGAATAGTGACTGTAATGGGATATTAATTAAAGGTATTTTCCGAGATTTGGGTATGCCTTACTTGTTCCTGTAGCTCATGTCAATGAAAGTCTCAGGCTGTACATCTGATAATTTTCTGTGCACTCTTTAAGTGGAAACGACTGTATATGGTTCCTCTGAGATAGCCAGCCGAGCCCTTTCACTTCCCAGTCGATCAATCCGTCCCCACCCTCAGGGCGCCCCCATTAAAGTCTAAAGGGGTGACTTTTAAAAACAATTAATAATGGCCATTTGGAGATTAATCAAGGGCAACAGTCAACTAAAGTCCTGGTAAATTGACCAGTGCCCTTGATTAATCTTCAAATGGTCATGCTTATTATCATTAACAATAGTACGCTAGTAAAATTATAAAATGTACAGCTTTAGACTTTCGTTGACATAAGCTACAAGGTCAAGAAGGGCAAACCAGAATTATAGAATCTTAGAAAACACTTTATCATTATGAATCCAGAACTGCATATAAGACTAAATGGTACGTAAGTAAGAATAGACTTTCATATTCTTTAAACACCTGATATTCCAGTAACCTAAAAAAGAAAAAACTAGAACAGTTATCGATAACTTTATTCACTTAACTCCACAGCTACAACGATCGTTGTGGAACAGGCTGTCCCAGTCAGAGTCCGCAGCTTTATCGCAGTGTGGTTACCCTGGTGGTGCCAATTTCCTTGCTGCTGGAATAACGGTCTGCTCACCTGAGCCTCCTCAGCACCATGAGGCAATGCCATTTCCCCCCAGTACAGTACAATCCCAACATTATCTGCGAGGGAATGCCAAGCCAAGCTCTCCCCCACACACACACACACACACACACACACACACACACACACACACACACCAACTTTCAGCTCAGTTCCATCAAATGTGCCTTATTGGGGTAAAAATGTAACAGATAGCACAAACGTTCAATTTAGGAGAGAACAGATCTTTCCTATGTGAAAGAGAAAGTCCCCTCAACCTATTTTTTGTATACCTGTGTAGTCTGTAGGCATGAACAAAGATTCCCTCTCTTGCAGCCCCCTAATTTCATCCTAAATGTAAATATAAAATGAGGTTGCTTCACTCTGTTTTGCCCTGGTGTGAAAACCTTTTGTCTCCATTACAGAGATCATGACCTTACTCACGCAAGGCATCATGGGAGTTGGTTCTCTACATTTGATGCTGTGCCACAAGGGAGGGGTACTGATCACCTTGCTGGATTTCTTTTAACATTCGGGGATGGACTAAGGTTTTGGGGGTAAATTGGTGGACTATGTACAGAGGGATTGTGACAACAGGTGGAGAGAGACCGGGGTGGGGGAGGGGGTAGTCATTCATGGGCAGACTACATGGATCACAGATCCCCATCTGCAGACACCTTCTACGTTTTTATGTTTTCAATGTCTCCACAGCATTTCTACAAGAAATGCATCTTTCTGAAGAGCATTGTACCTTAATGCATAGGGAATGGGTGGGACAGGTTTTTGGAGCTGGGAATCGCTCAAAAAGCATGGGTGTTTTAGTTATATTTGCCAAGTCCATCAATCCTGGCGGCCATTTCTTAGTATTAAATGGAAAGCTGGGAGAGGAGTATTTCACTTTTGTTAACTCATTATTACCTGGTCGGCCATTTTGTGTCAGGTAAACAATGGATAGTTCGGACTTCATACGTAACTATTGGAGGTAATGTTAATGTATACGGTCCCACCACCCCGATGATGAAATATTCAATATTATATATGCAAAAATTAATAATCATATGAACACTATGGTTATAACAGCAGGGGATACTAATGCCATTATTAATCCTTCACTAGATAAATCCGGATTCAGATCATACTGCTCTAAAGCAGATGAAAGATTTGACAGACTTCATATCTAGCGCTAATCTAGTAGATGTATGGAGAATGCTGAATCCTCAAGTTAAAGAGTACACATTTTGGTCTCAATGTCACATGTCTGGATCCAGAATTGACTACATTTTTGTCCCATGGAAGCTCAAAAGACAGGTAAATTACATGGAAATTAAACCAAATGTTATATCAGATCATTCTCCTGTAGTCCTTAATTTCTCTCGGTCACAGAACTTTGAGAAAATCTAAAAGATGGAGAATCAATTATTTTTTATTGAATGATTCTCAAATAACAGTTAAAATTTGAGATAATATGTCTGAATTTCTTGCATTTAATGGCATTCTTGGGGGACTTTATGGGACTCACCGAGGTGCTGGTTGAGGGGGGTTCTCATTGGTATATGCTCTGTTCAAAAGAAACAGCAGCTCAAAATCCAAACAGACTTATTACAAAGGATCAATGATCTAGAAAAGACACTTTCTGCCTCAGATTCTAAAGTATGGGACACATGGTCCAAACTGAAAACATTACAATTCAAACTATTGTGCAAGAGGCAGAATTTGCGATTCGGAAAGCAAAAATCAATTACATTGATTCAGGGCCTAAGGCTTCCAAGATCTTAGCGATCAGGTTAAAACAGAACTGCTCCACAACCAGCACTGCAGCTATTCAAAACCAAGATTCTATTAGAATCATGATGGGTTACAGGCAAATTAATGAAGAATTTTACAACTTTTACCAAACATTTTATGGAGCAGACACATAGGTACTCTGTCGGGGTTCTGTGATAATGTAATAATCCCTAAAGTGGCCCAAACAGATAAGGCTCAAGCTTGACTCTAAAATTACAGAAAATGAGATAACTGAGTCAATCAATGCATTAAAAAAGAATAAAGCACCTGGTCCAGATGGCTACTCCTCCAATTTCTATCATACATTTTCAAAAGAGCTTGCACCACTTTCAAAAGAAATGTTTAATGATGCACTAAATAAGGGGTCACCTATCATGTGACCAGACTCGTGGTCTGATAACACTGATACAGAAACCTGAGAAAGACCCACAAAACTGTAATAGTAATCACCCCATCTCATTAATAAATACAGACATCAAAATATTAGCTAAAATTTTATCTAACAGATTGAAAAAATAATTCCCTACTTGAAGTGATTTAGTCACATTCCGCAAATACCCGTTTCACATTGTATGCAATTGCCACCCATGCTTCAGATACTGAAGCTGCAATTTGTTTTGTACACAAATAAGTCAGTCTTTTTTTTTTTTTTGTACGTTTTTGTTTCTACACAACCTCCAGTTTTCTGTGTGCGGCCACCCCCCCAGAATGATGTAATGCACGAGTACTGTCAATGTTTTACATACAGCAACAAGGTATCCTGGGTAAATTATAAAGTTGACTTAAATGTTTGTTACTCAGAGGTGCAGTCCCTTATTTTGGTAGTGGGGACTACAGAATAGCACCTAATATGTAGACATATAACCTAGTTCTAGACAAGCTTGAAGAAGCTAAGTACAGGTCGCATCTGGAAACGAGCGGTCCCCGCTCAGTATGCTTATCTGGCAAATCTCTTAAATAAATAAATAAATGTGCGCACATGGGCAGACTAGGTGGGCCGTAGACCCTTATCTGCTGTCAACATCTATGTATTTATGTGTATGTATGTAGCAAGGCATTCTGGGTACAATGCATAGCTGATTTTCTGTCTCTCTTATCAAAGTGCAGTCTCCTATGTCGGTAGTGTCTGTAGAAAAGTTTCTGGAAAACTTTTTTTGTGATGCAGACAGGCCAAAAAGATAATCTGCCAGTCTGTGTAGATGTTGTTTGACTTTTACTGCCAGCTGGTGAAGCGACAGGTCTGAAGGGGCAGCTCATGTCAGAATGTGGGAGCGTGATGACACTATTCTCTGTTTATGTTATAGGGCCTGAATGACTATAAGTAGTTTGGGAGTGTAATTATGGGTCAGACTACTTTTCTTTTTCTTTGGCGTCCAGCTTCTGCTGTGAGTTCAAAATAGTGAAAGAAAAAGGATGTCTGCAATACCAACCAAGACTGACTAACAGAGGTCTCTGTTTCAACACAGTGTTTAAAATTCCCTTGCATGATGTCACAGTTTGGGTTGTAGCACTGAGGAAAAAGGGGCAGGGTTATTCAAATGAAGCAGAGCACAGAAATAAAAGTTTTTTTTTTCATGAAAAACAGCACTTTTTGGCAGTTTGAAAGGTTGGAGATTGATTCACAACTCCTGCAAGTTACTACTCCCATTTGCTGCGGCAAACATGAGAATTTCATCACAGCAGACGGGTTTCATGAGAGAGAGGATTTCTACACCATGTGGTCCATAATCACTGGATGCAGAGAAAGCATTTGATCGCATTCTCTGGTCCCACATCTTTAAGGTTTTGAACCTTTATCAATTCCCTGACACATTTATTAAATGGATTTGGGTTTTGTACAACAACCTCACTTCAGCAGTTACTACCAACGGCATGGTTTCTCCTTACTTTAAGGTTACAAGAGGTACACGGCAGGGATGCCCACTCTCACCCATGTTATTTAATTTGACAATAGATACTCTGGTGAGAAAGATTTATGCAGACAATATAATCAAAGGTGCCACAATTAGCAGTCAAGAAATTCGTACTTCAGTTTATGAAGATGATCTGCTCATATCTCTCAGACCCAGACAGATCTATACCGCAAATTTTAAAAACACCCCACATATTTGGCAAATTATCCGATTATAAAACTAGACACTGAGAAAACAGAGGATAACGCCCAAGAAATGGTGGTTAACCATGGTGTAATCACCTTGAGCAGTTGTCATAACAACTGAATAAACCTCGAGAGCACAGCTCGAGAGGTTTACAGTTGTCATGACAACTGCGAGAGGTGCTTACACCTGTGGTTAACCACCATTTCTTAGGCATTGTCTTTTATAGTGTATGGGACCATGCACTACAATAAAATGCCAAGTTAAATTTCAGTTTCCCTTAGAACACGTTAAGGAAACTCACAAAAGCGCTTAGAAACTCATTGAGTCGCTTTTCGTTAGGCTGTAACATTTATTGCTCACATCTCAATACATCTACTTCATACTGCTAGGATATGCTAATATTTATGATTTATTAGTGCTTTAGTCTAAAAAAAAAAAGAGTTTTAAGATGTGGAAAGTCTTTCAGGCCGATTGTCGCTTTTCAGTTGGTCGGCAAGGAACACGCGACTCCGCATCAACGTCATCATGGCATGTTGGATGTGCGAGGAGGACATGCAGCTGCACGGAGGACTTTCAACGGTAACCCAATGTTGGAAGCTAAAAAAAACATTTTTTAAATCTGGAAAGCCTCGTGGTTCAGCACTGTATATAGTGAGTGGACATTACGACATGTTGTGCTGTGCTTTACCAACGGAATGGTCAGAATTTGTGATGCTTTGAATTTTTCATTAACGACATTCTGATTGCAGAATGTAGAGGGACTTGTCATTCTGTCCTGTAATCCCATCGATGTGACGTCCAAACGGAGGATTTACAGGCCACAGACGTCACATCGATGGGATTATCAGATTATTACAATGCTGATTTCAATGCATAATAAAGGCTCCCCATACATTATATATAGAGGATAATGTATGGTCCTCTACCGTTAACAGGTTTGTTAACAGTCGAGAGGTTGCCAGGGTGACCATGTAAACCTCGAGAGCAAAGCTCGAGAGGTTTACGCCACCATGGCAACCTCAAGACGGTTAACGATAGAGGGACCAAACATTATATTTTATAATGTATGGTCCCAATTAACTACCAAAACAAACTACTATGGCTTACTTTTAGCCCCACCGCAGACATTCTGGGTCATTTTCTGGCCACTGCGCTGGTTTCAGGAATGCCGGTGCCCGTGCGCTAGATCGCGGTACACGCATGCAGATGGGCTCCGTTTGTAATCCATCGCTATAGCGTGCTGGCGAGTTTATAACCATTTACGTCACAGCGATGGGATTATCGAGACATAATTTTGCCGCTTTTTAGCGGTAATAAGAGCGCGCCATACATTATATACTTCTTACCACTTAACAGATTATGTATCAAGGAAGACATTTTAAAACAGAGATTATCTTGTGGGTGAAGATGTATAAAACCATAACACAAACAATTTCCAAAAATTTTGCCTCAAGCTTATAAACTAGAATCAATGACAAAATGAAACAAACTATCTCTACGGACTTGGAGTAGACTAGATGCCATGAAAATTAATATTCTTCCAAGAATCCTATATGTTTTTGTTATGCTTCCTTGCCACATAAAGAAGTGGATAGAGGGCCTCAATTCAGATCTCTCCAGATTTATTTGGGGTTACTAAAACATTAGGCTGGTTTATCATAAGCTTTTAAGGAATGAAGACAAAGGTGGTCTGAAGGCAGTAGATTTATATTATTTAACAGTTAGGTTTTTGCAACTTTCAAAATGGCTAACCTTCACCACTGAGGATAACTGCATCCCAGAATTCAAACTGAAATGAGGCTTGCTACATCCGAAGGGACAGACCTCCAATTTCATAATCTACGAAAAAAAAGTTAAAATATACAACTCCAGAGTCATTTCGGACTCTTTAAAAAGTACTTAGATATGTTAAATCCCTTATACACCTGGACCTTCCTAACTCCAAAATGCAACCAATGTGTAATAGCACAAATATTTACAGATGTTGGGGTTACTCTGAGCAATGTTGAATGGTATCAGAAAGTTGTGATCCGAATCCAAGACATCTTTAACTTAAATAATTTCATAACCTTTCACAGCTTAATAGAAAATAGAAATTTAAATACCTGTAAATTTTCTTTCTCTGACTGCCATCAAAAATAACTGAATTTCATCAATAAGTTATGTCTTTGGAGGTAAATCGCTCAATAGTACTACAGAATAGCAACTAAGAATGTGCTGCAATACAGAGTCCAAGAGTTGCATGAAAGCTGTAAACACCAAAGGTTATATAGTTACCCAGTCTCTTGTTTTCTATAAAAGGAAATGAGGTAGTCATGCTTAATGCAAAATGTAATACCACAAAGATATCAGCTAAACAGGATTACTGCTCTACTTAATTTGGACTGTAAGCAGGCTGTCTAGCAGGAAACAAGCTAAAAGTAACAGAAATGTTAAGCATGGGGAAAAATCAGAAAAAAAAAAAAAAAAAACACACCACCACCACATTGCCCCAAACAAAACAGCTGCTCAAGCAAAAACTGTAGGACTTGCTGTAAAAATAGTCTCTCAAAATAGTCTCCCAAAATAACCCTCACACAGAACGATAGAAGTGCCACCATCATCTTTTCCCTCCGGTTTGAGCTGGGAATGCTCGTCCCTTCATCGCTGAGACAGAACATGCCAGTGAGCCCACTTTAAAGCTTCAGTTTGGTCTGAAACAACAAACACCTTCCTGCCATGTACAATTCACAGGCGGGCTGGAACTAACATGCCATGGCGAGACCTCCGCTTCACGTAACATGTCCCGAATGCCATCAAATCTCTTTTTTCTGACGGACAGCAGAATTGAGTTCGGGATAAAGATAAACCTGGTGGCCATCCTGAAGCAAAGTCAGTTTTCCTTTTTTTAAACTTTCATTTATTTTATTTGGGTTCAAAAAACCATCTGTTTACATGAATTAATAAACTGGTCTCCAAGATCATACATTCAGATACACGTGTCATGAGCTTTTTCTTACATTCTTTGACATCTTTATCTGGATATTAAACAAATTCATCACTTCTAACCAAAGCATAATGGAGAGCTCTACACAAGTAGAGAAAGCTAACGAACACCTCTCCATATCATATTTTGCAGTTAAGTTCCCAGACCGACTCTTAAAGCCCAAGGAAAGTAATATCTTAGAGACATTCCAAGGAAGTATCAAGTAAACAGAAATGAATATCTCTTAAAACTGTGCATAAATCTTACAAATTAAAAAAAAAAAAAAAAAAAAGAAAGAAAGTGAGCGAGTCCTTGTTTCATTTACCCTAGATGTCAGAGGGAGTCAAGGGTAGAAATATCAAACACCTTTCCTTAGGTCCTACCAAATAAAATAAGCGTCCCTCAGCTAGACCATGATGGGTTCCTCCCTCTCCTCTCCCTCCCTTCACTCCAAAGAGTGGTATCTGCTTGAGCCATAACCCCCGCCCACCAGGTCCAGAATTACTGGTCCTGCTTTAACCTCCAACCACGTCCAGTTACCTCTGGAGAAGCTATTCCAGGACTGAAAGTCCCTCCTTTCTTTCTTTATATTCAAAAAAGGGTAGCCATCTTGCATTAAATTTGTCTGTGGATAGCCTTAACTGGGCCGTGATAGCCTCCATTCCTCGAATTGTTTCTATATTTCTAAGCCAGGCTTGCAAGGAACGGGAGAGTACCAGAGTCCAGCTCTGCGTAAGAACTTTAAGGGCTGCTCCAATCAGAATGTAAAAGAGGTATTTTCCTGCGGAGCTCTTGACTTCCTCTGGGGGAGCCCCAAAACCATATTTTCAAATTTTAGTGGAGTAAGGAGGGATAGGATTGAGGTCACCTCCCCAACAATGTTGTTCCTAAAGAGGGTAATTTTTGGGTAGTCCCAAAAGATATGTTAGTGTGACCCTAAAGAGTCACAACCTCTCCGGCATTTGTTAGAGAAGAGCTTATTATAATGAGCAGATATTGTGGGGGTTTTGAAAAAAATGGATGTTAGTTTTCTATCTGAATTCCCTCCATGAGGGTGAGTTGGTGGTTTTATGTACCCCTTGCCAGATGCTTTTGCACTCCTGCTCTTTAAGAGAGAGGTTTGCCTCTGATTCCCACTTCCCCTCCACTATCTGTACTGCCACCACCCCCCTATCTTCCATCAGTATTCTATAAATTTGTGAGATGAATGACCTGGTGTCCCCTGAAATACTTTTCTGATAGGTCAGTATATTAGGGGCAGCGGGTTTCTGAGATACCTCAGTGAGACCAATTGTATTGGAGATATAATGAGAGCATTAATAATTATCTAAAAAAGGTCAGCATTACCCAGATGGAACTCAGCTTGCATTTGTGAAAAAGTTTTCAACTGATCCCCATCTACAAACTGTTTTGGATATTTCAGGCCTAAAGTAACCTATCTAAAGAAACAAGGGTCCCCGGCCGGAGTCGGGGAAAGCTGGAAGAGATGATAGTGGTAAGTATTCCCAAACTGAGCGAATTATATCCCAGTTCTGCCTGGCCTCTAGCCATTGAGACACTGTATGTCGGGTAAAAACATCATGAATATTTTTCAGATCTTTCGGCAGGGTCCTCCACGGAAGAATATTTAAGGGGGTAGGTTCACTATCCCTCTCCTCTATTTCCAACCAGCCATGATGCCTACCTGGTTTCAACATTTTAATGACCAGGAGCACCTGAGCAGCCAGGTAATACTTAGGAAAGTTTTGAAGGCCCATTCCTCCCTTACCCTTCTCCTCAAGTAATATTTCCCATCTAATTCTCTGCCTTTTACCAAGCCATATGAAATCTGATATTTTTTTCCTAAGGTCCTTCCAATCCTTATTTGGGACCTGAATGGGGAGATCAGAAAATAAAAAAAGATACCTAGGTAAAATATTCATTTTGATCACTTCCAGTCTGTTAGTGAGTGTTAGAAAAGCAGGGACCACCTATGGAAGTCTGCTCGGACTTGCTGAGCCAAGACCTCATAATTATGTTTATATATTTGATTAAAGTTTATAGGTATTTGAATCCCAAGATATCATATTTTGTGAGTGACCCATTTGAAGGGGATTTTAACCCTTACTTCAAGTTCCACAGCTGGACCTAATCGGTAATACTTCAGACTTCTGCGTGTTAACCTTAAAGCACGATATATCTTGGGCGGATGACAGGAGTTTCATAAGATGTGGAATAGCAGGTTGAGGGTTACCCATAAATATTAGGGTGTCATCCGTGTATAGGGAGATCTTATGGAGGGTATTTTGAATATCTATGCCTTGAATCTCTGCGTGTTGTCTAACCACCTGAGCCAAAGGCTCCATACTAAGCGCAAAGAGCAGAGGAGACAGACGGCATCCCTGTCGGGTCCCCCTAGTGATGTTAAATGGAGGGGAGATGGTTCCGTTGACCCTCTCTCTGGCCTGTAGATACTGATAAACTCTTATCCATTGAGGGAAGTTACCTTGAAACCCCATTTTATTCAAGACCTCAAAAAGATAGGCCCAATTCAGCCTATCGAAGGCTTTTTCCACAGCGATAAAAAGCACTAGGGCAGGTTTGCCCCTCCTGCCTCCGGAGCTCACAATATTAAGAAGTCGTCTGACATTGTCAAATATATGACGGTGGGGAATAAAACCCGTCTGGTCAGGATAGAGCAACTGCTCTATGTACCTTTGTAGACAGGTAGCCAAAATTTTTGTGAAAATTTTTTGGTCCTGATTGAGTAAGGCTATGGGCCTAAAACATTCACATTGAGTGGTCCCCTTCCCCTGCTTAGGTATAACTGCAATTATAGGATTGCTCCCAACTAGCCGGATCCCTACCCTCCTCCAGACAGGAATTAAACACCTCCGTCAGCAGAGGAGCCAACAGCTCAGCCAGTTCTTTATATATTTCCCCACTGAACTCATCAGGGCCGGGGGTTTTCCCGGAGGATAACTGACGAATAACTTTGAGGGTCTCTTCAGTGGTAATGGGAAGATTCAATTCTGTCATCACCTTCGGAGGTAACCTGGGCAATTTAAGGGTGGCTAGAAAGGCTTGGGTATTTTCCTATAAAGTCAGTTTTCATCGGGCCAGTGCCAAAATAAAGTCCCTGGTTCCAACACAATCCAGGACTATTACAACAGCTCTAGGAGCATCAGGATTATCCAGTCGCCATCTCCAAGTCACTCTTTAAGCTTTCTGAATAACAATGTAGTGGTCGATTAATGGCTGTCCTAATTGCTGCTTAAGCCATTTCTAAAGAGAGAGCCCCAAATGAGCGCCTTCACTCCACTCCGACATACCCCAACCTTTAAGTTAACTGCATTGGCTTGGTTTTCTAATGCCTAAAGACAAGACTTTAGCTGTGTGTTCTCTGACTAAAGTAGCTATAGCACTCAAGGCCGCTTCAGAACACTTGCAGGTCTGCACAGATTCAGTTTTAATTAAGTTTACAGACTGCTGACTATTTGTTATTAAAAGAGTCAAATTTTGGGGGGGGGGGAGAAGGGATAGCTCTGTGGAGCCCTAGCAATGTGTAGTACTTTTTGAGAGCTCTCTGTGAATTTGCCTTTCATTAGCCCTAATCTACCTTTTAGAGGCTTTCATTTTTAATTTCAACCAGATTACTGGATAGCGCGACCCTGAAATAGCCATAATAGGTAATCCGAAGAAAGAGAGACAGACCAGAGGCGGTGTGAAAAGTAAAGGAACTGCTGGGGCCTTGCATTCGGAGGAAACCGTGCAGCCATGCCGAAGCATCTGGTTCAGGAGAAACCATTGATATATTGGGACATAAACTACAAAAGCTAATATAATCAGTGATGGCTTTAAACTCTAAAGTTGACAACTTTAATAGCAGAGTAGTGCTTTTAGAGAATGCTGTCGATGGCTTAAAAGGGGACATGAAAGAAGTTTTAAAACAAGCGGATGCTTCCACAGGAGCCACAGCATTGATGGTGAAGAAAAACCAGCATTTACGAGCACAACTGGAGATGCTTGAGAACCAGTCTATGGCTGCAAATATCCGCATTGTCAGTTTAACTGAAGAATCAGAGGGAGATAACCCCTTAATGTTCGCTAGAGAGCGGCTTTCTGAAAAACTGCTACAATAAGGGGCTGAGGAAATGTGGGAAATCCAGAAGACGTACAGGATTATCCCACGTGGCCGGGTGGTGAACTTGGAGGTGCCACGCACATTTATGTTGCTCACTTCGTGAGTCACGGTGAGAGAGAAAATCTTGAAGCATGCGAGGCAAGGTGCCCCTTTGTTTCAGGACAATGTGCAAATACACTTCTTTCCTGACATCAGTTACGCCACACGGCAACACAGAAAATGTTTTGATGGAGTACATCGGCAGCTTCGGGAGCGCTAGGTGCCTCACACGATGATCTTCTCAGCCCAACTCCAGATTGTCTTTCAGAATAAAATATTTATTTTTACAGATCAAGCGGAAGCAGGTAAATGGGTGGATCACAGGGCCACAGAGCTGCGCACCCAAACAGAAGATTCAGCTGCTGAAAAAGCAAATTTAACTCCTACCTGACTTCCATAAGTGACTTTGGGACTAAAACCTATTACTACGCAAGGATCCCTTAACCTAAATGATATTCTTTATGTTTCGTTCCCTCAATGGTCACTTTGCCTTGTTTTACTATAAGGGGTGGGCAAGCTCTTAATCCATATAGCTCTGGGGTATGTAAGTACACTACCCTTTGTTTCCCTATAGCTGATCTGTTCATTAAGTTGGTTTACTGTTAATAAATAGTTATATACTGACTCTGTAACCTTTTAGGAAATGGGGCTTTGAAGAGCAAAAACATGTTGTGTGCTTACTTAACAGACCTTGTAAAGTCTTATACTGCATACATGTAATTGGGATATTTCATCTCAAATTAGACATGGAACCATTTCATCCCTCAAGGGGGATTACTGGACTATCTGGAATGGAATTTCAGGACAATCCTCTCATTTGTTTATCGCCATGTGGCTTATGGACTTCCTTAAACATCACCTAACAGGACTTAATTTAGGAATTTTATATAGTTTCAAATGAATGTTGTACCACTATATGGCACATGCATGATTATCCTGTATCTCAGAGAAAATGTTTCTCAATGGTGAAATATTTTTATGGTCTGTTTGCTGTATGAAATATTTACTGTCATGTTCATGATAAAAGCTAAAAATAAAGTTTAAAAAAATAAGTAAATAAAAAAATAGAGTCGAATTTTTCCGACAGCTCAGCCATCGTGGAAATAAGGTGATTGATTTTCTGACCAAGACTTCAGTGTTTCATCTCTGGTATCAGGGAGAATGCAGCAGAGGAACAGGCGCAAACACATCACGTGAGCATTTGCCAGTGGGTATTATTGCCACAGTAATGCCCGCTGGTATCTCAATATTTACTGCTTCTGCTATCCCTGAGACAACCACTGAAGAGCAGCATCGCATTCAGTATTCCCCAGCACCACAGCAAGTATGAAAATGCGCCCATGGAAGAGACAAACAAAGAGCACCCCCACAGACGTTGTGATCTCGACGCAGCTAAAGAAAAGCAAAGCAGACACAGAAATTGTCAACTGTACCTGAAAGCACGGTACAAGCGACTTTGTAGTGCGAGTACCGCATCTGTACCAAAGCAATCTGCGGAGCTCAGACGTTGCTAAAATATGCAAAGCAGATGCTTCTGAAAGTGAGTATTACCAATGGCCAGCGATAACAGAATATTACAAGTGAAATAAAAAGATTTTAGTTGCAAAGTTATGAAAACAAAACACACCATTGGAGTAATGATTCTCTAGGCTTTCAATGAGAAACCTATAAATAGCAGTGAAGAAAAACACCACTATATAAAGAAATATAGCTGGCAAGAAATGAGCAGTGCTCAATATTTTTAATTGAAAATGATGATTTCTGTAACAGTCTATCTCTTTCTGTATAATATATCACACTTAAGAAGAAAACACTACCTATTACCACAGTGCCCTTGTTACAAGAGCATTAATCCCCTCCAGAGTCGGGCTCTACTATGAGAGTAATGCCTGGTGCGTGGTTGGAAACCCCCACCCAACCAGGCATTTATCCCTAGTACAGCCATCCTCTACCGGGGATTAATGCTTACTTAGTGACTGACGGGTCTCCCGATAACTGAAATTGTTCACGTGGCCATTGTTTAATGAAGTCTCTCAGGAAATCCCCCTTAGCTCCTTCAGGCAGACCAAGTAATCTCAAGTGGAAACCCCCAAAGTATTTTCCAGGGGTTCAAGCCATTTTCTGATTAGCACATTCTCTTCGGTGAGACCTGTAGAAATCATAACGTCTCTCTTGGCAGTCTGTTTTGCTGCTCGAGTGTCCCAGGTTAAGCAACCCATTTTGCTATCCACGTTTTTGAACTGCATTTGAAAGTCCTCCATCCAGTTAACTAGAGATTGAATCACCTTGAGCAATGCGGCACTATTGGGGTGGAAGGGATCTGTTTCCAGCAGGGCCTGCTGCTGATCCTTGCTTGTTCCTGGGCATTGCTCTTTCAGCCGGGCTCCCTCTCCTTCACCACCACCCTGTATATTCTGATGGACAACACTACTGTTCCAAAAGCTCTATGGCTAGGAGAAAGTCATCCTCGGACGCCCCTCGGTGAGATCTGTCTGTTATTACTGGACGTTTTACACTCTGGGAAGCGCAAAACAAGTTTTTAGTAATGTGCATCTCCTCAGTCCACTGAGTGTCTCTGGGTTGCTGCTACACACTCAGCGGTTGGCCATGCCCCCATCTCACATTTTTTGCACTAGTGGGTCCAATACAACCCATGTTTTAAACCCCTTAGCACTATCACTGACTGCATACATTGAAAAGTAAAGATTAATCCACATTGCAACCCATGGCAGAGTGCACAGGGCACCAACATTAGCAATCTACCCTTTTCAAGTTTTATACAAACCAAGAGTGATTAATACATGGAAAACTGCTCCAGGGTTGCAAAATAAACCAACAATACACACTCTTTAAAAAACGAGATGCAGTTTCAGAAAAAGAGGACATCAGCTGATACAGCTCTCACTCATGTGGATAAAGGTGTGGGGGGGGGGAAGAGTAACACAGTGTATGTGGTCTTTTCCTACCTGCAAAATTTCCTATATTTAACATACTAAAAGCCAGCAGAATAGGCCCAACGGTCTGTCTTGTCTGCTCGATAGCCAGCAACCTAGTGGGTGCTTGCCTTCCCACTCCCCCAGCCCCCGAGAGGGTCTTCTTTGACTTCAGTTTCCTCTTGTACCTGTCCAACCCATTCTTGACGCCCTCCACTGTGCCCTCCTCCACCAGCCTCCCAGGCAGCACATTCCACGGCTCCACCACCCTCTCAGTGAAATAATGCTTCCTATGCTCCCCCTATAATTTCCCCCTTCCAGTTTCAGCCCTCCAGTATTTGAAAACAGAAGGGTAGGGACACAGTCTAACACAGACATAGTCATAGTAACTACTGGTATTCTTTTCTACAGAGCTCCTGTTGGTAATTTTGTCGAAGAGTCTGCCTCCAGACCCCACAAATTTTGAAAGGTCCCACACAGATTTAGAAGTCTGAATGCAGTAAATACCTTATTTACATGGAACTGATAACTACCCCAGTTTTACAGCTCAGAGCAACCAAACCACAGGGAGTTCAAGCAATCTGCTCAAGGTCACAGTCAGCCTAGTGACTGTCACAGGATTGAAATCTATAATATATATATTTCTATATTTTGACCATGATACCCCACTATGAATAAAGCTCATTTCTAAGTGAACCTTGGAAGGGAGTGGAGGAACGTGGCTGCAGCGTACATGGGTTCCACAACAATTATCAAGAAGCCAAAATTAAGTTGTGGAGCTACTAGCTAGGATTACGGACTAGGAAAATCCACTGCCTCCACCTCCCCCCCCAAAAAAAAAAAAAAATTTTCCTGTGGCCCAGGGGGTGTACTTTTCAAAATAGTATCTTCTCTAATTCAAGACAGCACTGTTAGTAAAGGAAAACCTTACTAGTCAGATACAAAAACTATAAGCATTTGGCTACTGTGCCAGTACCAATTTCAACCCCTGCATTATGCATAGACCAGTAATGCAATACATTAAAAAAATAACTTTCCAAAGTCTAAGTTTATCAATTAAGCAAACTATACAATCTCATTCCAAGCACTGAGAGGCAGCGGGGGGGGGGGGGTGCATTCTTTCAGGATCACATGGCCTGAAGCACAGTTAACCTCAGTCATAATAAATGCTGCACTCATGGAATGCTACATCTCAAGCCATATGTTTCTAAGACCATGTATTATAATTTTTTTTTTTTTTTTTAATGCGAATTCTGCTGCACTCATGAAACAGTACCAAGTCGGGAGCTATGGAGCTCATAAAGGGCACGAGCCCCTTCAATGGTATTATTTCCTTGTACATCACACTCTGTCATCATTTATTATCTACTGCATGTATATCTAAGAATTAAAAGTTACATACCACAACATTTAAAAGTACATATCTGGCAGCAGTGTGGAGCTCAGCATTTGAGGAGAATGGCCTGGAGTAATGTCAAGGGACACGAGGGCCTGGTAAGGTAGGGAACAGCATGGAGGGAGGTGTTTGGTAAGTGAGAGGCTGTTTTGGGGCAGGGGAAATGTTGCAGTGTTAGTAGTTGTACTGTCGTGCGGGTATTATAGGAGCTGCAGTTTCACGGTCTTTATTTGAAGATGAATAGAGTTTGTAGCGTTGTGTTACAGCAGTGTGTTTGCATGGTTATCAACTTTTACAAAACTAAACTTTTTAGGTGTTTTTTTGGTTGGGATTTTGGCCCATTTTGTGAGAGGTTTAGACTGTGTGACTTAATTTTTTCAGTTGTAAATTTGTGCCCAATGGTCGTTTGACTTTACAGAGGTTTAATGTTAAACTATTAATTTACTGTTTTTTGGGAGGCGTTTCAGTCATTTGTTTTTCTAATTTACATTTATGCTCCTTTCTTCAGAACTGACCCTTCAGGTGGCTACCACCCAGTCCTATATCCAGTCATCTCCAGCACTCACCTCCCCTTCCAACCCAGGGAACCTGGAAGGGGGGGAAGCCAGGCAAGGTACTAGTCCTCCAGTGAGGACCTCCAGGGTAGGGAGTGGCTGGTCAGATAGGACAAGGCCCAAGTGTGCCCCTTCATCTAGTCGAACTCTGCGGTCTTTCCCATGTTCTTGGTCCTGCCTTCAGAAGGATGCCGGCACACAAGAGATCAAGCAAACACAATAAATGTCCAATGTAGGTCCCCAGCCGATCTCCTCCTATCCCTTCCCACACAGAGCCTTACTAGCACTGCCACCTGTGATTCCCTAAGTGTCCATATTACAGTGCCCCCCCACTTCTCCAGAGGTGGACAGCATCTACCTGGTCACTCAATCCTCCTCTCCCCTGCCGGCCCCAACACCCCGGGCTCATTCCTAAACCTGAGTGGGTGTCACGAGCTGTTGCCCCAATTCTGCTCCAACAGGTTGGCTAGGTAATGTTATATGCAGCTTTAATTGCCATGGTACAAGTATGTACTTTTAATTGCCATAGTATAATAATTTTACTTGAAATGTATACAGGGAAATAACAAAATTCTACTAAGACCAAAACTATGTTGTTCGGATCTTCTGCTAAGTTAAACAGCTCTCATCACCTTAAATTTATGTTAGAGCACTAGCTGGCAGCTCCTTGGATAATGAACAAATTTTTGAGTTTTTAGATGGACCCACACTGCATGTTAAAAGAGCACCTTTCCTGGTGCTCACCAGTCGAAGTAGGGAACTCCCTTATCTGAATGGTAGCTCTTAAGGGCAGCTGAATAATTTTTTTTTTTTTTTTTTTTTAATTCACCTCCCAAAGGAAGGGATATAAATTTTTCCTTGAGGGGCTTGCGGCACAATCCCTTTGCACTTCCTCATAGTCAGCTCTGCTCCGTTTTGTGATGTCGGTATAGGGAGAGCACGGGGGCACACTGCAGTCACCCAGTCACTTGAATGGAGTATGTTTTTGCAAGTTCATTTCCTGGTTTTAAATCAGGTTCTGGCACAGATCAATACCAGGGTTCAAGCAAAACGTCTCGTTAGTTTTTGCGCCAAAATACAATTTAAAATTAGGAAGTGAACTTGCAAAATCACGTTCCATTCAAGTGACTGAGGCACGCCCCTGCATTCTTCCTAGACTGATGTCACTAAATGTTGACGCGCAGGGGCAGAGCCGACTATGAGGAAGTGCAAAGGGATTGTGCCTCGAGCCTCTCAGGGCAAATTATGATCCCTTCCCTTCCCTTCCTTTAGGGGGTAACTTTTAAAAATTATTCAGCTGCCCACAGGAGCTCCCATTCAGGTAAGGGAGCTCCCTGATTAGACTTCTACACTTGAGAAAATATCAAGATTGGTTCCCTTCCAACACACATAGTAAAACCCTGTTTATCTGAATGTCTTGGGGGGCATAAAAAAGTTTGGATAAGTGAAGTTTCGGTTAAACAAGAGGGTGAAACCTATATTGCAGCTGTGAGTATAGCCGCCCATTGAACCAAACGGAATGTGGGTTTCTTTTTACTTTTATTTGTTTTAAAACCAACAACGTGATGTTAAGCATGAGTGCAAGTGCTGAGCTGTACCAAGCCATAATTATATACTGTATGGCCCATCGAGTAAAAGCTTATTTTGGCTAAAAAGGACGGCCACTGTGCTTAATTGAAACCTCTTTTTATTGAGTTTCAGTTAAGCATTTTGAATGCATTGATTGCTACCTGTTAACACCTATTTACTGAACACAATAGCAGCAGCTGAACTGCCCTTGGAGTTGAAAAGCACTAATGCGCTAATTGTTGCTAGCTGCCTACATGTGAATGACAAAGTACAGGAGACATGATAAGTTTCAGATAATTGAGGTTTTCAGTTATGTGGAGTTCGAATAAACAGGGCTATGCCGTATCTGACAGCCGGTTAAAGAAACTCAGAACAAAAATGTTTTTTTTATATAGAGAATAATGCAAATGCTTTTTTTTTTTAAATTACAAAAAGTTTTATCAGTGTTAAAAACACACAAAAAAAAACTCATCACACACACCTGTATATGTTTTATTTTTTTTTTATAATAACTGGTGCAGGATGTATTTCAAAGAAAAAACTGAACTCTTATATAAGTGAAAACAGTCACTTTTAATGAAGTTTGTTAAGCACCCAGCAACACAAATGTTAACATCCTACAGTATTTCAACACTTTAACTAGCAGTAAGTAAGTAAGTTAGTATTTAAATAATGAATTAATGGCAAATACTGTTTTATTAGATAATGCTCGTTTTGGATTTCGTCCACACAACTGCAGCTGCAATTTCTCCGGTTACTATTTTTAAAACATGCAACAGACCTATTTCACAGTGAACTCGGTAAACGAAAACTATTTTTAAACTACAATAAACTTTTAAACGTCTCTACATTTCTTGTTTGCCAGCTGTATTCTGGGTCACTCTGGTTGCCATGGTATCCAGGGTGAAATGTCGGTCATCTGACAAGCGTTTTTTTTTTTTTTTTCAGCTTGTACAGGAAGTGACAGACAGTGGAGCGCTAGCCTGCAAAAGCCGTACTAACTCGGTGCGACATCGGACCAGGTTACTACGGCTTTTAAAAACAAAATGAAGCCAGTTGATATAGCAGGTCACTACTTATTATATAGAACATAAGTATCATTATTTTGCATGACAGAGCTAAACTTCTACATCCACAAAGTTTTGCCGTGAATTATGTAGACATAACAATGCATCACAGTTTTTGATTTCCAAATTGGACATTTTACAGAACAGTTTAGAGAGATTTATTCTTGACTGTTCTATGGCACACAATTGTATTCTCCACAGAAACCTTAACTGGTTAAAACCAGTTGACTTCCTAACAGAAGAACTTTGCAGAAACTGCTTCTTTAATGGAAGTGTGATCAGAGTTCAGTATCTAGTATTTATCAAAAATAATCATTAGACCCATTCCGATCACAGCTCTCTGATAATCGGATTCTTTGGAACTGAATATCACCAAATTTAAAGCAGCAGTGCAATGTAAAACAAATCTGCGCTCTTGCAACAGTTAATTCCCTGTACTCTGTTCAGCATTTCCCTGGTAATCTTTCCTGTCGGCACTGTACCATCACCCTGTAATTCGCTCCATTTTCCTTTGTTTTTGTTTACATTTCTGCCACCCGCCATGTGGAAAGCAGCAGTAAAAGATAGGCAGCCGCCATATTTTCTGTACCGCTACAACTGGAAACCAATCAGTTTCTGATTAGGTAGTACTGCTACTTTAAAACAATCTCAGAAAATCTACAGTCAGCTGTTTTTCCCAGTCCTCTGGAACTCTCAGCCTTCCTTTTTGAGTCTGTTAAACGTAAATTTCCCACTAAAAACTCATCAACCTGGTTCATAAAATCACTTCCATTAGTTTTACCCTGTTGTGCTGGATCTGGAGATATCAGACATGAAATGTATGTTTATAATACACTTAGTTAAGTGCCATTTGTTTTTTAATACTGTAATGTAGGCTAAGCAGGCTGAGATAGCAGACACCAGATTTCGAGCTCCCTCACCTGAGCAATCAGATAATCTGATCTCCAAATCTCATCGAACTAAAAATATTTTTACCAATACCTGCCATAGAAGATGCTACCATCAGAAAACTGCAAAATAAGCAAACGCAACCCATGTTTACAACTGGTAATCCAGACTTAAATGGGCCCTCTTCCAACACCAGGTCAAAAGGCTTCCCCCTCCAAGTGCTCTTCCTGGGAAGCCTGGATTGCAACCCTCAGCTCTGGAATGGCAACTGGAATAAGTGCTTAAGGGCTTACAGGTTGAAACGCAGTCTAGTGTGACCTTTTTTTGTATGGTCCACCACTAAAAGACCGCTTACTTTCTCTGTCATCTGCCAGACCCTTCGGTTGCTGCAGGTGCTGCTGGTGAGGACCCCATCTGGACCGTGCAAATAACTAGTCAGACGCATAAAATAAAGAATAAGGCAGGTTTATTTGCTGTACTGCAAATGTTCTCTTCATGAGGTCTAGCCCCAGACTGAATTTCTGACTGTCAGACCAACATGGCACTGCCAGGCAGTGCAACAATTAGATACAAGCAGGTTCTAAGTGATCTTAAAGGGGCGGCAGCTAAACAGTAAGCCCCATGCTTAATGTGTGCGTCACACTAGGTTCACAAATATGTCTACCCAAGTGCAAAATACCCAGAATCCACTCAGTAGGAAATCTGCTGAACACATTTCTCGCCTCTCCAACGTGGAGCAACAGACCTCAAGGATAAACTGTCAAATGTAACCCAAGATCTCACTGATGATACAACTTAAAATGAAAATAGACGACTCTGAGGTCAAACTATGTTACTGTAATATTATTATTATTGGCTTTCTGAAAGGCATGGAGGGGAAAGATGCAATATCCTTGAAGCACACAAGGTTGCCAGGTTTTACAAATGAGCCAACACAGGCAGGAGATGGAACTCAAGAGAGTGCACCGCTCTCCAGGTCAGAAGCCAGCAGTGGATAAATGGCCAGACAGTTTCTAATCCAGTGCCAGCACTACAGGGACCAAGGGAGGATCCTCCAGTTGGCACAAACTACCACTGCTGATAAAGTCGAAAACTCAGCAACACATTTTTCCACCCCCTAGAGTGTACAAAGTCTGAGACCCCATCTGATCACCAAAAAAAAAATCAGTCTTCCACAGTACCATGGCATGAGATACACTAGCACCCTTAGATTTCATCTCATTGACCCAAAGATTAAGTGTGGTCTCGATCCTGATGACAGGGTATGAAATTCGTGAAAAAATGTACATGCCCAAGAATGTATTTACATGCCGCCCCTTGGCTGTTTACATAATTTAAATGTCTTCACTGGACCAAGCATTTTAATCACCACTAGTGCCATCAGAAGGGGTGGTGGCACTAAGTGGCTTGCACGATCTAAATAACTCTCCACTGCCTAAGCACAGGCTACTACTACTCTAAAATGTTTAATCTGTTATCTTGTCTGTCTTGTCAGTAATAAACACAATTAGAAAAACTGACTGTGTTCGATTTATTTCTTAACAGCTTTTTATTGTATTTGTAGCGAATGTTTATCACAGTTGCCCTTTATGTCTTCAATTATTTATTTATTTTTGTTAAATTTTAGATAGTCCAAGAGTCGGTTGCTGTTCTATAAGACATTAACAGCCCCCAAACACATCAGCTCTTAGAGCTTTTTATAAAGTTTTTAGCCAACTCAGCTCACAGTTGTCCCTTTATGGCTTCAAGCAGGCTTTTTATTTAGATTTTATGTAGGATACAGAGTAACTTTTAAAAAAGCTTTTGGGTCACAGACTAAGCACTTCTTTTTAACAGATTCTTTTCATTTAGAATTTAGGTAGGCCACAATAGAGTAACTTTTAGGAGAGCTTTTTAATGACTTTAAAGCTAATGTGACTCACAGAAGTCTTTTAAATTTTATGCAGTACAAAATGCTGTACCTCTAAGAAATTAAATTTTATTTTAGCTAGTACAGCTCACAGCCAGGAACAGTCACTATTAAAAGAGCTTCAGAAGAAGCCAGAAGGTGAAGGAAGAAAACATATTCAATTCAGTGCTTTAGAGTAACTGGTAATTGGTATTTTTCTTTTAAACTTAGATTGTAGGCTTGTAGTGACACTATACTTTCTTTCTGTGTTGTCTTTACTTATAATTGTTTTTGGGCTGTTGAAAATTTAAAACATAGTGGTGGTGTAATTCTGTGCTGTCTTTAATTGCTCCAAATTTTATCTTGGCTTGTCTGACTGTCCTGTAGCTGGGTGAAGAGGTGTTAATTGTCTGGCCTCTGACCTCAGCTACATGATAACTGGAGGTGGGGCTTAGTCACAGTTAAAGCAGCAAACAGAGGTTCATCTTCTCAGAAGAAGCCAGAAGGTGAAGGAAGGAAACATATTCAATTCAGTGCTTTAGAGTAACTGGTAATTGGTATTTTTCTTTTAAACTTAGATTGTAGGCTTGTAGTGACACTATACTTTCTTTCTGTGTTGTCTTTACTTATAATTGTTTTTGGGCTGTTGAAAATTTAAAACATAGTGGTGGTGTAATTCTGTGCTGTCTTTAATTGCTGCAAATTTTATCTTGGCTTGTCTGACTGTCCTGTAGCTGGGTGAAGGGTGTTAATTGTCTGGCCTCTGACCTCAGCTCGTGATAACTGAAGGTGGGGCTTAGTCACAGTTAAAGCAGCAAACAGAGGTTCATCTTCTCAGAAGAAGCCAGAAGGTGAAGGAAGAAACATATTCAATTCAGTGCTTTAGAGTAACTGGTAATTGGTATTTTTCTTTTAAACTTAGATTGTAGGCTTGTAGTGACACTATACTTTCTTTCTGTGTTGTCTTTACTTATAATTGTTTTGGGCTGTTGAAAATTTAAAACATAGTGGTGGTGTAATTCTGTGCCCTCCTCCCACCTTCGCCAACTGTTAATTATATGCCCTGATAAATCTGATTGACAGGGAGCTAAACACAGGGTATAGTAAGAGGTGTGAAGTAGGAGGGGCATAAGGGGGAAGAAGACCACCCTCAGCACGACAAGTGTTTTGACTCATTTATTTATTTATTGGTTTCTTTTTCCTTAAAAAAAAATATATATCCGACGATCAGTTACAGGATTTTTAGTACTGTAAATAAATAAAGAGAGAACTCAGAGAGCTTCAGTAGCAGAAAAGTAGTGGAACTGCAGTATAATGTGGGGAGTGGTGCAATGCAGTGGCTGTGGGGCAGCCATATTCAGGCAGACCTTCTGGACACTGAGGTGCTGCCCTATCTGCATGCATCTCTCTGGACTGCGGGATGAGGTAGCCAGACTCAGAGCAGAAGTAAACTGGGTCAGGAGTACCATCACCCTTATCCAGGGACCACCCAGTCCAATGCAGCTGCCTCAAGGATGCCAAGACGAGAGCAATTGGATGACAGTGGGCTCAGGGAGGGTTAGAGCAGTCAGGCAGAGGCATCCCAGATCCTATTCCTCTCAAGAACTCATATGCCACTGGCAAATGAGGACAACCAAATAGTGGTACCCAGGGAAGTGGAAGGAAAGGATGTGGAGGTTAGGCAAGGAGGTGACCTCAGTGGGAAAGCAGTGGACCCCAGAGGAGGAGGAGGAGGCGAATCCTGGTGGGGACTCCATCGTAAGAGGATCCAGCTCGGAACACAGGAGGGGAGGACAGGGAGGTGAGGTGCCTACCAGGTGCCACGGCATGGAGGGATGGAAGGAAGATACTGGGGATCACTGGGAAGGCAAGACGGGAGGGTGAGCTGGATGTCACTATCCACCTAGATACTAATGACTTGGCAAATGGGGAGCCAAAGGAAGTTCAGGAAGAGTTTAGGAAACTGGGGAAGGGTCTCAAGCAAGTAGCTACTTCTGTCACTTTCTCAGAAGTACTACCTGTGAGAGGCAAGGGAGAGCATAGGAGTGCATGCACCAGGAACTTTAACTCATGGTTGAAGAACTGGTGCTGTGAGGAAGGGTTGGATTCATTGGTGACTGGGGACCCACCTGGAGGGATGGAGGTTTGTTCAAGCCTGGCGCTGCATCCATCCTGGAGGGAATCAAGCACTCAATGATAAGTTTAATGCTACATTGACAAGCATTTAAACCAGCAAAGGGAGTGGCAGGCCAGCAAGGACGGTACCTCTTGCTCACCCCCACAGCTAGTAGTGGAACCAGTGAACCAGAGGAGTGGCTATCTCTGCAAAGCAGTGTGCAAAAGATGGAGATTAGTGTCCAAAGGTGGATAAGCAGAAAAGGGCAAAAATTCAGCAGAAGGGCAAACAGCAAGGAGAACCAGGGATAAATGACCACCAAGGAAGGGGCTGGAGTAGAACAGTGAAGCAGTCTAGGAGGTCAAATCATGGAAAGCCATGTTGCAAATGCCAGGAGCCTTAGCAACAAGATGGAAGATCTGGAGGCTGTCATGGTACAGTCAGACCTGGACATTGTGGCCATCACGAAACCTGGTGTAATGATAACCATGACTGGGAGATGGCCATACCTGGCTACAACATATTCAGAAGAGACAGAGCAGGCAGGAAGGAGGAGGAGTGGCACTGTATGAAAAATGACATAAGGGCCACACAGATCCAGGAGGAACAAAATGGGGAGAGATACTGTGGGTTAAGCTGGAAAGGAAAATGGGGCCAGCCATCGCACAGGTGTGGTCTACAGACCACCAGCCCAGGAGGAAGAAACAGATAGGGAGCTGATGCTAGCCATCCAAGGGATGGCAACAAGAAGTGAGGTAGTACTGGTTGGAGACTTCAATATACCAGGCGTGGACTGGAGCATCCAGCAGCAGCATCAACTAGAGCAGATTTATCCTGGACTCCTTCAGGGTGCCTTCCTCAAGCAACTGGTCATGGAACCAACTCGGCAGAAGGCAATACTGGACCTTGTGCTCACAAACAGGGACAGTGTGATGGGGTAACAGTGGGGAGCACCTGGGTAACAGTGACCACCAGTCATTGTGGTTTGAAATCACAGAAAGAGCAGAACCAAACCACACAAAACACGTATCCTGGATTTTAGGGGCAGACTTTGGGAAAATGGGAGATACTTGAAAGAGGCATTAAGAGAATGGGACAGGAATCCGGGGTTGAGGAACAGTGGGCAGTATTTAAAATGGGGATTATAAGAACAACAGAATTATACATTAAGCAGGTTAGCAAGAGGAAAGGAAGAGGAGACCATTATGGTTTTCCAAAGAGGTGCAAAGAGTGAAAGCCAAAAAGATTGCATTCAGGCAATACAAAAGACACAGGCAGAAGGGGATAGGGAGAAGTACCAGGAGAAACAAAGGGAGGCAGGGAAGTCAGTAAGGGAAGCCAAAGCTCAGACAGAAGAACACATTGCAAAATCAGTGGGTAAAGGGACAAAACCTTTACAGGTACATAAGTGAAAAAGAAAGACAAAGGGAGGATAGTGAGACTGAAGGGGGAGGATGGGAGCCGCATGGAGGATGACAACAATAAAGCTGACATATTGAACAGGTATTTCTGCTCAGTCTTTACTAAGGAAGAGGGGGGTAATGGGTCTGAAGGGAGTACAAGGGGTGAGAATGGTGCAGAAATGGACACAAGTCCCTTTACACGAGAAAGGGTCCTGAAGGAACTGGAAGTAATAAGAGCTGATAAAGCAATGGGGCCAGATGGGGTGCACCCCAGGGTCCTTAAAGAACTAAGAGAGGTGGTGGCTGAACCTCTGGCTATCCTGTTCAGCCAATCACTGGAAACAGGAGGTACCCAAAGACTGGAGGACAGCAGATGTAGTCCCCTTATACAAAAGTGGGAACAAGAGGAAGCAGGGAACTACAGACCAGTCAGCCTCACCTCGGTAGTGGGAAAGATCATGGAAGCACTACTGAAGGAGAGATTGGTGGAACATCTGGTTGTCAATGGACTACAGGACCCAAGGCAGCATGGTTTCACCAGAGGAGTCATGTCAGACCAACCTCATTGAATTTTTGACTGGGTGACTAGGGAGGTGGATCAGGGGAGGCAGTGGACATGGCCTATCTGGACTTCAGCAAGGCCTTTGACACTGTGCCACATAGAAGACTATTACACAAACTGGGGAATATGGGTGTGGGCAGGACAGTAGTGTGGTGGGTAGGTAACTGGCTGGGTGGCAGGACACAGAGGGTGGTGGTAAATGGCTGTCACTCCACAGAGGGAAGAGTAACCAGTGGGGTACCACAGGGATCAGTGCTGGGACCGGTCCTAGTCAACATCTTCATCAGTGACATTGCACAGGATCTAGAAGGCAGAATTTCACTGTTCGCTGATATGACAAAGCTCTGTAACAGAGTAGACACACCAGAGGGTGTAGACAGAATGAGAAGGGACCTGCAGAAACATGAAGAATGGTCAAGGGTTTGGCAGTTGAAATTCAATGCAAAGAAGTGCAAGATAATGCATATGGGGCACAAAAACCCTGGCACAATATATCAGTTGGGGGGTGAGGATATAGCATGCACCAAGCAGGAAAGGGATCTTGGGGTTGTCATCTCTGATGACCTCAAGGTAGGGAAACAGTGTGACAAGGCATCAGGTAAAGCAAACAGGATGCTGGGATGTATAGGCAGGGCATCACCAGCAGGAAAAGGGAGGTCATAATTCCGCTATACAAGACACTAGTGAGCCCCACCTGGAGTACAGTGTACAGTTCTGGAGACCATACCTACGTAAGGACATAGACAGGGTAGAGAAGGTTCAGAGGAGGCAACAAAGATGGTGCATTGGTTGCATCACAAGTCCCTATGAAGACAGGTTGAAGGAACTGAACATGTACTCCCTGGAGGAGAGGAAGGAGAGAGGATATGATAGAGACATACAAGTATCTTACAGGGAGGAACAGGGTGCAGGAAAACACTATTTTTAAGCGAAAAGATGTTTCAGGACTAGAGGCATGGGATGAAGTTGGCGGAGGGAGCGATTCAGAGGAAACATGAGAAAGAATTTCTTCACAGAGCGGGTGGTGGACAAGTGGAACACCCTGCCAGAGGAAGTGGTGAGGGCAGAAACAATCACGGGATTTAGAATGCATGGGATAGACATAAAGGAATTCTAGAGGGCAGGGGTAAGGGGAAACAGACTTCTAGGAAAACAAACTGAACTTACAAGCTCAAATGGGCAGACTAGGTGGGCCATAGGCCCTTATCTGCCGACACTGTCTATGTATCTATGTTTACCTTTTTATCTGACTCAGCTTACAGTTGCCCTCAAGACTTTAAAGGGCTGTTTTTATTTAGATTTCAGATAGTCCAAAATTCAGAATAAGTGATTTTATGGCTTAAAGAGCCTTACTACTGGATTTAGATTTTAGGTAGTTCACAACAGAGTAGCTTTTAAAAAAGCTTTTGGGTCACAGGCTAGTAGTCCTTAACATATCTTATTTATTTAGACTGTAGGTAGTCCACAACAGAGTAGCTTTTAGAAGAGATTTTTAACTAGTTTTAAGCTATCTTGGCTCACAGGAACCCTTTATTTAGATTTTAGGTAGTTCAGAATATAGTAGCTCCCTTCCCAAACCTTCCTAAGACAAGCTTCTTTGTCATCTCCCAATAGTTCTAATGAGCTTTATTATTTAGACGTTTGAGGGCTTTAGTTGGCTACACCCAAGTAAAATAGTTGTATTTTTTTTTATATTGAGTGAGAGGAGACATTTTTTTTTTAAAATATCGATTTTCCCAGCAACCATGACTACATAAAAAAGGCAGACTGCTGCTGCCCGCAGACTCTGAGAATGGTCCCCTATGAGTCCTCCCTCTCTCTGCTGCAGTCCCTTTTTTTTTTCCCAGTAAAGTCTCTCTGTACCAATGTTAGTAATACATCAGGCTGCAGTACTTTTAATGAATCTCAGAAGCCTGTAGAGAGTACTTTGAGTCTCACCATCCCCTCCTGTTACAGACTGTGAGACTACTATTTTTTTTCAGAACTTTATGGATCAGTGAGCTCTGAATGACTGTAGTGCCCCCCACCCACCCACCCAAGTGGAATCCTGCTAAGTTATACTGGCTTTGTTTTTCTGCTGATTTCCTACCTGGTGAGAGGCTCTCGCAGTCTCATCCTCCTCTCCCGCCCATCACTTCTGTGTTCCGTTTAAACCTGTACCAAGTAGAGAAATTAAGAAAGTTTAGAGCTCTTAAAACAATTTTTTTTTTTTTTTTTTGTCGGCCCGGTAGCACTGAGGGTTGAGGCGCTGGACACCACACCTCGCGCCATGCTGGCGATCCGGGTTCGGGAACGATCCCAGTTCGGCAGGGGAGGAGAAGGACTGAGCGTCCGCTGGATTTCTCTCCTTCTATGGGGAGGGGGTGTGCTGCCGTCAGTGCACTGGTGGCCCCTAGCGATGGTTGGGGGTGATGCAGTGGCACAGGCAGTCGGAGGGGACGTGCTGGGGCCAACGCTGGGAAGGAGTGCATGTGGTAGCATGCACACCCCTGTCCCTTGGCGTCACTGCATGCCACACATGTTAAGGGGAAATGGATCAGGGGAAAACGGAACCAGTCGCAGCGGCATGATGGCCGTCTCCATGCAGGACGCTCAGCTCCGAGGGTACGCGGCATGATACTGAATCCAGTCCTGGTGGAAGGGCGAGGGTGGAAGCTGCGGGACCCGAATGAGGGCCAAGAGGACCTGAGGACGGCAGCCAGAAGACCCAGGGGATGCCAGGACGTGAAGAGGTAGGCAGACCAGGGCCAGGAAGAACAAGGACCAAGAAAGAACAAAAAAAAGCTTTGTACAAAAAAAAAGAAAAGTCCGATCGGCGATCGCAGTTCAATTTTAAGTGCGGACGTCTATACACTGTGAGCGCGCCACTCGCTACACGTTTAATCTCAACAACTAAAGAGACTAGAGTGGCGTGCTTTACAGGAACCTAAGTTTATGCTGAAAGAAGGGGGCGGGTGAACTATTCAAAGACACTCAGCAATTGGTGTCTGTTTGCTACAGCCTGCCTCCAGCAGTGACGGGCCGATCCCCTGACATTTTTGGCTGGCTAATGGGCTGTGCTCGTCAAAAAACGAGACTGTCAGCCTAATCGTATCCTCTACCTGTGAATTGTGTAAGCTGAGCACTCCCAAGTGCATATTGTGACACCATTTGCAAATTGCATGTCACGACGTCCACGCTACGCTCCTCCAACAGCCTCTGCCCCACGGAAAATTATGTTCTTACAAGGGAAAAAAAAAAAGACAGCACAAAGGAGGAAAAAAATAAATAAATAAACGGAACTCTGTACACAAATGCCTTAGGTGCCCTACTGGGCAGGCACTAATCTGCAGTAGGTGCCCCAAGACAATAGTGCCTGCCCTTGGGCACCTAAGGTATAGGAATTTCGCACCCCAGGACACACACACACACACACACACACACACACACACACACACACACACACACACAAGGCCGAGTCAAGGGCAGCAGCCAGCCATTAGATACTGCTGCAAGTAGAGGAACCCATCTTTTTTTCCCCATATAGCTTTTTTCTCCCTGCTGCCTGCTCCTTCAGGCCCTGAATGGCAACCTACCATCTCTCTTTAATATACCAAATTAAGGAATTTCTCCACTAACAAGGTCAGTTTGTCACTGAACTAATGGCAATCAGAATTCCCTGAACAGAGAGACAAAAAAAAAATATCAATATATAGTATGGAAAATCTAGTACTTGAAATCTGATATACTGAAACTAGTAAAGTACAAAATCCATACTAATGTACTATATGCTGGTAAAGCTAAAAAAAAAAAAAAGTAAAAATATAGAAACTGGAGCCTGATCTGTTCTTAATATCAGGGGCAACAGGGAACCATAAAGCATATTTTGTGGGAGTGTAACAATTTCAGACCACTTTTGGAAGAAATACGGCAGAAAACAGACCTCTTGTTTAGGTATGAAAAACCGACAGGCCCACAGAGATACTACATGGCCCTCATAACGGCCACAAATAGAGAGGAGTATTACCCAGACACTGGTTAGATGACTCGGTGCCAGTTTACAGGGAATGACATGCTGCAATGCTTGAAGCCTTGAGAATGGAGAAGACCTTGGCCAGCTGCAATTATAGACTAAAAGGTCTTAGTAAATGATGGGGAAAAGTTGCAGGTACTGTTACAATCAACTGATCAAAGTTTCCCACTAAAAGCAGGAGGGTAAAGTTATAAGTAAAGATTTGATTAAATGCATTCATGAACCAGTGAGATGAACTGTCAGTTTAAACTAATGAAAAATGTCCATGGACTCCGCAGTATTCATTTATTTCACTGCATCTGACCACCAGGTTGGTTGACGGGTCACCAGTTTATTTACAGATTGATTTTTGTTAACCAGGTAGTTGCACTAGGCAAATAAATGCCTATTTTCAGGCATGACCCAGGAGGGTACAAAGGATCAGAGCAGACAACAGGGGCACATACAAAACAAAGGCATTTATAAAAGTTAATCAAACCATATGTACAGAATACATGACACTGGAGATGTTGGCAAAAATACGCGCAGTATACGTGACTTAAACGGTTTAACTATCAGAAGACACACACTACATAACAACTCAATGCAGCATAGTGAGTACAGTACTTGTGTGATTTTACTGTTTGATAGTTAAGCCTGTTATATTATTGTTTCTGTGAACACAATCAATAAACTGTATTCAGTTTAAAAATACAAAACAAGCATAAACAGATTCAAAAGCAGAGGTATTCTATTAAACAGGTGATCCCAAAGGCTCCCCGGCCCCCTGTTTCTGCATTCAGGGGTTCAGATAACGAGGAGTCTATTATACGGTTACAGATTTAAAAGGCTTGACTGTGTAGGGCATCAAGACATACGGAGGGTATTAAATAAACCCAAAAAACTGATTAGCACTTTCACGTGCAAAACTGCTGAACAACTGTGAAAACAAATGCTTCATTTCAATGGTGTTTGAACATGTAAAAAACATTTAAAAAGTTTAGCAGTCTAGTGCTATACAACTCAGAAAATGTTTTGCATTACCCTCGGATATGCTTGGCATTTTGCTATAGATTACTAGCTATTTAATTCCCTAAGACTAAATGGATCTTTTTTATTTCTCCTCATTCATCTGTGTATCAACGTAGGAGCATCTGCTGGGCAGCAGGGAGCATTTCACTCGAATTATCACAACAAACAGCTTTACAATTCTCATCTGGTGCACAAAACTGCAGTCATGTGTTATGCATCTGATTTCATCCAGTTATACAGCTGCTGCACACAAAGATATGTGCAAAGTAGAACACCTATTTTTGTAACTGCTCCTTAAAGTTTGGCATCACCGACTGCTACTTAAAAGTTTGGTATCACAGCTAAGTCCTACACAAAACATTTTGAGCTTTGAGTAAAATGTTTCCAGTTGAGCAGACAGGGAGTGGAGAAAGTGTAAACATGGGAGGGGGTGGGGTGGAAATAGAAAGTTTAGCGGGCACCACCCCAGCCCAAGCCACAGGCAGAACAATAATAATCTCCTGTTACCATCTCACAAATCAGTGCACCAACCACAATACCACACTGCCAACTCAGCCGCAACCAGATATAGAAGTGTTTCCTCACTGCTGTTGCTGTGTTTTGAAAATCAGTTTTAAAAATACAATTTAAACATTTTATAAACACATGCAAGAGAACAGTAAAGAACATTAAGCATGAGGCGTTATCCAAGAGTTTGATACGGAGTACCAACATTTCACACGCAGATATTATTTAATTTTATTTTGCATAAAACCCTTTAAGCAGAGCGTATTTTCATGATAAAGCGAAATGAGGAAACAATCGAGTCAGTTACAGATGTCATTAAAGAGCAGTCGATGCCTCCAGGAAAACTCTGAAAAGCATAATATTTTGACAGAACACAGTACAGCTTATATTTCTCATTAGCTCAGTTTTTCCACCTCCCCATAATTTATTTCTGAGGTAATTTGCATGAAAAACAAGATCTTTGTTCCCCGAGGTTTCATAAGCTCCTACCGCTTCTTCCCAACATAATGCCATAATACTCAGATTGTGACATCACAGGTATTCTCATGGCAACAAACTGTGATGTCACAATAGAGCATTATGAAGGAATACGCTGCAGCCTAGGGCAGATGAGCTCAAATGGATACAGATCCTGTTTTTGTGGGAACTTCCTCAGTAATAAATAAGGGAGAGGAGAACTCTAAAGAAGAAAAACAAAATACAGGCTGAACTATGTCTAAATATTATATTTTTCAAAGTTTTACTAGAGATGTCAGCAGCTCTTTAACTAGCAGCAAAACAATGATGGTCCCATTTTTTTTAAGAAGTGAAAGACTAAGTTGCACAAGCAAATCAGTATTATTTACTTGTGCAAGTCAAGACTTATGCAAGCTGCCGGCCCGGTAGCACTGAGGGTCGAGGCGCTGGATGCCGCACATCGCGCCATGCCAGTGACCCGGGTTCAGGAACGGACTTGGGCCGTCAGGGGTTGGCAGCGGAGGGGAGGACTGAGCATCCGGAGGACTGCTCTCTTCTGGGGAGGGTTAGAGACTCCGCTCGCTGCACAGGCTACCCACAGTGGAAACTAGGGGAAGCAGTGATCAGCAAGCCTACAATTGGGGGACAGGGAGCAGCAGACATCCTGCAAGTGCACACAGGAGCGTGCGCACTGGTCGTCACTGCATGTCCGCTCCCTAGGGAACCACACTATAGTAACTCCTCCTCTGCAGCAGCATGAAGCCACCGATGGACAACCAGTCCCACACCAAACAAAGTCAGACAGTCGGTGCGAGGGCTCCAGGATGAAGCGGTTTCTTCTCCCAGTACACCTCCCGCCGGGATGGCCCCCTCCATAGGGGGCAAGCTACAGTGCTTCCCGCTCCACTAGCTATGGCGGAGGCTGGCGATAGGGACTAGTTGAGCATCCACGTTATCTGGCTGATAGGGGGTAACTCCTGCTGTAGAATGTGCCTAAAATAGAACTGACGAAAAAAAAAAAAAAAGACTTGTGCAAGCAACTCGTAATTAGTGCCAAGAAGCAGACGGGGCACCGGCAGAAGTACTCACAGTTTCGGAGGGCCTCCTGCGTGGCGGACTCTGTTCCCGGTGCTTCTCTTTGCTTTTCTTCTTTTTCGGGCCCAGCAACGACATCTATCCCGCAGTTTCTGGAGCTCCTTTTCCATCAAGGCCAGTCATCGGGTCTGGAGATGGGCCTCGAGGGTCCGCTTACGCCTGGTTTGGGTCGTCTGGTTGAAGGCCTGGCAGATGGAGCACTCCTGGGAGTTGTGTTTGGAACCAAGGCAGAGGAGGCAGCGGGAATGGTCGTCTCCGTGCGGGATTTGAGTGCCGCACTTCGAGCACTTCTTCTCCTTCGGATGAGACGTTAAACCGTGGTCCCTTCTGCCCATCCTGGTGTTGTCCTGGTGGGTGTCCAGGTGGAAGTAAAAGAACCCAGGGTACTCTTCGTAAAGAGCAGGGAACATTCCCAGTGTCCTGGCCAACATTCCCCTCTTCCCATAAACCGGTTCATGCAATTATCCAGGCTGTGTGTGGGTGATGATGTGCGATATGGCTGCCACCACACATTCAGTCACTTCACTACCAGTCTAGCATTGCTTGTAAAGCGCTTTGGGATACTGTGTATAAAAAGCCCTATATAAATGCTTATTATTCATTATTATTATTATTATTATTTTGTCTAGAAAACATCAAATAGAGTGAACAAATTTAGTGAAAAATTAGTTATGAGGGCGAAGAAAACTTCGACAAAATGGCGGACGTCTGATCGCTGTTCTATCATGTGCCGAACGTTACTGAGGCGACGGCAGGAAAGAACTAGAGAGCGGGCGCTGATGATTGCTATCTACAAGTTTGCCGTTCGGACCTGACGCCAGGGGGCGCAGTCCTATATGTGAAGACCTACTGCAGGAATCCTCTCGAAGTCAGATCACCAGTTCCTCACGTAGTTCGAGAAAGGTCATTCTCACCCTCTGTTCACCAACAGTCAAAATGAGAACAGGACAAGCCCAAAAGTGTTGTGCAGCTGTGAGGAGTTTCTGCATGCACGGTGGACCCTACAGCTACTACCACCCACCAGCTGTGAAACATGTATAGATTTGACACCACTAAAACGAAATGTTGCAAGTCAGCTGGATTCTTCTAGACCCGGGCACAAAATACTGTTGTGAGGTAAATCCAGTCAACATCTGGGTAAGGAAATGCACGTATGATTATGAAGTGGCATGTACCACTAATAAGACTACTTATATGCCACAACCTAAATACTAAAGGAAAGGCATATCTTGAATCCAGAGGGTTACAAAACCGGAGGTAACAGATTCACAAAGGTGGAGTTATGTCAGACAAATCTGATCTACGTCACCCAGTCAAAGAAATCTATCAGGGTGGGGCGGTGGACATGGCCAGCTTAGATTTCGGTAAGGCTTTCAACACTGTTCCACACAGGAGGCTCATAAAAGGAAACTGGGCAGCTTAGGAGTGGGTCCAAAGGTGGTAATATAGCCTAGAGGTTAGATTAACCAGCTGAAGATGAGCTTGGTACATCCAGTAGACCTGGGTTCGAGTCCCACAACCTCCAGCTGCATACTGGGCGACTCTGAGCAAGTCACTTAACCTCCCTGGTGCTCCCAGGTTGCCCCTGAAAAACAGGCACATGTGCCTAGTGGGCCTTACACAGATATCAAAGAATTAAAAAAAGAAAAAAAAAATTGGTTAATGGCTAGGGGACAGTGAGTGGTGGTACACGGAATTCACTCCAGGGAAAGGAGGGTGATAGGCGGGGTGCCACAGGGCTCAGTATTGGGACCAGTCATGTTTAATGTCTTTATAAGAGACACTACAGATGAGCTGGAAGGCAATGTCTGTCTCTTTGTGGATGACACCAAAATCTGCTATAAGGCGGACGCTCCAGAGAGGGTGGAAAAACAATGCTGAGACCTGAGAAATCTCAAGGACAGGGCATGGCAGCTGGGTTTCAATGCAAAAAAGTGCAAAATCATGCACCTAGGGCACAGAAATCCAGAGGCAGAGTGCAATATGGGAGAAGAGGTATTGACCGTCACCAAACAGGAAGGGGACCTGGAAGTAATCCTATCTGACCTCAAGGTAGTGAGGCACTGCAACAAGACAGTGGGTAGGGCCAGTGGGAAGTCATGATGCATAAGGAGCACAAAGGAGGGAGGTGAGTGTTGCCACTGAACAGACTCACTGGTGAGACTCCATCTAGAGTACTGTGTCCAATTCTGGAGACCACATCTCAGGAAGGGCAAAGAGTGAAGGCAGTCCAGAGGAGGGCAACTAAAATGGTGCATGGTCTGCATCAGAAGCCCTATGAAGAGAGGCTGAAGGACCACACTATGTACACCCTGGAATAGAGAAGAGTGGGGCGGGGTATGACAGAGACCTATAAATACCTCACGGGGTAAATAAGGTACAGGAGGGGAGTATTTTTCAGAGAAAAAGATGCATAAGAACAAGGGAACATGCAATAAAGCTGGAAGGGTTTACATTCCAAGAGATATGTGAAGAAGTATTTATTCACTGAAAGAGTGGTGGATGCCTGGAATAGTCTTACAGCGGAGATGGTTGGACAAAAACAGCGGTGGGCTTCAAGCATGTATGGGATAGGCAAAAGGGACTCTGGTGGGAAGCAAGGCGGGGATGTAGTCAGAGATCAGGTAGCATGTGCGGTAACAGTATAGGCAGTGACAAACAGGCAAATAAATAAAAAACATTATGGTTCTCAAAAGAAGTGGTGAGGAAGGTAAGGGAGAAAAAGATAGCATTCAGGAAGCATAAGGAAACACAGAAGCAGGACAGAGAACTGTATCAGTTAAAGCAGAAGGAAGTGGGGAAGACAGTCAGAGCAGCAAAGGCCCAAACAGAGGAAAAGACAGCCAATTCAGTTAAGAAGGGGGATAAAACCTTTTAGAGGTATATTAGGGAGCGAAGAAAGACCAGGGGAGGGATAGTGAGACTTAATAAAGGGGAGTGTGGATGGGTGGGCAGAGAGTGACAGTGAGAAGGGGGGGGGGGAGAGGTACCTAATCCAATCAGCAGACGCACTCTGGATAGGGAGGGTGATACCAGTCCTTTCACAGAAGAAAGGGTTCTGAAAGAACTGCTAAAATTGAAGATGGACAAAGTAATGGGGCATGATGGGATTCACCCCAGAATTCTAAAAGAACTAAGAGGAGAACTGGTGACACCACTGACTACCCTTTTAACAAATCATGGGAGGATGGTGTGGTACCCAAGGACTGGAGGAGGGCTGATGCGATTCCCCTTCACAAAAGTGGGAGCAAAGCAGAGGCAGGAAACTACAGACCTGTTAGCTTGACCTCAATGGTAGGGAAAATGGCGGATCACTTCTGAAAGAAAGAACTGTTGAGTACCTAGAGGCCAGCGGGGCACAGAACTCAAGGCAGCATGGATTCACAGCGGGAATGTCATGTCAGATGAATCTAATTGATTTCTTTGACTGGGTGACCAAAGTAGTAGATCAGGGAGGGACTGTGGACATAGCCTACCTAGACTTTAGCAAGGCATTTGACACAGTCCTGCACAAAAGATTAATAAACAAATTAGCCAGCCTGGGAGTGGGTCCCAGAGTTGTAGCCTGGGTAAAACACTGGCTGGACAACAGGACGAAGAGGGTAATAATAAAACCAGTCCACAGTGTAGAGAGGGGGTTACTAGTGGGGTACACAGTCCCACACAAAAGATTAATAAACAAATTAACCAGCCTGGGAGTGGGTCCCAGGGTGGTAGCTAGGGTAACAAACTGGCTGGACAACAGGACACAGAGGGTAATAGTCAACGGAGTCCACTCCAAAGAAAAGGGGGTTACTACTAGTGGGTTACTTTCCTCCTCTGCCAGCCATCGAGGGCCCGAGTCTGCTCCCAAACCCGGGTCGCCGGCGTGGCGCGAGGTGCGGCGTCCAGCGCCTCAACCCTCAGTGCCACCAGGCCAGCTCAAGGATCTGCAGCTTATCCAATAGGTAGGGAAATGGGCAGTCTGGGTGGGCCATGCGGTCCTTATATGCCATCAAAGTCAATGTTTCTATGTAGACTAGGTGGGCCAAGTGATCCTTATCAGTGGACAAAGTCTATATTTTTATGCTCAAGCCCCCAACATTCCGATTCCTTCTGGGAACAGTTTCACTGAGATCTGCCAACATCTACTAACTTTTCAACCCCTGCGGACCCGTAGTGCTCCCACAGCAGCAACTCTCCGTCACTGTTGTACCATGATTGGGGATGGACGGGGGGGGGGGGGGAGACACCCAGTCTCACTTGTCAAAACGGTACCAGGACAACTGTCACTTTTAGCACCAGGAGCACATAAGACAGGGACAACGCGATCACTACCTCCCCAGACAGGGAGAGAGTCACATGGACTCTCGCAATTCTGCATTCCCTGTGCTGATCGCGATCTGACTCTTCCTGGGTGTGTGTGCAGCATCAGGAGGACCAGGGGTGGCTGGAGGGAACTCTGTCTCGCTGTTGTACCATGATCGAGGACGGACAGGGGGTCCTCTGGGACAGGAGGGGACGCTGCCAGCAACCGGCATAGCTCACTTAACATACACACACACAAGGGTGTAGACAGGCATACTCACTGTACACATTTGTGTACAGTTTTGTTGAGTGCCTGTCACAAACCATAAGCCACTGTGTTAATATTATCATTCTAATCTGTAGTATTTGGGTTAGTGTAGGCCACTGAGGAGTGTCCCAATACATGTATAACCTCTTTAGAGAGTAGAGGAGTCATCTGACAACAATCTGACTTGTTTGGGAGGGGGTGCCATTTGGAAACGATGTGTAAATTTGTAATTGGGGGGGTGTAACTGTTGGAGATTGTGTACAAAATGGAAATTTCTGGCTACACTCCTGCACACACACACACACACACACAGCGGAGGGAGAACAGTGCAGTATTGATGAATGAAATGTTCTGCTCTCTCTCTCTCTCTCTCGCACGCTCGCTCTCTCTCTCTGTCTTGGGGTCAGCGGCGATCCACGAGGTGGGTGGGGAGTCAGCAAGATGCTGATTACTGTGCCTTTTGATGCAGCCCTACACTAGGAGGCCAACACATGGGGCGGAGATTAGGCAGGGCCACTGACACGGAGCGGTCTCTCAGGGTGGGCGGGGGGCCAGTTGTGTACCGATCCAGGATTGGGCACAGCATGGAATGGGAATCAGAAACATGGGCACAGTACAGGGAGAGATGCCAGACAACCACGGGACAATGTCTGTGACAAAGATCCATGGGGTTGGTGGGGTGGGAGCCAACTAGGAAGATCGGGGAATGGAGCGCTCACTAAGTGGCAAGTTTAAATGGCTACCACTCAACTTTTCTTCAGACTGAAAAGAAGAAGGAAAAAAAAAAAAAAAAAGGAGGAGATCTGACAGCGGATCTCCACAGTTGCTCAACAGAGCTGTGGATTAATGCTAACTTAACCAATGGCTTTGCAAAGCAACTCAGCCAGTTGGTTTCCACGTTGCAACATGGGCTTTTTGGGACCTCCCCTCATGAGCAGTGAGTGACAGTGGCACTGTCATTTTGTTACTCTGTCCCGAAACATGATTCTGCACAGTGACTGCGAAATCACCTTTCAGGACCGAGAAACTAAATGACGGCAACATGTTCATGAGGTGGGGTCCCAAGAACCCCATGTTGAAAATCTGGGGCCAAAATTCCTAAAAATGGCCGAGATATCAACCTAAGTTGAAACCCCCCATTATAAAGCTTACTATCATTTCTTCAGTTCGCAGTTCAGCTTTGAAGAGTACAAACATGTTCCAGTTCAGAAAAGATCGTGGCTTCCGACCTCTGGAGGGTAAGTATGGGTGGGGGGTCTGGGGAGGTGGGTGCGCAGAGGAGGGTGGGATGGAGGACGAGGGAGACAACGGTGGACAGCTTTCTTGTTTCGTGGGGTGGGCGCGAGGGAAGGTTTTCTTTATTTACACAGGTTACACAAAAAAAAGGCATAGTGGGGTGGGCTCCCAGTGTGCCACAATTCGGGGGGGGAATGCCGACACCGGAAGTGGGCATCCCGGTGTCGGAAAGGGGAAACTGTTTAACCAGGAAAGACACATTAAGAGGGGGGATGCCGACACAGGGATTTGGTACCCCGATGTTGGCTTTTCAGGAGTGTGTGGCAGGTGACAGGAGTCGCCATGTTACAGTGTGCCACGTTTTGGGTGGGGAAGAGACATGCCGACACGGGGACTTGGCACCCAGATGTTGGCTTTGCTGGGATTGTGTGGCGGATGGCAGGAGCCGGCATATTTATTGAAATGTTTCACCAGGAAAGGCATGTAATGGAGGAGTGTCATCTGCTGCTTCAATGATGAGCCTGTTTCCGACTACAACGGCATATTTCTTTCAACTCTGTGGTTTTCTTCGAAACTGCGGTCATTGGCAGCATGCTCACTGGTTGGCGGCTAAGGAACGCATAGACTAAAGCATCCGCTCCATCCCCTGCATTCCCCACAACACTGATACACCTCTGAAAGTATACTACCGCAAGATGTTGCTTGTGCGTGCGCACATGCTAACATAAAAAGGATACTACAGAATTGGAAAATGGTCGAGAGGAGCATGCTTTGTAAACAAGATTGCAGCCGAACAACCCCAAAAGGGTCCCCTCCATCAGAGATAATAATAGTAGAGGTGAAAGTGAGGAAGCAGGTAGTTCAAGCCAGACAGGAAAAACAGCTCAAGGGAGGATCAAGAAAATACTGATGGTGACTGGTACACTGTCTCTAATGCAAAGAATAAAAAGAAGGGAAAAAAAGAGCAGTAACACCTACCACAGTTGCATGCCCATTGTTTAACCGTTTTAAGTAGAACCAATGAACTACCAATCAGAAGGTATTAAACCCACGGAAGAGACAAGTAACATAGTTACAGGTGACTCTGTAGTGTGTTATACGAACTCAATCTGCAAAAATAATACACACAAAAAAAAAAAAATTTCACACCTCATGTTCTCATCTGCAAAAAATAGAAAATTTAAATACCTGTAAATTTTCTTTCTCCGACAGCTGGTCTCTGGGCTTCCTTACGTCTGGGCTGTACCTCCTAATGCTGGTGGTAGGCAGGGCTAAAGCTCTGCAGCAGGTGGGATAGGAAGCCCTCCACATCCTGTTATCTCCAGTCATTCCCACGCAGTCCCCCTGAAGCAATACTATGAGTACTGGAAAAACAGAAAACACAACAAAGTTACAGCATAACTGGCCCTCAGGCCAGCCAACTATATACATTCTGGGAGGGAATCCTAAGCCCGGAGACCAGCCGTCGGAGAAAGAAAATTTACAGGTATTTAACATTTCTATTTCTCTCTCCTAAGCTGGTCTCCGGGCTTCCTTACGCCTGGGATCTCCAAGAGCAGTGCATCCCCTAATGTCCCGGGTGGGAAGAATGTCGAGTGGCCATAAGTGTCCGCCACTGACTGAAGCACAAGGATACCTCCAATGAGGCCATCATCTCCAGCTTATAAAATTATGTAATCACTGGAATGAATAAACGTTCAGCTGCTCTGAATAAGTGTTCTGGAGATGCTATATAAAGTGCTCTGTATAAATCTGCTGGAGATGCTTATATGAAGTATCCCCATGGAGAAGTCATAGCTCAGATGGAATCTGCTCTCAGTAGGACAAGCAAGGCTATACCGGTAGTATCATAAGCCTTGAGAAGTGACGGATAGAATCCGTTCGGCTACAGAGCCTTCAAAACCATGCTACTCTTTATTTGGCCAGTAGCTGAAATGGACAACTTGAAGTTTTTGTGAGAGCCTCCTTCCTCTTAATGTACATTTTCAACCCTCGTCTCGGGACCAGAGACTGAAATTCCCATTTCGTATAGTTTCCTGGAAGTGGGCAGAAGGAAGAACAAATAAACTTTTAATTATAATGGAAGGTGGATCTAGCTTGCGGCAAAGGGATAATATCTGGATCTGTTCTGAGAATAACACAGCATAATAAAAGACGTGTATGTCTCTTGGGTGGACAATGCCTCCAGGTCACCACCTCCTGGCTAAAGTAACCTCTAACAGAAACACAGCAACCTTCCTTCTGAGATGCCCGAGGGATGTCTGCTGGAATGGCAGTAAGGAGCTTTGACCCCCGACTTGGGAACTAAACTACTACTCCAAGGAGGTAGTGTTGGTTAACTGGAGGGTGTTTTAATTGTGCTTCCTCTAGAAACCTCCAGACATGGGGACGTAAGCCGAACAGTTTTCCCGGAACCAACAACAAGAGTGCCCATCTCACTGAAACCTGAACTGATAAGGTGGCCGACTGTAGTCCTTTTCCCAACCGATCTTAAAGGATCTGCAGTAGTACAGGTGATTATGCTGGATAGTTCTGTAGGAGAATGGAATGAGGACAGAATCGGAATCTTCTCCAGATTCTGCCGTACGCCTTAGATGAAAAAAGGCTACACGAGTTCCCCTTCATTCCCCTAACAAGAGCTGTGTAGCCTAGTTCCTAGGGTTTTTCTCTTTTTTTTTTTTTTTACTCCATCCCCATTCTAGAATGACGTGTTGTCCAAATTGGGATGCCGAACCAGCCCTTGATGGATAAGGTCCGTGGTGAACTTGAAGGTTAGATGTGGTCACCTTGACATTTCTGATCCTCAATGAAACAAAACTGCTTAACTTACAGTGTGCTGTCTTCAGCTCTGCCACATGGCAGAGCTCTGCTTGCAGAGTACCTGCCAGACTGAAGGCAGGAACTAAACTGGGGGGAACAGGAAGTGGAGGGCTGGATGTCCCCTGCTGCAGAGGTCTGTTTCCTGCCTGTGGATCAGCATCAGGAGATACAGCCCAGGAGTAAGAAAGCCCGAAGACCAGCTTAGGAGAGAGAACCATAAGGGACAGACTACAGTCATGCCTGCCCTGACCAGAGCTGCTTTGAGGAAGGCTCTTGATAGAAGCGGCATAGGAGATAAGGCACACAGGAAACCGAACTCACCCCAGACGGGAAAATGTGTCCTGAGCCGCTGCTGGTTCATTCTTTGTCAGGGAGCAGAATTGTTGAACCCTGTAGTTCCACTCGCAGGCAAAAAGATCTATCTGAGGATTGCCCCACTGTTCTCAGAGGACGTGGAAGGCACTGCCCTTTATCTCCCAAACCCCAGGTAGAACAACCTTGCAACTGAGCCAGTCTGATGTTGCGTTTTCCTGTCCTTGAATATCCATACTCCTTAGTGCTCCATCCACAGAAACAGAAGAGAGTCCTTTAGCATTTATGTGGTTCTTGTACCCCACTGATGGGTGATACATGTCAACCTTGCCCTGTTGTCCATTGAAATCAGTCCCTCCTGATTGAGTAACTACTGTTCAGAGTGCCTCAGCGGAAGGCCTACTGCGTCCGTCCATGGGAATGTTATGATGTACCTGCATTTAACAGCTACCGCCTACCCTGTGCTGACAGCTGATGCAGCTGAGCTCCCCAGCTCCTGAGGTTTGCATCGATTGTGATTCGGTTTGGTGAGGATGGCCCAATTTGTGACTTAACATAACTACTGTCCTCTGAGACGGTCACTGGAGGGAAGGATTTTAATCTGTCCCAGCTAGCTGCATTAAAAACGTAAGCAGGCAGCAGGGCTGTGTAAAGATCCTTGATGGGCTTTAGTCCCTTTCACTCAGTTACCAGGGAAGAAAACCTTTTGATGTCCTGATGCCTGCACCCAGGAGGATTTAGGTCTGGTGAGGGGTTTGGAAACTCTTTATCCATTTAATGAGAAATCCTAGAGTATTTAGGTCTGGCATGGAGTTAAAGAACTCTATCTTTAATAAATGAGAGTCCACTGGCTGTTACCTCTGCCCCTGCATGTACAGTTTAGTTGAGCTGTGGGGCCTTAATGTGGGCTATGCCCGCTACCGGCATCTTTAATAGTGTCAGTGGGTCTTTAATATTGTTAGTGGGACCCGGGGGGAACCCAAATGGCAGAGTTCTGAATAGAAGAACTGCTCCCCCATCTTGAATTTAAGCTGGTGCTTGAGCAGTTCCTGAATAGGAATCTGCCGGTCGGTCTCTTGCAAAAGGATGGATGTCAGAAAGAGATCCTTTCTGCAGCTCCCTGATGTCTGAAAACCAGATTTCTGACTTAAGGGGTCTGTGGATGGATAAAGTTGTTCAGGACCTTAATATGTAGGATAGGCCTGAAACCCTCTGTGCTTTTCCGCACCATGAACAATATGCAGCAACCCCCTAGCTGATCTCTGTGGGTGAATTTTGCTCAATATCCCCTGACTGAGAGGGCTTGTGTCTTTTGGATGGGTGGGGGGGGGGCACACCACAAGGTAGTGGGCCTGTGTATCTGTGGTGCCACCCTCTCCACTGGACTTGCCCCTTCTGAGGTTATATTGGCTATGTAAGAAGACCCATGCTCTTTTTCCTCAAGAAGTTTAGAGTTTGAGCCTAGACATAAGCTCGGTCATGAGAATTTGCATCTGGGGTCTCAGGTCCCTGAACTGCCCCTGCCCTTGACTATGGCATGCCTTACCAAACATCAGTTTGAAGAGGTCTCTGCCTGCTAGGGCCAAAGCCAGGGGCTGTGGTGAGCCGAGGTTTGGGCATCACCCCGGACAGCCTCCTCTGACAGGTTTGCTGCGCAAGCAAGGTCTCTGCATTTCTGTCCACTGACTATCTGTTTGATTCGATTTGAAATCAGAGGGTAGCTTCTGTGGCAGTTTAACCATTTTTCCGTCTGCTTCTGTCTAAGCCCGAAAAGCTTAAGCTCTGCTGGGGCACTAAGCCTGAAAAACTGAGGAACCTCTGTGAGCACTAGGTAAGGGAGAAAAATTACCAAACATCTCTTTGAAGAGGTCCCTGCCTGCTAGGGCCAAAGCCAGAGGTCGTGGTGAGCCAAGGTTTGAGAAACCTGAGAATCTTAGAGATCTGCTGGGACACTGGATAGGTGAAAAACTTAGAGATCTGCCGCTCTTCCTTGAGCCCTTTCCCTTATGGCAGGAGGAATAGGAAAAGTTGTTGCCAGCTGGGTAGTAGATGTCCCAAAAAACCCGTTTTGGATGGGTGGGAGGCCGGGAAATATCCAGGGGAATCTTTTTTGCTTTGTTTGTTTGTTTGTTTGTTTGTTTAAACTGTAGAGGATGAGGTCCCCTTTGTTTCTCCTTCTTGAGAGGGCTCACATCTGGAGATCCCAAGGAGTCAGCAAAAGAATACTGAACCTGGAGCAAGGCACTATTTAACTTGGCTATGAGGTCTGGTGCCAGAGGGGGGAATGCGGACTGCTGGCTCCCTCTGGTGGCTATCGCTTTTTCTGACCTGTCTGCTGGCTATCCGACTGAGCCGAGGTCTGCCTCCATTGTGTCTGCCCCCTTTGCAGATGCTGCAATTCTTAACATTTTAGGCAAAGCTACCTAGCCAAGGAGAATTAGCGGCGGAGAACTTGCAGTGCTGGCATTTTCTGCCCCAGAAGGTTTGTGTAAGCCCATCACCCAAAAAAGGCACCACTTTCCTCTATTCAGTGTACATCTCTCCCTCACAGCTTCCTGATGCCATGCTGCTATTAACTGTGTAGGCCCTTTAAGAGTAATGCTGGTCCTGTAAGGGCAAAACACTGAGAAGTCTCCCTTGTGTATTCCATAATTGTATTCCATGTTTAAGAGACTATACAGAAATCCAGCCTGAAGGGAGTCTATGTAGAAAAACAAGCCCTCTGGGCATCACTTCTTGAGGGGCAGAACACTGAGCAAAGCTCTCACCGATCAAAGTTTCTCACTGAGCCGCTAAGTAAAGCTCTCACTGAGCCAAAGCTCTGGATTAGCACTCCTCCCACACTGAAGTGCTCATCGAGCCACTATGTACGCTGTCAGGCCACCGTCGGCAATGGCTGAGTGAAGCGGATTGCCAACCCGTAAATGGGCAGCTACCTGTTTCAACTCCTTATGCTCCTTAATGCTCGTCGACTATGAGTTCACTTAACGAGAGTTCTCGCCAGACTGCGGCTCCTCATACTGCGCAGTGCTTGTCCTCGCTCGTCGACGACAGCTCGAGCTGCCATACTCATACTGCTGGCCCACCATTCACGACTGGCGTTACAGACAGAATGCTGGTTGTCGGTGGAAAAATATACAGGGCTGCCGTCTTAAGGGTGCCAGATTCTCCCTAAGCCCTCCGGAGCGGTTTGACTTCCACTGCATGGGCTTTCACCGCCTTGAGAGGATACATCAATACAGTGTTCCCCATTCATTATTTTTGCGCGGTGGGCCACCACCCTATATTTTTTTTTACCACCACTCTACAATTTTTGCCACCACCCTATATTTTTTTGCCACCACCCTATATTTTTATCTATTACTGATTGTTTGTTATAAAATCCTCCAAAATTGTCTTTTATTCTCATCCTTTATTGCACTACTACCCCTGTTCTGATACCAGTCCACTATATTTTACTTAAAATCCACTTATGCACATGTACAGTACAAATAGGAGGTCCAGAAAAATAGTGCACCTTTGGACTCTATCATCACTGCCACCACTCTATATTTTCAGACAGTGGGGAACCCTGCAATATACAGGGCTACCGTCTTAGCGGTGCCAGATTCTCCCTAAGCCCTCCAGAGCGGTTTGACTTCCACTGCATGGGCTTTCACCGCCTTAAGGGGGATAGATCCTGAGAAAAAGCATTCCAGGGTGAGTGCAGAAATCATGGGGAAAAAATTCCTTCAGCACTCCAGCGCGGTTTTAATTCCCCATACTAACAGACTTCTACTGCACCAAGAAAAAACGCGCGGGAAAAAAATAATGCAATGAAATGGGGCCAGTCTGTGCAGCATGCAAGGCTGAGACTGGAACCCACAGTTAGACATCGCTGATTCCCCAAATATCCAAGACAAATCCAAATTGCATCACTTACAGTCTGCTGTCTTCAGCACTGCCACATGGCAGAGCTCTGCTTGCAGAATACCTGCCCGACTGAAGGCAGGAAGTAAACTGGAGACAACAGGATGTGGAGGGCTTCCTATACCCTGCTGCAGAGCTTTAGCCCTGCCTACCACCAGCATCAGGAGGTACAGGCCAGGCGTAAGGAAGCCCGGAGACCAGATTAGGAGAGAGAATAAGTGATCTAAAACAGCCATATAGAGAAGATTTTTACCTCTACAAGAATTTCATCCATAGTGCTTCACTCAGGGACAAATTATGTGGGAAGACAAGACAAAAAAGACATACGTTAGGAGCTACTGGACAAAGCAAAGAAAATCAAAAACAAGGGCTGTGAAGTTGCAATGTCAGGAGTACAATCCAGTCCCATGCTTCACGCTAGGGGGAAAAAAAATCAAAGAAACAGGCTGGAAAACTGGTGCAATACAGAAAATATACTTTTCAAAAACTATTGGGAAAACCGCTGCAATAAAGAGTCTATAGTCTAAGAATGCAGAACATTTAAACCAGTGGGAAGCAAACACACTAGAAAAATCAAACAACAATGCTTGAGAATTTGAATTTAAAAACAGACCTGGGAGAACAGTGTAATATACAATCTGATTGCACACAAAAAGTATCAGAGGACGGAAAATACATACAAGTACCAACCGCAAACACACTGATATTAAATGCATACTCAAATGCTCAGGGTCCGACAAGTAAGATGGAGGAACTACATGGTCTGATCAATAAAAGGGAACTATGACCTAACTTCAAAAACAGAAACATAGCTGGCTTGTCGGCGCAGCGGTTGGATTTCTGCTTGCGACGCCAGCGACCCGGGTTCAGGAATGGACTCTGGTCGCTGGAAAGCTGGCCGGGAGGAGAAGGCTTGAGCGTCCTGTGACTGCTCGCCTTCTCTGGGGGAGAGAGGGGACGCAGCTCGCTGTCTGCCGCCTCCTGGGGGAGGCCAGGAGAGCAACAGTTCAAGCGAGCCCCACTGCACACAGGGGCCCCGGGGAGAAAAGTGGAAACTCAGCCTCCTGGTGAGCTGGATGATGGCTGCCGGCTCCTGCCAACTCAAGTGCCCTGACGCCCTGGAATCCACCTCAGCAGCGCCCGGGGACTGATTGAGTAGCGCGCTGGTTACCCCCTCCTGGAGCCTTCCCCTCGAAGAAGAGGGACCCATCCTATGAAGGGAGATGCCGGGCCACCCCTAGGATGGCTGCAATCTGAGGTGAATGGAAGGGGGTCAGGGCAAGGGGGTCAGGGTCCTTGAGCAGCTGGAAGGAGAGGCAGGCCAGGGAGCAAGTAAGCAGCAAAAAAAAAAAAAAAAAACAAGCAAGTAACTGTGGGAAACATTCAAGGTTACAACTAGAGGGAAGGGTTGTCCGTGAACAGAACCCAAATGGAATGTGAACTTTTATATTTTTTGCCCATCTGAACCGAACTTGACTCCCCAAAAAAATAAAAATAAAAAAATGCACAAACCAAACTCAAACCCAGACATTGTGAGACGAAGAGAACCCACATGGAGCAGCTGGGTGACACCTAACTCAAACTCAAACTGTAAAATTACACACACAAAAAAACAAACTTACTTATCAAAATCAAACTCGTCTAACTATAACTTGCCATACTTTGCCGAACCAGACTGAACTAGAAACCCTAGAAAACAGGTCAAACCCTCACTCTAGTTACAACCTATATCACAGGGACAGACAGCTGAGAAAGTGTTGTGGAATAGCTTTCTACATAGAGGAAGGGATTACCTCAGTTAATATTTGAAAAAAAATAAATAAATACTAACCAGGACTCCTTAAAAAACAGAAGAAACACTACGGATCAAAATCACAACCGTGAGAAACAGTGCATTTATTGTCAGTATGTGTTACAGCACCAGATTCAACAATGGAAACAACTACACAGATTGTAACAGAGGCTGAGGAGGCCTGTGATATGGGTGATAGCACCCTCATGGGGGTCATAAATCTGGGAAACATCGACTGGGCAAACAACATGGCAGAAACTGCATTGGGTAAAAGTCTGTTAAATCAGACTGCACAACTAAAACTAACAACAGGCAACAAAATATCGTTGCATCAGATACAGTAACCATACAAAACGATACAATAGGTCCGACACTATCTTGCAGCAATCATTATTCTGTGACCCTTCAAATGAAATCAACGTAACAGTTACAAGGTGTCAATGAACTGTTTTCTGCAGGATACAAACATAACTGCTATCAGGAAAGAATTTGGAGAAATTGATTGGGAAAGGTTTTTTGTTTTGTTTTACTAAAAACAGTTGAGGAAATGTAGTAAGCTTTTAAAACATGATAGAAAAACATATCTAACAAATATTTCAAAGATTCAAAAATATTGGAAAACCGTAATCAGACCAAAATGGTTGACAAGTATTCATAGAAACAGAAACATAGAATTTGACGGCAGATAAGGACCACTTGGCCCACCCAGTCTGCCCATTTCCCTACCTACGGGATAAGCTGCAGATCCTAGTTAACCAGCAGCCTACTTCTTCCTACCCCCAACCCCTAGAATGGCCTTATGACTGTCCCATGCATGCTTGAATTCCACCACTGTTTTTGACTCCACAACCTCCTCCAGAAGGCCTCTCCATACATCCACAACCCTCTCTGTGAAAAAATACTTCCTTAAATTACCTCTGAGCCGCCCCCCTCTATCTTCAAATTGTGCCCTCTTGTTCTTGCACACCTCTTTTTTTTTTTTTTTTAAAGATGCTACCCTCTTGGACTTTGTTGATTCCCTTGCGGTACTTGAACGTTTCTATCATGTCCCCCCTCTCCCTCCTTTCCTCGAGGCTATACATATTAAGCTCCTTTCGTCTCTCTTCATACGTCTTCCGGTGCAGACCCTGCACCATTTTAGTTGCCCTCCTCTGGACAGCTTCCATCCTGTCTATGTCTTTTGCGGAGATTGGGTCTCCAGAACTGCACGCAGTACTCAGATGGTGTCTCACCAGCTGTCTGTACAGAGGGATAACAACTTCCTGTTTTCTACTGGTGATGCCTCTCCCTATGCATCCCAGTATCCCCCCAGCCCTCCTTGCTGCCCTCTCACATTGCTTGCCCACCTTTAGGTCATCTGATATGACTACCCCCAGGTCCCTTTCCATTTTTGTTGTTGTTAGTATCTCACCCCCCATTGTGTACTCTTCCCCTGGGTTTTTGTTTCCCAGGTGCATTACCTCAAAAGGTAACTAACAAAAAATACACAAAGACTATTTAATTAAAAAAGACAAGTTTTGGTATAAATACAAGGAGAACCTAAAAATGCAAGTATGTAATAAAATGAGCTAAAAGTGTGATGGAATTAAAACTAACATACTAAAAGCCAACAGAATAGGCCAAATAGTCTGTCTTGCCTGCTCGAAAGCCAGCAACCTAATGGCTGCCTTCCTCACCACCACCCCCCCAAGCCCCCAAGAGCGTCTTCTCTAGATTCAGTTTCCCCTTGAACCTGTCCCACCCCTTCTTGAAGCCCTCCACTGTGCCCTCCTCCACCAGCCTCTCGGGAAGCGCATTCCACGGCCCCACCACCCTCAGTGAAAAAAAATGCCTCCTACGCCTGCACTTCCCTCCAACTTCCACCCATGGCCCTGGTCACTCCCCCTTCTTCAGCCTAAACAACTCCCTGGTTCCACCCCTAATTATTCCCTTTACATACTTGAAAGCCTCCATCATGTCTCCCCTAGCCCTCCTCTCCTCCAGTGAGAAAAGCCCAAGCTCTTCCAGTATCTCCTCATAAGGCCTCCCCTCCATGCCCTGAATCATCCTGGTCGCTCTCCTCTGGACCCTTTCCAGCAGTGCTATGTCCTTCTTCAGATGAGGTCTCTAGAACTGTACGCAGTACTCAAGCTACTAGCTAAAGCGGTCAATAAAACTAATAAATCGTTTTTCAAGTATATAAACTCATTAAACAAAAAAGTGCTATACGACCACTTGAAACAGGTAACAAGATCATAAATGAACCCACAGCTATGGCAAACATTTTACAGTCACTTCTGTTCCAGATTTTCTCCTTAAAAAAAAACTAACCCAACGATATAAAAACCACAACAGCCATGTGCAATAACAATAGAATAAAACACAAGGACCAGAGAAAATCACTCATAGAATGCTAAAAATCATGATCCATGAAACAGAACTACAATTAAAATATATTTAAAAAAATAAATAAATAAATAAATACATGTACTATATACCAGAAGACTGGAGAACAGCAGATGCAACACCGATCCACAAAAAAAGGTGAAAAATAAATAAATGACAGATCAATAAGCTTCACCCCTGTTCCTGGAAAAAATACTAAGCAGCATCTTAAAACATCAAATTCTACAACAAATCCCAAACTTTGATCCAAATCAACACTGCTTTACCAAAGGAAGATTGTGTACTACAAATATGCTCTGTTTCTATGAAAATATCAGTCATGCCATGGACAAAAAATATCCTGTGAGGTTATATTTTTTGATTTCAGCAAGGCCTTTAATTCGATTGCTCACTGAAAAGATTAAAGAAATTAAACATTAATAAAATCACATTAATAACTTAATCAGCTGGTTAAGATGAACCCAGATGGCTACAAATCAAGTACAGGTAATGTTAGTAGTGGAGTTTCACAAGATTCAGTCCTAGGCCCAGTGATTTTCCACATATTCATATCCATTCTAACAAATAACATAAACTGATCATCAAAATACACGGATGATACAAAACACAGTGGCCATGCGCAACAGAGCATACAGAACAAATTCTGAGAGATCTTGATAATATTACAAGCAGGCCCAAAAAGTGGAAAAATGAAATTCAGTACTGATGAATGTAAAGTGATGCACCTGGATCCTAACAACATAAAAACAACACAAACTGTGTGGAACTTTGCAAAACAATATTAGAAAAACATCTAGGAAAGGTGTTGAAATTAAATTTTTTTTTTTTTTATATAAAATACCTGCAGCGCAGTGCATGTGGCCAAAAAGTTACAGCACCAGCAACAGGCTGCCCTGCACTGGTCAGAAAAATAATAAAAACTGAAATTAAACTAAGGAGACAGAAAATACTTAGAACTGTAGTACTCTGCTTCACACACTTGGTTTTCCCTGCCTAATTAAACAATAAGAACACTACTCAAGGACATCCGCGCCACAGTAACCTTCCTCCTTTACATGCTTTTCTTCTCCACAAGAGCTGTATGTGAACTGCACCAGTGATCTGTGCTCTCTCATGTCTTTTATCAAGACTGTGCTCTCATCCTGAACAGCATCCATCACTTAATGGTAACCAATTGATAAATGCTTCACAGCTATAAAAAAAAAAAAAAAATAAAATTTTTTTTTTTTTCATCTCAAATTTTTCTTTCTCAGACAGCTGGTCTCTGGGCTTCCTTACTCCTGGGCTGTACTTCCTAATACCAACAGACAGGCAGGAATCAGACCTCTGCAGCAGGGGACATCCAGCCCTCCACTTCCTGTTTCCCTTAGTTCTTCCTAAAGCAGTCCAATGTGTCAATACTACTAGAAGTTGGAGACAGAAAACCAAACTATGAATTTTAAGGCATATGTGGCCTAGAGGCCAGCCAACCATATACATTCTGGGAGGGAATCCGAAGCCCGGAGACCAGCCGTCAGAGAAAGAAAATTTACAGGTATTTAAATTTTGATTTCTCTCTCCTAAGCTGGTCTCCGGGCTTCCTTACTCCTGGGATATACAAAAGCAGTACGTCCCCAGATGTCCTGGGTGGGAAGAATGTCAGGAACCCTTAAGGATCCAACACCGCTTGAATCACACTGCAGCCAAGGATGCCTCATCCGATGGCAGCACTTCCAGCAATTAAAATTTTGAAGATCTGTGAATGAATTATCAAGTGGCTGCTTTGCATTAGTGTTCTGTCGAAGCTTCTCTGAAGTACACCCACAAAGGGGTCATAGCTGTACTGGAATGGGCTCTCCCTGGGCCAGGCAAGTTACTCCAGCCTGATCACAAGCCATGGAAGTGGCTGATAGAATTCGTCTGGCTATAGAGCCTTTTGAATCCTTGTTACCCATAATTTTGGCCCATAGCTGGCATGAACAACTCTGAAGTTTTGCAAATAGTTTCCTCTCTCTTAATATACATTTTCGTCAGGGGCAGACTGGATAGGCCACGAGGTCCACATCTGTCCTCAACTTCCATGTCTCTTAAGTTGCTATCACACCTCTCAGATCTAGAGGATGCAATTCCCGTTTCTTATTGCTTTTGGAGAGTGGGCAGAAGGAAGGAAGAATGAACCCCGGATTGTAATGGAGGAGAAGCATAACTTTGGCAAAAAACCTTGAACTGTTTCAACCTGATGAAAAGCAGTGTATAGCGCTTGGGTAAACAACGCTTTTAGTTTGCAGAGTCTCCTGGCTGAAGCAATAGCTATGAGAAAAAAAATGGTGACCTTTATATTGAAACGCGTGATGGATATCCTCTTGATAGGCTCTAAGAGGGGCCTCGGCCACAGCCTTGAGAACCAGATTAAAGACTCAAAGGTGGTAGTTTTGGTGGGTTGGAAGGCAACCTAATGATGCTGTCTTTAGAAACCTAGAGACATGAGTATATGCATCAGACGATTCCCCTGAATCCGCCCACAAGAGTACCCCCAGTGCAAAAACCTGAACTTATAAAGTGGCTGGTTGCAGTCCTTTGTCCATCCATCTGAAAGGAATTGCAGTAGAACAGGCAATTATATCAGATAGTTATATATGCGTTTTGAATGAAGCCAGAACCAAAATTTTCTCCAGGTTCAATAATACACTTTGGAGGCAGAAGAGAGACATAAGTTCCCCATCATGTCAATAACAGGAGCTGTGTAGCCGAGCTCCCTAGAAGTTTTTCCCTCTCAATTTCCAGGCCTAGAGAGGTAAGTTGTTTAAATGGGATGCCGGGCCGGACCTTGATGGAGAATGCCCCGGCTGAACTTGAATGTTAGACGTGAACGCCTTGCCAGAAGAATGACAAATCGGGAACTATGAGCAGAAAAATCACAAGGGGCAGACTAGAATCATGACTGTCCTGTCCCGAACCACTTTATGAAGGACTCTTGATAGAGGTGGTATTGGAGGAAAGGCATACAGGAGACCAAACTCATCCTAGTTTAGGGGAAAAAGGTGTCCCGAGCCACCGCTGGTTCATCCTTGGCCAGGGTACAGAATTGCTTATCTTGGAGTTCCGCCAGCAAGCGAAAAAGATCCGTCTAGGGATTGCCCCACTGATTAGTCACTATGAAGAAGGCCCTATCCTTCAGCTCCCATTCCCATGGTCGAACAACCTTGTGATTAAGCTAGTCTGCCATGTCGGTTACCTGCCCTGGTAAATACCTCACTCAGTGGTGCGAGGCCCACTGAAAAAGAAGGGATTCCCTTAGCATTTTGGGCTTCTTGTGCCACCTTGATGGTTGGCATATGCCAACGTTGACAGACTGTCAGTTGGAACCAGACTATCCTGATTGGGGAATTGCTGTTCAGAGTGCCTCAGGGCATGGCCTACTGTTCACGCCAGGAACGTTTATGTTGTACCTTGTGCCTCTCACAGCAACCACCTGCCCGGTGCCAACAGCTAAAGCAGGTGAACCGTCCCCAGCTCACGAGACTTGTATCGTTTGCGATTCGGATTTGGTGAGGATGGTCAAACTTACGACCCTTCATGAACTCTGTCCTCCGAGACCGTCACGGGAGGGAGGGTTCACTCTGTCTCAGTGAGCTCTAGCAGAATTCGAAATTTAGTTTTGGGGGTCCTTGTGTCATGATTAGTAATGTAAGTTTGTCATGGATGAGGTTTTAATGACTTATTGTTTGTTCATGAAATCATTAGTAAACAATAGTAAATGTTGTGGCACTGTCATCATTGCTACATTCTGATGACACTGGTGAAAGTCATGGAAGTCCTGAATAAAGATCAAACGTCATGGAATCAATGACGTGTATGACTGCCATGACAAACTTACATCCCTAGTCATGATGTCTGCCCCTAGAAGATTCAAGGTCTGGTTTGAATTAGGGGACTCTTTCTCCAGTTGATGAGAAAACCATGTGCCGGCAGGTACCAGACCACCTCTGCCACTGCTTGTAATGTTTGGTTGAGCTGTGGGGTCTTTATGAGGACTATAACCAGCACTGGCACCTTTAATTCTGTCCGTGGATCTGAGGAAAAAAACCCAATGGTAGAATCAGAATTTAAGTAGTACTCCACCACTCTGAACCCGAGACTGTGCGCATGACGTTACTGAGTGGGAAGAGCAAAAAGGCATCTTGCAGATCTACGGATGCCAGAAAAAAACCTTTCTGCATCTGCTGGGTGACAGAAATCACCCAGTATCGTCTGCCAAGACAGAATTAATTTGTCCTCAGAGTATGCATGGGCTTGAATACTCTGACTGGATCCCTTCGTCCAGGGTCTGTATGTGCTCCTGAATTGTGGTAGTCAAGTTTTCGTCACTTCTCTGGAATCTTTTACCACCCCCTTTAAAGACTATGGGAGCTCTCCCTTATCAGGGGCATTCGCTAAGTGAGCCTTGGCGATCTGACTGCCTGCCATGCCTGCAGCCTTAGGTATGTCGAGGTGAGTTAAAGCGTGGCCCTTGCTGAGCAACTGGCAGCCTCCTTTGAGATATCTGCTGATAATGTCTAGAATAGTCCCGCTCTGAGGCTGTTGCGGGGTGGGCTTAATTGTATGTGGCTCATCAGCACGCTGGAATGCCAGGATAGTGGCCAATGGTATTGAGGCTCATGTGGAAAACAGGTTGGCTGGGCTTGCTTATATGTGGCCCATCAGCACGCTGGAATGTCACGTCAGTGGTGTTGAGAAACATAGAAACATAGCATTTGACGGCAGATAAGGACCGCTTGGCCCACCTAGTCTGCTCATTTCCATACCTAACGGATAACCTGCAGATCCTAGTTAACCAACAGCCTACTTCCTCCTACCCCCCCCCCACTAGAATTGCCTTATGTCTGTCTTGCCTTATGTCTGAACAGGTTGTTCGTCGCTGCTATAAGGCAGGAGCGGAGGACTAGAAGCGTCTCTTCGAGGGATACCTCCACTTTCGTGTCCCCTGGGTCCCATAGAGAAGCTCCACCCCCTGAAGTAATCTGGATCATCCAAGGCTAAGTTTCTGGGTGAGAGCCATCCGAGACAGGAACGCCACTCAGTAGCCCCCCTGCCTCGGGGGGGGGACTAACTGACCTCTGGCGGACTTGTGCTACTAGTATGCTGTCGGGCCACTGTATAGGTGTGTTCTGGACCTTGTCATTCCTCCATTAGTGAGTCCCCTATGGCTGGAGGAATTGGGAAGGCCGTGGCCCAACCGGCGACAGCTGGTAGGCAGAAGCCTGTCTGACTGGGTGGAAGCCTCCGGGGAAGATCCAAGGGTAATCTCGGCTATGACCTTTTTTTTTTTTTTTAATAAAGAAAGACTAGGCCCTCCAGGCCTTGTGATGTGAAGACAACTGCTCTTCCTCAGATGAGGACAGAGACGGGAACCTCTTCCTTTAACTTTCTTGGGAGGTCTCCCACCAGGAGACCCCAGAGATTGCCCGTGGAACAATCAGGGACCAAGGCAAAGGCCCCATTTTACCTGGGATAAGGCTTGGTGCCCAAGAGGGGACTGCGGACTGCTGGGTCCCCCGGTGGCCGCTGCTCTCTCAGACCTGGTGGCTATCCGTCGTGGTTCTCCATCTGAACCGGAGCAGGGGTCGTGTCCTTCGAGATCTCGGCATTCACTGATGCTGCCTTTTGTTATTCAGTGTACCCCCTTCCCTTGAAGGCTTTCTGGTCTATGCTACTGCTGACCCTTTAAGGGCAAGATACCGAGTGCTGCCCTTGAGATTTTCTGCCCCTGGGATGTTTGTCAGAGGTCCTAATCTTAGTCTGCCTTGGTAATTAGGGCTGACCCTTTAAGATCCACTTAAGAGTGACTGTTCCCTTCTCAGGCACTGGTAAAATAAATCCCTGTCTTTGAAGAGGAAGATTGGCTGGGGAGGGGGCGCAGTTGCTGAAGCAAGACCCCTATGGTTCTCAGATCCCCCATCACAGCACTACCACACTGCTAGGCTCCTCAGCGCTCGTCGACGAGAAGGCAGATCGATGAGCGGCTTGGCGTGCTTTTTTGAATGAGCGCCGACTAGTTCTACTGACTACGAACGGCTGCATCTTTCCCCAAAAAGCCATTCGATCGGAAGCCCTACAGTGCCTGCTTAGCCCCTCGGAAGCACTCCGGTGCTTAAATAACTTTTTAGCAGCCTGGCGCACTTTCTGAATAAGCGTTTTGACTAGTTCTCCTGACAACGAAATGGCTGCAGCTTTCCCAAAAGGCCATTCGTCGCTCGGAAGTCATGCAGTGCCCACCTAGCCCCTTGGAAGCACTCCGGTGCTTAGAAAAACGTTTTCCCTGCCTGGGAATAAGAGAGCTAATTAGCGACGAGTTGCCCCATCGACAAGCAGCTGCAGCATTAAAAAAAAAAAAAAAAAATATCGCCATTTGGAAGCACATTTTCCCTGTGAAACTTGTTGGTGCTGGGGCCCAAAATCCAGTGAATCCCCTGGGAATAAGAGGGCTAATTAGCGACGAGTTGCCCAATCGACGAGCGGCTGCAGCTTTCAAAAGAGCCATTCATCGATGGAAAGGCACTGTGTAGCTGCATGTCTCATGGGAAGCACTCAAATATATTTTCCCTCGTGAGACACTCTGTTGGTGCCTGGTTCCTAGGACGCATCAAGTGTCATTTACCCCAATAAGTCCCCAAACGCAGGGAAAAAACGAGCCAGTGAGCGGTGGGGCCAGACTGTGCAGCTTGCAAGGCTGAGACTGGTTCCCACCTTGAAGCGTTTAAATACCGCTCCCGTTGCTAGAGCATTTCTTTCTGGCACTTCCAGTAAACCAAAAATACACTTGCTACATGTAGAATAAAGATTTTGTATCTCACAGTCTCTTCAGCCCTGCCATATATGACAGGGCTCTGCTGCAGAGTACCTGCTTCATTGCAGGCAGGAAGTAAACTGAGGGAGACAGGAAGTGGAAGGCTGGATGTCCCCTGCTGCAGAGGTCGGATTCCTGCCTGTGGATCAGTATCAGGAGGTACAGCCAAGGAGTAAGGAAGTCCGGAGACCAGCTTAGGAGAGAGAAATAAAATATTTTATTTTATTAATTTATTTAGTTTTTGTTTACCGGGTAGGTGCACTAGCCATGAAATGACTATTTTCAGGCACGACCCGGGAGAGTACAACAAAGAACAGTGGAACAACAACACACATGGTTACAGTAATTAAGTAGAGAGGTACAGTAAAAGCTATAATACAAAGATAACAATAAGGAAGAATTACAATATATTGGTAAACATAAGACAAAAAGGCATCAAAGTTTAATGATAAGTGCAGGAGTCATGGATTCGACCTGATGAGAGACAGGATCAGGTCCAAAAAATAAGGTAAGTGGGGGGGGAGGGGGGAGAGAAGTGAGGAGATGATCGACTGTAACATAAGATAGGAAAAAGGAGGTGTTAAATGAAAGAGGAAACGATCAAGGAGTAGGAGAGAAGATGTTAAGACTGGGGTCAGTAGGTCTAGGGTGGTTTGAAACAGGAGCGTTTAAAGGACAGAATTAGGTGATTCCGATATGCCTTTTTAAGGCATCATGGGATGAGGCCTGGCGAATGTTTAGGGGTAGGGAGTTCCAGTCTTGCGGGGGGGAGAGACAGGAAAATGCACCGGTGCCTTTAGAGACAGAGTGCCTGGGGACGAGAACAGGGGCAGAAACTGCCGAGTGAAGGTCATAGAGGGATGACTGTGTTTGAAAGAGGCCTGCAAGGGATTTAGGAGTTTTTGATCCGATAATGCTATCAATTGTGGATCCAAAGGCATAAGACCGAGACTCGTGGGGCGGAAGCCATCCAAGGTCAGAGTAGAGGGTGCAGTGGTGTTTCAGACGGTGGGAGGAGCGCATACCGACAGATATTATTGTAGGCGACATCCCATTTCCGGAGACTGGATTTGCTTGCAGTTGTATAGGTGACAATGCCATAGTTTAGAGAGGGCAGTAAAACTCCACGGGCTATAGCAAGTCTAGCTGAGGGGGTGAGAGCATAGCTGGTTCGATAGGCAATACCAAGTTTGGTATTCACCCACTTACAGGTTTGAAGAATGTGGGTATCGAAAGTTAGAGAGAAATCAAGCGTAATACACAGATATTTAAAAGAGCTGACCACCCCAACGGATTTACCACTTGAGGTGGAAACTTTAAAATCGTTTTGGGCTTGTTTGAGCTTACAGCTTGAGCAGAACAGCATGGCTTGAGTCTTTGACTCATTCAAGACGAGTACGTGAGAATTCAGCCACTGCTGGATGAGTTGAAAGTCATGGAAGAGTCGTTCATTGATATCAATACATTTGGCACTGGTGTACAGGACAATGTCATCCATGTACAGCAGGGAGGCAGTCTGTGGCAAGTTTGAGTTGATATTGTTAAGAAAAATAGAGAAAAGCAGTGGGCCTAATATAGACCCCTGGGGGACCCCTATGTTAACTGTGGTCGTATCTAAGGAGGTAGAGTTATATTTTACAAACTGAGTTCGGTCAGATAGATAGCTACCGAACCAGTTTACTACATTAGAGGAGAAACCAAGAGATTTGAGTGCAGCAACGAGAAGAGTGCGGTCAACCAGATCAAAGGCCTTGGTCATATCGAGGAAGATGGACTCAGTAAGGAGAGCAGAGTCCATGGCCTTAAGGACATCAGCGGTAAGCTTGAGTAGGGCAGTTGTGTTGCTGTGTCCCTTTCGGAAGTTATGCTGAGCTGGATTTAGGAGGTCGTATTTAAGGAGAAATTCAATAGTTTGGGTAGCTACAAGTTTTTCAATAATTTTACTAAGAGCAGACAGGATTGCAATGGGCCTATAATTAAGTGGGTCTTTGGGGTCACCTTTCTTGAGACCAGGGGTTATCCTTGCCCTCTTCCATATATCAGGGACATGATTTTGACTCAGCGAGAGATTCAAGATCTTGGTTGGGGGAGGCAGCAATGATAGGAGCAGCTAGTTTTAGTAACTTGGACTCAAGACTGTCTGAGCCCACTGCCGCATCCTCAGGTAGATTATTAGGTAATCTGAGTACCTCCTGAGATGAGACAGACTTGAAATAGAAGGTTGGGTGATTAACATGTGGAGGAATAAGAGGCAGCGACTTGGCAGGGAAGGAGGAGGTGTATTTTGTTAGGTCAGAGAATTGATTATTGAAGAAATTAGCTATGGTGAGGGATTGTTGCAGCGGACACCATTGAGAGACATGTCATTAGGGGAGCATGGCGTATATGAGCCCACAAAGAATTTAATGTGGGACCAGAATTTCTTTGAGTCTCCATAGCAATTGGTTAAAGGATCTTTGTAAGAGCTTTTGGCCTGTTTGATATCCTTTTTACAGGAGTTACGCAGGGCTCGGTAGGCAGGGTGCGAAATTCCTATACTTTAGGTGCCCCAGGGCAGGCACTTTTGCTTCAGGACACCTAAAGCTGTTTAGTGCCTGCCCGTTTGGGCACCTAAAGTATTTCAGCAGAGTTCTGTTTTTTTTTTCTCCCCGCAGAGTTCCGTTCTTTTTTTTCTCCCCAGACCTTGCCGTTTTTTTTTTTCTTTTTCCTTGGGGGCAGGGGAGCCAGCAGAGTAGCGCAGACGCAGAGCTGACATCTGTAGAGCCGATCACGAGTCTGCTCGTCTGGATGTCAGCTGACTGCTTGTCTGCAACACACATGGAGGGAACGAGTTTAGAGCAGGTTGATGTGCCCCCCCCATTACAGCTGACTGGCACACAGATCAGCCAGTCAATTCTTCATGTGTCCCTCAGTCACTGTTGGAGGTGGGCTACAGCAGCATGCACCAGTAGGCGCTTATGTGAGTATTTGCCCGCCTCCAAACAGCGTGACGCAAGGACCAGAAGCGCGCCATTCCGAGACTGCATTCATGGAGACAGGCTGCCTGCCAACCTGAACGATCGCGATCAGCAAAATAAATAACCAAAAGCTCTTTTAAGAGCTACATTTCTCTTTAACCACTCTCCCAGAAAAACGGGACTGCAAAGGAGGGAGTCGGGGGATTGTAACTTGTAAATTGGAGCAGCTGGGGAGGAGAGGAGTGTGTCTGTGTGAGACTAACGTGGGTCACTCTGCAGTCAGGACTAAAGAAAATCTGCAGAAAAGAAAGGAAATCTGTTGGGGATTAAACTGCAGAAAGAGGGAATGGAAGGAATTTTAAGTTAGGGAGAGGTACAAAGGAGAGGAGACAATTCAGCAGGATAAAAAAACCAGGCAGTAAACAGAAAATAAAAGCAAAGCAAACAAATCTATCTAAATTAATCAGTCTGCTCAACTGCTCTACAATTTCTAATAAAAACCAGTGGCAGCAGCAGTCTGTAATATCAGGGGGGAGGGGACACTGAATGCAGGCTTGTGGTGAAGCACTGCAGAGACTAGTCTAACTGCACATGCACTATATATCCAGCCAAGTAATTAAAAAGTAATCTGTACTGGGTTGGCCTTTGATTTGTTATAGAGACAGTACAGAGAGTCAGACTAGCACTGCCTGCAGTCTCTTTGAACTAAAGGAGCTCAGTGTTGCTCAGTCAGCTCACCCAGTCTATAAAAAGCTGCATTCATTTACAAACTTCTCTGCACTAACTTAAATGTAAATCTACTGTTCCATATTTTCTACTAGCTAGCTACTGTGTGTGTGGAGGGACTAACTAAAATCTGGACTAAATACTGAAACAACCAGGATCAGTGTGTTATAAAAAATAAAATTGCTGAGTGTGGACTAAACTAAATGTAAATCCAGGGACCAGTTATAAAAAAAATCTATTTAGCTACTGTGTGGACTGAGAACATTTAATTAAAAGTAATTGTTTAATAAAGTTCTAAAAGCTTTTGAACTTGGAACACCTAAAACTCAGGGGGTCTACTATTACTCTACTAGCTAATAAGCTACTTATGTGGAGCTGACTATGTCAAATCTAAATACTGTTATTAAAAATATCTCATTGTGGTACGGACTGTCTAAAATCTCTAGCTTTTTACAGGCTACACTGTCTGTGGACTGTCTAAAATCTGTATACTGTTATAAAATAATCAGACAACACAGTCAGGTTTTCTTAAGTTTATTATAAAAAAACACTTTTTCCTTGTTGCATTTATTAATACTGTGTAACATAAATAACAAATTCTTAAAATCAGTATTCACAAGTTCAACTCCGAACAGCCAGGCAGACACCATGAGTCTTTTAAATTTGGATTTAAGAGAAAGCGTTTTGTTGAGACTACGGGAGCTGACTCGGATTCACTAACACCAAGTACTAGTACTACTACTACAGGCACAGCTATAACACCACCATCTCCTTGCCCAGACAATGAAACTGTTATGACCACTGAAGTTTCCTCAAGTGCTACTGCTTGTACTGAAAGCCAAGTTAAGGCCCTGAAAGTTAGAAAATTTCAGAATCCTGGAAAAAGGCAGGAAGTGGCTTACATATGACACCGATAAATGTGCCATGTTGTGTACATGGTGTCAGAGTTATGATAAAAGCCAAAGCAAAAATAATTTCAGAACTGGATGCAGTACTTTTAGAGTACATATTATCTCGCACATGAAGTGTCCATAGCACACAAAAATGCTGAGAGGGCATACATTGCAAATAAAACAAAAGTTGGAGAAAGACCAATAGAGAAATCCATACTATTTATGGAACAAAAGAAATGGATCAAATTTGTAATTGTTCTGTACTGCATATTACGTTGCTAGGACCGAAAGGCCTTTCAGGGATTTTCCTGGGTTGATAGATTTACAAAGAAGAAATCATGGGGATGATGCTATGAGTCACAGTTACAGTAGTGACAAGCAATGCCATGTCTTCATTCACTATATTGCCCAAGATATTCAAAGCACTACTGCTAGTCTACTACAAGACAATGACTCTTTCTTGTTGATTCCTGCACAGATAAAAGTGTGACTGAGGAGGAGGGCATTTATGTACGTGTTTTTGAAAATGGCCTACCTGTAACAAGATTTCTTGCACTGAAACCAGTCAGTGTCCCTAATTCAGAAAGCATTTTAAATACTGTGATTAATGCTTTAGAGGGTGAAGGTGGTTTAAGGGATGGTGGTTGAAACATAAGCTGATAAGTCGCGCATCTGATGGTGCTGCTGTAATGTTGGGGAGCACTTCAGGTGTCCTTAGTCGAATAAAACAAGATTGCCAGTGCCCACACCTCATTGACATACATTGTTGTGCACATCGCTTAGAGCTTGCTGTAAAGGATCGTTCAGAGACTGCCCATTTACAAGTCATTAGAACAACTGCTGAACATTTACTCATTTTACCACAGATCACCAAAAAGTTGGAAAGGCCTACAGGAAACAGGATCCCTTTTAAATATTAATGTGGTCAAACCAGTTAACACTGGTGGCACTAGGTGGCTTGCACACAGAGAACGGGCCATTTCTGCCCTTGAAAGGAATTGGGCTGCATTAGTGCCTCACCTCGAACATGTGTCACTGACAAACAAGCAGGATCATGGCCAAAAAGCACTAGGAATACTTAAAGTGCTTAAGACTTTAAAATGTGTTATATACATGAACTTTCTGAAAGTGTTTTTTGGTTACTTATCTGCTCTTAGTCTGTGCTTTCAGCAAGAGGATGCCACTGTTGAAAAAGTTCACAGCAGAGTAGAAAGCACAATTCAAAAACTAAATGGTCTCTAAATCAAGAAACTCTTCACATAACCTTACATCTGTAAATGAGAACCTAACTCAGTACAACAGTGTTGACTTAACTAATGAAACTAGCAGGCACAGATCAGGTTCTCCTTCAGACATTGTAGAAGCCACAATTTCAGAGATAAAAAAAATTCTTCAGAAAACGTCACAGCACATTGAATCTAAGCTTTCAGTCCTTCACGACCAATAAAGTGCTACTAGCTGCAAGAGCTTTAAATTTTCAGTCCTGGCCAACATCCACAGAGGCACTTGAACATATGGAGATCAAGCAATTCAAACAATTGTTGATCACTATAAAGTGGTCCTAGAGTCTCATGGAGTTGATGTTACCTTGGTACTGCTGGAGTGGCTAGACTTAAAAAAGCATGTACTCCACTTGCTGTCTGTTGAAAGTTGTAAGTCTCTGAAATTGTGGCAGAAAGTGATTCTTACGGATGTGCAGGATCAACAATTTCGAAATGTGCTGGCGTTGTCAGAATCATTCTCCTGATTCCTGTGCACACTGCTGCTGCAGAACGAGGCTTCTCTCTGATGGGAAGAATAAAAAATGACTGGAGGGTTGGATTACGCCCAGACACCCTACACGACCTAATGTCTATATCTCTGAATGGACCCCAGCTTAGTGACTATAACCCTGAAGGTGCCATATCACTGTGGTGGAAAAATGGCAAAAGAAGGCCCACTACGAAAGCTTATGGCTCCCGAACACTGTCACTGCATGCTGCTTCTGCCAGCCCTAGTGGTGGTGATGAAAACGAAAGTGCTTGGTCCAGTGAAGATGACGTCTAAAATTATGTAAACTAAGGGGCGGCATGTAAATAGTTTGTTGGGCATGTACATTTTCTTCTTACATGCCCAAGTGGGCATGTACTTTTTTTCACGAATTTCATACCCTGTCGGTAGGTGTTTAGATCTGCAGCATGGCCAGATCTCTTGTAGTGGATCCAGCTTTTATCTCTTAAACGTAGCTTTCTGAGGAGTCCTGATTTTAGCCACCTAGTTTGTCTGTTTTTTACTTGCCGTGTTACCAGCTTGCAGTGTTGCTCCTGCAGCCCTAGGAAGTGGGATAAGATGTTTAGAGAGGACTGAGCATCTTTAGCTCCTAAGAGAGAGCACCAGTCAGTACAGGCAATGTCTTGCAGAAAAGCTTGGGGGTTGAACTTAGTATCGTCTCGAAAGGTAATGAAGCGGGGCTGCATAAGTGAAGGCTTCCCTTTGCCCCAAATGCAGAAGGTGGGGGAATGGTCAGTAATAACATCAGCTAGTACACCTGAGCTGACAATGTGCTCAGGGTGGTTAGTCATGACCCAATTGAGCAGGGTGCCAGTGTTAGAGTGAAGGGAAATTCTAGTAGGTTCTAGGATAAACTGGTGGAGATTAAGGCTTTGGATGCTTGACAGGACGTGGGTTGAGAGTTACCCAACCAGTTCAAATTTAAGACCCCAAGAATAAGGACTTCATTTCTTTCAGAGTGAACGGCGGTTCGATCCAGCAGTCCCTCCAGACCTTTATGACCACTCCTGGGGGGTTGTAGACACAGACTATATGTAATTTCTTAGAGCTGAGGGTGAGGAGGGTATGAAGCACTTCACAGTGGTTGAGGGGGGACGAGCTAATAGCAGAAAATTGGAGGTGACTTTTTAAAATAAATGGCTGTGCCCCCACCTCTTCTAGGAGTAGGGTCTATCGAGTCGTAGAAGGTTATAGGATGCGATTGTACACAGAGAGTCTGGGGTGGACGTCTTGAGCCAGGTTTCCATGAGGCAGGTTATATCTGGCTTGTAGAGGGAGGTCCAAAGAAACCCAAGACTGACGTCTGCACAAGCACATCATCTCCCACTAAAAGCCATGTGAATTTACGTATTTTCAGCGACAGTGACGGTACTCTCACGATTGGTTGCTAGACAGCCTCTCTCTCTACATACACACACACACACACACACACACACACACACACACACACACACACACACACACATGCCTAGCGCCAGTCACCGTGATAACCCAAAGATGTAGACTCTGTGAGGCAAGTAGCTGACAGCAGGCACCCCTAATCTGACTCCCCGCCCCCATTGTCATGATTGCACATGGCGAACTACGGTTCCTCCTCTTTCTCTCCCCCACTAGTCAAAGTGAGTGACTCACAAGTAGCGCAAGCTGTCAAACAAAGCAATGACTATCACAACTCACACTCACTCCTCGCTTGGCTACACCACCCCCTCCCCAGGCACTGACTACAACTCACAGTGAGGCGGCATTCCACAAAGCTGTGATTTAAATAAAAAAAAGTTTTCTCCCACTCAGACCTGCATTCTCCCAGGCAATGCAATGACTGCCAACGATGCGCCACAAGTCTCAGATACCAGGCTCACTAGCCTGTTCCCACTTGCAAAGGGAACAGGTCTTGTATGTTAATTTTGACCCCTGATCTAGGGGTATTAATAACAAGTGACTTTGAACAAACTGAGCACATAAGTGAAGCAACAGGAAAAGCAACCGAAGTTTTTGGGTCCATTAAAAGAAATATAAAATTCAAGAAATGGAGAATTTCCGCTGTATAGGGCCTACATCCACCCTCACCTTGATTATGCTTCCCAGTTCTGATGCCCATACAGAAAAAAAAAATTATCGAAAACTTGGAAAAACATGCAAAGAAAGACTACAAAAATAATATAACTTATAAATATGCTATATAACAACATGATCTCAGAATTAAAATGAATGCCACTTGAACTGCATGGAGTAAGGAGTGATAACTTGTGATGTATGAAATAATGAATGACCCATACTTAGTACATGAAATTAATTTAAAATTCAAACATTCATAAAACATAAGAGGTCACCAATTCAAGTAGTAAGCCACAGATTCAGTACACAATTCCCCGCCCAATGGGTCATAAACCCTGAAACAGTTAAACAGTTTACCTATCAAGATTATCAGTAAAAACAAAACAGAATTTAAAAATAAAATGGACAATTCAAGATATTAAATAACTGGTTTAGCACAGCAAACTGCTATGCATTACAGGGAGTACGACTAACAATTTCTAGAAATGTGTAGCAGTAGGCCACTAACCATTTTTTGAGCAAGTCCATGACACTACAGACTACATGAATAAAACTATACATTTTTTTTTTAATTTCCTAATTAAGCTGTGCCAGGCACTATGCACTTTCACGGGTCAAACTGCTAATCGATTTTTTGGGCTTATTTAATACCCTGCAATTTCAGCAATGAAGGACGATTACTATATTATTTTTTGAATACCATGGGGCAAAATGGGCTATTTCTTCTTAAGTACGATCCTAGCAGCGTGACAGAGATTAAGGTCTAGTCTAGACTCTAGAGATTAAACAGACTACAGCAGCAAGTCTCTGTTTTTTTCTTGAGAATAGATGGATGATGAGGGAGATACGATCCAGATATTTACAATGACGAAGACAAGGGTACTAAGAAAAGAAGGCAGTTCTTTGTCAGCCAGTACAGGGCAGAGTGCATGGTAAGCTACCACTAGTCAAACAGCATTTTGCTAAGCATTTCTATATTTAGATACAAATAACATTGCTCAAATAAGCACTGCTACTCAATTACACAGCCTGTGGAGCAATTAACCAACAATATACTCAATGTTTGACTTTTGGTTAAAAAAAGCACTGGAAACAATCAGCCAGCCAGGTACAGGGTTTTAGACTTTCTGCACAAACAACTCACTTTAGCTTTAAAAAACAGGTGATTTGTAACTGGTTAATGTTTTATATATTTCAGTGAACCAAAAGAAGCCCTGTACACAGATGCAGCCCCCAAACACTGAAATTAACCAAGCTGTAGCAAACTAAAGTCCACCACTACTAAGCCGAGTTCTTTCTAGGCTGGGTCACTGGATGTCCCAAACTGTACTCACTGCAAACCAAGGTGCTGGGATGGAATGGGTCACACTTTACCAACCCCCCCCCACCCCAAACACAGTGACATCACTCAGGGGTCGAAATTGGCACCGGCCTACTAGCCAAATGCTGGTAAATTTTGTATTGGGCTAGTAAGATTTTCCTTTAACCAGCCCTGTTGGCTTGTACTGGGGAAAGTAACATTTCAGTAAGTACACCAGCTGGGCTAGTGGAAAAGTCTATGGGGCTAGTGGATTTTCCCAGTCACTAGCCCTGTTGGCTAGGCTGCTACAAAACTTAATTTCGACCTCTTGACTTCTAAAGTTGTTCTTTTGTTTAAAAATATGGTAGTGTCACTGTCAAGTGTGCTTTTACAATGTACCCTTGCCGTTATCTGGTTACTCCAGAACAACATTACTCACTCGTCAAAGTTCTGGAAGGTTATCCAGTCCTTTTTCTCCACTCCGACGCAGTCTCCTTCCCTCCCCGTTCTTAAGGTTGGTGACTCCCTTATTTTGGACCCTTCTGCTGTTGTCTCTTTAACTCTTATTTCATTAACATACTAAAAGCCAGCAGAACAGGCCCAATGGTCTGTCATGTCTGCTCATAGCCAGCCACCTAGTGGGTGCTCACTTCCTCGCCCCCCCCCCAGAGGGTCATCTTTGACTTTAGTTTCCCTTTGCACCTGTCCCACCCCCTCTTGAAGCCCTCCACTGTGCCCTACTCCACCAGCCGCCCAGGCAGCGCATTCCACTGCTCCACCACCCTCAGTGAAATAATGCTTCCCACGCCCCCTGTAATTTCCCTCCAGCTTCCACCATGTGCCTAGTTATTCCCCCTCTTTAGCCTAAACAGCTCCTTGATTTCGCTCTCAGTTATTCCTTTTACATATTTGAAGACCCCTATCATATCTCCCCATCCCTACTCTCCTCCAATGAGTACAGCCCAAGCTCTTTCAGTCTCCCCTCATAGGACCTCCCCTACATGCCCTGAATCATCCTGGTCGCTCTCCTCTGGACTCTCTCCAGCAGCGCTATATCCTTCTTCAGATGAGGTCTCCAGAACTGTAGACATTACTCTAGTTGCGGCCTGACCAAGGCATTATATAGAGGCAGGATCACCTACCTCCTCCTGGACGTAATTCCCATGGCTATGCAGCCCAGTATCCTGTTTGCTTTGGCTGCGGTTATTCTACTATTTTCAGAGTTATTCATTTTGATGTCTACCACCACCCCTAGATCCCTCTCACCCAAAGTGGCTTGCAGTGTCCCCGGTGTAAACATGGCCTGGGTTTCTGACCCCCAAATGAAGTACCTTACATTCCCTGGCATTAAATTTCAATCCCCACCTCCCTGACCACCCCTCCAGGGTATCCAGGTCCCCCTGGACTGTCACTCTCACTTCTTCCCAGTCCACCAGTGCTCCCAGTTTGGAATCATCTGCAAAGAGACTCAGCCTTCTCCTAACAACCATCCCTATATCCGAGACACAGGCATTGAACAGGAGTGGTCCCAATACTTAACCTTGGGGGACGCCACTCATCACCTTCCTGGGGAGGAGACAATCCCACCGACCATTAACCTCTGTATTCGCCCCGAAAAGCCAATCCACTTGAGGTCCTGTCCTCCCACCCCCATCTCCCCCAGCCTTTTTTTTTTTTTTTTTTTTTTTAATAAATCAGCCCATTATGGGGTACTGAATCAAACACCTCGCTAAAACTCAGGTACCGGACGCCCACCAGCCTATGTCTGTCCAAGGCCCCTCCCGTCATCCAGTCATAAACCTCCACGAGGCTGGACTGACACGATCTCCCCGAACGAAGCCATACACTATTTAGGATGCAGAATGCTTAACGTGCTCACTATTTATTACCTTCATGCTTTCCATGCTTTTGTGTCTGCAAAGATATGTACTTCTATTTTTAAAATACTATTCTACTCTCAAGCCTGTACTGAAATGTTACCTGTATGTTGTTGTTGCACCCGGGTCGCCCCTGAAAAAGGGACCTCTACGGGCCCAGTGGGCCTACCCGGTCATCAAAATTCAATAAATAAATACTGCTCATCATCCTGGTGCCCTAACCATTCCAGCTGCCTCCCAGTCCTCTCCTTGATAAAGCCCTCCATTACTTTACCTACCACAGACATTAGGCTGACAAACATATAATTCCCCATCTCCTCTCTAGACCCCGCCCCCTTTATGGATAGGCACTACATAAGCCACCCTCCAGTCTTAGGGCACCCATCCTGTCTGCATAGAGGTATTAAAGAGTGCAGCCAGTGGAGCTGCCAATTCCTTCACAACCCTTGGGTGTAGCCCATCCGGCCCTGGCGCCTTATCAGTTTTTAGCTTCCGAAGGGCCTCCCTCACCCTATCCACTGTGATTTGTCCCCGTCCTCCCCTCACTCAACCTCCCCCTCCGCTGGATCTGGTCCTGCCTGTACCCTAGCCTGTTTAGCTGAATGCTCCTTCCTCACATCAGCCTGTAGGGATCCTCAGTCCCCATCTGCAAAGATTGAGGCAAAGTATTCATTTAGCACCTCTGCCTGTTCCCCTGCTTCCTGAGCCCATCCCCTCATATTTTTAATCCTATCGATCTGTGTCCTCTCTTTTTGCTTCTCTCTTATCTATAGAATCCACCCCCCAAAATATCCCTAGCCAGGTTTTGTTCCTTCCCTGCCTTGGCTCCCCTCACCACTCTGGTGACCTTTCTGGCCAATAGTTCATACTCTCCTCGCTTCTTGTCCCCCCCTTGAGCGTTTAAAACCATAAGCAGCCTTTTTATCCCTCACTGCCTCCTGCACCTCCCTAGTCCACCAACATGGCTTGCTGGTTACATTTCTGGGTGGCTGTGCAAGCAGTGATGGCAGGGAGCTGCTGGAAGATTATCTGTGCTCTTTCTTACTCTTCTTTGCCCTCCCCTTTTTCTTCCCTCTCTCTGCCCCCCACACTTTTTCTCCTTCTCTCCTACCACTCCCTCTGCGTCCCATAAAGTCCTCCTTGCCCTTAATTATCACAAAGGAGGTAGCCCTGATGGTATCAATCCTAAGTTTCTGCTTCTCTCAGCTCCTGCCATCATCCTGCCTATTACCGTACTCCTCTACCTTTCCTCCTCGGCCACTGCTCATGAAGCATGGAAGCAGACTACTGTCATCCCTCTCCCTAAACGTGGTGATCCTTTTATCCTTTGATAACTTCTGACAGGTCTTATTTTTACCCTAGCTAAGTTACAGCAACACCTCGTTTTTTCTCTCTATCTCCTTCCCACCCTAGCTAAGTTACAGGAACATCTTGTTTTTTTCTCTATCTCCTTCCCACCCTAGCTAAGTTACAGAAACACCTTGTTTTTTCTCAGCTCACTTCCTTCTTTGACTCCTCCTTCACCCCTTTTCAGTCTGGTTATAAGAAATCCACCTCCCTCCTCCAGCTCACTAACTCTGTCGCACCAGGTATGGATCAAGGACTGATTACCTCTGCCATATTTGATCTTTCTAAAGCTTTTGACACTGTGGAACACACCCTCCCTCTTACATAGAAAGAGTCTGACGGCAGATAAGGACTGCTTGGCCCACCTAGTCTGCCCATTTAGCTAACTACAGGATAAGCTGCAGATCCTAGTTGACCAACAGCCTATTTCTTCTTACCCCCCCCACAAGAATTGCCTTCTATCTGTCCCATGTATTCTTGAATTCTTCCATAGTTTTAGACCCCCACAACCTCCTCAGGAAGGCTGTTCCATGCGTCCACCACCCTCGCCGTTAAAAAAATACTTCCTCACATTGCCCCTGAACCACCCCCCTCTATCTTTATATTGTGTCCCCTTGTTCTTGCATATCTCTTTTTCTGAAAGATGCTAACCTCTTGGACTTTGTTGATTCCACTAAGGTACTTAAAAGTTTCTATCATGCCCCCCCTCCTTTCCTCAAGGGTATACATATTAAGCTCCTTTAGTCTCTCCTCGTATGGCTTCTCTTGCAGACCCTGCACCATTTTAGTTGCCCTCCTCTGGACTGCCTCTAGCCTATGTCCTTGCGGAGAGGGGGTCTCCAGAACTGGATGCAGTACTCCAGATGGGGTCTCACCAACCGTCTGTACAGAGAGATAATAACTTCCTGTTTTCTGCTGTAGCCCTTTGATACAATCTCCTATCACCCTCTCACTGAACAGGGGCGAGGAGCAGACTGGGGAGCTCAGGAGAGGGCTTCCCGTGCTGAAATCCACGTTGCCTGGCTTCCCGCGCTTAGACTCGCGCTCTCTGGGGTTCTGGCAGGCACGACGAGCGGTCTGACGCTTTCGGGACCGCTAGCCGCCAGAGAATCACTCAATAAGCCGCGACGTGCGGTCAAATGTGTCCAGAGACCACTAGCCGCTTGGAGGCACCTCTGGGCTGGCGGCAATTAAGGCAGTTAGGTCGCTGGCCGGAGCACGGGAAAGAAATGGGTTGCGAGGTGCTGATGCATGGTGGGGCCAGTCTGTACAGCTTGCGCGGCTGAGACTGGAAACCCACCACTGGAATCGTAGTCGGAATATTCCGATTCGAGAGTAACCCCCCCAAAAAAAGAAGCACTTACTTTCTCTTCAGCCCTGCCACCGGTGGCGGAGCTCCTGCTGCACGCTACCTGCTTCCACAGAGGCAGGAAGTAAACTGGCACCAGTCGGAAGGGGAGGGCTCCTTACCCTCTCTGCTGCACGACTTTGGATCCTGCCTGTTGACGTCATCAGGAGGTGGAGCCCAGAAAGACGTCATGAAGCCCGGAGACCAGCTTAGGAGACAGAACTTCCTGTTTTCTACTGGTGATGCCTCTCCCTATACATCCCAGTATACCCCCAGCCTTCCCTACTGCCTTCTCACATTGCTTGCTAACCTTAAGCTCATCTGATATGATTACCCCTAAGTCCCTTTCCATTTTTGTTGTCACTACCCCCCCATTGTGTAATCTTCCCCTGGGTTTTTGTTTCCCAGGTGCATTATTTTGCACTTCTTTGCATTGAATCCAAGCTGCCATACTTCTGACCATTCCTCCAACCTTGCCAAGTCCCTTCTGATCCTTTCCACACCTCCTTGTGTATCAACCCTATCGCAGATCTTTGTGTCATCTGCAAAGAGGCATACTTTTCCTTCCAGTCTCTTTGCAATGTCACTTATAAAGACATTAAAAAGGACTGGACCCAGTACTGAACCCTGCAGTACCCCACTAGTAACTCCTCTTTCTTCAGAATGGACTCCATTTACAATTACCTTCTGTATCCTGTTGTCCAGCCAATGTTTTACCCAGACTACCACCCTGGGACCCACTCCCAGGCTGGTTAATTTGGCTATTAATCTTTTGTGTGGGACTGTGTCAAATGCCTTGCTAAAGTCTAGGTAGGTCATGTCTACAGCCCCTCCCTGGTCTACTACTTTGGTCACCCAGTCAAAGAAATCAATTAGATTCGTCTGACATGACCTTCCCGCTGTGAACCCACGCTGCCTTGGGTCCTGTGCCCCACTGGTCTCTAGGTACTCAACAATTCTTTCCTTCAGAAGTGATTTCATCACTTTCCCTACCACAGAGGTCAAACTGACAGGTCTGTAATTTACTGCCTTTGTCTTGGTCCCACTTTTGTGAAGGGGAATCACATCCACCTTCCCCCAGTCCTGGTCCCACTTTAGTGAAGGGGAATCACATCAGCCTTCCTCCAGTCCTCAGGTACCACACCATCCTCCCATGATTTGTTAAAAAGGGTAGTCAGTGGTTTCACTAGTTCTCCCCTTAATTCTTTTAGAATTCTGGGGTGAATTCCGTCAGGCCCCATTGCTTTGTCCACCTTCAGTTTTAGGAGTTCTTTCAGAACCGTTGCCAACTTTTGACAAGCTTAAAGCAGCAGTACAACATAATCAGGAAAGCAGCTTAATCTGGTTCAAGGTCAGTTGGCATTCATCTGTATCCCCCTCCCCCGGGTCATGCCTGAAAATAGGCAGGATTTGTCTAGCGCACTTAACTGGTCAACAAAAGCTGAACAAATAAAAATAAGATACTTTAGTTTTTGGTTGTAAGCATGCAGCCATAGATGAGGTTTCCAGATCTGTAAATATTTTTTTCTAGCGATCTTTAGCTTTTTGGGGTATTTAAAATGTATTTAAATTGTTGTGACACCACAATAAATATGGTGGCTGCCTAATTCTAGCTGAGCTCCCCCCACACATTGGGCTGGCAGTATAGCCTAGAGGTTAGAGGAACGAGGAGTGAACATAGAAACATAGCCTAGAGGTTAGAGGAATGAGGTGTGAACGAGCTTGGTACGTCCAGTAGACCAGACCAGAGTTTGATTCTCACAACCTCCACTTGCATACTGTACGACACTGAGCAAGTCACTTAACCACCCAGTGCTCCCAGGTCGCCCCTGAAAACAGGCACTTGTGCCTAGTGGGTCTTACCCGGTTACCAAAGACTAAAATAAAAAATAAATCATGTTTTTTGGTTACTGCAGTGGGACCCTGTGCTAGGGGTGTGCAAATCCCATTGCCCCCTGTCCAGGGCAAGTAAATTTCATTAAAGGGCAAGTACCCAAACAGAGCTAATTGCATTGTAATTAATACGGGCAAGTGAAAATTCAGCTACAGTCATGGTTGGGCAAGTAATAAAAGTTTTGATTTGAACACCCTTGCCCTGTGTAGTACTGCCAGTCATACACATGTGCAGTTGGCAGCAGAGGGGGTTCCAGTTCAACGTGGCCGGTGGCAGAAATGTAAACAAAAGCAAAGGATAACAGCCCTCCAATACAACCTTGTCACTCATAAGCTCCTCCTCAACGCCAAAAAGACTAAAGCAATGATTCTGTCACCGAAGTCTACTTATGGATGTCCACATATCACACAGATCCGAACACTCTTAGATGAACCCCTTGAAGTAGTTGATACCTTTAAATACCTAGGGTTCTGACTGGATAACAAGCTCAACTTTCTGTGCCACTTAAATGAAACCTTGAAGAAACTAAGACAGCGATTAGGTTTATTCTATCGCATTAAACACCTACTCACGTTAGAAGCCAGAATGAAACTAGTACAAATGACATTCCTACCTATACTGGACTACGCTGACTTCCTTTACAGTCATTGCCCATCAACGATGCTAAACAAACTGGACACCCTTTACCACCGGGCTGTAAGATTTATCTTAAATCTACCCCGTAGTACACATCACTGTCGCCTATACCAGGTTTCGGGATGGACCTCACTCTCAAGTAGAAGAAAAAGGAATGCTCTCCTCTGGTTTTTTTAGAGCATTATCTGATAACCTCCCTGCATACATCTCGAACATCTTCAAACGGGCTAAAGGTTCCTATGGCCTGAGACGCTTCTCCTTAATCTGCTTCCAGATTTCTAGAGTGCAAACTACCACTGGCTCAGCAGCAATCAACTTCTCACTCCCAACACTTTGGAACACTATGCAAGACTCATTAAAATTATCCTCACTTCCAAGCATTTTCACATTCAAAGCTCTATTAACGGATTATCTGAAGGAATCATGCAACTGTTTCAGATGCTGATGACCCCTAAGCCTCGGGTGCCACTCTCAAATCCTACACTTAAGTATCTCATCCACCCCACATTCCTAACAACAGAAACCTAGGACCTACAAGCCTAGTTCCCTTAATCCAAGATGACCCTGCCTATTCTCTACCTTTTACCTATTCTGGCCTCCCTTTGGCTGCCTACTCTTTCACCCAAATTTCTACCCTATTCCTTAATACCTCCTTATTTTTTATCATTTAGGTATGAGCTTTTACTCAGCGAGACTATATGGGATTGTTGTCTCTTCTCATTTCAGTAAAGCTTATTATGTACCTTTGCATGTTAATTATGTTGACCGGTATGTATAGACCCATATTGACCAGCACCTTCACAATGTTCTCTTTTTTTTTTTGCACCGTTGTCCACCGTAATTGTAATCTTATGAAGTGTACTGTATTGTATTTATGCCTAGGACCACCTTGAAAATGAGCTTGCTCAATGGTGTTTATGCCTGGTTAAATAAAGTGATTGATTGATAACAGACAATTACGGGGAGACAGTACAATGCAGGCGGGAAAGAGTACCACGTAAATGCTCAGCAGAGCACAAGGAATAAACTGTTGAAAAAGCACAGACTTTTTTTTATTTTTTTACACTGCACTGCTGCCTTAAAGCAGTGGGCCTCTCCGACTCCTCAGCCAGTCGATTTCACTCCTACCTTGATGGAAGATCTCTAGCTGTCCAGACAGGAAGCTCCATTTCCTCTCCACTCCTCATCTGCTCAAGCTTCTCTGTCCTGGACCATATTCTCCATTCCATATTCATGAACAGCCACCCCTGTCTGTACTTCTGCATCCCTTCACATCTATGATGCTGATACAGTACTTTTTTTTCCATCTGGCTCATATTCCCATTAACTCTAGCTACAGCTGGATTTTGACAACATTCAGTTTTGGTTCCCATCTAACCAACAGTCCTCAATGCAAAAAAAAAAAAAAAAAGATTTCCATGACTTTTGGCACTAAACAGAGGCTTACCAATCTCCTCCTCCTCCTCCCTTTATTTCACACCTGGATGGTGTGCTATGACTAAGTGCCTCAGGGTCTGGTAGGACTAACATCTTGATTTATTGGTGCACACTAATGATATAAACCATAAGCTCCCCAAAGTCTGGTGCACTGTACAGGAACAAAGCAAACAGCCCACTTTCTGACCACTGAGAGACTGTTCAAAAGGTGATTCTTCCTATATTTGACTATGTTGACATAATTTACAATGGAGCTCCCAAATCCTCCCTTGCCAGCGTGGACCCTGTTTTTCACCTTATACTGTTCCCTTTGTACCATCCACTGCTCACTCTGCTCTTTCACTCCCCTCTCCTGACACCAGGCATCCTTCCTATTGCGCCTCCTTTATATCGAAATTTTGATTTACTTCCCTTCCCTCCTACCTTACATCCTATGTATCCACTTCCCCTCCTTCCTCATACCCTCTCCGCAGCAATGATCCCATTCTATTCCATCTAGGAAATCTGCTTGTCACTCAATATACATTGATTCTTAATACTGCTTTCCTAAACTCTGGTCCACCCCTCCCTGTCCTCTTCTATATAACTTTTCTATTCCCACCTGCAACTGTTGTTTACCATCTACCTCGACTCCCCCCCATACTGCCCTGGCCATTTTGCACCCCTACCCCCACCCGTATGAGTAATCTCCCCTTGCCTATCAAAAATTAATTTGTATCTACATATATCGCTTATACTAATATGTCTTACACTGTTCATGATTATACTTCTCTGATATACTGTATTGCCACATGACTATTTTGTAATGTTGTTACTACTATACATTTCTCCTCCTGAAATAATCTCTCTTACCTATCACCCCCAGGACGCATCAAACGAGCGGTCTTTCCTGGTGAAACTTTTGAAATAAATAAATTCCAAGCTAAGGACTTTCCTTGACAAATTTACAGAATGTACTCCGATGAAGGAGAACATGTCGACATCCCACTAGGGACTACCTTAAATAACCCCTGAGTTGGGTCTGTAATAGGGGGCCTCTTCAGTGTATACAGACACACACACGCTAAAAGAAAGCAAATAAAAACCCAGTGGTGTCTGACAGCTGCAAGCATACCTCTCAACCTCTTGCCTCATAAATCAGGGACAAGGCTTTAAAAAAAATCAGGGACAAAGACCCACAATCAGGGCACATCTTAAAAAGTGGTGCTATTCATGTTAGAAAGCTGGCAGAATAATTTGATTTGCGTTGAGATGCATTCCCTGAGGAGGAACAAGTCTGTAACTTTAACGCTTGACATGACTGTGTGAATTTAACCCCCCGTCACAAAAACACAAACTGTATCAGGGACAGCGGGACATTTTGAGGCAACATCGGGGACAGTTGAGAGGTATGGCTGCAAGCCACAGACTGTCAAGTGCCGCGTCAATGACACCAGGCATTTCCGACCGGCGCCTTCTCACCAGTGAGGGGACAGCAGCAGCCTGACACAGCCGGCCAGTGAGGGGGCACTGTTCGGCTAGCCCTGCTGTCAACAGGCAGCACTGGGACAAACGGCGGAGCAAAACAAACGAATGACCGTTTGCTACAGCAACAACAACAAAACCCCGGAGCCGGACAGACAGTTCTGCCGCCGTCTCTGGGTTCCCCCTTACCCGGTACACCTTGCCGAAGGCCCCGTCTCCCAGTTCACCCACGATCTCCCAAACTTCCTCCGGGTTCACATCCCGACTGACGTGTTCGTACTGTTTCTTCTTCTTCTCGCCTCCCAGTTTAAAGATCTTGCGAAAGTTGAAGAAGGACATCTTTTATTTTTCTCTCTCTCTCTCTCTCGTTTATATCCCTCTGGGGGGGCTACCGTTAGCAACTTTTCCTCCGAGACTTCCCTCAGCAGCGTGTACGTCACTGCCCCCGCTTTCGTTTCATTGAGGCGGCTCGCGCGGGTGATGCTGGTCCCCGGGTGGGCTGTGGTTCGGCTCAGTCCCTGTGGAGGGGGGTGGGGTGCAGCTGCTACTGCTGCTGCTTTTCTCTACAGCCCGCCGCAAAATTACAGCCCGACCAAGATGGCGGCTGCGGAGTGACGTCACCCGTCATCCGTGACGTCACCTCGCCTGCTGCCTAGTTCTGCAATGAAAACTTTTGAGAATGCAAACTTTGTTTAGAGTCGAACACAGTGAGTGGGTGAGTCTGATACCCTGCAGAGGACCAACAAGAACTTTACAGAACACGAACTTTCAGGCTGCACAGAAGCCTTCTTCCAGTCATGGCATTTTCTACAAAAAAATAAACTAAATATTTTGGGTAGAAGTGATAAATGTGTACGCATAGGTCACTGGGTGTGACAATTCTGTTGATGAGGGTGGAAGTGCTTATTAACTGATACACTTGGGTGTGACTGACCGGTTGCTAAGGAAGTAAATAACGGGATATGTGCAGAGACAAAAAAAAAGTCTTTGAAATACCTTACTAGGTGTTTATAAATCGGATTAGAGAAAATGCTTCTTTCTGTTATAAGTGCCTCCATAAACCAGGTTGTGTGTGTAGAACAAAAAGACGCATGTATGTATATATCTATGCTGAATAAAACATGTATCTACAAGAAAGGAACTGTACAGCCAGGTGGGAGGTGAGACCCAGCAGCAGTTCCTTTCAGATCTGCCGCTGAGATTAGGATGGACGGAGCTATTTTTCTTTGTTTTTTTTTTTCTGGTGTTGGAGTGACGAAATAGATGAGGAGGTGGCGAATAGCAGACCAAATGTCCAAAAATATGTGGCTCAAATGACCAAAAGTTGTACCAGTTTTTTTTTACTTTCTTTTTATTGAGTTTAACAAAAAGTAGTACAAAGACAATTCTATCAAACACATACATATAGAGCCAGAGTATAACCAGTAGTCCAGTAGCTCTTTTCCTTCTTTGTTACAGCACTGAAGGTGAATTCATAACGTGAATTAATTACCTAGAATTTCACCAAAACCTACTAACTGCACAAGGCATAGGCACATATAAGTAAGCTACAACTCACAACAGGGCATGAGGGTGAAAAGGGTGGAAGGTGGTTACCCTTAATGCTAGGAGCCTTGGGAGGAAAACTGCAGAGTTACAGGTTCTCATGGCAGAGGGAGAGGTGGACATTGCAGCCATCACGGAAACATGGGCCACCCAATACAATGACTGGGACCTGTCTGTACCAGGGTATAGGTTATTTCGTAGGGACAGGGTGATTGGGAAAGGGGGGGCACTATATGTGAAGGAAGGACTGAAGTGTGTGAGGGAGGGAGGGGAGGAGGGTAGTACGGAGTCTCTTTGGATGCAAATCCAGGATTCCAAGAATAGGATTCTTAGAATGGGAGTCGTGTACAGGCCACCATCTCAGACGGAGGAGTTAGACAGGGAACTAGTGGGACAGACCAGGAGGACCTGCGAAAAGGGTAGTGTGGTGATTGTGGGGGACTTCAACATGCCAGGAGTGGACTGGAGCACCCCAACAACCAGGAACAGAAGGAGCAGGTACTGCTGGATGCCTTCCAGGACAGCTTCCTGCTGCAAATGGTCAGTGAACCAACCAGCAGGGAATACCCTTGACCTTGTGCTGGCAAATGGGGACTTTGTGAGAGAACTTACAGTGGAGGAACCGCTGTCAGGAGTGACCACCACTCAGTATGGCTCACATTGGATATGGGCAAGGAAGGAGTGGAATCTGGCACAATAGTGCTGGACTTCAGGAGGGCCGACTTTGGGAGGATGGGGAAGTGGTAAAAGGGTACCTGACCAGAATTCAATCTAGTATGGACACTAACCAGAGGTGGGAGCTCATAAAGCTGGGGATAGTGGAGGCAACCAAAACCTGCTGCAAAGCCCAGAGCAAGAAGGCTAGGGCTAAGAAACCGATCTGGTTGAGCAAGGAGGTCATGGAAAAGGTAAGGAGGAAAATAGCTGCCTTTAGGAAGTACAAGAAAACAGGGAGGGGAGGACAGGAGGGTACTTGACAGAATTGAAGGAGGTGACAAGGGCAGTAAGGAGCCAAGCATCTATACGGAACTCAGGCTGGCACAAGGCATTAAGAAGGGGAGAAGGACTTCTAAGTACATCAGGAGAAAAGGAGCTGTAAGGACCACATAGTAAGGATTAGGAAGGAGGGGTTGGGTGGAAGCAGAGTGCGATAAGGCGGAAGCACTAAATGAGTACTTCTGCTCAATATTTACTAAAGAGAAGAGGGGGGTGACACCAAAGGTGGGAGAAATGGCAGAAGCAGGGTGGGAAGTGGTGACAGATGGGGAAATCATGGGGAGCAGAGTTCGAGAGGGTTTGAAGGCACCGAGGGTGGACAAGGCGCCAGGCCCAGATGGCATCCACCCGAGGGTACTGAAGGAGCTGGCAGAGGTCCTTGCAGGACCTTTGGCAGACCTATTTAATGCCTCACTACATTCGGGGTGTACCTCAGGACTGGAGGATGGCTCATGTGGTGCCCTCCACAAGAGTGGCCCCAAGGATGAACCGAAACTACAGACCAGTGAGCCTCACGTCCATCGTGGGTAAGCTAATGGAGACTATCCTGAAGGAGGCTGGTGGCCTCCTAGAGGCCAAAGGACTACAGGACAGCAGACAGCATGGCTTCATACATGGCAGATCCTGCCAAACCAACCTGGTTGAGTTCTATGACTGTGTAACTAGGCAACTGGACAGGGGCCATGCAGTGGATGTCCTGTATCTGGACTTCAGTAAGGCATTCGACTCAGTGCCACATGGAAGGCTGGGAAGGAAGTTAGTAGGCACTGGGGCGGGTGCAAAGCTGGGGAGATGGGTAGGAAACTGGCTGCAGGGAAGGCAATAGAGGGTGGTGGTGGGTGGGGAGCTCTCACACCCAAGGGCAGTGATGAGTGGTGTTCCACAGGGCTCGGTGTTGGGACCAGTGTTGTTTGGGATATTCATTGCAGACATATCATGGGACATCAAGAGCAAGATCAGTCTGTTTGCTGATGATACCAAGAAGGCGGTGGTGGATGACCTAGGGGATGGCAGGGGTTGCAGGATGATCTGGCAAAGCTTGAAACCTGGTCAGACACCTGGCAACTGGGCTTTGCCAAAAAGTGCAAGGTGCTGCATTTTGGGATGAAGAACCCAAGGAGGAGTTACCAGCTAGGAGGAGTGCAGCTAGCCCAGACAGAGGAGGAGAATGATCTGGGTGTGCTCATTACAGGGTCAATGAACAACTCGGCACAATGTAGGAAGGCAGCTGCAAGACCAACAAAATGCTGGGTTGTATTGCAAGGTATATCCTCGAGGAGGAGGTGATTCTGCCACTGTATAGGTCATTAGTTAGACCACACCTGAGTACTGCGTGCAGTACTGGCGTCCGTATCTGAAGAGGGACATTAAGTTACTGGAGGGGTGCAGTGCAGAGCGACAAAGATGATCAGGGGCTGGGGACTTATCATACGAGAGCAGGTTGAAGGAGTTGAACATGTACTCACTGGAGGAGAGGAGAGACAGGGTGACATGACTGAGACCTTTAAATACATGAAAGGAATAAACAAGACAAGTACAGAGGGGCTGTTCAAAGTAAAGGAGGGGAGGGACACCAGGGGCCATGATATGAGACTGGAGCGAGGAAGGTTCAGGAGGGAGATGAGGAGACACTTTTTTTACAGAGAGGGTGGTGGCTGGGTGGAATGCGTTACCTCCTGAAGTGGTATGCAGTAGAACAGTGGACTGCTTCAAACAAGGATGAGACAGGACAAGGGGAAGGGTGGAAGGGAGGGGCAGCTGCAGAATAAGGGGTGCTAGCTGCACATTCGAGCAGACTTGATAGACCTCTAGGCCTTTATCTGCTGGCAAATTTCGTATGTTCGTATTGGGTATTAAGCACTCCCCAAGCACGTTGGTGAGGCACAAGGCCAAAAGCCAACTGACCTCCAACCACATGGGAAGTGCATTAATGCCCACACCCATGGCTTTGAGTGGGTTATTGCACTTATAAAATTGGTTATTTGTTTAAAAAATAAATGAAAGATTAAGGATTTTTGTGGGGGTGGGGCTATTTAAATAGGAAAAATTGAACTGTATCCTGCCGCTTTCAAAAGTAGTCCAGAACAAAAGATACATAGAAACTGTCGGCAGATAATGACTGCTGGGCCCATCTAGTCTGCCTGTAAGCCCTATACTTGTATGCTGTCACTGACCCTAAGTGATCAATGACTTTTCATCACTCCCTCCCAGTTTGACTGCAGCATGTGGCACTGCAAGGCAGCAGTATACTTTTCATGTTACTCTCCCGTTCTTTTTTATGTTGAGCGCACTATCATTTATGAGCTTTAGCTGGATATTTGTATTTATTTATTTATTAAACTCTAGGATTACAAATACCTTTGCGCAAGAACTGCTCGCTTACAGCGTTTCCACGTCAAAGGATGGAAGGTTAACATACAAACAAAGGTAAACATTAATACAGAGTCTCAAAAAACAAAATCCCATATTTCAAGCGGAGAGACAGCAAAAGGTAGTGAGGCCAGATGAGCAACGAGTAGGGGTGGGGAGGGTGGGTGGGGGTCAGGAAGGAGTGAGCAGGCTGAAAGGCCATTGTCTGGGGGGGTTGGTATAAGAAGTGCAAGATAGAGGGGACAGAAGTCTGAAGTGCTAAAAGATGGGAGGATGTGGGTGAGGTAGGGGAGGAATGGGGGTAAGGTAAGAGGGAGGAAAGTGGAGGACAAAGATAATTGGCCAGAGGGAGTTTAGGGCCCTACAATGCCAAGTGTGAGTGTAGAGGTTGACCAATTAGGAGAAGCTGGTGGTAGAGAGGTGAAGTCGTAGTTGCCTTTTAAATGGGCCGAGTGTAGAAGCTGAAAGGGATTCCTTGTTGAGTAAATTAAACCACTGGGGGGCCTGTGGGAGAATGACCTCTGACCCATAGTGGTCCGGCATCTGGGGACCTGGAAGGTTTGACTTAGCATACTTCGGGTGTGTTGGGTGATGCAGTGGGCAGTCAGAAGCTTTTCAACCCCAGGTGGCATGAGCCCAAGGAGAACCTTTTTGGTTAAGAGGCAGGCCTGGTATTTGATCCTGCTGATGAGAGGGAGCCACCCAGACTGGGCGTACAAGTCACAAGTATGTGTTAGGTGGGCAGCGCCCATAACAAGTCTGCATGCTTTGTTGAGTACCACAGATATCCTGCGGAGGGCTGTAGGAGAAGCGGAGCCATAGATCACGAGCCCATAGTCTATGATGGAGGTGACAGAACTGTAGATAGCCAGTCTAAGGGCCTCTGTGGTCATACAGTGTTTGTGCCTGTGGAGCAGGCCAATCCATATGTTAGCAGCCTTCGCAACATTGTCAATGTGCTGAGAGTAGGAGAAGGAACAGTCCAAACTAGTAACGCCAAGGTATTTGAACTGAGGAACCTGCTCCAGAGTAACCCCAGAATGGTTAGTGATGATGAAGGGTAGAGAGTTATGTTTGCTCCTTGCATTGCAGAAAGTCATAACTTTTGTCTTGCTGTAGTTCATGACAAGTCTGTGTGAGCTGAACCATTCCTCAGCACATTTGAAGTCACGCTGTAGCTGCCCTTCTAGATGCTTGGTGTCGTAATGGCTATAAAACAGGACTGCGTCATCCATGTAGAGAAGTATTTTCTGATGGCAGACACTAGGGAGGCCATTCAGGAAGAGACTAAAGAGTAGGGGTCCAAGGATGGACCCCCACAGTACTCCTGAGAGAACCGGTTTCTTATCAGAGGTGACATCAGCAATTGTAACTCGCTGGACCTTTCCCTCAAGGTAGCTTGTTATCCAGAGCAGGGCATCCTTGGAGAGCCCAATAGTTGACAGTTACCTGAGTAGGACTGGATGATTGGTGGTATCATATGCCTTCATACGGTCAATGAATATTGTACCCACACAGTTTCCTTGGTCAAAGGTGGTGTGGATGGATCCCGTAAATTCCAGTAGTGCAGTGGTAGTGCTGTGCCCTTTTCTAAATCCCTGTTGTTCAGTGCACTGGATATCATATTTTACCAGATACTCGGTTAGCTGGTCCAGTATGAACATACAAAATTTGCCAACAGATAAAGGCCTAGAGGTCTATCAAGTCTGCTCGAATGTGCAGCTAACGCCCCTTACTCTGCAGCTGCCCCTCCCTTCCACCCTTCCCCTTTATTGTCCCTCCCCCTTGTCTTGTCCCATCCCCTTTTGAAGCAGTCCACTGTTCTACTGGATACCACTTCAGCAGGTAACGCATTCCACCCAGCCACCACCCTCTCTGCAAAAAAGTGTCTCCTCATCTCCCTCCTGAACCTTCCTCCCTCCAGTCTCATATCATGGCCCCTGGTGTACGATTCGTTCCACGGCCTTAGATGGGGGGGGGGGATGGAGATGGGTCTGTAGTTGGTATGCAGTGACCTATTACCGCGTTTGTATGCAGGTGTAATGGTTGCCTGTTTCCAGAGAGATGGGAATTGGGCCAGCCTTAGAGAGAGGTTGAAGATCTTTATTTTTAATGTATTTATTTATTGAAATGTTTCACCAGGAAAGGCATACTGAGCAGAAAGCTCATCTCCCAGTGCAACCTTGGGGGAGGGGGTACAGTGGGAGGATAACTTGCAGGTTATCAATTGATTATACATTTAAGAAGATTTACAGTGGTATGAGGTAGCATTTTATACAGGTTACAGACGCGAAAACACTTTGGTTGCAGTTAGGTACAATGTATATAGTATACATGTCACAAGCACAAAGCAAATGTAATATGTGTCACTGAGACAGTTTAAAACAATAACTAAATAGTGCAACTTAGGACAGGACAATGAGAGCATGAGACAAGTAAGTGCCATAGTTGGTCAAAATAAGCCAGCTTCCATAGCGTAAGCTATGTGCCACTGGTCAGGCAGACGTGGTGTGGGGGAATATGGGCCAGCTCTTGAGTTATCAAGCACAGGAGCAGTTTACCGTAAGGTAACTTGCCAGTGCAGAGGATAGGGAGTAGGTAGAGGAGGAGAGGCGAATTTGAGGGGGGAGATCATTCCAGAGTTTAGGGAAGAGGTGAGAGAAGGCTGCTTGGCCAACATTGGTCCTGCGCCTAGGGATTAGTAGTTGACGGGAGTCAAGGGCCCTGAGGGCATGTGTGGGGGTGGGGGCTGGCAGTAGCGTGGTGGGAAGGTAAGACGGGAGGGCGCCAAGCCAGAATTTTGAGACAAACTTGGTACAGTGAAGTAGTTGGTGATTGACGAGGGATGGGACAGCAAGGGAGCTGTAGAGATCGCAGTGATGGGTGCGGGGGGCATGCGGAGGGGGGCATCAAGTGCAAAACAGCAGAATGCGCTGAAGAGAGGGTCCAGTTTGGCCAAGGTAGACTTCTGAGCTGCACTGTAGACTATATTGCAATAGTCAAACGATGGCAGGATCATCTTCTGCACAACCTCGCGCTTCAAGGTATGGAGGAGGCTACAGCGGTTCCTATAGAGGGCACCAAGCTTAGGGCACAGTTCTTTCACGATTGCATCAATGTGATCGGCGAAGGATAGGTGGCGGCCAAGACATACCCCTAAGTACTGGAAGGTAGTGGCGTCATCCTTTTGTCAGGGGTTCAAGGATTTCATCTAGGACAAGTGCAATCAGCTTCAGATCAAGGGAGTCACCACTGTACCCTGAATTGTAGATGGGTTTGCGAATATATGTATGGGCTAAGTACACTGGGATCACTTTGAAGTAGAATTTTGGGAATGAGCAGTCGTTGCCAGCAGTGTCATGGTGAGTGCTGGTGGAAGGGGCATTGAAAAAGTCCGGTGGTAGTACACTGTCCAGGTTTGAAAATGCATTGTTGAAGGTGTTGGTGATAGTACCAAGGTCAAGGGTAGGAGTTCTGTCGATGTTTAGCATGGTGGGTGGAGATTTAAGGTCTTTCCCTGTGAGGTCTTTTATGTTACTCCAGAATTTTTTTCCCATCCCCCCATGTGTTGGAGAGTACCTCCCTGAAATATTTGCTTTTCACATTCCATATGGCATGTGTACATTCATTTTGAGCTGTTTTATATTTAATTATATCCCAAGGCGTAGATGTGGATTGAGTACGGAACCCAAGGTGGTCCCAATGTTTGAGACGTGTTATGAGCTTGGGGGTTATCCATGGGTGGGACCTTCCTTTGACCTTAAACTTCTTCACAGTTGCATATATGTCACAGACCCCAGTAAAGCGGTTGATGAACATGTCCAGGGCTTGATTAATATCATTGCATGAGTCAAGTGTAGACCAATCCGGTCTGCATAGATGGGTTTTTAGTAGCTCTAGGTTCCCAATCTTCATCACCATGGTGTAGATTACCTTAGGAGGGGGTTTAGTGAATTTATTGGCCCAGGTACAGATAACAGGTGAGTGGTCACTTATGGTGTCAGGGAGCACCGAGACCTTGGAGATTCATTCTGGATGATTTGACAGAATCCAGTCAATTAGCGAAAGTGACCCAGTCCTATAATTGCACCTGGTGGGAGTGGAGACAAGTTGGGTGAAGTGCTGTGCCGTGACAGCATCCTTGTATATGCTGACCTCAGGCGAAAGCCAGTTGATGTTGAAGTTGCCCAGTATTATAATTTCCACATTGTTATGAAGGCACCTTAGGTACTCCATGATCCTATCAAAGTCATGGGCCTGGTCCTTAGGGGGTAAGTATACAGAGGCTATAGTCAGCACCTTATTGTGGGCACCAAGAAGTACTTTGATGGCAAGGACCTGGGATGATGATTCATGGTTTGAGAATGAAATAACATGCCCCTTTAAGGAATCTCTCAGGTGGATGGCACAGCCCCCACCATGTTTTGAAGTCCTGTCCAGCCTGAAGATATTGTATTCAGGGATGGTGACTGCGTTGTCAGGTATCTTAGGGTTAAGTCATGTTTCAACAACAGATAGGATATTGGGGTCATGTTGCTGCATCCAGGTTTGGAGGCTATCTAGTTTGCTGAGGAGGCTACAGACATTGATTGATGCCAGTATGAGGAGCCCACCCTTCTGCTCTGAGGGCATAAGGTCAATCTAGGAGGACCCGGGTTGGGGTGGACATTGCCCGAGAGCAGGAGTAACATTAGCAGGATTCTGAGGAGCTAGATTATTAGCATTTATTGCGTGAGCAGTGCTGTGTGAGAACAGCAGACCAGAGAGGAAGCTTTAAGAGATTAAGAGAGAGAGGGAAGGAGATCAACAAAGGGGGTGGGCAGACAGATAGCTTTAAGTGCCAAAGATCTAGTGCTGGGAGCCAATGGGAGTAGGGCAGTGTAGGGAGGAGGAGCTTAAGTGTATTTGAAGGTGGCCTGGGAGGGAGGGTGGGGTGGCAGAATTTGGCAGCAGCCATGGAGGCGGGGCTGTGTATAGGCTGTAATTGACGCGTGTTTCCAGGGGGCTGGTGGCAGCATGCTTCTTGGTGCAGAGAGAGGCACAGAGTGGTGTCCAGGCATGCAGGAGGCAAACCGCAGATGGTGGTAGGTAGCCCAGTGGGCTACAAGGACACCCGTGAAAGAGGGACAGGACAGGGATTTATAGCACTCCGAAGTGGTGGGAGTGAAAACAAAATTAGTACACAGACAAAAAGTTGCAATTTACTAAAAGAGGGCCAAATCAGTGGGTGGGAAGCAGACAGATAGGCACCAGTTCTGTAACTGAGATTTGTAAAACAAGGGGGTCACAGTCGGGTGGGGGTTAAACAAAGGAAGAAATTAAATTGGTAGCTGCACTGGATTTGTGTTCTTATTGGGGATTCAGAGATTACTTTTACTGCTCAGTGAAGCATGACTTTCAGTGATGCCTTGCAGTTTGTCAGTTTCACTCACTGACAGCTGTCTACTTCTTACTGTGTATTGCTTTGCATTAGATTTTAATGATATTTCAATGACTGTGGTTTCTCTTGTGGTAACAGTTCATTCAGAGCTTCAGATTCGTGGATTTTTTAATTGTTTTGTATGTTCTATTTACACCCCTTTGTGCTCTGGAGCTGCCTCTCCTTCGGGCTGCCATGATCCTCAGACATCCCCCTACTATCTCCCCCAAGCCACCCAACCTCAGATCTGCAGCCATCCTCGGGATAGCATGGTGTAACCCTGTACCAGGTGGGTCCCTCTCTTCCGAAGGGGAAGGCACCAGGGGGGAGGAGACTGGCACACTATTTTTCCTCGGTCCCGGGCGCTGCTGAGGCTTTCTGTGGCTTCTTGGGAGTCTTCAGAGGTGTCCGGGGCCAGCAGCCGTCATCCGGCCAGTCCCCAGAGCGGTATTTCTGTTTTTTCCTGGTGTTCCCCATAATGCGATCCCTCTGCTGTGCTCCCAGTCTCCACCGGGGGCCACTGCAGAGCAATCATGCGTCCGTAACCCACCCCAGAGGAGGAGAGCAGTCCTGTGGATGCTTCATCCTACCCCTTCCCCTGCTGACCCCCGGCACCGGAGTCTGTTCCCAAGCCCAGGACGCCTGCATGGTTCGAGGTGTAGCGTTCGGCGCCTCAACCCTCTGCGCCACTGGGCCAGTGATTCTTGGAATTCAAACGTATTTTACGTCCAGAAATGTGTGCAAAACGTCCAGAAAGAGACAACTTGGAATAACAGGAAAGGGACCTGGCGGTAATCATATCAGATGACCTTAAGGTTAGCAAGCAATGTGAGAAGGCAGTAGGGAGGGCCCGGGGTATACTGGGATGTATAGGGAGAGGCATCAGCAGCAGAAAACAGGAAGTTGTTATCCCTCTGTACAGACAGTTGGTGAGACCCCATCTGGAATACTGTGTCCAGTTCTGGAGACCCGTCTCTGCAAGGACATAGACAGGATAGAGGCAGTCAGAGGAGAGCTAAAATGGTGCAGGGTCTGCAAGAGAAGCCGTATGAGGAGAGACTAAAGGAGCTTAATATGTATACCCTTGAGGAAAGAAGGGAGAGGGGACATGATAGAAACTTTCAAGTACCTCAAGGGAATCAACATAGTCCAAGAGGGTAGCATCTTTCAGAAAAAGGACTTGCAAGAACAAGGGACACAATTTAAAAGATAGAAGGAGGAGGCGGTTCAGGGCAATGTGAGGAAGTATTATTTCACAGAGAGGGTAGTGGATGCATGGAACAGCCTTCCTGAGGAAGTTGTGGAGTCTAAAACTGTTGGAGAATTCAAGTGCATGGGACAGACATAAGGCAATTCTTGTGGGGGCAGGAAGATATAGGCTGTTGGTTAAATAGGATCTGCGGCCTATCCTGTAGGTAGGGAAATGGGCAGACTAGATGGGCCTAGCGGTCCTTATCTGCCATCAAAGTCTATGTTTCTATGTAACTGATGTCCTTGTATAAGAACCCTGTTAAGGGCTGACATCTGTTTTTTTCTACTGTGGATATACTGTATTTTTCTTTTTTTTTTTATTTAACCCCTCTCCTAACCAAGACACACTTTTGAAAGTCAAATTTGCATTGGCTTCTACATAATTCAGGTGTGATGTGACGGGGTTAAATTGAATTAAAATGATTTGCAACCCTGCTATTCAGCTTCAGAATGGAGGAGTTTGTTTTATCTAAGGGCACTTTTACACGCAGTGGTCTGTATCAGAATAACTGATACAGACACACTGCAACATTACATTTTTAGTGTCTGCAAGCATTCACATACTGCAGTCAAAGTGAGCACTTCCTTGAAACGCATTCCCTGTTTTCTTGGGTTCGCTGGCTTCTGTTCTGTTCTGCTCTGCCATGTAAAATCACCCTTCCGTTCACATCAGTGAACTGTAGCCAACAGGTTCACCTCATTCTGCAATTTTCTGACTGCAGCCGTTATAAACATTAAAAAATGTCAAGTTCAATGCGTAATTAGTTTAGGGAGGATTCTCCCTAACGAATTCTGTTGAAAACATTTACAAAAATCATCCTGTTGAGATATGGTAACTTGGAGGCATGTCACTTGGTTTTTGCCCACAACTTTGGATGATTTTCATAATGTTTCCAGCAGAATTCATTAGGGAAATGCCTCCCTAAATGATATCTGTATTGAAGTTTCTTTTTTTTTCATTGTTAATAAGGCAGAATGGCTGCCTGAAGTGCCAATGATTTGACCCGAGACCAAGGGACCACAGAAGGCAGGAAACACTGCCGAAACACCAGAAGATGCAAGTTTCCGAAACGGGCGGTGTGTGTAGGAGCGGCATTAGAGCGCAGTGGGTGGAACGAAACAGGGCTGCAGCAAAAATGAGCTGCACAAGTAAGTGCCATGTAAAAGTGGCTTTTGTTTAGTGGCAGTCTCCAACTTGGAGAGCTGTAAGATTTATAGCTAGCCATGACATGGCTCTGTGCTGGTGGACCAGTGTGTGTATCAGTTTATTTCCACAAAAGAAGAGAAACGAGAAGCCTGTTTTTTTAAAACTTATATTTATTGACTATAACTGCAATTGATACAAGTAATTTCAGCAGGGAAGTACATTGGCATATTGTATACATCATTATTACAGTTAGTGTTGACTTCTGATCATGTTACAGCATGTGGGGGTTATCAACATCTGGTATTTTAGCTAAGACATATACCAAGATAGGCTATTACTGCCAAGAGCAGGGGAGATCCAACATCAAACTTAAGACATAGTGCACCCTTTGAATAGTTTTAAATCCCCTAATAAACTGCAATAGTAGGTTACTTTTAAACTTGAGTGACTTCTGCAGATCCTGTTAACTGAGGTGTCATGTAAAATTCAGATTCATTACAGAACTTAGTAACTTTAATAAATTACCCACTTTATAAACTGTTGTGGGCCATTTCTATTATATTCAAACTTTATTTTATTTATTTAATTTTGTTAACCAGGTAGGCCCACTGAGACCAGGGGCCCCTATTTCAGAGGCGACCTGGAGTTAATTACTAGTAACATAAAGCATTACATATGTACATTAGACATATCACAGAGCATGTGAGACAGGCCATAGAGAGGGATAAATCAAATTATTGGTTGGTTGTAACACATAGCTAACAATCAACAGTAACGAAGTGAGAGACAGGCTATACATTGTTATTTAAGCAACACATTGTGATTTAAGCACAAACAGGTGATCATCTGTAACAGGGACATTGGCTCAAACTCAGTAGGTGGGACTTGAGTTCCTTCTTGAAGCCTCTCATGGAGGCGGAGGACTGGATACAGGAAGGGAGTGAGTTCCACAGGGAAAGGATAGAGGTGGAGAAGGATCGTGCTCCACAGGAGGTCCTGACTCTTGACACTTGGAGTAGACTGCGTTCTGATATTCAAACTTAGCTGAGTGTTCAAACAGTTCAATACAGTACGATCTGATCTTGACTAACAAGAATCCTGTTGAAAACAGCTGCCTATATTTGGCATGGATAAGAGAGGGGAGCAGCAGTTTTATAATTGGGCTGGCCTAGCACTGTATAGCCTGGAGGTTAGAGTAACAAGCAGGCCTGTGAATGAACTTGGTACATCCAGTAGACCTGGGTTTGAGTCCTGCAACCTTCACTTCCATACTGTGTGATTCTGGGCAAGTCACATCATTTCCCCAGTGCTCCCAGCTCACCCCTGAAAACAGGCACTTGGCAAAACTGGAAAACCCTTTGACAGTTAATTCTTGTATAAAAATGTCTAACAATAAGGGTGAGCTCCTTGACTCAAAGAAACAGCCCGGTTGTTGAATAAATATTTTGTAACATTGCCTGATATTACCATCCCAGCTGGTTCACAAGTACAAACTAATTTAGTAAATAAAGCAAGTAATAATGAAAACTGCCCTCTTTTTTATTTAAAAAAAAAATCTCAGAAGTTAGGTGGAAGATCTTAAAACTAAGTCAAAATAAATCATATAGTATGGACAATATTGAAGGGAAATTTATTAAGGATGCAGTTGAAGTTTTATCACCAATACTGACTGATTTATTTAATCAAAGTTTGATGGAAAATGTTTTTCCCTCTATCTGGAAAATAGCCAAAATAGTACCCATATTTAAGGGGGGTGATTCCAAAGATCCCTCAAACTATAGACCAATAGCGATCCTCTCCATCCTTTCTAAGTTAATGGAATGAATGGCGTTCGGCCAGTTGTATAGTTGCTTAGAAAAATATTCCAAAGTGACCAGTACCAACATGGCTTTAGGGCAGGCTACTCAACTTGCACTGCAGTCGTGGACTTTGTTGATAAAGTGGCAGTGGCCTTAGATAGGGGAGAGTCCACGAGCGCAGTGTTTGTTGACCTGTCCAAAGCCTTTGATTTGGTCGACCACCATTTATTGTATGAGAGGATGGAGAGGATTGGTATAGCCCCCAGGTCATTATTATGGTTTAAATCATATTTGAGTTAAAGAAAACAGCAAGTAGTAATAAATGGCCAGTTTTCTGAAGTAGGTAGTATACAAAGAGGTGTCCCTCAAGGTTCAATTTTGGGGCCATTATTGTTTTTGTTATATAGTAATGAATTACCTACCAAAATAAATAATACACAAATCAGGTTGTATGCAGATGATACAGTACTTTTAGCATCAGCCAAATCTCAAAATGAAATGATGGTTAAACTACAGATGGATTTTGATGTTCTACAGGTTTGGTTTTCCAGCTCTAAATTAGTGATAAGTGATAAAAAAAACCTCAGGTTATGTTTTTCAATAAAAAACAAAGGTTAATAAAAAACAGATTAGAGATAGGGAAATACAAATGAGGAATGGGGAAACATTGATAATCACAGATCAATATAAATATTTAGGTGTAAAGATTGATTATACTTTATCTTTCTCAGCTCATATTAATAATACAATAAAGAAAATGAATAATAAGATAGGGGCAGTACGTAGGTCATCAAGGATATTAAGTCTACAAACCCGGAGGTTAACTGCAAATCAATTAATAATGCCTGTATTAGAATATGGAAATATGATGTATAATTTTGCAGGTCAAACACATTTAAATAAATTAGTCATATCATATAATTGACTGGCAAGATTTGTCCTGAACTGTAGTTATAATACTCATCATTGCATTTTGCATAGAGACCTAAACTGGGACAGTTTATCAGTACGATTTAAAAAACAATATTCAGTATTTATCTACAAAATAATAAATGGGATGATTGATGGAAACATGGAATTGTCTTCTGTTAGTAAATGTTATCCATATCTTTTAAGGGATGTAAAGCATAGAAGTTACACTTTTCCAAAAACTAATACAAGATATGGTACTATGACACTTGAGGCTCAGACTGCAAATATTCGGAATAATATTCCCCCTGAATTAAAGAAAGCAACTAAACTATCCCAGTTTAAGTTTGGATTGAGCTCTGTGTTTTATAATGAATGTACTTGTTTTTAAATTGTGGATAAATGTGTTAGTAGCTGGTTTGACTGAAGTTTTTGTCTTGTATAATGTTAAGAATTATTTATTAGTTGCTTCATGTGATCTGAATCCTTGTATGTTATATTGAATGTAATCTGTTCCTTGACACAGGACAACTTTGAAAATAGGTCTATGACCTAAAGTTTGCTATCCTGTATAAAATAAACATTTTACTACTACTACTTCTACTTACCTGGCTACCAAAGAATAAAAAAACCCTACTTGCTTTCTCCCAATCTAGGGATGGTCTGTGATAGGGCTGTGGGTACGAGAGATAGGTAGGTTTGCTTGGGTGGGGTAGGGGCTTGCACATTGGTACTGAGGCTGGCTGTGTTTGCTTGGGGGGGACTGGATGTGCTGGTGCCAAGGGCTTCAGCGTTCACTTGGGTAGTGCAAAGGGGTTGGCAGTGTTGGTACAAGGTGGGCTATTTGCTTGGGTGGGGTGACTGGCCATGTAGGTGCTGGGTCTATCAGTGTTCACTTGGATTTGTTGGGGGTGCTGCGCTGGTAGTGTTGGTTACTGGGTTGGCTGTCTTTACTTGGGTGGAGTGGGGCTGACAGTGTTGGTGCTAGCGCTGTGTTCAGTTGGGTGTGGGGTGGCTGGGGGGGTAGACTGGCCGTATTGTTGTTCAGGGCTGTTTATGTTGAGGCAGTGGCTGAGAGGGCTGGCTGTGATCATTTTGGGGGACCTGGATACTTTGATGGAGGGGGACTCACTGGGAATGGGGACTTATTAGCCATATTCTTTCAAAGAGAGAGAGAGAGAGTGTGTGTTTGTGCATGTGTGTGTGTGTATTTATGTTGGTAGGGTGGAGTGGTCTGCATGTGGGTTTGGGGAGCAGGCTGTGTGTATCATGGTGGGGGTAGTGGCTATTGTAGGAGAAGTCAGGTGTATGTGTGGGGGACTGGCTATGTTGGCAGTGGAAGGGACCAGACATACATGTGGGGAGCTGACCATGTTGGTGGAGTCAGGCATGTCGCAGAAGATGGCCATTGCATTCGGGGATGTAGGTGCCAGACATGAGGACCTGACCATGTTGGTGCCTTAAACTGGTGGGGAAAGCTTATTTTTGGCTTACAAAATATTACCAAAGCATGCCATACTTGGCTGCACTTTGGGAATTATGTTTATATATTTGTGTGTGTGTATGTATGTGTGTGTGGAGGGCAACAGGTTGAAAGGCTGCAAGATGGCTGGTATGTCCAGGGGGCCCCTTGTGATCTTAGGCAGCTCCACATACTGTGCTGTATTACAGAGTGTATGGGGGGATATGTGTGTGTGTGTGCGTGTGTGGTGTGTGTGGTGCAAAGGACCTGATTGTTTAGGTGAGTTGGCTGAGGAATGAGGGTGGAGTGGACTGTGTGGGTTTGGGGAGAAGGCTATGTGTGTCTTGGTGGGGGATGGCAGCTATTGTAGGAGAAGCTTGGTGTATATGTGGGTAACTGGCCATGCCGGCAGTGGAAGGGACCAGGCATATGTGCTGGGAGCTGACCATGTTGGTGGTGGGCAGGCATGTCGCAGGAGCTGGCCATGGCATTCAGTGGTGACGGTGCCAGGAATGGGTACCTGGCCATATTGGTGTCTTAAACTGGTAGTGAAAGGTCCTTTTGTGGTGAATTTCCCATGTAAGTGGGTGGTGATACTCCACAACATGCTGTTAATTAAGCATGAGCAACAAATAAAAACAAAACTGAGTTTGTTAGACTTGATGTGTTGATTGCATAATTGCATTAATGCATTGTATCTTACTTGCCATCATCAACCTATAATAATACAACAGATGAGGTCTGATATCAAAACATCTGTCAGCTTTAATAGGAAGGTGATATCTGTATGTTAGTGACAGTGTATGATCACCAGACTTTGAATGTAGCAGGCATCTGACTGCAAGCAACTTAACACAAGATTAATGGTGGTTACTTGGAACTTCCAAAACAATTCATGAAATAAACATGTACTGTGGCTGGCCTGGTGGCACTGAGGGTTGAGGCATCCACCTTATCTCACTCCAACCCGGTGACTCGTATTCGGGAGTGGACATGAGTTGTCGGGAGCTGGTCAGGGAAGGAGAGAATTGAGTGTCCAGAGGACTGCTCTCCTCTCCTCTCCTCTCCTGGAGAGGGTGGGTTGTGGGCTTCAAGAGTTTAGTGGCTCCCAGTGGAGACTGGGGGCTCTGCAGCCAAGGAGACACGTAGGTGGGGAGAAGAGTGGCAGGACGCTCTGTATGCCAGTGTGGGAGCGCATCCGCCATGCACTGGGCTCCACTGAATGCCTGCACCTCTGGGAGAAAAAGCGGAAAAACCCTGGTACCCAGACAGGTGAAGGCAGGACCCATGGCAAGGCACCCACGCTCAATGCCAGGCCCTTCTAACCAGCCTCCGGCTCTCACCCCCCTCCGGCTAGATTGTAGATAGAGAGCCAGACGAGTGGTGGCCTACCTTGGGGGACTCGGAGCCGGGGGGTTGGTCAGGTTGGAATAAGGGGTAGAGAGCACTCCCGGGATGGATGTCTGGTTGGAGGTCCTCGGCAGAGGGGAAAAAGCTAGAGCTGAGCATCCATGCTGGAAAGAGGTCTAGGGCCAAAGAACGAGGGGGCATAAACAGAGTTAAATAAATAAACATGTACTGTAAGTAACTGATTTACTGTGCACATTTTCCTTTCCTAGACTCATTCAGAAATGTATTTCTGTGGATGTGCCATAGATGAGGTTACAGTGAGGTATTCAGAAGGCCTATGACTTCAAAAACTATAAGACTTGGAGTATTTCGACTGCTAAAATTTGTTGACTGGAATTATTTTGACTTCCAAAAGTTGACAGCTGTAAGTATTTTGACTCCAGTAAAACTGAAATGACTTCCAAATTTCAACCCATGGAAGTATTTGACTTCCACCAAAAAAAAATTATCTGAAGCCCTGGGTTCAGTTCACTTTTTATGCCAGTACTGTCACTTGCCTTGCAGGTGTCGGTTTCAATGGAGGATTTTGTTTGGTCTCTTTCACAAGTTTCATTGTTTTGGGTTTTTTTATTTTTTTTTTTAATTTTTGTTAAGGCTCACTTGGGAATTGTGTTCCAACCCATATTTCTGCAGACATCTCTTCAAAAAGCTCCATGCTACTAACAGGCAATGCTATTGCGAGCAAGGATCGAGGGACTCTGTCTAACCAAAACAACTACATTTCAAGGTGTCCCTCTTTCTTCTCTATCTATGTGCTAATTTGCCCTCCCCAACCCCCTCTAGACTTTTTCTTTAGGGTGACCAATTAACAGAAGCACTCTGGATAGGGGGGTCGATCCCAGTCCTTTCATAGAAGAAAGGGTTCTGAAAGAACTCCTAAAACTGAAGGTGGACAAAGCAATGGGGCCTGATGGAATTCACCCCAGAATTCTAAAAGAATTAAGGGGAGAACTAGTGAAACCACTGACTACCCTTTTTAACAAATTATGGGAGGATGGTGTGGTACCTGAGGGCTGGAGGAAGGAGGATGTGATTCCCCTTCACAAAAGTGGGAACAAGACAGAGGCAGGAAACTACAGACCTGTCAGTTTGACCTCTGTGGTAGGGAATGTGATGAAATCACTTCTGAAGGAAAGAATTGTTGAGTACCTAGAGGCCAAGTGGGGCACGGGACCCAAGGCAGCATGGATTCACAGCGGGAAGGTCATGTCAGACGAATCTAATTTATTTTTTTGACTGGGTGACAAAAGTAGTAGACCAGGGAGGGGCTGTGGTCATGGCCTACCTAGACATTAGCAAGGCATTTGACACAGTCCCACACAAAAGATTAATAGTCAAATTAACCAGCCTTGGAGTGGGTTCCAGGGTGGTAGCCTGGGTAAAACATTGACTGGACAACAGGGCACAGAAGGTAATTGTAAATGGAGTCCACTCTGAAGAAAGAGGGGTTACTAGTGGGGTACCGCAGAGTTCAGTACTGGGTCCAGTCCTTTTTAATGTCTTTCTAAGTGACACTGCAGAGGGACTGGAAGGAAAAATATGCCTCTTTGCAGATGACACAAAGTTCTGCAACAGGGTTCATATGCAAGGAGATGTGGAAAGGATGAGAAAGGACTTGGCAAGGTTGGAGGAATGGTCAGAAGTATGGCAGCTTGGATTCAGTGCAAAGAAGTGCAAAATAATGCATCTGGAAACAAAAACCCAGAGGAAGATTACACAATGGGGGGGGGGGGGCTAGTAGCAACAACAAAAATGGAACGGGACCTGGGGTAATCATATTAGATGACCTTAAGGTTAGCAAGCAATGTGAGAAGGCAGTAGGGAGGGCTGGGGGGATACTGGGGTGTATAGGGAGAGGCATCATCCTCAGAAAACAGGAAGTTATTATCCCTCTATACAGACAGTTGGTGAGACCCCATTTGGACTACTGCATCCAGTTCTGGAGCCCCTATCTCCGCAAGGACATAGACAGGATGGAGGCAATCCAGAGGAGGGCAGCTAAAATGGTGCAGGGTATGCAAGAGAAGCCATACGAGGAGAGACTAAAGGAGCTTAATATGTATACCCTTGAGGAAAGGATGGAGAGGGGGGAACATGATAAAAACTTTTAAGTACCTCAGTGAAATCAGCAAAGTCCAAGAGGGTAGCATATTTCAGAAAAAGAGATGTACAAGAACAAGGGGACACAATTTGAAGGTGGGGGGTTCAGGGGCAATGTGAGGAAGTACTTTTTCACAGAGAGGGTGGTGGACGCATGGAACAACCTTCCTGAGGAGGCTGAGGGGTCTAAAACTGTTGGAGAATTCAAGAATGCATGGGACAGACATAAGGCAATTTTTGTGGGGGGTAGGAAGAAATAGGCTGTTGGTTAACTAGGATCTGCAGCTTATCCTTTAGGTAGGGAAATGGGCAGATTAGGTGGGCCAAGCAGTCCTTATCTGCTGTCAAAGTCTATATTTCTATGACCTCTGACATCTTTCACAATCTTCCCTGGCTGATCTCCACCAGAATGCAGCAGTGAATCTCTCTCCCTATCTTAAAGGGGCAATCAAATACGGACGCCATGTTTAATCTCATGTTTTTAGCAAATAACTTCCTATGGCTCCTATATTTTATGGCATTATTAATCCCCCGGCTGGGATTACTGATGGCAAACCAAATGAGCCCCTGCTTAGCACCATGCCGTCACTAAGTAGCACTAGAAATTACAATCATGGTACAATGGAGTACCAGGCCACTGCAACTTGTACCCCTTGGAGGGTTACTCTTCATGATAGAATTAACCAGCCACCCCCCCTTAACTCCAGACCCTGATGTGTGCATATACCACTAAAAAACAAATACCAAACCATAGCAATACAAGGCGCAGAAAGTCCAGGATCATTAAAACATGGTGGAAACTCTACCTCTCCAGGTAAATCTTTATACTGTTACTGATCTCCAGGAATATTCACCCAAACCCCGTACCTAAAGGCACTGTGAACCCTTCGGCCAGCGGATGCCTGAAAATTGCTCCAGTCGATATGTCTCCTACCCAAATTTCCCCTATTCCAGGCCTGGGTTGCAGTCCACAAACCAGACATCATCTCGCTCACTGAAACGTGGCTGTCCCAAAAACTACCGATTCCTCTGTCTCACTAGATGGATATGCCACCTTCCAGATAGATAGACTAGCCAAACGTAGGGGTGGGTGTCTGGTCTATCTGTGCAACAAACTAAGTGATCAGGTCATGCCAATTAACGTTAACACTAATGAAGCCCAGCTTCGCTTCATCAAGCTATCAATCGGATGGCATGGTAAAGCAATGTCTCTGACCACTGTCCACATAACCCCCCCCCAGCAAAAAAAGCCCTAGGGCTTGATCGATTCTTCAACCACCTTAGCAAGCTCAACCAAGACTGTGAGCAGGTCACCACTGGGGACTTTAATACAACTTGGCTTGTTCAGGATGCTGTCACCACGAGGGACAAAATCCATGGCCCGTATCTATCTCAGATGGTCATGCAGGCAACAAAGCTGAACTACCGCACCATCACAAGCACGCTCATAGACTGGCTTCTTGCTACCAACCCTGAGCATATCAAAAACATTTCTGTCCTGCTTGACACCTTAAGCGATCTGTCACCAGTAGTCTGTTCCTGGACTAACAAGGGCTCTAAAGACACCCCCTCCCAGCTCTCCAAAAGCTGCTGCCTCAAAAAGGGGCAAGTGGGCTATTTTAAGAAATATCTAAACAATGCAGACTGGTCCCACTTAAATGGCTGCACCAACGCTAATAAAGTCCTTGACTACCTCATATGTACCTTCAACAATGCTTGTGACATATCTGCTTCAGTCAGAATTGTCAAGATAAAAGGAACCATTAACCCTTGGCTCACTGGCCCACTCATTGCTCAGATGAAACAATGTGACAACCTATGGCACATCGCTGGAGAGATTGGTAGGCAAACTGACATTACTGCTTACAAAGTGACTAGGAATAAGTGCACCAGGCAAGTAAGAAATGCTAAAGTTACCTACTATAAATAATAACTTCTTGAAAAGCATTAAGCCCCTGTCCGGTAAAGAATTCAGAGGTCCTCCTGATCTCATAGTAACCACATCTGACCCACTACAGTAACCTATTGATCTGTTTAATGCCTTTAATAATGCCTTCACAGACCTCAGCTCTGTCCTCCCCCCTGAATTTCTCCATACCCCACCAGCAATGGATTTCATCGACCCTAACCCTCCCCTTCCCTCACCCTTAAACCAAGTCAACCACCATTCTACTTTAGGCAAATTACTGGATCACAGACCATTAAATATGTAAAAAATATTCTAAACAAAACCAGGGCTGGCAGTGACTCACTGGATATGAAGTTGCTAGCTCTAGTGTTGGAAGAACTAGCCTCTCCACTAACCAAACTATTCAACATCTCCTTGCGCATGGAAATCTTTCCAGATAGGTGAAAGACTGCCTTGGTCACCCCGGTGTTTAAAAATGGGGACAGAACTAATTTGGGAAACTATCGCCCTATCTCAATACTACCACCTCTTTCTAAAGTGCTAGAAAGGGTTGTTTCTGATAAGCTTACTAAATACCTAAACAAGTACAATCTGCTTTGCGCCGCAGCAGCACGGATTTCGTCTCAGACACAGCACCATCATAGTATTAATCGACTATACCTCGCACATCTACGAAGCCCTTGATTCAGGAAAAATGGTGGGGTCTATATTTGTAGACCTCACCAAAGCCTTTGACACCATTAACCACCAAATCCTGCTCAGACACTTGAGGGCCCTGGGACTGTCAGTAGATACCATCTCTGGTTTAACAGCTACCTTTCACACAGGATGCAGTGTGTGAAGATAGGAGGTGTAACTTCCGACCCCAGAAAGGTAACCCTGGGGATTCTCCAAGGCTCTATCTTGTGTCCACTTCTCTTCAGTCACTTCATAAACTCACTTCCCAATGCTTGCCCCGCTAAAATGCTGCTCTGTGCAGATGGTGCAGTTATCTCAGTGCCTGGCAGCCACACATCTGAAATTGCAAAACATGTACAGCACAGCTTAGTGTTGCTTGAGACCTGGTTCACCCAAAACTGACTCCTTCTAAATTATTATTAATTTTTTAAAAATATTTTGTCTTCTTTTATCCTCGGGAGTTCCTCCGTCAATCTCAGCCCTGGTCACGGCCACCGGAGCTTCCACCAACTGCCTATTGCCCACATACTCTCGGTTACCCCCAGCTTACCCTAGTGGAGGGCGGGGCCGCAGCACTGGTTTCCCTGATTCCAGTGCCGCAGGAACAGTATCTGTTTGGGAGTGCGGCGGCAGTGGCTAATTGAAGCCCAGGGAGGGATTCATGTAGACGGAGACACCCCCCTCCATTTTTCTTGTTTTTCCTCCTCCGGGAGGCGGGGACATGCAGTGACGTCCAGCGTCCACCCTGCCTCCATTAGATGTGAGCGCCGATAGCTGCGAGACCCCCGGCCTCCACCGGGGTCCTTCTCATGCTGGACACTTTCCCGCCCTCCCCCCAGAGAAGGAGAGCAGTCTATAGGATGTTCTATACTTCTCCCCCCGGCCACCCCTCAGGTGACCCGGGTCTGTTCCCGAACCTGGGTTGCCAGCGTCGCAAGCGGAAATCCAACCGCTATGTTGGTGGGCCAGCCTGACTCCTTCTGAATTATAAAAAAACAAAAATTAGGCACCTAACTTTGCCACACGCTAAAAGGAATGCTGAACCCCTGACTATCTTTAGCCAAAAAGGGGATGCCATTGAACAAGTCTCTACCTTTAAATATCTTGAGGTACACACTGATGACACCCTATCCTTGGAGCACCATATAGACCATGTCTTCAAATCAGCTAATATTAAAATTGGCATCCTCTACAGCCATAGGCAAGCAATGACCCCTGAGGCTCTAAGCCTAGTCACTCGAAGCTCTCTTCTGTCTGTCATTGACCATGCCCTTGTCATCTACAGTGCTGCCACTGACACGGTCCTAAAATAAGCAAAACTGTTACTCAGCAAGGCTTGCCACCTGGTCCTGGGGCCAAACATCATACCCATACTTGCACTCTCTACTCCTCTACTGGTTGGCTCCCGTTACACCTTAGGGCAAAGTATCAGGCTTGCCTAATTGGGAAAAAAAGCCCTTCTAGGACTCGCTCCCAATTCCACTGCCACTCTGTTCCAGCGCAACACCTCTCTAAAAGTCACTAGGAGCATGGCTAAAGGAGAGCTCCATGTCCCTTTCAAAAGAACCTGCCTTGCATAGCGTTCACTCTCCTACCATGGGCCCACCTGGTTTAGCGAACACCCTACTATTACCCTGGAGCACACAAAAATTGGCCCTTTTAAAGGAGACCTGCTAACATTTCGGCCCAAAATAACCAATGTGATTGCAATTTATAAACACCTGTGACTATCCCACTGTGACTTATCACCCCTCCCTTATCTCTCCTATCCTATTTCCCCTCTCTCCCAGCCCCTCCCCAACAAAGTCCCATGGCGGCTGTCCTCCTACTCCTGCTCTTCCCCCTCACCCCACGTTCCCATCTCTGCAACAAAGCCCCCTCAGGCTACTCTTACGCTATTCTGTGTTTAAAATCTGCTGGATTCCTTTTCTGTATTTTACTGTAGCCTGCTCTGAATGTCAAAATGCACTCCAATTTCATGAATCATTATTGTCATTGTATCTGCCTGTTTGTATGCAATCTGCATAGCCTGTAAGTTATTGTGTACTTGGAATGTTCATCAACCTGTCTATGTAATATTTTGTCTCTCATCCACTTGACATGGAACCTTTGTAAAAGAGCCTCCTTAGCTCAAATGTATTAATCTACAACTGAAATAATTAAATAAATAAAAATAAATAAATAAAAAAGATCAAAATGTGATGTATAAGCTGGCCCGGTGGTGCTGAGGGTTGAGGCTCTGGATGCCACACCTCGCACCACGCCGGCGACCTAATTCAGAATGAGCACGGGTCACTGGGGTCGTCCCGGGACAGAAAGGGATAGAGAGCCTGGCAGCCTCTCTCTTTTCCGGGGCTGTAGGTTTCGGCTGGTAATGCGGCCACCTAGGGGAGCCCAGGTGATAGCGCGGTTGGCGGAGTTGCAGCGAGGGGACTGGGTGACGGTTGGCAGAGGGGCGGAGCAGGAGGTACGTCTCAGTGTGCCTCTCAACTCACAGCCCCTCATTGCACGCTGACATCAGGGGGAAAAAAAGCAGAAAAACGCCTCATCCCTCCTAGGTGATGACACCTCCCTAGGACTTCTCTGACAACTCATCAAGGCAAACTCCACTGTCTCAGATCCACACACACACATACACATAGAGTGCTGCTGGTTTGGAGAGGTAAGCATGGGGCACCCCCTCTCCACCTCTACCCGGGGGGGGGTATACCGGGGGTCTTCAAGGGAGTATGTGTGGGATCAAGGCACTCTAGGGGCAGACCACGGCAAGGGGTGGGGGGGTCCACTGAGGATGTCCGAATGAGTGAAGGGAAGAGGCAGGCTAGGTGGACAAATACAAAGGTTAAAAAAATGTGATGTATAGTCATCTGTCATCTTATCTTGTTAGTTTCTCTTGCTTAGGTTGCTTTGTAAAATGATGCCATCAGGATCAGAAAGGTCCAAAATTGGCTTAACTTGCCTGGTTTGCATTTAGGGCATCTTCCCTCCTTGCATTTACTGATTTGGCCAGTTTTTGAGTTGCAAGAGTTGAATTTTTAGTGTTTTTTTTGCCTTGTCGGGGACGGAGCTAGAAGCTCACAAGGCTTCTAGGGGCATGACATCACCGGAAGTCACAAGGAACAGACTAAATGTCATCTGTCTAAACATCAGAAGCTTAAACTTAATCAGAAGAGTGGAATTGGTGCTTCTTATGCATAAAGACAATATAGACATCTGTGCCATGTCAGAAACCTGGTGGGGCGAGCAAATGGGCTGGAGTAGAAACATACCAGGCTACACTCTTTACCATAAGGACAGACTACTCAAGAAATGTTGGGGGGGGGGCATTTTAGGTCAAGGAATGCACTGTAAGTTCAGCCTGCAGCCCGTAGCCCATCCAATACCATTGTGGATTAATGTGCTTGGACATAATTAAAAAATGTTACTTTGCTGTATACTTTAAACCATCAAACTCATCCACTAGTATAGATTTAAGTATAAATCAAGAATTGGGAGAAATGATTAGTAAGGGTGACGTCACGTGGTTTTCATGGGAGATTTCAACTACCCCAATATTGATTGGCCGAGTTTTTCGGCAAAGACTTCAACAAAAAGTAGTTTTATGGACACGTTACTGGATTCAGGCCTGGAACAATTAGTGAGAGAACCAACAAGGGATATAAATATGTTAAATCTTGTCCTGACTAATGTCACTGAGATGGTGAGAGATGTGAATATTAAAAAGACTCTCGGTGATGCTGACCACTACATGACTGAGTTCACTCTCAGCTGTCATTGAAAGAATGATAATGGAAAAAACTTAGCAAGAAATTATAATAAGGCAAATTTCTATAAAATTAAAGAGGAATTTTCAAAATAGCATTAGCAAAGTGAGTTGAAAACCAAAGAGACAGAGGAAATGTGGACCATCCTAAAAAATAAGCTTCTGGAATTAGAAAGCAAATACATACCCATTAGGATCCTATACAATAAAAAGGCAAAATACCAATGTGGTGCATACCAACAGTGTTAAAACAAATACACAGAAAGAAATTGGCATATAAGGCTATGAAAAAGAATAGGAATGAATTTACCATATCTTGCTATGACAAAAAAAAATGGAAAGAAACAAATTAGAATTTCAAATTGCTCATACCAAAGACAATGATAAAACATGTTATGCTTATATGAACAACATGAAGGTGACCAATAAGGCCATTGGGCCAATAGTCACTAAGGGGAAGGAAATAAATGATCCAAAAGAAATAGCCTATCCGCAGTCTCAATGACACCCAGCCCCTGGCTGCTGTTGGCTCCTAGACTGACTCCCGCCCTATCCCAACATTTGCAGCACCCTTCAGAGGAGCCAGGTGCTATGACCCCCGTCCTGGGGGGCAAGCCGGGAGGCACCGGGAGGGCAGCAAATGTGGGAAACCGCAGCCGAGGGGTCCATGACCAGGCAGAAGCCCGGCAGTGGGAAGCACCAAAAAAAGAGAAAAAAATAAAAAAAAAAAGTATTCAATGCTTTCAGTAAATATTTTTGTGAGGTGTGTAATAGTCAAGTCATATTTTATTTCTCAAGCGCCCAATCTCTGGGGCTCTGGACACCTTACAATGACATAGGATAATAAGTTAAATACAGTTATTATCAGGGTCAATTCAATTAAAATATCATAAATACAAAATTATAAAACTAAACTCTAAAATATTTATAAGTCACGATCATATTTACAGATTCCATCAAATGCCGATATAAACAGATATGTCTTCAGGCTGTTTTTAAAACTTTCAATAGAGGAGGCCTCCCTTAACAAATGAGACAGGGAGTTCCATATACAGTAGTTCCATATAATAATGATACGGTGCAAAAAATACTACCTTGTTGGATGACCCCCCCCCCCAAATAGTAATAATAATATTTATTTAATTAAGCGCCTTTCAGAGTTTCAAAGCACTGAACATATTAACACAAAAACAAACATGTATTCAAATTCATATAAAATCAGGATAAAACTGGAAATGCCTTTCTCCATAAATAAGTCTTTAGTGCCTGCTTAAAACTCCCCACCGTCCTGCACTCTCGGAGCTGACGGGGCAGAAAATTCCAGAGGGTAGGTGCCGCAAATCCAAAGGCACGAGCACCAGATGACTTCAAGTTAACCCTCGGAATCTCCAGCAACCCCTCATCAGCCAAGCGGAGCTGTCACAGAGGGGTGTAAGGCACCAGGAGCTCTTTCAAGTAATCGGGACCCAATCCGTGTAGGGCTTTATAGGTCAAAAGACCTACCTTAAAGGTGATCCACCACTGTATTGGCAGCCAGTGCAGAGCGTGCAGCACCGGGGTGATGTGAGATCTTCTAGATTCCCCAGTCAACAAACATGCTGCCGCTTCTGCACTAGCTGCTAGCGGGAGATATCAACCCCAGGAAGCCCTAGATAAAGGGAGTTACAGTAATCAAGGCGCGATGTCACAAAGGCATGGACCAAAACCAGCAGGTCACTGGGTGGAACGAGGTGCTTGATCCTAGCAATGTTCCTAAGATGGAAAAAGGCCAGCTTGATGACTGCCGACACCTGATGTCGAAGAGTCAGACCAACATCAAGCTCCGCTCCCAGGTTACGCACCCGTTCAGAGGTGAGAATCTGGGCCTCCCCCAGGACTAAACCGGAAGGAAGCCCAGTCCTCAATCCCTCTACCCCATGACCCGGGTCCATGACCAAAACCTCAGTCTTTCCTGGGTTCAACTTTAGACCGCTGGAATTCATCCAATCTTGGATTTCTGTGAGGCAGTTGTTCAGTATTGAGAGAGCACCAACCTGGTCAGGTGCAAAAGACAGGTAGAGCTGGGTATCATCAGCATAGCAGTGAAACCTCAGCTCATACCATCTTACAATGTCTCTGAGGGGTAGCATATATACTGCAAATCACATGGGGGACAGCACTGAGCCCTGAGGCACCCCGCATGGCAGAGAGAAGGCCCCAGATGAAAACAAACCCGAGACTACTCTCTGCATTCTCCCTGCGAGGAAAGATGAAAATCATCTGAGGACTGTACCCGACAGCCCACAGATGAACCTCAGGCATTCGAGCAGAACCCCATGATCCACAGTATCAGAAGCTGATGATAGATCTAGGAGAACCAAGATAGAATGGTGTCTCTGATCTCTCACTTTCAGGAAATCATTGAGCACCCGAACCAGAGCAGTCTTAGTATTATGCCTCTTACAAAAACCAGATTGGAGAGGTTCGTATAAACTATGAATGATTAAATGGCTATCCAATTGAGCAGCCACAACTTTCTCAATAACCTTCTCCACAGAAGGGAGGTTAGAGATAGGCCTGTAGTTTGCTAGGTTCTCCAGGTCTAAAGAAGCTTTTTTCAGAAGGGGATCACCACACCCTCCCACAGGGAGCTAGGGAACACTCCTGTATCTAAAGAGCACTGGACAATCTGAGCTAAGACCGGGTCAATGATCTCACTACAACCCAAAATCAGGGAAGTAGGGCCTAGGTCTAAACTACAGCATGTGGGACGCATCTCCTGGACAATCCTCATAATATCTACGAAGTCTGGCAGGTCAAAGGCACTCCAGGAAACTCTGGACTCTGCGACAGGGCACCGATCAATGGCAACTCCCTTAGAATGAAGTTGGTGGCACTCCCTCCTGATGTCTTCAACCTTATTCACAAAGAAGCAAGCGATCTCATCACAATCAGTTTGTGTAAAGACTTGATGGAGCTGCTGACAGGCTGGGTTGCACAGTCTGTCAACAGTTCTGAAGAGCTGGGCTGGTCGATTCCGTGTGACAGAAATTTTCCTGGACAGGAATTCTGCCTTCTTATGGGAAATTTCTGTTTGGTAGAGTTTATGATGCTCTAGCAAAATACGGTGGTCGGCATCAGCGGCAGTCTTCCTCCAACGATGCTCTAACCTACGCCCCAACCTCTGCAACTCTCTCAGAGCCCCATCAAACCATGGGGCTCCGGGGCGATGCGGAAGAGGGCGAACATGGACAGGCACAATCTGATCGAGGGCTGCTGATATGGCCCCATTATAGGCCTCTACCAACTGCTCAGGATCAGTGTAAGACTCTTCCAATGACGAGAGGTCAATAACCGTCATTAGGTCTTCAGGGACTACGTCCTGCAAAGGGTGGTGCCTGACCAACTCCACATGGGCCAACCTACACAGGGGGGCTTCAAAATTTGAACCCAACTTAGTAGTGATCGGACCAACTGACTGGTTCCACCACCAGATCGGAAGCCTCGATCTCCAGGAGGAAGACTAGGTCAAGAGAGTGACCTCCCTTGTGTGTAGCTGAGGAAACAACCTGTGGAAAGCCCAGAGATGTCATCACCTGGAGGAAATGTTGACCAAAAAGCAAAGATGCATCGTCGACCCAGCCACTGAAGTCACCCAGAACCATCAGTCTGGGCGACTCCAAGGCCATGTCGGCGGTGAAATCTGCTATTTCCTGCAGGAAAAGCTTCTTATCACCTGGTGGATGGTAGATGAGGGCTACCACAGTACACTCGAATAACCTGGCCTTCTCAACTGGGACACTAGTTAGGCCCAACTCAGTCTTGAAACAGAACACAACCCCACCCCCATGATCCAATCTCAGGTGATGTATAACCGAGTACCTGGTGGGAACAGCATCCTCTCAAAAAGGGGTCGCATTCCCATCCAACCAGGTCTCGGTAATGCAAGCCAGATCTGCCCTCGCAACAAAGTCTGAGATAAGACCAGTCTTGTTGCAGACAGATCTGGCATTGCATAATAGCGCCCGAGTTGGATGCCGTTGGCAAGTTGTCCCAACCACTTGCCCTCCCAAACTGGAGGTGCCCTTAGGTATGGGAACCAGAACTGAATCACCCAGCATTCTGAATACCATTTCGCCCCAGGGTGTCTCCTGAGCCTCGCCACCATATAGGAAGGCCCCGTCCAACCCCCACTCACTCCTGACTTCACGAGCAATCCCTTAACACCCGCAACAGTATAGGTATGAGCAGGTGGGGGAGAAGAGAAGGGGTGGAGGGCAGAGAGCGGAGGCCGAATAGCATATACATTCTCAACAACTGAAGAACTGTAATTATTATCCCAGATCAATCCACATAAATCTTTTGGTCTGGACACGCTCCATCCAAAATTGCCATTGGAACTAAGGTCATTAATAGCTGAGCCACTTGCTTGCATCTATAACAATTCATTTGCACTTGGGGAATTACTGGCAGATTGGAAAAAAGCCGTAGTGATGCCACTCTTTAAAAAAGACAACAAAAAAGAATTATCCAGCTATATACCCATCAGCCTGATGGTTATATCATGCAAAATAGGGGAGAGACTTATAAAGAATAAATTAGAGGAAGAACTTGCAAAACTCAGAATCTATGACAAATCCCAACATGGATTCAAAAAGAATAGGGCTAGCATTACCAGCATGCTGTGTTTCTATGAAAAAGTAGACAAATGCATTAACGAACACCTACCAGTTGACATAGTCTTCCTAGACTTTCAAGAAGTCTTCAATAAGGTTCCCACACACAGAATTACTAAATAAAATGGAACATCTGGGGCTAGATAGGTGTATAATCCTATGGGTACAGAATTGGCTGTGTGGTAGGATGCAAATGGTGTGAATTAAAGGTGTGTTCTCCTGTGAGGGTGCAGTGACTAGTGGGGTCCCTCAAGGCACTGTTTTGGGTCCGTCCTTATTTTCACTGTTTATTAGTGATATTTACAGTATCACAAACTCACTCAGCAGGTCAGGCCCTCTGCTACCACAGTGCCAACCTCCGAGTGCAGTATTGTGAACAGGTAACAGACAGGGTAACCCTCCTGTCTGCTCGTAGGTCCGAATCACCTTTGGTGTCAAGTTCTGGGGGGATTCAAACTTTGAACCTTATGCTAGTGTACCCAAATGTACAGGCTCAGATAATTTGCTCTTCAGGAGGATGCCAGATATCTTTCGCCTAAGGGCACCTAACCAGGTATCCAAAATGAACCCTTAAAACTCTATAAAAGACCTTAGGTATATTCTACCTTTTCCCAGTATAGTAATACCATCAAGCTTCTAAACAGTTTTGTCAGTCTTAACCCTCTGTATGTCACATGCAAAAGAAAGAACTTGGAAGACCCAGGCAGTATGTTTCAAATTAAAGGTTTACTTAAAAATGGATAAAAATATGTAAAATGTAAACACAGAACACTATATCAAAAAGCATACATTCACTTAAAAGAAAACAAAGAAAACTACAGACAAACTCCTGCCAACATAGAGTTAGACTTTTTCTATCTAATGTATTACCTCTTTACAGTGCTTAAGTTAGATCTTGTTTCTTAAGAGCCCAAAAAGAAATGTGTCTCAGTTGAAACACAGAATACAGTTTAAAACTCTGTGTTTCCACCCCTTCTATGATGTCATCTAGCTCCTCCTTTTAGAATATAAAAATTATACAAACAATGATCTTCCTGTCAGGAGATATTTTAAATACTGTGACTTCAACAAAAACTAATTTCCCAGTATGGCTCCTTAATTAACATCCCCTCTTTGATCTCGAGCATGTCCTCTTCCCAGGGCACATCAAAGGATTTTTATGACTTTTCACACTATGGTATAAAAATGTTTTTTCCTCTAAAACGTCATAAAAGTTTACGATCCTTATATCCTAGCAGCTGGGTCAGTTCTAATTACAGGAGACCCTTAATTAAGTCTCTCTGGTTTCAGGTCACTTGACTGTAACTGAAACCTGGGGGCAGCACTCATGGAAGCACTGACAATCACACACTATATTTTTATATTAAAAATATCATAGAACAATCATAACCAGCTGGCCAAGCATCACAATCCTCCCCAACTAGACTGAATGTGGGGGCTCTATCCCCTGCATGGGATGAGCTTCCCAAATCAGTTCACTCCTCATAAATATGCGACAGGCCATCGGCGTTCTGATTGGTCACTTCAGACCTATGTAAGATTGTCATGTCATACCCTTGCTAGGTAAGACTCCATCTTAATAGTCTATCATTAGTTTTTCCCATTTGGGTCAGTCACCAAACCAGGGGGTTGTGGTCAGTGTGTACCTCAAAATGTTACCCATATAAGTATGGCTCTAACTTCTATAGGGCCCACACTATGGCAAGACACTCTTTTTCCACAGTAGAGTAAGCCTGCTCCCTGGGAAGTAACTTTTCACTCAGGTACACTACAGGGTAATCTTTCCATTGGTTGGATGTCTGACTCAGTACTGCCCCAATACCTACATCTGAGGCATCAGTCTGGACTATAAAAGGTCTGCTATAGTCAGGACTTGTCAACATGGAAGCACTGCACAGTGTCTCCTTCAGTCTGGTAAAGGCTTTTTCACAGGTTGGTTCCCAAGTAATTTTCTTAGGGGATCTTTTTCTTTACCAGGTCAGATAGGGGAGCAGCCAAGGCACTGTAATTGGGTACAAATTTCCTATAATACCCTGTTGTCCCTAAAAAAAAACTCCTGACCTGCTTCTATGTTTCTGGCCTGGGCCATGCCTTGATCATCTTTATTTTTACTTGATTAGGACGGAGCTGTCCCTGGTCTACAACGTGCCCTAGGTATGCCACTTCAGCCATGGCCACCTGGCACTTCTCAGCTTTGACAGTGAGCCTGGACCTCTGTATCCTGCCCAGCACTTCCCTAAGGTGGGACAGGTGTTCCTCCCAGCTGGCACTAAAGATGGCAGTGTCATCCAGGTATGCCACGGCATACTCCTCAGCACCATTTAATACCTGGTTCACCAACCTTTGGAAAGTGCCTGGGGGCATTCTCCATTCCGAAAAGCATTACTTTAAATTCAAATAAGCCTATCGGAGTGATGAAGGCTGACCTCTCCCTAGTTCTGTCCATTAACTCTACCTGCCTATACCACTTGGTCAGGTCAGTAGTTGTAAGGTAGGTCACCCCTCCCAACTTGTCCAGCAGTGCATCCATCCGGGGCATCGGGTGGGCACCTGGCTTCGTGACTGCATTCAGTCCATGATAGTCCACACAGAAATGAGTAGAGCCATCTGGCTTGGGCACAAGGACTGTGGGTGAGGTCCAGGGGCTCTGGGATCTCTGGATTACCCCTAAATCCAGCATTTCCTCCACCTCCCTCCTAATGTCCTTTTGGACAGCCTCTGACACCCGATATGCTGTCTGCCGAATGGGCATCTGTGTCTCTGTCTCCACATTGTGTGTTGCTAAAGGGATTAGTCCAGGCTTGGTGCCAAACAGTGGGGCAAAGTCTGCTAAAACCTCCCTTACATCCTTGATCTTGTCTGGGGCCAGCTGAGGAGACAGTTAAACTGCCTCCACAAAGGACTCTCACTTGCTTTCCTCCAGCAAGTCCAGAAGGGGGTCTCGTTCATCCGTCCTCTCCCCAGGACTACATATTGCAAACACCATGTCAGCAGTATTAGCATAAGGCTTCATCATGTTTTTTTTTTTTCAATTATGTTTCTAGCCCTCATCCTGGAACTCTCTCAGGCCTCCTGCTCTCACCAGCTTGCTGCACTTCCCACTGTGTTTCCTGACCATCTTCACGTTCATTGCGGTTCTCTGGGTTGGGCAGGTCAACCCGGAGAGACCGAGGGGGGCAGTGGTGGGGAACCAGCATTGGGAGTGTGGCAGTGGCTCTGGCAGGGGCCATCGCCTGTCCAGGACTGGAGGGGGTATTTTTATAGTACTTACGCCCCTGACATGGGACGTGCAATGCTGCCCAGCCCGTAACGTGGGTGCTTCCACCCACTTCTGGAAGGCAGCCACCCGACATCTATCCCCAGCTTGCTAGTGAGCCCCTGTGAATAGCAGTGCCGCCGGCCTCCACCGGGGGCCACTGCTACACTGGGCTTCCCCTGGATCCCACCCCGAGAGAGGAGAGCAGTTTTTCGGACACTCGATCCTCTCTCTCCCCTGCTGACCCCCAGTGGTCCGGGCTCTTTCCCGAACCCCGGGTCTCCAGCGTAGCATGAGGTGTGGCGTCCAGCGTCTCAACCCTCAGCACCACCAGGCCGGCCGGCTTCATCATGTTGACATGATACATCCTTTCTGTCTGATTCTGTCAGATAACTCTATGGTATAGTTCACATCATTTACCTTCCTAACTACTTTGTACGGTCCTGCCCACTCAGCCTGCAGCTTGTCTTTCCGGACCAGAATAAGGACCATGACTTCCTGACCCACCGTGTATGAGCAAGCTCTGGCTCTGTGGTCGTATCACACTTTTTGTTTCTGTTGGGCAGCTGCCGGGTTGCTCTGGGCTGTCCCCATCAGCTCCTTCAGCCTTTCCCTAAACCTAAGGATGTAATCCACTATGGGAGTTCCCTGGGTGGTGTGGTTGCCTTCCCAATCCTCCCAGATCAAGTCTAGGTGGCCATGTACCCGGTGTCCATCTAAGAGCTTGAAGGGGGGAAAATCCTGTCGACTCTTGGGACACTTCCCTGTATGCGAACAACAGGTGGGGAAGGTAATTTCTCCCAGTCCCTCCCATGCTGTTCCACAAATGCTTGGAGCATTGACTTCAGGGTACCATTAAATCTTTCCACAAGTCCATTGTCTTGCGGGCGATAGGGTGTCGTGCATCTCTGCACCACCCCACACTTCTCCCACAAACATTTCATCAGGTCCGACATGAAGGAACCCCCTCGATTGGTGATATCCTCCTGCGGAAACCCATCATGGGAGAAAATCCCAAGTAAGGCATCTGCCACTTTGTCTGTCCTCAGTGAGGATAGGGTGACTGCCCCGGGGTATCAAGTGGCATAATCCACCACAGTCAGAATGCACCTCTTCCCGGAGGAGCTGGGGGTATTTAAAGGCCCCACAATATCCATTCCCACCCTCTGGAATGGCTCCTCCACTATGGTCAATAGACTTAGGGTGGCTTGGGTTTTCTTGCTCACCTTCCCTATTTCTTGGCACCTGTGACAAGACCTGCAATACTCCTTCACCTGCTGGGTGAAGTTAGGCCAATATAAATTCTGGGCCAACCACTGCATAGTGCATGTGATTCCCAGATGACCAGACAAGGGAATATCATGTGTAATCTCAAGCAACTGCTCACGATGCCCCTGGGGAACAACAAGCTGCCTGCCTATCACCCCTCCCTCTGTCTTCACAGCCTGAGTATACGACAGTCCATTTTCCCAATAAACCTTATGTTTACTGCCACCTCCCTGTGCTCCTTCAGAGTCTGCCTAAGCCCTCTGCTTCTCTAGACTAGGGTCACTTTTCTGAGCAGCTGCAAACTCCTTACACATTCCCAAGGCTTGGGACTGGTCTCCTTCAGTCTCTAAACTAGGGTCCCTAGCACTAGCATCAGGGCACTCGGGATCACTGTCCTCCCTAACCCTCTGACAATGGGTCACCCCTTCCTCTTCGGAGTAACCCTCCATAACTGTGCGGTTAACTGCTACTGGGGAAATATTTACCCCCTTTTCATTAGTCTCCCTATCAGGAGATACAGGCTGGGGAACCAGCCTCCCAGTGGTGTCCACAATGGCTTCTGTGGAGTCCAGGGAACTATAATTTTCCCTTGTGGTTTGGCTCTGGGTAACTGCAGACACCATCCCCTGTTTGAGATTGTTGCCAAGGATGATGTCAACTACTAAAGTTTTGGCTACAGCCACCTGTTGTACAGTTCCCCCTGTTTCACCCCAGTCTAGGAAAATATTAGTGAGGGGCAATGTTTTGTCCTCACCAGTAAAGTCTTGTAGTGACTTATTTATTAGGCATAAGCTGACCAGGCTCTACCAGATCCCCCTTTTACCAATGTCAGGGATGCCCCTGTGTCCCTTAACCCTTGTTTCTGTACACCATTCACCGTGACTGGGTGCATGTGTTCCCTCATGTTCACAGGCATGCTTCCAGGGACACACAAACAACCCACTTGTTTCCTTGCCCCATGTTGCGTATTGCTTGCCCTTTTGGAGCACTGTCAGGCAATATGCCCAGTTTCTTTATAGACCCAACATTTGTTTCTTTTCTCAGAGAAGTTTTTTCTCTGAAACCTGGGGCTAACTGGTTTCGGTGGAGGCAGTGAGGGGTTTAGCTGTCCTGAAGGCACACTTTTCCCTTTCTGTGCTGCCACACCCTCTCCATTCACTCTCGGAGCAGGTCTGCTCTTGGCATAGTGGTCCACGAGTTCAGCAGCCTCTTGCACTGTTTTGGGATCTCGGTCCTCCAGCCAGGTTTTCAGCTCTGCTGGGCATGCCCAAAAAAACTGTTCTAACAAAATAGCATTTTCAATTTTATCTACAGAGTGTGCATCAATTTCTTCCCACCAACATTTTAAAAACTGACGTTTCGTGGCTAGCTCCTCATAGCTCATATCAGGGCTTCTCCTGAGCTTACAGAATTTAGCTTTGTATCCTTCTGCACTTAAATCAAACTTTTTTAAAAGTGCAGCTTTAAGTTTGCTCTAATCATTAATGTCCTCTTTGTCCATTTGATCCAATGCATCCCAAGCTTTCCCAGTAAGTAGCAGGGACAGCTGGACGCTCCAGGACCATCTAGGAATTTTAGGCTGAATATGAACTTATTCAAGGGATTTTAAAAAGGCATCCATATCCTCCCCTCTTTAAATTCGGTTATCAATTTTGAATTCAGTTTGTAACCTAGTCCTGTAGTTCCAGTTAAACCCAAGCCACTTACCTGCTCTGGTGCTGGTGGTTGGAGTCGTGACTTCTCCAGTTCATGTCACCTCTGGCGCTAATGCTCCTCATGTTCCGCCTTTCACTGTTCACGGTCCACTTCTTGCTGTTCTCGCTCCCTCTTCTCCTCTTCTGCAGTTTGTCTCTCTCACTTTGCTTCTCTCTGTTCTCACTCCCTCTTCTCCTCTGCGGCTCGTTTCTCTCGCTCAGCATCTCTCTGGAACTCCAGCTCTGTTCTGTGCAACTCAATCTGCAGCCTGAATGCTTTTGGCTCCAGCATGCTGGTGAGCTTCCCCTGCTGCTGTGGCCCTTCGCTGGCACTGGCCCTGGCCCTGCTGTCATCCTCACTGGATCTGGACACTGCACTGGCTGCTGGCCCCTCCATGCTCAATTTTTTTTTTGTATAATCTTGTTATTGAGCTTTAATGCAAGAATACGCTTCCAAGAAGCTAACAATCACAGACAGGTGCCAGAGATTATACACTCAGTGATCATTTTCAGATACATTTTCACCCATCCCTTAGATGATAACAGCAACAAAGGGGGAATTAACCATTTAATATTCAAGTCCAATCCCATAGTCTACAGCACAGGGATCACCTCAGAGGAAGAAATAACCCCAGCTGGTCCCATCGGGCCTGCTAGGGCATAAGCTAGCATGCCAGCCCACACCTCCCCTATAAGGCAATATACAAATTGTTACACACAGCCCCGTATTAACCATAACTCACTAGTCCTAATATTTAACGATATTCTCAATAATCCCACTAGAATATTAAGAAAGGAATCTGTGGTGTAATCCCATTTCAAAACAGGTTTTCTACAAACCCACCACAGTCCACTAATTCAACATACCACCCATAATATGCAATAATAATCAAAAGTCCAAAATTCCAGTCCCTTTGTATTCTTTAGCCAAATTCAGAGGATGCTCTTAAATTAGAGCAAATGATTCCATCAGGCAACTATTTAACAAGGCAAGAAAAATAGAGTCATCCATGTTGTACAGCCCAAGTCTCTGTTCTGATGAAAACAATATTAATCTATAGTAACAAAAGGGCAATGTAAGGCCCAAAGCTGTTTCTCCCAAGAAATACCAGTCCTTCCCCAACTACCTCGGTAGTATAGGCCAACCAATTCTTAAATTTCAGCTAATACCAGCATATTATACAGATATCACGTCATATAGAATACTTTACAGTTCGCAACATTTTCATTATGGAAGTCACTCTCTCTCCAATGCAGCTGCGTCCAGCTCCTGATATTCCTCCCGCTGTATAAATTCCAACATCCTCTCCGCCTCCGAAGGATCATTGAAAAGGTACACTTTACCCTTCCACTCCATTTGCAATCTAGCCGGGTATAGCAGCTGGTGGATAATTTTCAAGTTCCTAAGGCGACTATGGGTGTCATCGAAAGATTTCTGTCGCTGTCTGGTTTCGTATGAAAGGTCCGGGGAAAATTGAAAGGGTCGCATCTCCATATTTAATATTTCTCCTTCTTCTTGCCGCTGCCATAATCCAGTCTCTATCCCTCACACCAGAGCAAATAACCATGAGTGTCCTAGGGCTGATTTGTCCTTGTGGTGCCTTGTGGGGAGTGAGACGAAAAGCCCTCTCAAATGTAATTTGTGGCTCATCCTCACCAAATCCCAGTAAATCTGGCAGAAAAGTTCAGACAAACTTCAGAGGGTCCTCCCCCTCTTCCAGCTCCGGTAATCCTAAAATACAAATATTCTGTTCCCAGGCTTGATTTTCAAGCATCTCAATCCGTCGGGCGGAGTGCTGTATTGTCTCCGATGAGCTTAGTCATAGTGTCCACTGTTTTATTAAGATTCTGTTCCATTTTGTTCATGGACTACTGTGTGAGGTCTGCTTTTGTCTCTAATACCACAACGCTGGGGGTCAACGAGTCAAATTTACGGTCTAGATCTCGAACCGTTCTAACCAGCTGTTGTAGTGTTGAGTTGACTGTCCCCAGAGACACCTCCTCAGGATCGTCAGGACTCTTGGACCCTGCCCCACTACGCTGAGGAGGCCCACCTCCTCTCTTATTTTTGGAGTGGAAAAAATCCTGTGGAGTGGACGTAAATCCCTTAGTCTTCCCCATTATGATCCACTGGATGACTGCAGCAAACACCACGAAATAGAGGGATTAGAAAATATCTTCTCAAATATCTAGTATTAGTCAAAAAGTTTAGAAAATATACAGCACTCTAAATACTTGCTTCCTCCCTCATAGCTGCTCAACAGCGACCCCCAAGGTTTGGTCTTTTACAGTCACAGTCTGTGACTTGATGCTCTGGGCATCTGCTGCCATCAGGGAATCCATGAGGTTCTGCTTGGTGGCTCTCCCCTCATACAGGACTCCTCTGTCCTGGCACAGCTGCCTCAAGTAGTCTACAATGTGCCCGCTGTAGTTGTAAGCCATCTTCTTCCCTAACTATGGCTACTTTCACTTGCACCTTAGAAAAAAACAATAAAACAGGTATGAACTCGACTGTAAGGAAAATTATATAGTTCTGTTTCCTTTTTAAAAAATAAATCACTGCCTTTTTTTCAAGTGAACTGTACAGTATTAAGCTGACACACTGAACAGTTAAAGCTTGTGTTACCAAATTTATTCACACCACTGCCAACCAATCTGTCACACATGCACTCAGCAGGTCAGGCCCCCTGCTGCCACAGTGCCAACTTCAGAGTGCAGTATTGTGAACAAGTAACAGACAGGATAACCCTCTTGTCTGCTTGTGGGTCCGAATCACCTTTGGTCTCAAGTTCTGGGGGGATTCAAACTGTGAACCTTATGCTAGTGTACAAATGTACAGGCTCAGATAATCTGCTTTTTGGGGGGATGCCAGATATCTTTCACCTGAGGGCACCTAACCAGGTATCCAAAACGAACCCTTAAAACTCTATAAAATACCTTAGGTATATTCTTACCTTTTCCCAGTATAGTAACACCATCAAGCTTTTAAACAGTTTTGTCAGTCTTAACCTTCCATACATCACATGCAAAATAAAGAACTTGAAAGACTCAGGCAGTATCTTTCAAATGAAAGGTTTACTTAAAAAATGGATAAAAATATGTAAAATGTAAACACAGAACACTATATCAAAAAGCATACAATCACTTAAAAGAAAACAAAGAAAACTACAGACAAACTCCTGCCAACATAGAGTTAGACTTTTTCTATCTAATGTATTACCTCTTTACAGTGCTTAAGTTAGATCTTGCTTCTTAAGAGCCCAAAAAGAAATGTGTCTCAGTTGAAACACAGAATACAGTTTAAAACTCTATGTTTCCACCCCTTCTATGACGTCATCTAGCTCATCCTTTTAGAATATAAAATTGCACAAACAATGATCTTCCTGTCATGAGATATTTTAAATACTGTGACTTTAGCAAAAACTAAATTTCCCAATATGACTCCTTAATTAACATCTCCTCTTTGATCTCGAGCAGTTCCTCTTACCAGGGCACATCAAAGGCTTTTTATGACTTTTCACACCATGGCATAAAAATGTTTTTTCCTCTAAAACATCATAAAAGTTTACGATCCCCATGTCCTGGCAGCTGGTTCAGTTCTAATTACAGTAGACCCTTAATTAAGTGACTCTAGTCTTTTAATTACCTCCTGGTTTCAGGTCACTTGACTGTAGCTGAAACCTTGGGGGGGCACTTATGGAAGCACTGACAATCACACACTATATTTTTATATTACAAATATCATAGAAGAATCATAACCAGCAACATGCTGTGTTTCTATGAAAAAAGTAGACAAATGCATTAACGAACACCTACCAGTTGACATAGTCTTCCTAGACTTTCAAGAAGTCTTTAATAAGGTCCCACACACAGAATTACTAAATAAAATGGAACATCTGGGGCTAGATAGGTGTATAATCCTATGGGTACAGAATTGGCTGTGTGGTAGGATGCAAATGGTGTGAATTAAAGGTGTGTTCTCCTGTGAGGGTGCAGTGACTAGTGGGGTCCCTCAAGGCTCTGTTTTGGGTTCATCCCTGTTTTCACTGTTTATTAGTGATATTAACCAAAAGCTCTGCAGTTATTTGGTCAAGTTTGCTGATGCCATTAAATTAGGGAGACCAGTCAGCACTACCTTAGAGAAAAACAAACTAGCTCAGCACCTTATTTAAGCCGAGCAATGGGCCAACGAGAACAAAATAAGTTTTGTCATTGATAAATGTTCAGTTCTATGCCTGGGAAAAGAAACAGTATCAGCCAAGATGATTATTTAAACACAGCCTGTATTAGGGAGGTAGATATGGATACAGATCTTGGGGTTATACTTGATAGAGAACTTCAATTCAGTACCCGCTGTATAAAGCTGGTCCACACAGTAAATCATCATTGTGTCAGAAATGCATCTGTTGCCTGGCATAAACATTGCATTATCAGGCCATACCTGGATTACTGAACTCAGTTGTGGAGTTCAGATTTGGGAGGGGATGTGGATCAGGTCGAGATAGTGCAGTGAAGAGCCACTAAATTGGTATCAGGCCTGCAACAAATCACCTATGAAAATAGGTTGGAAAGCTTAGGGTTACACGGGTTGGAGCAACGAAGAGTCAGAGGGGATCTCATGATGATATACAAAATACTAAATGACACAGAACTAGCCAGGGAAATGGGGTTGGTGATTCAAGTTAAACCAGATGGTCTTAGGTCTCATAAAAAAAACAAATAATGTTGGAACACATGAAGACTAATGGTAGACTACACATGTTCTCTCAAAGGACAGGAAGATGATGGAACGCACTACATGAGGACATCATGCTGAGTAGTAGTATAGATCTATTTAAGCAAAGACTAGACAAATATCTTTGAAACAGAAGGGCAGGTTGAACCCACTGATGTGGGTGGACAGACTAGATGGGCATTTTCACCGCCTTCTGTCCAAAAACCCAGTATACTACCCAGTATAATAAATAATGCAGGAAAAAAGAACATAGACTAAATTAATCTTACTGGTCAGCAGGCACAGGCAGTAACGAGGGAACCTACTGTTGCCTTTAACTGCAGCAGTTTACATGTGAAAATAGTATGGGGGGATAGTTACTTAATGAGTAACAGCTGAGCCAGCCCTGTGGCACTGAGTGTTGAGGCACTGGATGCCACACCTTGCACTATGCTGGCAACCCAGGTTCAGGAACGGACTCGGGCTGCCAGGGGTCGGCTGGTGAGGGAAAGGATTGAGCATCTGGAGGACTGCTCTCCTCTCCTCTTCTGGGGTGGGTAGTGGTCCTTGCATCGCTCCACAGTGGCACCCGACAGAGATTGGGAGCACTGCAAGGAGTGATGCCATATCAAGAGGTGGAGCAGCAGTGGATGTCAGCACATTGGTGCACAGACGTCATTGCATGTCCATGCTCCAGGGGGAGCCCACAAAACATGAAAAAAGACATATTCCCTGGCTAGGCGTCGGCAACTTCCTGTGCCCCACTTCCACACACCCAACGCCGGGCTCAACTCACTGGCTCTCCCAATCCCCCACCCTGCCTTGGCTCCGTCGAGTTGTTGAAAGTGGTCAGTGGCCAAAGTTTAGTGACCAGTGCCCAAGGTTTTAGTGACCAGTGACCAGACTTTTATCAACAATATATAATTTGCTAACCAAAAGGTTGAGGAGATAGAAAGGTGTAAAATGGCTAGTGTAGATGCTGCAAATGAGTAATAAATAACTACATGATACCAACATGTAGATTGATGTGCCTTGTAAGTGCAGAGGTGTTTGGAGAGTAATTGTTGAAACCATGCAAATAAAGATACCACTGTGCAAATTGATGTCTGTGTAGATGCCCAGGTTCAAAGGGTGTTGGGGCTCTTTAAATAACTGTAGAAAATAAGTGAAGAGCATAAACTGTGTTTAAAAATAAATGTTTTAAAGAAAATTAGCTTTGCTTTACTCAGCAGAGATATTTTGCACAAAACCTTCCTTCAACTCGAGGTCATAGGTAGCCAAGATAAGGTTCAGCTGCTTCAAACCACTGCAGCTTAGATACAGTTCCTCATTTTATAATTTCTTGTGTTTAAAAAATGTGTAACAGAGAGTTGATAAGAAACATAGAAACATAGACTTTGACGGCAGATAAGGACCGCTAGGCCCATCTAGTCTGCCCATTTCCCTACCTACAGGATAGGCCGCAGATCCTAGTTAACCAACAGCCTATTTCTTCCTACCCCCCCACAAGAACTGCCTTATGTCTGTCCCATGCATTCTTGAATTCTCCCACAGTTTTAGACCCCACAACCTCCTCAGGAAGGCTGTTCCATGCATCCACTACCCTCTCTGTGAAATAATACTTCCTCACATTGCCCCTGAACCGCCCTCCTTCTATCTTTAAATTGTGTCCCCTTGTTCTTGCAAGTCTCTTTTTCTGAAAAATGCTACCCTCTTGGACTTTGTTGATTCCACTGAGGTACTTAAAAGTTTCTATCATGCCCTCCCCCTCTTTCCTCAAGGGTATACATATTAAGCTCCTTTAGTCTCTCCTCATCTGGCTTCTCTTGCAGACCCTGCACCATTTTAGCTGCCCTCATCTGGACTGCCTCTATCCTGTCTATGTCCTTATGGATATGGGGTCTCCAGAACTGGACAAGTACTCCAGATGGGGTCTCACCAACTGTCTGTACAGAGGATAACAACTTCCTGTTTTCTGCTGCTGATGCCTCTCCTCATACATCCCAGTATACCCCAGCCCTCCCTACTGCCTTCTCACATTGCTTGCTAACCTTAAGGTCATCTGATATGATTACCCCAGGTCCCTTTCCTTTGTTGTTGTTGTTACTACCTTCCCACCCATTGTGTATTCTTCCCTGGGTTCTTGTTTCCAGGTGCATTATTTTGCACTTCTTTGCATTGAATCCTAGCTGCCATACTTCTGACCATTCCTCCAACCTTGCAAGTCCCTTTTCATCCTTTCCATGCCTCCTTGTGTTTCAACCCTGTTGCAGATTTTGGTGTCATCTGCAAAAGGCATACTTTTCCTTTCAGTCCCCCTGCAATGTCACTGATGAAGACATTAAAAAGGACTGGACCCAATACTGAACCCTGCGGTACCCCACTAGTAACCCCCCTTTCTTCAGTATGGACTCCATTTACAATTACCTTCTGTGTCCTGTTGTCCAGCCAATGTTTTACCCAGGCTACCACCCTGGGTCCCACTCCCAGGCTGGTTAGTTTGACTATTAATCTTTTGTGTGGGACTGTGTCAAATGCCTTGCTAAAGTCTAGGTAGGCCTTGTCCACAGCTCCTCCCTGGTCTACTACTTTGTCACCCAGTCAAAAATAAATTAGATCTGTCCTGACATGACCTTCCCAGCTGGAACCCATGCTGCCTTGGGTCCTGTGCTCCACTGGCCTCTAGGTACTCGGACTCTTCTTTCCTTCAGAAGTGACTCCATCACTTTCCTTACCACAGAGGTCAGACTGACAGGTCTGTAGTTTCCTGCCTCTGTCTTGGACCCACTTTGTGAAGGGGAATCACATCCGCCTTCCTCCAGTCCTCGGTACCACACCATCCTCCCATGATTTATTAAAAAGAGTAGTCAGTGGTTTCACTAGTTCCTCCTTAATTCTTTTAGAATTCTGGGGTGAATTCCATCAGGACCCATTGCTTTGTCCACCTTCAGTTTTAGGAGTTCTTGCAGAACCCTTTCTTCTGTGAAAGGACTGGGATCGACCCCCCTATCAAGAGTGCTTCTGTTAATTGGATTAGGCACTTCCCCCTCCTCTTTTGTGAATACTGAGCAGAAATATTCGTTCAGTATTCCTGCTTTTTCACTGTCCCCCTCTGCCCACCCACTGTTCATTCTATTCAGCCTCACTATCCCTCCCTTTGTCTTTCTACCGCTGATGTACCTATAAAGGTTTTATCCTCTTCTTAACTGAGTTGGCTATCTTTCCTCAGTTTGGGCCTTTGCTATTCTGACTTCCTCCTGCTTCCTTCTGCCTTAACTGGTACAGCTCTCTGTCCTGCTCCTTCTGTGTTTCCTTATACTTCCAGAATGCTATCTTTTCTTCCTGACTTTCACAGCCACCTCTTTTGAGAACCATAGTGGCTTTTTCTTCATTTTGATTTGTTCATTTGCTTCACACAAAGGCTTGTTGCCTCTGTGATGGCAGTTTTGATAATTCCCCATTGTTGCTCCACACCTCCTTCTAGCCTGTTTGCTAGTGCTTTTCTGAGGCACTCTCCCATTTTGCCAAAGTCAGCACTTCTAAAGTCCAGTACCCTCACTTTTGTATGGCTTGACTCTGTAGCTGAGTTTAATGTGAACCACACTGTTTGATGGTCACTTGTCCCCAGATGGCAACCCACTTCTAGATCTGAGATCCTCTCACTGTCCCTCGCTTGAGAGTATGAGGTCTAAGATTGCTCCTCACGAGTGGGTTCCAAACTAGCTGTCTAATACCTGCCACCCAGAGGGCATCAAGAATGGCCCTGTTTCTTGGATGTGGCTGCAGCAAATGTGCTCCAGTTAACATCTGGATATTCAGGTCTCCCATCAACAGTATCTCCCCTTTCTCTGCCATTCTAAGAATGCCTTCTATCATATCCTTGTCCATTCCTTCCCCTGACATGGGGGTCTGTACACAACCCCTGTGCGGATTGTGGTGCCCTTTCCAGTCTCCAAGGTGACCCACAGTACCTCCTCTCCTCCCTGTTTACTCTCTTGTTCAGTTGCTTTTATCCCTTCCTTTACATAGAGAGCTACTCCTCCCCCTCTTCTCCCCTGCCTGTCTCTCCTGTAGGTTATGTACCCTGGTATGTTAACATCCCAGTCATGGTTCTCTGTGTACCATGTTTTTGTGACTGCTATGATATCCAGGCATCCCTCTTCCATTAAGGCCATCAGCTCAAGGAGCTTGTTGCCCAGACTATGGGCATTGGTACTCATTACCCTCCATTTCCTGATGGCCTTACTCCCTTTTGCCCCATCCCTGTCCTTCTTGCCTTTGTCACTTTCTTCATTTACCCCTACCCTTCTCCCTATCGACACCTCTATGTTGGTGTTTGACGCACTTACTACTGTGATTATTTCCTTGTTTTGGCCACTGTCTAGTTAGCATGTTATTTAAAGTGAATGTGAAGTCCCCTCATACGTTTTCTGTATCCTAAAGTGAGTTATTTTTGACAAATGTTAAATCCCCATATCACCTGTTTTTCCATCTAGGAATGACCACATGTCTCGGCAAAGTGTCAAATGTATCTTATGGCCAAGGTATCTCATGGTCAATCTATTTTTCTAACCCAAACCTCAGGATGTATCAGATGACCTAGTGTCTAGGCTAAAATGTGCTGTAGTAGGCTTTGGAAATTTCCACCATGCATTTTTGGGGTATAAATACAGGACCTAAATGTCATGGCCAGTGTGTTTTTTAGAGGAATACCTTCGGCTGCTATAGATGCTGAAACACCCAGCAAAGGGAGCAGTTCACTCCACTTTTCTGTACCTGTAGCCCTGGTGGTAAAAAGCCATCAGCTGTTTAGATTTGATCATGTTAGAGGTAATTGTTAGGGCTTATTTGGTATTAATAAATTGCAACTGATTTAAAACAATATTTGGTGTCAGGTGGCTTTATTGGATTACCAGGGACCACTAGCCAAGAATCTTGTGCTTTTACAAAGTGGGTCAAGACTCGATGGGCTAAGGTAGGTGGAGAGTGTCTGTTCTCGATATCCCAGTGGGGCCGGCTTCATGTGGGTGGTAGTGCAGTTGGCAGTAAACGAGGTCTGCCTGAGAGAGTTCCAGGAGGCAGAGATAAAGAGAGTTGAAAAAAAAAAGAGGTGTAACAGCTGAGACTGGAAAAGATGCCAACCAAATGTGGAACCAGAATAAAATAAAAAATAGGGCTAAAACACAAATTAAACAGAAAGGGAAACAACGGGAATTAAACTATAGGAGACAATAATAATAATGATAATTACTACAATAGGAGAAGGTACAATCAAGAAACAGTAATGAACCTAATGGTTTGGCTGAAGGATTTGTAGTTTAAAATAAAACAAACTATGACTGCATAGTAAAACTACCTATAACAGAAATGAGAAAAATGTTGACAGTTCAATACAAAATTAATTAAGGGACCCAAACAAGGGGGTTATAGGAAAGCAAGACCATAAGGTACAATTATAAACTTACAATTAATGGACTAAAAGCAGCATAGACACAGTTCCTGTGACAATTCACAAAACACTAACACTTGCTGGCCCAGTGGCGCTGAGGGTTGAGGTGCTGGACACCACTCCTCTTGCCATGCTGGCGAACCTGGGTTCAGGAGTGAGCTTGGACCATTGGGTGTCGGCAGGGGCAGGTAAGGGTTGAGCGTCCAGAGGACTGCTCTCCTTTCTTGGGGGCTGGGGGTTGCATTTGCCACAGTGCTAGTGGCTCCTGGTGGTGACTGGGGATAGTGCATCTGTGGCACGCTCTTCAGGGGCTGGAGTGGTGGCAAAGCCTTACATGCAGGTGCGGGAGTGCGTCTGAGGTGTGCAGGGTGTCATTACATGTCTGCACTCCTGGGGAACCACTAAGCAAGCAGAAAAAAATCCTGACCCTTGGATAGGCAAAGGCAACCTCCAGTGCCCACCGCCACACTCCCATCACTGAACTTGCATCACTGGATCTCCCAAACTTCTGTCTTGCCTTGGGTCCAGTCTGAATAGTTGCTGGATCACACTAGGGTAGGGAGTGTCTGTCCCCGAATTTCCCAGTGATGCAGGAATCAGGCAGGTGGTAGAGCGGCCATGGAGAGTGGGGTCTGCCAGAGCAGAAATAGAGTTAACAAAAAAAAACCCGAAACACTAATACTCCACAACAATGATACAGCTGTGAGATTCAGGGGACTGAATATAAAAATAAGGTTAGTAACTTCTAACAGAATAATACACTAGCAGATTTGCAGGCACAGACAGAGACAGAGATGGTTACCCTACTGAAGCCCAGAGAAGCAGTGTGGATGGCCAAACAGCTCCCTTGTGGCTGACTCCAGGCAGACTCCATGATGCCATCACGTTATGGCCCTTAAGCGATCAGACTGCAGTGGGGGGTGGCTAGCAAGTAGGACTTAAATAGGAGAAGTGAACTCTGCCCACAGAATGATTTCCTCCCACCGATTGGAGAAGCGGGTTAGTGAACTGTTGATGTCCTCAGCACACTCTGGTGCTGCCTGGAAACAAGCTGTTGGGGTGACAGAAATGTTTAATTTCAGCAGGTTGGAACTCTGCAGCTATGCATCTATTCATGCTGGCAGACAGACCACACCCCCAACAGATTTTTTATTTCAATGTAGGGGAACACCTGGGGCCCTGGAGTGTTATCTTTCAAAATCCTTCGAGATGGCCAGACTGGGTTCCCTAAAGTTGTGCTACACTAAATACTCAGGACTAAAAGTGGAACAGTGCCTCCACCTGGGTAGCAATATGGGGTAGCTGGATGCTGACACACAAGGCTATTACCCCACCAGGAAACAGTGCACACTCTATCCACACAGTCCTGCCCCCAGAACAAGTGACACTGTAACAGCAATAACAACCCCCAAACCAAGACGTGCAGTTCCAACAAGTAATTTATTTAACAGGGAGGGTACAGAAAGAACAAGGGGAGAGTAGGAAAAATGGGAGCAAAAGGGTAGGAGTAAAATCCTTATAATCTATGCAGACTGGTGTAGCTTGGAATCTGCTGAATAGAACATGAGTCATCGGATTCCAAGCTTTTTCTCTGTATTTGGAATTTTGGTATTCAGGGTTGAAAAACACAAATTCTAAAAACCTTGTCAGATTATGAATCAGATTCTAATTCTGCATCCAAGTACTGCCTAGCCTTAATTTAGCAACCTCCCCCATCCAGTATAATTAATTAAAATAAAAAATCCCCATTGCCTAGTGAACAGCCCTCCCCTGTCATAGTCTCTCCTTACCTTAAGCTGTCTTTTCTTTGCTGCTCAGAGTTGGTTTGCTTAGTGGTGGTGCTCTGCTGGTCTGTGCCACATCCGATCCTGTCCACACAGTGCCATAATTAGGTATCAGGCTAAGGAGTCACAGGCAGCTTTAGTTCATCCTCCCGAAACAATGTTGTGAGTGTTGCTCAACCCAGAGAGACCCCCACCATATCCTCAGTAAGCTCTGTTAAGTGAAAGTCCTGTGTACTACACAGAGAAGACTCCCCACCGGTCTTCGTCCCCCCCCCAGCCCTAGTCCAGGATAACCTCCCCGGTCTTCCAAGAGGTAGCAGTGCATTATTTGTTCTCTTCTTCTCATCCTCCTCTTCACTACACACACTGGCAGTCACCTAACACGCCTCCCCCAACATCTTCCTCCCAAATATCCTTTGCTTCCCCCACTGCTGGTCGGCTAAAATCTAGCCCTGGGTTGCCACCACCAGATGCTTTACTCTGTAAAGTATCTGGTAGTGCCTGTGACCCAGGGCTACCTTTCAGTCCAATGAAAGTGGCATGATCATTATTATCAACAAAGATGTACAGTTCTGTATAACACCAGATGCCTAACTACTCCACACCAGTATATATATATATATATATATATATATATATGTAGAGATTATGGTAGCAATGAAAAGTACCATAGTTAGGCTGAGGAGCCATTTCTATGTTAAACCCCAAAACTTTGCACCTTAATAACTTTGCAACCGTCTGACAGATTTGGCTGACATTTGGAATACGTGATCAAGAATCATAGGCCTTGGGATCTGCCAAGTTTCGTAGTGGTCAGATATACAGCTGCAGAGTTATTAAGCGTGATCTGTGCGCGTGTTTACGCTTTTTCTGGAATTCTATGTCGCGCCTACAGGTCGTATGGTTTGCACAACCAGTCCGAAATCTTCAGGAAACGTGCGGCCAGGGTCCCCGATGTGCCTTTCGAAGATTTCGTGAAAAAATATTAAACGGTTCAAAAGTTATTCAAAAAACAGTTTCCATTATAAGTCAATGGGAAAAGTTAATAAAAGTTCAACACTTTCAAAATGCATTTTTACTTTTCGCAAATGGGCCTGTTACTTTTGCAAATCGCCATTTTGTTTTCACTTGGTGATCAGAAAAATGGTTGGCATTTAAATTTGGGACCCTCTAGCAACCTAATTATTTTTGTATTCACCTAGTCGGACCCTGAGGATGCTTGCCATGTCTTTATTTTCTGGTAAAACACCCCAGAAATATGTTTTTCAAATTTCTGGAAAAAGTACTTTCGCAAATTACTTTCGTGCTCACGAAAGTGTTGAACTTTTTTGCAAAAGCTTTCGCAAATTGCGACAGTAGTTTTCCATCTGTGGGACAGTGACAGCGATTATTTGGCACTGCGCTACAAATGAACCGTTAGGAGTTTTGGGCTGAAATTTGGAGAGAACGGAGCCGACATCTCACACATGTGCCTTTCAGTGTTGTATTGAAAAAATATTACATGGCGGCAAAGTTACAGCACTCCAAATTTGACAGTTTTTCCCATAGAATAACATTACGGCGCCCGACGCATTACAGAAATCCTTTGGCACCCTGCTGCAAAATAACGGTTTGGTCTTTTTTCCTGAAATTTGGAGGGAAGACAGCCAACAGCCCACAGATGTGCCTTTCAGTAGTTTGGTGAAAAAATATCACACGGTGGCAAAGTTACAGTACTCCAAATTTTACAGTTTTTCCTATAGGATAACATTACGGCACCCGACGCATTACAGAAATCCTTTGGATCCCTGCTGCAAAATAACGGTTTGGTCTTTTTCCCTGAAATTTGGAGGGAAGACAGCCAACAGCCCACAGATGTGCCTTGCAGTGGTTTGGTGAAAAAATATTACAGGGAGGCAAAGTTATGGCGCTCTGAACTTTTCCTTTTTCCTATAGGATAACATTATGGCGTTCGACGCGTCTTTCAGGGCCCATATCTCGGAAACGGTGCGAGATACGGACTTTTCGTCAGAAAATTTCTTCGCCCCCTAGTGGGGCTGAGATTCATATTAGCCAGGACAGTTGTAAATAATATGACTTTTAAATTTTTTTTTCGTCAAGACGGTTCCTGAGATATAATGTATTTAGTATTCCAAGGTCTCATTTTTGTCCGATACTCATTATTATGCATACATTATTTGTACTCACTGTCTTTCTCTTTGCAGGTTTTGGGAAAACCAGCCTGTGTGCTTACATTACTGTTACTGTTGCCCTTCGCTTTGGTTCCGCATCTGTTTCACTTACTATTGACGCCTGCCACCATGTGCGTTATCCTTTGCGCTTTCATTTGCTCATGCTTGTTACTTTTTTGCCATTTGTATGTACTGACTGTTTCTCTTTCTGTTTCACTTTTTGCCACCATGCCCATTGACATTTCCATTTACAGGCACCATGTTACTATGTGACAAGACATCACGCGTGGCACACTGTTCCCGTCTACGCCACCGTGTGCGTTACCCTTTCTGTTCTCATTCGCGCTTGTGTTACCATGTGTGCCACTGTTAGCATTTCTGTTTGCATTGCTGCTCCTATTACTATGCCACAAGACATCATGTGACGGGAGCGCGGGGCCCTATGGGCCCGCACTCCCGCCACCGCATTACATTCACTATTTCTCAGTATCATTCTCAAAAAGAAGGGAAATTAGAGGCAAAAAACTCCGTTTAATGCATTAGTTAGGGTTGTTCCACAGCGACAAAAGTGAGGAAATTCGCTGCTAGGGTTGAAAACCCTAACTCTGAATTCACCCCCAGCACCACACACACACAGACACACACACACATTCAAGTATGGGGGAGGACCAAGTCAACACAACCAATGACAGACATCCAGCAGCAAGTGACAGAAATAACAAACAATTGTCTAAATGTACTACGAGACATCCCCACCCACCTGACCAGGTACTGCATGCTCAGTGGAGATCAACAGCAAAACTGAGGCCATGTACACCAAACATACACATCCCTGATTGCAGCTGCACACAACGTACCACACTTAGTAGTTGCATGGCCTTACCTACCGATGCCCCACACCAGACTACGCCACTTGTGGTGGGCCACCTGAGCAATAGAGTTCAGCCAAACCAAGGAGTTGTACAGGTATAATATCTCTGATTAGAACAAGAGTTTGAGAAATGCAGCTTTCTAATCGACTGTAAACATTGTAACAGCCTTATGTTTAGTTTTTATTAACACACATGTACAGCCTAACCATATGATGAACATGGTTTAATGTTGTTTAAAAAACAGTTTTATTATGATAGCAATAAGCCACTCCCAGGTATTATGTTAATGGTCAGTTTATCTCTGTCTAGCGACATGTGGCACTCAGCTATGCCTCATTCAACATTAAACCCCTACAGGGTGATTAACAGACCATTTAACATAACTGTTGGTCATGCCTTATTGCTTAATTGTCTTTATGAGTAGATACTCTCCCTCTGCTAGGCACTACAGCAGCTTTGCAACACAGTGTCCCACCCAGTTACACCATACACTGTCTAGTTACTGGAGAATGGCTGTGAATATGAACTCATGAAGATGAACAGTGTAACTTGATCATTACAGTCATCGAAACCCTAATGTGATTATAACTGACAGAGTCAGTGATAGAGGATAACCCCTGCTGTCCTAGTAGACTTACCCCATTGTGAGTTAAATCAATACTAAAAGACATTCTGTTTATATCTACACCATACCTACTTGATTTCCTGTTGTACCACAATTAACATAGTTATCACTTTGATAGCATCAGTGACAGAAGTGTGGCAAACCCAAACAGTAGGCATACAGCCTGAGTATGAAACAACTGTTAAAAAAAAATCACACTGTGTCCATAAGTGGCATAGATCACTTATTGCAACAATAGTAAATGTATTACTATTTGAATAAGTTAGTCATCACAGATGCAATGAGATTGTCTTTATCAGGTACAACATACTCAGTAAGTGCCTACAGGAAAATCTACCCTATATACATCTCCGATACAGGTACATCATTGTTGGCTCAGTAGTGCTATGATATTTAGAAGTTGCTTGGCCTGATCCATGCAATTACAATGTTTCTTACAAAGAATACTTACTGCATCTTTAGTATTGAAACACACTGAAGGTCTATGTACGTACATCAGCAGTACACCTTCATCAGTAAGAATGCATGTGATACTGGCAGTACGAATTTCACAGCGTTGAACAGGTAACACTTTTCCATACGTTTACATCAGCCTCTCTATGTTGAGTAAACCATTGCAGTAAATGTACTACTATGTAAATCACCTACTAAATGTATCACTACTTTTATCTTGAGCATGCTAGTGTCTTGTAGTTAATTTATGTGCTTCTCTTAATTAATGTATACTCACTAGTGTTAAAACCTTTCTACAACTGTCATCATGCACCTTCAGCATTTATATTGAATAACGGCACAGTACCAGTTGTGCGCGTGTGGGGCATCGGTAAGGCCATGCAACTACTAATGTGGTAATGCTGTGTGCAGCTGCAATCAGGGATGTGTACGTTTGGTGTACATGGCCTCAGTTTTGCTGTTGATCTCCACTGAGCATGCAGTACCTGGTCAGGTGGGTGGGGATGTCTTGTAGTACATTTAGACAATTGTTTGTTATTTCTGTCACCTGCTGCTGGATGTCTGTCATTGGTTGTGTTGACTTGGTCCTCCCCCATACTTGAATGTGTGTGTGTGTCTGTGTGTGTGTGGTGCTGGGGGTGAATTCAGAGTTAGGGTTTTCAACCCTAACAGCGAATTTCCTCACTTTTGTCGCTGTGGAACAACCCTAACTAATGCATTAAACAGAGTTTTTTGCCTCTAATTAATATATATATATATATATATATATATATATATATATATATACACACACACACACACACACACACACACACACATATACACAATATGGATTTATTTAGTTGTAAATTTATTTATTCATTTGGAACTACACTTTTGAGCACATGTGCCCTTTTATAAAGGCCACACGTTATTGAGTAGTTACAGTGTTTACAGCAATGAAATCCAGTATAACGCAGGTCTCTGGGAGCATTGTCAAATGCAGTTCACATAGAAGCATTGTCAAGAGACATACATGCAGAGCAAGTGTTTTCTAGACTTAACAATACAAAATAAGCAAGGGCAAAAGCAGTTCCAGAGAAACACGGTCAAGGCCAGAACAATCACAAAAGCAAACTATTGTGAGGCATTTGGTCACAAGTTGTAATACGTTAAGTGCAGCAGTTACATTTGTGATTAGACAATTGATGTGTATCTATCCATAACATTCGAATGGCATACAATTATATCTGCCCACCTGAATCTGAGTGCAATACATGGGAGGGGGGGTTATATCACTGGGGAAATATATTTATTAACCACATGGATGGGAGTGTTAGAGGAGGCACCAAGGGTGTCATATGAGTGTTGGGTGATAGGCTTAGGCTCACACCCAGACTTATGAGGTAATGCTGTTTCTTTCTCAGGAATAGGATGCATGCTTTCCTCTTCTGGCTCTGAGATGCATTAGTTGATATTTCACAACTTCTGCTTTCCATTGGTTGAAATGGCTCATTCTGTGGTGCAACACACAATGTCATTACCATGGAAACATAGAAACATATACAGCGACGACAGAAAAAAGACCAACAGTCCATCCAGTCTGCCTGAGTTCCCTATCTAACCCTGGCACCTACTGTCCATCCAGGGTCCTAGCTCTCCCCATTCACCGCCCTGTTATCCTTCCTGATTCCGTCACCCAGGGTGACCACTATACCCTTCACTCTGTCCCAGCTGGCTGGAAACCAGCAACTGTATTAGTGCCCACCACCTTGATTGAAAGACTTTCCCTTGGCTCCACCACCTTTTCTGTAAAATAATGCTTCCTCATGTCCCTCCTGAACCTCCCTCCTGTTGGTTTCCATGCATGCCGTGTGACTTTGTACTAGTATTCAAGCTAAAAAGTTCCTTGCAATTACCATGTTTATTCCCTTTAGGAACTTGAAGGTCTTTTTTATATCTTCCCTCTCCGTTCTGGTCTCCAGCAAGTACACGTTCAGTGCCCCGAGGCACTCCTCATGAGACCTGCCATGTTGGTCCTGAATCATGTTTGTCACCTTGTGCTGCTCCATCTCCAGTTTGTCCCATCCTTCTTGAGGGGAGGGCACCAGAACTGGGCTCAGTAGTTCAGGTGTGGCCTCAGTAAAGATCTATAAAGTGGCAGTATTACCTCTTTCCTCCTGCTGTCAGTAACTCACCCTATACACCCAGCATCCTAACTGCCTTACCATAGGCCGTGTTGCACTAGCTTGATTGCTTGAGAATGTCACTGATGATAACAACCAGGTCACATTCCTCAGCCGTAGTTCTAAGTCTCACCCCACCTATCTGGTACTCTGTCTGAGGATTTTTATTCCTTAGGTGAAATACTTTGCACTTTTTGGTGTTGAATTTCAACTGCCAAACCTTCGACCACCCTCTAGCTTTTATAAGTCACTCTGCATTTCCCTGATTCCCTCATCGATATCAACTCTCCCACAGAGCTTGGTGTCATCTGCAAAGAGACACAGCCTGCCCTAGATTACCTCTCCAGTGTCACTGATGAACATATTCAAGAGTACTTGGCCCAGGGCAGATCCCTGATGCACCCCACTTATGACCTCTGTCTCTTCTGATTTGACCCCGTTGACCACAACCCTCTGCTGCCTACCCTTTAAGCAGTTTCCCACCCAGTTCACTATGTCCTTAGCTACACTCAGATCCTTCATCTTCTTCAGCAAGCATCTGTGGAGCACTGACTTGAAAGCCTTGCCACAGTTGAAATAGAGCAAATCCACATGGTTTCTATCCAATTCCCTTGTCAGCCAGTCAAAGAAAACTATCAAGTTCATCTAACAAGACCTCCCTGCCACAAACCCATGCTGTTACTATCCTGGAGACTTTTGCTTTCCATGTAGTCCATTAGGAATCAATGACTCCATCAGTTTTCCTACAATGGAAGTCAGACAGACTGGTCTTTAGTTCCTTGCTTGTTCCCTGACCCCTCCATGGGGTGGAATGACATTCACCACCATCCAGTCCTTCAGAACTACCCCATCTGTAGTGAATGGTTTAATAGTCCTACCAGGGGATCAGCCAGTTCCACTGCCTGTTACCTGAGAATCCTCAGATGCAACCCATCTGGTCCCAGGGCCTTATCTATCTTTTGGGCTATCAGCCCTTTCTGGGCCCTGTCTCTTGCAAATATTTTCTGTCTCATCACTGAGACTCCCTTGTCAGCCACCTGTATGCTACTCTCCGGCAAGGGCACATCCTCCTTCCTGGTGAAAACTGAGCACAAATAATCATTAAGGATGGCAACCTTTCGTCCATCCACTTCTATCACCCTTGCCCCCCCAACAGCCTAACAATTCCCCCCTTTTCTTTCTTTTTTCCTTAATATATTGGAAGAAATGTTTTTCTTTATCTTTGACCCCTCCAACAGTATGCAGCTCTGTATCTACTTTTGCCTCCCTAACTACCCCCTTTACCTCCTTGTTTCTCAATAAATATTTTCCCATCCCCCCCACCTGCTTCTCTTTGTGCTCGTTGTAGGCCTTTTTCATAGACCTCACCACTTCCCTAACTTTACTGAGAACCATAATGGCCTCTTGAACTTTTTCCTTTTGGTTACCATTGTCAAGCAGAACTTAGATGCCTTAAGAATGGCCCCCTTTATTACCCACTAACTCTCTTCCACCCATCCGAATTGTCTACCCTGGCTTAATTTTTCCTGACCAGTTCACTCTGCCCGCTGAAATCTGCCCTTCTAAAATCAAGGACTTCAGTTCTCGATGGGGGCTTTCCAGACCCTTGGGCCAATTTGAACCAAATGGAGTTATTATTTTTTTTAATTTCTATTTCTCCTCCTTCCCCAGCCTGCCATCCCTGTCCCATCAGGAGATCCTAGGCAGACATCCCTCTGCCTTTTGCTCTACCTGAATGACCTCCGGACACCCATAGAGCCGCAGCTTACCCCATGAACGGGGATGAGGCAGGGCTCAGAACACCCCATTACTTACATTTTGTCAGTCTGGGGCCATCGGGCAGGTGAAGGCACATTGAGGGCACATCTCTGGAACTCCATCTCACCAGAGATGGCAGGCTATTTTCGTTCATTTCTCCTGATGTGTGGTGAGAACCCTGACGTCATGATGCTATGCACTGACGTCCACCACATGTTGCGACCTGCCCCTCCTGCAACAGCAGGACTTGTCATACCGTAAGCCTCCACTCGGGGTCAGGAAAGCTGCGGGGTTTGATCCCCTCCCTTCCCCAGTGAAGGTGAGCAGTTGTGGAACTCTCCAGCTTTCTCCTCAGCCAGCCCTCCAGTGACCTGAGTCCACTCCCAAACCTGGGTCACCGGGGTTGCAAGCGGAAATCCAACTGCTGCGCCAATGGGCTAGCTACCAAATGGAGTTATGGTTACTAGTGGCTCCTCTACTCTCATCGTTCCTACCACCTCCAAATTGGTAAGCACCACATCGAGAATGTCAGTCTTCCTGATGGGTCCCTTAACAAGCTGTACTGGGAGACAGTCCTGGAGATTATCCTCGATCTCTCTGCGGCATTTGACATTGTGGACCATGGGGTGCCGATGGAGCACCTGCTGATCTTCTGTGGACTGTGTGGTACAGATTGTTCCTCACCAGCAGGAGGCAGAGAGTAACAGCAGGGATTTATTCCTCGGCACCTCTCTCCCTGTCATGTGGGGTTCCGCAGGGCTCCATCTTATCCCCCATGTTGTTCGCAGTGTATATGCTGCCATTGGGGGGCATTATAAGATGGTATGGGCTGAGTTTTCACTGCTATGCAGATGATACTCACCTCTACATGTCCTTTGTGCCAGGGCAGGGTGGGGTGGTCTTGGTCTTTAACAACTGCCTCACCAAGATTCAGGGTTGCATGAGTGACAACTGGTTGAGGTTGAAACCAGACAAAACTGAGGTGTTGGTCGTGGAGCCAGGTCACCAAGGCATGAGGTTGCAAGCTGGCCAACCTTCTGGGCTTTGGCTTAGAGACACCCAGCTGCTTACTTCAAATCAGGTGTGAAATCTAGGCATTGTGTTTCACAGCGGCCTGACACTAAAATTTCAGGTGCTGGCTGCTATAAAGACCTCATTTTATCATCTGAGGAACATCACTCAGATTAAGTGCCTGATCCTGCCTGGTGACATACCAACTCTGGTTCATGACTTTGTCACGTGAGTGTCAGTGGCTCAGCAGGTAGCATACTTGCCTCTGAGGCTAGGAGATCAGAAGGCTTTGGGTTCTATCCCTGCACCAGGCACTTGGGATAATATCCCAATACTGACACTGTAGTGCAGCGTGAGGGAGGTGCTGCACTCCTGAGGTACCATCTTTCAGATGAGACGTTAAACCGTGGTTCCATCTGCCTGTTCAGGTGGATATTAAGGATCCCAAGGCAGAGACTTCCGGTGATGTCACGCTCCCAATGGCAGCATAATTTAACAAGCTACTACTTCATCCCAAGAAAATCCTCCTAAAACAACCATTTCAGCCGAGCGATTTCCTATCCCAACCATGGAGGAACGCAATAATGCCGAGGAAAGGTGATCAGTCCAGCTGCAAGCCACAAGAAGAAAGAGATAAAGGAGGATTATCAGAGGGGGAGTCCAGCAGCAAGGGCTCTCAGGCCTCAACCTCTTCGTGCCGAGGCAGGTCACAGACAAAGCATCTCCTGCTGACCGTCATACAACAGCAAATGTCCCTGGTGCTGAATAAACTGCATGACTTTAGGAAGGAAATGAGATCTACCGCCATGGCGCTCCACACAGATGTCTCAAAACTAGAGAAGCAGCAAGAGGCACTCGAACTCCAGGCCACCGATGTAGACCGTCGGGTTGCCAGTGCTGAGCGCACCATATTACACCTACATCAGAACATCCAGGGTTAGCAGGCTAGGGCAGAGGATGCTGAAAGCCGCAACTGACGCAACAACATTTGCATTTCTGGTGTACCGGAGGGAGCGGAGGGCTCCGATATGTTACAATTTATCAAGCAGCTTTTACTGGAATCGGTTGACACACCGGAGGCCCTCTCACTGGAAATAGAGAGGGCCCATCGAACCCTGGGCCCAAGACCACCTGCAGGAGCACGCCCTCGAACAATCCTTATACGTTTCCTCCAATTTCAGGAAAAGGAGACTGTACTACATTCAGCCTGGAAACAGGGAACAGGTTTTTTTTTTAACTTGTCTTTTTATTTTAAGGTATCATAGACATGGTATATATTTTATCAGATACATATAGGTACTTCTCTCCTTCTGAAGACAACAGGGAAGCAAAATATGGCAAGTCTCTTTATCATCATAACAATTTTGATATCTACTTCGAACCTTAATACTGTATCTAATTTCTTCCTATCTGTTTCCTTCCTTGATCCATTCTGTACTGTCCCTGGGTTCCAAGATATTAATCCCATTCCTTTAATCTATCATCTTCCTCCATGTTCTTTCTTTGTTGCTTCCCTCTTTCTCTCACTCCATTTCAACACTATGCCCTTTAAAATTACCCTTTTTGTACCATGTCTGTACTTCTCATATTCCATCTTGTATATCTTAAAGATACCTTTTTATTTAAATACTAATCTTTACCTTCTATTTTCATAACACTATGCAGGATGTGTCCCCGGGCGATTCATTTTTCTCTGACCCACCTTCGGAATACCCCCCCCATTTCTTCCATCCCTCCTATTCACCTCTTACTCGTCTTCCCCCTATTTTGATATCCTAAATCTTCCTGTCTCCGTTTCTCTTCACCTGACTTCCCTCTCTATGTTAAGTATTGCTCTAATACCGTCCTTTGTGTAATTTCTTGGATATATTTATAATAGGGTAGCCATCTGACATTAAACTTTTCCATCCTTAATTGCACTTTTGCTCCTATACTTTCTAATTGCTTAATCCTTTCCATGTTATGTTTCCAAATCTTCACTGATGGTGAGGACCGCGTAAGCCATCTCTGTGTAATTACCTTTGTTGCCGCCGCCACACAGACATGGAACAAATATTTGTAGTCTTTCCCTGACAGATCTACTGTGGCGAGGCCCAAAACCAGATTTTCAAACCGAGGAAGAAGGTGCAAGTCAAACATTCTCATTATAATTTCCTTTATGTCTGCCCAGTACTTTGTTAATACTGGACACCCCCCCCCAAAGAATATGAAAGTGTGAGCCTACTCCCCCCCAACCTCTCCAGCATTTATCTGAGTTCTGTCTATCATAATGTTTAGTTAATGTAGGAACTCTGAAAAATCTAACATTTACTTTTCTTCTAAATTCTCTCAAGTTTTGTAGACTGGTTGTTCTCTGTATGTTCTCCCAGATCCTTTCCCATCTTTCTGGTTGAATCCCGTATCCTATTTCCTTTTTCCATTTTGCTTGTATGTTTTTTCTGTATTTCATGCCCTCCCCTTGATATAACAAAGCATACATTTGAGCTACTATCCCTTTTGTATCCTTTGACAACATTCTGTTTTGTATCAGAGCTATCTCCTCCGTTAGGGGGTGGGCCACCTCTGCTACTCCTATCCCCTCCATTATTATATTTCTACATCGGAAATATCTGAATAATTCCTTCTGGGACAACTGAAATTCCTGTTGTAAACTCAGGAAAGACTTCACCCCTGTTCCCTCCACTATCTGGGCCAGCATTAGTATACCTTTCCCGACCCAGCTCTCCAGGGAGATAAAACCCTTCATACCCACTATAGCTGGTATGTATTCCAACGGGATTTTCCGCCATACCGGAATTGTCCCTCCCACCTCTGTCTAATCTGGAGCCAGACTCCAAGAGTTTGTCTCGTCCAACAATTCCTGACCTCGGTCAGGTTTGTGTCCCTTATAGTCCATGGGACAACTTGCACCGGCAGGCTTATATGGGCCCTCCTTTCCATTTCCACCCAGTCTGGAGGTTCGTCCTTTATCAACAGTTTCAGGAGCGGCATCATTTGAGCTGCACAGAAGTAAGTCTGTAGATGTGGCATCCCCCCTCCCCCTTCTTTTCTGGGTATTGACAACAATTGTAGCCTAATTCGAGGCTTTTTCCCCGCCCAGATAAACTTGGCTAATTCTTTCTCTAAGTCCTTCCAATCTTTACTGGGTATGTCTATTGGAAGAGTACTGAAGAGAAACAACCAGCGAGGTAAGGTGTTCATCCTGACAGTGTCTATTTTTTGAGTAAGCCCCAACGGTAATAATTTCCACCTCCCAAAGTCCTTCTGAATCTGTGTTTTTAATTTCCCATGGTTTATTTTATACAAATCCTTCATATCATATGGGATTTTAATTCCTAAATATCTTATCGGCCTTTTAGTGTATTTAAATGGTATACTCTTTTTTAGATCCTGATCCTATTCTCCTGAGAGTATTCTCATTTCTGTTTTCTCTTGGTTTATTTTATATCCTGACATCTCACCAAATTTCCGTATCAGGGTTAAAAGATGAGGTATGGCCTGTTTTGGGTTTGACACATAAACTAGCGCTTGGTCCGCGTAGTGATATTTTATTTACTACCCCTTCTACTGTTATACGCGTTATTTTAGCATGTCTCCTTATAGCTTGAGCCAAAGGTTCAATACTGATTGCGAACAGTAACGGAGACAAGGGACACCCTTGTCTAGTCCCTCTTTGTATCTGAATCTGCGTAGAGACTACCCCATTTACCTTCACTCTTGCCGTGGGTCTACTATACAATAACTTTATCCATTTCAGGAATTCATCCCCCAGACCCATCTCCCTCAAGACTGCAGCCAGGAACTGCCAGTTCAGGCTGTCAAATGCCTTTTCAGCATCCAGAAAAATGGCCACTCCCTGGTCTTTAAATTCTCTAGCTCCTGTGATGACATTCAACAATCTCCGGATATTATCTGCTAGATGTCTCCCTGGAATGAATCCTGTTTGATCCATATGGATTAATTTAGAAATTACCTTCAGTAGCATATTAGCCAAAACTTTGGTCAGAATTTTGCAGTCCTGATTGAGAAGGGAGATGGGTCTGTAGGAGGCACATCTATCCCTCGGCTTCCCTTCTTTTGGAATGACAGTAATAATTGCTGAGTACCATGTTGGGGGGAGGGCCTGTTCTTCTAAACAGTTATTAAAGACTTCTGTCAGGATAGGAGCAATAGTCCCACAGCATTTCATGTACAATTCACTGCTAAACCCATCTGGCCTGGATGCTTTCCCTTGTTTCAGTCCCTTAATTACCTGGATTACTTCTGTCTGAGTAATTTTAGCTCCTAACTCCATCCTATCTTCTCTGCTTAGTTTTTGCAGCTCAAGATCTTTAAGAAAATAATCAGTCTCCTCCTTCAACTGTTCTGAGATTATTGACTCTGTATATAGTGTCTGATAATAATTCCTAAAGGCCTGCGCTATATCCACTGGTTTACTCCTTCTGTCTCCTGTTTTCTCATCTATTATAATACTTTTAATCGTTTGGTTCGCCTCCTGCTGTTTTAGCCTTACTGTCAGCACATGAGCTGCCCTGCGCCCTACCTCTGAATATTTGTACCCCGGCCTCTCATCCATCTCTCTCTGCCTGTTTTTCTCCATATTCACTTAATTCCTTTTTAGCTAATTCCAATTGTTTTACTCTCTCCCCATCTTTTGGATCCTGTTTATGTTCTCTTTCCCTCTGATGAACCTCCTTCAGAAGTCTTTCCTGAGTAAGACTGGCCAGTTTTTTGTTTCTAGACGCAATACTTATCAGTTCTCCCCTAGCTACAACTTTCGCTGTGTCCCATCTAATTGTAGGTTGACAGCTTTCATTTCCTTTGGCGTAAAAGATTTTGCTAAATCTATCCTCTATCCTCTTGACTGTGGATTTATCAGCCAAAAGGGAGACATTCAGTCTCCAAATTGGGTGTCTCTCTTCCTTCTCTATTATAAGGACCATCTCAACCGGCGCATGGTCCGAGTTGGTGATCGAATGAATTCGGGCCCCAGCTACCATATACATATATGCCTTTTGGAGGAGAAATAAGTCAGTCCTGGAATATGATCTCTGAACTGATGAACAATATGTATAATCCCATGTCCTGGGGAGACGGGCTCGCCACACATCTACCAAACTCAGGCTTTTTATCATCCACTTAAGCCATTTAGAGGCATCCCTACTTGTCTGGGAACAGCCTGATGATCTATCTATAAATGGGCATAACACACTGTTAAAACCCCCCATCAATATTCATCCTTGAGGCAATCTTACCAGTTTGTCAATAATTCTTTAAAAAAAACTGCCTCCATTGATATTTGGGGCATAGAGGTTGACGAGATGAAATGGGACATTAAGTACAGTGCCAGATATTCTGACATATCTGCCCTCATTATCTGTATCTATCTGGTTGACTATGAGGGGGCACCCCCTTTTCACTAGGATTGCCACTCCCACTTTCCTCCGCGAGGCATAAACTTCTCCCACCCATGTCCGTCTCAGTTTCAAACCCTTTGCTTCCCTTAGGTGTGTTTCTTGAATAAGAGCCACATCACCTCCCAATCGCTTCAATTCAGCTAAAACTTTTGTTCGCTTAACAGGGTATGTATTCCTTTCACATTGTATGTTATTATCTTAAGATTAACCATCCTTGTGAAGTATCCCTTTCAATCTCCTCAACCTCCATTGTAAATCCCCCGTGGACCCACATCCTGCATTTACACATAAAGTTATTGAACCATTAAGTAACCAATAATTAACATATCTCAGCTTTCCAGAACTTTTCAGCATCATGACAGCTGCTTCCCAGAGCTTGCCTCCCTTCTTAACTCAATCCCCCTTCTTATGCTTCCTAGATGTGACTGCATGTCTCAACTACTGTTAGCAAATTCCCAGTAGCTCGTATGGATGGGTCCACTGGCCACTGCCTTGCTTATCCCTTCCCAGGGACTCGCTTTAGTTGTTTAGGGAAACAGCAGCAGTCACCCAGTGTAACCACTCCCAGCTAATACTATGTACCAGCCAAGAATGGGTTAGCAGCAGCCCAGGTCCCACCCACCCCCAGCAAACTTCCATCTTCTGATCATCATTTACCTCATACCATTATGCAGTCTTTTGCTAAAGCAAAAATAAGAAAGGAACCTGAAGTTTGTTATATGAATAACCAATGTTCATTTAATCCCCCCAAAAGTAGCACTCCAGTCTGGTTTATCCTTCCCCACTCTTCAGGCCGTCTCTTCTGATTCCCTCCCCATATCTTTTTGAATCTCCTCTCCTTCACCAATGTCCTTCTCACCCTTCCTTTCGTTTCTCTGATTCTTGACTGTCCATTGCATTGAGCATCCTCGTAAGATCTGGCATTAAATATTTAGGCCATGACCCCACTAGGGTCCTTTTTTTTCCTTGATTTACCAGGCTCCATGCTCCTTCGATTAGTTTCTGCTCCAACACGTCACTGTCTAAATTTGGGATCACTATTTCCTTCTCCTTCAGGAATGGGACCGCATCTACCAATGTTGGGTATATTTTGAATGAGGAGCCCGTAAACACTTTCAGTTTTGCTGGGTAGTTAATCTGGGCTCTGATTTGGTGTTTTTCCTTTAGTTCCTTAATAACTGCTCTAATTTGGTTTCGGAAATATTGAAGTTCTGTCGAGAAATCTTGGTCTAGAAATACTTGCCCCCCTGCAAATGTAAGATTTTTAAGTCTCCACGCTTCCTTTAATATGAAATCCTTTTCTTGAAAGTTCAGCATTCTCACCACCCAAGACCGAGGTCTGGCTTTTTCATCTGTTGGCTTAGGCTCCAGAGCTCTATGGGCCCTTTCAATTGTGAGGGAGAAGTCCGAGGGTATAGTTATTAGCGATCTCAGTACATGTTGAATAAAATCTACTGCCGTCGGATAGCCCTCTTCCTCCCCCTCTCTGATCCCATATATTCTGAAATTATTTTGTCTTGCTCTATTTTCCAAGTCTTCCAGCCTAGCATGCATTTGCCTTTCCCTGTGCAGGAGATGTATAATCAGCCTGTCCATTGCGTCTTGTCTCTCCGTGGTCTGGGTTACTCGACGTTCTACTCCTTCAACCTTTTTATTTATATTTTTAACATCCATCTTTAAATCTGCTATCGATGTTTCAATTTTTTGCACTGACTTAAGAATTTTGGCTACTGTTATTTCCATTGGTACTTCAGGTTGAGATTCCTCCTCTTCAAAATCGATCGATGACACAGAGGGGCACAGTGCTCTCGACATGATCAACATGGTTGCTAGGCCTTCTGTGCCCTTGTGGAGAGTAAGCTGTTTGAGTTTACTATTTTTCTGCTCTCGCCTCGACCTTTTCGACTTGCTTTGTTTAGCTGATATTAACACAGCTTCTGATTGATAACTTTGACACTTTCTTCATCAAAAAGAGGTAGAAAAAGGGTTTTAAACCACTGGGGAGATTGGAGCTCGTTCCTCAAGGCTGCTACCATCTGGGTGATATCACCGGAAGTCCCAGGGAACAGTTTTATATCATACAAACAGGCTATTCCTTGAAAATGATTATGCTCCGACACAAGCAATACCTCCCAGTGATGAGGGCCTTAAAGACAGCAGGGCTCCGCTTTAGAACTCCCTACCCCATGAAACTAACTGTGCATTTTCCTGAAGGGCCCCAGACTTTCGATACTGTGGAAGAGTTATTGAGCTAAAAAAGCGCAATATTGAGGCACTCCAGGGGCAGAATGCACAGAAACCAATGATGTCCTCCAAGCTGGCGCAGCAGGTATGGAACAGCGGTCAACGGGACTCACGTAGAAGGCAAGGGAGAGAAGCTATCCAACAGATAACAAGAGCCCTGCAGGGCAAAGGACAGCAACCCCTCACTGAGAAATGCTCTTCGATGGGGACCAGTCCCAGATTACCTTGATGAACTCAGCTTGCTAAATGGGCAGTCAGCCCATAGGTTCTTTACGGACACTTGCAGCACAGCATTACTGGCCTTACCAAGGAGGAGATGACAACGACTGCTGGGGAACTTCATCTTTTCCTTCTGACTACCCTCATCGAAGACTCCTATAAAGGGACCAGACATTGCTGCTGGTTCAGATAAGTCCCAGTGTAAGCTAATATCCTTTTTTTTTCTTGCTTTTAACAGCTCTGTTCTCCTTTAATGTCTGGAGTGGTTCCCCTCCTCTACATTAACCCCTCAGAATATGTAGACATCACTAACCCTCAGGTCTTGACCCCCCCCTCATAACACCACCCCTCCTCCCCAATGGGGAGACTGTACTAAACCTACTTTTTCAGGATCCCAGCTCTGGAGGAAGGCTCACTGGTTAATAAATCGGAGGCCCTGGGGGAGTGGGATCTATAACTATTTTTCTCTATCAGACTGGGACACCTGTCTCCTCCTCCCCCTCTCCTTTTTTGTTTAAGCTTAATAGTCCCTGCTAACTTCTGGAAGGGGGATGCAGTGGGGGGGAGGTTGGGGTAAAGGACAAGACAAGATGTTGCAGATTCAATGACAAGTAACTGTTTTACCAATGAGCCGGTGGAATGGGCCCACGGTATCACAGGGGCTAAGAAGGAACCTCTCTTCTTCTCCCCCCCTCAGTCCCTTTCACCTTGCCCTTCACCCTGACAGGGGTTGGGGGAGTAGGGGGTATGCATGCCCCCTTCCCTCACGGATGGGGGACTGCTGACACTGTGTTCCCCGCAGAGCTCCCTCCCCATTACCAAGTTGGCTGATAACTATTTACAGCCATGCAATTTTTTCACCCTCCCTCTAATAATGCAACGCATGATTAAGAAGGATGAATGTGGAAGCTATGGACGTCCCAAAACCTCCCTTCTTCCTTTTGTCCCCCCCCCCACTGACGCTAATAGTGTCACGAGACCCCCAGGCTTCATGGGGGATACACAAAGTAAGCCTCGAGCGTTCTTTAGGTCATGGGAAATTACCATGCTGATGGAAGTTCTGCAGTTTGTTGGTGGATCAGGCTAGTTTTGGTATCCCAGTTGGCCCAAAGGTGCCCCTGTAGCCACCAAGGTTTAGGGGAAGCCTATTCCCTAATTTCAATCATTAAGCAGTTGGACTTAGTTACAGTTAATGTTAAAAATGTTACAGTCTTAAGCCCAAGGTCTCTAGTTATGGGCTCCTGGTTAGTCAGAATGTTTTTTAAGCTCCTTCCAAGAGGAGCCCCATCTTAGGAAGATAGTAAACAGTCACAAGGTTCTAACAGAATTGACAGAGGTTACATCACGGATGTTATGTGACAGATGGTTTAACTTACCCGATATTTACATGTATTATAAATGGCAGACAAACACCTGAAAGTATACTTGTTGAATGTGAACAGTCTGAGTAGCCTGATAAAGAGGTCTAGAATTATCTCACTAGTGAAGAAATCCACAGCTGAAATTGTCTACCTGCAGGAAACTCATTTGACTCCTGCAGAGCACCGGAAGCTCCAGGGAAGGGGCTACACACAGGTCTTCTCCTCAGCAATGGTGGGGGGGCAGGAAAAGAAGGGTCGCCATATTAATCTCAGGCCGCACTCCCTTCCAGATGGTTAAGGAATGGGCAGACCCGGAAGGTCAGTTAGTAATTGTTCAGGGGACTTTGCAAGAGCAAGAAGTGACATTAGCTAATATCTACCTCCCACCAGCCTCAAACTCACCAGCTATCTGATTCCTGCTTGATAAGGTAGTCGAGATGGCCAGAGGGACCCTGATCTTCACGGGGGACTTTAACATTGCCCCAAGCCCCTCCCTGGACACTACCAGGGCCTCGGGCGGCAGGCAGTCAGCCCCACACAAATTTGTCAAACAATTCGTCGGGGAGGTAGGGTGGCTGGATATGTGGTGATCCCTACACCCCAGGGATAGGGGGTACTCTTACTGCTCTGCAGTCCATGGGACTTACACAAGAATAGATCACTGCTACACACAGAGGGAGAACCTTGGCTCATTGGTTAGTGCTACAATGGGCGCTATAGCACATTCAGACCATGCACCACTAATAACCTCATGGAAATTGGGTATAGAGGGGCGCATTACCAGGTGTAGATTCAACCCAGCTCACATGAAGAGTGAACAATTTAGAGATTTTCTCAAAGAAACAATTACGGAAATTACCCAAGACAATTCTACCCCAGAAATTCCAGCTACCATCCAATCGGACACCCTGAAGGCAGTCCTGAGGGGCCACCTGATAAAACACACAGCTATTCTGGCTAAAGTGCGAAAAAAAGACAAACACAGCTAGAGCAGACACTGTAGTTCCTACAGCTAGCGCACCAGCAAGGTGACCACTCAGCGCTAGCACAGATCAAGCAGACTAAAAATAACTGGATGCCCTGTGTATCCAACAGATGGAGGTGGCACTGGCATACCTACAGCAGAGATATGGTGAAGATTGGCCCACAGGCCTCTTGCCTACTAGCGTATCATTTACGCCAGCAACACAAAATGTCCACAGTTGCTGCAATAAAGGACCCAAACACAGGAGCCCACCACACCACACTCAAAAGTATAACCCAAGCTTTTTGTCAATACTACAGGGCTCTCTATACCACGGACCACTTGTCAGACCCAACACTCACCAACACCTTCCGGTCAGCCTTAGAGTTACCCAAACTCAATCTTGACCAGCAAAACAATCTGCTGGTGCCGATCAGCCCTGAGGAACTGATTCTGGCCACCTCCAGGGTCCAAAACACAGAAAGCTCCGGGCCCAGACGGGTATGGGATGGAGTTTTATAAGGGCACAACACAGTCAATTAGCCAACTAATGCTATGCGCCTTTAATGAAGTCCTTCTAGGGGATGCCCCGCCACCCAGCTAGTCATATGCAACAATTTCACTAATCCTCAAACCTGATAAGGACCCTTTACAATGCGACTCATATAGGCCGATCTCGGTGCTCAACACGGACTATAAACATTTTATTTCATCTTGGCCCAAAGGGTGGATGCGATCCTCCTGACACTGATAAACCTGGATCAAACAGGCTTTGTAAGCTCTAGATCAACTTCGGACACTACCAGCAGAGCCCTACACCTAGTACATGAGATGTAGTCCCGAAAAGATCCATCAATCCTCCTCAGCCTGGACGCTGAGAAGACCTTTGATCAGGTGTCATGGCCCTTCCTTTTCTCCACTATGGCTACAATGGGGTTTCAGGCCTCCTTTGTAGCTATTCTCCAGGCACTATATTCCTTCCCCCAGGCATGTGTTAAAATTTCAGGTCACCATTCTGATTACTTCCCCCTTTTTAGGGGAATGCGTCAGGGCTGCCCCATGTCCCCTAGTTTATTTTCCATCTTTATTGAGCCCTTGGCCCAGGCAGTCAGACTGGCATCCGGGATTTCAGGTGTGCTGATGGATGAAACTGAACACCGCATAGCCCTCTATGTGGATGATGTTTTATTATTCCTCACTGACCCCTCACAATCCATCCCTAAAGTCTTCCGAAACCTGGAGGAATTTGGAGCACACTCAGGCTATCGGCTTAACACTAGCAAGACTGATGCCCTTACTTTTCATTACATACCCCCTGAGGCACTTAAGAAGAGATATCCATTTCGGTGGGGGCTCTCCAGGATGAAATATTTGGGCATTTACCTCTCCCATAGGGCAGGGGATGCCTTGAGCAATAATTACCTATCCTTCACCACACAGATGAAGCACGACCTCAGAAGATGGAACGTTCTCCCACTGAATTTGATTCAGCGGGTTGATGTGGTGAGGATGGAGATTCTCCCAAGGGCCCTCTATCTTTTTCAGAATGTCCCACTTAACCTACCGAATAGACTATTCCATGTATGGAATAAGGCTATTACTGAGTTTGTCTGGGCAGGAAGACGTCCCAGAATTAAACTGAAAACTCTTTTTCTTCCCAAAAGGTCTTGCACTCCCAAAACTTAAACTGTAGTATTGACAAAAAAAAAAGCCCTGTAGTATTGACAAAAATCTTAATCTTAAAGCTTCTCATCTGTCCTTCATAGTCCAATGTCTGGTCGTAGTGTCCTCAGCCCGTTGGAGAGAGATGGAGGAGAGTGCACTGCCTCAGCATGACCTCCAAAGGCTTATTAGTTATAAAAATTCTCCCTCATTAGGACAATTAACTCAGATCCCCTGGATTATACACCAAATCCGGGCCTGGCATTCTGTGCGTAGATCCCTAAAGCTCACCCCTTTTCTGGTACTGACATGAAAAAAAAAATGTTCCCCAGCGTTAAATGACCATATATTCCATATCTGGAGGCACACCCACCTTACAAAACTCCCACAGCTCCTGGTGGGCCCCCTTTTTAAGGAGTTCAGGGAGATCTGGTGGGAGTTTCAACTACGCCAATCGGGCTTTTCCCATTACCCACAATTACGACACTATTACGAGGCTCTCCCCCTGGCTGTCCGAACCCCAGGGGAACACCCTCATATGGTTCAACTGCTTCAACAAAAACACTGCAATCCAAGACATTACCACATCCCATTTCAGCCCTTTATAAATCCCTAATGGAAACAATAGGTGGAAATACAGGGGAAATAAGGGAGAAATGAAGTGATGAACTGGGTACCCAAATATCCCCACAGCAGTGGGGCATAATATGCCATTCATCATCGAGAATTACCTACTCCCATACATGGAGGCTGTTCTCTTGGCAGCTGCTGGTGAGATTCTTCCATACCCCAGCAATAGCCGCACATTACCACAATTCTGGCTCAGCGGCATGCTGGCGCCAATGCGGGGAGTCTACTGCCCACCACTCCCATGTCCTGTGGTCCTGTTCAAGGCTACAGCCATTTCTGCAAGGCTTACGGGATGAATTTGAGGAGCTCTTTGGGCTTAGGCTCCCCCTGACCGGGGAGTTCTTTATTTTACGTGTTCTCCCATGTGAGCTACGGAACCCCCACTGTCAGTACCTGCTGGGGATCTTCCTGCTAGCAGCGAAGAAGGCTATCACCAAATGTTGGCTCACTACAGTGATTCCCTCACTCTCGGACTGGAGAGAGATAGTCAATCTCATATATAGATCAGAGAGAATTACATATAACTTAAATGATAACGCAGATCTCTGCTCCATAAAGTGGAGAAGATGGATAATGCACATCATGACCAAAGACCCACACTTTATTCCCTAGCAGCTCTGATTGCCTCCTAATTTACTTAGACCCACCAAACCATGGTTAGTTACTAACACTTAAGTTGAGAGTGGTGCATTGTGGCGGGGGCGCATAACCCAAACTCATGGGGCGATAGAGTTGCACTAGGGGGCAAACACCAGAGGGAATAGAATCATAGATAGGAGAGTGGGAAGGGTATGGTGGAGGAAAGCTCCTGGAGAGATGAAAAGAGATAGAGAAGAAAACTGAATGAACCTAACCCAGAAAGAAGGCTAAGGGTGGGATATTCAAAAGGGTTGTGCTATGCGCAATAGGGTTGCGCCAGCACAAGTCCGAAAATGCGCCATTCTGCGATATTCAGTGGGAGGCAGTTGCACCACTGAAAACATGCTGAGCAACAGTGCAATGCAAATGAAGGCATGCGCAACCGAAGGGGGTGGATCCATGCATAAAGTGCGCAATGTGATAGTCAAAGGCTTGCGCAATGCGCAACAGTGGATTAGCCGGGAAGTTGCGCCATGGTGGAAATGAGCCAAAATAAAAAGGCTCAAGGATGAGGCGCAAGAACCCGACAGGGAATGCTCATGAGGCAGCAACAGAGAGCAGGCCACAGCAGCAACCAGTGCAGGCCAGGGAGTAGGCAGGACAGAATAGTGGCAGCTGAAGGCGTGTGGGGCCACAGAGTTCGGAGGCCAGTGGGTGTACCTGGTGCAGTGGAGGTAACAGTCAGGACAGTGGGGAACAGAACAACAACAGCTGGGGGGACACAAGCCAGGAGATGGAATGTGCCAGCTTCCACATGGAAGCTGTAGTGAGGGGGGAGAAGGCATGCTGCAGGGGACGTGGCTGTGGAAGGGCCCGCCGGTGGTACGCCTCAACAGGCAGTACTGCGGCCCACATCAGCTTTGAGCTGTATCGGATGTCGAGATTGTGGGCCGGTACCACCTGAACAGGGCAATACTGAGGCGGCTCTGTGAGCTGTGCAGTGATGTGATGCAGGCACCCTCAAGACGGAGTCATGCACTGTCAGTGGAGACAAAGGTAACAGCCTGCATGTGCTTGCTCGCCACGGGTACCTTCCAGAGGCTAACAGGGGACACCACAGGCATAACACAGTCGGCCACGTCATGCATCCTCACCCAATTCCTCAGCGCACTGCTGCCACATGCTGCGGAGTACATCCATTTCCCCAGCACCGTGGCGGAGCGTAAAACAAACATACAGGAGTTCCACAGGGTAGCATGTATGCCTGGTGTGCTAGGGGCGATAGACTGCACCCATGTGGCTATTCGCACGCCACCTGGCCCTGATGGGGCTGCATATCGCAACCGGAAGGGGTTCTCCAGTGTCAACTGCCAGGTGGTGTGTGATGCCAGTGGGCGCATCATCAATGTCTGTGCCATGCACCTTGGTGGAGCACATGATTCATTCATATGGTACCAGTCTGCACTGTGCCATCAATTCAAGAGTGGGGACATCCCCACAGGACATCTAGTGGGTGAGTATGCATGTAGGAGCGGCAAAGTTGGGGGACGGGTGGGCAAGCCACAGGTGCCATGACAGTGGCACACAGGGCTAGGGGCAATATGGTCCTGAGCATGACACTAATCTCCACTATCTCCACACAGATGACAGTGGATACCAACTCTGTCCCTGGCTGCTCACACCCTATCGGTGCCCCATGACCCCATTGCAGCAACGCTTCAATGAGGCACATGCCACCACACGCAACATCATCGAGCGGGTGTTTGGGATGCTGAAGGCAAGCTTCCGATGCCTTGACACCTCCGGCAGTGCCCTACAGTACAGCCCTTCAAAGGCCTGTGGGATATTCTTGGCCTGTTGTATCCTGCACAACATGGCCAAAGACTGTGGGATAGCCGTACAGGTCGAGGAGGGGGACAGCGATGGGGATGCTGGTGACACCGGTGATGATGGGGATGAGCAGCCCCCCCTTGGACGGCGTGACCCCCGACTGATCCGGCTGGCCCAGCTGCACCAGGACACCATCACAGAGGAGCACTTCTCACAACACAGGTAAGTCATGGGGCCATGTGCAACCAACACTGTCCAGGGCACAACCCACATACACACAGGGTAACACACCAGGGGTGCATGATGGCGAGGGGAGTGGAAAGGTACAGGCGCACAAACACACAACCAGGGAGGGGTGAATAGTTACACGCTACATGGACAGACACACACACACACCAGGCACAAAGTGCACAGGGGCAGGTGCTCAGCAGAGCAGGAACAGACATGTCAAACACACAGATCCACAGGTCACCCCCACCACCTGTACTGTCCATGTACGTGTGTCAGATGCTGGGCACCCTTGCACCTTGGTGTACAGTGCAGTGCAGGCATCATCATGCACACGCACCCATGGACAGTAGTCAAGTGGGTGTGCAGGTGGTCCGTGTGTCGGCGTGTTGGGCAGGGCACCCACTGGTGCACTGCCCACCATGACACACATTGCACACAGGGCAGCACCAGACAGGGCCCACACTGGGAGACAGGTCAGTCATGTGGCACTGTGCCATGGCCACCTTGGATGCATGGGCGGCCCCGCCGAGACCCAGCAGCACTGGCAAGCTGAGCATGGGCCACATGGGGTGGCACCGATGGACCACCAGGGGTCCCACTGCGCGAGCACGACCTTGTCCGCACAGGGGTCTGCAGCATGCCGAACATACCTGCACCAGGGGTGCTCGGGATGCCCACAGCAGAATCCAGCATCGACAGGCTGGGTGTCGCATGACACCGGGAATGGGGAGTGGATAGCGTACTGCATGGTGTGCGTGGCACAGGGGCACCTGACTGTGTGCCCAATGCGGCCACGACAGCGACCAATGCCTGGGTCTGCCTGTCAATGGCGGCGGTCACATCCATCTGCATTTGGACAATCCCTACAAGGATCATCATGTTGTCCCTGCTGTGCCGCTCCACAGCCACACACAGTGCCTCCACGGATGTTGCAACCCGTATCTGCTGCTGTACTGATGCCCGCAGCAGGCAGGTGTGCTCGTCAAACGGGTCATCTGCCACATCAGCAACATGTCCCTCAGGGTATGGAAGGGCCTGATGCTCAACACCCCTTGAGGGTGGGCGCTGTTCACCAGGACCAGGTATGGGCAAGTCAACAGGTGGTGTGCATACGCCACTGCTGAATCCTGTACCCCCAGACCCGGTGGGTGACTGCTGCTGCTGCCCCTCCGCCTGCTGTGCCCAAGGGACCAGTCATTCCACTGCTGTGTCCGCAACAGTGCCAGAGACCTGCACAGCCACCGGTGCTGCCCCACCGGTGCTGACAGGCACAGCCTGGGACTGTGCTGATGTGCTGGCACACACGTGGGAACCAGCTAGGTCCATGGGCGCGAGCTGTCCTGCTGTGTGTCCATTATGTGACACACACGTGTCACTGCCCATAGTGGTCGTTGCATCATCAATGGTGCAGGTTCGTGCCACAGCCACAGCATGCTGGCATGCTTGTATGCCAGACCGCTGAGACACAGGAAGGGCACCCCCCACACCTGACTCACCGACATCGGAGATGGCAGCCAGGCATGCACACTGGTGCAATGCACGCCGGCTACCAGCAGAGGTGGATGGACCCTCCTCCAACTCCGGCTGGGTGTCCACAGTGCACGGGCCCTCCACCACTGTCCCCTGCAGACGCACAGGATCTGTAACAGAAAGTGAGAACATGTTAGTGCATGGGATCCATCTTCCCCCCCCGACCATGTCATACCGTGCAGTGATGGGCTACCACCTGTCTGGAAGCCACCTCCTGGAATGCCCTCGATGGCACTGCACTGCATGGATGCAGCAAGACGGTCCTTCACCGGGGTCAGCTGCACCACCTCTGGCTGGCCCCTGCCTGTGGCAGCACGTGCCGCCCTGAAGGCTGCCACCTTCTCCTTCACCCTTCTCCTGTCGGTCCCCATCTTCTTCTTACATTCCTGCATGGAGCACTGGTGGCTTCCGTGCAGGTTTATGGTGCAAGCTACCCCCTCCCATGCAGCAGCACGGGCCTGAGGGGTGCCCCACCATCCATTGAGTAGTGGCTCTTCCTCCAGGTAGGCCTTGAAGAGTGCCTCTGTTTCAGCTTTTGTGAAGTTGGGCCTCCTCTTCCGCCCGCCATCATCCTCCTCACCCAGTCCTTGCTCGGCCATGTCACAGTCTGTATGGGTGGAAGTGGACACCTGTGACTGTGCAGTATACAGCAATATCCCATGACCATAGTCCAGAACATCACACAGCATGCAACCCACCTATCACCTGCAGCAACTGAATATGGCCACTGCAGATCAATGTCGCACATTTATAGCGCAATGCATGCAAATTAGGAGTGGAGCAACTTTAATGAGATGCAAATCGCACCGCTGCGCCATTGAATGGCTGATCAGATGATTTGCATATGACGGCTGAATATCGCGCTGTTGCGCTTTGCGCAATACGGTTGAGCCAGCTGAGCCAATGGCGCAGTTCTGTGACAGTGTAGTACTCCGCACTGCGCATGCCCAGGTAGCTTACGCAGGTGTCTGCCGTGCTGATGACATGCTGTGCGCGATCAGCAATTCAGGACACGGCCACCATTGTGCCAGTGGTGCTACAGCGCTGGTCACCACATGGCGCTGTGGTACAACTGTGCAATAGTCCACTGTGACACTGGCACACAGGCGACCGATTGCACTGGATGTGTAGATGTTCGATGGCGCTGTGCGTGGCCTTGCGCCAGAGACCCATGACCTTGTGCCTGATCTTTGCCCCCTTGGCGTTGTACGTATGGCATGTCTGCAGCTCTATCGTGCTGTTCGGTAACAGCGCGATAGGGACCAACGGCGCTGTATGAACAGTGCGATAGGGACAGACGGAGTTGTATTGCGCAACATTTCCATGTGGGGTTGCCGCCACTGCGGATCGCCATATTGCCTACTATCAACCTGTAGACATGGCACGCAGGAGAGCTCCTCAGTGGAGTGCCTTGGAGGTGGCCAACCTAGTGGCCATGGTGGAGCCTCACTATGGGCCACTGTTTGGGGAGGAACCCCTAGACATGGCCCGCACCCATGTGTGGCAGCAGGTGGCCACCGAGCTAGAGCAGGTCACTGGGCGGCACAGAACACTGGAGCAGTGCAGGCACCGGTACAGTGACCTGCGCAGGAGGGAGCGGGCACTGCTGGTGCGCCTCAGGTCCCGTGCCAGGAGGGGCATTGTGCCTAGGCCAGGTGGGTGAGCCGTCTATGCACCTGTATTGTCCGCAGGGGTAACACTGTGTATTGTGGCCAGAGCATGGGGGAGGGTTGGTCCATGGTTGGCTGTGACAGTGTTTGCAGGTGTGTGATGTATGGGTCTAGCTGTGTGGGCAGGCACACTCATTGAGGCATGGGGGCTGTCTGATTTGGGATCTCACTAATGTGTTTCTCAATGTTTGTTTCCCACAGGTGCGGAGGAGCGGAGGAGGGCCCGGGATGAGGCACAGAGGGGTGCTGCGGAGAAAGCTGGCCGAGGTGGCAGCAGTGTGGGCCCACAGCAGCAGCAGCAGCCGCAGCTTGATGAGGGTGAGTGTCATTACATCATGGATGCTATTGTGTGCTATGGGGGGGGGAGGACATGGCCACCATCCATGAACAACACTGCCATGCATGCGACGTGTGACAGTCAGCACTGTTCCGTGGCACTGCATGTCTCTGAGTGCATTACTGGTGGTCCATGCATGCACTGGACACATGGCTGTGGCACTACCTTCCCACCACATAGCCATGTCACTGTACTGCCTTGGTTGTGCTGTGCTGGGCATGGGTGGGGTGTGTGTGTGTAGTGGCACACATGGCTGTTGCTGCCTGGTTGGGCTTGGCTTGTGCGCGGTCACTGTGAGTGGGTGCAGTCCATCACAGGGGCCGGGCACTTGGCTGTATGCCATGCATATTGGGTGGGCTTCAGGGCTGTGGACAGTCACAGCCATTGATTCTGTTCCCTTGCCCTAGGTGTCCGGGTCCTGCACAGGATTGAGCAGGCCATCCACTGCCTGCTGGAGCTGTCCACTGAGTCCCTGCACATTCTGAGGGAGATGAACCGAAGAGGTGTCCGATGCCGGAGGAGGCCACGGGGACGATGTGCAGCCTGGGGGGCAGTAGCTGCCCCACACCTACCCCCTTTACCCTTCCCTCACACCCTGCCTTCCCTCACCAAGTTCTTTCACCCCTGTCCCACACCCACCCCCTACCTTGTACCTGTAGCCCCACCCTGTATTGTATATATTTGTATATAGTTATGGTTGTTCCTGTTATTATTGTTGTGTTATTGATTAGAAATATATATATTTTGTTATGAATACTGTGGTGGTCTCTGATTTGCAGCTGGCTATAGGTGCTCAGTTGCAGTGGTGTGCATGGCATCTGGTGTGGTGTTGTCCTGGGATTGTGTGTGTGTGTGTGTGTGGTGCATGGGGGGGGTGTCCCTGGTGTGGTGGTGGCTTTCAGCTGGTCTGGCCGTGTGCTGCCACACACCGCTGTGAGCTCCTGGTGGGTCTGGCTTGTATGGTTCTGTGGTACACACGGTTGCATTGTGCTGGGGGCATGGTGATTCGGCAGTGCCGGTCACAGTCACTGCTCATGGGTGGTGTCTTGGGTTCCAGTACAGGGTGTGCTGTGCATGGGGGCTGTTGTACACTTGGGTTGTCCGCCCCTTTGTGTGGCAGTCTCTGCTTGCCAGTGGTGTGCTGGGCGCCATGGCCCAGCCTGCTTTGTAGGCTTGTCCCCATGGGCCAGTGGAGGTTCCGTCCCTCCACCAGTGATGCTGTGCTTCCGGTGTGGGGGTGTATTGTTACTTCTGCAGTGTGTTCCTGTGCCCATCTGTGGCATGGGTGGTGGGCCCCTGCCTACCTCCCTGGTTGTGCAGTTCCATTGCTCTGCTGCTGGGGGGGCTCCCTGCTTGTGCTATGGCGCATCTCGACTGCTCAGCTGGGCTGGCCTTGTTGCGCTATGGTGCATCATATGTGCTCACTTCCCCTTCCTGATTGTGCTATGGCACAGGTTGTGCGATATTCAGACGTTGGCTGGTTGCGCAATTTGACTTGCTCCATGTTTGAATATCACGTCTGTTGCACATGTGCACAATGGACTTGCGCTTGCTCCTGCTATTGCGCACATTTTGGGCGCAGTTTGAATATCTGGCCCAATGTCTCCAGATAAAACTGTGTCACACAAATGATGTATATTATTGCAAGTTTATATGAATTGTAACCCTGTCCATATATTTAGCTATATTAAAGTAAATGTGACTGTAAAAATGGAAAAAAATTTCAATAAAGACTATATTTGCAAAAAAAAAAAAAGATCCCAAGGCACTTCTCGAAAAGAGTAGCAGAATTTCCCTAGTGCCCTGGCCAAAATTTCCCCCCATTCACTAAAAATACCACCAACAGCTTAATCTGATTCAAGTTCAGTTGGCATTCATCTGTATCCATGCCTGAAAATGAGCAAGAATTTATCTAGTGCACTTATCCAGTCAACAAAAACGAAATAATAATAATAAAAAAAAAAAACTCGCACCTTGATTACTGTGACGCCCCATACCTAGGGATACCAGGGGTTGATATCTGCCGATTGCAGCTATTGCAGAATGCGGTGGCCAGGCTGCTGACGGGCTTATTAAGATCTTGCTACATCACACCTGTGCTCCGCTATCTGCACTGGCTGCTGGTACATGGGCAGATCACCTTCAAGGTCGGTTTGCTGACCTACAAGGCACTGCACGGACAGGGACCTGGCTACTTGCAAGATCTTCTGCGCCCCTATCGCCCTCTCTGTCCCCTCCGCTCAGCCAATGAGGGACTGCTGGAGGTTCCCAGGGTCCATTTAAAGACATCTGGAGTGTGCACTTTTGCAGCCCCGACCCTGTGGAACTCTCTACCTCGTTGGATTAGGGAGTGCTGGACCACTGACAGCTTTAAAACCGAACGGAAAACATATCTTTTCAACTAGGCATTCCCTGACAAGACCCAAGTTTAGCTGTATTATATTATGATCTTATATTTAATTAAGTTTATGTTTATTGTATTGTGGTTTTAAACTATCTATGTCTGTATTACATTTTAGTCTGTATTAGGATGTGAAGTACCTTGATCTACTGGACTAGTGCTGGATAAATAAACTTTTGATTGACTGCATCCAGCAAGGCCTGATTTTCTGGTGTTCTTGGCCACCGGAACATCCCAATTGATGTCCGGCAGCTTCAGATCACCTAATACCAATATCTTCCCCATTTGCTACCCCTCTTTCAAGCCATTCCATGAGCTCTCTGTTCCTCTCTTCCCCTTGCCCCGGAGGTCTATAGACCACCCCCAAACACAGTTTCTTGCCCAAGGCTGTTGTGGGATGCACCCACAGAGACTCTGACTCACTATTATTACCCCGGTACACACAGTCTCCACCACCACAATACCATCCCTGACACAGAGAGCTATTCCTCCCCCTCTACTTTTCCCTCTGTCCCTACTGAACAGCGAGTACCCAGGCACCATCAAGACCCAGTCATTATTTTCTGTTGCCCACGTTTCTGTAATGGCCACAAGTTCCACCTCAGTGTCTGCAGCTCGCTGATTTTATTACCCAGGCTCCTGGCACTGAGGCGTACTCCTTTCCATCTAACCCCTGACCCCACTTTGCTGTTTTCCTGACTATGACCAATGTGTTTCCCATGCTCTTTTAATCTCTTGTTTTTCTTGGGTTTTGCACACTTAGCATTCCCTCTCTCTAATGTCTCCTCACATGGTCAAGATTTTACCTCATCCCTTTTTATACCCGCTGAACTGCTACTGGTCCCCAGATATTGGGGAGTACTAGCTAGGATCCCCTTCTTCTCACCTGCCTCTGTGGTTCCCCTAGTCCCAGTCTCCCTCACAGTCAGTTTTTTTTGCCTCCTCCTCCTTGCTCCTAGGATGGCCACTCCTTCAGGCCACCATGGTCTTCGCTGGCACCCTTTGCCCCAATGCCAGCCACTGCCACCTCACATTCGCAGCCCCCCCCCGGAAAACCTGGATGTAAACCTTCACCAGACGGGTCCCCCTCCTCTGAGGGAGATAAGCACTGGTAGGGGACGGCCAGCACATGCTACTTGGCCCGCGTGCTGCTGAGGTGGATCTGGGCTGCATCGGGGACTCAGCGGCAACGGGAGCCGGTGACCGTCATCCGGTCGACCAAGGAGCATTTTTCCACTTTGTTCCCCTTGGGGACATGGTTGCCACAACGTCAAGGCATAAGCCGGTGTTCCCTATGCTCCCCCTTGGCAGGCAGAGCCCCAGCATGCTGCCATACGCCCAGCCTCTACCAGGAGTCGGCAAGCACCAGGTTCTTAATTCACCTTCCCCTAAGAGGAGGAAAGCAGTCTCCAGATGTTTCAGCCTTCTCTCCTTGGTTGGCCCTTCAGTGTCCTGAGTCCATTCCCGAACCTGGGTCACTGATGTCACAAGGGGAAATCCAACTGCTGTGCCAGCTGACACAGTCAGTTTAAACATGCCACATAGACATCAAACTTCTGCCTCAGAGCACAGGCCCCCTCTCTCATCAGGAGAAGACTGTCACCCTTGAAGAGCCTCCTGTCCCAGAAGTCCACCCAATCCTCCACAAAGTGGTACCCCTTTTCCTTTCACCATCCATTAAGTCAACCATTAAACTCCTCTGTTACATGACTCCTTGTACTACACTGCTTCCTCTCCCTGTCCCACACTGGGTGGACTTTGGAAAAGGCCAGGGAGGCTGAGTGTGCCATCAGTCTACAGAAGCTCCACATCACCATGTCCACCAATTGGTTTGCCAGATCATTGGTGCTCAGTTGTACCAGCACCCTCAGCTTCCCCTGTTCCCTCTCCACCATCCTCTCTATCCTGCCTAAATCCCAGAATGACAATGACCCAGGAAAGCACCAGACCATTCCCCTTCCTTCCAGCCCCCCCACCTTCCCTAACCCCCACCAATCATTGAGTTCCCGACCACTAAGACTCCACTGGTAGACTTTCTTGCCTTGGGTGCCATTATGTTATCCTGCCCTTTCCCAATGACTCAGAGTCCCCTCCTCCCAAGTGGAGTCAGGTGCCTGAACGTCCTCTAGGGGTGTGAAAAGATTCACCATCTGGAAGGCGCTGGGGTGAACAACCTCCTTGTGGCTACCGCTGCCCCTCCTCCCCCTCCCCACCAGTCTCCATCCTGCTGGACCATTGGGTCTCAGGAGGAGTTGGGGTTTGGGGAATGGGCTTCACCTGAGCTGATGTCACAGCTGAGATATTTCATCAGAACTGTTTTAGGCTGGCTCTTGCACAGGTGCTGCATTCTGGATGTTCGTATCAGGTGCAGATGTTCTATTTCTCTGCTGGTTGGTGTGACTTTGAGTTTCTGGTTTTCTGGCCACTGGGTGTTCAGTTTCAGGTGCTGGCTTGGACACAGTCTCCCCCAAGTGGGTAGGAAGTGGTTCCTGTGTACAATCTTTTCCAGGCCTCTCCATTGTTCTTGATGAATTTTGTAGACTGAAGGTCAGACATCTGTTCGACTATAACATAACATATGGTTCTGGTGCCCATCAGTACTGAATTTTATGTTTTCCCTGCAGGCCCAAGTTTCTCAGTAATACATGGTCTTCAGTCTGCAACACCTGGTCTTGACCTTGTCTGTTGTAACAGTTTTTATTGGCAAGACTATTCTTGGCAGCAGCCTCAGAGGCAGGTTGCTAGGTTTTTTTTCCAACTGTAAACACAATCACCTGGTGTACTCTGAGTATGTCTGTTCTGAAGCACCATTGGCTGAGACTCCAAAACAGAGATCCACTGGTAGTTGAGCTTCTCTGCCAAACATTAGGCAGAATGGGGAGCTTTGGGTGCCATCATTATGGGTGCAGTTGTAAGCGTACTCAAATTAACTCACTTTCTGGCTCCACCCTGGTTTCTGGGCTGGCTCAAGTCAAGGGTTTCCAACATGTCAAGCAGGGTTCTGTTAAAGCATTCATTTTGAGGGTCCCCCTGTGGGTGGTGAGGAGTGGTTCTTGATTTCCTGATGACATAGATGGCCACAAACTCATCACAAGTTAACTTTAGAAGTCCCTCTGTTGGTCAGAGTGAATCATTTGAGGAATGCCATAATGGTCAACATATTGCTGCAATGCTTTGACAACAGAGGTGTCCTTTCATTCTTTCATCGGATAGTCCTGTGCATATTGTGTGTATTAACTGGTCATGAATAGGATGTTGCCAATGTTCTTACTAACAGGCTGCAATGAGAGAAAGACCATACAGGCTAATTCAAATGGCCCACTGGTTTTAGAGTTGACTATAAGTGCGATCTTTTTGGCAAAGTTTTTCTCTTGATGCACCTTGTAACAGCTGTGGAACAACTGTTCCATAAGTAATATAAAAATGGGCATCTTAGTGAAGAATATGTCACCTGGGAATAGGTTCAAGACTAGGTTCTGCCAACAGAGAGAGAGGGTGGACCCTGTAGAAAGTAAACCAGAAGAACAGCAATGAACATATTTTTTTAGTGTAAGGGTAAATACTAAGCTAAAGGAGGGAGAGAAAGGGAGTTATTGCCCCTCCTAAATGCACATGTGTACATACACACATTTATTTAATATTAATAGGCCAAGGGCTGGTAATTAGTTGCCCTGGTTAAATACCAACCCTGGTGGTCCAGTGGTGTAATGGGGCCAACATAGTTTAAATCAGCCAAAAGTCGAAGGTTGTCTGCCAATGGGATGAGAGACCAAGCAAATAACAGTTGTGTGTTGCGCTTTGTTTTTTTTCTAGAGCCCACCTATTGTGTTGACATCTTTTAAGCTGCTAAACTGTGGGGTTCTAATGTTCTAACAACTTTCTGTTATTATCGTAGTTTATCGCAACACATTAAAGGTCAAGGGAGAGGCTTCCACCACCCCTTCCCTTGATAGTTCTGCGGAGCTGAGTAACCCAATAGGGTGGCTTCAGGTGAGGGCTTCTGGCACAGGGCAATTGCACCTCATCTTACTCTCCTCTTTCATTTAAGACCTATAGGAAAGAGGTGTGAGGGTAACCAGAGATTCTTTACTATGAATCTCCTGTCTTGGAAGTCAACTATCTTTTGTTTAAAATGTTGGATAGAGGCCATGTTGGCTGACAATGTTAATGGAAAAGTTACGGATTCAATTTTTTTTGTACCAGGTAACTCTTATCATGCTGATTGTATCAATGGTGCTCATATTAATGACTTTAGCCAGTCTGGGAGATAGTTTAATAAGGCACTCAGGTAATGGCTTTATGAAAGCCAGTCTGTATCTCATTTACAGGAGTGATGGCGGGGACGGGCTCGCTGTTCTGTTCTTTTAATGTGAATGGCCTCACCAACCCTGTTAAACGTAGCAAGGTTATGAGCTTTGTAAAGAAAACTACAGCTGACTTTATTTTTTTACAAGAAACACACTTGTCAATGCAAGAACATGCCAAACTGCTGAAATTTGGTTTCGGGGATATAGTGGCATCTTCATATAAAAAAAGGTAGAAGAAAGGGGACGGCGATTCTCGTTCTAGCCAAAACTCATTTTGAAAAGATGGATACTTTGGCAGATAAAGAAGGTTGCTATGCCCTGCTGAAAGGCAGATTGGGGGGAGTGATGGTCACCTTGGCCTCCATGTATTTCCCACCGGGTTCTAGATATCAAGAATATAGGACCTTTTTGACCACCCTTCTGAGTTGGGCCGAGGGAACCATAATATGTTGGGGGGATCTTAATTTGGCACTGAACCCTGCTCTAGCTACTACTTCACAAATTCTGAGAGCAATACATGGAACAGTGAGAAAGGTGCAGAAATTGGTGAGGGAAGTGGGTTTCCAAGATGTTTGGAGGTATTTTAATGGGAAAGGGAGGAACTACACTTTTTTCTCGGCTGCACATCAGATGTATTCCCGGCTAGATTATTTTCTGGTGCCTGGGGAAGATATGTACAGAGTGAAGAAGAGTTGGGTGGGAGACTTAGGTCTATCTGACCACGCCCCTATTTTCATGAGGACTGATATAGGAGAGGTTAGGAGAAATACATTTTGGCGTCTCAGCCTATCGTTGCTGAATGATCAAGAGCTCAAAGAGAGCATTAAGGAAACATTTGATAACTATATGGCTGAGAATTCACCTCAAGATACTTCTCAGGCAATAAGGTGGGATGCTGCAAAAGCAGTTTTGAAGGGGAAATTAATTGCAATGGCATCCAAAAAGAAAAAGGACAGGGAGGCTAAGAAGCTAAGGTTATCCATACAAATTAAGAACTTGGAAGATCTCCAGAAAGGTAAAATAGACAAAGCTAGGACTAAGCAGCTGAAGATACTTAAAAAAGAATTGAATGACATTTTAGACTATCGGGTTGAACAAAAGCGACGTTTTTTAAAACAACGTTATGAGGGAGGGCCGACGTCGTTGAAATTACTGGCTAGCCGGCTTCGTGCCCAGAGGGCTAAAGCCACAATAACATCAATATGGCACCCACAGAGAAAAGAAATGGTCCATGGGGTGAGGGAGATAACAGGTGCCTTTAAATTATTTTATGGTAAGCTATATACACCAGATAAAACAAAACACCATGTGTACAAAGAGTACAAGCTTTTTTGGAGGGACTAGCGATACCAGGCCTGTCGGAGGAACAGGGGAGGTCATTGCTAACCTCTATTACGGAAGCGGAGGTGACCACAGAAATCTCAAGACTGAAAGCGGGTAAATGCCCGGGTTCAGACGGGTTACCATCAGAGTACTATAAGACATTTAGAGGGATGGTACTCCCAGGCCTTTTGGGTCTATACAAAGCTGTCCTTAATGAGGATCAGCAAATACCCACCTCACGGGATACAGCTGTGATCTCGGTGCTCCCCAAGCTGGGAAAGGACCTTACTAAATGCTCTTCTTACCGACCAATTTCCTTACTAAACACGGACTATAACATTTTCATGTCCATCTTAGCTAAAAGAATACAACAATACCTCCCTGGTCTTATTGGTATGGACCAGGCCGGCTTTGTCCCAGAACGTCAAGCCCAGGATAGCCTGAGAAGAACATCTCATGTTATAGATCGGATTAACTATACAAGGACCCCCTTCCTCCTTATGAGCCTAGATGCCGAAAAGGCTTTTGATAAGGGAATTTTGGGAATTTCACCATTGATACAATCAGGATGATAAGAGTTACCTAGTACAAAAAAATTAAATCCTAACTCTTGGGCCTTTCTAGACCAGGTCCTTTCCCGGTAAGGTTTCCCTCAGCAATTCTTGAAGGCTTTGTTTAAAATATATAAGTCCCCCTTGGCTTTTATACATGCGAATGGTCATGTTTCAGAAGCAGTCCCTTTGGGAAGAGGGACGAGACAGGGATGTCCTCTCTCGCCACTGCTATTCACTCTTTATATAGAGCCCCTGGCCCAGAGTATAAGACAGAATGGAGGGGTTAAGGAAATTTCAATGGGGGAAGGTGAAGAGCAGAAATTAGCTCTATATGCTGATGATGTCCTACTTTACTTGTCAGACCCAGATAGTTCGCTACCAGAGGTGTTTGGACAGATACAGGCCTAGGCCTCACTTTCAGGCTTTACATTGAACAGGAGTAAGACTGAGGTCCTTAGATTTTTCTACACCCCATCTGTTGAAATTTAGCAGAGATACCCAATGAAATGGGACATGGAAACTATCAAGTACTTGGGAATCAAGATCAGTAAAAACACGGCCAACCTATTTAATTTGAACTATCCCCCCTCTAGTGCAACAATTAAAGGTAGATTTCACAAGGTGGACATTGCTCCCCCTAACTTTGCACGCAAGAAATCAAGCATTAAAAATGAATGCCTTGCCCAGGCTGCTTTATTTATTTCAATGTGTCCCTTGCGTTGTTTCCCAGAGGGATCTTGAATCCTGGCAAAAGATGTTCATAAGCTTTTTGTGGGGAACAATGCGACCAAGGGTTAAAAAAACTTTAGTTTCTCCCCAAAAACAAAGGGGGTCTGGCTTTTCCTCACTTGCAGGGATACTGGATAGCGTCCCAAATGAGGATCGCATTATTGTGGGGCAACCAGGTGTACACATCCCACTGGAACAGGCTTGACTTGGCAGAGGTTAGAGAGGTCCCCCTACAGGCGGCCCTTTTTGCAGAGGGGAAGGTACAGGGAACTATGACTTATTCAGGGACGGCAGCGGTCTTAGAAGGCTGGAGAAGGGGCATTAGTAGAGGTAATACCAAAAGACAATTATGGAAATACAGGTGGTGGGCCTTTGACCCCAATTTTGAACCAGCAAAACTGGACAACTGGTTCCTAAGACAGGCAAGAAAAGGATTTCAGGCACCATATCAGCTTTTTCATGGCTCCTCCCTGATGTCCTTTGAGATGATACAGTTAAAATTTGGTATTGCCTGACAAGATAGATTAAGATGCTACCAGTTAAGGAATATATAAATGATCAGCTGGGCAAAGGAAATGAGGTGAGGGATCGCGAGGGGATCTACCGTTCCAACAGATTTGGATTGCAACAAATGCAAGGCACTTGATCACCATGTTATATAAGAATTTTTTAAATGACCTTATTATCTCCTCACAGTATATTAAGGAAAGATGGGAGAAGGACTTGGACATATCTATTACAGACCGACAATGGTCCCAGGTGTGGAGGAGCACTTGGGGTACCACGTCCTCCCCATTGTGGAAGGAATTCAGTTGGAAGGTGAGGACCCGGTTTTTCCTGGTTCCTGTACAGCTGGGTCACTGTATCCCGGGATAGGCTCAGAGTGCTGGAGGCAATGCGGAGAGGGTAGTGCGTCCCAGGCACATATCTTTTGGGCCTGTCCGGAGATTGTCTCATTTTGGGAGGGTGTCAGGTGACACATTTCTAGAATATTTGAGGTCCAGACACCTTTAGGACCTGAACATATGGTGTTAGGTATTGTCCCACAAGAAACAAAAGGGAGAGAGACAAAGTATCTGTGGTCAATACTGGTAATTGCTGCTTTGAAACCTATTACCAAGAGGTGGCGAGAGAGAGTCATCCCGAATATGAGGGAATGGGACAATTTAATAGAAAATATAATGGAAATGGAGAAAATCACCTTTTCTCTCAGGCAACTAAACCAGGAATACCAGAATAGATGGACAAGATGGCTTCTATAGGAGGGAAAGGAAGAATGGCAGACTTATTAGAGAGATGAGACCGGAAATCTTGACCCTAAAAGAATGAACAGAAGTAATGAAATAAGTCTGGAGGGAACAAGAGAGGAATAGTGGTTAGGGGCGGAGGGAAAACTTGACCATGTGAAGGGGAGTGGTTTCCCCACAAGAACCAGGTGTTTTTGCAAGACTGTAGGGATGGTGGAGAGTTACTTTAAGTAATAACCTGGTCATTAGTTAGTGTTAATGGTTAATAAAAAAAAAAAAAAGAAAGATGTACCACAGAGAGGAATGATGAGATATCATGTGTTTATGGATTTCTAGCTTGTCATCCTACCTAAAGATGTATTAACTGTGTAAAACGTATGTACATTGAGATGTGCTTGAAAACTGTGAACTAGTCTATAATGAAACAAGTATAAAAAAAAAAATCAGCCGAAAGTGAGTTAATTGTTATTGACAGAAAGTATTGTGCCAGTATTTAATTAAACGGACTGTCTGCTTCAGAGAGTACAATAAGGAGCAGCAGCTGCACGGCATTAAGGTGCCAACAGCAATGTGAATCGAGAGAGCTGCGTGTCGGCTCCACTGAGCAGCGTAGCGTGCTTGGAGGGAAATCCCCTTACACCAGCCTGAAGCACCAGACTGAAACCGCAACAGGGATCACAGAGCAGGTTAAGGCCTGCCGAGGCAGGCTTCTGGAAGAGAGTGAGATGATAGAGCACTCCTCTCTCGGGCAAGGAGACCAGACAGTCTATTGAAAAAAAAAAAATACATTAGTTGGCAGGGACTGGCTGCAACTCATTTTGAATATTAAAGTAAATATCAAGGACATAGAAAGGAAATGGGAGAGTCCCGTTCACACAATGCAAGTGTAAGCCAGGCACCATCTTAGAGCGGCAGGAGAGCTGCTCTAGAAGTCAAAAGCACCGCATAGAAACACTCCACAGATCTACACTACATATAATATTAATCAAATTCATAATAAAAAGCTACAGAGGGCTAGCAAATGGGCCAAGGGACATAGTTCTGTATATTTTATAATACAGTAATACAGCCTGTTAAAATGGAGCAAGTTAAAGCCAGCTAGTATAAAGAAAATGGAGTAGCCATTTAAACTGCAGAAATATGCACACTTTTTACGAAGGAGTGCTGCCAAGTCATTTATTGTTGGAGTTTCACCAAACTTGGCAGAAATACTCATTTAGATGTGCTCTAAATGGAAAAAGTGTTTATTTGTGGATTAGAAGTCGGGAAAAGGGGACTGCTAACCTGGGAAGGTGGAGTGACTGGAACTCAGGATCCATGCTTCCATGCTGCAGGGAGGCAGAGTGGAGGAGGAGCCAGGAGATGGTGTAAGACAGGCTGGAGGTGTTACTAGAGTCTGTGGGCCAGTCCCAGGGAGGAGTTTTAAGAAAAACGATGAATATGTTAACAAGACTAGGCTACAGACCGTATACCGCCCGTGCAGCCTTGGTTCTACAGCGAAGACCATCACAGCGACATTGTCGGCAGTCGCTGTGATGGTCTCCACTACCCAACACTGGTGCTGGGGAGGTGTTTGCCCCCACCTCCGAACTAACTCAGACTGGAGTTAGTAATCTAAAGCTCGGGTGGGGTGGGGGGGTGAAGCCCCCCACAGAAAACACTTGTCCCCGAGTGACAGCACAACACCAATTGGTGGTGCTGTGCTGTCGGTCAACACATTTCTTGTCACCACGACACAGTGGAACCACTACAGACTAGTGCAGAAAGTGTATCCAAAGGAGAAATGGTTCATTTTAACAGTAGTTTAGCTCTTGACAGTGGGGAAAAGTCATTGCAAACTGTGTGATTTTTTTTTTATAGTGGTGAACTTCAAACTTCAGCAACTTTGGGTTCCCATGAGTGAATTTCTGAGACAAAAATGTAGGAGAAAGCTAGCCGGCCCGGTGGCACTGAGGGTTGAGGTGCTGGACACCACACCTCGTGCCGGCGACCCAGGTTCAAGAATGGATTTAGGTCGCCGGGGGCTGGCAGGGGGAAGGAAGGATTGAGCGTCCCATGACAGCTCTCCTTCTTTCAGGGGTGGGTTAGGGATATGCGCCGCACTACAGTGACACCCAGCGGAGGCTGGGTGTTTGGCAGGTGCAGGCATTAACATGGGGGGGGGATGCCGGCAGATGTCTGCACGTTAGTGCATTGATGTCATTGGATGTCGGGCTCTCTAGAGAGGAAAGGAGGAAAAAACATCTCCTAAGCCTCCTAGATGATGACCACCACTGCCTGCTTCGCCACCCGCCGACTGGTAAGGGGGTAGACTCTGTTGTGCGTAGTTCGATCACTCAGGGGATAGAGGAGGGTTAGGAGGGTCCCTTCCTTGCCCCACCCAGGAGTAATCCGGGATGTCAAGGGACCCTGAGGATTCGCGAGTGTGCGGCACTCTAGGAGCGGACTCCAGGGTGGTCAGTAGGGTCGGGAAGCAGAGCACCTTGGTGGCCTGAAGGAGTGGAGGTTAGGAGACAGTAGAAGATGCTTAGAAATAGAAAGTAGAAAAAAAATGTAGGAGAAAGCTGAGAAAGTGAGCTTTCTCATTATATAAATGTAGAAATGCTTAGACTTTGTGCAAAAAGGATTTATTTATGTGAAAAGATATGTATGCAAAATATGTAGTCCAGGCTGACAGGACAAGGCAGCCTCAGAATATTCAGGGAGAGCAGTTGGGATTCAAAAGTTGGATTTCAGTGGGGGCGCTAGAGAGCACGCTCATTGAGAAGATGTGTCTCACTTCGCTCTGTAGACCCAGGTGTTACTACTAAAAAAGTAATCAATTTGATCAGTTTCTTCATCTGGCAAATGACGGGGTTAGAAATAGCATCACATAAGGAACAAAAGGATACCAAAAATCGAATATGGGATGATGAAATAAAGGGGGGCCCAGTGGACCCAAAAGTCAGACACAAATGGAGCAACAGGCTGCTGCAGGACCGACGGTGGCAGCAGGGTTGAGTGATCCACCGTTGCACTCCCTCACACTGTCCATGAAAGCAATTGACAGCAAAGTGGGTTTGCTCCTAAAATGCTTTGGCGAACTGGATTTGAAGATTGAACAAGCGATTAGAACGGCAACGTCTGCAGAGGTACAAGTGACCAAAAGCAGTTACAGCAACAAGTAAATTAGTACAAGAAAATAGCCAATTACGATACGGTTTGGAAGCAGTGGAAAATGCCCAGAGAGCTGTGAACCTTCGCCTCATGGGACTCTCGAAGGGCAGCAAGAGCACTGATCTGATAGCATTTTTATAGGACTGGTTGCTGGGTGCTCTCGTGGTGGGTAACAGGGATGGGCTCACCCCCTTAATTAACAGAGCCAATAGGATATCACCTGTATCTGCACCTAGACAGTAAGAACTACTACAAACTGTCCTCATGATCACCTCAGGGGTAGAAACTCAAGATATGCTACTAGAAGTGGCCCATAGTTCCCAAGATCTTAACTTCCAAGGAACAATGCTTCACCTCTTCCTGGACTTTTCATTTGCAACGCGCTCCTGCAGGAAGAAATTTGATGCAGTTCGAGCCTGTTCAGTTCAGTTCAGTTTTATTTGTCCAGTTTAAAAAACTATTACAAATTAGCAAATATCGAATAATAAAATTTTCCAGACATACAGATTCGTTATTTAACATATCAATAAATACAGATGATAAAATAATTTCAGATGTAGCTGACAAAGATAAAAACTATAATCAGAGTAATCTCTGGATCAATATTGCACTATTTTGTTTCTTGTATATCGAACTTTTAGTATATTATTCATAATTTTCTATCTCAATTCCGATAACTAATATATAGTAATGGATAATACACCTAAGCAAAAAATATTCGCTAATCCATCTTCACAAGTAAACTGACTTCAAAAAAGCAGCTACCTTTTTCATTACATGATGATGCCTGGTATTTAGGAGGTGCAGTGTCATAGCTTCAGGGGGGAGGTTGAGGCCAGCCAGAATGTCACCCAGCCATTTATGTCTCTGGCATTTAAATAAAGGGCAAATTAGCATAATGTGTTTAGCGTTGTCCTTCAACGACAAACCACACTTGCAATATGGTGAATTTATATTCATTCTCTTTTGCCTATAGTAAATATAATTGGCTTTGTAAATTTCCAATCTGATCCTAGACAAAGCTCTTCTGGGGAATTCAAACATGCATGGGACAGACATAAGGCAGTTATAGTGGGGGGTTGCAGGAAGTAGGCTGTTGGTTAACTAGAATCTGCAGCTTATCCAATAGGTAGGGAAATGGGCAGACTGGGTGGGCCAAGTGGTCCTTATCTTCCGTCAAAGTCTATGTTTCTATGTTTTTGAAGGATCTGACAATTTGAGTAAATATGGTTCTATTCCATGTTCCAATTTAATTTGTTTATACCATCTAAATAGCTTCTGATTTGCTAGTGTCTGTGTCATGTTTATTTTTTCTGTATCACATAGCCAGTTCTTTATAAGATACACTATCTCATCCCAAGGTCGTAAAAAGACATCCCATAGGATGTGACCTAGGCCATTTGGCAGAAGTAAATTCTTGATTATGTTAATCGATGGGAACTCAAATCCTAGATGGGAGTATTCAAGTTCTTCCTCAAAACATTGTCTAGGCAGCCTTGTTTCATTTAAAAGTAATGTTTTAATAGTTGCAATTGTCTCTCCGCCACTAGAGTGCCTATGGGAAATTGTCCTGTTTCAAGATTTAGTATGACCATCGGGACAGACTGTGGGACCATCAAAATATATCTATTAATCTTATTCAGGATTACTTGTAAATTATTTGGTCTGGTATCACCCCAAATTTCTGCTGCATATAGTATACTTGAATTTATTTTGGCTTCCGCTACCTTTAAAACACCCTTTACCATGCTTCGTCCCATTTTGGCATTGGAAATTCTAATTGCATTAAATGCCATTTTGGTTTTATTACTAATCTGGGCCACATGGTCTCTCTAATTAAGATTCTCCGAGAATCTTACTCCCAAGCAATCATAGTATTTGACCTGATCAACTTTTTTTTTGTTTAGCCATATGCACATTTCCTTTTACTATTATTAACAAAGATCAGTGTTTTAGCTTTTGTCATATTAATTTTTAACGTATGTTTGATGCATTGTTCCTGAGGACAATCAGGTTTTCTTTGTAAACCCAGTTTTGAAGATGAAACCAGGACCAGATCGTCGGCATAAACCAGGCAGTCTATCCTGGTATTTCCTACCTTGGGGGCATGAAAATCTGGATTCTGAAGTTGTATGAGAATCTCATTTATATAGATGTTAAATAATAATGGTGCCAACAGGCAACCCTGACGTACCCCTGTGTTAGTGGAGAATGATGATGTGGTATTCCCTCGATGGTCATACTGGACTTTAGCCCAAGTATGTCTATGGAGCCTAATCAGTACAGTACGTTGGTCAGGGAAAATCCCTAAGTTATATAGTTTATCCCAAAGAAGGGATCTACTTATACTGTCAAAGGCGGAGGAAAAGTCTGTGAAGCAGCAGAATAATTTTTTTTTTAATTTGCACGTATTTCAGTGCAAGATGTTTGAGAACAAAACAGTGCTGTATAGTTGATCTTGATTTTCTAAATCCATTTTGAAACTCCTGCAAAATAGACCTGTCTTCCGCTCAATCATTTAATCTCCCCAAGATTATTCTTGTAAAACTTTTTTGGGTAATATCGATAAGACTGATTGGTCTATACATTTTGGAATTATTTGGATTGTCTTTTTTATATATGGGATAAATTATACCTCCTTGCCAGCTGTTAGGTATATCGTGTCCTTGAACAATAATGTTAAATATCTGGTATAGTATGGGGGCCCATCAGTCAATATAATATTTATATTGTCCTCCTCCTTCTAATGCTGTCAGGCAATGTGCATCCAAACCCTGGCCCATTCTGCTCTAAAGCCACTAATCTGAGCAAGCCTTCGGGTGCCCTCTCAATCATATCAATCAACATCTGCAGCCTCCTTTTTAAAATGGATGCCCTACAGGCCTTCACCAGCCAACACTGCCCTGACATCCTGGCAGTTGTCGAAACCTGGCTCACACCATCAGTACCGGACCATGCAATCAGCTTTCCTGGCTACAACATCTTTAGGCTGGATTGCCTCTCCAAAAGAGGAGGGGGCTGTGCTCTCTACCTAAAAGACTCCATACAGGGGCACCACATCATTACCTCACTCCAACCCACAACTGCTCAGATACTGCCAGTGAGAATCCTCCTTGGAGCCCAAAACAAAACCCTCACTGCTGCCACCATCTACATCCCTCCCAAAGAACAGGGAACTGGTCTAACAGCTGTTCTTGACTTTGTAAAGTCACTCCCACTGGACACCGAATCCATCCTCCTAAGCGACTTCAACATCAACTGGCCTGCGGCCGATGCTGGTGCACACAGGGATACCGTTGCTGCAGCGAACCTCACACAAATGGTTGACTCACCAACCAGGAAAAATTACAGGACCAGCACCAGCACACTCTTGGACTGGATCCTTACCAGTCACCCATCGCGGATATCTAACACTAATGTCCTCTCTGACTTTCTCAGCGACCACTCCACTGTTAGCTGCACCTGGTCAAATAAATTCCTCAAACAACCACCAAAAACTATCACCAGCAGGGTTCTACCCTGTGGTCACCTTCCTCGACTCAAATTCCACCTCCTCCATCAAGACTGGTCCCCTATCTTAAATGCAACCAAGTAAACACTTCCATTGACAACTTCATAAACATCTTCACTGTGGCCTGTGACACGTATGCTCCTATTAAGAAACGCAAAGTCAAATCACTCAGTAACCCTTGGCTCACAGGTGATCTCCTCAGGACGCTAAAAACAAGAGACCACCTATGGGAGCTGGCCAGAAACTCTGGAAGGCAAAATGACATCCAAAACTACAAACGTGCCCGCAATGACTGCACCAAAACCATCCAGCAAAAGAAGTCCTCCTACTATAAGTATACCCTCACAAACTCCTGGGGCAATGGTCAGGAATTCTGAAAGAGCATAAAGGAACTCAGTGGGAATCCCCTCAAAACCCCCCCATCAATACTCAACATCAGCGGAACCACAACCCTCAACCCAAAAACCATTGTGGCTACCTTTAACAAAGCCTTTACCGACCTCAGTGCTGTCCTACCCCAGGACTACTTCATAGACGGTGAAGCCCCTCTGTCTACAATGAACACTACTCCCACCAACTCCCCCCACTTCTACTTCAAAGCAGTCAAGGCTTACCAAGTACTCAAATATGTTACGAAAGCCCTTGGTAAATCAAGATTCAGTAATGACTCCCTTGATCTCAAAATCCTGTCTCTCACACTTGATGAAGTGCTTAGTCCTCTGACCAGAATTTTCAACCTCTCCCTCAACCTTAGCCAGTTTTAGGACACATGGAAATCTGCCACTGTCACCCCAATCCATAAAAGTGGTGACAAAACTGCCCACGATAACTACAGACCTATCTCCCTACTACTCCCACTCTCCAAGGCACTAGAATGTATCGTCTCGGACTAGCTCATAGAATACCTGGATACATACAACATCCTGTGTAAGCAACAACATGGGTTCTGCAAAGGTCACAGCACCTCCACAGCCCTACTTGAATTCACCAGTGCAATCCACAACGCACTTGACTCCGGTGAACTACTAGGCTCAATCTACATTGACTTAACTAAAGCCTTTGACACTGTCAATCACTGCCTCCTGCTTGTCCAGCTTCAGAACACTGGACTGTCAACGACTCCATTGGCTAGTTTAAGAGCTACCTTGAAGAATGGTCCCAAACAGTAAGAATCGCTGATACACTCTCGGACCCTAGACTGGTCTGCTCGGGAGTCCCCTAGGGCTCCATTCTGGGACCCCTTCTCTTCAGCCTATTCTTAAACTCACTACTGGACAGCTGCCCAGAACAAATAATTCTCTACGCTGATGATGCTGTAATCCTCACCTCGGGCCCTGATCCAATCCAATTACGAAATAAACTTCAGTGGGTCTTCTCCTCCATTGAATCCTGGTTCCAAAAGCTTAAACTGCTTCTCCATCAGAAAAAAAAAGTCTGTGGTCTTCTGCAGCCCCCACAACAAAAACAAACAACTCCACCTCTCCATTGCAACCGAACAAGGAGCCATCCTAGAGCAAACACAATCATTCAAGTACCTCGGCATCACCCTTGATCCCCACCTCTCATACGCTGTCCATATCAGCAATGTTGCAAAGTCTGCCAATGCGAGGTTAGGCATATTATTCTGGCACAGGAAACACCTAACTCCAGAAGCACTGTCAATGGCCATCCGAAGCTCTATCGTGAGCATCATAAACTGTGGTCTTATCATATATGAGTCTGCAACTACCACTGCTCTCAAACGTATCACAACCTCCCTGAATAAGGCCTGTCATCTCATCACTAGCTTACATCGCCGTGCCCACACGTGACCTTTATTCCCAATCTGGATGGCTTCAACTGGACAAACGCATAAAATACCAAATCTGCATCATGGCCAAGAAAATTATAATGGGGCTTGTCCCACCTTGGTGTCTGTGCCCTCCTTAAGCCTAGACATAGGAATGTCACTACAAGGAGATCCAGCTCCCATCTACTACATATCCCATGATGTCGCATGACCCAAGGACGAAGATCATTCGCCTATCGGGCATTCAACTGGCTCAACTCTATTGGCAGCGACATAGCGACCGCTCCAACACTCAGCCTCTTCAATTCCAAGCTGTGCCTCTCACTGCTTGTATCCTGTGATTGCCCTTCTTAACATTTCCACTGTTCCAATTGCACATGCCCCAGCACCCAGCACTTACAATCAGTCTTTGCACCCCTAGCACCTTACCTGTCTATTCCCTCAACAAGGTCCCCTGGCTGCACTGTCTCCTGCCCTCGCCAACCTCCCCCCATATCTCCTCCTGCCCCGCCCAACCACCTCCCGACTCCCCCTACCACCTGCACCTCCTTCTCCCCTCAATCTCCTACCCTCACTCCCCCTCCTTCCCTTGTCTTGCTCATAGCTCAAATCTTTGTACTGGTTATTACATGTCTGTAAGTCAATAACTATATGTTTGTAACCAAAAATGATGACTGTTGCATACGCTGACGTGGAACTTTTATAAAAGAGCCTCGGCTCAAAGGTATTGTAATCCTAGATTGAAATAAATAAATAAATAAACAGATTCCCCTATAATTCTATCCTGACCAGGTGCTTTGTTAGTTTTTATCTGTGATATGGCATGTCGTATTTCTTCTATGGAGATAAATAGGGAAGTCGGGTGTTTTAGATTGCCATATGTAGATAAAGTCTATTGGGTAGTTTGAACTTCTTCTATGGAGAAATACAAATCAGAGAAGTAAACTTCACATGTATTTGGAAGGATATGTGCTTCAACTCTAGTAGAATATTTATCATAACCCTGACTTACTATTCTCCAGAATCTTTTACTGTCCTTATTAACTACCGCAATTTTGAGTTCTTCCCACCTTTCCTTAATGTAAGTATGCCTTTCTTGATCCAATATTTTTCTATATTTTTTCCTTTCTTTATTTATGTTAATAGAAACCGTTTTATTGTATTTCTGTTGTTTGTGTTTACACATTCTCAGGGTCCTAGTGAGGATATTTTTTGCCTTTCTACATCTAGAGTTGAACCAGTTTTTGCCAGTAATTGTCTTGGTAATTATCTTATTTGTTACACAGTGAGGTTTCATTAATATGTTTATCTCATTCCATTTATTTACGGAAGAGATAAAATTAGTTTTTTCCACAATAGATGATCTGAGACTTACCAACATTGGATCATTCAAAAAATTACCAAAACATCGTATAGTATTAGGTACCCATTGTATCTTTTTATGATTTATTATTTCACCACCAGTGCAAGCTTCTGAGCTACCTCTAGTTATTTTATCCATTTGGATTTTTAAGCTCACTGGGTTGTGTGCCGATTCAATTCTACTCAGTATTTCAAGATCTTGCACTATTTTGCTGGCTTCAAGGTTACCCCCAGATCAAATCTATAGTTGATGAGCCTAATGGCCCATTATATGTTAATTCCCCCTTGCTATCTCCTGGCAATCTGCCATTCAGCAATAAAAAAATTTTATTAGTCAAAGAAAGAGCAAGAAGTTTCCCTCTTTTGTTAGGTCTCAAATCCTGGGTCAGTCTATTATTGCTGATCCTAGGATTGAGTTCCGGCAAAATAGAAGAGGAAATCTACCTTATTACAATTGTAATTCTTGCATTAAAATCACCCAAGAGAATCACTAGCACGTCAGGTTCCCTGCTTAGGATATCGCTCAATATTAAATTGAGTTTTGTTAAAGATTCATTTATATCTTTAGATGGTGAGAGATAGACATTAACTATAATTAGTTTGTCATGTCCATTTCCATCCTCTATGGAAAGGGCCAAGATATCATCAGCTGTGTTATAGTCTTTATAAATTTTGAAATTTAAATCTGTTTTTAAATAGACGGAAACTCCTCCCATCTTTCTAATATATCTCTTTGTTTTAGTAGCTGATTTTGCCTGGTTACAAAAACCAGACATTCTTGGGGATTACTCCATCGTCATCCAAGTTTCTTTTAGGCAAATGATATCAAAGGTCACCAGGAACCTAGCCACCCCAGGATCAACTACTTTTAGATAAATTCTTTCTATGTTCCAGGACAGTATTTTCAATTCATTGATATACAGAGCAGCATCTTTTTTAGTGCAAGCCCATCTTCACAGTTTGGGGGTAGTCCACTCCCATCTCATGCCAGCTCGACTCCGCATTCATTATTGGGACCACACATACCAGTAAATGGACCCCTAAGAAGCTGGAAAGAAAGTAGAAGCTCTGTAGAAAGAATTTGAGAAGACTAGACCCACAGTGACAGAAGAATTAGAGAGGGAAGAAGAAGAAATCTGAGTAAATTGACATTTTCTCCTTTGTTTCTTTTTTCTATGTACTGTATGGCCAATGTTTCTGGGAATTGTAGTTTGGACTTCGGTGCCTTTTTTCCACCAACAGGGGGAGTTTACTGTGAGTGACAGCCAAACCAGCCAACTGAACTGGAAGGAACTCAAAGGAAATGCCCAGCTCTGTCTACTGGAAAGATCAGATCAGTTTGGGGCAGTGAAGAGACAAGGAGCTGTGAGCTTCTGCGCTGTATAGTTCCACACAGTAAGCGCGTGTAAGGCCCTAAGTTTCGGTCTGCAGCTTATGCAAGTGCCTGTTCAGACTGAATCCGACCTGTGAAGAGAATCAAGGAGATCTGAAGAGTAGAAACCAGGCTCACCCTGTAGAAGACTGGAGAAATTGCTGAATCACACTCGGTCTGTCAGGAACTGAATCTGCTGTGTGTTCTCCCGGGTATTGTGCCGTAATTGCGATCAGGATCGAGAAGCAGCCTACCTGGTATAGTACTTTCCTTTTACATATAAATGTGTGTAGTGCTTGTGGGGAATCGCATTTCAAATCCCCTGTACAGTGAATTGAGTGCATGAAGCTGGAAGTAAACTCCAGTTTAATCCAGACTACATCCATTTGCTCTAAACTGCAGTGGGGTCCAGTCACAAGGACCTTGTCCACATGGTCTGCTCCTCCTGGCAATCCAGGACAATCTGCCTTCCATCCAGTTCCCAGCCTTGAGTTTGTGAAGACGAAGCAGGGTAGCTCCCTGCCATCTGTTTATCAAATTGCAAGTGTGTCATCTAATTGTTTTTTTTTTTCATTTCTTCACGAACTGAGCCCTCCAGCTCCGGATTACAATTGGATATTGTGCAAGTGTTTTTTCCATCACAGGGCCCCATCCAGCTGCACCGATCCTGGCTACCCCCCCCCCCATCCTGGGTACCCAGTGAAAGTGACAATTTGGGACTCTGAATATGTGCACAGTACTGTGCTTATTAAAGAGGGACTATGGTCACAAATTACTGGCATCATTAAATTCAGAATATGGATCAACATAGCCCCAGTCACCCTCATGCCAAAATTGAGATCCCTAAATTACTTTGTTTAAAAGTTACAAATCATTTTACAATCCTAAATTCTCTGCCTGTTCAAAAAAGCCAGTTTCAGTGAAGAGGTGCTGATGATGTCATCTCCTGAACTCACAGTCTAGCCCTCCCTGTCAGCAAGCTTACAGGGCCTGCTTCTCCAAAGTTTAAAAACTATGGGCAAATGGTTTTCTCCAGTAAAACAGCAGCACCATTCAATAAACATTGTTTTAAAACCTATGTATGTTTCAGGTTTTGTAACAAAGTTGACAAATTCATATTTTTGTTTTTGTTGTGGTCATTTTCTACTGTGTTGCTGGATGCCAAGTCACAGCACACTAATGTGAGATTTGCAGACTGGATATCTCTGATGTGGTGAAAGACTGTGATCATTCACACCTATCAATCAATTGAGGTGATTTCTCAGGATGGCACTTTAAATCAATTATTCCATCACCCTGTAAATGGGGGTGGGAGAGGTAGTGCAGTTTTGAAACCTTAAGATTGTATATGCAGTAGCCAACTCAATGCTTAATCACTCACTCAATCAATATTTTATTCATCATCAAAGTATGAATGAATGGGATACTCAGTTGAGCAGAGCTCATTTTCTGTTTTCTCACTGACAGGCTGTTACTTGAGCTTTATTCAGGCTTGTCTGTGTTGTACTCCACATTACAATGGTTGTTTTACCAGGGCTAACACTTCCACCCCAGTAGGAATTAACACATACAAGGCCCCTATTAAAACTTGTAAAGCAGACACTGACAAACAACAATGCAGTTACCAATATTGCAACACTTATATCAATGCAGATTCTAAACAGGCACTGCAGAGTAACATTTCACATGGTATCAGCAGCCTGGAGGCATGCTGACTCAGCATTCTGCAACTCTGGAGAAAAGAACCACACCAAAAAGACATTAAAATACAAATTTGTCAACTCTGTTACCAAACCTGAAACACATAGATTCTATAGCACTGCTTTTAGAATTGTTCTGCCTGTTTTACTTGTGAAAACCATTGCAGAAGGATATTTTAACTTTGGAGAAACAGGTCCTATAATCTTACTGACAGGGAGGGCTAGACTGAGTTCAGGAGATGATATCATCAGCACCTCTTCACTGAAACTGGCTTTTTTGAACAGGTAGTGAAATCAGGGTTACAAAATAGCCCATAACTTTAAAATGAAGAAACACAGAAAGCCAGTGTTTGGTAACAAATTTATTGGTGGTATGCTTATTCCAATTCTGCAATGTAGCACTTTTGGTCAGAGTCCCTCTTTAATGTGTTTAACCTAATTAACCTGATTTCCCCCTTCCTTGTTACAGCTCCTTAAATAAATCAGATCTGTTGGTTTTCAGCAAAGTTACACTGACTGAGGTATCTGTTTATGTTAAAGTATTGTACTGTGGTTTTTGCACTGTATCATCTTGTTTTATAGGAGGTCCACAGAGTCCAGTCGACAGAGCCAGTCCTGGGGGTAAGTGTACATTGTGAAGATATTCCTAATGCATTGTGTGGGCCACTAGTGGGAAGAAAGGGGGGTTACAGTGTCCCAGAGGGCTGTGACCAAGTTAGTTTAACTACTGCAAACCCTGACCTCTGGGTGGAGGCACCCACCATTGGACCTAGGCCCCACAACCTGTTAGTAGTTAAGCAGGCAGGGGTAGTAACCCTTGGGATAGCGCCACCGAGGGGTTACACCTATACAGAGGTAACACGACTTCTCTACTTCTGTGGATGTTCCCCCTTCCTATGTAACCCAGCATCCCATTATCCTTCCCTACTACCCTGTCACATTGCCCAGCTACTTTGGGTCATTCAAGACAAATACACCGAGGTCTCCTCGCATTTTGTATTCAGCTACTGGGTTCTTGTAACCCAAGTGCATTATTTTGCACTTTTTCGTATTGAACTGAAGTAGCCATACCCTAGACCATTCCTCTAGCTTTCTCAGGTCTTTCTTCATCCTTTCCACCCCCCCCCACAAGCATTCACTGTGTTACAAATTTTGGCATCATCTGCAAAGAGGCAGACCTTCCTTTCAGCTCCTCTGCAATGTCATTTATTAATACATTAAAGAAGACGGGTCCCAGGACTGATCCCTGTGGCATCCCACCGATCACCCTCCCCCTCCTCTGAGTGAACTCCACATACTACTACCCCTTTCTTGTATCCCACCTAACCACTTTCTTACCCAATGTAACACCTTTGGACCCACTCCTAAGTTCCCCAGTTTGTTTAATAGTCTCCTATGTTGAATGGTGTCAAATGCCTTACTGAAATCTAGGTATTAGTTAAACATTAGTTAAAGGTTTTTATCCATCTGGCTGTAATACGCTGGAGCATGACACATTTAACTGTTGTATTTGCATGCATTAAGTGGTGCATTTAAATGGTTTGATACCAGTTCTGCACACAGCAGAAATATATTACAAGGTTAACTGGTCCGTAAGGTGGAATTTGAACTTGTTGCTCTTACTCAGAATGAATTTAAAAAATTGGACTCCCAGAAATTCAACACTCTGTGGAGGGGTTTAGGACTTGTCATATAAAGTACTGCAAAAACTAGGATTGTTTAATGAATATGTTATGATAGTTCTTTTTTTTCATTTCTTTTATTCCTTTTAAGTTTTCCTTGAAATTTTTTTAGCTGTACATATTATCTTTGTATGTTTTATTTTGGTTATTTGTATTGAACATGTTGTAGATTTCTTTTTGTCTAATAAAATACTCCTGCTCTTCTCGAGTGCCCATCTGAACCACCACTAGAACAGGCAAACAGGACCTCAGTTTAACATCTCATCCTAAAGATGGCACTAACCGGCCGGTGGTGCTGAGGGTTGAGCACTGGATGCCACACCTTGTGCCACCGCTGTTGACCTGGGTTCGGGAATTGACCTGGGCCATCGGGGTCAGCAGAGGAGGGAGGGAGGGAGAGGATTGAGCATCTGGAGGACTGCACTCTTCTTCAGGGAGGGTTGCAAGGGTTCCTGGTGCTGTAGTGGCCTGTGGTGGAGACGGAGGCAGCACAAGCACATGGGATGTTGTATTGGATGGGACAATGGCAAGAGGCGTGGTGGGAAAGCCATGCAGAAGCCATTGCATGCCATGTCCTGAGGGGGAAACACAACAAGGAAACTCCCTGGTGGACTTAGGGAGGTGACGGAGGCCCTGGAAGCCCAGGCCCACATCCCGTTGCTGGACTTGCTGACCACCAGCTCCCCTGAGCCCCTTGACCTGGACCATCCCTCTAATTTCAGACAGCTCACCAGGTAGGTGAGGTGAGCCCTCCTCCGGGGGTGATCCAGGGGGCTGGATGGGTCTGTGAGTCTGGGAGGGGGTGCTCAGCAACGCGTCTCCTGGTGGCACGGAGGTTTCATGCTAGGAGTAGAGGTAGTGGCTGTGAGGGAACTCCTGAGAGATGCCCTGGTCCCCAGAGTACAAATAGAGTGTACGTTAAAAAAAGAAAAAAAAAAGATGGCACCTCAGGATTGGAGATGGGCAAGCCAGTGCAGGTTGAAGCCTGGCTCGAGCTTAGTGCCTGGCTTAGCTCGGCTTCTGTATCGAATTGAGAGCTAAGGTCAAGCTGAGCCAGTTATAGTCAAAGTAGGCATTTTTGTCAGCTTGAGCAGTTAATGCAGTGTCTGAAATGTTCAACTCCTATGCAGAGAACAGCCTGCAGTAGCCAGGGTACGGCTTGTGTTTTGGCTTGTAGAGTCAGGCCAGACCCCTGGCTTGGCTCTGGGTGAAAAATTCCTGGCTTTCCCACCTCTACTCAGGAGTGCAGCACCCACCTCATGTAGCACTACAGTGTCAGTATTGGGATTTTACCCCAAGCTTCTTACCGTGGAATTTCAACTATCAGCCCCATGATCACGACTCCATCCTTTCCAGATCCTTCTACATACTTCTTATACCTTCCTTACTGTCTACTGTCTAGCAGATCTTTGTATTACCTGCAGAGAGGTAGATCTTCCCCTGGAGCCACACTCCAGTATCACAAGTAACAATGTTGAAGTGGACCAGTCCCAAGATCGATCCCTGCGTCACTCCACTGGTAACCCTCCCCAACCTCTGAATATTCCTCACTAAGCACAATAGATATTTTTGTGTTATGAGACAACCTCGGTGACTGATGGTTCTGAAGGAACTGGAAGGAATAAGAGTTGATAAAGCAATGCGGCCAGATGGGGTGCACCCCAGGGTCCTAAAGGAACTAAGAGAGGTGGTGGCTGAACCTCTGGCAATCCTGTTTAGCCTATCATTGGAAACAGGGGAGGTATCCAAAGACTGGAGGATGGAAGATGTAGTCCCCTCATACAAAAGCGGGAACAAAGAGAAAGCGGGGAACTACAGACCAGTCAGTCTGACCTCAGTAGTGTGGAAGATCATGGAAGCACTACTGAAGGAGAGATTAGTGGAACATCTAGTTGCCAACGGACTACAGGACCCAAGGCAGCATGGTTTCAATGGGGGGAGGCCATGTCAGACCAACTTCATTGAATTTTTCGACTGGGTGACAAGGGAGGTGGATCGGGGAGGGCAGTGGACATGGCCTATCTGGACTTCAGCAAGGCCTTTGACACTGTGCCACATAGAAGGCTATTAAAGAATCTGGGGAATATGGGACTGGGCAGGATAGTAGTGCAGTGGGTAGGTAATTGGCTGGGCGGCAGGACACAGAGGGTGGTGGTAAATGGCTGTCACTCCACAGAGGGAAGAGTGACCAGTGGGGTTCCACAGGGATCAGTGCTAGGACTGGTCCTATTCAACGTCTTCATCAGTGACATTGCGTAGGACATAGAAGACAGAATTTCCCTGTTCGCTGATGACACGAAGCGCTGTAACAGAGTGGACATGTCAGAGTGTGTAGACAGAATGAGGAGGGCTCTGCAAAAACTTGAAGAATGGTCAAGGGTTTGGCAGTTGAAATTCAATGCTAAGAAGTGCAAGATAATGCACATGGGGCACAAAAACCCTGGAACAATATATCAGTTGGAGGGTGAGGATATAGCATCCACCAAGCAGGAAAGGGATCTTGGGGTTATCATCTCTGATGACCTCAAGGTAGGGAAACAGTGCGACAAGGCAGCAGGTAAAGCAAATAGGATGCGGGATGCATAGGCAGGGGCATCACCAGCAGGAAAGGGGAGGTAATAATTCCACTTACAAGACACTAGTGAGGCCCCATCTGGAGTACAGTGTACAGTTCTGGGGACCTTACCTACGTAAGGACATAGACAGGGTAGAGAAGGTTCAGAGGAGGGCAACAAAGATGGTACATGGATTGCATCACAGGTCCAATGAGGACAGGTTGAAGGACTTGAATATGTACTCCTTGGATGAGAGGAGGGAGAGAGGGGATATGATAGAGATGCACAAGTACTTTACAGGGAGAAACAGGGTGCAGGAATACACTGTTTTCCAGTGAAAAAGATGTTCCAGGACTAGAGGGCATGGGATGAAGTTGGAGGGAAGGCAATTCAGAGGAAATGTGAGGAAGAATTTCTTCACAGAACAGGTGGTGGACAAGTGGAACACCCTGCCAGAAGAAGCGGTGGGGGCTGAAACAATCACGGGATTTAAGAATGCATAGGAAAGACATAAAGGAATTCTGGAGGTCAGGGGTAAGGGGCAACAGACTTCTAGGAAAACATAACATGAACTTACAAGCTCAAATGGGTAGACTGGGTGGGCCATGGGCCCTTATCTGATGACAGTATCTGTGTATCTACAAACTTATCTTTGCAATGTTGGGAACTGCACCTTGGAGCCAAATGATTGCTATCACTTTGTGCCACCTAGTGGTAATAAAGAGAGCTACAGTTGGAAAACATTTAAAGTTCCCTCAGCCTTTTATTCTGTTGCACTGTCTAGTTTGTAGGCATTCACAATGATTGCCTGTAATGCACCCTCCTAATTTCATCAAGGTTTAAATGTAGATGAAGGTACTTGTGTCTGGTATGAAAAGTTGCTTGACTCCATTAATTGCAAAGTTCATGACCTGACATATGTGAGGCATCCTGGAACTTTATGATATTTTGGTGCTAAAGCCTGCAGTATTTACTCTGTATTAGTCAATGCTATTGCTGTCCTCTGCAGTCCCTATGTTCTTGTCTTATGCTAGCCATGAAACTTTTCAAGGCATAGCAAGTGCCCTGCTGTTTTTAGTACTTTTAAGTGTATCTGAGTTAGAAAAAAATGCTTTTAGAGAATAAAGGGGCTTCACAAGATGTAACAGAACTGAACGAGAGTATGATTTCTGCTTGCTTATGCATGTACCATCAACTCCCATGCTGCCTTGCATGAGTGAAGCCATGACCTTTGGAATGGAGACAAAAAGGTTTTCACACCGGGGTAAATCAGGGTGAAGCAAGCTCATTTATATTTAAATTAGGATGACATTAGGGGGATGTAAGAGAGGGAATCATTGTTTATGCTTACAAACTACACAGGTATACAGAAAATAAGCTGAGGAAACTTTCCATTTAAATAGTATAAATGGTAGAGAAATACCACATCACTTACCCGAAAAAACAATTCTTTTTTATTTCTTTTTATTTAGTACGCTTTTTGGGTGCCAGTCCTCTGAGAGCTCAACCCCCAACACCTCCGACCTCCACCCACCACTGGACTTACTCAGAGCGGCAGTCCACCCAGACTTGCCCCTTTTGGGTGGGGCCTTCAGGCAGGCACAGCCCCCATGGAAGACTGTACAAGGTTCTTGGCGTAAGAACCACTGGGAGGTCTCCCTGACTTACCCCAACAAGGCAGAGCCAGGGGGCCAGGTTGCACCGATGGAGACTCTTGCTCAGTCACAGGCCAAGCATCACAGAAGGTGGCATGGGGGCTGGAGAGATGGGGCATCATGAATGGAGCTGCCAGCAATTTTTTGGATAATGGGCTCCCCTTGAGACATGACTTGCAATGACATAGTGCACAAATGTGCAAACATCTGGCATGCCTCACTGGCAGATTGGCTCCAGCAGCTATATTCCCCCAGCAACCACCAGGGTTCAGTCACACGCTGGTCACGCCCCCTTCCCCCAGAGGAGAGCATTCCCAAGGATGCTCAATCCTCCGCCCCCCCAGTCAGCCCTGTGACACCCAGAGTCTGGTCTCGAACCTGGGTCGCCAGCGTTGAAGACAGAAATCCAACCTCTGCACCAGTGGGCGAGCCATAAATGCAATTCTTAAAGTGATTTTCCAACTTCTTGCAAAAGGAAAAAAACATACACCTGGCATCAGCAAGACCCAAATCAATTTCAGGACATTCCATTCTTTATTACGAAAAATAATTTCTTGAAAAATAGCTCTTTGCCCTTTACACATCCTCTGTCCCTGCTGTGTTTCCAGCTTGAAGTTATAATCCTGCATTTGTGACATCAAAATAGTTTTCATGGCACCTACTCTCAAGAATGAAGGCAGTTCAGATGGAAAACACTAGTGTATTTTTGTAGAGCACCCACAATAACAAAACACTTTATGCAGTGGGTAACGGACAGATGCTAGTGGGACTGTGGGGGGAAAAGGTGACCACTTCCATACATTTTGGACCCGCCCCAAATGACAGAATTTTTGGGGAGGAAATTACTTGAATGATAGCAGCAGTTCAATGGGAAAACATCCTTCAGCATGTTATACATTTTATACTAGGTACCCTCCTGCAGGAAACAAGATCCCCACAAAATGATCTACTTAGCATATCTTGCATTGTATTGTTTTAATGGTTATACCGTTCTGGGTCATGCCTGAAAATAGGCAAATGTTTGTCTAATGCACCTACCCGGTAAACAAAAAGTGGCTGCTCTTAAAAGGAATCTCCTGAGAACCCAGCAAGTGTAACAACTGCTGCAGAAATGCCCAGTAAGGGCTTTTAGCATTAAACTGATTTTTTTATTTACCTGCTGCAGTCCAATTTCATGTTTAAAATAACTGTGCTGTCCATAATGTCAGCAGAGCTGCCCGCGGCCATGTTGTGCACACCGGGCAGCTTCTGGCGTGTGGGTTAGGCTAATGAGGGCTACCAACTCTACCATTAGTTGGTAGCCCTCATTGGCATAACCCATCTGAGGTGTGTGTGATGACCGTGGGTGGCTCTGCAGACACTCTAGATGGCGCGGTTGTTTAAAAGTGAAATTGGAATGCAACAGGCGAATAAGAAATTCAATTTATTGTTAAAAGCCCTGATCGGGCATTTCTTCAGCGGCTGCTGCACTTGCTGGGTTTTCAGAAGTTTCCCTTTAAGACTATCACAGGGCACTGACTGTCCCCAACCACTCATCAGTTCAGAGTGTATCTCATTATATTTAATTCTTTATTTGATAACGGGGTAGGAACACTGGTCCAAGGGACTGTTTTAAGGTACAACCCAGGCATCTAAATGGCCCATACAGTACAGTGGAAGCAACATACACGCTGAGGTGGTCCATACAGTACAGTGGAAGCAACATACACGCTGAGGTGGTCCATACAGTACAATCCAAACATAGTAAATAACAATTCATAAAGACAGAGACGAGACGACCACACAATGAATGCAGTAAGCTGAGCTCCTATAGGAACCCAGGCTGGCAGAGTGAATAACTATATATATATATATATATATATATATAGTGTATGGTGGAATGCAGTTGTGTATGGAAATCACACCGCCAGAATCATTCTGCTTCAGTAGTGATGTCCTCACTAACGCAGAACGACTTTTCATTCTGCGTTAGTGAGGACATCACAGTGCAACCACCCCCACCAGTGCTGTTCATAGGAGAGGCGGTTGGCAACTCCTGCGCACGAGCTGGCCAGCGGGCTTGAGAGACCAGGAGTGTGGGTCTTCAGCGAGAGACAATGTTCAAAAAACGGAAATGATCCTGTATTTTGGGACACCATACACTATATAGAACAGTGTACGGCCTCCCAAACAACTCGGCAACTCTTCTCCCTCGTGTTTTCTATGACGGCAGAGGGACCTCCTCAGCCCGCCTCCCTAGATCATCAGCTGGCATAGAAAACACTTGGGTGAAGAGTTGCCTTGTTGTGTATGGGAGGCCATACATTATCCTATATATATATATATATATATACTGTATATATATATATATATATGTAAGGAGGCTGACTTCAGGTAATAAACAGCAGCACAGCTCAAATAAAAACCACAGTGAGCTACTAATAGACAAATTGCTTCAAAACACGAACCACAGACTGAGCCAGGTATGGGAAAATGACCCTCATCACAGAATAATGTATACTAGGCAACACAACAGCTATGATGGGGAAAATATCAGCACCCTCACTAGATGGCTCAGATGGGAGACATACATCTTACAAACACAAAATGGTATGGGAGAACACAAAACAACACAAAACAGGCCCATACCCGAACAGAAGGCAGGCAAAGAAGCACTAAGGGATGAAATTAATCTGGACACACAGCAAAAATGAAAAATCAGACACACATACCTGTAAAGGTTTATTGTTCTTTATTATTGAAAAGTAAACAATGAAGCAGAGCTGCCCATTGCCAGCGGTACACTGCTGCTAGTGTTACTGTCTGGTGCGCCACTTCAACAGCCGCTTTGTGGCTCAGGGCTAAACATAGTCCAAACACTGCTACAAAGCGACATGTTTTGTAGCAGGAGCTCAGCCTAGAGCCCATCACTGTGATGTGCTTACTGCCCTAAACTGATCCTCCTTTGAGGCACGGCTAGCATATCCGGTTCTTTGCCTTACCTTCAAGCTGTTCAGAATGGTTGCCCCTCCCAGTCTCCAAGGCATTCTCCGGCCCAAATCTAAGAAAAGGGCACTTAGATCCTCTTCCTGTCCTTTGCTAGAGGTCCTGAGGGCTGGGACTTCCACAGGTGAAAGGTCCTTTGTAACCCCTGCATCGCTATGGACTAGTCTTCCGCCTGAGGTCTTAAAATGCTCTATTGTACTGTAGGCACATTCAAAACCACCCTCAATGCACATCTGCTTGTGGATAACTGCTGTAACTATAATCGATAATACTGCACTTACCAATTATGCTGTAACCCATTACAGTTTGTGCTCAGGAGTCGTGTAATATGCGCAGTGTAAAAGTGTAATTAACCATGGATGCCTTATTGCATTGTGACTGCACATCTGAGATGTGTTGCATTCAGAGAGTCTTGGTCAATGGGACTTTGTCACAAGAGGGAGAAGTGACCAGCGGTGTACCACAGGAGTTGGTGCTGGGTCCAGTCCTCTTTAACATCTTCATCAGTGACATAACAGAAGAATTGGAGGGAGGGAGGGTGTGCCTGTTTACAGATGATACAAAGCTCTGCAACAGGGTGGATACACAGGAGGGTGCCACAAGCATGGTAGCTGACCTCAGGAAACTAGAGGAATGGCCAAAACACTGGCAGTTAAAATTTAACGCCAAGAAATGTAAGGTCATGCACCTGGGAAAGAGAAATCCAGGGGTAAAGTACACTTTGGATGGGCACCACTTGGAAGTGACAAAGATGGAAAGGGACCTGGGTGTATTCGTCACCAGTGACTTCAAAGCCACAAAACAGTATGAAAAAGCTGTGCAGAGAGCAAGTGGCATCCTCAAATGTATAGGTAGGGGCATTACAAGCAGAAAGCAAGAGATAATCATGCCACTGTACAGATCCTTGGTAAGGCCACACCTGGAGTACTGTGTCCAGTTCTGGAAGCCACACCTGAAAAAGGACACAGACAGATTAGAGACAGTGCAGAGAAGGGCTACTAAAATCGTGCAAGGGCTGCACCATGAGACATATGAAACTAGGCTCAAGGTGCTAAAATTGTATTCACTAGACCAGAGAAGAAATAGAGACATGATGGAAACGTTCAAATATGTCAAGGAAATAAACATGACGGAGAATCTCTTCCAAGTAAACAAAGGAACTCGGACATGGGGGCACAACCTGTGTCTGGTGGGAGGAAAGTTCAGGAGCAACTATAGAAAGTACTTCACGGAGAGGGTGACAGACCCATGGAACAGCCTTCCAGCACAGGTGGTGGCAGCTAAGACAGTAACAGAATTTAAACTAGCGTGGGACATACAGTGTGGATAGCTTGGCTTGAACAATTAAAGGGGAAGGGGGTAGCCGCCTTTTACAGACTAGATGGATCAAATGGTCCCCATCTGCCGACACCATTCTTATGTTCTTATTCTAGTGTATGCTTTCTGAACATCCATATCATGTATGTAGACTTTTATGTTTCTGTACTATATGTTAATTAACTCCGGGTTGCCCCTGAAAATGGGACACTAGTCTCAGTGGGCCTACCCACTCAACAAATTTCAAGAAATAAAATAAATTGTGAATCAGACATCTGGTAAAAGAAATAAAACATGACACGCCACCTGTAAACACCACATCCACCCATTGTTCTTTCTGTATAACTATGTATTAACAATGTTGTATTATGTATTGTTTACTGTCTTCAGTTGCTGCAGTATGTTAGTGAAACTCTAATAAAATTTACGTTTAAAAAATAGTTTCCATGACAAACAGATTGTGATTTTGTAAACTTGCTCACTAACTCACCATTATCCACCCTGCTCAGAATTAGACAAGGTCCTCGCCTCCTTAGAACATCACACCTCAGATGACTAGACAGCAATAAATCTAACATGGATATGGGCATGAGAGCCTTCTCTTGCACTGCGTCCAGGTTCTGGAATGCCCTGCTGGAGGAGCTCCATGCCCTGGGGTCACTCTCAATTTTCAAAAAGCACTTACACAATACCCTACTATCCAAAATAGCATGCTGCTGCTAATCCACGTTGAACGCCACGTGAGCTTCCCTATCATGTGGTTGGGTATTCCTTCCCTTTCTACCAAGCCTCCGAAAGCAAATGCAACAAGTTGTGTGTTTGGTGCAAACCACTGGCTCGAAATGACTGTCTAAATGGGGCACTTGACTAATGTAAACTGCTGCTACTGTATGTGATCTCTGTATAGTTATTTGTCTAAATACTGTCAATGTAATCTGGGAGGGACAGTCTATCGATTTTAAACTTGTACTGCTGCTGTCAGACACCGTCTTATATTGTATGTGCCATCTAGAGGGCCTGTGTTGTGCCTAAAAAACGATCCCTGAGACCAGTGTACTTACCCAGTAAACAAATAAATAAATAAATAGGGAACTATGCCTTCACGGCAGGAGCAAGCAATGTGAATGTAGAACTCTAAGGAAAAAATTACATTTTTCTTAACTTTATTTTTATGAATTTTAAATGTAAAGCATTTACAAAGAATGTCACATCATTCATGAGATCACAATCGACTGGAAGAACATTTTTACATTCAGAGACATAACTCAGCGTCAGCAACTTATCAGCCTCCCCCCATACCAGTGTCTAGTTTTGTATAGGGTATACTCAGCTTTCTGATGAAAAATCTTGTTGATTTAAAATTTTAACTGCACTATAGTTTGCAGTATGTTCCCGCATACTAGGGGCTTGTTTAAACTCTGCTCCAGCGTTCGTGTGTGCTCGATTTTATCCCAACGCTCCTGCATTCTGACTTTTTACATGCCACACTGTATGGAGATAAGTTTATCCGTTAAAAAGGCCTTACTTGCCTCCCATAATGTAGCTTACAATACAGCTGGGTTATCATTCATATTGAAATAAAGCTGTTTGTATGCAGGCTTTGCTGAGATTCCTTGTCCTTTAGGAGGGTGGTGTTGTAGCGCCATCTGCTGGCCACTACATCTGGGCTCTGGTCCTACATACAAAGACGCAGTGTAGCATGGTCAGAAGTAACCAACTCCTGTAATTTAATATTATGAATCTTTACAGAAAGAGAGCCAGATATGAACAAATAGCCTAACTGACACTAAATTATGTGCGGGGCTGAGTAGTACATGTAGTGTTTTCCCACTGGTTAGCTACAGCATCTGAGTAAAGGGACCGGGGTTATCAGTTTTATATCCAGTTTTTTTCTTCCTGTTGCCGACTGCATCTTTTGTCAGTCCAGTGACCCCCCCATCCCATCTACCTATAGCCCACGTTCGAGGCCAGTGGGGATCCACATTGACCAAGAGGACTGGTGACCATCAATAATGGTGACTGGAAGACATGGCAGTTCTGGGTTTTTCCCCCTCCCTACTCGCTAGTTGCTGGGTAGTAGCCTTACATGCGAGCCTTTGTGCACACACACAGCAATGCCCTGCGAAGAAGACAAGCACCCTCGGCCCCACCAGGGGTTGCTGTGGAGGTGGCGGCATCACCCCAGCCCCCTGACCACCCATCCTGACACCTGAGTCCTCAAATGAACCCCTGTAGTCAGTATGAGCCATTGTGCGGCACCCTGGGGGTCATCATTAGTGACTTCATAAAAAAAAAATCCAGTTAGTGCAACAAAGCAACGAGGATGCTGGGATGCACTGGGAGATGGTTAGATAAAAGGAGGACCGGGAAAGGAGGACTAGACAATTCTACCTGTTTTCAGCCTCATCCTGGGGGAGGGGATACAGATGGATGCCAACTGACATTGAACCAGATTAAGATGTTAGTGGTATTTTTACTGAATAGGGGAAATGTGGCCAGGGCACTGGGGAAATTCCCCTACTATGCTGTAGGGGGAACCCTTGGCCATTGTCTTCCAAGATGGCTGCCCCTGTGGATCCAGGAGGAAGAATGTTTTCAGCAGGAGAGACAGAGGAGATAGGCTCTTCCCCTGCCCCTTTACATAGAAACATAGAATTTGACGGCAGATAAGGACCGCTTGGCCCACCCAGTCTGCCCATTTCCCTACCTAATGGATAAGCTGCAGATCCTAGTTAACCAGCAGCCTCCTTCTTCCTACCCCCAACCCCTAGAATTGCCTTATGACTGTCCCATGCATGGTTGAATTCCACCACTGTTTTTGACTCCACAACCTCCTCCGGAAGGCTGTTCCATGCATCCACAACCCTCTCTGTGAAAAAATACTTCCTTAAATTACCTCTGAGCCGCCCCTCTATCTTCAAATTGTGCCCCCTTGTTCTTGCCTCTTTTTGACACTGTAACCCCCCTTTCTTCCCACTAGTGGCCCACACAATGCATTAGGAATATCTTCACAATGTACACTTACCCCCAGGACTGGCTCCGTCGACTGGACCCCGGGGAGCCCCTACAAAACAAGATGATACAGTACAAAAACCACAGTACAATACTTTAACATAAACGAATACCTCAGCCAGTGTAACTTTGCTGAAACCAACAAATCTGATATATTTAAGGAGCTGTAACAAGGAAGGGGGAAATCAGGTTAATTAGGTTAAACACATTAATAATCACAGTACTGTGCGCATATTCAGAGTCCCAAATTGTCACTTTCACTGGGTACCCAGGATGGGGGTGCTAGCCAGGATCGGTTGCAGCTGATTGGGGCCCTGTGATGGAAAAACACTGGCATAATACCCAAATTGTAATCCGGAGCCAGTTGGCTAAGTTTGTGAAGAAATGAAAAAAAAAAAACAACAATTAGATGACACACTTGCAATTTGATAAACAGATGGCAGGGAGCTACCCTGCTTTGTCACAAACTCAGTGCTGGGAACTGGATGGAAGGCAGATTGTCCTGGATTGCCAGGAGGAGCAGATCATGTGGACAAGGTCCTTGTGACTGGACCCCACTGCAGTTTAGAGCAAATGGATGTAGTCTGGATTAAGCTGGGGTTTACTTCCAGCTTCATGCACTCTATTTACTGTACAGGGGATTTGAAACGCGATTCCCCACAAGCACTACACACATTTATATGTAAAAGGAAAGTACTATACCAGGCAGGCTGCTTCTCTATCCCGATAGCAATTACTGCACAATACCCAGAAGAACACACAGCAGATTCAGTTCCTGACAGACCGAGCGAGATTCAGCAATTTCTCCAGTCTTCTACAGGGTGAGCCTGGTTTCTACTCTTCAGATCTCCTTGATTCTCTTCACAGGTTGGTTTCAGTCCGAACAGGCGCTTGCACAAACTGCAGACTGAAACTTAGGGTCTTACACGAGATCCCCCTGCTAAAACTACACACCGAAGAAGCACACAGCTCCCTGTCTCTTCATAGACCAAACTGATCTGATCTTTCCAGTAGACAGAGCCGGGCATTTCCTTTGAGTTCCTCCCAATTCAGTTGGCTGGTTTGGCTGTCACTCACAGTAAACTCCCCCTGTTGGCAGAAAAAAGGCGCCGAAGTCAAAACTACATTTCCCAGAGTCATTGCCTTTACAATCCCCTTACAGCAGGCTCCAGAGGAGAGTCCAAGTTCTGATTCGCCAAGAGCAGGCTCCATTTTAAAGGATCCCCACCATGATTGTTCCAATTCAGCAGTTCAGAACCAAGATGAGGGAGCTTGCTCTGCACTGTCCTTGCTACAAGAAAGCAGGTTAAATCAAACTGCATTTTCATTATTACTCTTAACAGCTTACAAGCAAACAATTACATCTTTGAAGAGTGCTCCTTCTGCCCACTTAGTGATGGCAGAAAAGGAGCGATTTGGCAGTAGCTCAAGTGGGACTCAAGCAGGAAAACACACAGTCCCCCCATACAAACTAATTATGTCTGCAAGCAGACAGCTCTTAAAGAGACAGTACCAGAGGCTCTAAAAGCACTCACAGGTAAACGGCTTAAATGCCAAACACCATTCTGGCTTGGAGCATTCAAGCAAGCTCCTGGAAGACTTTTTTGGGAACCCCCATTTGCAGGGGAGTTACACCCTTCTGGCCTGGGAAAGCTTGGCGTCCACGTCAAGCAAGTACCCCCATAAGTTTTAATACACCCATATACATTTATATCAGTATCACATTAGGCTTATACATGTAATCATCAGTCAATATATCACTTTACCAGAAACACATTTCTGAAACTTTGCAGTATGTCACTCTTTACATAGTATTACACACACATTGTACCATAACTCAGGTTATTGCCTCTTGTACACGAAACCTAAAGAGAGGGGGGCCCTTCCCTATCATCTACCTTGGGGCTGGATGAGGCAGGGGCACCATACCTAGAGGGCAACACAAGTAACTTGGAGTTAGCACTGATGTTCAGTTTGGGCAATGAGCTCGGGGACACATACACTCCTTTATGGACAACATTGAGAGGCAAGTCCACGGGCCTCCCAGGGGAATCATAACTGAGGTGCACCACAGGCTTTACAGCTTGACCAGTCTTTCTAGGGGAACTGTTACAGTCTCTGCACTCTAAGCCTCATTTTCAGCATTGTCCTCACTTGTCAGGGGAGTCTCCAATGGGGTAGAGAGGCTAGAGCTTGGGGCGCGTTCAGCTCCAGGAGTTACAATCTCTGAATCCACAACACTTGGCTCACATGGAGAGCTTTCTGACACTGAGAGTGAACTATCAGGGCACTCAACTCACTCTTCTTGTTCTGGTATGTCACCAGTCTATTCCAGTCCATCATTTTCCTCCTCTGAAAGCTCAAACAGTTCAACCATACACAATGATTCCATATCATCTGACTTAATGCTTTGCACTTCACTTTCTGGGAGCATTGGCTCCAGGGACAAAGCTGGGGGCTTGGACAGTCCAGAAGGACGAGCTTCATCTCCAGAATTGACTAGGGGATTGCCCCGAAACAATTGACTCAGTTCGTAAGAAGGGTAGTATTCAAAACCGCACTCACTTTCCTCTGACATGGACTGACAGTCATGTTCAACTGGGACTTGTGGAGGGGAACACTTTAACTCAGCTTCTGTAGGTGCAGACTTTCTTGATTTTTTCTTAGCAGCAGCTCTAGTCACTGGTCCAGAGGGGGCATTTTCTGGGGGCTCAGACTCAATCAAGATTTGTCCAATGGGCAGTAATTTATTTCTATGCATTGTTTTAACATCTTTTGAATTATTCTGAGGCATTACTTTGTACACAGGCAGATCATCTAGTTTGCCCACTACAATGTGCGGGAGATGGTGCCATCTGTCAGCAATCTTGTGTTTGCCATGCAGTCCCAGATTTCTTAGCAATACCGATCTCCTCCTGGAGTTCCTGTAAGCTTTCACCTTTTATCATACCTTTCTTTGTTGGCCAGATTTCTTTGGCAGCCATGGTTTGAGCCAGTTGGTTTGCATGATTTAGCTGGGCCTTTAGCTTTGCACATACTGTAAATAGTTGTCAGCTCGAACCCCATCAGGAGAGACCCAAGCACACATCTACCAGCAGTTGAGCTTCTCTCCAAACATGGCAGTAGGGGACAACCCCAGTGGCATCACTTTTGGTGCAGTTGTAGGCATGTACCAGGGTGCTAATTTGTTGGCTCCATCTGAAAACTCTCCTTTGGGTGAAGAGTGCCTAGCATCTCTAGCAGGTCACGGTTAAAAGCCCCGTTCAGGCTATGGGTCTGGGGTGGTAAGGTGGTACTGGACTCACACTCCCCACAGAGAAAGCATCTCTTTGATCAGACAACTCTCAAGTCTCTTCCTTGATCAAGAATGGATTCTTTGTGGAGCCCATAGTGAACAAAAAGTTTTCTACAAGTACTTTTGCCACAGTGGATGCCTTCTGGTCCTGGTAGGAAAGCTTGGCATATCTCAGAAATGGTCAGTACCACCAGCACATTACTAATATTTCTTTGATCTGACTCCAAACTCAGAAAATCAATACAGACCAGCTCCATGGGTGCACTAGTGGTGATGTTAACAAGGGGGGCAGCCCTCTGGGGCAAAGCTTTTCTCTGTAAGCAGCGACTACAAATTCGAATATGTTGCTCCGCATCAGCCCCCATCTTAGGCCAATAGAATTTGGATCTTACCAAGTCAAGTGTTCTGTCTATATCAAGGTGCCCCATGTGGTTGTGTAAGGACCTCAGCACTGAGTCTCGAAAAGCAGTGGGCAGCACTAGTTGTTGTTTGTCTACCTGTCCCCGTCTGTCTACTGTTTCTCTGTATAACAGTCTATTGATCAGTTTCAACTTAGGACCTTCTTTGTATAACAATGCAGTTCTCAAATCAGTGGAACGTAATTTGGACACATCTTTCCCTGCATAGAGGGCTTCTAAAGCTGATTTAGGGACTGAGCCCGCCGAATACTGTCATTGTCCAGCTGAGGCAGTGCACCAATGTCTATTGCAGAAAAGTGGCAATAAGCAGCAGGTATGCAATTCTCAGAAGGTCCCAAACAATCCACCATACAATCCACTGCATCTGTGGACATTTGCTCCTCACTGTCAAACTTCTGGCAGAGTGCTCGAATATCAGGTTCTGACAGTCTGACCCAGTCATTCTGGGGAACAGGCCTCCAGGAGAGAGCATCAGCATCTATGTGGTTCAGGCCTGCTCTGTATTGAACAGCATAGTCGTATGTAGATAATGCAGAAAGCCACCTATGGCCAGTGGCATCCAATTTAGCTGAAGTCTGCACATAGGTTAAAGGATTATTGTCAGTTTTTACCAGTATCTTAGCCCCATACAAGTACTCGTGGAATTGGTCAACAATGGCCCACTTCAAAGTTAGGAATTCTAACTTATGTACAGGATAGTTCTTTTCGGATGGGGTCAGGCTTCTGCTGGCAAAGGCCACTGGTCTCAGGCCATTCTCGTGCTCTTGGTACAACACAGCCCCCAACCCTTGCAAGCTAGCATCAGTGTGCAGGACATAAGGTTTTGTTAGACCAGCATAGGCCAACACTGGAGCGTGGGTAAGTTGATATATGATCTCATGAAAAGTAGTCTCACAATCAGGAGTCCAGCGGGCCCCAAATACTTCACTTGGACGACAATACACTCTTTCAGTCTCGAGGGACACTGACTTTTTGTATCTTTTGTGGGTTGGGGGATACCCTTGAGTAAGGTTAAGTAAAGGGCGGATCACTCTTAACAATAATAATAAAATAATATAATGATAATTTTATTTATAAAGCGCCTTTCAGTGTATCAAGGCGCTGAACATTTTAGGATCATAAATTCAAATTTCAAATACAAATCTACAAAACATGTATAAAAATATACCATAATAACATCAGATATTAGAACATAATAAATTATAATAAAAATACAGTCATACTAAAATTAGCTTAGTTATCCAAGAAGGCCATTTGCCATAAGTATGTTTTCAAATCTTTCTTAAATATCTCCATGGAGGTGCACTCCCATAACCGGCGTGGTAGAGAATTCCAAAGAGTGGGTGCAGCGTGAGAGAATGCTCTGCTGCCTGAAGATTTTAGACTCACTCTTGGAATCTCTAACAACCCCACGTTGGCCGAACAGAGTGATCGGCCAGGGCAATAAGGCACCAGAAGTTCTTTCAGATAGGTTGGACCCTGATTGTGAAGGGCTTTAAAAGTCAATAAAATTACTTTAAAGGTGATCCGCCACAGTATAGGGAGCCAGTACAGTTCACGCGGCACCGGAGTAATATGACAGGACCTACTTGTCCCAGTCAAAACCCGGGCTGCAGCGTCCTGTACCTGCTGTAGGTGATGGATTTCTACCCCAGAAAGCCCAAAGAAAAGGGTGTTGCAGTAGTCTAAGCGTGAGGACACAAAGGCGTGGACCAACGTTGGCAAAGAGTCAGACGGAACAAGGTGCCTAACCCTGGCAATATTCCTAAGATGGTAAAAGGAAGTCCTGACAACGGCCGACACTTGAGATTGAAGAGTCAGCCTGTCGTCTAGGACAACCCCAAGGCTAAGCACCAGTTCGGAGGTCGGGAGTGACACGCCGCCAAGAAAAATTCCAGAAGGCGCGCCAATATGCGACCTCTCAATCTGACCACCCGGGTCCACCACCATAACCTCTGTCTTTTCCGAGTTCAATTTTAGCCAACTAGAATCCATCCAACCTTGGATTTCCACCAGACGGTTGTTAAACACCGAGAGAGCTCCATCCTGGTCGGGTGCAAAAGACAGGTATAGCTGGATATCATCTACATAGCAGTGAAACCTCAGCCCATACCGTCTTATAATGTCTCCGAAGGGCAGCATATACACTGAAAATAACATAGGTGACAGCACAGAACCCTGAGGCACTCCACACAACAAAGAGATTGGGCCAGAGGAAAAAATTCCCGACACAACTCTTTGTGATCTCCCAGTGAGGAATGAAGTGAACCATTGAAGAATGGTTCCCGACATTCCACAAATTCGCCTCAGGCGTGCTAACAACACCATGTGATCCACAATGTCAAAAGCTGACGAGAGATCAAGGAGAACCAGAATGGAGCGTCTCTTCTGATCCCTCGCCCTCAGAAGATCATTAAGCACCCGAACCAGCGCAGTCTCGGTGCTATGTCTTTTACGGAAACCAGATTGGAAGGATTCGTAGATACTATGGATGGTTAGATGGTCATCCAATTGGGCTGCCAAAACCTTCTCAATAACCTTCCCAATAAGGGGAAGGTTAGAGATAGGTCTGTAGCTGGAAAAACAGTCTGGGTCCAAGGAAGCTTTCTTCAAGAAAGGAAGCTTTGTTCAAGAGAGGTGTCACCACCACCTCTTTCAGGGAGCTAGGAAACTCACCTGACAATAAGGAGCATCAGACTATTTGCACCAGGACCGGACCAATGATATCAGAACAACCCAAAATTAGGGTAGTCGGTCCAGGGTCCAAACTACAGCTTGTGGGACGCACACTATGGATGATTCTCATAATATCCACGAACTCAGGTTGACAAAAGGAACTCCAAGAGAACTGAGGCACTGTGATCTCGCACTGTTCTACAACATCACCCTTAGAAGTTGCCGGACACAAGTCCGCCCTGATGTCAGCCACTTTAGCTGCAAAGTAATGAGCGAGCTCCTCGCACCCTACTTGCTAAAAGGCTTTTCGAACTTGCAGACAGGCTAGGTTGCACAGTCTGTCTACAGTTCGAAACAGCTGAGCTGGTCGATTCTGAGCAACTGCAATCTCCCTGGACAGGAATTCTGCCTTCTTATGGGTGATTGCAGATTGATAGATAGAATAATGTTCTATCAATCTAAGGCGGTCGGCTTCAAGGGCGGACTTGTGCCAACAACGCTCTAATCTTCGCCCCTGTCTCCGCATCTCCCTCAGTGTCCCATCAAACCAAGGGGACCTGGGGTGAAGTGATAAGGGGCGCTCACGAACAGGAGCAATAAGATCCAGGGCAACCGTGACGGCCTCATTATAGGCCGACACCAGGGCCTCTGGATTACCGCTCACCAACACGGGGGATGATAGGTCAAGGACCGCCGCTAGGCCTTGTGTAGTAATATTCCGTAATGGGCGGTACCTGACCATCTCCACAGGGGAAGGCCTTCTAAGGGGGGGTGCAAAAATTGAACCTCACGGTGTAGTGGTCAGACCAGGTGACTGGTTCCACCCCTACGTCAGATGCATCAATCCCTAGAAGGAAGACTAAGTCCAGAGAGTGTCCAGATTTAGGCGTAGCAGCGGAAACTACCTGTGTAAGGTCCAAAGAAGACATTAATTGGAGGAAGTGATTACCAAGTTGTGAGAGTTCATCGTTGACCCAGGCATTGAAGTAACCCAGAACCATCAATCTGGGTGACTCAAATGACATGTTGACGAGGAAGTCTGCTACTTCCTGTAAGAAGCGTTTCCCATCGCTGGATGGACGGTAGATGAGAATGATTTGAACACTCTTGAATAGTCCTTGATGAAACGCCGATAATAACCACAGAATCCCAGGAATCTTTGCAGTTCTTTTAGGTTTTTGGGATGTGGCCAGGTGGTGAAGGCCTCAACTTTACTTGGGTTGGTCTCTATTCCCTCGGTGGATACTATGTGTCCCACTTACTTTACAGATGTTTGAAAGAATTGACACTTATCAATGGACAGTTTAAGGCCAAAGTCTTCCAGTCGGTCCAACACCTTGAATAATCTGCTCTCATGTTCCTCCAGTGAGCTGCCAAACACAATAACATCATCTAGGTATACCAGGCAGTCTAGTAAGTTCATGTCCCCCACTGCACGCTCCATCAATCTTTGAAAAGTGGCAGGGGCGTCTGAAATCCCTTGAAGCATCCTCATGAATTCATAGAAGCCAAGCGGACAGATAAAGGCTGCCTTCTCACGGTCCTCGTGGGCCATTGGGATCTGGTAGTACCCACTGCGAAGATCCAGCACAGAGAACCACTTGCTCCCGTTTAGACAGTCCAAAGCATCCTGAGTGCGGGACATAGTGTACTAATTGGGGATAGTCCGCCAGTTTAAAGTGCGATAATCCACACACATCCTTACTGTCCCGTTCTTTTTTCTCACTACCACAATGGGGGAAGCATAGGGGCCTCTCGATTCTTGTATTACACCAGCAGCTAGCATCTCTTGCAGATGCCATCTCACATCATCTATGTCAGCAGGTGCCAGGCGTCGAGACCTCTCATGAAATGGCCTTTCATCATGCAGCTGGATATGGTGCTCAGCTCCTTGCATGCATTCTACGTCCCAGTCCTTTAAACACCTGGTCTCTCTGGGCAAGCTTCTCACTGATCCTCACTTTCCATTCAGCTGGCAATGGGGAGTCACTGAAATCAAACAAGTCAGGCGTTATTCTGTCATTCTTCCCCAAACTCTTGCTACTGGGTAGCACTGCAGTTTCTGCACAATGCACATTAGCCAGGGTGCAATCTCTATTTACTCGATTCTCTCTGTCAGACACATTATGAACTTGAACCATTACCCTTCTGGCATAAGCATGGGCTCTAGCAGGCAAAATACTAGGCTTGACCAGCAGACCCTCCGGCAATTTTCCATCGCCTGGTGCATCCAACATTAATATTTTATTCTTGACATCCTTTCTGATACGGACCTCTCCCTGTAAGGTAGACTGGGCATTTGGTGCCAGGATCAGATACTCAGGATCCTTTTTCCAGACAATTCCAACCGGTTTCTCTGGTTCTACTTTTTCAACATCTCTCTGTGCCTCATAGGCCTTCTTAATCAAGGCCAGAATTCTTAAACCTCTACCAGCCCTTGACCCCTGTTTTTCATAACACAACTGTGCCAGCCATCCAAACATATGTGCATTAGTCCCAATTAGTAGACGAACTCCATCATACAGTCCAGTGGGGGGACACACTAAGGCCAGGGTCTCTACTTGCTCGGCCACTCCAGCCACAGAGGTGGGAAATGACAGCCAAATTCGGATATATCCAGAGTAGGGGTAGGCCTTCTCACTTAACCCCCAGACATGCAACCCCTCCAATGGTTGTAAGGGTACATCATGCAAATGCTTCTGATACCAGTCTTGGAACATAATTGTCACTTGGGAGCCACTGTCTAATATAGCTCTTGTAGACACTCCATTCAACTTTACAGTCCTTTCCATGGAGGGACCCACTATTCTGGACCAGTCTGGAGAGGCGGTATCGGAGGCCTGGGCAACTGGCCTTGCCACAAAGGGATGTGAGTTAGCATTTTTGGGGCCCTCACTGGGATCATTGTGTGCACCTCTTAACCGCTGATTTGTTCTCCGAAGCTCTCCTTGTAGCCTATATGCAACTTTGCCTGTGTCTTTTGGGGACAGGCCTTCTCTCTTCATGTGCCCACCCTTCCCACAATTATAACAAAACATACTTTCTGGAGTTTCAGCAGGCTGAGGCATCACACTGGGAGCCAGGGCGGGGGTACTACTAAGTGGAAACCTTGGTGCCATCTCTGTCTGCGGCGTGGTAAGCATTTGGAGACATCTCGTCAATTTCCCCACTTCCATGGTCAAGACATCGAGTTTGAGCTGTTGTCAGCAGGAGATGCATGGGTGGATACCCCCAACCCGATAGCAGATGCAGTCAGATGAGGGTCGGGGCCTGTACTTGCAGGAGCGGCCTTCATAAAGAGACTGTTTTTTATTTCCCCAAACTCTCTCAACAGTTCGCCCCATTGTGGCATATCTTTTTCCTTCTCAGAGCACTCATTAACTGCCAACCTCTGCCCCTGAACTTCACTTGATGGGTCACCTTCAGTCACTCGGGTCGTAGCCGCAGCTATTGGTGCAAGTCCCTCCTGAGGTCATCTTTTCTCAACTCCTCGAATTTCTCTCATTAGCTCATCATAGGAGGGTGGGGATTCCAGCCAATTTGCCAGGTGTAACTGAAGCAGCAGCAGTTCTGAGAAGGGGGCAGACTTAAGGATCCTGTAGAGCCTGGTTCAGTCCAGTTCAATCGCTTGCAAGCTACCCTTTCTGAGGCATTCTTGCAACAATTTTTCCAACCGAGATACATACACAGACCACAACTCCCCTTGGTACTGTTGTGCATTTCTTGCTCTCCACCACAGGTCCTCATCAGAATCTGGGCTCCCATACACATTCTCCAAGGCCTCAAGATAGTCCTGTGCAGTTGTTTCAGGGTTACTGGCCCGTTTAGCATGGATGGTAGCCAGGGCAGGACCTTGGAGGCTCTCACTAGCCCTCTTTCGCTTTTCGGCTTCCAAGCATTGCCATTCTAGCACTTGAGGGGCAACATAGTCTATCCAGGTCTCCCAGTCATCCTCCCCTTGGTGGGTGGGGAGGGTGCCAGAGAAGATCCTCAACCTTCGGTAAAAGTCGTGACTAATGGCAGGTGCAGAAACAGGAGCCTGCATTGGTTCAGCCACCATTACGGGTACTGGAGCGGGAGAGGGTGTTGGGGGAGGAACACCCCCAGGTGGCAAGAATAGTTTCTTCAAGTCCTCCACAGTTTTCCCTTCCCCCAGCAACCATTTAGCAAATTTCTCCTCAAAAGTTTCAGAGAGTGGGGGGGCTCATCCCCCCCCCCCCGGGACTTTACTGTCCTTAGATATCACTCTCCAGGCAGTAAGGGCTCCATCTGGGGTAATAGTCTAGGGCACTTTGGCGCTATCTATGGGATCCTTGAACTCTACTAGGGTCAGGAAAGTGTGGGTGAGCAGATTAGCATGTTGACCCACCACAAACAAGGTTTTGTAAACTTTCCACCTTGGAAAGTACTCCCTGTACAGTGTCCGTATTGGTACCCAGAGGGATGTCCAGGATAAGCATAGCATTTTGGGGGTCGATCTCCTCCCCAGTATACCACTCCACCAACCGGTGCACAGCCACTTCTGTCGGGGTACCCATTTATTTATTTTTTTTTTTCTTAACAGTGGTTTGTAAATATGGCCACTAGAGGACACACAATCCCAGTGGTGAGCCTCCAAGATGTAACCCCTAGGTGGTGCTATCCCAAGGGTTACTACCCCTGCCTGCTTAACTACTAACAGGTTGAGGGGCCTAGGTCCAATGGCGGGTGCCTCCACCCAGAGGTCAGGGTTTGCAGTAGTTAAACTAACTTGGTCACAGCCCTCTGGGACACTGTAATACCCCTTTCTTCCCACTAGTGACCCACACAATGCATTAGGAATATCTTCACAATGTACACTTACCCCAAGGACTGGCTCCGTTGACTGGACCCCAGGGACCCCCTGCAAAACAAAATGATACAGTGCAAAAACCACAGTACAATACTTTAACATAAACGAATACCTCAGCCAGTGTGACTTTGCTGAAACCAACAGATCTGATTTATTTAGGAGCTGTAACAAGGAAGGAAATCAGGTTAATTGCATTAAACACATTAATAATCACAGTACTGTGCGCATATTCAGAGTCCCAAATTGTCACTTTCACTGGGTACCCAGGATGGGGGGGGGGGGAGGCTAGCCAGGATCGGTTGCAGCTGGTTGGGGCCCTGTGATGGAAAAACACTGGCACAATACCCAAATTGTAATCCAGAGCAGGTTGGCTCAGTTCATGGAGAAATTAAAAAAAAACAACAATTAGATGACACACTTGCAATTCGATAAACAGACGGCGAGGAGCTACCCTGCTTTGTACTCACAAACTCAATGCTGGGAACTGAACTCCAAGACGCCATGTGCTCAGCAAGGAAAGAGCTGGGTACAGGCTAAAGGGGTTGCTAATCCCTGCTCCATACAAAACTGAAAAACCAAAGAAAGTCCTGCACTCCAAGTGCCATTGAAACCCAGAACAATATTTGTATTCAATCCAAGGCTTTATTTTAAGGGTTTCAACCATAACAAAGCGTTTAGCTCCTACGGGCAGCAAACCCACAACCAAATTTCCTCCCCAGCACTTCGACCAATAGAATGGTCTTCCTCAGGGGGTGGAGGATGTATGCTTATCCCTTCCTTAAATAGCCATTCCAATTTTGGTGCCCCTATAGCTTGGGAGCAGAATAACAACTTAATTTAGTTAACCACAGTTAAGTGGCCCAGGGGGGATCTGGATCATGCAAACAATTTTTTTTTTACTAAATTCATTATTTCAAATAGTAATTTTTCTTCTTCACATTCTATTTCTAACATAGACTATGTAGCAACACAACATAAAATAATATTTATATGTAATAAAAGAGAAAATAGAAAAAATATATATTTTTAACAACAGAGCTAAATTCAAATAGAGGATTGTTATGTATTCAGATTATACAATAATTTTGAATCAATTTATCATTAGTAACCACACAATATCCAAAGCATTTATAGATTTAATTTCTCTTTTTTGGATCCTACCACCAGGTATCCGCCCTGGTCACAGACCCCAAGGTCTTCCTCCTATACCGACTGTATCCCCCGGTCACCCCTGGCTTACCCCCCAGAGGATAGGGCCGCGGAGCTGGCACCCCATATTCCAGTCCGTGGTCCTAGTAACTGGTTGGGGGATCGGCGACACAGGAAGGAAGCCCCCAGGGAGGGCTTCATAGAGGTGTAGGTCCTATTTATTTTTTTTTTTTTTAGTTGTATAGTGTAGCCCTCTGGAGAGCTGGATGTGCAATGACGTCCGCGCACTTACGTGCAGACGTCTGCAGGCTTCTTCCCCCTGTCAGATGCGCTCGCTGTCATACACCCAACCTCCGCTGGGCGTCACTGCAGCGCCGCATGTAGCCCTCACCCACCCGAAGGAAGGAGGCTGTCATGGGGACGCTCAATCCTTCCTTCCCCCTACCAGCCCCGGCCGCGAGTCCGTTCCCGAACCCGGCGCGGAAGTGGTGCCAGGTGTGGTGTCCAGCGCCTCAACCCTCAGTGCCACCGGGCCGGCAGATTTCATTTCTAAATGGTTGTATCTTACTTAGAGTCAAAATGCAAATTGTCCAAACAATGGAACCAATCCAGGCAGTGATCACTCCCTTATTATTTTCAACAATAGCTTTCTTGTAGGGGGATCCATCATCCAAGGGTTAACCATTTCTGAATCTTAGATAGATTAACCACAGTTAATGTTTCTTCATGTTGCTCCTCAATTCTCGATGACGACCTTCCTTTTCTGCCCCTCCTTGTCCTCCGTTTTTTGAACCCTTCTTATTGTGTTTATTTCTTCCCTTCTTGATTATAGCTTCTTGTGGTGTTGCAGTAGTTTCAGAGACTTCCACCAGATCACTCGTTTCAGCCCTCGATGCGCTTATATTCTCCGCAGCTGTTTCTTCAATTGTTACTCATTTCCTAATTTTGGAGCGCCCTCTGTTATATGAACGAGCATTCCGAGGCCAGAATAGAATGTGTCCACGTAGATAATCACCCGCATCCCTTTCTAATTTAGCTTGTTTCTTCTTAATCAGTTCTTGTTCATGCTTGTCAAGTTTAATTTTTAATTTCTCAGCAAGTGGCTTGAACTCAGGATGTTGATTTAATTTATTAACTTCCTGCCGAATAATTTCAATTTCATGTCTTACAGTCTCATATTTTTCATTATCCTCAGCAATAATGAGTTCAATAAATGTACATGAGCACAGAGCTGCTGCTTTCTCCCATTCTGCGCACCGTTTAAAATTATCCAAACCACAAGATGGTATTTTATTGATACGAAGACCCCTTGGAACTTGAGCTTTCTCTAAGTAGGTCTCAAGGGTGATGATGTTATAAGTAATATTCAGTTCAATAATGCTTTGCTTTTCTAATGCATTAAAGAGTTTTCTAATATTCTGCTTCTCTAATAGCTCTGTTGTTAAAAATATATATTTTTTCTATTTTCTCTTTTTTTACGTATAAATATTATTTATGTTGTGTTGCTACATAGTCTATGTTAGAAATAGAATGTGAAGAAGAAAAATTACTATTTGAAATAATGAATTTAATAAAAAAAATTGTTTTCATAGTCCAGATCCCTCCATGGCCACTTAATTGTGGTTAACTAAATTAAGTTGTTATTCTGCTCCCAAACTATAGGGGCACTAAAATTGGAATGACTATTTAAGGAAGGGATAATCATACATCCTCCACCCCCTAAGGAAGACCATTCTATTGGTCGAAGCACTGGGGAGGAAATTTTATTGTGGGTTTGCTGCCTGTAAGAGCTAAACGCTTTGTTATGGTTGAAACCCTTAAAATAAAGCCTTGGATTGAATGAAAATATTGTTCTGGGTTTCAATGGCACTTGGAGTGCAGGACTTTCTTTGGTTTTTCAATGCTGGGAACTGGATGGAAGGCAGATTGTCCTGGATTGCCAGGAGGAGCAGACCATGTGGACAAGGTCCTTGTGACTGGACCCCACTGCAGTTTAGAGCAAATGGATGTAGTCTGGATTAAGCTGGGGTTTACTTCCAGCTTCATGCACTCTATTCACTGTACAGGGGATTTGAAACGTGATTCCCCACAAGCACTACACACATTTATATGTAAAAGGAAAGTACTATACCAGGCAGGCTGCTTCTCTATCCCAATCACAATTACTGCACAATACCTGGGAGAACACACAGCAGATTCAGTTCCTGACAGACCGAGTGCGATTCAGCAATTTCTCCAGTCTTCTACTCTTCAGATCTCCTTGATTCTCTTCACAGGTTGGTATCAGTCCGAACAGGCGCTTGCACAAACTGCAGACCGAAACTTAGGGCCTTACACGAGATCTCCGTGCTAAAACTACACACTGAAGAAGCATACAGCTCCCTGTCTCTTCACAGCCCAAACTGATCTGATCTTTCCAGTAGACAGAGCCGGGCATTTCCTTTGAGTTCCTCCCAGTTCAGTTGGCTGGTTTGGCTCTCACTCACAGTAAACTCCCTCTGTTGGTGGAAAAAAGGCACCGAAGTCAAAACTACATTTCCCAGAGTCACTGCCCTTACAATTCCCTTACAGCAGGCTCCAGAGGAGAGTCCAAGTTCTGATTCGATCAGGAGCAGGCTCCATTTTAAAGGATCCCCACCATGATTGGTCCAATTCAGCAGTTCAGAACCAACATGAGGGAGCTACTCTGCACTGTCCTTGCTACAAGAAAGCAGGTTAAATCAAACTGCATTTTCATTATTACTCTAACAGCTTACAAGCAAACAATTACATCTTTGAAGAGTGCTCCTTCTGCCCACTTAGTGATAGCAGAAACGAAGCGATTTGGCAGTAGCTCGAACGGGACTCAAGCAGGAAAACACACAGTCCCCCCATACAAACTAATTATGTCTGCAAGCAGACAGCTCTTAAAGAGACAGTACCAGAGGCTCTAAAAGCACTCACAGATAAACGGCTTAAACGCCAAACACCATTCAGGCTTGGAGCATTCAAGCAAGCTCCTGGAAGACTTTTTTGGGAACCCACATTTGCAGGGGGCGGTTACAACTCCAACATGGAAGGGTCCTAATGTTTGATTTTTTGCTGTACTCAGAAAGATTTATAATCATTATCATCTACGGCCCACAAACCAAAGCACTCAGAGCAGCTTTGTTCGCGCAGATACAACCTTACTTGTTTACTTCAAGATTGTTGATCTGGGCTGGGGACTTTAAATGTGAGGTGGACAAATCAGACAGAGGTTTAAAAACAGATAAACACTTCTGCGATACTACTGCCCTAAACAGTATGGGCCAGATATTCAAAGCTTTGCGTCGGGCAAAACCGTTTGCGTAGGTTTAGCGTGGGATTAGCGCGGGTCTGCTATATTCAAAAGGCCAAATAGCATGGGCAAACTGCATTAGCGCCGGGCAAAATTATAATGTATGCAAGGGGCAAACTGACATGAATACAGGCGCAATGCTATATTCAGCGGCTAGCCAGCGGCTATGGTTTAGCGCACCTAGCTGACACTTAGCTGGCACATTACCACCAGGAAAGCTTGTCTTAATCCTGGGCAAGCAGCCTTGCGCGACACTGTGGCTTTGTGCGGTGTTTGCATGGGTTTAGTGAGGGTTTAGCGTGACCCTAACAAATAAATATGACACATAGATAAAGCCAAACATAGAGGAAGCATGCTGCTAACTGATGGCATCACAATGATGCCATCATCTGCCACCAGTCCCAGCCATGCCAGGCAGTAAGTGGTGACCCTGCCACCAGTGGACAGCACGGCAGTGTGGCCATACAGCACACACCTGCAGACCGCACTGCCGTGGACACCAACAGATGCCAGCACACACATGCAGCACTGTGGGCATGGAGGATGTTGAGGGGAGCATGTATGGGTGGTGAGGCTGTGCTACAGACCAGGTGTGGCCACAAGGCTGGGACACATCATGCAGTGTACATGGGCCAGTATTGGGAATACCCCAACACCAGTGTGCCTTTCAGATGATATATCCCCGGCCACATATCTCACAGCTGTACAACTGCCATGCCACACAAAGCCAGGAATGTACATGTCACTGTGAGCATCCACGCCACAGGTGCAGCATCTGTGGGTCACACAACAACGTAACAGTAATGTCCAGTGTCAGTAAACACCCGGAGTTTGGGCCTCTCACTGTGTATAGTGCAGTCATCATCACTGCCCTACACACCATAGGCATTGCTGTGTCCACACACTACTGGCCCCCCTTGCTACTGTAGTTGCTGCTGTGCACTGTAGCATGCCCTACAGTGTGACAGTTGCATGCAGCACCACCACCACCACCTGTGCCTATGCTGCCCTGTCCCCTGGGGTACAATATGCTATGCTATGCTGTACTGTTTACATGTAGCCTGCAGCTATCATCGTGCACTGCTAGACTGACCTACAGGTGGAGCTGCGGTTGGACCTGGTCAGCCCCTGTACTTCCAGACTGACCTACAGGTGGCTCTGTGGGAGCCTGCAGTAACGCTGGGCACACTGCATGCAAATCAGGGTATAATGAGATGCTAATCCGGTTGTTTGCCCAGAGACTACCTAACTTTGCATGACACTTTTGAATATGGCACATTTTAGCTCCGGGCAAACGTGTTTGCTCCGGGCTAACTGCTTAGCTCCACGCTAATGTGTTAGCACGGCGCTAACGGTACGAGGAATATTATACAGTTTTGATCACTGTTCTTTCACATCTGCTGCTTCCTGCAGCTGTACTGAGTCCATGCATTTGCTGGCACACACATTGGCCACGTAGCTCGTCTGTACCTGCCCTCATGTTGCTGTGTACTGTGTTGTTGTTGTGGTTTGCACTTCCTGGTTGCTTTATTCAGTGCTGTCTTATTCCAGGGCAATGTTTGCCCTGCACTCCCAGCCCAGTTTGCCTGGCCTCATTACCATGCTATATTCGGAAGCTGTTTGCCCTGGGCTGTTCCGTTTGAATATAGCTTGCTCTGTGCTCTGGGCTAAGTTTGCCCGCCGGGCAGTGCTAATTTTGGCCCGGGGCAAAGTTTTGAATATCTGGCCCTATATGTGCTAACACCAAATTAATAGACTCTTATAGGCATATTTTTTCTTCAGGGGCAACACCTACTTCAGATGTCAACTATCTACTAGGATAGATTTTATATTCATTTCAGCCATCCTGATCATCTCAAAAATAAAAGTTCAAGCTTGGGAATTTACAGACCATAGATCAGTCATAATAATAATAATAATAATATGTTTATTTATGTAGTGCAATTCAGGCATCAAAGTGCTTTACATACAAAACATCATAAAACAATTCAGTAAAATCACATAAATACATCAGCTTCAATTAAAATTCCCAATTCTTAAAACTTCAGATATTAAAAGCCTGTTTAAATAGATGTGTTTTTAAACTGGTCTTGAAACTCTCCACTGTCCTGCACTATCTAATCTGATGAGATAGAGAGTTCCACAGGGATGGCGCCATGAACATAAAAGCCCTGGCACCAGATGTCTTCAATTGCACCCTAGGAATCTCTAACAACCCCATGTCAGTTGAGCGGAGAGGTCGGCCAGGGCTGTAGGGAATCAGGAGCTCTTGCAGGTAACCTGGTCCCAATCTGTATAGGGGTTTATAGGTCAGAAGACTGACCTTAAAGGTGGTCCACCACTGTATAGGCAGCCAGTGCAGATCGTGCAGCACGGTAGTACTATGACTGGTACGTGAAGTCCCAGTCAATAATCGTGCCGCAGTGTTCTGCACCAGCTGCAAGCGGCGGTCATCAGCCCCCGGAAGCCCTAGGTATAGGGAGTTGCAGTAGTCAAGGTGCGAGGTCACAAAGGCATGGATCAACGTGGGCACAAAAGGTGCTTAATTCTGGCGACGTTCCTAAGGTGGTAAAAGGAAGATTTGACGACTAGTATTAACTGTATTACTTAGTATTAACTAGGGGAAGCCCTGAGGAGCAGAAAGAACACATGGAGGTTGAATAATTCAGAGTTAAATAGGGAACGTATCAGAATAGCCTGGAAGAAAGAATGGCGGGCAAGACTTTCAGTAGCTGAAGTTTATGATAATGCTGCCATCTGGTGGGAGGAGACAAAAGTATCATGGAAAGATTTATTTCAGAAAAAAGCCAGAAACACAGTGCAACTGGTAACTATCTCTCATACTTATAATTGAGAGCCCAGTTGCAGAAACTCATCTTGCTCACTGAAACCTGGAGACTGAACTATGGATCCCAAATTATTGAAACAGAAAAGCAGATGTTCAGGATGCAGTATGATAGGGCAAAATCCCTAGAAGAGGAGCTCAGATTCAGGACCAACATGAAGAAAGGATCCTTTTAAGGAGTGTAAGGATAGGATAGACCACTGAATCATCACTAGGATTAAAACTGAGTCAGGACAAATTATCTCCTCTCCTCTCCTGAAGGAATACTAGAACAAGTGAACACATATCTTAGGGAGACGTTTAAGCACACCTCCTGCATCATAGAAGGTAGTTGTATGCTGGAAGGCCTACCACAAATCATTGTAGAAGACAGAACATTTCTAGTTGCACCCATCACTGTAGAAGAGGTAAAAAAAATGCCATAAATGGGCTTAAAATGACTCTACCCCCGGAATTGATGGCATCGGAGCAGAATTTTATAAGACTTTTATTGAAGCTCTTGCTCCAGCCCTTGAGAGTGTCCTTAACTGTATGTTGCAAGAAGGGAATTTGGCAAACTCAATGGATTCAGTTACTTTAATCTTATTATACAAAAAAGGAGAGAATGAAGTTTTACAGAATCAGAAGCCTCTGAGTCTGCTCAACATTGACCTAATGATTTTGAGCAAAATTCTGTTGAGCAAACTAGTGGTCATAGTGGACAAGGTAATCAGTCCTTACCAAACTTGTGCCACACCTAATAGCAGCCAGTATGACAACCTAATCATACTTCGAGAGATGTTTCATAAGGCTGAGAATAAGGACTTACAAGGATACATACTTGGAATAGACCAAGAAGAAGCTTTTGACAAAGTACATCAGTGTCTATGCAAAGTACTTAATGCCTCTGGGATACCGGACAAATTTGTAAACTGGATAAAAATAATGGATGATTATGCCTCCCTCATTCCCAGCATTAATGGACGGTAAGGGAAATAAATGAAAGTAAAAAGAGGGGTGCCCTCTCAGTCCTTTGCTCTATGTATCTTGTATAGAAACTTTTTTTGAGGAGAATAGAGCAATGTCTGCAAATTAAAGGGCTAGCCTTTACTGCAACATCCCCCTCCATCAAGATGCTAGCATACGCAGATGATATGGTGATATCTCCAGACCCCATAACAAAAGAAGATTCACTGATCGAGATCTTTCAAGATTTTACAGGTTGGTCAGGTTCCCAAATTAATTACAACAAGAGTAAATGTGTGGCACTCTGGAATACTCCACTACCTGAAAAAGATATTTGCAGGTATAAAACTATCCAGAGGTGAAATTACTATTCTAGGCATTACATTTGGAGAGGAAGATATGGCTAAACAGAACTGGGAAGCAGGAATGCAGAGATCCAATAGGATGGTAAACATTTGGAAAGGGCAGCAGATTGCAAAAAGAAAAAGAATCTTGTTAATTCTTGTGTATTAGTTATATTTTCCCCTCCTCCACAGTCTCTAGTTGTTGCTCTACACAGTGTTTTCTTTCAGGCCTTGTGGGGCAGCCGGTTAAACCCGGTTAAAAGAGAAGTCACTTACAGGAAGATAAAGGAAGGCGGCTTGGATATGATAAACTCTGGGGCATTCTGTAGTAGTAGTATTTTTTTCACATATAATTTTGGTAATACTCTAAAGCCAGGAGGCAAATATGGAAGGACCAGGTAGCAAGTTGGATGAGTCCCTGTTTAACAGTTTGGGCCCAGAATAAAATCAGGGTCCCTGCATTAGAATCCCTGGGCTTCCTAAGTATGTCCTAGAGCAAATGAGAAATCTGATCACATAGGACATTACCAGTACTTGTTTGCAAGTTAAAGATAGAAAGGGGACATATAAGCACATAATACAGAAAGAGAAAAAGGAAGAGGTTTCCCCAGGAGTCTGTCCACAAGAGAAACTGCAGTTCAATTTGGATATTTTAAGATCAAAAAGGTTACCTGATTTTGCATGGGACTCTGGCTTAGTTTATACGGTAAAATGAACGTGAGAAATAATAACAAGCACAAACAGACTCAGGTTAGGTACTGTTTAAGACAACCATGTATACACATATTAGAAACCCAAGATCACCTATTCCTGGGATGTGAGTATGTAAGACTATTTTGGAGATACCTAGAGAAAGAATGGGAGGAACCTCTATTTTGCAAGCTGACATAATGCAACATTGATATATGGGGAATTTGATGGGGGTTATTGTCCTGAAACATTATACACAGTGTTAGTTGTAGTCAGATATATCTGGCAAGCCTGTTGTGTGTGGGTAACACAGCAAAGACAAGTGGCCCATGTAGAGTTATATAGAAACATAGCATCTCTCTCCAGAAATTATGGGCATTAGATGTCAAGAGATACAAGGATGAGAAACTCAAATTATTATGGATAAACTGTGAAAAATGGGCTAAACCCCCATGAACAAAAGTTGCAACATTAAGAGTTGTTATATATTTTTTTGTGTTTATTTCTTTTTCAGGCTTACCTCTCTGCTGGGGTTGTTCCTATGGATCCCCAAGTCCGGCTCACAGGCGGCACCTGCATCTGACACCTTGCCCAAGCTACATCTCCACTCCCTCACCCTCTAAGGCCATGTCACGGTCCCCAAGGCGAAGGGGTCGGCACCGAGGGAGCTTCCAGGAGCAGCGGATGCAACGCCGTGGCCCGCCATCATGCGCCGAGGGCTTGCTGGTATTTTAGCCACTAAGTCCCCACTCTCAGCACAGTGTGCAATGATGCCAATGATGCCGCAGTGCACTCACATGCACTGCATGTTAGGCATCTGCTGTGCTGGCCCCTTACTATACTCCATGACTCGCCCTAGTCCCCAATCATTGCTAGGAGTCAGCACTTGCATGGGTATCCCACCCACCCTCGCTGGAGGAGGAGGAGAGCAGTCCTTGGGACCCTCGATCCTCCTCTTCCTGGCCAACCCCCAATGGCCCGAGGTCGTTCCCTAACCCTAGTCGCTGGTGTGGTGCAAGGTATGATGTCCAGCACCTTAATCCTCAGTGCCACCGGGCCGGCAAGACCTGTTATTTTTTGAAGGTGTTTTAAATACTGAATTGTATATTCTGGATGGTTTGATTTCTTCCCTTTAATAGGTAAAAAATGTAAGAACAGCATGTATGAATTTATGTTATGTTCAATGAGCGCTATGCATGAAGGCATGGGAAATGCGCATAAATGCGACAGATACACGGTGCGCAGCTGAACGCTGTGCAGGACCGCTGGAACACGCAGCATGCACAAAGAGAAACATGGCCTGCACAGAGGCAGTGGGCGGCACTGCAGAAGGTATGGAACAGAATGTGCAGGCAACGGAGGACGGGCCAAGCTATGCGATCCCGCACCATGACCCCACCATTAAAGGACATCCACGCCACCCAGTGTGCACACACAAATGTGAATGCCGAATGCACAGGAGGTGACGCACGGATGGCGAAACCAAAGGATGGTGCGGAGCAAGCCGCTCACAATGACAGGGAGGGAGAGCAGGAGAAACACAAAGTGGGCCCGGAACACCGAGGTTCCTGTGGTGGTGGGACCGGACAGTTCGGATCCTCGAACATCACCGTGGCACAGGTGGCTGTGATGGTCAATGAAATTAGTGGAAACCACGCCAGGCTATATGGAGCACTTGCCCCAGCCACCCCTGTGGATGTGAAGGTGCGCCTGTGGCTGAGTGTGCAGTCCACTGTGAACACCACTGTGCCGGATGCTAGGACACTAATGGTGATCAAGCACAAGTGGTGTGACCTGTGAATGGCTGTGAAGAAGTGACTGGCATCTGGAGTGTGCGAACAGCATGGCACAGGTGGCAGATCACCCGCAGCGGACACACAGCTCACACCAATTGAATGCATGGTAGCGGACACACTAATGGCAGTGAGCATCCACAGGGTGGATGAGGGTGTGGACACACTAGCAGGTAGGTACAATACACACGCACAGTATGCCCATGCGTGGGACAGCCAGACTGGCCGATACCTAATGAGTAACCCACGTGCCAACAGAGCAAGCCAGGGATGGAGTACGCAGAGGCATGCCACTGGTGCATCCGCTGCACAGCACGGACACAAGGCATGGCCAGCTGATGGAGGACAACACCGCAGGTAAGCCAGGGTTGGGTGCAGATGGGGATGCAGGCCACACAGTGTGAGTAGTGCAGGTAACATAGCCTATCATCCACGTCCCACAGGGCGAAGACAGGCAGCGGAGCCAACGCTGCTGGACAGGGCTGAATACACCACCTCTAGACTCGACAGTGAGGAGGCGGAGACACCCACGGACACGTTTGTGGATGATAGAGGCAATGAGACACAGGGTGTGATGCAGAGCAGCCGCACAACGACGGACACCCAAGAGCCATGGACCACCAGCCAACAGTGTGCACAGGGGTGGGCAGTGACGTGCCATGGTGTGGGGATGCACATCATGGCCAGTGTGGACATTGACAGCAGTGATGAGGGCACATCCACCCGGCCAACAGGACACAGCAGGGTGGTATGATCCACGGTGATTGGTGAGCCACAATACCAGGAACTGCGGCAGCTGGAGCTGGACCATCTTGAGGCACAATGGTGGCACACGGAGGCACTTGTGACATTCACTGGCGCTGTCATTGCAATGGGGCGTGACATAGTGCGTATAGCAGGGTCACAGGAGTGGATGGAGAACACCATCATGGGCTGGGGAACACCACCATGGTGGCCCAAAAAAGAGCTGTGCCCAGCGCATGAGGGGTCTGAATGTGTGGCCATGGACGACGTGGGGTGCATGCGGGAGGGCAGTGGCATGGGTACAGGGGAACGTACACAGCAGGATGAGGAGGTACACAGCACAAGCACTGACACCGCTGGGACCACAGAGACACCAGGTGTCACCCCACTGGACACGGACATGGGGGACAGCCAGCCAGGCAATGGACAGGGTGACATGCTGGACATGGAGTACATCACTGAGCAGGACACCGCAGCTGCCACCAACATGCAGGATGCACCACAGCACCAGGGCCATGGTGGCAGGGCACTGGGGCACACATGCCGGTGGGAGACATGGGCAATGGCCTAGGAGCAGGCAGCCCATATTGCACACCACGGCTGTGAGCCAATATGACCATAGCGGCCCCGGTATAGGCACATACGACGTCTGACAGGGGCACACATATGGACACACACATATGCACACATGCGAACGCACACACGGAGGTGCACACACAGTGGCACAGTGGACAAACACAGAGTGGCACAGGGTAGGGGTGACACCGTCCACTGCATGCATGCGGCCATACGTACAGGGGTCGAAGGGAGGGTGGACCCCTGTCTGGCTAGCTACCTTGCTGTGGTACAGGGGCTTAACGCAGTGGCCCCGGGGCCCTGCCATGAAATTCCAGCCACACTGCCCAGCACCATGTGCATGCACCATGGCCACGATGGGGATGACATACGCCCTCAGTCGTGCCTCATCATTAAGCGCGTGTCGGTTACTGTGATGACACTCTGCCCTGCCGACCCAGGTCCTGTCACACCAGCCACTGGTCAGGCATGTCTACATGGTGTGCAAGGGGTGCCGTGGCTAGGATCTGAATGTCCCATTGATGACCGCTGCATGTGCTGGATGGCCTGCGGCTGTCTCCTTGCCACGCACCGGCCCATCAGCAAGGCCATTCGGTGGCATGTCTGGCGGATTGTAGTCAGGCATCGATATTCCCCGAAGCACGGCCATGTTGTGCAGCATCACGCAGACTGTGAACACACGGAAGGTGTGCTGCAGATTCAGCATCATTGTACCCCCGGTGTGGTCCAGGCTTATGAATCGCATCTTCAGCAGTCCGATGCTCCTCTCCAGAACGGCCCTCATCCGACATTGCACTGTGTTGAAAGCCACCTCCACAGCATCTGCAGGTGCCATGTAGGGCATCAGCAGGTATGGGCGCAATGGATATCTGCTTTCACCTGTGATGAAAGGGGAGATGTTAGACATGGCATGGGCATGCAGTTGTCAGACATACAGGGGCACTGGACACCTACCCAACAGCCACCCATCCACGTGACCCACATGGAGCCAGGCTACAAGCCCCAGTGCATCCAAGATGTAGGCATTGTGGCAGGACCTGGGAAAACATGCGCACATGTCAGTGAACAGGTTCGCCACATCACACATGACCTGGCAGTTTATGGTATGGAAGCCTTTGCGGTTGTGATATGCCTCCTTCTTGATTGTGGGTATGAGGATGCCGATGTGCATTCCATCCACGGCACCAAGCACGTTCGGCATGCACTGAACAATCTGCTTCATGGCGTGGACCTCACCATCTGTCATTGGGATTCATACATGGTCCCGCACATGTGGTGACAATGCATCGGTGACCTGTGCCAGCACCCTGGACACGGATGATTGGCTAACGCCGATCCCATCACCCGCAATACGCTGCAAGGATCCTGTCGCATAGTAGGCCAGTGCACACATGACCTTGGTCTTAACTGACATGGCCATGGAACGACATGTCTGTGGTCCCACACTGCTGCAGATCAAGTCGCACAGGTGTACGACCATCGGCCACAGCAGCTGGAAATGGTCAATGCGGTGTGTCACATAGCAGCTGCCTGTCCATGTGTGGATGGAATACACTCTCCCGTGGGTGCCGTCCCCCACCCCTCCCACACCCAGCATTGTGCAGATACACATTCATGAGCAGTCCTGGGCACATTCCACCTTTGTTCAGGTTCCGGCCTGTACAAGGAACAGCACCCCGCACTGGTGTCACACAGCATTTGTAGTGTACAGGCCATCAGGTGTGCATCTGTGGCACGAATGCGCCATGCACCTGGCACGGGATGCCATGCCCCAGACCCTCGTTCTAATGGTTATGGCCCTGACCTGATCTGCATGACACGTGCCACCCTGTGCACGTGGCCAGGCACATGTGTGTCTCTGTGTGGTGGCATGGGTCAGTGGGCATGCGGCCTACATGGAGTGCATGGGGCAGGCCATGGGGGGGCATGTGTTTCCTGCTGCACCATGCATGTGTGTGGTGCTCATGTGGGGTTGCTTGACAGGTGCACGACCATCACTGGCATACTACATAAGAGGCACGCTCTTGCCTCTGCACATCGCGCAGACACCGTGCAGCAGTACCCGCAGGACTTCTGACATATTGCCGAGCATGAGTACTCGGATGGAGTGGATACGGGCCACTCTGGGCTGCTCAGGCGTTTCTGCAGGTAGGTGTTTCATGCAGGTGTCATGTACCTGCTGGTGGGCGTTGGTGGTGAGTCACATTGGGACGTGCCTGTGTGCTGACCAGCTTTCCTCTTTGCTGTCCCCCTCCCCCATGCAGGTTTCCATGGCCATACTGAGGAGGATCGAGCTATGGAGGCAGGTGCAGCAGGATGGGGCATGCGTCATGGTGGAGACACCTAGGGTATAGTACCACATGCGAAGGGTGTGCCGGATGCCATGGTATCTCCAGTCTGTTGTGTGCGGCGCACCACACTATGAGGGTGAGCATGGAGATGCGGCACCTCGGACCCTGTGGTGGGTTATTGTACCATCCCAGGTAGGTGCATATCACTCACCCCTGCTTCATACATCGGGGACAGGGCATACACGGTCAAGAACACAGGGCCATTTGCAGGGTTACATCTCTGCCACTCAGGTGGTTGGGTGGGTGTGGGGCCTAGTGTTGCTTGCTTTTGCTATGGGGGACGGGTCTGTGCCTTTGCTGTTTGACGTTGGTTTGTGTGTCCAGCCCCACATGTTTTGTCACGGGACCACGATTCAGGGTGGGTCAGTGTCACGTCATCAAGCATATGCAGGGACATCCCTGACACTCAGGGGCTGTTGAGGGGTATGGGTGGGTAGCCTCGTTGGTCTGTCACCTTGTACCTCTGCTGCTGCTCTGTAGGGGTTGGGGGTTGGCTGTTGTGTGGGATGCGCTGTGCCGCACATATCCAGCTAGGTGGTATGTCCACATTGGCCCGGGGGGGGGCACTGCTGTGTGCCCAGTCGTCGCAGGGTGGGTGGGTGTACTGCCCTATCCACACGTGCTTACTGTCTGTTTCTCTCCACAGTGCTACCGGGGACCCATCAGGTGCCTTGTGCTGTGGCAGGTGGCGTGGCCTGTGCCTGTGGAGGAGGGCAGCAGCAGCAGTGAGTAGGAGGATCGTCTGGCAGTGATGGCACCAGATCGGAGGGTGCAGCATGCTGTGTAGGGGAGTGCATGGGCCATGGCGTGGCCATCTGGTTGTGCTGTGGCACGGGACTGTGGACTGCATTTGGGGTGTCGGGGGGGTTGTTGAGCACCGTGCTGTGCATTTGTTTCTGTGTTTGTAATATACCTTTGTCCACTATACTAATGCTCTTCCCTGCCTCATGTGTGTGCTTGTGTGTGTGTGTATGTGTGTGTGTGCGCATATGTGGGTGTGTGTGTGTGTGTGTGTGTGCGTATGTGTGTGTGTGGGCCTGCAGCTTTGTTTGGCTGTGGGGCCGCTGGTGCCTGCCTGCCCTGTTGGTGGAGCCGGGGGGGAGGGCATGGCGGTGCTGCTGTCGCCTGTGGGGGGACCTTCAGTGGCATTCAGCTGCCAGCAACTGTGTGGGTCTCATGCCAGTCCTGCCTGCTGGGCGACCGAGTATGCTGTGTGTTGGGTACTGTGCTGGCCTGTGGGGCCTACTGCAGGCCATGCCTCTCCTGTCCATGTGGTTGGTTCTTCTGCCCGGCTTCCCTGTGCCATGCATTGCCCTGCCGGTCATCGTGGGTACGAGGCCCTGGTGGGTGGGGTTGACTGCCACTGCCTTCTGGGCGCACTGTCACTGCCCTGCTTTTCCATGGGTGTACGGGTGCCTGTCCACTGCAATAGTGTCCTATGCAGTGCGTGTTGTCCACGTCACTGTTGTGTGCCACATGGTCACTGTTGCCAGCAGCCTGTGGTTGCTTGTCCATGTGTGCTATGGTGCCTTGCTGGTGTGCCTAGCCATCTGTGTTGGGTGCTTACGGGATGGCTTGTGGGTGGTTGGTCATCCATGGCGGCATGCTCCAACTGGGTCATGGTTCTGCACCCTGCTATGTGCCCCTTTTGTGGGCGTTTACCCGCTGTTTGGGCTTCTGTCAATGGTGTGGCATATACACCTGTTTACGGCTGCCACTGGACACACGTTGCTCTGCGTGCCATGCGGCGCATGTATGTGCGCCTTCCACACATTCATACATGGGCTGTGTGTTCCACTGCATACCTGATACGTGGCTCCTCCCCTGCATAGCTGGCGCGTGTGTGGGTTGCATAGCTCTGCAGTGCCATGCTGCTCCTTACACGCACATCGTGCATGTTGCTCCTGGCTTGCGTGCACGTACATGGTGCATATACACACCTGCTGGCTACGCATGTGCACTGCGCGTGTTGTGTAGCCTTCATGCATAGCACCCAGCATGTTTATTTTCTGTTTGTAGTCCTTTCAAATAAAAATTCTCCTACTCTCTGTAGGGATCAGTGTTGTCCTGTTTCCAGATGGCAGTTGCCGGCGTCAGTGTGGTGATGGAGGTGGACGGAGTGGGGGGGGTGGCCTCCCCTCCTGTGTCCGAACAACGAAAGGCTGTTGATGAACGTATGGCTGGAACTGTTGTAGTACAGCAGCACGGTACAGAAAGAGGTACAGTACAGACCACTGCTGGTATGCAGAAAACTCTGCAGGATGCTTAAGACAATCTGTTTCTCGAGCTGGAGGGCAAGCGACTGCAGTTGGCTAAGGTAATTGCTCAGGAGGAAAAATTGTTATGGTCTAAACTACAGGCTGTACCTTCAGCCCTCCAGGCAGGACAGTTGCACCCGAACATTGCTTCTGCTGCATCACATGTTGTTCCGGAACTGTTTTCAACTACTGCAAAGGTACAGCCAAACAGTGCACTGGAATTTTCTGCTGTCCTGACATCAAGTGATAGACTGCCTAACCGCTCGACTGCTACTGCTGGCACCACTCTGACACAACCGACCACGGGAGCAACCTCTCCCTCTCCCTCTACTGCACCAGTGATTACCTCGCATGCTGCTCTGATGCCTGTTCCTGGAGTGCTAAAAGGTAACGAGCTAACTTTTGGCCTTAATACTTCACTACCTGAATTGAATCACAACTGACATCTTCTGCTAACTACTGAGGTGCAAATGGGGGTAATGATGAAATCCACTTCATTTTTTGCGTCCGTTACTGCAACCTATGAAACTTGACACTCCCATTTCCCGGAAGTTCCACCGCTCTGCTTTTAAGCACCTACGGGTGGTGAATGCCCCACAGTGGTGACTGCTTCTTCATGGTCTCCGGAATGAGCATTGATGGATGCTGGCTGCCTCCAAAGTGGAGTAGGTTGAAGGAAGCCAGACAGGGCTGACCCTGCTGTACAAAGATACAGACAGGCAGCTGGATTCGGGGACCCTGGGCATTCTCCTTCATCTACAGATTCTTCTGCACAGCGTTCAGTGACACCTGCTGGGCCCCCCTTCTAGGCAAGGGGAGGCTGCCTTACCGTCCGCTTCTGGAATGCATTCTCTTTCCCTTCCAAAGCAGGACTTTCACACTGACACAAATAGCTCTATCCCTGTGACTACTGAAGTACCTGTTGGGGATCCCCTAGGACATTTTCTGACCTTTTTGTGACCCGTAGGGAACCCGCCTCCCAAAAAAATGCCCGTGCACCTTATTTATAAGGGCAGATTGGACTTTCTCCTGGGCAGGGTTTATATCACCAGGACTTTGTTAAAGGACTCCATGAATTTTTTTTTGTCTGAGGTACACGCCCTTATTCACACGGGTGATGCTAATTTTGACAATAGCTTTAAACACATTGCAGGACTGGATAGGTTTTGGGCATGTTACAATGAGCTGTTTAAGACTCTTTTCTTGGCTGTGGCCTTGACAAAACCATAAATTTGTTCTATTACTGTGATGTTTAAGAATGAAGGGGTTAATATCTCAGATATTCTGTTCTGGACACCCCATTCCGATCCTTGATGCCGAACAAATTTGGACAGGGGGTTGGAAGGTAAAAATGAAATTGCAAAGTACTGATGCAATCTGTGTGACGGGAGGGGTCATTCCTATGCCAGGTGCCCTTGGGCTTCCCATAATAAAGGTAAGAGTGTGTCCCCTGAAACCCTAGTTATGCAAGTGCAGCAGAATAGTGCTGCTCAGTCCTCCTCTTCTACTCTGTAGACTGTAACTACAGAGTTTCAACCCCTGCCACAGGAGACTGACCAGATACTATCAGAACCGCCCTCTTCCAGTGGTGGTTCCCTATTGTTCTTCCTGATAAAATGAAAACGTCAGACTCAAATCTTACAGAGTTCTGTTTATACTTGGAAATAATCTGAGTTAATTAAAGTTAACACAAGCTTTATCCTCACTGTTCTTGCTAAAAAGCTTTGTCTATTCTCAACAGAAAGTTTTTTTTATAATTTTTACATTCATAATATAAGTGGGCTTTAGACAAAGAGGCCCAGATATTCAAAAGGGTTGCACCACGCGCAACAGGGGTGCGCCAGCACAAGTCCGAAAATGCACCATTGTGTGATATTCAGCGGGAGGCAGATGCGCCCCCAAATCACAATGCACAAGAGTGCAATGGCAATGAATGCATGTGCAACCGTAGGGGGAGGAACCATGAATAAATGGCGCAGTGCGATATTCAACAGCATGCGCCATGCGCAATAGGGGAGCAAGCGGAAGTTGCACGATTGCGGAAATGATCCAAAATAAAAATGAACAAGAGAGAGGTGCAAGAACGCTACAGGGAAGCCACATGTTGGTGAACTGCAAACAGGCACACAGCAACTGTGAGCAGGACAGGGCAGGATCAGGACAGAGCACCTAGAACCACCAGGAGCAGGGAAGGTGTGGGGAGCTTGTGCCACTGCGTAGGACAAAATTGGGAAGTGCCACACAGCACTGAGGGCACAGACAGTGGGCAGTACAGCCACTACTGGGAGGTGTTCCCGGTGCAGGGGGAGTAGTAGTAAGGACAGCAGGGGGAACAGTAAAACAGCTGCCGGGGGGTAACACAAGCCAGGGACATGGCCAGTGCCACCATCCAGATGGAGGCAGTAATGAGGGGGGTGAGAAGGCAGGCAGCAGGGGGGTGCAGCCGTGGAAGGGCCCATCGGTGGTATGCCCCCAACAGGCAGTACCGAGCTCACACCAGCTTTGAGCTGTACACTGATACTGAGATCGTGGGCCGGTACCGCCTGAACCGGGTGATCCTGAGGTGGCTCTGTGAGCTGTGCAGTAATGTGATGCAGGCACCCACACAACAGAGCCATGTTCTGTCAGTGGAGACCAAAGTGACAGCTGTCATGTGCCTGCTCACCACAGGTACCTTCCAAAGACCAACAGGGGACATGACAGGCATAACCTAGTTGGCCGCATCATGCCTTCTCACCCAATTCCCCAGCGCACTGCAGCCACATGCTGTGGAGTACATCCATTTCCCCAGCACACCAGGGAAGCACACAGCAAACATACATGAGTTCCACAGGGAAGCATGTATGCCTGGTGTGCTCGGGGCAATATACTGTACCCATGTGGCCATCTGCATGCCACCTGGCCCCGAAGGGGCCACATACATAAATCGGAAGGGGTATGCAAGCATCAACTGCCAGGTGGTGTGCGATGCTAGGGGGTGCATAATCAATGTCTGTACCACACACCCTTGGGAGCACACAATGCCTTTATCTGGCACCAGTCTGCACTGTGCCACAGGTTCGAGAGTGGGGACATCCCCACTGGCCACCTAGTGAGTGAGTATGCAAATCACACAGAAAGACATGGAGCTTGGGAGGGGCATAGTCAGAGGTGACATGGTTACTGGCCTAGATGGCCCATGACAGGGTGATGCTGATCACCAAACTAATGTCCACCCTCTACACACAGGTGACAGTGGATACCCACTCCTTCCCTGGCTGCTCACACCATACCGGTGGCCCACGACCTCATCACAGCAACGCTACAGTGAGGCACATGCCACCACATGCAGTGTCATTGAGCGGGTGTTCGGGATGCTGAAGGCACGTTTCCATTGCCTGGACACGTCTGGTGGTGCTCTACAGTACAGCCCTTCAAAGGCCTGTGGGCTATTCCTGGCCTGTTGCATCCTGCACAACATGGCCAACGACTGTGAGATAGCCGAACAGGTTGAAGATGGGGACAGCGATGGGGATGATGAGGACGCTGGTGAAGATGGTGATGGGTAGCCCCCCTCTTGGTTGAAGGGAACCCAGACTGAACCGGATGGCACAGCTGCACCGAGACACCATCACAGAGGAGCACTTCAACCAACCCAGGTAAGTCATGGGGCCATGTGCAACCACCAGTGGCAAGGGCACAACCCACAAACACGCATGGACAAACCCCAGGAGTGCATGTTGTAAAGGGAATTAGCCGAGCATGGAACCGCACACGCCGTCAGGGATGGGCAAGGTCTAACACGGCATGCAGTCACACACACACACCCCACAAGACATGCACAAAGGGTAGGAGGCACGCCGACCCCAACCGCCACCCCTAGCCACACACACATCCACAGACTGCCACGCTCAGTGCCTGTCATTGTGCGTGTGTCAGATGCTGGGCACCATTGCACAGTGGTGGACAGCACAATGCAGGCATCATCATGCACCACCACAGCGGACAGCAGCCAGGAGGGTGTGCAGATGGAACGCGTGTGTGTGTGCAGGGCCGGGTACTCCACCCGTGCATTGCAAGTTGAACAACACACTTCACACAGGGCAGTGTCAGACAGTAGCCTTGGTGGGAGACAGGTCAGTCACGCGCCACAGTGCCACAACCACCATGGATGCGTGGGTGGCCCTACTGAGACCCGCCAGCAGTGACAGGCTGACCAATGGCCTCATGGGGTTGCACCAACGGTCCCCCAGGGGTTCCGCTGCGTGAATGCAACTGTGCTTGCGCAGGAGTCTGCAGAACAATGGACATGCCTGCACCAGGCATGCTCGGGAAGCCCATAGTTGAACCCGGTGTCAACAAGGAGGGCGTCGCACGATGCCGGGAACGGGGGGTTGACATTGCACTGTGTGGCATCTGCGACGCATGGGCAAATATGTGCCCACTGTGGCCATGGCAGCTGTGATTGTCTGTGTCAGCCTGTCAATGGCAGTGGTCACATCCTCCTGCATCTGGTCCATCCCAGGAGCAGACTGGTGTCCCTGCTGCACCGCTCTTCTGCCTGGTGCAGGGCTGCACTGAGTACATCCACCGCCGTCACAAGCCGCAACTGCTGATCGACTGAATCTTGGAGTATGCGGGTGTGCTCTTCTAAGAGGTCATCTGCCTGATTGGCTTGCTGTCCCTCTCGGTGTTCATGGCCCTGATGGGCAGCACCCCTTGAGGGTGGGTGCTGTGCACCAGGACCATGCCTGGGCATGTCCACAGGTGGTGCACTGATGCTGCCCCCTGACACTGTACCTCCACGGCCATTGGCAGACTGCTGACACTGCCCCTCTGGCTGCCGCTCTCCAGGGCTCAACGGTACTGCCACAGAGGCCACAACAGCCAGCCCCACTGTCCTGGACACACACCAGTGCTGCCCCACTGGTGCAGACAGGCACAGGCTGGGACTGTGATGTCACGCAGGCCTCCACGGCAGCACCATCCATGGCCATGCCCATACTGTTACCTGCTGTGTTGCCATCCTGCGGCCCACACGTATCACTGTCCATGAAGTGAGCTCCATCATCATCAGTGACGGATCCGGCACCAGTCCGAGTCTCAGCATGATAGCATCCATGGACTCTGGCACGCTGGGACATGGGCAGGGCCTCCTCCGCACCTGCTCCACCAACATCAGTCCAGACAGCCAGGAGGGCCCACTGTCGCCCTGAGCCGCGGACACCTGTGGAGGTGGATGGGCCCTCCTCCATGTCCATGGTATCGCCCTCAGTGGACAAGCTCACCACCCCTGACCCATGTAGATGCTCAGGAGCTATAAGGGAACACAGAAGCATTAATGTATCTGCCCTACCCTGTCTCCTCCCCCAGCGACAGATCAGGACCTACCATGCAGTGACAGGCTACCACCTGTCAGGAATCCACCACCTGGAACACCCTCGATGGCACAATGCTGCATGCTGCCAGCAACCCGCTCTTCTTGTGGGGTCAGGTGTTGCACGGCCGGCTGTCCCCCACCGGTCGCAGCCCATGCTGCCCTGATGGCAGCCACCTTGTCCTTAATCCTCTGCCTGTTTGTGCCCATCTTCTTTTTGCACTCCTGCATGGACCGCTGGTGGCTGCCATGCAGGTTGACAGCACGCGCCACCTCTCCACATGCAGCAGCATGGGCCTGTGGTGTTCCCCGCTGTCCACTGAGCAGCGGCTCCTGGTCAAGGTAGGCCTCAAACAGGGCATCTGTTTCTGCCTTGGTGAAGTTAGGCCTCCTCTTCCTCCCACATCTCTGTTCCTCTTCCTCCACCTCACGATCGCTCATTCTTGATCCTGTGGGAATGACAGGTGTTACCTGTGACTGTGCAATCCCACGCATGTCCCACACACCACAGTCCACACTCCCAAACAGCATGCAACTCACCACAATAGACTGTAATAACAGACTATGGCCTCTGCAGCCCAATGTCACATTTATATAGCGCAACGCATGCAAATGAGGTGAGGCGCAATTTTAAGTGGATGCTAATGCGGTATCTGCGCCATTGGATAGCTGATTAGCTGATTTGCATATGCCGACTGAATATCGCGCTGTTGCGCTTTGCGCAATTGTGTTGAACATGCTCAGGCAAGGGCGCATTTCTCTGATACGTGCAGTGAACACCGAACGGCGCATGCCCGGGGTGCTGACACCAATGCCTGCCACGCTGCTGATGTGCTGTGCATGGGAGGCAATGCAGGGCATGGCCACTATTGTGCCAGTGGCACTACTGCACTGTTCACATGTATGCGCACTGGGTCCACAATGCGGTAGACCGCTACAGGAAGTAGCACACAGGCACCCTACAGCACTACACGCAGTGAGTACCAATCGCGCTGTGGCGGTCCATGTGTGAGAGACCCCTGACCCTGTGCTGACCTTTGCCCCTAGCTGCCATGCATCTGCATGGGTGCACCTCTATTGTGCTGTTCAGTGACAGCACGACGGGGAATGGCAGCACAGTACCGCGTAGCATCCGCACGTGGTGAACGTGCACTACTGAGCGCCATTTTGACACTGAAACATTGCAGGATGGCATGGAGATGGGCACCCAAATGGAACTGGCCAATCTGGTGCAGGTAGTGGAGCCCCATGCTGCTGCCCTATTTGAGGAGGCACCTCTGGACAGGGCCAGGAGTGCAGTGTCGGAGGAGGTGGCGATGGCCCTGGAGGAGGCCACTGGCATGGAGTGGACAGCGGAGCAATACAGGCACCACTATGGTGACCTGCAGTGCTGGGACCCAGAAAGGCTTGCCTGCCTCTGGGCACGTGCCAGGAGGGGTGCGGTGCCACGGCCAGGTAGGTGCCCCATCTATACAATGATAACGTCCATACGAGTATCATGGTGGCATGTGTCCAGCACATGGGGGGGGCAGTCCAGTTTGGGCCTTGGTAGTGGTATGGGGGGGGAGGATGGGTATGGCTGTGTGGGATTGCACACACACGGGGGCCGGGGGACTTTGTTACCAGATTGTACTGATGTTCCTCTCTCCATGTTTGCACCCTAGACCCAAAGGAGTGCCGGCGTAACAGGGAGGGGAGGCTGCACCGTGAGCCACAGCATGCTAAGAGGGCAGCTAAACCAGACCAGCGCAGGGACCAGCCTGATGATGGTGAGTGCCTTACATCCATGATTACTTTTGCATGCTGTGTAACAGGGTGGGCAGCGGGGCATGGCCACCATCCATTGACACCACTGCCATGCACAAAACTTGGTACAGTCAGCACTGTTCAGTGGCACTGCATGTCTGGGAGTGTGTCAATGGTGGTCCATGCATGTACTGGGTACATGGCTGTGCCACTGCCTTTGCACCACATAGCCATGTCACTGAACAGCCACGGTGGTGCTGTGCAGGACTTGGCCAGTGGGTGTGTGCAGTGGGCCGCATGGCTATGTGCGCCTGGGTGGGCAGGTCTTGTGGACATGATCACTGTGGGTGGTCACACACCATCACAGATGCATGTCCCATGGCCGTATGCCATGCACAGTGGGTGGGCTGCATGGGGCGGTGCATTCACACCTATTGACTCTGCTCCCTTATCCTAGGTGGATGGCAGCTGCAGACAATCAGGGAGATGCTGCAAGTTGCCAGGGCCTCCTTGGAGAGCCTTGAAAGAATAGACCGACTGGGAGTATGACGGCGGCATGGTGGGAGGAGCAGCCAGAACAGGGAGCAGGGCACCCGCTGAGCGTACTAATGCCCCTGATTTTCCCTACCCCCCCAGACCCACCGTCACACCCCTCCTTACCCCTACCATTTGTTCACCCCTGCCCCTTGCCCACCCCACCTTGTTTGTGGCCCTCCTCTCAACCTTTTGTAAATATATGTATATAGTTTTGTTTGATGTGTTACAATGCATTTGCTTTGATATGCCTACTGTGGCAGTCTTTGATTTGCAGTGGGCTATAGGTGCTCAGCTGCAATGGTGTGCATGGCTTCAGGGGTGGTGCAGTCATGTGCGTGTGTGTGTGTGTGTCCATGGGGAAGTGACTATGGTGTGGGAGTAGCTATCAGTCACTGTCTGTGGTGTGTGTGTTGTTCCCTGTGCACTGGATGACTGTGTGCAGTGGGCCACGGTACATGTTCTGTGTCCATGGTGCCCCTGTCAGACCATCCATGGCCTGTGCAGCTGACACCCTTGCATGTCTGTGACCTGCACGGTCCACTGGAATGTCAGTGGTGGCTGTCCATGCTGGACAGCCACTGTACCCGGCACAATGCTGGGTTGCCTGTCACTGGTGTGGTGCATGTCTGCCTCGGGTGACACTGTGGCCTCCGCTGTTGTTGTCCCACCTCCATGCTGTGGCTTGTGTGTGTCACAAAGGATATGCACCACTGTCTGTCACTAGCGCTCCGGGCGCATGCTAGTGGAGTACAGCTCCATGGTGCCTGCGCAGGGTGGCATGGAGGGGTGCTGGCCATGTGTACCCGGTTTCCGTGGCCACACGCTGGGGGCTTGGCTGCCCCGCTATTGTGTCCCTGTGTTGGTGTGCCCTTGGTTATGGGTGGGTGTTTGTCCATGCACTGTGTTGCATCCTGTGTGGCACATGCTTCCATGAACCACTGTGGGTGTCTGTGCTGGCTCTTGTAGCCAGCGTTGGGTCAGGGTGTGTCCTTGGGGGTGTGTGCAGGGTGCTGTACCACTGGTGGTGGGGTCCGGGCATGCCCTGTCATGTGTGGGAGTACCTCGTGTGCCGACGCATGGTCGTTCTCTCAGCTGTACCTCGGGACATGCATGGTGGCACTGTGTATGCAGTCATTGCATCGCTGTGTGCTGCCACCCGCTGACAGGTGCTCGTGGTGGGGCTGCCTAGCATGGTTCTGTGGTGCACAGGGCTGCATTGTCACAGTGGGGGTGGTGGCATGCATGGGGTGTCCTGCACTGGTGGATGCTGCTCCTGGGCAGGGTGTCTGGGGATCACGGTGCAGGGTGTGCTCTGCATTGGTGGGATGGTGTGGCACGGGGTGGTCGGCCCTCCTTGTGTGCTGGTCACAGCTTGCCAGGGGGTGTGCTGGTGCACCATGCCCTGGCTATGGGGTTGTTGCTGGTATACCTGGGCAGGTAGTTATTCCAGCTCTCCACTGGTTGTACAGTGCATGGGGTGTGTGGGGGGGTGATGTCTGTTCTGCTGTGTGTCCCTCTGCCCATCTGTGGCATGGGTGGTGGGCCCCTGCATCCTGTCCCAGCGCATCCCTGGTTGTGCTGTTGCACTTCCGCCCTGCTCCACTGAGCATCCCTGGTTGCGCTATGGTGCATCTGGACTGCGCCACTGCACATCCCTGGTTGCGCTATTGTGCAGGTGGCGCGATATTCAGTTGTGTGCCGCAGGCCTGTGCAGTTTTTGAATATCGCACTTCCTGCGCATGGGCGCAGTGGACTTGTGCTTGTTCCTGCTGTTGTGCACTTTTTGGGCGCAGTTTGAATATCTGGGCCAGAGACTTTTTTCTTTATTGTAAATTGATAGTTGTTTGGAATTGCTTTCTTCTGAGTTAAATATTTTATTTTTTTTTTAACCAGGAGAGGCACACTAAGCTGGAAGCTTGTTTACAGGTGCAACCTAAGAGCACAAGGGAGTCAAGTGACTTGTTCAGGGTCACACAGTATGCAAGTGGTGTTGTGGGATTCAAACCCAGGTTTCCAGCTTTGCAGTTCAGAGCCTTAAACCACTGCACTATACTGTCTCCCAATTTTGGAATGACTTTTAGGATGGATAAATAAACTGAAGACTGAAACTGCCAAAGCCAGAGAATAGACTGCTGCACCCCTTATGCATGGTGGAACCCTCATCTGCATGAGGACAGCAGTATATTCTGCACAGTAGCGCTGTTGGTCAGTGTGATGCACTGGGGACCTTTGAATATGGTCCCTGCCTCACTGGCCAGTGCTATTCACGGTTAGCACAACAATAGCCCAATTAGTGCTGTGCACATTGTTTGAATATCTGGGCTAGTATCTTCATTATGAGGAATATGCAGTAGCAGTAAGCATAAAGAATCTTAAGAGGTATGGGACTCTATAGTGTTGTACCACAGTAGTGAATTATTTACTGTGGTATGGAATACACACCTGACAGCGACATTTTGACAGCAGGGTCCCCATTAAGCGACTACAGCCCACCGTCGCTGTAGGGAACCCACTGCCACCCGGCACTGTCTGTTGGGGGTCCTGCACCCCCTAAATCAGTTCCTACTTGGAGCTGGAATCCTAAGTGGTGGGTGCAGGGGCATAGACCCCCATGTGGGAGGTTCATGGGGTAGTTGTTTTCCTCTGAAACCAGCAGCTGACTGAAAAATGCGGTTGACCTGCCGGTTTCACTGTCTGGTTGTTCGACAGATATTTTGTCGATGACCAGTTGTGGATCCTTGTGGTACAACTACATTCTGACATCACCACTTGTGGTACAACAACATTCTGACATCACCACTCGTGGTACGACTACATTCTGACATCACCACTCGTGGTATGACTACATTCTGACATCACCACTCGTGGTACGACTACATTCTGACATCACCACTTGTGGTACGATGGCATCTGGCAGCACATGGATTTCCATACACAACAAAACTGAACCATATACTATCCTAATTCCAGACAATTACAGAAGTCCAGACTAGACATATTGCCTGAAACTACAATATATAGCCCTTAGCAGAACATTATATACAGGGTAATCCCTAACAATGTGAATGAAAACAAACCCCTAGATCCATGGGTAATTTTGAATTAGACAAATGGTCTCAGTGCCACTGGGCTGGCTGGTAAAATTTATTTTTAGACAGGCAATAATTTGTTAGGATACAAATCCCGCTTACAACAAAGTCCTGCACAAGCTCGAAAAACAAAAGCGAAACATAACATACAATTAACAAAACAGTTACACAGCTAAGAAAATTAATTAGAAGCATGTAAAATGACATGGAAAATACAGACATTCAGATCAGGCTTTATTAGAATACAAGATAATATATTTGGGTTCTTACACTTTTGATATCAAGAAACTGTTGTACAGTGTTAAAATGACAACTGCATGCAAATCTGACCATTGGTTTGTTTGAGTTTCCTTGGAAAGTGAAGAATTCCAAAATAATCTGAATTTTTGATTTACAGCAATGTTAAAGTGTCTGAAATCCTGTATATAATAGTTTTTCATGTAGTTACTACCATTCTCTAGTCCTGACTGTGTGGCAGTTGGGCTACAAAATGTCGACCTGTTGATATATGGTGGAAATGAATAAGTGGCTGAATACAGTGGAATAAGCAGAAGTCAAGCCTTGATAATTTGGTTTTTCGTTATATGGACATTGCTACGAAAAGATCCTCAGCACACATAAACCAATCGACATTTACGCCACATAGGACATCCTGGAACGATCCTTTTGCTTTTTTTTAGAAATAGAACCTGAACAGCTCCTTGGGACGAGGGGGTTCACAGGATATTAGTATTCTGACATGTTTGCATTGCATACATATGTAAGACACAGGGCCAGCTCGAAATCTTTTATTTAGGGATTTACACAGAGAATCAGCAAAAAGTCTAAGTCTAGGGTAACAAAGAGAGAGTCATGCTATTTCAAATTCACAGATAACAAATCTATTTAATCCACAGGGTATAGCATTCCACTTCCCATTGCTGCCGATAGTTACACAGTTCTTGCCATTTCCAAAATGTTTTGGTTCGCTAGGAGACCAGTTTGAATATGTGAGCGATTGTCCATCTTCTGTATACGCAAACTTGCCTTCCATCTTCTCATCAGTTATCCCAAGATAAGCTTGGATATTAAGATTGCGCAAAATCTCTTGTACTGCGCTGTTGTCATCTTCTGTCCTTGGAGCAGCGATTTTCCCATCAGCTACTGCACATTCCAACTTGGCGGTCGCAAAGTTAGAAAAAATGCCCGTACTGGAAAATGTTTTATTTCCAGACTTGACTCCTTTAAAAAGAAGGAAACAAAATGCAGTGAATTACTGTTTGCATGCTCCCCCCCACCACCGTTGGCCACACTTGGAACTGCGCCTTGACTCGGCGTGTCTATCTCCGTCACTAAAGTTTAAATAATGTACATAACTGAATAGGAAATTAAATAAATAGCATAAAGGACTGACCTCCTCAGCACACAGGAAGGCATACCGGCAAGGTCTGAGAATAACAAATATAGTTTTGTGATGTGAGAAGCAAATTGGGTTTGCAAGTGCTAAGCGGGTCAGCTGGCCTATTGGAGGCCTTCCATTTGTGAGTATGTTTCACTTTAGGAGTACTTGCAAAGGAACCTTGTTGGAACACAGAGTTTATAAGCGGAGCCATTAATATTCTGCAGGACTTCATGGCGGTAGTGTTTGTGAACTGGTAAAGTATGCAGTTGGCACTGGCAACATTAATGAGTTCTGGAACCACCTTTTCTGGGACTTGGTGGAAAGGGGACTGCAGGACCCAGACTGGACCAGATCGGTAAAATCCTGATTGGCCAGTCCAGCTGGACCAAGTAGACTGGGTGCAAGTTGTGGGAATTTTGCTGATCCAGCCACTGTGGCTGGACTAGTTGGTCTGGCTTTTACTGATTTGGTCTGGTCCAATTCTAGTGGTCCAGTTTTACCCATGCTCGGACTTGGTGAAAACTGGATTGCTGGAACCAGGCTGGACCAAACTGGTTAAAGTCATTTTTTTCTAAGAAGTAATAGATGCTACTCCAGCTGATTTTCATAGCACAAGAGGGAGGCATTCCAGATCACCTCATCTTTGTATACTTCTTGCGTTATTTATTTATTTTATTTATTGAGGTATTCAGAAAGACCTCTGAGTCAAGGACTCATTTACAAAGGTTCCATGTCAGACATAGAAGTACAGAGACAACAAATTACAGATTACAGTACATTGGTACAAGCATAGTAGTACATTTGTGTTCAGTAAGTGGCTATCAGACAAGGATAACAGATGTTTCAAGACTTTAGTACAGCCATAAATTTACAGATGGATTCTGTATTGGGCTGATGGCCATGTAGTAGTATCAGAGCATTTCGGCAAGAGGACTTAACGATTCAGTTTAATAAAAAATAACAGCCATAAACTAGGTAGGTGCAGATGAGAGGTCTGGAGGGGGGGACGTGGGGATACTTAGGGTAATTGTCGTAGGAGGTGGGCCGAGAAAAAAGGCGGGGGAAGTGTCAGAGGCAATCGCATGGGTTAAAAAACAGAAGTTGTTCCCTTAGACAAGATTTAAAGGGGCCAAGCCTTTTTTTTATTAATTATGTGGCTTGGGAGTGAGTTTGTCCAGGAAAGGGCCTTAAAACTGAAAGAGTTTTGGAACTGGGAGGTCCAGCAGTGGAGTGCCCATAGCCACGGCTTGCCCGAGTTCTGGATAGATCTGACTACTGATGCTGGGTTATAAGAGAGGAGAGGGTGGGGTGGGGGTGAGACCCAGTGCAATTTTTTTGCCCATTAAGCAGGTGTGAAACCTGATCCTATTGTCTAGGTTTAGCCAATTAGTGGCACTGTAGAGGGAGCAGGTGTGGGTGAATCAATCGCAGCCGAGGATAGAAACATAGAATTTGATGGCAGATAAGGACCACTTGGCCCACCCAGTCTGCCCATTTCCCTATCTGATGGATAAGCTGCAGATCCCAGTTAACCAGCAGCCTACTTCTTCCTACCCTCACCCATCAGAATTGCCTTATGACTGGCCCATGCATGCTTGAATTCCAGCACTGTTTTTGACTCCACAACCTCATCCGGAAGGCCGCTCCATGTATCCACAACCCTCTCTGTGAAAAAAATACTTCCTTAAATTACCTCTGAGCTGCCCCCCCTCTATCTTCAAATTGTGCCCCCTTGTTCTTGCACACCTCTTTTTTTGAAAGATACTACCCTCTTGGACTTTGTTGATTCCCTTGAGGTACTTTAAAGTTTCTATCATGTCCCCCCTCTCCCTCCTTTCATATTAACATACTATTTGCCAGCAGATTAGGCCTTACAGTCTATCGAGTCTGCTCGAACCTCAGATCTCTAGTTGGGTGCCGAGGCCCTCCCCTCCCTTGTGTTCCAGAAATACTTATCATCCATCCCCACCCCCCCGGGACAGGCCATCATATGATACATCCACTTTCTGTGTCTGTCCCACCCTCTCTTGAAGCCCTTCATTGTGGATCTCTGAACCAGCTCACCAGGCAGTGCATTCCAAAGGGTCCACCACCCTCTCAGTGAAAAACCTCCTCCTTTTTCCCCCCTCACCCTTCCAACTTCAAACCATGCCCTCTGGTGATACCTCTCTGCTTTAGTCTAAAGATCCCCTCCATGTTTACCCTATTTATTCCCTTGAAGAACTTGAAGACCTCAATCATGTCCCCCCGTCTCTCCTCTCCTCCAATGAAAACAGGCAGAGCTCCTCAAGTCTGTCCTCATATGTCAAATCCCCTAGCCCTCGTATCATCTTAGTTGCCCTCCTCTGTACCCTCTCCAGGAGCTGTATGTCCCCTTTTCAAGTGTGGTCTCCAGTATTGTACATAGTACTCAAGGTGTGGTCTAACCAGTCCATTGTACAGTGGCATAATCACTTCCTTGCTCCTAGAGGTGATCCCCCTTATGATGCATCCCAACATCCTGTTTGCCTTGCTAGCCACTCGCCTGCACTGCTCAGAGTTATTCATATATGCATCCACCGTGACCCCTAGGTCTTTTTCCCCTATTGAGGCCTCCAGCGCCTCCCCTCCCAGGGTGTACCTGTGTTTAGGGTTTCCCTGCCCAAGACACAACACCTTGCACTTGGTGATATTGAAATTTAATTTCCATGTGTGAGCCCAGCTTTTCAGGGTGTCCAGGTCCCCTTGCAGGGCCAACCTCCCCTTTTCTCCCTCAACTACTGCTCCCATCTTGGAGTCATCAGTGAAGAGACTCATTTTACTCCCTATACCCTCCCTGATGTCCGATCTGTATGCATTAAACAGGATCGGACCCAGGACCGAGCCCTGCGGTACGCCACTACCAACCTCTGTAGGGTTCGAGAGCTCCCCACAGACCACTACTCTCTAGGTACGTCCAGCTAGCCAGTTTTCAATCCATCTGACCATGAAAGGGCCTACTCCTAACCCATCAGTTTCTCCACCAGACCATTGTGCAGGACAGAGTCAAACGCCTTGCTGAAGTCCAAGAATAATACATCCACAGGCTTTCCCCTGTCCAGTTCTGATTTCACCCATTCGTAGAACTCCACAAGATTGGTTTGACATGATCTGCCTGGCACAAACCCATGTTGCCGACTATCCAGACCTCCCACCTCCTCAAAGTACACCCCCAATCGTTCCTTTAGTATACTCTCCATTAATTTTCCCACCACCGAGGTCAAACTGATGGGTCTATAATTATGTGGTACTTCCCTCGACCTCCCTTTATGGATTGGCACCACATGTGCCTCTCACCAATCCCTAGGTACCCTCCCTGTCTCAAGTGACCTGTTGAAGAGCTCCGCTAATTCGCATAGTACTCTCGGATGAATGCCATCCGGCCCAGGAAATTTGTCTTTCTTTAGGGCCTTGAGGGCTAACCACACCCTTTTGGCAGAGATAGCATCATCCGTCCCCTCCACCTTACTGGCCTTTTTATCTTAATCCAGATGTGACACCCCGGGGTAACTCTCCCTCCCTCTTGCTCCATTTCTGTTGCTCCCCTGATCCCACTCACTGCCACTTCTATCCTCATCATGCCTTGCTTTGTAGATATCCCATCCCCCTCCCTAGTGAACACAGAGGCAAAGTAATCATTAAATACCTCTGCCTGGTCCCTCACCTCTTCCACCCACCCTCCTTCGGATCTCAATCTGCTGCGATGGCCCTTAGTTTTTCTCCACTCCCCAATGTACCGGAAGAACCCCTTTTCCCCTCCATGTATCCTCTGTGCCAGCCGCTGCTCTTTACTGGACTTTGCTCCCCTCACCATACGGGTGACTTTTCTAGATGCAAGATGGTACATTTCCTTATCCCTATCCCCTCTTGTTGTTTTATATTTTTTGTAGGCCGCCTTCTTTTCTCTGACCGCTGCCTGTACCTCACTGGACCACCAGCATGGTTTATGTGACCTTGCTCCCTTACGTTTCAACTTAGCGCAGATCCTGACTGCCTCATGAAGTCCCCGGTTTATGACCTCCCATCTCCTTTCCACACTTGTCATTGATGTAATCCAGTTCCTCCAGGCTATACATATTAAGCTTCTTAAGGATAAGGTGTCAGGCTTTGTTTAGTGCGAGCCGGAGTCTGCTGACTGCAGAGGTAGATGCAGCACTGTAGACAAGAATTCTGTAGTCCAGAAGGAAGAGGACAGAGGAAGAGAAGGTGAGCCGGAGGGCATCGGGTGTGAGGCAATGTTTGTATCGATAGAGCACTTCAATTCTAGAGTTATGAGCAGTGGACAGTTAGTGAATATGTTGATTATAGTTGAAGGCTGGATCTAGCGTGATACCTAGATATTTAAAAGCATTCACTTGTTCGAGTGGGGTCTCATTGGCATCGAGAATCTGGGGGCAGAGGTTCTTAAGGGAGCTCTGTGGATGCGAGAAGACCATAACTTTTGTCTTCTTATAGTTGATTATTAGGCGCAGGGCGGAGAACCATTTTTCAGCCTTGCAGAAGGAGTGTTGGAGTGCTTGGTGGAGTTTAAGGGGTCTGGATTGGAGGCGTACAGGACAGCATCATCCACATAGAGGAGCATATTGCTGGAGCAGGCCGACAGGAGGGAGTTTAGATACAGACTAAATAACAGAGGGCCTAGAATGGAGCCCTGTGGAACACCGGAGTGGACTGGGAGGCTGTTGGATGGGGTGGTGCCAGTCTTGACCTGTTGTGTTCTATCTGACAGACAGTCAGCAAACCAACTTTGGGCATCTCTGGAAAAGCCAATAGAGGAGAGAGTGTTCAGTAAGAGGGCATGGTTGACGGTATCAAATGTCTTAGAGAGATCCACAAAGACAGACCCTGAGAGGTGGCCACGGTCCAAAGCGGAATGGATGTGTGAGTTGAATTCAAGGAGGGCTGTGGTGGTCCTATGCTCTTATGGAAGCCATGCTGCTGTTTACATAGTAGGTTTATTTTGTTAAGTGGTCAGTGAGTTGATCTGAGACAATATGCTCCAAGGCTTTGGATTTTGGGGGGGAATGGAAATAAGGCAATAGTGTTAGTGGAGGTGCGTCCTCACTCTTATAGATAGGGCTAATGGAAGCCGATTTTCAGCGGGTGGGGAATTTTCCTTGGCAGAGGGAGCAGTTGAGAATATGGGTGAGTGGGTTTAGTACTTCCAGGAGGGTGATGCGTAGAAGTCTCAGGTCTAGGGAATCGCTACTATAGTGGGAGTGGCTTAGGGATTTGACAAGGTAGGATTTGGCTACCTCTGGGGTAATAAAGTGTAGATGAAAGGGTGGTGCAAGGGTGGGGGTGTGGTGTGGGGCTGGGCAGGAGGGAGTTGAAGAAATTAGGGGGAAGGACATGGCTGAAATCAGCGAAAGCGGAGTTAAGGGCCGATGCTATACTGAAGGGATACGAGGAAAGGCAACCTTCTATTACCACCTGATCCGGCTGTGGATTTTGGACTTTACAGCAGAGTTCCTTTATATTATTCCAAAGTTTCACCTGGAGCCCCAGGTGGAGATTAAGTATGCTTTGTAGTACTCAGCTTTGGCTGTGCGTAGGGTCCATGTACATTTGTTGCGGGCTTCCTTATAACGCTGCCTATCTACTGGCCGCTTGGTTTCATTTGAGAGGTGCCAAAAGGTATCACGATATCGCAGTAGATCCAGGAGGTGGTCAGTGAACTAAAGGGCATTCTCTTGATTAGGGTGCGAATTTGTCATAGGCTGCGTTGAAGGTGGTGATAAACAGACCAAGATCATGATCAGAATTGAGGGTGTTAGCAAGGGGTGACCAATCCCAGCTTGTGAGGTGGGCTTTAAGTTGAGAGAGTTTACCTGGACTGAGCTTGCATTGTAGGGTAATTTTAGGGGGGTGTTTTGGGGGCTATGCAGGATCAGGTGCAAAGTACAGGAGAATGGTCACTTAATGCGTTGAGGAGCACCAAGGTGTTGGTTATCCTGTGGGGGCGATTAGTGAAGACCAGGTCCAGGAGGGAGGAGGTCCCCATGCGGATGTTGAGCCAGCTGGGTATGGTGACTATCTGGGTGAGATCAAGCGCAGTAGCATCATCAATGTAAGGGGTGGCTGTCTTAGCCAGCCAATTTGTGTTGAAATAACCCATGACAGTTTTACTACACAAACTCACTTCCTTCTACATCTGGAGAGAGTATGACTGGAAGTGCATTACAAGTCACTTCAGAACTCCCCAGATAAATAAGCAATAACCCATGACAGGGTGTGCGGTTACTGGGGATTAATCAACACCCCGGGTGCATTGTGAGGCACGAGGCTGCAGGCTGAGTGTCCTCACAGCACACGGGGTGTTGATTAATCCCCAATAACTGCACACCCTGGACTGGGTTATTACGTTTATAACATGGGGTGACACTAGAGGTGCAAAAAACACAAGAAAAGCATGATTTTCAGGAAAACATAGGAACTATTTTATGTATTCTGCCACCAACACAACTACTGTGTTGCTAGCAGTGGTAAACACGCCATATATGCATTGCTGTATGTCAGAACAGTGAAGAAACTCAGGGCAGTCCAGCATCCACTTTGTATCCCGCTTCTGTCACACACACTTGCTACACAGACTTACTTACAAGTGCTGCACCTCATCAGAGAAAGGAGAGTGCAGCAAATTTCATTTTCATGCTGTCTTGGGCTGTCACTGTGTCTCCATGCTGTGCTTCTCTCTCTCTCTCTTAGCAGCACATGGTTAATCAACACTTCAGTGTGTTTGTGTCTCCACACCTGGGGACTCTGGTCCCCAGCAGGGGGAGCTAAGATTCCTGGAGTGGAGGCCACCTTACAGAGGATCCTCCACGGTGTTCTCACATTAATACAAGGGGGACAGCAGGCAGATGAACAGAAAACCATGGCAACCTGTCTGGACCTACCCGCACGCAGGGGCACAGTGACTCCTACAGTAAAGAGGAACATCAACTGAGACGGGGTGGGGGGGACACTGTGGCAACCATTCTTTCCATGCCACATGTACATGGATTGCCTCTCACTGTCTTGCTATCTTTCTTGCTCACTTGCACACAGGGCAGCATCAGGCCCCCCATCTGTTCCCATTGTCTTCCCAACTACCTGCTTGTCCCAGTGTGTCACTGTAGATGAGGTCAGGGAAGAAGTGTTCACGGAGCTTACAACTAGAAGAAGAGACACACAGTCAGGACAGCCGTCTCTCTATTTCTCTCTCTCTCTCAGCATCTTGCTGCATAGGTTGCATGCCACTTACTTGACGGAGACTGGTGTCAGGTGGGATGTAGGGGGGGGCAGCAAGATAGCCACTGACAGCTACTCTCTCTTTCCATTCTGTAGTCTCCGCTCGCAGCTGTTCCTGACTGACTCTGGAGCATGCAGTGTCGCTCCTCTCGTGAACTATCTATTGGCGCTTACAACCAGAAGAGAGAGAGAGAGAGAGAGTCATGGTCATGAATAGGTGTGTGTGTGTGTGTCTCTCTCTCTCTCTCTGACTCTCACTTGGCATCTTGCTGCAGGAGTCGCATGCTGCCTACTTCACTGTGTGTCTGTGACTTCCAAGAGGAGACTTTGGCTGGGAAGTCTGGGGTCCGCGGGGCCGGTAGACATACAGCAGTCAGGGAAATCTACTTCTCGAGCTGCAGATATTTCTGCACAGTGTACTTCTGCCAGGTGACTTTCACTGTGTGTGCCTGTGACTTGCACACAAAGACTTTTTCTGGGAAGTACGCAGGCCACAAGGCGAGTAGGTGGGTAGGGAAATCTACTTCTGCAGCTGCAAATATTTGTGCACAGTGTACTTGCCCGACAGAGAACACACAGGGGAATTCTGTATAGCTCAGGACGGGCTTTCTTGCTTAGCTGGTACAACAGTGGCTGCCTTGGACACTATGCTCACCCCACAATAACAAGATCTGACCGCTGCTTGATCTGCTTTCTGGGACCATTTCACCACTTGCTGTGGGGGTAACAGAGATTAATCAATGATCAGGTGATACCCGTCTGCCAATCCCATCACAAATAGCTTCCTGCCCATGTTATAACTGGGAACTATGATACTCAAAGAGGTACAGCCTACTGGAGACACTGTGGTGAGGCTTGTGCTACCCACAGGCATACATACTGGGACTGTACTGTACCAGTACTGGCAAAATACGGAGAAAGTAATATTACAATTATTTCCTCCATAGGGGGACAGACTTCTCAAACAGCAGTTTTATCGCTGCTGCCAGACCAACTCAACAATAAAATCTCCCAGTCCCTAGTAGTTCTCTTAGTGTGGTCAACGCCCCCACAATTAATGATTGGGAGGGCATTGTTCAGATTTACAGCATGGGAAAATTGATAGCAGAGATTAACCTGAAAGTTAAAATATGTACTAATTTCTGGAATAAATGGTTACTTTGAGTGATGTACCATATAATGGATATCATTCTGTGATTTGTTAGTGTGAGGGGACATGGGAACAGTACTAGGGTTGCACAAACTGTACTGTATCCTAGGGGATACAACAAAGGGACTCTGAAATATATATTTACCACTTTTAAGTCAGATGCATGTATATACCACACTGTGGACATTGTATCTATTTCGTAGTTCTGCCTTTATTTTATGTTTTGTATAATATGTTTATCGAAATTTTCATAAACAATACAGATACAGAGAATTAGGGTAGTACTGCCTTTAAAATGATGCGTTGCCCCTTGAAAAGTTCTGTAAACTTAATTAAAAAAAAAAGTTTTGTTTCAAATCCTTTATGTACTTTTATTGCATACATCCTAAGCATTAGGAGCACCCCGACATAGAGTAGCCACTCATGATATAATAACGTCCTCTCCTCCCGCTGCATCTTGAGTGGCTAGACTGTGTTGAGGGTGTTCCCAAGTCCGGGAAAGGTGCAGTGGGAGTTGATTAAGGAATGTAAACAAATACATTTTGGTGTCGAAACTCCAGAGTGGCGGGCAGTCTGTTTTCACCCTTAAAAAAGGGATCAGAGACAAACTACCAACCACATCAGCAATGTCTACAGAATGTGAACAACCACAAAATGCGCATTTTAAGGGATAGTTTGAGGCTGGGGGTGACTGTGTCCTTTTAAGGGGCTGTCAAAATCTGCAACTTGAGGATCTGGAGGAGATAATCTGCTTGTTTATTTTGTGTTATCTGCCATGTTTTTCAGGTGAACTGCAGAGATTCAGGCATGTGACTGGTGCCTATGGAAAGGGAGGGAGGGATGGACGTTCCCCTTGCCTTTCTTTCTTAGGCATCCCTTTCCGGTTTGTCAAGAATCCTTTACAGTGCCCCCACAGACACAGATCACCCTTCTGCGGTAACCAGACTGCTGGGACTGTCAGTTATCGTTTGTCTCTTGCCCTGTTAATATTAAGCTTCACTAGTTCACAACTGCCAGTGGGAGCCGGCCGACAGACCGAGTCATTTGGAGAAGGATTTGGTGCCAGTAAGCAGCCAGAATGGGAACCTCAATAGACTGATTTCCCACCGTTTCGCTTTTCAGCAGCGAGATAGAGGACATGAGAGGTACTGTGCTACCCTTGGGGAGGTGCTGATAGTGGCCAAAGGTTTGTAGCTGATAAATGCCTGTCACAGACTTTTCAGAAGGCTATGTCTATAAATTTATGCTGTTTGCACGTTTAATTTAGAGGACACTACTAAATGGTATGACACGAACAGCAGCTTGTATGAACTACTATAGGTAGTGGGGGGGGGGGTCTGACCAGTAACAGTTAGGATGCTGGCCAGTACACATGCTATGGGGGCATACTGTGATATCATTGTTTTTGCCCTTTTCTAGGTATGTACACTGAGAGCAATGTTTTTTTTAAACAGGGCATTGTTTCCATCCTGATTTCTATCATTATATGAAGCGGGTCAGAATATAGAACATTCTTACTTTTGAGTTGATGCATGGGGAGAGCGCTGCAGGGGGATTCTCCTGGGGCTACAACTTTGGGGAAAAGCCCTTAGATGTACTGTACCTTTTTATTTTGTTCATTGCTACTCCTATTTTTAAAATTTTTATTTTTAAATTTTACTGTTCTGGTAACGAGGTATGGCCTACTGGTCACAAAGCCCATTTACTGGGGTGATCCAGGAGTACAGGATAGTTGCATGACTTGTTCATGATCACACAGTATGCAAGTGGAGTTTGTGGGAATCAAACTGGGGCCTTCTGGAGCTCATTCACAGCTAAAGGAACTGTACTCGTCTCTGAGGACTTTGAAGAACAAAGGAAACATACAGTCAAAAGGATTTCACATCTTGCATATGCCCAGGTCACAGCTTATCACCTTTCAGGAATTTTAACACATTATGTGATGCTGGATCTCAACAGTTCATCATTTCCTCTGTATGTAATTTACCATAAGCGTTTTCATTTTAAATCAGCTGTACATGTACTTTGTCTCCAAGGGCCTAAGTTAGCAGGGAAGCTACCTTAAAGGAACTACCATCCCGTCCTCCTCTCCTTCCCTGTTACACCAGTCAAATATGTGTTCCTCAACTACTCTCATACCTTGTGAAACCACCATATTGGCCCTGTTCACACTCTCAGGACTCCTAATTGCAGGCATGTGTCTACCTGCCCCCTCAGGAGCAACCAGTGCCCTGACCGATACCTATAGTACCATAACCCCCCCCCCCCAAATCTGACCTCCTCCACACATAAGCTACATGGGGGCTCACTCTATGCCGATGGGTCTTAGTTCTTTCATCCCCACTGGCATGACACCTTGACAATCTTCTATCAAGTCTCCTTTAAGCAGGGAACCTCCATGCGATGCCACGCTAACTGCAGGTTACAAACCCACTCCAAAAAACTATTTAAGGAATCCCGGAAAAGACTACTAGTGCTGTTCTTATTGCTCTTGGGCAATATACATCCTAATCCGGGACCTCCCCACTGCTCAAACCACTCACCAAGAAATACTAGTGGTCTGACAGTGGTGTCACTAAAGATTTGCAGCCTTCTTCCAAAACTTGAAAGACTACAAGTATGGACTACCAGACATAATCCCAGATGTACTCTTGGTAGCAGAAACCTGGCTCACTCCTTATGTCCCTGACGCAGCAATCCTAACTTCCTAGCTACACAGTATTTAGGTGTGCCAAACACGCAAACTCATTCGGCTACGATCTCCACCATCAAAACCAACTCTAGGGTACGTTAAAAAATACAAATTTATTATAAATAATGCGCGTAGCACCTCATGCAATCGACGTGCATTTCACATCACACAGATGCTTTAGCAAGACATTGGTGCCATCAAGTGCTGACATTAAATTGTGCATTACCATATATATATCAAAGTAAAATAATTACCATATTGATACTAAAGAAAGTATTATGTGATATATAGGTTGTTTAAAGTGCCAAGTGCATGTTCTCATTCAAATCAAATCAAATCACTCTTTATTTATATAGGCTTTCTTAAACCAAGGCACCTGTACAATATTACATAAAACAATAAATAGTTAAAACAACATTAAAATATTCAAAAATCACTATAAGCTTTACTAAAAAGGTAGGGTTTCAAAGCTCCTTTAAAACTTTGGACAGTCGGGCAGTTTCGCATCTGACGAGGTAGAGAATTCCACACGGTTGGGGCCATGAAACTAAAAGATCTGGCCCCTGAAGTTTTTAAGCGAACCCAGGGAATCTCTAGCAATCCCTCGTCAGTGGATTGGAGAGAGCGGGGGGGACAGTAGGGACAGAGGAGCTCTTTCAGGTAAGCAGGTCCCTGATCGTGTAAGGCCTTATAGGTCAGCAACCGACCTTGAAGGTGATTCGCCAGCAAACTGGCAGCCAGTGCAGTCTGCGGAACACAGACGTTATATGACTGGACCTAGAAGAACCAATCAACAGCCTGGCTGCTGCATTCTGCACTAGCTGCAGATGGTGAATCTCAACCCCCGGTAGCCCAAGGTAAAGGGCATTGCAGTAGTCAAGGTGGGAGGTAACGAAAGCGTGGACCAAAGTAGGAAGATCATCTGGAGAAACCAGGTGCTTCACCCGAGCGATGTTCCTCAGATGGTAAAAAAAGGTTTTGACAACCGCTGACACCTGAGATTTAAATGTCAGACAGTCATCAAACACAATGCCCAGGTTCCGCACCCGGTTTGAGGTAGTCAGCTGGACACCCCCAAGCCATAAACCCGAGGGCGATCCAGCTAACAGACCTGCCTCCCAGCGACCCTGGTCCACAACCATCCATTCATTCTTAAGATATTGCTAGATATAGCTATATACTACAAATACATGAATACTAAAGTGTTTTAAAAATATTAAACTACAGATCAAAGCTCATATGAGTTATGTAAATATATATAACGAACCACTGAAGGCACATAAATAAACTATCCTATCACACAAAACTATCAAGTATGTCTATTTGTTTCTTATAAGACATAGTTGGGTCTGAAATCAATTTAGAGTAGAAAGTGGTGTCAGAGAGAAGCATTTGAATTGCCCTTTCATACTTAACTTTACCCATCAACACAATCGCCCCGCCCTTGTCTGCGGGCTTAGTGGTGATGGTGTTAATGCTCTCCAGCTGTTTCAGGGCTTCACGTTCTTTCCTCGTGATATTCTGTTTGTCCCAGTTCCATGAGTTCTTCATAGCTTCACATATTTCCCGTTCACAGACCTCAAGGAAAACCCCTACTGTTGGGTTCTTTGGTGGTATGAACAAAGAACAGGGTTATTTAAAATGTATATAAAGTTCCTTGTTGTTGTAGTATTAGATGTTAATTTTAGTATGTGTAGTTAATAATACTACTAGAATTGGCTTATAGAGTATTGTGGATTCCTTGATAGTTTTGTGTAATAATAGGATTGTTTATATTTATTTGTTATGTACCTTCAGTGGTTTGTTTAATGTATTTACATAACTCGTATGTAAGATATCACAGATATCTTAAGTATCAATATGGTATTTGTTTTACTTTGATATATGTGGTAAGGCACTATTTAATGTCAACACTTGGTGGTGCCAATGTCTTGATAAAGCATCTGCGTGATGTGAAACGTACATCGATTGTATGGGGGGGGTGCTACGCAATATTTATAATGTACTGTAGAGGATAATGTATGGGCACCAGTTAACAACCATGTTGTATTCGCATCTAGAGGGTACCGTGACAACTTTGTAAACCTCAAGAGCTCTAACCTCTAGTCTATATGCTCCTTCTCCACTAACCTAAGTCCCTAACTCTTGGAAGCAGGCTGCAGTCAGTCCCCTTCCAAAAGGGGATGACCCCTCTTGCCCTGGTAACTGTCACCCGATCTCTCTACTCCCCACTCTAGCTAAATTCCAAGAAGTAAGCAAGTAAGTAAGTAAAATTTATTTTTAGGCACCCAATCCCAGAGGATCTGGGCACCAGACAAAAGAACAATTTACAGGGTCACAATAAAATCACAGGACAAACTATAACATTTGTAAAACTTCAGACATAATCTAAAGTACACCAGCAGAAGGCCAGCCCAGTGGCATGGAGAGCCAAGGCATCATTGCTTAACCTCCTGCCATGCTGGTGACCTGTGTTCGCGGTATGAGCGGGTCGCTGGGGGTTGACTGGGGAGGGAGAGGATTTAGCGTCTGGAGGACAGCTCTCCTCTCCCGGGGAGGGGTGGGATCGGAGACTGGTGCACGCCTGGCCCCTAGCGGCAGCTGGAGGCTGGCACACCAGCTCCAAGACAGGGGCAGAGATCAAGCAGATGCCTGGCGTGCCACATGCAGAAGCGTGCGTGGCTTGGCCATTGGCGTCATTGCATGCCACAGCTATGCACATGGAGAAGGGGAGAAAACGGAGGCACAAATTCCACCAACCAGCGGGATGATACCGGTGCCCCGCAGGTGCTGCACCTGGCCAGCTGGAACCTCAGTGCCAGAGGTAAATACCAGTGGATGCTGGGGTGATGGGGCTGGGGGGCCAGTGGAAGGGGGCCAGTTGGTGGTGGGGACAAATAAAGCAGCTAAAAAAAAAAGTACATCAGCAGGATAAGCTTTTGAATAGATGGGTCTTTAGGCCCCACCTGAACACCTCCATTATGGGGGCCTCCCTCAAAGATCCTGGAAGCGAATTCCAGAGGACTGGGCTCACAACCCCGAATGAATGATCACCCAAGGTTTTCAGCCTGGTCCTCAGAACTGCCATGAGGTCCTGGGTGGAGGAACAGAGGGAGCAAGCTGGAACGGCAGGAGTGAGGAGGTCTGAAAGGTAGCCAGGGCCCAGTCCATATAGGGCCTTTTTTTTCCTTCAACTCTATGTATGCTCCTACTTCACTGGCTACTTAAACCTCTCTCCAGTGAGGTTATGCAGCCTGACCTTGTCCTGCCTGTCTGAGATCCTCCATGGTCTGGACTTCTGTTCCCTGGGTTGCTCCTCCAGCATCACCGACCACCCCACCCCCCGACTCTGAGTCCCCCGGGGTGGGACCAACCTAACTCCTCCAGTGCTCTATCTAGAATCTAGAAGAGCAGCCGGGCAGAGGAGGAGATATGGAAGTCAGCCAGGATGGATCGGACAAGGGGTGTGGGGGTCATCCTCTGGACCCACCTTTGCCTGTCTGGGTGTCAGGGTCCATTTTCCCATTTTTCTGTGGTCCCAGGATTGCTATGCCATCCAGAGCGGTGTTGGAGTGTTCTCGCATGTGCCACAGGACATCTGCCACTGTCCCCATACCTCTGTAGCATGCACTGCATCAGCCGCAATGCTTCCAGTCACCACTGGGAGCCACTGAAGCTGCACAGTGCATCTAACCCTCCCCCAGGAAAGGAGAGCTGCCTGCCGGCTGCTCAATCCAAATCTGCATCCTCCCCCTAGCTGATCTCCGGCTGCCCGACTCACTCCCATATCCGTGTTGCAAGCATGGTGCGAAGTGTGGCATCCAGCACTTCAACTCTCTGCGCTACCAGGTCGGCCATATAGGGCCTTATAGGTGAGCAAACCCACCTTGAAGGGAACCCGCCACCTGATTGGCAGCCATTGCAGACCCCACAGGACCGTGGCCACAGGACAGAATCTAGATAATCCTGTCAGCAGCCTGGATGCTGCATTCTGCACTAGCTAGAGCCAGCAGAGGTCCCCCCCCCCACTGACCCCAAGGTATAGAGCATTACAGTAGGTGAGTCTTGATGTCACAAAGGCATGCACCAGTGATGGCATATCCTCAGGTGGAAATAGGGGTTTAATTTGGACTATGTTCTTCAGATGGTAGAAACTAATTTTGACAACAGCCAACACCTGAACCTCAAATGTCAGCCTGTTGTAGAGGATTATGCCCAGATATTTTAATCTAGAGGACGCCATCAACGTTGTTGACCCCAGGACCAAGCCTGTTGTCATCCCAGAGGTGTCCCCAATCCACCTGCAGCTAGGCTCAATCACTAGAACCTCTGTCTTGTCAGGGTTAAGTCTCAGCCAGTTAGAGTTCATCCAGTTCTGGATCTTGGCAAGGCATTTATTCAGCACTTTGACAGCACCACTTGTTCCTGGTACAAAAGACATGTACTGTTGAGTATCATCTGCATAGCAGTGAAAACTCAAACTGTACTGTCTAATGATACCCCCCAAAGGCAGTATGTATACCGAGAACAGCATCGGTGACAGGACTGAGCCCTGAGGAACTCCACAGGTTAGTGGGAGGAAGAAAAATTCCCTATCACCACCACCACCACCCTCTGCCTCCTACCTGAGAGAAAGGACTCAAACCAGTTGATGACTACACCAGTGAGTGCACACCACTCTCTAAGGCGATCCAGCAACACAATGTGTTCCATGGTATCAAATGCTGATGATTGATCGAGGAGAAAGAACACTTTGTTCTTTTCTAGTTTTCCCCTTTTCTTGACTCTCAGCCTCCTTTTTCACTCCTTTCCAGTCTGGATTCAGGAATTCTCACTCCACCTCTCTCCTCCGGCTCACTGATACTATTCTGTCTGGCATGAATTAGGGCCTAGTCACCTCCACCATCTTTATCGATCACCAAAGATTTTGACACTGTTGCTCACCCCATTCTCCTGGACAGGTTTAAGGCATCTGAACTTTCTACCTCCTCAGTTAAGTGGTTCCTATCCTACTTTGAGGGCAGGTCACAAGTGTCCATATTGGAGACTTCCCATCCTCACCACTCTCAGCCTGCTCAGGCGTTCCCTGATAGTCAGTCTTTGGCCCAGTTCTTTTCTCCATTTTTCTAAATGGCCTCCCCACTGCCTGCTCCTCCGTGTCCATCTACATGCATGCAGATGATACAGTACTATTTACCTCTGGTCCTCTGCCCTTGACCTCACAGTCCAGCTCTAACTGGACTTTATCAACAACCAGCACTGGTTCCGTGAAAACCAGCTGACCCTCCAATGCCAAGAAAACAGTCTTTCTGATTTTTTTGGCAAAGGGCAGAGGCTTGCAAGGCTCACCGCTCTTCCCTCTTTCCACACCCTGGATGGTGCAATGACTGAAGAGGTCTCCTTCAAGTACCTTGGGGTCTGGTTGAACTGTGACCTGATTTCTCTGTTTATGTGGATGCAATTGTATGAGAAGCTCCACCCCAAACGTGGTGCCCTTTATAGGAATAAGAGGAGCATCCTGCCCTCAGAGAGATCCTCTCAGAGATGATTTTACCCCCGACATTGTTTACAGTGCTGCTCCAAGATCCACCGTTGCAAAACTGGACCCCTGTTGCATTCCTTCAGATGATTTGTCCTTGACAAACCCTGTGCACTCACCACTGTTCTTCATACACCTCCCTCACCCTTCTTGATGCAAGGCACCTTACCCAATGCAACGCCTTTAACTCCAAATTTTGGTTTGGCTCCCTCCCCTCATGTCTTGCTTCTCTCCCTCTTTCTACACCTCTTACTCCCGCGTTGACTGAGACTACTCCATCTACCTCCTGAGGTTGCTGGTGCAGTGCGATGAGGAAACCCTCTCACTCCTGGGAGAGGAGAGCTGTCCTCCGGATGCTCGATCCTACTCCTCCCCCAGCAGCCCCGATGACCTGGGCTTGTTCCCGAACTCAGGTCGCCGGCGTGGCGCAAGGTGTGGTATCCAGTGCCTCAACACTCAGCACCACAGGGCCAGCTGCAATTTGCTTATTTCGTATACTTATTTCCATATTACTGCATTTTTGTATGTTGTACTGTATATTGTACTTAACACAGAAACATCGAATTTGTCAGCAGAAAAGGACCGTGAGGCCCACCCATTCTGCCCAGATGTTCCCTACCAAATCTGCCTCTGCAGACCCTAATTGGTCTCTAGAGACCCTCCCTCCTCCCTACCCATTTGATAATATTCCCCTGTGTCTATCCCATGCATGTTTGAAGCCCCCCACTGTTTTCACCTCTACCATTTCCACTGGCAGTCTGTTCCAGGTGTCTACCACCCTTTCAATGAAGCAGTATTTCCTCACATCCCTCAAAACCTTTCATCCCTCCAGCTTCATTACATGCCCCTGGTCCTGGTGCTGTTTCTCATTTGAACAAGACTCCCCTCCTGCCCCTTGTTCTCCTCTGTGATGTACTTGTAGGTCTCTATCATGTTCCCTCTTGCTGTCTTTTTTTTTTTCACGTATAGTTTACTGAAAGTCTTTTTCAACAGTACTCGTGCAGAGTACACTGTTCATATCAAGCCATTTGTGTATCATATGAGTGCATTTTCTAGAATGACAGACAACAAATAACATTACATCAGATAATAGACAATACAACAAAAGCAAAAACACTCAGACATATTCAACAGTGGAATACTCTATTATCACCAAATATATGTTAGGCAGCTTTCATGCATACATAATGCATTAACTATCTCATATCTTGTGTGGAGGTGGGGGCACAGAGAAGGGGCCAGGAGCTAGTCTATTTGTGAGAATTACATTATTGGGGGACCCTTCAGACACACTGAACTTCTCCTGGCTCTGTAGGCAGTCTATCCTCATATTGCTCACAGGGTGCCCAAATATTCTCATAAATATGCAGTCTGCCCTTTGCTTTATAAACAATATTCTCTATAACCATATTTTCATGCATAACTCCCCTCCAATAGCTAAACATTCAGGTCTGTGACTGCTTCCAGCTGGTGAGCATTCTCAGTTTCACAGCAGAGGCTTGGCAGAAAACACCAGGAAGAAGGAGTACTGTGTGACTAGACTTCTCTACTGGGACTATATTGCCCTCCTTCCCTCCCCGCCACCCCAAAGCTAGTTTTACTTTTATAGGCACAGGATTTGACTGACAACAGGAACTTCCTGTTTGGAAGCAGGAAGTGAGTGATCACAGAGCCACCAAAAACTCACCATCCTAGAAGGCAAGAGTACCTCTCAGGCCCCACCCCTAGCTGCTGGAGGTCTGCCTCTGAGCAAGTAAGGGGTCTACTGAGAAATATAGGATCTTCTTGTCTCAGAACAGGATGAGCAGGAGCTTAAAGGGCACAGAGGCAGTAAGTAAGTAGGGAGAAAAAAAAAAAAAAAACAGAGGAAAGAGTAAGGATTCCAAACAACAGTGAAGGGGCCAGAAGTAAGACATGATGGGAGTGGTGCAGTGCAGTGCCTGTTGAGCAGCAGTCTTCCAGGAGACGTTCTGGAGGAAGCGATGTTGTCCCATCTGCAGGCACCTCTCTGTGTTGAGGGAGGAGGTTGCTCATCTCCAGGCTGAGTTGGCCAGGATTTGTGGGACCTCCTCTTCCATCCCGGGACCACCAGGGCCACTGCCGTTGCCTCACAGGTTGCCAAGAAAGAGGAGCGGTTGGACCACAGTGGTCTCAGGGAGGGTGAGGGTGGTGGAACAGAGGAACATCCCTCCAGTTGTACCTCTCCACAATTCCTATGCCGTTCTGGCAAAGCGTGGTTCCTCTATGGAGGCACCTGCAGTGGAGACCAAGGAGGATGCTGGGAACCTCCAAAAGGGAGACCCACAGGAGGGTGGCATGGGATCCCACAAGGGAAGGAAACAACTCCTGGTGGGGGACTCCATTGTTAGGAAGGTAGAACTGGGGGAGGAAGGGGAGAGGGAGGTAAGGTGCCTGCCTGGCGCCATGGCTTGGAGGGACAGGGAGCGAATCCTCAGGATCACTGGAGCAGCTGCACAGGGGAGAGAGCTGGATGTCATTGTCCACCTAGGGACAAATGACCTGGCTAAGAAAGGGATCAGAGCAGTGCAGGAAGAGTTTGTGGAGTGAGGAGGGGCCTCAGACAAGCAGCACACACGGTAACCTTCTCGGAGGTGCTGCCTGTCTATGGCATAGGTGAGGCTAGGGTACTCCACACCATGGAATTCAATCAGTGGTTGAAAAACTGGTGCAGAGCTCAGGGATGTGGCTTCATTGGGGACTTGGGGTCCACCTAAAGTGATGCAGGCCTATACTGGCATGATGGGCTGCATCTGTCCAGGAGGAGAACCAAGATCCTAGATGATAGGTTTAAATGCTTCATTGGCAAGCATTTAAACTAGCCAAGGGGGGAGGCACTGGAAAGGAACAGGGAAATCCTAGCCCCCCAAAAAAGTCAGGGTAGCAAGTGAGGTAAACACCAAGATAGAGATGTTGATAGGGAGAAGGGCAGGGGTAAATGGAGAAAGTGACAAAGGCAATAAGGACAGGGATGGGGCAAAAAGTAGTAAGGCCATCAGGAAATGGAGGGTAATGAGTACCAATACCCGTAGTCTGGACAACAAGCTCCCTGAACTGGTAGCCTTGATGGAAGAGGGATGCATGGATATCGTAGCAGTCACAGAAACATGGTACACAGAGAACCATGACTGGGATGTTAACATACCAGTGTACATAACCTACAGGAGAGACAGGGAGGGGAGAAGAGGGGGAGGAGTAGCTCTCTTTATAAAGAAAGGGATAAAAGCAACTGAACAAAACAGCAAACAGGGAGGAGAGGAGGCACTGTGGGTCACCTTAGAGACTGGAAATGGCACCACAATCTGCACAGGGGTTGTATACAGATTCCCATGTCAGGGGGAGGGAATGGACAAGGATATAATAGAAGGCATTCTTAGGATGGCAGAGAAAGGGGAGATACTGTTGATGGGAGACCTGAATATGCCAGGTGTTAACTGGAGCACATTTGCTGCAGCCACATCCAAGAGCAGGGCCATTCTCGATGCCCTACAGGTGGCATACCTCAGACAGCTAGTTTCGGAACCCACTCATGAGGGAGCAATCTTAGACCTCATACTCTCAAATGGGGACAATGAGAGGATCTCAGATCTAGAAGTGGGTTGCCATCTGGGAACAAGTGGACCATCAAACAGTGTGGTTCATGATAAACTCAGCTACAGAGTCAAGCCATACAAAAGTGAGGGTACTGGACTTCAGGAGGGCTGACTTTGGCAAGATGGGCGAGTGCCTTAAAAAAACACTAGCAAACAGGCTAGAAGGAGGGGTGGAGCAACAATGGGGAAACATCAAAACTGCCATCACAGAGGCAACAAGCCTTTGTGTGAAGCAAATAAACAAATCAAAATGAAAGAAAAAGCCACTATGGTTCTCAAAAGAGGTGGCAGGGAAAGTCAGGGAGAAAAAGATAGCATTCAGGAAGTATAAGGAAGCACAGAAGGAGCAGGACAGAGAGCTGTACCAGTTAAGGCAGAAGGAAGTAGGGAAGGAAGTCAGAATAGCAAAGGCCCAAACTGAGGAAAAGATAGCCAACTCGGTTAAGAAGGGGGATAAAACCTTCTATAGGTACATCAGGGAGCATAGAATGACAAAGGGAGGGATAGTGAGGCTGAATAGAATGGACGGTGGGTGGGCAGAGAGGGACAGTGAAAAAGCAGGGATACTGAACGAATATTTCTGCTCAGTATTCACAAAAGAGGAGGAGGGGGAGATGCCTAATCCAATTAACAGAAGCACTCTTGATGGGGGGGGGTCGATCCCAGTCCTTTCACAGAAGAAAGGGTTCTGAAAGAACTCCTAAAACTGAAGGTGGACAAAGCAATGGGGGCTGTTGGAATTCACCCCAGAATTCTAAAAGAATTAAGGGGAGAACTACTGAAACCACTAACTACCCTTTTTATCAAATCATGGGAGGATGGTGTGGTACTTGAGGACTGGAGGAAGGTGGATGTGATTCCCCTTCACAAAAGTGGGACCAAGATAGAGGCAGGAAAGTACAGACCTGTCAGTTTGACCTCTGCGGTAGAATAGTCGAGTACCTAGAGGCCAGTGGGGCACAGGACCCAAGCAGCATGGGTTCACAGCGGGAAGGTCATGACAGACGAATCTAATTGATTTCTTTGACTGGGTGACCAAAGTAGTAGACCAGGGAGGGGCTGTGGTCATGGCCTATAAAGACTTCAGCAAGGCATCTGACACAGTCCCACACAAAAGATTAATTGTCAAATTAACCAGCCTGGGAGTGGGTCCCTGGGTGGTAGCCTGGGTAAAACATTGGCTGGACAACAGGACACAAAAGGTAATTGTAAATAGAGTCCACTCTGAAGAAAGAGGGGTTACTAGTAGGGTACCGCAGGGTTCAGTACTGGGGCTGGTCCTTTTTAATGTCTTTATAAGTGACACTGCAGAGGGACTGGAAGGAAAAGTATGCCTCTTTGCAGATGACACAAAGATCTGAAACATAGAATTTGACAGCAGATAAGGACCACTTGGCCCACCTAGTCTGCCCATTTTCCTAATTAACAGATAAGCTGCAGATCCTAGTTAACCAACAGCTTACTTCCTCCTACCCCCCACTAGGACTGCCTTATGCCTGTCCCATGCATTCTTGAATTCCCCCACTGTTCTTGACTCCACGACCTCCTCAGGGAGGCTGTTCCATGCATCCACAACCCTATCTGTGAAAAAATACTTCCTCACATTACCTCTGAGCCGTCCCCCCTCTATCTTCAAATTGTGCCCCCTTGTTCTTGCACCTCTTTTTCTGGAAGATGCTACCCTCGTGGACTTTGTTAATTCCCTTGAGGTACTTGAAAGTTTCTATCATGTCCCCTCTCTCCATTCTTTCCTCAAGGATATACATATTAAGCTCCTTTAGTCTTTCTTCATACGTCTTCTGGTGCAGACCCTGCACCATTTTGGTTGCCCTCCTCTGGACAGCCTCCACTCTGTCTATGTCTTTCTTGGAGATGGGGTCTCCAGAACTGCACACAGTACTTCAGATGGGTCTCATCAACTGTCTGTACAGAGGATAACAACTTCCTGCTTTCTACTATTGATGCCTCTTCCTATGCATCCCAGTATCCCCCAGCCTTCCTTACTGCTTTCTCACATTGCTTGCCAACCTTTAGGTCATCTGATATAATTACCCCAGGTCCTTTCTATTTTACTGTTGTCAGTATCTCACCCCCATTGTGTACACTTCCCTGGGTTTTGTTTCCCAGGTGCATTACCTTGCACTTCTTTGCATTGGATCTGAGCTGCCATACATTTGACCATTCCTCCAACCTTGCCAAGTCCCTTCTCATCCTTTCCACTCCATCTTGTGTATCAACCCTGTTGCAGATCTTTGTATCATCTGCAAGAGACATACTTTTCCTTCAGTTCCTCTGCAATGTCACTTATAAAGACATTAAAAAGGACCAGCCCCAGTACTGAACCCTGCGGTAGCCCGCTAGTAACCTCCTTTCTTCACTGTGTACTCCATTTACTACTATCCTTTGTGTCCTGTTGCCTAGCCAATTTTTATCCAGGCTACCACCTTGGGACCCACTCCAAGGCTGGCTATCTTTGTATTAATCTTTGTGTAGGACTGTATCAAATGCCTTGCTAAAATCTAGGTAGACCATGTCCACAGCCCCTCCCTGGTCTACTACTTTGGTCACCAGTCAAGAAATCTATTAGATTCATCTGACATGACCTTCCCATCGTGAATCCATGCTGCTTTGGGTCCTGTGTCCCACTGGCCTCTAGGTACTCAACAATTCTTCCCTTCAGAAGTGATTCCATCATTTTTCCTACCACTGAGGTCAAACTAACTGGTCTGTACTTTCCTGCCTCTGTCCTGCTCCCACTTTTGTGAAGAGGAATCACATCTGCCCTCCTCCAGTCCTCAGGTACCACCCCATCCTCCCATGATTTGTTAGAGTAGTCAGCGGTGTCACTAGTTCTACCCTTAGTTCTATTAGAATTCTTGGGTGAATCCCATCAGGCCCCATTGCTCTGTCCACCTTCAATTTTATTAGTTCTTTCAGAACCCTTTCTTCTGTAAATGGACTGGTATCGACCCCCGTCTTCAGAGTGTTTCTCTTGTTTGGTTTAGGTAACTCCCCCTCCTCTTCCTTTGTGAATACTGAGCAGAAATATTCGTTCAGTATCCCTGCTTTTTCACTGTCACCCTCTACCCACATTCCCTCCCCTTTATTAAGCTTCAGTATCCCTCCATTGGTCTTTCTTCGCTCCCTAATGTACCTATAAAAGGTCTTATTCCCCGTATTAACAGAATTGGCTATCCTTTCCTCGGTTTGGGCCTTTGCTATTCTGACTGCCTTCCCAGCCTCTTTCTGCTTTAACTGATAAAGTTCTCTGTTCTGCCCCTTCTGTGTTTCCTTATATTTCCTGAATGCTGTCCTTTTCTCCTTAACCTTCCCTGCCACCTCTTTTGAGAACCATAGCGTTTTTTTCCTTCGTTGTGTTTTATTGATTTGCTTTACACAAAGGCTTGTTGCCTCTGTGATGGCTGTTTTGATCACTCCCCATTGTTCCTCCACCCCTCCTTCTTGCCTGTTTGCTAGTGCTTTTCTGAGGCACTCTCTCATTTTCCCAAAGTCAGCCCTCCTAAAGTCCGGTACTCTTGCTTTTGTATGGCTTGATTGTATGGCAGTGTTTATTGTGAACCACACTGTTTGGTGGTCGCTTTTTCCAAGATGGCTACCCACTTCTAAATCTGAGATTCTTTCTCGGTCCCCATTTGAGAGTACCAGGTCTAAGATTGCTCCCTCCCGAGTGGGTTCCAATACTAGCTGTCTGAGGCATGCCCCCTGTAGGGCATCAAGAATGACCCTGCTCTTGGATGTGCCTGCAGCAAAGGTGCTCCAGTTAACATCTGGCATATTCAGGTCCCCCGTCAACAATATCTCCCCTTTTTCTGCCATTCTAAGAAAGCCTTCTATCATTTCCTTGTCCATTCCCTCCATCTGCAACAGGGTTGATACACAAGGAGGCGTGGAAAGGATGAAAAGGGACTTGGCAAGGTTGGAGGAATGGTCAGAAGTATGGCAGCTTGGATTCAATGTAAAGAAGTGCAAAATAATGCACCTGGGAAACAAAAACCCAGGGAAGATTACACAATGGGGAGGGAGATAGTAACAAAACAAAATGGAAAGGGACTTGGGGTAATCATATCAGATGACCTTAGGTTAGCAGGTGTACCTTGCAAATGGGGTTTCCTAGCACCCTCTAGTACTGTCTCTAAGAGCTGCCAGCTCGCAGACCCAGATAGTCTGCTAAAGGGGGCCGTGTATTTTCTGCTAAGTCCCGCTCGAACCGCTGATAATGTGCCCCGTTTTGTCGTCGCTAAGCAGGCAAAGCAGGCACTTCCTTGGGCAGTGCTTGTTGATGTAATATATGTTGAATTGTTATTGGAAAATGTATTTTGTCTAACCTGTTTCCCTTGCAGCTGGGACTTTGTATGCCTTGCCCCTCCATTTTAGATCAGAACTGCCTTTTGAATCCAATTAAGAGGGAGGGGCGCTTAAGATGGAGTATTTAGCAGCCAACCAGGACTAGGACTCTCTCAGTACCAATAGGATGTATGGCCAGTGATTCAGGGAAGTGAAGTCCAGGAGTGTGGCGCCTTTTCGCACCAATAAGGGAAGGTAGAGGAGACTGGCATCTGAAGCTCTCCAATCGGGTCGGGTGGCACCCGAATTGTGATTCCATGCCCAAACGTCCAAGGAATCAGAGTTGTTGTGGCTGTGAGTGAGGAAGGAGCTCCAGGCTTCTGCGCTGTTGAGTTTTCGCGCGGGAAGCGCATGTTGCAGACCAAAAGTCGGGCGGCTCATTAGCCGAAGTATCCGGACTGAATCCGCCATGTGCTGCTGTCAGCAGAGGCTGTGCAGTTTGCAGCCAACTACCAGGCTCACCCTGTAGAGGACTGGAGAATATACTTCATCGCGCTCGGTCTATCAGGAAAAGTGAAGCTGCGCTGTGACTCCCCGGTTTAGCAGTGAGTGCAGTCGGGATATAAAGCAGCTGCCTGTATGGTAACCTTCTTTTTACATATAAATGTGTGGGGAGGGTTCTGATCTCAGGCCTGTGTCCCTGGGCGGTGTGAACGTGATCCTGCCACAAGAGCCATGAGTAGAAATCAGGGTAGCTCCCTGCCAACTAATCTATTGGATTGCAAGTGTTCATCTGTTTCCCTCTCTGGCTACACGAACTGAGCCTACCGGCTCTGGATTACAAATTTGGGTATTGTACAGTTGTTTTTTCATCTTCAGGGCCCCAACCAGCTGCACCGAACTTGGCTAGCCCCTTATTGCCTGGGTACCCAGTGACAGTGACTAATAGGGACTTTAGCCTGTGCACAGTGCTCTGAAACAGTAGAGTGATTAAGCTAATTAACTAGATTTCCCCCTGCCCTTGTTAAACCCCCCTAAATAAATCAGATTTGGTTGTTTTGCAAAGTATACTGCCTGAACTGTGTGTTTGTGCTGAAATACTGTGCAGTGGCTATTGTGTTACTGCATCTTCCTTTACAGGGGGTCCACTTAGTCAAGCTGATCGACCAATCCTGGAGGTAAGTGTATATTGCAAAGGTACTGTTGGAAACTTGTGTGGGCCACTAATGGGAAGAAAGGGGGGTTGCAGTGACCCAGAGGGCTATGACCAAGTCATTTCAGACTGTCCTAACCCCGACCTCTAGGTGGAGGCACCCGCCATTGGACCTGGGCCCCTTAACCTGTTAGCACCTACGCAGACAGGGGTAGTAGCATGGGATAGTGCCACCTAGGGGTTACATAAGCAATGTGAGAAAGCAGTAGGGAGGGCTGGGGGTATACTGGGATGTATAGGGAGAGGCATCACCAGCAGAAAACAAGAAGTTGTTATCCCTCTGTACAGACAGTTGGTGAGACCCCATCTGGAGTACTGCGTCCAGTTCTGGAGACCCCATCTCCGCAAGGACATAGACAGGATAGAGGCAGTCCAGAGAAGGGTAATTAAAATGGTGCAGGGTCAGCAAGAGAAGCCATATGAGGACAGACTAAAGGAGCTTAATATGTATACCTTTGAGGAAAGGAGGGAGGGGGGGACATGATAGAAACTTTTAAGTACCTCAGTGGAATCAACAAAGTCCAAGAGGGTAGCATCTTTCAGAAAAAGAGATGTGCAAGAACAAGGGGACACAATTTAAAGATGGGGGGTGGTTCATGGGCAATGTGAGGAAATATTTTTTTCACAGAGAGGTTGGTGGACGCATGGAACAGGCTTCCTGAGGAGGTTGTGGGGTCTAAAACTGTGAGAGAATTCAAGAACGCATGGGACAGACATAAGGCAATTTTTGGGGGGGGTAGGAGGAAGTAGGCTGTTGGTTAACTAGGATCTGCAGCGTATCCTGAAGGTTGGGAAATGGGCAGACTAGGTGGGCCAAGCGGTCCTTATCTGCCATCAAAGTCTATGTTTCTATGAGACTGCCAAAAAGGTTTGTTTCCACTGGTTGGCCTGTCCGTCCTCAACTTCTACCATATCTCCCAGTAGGACCATCCTGGTCATTACTGTGATCTGTTTATTATAAATCTTTGTTAGAGCTGCTTCAAATCCCTGCCAATGTACCAGAAATCTGGAACAAAAATACATCATGTGAGAAAGATTGTCCTCACCCTGCTTGTACCTAGGACAGATGCCATCATACTGAGGTGCAAATTTTGCCAGTTTGGTAGGTGTGTAATACGGTTCCACCAATTTGCATTGACAATGAAGGTGTCAAAATACGTCTTGGCAAAATCTACAGTGTTGAAAGGTGAAATTTCACCTGTCAGACATTAAGTGTTTTTTGGGAGGGGGGCTGTGCCCCCTGAATCCCTGAACTTAAAGATAGCAACCTGCCAGGCATAAACTGGGTGTCCCAAGGGTCGATTAGCGCAGCTGATCTAGGATTTATAGAGGCTTTTAATCTGGTTGGGCTGGAGCAATATGTTAAGGAGAACACCAGGGGGGATCATTTGCTGGATTTAGTACTGAGCAATATGCTTGTTAGGATACAAGATTGTTAGGTGCTAACACCCCTGGATTCCGGTGATCACGCCATGGTTGGATTCAGCATCACTAGGTACAATGGAGTGATTAATGGGAAAACTGTGTTTAGTAATTATGCAAAACCCAGTTTTAACAACATGAGGAAATAAATGGTAGACTGGAAATGGGAGAACATGTTTGTGCAGTAGTCACTATTTATTTATTTAGTTTTTGTTGACTGGGTAAGGTGCGCTAGCCATAGCAATGACTATTTTCAGGCACGACCCGGGAGTTTACAGAAACAAAACATTTGTTTAACAAAGACAGTACAATCCTAAACAGTGAAAGCGTAGACAATAATAATACAGTGCAGGCAGGAGAAAAACAATAAGTACTATTGATTCAACAATAATGTGTAACATAGAACGATAAGAGAGCAAATACAATAAATAAAGCCATTTGGCAGCAATTCAGGAAGCGAAAATGGGGTGAGATATTATAAGAACAAGTACCATTATAATAGCCGTATAAGATGGATATAGGAGAGTCAGGAATTGAATGGGGTGGGGATGCAATAAAAGGGAGGGAGGATAGGATAGGAAAATAAGGCAAGGTAAGGGATGAGGACTAGATATAATAAACGTAGGGCAAAGCGGTGACTGGTGGAAAGTGCAGAGCTTAGCTATTGTGGGGGTGCATAGAGCAGGAAAAGATAATGGGATAGGGGTTTGAAGCAGGAGTGGGAGCAGGAATCAGTGAGATGGTTATGCAGCAATTTCTTGAAAGAGGCAGCGGATGGCGCTAGCCGTATAGCTAGAAGGAGGGAATTCCAGGGATGGGGGCATAACAGGAGAAGGCGCTAGCACCTTTGGGGGAAGGGTGTCAAGGGGTGAGTACAGGGGCATCTGCAGTCAAACGTAGACCATATCTGGATGTCTGGATGAGAAACAGTTCCACCAAGGGCTTCAGTGTTTGGTTACTGATGATATTATCTATGATTGAGCTGTACACAAAGTCTCTGGAGGCATCCGGAGAAAGCCATCCTAGTTCTGCATATAGGAGGCAGTGGTGTTTCATCCAATGTGAGGAGGACGCATATCTACAGATATTATTGTAAGTGACATCCCACTTCTGAAGGCTAGTTTTACCCACTGAGGCATACACTGCAACCCCATAGGTGAATGACAGAAGGAATATGCCACGAGCTATGGCAAGCCTCGTTGAGGGTGTGAGCATATAGCTGGAACGGTAGGCCATACCAAGTTTCATGTTGGCTAGCTTGCAGGTCTGCTGAATATGGAGATCAGAAGTAAGAGTCGGATCGAGTATGAGACCAAGGTATTTAAATGAGGGTACCACTCCAACAGAGGATCCATTTATAGTAGTGACATTGGAAGTGGGTTGAGAGAGTTTGAGTTTGGCATTAAAACCAAATAGTATGGCTTGAGTCTTAGATACATTCAAGACAAGTTTATGGCTGAATAGCCACTGCTGAATCTGTTGAAAGTCTAGGGAAATTTGTTGGTTGATTTCAGCAATATTTTTTGCACTGGCGTACAGGACAATATCATCGGTGTATAACAGGGAGGCAGTCTGGAGAATGTTAGAAGTAATATAATTTATATAAATGGAGAAGAGCAGGAGACCGAGAATAGAACCTTGTGGCATGCCAATGTTTATGGTAGTATAATCAGACAAGATGGAGTTAAATTTAACTTTTTGGGTGTGATCTGATAGGTAGCTGCCAAACCATGCAGTGACATTTGGTGAGAAACGTAGGGATCTAAGAGCAGCTAGGAGGATAGTATGGACGACCAGGTCAAAAGCTTTAGTCATGTCTATAAAAAATTGCCCCCATTAGGAGACCAGAGTCCATGGCCGATAGGGTATCAGATGTAAATTTGAGTAATGCAGTGGCGGTGCTGTGACCCTGGTGGAAACCATGCTGCGCGGTCGTAAGAAGGTTATGTTTCTGAAGAAAGTCTAAGGTTTGGGTGGCTATGAGCTTCTTGAGGATTTTGCTGAGGACAGACAATATGGCAATAGGCCTATAATTGGAGGGGTTTTGCGGTCACCCTTTTTGAAGACAAAAAAGCCAGATGTGGGAAATACTGGAGCATAAAATCGCTAACTTAGTTAAGTGATATGTTCCAACCAAAAGGAAATATAATTCGGGCAGGCAAAATAGCTGCATGGATGTCAGCCAAGGTCAAGAGATGCATTAACAAAAAGAAAAAAGCTTATGCAAGGGCCAAAAATAGTGGACACCAGGCTAGTTGGGACGGGTGCAAAAAAATCCTGAAGAAACAAATAATACCATTAGGCAAGATAGGAGAACATATGAACTGAGGTTAGCTAGCAAGGTAAAGGATACCTATAAATCCTTTCATATCTACATCAATGTTGAAAATCTGGAGTGAAAATACGAAAAATTGGTGAAGACACGAGCGTGCGTAGAAACTGCACAACGCAAACCCCGTAACACAATTATGTTTGGGATTTTTTTAAACACATTTTCAACACAGGCATTTTGGGGCCTCCCCTCATGAACATTGGCACTATGCATTTGTTAAGTCATTCATGTCACAGGAGCTCTTTGAGAGGGAAGGGAAAGGGGGGTGAGGTGCCTGCCCGGCGCCATGACTTGGAGGGACAGGAAACAAATCCTCTGGATTGTGGGAGCAGCTACAAGGGGGAGTGAGCTGGATGTCATTATCCACCTTGGGAAAAATGACCTGGCTGAAAATGGGATCAGAGCAGTGCAAAAGGAGTTTGTGGACTTGGGGAAGGGCCTCAGACAAGTAACACACATGCTAACTTTCTCAGAAGTGCTACCAGTCTATGTCATGGATGAGGCTAGGGTGAGGCTAGGTTACTCTGCACCATGGGATTCAATGACTGGTTGAAAAACTGGTGCAGAGCTCAGGGAATTGGCTTCACTGGGGGCTGGGGCTCCACCTGGAGGAATGCAGGCCTATACAGGCACCATGGTCTGCATCTATCTAGGAGGGGAACCAGGATCCTAGGTGATAGGTTTAAATGCTTCATTGGCAAGGATTTAAACTAGCCAAGGGTGGAGGCACTGAAAAGGAGAAGGGGAAATCCTAGCCCCCCCCCAAAAAAAATCAGGGTAGTTTGTGAGGTGAACACCAAGATAGAGCAGTCGATAAGGAGAAGGGCAGGGGTAAATGGAGAAAAAGACAAAGGCAGTAGGGACAGGGATGGGGCAAAAAGAAATAAAGCCATAAAAAAATGGAGGGTAATGAGTAACAATGCCCGTAGTCTAGGTAAAAAGCTCCCTGCTCAAATTTTTTTTAAATGTTTTTGCAGCCCCCTTGAGTTGAGCCCCCACATAAAACATGTAAAACACAAGTCCCTGGCACCATTTTGCTGTGCTCCGGGGAGTCAGAGTGCCGAAATTGATTTTCGGCACTCTGGCTTTGCGATAATGGTGATTGCCTTTAGGCTTTCACCGTTATCACATAAATCCAACCAGATAGGCCCATTAAAAGAAGGAAATACAATTATAAATGCTGAAACAGTAATGGCCGAACATTTTAATAAACACTTTTTAAGTGTACAACAATCAAAAGAGACACTAAATGCAAATACTAACCGTAGAAACATAGAAGTACATTGTAATCCAAATAAAATATTATTCGACCCACACAATATAATGCTCAAGTTACAAAAACTAAAAATCAATAAATCACCAGGATCAGGTGGATTGCATCCACAAATTTTGAAGGAATTGGCAGGCAATCCAGCAGGTCCTGTAACCGCAGTATTTAGAAAATCATCAGAAACAGGCAATGTGCCAAATCATTACAAAACTGCCAATGCAATACCAATATTCAAAAAGGGAATAAGAACTGACTGCCAGAACTACAGACCAATAAGTCTGACCTGCATACTGAGCGAAATCATGGAAGAATACATTAAAGATCATCTTATCTCACATATAGCAAAAAAAAAGGCTAACAGACGTAACACAACATGGATTTACATCGGGAAGATTGTGCCAAACCAATCTAATACACTTCTACGAACATGTTAGCAGGGCCTTAGATGTAGGCTTACTGGTGGATGTTGTGTATTTAGATTTCTCGAAGGCATTCAACCTAGTACGCATTCAGGACTGGAAAGACTTGAGGAGTTTGAAGTAGACCCGGCAATAGTTAAATGGATAACATTGTGGTTAAACAGTAGAACACAAGTGGGTATCAGGATATTTTTCTGACTGGGGTGAGGTCACACGTGGTGTGCCTCTGGGCTCTGTCTTGGGGACCATTCTGTTCAATATTTTCATATCCACGCTACAGAAATCAACAGAGCTTTAAAAGACAAAGTCCATATGCTCCCCATAATTTAAGAGTACCCCAATATCTTATAACATAGAAACATAACATAGAATTTGATGGCAGATAAGGACCGCTTGGCCCACCCAGTCTGCCCATTTCCCTACCTAATGGATAAGCTGCAGATAGTAGTTAACCAACAGCCTACTTCTTCCTAGCCCCAACCCCTAGAATTGCCTTATGACTGTCCCATGCATTCTTGAATTCCACCACTGTTTTTGACCCCACAACCCCCTCCAGAAGGCCATTCCATGTATCCATAACCCTCTCTGTGAAAAAATACTTCCTTGCATTACCTCTGAGCCGCCCTCCCTCTATCTTCAAATTGTGCCCCTTATTATTAATTAGGAAAGTATCTAACTCTTTCTTAAACCTTTCAACATTACTACTGACAATTATTTCTACTGGCAATTTATTCCAGATCCTAGGTGCTCTCACTGCCAACCACTGCTTCCTTTTATTTGAACAATATCTAGTTTAGGTAAAAAGCTCTCCGAAATGGTGTCCTTGATGGAAGAGGGATGCCTGGATATCATGGCAGTCACAGAAACATGGTACACAGAGAACCATGACTGGGATGTCAACATACCAGGGTACACAATCTACAGGAGGGACAGGGAGGGAAGAAGAGGAGGAGGAGGAGTAGCTCTCTATGTAAGGGAAGGGATCAAAGCAACACAACTAAAGGGTAAACAGGGAGGGGAGGAGGTACTGTGGGTCACCCTGGAGACTGGAAATGGCACCACAATCCGCACAGGGGTTGTATACAGACCCCCATCTCAGGGGGAGGAAACGGACAAGGAAATGATAGAAGACATCCTTGGGATGGCAGAGAAAGGGGAGATATTGCTGATGGGGGACCTGAACGTGCCAGATGTTAACTGGAGCACCTTTGCTGCAGCCACATCCAAGAGCAGGGCCATTCTCGATGCTCTACAGGGGGCAGGCCTCAGACAGCTAGTTTTGGAACCCACTTGGAAGGGAGCAATATTAGACCTCGTACTCTCAAATGGGGACGGAGAGAGGATCTCCGATCTTGAAGTGGGTAAACATCTGGGAACAAGTAACCACCAAACAGTGTCGTTCACGATAAACTTAGCTGTAGAGTCAAGCCATACAAAAGTGAAGGTACTGGACTTCAGGAGGGCTGATTTTGTCAAAATGGGAGAGTGCCTCAGAAAAGCACTAGCAAACAGGCAAGAAGGTGGGGTAGAGCAACAATGGGGAAACATCGAAACTGCCATCACAGAGGCAACAAGCCTTTGTGTGAAGCAAATAAACAAATCAAAATGAAAGAAAAAAACACTATGGTTCTCAAAGGAAGTGGCGGGGAAGGTAACAGAGAAAAAGATATCATTCAGGAAGTTTAAGGAAACACAGAAGGAGCAGGACAGAGAACTGCACCAGTTAAAGCAGAAGGAAGCGGGAAAGGCAGTCAGAATAGCAAAGGCCCAAACAGAGGAAAAGATAGCCAACTCAGTTAAGAAGGGAGATAAAACCTTTTATAGGTACATTAGGGAGCAAAGAAGAAAGACTAAGGCAGGGATACTGAGGCTGAATAAAGAGGAAGGTGGTTGGGCAGAGAGCAACAGTGAAAAAGCAGGCACACTGAACGAATATTTCTGCTCAGTATTCACAATGGAAAAGCAGGGGGAGATACCTAATCCGGTCAATAGAAGCACTGGATAGGGGGGTTGATATTAGTCCTTTCACAGGAGAAAGGGTTCTGAAAGAACTCTTAAAACTGAAGGTGGATAAAGCAATGGGGCCTGATGGGATTCACCCCAGAATTCTAAAAGAACTAAGGGAAGAACTAGTAACACCACGGACTATCCTTTTTAATAAATCATGGGAGGATGGTGTGGTACCTGAGGACTGGAGGAAGGCGGATGTGATTCCCCTTCACAAAAATGGGAGCAAGACAGAGGCAGGAAACTGGACCTGTCAGTTAGACCTCATGCGGTGGGAAAAGTGTGAATCACTTCTGAAGGAAAGAATTGTTGAATACCTAGAGGCCAGTGGGGCACAGTACCCAAGGCATGGATTCACAGAAGGAGGTCATGTCAGACAAATCTAATCGATTTCTTTGACTGGGTGACCAAAGTAGTAGACCAGGGAGGGCTGTGGACATGGCCTACCTAGACTTTAGCAAGGCATTTGACACAGTCCTGCACAAAAGATTAATAAACAAATTAGCCAGCCTGGAGTGGGTCCCAGGGTGGCAGCCTGGGCAAAACACTGGCTGGACAACAGGACACAGCGGGTAATATTAAATGGAGTCCACAGTGAAGAAAGGGGGGTTACTAGTGGGGTACCACAGGGTTCAGTACTGGGGCCAGTTCTTTTAATGTCTTTATAAGTAACATTTGCAGAGGAACTGGAACGGCAAGCATGTCTCTTTGCAGATGACACAAAGATCTGTAACAGGGTTGATACGCAAGGTGGGGTGGAAAGGATGAAAAGGGAGTTGGCAAGGTTGGAGGAATGGTCAAATGTATGGCAGCTTAGATTCAACGCAAAGAATTGCAAAGCAATGTACATGGGAAACAAAAACCCAGGGGAAGAGTACACAATGTGGAGTGAGATACTGACAACAACAAAAATGGAAAGGAACCTGGGGGTAGTCATATCAGATGACCTAAAGGTGGGCCAGCAATGTGAGAAGAAAGTAAGGAGGGCTGGTGGGATACTGGGATGCATAGGGAGAGGCATCACCAGTAGAAAACAGGAAGTTGTTGGCCCTCTGTACAGACAGTTGGTGAGACCCCATCTGGAGTACTGCGTGCAGTTCTGGAGACCCCATCTCAGCAAAGACATAGACAGGGTGGAGGCGGTCCAGAGGAGGGCAACCAAAATGGTGCAGAGTCTGCACCGGAAGACATATAAAGAAAGACTAAAGGAGCTTAAGATGTGTAGCCTCGAGGAAAGGAGGGAGAGGGGGGACATGATAGAAACTTTCAAATACCTCAAGGGAATCAACAAAGTCTAAGAGGGTAGCATCTTTCAGAAAAAGAGATGTGAAAGAACAAGGGGGCATAGTTTGAAGATGAGGGGGGGTGGCTCAGCGGTAATGTGAGGAAGTATTGTATTTCTTCACGGAGAGGGTTGTAGATGAATGGAACAGCCTTCCTGACTAGGTCATAGAGTCAAAAACTGGGGGAATTCAAGAATGCATGGAACAGACATAAGGCTAGTGGGGTTGTAGGAGGAAGTAGGCTGTTGGTTAACTAGGATCTGCAGCTTATCCGTTAGGTAGGGAAATGGGCAGACTAGGTGGGCCAAGTGGTCCTTATCTGCCGTCAAATTCTATGTTTCTATGTTTCCACTGCTTGCCTCCTATATACTCTTAGCACTGCATCCTGGGCCTTTCTAAGCAAAATCAATCCATAAGCAGCATGCCACAAACAAATGCCATTACCTCGTGAACCGTAAGTGCTACAGATAAAGTATGAGTAGCAAAATTGTTCAGTGCAAAATTATCTTTGCTATGGTGCTATGTAATTAATAATAAGTAATTTTGTTTTCTATACTGGTCGAAATAACCATTTTGTTGCACAAAAAAGGCAATGTAAGCCATTTTTGGTTGGGAAATATGTAACATATCAACACCAAATTAAGCATCCATACATTAGATGTAGTTATTATATATGTGTATGTATATATATATATATATATATATATATATATATATGTGTGTATATATATATATATATATATATATATATACACAAATACACATTTTTTCTAGTATAAAACACGTATTTATCCCTGTTTTATGCAAGGTGCTTAGGTGAGGCTTGATGGCCAAAATATCTGCCATACACACCATGCTATAAACAAACGCGAATAACTCCTATAGTGAACATAATACACACAAAGTATCAGTGGCAAAGTTGTTCAGCATAACATTACCTTTTGTTTTCCCTTAACTCTATCTTTATGTGCCCTACCTTCGCACAATTGTCCCTCTCTTCAGGGACCCTATGCGTCCTGCTTCAGAGCTCCCCCGAAGTTCGACCTGCCCATATGGGTGCCCCGCTCTTGGACCTGAGCACTCTGGATAACCCCCTGGTTGGGGTGGAGTCCCCCAAACTCCCCCAAACCTGCGAGTTTTGAGCATGCACCTTGCACTATTGTTCCTGGGTTTCTCTGATCACCGGCACTGGACCCATCTGGTGCCTCTCCGGGGTATTTCTTGTTTTTTCTCCCACCTCCTTGCATGCAATAGTGCACTAGGTGGGTCAATGAGACAAAAGGCATGGTGAGACATGCCTTCGCTCCAGCCCTTGGCTGACATCCGCCCCTCCCTACATATCTGGCTGCTTCCTACTGCACCTTCCACCCGGGTTCCCCCAGGTGGCAGTAGTGCAGCGAGGTCTGCTGTCCTCCCCACCTCAGAGAAGGAGAGCAGCCATTGGGTACTCAATCCTGGGGAGCAGCCATTGGGTGCTCAATTCTTCTCCTCCCCTGCCAACCTTTGGTGGCCCATGCTCATTCCCGAACACGGGTCATCAGCGTAGCGCGAGGTAAGGCGCTCAGTGCCTCAGCCCTCAGCTCCACTGGGCCATCCAAACATTACCTTTCTAATGGTGCTATGCAGTCAGTTCTAATCAACTCTGGCTGGCAAGTAATATTAAAACATATGAGTGACATCTGCAGATGTTACAAGGGCACACATGAAGTCTGTAGCTGACTTCTGTAGTTATTCTGGGACACACAGCAGTACATTTGCTGCCTTCTACAGGTATATTCTAGAAGGCAATGAGTTAATCTGTCCCAAAGGTTGATTTCACACAGTGACCCGCGCCATTGTGCGCCCACAGGTGCGAAAACACATTTCGAGCAGGATGTGAAAAATGTCAGCTGTACTGTTCATAAGGAGGTGTGAAAAAATGGCAGTGTTAAAAATCTGGAGTGAAAATATTAAACACTGTCGAAGTTATGAGCTTGCGTGGAAACTGCACAATGCACGCTCGTAACGCAGTCATTTTTTTGAAATTTTCACCAAATTTGCAACATGCAGGACCTCACCTCATGAACAGTGGCACTATCATTTTGTTAATCGGTCCCAAAAGGTGATTCCACGCAGTGACCACGAAATCACCTTTCCAGACAGACTATCAAGATAACAGTGCATGTGTTCATGGGGTGGGGTCCCAAGAACCTCATGTTGAAAATCTGGTACCAAAATTCCCCAAAATGGCTGAGATATCCACCTAAGTTGAATTCCCCCATTGCCTGCTATTATAAAGCTTGATGCATTTTGTTCGGTTCCCGGTCGGCTTTTGAAGAATTCAGACATGTTCCCGCAGAAGATTGCAGTGCCTGCCTCAAGAGGTAAGTATAAGGTGAAGGGGGTGCGCAGAAGGTGGGTGTGGGTTGGGGAGAAGTGCGGTGGGATGACAGTTACTTTTTTTTTTTTTTACAGGTAAAAAAGGAAACTTGACTTTGGGGGATGGTTTTCTTTATTTACAGGTAAAAAAAAGATTTTGGGCACGCTGGGGTGTGCTCCCAATGTGCCACGTGTTTGGGGGGACATGATGCCGACTGGGATTGGACACCCCATTGGCAAAAAGTGTGTGTGTGTGCGTGTGTGTGTGGGGGGGGGGGGACATGATGCCGACAGGGACTGGGCACCCCTGTCAGCAAACAAATTGAATTGGGGGGACATGCCAACATGGGGATTGGGCATCCGCGATGTTGGCTTTGTGGGGATTGTGTGGCGGGTAGCAGGAGCCGCCATATTTATTGGAATGTTTCACCAGGAAAGGCATGTAATGGAATCTTGTCATTTGAAGCTCCAAAGAAGAAACTGTACCTCAGTGGAGCGACAGATTTCCTTCGACTTCGTGGCTCTCTTTGAAACTGCTGTCATCGCCAGCATGCTCACTGATTGGTTAACGAGGGACGCACCCACTAAAGTGTCCCCTGCATTGGCCACAACACTGACACGTCTCTGAATGTGCTACTACCACAAGATGTTGCTTGTGCACATGCAAGACAACCTAAAAAGGGGGAGAAGAAAAACAATAGGCCCACAAAGGAATCAGGATGGGCATCTAATAGTGGATAATAGTCAGATGGCGGAATCTTACAATGAGTATTTTACTTCTGTAGATACACCAAAAGCTGGGACTAAATCTCATTTAGATAGCTCAAACAAAGGTGGTCTGGTTCTATAGACTGATGATATTGGTAAATGGTTACTCAGACTTGACCAAAATAAAGCTCAGGGCCCTGACTGCCTGCATCTCAGGGTTATTGTGTTATAGTAGGCTGTTGGTTAACTAGGATCTGCAGTTTATTCGTTAGGTAGGCAAATGGGCAGACTAGGTGGACCAAGTGGCCCTTATCTGCCATCAAATTCTATGTTTCTATGTTATCAAGGACCTGGCTCTGAAAATGGCTGGACCAATAACAGCAATTTTTCAGAAATCCATGGACCAAGGGGAGGCGCTGGAGGTGTGGAAGCAGGCAGATGTGGTGCTCATGTACAAAAAAGGTTCCAAACAAGATGTAAGTAACTATAGGCCTGTTAGCCTGATGGCCATGCTTGGCAAGGCCCTAGAAGGGATGATTAATGACCATATTACTGGTTACATGCTACTGGTAGGGGACATTGATTATACCCAACACGGCTTCACCAAAGACTGCTCATGCCAGACTAACATGCTAGAGATTTATGGCAAAGTCAGTAGGGCACTGGATAGTGGGCACTCGGCGGATGTCATTTTCCTGGATTTTTCAAAAGCATTTGACAGGGTCCCCCATGATGAGCTAGTGGACACTCTTATTGAGCACAACGTCCAGGAGAACATATCACGCTGAACCTCATGATGAGCTAGTGGACGCTCTTATTGAGCACTATGTCCAGGGGAACACATTACGCTGGATAGCCTCATGATGAGCTAGTGGACACTCTTATGGAGCACAACGTCCAGGGAAACATATCACGCTGGATAGCCTCATGATGAGCTAGTGGACACTCTTATTGAGCACAACGTCCAGGGGAACATATAACGCTGGATAGCCTCATGATGAGCTAGTGGACACTCTTATTGAGCACAACGTCCAGGGGAACATATCACGCTGGACCTCATGATGAGCTAGTGGACACTCTTATTGAGCACAATATCCAGGGGAACATATCACGCTGGACCTCATGATGAGCTAGTGGACACTTTCATTGAGCAAAATGTCCAGGGGAACATATCTCACTGGATAGCCTCATGGCTGAGTGGCAGAAAACAATGGGTATGCATCAGAGGGTCTTATTCAGGGTGGTCATAGGTGACAAGTGGAGTGCCCAAAGGATCTATACTGGGCCCCTGTTTATTTAACATCTACATACGTTCCATGACAAGCAAGCAGAATGTTAACATACTAACATACTAACATACTATTTGCCAGCAGATTAGGCCTTACGGTCTATCGAGTCTGCTCGAACCTAGATCCTTAGTTGGGTGCCGAGATCCTCCCATCCCTTGTTCTCTAGAAACCCCTATCATCCATCCCCACCCCCCCGGGACAGGCCATCATCTGATACATCCACTTTCTGTGTCTGTCCCACCCTCTCTTGAAGCCCTCCACTGTGGATCTCTGAACCAGCTCACCAGGCAGTGCATTCCAAGGGTCCACCACCCTCTCGGTGAAAAACCTCCTCCTGTTTGGGAATCAAAATTCGCAGATGATACCAGGTTAGGGATGGAAGTAAATAACTTGGAGGAGGTTAAACTATTACAATCAGCGCTTCATGAGTTGGAGGAATGGGTGGATAAATACAAGCTAGGCAATTAACACAGATAAATGCACTGTAATGCATTTCGGCAATAAAAATATTAAAGCAAATTACACACTAAATGGGAAAACACTAAGGGAAGTCACGGATGAGAGGGACCTAGGTATCAGAATATCAAACTACCTAAGCTTAAAATTCATTGCTGCCAGGAGGTAAAAACAGCTAGCGGTATACTGAACTATATTGGCAGGCATATCAGTAGCAGGAGGGAGGTGCTGGTCCCATTGTATACATCACTGGTGAGACTGCACATGAAATACTGTGCTTAGTTCTGGTCACCAGGGTATAAAAGGTAGGTAAAAGATATCAAAAGGGTACAAAGGAGGGCAACTCTGTTGATTTCAGATGTCAGAGATTTGGAATACAAGAAGAGGCTGACGGAGCTGGGTCTGTATTCCCTGGAGTTCCGCAGACTAAGGGGGGATATGTGTTTGGTTTATAGGGATATGTCTGAAGAGGGACTATGGGAACAGCTGGGACTGGATATTAGGGAGCAAAGTTACCACTCTGGAGCCCACCACTTCAATTATCCAGGGAAAGATTCCGAACCATAGAAATACAAAAATGGTTTAATTTAAGGATGGTGCCAGTCTGGAATGGACTTCTAGTGAAAGTGGTAGCCAGTAAAAATATGGAGGAGTTTAAAACCAAATTGGAACGATACTCAATATCAAATGGGATTCAAAGGTATAGTTAGTACAGGGACGAGCTATATGGACTTCGGTCTTCTAGGCTCTGTATGAACCTATGAAACAATCTCCGAGATGGAATTTGTTTGAAGGGGTGGGAACACTTTCGAAATCAGCAAAATTTCGCCAGCGGACAATTATAACGACAATTTCGAATTCTGTCAAAATTGTTGCTATGATGGATTTCGCTGAAGAAACTTTATCATTTCACCACTACACCATGTAAATCTCCCTATTTGTGGTCATAAAATGTATTACTTATGCTGAGCCTGCATAGGAAAATGCCAACCCCTCTCCAATATGTCCTGCCAATTTTCTTCAGTAATGACTATTTCCAAATCCTCTTTTTGGCAGAGGGTGTCACTACTCTGGGAACTGAGGACATTAGGTTATTATATAATTGTGTTACTAAACCTTTCGTGCTGTCTAATATGCTTGCAATTCCTGAAGGGCCTGGTAATATGTAATCAGTTCCTATAGTCCCCCCACTCCCTGGAAATGTCTTAATTGTAAGGCTAAAAAAATAGGTGGTAGAGAGACGATTCTTTGCTGCTAACTCCTCAAAGGACATTAGCTTCCCTCTCATGTATAAGTGACTCAGGAGACAATGCCCTTGGTCTGCCAGACTTTGAAACCTAACTCTTGGAGAAAGTCTGGGAAGACAAGATTGTCCCATAATGGAGTAAGAACTGTATATTGATTGGAATGCTGTTTAAATCTGTGCATTTTGTGCCACACTCTAAGCAAATGTTCCACAATTGCATTGCTCCCTCACCTTCCCTAACTTCCGTAAATCAGTGCTATATAGAGGAGATCCATCAATCTACTGTTTTTGCCTCACTCTCCTCTCTTCCAGTGTGTATGTGTTGAGATCACTGTAACATAGACAATGACTGGTCAGCCAGCACAGTGGAAGCATGGCTGCTTGCAGTACCGGCAAACTGAGCCTGTTATAGAGCATGGGATGCTGGGCTGGATAGGGGAGGAGGTTTAGGCATCCTGAGAGTACTGTCCTTCTCTAAGCAGGGAAGACAGCAAGGTCCACTGCTATCCTGCTGGTGACCACAGGTGGTGGGGCAGTTATAGCTGCTTGGGGGGACAGCACCCGGTACTGGCAGCACCATCATCTAGCCTTGTTGTCGTATCCCGTGGGGCAGGAGAAACCAAAGAAGGAAACCCACCAGCCATGCATAGCATGAACTCAGCCTTCTTGGACTCTGCTGAGCCAGCTGCTAATCCCTACCTGAATATGACCACCCTGTGAGAGGAATCAGTAACAAAAAAAAGCAACCATTTGTCAATGCCAAATGTTTGCTTGCTGATATTAGCATTGGACTTGCAGGAGTTAGACAGATGCAGAAAAGGAATGGCAGTGAAGTATGGAACTCACACCAGCCCCAACTCCACCCTGCAGAGATGGACAGGCATTGGGGTGTGCCTCTGGGTCGTTGCCCATAATGCTCATGGTATTTCACCTCACCCTATCCTGTAAACACCGACAAGTGTTGAGGTGTGCCTTAGGGTGTTCGGCTCCACAGTCACCCCATTTCATAGGACATATGCTAAAATGGGTGCAGTATAGAAGAATGGAGTAAAGTGTGGGGCCGAAGAGACCAAGGCACACGTCGTTGACTGTCACTGGCTTCAGGGTGGGGGTGGAATGGCATGAGCATTACAGCCAGCAATCCAAAGGCACACCCCCGATGCCTCTCAGTCTGTACAGGGTGGGACGTTGTGGTTAGAAACCCTAACGCCCTATGCGTTTGTTGGTATTTACACTACACATTTTCAACATGGCCTTTTTGTGACCCCCCCCCACCTCATGAAAGCATTTGGGACCTCTTCTCATGAACAGTGGCACTTTGATTTTGTTAATGTGTCCCGAACTTTGAGTTCCCACAGTGACCATGCCATTCTGCGCCAGATGTGCGAGAACACAGATTGGGCAGGATGTGAAGAATGACAGCTGTACCATTCGAAAGGAGGTGTGAAAAGATGGCAATGTTAAAATCTGTAGTGAAAATATTAACAATGCTTGAACTTCCGAGTGTACATGGAAACTGAGCAACACATGCGCGTAACACTGTGGAATTATTTCACCAAATTTTCAACATCGGCATTTTGTGACCTCTGCTCATGAACAGAGTCACTGTGATTTTCTTAATCTGTCCCAAGCACTGATTTCTCACAGTGACCGCGCTGTTCTGCGCTGGAAGCGCGAAAACACATTTCAGCCAGGATGTGAAAAATGACAGCTATACTCTTCATAAGGAGGTGTGGAAAAATGGCAATGTTGAAAATCTGGAGTGAAAATATTACAGATTTGCGAAGTTATTAGCATGCGTAGAAACTGCGCAATGCACACTCATAACACAGTCATTTTTTGAAATTTTTCACCAGATATGCAACATAAGCTTTTTGAGATCCCACCTCATGAGCAGTGACACTGTTGTTTTGTTAATCGGTCCTGAAAGGTGATTCTGTGCAGTGACCGTGAAATAACCTTTTGGGACGGAATAACACCATGACATTGACTGAATTCATGAGGAGCGGTCTCAAGAACCCCATGTTGTAAGTTTGGTGCTAAAAGTCGTAAAAATGTCTGAGATATCCACATAAGTTGAAAAAAAACCATTTATGCCATTATACAGCTTACTAGCATTTCTTCATTTTGCGGCCGGCTTTGAAGAGTGCAGACGTGTTCCCAATCCACTGAAGATCATTGCGCTGAGGTAAGTATGGGATGGGGGGTGCGTAGAGGGTGAGTGTGGGTTAGAGGAGGGGGCAAGGGACTCGACGAGGGACTGTTTTCTTTTTTTACAGGATAAAAAAAAAGACTAGGAGGTGGTTTTGGCATGCGGGGGTGGGCACTCAGTATGTCACCTGGGTGTTTGTGGTGGTGGGGGGACTAGAGCCGACGGGTGACTGGGCACCCCCGTCATGCATACAGTGTGCTGGGGGAGGAGGAGTGCATGAGCCAAGGGGGTTTGGGCCCCCACTCGGCACAGAACAAATGGGGGGGAGCATCATGCCAATGGGGATTGGGCTGCTCCATTTGCAAATGAACTCGGGAGGGGGGCATACCAACAGGGGGATTGGGCACCCCCATCGGCTTTCACGGGGACTCTGAGGTGGATGGTGACAGGCCGCCACCATGTCCCAAGAACCCATGTTGAAAGTTTGGTGCCAAAAGTCGTAAAAATGGCTGAGATATCCACATAAGTTGAAAAAAAAAACATTTATGCCATTATACAGCTTACCAGCATTTTTTCATATTGCGGTCGGCTTTGAAGAGTACAGACGTGTTCCCAATCCACTGAAGATCATTGCGCTGAGGTAAGTATGGGGTGGGGGGTGCGTAGAGTGAGGGTGCGGGTTGGGGGAGGGGCAAGGGACTTGACAAGGGACCGTTTTTTTTTACAGGATTAAAAAAAAAAGACTATGGGACAGTTTTGGCATGCTGGGGTGGGTTCCCAGCATGCTACCTGGGTGTTTGTGATGGTGGGGGGACTGGAGCTGATGGGGTCTGGGCACCCCTGTTGTCCATACAGTGTGCTGTGGGGAGGGGGGGAGCACATGAGCCGAGGGGGATTGGGCCCCCCCTCCACACAGAACAAATGGGGGGGCGCATCATGCCGACGGGGATTGAGCTACTCCGTTGGCAAATGAACTCGGAAGGGGGGCATGCCAACAGGGGGATTGGGCACCCCCGTCGGCTTTCACAGGGACTCTGAGGTAGACGGTGACAGCCGCCGCCATGTTAATTGATATGTTACACCAGGCAAGGCACTGCCCTGCAATGACAGGTCGCTCCCTCATTGCAGCAGTGGATTTGTTTCAAGTTGATGGCACACCGGTTGAACTAGTGTCAGCAGCAGTTTGCCACCGCATTGGGGAAAGCGGGCCAAGCCTCTAAATGCAGTGGGGGCATTGGCCACAACAGTGCCACACCTCCAAAACCCCGTTTTGTCTCCTAAGCTGTCTCGTAATGATTTTTGCGCATGTGCGTAAGCAAACATAAAAAGTGGTGGGGTGAGGGCTGCCCAGTGGCTCTCTTGGTCATGCTACGTGTTTCCACATTAGTGACCCAAGTTCAGAAAAGAACTTGGGAAGCTGGCTGGGTGACCCAGGTGCAGGAGAGCTCCCAGCCATGGAAAGTATGGCATTGCAGTGGATGAGGGAGCTTGCACCTTCCACAGGGTCACGCTAGTGTGTGTGTGTGTGTGTGTGTGAGGTGTGATGGGGCAAGCCTCAATGTTAGGGAGGTGGGCAGGGGTAAGGGCAAAAAAGAAGGAAAGCAACCTGCTGGTGAGAGGATGCTTTCCAGCTAAGTGCAGGCCCTGTATCACCGACTGAGTCCTGGCTCCCATCTGGATTGGAATGGCCCTCCCTCCACCCAGCCACAGGGCGAAATATGTGGGGATTCTCAGAGCCAAGTAAGATTGCGGGATGGCATGTGATAAGGCTGGACAGGCTGGGTCTGAAGGCAGCCTATCAAGGGAAGGGGTATAACCACAGGATTAAAAAAAAATAACAAAGGGACCACCATAGAGTGGAGAGTGGCTAGCGTAATCCCTGGAAGGTGAAATATGTGAGAAAAGATAAGAATGAGGCTGGGAGGTGGGCAACCTGAAGAGGGCTGCAACAGTGACAAGGGATAAAGAAAATAAGTAAAAAATAGTTCTTGTAAAATAAAACTGTAAAAACAGCTGGCTTCCACTGATCACTGACAGAGGCTCAGCCCCTCGCCCCCAGTCATTAATCACTACTTCCTGCTCCTTATAATGTTGTTTTGCTACTCGCAGTTTAATATTCCTTTGCTTGTTCTGCAGTATACTATATGGCAATTTTACTCTTGAAGCATTTTCCTGTAATCTGTTTATTTTGTACTTATTTCTATATTAGAAACACAGAAACATAGAATTTGACGGCAGATAAGGACCGCTTGGCCCACCTAGTCTGCCCATTTCCCTATCTAACGGATAAGCTGCAGATCCCAGTTAACCAACGGCCTACTTCCTCCTACCCCCCACTAGAATTGCCTTATGTCTGTCCCATGCATTCTTGAATTCCCCCACTGTTTTTGACTCTATGACCTCCTCAGGAAGGCTGTTCCATGTATCCACAACCCTCTATGTGAAGAAATACTTCCTCACTTTACCTCTGAGCCGCCCCCCCATCTTCAAATTGTGCCCCCTTGTTTTTGCATATCTCTTTTTCAGAAAGATGCTACCCTCTTGGACTTTGTTGATTCTCTTGAGGTATTTGAGGTATATTACTGTATTATTTTGTAAATTGTACTTTACTTGGCTTACTCTGTACGAATGTCTCCCACAACATTGTAGGTGAATCAGTTTTCTCTAAGGTTCCAACGTAGGAGTAAATCAAGTCTAGACTTGAATATGTCAAAAGTTGGTGCATCAATAGCATGTTGGGACAGGCTATTCCAAGGCTTCACCACTCTCACAGTGAAATAACTTTCACGTTTAGTGGTGTTGGCCTTTGGTACCCTCAGTTGTTTATTATGACTTCTAAGGTTATTGAGTCATGACATAAATTTAACGTTGCATTGCATTTCTAGATCCTGATTTTGTAGTATTTTATAAAGATTTAGTAGGTGCTCCCCTTTTTCTCCTCTCTTCAAGACTAATTTTGTATGTTTCAATCTCTCAGTATAGCTTAAGTGTGAAAGTCTTGGAATTATTCTGGTGCTCCATCTCTGGACCTTTTCCAGTAACTCAATATCCTTTCTGAGGTGTGGACTCCAAAAAGGACAGCCTGTGTCCAGGAGTGGATGGATATACGACCTGTACAGTGGTAGTATACACTGCTCACTTCTGTTAGTAAAAGAGCATTTGACACGATCCAATAACCTGTTTGCTGTTAGTGCCCTTTTTTTTGCAATAATTGGAGGATGACAATTTATTGTTAACTATAAATCCGTGGTCTCTTTCTTTGCCTACTGCTCTCAGGATTTTATTAGTTATGGTGTATGGGTATAGAGTTGTCTTTTACAAAATGCAGGACCACGCACTTATCTTGGTTAAACACCATTTTATTATTTTCCGCCCAGTTTTCAATTTCTTTTCAGTCCTTGACCATTGTATTGAATTTTTTGCTTGTGTTAACCTCTCTCCCTAGTTTACTGTCATCTGTAAATTTAGTAAATGTATTGTTAATAGCGGTGTTTAAATCAGCAATGAATATATTGAAAAGCGTAGGTCTAAGGACCAAACCCTGTGGAACCGCAGTAGTCACAATACCCGGTGTGGACAATATACCCTTTATACGGACTGAGTGTGTCCATCTAACCAATTACTGATCCATTTGATTATTCTATTGTTTAATCCCAGATCAATTCATTTCACTATCAGTTCATAACGTGGGACCTTGTCAAAGGCTTTGGCCATACCCAACATGATGACGTCAGTAGGTGTGTTATCATTCATACTTTCACTAACTTTGTTGTAAAAAGAGAACAGATTTGTGGTACGGGAAAACCCCTTTTAAAACCTATGTTGATTTTTGTTGGTTAGCTGTTTAGAGTTCATTTCTGTGTCACTGCTCTCCTTGATTAATCTTTCAATAAGTTTACAGCATAAACAGGTCAGACTTATGGGTCTGTAGTTATTTACTTGTCCTTTGCTACCCTCTTCGAAAATGGGGGAAGCTATGGCAGTTTTCCAGTCCTTGGGTAACTCCCTTATTTCCACAGACTTATTGAATAGGATGGCTAAGGGTAGTGAGATAACAGTTGCTGTCTCTTTTACAAATCTGGCTTGGATGTTGTCAGGGCCTGGTGATGGGTTTGATTTTAAGTTGTGGATTGCTTGTTCAGTTTCCTCCCTCGTGCTGTATGTGCTCTCTCAGGAAATGAGGTGATATCAGCTTAGTATGTCTTTCCTGGTAAAACTTTTTAAATAAATAAATGCAAACGTACTTACATACACACATACATACATACATAAACAAGCATTTGCCAATGCCGAATGTTGTCTCGCTGGCATTGGCATTAGCAGTGCAGGAGTTAGAGATGCATAATAGGAATGGCAATGAAGTATGGAACTGACGCCAACTCCACCCCCATCCTGCAGAGCCTGACAGGTGCTGGGGTGTGCCTTTGGGACATCAGCTATAACGCTAGTGCCATTTTACCTCACCCTACCCTGTAGACACTGACAAGTGTCGTGGTGTGCTTTGGGGTCTCTGAGCCATATATTTACCTCATTCCATAAGGAAATACGCTGAAATGGGTGCAGTATAGGAGAATGGGGTGAACTTTAGGGCTGAACACTCCAAGGCACACCTCGATGCCTGTCACTGGCTGCAGGGTGGGGGTGGGGGTGGAATGGCATGAGCATTACAGCCAATGATCCCAAGTCACACCCCTGATGCCGGGCAGTCTCTACATGGTGGGGTGTTACAGTTGGAAACCCTAGTGTTGTAGGAGTTTGTTGGTATTTTCACTCCAAATTTTCAACATGGGCTTTTTGTGACCCCACCTTATGAAGAGCGGCATAATCAGTTTGTTAGCTGAAAGGTGGTTTTGTACAGCGGCTATGCCATTTGGCGACACAGGGACGAAAACACATTTTGGGCAGGATGTGGAAAATGGCAACTGTATTGTTCGTGAGGAGGCATAAAAAAATGGCAACGTTGAAAATCTGGAGTGAAAATATGAAAAATTGGTGAAGTCATGAGCATGCATAGAAACTGCGCAACACACGTCCATAACCCAAATAGTTTTGGGATTTTTTTAGCCACATTTTCAGCAGAGGATTTTGGTACCTCCCCTCATGAACAGTGGCGCTGTGACTTTGTTAATCTGTCCCAAAAGTTGATTTCCCACAGTGACCACGCCATTGTGCGCCACAGGTGTGGAAATGCATTTTGGGCAGGCTGTGAAAAATGACAGCTGTACTGTTCATAAGGAAGTGTGGAAAAATGCCAGTGTTGAAAATCTGGCATGAAAATATTGCAAATTTGCGAACTTACAAGGGTGCATGGAAACTGCGCAACGCACGCTTCTAACACAGTCATTTTACGGGCGTTCATACGCCAAATTTTCAACATAGGCATTTTAGGACCTCTGCTCATGAACAGTGTCACCATCATTTTCTCAAACTGTCCCAAAAACTGATTTCGCACAGCGACTGTGCTATTCTGCGCTGGATGTGCGAGAACACATTTCGGCCAGGATATGTAAAATGACAGCTGTACTGTTCATAAGGAGGTGTGGAAAAATGGCAATTTTGAAAATCTAGAGTGAAAACGTTACAAATTCACAAAGTTATGAGCGTACGTGGAAACAGTGCAATGCACGCTCGTAAAACAGCCATTTTTTTGGATTTTTTTCACTAAATTTGCAACATAGGCTTTTTGAGAGCCCCCCTCATGAACAGTGGCACTGTTGTTTTGTTACTCGGTCCCGAAAGGTGATTCCGTGCAGTGACTGAGAAATCACCTTTCAGGACCGAATAACGCCATGGCAGTGACTAAATTCATGAGGAGGGGCCCCAATAACCCCATGTTGAAAATGTGGTCCAAAAATTCCAAACAATGCCTGAGATATGCACCAAAGTTGCAAAAAACCCTATTTTTGCCAATATACAGCTTACCGGCATTTCTTCAGTTCGTGGTCGGTTTTGAAGAGTGCAGACATGTTCTTGGTCAACTCAAGATACTGCGTGCGGACTCGGAGGTAGAGTAGGGGTGAGGGGGTTATGGGGAGGCAGGGTGCGCAGAGGTGGATGGGTTGGGCAGGGAGCTGGACAGACCCAGGGACCGTTTTCTTTCTTTTACAGGGTGAAAAAAAACAAAAAACATTGCAGGACTTTTTTTTTTTTTTTTTTAGGGGTATCGGCAAATTGGGGTGGGCTCCTCAGCATGCCAGCTGAATGTTTGAGGGGCTAGCCGACGGGGATTGTGCACCCCGCTGGCACATAACGAGGGGGCAAGAACTGAGGGGATAACATTTCCGGCAGATAACAAATGGGCGATATGCCGGCGGGGAGTGGGCTCCCCCATCGGCACATAAACTGGGTCAGGGCATGCCGAGAGGGGGATTGGGCACCCCCGAAGTCGGCATTGTGGCAGGCAGTGTACCGCCATGTTTACTCTCATGTTTCACCAGGGAAGGCACGTCGGGAGGTGCTGCTGCATTTAACGAGCTTTGCTCTCATTGCAGTGGACCTTCCCTTAGATGTGCTCACGACATTATGTATTCCTGGTGTGGCGCCTGCATGCTGGCTTATTGGGGAATGAGGGACGCACCTACTGATGCGTGCCCTGCATTTGCCCAACAGTGACCGCACCTCCAAATCTGTTACTAATGCAATATGTTGGCTGACACGCAAGAGCTGCGCCAGCCAACATAAAAATGGCAGTTGCCTCTGCTGTCTGTAGCAGTAGCATAGGTGCCCCTCTCTCAAACAACTGCAGTCTTGTCAACTCACAGAAATAAACACTCCAAACAAGCACAGTAGACTGTTAACATACTTGTGCTAAAAAAAAGTTTAAATCGTAGCTTTTCTTTCTTTCTTTTTTTTTTTTTTTGTACATTCTGTTTCTACACTGTAGGACCAGGTCATCTCTCAGATGTGCCCACTCAACCTCGGCCTCTACTCACTGCCTGAAACCCCTTCCACCGCGAGTACAAGGGCTGAGCTGCCCCCTTCCCAAACCAACAGACTTGGCCTGCCCCCTCCGGATCTAAGCCCCCTGGGGCAGGACCAACTCTTCTACCTGGTGACCTTTCTGAAATCTAGATGGAAAGTCCGCAGCTCGGTTGAGAGGCTTGGGAGAGCCATCAGAAGGTGGTCTGGCATTGGAATGTGGGCATCAGCCCCTGGGGTCACTGTTGCCTCCCTAGATCCTCCAGGGATTTTCCTTGATGTTTCCCTCTGAAGATGTGGCATGCAATGATCCTGTGTGGCTCCACCTCTGTCGCCGGCGTCTGCCGTCATCTTCCCCATGCACATGTCCCTGATCTCCATCAGGGGCTGCTACAGATCGAGGACTCCCCCATAACCCACCCTGGGAGAGGAGAGCAGTTCTCTGGATGCTCAATCCTCTCCCTCTCCCTCCCCTGCTGACCCCTGGCATCTCGAGTCTATTCCCGAACCCGGGTCGCTGGTGTGGCGAGAGCTGTGGCGTCCAGTGCCTCAACCTCAGTGCCACTGGACTGGCAATTACTCATATCTTTTCAAATACTAAATACATACACTTAAGCTCTTGAGCATGTCAGCACATCTGCTTTTTATTCATATAGCTGTTTGCTCCCTGGAAGGCCATGTCTGCCTTACCTTTAGGTTTGTCCAGTGACCTCCCAGCCTATCAGCTGCTCCTCCTCCTCCTACTGACTGACCAGTGGGGATCCACACAGAGCGTGGCTTTAAAGTACCAGTGGCCATCATATAGGCAATCAGGGACAAGGAGGTTTTTCTGGGTTTTTGCCCTGTCACTAAATCCCACCCACCTCCTACTGATGCTACAGTAGGCAGTGCCCTGTCAGACCTTGCATACACACAGTGATGCCACAGTGGAGGCAAGTTTTCCGGCTCCCCCACTAGGGTCACTGCAGTGGCGTAACGCAGTGCTGTCCTTCCCTGTCTGGGAATGCTGCAGCACAGCAGTGTTATCTCAACCCTCTTGGCTGCCTGTCTCAAGTCGTGCGGTCTGCTAGCGAAACTGGGTTGCTGGTATGGAGGCGCAGTACGCTACCCACTGGGGAACTGAACAGCTCCATCCTGTGCGTCTGCTACGTTTTAGGCTGATTTTCTTCAGGACATAACTGCAGATGTCCTCCTGCTCCTTCTGCTAATGATGTAGAACTGCACACTGTGCATGGGGTCAGGGGGTAAACTTCCTGCAGCATTGTATCATGTGACCACTGCTTTATTTATTTATTTATTTTATTTAGCTTTTGTTGACCGGCTAAGTGCACTAGACAAATCCTGCCTATTTTCAGGCATGACCCGGGGGAGGGGATACAGATGAATGCCAACCGACCTTGAACCAGATTAAGCTGTTGGTGGTATTTTTAGTGAATGAGGGACATTTGGCCAGGGACACGGGGAAATTCCCCTACTCACAGGTAAGTGGAGCCTTTGCTGCTGGCTGCAAGATGGCCAGTTCGCATGATCCCTGGAGGAGATGGACGCTGTTAGCTCAGGGGAGTCGGCCTCCTCCTCTGTGCTACCTTCTCAAGAGGCCCCAGATGCATGTCTTGCTGTTGCTGATGTTAGTAATACGACTATTTTTGAATTTGACTCCGTTCTTCGAAACGACCCTAAAGAAGTTGTTTCCAGTCTACCTGATGTGCAAAGTGGCTCCGCGTTCAGTTCCAGTCTTCAGGAGCAGCGCGAGGCATTAGTCCTGCAATTGCAGCTTTTAGATTCGGCATTGCGAGTTTCTGCGCGAGGCATCGCCTCGGCGCACTTTCTTGTTCTCCTTCTCACGACGCCGGCATTTGAAAGCCCCAGTCGATGGCCTACCGATGGATTCGGCTTCTGTTCCTGCTGTGGAGAATTCTCTTCAGCCCCCTGCTACTGCTGTTTCTCAGACTACTTCAAATGACCCACTTCGACTACCGACGTCGGAAAAGCCAGATTCTGAAATCCCTGCAGCTATTCCCTGCTCTGTAAGTGACTTTAGCGCTACAACTGCTTCCGTTTCGTTTTCGGAGAAACCCACAGTATTTTTTTTCTCAGCTACACAGGAACCTGGCTGGTCCAAACGAGGGGGTTCCTTATTCCCCAAAAAAATTAAATCTGGCCAAAATACTGATTTAGACTGGTCACCAGAGTCAGCTTTATTACATGCTGGCTGGGAAAGAGATATTGAAGGGACTTGGACTCCTGATTCTCAGGACCCTGTCTACATTAATATCTTCAAAACTCTGCTAAGAATAATGACCTGAGCTCCAACGAACCCGGGTGTGACTCTTTCTTCTTCTACTGTTACTAGTGACACTATTGTGTTCTAAGTCTATTTCTACTGTACCTGAACCCACTACTGTTTTCTCAGGACCTACTTTGTTACCTACTGTTGCTGCACCTAAAAGTTCAACATTTAAACTTACTGATTTATTTTCCTCCAAAGGCGAACCTGCACCTAGGAGGAATGCAGTCGTTGCTTTATAAGAAGTAGTTGGAACTCCCACCAGATCGTTTGTATATAGCTAAAACCCTCCTTAAGGGTTCCATGAAGTTTTTTTCTTCTGAGATTTTTGCCCTGATTAATATAGGTAATTCTAATTTTGATGTTAGTTTTAAACAAATGTCTGGGCTTGATAGATTCTGGGCCCAATATGACAAACTTCAGACTACACCCATTTGGTCCCCCTTCCAGGCCATCCCTCTCACCAAACCTGCCATTCGTAACATTACTGTTGTTTTTAAAAATGAGGGAGTTCACATTGAAGACATTTTATTTTGGTTAAACAAACGCTGTGAAGTCTTGAATAGGCCTACCCCTAATCTAGACTCTGAACAGATTTGGGATGGCAGTTGGAAGGTCCGTGTTAAGCTTTTTTCCACTAACACTGGCCCACGACATTTGCCTAATTTTTTTCTTTCTAGGTAAAGACAAGGGCTTCATTTTTCGCCGGACAACCCAAGTCCTGTTTTAAATGTGGGTCCGTACCCATTTAAGTTCGGCTTAGGATACCCTTACATGTAGCCACTGCTTTGAATACGGTCATATGCAGCTAAATGTACTAATTCATTTAAGTGTAACTTATGTGATGGGACTGGCCACGCATATGGCAGGTGCCCTGGCCTCTCATAACAGAGAAGATTGTCCCTCTCATGATGGCATTATTACTATTGCTCAACAGTCACTTGCCCATAGTCTAGCTTCCTCTAATCCAGAGGTTACCCTCCTCCGGTAGTTGGAGATGTCTCTTCTGTTCCAGTTTTCCAACCTCTTTTCCTGTTATACCTACTCCTACTGCCATTGTGGTTTCCCTGATACTACACCGTTATTCCAGATATGGATATGTCCCCCCCTCGGGTCAAGGGAGATAATTTTAATTTTACCACTGTTACCCATAACGGACTAGGAAGGGTTTAGCTGTTGCTACTCGTAGTAAGGAACCCCTGCCGGAACTGGCAAACCTCTAACAAATTTGCGGTTTTAGCCACAGATTTTTTCAGACAAAGACTTGGGGGTGAGGATACTGATTTCTCCTCTCTTCTTTCTTTCCCGGATGGGGTGATAGGGCTGATCTGGGATCCCATTGCAAAGCTGTTATAGGCAGCGACGAAGGGGTAAGTCACCACCTATTACTTAAATCCTGTCTTCCTTAAAGATCTGCTCTTTAAATGTGAACAGCATTAAAGGGAAGAGAAAATTAGGGGGGATTTTTTTAACCCTTTCTGATTTACAGTGTGACATTATCTGCCTTGTTGACACTAGATTAAAGACCCATGGGGAATTATTCCAGGCCTCTAAGGCATGGACTGCAGGCCCTTCTTTTTGGTCTGTTGGACCTGATACTTGTGATGGGGTCGGGATATTGTTCTCAGCTCTAATTTTACAGTCTCTAGACTTGTAGATATTTCCCTGGTAGAGCTTTGTTATTAGATTTCTCATATAAATCTGAGAGATTTAGTATGATTGGGACCTCTGGCGCCTCAAACCAAGGCTCAGAGGGCTTCCTTTTCACCAAATTAAGCCATACCTTTTTCATCCAGATTACTCCTATGGGTGGGAGATTTCAATTCGGCCTACATCAAACAGATCGAGGCCTAAAGACTTCCAAGTTATTTTGTGACTCTGTGGCTTTAAATAGTGTGGTCTCTATGGCCAAGCTTGTGAATGTTTATAGACATTTCCATAAAACAGGTGGGTCAACTTTTTTTAAAGGGTCCTTACATACTAGGATAGATTTTCTTTTTTTATCTAAGATTTTGATTTTACTTTCCTGTACAACTGTGGCTACCGAATTTTCGGATCACGTTGCCCTATGTGCCACTCTTTTCCTGGGACTCTGCTCCTAGATGTAAGAAAGCCAGCTGGCGTCTTAATGATTCTCTACTAATGACCCTCTTTTCTTAAACTTTGGCACAAAGAGTTTACAACTCGGTTGTCAGTAGTTGATTTTATGATACTGGGATGGATTGGTGGGAGGAATCTAAGCTAAGCTGAAACAGTTTTTCAGAAGGTAGCTGGCAAAAAACAGAATACTAAATATTTGTCTTATCTGTCACTCTGGCATCAGCTACAGCACCTATTCTCTTTAGCTAGCTCGCTACTACTCATGATTTTAGCTCTCAGATTAGTGAGGTCAGCTAAAATGAGGTTATCCAGTATAATCGTGCTGACTCTTTGGGTCAGGAGGCGCGTTTGGCATTCATCTTACTAAAGGTTGTTTAGACCGTTTAAGGCCTGTAAAGATAGAGTTGAAGCTAAATTAATTACCTCTCTATTGTCTCCATCGGGGAGTTACTTAAGAAACCTGAGGATTTGCTTCACTGTGTTGAAAATTATGTTTTCAACATGTTTGGCACTAAAGCTGACCTTGACAATGCGGATCATTTTCTTCGCTCACTGTCCTTACCTCAGCTTTGGACTCTGATCGAAACAAGCTTTCTTGGTCATTACTGAACCAGAGGTCTTCGGCCATTACTAGTTTAAAATCACATTCGGTTCCAGGGTCTGATGGCTAACCCACATTTTTCAAGACTTTCTCTGCTGATCTTGTTCCGGTTCTAACTATTCTCTATAATGAGATGTTACATTCTGATGCCTTGGCTACTTCTATGAAAGACGCTTTACTGATTTTACTGTTTAAGAAAAAGGGATCCCTTTGACATTACAAATTGGAGACCAATCAGTCTGCTTAATGTGGATTATAAGATCCTTGCCAAAAATTCTTTTATCTAGAATGATTACTTTGGCATCACACATGATTAGCCCAACTCAAACCTGTGGTATCCCAGGCAGGCATCTTTCTGACAATTTGATTTTATTGAGAGAATTGTTTACTCTGGGACAACAAAATGCTGTAACAGGATGGATTATAAGTTTAGACCAGGAAAAGCATTTGATACAGTCTCTCATGAGTTCTTATTTCTAGCCCTGAAGGCTTTTGGGTTCCCAGTATGCTTCCTTTCCTGGCGTTTATTATATAGGAATGTTGTGTCGTCCTAATGTGAGCGGCTGGATAGGCCGTCCTACTATTCTGGCCCGTAGAATGCGTCAGAGTGCCGTTAAGTCCCTTATTATATACCTTTTTATTGATACTCTTTTGAGAGCCTTTTTCTTTGCCCACAGATTATTGGGTTGCTCTGTACTCCTCCTCTTTACCACTTAAAATATTAGCTTATGCGGATGATTTAATTTTGGCTGTGGATTCTTCCACGAAACAAGAGGATGTTGTTCAGGTTTTACAGGCATTCTCTTCTGTTTCAGGTTCTAAGATAAATTTTACAAAAGTATTTGTGTACCACTAGGGCATACTTCCTCCCTAATGCAGAGCCTTTATGCTGGTGTTTCTGTATCCACTACTGTTTTTTCGTATTTAGGTATTTTTTTGGTTGTGATGATCCATATCTATAATTGGAATCTTGCCTACAAAGGCAGATAATGTGATTAATGGGTGGAAAAAGCATTTAATTGGGAAGAAGAAGCAGGTTGTGCTCCTTAAAACTCTGGTTATACCGATTTTCCTGCATCTTTGTTATGTGTTCCCCCTTTCCTTCTATTTTCCAGATTAAGGGATTTTTTCAAAGGATTGTGGGGATCCAGGCTAAACCCCATTAAAACATATTACCCACAGACCGCTCAAGGAAGGTGGACTTGGTATGATCCACCCGTTGTTTTTTTTACAGCCTTTTCTTCATTATAATTATGGGAAAGTGCTGAAACCAGGGACTGTTTTTGGAAGCCCTATTTTTAGCATGGTTCTCCTCTGCCTTGATAACTGGCAAGCCCGTTATAAAGGGGTTATTCAAATCCCAACTGATCCCTCTTATGGGAAAGAGAGTTTAAGATGGCCTTGACCTGGTGTCTTCATCCTCAGGACTTTTGTATCTTATCTAGACCCCAACTATATGAGCGACTTTGGAGGTTGGAGGCTCGGGAGGAGATTGTTTTCCGTTCTGCCCCTCTGGACGTCTCCTGGGTACTCCACCAACTGCTAAATCAACGGCTGCCATCGTATTTATGGGATATGGTATGGTTATGCAACTATGATAGACTAGGAGTTAACAACAATCATAAGCATAAAGCCTTGTCTTTGAGATATTGTCCTAGATCCTCTTGCCTCAATGTTTGTGAAACTCAGCAACATTTATTTTGTGAATACCCTTTTCTTTGGAAGTCTGGTCTACCCTATCTGCTAACTGGGCAGAACCCTTGTTGGCCTCTCTTTCTTATGAACATGTTATGTTTTGCACGAATGACCTGCTTAATAGAAAGTATCATGTTGACAGTTTATATATAATTTTGCTATTATTCATTATTATTTATGGCAAGCCAGATGTTTGCTAGTGTTACACCAAAAACTATTTCCATTCATGAAGTATTTTGTAATATTAGGGCTGCTTTGTGTTCTGTAAAAGTCTGACTTCTTACTTTTTCTGCTCGCAAGCTGTATTGTTTGGAAACATTGTGATACTTTCTTCTGTTAACTGATTTTTGCCTTGTTTGGATTGTTTCTGTTTATTGAGTTGTTTTGTTTTTTGTAATGAAGCCCACTTTATTACCAATAAAATTCCCTACTCTGATGGTGCATGGCCGCCAGCAGGAGTGCTAGATCAGCTTTCAAGATGGACGCTGTAGAGGAGCTACAGCAAGTTCAGTCTGCAGATGTGAAGGAGACCATAGACAAGGATTCTACAAGGTTAATTTTCCTTCAGCAGAGCTAGAAGATGCAGAATTATTTCTGGATGCCTTATCTTCTGAGGATTCAAAAGTTCCTGTAAGCCCTACAGAGCCTGAAAAGTAAAAATGCTGCCTTTAAAGTCTGTTCAGCTACTTTCTTGTACAAAACCTATAGATGGTGTTGCCCTTTAAGACCTGCACTGCCTGTGGATGATGTCATGCTACTGAACACGGAAGGGATTCAGCTGGAGAATGGTGTTTCTGCTGTTTGCAGGAGCAATGGCAGTTCCAAAGATCGAAATCTTTCTGCTCCAGCACAAAAACAGGTCAGTTAGGGTCTCCTGCCTAGCACTGAAGCGCTACTTGTTTCAATAGTTTGGGGATTTGTTGGAAGTGGGAAAATGGACTGCAGCAAGATAAACAAAAGAAACTGAAACCAGGAAAAGTATGTGTGGGAACTGCTCCAACACTGACTAAACAAGCAGGGTGTTGTTTCTTCTTCCACTGCTCAGATTATTTATCAAAACAGCCAAATGAACAGGAGGAAGCAACTGTTTTTCTTTTGGTGACCGAAATATGGGGAATGCTTCTACATCTTTGCAGCAGGTTAAAAGTTCTGTTCCTCAGCCCATTATCCTAACTCTGATATTTTGACTTCCTCTTCTACACATGAGAGTGACTGGACTCCTGCTTCAGCTTTAATGGCAGCAGGGTGGAAACAAACTCCTTCAGGAGAATGGGCTGCTGACTTAACCTGGGATTCTTCATTTGACATAAACTCTCATTCCCTAAGTGGAACCCAGAAAAGCCTGTTCAATCTGCTAAAAAGGGGCTCAGACTATAGGGATTTGGTTCTTAATGTCTCTAATGATACTGTTAGTCCTGTTTCTGTAGAGTCACATAATGCTGTATCTGATAAAGACCTTTATTATCTGACTTATTTGCAAAAACAAACGTGAATCCGCTCCCAGGAGGAATGCGGTCACATTAGATATACAGGGGCATGGCTGAAAGGCCTAATAGAAACTATGTTGGAGACATTTAATTAAGGAATCCTTGCATTTTTCTCCTAGAGATGTGTTTGCCATCATCAATATTTCAGGAGAGGATAATTATGATGTCAGTTTTAGATCAGCTGCCTTGTTAGAATTATTTTGGATTAGGTATTCCCAGGTAAAGTTCTCTCCCCTTTGGTCCCCGTTTGTGATTATTCCCCTCTCCCAACCAGCCATCAAGTTTGTTACAGTAATGTTCCGCAATGAAGGGGTGTCAGTGGATGATATTACATATTGGTTGTCCAATAAATGTGATGTACAGGGGGATCCAGAGCCTATTTTAGACTCAGAGGGCTTTTGGACAGGCGGATGGAAATATAAGGTCAAATTACGACACAATGAACATGGTTTTATGCATATCCCAAACTCCTTCTTACTAGGCCGTGATAGAGGTGTTTGTTTTATAGTGGTCAGCCAGGGCCTGCTATAAATGTGCTCACGGACGCATTGTCTAGTGTTTGTGATAGTCCTAGATGTGACAAGTGTGTAAATTGGGCATTCACTGATTCAATGTTCTAACCCAACGAAATGTGATTTATGCGAGGGTAGTTCTCACACATTCAACACATGTCCGTGGGCTGCAAAAACAAAGCATCAGGGAATTGTACTGAACAGTTTTACAGAAAGCACAGGAAGACCTACTCTCAATCGCCTCCCACTTTTCCTGGGAACCCTCTTTGATGTCAGAAAACCTGTAACTCCTGTGACAATGAATTTAGTTCTCCCTCCTCTTCATCATTGTCAAGGCCTGTACAGCCTAATAGTTCTGCTTTGCAGGACCCTCTGCTTGTCCCAAGTGTGAAATCGGGTGGTATTGCTAAGACTTTAGATCAGAGCGTAGAACCCCCCCCCAAAATTGACCCTCTCTCTCGCCTCCTAGAAGGTCCATGAGAATGTAAAATCAGTACCTGATGCAGTTACAGATTCAGTGGAAACTTCTAATCCTTTCTCTTCTTTCTTCTTGGGGATACAGCAATGGATGTTGTGGATTCGGATTCCCAAATCTCTACCCAAGACCCCATGGAACCCTCCCAAGGTTCTTATAAGGAAAAGAAAAAGAAAAGAAGAAAAAAATAAAATAAATTCCTTCTTTTTTTTGGTACTCATATGGGTTTTCTGTGGGCTTCTTTGAATGTTCATAGCATTTTAAATGGAGCTAAACGAAAGGCTATTTTTCATATGTTGCATAATTCTAGAATTACTGTTTGCTTTTTACAAGAAACTTGGATGTTCTCTAAAGAACATGTTACTGCCTTTAAAAAGGATTGGCCTTGGGGCCCTTCATATTGGTCATTTGGTCAGGATAAAGCTGACGGCATTGGTATTCTTTTTTCCACCTTCCAGTTTAAACTTCATAAATTAATAGACTGCATTCCAGGGAGGGTTTTGATTGTGGACTGTTTTCTTGAATCTGTCCTATATAGACTTATTAATATTTATAATCCACAGGTAAAAACAGCCAGAATAAAGTGTATGAAAACTATACAACCTTTTCTGCTCACTACCAGGCCAGTACTGTGGGGTGGGGATTTCAACTGTTCTCTTACTGACAGGAGATCTAGTGGAAAAAAAATGTATTGTGATGCTAACTTTTTACAATCTGTTATTAGAGAGCAGACCTCAGAGTCTGCACTACTTTAGAATCAACCCCTAAAATACATTTTGTAAAGGAAGACTGGTACCTGTATTGATTACCTTTTCACCTCCAAAATATATATATTTCACAGTTTTCTAGACAGCCTTTTGAATTTTCAGACCATCTCCTACTTAAAATTGCAATAGAAATCCCAGTAAATTATAAGCCCTACAAAAGTAGATGGCGACTAAATACCTCATCATTACAAAATGACTTTGTCAAACATTCTATAGTTCAAATTCTAACTGCCCGCCTATCGGTGCAATGTTTATATTGGACTTAGGGATCTGGTGGGAAGAAACTAAACTAGACTGCATGGATTGGTTTAGAACTTATGGACAAAAACCCAGAGCGATAATTTTCTTACGTTACCTCACATTACGTTCAAAATTACAGTCTCTATTAACTAGAGCTAACACTTCTTCAGAAGATTTATCTCCTTTAATTAAGCATGTTAAATTACAGATGAGGAAGTTTCAATATGATAGAGCCAGATCTCTGCAAGCCTTAATTAACAACTACGTCCAAAACAGTGATTGGGGACCCTATAGTTTGTGTAAAAATGCGAGATAATTCTACACTAGATTGTTTAATCAGTAATTCACAGTATTATACTGACCCTTCGGATATAAGTCATATATATTCCGACATTTCCAAAATTTAGGTCCTCATATAGACTTACAAACTGACGTCTTTCAGGATTTTCTGAAAGGTGTTACAGCCCTGTCATTGATGCCTCAATGGCAGCTGTTCTTTCTGAACCCTTTTCTTTACAAGAAATTGTGGATGTTATTTCTAAACTTAAGCTTAATGTGTCTCCTGGGGTAGATGGGTTATCTAATGCCTTTATAAAACTTTTGCAAATGAGCTGGTTCCCTGTTTAGTTGGTGTTTTAATTCCTTTCTTTCTGGAGGACAGATATATCCTGCATTCACAAAGGGTTACAAGTTTATATCTTTAAAAACAGGAGATAGAAGTGAGATCAAAACTGAGACCTATCACATTGTTAAATTCTGACTATAAAATCTTTGCGATGCTGCTTAATAACAGACTTCAATCTTGGGCTACTCTAGTGATTTCTCCAGTTCAGTTCTGTGGTGTTTCTCAAAGCGAATACATTCGGTACTTTGTTATATTAGAGATTTTATTGAAATATTACATCACAGCAAACAAACTGGTATTCTACTATCATTAGACTTGAAAAAGCCTTTGATAGGGTTAGTCATTCATTCCTTTTCCAAACCTTGGCCTTTTTAGGAATGCCCCTGAGATTCTTACAATTTTACAAAATTTATATTCTAATTCAATAATCTGTCCAGTTATTAAAGGAAAATTGGGAAAGGTTGGACGCTAAAAGCTGGTGTCAGGCAGGGCTGTCCACTGAGCCCTTTATTATATATTGCTCCTTAGAACCCCTTATTAGACATTTACAGTTGGTTTCTGGTTGGGAGGGTCCAAACATTCCCTTTTCTGACTCCTTTAGAAATGTACAAGTTTTTATGGATGACATCTGTTTATTTTTAAACAACAAGGCCAGCTGGAAGTTTTCTTTAAGTTATTTCACAGGTATGACCTTGTCAAACGCCAAAATTAATTTTCAAAAATCTAAAGGGTTGTTAATAGGAGCTTAATACATTAACCCCTTTGTGCACAGAACTATTTCATTCACTACAACACCTATTTCCATTTTAGGGGTTCTGTTAGGTTCCCAAAATTTACCTGAGCAGAATTGGCTTGCAGTTTTAAATAAAATGGATAATAAAGTTCAGAAGGTGGAAACATTATAAATTCTCGAAACTGAAGAGGTTCAGATTTTTAAACAATTCCTGTTACCTTGCCTACAATATTTGGCATTCTGTACCCCTGTCCCAACTAACCTGGAAGTGAAACTGTACAGTATTAGTTTTCAGTTTTTTGGGAAATAGGTTAAATCCCATTAAAAGGTATTATACTTACCTGGATAAAGTCAAGGAGGGAGTGGGATGGTAGATCCTGTGGTTTTCTGTTCTTCCCTTTTTCTTGCTTTTTCTTTTTGGAACTGTACTTTAACCCCCAATATTCCAGAATTTAGCTGGTTGAAATTCTTACTATCCAAGTATTCATCGAAATGGATTGGATTGGCTCCAAAACCTAATATTTCCTTTTCTACTCCTCTTTTCTTTAAACCGATTGTTCGGAAATTATATATGTGGCAATTGTCCAAATCACAAATTATTAATTCTCCAACAAAACTATATTCCACTATTATTTCTCAAATCTATCCTCATTCCCCCGCATTTAAAAACTGCCCAGGTACTATGACCCATCTGGTGTTAGCACAATTAAATAACCCCGTTTACCCCTTACATGTAGGAGCGCAATGGTTGATAATGTATGGTCGAGTTACAAGTTAGAGGACAGCTAAGTATAAAATGAAAGAAGAAAGGTTTTGTCCTTATTTAGATTATACGGCACAAGAAGAAACAATGGAACATTTTTTATTCATTGTTCTTTTGCCTCTAAACTATGGGTGTATTTGGCAACTATCTGGCACTTCCATGGTTGAAACATATTTCTTATGAATTGTTAGTATTGGGATCTTTACCCCATGTCTTGCTACATTTCATACTTCAACTGTACACTTTTCTTAGCATGTCTTAGATTTTGTTTATGGCAAGTTAGATGCCAGTGGTTTTGTATCAAAAAAGCCAACTTTTTAGGCTTCAGCCACTATGTTATTTGTGAATTAAATAAAGTATATCTAAAAGATGCTCAGATTTATGGGACTAGAAAGTTCAAATCTGGTGGAAGGGGTTTCAGCATATGATAAAATTTAAATGATGGATTACTTTCTTTTCTTTTATGCTTTTGTTAAAAGATAACTGTGTATCACTTGCTTTTTGTTCAGTACCTTTGTTGATTTGTATAAGCTTTTGTGCTTTTTGCTGCTGTTTTCTTGATGTGTTTTCCATGCTTTATTTCAATAAAGAAGCAATTTACCCTACTCTTTCGATAAGTGCCATGGATCTTTAACATCCACCTGAACTACCACCAATCCAGGCAGATGGGACCTCGGTTTAACGTTTTATCCGAAAGACGGCACCTCAGAAGTGCAGCACCCCTCTCATGCTGCACTGCAGTGTCAGTACTGGGATATTAACCCAAGTGCCAGATGTGGGAACTGAACCCACAGCCCTCTGATCTCCCGGCCTCAGAGGCAAGTGTGCTACCTACTGAGCCACTGACACTTTACGCAGCACCATCATGACTTGGTCTCTGGCACAAACTTCGTGAAGTATCATGGACTTTGCCAGTGTATTTTTGCCATCAAGGGATTTCACAAAGTCCCAACTCTGCTTCTTTGTGTCTAAAACTATGTAAAACTTGCACAGGTTTTTACTTTGGCACAAAGACTATGCAAAGCATAGAGAGTGGATTTTGCTTACCTCTACTTAACAGGTATACTTTGTATGTTAATACTGCTGCAGAGATTACTGCTATGGCTGTAAGAGTGGAATCACATGCATTCTTAGGGTACGAGAACCGCAAACCAAGCTTGATTAGTAATACAGTATATTAATTTTTCTAAAAACCTTACCTGAACATACACGTTCCCAAGGCAGCTACGCATAAGACACTCTTCACGGAATAAGAGTGTCTCACACGCAGAGGAAAGCAGCACACCAATTAATCATGAGCGCTCTCTCGAGCTATAGTATTACAAACCTGAGACATACTTACGTTTTAATTTTCCAGTGATTATGCATTCCAAGGCCTCAACTCGCTCCTCTAAGGGAGTCAAAGAACTCAGGTTATGAAAAGAACCTGGAATCAAATTTGTCAAATATTAGAGTTTCTTTCAAATGAAACTGGTGAAGACACTGATTGTTATGCATTTACCTGTACATGTATGCAGTCCCCCAACTAATTAGGGGCTTACTTGTTGGACTCCCACCTGGATACACCATTCCACTAGCCATGGCCCTTTTTATCCATGCTCCTGGTCCAAAGGAAAGCAGCGAGGCTGGGTAGCATGCTAGAGCAGCATATTAAAGTGGGCTACCTGTCCGTCATGGAGCAGAAGGATGGAGCTCTTCAGTTTCTCATCACCGCCTTGTCCCTTAGACGGATATCTCAGACTGGGCAACCACAGAAACAGGTGAAACCCATGGCAAGTGACCGAACAGTTTACACATAATAAAAAGCCCATACAAATCTGAGCTCTGCCATCTTAGACCCACTCGACTATGAGAAGGTGCCAGAGGCAGTGTTTCAAGCCTGGGAACTGTGAGCCAGTAGGAGTCCAGAATAGGACTGGTGTAACCCCCCTCTAAATGGGGGTTCCTAAAAGCCTTCCCGGAGCTTGCCTAAATGCTCCATGCTTAATTGGTGTTCGGCATAAGGCCGCAAGATGCGGGCGTAGTGAGTGCTTTTAAAGCCTCCAGTATTGTATCTTTAAGAGTTGCCTGCTTGTAGGCTTTAGTGGTTTGAATGGGGGGACTGGGGTTTCTCTGCTCGAATCCCGCCTAAGCTGTGGGGAAATTGCTTCCTTTATGCAGTCGCTGAAAAGCGCAATGGGAGCCCCTTTGAAAGTTGTAACTGTTTGGCTATAATTAGTTAGAATATTAGTGGAATCACAGTTTGTCTAACCTGCTTCTTTTGCAGTTGGGACTGTGTGTGCTTGGCCCCTCCATTTTGGACCTGGACTATTGAACTGGGCCAATGGGAAATTGGGGAACCCTAAAATGGAGATCTGTTTGACCAACCAGAATTAGGACTCTCTAGGGAGCCGGCTGACCAATGAAGACAAAGCTAGTAATTCTGGGAAGTGAAGTCTGGATTATGGCACCTTGTTTGCACCAATAGGGGCAGCATCAAGTGACTGGCAGCTGCAGCCCACCTATGGGATCGGGTGGCGCCCGAATTGTGAGGCTTGCCCTAACTGACCAAGGGTCAGAGTTATATGGCTGTGAGCGAGGAAGGAGCTCTGGGCTCTGCGCCGTGAGTTTTCACTCAGGAAGTGCGTGTAAGGCCAGAGTCGGGCGCTTTGAATCGCCAGCAAGTTCGGACTAAATCCACTGGGCAGCGGTCAGAGGAGGCTGTGCAGGAGCGCAGCTACCTACCAGGCTCACCCTGTTGAGGACTGGAGAATCTGCTGAATCACGCTTGGTCTGTCAGGAAAAGTGAAGCTGCGGTGAGACTCCTGATTAGCTGTGAGTTCGGTCGGACCCTAGGAACATCTGCCTGGTATGGTACCCCTCTGTTGCTTTTCATATAAATATGTGGAGAAGTATGTGGAGTCCAGGCTCGGTTCTGCGAGTGGCTTGAGGGCTTCTGGAGTCGTGAGTACTGAATCAGGGTAGCTCCCTGTCAAATGTTCCTAGTAAGGGCAAGATCTTCTGGTTACTTTGCTGGCTACACTAACTGAGCCTGCTGGCTCTATTTAATCTTCGTAGGAATCACATGCCTGTTTCTGTGTCAGGGCCCCAACCAGCTGCATCGAGGAACTAGCCTTTAGGGCTTGGGTACCATAGACAGCAACTTATAGGTTAGGCCTGTGCACACAGCCTTAGATAGATACTTATATATTAGATTGGTAAGCCCTGTCCTTGTTAACCCCCCCCCAAATAAATCAGATTGATTGTTTTGCAAAGGTATACTGGCTAATCTGTGTGTTTATGGTGAATTACTGCACAGTGATTATTGTGTAACAGCATCTTACTTTTCAGGGGGTCTCTGGAGCAAGCTGATTGGTTTAAGCCTGGGGGTAAGTGTATATTGTAAGGGTACTGTGATTGATTTGTGTGGGCCACTATTGGGAAGAAAGGGGGGTTGCAGTGACCCAGAGGGCTGTGACCAAGTTATATCAAACTGCCTTAACCCCGCCCTCAGGGTGGAGGCACCCGCCATCGGATCCAGGCCCCTCAACCTGTTACTGGCAAATCAGGCAGGGGTAGTAACCCTTGGGATAGTGACCCCTGGGGGTTACAAATTGGAGGCACCACTGGGATTAGTGTCCCCTAGTGGCTGAGTGGGTGAAGTGCATACATATGGATAAGTTAAAGAAAAAACTGGAAGGGGATATCATGGCAAAGATTAAGCTGGACCCTATTAAGACAGTGATACATAAACTGATGGGGTGGGGTGAAGCCGAAGAGCTGGACTCTCAGAGATTTGTGTTACTACTAGATGTACCTCTGAGGACACTGACTGCTGACATTGCTTCTACAGTGGAGCGTGTTAAATGTTTAGGCAAGGTAGAGGTGAAGGGCCATATGGCTGACCTGCTCGATCAGACCTTGCAGGTGTTACTTTTGTGTAGTCTAGCCATCGACCCCGAGAGGGTACCCCCAGTGATTTACCTGGAAGGTGCCCAACAGGGGTGGAGGATTATTCACATCCAGAGTGGGTCAGTCACTCCGGGTCTCCCCAGACTAATAGCTTCAAAGATAAACTGCTTAAATTGCTAGCTGTGGAGGGGAGGACGAACCAAGAGTTACTGCAGGCATTGGACCTTTCTAGTGAACTCACCCCCAGGCTTCCCCTGGTAACTCTCCCAGGCCCCCCAAGAGTTCTGTTTTGGCTCCACCGCCCCTAGTGGTTCCCCCCCCTACACAGCTAGATTCTTACCGTAGGCTAAAACTTTTTTCTGGCACAGTGCCATTGCCTTCAGGGGAGGATGATTTGGAGGCGTGGATGGACTACGCCACCCCCCAAGTCCAGGAGTGGCAATGCTCTGAGGGGGAGAAACGGAAGAGACTGATGGAGAGTCTGCGGGGCCCAGCTTTGGAAACGATTAGGTTCTTGCTGGCCACTAGCCCGGAAGCCCCCACAGCAGAGTACCTTTCTGCTTTAGGGGGAGTGTTTGGAAGTACAGAAACTGGGGAAGACTTATTATGAAAATTCAAGTCTGCCAAGCAATGGAGGAATGAGAAGTTGTCCGCCTTTGTTACAAGGGTGGAACGGGCCTTGCAGAAGGCCTATCGAAAAGGGGGGATCACAGCCACAGCCTTGAACCAGGTCAGGTTGGGGCATGTTTTGAAATCTGCTAGATTTTCCAGTGTGATATTGTTAAAACTTAAGTTACATGATCGACGGGCTGCCCCGCCCGAGTACTGCCAATTGATGAGGGAGATTCGAGAAGTAGAGACTGATGAGGAGGGGTGAGAACCCTATGTGGGGGCTGTAAATCTGTGCCAAACCCCTTAGTCTAGCGAACCAGATGAGACCCACCTTTCGAGGGGGCCTGATGTTTCCCCTGTATCCCCAGAGTCACAAGGAGGGGTGGTGGTGCATGCCATGTCCTCTGATCCTCAAGTAGAAAGTGAGTTGAGGGCCGAGATTAGAAATTTACAAGAACTGCTGAGAGACTTGAAGCAAACTGCTACCCACCCTGTTAGGTTTGGGAAACCAGAGTTATCTAGAAACAAACACCCTACCCAAGGGGAGCCCCCTCGCCCCCAGGATGGCCCCCAGCAGACAAAGTATTCCCCTCCCAATAAAGACCCTTGGGACCCCAAGTTCTGTTATCATTGTGGGGAGGATAGACACTTTCAGACTGAGTGCTAGTTGCGGAGAATTTAAGGAAGGTCAACAGCAGGCTGATCGCCTGACATCACAGGGCCTACACTTGACCCCCTAGGAAGAGTTTTGTGACCTGGGCCAATGCTCAAGCAACTGCCAACGCTGTGCCCCCCGAATGGTCTGATGTGGTGAGGCCTTCGATGGAGACCCGGTGCGAGTAAATGGGATACCCACCCAGGCTGTGTTGGACAGTGGCTCTCAGGTGACCATTATGTTCCAAGACTGGTATCAGACACACCTGCCTGAGGTACCTCTACAACCCTTGGACGGTCTTCATGTATGGGGGCTGAGTGATAAGGCCTACCCATATTTGGGGTATATCCGAATCTGGCTGTCTTTTCCTACTTCTGCTGCTGGGATGGACGAACAAATGGAAACCTTAGCCTTAGTATGCCCCCCACTGGACTGTATGATGGGGTGCCCTTGTTGATTGGGACAAATGCTCACATGTTTGGTCTATTAGCCCAATTGTGTTCAGAAAAGCAAGTGTTTAGGACTGGGCGAGCCCTAAGTATACCTGCCTTGATCTAGAAGGCCTATGAGACTCAGAGGAAGGCTAGCCAGGAGGAACCTGAAGGCCCGGTGGGTGTCGTATGGAGAAAGGACCCGGAACTGTTGCTACTTGCCCCAAATGTCCAGTGTGTTTTGCAAGGGGAAGTCCGAATTAAAAAAGATGTTAAGAATAAGTTATTGATGCTGGATGCACCCGGGGAGGGAAGATTGCCTGAGGGACTGCTGGTTAAATCCAGTATCTTGCCTGCTAGAGCCCCATGCTTATGCCAGAAGGCAAGTTCATAATGTGTCTGACAAAGAGATTCGAGTAAATAGAGGTTGCGCCCTGGCAGGTGTACATTGTGCAGATACTGCAGTGCTGCCCAATAGCAAGGGTTCGGGGAAGGATGACAGAGTAACTCCTGACTTGTTTGATTTCGGTGACTCCCCGGTGCCTGCTGAATGGAAAGTGAGGATCAGTGAGAAGCTTGCCAAGAGAGGTCAGGTCTTTTCCCTAAAAGAATGGGACGTGGGATGTGTGGAAGGAGCTGAGCACCACATCCAGCTGCACAATGAAAGGCCCTTTCGAGAGAGGCCTCGGCGCCTGGCCCCTGCTGACATAGACGATGTGAGGCGGCATCTGCAAGAGATGCTAGCTGCTGGTGTAATACAAGAATCCAGAAGCCCCTATGCTTCCCCCATTGTAGTAGTGAGGAAAAAGAATGGGGCTGTTCGGATGTGTGTAGATTACCGTACCCTGAACCGGCGGACCATCCCTGACCAGTATACCATGCCACACATACAGGACGCCTTGGACTGTCTAAATGGCAGTAAGTGGTTCTCTGTGTTAGACCACCACAGTGGGTACTATCAGATTCCAATGGCTCCGGAGGATCGAGAGAAGACTGTGTTCATTTGCCCCCTAGGCTTCTATGAGTTTATGCGGATGCCTCAAGGAATTTCAGGTGCCCCACCTACTTTTCAATGTCTGATAGAATGTGCTGTGGGGGACATGAATCTGCTCGAATGTCTGGTTTATTTATGTAACCCCCCTGCAAATGGGGGTTCCCAAAAGACTTCCAGGAGCTTGCTTGAATGCTCCAAGCCTGAATGGTGTTTGGCATTTAAGCCATTTATCAGTGAGTGTTTTTAGAGCCTCTGGTACTGTCTCTTTAAGAGCTGTCTGCTTGCAGACATAATTAGTTTGTATGGGGGGACTGTGTGCTTCTCTGAGTACCACTCGAGCTGCTGCCAATTCACTTCATTTTGCAGTCACTAGGAGTGCAAAGGGAACCTATCTGAAAGATGTAACTGTTGCCAGAAATTATTTAGAGTAATAATGAAATTACAGTTTGTCTAACCTGCTTTCTTTGCAGTCAGAACTGTGTCTGCTAGTTCCCCATTCTAGTTTTGAACTGCTGAACTGGACCAATCAGTGTGGGGTAAGCTAGCTCTAAAATGGTGCCTTGGACGATCAGAACTTGGACTCATAATCTGAGCCAGCCACAAGAGGATTGTATGGGCAGTGCCTCTGGGAGATGTAGTTTAGACTTCAGTGCCTTTTGGACCAACAGCAGCAGTCTATTGTGAGTGACAGCCAATCCAGTCAAGAACTGGGAGGAACTCAAAGGAGGTGCCCAGTTTTGTCGGTTGGAGTTTCAGTTGAGCTTTGGCAGTGAAGAAGGAAGGAGCCCTGTGCTTTTCAGTGTGCAGTTTAGTCAAAAACCGTGTGTAAAGCCCAGAGTTCCGGTCTGCAGCTTGTTAGGACTGAATCCGTCCTGTAGAAAAGAATCAAAGGATCTCTGAAGAGTAGAAACCAGGCTCACCCTGTAGAAGACTGGAGGAATTGCTGAAATTGCACTCGGTCTGTCAGGAACTGAATCTGCTGTGTGTCTCCCGGTATTGTGCAGTAATGCGATCGGATACAGATGCAGCCTGCCTGGTATAGTGCTTTCTTTTATATGGATGGGTGAAGAGGTTTGTGTACCTCAAGTGAGCCCTGCTGACATTGAAGGACCCTATCTTATTTGGAGGTCATGAGTACTAATTCAGGGTCGCCCCTGTTGAATTGCCACATTAAATCCAAATGGAATTACTGTACTGCTGACTGTTTAATTCTCCTTTTCTCTGTGTGAAAGGGCCCCACCAGCTGCCACGGTTTGGACTAGCCACTAGGGCTTGGGTACCCAGGGACAGTAACTGATAGGATAGGCCTGTGCACAGAGCCATAAATGAATTATTAGAGTGATAAGCTAATTAACCTGATTTCCCCTGTCCTTTTATATCCCCTAAATAAATCAGAGCTGCTTTGTTTCAGCAAAGTTATACTGCCTGAGGTATTTGTCTATGTTAAAGTACTGTACTGTGATTGTTGCACTGTATCTCATTTCACAGGAGGTCCCAGTGCTGGAACCAGACCTGGGGGTAAGTGTATACTGTGAAGGTAATTCTGATATATTGTGTGGGTCACTAAGTGGGAAGAAAGGGGTTGCAGTGTCCCAGAGGGCTGTGACCAAGTTAGTTTAACTATTGCAAACCCTGACCTCTGGGTGAGGCACTCACATTGGATCCAGGCCCCTCAACCTGTTAGTGGCAAATCAGGCAGGGGTAGTAGCCCTGGGATAGCGCCATCTAGGGGTTACATCTTGAGGCTCACCGCTGGGATTGTGTGTCCTCTAGTGGCCATATTATGAACCACTGTTAAGAAAAAATGGGTACCCCGACAGAAGTGGCTGTGCACCGCTGGTGGAGTGGTGTACTGGGGAGGAGATCGACCCCAAAATGCTATGCTTATCCTGGACATCCCCTGGGTATCAACACGGACACTGTGCAGGAGTACTTTCCAGGTGGAAGGTTTACAAACCCTGTGATGGTGGGTGGCATGCTAATCTGCTCACCCACACTTTCCTGGCCCTAGTAGAGTTTAAGGATCCCATAGATAGCTCCAAAGTGCCACAGACCATTACCCCAGAGGGAGCCTCACTGCTTGGAGAGTGATAACTAAGAGACAGTAAAGACCCGGGAAGAATCAGCCCCACCACTATCTGAAACTTTGAGGAGAAATTTGCTGAATGGTTGCTGGAGAGGGAAACTGTGGAGGACTTGAAGAAATATTCTTGCCACCTGGGGTGTTCCTCCCCAACACCCTCTCCTGCTCCAGTGCCCGAATGGTGGCTGAACCAATGCAGACTCCTATTTCTGCACCCGCCATTAGTCACGACTCTTACCGAAGGTTGAGGATCTTCTGGCACCTCCCACCCCCAAGGGGAGGATGACTGGGAGACCTGGATAGACTATGTTGCCCCCCAAGTGCTAGAATGGCAATGCTCGAAGGCGAAAAGCGAAAGAGGGTTAGTGAGAGCCCAGGTCCTCCGCCTGGCTACCATCCGTAGCAAACGGGCCAGTAACCCTGAAGCGACTGCACAGGCCTATCTTGAGGCCTTGGAGAATGTGTATGGGAGCCCAGATTCTGATGAGGACCTATGGTGGAGAGTAAGAGATGCAACAGTACCAAGGGAGTTGTTGTTGTGTATGTATCTCGGCTGGAAAAATTGTTGCAAGAATGCCTCAGAAAAGGTAGTTTGCCAGCATTGAACTGGACCGAACCAGGCTGGACAGGATCCTTAAGTCTGCCCCTCTCAGAACTGCTGTTGCTTCCATTACGCCTGGCAGATCGACTGGAATCCCCACCTCCTATGATGAGTTAATGAGAGAAATTCGAGGAGTTGAGAAAGACGACCTCGGAGGACCTGCACCAATAGCTGCGGCTACGACTCGAAAGTGACTGAGGGTGACCCATCAAGGAAGTTCAGGGCAGAGGTTGGCAAGTCAATGAGTGCTCTGACAAGGAAAAAGATATGTCACAATGGGCGAACTGTTGAGAGAGATCCGGAATTCAAAAAGTCCTTTATGAAGGCCACGCCTGCAAGTACGGGCCCTGACCTATATCCGACTGCATCTGCTATGGGGTGGGGTACCCACCATGTATCTCCTGCTGATAACAGCTCGAACTCGATTCCTTGACCATGGAAGTGGAGAAACTGACGAGATGTCTCCAAATGCTTATCACGCCGCAGACAGAGATGGCACCAAGGTTTCCAGTTAGTAATACCCCGCCCTGGCTCCCAGTGTGGCGCCTCGCCACTCAAACTCCAGAAAGTATGTTTTGCTATAATTGTGGGAAAGATGGGCACATGAAAGGGAATGCCAGTCCCCAAAAGACACTGACAAAGTTGCATATAGGCTACAAGGAGAGCTTGGAGAAGAAATCAGTGGTTAAGAGGTGCACGACATGATCCCAGTGAGGGCACCAAAAGCTAATTCCACGCCCTTGTGGCAAGGTCAGTTGCCCAGGCCCCCACTATCGCCTCTTCAGACTGGTCCAGAATAGTGGGTCCTCCATGGAGACCACTGTAAAGGTGAATGGAGTGTCTACAAGAGCTGTATTAGACAGTGGCTCCCAAGTGACAATTATGTTCCAGGATTGGTATCAGCATTTGTCAGATACCCTTACAACCATTAGAAGGACTGCATGTATTGGGGGTTAAGTGAGAAGGCCTACCCTTATTCGGGTATATCCGAATTTGGCTGTCTTTCCCACCTCCGGCTGGAGTGGGTCCAACAAGTAGAGACCCTAGCCTTAGTGTGTCCCCCACTGGACTGTAAGATGGTGTCCTTTGTTGATTGGAACAAATGCTCATATGTTCGGAAGGCTGGCAAGTTGTGTTATGAAAACAGGGTCAAAGACTAGTAGAGCTTTAAGAGTTCGCTTTAATTAAGAAGGCCCATGAGGCACAGAGAGATGCTGAAAAACAGAACCAGAGGAACGGTCGATTGTATGGAAGAAGGATCCTGAGTCTCTGATCCTGGCGCAAATGCCCAGTGTACCTTACAGGAGAGGTCCGTATCAGAAAGGATGTTAAGAATAAAATATTAATGTTGGATGCACCAGGCGATGGAAAATTGCCAGAGGGACTGCTGGTCAGCCCTAGTATTTTGCCCGCTAGAGCCCATGCTTATGCCAGAAGGGTAATGGTCCAAGTTCATAATGTGTCTGAAAGAGACATTCGGATAAACAGAGGTTGCATCTGGCTAATGTGCATTGTGCAGACACTGCAGTGCTACCCAGCAGCAAGAGTTCAGGAAGAATGACAGAGTAACGCCTGACTTGTTTGATTTCGCGACTCCCGCTGCCAGCTGAATGGAAAGTGAGGATCAGTGAGAAGCTTGCCAAGAGAGACCAGGTGTTTTCTTTAAAGGAATGGGATGTAGGATCGTGCAAGGAGCTGAGCACAATATCCGCTGCATGACGAAGACCATTTCGTGAGAGGTCTCACGCCTGGCACCTGCTGACATAGATGATGTGAGAGCGGCATCTGCAAGAGATGTTAGCTGCTGGTGTAATACAAGAATCCAGAAGCCCTTATGCTTCCCCATTGTGGTAGTGAGGAAAAGAATGGAACAGTAAGGATGTGTGTGGATTATCGCACTTAAACCGCAGACTATCCTCGATCAGTACACAATGCCTCGTATTCAGGATGCTTTGGACTGCCTAAACGGGAGCAAGTGGTTCTCTGTGCTGGATCTCCGCAGTGGGTACTACCAGATCCGATGGCCCTAGAGGACCGTGAGAAGACGGCCTTATTCGTCCGCTTGGCTTCTATGAATTCATGAGGATGCTCAAGGGATTTTCAGGTGCCCCAGCCACTTTTCAACGATTGATGGAGCGTGCAGTGGGGCACATGAACTTACTAGAGTGCCTGGTATACCTAGATGATGTCACATTGTGTTTGGCAGCTCACTGGAGGAACATGAGAGCAGATTATTTAAGGTATTGGACCGACTGGAGGACTTTGGCCTTAAACTGTCCATTGATAAGTGTCAATTTTTTCAAACATCAGTAAAGTTTGTGGGACACATAGTATCCACCGAGGAATAGAGACCGACCCAAGTAAAGTTGAGGCCTTGACCACCTGGCACAGCCCAAAAATCTAAAAGAACTGCAAAGATTCCTGGGATTCTGTGGTTATTATCGGCGCTCATCAAGGACTATTCAAGAGTGATCTGCCCTTTACTTAACCTTACCAAGGGTATCCCCAACCCACAAAAATACCAAAAGTCAGCGTCCCTCAAGACTGAAAGAGTGTATTTTCATCCGAGTGAAGTATTTGGGGCCCACTGGACTCTGATTGTGAGACTGCTTTTCATGAGATCATATATCAATTTACCCATGCTCCAGTGCTGGCCTATGCCGATCCAAGAAAACCTTACGTCCTGCACACTGATGCTAGCTTGCAAGGGTTGGGGCTGTGTTGTACCAAGAGCACGAGAATGGCCTGAGACCAGTGGCCTTTGCCAGTAGAAGCCTGACCCCATCCGAAAAGAACTATCCTGTACATAAGTTAGAGTTCCTAGCTTTGAAGTGGGCTATTGTTGACCAATTCCATGAGTACTTGTATGGGGCTAAAATACTAGTAAAACTGCAATAATCCTTTGACCTATGTGCAGACCTCAGCTAGTTGGATGCCACTGGCCATAGGTGGCTTTCTGCATTATCTACATATGACTATGCTCTCGAATACCGAGCAGGTCTGAACCACATAGATGCTGATGCTCTCTCCGGAGGCCTGTTCCCAGAATGATTGGGTCCGATTACAGAACCTGACATTCGGCACTCTGCGAAGTTTGACAGGGAGGAACAAATGTCCACGACGCAGGGACTGCATGGTGGATTGCTTAGGAGCCTCTGAGAATTGCATACCTGCTGCTTATTGCCACTTTTCTGCAATAGACATTGGTGCACTGCCTCAGCTGGACAATGACAGTATTCGTGGCTCAATCCGCGATCCCATGATCAAAGCAGCTTTAGAAGCCTCTATGCAGGAAAAGATGTGTCCAAATTACGCTCCACTGATTTGAGAACTGCACTGTTATACAAAGAAGGTCCTAAGTTGAAACTGATCAATAAACTGTTATACAGAGAAACAGTAGACAGAGGGGGACAAGTAGACAACAACAACTAGTGCTGCCCATCTGCCTTCGAGACTCAGTACTGAGGTCCTTGCACAACACATGGGGCACCTTGGTATAGACAGAACACTTGACTTGGTGAGATCCAGATTCTATTGGCCTAAGATGGGGGCTGATGTGAGCAACACATTCGAACTTGTAGTCGCTGCTTACAGAGGAAAGCTTTGCCCAGAGGGCTGCCCCTTGTTAACATCACCACCAGTGCACCCATGGAGCTGGTCTGTATTGATTTTCTAAGTTTGGAGTCAGATCAAAGAAATATCAGTAATGTGCTGGTGGTCACTGACCATTTCATGAGATATGCCCAAGCTTTCCCCACCAAAGACCAGAAAGCATCCACTGTAGCCAAAGTACTTGTAGAAAACTTTTGTTCACTATGGGGCTCCACAAAGAATCCATTCTGATCAAGGAGAGACTTTGAGAGTCGTCTGATCAAAGAGATGCTTTCTCTGTGGGGAGTGCTAAAGTCCAGAACCACTCCTTACCACCCCAGGGGACCCACAGCCTGAACGTTTCAACACGACTTTACTAGATATGCTAGGCACCCTGCACCCAAAGGACAAGCCTAGATGGAGCCAACAAATTAGCACCCTGGTACATGCTTATAACTGCACCAAAAGTGATGCCACTGGATTCTCCCCCTACCGCCTGATGTTTGGAAGAGAAGCTCGACTACCAGTAGATGTGTGTTTTGGGGTCTCTCATGATGGGGTTCAAGCTGACAACTATTTACAGTATGTGCAAAAGTTAAAGGCCCAGCTAACTCATGCGTACCAACTGGCTCAAACCATGGCTGCCAAAAGAAATCTGGCCAACAAAGAAAGGTATGATAAAAAGGTGAAAGCACATGAACTCCAGGAGGGAGATCGGGTATTGCTAAGAAATCTGGGACTGCATGGCATGCACAAGATTGCTGACAGATGGCACCATCTCCCTCACATAGTAGTGGGCAAACTAGATGATCTGCCATGTACAAAGTAAGGCCTGAGAATAATTCAAAGATGTAAAACAATGCATAGAAATCATTTACTGCCCATTGGACAAATCTTAATTGAGTCTGAGCCCTAGAAGATGCCCCCTCTGGACCAGTGACTAGAGCTGCTGCTAAGAAAAGATCAAAAAGTCTGCACCTACAGAAGCAAAGTTAAAGTGTTCCTCCACAAGTCCCAGTTGAGCATGACTGTCAGTCCCATATCGGAAGAAAGTGAGAGTGACTTTGAATACTATCCTTCTTACGAACTGAGTCAATTATTTTGGGGCAATCCCCAGTCAATACTGGAGACGAAGCTGGGCCTTCTGACTGTCTAAGCCCCCAGCTTCATCGTAGGAGCCAATGCTCCCAGAAAGTGAAGTGCAAAGCATCAGATCAGATGAAATGGAATCATTGTGCATGGTTGAACTGTTTGAGCTTTCAGGGAGGAAAATGATAGATTGGGCAGACTGGTGATACACCGAACAAGAAGAGTATTATGAGTGCCCTGACAGTCCACTGCCAGTGTCCGAAAGCTCTCCATGCGAGCCAAATGTTGTGGACTCAGAAACTGTAACTCCTGGAGCTGAAAGTGCCAAGTTCTCAGCCTCTCTACCCCATGGAGACTCCCCTGACAAGTGAGGACAATGCTGAAAATGAGGCTCAGAGTGCAGAGACTATAACAGTTCCCCTAGAAAGACTGGTCGAGCTGTAAAGCCTGTGGTGCACCTCAGTTATGATTCACTTGGGAGGCCTGTGGACTTGCCTCTCAATGTTGTCCATAAAGGAGTGTATGTGTCCCCAGGCTCATTGCCCAAACTGAGCATCAGTGCTAACTCCAAGTTACTTGTGTTGCCTTCAGCATGGTGCCTCTCCCCGTCCAGCCCCAAGGTAACTGATAGGAAGGGCCCCTCTTCAGGTTTCATGTACAAGAGGTAATAACTTGAGTTATGGTACAATGTATGTAATACTGTGTAAAGAGTGACGACTGCAATGTTTCAGAAATGTGTTCTTGGTAAAATGATATATTGACTGATGATTACATGTGCGAGCCTAATGCAAATGTATATGGTTGCAGTTGAAACTTATGGGGGTACTTGCTTGACGCGGACGTCAAGCTTTCCCAGGCCAGGAAGGGTGTAACCCCCCTGCAAATGGGGGTTCCCAAAAGACTTCCAGGAGCTTGCTTGAATGCTCCAAGCCTGAATGGTGTTTGGCATTTAAGCCATTTATCAGTGAGTGTTTTTAGAGCCTCTGGTACTGTCTCTTTAAGAGCTGTCTGCTTGCAGACATTAATTAGTATGGGGGACTGTGTGCTTCTCTGAGTACCATCGAGCTGCTGCAATTCACTTCATTTTGCAGTCACTAGGAGTGCAAAGGGAACCTATCTGAAAGATGTAACTGTTTGCCAGAAATTATTTAGAGTAATAATGAAATTACAGTTTATCTAACCTGCTTTCTTTGCAGTCAGAACTGTGTCTGCTAGTTCCCATTCTAGTTTTGAACTGCTGAACTGGACCAATCAGTGTGGGGTAAGCTAGCTCTAAAATGGTGCCTTGGACGAATCAGAACTTGGACTCATAATCTGAGCCAGCCACAAGAGGATTGTATGGGCAGTGACTCTGGGAGATGTAGTTTAGACTTCAGTGCCTTTTTGGACCAACAGCAGCAGTCTATTGTGAGTGACAGCCAATCCAGTCAAGAACTGGGAGGAACTCAAAGGAAGTGCCCGGTTTTGTCGGTTGGAGTTTCAGTTGAGCTTTGGCAGTGAAGAAGGAAGGAGCCCTGTGCTTTTTCAGTGTGCAGTTTTAGTCAAAAACCGTGTGTAAGGCCCAGAGTTCCGGTCTGCAGCTTGTTAGGACTGAATTCATCCTGTGAAAAGAATCAAAGGATCTCTGAAGAGTAGAAACCAGGCTCACCCTGTAGAAGACTGGAGGAATTGCTGAAAATTGCACTCGGTCTGTCAGGAACTGAATCTGCTGTGTGTTCTCCCGGGTATTGTGCAGTAATTGCGATCGGGATACAGATGCAGCCTGCCTGGTATAGTGCTTTCTTTTATATGGATGGGTGAAGAGGTTTGTGTACCTCAAGTGAGCCCTGCTGACATTGAAGGACCCTATCTTATTTGGAGGTCATGAGTACTAATTCAGGGTCGCTCCCTGTTGAATTGCCACATTAAATCCAGATGGAATTACTGTACTGCTGACTGTTTAATTCTCCTTTTCTCTGTGTGGAAAGGCCCCTACCAGCTGCCACGGTTCGGACTGGCCACTAGGGCTTGGGTACCCAGGACAGTAACTGATAGGGATAGGCCTGTGCACAGAGCCATAGGTAGATTATTAGAGTGATAAGCTAATTAACCTGATTTCCCTGTCCTTGTTATATCCCCTAAATAAATCAGAGCTGCTTGTTTCAGCAAAGTTATACTGCCTGAGTTATTTGTCTATGTTAAAGTACTGTACTGTGATTGTTGCACTGTATCTCATTTCACAGGAGGTCCCAGTGCTGGAACCAGACCTGGGGTAAGTGTATACTGTGAAGGTAATTCTGATATATTGTGTGGGTCACTAGTGGGAAGAAAGGGGGGTTGCAGTGTCCCAGAGGGCTGTGACCAAGTTAGTTTAACTATTGCAAACCCTGACCTCTGGGTGGAGGCACCCGCCATTGGATCCAGGCCCCTCAACCTGTTAGTGGCAAATCAGGCAGGGGTAGTAGCCCCTGGGATAGCGCCATCTAGGGGTTACATTTAGATGATGTTATAGTGTTTGGTAGCTCCTTGGAAGAACATGAAAATTGATTGTTCAAGGTCCTGGATCGGCTGGAAGATTTTGGTCTTAAGTTATCTATAGACAAGTGCCAATTCTTTCAAACCTATGTAAAATATGTGGGGCACATAGTATCCACTTAAGGCATAGAGACTGACCCCAGCAAAGTGGAAGCTTTGACTACCTGGCCTCAACCAGAGAATCTGAAAGAACTGCAATGGCTTCTGGGGTTTTGTGGATATTATAGGCGGTTTATCAAAGACTATTCTCGAGTGATCCGCCCCCTCCTCAACCTTACTCAGGGGTACCCTCCAACCCACAAAAAGTGTAAGAAAGTTGTGCTCTCTGAGACTGAGAAAAAGTATTTTCCTCCGAATGATGTGTTTGGGGATCGCTGGACTACTGAGTGTGAGGAAGCTTTCTATGACATCATATATCAACTTACCCATGCCCCAGTGCTGGCCTATGCTGACCCGGCCAAGCCGTGCGTTCTCCATACTGATGCCAGTCTACAGGGATTGGGGGCTGTGTTATATCAGGAGCACCCAAACGGGCTAAGACCTGTAGCTTTTGCCAGCAGAAGTGTGACTCCTTCAGAAAAAAACTATCCAGTGCACAAACTAGAGTTCCTGGCCCTGAAGTGGGCCATTGTTGATCAATTTCATGACTACTTGTACGGTGCCAAGATATTGGTGAAGACTGATAACAATCCTCTGACATATGTGCAGACCTCAGCTAAGTTGGATGCCACTGGCCATAGGTGGCTCTCTGCATTGGCCACCTATGACTAAGCTGTTGAATACAGAGCAGGCCTAAACCATATAGATGCAGATGCTCTCTCTCTCGGAGGCCTGTGCCCCGAACCGACTGGGTCAGGTTGTCAGAACCTGACATAAGAGCTTTTTGCCAAAAATTTGACAAGGAGGAACAGGTGTCTCTTGATGCTGTGGACTGCATGGTAGATTGCTTGGGGCCATCCAAGAACTGCATACCTGCTGCTTACTGTCATTTTTCTGCATTAGACACTAGTGCGCTGCCCCAATTCAACAATGATAGTCTTCAACAGGCTCAGTCCCGAGACCCCATGATAAAAACTGCCTTGGAGCACTGCAAGCAGGGAGAGACGTGTCCAAACTGCGTTCCACTGACTTGAGAACTGCCTTGTTATACAAAGAAGGTTCAAAGTTAAAACTGATTAACCAACTACTATACAGGGAGACGGTGGACAAAGAGGGCTGGGTAGACAAACAACAACTGGTGTTGCCCACTGCTTTTAGAGAACTGGTATTGAGGTCCCTGCACAATCACATGGGACACCTCGGCATAGACCGAACCCTTGATTTAGTGCGGTCCTGATTTTATTGGCCTAAAATGGGTGCTGATGTGGAGCAGTATATCAGGACCTGTAGCCGATGTTTACAAAGAAAGACCCTGCCTCAGAGGGCTGCTCCCCTGGCTAACATCACTACTAGTGCCCCTATGGAACTGGTCTGCATTGATTTCCTGAGTCTAGAGCCAGATCTGAAAAACATCAGCAACATATTGATAGTCACTGATCATTTTACCCGGTATGCACAGGCTTTTCCTACTAAAGATCAAAAAGCAACCACGGAGGCTAAAGTACTTGTTGAACACTTCTTTGTCCACTATGGGGCCCCCCAGAGAATCCATTCCGACCAGGGGAGGGATTTTGAGAGCCGCCTGATTAAGGAAATGCTATCCTTGTGGGGAGTATGAAAGTCAAGAACCACCCCGTATCATCCCCAGGGAGATCCCCAACCCGAAAGGTTTAACCGCACATTGCTTGATATGTTGGGCACACTGCAACCCAAGGACAAGCCTAGATGGAGCCGGCAGATTAGCACCCTGGTTCATGCTTATAACTGCACCAAAAGTGATGCCACTGGGTTTTCCCTGTACAGACTGATGTTTGGGAGAGAGGCTAGACTGCCAGTGGATGTGTGTTTCGGGGTTTCCCCTGATGGGGTACAAGCAGCAAACTGTCTACAGTATGTACAAAAGTTGAAGGCCCAATTGAGCCATGCCTACCAACTGGCCCAGACCATGGCTGCTAAACGAAACCTGGCCAACAAGGAGAGGTATGATAAGAAAGTAAAAGCAATGGAACTGAGAGAAGGGGATAGAGTGCTATGGAGGAATCTGGGACTGCATGGCTAGCATAAGATTGCTGACAGATGGCATCACCTCCCTCATATTGTTGTGGGAAAACTAGAAGATTTACCTGTATATAAAGTGCAGCCTGAAAACAATTTAAAAGATATGAAAACTATACACAGAAATAATCTGCTGCCAATTGGACAGATTTTGATAGAAGCTGAACCTCCTAACGCCCCCCACCCCGGGCCTGTAACTAGAGCTGCTGCCAAGAAAAAAATAAGATTGGTTGAATCTTCAGAAATCAAACTAAAGAGGCCTTCTTCACCCCCCTCTGATGAAGCTGATTGCCAATTTGTGTCTGAAGACAGTGAGAATAACATTGAGTATTACCCCTCTTATGAACTGAGCCAACTGTTTAGGGGCAACCCCCCTAATTAACTCTGGGGATGAAGCTGGGATTTCTGGACTGTCTGAGTCCCCAGCTTTGTCTCCGGAGCCAATGCTCCCAGAGGATGAAGTGAGCAGCATCACAGCTGAAGAGGTGGGATCCTTGAGCCTGGCTGAACTGTCTGGCCTGGCTGAGCTATCTGACTTTTCAGAAGAGGGAAGTGATGTGGAGGAGCAAGCTAGTGATATGCGAGAACCTGAAGAATACTTTGAGTGCCCTGATAGCACCCCGGTAGTGCCAGAAATGTCCCTAGCTGAACCAACCAGTGTGGGTCTTGATATAGAGGGTCTGGTTCCCGAAAGTACTATGGGCCCTGGGTCCCCTTCCCCTATGGAGGTTCCCCCTACTACTATAAGTGAGGCTGAAATGGAATCGGGACCTGTAGCAGGTTTTTCCGAGACCCCTAGACGCACCGGCCGAGAAGTACAGCCTGTGGTAAGGTTGAGTTATGAGTCCCTGGGTCAGCCTGTGGACCTGCCTTTAAATGTAGTCCATAAAGGGGTGTATGTGTCCCCGAGTTCCTTGCCCAAGTTAGTTTTGGGGGACGATGCCCAACTGTTAGTGTTACCCTCTGAGTATGGGCCTACTGCCCCCGTTACCTCTCAGATAGCTGATAGGGAAGGGCTACCCCTACTCGGGTGTCCGGGGCAAGAGGTAATGACCTGAGTTATAAAAAGAAAACAAGGTTGGGTATGTGTGTAATGTTGTATAAACCATTGAGAATCTGTGTATTACAGTATTTAATGTATGTAACCCAAGGTCTGATGATCTGTCAAGGGGAACTGTTTGCCTTAAAGTAATTTAAGGGTAACTACTTGATGAGGATGCCAAGTTCTTTCCAGGCCAGGAAGGGTGTAACCCCCCTATAAATGGGGGTTCCTAAAAGCCTTCCTGGAGTTTGCCTAAATGCTGAATGCTTAATTGGTGTTCGGCGTAAGGCCGCTAGATGCCGGCGTAGTGAGTGCTTTTAAAGCCTCCAGTACTGTCTCTTTAAGAGTTGCCTGCTTGCAGGCTTTAGTGGTTTGAATGGGGGGACTGGGGTTTCTCTGCTTGAATCCCGCCTAAGCTGTGGGGAAATCGCTCCCTTTATGTAGTCGCTGAAAAGCGCAATGGGAGCCCCTACTGTTTGGCTATAATTAGTTAGAATATTAGTGGCATCACAGTTTGTCTAACCTGCTTCTTTTGCAGCTGGGACTGTGTGCGCTTGGCCCCTCCATTTTGGACCTGGACTATTGAACTGGGCCAATGGAAAATGGGGGAACCCTAAAATGGAGATCTGTTTGACCAACCAGAATTAGGACTCTCTAGGGAGCCGGCTGACCAATGAAGACGCAGCTAGTAATTCTGGGAAGTGAAGTCTGGATTATGGTGCCTTGTTTGCACCAATAGGGGCAGCTGCAGCCCACCTATGGGATCAGGTGGCGCCTGAATTGCAAGGCTTGCCCTAACTGACCAAGGGTCAGAGTCATTGTGGCTGTGAGCGAAGAAGGAGATCTGGGCTCCTGCACCGTGAGTTTTCGCACGGGAAGTGCGTGTAAGGCCAGAGTCGGGCGCTTTGAATCGCTAGCAAGTTCGGACTAAATCCGCTGGGCAGCGGTCAGAGGAGGCTGTGCAGGAGCGCAGCTACCTACCAGGCTCACCCTGTAGAGGACTGGAGAATCTGCTGAATCGCGCTCGGTCTGTCAGGAAAAGTGAAGCTGCGGTGAGATTTCTGATTAACTGTGAGTTTGGTCGGGCCCTAGGAGCAGCTGCCTGGTATGGTACCCCTCTGTTGCTTTTCATATAAATATGTGGAGAAGTATTTGGAGTCCAGTCTCGGTCCTGCGAGTGGTGTGAGGGCTTCTGGAGTCGTGAGTACTGAATCAGGGTAGCTCCTTGTCAAATGTTCCTAGTAAGGGCAAGATCTTCTGGTTACTTTGCTGACTACACTAACTGAGCCTGCTGGCTCTATTTAATCTTCGTAGGAATCTCATGCCTGTTTCTGTGTCAGGGCCCCAACCAGCTGCATTGAGGAACTAGCCTTTAGGGCTTCGGTACCCATAGACAGCAGCTTATAAGTTAGGCCTGTACACAGAGCCCTAGATAGATACTTATATATTAGATTGGTAAGCTAATTAACCTGATCACCCCCATTCTTGTTAATCCCCCCCCAAAATAAATCAGATTGATTGTTTTGCAAAGGTATACTGGCTAACTTGTGTGTTTATGGTGAATTACTGCACAGTGATTATTGTGTAACAGCATCTTACTTTTCAGGGGGTCCCTGGAGCAAGCTGATTGGTTTAAGCCTGGGGGTAAGTGTATACTGTAAGGGTACTGTGATTGATTTGTGTGGGCCACTATTGGGAAGAAAGGGGGTTGCAGTGACCCAGAGGGCTGTGACCAAGTCATACCAGACTGCCTTAACCCCGACCTCTGGGTGGAGGCACCCGCCATCGGATCCAGGCCCCTCAACCTGTTACTGGCAAATCAGGCAGAGGGAGTAGCCCTTGGGATAGCGCCCCCCTGGGGGTTACACTTGGGTGACTGTCCAAGTCAACTAGAGACTAAAAAGGGCAAGTAAAGGCAAAATGAAGAGTTCTGGAACATGTGTGCAACAGAGAAAATGATGCAAAGCTACAGCCAATCCAAGGGCAGGATTTGTATTTGGCCCTCCCCTCAGCCAATCAGACGTTAAAGCTGTGCATGTAAAGTAAGCAATATAAGACACAATGGAGTGTTGAATGTGTTACCGCAACCACATGCCCATGGGCATAGTAAGTGTGGGTATTGTGTAACAAAGGGAAAAATGCCTTACCATCACAGACAGCTGCTACCAACCCCAGCACTTTGCTCACCATGAGCTTCACCGGGGGTGTGACTACATAGTCACTCTGCAACTTAAATGCCCCATTGTGAGGCTGCTTGCTTTCCTTGCATGGCAAATCCACCTTTTAGTTCACCCTCCCACCCCTTAATATTTTACCTCCTGTGGGTCACAGAGAGAGAGATACAGATTCGAGCATCCTTCCTCCCTAGGCCATCATGTCCAACCCTCTCCTATCTCGGCTGACCTTCCCTCCACGCTCCCTACACCCCCCCTCTCCGCTTCCCACCCCACTTGCCAGGCCACGCCTACAGTACTTATCAAAGGACTCTTACATCTCAATCTTCTTTGCACTTTGATGCTAGAGGAACTGCCACTCCTGCTCACTGTGACTCCTCCAATGATGTTTACTGTATAAACTTTAGCTCATTACCTTACATCCATATATCTGTATCCATGCAATTGTATTTAAATGGCACTACCTCCTGTTGAACCTATTGCTATGTTCTGGTGCAAATACCTTGTCACATGTGATGGTTATATGTTATTATGTTGTTATCATTACTATGTAATTGTTATGTATGTTCACTCAACCTGTGATGTCTTAACCCTGTTGCCAATTGTTTTGCCCCAGGTCCATCTTGTAAATGAGCTTGTCTCAATGATGTTCCTCCTGGCAAAATAAAGATTTTGATTGACTGACAGAGATAGTCAGACCAGAAGAAGATCACGTTCAAGGAGAAGAGGAAAAGACTGACAGTATCATTTGATACAAGTACGGGACCTGATTTGTCATCTGGCTACCCAACATCAGAGGCAGAAGAAATAAGTCAGGGTCAAAAAGGGAACCAAGCTTTTTTAGGCAATCAACACATAACAAAGGCAACAAAAAAGAAACATCCTCAAAAAGGAAAACATGGAGGGGAACAAGAGGAAAAGGCAGCGGTGGAGAACACTCAGGAAGCAAACTGGCAGCCCCACGCAAAGAATCTGACAGACATCTGACTTCAGAACAACTAAGAATACTAGAGAGGGGTCTTCCATTCACCCTTACACCTGAAATTAATGAGTTTGCCATTAATATTGATTTTTTAAGGTTTTTTTAAGAACATTAGACTTTGAGAACATTTTGCAGAGGGAAAGATCGAGGCAGAAGAGAGCATGGAACTTCAGCCATCAGATGAAGATGTATTGGATGATCAGGACAGCAGGAATTACAGTTTCCTACAAAAAGTGTCACTAGAGGCACAAGGGGGTGTGAGAGAGCCGAGGGGAGGTAATGCTAATACGACTGTTTTGCTAGAAAATGTTGAGGATGGTCATTTAATGGTTATAGAATGTCTGCAGTTTGGGATATGTGTCAGCAGGCTTTCAGACCAAAATCTGTATTATGTTCGAGGACAGTAAATACGAATACCTCCTCTAACCATGTCTGGGACCTCTCAATCCCTGGGTTTAAATTATACAGGCGGGACAGGGAGGTAGGAAAAAGGGGAGGTGTGGCAGTTTACATCAGCAAGGGTATAACTTGTACAAGGGAGCAGTCAGCAGAGGGGAAGGCAAAAGCTATGCGGATTCATTTACTGTCTAACAGAGGGAGGAAGGTGAGGTTGGGGTGGTTTACAGAGGCTCCACCATGCTGTGGTGATACGGAATTTGCAGATCGTCAGAACAGCGACTGCAAAACACCACCAATTGGTGTTTTGCTGTCACTGGAGAAAAGTGTGTTTTCCATGGGGGGGCTCTGCCCCTCATGATAAGATTACCAATTCCAAGTTGGAATTGGTTCGGGGAGGGGTCGAACACCCCTTAGGCAGCAGCGTCGGAACCTAGCGGACCATCACAGCGAACTACCAAAAATGTCGCTGTGATGGTGTTCGCTGTATTCCCATTGCTGTTGCAACGTGATACCGTTTACAGTCTACCCAACCAGGATGAGGAAAGAGGCAGAGAACTGAACTCTCAAATATTGACTGCTGTAGGGAAGGGAGAAGTGGTAATAGTGGGAGACTTCAGCCTGCCCAAGGTGGATTGAAATGTACTGGCACAACCTGCACCAGGAGTTAGGTGATCCTAGATGCACTGCAAAGTGGGTTCCTGACACAGGGCATCAGGGGTTCTATGTGATAACAGCAACTACAAAACAGCACCAAGACGAAGAGCAAGTGCACATTGCTGAAAATCAAAATGGCGATGAACACTACAGTGAGTGACAAAAACAACGACAAGTTATCACTGTCTCTAAGGGGAGCAAGACGTATGGTTTCTTTTTATGTGGGGGCTATGCCCCCCTCACCCCCCCATAACTAATATAATCATACCCAGGGGGGATGACAGTTGGTGATAGTGAAAAACTCAGGAGGGGGTGCACCATGGGGGGGATGGTGGTGGCACAAACCAGCGGGAGAATGTTGGGGAGTCAACCTGCAGGCGGGGAGCAAAGTCAGGAGGGCGGCTGCAAGGGACTTTACCAACCACTGTAAAAAAAAAGTAACAACTGAAAAAAAAATCCCCACAGCCAGTTCCGAACCCAGGTCCAACAACTGGCCCACATGGGCAGCTCACAACTCTTCTGACCAACCCCTCATATACTAAACAAACATTTAAATGAAAGCACTGAACTTACACTTTGCTATTTAAGGTCCATATATCATTTTGCAATCACTATTTTGACTTCGCTGAAATTGACTCATCGTAATTGACTCAATCAATTCACGGGATACCGGCATCAGGGAACCCACCAGGGAGTGGGCAATCCTTGAGCTGGTGCTGATGAATGGAGACTATGTCCAGGATAAAAGATGGAAGAGCCCCATGTGGGCGTGACCATCTCACAGTATAGTTCAGGTAAGACATGGGCAGGGAAAAGGCCCCCACTAAGATTAAAATCCTGAATTTTAGAAATGTGGTCTTCAGAAAATGGCGAGCTACTAAGGAGTCACCTGGTAAACATCCGAGTGGCTGTAGGGGTGGGTCAAAGGTGGCCCATCATCAAGGAGGGAATAATGGTTGCCACAAGGAAGTACATTAGGCTCAAAGGGAAGGACTTGAGGGCCAAAGTACCTAACTGGTTTAACGCGGAGGTCACCCAGGCAGTAATGGATAAAAGATCAGCATACAAGAAATTTGGTTCAATTGCAAATTATGATCTGTGAAGCATGAGATCGTTCTCAAGCTTTGACACTGAATTGTTTCTGTTACAAACTGTTTCAAACATTTGCTTCACATTGCATGTTTTATATTAAAGGGCGGTGAAGGGTTGCCTATAAGCTGGTTCTGCCATGCATGGGGATCAGGTGACCTTATAGTGGGATACTTAAGGCACACATTTTTCCCTTTTGTTGCACAATGCCTGTATTTTTGCACTTTTCATTTCCACACAGTGTGAAAAGTACATGAAAGCACTTTATCGATAAGTACTTTAAGAACATGCAATGCACTGAGTTATTCGAGCATATGTGGCTGTTTTCTGAACTGAACCAAATGCTGATGAAATAAATCTTCATATAGACGCCAGTCACCTTGTTCAGTTTATCTTTTCTGATGTGAACGGACAATTTAATGCAAATACTTTTTAGCCTACCCTGACCGCTCTCTCTAGATATTTGTTTTTCAAAGCATAACTTTTTATTGGTATCCAGCTGATCCCTGTGAGAGCACCACCCCTGCAACACGAGGCACTGAAACGCCTTGTTGTTAGAGTAAGGGATCCAGCCACTCCAAGCTGCACTTGGTTCTGGCGCTGTGCCACACCACAGGGAGAGAGGTCACATAGATTTATGCAATATGTTTTCTTTCCTTTTTTGTGGGTGGATAGATTTATTTAATCAAAGTCGTTAAATATTGTAGCTGCAGAATGTTTAGACTCTATGCTTATAGACCAAACTGGTATATACACTTGCTTGTTTGCTGACCTTATATGTAATTGCTATCCCCCTATCGTAAGGCCACCTAGTGGCTTACTGTAAAACAATTGAGGGAAGGGATATCGGGTTAGGGAAACTTCTGATATGTCTCCATTTCTGGTGGTGAATTGCAGTGTTTTGCTCGGGGTGAAAGGAAATACCAAACAGCCATAACTCAGTTTACCTGTTTAAACCTGAACTTTCAAGTCATGCATAAAGGAAATCAGTCTCAACTTATTGCAAATTTCACAAAACGCTTTCATAGGTATTGTGCCAAACATTGTGGAACTCGTACAGGTCAGGCAAATCCCTGTATTTTTAATAACCTTTTGTTCTTGTCTCTCAGCCTTGGCTACCATCAGCCACCAAACCACCCAACCCCATCATGGATCCTGAACCCTGAGGGGATCCTTTACCTGACCCACAGCTTACCTCCCATAGTAGGGGGTCTTCTTCTTCCTCCATGGTCAAAGTTGGTGGCAGAGACTCCCTTGTGCTGGGTGGACAAGTGAAACGGAGCTGGAGCATGCTAAGAACCTCTTCTCCATTTTCTCCCTCCCACTAAGATGCCGGCTCAACACCCTAAGCAGACACACAACAGTGTGTTTGTTGCTCTGCTGGGTGTCTCCCCATAATTCTGCCTCCGTCAGAGGCAAAGTGTCGAGATGGTGTTCAAGCAGTTTTTTTCCCACTATGTGTTTCTCTCCTGGTCACTTCAACTGGACACCCATCTGGACCAGTTCCCTCGACCCCATTACCCAACATCCCTGGGACTTACCTGCTCTGCTGTTGTCCTACCACAAGACTTGCCTGGAGCTGCCCAGTCATTGGTGTGGGGCCTGCGAGGGACCCGACATCAGGTACTGCGGTTGGAGGTGTGCTCCTCCATTTTCTTACTTTGGGGCCCACACACGCTGAATGGTGAAATTTTCATGCTCAGCATCCAGGTGTGGATCTCTCTCTTCTTTGCTGTCCCATGTCTCTGCCACCTAGATGCCTCTAGGTGGCAGTCTAACAATGGATGTGAAGTCACTGTCCCCCCTCCCCCGGCGGGAAGAGAGCTGTCCTACGGATGTTCAATCCTCTGTCCCCCAGCCAGCCGGGCCTGAGCAACACTGGTCTGTTTCTGAAGCCGGGTCACTGGTGCCAAGCAGTGAGGTAGCAAGTGCCTCAGCCCGTCCCACCACTGGGCCGACCTAGTCAAGCTGCTGTCCATTTCCTGCTGTAAGTTGCCTGTTGTTTGCACTTTCTGATACGTTTGGTGGCTGTTCCGTAATTGTCTGAAAATGAACACTGTTGTCCTTACGCAGCTCTCTGATGCCTTGTGTGCCATATGTTTGCTTGCTTTGGTTCGTGTGTACTTTGAATGAGCCCCTTTGATCCCAGAGCTGCAGTTACAGATCTGTTTTCGTGCTGTCCCCTTTGAGACTATGCCTCCTTTGGGACCCACAGTTGTTGTGGGAGATGGATGGCTGTCCACCCCAGGAGACAGTCATTCTATGGAATGATCATTACTTCTCCCCCCACCTTCCAGTGTCCCAGCCTTGTTTCCAAACCCAGGCTGCTGTCTTCACAAGCAGCAGCCCAGTCACTGCGCAGAGGAACAGACTTCAGCCTAATTTATATTTTTCACATTTGCTTAACTGGCTGCGTGTGGTGTTTACCGAACTGCAGATGACTGACCGCCATCGAAGATAATAACCCTTTTCGTTGGGTAGCAGAGCATGACTGAATTGTCTGCTGCACTGGATGCTGCTATTGGGCTTCTAAGGAGACATTAGGAGCATGAACAGTAAATTATAACAATAAATATGTTACTACACACATTTTCACCCAAGAATTGTACAATCCACAATGGATTACCCTAGGTTTGCTTTGGTTTTAGATCAAGGGGATACCAAAGGGAAACGAGGGAAACAGTGGAGGGTTTCAAGATGGGGTGGGACAGGCACATGGGCAAGGTACAGGTGGGGGGGGGGGAGGTTTGTAGTAGGGTGCTGGGGTTTGTGAAAGGGAGAAAGGAACACAAAACGGGAGGGGGTCTGCAGCAGGAACTTAAGTTGAGAGCTGCATCTTGGACAGAAGAGACAGACCTTTGGACTTAATCTGCTAGGAACTTTGTATGTATGTATGTATGTATGTTATGTGAAAAGGCGTGACTTAAAATATGCACTTGATCTCCAAGTGCAAGTTGGAAGACATAACTACTGAGTGGTGAAGCCAGAAATAAGTTCTAAAAGTCCTGCCCCCTCACAAGTGACATAAATATTGTGTATATTGAGACAAGCCATTGTGTATTCGATTTATTCAACATCAGTTAAATAAGTTTGATTAATTACCTGATGACATGATATTATCAAAACTGTCTGTACTCGTTATGAATGTATGTATGTAATCTGCTCTTACCCGTTTGCCTATTCCATTGTATAAGATGCTATCGCTACTTGTGTATACCATGTATTTTGTCCAGTGATTATCTTGTGTCTTTGTTACTACTTGTACAACTGGACGACTGTGAAAATGGGCATTTTTGCTCACATACTTATCCAGTATGTTATAAAGTTGATTGATTGATTGATTGAAGTTGTTATATCAAGCATTATAATCTCTTTTACCTCCTGGTCTCTTTATCTCTGTGATGCTTTCCTGGGAAAATCGATTAAAAAATGGTTCATATTTTCAAAGGGCCCTTAGACTGACACAGGGGACTTTAAACAACGACCTTGCATCAGAGCTAGGTGCGTCAAATACTGTGTGCCATATTTTGTAGGAAAAGTGTTCCCTGTGGCAAAGTTCCCCAAATTAATGTAAGAGGTCCGCTGTGCCAAACAAATGATGCAACAGATGAGAATGACGCAAGCTGTGTTAAAAAAAAAAATGGCACAAGCTGAGTCAAAAAAGTGACTCAAGGAATGAGAATTGCAGGGGAATATTGGCCCTCAATGATACCATAGTCAGGTCTGCCCCCCTATTATGGGCTGCTTTATATGCTCTAGTGTACATTAGAGCAGCTCTGACTGGTCTGAAAGTGACTTGCATCTCAGGCACAAGGAAAGGACTCACATTCCCTGAAAATCCCAAATAAGGGGATGGTGCATCATTTCAGTGATGCAGGCATCCCTTGTTCCGACCATACCTCTCAACCTTTCATCACTCAAATGTGTGACAGTATGTATGACAAATGGGCAAAATGTGTGACACATCATCAACAAGCATTTGTCAATGCCGAATGTTTGCTTGCTGGCATTGGCAGTGGTAGTGCAGAAGTTACAGAGCTGCATAACAGGAATGGCAGTGAAGTATTGAAGTGAAGCCAACCCCACCACCACCCTGCAGAGAGTGACAGGCATTGGGGTGTGAGTTTGGGTCGTCAGGCATAACGGCCACGCCATTTCACCACACCCCACCCTGCAGACACTGACAAGTGTCACGGTGTTCCTTGTGGTCTTTGGCCCTTATGCTCACCCAATTCCATCAGGAAATATACATACCTAGATACATAGACAGTGTCGGCAGATAAGGGCCTATGGCCCACCCAGTCTGCCCATTTAAGTTTGTAAGTTCAGTTTATGTTTTCCAGGAACTCTGTTGCCCCTTACCTCTGACCTCCAGAATTCCTTTATGTCTATCCCATGCATTCTTAAATCCTGTGATTGTTTCAGCCCCCACCACTTCCTCTGGCAGGGTGTTCCACTTGTCCACCACCCGTTCTGTGAAGAAATTCTTCCTCACGTTTCCTCTGATAAATCCTCCCTCCAACTTCATCCCATGCCCTCTAGTCGTGGAACATCTTTTTGCTTAAAATAGTGCATTCCTGCACCTTGTTCCTCCCTGTAAGATACTTGTATGTCTCTATCATATCCCTCTCCCTCCTCTCCTCCAGGAGTACATGTTCAGTGCCTTCAACCTGTCCTCATAGGACTTGTGATGCAATCCATGCACCATCTTTGTTGCCTTCCTCTGAACCTTCTCTACCCTGTCTATGTCCTTACGTAGGTAAGGTCTCCAGAACTGCACAGTGTACTCCAGGTGCGGCCTCACTAGTGTCTTGTATAGTGGAATTATGACCTCCCTTTTCCTGCTGGTGATGCACCTGCCTATGCATCCCAGCATCCTATTTGCTTTACCTGCTGCCTTGTCACACTGTTTCCCTGCCTTGAGGTCATCAGAGATGATAACTCCAAGATCCTTTCCTGCTTGGTGCATGCTATATCCTCACCCCCAACTGATATATTGAGCCAGGGTTTTCGCGCCCATATGCATTATCTTGCACTTCCTTGCATTGAATTTCAACTGCCAAACCCCTGACCATTCTTCAAGTTTCTGCAGGTCCCTTCTCATTCTGTCTACACCCTCTGGTGTGTCTACTCTGTTACAGAGCATTGTGTCATCAGCGAACAGTGAAATTCTGCCTTCTAGGTCCTGCGTAATGTCACTGATGAAGATATATATGAAGAATATGGTGAGATGGGTGCGATATAGGAGAATGGGGTGAAGTTTGGGGCCGAAGAGTCCAAGGCATACCTCAATGCCTCTCACTGGCTGCAGGGTGTGGAATGGTATGAGCATTACAGGCAAGAATCCCAAGTTACACCCCTGATGCCTGTCATTCTCTACAGGGTTGGGCGTTACAGTTGGAAACCCTAATACCTCAGGCATTCGTTGGTATTTTCACTCCAAATTTTCAACATGTTTGTTTTGTGACCCCACCTCATGAACAGGGGGAATATCAGTTTGTTAGCCGAAAGCTGCTTATGCACAGTGACTACGGCATTTAGCACCACAGGTGCAAAAACATTCCGAACAGGATGTAAAAAATGACAGCTGTACTCTTTCATGGGGAGGTGTAAAAAATGGCAATGTTGCAAATCTGTAGTAAAAATATTAAAAAAAATGGTGAAGTCACGAGCGTACATAGAAACTGTGCAACGCACACCCGTAATATAATTAGGTTGGGGAATTTTTACAGCAGATTGTCAACTCAGGCATTTTGGTGCCTGCGATCATGAACAGTGTCACTGTGATTTTCTTTATCTGTGCCGAACAATGATTTCCCACAGCGACCACGCATCTCTGCACTGAAAGTGTGAAAACACACTTCAGCCATGTTGTGAAAAATGTCAGCTGTACTGTTCATAAAGAAGTGTGGAAAAATGTCACTGGTGAAAATCTGGACTGAAAATATTACAAAGTCATGAACTAACGAGGTGCGTGGAAACTGTACAATGCTCACTGTAACACAGTCATTTATGGACCTTTGTCACCAAATTTTCAACATAGCCATTTTAAGACCTCTGCTCATGAACAGTGTAACTGTGATTTTCTTAATCTGTCCTAAACATTGCTTTTGCACCAACAGCACCATTATGCGCTACATGTCGAAAACACATTTTAGGCGACATATGAAAAATTGCAGCTGTACTGTTCATAAGGAATTTAATAAAATGGCAATGTTGAAAATCTGGAGTGAAAATTAAATTGCAAACTTACTAGCATGCATAGGAACTGTGCAACGATGCTCGTAAAAGTTATTTTAGGAATTTTTTCACCAAATTTTCAACATAGCCATTTTAAGACCTCTGCTCATGAACAGTGTCACTGTGATTTTCTTAATTTATCCTGTACATTGATTTCGCACACCGACTGCGCCATTGTGCGCTACATGGGCGGAAACACGTTTGGGTGAGATGTGAAAAATGACAGCTGTACTACTCATAAGAAGGTGTGGCAAAATGGCAATGTTGGAAATCTGGAGTGAAAATATTGAAAATTTGCGAACTTACGAGCGTGCATAGGAACTGTACAACGCATGCTCATAAAACAGTCATTTTTTGGAATTTTTCACCAAATTTTCAACATAGCCATTTTAACACCTCACCTCATGAACAGTGTCACTGTGATTTTCTTAATTTGTCCCGTACATTGATCTTGCACACTGACTGCGCCATTGTGCGCTACATGGGCTGAAACACGTTTTGGGTGAGATGTGAAAAATGGCAGCTGTACTACTCATAAGAAGGTGTGGTAAAATGGCAATGTTGAAAATCTGGAGTGAAAATATTGAAAATTCACGACCTTACGAGCGTGCGTAGGAACTGCGCAATGCACGCTATAAGACAGTCATTTTCAAGAATTTTTCACCAGATTTTCAACATAGCCATTTTAAGATGTCTGCTCATGAACAGTGTCACTGTGATTTTCTTAATTTGTCCCGTACATTGATTTGCTTTACGACTGTGCCATTTAATGCATACATGGTGGAAACACATTTTGGGTGAGATGTGAAAATGACAGCTGTACTACTCATAAGAAGGTGTGGTAAAATGACAATGTTGAAAATCTGGAGTGAAAATATTGAAAATTCGCGAACTTACGAGCCTGCGTAGGAACTGTGCAACGCACGCTCGTAAAACAGTCATTTTTGGGAATTTTTCCACCAAATTTTCAAAATAGGCTTCTTGAGAGGCTTATGAATGCTGGCAGTGTTGTTTTGTTAATCAGGCCTGAAAGGTGATTTCGCGCAGTGACTGAGAAATCACCTTTCGGGCCCAAATAATGCCATGACAGTGACATCATTCATGAGAAGGGGTTCCAAAAACCCCATGTTGAAAATTTGGTGCAAAAATTCCCAAAAATTCCAGAGATATGCAACAAAGTTGAAACCCCCCTATGTAACCCATTATACAGCTTACCGGCATTTCCTCAGTTCGCGGTCGGCTTTGAAGAGTGCAGACGTGTTCCCGGTCCACCGAAGATCGTCGCGCCGAGGTCGAGGTAAGTATAAATTGGGGGTGTGGGAAGGCAGGGTCGCGCAGTGGGTGGAGTGCGGGTTGTGGGAGGGTCAGGAGACTACGTTGGACTGTTTTTCTTTCCAGATAAAAACAACAAAAGGATGCGTGGGATGTTTGCCACGCTGGGTGGGCTCCCAGTGTGGCACAAGAACAGTTGAGGGTGTTCAGCCGGCGGTGGGTTGGGCACCCCGACCGATAAGGATCGATTGCCAGCGTGGCACTTACTACTCGGGGGGACAGTGGAGCCGGCGAGAGTTGGGCACCCCGTTGGCTATATTATTAGTTGCCACGCGGTGGGCACCCAGCGTGGCATTTGGAAACCTTTGGGGGCCGGGGGAATGCAGCACAGCCAACAGGATTAGGCATCCCGTCGGCTATACAGTGCGTGTGGGCGGGCGCACACCTGCGTGGGCGTGTGTGTGTGTGGGGGAGATGCGCGCCAGGCAGGCGATATCTTATCGCTGCTCACTCAAGCGTAGCTCCCCCTTTCAACTGTATGCCACTGCATTTTGGAGCTTGTCATAGACAGCTCCAGCATGCATTGGCATACAGGGGCCGCGCCTGACAGCACACTGACTGAATTGGAGGAGGAGGTGACACACCTCCGAAATCTCTGATGATGGCACTATGTTTCTTGCACATGCGTGCAAGCAAACATAAAAATGACATTGCAAGCTCAGAACACAGTCAAAATCTGTGCACTTATGTTATTCATGTTTGCTGATAACTATCATAGATTACTATGAATTTCTGCATTGAAGTTTCAGTGAGCAGCATAGAATATTACCTGTGCCATGTGAGACAGAGGGCTGCTGAGAAGTTAAATGAGTGATGTACCTCGTAATGTGTGACAGTTGAGAGGTATGGTTCCGACATGGCGCAGGCATTTTTTCAGTGTAAACATGGCACAAGCAGATCTGTTTTTGATGCAAGCACCACTTGAAAATCAGAACTGATGCAGGCTTTGGTGCATCCTGCTCCTTGTGTCAGTTGTTTTTGGTGCAAGCGCCCAGTACCATTCTCTGGCCTTTGAAACTCTGGCCCAATGTCTTGATTTGTGTTATGTCTAATGGTATTATGAGTTATCAATTCCGTCTTTGACAGATTGGCACCACAGAAATAAAATTGTCAGTCAATCAATCAAAGTCAAATCAACCAATATTCTTTATGTTCTCTGAAATCACAACCATGCTATACCTGTTGAACTTCCAGGTAGGGATATTATTGGAAGATCTTCTTTGTATACTCCTGTTGTAAATAAATGAGAAAGTCAGATCTGAGCACAGAAACACAGACAATGACAACAAAAAAGGACCACATGGAAAAAACATGTTAAATACTACAAGATTCTTAATCACATATCTCTGCATCTTACCACAGCCTGTGGCCTCAATGTCTAAGTGCCCTTTTTTTAAACACACTTCACATTAACACTGCATACAATAACAGCTGGCCTGGTGGTGTGTACAGCTGAGGTGCTAGGTGGTGTGTACAGCTGAGGTGCTAGATGCCCTTCCTCTACCCACAACAGTGACCTGGGTTCCAGAGTGGACCAGGGTCACTTGGGTGCCAGTTTAATAAAGGATTTTTTTTCTTTGTTTTTTGCAATTTCTTTGTATCCCCTGCCCCGTCCATGGCACTGTCACCCGTCACCTCCACTGGCGCCGCAAGCCTGGAAGGATCCCCCATGGAGCAGTGGTTTCGCCCAGGTGGGTACGGAGGGGGAGTGATAGCTGGCACCCTTAGCTACCCCCCAGTTCTATACCTTGAGATCTCATCAGGGTCCACAACTGAGCTGCAGGTGCCGGTGGTAAGAACCTTGCCTGGTCCTCCTGTCAGTGTCGTGCCAGGTCAGGACTTTTTTTTTTTTTAGGTGTATGCCCACCCCTTGGAGCTTTGACGTGCCCTGACATCACTGCATTACACCGGCATCTGTCATGTTTCACCCCTTCTGTGCTGCTCAGGCATGCTGAACCCCCAGCCACCACTAGGGGTCAGTCATGCACCGAGCTGTGGCTCCCTCCACCCTCCCCTCGGAGGAGATGAGCAGTCCTACAAACACTCAAGCCTCCACCCCCTGGCTGGCCCTCCGACAACCTGAGTTCGTTCCCGAACTTGGTTCACTGGCGTCATGAGTGATTGTGCTATCGTTGCGCTGGCAGGCTGGCCTTAATGAAGAATTTGTGCACACAATGAATGTTAGGGGATCTGCAGTAGGGATAATGATGCTGAGGAATCTGAGAAAATGAAACGCAGATCGGTGCCCCCCAGAGTTGATCTCCACACCAAATGTTTTATTTTCAAATGAATGGTTGCTCAGCCACATGTACAGGAATATCAAACTGTCCTGCTGCATGGGCAGAGAAAGATGTGACAGGGTTGAATAAGACTCTGTCCCATTTGCTATGCAGAAAAACTTAAATGCAAGGATCTGTTCTATCCACTCCTTTTCTGTCTCTTGTCTGTCTGGCTGGGCAAGCAAATGTTCCTGATTCTCTGTCTCTTGCTATCTCTCTGCCTTCCCTTGCTGTGTCTGTCTCTTCTTCCCCCTTGTGTATCTATAGATCTCACTTCGAGATAGAGATCTTGCAGCAGGTAATTGCCGATAGGACTATGCCGCCAGGCACTAGCATTCCACGGAAAACATCTAGCTATCAGTCCAAGATTGGGGATTGCTCCTGACTTTGGCTCCATCCATGGCGTCAGCCACGGCATAAAGGAGGTGGTCCTTTGGTGCCACCTCATTTCATTTCCTGCCATCAACCCTGAATTTTGGCTTCATGGACGCCTCCTGCTATTCATCAACTGCCATTTTTCAGATGCTCTGTGCAGTTCAACATCTTTTGAGTTTATCAATCGCCTCTTTATGTACGCCGACTCTACTAGTACAACACCATGGCATAAGGCTAAGTGTGCATGTGGCAAACAAATTCGGGCCAAAGAATGCCATTTAGCTTGTCTCCTGTGCCTGGGACCAGAGCACAAACTGGACGACTGCCTGCACTACCTGAGCTTCAACAAGTGTACTCGCATTCGCCACCTGAAGACACTGAAGGCCTACCTGCTGGAACAACAACTGGCCATGATGCAGAAGTCGCACTCTGGGCACAGCTCCTCCTCCTCATCCTCTGCTCACGATGCCTCCCACAAGGAGAAGAAGCACTCGGGGAAGCATCATAAATAGGACAAGGACAGGTACAGGTCAGACTTGCGATCCCATTCCCCACACAAGCCCAAGGATTCCACCTAAGGCTGGAGGTCGGACTCTTCCCCCCCCAGGTCGCTAGCTCTCCCAGGGGTATTGACCACCAAGCCTCCCACCTCTTCCCAGATGTCAGGCAGAAGTTTGGGGTGAGGGCCTTCCCAGGCCTCTCCTTCCATCTCTCTGGCCATCGGACCCCACAAACATTCGCTAGGGTCTTGGGCCAAAGACTTGGCCTTTTCTGTTTCTGCTTCAGTGGGAGTCCATTTGGGCCCTGTCATCATCAAGGCCTCATCCTCCAGTCTGTCAGCCAAGGCTGACGGCAGTGACAGGTACCATGATACCGAGCACTCTAAGGAAGTACCCTCCGCGCCTCATCTACCGTCAGCCCTTGCTTTGGACTGACGACTGCCTATAAATTTGTCTGTCTCCACTCCATTGGAGCTAGAACAGACGTCAGCCTCCCAGCAGTTGTCAGCCCCCCCCAAGCGCCTCCACCAGAGGACCTAATGTCAGTCCCTGCCAAGACTCTAGACAAAGGGCTTGACACCCAGTCATCAGCCGAGCCCCAAGTGCCTGGCCCTCAGGAGGAGGACCAGACAACAGTTGACTTGACCAGCGGTGGTCTGGCACTGGAGCCCCCTTGGATGCCTGGCCTGCTGCCTGTTCCTTTAGGGCCAGCCAACCCAATGCCAGATCAGGCGTTAGGCTCAATGGTCCAGTTAGTGGATGTAGGTGCACTCTTTACGAGTTGGTGGAACACCACCAAGGGTGATCTTCTTCCAAAAACCAGAACCTATGGGTGCAGCGGCAGCTGTACCTCAGCCGCAGCCAATGTCTCCCCACAGGACTCCGTCACCTCCCCTGATACCAGCCCGCCAGACTCCAGGTTGCTCGGATCATGGCTCAGATGGACTTCAGAGTCACAGACATCACACATTCTTGCGGTCTTCCTTGTGCAGGCAGAGCAGGTCTAAGGACTGCCACTCCCAAGGGCGGAGTAGGTCAAGAGGATGCCACTCCCAGGGTCACAGCCGATCCACTGACCATCAGACAGAACAATCAGGGGACTACAGTGGTTCCTCCTCGTCCTATGCTTCTTAAGATTAGGACCTTCCTCTGCTATCACCTGATCCCAAGAAGGACTCACCTAGGTCTCCTCCGGATGGCCCCACCTTCCTTGAAGTTATAAGACACATAGGATTCCTCAACCAGTGGGAAACAGAAGACCTGGAAAGGAGATATCTGGCTAAATTTTGGGGGGCTACTAACCACATGCCACTATTAATTTCCACGTTAGTGGAACCATTCCAGGATGTGACAAAGCTGGCATGGGAATACCCTTCCACTACTTCAGTGATGCCTGAAAAGTCCGACCACCTATACAGAACCCCCAGAAACAAGCTCCACCTTGGTGAGCAACCCAAGGCAGACTCCATAGTTCTTAGAGCAGCTCATAGCAATCCAAGCATACCAGATCCCAACCTCCAGACCAGGAGTCAAAAAAGATTGATCAGTTGGGGTTGGAGGGTATATGCCTTATCCACCTGTACTATCAGGTCTCTGAACTTCCTGGCACATATGGTCATGTACCAGAAGTGCCTATGGCAGAAAGCTATGGACCTAGCCAAGGCCCAACGAGATTCGTCTAACATGTCAGACCTCCTGGCAGTTCTGCAGTCTAGTTCAGATGTGGGCAACCATGTCCTCAGATGTTTGTATGATGCAGCAGCTACAACAGTCAGAAGTGCTGCTTTAGTAGTATGCCTCAGAAGACACTCGTGGCTTCAAGTGTCTGGATTCAGGCAGGACCTACAAGGTATCTTTATTGGTGATGCTAGTAAAGAAGGGCAGGATGGGGGGGAGGGGTTGAAGGTGGTCACCCTTAATGCCAGGAGCCTTGGGAAGACAACTGCAGAGCTACAGACTCTCATGGCAGAGGGAGAGGTAGACATTGCGGCCATCATAGAAACATGGACCACCCAATACAATGACTGGGACCTGTCAATACCAGTGTACAGGTTATTTTGTAGGGATAGAGCGATTGGGTAAGGCGAGGGGGTAGCACTATATGTGAGGGAAGGACTGAAGTGTGTAAGGGAGGAAGGGGAGGAGGGTAGTATGGAGTCATTAGGGATGCAAATCCAGGATTCCAAGAATAGGACTCTCAGAATAGGAGTGGTGTATAGGCCGCCTCTCAGACAGAGGAGTTAGACAGGGAACTTGTGGGACAGATCAGGAGGACCTGCGAGAAAGGTAGTGTGGTGATTGTGGGGAACTTCAACATGCCAGGAGTGGACTGGAGTACCCCAACAACCAGGAATAGAAGGGAGCAGGTACTGCTAGATGCCTTCCAGGACAGCTTCCTGATGCAAATGGTCAGTGAACCAACCAGGTTAGGGAATACCCTTGACCTTGTGCTGGCAAATGGGGAGTTTGTGAGGGAACTTAGGGTGGAAGAACCGCAGGCAGGGACTGACCATCACTCAGTATGGCTCACATTGGATATGGGTAAGGAAGGAGTGGAATCTGGCATAAGAGTGCTGGACTTCAGGAGGGCCAACTTTGGGAGGATGGGGGAAGTGGTAAAAGGGTACCTGGCCGGAATTCAGCTCAGTATGGGCATTAATCAGAGGTGGGAGCTCATAAAGCTGAGGAGAGTGGAGGCAACCAGAACCTTCAACAAGGCCCAGAGCAAGAAGGCTAGGGCAAAGAAACCCTAGCTGGGTGAGCAAGGAGGTCATGAAAAAGGTAAAGAGGAAAAGAGCTGCCTTTAGGAGGTACAAGAAAACGGGGAGGACAGGGAGTAGTACCTGAAGGAATCGAAGGAGGTGACATGGGAAGTAAGGGGAGCTAAGGCATCTATGGAGCTCAGGCTGGCACAAGGCATTAAGAAGGGGGAGAATGACTCCTTCAGGTATATCAGGGAGAAAAGGAACTGTAAGGACCATATAGTAAGGATTAGGAAGGAAGGGGGTTGGGTGGAAGCAGGTGGCGATAAGGCAGAAGCGCTAAATGATTACTTCGGCTCGGTATTTAGTAAGGAGAAGAGAGGGGTGATACCCAAGGGGGAAGAAGGGCAGAAACGGGGGGGGGGAGAGAGGGTGGCAGATAGGGAAATCACGGAGGGCAGGGTTCTGAAGGGTTTGAGGACGCTGAGGGTAGACAAATCGCCAGGCCCAGACGGCATCCACCTCAGGGTACTGAAGGCTGGCAGAGGTCCTTGTGGGACCTTTGGCAGATCTGTTTAATGCCTCACTACACTCAGGGTGTGTACCTCAGGACTGGAGGATGGCTCATGTGGTTCCCCTCCACAAGAGTAGCCCCAAGGATGAACCAGGGAACTACAGACCAGTGAGCCTCACATCTATCGTGGGTAAACTGATGGAGACTATCCTGAAGGAGAGGCTGGTGGCCCTCCTGGGAGGCCAAAGGACTACAGGACAGCAGACAGCATGGCTTTGTACGTGGCAGATCCTGCCAAACCAACCTGGTGGAGTTCTATGACTGGGGAACTAGGCAATTGGACAGTGGCCATGCAGTGGATGTCCTGTACCTGGACTTTAGTAAGGCATTTGACTTGGTGCCACATGGGAGGATGGGAAGTAAGTTAGAAGGCACAGGGGCGGGTGCAAAGCTGGTAAGATGGGTAGGGAACTGGTTTCCGCTAAGGCAACAGAGGGTGGTGGTGGGTGGGGAAAGTACAGTTACATAAGAACTTACCGTAACAGTAGATTTTCGAGAATAGCTCTTGCAGCAGGTTACACCATTAGGACTGAAGCCGGCAGGTGTCAGGACCCCACGGAAATCTTCTAGCTAGCAGTCTTCAGCGGGGACCGCCTCCGTCGGTCCCGCCCCCGACGTCAGACGTAGTACATAAGGAGGCAGTCCCGCCAGAATCCCCAGTTCTCCCGCCGGAGACTTCCGGCCGCTGGATGACATCAGAAATGGAGACCGAGGATCCGCCATCAGAAGAAGAAAGAGTGTAGGCTCCTGCCGAAAACTGGTAAGGCCTTACCTCCTCGAAGGGGGAATGGTGGGCGGGAAGGTACCTGCTGCAAGAGCTGTTCTCGAAGATCTACTGTTACGGTAAGTTCTTACGTAACTGTACTATCTTAGTTCGAGATACAGCTCTTGCAGCAGGTTACACCATTAGGACTGATTCCCAAGCAATAGCGCCTCTAGGCGCTCTGGGAGGAGGCATAACAGAGAGATCTTGAAAAATCCTGACTCTAGGACAGGAGACCCTGTAGAACGGCAAGGCCGAAACCTGCTCTCCGCCGTGAGGCAATGTCCAGGCTGTAATGCCTGATGAAGGTGTGCACTGAGCTCCAAGTAGCTGCAGCAAAATGGCCGAGGTGGAGACGTTCCGCAGTGCTGCGAAGGAAGTAGTCACCCCCCAGTCGAGTGGCCCCGAACTGTGCCCGGAAGGGGCTTCTGTTTGTTGTTGTAACAAAACGAAATGCACTGGACAAGCCAGTGGGAAAGGGTCTGTTTTGAGACTGGTTGGCCCAACATCCTCTCAGCGAAGGAAATAAACAGCTGCTCGGAGCTGCAATGCTGTTTAGTCCTGGTCAGGTAGTATCTTAAGGAGCGGTGAACATCTAGGGTGTGAAGCAATGCCTCTCCTCTACTGGTGTACCTGGGGAAGTACACTGGCAGATCGATGTCCTGATTAAGGGTAAGAGCTGAGACCACCTTAGGCAGGAATTTTGGATTCGTCCTCCGAGACACTCTGTCCAGGTGGAAAATTAAATAAGGTTCCTTACACATAAGGGCGTGTAGCTCAGAAATTCTCCTTGCTGACGTGACAGCAACCAAAAATAACGTTTTCCATGGCAGAAAATGCAGCTCGCAATCTGCGGCAGGTTCAAAAGGGGTCAGCGTGAGCTGCTCCAGGATGAAGAGTAGGTCCCAAGGAGGGACGGGATCCTTGATGGGTGGCCTAGGGTGTAACACCCCCCTCAAGAAATCACGAGAGGCATCGAGTTGTGCCACTGTGCGTTGACCTATCGTGTAGTGGTAGGCCGAAATCGCACAGAGGTGAACTTTAATCGAGGAGTAGGCAAGGCCTGAGTGGAAGAGGGAAAGCAGGTATTCCAGAACTGATTTCTCTGGGCAATCTAAAGGGGAAAGGCCGTGTGCCTGAGACCACAGGCAAAAGTGGCACCATTTCATGGCGTATGTCGCATGCGTTGCCGGCTTTCGGGCGGCAGAAAGGACTTCCGCCACCTCTTGCGAAACCCCGTGTCGCATAATGGCTATGTCTCGAGGAGCCAAGCATGCAGGTTCAGTGAGCGTAAGTCTGGGTGGACCAGTGAACCCTCCTCTTGAGGCAGTAGATGGGAGCTGAAAGGCAACGGAACTGGAGGTTCCCGGGACAATTGCGTCAGCATGGGGAACCAGATCTGCCTGGGCCAGAAAGGCGCCACCAGGATCATTGTTGCGTGCTACCTGCGTAGTTTGAGAAGAACTCTCTGGATCAACGGGAAGGGAGGGAAAGCGTAGAGGAATCTGTCCGCCCAGGAGAGGGACAACACGTCTCGCCAGAAAACACCAGGTCCTGGATCTAGCGAGCAAAAATTGTGCAGTTTTGCGTTGGATTGGGACGCGAACAAGTCCAACTCTGGAGTTCCCCATCGAAGAAACAGATCCTCCGCTACCTCTTGAAGGAGTTCCCATTCGTGGACTCTGGCCTGGGAATGACTCAGGCCATCTGCGATTGTGTTGTCCACGCCGGGAACATGAACTGCAATCAGACTCGCGCCGTGTCGGATTACCCAATCCCACACTCTCATAGCTTCCCTGCAAAGGGGAAGAGTGTGCGCCTCCTTGTTTGTTGAGGTAATACATCACCGCCGTGTTGTCTGTCTGAAGCAGAAGAGTACTCGGCGGGATTTCTGACTGAAAGGCCTGCAGGGCATAAAGGACCGCCCTCATCTCCAGAACGTTGATGTGGAGGTGAGCTTCCTGGGGGGTCCACATTCCCTGGGACTTCACCCCGTTCAGGTGTGCTCCCCAACCCAGCCCTGAGGCATCTGTGGAGAGGATTACCTCTGGGTACGGCGCTGTAAACGGGACAACCGCAGAGAGTGTCCCCGGGTCTAGCCACCATTGCCAGTCTCGAATCATGGCATTCATGATTCTGACCGGATGCTGCATGTGGTCTTGCCTTTGGTTCCACTGCACTTTGAGCATCCACTGAGTTACCCGCATGTGGATCCTTGCCAAAGGGATGGTTGGAATGGCTGCAGCCATGTGTCCGAGCAGGTGAAGGACCAACCTGGCAGGGACAGTCTTCTTCGCTGAGAGATCCCTGATGAGGGATCTGATGTGTTCCGCTCTTTCCTCGGGAAGAAAGGCTTTCCCTTGGATGGTGTCCAGAACTGCGCCTATGAGCTGCAGCTTCTGGGACAGTACGAGGAGAGACTTCTTGTAGTTGATAAGAATGCCCAGTGACTGGAACAGATCCTGGGTGTTCTGAATAGCCATCAACAGCACCTCTTTGGAGGCGGCCATGAGAAGCCAGTCGTCCAGGTACGGGAACATGTAGTGACCCTGTCTCCTTAGAGACGCTGCCATGACTGCCATACACTTTGTAAAGACCCTGGGGGCCGATGACAGTCCAAAAGGAAGAGCCTGGAACTGAAAGTGGTGGCCGAGAAACTCGAGGCGCAGGAACCTCTTGTGCGCTCGAGCCACTGGGATGTGCAGGTAGGCGTCCTGCATGTCCAGGGATGCTAAGGAGGCATCCTTTTTCAGCATGGGAATGAGTCCTTGGAGGGTCACCATGCAAAAACGTTTGTAGGCGACTGACATGTTGAGGTCGCTGAGGTCCAGTATTGGACGGAGGTCCCCTGTTTTCTTCGGAACCAGAAAGAAGTGGGAATAGTATCTGGATCCTTTCTGGTTCTCTGGGACGTACTCCACTGCTCCCTTTTGAAGGAGTGCGAGTATCTCTTGCCTGATGAGTGATCTGTGCTGACCCGAGTAACGGGAGAGCAGAGGAGGCCTTGTGGGTGGCTTGTCCATGAATTCTATAAAGTGGCCTTGTTTGACCAATTGAAGAACCCACCTGTCGGTGGTTATAGACTGCCACCCTGGCAGGTGGTCCCGCAATACAACCCCCGACCTTGGTGTCCCATTGATCCTGAGGGGCAGGGGCCGGGAAGGAGTCATGCTGTGGCGGCTGAGGGTCCTGCTGGCTGGGCCGACTTTGCAGGGCGTTGGCCTCGGCCCGCGGATGACTTGCCCTGGGCTCTGCGGGAGAAGGAGCCCCTCTGTTGCGGGCCGATGTGGGACTGCTGTCTCTGCATCCGGCCTCGAAAACGGCTTTGGTTCCTACGAAAGGAACTGATCTTGGGTCTGTACCTGGCTTGGACAGACCGCACCGCCTTCCCGGACTCTTGAAGTTTGGTGAGGACCTTCTCCGAGGACTCACCGAAAAGAACTTCTCCGTGGAACGAGGCATCCAGAATGTTCTTCTGGACGTCCGGGATAAATCCGGAGACATGGAGCCAAGAGTGTCTCTGAAGGCATATGCCTGAGGCTGCCACTCTGGCCAAGGAGTCTGCGGAATCGTATGCGGCTCGCAGCAGCAACTCCTCCTTCTGCTCACCTTCTGGCATCTTTTCCGCCAGATCCAGTCCCTGCTCCCACAGGGCATTCTGAAACTGGACCATGTGGGTTAAATAGTTGAGGGACCTAATGGCGCAGGTAGCAGATGCGTACGTGCGCCTGCCCATAGTGTCCAGCTGCTTGGACTCTGGGTCCGGTGGCAGGGTGCTCAAATGTTGTGGCCTCTGGGACCGGTCATGTGAGGCTGTGATGACCAGAGAATTGTGCGCGGATGTGATGCCAAGTACTGGTCCTCCCTAGGGGCCTTGTACAGGTGGTCAGCCTTCTTCGGCATCACCGGGAGTGAGTGTGGACGCTTCCACGCTGCCTTGGTGACATCCACGAAGGTGTCCACCAAGGGTGGCACCACCACAGGCTTTGGATCTTTTTGCTGAAGATATCTGGCAAGGCGTAGTCTTTTGGGGTCGAGTTCCTCTGCGTCCCAGCCCATGTTCTCCTGGATATGCCTCATAATCTCAGAGAAGGATGGGTCATCCGGAGATCTTTGGAGCTCATGTGGGTTCGGAGAAGGGACGCTGATTGGAGAGGGGGATCTGGATCCGTCCTAGAAGTCCGATCCTGTGTCCTCCGTCGAAGGTGAATGGCGGCGTCTTCAGGGTATCTTGGGGCTGGATGACCCTGAAGAAGATCTGGACGGAGGTCTCCTCTTGTCTGATCTACCCCTAGGAGGTTCCCCAGGCTCCTTGGGGGAAGGTACTCGGCCTGCAGCCCCGGATGGAGTGGAGGGCGCTGGGGCCGGTGGAGTCGCGGGAGGAGGAGGAGGAGGAAGAGGTGGAGGTGTGGGAACCACATTCCTCTTTATGGTATCCCACCAGTAGGTGAACAGCTCTTTGACCTCTGAAACGCTGAGGCCCGACGACGGACCGGGTGCCGGTGGTCAGTCGTTGGGTTCCGGCGTCGGCTCCTCAGGGGTCTCAGGTTCAGGTGAGGGTTCCCTTGGGGGTGCGACAGGACCGGGTTCGCCCGTCTGGTCCTCGGGCTGGGTCAGCTCCTCTTCCGTAGGCGCCTCCTGACCGATGTCGGTGGGAGGTGTCGGGGTTCTCCTCTCTACAAGAACGGGCGTTGGTCCCCCAGCCGGCGGTCCGTGGTGGTGAAGGCCTTAACCGGCGACGGGCGTCTGGCAGTCGTCGGTTCTCGGGACCGGTGATGCTTGGCTGACGCCGGGTGGGCCGACGTCGGGTCCGATGTCCTCTTGAGTGAAGTCAGCTCTTTGGTCCTCCGCTGGGGTGGAGGAGGCAAGGAGACTGACCGGGTGTCAGGGTCCGGGTGACGGAATCTGGACTTGTGTTGGTGGTGGCGGTCCCCTGACCTCGGCAAGGCCTTGGAAGCCGAAGAAGAGGAAGGCCTGGAGGTCTTGGCCGAAGGAAGAGAGGAAGAACCTGAAGAAGTCTTCACCGCAGCGGGGGGAGGCTGAGAGCGGGCCCGGGAGGGAGAGCGGTCGGACCGGGAGCCAGAGCTACGGGAGTCGGAGGCCCTAGAAGGGGACTTTGATCTCACCCTCTCCCTATGCTTTTCGAGGTGTCTCCAGGCTTTTTCCGATGATTCCCCCTTGGAGGCTGAATCCATGGCTCTAACTTTTTCCTCGAGAAGGAACACTTGCAGGGCCTTCTGGCGACGGATCCAGGTCCGGCTATTGAATCCCTGGCAGAAGGTACAGGCCCGGGTGTCGTGGTCTGGGCCTAGGCACCGGATGCAGGCCGAATGTGGGTCTTTAAAGGGGATTTGCTTCCCACAGGTGCACTTCGATGGATGGCCTTCCACGGAGGTTGGAGAGGACATCAGATGGCAGACTTCAAAGAAAAACGAACTTTACCAAATGGAAGAATTTTTTTCAGGCGTCGAGCTGCTAGAAATGGACTGGAGGGTCGAGACATGCAAGTCGACGGTGGGAAAGAACTGGGATTCTGGACCGCCTCATTATGTACCTAGTAGTCTGACGTCGAGGGCGGGAACGACGTCGGAGGCGGTCCCCGCTGAAGACTGCTAGCTAGAAGATTTCCGTGGGGTCCTGATGCCTGCCGGCTTCAGTCCTAATGGTGTAACCTGCTGCAAGAGCTGTATCTTGAAGTAAGATCTCTCATCCCCAAGACTAGTGATGGACAGTGTTCTGCAGGGCTTTGTGTTGGGACCAGTGTTGTTTGGGATATTCATTGCAGACATAACATTGGGCATCAAGAGCAAGATCAGTTTATTTGCTGAAGACACCAAGATTTGCGCAGTGGTGGATAACCTAGTGGGGTGGCAGGGGTTGCAGGATGATCTGGCAAAGCTGGAAACCTGGTCAGGCACCTAGCAACTGGGGTTTAATGCCAAAAAATGCAAGGTGCTGCATTTTGGGGTGAAAAACCCAGGGAGGAGTTACCAGCTGGGGGAGTGCAGTTAGCCAAGACAGAGGAGGAGGAGGAGAAGGATCTGGGGGTGCTCATTACAGGGTCAATGAACAACTCGGCACAATGTAGAGAGGCAGCTGCAAAGGCCAACAAAATGCTGGGTTGCATTGCAAGGGGTATATCCTCGAGGAGGGAGGACGTGATTCTGCCACTGTATAGGTCATTAGTTAGACCGCACCTGGAGTACTATGTGCAGTACTGGCACCCGTGTTTGAAGAGGGACATTAAGTTACTGGAGGGGGTGCAGTGCAGGGCGACAAAGATGATCAAGGAACTGGGGGACTTAGCATACGAGAGGAGGCTGAGGGAGTTGAACATGTACTCACTGGAGGAGAGGAGCGATGGGGGGATATGACTGAAACCTTCAAGTACTGTACATGAAAGGAATAAACAAGACAGGTATGGAGGGGCCGTTCAAAGTAAGGGAGGGGAGCAACACCCAGGGCCATGATATGAGATTGGAGGGAGGAAGGTTCAGGAGGGAGATGAGGAGACACTTTTTTACAGAGAGGGTGGTAGCTGGGTAGAATGCATTACTGGCAGAAGTGGTATCCAGTAGGACAGTGGACTGCTTCAAAGGGGGCTGGGACAGGGCAAGGGGAGGGTCGAAGGGTGGGAGGAGGAAGCTGCAGAATAAGGGGTGCTAGCTGCACATTCGAGCAGACTTGATAGACCTCTCTAGGCCTTTATCTTCTGGCAAATTTCATATTCTTTGCTGACCTCTCCAAGGCCTTCAACACGGTGGACCACCAAACTCTTCTTAAGAGTTTGATGGACATTGGGTTGTGGGGCAGTTCCTTAAAATGGTTTGCCTCCTACTTAGAAGGTAGGATGCAGACCACTATCATTAACAAAATAACCTCTGTGACCCTGTCTGTAGTTCAAGGGGTACCTCAGGGCTCAGTATTTGGGCCATTATTGTTTTTGAGCTATTTGAAAGGGCTTGGACACTATGTGAACAATGCTGCCTACCATCTGTATGTCTATGACACTATAGTGTACACCTCTGCTCCAACATTAAAAGAGATCCAAGTAAAGCTCCAGTTAAATTTTGACAGGCTATATGATTATTTTTACTAAGTTAAAACTCAAAATGAACATCAGCAAGACAAAACGCATGGTCTTTGGCTCTGGTAAGAAACTTAAGGATTGTCCTGGTTTAACAATATTTATCATTGAAGGGACAAAGTTAGATCAGGTAACAACCTATAAATATCTGGGCTACTGGGTGGCCTCCTTGGCTACTGGCAATTCACATGTGGACAAGCTTGTTGGTTCAGCTGGAAAAAGGGTATGTTTATTATACCGGAACAAAAACTGTCTGGGTGGGTGTATGATTAAGAAAACAGTCGAATCACAAATTGTCCCATTCTTTGATTATGGGGATGTACTATATGATTATACAAACCAAGGTGAACTATATCAACTGACAAAGGACCTCTGTGCGTAAACACTGAGGCAAGGGTTACCCCAAAGGGCATTTGGCTGGGAAGCCAAGTTTCAAGAAAATACAAAGTCACACATGCCCCCACAATGCAAAGCATCATGGGCTGCATATGCAAATCACCACAGAATGTTATGCTGGTCCAACTTTAAGCAGAATTGCATGGTGCCGAAAGGCCTCTCACACAGTTTGCAAAGGGTGCTAACAGAAGACATAGACACGTGTTTCGTCCTACCAGGACTCATCAGTATGCCTCGTCTGTTTAACACCCCAGTGGACTGGACCAGCTACCCCTAAGGCAGTGTGCCTGGGAAATATTGTGGTGAACCCATTAAAATAAAAAACCATTTAAAAGACAAAGGACCTCTGTGCGTAAACACTGAGGCAAGGGTTACCCCAAAGGGCATGGACCAGCATAACATTCTGTGGTGATTTGCATATGCAGCCCATGATGCTTTGCATTGTGGGGGCATGTGTGACTTTGTATATCAACTGGATGTATCGTACAATCAGCTAGCCAGATTAATATTGTAATGCCCTAGAAACACTCATCATTGCCTAAGTATCAGAACCTTGGCTGGATCTCCTTACCAGAAAGAAGACAACTTCATAAATTTATTTTGGCTTGCAAAAGTTTTACAGGTGTAACCCCTGAGCGGCACCACCACCAGTGTTACACCCCTGCCTACTACACCGAACATAGGCTAAGGGGGCTAGGTTTGCTAACTTATAAAACCTTTGCGCATTGCCTCCACTCAGGGTGCTTTACGTGGGTGAGAGAGTACTGGGTGTATCCCCCTGAGCTGCTACACCACCCACAGTGACCAGTTACCTTCCCCAGACATGCCCCAATACACAGTTCCCCACATTTCCACATTTTGAATTAAAGACTCTCTCTAATAATATGCTCACACAGGATTTCAAACAACAACAACAAGATATTTATTTCAGGGGTAATAAAGGAGCTACGAAAGGGAAACAGGAGGGTAGAGGGTTATCTTACCATATTTACACATGTACAGAGATCATTTCAGAATTTTGCTGGTGAACCCTCCAGCTGGGTGGCTACATATTAAGGCAGACATAAATCACATTTTACCATTTGACTTAAGACATCCAGAGCCCTGGCTATCTAGCTGCTGATAAATCAGATGTTAAGCATAATTATTAATAATACCCACACTGGTACCAGTCCCAGATACAGCAGAAACCCGCAATCTCATACCATACTGGTTAAACAGATACCACAGTCCAAGATGTTGCAGGCCTGATGGAGTTGCAGCTGGTCGAGGTGGCGGCTATTAATTTGAGGGTGGGGCAACTTGGAAACAGATTTTTGTAAAGCAGCAAATTACTATTTACAACCACAGCAGGGATTGCCCTGCACTTTAGCAGACAAAGCAGGGTTTGCCCTGCACTTGCAGACTTCCAAACATTCCAGAATAAACTATGTGGATCTTACATCCAGAACATTTAGCACAATACTTGAAGGTCCCATCCAATGCAATGAGAGTGATGCTTCTGTCAAGCATCCTATATGCAATTCAAATACGGTCACATCCAGTACTTTATATACCAAAAGGCATCCATCCAGAATAAGTTGGCAACGACACTTTTATCAAGCATCCCATACTTTAGTCACAGGCAGTCACATCCAGTACATTCTATATACCAAGAACATTATCCACAAGCGAGTCCTATCACACGTCTAGCCATTTAACACTTATATCAAGCGCTCTTAGACGAAATTCTGTGCAGACACAGGTACATTCTCTTTAAGGTATCTTTGACATTAACATGCCCTAGGGCCTCCTGTCTCATGAAGTGGCAAGCGCGTCTTGGCAGACAGCTCCACAATGGCAGGACTCTAACCCATAGCTACACATTTATATGATTTACCAGTGTTTTATTTAACTCTAAAAATTGATTAGCGTTTTGCTCATAAAAGTTCTAAAACATTGTAAAAATGCATAGCACATGCCTCACGGTGTTTAACAAACATAACACTTCTAGAAAACCTATATAAATACTTGCTGTACAGTTAGTATTGTCCCAAGAAAAAAACTGCTAATCAATTATTTAAAACCCTGTTCACTAAGCCCAGCATCTTGCTGCATCTGCAACTTAGCCATTTGGGCCACAGACAAGATGCATCCATTACTTGAACTAGGCAGTCTGTTATGGGGTTAGTAGCCCAGACTGATGACTTCAATACTTCACACTTAACAGCACACATTCCTTAATGGGGCATGGAGCCCCCAAGATTACTTGCTTAACTTCTCCCTCGCACCGTGGGGTACGACGGTATTACCTCTAGGTCCTCCAAGGTCTCATCCATAATCAAGGCATCCTGAAGACTTCTTCAGCTCTCTCACCGCTGAGGTACTTGGTCAGTGCTCTCACCACTGCATGATGTCATCTGGTCTGGTCAGCGCCTCACCGCTGCTGGACATCTAATTCTTCGTCCACATCTTTCCCCGATGTGGGGAGGGAAGGCTAAGCCTCTGGAGGACAGTACTGGCAACCTCCAGACTAGCTGTTGCAGAAAGCACAATTACTGTAACTAGTTAACTATTAACTGAAGAAAATAACAAATGCCCTCTGAAGACTGAAAGGGCTGAATTAAGTGGCCCAGGCCTGATGGCATGGGGCCTGAGCCTCCCCCCATGGGGGCTCCCAGCAGGCTGAAGCCTGCTCTGCTGCTCTCTCAGCTCTGCATCTCTGAATGAATCTCCCAGACAAACTGGCAACATTGTCTCTTTATAGAGCTCTAGCTCGACTCCTGATTAGTAGCAGGGATGGGGTGACATGTCTCCAAGTTGCTGAAGAACCTGTCAATCAGAACACTCGAGGCTGAGTGGGTTGTGGAATTTGGCGCTAAAATAATGTCCTTGTAAGCCCCTCACAAGCACTTGGGTGCTTACCACATGATGCAGCCAATGTCCCACATGTCCTGGCTTTCATTGCTGCAATTCCAATTGGCTGTACTGCTGTAATGTGCTGCTTAACCCACTGTCCTATAGCAGATTATATATAGTCTGAATAATGTCCTGGTGCAGCCAGAAAGAAGTAATATTTGCCCCAAATACACACGGTTCTATAGCTCAAAGGCTGCACTTGTAGTAGCTGCACAGATAAGAATGTGGCTCCTTTACTTTTTCTGTCGCTACTGTGCTTTTGAAGCTCCTTCTCATGTAGCTGACAGACTGATACACAGAGTCCCACACAATACTGGAATTGCCAAGGAAACAGTATTAGTTTTAACTTTAAACACTTTTTCCCACACGTACAACATATTCCCAACAAGCAGCAACAGTTCCATTATTTAAAACATTTAAATTTTTTACTTTTCGGCTGGAGCTGAACATAGCTACCCTGGAGGCAGCCAGAAAAATTAGAAGCCAAGTCAGGAGAAGGACAGAACAAAACAGGCTAAGGTAAATCCAGACTGGCATTTCTAGGAACCCCATTTGCAAGGGGGTTACACAGGAATAATTTCTGACTACCTGGCTGAAAACTTGAACTTAGGAATGTAAATGCTTCCCTTAGAAATGCAGCATATCGTGAGTTAGTAGTTCCAAAGACAAAAACCAAACGTTCTGAATATTTTTTTCAGTCAGTTAATCCCGAAGTGCTAGAATAAACTTCCCTCAAAATTTCGTTTGACTAATACAAGAACCTATTCTCAATATGTCGTTAAACATTGGTTTCTTAAGACAATGTTGACTCAAACCAGGGCTTGCTGTGGTTGATATGATGTAATGTTGATTGCGACTGCAGGTTGTTGTAGAATGTATTTGTAACCCCCCTGTTACCCGGAGTTACTAGAATCCCAGTAAGACCTAGTGGTAGGCAGGGAAGGCAGCTTGTGAAACTCCAGTTAGATGGATTTCACACTGTCTCACTCTGTTCTCAGTCTCAGCTGAGACTGAGGGATGACATCACCATAGAACTTTCGCAGCTGCATGAGCCACATTGGAATCTGCAGTTGGGAGTTAGGTTAGAATATTGGGAGTTTTTGAACAGTGAGCAGCAGTTGTGTGTGTGAGCAGTCTTGAAGAGAAGAGCACAGCAGTATGTGCACAGGCTCTTGGAGCCTAAAGCTCTGATATAGAGCTACTTTAAGGGAGAGGTGTGTGTTTCTGCCAAAAGAGGAATACAGTAAGCTGTTTGTGAAGCGATGGAGACTGCTGTTACTGGTCTCTGTGCCCCATCACTGCGGGGATGGGGGGTAAAAGGTTTGCCTGTTATTCCAGGGGCAACCTCCTGGTTCCGGCTAGGGAAAAAACTGCCTTATTTTTCTTAGCTGTGCTGCGGCACCAGAAGCTGTCAAGAATTGCCTGTGGGGCACCTGCAACCAAAGGGTGAGTCTGCTCTTACATAGGGCCTATGTTTCACCTGAACTGTTGTAAAGTGGGGATTGGACTGCTTAATCAGTGGGAGGCCTAGAGGAATAGTCTAAGCCAAAGTAAAAGTATGTTCAAGTCCTGCACGAGGGGAAAGCCAAGACATGTAGAGGAAATGTGCTATGCATTTACCCTTTAATCTACACTGCTCAGCTTTTCAGAAAGAGATGTTTAAGTATGTTCGAGTCTAGTACAAGGGGAAAGTCAAGACATGTAGAGGAAATGTGCTATGCGTTTACCCTTTAATCTACATTGCCAAGCTTTTCAGAAAGAAATGTTTAATATCCAGAGAAGTGGCCGGGTATGGATTGTGGAAGCTAGAGGTGGGAAACCTCCCATCTTTAGTAACCAGGCTCACCTCTATGGATTTGCTCTGTGGCCCTTTTACTTTGCCTCAAGCACTTGGCCAGTGCTGAGGGAAGTACGCAGACGTGGGATTGAAAGGAAATTTCCCTTAAGGAGTCGAAGACTCTAAGGTGGTTTAGGGAGCCACGGAAAATGTGTCCATGTCAAATGGAAGGGTCTGGAGGGCGGCAGGGGCCGAGCCAGGAAACCCAAATAGTGTACAAGTCAGGCTGTGTACCCAAAGCACGTGCAAAAGTCCGGGCTGTGTGCCCTGGGTCCAGAGCCTGAGGGCTGAAGTGCTGAAGAAGTGTTCTGTTTCTCTTAACCTGCATTACCAGGAATGTAGCCCTGTGGGGGTCTGTCTATGCTTTGTTTGTTCAGTTTGGATGTGAATAAAAGCCACACTTTAGAATCCCATTCCTGGTATTGGACATTACAGTTATTGATTCCTGTGTTTGGATTTACTTGGGTGCCCCTGTGCAGAGTAGCTAAACCTAGACCTTGTGCCGAGTAACCTAGTCCTCCCTGAACCCAGTCCCCACCTGGTACTGCTGCCAGCTTCAACAGCATACCACCTGTCGTTTGCAAAAAGGCAGGGGTCGGGGAGCTTACATATTTGTAACATGTTTAAGTGATTATTGTTTGTCTACATGTTGTAATTGTTAACTCTTGTATTGTAAATGCCACAGGTCACCATTTTAAATGAGTTTTACTCAATGGTCTAACCCATTTAATAACAATGAAATGAAATGCAATACCTGCTCTTCCAGGGCTTTGTGCTCTTTGGCCAAGAGGCTGAAAAGATCATTACCAGCCTACAGGTCTCAGGGAAGGCTGTCTCAGAAGTATATAAAATGTACAAATCGTAGCCTTACACCCCTAGGTGCCGTCTCTTTCAGAGGCACCAAGTACAGCAATCAAAGAAACAGCTGCATCCTGGAGATACAGAATTGGATGAGTACCAATTGGCTGAAGTTGAACCCGGGAAAAACAGAGGTATTGGTGTTGGAACCGGGGGTGAGGATATCAAGTCCATGGGCGGGAAAACCCTCAGGTTTATTTCTGGGAGGGAACCCCACTTATGGCATCTGGTCAGGTGCATAACCTTGGTGTTATATTTGACAAGGGCTTGACTCTGAGGGCGCAGGTGTCGACCGTAGTCAAATCATCCTTCTTATATCTAAGGAATATAGCACGGGTGAAACACTTGGTTCCATCAGAGGATCTTCCTATCCTGGTCCACGCCTTTGTTGCCAGTCGTCTTGATTACAGCAATGCCCTCTATCTAGGGCTGCCAGGAATGGATATTCGCTGCTTGCAGCTGGTGCAAAATGCGGTGGCTAGGTTGTTGACTGGAAGCCCGAGATCCAACCATATAACACCTGTGCTGCGTGAGTTGCACTGGCTGCCTGTACAGTGTCTGATCACTTTCAAGGTAATTTTAATGACCTATAAAGCCTTACACGGTTTGGGACCCCTACCTGAAAGAACTCCTGACTACTTACTGTCCTCGCTCCTCCGATCCTCTGTGGGGGATTGCTGAACATTCCAGGGTAACCTTAAAAACATCTGGTGGAAGAAGCGTTTGCCTTTATGGCTCCTACCCTGTGGAATTCTCTACCTTGCCAGATACGTAATAGCCTGACTGTGGAAGGGTTTAAAAAAGCTCTTAAGACCTTTCTATTTAATCAAGCTTTTTCAGAGACGTAATTTCTGCTATGAATAAGATGTTATTTATTACTGTGGTTTTTAATGCTGTATGTGGAATTTTGTAAAGGCGCCCTGAGCTTGGGAAGGGCGCCTTATAGAAATACATTTTTACTTACTTACTTACTTCAATGAGGAGGGGTCAAGAGAAAAGCACCCTCTTCAGACAGCAGTAACTCAAGGATCACGAACAGTTAAGCAGTCCAGAACTCTTCTTCTCGCCTCTTCAGCCTCAGCCTGACTCCTTGCACACCCCCACCTCCTCCAGCAGAGTTGTTAGGGGAGGCAGTAGGAGGGTGGTTCTTCCTTTACCTCGCAGGTTGGATGAACATTACCACAGATCAGTGAGTGCTACAATTCATAGAATGGGGCTATTCCCTGGAGTTTTCCCAGTTACCTCTGGACAACCTGCAGGTTTATACGACCTGCTCCCCATCCCATGCAGGTTTTATTTGGGCAGAAATACAGGCCTTCCTGTTGAAGCAATCCATTTAGGTAGTACTGGAGCCCCAGAGTGGCAAAAGTTACTATTCTCGCTTCTTCCTGGTTCTGAAGAAGACACATAAAGATCCTGCTGTCCCACAGGAAGTATCTTTGGTTCACATTTGAAGGAGAGCACTACTAGTTCAGGGCCTTTCCCTTCAGCCTATCCCCGGCACCTTGGGTATTCACTAAGTGCCTGGTGGTAGTAGCAGCTGCTCTCAGGAGGCAGGAGCATTACATCTACTCCTATCTTGATGACTGGCTGCTATCGGTCCTATCCAGAGAACAGCTTTGTCAGACCCTGGAGTGCACCTTCAGAATATTCTGGGACCTTGGGATAACCTTAATTCTCCAAAAGTCCACCCCATTGTCGTCTTACAGGCTCCAGTTTATAGGAGCCATCTTGGACAAGGTTTAGGGGAGAGCCTTTCTCCTGTCAGACAGTGCAGGTCACCTTCAGATGCTGACTCGGAGATTAGTCTCCATAGACCAGACTCCAGACAGAATGGTACCACAACTCATGGGTCATATGGCCGCTGTCACAATGACTGTGCCTCTCACTCGTCTGCACATGAGAACCCTGCAATTGAACCTCAGGAGGCAGTGGGATCAATGAAGAGACGATCTTGACCAGAAGGTCAGGCTCTCACAATCAGTACACCAAACCTTGGCATGGCGGCTCAATCCCTCCCGCTTTGCGACAGGTGCTCCATTCAGGAACCTCTCTCCTCAACAGATTGTCACCACAGATGTGTTGGGCATGGGATGGGGTGCCCACTACAGGAACAGTCAGACCAGGGGTTCTTGGACTCAGATAGAATGCTCTCTGCACATCAGTGTTCTGGAGATGAGGGCTGTGCTGTTGCCTTACAGGCGTTCCAGGATTACCTCTTTCCAGGCCCAGTACTAGTCCAGACGGACAACGTAGCCATGGTCAGCAAGCAGCGGGGAACACATTCTTACTCCCTTTGCAGAGAAGCCATGAGGGTATGGAACTGGGCAGTAGGTTACAGCCTGAAACTGTTTGTGATATACATCCCAGACCTTCAGAACACATTAGCAGACAGCCTCAGTTGCACATGTAACCCCCCTGCAAATGGGGGTTCCCAAAAGTCTTCCAGGAGCTTGCCTGAATGCTCCAAGTCTGGGCGGTGTTCGGTGTCTGAGCTGTTTGAATGTGGTTCCAGGTGAGTGCTATTTGAGCCTCCACGTACTGTCTCTTTAAGAGCTGTCTGCCTGCAGACTTAATTAGTTTGTATGGGGGGACTGTGTGTTCTAATGCCTGAATCCCGCCTGGGCTGCTATCAATTCGCTCCGTTTCTGCAGTTGCTACATGTGCAGAGGAAGCCTTGTGGAAAGATTTAACTGTTTGCCAGAAATCATTTAGAGTGACTGAGAAAATGTAATTTGTCTAACCTGTCTTCATTTCAGCACAAACTGTTTCAGTATAGCTCTTTCATTTTGGTTCTGAGTAGCTGACTTGGACCAATCAGGATGATAGGGAGACCCTAAAATGGAACCTGTGGACAAATCGGAACTTGGACTCTCAATTTTGAGCCAGCCACAAGGGGATTGTATGGGCAGTGACTCTGGGAAATGTAGTTTTAACCTTGGCGCCTTTTTCTACCAACAGAGGGAGTCTTATTGTGAGTGACAGCTGAATCAGCCAACAGAATAGTGTGGAGCTAAAGGAAATGCCCTGCTCTGTGACTGGAAAGATTAGATCAGTTGTGACTGTGAAGAGAGAAGGAGCTCTGTGCTTCTGCGGTGTATAGTTTCGCGCAAGAAGTGCGTGTGAGGCCCTGAGTTTCGGTTTGCAGCCTTTGTGAGTGCTGGTTTGGACTGAATCCGAGTTGTGAGGAGAGAGAAGCACTAAAAGTGTGGAAACCAGGCTCACCCTGTAGAAGACTAGAGAAATTGCTGAATCACGCTCGGTCTGTCAGGAACTGAAGTTGCTATGTGTGCTTCCGGGTATCATGCAGTAACTGCGATCAGGATCGAGGAGCAGCCTGCCTGGTATAGTACTTTCCTTTTACATATGAATGTGCGTAGTGCTTGTGGGGAATTGCTATTTCCAATCCCCTGTGCTGTGTGCTGTGTGTTGAAGCTGGAAGCAAACCCCAGCTTGTCTCGAACTAAATCCGTTTGCTATAAACTGCAGTGGGGTCCAGTCACAAGGACCTTGTCTCCATGGCTGCCCTGCTGTCTCTGACAATCCAGAAGAACATCCACCATCCGGTCCTCAGCTTGGGTATTGTGAGTACAAATCAGGGTATTCCCCTGCAGCCTGTTTTCAATCACAAGTGTGACATCTAACTCTTGTTTCTTTGCTTCATGGACTGAGCCATCAGGCTCCAGATTACAATTAGGTGTTGTGCATATATTTTCTTCTACAGGGCCCTATCCATCTGCACCTGCTGGCCAACCCCAGGCAACGGACCTGGCTAGCCCCCCCCAACCTGGGTACCCAGAGTGTGACTTTTCAGACCCTGTATGTGTGCACAGTACTGTGATTTAATGCAACTAATTAACTTGATTCCCCCTCCTGTGTTTCTGTTCCCTAAATAAATCAGATCTGTTGTTGTTAAACTTTAAACTATCTGAAGTGTCAGTACCTTCATGCCAAGCATTGTACTGGTTTGTGTATGCTGCATAACCTTGCATTTTTCAGAGGGTCCTCAGAGACGAACCTGTGAATCAGTCTCGAGGGTAAGTGGTACCTTATGAATGAACAGTGTGTACATGTGGGGTATTGGTAGTGTAACTCCTGTGCATCGTGTGGGCCATTAGAGGGATTAGATGGGGGTCTCAGTATCCCAGAGGGCTGTGACCAAACTAGACCAACCATTACAAACTCTGAGCTCTGGGTGGAGGCACCTGCCATAGAACCTAGGCCCCTCAACCTGTCAGTAGTGAAGCAGGCAGGGGTAGTAGCCCTTGGGATAGCGCCACCTTGGGGTTACACACACAATCCCACGCTCACGAATGGGAACTACAGTGCTTCAGGACATAGTAGATGACCTATTCGAAAGATGGGGGACTGCAGAGCTGGACCTCTTTTCGTCCCCACTGAATGCCAAACTGCCCAATTTTTGTTCACTAGAGCCAGGGCCTGGTGTTTTCTGGTGAGACGTGTTGTCCCTCTCTTGGACTAGGAGGTTTTTCTATACCTTCCTGCCCTTTCCTCATCTGCAGTGAGTCCTATTCAAGCTACAGTTGGAACCAGCAACCGTAATTCTGGTAGCATTGTTCTGGCCCAGACTGATTTGTTTCCCACTTTTGCAGCTTCTAGTCCCATGTCCTCTGTCCTTGCAGTTGCTATCCCAAGAGCAGGCCTCTCTAGTTCACCCCAATCCCAGATCTCTGCATCTTCACACATGGCTCCTGCAGACTTAGCCAGGAGCAGGTACAGGATGTCTAAAGGGGTAGTGGAGGTGTTAGCGGCTGCTAGAAAACCATCCTCTAGGGCCACATACGCCATGAAGTGGAAGTGGTTCAGCCTCTGGGCTGCCCGCAACTTGGACCCGTTCAGTTGCGAGGTGAACTGGGTCCTGGATTATCTATTATCCTTGTCTGATTCAGGTCCAAGTTATTCATCCATAAAGATGCATCTCTTGGCTATCTCAACCTATCACATACCATTGGCTGGTAGGACCTTGGCACCGTTAAATCTATCATGTACCTTCCTGGAAGGTATCCTGCACATCAAACCTCCAATTTGGGATCCTGTTCCAACATGGGATCTGTTGTTCATACTAGAGAAGTTGACTTTACCCCCTTTGAACCAGCCCGAGTTGTGAGCTTCACTCTCTCTTGAAGCAACATAGAAACATAGACTTTGACAGATAAGGACCCTTGGCCCACCTAGTCTGCCCATTTCTCTACCTACAGGATAAGCTGCAGATCCTAGTTAACCAACGGCCTATTTCTTCTTACCCCCCCCACAAGAATTGCCTTATGTCTGTCCCATGCATTCTTGAATTCTCCCACAGTTTTAGACCCCACAACCTCCTCAGGAAAGCTGTTCCATGCGTCCACCACCCTCTCTGTGAAAAAATACTTCCTCACATTGCCCCTGAGCCGTCCCCCCTCTATCTTCAAATTGTGTCCCATTGTTCTTGCACATCTTAAGCACGGCAGGGCCATATCCCCAGCAGTGCAGACCCCCTCTACATAATGGGGCACTGGCCCCAGGTTGCTAGACCCCCTTACACATAGGGGCACCAGCCTCGTGATGGCAGCATTCCCACCCCACACACAGGGGCACCAGCTCCATGAAGGCAGCACCCCCACTAACACATAGGGGCACTGTCCCCATGAAAGCAGCACCCTCACTCACACATAGGGGCACCAGCCCTGTGAAGGCAGCACCCCCTCACACATAGGGGCACTGGCCACATGACGGCAGCACCCACCTGCCCTGTAGGGCACACATGGTCAAGCCCCCCTCCCTGTACCTCACCGTCGGTGCTGTGGCCCTGGATGGCTGGCGGCACAGCCCTCCTCTCACCTTCTGGGCTGCTGGCCATCCAGGTGATGCTGGGAGCACGCTGCTATATACTGTATATTGGCGTTGGACTCCCAGCATCACTTGGACTGCGGGTGGCTGAGGGGGTGTGAGGAGGGCTGTGTCACTGGCTGTCTCGCGCTGCTGCACCGGTGGCAAGGTACGGGGATGGGGAGGATGGTGCTGCAGGGATGGTGGGGTCTGCTGGACACCAATGATCATCTGGACAGGCTGGGATAGGTCGGGGGTCATGGGTGGAGGGGGGGCTCATGCCAAACCATGGTGGGGGGGCAGGAATACGGGACATGGGTGGGATGCTGCTGTGCCAGTGGGACTCCTGCAGGCCACCAGGGCCTGGGGAACTGTTTGTGGGCTGGCACTTCCTGGTGTTATGGCAGGGTTCCCCAACAGTAAACTGCACCACCCTCTGCACCCCTGCGAATAGCACTATGCACCATAGTGACTGCCGCATAGCGCTGCCACACCCGCCCAGCCTGCCCCTTGCATGTTGATGTCCACACGGCTGGGGGATCAGGTGTAAAAGGGCTGCGTGCCCCAGTTAGTGCATCCCGCTTGGAGGGGGCAATGGGCACGGAGTGGCTCTGCACCGCAGATACGTGGCACATAGCCACTCTGCCTCTTCATGCATAGGGGCCAATGCCGTCATCTTTTTCAACAGTCCATGTCAAAACCTGCTCGGAAAAAACCTACAGGAAAGTTTCTCAATAGTCGAGGACTGGTTAAAACACAGCAAGCTCCTACTTAACTATAAAAAAAACAAGACAATGCTTTTCACCAATCCACAAAATAAGAACAAATACAGCTAAGTAACAATCCTAAATAGCAGAAAAACAGGTAAACACCTTTAAATACCCAGGTATAGCTCCCTCTCACACACACATCATATAGATAATGTGGCCAGAATGGTCAACACTAGAATCGGCCTGCTCTATAGGCATCGACACTGCATGACTACTGAAGTACTCTCACTAGCTGTAAACAGCTCAGTTCTAACCGTCATAGACTACGCTCTCGCTATTTATTGTGTAGCCACTGACACAGCATTGAAAAGGGTAAATATAGCTCTGAACAAGTTCTGTGGACTGGTCCTCGGGGCCAGGAGTAGATCATACACTTGCGACCTGTACGTGCACACAAAATGGCTTAACCTCCAGGGGAGGATTAAGTATCAGGTCTGCTTCCTGGGAAAGAAATCAGTCCTAGGCCTGACCACAACAGCTGCCCAAAACCTATTCAAACCCACGCTAAACTCTCACCAAACCAGAGAAAAGGCTAGAAATGCACTGCATATCCCCTTTCACCACACAGCACTTGCCCAGAGGTCCTCCTCCTCCTGTAAGGTCTCCCTTTAGTTGAATGAACTTCCCCAGGCCATTCCCAACATCCCTAAACTGGGCCCCTTTAACATGGTGTAACCCCCCTGCAAATGGGGGTTCCCAAAAGTCTTCCAAAAGCTTGCCTAAATGCTCAGAGCCTGGAGGAGATCGGCGTCTCAGCCATTTAAATGTGATTCCCAGTGAGCACTTTTAAAAGCCTCCAAGTACTGTCTCTTTAAGGGTTGCCTGTTTGCAGTCATAATTAATTTAGAATGGGGGTCTGTGTGTTTCCCTGCTCAAGTCCCTTTCGAGCTGCTGGCTCTATGCTCCGTTTCTGCCATCGCTAAGTGGGCAGAGTGAGCACTCTTGAAAGCTGTAACAGTTTGTGGGGAAAAATGCAGAGCAATACTGAAAATGCAGTTTGTCTAACCTGTTTCTCCTGCAGTACGAACTGTTTCTGTTGTGCCCACCATTTTGGTCCCGGACTGTTGAATTGAACCAATCAGTATGTGAGGACTCTGAGATGGAGCTTGCTTTGGGACAGTCGGGACTGGCACTCTCAGTTAGAGCCTGGGGAAATGGGACTGTATGGAAGGTGCCTCTGGGTAATGTAGTTTTGGATTCTTGGCACCTTTTTGCATCTATAGAGGGAGCCCTGCTGTGACTGACAACTGAACTGACCAACCGAACATTTTAGATCTAAGTGAAGGACCCTGGGCTGTCTGTTGGGAAGCCAGATCCAAGTTAGAGAGGGAAGAGTGAAGGAGCTCAGCTCTGCTCTGTTCGAGTGGCGTGGTAGTTCATGTGGGAGGCGCATGTAAGGCCCGAATCCTGGCCTGTTTGCCATTGTGAGAGGAAGAGAAAGAGAGAGAGAAAAAGTTTTTTTCGGACTGAATCCGTAGTTGTGAGGAAAAAGCAAGCTGCTGCTGTTGTGAGACCAGGTTTACCCTGTAGAAGACCGAAGATTTTGCTGAAAGCGATTGGCCTGTCAGGACTTTAGCTACCGTAGTGCTCCTGGGTATTTGCAGTGTTCTTTGCGATCGGGACCAAAGAGTCACCTGCCTGGTACAGTAAACTTTCTTTTACATATACAGTAAATGTGCTATGTGCTAGAAAGGGATCACGTTCTGGTTTCCCCAATTGCTGTAAACTGTGTGCTAGTGCTGGAAGTAGTTTTCCCAGCCGGAATTGGACTGAATCAGTGCTGCCTGGCACAGATAGGCCCTGCCACGAGGGTCTTGCCTCAATACCTTGCTGCACAGAAAGATCCATCATCAAGGGGCCCTGCTTCCTCTGGTAATCCAGAGAGATCATCCATCAGCCCTCCTGTGTTTAGCCTGCGTACCGTGAGTGATTATCAGGATAGCTCCTTGCAACTGTTGTTTAATCAAAGTGTGCTATCTGATTGTGTGTGCTTTTCTTTCCACGAACTGAGCCATCCAGCTCTGGATTACAATTGTGTGTCTGTGCATGTATTTTTCTCCTTACAGGGCCCCAACCAGCTGCACCAAGTCGGCCATCCCTGGGCAATGGAACTGGCTACCCCCCCCATCCTGGGTACCCAGAGAGTGTGACATTTGGACCCTAATTGCATGCATTGTACTGTGATTTATTTGTTTCAGCCAAATCAACCTGCTTCCCCCTCCTTCTTACCATTCCCTTAAATAAATCAGATCTGTTGTTGTTGAAATATACCTTGCTTGTGGTGTCAGTACCTACAGAAACTATTGCTTTATATCTGTGTGCATTGCATAACCTTGTTTTACAAGGGGTCCTCAGAGACGTGCTGCAGGAATCGGTCCTGAGGGTAAGTGGTAACTATATGTGTAATAAGTTTGCATATCTGGGGTATTGGGAAGGTTACTTCTGTGTACTGTGTGGGCCACTAGTGGGAGAAAAGGGGTGTCACAGTGTCTCAGAGGGCTGTGACCTGGTTAGACTAGTCACAACCAACCCTGACCTTTTGGTGGAGGCACCCGTCATAGAACCTAGGCCCCTTAACCTGTTAGTAGCGAAGCAGGCAGGGGTAATAGCCCTTGGGATAGTGCCACCTAGGGGTTACATCTTGGAGGCACCGCTGGGATTAGCGTCCCCTAGTGGCCAAACTTACGAATTGCTGTTAAAAATAAATGGCTACTGTGAGGTGTTGGATTTAAAAGAGGACGCTTTCTCGCAGTTGTAGATGCATCAGAAGAAATTTATTTAACAAAATTAAGACCAGACGGACTTTAAGTGAAACATCAAAACAAAACAAAAAAAAAAATCAGTAATTCAGAATATATAACAACATTCTCTTGAAACACCAGGATGGGCTAGTATAACACACTTCGAGGTCAGACTAGGTCTGTACCTCCCAGACTATCTAACTAACTGTTTCAGGTACCCGGTTTATATACAACACAGGGGGTCAGGTGACTACCTAGCTCCACCCCTGTACCTTATGTTAAACTTTATATTTTTATTTACAAAAGGATGATTTTACTTACAACAACAATATTCCTTTAAATCAGTGTAACTATACATACACAATCTTTGAAATTGATTTCATACCCTTTAAAAGATTCACACCAAGGTTCTGGCAACTGAAAGCACCACCTCCTTTTCAGTAGTATAAAAGGACTCAGTTTGTGGCTGGTCAGCTCCTAAGAAAAGGGCTGCAGCAGTTAGAATCCTGGATTCTTAAACACTGAGAGGAATTTAAAAAAAAAACACTCGTTTCATCAAGTGCCCAAAAACAACACACGAATGCCCCAATTCGGCTTCGGAAGGTATGTGCACATGAAAACAATTGTTGTTAGTCGGAGAACAACGCTCTGTATAGAAATATAGGGCTAAATGCCTTTGCGAACGTGCGCACATTCGAGGAGGCTGAAAGCTTCCTACGTACGTATTTTTCCGTTCGTGCAGGCACTTAGCGGCATATCTTCTGTAAAATAAATGTTTTGGAAGAGTTTCCTCTGGCTAAGCAAAACGGAATATCGGGGGAAGGAACCAAAAGTTTCTCAACAAGATTTATTATCCTTTAAACTGCGCAAATGAACCCACGGAGGCACAATAGACAACGTGGGGGGGGAGTTCCATAGCGCATACAAACAGCAGCGTCCTGCAGTGCCTACACTGTCAGTATTTATCGTCGGCGTTATTTTTAAGTTCAATTTATTCTTACCAATTTTAATGTTCATTTGCATCTTCTGGGGGGTTTCACAATACATATGTATATATCAGAACCATGTTAGGAGAAAGAAGTTAGAGGAAGAGTATAGGTGGCTAGCCTATATAAAGTTTAGAAAGAAGAAGGGATAAAAAAGGGGGGGTAGACAAACAAACAAGCTGTTGCAACAGACTTCAATAAAATTATGGTCTGATATACATGATGTTTTCTTTCTTCTTTTTTTTTTTCCTTTACAGCTACCCCAACAGAAGTGGCGGAGCACCAGTTGGTGGGGTGGTGTACTGGACAGAAGAAGATCGACCCCCAAAATGCTACGCTTATCTTGGATATCCCCCTTGGTACCAATAAGGACACTGTAAAGGGAGTACTTTCCAAAGTTGAATGTTTACAAAACCCTGTGGTGGTGGGTCGACAGGCTGATCTGCTCGCCCAAAGTTTTATGGCCTTAGTAGAGTGTAAGGACCCAGTAGATAGTTCAAAAGAGCCACGGACCATTACCCCAGAAGGAACCCTCACTGTCTGGAGAGTGATAACTAAAGACAGTAAAGACCCTGGGGAGAATGAGCCCCCCACACTATCTGAGACTTTTGAGGAGAGATTTGCCAAGTTTCTGCTGGAGGAAGAGAAAACTGTGGAGGACTTAAAGAAACTATTCCTGCCACCTGGGGGGTGTTCCTCCCCTAACACCCTCTACCGCTCCGGCACCCTTTGTTACCCCTCCTTCTGGGCCTGTGCCAATGCTGGCCCCTATGTCTGTACCTGCCATTAGTCACAACTCTTACTGATAGTTGAAAATCTTCTACGGCACCCTCCCTACCCCTCAGGGGGAGGATTATTGGGAGACCTGGATAGATTGTGTTGCCCCCTTGGTGCATGAGTGGCAGTGTGCGGAGGCTGAGAAATTAAAAAGAATCCTTGAAAGTTTGAGGGATACCGCTCTTGAGGCCATTATATTTTTGAGGTCCACAAACCCTGATGCATCTGCCCAGAAGTACCTATCTGCACTCAAAGGTAATTTTGGGAGTATTGAGTCAGGGGAGAGCCTGATGTGGAAATTTCAAAGCACAAAACAATGGCAGGGGGAAAGTTTGTCCGCATATGTTACTCGTCTGGAGAGAGCTCTGCAGAAAGCTTACCGAAAAGGTGGGGTAGCTGCCAGTGACTTAAACCAAGTGAGAGTGGGGCACATACTGCAGCATGCAAAGCATTCTAAATTGCAGCTCCTTCAACTCAGGCTCCAAGATAGAAGGAGTAACCCACCAGTCTACTGTGACTTGATAAAAGAACTCCGGGAGGTTGAAGATGAAGAGGGAGATTGTAATTCCAGGGTGAGTGCAGCCCAAGTGATCAGGGCATCAGAAGGTCCTTCTGAAGTGGGGACCGAGGAGGGTATGCCGCTGTGGGCTAAACAGTGGGGAGAACAGTTGCTGAAGGAAGTCAGAAAGGTACAACCGGATGTTCCCCCTGAGAGTTCCCCCTTGGGACCAAACTCTAATTCTGCTCAGGCCATGACTGCCATGGGGGTGGGGTGCCCTCTCAAGCATCCTATAACCAGGGTAGCCCTCAGAGTGAGATCAAGGAATTGATGCCACTGTGAAGGAACTGTTGAAACACGTTGCACCCCTCTCACCATCGCCAGCCACTAACGGATCCCAACCCCTTGCCAGTCCTTCAGTTCCTCAGGTTATGTTCCCTCCAAGGATGACCCAGGAGCCTATCATGTGTCACAACTGTGGAAAAGATGGCCATATGAAGAGGGAATGCTGGTCTAAGAAAGACGTGGAGAGAGGGGTGAGCTGGCTACAAGAAGAGCTTAGGAGAACAAATCAGTGGTTAAGGGGTGCACGAAATGACCGCAGTGGGGGCCCGAGGAACTCTAACTCAAATTTCTTTGTGGCTAAATCATCTGTCCGGGCCTCTGCTGCTGCCCCTCTAGAGTGGTCCGAAGTGGTAGGCCCATCCATGGAGATGACAGTGAAAGTAAATGGAGTGTCTACTAGGGCTGTGCTGGACAGTGGCTCCCAAGTAACTATCCTGTTCCAAGATTGGTACCAAAATCATTTGTTTGATGTGCCCTACGGCCTTTGGAAGGACTGCATGTCTGGGGGTTAAGTGAAAAGACATACCCCTACACAGGCTACATTAGAATTTGGCTGTCTTTTCCTACCTCAATAGCTGTTGTGGCTGAGCAAGTGGAAACCTTGGCATTAGTGTGTCCCCCTACTGGACTGTATGATGGAGTTCTTCTACTGATTGGGATGAACGCCCATATGTTTGGACGGTTGGCACAACTCTGCTATGAAAAAAAGGAGCAGAGGACTGGTAGGGCTTTGAGGGTTCCTGCCTTGATCAAGAAAGCTTATGAGTCACAGAAGAATACAGAAGAGATTGATCCAGATGAACCAGTTGGGGTCGTGTGGAAGAAAGACCCTGAATCCCTAATTCTGGCACCTAATGCTCAGTGTACCTTACAGGGAGAGGTTTGCCTAAGGAAGGATGTTAAGAATAAGATACTCATCCTGGATGCACCCAGCAATGGAAACTTGCCATAAGGACTGCTGGTTACGCTCACTATCTTACCCGCGTGGGCCCATGCCTGTGCTCGACGGATAATGGTCCAGGTTCATAGAGAGATCCGAGTGAATAGAGGTTGCACCCTGGCTAAAGTACACTGTGCAGACATGGCAGTGCTACCCAGTAACAAGCATTTGGGGGAGAATGACAGAGTGATGCCTGACTTGTTTAATTTTGGTGACTCCCCGTTGCCAGCCAAATGGAAGATGAGAATCAGGAGGAAGCTTGCCCAGAGGGACCACGTGTTTTCCCTAAAGGAATGGGATGTGGGATGTGTGCAAGGAGCTGAGCATCATATCCGGCTGCATGATGAGTGGCCATTTCATGAGAGGTCCCAACGCCTGGCACCGGCTGACATAGATGATGTAAGACGCCACCTACAGAAGATGCTTGTGGCTGGTGTAATTCAAGAATCCAGAAGCCCTTATGCTTCACCTATTGTGGTGGTGAGAAAGAAGAATGGAACAGTAAGGATGTGTGTGGATTATTGGACCCTCAACAGGAGGACCATTCCTGACCAATACACCATGTCCCGCATTCAAAATGCATTAGACTGTCTGTATGGTAGCAAGTGGTTCTCAGTGTTAGATCTTTGCAGTGGGTACTACCAGATCCCTATGGCCCCAGAAGACCGTGAGAAGACAGCCTTCATATGTCCGCTTGGGTTCTGTGAATTTATGAGAATGCCCCAAGGGATCTCGTGTGCCCCTGCCACTTTTCAACGGCTGATGGAGCATGCAGTGGGGGACATGAACTTGTTAGAGTGCCTGGTATACCTCGATGATGTTATAGTGTTTGGGAACTCGTTGGAGGAACATGAAAGCAGACTTTTTAAAGTATTGGACCGCCTGGAAGATTTTGGCCTCAAGCTATCCATCGACAAATGCCAATTCTTTCAAAGCTCAGTGAAATATGTGGGGCATATAGTATCCACTGAGGGGATAGAGACTGATCCTAGCAAAGTTGAGGCCTTGACCACTGGCTCAGCCCGAAACTTAAAAATTACAGAGATTTCTAAGTTCTTATTGGTTGTGCAGGCGGTTCCATTAAGGGACTATTCAAGGGATTCGCCACTTCTGAATCTTACCCAAGGTTTACCCTCCCACAAACAAGAAATACAAAGAGTGGCAGCCACTGAAACCGAGAGAGTGCATTTCCACCCCAATGAATCTTTTAGGCACGCTGGACACCTGATTGTGAAGCTGCTTTCATGAGATCATATACCAACTCACTAACGCTCCTGTCCTTGCCTATGCTGATCCTGCAAAACCGTACGTGTTACATACTGATGCTAGCCTACAAGGTTTGGGGGCTGTGTTTTATCAACAGCACGAGAATGGCCTGTGACCAGTGGCCTTTGCAAGCAGAAGTCTGACCCCATCTGAGAAGAATTATCCTGTACATAAACTGGAGTTCCTGGCATTGAAATGGGCTATTGTGGATCAATTCCACGAATACTTGTATGGAGCAAAGATACTGGTAAGACTGATAATAATCCTTTGACCTATGTACAGACTTCAGCAAAATTGGATGCCACCGCCATAGGTGGCTTACTGCATTTCACCTAAGGATTACGCTTTCGTAGAGTACGAGCAGGCCTAAATCACATAGATGCGGATGCTCTCTCTCGGAGGCCTGTTTCCAGAAGTGACTGGGTCAGACTGTCAGAACCTGATATTCGAGCACTATGCCAGAAGTTTGACAAGGGGGAACAAATGTCCACGGACACAGTGGACTGTCTAGTAGATTGCTTGGGGCCCTTTGACAATTGTATACCTGCTGCTTACTGCCACTTTTCTGCATTAGAAATTGGTGCACTGCCTCAGTTAGATAATGACAGTCTTCAGCGGGCTCAATCCCGAGATCCTATGGTCAAATAAGCACTAGAAGCCCTCTACGCAGGGAAAGATGTGTCCAAGTTGCGCTCCTCTGATTTGAGAACTGCATTGTTGTATAGAGAAGGCCCTAAACTGAAACTGATTAACAAATTGCTGTACAGAGAAACAGTAGACAGAGGGGGACAAGTAGACAAGCAACAGTTAGTTTTGCCCACTGCCTTCAGAGACTTGGCACTGAGGTCCCTTCACAACCACATGGGGCACCTCGGTATAGACCGAACCCTTGATTTGGTGAAGTCAAGATTCTACCGGCCTAAAATAGGGGCTGATGTTGAGCATCATATACGGACTTGTATTCGCTGCTTGCAGAGAAAGGCCTTACCCCAGAGGGCTGCACCCCTTGTTAACATCACCACCAGTGCCCTCATGAAGTTGGGTTTTATTGACTTTCTGAGTCTGAAGCCTGATCAATGAAATATTAGCAATGTGCTTGTGGTCACTGACCATTTTACGAGGTATGCCCAAGCCTTCCCCACCAAAGACCAGAAAGTATCCACTGTGGCAAAGGTACTAGTACAAAACTTCTTTGGTCACTATGGGGCCCCTCAGAGAATCCATTCCGATCAAGGGTGAGATTTTGAGAGCCGACTAATCAAGGAAATGCTCTCTCTGTGGGGAGTGCGGAAATCCAGAACCACCCCTTACCACCCCCAAGGGGACCCACAGCCTGAACGGTTTAACCGCACCCTGCTTGACATGCTAGGCACCCTCCAACCGAAAGACAATCCCAGATGGAGCCAGCAAAGTACATGCTTACAACTGCACCAAAAGTGATGCCACTAGGTTCTCCCCTTACTGCCTTATGTTTGGAAGAGAAGCCTGATTGCCTGTGGATGTTTGTTTCGGCGTTTCTCCTGATGGGGTCTGAGCTGACAGTTACCTTCAATACGTTCAGACGTTAAAAGCTCAATTGAATCATGCATACCAATTAGCTCAGACTATGGCTGCAAAGAGAAATTTGGCTAACAAAGAAAGATATGATAAAAAGGTGAAGACCAAAGTGCTCCAAGCGAGAGAATGTGTATTGTTAAGAAATCTGGGACTACATGGCAAAACAAAATTGCTGACAGGTGGCACCATCTCCCTCACATTGTAGTGGGTAAACTGGATGATCTGCCCGTATATAAAGTAAGGCCTGAAGACAACTCAAAAGATGTCAAAACAATGCATCGCAATCATTTGTTGCCCATCGGTCAGATACTGATTGAATCTGAGCCACCAGAAGTCACTCCCCCAGACCAGTGACAAGGGTTGCAGCAAAACAGAAACAGAGAAAGCCTGCACCTGCCGATACTGACCCATGGGTTCCTCCCCAGCCAACCCAAGTTGAGAATGACTGTCAGTCTGTTTCAGATGAAAGTGAGTGCAGCTATGGTTACTACCCTTTGTACGAACTAAGTCAGCTGTTTCAGGGTAACCCCCTGGTCAATTATGGGGATGAGGCTGGGCCCTCTGGACTGCCTAAGCCCCCAGCTTTGTCCATGGAGCCAATGCTCCCATAGAGTGAGATGCAGAGTGTCACGCCTGAGGATATTGAGTCACGTTGTATGATGGAACTGTTTGAATTGCCTGAGGACGAAACAGAAGAACTGAGACCGACTGGCGACATACCAGAGCAAGAAGAGTATGTTCAGTGTCATGATAGTTCATTCACAGTGCCAGAGAGTTTTTCAAGTGAGCAAAGTGTGGTGGAATCAGAACTTGCTGAACCAGAGGCTGACAGTGCCTCAAGCCCGAACCCTTCTGCCCAGGTAGAGACTCCCCTTGCAAGTGAGGAAAGTACTGAGAGCCAAGCTAAAAGTGCAGAGATTGTAACTGTTCCCCCCAGAAAGACTGGTCGAGCAGTAAAACCAGTAGTGTGCCTCAGCTATGATTCCCCTGGGAGGCCTGTAGACTTGCCTCTCAATGTGGTCCATAAAGGAGGTTATGTATCCCAGAGCTCACTGCCCAAACTGAGCATAAGTGCAAATTCCCGGTTAATTGTTCTGCCCTAAAGATATGGTGCCCCTGTCCCATCTAGCCCTGAGGTAGCTGATAGGGAAGGGCCCCCTCTCTCTAGGTTTTATGTACAAGAAGCAATGACCTGAGTACAATGTATGTAATACTGTGTAAAAAGTAATGTGCCGAGAAATATCTGAAATGTGTTTATAGCAAAGGTAATGTGCTGGAGTGTAAATGTGTATGATGTTTTGTATTAGAGCTTATGGGGGTATGTACTTGACGTGAACACCAAGTTTTTACAGGCAGGAAAGGTGTAAACCCCCTGCAAATGGGGGTTCCCGAAAGTCTTCCAAAAGCTTGCCTAAATGCTCAGAGCCTGGAGGTGTTCAGCGTCTAAGCTGTTTAAATGTGATTCCCAGTGAGCGCTTTTAAAAGCCTCCAAGTACTGTCTCTTTAAGGGCTGCCTGTTTGCAGTCATAATTAATTTGGAATGGGAGTCTGTGTGTTTCCCTGCTCGAGTCCCGCTCGAGCTGCTAGCTATATGCTCCGTTTCTGTCATGGCTAAGTGGGCAGAGTGAGCAATCTTGAAAGCTGTTACAGTTTGTGGGGAAAAATGCAGAGTAATATTGAAAATGCAGTTTGTCTAACCTGTTTCTCCTGCAGTACGAACTGTTTCTGTTGTGCCCACCATTTTGGTCCCGGACTGTTGAATTGGACCAATCAGTATGTGAGGACTCTAAGATGGAGCTTGCTTTGGGCCAGTCAGGACTGGGACTCTCAGTTAGAGCCTGTGGAAATGGGACTGTATGGAAGGTGCCTCTGGGTAATGTAGTTTTGGATTCTTGGCGCCTTTTTGCACCTATAGAAGGATCCCTGCTGTGATTGACAACTGAACTGACCAACCGAACCTTTTGGATCTAAGTGAAAGACCCTGGGCTGTCTGTTGGGAAGCCAGATCCAAGTTAGAGAGTGAAGAGTGAAGGAGCTCAGCTCTGCTCTGTTCGAGCAGCGTGGTAGTTCGCGTGGGAGGCGCATGTAAGGACCGAATCCTGGCCTGTTTGCCATTGTGACAGGAAGAGAAAGAGAGAGAGAGAAAAAGGTGTCTTCAGACTGAATCTGAAGTTGAGGAAAAAGCAAGCTGCTGCTGTTGTGAGACCAGACTTACCCTGTAGAAGACCGAAGATTTTGCTGAAAGCAATCGGCCTGTCAGGACTTTAGCTACCGTAGTGCCACCGGGTATTTGCAGTGTTCTTTGCGATCGGGACCGAGGAGTCACCTGCCTGGTACAGTAAACTTTCTTTAACATATAAATGTGCTATGTGCTGGAAGGGGATCGTGTTCTGGTTTCTCCAATTGCTGTAAACTGTGTGCTAGTGCTGGAAGTAGTTTTCCCAGCCGAAATCGGACTGAATCCGTGCTGCCTGGCACAGATAGGCCCTGCCACGAGGGTCTTGCCTCACTATCTTGCTGCACAGAAAGATCCATCATCAAGGGGCCCTGCTTCCTCTGGTAATCCAGAGAGATCATCCATCAGCCCTCTTGTGTTAAGCCTGGGTACCGTGAGTAATTATCAGGGTAGCTCCCTGCAACTGTTGTTTAATCAAAGTGTGCCATCTGATTGTGTGTGCTTTTCTTTCCACGAACTGAGCCATCCAGCTCCGGATTACAATTGTGTGTCTGTGCATGTATTTTTCTCCTTACAGGGCCCCAACCAGCTACACCAAGCCTGCCATCCCCCGAGCAACGGACCTGGCAACCCCCCCCATCCTGGGTACCCAGAGAGTGTGACATTTGGACCCTAATTGCATGCATTGTACTGTGATTTATTTGTTTCAGCCAAATCAACCTGATTTCCCCCTCCTTGTTACCATCCCCTTAAATAAATCAGATCTGTTGTTGTTGAAATATATCTTGCTTGTGGTGTCAGTACCTACAGAAACTATTGCTTTATATCTGTGTGCATTGCATAACCTTGTTTTACAGGGGGTCCTCAGAGGCGTGCTGCAGGAATCGGTCCTGAGGGTAAGTGGTAACTGTATGTGTAATAAGTTTGCATATCTGGGGTATTGGTAAGGTTACTTCCATGTACTGTGTGGGCCACTAGTGGGAGAAAAGGGGGGGTCACAGTGTCCCAGAGGGCTGTGACCTGGTTAGACTAGTCACAACGAACCCTGATCTTTGGGTGGAGGCACCTATCATAGAACCTAGGCCCCTTAACCTGTTAATAGCCAAGCAGGCAGGGGTAGTAACCCTTGGGATAGTGCCACCTAGGGGTTACAATAGAAACATAGAAGATGACAGCAGATAAGAACTGCAAGGCCCATCCAGTGTGCCCATTTATTCTACGTTATGAATGTGCCATAGGCCTTTACTCTGTCAGTGACCTATCAATTCATACTCATCTGTATTGCTCCCTTATGCCTATCCCATGCCTGTTTGAAGCCCTGCAGTGTATTCATAGCTACCACTTCCTGAGGTAGGCCATTCCATGCATCCACCACCCTTTCTGTGAAAAAGAACTTCCTCATATTCCCCCTTAATCGGCCTCCCTCTAATCTCATGCTGTGTCCTCTTGTCCTGCTATTTTTCTTATATTGAAACATGTTAGACTCTTTCACCTTGTTAATGCCTTAAAGATGTTTGAATGTTTTGATCATATCACCTCTCTCCCTCCTTTGCTCTAGGGTATACATATTGAGCTCCTCATATGTTTTCTGATGCAGTCCCTGCACCATTTTGGTTGCCCTTCTCTGGACTGCCTCTATTTTGTTAGTGTCCTTGTGCAGGTGCGGCCTCCAGTACTATATGCAGTACTCCAGATGGGGCCTAACCAGTGCCTTGTAAAGAGGGATTATTACTTCCCTCTTACAACTGGTGATACCCCTCCTAATACACCCCAACATCCCCCTAGCCTTTCCTACTGCTTTAGTGGTCTGCTTGGATGATATCAGGTCATCTGTGTTGATGATACCCAAGTCTCTTTCTTCCCTTGTGATTGCCAGTAACTCCTCTCCCAACCTATAGGTAGTTTCAGGGTTTCTGTTCCCTAGGTGCATGATCGTGCACTTATTTGCATTAAACTCCAGTTGCCACTTTTCCAGCCGTTATGCCAGTTTATCCAGATCTCTTCTCATTCTGCCCACTCCATCTGGATCATCTACTCTGTTGCAGATCTTGGTGTCATCTGCAAGCAGTAAGAACTGAAGCAATACCTGACAACACTAAGTGGATGCAATTGCCCTGATTAGCTGTCTCACCTTTTCCTTCTCCATCACACCACTCCCCCTTGCACCTCTGTTGCAAGATCCACTCTATTCCCCTCTTTATGCTGTCTTCTTACCTTTCATTGCCGTCCATCTCCACCCAAAATGGAGTGGGCTCTTTAACACCCTTCGCGTGATATTTTCTCCTTCCACCTACTGCCCTCTCTCCCATCTCCCTTAGCCTTCCCTCTCTAACCCACCCTGGATGAGCTCCAACACTTTACTATAAAATCATGGTCAGGCCTCACATGGAGTACTGTGTGCAGTTATGGAGGCTGTACCTTCATAAGGATATTCAGTCAATCAATCAAAAGTCTCTATTTATCCAGGCGGTCACCATTGAGCAAAGCTCATTTGCAAGGTGGACCTGGTTAGCACATGTATACAAAATTGAATAATTCTACACAAGGGTAGTACATTTTACAACATGGGCAAAGCCCAGGGATAAAAATTACATATAAGTAAAAATACAGATAATACAAGTACAGGTAACACCATGCAAGGGTTCGTAAGAAAGAGGGATAACATCGGCTCAGCAAATACGAATTACAGTACACATGTATGCATAGATCGATGACTATCACAGCGGTCCAAGTGAGGAGTATGATAAAACAGTGGCTAGAGTAGCAGAAAATTAGAGGTATAGGAAGGTGGGGAATGTAATGCAGGCACGGTGGTTGGGAGTTTCTGCAAGAGTCAGAACATCAAGAAGGTGTCTCATACTATAATGTACGCTGAGCTCCAGCCAGAAAAAGGAGGATGGGGGAGGGATTTGTTATGAATGCTAGAACGGAGGAGATACTACAGAGGAGGGAAGGCAAGACAGTGGAGGTGGCTGTTATCAGGTTTTAAGCCGCAGGCGAGCCATGGTAGGTTTGGGAGCCGGTGTAGGACGAACAAAGCAGTTACAAACTTCGTTAATCGGGCGCAAGTATAACGCCTTGAAGATAGGTAGGGAGACAAGGGCGCTCAGTTTAAGGGTTCTTTGTAGATTATTCCATAGGGTGGGTAGCATAAAGCTAATAGTCGCTCTACCAAAACGAGAATTTACTCTGGGTATTATGAGGGAGATGTAGGAGTGGCTTCTAAGTGCGTATTTTCCTATAGAGGTAGGCAGCTTGAGATATAGGGGGGTAGTTTTTCTGTGAGAGCACGGTAGATCCAGAGAGCAGCGTTTTTGTGGCGCCTGAGTTTAACGGATGTCCACCCCACAGCAGCGCACAGCGTGCAGTGATGGGTAGAATTAGGAAGACCTGTGATAAACCTTAATGCACGGTGATACAGTGTGTCCAGTTCAGCTAACTGAGTGCTGGGGCATTAGTTGTACAAGAAATCTGCATAGTCAACCAGGGATAGGAAGGTGGATTGGACCAGTCATGCCTTGGCATCTATAGTAAGGAACTGATTTAATCTGAAGAAAAGTTCAAACCTTTGTCGGAGTTTTTTAACAAGTCCTTGATATGTTCAGTGAAGGAGAGTCTGTTGTCAATCCATTCTCCCAGATATTTGAATTTTGTGACGAATTCCAGCTTTTCGCCTAGTATTGTGTTTATTTCTGGAATAGACCCACAGGCTGTCAGGTTGCTTTCGTGGACGAGCGGAGAGAAGAGCATCGCTTTTGTGTTTTTTTTAGCATTCAAGAGTACTTTTTTGTGTATTAGCTGGCTTTGCAGGAGGTTGAATTCAGCTTGGAGATCGCTGCAGGCAGCCTCTGGCGTAGGCCTACTAACATATAGAATGGTATTGTCTGCGAACAGGACGATATTGGCATTTTTTTATATAATAGTCAATGTTATTAATGTAGACTGCAAATAAGAGAGGGTCTAGGATAGATCCCTGTGGTACCCCTCTTAGAAGGGGCTTGAGAGGGGACAGCTCACCTTCCGCTTTGACTTGCTGAAGTCGCCCTGAGAGGTAGTCAGTAAACCAGGGCAGCGAGGAGGGGTCCATTCCAATACGAACATACGAAATTTGCCAGCAGATAAAGGCCTAGAGGTCTATCAAGTCTGCTCAAATGTGCAGCTAGCAACCCTTATTCTGCAGCTGCCCCTCCCTTCCACCCTTCCCCTTCATTAACCCTCCCCCTTGTCCTGTCCCATCCTCGTTTGAAGCTGTCCACTGTTCTACTGCATACCACCAACGGTAACGATTCCACCCAGCCACCACCCTCTCTGTAAAAAGTGTCTCCTCATCTCCCTCCTGAACCTTCCTCGCTCCAGTCTCACATCATGGCCCCTGGTGTCCCTCCTCTCCTTACTTTGAACAGCCCTCTGTACCTGTCTTGTTTATTCCTTTCATGTATTTAAAGGTTTCAATCATGTCACCCTGTCTCTCCTCTCCTCCAGTGAGTACATGTTCAACTCCTTCAACCTCCTTGTATGATAAGTCCCCAGCCCTTGATCATCTTTGTCGCCTGCGCTGCACCCTCCAGTAACTTAATGTCCCTCTTCAGATACGGACGCCAGTACTGCACGCAGTACTCCAGGTGTGGTCTAACTAATGACCTATACAGTGGCAGAATCACCTCCTCCCTCCTCAAGGATATACCCCTTGCAATACAACCCAGCATTTTGTTGGCCTTTGCAGCTGCCTTCCTACATTGTGCAGAGTTATTCATAGACCCTGTAATGAGCACACCCAGATCCTTCTCCTCCTCTGTCTGGGCTAGCTGCACTCCCCCTAGCTGGTAACTCCTCCTTGGGTTCTTCATCCCAAAATGCAGCACCTTGCACTTTTTGGCATTAAAGCCCAGTTGCCAGGTGTCTGACCAGGTTTCAAGCTTTGCCAGATCATCCTGCAACCCCTGCCATCCCCCTAGGTCATCCACCACCGCGCCTACCTTGGTATCATCAGCAAACAGACTGATCTTGCTCTTGATGTCCCATGATATGTCTGCAATGAATATCCCAAACAACACTGGTCCCAATGGTTTGTAAGGAGGTGAGGAGAAGGCTGTGGTCGACTGTGTCGAAAGCTTTGCTTAGGTCCAGAAAGACCGCACAGGTGAAGTTCCTGGAGTCAAGGGCTCTCAGCTAATCGTCGGTAACTTTGGTCAGTGCTGAGATGGTGCTATGTTGGGCTCTAAACCCAGACTACATAGGGTTTAATAGATTTGTTGTCTCGAGGTAGGACCTTAGCTGTACATTCACAATTTTCTCCAGTAGTTTAGATAGCACTGGGAGGGGAGATATGGGCCTATAATTATTAAGGTCACTTGGGTCACCTGATTTGAGAAGCGGGATGACATGAGCAGTCTTCCAAATGGGTGGCAAGATACCCTGGGAGAGGGATAAGTTGAACAGGTGAGTGATGGGGATGGCTAAGATATGGTAAGCGATTTTTAAGGAAGTACGGGTCTAGTGAGTTAGCGCCTGCACTTTTTCTGGTGTCCACTTGAAGTAATAGGTCTTCAACTTCTTTTATGGAAGCAGGTTCAAGCGTAAATAGCGAGGAGGTAGCTGGAGGTATTGGAGGGGGGTTGTCTGTCATGGCGCGTATCTTACAAGCTGGAGAGTTATCAAACGGCAGACCTGCAATTGCGAAATGGTTATTGAAGGAGTTTAGGATCTCCGTCCTTTCGTTGAGTATAGTATTGCCAGAGATCATCTTGTTCAGGAGGGAATTACCTGAGGAGTGGCCCATCAGATCCTTGATAGTACTCCAGAACTTGCACGGGTTCTTAGAGGCAGCATCAAGTTCTGAGCGGAAGAAGGAAACCTTTGCTTCTTTAATTGATTTGGTGCATAGGTTACGTGCCTTTCTGAAAAAATTCCAGTTGTTGGGCGTGTTCAGTTTACGAGCCCTTTTCCAGAGCTTATCTCTTTCGAAGAGCAATGATCTGATCTGAGGGGAGAACCATTTGCAGGATTTATTCTTGGCATGGACTTTGGTCAGGGAAGCATGCTTGTTGAGAGCCCTTGAAGGCATGTCATGGCAGATGTCGTAGGTGGCAGTGACTGTTTTGGCTAAATAAAACTCCTGCCAACGCAAGGAAAGTTTCAGGTCATTAATATAGGCAGCTAGATTAAAGTTGCATCTTGATCTCTTCAGGGAGAATTTAGATGTAACTGGTGGCTTGTTGGTTGATCTTATCCCTCCGATAAAGCAGTGATCACTGACATCCGAGAAGAAGGTGCCAGCATAGGGAAAAGGTGAGGTTTGCTTACTAAGAGCACATCCAGTATAGTGCTCTTATCAGGATTTTTTGTATTCGGGCGAGTTGGATCAGTGATAAGCTGAGTCAAGCCATGAGCATTGCAAAAGGATACAAGTGGGGCAGCTGCTTTGGACAGCCAGTCAAGATTAATGTCACCAAGGATGATGGTTTCTACCGATCCATGTCCCAGGATGTCGCTTAGATAAGATAAAAGCATTAAGCCAGCAGACGGGGACCTGTAACACCCTATTAGCTGGAGGACACTTGTCTGGGTAATTTCCACTTTAAGAACTAGGCATTCATATTCGTTGGGAACAGAAGATGAGGTAGTGCAGGAGACAGAGAATTTATCTTTGACGTATATGGCCACCCCGCCTCCTCTAGTTTGCTTATCCGCTCTGAACAGGGCGTAGCTGGGGATATTTATTTCTGCATCAGTGGTTGTTGGTCTGAGCCATGATTCAGAGATCACTAGTATATCGGGGGAGATATGGGACACCCAAGCTTGGATCAGGGTGAATTATTTTAGTAAGCTGCATACGTTGCTGTGCAAAAAGCTCATACCTTTTAGCGAGGGTAGGTCTGAGGGTGAAGAGACTGGTGCCGGTGGGCCAGGATTTAGCTCTATGTTACCTGAGCATAGAAGGAGGGGAGAAGAAGTATTTTCCTGAATGTGGCAGAAGAGAGTTTGGGAATCCTGGTTTTATCCCATTTGTCATGCTTGATGACTTTAGGGAGTACGTTGTTGCCATTGTAAAAGGCACCACCTGTGATTGCGGCTATTAGTACTCTGAGTGAGAGGTACCTAGGAGAATACGTAGGCTGCGTGATGGGAATCATACCTTGCGGTCGAGGTATCAGGTATGTACTGCTAGGTCGTGTTAGCCAAATGTAGGGATGCAGATGAATAGCCATAATCTCACAAGGGCATGAAGGCGAAATAGTGCCAGATATTGTGAGGCACAAGAAGAGATTATAATCCGTACATGGTATTGGCCCATTGGGCAGGCGAAGACCAACCGGTATTCCGAATAGGAGAGACAATATACAAAGCCGTATAATTCACCACATGATGAGGTTTAGTGGTAAGATAATAGCTCTGGGAGCTTGTAGGTCCGCTCAGTCAGGACTGTTTCTTACAGCGGATGTGTCAGGGAGGCAAGGCCAGTAGTTGGTCAGGATGAATCTAGCGGTGTCTTCTAGCCTAGAGAGGCAGCACCCTATGGAATTAAACACTGAAGCGGGGTAATCCAATGAAGGTCACAGAAGGGTATGATTGGAGGAACAGAGATCCGAGGCGTTGCCAGGAAGGGGGTGGGAAGCAAGCGTATTTAATAAGTAGTGGGGAGGGGCAGGCGTAAAAGTTGTGCAGTTGCCGTACCTTTTTGAGCCAAGAGTCCGGGGCTGTGGTTCCGAGCGGCGGCTGAGGTGGCACTGGCCGCCCGCTGGCCGGGAGTTCCCACGGCTTCAGTGCAGGGAGCCTGGGAGAGTGATCCTCAGCTGGAGAGAGAGAGGACAGCAGGAGTTAAAATAGAGCCGTGGACAAAAGGGCAGACAAAACAGCAGGGGGATCGATTTAGCGCACAAAGGGGATGTGTATTCTTTTGGCGCCCAAAGTCTGGGGCCAGTACAAAGGAGCAGTAGGAGAGCTGTAATACATGATTCCCACAGTCTTAATTCTTAACAAAGGTGGAAAATATGCAGTTGGCAAGCCTAAACATCATTAAGCATAATAATCCTGAGCAATTACAGTCTAAAATAGAGTTTTTCCAGGGCAAGAAATGGCTTTCAACAGGGACCAATACGGACGCCGCCTGCAAAGGTGCTCGAGTTCCGATTGGTTGCGGCAGTTTCCGTACCATTTTGAGCCGAGAGTCCAGGGCTGTGGTTCTGAGTGGCGACTGAGGTGGCGCCGGCTGCCCGCTGGCCGGGAGTTCCCGCGGCTGCGGTGCAGGGAGCCTGGGAGAGTGATCCTTGGCTTTTTGAGCCAAGAGTCTGGGGCTGTGGTTCCAAGCGGCGGCTGAGGTGGTGCCGGCTGCCCGCAGGCCAGGAGTTCCCACAGCTTCGGTGCAGGGAGCCTGGGAGAGTGATCCTTGGCTTTTTGAGCCGAGAGTCTGGGGCTGTGATTCCAAGCGGCAGCTGAGGTGGCGCCGGCTGCCCACTGGCCAGGAGTTCCCGCGGCTTTGGTGCAGGGAGACTGGGGGAGTGATCCTCGACTTTTTGAGCTGAGAGTCCGGGGCTGTGGTTCTGAGCAGCGGCTGAGGTGGCGCTGGCCGCCTGCTGGCCGGGAGTTCCTGCGGCTTCGGTGCAGGGAGGCTGGGGGAGTGATCCTTGGCTTTTTGAGACGAGAGTCCGGGGTTGTGGTTCCAAGCGGCGACTGAGGTGGCGCCGGCTGTCTGCTGGCCGGGAGTTCTCGAGACTTTGGTGCAGGGAGCCTGGGAGAGTGATCCTCGGCTTTTTGAGCCGAGAGTCTGGGGTTATGGTTTCAAACACCGGCTGTGGTGGTGCCGGCCACCCGCTGGCCGGGAGTTCCCGCAGCTTCGGTGCAGGGCGCCTGGGAGCCAGGTGGGTGATGGTTCGGAGAAGGGTGACTAAGATGGTAGAATGCTTGCAAGGCTTGCAACACATGACTTGTGAGGAGAGATTAAGGGATCTCAATATGTATTCGCTGGAAGAGAGGAGGGAAAGAGGGGACATGATAGAAACATTCAAGTACCTCAAGGGTATAAACAAGGTGCAGAGGGGAGATATTTTCCAATACAGGAGGAGAACAAGAACGAGAGGGCATGACATGAAATTGGAAGGTGGGAAGTTAGGAAGGAATGTGAGGAAGTCCTTCACAGAAGGGGGGGAGGATGCATGGAATGGTCTGCCTCAGGAGGTGGTGGGAGCGAGCACTGTGGATGGATTCAAGCATGCTTGGGACAAGCATGGGGGAACCATAGAGGTACAGCAGCGGGAGGGTCGGAAGCAGTAATCCACTACAAGGGCTTTCGGGCAGATTAGACGGGCCAGGTGGTCCTTATCTACTGACAATTTCTATGTTTCTATTTTTCTATTATTTCCCCACCCTACCTCTCTCCCTTCCCCCCTCTTAGCTTTCTCTCCCCCCTCCCTACCCACCTATTCAAACTGCCCCCTACTTATTCACTTCTACCCGGACAAGCATCTGCTACTGGCTACTGCGTTTAAAAAATTTATCAAAAATTTTTGCTAACAAATTGTATATGTCCTGCCAGCTTGTTATAATGCTCTGTAAATAATGCATGTTTTATTATGTATCCTACTCTGTCTACTTCCATTTGTAAATTAGCATGCTATTTGTCTGTTGCTCCTTCCACATTGTTCTGACGTGCAACCTTTGTAAAAGAGCTCCAAGCTCAAAGGTTGTATCCTAGACAATAAATACAATAAATGAAATACTTAAAGTCTCAGTAACAGTTCAATATTATCTCCCCTTCCAAGAAGAAAAGAGAAGTGAAAGCAAAATTCAATGGAATAATAAAGCATATGGTAGTGTATAACATGTATACAATGTTACAGCAGAGCTAAGTACAAGTATATGAGCATATCTCAAAGCATGGGACTGGAAAAAAACCCAGATGGAGAAACTCTGGTTTCAATATGGGAACAAATAAACAACAACAACATTAAATACTGTTTAGACACATACTGTATGTTCCAGTGATTAAAAAAATACTCTAGGGCAGAAAGAGTTCCCAAATGGTTTTCTAAAAACATAAATAAGAGTATTAAGGAAAAGAGGAAAGCATACAAGAATTATAAGAAGAACCCAACGCCATAAAGTTGGACTAATTACAAGCGAGTAGCCAATAAGAGTAAAAAATGATAAAAATCCAAAATCAATATGGAAAGCAAAATGGCAAAATCAGTATGTGACAACAAAAACTGTTTTTTTAATTATACTGGAAGCTTAAAAGGGGGTCAAAAAACACTCGGTGACTTAAACGATCAAGGTGAGCTCATAAGGGAGGAACAAACAATAGTGAACAAGTTCAACGAATACTTTCTTAGTGTTTTCAAACCTAAAGATAATGGTAATATTTCCTTTGCTGCAAGTATGAGCCATGAAATTGAATTCAAAACAATATCAGTAAAGGAAGTTAAAGAAAAAATGTAACAACTTAAAGTAGACACATCTCCTGGGTCGGATGAAATCCATCCTAGGGTTCTTAGAGAGTCGGTGGATGTATTGGCGAGTCCCGTTGCCATGCTATTTAAAGATCATATGCAACAGTTTTTACATATTTTTAATAAAAGCTTAAAAAGTTGCAGTTCAAGTCTTTGTGTCATGATTAGTGTTTCCTGAAAATTCCATGCCATTTGGTTTTGTGGTTTTCTTTAAATCAGCATTTGTTAACTTGCTCTATAGTGGCTGAAAACAGTGGAGTTATTTCTGTCCTCTCAGTCAAGCTTAGAGTGTGATGACATCATTTTGGAGTAGCTTGCTGTTTGATTCCCAAGCAAAGCAGTACTTTGTAGAGTTTATGGTTTGCTGAGCTCTCCAGGTTTCTTACTAACCCAGTCTCTGGTTTGTGATTAGATAGATCAGCTTAAAATATATCATCCTCTTCCTTTAAAAAGCTGATCATTTCAGTTTCAATGCTGAATTGAAGTAGTGGAAATCTTTTTCTGTGAGAAATCAGCTTGTCTGTATCACAGCTCTGTTCTTTCTAATCAAACCTCATTTTTTTCCTAACTATATAACACAGGGCTGTTTAATGAATATAAAATAAATCTAAATGTTGTTCATTCACAGAAAGTTTGTCTTTGATGTAGCCTTCATAAATACAGTCATGTAATAATATTTTTTTTCATGTCAGATTAACAAACAGGTGCTTGTCACACTCTGCTACAGTTTTTCAAGCACATGTACTGTCAGAACGCACACATTTCAGTTCTTCGGTGGTTTCTGTGTGAAAATACATCATGTACGTGTATAACTAAAAACACTATGTGGCATCCCAATGCACCGTGTGTGTGCCCCACAGTTGAGGCAGCTGCAGTCTACTGTTACCAGTCCCTTGCTCCACAAGCCTCCTGCCTTCTGCTCCACATTCGAGGCTACTGCACTCTGCTGCCCACTGTCTTCTCCCACACAGTCAAGGATTATGCACCCTGCTGCCTCCATCCTCCGCATAAAGAATCAGGACTACTGTGCTCTGCCGCCCCCTGCCCAAACAATTGGGGTTGATGCAACCTGCTGCCCTCTCTCCCCTACCCTCACAGTTAGGGATGCTGCACCTGTTGTCCCGTTCCTGTCTCCACAGTCAGGGCTGCTGTGCTAAGCCGTAGAGTACCAGGTTCCCTGCCTCTACAGCTGGGGCTGCTGCACCATGCTGCCCTAGCACCAGAGGTGGGGCTTTTACTGCACCCTGCTACCCACTTCCATTGTTCCAAATGGTCAGGGCTGCTGCACCACATGTACCCCATCTCACAGTCAGGGCTACTGTACCCTGATGCCCCATGTGTCCTGCCCCACAGTCGAGGCTTCTGCACCATGCTGTCTTTTGTCCTGTCACTACTGACAGGGCTGCTGCACCCTGCTCCTTTCTACACAGTTGGGTTGCTATGGCCTGCTGTGCCCTACAGCCCCATGCCTCTGTGGTTAGGGCTGCTACACTGTGCTGCCACTTGCCACAAGATTCGGGGCATTTGCTGCACCCTGTTGCATGCCTCCATAGTTGAGGCAGTTGCACCCTGCTGTCCCCCTGCCACCAGAGTCCGATCCTTTGCTGCACTCTGCTGAGACAGGAACAGGGGGCAACATGTGCAGTGTCCCTGACTGTGAGGATGAGACAGACAGAGGGTAGCAGGGTGCAGCAACCCTAGCTGCTCGGGAAGGGTGCAGCACAAGAGTAAGAGAATTTGCTGCACCCTGTCCCTTGCCTGTGAAGGCAAGGGGCTGTGTGGTGCAGCAGAGCACAATGGTGGCAGGGGACAAAGGACAGCATGGTGCAGAAACCTTGACTGTGGGGCAGGACACAGGTGGGCATCAGGGTACAGCAGCCCTGACAATAGCACAGCATGCATATTGTGCAGCAGGTCAGTCCATTTGGGGAAATGGAAGTGTGTAACAGGGTTCTGCAGCCCCAACTGTGGATGCAGGCAGCATGAGACTCAATGGTGTAGCACAGCACAGCAGCCTTGACTGTGGAGATAGGAACAGGGAGAAACAGGGTGCTGTGGCCCTGACTGTGGGGGTGGGGACAGAGGGCAACAGGGTGCAGCAGCCCTGAATGTTCAGGCAGGAGATAGGGGTGGCATCAGGATACAGCAGCCCAAACTGGGGGACAGGGTGCAGCGGCCATGCCTGTTTGGGACAAGGGATGTGGGCAGCAGGGTGTAGCAAAGGATCTGACTTTGGTGGCAGGGGACAGCAGGATGCAACTGCCTCAACTGCGGAGGCATGCAACAGGGTGCAGAAAATGCCCTTAATCTTGTGGCAAGTGGCAGCATGGTGAAGCAGCCCAAACCGCAGAGGCATGCAGCTCTACAGCACAGCAGGCCATAGCAACCCCAACTGTGTAGAAAGGAGCAGGGTGCAGCAGCCCTGTCTCTGGTGACAAGGGATAGAGGACAGCTTGGTGCAGAAGCCTCAACTGCAGTGCAGGACACAGGGGGCATCAGGTTACAGCAGCCCGGACCTTGAGATGGGGTATAGATGGTGCAGCAGCCCTGCCCATTTGGGGCAATGTAAGTGAATAGCAGGATGTAGCAAAAGCCCCACCTCTGGTGGCTAGGGCAGCATGGTACAACAGCCCCAGCTGTGGAGGCAGGCAAGGAACCTGGCACTCTTGGGCTTAGCACAGCAGCCCTGTCTATGGAGACAGGAACAAGGGGTAACAGGTGCAGCTTCCCTAACTGTGAGGGCGGGGGACAGAGGGCAGAAGGATGCAGCAATCACAACTGTTTGGGCAGGGGCGGCAAGGTACAGCAGCCCTGATTCTTTAGGCAGAGGATGGAGGCAGCAGGGTGTACAATCCTTGACTGTGTGGGAGTAGACAGTGGGCAGCAGGATGCAGCACAATACACAATAATCACTTTCACAATACCCCTGATACACCACACAAGTACCCACACTGTTTGCACTTACCACCAGGGCTTTCCTCTGGCTCAGCCCTAGGGACCCCTGTAAGGTTATACACAGCAAATAACAGCAGTACAGTACTCTTGCAAAACTGGAACCACAGTCAGGGTAAATGCAAAAAAAAGATCTGATTTATTTAAGGGACTTGAACAAGGGAGGGGCGTAATCAAGTTAATTTGCTTAAAGACTCTATTATTCAAACAGTTATGCATGCACGTCAGGGTCTATAAACAGTCACACATTCTGGGTACCCAGATGGAGAACGGTGGGCTAGCCAGGAATGTTGCAGCTGGTTGGGGCCCTGTGAGAGAAGAAAAAACTTGCACCACACACCCTAATTATAATCCAGAGCTAGAGGGCTCAGTTCGTGAAAGAAAACAACAAGACAATCAGATTACACACTTTTAGATTAGGCTGTTGTTGCAGGAGCTACCCTGATGATTACTCATGATACCCAAGACTGGACACAGGCTGGACGAAAATTGAGACTGCATGTGGTTGATCTGGAGTGCCAGGAGAAGCAGGGCCCACCTACGATTCGCTGAGGAGTGATTTCCTGTTGTTCAAGCATGGAGCAGGGGGCTGATCCCCAGAGCAGGAGCTCTTGTCAATGGCTTTCTCTGTGCAGCGGGTAGTCTGGCTGGGCCAGTATGGCAAGGCCCTGGCCAAATGGAGACAGATTCGGATACAGTCTGTTTTGGGCTGGATACAGCGTTAAGCAAGCATAACACAGTTCACACAGTAGGGAACTGAATCATGACCCACTAACAACTCACAGCACATTCATGTAAGAAAATTCTACTGTACCGCATAAACCGCTCTCCGGTCATTATCGGAGTCTCTGCCTAAACCAGGTATTCAAAAGCAGCTGGAAATCTTGACAGGCCGATAGCATTCAGCAAAATCTTCGGTCTTCTTCAGGTATGAGCCTGGTAGAAAATCAGTGGTTTACATTGTTCTCACAAACTCGGATTTAGTCTGAAATAATTCTCTTTTCTCCCGGTCAGGGACAGCAGGCAGACATGCAGGCCAAAACTCATCCCTTTCACAGTTCTCCCATGCAAGTCCACTGAGTATTGCTGCTCAAAATCACTTGAGCTCTTTCTTCTTCAGCTCCCAACTTAGATCTGACTCAAACTGCAGCAAGCCTGGGAATTTCCTCAAGATCCAAAAGGTTTGGTTGGCTGATTCATCTGTCAGTCACAACAGGAGCGCCCCCTTCAGGTGCAAAAAGGCACCAAACGCCCAAAACTACAGTTCCTACAGATTTGGCTCCAGACAGCTCCTGTACTCCGGCTCCATTTTAGGTCCCACCAGAACTGATTAATCTAATTCAGCAGTCCAGAACCAAAATAGTGAAGATAAACAAAACAGACCTTGCTGCAAACAAGGCTGGTTAGATAAACTACATTATCACTATCACTCTAAATGATTTTCAGCAAATAGTTACATCTTTCAAAAGAACTCCCTCTCAGATTACTTATGACTGCAAACCAGGAAGCACTTAAAACGACAGTACCCAAAGACTATTTATTTATTAATTTATTTAAGAGTTTTACCAGGAAGGCATACTGAGCGGAGATACCGCTCGATTCCAGATACGTCCTGGGGGAAGGGGGAGAGGAGTAAAATACAGACGATGAATAATTGTTCAAGTATACAGATTATGCAATACAGATATAACATTGTATACATAGGTTAATGGATAGCAGAGCTTGCACGACTGTGAGCACCAAGGTATACTTAACAAACATTACAGAGCAAAGCTGCACAATGTAATAGTACTGAATTGCATTAGATAACAGATGTCCCTACCACTACTCAGGAAGTTGTAAACTAGGGAGGTGGTAGAAACAGCGCTAACAAGAGTGGTTAGCATATAGCCCTTGCACAGGTTGTCACGGCAACAATGCTTACAAAAGTGCAGGACCTGTATCGTGAGAGTCTAGGTTGTGGCATGTGTGGTGTGGGCACACCACTTGCTGGGCCTAGGCACAAGCACAAGTAGAGGAGAGGTGGGTCTTTAGGATGTGATTGAGCTGCTGAGAGTACACAGAGGCTATACAGGCACTCTCTAGCGCTCGCATTTAAACTGCTAAAACGCAGGACACCAGCCTGGCAGTGAGCATTTAGGCAAGCTCGAGGAAGACTTTTCGGGAACCCCCATTTGTAGGGGGGTTACAGTTAGAAATAAAATCTGAGTTTTGATTAGAAAGAACTGAGAGCTGTGCTATAAGCAAGCTGATTTCTCACAGAGAAAGATTTCCACTACTTCAATTCAGCACTGAAATTAAAATGATCGGCTTTTTATGAGAAGATAATGTTATATTTTAAGCTGATCTATCTAAACACAAACCAGAGACTGGGTTTGTAAGAAACTTGGGAGAGCTCAGCAAACCATTAACTTTACAAACTACTGCTCTGATTGGGAATCTGAAACAGCAAGCTACTCCAAAATGATGTAATTGCACTCTAAGTTTGACTGCGAGGACAGAAATAACTCCACTGTTTTCAGCCGCTGTAGAGCAAGTTAACAAATGCTGATTTAAAGAAAATCACAAAACCAAACAGAATGACATTTTCAGAAAACACTAATCATGACACTAGGACTTGAATTTCAGCTTTTCAAGCTTTTATAAAAAATATGTAAAAACTGTTGCACGTGATCTTTAACACCTCACTGAGAGAAGGAAAGACAATTCAGGAATGGCCAGAGATGAGTGTGACCACAATTTTCAAAGCTGGCGACAAAATATGGCTGGCCCGCTAGCACAATGGTTGGATTTCGGATTGTAATGCTGATGATCCGAGTTCGGGAACAGACCCAGGAAGTCAGAGGGCTGGCGAGGAGGAGAAGATTGAACATCCAGGGACTGCTCTCCTTCTCCAGGGAGGGAGGAAGAGTGTCCGAGCATTGCGGACCTCTGGTGGAGCTGAGGTACGTTGTGCCTGGCACTGTTACGTCAGGGCACAGCAGTTGGATCTTGGCTTGCAATGCCGATGACTCAAGTTTGGGAACAGACCCAGGAAGTCACAGGGCTGGCGGAGGGAGAAGGATTAACGTCCTAGGGACTGCTCTCCTTCTCCAGGGGAGGAGGAAGAGTGTCCGAGCATTGCGGATCTGTGGCAGAGGCTGGGGGACCATGGTGCTGGCACTGAAACGTCAGGGGGCTGGGCGGATGCTGGTCATCATTGCATGTCCCCACCCCAAGATTGCCGCAAAAACAACAACAACAAAATATTACTGGTCCCCTGGGATGATGCCCTGTTCCACTGCCATCCCTGCTGCCATGAGTGCCCGCCAGAACCCCGCTTCCATGGTCCCACCCTGGGAGAAGCCTGGATGGGGGATAGCGTCAAGTATGGGCTGAGCTCCTTCAGGAGCAGAGGATCAGACTAAAAACAAAAGGCGACAAACTGGATGTCAGGAACTGTAGACCAATTAGCCTGACATCCATAATTGGTAAATTAATGGGAGGTTTCATTCAGAAATTATTGAAACACATAACAAAATTGGGGTTGAGTGATATTTCACAACACAGTTTCTGTCCCTGGTAGATTGTGTCTGATGAATTTGACACAGTTCTTTGAGCCAGTCAGTTGTGCGCTGGATAAAGGATTACCTGTGGATATAATTTATTTGGACTACTCCAAAGCCTTCAACTCAGTATCGCATACAGAACTCACAAGTCAACTAATAAATCTAAACATTCACCCAAAGGTCATACAATGGGTACATTCATGGCTTGATAACAGATACCAGAGGGTGTGTATCCGACATTGCTGCTCTGATAGGGGTGTGGTGACCAGTGGAGTCCCCCAGGGATCTCTTTTGGGACCTACCCTTCTTAATATTTTTGTCTCCAGTATGGAAACATTAATAGGGTCATGGTCATGTAAGTATGCTGGTGGCACTAAGATTGGGGCAGTTATTGATAACAGGGAGTCAGCTGAGCTTTTTCAGAGAGACCTAAATCAACTGGAAAATTCGGCTAAGAGTCATGGACTCGAATTTAGTGTCGTTAAATGCAAAGTGATGCACTTAGGACTGTAACATAAAAGTTAGCTATGAATTAAACACCATGATTATGGCTGCAACAACTAATGAAAAAGACATGGGTTACTGATTCTCTGACTTTTGACACACATACTAGAGAGGTGGTAGAAAAACAGGAACAAAATCCTTGGGTGCATATTCAAGCATATCAAGAGTAGGAAGGCAGACGTGATCATTTCATACGAAGATACGAATGTGCCAGCAGAAACAGACCATCTGGTCTAGCTAAGTCTACTCGAGTGTGCAGCCAACACCCCTAGTTTGCAGCTGCCCCACCCCTTCCCCTTTGTCATCCAACTGCCAACCCCACCTCCCCCACCCTCACTCTCCCCTGTTCCCTATCCCATGCCCTTTTGAAGCTGTTCACAGATTTACATGATACCACCCATTCTGGTAGGGCATTCCATTTTGCTACCACTCTCTCTGTGAAATAGTGTCTCCTCATTACCTTCCTAAATCTTCCCTCTATTCTTAGCCCATGCCCCCTGGTGACCCTCCCTCCTTAACTTAAAGACCCATCTGCCCCATTCTTATTGATTCCCTCAGATACTTGAATGTCCATATCATGTCCCCCTGTCCCTTCTATCCTCCTTGGTGTACATATTCAGGTCTCCCAGCCTGCTGTCATAGTCTCTCTCTTCCATTCCACATATCATCTTTGTTGCCCTCCTCTGCACCCCCTCCAGTAGTCTGATATCATGCTTTAGATTCTGACCTCCAAACTGCACACAATACTCTAAGTGTGGGCTTACCAGCGACCTGTAGAGGGGCGAGATCACCTCTCTTCACCTGGACTAAACCCCCATTGCTATGCACCCCAGCATTTTGTTCGCTTTTGCAGCCACTCTCCTGCACTGGGCAGTGTTGTTCATGGTCCCTGTTATCATTACCCCAGGTCCTTCTCCTCCTCAGTGATTCCCAGCTTAACCCCCCCCCCCAGCCAGTATTCTCTCCTTGGGTTCTTCACCTCAAACTGCTTAACTTTACACTTCTTTGCATTGAACCCCAGCTGCCACCTCTCTGACCACTCCTCTAGCTTGCATAGGTCCCCCTGCAGCTGCTTCCATCCCTCCTCTCCATCCACCACTGCTCTGATTTTGGTGTAGTCAACAAACCACCCCATGTGCAATGTCTGATATGAAGAGCCCAAACAATACTGGTCCTTAACACAGAGCCCTGTGGCACCTCACTTGTCACTGGCCTTGGAGTTGAGAGCTCCCCTCTCACCACTACCCGTTGCAGCCTGCCACTCAGCCAGCATGTAATCCAGTTCATCATTTTTGCCCCTAAACCTACACCAGTTAGCTTCTCCCCAAGCCGCCTATGAAGACCTTGCTGAAGTCCAAGTAAAGAACGTCCACCACATGACCGTTATCCAGCTCACCTGTCACCCAGTCATTGTATTGTATGAGGTTGGTTTGACAAGACTTCCCTGAAACAAACCCATGCTGCCTCACATCCTGGAGGCCACTGTCCTCCAGGTATGATACCAGTCTTTTCTTTAGTATCATTTGCATGAGTTTGCACACTATGGAGGTGAGACTTACCGGATGATAATTACCCAGTTCATCCCTTGGCCCACTCTTGTGTAACAGTACTACATGTGCCATCCTCCAGTCCAGTGTCACACATCCCGACTCCAGTGAGGTGCTATACAGATCCGCCAGTGGCTCTGCCAACACCTCCGCCATCTCCCTCAGCACCCTGGGGTGGATACCATCTGGCCCTGGTGCCTTGTCTACCTTTAGTGGCCTTAGTCCCTCTAGGACTCTACTTGCCTCAGTTCTTCCATCTTTCACCTCCTCTCACTGTCCCCACCCTCCCAGCCCGTGTTGGTAGCAATCCCTCACTTTCTTCCGTGAACTCTGAGCAAAAGTATTCATTCAGTGCTTTGCCTGCTCCTCCTTTCCTTCCACTCCCATCCCTTTTTATCCTCACTATTGTCTCCTTGCACTTCCTTTTCTCCCTGATGTTTCTGAAAAAGTCTCATTGTATACCTCCCTTGTAAGGCCACATCTCTAATATTGTGCTCCACTTTGCTCATCGCAAAGTGTAGGTAGTATTAAAATGATAGAAAGAATGTAAAGGACTATGGCCAAAAGAATTAACAATTTAACAGATATGTCTTACAAAGAATGATTGAACAATCTGGATCTATACTGCTTACAGTATAGAAGGCAGAGTGGGAATCTGTATTATGTATACAAGGCCTTTCACAGTGAAGCTTATGGAGACAACAGGACTATGTAAAAAACAATACTGAAAGGACAGGATCACATGACATACAACTGAGCGAGAAAACTTTAAAACAACCAAAAGAGGTAAATGGTTTCACAGAGAGTGGCAACACCATGGAATTCTCTGCCAGAATACATTGTTTATAGTGATAAGATGTACATGTTTAAAGGTCACTTGAAGAACATACAGGAAATGCAAGTGTTACTTACATTCTATGATATGTGGTGAGTTACAAATGGCTAAAGCCAATTAACTTGATCCCCAATTCTATGATTCTATGAAAGTCCACCATGTTTTGTCAGTGCTATGTACATAATGTGCAAATTCAAATTGAGTAGTGTGTCATATAACTTTTTAAACCCTACTGCAGTAGAATAGGCACAGAATATGTAAACAGAATTGGCACTGCCCATTAGGAGCAGCAAATCAATGGAACTATACTCCCCTACGTGAAGCAGGAGAAACTAGAACAAAATAACACTCTAAGAACAATAATCTTTCTAACTGCTGACCGGTAGAAAACATTAAGGCAGGCAAGGTATGAAAGTTTGTTATTAACACCTGGGAGTCAATCAGTCCAAAATAGACATGAAAACATTGCGATCAGGTACTAGGCTGCCTCAGTCCTTGCAGTTTCCAAAGAAAATCTGCCATCAAATGAAAGTTCAGTCTTACCTGGGGACAGCTGTAGCACCCATCCCAGACAAACGTTTGTAGCACGTCCTTCAGACGTTAGGCCTCTTCATTGTCTGAAGAATGAGTGGCATGGTCAGCTTCTTGAGGACTCTAGGCTACATGCTTCTGGCTCCATTTCAGCATGTCTGAGGGATCTGTAAAAATGTAGATGTTCCCTTGATGAGCAATCTAAAGTCTGGCTGGGAAAACCATGCCATGAGGAAGACGTGCTTCTCAGAGTATGGCCCTAACCCCATCAAATAATTTCTTCTGCCTAGTTGCATAGCTGAAGTGAGGATACCTTCTGACCTGCTGACCATCCTGGAGCAGCGTTCTTTTCCATCGAGCCAATGCCAGAAGATAGTCACAACAACTGACTCTGTCTGTGACTATAATTATGGTACGTGGAGCCTCCGGGTTGTCTGATTGGCTTCTTGGCATGACCCAGTAGGTATTTTGCAGTTGCTGGACTCTGCTTGTAGCATTCTATCTAAGTTGCTGCAATAGCCAGTCCTGAAGGAATAACAATGCTCCGGCATCCCAATTGTGTGAATATTAGCGGATCTTTCTTGGTTTTCCAATGTCTCTAAGCGAGACTTCAAATATGTGTGTTTTCCCAGATTACTGAGGAAATTACCCCCATTGCTGCATAAGACTGCTTTGTATCATCTGCAGTCACCATATGAAGGGTGTCCATGATGGATTTCAGACCTGTTACAGGGTTGGTAAGACCATCAAACTTGTCAGACAGTCAAGCCACTGTTGTAATTAGCAGGTTAATCTTGATACCTATAGCTTGCAATGTTTCTTCACTGGAATCTTTGGCTTGGTCTGTAGCCAATGATGATGGTGATCGGGTCTAAGGTAGGGCTGTTGGGTGGCTGTCCAGACACCACAAAGCATACCAAATTCAAAAATAATACTAAATATTTTATTACACGTTTTCACCAAGGAATTGTATAATGCACAATGGATCACCCCAGATTTGCTTTGGTTTTCCGATATAGGGGATAGAAAAAGTCCTGACTCAAAATAAGAAATTGATCTCCAAGTGTGATGGGGTAGCCATAACTACTGAGTGGTGAAGCTACAGGTAAGTTCTGAAAGTCTTGCCCCCTCACAAGTGACAAAAATATTGTATATATGGAGTCAAGCCATTGTGGATTTAATTTATTCAACATTAATTAAATAAGATGTTATATTATGCATTATATTCCCTCTTTACCACCTGGTGTCTTTATCTGTGCGATATTTTCTTGGTAAATTATTTCAGTAAATAAATGTCTTGGCTAGTTTTATGCCTAATGGCATCATGAGGCATCCTTTCTTTCTTTGACAGATTGGCACCATAGGAATAAAGTTGTCAGTTAATCAATCAATCAGTCAATCACTCAGTCAATCAGCCTTCTGTGCAGTCTGTGTAAACGCAACTACCACATACCTCGTCGCTTACGTTCTCCATGTGGTCTGAATGGGCCTTCTGCTCCTTGAGGATCCTGAAAACCTGGTCTGGCTGGACCTGAATGAGAAGTCAGATGTCAGCATGTAAACATAGACAATGACAACAGAAAACAAACAAAGGTCCATCAAGTCTGCCCACCACATGGGAAAAAACATGTTAAAGACTACAACATCCTTAATCACATATTGCTGCATCTTACAACTGCCTGGCATCTTGGAAGTCTCAGTGTCCTGAACAGAGGTTCTGGATGCCTTAGCTCTACCCACAACAGCGACCTGGGTTTAGGAGTGGACCAGAGTAATTTGGGCACCGGCTTAATGATGGCTTTTCTGAACATTGTTAGAATTTGTGCCGACACCATGGAGGATGCTCTGGAGGCATTTTTAGGCATAGCTCCCGCACCAAGCTGCTGATCCTTTCATGGGTTCCCCTTCGCATCCAGGAGTTCTGATGCAGTTCAGGGTAAACTCAGGTTTAACAACTTGACTATATTCAGCTTTGCTATTAAAATCTGTCGTGTTGTGGCAGACCTCTGTGAAGAGTGGCCATAGAGCTCGGGCTCCCAACCTTCCCTACAAATCTGTTTTCTTGCTGTCCCCTTTGTGCCAGCACCTCCTTTGGCTCCACTGTTGTAGTGGAAATGGACATCTACCCACTCCCAGGAGGCAGTTGTTCTATGGAATGCTCATTCCTCCTTCTCTCCCTACCTTCTGATGTCCCAGGCATGTCCCAAAACTTGGTCTGCTGAAGTCACAAACAGCAGCCCAGCCACTGTGCAAGGGGCAGCCACCAGCCTAATTCATATTTTCAAATTTGTTTAATTGGCTGTGTGTGGTGTTTACTCAGCTACAGAAGTCTGACCACCACTGAAGATAATAACTCTTTTTGTTGGGTGGCTGCACATGACTAAATCACTTGCTACATTGGATGCTGGTGTGCTTCTTAGGAGACTTCAAGAGCATAAACAGTAAATTATAGAACTAAATATTTTTAGGCTGGCCCGCCACTACAGCAGTATAGCTACAACTTGTGATGGTGACGACTTGTGTTTGGGAACAGACCAGGGTTGCTAGAGGGCCAGCTGGGGGGAGATGGATCAAGCAGCCCTTGCACACTCTCCAAATCGAGGGAGGGGGGTTGTGTCACTGATGCAGTGCTCCTGGGTGACCAAAGGACTTCCTACCAAGAGAGGCCAGCTACTAGATGGTAGGTGTGCCGGACACATAGTGCTCTCATGCTGTAGCATCACTGTGCGCCATGCCTCCCACAGCCACTGTATGAAAATGTTGCTGGGCCGAGGTTGGGCCGCTGCCCACATCTCGCACAGCCGACCAAGGCTGCCTTCCCGGATACCAAGCACAGCGTGTGATTGGGTAATGGGGAGGTCCCACCCTGGGGGAAAGCCAGGGAGAAAACCAGGGCAAGGTAAGTCCCAGAGTCAGTGTCTGAGGTAGGGCTGTGGGGGAGCACCACAGAGCATACTAAATTCGAAAACAGTATTAAATATTTTATGGCACGTTTTCACCAAGGAATTGTACAATACACAATGGATCACCCTAGGTTTAGTTTTCAATCAGGAATTGTACAATACAAAATGGATTACCCTAGGTTTGCTTTTGTTTTCAGGTAAAGGGGATTCAAAAAGGCGTGACTCAAAATATGCAGTTGATCTCCAAGTGGAGGCAGTATAGCGCAGTGGTCTAAGGCTCTGAGCTGCAAATTTGGTGACATCCAGCAGATCAGACCTGGGTTTGAATCCCACAGCTTCCACTTGCATACTGTGTGACCCTGAGCAAGTCACTTAACCTCCTTGTGCTCCCAGGTCGCTCCTGTAAAAAAGCTTTCCAGCTTAGTGTGCTATACCTGGTTAAACAACTAAATAAAAAAAAAATTAAAAAAGTGCAAGGGGGCAGCCATAACTACTGACTGGTGAAGCTACTTGTAAGTTCTGAAAGTCCTGTCCCTCTCAAGTGACATAAATATTATGTATATTGGGTCAAGCCACTGTGAATTTGCTTTATTCAACATCAGTTCAAAAGCTATAACTTAAATAAGCTGCTATAATATGCATTATAATCTCCCTTTACCTGCTGGTCTCTTTATCTCTGTGATGCTTTCCTGGTAAAATTATTTCAGCAAATAAATATCTTGATTTGTTTTATGTCTAATGGTATTATGAGGTATCCATTCTGCCTTGGACAGATTGGCACCACAGGAATAAATTAATCAATCAATCAGTCAGTCAATCAATCAATCTTCCGTACATTCTGTGTAAACACATATACCTCATTCCTTCTGGCTCATGTTCTTCTTGCGGTCCGGATGGGACTGCTGTACCTTGAGGACCATGAAAACCCGGTCCAACTGGACCTGAATGAGAAAGTCACATGTCAGCGCATAAACATAGACAATGACAACGGAAAAAGACCAACGGTCCATCTAGTCTGCCCACCATGTGGGACAAAAAACATGTTAAACACTACAAGATCCTTAATCACATATTGCTGCATCTTACCACTCTCCTGGGGTCTCAATGTCTCAGTACCCTTTTGTTAACATATTTCACATTAACACTGTATACAATAACAGCCAGCTTGGTGGTGGGAGAGCTGAGGTGCTGAATGCCTTACCTCCACCCGCATCAGCGACACGGGTTCTGGAGTGGACCAGAGTCACTTGCCAATGAGTTAATGATAGATTTTCTTAATGTTGTTAGAATTTGTGCACACAGTGAATGTTAGGAGATGTGCAGTAGGGTTGCTAGTCCTCCTCAGAGCTGATTCCCTCTTGAAAAGTCCCAGGGAGCTAGTCAGGCCAAAAGCAGCACATGGGAAAAGACATGCAAGCACTACAAGATCCTTAATCACTGAGAGAGAGAGAGAGAGAGAGAGAGAGAGAAAGAAAGCAGCCAAAGTTTCCTTAAATCAAGGAGGTTATTTTCTAGACTACACTGAATTGAATTTTTACTTTTTGGACCTGTGTAAGTAACTAGTATTGATTCTGTTTTTGGGGTTGACTTTTCTTAGTTTAACTTTACTTTGCCAGAGAGAAACTGTAGCTGGGAGATATTTGCAGTCATTTGTGACTAGACCTGTTACTTAACCTCTGTGAAATAGGTATCTGAAAGGAAGGAAGGCACTCCCCGGGGTGGAGGGTCAGAGTTGTAGTGATTGTTTCTGGACGGCATAGGTTTATTCCTACCTACCCTGCCCCTCACCCCACAACTTCCTTTATAGCAGGGGTTCTGACATCACTTCCCCAAAACTGCTAACAACATTCACATGTTCATATCCTTAAAGGCACAGCACACTAAATGGGGTGAGCACTAGTCCCTTCACAAAAGAAAGGGTCCTACAAGAGCTTGATAAGCTCAGGGTGGACAAGGCAATGGGACCTGATGGCATACTTCCCTGGGTACTAAAGGAGCTATGGGTGGAACTAGCAGAGTCATTATCACAACTGTTTAGTGAATTTCTGAGCACAGGAGGGGTCCCAGAAGACTGGAGAAGGGCTCATGTGATCCCGCTCCACAAGAGTGGAAGCAGAAAGGAGGCAGGGAACTACAGACCAGTCAGTCTTACCTTAGTAATGGGCAAGATTATGGAGGCACTCCTTAAGGAAAGGATAGTGCAACACCTGGAATCCAGAGGAGGACAGGATCCAAGACAACATGGGTTTACAAAAGGAAGGTCCTGTCAAACTAATATCATAGATTTCTTTGACTGGGTAACCAGAGTGGTGGACAAAGGGGGAGCAGTTGATGTCACCTATCTTGACTTCAGCAAAGCTTTCAATACTGTTCACATAGAATATTGATTAATAAGCTGTGTAGACTCAGGGTGGGTCAGAAGTTGGTCAACTGGGTGGCAAACTGGTTGACAGGCAGAAAACAGAGTGGCAGTAAATGGTATACAATCAGAAGAGATGCAAGTCACAAGTGGGGTACCTCAGGGGATCAGTCCTGGGACCAGTCCTCTTCAACGTCTTCATCAGTGACATTGCAGATGGACTGGAGGGCAAGGTTTGTCTGTTTGCAGATGACACCAAGATCTGCAACAGAGTAGATGATCCAGATGGGGAGAGCAGAATGAGAAGAGATCTGGATAAACTAGCAAAATGGTTGGAAGAGTGGCAACTGGGGTTTAATGCAAAGAAGTGCAAGATCATGCACACAGGGAAGAGAAACCCTGAAGCCACCCATAGGCTGGGAGGGGAGTTGCTGGCAGTCATAAGGGAAGAAAGAGACTTGGGCATCATCATTACCGATGACCTGAAATCATCCAAGCAGACCACTAAAGCAGTAGGTAAAGCTAGGGGGATGTTAGGATGTATTAGTAGGGGTATCACAAGTCGGAAGAAGGAGGCAATAATCCCTCTTTACAAGACACTGGTTAGGCCCCATCTGGAGAGAGTACTGCATGCAGTACTGGAGGCCACACCTTCACAAGGACATTAACTAAATTGAGGCAGCCCAGAGAAGGGCAACCAAAATGGTGCAGGGACTGCATCAGAAAACATATGAGGACAGATCAATGGAGCTCAATATGTATACCCTAGAGCAAAGGGGGGAGAGAGGTGATATAATCAAAACATTCAAACACCTTAAGGGCATTAACAAGGTGAAAGAGTCTAACATTTTTCAATAGAAGAAAAATAACAAGACAAGAGGACACAGCATGAGATTAGAGGGAGGCTGATTAAGGGGTAATGTGAGGAAGTCCTTTTTCACAGAAAGGGTGGTGGATGCATGGAAAGGCCTAGCCTAGGAAGTGGTGGATATAAATATAGTGCAGGGCTTCAAACAGGCATTGGATAGGCATAAAGGGAGCAATACAGATGAGTATGAATAGATAGGCCACTGACAAAGCAAAGGCCGATGGCACATTCATAAGGTAGAAAAAGAAATGGGCAGACTGGATGGGCCTTGCGGTCCTTATCTGCCATTAACTTCTATGTTTTTATGTTTTTAGAGACACTCACAGGTTTGCACTCACTAAAACAAGAACAAAAAAAAGAAAAGCATCTGTAACAGGAAGGGACACAGACATGTGGGGAGTGGTGCAATGCACTGGCTGTGGAGTAGCAGTCTTCTGGGAGACATTTTGGAGACTGCATCTTTGCCCTATTTGCAGGCACCTCTCTGGTCTGAGGGAAGAGGTGGTTCATCTCCATGCTGACCTGGCAAGGATTCAGGAAATCTGCTCCCCCACCCAGGTACCACCCAGGCCACCACCACTACCTCAGAGGTTGCCAAGAAAGAGGAGTGGTTGGATCATGATGGGCTCAGGGAGGGTGAGGATAGTGGAACAGAGGCGCATCCCTCCAGTTGTGCCTCTTCACAGTTCATTCGCCACTCTGGCAGAGCACGGTTCCTTTATGGAGGCACCCACAGTGGAGACCAAGGAGAATGCTGGGAACCTCCATAATGGAGACCCTCAAGAGGGTGGCACAGGACCCCACAGGGGAAGGAAACAACTCCTGGTGGGGGACTCAATTGTTAGGGGTAGAACTGAGGGAGGGAGGGGAAAGGGAGGTAAGGTGCCTGCCCGGCGCCATGGCTTGGAGGGACAGGAAATGAATCCTCAGGATCATGGGAGCAGCTGTGAGGGGGAGTGAGCTGGATGTCATTCTCCACCCATGGACAAATGATCTGGCTGAGAATGGGATCAGAGGAGTGCAACAGGAGTTTGTGGAGTTGGGGAAGGGCCTTAGACAAGTAGCACACATAGTAACTTTCTCGGAAGTGCTACCTGTCTATGGCATGGATGAGGCCAGGGTACTCTGCACCATGGGATTCAATGACTGGTTGAAAAACTGGTGCAGAGCTCAGGGATTTGACTTCATTGGGGACTGGGGCTCCATCTGGGGGGATGCAGACTTATACAGGTGCGATGGTCTGCATCTATCCAGGAGGGGAATCAGGATCCTAGGTGATAGGTTTAAATGCTTCATTGGCAAGCATTTAAACTAGTCAAGGGGGAGGCACTGAAAAGGAGAAGGGAAATCCTAGCCCCACCTCAAAAATCAGGGTAGTTAGTGAGGTAAATACCGAGATAGAGCAGTCGATAGGGAGAAGGGCAGGGGTAACTGGAGAAAAGACAAAGGCAGTAAGGACAGGGATGGTGCAAAAAGAAATAAAGCCATAAAAAATGGAGGGTAATGAGTACCAATGCCCGTAGTCTAGGTAAAATGCTCCTGGAAATGGTGGCCTTGATGGAAGAGGGATGCCTGGATATTGTGGCAGTCTCAGAAACATGGTACACAGAGAACTATGACTAGGATGTCAACATACCAGGGTACACAATCTACAGGAGGGACAAGGAGGGAAGAAGAGGAGGAGGAGTAGCTCTCTATGTAAGGGAAGGGATCAAAGCAACAGAACTAAAGGGTAAACAGGGAGGAGAGGAGGCACTGTGGGTCACCCTGAGACTGAAATGGCACCACAATCCGCACAGGGGTTGTATACAGACCCCTGTCTCAGGGGGAGGAAATGGACAAGGAAATGATAGAAAGCATCCTTGGGATGGCAGAGAAAGGGGAGATATTGCTGATGGGGGACCTGAATATGCCAGATGGTAACTGGAGCACCTTTGCTGCAGCCATATCCAAGAGCAGGGCCATTCTCGATGCCCTACAGGGGACATGCCTCAGACAGCTAGTTTTGGAATCCACTCAGGAAGGTGCAATCTTAGACCTGGTACTCTCAAATGGGGATGGAGAGAGAGGATCTCCGATCTTGAAGTGGGTAGCCATCTGGGAACAAGTGACCACCAAACAGTGTGGTTCACAATAAACTTAGCTGTAGAGTCAAGCCATACAAAAGTAAAGGTACTGGACTTCAGGAGGGCTGATTTTGTCAAAATGAGAGAGTGCCTCAGAAAAGCACTAGCAAACAGGCAAGAAGGGGTGGAGTAACAATGGGGAAACTTTAAAACTGCCATCACAGAGGCAACAAGCCTTTGTGTGAAGCAAATAAATCAAAATGAAAGAAAAAAACAATATGGTTCTCAAAAGAAGTGGCGGGGAAGGTAAGAGAGAAAAAGATAGCATTCAAAAAGTATAAGGAAACACAGAAGGAGCAGGACGGAGAACTGTACCAGTTAAAGCAGAAGGAAGTGGGGAAGACAGTCAGAATAGCAAAGGCCCAAACTGAGTTAAGAATGGGGATAAGGCCAGCCCGGTGGTGCTGAGGGTTGAGGTGCTGGATGCCACTCCTTGTGCCATGCCTACGACCTGAATTCAGGAACGAGCTCGGGCCGACAAGGGTCAGCATGGGAGGGAGAGGATTGAGCATCCGATGGACAGCTCTCTTCTCTCAGGGGAGGGACGGGGAGTGTCCGGTGTACCAGTGGCTCCCGGTGAAGATTGGGAGTGCTGCACTACGTGGGCAGCACTAGTAGCATGGCTGATGCCAGCAGGGTTGCCGTGCACATGGCGTCAAGGGTGCCCAAGCAAGGGGGGACGTAGGGATGTCAGGGGACCAGAAAACAGAAACACCCGGCTCTGCAGGGTAGGCAAAGGCACCTGACCCCATGCCCACTGCCGGATCCATCTTGTCCGGCCTCTCATATCCTCCACCCAGGCCCTCACTCACAGCCAGGTCTGACTTTGAAGAGCACCCAAAGAGGAGGGGCGGCCCCACCCCGGAGGGGTTAAACTGGGGCTACTGGCTGTGGAAGGAGGGGGAGGAGAGAGGAGGCTTAGGGCTGAGGGGATCTTAGACAGGGCAGGACCAGGCAGGATGCCTGAGAGAGGCTCCGCAGGCTGCGACCGGAGTGAAAAAGAAGGTAAAAAAAAGAAGGGGATAAAACCTTTTATAGGTACATTAGGGAGCAAAGAAAGACGAAGGCAGGGATACTGAGACTGAATAAAGAGGAATGTGGTTGGGCAGAGAGCGACAGTGAAAAAGCAGGGATACTGAATGAATACTTCTGCTCAGTATTCACAATGGAAAAGCAGGGGGAGATACCTAATCCAGTCAATAGAAGCACTCTGGATAGGGGGTTTGATATTAGTTCTTTCACAGAAGAAAGGGTTCTGAAAGAACTCTTAAAACTGAAGGTGGATAAAGCAATGGGGCATGATGGGATTCACCCCAGAATTCTAAAAGAACTAAGGGAAGAACTAGTAACACCACTGACTACCCTTTCTAGTAAATCATGGGAGGATGGTGTGGTACCTGAGGACTGGAGGAGGGCAGATGTGATTCCTCTTCACAAAAGTGGGAGCAAGACAGAGGCAGGAAACCACAGACCTGTCAGTTTGACCTCAGTAGTAGGGAAAATGATGGAATCACTTCTGAAGGAAAGAATTGTTGAGTACCTAGAGGCCAGTGGGGCACAGGACCCAAGGCATCATGGATTCACAGCAGGAAGGTCATGTCAGACGAATCTAATAGATTTCTTTGACTGGGTGACCAAAGTAGTAGACCAGGGAGGGGCTGTGGACATGGCCTACCTAGACTTTAGCAAGACATTTGACACAGTCCCACACAAAAGATTAATAAACAAATTAGGCAGCCTGGGAGTGGGTCCCAGGTTGGTAGCCTAGGTAAAACACTGGCTGGACAACAGGACACAGTGGGTAATAGTAAATGGAGTTCACAGTGAAGAAAGGGGGGTTACTAGTGGGGTACCGCAGGGTTCAGTACTGGGGCCGGTCCTTTTTAATATCTTTATAAGGGACATTGCAGAGGGACTGGAAGGGAAAGTATGTCTCTTTGCAGATGACACAAAGATCTCAACAGGGTTGATATGCAAGGTGGGGTGGAAAGGATGAGAAGGGACTTGGCAAGGTTGGAGGAATGGTCAAATGTATGGCAGCTCAGTTTCAATGCAATGAAGTGCAAAGTAATGCACCTGGGAAACAAAAACCCAGGGGAAGAGTACACAATGGGGGAGGGGGGATAATGACATCAACAAAAATGGAAAAGGACCTGGGGGTTGTCAGATCAGACGACCTAAAAGTGGGTCAGCAATGTGAGAAGGCAGTAAGAAGGGTTGGGGGGGATACTGGGATGCATAGGGAGAGGCATCACCAGTAGAAAACAGGAAGTTGTTGGCCCTTTGTACAGACAGTTGGTAAGACTACATCTGGAGTACTGTGTACAGTTCTGGAGACCCCATCTCCGCAAAGACATAGACAGGTGGAGGCTGTCCAGAGGAGGGCAACCAAAATGGTGCAGGGTCTGCACCAGAAGACATACGAAGAAAGACTAAAGGAGCTTAATATGCATACCCTTGAGGAAAGAAGGGAGAGAGGGGGCATAATAGAAACTTTCAAATACCTCAAGGGAATCAACAAAGTCCAAGAGGGTAGCATCTTTCAGAAAAAGAGATGTGCAAGAACAAGGGGCACAATTTGAAGATAGAAGGGGATGGCTCAGAGGTAATGTGAGGAAGTATTTCTTCACAGAGAGAGTTGTAGATGCATGGAACGGCCTCCCTGAAGAGGTCGTAGAGTCAAAAACAGTGGGAGAATTTAAGAATGCATGGGACAGACATAAGGCAATTCTAGTGGGGGGTAGGAGGAAGTAGGCTGTTGGTTAACTAGGATTTGCAGCTTATCCGTTAGGTAGGGAAATGGGCAGACTAGGTGGGCCAAGCGGTCCTTATCTGCCATCAAATTCTATGTCTCTATGTTTCTTTTGCTGCATGTTACCACTTCCTGGGGTTTCGATGTCTCAGTGACCCTTTTTAATACATGCACCAACAATACATTTAACTTTAACATAGTATATAACAACAATCGGCCCCCTGGCATGGAGGCGGAGGTGCTGGATGCCTTACTTCCATCCATCCTAGCGACCCAGGTTCAGGAATGGATGCAGGTCACTTGGGAGCCAGCTGGGAGTGGGAGGATTGAGTGTCCCATGGGCAACTTTTCTTCCTTGGGGAGAGGGGACACTGAGTCTCGCCACTCACCTGCCACCTAGCGGAGACTAAGAGGCAGCATAGTGGGACCAGCAGACGTGAGAGGCATGATGAGGTAAGCCGCGTGTGCGTTAAGAAGCATGTGTGTGGCTGCATCATATGCCGTTCCCCGTGGGTGAAAAAAGGGGGAAATCACACAACTTGCTTGGTCTCTCCTGAAGACTCCATACAACTCTACATGGCAAGCCACCTGCCAAAATGTGGCTCTGAATAACTGGTATTTAACCTGTGAGTCCCAGAAAATGCCACTGGGACCAGGTATGCCAGGGGATAAACAGGAAGAATAACAAAACAAACACACATTGCACATGGTGGTCCAGGGCTTTATGCATTTAATTTGCAGTCCCTTCACTTCCCCAACAGAAGCATTAAGTTACATGTACAAGACACATAGACTCTTCACATTAAGCAGGGCAACCTCCTTGAGTCACAGAGTTCAGGTTTCCCATTTCATGGCCAAGAAGTCTACAAGATACACAGGTACAGCCCCTTCAGACTGGATGCGAGTCCCAATATTCCAGAGTCTCACCCCCAGTGGCCAGTCAGGAGCAAGTCCACACATGGAACAATATGGTCATTGCCAAAGGCTAATTCTGAAAAGGGAAACAAAGTCAGTTTAGTACAATACTAGTTCTCTGGACCATTAGGTGGCTTCCATTCTAGGACATCAAGAATGAAGTGCTCCCCTTCTGGGATGCTGAAAACTAGGTGCTCCCCTTCTGGAACTGTGAATCAGCCATGGACTGTGACCACATGTGTAACCCCTAGGGGCGCTACCCTTAGGGCTATTACCCCTGTCTGCCCCCTCTGAGGCAGGGTAAGGGGCCCAGATCCGTGGAGGGGTGCCTCCACCCAGAGGTCGGGGTTAGCCCAAGTAAGACTACCTTGGTTACAGCCTTCTGGGCTACTGCAACCCCCCTTTTGTCCCACTAGTGACCCACACTGCGGGCCAACAATTCTCTTCACTAATACACTTACCCCACAGCTGATATAGTTCAGCTTACTCCAGAGTCCCCTGTAAAGTAAGATACAGTTATATGCCAGACCCCATGCAGTAACTCATCCAAAGTGTACAAACCAGCCAGGGTATAGTTATAACACAGCAATCTGATTTATTAGAAGGGTAGATAACGGGGGATCAGGTTAATTGGCTTACACCATGACTATGTACCTATGGCTCTGTGCACAGGCCTAACCCTACAAGTTACTGTCCCTGGGTACCCAAGCCCTAATGGCTAGTCCAAACGTGGCAGCTGGTAGGGGCCCTTTTACACAGAGAAGAAAGAATTGATTTTTACAGTCAACAATACAGTACTTCCATTTGAATCCACTGTTGAAATTCAGCAGAGAGCTACCCTGTATTAGTACTCACAACCTCCAGACAAGATAGGGTCCTCCAACGTCAGCAGGGCTGCTCCTGAACCTCACAGACCTCTTCACACATTTATATGGTAATCTCTGAACAGGCAAAGTCCTTTAATGACAGCAGGATTGACTTGAGCTCACAAGCCTCCTTGCACATTTATATGGTTATCTCAAACAAGGCAAAGCACTTCACTGGCGATAGGATTGACTTGAGCTCACAAGCCTCCTCGCACATTTATATGGTTATCTCAAAACAAGGCAAAGCACTTTACTGGCAGCAGGATTTACTTGAGCTCACAAGCCTCCTCGCACATTTTTATGGTTATCTCAAAACAAGGCAAAGCACTTTACTGGCAGCAGGATTTACTTGAGCTCACAAGCCTCCTCACACATTTATATGGTTATCTCAAAACAAGGCAAAGCAGAGGGATACCTCACCAGGCAACAGCTCCTAGGCTCTCCGAGTTCCACAGTCTCCTAAACTCAGCAAACAACAGCTTCTTCGCTTTTCCCGTGGACCGAGCGCGGTTTAAACAGATCCTCCAGTCCTTCAACAGGTTAAGCCTGGTGGGTAGCATTACAGTACTCAGCCTCCTCTGACCGCCCGCCGATAGATTTAGCCCGCTGAAGCACGCGAGCAGGAGATTCAATGGCCGATCTAGGCCTTCACGAGCTTCCCGCGCGAACACTCTCCAGCACAGGAGTACACAGATCCTCTCCCTTCCTCAGCCACTTTCACTCTGGCCCCCTACAGCTTGGGGCACTCCTCTCAATTCGGGCGCGACCCGATCCGATTGGCTGGTAGAGCCTGCCAGTCACTTTCTCCAGTGTTCAGTGGGGCAGAAAGGCGCCATAGCCCATAATACCTTTCCCAAAAACAAACATCTCGTCTATTGGTCAGTCAACTCTATGGGATTCCAAGGTACTGATTGGTCCAATTTCACAGTTCGGGACCAAAATGGAGGAAGCAATCGAAACTCTCCGTGCTGCAAAGCAAGACAGGTTAGAACATCTACATTATCATTACTTTCACAGCTTATTTTAAGCAACCACCTACATCCTTTATCAGAGCTCCCCCTGCACTATTAGCGATGGCAGAAGGGAGCGCTACTCAGCAGACCGGACGGGAGCTGAGCATGACAACACTCAAACCCCCTCCCATTTTAACTAATCCCAACTGCAACAGGCAACCCTTACAGGGACAGTATACGGAGGCCTTAAAAAGCACTCAACGGACCCCCCTTCCGGCGTCTTTATGCCGATTACCAACCAGGCATAGGGCACATTAGGAACCCCCATTTGCAAGGGGGTTACACCGTCCCTGGCCTGGAAAAGCTTGGCGTACGCACCATGTAATTACCCTTAAGGCAAAGTAGGTGAACACCCCAAGTAACGCTATATCACATTTCACCTTACATACATAAATATTAGATTTACAGTGCACTATAGTGTATACACATTATACATATAAAATCTTACACTTTTTAACTCAGGTCATGGGGTCCTACCCGTGACCCCGGGACTGAGGGGCTCCCTCTACTGTTAGCTACTAACTGGTCCCCTGGGGCAGGGGCGCCACACTCAAAAGGCTTTACTAATAGTCTGGAGTTATCCCCCAAGGCCAACTTAGGCAAAGAACTTGGGGACACATATACCCCCTTGTGAACCACATTTAAGGGCAGGTCCACTGGCTGACCCAGAGATTCATAACTCAACTTGATTACTGGCCGTATCTGTCGGCCAGATCGTCTAGGGGTCTCAGGGAACTCTGATCCTGGCCCTGACTCCACTCCCATGTCAGGGACATTAGCAACGGGAATCCCTTCAAGGGGATCAGGCTCGATACTCATAATGCTATCACGGGCTTGACCTTCTATCCCTGAACCCACCCCACTGAGCTCATCTAGGGGCTGTCTAGTTACTAAAGGGGGACCATCAGGGCATTCAAAATATTCTTCCGGTTCTGGCATATCACTGGCTTGTGCCCCCACCTCACTCTCTTCTTCTGAAAAGTCAGATAACTCAGCCAGGCCAGACAGTTCAACCAAGCCTAAGGACTCAGCCCCTTGAGTTTGTCTGCTACCCCATTCATCTTCTGGAGGCATTTCCTCCAGGGACAAAGTAGAGGGCTCAATTAGCACAGATGGGCCAGCTTCAGTCCCTGAGTTAATAAGGGGATTGCCCCGGAACAATTGACTTAGTTCATAAGAGGGATAGTATTCAACATCATCTTCGCTGTCTTCTGACACTGAGTGTTGACCATCTCCTTCTGTGGGGGGGTTGGACAAGGCTCCCTTGGTGGACTTGTTGAAGGCTCCACGGGCTTGGCTCCTCTCTTAACAACAGATCTAGTCATGGGCCTGGAAGGAGGGGCAGAGGAAGGTTCAGCTTCAATCAAGCTCTGCCCAATTGGCAGCAGATGATTTCTGTGTATGGTCTTCACATCTTTTGAATTGTTTTCAGGCCGCACTTTATACACAGGTAGGTCTGCCAGCTGTCCCACAACAATATGAGGGAGGTGATGCCATCGGTCGGCAATTTTATGTTTGCCATGCAGTCCCAGATTTCTCAACAACACTCTATTCCTTCTCTCAACTCTACTGTTTTCACTTTTTTGTCATATCTCTCCTTGTTGGCCAGATTTCGTTTAGCAGCTATGGTCTGGGCCAGTTAGTAGGCATGATTTAATTGGGCCTTTAATTTCTGTACGTACTGTAGATGGTTTTTCTGCTCGCACCCCATCAGGGGAAACCCCAAAACACACATCCACTGGCAATCTAGCCTCTCTTCCAAATACCAGTCGATTGGGGGAGAACCCTGTGGCATCACTTTTAATACAATTGTAGGCATGAACTAGAGTGCTAATCTGTTGGCTCCATCTCGATTTATCTTTGGATTGTAAGGTGCCCAGCATGTCAAGCAATGTACGATTGAACCTTTCAGGCTGAGGGTCTCCCTGCAGATGGTAGGGGGTGGTTCGTGATTTGCGTACCCCCCACAAAGATAGCATCTCTTTAATCAAGCGACTTTCAAAGTCCCTTCCCTGATCGGAATGAATCCGCTGCGCGGAGCCCCATAGTGGACGAAAAAATTCTCAACAAGTATCTTAGCCATTGTAGTTGCTTTCTGATCCTTGGTCGGGAAAGCCTGTGCATACTGGGTAAAATGATCAGTGACCACCAATATGTTGCTAAAACTTTTCAGATCAGGCTCTAAACTCAGGAAATCAATACGGACCAGTTCCATAGGAGCACTAGTAGTAATGTTGACCAAGGGAGCAGCTCTCTGAGGTAACGCTTTCCTTTGCAAACAACGATCACAGGTCTTGACATACTGTTCCACATCCGCACTAATCTTTGGCTAATAGAATCGAGCCCGTACCAAATCAAGTGTTCGATCTATGCCCAGGTGCCCCATCTGATTATGCAATGACCTTAGAACTAGTTCTCTGAAAGTTGAGGGCAGCACCAGTTGTTGTCGTTGCACCCGGCCCTCCTTACTCACAGTCTCTCTATATAGTAGTTGATTGATCAGCATTAATTTGGGCCCTTCTTTGTATAACAAGGAAGTCTGCCAGTCAGGAGAACACAGTTTGGATACATCCCTTCCATCCCGCAAAACCTCTACGGCCGTTCTTATCATAGGGTCACAGGATTGAGCCTGTTGGAGATCATCATTGTTGAGTTGCGGCAGAGAGCTGGTGTCCCAAGGCACAGAAATGACAGTAGGCGGCAGGTATACAGTTCTCCGGCGGCCCCAAACAATCTACCACGCAGTCCACCGTGTCAGGAGACACCTGTTCTTCCTTATCAAATTTCTGGCACAGGGCTCTTATGTCAGGCTCAGACAACCAGACCCATTCAGTCTGGGACACAGGCCTCCGAGAGAGAGCATCCGCATCTATATGGTTTAAGCCTGCCCTGTATTCTACAGCGTAGTCGTAGGTGGCCAAGGCAGAGAGCCACCTATGCCCAGTGGCATCAATTTGGCTGAGGTTTGTACATAGGTCAGAGGATTGTTATCAGTCTTTACTAATATCTTGGCTCCATACAAATAGTCATGGAACTGATCAACAATGGCCCACTTCAAAGCCAAAAACTCTAATTTGTGCATGGGGTAATTCTTCTCTGACGGCGTCAGACTTCTACTGGCAAACACTACAGGTCTCAGCCCATTCGAGTGCTCCTGGTACAATACAGCCCCCCCGTCCTTGCAGACTGGCATCAGTATGAAGAGTGTAAGGCTTGGCTGGATCAGCATAGGCCAACACGGGTGCGTGGGTGAGTTAATATATGATGTCATGGAAAGCTTCCTCACACTCAGCAGTCCATCGATCCCCAAACATATCATCTGGCTGAAAATACTTCTTTTCTATGTCAGTGTGCACACCTTTCTTATACTTTTTGTGAGTAGGCGGATACCCCTGGGTGAGAGTAAGGAGGGGGCGAATCACTCGTGAATAGTCTCTGACAAACCGCCTATAGTAACCACAAAACCCCAGGAACTGTTGCAGCTCTTTTAAATTTCTAGGTTGAGGCCAAGTGGTCAACACCTCCACCTTGCTAGGGTCAGTCTCTATGCCTTCAGTGGACGCTATGTGGCCCACATATTTCACGGAAGTCTGGAAGAATTGACACTTGTCGATAGACAACTTAAGGCCGAAATCCTCCAACCGATCCAGGACTTTAAATAATCGTTGCTCATGTTCTTCCAATGATCGGCCAAACACTATAACGTCATCTAAATAGACCAAACACTCGAGTAGGTTCATGTCCCCCACAGCTCGTTCCATCAAGTGCTGAAAAGTGGCTGGGGCACCCAAAATTCCTCGAGGCATCCGAATAAACTCATAGAAGCCTAAGGGGCAAATGAAAGCAGTCTTCTCCCGGTTGTCTGGGGCCATCGGGATCTGGTAGTATCCGCTCTGAAGATCCAATACAGAGAACCACTTACTATCATTCAGACAATCCAAGGCGTCTTGTATGCGTGGCATGGTATATTGATCCGGAATGGTCCGCCTAGTCAAAGTACGATAGTCTACACACATCCGAACTGCCCTATTCTTTTTCCTTACTACTACAATGGGGGAGGCATGGGGGCTCCTAGACTCTTGAATTACACCAGCAGCCAACATTTCTTGCAGGTGCCGCCGTACATCATCTATGTCAGCGGGAGCCAGACGTCGGGATCTCTATTGGAAGGGTCTTTCGTCGTGCAATTGAATGTGATGCTCAGCCCCTTGTACACATCCTACATCCCACTCCTTCAGGGAAAAGCCTGGTTCCTCTTGGCAAGCCTCTCACTGACTCTGCACTTCCACTCAGTCGGCAGCGGAGAGTCACCAAAGTCAAACAGATCAGGAGCAACTCTAGCACCCATCCGAGAACTCTTTCTATTGGTAGTACAGCAGTATCCGCACAATGAACGCTAGCCAGGGTGCACCCTCTTCTTATCCAAATCTCTTTATCAGACACATTGTGCACTTGAACCATCACCCTTTTAATGTAAGCATGGGCTCTAGCCAGCAGAATGCTGGGTCTGAGCAACAACCCCTCAGGTAATCCTCCCTCTGCAGGCGCATCCAACATCAACAACTTATTGTTGACATCTGTTTTTAGTCGTATCTCTCCATGCAGAACACATTGCTCATTTGGGGCAAGTACCACGGGGGCCGGATCCTTTTTCCATACCACTCCCACAGGGCCTTCAGGTTCCCCCAAACTATCCTTCTCCTGGGTGGCCCTGACCTTTTGAATCACAGCCAGTATGCTCAAAGCTCGCCCAGTCTGAAATGCTCGCTTCTCTGAGCACAACTGGGCCAATCGTCCAAACATGTGGGCATTTGTTCCAATCAACAAGGGCATCCCATCGTATAGTCCAGTGGGCGGGCAAACTAACACTAAGGTTTCCACTTGCTCATCTATTTCATTTACAGTTGCAGGGAACAATAACCAGACACAGATGTACCCCAAATACGGATAAGCCTTGTCGCTCAACACCCATACATGTAGGCCAGTTAGAGGCTGCAGGGGCACTTCAGATAAGTGTGCTTGGTACCAGTCCTGAAACATGATGGTCACCTGGGAGCCACTGTCCAATACAGCTCTAGTGGGAATTCCATTCACCTGCACCCGGGTCTCCATAGATGGCCCGACCACATCAGACCAGTTGGGGGTAGCAACATTGTTAGCCCGGCGGGCATGGGCCTGAGTCACACAACTTTTCTTGGGGGTCCGAGACTGGGTCTGGCGGTATCGAGCGATCAGTCTGCTGTTAACTTTCCTTAAATTCTCCGGCCTCTGGCAGTCAGGCTGGAAATGCCCATCTTCCCCACAGTGATAACAAAACTTAGGGTCCCGGGGATCACTATTCTGCGGGGGGCCCTGAGGGGAAGGAGAAAGCTCTCTAGGGCTAGGGTTCGGGGCTCTACATGACTCAGGGGCCCCGGGCCGAGTAGGTACACAGTAGACTGCTTTAAGTCCCTCACCAATTCCCGTGAAATTCCTGATCTCAGCCCTCAACTCACCCTCCATGTAGGGGTCAGAGGAAACAACCCGCATCCCCACAGTACCTGGGAAGCCTGGGACCCTCGGACCTCCAGGCAAGCCAGTCTCCTCAGGGTATTAGTCTCGGAGTCCCACTAGGGTTCACGGCCCCACACAGGGTTCCCACCCTCTTCATCAGTCTCCACTTCCCGAATTTCCCTCATCAATTAACAATACTCAGGCGGGGTGGCCCGCCAATCATGCAACTTGAGTTTCAGCAGCGTTACACTAGAGAATCTGGCAGACTTTAAAACATGTTCTAACCAAACCTGATTTAGGGCTGTAGCAGTGATTCCTTTCTATAGGCTTTCTGCAAGGCCCTCTCCACTCTAGTAACAAAAGCGGACAGTTTTTCATTTCTCCACTGCTTAGCAGACCTGAATTTCCATAATAAATCTTCACCAGTCTCTGTACTCCCAAAAACCCCTTCCAAAGCAGAGAGATACTCTGCAGCGGTGGCTTCCGGACGGGTGGCCCAGAAGAATCTAATGGCTTCTAAGGCAGGACCCCGCAGACTCTCCATCAGCCTCTTCCATTTCTCCCCCTCGGAGCATTGCCACTCCTGGACCAAAGGGGTGGCATAGTCCATCCAGGCCTCCAGGTCATCTTCCCCGGAAGGCACTGGTACCGTGCCAGAGAAAAGTTTTAATTTACGGTAGGAATCTAGCTGTATGGAGGGGACTGCCAAGGGCAGAGAAGCCAACACTGAACTCTTGAGTGGGCAAGGGGAGGTGCCCGGGGAACCCCGAGGGGTAGTATCACTGGACAGATTCAAGGCTTGTAGCAACTCCTGGGTAGTCCTCCCCTCCACAGCTAACAATTTAAGCAGTTTATCCTTAAAACTGTTCATTTAAGGAGATCCCCCAAGAGTGACTGACCCACTTCGGATATGGATTAACCTCCACCCCTGAGACGCACCCTCCGGGTAAAGTACAGGAGGTAACTTCTGAGGGTCGATGGCCACACTGCATAGGAGTAGCACCTGCAATGTCTGGTCAAGCAAGTCAGCCATACGCCCTTTCACTTCAACCTTACCCAAACACTTTACCCGTTCTGCAACAGAGACAATATCAGCAGCTGAGGTACCCAAGGGCACATCTAACAATAATACAATCTTCTGGGAATCTAGCTCTTCAGCTTCACCCCAGCCCATCAGTTTGTGGACCATGGTTTTGATGGGTCCCAGCTTAATTTTTTCCAACACATCCCCTTCCATTTTTTCCATCTTTGGGGTATCTCCTACTGAGCCACTAGGGGACGCTGTATCCCAGCGGTGCCTCCAATTTGTAACCCCTAGGGGGCACTACCCTTAGGGCTACTACCCCTGTCTGCCCCCTCTGAGGCAGAGTAAGGGGCCCAGATCCATGGACGGGTGCCTCCACCCAGAGGTCGGGGTTAGTCCAAGTAAGACTACCTCGGTTACAGCCCTCTGGGCTACTGCAACCCCCCTTTTGCCCCACTAGTGACCCACACTGCGGGCCAACAATTCTCTTCATTAATACACTTACCCCACAGCCGATATAGTTCAGCTTACTTCAGAGACCTCCTGTAAAGTAAGATACAGACCCCATGCAGTAACTCATCCAAAGTGTACAAACCAGCCAGGGTATAGTTATAACACAGCAATCTGATTTATTAGAAGGGTAGATAACGGGGGGGGGGGTCAGGTTAATTGGCTTACACTATGACTATGTACTATGGCTCTGTGCACAGGCCTAACCCTACAAGTTACTGTCCCTGGGTACCCAAGCCCTAATGGCTAGTCCAAACATGGCAGCTGGTAGGGGCCCTTTTACACAGAGAAGAAAGAATTGATTTTTACAGTTAGCAATACAGTACTTCCATTTGAATCCACTGTTGAAATTCAGCAGGGAGCTACCCTGTATTAGTACACACAACCTCCAGACAAGATAGGGTCCTCCAACGTCAGCAGGGCTGCTCCTGAACCTCACAGACCTCTTCACACATTTATATGGTAATCTCTGAACAGGCAAAGTCCTTTAATGACAGCAGGATTGACTTGAGCTCACAAGCCTCCTTGCACATTTATATGGTTATCTCAAACAAGGCAAAGTCCTTCACTGGCAGTAGGATTGACTTGAGCTCACAAGCCTCCTCGCATTCTAAACAACATAGATGGGATCCCATCACTATTGGCTAACTTGAGGCTAGACGGGGCAAGGGCACCATGTCCTGAAGGATGGACAATCAACTTGGAAGTACAGAAAAGGCTCAGTTTAGGCAGTGAGCTCTTTGAAAAATAGGTGCCCTTGTGGACAACATTTAAAGGAAGATCTGGGGCGCTAATGAGCGGCTGAAGAGAATAGACGTGCCTTTGCATCGCTCTGTCTCCACGAGTAATTAAAAGTAAAATTAAAGTAAAAAATTGACCTGTTACGAGAAATACTACAGGTGCAGCGTGTGTTGGAAGGAAGAATGGAGGAATATCTGGTGGCAGGAGGCGGGAAAAGCCAGAGACAAGCTGGAAAGACGGGCAAGAAAGCGGCGGCTCCTGCGGCCTCTGTTGTGGGGGAAAGCGCGGGAGTAATCTCACTATCAACAGCTGAAATCGGAGCCCTGGGCCACGAGGTGACGGGCCAAGTGATAGCGGCCTTAGAACCAAGACTGCTTAAGCTTGAGGGCAAGATAGACCTTAAGTTACAAGAAATTCTGGAGCAACAAGCAGTCCACACGAATCGGATTGCAGAGGCTGAGGAGAGAATATCACGTTTGGAAGATGACACAGGGGAAGTACCGAGTCAAGTAATACATCTGCAAAAGGAACTGGAAGGGTTGAAAGATGCGATGGATTATCAGGAAAATTATTACAGAAGGTTGAATTTAAGGCTCAGAGGGTTGCCGGAAGGTGCAGAAAAGGGTGATGTGCTGGGTTTTTGTGCCAAGACTTTGCCAGAGTTGCTGGGATTGCAGCCAAAAAATGGGAAATTTAAATTAGAAAGGGCACATCGCGCGGTAATGCCCAGGCCACCGGGGGGGCACCCCCGCGACAAGTCATTATTCGCTTTCATTCATATCAGGACAGAGAGGCGACCCTCAAAGCATATCGAGAAGCAGGAAGACTGGAATATCAGGCACACGATTATATATCTCTCAGGATTACTCGATGAGGCTATTGCAAAGGAGGAAGGCCTTTAATGGACTGATGGCTCAGTTACGAAATCTTAAAGTAGAGAACTTTATGGTGTACCCAGCGGTTCTGAAAATAAAGCATGAAGGAGCGACCTACTCTTTTTGGGAATTGTGTAAGGCTGAGCAATTCGTTGCAGAGCTGCAGAAGAAGATGAATGGGTGAAACTGGGACCGGAGAAACGCATGGATTTCAGGGGAAGTCATGCAGCATTGGACAGCTTCAGCAGATTATGAGACTCTCAGAGACAAAGGGATGTGATGGGGGAGGTATAGGGGAAATGTGCTCTGCTCTTCTCCACTTCTTCCTCCTTCTAGTAATAAGGGAAGGATGATTATTGGAAAGGTGAAAGGGGGAAATGGGAGGCTATGTCTGACAGAGGGTGGGGGGGGAAGTGGCGCAGAGCATTGAGCAACGGCCAGACCACATGAGGAAGGTTCTACTCGGAGAATTATGTAAAATGGATAATTAAAATTGTGGGAACATGATAGTAAGTAATATGAGGACCTGGGGGGTGAGGGAGATTCGGTGGATACGCCTGGGGTGAGGATCTGGCGGAAAATGTGAGGTGGAAGGGAATTTCAAAGGATCGACAACGCCATATTAGCTGCTACTATGAATGGATGGGAGGTGGGGGTGGAAGGGAGGAGAGGGTTATGGTGTGCATGAAATTGAGATGAATAGGAGTTGAAGGGGGCCTCAATGATTTCTGGGGAATGGCTGCAAGAAATGATCCTAAAGGGAGATCTGATTGATAATCAGCACCTATATGACTTTTTGGTAGGTCTCCTGGTAACCAGCTATTGTAAGGTGTCATAGTTTCATTATGTGACTGAAAGGAACAAGTCGATGAGCTGAGAAATGCTTGTGGGGCAGGGCGGGGGGCACGTGTCTCATAAAGAGTTCGCTTTGGTGGACACTCATGTGGATTTTGCAGTTAGTGTCAAAAAGGGGGAGGGACAGTGGGTTTGGGACAGAATGTGTTCAAAGGAAACCAATGATGAGAATGGAGGGAGGGCAAGAGGGAGGGAAAGGGAAACAGAATCAGAAAAGACTTAATAGAGGGAATATTGTTACTGTGTACATAGTTGAATTGCTTAATTGTTTTCTTCACTGTTTGTTGATAGATGCACTTCATACAAAACAATGGTTAATAGGGGCTTGTGGATGGAAAGATAAAGATGGGGCGGGCAGAGTGGAAGATTGGAAAAGAATACGGGATGGATGTGGGGAACATGTGATATAATTAGATGACTAATAAGCAAGAAATGGTGGTAATTTCTTGGAATGTTAAAGGAATAGCAAACCCGATTAAGCGTACAATGTTACTGACTGCGTTACGAAAAAGGGGGGCACAAATTGCATTACTGCAAGAAACGCACTTGAAAGACGTGGAACACGCAAAGCTGGCACGGAGTTGGGTGGGCAGATGCTTTGCGTCTTCTTACTCATCACGTAAGAGACGGGTGGCCATCCTCGTGCATAGAAGCCTACCATTGGAGATCCATCCTATTGTAAAAGATAATAAGGGTGGTAGATATATATTCTTGGTAGGGAAACTTTATGGGGAGTTAGTTACACTGGGGAATGTGTATGCTCCAGCCCAGTATGATCCACAGTTTTTCCCGTGGCTTTTGGATCTGATTACTAGGGAGCAATTCCCAAACCTAGTTTTGGGAGGAGATTTTAATAGTACTCTAGACCCTGTGTTAGATCACTCAGAGGGTAAGGGACGTGCACCGGAGGCAGTGGTCCAGTGGCGAGTTGGGATATCAGAGTTGGATTTAGTAGATAGTTGGCGAATGACAAATCCGGGGGCCCGGGAATACACGTTTTATTCCAACCCGCATGGAACATGGTCCAGACTAGATTATATTCTGATACCTAGGGCATGGCATGGAAGGGTCATAGATATCTTGCATAGCCCCACTCACATATCGGATCATGCTATGGTAGTGGGTAGATTCCACATGCAGGAGGAGAGATATAAGACCGCAGTGGAAATTTCCTACGATATGCTCCAGCATAAGGACTTTCGAATACCTGAAAACGCAGTGGGAGCTATATAAGGAGACTAATGGGGGGCACAGAAGTAGATGGGGCGGTTTATTGGGATGCAGGAAAAGCCTTTATAAGAGGCTCTATAATAGCATATATGGCCAGAGTTAAGAAGGAGAGACGGGATAAAAGGCAAAGATTAGAAAGGCAGTTAAAAGAATTAGAAAAACGGGTCGCTAGGGGAGAGAGAGGGCAAACAGAGCGTCTATTGATGGTCACGAGAGAGGCATTAAATTCCTTGGTAAGGGGGGAGGCCCGAACCTCTTGGTTTTTCTGTAAAAGACTGGTGTTTGAATAGGCCAATAAACCAGGACCACTGTTAGTGAGATTACTGAAAGGGGGAAGATGCCCGGTTAAGATAACAGGGATTAAAGATAAAGAGGGTAGGGTACAGAGAGTGGAAAGACAGATGAGAGAAAGGTTTTGGGAATTTTATGCCCACCTGTATAAGATGGAGGGGACGAAGGAGAAACGGAGTATGTGGGAGTTTCTGGAAAAGATTAACTTACCTTGTCTTACAGAGGAACAGAGAAAATATTTAGGGCAACCCCTGACAAAGGGGGAAATACTAAAAGCGATTGGAAGGCTTCAGGTGGGGAAGGCGAGTGGGCCGGATGGGTACCCTATAGAATTTTATAAGGCGTTAGTGATCCCAATGGCAGAAACACTAAGTGAGGTCTTTAAGGTGGAGGAGAGGCAGGGGGGGCCGTGTCTCCCAGAGATGTGTTATGATGCCACGATATGCCTGGTTCCAAAAGGGGGTAAGGACCCCTTGGATTGTGCATCATATAGGCCAATTGCATTGCTGAATTGTGACCTGAAGATCCTGGCTAAGGCACTGGCTTTGAGGTTGGAGGGATGCTTGCCACTGTTGGTTCACCCAGACCAGACCGGGTTTATTAAGGGAAGATTTTCGTATCATAATGTACGTAGATTACTTAATGTAATTTGGAAGGTGGGCAGAGAAATGGGGAAAACATATGTTATATCAATGGACGCCGAAAAGGCTTTTGACAGGGTGGAGTGGGAGTACCTCTTTGAGGTTTTAGGCCGGTTTGGTCTAGGTGACCCGTACATATGATGGATTAGGGCAATGTACCGCTCCCCACGGGCCAGTGTCATAGTTAATGGAACTCCTACGGCCCCTTTTAGGTTGGAAAGGGGGACCAGGCAGGGCTGCCCGCTCTCGCCACTATTATTCGCCTTAGCGCTGGAGCCACTGGCGGCAGCGATTAGGCAGAGTCAAGGGGTTCAGGGGGTGAGAGGGATGGACAACACTGAACACAAGGTTACATTACATGCAGATGACATGTTAGTGTTTTTGAGAGAGCCGGGGACCTCCATGCCAGTGCTACTAAAGTTGGTGGAGAGCTTTTCGGAGTTCTCTGGATATAAAATAAATTTGAGCAAATCAGAAATGTTATGCTTCCCTAGGCAGGAAATGGATGATGAGCGATGGGGTATACAATGTAAATCTACAAGTATTAAGTACCTTGGGCTCAATGTGGGAAGAACAATAGGGTCTTTGTATGAATTGAATTATACCCCCTTGATCAAAACAATAGAGTCAGATCTTAGAAGGTGGATGCAGCTGCCAATATCTTGGTTGGGGTGGATAAATGTATTAAAGATGAATGTCCTGCCTAGAATAATGTACCCTATGCAGATGCTGCCTATGCGAATAACTCAGACCAAGGGAAGTTTGGTATGCCTCCCTATCTGCCTTACTGCCTTCCCTGTTTCCCTTAGGGAAGTTTGGTATGCCTCCCTATCTTCATCCTGCTGCATCCCCTTATATTTCCTGAAGGCCAGCCTTTTGGCTCTGACCTTTTCTGCTACTGTTTTTGAGAACCATAGTAGTTTCCTTCTTCTTTTGCACTTCCTTTTCTCTCTAACACAATGGGATGTTGCTTTAAGTATTGCATCCTTAATGCTTGCCCACTTTGCCTGTACCCCCTCACCAGTATTTCTTTTTGCCAGGGCTAGCTTAACTCTGTTGAATGCCATATAATGCCATATAATAACTGACCTCGTAACTTTAGTCTGGGGCCTTCTTTGAATAACTGTGCAGTTCATAAGTCAGTAGAATGTAATTTAGACACATTCTTCCCCGCACACAGGGCATCAAGTGTGGGCTGAATCATGGGGTCGTGGGATTGAGCACATTGAATGCTGTCACTATCAAATTAGGGCAAAGCACTGATATCTAATGCAGAAAATGAGAATAAGAGGCAGGTATGCAAGTATCGGGGGGGCCCCAAACAGTCCACCAGGCAGTCCACAGTGTCTGCAGATAATTGCTCATCTCTGTCAAACTTCTGGCACAATGCTTTAATAGAGGGTTCGGACAGCCTCACCCAATTGTCTTTGGAACTTGGCTGCCGTGAAAGGGCCTCAGCATCAATATGGTTCAGTCCAGGCCGGTATTCAACCGCATAATCGTAAGTTGACAAGGCAGAAAGCCACCGGTGCCCAGTGGTGTCCAACTTGGCTGAAGTCTGTACATACGTTAGAGGACTGTTATCAGTCTTTACTAATATTTTGGCCCCACAGAGGTACCACGGAACTGATGGACTATGGCCCACTTAGAGCGAGGAACTCCAACTTTTGCACAGGATAATTCCACTTGGAAGGTGTCAAGCTGCAACTGGTGAAGGCCACAGGTCTCAGGCCATCCTCATATCCTTGATATAGCACAGTCTCAAGCCCTTTCAGACTGGCATCCGTGTGTAGGACGTATGGTTTGGTGGGATCAACATATGCAAGGACTGGGGTGTAGGCAAGCTGATAGATGAATTTGAAGAATACCACCTCGCCCTCAGGTGTCCAGTGGGTTCCAAAAGGTTCACCTGTTGGAAAATACACCTTGTCTTCTTCTTTGAGGAACTCCTTGTTGTATCTGCGGTTGGTGGGAGGATAGTCTTGGGTAAGATTAAAGAGTGGCCAGATTACCTTTGAATTGTCCTTAATGAATCGGCGATAGTAGCTGCAAAACCCCAGAAAATGCTGCAGCTCTTTCAAGTTGGTGGGCTGGGGCCAGGTGGTCAGGGACTGTACTTTACTGGGGTCTGACTGTATCCCCTCAGCTGACACTATATGTCCCACATATTTTACAGATGCTTGAAAGAACTGGCACTTGTCTATGGATAGCTTGAGGCCAAATTCTTCCACGCGGTCGAGGACTTTAAACAGTCTGGCCTCATGTTCTTCTAGCGTGCGACCAAAAACAATGACATCATCCAAGGAAACTAAACATGCTAGCAGATTCCTGTCTCCTACTGCATGATCCATCGACCTCTGGAAGGTAGCAGGGGCACCCGAAATCCCCTGTGGCATCCTCAGAAATTTATAGAACCCCAAAGGACAGATGAAGGCTGTTTTCTCATGGTCCTCTGGAGCCATCGGGATTTGATAATATACGCTGCGGAGATCTCAAGTACTGAGAACCACTGACTCCCATTCAGGCAGTCCAGGGCATCCTGTATGTGGGGCATAGTGTATTTATCTGGGACGGTCCATTGGTTAAGGGTCCGATAATCCACACACATCCTCACGGACCCATTTTTCTTGTGCACAACTACGATGGGAGATGCGTAGGGATGTCTTGACTCTTACATAATTCTGGCAGTGAGCATCTCCTGTAGGTGCCACCAAACATTGTCTATATCAGTTGGAGCAAGGTGGCAGGACTGCTCTCGGAAAGGTCTGTCATCGCGCAAGTGAATATTGTGGTCAACACCATGGGCGCACCCCACATCCCATTCTTTCAGTGAAAACACTTGGTCTCTCTGGGCAAGTTTCCTACTGATCAAAGTCCCATTCAGCAGACAAGGGGGAATCACCAAAGTCAAATAGGTCTGGGGTCACCTCCTCCTTCTCGACAGAATATTTGTTGCTGGGTAATTCTGCAGTGTCTGCACAGTGTACTGTAGGTAGTGTACGCCCTCTGTTCACTCGGACTTCTCGATCTGACACATTTTGAATCTGAATCATCACTTATCATGCTTAGACATGGGCACGGGCAGGTAGGATACTGGGTTTAACCAATAGCTCCTCTGGCAACGTTCCTTCACCTGGTGCATCCAGCATTAATATTTTATTTTTCACATCTCTTCTAAGACAGACTTCTCCATGAGCAGTATACTGAGTACTGGGTGGCAATATCAAGGAATCAGGGTCCTTCTTCCAGACAATCCCAACGGGCTTATCCTGGTCTTCTGCCACAGACTGCCTCTGCAGGTCATAAGCTTTCTTGATCAGAGCTGGAATTCTCATTGCTTGATCAGTCTGTCGGTCTCGTTTTTCTTGGCACAACTGTGCTAACCTCCCATACACGTGGGCATTGGTTCCAATGAGTAGGGGGACCACATGTAGGCCTTCTAGAGACTGTAATGGCACATCAGATAAGTGTCTGTCATACCAGTCCTGGAATACAATGGTCACTTGCGACCTGCTGTCAAGCACAGCCCGAGCATGGATACCATTGACAGTCACAGTAGTCTCCATTGAAGGGCCCACCAATTTGGACCTGTCTGGAGGGATGGTAGCAGGGACCTGGACAGATGATTTAGCCACAAAGAAGTTTGAGTTAGTATTTCTTGAGCCCTCACTGCGGTCATTTCGGGCACCCCTCAGCCATTGATTTGCTTTTCAGAGCTACCCTTGGAGTCTGTTTACTACTTTTTCTAAGACTTTCTGAGACCAGCATTTTCTCTTCATATGGCCATCCTTTCCACAGTTGTGACATATGATAGAGTCCTGGGTCATCCTTGGAGAGAACATTGCATGAGGGTCTGAAGCAGTAGCAGGGGATCGGGGTCCAATATCTGCTTGCAGCGGTAAAGGTAGTCTTAACAGTTCCTTTAGGGTGGCAATCAATTCTTTGATCTCAGCCTGGGAGCCACCCTCAGTAGAGGATGCCTGTGGGTGCACCCCCAACCCCATGGCAGTCACATTCTGAGAGGGACCGGTGTCTTTGTCTGCGGTGGAGGCCTCCGTAAAGGCACCCATTTGTACTTTTCTGACTTCCTTCAGCAGCTTGTCTCTCCACTGCTTAGCCCATGGTGGAATATCCTTAGTCGTCTCCATTTCAGAGAGGTCTTCCTGTGCCGTGGTCACTCGGGCTGTTCCCACCCCATAATCACAATCCCTTTCTTCATCTTCAACCTCCCTGAGTTCTTTTATCAGGTCACAGTAGTCAGGTGGGTTATCTCTCCTATCCTGAAGCCTTAACTGGATAATCTGCAATTTAGAGTGCTTGGCGTGTTGTAGTATGTGCCCCAGTCTCACACGGTTCAAGTCACTGGCGGCTACCCCACCCTTTCGATAAGCTCTCTGCAGGACCCTCTCTAGGTGAGTAACATACACAGACAAACCTTCCCCTCTCCATTGTTTGGTACCTTTGAGTTGCCACATCAGTCTCCTCTGACTCCATGCTTCTCAAATTGTCTTCGAGTGCAGACAGGTACGTTTGAGCAGACACCTCTGAATTTGTGGAACTCAGAAATCTAATGGCTTCTAGGGCTGGACCCCTCAGACTTTCCATGATCTTTTTTTGCTTCTCGGCCTCTGCACACTGCCACTCAGGTATCATGGGGCAACATAGTTGATCCAGGTCTCCCAGTCATCCTCCCCCTGTAGGGTGGGAAGGGTACCTGAGAACATCCTCAAGTTGCGGCACATGTCATGACTAACTGCAGGCACCGATGTGGGTGCCGGCACAGGTGCAGGCACTGGAGCCGGTACTGGCATGAGCAGGGGTGTGGGAGAAGATACACCCCCAGGCGGCAGGAACAATTCTCTTTTTTTTCTGTTTTTTGTTTTTCTCTTTTTTTTCTCTGTAAACCTTGTATTTTTGTAATGTTTGTTCAACGCTGATGTGGAGCCTTTGAAAATGAGTCCTTGACTCAAAGGTATTAATCTCAAACTGAAATAAGTAAAACAAATAAAATTAAAATTGCTTAAAGTCCTCTATGGTCTTCCCTTCCTCCAGCAACAACTTAGCAAATTTCTCCTCAAAAGACTCAGATAATGGTGGGGGCTCATCCTCCACGGGGGCTTTACTGTCTTTTGTTATCACTCTCCAGGCGGCTGGGACCCCTTCTGAGGCAATAGTCTGTGGCACTTTAGAGCTGTCCACGTGGTAGCTACGCTCTGCCAAGGCCATGAAAGTTTGGGCGATCAAATCAGCCTGTCAACCCACCACCATAACATTTTTTAAACTTTCAGCTTTGGAGAGTGCTCCCTCTACAGTGTCCTTACTGGTACCCAGGGGGATATCCAGTATAAGCAGAGCATTTTGGAGGTCAATCTCCTGTCCAGTACACCAGCCCACCAACTGGTGTACAGCCATTTCTACTGGGGTAGCCATTAATCTTTAACAATAATTCTTGATTTTGGCCACTTGGGGGTGCTAATCCCAGCGATAGCCTCCAAGATGTAACCCCTAGGTGGTGCTATCCCAAGGGCCACTTCCCCTGTCTGCGTGACTAAGTACAGGTTAAGGGGTCTGGGTACTTAAAATGGGTGCCTCCACCCGGAGAACAGGGTTATTGATAGTGTAGCTGACCTGGGTACAGCCCTCTGGGACACTGTAACCCCCCTCTTTCCCCTCTAGTGGCCTAAGCAAAGAACAACAGACACAGTTACAATAACCCCTAATCAGTATACAAATCCCAACTCTGTTTGCATTTGCCGCCAGGGCTGATACTGCCAGTTTGACCATGGAGACCCCCTGCAAAATAAGGTTAGACACAGAAGGTAACAACAGTACAGTGCTTCTTACACAAAATGGAACCACAGACAAGTTAAATGCAAAAAAGAATTAGATCTGATTTATTCAGGGGGAATGAACAAGGGAGGGGCGTATTTGGCTATTTAGTTCTGTAACTGATTCTATCAGGCCATCATGTGTGCACTTTAGAGTCCCTTCACAGTCACACACTCTGGGTACCCAGCTGGAAAAAAGGTGGGCTAGCCTGACACATTGCCCGGGGTAGGCTGGTGTTGCAGCTGGTCGGGGCCCTGTGATGGAAAGAAGGAGCATGCACAACCACACACAATTTGTAATCCAGAGCCTGGAGGTTCAGTCCACGACAAGAAAACAACAACTGAATCAGATGACAACACTTTTGACTTAGCTGATGTTGCAGGGTGCTACGCTGGTGTTTACTCACACTACCCAATACAAAACACAGGAGGGACGAAATGGAGACTGCAGGTTGACAAGCTGGTATGCCAGGAGAAGTAGGGCCCACACGATTCCCACCCTAAACCAGTTCTACTTTTATAGACACAGGATTTTAACTGACAACAGGAACTTCCTGTTTGGGAGCAGGAAGTAAGTGATCACAGAGCCACCAAAGACTCACCATCCTAGAAGGGCAAGAGTAGCTCTCCATCTCCCCCTAGCTGCTGGAGGTCTGACTCTGCGTAAGTAAGGAGACTACTGAGAAATATAGGAACTTATTGTCTCAGAACAGGAAGATCAGGAGATAAAAGGGTGCAGAAGCAGTAAGTAAGTAGGGAGAGAAGAAGAAGAAAAAAAAAGAAATAAACAAACAGAGGAAAGAGGGAAAGAGTAAGTGTTCCAAATAACAGTTAGGGGGCCGGAAAAAAGACATGATGGGAGTGGTGCAGTGCAGTGGCTGTGTAGCAGCAGTTTTCCGGGGATGTTTTGGAGGATGCAGTGTTGTCCCATCTGCAGACACCTCTCTGGGCTGAGGGAGGAGGTTGCTCATCTCCAGGCTGAGTTGGCCAGGATTTGTGGGACCTCCTCTCCCACCCAGGGACCTCCAGGGTCACTGCCATTCCCTCAGAGGTTGCCAAGAAAGAGGAGTGGTTGGACCAGAGTGGGCTCAGGGAGAGTGAGGGTGGTGTAACAGAGGCTCATCCCTCCAGTTGTACCTCTCCACAATTTCTATGCTGTTCTGGAAAAGTGTGGTTCCTCTATGGAGGCACCCACAGTGGAGACCAAGGAGGATGCTGGGAACCTCCACAAAGGAGACCCAAAGGAGGGTGGCATGGGACCCCACAGGGGAAGGAAACAACTCCTGGTGGGGGACTCCATTGTTAGGAAGGTAGAACTGGGGGAGGAAGGGGAGAGGGAAGTAAGGTGCCTGCCTGGCACCATGACTTGGAGAGACGGGGAGCAAATCCTCCGAATCATAGGAGCAGCTGCACAGGGGAGAGAGCTGGATGTCATTGTCCACCTAGGGACAAATGACCTGGCTAAGAAAGGGATCAGAGCAGTGCAAGAGGCATTTGTGGAGATGGGGAGGGACCTTAGACAAATAGCACACACGGTAACCTTCTCGGAGGTGCTGCCTGTCTGTGGCACGGGTGAGGCTAGGGTGCTCCACACCATGGGATTCAATCAGTGGTTGAAAAACTGGTGCGCAGCTCAGGGATTTGGCTTCATTGGAGACTGAGGGTCCACCTAGAGGGATGCAGGCCTACACTGGCATGATGGTCTGCATCTGGCCAGGAGGGGAACCAGGATCCTAGGTGATAGGTTTAAATACTTCATTGACAAGTATTTAAACTAGCCAAGGGAGGGAGGCACTGGAAAGGAGCAGGGAAATCCTAGCCCCCCCCAAAATATCAGGGTACTAAGTGAGGTAGACACCAACATAGAGATGTCAATAGGGAGACGCACAGGGGTAAATGGAGAAAGTGACAAATGCAATAAGGACAGGGATGGGGCAAAAAGGGGTAAGGCCATCAAGAAATGGAGGGTAATGAGTACCAACACCCGTAGTCTGGGCAACAAGCTCCTTGAACTGGTGGCCTTGATGGAAGAGGGATGCCTGGATATTGTAGCAGTTACAGAAACATGGTACACAGAGAACCATGACTGGGATGTTAACATACCAGGGTACACAATCTACAGGAGAGACAGGGAGGGCAGAAGATGGGGAGGGGGGAGTAGTTCTCTACGTAAGGGAAGGGATAAAAGCAATTGAACAAAAGAGCAAACAGGGAGGAGAGGAGGCACTGTGGGTCACCTTAGAGACTGGAAATGGCACCACAGTCCGCATAGGGGTTGTATATAGACCCCCATGTCAGGGGGATGGAAAGGACAAGGATATGATAGAAGGCATACTTAGGATGGCAGAGAAAGGGGAGATACTGTTGATGGGGGACCTTAACATGCCAGATGTTAACTGGAGCACCTTTGCGGCAGCCACATCCAAAAGCAGGGCCATTCTTGATGCCCTTCAGGTGGCATGCCTCAAACAGCTAGTTTTGGAACCCACTCATGAGGGAGCAATCTTAGACCTTGTACTCTCAAATGGGGACAGTGAGAGGATCTCAGATCTAGAAGTGGGTAGCCATTTTGGGAACAAGTGACCACCAAACAGTGTGATTCACGATAAACTCTGCTACAGAGTCAAGCCATACAAAAGTGAGGGTTCTGGACTTCAGGAGGGCTGACTTTGGTAAGATGGGAGAGTGCCTTAGAAAAGTACTAGCAAACAGGCTAGAAGAAGGGGTGGAGCAACAATGGCAAATATCAAAACTGCCATCACAGAGTCAACAAGCCTTTGTGTGAAGCAAATAAACAAATCAAAATGAAAGAAAAAGCCACTATGGTTCTCAAAGAGGTGGCGGTGAAGGTTAGGGAGAAAAATATAGCATTTAGGAAGTATAAGGAAACACAGAAGGAACAGGACAGAGAATTGTACCAGTTAAGGCAGAAGGAAACAGGGAGGGTAGTCAGAATAGCAAAGGCACAAACTGAGGAAAAGATAGCCAACTCGGTTAAGAAGGGGAATAAAACCTTTTATAGGTATATCAGGGAGCGTAGAAAGACAAAGGGAGGGATAGTGAGGCTGAATAGAATGGATGGTGGGTGGGCAGAGAGTGACAGTGATAAAGCAGGGATACTGAATGAATACTTCTGTTCAGTATTCACAAAAGAGGAAGTGGGGGAGGTGCCTAATCCAATTAACAGAAGCACTCTGGAGAGGGGGGTTGATCCCAGTCCTTTCACAGAAGAAAGGGTTCTGAAAGAACTCCTAAAACTGAAGGTGGACAAAGCAATGGGGCCAGATGGAATTCACCCCAGAATTCTAAAAGAATTAATCAGAGAACTAGTGACACCACTGACTACGCTTTTAACAAATCATGGGAGGATGGTGTGGTACCTGAGAACTGGAAGAAGGCGGATGTGATTCCCCTTCACAAAAGTGTGAGCAAGACGGAGGCAGGAAACTACAGACCTGTCAGTTTGACCTCTTTGGTAGGGAAAGTGATGGAATCACTTCTGAAGGAAAGAATTGTTGAGTACCTAGAGGCCAGTGGGGCACAGGACTCAAGGCAGCATGGGTTCAGAGTGGGAAGGTCATGTCAGATGAATCTAATTGATTTCTTTGACTGGATGACCAAAGTAGTAGACCAGGGAGGGGCTGTGGACATGGCCTACCTAGACTTTAGCAAGGCATTTGACACAGTCCCACACAAAAAATTAGTAGTCAAATTAACCAGCTTGGGAGTGGGTCCCAAGGTGGTAGCCTGGGTAAAACATTGGCTGAACAACAGGACACAGAAGGTAATTGTAAATGGAGTCCACTCTGAAGAAAGAGGGGTTACTAGTGGGGTACTGCAGGGTTCAGTACTGGGTCCAGTCCTTTTTAATGTCTTTGTAAGTGACATTGCAGAGGGACTGGAAGGAAAAGTATGCCTCTTTGCAGATGACACACAGATCTGCAACAGGGTTGATACACAGGAGGCGTGGAAAGGATGAGAAAGGACTTGGCAAGGTTGGAGGAATGGTCAGAAGTATGGCAGCTTGGATTCAATGCAAAGAAGTGCAAAGTAATGCACCTGGGAAACAAAAACCAGGGAAGATTACACAAGGGGAGGTAGTAACAACAATAAAAATGGAAAGAGACCTAGGGGTAAACATATCAGATGACCTTAAGGTTGGCAAGCAATGCGAGAAGGCGGTAGAGAGGGCTGGGGGGATACTGGGATGTATAGGAAGAGGTATCACTAGCAGAAAACAGGAAGTTGTTATCCCCCTGTACAGACAGTTGGTGAGACCTTATCTGGAGTACTGCATCCAGTTCTGGAGACCCCATCTCCACAAGGACATAGACAGGATGGAGGCAGTTCAGAGGAGGGCAGCTAAAATGGTGCAGGGTCTGCAAGAGAAGCCATAGAGGAGAGACTAAAAGAGCCTAATATGTATACCCTGAGAAAAGGAGGGAAAGGGGGATATGATAGAAATGTTTAAGTACCTCAGTGGAATCAACAAAGTCCAAGAGGGTAGCATCTTTCAGAAAAAGAGACATGCAAGAACAAGTGGACACAATTTGAAGATAGAGGGGGGATGGCTCAGGGGCAATGTGAGGAAGTATTGTTTCACAGAGAGGGTGGTGGATGCATGGAACAGCCTTCCTGAGGAGGTTGTGGGGTCTAAAACTGTAGGAGAATTCAAAAATGCATGCGACAGACATAAGGCAATTTTTGTGGGGGTTAGAAAGAAACAGGCTGTTGCAATGGTGGAGCTGAGGGGGGCAGGGGAGGCCAGTGACCACCCCGGACCATTTTGGCTCTGAGTTTGCGCCCCCTCGAGCCGTAGGCTAAACTAGTCGAGAGCATGGACCATCTGTGCCAATACGGTCAGAGACGATAAGAAGAACTCCCAAGCTGAAGCAGCTGCCATGGCTCACTCTCCATCCAGTACTCTATTCACAATCTGGTCACCCCCGAACAGCTGGAAAAGCAACTCGGTCACGAGTTCCTTGTTTGTCAACCGAGTTTCTTCCGCAGTCCTTGGCTAACCAATGTAGTCCGCAGACCCGGCTTTAAACAACCAATCAGCATGGGACATTCGAGGGCTCACGGGGCAGCAAGTTTGTTTCATTGTGCTTCCTTTTTTTCCCCCGAGATCTGTAGCTTCAGATACTCACAGGACTGCTCAGGTAGCTTTTTTTGTTCCCAGGAGGAGTATGGCAGATTTCCGTGTTAGTTTTGTTTTTTTATTTAACTGCTGTTGAATGAGTTCACACAAACCTCTAGCAGTACCGGGGGCCTGAGTCGGCGAGTTATGTGATGCAGGGCAAGACTCTAGACGGGACTGGCTAGTGGGTGGTGTCAGTCACCGCCGACACCATTTGGGGGTCACGGCTGACAGCTGGGGATGTCTAAGTTGACAGGAGGTCAAAGTTGACAACAATGGATGGGAGCCTTAGCTGGCAGTACATGGGGTAGTAGCTGAGAACAGTGGGAGGGGCACACAGCTGATAACAATGGTGGAGTAACAGCTGAGAGCGGGAGGGGGGCAAAGCTGACAGAAATGGGAGGCTTACAGCTGACAGAAATGGGATGGTCCCAGCTAACAGTGCTGAGGATCCCAGCAGACAGCGTGGGGAACAGCGCTGGGAATCGCAGCAGACTGCACTGGGTGGAGTGTGAGTGTGTGTGTGTATGTGTTGGGGGTTGCAGCTTGCACAAGGGGTTGGATGTCAGTTGTACTGTACCTAATGGGTGGATATGTTGGGTCAGGGTTGCAGTCAACAGCAGGAAGTTGGGTGAGGTCACAGCAGACAGCAGTTGGGCTGTCGGGGGATTGCAACTGTCAGGGTGTCTTGTGGGGGGGTCATGGTCGATAGCGTGGGGTGTCGTGAACACAGCTAAGAGCAGGGGCTGTCAAGTGTGTGTGTGGGGGAAGTTCCAGCTATCAGCAGGTATACAATTGGGGGTCACAGCCACAGGGGTTTGCTGGGGTCACAGTTAACTGCATGGGTGGAGATATGTGACAACCTGGAGTGTTTTGTTGCAGCTGATGGTTTGTGATGGTGTGTCTGTGTGTGTCTGTGTGTGTGTCTGGACAGGTAGGTCTCAGTCAACAGCTCTATGTGTGTGTGTGTGTGTGCTATCCAGTGTGCTGTGGGTTGGAGTTGGGGGCAGGGAGTTTTATCCAGTATGCTCTACATACAGTAGGGGGTCCATTTGGTAGATACTGACTTTTGGGTGGGTTGTATGGATCAGGGGTTTTGCTAATTGGTGCATTGTGGCTGTAAGGGGAAGGGCAGGAGTCATTGGTATCTGTGATGGAAGTGGCTGTGTGTTGTGGTGGGGAAGGTTAGTGCAGGGATCGTTATTCAGAAATGTTTGCGTAGTATTGACTGTGAAGGAAAAAAACTTTGAGTAGCTGTAGAACAATAGTGCAACATTTTGCATGCAGCAGTGTCTGTAAAGCAACTGTATAACAATTTTGTGTAGCAGTTGATGAAAATTGTCTAGTTTTTTTTTTGGTGGATGTAACATTTACCCTGGTAAGTGTCAGTGTGGCTCAGTTGGTAGTACATCCGCCTATGGGCCAGAAAGTTTTGGGTTCTAGTCCCACACCAGGATTGGGCTCATACCTAACACCCGAGTGCAGTATTAGGGGTGTGCCGTTCTTCGGATGAGATGTTAAACCGAGATCCCTTCTACCCATCTTGGTGCTGTCCTGGTGGGAGTCCTGGGAGTCCAGGTGAAAGTAAAAGAACCCCAGGCACTCTTTGCAAAGAGTAGGGGACTTTCCCGATGTCCTGACCTATATTCCCCTTCCCATGAAAACTGGTTCATGCAATTGTCCAAGGCTGTGTGTGGGTGCTGATGTGCAGTATAGCTACCACTACATGTTCAGTTACTTCACTACCAGTGTAGCATTGCTTGTAAAGCGATTTGGGATACAGTGTGTACGAAAAACACTATATAAATGCTGATTATTCTTCTGGTTTTGGGGGGGGGCAGGAGTAACTCCAAAAAGTGTGTGGGAGCACTGAAAATCTGCACGGGGAAGGTCCCTGATTACCAAAAAAGATCCATGTGAACACAGAAATTTAGGAAAGAAAGATCACCGGCTGATCGTGTTCTTTCCTCCATTAACTCAGTGGGACTACCCTGTTACTCCTTTTTCTGCAAGGTTCTTATCTAGTTTAAGCTGGAAGGCAGAACTCCTGTAGACTGACACCACTTAGAAACACAGAATTTGGTGGCAGAAAAGGACCACTTGGCTCACCCAGTCTACCCAGATGGTCCCTGCCTTGTCTGTCTCTATAGACCCTACCTGCTCTGTGGCGACCCTCTCTCCTCCCTGCCTATTTACTCATATTCCCCTATGCTTATACCATGCATGCCTGAAGCCCCCCTACTGTTTTTGCCTCCAGCACTACCACTGGCAGTCTGTTCCAGGCGTACACCACTCTTTCATTGAAGTAGTTCTACCTGATAGAGGGCCACTGATTTTCCATTTTCAAAAATGGGCAGTTCCATTTTACAGAATCTTAAAATCCTTTTTTTTTCCTCCAAATGAGTGCAAATCGGCATGTTTTGCACTAAAATGTAGGTGTAAAATGGGGGCTGTAGTATTAAAAAAACAGGTTCTCTCATACACCTTTGCAAGAGAAGGAGGAGCGGATTACCTGTTGTACCCCATCTGTGTAACTCTCGTAAAAGTTTAGAACCATGGACCCCGTCATTACAACACTGAATTCCTGTTTTTCCCCTAAAGTACCCTGTATCCTACTAGGGCAAGTACATTCCGAACAGTAAATGATTATGCTATGTAAAAATGGAAGTGCATAACAAAGCTTTTGTTTTCCTTGTACCCCAGTGAACCCTGAAGATCTGAGAAGCCAGAGCCGATAACATTGTTTTTTTTGTTTTAAACTGAAGTTTTGTTCAAGGATGGGCAGCTGGTGATGGGGTAACTCATTTACAGTGGGAATGGGATACAAGCAGTGGATAAGCAGGTACATTTGTACCAACAAACCACAGCTTGGAAGCATTGGGTCACTGAACTATCTGTGACCTGTGTGCTTGTTCCGGGAAAGGGGGGGTAGTACAAATCCTGTAAACTGTGCACTTGTTGGCTAAGAGACTCGTGATTTAATCACCTGACTTACAGTTTCTGTTTAATACTTCCCTGTTATCTCTGGGAAATTGTAAATACACAGGCAAACAAAATCACATTTACATAATCACTGGTCACTGGCGTGGCCAGGAATTTTAGACTTGTGGTGGAGAGATGACAAAACTGCCCCCCCCCCCCCCCACGTAAACACAGGCAGTCTGTGTTTACGGTTCAACAGGAGGTAGTGCCATTTAAAAACAATTGCATGGGTACAGATATATGGACATAAGATAATGAGCCAAAGTTTATACAGTAAACATCATTGGAGGAGTCATAGTGAGCAGGAGTGGCAGTTCCTCTAGCATCAAAGTCCTCGACCTCATCATCACAAATACGTCTTCACTTCCACCCTGTAGACGGGCTCTTGATTCTCCTTTTTTTGCCTAGTGGGTCCTAGAGGCAGTGCATGTGAAGGCTAGCAAATACATGATGTGTACAGTAGTGGACTGATGATCACTCTCGCTTGCTACAATCTTGGTGCCCCCAAAACGACTGACGCCCACGCCCCCCCCCGGCTCCCAAACCTGGCTCCGCCACTGGGCTGTTGGTTAAATAGAATCTGCAGCTTATCCTCTAGGTAGGGAAATGGGCAGACTAGGTGGGCCCAGCGGTCCTTATCTGCCATCAAAGTCTATGTTCCTATTTAACCCCTAGATGGCGCTATCCCAGGGGCTACTACCCCTGCCTGATTTGCCACTAACAGGTTGAGGGGCCTGGATCCGATGGCGGGTGCCTCCACCCAGAGGTCAGGGTTTGCAATAGTTAAACTAACTTGGTCACAGCCTTCTGGGACACTGCAACCCCCCTTTCTTCCCACTAGTGGCCCACACAGTATATCAGAATTACCTTCACAGTATACACTTACCCCCAGGACTGGTTCAGGCACTGGGACCCCCTGTAAAATAAGAAGATACAGTGCAACAATCATAGTACAATACTTTAACGTAGACAAATACCTCAGGCAGTATAACTTTGCTGAGACAAGCAGCTCTGATTTATTTAGGGGGATATAACAAGGACAGGGGGAAATCAGGTTAATTAGCTTATCACTTTACTCATCTACCTATGGCTCTGTGCACAGGCCTATCCCTACCAGTTACTGTCCCTGGGTACCCAAGCCCTAGTGGCTAGTCCAAACCGTGGCAGCTGGTAGGGGCCCTTTCACACAGAGAAAGAAAAAATTAGTTAAACAGTCAGCAGTACAGTAATTCCATTTGGATTCAATGTGGCAATTCAACAGGGAGTGACCCTGAATTAGTACTCACGACCTCCAAACAAGATAGGGTCCTTCAACGTCAGCAGGGCTACTCTTGAGCTCCACGAGACTCCTCACACATTTATATGACAAACTGCAACAGGCAAAAGTCCTTTAATGGCAGCAGGATTCACTTGAGCAACACAAGCCTCCTCACACATTTATATGGTAAAAAGAAAGTACTATACCAGGGAGGCTGCTTCTCTATCCCGATCGCAATTACTGCACAATACCCGGGAGAACACATAGAAGATTCAGTTCCTGACAGACCGAGCGCAATTCAGCAATTTCTCCAGTCTTCTACAGGGTGAGCCTGGTTTCTACTCTTCAGATATCCTTTGATTCTCTTCACAGGACGGATTCAGTCCTAACAAGCAGTTACACAAGCTGCAGACCGGAACTCGGGGCCTTACATGCGTTTCCCGACTAAAACTGCACACCGGAAAAGCACAGGGCTCCTTCCCTCTTCACTGCCAGAGCTCAACTGAAACTCCAGCAGACAAAACTGGGCACTTCCTTTGAGTTCCTCCCAGTTCTTGGCTGGATTGGCTGTCACTCACAATAGACTGCCCCTGTTGGTCCAAAAAGGCGCTGAAGTCCAAACTACATCTCCCAGAGTCACTGCCCATATAATCCTCTTGTGGCTGGTTCAGATTACGAGTCCAAGTTCTGATTCGTCCAAGGCACCATTTTAGAGCTACCTTAACCCACACTGATTGGTCCAGTTCAGCAGTTCAAAACTAGAATGGGGAACTAGGCAAACACAGTTCTGACTGCAAAGAAAGCAGGTTGGACAAACTGTATTTTCATTATTACTCTAAATGATTTCTGGCAAACAGTTACATCTTTCAGATAGGTTCCCTTTGCACTCCTAGTGACTGCAAAAATGGAGTGAATTGGCAGCAGTTCGAGTGGTACTCAAGCAGAGAAACACACAGTCCCCCATACAAACTAATTATGTCTGCAAGCAGACAGCTCTTAAAGAGACAGTACCAGAGGCTCTAAAACACTCACATGAATAAATGGCTACACCAAACACCATTCAGGCTTGGAGCATTCAGTCTTTTGGGAACCCCCATTTGCAGGGGGGTTACACCTATGTTTCTATGAGGTGTCGTTCCTGTTCGAGATGTTGAGCAGGGGCTGATCCCTGGGTGAGTCTCTCGTTCATGATGATCTCAGTGTCTGAAGTAGCTGACTGGGCCTTGGTGGCAGGGCCCAGCCCGGGTGAACGATTCTGATTCAGTCTAGGGAGGCAGTATAGTGCAGTGGTTTAAGGCTCTGAGCTGCAAATCTGGTGCTGTCCAGCAGACCAGACCTGCGTTTGAATCCCACAGCTTCCACTTGCATACCGTGTGACCCTGAGCAAGTCACTTAACTTCCCTGTGCTCCCAGGTCACACCTGTAAAAAAGCTTTCAGCTTAGTGTGCTAGTCCTGGTTAAACAACTAACAAAAAAAAAAAAGTCTGATAGGTGCTGGAGTCAGCTTCCAGCAAGCGTGACATACTTAAGTTTCATTTAATTTAATTTCATTTCATTTTATTTTTGGTAGCCGGGTAAAAAAGCAACTAGGCCACATGGCCCTGTTACAGGCTTGACCTGGTTAGAGTCAAAAACACTCAAAAACATGTTACAAAAGATGAAAATATAATGAAGTGCATAAACACGTACAAGTGGGGCACCAAATCACAACCCACTGACAGCTTACAGCACATTTATAGTAAAGCAAGACACAATACCACAGGTTGGATGACAGTCCAGTTGCAATTTCAGTTTTCCTGAGCAAAACCGTGATCTCTGTGGTGAATGATTTAGCTGTCCTGACAGGACGATCACTTACAGCGAATCTTCGGTCTTCTTCAGGTAAAAGGAGAGTCACAATAAGGTATTTCTGGTCACAAGCCGGTTTAGATTCAGACCGATCAATTTCATTAGCAGATCCCTCAGAAAGGAAGATGAAGCAGGCAGGCCAGACACAGCCTTCCCACCAGTTTCCTGCGCTACCACACAGGAGCAACTGCTCATACGTCTTGAGCAGTTCACTCTCTCCATTCCATACTCAGACTGACTCTCTGCTGCAGGCAACACCGGGACTTCCTTCTGATCCAGAAAGGATTTGGTTGGTTGATTCATCTGTCTGTCAAAGCATGGGTCCCCCTCCAGGTCCATTTAGGTGCCAAAATGAAAAAAAACTACAATTCCTACAGAAATTCACTCCCGTAAGACCCTGGGGATGACTCCATTTTAAGGTCCCTGAAAGGTACTGATTGGTGCAATACAGATATGTCCATGCTGCAAAGAAAGGCAGGTTAGACAAACTATAATACCATTATTATTAGAGCAGCTAATCAGCAAACAATTACCAATTCTAACAGTGCTCCCTCTGCACCATTAGTGATGGCAGGACAGAGCAATGTTACTGCAGCTTGGGTGGGACTCGAGCCTGGAGACACTCGGACCCTACCCAGATTAATTATACAATAAAAAAATAATGTCTCTTAAAGGGACAGGGACGGAGGCTAACAGGGCACTCGCATGCAGGTACTTTTATACCTGTGGAGACGCAGAACACCCACCTGGTAGGGGCATTTAAGCACACCCAAGGAAGACTTTTGAGAACCCCCATTTATAGGGGGTTACAGATGCACTACTTGAAGCAACAGTCCATTGTGTTAGAGAGAAAAGCAAGAGCAAAAGAAGAAGGAAACCACTTTGGTTCTCAAAAACTGTAGCAGAAAAGGTCAGAGCCAAAAGACTGGCATTCAGGAAGTATAAGGGATCGCAGCAGGACAAAGATAGGGAGGCATACCAAACTTCCCTAAGGGAAACACAGAAGGCAGTAAGGCAGGCAAAGTCCAAAACCGAGGAAACACTAGTGCAATCAGTAAAAGAAGGTGACAAGAGTTTCAACAGATACATTAGTGAAAGGAGAAAGTCCAGAGGGGGTATTGCTAAGATCAAAGGGGGTAAGGGGGAGTGTGTGGAGGAGGAGGACCATGTAAAAGCATCTATCCTAAACAGATACTTCTGCTCAGTATTTACTGAGGAGAAGGTAGGGCAGGGCCCACAGCTCAGCACCATGGACACAGGGGGGAGGAAGGTGTGCACTAGTCCCTTCACAAAAGAAAGGGTTCTACAAGAGCTTGCTAAGCTCAGGGTGGACAAGGCAATGGGACCTGATGGCATGCATCCTAGGGTACTAAAGGAGTTAAGGATGGAACCAGCAGAGCCTTTATCAGAACTGTTTAGTGAGTCTCTAAGCACATTAGAGGTCCCAGAAGACTGGAGAAGGGCTCATGTGATCCTGCTCCACAAGAGTAGTAGCAGGGAAAAGGCAGGGAACTACAGACCTGTCAGCCTTGCCTCAGCAGTGGGCAAGATTATGGAGTCACTCCTTAAGGAAAGGAAAGTGCAACACCTGGAATCCATAGCTGCACAGGATCCAAGACAGCATGGGTTTACAATAGGAAGGTCCTGTCAAACTAATCCCTTAGATTTCTTTGACTGGGTAACAAGAGTAGTGGACCAAGGGGGAGCAGTTGATGTCACCTACCTTGACTTCAGCAAAGCTTTTGATACCGTCCAACATAGAAGATTGATCAATTAGCTGGGTAGGCTCGGAGTTGGTCAGAAGTTGGTCAGCTGGGAGGCAAACTGGTTGACAGACAGAAAACAAAGCATGGTGGTAAATGCTATACAGTAAGAAGAGATGTAAGTCATAAGAGGGTACCTCGGGGATCAGTCCTGGGGCCAGTCCTCTTCAATATCTTCATCAGTCACATTGCAGATGGACTGGAGGGTAAGGTTTTTCTGTTTGCAGATGACACCAAGATCTGCAACAGAGTAGATGATCCAGGTGGGGTGGGCAGAATGAGAAGAGATCTGGACAAACTGTCAAAATAGTCGGAAGAGTGACAAATGGGGTTTAACGCAAAGAAGTGCAAGATCATGCACATAGGGAAGAGAAACCCTGAAGTCACCTATAGGTTGGGAGAGGAGTTGCTGGCAATCACAAGGGAGGACAGAGACTTGGGCATCATCACCACCGATGATCTAAGATCATCCAAGCAGACCACTAAAGCAGTAGGTAAGGCTAGTGAGATGTTGGGGTGTATTAGTGGGGGTATCACAAGTTGGAAGAGGGAGGTAATAATCCCTCTTTACAAGACACTGATTAGGCCCCATCTGGAGTACTGTATGCAGTACTGGAGGCCACACCTTCACAAGAACATTAACAAAATAGAGGCAGTCCAGAGAAGGGCAACCAAAATGGTGCAGAGACTGCATCAGAAAACATATGAGGACAGATTAACGGAGCTCAATATGTATACCCTAGAGCAAAGGAGGGAGAGAGGTGATATGATCGAAACATTCAAACATCTTAAAGGTATTAACAAGGTGAAAGAGTCTTACATATTTCAATATAAGAAAAATTGCAGGATAAGAGGACACAGCATGAGATTAAAGGGAGGCTGGCTAAGGGGTAATGTGAGGAAGTTCTTTTTCATAGAACGGGTGGTGGATGCATGGAATGGCCTACCTCAGGAAGTGGTGGATATGAATACAGTGCAGGGCTTCAAACAGGCATGGGATAGGCATAAGGGAGCAATAAAGATGAGTATGAATAGATAGGCCATTGGCAGAGTTCAGGTCTATGGCACACTCATAAGGTAGAAAAAAATTGGGCAGACTGGATGGGCCTTGCGGTTATTATCTGCCATCAACTTCAATGTTTCTATAGGCTCATTCACACTGTGCCTTGCTGCACTGGCCACTTTCAAATCGTTCAAAATATTTTAAAGAAATTGTTAGAAAGCCACATTTACAGTTACACCAGTGTTTTCGGTGCCCTTTTGCTTTCCGGTGATTTAGGTGTTTTTCCAGTCACTGTTGAGTTGGTGGGGACTTGTAGTGATGCTGGTGGTTTGCCTGTTCAGACAGCACAGGAAACCACCTACACCACTCCGCAAACCCAAGAAAATAAGGATCGTGGTGGCAACGGTATACAACGGTACGCAACGGAAACCTGCCTAAATGGGAAGGTTCACACGTTCGCAGAAACACCGATCTGGCTGCTGTGAGCCAGTGACAATGGCTCACAGGTGGTCGTGTGAATGAGCCTTATGTTTCTATGACAATGGTTAGCGGACTGATGGGTGGAAACTTCTTACATATGAGGAGATGCAGCCGCACCTATCAGAGGGCTTTTTCCACCCAGCAACCAGCTAGGAAGAGTCATCATTAGCCTGCTACAGATGCGGAAAAAAACTCAGTCTAAGATATGCGCACTCACTCCATTCCCAGTTAAAAAAAATGCTGTCCTTTCCCCCCTTTATGTCTCTTCCCCACCCATCTCAAACTCACTGGTGGTTGATTGGGAAGTTGTGGTGCAGCAGAGGAGGATAAATCTACCAGCACAAGCAGAAGCAGAAAAAATCTCCCACTCTTTCTTTCTGTGAGCTCTCCAGCCCTCATCCTCCATTTCCATTCCAGGTAAAAAACAAAACAAAAAAACAACGATGCTCTTTCTAAGTTCATGTACATAAAATCTTAACTGGCAGAACATTTTCCAGCCAGTCTGAAGGAACACAAGAAAAAAATGAACGAGCAGGTGAAGTATGTATGAGCAGCTGATCAGTCCAGCAAGTGACAGTGGAAGGAACACTGGATGGGCTTGAAACTGTGACTGCTGTCACAGTCCCCGATCAGATCCCCCAGCAAGCAAAGTGAAAGCACCCTGCTTTTACTGACCCCCCAGCAAGGAAAGTGAAGGCACACTGCTTTTACTGACCCCCCAGCAAGGAAAGTGAAGGCACACTGCTTTTACTGACAGAAAACTGGCAGAAGACTGTTCACTCACTTCATGTTTTTGGCAGAGGGACTTTCTAAATAGTAAGCTTAATGTGGGTTCAACATTTGTGGACTAGCAATAGCAATAGGGAGAGTTGGATATATAGTGCTTGTGCACCTTGTGGTACTTTTTGTGGCTTTACTGTATTCCCACCCTTGAGTAGTAGGCATGTAGGTTGTTAGTCTGTAGGGAATAGAAGGTCGAGGAGCAAGGGTGAGAAAAGTGCCGGAGAAGGAGGAGGAGGAGGAGGAGGGGATGGAGGTGGATGAAAACACTCCCTAAGCAAGGGAGGTGTGCCAGAGGAAGGCTTATGAAGAGGTTGTGGGAGGAGCTATTCCCCACACTGAACCTCAGGCAAGCCCTCGCAATAGATTTTCCCTGTGATTACCTTTCTACTGAATTGCCACCTTTCTTTTTTTCACTTTAGCTTTTTATTGAAATTTGAGTATATAAGAAATCACACATCTTATACAATAGAAGAATATCCCCCATATAAGGTATAAAATATCACTTAAACACAGTGTTTAGGATAAGCATATTGAAGAAGCCTTATATACACGTATTGATAATAAAACACAAACCTAAACAGGTTATAAGTGGAGAGCAGAAGGGTTACAATCAGTAGGTATTATAGAGTCAGAAATGGCAACTGTGTACAAAATAAATGCTAGGGCACGCTATGGCAAGGCATTCAGTAAATTGCAAAAAGTGATAAATGTGGTAATATGAACAATGTTCAGTAATGATGGAGAGGTAAAGATAAAAGAAAAGTGTGCAAGGAAAGAAAGAAGAGAAAAAAACAAGGGAGAATGGAAGGAGAGAGGGAGAAAATAGAGAAGGAGGGAAAAAAGAGGAGATATCTGTGACCAAAGGTTTTGTGAAAACCTAATCTGAGAGCAAAATAAGAAAGAGGGCTAAATATCCCTAAGAATTGGGGTCTAGAAGAACTAGGTTCGATGTACTTGAAGTAATCCTGCCAACATCTGTCATGTACGGTAAATCGGTTATGAGTAACATGAGATAATCAGTCTAGGGAGGAAAACTGAGAAAGGCTTTGAAGAACATCTGAAAGAGAAGCCACTAGAGCTGATTTCCATTTTATAAGAATCAGACGTTTGACCAGAAGAGAAAGTATGTTTAGCCATCTAAAATGTGCATGAGAGAGGAGAGAGCTATTGGGGTTAAGGATACATAGAAGGAATAGCTTGGGGTCAAAAGGTAGTTTTTGTCCTGTTACTCTGGAGACAAATAAATAGACTTTATGCTAGAGCTTATCAATGGGAGCACACGGCCACAATATATGAAGTAGATTCCCTTTGGCCAAATTACAGCACCAGCAGTTATTATTATTTAATAGGCCCATTAGTTGAAGCACAGAGGGGGTTCTATACCAAAGATGTAGGATTTTAGTTTGTACTAAAGAACTACAGGCATCTTTAAAGGTATTATGTGCAAGACACCAACAATTAATCCATTGTGCGTCTGAAATATTGTAGTTAAGAAGAGTACTCCATTTATTTTTGGCCTGTATAGACTGATCAGGTAGATTATCAATAATGTCTTTGTAAATAGAGTTATTCAATTTTACTGATAAATTAGTCCAGAGCGATATGTATCGGTTTAGAAGAGTATGCTTATACACTAAACTAGAGAAAGAGTTATAAGCTGCCCGAATTTGTAAAAACTTCCAGAAGTCCAGTTTAGGAAGTTTCCATGTAGTCTGCAAGTCCGCAAATGATCTGAGAGTGAATGAATTCTGGTCCAAGATATCTCTGAGAAAGAAAATGCCTTTGTTCCACCACGTACAACAGAAAATTGGGTGATCTTCAAGAGTAAGCAGTGGATTGCCCCATAAGGGGGCGTAAAACCAGGGTGTTGGATTGGATTTCAGGAATTTGTGGGTTAGTTTCCAATAAAGAACAGAGGGTGATATAGTTGGGTGAGATTTTAGTTTAGAAGAAATGGGATTAAAAATGAAGGAAGTAGGAACTCCTCCCAGGCGCAATGCAGATTCCATTGCAACCCATAGTGGTAAGGGTTTCTGAAACCATTTAATGGTTTGGGTCATTCAAAAAGCCCAGAAGTAGCCTTTGAACCAGGGGAGTCTGAATCCTCCTTTTTTCCAATGTGATCGAAGTTTGTTGCAGTTAAATCTCGGTGGTTTCCCATCCCAGATAAAGTTGCCTATTAATTTATCAATTTTAGCAAAAAAGGAGGATAGAAAGACTAAAGGAATATTGGCAAAGAGATTAAGAATCTTGGGAGATATGGACATCTTGATGGCTGCGATTTTCCCCATGAACGAGAGATTAAGAAGCTTCCATCTGTCCAGTATTGTTTTGATGTTATCTAGTAAGGGGTTAAAGTTAATGTCCCATAGCTTCCCTAAGTTACTAGTAATTGCGATTCCTAGATATGTTATACCCTGTGGTGACCAACAGAATCCAAGAGGTATGTTCATAAAGGCTTTACAGTGGTCGTTAAGGGGCAGAGTTTGTGATGTACCATAATTCAAAGCAAGGCCAGAAATGTTAGTAAAATTATTAAGCAAATCAACCAACAGGGGCCCAGCCTCATTCAGGTTTTCAAGTAAGATTAAGAGGTCATCTGTGTAGGAAAGAGTCATATCTTGAATTGCCCACAGGTATGCCCATAATGCCAGAAGATTGACGTAAACAAGCAGTCAGGGGCTCCATGGCTAAAATAAACAGGGAAGGTGATAGGGGACAGCCTTGTCTGGTTCCCCTTGCTAGATGAAAGTAAGAGGAAAGGGTGGAATTAGTAAGTAATTTAGCAACAGGGGAATTATATAGTAGTTTGATCCAGGAGCAAGAAGTATGAGTAAGACTGAAATGAGATAAAACTTGATGAAGGTAGTCCCAGTTTAAGGAATCAAAGGCCTTCTTGAAATAAATAGCTATGGCTGCAGCTCCTGTCTTGAGGGTTTAAGCTTTCTGAATTAGGTTAAATAAGGAACGCAGGTGATCAGAACCAGATCTATGTTTAATAAGACTGGCTTGTGAATGATGAGTTAGCTTGGGAATCAAGGATTCAAGTCGAGAAGTTAGTAGTTTAGCAAATATCTTCCCATCCATGTTTAATAAATTAAATCAAATCAAATCAAACGTTATTTATAAAAGGCACCTTTCCAAAACCAAGGCGCCTGTACATAACATAATAAAATCAATAAATAATTAAAACAATATTAAAATTAATCCAAGGCAGCTACAATTAAAAATCATTGTATGCAAGGCTAAAAAGATGTGTTTTTAATGCCCCCTTAAAACTTTGGACAGTCGGGCAATTCCGCACCTGACGAGGTAGAGAATTCTACAGGGTTTGGGCCATAAAACTAAAAGATCTGGCCCCAGAGGTCTTTAAACAAACCCTGGGAATCTCTAGCAATCCCTCGTCAGTGGATCAGAGAGCGGGAAGGACGGTAGGGACAAAGGAGATCTTTCAGGTAGCCAGGTCCCTGATCTTGTAAGGCCTTATAGGTCAGCAAACTGACCTTGAAGGTGATTCGCCAGCATATTGGCAGCCACTGCAGTCCACGGAGCACAGGTGTTATATGACTGGACCTAGAGGAATCAGTCAATAGCCTGGCTGCCACATTCTGCACCAGCTGCAAGCGACGAATATCAACCTCCGGTAGCCCATGATAAAGTGCGTTGCAGTAGTCAAGGCGGGAGGTAACGAAGGTGTGGACCAAAGTAGGAAGATCGTCAGGAGGAACCAGGTGCTTCACCCGGGCGATGTTCCTCAGATGGTAAAAAGAGGCTTTGGCAACTGCCGACACCTGAGATTTCAGTGTCAAACAGTCATCAAACACAACGCTCAGGTTCCGCACCTGGTCTGAGGTAGTTAGCTGAACACCCCCAAGCCATAAATCCGAGGGTGATCCTGCCAACAAACCCACCTCCCGGTGACCTAGGTCCACAACCAACACCTCAGTTTTCTCTGGATTCAACCGCAGCCAAATCACATTCATCCAGTCCTGGATTTTGGCCAGACAGTTGTTAAAGACCGAAAAGGCAGCATCTTGGCGGGCACAAAGGACATGTACAGATGAGTATCACCTGCATAGCAGTGAAAACTCAAACCATACCGCCTAATAATTGCTCCTAACGGCAGCATGTACACCGAAAACAACATGGGCGCCAAAATGGAGCTCTGCGGCACCCCACAGGATAGGGGGAATGATGCTGAGGAAAAAATCCCAGACACCACCCTCTGAGTCCTACCCTTGAGGAAAGATTGAAACCAACTGAGGACTGTACCAGACAGCCCACAGATAAACCGCAAGCACTCCAATAGCACACCATGGTCCACTGTGTCAAATGCTGCAGAGAGATCAAGAAGGACCAAGATGGAACGAGTCCTTCGATCTCTCGCTATTAGAAGGTCATTTAGTACCTGGACAAGAGCTGTCTTTGTACTATGTCTTTTCCTAAATCCAGACTAAAGAGAATCATAGACATTGTGGCTGGTTAAATGATCATCCGACTGCGACGCGACCACCTTCTCAATAACCTTACCCACAAAAGGCAGGTTAGAGACAGGCCTGTAGTTAGCCAGACAATCCAGGTCTAAGGAGGACTTCTTAAGAAGGGGCTGAACCACAGCCTCCTTCAGAGGATTTGGAAAAATCCCCTTCTCCAAAGATCTCCAGACTATCTCAGCAAGGACCGGACTGATTTTATCCTCACAGCCCACTAGGAGATGTGTGGGGCCTGGGTCCAAACCGCAGTTGGTCGGACACAATGATTGGATGACCATCATAATGTCACTGATTGTGGGAAGGCTGAAGTCAGACCACACAAATTGGGTGTCCGACATCACCTGCCGACCATCACAGCTCCCATTAGGGAGGGTCAAGTGGATATCAGACCTGATTGTGGCAACCTTATCTGAAAAGAATTGAGCAAACTCCTCACACCATTCTTGAGAAAAGGTTCTTCTGGGTTGAAGACAGATTGGATTGCACAATCTGTCCACAGTCCGGAAAAGCTGAGCTGGTCCATTCTGTGCAGCAGCAATCTCTCTGGACAGGAATTCTGCCTTTTTACGAGAGATGGCTGATTGAGAAGCCACGTAATGGTCCATCAAACTAAGTTTGTCGCAATCCAGGCCCGATTTCTGCTAGCACCTCTCTAACCTTCGTCTGACTCTCCTCAATTCCCTCAGAGTCTCATCAAACCAAGGAGACCTGGGGCGAAGAGTGAGGGGACGAACATGAACAGGAGCAATGGAATCCAGGGCCCCTACTACCACCTTATTATAGGCAAGTACCAAGTCTCCTGGGTCCCTGCAATCACTCGGTAAACCCGATAGGTCCAGTACTGCCATCAGGCCATCTGGGGAAACACCACTCAAAGGGCGGTACCAGACCATCTCCATAGGGGCTGGCCTACTAGGGGTGGCCTCAAAACTGAACCCAATGGAGTGATGGTCAGACCACCCAACTGGTTCCACCACATAATCGTATATCTCCATCCAGAGTAGGAACACCAAATCCAATGAATGACCACCAATATGGGTCGAGGAGGAAATAACCTGTGTGAAGCCCAGTGAAATCATTAACTGGTGGAAGTCTTGACCAAACTGCGTGAGTTCATCATCGACCCAGGCATTGAAATCCCCCAGAGCCACCCATTTGGGGGATCCCAATGTCAGGTTGACAATGAAGTCTGCGACTTCCCGCAGGAAAACATTCCTGTCATCTGTTGGACAGTAAATGAGACGTATCCTGCACCCCACACCCTCGCCCATGATACATGCAAAGGAGTTGGTAATAAAGAGGTGAGCCTGTAACTTGCGGGGTGAGTGGGGTCTTTTTCTTTCTTAGGGATTAGGGTTATGATTGCTTCAGTGCAAGATGGGGGAAATTTGCCGGTATTGGAAGCTTCTTGATAAACATTAAGAAGAAAGGGACATAAGGTGTCGGAAAACATTTTATAGAAATCGACAGGGAATCCATCACATCCAGGGGATTTGCCGGATTTCAAGGGAGACAAAGCTTTCTGGATTTCCTGAAGTGAGAAGGGTTCATCTAAAGAATTTGTTTCAAGAGTAGGAAGTTGAGGAAGATGTAACAATTAAAGGAACTGTTGAATTTGTAAAGTAGATGGAGGGTTTGTGTTAGAGTATAGTTTTTGATAAAAGGTTTTCATGATATGGTTTATAGAGGAGTTGTCGGAGTGAATTGTACCCTGTTCATTTTTTAGGCTTAGGATATGTCGTTCCATTTGTTGTGCTTTGAGCTGGTAAAAGAAGAGTTTCCCATTTTTATCGCCGTGTTCTCAAAACTTATATTTAGGTTTAAACAAGGCCAGTTCGGTTTAACAAGAAATTAATTCATTTATTTTAACTCTAAGTTGAAGAATTTCAAGACGAAGTTGAGAATCAGGACAGTGCTTCTTAGAGGAAAAGTATAAATTCTCTTTAGCCTTAAGAGATTTTTCCAAATCAGCCAGTTGTTCCCTTACTCTTTTCCTGTGTGCAGCATAACTGATAATTTTCCCTCGAATCGTAGCTTTAAGAGCTTCCCATACAGAGGACATAGAATATTTGGTTGGGGTATTGTGAAAGAGGAAGTCCTGAATTTGTGCTTTGATCATGGGTAAGAAATCAGGATCCTTAAGAAGGAGAGGGTCTAGCCACCAGTAAGAAAATGTAGGTGCTAATGGATGAATCATTAGTTTTTCCATTATTACAGGAGAGGCTAACCAGTAGTTGATTCTACTGTATGTCTTATGTAAAGAGGAGTAAAAAGTAAATTCTCAATCGTGGGAGTGAAGGAGGCACCATACATCAACTAATCCAACATCTTGCATTAGTAGTGAGAGGGCTTTAATACTTCTAGGGTGGGCATCTGTAGTGGGGATACTTCTGTCAATGCTGGCTTCTAAAGCTAAGTGTGACAGGGCTCATATTAGACCCTGTCCCATGTGTGTTATATAGAAGGAAACCAGAAGCAAGGATCCTATTACTGTCTCTACCTCTATCTTTTCTAACTTTTCTAACTTTCTATTAGACTACGCAGTCATTACCTCTACTGTACTAACTCCTAATTTTCTAATTTCTTACTTGCTGGGTTCCCTGCTACATAACAAAGAGATAGTGAAATGATGGCTGAGACAGGCAGCTATGACAGAGTGTGACATCAGCAGACTGACGTAATCAATCACAGTGGTTGGCCTAGCAACAAAACTGGTCACATGCCTGGCAACCAGCAGCTGTGGCTGTAATAATGCTGGTTGTGATGTCATACTAATTGAGACATCATGCTGTCTGTATAATCTGATGTCCTGAACTGAATTGATCAGTCTGTGCCTAAGTCTGTCACAGTCTATGCCTGTGTCTGTCACAGTGTATGCCTGAGTTTGTGTCTGTGTGGAGACTCACCTGCAGCCAGTGAGGAGAAGGAGAGAGAGAGATTTTCAGCAGAGGACAGGCTGCTTATTTCCTGCTGGAGAGATTGATCTGGAGACACTAGATGAGAGATGCTGATGTTCTCCAATTAGGTTATTTGTTTTTGTTTTGTGTACAATAAATCACCACTTGTGTTTTTTCTACAACTTCTCCTGGACTGCTCATGCTTCCTGACCTATAAGCCTCCAAAATATTTTGTGTTAGAGGTATCTGGTTTAGTTACAACTGGTGTCATTCTGAGTCAGAAGCCACACCACATCCAGAAACCTCACCACACTAAGTTAAGATCCCCTCTGAGAATAACTGGTGTATTATCGGTGTTAAAGCATAGAATCTGTTGAGCTAAACTGTGAAAAAAACTTTGGGGAATCAGAGTTGGGTGCATAGACATTAACAAGCAGAAGAGGACCAGAGCTGGTATTCAATTTAACCATCATCCATCTGCCGTCAGTGTCAGAAAGGGAGTTTACAAGGGACCATTTGAGGCTCTTATGAATGAGAATAGCAACTCCTCTTTTTTTTGAAGTATAGGATGATTCGTAGATCTGATCAACCCAATCTTTTTTAAGTCTATGAACATCCTCTGCTAATAATTTTGTTTCTTGAAGGAAAGCAATTTGTGTTTTATGTTTTTTGAGATGTGAAAGAATTTGCATACGCTTACAAGGAGAATTAAGTCCCTTCACATTCCATGTATATAAAAGTATGTCACTCATATTGTCAGTGTTAAAGAAAGAGAATAATCGCTGGAGTGTGAAGGGACAAATAAATGAGGCAGAGGATGATCAGAATACAATATAGAGAGCTTACGTATATGCAGAGAGTGGCAGGAACATTCAAGCCAAGAAAAGTGAAATATATGGTACATGAGCGGCACAAATATCTTATTAAAGTTAGAACAGAGATGGGGAAGGAGAGAAGTCATTAACAACAACAATACTAGTAAGCTAAATAACAAAACTTTTTACGGGTGTGAGGAGATATGAGTTGGCCAACTGGCTAAGAGACTGTCTCACCACACTCTGGGGCATCGATGTAGGGAGGAAACTAGGGAGGACCGGTTATAAATATCAGCCCAAACCTAAGTCTGATCCCAGTAATGTAATAAAGTAAGTATTCCTGATAAGCTAAACTGAAAGGGACTAATACCAAGAAAGGCAGGGGACTGTAATAACCTCAGCTTAATTCTAAGCTAACAGGACAAGGTATAAGGATAAAGCTAAACACCAGAACTTATTTATAAACATTAGTAGTAATAGTACAAGATATACCAGCTCAAAATAACAGTAAATTAAAGAACCATATACGAGATGCCAGTACAGCCTACACATAGAGCAAGGAATTCAGGGAGCCAGGCGTACTGAAAATGAACAAATATAAAAGGAAAAGTACATCATTACCACATTAGAGTAACTCTGAGTACACTTCGCAGCGCAACAGATTAAGTACATGATAAATACAATATTGAGGGGGGAAAAAAAGAAAGGGGAGGCCAATTTAAGCCCTTACGCCCTGAGCCAGACACAAATTGGGATTATATGGGGAGGTATAGGCTTCAGTGATAACTGTGGACAAAGGAGATAGTCATATTAAAGGTCAGCTCCGATTACTCAAAAATTGGCTAAAAAGATGCTATATGGGGTGACTAGGTCTAAAAAACTAGGCCCAGTGAGCTCCAAAACAGGCGGAACCACACAGCAGTGGATCTCTATGATATCTGTAGGTTTCAAGTAAAATAAGGAGCATAAGGAAGATGTAGATTGACAATCCTTTGCAACAGTACACCAAACATAGCCCACCTCTTTGAGTGCTAATGATAGTTTCATATTGTAAACAGGAGGTAGTAAGAATAATGGAGCGTAGGGAAGGAGATAGATTAAACATAGTTGGCAATATTAACTCATTCCTTCCTGATGACGCCATATGGCGTCATAAAAAAACATACCTCTTTTTCCTGATGACGCCATATGGCGTCCTAAATCATATGCTGTAGTGCCTGATGACGCCAATTGGCGTCCAGATCTTTCTCTTGGTGCAGCTCAAGCATTTGTTTACATTTGATGAATTGAGTTGTACCAGCTAATAGTGGACATCATACCCTTACTGATTTTACCTAATATAATATGCGTTCCCATTGGCTATTTTTGAGAAAACAAGCCTTAATACATAAATTAATAAATTTACTATTTTTTGCATGTGCTGTGAAAAATGTATTATGTTTATTCTGCCATTAGTTTGTATTGTAACAACAAATCCTCTTGTTTTAGTGTAACATGTTAAGCTGATCAGGTTGACACTACAATTAATTTCATAACTTATATTTTTTTTTTATTCGAGCAATCCGATTGCCCGTCACCACTTTAGTGTATTTTTTTGTCTTTTGGGGTATTTTTCTGCAACAACATGCTGTCACTGATATCATGATTGTTATAACTATTAGTCCATTTATACCACTAAGTGAGCTGAATATTTCTGTATTTAAAAATCGAGCTCTGTGATTGGTCGGATTGTCTGACATCATCAGTTCTGAATTTAATTGGTATAAAGGGATTGTTTTAGATGCAGGCATCATCCCCTGATGAAGCCTTAGTTGTCGAAGCACCAGGGAACCTGCACACAGATCTTTTGTTGTGCCTGCCACTATTCTATTCAATATGTATGCCTGAAATGTTAGACTAAATCCTTATTTAGCATTCAAGCAAGGGCTCGTATTTTTTTACAACCATCACTGGAGGGAAAGTGGCTTTCTGGGCTCTGCAGTGTACAGTGATTTTTCTTTTTTTATGTTTTTAGTTAGGGGTCGCAGCCCTCACCTACACCTGCCCTAGCTCTGTAGTGCATCACCGTTTGGTCATATTGATCCTCACTGTTGCCATGCTTGCTCTATGCTTATTGTACACGTCACTATTTCCATTAACCAGTCAGAGCGCACACTGGGGTAGGAAGAGCATGGTGACTGGAAACTTAGTTTCAAGATGGAGGTGCTGCGCTCATCCTAAAATACTCACTTCATTTCCGTGCCAAAACCTCGATTTGTAATCTGTATTTACTTTATTTGTTTTTATTTTTATTTATGATAAAAGTTTTCATAGTTGTTACTTTGTTCATTTTGGGATAATTTCTGGTCATCCTGTGTGATCACATCTTATGGATCCGGCTGGCATTCCTGATGGGAGCGAGTGTTTCTTGTGCATGTACTAGGTGAGGTCACATGAATTCAGCACCTTTTGTTACTTTTAAAGAGTTTATGTTCGGATTATGGCTATATTAAAATGTATGTGGCATGTTGCTCCCTGCGTTATGGATGATAAGTGGGTTAGGGTCAGTAGCATGTTTGTCTCATGCTCTGCACTTGAGTTTTCTCCCTAATACACAGTTGCCAATTGTTTAAAATGAAGAAATAATGGTGATGCCGTCAACTTATCTGGCATCAGTCCATCCCCAATCTCTGATGCATTATAAAGGCCAAATCAGTTTTGAATCCCTCACAGTCACTGGTGTTGTCCATCGACTCATATGACTTTGTTCCAGGCTCAACCTTTGATGCACTGTAAAGTATTCTTCAGGTTCAAATCCCTCCACAGCCACTTGTAAGATCTGTCTCCTTATCATGTCTCAGTCGAGCCCCAAACTGTAGTGAACAGTGAAGTGCATTTCAGGTTCTGATCCCTCCACAGCTGATGGTGTTGTCCATCGACTTACCATGCATCAGTCCAGACCAATCCCATAATGCACTGTGAAGTGCATTTGATGTTCAAAACCCTCCACATCGACTGGTGTAGCCCATCAATTCATATGACATCAGTTCAGCCCCAGCCTCTGATGCACTGTAAAGTATTCTTCAGGCTCAGGTCCCTCCACAGCCACTTGTAAAATCTCATGCTCAAATCCCTCCACAGCCACTTGTAAAATATCTCATTATGCATCCATGAGCTCAAACTGTAGTGAACAGTGAAGTGCATTTCAGGTTCAGATCCTTCACAGCCAATGGTGTTGCCCATTGACTGATCTGGTGTCAATCCAGCCCCAACCTCTACTGCACTGTAAAGTGCTGTTCAGGTTCAAATCCTACCAGTGTCACTGATTTAGTCCATCTGTTCATCAGTCTTCAGTCCAACCTTTATCTCTGACACTCTGTGATGTGCATTACTGATATGGATCCCTCAGTCACCATGGTGTAGTCCATTGTGCACATCAAGATTCATTCCAACACTACCCTCAGAGGCACTGTAATGTTCTATTCAAGTTTGAATCACTCCACAACCACTTTAGTCTCTTGTGCTCATAATGCTTCAGACCATCCCTTACCTCTGATGCTCTGTGATGTGATCAGTGCCAGTGTATGACTTATACAGTCCATTCAAATGAAACATAGCACACAGTACACATGTGCACCAATGAGCATCACTCCATGGTGCAGAGCATACCACCTCCTTCCCACCCACACAGTGCGCCATACTGAATGTTGCAACATATCACATATGTATACAGGCAAAGCATGTGACACAGCACATAGTACATAACCTGTACAGGTGCCCATGCCATCACCATGTATGTGTGTCCACAATGTTTCTGCATGGGATATGAACACCATTACCAGGTGCAGGCAGCCCAGCCTGCTTCCCTACAACTGAGTATACCCCAAGGATGGTGCCAATTCATGACACAAAATGACTGCAGTGCCTATAAGCATCATTCCTTGGTATAGGCACACCCACGCCCTTCCCTATGACGCAGTATACCCCAAATTACCAGTGCCTTTTCAGCAATGTCATCATCCTATACGTATACCCGTAATGTATCTCCGGTGTCTGTTAGCACCATTATTACATGCATATAGCCCCTCTCATTTCCCCAGAACACATGAAGTGCATCTGAGCCTGTATTATGAATGCAGGACCCCCCCCACCACCACCACTAACACACAGTGCTTCCTCATACAGTCATTCCCTCACCTTAAACCATCCCATAATACAACCCCCAAAAAATAAACTATGCCAGGAAATTAAATAATACACAGATTTATGTAACATGATGTTTACTGAAAGACTGTGAACCTTTACATGAACAACATCATGTTTCATTTACAGTATGATAAAGCAAAAAGCACAAATAAAATATAGTTTCCTATACTTATCATGGGATTTTATTGCAAAAATAAAATAAAATAGTTTCTTTCAATGAAATTACACATTTTAACTACAGCACATATGCAATTAATCATAGAGAGACCTCCAGCACTAAAAATGTCTCCATTTCCTGTGTCAGCTCACTGACCTACACTGGAAGTGGTCTTCCTAGTTACATCACTTGACCTCACAAAGCACTTCCTGCCTGCATCACTTCCTGATATGTCCTTCTAAGGTAATGTGTAAATTTGTTCTTACTAAACTAGGGGAAAAACAAACAAAAAAATGATTATCAGATTCATAAACTAAAATCAGTGGGTAGGAAGAATTAAACACTGCAAAAATTCCAACCAGTGGAATGGAACAAAAAACTCAAACTGTAATAACATGAGATTCAGATATTGATTTCTGACTAAAAAATGGTAAAAAAAACTTGCAAAAATTTATATTTAGACAATGACAGATGTTTATTGTATATTTTTAACAATTTTAGTCAACAATTTTACAGACATTTAATATTTTGTATGACTAAATAAGCGAGCATAATTATATTTAGATAAAATCATCAGAATTTATTAAAAAATGAAAACAACCTTACACAACATTAAATCCAGTTAAATAGACATTACCCAACCTCACTCATTTTCAAAAACTTTTTGTCCTGAAAAACTTTACTTTTTACAGTTTTAAAATTGGATGTATGGTTTTTAAGATATGTAGGTTTAAGCACAGTGTGTTTGTATGAACACAGGTGTTCTAGCAGCAGGCAGAGGGCACCTGAACATTCTACGTGACAATAGGATAGAATTAATAAAGGACCTGTCATCAGGAGAGAGAGAGAGGGGGTAAATTGCCTTGTAATATATGATAATTCACATATAAAAAAAGAAAAGGCAATAATCAGGATGCATACTGATTGAAGATATGCAACTGAACAGCCAAAAGACTATAAACCTGATGCACTGCTAAATTGAAGAGTAAAAGGCTAGATATAGAGAGCCTGTCTAGTGAGGTAATGTATAAGATCTAACACTAAAATAATGGCTTAAAAAAGCATTGCTGATATACCCAAGTTCCCTTGAAGACCTTTAAGCTGCTCGTTTAAACATTACAACAAAAAGTAAATTGATCGCTCTGCGATGTACAGCCTTTGCTTTCTGCACCCGCTGGGAGTGAAAGCAACCAGGTAGAGTGGGCGGCTAGGCAGAAAAAGTGTACTGGCACTCCCTTTAAATACCCTGGAAGCAAAACCTACCTAGGTATAGCAATTGGGACCATATTACTGACCATATAAACTCATGACACCTTAGATTTATTAGTGGGATTGTGACTGTTGATGTTTTTGTTTTTGGTCTTTGCCTTATGTTTCTTTTTGGGTGGCTCTAAAGATTTGAGGGGGGAACTTGCAGCAACTTCTGCCTATGAAGTATCGGCAGAAATACATCCCTGAGGCACTGGGCCCAAGTTAGATGGATGTTCGTCTGAAATTTGCTGGGAAAAGTGCATGTCGTCCTCCAAGAGAGCAATCTTATTGCTCAAGGGAATAGAGGGGTTGATTTGAAGGTGAGAGGCTGCAGCTTGGGGTGTTTGGGGTAAGACCTCACTAGAACAGCATAAAAGTCTAGAAAAATAATGCCCCGACAGAAGCTTCTCTTGCAGCCGTGTTGAGTGCCTTGGGGTAAAATCAGTTGCCGCGTTGCTGCTTGGGGCTGCGAGTTCTGCAACACCTTTCCCACACTCCCGAACCTTGTTATCCTCCCTCTGTGTGGATACCAGAGCTGTGTTTGGGTTGCCGATTGCTGCTGAACCTCCCAGGGTAAGATTACAGAGAGAAACCTCCAGGTAGTTGGCTAAAACGTCAGGGGTTTCAAAATCCTTGAAGAAAGAGCCTGAAAAAAGGCATAATGTTGCAGGGTAACATAGGGCAAATTTAATGCTTCTTTGGTGGAGGATTTGTTTAAGTGGATTGAAAGCCTTCCTTTTAATGGTTAAATCTTTTGAAAAGTCTCTGTAGATGGAAATATTAAACTCTTGTCACTGAAGTTGACCCGTTTCTCTGTCTCGCTTCGATATTAATTCTGTATGGGAATAGTTCAAGAAGTGAGCAATGATGGGCCTCAGTTGCTGGTCTGATGTTGGCCTGGGACCCAGAGTGCGGTGAGACCACTCAATGATTAATGTTAGGTCAGGGAGGCAGTTTAGGCATTGCAGGCAGCACATGTAATAAAAGCCCAGTAGTGTCACCTAATTCTACACCTTCAGGGAAGCCAAAAAATCGTAAATTGTTGCGACAATTACAATTTTCAATATCATCAGTTTTGGCTTGTACGGATTTAATAGTTCGATCTTGATTGCGGACAGTAGCCTGGAGGTCATGAATAGTAGTGGTGTTACAGGCTGTTGCTTTCTCATTAAACGCAATTTTCTGGCCAAAAGTTTCAAGAATGGTTGCATTCTGTTGGGTGGAGGTTTTTAGATCATTAATCTCAACCATCAGTTTAGAAAACATTCCTTCCACTCTAGCAAGTGAGTTTTGCTGTGCTTGGAGATCTGCCATGATGCTGAAGGATGAGGCCTAGTATGCTGCAGTACAGTGTAGAATAACTGAATATAAGTAGATGATGGGTCAAAATGACTTACAGACTGTGTCAGGCAGTAAGATTACAGGATGGTCACAGGAGGGGTCTCGCCTTACGCTGGGCATGGATATGGTAGCTTGAGAGAAAGCTCTCTTATGAATTGTGATCCTTTGAAATTTTAACTCTAGTGTTTTTATTTCATTTATTCAGTAGATCTAAGGTTGGTCGATAATCGCTCCAAGTTTGGAAGGAGTCGTTTAACTATTTTATGATTTTTTTTTGCTGTTTTAAATCTTAGCGCCTGTGAGTCCCCAGTGATGCCGTCAGCCGACAAAGTCTCACTGGCGTCAGCATCAGGACAGTTTCGGGGCTCTCCCCGAAGGTCACCAGAGGTAAATTCAATGGCTCATGGCAGCAATAAAGAGTTAAAAAATGGAAACAGTAACATGTCTGACATGGCTTCCATTAAAGATAAACTGCACAATATGCATTTGGACATTGGAAGTTTAAAACAAGAAGCAGGGGCTGGGAAAGCTAGAGCAGACATATTTGAAAAAAGGTTCAACACAATTGAAGAAAAATTAGCGTTAATAGAGGAAACACTGTCTAAACTCGAAGACAAATCGGAATTTAGTTTGGGGAAATTGGAGATATTGGAGGCTAAAGTGGATGACTTGGAAAACCGTAGTAAGAGAAATAACATCCGTATTATTGGGATCCCCGAGATGTCAGAAGGAACTGACGTGGTCAGATTTCTACAGGACTATTTACTTTCGCTTTTAAATTATTGTTGGCCATGGCCCCTGGAGATAGAAAGAGCTCATAGAGCTCTGAGACCACTCCCCAAACAAGGTCAAAGACCAAGGCCTGTTATTGTGCATTTCTTATGATTCAGTATCAAGGAAGAAATCCTTTCTCTGGCTAGACAGAAAAAAAAAATCACTTTATTGGGGCCAGGACAGAATTCTATTGTTCAGGATTTCTCCTCGGAAGTTGTTGAGAAACGAAAGGCATACGGGGATATTCGTTATGTGCTTCAACAGTTAAAAGTGCCTTATTACATCAAGTATCCAGCTGCGCCAGTGATTTCGAAGGGAGGAGGTCACATATCTTTAAATGCCTGGAAGAAGCTTGGAATTTTATTAACAGGCCTTGGTTAGAGGCTAATTCTATACTCAAAAACAGAGGTAATAATCAGTATGCTTTCAAAAGTCCCTCAGCTGACAAAATTGGAACTCAGTATGCTAATCATTCCTCCCTAGAACGTCAGCCTCAAGATCCCTCCCCGCAGCACAGCACTCAAGCTATACAAGGTGTCACGGAGCAACATTCTGACTCAAGACAAACATTCATTCCAGTTCTTAAACAAAGCGTAAGACATCCTGCTTCTAAGTCTTCCTTGCTGAAATCCACACCCTGGCCTAATAGAAAGATACAGCCCTTTATCAAAAACAAAACAAGTATGAAGCAAACAGTCATACCCATCTTCAATTCAAAATCAGCAGATTAAACATAGCCCGCCTCAGCCTTCCCTGCTGAATGTTCAAGAGCTTCTCAGAAGCCCATTTAGCCCAGTACAGGACATGTTCAATGAAATGGTTTACTCACCGGATCTTTCTGCATCTGAATTTGAAAAACTTGCGACATGATGACATTGAAGGATGTGTGAGGCTCGGCTGAATATTGCGCTTTGAAGGATGTGTGACCCAGATTAAAACAATATCCGGTGGGTCATTGTTTATGTCACCAGGAAGTTGGGTTCCTTATTTACTTTGTCCTCTCAAGTTTCCTACTTTATAGGACCTTCTTAAACATTCATTATTGTTGCCAAATATATGTTTAATGTGTCTGTTGTTCTTTTTTTTTCCTTTTAAAAAATATAAAGTTATATTATTTTTTGGTTCTGAATAGATCTTGAGGGAGGTCAAAGGGGAGCTATCCCAGAGATCAACTCGGAGGAAAGCTTAAAGTATTGTGTCGTTTTAAATTCTTGGCATGTAATGGAAAAGACCATGGCTAACATGAACAAATGAGTCAGTGTTTGTCCAGAATGGTATGCGTTCTACTTTCATTACATTCATTAAATCATTTAAGCTATAAAAAAGGATAACTTGTTAGGGGACAGAAGGGAAAAAAAAGTTATATTTAGAATGCTAATGCTGGGGTCCCATGACGTGTTTTATCACAATAAAATGGATACAGGATCTGCTGGGTTGTTCTTAATTATTGTGTTGGTACAGCATATGTTTTATTAATATGGGGGGGGGGTGGACTGGTGGATTTTCTTATATCGAGGCTCTTTAAACGCTACACATGATTCCCCAAGGTTACTTCTGATTCTGATTTGTAGACAGCTAAAACAAGGGAAATCTTTATTATTACTCCTTAAGGCTCCTATCCTTTGGCATTCTTGTGCTATACTGGCTATGACACAGCTCTGTACTTTTAAATATGTATTCGCTGCAGCTATGGAAAGGCTGAGTCAGGCAAATGCTGTCAAATGGACTTATTAAGTCATGGCGGGCCTGGCAATCAAACTCATTATTCCTGAGGTGTCTTTATTAAGGTGTTGGATGCCTTCGATACGTTAACACGAGAGGGAAGAGTTGATGCTGTTTTTTCTCATGCTGCTGGGTGATAATTGGATGTGATTAAATTAACAAAACAAATAAAGACAAGAATGAATTGAGATACAAGCTATGGTGGCTTCTACAAGGTTGTATATTTAATTTTTTATTAAATATGGAATGGAGAGGAGTATCTCTACTCCTTGTCTTTGTTATAAACAGACCTTGATAGCTATCTAATTTCTTGATTTAGAATAATAGGGAGGGTAGTTTTTTCTTTTATAATTCACGCAATTTGGTAATATATGCTGGAGACTAACTCATTGACATTAAAAACACTGGGTGGAATCTAAATGTATTATGGCTACAGAATTTCTTCACAGTTCTAACTTAAAGGTGGATCATTCTCAATAAAGCTACCTAAAGGACGTGTTGTTCCATTTTGGTTTACCAGTGGAGTGTGCTCATGTCCTCCCTGCAGTGTAGTGTATGTGTGTGTGTGTTTACGTATTAAAGGTGTGTGACAGAGAATAAGATACTCTCTATCTGTTAGTATTTAACTCTATTTTTAGCTTATTTAGATTGTTATTATATAAGGATTCTTATTGTTTTTCAAGTTTATTTGCTAAGATGGGCACTGTCAACATTGTTTCATAGAATATTCAGGGACTGGGTTCCCTATCAAAAGGTATCATATTTTAAATCATTTAAATAAACATAAAGCAGACATCGCTATGTTCCAAGATACCCATTTTTTGCCAGCTGAAGCTGACAAATTAGCTTGCAGTTGGGTGAATACAGTAGATCACTGTAGTGTTTCCTCCAAAAGGGAGGGGGTGGCTATCCTAATTAGGAAAGGAGTGAATTTTACTAAACATAGTCATCTTACAGATCCTGAAGATAGGTATCAAGTTCTGTTAGGTTCTCTTTATGGGAAAAGGGTAGCCCTTTGTAACATTTGTTCACCAAACAACAGCCAGAAGGATTTCTGTCATTCTTTGGGTTATGTACTGGCAAAGGTGGGAGATTATGAAATTATCTTGGGTGGGGTGATTTTAATGAAGTAATGGATCCAGTTTTGGATAGGTCATTACTTAGAAATTCAGGTAACTTGTCTGCCACACAAAGAAGTTTACATGGTATGCTAAATGGTTTGGGCCTACTAGATGTATGTCGAGTGGCTCATCTGACTGGGAGAGATTTCTCTTTTCTGTCAGCTAGGTATGGATTATTTAGTCACATAGATTATTTGTTCATGTCCATGGCCTTACGCAATAAAGTGACATATGTGAACTATGAAAACCTTTTGATATCTGATCAGTCTTCTGAAAGGGTCAGTGTTTTTTGACAACGATACTAATAAATCCACTAGCTGGAAATTTAATACAGCCTTATTACAAGAGAGTAACCTTAGAAGCTGGTTACAGGAGGAGCCATTACCTTACTTTAAAATTAACTGTAATGGGAAGTCTCTCCTAAGATTATATGGGACACATACAAGGCTTCTGTAAGAGGAAGAATTATCAGTTATGCTTTCAGAAAGAAAAAAGAAAGGAATTTAGATATAAAACAAAAGTAAGAAAACTTAAACAGATTGCTTACAGATATGAAACAAAATTCCCAATGTGGAAAAGAAGAGCTCTTCAAAATTACTGAGCTAAAATATGAAATAAATAAAATGTACTCAGCAAAGATAGATTGTGCTTTATTCAGGGTTAAACAAAGATATTGTGAGTCTGGGGATAAGGTGGGCAAGCTACTCTCATACTGCTTAAGGAAGGAGCAAAACCAGAATAATATTAAAGGAATAAGAGATACAAAAGGTGTGGTAACACACAATACCAAAGAAATTAATACATGTTTCAGAACTTTTTATGAAAATTTATATAAATCGCACGGTCCCATCAAAGTAGAGTCCATTCAGGACTTTCTAAGCAGGGCCCAGATGCCCTCCTTGTCATCCAATGATAAGCTTATCCTAGACAGGCCTATCAAGGTCCAAGAAATAAATGAAGTCATAGCTGGGGCACGTAAAGGTAAAACACCAGGCCCAGATGGGCTCCCGGGTGAGTTCTATAAATATTTACATACTTCTATCACACCTCATCCTTTACAAGCCTTTCAGGGTGCTTTTTCTGAAGAAAGACAGCCAGATTCAATGAATGAGGCCTTTATATGTCTGTTACTAAAAAAGGAAAAGATGACTCCAATTGTGGAAACTACAGGCTGATATCTCTTCTAAATTTTGATGATAAAATACTGGCAATGATTTTAGCTGACAGTATTTCTACTGTGCTTAATACATTAATTGGGAAAGAGCAAGTGGGATTTATGAAAGGCAAGCAAGCAGCAGATAATTTCCGTAGATTATTTTCAACTATCTGGGCAGTGCAGTCTTCTGGAAAGGGCAGTACCGCAGCATTAGCCATTTCCCTTGATATTAAAATGGCATTTGATTCTTTGGGATGGGGATATCTTTATAAAGTGTGAGAAACTAGTAATTTGGGGCCTAATATTACAAAATGGATCCTCACTTTGTATGCCACACTTAGAACATCTATAATTACGAATGGGTTTCGTGCTACAGCTTTTCCCCTTCATAGGGGTTCAAGACAAGGTTGCCCACTATCCCCCTCTTTTATTTGTTCTTGCCATTGAACCTTTCATTAAAAGGATTATGCTGTCTCTTCCAGAATACATGGTGTCCAAATGGGGTCATATACTAAAGTATTCACATTTGCGGATGATATTTTACTAACACTTACTCAACCCTCATTCTCTTTCCGTGATGTCCCGAGTTTGTTGAAGGAGTTTGGAAACATTTCTGGCCTTTCTGTTAACTGGACTAAGTCAGAAGGTTTGTTATTAAGTCCCCTCACTAACGAGGTAAGTAAATTGAAAAAAGAATGGGGTATTTCACGGCCAATGAGCTAATATATTTAGGCATCAGTATATATATGATTCAGTTGCCAAAATTCTTCAGCATAATATGTCAAGAATTTTGAATGATATCAAAGCTGAGGTAGACAGATGGGGGAAATTATGTTTTATCTTTATGGGGAAAAATTACTTCTATTAAGATGATTTTAGCTCCAAAAGTTTTTTATTTTATGAATAATTTTCCAGCCAATATAGCTATTGATTGGTTTATGAAGATTGAAAGAATACTTTCTTCTTTTCTTTGGGATGGGAAACTGCCTAGGCTTTTTAAGCTTAAATTAAGGACACCAGTAAAGGCTAGAAGATTGGCTCTCACATGGTGGCAAGGATATTTTTGGGCCTATAAATTGAAACAGGTAGCAAATTGGTTCCGACCACAAGAAAGTTGTAATATACCACTATGGTTAACAGTTGAAAAAAGTATTTCTGCTCCTCTTAGTCTCACGGACTTGTTGTATATACCTCTGCCCAAATATCTAAAAAAAACATTCAACTCTTCAAATTTCTATATCTGCATGCAGAAAGTTCAATAAACTTACAAAAGTTGAACATGTCCCATTGCAATTTATGCCCTTATAGAACTATAGAGGAATATCTTCTGATGGGAAAAGTCTTAAAGATATTGGATGGGCTTCCAAGGGTATTAAAACAATTGGTGCTCTATTAGATTGTTCAAAATATAATGTTTTCCTTTGAAGAACTGAGAAAAAAATATAAACTGAATAGATTTGAATTCTGTTATTATTTACAGTTAAGGAACCTTCTAGCTAAAAATACAGACCCCCTTCTCAGGGGGAGGAAATGGACAAGGAAATGATAGAAAGTATACTTAGAATGGCAGAAAAAGGGGAGATATTGCTGATGGGTGATCTGAATATGCCAGATGTTAACTGGAGTGCAGTTGCAGCTGCCACTTCGAAGAGTGCAGTTATTCTAGATGCCCTACAGGGGGCATGCCTTAGACAACTAGTACTGGAGCCCACTCAAGAAGGAGCAATATTAGACTTGATTCTCTCAAATGGAGATGGAGAGAGGATCACAGATGTAAAGTGGGTAGCCACCTGGGAACTAGCGACCATCGAACAGTATGGTTCACAATAAACACAACAATAGAGTCAAGCCATACAAAGACAAAAGTACTGGACTTAGGAGGGCTGACTTTGCCAAAATGGGTGAGTGCCTAAGGAATGCACTAGCAAATGGGCAGGAAGGAGGGTGGAAGAACAATGGGAATAATAAAAACTGCCATCACAGAGGTAATGAGCCTTTGTGTGAAGCAAATAAACAAAACAAGACGATGTAAGAAACCACTATGGTTCTCAAAGGAAGTGGCAGTGAAGGTTCAAGAGAAAGAAAGCATTCAGGAAGTACAAGGAATCACAGAAGGAGCAGGACAGAGAACTGTATCAGTTAAAGCAAAGAGGCTGGGAAGGCAGTCAGAATAGCAAAGGCCCAAACCGAGGAAAAGATAGCCAACTCAGTTAAGAAGGGATAAAACCTTTATAGGTACATCAGGAGTGAAGGAAGACCAAGAGAGGGATAGTAAGGCTTAAAAAGGGAGGAGGGTGGGCAGGGAGACTGTGAAAGGCAGAGATACTAAACAAATATTTTTGCTCAGTATTTACAAATGAAGAGGGGAGGTGCATAAAACAAACAGTAGAAACACTCTGGATACAGAAGTTGATACCAGCCCATTTAGAAAGAAAGGGTTCTGAAAGAACTCTTAAAACTGAAGGTGGACAAAGCAGTGAGCCTGATGGATTCATCCCAGAATTCTAAAAGAGCTAAGGTAGAACTAGTGGCACCACTGACTACCCTTTTAACAAATCATGGGAGGATGGGGTGGTACCGAGGACTGGAGGAGGGTAGATGTGATTCCCCTTCACAAAAGTGGGAGCAAGGCAGAAGCAGGAAACTACAGACTTGTTAGTTTAACCTCAGTGATAGGAAAATGATGGAATCACTTCTGAAGGAAAGAATTGCCGAGTATCTAGAGGCCAGAGGGGCACAGGACCCTAGGCAGCATGGATTCACAGCGGGAAGGTCATGCCAGATGAATCTGATAGATTTCTTTGACTGGGTGACCAAAGTAGTAGATCAGGGAGGGCTGTGGACATGGCCTACCTAGACTTGCAAGGCATTTGACACAGTCTCACACAAAGATTAATATACAAATTAGCCAGCCTGGGAGTGGGTCCCAAGATGACAGCCTGGGTAAAGGAATTGGCTGAAGAATAGGACACAGAGAGTAATAGTAATGGAGTCTACTCAGAAGAAAGGAGGGTTACTAGTGGGGTACCATAAGTTCAGTATTAGGACCGGTCCTCTTCAATGATTTATAAGCGACATTGCGGAAGGACTGGAAGGAAAAGTATCTCTTTGCAGATGACACAAAGATCTGCAACAGAGTTGATGCACAGGGTGGGGTGGAAAGGATGAGAAGGGACTTGGCAAGGTTAGAGGAATGGTCAAATGTATGGCAGCTTAGATTCAGTGCTAGAAGTGCAAGGTAATGCACCGGGAAACAAAACCCAGGGAAGAGTACACAATGGGGGTGAGATACTAACAACAACAAAATGGAAAGGGACCTGGGGTAGTCATATCAGATGACCTAAAGGTGGGCAAGCAATGTGAGAGGGCAGCAAGGAGGGCTGGGGGATACTGGGATGCACAGGGAGAGGCATCACCAGTAGAAAACAGGAAGTTATTATCCCTCTGTACAGACAGCTGGTGAGACCCCATCTGGAGTACTGTGTGCAGTTCTGGAGACCCAATCTCCGCAAAGACATAGACAGGATGGAAGCTGTCCAGAGGAGGCAACTAAAATGGTGCAGGGTCTGCACCGGAAGACATGAAGAGAGACTTAAGGAGCTTAATATGTATAGCCTCGAGGAAAGGAGGGAGAGGGGGGACATGATAGAAACGATCAAGTACCTCAAGCGAATCAACAAAGTCCAAGAGGGTAGCATCTTTCAAAAAAAGAGGTGTGCAAGAACAAGAGGGCACAATTTGAAGAGAGGGGCGGCTCAGAGGTAATTTAGGGAAGTATTTTTCACAAGAGGGTTGTATGGATGCATGGACGGCCTTCCGGGAGGAAGGTTGTGGGTAAAATCAGTGGTGGAATTCAAGCATGCATGGGACAGTCATAAGGCAATTCTAGGGGGTGGGGGTAGGAAGAAGTAGGCTGCTGGCTAACTAGGATCTGCAGCTTATCCAGTAGGTAGGGAAATGGGCAGACTGGGTGGGCCAAGCGGTCCTTATCTGCCGTCAAATTCTATGTTTCTATGTATCCTTGACAAGGATTATTCTCTTAAAGTACCTAAGGCACGGGATTCTTTCTTTAAAGTGGCCCATCTTCCTAAGGGATTTAGTCTTTTGTATAAGATCTTAAATGATGATGGACCGCACATATCAGATTCTGCTCGAAATAAATGGCAAAATGATTTAGGGTTGTAATATCTGAGGAAGTTTGGGGGAAATCTTGGACTAACGCAAATAAATGCTACAGAGAAGTGCAAGGAAAATGGATTCAGTTTAAAATTCTCCATTATTATTATTGTTCTCCAGAGCAGCTGTTTCAACTAGGGCTTGCTACAAGCAATAATTGCTGGAGATGTGGGGAAGGAAAGGCAGGGCTGGGGCATGTGTTATGGAACTGTAGTGGAATTTTGGCCACTTGGAAGCAGATACATTCTATATGTCAAATAATTCTGAAAATGGCTTTGCCTTTCTGCCCACTGCTGTTTATTTTTGGGGATACATTCAATATCCAGGGGGTAATTTGCAGACCAAATATTGGATCTTAGCAGCAGCTCTTGCTTATAAAAGACTTATAATGAAGGATTGGAAAGAGGTATGGACCCCCTTGTTAAAGCAATGGATAGATGCTTTAGGAGAAACAGCGAATAATGAAAGAATAAATTACTTACTGATAGACAAAAGTGAACTCTTTAATACTGTATGGAAACCTTTTTTAACTTATTGCTTAAGTTAAAAATTGGATTCTAGTATTAATACCACAAGTGCCCAGTATTTTGTGCTTCATTTTAAATATAAGGCTTTAAGTTTAAGATATTGCTAAGCATGTTTTTAAGAGTGTGTACGTTGTTTTTATGCTAGTATACTTAAGTAATCATATATATAGAATGTTTTTGGTATTCTTACTGTATTTATTTATTTGTATTAATTTTACTTGTGTTTCTATTGGAAAAATCAACTTTTAATTGGAAAAACAAAAGGATGGTCACAGGAGCTGGGACCAAAGAAAGGTCTGGTGAAGGCTGGATGAAGTTAGATTGCAGTCATTCCTGCAGAGATTCTGAATTATGCTGCCATCTTCTACCTTGTCAGGCCACGCTCCCCCCTTTCCACCTTTCTAAAGGATTGCTTTTCTTCTTTTATCAGAGTAGAATATCCTGCCATGTTGCTGTTCTGATTCCGCTACCACTCTCACTTCAGCTAATGTAAGTTTTATTTTTTTCAGAATAGCATCAATGTGACAACTTGTTCAAATGTGGGATTAAAATATTCATCATTTATATCGGTGTAATCGGAAATCATCCTGTTCGTCAGATTATTCTGTTCTCGACTGCTCATGTGCATTGTGATAATGGATAGGTAGTTACAAGCACTGGGGGTAGGACAGTGTCAGTGCATTTTTCTGTCCTGAGAATAACTTTGACAAACTTACAATAGTCTCTGTGTCTTGCTCTCACCAGTCTCCAGGTGTTGAACTCCAAGTATCTGGTTCTATCATTAAGTTATGGGGCTACTGAATCTATTTGCCGACCCCAAAAATTAAAAATAAAAATAAAAAAAATAGAATCGTGTTTAGGTTGGAGTACACCCCCAGTATTCTGATAAAGGAGACTCTGGCTGTATCATTAAATTATATTGTAAGGGCTACAGAACTGATTTACTGACCCAACACACTAAAAATGAAAAAAAAAATAGAATTAACGTGTTTAAGTTGGAGTGGATCCTTGGAATTCTAAAAAAGCAGTCTCTGACTCTATTTATTTGCTGACCCAAACACAACACCAAAAAGAATTAGAATCAGAGTTAGATCGGAGTGGACCCTCGTAGTTCTGAGAAAGTGTGTACCTCTTTCAGGCTGTCAATATTGTGCATGGGTCTTTTATTTGCAAGGCTGATTTCCTTGTCTGCACATATTTATTTATTATAGGCACAGTGACTACCTGACAGCTGAACTTAATCATACATCTTTTGTGTTATCTTCGGTAGCCATCTGGTAATGCTAACTCCTTACCTTTCATTGGAACTAAATAGGAAACCTGCATGAATTTTACCTCCCTGTGGGCATACCAGGGAAGCAATCGGGAAGGGAAGGGAAGGGGGGTTGTAAATGGCAGTGGTAGGACTGTGTGGGTACACTTTGGAAGCAACTGGGGAGGTTGGTGGGATAAAAGGGAGTGGTGGGACTGTGCAGTCACACTGTGGAAGCAATTGGGGAGGTGGGGAGCTAAATGGCAGTGGTGGGACTGTGCAGTCACTGTGGAAGCAATTGGGGAGGTGGGGGGCTAAATGGCAGTGGTGGGACTATGCAGGCACACTCTGGAAGCAATTGGGGATGTGGGAGGATAAATTGGAGTGGTGGGACTGTGCATGCACATTGTGGAAGTGACTGGAGAGGTGGTGGGATAAATGCAGTGGTAGGACTGCACAGGCATACAGTGGAAGTGATTGGGAGGGTGGGGGATAAATGGCAGTGATGGGACTGTGTAGGCACTCTGAGGAAGCGATTGGGGAGGTGGGGGGCTAAATGGCAGTGGTCGGACTGTGCAGGCACACCATGGAAGTGATTGGGAAGGCGGAGGGGATAAATGGCAGTGGTGGGACTGTGGAGGCACACTGAGGAAGTGATCGGGGAGGTGGGAGGATAAATGGCAGTGGTGGGATTGTGCAAGCACACTGTGGAAGCAACTGGGAAGATGGGGGAATGAATGGCAGTGGTGGGACTGTGCAGGCACACTGTGGAAGTGACCAGGAAAGTGGGGGGATAAACGGCTATGGTGGGAGTGTGCACACACACTGAGTAAGTGATTGGTAAGGTGGGGGGATAAATGGCAGTGGTGGGACTGTGCAGGCACACTGTGGAAACAATTGGGGAGGTAGGGGAATTAATGGCAGTGGTGGGACTGTACAGGCACACTGTGAAAGTGATCAGGAAGGTGGGGGGATAAATGGCAGTGGTGGGACTGTGCAGGCACACCGTAGAAGTAATCAGGGAGATGTTGCATACACAGCAGTGGTGGGACTGTGCAGGCACACTGTAGAAATGATCAGGGAGGTGGGAGGATATATTGCAGTGGTGGGACTGTGCAGGCACACTGTGGAAGATGATCGGGGAGATGGGAGATGATATGGCAGTGGTGGGCCTGTGCAGGCACACTGGAAGTGACTGGAAGGTGTGGAGATAATTGCAGTGGTGGGATTGAACAGGTACACCATGGAAGTGATTTGAAAGGGTGGGATAAATGGCAGTGGTGGGACTGTGCAGGCACACTGAATAAATGTCAGGGAGGTGGGAGGATATATGGCAGTGGTGGGCCTGTGCAGGCACACTGAATAAAGTCAGGGAGGTGGGAGGATATATGGCAGTGGTGGGCCTGTGCAGGCACACTGAATAAATGTCAGGGAGGTGGGAGGATATATGGCAGTGGTGGGCCTGTGCAGGCACACTGAATAAGTGTCGGGGAGGTGGGAGGATATATGGCAGTGGTGGGCCTGTGCAGGCACACTGAATAAATGTGGGGAGGTGGGAGGATATATGGCAGTGGTGGGCCTGTGCACACTGAATAAATGTCAGGGAGGTGGGAGGATATATGGCAGTGGTGGGCCTGTGCAGGCACACTGAATAAATAGTCGGGAGGTGGGAGGATATATGGCAGTGGTGGGCCTGTGCAGGCACACTGAATAAATGTCGGGGAGGTGGGAGGATATATGGCAGTGGTGGGCCTGTGCAGGCACACTGAATAAATGTCGGGAGGTGGGAGGATATATGGCAGTGGTGGGCCTGTGCAGGCACACTGAATAAATGTCGGGAGGGTGGGAGGATATATGGCAGTGGTGGGCCTGTGCAGGCACACTGAATAAATGTCGGGAGGTGGGAGGATATATGGCAGTGGTGGGCCTGTGCAGGCACACTGAATAAATGTCGGGGAGGTGGGAGGATATATGGCAGTGGTGGGCCTGTGCAGGCACACTGAATAATGTCGGGGAGGTGGGAGGATATGGCAGTGGTGGGCCTGTGCAGGCACACTGAATAAATAGTCGGGGAGGTGGGAGGATATATGGCAGTGGTGGGCCTGTGCAGGCACACTGAATAAATGTCGGGAGGTGGGAGGATATATGGCAGTGGTGGGCCTGTGCAGGCACACTGAATAGAATGTCGGGGAGGTGGGAGGATATATGGCAGTGGTGGGCCTGTGCAGGCACACTGAATAAATGTCGGGGAGGTGGGAGGATATATGGCAGTGGTGGGCCTGTGCAGGCACATGAATAAATAGTCGGGAGGGTGGGAGGATATATGGCAGTGGTGGGCCTGTGCAGGCACACTGAATAAATAATCAGGGAGGTGGGAGGATATATGGCAGTGGTGGGCCTGTGCAGGCACACTGAATAAATGTCGGGAGGTGGGAGGATATGGCAGTGGTGGGCCTGTGCAGGCACACTGAATAAATGTCGAGGAGGTGGGAGGATATATGGCAGTGGTGGGCCTGTGCAGGCACACTGAATAAATGTCGGGGAGGTGGGAGGATATATGGCAGTGGTGGGCCTGTGCAGGCACACTGAATAAAAGTAGGGAGGTGGGAGGATATATGGCAGTGGTGGGCCTGTGCAGGCACACTGAATAAATAATGGGAGGTGGGAGGATATATGGCAGTGGTGGGACTGTGCAGGCACACTGAATAAATGTCGGGAGGTGGGAGGATATATGGCAGTGGTGGGCCTGTGCAGGCACACTGAATAAATGTCGGGAGGTGGGAGGATATGGCAGTGGTGGGCCTGTGCAGGCACACTGAATAATGTCAGGGAGGGTGGGATATATGGCAGTGGTGGGCCTGTGCAGGCACACTGAATAATGTCAGGGAGGTGGGAGGATATATGGCAGTGGTGGGCCTGTGCAGGCACACTGAATAAATGTCGGGGAGGTGGGAGGATATATGGCAGTGGTGGGCCTGTGCAGGCACACTGAATAAATGTCAGGGGAGGTGGGAGGATATATGGCAGTGGTGGGCCTGTGCAGGCACACTGAATAAATGTCAGGGGAGGTGGGAGGATATATGGCAGTGGTGGGCTGTGCAGGCACACTGAATAAATGTCGGGAGGTGGGAGGATATATGGCAGTGGTGGGCCTGTGCAGGCACACTGAATAAATGTCGGGAGGTGGGAGGATATATGGCAGTGGTGGGCCTGTGCAGGCACACTGAATAATGTCAGGAGGTGGGAGGATATATGGCAGTGGTGGGCCTGTGCAGGCACACTGAATAAATGTCGGGGAGGTGGGAGGATATATGGCAGTGGTGGGCCTGTGCAGGCACACTGAATAAATGTCGGGAGGTGGGAGGATATATGGCAGTGGTGGGCCTGTGCAGGCACACTGAATAAATGTCAGGGGAGGTGGGAGGATATGGCAGTGGTGGGCCTGTGCAGGCACTGAATAATGTCAGGGAGGTGGGAGGATATATGGCAGTGGTGGGCCTGTGCAGGCACACTGAATAAATGTCAGGGAGGTGGGAGGATATATGGCAGTGGTGGGCCTGTGCAGGCACACTGAATAAATGTCGGGGAGGTGGGAGGATATATGGCAGTGGTGGGCCTGTGCAGGCACACTGAAAATATCGGGGAGGTGGGAGGATATATGGCAGTGGTGGGCCTGTGCAGGCACACTGAATAAATGTCAGGAGGTGGGAGGATATATGGCAGTGGTGGGCTGTGCAGGCACACTGAATAAATGTCGGGAGGTGGGAGGATATATGGCAGTGGTGGGCCTGTGCAGGCACACTGAATAAATGATCGGGGAGGTGGGAGGATATATGGCAGTGGTGGGCCTGTGCAGGCACACTGAATAAATGTCGGGAGGTGGGAGGATATATGGCAGTGGTGGGCCTGTGCAGGCACACTGAATGAAATGTCGGGAGGTGGGAGGATATATGGCAGTGGTGGGCCTGTGCAGGCACACTGGATAAATGTCGGGGAGGTGGGAGGATATATGGCAGTGGTGGGCCTGTGCAGGCACACTGAATAATGTCAGGGAGGTGGGAGGATATTGGCAGTGGTGGGCCTGTGCAGGCACACTGAATAAATGTCGAGGGAGGTGGGAGGATATATGGCAGTGGTGGGCCTGTGCAGGCACACTGAATAATAATCGGGGAGGTGGGAGGATATATGGCAGTGGTGGGCCTGTGCAGGCACACTGAATATGTCAGGGAAGTGGGATATATGGCAGTGGTGGGCCTGTGCAGGCACACTGAATAATGTCAGGGAGGTGGAGGATATATGGCAGTGGTGGGCCTGTGCAGGCACACTGAATAAATATCGAGGGAGGTGGGAGGATATATGGCAGTGGTGGGCCTGTGCAGGCACACTGAATAAATGTCGGGAGGTGGGAGGATATATGGCAGTGGTGGGCCTGTGCAGGCACACTGAATAAATGTCAGGGAGGTGGGAGTATATGGCAGTGGTGGGCCTGTGCAGGCACACTGAATAATGTCGGGAGGTGGGAGGATGGCAGTGGTGGGCCTGTGCAGGCACACTGAATAAATGTCGGGAGGTGGGAGGATATATGGCAGTGGTGGGCCTGTGCAGGCACACTGAATAAAGTCAGGGAGGTGGGAGGATATATGGCAGTGGTGGGCCTGTGCAGGCACACTGAATAAATGTCAGGAGGTGGGAGGATATATGGCAGTGGTGGGACTGTGCAGGCACACTGAATAAATGTCAGGGAGGTGGGAGGATATGGCAGTGGTGGGCCTGTGCAGGCACACTGAATAAATAGTCGGGGAGGTGGGAGGATATATGGCAGTGGTGGGCCTGTGCAGGCACTGAATAAATGTCGGGGAGGTGGGATGATATGGCAGTGGTGGGCCTGTGCAGGCACACTGAATAAGTGTCGGGAGGTGGGAGATATATGGCAGTGGTGGGCCTGTGCAGGCACACTGAATAAATGTCAGGGAGGTGGGAGGATATGGCAGTGGTGGGCCTGTGCAGGCACACTGAATAAATGTCGGGGAGGTGGGAGGATATATGGCAGTGGTGGGCCTGTGCAGGCACACTGAATAAGTGTCAGGGAGGTGGGAGGATATATGCAGTGGTGGGCCTGTGCAGGCACACTGAATAAATGTCGGGGAGGTGGGAGGATATATGGCAGTGGTGAGCCTGTGCAGGCACACTGAATAATGTCAGGAGGGTGGGAGGATATATGGCAGTGGTGGGCCTGTGCAGGCACACTGAATAATGTCAGGGAGGTGGGAGGATATATGGCAGTGGTGGGCCTGTGCAGGCACACTGAATAAATGTCGGGGAGTGGGAGGATATATGGCAGTGGTGGGCCTGTGCAGGCACACTGAATAAATGTCGGGAGGTGGGAGGATATATGGCAGTGGTGGGCTGTGCAGGCACACTGAATAATATCGGGAGGTGGGAGGATATATGGCAGTGGTGGGCCTGTGCAGGCACACTGAAATAATGTCGGGAGGTGGGAGGATATATGGCAGTGGTGGGCCTGTGCAGGCACACTGAATAAATGTCAGGGAGGTGGGAGGAATATGGCAGTGGTGGGCCTGTGCAGGCACACTGAATAAATGTCAGGGAGGTGGGAGGATAGGCAGTGGTGGGCCTGTGCAGGCACACTGAATAAATGGGGGAGGTGGGAGGATATATGGCAGTGGTGGGCCTGTGCAGGCACACTGAATAAATGTCAGGGAGGTGGGAGGATATATGGCAGTGGTGGGCCTGTGCAGGCACACTGAATAAATGTCGGGGAGGTGGGAGGATATATGGCAGTGGTGGGCCTGTGCAGGCACACTGAATAAGTGTCGGGGAGGTGGGAGGATATATGGCAGTGGTGGGCCTGTGCAGGCACACTGAATAAATGTCAGGGAGGTGGGAGGATATGTGCAGTGGTGGCAGGCACACTGAATAAATGTCAGGGAGGTGGGAGGATATATGGCAGTGGTGGGCCTGTGCAGGCACACTGAATAATGTCAGGGAGGTGGGAGGATATATGGCAGTGGTGGGCCTGTGCAGGCACACTGAATAAGAAGTCGGGGAGGTGGGAGGATATATGGCAGTGGTGGGCCTGTGCAGGCACACTGAATAAATGTCGGGAGGTGGGAGGATATATGGCAGTGGTGGGCCTGTGCAGGCACACTGAATAAATGTCAGGGAGGTGGGAGGATATATGGCAGTGGTGGGCCTGTGCAGGCACACTGAATAAATGTCGGGGAGGTGGGAGGATATATGGCAGTGGTGGGCCTGTGCAGGCACACTGAATAATGTCAGGGAGGTGGGAGGATATATGGCAGTGGTGGGCCTGTGCAGGCACACTGATAATAATCGGGAGGGTGGGAGGATATATGGCAGTGGTGGGCCTGTGCAGGCACACTGAATAATGTCAGGAGGTGGGAGGATATGGCAGTGGTGGGCCTGTGCAGGCACACTGATAAATGGGAGGTGGGAGGATATGGCAGTGGTGGGCTGTGCAGGCACACTGGATAAATGTCAGGGGAGGTGGGAGGATATGGCAGTGGTGGGCCTGTGCAGGCACTGAATAAATGTCAGGGAGGTGGGAGGATATATGGCAGTGGTGGGCCTGTGCAGGCACACTGAATAAATGTCGGGGAGGTGGGAGGATATATGGCAGTGGTGGGCCTGTGCAGGCACACTGAATAAATGTCGGGAGGTGGGAGGATATATGGCAGTGGTGGGCCTGTGCAGGCACACTGAATAAATGTCGGGGAGGTGGGAGGATATATGGCAGTGGTGGGCCTGTGCAGGCACACTGAATAAATGTCAGGGGTGGGAGGATATATGGCAGTGGTGGGCCTGTGCAGGCACACTGAATAAGTGTCAGGGAGGTGGGAGATATTGGCAGTGGTGGGCTAGAGGCACACTGAATAAATAATCGGGGAGGTGGGAGGATATATGGCAGTGGTGGGCCTGTGCAGGCACACTGAATAAATTCGGGAGGTGGGAGGATATATGGCAGTGGTGGGCCTGTGCAGGCACACTGAATAATGTCAGGGAGGTGGGAGGATATATGGCAGTGGTGGGCCTGTGCAGGCACACTGAATAAATGTCGGGAGGTGGGAGATATGGCAGTGGTGGGCCTGTGCAGGCACACTGAATAAATGTCGGGGAGGTGGGAGGATATATGGCAGTGGTGGGCCTGTGCAGGCACACTGAATAAATGTCAGGGAGGTGGGAGGATATGGCAGTGGTGGGCCTGTGCAGGCACACTGAATAAATGTCGGGGGTGGGAGGATATATGGCAGTGGTGGGCCTGTGCAGGCACACTGAATAAATGTCGGGGGAGTGGGAGGATATATGAGTGGTGGGCCTGTGCAGGCACACTGAATAAATGTGGTGGGAGGTGGGAGGATATATGGCAGTGGTGGGGCCTGTGCAGGCACACTGAATAATCGGGAGGTGGGAGGATATATGGCAGTGGTGGGCCTGGTGCACCGAGAGGGTGGGAGGATATAGGCAGTGGTGGGCCTGTGCAGGCACACTGAATAAATGTCAGGGAGGTGGGAGGATATATGGCAGTGGTGGGCCTGGCAGGCACACTGAATAAATGTCGGGGAGGTGGGAGGATATATGGCAGTGGTGGGCCTGTGCAGGCACACTGAATAAATAATGGGAGGTGGGAGGATATATGGCAGTGGTGGGCCTGTGCAGGCACACTGAATAAATGTCGGGAGGTGGGAGGATATATGGCAGTGGTGGGCCTGTGCAGGCACACTGAGATAAGTAATCGGGAGGTGGGAGGATATATGGCAGTGGTGGGCCTGTGCAGGCACACTGAATAAATGTCGGGGAGGTGGGAGGATATAGCAGTGGTGGGCCAGTGCAGGCACACTGAATAATGTCAGGGAGGTGGGAGGATATATGGCAGTGGTGGGCCTGTGCAGGCACACTGAATAAATGTCAGGGAGGTGGGAGGATATATGGCAGTGGTGGGCCTGTGCAGGCACACTGAATAAGTAATCGGGGAGGTGGGAGGATATATGGCAGTGGTGGGCCTGTGCAGGCACACTGAATAATATCGGGGAGGTGGGAGGATATATGGCAGTGGTGGGCCTGTGCAGGCACACTGAATAAGTGTCGGGGAGGTGGGAGGATATATGGGGTGGTGGGCCTGTGCAGGCACACTGAATAAATGTCGGGGAGGTGGGAGGATATATGGCAGTGGTGGGCCTGTGCAGGCACACTGGATAAATGTCAGGGAGGTGGGAGGATATGGCAGTGGTGGGCCTGTGCAGGCACACTGAATAAAGTCGGGGAGGTGGGAGGATATATGGCAGTGGTGGGCCTGTGCAGGCACACTGAATAATGTCGGGGAGGTGGGAGGATATATGGCAGTGGTGGGCCTGTGCAGGCACACTGAATAAGTAATCGGGGAGGTGGGAGGATATATGGCAGTGGTGGGCCTGTGCAGGCACACTGAATAAGTAATCGGGGAGGTGGGAGGATATATGGCAGTGGTGGGCCTGTGCAGGCACACTGAATAAGTAGTCGGGGAGGTGGGAGGATATATGGCAGTGGTGGGCCTGTGCAGGCACACTGAATAAAATGTCGAGGGAGGTGGGAGGATATATGGCAGTGGTGGGCCTGTGCAGGCACACTGAATAATGTCAGGGAGGTGGGAGGATATATGGCAGTGGTGGGCCTGTGCAGGCACACTGAATAAGTGTCGGGGAGGTGGGAGGATATGGCAGTGGTGGGCCTGTGCAGGCACACTGAATAAGTAGTCGGGGAGGTGGGAGGATATATGGCAGTGGTGGGCCTGTGCAGGCACACTGAATAAGTAGTCGGGGAGGTGGGAGGATATATGGCAGTGGTGGGCCTGTGCAGGCACACTGAATAAGTAATCGGGGAGGTGGGAGGATATATGGCAGTGGTGGGCCTGTGCAGGCACACTGAATAAATGTCGGGAGGTGGGAGGATATATGGCAGTGGTGGGCCTGTGCAGGCACACTGAATAAATGTCGGGAGGTGGGAGGATATATGGCAGTGGTGGGACTGTGCAGGCACACTGGATAAATGTCGGGAGGTGGGAGGATATATGGCAGTGGTGGGCCTGTGCAGGCACACTGAATAAATAGTCGAGGGAGGTGGGAGGATATATGGCAGTGGTGGGCCTGTGCAGGCACACTGAATAAATGTCGGAGGTGGGAGGATATATGGCAGTGGTGGGCCTGTGCAGGCACACTGAATAATGTCAGGGAGGTGGGAGGATATGTGGCGTGGTGGGCCTGTGCAGGCACACTGAATAAATGTCGGGAGGTGGGAGGATATATGGCAGTGGTGGGCCTGTGCAGGCACACTGAATAAATGTCGGGGAGGTGGGAGGATATATGGCAGTGGTGGGCCTGTGCAGGCACACTGAATAATGTCGGGGAGGTGGGAGGATATATGGCAGTGGTGGGCCTGTGCAGGCACACTGAATAAATAATCAGGGAGGTGGGAGGATATATGGCAGTGGTGGGCCTGTGGAGGCACACTGAATAAATGTCAGGGAGGTGGGAGGATATGGCGGTGGTGGGCCTGTGCAGGCACACTGAATAAATGTCAGGGAGGTGGGAGGATATATGGCAGTGGTGGGCCTGTGCAGGCACACTGAATAAATGTCGGGGAGTGGGAGAATATGGCAGTGGTGGGCCTGTGCAGGCACACTGAATATGTCGGAGGTGGGAGGATATATGGCAGTGGTGGGCCTGTGCAGGCACACTGAATAAATGTCGGGAGGTGGGAGGATATATGGCAGTGGTGGGCCTGTGCAGGCACACTGAATAAATGTCGGGGAGGTGGGAGGATATATGAGCAGTGGTGGGCCTGTGCAGGCACACTGAATAAATGTCGGGGAGGTGGGAGGATATGGCAGTGGTGGGCCTGTGCAGGCACACTGAATAAATGTCAGGGAGGTGGGAGGATATATGGCAGTGGTGGGCCTGTGCAGGCACACTGAATAAATGTCAGGGGAGGTGGGAGGATATATGGCAGTGGTGGGCCTGTGCAGGCACACTGAATAAATGTCGGGGAGGTGGGAGGATATATGGCAGTGGTGGGCCTGTGCAGGCACACTGAATAAATGTCAGGGAGGTGGGAGGATATATGGCAGTGGTGGGCCTGTGCAGGCACACTGAATAAATGTCGGGGAGGTGGGAGGATATATGGCGTGGTGGGCCTGTGCAGGCACACTGAATAAATGTCGGGGAGGTGGGAGGATATATGGCAGTGGTGGGCCTGTGCAGGCACACTGAGATAAATGTCGGGAGGTGGGAGGATATATGGCAGTGGTGGGCCTGTGCAGGCACACTGAATAAATAATCGGGAGGTGGGAGGATATGGCAGTGGTGGGCCTGTGCAGGCACACTGAATAAATGTCGGGAGGTGGGAGGATATATGGCAGTGGTGGGACTGTGCAGGCACACTGAATAGAAAATCGGGAGGTGGGAGATATATGTGCGTGGTGGGCCTGTGCAGGCACACTGAATAAATGTCGGGAGGTGGGAGGATATGGCAGTGGTGGGCCTGTGCAGGCACACTGAATAAATGTCAGGGAGGTGGGAGGATATATGGCAGTGGTGGGACTGTGCAGGCACACTGAATAAGTAGTCGGGGAGGTGGGAGGATATATGGCAGTGGTGGGCCTGTGCAGGCACACTGAATAAGTAGTCGGGGAGGTGGGAGGATATATGGCAGTGGTGGGCCTGTGCAGGCACACTGAATAAGTAATCGGGGAGGTGGGAGGATATATGGCAGTGGTGGGCCTGTGCAGGCACACTGAATAAGTAGTCGGGGAGGTGGGAGGATATATGGCAGTGGTGGGCCTGTGCAGGCACACTGAATAAGTAATCGGGGAGGTGGGAGGATATATGGCAGTGGTGGGACTGTGCAGGCACACTGAATAAGTAATCGGGGAGGTGGGAGGATATATGGCAGTGGTGGGCCTGTGCAGGCACACTGAATAAGTAATCGGGGAGGTGGGAGGATATATGGCAGTGGTGGGCCTGTGCAGGCACACTGAATAAGTAGTCGGGGAGGTGGGAGGATATATGGCAGTGGTGGGCCTGTGCAGGCACACTGAATAAATGTCAGGGAGGTGGGAGGATATATGGCGGTGGTGGGCCTGTGCAGGCACACTGAATAAATGTCAGGGGAGGTGGGAGGATATATGGCAGTGGTGGGCCTGTGCAGGCACACTGAATAAATTCAGGGGAGGTGGGAGGATATATGGCAGTGGTGGGCCTGTGCAGGCACACTGAATAAATGTCGGGGAGGTGGGAGGATATATGGCAGTGGTGGGCCTGTGCAGGCACACTGAATAAATGTCAGGGAGGTGGGAGGATATATGGCAGTGGTGGGCCTGTGCAGGCACACTGAATAAATGTCGGGAGGTGGGAGGATATATGGCAGTGGTGGGCCTGTGCAGGCACACTGAATAAATGTCAGGGAGGTGGGAGGATATATGGCAGTGGTGGGCCTGTGCAGGCACACTGAATAAATGTCAGGGAGGTGGGAGGATATATGGCAGTGGTGGGCCTGTGCAGGCACACTGAATAAATGTCAGGAGGGTGGGAGGATATATGGCAGTGGTGGGCCTGTGCAGGCACACTGAATAAATGTCAGGGAGGTGGGAGGATATATGGCAGTGGTGGGCCTGTGCAGGCACACTGGATAAATGTCAGGGAGGTGGGAGGATATATGGCAGTGGTGGGCCTGTGCAGGCACACTGAATAAATGTCAGGGGAGGTGGGAGGATATATGGCAGTGGTGGGCCTGTGCAGGCACACTGAATAAATGTCGGGAGGTGGGGGATATATGGCAGTGGTGGGCCTGTGCAGGCACACTGAATAAATGTCGGGGAGGTGGGAGGATATATGGCAGTGGTGGGCCTGTGCAGGCACACTGAATAAAAATGTCAGGAGGTGGAGGATATATGGCAGTGGTGGCCTGTGCAGGCACACTGAATAAATGTCGGGAGGTGGGAGGATATATGGCAGTGGTGGGCCTGTGCAGGCACACTGAATAAATGTCAGGGGGTGGGAGGATATGGCAGTGGTGGGCCTGTGCAGGCACACTGAATAAATGTCGAGGGAGGTGGGAGGATATATGGCAGTGGTGGGCCTGTGCAGGCACACTGATAAATAATTCGGGGAGGTGGGAGGATATATGGCAGTGGTGGGCCTGTGCAGGCACACTGAATAATGTCAGGGAGGTGGGAGGATATATGGCAGTGTGGGCCTGTGCAGGCACACTGAATAAATGTCGGGGAGGTGGGAGGATATATGGCAGTGGTGGGCCTGTGCAGGCACACTGAATAAATGTCGGGAGGTGGGAGGATATATGGCAGTGGTGGGCCTGTGCAGGCACACTGAATAAATGTCGGGAGGTGGGAGGATATATGGCAGTGGTGGGCCTGTGCAGGCACACTGGATAAATGTCGGGGAGGTGGGAGGATATATGGCAGTGGTGGGCCTGTGCAGGCACACTGAATAAATGTCGGGAGGTGGGAGGATATTGGCAGTGGTGGGCCTGTGCAGGCACACTGAATAAATGTCGGGGAGGTGGGAGGATATATATGGCAGTGGTGGGCCTGTGCAGGCACACTGAATAATCAGGGAGGTGGGAGGATATATGGCAGTGGTGGGCCTGTGCAGGCACACTGAATAAATGTCAGGGGAGGTGGGAGGATATATGGCAGTGGTGGGCCTGTGCAGGCACACTGAATAAATGTCGGGGAGGTGGGAGGATATATGGCAGTGGTGGGCCTGTGCAGGCACACTGAATAATGTCGGGAGGTGGGAGGATATATGGCAGTGGTGGGCCTGTGCAGGCACACTGAATAAATGTCGGGGAGGTGGGAGGATATATGGCAGTGGTGGGCCTGTGCAGGCACACTGAATAATGTCAGGGGTGGGAGGATATATGGCGGTGGTGGGCCTGTGCAGGCACACTGAATAATGTCGGGGAGGTGGGAGGATATATGGCAGTGGTGGGCCTGTGCGCACACTGAATAAATATCGGGAGTGGGAGGATATATGGCAGTGGTGGGCCTGTGCAGGCACACTGAATAAATGTCGGGAGGTGGGAGGATATATGGCAGTGGGTGGGCCTGTGCAGGCACACTGAATAAATAATGGGAGGTGGGAGGATATATGGCAGTGGTGGGCCTGTGCAGGCACACTGAATAAATGTCAGGGGGTGGGAGGATATATGGCAGTGGTGGGCCTGTGCAGGCACACTGAATAAATAATCGGGGAGGTGGGAGGATATATGGCAGTGGTGGGCCTGTGCAGGCACACTGAATAATGTCAGGGAGGTGGGAGGATATATGGCAGTGGTGGGCCTGTGCAGGCACACTGAATAATGTCGGGGAGGTGGGAGGATATATGGCAGTGGTGGGCCTGTGCAGGCACACTGAATAAAATGTCGGGAGGTGGGAGGATATATGGCAGTGGTGGGCCTGTGCAGGCACACTGAATAAATGTCGGGGAGGTGGGAGGATATATGGCAGTGGTGGGCCTGTGCAGGCACACTGAATAAATGTCGGGGAGGTGGGAGGATTATGGCAGTGGTGGGCCTGTGCAGGCACACTGAATAATGTCGAGGAGGTGGGAGATATGGCAGTGGTGGGCCTGTGCAGGCACACTGAATAAATGTCGGGAGGTGGGAGGATATATGGCAGTGGTGGGCCTGTGCAGGCACACTGAATAAATGTCGGGAGGTGTGGGAGGATATATGGCAGTGGTGGGCCTGTGCAGGCACACTGAATAAATGTCACGGGAGGTGGGAGGATATATGGCAGTGGTGGGCCTGTGCAGGCACACTGAATAAATATCGGGAGGTGGGAGGATATATGGCAGTGGTGGGCCTGTGCAGGCACACTGAATAAATGTCAGGGGAGGTGGGAGGATATATGGCAGTGGTGGGCCTGTGCAGGCACACTGAATAAATGTCAGGAGGTGGGAGATATATGGCAGTGGTGGGCCTGTGCAGGCACACTGAATAAATCGGGGGAGGTGGGAGGATATATGGCAGTGGTGGGCCTGTGCAGGCACACTGAATAAATGTCAGGGAGGTGGGAGGATATATGGCAGTGGTGGGCCTGTGCAGGCACACTGGATAAAAATGTCGGGAGGTGGGAGGATATATGGCAGTGGTGGGCCTGTGCAGGCACACTGAATAAATGTCAGGGAGGTGGGAGGATATATGGCAGTGGTGGGCCTGTGCAGGCACACTGAATAAATAATCGGGGAGGTGGGGATATATGGCGGTGGTGGGCCTGTGCAGGCACACTGAATAAAAATCAGGGAGGTGGGAGGATATATGGCAGTGGTGGGCCTGTGCAGGCACACTGAATAAATGTCAGGGAGGTGGGAGGATATATGGCAGTGGTGGGCCTGTGCAGGCACACTGAATAAATGTCGGGGAGGTGGGAGGATATATGGCAGTGGTGGGCCTGTGCAGGCACACTGAATAAATGTCGGGAGGTGGGAGGATATATGGCAGTGGTGGGCCTGTGCAGGCACACTGAATAAATGTCAGGGGAGGTGGGAGGATATATGGCAGTGGTGGGCCTGTGCAGGCACACTGAATAAATGTCGGGAGGTGGGAGGATATATGGCAGTGGTGGGCCTGTGCAGGCACACTGAATAAATGTCGGGAGGTGGGAGGATATATGGCAGTGGTGGGCCTGTGCAGGCACACTGAATAATGTCGGGGAGGTGGGAGGATATATGGCAGTGGTGGGCCTGTGCAGGCACACTGAATAATGTCAGGGAGGTGGGAGGATATATGGCAGTGGTGGGCCTGTGCAGGCACACTGAATAATGTCGGGGAGGTGGGAGGATATATGGCAGTGGTGGGCCTGTGCAGGCACACTGAATAATATCAGGGAGGTGGGAGGATATATGGCAGTGGTGGGCCTGTGCAGGCACACTGAATAAATGTCAGGGAGGTGGGAGGATATATGGCAGTGGTGGGCCTGTGCAGGCACACTGAATAATGTCGGGGAGGTGGGAGGATATGGCAGTGGTGGGCCTGTGCAGGCACACTGAATAAATGTCGAGGAGGTGGGAGGATATATGGCAGTGGTGGGCCTGTGCAGGCACACTGAATAAATGTCGGGGAGGTGGGAGGATATGGCAGTGGTGGGCCTGTGCAGGCACACTGAATAAATGTCGGGAGGTGGGAGGATATATGGCAGTGGTGGGCCTGTGCAGGCACACTGAATAAATGTCGGGAGGGTGGGAGGATATATGGCAGTGGTGGGCCTGTGCAGGCACACTGAATAAATGTCAGGGAGGTGGGAGGATATATGGCAGTGGTGGGCCTGTGCAGGCACACTGAATAAATGTCGGGGAGGTGGGAGGATATATGGCAGTGGTGGGCCTGTGCAGGCACACTGAATAATATCAGGGAGGTGGGAGGATATGGCAGTGGTGGGCCTGTGCAGGCACACTGAATAAATGTCGGGAGGTGGGAGGATATATGGCGGTGGTGGGCCTGTGCAGGCACACTGAATAAATGTCGGGGGTGGGAGGATATGGCAGTGGTGGGCCTGTGCAGGCACACTGAATGAATGTCAGGGAGGTGGGAGGATATATGCAGTGGTGGGCCTGTGCAGGCACACTGAATAATGTCGGGAGGGTGGGAGGATATGGCAGTGGTGGGCCTGTGCAGGCACACTGAATAATGTCAGGGAGGTGGGAGGATATATGGCAGTGGTGGGCCTGTGCAGGCACACTGAATAATGTCAGGGAGGTGGGAGGATATATGGCAGTGGTGGGCCTGTGCAGGCACACTGAATAAATGTCAGGGAGGTGGGAGGATATATAGGCAGTGGTGGGCCTGTGCAGGCACACTGAATAAATGTCAGGGAGGTGGGAGGATTTATGGCAGTGGTGGGCCTGTGCAGGCACACTGAATAAGTGTCAGGGAGGTGGGAGGATATATGGCAGTGGTGGGCCTGTGCAGGCACACTGAATAATGTCGGGGAGGTGGGAGGATATATGGCAGTGGTGGGCCTGTGCAGGCACACTGAATAAATGTCAGGGAGGTGGGAGGATATATGGCAGTGGTGGGCCTGTGCAGGCACACTGAATAAATGTCAGGGAGGTGGGAGGATATATGGCAGTGGTGGGCCTGTGCAGGCACACTGAATAAATGTCAGGGAGGTGGGAGGATATATGGCAGTGGTGGGCCTGTGCAGGCACACTGAATAAATGTCGGGAGGTGGGAGGATATATGGCAGTGGTGGGCCTGTGCAGGCACACTGAATAAATGGTCGGGAGGTGGGAGATATATGGCAGTGGTGGGCCTGTGCAGGCACACTGAATAATGTCGGGAGGTGGGAGATATATGGCAGTGGTGGGCCTGTGCAGGCACACTGAATAAATGTCAGGGAGGTGGGAGGATATATGGCAGTGGTGGGCCTGTGCAGGCACACTGAATAAATGTCAGGGGAGGTGGGAGGATATGGCAGTGGTGGGCCTGTGCAGGCACACTGAATAATGTCGGGGAGGTGGGAGGATATATGGCAGTGGTGGGCCTGTGCAGGCACACTGAATAATGTCGGGAGGTGGGAGGATATATGGCAGTGGTGGGCCTGTGCAGGCACACTGAATAAATAATGGGAGGTGGGAGGATATATGGCAGTGGTGGGCCTGTGCAGGCACACTGAATAAGAGTCAGGGGAGGTGGGAGGATATATGGCAGTGGTGGGCCTGTGCAGGCACACTGAATAAATGTCAGGGAGGTGGGAGGATATATGGCAGTGGTGGGCCTGTGCAGGCACACTGAATAAATGTCGGGGAGGTGGGAGGATATATGGCAGTGGTGGGCCTGTGCAGGCACACTGAATAAATGTCAGGGAGGTGGGATATATATGGCAGTGGTGGGCCTGTGCAGGCACCTGAATAAATGTCGGGAGGTGGGAGGATATATGGCAGTGGTGGGCCTGTGCAGGCACACTGAATAATGTCAGGGAGGTGGGAGGATATATGGCAGTGGTGGGCCTGTGCAGGCACACTGAATAAATGTCGGGGAGGTGGGAGGATATATGGCAGTGGTGGGCCTGTGCAGGCACACTGAATAAATTCGGGAGGTGGGAGGATATATGGCAGTGGTGGGCCTGTGCAGGCACACTGAATAAATGTCGGGGAGGTGGGAGGATATATGGCAGTGGTGGGCCTGTGCAGGCACACTGAATAAATGTCGGGGAGGTGGAGGATATATGGCAGTGGTGGGCCTGTGCAGGCACACTGAATAAATGTCAGGGAGGTGGGAGGATATATGGCAGTGGTGGGCCTGTGCAGGCACACTGAATAAATATCAGGGAGGTGGGAGGATATATGGCAGTGGTGGGCCTGTGCAGGCACACTGAATAAATGTCAGGAGGTGGGAGGATATATGGCAGTGGTGGGCCTGTGCAGGCACACTGAATAAATGTCGGGAGGTGGGAGGATATATGGCAGTGGTGGGCCTGTGCAGGCACACTGAATAAATGTCGGGAGGTGGGAGGATATATGGCAGTGGTGGGCCTGTGCAGGCACACTGGATAAATAAGTCGGGAGGTGGGAGGATATATGGCAGTGGTGGGCCTGTGCAGGCACACTGAATAAATGTCGGGAGGTGGGAGGATATATGGCAGTGGTGGGCCTGTGCAGGCACACTGAATAAATGTCAGGGGAGGTGGGAGGATATATGGCAGTGGTGGCTGTGCAGGCACACTGAATAAATGTCGGGAGGTGGGAGGATATATGGCAGTGGTGGGCCTGTGCAGGCACACTGAATAAATGTCAGGGAGGTGGGAGGATATATGGCAGTGGTGGGCCTGTGCAGGCACACTGAATAAATGTCAGGGGAGGTGGGAGGATATATGGCAGTGGTGGGCCTGTGCAGGCACACTGAATAAATGTCAGGAGGTGGGAGGATATATGGCAGTGGTGGGCCTGTGCAGGCACACTGAATAAATGTCAGGGAGGTGGGAGGATATATGGCAGTGGTGGGCCTGTGCAGGCACACTGAATAAATGTGGGGAGGTGGGATATATGGCGGTGGTGGGCCTGTGCAGGCACACTGAATAATGTCAGGGAGGTGGGAGGATATATGGCAGTGGTGGGCCTGTGCAGGCACACTGAATAAATGTCGGGAGGTGGGAGGATATATGGCAGTGGTGGCCTGTGCAGGCACACTGAATAATGTCGGGGAGGGGTGGGAGGATATATGGCAGTGGTGGGCCTGTGCAGGCACACTGAATAAATGTCAGGAGGTGGGAGGATATATGGCAGTGGTGGGCCTGTGCAGGCACACTGAATAAATGTCGGGGAGGTGGGAGGATATATGGCAGTGGTGGGCCTGTGCAGGCACACTGATAAATGTCAGGGAGGTGGGAGATATATGGCAGTGGTGGGCCTGTGCAGGCACACTGAATAAGTGTCGGGGAGGTGGGAGGATATATGGCAGTGGTGGGCCTGTGCAGGCACACTGAATAATGTCAGGGAGGTGGGAGGATATATGGCAGTGGTGGGCCTGTGCAGGCACACTGAATAAATGTCGGGAGGTGGGAGGATATATGGCAGTGGTGGGCCTGTGCAGGCACACTGAATAAATGTCGGGGAGGTGGGAGGATATATGGCAGTGGTGGGCCTGTGCAGGCACACTGAATAAATGTCGGGAGGTGGGAGGATATGGCAGTGGTGGGCCTGTGCAGGCACACTGAATAAATGTGAGGGAGGTGGGAGGATATATGGCAGTGGTGGGCCTGTGCAGGCACACTGGATAAATGTCAGGGGAGGTGGGAGGATATATGGCAGTGGTGGGCCTGTGCAGGCACACTGAATAAATGTCGGGGAGGTGGGAGGATATATGGCAGTGGTGGGCCTGTGCAGGCACACTGAATAAATGTCGGGAGGTGGGAGGATATATGGCAGTGGTGGGCCTGTGCAGGCACACTGGATAATGTCAGGGAGGTGGGAGGATATATGGCAGTGGTGGGCCTGTGCAGGCACACTGAATAAATGTCGGGGAGGTGGGAGGATATATGGCAGTGGTGGGCCTGTGCAGGCACACTGAATAAAATGTCAGGGGAGGTGGGAGGATATATGGCAGTGGTGGGCCTGTGCAGGCACACTGAATAAAAATCGGGAGGTGGGAGGATATATGGCAGTGGTGGGCCTGTGCAGGCACACTGAATAAATGTCGGGAGGTGGGAGGATATATGGCAGTGGTGGGCCTGTGCAGGCACACTGGATAAATGTCGGGAGGTGGGAGGATATATGGCAGTGGTGGGCCTGTGCAGGCACACTGAATAAATGTCGGGAGGTGGGAGGATATGTGAGTGGTGGGCCTGTGCAGGCACACTGAATAAATGTCAGGGAGGTGGGAGGATATATGGCAGTGGTGGGCCTGTGCAGGCACACTGAATAAATGTCGGGGAGGTGGGAGGATATATGGCAGTGGTGGGCCTGTGCAGGCACACTGAATAAAAATCGGAGGTGGGAGGATATATGGCAGTGGTGGGCCTGTGCAGGCACACTGAATAAATGTCAGGGAGGTGGGATATATGGCAGTGGTGGGCCTGTGCAGGCACACTGAATAAATGTCAGGGAGGTGGGAGGATATATGGCAGTGGTGGGCCTGTGCAGGCACACTGGAATAAATGTCGGGGAGGTGGGAGGATATATGGCAGTGGTGGGCCTGTGCAGGCACACTGAATAAATGTCAGGGAGGGGGGAGGATATATGCAGTGGTGGGCCTGTGCAGGCACACTGAATAAATGTCAGGGAGGTGGGAGGATATGGCAGTGGTGGGCCTGTGCAGGCACACTGGATAAATGGGGAGGGTGGGAGGATATATGCAGTGGTGGGCCTGTGCAGGCACACTGAATAAATGTCAGGGAGGTGGGAGGATATATGGCAGTGGTGGGCCTGTGCAGGCACACTGAATAAATGTCAGGGAGGTGGGAGGATATATGGCAGTGGTGGGCCTGTGCAGGCACACTGAATAAGTGGTCGGGAGGTGGGAGGATATTGGCAGTGGTGGGCCTGTGCAGGCACTGAATAAATGTCGGGGAGGTGGGAGGATATATGGCAGTGGTGGGCCTGTGCAGGCACACTGAATAAATGTCGGGAGGTGGGAGGATATATGGCAGTGGTGGGCCTGTGCAGGCACACTGAATAAATGTCAGGGAGGTGGGAGGATATATGGCAGTGGTGGGCCTGTGCAGGCACACTGAATAAATGTCGGGGAGGTGGGAGGATATATGGCAGTGGTGGGCCTGTGCAGGCACACTGAATAAATGTCGGGAGGTGGGAGGATATGGCAGTGGTGGGCCTGTGCAGGCACACTGAGATAAATGTCGGGGAGGTGGGAGGATATATGGCAGTGGTGGGCCTGTGCAGGCACACTGAATAAATGTCGGGAGGTGGGAGATATATGGCAGTGGTGGGCCTGTGCAGGCACACTGAATAATGTCAGGGAGGTGGGAGGATATATGGCAGTGGTGGGCCTGTGCAGGCACACTGAATAAATGTCAGGGAGGGTGGGAGGATATATGGCAGTGGTGGGCCTGTGCAGGCACACTGAATAAATGTCGGGGAGGTGGGAGGATATATGGCAGTGGTGGGCCTGTGCAGGCACACTGAATAAATGTCGGGAGGTGGGAGGATATATGGCAGTGGTGGGCCTGTGCAGGCACACTGAATAAATGTCAGGGAGGTGGGAGGATATATGGCAGTGGTGGGCCTGTGCACACTGAATAAATGTCAGGAGGTGGGAGGATATATGGCAGTGGTGGGCCTGTGCAGGCACACTGAATAAATGTCGGGAGGTGGGAGGATATATGGCAGTGGTGGGCCTGTGCAGGCACACTGAATAATGTCGGGGAGGTGGGAGGATATATGGCAGTGGTGGGCCTGTGCAGGCACACTGAATAAATGTCAGGGAGGTGGGAGGATATATGGCAGTGGTGGGCCTGTGCAGGCACACTGAATAAATGTCAGGGAGGTGGGAGGATATATGGCAGTGGTGGGCCTGTGCAGGCACACTGAATAAATGTCAGGGAGGTGGGAGGATATATGGCAGTGGTGGGCCTGTGCAGGCACACTGAATAAATGTCGGGAGGTGGGAGGATATATGGCAGTGGTGGGCCTGTGCAGGCACACTGAAAAAATGTCGGGAGGTGGGAGGATATATGGCAGTGGTGGGCCTGTGCAGGCACACTGAATAATGTCGGGAGGTGGGAGGATATGGCAGTGGTGGGCCTGTGCAGGCACACTGAATAAATGTCGGGGAGGTGGGAGGATATATGGCAGTGGTGGGCCTGTGCAGGCACACTGATAATGTCAGGGAGGTGGGAGGATATATGGCAGTGGTGGGCCTGTGCAGGCACACTGAATAAATAATCGGGAGGTGGGAGGATATGGCAGTGGTGGGCCTGTGCAGGCACACTGAATAAATGTCGGGAGGTGGGAGGATATATGGCAGTGGTGGGCCTGTGCAGGCACACTGAATAAATGTCAGGGAGGTGGGAGGATATATGGCAGTGGTGGGCCTGTGCAGGCACACTGAATAAATGTCAGGGAGGTGGGAGGATATATGGCAGTGGTGGGCCTGTGCAGGCACACTGAATAAATGTCGGGAGGTGGGAGGATATATGGCAGTGGTGGGCCTGTGCAGGCACACTGAATAATGTCGGGGAGGTGGGAGGATATATGGCAGTGGTGGGCCTGTGCAGGCACACTGAATAAATGTCGGGAGGTGGGAGGATATATGGCAGTGGTGGGCCTGTGCAGGCACACTGAATAAATGTCAGGGGAGGTGGGAGGATATATGGCAGTGGTGGGCCTGTGCAGGCACACTGAATAAATGTCGGGAGGTGGGAGGATATATGGCAGTGGTGGGCCTGTGCAGGCACACTGAATAAATGGAGGTGGGAGGATATATGGCAGTGGTGGGCCTGTGCAGGCACACTGAATAAATAGTCGGGAGGTGGGAGATATATGGCAGTGGTGGGCCTGTGCAGGCACACTGGATAACAGGGAGGTGGGAGATATATGGCAGTGGTGGGCCTGTGCAGGCACACTGAATAAATGTCGGGGAGGTGGGAGGATATATGGCAGTGGTGGGCCTGTGCAGGCACACTGAATAAATGTCGGGGAGGTGGGAGGATATATGGCAGTGGTGGGCCTGTGCAGGCACACTGAATAAATGTCGGGAGGTGGGAGGATATATGGCAGTGGTGGGCCTGTGCAGGCACACTGAATAAATGTCAGGGAGGTGGGAGGATATATGGCAGTGGTGGGCCTGTGCAGGCACACTGAATAAATGTCGGGGAGGTGGGAGGATATATGGCAGTGGTGGGCCTGTGCAGGCACACTGAATAAATGTCGGGGAGGTGGGAGGATATATGGCAGTGGTGGGCCTGTGCAGGCACACTGAATAAATGTCGGGAGGTGGGAGGATATATGGCGGTGGTGGGCCTGTGCAGGCACACTGAATAATGTCGGGAGGTGGGAGGATATATGGCAGTGGTGGGCCTGTGCAGGCACACTGAATAAATGTCGGGAGGTGGGAGGATATATGGCAGTGGTGGGCCTGTGCAGGCACACTGAATAAATGTCAGGGAGGTGGGAGGATATATGGCAGTGGTGGGCCTGTGCAGGCACACTGAATAAATGTCAGGGAGGTGGGAGGATATATGGCAGTGGTGGGCCTGTGCAGGCACACTGAATAAATGTCGGGGAGGTGGGAGATATATGGCAGTGGTGGGCCTGTGCAGGCACACTGAATAAATAGTCGGGGAGGTGGGAGGATATATGGCAGTGGTGGGCCTGTGCAGGCACACTGAATAAATGTCAGGGAGGTGGGAGGAGATATGGCAGTGGTGGGCCTGTGCAGGCACACTGAATAAATGTCGGAGGAGGTGGGAGGATATATGGCAGTGGTGGGCCTGTGCAGGCACACTGAATAAATGTCGGGGAGGTGGGAGGATATATGGCAGTGGTGGGCCTGTGCAGGCACAGAATAAATAATCGGGAGGTGGAGGATATATGGCAGTGGTGGGCCTGTGGAGCACACTGAATAAATGTCGGGGAGGTGGGAGGATATATGGCAGTGGTGGGCCTGTGCAGGCACACTGAATAAATGTCGGGGAGGTGGGAGGATATATGGCAGTGGTGGGCCTGTGCAGGCACACTGAATAAATGTCAGGGGAGGTGGGAGGATATATGGCAGTGGTGGGCCTGTGCAGGCACACTGAATAAATGTCAGGGAGGTGGGAGGATATATGGCAGTGGTGGGCCTGTGCAGGCACACTGAATAATGTCAGGGGAGGTGGGAGGATATATGGCAGTGGTGGGCCTGTGCAGGCACACTGAATAAATATCGGGGAGGTGGGAGGATATATGGCAGTGGTGGGCCTGTGCAGGCACACTGAATAAATGTCGGGAGGTGGGAGGATATATGGCAGTGGTGGGCCTGTGCAGGCACACTGAATAAATGTCGGGGAGGTGGGAGGATATATGGCAGTGGTGGGCCTGTGCAGGCACACTGAATAAATGTCAGGGAGGTGGGAGGATATATGGCAGTGGTGGGCCTGTGCAGGCACACTGAGATAAGTAAGTCGGGAGGTGGGAGGATATATGGCAGTGGTGGGCCTGTGCAGGCACACTGAATAAATGTCAGGGAGGTGGGAGGATATATGGCAGTGGTGGGCCTGTGCAGGCACACTGAATAAATGTCGGGGAGGTGGGAGGATATATGGGAGTGGTGGGCCTGTGCAGGCACACTGAATAAATGTCGGGAGGGTGGGAGGATATATGGCAGTGGTGGGCCTGTGCAGGCACACTGAATAAATGTCAGGGAGGTGGGAGGATATATGGCAGTGGTGGGCCTGTGCAGGCACACTGAATAATGTCAGGGAGGTGGGAGGATATATGGCAGTGGTGGGCCTGTGCAGGCACACTGGATAAGTCAGGGGAGGTGGGAGGATATATGGCAGTGGTGGGCCTGTGCAGGCACACTGAATAAAGTCAGGGAGGTGGGAGGATATATGGCAGTGGTGGGCCTGTGCAGGCACACTGAATAAATGTCAGGGAGGTGGGAGGATATATGGCAGTGGTGGGCCTGTGCAGGCACTGAATAATGTCAGCGGGAGGTGGGAGGATATATGGCAGTGGTGGGCCTGTGCAGGCACACTGAATAAAGTCGGGGAGGTGGGAGGATATATGGCAGTGGTGGGCCTGTGCAGGCACACTGAATAAATGTCGGGGAGGTGGGAGGATATATGGCAGTGGTGGGCCTGTGCAGGCACACTGAATAAATGTCGGGGAGGTGGGAGGATATATGGCAGTGGTGGGCCTGTGCAGGCACACTGAATAAATGTCGGGAGGTGGGAGGATATATGGCAGTGGTGGGCCTGTGCAGGCACACTGAATAAATGTCAGGGAGGTGGGAGGATATATGGCAGTGGTGGGCCTGTGCAGGCACACTGAATAAATGTCGAGGAGGTGGGAGGATATATGGCAGTGGTGGGCCTGTGCAGGCACACTGAATAAATGTCAGGAGGTGGGAGGATATATGGCAGTGGTGGGCCTGTGCAGGCACACTGAATAAATGTCGGGGAGGTGGGAGGATATAGGCAGTGGTGGGCCTGTGCAGGCACACTAGATAAATGTCGGGAGGTGGGAGGATATATGGCAGTGGTGGGCCTGTGCAGGCACACTGAATAAATGTCAGGGAGGTGGGAGGATTATGGCAGTGGTGGGCTGTGCAGGCACACTGAATAAATGGTCAGGGAGGGTGGGAGGATATATGGCAGTGGTGGGCCTGTGCAGGCACACTGAATAATGTCAGGGAGGTGGGAGGATATATGGCAGTGGTGGGCCTGTGCAGGCACACTGATAAATGTCAGGGAGGTGGGAGGATATATGGCAGTGGTGGGCCTGTGCAGGCACACTGAATAAATGTCGGGAGGTGGGAGATATATGGCAGTGGTGGGCCTGTGCAGGCACACTGAATAAAGTGGTCGAGGAGGTGGGAGGATATATGGCAGTGGTGGGCCTGTGCAGGCACACTGAATAAATGTCGGGGAGGTGGGAGGATATATGGCAGTGGTGGGCCTGTGCAGGCACACTGAATAAATGTCAGGGGAGGTGGGAGGATATATGGCAGTGGTGGGCCTGTGCAGGCACACTGAATAAATGTCAGGGGAGGTGGGAGGATATATGGCAGTGGTGGGCCTGTGCAGGCACACTGGATAAATGTCAGGGGAGGTGGGAGGATATATGGCAGTGGTGGGCCTGTGCAGGCACACTGAATAAATGTCAGGGAGGTGGGAGGATATATGGCAGTGGTGGGCCTGTGCAGGCACACTGAATAAATGTCGGGAGGGTGGGAGGATATATGGCAGTGGTGGGCCTGTGCAGGCACACTGAATAAAATGTCGGGGAGGTGGGAGGATATATGGCAGTGGTGGGCCTGTGCAGGCACACTGGAATAAATGTCAGGGAGGTGGGTGGATATATGTCGGTGGTGGGCCTGTGCAGGCACACTGAATAAATGTCGGGGAGGTGGGAGGATATATGGCAGTGGTGGGCCTGTGCAGGCACACTGAATAATGTCGGGGAGGTGGGAGGATATATGGCAGTGGTGGGCCTGTGCAGGCACACTGAATAAATGTCGGGAGGGTGGGATATATGGCAGTGGTGGGCCTGTGCAGGCACTCTGAATAAGAATCGGGAGGTGGGAGGATAATATGGCAGTTGGTGGGCCCGTTGCAGGCACACTGAATAAATTCAGGGGAGGTGGGAGGATATATGGCAGTGGTGGGCCTGTGCAGGCACACTGAATAAATGTCAGGGAGGTGGGAGGATATATGGCAGTGGTGGGCCTGTGCAGGCACACTGAATAAATGTCAGGGAGGTGGGAGGATATATGGCAGTGGTGGGCCTGTGCAGGCACACTGAATAAATGTCAGGGAGGTGGGAGGATATATGGCAGTGGTGGGCCTGTGCAGGCACACTGAATAAATGTCAGGGAGGTGGGAGGATATGGCAGTGGTGGGCCTGTGCAGGCACACTGAATAAATGTCAGGGAGGTGGGAGGATATATGGCAGTGGTGGGCCTGTGCAGGCACACTGAATAATGTCGGGGAGGTGGGAGGATATATGGCAGTGGTGGGCCTGTGCAGGCACACTGAATAAATGTCGGGAGGTGGGAGGATATATGGCAGTGGTGGGCCTGTGCAGGCACACTGAATAATGTCGGGGAGGTGGGAGGATATATGGCAGTGGTGGGCCTGTGCAGGCACACTGAATAAAATGTCAGGGAGGTGGGAGGATATATGGCAGTGGTGGGCCTGTGCAGGCACACTGAATAAATGTCAGGGAGGTGGGAGGATATATGGCAGTGGTGGGCCTGTGCAGGCACACTGAATAAATGCAGGGAGGTGGGAGGATATATGGCAGTGGTGGGCCTGTGCAGGCACACTGAATAAATGTCGGGAGGTGGGAGGATATATGGCAGTGGTGGGCCTGTGCAGGCACACTGAATAAGTAGTAGGGGAGGTGGGAGGATATATGGCAGTGGTGGGCCTGTGCAGGCACACTGAATAAGTAATCGGGGAGGTGGGAGGATATATGGCAGTGGTGGGCCTGTGCAGGCACACTGAATAAAATCGGGGAGGTGGGAGGATATATGGCAGTGGTGGGCCTGTGCAGGCACACTGAATAAATGTCGGGGAGGTGGGAGGATATATGCAGTGGTGGGCCTGTGCAGGCACACTGAATAAGTAGTCGGGGAGGTGGGAGGATATATGGCAGTGGTGGGCCTGTGCAGGCACACTGAATAAGTAATCGGGGAGGTGGGAGGATATATGGCAGTGGTGGGCCTGTGCAGGCACACTGAATAAGTAATCGGGGAGGTGGGAGGATATATGGCAGTGGTGGGCCTGTGCAGGCACACTGAATAAGTAGTCGGGGAGGTGGGAGGATATATGGCAGTGGTGGGCCTGTGCAGGCACACTGAATAAGTAGTCGGGGAGGTGGGAGGATATATGGCAGTGGTGGGCCTGTGCAGGCACACTGAATAAGTAGTCGGGGAGGTGGGAGGATATATGGCAGTGGTGGGCCTGTGCAGGCACACTGAATAAATGTCGGGAGGTGGGAGGATATATGGCAGTGGTGGGCCTGTGCAGGCACACTGAATAATGTCGGGGAGGTGGGGGATATATGGCAGTGGTGGGCCTGTGCAGGCACACTGAATAAATGTCAGGGAGGTGGGAGGATATATGGCAGTGGTGGGCCTGTGCAGGCACACTGAATAAATGTCGGGGAGGTGGGAGGATATATGGCAGTGGTGGGCCTGTGCAGGCACACTGAATAAATGTCAGGGAGGTGGGAGGATATATGGCAGTGGTGGGCCTGTGCAGGCACACTGAATAAATGTCGGGGAGGTGGGAGGATATATGGCAGTGGTGGGCCTGTGCAGGCACACTGAATAAATGTCGGGGAGGTGGGAGGATATATGGCAGTGGTGGGCCTGTGCAGGCACACTGAATAATGGTCGGGGAGGTGGGAGGATATATGGCAGTGGTGGGCCTGTGCAGGCACACTGAATAAATGTCGGGAGGTGGGAGGATATATGGCAGTGGTGGGCCTGTGCAGGCACACTGAATAATGTCAGGGGAGGTGGGAGGATATATGGCAGTGGTGGGCCTGTGCAGGCACACTGAATAATAGCGGGAGGTGGGAGGATATATGGCAGTGGTGGGCCTGTGCAGGCACACTGAATAAATGTCAGGGAGGTGGGAGGATATATGGCAGTGGTGGGCCTGTGCAGGCACACTGAATAAATGTCGGGAGGTGGGAGGATATATGGCAGTGGTGGGCCTGTGCAGGCACACTGAATAAATGTCGGGGAGGTGGGAGGATATATGGCAGTGGTGGGCCTGTGCAGGCACACTGAATAAATGTCGGGGAGGTGGGAGGATATATGGCAGTGGTGGGCCTGTGCAGGCACACTGAATAAATGTCGGGGAGGTGGGAGGATATATGGCAGTGGTGGGCCTGTGCAGGCACACTGGATAAATGTCGGGGAGGTGGGAGGATATATGGCAGTGGTGGGCCTGTGCAGGCACACTGAATAAATGTCGGGAGGTGGGAGGATATATGGCAGTGGTGGGCCTGTGCAGGCACACTGAATAAATGTCGGGAGAGGTGGGAGGATATATGGCAGTGGTGGGCCTGTGCAGGCACACTGAATAAATGTAGGGAGGTGGGAGGATATATGGCAGTGGTGGGCCTGTGCAGGCACACTGAATAAATGTCGGGAGGGTGGGAGGATATATGGCAGTGGTGGGCCTGTGCAGGCACACTGGATAAATGTCGGGAGGTGGGAGGATATGGCAGTGGTGGGCCTGTGCAGGCACACTGGATAAAATGTCGGGAGGTGGGAGGATATATGGCAGTGGTGGGCCTGTGCAGGCACACTGAATAAATATCGGGAGGTGGGAGGATATATGGCAGTGGTGGGCCTGTGCAGGCACACTGAATAAATGTCGAGGGTGGGAGGATATATGGCAGTGGTGGGCCTGTGCAGGCACACTGAATAAATGTCGGGAGGTGGGAGGATATATGGCAGTGGTGGGCCTGTGCAGGCACACTGAATAAATGTCGGGAGGTGGGAGGATATATGGCAGTGGTGGGCCTGTGCAGGCACACTGAATAAATATCGGGAGGTGGGAGGATATATGGCAGTGGTGGGCCTGTGCAGGCACACTGAATAAATGTCAGGGAGGTGGGAGGATATATGGCAGTGGTGGGCCTGTGCAGGCACACTGAATAAGTAATCGGGGAGGTGGGAGGATATATGGCAGTGGTGGGCCTGTGCAGGCACACTGAATAAGTATCGGGAGGTGGGAGGATATATGGCAGTGGTGGGCCTGTGCAGGCACACTGAATAAGTGTCGGGGAGGTGGGAGGATATGGCAGTGGTGGGCCTGTGCAGGCACACTGAATAAATGTCGGGGAGGTGGGAGGATATATGGCAGTGGTGGGCCTGTGCAGGCACACTGAATAAATGTCAGGGAGGTGGGAGGATATATGGCAGTGGTGGGCCTGTGCAGGCACACTGGATAAATGTCGGGGAGGTGGGAGGATATATGGCAGTGGTGGGCCTGTGCAGGCACACTGAATAAATGTCGGGGAGGTGGGAGGATATATGGCAGTGGTGGGCCTGTGCAGGCACACTGAATAAATGTCAGGGAGGTGGGAGGATATATGGCAGTGGTGGGCCTGTGCAGGCACACTGAATAAATGTCGGGGAGGTGGGAGGATATATGGCAGTGGTGGGCCTGTGCAGGCACACTGAATAAATGTCGGGGAGGTGGGAGGATATATGGCAGTGGTGGGCCTGTGCAGGCACACTGAATAATGTCAGGGAGGTGGGAGGATATATGGCAGTGGTGGGCCTGTGCAGGCACACTGAATAATGTCATCGGGAGGTGGGAGGATATATGGCGGTGGTGGGCCTGTGCAGGCACACTGAATAAATGTCGGGGAGGTGGGAGGATATATGGCAGTGGTGGGCCTGTGCAGGCACACTGAATAAATGTCAGGGAGGTGGGAGGATATATGGCAGTGGTGGGCCTGTGCAGGCACACTGGATAAATGTCAGGGGGAGGTGGGAGGATATGGCAGTGGTGGGCCTGTGCAGGCACACTGAATAAATGTCGGGAGGTGGGAGGATATATGGCAGTGGTGGGCCTGTGCAGGCACACTGAATAAATGTCGGGAGGTGGGAGGATATATGGCAGTGGTGGGCCTGTGCAGGCACACTGAATAAAAATCAGGGAGGTGGGAGGATATATGGCAGTGGTGGGCCTGTGCAGGCACACTGAATAAATGTCGGGGAGGTGGGAGGATATATGGCAGTGGTGGGCCTGTGCAGGCACACTGAATAAATGTCGGGGAGGTGGGAGGATATATGGCAGTGGTGGGCCTGTGCAGGCACACTGAATAAATGTCGGGGAGGTGGGAGATATATGGCAGTGGTGGGCCTGTGCAGGCACACTGAATAATGTCAGGAGGAGGTGGGAGGATATATGGCAGTGGTGGGCCTGTGCAGGCACACTGAATAAATGTCGGGGAGGTGGGAGGATATATGGCAGTGGTGGGCCTGTGCAGGCACACTGAATAAATGTCGGGAGGTGGGAGGATATATGGCAGTGGTGGGCCTGTGCAGGCACACTGAATAAATGTCGGGGAGGTGGGAGGATATATGGCAGTGGTGGGCCTGTGCAGGCACACTGAATAAATGTCGGGGAGGTGGGAGGTATATATGGCAGTGGTGGGCCTGTGCAGGCACACTGAATAAATGTCGGGGAGGTGGGAGGATATATGGCAGTGGTGGGCCTGTGCAGGCACACTGAATAAATGTCGGGGAGGTGGGAGGATATATGGCAGTGGTGGGCCTGTGCAGGCACACTGAATAAATGTCAGGGAGGTGGGAGGATATATGGCAGTGGTGGGCCTGTGCAGGCACACTGAATAAAATGTCAGGGAGGTGGGAGGATATATGGCAGTGGTGGGCCTGTGCAGGCACACTGAATAAGTGTCGGGGAGGTGGGAGGATATATGGCAGTGGTGGGCCTGTGCAGGCACACTGAATAAATGTCAGGGGAGGTGGGAGGATATATGGCAGTGGTGGGCCTGTGCAGGCACACTGAATAAATGTCAGGAGGTGGGAGGATATATGGCAGTGGTGGGCCTGTGCAGGCACACTGAATAATAGTCGGGGAGGTGGGAGGATATATGGCAGTGGTGGGCCTGTGCAGGCACACTGATAAATGTCGGGAGGTGGGGATATATGGCAGTGGTGGGCCTGTGCAGGCACACTGGAATAATGTCAGGGGAGGTGGGAGGATATATGGCAGTGGTGGGCCTGTGCAGGCACACTGAATAATGTCGGGAGTGGGAGGATATATGGCAGTGGTGGGCCTGTGCAGGCACACTGAATAAATGTCGGGAGGTGGGAGGATATATGGCAGTGGTGGGCCTGTGCAGGCACACTGAATAATGTCGGGGAGGTGGGAGGATATATGGCAGTGGTGGGCCTGTGCAGGCACACTGGATAAATGTCGGGGAGGTGGGAGGATATTGGCAGTGGTGGGCCTGTGCAGGCACACTGAATAAATGTCAGGGAGGTGGGAGGATATAGGCAGTGGTGGGCCTGTGCAGGCACACTGAATAAATGTCGGGAGGTGGGAGGATATATGGCAGTGGTGGGCCTGTGCAGGCACACTGAATAAATAGTCGGGGAGGTGGGAGGATATATGGCAGTGGTGGGCCTGTGCAGGCACACTGAATAAATGTCAGGGAGGTGGGAGGATATGGCAGTGGTGGGCCTGTGCAGGCACACTGAATAAATGTCAGGGGAGGTGGGAGGATATATGGCAGTGGTGGGCCTGTGCAGGCACACTGAATAAATGTCAGGGAGGTGGGAGGATATATGGCAGTGGTGGGCCTGTGCAGGCACACTGAATAAATGTCGGGAGGTGGGAGGATATGGCAGTGGTGGGCCTGTGCAGGCACACTGAATAAATGTCAGGGAGGTGGGAGGATATATGGCAGTGGTGGGCCTGTGCAGGCACACTGAATAAATGTCAGGGAGGTGGGAGGATATATGGCAGTGGTGGGCCTGTGCAGGCACACTGAATAAATGTCAGGGAGGTGGGAGGATATATGGCAGTGGTGGGCCTGTGCAGGCACACTGAATAAGTAATCGGGGAGGTGGGAGGATATATGGCAGTGGTGGGCCTGTGCAGGCACACTGAATAAATATCGGGGAGGTGGGAGGATATATGGCAGTGGTGGGCCTGTGCAGGCACACTGAATAAATGTCGGGGAGGTGGGAGGATATATGGCAGTGGTGGGCCTGTGCAGGCACACTGAATAAATGTCAGGGGAGGTGGGAGGATATATGGCAGTGGTGGGCCTGTGCAGGCACACTGAATAAATGTCGGGGAGGTGGGAGGATATATGGCAGTGGTGGGCCTGTGCAGGCACACTGAATAAATGTCAGGGAGGTGGGAGGATATATGGCAGTGGTGGGCCTGTGCAGGCACACTGAATAAATGTCAGGGAGGTGGGAGGATATATGGCAGTGGTGGGCCTGTGCAGGCACACTGAATAAATGTCAGGGAGGTGGGAGGATATATGGCAGTGGTGGGCCTGTGCAGGCACACTGAATAAATTCAGGGAGGTGGGAGGATATATGGCAGTGGTGGGCCTGTGCAGGCACACTGAATAAATGTCGGGGAGGTGGGAGGATATATGGCAGTGGTGGGCCTGTGCAGGCACACTGAATAAATGTCGGGGAGGTGGGAGGATATATGGCAGTGGTGGGCCTGTGCAGGCACACTGAAAAATGTCGGGAGGTGGGAGGATATATGGCAGTGGTGGGCCTGTGCAGGCACACTGAATAAATGTCAGGGAGGTGGGAGGATAATGGCAGTGGTGGGCCTGTGCAGGCACACTGAATAAATGTCGGGAGGTGGGAGGATATATGGCAGTGGTGGGCCTGTGCAGGCACACTGAATAAATGTCGGGAGGTGGGAGGATATGGCAGTGGTGGGCCTGTGCAGGCACACTGAATAATGTCGGGAGGTGGGAGGATATATGGCAGTGGTGGGCCTGTGCAGGCACACTGAATAAGTAGTCGGGGAGGTGGGAGGATATATGGCAGTGGTGGGCCTGTGCAGGCACACTGAATAAGGTCGGGGAGGTGGGAGGATATATGGCAGTGGTGGGCCTGTGCAGGCACACTGAATAAATGTCGGGAGGGTGGGAGGATATATGGCAGTGGTGGGCCTGTGCAGGCACACTGAATAAATGTCGGGAGGTGGGAGGATATATGGCAGTGGTGGGCCTGTGCAGGCACACTGAATAAGTAGTCGAGGAGGTGGGAGGATATATGGCAGTGGTGGGCCTGTGCAGGCACACTGAATAAGTAGTCGGGGAGGTGGGAGGATATATGGCAGTGGTGGGCCTGTGCAGGCACACTGAATAAGTAATCGGGGAGGTGGGAGGATATATGGCAGTGGTGGGCCTGTGCAGGCACACTGAATAAGTAGTCGGGGAGGTGGGAGGATATATGGCAGTGGTGGGCCTGTGCAGGCACACTGAATAAGTAGTCGGGGAGGTGGGAGGATATATGGCAGTGGTGGGCCTGTGCAGGGCACACTGAATAAATGTCAGGGAGGTGGGAGGATATATGGCAGTGGTGGGCCTGTGCAGGCACACTGAATAAGTGTCGGGGAGGTGGGAGGATATATGGCAGTGGTGGGCCTGTGCAGGCACACTGAATAAGTATCGGGGAGGTGGGAGGATATATGGCAGTGGTGGGCCTGTGCAGGCACACTGAATAAAGATCGGGAGGTGGGAGGATATATGGCAGTGGTGGGCCTGTGCAGGCACACTGAATAAATGTCGGGGGTGGGAGGATATATGGCAGTGGTGGGCCTGTGCAGGCACACTGAATAAATGTCGGGGAGGTGGGAGGATATATGGCAGTGGTGGGCCTGTGCAGGCACACTGAATAATGTCAGGGAGGTGGGAGGATATATGGCAGTGGTGGGCCTGTGCAGGCACACTGAATAAATGTCAGGGAGGTGGGAGGATATATGGCAGTGGTGGGCCTGTGCAGGCACACTGAATAAATGTCGGGAGGTGGGAGGATATATGGCAGTGGTGGGCCTGTGCAGGCACACTGAATAAATGTCGGGGAGGTGGGAGGATATATGGCAGTGGTGGGCCTGTGCAGGCACACTGAATAAATGTCAGGGAGGTGGGAGGATATATGGCAGTGGTGGGCCTGTGCAGGCACACTGAATAAATGTCGGGAGGTGGGAGGATATATGGCAGTGGTGGGCCTGTGCAGGCACACTGAATAAATGTCAGGGAGGTGGGAGGATATATGGCAGTGGTGGGCCTGTGCAGGCACACTGAATAAATGTCGGGGAGGTGGGAGGATATATGGCAGTGGTGGGCCTGTGCAGGCACACTGAATAATGTCAGGGAGGTGGGAGGATATATGGCAGTGGTGGGCCTGTGCAGGCACACTGAATAAATGTCAGGGAGGTGGGAGGATATATGGCAGTGGTGGGCCTGTGCAGGCACACTGAATAAATGTCGGGGAGGTGGGAGGATATATGGCAGTGGTGGGCCTGTGCAGGCACACTGAATAATGTCGGGGAGGTGGGAGGATATATGGCAGTGGTGGGCCTGTGCAGGCACACTGAATAAATGTCGGGGAGGTGGGAGGATAATGGCAGTGGTGGGCCTGTGCAGGCACACTGAATAAATGTCGGGGAGGTGGGAGGATATATGGCAGTGGTGGGCCTGTGCAGGCACACTGAATAAATGTCGGGAGGTGGGAGGATATATGGCAGTGGTGGGCCTGTGCAGGCACACTGAATAAATGTCAGGGAGGTGGGAGGATATATGGCAGTGGTGGGCCTGTGCAGGCACACTGAATAAATGTCGGGAGGGTGGGAGGATATATGGCAGTGGTGGGCCTGTGCAGGCACACTGAATAATGTCGGGGAGGTGGGAGGATATATGGCAGTGGTGGGCCTGTGCAGGCACACTGAATAAAAGTCGGGGAGGTGGGAGGATATATGGCAGTGGTGGGCCTGTGCAGGCACACTGAATAAATGTCAGGGAGGTGGGAGGATATATGGCAGTGGTGGGCCTGTGCAGGCACACTGAATAATGTCAGGGAGGTGGGAGGATATATGGCAGTGGTGGGCCTGTGCAGGCACACTGAATAATGTCGGGGAGGTGGGAGGATATATGGCAGTGGTGGGCCTGTGCAGGCACACTGAATAAATGTCGGGAGGTGGGAGGATATATGGCAGGTGGTGGGCCTGTGCAGGCACACTGAATAAAATGTCGGGAGGTGGGAGGATATATGGCAGTGGTGGGCCTGTGCAGGCACACTGAATAAATGTCGGGAGGTGGGAGGATATATGGCAGTGGTGGGCCTGTGCAGGCACACTGAATAAATGTCGGGGAGGTGGGAGGATATATGGCAGTGGTGGGCCTGTGCAGGCACACTGAATAAATGTCAGGGAGGTGGGAGGATATATGGCAGTGGTGGGCCTGTGCAGGCACACTGAATAAATGTCGGGGAGGTGGGAGGATATATGGCAGTGGTGGGCCTGTGCAGGCACACTGAATAAATGTCGGGAGGTGGGAGGATATATGGCAGTGGTGGGCCTGTGCAGGCACACTGAATAAATGTCGGGAGGTGGGAGATATATGGCAGTGGTGGGCCTGTGCAGGCACACTGAATAAATGTCGGGAGGTGGGAGGATATATGGCAGTGGTGGGCCTGTGCAGGCACACTGAATAAATGTCGGGGAGGTGGGAGGATATATGGCAGTGGTGGGCCTGTGCAGGCACACTGAATAAATGTCGGGGAGGTGGGAGGATATATGGCAGTGGTGGGCCTGTGCAGGCACACTGAATAAATGTCAGGGAGGTGGGAGGATATATGGCAGTGGTGGGCCTGTGCAGGCACACTGAATAAATGTCGGGGAGGTGGGAGGATATATGGCAGTGGTGGGCCTGTGCAGGCACACTGAATAAATGTCGAGGAGGTGGGAGGATATATGGCAGTGGTGGGCCTGTGCAGGCACACTGAATAATGTCGGGAGGTGGGAGGATATATGGCAGTGGTGGGCCTGTGCAGGCACACTGAATAAATGTCGGGGAGGTGGGAGGATATATGAGTGGTGGGCCTGTGCAGGCACACTGAATAAATGTCGGGGAGGTGGGAGGATATATGGCAGTGGTGGGCCTGTGCAGGCACACTGAATAAATGTCAGGGAGGTGGGAGGATATATGGCAGTGGTGGGCCTGTGCAGGCACACTGAATAAATGTCGGGGAGGTGGGAGGATATATGGCAGTGGTGGGCCTGTGCAGGCACACTGAATAAATGTCAGGGAGGTGGGAGGATATATGGCAGTGGTGGGCCTGTGCAGGCACACTGAATAAATGTCAGGGGAGGTGGGAGGATATATGGCAGTGGTGGGCCTGTGCAGGCACACTGAATAAGTCGAGGAGGTGGGAGGATATATGGCAGTGGTGGGCCTGTGCAGGCACACTGAATAATGTCAGGGAGGTGGGAGGATATATGGCAGTGGTGGGCCTGTGCAGGCACACTGAATAATGTCGGGGAGGTGGGAGGATATATGGCAGTGGTGGGCCTGTGCAGGCACACTGAATAAATGGTCGGAGGTGGGAGGATATATGGCAGTGGTGGGCCTGTGCAGGCACACTGAATAAATGTCGGGGAGGTGGGAGGATGATGGCAGTGGTGGGCCTGTGCAGGCACACTGAAAATGTCGGGGAGGTGGGAGGATATGGCAGTGGTGGGCCTGTGCAGGCACACTGAATAAATGTCAGGGAGGTGGGAGGATATATGGCAGTGGTGGGCCTGTGCAGGCACACTGAATAAATGTCGGGGAGGTGGGAGGATATATGGCAGTGGTGGGCCTGTGCAGGCACACTGAATAAATGTCGGGGAGGTGGGAGGATATATGGCAGTGGTGGGCCTGTGCAGGCACACTGAATAAATGTCGGGGAGGTGGGAGGATATATGGCAGTGGTGGGCCTGTGCAGGCACACTGAATAAATGTCGGGGAGGTGGGAGGATATATGGCAGTGGTGGGCCTGTGCAGGCACACTGAATAAATGTCGGGGAGGTGGGAGGATATATGGCAGTGGTGGGCCTGTGCAGGCACACTGAATAAATGTCGGGAGGTGGGAGGATATATGGCAGTGGTGGGCCTGTGCAGGCACACTGAATAAATGTCGGGGGAGTGGGAGGATATATGGCAGTGGTGGGCCTGTGCAGGCACACTGAATAAATGTCGGGAGGTGGGAGGATATATGGCAGTGGTGGGCCTGTGCAGGCACACTGAATAAGTGTCGGGGAGGTGGGAGGATATATGGCAGTGGTGGGCCTGTGCAGGCACACTGAATAAATGTCGGGAGGTGGGAGGATATATGGCAGTGGTGGGCCTGTGCAGGCACACTGGATAAATGTCAGGGAGGTGGGAGGATATATGGCAGTGGTGGGCCTGTGCAGGCACACTGAATAAATAGTCGGGAGGTGGGAGGATATATGGCAGTGGTGGGCCTGTGCAGGCACACTGAATAAATATCGGGAGGTGGGAGGATATATGGCAGTGGTGGGCCTGTGCAGGCACACTGAATAAATGTCAGGGAGGTGGGAGGATATATGGCAGTGGTGGGCCTGTGCAGGCACACTGAATAAAATGTCGGGGAGGTGGGAGGATATATGGCAGTGGTGGGCCTGTGCAGGCACACTGAATAAATGTCGAGGAGGTGGGAGGATATATGGCAGTGGTGGGCCTGTGCAGGCACACTGAATAAATGTCGGGAGGTGGGAGGATATATGGCAGTGGTGGGCCTGTGCAGGCACACTGAATAAATGTCGGGAGGTGGGAGGATATATGGCAGTGGTGGGCCTGTGCAGGCACACTGAATAAATGTCAGGGAGGTGGGAGGATATATGGCAGTGGTGGGCCTGTGCAGGCACACTGAATAAATGTCGGGGAGGTGGGAGGATATATGGCAGTGGTGGGCCTGTGCAGGCACACTGAATAAATGTCGGGGAGGTGGGAGGATATATGGCAGTGGTGGGCCTGTGCAGGCACACTGAATAATGTCGGGAGGGTGGGAGGATATATGGCAGTGGTGGGCCTGTGCAGGCACACTGAATAAATGTCGGGAGGTGGGAGGATATATGGCAGTGGTGGGCCTGTGCAGGCACACTGAATAAGTGGTCGGAGAGGTGGGAGGATATATGGCAGTGGTGGGCCTGTGCAGGCACACTGAATAAGTAATCGGGGAGGTGGGAGGATATATGGCAGTGGTGGGCCTGTGCAGGCACACTGAATAAGTGGTCGGGGAGGTGGGAGGATATATGGCAGTGGTGGGCCTGTGCAGGCACACTGAATAAGTAGTCGGGGAGGTGGGAGGATATATGGCAGTGGTGGGCCTGTGCAGGCACACTGAATAAATGTCGGGGAGGTGGGAGGATATATGGCAGTGGTGGGCCTGTGCAGGCACACTGAATAAATGTCGGGGAGGTGGAGATATATGGCAGTGGTGGGCCTGTGCAGGCACCTGAATAAAATGTCGGGAGGTGGGAGGATATATGGCAGTGGTGGGCCTGTGCAGGCACACTGAATAAGTGTCGGGGAGGTGGGAGGATATATGGCAGTGGTGGGCCTGTGCAGGCACACTGAATAAGTGTCGGGGAGGTGGGAGGATATATGGCAGTGGTGGGCCTGTGCAGGCACACTGAATAAGAATGTCGGGAGGTGGGAGGATATATGGCAGTGGTGGGCCTGTGCAGGCACACTGAATAAATGTCAGGGAGGTGGGAGGATATATGGCAGTGGTGGGCCTGTGCAGGCACACTGAATAAATGTCGGGGAGGTGGGAGGATATATGGCAGTGGTGGGCCTGTGCAGGCACACTGAATAAATGCGGGGAGGTGGGAGGATATATGGCAGTGGTGGGCCTGTGCAGGCACACTGAAAAATGTCGGGAGGTGGGAGGATATATGGCAGTGGTGGGCCTGTGCAGGCACACTGAATAATGTCAGGAGGTGGGAGGATATATGGCAGTGGTGGGCCTGTGCAGGCACACTGAATAAATGTCGGGAGGTGGGAGGATATATGGCAGTGGTGGGCCTGTGCAGGCACACTGAATAATGTCAGGGAGGTGGGAGGATATATGGCAGTGGTGGGCCTGTGCAGGCACACTGAATAAATGTCGGGGAGGTGGGAGGATATATGGCAGTGGTGGGCCTGTGCAGGCACACTGAATAAATAGTCGGGAGGTGGGAGGATATATGGCAGTGGTGGGCCTGTGCAGGCACACTGAATAAATGTCGGGGAGGTGGGAGGATATATGGCAGTGGTGGGCCTGTGCAGGCACACTGAATAAATGTCGGGAGGTGGGAGGATATATGGCAGTGGTGGGCCTGTGCAGGCACACTGAATAATGTCGGGGAGGTGGGAGGATATATGGCAGTGGTGGGCCTGTGCAGGCACACTGAATAAATGTCGGGGAGGTGGGAGGATATATGGCAGTGGTGGGCCTGTGCAGGCACACTGAATAAATGTCGGGGAGGTGGGAGGATATATGGCAGTGGTGGGCCTGTGCAGGCACACTGAATAAATGTCGGGAGGTGGGAGGATATATGGCAGTGGTGGGCCTGTGCAGGCACACTGAATAAGTAGTCGGGGAGGTGGGAGGATATATGGCAGTGGTGGGCCTGTGCAGGCACACTGAATAAGTAGTCGGGGAGGTGGGAGGATATATGGCAGTGGTGGGCCTGTGCAGGCACACTGAATAAGTAGTCGGGGAGGTGGGAGGATATATGGCAGTGGTGGGCCTGTGCAGGCACACTGAATAAATGTCGGGGAGGTGGGAGGATATATGGCAGTGGTGGGCCTGTGCAGGCACACTGAATAAGTAGTCGGGGAGGTGGGAGGATATATGGCAGTGGTGGGCCTGTGCAGGCACACTGAATAAGTAATCGGGGAGGTGGGAGGATATATGGCGGTGGTGGGCCTGTGCAGGCACACTGAATAAGTAGTCGGGGAGGTGGGAGGATATATGGCGGTGGTGGGCCTGTGCAGGCACACTGAATAAGTAGTCGGGGAGGTGGGAGGATATATGGCAGTGGTGGGCCTGTGCAGGCACACTGAATAAATGTCGGGGAGGTGGGAGGATATATGGCAGTGGTGGGCCTGTGCAGGCACACTGAATAAATGTCAGGGAGGTGGGAGGATATAATGGCAGTGGTGGGCCTGTGCAGGCACACTGAATAAATGTCGGGGAGGTGGGAGGATATATGGCAGTGGTGGGCCTGTGCAGGCACACTGAATAAATTCAGGGAGGTGGGAGGATATATGGCAGTGGTGGGCCTGTGCAGGCACACTGAATAAATGTCGGGGAGGTGGGAGGATATATGGCAGTGGTGGGCCTGTGCAGGCACACTGAATAAATGTCGGGGAGGTGGGAGGATATATGGCAGTGGTGGGCCTGTGCAGGCACACTGAATAAATGTCGGGAGGTGGGAGGATATATGGCAGTGGTGGGCCTGTGCAGGCACACTGAATAAATGTCGGGAGGTGGGAGGATATATGGCAGTGGTGGGCCTGTGCAGGCACACTGAATAAGTAATCGGGGAGGTGGGAGGATATATGGCAGTGGTGGGCCTGTGCAGGCACACTGAATAAGAAATCGGGGAGGTGGGAGGATATATGGCAGTGGTGGGCCTGTGCAGGCACACTGAATAAATGTCGGGGAGGTGGGAGGATATATGGCAGTGGTGGGCCTGTGCAGGCACACTGAATAAGTATCGGGGAGGTGGGAGGATATATGGCAGTGGTGGGCCTGTGCAGGCACACTGAATAAGTATCGGGGAGGTGGGAGGATATGTGGCAGTGGTGGGCCTGTGCAGGCACACTGAATAAATGTCGGGAGGTGGGAGGATATATGGCAGTGGTGGGCCTGTGCAGGCACACTGAATAAATGTCGGGAGGTGGGAGGATATGGCAGTGGTGGGCCTGTGCAGGCACACTGAATAAATGTCGGGGAGGTGGGAGGATATATGGCAGTGGTGGGCCTGTGCAGGCACACTGAATAAATGTCGGGAGGTGGGAGGATATATGGCAGTGGTGGGCCTGTGCAGGCACACTGAATAAATGTCGGGAGGTGGGAGGATATATGGCAGTGGTGGGCCTGTGCAGGCACACTGAATAAATGTCGGGGAGGTGGGAGGATATATGGCAGTGGTGGGCCTGTGCAGGCACACTGAATAATGTCGGGAGGTGGGAGGATATATGGCAGTGGTGGGCCTGTGCAGGCACACTGAATAAATGTCAGGGAGGTGGGAGGATATATGGCAGTGGTGGGCCTGTGCAGGCACACTGAATAAATGTCGGGGAGGTGGGAGGATATATGGCAGTGGTGGGCCTGTGCAGGCACACTGAATAAAGTGTCAGGGAGGTGGGAGGATATGGCAGTGGTGGGCCTGTGCAGGCACACTGAATAAATGTCGGGAGGTGGGAGGATATATGGCAGTGGTGGGCCTGTGCAGGCACACTGAATAAGTGGTCGGGGAGGTGGGAGGATATATGGCAGTGGTGGGCCTGTGCAGGCACACTGAATAAGTGATCGGGGAGGTGGGAGGATATATGGCAGTGGTGGGCCTGTGCAGGCACACTGAATAAGTTGTCGGGGAGGTGGGAGGATATATGGCAGTGGTGGGCCTGTGCAGGCACACTGAATAAGTTGTCGGGGAGGTGGGAGGATATATGGCAGTGGTGGGCCTGTGCAGGCACACTGAATAAGTGGTCGGGGAGGTGGGAGGATATATGGCAGTGGTGGGCCTGTGCAGGCACACTGAATAAGTGGTCGGGGAGGTGGGAGGATATATGGCAGTGGTGGGCCTGTGCAGGCACACTGAATAAGTAGTCGGGGAGGTGGGAGGATATATGGCAGTGGTGGGCCTGTGCAGGCACACTGAATAAATGTCAGGGAGGTGGGAGGATATATGGCAGTGGTGGGCCTGTGCAGGCACACTGAATAAGTGTCGGGGAGGTGGGAGGATATATGGCAGTGGTGGGCCTGTGCAGGCACACTGAATAAGTGTCAGGGAGGTGGGAGGATATATGGCAGTGGTGGGCCTGTGCAGGCACACTGAATAAGTGTCGGGGAGGTGGGAGGATATATGGCAGTGGTGGGCCTGTGCAGGCACACTGAATAAGTAGTCGGGGAGGTGGGAGGATATATGGCAGTGGTGGGCCTGTGCAGGCACACTGAATAAGTAATCGGGGAGGTGGGAGGATATATGGCAGTGGTGGGCCTGTGCAGGCACACTGAATAAGTGTCGGGAGGTGGGAGGATATATGGCAGTGGTGGGCCTGTGCAGGCACACTGAATAAATGGGAGGGTGGGAGGATATATGGCAGTGGTGGGCCTGTGCAGGCACACTGAATAAATGTCAGGAGGTGGGAGGATATATGGCAGTGGTGGGCCTGTGCAGGCACACTGAATAAATGTCGAGGAGGTGGGAGGATATATGGCAGTGGTGGGCCTGTGCAGGCACACTGAATAAATGTCGGGAGGTGGGAGGATATATGGCAGTGGTGGGCCTGTGCAGGCACACTGAATAAATAATCAGGGAGGTGGGAGGATATATGGCAGTGGTGGGCCTGTGCAGGCACACTGAATAAATGTCGGGAGGTGGGAGGATATATGGCAGTGGTGGGCCTGTGCAGGCACACTGAATAAATGTCGGGGAGGTGGGAGGATATATGCAGTGGTGGGCCTGTGCAGGCACACTGAATAATAATCGGGGAGGTGGGAGGATATATGGCAGTGGTGGGCCTGTGCAGGCACACTGAATAAATGTCGGGAGGTGGGAGGATATATGGCAGTGGTGGGCCTGTGCAGGCACACTGAATAAATGTCGGGAGGTGGGAGGATATGGCAGTGGTGGGCCTGTGCAGGCACACTGAATAATGTCGGGGAGGTGGGAGGATATGGCAGTGGTGGGCCTGTGCAGGCACACTGAATAAATGTCGGGGAGGTGGGAGGATATATGGCAGTGGTGGGCCTGTGCAGGCACACTGAATAAATGTCAGGGAGGTGGGAGGATATATGGCAGTGGTGGGCCTGTGCAGGCACACTGAATAAATGTCGGGAGGTGGGAGGATATATGGCAGTGGTGGGCCTGTGCAGGCACACTGAATAAATGTCAGGGAGGTGGGAGGATATATGGCAGTGGTGGGCCTGTGCAGGCACACTGAATAAATGTCGGGGAGGTGGGAGGATATATGGCAGTGGTGGGCCTGTGCAGGCACACTGAATAAATGTCAGGGAGGTGGGAGGATATATGGCAGTGGTGGGCCTGTGCAGGCACACTGAATAAATGTCAGGGAGGTGGGAGGATATATGGCAGTGGTGGGCCTGTGCAGGCACACTGAATAAATGTCGGGAGGTGGGAGGATATATGGCAGTGGTGGGCCTGTGCAGGCACACTGAATAAGTGTCGGGGAGGTGGGAGGATATATGGCAGTGGTGGGCCTGTGCAGGCACACTGAATAAATGTCAGGGAGGTGGGAGGATATATGGCAGTGGTGGGCCTGTGCAGGCACACTGAATAAATGTCAGGGAGGTGGGAGGATATATGGCAGTGGTGGGCCTGTGCAGGCACACTGAATAAATGTCGGGAGGTGGGAGGATATATGGCAGTGGTGGGCCTGTGCAGGCACACTGAATAAATGTCGGGAGGTGGGAGGATATATGGCAGTGGTGGGCCTGTGCAGGCACACTGAATAATGTCGGGGAGGTGGGGGAGGATATATGGCAGTGGTGGGCCTGTGCAGGCACACTGAATAAATGTCAGGGAGGTGGGAGGATATATGGCAGTGGTGGGCCTGTGCAGGCACACTGAATAAATGTCAGGGAGGTGGGAGGATATATGGCAGTGGTGGGCCTGTGCAGGCACACTGAATAAATGTCGGGAGGGTGGGAGGATATATGGCAGTGGTGGGCCTGTGCAGGCACACTGAATAAGTGTCGGGAGGTGGGAGGATATATGGCAGTGGTGGGCCTGTGCAGGCACACTGATAAAATGTCGGGAGGTGGGAGGATATATGGCAGTGGTGGGCCTGTGCAGGCACACTGAATAAATAGTCGGGAGGTGGGAGGATATATGGCAGTGGTGGGCCTGTGCAGGCACACTGAATAAGAAATCGGGGAGGTGGGAGGATATATGGCAGTGGTGGGCCTGTGCAGGCACACTGAATAAGAAATCGGGGAGGTGGGAGGATATATGGCAGTGGTGGGCCTGTGCAGGCACACTGAATAAATGTCAGGGAGGTGGGAGGATATATGGCAGTGGTGGGCCTGTGCAGGCACACTGAATAAATGTCGGGAGGTGGGAGGATATATGGCAGTGGTGGGCCTGTGCAGGCACACTGAATAAATATCGGGAGGTGGGAGGATATATGGCAGTGGTGGGCCTGTGCAGGCACACTGAATAAATGTCGGGAGGTGGGAGGATATATGGCAGTGGTGGGCCTGTGCAGGCACACTGAATAATAATCAGGGAGGTGGGAGATATATGGCAGTGGTGGGCCTGTGCAGGCACACTGAATAAATGTCGAGGAGGTGGGAGGATATATGGCAGTGGTGGGCCTGTGCAGGCACACAATAATCGGGGAGGTGGGAGGATATATGGCAGTGGTGGGCCTGTGCAGGCACACTGAATAATGTCACGGGAGGTGGGAGGATATATGGCAGTGGTGGGCCTGTGCAGGCACACTGAATAAATGTCGGGAGGTGGGAGGATATATGGCAGTGGTGGGCCTGTGCAGGCACACTGAATAAATATCAGGGAGGTGGGAGGATATATGGCAGTGGTGGGCCTGTGCAGGCACACTGAATAAATGTCGGGAGGTGGGAGGATATATGGCAGTGGTGGGCCTGTGCAGGCACACTGAATAAATGTCGGGAGGTGGGAGGATATATGGCAGTGGTGGGCCTGTGCAGGCACACTGAATAAATGTCGGGAGGTGGGAGGATATATGGCAGTGGTGGGCCTGTGCAGGCACACTGAATAAATGTCAGGGAGGTGGGAGGATATATGGCAGTGGTGGGCCTGTGCAGGCACACTGAATAAATGTCGGGGAGGTGGGAGGATATATGGCAGTGGTGGGCCTGTGCAGGCACACTGAATAAATGTCAGGGAGGTGGGAGGATATATGGCAGTGGTGGGCCTGTGCAGGCACACTGAATAATGTCAGGGAGGTGGGAGGATATATGGCAGTGGTGGGCCTGTGCAGGCACACTGAATAAATGTCGGGAGGTGGGAGGATATATGGCAGTGGTGGGCCTGTGCAGGCACACTGAATAAATGTCGGGAGGTGGGAGGATATATGGCAGTGGTGGGCCTGTGCAGGCACACTGAATAATGTCAGGGAGGTGGGAGGATATATGGCAGTGGTGGGCCTGTGCAGGCACACTGAATAAATGTCGGGGAGGTGGGAGGATATATGGCAGTGGTGGGCCTGTGCAGGCACACTGAATAAATGTCAGGGGAGGTGGGAGGATATATGGCAGTGGTGGGCCTGTGCAGGCACACTGAATAAATGTCGGGAGGTGGGAGGATATATGGCAGTGGTGGGCCTGTGCAGGCACACTGAATAAAATCGGGGAGGTGGGAGGATATATGGCAGTGGTGGGCCTGTGCAGGCACACTGGATAAATGTCGGGGAGGTGGGAGGATATATGGCAGTGGTGGGCCTGTGCAGGCACACTGAATAAATGTCGGGAGGTGGGAGGATATATGGCAGTGGTGGGCCTGTGCAGGCACACTGAATAAATATCAGGGAGGTGGGAGGATATATGGCAGTGGTGGGCCTGTGCAGGCACACTGAAGAATGTCGGGGAGGTGGGAGGATATATGGCAGTGGTGGGCCTGTGCAGGCACACTGAATAAATGTCGGGAGGTGGGAGGATATATGGCAGTGGTGGGCCTGTGCAGGCACACTGAATAATGTCGGGAGGTGGGAGGATATATGGCAGTGGTGGGCCTGTGCAGGCACACTGAATAGAATGTCGGGGAGGTGGGAGGATATATGGCAGTGGTGGGCCTGTGCAGGCACACTGAATAAATGTCAGGGAGGTGGGAGGATATATGGCAGTGGTGGGCCTGTGCAGGCACACTGAATAAATGTCGGGAGGTGGGAGGATATATGGCAGTGGTGGGCCTGTGCAGGCACACTGAATAAATGTCGGGAGGTGGGAGGATATATGGCAGTGGTGGGCCTGTGCAGGCACACTGAATAAATGTCAGGGAGGTGGGAGGATATATGGCAGTGGTGGGCCTGTGCAGGCACACTGAATAAATGTCGGGAGGTGGGAGGATATATGGCAGTGGTGGGCCTGTGCAGGCACACTGAATAAATGTCGGGGAGGTGGGAGGATATATGGCAGTGGTGGGCCTGTGCAGGCACACTGAATAAATGTCGGGAGGTGGGAGGATATATGGCAGTGGTGGGCCTGTGCAGGCACACTGAATAAATGTCGGGAGGTGGGAGGATATATGGCAGTGGTGGGCCTGTGCAGGCACACTGAATAAATGTCAGGGAGGTGGGAGGATATGGCAGTGGTGGGCCTGTGCAGGCACACTGAATAAATGTCGGGGAGGTGGGAGGATATATGGCAGTGGTGGGCCTGTGCAGGCACACTGAATAAAATGTCGGGGAGGTGGGAGGATATATGGCAGTGGTGGGCCTGTGCAGGCACACTGAATAAATGTCGGGAGGTGGGAGGATATTGGCAGTGGTGGGCCTGTGCAGGCACACTGAATAAAATGTCGGGAGGTGGGAGGATATATGGCAGTGGTGGGCCTGTGCAGGCACACTGAATAAATGTCGGGGAGGTGGGAGGATATATGGCAGTGGTGGGCCTGTGCAGGCACACTGAATAATGTCAGGGAGGTGGGAGGATATATGGCAGTGGTGGGCCTGTGCAGGCACACTGAATAAATGTCGGGAGGTGGGAGGATATATGGCAGTGGTGGGCCTGTGCAGGCACACTGAATAAATGTCAGGGAGGTGGGAGGATATATGGCAGTGGTGGGCCTGTGCAGGCACACTGAATAAATGTCGGGGAGGTGGGAGGATATATGGCAGTGGTGGGCCTGTGCAGGCACACTGAATAAATGTCAGGGAGGTGGGAGGATATATGGCAGTGGTGGGCCTGTGCAGGCACACTGAATAAATGTCGGGAGGTGGGAGGATATATGGCAGTGGTGGGCCTGTGCAGGCACACTGAATAAATGTCGGGGAGGTGGGAGGATATATGGCAGTGGTGGGCCTGTGCAGGCACACTGAATAATGTCAGGGAGGTGGGAGGATATATGGCAGTGGTGGGCCTGTGCAGGCACACTGAATAAGTAGGGAGGTGGGAGGATATATGGCAGTGGTGGGCCTGTGCAGGCACACTGAATAAATGTCAGGGAGGTGGGAGGATATGGCAGTGGTGGGCCTGTGCAGGCACACTGAATAAGTGGTCGGGGAGGTGGGAGGATATATGGCAGTGGTGGGCCTGTGCAGGCACACTGAATAAGTAATCGGGGAGGTGGGAGGATATATGGCAGTGGTGGGCCTGTGCAGGCACACTGAATAAGTATCGGGGAGGTGGGAGGATATATGGCAGTGGTGGGCCTGTGCAGGCACACTGAATAAATGTCGGGAGGTGGGAGGATATATGGCAGTGGTGGGCCTGTGCAGGCACACTGAATAAATGTCGGGGAGGTGGGAGGATATATGGCAGTGGTGGGCCTGTGCAGGCACACTGAATAAGTAGTCGGGGAGGTGGGAGGATATATGGCAGTGGTGGGCCTGTGCAGGCACACTGAATAAATGTCGGGGAGGTGGGAGGATATATGGCAGTGGTGGGCCTGTGCAGGCACACTGAATAAATGTCGGGAGGTGGGAGGATATATGGCAGTGGTGGGCCTGTGCAGGCACACTGAATAAATGTCGGGGAGGTGGGAGGATATATGGCAGTGGTGGGCCTGTGCAGGCACACTGAATAAGTGGTCAGGGAGGTGGGAGGATATATGGCAGTGGTGGGCCTGTGCAGGCACACTGAATAAGTGGTCGGGGAGGTGGGAGGATATATGGCAGTGGTGGGCCTGTGCAGGCACACTGAATAAGTGGTCGGGGAGGTGGGAGGATATATGGCAGTGGTGGGCCTGTGCAGGCACACTGAATAAGTGTCGGGGAGGTGGGAGGATATATGGCAGTGGTGGGCCTGTGCAGGCACACTGAATAAAGCACTCTTGGGCTTAGCACAGCAGCCCTGTCTATGGAGACAGGAACAAGGGGTAACAGGTGCAGCTTCCTAACTGTGAGGGCGGGGACAGAGGGCAGAAGGATGCAGCAATCACAACTGTTTGGGCAGGGGCGGCAAGGTACAGCAGCCCTGATTCTTTAGGCAGAGGATGGAGGCAGCAGGGTGTACAATCCTTGACTGTGTGGGAGTAGACAGTGGGCAGCAGGATGCAGCACAATACACAATAATCACTTTCACAATACCCCTGATACACCACACAAGTACCCACACTGTTTGCACTTACCACCAGGGCTTTCCTCTGGCTCAGCCCTGGGGACCCCCTGTAAGGTTATACACAGCAAATAACAGCAGTACAGTACTCTTGCAAAAACTGGAACCACAGTCAGGGTAAATGCAAAAAAAAAAGATCTGATTTATTTAAGGGACTTGAACAAGGGAGGGGCGTAATCAAGTTAATTTGCTTAAAGACTCTATTATTCAAACAGTTATGCATGCACGTCAGGGTCTATAAACAGTCACACATTCTGGGTACCCAGATGGAGAACGGTGGGCTAGCCAGGAATGTTGCAGCTGGTTGGGGCCCTGTGAGAGAAGAAAAAAACTTGCACCACACACCCTAATTATAATCCAGAGCTAGAGGGCTCAGTTCGTGAAAAGAAAACAACAAGACAATCAGATTACACACTTTTAGATTAGGCTGTTGTTGCAGGGAGCTACCCTGATGATTACTCATGATACCCAAGACTGGACACAGGCTGGACGAAAATTGAGACTGCATGTGGTTGATCTGGAGTGCCAGGAGAAGCAGGGCCCAACGATTCGCTGAGGAGTCGTTCCTGTTCAAGCATGGAGCAGGGGGCTGATCCCCAGGCAGGGCTCTTGTCAATGGCTTTCTCTGTGCAGCGGGTAGTCTGGCTGGGCCAGTATGGCAAGGCCCTGGCCAAATGGAGACAGATTCGGATACAGTCTGTTTTGGGCTGGATACAGCGTTAAGCAAGCATAACACAGTTCACACAGTAGGGAACTGAATCATGACCCACTAACAACTCACAGCACATTCACATGTAAGAAAATTCTACTGTACCACGCAAACCGCTCTCCGGTCATTATCGGAGAGTCTCTGCACAAACCAGGTATTCAAAAGCAGCTGGAAATCTTGACAGGCCGATAGCATTCAGCAAAATCTTCGGTCTTCTTCAGGTATGAGCCTGGTAGAAAATCAGTGGTTTACATTGTTCTCACAAACTCGGATTTAGTCTGAAATAATTCTCTTTTCTCCCGGTCAGGGACAGCAGGCAGACATGCAGGCCAAAACTCATCCCTTTCACAGTTCTCCCATGCAAGTCCACTGAGTATTGCTGCTCAAAATCACTTGAGCTCTTTCTTCTTCAGCTCCCAACTTAGATCTGACTCAAACTGCAGCAAGCCTGGGAATTTCCTCAAGATCCAAAAGGTTTGGTTGGCTGATTCATCTGTCAGTCACAACAGGAGCGCCCCCTTCAGGTGCAAAAAGGCACCAAACGCCCAAAACTACAGTTCCTACAGATTTGGCTCCAGACAGCTCCTGTACTCGGCTCCATTTAGGTCCCACCAGAACTGATTAATCTAATTCAGCAGTCCAGAACCAAAATAGTGAAGATAAACAAAACAGACCTTGCTGCAAACAAGGCTGGTTAGATAAACTACATTATCACTATCACTCTAAATGATTTTCAGCAAATAGTTACATCTTTCAAAAGAACTCCCTCTCAGATTACTTATGACTGCAAACCAGGAAGCACTTAAAACGACAGTACCCAAAGACTATTTATTTATTAATTTATTTAAGAGTTTTACCAGGAAGGCATACTGAGCGGAGATACCGCTCGATTCCAGATACGTCCTGGGGGAAGGGGGAGAGGAGTAAAATACAGACGATGAATAATTGTTCAAGTATACAGATTATGCAATACAGATATAACATTGTATACATAGGTTAATGGATAGCAGAGCTTGCACGACTGTGAGCACCAAGGTATACTTAACAAACATTACAGAGCAAACTGCTACAATGTAATAGTACTGGTGCATTGGATAACAGATGTCCTACCACTACTCAGGAAGTTGTAAACTAGGGAGGTGGTAGAAACAAGCGCTAGCAAGAGTGGTTGGCACTATAGCCCTTGCACAGGTTATGCGGCAACAATGCTTACAAGGTGCACGGGACCTGTATACGTGAGAGTCTAGGTTGTGGCATGTGTGGTGTGGGCACACCACTTGCTGGGCCTAGGCACAAGCACAAGTAGAGGAGAGGTGGGTCTTTAGGATGTGATTGAGCTGCTGAGAGTACACAGAGGCTATACAGGCACTCTCTAGCGCTCGCATTTAAACTGCTAAAACGCAGGACACCAGCCTGGCAGTGAGCATTTAGGCAAGCTCGAGGAAGACTTTTCGGGAACCCCCATTTGTAGGGGGGTTACAGTTAGAAATAAAATCTGAGTTTTGATTAGAAAGAACTGAGAGCTGTGCTATAAGCAAGCTGATTTCTCACAGAGAAAGATTTCCACTACTTCAATTCAGCACTGAAATTAAAATGATCGGCTTTTTATGAGAAGATAATGTTATATTTTAAGCTGATCTATCTAAACACAAACCAGAGACTGGGTTTGTAAGAAACTTGGGAGAGCTCAGCAAACCATTAACTTTACAAACTACTGCTCTGATTGGGAATCTGAAACAGCAAGCTACTCCAAAATGATGTAATTGCACTCTAAGTTTGACTTCAAGTAGGACAGAAATAACTCCACTGTTTTCTAGTCACTGTAGAGCAAGTTAACAAATGCTGATTTAAAGAAAATCACAAAACCAAACAAGAATGACATTTCAGAAAACACTAATCATGACACTAGGACTTGAATTTCAGCTTTTCAAGCTTTTATAAAAAATATGTAAAAACTGTTGCACGTGATCTTTAACACCTCACTGAGAGAAGGAAAGACAATTCAGGAATGGCCAGAGATGAGTGTGACCACAATTTTCAAAGCTGGCGACAAAATATGGCTGGCCCGCTAGCACAATGGTTGGATTTCGGCTTGTAATGCTGATGATCCGAGTTCGGGAACAGACCCAGGAAGTCAGAGGGCTGGCCGGAGGGAGAAGGATTGAACATCCCAGGGACTGCTCTCCTTCTCCAGGGGAGGGAGGGAAGAGTGTCCGGAGCATTGCGGACCTCTGGTGGAGGCTGGGGGTACCGTTGTGCTGGCACTGTTACGTCAGGGCACAACGGTTGGATCTTGGCTTGCAATGCCGATGACTCAAGTTTGGGAACAGACCCAGGAAGTCACAGGGCTGGCCGGAGGGAGAAGGATTGAACGTCCTAGGGACTGCTCTCCTTCTCCAGGGGGAGGGAGGGAAGAGTGTCCGGAGCATTGCGGATCTGTGGCAGAGGCTGGGGGTACCATGGTGCTGGCACTGAAACGTCAGGGGGGCTGGGCGGATGCTGGTCATCATTGCATGTCCCCACCCCAAGATTGCCGCAAAAACAACAACAACAAAAATATTACTGGTCCCCTGGGGATGATGCCCTGTTCCACTGCCATCCCTGCTGCCATGAGTGCCCGCCAGGGGGCCCCGCTTCCATGGTCCCACCCTGGGGGGTAAGCCTGGATGGGGGGATAGCGTCAAGTATGGGCTGAGCTCCCTTCAGGGAGCAGAGGGGGATCCAGACTAAAAAACAAAAGGCGACAAACTGGATGTCAGGAACTGTAGACCAATTAGCCTGACATCCATAATTGGTAAATTAATGGGAGGTTTCATTCGAGAAATTATTGAAACACATAACAAAATTGGGGTTGAGTGATATTTCACAACACAGTTTCTGTCCTGGTAGATTGTGTCTGATGAATTTGACACAGTTCTTTGAGCCAGTCAGTTGTGCGCTGGATAAAGGATTACCTGTGGATATAATTTATTTGGACTACTCCAAAGCCTTCAACTCAGTATCGCATACAGAACTCACAAGTCAACTAATAAATCTAAACATTCACCCAAAGGTCATACAATGGTACATTCATGGCTTGATAACAGATACCAGAGGGTGTGTATCCGACATTGCTGCTCTGATAGGGGTGTGGTGACCAGTGGAGTCCCCCAGGGATCTCTTTTGGGACCTACCCTTCTTAATATTTTTGTCTCCAGTATGGAAACATTAATAGGGTCATGGTCATGTAAGTATGCTGGTGGCACTAAGATTGGGGCAGTTATTGATAACAGGGAGTCAGCTGAGCTTTTTCAGAGAGACCTAAATCAACTGGAAAATTCGGCTAAGAGTCATGGACTCGAATTTAGTGTCGTTAAATGCAAAGTGATGCACTTAGGACTGTAACATAAAAGTTAGCTATGAATTAAACACCATGATTATGGCTGCAACAACTAATGAAAAGACATGGGTTACTGATTCTCTGACTTTTGACACACATACTAGAGAGGTGGTAGAAAACAGGAACAAAATCCTTGGTGCATATTCAAGCATATCAAGAGTAGGAAGGCAGACGTGATCATTTCATACGAAGATACGAATGTGCCAGCAGAAACAGACCATCTGGTCTAGCTAAGTCTACTCGAGTGTGCAGCCAACACCCCTAGTTTGCAGCTGCCCCACCCCTTCCCTTTGTCATCCAACTGCCAACCCCACCTCCCCACCCTCACTCTCCCTGTTCCCTATCCCATGCCCTTTGAAGCTGTTCACAGATTTACATGATACCACCCATTCTGGTAGGGCATTCCATTTGCTACCACTTCTCTGTGAAATAGTGTCTCCTCATTACCTTCCTAAATCTTCCCCTATTCTTAGCCCATGCCCCTGGTGACCCTCCCCCTCCTTAACTTAAAGACCCCATCTGCCCCATTCTTATTGATTCCCCTCAGATACTTGAATGTCCATATCATGTCCCCCCCTGTCCCTTCTATCCTCCTTGGTGTACATATTCAGGTCTCCCAGCCTGCTGTCATAGTCTCTCTCTTCCATTCCACATATCATCTTTGTTGCCCTCCTCTGCACCCCCTCCAGTAGTCTGATATCATGCTTTAGTTACGGCCTCCAAAACTGCACACAATACTCTAAGTGTGGGCTTACCAGCGACCTGTAGAGGGGCGAGATCACCTCTCTTCACCTGGACTAAACCCCCATTGCTATGCACCCCAGCATTTTGTTCGCTTTTGCAGCCACTCTCCTGCACTGGGCAGTGTTGTTCATGGTCCCTGTTATCATTACCCCAGGTCCTTCTCCTCCTCAGTGATTCCCAGCTTAACCCCCCCCAGCCAGTATTCTCTCCTTGGGTTCTTCACCTCAAACTGCTTAACTTTACACTTCTTTGCATTGAACCCCAGCTGCCACTTCTTTCTGATTACTTTCTAGTTTTTGTATAGGTTCTCTGGCGGTGTTTCTTTTCATCTTCTTCCATCTCTACTACTGTTTCTGATTTTTGTAATAATAAACTACTTATGTGCATGTTCTGAGTGAAGAGTTTAAATATTGGTTCTAATATAGAGTTTTGTGGATTTATTGTTACTGGTTTTGAGTTAGAGTTTTCATTACTACTATTGCAGTTTGCCACGGCAGTATGTAATCTAGTTCATTGTTTTTTGTTTTAAATTTACTAGTTAGTTTTCTTAAGTGTTTGTGAAGATTTTTCTGTGGTAGTATAAGCCTGGTGAAGAATGTTTGGCATTATATGATTGCGTATTCAGTTTTACTGTCAATGGAAGGTTGTATTGTGGTGAGGTTGGTTTGACAAGACTTCCTTGAAACAACCCATGTTGCTCACATCCTGGAGGCCACTGTCTCTCAGGTATGATACTAGTCTTTTCTTTAGTATCATTTGCATGAGTTTGCACACTATGGAGGTGAGACTTACCGGATGATAATTACCAGGTTCATCCCTTGGCCCTCTTGTGTAACAGTACTATGTGCCATCCTCCAGTCAGTGTCACACATCCCGACTCCAGTGAGGTGCTATACAGATCCGCCAGTGGCTCTGCCAACACCTCCGCCATATCCCTCAGCACCCTGGGTGGATACCATCTGGCCCTGGTGCCTTGTCTACCTTTAGTGGCCTTAGTCCTCTAGGACTCTACTTGCCTCAGTTCTTCCATCTTTCACCTCCTCTCCCACTGTCCCCACCCTCCCAGCCCGTGTTGGTAGCAATCTCTCACTTTCTTCCGTGAACTCTGAGCAAAAGTATTCATTAGTGCTTTGCCTGCTCCTCCTTTTCCTTCCACTCCATCCCTTTTTATCCTCACTATTGTCTCCTTGCACTTCCTTTTCTCCCTGATGTTTCTGAAAAAGTCTCATTGTATACCTCCTTGTAAGGCCACATCTCTAATATTGTGCTCCCACTTTGCTCATCGCAAAGTGTAGGTAGTATTAAAATGATAGAAAGAATGTAAAGGACTATGGCCAAAAGAATTAACAATTTAACAGATATGTCTTACAAAGAATGATTGAACAATCTGGATCTATACTGCTTACAGTATAGAAGGCAGAGTGGGAATCTGTATTATGTATACAAGGCCTTTCACAGTGAAGCTTATGGGAGACAACAGGACTATGTAAAAACAATACTGAAAGGACAGGATCACATGACATACAACTGAGCAGAGAAAACTTTAAAACAACCAAAAGAGGTAAATGGTTTTCACAGAGAGTGGCAACACCATGGAATTCTCTGCCAGAATACATTGTTTATAGTGATAAGATGTACATGTTTAAAAGGTCACTTGAAGAACATACGGGAAATGCAAGTGTTACTTACATTCTATGATATGTGGTGAGTTACAAATGGCTAAAGCCAATTAACTTGATCCCCAATTCTATGATTCTATGAAAGTCCACCATGTTTTGTCAGTGCTATGTACATAATGTGCAAATTCAAATTGAGTAGTGTGTCATATAACTTTTTAAACCCTACTGCAGTAGAATAGGCACAGAATATGTAAACAGAATTGGCACTGCCCATTAGGAGCAGCAAATAAATGGAACTATACTCCCCTACGTGAAGCAGGAGAAACTAGAACAAAATAACACTCTAAGAACAATAATCTTTCTAACTGCTGACCGGTAGAAAACATTAAGGCAGGCAAGGTATGAAAGTTTGTTATTAACACCTGGGAGTCAATCAGTCCAAAATAGACATGAAAACATTACGATCAGGTACTAGGCTGCTTCAGTCCTTGCAGTTTCAAAGAAAATCTGCCATCAAATGAAAGTTCAGTCTTACCTGGGGACAGCTGTAGCACCCATCCTAGACAACGTTTGTAGCACGTCCTTCAGACGTTAGGCCTCTTCATTGTCTGAAGAATGAGTGGCATGGTCAGCTTCTTGAGGACTCTAGGCTACATGCTTCTGGCTCCATTTCAGCATATCTGAGGGATCTGTAAAATGTAGATGTTCCTTGATGAGCAATCTAAAGTCTGGCTGGGAAAACCATGCCATGAGGAAGACGTGCTTCTCAGAGTATGGCCCTAACCCCATCAAATAATTTCTTCTGCCTAGTTGCATAGCTGAAGTGAGGATATCTTCTGACCTGCTGACCATCCTGGAGCAGCGCTTCTTTTCCATCGAGCCAATGTTAGAAGATAGTCACAACAACTGACTCTGTCTGTGACTATAATTATGGTACGGAGCCTCCGGTTGTCTGATTGGCTTTTGGCATGACCTAGTAGGTATTTTGCAGTTGCTGGACTCTGCTTGTAGCATTCTATCTAAGTTGCTGCAATAGCCAGTCCTGAAGGAATAATACTGTCGGCATCCCAATTGTGTGAATATTAGCGGATCTTTCTTGGTTTTCCAATGTCTCTAAGCGAGACTTCAAATATGTGTGTTTTCCCAGATTACTGAGGAAATTACCCCATTGCTGCATAAGACTGCTTTGTATCATCTGCAGTCACCATATGAAGGGTGTCCATGATGGATTTCAGACCTGTTACAGGGTTGGTAAGACCATCAAACTTGTCAGACAGTCAAGCCACTGTTGTAATTAGCAGGTTAATCTTGATACCTATAGCTTGCAATGTTTCTTCACTGGAATCTTTGGCTTGGTCTGTAGCCAATGATGATGGTGATCGGGTTCTAAGGTAGGGTTGTTGGGTGGCTGTCCAGACACCACAAAGCATACCAAATTCAAAAATAATACTAAATATTTTATTACACGTTTTCACCAAGGAATTGTATAATGCACAATGGATCACCCCAGATTTGCTTTTGTTTTCCGGTATAGGGATAGAAAAGTCCTGACTCAAAATAAGAAATTGATCTCCAAGTGTGATGGGGTAGCCATAACTACTGAGTGGTGAAGCTACAGGTAAGTTCTGAAAGTCTTGCCCTCACAAGTGACAAAAATATTGTATATATGGAGTCAAGCATTGTGGATTTAATTTATTCAACATTAATTAAATAAGATGTTATATTATGCATTATATTCCCTCTTTACCACCTGGTGTCTTTATCTGTGCGATATTTTCTTGGTAAATTATTTCAGTAAATAAATGTCTTGGCTAGTTTTATGCCTAATGGCATCATGAGGCATCCTTTCTTTCTTTGACAGATTGGCACCATAGGAATAAAGTTGTCAGTTAATCAATCAATCAGTCAATCACTCAGTCAATCAGCCTTCTGTGCAGTCTGTGTAAACGCAACTACCACATACCTCGTCGCTTACGTTCTCCATGTGGTCTGAATGGGCCTTCTGCTCCTTGAGGATCCTGAAAACCTGGTCTGGCTGGACCTGAATGAGAAGTCAGATGTCAGCATGTAAACATAGACAATGACAACAGAAAACAAACAAAGGTCCATCAAGTCTGCCCACCACATGGGAAAAACATGTTAAAGACTACAACATCCTTAATCACATATTGCTGCATCTTACAACTGCCTGGCATCTTGGAAGTCTCAGTGTCCTGAACAGAGGTTCTGGATGCCTTAGCTCTACCCACAACAGCGACCTGGGTTTAGGAGTGGACCAGAGTAATTTGGGCACCGGCTTAATGATGGCTTTTCTGAACATTGTTAGAATTTGTGCCGACACCATGGAGGATGCTCTGGAGGCATTTTTAGGCATAGCTCCCGTACCAAGCTGCTGATCCTTTCATGGGTTCCCCTTCGCATCCAGGAGTTCTGATGCAGTTCAGGGTAAACTCAGGTTTAACAACTTGACTATATTCAGCTTTGCTATTAAAATCTGTCGTGTTGTGGCAGACCTCTGTTGAAGAGTGGCCATAGAGCTCGGGCTCCCAACCTTCCCTACAAATCTGTTTTCTTGCTGTCCCCTTTGTGCCAGCACCTCCTTTGGGCTCCACTGTTGTAGTGGGAAATGGACATCTACCCACTCCCAGGAGGCAGTTGTTCTATGGAATGCTCATTCCTCCTTCTCTCCCTACCTTCTGATGTCCCAGGCATGTCCCAAAACTTGGTCTGCTGAAGTCACAAACAGCAGCCCAGCCACTGTGCAAAGGGGCAGCCACCAGCCTAATTCATATTTTTCAAATTTGTTTAATTGGCTGTGTGTGGTGTTTACTCAGCTACAGAAGTCTGACCACCACTGAAGATAATAACTCTTTTTGTTGGGTGGCTGCACATGACTAAATCACTTGCTACATTGGATGCTGGTGTGCTTCTTAGGAGACTTCAAGAGCATAAACAGTAAATTATAGAACTAAATATTTTTAGGCTGGCCCGCCACTACAGCAGTATAGCTACAACTTGTGATGGTGACGACTTGTGTTTGGGAACAGACCAGGGTTGCTAGAGGGCCAGCTGGGGGGAGATGGATCAAGCAGCCCTTGCACACTCTCCAAATCGAGGGAGGGGGGTTGTGTCACTGATGCAGTGCTCCTGGGTGACCAAAGGACTTCCTACCAAGAGAGGCCAGCTACTAGATGGTAGGTGTGCCGGACACATAGTGCTCTCATGCTGTAGCATCACTGTACGCCATGCCTCCCACAGCCACTGTATGAAAATGTTGCTGGACGAGTTGGACGCTGCCCACCTCGTACAGCCGACCCAGGGCTGCCTTCCCGGATACCAAGCACAGCGTGTGATTGGGTAATGGGGAGGTCCCACCCTGGGGGAAAGCCAGGGAGAAAACCAGGGCAAGGTAAGTCCCAGAGTCAGTGTCTGAGGTAGGGCTGTGGGGGAGCACCACAGAGCATACTAAATTCGAAAACAGTATTAAATATTTTATGCACGCTTTTCACAAGGAATTGTACAATACACAATGGATCACCCTAGGTTTAGTTTTCAATCAGGAATTGTACAATACAAAATGGATTACCCTAGGTTTGCTTTTGTTTTCAGGTAAAGGGGATTCAAAAAGGCGTGACTCAAAATATGCAGTTGATCTCCAAGTGGAGGCAGTATAGCGCAGTGGTCTAAGGCTCTGAGCTGCAAATTTGGTGACATCCAGCAGATCAGACCTGGGTTTGAATCCCACAGCTTCCACTTGCATACTGTGTGACCCTGAGCAAGTCACTTAACCTCCTTGTGCTCCCAGGTCGCTCCTGTAAAAAAGCTTTCCAGCTTAGTGTGCTATACCTGGTTAAACAACTAAATAAAAAAAAAATAAAAAAAGTGCAAGGGGGCAGCCATAACTACTGACTGGTGAAGCTACTTGTAAGTTCTGAAAGTCCTGTCCCCTCTCAAGTGACATAAATATTATGTATATTGGGTCAAGCCACTGTGAATTTGCTTTATTCAACATCAGTTCAAAAGCTATAACTTAAATAAGCTGCTATAATATGCATTATAATCTCCCTTTACCTGCTGGTCTCTTTATCTCTGTGATGCTTTCCTGGTAAAATTATTTCAGCAAATAAATATCTTGATTTGTTTTATGTCTAATGGTATTATGAGGTATCCATTCTGCCTTGGACAGATTGGCACCACAGGAATAAATTAATCAATCAATCAGTCAGTCAATCAATCAATCTTCCATTACATTCTGTGTAAACACAATATACCTCATCCTTCTGGCTCATGTTCTTCTTGCGGTCCGGATGGGACTGCTGTACCTTGAGGACCATGAAAACCCGGTCCAACTGGACCTGAATGAGAAAGTCACATGTCAGCGCATAAACATAGACAATGACAACGGAAAAAGACCAACGGTCCATCTAGTCTGCCCACCATGTGGGACAAAAAAACATGTTAAACACTACAAGATCCTTAATCACATATTGCTGCATCTTACCACTCTCCTGGGGTCTCAATGTCTCAGTACCCTTTTTGTTAACATATTTCACATTAACACTGTATACAATAACAGCCAGCTTGGTGGTGGGGAGAGCTGAGGTGCTGAATGCCTTACCTCCACCCGCATCAGCGACACGGGTTCTGGAGTGGACCAGAGTCACTTGCCAATGAGTTAATGATAGATTTTCTTAATGTTGTTAGAATTTGTGCACACAGTGAATGTTAGGAGATGTGCAGTAGGGTTGCTAGTCCTCCTCAGAGCTGATTCCCTCTTGAAAAGTCCCAGGGAGCTAGTCAGGCCAAAAGCAGCACATGGGAAAAGACATGCAAGCACTACAAGATCCTTAATCACTGAGAGAGAGAGAGAGAGAGAGAGAGAGAAAGAAAGCAGCCAAAGTTTCCTTAAATCAAGGAGGTTATTTTCTAGACTACACTGAATTGAATTTTTACTTTTTGGACCTGTGTAAGTAACTAGTATTGATTCTGTTTTTGGGGTTGACTTTTCTTAGTTTAACTTTACTTTGCCAGAGAGAAACTGTAGCTGGAGATATTTGCAGTCATTTGTGACTAGACCTGTTACTTAACCTCTGTGAAATAGGTATCTGAAAGGAAGGAAGGCACTCCCCCGGGTGGGAGGGTCAGAGTTGTAGTGATTGTTTCTGACGGCATAGGTTTATTCCTACCTACCCTGCCCCTCACCCCACAACTTCCTTTATAGCAGGGTTCTGACATCACTTCCAAAACTGCTAACAACATTCACATGTTCATATCCTTAAGCACAACACACAAAATAAAGGAACACTAATCCCTTCACAAAAAATCTAAAAACTTGACCAACTCCAGGAAGTAGACTAAAACAATAGAGACACAATAGCACTAAGTACTAAAAACTATAGAAACTAACAATATTATCACAACTATTTAGCATTCAAACACAAGAAATCCCAAAACTGAAAACTCTCCAGTATACTGTATTCCATAAAGACAAGGTAGATTCTCAGTACTCATCCCAAATTTCTTCCCAAGGCTAGGTCAGAATTCCAGCTAAACCAACCTCTGGTACTTCACTCTTACTTCCCAATTCCAAAATGAAGAGCGATCTCTTCATTCCTTGGATATTAAGAAACCTTGCGGTTCTATTTAGATAGAACCAAAATTTTAGCAAAGACTCAACAACTGTTTGTTTCTTTCAGCGACACCGGCTGCGTCCAACCCGTCGTAATAGATGCATCTCATCATGGTTAGTGGCATGCCTTCGTCATTGCTTGCTGCTCCATGGCTCAGGATTAAATTGGAGGGTAGAGTGTGCGCTCACTCTACTGAAATGATCAGCGGCATCTTTAGCGGAGATTCGCAATGTTCCAATTCAGGATATGCAGCGCCCGCCACCTGGAGCTCAGTGCATGCAACCCGTTAGCATTATGCGCTGAGGATGTTCATCCCAAGACATTCCGGACCTGCAGAACTATCCTAATGGGAAGGCTTATCTAGACGCGTGAGCTTCCTGCCTCCTGCCGCCTTGGGGATTATCAGTTTGGTATTTTCCTGATTAGTGTGGACGATGGTGGAGACTTACGTCCAGAAAGATATGAAAATTACATACCCACCGTAATTCTTGATCTTCTTGGACGAGTCTCCACCACTCATTCACACACCCACCTCCATCCCCGAGCTCACCGCTGTGTTGGTCTTCACTCCTCAAATCTTTAGGCCGTGAGGACTTCTTTGCTGACCCTTCTACACGGGTCGTATGGACTATCTTATGTCCATTTGTTAAGGTTAGATTTACTCTTACGTTAGTTGCGCTGCACCTCCTTGGTAAAAAAGGTACTGAGGCGGTTGGAGGGTCGTCGCCGAGATCAGATCATTGCCGCTCAGGAGCTGCTGCTTGCAGCGAGCCGTAGCCATGCCTGCGCGCCCGCCTCGCTACCGAGCCCTCCAGCAAAAAGTTTGTTCGAAGGGTCCTAGTGTGCCTCCGGCGCTCAATCCCACCAGTGTGAATGAGTGGTGGAGACTCATCAACAAGATCAAGAATTACGGTAGGTACGTAATCTTCACTCTCTCTTCTACAACAATATTCAGAGGTTCCTCCTCTTCCTCTTCCTTTATCTCGGGATTGCTGACCCAGGATCAGGGACCCTTGGTCCATCCGGGACTCAAGTCCCTACAACTTCATGCATGGCTCCTGCAGACCCTAGCTCAATCTCGCCATGGGCGTTTCTCCTGAGGTGGCTGAGATTCTGGTGGAGGCCAGAAAACCCTCCACTAGATCCACTCTACACCATGAAATGGAAAAGATTTTCCATCTGGGCCACGTCCTGGAACATGGAGCCCTTTCCTGTCCTGTGACCATTCTCCTTGATTACATGCATCATCTTTTCGATCTGGGTCTCAGTCACTCTTCTTTGAAAGTCCATATGGCAGCTATTTCAGCACTACCATGTCCTTTTACTGATAAGGCATTTGCCCAACTGGAGGTATCCAAAACCTTTCTTAGAGGGGTCCTTCATCTTAGGCCCCGCGCCTGGACTCCAGCCCCCTTGGGACTTAAATTTTGTCCTCGAGAAACTTACTCTTCCTCGCTTTTGAACTCTACAAGCTTCCACAGACTTGAAGTTTTTATCGTCGGAAAACGGCTCTTCTTCAATCAGCCATTACTTCCGGCTAAGTAGGATTTCAGGCTTCAGGCCCTGATATTGCAAAATCCTTATCTGATTTTTCACAAAGAATGAGTTAACTCTTCGTGTGAATCTAAGTTCCTCCACGAGAGAAGGTGGTAGCGGAATCTACCTTAAATCCAGTCTCATTGAATTACCTGCCTTTTTCACGCAGTACTCAGCTAAGGAGAATACTTGCTCCACACCATGGATTTTCACAGGATTCTGAGATACTGCAACCCGATGGGACAGAAAGATCTCAAGAAAAGACTGATCAGTTGTTCGTCTCTTTTGCTCACAAAGAGAAGGCAATGCTGTTTCTAAGCAATGCCTGTATCAAAATGGTTGGCCCATTGCATCACTTCTGTCTATGACAAGATTGCGTACTTACAAGACATCTCTACCGGGTCAAGTCAGAAGGTCACTCCACTGTGGAGTAGCAGCCTCTGCAGCTTGTTTCAAGAACGGTCGCGGCAGACATCTGTGCTGCCGCCACTTGGACTTCAGTCCATACCGCCACTAAACATTACAGTTTGGACATTGCCTCTCACCGTAGAACAGGCTTGGGTTACGGTCTTACAAGGCCTCCTTTCTTGAGGCTTGCAAGGTTTTTCTTGGCTACTTCTTGGAGTAGTACCTCCTCCCGGTGCCTTTATTTTGTTCCAGACTGCTTGGGATTCTGTCCTATATGCCAGTACCTGCAAGAGCCCTCTCGGTAAGATAGTACAGTTACGTAAGAACTTACTGTAATAGATCTTCGAGAGAGCTCTTGCAATAGAAACACTCTTCCCGCCCCTCCATCCCCTAGGCTTTTTCAGCTCCTTTCCATTGAGGGAAATATCTGCTTCTCTCTCATCCGGGTCTTCCGGGCCTGTGGCAGGAAAGAACTGTAAGGCGGGTGTCTGGGACTGCCCCTTTATACCATCGTCATATAGCGCCGGTTACCTGACGTGGGGCGGAGTCCCTGTGAGACTGCCCAGCTAGAGAATTTTTTCACGTGGTCCTGCCGCCGGCCGGCGTCAGTCCTATATGTAATTAACTGCAAGAGCCTCTCTCGAAGATCTACTGATCACGGTAAGTTCTACGTAACTGTACTTTCTGAACCAATGCAACTCCCTGACCTTCATAGGGGTAGAGTTGGACACTGTCCAAGCAAAGGCTTTTCTTTCTCTGGCAAGGGTAAAAGCCCTTACAAAGCTGGCTTCTTCTTTGCACCTTCTGGTGTCTTGACCAGCAAGGAATTTTCCTCAACTCCTGGGCCATATGGCAGCTTCCACTGCAGTGGTATGAGGAGCCAGATTTCAGATGAGGGACATCCAGTTCCACTTGAGGGCTTTTGGTCTCAGAAAAAGATCCTCTAACCAAACTGATTGCAGTGATTCAGACTCTGATCCAGGCTCTCCAATAGTGAGGTTGGATCAGGACAGCCTCAGACAAGGAGTCCCATTCATCACCAGACTCATTCTGGTACTAACCACAAATGCTTTTCTCCTGGGGTGGGAGCTCACTTGGGAGTTCTCACAGCATAGGGAGTGTGGTCCTCTAAGGAGTCCCCTACTTCATGTCAGTCTTCTGGAGCTCAAGGCAGAGTACCTGGCTTTACAAGCTTTCTCGGACCCAGTATAGAACAAGGTGATTCAGGTCAGGACAGACAACACCACCGCCGATGTGGTACAACAACAAGCAAGGGAGACACTCGGGTATCACTGCCTTCTGCACGGAAGCCATGAAATTGTGGTCCCTGGCTTATTCTCTATAGATATCTCTGGTAGCAGTTGTCCTTCCAGGGAAGGACAGTGCACTCACATGAGATGCGCTTGAGCAGGATGTCCAGGCGCTAATCATGTAATGGTCCCTGGATCCCTAGTGTTAAAGAGTGATTTTTCAAGATGGGGCACCGAGATAGATCTTTGCAGCCCAGACAACCAACTTCTCTCTGTTGCAGACCCTCAGTCTTAGCTCAGTCCTGGTGTTCTAGCTTCTGGGATTGGGAGGGAAATTTCTGTATGCCTTCCTCCCTTTTTCAAGGTTCTGGTCAAGATAAGGTCACAACCTGCAAAGTGACCCTGATTGTGCCAGACTAGGCCAAGCCTTGGTATCCTCTGTTGCTGTCCCTGGCAGTCCATCTCCCCTATCTCTCCCAAGAATCACAATCTGTTAACCTCCTCTCAGGGAGGATTTGGTACCTGAACCTTGGCCACCCAGCCTCAAGGTGTGGCTCTTGAAGAGTTAGAATATGCAAGCCTGCATCTGTCTCAGGGGTTCTGGATATTCTCAGAACCTCTCAAAACCTGCCACCAGAAAACTTATAATTCCAAATGGAAAAGAGTCAGCATTTGGTGTTCCAATAGCGGATATCTCCAGATACTGCTGATTTGGCTACAGTTCTGGATTATATGGTTCATCTTAATGGCTTAGGCTCTCAGACCAGCTGCCCTGAAAGTACACTTGGCAGCTGTTTCTGCATTTCTGTCAGTGGGGAAGGCTTCTTCACTGGCATCTCATCCTGTTTTCTGTAAACTCTTTAATTTTGCTTGAGACCTTAATGTCTGCCCTGCTCAGCTTATGCAACCCGCAGTCAGCCTTTGGCCCTGCAGATCTTAAGTACTTGACTTGGAAAGCTGTGTTCCTGGTAGCTATTACTCTTGCCTGGCATATCAGTTGAATTACAAGCTCTGTCAGTGGAGCCTGATTTTATTTCATTCCATGAGATAAAGTGGTCCTTAGAACTAAAAGGAGGTTCTTACCAAAGTGATTTCAGATTTTCATCTGAACCAGTCCATGTCTCTTCCTGTCTTCGTCACTGATCATTCTTCTTCAGGGAGAGAAGATTACACAGCTTGGATGTTAAGAGGGCACTTAGCTACTACATTGAGCGCACTAAGGCACTTAGGCTTGACTGTCCTCAGTTTTTTTTCTCACTTATGGTGAAGTGGGAAAGGCAAACACTGCTACTAAGAGGACTATTGCCAGGTGGATTGTCTCTTGTTTACAATTCTCGTGAGAAGCTAGACAATATACCCCTTCAGGCCTGAGGGCTTATTCGACTAGAGGTATAGCTGCTTATCTGGCTTGCCAGGAGTTGGAGCAGGTGGCTGCAGATGGTACTGAGGCATCAAAGGTACAATTTTATGCTGCAGTGGACTCCAATGATGTTTCATCTAGAGTCTATGGCTACATCTGTGGCACTGTAGGGTGGCTTTGCCTCCAGATCTACTAGCTCTGTCACAGGGATACCCAGACTAAGGCCATGGATTTTCCTGTTATTGGTAATTCTCTGTTTGGGGAGCAGACAGGAGAACTACATGAAGAAAATGTATAGTACAGGACCACCTATAGGAGTGCTCAGGCCAAGGATAGGCGAAGCCACTCCCCAGAGCTCAGCATTCAGGGGCAGGGCAGGCCTTTCACTTTGGGCCTTTCTACCAAGCTCAGGCCTCCTCTTCCGCCTTTGCTCAGAGGGGTTCTTCAGAGGGAGAGGCAGACGGGGTATAAGCAGGCCTGCTACCACCCCTCAGTCTAAAGCCCTTGCCGAACAGGAACCCTGATGGGTTTGCCTGGGCGATTCACCACTACCTGTAGGGGAAGGCTGGCTTACTTTGTCCAGGACTGATGTCTTTAACATCAGACAAATGGGTCCTGGAAGTAGTAGCCAGGGACTGGTTCTCAGCTTCAAACAATTTCCCAAGATGAGAACCAGATCCTTTCCACCTGCAAATCCTTCAGAGGCCCTTGCCCTAGAGGCAGAGGTCTCTTCCTCTTGGCTCTCAGAGCTATAGAAGGGGTTCCACCCTCACACAGGGAAAGGGATTGTACCCAGGTACTTCCTAACCCCCAAAATGACAGGAGAATGGCAGCCCATCCTAGATCTCAGATATTTAAACAAGCAACTTTTAAAGCCAAAGTTCAAAATGGTAACCTGGGAATAATTCTACCTTCTCTACGGCCAGGGACTGGCTAGCCTCTCTGGACCTCAAGGATGCCTATTTCCACATTCTCATCAGATGCTTCCACAGAAAATACCTCAGGTTCGAGTTGCCCTCAGGCCACTATCAATTCAGAGCAATGCCCTTGGCCTAACATCAGCTCCAAGGATGTTCACAAAATGCCTGGCAGTAGTGGTTGCTTTCCTAAGGAGAAAAAGATCTCCATCTTTCCATACCTGGACGATTGGCTCATAGTGGGTCAGTCTCCAGACCAAGTCAAGTCACACCTACAGATAACTCAGCAACTGCTCACTTCTAGGATTTCTCCTGAATCTTTCAAAGTCAGTTCTAGAGCCAGTGCAGCTACTCACCTTCATGGGGTAGAGCTGGATACAATCAGGAGCAGAGCCTTCCTTCCCTGGACAGGGCAAGGACCCTTGTGACACTGGCCTCTTCATTCACCCTTCAGGTGTCTCGACCAGCAAGGCATTTTCTGCAGCTTCTGGGCCACATGGCTGCCTCTCTGGCAGTAGTCCAAGGAGCAAGATTTCAAATGAGGGATATTCGGTTCCACTTAAGAGCCTTCTGGTCCCAGAGAAAGGATTCCTGACCAAGCTTATCCCAGTGACTCGGACCCTGATCCAGGCTTTGCAATGGTGGCAGTATCAGGACAACCTAAGGCAAGGAGTTCCCTTGTTACTCAATCTCAGTCTCTAATCCTTACCACAGATGCCTCCTCTCTGGGCTGGGGAGCCCACTTGAGGGATCTGACTACCAAGGGTTGTGGTCCCTCAAGAATCTCTGCTTCATCAATCTCTTAGAACTCAGAGCAGTGTTTCTAGCACTTCAAGTTTTTTCCAAGTCTGTTCAGAACAAACTAGTTCAGATCAGGACAGATATTACCACCACAATGTGGTACATCAGCAAGCAAGGGGCACTCGGTCTATAGCCTTGTGCACAGAACAATGAAGTTGTGGTCTCTGGCCTATTCCTGAATACCTCTCTGATAGCAGTGCACCTCCCAGGGAAGGACAATGTCCTGGCAGATGCTTCTCAATAGGATATCCCTGGGCCATCACGAATGGTCCCTGGATCTCCTTGTTTTAAAGGTGATCTTCTCCAGATGGGGCACTCCACAGATAGATCTTTTTGCAGCCCCAGACAATCACCAACTTCCTCTTTTTTGCTGAAGACCCCCAGTGTTGGGCTCAGTCCCCTGGATGCTCTAGTCTTCAATTGGGAAGGGAAATCCTGTATGCTTTTCCCCTTCCCTCTTCTGTTCAAGGTATTAGTCAAAATCAGGTCTCAACCCTACAAAGCGATTCTGATTGCTCCAGACTGGGCCAGACAGCCTTGGTATCTCTCTTGCTGTCCTTAGCAGTCCACCTTCCCCTGTCTCTTCCCAGGAATTACAACCTGTTAATATGTTCTCAGGGAGGGTTTGGTATCCGAATCTCAAATCTCTCAATCTCAAGGCCTGGCTCTTGAAGAGTTAGAGTTTGCTGATTTGCATCTCTCTCAAGGTGTTCTGATATTCTAAAGGCTTCTCAAAGCCTTCCACCAGAAAGATTTACAACTCCAAATGGAAAAGGTTTACTATTTGATGCTCTGGTAAGCATATTTCTCCAGAGTCTGCTGGGTTGCCTACAGTCCTGGACTATATGGTTCATCTCAATAGCTTAGGACTCAGACCAGCTACACTTAGAGTGCATCTGGCAGCTGTCTCTGCCTTCTTGTCAGCAGGCAAGCCCTCTTCCCTTTCAGTTCACCCTGTATTCTGTAAATTCTTCAAAGGATTGTTGCATACCAATCCTCCCTTCAGGAGCCCCTGCCCTGCTTGGGACCTTAATGTTTGCATTGCTCAGCTTATGCAACCCCCTTTTGAGCCTTTGTCCTCAGCACAGCTTAAGTACTTGACTTGGAAAACTGTGTTCTTGGTAGCCATTACTTCTTCCAGACGCATAAGTGAGTTAGAGGCCCTGTCAGTGGAGCCTGATTTTATCTCTTTCCATAGAGATAAGGTGGTCCCTCAGGACTAATAGGAAGTTTTTGCTTAAGGTGGTTTCAGATTTCCACCTTAATCAGTCTATGTCTCTTCCTGTTTTCTTCACTGACCATTCCTCCTCTGGAGAGAGGAGGTTACACAGCCTGGATGTGAAAAGGGTCCTTAGCTACTACATAGAGCGCAAAGGGTCACGAGGTTTGACTCCCTCCAGTTGTTCCTCACTTATGGTGAGGTTGGTAAAGAAAACCTGCCACTCAGAGATCTATTGCCAGGTGGATTGTCTCTTGTATACAATTCTGCTGTGAAAAATTAGGTAGAATCCCACCCTCAGGCCTGAGGGCTCACTCTACTAGAGGTGCAGCTGCTTCCTGACTGCTGCCAGGGATATTCCTATCTTAGAGATTTGTCAAGCAGCCACCTGGAAAACAGTCCATACTTTCACCAAACATTACTCTCTGGATATCCAGGCTAGAAGTGATGCTCGGTTTGGCACAGCAGCATGCTTCAGAGCCTGTTCCCAAAGTAGGTTTGTCCTCTCAGGCAGTTCAAGGTTGGGACTCACTGCTATGGTGAGAATACAGCAAGACTCCATTAGAAGAAACAACATTACTAAGCTGAGTAATTTTCCTTCTCTGTTGTCTTCTCCAGCTGGTTTTGTTTGATTTTCTATGCTGTGACTACCCATACACTGTAAAGACTGTGTATGAGCAGTCCCACAAACAAGGAAATTCTTGTATCTTGAGGTTCCCTTGGTAACGGAGTACCTCTTGAGCTGCGCTCTCGAGGTCATATGTTACCAAGGAAACCTTCGATACAAGAAATATCCTTGTTATGTATGACTGCTCATAAACAATCCTCTGTAAAGTTCTTAGGATGTGGTAAATCCTCTCAGCTTCCGCTCAGCAGTAGTATGGGATTCCTTTCAGTCCTCTACCTACACTAGCCAGCAGGAACTGACCCTCTCTTAGTCTCAGTCTAAAAACTAATTCCAGAACTGAGTTAGAACTTTTATAGGCTCTCTAGAAGTTTGGAAATTTCCACTCCCCTGTGACTTGACATCAGACATAATATAACATTAGCCACTAAGGGCCACTGTTGCTCCATAGAGAACAGTTTAGTTGCTACCTGCAGGTTTGTTTACAACATTGGGAAAGGTCAGACCCGAGGTCGGAACATTTTGTACTCCCAAACTCTCCTGCAGGAACATGCTGTCTGCTGAAAAACATATCTTAGAAGGGGAAGCTAACATCCTAAAGAAACAGACACAAGTGTTTGTTATTCTTATATCAAAACAGTCCTCTTAGTTTTGTTTTAGGAAATATGCACAGAAAGCCACTGTACTTAACCAGGACCCAATGGCTGCATCTCTCCTCAGCCATGACTCCGTTTAATATCTCAACAGTTTTATACATAACACTATGGGGCAGCAGGGACACTAAAGGGATACAGAAACATAAGAAGGGGCTGTTCCATTAACCAAACATCTGAGCCATTTGCTCTGGCAAATAGTGTATATATTCCTGTCCTGAGTGTACTGTTGCTCAGGGCATTTTAGTTACTAGTACCAGTACTTTTCCTTATAATCTGCACATGGGCTTCTTTTATCAAAATGTTGCAGAGGTCACTTCTTAACCTCCAATAGCAGGGCATTTAAAGAGGAAAGAAGGAAATAAAAGTGGGATATAGCTAGAGAAAGGAAGTTTAAAGATGGCCAGCCTTTTAGACTAGAAAATACAGAGATTGAATAAAGGAGAAATGAGAGAACTGTTGCAACAGAAGTTTCAGTAAATGAGAAAAGATGGTCCATTACCATGACAGGAGCTCCGCCTGCCACTGTGCCGCCAGTGATGGGGCATTGCTCTGGCATGCTGGCAGTCTGGATCGCACCGAGCTTGGATGTCAGGAGCAGAGGCTGTCAGGAGGAGCATCACGGCATCCCTTGGACTCTTCCCTCCCCAAGGGAGTGCTGCTGCACTCGCTCTATGGCAGCTTCTGGTGGGCATGGCAGGACGTTCTTGGCGGCGTGGTGACTACACTGCCATAAATCCCCACCCCAAGACGCTGCTGTAGCAGCACACTTGTGGGAGGTGGGTAGGGCACCAGAAAATGGAAAATGGCCACTCTGCAGTGCCGGATGTCAGCCTCTAGCAGGTCCCTGACTATACATCCCCAGTCCTTTCACATCAGGGTGACGGAACCTCTAAAACGATCACTCACCTGGTGGACTCTAGAGAACAACCTTCTGAAAGGGTTTCCCTTTGCCCCACTGGAATCTCAGATCTCCATCACGGATGCATCCCTACTCAGATGAGGAGCTCACTGTCAAGATCTCTACACCCAGGGTCGATGGAATCGGGATAAGTTTTAACTCCACATAAATATCCAAGAAATGAGAGCTGTCCTGTATGCAGTCTAAGCTGTGAAGGACACTGTCTGTCACAAGGTCATTCTCCTTCAAACAGACAACACAGCAGTGATGTACTATATCAACAAACAGGGTGTAGCACACCTACCCCTTGTGCAGGGAAGTGATGAGAGGTGGGAGTGGTGCTTGAGCACAAAGCCCTGATCCAAGTGGTTTACCTTCTGGGAGTGCAGAATGATTTAGTGCATCATCTCAGCAGAACAGAAACAGATCCTCCAAGTGGTCTCCGACACAAGCGTTCATGCAGTTGATTTTTGGAGAGTGGGGGAACACTGGACCTGGATCTTTTTGCATCCCCATCCAATGCAAACTACCTCTAGTTTGCTCCAGAAATCTAGAACCTGGTGTTTTCTGTCAGGATGCATTCAGACTGCAGTGGACAAGATGCTTTCCGTAGTGCATTTCCTCCTCTTTCTGTAATTCAGAGGGTGTTGCTCAAGCTAGAGGCACAAGGGAGCAGAATTCTCCTCATCACCCCATTCTGGCCTCATCAGATTTGTTTCCATTAATCAATAGATTATCGAAAACTTCACGAGACAGCTTCCACTTCAAACTGACCTGCTGACCCAGGGCCCAGTAGTCCATCTCAACCTGAGATCCCTTCACCTCCTAAAGAGATAGAGGTGAGTAGATTTGACGTTTCATGTAGGGTCTCAGGCATTCTCCTGGAGGCACAGCGCTGGCCACTAGAAAAGTTGCACAGAGAGTGGAAGCAGTGCTCCATCTGATGTTCAGAAGTCCTCCTGGACCCTCTCCTGCCCACCCAACAAGGTCCTGGAGTATCTCTCTGACCTGTCATATACAGGACTGCAATACTCCACGTGAAGGTTCACCTCTGTGCGATCTCAGCATAGCATGAGCCTGTACACTCCATGTCTCTGGCTCAGTTACCTTTTGGCCCAAAAGTTCCTTAAAGGTACACTTCATACTAGGCACCAGTCAGATGACCGTGGCCACCTGGGACATTATAACCTTGTGCTGGACATGCTCACCCATATACCTTTCAAGCCCTAGCAACTTGTGAGCAGAAGTTCCTGACCTGGAAGATCGTCTTCCTTGTAGTAATCACCTCTGCTGTAGAGTGTCTGAAATACAATGCTTTGATCACAGACCCCTTATACTGTATTTCACAAAGACAAGGTGGTTCTTGAATTCACCCTAAATTCTCTCCTTAAAGTGGTCTTAGACTCCATCTGAACCAGCCTTTGGTTCTTCCGACCTATTTTAACTACTCCCATAATGACGGGAGCATACCTTACATTCTCTGGCTGTTAAAAGGTTTTATGGTTCTACATAGATAGAACTAAAGAGATCCACAAATCTAAACAACTTTTTGTCTCTTTCAGCATGGCCCAGCTAGGTCAACCTGTTGCTATCAGATGTATTTCAGCATGGTTAGTGGCATGTCTTCTCCAATGCTACTCCATTGTACAGGTTAAACTGGAAGGCAGAGTATACTCATTCTATCAGGGCCGTGGACATCGCTGACAGAAATTCAAAACTGTAATGCAGCTACTTGGAGCTCTGTGCACACTTTTGTGAAGCACTGCATTTGGATTTCCAGACAGCCAGCATCAATCCTTGGCAGGACAATCCTTAATGGACTCCTGTCCTAAGTGAGCTTCTCTCCCACCGCCTCTCTCGAGGGATTATTTCAGCTCGATACTCTCCCATTAATCGTGAATGAGTGGCGGAGACTTTATGACCAGGGAGATATGAAAATTACGTACTCTACCGTATTCTTGATCTTCTTGGACAAAGTCTCCACCTCTCATCCACACGCCACCCTCCATTCCCCTGAGCTCACTTATCTGTTTTGGTCTTCACTCCATCCAATGGCTGGGCTGTGAAGACTCTGTTGTATTGACCCTTCTTATATGGGTAATTCAGACTATATTGTGTCTGACGCCAGTTAGTTTCACTAAGTTAATTTATGCTGCACCTCCTTGGTAAAAGGGGTACTGAGGAAGTTAAGGTCGATGCCGAGGTAGCCTATACAGCACGGAAGCTAGGGCTCATTGCACCACTTCCTCGCGGGCCCTACCTAGATGCTGACTCTCCTGAAGATTTTTGGCTCCACTGGGTCCTATTGCATCCAGCGAGTCCCATTAGTGTGAATGAGTGGTGGAGACTTCATCCAAGAAGATCAAGAATTACGGTAGTTATGTAATTTCATTCTAGGGACATGGATATGTTGTTCATCCACACTTATTGGCAGGTTTCTTGCCGCTTTTAAATCTGGCTGAAGGTCTTCAAGCTGGCTCCTCCCACCCACCGGTAGTAAAACTCCTGGCTCCGCCCATGATGCCAGATCTTCCTCACGGCTTGGAAGCTCAAGGTTCCCTCCTTAGCGCTAAGCGCAAGACTGGTTCCTAATTCTTCGAAAAGTTCAAAGTTGAAGAGTTTTTGCAAAAGACTTCGTCTTTCTCCTCGCGGCTGCAATGGACAAATCGACTCCCAGATTTTGAGGTGCCCTTGCGGGCAGAAGATGTCTAGGAGCCGGATCCACACCCGACGTGAGTCCTACTGCCTGGGCCTTGAGTACCCACCCCGCAGGCCGCGACTTGTGCTCTTCCTTTTCGCCTACGTCCTTGAAGACCGTGCTGCCGATTACAACTGGGGTGCCCCAGAAAAGAATTCCACCGGTGAAATCTAAAGAGGCCTGATTGGCGGTGTCCGATGTGGTGGGCTCGGTGGATCAGCTTGAGCAGATGATCGCCCGAACAGCAGGCCTCGGCTGCTGCATTTGTCCGCTCTCTCTCGGTGCCTCTACTCTGCTTCTTTTAAGGAGCTTTTCTGTCTGACCTCTCGACCAAAGGTGAGGGTCCAACTTCTTCGGACCTTCTAGGTCCAAAAGATAAAGTAAGTCTCTCCGTCGACGCTTGGGAGCGGAAAGATCCTCCCTTGTCGACAGCTCTACTTCGTCGACTCAGCTTCCGTGCCACTGACTCTCACGGTGTCCCCGGCCAGGCCAGCTGGGGTCAGAATTCCGCCGACGCGGTCGAGATTTTCTCTCACCCGCTGGACGGGTTGTCGGCTGGAGAAGCTGAGAATCCTCTCTCCGGTTCCCCCGTGGGAGTTGGAGGATCCGGCCGGGTCTGCCTGTGCCTCCGGTCCTGGAGCCTCAGTGGACTGGCCCGAGCCCAGGGAGGCCGATCGACACTTCTCCCGCCTTCCTCGGCCGGCCGATGACTCTCGGTTCCGGACATCTCAGGTGTCCAACCGATCCCGCCGCTAGGCGGGTCTCGGTGCTGGTGGTGCCGCCTCTCGGATTTAGGGAGGCTTCAAGTAAATTGCGCCGGAGGCATGAGAATTTATGTGGCAATAGCGCTTTTTGTGACGGGAATAAGCCGCCCAGTCGCCTTCCCTGCCATTAGTGGTTGTCATCAGAGAATCCAACAACCCTCGTTGTAGTCGAGGGTTCTGTTCTCAGGCCGTTGTTCGTTACTTCCAGCTGCCCCACTGACTCCAGGTACCTCCGCTTCATGCTTATTATTGGGGCCCACCAAAAATTCTCGGTCTTCTGGGTTTGCCCTATAGGGTGTCGGCCACCCTCACTCCCGCGATAAACCTTTGCAGCAGGTGGAGGGGTGGCTCAGGCCGGCAGCCTTTGAGGACTCTTTCTGAGTTCAGATGATGGTTCCTCCTCTTCCAGGTGCATAGACTTGGAGTCCTCGGAGACAGTCACTGACGATAGCTCTTCTGCCTCTTGTAGGGATGCTTCACTCATCTCGGAGTCCACTGGGATGAAGCCTCAACTGCTTTAAACGTGGGCCAGGTATCCCTCACGGAGATTCTGGACCGAGGGTCTCCCACGGAGGCTTTCCGTGGCCGGGCCATAGTGGGTCCGGCCTTGAACTTTGGTAGCTGCCCTGCTTCCTGCCCTGCGCCTTCTCGCCAGGTTGGCTAGGAAGTATGCTGGTCCCACCGGCCCCTTTATCCGGGTTTGAACACCCCTCGGCCGAGGGGTTGGTTACCGACAGCTCGGCATGCCGAACGCCAGGGATGTGGACAAACCTCCCACAAGGAATCCAAGAAATTGATTATGCCGGGTGAAAAGTCTATGCTGCGCGCTCCTCTCGGCCTTTGGCCAGCCAGTCTGGCTGTCCTCATGGCACATTTTTTTCACGCCCTGTTGCGTCCCTGATGAGGTTGTCCTCTTCTTCCCGAGATCTGCAGACTACCGCCAGGCAGGTGCGACCAGGGCAGGGCAGTGGCTAAACAGTAGCTCTGACTGCGCGACATTGGGGGACTCATGTGCCATGTCTGTGGCGGCCGTGAGTGGCCACAAGGCCGGGCTTGGCTGAGGATGTCCACTTTACTCGATGCCCAGCACAAGTTGGCGGATGTCTTTTGGGACTGACCCTCTTGGCCCTGGGGTGGAAGGTCACCTGCAGAGGATCTGAGAAGTCCAATGCTACTTTGACCTGGGGCCCTTCGTCTCGGGGACAAAGGCAGTTACAGCCTAAGCCCTTTCTCGTCCTGGCGCCTGCTGGGCGTGCCCGCCCAGCAACGCCAGGGGCTAGCAGGCTCGACCTCAGCATCCCAAGCCTGCCGTTGGCTCTCCAACAGGAAGCAGGGAGGTAAAGGCCCAGGAGGTCTCGCCGTTCCTCCTCCAGCTCGCCTGTGACGTGGGGCTGAGGGGTGTTGCCCCATCCCTGTCACCACCCTGTCTCTTGGGACGGCCCAGAGACTCCTTTCCGCTTCCGGTCCGCTGTTACCACGGACAGGTGGGTACTGGAGGTAGGGAAAAGGCTCTACCTCTGAATTCGAAAGAGCACCGCCTTCAGAGCCGCTCGCACTGGGGCCCTAGTCCGTAGAGCTCACTGGCGGCTCAGCCGAGCCGATTATCGCTTTCCTCTCCTCCAAAAGGAGGTGATCACGAGGTGGAGGACCCCTCAGACCCGGGGTTCCGTCCAGGTATTTCCTGGTTCGAACGACGGGGCTGGCGCCTCATTCTCGACTCCATACCCACCTCGAATAAGTTCCCTAAGGTCTCCTAACCTTCAGAATGGTCACTCACGCAGATAATACCATCTCTGAACACGGCGGTGGTTCTGCTCTCTGACCTGCAGGACGCTGCTCTTTCACGTCCCTATCCGTCTGCGTCACTATCGAGATTCCTCCGCTTTCGCGGAGGGATCCTCTCTCGAGTTCCCGAGCCATGCCCTTCGGCTTATCTCCAGCTCCCAGGGTTCACCAAATGCATGGCAGTGGTGACAGATTCATGTGCGCCGAGGGGGTCCGGGTGCACTTTACCTGGATGATTGGCTGATAGCATGCTCTCAGATGGAGGTGGAGCGTTCAGAGATCTGGCCCTCCAGGTTTGCTCCTCGAGTTGGCCTTCTCACAACGAGGCCAAGTCGAACTCGAGCCAAAGCAGGTGATCCTGTTCATCGGGCAGAGCTCACCTCTTCGCCGAGCCAGAGCACGACTCCCAAGTGAGGTCCGAGGGTTCTACCCTTTGCTCTAATCATTTCTGTCTGGGCAATTGCACCCTGCCCGGACTTCCTGGGTGCCTTCTGTCTCATGGCTGCCTGTACCCAGCTTGGTCCGTTGGCTGGCCATGGCACATGCGCCTGTGGGGACTGGCTAGCCACAGGTCACAACGCCATGTATCCTTACCAGCTAGTGATAGTGACCCAGAGATGTGGAACGCCTCCAGTGGTGGACCGCTCCATTCCATTTGCAGAGGGCATCCTGTTTGTCCGGGCCTGTGAGTCGCATTTGCCCCATCGACCGGATGCCTCCTCTGATGGGTTGGGGTGCCCATCTGGGGAACACTTGAGGCACGGCCTCTGGTCCCCATGCGGAGTCCTGATGCCACATCAACCTGCTGGAGTTTCCGAGCGGTCCGCCTAGCTCTCACCACCTTGCTCGCTTGCTCCGGGTCAAGTGGTCCCGAGTCCAGACGGACACACACGCATCATGTACTACCTGAACCGCCAGGAGGAGGACGCCTACCCATGTTTCTGCAAGGAAGCTCACGATTTGGTCACTGTGCGCAGCCTAGAGGCGGATCTCCTAGTCATTCATGTGGCAGGACGTCCAACACCCTGGTCGATGCCCTGAGCGGATAGGGCTGCATCTCACGATGGTCTTCCTGCCGGAGGTGAGTACAAGATCTGTTCTCCCACTGGGGCACACTTTGTGGACCTGTTTGCCTCAGGGAGAATGTGGCATGAGGCTGTTCATGCCCACCCCTCTCCAGCAGGGGGCTCGCTGCTGGGATGCCTTCGCATGTGGGACCCTGGCCTCTACGCCTTTCCCATTTCCCTTGATATTCACAAGGTGCTTCAAAGGCGGAGGGACAAGGCGCAGGTGATCCTGATATTCCCAGACTGGCCCTGCAGTTCTGGTACCAGATCTCCCTCAGCCTCAGCTCCAGGCTCCTGGAGGCAGCTTCCAGCTCGCCCGGACCTGCTTTCTCAGTCAATCAGGGAAGGTGTTCCATCCGGGACCTTTCAATCTCGGCACCTGGACGGCCTGGTTCCTGAGCTGCTGGAGTTCCAGCCTTGGGTCTTCCGCCACTTGAGGTCCTCAATGTTGTTGGGAGGCGCCCGTAGAGGAGTCAACCAGAAATGCTACGCTTCAAATGGAAGAGATTCTCCATTGGTGTCAGAGCAAGGGCTTGGACCCTTCCTCCTGTTCTGTGGCAAGCATTTTGACTATTTATGGTCCCTTTCTAGTCAAGGGCTTAGGGTGTGATGACCCTAAGGTGCACCTGACAGCCATCTCTGCTTACAGGCCTTGGGAAGCAATCGATCGTATAAGAAGGTAGTGGGCGCTTTTTCAAAGGCCCTTGATCACATTCCCTCCTGTCACCGTAGAACCCACCTCTGTGGGATTTACTGCTGGTACTGGCAAAGCCTGCGGCAGGCCATTCGGAATCCAATGCACAGGTGTGATCTTCTCTGCCAGCAAACGGAAGACTACCGCGCCTTCTTGGTGGCTATCACGTCCAGCAGAAGGATGGGAGAGCTCCAGGCGCTTTGCATCAGGTCTCCTTACCTGGTCTTCCACAGGGACAAGGTTGTCCATGCCTCTAATTCGAAATTCCTTCCGAAGGCGGTGTCGAGTTTCACCTTAACCAGGTGCTGACTCTGCCGGTGTTCTACCCCAATCACACCTCGGAGGTCTTAATAGGCTCCATACTGGACCCTAGAAGGGCGCTCGCTTATTATAAGGAGCGCACGGCTGAAATTGGGGAGAGTTCACAGCTGTTTGTCACCTGCTGAAGCCAGCACCTGGCAGACCTGCAGCCAAGCTTGATCGGCAGGCAGGTGGGTCACCTCCGCGAGATCGCTGCCAGGTTGGCTGGGCATGAGCTTCCCAGAGGGGTAAGAGCTCATTCTACCTGTCATACTGCTGCATCGGTGGCTGCTTCCAGTGATGTCCCTATCCAGGAAATCTGCAGGCTGCCTGAGTGAGTCAGCACCTTTATTACCCATTACCACATCGACCTTGAGTCACGCTGGGATGCTGGTTTTGGGGGCCTCGGTTCTCCAGTCCTTATTTCCTGCAAGTATTGGAGTGCACCTGCCTCCCTCCTCCCGGAGAACTGCTAGAGTCTGCCAATATGTGTGGATGAACAACTATATCCATGTCCTTTAGAAATACAGGTTACTCACCTGTAACAAGAGATTCTAGGAATGGTATATGTTGTTCATCCACCACGACCCACCCGACCTCGCCGCTTCTGCGTTTACAACCTGAGCTTCCAGCGATCCAGATCTAGCGCCATGGGCGGAGCTGAGTTTTACCACCCGGGTGGGTGGGAGGAGCCAGCTTGAAGACCTTCCGTCTAAGATTTACAGCGGCAAGGAACCTGCCAATAAGTGTGGATGAACAACATATACCATTCCTAGAACTCCTGTTACAGGTGAGTAACCTGTATTTTTTGTCCTATGGCAGATGACTCTGCCTTGGACTTGCAGCCCATGTCTTTGAAGGTCCATCTTGCTTCAATATCTGCTTACATCTCAGCTGAAAGGTGTCTCCATGGCATCCAGCCCTATTTTCATAACGTTTTCAAAGGTCTGGCCCACCTGCACCCCCCCACACAGAACCAGTGCCAGCTTGTGACCTGAATGTCTGCATTGCCCAGTTCACGGGTCCTTCATTTGAGCCTATGGCTTCAGCTCATTTGAAGTATGTTACCTGGAAGACAGTGATCTTCCTGGACATAAAGTCTCCACCACTCATTCACACTTATGGGAACTATGCCGAGGCGCTAGGAACCAAGGAGCAAACTTTTGCAGATGGTCAGTGCCAGAGATGGAGTTGAGAAGCTGTGCCACAAGCATCAGCTCGTGGTAACAGACTATCTTGGCCGACTCCAACCGGCTCCAGTTCCTTTTTTCCCGCCATCGAGTGCACTTCAGTGTGATTTATTTACAAATCGCTCATCGAGTCAAGCTTCAAACTAGCAGTATAGTTTTCAGTTTTATTGTTTTGTAATATTATCTCGAATAAGTACAGCTTAGTTTATTTATTCTTATTAAAGAAAAGAAGTCTCAGCCTACATTGATGGAGTTTCCATGAGCGGTCAGGTGACGGTAGGGAGATTTCTCAGATGAAAGCTGTTCAGTCAACCGGCTGGGTCCGGGTCTGCTACCCTCCCGGGAGAGGGGTCCGACAATGGACAGTCCAGTACCTGAGGGATGGGTGGTCCCCGGAAGCATATAAAGTAAATGGTCCATTCTCAGCACGATTCGACCTCGAGCTCTTCTTGACCGTGGAGTCAAAACAGAGAAGGCATCACTCGAGGTCGCCCCTGGTATGTCTGGGTGTGGACAGGTCGGTTATTGGGCTTGTTACCAGTCCTCCTCAGAGTTCGCCGATTTCTGTTTCTGGTCGCTGACCTCTTTGACATTGGAGCCCTAGCCCGCCCTCTGGTAGGTCTTCAGATGAGCAGTTTCATCAGTGGCTGCTCTTATGGAGCAGTGGGCTTGGAGGTTGGTCCAGTTGCCTAGCCTGGTCACTCCGGAGCCTTTGGGCTTTTCGAGGGATCGGGTAGGGGTGGACCTCCCTAGTCGCACGGCGCCCTCTTCAGTGCCGTCGACTCCACTTAGGTGTTTCCCCTCACATGGCTGCAGCAGGAGGCCACCGATACCTCTATCTCCTGGTATTCATCCTTCTTTCTCCTCAGATCCTGTTTTTCAGAGCCTTGGGATGTTTCAGCTCCTTCAGCGTCAATGACTTGTTTGGCATCCTCAATATCAATGCGACTGTCGGTGCCATACTCTGCGCCATTGGGTTGTGGCTGTGGCCTCATCAGTGCCATACTCGATGTCAGGCACTTCATCGGCACCGCCCTGGCGTCAGCGGCTCATCGGCAACGCTCTCGCGCCTGTGCCCTTCTTGGTGCCGAGGCCTGTTAGGTGTCATCCAGTCTTCAGAGCCCTCTTCTCTGAATCCTTTCTCCTTCCTCATTTCTTTCTTTTTTCACTCCTTTCCTGTCCATGCAGTCTCTCCTGGGCTGTCAGGAGATGACATTGAGCCTGACCCAGACCTTCGCCTGGGTGATGATGTGGAAGGATCCCATCCTGTAGCAGAGCCTCTGGTCGAAGACCTGTCTTTTAAGTCTCTGCTGAAAAATTTGAATTCCACTCTTCTCTCCAGACTACAGATATCAATCCTGGGAAGCTGTTAAGACTCCAGTACCTCCATGTTCGGAGATCCCTATGGATTTGACTCATCCGTACAGCCCTCCTTTGAAACACTTTCTGAAATGGTATGGAATAATCCTGCTCTCATTCCTTCTGTGGCTAAGTCCATAGATAGAAAGTATGCTACTCCCAAGGAGCGACCCATCTTGGCCTCCCAGGCCTTTGCAGACCCTATTGTAGTCTTGGTGGAGAATGATAAGGCCATCCTCCCTCAGGCATCTTCAACCCGCCTATAAACAAAGAATCTAGAAGATAGACACCTTTAGGTAAGACAGTCTTTGCTGCCTCTATTGGGTATGCGTATTGCCAGCTACCAGGGCTATTTTTCTCAATGTGAGATATTCTTTGGCATTCGCTCAAACAAATGGTTGAAGCTCTGCGGACTCGGACTCTAATTCGGAGCTACTTCAAACCATAACCAGGGGTATCGGGTCAACAACCAGCAGGTTAAAGCAGCTATGGATGCTTTTGATACTACTTCTCGGGCAATGACAGGATATCTGTACCCGCCGCCCTCCTTGCACACTTCAGGTTTCATGAATGGTGCCCAGCAACAGGTTATGGAGTTACCCTTGACGTTATGTATCTCTTTGGTCCTCAAGTAGAGCAAGCTCTGGAGGCCACTCAAAACACTAGGACTGCCTTTAAATTGGCTAGAGCTGCTCCACCCTCTCGTGGGGGTGTTAATAAGGTCAGTTTTACAACTGTCAGTCCTTTCGAGGCAAAGGTAGGGAGGTTTAATAAAAACCAGTCCCCAGCCTCAAAGAAAATGCAACAGAAAGCACAAGGACTCAAAGCGCCCAGTGCTACCTTCTAACTCTCTGGCCCATGTCCCTCCTCAGCTACCAGAGAGGACTTTCTCTCAGTGGTGGGGGTCATCTGACTCAGTTCTACAACCGTTGGAAGACCATAACATCAGACAAATGGGTCCTCCGGATAATCCATGGGGATGTTCCCTCAATCTTTTAGTGACCCCAATCTTCCCCAACGACAGCCTAGACTGTTGACAGTTCAGTCAGAACTTCTCGCCTCAAGATACAAGGCCTTCTGAACAACAGGGCAGTAGAAATAGTTCCATCGGATCAACAGAACACAGGGTTCTACTCCACTACTTTCTTGTTCCAAAGAATACTGGGGGATGCCCCATTTTGGATCTCAGAAAACTGAACAGATTTCTTCCCAAGGAAAAGTTCAAAATGATGTCACTGGGAATCCTGTTGCCCTTGCTTCATCAACACTATTGGTTAGCTTCCCTGGACATGCAGGATGCTTACCAACATATCTCTATTCACCCAAAATATCACAAATACCTAAGGTTTATGGCTTTGGGCTAACATTATCAGTTCAGAGTCCTGCCCTTTAGGCTATCCTCAGCGCGGAGGTTTTTACAAAGTGTTGTGCAATTCTCGCGGTGCACCTCAGAAAGATCAGAATACAAGTGTTCCCATATCTGGATGACTGGCTTCTAGCAAGCCCTTCCAGGCGGGGAACACTCGACGCCTGTAGCCATGGCCTCAGACTTTCTCACTTCCATGGGAGTCCTGCTAAATCTCAAGAAATCGCAGTTGCAGCCCTCCCAGAAGCTCCTTTTCATAGGAGCCCTTCTGGATACCTCCTGTGCAAAGCTTTTCTACCAGAGGACAGAAGGAGCGATATCCTACAGATGGCCCGATAAATCAGAACAGCTCGGTTCGAACTAGCTCAATGCAATGGATGCTGGGTCTCATGGCATCCTCGGTGTTCACTGTACCCTAGCATGCCTCCAAATGAGAACCTCTCAATGGATGCTCAGTACTCAGTGGTCCCGTCTACTCATCCTCAGTCCTTTCTCATCAAGGTGACAGAACGTCTCAGGAGGTCGCTCACCTGGTGGTCGAAGAGGACAATCTTCTGGAAGGATACCCTTTGCTCCTCTGGATCATCAGATTTCTATCACCACAGACGTGTCCCTGTCAGGATAGGGAGCTCACTGTCAGGATCTCCTCACTCTAGGGTACATGGACTCAGGTCAGCCAGCTTCACATAAATGTCCTGGAAATGAGAGCCATCCTCTATGCAGTCTGGGCCTTGAAGGACATTCTTTGTCACAAGAACATTCTCCTTCAGACAGACAACAAGGCAGTGATGTATTACATCACAAGCAGGGGTGGCGACACTCTACCCCTTGTGCAGGGAAGCAATGAGAGTGTGGGAATGGTGCCCTAGATCACAAGGCTCTTATTCAGGTGGTCTATCTGCTGGGAATACAGAGCAAACTGGAAGACCATCTCAGCAGAATGGAGACAGACCTCACGAGTGGTTTCTTGACTTAACCGTAGTTCAGTCGCTATTCACATAGTGGAACTCCAGACCTGGACCTTTTGCATCCCCACTCAACACAAACTGCTTCTTTTTTGCTCCAGAAATCCAGGGCCTGGCATTTTCTGTCGGGATGCGTTCAGGCTGCAGTGGACAAAACGCTTTCTATACACCTTTCCTCCTCCTCTTCCCTAATCTAGAGGGTACTCCTCAAATTTGAGTCTCGGGACACAAGATGATTCTCATTGCTCCCTTCTGGCCTTGACAGATATGGTTTCCATTACTCAACAGTATAGTGGAAACCCACTCCGAAGGGCTTCCCCTTCAGACGAACCTTCTGACCCAAGGTCCTCTGGTCCATTCCATCTGAGGTCATTTCATCTTCACGCATGGCTCTGAGGAGAAAGAGGTGAATAGGTTCAGTGCCTCTCAGAGAGTATCTGACATTCTTTTGGCTGCCACGAAAGCCAGCAACCAGAAAAGACATGCACTGCAAAATGAAGCGTTTTTCTCTGGTGTGCAGGACTCTTTGAATCCTTTTCCTGCCCACCCAACAAAGTTTTAGAGTACCTCTTAGACCTCTCAAATTCAGGCCTTCAATACTCTACATTCAAAGTTCACCTTTTGTGCCATTTCAGCCTATCATGAGCTATTACTTTTGTTATCTTTGGCCAGTTACTGGTAGTTAAGAGGTTTCTAAAGGGTATTCTGATACCAGACCTCCTGTCAGACGTCCAGTTGCAGCCTGGGACATTAATCTCATGCTAGACATGCTCACTAGGAAACCTTTGAGCCACTAGCTACCTCTTGAATTGAAATTCCTCACTTGGAAAAACGACCTTCCTGGTGGCCATCACCTCGCCCACAGAGTTTCTGAAATACATGCTCTGTAACAGACCCTCCGTACACTGTATTTCACTAGGATAAAGTAGTTCTTAGGACTCGTCCTAAGTTCCTCCCTAAGGTTGTCTCAGAATTCCATTTAAACCAACCTTTGGTCCTACCTACTTACTTTGCTGATTTCCAAAATGAAGGAGAGCGACTCTTCATTCTTTAGATGTTAAAAGAACTTTGCGCTTCTATTTAGATAGAAACAGGAAATTATAAAGCTCAACAACTGTTTGTCTCCTTCAGCGAAGACCCAGCTGGGTCAGCCTGTCGCTATCAGATGCATTTCAGCATGGCTGGTGGCATGCCTTTGCCACTGTTATTCCATGGCACAGGTCAAGCTGGAGGGCAGAGTGTATGCTCACTCTGCTAGAGCAGTAGTGGCATCCCTGGTGAAATCCATAACATGCCCATTCGGACATTTGCAATCTGGCTACTTGGAGCTCAGAGCATACTTTTATTAAGCACTATGCGCTGGACATCCATGCCAGACGAAACCTTTCATTTGGCAGGACTATCTTAACGGACTTCTGTCCTGAATCCGTGAGCTCTTGGTTTCCTGCAGCCCTCTCGGGGATTTTTAGCTCTGTACTCTCCATAAGTGTGAATGAGTGGTGGACACTTTATGTCCAGGAAGATATGGAAGTTACGTACCTACTATAATTCTTTGATCTTCTTGGACAAAGTCTCCACCACTCATTCACATGCCCACCTCTCCATCCTCTGAGCTCACCTTCTCTGTTTTGGTCTTCACCCTCAATGTTTAAGCTGTGAAGACTTCTTTGTTGACCCTTCTTATACGGGTCGCTCGGACTATCTTATGTCTGATTTGTGTTAGTTTAGTTAGTGTTAGATTTCTAGGTTAGTTGCGCTGCACCTCCTCGGGGAAAAAAAGGTACTGAGGCGGTTGGAGGGTCGGCCTTGAAGATAGTCATTACCACGAGCTGATGCTCGCAGCACTGCTCTCACAGCTCCATCTCTGGCGCTGACCCTCTGCAAAAAGTTTGTTCCGCTGGGTCCTAGCGCCCGGCTTAGTTCCCATAAGTGTGAATGAGTGGTGGAGACTTCGTCTAAGAAGATCAAAATTACGGTAGGTCGTAATTTCCATTTCCTGGTAGCCGTACTTCTGCCAGAAGGATTAGTGAGCTGCAGACTCTGTGTATTGTAAAGATTGCATCTCATTCCATAGAGATAGGTAGTTCTGAGAACAAATAGGAAATTCCTCCTTAAGTGGTCTCTGATTTCCACTTAAATCAATCTATCACTCTGCCAGTCTCTTTTACTGAGCATTTTAGTTCAGGTTGTCAACCCCACAGTCTTGATGTTAAGAGGGCTCTGAGCTACTACATGACTCTCACTAAGGACCATAGGCAGGACAGACAGCAGCTGTTCCTGACTTATGGGGATGTGGTAAAGAAAATCCAGCATCTAAAGGTCAATTTTCACTGGATGGTTCAGTGCATCCAGTTTTGCTACTCAAAAGCTGTAAGGGGCCCCAACAGGACTGGAGGGCCCATTCCACAACAGGAATAGCTGCTACTATAGCAGCTGCCAGGGATGTTCCATTGGTGGAAATCTGTACAGCAGCTTCCTGGAGGACCGTACATACCTTTACAAGCATTACAGCCTGGGCACCAGTCCAGAAGTGATGCCAGGTTTGGCACATCAGTCCTGCAGAGTCTGTTTCAAAGTAGATTCTGTGACCACCTCCAAAGGTACTGCTTCTTATTCTGCAAGAGTGAGGAATATTGGAGAATTCCTGGTTTAATACTCACTATAGTAGTCTTGTTTCTTCCAGGGTATTCTTCAATATTCATAACTCACCCACCCTGCCTCCTTCTAGAACCAGTGGCCTCTGCACTCCAGGCTGAATAACCATGTATAGGGTGCCTCACACTGGCATAGACTATCTTTTGAGCCCTATTGGGCATTGTTTTCCTCTTCAGGCGATTCTGACATCCAGGGGAGGTGTTGTTTCCTCCAGCTGGAGGTTGGTTTAGATTAGCTTTCTTTTATTGTTAGGTAGGTGTTTTGTTGGTTGGGCCTTTCCTTGCAGGCTCTCCAAGAAATCTGAAGTGTTATAGAATGCAGCTGATAAGGACAGCATTTAAAAGTGGCATGAGCCAATGATAGGTTCTATCATTAGCGTAACGTTCCATCTTCAGGTAGTCCTATTTCAAAGGCTGACTGCAAGTGTTATGACTATTGGAGAATACCCTGGAAGAAACAAGATTACTATGGTGAGGAATATTTTTCCTACCACTGGACAAAGAGTCCCGTGGGTTTGATCTTTGGGGCAAGGCGTGACGCTCCTCTACCCTAGGCCTGAGGATTGCCAGCTACCTATCTCACATGGTGAAATTCCTGAATACCAACTCACGGAATGGCAAGGCTGCTGCCCAAGCCCTTCCTGATAGTGCCCAGAAGCAGGAGCTTCTCCAATACTTCCTGATGGGTGAGGATCTTGTAAGCATCTCCTTAGAGTCATTTACGATTAGTCAGACATGGTTACCAGAGAAGCAACCACTGGCATATGCCTCCATAAGCACTCTTGGGTCTGCGTGATCTGGGTTTGCAGTTGATGTACAAAGCAAGGAGCTTAATGCTCCTTTAATGGTACCAAGCTTTTCGGTCTGGATGTCCAGGATCTTATTAATGACCTGCAGGCCTCAGGCATGACTCTCTGAACTGTTCATTTTCTCTGCCACACTCAGCAGCATAGTAGGGGGTGTTCTGCATTTTAGGCAGACCAAGAGACCAGACTCAGGCTCTGCCCAGAGGGAAAGCACATAGTCCAGTTCTCCTGCCTGCCCACTCCCTGGCTGGAGAAGCAGCCAAGCATCCCAGAACTGAAGGTCCTGCTTCCACGTATGGACCTGCCTCAGCTTGACTCCTTGCCAGACCCCTTCTCAGGTCCAAGCCCATGAGGTGGTGGTCGGAGGTTGGTTCTCCCCATTTGAATCAGTGGAGAACCATAATGTCAGATGCTTGGATCCTGCAAATCATAGAGTGCAGTCACACACTGGAGCTCCATCAGCAACCACCAGACACCCCTCTGCCACCCACACATTTCCTTCCAGCTCATCTGCCTGTTCTCCAGGAGGAGGTGCGGACTCTTCTGCATAAGCAAGCAATGGAATTGATGCCAGAGTGAGAGAGAAACCAGGGATTGTATTTCAGATCCATCCTGGTTCAGAAGAAGACTAGAGATCTAAGGCCTATTTTAGATCTGAAGGACCTCAGTGTCTTCATCCAGTACAAAAGTTCTGGATAGTAACTTTGCTGGGTGTTTTGCCCTTCTCAAAACTGGGATTGGCTCTTCTCCCTGGATATGCAGGACGCCTACCTGCACATTGCAGTTTTCCTCCCCACAGGAGGTTTCTCCGCTTGCCTTTCAGGAGAGCATTACCAAGTCAAAGTATTGCCTTTGGCTTATCCTCTGCACCACGTGTCTTTACAAGTGCTTTGCAGTGGTCGCAGCAGCCCTCAGAAGGAAGGTATGTACATATTCTTCTTACCTGGATGACTGACTTTTCAAGTCCCATTTGGTAGATTGCCCTCCCTTCTTAAAGTACAGGCTAAGACTTCTAAATCTTATTCCTTAAGTCTAGTGCACTAGCAATCTGTTCTTTTCTGTATACTCTATTTATATCCTCTCTACTATTATGGGTAGGCCACCCATAGTAGTATCTCTTCTCACGTGTCTAACCTCTTAAAATTTCTTTTCATCCCTTGCTTTATGCCTGTGCAGTAATTCAGAATAAGTATATGAGCAGAGAAAATATTTTTCTGTTCAGTTTCAATGATCCTGTGTTTATTCTGGGGAAAGGTGTAAATCCCAGTAAACAGACAGGACAATGTATTACGGCACTGTTGTGCTATATTTGTGTTTGAAAAAATTAGATATGTCCTAAGAGTGCGTATGCACTATGATTCCATTTTGGTGCAAACTTGCAGGAGCAGGAAATGCTTTCTGCAGTTATCCGGGAGAGAAGCTGTTTTCAGCTTCAGAAATAGAAGTGTAATACATATAAAAACAAAACGCTGCCTAGATGCGCCACTGAAGTATTTCCTGTTTAAATAAAAACAGAATATAATTTCTATTTGAGGTATTACGTGCCATGAAGTTGATACTGAGAGTTATTTAAGGAGGTGGCTCACCAGGTGGCTTACTGCTGTGTATATTAATGTTCCCATAGCAAGAAAGCTTGCTGGTAGCCGCCTGTATGTCTGAGCTCGCTAGCATGCTAGAAAATAAAGACTGTATAGCACAGTCCAGTATGCCTCAAGGAACAGCTAGGTTTACAGGAGAAGAAGTCCTCTATTCCTTGCTAAAAGGGATAGTAGTGTTTTCTCCCAAGTATAGAGGTGGGAATGCAGTTTAAAGCCTCTGAAGAGCTAAGTAATGCATAAGAAATAAACAGGCCAAAAGGAAAACTTTACTGACAGCTTGATATTTCAGCCGTCAGAACTTTTGGTAATTTGATTTTCAAACCAGACAAAGGTTTCTGAGGAGGGACTTAGCAGGAACCTTCAAGAAAAAGGTCCTTACTGTATAATAAACCTAGGCTGGTATTTGTATCCTTTCCTTAGAATACAGTGTACATAGTTCTTACCTGGAAACTGCTGTCTGATGAATGAGCCTACAGGTGTCCACGGCCCAAAGAGAGGTCATTTTATACGTGGCCAGACTGTCACTCCAAAGCACAGAGAAGGAGTTATGCCTTATTACTGCCTATTGTTTATGCACAGCAAAATAGTTATGTTATTTGAATATATTTATGACCACAAATGACTAGAATGGTTTTGTGGGAGTCCTAGATAAAAGGTCATGCTGATTCCCCAAATGTTTGTATTAGATAGATCATGATCTAATGATAGAATGGGCGGATCAGCTGACACAGTGTCCTAGGAGGCTGCACTATAAAAGCTGCTACTGTGCTGAGGTTAGGCAGATCAGACTGAGAGTGTCCTGAGAGGTTGATCCAGGAGCACAGAAGTTTTGTAGAGATTGGACTGTTTAAAAGTATTCTACACTGTGGCAGAATCACTGGAGGGAAGTGATTCTGGAGCTCGAGGAGAGCTCATTTTGTTAATTTTTGGTTTGTAGTCTGATGTTTAAGACATAATTTCTTTATTTCTGATTTGTTTTATTTTTGTATATTTTGATATTGAAGTTATTCTTTACCAAAATAAACATCACACAAAAGTTCTGTGTGTTGAACAAATCTCGGAGTATTGTATATGCTTTTGTTACCCTACCACACCCATCCAGGGAACACCTGTTGCCGACTCTGTAGCATACCCTCCAGCTTTTTCAGTCTCTGGACATCACGGCCAATGTGCCCAAGTCTGTTTTAGTACCATCCCAAAGACTGCAATACATTGATCGGTCCTGGATTCAGAGCAGTGGAAGACCTTCTACCACAAAGCAGGGCAGATTGCCTCATTGCACAGGCTCAGGGGTCAATCAGAACTGGTACTTTTCTGCCAGACTATACCTCAGGCTCCTAGGCCTTGTGGCATGGCCATTCTCACTGTTCACTAGCCAGACTCCACATGCATACCCTTCAGTGGACCCTCAGGGTGCAGTGGAACCAGCGCCTGGATGAGCTCGACCATCTAGTCCCTCCAGACTCCCTATGCCCTCTATCATGGATCACCTGGGCATCCTAAAAATCACACAATGGGGATGAGCTCCATATCCTTGGGATTTTAATCAGAACTGGCTATCCAGTGCCAGTTCAAAGCTTCACTGCCAGGTGGCCTCGCTAAACCTGTCCCAACTGATCACCTAAACCCACCCACTTCAACCCCAAATCACGAAACCACTGTCTCCTAGACTGGTTCCCTACCTCGCACCCACACTGGATAATTGCCTCAGGCCTCTTGCCAGACTCCCTAAGCTATCACCATGATACTGTCAATAAGGAAAGTATTTTGACCCAAGCACTCCCGAATCCTTCCTGACCTGATCCTACAAATCCGTGGACCTTGCTTCTCTCCCAACCGACCTGGCTAATGTAGACTGGTCTTTCATGCCTCGGGTCCCCTATCAACTTTGCATTGTAGTTTCTTCAAGTCCAGGTTCCTTGCTGTCTGGTACTTTAGTGTCATACTCAAACGTGCTCACGTGAGGGGTGCACACCTGCCTTGGGTCACAGTTGAAATCCTGGCTCACCTTGGAGCCAGAGACCAGGCATGGATGTCCTTCAAGGCCTCTGGCTCCCCGAGGCCCACGTAGCATTGCACACTACATAATGCCTGCACAGCGCTATTTCAACAGTCCAAAACTAACTACTTCAATGCCACGTTCTACTCCAACCTAAGCCACCTGCTAAATTCTGGAAGGTGGTTAAATCACTCTTCTCCCACCTACACAGCCCTTACCCCTGTTCTAAATACAGGTGGCACAGTGGTAATGACACCTCTTGCAGTGGCCTCAGAATTTAACCTCCTTCACAAACTGTACCTCATCACTGTTGACCACTCTCCCTAATACCCTCTCTCCTGTTTCTCCCTGTCCATCCCAACCCACTTGCTCTCGCTTTTTCCTTCCGCCAGATTTCCCGACTGAAGTATACAATGCCCTGCATACCCTTAATTGTCCAGGGCAAATGCCCTCAAGGCTGGACTCTAAAATGCTCTACCTGGTCTGCTCCTGCAATCACCTCAACCCTGGCAGCACTTTTCAACCTCTCTTTCTCTTTGCTTCTATTCCATCTTTGTGGAAGCAGACCACTGTTATCTCCCTTCCAAAAGGTGGTGACCCTCCATCCCTGGTAACTACCATCCAATCTCCCTTCTTCCCATTGTAGCAAAACTCCAGGAGCACATAGTCCTCTCACAACTCTCTGACTATATTGACTCCTCCTCTTTCTTCCTCAACTTACCAGTCTGGCTTTAGGAAGTCCCACCCACCACCACTTCCCTCCTAAGGCTCTCCGATTCCATTCTTACTGGTATGGATAAAGACCACATCACCTCAGCAGTATTTGTTGACCTGGCAAAGGCGTTCAACACAGTCTTACACCCACTACTCCCGTCCAAGCTTTCCTTGCAGGGCTCTGTAGCGAGGCCACCAGCTGGTTCCACTCCTACCTGGTAGGCAGGTCCCAATCTGTAAGGTTTGGTAACTTCACCTCTGCCACCTCCCAGTTACCATTGGTGTACCCCAAGGCTTGGTCCTTGGCCCGCTCTTGTTTTCCATCTTCCTACATGACCTGCCCACTGCCTGCCCCCACACTTCCATACACATGTATGTGGACGACATAGTACAGTATATATCCGCCCTTCACCAACTGATCATTTTCAGTTTATTCTTATATTTCATAAGGATGAGGCACTAGGCGTGGGTCTGTTTACAGGGCCATCTTGTTACACAATTAATACACACAGTACAATACATATACATAATTTCAAATACAAATATATAGATCAAATACACATTCAGTAGTAACACCTGTGTAAAATTCAGTGATGTGGTGACCGGTCTTCAGCGGACGTCAATGAAGTTCAGCTCTGATTTCGTGCAAATCAGCTTTTCCTCAATGCCAAGAAAACTGTCTCAATGACCTTTGGCACAAGGCAGAGACTTTTTGGCTTCCTCCACCCTACCTTCCACACCCTGGACAGGGACTCCTCTGGAGGCTTGTACCTCCTTTAGATACCTCAGGGTCTGGCTTGACCAGCACCTTGACTTTCTAACCCCAGTAATGCTCAAAATATTCCTAACTTTATGCAGTAAGCCTGAAGGGTTGGACTGCCGGAGAGATAGAACACATGCAAATGGAACACTTTGCAGTGAGCATCTTTCAAACACTGCCTCTACTAACTGCCTGTGTTCTAAACTACTTCAGATTTTCTGTCTCCACCTGAAAAGTCTGGCCGCTCAGAGTTTCTCTTCGTCCACTTTCTCCTGCATGAAGAAAACTTCAAATACTACTATATATATTTGTTTTCATTTACTACCTCTACTATTTATTTTGTTATTATTTACCTATGTTTACAGTTAAATTTGCTATTTTTCCCAGTTCCTCTCAGTTCGGTATAACTGTGGGGAACTGTTTTCATTTCTGTTAAAATTAGGGGTTCTCTGATTAAAGAACTGCCTTAGTTACATATTTAAACTTTTTATTTAAATTTTTGTAACCGATAATTTCGGTTACCTGAACTGCGGACCTGGGTCCATACTGCTACATTGGTTCTTTCCATTGGTTCCGAACTGATCATTTAAAAAAAAGGATTTTGTTATTAGCGGTTGGGTTTTCTCTTTTAAACATCATGTTTGAGAAACCCAAAAGCCAACCAGTGAACCTGGTTTTAAGAACTGTTCGTGTATGGGGGAAGTATTTACAAAGCAGATAAATACACTTTATGTGTGATATGTTTGGGTTTTGACCAGCTTTAAGAGGAATGTAAGTATGTAAAACTTTCCCAGATAAAACTATGGAAAATGCCTTGAAAGGCCCAAGAAAAAGTCTGCAAAGGGTCCCTCTGGCTCTGATCAGCCGATACCCCAAGAATCTGTGGTTGAACCCACATCTGCTTCTGTGCCTGCCCCTGAGATGTGTAAAGGGCACAAAATAAACAAATGAACTGGCTGACTCCGGTTCCTTCTTAAAAGTAAAAGCTAAAGCACACAGAACCCCTGCCTGCCAAACCGGAGACTTCTATGTCTGCTATGCCTGTACCAATGGCCCAAGAAATTCCTCAGGCCTTTAAAACAATTCAAACCTTACAGGCAATAGTTCCTTCTCAGCTGCTCCTGCCCCTCCCCAGGGTCCCCAGGCTGGCAGCAATGTGCATCCACCCCTCAAGATAGGGGGACCAGTTTGATGATGATGAGTACAGTGATGAGGGAGGGACCAATCAGACCAGAAGTGTCCCTGAACAGGACTTTGTTTGCCTCCAAGGGGACTGAGGATTTTCCATCCCGTTTACTTTTATAAGGAGGATGGCAGATGCACTAGACATCTCCACTACCGAACAAGTTGAGGATGAAAAGGAGGTAGAGTACTTAGAGATGATGGGACTGACACCCACAAAGGCTGTCCTCCTACCATGTACAAATTCTTTAAGAAGGACGCGTAAAAGATTCTCCAAGCACTAAATTCCTTCCTCCCACAGACAGGAGGATGGACAGAAAATACCAGTCGGAGAGGGAGGGAGCTGACTTTCTGTTCTTCCATTCAGACCATCAGGGGTAATTCAGAAAGTTGCTTGTGACGAGGCCAGGGTCCCTCTGTCTCTCACATCCTCCAGACAAGGACTCCAGAAAGACTGACAGCATGGCCAAAAAGGGTACCTGTCAGCCTCTCTGGCTGTGCATCAGGCTACCTTCCAGGCAAATGCTGCCCAATATCAGAAGTCACTGTGGCAGTCAGTCCTGGCTATGTCCCAGAAAGCCCTCACCCTTGTCAGATGACCTGGCTGAAACTACCAGGTTTGGGTTAGAGGCAGCTAAGTACCAATTCCAAATGACTTCTGACACCAATGACACTGCAGCCAGATGGATGGCGAATACGGTGGCAGAGGAGGTTTGCATGGCTCAGGGCCACAAACCTTACTCAAAATACCCAGTCAAGGGCTTTGGATTTTCCTCTAGAGGGAGAATCCCTCTTTGTGGAGTCCACTGTGGCATACATGAAGAAGGTGGATGAGTATAAGGCCACTTACAGAAGCAAACCAACCAAGGAGAGAGCTTCACCATCCACCAATCCCTATGGAAGGGGAGGCCGGGCAGGTCCTTTATACCAGGCCCTTCTTCAGCCAGTGGCCTTACCCCAGTACCAGCAGTACCCACAGCGGGATACTCCAGGGCGGGGTAGAATGGGCTCGAGGCAAGGGTCCCAAGCTCAGCCTCAGCCACAATCAAAACAGACCCCTGAGCCACAGGCCACTTTCCCTACCTGTGGGACACAGACTGTCTCACTTCCTCCATGCCTGGCTGAACATCACCACAGACAAATGGGTTCTGGAGGTAGTGGGTCACGGTCTGTCTCTGGATTTCAACCCCTCAGAAAATGAGAGTATTCAGCTCTCCCTCACTAACAGAAAAACACTGCTAGAGTCAGAGTTCAAAACCTGCTACAGCTGATAGCAGTAGAACCAGTTCCAAAGTCTCTGAGGGGAGGTTTTTATTCCAGATAATTTCCAACCACAAAGAAAAGTGGGAGTGGCAGCCTGTTCTCTATCTCAGAGCTTTAAACAAGCATCTAAAAACAAAACTTCAAAATGGTAACCCTAGCTGTGATTTTGTCAATGCTCCAAAAGGGAGACTGGCTGGCATTACTGGACTTAAAGGATGCCTATTTCCACAGCCTCATAAGGGATTCTTACCAGAGATATGTCAGATTCAGACTCCTTCAGGTCACTACCAGTTTTCAACCCTTCCTTTTGACCTTTCTTCGGCCCCAAGGGTATTCACAAAGTTTCTGGCTGCTGTAGTAGCATGTCTTCGGATATAAGGTGTCACTGTTTGCCCTTATCTGGACGACTGGTTAGTGGTGAGAAAAATCCCACTGTGGGTACAGCAGGATTTAAAAGTCACCCAGGACCTTCTAGAGTCTGTGGGGTTTCTAATCAGTCACAAAAGTTTGCCTTCACCCCCACACAGGTGTTGCAGTTCATATGAGCAGAAATAAATACCTTACAGGCCAGAGCCTGTTTGCCTCTGAGAGGGTACAAAACCTTCAGTCAGTGGGAAACTTTTTCAGGTTACACAAAACAAAAACTGCAAGACAGTTTCTCCAGCCACTGGGCCACATGGCTGCTGCCATGAGCACAGTGCTGGGTCAAGCGTGGCTACTGATACCCCAGGTAAGCCATGGCATACCAAGTTTAGTAGCGGGGTAACAAATAAGCTGTCCAACAACCTCTGCCCTCTCTAGTCCATCACATTTACATTCCTTTGTTTGGCTTGCAGGCTTTTCTTTTCTTTTTCTGCTTTGTTTTGGGGGTGGCAGAGTGGACCGTGGACATTGAAGCTGAAAGTCTCAATTAGGTCCGCATGGTCCGCCTGCATAGTGATTGACAGTGGCATCTGGTAGGAGTGTGCAAGTCCTGGGTGGCAAGTTTAAATGCCCCAGCAAAGTTAGAAGCCATACTATTAGTTCAAATGTACTGGGAGCAGAGAAGCAGTAAAGAACCAAGAAGCAGCCGACTGAAGAACAGACTCAGAACCAGCTAAAAGGATAAAGACTTAATGTGGAGTGGCAAGTGGAGAAAATATGCCTACCTGCATGGGAGAGAGAGAAGAAATTTCTGCCGTGGTCTTGGACTTGAGGTGCAATCACAGTGGCGTTTACTAGGCAGGCAGCAGGCACCACACTAGAGCACAGGCTGACAGCAGGTCCAGTGTGGGAATCATCTGAGTGGAGCCAGGAACCTTGGACTCGTTGTGTGGGGGCAGGCATGAACAACAGTGGGGGAGGGTGGACAGGCATGAACAACAGTGGGGAAGGGGATTGCAGTGTGGCAGGTGGTGTACAAATCTGAAATGCCTGGCTACACCCCTGTGCTGGGTTCCAGATTCCACATGAGGGACATTCAGTTCCACCTCAGGGCTCACTGATGTCAGGAAAAAGGCCCTATTTCAAACTCATTCCAGTAACAAGGGCACTGTTACATTCCTCTTGTGGTAGAAGAGGAATCAAATTTAAGACAGGTAACCTCTTCAGAAGGAAAGTAGTCCTTCAGTAGTTCTCACAACAGATGCATCCCTATTGGGCTGGGCGCCCATCTAGGACAGCACACCATCCAGGGTACCTGGTCAGCTGCAGAGTCCCTTCACCACAAAACTTGCTGGAACTCAGAGCAGTTTTGCTAGCTTTCTGAGCCTTCTTCCTCTAGTACAGAGCAAGGTGGTACAGATCAGAACAGACAATACCACCACAATGTATTACATAAACAAGCAGGGAGGCACCAGGTCAGGCCTCATTTGCACAGAAGCCATACATATCTGGACTCCAGCTTATTCTCTGGGAATATCCCTGCAGGCAATTCATTTGCCAGGAAAGACAACCTCCAGGCAGATGCCTTGAATCAAGTCAACCAGGCCCATCATGAATGGACCCTGAACAGACAGGTGGTACGTTGTTTTCAAGAGGTGGGGCACATCAAATAAACTTGTTCACATCCCACCAGAACCACCACCTGCGCGGTATTGTTACAGACCACCAGATCAAGGCACACTTCTGGGTTGCCCTTGGACCTTGGACTGGTTGTAGTTCCCTATATGCTTTCCTCCTTTCCTCTGGTGCACAGGGTACCGCTCAAGCTCAGATCCCATGCAGCATCACTGATCTTGATAGCTTTGGATTGCCCAAGGCAGCCATGCTGCTCTCTTCTGCTCTCCATGTCTGTCACAAAACCGATACACCTCCCTCGAAGGCACAGTCTACTGACATCCAACCAGGGAACTCTGTTGTACTGGAATCTTAAGTCCCTCAACCTCAAGGCCTGGCACTTGAGGACATAGAATATGCAAACTGAACCTCTCTCAATCTGTCTTACGCATTTTAAGAGGTTATAGAAAATCTTCTACTACAAAACCTATTCTTCTAAATGGAGAAGTTTTTCCACTTTGATGCTCGAGCAGATCACTGATACCAGGCCAAGCTGAAGTTTCAGTTGTTCTGGATTATTTCTCTCACTTACATGCTTCTGGTTTGCAACCCAGCTCTCTGAAGGTTCATTTGGCAGCTGTCTCTGCTTACCTCTCTGCAGGGCAAGGGTAACCTTAGTCTTGGATCCTATCTTTGAAAAGATTTTCATAGGCCTGAATCACCTACATCCCCTCACTGGGCACCTGTGCCAGCTTGGGATGTGAATGTGTGAATCACTAAACTCATGGGCCCCCTTTGAACCCCTGGCTACAGCTCATCTAAAATACGTCACTTGGAAAACAGTTTTCCTCATGGCAATGACTTCTGCAAGAAGGATTAGTGAGCTTCAGGCTCTCTATACATCAGGACTGTATCTCCTTTCATAGGGATGAGGTAGTCCATAGGACAAACAAAACATTTCTCCCAAAGTAGTCTCAGACTTCCACTTAAACCAGTCCATCACTCTCCCTGTCTTTTCACTGATCATGCTGCCTCTGGTGAAAGAAGACTCCACAGTCTGGTTGTAAAAGGGGTCTCAGTTACTGCATGACAGCCATAAAAGGCCATAGACAGGACAGGAAATAGCTGATCTTGCTGGACATAAAGTCTCCACCACTCATTCACACTAATGGGATCTCATGAGCACTAGGACTCAGCGAGAGGCAAACTTTTGCAGGAGGGCGGCGCCAGAGATGGAGCCCTGGAGGCGGCGCCATGACCCTCTGCTTGTGCGGCAATGGTTGTCTCAAGGCCGACTCCTACGCCTCAGTTCCTTTTTTCTGCTGCCGAGTGCGCTTGTGTGATGATGTCGTCAGTCATTGGGAGACAAACTTCAAACTAGCAGCATAGTTTTCAGTTTTTATTTTGTAGTATTTTCAATAAAGTACCGCTTACAATAATTTATTCTTATTAAAGAGAGAAGTCTCAGCCTACATTGAGGAGTCGACCATGAGCGGGTCAGGTGATGGTAGGAGTCTTCTGATGAAAACTGTTCAGTCAGCCAGGCTGGGTCCGGTTTGCTGCCTTCTCCAGAGGGGGTCTGACAACAGACGGTCCAATGCCAGAGGCGGGCGGCTCTCCTCCAGAAGCTATAAAGAAAATGGCTGATTCTTGAGCACTGTTCGCCTGAGCTCTTCTTCGTCTGTAGGTCATGAAAGTGAAGGCATCACCGAGGTCGCTTTCTAATATGTATGCCCATTGCCGTAGGTCATTGGGGTCAGTTGCTGGTCTTCTCATTCGAGTCATCGGTTTCTGTTTCTGGTCACCCGACCTCTTCAACATCGGAGCCCTTCTACGTCTTCTGGTAGGGCTTCCAATGAGCAGTTTCATCAGTGGGCCACTCTTGTGGAGCAGTGGGCTCGGAGGTTGGTCCAACTGCCTGGACCCGGTCCTCCGGGGCGCCTGGTTCTTCAGGAGATCGAGGCACGCACTATTGAGCCTTTCTAGTCATGCGATGCTGTCTTCGTGCCCGTCGACTCCACGCTGAGTGTTTTCCTTCACATGGCTGCGGCACAGGGGCCACACCGATGCCTCTATCTCCTAGTATTCTTCTTCTTTCCTTCAAATCTGAATTTTTGGGGCCCTGGGTTGGTGGTGTTGGCATTGGTGGGCGTTCAGCACCGATTTCGCACTGATGCACCTGTCAGCGTCATCCTTGGCACCATGTGGTTTGGCACCAGTAGAGTTTCTTGGCACCGTATGCCCTTTTGCGCCATCTTAGGTGCCGTGCGGCTTTTAAGTGCTGTGTTCTTTTTCAGCGCCATCTGCTTTGTCGGTATTGGCGTGCCTTTTGGTTTCTGTGTTCTTCTGAGCGCCAAAGCCGGGCTTTTCGTCAGCCAATCTTCAGGGCTTCTCCTCTCCAAATTCTTTCTTTTTCTTTTCCTGCTGATTTTCATTCCTTTCTGGCTATACAGTCCCTCCTGGACTGTCAGGAGATGATATTGAGCCTGAGTCAGATCTTAGGCTAGGTGATGATGTGGAATGAGCAGGACCTAATCCTGTTACAGAGCTTGTGGTCGAGGACCTGTCATTTAAGTCTCTGCTAAAAATTTGAATTCCACTCTTTCTCTCCAGACTATGGACATCGATCCTGGGAAGCTTTTAAGACTCCAGTACTTTCATGTTCCGGACATCCCTATGGATTTAACTCCTGTATAACCCTCCTTTGAGACGCTGTCTCAAATGGTATGGAATAATCCTGCTCATTCCTTCGTGGCTAAGTCCATAGATAGGAAGTATGCTGCTCCCAAGGATCGACTTTATTCAAACAACATGAAGTCTTGCTATATTATGACATATGCAGTTTGTCCCAACCTTAGAACTGCTCCGGAGGAGAAAGAGTTAAAGTCCATGCCAGGCATGGAACTTAGAGCTCGAGCTCGGTTGAAAACTCTATCTGTTGTTCTTCAAGCTCAAACTGTCAGATTCTTTACTCCGCCTCATTGAACAGTCGCTCCGGAGATTCCTCCTTCTGCTCGGTTCATTTTGTTGGTTAAAGTATAAAAGTTTTCGCTTTTTAATCGAAATTAAACCGCAACCGGTCGGTTCAAGCTCTGTCTGTGGTATTGTAAGTACTAGATAGGTTTTACATTTATTTCTGTGTGGAACTTGTAAACAATTTCATTGGTTCAGTTTGAACCGATCAAGTTACTTCTATTACATTATAGTCTTTTAGAAGTGCGGTTCCCGGTTTCTTGTCGGTTCTAAAAAAACGGATTTAATTCGTTTTTCCATGACCCGTGATACGGTTGGGAACCGTTAAGGAGTCTTGCTTAGCGGATTGCCATAAACGGGCAAATTTTTGGTTAGGCTGGCACTATGTCTGAGAAACCCAAAGAAAAACCGGCCCACTGGGTTTCAGCACTGTGTTTTCTATGGGGAAGCCTTTGCCAAGGCTGACCCCACACCACGTGTTTATTGTCTGGGGTTTGACCACCTCAATTCAGACTGCCAGATTTGCAAGAGTTTTCCTGCAGCTACCCTGGATAAGAGAGTTGGTAGACCCAGGAACGGAGGCCAAAAGTCCGCTGATCTGGATGGCTGGCCCGGTTCGGTTTCAACCGAACTGGAGGGAGTGCCTCTGACCAGGCGATACTTCCTCGGGCAAAGGAGAGCTGACTCTGAGGAGTTGGTTCCAACAAAGAAAACTAGAAAATCAGCTGGTGTGGAGCCAAAACTTCCTCTCCAACCGCTGAAGAAATAGCTAAAGCAATAAAATTGTGCAGTCACTTCAGTTCGACCGAACGGCACCATCAGGTAAGCCTGGTTCGCGGTTCCACCGGTTCAAGAGTATGATTTAGAAGAATTTATGAACCAGAGGAGGGGAAGAGGAGTATGAGGAGAGTGAATGGTTTTGAAAGTCTGGATGTGCCCATTGAACCGACATCTCTCCAGACATACCTTCAGGAGTGTCTCCCTAGGCTTTCTGAGTCCTCTTCTCATTTCATGTTTTATAAAAGTGGTTGAAACCTCCAGCTCCCTATGGAGGAAGCTGTGGATGATCAGGAAGAGCCTGATTTTGTAGAAATGGTGGATATCCCAGAGTCTAGAGACTGTCTATTCCTCTGCATAAATCTTTTTGGAAACAGACAGTAAAGATTTTAAAAGCTCCTCACACCATATCTCCTGTTGATAAAAGAATGGACAAATGGTATGCATTATCAGGCTCTGATGAGGAGTTCTACACAACAATGCAGCCACGTGGGGTGGTGCAGGCTGCGCCTGTGACAAGGCAAATGTTCCCTTAGCCTCTCACCCTCCTGACAAGGACTCCAGAAAGATAGATGCCATGGCAAAGAAACAGTACATGGCAGCATCCTTAGGACTCAGACAGGCTAATTATATGGCTTATGTTGCTAGATATCAAAAATCCAGATGGGATACTGTTTTAGCTCTAGCAAAGCAGGTCCCTGGCCAGCTGGCAAAGAGCTGGAGCAGGTGGCCGCTGATGTGATGAGGCATCCAGGTGCAATTCCATGCTGCGGTGGACTGTAATGATGCATCATCTAGAGTCATGGCTACCTACATCTGTGGCTCTCCATAGAATGGCTTGGCTCAGATGTACTAGCCTGTCACAGGATACCCAGACTAAGGCCATGGATTCTCTGTTAGGGCAACCTCTGTTTGGGGAGCAAACAGAGAATTACATGAAGAAAATGGATGAATATAGGACCACCTATAGGAGTGCACAGGCCAAGGAAAGGCAAGTCACTCCCCAAAGGCAGCCTCCCAGGGGCAGGGGTAGGTCTTTCATAGGCCTTTTACCAAGCCCAGGCTTCCTCTTCAGCTTTTGCACAGAAGGGTTCTTTAGGGGAGAGGCAGGCGGGTGCAAGCAGGCCTGCTTCCACACCTCAGCCTAAAGCCCCTGCCAAACAGGCACCCTGATGGGCGCCCAGGGCTGATTCTCCACTACCTATAGAGGCTGGCTTACTTTGTCCAGGACTGGGAGTCTCTAACGTCAGACAAGTGGGTCCTGAAGTAGTAAGCCAGGGACTGGTTCTCAGCTTCAAAAATTTCCAAAGATGAGAATCAGATCCTTTCCATCTGCAAATCCTTCAAAGGCTCTTGTCCTGGAGGCAGAAGTCTCTACCCTCCTGACTCTCAGAGCTGTGGAAGGGTTCCACCCCACACCAAGGCAAAGGTTTGTACTCCAGGTATTTCCTTACCCCAAAAAGACAGGAGAATGGCGGCCCATCCTGGATCTCAGGTATCTAAACAAGCACCTTTTAAACCAAAATTCAAAATGGTGACTCTGGGAGTTATTTACCCTTATTAAGGCCAGGGACTGGCTAGTGTCCCTGGACCTCAAGGATGCCTTATTTTCATGTTCTCATCAGAAGCTCCCATCGAAAGTACCTCAGATTCGAACTGCCCTCAGGCCATTACCAGTTTAGAGCAATGCCCTCGCCTCACATCTGCCCCAAGGGTATTCACAAAATGCCTGGCAGTAGTAGTTGCTCACTTAAGAAGGCAAAAATTGCCATCTTTCCTTACTTGGATGACTGGCTCATAGTAGCCAGTCCCCAGACCAAGTCAGGTTACATCTTCAAGTAACTCAGCAACTGCTAACTTTCTAGGTTTCCTCAGTCTTCCAAAGTCAGTCCTAGAGCCTGTCCAGCTTCTCACTTCATAGGTGCAGAACTGAACACAAAGAAGCCAGAGCCTTCCTTCCTCTGGAAAGGGCAAGGACCCTGATTTCTCTGGCTTCCTCCTTCACCCTGCAGGTCTCGACCAGCAAGGCACTTTCTACAGCTCCTAGGACACATGGCTGCTTCGACAGCAGTAGTGCAGGGAGCCAGATTTCAGATGAGGGACATCCAGTTCCATTTGAGAGCCTTTTGGTCTCAAAGAAAGGACCCTCTAACCAAATTAATTCCAGTGACTCGAACCCTGATCTCAGGCCCCTTCAGTGGTGGCAGGACCAGGGCACTTTGAGACAGGGAGTCCCTTCACCCCTCAGTCTCACTCCTTAATCCTTACTACAGATGCATCCCTATTGGGGTGGGAGCTCACATGGGCGACCTCACTACCCAGGGATTGTGGTCTCTCAGGAATCTCTGCTCCACATCAATCTGTTGGAACTCAGAGCAGTTTTTCTAGCACTTCAAGCCCTTTCCAAATCTGTTCAGAACAAGGTTATTCAGGTCAGAACAGACAATACCACCACAATGTGGTACATCAGCAAGCAAGGGGCACTCGGGTCTCGGCCTTGTGCACAGAAGCAATGAAGTTGTGGTCTCTGGCTTACTCCTGAACACCTCCCTTGTAGCAGTTCACCTCCCAGGCAAGGACAATGTCCTAGCAGATGCTTCAGCAGGATTTCCCAGGGCCATCACAAATGGTCACTTGACCCCCTGGTCCTGGAGGTGGTATTTGCCAGATGGGGCACCCGCAGATAGATCTTTTGCAGCCCCAGACAATCACCAACTTCCCTTTTGCTGCAGGCCCCAGTGTTGGACTCAGTCTCTCTGGATGCCTTAGTTCTCAATTGAGAAGGGAAGTTTCTCTATGCTTTCCCCACTTCCCTCTCCTGTTCAAAGTGCTAGTCAAAATCAGAGCTCAACCCTGCAAGATGATCCTGATTGCTCCAGATTGGGCCAGATAACCATGGTATCCACTCCTACTGTCCTTAGCAGTCCATCTTCCCTGTGTCTTCCCAGGAATCACAATCTGTTAACCTGTGCTCAGGAAGGGTTTGGTATCCGAACCTCAAATCTCTCAATCTCAAGGCCTGGCTCTTGAAGAGTTAGAGTTTGCTGACCTACACCTCCCAAGGTGTAATGGATATACTAAGTTTCTAGAAAGCCTTCCACCAGGGCTACCTACAATTCCAAATGGAAGAGGTTTTCCATATGGTGCTCTGGGAAGCATATTTCCCAGAATCTGCTGATTTACCCACAGTCCTGGATTATATGGTTCATTTAAATACCTTGGGGCTGAGACCAGCTACCCTAAAAGTACATTTGGCAGCTGTGTCTGCTTTTATTTCAGCAGGTAAACCCTCTTCTCTCAGCTCATCCTGTATTCTCCAAGTTTTTAAAGGATTGCTTCACACCAACCCTTCATTCAGGGACCCTGCCTCTGCCTGGGATCTTAATGTTTGCATTGCTCAGCTTATGTAACCTCCTTTGAGCCCTTGTCATCAGCAGAGCTGAAGTTCTTGACTTGGAAGATTGTGTTTCTGGTAGCCATCACTTCTGCCAGATGCATAAGTGAATTACAGGCCTTGTCAGTGGAGCCTGATTTTATCTCCTTTCATAGAGATGAGGTGGTCCTCAGGACTAACAGGAAGTTCATGCCTAAGGTGGTTTCAGATTTCCACCTTAATCAATCTATATATCTTCCAGTGTACTTCACTGACCATTCCTCCTCTGTGAGAGGAGGCTGCACAGCTTGATGTAAAGAGAGCCTTAGTTACTGCATAGAGCTGCATTAAGGGTCACAGATTTGACTTCTCCAACTATTCTCGCTTATGGTGAGGTTGGTAAAGGAAACCTGCCACTAAAAGATCCATTGCCAGGTGGATTGTCTCTTGTATCCAATTCTGTTATGAAAAGCTGGATAAGGTTCCTCCCTCAGGCCTGAGGGCTCACTCTACCAGAGGTACAGCTGCTTCCTGGCTGCTGCCAGGGACATCCTATTCTTGAGATATGTCAAGCAGCTACCTGGAAAACAGTTCACACTTTTACCAAGCATTACCCCTGGACATCCAGGCTAGGAGTGATGCTCGTTTTGGCACAGCTGTGCTTCAGAGCCTATTTTCTAAGTAGGTTCTGTCCCTCCTCCATGGAGGTACTGCTGTAGATCTGCATATGTCATAATATAGCAAGACTTCATGTTGTTTGAAGAAAAATTACTCACCTTAGTAATGTTGTTTCTTCTAATGGAGTCTTGCTCTATTATGACCTCCCCCGCCTGCCCCTCTCAGAACCTCTGTTTTTGGGATGTGGGTGGGCAGTGCAGTGTTGGCACTTAGTAGATGCCCACCTTGTTGTTTTCACCCCTCTTCTTTGCGGTGATTTCCTGTTGTGTTTTATTTTTGGGTCTCTGACTTGAGTCTTTGTTTTGGGACCAAAAAAATGTGTTTTATGTTTAGTAGCCAGTTGGCTAGTGTAGGTTTACAGCTTCCACACAGGACCTCTGAGTTTTAGCTCGTAAAGATCTGACAGTTTGAGTTTGAAGAACAACAGACAGAGTTTCAACCGAGCTCGAGCTCATGCTCCATGCCTGGCATAGAAAGTTAACTCTTTCACCTCCGGAGCAGTTCAAGGTTGGGACCCACTGCATATGTCATAATATAGCAAGACTCCATTAGAAGAAACAACATTACTAAGGTGAGTAATTTTTTCTTCTGTGCCCAAACGCATTATTTTGCACTTTTGCATTAAACCCAGCTGCTATACCTTGATCACCCCCAGTTTTTTAGATCTCGCCCATCCTTTCCACCACCACCCCAGAGTGTCTACTCTGTTGCAGATCCTGGTATCATCTGCAAAGAGGCAGACTTTGCCTTGTTCTCCTCTGTTATGTCACTTATAAAGACATAAAAAGGACCGGTCCCAGCACTGAACTATAAGGTATCGCACTGGTCACCCTTCCTTCCTTGGAATGAACTCTGTTTACCAGTGCCCTGTCTCCTTTCCCTAGTCAGTTTCTTACCCAGATTACCACCTTATTGCCCACCCCATGCTTGCCCAACTTACTTTCCAGTCTCCTATGTGGAATGGTGTTGAAAACCTTGCTGAAATCCAGCTAGGCCATGTCCAACAGTCCTCCCTGATCCAACTTCTTGGTCACCCAGCCAAAGAAATCTATCTGATTTGTTTGGCATGACCTTCCCTGTGAATTCATGCTGCCTCAGATCCTGTAACTTGCTGGATTCAAGATATTCTACAATCCTTTCCTTTCATAGTGTTTCTATTTGTAACTCCTGCAAATGGGGGTTCCCAAAAGACTTCCAGGAGCTTGCTTGAATGCTCCAAGCCTGAATGGTGTTTGCGTGTAAGCCATTTATCAGTGAGTGTTTTAGAGCCTCTGGTACTGTCTCTTTAGAGCTGTCTGCTTGCAGACATAATTAGTTTGTATGGGGGGACTGTGTGCTTCTGTTTGAGTACCACTGAGCTGCTGCCAATTCACTCCATTTTTGCAGTCACTAGGAGTGCAAAGGGAACTCATCTGAAAGATGTAACTGTTTGCCAGAAATCAGTTAGAGTAATAATGAAATTACAGTTTGTCTAACCTGTTCTTTGCAGTCAGAACTGTGTCTGCCTAGTTCCCATTCTGGTTTTGAACTGCTGAACTGGACCAATCAGTGTAGGGTAGCTAGCTCTAAAATGGTGCCTTGGACGAATCAGAACTTGGACTCATAATCTGAGCCAGCCAAAAGAGGATTGTATGGGCAGTGACTCTGGGAGATGTGGTTTAGACATCGGCGTTTTTGGACCAACAGCAGCAGTCTATTGTGAGTGACAGCCAATCCAGTCAAGAACTGGGAGGAACTCAAAGGAAGTGCCGGTTTTGTCTGTTAGAGTTTCAGTTTTAGCTCTGGCAGTGAAGGAAAGGAACCCTGTGCTCTTCAGTGCACAGTTTTAGTCAAAAAACATGTAAGGTCCAGAGTTCCGGTCTGCAGCTTGTTAGGACTGAATCCGTCCTGTGAAGAGAATCAAAGGATATCTGAAGAGTAGAAACCAGGCTCACCCTGTAGAAGACTGGAGGAATTGCAGAAGTTGCACTCGGTCTGTGGGAACTGAATCTGCTGTGTGTTCTCGGGTATTGTGCAGTAATGCATCGGGATACAGATGCAGCCTGCCTGGTATAGTGCTTTCTTTTACCATATAAATGTGTGAAGAGGTTTGTGTACCTCAAGTGAATCCTTGCTGCCATTAAGTGACTCTTTGCCTGTGACTGTTTACCATATAAATGTGTGAGGAGTCTCTTGGAGCTCAAGAGTAGCCCTGCTGACATTGAAGGACCCTATCTTGTTTGGAGGTCGTGAGTACTAATTCAGGTCGCTCCCTGTTGAGATTGCCACATTAAATCCAAATGGAATTACTGTACTGCTGACTGTTTAATTTTCCTTTTCTCTGTGTGAAAGGGCCCTACCAGCTGCCACGGTTTGGACTAGCCACTAGGGCTTGGTACCCAGGGACAGTAACTGATAGGGATAGCCTGTGCACAGAGCCATAGGTAGATGAGTAGAGTGATAAGCTAATTAACCTGATTTCCCCTGTCCTTGTTATATCCCCAAATAAATCAGAGCTGCTTGTTTCAGCAAAGTTATACTGCCTGAGGTATTTGTCTATGTTAAAGTACTGTACTGTGATTGTTGCACTGTATCTTATTTCACAGGAGGTCCCAGTACCGAACCAGTCCTGGGGGTAAGTGTATACTGTGAAGGTAATTCTGATATATTGTGGGCCACTAGTGGGAAGAAAGGGGTTGCAGTGTCCCAGAGGGCTTAGACCAGTTAGTTTAACTATTGCAACCCTGACCTCTGGGTGGAGGCACCGCCATTGGATCCAGGCCCTCAACCTGTTAGTGGCAAATCAGTCAGGGGTAGTAGCCCTGGGATAGCGCCATCTAGGGTTACATCTTGAGCTCACCGCTGGGATTGTGTGTCCTCTAGTGGCCATATTCTGAACCACTGTTAAGAAAAAATGGGTACCCGACAGAAGTGGCTGTGCACCGGCTGGTGGAGTGGTGTACTGGGAGGAGATTGACCCCAAATGCTATGTCTTATCCTGGACATTCCCTGGGTATCAATACGGACACTGTACAGGAGTACTTTCCAAGGTGGAAGGTTTACAAAACCCTGTGGTGGTGGGTCGGCATGCTAATCTGCTCACCCACACTTTCCTGGCCCTAGTAGAGTTTAAGGATCCCATAGATAGCTCCAAAGTGCCACAGACCATTACCCCAGAGGAGCCCTCACTGCCTGGAGAGTGATAACTAAGGACAGTAAAGACCCGGGGAATGAGCCCCACCACTGTCTGAAACTTTTGAGGAGAAATTTGCTAAATGGTTGCTGGGGAAGGGAAAACTGTGGAGGACTTGAAGAAACTATTCTTGCCACCTGGGGTGTTCCTCCCCAACACCCTCTCCGCTCCAGTACCCGTAATGGTGGCTGAACCAATGCAGACTCCCTTTCTGCACCTGCCATTAGTCACGACTCTTACCGAGGTTGAGGATCTTCTCGGCACCTCCCACCCCCAAGGGAGGATGACTGGGAGACCTGGATAGACTATGTTGCCCCAAGTGCTTGAATGGCAATGCTCGAGTCGGGAAGCTTAAAGAGGGTTAGTGAGAGCCTCCGAGGTCCTGCCCTGGCTACCATCCGTGCTAAACGGGCCAGTAACCCTGAAGTGACTGCACAAGCCTATCTTGAGGCCCTGGAGAATGTGTATGGGAGCCCAGATTCTGACAAGGACCTATGGTGGAGAGTAAGAGATGCACAACAGTACCAAGGGAGTTGTTGTCTGTGTATGTATCTCGGCTGGAAAAATTGTTGCAAGAATGCCTCAGAAAGGGTAGTTTGCCAGCGATTGAACTGGACCGAACCAGGCTGGACAGGATCCTTAAGTCTGCCCCTTCTCAGAACTGCTGTTGCTTCAGTTACGCCCTGGCAAATCGACTGGAATCCCCACCTCCTATGATGAGTTAATGAGGAAATTCAGGAGTTGAGAAAGGCGACTCGGGAGGGACCTGCACCAATAGCTGCGGCTACAACCCGAGTGACTGAGGTGGCCCATCAAGTGAAGTTCAGGGGCAGAGGTTGGCAGTCAATGAGTGCTCTGACAAGGAAAAGATATGCCACAATGGGCATGAACTGTTGAGAGAAATCCAGGAATTCAAAAACAGTCCTTTATGAAGGCCAGCCTGCAAGTACGGGCCCTGACCTATATCCGACTGCATCTGCTATGGGGTGAGGTGCCACCCATGTATCTCCTGCTGATAACAGCTCCGAACTCTGATTCCTTGACCATGAAGTGGAGAAACTGACGAGATGTCTCCAAATGCTTATCACGCCGCAGACAGAGATGGCACCAGGTTTCCAGTTAGTAATACCCCGCCCTGGCTCCCAGTGTGGCGCCTCGGCCAGCTCAAACTCCAGAAAGTATCTTTGCTATAATTGTGGAAGGATGGGCACATGAAAGGAATGCCGGTCCCCAAAAGACACTGACAAAGTTGCATATAGGCTACAAGAGCTTGAGAACAAATCAGTGGTTAAGAGGTGCACGAAATGATCCCAGTGAGGGCACCAAAATGCTAACTCACGTCCTTTGTGGCAAGGTCAGTTGCCCAGGCCCCACTCACTGCCTCTCCAGACTGGTCCAGAATAGTGGGTCCTCCATGGAGACCACTGTAAAGGTGAATGGAGTGTCTACCAGAGCTGTATTAGACAGTGGCTCCCAAGTGACAATTATGTTCCAGGATTGGTATGAAAGCATTTGTCAGACGTACCCTTACAACCATTAGAAGGACTGCATGTGGGGGTTAAGTGAGAAGGCCTACCCTCTATTACGGTATATCCGAATTTGGCTGTCTTTCCCCACCTCCGTGGCTGGAGTGGCCGAACAAGTAGAGACCCTAGCCTTAGTGTGTCCCCCCACTGGACTGTATGATGGTGTCCCTTTGTTGATTGGAACAAATGCTCATATGTTCGGAAGGCTGGCACAGTTGTGTTATGAAAAACAGGGTCAAAGACTAGTAGAGCTTTAAGAGTTCAGCTTTAATTAAGAAGGCCTATGAGGCACAGAGAGATATTGAAAAATAGAACCAGAGGAACCGGTCAGAATTGTATGGAAGAAGGATCCTGAGTCTCTGATCCTGGCGCAAATGCCCAGTGTACCTTACAGGGAGAGGTCCATATCAGAAAGGATGTTAAGAATAAAATATTAATGTTGGATGCACCAGGCGATGGAAAATTGCAGAGGGACTGCTGGTCAAGCCTAGTATTTTGCCCGCTAGAGCCCATGCTTATGCCAGAAGGGTAATGGTCCAAGTTCATAATGTGTCTGAAAGAGACATTCGAGTAAATAGAGGTTGCATCCTGGCTAATGTGCATTGTGCAGACACTGCAGTGCTACCCAGCAGCAAGAGTTCAAAGAAGAATGACAGAGTAACGCCTGACTTGTTTGATTTTGGCGACTCCCCGCTGCCAGCTTAATGGAAAGTGAGGATCAGTGAGAAGCTTGCCCAGAGAGACCAGGTGTTTTTTAAAGGAATGGGATGTAGGATGTGCAAGGAGCTGAGCACAATATCCGCTGCATGATGAAAGACCATTTCGTGAGAGGTCTCGACGCCTGGCACCTGCTGACATAGATGATGTGAGCGGTATCTGCAAGAGATGTTAGCTGCTGGTGTAATACAAGAATCCGAAGCCCTTATGCTTCCCATTGTGGTAGTGAGGAAAAGAATGGGACAGTAAGGATGTGTGTGGATTATCGCACCTTAAACCGGCGGACTCTCCTGATCAGTACACAATGCCCCGATTCAGGATGCTTTGGACTGCCTAAACGGGAGCAAGTGGTTCTCTGTGCTGGATCTCCGCAGTGGGTACTACCAGATCCCGATGGCCCAGAGGACCGTGAGAAGACAGCCTTTATCTGTCCGCTTGGCTTCTATGAATTCATGAGGATGCCTCAAGGATTTCAGGTGCCCCAGCCACTTTTCAACGATTGATGGAGCGTGCAGTGGGGACAATGAACTTACTAGAGTGCCTGGTATACCTAGATGATGTTATTGTGTTTGGCAGCTCACTGGAGGAACATGAGACCAGATTATTTAAGGTATTGGACTGGGACTTTGGCCTTAAACTGTCCATTGATAAGTGTCAATTCTTTCAAACATCAGTAAAGTATGTGGGACACATAGTATCCACGAGGAATAGAGACCGACCAAGTAAAGTTGAGGCCTTGACCACCTGGCCACAGCTCAAAAATCTAAAAGAACTGCAAAGATTCCTGGAATTCTGTGGTTATTATCGGCTTCATCAAGGACTATTCAAGAGTGATCCGCCTTTACTTAGCCTTACTCAAGGGTATCCCCAACCCACAAAAATACCAAAAGTCAGCGTCCTCAAGACTGAAGAGTGTATTTTCGTCCAAGTGAAGTATTTGGGGCTCGCTGGACTCCTGATTGTGAGACTGCTTTCATGAGATCATATATCAACTTACCCATGCTCCAGTGCTGGCCTATGCCGATCCAAGAAAACCTTCGTCCTGCACACTGATGCTAGCTTGCAAGGGTTGGGGCTGTGTTGTACCAAGAGCACGAGAATGGCCTGAGACCAGTGGCCTTTGCCAGTAGAAGCCTGACCCCATCCGAACAGAACTATCCTGTACATAAGTTAGAGTTCCTAGCTTTGAAGTGGGCTATTGTTGACCAATTCCATGAGTACTTGTATGGGGCAAATACTAGTAAAACTGACAATAATCCTTTGACCTATGTGCAGACCTCAGCTAAGTTGGATGTCACTGGCCATAGGTGGCTTTCTGCATTATCTACATATGACTATGCTCTCGAATACCGGCAGGTCTGAACCACATAGATGCTGATGCTCTCTCCCGAGGCCTGTTCCCCAGAATGATTGGGTCCGATTGGCAGAACCTGACATTCGGGCACTCTGCCGGAAGTTTGACAGGGAGGAACAAATGTCCATGGATGAGTGGACTGCATGGTGGATTGCTTGGGACCTCTGAGAATTGCATACCTGCGCTTGTGCCACTTTTCTGCAATAGACATTGGTGCACTGCCTCAGCTGGACAATGACAGTATTCGGGGGCTCAATCCTCGCGATCCCATGATCAAAGCAGCTTTAGAAGCCCCTATGCAGGAAAAGATGTTCCAAATTACGCCCACTGATTTGAGAACTGCACTGTTATACAAAGAAGGTCCTAAGTTGAAACTGATCAATAAACTGTTATACAGAGAAACAGTAGACAGAGGGGACAAGTAGACAAACAACAACTAGTGCTGCCCACTGCCTTTCGAGACTCAGTACTGATGTCCTTGCACAACCACATGGGGCACCTTGGTATAGACAGAACACTTGACTTGGTGAGATCCAGATTCTATTGGTCTAAGATGGGGGATGATGTAGAGCAACACATTCGAACTTGTAGTCGCTTGCTTACAGAGGAAAGCTTTGCCCCAGAGGGCTGCCCCTGTTAACATCACCACCAGTGCACCCATGGAGCTGGTCTGTATTGATTTTCTGAGTTTGGAGTCAGATCAAGAAATATCAGTAATGTGCTTGTGGTCACTGACCATTTTCAGATATGCCCAAGCTTTCCCCACAAAGACAGAAAGCATCCACTGTGGCCAAAGTACTTATGAAAACTTTTTGTTCACTATGAGGCTCCACAAAGAGATCCATTCTGATCAAGGGAGAAACTTTGAAGTCTCGTCTGATCAAAGAGATGCTTTCTCTGTGTGGGGAGTGCGAAAGTCCAGAACCACCCTTACCACCCCCAGGGGGACCCACAAGCCTGAACGCTTCAACCGTGAGACTTTGCTAGATCATGCTAGGCAATTTGCACCCAAAGGATGCTTAGATGGAGCCAACAAATTAGCACCCTGGTACATGCTTATAACTGCACCAAAAGTGATGCCACTGGGTTCTCCCACCGCCTGATGTTTGGAAGAGAAGCTCGACTACTGGTAGATGTGTGTTTGGGGTCTCCTGATGGGGTTCAAGCTGACAACTATTTACAGTATGTGCAGAGTTAAAGGCCCAGCTAACTCATGCGTACCAACTGGCTCAAACCATGGCTGCCAAAAGAAATCTGGCTAACAAAGAAAGGTATGATAAAAGGTGAAAGCACAGGAACTCCAGGAGGAGATCAGGTATTGCTAAGAAATCTGGGACTGCATGGCAAACACAAGATTGCTGACAGATGGCACCATCTCCTCACATTGTAGTGGGCAAACTAGATGATCTGCCAGTGTACAAAGTAAGGCCTGAGAATAATTCAAAAGATGTAAAACAATGCATAGAAATCATTTACTGCCCATTGGACAAATCTTGATTGAGTCTGAGCCCCGAAGATGCCCTCTGGACCAGTGACTAGAGCTGCTGCTAAGAAAGATCAAGGAAGTCTGCACCTACAGAAGCAGAGTTAAAGTGTTCCCCTGCACAAGTCCCAGTTGAGCATGACTGTCAGTCCATATCAGAAGAAAGTGAGAGTGACTTTGAATACTATCCTTCTTACGAACTGAGTCAATTGTTTCGGGCAATCCCTAGTCAATACTGGAGACGAGCTGGGCCTTCTGGACTGTCTAAGCCCCAGCTTCGTCCCTGGAGCCAATGCTCCCAGAAAGTGAAGTGCAAAGCATCAGATCAGATGAAATGGAATCATTGTGCATGGTTGAACTGTTTGAGCTTCAGGAGGAAAATGATGGATTGGGCAGACTGGTGATACATCAGAACAAGAAGAGTATTTTGAGTGCCCTGACAGTCCACTGCCAGTGTCCGAAAGCTCTCCATGTGAGCCAAATGTTGTGGACTCAGAAACTGTAACTCCTGGAGCTGAAAGTGCCCCAAGTTCTAGCCTCTCTACCCCCATGGAGACTCCCTGACAAGTGAGGACAATGCTGAAAATGAGGCTCAGAGTGCAGAGACTGTAACAGTTCCCCTAGAAAGACTGGTCGAGCTGTAAAGCCTGTGGTGCACCTCAGTTATGATTCCCTGGGCCGGCCAGTGGACCTGCCTCTCAATGTTGTCCATAAAGGAGTGTATGTGTCCCGAGCTCATTGCCCAAACTGAGCCAGTGCTAACTCAAGTTACTTGTGTTGCCTCTCATATGGTGCCCTTGCCCGTCCAGCCCCAAGGTAACTGATAGGAAGGGCCCCTCTTCAGGTTTCATGTACAACAGGTAATAACTTGAGTTATGGTACAATGTGTGTGTAATACTGTGTAAAGAGGACGACTGCAACGCTTCAGAAATGTGTTCTTGGTAAAATGATGTATTGACTGATGATTACATGTGAGCCTAATGCAAATGTATATGGTTGCAGTTGAAACTTATGGGTACTTGCTTGACTGGACGCCAAGCTTTCCCAGGCCAGGAAGGGTGTAACCTCTGCAAATGGGGGTTCCCAAAAGACTTCCAGGAGCTTGCTTGAATGCTCCAAGCTCTGAATGGTGTTTGGCGTTTAAGCCATTTATCAGTGAGTGTTTTAGAGCCTCTGGTACTGTCTCTTTAAGAGCTGTCTGCTTGCAGACATAATTAGTTTGTATGGGGGACTGTGTGCTTTCTGTTTGAGTACCACTCTAGCTGCTGCCAGTTCACTCCATTTTGCAGTCACTAGGAGTGCAAAGGGAACCTATCTGAAAGATGTAACTGTTTGCCAGAAATCAGTTAGAGTAATAATGAAATTACAGTTTGTCTAACCTGCTTTCTTTGCAGTCAGAACTGTGTCTGCCTAGTTCCCATTCTGGTTTTGAACTGCTGAACTGGACCAATCAGTGTGGGGTAAGCTAGCTCTAAAATGGTGCCTTGGACGAATCAGAACTTGGACTCATAATCTGAGCCAGCCACAAGAGGATTGTATGGGCAGTGACTCTGGGAGATGTAGTTTAGACTTCAGGCCCTTTTGGACCAACAGCAGCAGTCTATTGTGAGTGACAGCCAATCCAGTCAAGAACTGGGAGGAACTCAAAGGAAGTGCCCGTTTTGTCTGTTAGAGTTTCAGTTTTAGCTCTGGCAGTGAAGGGAAAGGAACCCTGTGCCTTCAGTGCACAGTTTTAGTCAAAAACATGTGTAAGGTCCAGAGTTCCGGTCTGCAGCTTGTTAGGACTGAATCTGTCCTGTGAAGAGAATCAAAGGATATCTGAGAGTAGAAACCAGGCTCACCCTGTAGAAGACTGGAGGAATTGCTGAAAATTGCACTCGGTCTGTCCAGAACTGAATCTGCTGTGTGTTCTCCGGGTATTGTGCAGTAATTGGAGTTGGGATACAGATGCAGCCTGCCTGGTAGTGCTTTTTACCATATAAATGTGAAGAGGTTTGTGCACCAAGGAATCCTGCTGCCATTAAGTGACTTTTGCCTGTGACTGTTTACCATATAAATGTGTGAGGAGTCTCTGAGCTCAAGAGTAGCCCTGCTGACATTGAAGGACCCTATCTTGTTTGGAGGTCGGAGTACTAATTCAGGGTCGCCTCCTGTTGAATTGCCACATTAAATCCAAATGGAATTACTGTACTGCTGACTGTTTAATTTTCCTTTTTCTCTGTGTGAAAGGGCCCCTACCAGCTGCCACGGTTTGGACTAGCCACCAGGGCTTGGGTTCCCAGGACAGTAACTGATAGGGATAGGCCTGTGCACAGAGCCATAGGTAGATGAGTAGAGTGATAAGCTAATTAACCTGATTTCCCTGTCCTTGTTATATCCCCTAAATAAATCAGAGCTGCTTGTTTCAGCAAAGTTATACTGCCTGAGGTATTTGTCTATGTTAAAGTACTGTACTGTGATTGTTGCACTGTATCTTATTTCACAGGAGGTCCCAGTGCCGGAACCAGTCCTGGGGTAAGTGTATACTGTGAAGGTAATTCTGATATATTGTGTGGGCCACTAGTGGAAGAAAGGGGTTGCAGTGTCCCAGAGGGCTGTGACCAAGTTAGTTTAACTATTGCAACCCTGACCTCTGGGTGGAGGCACCCACCATTGGATCCAGGCCCTCAACCTGTTAGTGGCAAATCAGGCAGGGGTAGTAGCCCTGGGATAGCGCCATCTAGGGGTTACATCTTAACTTACTCACCCCGATGTCAAGCTGACAGGACTATAATTGCCTGCTTCTTCCTGCCATCACTTTTGTGAAGTGGGACTACAGCTGCCCTTCTCTAGTCCTCCAGGACCTCTGTGATCTCCAGTGATCTGTTAAATAGGTCTGTCAGAGGTATAGCCAGTACCTCTCTCAGCACACTTGGATGCATCCTGTCTGGCCCTCATTGCATTGTCCACCTTCAGGTAGCGAGTGCTTTCTGTACTCTCCCAGAAAAAGACTAGTGTCCATTTCCTAGCCTTGCTTGTAGAGCAGAAAGCAGCTAACTAAAAGAAGCTACATTTTCTTATTAATGTAACAACACATATCTCAGCAGGAGTCAGTGTCTGTTGAGATTAAGCAGACAGATACTTTATTAGAAGTAGAAGGGTCTTATGTAGGGTTAAAAAAGAAAGAAAGTCAGTGTGTGTTCTGTACTGGGAAGGTACTGTATCAACTTACTTTGCTAAACCAGTAGGAGGAGAGAGAGCTTAATTGGTGGTGTGGCTTAGACACTATAAAGCAGGTGACTCAAATTGCAACTTCCTGTTGCTAGCCTTTTTCTTACTATTGCCTCCATCCCACCCACCCTAAGCCAGGTCTACTTTTATAGCCACTGGATTTGACTGTCAACAGGAACTTCCTGTTTAGCAGTAGGAAGGGAAGGATCATAGAGGGACATTGGTTTTGTCAACGTTAAGGAAAAAGTAGCTCACTCCCCCAGCTGCTGGTGGTCTGACTCTGAGCAAGGAGGAAGGTGGCTACTGAAGAATATAGGAAGTTGCTGTCCCAGAACAGGAAGGGTGAGAGTAGTAAGGAAAGGAGAGAGTAAGCATTCAGAGAAACAGGAGAGGGACACAAAATAAGACATGATCTGAGTGGTGCAGTGCAATGGCTGTGGGGTGGCAGTGTTTGGAGACATTCTGGAGGCTGCGATGCTGCCCAATGTGCAGGTACCTCTCTGGTCCGAGGGAGGAGGTTGCCCATCTCCAGGCTGACCTGGCTGGGATTCATTAACCTCCTCCCCACCCAGGGACCACCAGGGCCAATGCCACTACCTCAGAGGTTGCCAAGAAAGAGGAGAGGCTGGACCAGGGTGGGCTCAGGGAGGGAGAGGGTGGTGGAACAAAGTTGCATCCTCCAGCTATACCTCCACAATTCATTCGCACTTGTGGTGGATAGTGGTTACTCTATGGAGGCACCTGCAGTGGAGACCAAGGAGGATGCTGGGAATCTTCACAAAGGAGACCCACAGGAGGGTGGCATGGGACCCCACAGGGAAGGAAACAACTCCTGGTGAGCGACTCAGTCATTAGGGGTAGACATTGGGGAAGAGGGAGAGGGAGGTAAGGTGCCTGCCTGGCGCCACGGCTTGGCGGGACAGGAAGCGTAATCCTCAGGATCGTGGGAGGAGCTGCACGAGGGAGGGAGCTGGATGTCATTGTCCACCTAGGGACAAACGACCTGGCTAGAAATGGGTCAGAACAGTACAAGAGGAGTTTATGGAGTTGGGGAGGGCCTTAGACAAGCAGCGCTCGGTAACCTTCTCGGAGGTGCTGCCTGTCTATGGCAAGGGTGATGTTAGTACTCACACCAGGGAATTCAATGAATGGTTGGAAAACTGGTGGAGCTCAGGTTTTGGCTTCACTGGGGACTAAGAACCACCTGGAGGGATACAGACCTCACACGGTGCGATGGTCTGCATCTGTCCAGGGGGGCCTGGATCCTAGGTGATAGGTTTAAATGCCTCATTGGCAAGCATTTAAACTAGCTGAGGGGATGGCACTGAAAAGGAGCAGGGAAATCCCAGCCTCCCCACCACAAAACACTGTAATTAATGAGGTAAACACCAAGGCAGAGAAGTCATTGGGGAGCAGGACAGAGGTAAATATAAAAAGGCAAAGGCAGTAAGGACAGAAATGGGACTGAAAGGGATAAGGCCATCAAAAATTGAGGGTGATGAGTACCAATGCTCATAGTCTGTGTAACAAGCTCCTGAACTAGTGGCCTTGATGGAGAGGGTTGCCTGGATATTGTGGAGTCACAGAAACATGGTACATAGAGAACCATGACTGGGATGTCAACATACCAGGATACACAATCTACAGGAGGGACAGGGAGGGTAAAAGAGGAGGAGGAGTAGCTCTCTATGTAAAGGAAGGGATCAAAGCAACATAACTAAAGAGTAAACAGGGAGCAGACGAGGCACTCTGGGTCACCCTGGAGACAGGAAATGGCACCATAATCCGCATGGGAGTTGTATGCAGACACCCATCTCAGGGGAAGGAATGGACAAGGAAATGATAGGAAGCTTCCTTAGAATGGCAGAAAAAGGGGAGATATTGTTGATGGGGGACCTGAATATGCCAGATGTTAACTGGAGCACCTTTGCTGCAGGCACATCCAAGAGCAGGTTCATTCTTGATGCCCTCAGGTGGCATACTTCAGACAGCTAGTATTGAAACCCACTCGGCAGGGAGCAATCTAGACCTGGTACTCTCAAATGGGATGGAGAAAAATCTCAGATTTAGAAGTGGGTAGCCATCTGGGAAAAGCGACCACCATGCCGCGTGGTTCACAATAGACACAGCCATACAATCAAGCCATACAAAAGCAAGAGTATTGGACTTTAGGAGGGCTGACTTTAGGAAAATGAGGGAGTGCCTCAGAAAAGCTCTAGCAAACAGGTAAGAAGGAGGGTGGATGAACAATGGGGAGTAATAAAACAGCCATCACAGAGGCAACAATCCTTTATTTAAAGCAAATCAACAAAACACAACGAAGGGAAAAACGCTATGGTTCTCAAAAGAGGTGGCAGGAAGGTTAAGGAGAAAAGGACAGCATTCAGGAAATATAAGGAACACAGAAGGAGCAGGACAGATAACTTTATCAGTTAAAGCAGAAAGAGGCTTGAAGGCAGTCAGAATAGCAAAGGCCCAAACCGAGGAAAGGATAGCCAATTTTGTTAAGAAGGGGATAAGACCTTTATAGGTACATTAGGAGTGAAGAAAGACCAAAGGAGGGATACTGAGGCTTAATAAAGGGAGGGAATGTGGGTAGAGGGTGACAGTGAAAAGCAGGATACTGAACGAATATTTCTGCTCAGTATTCACAAAGGAAGAGGAGGGAGAGGTACCTAAACCAAACAAGAGAAACACTTGAAGATGGGGGTCATACCAGTCCATTTAAGAAGAAAGGGTTCTGAAAGAACTAATAAAATTAAAGGTAGACAAAGCAATGGGGCCTGATGGGATTCACCCAAGAATTCTAAAAGAACTAAAGGTAGAACTATTGATGGATTCCTCTTCAAAAGTGGGAGCAGGACAGAGACAGGAAACTACAGCCCAGTTAGTTTGACCTCAGTGGTAGGGAAATGATGGAATCACTTCTGAAGGAAGAAATTGTTGAGTACCTAGAGGCCAGTGGGGCACAGGACCCAAGGCAGCATGGATTCATGATGGGAAGGTCATGTCAGACGAATCTAATAGATTTCTTTGACTGGGTGACCAAGGTAGTAGACCAGGGAGGGGCTGTGACATGGCCTACCTAGATTTTAGCAAGGCATTTGATACAGTCCTACACAAAAGATTAATACAAGTTAGCCAGCCTTGGAGTGGGTCCAAGGTGGTAGCCTGGATAAAAAAATTGGCTAGACAACAGGACACAAAGGTAGTAGTAAGTGGAGTCCACAGTGACAAAAGGAGGGTTACTAGCCGGTACCGCAGGGTTCAGTACTGGGACCGGCCCTTTTAATGTCTTTATAAGTGACATTGCAGAGGAACTGGAAGGAAAAGTATGTCTCTTTGCAGATGACACAAAGATCTGCAACAGAGTTGATACACAAGATGGAGTGGAAAGGACGAGAAGGTACTTGGCAGGGTTGTAGGAATGGTCAAATGTATGGCAGCTCAGATTCAATGCAAAGAAGTGCAAGGTAATGCATCTGGGAAACAAAACCCAGGGAAGAGTACACAGTGGGGGATGAGATACTGACAACAGTAAAATGGAAAGGGACCTGGGGTAATTATATCAGATGACCTAAAGGTGGGCAAACAATGTGAGAAGGCAGTAAGGAAGGCTGGGGATACTGGGATGCATAGAAGAGGCATCAATAGTAGAAAATAGGAAGTTGTTATTCCTCTGTACAGACAGTTGGTGAGACCCCTTCTGGAGTACTGTGTGCAGTTCTGGAAACCCCATCTCTGCAAAGACATAGACAGAGTGGAGGCTGTCCAGAAGAGGGCAACCAAATGGTGCAGGGTCTGCACCAGAAGACATATGAAGAAAGGCTATAGGAGCTTAATATGTATACCCTTGAGGAAAGAAGGGAGAGAGGGACATGACAGAAACTTTCACGTACCTCAAGGGAATCAACAAAGTCCAAGAGGGTAGCATCTTTCAGAAAAGAGATGTGCAAGAACAAGGGGCACAATTTGAAAATAGAGGGGACGGCTCAGAGGTAATGTGAGGAAGTATTTTTCACAAAGAGGGTTGTGGATGCATGGAACAGCCTCTGAGGAGTTCGTGGAGTCAGGAACAGTGAGGGAATTCAAGAATGCATGGGACAAGCATAAGGTAGTCCTAGTGGGGGTAGGAGGAAGTAAGCTGTTGGTTAACTAGGATCTGCAGCTTATCTCTTAGGTAGGAAAATGGGCAGATTAGGTGGGTCAAGCGGTCCTTATCTGCCATCAAATTTATGTTTCTGTGTTCTGTTAAAGCTCCCGTACTTTTTTGTGGTCCCTTCCCTTCCACTGTGAACACTGAGCAGAAGTGTTTGTTCAAGATGTCTGCCTTTTCTTGGTCCTCCTCTATACAGACCCCACATCACCACCCCTTCAACTCTATAATCCCTCCCTTTGTCTTCCTGTTTTCACTAACATACCTAAAAATATCTTGTCCCTTTTGATATTCCCTGAGCTATTCTTTCCTCAGTTTTTACCGTTGTATTCCTTACTGTTTTCCCTACCTCCCTTTGTTTTCCCAAGTACACGTCCCTATCCTCCTGTCTCTCTCTGGATCTCTTTACTTTCTGAATGCTTCTCTTTGGCCTTTCCCTTTTCTGCCGACTTTTGAGAATTGTAGCAGTCTCTTCCTTTTGGTTTTGCTTACATGCTTGATGCAGAGGTCTGTTGCCTTCACGATGCCCTCTTTAGTCTGGCCCACTGTTCCTCTACCCCCAGGTCGTCTCCCCTGTCAGGTCATTTCTAGCATTTACCCTTCTTTATAAAATCTGCCATTCTGAAGTCCAGGACTCTCACTATTGTGTGGTTGGATTCTGCAGCTGTTCTTAGGTTGAACCACACTGTACAGTGATCACTGGTCCCCAGATCGCTTTTGTACATTGATGTCTACAACACTATCCCTGTTAGTAAGCACCAGGCCCAGAATTGCCCCATCATGAGTGGGTTCACTAACTAGTTGTTCGAGGAACACCTCTGCAGGGAGTGAAGGATGTCCTACTTCTAGCTGAAGTTGCAGCTGGAAGGTGCCAGTCTACATTCAGCAGATTGAAGTCCTCCACCATCAACACCCTTTCAGCTATTTTGCCAGTTGCTTCCAGCTTGGAATGCTGGACCAATATTTAAAATGTGGGCTTCGGTGGAAGAAGGAACAGAACAAGAAACAACCACAAACAGCACCGCCTGATATGTTTTCTTTTATAGTATTGTATATGGTTAGTGCCTAGGTAATGCCAACTGTTTTAGTATGTTTATTAGATTTATATTCCAGTTATTGCTTATCTGTCATTAATTGTGATATTTTTTCTCTGTTTCCTGTATGTCACTGTGAGCCTTTAGGAAGGGTGCCTTAGAAATCAATCTTGTCTTTCCTTGCCTTGCAGTGAGTGTCAGTGATATCCCCATGGGGAAATCACAAAACAAAACCAACAAATTTCTGTTTGGTTTACGCCTTCATTTCAAGATTTGTTTTTCCTTTAGGTAAAACAGAAAGCCTTAACATTAGCAGAAATGCAGGCATTTCTTCAAAGGAGGGTAGAAGAGGACGAGAAGAATCGTCAGAAATGGAAAACATTATGCAAGAGTTGAATTTGTGAGTATTTCTGGTCTAGTGTGTCACTGATACACACAAAGTACTCTTTTTTTTTTTTTCCAAACATTGTTTATTCTTCCTTCTTCCACCACTGTGAAAGTTTGCTTCCTGCCCACCGAGGCTCCATCCCCAAACACCCCACCCATCCACAACTCACCATTGTGTTGTCTTGCCCCGACAGCTTACTCCCCGCTAGGTAATGCTCAAACAATATGAAGTCTTGCTGTATTCTGACTTTATGCATTTAGCCCCAGCACTTGAACTGCTCTGGAGAGGAAAGAGTTAACTCATGCCAAGGTATAGAACGTTGAGCTTGAGCTCGGTTTTCAGGACGCCTGTCCTAGGTACTCCTCAATGTAACGTTAGATTCTTTACTCCGCTTAACTGTGAAGTCGCTTCCAGATCCTCCTTCACTTCAGTTCGGTTGTAGTAAATCGGTCGGTTTAGTAAAACCGCTTCTTTATTTTTGTCTTTATATCTCTGTCCCAGTACAGTAGGTGTATTAGTAGGTAGTAGTGGTTTATTAGGAAATAGTTTTTCTTTTCGGTTTCTTTCTGGTCAGTCTGTGGGAACCAAGCAATCTGTTGATTTTATTTCTATCTTTGAGTTTAGTGTGGTTTCTGGTATCTATCGGTTCCTGAAAAGACCATTGATTTCCATTTTTTTCATCCGACCCGTGACATGGTTGGAACTGATAGGTTTTGGTAGTTGCTTCAACTTAAACACTGGTAAGGGTGACTTTGTTTACTGAGGCATGTCTGAGAAACCCAAAAAGAAAACCGGCCCACTGGGTTTCCACACTGCACTGAGTGTGGGAGGCTTTTGCCAAGGCTGATCCCCACCTCCTCTGTGTTTATTGTCTGGGGTTTGATCACCTCAGAGAAGACTGCCAAATCTTCAGAAACTTTCCTAAAGCCACTGTGGATAAACGTTTAAATAGGCTGAAGGAAAGGGAGGCTGAAAATCCGCTACCCAGATGGACAGCCCGTTCGGTTCGGACCGAACCTGAGGTGCCCACTGACCTGGGCGAGAACCCTCGGGCAAGAGGAGAGCCAATTTATGGAATCAGTTCCTTTAAAGAGAAAGTGCAGATCAGCTGGTTCAGATCCCAGTTCCCATGGTCCAACGCTGACGAGATAGCCAAAGCGATCGCGATTGTGCAGTCGCTTCACCTGGTTCCGACCGACCGACACTGACGCAGAGATGGTTGGTTCAGTTGACTTGTCTCGCTTCTGAATATGACCCGAAGTATTTTATGAGGGCGATTGGGAAGAAGACGAAAATGATAAAGATGAAGATTACGTAAGACCTAGATGAGCCTATTGAGCCTGACATCTCCCAGACAGGCCTTCTAATGTGTCTCCTCCCAGGCTTTCTGAGTCCCTCCCACTCCTTTGTTTTACAAGAAGGTGGTTGAGACTCTTCAGCTTCCAGTGGAAGAAGCTGAACAGGATCAGGAGGAGCCTGACTATGTTGAGATGATGGATGTCCCAGAGTCAAAAGAGTGTCTATCCTCTGCACAAGTCCCTGGGGAAACAGACCCTAAAATATTACAGTTTCCAACATCCATACCTCCTGTGGATAAGAAAATGGACAGGAGGTATGCTCTGTCCAGCCCTGGTATGGATTTCTTTACTAGTCGTTGCAGCCTTGTTGGGGTAGTGCAAGCTGCAGCCTGTGACAAGGCTAATATTCCCTGACATCTCACCACCCAGATAAGGATTCCAGTAGAAGTGGATGCCATGGTAAAAAACAGTATTTAGCATCCTTTTGGGACTCAGGCAATCCAACTACATGGCATATACAGCCAGATACCAGAAGTCTAGGTGGGATACGGTTCTGAGCTGGCTAAGAATGCCCTCCCAGCTGGCCAAGGAGCTGGAGCAGGTGGCTGTGGATGGCATAGAAGCTTCAAAGGTCCAGTTTCATGCTGCTGTGGACTCGAATGATGTTCATTCTAGGGTCATGGCTACATCTGTTTCCATGAGGAGATTTGCCTGGCTCAGGTGTACTCATTTATTTCAGGATACCCAGACCAAGGCCATGGATTTTCCTGTCACTGTTAACTCTCTCTGTTTGGGAGCAAACATAGACGACATGAAAAGATGGATGAGTACAGGACCACATATAGGAGTGCTGCAGCCAAAGAAAAGCAGACCACTCTCAGAGGCAGCAGTCCAGGGCTGGCAGGGCAGGCCTTTCACAGGCCTTCTACCAGGCCCAGGCCTCCTCCTCTTTTCAGCAGAGGGGTTCTTTAAGGAAAGAGGCAGAAGGGGATGACAAGGGTTGCATCCTCCTCTCAGTCTAAGCCCCTGCCAAACAGACACCCTGATGTGTCAGTCAGGTCACCTCCCCAGTTCCTGTAGGGGCAGACTGGCTCACATTTCCCAGGCCTGGAAGTATATCACTTCAGACAAGTGGGTCCTGGAAATAGTGAGCCAGGGTCTTGCCTCAGCTTCAGCAGGTTCCCAAAGTTGAGAGCAAAGGCTTTCTGTCCTTCCTCGGCAGAGAAAACACAGGCCTTAGAAACAGAGGTCTCCTCTCTACTGCTTCTGCAAGCAGTGGAGAGGGTACCTCATTCCCAGGGGAAAAGGATTGTACTCCAGGTACTTCCTTACCCTAAAAGACAGGGAGTGGTGACCCCTCCTAGATCTACGATACCTAAACAAACGCATACTAAAGCCAAAGTTCAAGATGGTGACTCTGGAATTATTCTTCCTCTCTGAGACCAGGAGACTGGCTAGCCTCTCTGGATCTCAAGGATGCCTATTTCCACTTACCTACCAGGTAGTCCGACAGAAAGTACCTCTGGTTCGAACTTCCTCAGGCCATTACCAATTCAGAGCAATGCCTTTTGGCCTAACATCTGCTCCGAGAGTATTCACCAAGTATCTAGCAGTAGTGGTGGCCTTCCTCAGAAGACAAGGCATCTTACTGTTCCTTACCTGGACGACTGGCTCATAGTAGGTCAGTCCCAGACCAAGTCAGGTCAGCCCTAGGGTAATTCAAAACCTCTTAGACTCCTAGGATTCATTCTAAATCTGGAAAAGTATGTTCTGGAACCAGTTCAGCTTCTCACATTTATTGGAGTGGAACTGGACACTGTTCAGGCCAAGGCCTTCCTTCCTCTCTCAAGGGTTCAATCCTCATCACTCTGGCTTCCTCTTTTCATCCACTTGTGTCTCGGCCAGCCAAGACACTTCTTGCAGTTGCTAGGCCACATGGCAGCCTGCACTGCAGTAGTGCAAGGAGCAAGGTTTCAGATGAGGGACATTCAATTTCATCTAAGAACCTTTTGGTCTTAGAAAAAGATCTTCTCCAAATTGGTTCCTGTGTCTCTAAGTCTTGTTCAGGCTCTCCAGTGGTGGTTGGAAGAAGACAATCTGAGGCAAGGGGTTCCTTCTCAGTCAGGTTCCCACAGTGATTCTCCCCACAGACACCTCCCAGCTGGGATGGGGAGCCCATCTGGATCAGTTTACTGCTCAGGGAACGTGGTCTCATCAGGAGTCTCTTCTACACATAAATCTTCTCGAACTCAGGGCTGTCTTTTAGCACTCCAAACATTCTCAAACATAATTCAGGGAAAGTGGTGCAGATCAGGACAGACAACACCACAACCATGTGGTACATCAATAGCAAGGAGCACCGGTCCTCGGCCTTGTACACCGAGGCCATGAAAATATAGTCTCTGACTTATTCCTGCAGGTTTCTCTAATTAGGTGCATCTCTCAGGGAAGGACATTGTACTTGCAGGTACTCTCAGCAGGATTTCCCAAGGTCACCACAAATGTTCCTGAATCCCCTCATTCTTCAGATCATTTTCAAGAGGTGGGGCACCTCAGAGATAGATCTCTTTGCAGCCCTGGACAATCATCAGCTCCCCTATTCTGCTGCAGACTCCCTCTCCTGGGGTCTGTCCCTCTGGATGCCCTCCTGCTGGATTGGACCAACAGGTTTCTGTATGCTTTTCCTCCTTTCTTCTGATGTTCAGAGTTCTGGTCAAGATCAGATCCCAGCCCTGCACTGTGATTCTGATAGCCCTGGATTGGGCCAGACAGCCTTGGTATCATCTACTGTTGTTACTATCAATGACAATTCCCTGTGCCTTCCCAGACGGTTCAACCTCCTCACCGGGAGGATACTGTACCCAATCTTCACACACTCAGGCTCAATGCCTGGCTCTTGAGGAGCTAGAATATGCAGGCCTGCATCTCTCACAATCAGCTCTAGATACACTTAATGCCAGTAGAAAGCCTTCCACTAGAAAGACCTATAATTCTAAATGGAAGAGGTTTGGATTCTGGTGTTCCCAGAGCACATCCAGCCGGATTCAGCTGATATTGCCACTGCTTTAGATTATTGGTGTATCTTAACAGTTTGGGCCTTCTGCCTACCACTCTCAAGGTGCATTTGGCAGCTATTTCTGCTTTTCTTTCGGCTGGGAAGGTCTCCTCTAGCCTCCCATCCAGTTTTCAAGAAATTCTTCAAAGGCTTGGTCCATATCAATCCTCCTTCAGGAATCCTCCTCTATGGAACCTGAATATCTGAATTGCACAGCGGATGCAGCCTCCTTTGAACTACTTTGCTCAGTTGAGCTCAAACACCTGACTTGGAAAACTGTATTCCTGGTTGCTATTACCTCTGCCAGGAGAATCAGTGAGTTACAGGCTTTATCAGTGGAACCTGATTTCATTTCATTTCACAGGGATAAGGTAGTCCTTCGTACAAATAGGAAATTCCTCCCTAAAGTGGTGTCAGACTTCCGTCTGAACCAATCTGACAGTGCCTGTATTTTTCACTGATCACTCCTCGTCTGGAGAGAGGAGATTACACAGTCTCTTGTAAGAGGTTCTGAGTTACCACATAGAATCCACTAAGCCCCATAGAAATGACTGCTCCCAGCTGTTTCTCACTTATGGGGAGGTGGCTACAGTAAGCCTGCCACTAAGAGACTAGTGCTAGGTGGATTGTCTCTTGCATACAGTTCTGCTATTCAAAACTGGGGAAAGAGCTTCCATCAGGCCTGAGGTTTACTCCACCAGAGGTACAGCTGCTTCGATTGCAGCTGCCAGGGATATACCTGAGTGAAAATCTGTAAAGCAGCCACCTGAAGACTGTCACACATTTACTAAGCATTACTCCCTTGACATTCAGTGAATAAGTGATGCTGGTTGGCTTTGTGAGTACTGCAGAGCTTGTTCCCAAAATAGGTTCTGTAGTTCTTGGGGGTAGTGCTTGGTAGTCTTCATATAGTCAGAATACAGCAAGACTTCATGTTGTTTGAAAAAAAATTACTCACCTTAATTGCATTTCTTCTAATGGAGTCTTGCTGTATTCTGACCTCCTCCCTGCCTCCCTCCTGGAACCTAGTTGTTTTGGGATGTGGGTGGGCAGGCGCAGTCATTGCACCTCGGGGGTATACCTGGGTGCCTCTTCTTAGTAAGTTTTCTTGTTCCTATGTTTTATGATTGTTTCCATTATTACCTACTTGGATTCTTTTTGAGGGTCTCGACTTGAGTCTTTGGACCCTAAATTTATATTTATTGCCTTTTGGCACAAAGCTCTAAAAATAATTTCTGGGTTGTTAGTTAGTATAGGGCTCGTAAGAATCTGACGGTTACACTGAGGAGTATCTGGAACAGAGGTTTGAAAACCGAGCTCAAGCTCAATGTTCTATGCCTTGGCATAGAGTTATCTTTCCTCTCCAGAGCAGTTCAAGTGCTGGGGCTAACTGCATATAGTCAGACTACAGCAAGACTCCATTAGAAGAAACACAATTACTAAGGTGAGTAATTTTTCTTCTGCTCCATGACATTCTTCCCACTGTCAATTTGGCCACCCATAGGTGAGGTGGAGACTGGAGTATCCTGGAGGACAGTGCCATGAGCCTGGTGCAAAACATGGGTAGCCAGTGGGGTTTCATCTGCCCAACCTGTGCTGTTTTTCCTGTTTCTGCCCCAGAGTGTGCTGACATCACTAGGTGCCGAATACTTAATGCACCCAGCTGAGGAACCCTCCAATGTCCTCATCTTCAAACCCCAGGAATCCCTCACTTATGCCTAACAACTACAGTCATTCATCTGGAATGGGTTGCACTGGAATTTAGAATGTTATGCTAATTAGAGAATCTTACAATTAAATGTAAACTCTTTCTACTGTAGTGACACTCACTCCTCCATTCTAATGGCAGATTTATTTCTCCAACTGAAGAAAGCAGTCACCCTGAAGTCTTCTCTTTACTTCAGACTGATTATGGTCTATTATTTTATCATTTCTAACAGTTTAGTTATATTTTGATAGCTCTGCATTAGTTAGGATATTTCTTGTGTGTTTATGTGATTTTCTCTGATTCCACATCAGTTTCCAAGTACCAGAAAATACTATTTTAGCGACATGGTTTCTTCCTTCAGGGAATTGCTACTATTTACAAAAAGGCAGTATTTTTCATAACTGTACCACTTTGCAGCATTTTTCATTTATTCCTCTTTGTTCCCTTTTCTTTTGGAACCAAGATGATAACTGACTTTTTTATTGGGGAACCATTTTGAGTTCCGATATTTTGTAGTTCCTATTTTAAATAGAACCAAACTGCATTCTATATTTTCAAACTTAGTTTACCCTATTTGTGTTTGTTACTAAATTTGGGAAACTGGAACATCTTCCTGAGTTATCAGTCACCATGTTTACATGCACTCAGTAATCAGATTTGAATTGGAATACTGAGAAATCTGATTACCGAATCAGATTATGCAGATCCATGTAAACAGGGGAATTTCATTCAAATCAAATTTCTTGAATGTGTAGAAATCTGATTCACATACCTGGGTTTTCTTGTTTGAATCTGTTACTGGATCACGTAAACAGATCTGGTAGCATTTTAGATTAACAGATACTACCTTCTGAAGTTTTAAGGCAAAACCTGCAAGAACAAATAAAGGCTGGTTGGAGGGGAGTGATGATAGGTTTGTTAGCTGATTAAGTGTACTAGATGGATGTGTATGTAAATGTAAATGTTCTAGAATTTTAGTTAGGTGCCTAAAGAGAAAGAAAACATTTTTCAAAGAAAAATATTTATTTTTTATTTTGAAAATTATGCATGTTAGGATAAAACATTTTACCTATATCTTTTATTCCAGTTTAAATTGACCCTTTATTCCTGTCTTGTATGATACCCTTCTTTCCAAATTTTGAGTCTGCTTAGCCCTTTATTTTATATTTAAAGTAATAAAAGTTTTTGGACCAGGTTTACAGCAGCATTTTCAGAAGTGCAGTGCCTGTTCTTTAGTATGCTAGTTCTTCGTTTTAGTCACGAAAACAGTGCTTGAGAAAACATACAAACATACGAAGAAGGCAGCAGAGGAAGCCCATTTGGTCTATCAAGTCTGCTTATATTGCAGGAGCCACAGCTTGAGCTACTGTCCCTGCCTGCCCTCCCTCCCTCCCTCCCCACTCCTCCCTACCATGATCCTTACATTCCCCTATACTTATCCCAGTCTCTCATTAAGCTGCCCACTCTCTTCAATGAGGTGACCTTTTCTGGCAGCATTCCAAAAGTCCACCACCCTCTGTCTAGGAGTGCTTCCTGAGCTCCTCTTAAACCTCCCACCTTAAGACTGTGCCCCATATGTGTTATGGCGCCATCAACTTAAAGATACTCTCCTTCTCAATCTTAGCTTATCCCTTTTCAAATACTTGAAGGTCCCAATCATGTCTCTTCTCTCTCCTGTCTTCCAGGGAGTGCATGATCTTCCTGGACATAAGTCTCCACCACTCATTCACGCTATTGGGATCTGCGCCGGAGGAACTAGGACCCATCGGGAGCAAACTTTTGCTGGAAACATAGAAACATAGAATTTGACGGGCAGATAAGGACCGCTTGGCCCACCCAGTCTGCCCATTTCCTGCCTACTGGATAAGCTGCAGATCCCAGTTAACCAGCAGCCTACTTCTTCCTACCCCCACCCCCTAGAATTGCCTTATGACTGTCCTATGCATGCTTGAATTCCACCACCACCACACTACTATGCTAACTAACAGTTATGACTTGAGGCAACAGAGGAGAGAAAAACCCTATGAGGAGGAACTCTGGGGATCCAAGGCCTAGGTCGCCTTTCCTCCAGGCTTGAGATAGTTTATTTAGTGATGGCTCATCAGCTGCAATTTGGAAAACCCAATTAAAGGGAGGTGGAAAATATTCCAATTTGGAGGAAGCTCTCACTCAAACCCTCTATTGGGAATGCCGTGGAAGGTTGTGAGAAACTCTGCAGCAATACGTGCAACCAAGGCGGAGGAAGACAGCAATGACTGCTGAGGCACTCACCTGGCCTACCCGCCCGAGATGGCGCCGCGAGGAATGGCGCTCAGGCCTAGCTTGCGCAGTAATGACTATCTCGGCATCGACCACTCCAACCGCCTCAGTTCCTTTTTCCTCCGCGTTCAGTGCGCTTCAGTGACCACGTCATCGTGTTAGAGTCAAACTTCAAACTAGCAGCATAGTTTTCAGTTTTATTATTTTGTAGTATTATCTCAATACAGTATCGCTTAAGTTTATTCTTATTTTAAATTCAAATAAAATAAAGATGTCTCAGCCTACATTGACGGAGTCGACCATGAACAGGTCAGGTGAGCGGTGGGAGACTTCGTGATGAAAGCTGTTCAGTCAGTCGGGCTGGGTCCGGTCCGCCGCTTCTCCGGAAAGGGGGTCTGACAACGTCAGTCCAATGCCGGGGATGGACGGTCCCCATGAAGCATAAAAAATAAACGATCGCATTCTCGGCACCGTTCGGCCTCGAGCTCTTCTTCGCCCATAGGTCTAAAAAAGAGAGCATCACCGAGGTTGCCCTCTGATATGTCTGCGCAGACGCTGCGTTATCGGGGCTAGTTGCCGGTCTCCTCCTTCGAGTCGCCAACCTCTGCTTTTGGTAGTCAACAGCTTCGACATCGGAGCCCACCCCCACAGGTAGGTCTTCAGATGAGCAGTTTTGTCAGTGGGCGCTCTTGATGGAGCAATGGGCTCGGAGGTTGGTTCAGCTGCCTGGCCTCGGTCGCTCGTGGGCGCCCGGGCTCTTTGGGCAGACCAGGTAGGGGCGGTTGGGCTTTCCTGGTGTGGCACCTTCTTCGGTGCCGTCGACTCCGTCTTGGTGTTTCCCCTCACATGGCTGCGGGCGCGGGGCCACACGATGCCCTTATCTCCTGCTCTTTTTCTTCAAAATCTGTTTTGAGGTGTGGGGTGTTCGGCTCCTAGACCGTCTTTCAGCACCAGTGGTGGGGCGCCATGCGGCTTGTCACCGCCATCCTCGGCACCATGCAGCTTCCCGACGCCAGTCCTCCGTGCTGCGTGGTCCCTCTGCGTCGCTTCTCGGTGCCGTGGCGCCCCTCGGCGCTGGGGGCTCTTGAGGCTCTCTGTTTTCCAGGGCTCCTCTTTTCACTCGTTTCCTTCTTCTTCTGATTTTCATTCCTTTCCTGTCCATATAGTCCCTCCTGGACAATCAGGAGATGACGTTGAGCTGACCCAGACCTTGGTTGGGTGATGAAGTGGACGAAGCAGGATCTTTACAGCTACAGAGCCTGTGGTCGAGGACCTCTCCTTTAAGTCTCTGTTGAAAAATATGAGTTCCACACTTCTCTACAGACTACAGACACCGATCCTGGGAAATTGTTAAGACTCCAATACCTTCATGCCTCGGAGATCCTCTGGATTTGACTCCTCCGGTACAGCCTTCCTTCGAGACGCTGTCTCACATGGTATGGAATAATCCTGCTCTCACCCCTTCAGTGGCTAAATCCATTGATGGGAAATATTCAACCCCCAAGGATTGTCCCTTTTGGCATCTCAAGCCTTTATGGATCCTATTGTAGTCTTGGCAGAGAATGATAAGGTTGTCCTTCCTCAAACTACTACAGCTCAACCTATTAACAAAGAATCTCGTAAGATAGACACCTTAGGTAAGAGAGTCTTTGCTGCTTCTACCCTAAGTATGCGTATTACCCAGTTACCAAGGCTATTTTTCCCAGTATGAGTATATCCTGTGGCACTCTATCAAGCAAATGGTTGAAGCTCTTCCAGACTCTGATTCAAAGCCGGAGCTTCTTCAAACCATTACCAGTGGTATTGAATCTAACAACCAGCAGGTTAAAGCAGCCATGGATGCTTTGATACTGCTTCCGTTCAGCAGCTGCTGGTATTTGTACCTGCGCCATTCCTGACTGCTGCACTTCAGGCTTCACAAATGATGCGCAGCAGCGAGGTAGGTGACATTGACTTGATGGTGCATATCTTTTTGGTCCTCAGGTGGAGCAAGCTCTAGAGGCTACACAAAAGACTAGGTCAGCCATTGTTGGCTTGATCCTCCTGCCCCTTCTCGAGGGCATGTCAGTAAACGTCAGTTTCATTATAGTCATTCCTTTCGAGGCAGGGGCAGAGGAAGTTTCCAAAGAACCAACCTGCCCAACCTCAAAGAAGCACAACAGAAAGCGCAAGGGCCCAAAGTGCCCAGCGCTACCTTATGAATTGCTGGCTCAAGTCCCACCTCAGCTGCCCGAGGTGGACTTTTCCTCTCCGGTAGGAGGTCGTCTGATCCACTTCTACAACCAGTGAAGTCCATAACCTCAGACAAATGGGTCCTTTGGATAATTCGCATGAGGTATTCGCTCAATCTTGTGGAGACCCCTCTGGATTGTCCTCCCAAACGGCAACCCAAGCTGTCTACCCTTCAGTCAGACCTTCACCACGAGATTCGGGGCTTGAACAACAGGGCAGTAGAACTGGTGCCTCTGTATCAACGAAACACGGGGTTCTACTCTGTTTACTTTCTGGTTCCAAAGAAGTCCGGAGAATGCCCATTCTAGATCTCAGAAAGTTAAACAAATTTCTCCCAAGGAGAAATTCAAAATGATTCTCTGGGAACCCTATTACCTTTGCTCCATCAACACGACTGGCTAGCCTCCTAGACATGCAGGATGTTTACCAGCACATTCCTATTCACCGAGGCATCACAAATTCCTGAGGTTTGTGGCTCTGGGACAGCATTATCAGTTCAGAGTCCTGCCCTTTGAGCTATCCTCGGCGCCCGCGAGTTTTACAAAGTGTTGTGCAGTTCTCTGAGCGCACCTCAGAAAGGTCAGGATACAGGTGTTCCCTTATCTGGATGATTGGCTTCTAGCAAGCCCTTCCAGGCAAGGGACTCTGGATGCAGTAGAAATGGCCTTTTGCCTCCTTACTTCCATGGAGTTCTGCTAAATCTCAAAGATGAACACAGCCCTCCCAGAGGCTCCTTTTTATAGGGACTCTTCTGGACACCTCCTGTGCGAAGGCTTTCTTCCAGAAGACAGGAGGAACGATATCCTTCAGATGGCCCGTCACATCGGGGAAAACAGATCAGTTACGGCTCTCTCGATGCAATGGATGCTAGGCCTCATGGCATCCTCAGTGTTCACTGTACCACTAGCATGTCTGCACATGAGAACCACCCAGTGGATACTCAGTACTCAGTGGTCCCCAACCACTCATCCACAGTCCTATCTCATCAAGGTGACAGAACCTTTGAAGAAGTCACTCACCTGGTGGTCTCAAAAGAGCAATCTCCTGGAAGGATATCCTTTGCTCCTCTGGACCATCAAATCTCCACACCACAGGCATCCCTAATGGGGTGGGGAGCTCACTGTCAGGCTCTCCACACTCAGGGTGTGTGGACTCAAGTCAAGTCCCAGCTTCACATAAATGTCCTAGAAATGAGAGCCGTTCTTTATGCGATCCGAGCTTTGAAGGACATTCTCTGTCACAAGAGCATTCTCCTTCAAGCGGACAACAAAGCAGTGATGTATTACATCAACAAGCAGGGCGGTGCTCACTCTTACCCTTATGCAGGAGGCGATGAGGGTCTGGGAATGGTGCTTGGAGCACAAGGCTCTAATTCAAGCGGTCTACCTGCCAGGTGTGCAGAACGACTTGGCAGACCGTCTCAGCAGAACAGAGACAGATCCTCACGGTGGTCTCTCGACTCAACCATAGTTCAGTCACTATTGAAGAGTGGTGAACTCCAGACCTGGACCTTTTGCATCCCCACTCAACATAAAACTGCCTCTCTTCTGCTCCAGAAATCCAGGGCCTGGCATTTTCTGTCAGGATGCGTTCAGTTCAGGCTTCAGTGGACAAAAGCGCTTTCTTCGTCTTTCCGCCTGTTCCTCTAATTCAGAGTACTCCTCAAGTTCGACCAGGGGACAAGATGATTCTCATTGCTCCTTTTGGCCTCAGCAGCTGTGGTTTCCACTACTCAACAATATGTTGGCAGTTCCTCCGAGACCACTTCCCCTGCAGATGAACCTTTTGACTCAGGGACCGGTGGTCCATCCCAACCAGAGATCGCTTCACCTTCACCTTGGCTCCTGAAGAGGTTGAAGTAAACCGGTTCAATGTCTCTCGAAAGTTTCAGATATTCTTCTGGCTGCACGGAAGCCAGCCACCGAAAACTTACACAGCCAAATGGAAGCGTTTTTGCTTGGTTTGAAAAGTCCTCTTTGAATCCTTTTCTGCCCACCAGATAAGATTTTTGGAGTACCTCTTGGACCTCTCAAATTCAGGTCTGCAGTACTCTACAGTCAAAGTTCACCTTAGTGCCATTTCAGTGTATCATGAGCCGTTTTTTCCTTAACACTGGCTCAGTTACCTATGGTTAAGAGATTTCTTAAAGGAATTCTGCATACCAGACCTCCTACAAGACGTCCAGTTGCAGCCTGGGATATTAATCTTGTGCTAGACATGCTCACTTGGAAACCTTTCGAACCTCTGGCTACCTGTGAGCTAAAATTTCTCACCTGGAAGACTGCCTTCTAGTGGCCATTACCTCAGCCCACAGGGTCTCTGAGATACATGCTCTGGTCACAGACCCTCCAGTATACTGTGTTCCATAAGGACAAAGTAGTTTTCAGTACTCATCCTAAGGTTGTGTCAGAATTTCATCTAAACCAACCTTTGGTCCTTCCCTCTTATTTAGGACTTCAGAATGAAGGGAACATTCTCTTCATTCTTTGGATGTTAAGAGGCCTTGCATTTCTATCTGGATAGAACCAAGGATTTTGCAAAGCCCAGCAACTATTTGTTTCCTTCAGTGAGACCGGCTGGGTCAACCTGTCAAGCTATCAGATGTATCTCGTCATGGCTAGTGGCATACCTTATCCACTGCTATTCCATGGTGCAGGTTAAGTTGGAGGGTAGAGTTTACGCTCACTCTACTAGGCGGTCACGGCATCCCTAGTGGAAATTCATAGCGTGCCCATTGCAGACATCTGCAATCTGCCACCTGAGCTCAGTGCATACTTCGCTAAACATTATGCACTTGATGTCCATGCCAAACGACATTCTTCCTTTGGCAGAGCCATCCTTAATGGACTTCTGTCCCAGAAACGTGAGCTCTTGGTCTCTCCTGCCGCCTCTCGGGGATTATTAGCTCAGTACTCTCCCAATGGTGTGAATGAGTGGTGAGACTTATGTCAGAAAGATATGAAAATTACGTACCTACCTTAATTCTTGATCTTCTTGGACGAGTCTCCACCACTCATTCATACGCCCCCTCTGTCCCCCTGAGGCTCACCTCTGTTGTTGCTCTTCACTCCCTCAAATTTTAGGCTGTGAAGACTTCTTTGTTGACCCTTCTTACGGTCACCCGGACTATCTTATGTCCGGTCTTTGGGATTAGGCTACACTTGTAGGTTAGTTACGCTGCACCTCCTTGGTAAAAGGTACTGAGGAGATTGGAGGTCGACACTGAGATAGTCATTACCCGGCGCGAGCTGAGGCTTTGTGGCCGCTGTTCCTCGGCGGCTCCTTCTGCGCCTGACCCTCCAGCAAAAGTTTGCTCCCGATGGCTCCTAGTGCCTCCGGCACAGATCCCAATAGTGTGAATGAGTGGTGGAGACTCGTCCAAGAAGATCAAGAATTACGTAGAGTACGTAATTTTTATTTCAGTGCCCTCAATCTCTCCTTGTATGCCTTACCCTGTTGACCTGTAATCATCGCTGTAGAGCTCCTCTGGACCTTCTCCAGCAGGTTAATGTCCTTTTGAGGTGTGGGCACCAGTACTTAACTCCATACGCTAGATGCGGCCTTAACAGGGACCTGTACAAGGGCAGTATAACCTCCTCTCTCCTACTACTGATTCCTAGATATGCATCCCAACATCTTGTTTGCCTTCGCTGCTGCTTTCTTGAACTGCGTGGAGTGCTTCAGGTCATTAGTGATCATCACTCCCAGGCCATTCTTCTCCTCCTCCTCTGATGCAAATACTCGGACTCCACCCAGGTAGTACTCTGTTCTGGGATTCTTGGCTCCAATCATGCATAACTTTTCATTTCTTGGCATTGGAGCCAAGCTTCAGATCTGAACCACCTCCCCAGTTTTCCAGATCTTACTTTAGGTTCTGTATCCTCTAGCTGTGTCCACTCTCCTGCAGAGCTTGGTGTCATCCGCCAATTAGAGTGCGTTTTGCCATTAATGTCATTCCCAATGTTTCATTAATGAAGACACTGAACAACACGGCCCCAGCAGTGAGCCCTGTGGGGACCACACTGTTTACCTCTGTGGTGCCAGATAACTCTCCCCTGCAACCACCCTCTAGGTTCCATCCCTCAACCAGTTTTCACCCATCTGGCCATCTTTTCCCCAACCCCAAGATCCCCAACTTCCTGATTAACCTTTTGTGGGCACAGAGTCAAAGGCCTTGCTGAAATCAATGGATGTCTACCGCTTGGCCCCTGTGTACTGTCTTAGTGAAACTCAAAGAAGTCAATCAGATTCATATGACATGCTCCCCCCATGAATTCATGCTGCCTCACATCCTGGACACCGTGTTCCTCTAGATCTTATCTGTGTCAATCTTCACCATTCATCACTAGTGGGTATAGCACTGGAGCTGGGACCCAGGGAGACTTTTTTTTCCATCATTGGTGGAGTCGACACAGAGCTGGTGCCGCCCTCGAGGGCTGGCGTTCCATGTGGCTTTCGAGGTTTGGCCGTTAGCTGCCAGCGACTTCACCCCAGCCCCAGTTCTTTCTCTCCTGCTGTGGAATGTGGTACCTTGTGTATGAGACTAAGAGTTTTTGTGGCCTAGTCCTCGATTCTTCGTTCTATAATTACAGTTACCTCGGTTTTGCTCACCTGCTCGGCGTCACTTCAAGTTGTCGGTAAGACCTTTCCTTTTGTTAAGTGGCATCAAATACTGTTTTAGTTTATTTTCCGTTCAGTCATGTCTCGTCCGGGGCAAGAAGATGTCAAGCGGGGGTGGCCCCTATGCATCAGTGCCCCTACGGCTGCCTCTATTCGTGACAGACCAGCATGACCGCTGACTTTCCTGCCTCAGCCCGACCACAATATGGATAAGTGCAACATTTCCTTCTTGATGGACGCCCGTGTAATTGAACAGCGTGTTAAGGTCGGACATCGTCACCAACTTTCGGATGCGAATGCGCAGTTACCAGGCCAAGGTGAGATTCTCAGCCCTTCCTCTGAGTCTCCTCCCAGTCCTATATGGCCTGTGGAGGAAGGAACCCCGCCTCTTTTAGCCTTGCTGCGGCGGGGGTTTCTTCCACAGTGCAAGAGGCCCAGGCCGACCTTGGGAGGGCAGTTGGGAGGCACTGCATCGGCAGTCACCTCTTTGGTGGCGAAGGCTCCCTCGGTGTCATGCTCCGGACCCTTCCGGTTCTGGGCCAACACCGTCCTCAGCTGTCTCCTGGTGCCGTTCTTGGCCCTGTGCCGTTTACGGTGCCATGGACTTTGAGTGCAGTGCCGTGGTCAGCGTCGGGCCTTCTCTCTGTGCCACCATCACCTCTGATGCTGCTCACAGGCGTCGGAGTTCTCAAGGTGCTGGGGTGGTGGTTTGGATGTTTCTGGGTCTGGTTCTGGACCCAGCACCGTGTGCAGTGCTGGGGCAGGAGCTGGCACCGGCCCTGTCCTCGGCACCTCTTGTGGTACCGAGGTTGGGGTTGGGGCTGGCCCTGCCTCCCGGGGCAGCTTGCGGCGCCAAAGTGTTATGTGGTGCCGTGTTTGGGGCTGCGCCTGACTTCAGTGCTGCTCACAGGCGCTGAAGTAGATGTCAGTCAGCCCAGCGGTTCCGCATTGGGTTTTAACTGTTGGCAGTGCCGGGGGCATGGAGTCATGCTAGGGGTTGCGCCTGACTCTGGTGCCATTTGCACACGGGTGAGTGTCAGGTGCCTGGTGTGGGGCTGTGCTTCTTTCTGGTGGCGTTGGCAGCGCCACGCATCTCAGGGTGCCTCGCCTGGGGTCCAAGAACTGAGGGGCTCGGGGAGTTGTCTGGCATTGGACCTCGAGCCTGCCTCTTCAGAGGCAGACTCTATGTCTGATCCAGACTGGCTCCCAGGTTCACGGAATCTTCTGACCCTCTGTTTCCAGCACCTCGGCCCTCACTTAGCCTCCCTCTGGGGGTCAGTTGTCGTCGGTGGACCTTAGGGTCAGGGGTCTGACCAGCCAGTGGTGGTCCCTGTGACTACTGCTGTGCATCCTGGGGTCACTGGCACTGCTGTTCCTCCAGTTGAGGGCACCCCTCCTTGGTGTGTTTGGACAGCCCAGAGTTTGGGGCAGCCTGGGGGCGCATCAGGAGGGGAGGGTACTGTTCCTGGGTAGACTCCTCGGAGGCTGCTGGAGTTGAAGTCCCTCTCTGATACCGAAGGGTTGAGAGAGGGTAGAGGTGGCACGGCGCGATCCTCCCCAGAGCCCAGCTGGGTTCTGGGAGAAGTGAACCGCAGGCCCTCGCCTTTACCTGGAGGAGTCCCAGAGAGGGACTTAACGCCTGAGGTCAAGGGCTGTCCTTCTGGACTCGCATGGTCCCAGTTACCTCACGGGGAATTTCTTCCTTTGGGCAAGCTCTGACCATTCGACCTGGTTGAATGGCTGTTAGCTGCAGCGACATTTGGGTCCCCTCCTGCAAAGGGTTTCCTGTTGGCCCCCTGCCCGGACAGAGACCATTCTCCTGTTGCCAGGAGCTTGTCCCCGAGCCTCTGTCTCCATCCCGGTGGTCTCAGGTATTCCCGGTCCTCAAATACCTCTTACCTGGGAACAGTTCAGAGGTTTTGCTGCACATTTTCCCACCTATCTCCACTGCCCTGGACCAGCATGTGTTTCACCATGCTCCCTTGCAGCGGACCCTGAACCTGGGAGTTTGTCTTCATCCTCTTCTCCCTCGACGGAGGAGGAACCTTAGTCCCACATCTCCCAGCATCTGATCTGTTCTTCTATCAGCGTGTCCTTGTGAGGATGTTAGGCAGGCTTCACCTTACCCAGTCCCAGTCAGCAATCCAGAACATGTGATGCGCCTTCTTAGGTGAGTACAGTGCGGCCCACCTGGTGGCTGCCACCTGGACTATTCCTTTTCATGAGGCATCACATCAGCTCTGGATACATCCTTCAAACAACATGAAGTCTTCCTATGTTATGACATATGCGGTGAGTCCCAACCTTGAACTGCTCCGGCGGTGAAAGAGTTAACAGTCCATGCCAGGCATGGAACTTAGAGCTCGAGCTCGGCTGAAAACTCTATCTGTTGTTCTTCAAACTCAAGCTGTCAGATTCTTTACTCCGCCTCACTGAACAGTCGCTCCGAGATTTCTCCTTCTGCTCGGTTCATTTTGTCGGTTAAAGTATAAAGTTTTTCGTTTTTTAACCGAAATTAAACCATAACACGATCGGTTCAAGCTCTATCTGTGGTATTTGTAAAGTACTAGTTAGGTTTTACATTTACTTCTGTGTGGAACTTGTAGCGATTTCATCGGTTTGGTTTGAACCGATCAAGTTATTTTCTATTACATTACTGTCTTTTAGAAGTGTGGTTCCGGTTCTTATCGGTTCTAAAAAAAAAACAGATTTCATTACGGTTTTCCACGACCCGTGACACGGTTGGGAACCGATAGAGGAGTCTTGCTTAGCGGATTGCCATAAATGGGCAAGTTTTTGGTTAGGCTGGCACTATGTCTGACAAACCCAAAAGAAAAACCGGCCACTGGGTTTCAGCACTGTGTTGTATGTGGGAAGCCTCTTGCTAGGCTGACCCCACACCACATGTGTTTATTGTCTGGGGTTTGACCACCTCAATTCAGACTGCCAGATTTGTAAGAGTTTTCCTGCAGCTACCTTGGATAAGAGAGTTGGTAGACTCAGGCAGGAGGCAAAAAGTCCGCTGAACGGATGGCCAGCCGGTTCGGTTGAAACCGAACCAGAGGGAGTGCCCTCTGACGGGCGATACTTCCTCGGGCAAAAGGAGAGCCGACTCTGAGGAGTAGGTTCCAACAAAGAGAACTAGAAAATCAGCTGGTGTGGAGCCAAAACTTCCTCTCCAACCGCTGAAGAAATAGCTAAAGCAATAAAATTGTCCAGTCACTCTCCCTGTTCCGACCGAACTGGCACCATCAGGTAAGCGATCGATTCGATCCGGTTCCACCAGTTGAAGAGTATGATTTAGAGGAATTTTATGAACCAGAGGAGGGGAAGAGGAGTATGAGGAGAGTGAATGTGATTTTGAAAGTCTGGATGTGCCCATTGAACCGGACATCTCTCCAGACAGACCTTCAGAGTGTCTCTCTAGGCTTTCTGAGTCCCTTCTCATTTCATGTTTTATAAAAGTGGTTGAAACCTCCAGCTCCCTATGGAGGAAGCTGTGGATGATCAAGAAGAGCCTGATTTTGTAGAAATGATGGATATCCCAGAGTCTAGGAGACTGTCTATTCCTCTGCATAAATCTTTTGAAACAGACAGTAAAGATTTTAAAAGCTCCTCACATTATACCTCCTGTTGATAAAAGAATGGACAAAGAGGTATGCATTATCAGGCTCTGATACAGAGTTCCTTACACAACAATGCAGCCACGTGGGGTGGTGCAGGCTGCAGCCTGTGACAAGGCAAATGTTCCCTAGCCTCTCACGCCCCTGACAAGGACTCCAGAAAGATAGATGCCATGGCAAAAAACAGTACATGGCAGCATCCTAGGACTCAGACAGGCTAATTATATGGCTTATGTTGCTAGATATCAAAAATCCAGATGGGATACTGTTTTGGCTCTAGCAAAGCAGGTCTCTGGCCAGCTGGCAAGGAGCTGGAGCAGGTGGCCGCTGATGGTATTGCGGCATCTAAGGTGCAGTTCCATGCTGCAGTGGACTCTAATGATGTATCATCCAGAGTCATGGCTACATCTGTGGCTCTCTGTAGAATGGCTTGGCTCAGATGTACTAGCCTGTCACAGGATACCCAGACTAAGGCCATGGATTTCCCTGTTGTAGGCAACTCTCTGTTTGGGGAGCAAACAGAGAATTACATGAAGAAAATGGATGAATATAGGACCACCTATAGGGAGTGCAGAGGCCAAGGAAAGGCAAGTCACTCTCCAAGGCAGCCTCCCAGGGGCAGGCCTTTTCATAGGCCTTTTACCAAGCCCAGGCCTCCTCTTCAGCTTATGCCCGAGGGGGTTCTTTAGAGGGAGAGGCAGACAGGGTGCAAGCAGACCTGCTTCCACCCCACAGCCTAAAGCCCTGCCAAACAGGCACCCTGATGGGGTGCCCAGGGCTGTTTCTCCACTACCTGTAGGGGCAGGCTGGCTTACTTTGTCCAGGACTGGGAGTCTCTAACGTCAGACAAGTGGGTCCTGGAAGTAGTAAGCCAGGGACTGGTTCTCAGCTTCAAAAATTTCCAAAGATGAGAATCAGATCCTTTCCACCTGCAAATCCATCAGAGGCTCTTGCCGTGGAAGCAGAAGTCTCTACCCTCCTGGCTCTCAGAGCTGTGGAAAGGGTTCCACCCTATGCCAAGGCAAAGGATTGTACTCAGGTACTTCCTTAACCCAAAAAGACAGGAGAATGGCGGCCCATCCTGGATCTCAGGTATCTAAACAAGCACCTTTTAAAACCAAAATTCAAAATGGTGACTCTGGGAATTATTTTACCCTCTTTAAGGCCAGGGGACTGGCTAGTGTCCCTGGACCTCAAGGATGCTCTGTTTTCATGTTCTCATCAGAAGCTCCCATCGAAAGTACCTCAGATTGAACTGCCCTCAGGCCATTACCAATTCAGAGCAATGCCCTTACCCACATCTACCCCAAGTGTATTCACAAAATGCCTGGCAGTAGCAGTTGCCCATTTAAGAAGGCAGAAAATTGCCATTTTCCTTACCTGGACGACTGGCTCATAGTAGGCCAGTCCCCAGACCAAGTCAGGTTACATTTTCAAGTAACTCAGCAACTGCTAACTTCTCTAGGTTTCCTTCTCAATCTTCCAAAGTCAGTCCTAGAACCTGTCCAGCTTCTCACCTTCATAGGTGCAGAACTGAACACAAAAGAAGTCAGAGCCTTCCTTCCTCTGGAAAGAGCAAGGACCCTGATTTCTCTGGCTTCCTCCTTCACTCTGCAGGTCTCTCAACCAGCAAGGCATTTTCTACAGCTCCTGGGACACATGGCTGCTTCAACAGCAGTAGTGCAGGGAGCCAGATTTCAGATGAGGGACATCCAGTTCCATTTGAGAGCCTTTTGGGCTCAAAGAAGGGACCCTCTAACCAGATTAATTCCAGTGACTCGAACCTGATCCAGGCCCTTCGTGGTGGCAGGACCAGGGCAATTTGAGACAGGGGTCCCTTCACCCCTCAGTCTCACTCCAATCCTTACTACAGATGTATCCCTATTGGGGTGGGGAGCTCACATGGGCAACCTCACTACCCAGGGACTGTGGTCCCCTCAGGAATCTCTGCTCAACATCAATCTGTTGGAGCTCAGAGCAGTTTTCTAGCACTTCAAGCTTTTTCCAAATCTGTTCAGAACAAGGTTATTCAGGTCAGAACAGACAATACCACCACAGTGTGGTACATCAACTAACAAGGGGCACTTGGTCTCGTCCTTGTGCACGAAGCAATGAAGTTGTGGTCTCTGGCTTACTCCTGAACACCTCCTTGTAGAAGTTCACCTCCCAGGCAAGGACAATATCCTGGCAGATGCTCTCAGCAGGATTTCCCAGGGCCATCACGAATGGGCTCTGGATCCCTAGTTCTGGAGGTGGTATTTGCCAGATGGGCACACCCCAGATAGATCTTTTGCAGCCCCAGACAATCACCAACTTCCTTTTTGTTGCAGGCCCCAGTGTTGGGTTCAGTCCCCTGGATGCCTTCCTTCTCAGTTGGGAAGGGAAGTTTCTATGCCTTTCTTCCTCTCCTGTTCAAAGTGCTAGTCAAAATCAGATCTCAACCCTGCAAGATGATCCTGATTGCTCCAGACTTGGCTAGACAGCCCTGGTACCCATTCCTTATGTTCTCAGCAGTCCACCTTCCCTGTGTCTTCCAGGAATCACAATCTGTTATCCTGTGCTCAGGGGAGAGTTTGGTACCTGAACCTCAAATCTCTCAATCTCAAGGCCTGGCTCTTGAAGAGTTAGAGTTTGCTGACCTACACCTCTCCCAAGGTGTATTGGATATCCTGAAGGCTTCTAGGAAGCCTTCCACCAGGGCTACTTATAATTCCAAATGGAACAGATTTTCCATATGGTGCTCTGGAAAGCATATTTTCCCAGAATCTGCTGACTTACCCACAGTCATGAATTATATGGTCCATTTAAATACTTTAGGGCTGAGACCAGCTACCAAAAAGTGCACCTGGCAGCCATGTCTGCTTTCTTATCAGCAGGTAAACTCTCTTCTCTTTCAGCTCATCCTGTATTCTCCAAGTTTTCAAAGGGTTGCTTCACACAACCCCCATTCAGGATCCTGCCCTGCCTGGGATCTTAATATTTGCATTGCCCAGCTTATGCAACCCCTTTTGAGCCCTTGTCTTCAGCAGAGCTTAAGTACTTGACTTGGAAAACTGTGTTTTGGTAGCCATCACTTCTGCCAGGCGCGATAAGTGAGTTCAAGCATTGTCAGTGGAGCCGATTTTATCTCCTTCCACAGACATAAGGTAGTCCTCAGGACTAACAGAAAGTTCTTGCCTAAGGTGGTCTCAGATTTCCACCTTAATCAATCTGTGTCTCTCCTGTGTACTTCACTGACCATTCCTCCTCTGGTGAGAGGAGGTTGCACAGTTAGATGTCAAAAGATCCCTTAGCTACTACATAGATCATACCAAGGGTCACAGGTTTGACTCCTCCAACTGTTCCTCACTCATGGTGAGGTCGGCAAAGGAAACCTGCCACTAAAAGATCCATTGCAGGTGGATCGTCTCTTATATCAATTTTGCTATAAAAAACTGGGTAAGTTCCTCCCTCAGGCCTGAGGGCTCACTCTACCAGAGGTACAGCTGCATCTCTGGTTGCTGCCAGGGACATCCTATTCTAGAGATATGTCAAGCAGCTACCTGGAAAACAGTTCACACTTTACCAAGCATTACTCCCTGGACATCCAAGCTAGGAGTGATGCTCGATTTAGCACAGCTGTGCTTCAGAGCCTATTTCCTAAGTAGGTTCTGTCCCTCCTCCATGGAGGTACTGCTGTAGTCTGTATATCGCACTAATATAGCAAGACTTCATGTTGTTTGAAGAAAAATTACTCACCTTAGTAATGTTGTTTTTCTAATGGAGCCTTGCTATATTATGACCTCCCCGCCTGCCCCTCTCAGAACCTTACTTTTTGAGGATGTGGGTGGGCAGGGCAGTGTTGCCACCTTTTAGATGCCCACCTTGTTTTCACCCTCCTTTTCAGGGTGATCTGTGTTGTGTTTGTCATTATTTGGGTCTCTCCTGGCTTGAGTGTTCGTTGTGGCACCAAAAATGTGTTTAAATAATTAGTAGCCAGTTGGCTAGTGTAAGTTTACAGCTCCACACAGAGTCTTAGTGAGTTTTGCTCGTAAAGATCTGACAGTTTAAGTTTGAAGAACAACAGATAGAGTTTTCAACTGAGCTCGAGCTCTAAGTTCCATGCCTGGCATGGACTGTTAACTCTTTCACCTCCGGAGCAGTTGAAGGTTGGGACTCACTGCATATGTCATAATATAGCAAGACTCCATTAGAAGAAACAACATTACTAAGGTGAGTATTTTTTCTTCTCCACCGTTCCAGCCCAGGGATCTACACCAGCGGTATTGCGCTCCCTCTGGGTCTCTGGTTCTCTGCCTCATCCCCTTCAGGCTTGACCTCCCTGGACACCCTTTTGGCCTCGCGCCCTTACCGTGACCACCCGGACTTGGACTCTGCAGGATTTTGATTTCTGGGGAGACAAGTGTTCTACTCGCACAGATCTCTCTGTCTCTCTCTATCACAGAACATCAGGCCCACTTTGCAGCCTCGACAGGTTTTTGTGCTCTAGGCTAGGTCGGCTCCTAGTCTCAATGCCTGACATGGAGGAAACCAAGCAAGCCATTGCCCTGTCTGCACAGGGCCTGGAGCTAACAAGGCACCAAGCAAGGGCATCGTATGATGCCAGTGGTGGCATCCAGAGTGGTAGGGACAGCGATCTCCCTTTGGCAGATCTTATGGCTTCGCTTATCCCAGTTATCACCCTGGCCCGGCGTAGGGTGATTTACTCTGCATACCGGAGAACCCATCTTTTCTCCTGAAGGGTGAGATGGAGGCTTTCGGTGCCCTCCTTCCCCATTGGGGATCCCTGTCTCACCCAGACCAGTCCCAGACCTCCACAGGCCTGTAAGGGTTCTCCCTTCAGTGTTTCACCACTGGAGGCTAAGGGACCTAGTCGCTAGGGGTACTTCAGGGCCCCCCCTTGGGGGCTCGTACTCACCCACTAGTGATGAATGGTGAAGGTTGACACAGATAAGATATGAAAATTACATACCTACCGTAATTCTTGATCTTTCTGTGTATCTTCACTACTAAATCCACCCTCCTTCCCCTGTGGGCCTCAGTCTCTGGACTTCCTCCTACCCCTGAGTGTCTTTCTTTCTTCGCTCTCCTCTCCCTTGTGATTAGGTGGGAGGGAACTGTGGAGGCACACAGGAGTGAATCCTTGGGGGTTTATGGAGATTTGGGGGCCCTCTTTCTCTTCTCCCTTATTCTGGGAGTCTGGAAGCGGGGGGCCCCTCCCCCCAAGTATCTATTTATTTAGAGACTCATATTTTGAGCTCTTTTCCTTATGTCTTTGGCTGTTTTAAGTTTCTCATTTTGGGAGAGAGGGAGAGCTTGAGACACACCCTCAGACTGCACCTTCTGTTGTCTGGTCTTCTAGGCGAGGCTGCCTGCAACTTCTGCTTGCCTCCTGCAGCTGAGCTTTCTAGTCAAGGCTGGACTGTAGTCTTCTAAATATGTCAGTGTGCATTTCTTTCCTGGGGATGTGCTACTCTTTTTTCCCCCTCCCTTTCCTTACCTCTCCTCCTTTGCTCCTCCTTCCAGAGTTTGAGGCCCCTTCTCTCCAGTTTCCTGTTTTAATCTCTTCTTCTGTCCCTCAGTCGTTTATTTCTGCTTTTAGTTTATTATTCCCTTCCTTTTATCTATCCCTTAGGCTCTCTTACCTCAACCCACCCTCCTTCTTACACTTTCCTGTGTCAGAACTGGGGCTGGGCGGAGTCGTGACAGCTAACGGCCAACCTCGAGCGATCACATGGAACGCTGGCCTCAAGAGTGGTGCCGCCTGCGGCCGACTCGCATGATGAAAAAAAAAAAAGTCTCACTTGAGGGTCCCAGCTCCGTGTGCTATACCCACTAGTGATGAATGGGAACATACACAGAAAGATCAAGAATTACAGTAGGTATGTAATTTTCATATATTTCACCAACCTTTCCTTTAATATGGTCTCCATGAACTTGCCAACAATGGAGGTCAGACTGACTGCTCTGTAATTCCCTGGGTCATCCTGAAAAGCTACATGTGCTGTTCTCCATTCCTGCAGTACCATGCCTGACTCTAGTGAACTATTAAATAGGTCTGCCAGTGGCCCTGCCAGCTCCTCAGCTAGTTCCTTTAGTACTCTTGGATGTCCTCTGTCGGGCCTGGTGATTTGTCCACTTTCAATGCTAGCAACCCCTCCCTTACTCTATCACTACATCTTTGTTTCCCTCCTCCCCCGCTCCTCTTTTCCCCCTGAAGGCACTGGTCCATCCTTCTCCCGGTGAAGATGGAACAGAAGTATTTATCTAGTATCTCTGTTTTCCTGCAATATCCTCCATCTACTCAACCCCTTTCTTAAGCCTAACAGTCCCTTCTTTCTTGTCCCTTTTCTCACTTATATAGCAAAGAAATTCAAATTTTGCACTTACCCTCGGTGTCTGGGTGCCACATAAAACCGAGATCGAAGGGTTTATGTGGCGTAACACCTCAGGTGTGTGCAAAATTCTCATTACACACAACCCCATACTTTATTCTGTTTTTAATGCACACCCCAGAGTGTGCAGCAGAAAGCTGAAGGCCAAGTATCCTTACAACCCTGAAAGTGCATTCAAAACCTGCCTTACTATTAAGGTCTCTCCTCTGTTGCCAACAACTGTGGGCTGGATGCTGGGGTCACTTGAGGGAGGTATTAAAATTTGTGTAACACCAGGTTGTGTATTTGAGAAAGAATTGTGTCTCTGGAGTCAGAGGTTTCCAGTTCTTGGGTGACACAGTTGGTTATGCAGCAGAATGGTATTCAGAGTGGCCTGGGTTCAAATTCAGACCGAGCACTTTGTTGGTTCCATTTCTTTTATTAATTCATATACATGTAACCCCTGCAAATGAGGGTTCCCAAAAGACTTCAGGAGCTTGCTTGAATGCTCAAGCCTGAATGGTGTTTGCGTTTAAGCCATTTATCAGTGAGTGTTTTAGAGCCTCTGGTACTGTCTCTTTAAGAGCTGTCTGCTTGCAGACATAATTAGTTTATATGGGGGACTGTGTGTTCTCTGTTTGAGTACCACTCAAGCTGCTGTCAATTCACTCCATTTTTGCAGTCACTAGGAGTGCAAAGGAACCTATCTGAAAGATGTAACTGTTTGCCAGAAACCACTTAGATTAATAATGAAATTACAGTTTGTCTAACCTGCTTTCTTTGCAGTCAGAACAGTGTCTGTCTAGTTCCCCATTCTGGTTTTGTACTGCTGAACTGGACCAATCAGTGTGGGGTAAGCTAGCTCTAAAATGGTGCCTTGGACGAATCAGAACTTGGACTCATAATCTGAGCCAGCCACAAGAGGATTGTATGGGCAGTGACTCTGGGAGATGTAGTTTAGACTTGGTGCCTTTTTGGACCAACAGCAGCAGTCTATTGTGAGTGACAGCCAATCCAGTCAAGAACTGGGAGGAACTCAAAGGAAGTGCCAGTTTTGTCTGTTGGAGTTTTCAGTTTTAGCTTTGGCAGTGAAGGTGAAAGAAACCCTGTGCTCCTTCAGTGCACAGTTTTAATCAAAAAAACATGTGTAAGGTCCAGAGTTCCGGTCTGCAGCTTGTTAGGACTGAATCCGTCCTGTGAAGAGAATCAAAGGATATCTGAAGAGTAGAAACCAGGCTCACCCTGTAGAAGACTGGAGGAATTGCTGAAAATTGCACTCGGTCTGTCAGGAACTGAATCTGCTGTGTGTTCTCCGGGTATTGTGTAGTAATTGCGATCGGGATACAGATGCAGCCTGACTGGTATAGTGCTTTCTTTTGCCATATAAGTGTGTGAGGAGTTTCTTGGAGCTCAAGAGTAGCCCTGCTGACATTGAAGGACCCTATCTTGTTTGGAGGTCGTGAGTACTAATTCAGGGTCCTCCCTGTTGAATTGCCACATTAAATCCAAATGGAATTACAGTACTGCTGACTGTTTAATTTTCCTTTTCTCTGTGTGAAAGGCCCTACCAGCTGCCACGGTTTGGACTAGCCACTAGGGCTTGGGTACCCAGGGACAGTAACTGATAGGAATAGGCCTGTGCACAGAGCCATAGGTAGATGAGTAAAGTATAAGCTAATTAACCTGATTTCCCCTGTCCTTGTTATATTTCCCTAAATAAATCAGAGCTGCTTGTTTCAGCAAAGTTATACTGCCTGAGGTATTTGTCTATGTTAAAGTATTGTGCTGTGATTGTTGCACTGTATCTCATTTTACAGGAGGTCCCAGTGCCTGAACCAGCCCTGGGGGTAAGTGTATACTGTGAAGGTAATTCTGATATATTGTGTGGGCCACTAGTGGGAAGAAAGGGGTTGCAGTGTCCCAGAGGGCTGTGACCAAGTAAGTTTAACTATTGCAAACCCTGACCTCTGGGTGGAGGCACCCCCATTGGATCCAGGCCCCTCAACCTGTTAGTGGCAAATCAGGCAGGGGTAGTAGCCCCTGGGATAGCGCCATCTAGGGCTACATACACATATCACACCCTTGCTGAAAAATCCCAAAGTCACCTAAGGAAGCAGGCTCTTGTGACCTCCGCCAAAATCTGACTCTTCTGGATCCTAGCCTCTGGAGTCCCCATTCTATGTGTGGAAGGTTGTGGCCTCCACTAAAGAATGGGAACATTGTGGGGATGATACCTTGATGTTGGGTAATTGATGAGCATATAGCTGTAATGTAGTCCCCAAACTCAAGTATCTGTCCCAGCACTATCCCCATCCCAGTATATGCCAAGAACCACCACAGACTCCAGGTTATGCCCACAACATCTATCATACTTCAATTTTGCTTGCAAATTGCCTTTTCCTTGTTTTTGACTCACAGCTACTACACTCCAATATATACCTGCTCTTCCCTCTCCCTATGACTCTGGCACTTCTTATCTGTTGTCTATTTTCTCTGACAAATGCTGGCTGCTGCTTGTTACAATGCTACCCATGAATTGTATTGATCTGTACTTTGTTTGCAATGTCCACATTGTTGTAATGTCTGTCTTGATGTTCCCCATACTTTGTATTTCTCTGACGTGGAACCTTTGTACAAGAGCCAAGGCTCAAAGGTATTTGTAATCCTAGACTTGATAAATAAAATAAAAATAAAACATACCATAATCAGCTCACACCCCAGTAGCTGACTTAGTACTACTCTTAAATGAAATGTGGATTCATTCAGGAATTGGTGATGGTATCTTCCTGGACATAAGTCTCCACCACTCATTCACACTAGTGGGATTGGCGCGGAGCACTAAGACCCGTCGAGAACAACTTTTGCTGGAGGTCGGTAGCGAAGACGGCGCCCATGAGCAGCGGCTTCGGCCGGTAATGACCATCTGGCGAGCGACCCTCCAACGCCTCAGTTCCTTTTTCCCGCCGTCGAGTGCGCATCAGTGTGACGTCGCTCGCCTGTCAGAGTCAAACTAAACTAGCGCATAGTTTTCAGTTTGTTTTTGTAACATTATCACGATAGTAGTATCGCTAGTTTATTCTATTTTTCAGTAAAATTTTCTAATATTTAAATTTAACTTATTGAAGAAGTCTCGGCCTGCTGGACGGTCGACCATGAGCAGGTCAGGTGGCGGTAGGGAGACTTCGTTATGAAACTGTTCAGTCAGCGGGCTGAGTCCGGTCAGCCTCCTTCTCCTCAGCGGGGTTCGACTACGGTCAGTCGATGCCGGGGATAGGCGGTCCCCCGCGGCATAAAATAAGCAGTCGCATTCTCGCCCGTTGACCTCAACTCTTCTTGACCCACAGGTCAAAAGAAGGCATCACTAAATGCGCCCTCTGGTATGTCTCGCGTCGGCGGTCGGTTATAGTGTTGCTGATTGCGGTCTCCTTCTTGGATCGCCAACTTCCGATAATCGTCGTCCTCGACATCGAGCCTCCCGCCTATAGGTAGGGCTCCAGATGAGCAATTTCATCAGTGGGCGCTCTTATGGGCGAAGGGCTGGGAGGTTGGTTCTTCTGCCTTGCTCGGTTACCTCGGGCCCTCGGGCTCCTCGGCGATCAGGTAGGCGGTTGGACCTTCCTAGTCGCGTGGCGCCTTCTTCGGTGCTGACGACTCCGTGCTAGGTGTTTCCCCCTCACATGGCTGCGGCGCAGAGGCCTCACCGATGCCCTTATCTCCTGGTTTTTTTTCCTTCTCTTGCTTTCCAGGTTCCGGGGCTTTCCGGCACCTTCTGCAGGGTCTGTGGCCTTGTCGGGCCTACCGTTTTAAGGGGCCGCCCGGGCTAGCGGCGCGCGTGGTCTCGGCGCCGTTGGCGGCGCGCGTGGTCGCGGCGCGCCCGGTATTACGTTAGATCGGCGGCGTCATCTGTGGCGCCGTTGGCGGCGTCGTCAGCGGCACCGTTAGCCCAGCGTCGGCGCGCCGTGTAACGACATTGTCCTGGCGCCCGCGAGCATTTGAGCGTGCCTCTTGACGCCCGTCGCCTCCTAATGCCGTCTTCAGCCCGTTTTGCCGTCTCGGCGCCCGGCGCCATAGGGACTCTCCTTGTTTTCTGCCATTTCCTCCTCTCTAGTTTCCTCCTTTCCTGTCCAAACAGTCCTTTCTGGACCATCAGGAGATGATGTTGAGCCTGAACCAGACCTTGGTTGGGTGATGAAGTGGAGAAACAGGATCTTTCTTTACTACAGAGCCTGTGGTCGAGACCTGTCCTTTAAGTCTCTGTTGAAGAACCTGGGATCACTCTTTCTCTCAGACTACAGACATCGATCCTGGGAAGATATTAAGACTCCAGTATCTTCATGCCGGAGATCCCTCTGATTTGACTCCTCCGATTCAGCCTTCCTCGAGGCAGCTGTCTCAAATGGTATGGAATAACCCTGCTCTTATTCCCTCAGTGGCTAAATCCATTGATAAAGTATTCAGCTCCCAAGGATCGTCCCATTTTGGCATCCCAAGCCTTTGTGGATCTATTGTAGTCCTGGCAGAGAATGACAAAGGTCGTTTCTTCCTCAAACTACTGCAGCTCGACCTATTAACAAGAGTCTAGTAAGATTGATACATTAGGTAAGAGAGTCTTTGCTGCCTCCACTCTAAGTATCGTGTGCCAGTTATCAAGGCTATTTTTTCTCAGTATGAGTATATCCTGTGGCACTCTATGAAAAGATGGTTGAGCTCTTCAGATTGATTCCAAGTCAGAGCTTCTTCTGACCGTTATTAGAGGTATTGTTAATAACCAACAGGTCAAAGCCGCCATGAACTTTCGACACTGCTAAGCTCAGCAGCAGCGAGTTGTACTCGGCGCCATTCCTGGCTGCGTACTTCTGGCTTCGAATGATGCTCAGCAGCAGGTGATGGCGCTGCCTTTGATGGCTCCTTTCTTTTGGCCCTCAGGTGGAGCAAGCCTTAGAGGCCACTCAGAAGACTAGATCGGCCATTAAGTTGGCCAGACCTCCGCCTGCCCCTCTAGGGGGCATGTGAACAGCGTCAGTTTCATGAGTACGTCAGTCCTTTGAGGCAGAGGCAGGGAAGCTTCCATAAAAGCCAACCTGCCCAACCTCAAAAGAGGCAGCCAGAAAGCGCAGGGACCTAAAGCTCCCAGCGCTACTTGTAGTCGTGGCCCAAGTTCCATCACTCTGCCCGAGTGGAACTTTCTCCTCGGTGGAGGTGAGTCTGATGTACTTCTACAACCAGTGAAGTCCATAACCTCAGACAAATGGGTCCCCCCGGATAATTCGAGGTTATTCTCTCAATTTCTTGGAAACCCCCGAACTGTCTCCCATCCTGACGACAACCCAGGTTGTCGGCCTCTCAATCGAGACCTCCTCACATGAGATCCAGGGCCTTCTGAACAACAGGACAATAGAACTGGTGCCCCGCATCTGGAAACACAGGGTTCTACTCCCATTACTTTCTGGTTCCAAAGAAATCTGGGGGATCGCCCCATTCTAGACCTCAGAAAGTTAAACAAATTCCTCCCCAGGGAGAAATTCAAGATGATTTCCCTAGGTGCCCTGTTACCCTTGCATGCATCCACGACTGGCTGGCCTCTCTGGATATGCAGGATGCTTACCAGCATATCCCGTCCACCCGACCCACCGCAAATTCCTCAGGTTTGTAGCTTTGAGTCCAGCATTTATCAGTTCAGAGTCCTGCCTTTGGGCTATCCTCGGCTCCAGTTTTTACAAAGTGTTGTGCAGTTCGGCATCTCAGGAAATGTCGACTCCAGTGTTTCCCTACCTGGACGATTGGCTTCTAGCAAGCCCTTCCGGCCAAGGGACTTTGGAAGCCGTGCAAGCGACTTCTCGTCTTCTCACGTCCATGGGAGTTCTGCTGAATTTGAAAAATCTCAACTGCAACCCTCCCAGAGGCTCCTTTCAGGGCGCTTCTAGACACCTCTTCAGCGGCTTTCCTTCCAGAGGACAGAAGACTCGACATCCTTCAGTATGGCCTGTTACATCAGGAGAACCAATCGATTACAGCTCTCTCGATGCAACGATGTTGGGTCTCATGGCGTCCTCGGTCTTCACTGTCCCTCTGGCCCGACTGCACATGAGAACCACCCAATGGATGCTCTCACTCAGTGGTCCCGACCTCTCACCCCAGTCTTATCCCATCAAGGTGGCGGAGCCCTTGAGTCTCTCACCTGGTGGTCTCAAGAGAGCAATCTCCTGGAAGGATTCCCCTTTGCTCCCCGGATCATCAGATCTCCATCACCACAGATGCATCGCTAATGGGATGGGAGCTCACTGTCTCCCTCCACACTCAAGGTGTATGGACTCAGTTGAAACTCATCTCCACATAATGTCCTGGAGATGAGGCGGTCCTTTATGCAATCCGAGCTCTGAAGGATGTCCTTTGTCACAGAACATTCTCCTTCAAGCGGACAACAAAGCAGTGATGTATTACATCAACAAGCAAGGCGGTGCTCATTCTTATCCCTTTGCAGGAAGCAATGAGGTGTGGGAGTGGTGCTTGGAGCACAAGTCTCTGATTCAAGCGGTTTATCTGCCAGGTATACAAAGCGACCTAGCAGATCACCTCAGCAGAGCGAGGCAGACCCTCACAGTGGTCTCTGATCCAGCCGTAGCTCTGGTCCCTGTTCAAAGTGGGGACTCCAGACCTGGACCTTTTGCATCCCCACTCAACAAAACTGCCTCTCTTCTGCTCCAGAAATCCAGGGCCTGGCATTTTCTGTCAGGATCGTTCAGAGGCTGCGGTGGACAAAGCGCTTTCTTTACGCCTTTCCACCACTTCCTCAATCAGAGTACTCCTCAAGTTCGAGTCTCAGGGGACCAAGATGATTCTCATTGCTCCTTCCTGGCCTCGCAACTATAGTTTCCTCTACTCAACAGTATGTTGGCAGCCTCTCCGAGACCACTTCCTTTACAAATCAGTTTTTTGACTCAGGGTTGTTGGTCCATCCCAACCTGAAATCACTTCACCTTCATGCTTGGCTCCTGAAGAGATAAAGTGAATCGGTTCAACGTCTCGTAGAGTCTCAGACATCCTTCTGGCTGCTCGGAAGCCAGCCACCCAAACGTCCGCTTCCAAATGAAGCGTTTTCTCTCTGGTGTGCAAAATCCTCTTGGAATCCCTTTTCCTGTCCTCCTGGCAAGGTTCTGGAGTATCTTTTGGACCTATCAAACTTAGGTCTTCAGTACTCCACAGTTAAAGTTCACCTTAGTGCCATCTCAGCGTTCCATGAGCCGGTTTCTTCCTTAACTCTGGCTCAGTTACCTATGGTGAAGATTTCTTAAGAGTTCTCCATACCAGACCCCTGTTAGCGTCCAGTTGCAGCCTGGGACATTAACCTGGTGCTGGACATGCTCACTCGGAAGCCTTTCAGACCCTTAGCTACCTGTGAGCTAAAATTTCTTACCTGGAAGACTCGCCTTCCTGGTGGCCATTACCTCAGCCATAGGTCTCTGAGATACATGCCCTGATTACCGGACCCTCCATAACTGTATTCCATAAGGACAAGGTAGTTCTCCGTACTTATCCTAAATTTCTTCCCAAGGTTGTGTCAAATTCCATCTGAACCAACCTCTGGTACTCCAGCTTACCTCGCTAATTTCCAAAATGAAGGAGCGAGCTCTTCATTCCTTGGATGTTAAGAGAGCCTTGCGGTTCTATTTAGATAGAACCAAGGATGTTCATAGACTCAGCAATTATTCGTTTCTTTCAGCGACACCGGCTGGGTCAACCTAGCGCTAATTAGATGCATCTCTTCATGGTTAGTGGCATGCCTTACGTCATTGCTATTCCATGGCTCAAGTTAAATTAGAAGGTAGAGTGTCACGCTCACTCTACTACTAGGAACGATGCAGCAGCATCCCTAGCGAAGTCGTAATGTTCAGTGCAGATATATACAGCGCCACCTGGAGCTCAGTGCATACTTAATCACTATGCACTGATGTTCATGCCAGGCGACATTCCGCATTCGTGAACTATCCTTAATGAGCCCTATCTTGAGCCAGCGTGAGCTCTGGCTCTCCTGCCGCCCTTTTGGGGATTATCAGCTTGGTACTCTCCACTAGTGTGAATGAGTGGTGGAGACTTATGTCCAGGAAGATAGGAAAAGTGCATTACCTACGTAATTCTTGATCTTCTTGGACGAGTCTCCACCCTCTACACGCCCACCCTCCATCCCCGAGCTCACCGCTGTATTGGTCTTCACCCTCAAATCTTTAGGCCGTGAGGACTTCTTTCTGACCCTTCTTACACGGGTCACTCACGGACTATCTTATGTCCGTTTTTAATGTTAGTTTACTCTTTACGTTAATTCGCTGCACCTCCTTGGTAAAAGGTACTGAGGCGGTTGGAGGGTCGTCACGAGATGGTCATTACTCGCTGAGAGCACGCTGCTGGCCGCGCCGTCTCATGGGCGTCAGTCTCGGCCGACCCTCCAGCAAAAGTTTGCTCCCGATGGGTCTGGTGCTCCGGCGCCAATCCACTAGTGTAAATGAGTGGTGGAGACTCGTCCAAGAAGATCAAGAATTACGGTAGGCACGTAATTTTCCTATTTGGTAGCTGTGTAACAACTACTGGGGTTGTAGTGGTGGCGGTGGTGGTGGAGCAGTTATTGGTATGTGGGTGATTACACAGATACAGTGTGTGACAGATAGAAGGACGAAGGTAGTTTTCTAATCTGGTACCCTGGTGTAGGGTTATTAAGGAGCAGAAACAATGGTGTGTAGGCTATGGATAATACATTGATCGGTAGTTGCAGGGCAGATATTAGGGTGTGTGGTATAGTCGTTAGAATAATATTGGATAGTTTTGAAGCTGGTATCAGAATGTGGGTATTTGTGGGGCAGATACTTTGATTTGGGATGATTACTGTACTAGTGTAACCCCCATCAGCCACTTCTTTAAATAGTAAGCACACCTCCCATCCTATTTCTGTCTAGGGAAAAGAGAGATGGAGGTACAAAGATAAAACACAGTGTCTACAAGACACAAACAGACATTACCAAACCCAGGTCCTGAGGAGAGAACTTTGCTAGGGCTATGCTAGGTTTGCACTTCTGGAGGGTACCCAGTAATTCCACATGATGCAGTAACTAGATTATTCATATCAGGCTGGGATTCTAGAGTGTGGCTTTATTCCAAAAAGTTGATACACAAAGCAAAGATGCTCCCCCAAGGGTTTACACTGGAGCACAAGGCAAATACTGAACACAACATCTGTACACTGACTGAAACTCTGACTTCCCATAATCAACACACATCCTCACAGACCCATTCTTCTTACGCACAACCACAATGGGAGAGGCGTATGGGCTCCTGTATTCTTGTATCACGCCAGCAGTGAGCATTTCCTGCAGGTGTCTTCTCACATCATCTATGTCTGCTGGGGCTAATGCATCAGGACCGCTCTTGAAATGGCCTTTCACCGTGCACGTATGTGATGCTCTGCACCCTAGACACATCCCACATCCCATTCCTTCAACGAAAACAATTGCTCTCTCTGGGCTAGTCTCTTGTTAATTCTAGCCTTCCTTTCAGCTGGCAATGGGAGTCACCAAAGTCAAACAAGTCTGGGGTAATGCTTTTCTTTTCACCAGGGGGCTTGTTGCTGGGCAATACTGCAGTGTCTGCGCGAGTGTACCGTAGCTAGTGTGCACCCTCTGTTCACCCGGATCTCCGATCTGACACATTGTGATTCAAACAACATGAAGTCTTGCTATATTATGACATATGCAGAGAGTCACAACCTTGAACTGCTCCAGAGGTGAAAGAGTTAACTTTCCATGCCAGGCATGGAACTTTGAGCTCGAGCTCGGTTGAAAACTCTGTCTGTTGTTCTTCAAACTCAAACTGACAGATTCTTTACTCTACTCACTGAACAGTCGCTCCAGAGAGTTCTCCTTCTGCTCGGTTCATTTTGTCGGTTAAAGTATTAATTTTTGTTTTTAACCGAATTTAAACGCAACCGGTCAGTTCAAGCTCTGTCTGTGGTATTTGTAAGTACTAGATAGGTTTTACATTTACTTTCTGTGTGGAACTTGTAAACGGTTTTATCGGTTCGGTTTGAACCAATCAGGTTGTTTTAAATACATTATCTGTCTTTTAGAATTGCGGTTCCTGGTTCTTATTGGTTCTAAAAAACGGATTTCATTACGTTTTTCCACGATATAATAGCAGTTGGGAACCGAGTCTAAGAGTTTTCTTGGCGGATTGCCATAACATAGAAACATAACATAGAAACATAGAATTTGACGGCAGATAAGGACCGCTTGGCCCACCCAGTCTGCCTATTTCCCTACCTACTGGATAAGCTGCAGATCCTAGTTAACCAGCAGCCTACTCCTTCTTACCCCCACCCCCAGAATGCCTTATGACGCTGTCCCATGCATGCTTGAATTCCACCACTGATTTTGACTCCACAACCTCCTCCGGAAGGCCGTTCCATGCATCCACAACCCTCTCTGTGAAAAAATACTTCCTTAAATTACCTCTGAGCCCCCCTGTCTTCAAATTGTGCCCTCTTGTTCTTGCACACTCTTTTTTGAAAGATGCTACCCTCTTGGTCTTTGTTGATTCCCTTGAGGTACTTGAAAGTTTCTATCATGTCCCCCTCTCCCTCCTTTCCTTGAGGCTATACATATTAAGCTCCTTAAGTCGCTCTTCTATGTCTTCCGGTGCAGACCCTGCACCATTTTAGTTGCCCTCCTCTGGACAGCTTCCATCCTGTCTATGTCTTTGCGGAGATTGGGTCTCCAGAACATCACACAGTACTCAGATGGGGTCTCACCAGCTGTCTGTACAGAGGGATAATAACTTCCTGTTTTCTACTGATGCCTCTCCCTATGCATCCCAGTATCCCCCAGCCCTCCTTGCTGCCCTCTCACATTGCTTGCCCACCTCTAGGTCATCTGATATGACTACCCCCAGGTCCCTTTCCATTTTGTTGTTGTTAGTATCTCACCCCCATTGTGTACTCTTCCCTGGGTTTTGTTTCCCAGGTGCATTACCTTGCACTTCTTAGCATTGAATCTAAGCTGCCATACATTTGACCATTCCTCTAACCTTGTCAAGTCCCTTCTCATCCTTTCTACCCCACCCTGTGCATCAACTCTGTTGCAGATCTTAGTGTCATCTGCAAAGAGACATACTTTCCTTCCAGTCCTTCCATAGTGTTGCTTATGAAGACATTGAAGAGGACCGGTCCTAATACTAACCCGACGGTACCCCACTAGTAACCCTCCTTTCTTCTGAGTGGACTCCATTTACTATTACTCTCTGTGTCCTATTCTCCAGCCAATTCTTTACCCAGGCTGTCATCTTGGGACCCACTCCCAGGCTGGCTAACTTGTATATTAATCTTTTGTGTGGGACTGTGTCAAATGCCTTGCTAAAGTCTAGATAGTCCATGTCCACAGCCCCTCCCTGATCTACTACTTTGGTCACCCAGTCAAAGAAATCTATCAGATTTGTCTGGCATGACCTTCATAAACGGGCAAGTATTTGGTTAGGCTGGCACTATGTCTGAGAAACCCAAAAGAAAAACCGGCCCACTGGGTTTCAACACTGCAGTGTCTGTGGGGAGGTCTTTGCTAAGGCTGACCCCAACTAGCTGTGTTTATTGTCTGGGGTTTGACCACCTCAATGCAGACTGCCAAATTTGTAAAATGTTCCTGCAGCTACCCTGGAGAAAAGAGTTGGTAGGCTCAGGAAAGAGAGGCCAAAAGTCCGCTGAACTGGATGGGCAGCCCGTTCGTTGAAACCAAACTGGAGAGTGCCTCTGACTAGGGTGAGACTTCTTGGGCAAAGGATTGCCGACTCTGAGAAGTCGGTTCCAGCAAAGAACTAGAAAATCAGCTGGTGTGGAGCCAAAACTTCCTCTCCAACCACTGAAGAAATAGCCAAAGCGATTAAAATTGTCCAGTTGCTTCCCCGGTTCAACCGAACCGCACCATCAGGTAGGTGACGGTTCAGTCGGGTTCCACTGGTTCAAGAGTATGATTTAGAGGAATTTTATGAACCGGAGGAGGGGGAAGAGGAGTATGAGGAGAGTAAATGTGGATTTGAAAGTCTGGATGTTCCCATTGAACCGGACATCTCCTCAGACAGACCTTCAGGAGTGTCTCCCCAGGCTTTCTGAGTTCCCTTCTCATTTTATGTTTTATAAAAAGTGGCTGAAACCCTGCAGCTCCCTATGGAGGAACCTGTGGATGATCAAGAAATGCCTGACTATGTAGAAATGATGGATATCCCAGAGTCTAGGAGACTGTCTATTCCTTTGCATAAATCTTTTGGGAAACAGACAGTAAAAATCCTAAAACTCCTCACACTATACCTCCTGTGGATAAAAGAATGGACAAGAGGTACACATTGTCAGGCTCTGATATGGAGTTCCTTACACAACAATGCAGCCATGTTAGTAGTGCAGGCTGCAGCCTGTGACAAGGCAAATATTCCCTTGGCCTCACACCCTCTGACAAGGACTCCAGGAGGACTGATGCCATGGCAAAGAAACAATACATGGCAGCATCCTTGGGACTCAGACAGGCAAATTATATGGCTTATGTTGCTAGATACCAGAAATCCAGATGGGACACTGTTATGGCTCTAGAAAACAGGTCCCTGGCCAGTTGCCATGAGCTGGAGCAGGTGGCTGCTGATGGTATTGAGGCATCTAAGGTGCAATTTCATGCTGCAGTGGACTCTAATGATGTGTCATCAAGAGTCATGGCTACATCTGTGGCTCTCTGCAGAATGGCTTGCTCAGATGTACTAGCCTGTCACAGGATACCCAGACTAAGGCCATGGATTTCCCGTTGTGGGTAACTCTCTGTTTGGGGAGCAGACAGAGAATTACATGAAGAAAATGGATGAGTATAGGACCACCTATAGGAGTGCACAGGCCAAGGAAAGGCAGGCCACTCCTCAAAGGAAGCCTTCCAGGGGCAGGGGCAGGCCTTTTCATGAGACCTTTTACCAAACCCAGGCCTCCTCTTCAGCTTATGCCCAGGGCGTTCTTTAGAGGGAGAGGCAGACGGGGTACAAGCAGACCTGCTTCCACTCCTCAGCCTAAAGCCCCTGCCAAGCAGGCACCCTGATGGGGTGGCCAGGGTCAATTCTCCACTACTGGGGGGCAGGCTGGCTTACTTTGTCCAGGACTGGAAGTCTCTAACATCAGACAAGTGGGTCCTGGAGTAGTAAGCCAGGGACTGGTTCTCAGCTTCAAAAATTTCCAAAGGTGAGAGCCAGATCCTTTCCACCTGCAAATCCATCAGAGGCTCTTGCCCTAGAGGTAGATGTTTCTACCCTCCTGGCTCTGAGAGCTGTGGAAAGGGTTCCACCCACACCAGGGCAAAGGATTGTACCCAGGTACTTCCTTACCCCAAAAAAGACAGGAGAATGGTGGCCCATCCTGGATCTCAGGTATCTAAACAAGCACCTTTTAAAACCAAAATTCAAAATGGTGACTCTGGGAATTATTTTACCTCTTTAAGGCCAGGGGACTGGCTAGTGTCCCTGGACCTCAAGGATCCCTACTTCTATGTTCTCACTGAAGCTCCCATCGAAAGTACCTCAGATTCGAACTGCCCTCAGGCCATTACCAGTTCAGAGCAATGCCCTTCGTCCTCACCTCTGCCCCAAGTGTATTCACAAAATGCCTGGCAGTAGCAGTTGCTCACTTAAGAAGGCAAAATTGCCATCTTTTGTTACCTGGACAATTAGCTCATAGGCCAGTCTCCAGATCAAGTCAGATTACATCTTCAGGTAACTCAGCAACTGCTTACTTCTCTAGGTTTCCTTCTCAATCTTCCCAAGTCAGTCCTAGAGCCTGTCCAGCTTCTCACCTTTATAGGTGCAGAACTGAACACAAAAGAAGCCAGAGCCTTCCTTCCTCTAGAAAGAGCAAGGACCCTGATCTCTGGCCTCCTCTTTCACCCTACAGGTCTCGACCAGCAAGGCATTTTCTTTAGCTCCTGGGACACATGGCTGCTTCAACAGCAGTAGTGCAGGGAGCCAGATTTCAGATGAGGGACATCCAGTTCCATTTGAGAGCCTTTTGGTCTCAAAGGAGAGACCCTCTAACCAAATTGATCCCAGTGACTCGAACCCTGATCCAAGCCTTCAATGGTGGCAGGACCAGAGCAATCTGAGACAGGGGTCCCTTACCCTCAGTCTCACTCCTAATCCTTACTACAGATGCATACCTCTTGGGGTGGGAGCTCACATGGGCGACCTCACCTACCCAGGGATTGTGGTCCCTCAGGAATCTCTGCTCCACATCAATCTGTTGGAACTCAGAGCAGTTTTTCTAGCACTTCAAGCTTTTTCCAAATTTGTTCAGAACAAAGTTATTCAGGTCAGAACAGACAATACCACCACAATGTGGTACATCATCAAGCAAGGGGCACTCGGTCTACAGCCTTGTGCACCGAAGCAATGAAATTGTGTTCTCTGGCTAACTCTCTGAACACCTGCCTTATGGCAGTTCACCTCCCAGGCAAGGACAATGTCCTGGCAGATGCTCTCAGCAGGATTTCCTAGGGCCATCACGAATGGTCATTGGATCCCTAGAGACAAGCATGACTTTATTCTGTGTCCCTATGTTTAATCTGAGGTTCATAATTTGGGCCTATTTTGTTTTAAGACTTCTATTAAGACTTTGATTTTTACTGTATTCTCCTGTGCCATCCACACAGCCCGGTTTGTGCCTGAAAACAGTCCTTGCAGTGCACCTACCCGATCAACAAATAAATAAATCAATAAATAAAGGCTATCCCAGGAGGTAGCTCAAAATATGATTTGGTGTAAAATGTTGCTATTATTGTTCCCTTGCGCTCATGAGGTCACTTCACTCAACCACTTGTTTTTTTATTAATTTATTTAGATTTTGGATAACAGCTTTGAGCCAAGGCTCTTTTACAAAGGTTCCACGTCAGTCATTAGATACAACATAGCGGCAATGTACATAGAATGAGACAACACAGAAGCAAAATACATACATCGAGACTAAGACAACTTTAGCAGCTAGAGGCTTTGTCCGGCACAAGGAGCTAAGACTACTTACTCAAGATAAACAGAACTAAATGTACTTTTAAAGGGCCTCACTTTCTGCCCAACAAAACCACTGGATAAAATACAGTTTTGTGGTGAACTGGAGGAATACTTCCATAGATTGAGACTTAAAGAATTCTTTCATGGCAAGGAAGAAATCACTGGTAGCGAAGACATTGCAAACAGCAATAATTTAATGGATAAGAAAAATAAATCTGCATTTACCCCCTCAAGTGGGCGTAACAAAAAACTAGACAATTACATTGTTTCCAACAACAAGTCAGTGGTCAGATCCTTACTAGGCAAAAACAGGCCCATTATAACCTTTCTCCACTGGAACGGAGAGCTATAAGAACACAGAAATCAAACCACAACATTGTCATCAAAAAAGCTGATAAAGGCTCTGCAGTGGTGATTTTAAACAGAGAGGATTATATTAATGAAGCTAACAGACAGCTAACAGATCTTACATACTACAGAGAACTAGACAGTGACTCCACTACAAGATATAAAGATGAACTACGTGGCTTAATTAGAACTTTTCCAGACCAATTCTGAGAATAACTAACTGACCTCATCCCTGCTGAACCCAGGCCAGGGACATTCTACATGCTGCCTAAAATGCATAAACCTGGCAATCTGGGAAGACCCATAGTCTCTGGTAATGGTACCTTGACTGAGGGGATCTCAGGGTTTGTATAGACCATTCTGAAACCGCTGATTATGGAAAGAGACAGTTAACATCCAGGACACTATGCACTTTTAGCGTGTACTTTCTGGTTATAAGGATTTACCACATGATGCCATTTTAGTGACAATGGATGTAACATCCCTCTACACTAATATTCCACACACAGATGGCATTGCAGCATGCCTTAAATACATACATGAGAAAGGACTGGAACAAAACATCAACCCTGAAGTGGTAGGGGAACTTGTTGAATTAATTTTGACACAGAACAACTTCAACTTCAATGGTAAACATTATGTTCAAACTATGGGCAAAGCAATGGGCACAAAATGGCTCCACAGTATACTAACCTCTTTATGGCTGACTTGGAGGAAGATTTTTAAGGCAGTGTCCTCACAAACCACTAGCTTATTTCCGTTACATTGATGATTTGTTTATCATCTGGACGGAGGCACAGATGCACTCAAAGATTTTCATCACAAACTTAGTAATCTCCACCTACCATAAAGTTTACCCTGGAGTATTCTACCACCAATGTTAACTTTCTGGACATCACAGTCACCATTAAGGATGGAACCTTACATACATGTTTTACAGGAAGCCAACAGACAGACAAGGATACCTGCACAAAAAGTAATCACCCAAGTCATACAAAAAAATCTGTCATGTACAGTCAAGCACTCCGATGTCACCATATTTGTTCAAATGAGGATGACAGATATACACATTGGCTATGTTGAAAAGAACCTTTATTGAGCAGGGACACTCTTCCAGGAAATTGGCATGATAACAGAATGGGCAGCATGCAAGTACCAAGACAACAACTACTTCAATATAAAGAAAAGATAGCTACAAACAGAATACCCATAGTAGTCACATATCATCCAGACCTTGAACATCTGTGCAAGATTATTAAAGACCTCCACCCAATATGTAGTGAGGATGGAACCCTTAATTGTATTTTTAAGGAACTCCCACTACTATCTTTTAAACAACCACCAAATTTAGCCAGCCTAGTTATTAGGAGCAAACTTTCACCAGAACAGAATACCATGTCACACAATAGTACACGACCCTTCAATCAACACCCCTGTAAGACTTGTGTGCTCATTTTCACCTTGGACTGTGTGGTTACATCACAAAACAGACAATTCCAGGTGCACGGGAGTTATACATGCACATCACGACATGTTGTTTATTTCATTCAGTGCAAGAGATGTCCACAAACAGGTTATGTTGGAGAGACAAAGCAACAGCTCTGCACTAGGATGAACTTGCACAGACATACTATTACAGCAAAGAAGACTGAAAAACCAGTGGGGCACCACTTCTCCCAGGCTGACCACTCAATCTCAGATATGTCAGTAATGCCCTTAAAAGGAAATCTCGAAAACACACAACAGAAACGAGCTTTTGAGATTAAACTTATTTTACATCTCAATATGATAGCAGATGGGGTGAACATTGATCTTGATTTTATGGGACACTACAGAAATTGACATCCACAGACCTCTTCTTCTTCAGACTGGCGTATTATAGGACTTCAGCATGTGTGGGATGTGGGTGCTTGTGTGTATGTATGTGTGTGGGTATGTGTTGTGAGGTACGTGATATAACAGGTGTGGGGCTTGCTATCACATTGAGGTAGGCCTCTATTTAGATACATGGAGTTACAGTGTGTTACTATTCTTACTTCACACACATAATGAATATTAATTCCTCCTTACTTTTTATTTTGCCGGGGAATGGGGTTTATTCCATTGCACCATATTCAGATTACCTAGCCTACTACTGTACATACAGGAGTGTTATCATAGACTGTCACATATTTTTTTAACTCTGTACATATTGGGGGTGCGTGATCTCACTTGCATGGGAGTCCAGGAAAGATCTTTTTACATTAGGCTAATATTGTGGTAATTTGTGGAAATGTAGGTATGTTAGACCTCTGGTCTTACACACATACTTTATATTTACTTCTAGTTACCTTATCCTGGGGAGGGTGGCAGTTTTATTTCATTGTACTTCTATCCAGAAGCATTGGAGATGTTACTATGCAGATAGTAGTATGGTTAAATAGTGTCACATTTTTGCTCTGTAGGTATTAGGAGACATGAGCCCTTTTACTTAGGATTTCATGACAAGTTGAATTCCTTTGGAGAACAATTGCAGTGACTGATGTGAATAAAGGTTCACTAGGGGAGTGTGTGTGTGTGTGTGTGTGTGTGTGTGTGTGTGGGGGGGAGAGAGAGAGAGAGAGCATCTCCTTAAAGCTAGGTATCCCCCCTCCACCACCACATTATGGTGATGTGGGGTGGGGAAGGTGTATTGTTTGTGTGAAGAGGAGGAGAGAAATTACATTTTTATCTCTTTTTCAGATTCCTTAGACACTTCTGGTACATCAAGTTGTTACATTCTCAGTGTATATTGACATCAGTACATATCAGGCTACATGGTCTTAATTCCTTGATGGTCCTCGACTAGAGTTTTTTGTTTGACACTAATACTGTCAACTAATATTTAAATTATGATTTATAAAATCATGTCACTACATTAGAGGTTTTGAAATTTATGGGGCATGATATCTAGCTTGAGAGTACAGCTGGGTGACAGGTCCAGTTAGGTATTACACATCATGCAGTGTGCACTGATGTTTTAAGATCAACTTTGCTGGTAATTTCTTGTCTATAATGCAGGCATTGAAACTTCTTGGAGTGCAAAGACAATCTTAGTATATGTCTTTAATCTGGGTGGGGGTTGCTTTTGAGTAATCCCATCCTTATACAAACTGTGACACTCATAGCTTGATTTAAGAGCGATATGCTCCAGCAGTGTTATCTTATGTCAATTAAATTTATATGCAGTAGGATTTCTTTGTATGTGTGTTCCACCAAGCACCTTTGACCTGGGGACCCTGCTGGCTGAAGGCAGTATGATACTGTTAAACTTCACTGACATCATCTTCTGTATTTTTAAATGAGTATTTTAAACCAATGTTTTTTTCTGTTTTTTCTGCATGATCTAGCTGTTATAAGTATTGTATTTTCTAAACAATTGCCATTAGCTTCTGAAGAAGGACTGGTTGGTCAGAAAGCTAGAGCACTTTGTTCTTGTTGTTACATCTATGTTGGTCCATTAAAAGGTATCAAATCATTTGCTTCTGGATCAAGATAAACAGGGAACAATTAGGTTGATGAGAAAAGGAGACCAAGTAGATAACTGGAGTAGAAGCAGAGGAGATAAGAAAAGATATCGCAGGGTGGAGAAAAGAGGAATGTTGAGAAAGACAGGGTGGAGGGAGAGTGAGGGAGTCCTAGGATGAGAAGGGTGAAGGAGTGGGTGGGACATGTAGATTGTTCGTATGTGGATAGGATTTGTGACAGCAGGCTAGCGTCAGCAGTCACAGGAGGCCATAGTGATGAGGTGCTGGTGAAGATCTCACTTGAAAGAGCCCAGAGATGTTTTGTTAGCAACATTTGGAGGAAGAGTTGTACACACTGGGGCTCTAGATATGAAAGGCGTTGCCCATGTGAGGTCCATCTGTGGGGGACGGAGAAGGAAAGAGAGGTCGAGCTTCTGGTATGGCATGAGCTACCATGAGGGGTCAGCAAGGTCGAAACTCCAGGGGTAGTAAGTTCAGCGTGGCCTTTTGGCTATGATGCAGGTTTGGTACCAGAGCCTGCCAGATAGTTGTGAGACAGTTAGATTGTTCATAGAGATTGCAGGTGTGCAAAAGGGTGCTGCTGAAAGCGGTCCTTGTAGTGCACCTACCAGATCGATCAATAAATAAATAAATAAAGGCTATCCCATGAGGTAGCTCAAAATATGATTTGGTGTAAAATGTTGCTGTTATTGTTCCCTTGCACTCATGAGGTCACTTCACTCAACCACTTGTTTTTTTTATTTATTTATTGCAAATACATCTGAGTGCAGTGTCAGTAGCTGATCCGTAAAGCGATAGACCATAATCAATTATAGAGGTGACTGAGATCTGGATTGCTGCTTTAGCTCTTTGGTCATAAGGCAGTTTCTATGTCGGTACAACATTCCAATCCACTCGTGGAAGGGAATACCAAATAATCATATTTTGAGCTTCTCATGGGATATTCCTTAGACTTGCACTTGTTATACAGGAAAACAGAGCAATTTGATTTCCATATGAAACGATGTAATCTATAGGAGTACACAGGAAATTCACCTTGGTGTTAGAGTGAAAATGCCGAATCAATTAGGATGTACTGGACTTATCCCACGCTTCTCTGCTCTGCAGTACAATTTTACTAGCATATCTGTGCAAAACTACAAGTATATGTAGTGAAAATTGCTTAATCAGAATGCTAATGCATAACTTTGTGATGAGTTTGAAAGTTTAGATCAGAAGTCACTCTTTTTCACATAAAAGGGGTTCCCTTCCTGCCAAAGCTCCTTCCCTTGCAAGAGAGCGCAGGAAATAGTATGTAGATGTGCACAGCATGAGGCGTTCTCAATCTGCAGCATTGCTGATTGGCTGCTGCAGGTCATGAGTTTTGCAAACAATGTGGACCTGCTCAGTACGTTCTACCTGTAAAAGTGCAGCATCATGACGTTAAACTGCTAAAATGTTGTAGGGAAATGGAGTTTCTTCAGACCTGCTTTGCTGGTGTCCAAAATGTTGCATTTTTGGCATGTTCACTGAATACCAATTTAGCATTGGCTCACACCTACCCAGGAGATGTTTAAGAATTTGTTGAACTCACATCAGACTGTGTGTAAACACTTTCAAGCACTGCATATTGTGATTACTAAACACATTGCATAATATATTTGTAATGTGAACACATTATTTTGGATTACAAGGTGTACTTTGCTCCAGGTGAACCTTGAAACTGAGCATTGTTATATTACATCTGGTGGTAATATAAAAAATACATATATGTCAAATATAATTTTTAAACAAAATGTATTTCTACTGCTACTGAGAATTTACTGCAAATGAGTGTAGCCTCCTGGGAGTTACAGCTTCCCTGCAGGTCTACTAGTCCTGTAAGGGGTTAACTCCAGCAGCCTTGGAGCTCCAGATCAGCTGAATTGACTGCGAGCTTTAAGGGGGGCAGAGCCAACTGCCTAGGACTGGGAGGTTGTAGGTAGTTAGTTTCAATCTGGCAGAGGAGCAGCTCTGCATCTTTCTGTCTGGTGCTGAAGATTCCTCCTGGTAGCGACTCGATTAAATCCTCAGGGATCATGGTGGCAACAGTTCCATCAGTGCCCACTATGTGGAGAATAGCCAAGTAGAAGAAGGTTCCTAAGGATATTAATTTCTAAGAGAAAAGGAAGATTAAAGACTGTTTGCTGAAGTCTAAGTTTAGCCTGGAATTAATCTGAATTAAGAACTGCTTGGGTACCCCATAGTACCTCCCTCCTAGCATTCGGCAGAAGGGCAATGTACATATTTATTTTGGCCTGTGACCCTCTGCCTCATGTGACCAGTGTAGGAGAGGATGAGATGGCAGGACCTTTGCAGCTGTAGTCCCCTCAAGGGTGTTTCCACCCCTTTGGTCTTCCAAAATGATGTGGTTGTTCCACTCCTGTACCTCTATGGAAGAAAATAGGTTGAGTCTTGCTCTGGGGGTAATTTGCAGATCTAAAGGCCCCTTCTGATCTGTCATAAGTCAGCAGAAAGATGGGTAAAACCTCTGGTAAGCACAGGAACCTTTTGGGGTTAGTGTGGACACTCCATCAGTGGGCAGTTGGGTTGTGGGGGAGGGGCTGTGGAATATGTAATATGGCATTTGCAGGAACCTGTACAGGATTCTATGTTCCAGTACCCTGCCTGGTCCTCCAGCCTCAGTTTATGCTGTTAAAAACTAAGTACCTATTCCATGTTTAAATCTTCCTCACTGCTGGGTCCCATCAAGTATTCAGACTATGAAGTCCTTGCTAGTCTGAGAACAGCCTACCTTCTGTTAGAAACCTACATACCCTGGATTGTTCCCAGCCCTTAAAATGATGATGGAGGATTTTTATTCATAGGTGCAGTGGTCCAGGACGTTCAAGAATCCCCTACTGGGAATCTGGACTATCAAAATGGAATATTGCCAACACTCAGGTGTTTGATTTGTGTTTGTGCTACTAATGTGATCATGGCTCTTTTATTAAAAGGATCTAGTTTAGACTTTATTTTCAGTCTGGACAGTTCAGTTACTCATGAAAGTACTGTGTCTGCCCCCCCCCCCCCTTAATTTGCAGCCTGTTCTGCCCCTAGAGCATCCACCATCCTGGAGGTCATACCAAGACTGGAGGGTCAGATTAGCAATATCAGTGTAAGCACTTGTCCCTGAAAACAAAAATACCATTGTTACCCTAGACTGGGGGGTGGGCTACAGGAGCTTATATATAATATGGGATAATGCCATGGAGCTAACTTAAATATATCATTTTTATTTTTATCTGCAGGTTTTGACCTCTATGACCGTATGAGTTGCAAAGCCACGGTAAGGTCTGTAGAGTCAAACCCTGCAGATAATGACTATGTGATACTTAGTCTGCCCATGGCATTATATCAAGTATAATGACAGTGCCTCACTGGCAAGATCACTTCTTTCAATGATGATGCCACCCTTTCTGTCTGAGTTCACTGTTCTGTTTCTATTATGTTTAATAGATTGACTCGATATATTTCGGATGTCCATAGAGCGACACATCAATGTGTCTATATAATGCTCTAGCCTGGCTTAGATCAAACAATGGAATACATTTATACCTTTTAAATTTTTGATTTAAAGTCTGGAAGACACGCACCTAAATATATCTTGGACTTCTTTCAAATTAGATCTATTAGGAAAAGTCTAAGATCTGATCAAGGCATGGAGTATAGCATATGACACTTTAAAAGCGGGGCAGGAGGTCATTGATACCATACAGAGGAGCAGTTCTATGGAACTCTGTTCCATAGGAGCTGCGACAAATGTCATCCTGTTAGATTAAGTTACCTAAAAAAATGGTTGGAGGAACAAGCAACTGTACCTCTTGTATGTTGCACAGATAATATTACTTAATCTTAAATATTACAGTGAAGGATGTATCTTTTCTTGCAATTAAAAGCTGCCATTATGCTGCTATAGTAAAGTGAACCAAGAATGTATTGCAGTATTGTTAATAATTATGTATTTGATGATCTTTATATTATTTCTTTATGATAATTAGTATACATTTTTATTTTTTCTGTAAATTTGTAATTTGTATGAGTTCCATGGGACCTCACAGTAATTGAGCTTTGCTCAATTGAGTTTTATCCCTGTTCATGCCTCATGAATAACAGATTTTACTGCTACTACTGTGATGTCATTAGGCATTGGGCAAGCTATTCTCCCATTGGTTAAGAAATCATTTGTGACCAGCCTAAAGTGGAAGTAAATGTGATGACCCACATATGACTGAAACAAAAAGGTATGTCACACATGAAAATAAATACATTTATTTTCAAAATGTTATTCCTACAGTAATTGTATAAATGTTTCTATGTTAATAAGATCTAGACATGTGCAGAAATGTCTTTTATTTCTTTGCCTGTGAGTTACTTTCCCTGAGAAGACTTGTGCCAGACTGCTAGGCTAATGTATCATTGTGCAGTATGTGCTAATTAAGCTATAAAGCACATAAGGGAGTGTAGGTGTTGTGAGATGACCACACATCTAAGGGCATTATGAGACATGACATGAAGCCAGGTGCCTCTATTCCTCTAGTTACATGATTATCAGAAAACAGAAGTGCATCCTGAAGTATTTGATTGCTATCATAAAATGCACATTTCTAAAAAAACAAGTTTTGTCATCTTTTTTAATGTTTTATTTCACAGGTGTGTAGTTACAGGCTATTGAAGCATGGGTTCTTAATCTGTTAATTAGCCAATTAAAATGACTCATTTGCGACTGCAATTTCATCATTTAAATTGTTATACAACAGACAGCATCAAGGACTGCGCACTGGTAGTCTTCCATGCGTGGGAGTGAAGGTTGCTCAGATCACCAGAAAATACATTTGGAAAGAAACACAACAAATGCTGCTAGCCAGACAGAGATGGCAATCCTTTCCTGGGGATACCAGCAAGCCTGGTGTTTTTGGAAGGCTCCCCATGACTGTAATCCTCACGTCCTACCCTCCAGCACACCATAATCACTCACAATGTAAAGGATACCTACAAAAGCCTCCCAAATCACCATGCAAAACAATGAAAATAAACTAATAAGGCTTAATCCTTTCTCTGTCAGGTGTTTACCACATTAGTGCCAATCATGTATTTTTAACGATGCATTCAATTGTTTAAAATGTATAAATCTACTACTAGTCCCCCTTAAGGAAACGTGATCTCAAGACTCATGGTTCTTGAGGGCAGAGTGCTATGAGAGGAAAATATCTTGCTAGTATGTTTCATGGAGTTTACAAAACCTGCTGTGTGGAAACTGAAGAACATATCAAGTTCTTTCAATGAAATTAAAAATCCTTTTGTGAACTGGTTAAACAACCTTACTAATAATGCAACACTATTGCATATTCACAGTGAGGTCCTGAATGAAATAAATGGGTGCCTCGGGCCATCATTTTCTACATTGTGCAGCTCTGTGCAAAGACTTCCCTGGCATTTACTGGACTTCACTTTACTGGTGTTTGGGGTCAGACTTATGTCAGGTGTCCACACACCTGATCTGCCACAGACATTGTTGCATCATGAGACCAAAGCCTCTTTTTTTTTTTTTTGGTTAGTTGTTTAACCAGGACTAGCACACTAAGCTGAAAGCTTTTTTACAGGTGCAACCTGGGAGCACAGGGAAGTTAAGTGACTTGGTCACACAGTCTGCAAGTGGAAGCTCTGTGGGATTCAAACCCAGGTCTGGTCTGCTGGATGTCATCAGATTTGCAGCTCAGAGCCTTAAACCATTGCACTATACTGCCTCCCCATATCTCTTTGAGAGTTTCCCAAGCTGATAGAGAGTGCTTTACTGGTGGATGCTGGGTCATCAAAAAAGGCAACAACACACTGTACACTATATCATAGGGCCATTCCTTGGCATACAGCATATGTCAATAGGTCAGAAACCTCTTAAGAGCACTGAATTGGAAACCATTCCAGACACAAATTATTAATTCTGTTGTTTAATCAAACCAGCACAATTTTCAAAATTCTCTTTATAGAAGCAGTCTAAAATGGCCACTGGTGACAACATCACTGCACAATGATGTGAATGGTTTCAGAGTGCTCCTGCAGTATTACTATTACCCCAATGTTATAGCACAGTGCACCAATTTATAGCCTATTGCCCTGTTCTAATGCTTTAATAATATAATGCTATGCCTACCATGTGTCTATACTGCACTAAGTATATAGTAGCTTGCTATCACAATATAATAAAGGGAAAAATAATACAGTTTCAGGACTCTTGCTCTGTTGACATAAGAACATGATGGCAGATGGGGACAGCGTGATCAATCTAGCCTGCCATTATTTGACTACTCCCCAAGTATATTCCCTTATTTCAATATTCCGCTATGTCTGTCCCAAGATATTTTGAACTCCTTAACTGTCTTGGCATCCATGACCTCTTGCAGCAGCATGTTCCATGGCTCCACCACACTTTAAGTGAAGAATAAATTCATAATGTTGCTCAGAAATCTCCCTCCCATTACATGTCTGTTGTGGCCTCTAGTACGTGCCTCCTTATTTTCTTGGAAGAGGTTCTGATGCTGTGCTGAGATGATACCCTTTAGGTATTTAAAGGTTTCTATCATGTCTCTGTTTCTCCTCTGTTCCAGAGAGTACTTGTTTAATTCTTTAAGTCTTGTCTTATAGGGTTCATGGTGCTGGTCCTGAACCATTTTTGTAGCTCTTCTTTGCACAGTTTTCAGATGGTCTATATCCTTTTTAAGGTGGGGTCTCCAGAACTGGACACAGTATTCCAGGTGTGGCCTCACCAAGGATCTGTAAAGTGGGATTATCACTTTGTGCTTTCTGCTTGTGATCCCTCTTCTGATGCAACCAGGGATTTTACTGGCTTTCTGTACCACCTTCTCACATTGTATCTCTACATTTATGTCATTAGATACCAGGACCCCTAGGTCCCATTCTAGGTTTGTGATGGCTAATTGTTCACCGCCTAGATAGTAATTCTTTCCTGGGTATCTTTTCCCTAGGTGCATGACCTTACACTTTTTGGCATTGAACTTCAACTGCCAAGTTCTGGACCATTCTTCCAGTGTTTATAGGTCCAATTCCAATGCTATGGCCCTTCCTGTGTGTCCACCCTGTTGCAGAGCTTGGTGTCATCTGCAAACAGGCATACTTCCCCACCAATCCATCTGTGATGTTGCTGATGAATATGTTGAAGAGAATAAATCAAACACGAACCCTGTGGAACCCCACTGGTCACCATCCTCCGTCAACAGGGTGCCATTCATTATAACATTCTGGGTCCTCCCTGAAGCCTGTTTCTAACCCAATTAACAATTTTCTTTCCTACACCTGCATTTCCCAGTTTGTTAATAGGCCTCCTGTGGGGGATGGACTCAAAGGCCTTACTAAAGTCTAGATATACAACATCTACTGCCTTGCTCTACTACTTGTGTTACCCAGTCAAAGAATTCTATCATGTTTGTCTGGCATGTCCTACCAGTTGTGAAGCCATGTTGCTTATTGTCTAGCCACTTACTGGTTTTCAGGTATGCCACTATCCTTTCCTTTGGTAACAATTCCATAGTATTCCCCACAGTTGAGGTGAGGCTGACAGGGTGGTAGTTCCCTGCCTCTTCCTTGCTTCCACTCTTGTATAGGGATACCACAGTGGCCTTTTTCCAGTCCTCTGGTATCTGTTCACTCTCCAGTGATTTGTTAAAGAGTTCAGCCAATGGCACAGCGAGTTCCTCCCTAGGCTCTTTCTATCACCAAGAATTAGGAAAAACTTCTTAATGTTGTTCCGAGATCTCCCTACCGTTAGATGTCTGTTGTGGCCTCTTGTGCGTGCCTCCTTATCTTCTTGGAAGAGGTTCTGATTCTGTGCTGAGTTGATACTCTTTATGTATTTAAAGGTTTCTTTCATGTCTCCTCTGTTTCTACTCTATTTTAGGGAGTACTTGTTTAACTCTTTAAGTCGTATCTCATAGGGTTCATAGTGGAGGTCCTGAACCAACATTGTAGATCTTCTTTGCACAGTTTCCTGATGGTCTATATGCCTTTTAAGGTGGGGTCTCCAGAAATGGACACAGTATTCCAGCTGTTGCCTCACCAAGGATCTGTAAAGTGGTATTATCACTTTGTGTTTTCTGCTTGTGATCCCTCTTCTGATGCAACCGAGGATTTTACTGGCTTTCTGTGCCACCTTCTCACATTGTCTTTCCACCTTTATGTCATTGGATACCATGACCCCTAGGTCCCATTCTAGGTTTGTGATGGCTAATTGTTCACCCCCTAGATAGTAATTCTTTCTTGGGTTTCTTTTCCCTAGGTGCACAACTTTATATTTCTTGATGTTGAACTTCAACTGCCAAGTTCTGGACCATTCATCCAGTTTTTGTAGGTCCAAGTCCATTGCTATGGCCCCTTCCTGTGTGTCCACCCTATTGTAGAGCTTGGTGTCATCTGGAAACAGGCATACTTTCTCCTCCAATCCATCTGTGATGTCGCTAATGAATATGTTGAAGAGGATTGGTCCAAGCACCGAACCCTGTGGAACACTACTGGTTACCATCCCCTCTCTTGACAGGGTGCCATTCACTACAACATTCTGGGTCCTCCCCTGAAGCCAGTTTCTAAGCCAGTTAACAATTTTCTCTCCTACACCTGCATTTCCCAGTTTGTTAATAAGCCTCCTGTGGGAGATGGAATCAAAGGCTTTACTAAAGTCTAGATATATAACATCTACTGCCTTGCTTTGGTCTACTACTTTTGTCACCCAGTCAAAGAATTTTATCATTTTTATCTGGCATGACCTACCAGTTGTGAAACCATGTTGCTTAGGGTCTAGCCGCCCACTGGTTTTCAGGTATGCCACTATCCTTTCCTTTAGTAATGATTCCATAATTATCCCCACAACTGTGTTGAGACTAACAGGGTGGTAGTTCCCTGCCTCTTCCTTGCTTCTACACTTGTGCAGGGGTACCACAGTGGCCTTTTTCCAGTCCTCTGGTACCTGTCCACTCTTCAGTGATTTGTTAAAGTTTGGCCAATGGAGCGGTGAATTCCTTCCTACACTCTTTCAATACCCAAGGATAAATTGGGCTAGCAGGATAGCGTAAAGGTTAAAGTAATGAATTGTGAATGAGCTTCGTACATCCAGCAGACCAGACCTGGGTTCCAATTCTCACAACATCCACTTGCATACTGTGTGACTCTGAGCAAATCACTTAACTGCCCAGTGACCCCAGGTCGCCCCTGAAAACAGGTACTTGTGCCTAGTGAGCCTTATCCGGTTACCAAAGACTAAAATAAAATAAAATAAAATTCCATCTGATCCCATAGCTTTGTCTGTCTTCAATTTGTTTAATTCTTCTAGACCCTCTCTTTTGTAAAAGGGGCTTGTGGCTGCTTCCTGGATGTGGAGACGGTAGCTAGTGCTGGATCATTGCCATTCTGTTTTCTTGTAAAAGACAAAAGTATTTAATACTTCTGCTTTCTGCACATCATCATTAAAGATGCTGGCAGCAATTGTAGGCTGATTTGAGAGGAGGGAATTTGAAAGTCAAGCAGGTTTGTATACTATTTTTTAAAGGTGCCAAAAATACACTAAAATGCAGTGGACATTAATTTGTGAATGCAACTATTTGTTAATATAATGCTTCTATGCTCTCTTGGTTTGTTTTCACTTTTTGTTTAAAGCATCAGTGCACCCAAGTTTTTTGTCCCAAAAAGCTAGTTTCAGCTACGGTTAAGAAAAATATTAGCATACCCATCAAATGTGCTTGTCTATGTACCTCCTATGCTGCACACCCTGAGTCTTTTTTGTATTTTTTCAATCCTAACCATTGCCAGGCCTACTATGATATTTCTGTGTAAAATATGGCAGCCATCTTTTTTACTTGAGAAAAAAATTCAATTAAAAGATTTCTAAAATACTCAAATGTTGGTGGAATTAGAATATTGTACCACCAAATAATACTGGAAGATGCCTGAAATCTTTTGTAGTGAAAAAGAAAAAAGATAGGGTAAAATTTGTGCCTAATTTTGTTGCACTGGTGTTTTAATGATTTAGGTGTTGAGATATGCTTTTTAAAGTGATTTTCTACTTTTCTTCAAAATACTGACAGCTGACATGTGCAGGACTCAAGTCTCATTGCATTCCAAAATATTTGAATTTCAGAACATTAAATTCTGAATTACAAAACACGTTTGAATGAAACCAGGCTCTCTGTCCCATAGACTTTGCCTTTTCCTATTGCTTTTCCTATCTTGAAGTCCTAATCCTCTGCTGTGACCTCACTACCTGTTGGCATGGAAATTATTCTGAAGTCAGAAGTGGGAGACTGTAAATTTCAGGACAGTATGGGCAGTAGGGACAGATGACGTCAAAAGGGAAAAGAGCCTGTTTTCATGTAAATGTCTTCAGGAAAGAAATGAAATGGCCAGAAATTCAAACGTTTGGGGGTAATTCTGTGTAACTCAGTCCTTCTATTGCCAAGTGCAAATTTTATGCTGGAAATCCAGAACTTGTTTTGATTATTAGTAGTATACATGATGCAGTATGACTAAAGGTAACTGGTACACTCTCATGGGGAACAAGGGAGGTTACAGAATGCAATGCTTTGCTTGCTGCAGTACTTTGAACTGAAGGAACTTTTGTGTGCATTCCTAATGCAAAATCTGCTATTCACTAGCTACTGCACAGAAGCACCTCGGCAACACTTCTTGAGCGATATGCACCTCCAGCAAACACAACAACCCACTGAGTAATACCATTCCTCTAAACACAGCAAATATTTGCAGTAATGTTGAGGTATAAACAGACTAAGAACAAATGAAAGGATGTGATTGTTTAATGGATACATTGAAGTAAGTGTAAAATGAAAACAGTCAAAACATAGAAATAATACAAGATCAGAGAAGGGTGGTAAGGAAGCAGATAATCAAATGAAGAAAATTTTACAAATATCTAAAACAAGGATAGCAATTGTATTAGTTTAATTGACTCAAAGAAACACAGAATTACCCATACAACCATTATTTATTTGTTTTGATAACCAGGTAAGGTGTACGGACATAAAAATGGCTATTTTCAGACCACGACCTGGGAGGTCACAACAAGGTGAATACATGACAAGATAGCAGGTATACAGCACAGCACTTGGTAAAATAGAAAAACAATACAAAATTATGAAATGCTGCATGGGTAATATATGCAAACTACCATGAAGGAATTTAGGCTATGGCCCAGATATTCAAAAGGGTTGCACATGGTGCAACAGTGTTATCATACACAACCCACACAATCTTTCGCCAGACGATATTCAAAAGGAAAAGTGCACCGCACAAATCCCGATCGCGCGATGCATCAGTAATGTATGACCGGCACAGGTGGGGGCATGCCCATGCATAACCACAGCCCGATATTCAGCCCAGGATGTGCAGAGTCATGGATGCCCAACCCCTACCCGCGCCTGCACAAAGTTACGCCAAAAAAGGAACGGTGATGGCCACCCACGGGTGGGCTGCCACACTACGGGTGCAACACAGCAGCTGCCACCTGTGGGTGTGCCACCCGAGTTCCTGCCACCTGGCAGCACCCCCATGCCCACATCATGGGCATCTGGTAAATACCCCAAAGTCCAATATCCTGGTGGTCCAGTGGACGATTGCTGCCGATCGCGGGCATCTGTACCCTCATCAAATACCCCTAAGACCCTGGTGGTCTATGTACTCCCACCCACCTGCCCACTGGGCCCACCTCCCTCCCTCCATCAGCCAGCGGCGGCAGCACCACCGCTTGCAGCCCTGCGCCACCAACTGGCAGCTCGGTAGGGCTGCATGCCCGATGGTTCACAGCAGAGCCAATGGGCGTGCAGCATACCGTGCTACTCAGTCCAGATAGGTGAATGAATGAATTCACATATCTGGACTGAGTAACTGTTATGGGCTGCATGCCCATTCAGTTCACGCTGTGGATCGGGCGTGCAGCCACCAAGCGTCGGTCGGCGGAAACGATATAGGCGGCAGGCAGGCGGGGTGTTGCCGCAATGGCTGATGGGGAGGCTCGAGCGTGTGAGCTCCGTGGAGTGAGCAGGTGGGCCTGGAGCCACCAGGGTCTTAAATGAGCCTGAATGCCGTTGAGCATGTGGGCCTGGACAGACAGGGAATGTGCTGATGTCGCGGTCCGAGACTTTATAGAGGAGTTCACTGGACCACCAGGGATATGGGAGGGTTTTTTACACGAATGCCTGAGATTGGGCTGCAGGCGTCGGTCCCCGGCGGCTGCTGCCTGGCAGGTGTGCCAGCACAGAGTCTGTGGGGATCAGTGCACCTGCATACTAATGGCATGCAAATGGCGCCATGATGAAATGCAAATGGCTCCCTGTGCACCTTGCATAAATTATGGCCCCATTTGCATGTCCCCTATTGAATATCACAGGTGCTGTGCATGGCGCAATGGCACTTGCTAGCGCATCTCCATGTTCCACTCTGGCCACTTGCGCTGGCGCAGTGCCACTGCACCATGCACAGTGGGAGTGGCCAGGGTGCGATATTCAAAGCTGCTGCGCTAGCGCAACTCCGTTGAATATCGCCCAGGCCACACCGGCACAACAAAGTTGAGCTGCGCCCAGGCTTGCGCCACAGCCTGGCACAGTTTGAATATCCGGCCCTATGTATGCAGCAGGACTAAGGTTCCAACAAGCCTCACAAATAAGTCGAAAACAGCAAACCACAGACATGTGTTTTGTCCATGTTAGGACTCATCAGTGAGTCATAGCTGTTGCCTCCCTCCAGGATGACACAGGGTCAAGTCAGTCATATGATGGCCATGGTTAGGGTCATGGTGAGTCCAAAATAGTTTACCTGCCCTCTTGAATAAAACGGATAAACATACCTATTTTGAAGCAAAATGCATGTGAAGTATAAATGTATGAATAATGTATTGTGGGTAATTGCAGTGTTTTCAAGTGTGTGTATAGAAAACACTTTGAAAAAACACTTCAAACATTGGGCAGATAGACTCTACAATGATTGGAAAATCTGCTGTAAAAATATTAAATTTTTTTTTTTTTTTTTACAAATGATCTAACTCAAATATCAACTAGTTTGTTTTATTCAGCTACTGCCTTACAAATGTTAAGCTAATATGTAGCACATACTTTGCATACCAGTGTGAAGCTGATAGGAAAACAGAAATTGCAGTTCTCTGCCAAGGGTTTTGAGATCACGAATACCAGATCCTTCCCTATGATTCACTTACTAGGACAGTCAGATTCTGAGTGCCTTCAAGTCCTGGAAGTGCATTCATGAAGTTTATTTTCCATGGTCTTAAAAGAGAACTACTGTCAAAATAAAAAACAAAACAAAAAAAAACATAATCCATTTATAGAATATCTGGATTTGTTGAGGGGCATTATTATTGATATTTTAATCATCTGGAAGATCACTGACTCATTATTGGAACAATTTGTTATTTTTTTGGAGTCGATCAATCCTTCACTGAAATTCAAACTCAATATTTGAACGCTGGTTCAGTGATCATAAGCTGCGGATGAACTACAAAAAAACAAAGGTGATGCTTTTCACTACCCCGCACAGCCAAAACAAAACAACCTGCCTTACCATATAAACAAACTAAGCCTCTCCCTTGAGCAAGTCAAAGACTTCAAATACCTAGGTATAATATTAGACAGCACCCTGTCCTACTCTCTGCCCACATCAGCCAGATATCTAGAGCCATTAATTCTCACATTGGTGTCCTCTGCAGGCACCAACATAGACTTACCCCAAGGCTCTCAAGCTAGCTGCATCCAGCTCAATCATCTCCATAATCAATTATGGTCTGATATTCTACGGTGCAGCCTCCGACACTGCCCTGAAAAGAATCCCCATTGCTCTTAATAAGATATGTCAGTTAGTTATGGGTGCCCACAGGTACACCTACACCTGTGACCTTTACTCGCAAACCTACTGGCTGAATCTCAAAAGTAGGATCACCTACCAAACCTATTTGCAAAAATAATCTCCCTCTGCAAAGCTCCTCCTAGCACCCTGCCCCTGCTGCTATCTGCCCCAAACCACAGCAACACAAACAGAGCATCTTCAATGAACTACATGGTCTCTTACTGCTGGACTGCCCAGGGTCAGCAATCTTTTCACTATAAAGCCCCCTTCTGGCTAAATAACTCCCCCCTAGAGATCCTTAAAATCCTCTCCATTGGCCCCTTTAAACTTAATCTGTACCAGCACCTCACCCAACTACGCAGCTGTGACTGCCCCCAAGTCCCTGACTCAGCTCAGCTCTAGGAATTGACTCACCCTTTGATTCCCTCATCATCTTCTTATTTTTCCCCTTCTCTACTTATCCTCTCTCTTTCAGCCCTGGCTGACAAAGTCATAATTTCACCAACTGCATCCCCTTCCCCACTCTCTCATATCCTCTTCCTGCTGTTCATGTAATTGTCTTATGGACTGTATACCTACTGTAATTTACAAATCTGCTACTGTGTGAGCAGTCAGTGCATGAGAAACTAGGTGGACATTTCAGACTTGGACATGTTTTCCTCCTGGATTAAATTATTCTTTTGAGTTGGTAAATCTATTATGATCTATGTGATTGAACAATATTTTTCTAGTTTATGCTTGTACCTTTCGGATAATTCAATGTATTTTGTCTCCCCCCCTTCACTTTCACTCTGAGTTTGTCATCATTACTATTTCAACTGATCTGTGATACTGAAAATTAATTTCCCACCGTCTCACCCATACTTGTGACCTCTACTCCCAACCTGGATGGCTGCAACTAAACAACTGAATAAAGTATCAAACCTGCATCACAGCAAAGAAAATAATGATGGGCATTGCTCCCTCTGGAATCTGCTCCCTCCTCAAAACCAGAATTAACAACTGCAACACCAGGAGTTCTAAACCCCAAATCCTGCAAATCCCCCACTGTCACACAACCCAAGGCCAAAGGTTCTTTGCATATAGGGCTCCTAGTTGGCTGAACAGTCTCACTATTGACATATCTACCTCACACCAATGCTGGGGCTTTCAAGGCTAGCTCCGCCTCTCCCTAGTAGGCTTAAGCACCTGTGACTGCCCTGTTTAATGCAATATTCTCCTCGCTACTGCCCATAGTCCCTGCTGTCTGCTGTTGTCCTCTCATCTAGCACTTCATCTTTCCTATACCAACAATTGCTCTTACTCCTGTTCTGTCATGACAAAGCCTCTAAGGCTGCCATACTCAGTCCCACCTGCCCCCATGCCCTCTCCTCCTCGCACCCCCCATTTCCGTTGTTGCTTACATCTCTTAGTGTTTTATGTATAGTTCTTGTAATAACATGTTATGACCATTGTGTTACTGATTGTTTTACACTGTATTTTGAAACCTGTGTTACCTTTATGCCTGTACTTACTGACGTGGAACCTTTGTAAAAGAGCCTCGGCTCAAAGGTACTTTGTAATCGTAGAACCAAATAAATAATAATAAAATAAAAAATACTAACATACTAAAATGCCAGCAGAATAGGCCTAATGGTCTTTCATTGTCTCACGCATTTGGTCAACCCCACCCTGGAGCTGACCTTACCCATGCCTTTCCTGGCTTCTCCCTTCCCAGTCCCGGATATTCTCGCTGCACTGAACTTTGCTTCCAGAACCCTTCCCTGTACCTGTCCCACCCCTCTTAAACTCCTCCACTCTCTCTGCCTCCACTAGCCCCTGGGCAGTGCATTCCATGTCCACCACCCTCTCAGTGAAGTAGCACCTTCTCCTTTCTCCCCTGAATCTCCCCCTCCAGCTTCCACCCATGCCTCTAGTTGCCCCCTTCTTCCTCTAGAGCACCCCGACTGCTCCTCCCCTATTTACCCCCTTCATGTACCTGAAGACCTCTATCATGTCCCCCGAGTCCCTTCTCTCTTCCAAAGTGTATATATTTAGCTCTTTGAGCCTCTCCCCATAGGTCCTGTCCCCCAAGCCCCAGATCATTTTGGTTGCCCTCCTCTGAACCCTCTCCAGGAGTTTGATGTCCCTCTTTAAGTGTGGCCTCCAAAACTGCATGCAGAAATATTGTTTCTGTATAAAATGTAATACATAACAGTTGAATGGCAATTTGGACAAACAGTTACAGGTTTCTTAGGTTGTATAGGTAATTTCAAGCTAAATGGACTTGCATCCTTAATGCTTGCGTTTTTTTATTACTGGAATTCCAATATAATTTTAAGTATTCCCTGTTTTTGTCCCACCAAAAAAAACATCTAATTTATACTTGAAAGAGTCTATATTTTTACTTGCCACGACTTCAGCTGGTAATGAGTTCCATGCAGCAACAGTTATGCACTGGGACAGATTATTAAACATTTTATTTATTTATTTATTTATTTATTAAATTCTCAGATTACAAATACCTCTGAGCAGAAACTGCTCATTTACAAAGGTTCCACGTCAAAGGATGAGGGTCAACATACATACAGAGGTAGTAAAAGAATGCAAAATAAACAACCAAAACAACTAAAAGAAAAAATTAAGATACTCAGTTATAACATACTTAGAGATAAAATTCATATAACAAGCAGCTTGAGTAGGCAGCTGGCTGCGGTAACAATAAGAGATTGAGGGCACCATAGGCAGCTAGTATTGCAGGCATTTGTCAGCTTTGAGGAATGTGGGTATGCAGAAAGTGATGCCATTTAATTGAAATGTTATATGTTACAATTTGAGTATCATACCTGTGGACTAATGTAACATCATCTGAGATGTGATGAGAGGTGTATGCACATTTAACTCAAAAGCCTGTTTTGTTCTATCTACAGTCAATGCATGGTGCACCCCCTAAAGTGCTGAGAGAACTTTTAATGTTGACGAGTCTCATCTATGCCTGTGACAATAGCGCCGTGAAACAATCTGAATATTTTCCACTGAGGAGCTTGCCATTTGGAAACATGATGGAACACTGCCTACCAAGGAGAGAAACCATGGACTAAAACTAATTTTGTAGGTTATTCATGGTGTTCTTCATTTTGCATATTTATAAATACACTAAGCGAAACCTTAAGTGCAGCGACATGGGGCAAAGTTAAATACTAATCTGCCTCTCTAGAGAGGTGTTATAATTTAATAATGGATAGAATAATTTACGTCTATTGGTTAGAAGTTAAGTCAGAAACAAAATTATTTCTATTTATTGTTTGAACTGTGTAACAATTACTTTTTGTATTTTATGTTCATCAGCATTATTTAATATACATCGTCCGTGTATTTAGGATCAAGTGTAAATATGGATATGTTGGAGCCTCTGTTGCTTAGTTTTTAACCGTCTACCTTTTTAAGTAATTTACATTTGCACGAGCACTTTAGTAACTGGTAGTAGTATATAAGAATGGATTTGAACCTATGAAACAACCTCTGAAGAAAGCCCTGCCCAGATGGAGTAAAATGTAAGTTTTTTTTGCCAGTAACACTGGCATAACTGGTACTGAATAGATGCACTGTTTCCTTCTATTGTTTTGAGATGTCTTGTGATTTTCATGTGTCTGCACTGATTTTTATATGTCACCAGTAAGAAATTACTATAAATAAACTGCAAATACGCCTTTTTATGACTAAGTGTATTGCTTTTACATTTGGCACTACGTGCAGTGCAATACTAAATCAGTCTGGGGTGGGTGCATTCTTCTTCTGCATTTCAAAAAAAATGTTGTGCTGAATGTTTTGATTTATGGCTGTAGTTCTAGTGTGTCATTTCCTTTGCTTGCTGTTCAGAGTTTTTCTGAATTTGCCTACTAGTTTTATGGCTCCAGGGATCTCCATGTTTGAATTTTTAATTACTTTTCTTTTTCAACAATGCATACAGTCCCATGTGACAGTAATTTATCCATTACCTTAGATTCAGAAAGTGCTAGTTTAGTATCATGTATACAGCAGAAGAGCTATGATTTTAATTGCTTCTCCTGATCCAGTGAGCCTTAACAAAGGCTACATTCACAGTCTGGCAAACACCAGAGGGATAACTTAGTGGGCTTTTCATAAGAAAAATTTCATCCAAGCAGAGCACTAAAGCAGTAGATACGGCTAGGGGATGTTAGGGTGTATTAGTAGGGGTATCACAAGTCAGAAGAGGAGGTAATAATCCTCTTTACAAGACACTGGTTAGGCTCCATCTGGAGTACTGCATGCAGTACTGAGTCCACACCTTCATAAGGACATAGACCAAACTGAGACAGTCCAGAGAAGGGCAACCAAAATGGTGAAGGACTGCATCAGAAAACATATGAGGACAGATTAATGGAGCTCAATGTGTATACCCTAGAACAAAGGAGGGAGAGAGGTGATATGATCGAAACAGTCAAACACCTTAAGGGCATTAACAAGGTGAAAGAGTCTAACATGTTTCAATATAAAAAAAAATAGCAGGACAAGAGGACACAGCATGAGATTAGAGGGAGGTCAATTAAGGGGTAATGTGAGGAAGTTCTTTTTCACAGAAAGCGTGGTGGATGCATGGAACGGCCTACCTCAGGAAGTAGAGGATATGAATATAGTGCAGGGCTTCAAACAGGCATGGGATAGGTATAAGGGAGCAATACAGATGAGTATGAATAGATAGGCCATTGACAGAGCAAAGGACGATGGCACATTTATAAGGCAGAAAAAGAAATGGGCAGACTGGATGGGCATTGTGGTTCTTCTCTGCCATCAAGTTCCATGTTTCTATGTTTCTGTGTTTAAAGTCTTCACTAATTATGGCATTGGTGACCTGGGGTGATTTGTGTACATTTTATCACTGTGTGTAGTTTGCTCAAATGAAAAGCTTTCAAAACATATAGAATAGTGGATGGGTGAACATCCACAACAAGGCTGTGTTTCCATCGAGGGAGTTGATGACATCACAGAGACCTCGAGAGCGAAGCTCAAGAGGTCTAGCTGATGTCATCAACTGTCCGAGATGGGACCACAGCCTTAGTTGTGGATGTTCACCCATCCACTGTTTTATATAGTATATGGGTTTTTTTTTGTTTTACATTGTTTTTTTTCGTTACTTGCTGTACACACGCACTGCTCCTGTTCCGTCTGGTGCTCCTGCTCGCTCACGTTCCCGCTCCATGCGGCTTGTCAGTTTCTCCTCTGCACATTGCTCAGTTTTAAAATCGTGGAGAAAAAACCCCAGTGTGTTCAGAAAGTGAGCCATGTATGGCTCTCCGATGTCTGACTCGACTTCAAAGTCGATGGCTCGGCTGCTTTCGTACATTCCTTCGTCGGCGTCGCCATTTTTTTTTTTTTTTTTCTAGAGAGCTACGTCTGAGCTAATCAGTGAAGGTCAGGAAAAGTTGTTGTACTATCAATGTGACGTCAGAACGATAGTACAACAACTTTTTTGACCTTTGAACTGTACTACAACAAGATCTCAGCAGTTGCTGAAATCCATGCACAATAAGCAGTACCCATATACTATAAAACATTTACATCTGCTGGCTAGACCTAGACATATACCTAGAAAAGAAGGGATTGGATTAGAAAGAGTTATTTAGCTGAGACCTTAAGATTAGGCTTCTAATAGCAAATTAATGCTGCAGCAGCTATCACTCACTGAATCAATGGTCTTCATGCATCACTGTCACATATGGTAGGAGGCATTGTAGGAAAAAGAAAAGCAAGAATAAATTCAAACATGGAGATCCCCAGGGGGCATGCAACTAGAAAGCACATAAAACTCTGAATAGCTAACAAAGAGAAGGACACACTAGGACTACACACACATATCAAAACACTCTGCACAGCATATGTTTTTGCAAATGTTGACTGTAGTTTGTCCTTAAGCCCTGTTTACACTGACCAGGCTACTTACACACTGATGTCAGACTGCACCTGGTAGGTTTTGAACCCAGTTGTGTACACCACCTAAAGGTGTCAGGAATCAGTTCTTACACCTCTAGTTGCTCTTCTGTTTTCCGTACAGTGCATATAGAATATTCTGATGTTTGACCTGTTTTGTTACACAAATAATCATTTTTGCCTTTATAAATACTCTGAAAGTGAATTTCTTTCTCCACCACAGTTGCTGTCCCACTTTTCACAGTGCCTGATCATTCTATGACATCAGTAACACCATTCCAGGCCATTCAGATGGACAGCATGGCATGGTGCTTCTGATGTCATGAAACGTCTCCAAAATATTTATTTATTTATTGAAAAGTTTCACCAGGTAAGGCACACTGAACAACAAGTTGCTCATCTCCCGGTGCAACCTGGGGGAGAGGGGAGGTGGAGTTACATAGTGAAATAATTGACAGCAAGGCACATACAGCAGTAGAGTAACAGATTGAATACATAGTAGACAGTTACAAATTTTTGCTGCAAACACCTGATTAACATAAGGTGTACAGCGTTTCAAGTAGCACTGATTACATACAGGGAGATAAGCACCAAAAAGCAGGCAGTAGCCTCATGTGCAACAACAAAATTGGGACTTTATGGAGTACAATAGGTAGGAGTCGCAGCAAGTTTGCATTAGGTGTAGGAGAGCAGTGACCGTGAGAATAGCAAGCGCTATGGTCATATGATGCAAAGGCTATCAAGTGGCAAATATATAAGGAGATTTAATGGCTAGAACATGCAGCTTGATTGCAGTATAGCAGAGTTAGCTGGTAGGGCTCCAGAAGGAGCACAAACATGCCTCCAGTTACAAATGCATCAGCAATAAAGCAGAGAACAACTTTAAGTGCGTAGGTATACTAAGGGCTTGCATGTGGGTGATGCCTATTCTAATAGCAGCAGTAAAGTATAAGATCAGATAGGGCCAGATGGGGCCAAATATGAAGAGATAGAGAAGCAACTATTGAGAAAATAACTCTATACAAATCCAAAACACCAAACAACAACACTCCACTTTATAAAAACATATTGAATACATAACATAGAAAAACAAACAAAAAATAAAAAAAAACAATTTCAATCTCCTTAAAACACACAACACTCTACAAGTATCACAATGGTAACAGACAACTATTTATAGAACCACCCTATAAAATCCTAATATATTATTTATGCTAAATACCCTCAAAGCATAAATAAACGCAGCACAATTACACTACATTTGAAACATAACACCTAGTTCAGCTCCTCTGTCTTGAGCCGTGTTTACACGCAGCAGGACTACTTTTTGGACTGCAGCAGTGTGGTCCCAACCAGCAGCAAGTGGCAAACTGTCTGCCTATATGGCCCCTCTGTGCACCACTACACTCTGAGCTGGTGAGGGCCATGCATCAGGGGGCTGGACTGTCGCTTGCCACCACAAGTACAGAGTGAATGTGTTGCAGTGGTGCAGACAGCCTATACAGTGGTTTAATCCACTGCAAGTCGTTCACTCTGGTCAGCATTCCCAGCTTGAGAGGAAACGTGGGACTGGCTTAATGAGCAACTTGTCACAACCGGGTATGTGTCCACATGGTCACATTTACAGTGGAGCAACCCGAGCGATTGGGTTGCTCCAGTGCAAATGTGACTGTGTAAACAGGGCTTTGGAGAGGAATAGAAGAGCCACACTGGTTTGATGCCTGCACAGTTTACACTTATAAATTTACACTAGTATGGATCTCCAAATGAAGTGCAGTGGTGTAGAAATGGTCAGTCTAAAAGAGGATTATCGATCTCCAGAGCTCACAGTAATCTGACTCAGTGTCACATTTATCAACTACTACGTAGTTTGCTCCAAATACTGCTGACTTGCATTTAGCATGGACTTTAAAAAAATAAATAACTGATCATTCATATTTAGACAGCAGGTCAACCAAGTATGTGCAACCAAAGCAGAATGCCAAAAGGCATAATTAATTCAATAGCAAGGACTGTCATTTCACATAATACACAGTAACATAATAATATAAGGTCAGAAGGGACGCTAGGTCCATCGTGCTCATCCCACCAGCTTGGTAAGCAGGGGTATAAAATAAGTATGCTCTGCACACATGTACTGATTCTTAGGGATAAATCAAAAATGCCATCAAAGAGGCAACAAGCCTTTGTGCAAAGCAAATCAACAGAACAAAATTAAGGGAAAAAGTCACTATGATTCTCAAAAGAGGTGGCAGGGAAGGTTAAGGAGAAAAGGACAGCATTCAAGAAATATAAGGAAACACAGAAAGAGCAGGACAGAGAACTATATCAGTTAAAGCAGAAGGAGGTAGGAAAGGCAGTCAGAATAGCAAAGGCCCAAACTGAAGAAAAGATAGCAACTCTGTTAGGAAGGGGGATAAAATCTTTTATAGGTACATTAGGGTATGAAGAAAGACCAAGGGAGGGATACTGAAGCTTAATAATGGGGAGGGAATGTGGACAGAGGGTGACAGTGAAAAAGCAGGGATACTGAACGAATAATTCTGTTCAGTATTCACAAAAGAAGAGGAGATGGAGGTACCTAAACCAAGCTACAGAAACGCTCTGGATAAGGGAGTTGATACCAGTCCATACACAGAAGGAAGGGTTCTGAAAGAACTCTTAAAACTGAAGGTGGACAAAGCAATGGGGCCTGATGGTGTTCACCCCAGAATTCTAAAAGTACTAAGGGGAAAACTAGTGACACCACTGATTACCCTCTTTAACAAAAAATGGGAGGTTGGGGTGGTACTTGAGGACTGGAGGAGGGCAGATGTGATTCCACTTCACAAAAGTGGGAGCAAGGCAGAGGCAGAAAACTACAGACCTGTTAGTTTGACCTCAGTGGTAGGCAAAATGATGGAATCACTTCTGAAGGAAAGAATTGTTGCTTACCTAGAGGTCAGTGGAGTACAGGACCCAAGGCAGCATGGATTCACGATGGGAAGGTTGTGTCAGACGGATCTAACAGATTTCTTTGACCGGGTGACCAAAGTAGTAGACCAGAGAGGGGCTGTAAACATGGCCTACCTAGACTTCAGCGAGGCATTTGACACACTCCCACACAAAAGATTAGTATGCAAGTTAGCCAGACTTGGAGTGGGTTCCAAGGTGGTATCCATGGTAAAAAATTGGCTGGACAACAGGACACAGAGGGTAATAGTAAACAGAGTCCACTCTGAAGATGGGGGTTACTAGAAGGGCACCAGAAGTTCTGTACTAGGACTGGTCCTCTTTAATATCTTTATAAGTGACATTGCAGAGGGACTGGAAGGAAAAGTATGTCTCTTTGCAGATGACAAAAGATATGCAACAGGGTTGATACACAAGGTGGGGTGGAAAGGATGAGAAGGGACTTGGCAAGGTTGGAGGAATGGTCAAATGTATGGCAGCTTAGATTCAATGCAAAGAAGTGCAAAGTAATGCACCTGGGAAACAAAAACCCAGAGAAAAAGTACACAATGGGGGATGAGATACTAACAACAACAAAAATGAAAGGGACTTGAGGTAGTCATATCAGATGACCTAAAGGTGGCAAACAATTTAAGAAGATAGTAAAGAGGGCTGGGGGAATACTGGGATGCATAGGGAGAGGCATCACCAATAGAAAACAGGAAGTTGTTATCCTTTTGTACAGGCAGTTGGTGAGACCCCATCTGGAGTACTGCATGTAGTTCTGGAGATCCCATCTCTGCAACTAAAATGGTGCAGGGTCTGTACCAGAAGCCATAGGAAGAGAGACTAAAGGAGATTAATATGTATACCCTCGAGGAAAGAAGGGAGAGGGGGACATGATTTATAAACTAGGGTTAGAAATATTGAGCTTTCTGACTGGCTGTTGGTGCCCAAAAGGAACGAGTTTATGTCAGCACAACCGGTTGTTGCTATAAGCAGTTTCACTTTCAAGATTCAAGCAGTGGTTTTTCTCCTCCCCATGTTTCTCTTTTGTTTACATGTTTTTTGCTTGTTTTATTTATTTATTATTTTATTTTTTAGTTTCTATACCCATTTTTGAAGCGACGTCACTCACTTTGGAATTTGTGGGTTGTGCTGTAACAACTCACAGCCCATATAGGACAGTATATGGAGGATATATGGCAGTGGTGGGCCTGTGCAGGCACACTGAATAAATGTCGGGGAGGTGGGAGGATATATGGCAGTGGTGGGCCTGTGCAGGCACACTGAATAATGTCGGGAGGTGGGAGGATATATGGCAGTGGTGGGCCTGTGCAGGCACACTGAATAAATGTCGGGGAGGTGGGAGGATATATGGCAGTGGTGGGCCTGTGCAGGCACACTGAATATAATGTCGGGAGGTGGGAGGATATATGGCAGTGGTGGGCCTGTGCAGGCACATGAATAAATGTCAGGGAGGTGGGAGGATATATGGCAGTGGTGGGCCTGTGCAGGCACACTGAATAATGTCAGGGAGGTGGGAGGATATAGGCAGTGGTGGGCCTGTGCAGGCACACTGAATAAATGTCAGGGAGGTGGGAGGATATATGGCAGTGGTGGGCCTGTGCAGGCACACTGAATAAATGTCGGGAGGTGGGAGGATATATGGCAGTTGTGGTGGGCCTGTGCAGGCACACTGAATAAGTAATCGGGGAGGTGGGAGGATATATGGCAGTGGTGGGCCTGTGCAGGCACACTGAATAAGTAATCGGGGAGGTGGGAGGATATATGGCAGTGGTGGGCCTGTGCAGGCACACTGAATAAATAATCGGGGAGGTGGGAGGATATATGGCAGTGGTGGGCCTGTGCAGGCACACTGAATAAGTGATCGGGGAGGTGGGAGGATATATGGCAGTGGTGGGCCTGTGCAGGCACACTGAATAATGTCAGGGAGGTGGGAGGATATATGGCAGTGGTGGGCCTGTGCAGGCACACTGAATAATGTCGGGAGGTGGGAGGATATATGGCAGTGGTGGGCCTGTGCAGGCACACTGAATAAATGTCGGGAGGTGGGAGGATATGGCAGTGGTGGGCCTGTGCAGGCACACTGAATAAATGTCAGGGGAGGTGGGAGGATATATGGCAGTGGTGGGCCTGTGCAGGCACACTGAATAATGTCGGGGAGGTGGGAGGATATATGGCAGTGGTGGGCCTGTGCAGGCACACTGAATAAATGTCGGGGAGGTGGGAGGATATATGGCAGTGGTGGGCCTGTGCAGGCACACTGAATAATGTCGAGGAGGTGGGAGGATATATGGCAGTGGTGGGCCTGTGCAGGCACACTGAATAAATGTCGGGAGGTGGGAGGATATATGGCAGTGGTGGGCCTGTGCAGGCACACTGAATAAATGTCGGGAGGTGGGAGGATATATGGCAGTGGTGGGACTGTGCAGGCACACTGAATAAATGTCGGGGAGGTGGGAGGATATATGGCAGTGGTGGGCCTGTGCAGGCACACTGAATAAATGTCAGGGAGGTGGGAGGATATATGGCAGTGGTGGGCCTGTGCAGGCACACTGAAAAATGTCGAGGGAGGTGGGAGGATATATGGCAGTGGTGGGCCTGTGCAGGCACACTGAATAAATGTCGGGGAGGTGGGAGGATATATGGCAGTGGTGGGCCTGTGCAGGCACACTGAATAAATGTCGGGAGGTGGGAGGATATATGGCAGTGGTGGGCCTGTGCAGGCACACTGAATAAATAGTCAGGGAGGTGGGAGGATATGGCAGTGGTGGGCCTGTGCAGGCACACTGAATAAATGTCAGGGAGGTGGGAGGATATATGGCAGTGGTGGGCCTGTGCAGGCACACTGAATAAATGTCCGGGAGGTGGGAGGAATATATGGCAGTGGTGGGCCTGTGCAGGCACACTGAATAAATGTCGGGGAGGTGGGAGGATATATGGCAGTGGTGGGCCTGAGGCACACTGAATAAATGTCGGGGAGGTGGGAGGATATATGGCAGTGGTGGGCCTGTGCAGGCACACTGAATAAATGTCGGGGAGGTGGGAGGATATGGCAGTGGTGGGCCTGTGCAGGCACACTGAATAAGTGGTCGGGGAGGTGGGAGGATATATGGCAGTGGTGGGCCTGTGCAGGCACACTGAATAAGTGGTGGGGGAGGTGGGAGGATATATGGCAGTGGTGGGCCTGTGCAGGCACACTGAATAATGTCAGGGGAGGTGGGAGGATATATGGCAGTGGTGGGCCTGTGCAGGCACCTGAATAAATGTCGGGGAGGTGGGAGGATATATGGCAGTGGTGGGCCTGTGCAGGCACACTGAATAAGTGTCAGGGAGGTGGGAGGATATATGGCAGTGGTGGGCCTGTGCAGGCACACTGAATAAATGTCGGGGAGGTGGGAGGATATATGGCAGTGGTGGGCCTGTGCAGGCACACTGAATAATGTCAGGGAGGTGGGAGGATATATGGCAGTGGTGGGCCTGTGCAGGCACACTGAATAAATGTCGGGGAGGTGGGAGGATATATGGCAGTGGTGGGCCTGTGCAGGCACACTGAATAAATGTCGGGAGGTGGGAGGATATATGGCAGTGGTGGGCCTGTGCAGGCACACTGAATAAATGTCGGGGAGGTGGGAGGATATATGGCAGTGGTGGGCCTGTGCAGGCACACTGAATAAATGTCGGGAGGTGGGAGGATTATGGCAGTGGTGGGCCTGTGCAGGCACACTGAATAAATGTCAGGGGAGGTGGGAGGATATATGGCAGTGGTGGGTGTGCAGGCACACTGAATAAATGTCAGGGAGGTGGGAGGATATATGGCAGTGGTGGGCCTGTGCAGGCACACTGAATAAATGTCGGGAGGTGGGAGGATATATGGCAGTGGTGGGCCTGTGCAGGCACACTGAATAAATGTCAGGGGAGGTGGGAGGATATATGGCAGTGGTGGGCCTGTGCAGGCACACTGAATAAATAAGTCGGAGGGTGGGAGGATATATGGCAGTGGTGGGCCTGTGCAGGCACACTGAATAAATGTCGGGGAGGTGGGAGGATATATGGCAGTGGTGGGCCTGTGCAGGCACACTGAATAAATGTCGGGAGGTGGGAGGATATATGGCAGTGGTGGGCCTGTGCAGGCACACTGAATAATGTCGGGGAGGTGGGAGGATATATGGCAGTGGTGGGCCTGTGCAGGCACACTGAATAATATGTCGGGAGGTGGGAGGATATATGGCGGTGGTGGGCCTGTGCAGGCACACTGAATAATGTCGGGGAGGTGGGAGGATATGGCAGTGGTGGGCCTGTGCAGGCACACTGAATAAATGTCGAGGAGGTGGGAGGATATATGGCAGTGGTGGGCCTGTGCAGGCACACTGAATAATGTCGGGGAGGTGGGAGGATATATGGCAGTGGTGGGCCTGTGCAGGCACACTGAATAAATGTCGGGGAGGTGGGAGGATATATGGCAGTGGTGGGCCTGTGCAGGCACACTGAATAATGTCGGGGAGGTGGGAGGATATATGGCAGTGGTGGGCCTGTGCAGGCACACTGAATAAAAATGGGGGAGGTGGGAGATATATGGCAGTGGTGGGCCTGTGCAGGCACACTGAATAAATGTCGGGGAGGTGGGAGGATATATGGCAGTGGTGGGCCTGTGCAGGCACACTGAATAAATGTCGGGAGGTGGGAGGATATATGGCAGTGGTGGGCCTGTGCAGGCACACTGAATAATGTGAGGAGGGTGGGAGGATATATGGCAGTGGTGGGCCTGTGCAGGCACACTGAATAAATGTCGGGAGGTGGGAGGATATATGGCAGTGGTGGGCCTGTGCAGGCACACTGAATAAATGTCGGGGAGGTGGGAGGATATTGGCAGTGGTGGGCCTGTGCAGGCACACTGAATAAATGTCGGGGAGGTGGGAGGATATATGGCAGTGGTGGGCCTGTGCAGGCACACTGAATAAATAGTCGGGGAGGTGGGAGGATATATGGCAGTGGTGGGCCTGTGCAGGCACACTGAATAATGTCAGGGAGGTGGGAGGATATATGGCAGTGGTGGGCCTGTGCAGGCACACTGAATAAATGTCGGGAGGTGGGAGGATATTGGCAGTGGTGGGCCTGTGCAGGCACACTGAATAAATGTCGGGGAGGTGGGAGGATATATGGCAGTGGTGGGCCTGTGCAGGCACACTGAATAAATGTCAGGGAGGTGGGAGGATATATGGCAGTGGTGGGCCTGTGCAGGCACACTGAATAAGTATCGGGAGGTGGGAGGATATATGGCAGTGGTGGGCCTGTGCAGGCACACTGAATAAATATCAGGGAGGTGGGAGGATATATGGCAGTGGTGGGCCTGTGCAGGCACACTGAATAAAAGTCGGGGAGGTGGGAGGATATATGGCAGTGGTGGGCCTGTGCAGGCACACTGAATAAATGTCGGGGAGGTGGGAGGATATATGGCAGTGGTGGGCCTGTGCAGGCACACTGAATAAATGTCGGGGAGGTGGGAGGATATATGGCAGTGGTGGGCCTGTGCAGGCACACTGAATAATGTCGGGGAGGTGGGAGGATATATGGCAGTGGTGGGCCTGTGCAGGCACACTGAATAAATGTCGAGGGAGGTGGGAGGATATATGGCAGTGGTGGGCCTGTGCAGGCACACTGAATAAATGTCGGAGAGGTGGGAGGATATATGGCAGTGGTGGGACTGTGCAGGCACACTGAATAAATGTCAGGGAGGTGGGAGGATATATGGCAGTGGTGGGCCTGTGCAGGCACACTGAATAAATGTCGGGGAGGTGGGAGATATATGGCAGTGGTGGGCCTGTGCAGGCACACTGAATAATGTCGGGGAGGTGGGAGGATATTGGCAGTGGTGGGCCTGTGCAGGCACACTGAATAATGTCGGGAGGTGGGAGGATATGGCAGTGGTGGGCCTGTGCAGGCACACTGAATAAATGTCAGGGAGGGTGGGAGGATATATGGCAGTGGTGGGCCTGTGCAGGCCACACTGAATAAATGTGGGGAGGTGGGAGGATATATGGCAGTGGTGGGCCTGTGCAGGCACACTGAATAAATGTCAGGGAGGTGGGAGGATATATGGCAGTGGTGGGCCTGTGCAGGCACACTGAATAAATGTCGGGGAGGTGGGAGGATATATGGCAGTGGTGGGCCTGTGCAGGCACACTGAATAAGTATCGGGAGGTGGGAGGATATATGGCAGTGGTGGGCCTGTGCAGGCACACTGAATAAATGTCGGGGAGGTGGGAGGATATATGGCAGTGGTGGGCCTGTGCAGGCACACTGAATAAATGTCGGGGAGGTGGGAGGATATATGGCAGTGGTGGGCCTGTGCAGGCACACTGAATAAATGTCAGGAGGGTGGGAGGATATGGCAGTGGTGGGCCTGTGCAGGCACACTGAATAAATGTCGAGGAGGTGGGAGGATATATGGCAGTGGTGGGCCTGTGCAGGCACACTGAATAAATGTCGGGGAGGTGGGAGGATATATGGCAGTGGTGGGCCTGTGCAGGCACACTGAATAAATATCGGGGAGGTGGGAGGATATATGGCAGTGGTGGGCCTGTGCAGGCACACTGAATAAAAGTCGGGAGGGTGGGAGGATATATGGCAGTGGTGGGCCTGTGCAGGCACACTGAATAAAATGTCGGGGAGGTGGGAGGATATATGGCAGTGGTGGGCCTGTGCAGGCACACTGAATAAATGTCAGGGAGGTGGGAGGATATATGGCAGTGGTGGGCCTGTGCAGGCACACTGAATAAATGTCAGGGAGGTGGGAGGATATATGGCAGTGGTGGGCCTGTGCAGGCACACTGAATAAATGTCGGGGAGGTGGGAGGATATATGGCAGTGGTGGGCCTGTGCAGGCACACTGAATAAATGTCGAGGAGGTGGGAGGATATATGGCAGTGGTGGGCCTGTGCAGGCACACTGAATAAGTAGGGAGGTGGGAGGATATATGGCAGTGGTGGGCCTGTGCAGGCACACTGAATAAATGTCAGGGAGGTGGGAGGATATATGGCAGTGGTGGGCCTGTGCAGGCACACTGAATAAATAGTCGGGGAGGTGGGATATATGGCAGTGGTGGGCCTGTGCAGGCACACTGGAATAAATGTCAGGGAGGTGGGAGGATATTGGCAGTGGTGGGCCTGTGCAGGCACACTGAATAAATGTCGGGGAGGTGGGAGGATATATGGCAGTGGTGGGCCTGTGCAGGCACACTGAATAAATGTCGGGAGGTGGGAGGATATTGGCAGTGGTGGGCCTGTGCAGGCACACTGAATAAATGTCGGGAGGTGGGAGGATATATGGCAGTGGTGGGCCTGTGCAGGCACACTGAATAAATGTCGGGAGGTGGGAGGATATAGCAGCGGTGGTGGGCCTGTGCAGGCACACTGAATAAATGTCAGGGAGGTGGGAGGATATATGGCAGTGGTGGGCCTGTGCAGGCACACTGAATAATGTCGGGGAGGTGGGAGGATATATGGCAGTGGTGGGCCTGTGCAGGCACACTGAATAAATGTCAGGGAGGTGGGAGGATATATGGCAGTGGTGGGCCTGTGCAGGCACACTGAATAAATGTCGGGGAGGTGGGAGGATATATGGCAGTGGTGGGCCTGTGCAGGCACACTGAATAAATGTCGGGAGGTGGGAGGATATATGGCAGTGGTGGGCCTGTGCAGGCACACTGAATAAAATGTCGGGGAGGTGGGAGGATATGGCAGTGGTGGGCCTGTGCAGGCACACTGAATAAATGTCGGGGAGGTGGGAGGATATATGGCAGTGGTGGGCCTGTGCAGGCACACTGAATAAAATCAGGGGAGGTGGGAGGATATATGGCAGTGGTGGGCCTGTGCAGGCACACTGAATAAATAATCAGGGAGGTGGGAGGATATATGGCAGTGGTGGGCCTGTGCAGGCACACTGAATAAATGTCGGGAGGTGGGAGGATATATGGCAGTGGTGGGCCTGTGCAGGCACACTGAATAAATGTCGGGGAGGTGGGAGGATATATGGCAGTGGTGGGCCTGTGCAGGCACACTGAATAAATGTCAGGGAGGTGGGAGGATATATGGCAGTGGTGGGCCTGTGCAGGCACACTGAATAAATGTCAGGGAGGTGGGAGGATATATGGCAGTGGTGGGCCTGTGCAGGCACACTGAATAAATGTCGGGGAGGTGGGAGGATATATGGCAGTGGTGGGCCTGTGCAGGCACACTGAATAATGTGCGGGGAGGTGGGAGGATATATGGCAGTGGTGGGCCTGTGCAGGCACACTGAATAAGCAATCGGGAGGTGGGAGGATATATGGCAGTGGTGGGCCTGTGCAGGCACACTGAATAATGTGGGGGAGGTGGGAGGATATATGGCAGTGGTGGGCCTGTGCAGGCACACTGGATAAATGTCGGGGAGGTGGGAGGATATATGGCAGTGGTGGGCCTGTGCAGGCACACTGAATAAATGTCGAGGAGGTGGGAGGATATATGGCAGTGGTGGGCCTGTGCAGGCACACTGAATAATGTCAGGGGAGGTGGGAGGATATATGGCAGTGGTGGGCCTGTGCAGGCACACTGAATAATGTCGGAGGTGGGAGGGATATATGGCAGTGGTGGGCCTGTGCAGGCACACTGAATAAATGTCAGGGAGGTGGGAGGATATATGGCAGTGGTGGGCCTGTGCAGGCACACTGAATAATGTCGGGGAGGTGGGAGGATATATGGCAGTGGTGGGCCTGTGCAGGCACACTGAATAAATGTCGGGGAGGTGGGAGGATATATGGCAGTGGTGGGCCTGTGCAGGCACACTGAATAATGTCAGGGAGGTGGGAGGATATATGGCAGTGGTGGGCCTGTGCAGGCACACTGAATAAATGTCGGGAGGTGGGAGGATATATGGCAGTGGTGGGCCTGTGCAGGCACACTGAATAATCAGGGGAGGTGGGAGGATATATGGCAGTGGTGGGCCTGTGCAGGCACACTGAATAATGTCGGGAGGTGGGAGGATATATGGCAGTGGTGGGCCTGTGCAGGCACACTGAATAAATGTCAGGGAGGTGGGAGGATATATGGCAGTGGTGGGCCTGTGCAGGCACACTGAATAATGTCAGGGAGGTGGGAGGATATATGGCAGTGGTGGGCCTGTGCAGGCACACTGAATAAATGTCGGGGAGGTGGGAGGATATATGGCAGTGGTGGGCCTGTGCAGGCACACTGAATAAATGTCGGGGAGGTGGGAGGATATATGGCAGTGGTGGGCCTGTGCAGGCACACTGAATAAATGTCAGGAGGTGGGAGGATATATGGCAGTGGTGGGCCTGTGCAGGCACACTGAATAAATGTCAGGGAGGTGGGAGGATATATGGCAGTGGTGGGCCTGTGCAGGCACACTGAATAAATGTCGGGAGGTGGGAGGATATATGGCAGTGGTGGGCCTGTGCAGGCACACTGAATAAATGTCGGGGAGGTGGGAGGATATGGCAGTGGTGGGCCTGTGCAGGCACACTGAATAAATGTCGGGAGGTGGGAGGATATATGGCAGTGGTGGGCCTGTGCAGGCACACTGAATAATGTCAGGGGAGGTGGGAGGATATATGGCAGTGGTGGGCCTGTGCAGGCACACTGAAAAATGTCGGGAGGTGGGAGGATATATGGCAGTGGTGGGCCTGTGCAGGCACACTGAATAACATCAGGGAGGTGGGAGGATATATGGCAGTGGTGGGCCTGTGCAGGCACACTGAATAATGTCGGGGAGGTGGGAGGATATATGGCAGTGGTGGGCCTGTGCAGGCACACTGAATAATGTCGGGAGGTGGGAGGATATATGGCAGTGGTGGGCCTGTGCAGGCACACTGAATAAATGTCAGGGAGGTGGGAGGATATATGGCAGTGGTGGGCCTGTGCAGGCACACTGAATAAATGTCGGGGAGGTGGGAGGATATATGGCAGTGGTGGGCCTGTGCAGGCACACTGAATAAATGTCAGGGAGGTGGGAGGATATATGGCAGTGGTGGGCCTGTGCAGGCACACTGAATAATGTCGGGGAGGTGGGAGGATATATGGCAGTGGTGGGCCTGTGCAGGCACACTGAATAAATGTCGGGGAGGTGGGAGGATATATGGCAGTGGTGGGCCTGTGCAGGCACACTGAATAAATGTCAGGGAGGTGGGAGGATATATGGCAGTGGTGGGCCTGTGCAGGCACACTGAATAAATGTCAGGAGGTGGGAGGATATATGGCAGTGGTGGGCCTGTGCAGGCACACTGAATAATGTCAGGGAGGTGGGAGGATATATGGCAGTGGTGGGCCTGTGCAGGCACACTGAATAAATGTCGGGGAGGTGGGAGGATATATGGCAGTGGTGGGCCTGTGCAGGCACACTGAATAAATGTCGGGGAGGTGGGAGGATATGTAGCAGTGGTGGGCCTGTGCAGGCACACTGAATAAATGTCAGGGAGGTGGGAGGATATATGGCAGTGGTGGGCCTGTGCAGGCACACTGAATAATGTCGGGAGGTGGGAGGATATATGGCAGTGGTGGGCCTGTGCAGGCACACTGAATAAATGTCGGGAGGTGGGAGGATATATGGCAGTGGTGGGCCTGTGCAGGCACACTGAATAAATAATCGGGAGGTGGGAGGATATATGGCAGTGGTGGGCCTGTGCAGGCACACTGAATAAATGTCGGGAGGTGGGAGGATATATGGCAGTGGTGGGCCTGTGCAGGCACACTGAATAAATGTCGGGGAGGTGGGAGGATATATGGCAGTGGTGGGCCTGTGCAGGCACACTGAATAAATGTCAGGGAGGTGGGAGGATATATGGTGGGCCTGTGCAGGCACACTGAATAAATGTCGGGGAGGTGGGAGGATATATGGCAGTGGTGGGCCTGTGCAGGCACACTGAATAAATAATCGGGGAGGTGGGAGGATATATGGCAGTGGTGGGCCTGTGCAGGCACACTGAATAAGTGATCGGGGAGGTGGGAGGATATATGGCAGTGGTGGGCCTGTGCAGGCACACTGAATAAATGTCGGGGAGGTGGGAGGATATATGGCAGTGGTGGGCCTGTGCAGGCACACTGAATAAATGTCAGGGAGGTGGGAGGATATATGGCAGTGGTGGGCCTGTGCAGGCACACTGAATAAATGTCGGGGAGGTGGGAGGATATATGGCAGTGGTGGGCCTGTGCAGGCACACTGAATAAATGTCAGGGAGGTGGGAGGATATATGGCAGTGGTGGGCCTGTGCAGGCACACTGGATAAATGTCGGGAGGTGGGAGGATATATGGCAGTGGTGGGCCTGTGCAGGCACACTGAATAAATGTCGGGGAGGTGGGAGGATATATGGCAGTGGTGGGCCTGTGCAGGCACACTGAATAAATGTCAGGGAGGTGGGAGGATATATGGCAGTGGTGGGCCTGTGCAGGCACACTGAATAAATGTCGGGAGGTGGGAGGATATATGGCAGTGGTGGGCCTGTGCAGGCACACTGAATAAATGTCGGGGAGGTGGGAGGATATATGGCAGTGGTGGGCCTGTGCAGGCACACTGAATAAATGTCAGGGAGGTGGGAGGATATATGGCAGTGGTGGGCCTGTGCAGGCACACTGAATAAATGTCGGGGAGGTGGGAGGATATATGGCAGTGGTGGGCCTGTGCAGGCACACTGAATAAATGTCGGGAGGTGGGAGGATATATGGCAGTGGTGGGCCTGTGCAGGCACACTGAATAAATGTCGGGAGGTGGGAGGATATATGGCAGTGGTGGGCCTGTGGGCACACTGAATAAATGTCGGGGAGGTGGGAGGATATATGGCAGTGGTGGGCCTGTGCAGGCACACTGAATAAATGTCGGGGAGGTGGGAGGATATGTGGCAGTGGTGGGCCTGTGCAGGCACACTGAATAATGTCGGGGAGGTGGGAGGATATATGGCAGTGGTGGTGTGGTGGGCCTGTGCAGGCACACTGAATAAATGTCGGGGAGGTGGGAGGATATATGGCAGTGGTGGGCCTGTGCAGGCACACTGATAAATGTCGGGAGGTGGGAGGATATATGGCAGTGGTGGGCCTGTGCAGGCACATGAATAATGTCGGGGAGGTGGGGATATATGGCAGTGGTGGGCCTGTGCAGGCACACTGAATAATATGTCGGGGGTGGGAGGATATATGGCAGTGGTGGGCCTGTGCAGGCACACTGGATAAATGTCAGGGAGGTGGGAGGATATATGGCAGTGGTGGGCCTGTGCAGGCACACTGAATAAATGTCAGGGAGGTGGGAGGATATGTGCAGTGGTGGGCCTGTGCAGGCACACTGAATAATGTCAGGGAGGTGGGAGGATATATGGCAGTGGTGGGCCTGTGCAGGCACACTGAATAAATGTCAGGGAGGTGGGAGGATATATGGCAGTGGTGGGCCTGTGCAGGCACACTGAATAAATAATCAGGGAGGTGGGAGGATATATGGCAGTGGTGGGCCTGTGCAGGCACACTGAATAAATGTCGGGGAGGTGGGAGGATATATGGCAGTGGTGGGCCTGTGCAGGCACACTGAATAAATGTAGGGGAGGTGGGAGATATGGCAGTGGTGGGCCTGTGCAGGCACACTGAATAATGTCGGGGAGGTGGGAGATATATGGCAGTGGTGGGCCTGTGCAGGCACACTGAATAAATGTCAGGAGGTGGGAGGATATATGGCAGTGGTGGGCCTGTGCAGGCACACTGAATAATGTCGGGAGGTGGGAGGATGTAATGGCGTGGTGGGCCTGTGCAGGACACTGAATAAAAATGTCGGGAGGTGGGAGGATATATGGCAGTGGTGGGCCTGTGCAGGCACACTGAATAAATGTCAGGGAGGTGGGAGGATATATGGCAGTGGTGGGCCTGTGCAGGCACACTGAATAAATGTCGGGAGGTGGGAGGATATATGGCGGTGGTGGGCCTGTGCAGGCACACTGAATAAGTCAGGGAGGTGGGAGGATATATGGCAGTGGTGGGCCTGTGCAGGCACACTGAATAATGTCGGGAGGTGGGAGGATATATGGCAGTGGTGGGCCTGTGCAGGCACACTGAATAAATGTCAGGGAGGTGGGAGGATATATGGCAGTGGTGGGCCTGTGCAGGCACACTGAATAAATGTCGGGGAGGTGGGAGGATATATGGCAGTGGTGGGCCTGTGCAGGCACACTGAATAAATGTCGGGGAGGTGGGAGGATATATGGCAGTGGTGGGCCTGTGCAGGCACACTGAATAAATGTCGGGGAGGTGGGAGGATATATGGCAGTGGTGGGCCTGTGCAGGCACACTGGAAATATCGGGGAGGTGGGAGGATATATGGCAGTGGTGGGCCTGTGCAGGCACACTGAATAAATGTCGGGGAGGTGGGAGGATATATGGCAGTGGTGGGCCTGTGCAGGCACACTGAATAAATGTCAGGGAGGTGGGAGGATATATGGCAGTGGTGGGCCTGTGCAGGCACACTGAATAAATGTCGGGAGGTGGGAGGATATATGGCAGTGGTGGGCCTGTGCAGGCACACTGAATAAATGTCAGGGAGGTGGGAGGATATATGGCAGTGGTGGGCCTGTGCAGGCACACTGAATAAATGTCAGGGAGGTGGGAGGATATATGGCAGTGGTGGGCCTGTGCAGGCACACTGAATAAGTGTCGGGAGGTGGGAGGATATATGGCAGTGGTGGGCCTGTGCAGGCACACTGAATAAATGTCGGGGAGGTGGGAGGATATATGGCAGTGGTGGGCCTGTGCAGGCACACTGAATAAATGTCGGGGGAGGTGGGAGGATATATGGCAGTGGTGGGCCTGTGCAGGCACACTGAAAATAATGGGGAGGTGGGAGGATATATGGCAGTGGTGGGCCTGTGCAGGCACACTGAAAATGTCAGGGAGGTGGGAGGATATATGGCAGTGGTGGGCCTGTGCAGGCACACTGAATAAATGTCGGGGAGGTGGGAGGATATATGGCAGTGGTGGGCCTGTGCAGGCACACTGAATAAATGTCGGGGAGGTGGGAGGATATATGGCAGTGGTGGGCCTGTGCAGGCACACTGAATAAATGTCAGGGAGGTGGGAGGATATATGGCAGTGGTGGGCCTGTGCAGGCACACTGAATAAATGTCAGGGAGGTGGGAGGATATATGGCAGTGGTGGGCCTGTGCAGGCACACTGAATAAATGTCGGGAGGTGGGAGGATATATGGCAGTGGTGGGCCTGTGCAGGCACACTGAATAAATGTCAGGGAGGTGGGAGGATATATGGCAGTGGTGGGCCTGTGCAGGCACACTGAATAAATGTCGGGGAGGTGGGAGGATATATGGCAGTGGTGGGCCTGTGCAGGCACACTGAATAAATGTCAGGGAGGTGGGAGGATATATGGCAGTGGTGGGCCTGTGCAGGCACACTGAATAAATGTCGGGGAGGTGGGAGGATATATGGCAGTGGTGGGCCTGTGCAGGCACACTGAATAAATGTCGGGAGGTGGGAGGATATATGGCAGTGGTGGGCCTGTGCAGGCACACTGAATAAATGTCAGGGGAGGTGGGAGGATATATGGCAGTGGTGGGCGCCTGTGCAGGCACACTGAATAAATGTCGGGAGGTGGGAGGATATATGGCAGTGGTGGGCCTGTGCAGGCACACTGAATAATGTCGGGAGGTGGGAGGATATATGGCAGTGGTGGGCCTGTGCAGGCACACTGAAAAAGAATCGGGGAGGTGGGAGGATATATGGCAGTGGTGGGCCTGTGCAGGCACACTGAATAAGTGTCGGGGAGGTGGGAGGATATATGGCAGTGGTGGGCCTGTGCAGGCACACTGAATAAATGTCGGGGAGGTGGGAGGAATATGGCAGTGGTGGGCCTGTGCAGGCACACTGAATAAATGTCGGGAGGTGGGAGGATATATGGCAGTGGTGGGCCTGTGCAGGCACACTGAATAAGTATCGGGGAGGTGGGAGGATATATGGCAGTGGTGGGCCTGTGCAGGCACACTGAATAAGTAATCGGGGAGGTGGGAGGATATATGGCAGTGGTGGGCCTGTGCAGGCACACTGAATAAGTAATCGGGGAGGTGGGAGGATATATGGCAGTGGTGGGCCTGTGCAGGCACACTGAATAATGTCAGGAGGTGGGAGGATATATGGCAGTGGTGGGCCTGTGCAGGCACACTGAATAATATGGGAGGGTGGGAGGATATATGGCAGTGGTGGGCCTGTGCAGGCACACTGAATAAATGTCGGGGTGGGGAGGATATATGGCAGTGGTGGGCCTGTGCAGGCACACTGAATAAATGTCGGGGAGGTGGGAGGATATATGGCAGTGGTGGGCCTGTGCAGGCACACTGAATAAAGTCAGGGAGGTGGGAGGATATATGGCAGTGGTGGGCCTGTGCAGGCACACTGAATAAATGTCAGGGAGGTGGGAGGATATATGGCAGTGGTGGGCCTGTGCAGGCACACTGAATAAATGATCGGGAGGTGGGAGGATATATGGCAGTGGTGGGCCTGTGCAGGCACACTGAATAAATAGTCGGGAGGTGGGAGGATATATGGCAGTGGTGGGCCTGTGCAGGCACACTGAATAAATGTCAGGGAGGTGGGAGGATATATGGCAGTGGTGGGCCTGTGCAGGCACACTGAATAAATGTCAGGGGAGGTGGGAGGATATATGGCAGTGGTGGGCCTGTGCAGGCACACTGAATAAATGTCGGGAGGTGGGAGGATATATGGCAGTGGTGGGCCTGTGCAGGCACACTGAATAAATGTCGGGGAGGTGGGAGGATATATGGCAGTGGTGGGCCTGTGCAGGCACACTGAATAAATGTCGGGGAGGTGGGAGGATATATGGCAGTGGTGGGCCTGTGCAGGCACACTGAGATAAATGTCGGGAGGTGGGAGGATATATGGCAGTGGTGGGCCTGTGCAGGCACACTGAATAAATGTCAGGGAGGTGGGAGGATAATGGCAGTGGTGGGCCTGTGCAGGCACACTGAATAATGTCGGGGAGGTGGGAGGATATATGGCAGTGGTGGGCCTGTGCAGGCACACTGAATAAATGTCGGGAGGTGGGAGGATATATGGCAGTGGTGGGCCTGTGCAGGCACACTGAATAAATGTCGGGAGGGTGGGAGGATATATGGCAGTGGTGGGCCTGTGCAGGCACACTGAATAAGTGATCGGGGAGGTGGGAGGATATATGGCAGTGGTGGGCCTGTGCAGGCACACTGAATAAGTGATCGGGGAGGTGGGAGGATATATGGCGGTGGTGGGCCTGTGCAGGCACACTGAATAAGTAATCGGGGAGGTGGGAGGATATATGGCAGTGGTGGGCCTGTGCAGGCACACTGAATAAGTGATCGGGGAGGTGGGAGGATATATGGCAGTGGTGGGCCTGTGCAGGCACACTGAATAATATGGCAGGGAGGTGGGAGGATATATGGCAGTGGTGGGCCTGTGCAGGCACACTGAATAAATGTCAGGGAGGTGGGAGGATATATGGCAGTGGTGGGCCTGTGCAGGCACACTGAATAAATGTCAGGGAGGTGGGAGGATATATGGCAGTGGTGGGCCTGTGCAGGCACACTGAATAAATGTCGGGAGGGTGGGAGGATATATGGCAGTGGTGGGCCTGTGCAGGCACACTGAATAAATGTCGAGGAGGTGGGAGGATATATGGCAGTGGTGGGCCTGTGTGCAGGCACACTGAATAAATGTCGGGAGGTGGGAGGATATATGGCAGTGGTGGGCCTGTGCAGGCACACTGAATAAATGTCAGGGAGGTGGGAGGATATATGGCAGTGGTGGGCCTGTGCAGGCACACTGAATAAATGTCGGGAGGTGGGAGATATATGGCAGTGGTGGGCCTATGCCGGCACACTGAATAAGTGGTCAGGGAGGTGGGAGGATATATGGCAGTGGTGGGCCTGTGCAGGCACACTGAATAAGTGGTCGGGGAGGTGGGAGAATATATGGCAGTGGTGGGCCTGTGCAGGCACACTGAATAGTCGGGAGGTGGGAGGATATATGGCAGTGGTGGGCCTGTGCAGGCACACTGAATAAATGTCGGGAGGTGGGAGGATATATGGCAGTGGTGGGCCTGTGCAGGCACACTGAATAAATGTCAGGGAGGTGGGAGGATATATGGCAGTGGTGGGCCTGTGCAGGCACACTGAATAAGTGGTCGGGGAGGTGGGAGGATATATGGCAGTGGTGGGCCTGTGCAGGCACACTGAATAATGTCGGGGAGGTGGGAGGATATATGGCAGTGGTGGGCCTGTGCAGGCACACTGAATAAATGTCAGGGGAGGTGGGAGGATATATGGCAGTGGTGGGCCTGTGCAGGCACACCTGAATAAATGTCAGGGAGGTGGGAGGATATATGGCAGTGGTGGGCCTGTGCAGGCACACTGAATAAATGTCAGGGAGGTGGGAGGATATATGGCAGTGGTGGGCCTGTGCAGGCACACTGAATAAATGTCAGAGAGGTGGGAGGATATATGGCAGTGGTGGGCCTGTGCAGGCACACTGAATAAATGTCAGGGAGGTGGGAGGATATATGGCAGTGGTGGGCCTGTGCAGGCACACTGAATAAATGTCGGGGAGGTGGGAGGATATGGCAGTGGTGGGCCTGTGCAGGCACACTGAATAAATGTCAGGGGGTGGGAGGATATATGGCAGTGGTGGGCCTGTGCAGGCACACTGAATAAATGTCGGGAGGTGGGAGGATATATGGCAGTGGTGGGCCTGTGCAGGCACACTGAATAAATGTCAGGGGAGGTGGGAGGATATATGGCAGTGGTGGGCCTGTGCAGGCACACTGAATAAATGTCAGGGAGGTGGGAGGATATATGGCAGTGGTGGGCCTGTGCAGGCACACTGAATAAATGTCGGGAGGTGGGAGGATATATGGCAGTGGTGGGCCTGTGCAGGCACACTGAATAAATGTCGGGAGGGTGGGAGGATATATGGCAGTGGTGGGCCTGTGCAGGCACACTGAATAAATGTCGGGAGGTGGGAGGATATATGGCAGTGGTGGGCCTGTGCAGGCACACTGAATATGTCGGGGAGGTGGGAGGATATATGGCAGTGGTGGGCCTGTGCAGGCACACTGAATAAATGTCAGGGAGGTGGGAGGATATATGGCAGTGGTGGGCCTGTGCAGGCACACTGAATAAATGTCAGGGAGGTGGGAGGATATATGGCAGTGGTGGGCCTGTGCAGGCACACTGAATAAATGTCAGGGAGGTGGGAGGATATATGGCAGTGGTGGGCCTGTGCAGGCACACTGAATAAATGTCGGGGAGGTGGGAGGATATATGGCAGTGGTGGGCCTGTGCAGGCACACTGAATAAATGTCGGGGAGGTGGGAGGATATATGGCAGTGGTGGGCCTGTGCAGGCACACTGAATAATGTCGGGGAGGTGGGAGGATATATGGCAGTGGTGGGCCTGTGCAGGCACACTGAATAAATGTCGGGAGGGGTGGGAGGATGTATGGCAGTGGTGGGCCTGTGCAGGCAACTGAATAAATGTCGGGAGGTGGGAGGATATTGGCAGTGGTGGGCCTGTGCAGGCACACTGAATAAATGTCAGGGAGGTGGGAGGATATATGGCAGTGGTGGGCCTGTGCAGGCACACTGAATAATGTCAGGGAGGTGGGAGGATATATGGCAGTGGTGGGCCTGTGCAGGCACACTGAATAAATGTCAGGGAGGTGGGAGGATATATGGCAGTGGTGGGCCTGTGCAGGCACACTGAATAAATGTCAGGGAGGTGGGAGGATATATGGCAGTGGTGGGCCTGTGCAGGCACACTGAATAAATGTCGGGAGGTGGGAGGATATATGGCAGTGGTGGGCCTGTGCAGGCACACTGAATAAATATCGGGAGGTGGGAGGATATATGGCAGTGGTGGGCCTGTGCAGGCACACTGAATAAATATCAGGGAGGTGGGAGGATATATGGCAGTGGTGGGCCTGTGCAGGCACACTGAATAAATGTCGGGAGGTGGGAGGATATATGGCAGTGGTGGGCCTGTGCAGGCACACTGAATAAATGTCAGGGAGGTGGGAGAGATATATGGCAGTGGTGGGCCTGTGCAGGCACACTGAATAAATGTCGGGAGGTGGGAGGATATATGGCAGTGGTGGGCCTGTGCAGGCACACTGAATAAAATGTCGGGAGGTGGGAGGATATATGGCAGTGGTGGGCCTGTGCAGGCACACTGAATAAATGTCGGGAGGTGGGAGGATATGTGGCGTGGTGGGCCTGTGCAGGCACACTGAATAATGTCAGGGGAGGTGGGAGGATATATGGCAGTGGTGGGCCTGTGCAGGCACACTGGATAAGTGTCAGGGAGGTGGGAGGATATATGGCAGTGGTGGGCCTGTGCAGGCACACTGAATAAAATGTCAGGGAGGTGGGAGGATATATGGCAGTGGTGGGCCTGTGCAGGCACACTGAATAAATGTCAGGGAGGTGGGAGGATATATGGCAGTGGTGGGCCTGTGCAGGCACACTGAATAAATATCGGGAGGTGGGAGGATATATGGCAGTGGTGGGCCTGTGCAGGCACACTGAATAAAGTGTCGAGAGGTGGGAGGATATATAGGCAGTGGTGGGCCTGTGCAGGCACACTGAATAAATCGGGGGAGGTGGGAGGATATATGCAGTGGTGGGCCTGTGCAGGCACACTGAATAAATGTCAGGGGAGGTGGGAGGATATATGGCAGTGGTGGGCCTGTGCAGGCACACTGAATAAATGTCAGGGGAGGTGGGAGGATATATGGCAGTGGTGGGCCTGTGCAGGCACACTGAATAAATGTCGGGGAGGTGGGAGGATATATGGCAGTGGTGGGCCTGTGCAGGCACACTGAATAAATGTCAGGAGGTGGGAGGATATATGGCAGTGGTGGGCCTGTGCAGGCACACTGAATAAATGTCAGGGAGGGTGGGAGGATATATGGCAGTGGTGGGCCTGTGCAGGCACACTGAATAAATGTCGGGAGGTGGGAGGATATATGGCAGTGGTGGGCCTGTGCAGGCACACTGAATAAGTGTCAGGAGGTGGGAGGATATATGGCAGTGGTGGGCCTGTGCAGGCACACTGAATAATGTCAGGGGAGGTGGGAGGATATATGGCAGTGGTGGGCCTGTGCAGGCACACTGAATAAAATGTCAGGGAGGTGGGAGGATATATGGCAGTGGTGGGCCTGTGCAGGCACACTGAATAAATGTCGGGGAGGTGGGAGGATATATGGCAGTGGTGGGCCTGTGCAGGCACACTGAATAATATCAGGGAGGTGGGAGGATATGGCAGTGGTGGGCCTGTGCAGGCACACTGAATAAATGTCGGGAGGTGGGAGGATATATGGCAGTGGTGGGCCTGTGCAGGCACACTGAATAAATGTCGGGGAGGTGGGAGGATATATGGCAGTGGTGGGCCTGTGCAGGCACACTGAATAAATGTCGGGAGGTGGGAGGATATAGTATGGCAGTGGTGGGCCTGTGCAGGCACACTGAATAAATGTCAGGGGAGGTGGGAGGATATATGGCAGTGGTGGGCCTGTGCAGGCACACTGAATAAATGTCGGGAGGTGGGAGGATATATAGCAGTGGTGGGCCTGTGCAGGCACACTGAATAAATGTCGGGGAGGTGGGAGGATATATGGCAGTGGTGGGCCTGTGCAGGCACACTGAATAAATGTCGGGGAGGTGGGAGGATATATGGCAGTGGTGGGCCTGTGCAGGCACACTGAATAAGTTGTCGGGGAGGTGGGAGGATATATGGCAGTGGTGGGCCTGTGCAGGCACACTGAATAAATGTCGGGGAGGTGGGAGGATATATGGCAGTGGTGGGCCTGTGCAGGCACACTGAATAAATGTCAGGGAGGTGGGAGGATATATGGCAGTGGTGGGCCTGTGCAGGCACACTGAATAAATGTCGGGGAGGTGGGAGGATATATGGCAGTGGTGGGCCTGTGCAGGCACACTGAATAAATGTCAGGAGGTGGGAGGATATATGGCAGTGGTGGGCCTGTGCAGGCACACTGAATAAATGTAGGGGAGGTGGGAGGATATATGGCAGTGGTGGGCCTGTGCAGGCACACTGAATAAATGTCGGGAGGTGGGAGGATATATGGCAGTGGTGGGCCTGTGCAGGCACACTGAATAAATGTCGGGGAGGTGGGAGGATATATGGCAGTGGTGGGCCTGTGCAGGCACACTGAATAAATGTCGGGGAGGGTGGGAGGATATATGGCAGTGGTGGGCCTGTGCAGGCACACTGAATAAATGTCGGGAGGTGGGAGGATATATGGCAGTGGTGGGCCTGTGCAGGCACACTGAATAAATGTCGGGGAGGTGGGAGGATATATGGCAGTGGTGGGCCTGTGCAGGCACACTGAATAAATGTCAGGGAGGTGGGAGGATATATGGCAGTGGTGGGCCTGTGCAGGCACACTGAATAAATGTCGGGGAGGTGGGAGGATATATGGCAGTGGTGGGCCTGTGCAGGCACACTGAATAAATGTCAGGAGGTGGGAGGATATATGGCAGTGGTGGGCCTGTGCAGGCACACTGAATAAATGTCGGGGAGGTGGGAGGATATATGGCAGTGGTGGGCCTGTGCAGGCACACTGAATAAATGTCGGGGAGGTGGGAGGATATATGGCAGTGGTGGGCCTGTGCAGGCACACTGAATAAATGTCGGGGAGGTGGGAGGATATATGGCAGTGGTGGGCCTGTGCAGGCACACTGGATAAATGTCAGGGGAGGTGGGAGGATATATATGGCAGTGGTGGGCCTGTGCAGGCACACTGAATAAATGTCGGGAGGTGGGAGGATATATGGCAGTGGTGGGCCTGTGCAGGCACACTGAATAAATGTCGGGGAGGTGGGAGGATATATGGCAGTGGTGGGCCTGTGCAGGCACACTGAATAAATGTCAGGGAGGTGGGAGGATATATGGCAGTGGTGGGCCTGTGCAGGCACACTGAATAAATGTCGGGGAGGTGGGAGGATATATGGCAGTGGTGGGCCTGTGCAGGCACACTGAATAATGTCGGGGAGGTGGGAGGATATATGGCAGTGGTGGGCCTGTGCAGGCACACTGAATAAATGTCGGGAGGTGGGAGGATATATGGCAGTGGTGGGCCTGTGCAGGCACACTGAATAATGTCGGGAGGTGGGAGGATATATGGCAGTGGTGGGCCTGTGCAGGCACACTGAATAATGTCAGGGAGGTGGGAGGATATATGGCAGTGGTGGGCCTGTGCAGGCACACTGAATAAATGTCAGGGAGGTGGGAGGATATATGGCAGTGGTGGGCCTGTGCAGGCACACTGAATAAATGTCGGGAGGTGGGAGGATATATGGCAGTGGTGGGCCTGTGCAGGCACACTGAATAAATGTCGGGGAGGTGGGAGGATATATGGCAGTGGTGGGCCTGTGCAGGCACACTGAATAAATGTCGGGGAGGTGGGAGGATATATGGCAGTGGTGGGCCTGTGCAGGCACACTGAATAAATGTCAGGGAGGTGGGAGGATATTGGCAGTGGTGGGCCTGTGCAGGCACACTGAATAAATGTCAGGGAGGTGGGAGGATATATGGCAGTGGTGGGCCTGTGCAGGCACACTGAATAAATGTCAGGGAGGTGGGAGGATATATGGCAGTGGTGGGCCTGTGCAGGCACACTGAATAAATGTCGGGAGGTGGGAGGATATGGCAGTGGTGGGCCTGTGCAGGCACACTGAATAAATGTCGGGAGGTGGGAGGATATATGGCAGTGGTGGGCCTGTGCAGGCACACTGAATAAATGTCAGGGAGGTGGGAGGATATATGGCAGTGGTGGGCCTGTGCAGGCACACTGAATAAATGTCAGGGAGGTGGGAGGATATATGGCAGTGGTGGGCCTGTGCAGGCACACTGGATAAATGTCAGGGAGGTGGGAGGATATATGGCAGTGGTGGGCCTGTGCAGGCACACTGAATAAATGTCAGGGAGGTGGGAGGATATATGGCAGTGGTGGGCCTGTGCAGGCACCTGAATAAATGTCGGGAGGTGGGAGGATATTGGCAGTGGTGGGCCTGTGCAGGCACACTGAATAAATGTCGGGGAGGTGGGAGGATATATGGCAGTGGTGGGCCTGTGCAGGCACACTGAATAAATGTCGGGAGGTGGGAGGATATATGGCAGTGGTGGGCCTGTGCAGGCACACTGAATAATGTCGGGAGGTGGGAGGATATATGGCAGTGGTGGGCCTGTGCAGGCACACTGAATAAATGTCAGGGAGGTGGGAGGATATATAGCAGTGGTGGGCCTGTGCAGGCACACTGAGAAATATCGGGAGGTGGGAGGATATATGGCAGTGGTGGGCCTGTGCACACTGATAATGTCGGGGAGGTGGGAGGATATATGGCAGTGGTGGGCCTGTGCAGGCACACTGAATAAATGTCAGGGAGGTGGGAGGATATATGGCAGTGGTGGGCCTGTGCAGGCACACTGAATAAGTAATCGGGGAGGTGGGAGGATATATGGCAGTGGTGGGCCTGTGCAGGCACACTGAATAAGTAATCGGGGAGGTGGGAGGATATATGGCAGTGGTGGGCCTGTGCAGGCACACTGAATAAATGTCGGGGAGGTGGGAGGATATATGGCAGTGGTGGGCCTGTGCAGGCACACTGAATAAATGTCAGGGAGGTGGGAGGATATATGGCAGTGGTGGGCCTGTGCAGGCACACTGAATAAATGTCAGGGAGGTGGGAGGATATATGGCAGTGGTGGGCCTGTGCAGGCACACTGGATAAATGTCGGGGAGGTGGGAGGATATATGGCAGTGGTGGGCCTGTGCAGGCACACTGAATAATGTCGGGGAGGTGGGAGGATATATGGCAGTGGTGGGCCTGTGCAGGCACACTGAATAAATGTCGGGGAGGTGGGAGGATATATGGCAGTGGTGGGCCTGTGCAGGCACACTGAATAATGTCGGGGAGGTGGGAGGATATATGGCAGTGGTGGGCCTGTGCAGGCACACTGGATAAATAGTCAGGGAGTGGGAGGATATATGGCAGTGGTGGGCCTGTGCAGGCACACTGAATAAATGTCAGGGAGGTGGGAGGATATATGGCAGTGGTGGGCCTGTGCAGGCACACTGAATAAATGTCAGGGAGGTGGGAGGATATATGGCAGTGGGTGGGCCTGTGCAGGCACACTGAATAAATGTCAGGGAGGTGGGAGGATATATGGCAGTGGTGGGCCTGTGCAGGCACACTGAATAAATGTCGGGGAGGTGGGAGGATATATGGCAGTGGTGGGCCTGTGCAGGCACACTGAATAAATGTCGGGAGGTGGGAGGATATATGGCAGTGGTGGGCCTGTGCAGGCACACTGAATAAATGTCGGGAGGTGGGAGGATATATGGCAGTGGTGGGCCTGTGCAGGCACACTGAATAAATGTCGGGAGGTGGGAGGATATATGGCAGTGGTGGGCGCGTGAGGCACACTGAATAAATGTCGGGAGGTGGGAGGATATATGGCAGTGGTGGGCCTGTGCAGGCACACTGAATAAATGTCGGGGAGGTGGGAGGATATATGGCAGTGGTGGGCCTGTGCAGGCACACTGAATAAATGTCAGGGAGGTGGGAGGATATATGGCAGTGGTGGGCCTGTGCAGGCACACTGAATAAAATGTCAGGGAGGTGGGAGGATATATGGCAGTGGTGGGCCTGTGCAGGCACACTGAATAAATTCAGGGAGGTGGGAGGATATATGGCAGTGGTGGGCCTGTGCAGGCACACTGAATAATGTCGGGGAGGTGGGAGGATATATGGCAGTGGTGGGCCTGTGCAGGCACACTGAATAAATGTCGGGAGGTGGGAGGATATGGCAGTGGTGGGCCTGTGCAGGCACACTGAATAAATGTCGGGGAGGTGGGAGGATATATGGCAGTGGTGGGCCTGTGCAGGCACACTGAATAAATGTCGGGAGGTGGGAGGATATTGGCGGTGGTGGGCCTGTGCAGGCACTGAATAAATGTCAGGGAGGTGGGAGGATATATGGCAGTGGTGGGCCTGTGCAGGCACACTGAATAAATGTCGGGAGGTGGGAGGATATATGGCAGTGGTGGGCCTGTGCAGGCACACTGAATAAATGTCGGGGAGGTGGGAGGATATATGGCAGTGGTGGGCCTGTGCAGGCACACTGAATAATATCGGGGAGGTGGGAGGATATATGGCAGTGGTGGGCCTGTGCAGGCACACTGAATAATGTCGGGAGGTGGGAGGATATATGGCAGTGGTGGGCCTGTGCAGGCACACTGAATAAATGTCAGGGAGGTGGGAGGATATATGGCAGTGGTGGGCCTGTGCAGGCACACTGAATAAATGTCGGGAGGTGGGAGGAATATGGCAGTGGTGGGCCTGTGCAGGCACACTGAATAAATGTCGGGGAGGTGGGAGGATATATGGCAGTGGTGGGCCTGTGCAGGCACACTGAATAAATGTCGGGGAGGTGGGAGGATATATGGCAGTGGTGGGCCTGTGCAGGCACACTGAATAAATGTCGGGGAGGTGGGAGGATATATGGTGGTGGGCCTGTGCAGGCACACTGAATAAATTCGGGAGGTGGGAGGATATATGGCAGTGGTGGGCCTGTGCAGGCACACTGAATAAATGTCGGGGAGGTGGGAGGATATATGGCAGTGGTGGGCCTGTGCAGGCACACTGAATAAAAAGTCGGGAGGTGGGAGGATATATGGCAGTGGTGGGCCTGTGCAGGCACACTGAATAAATGTCGGGGAGGTGGGAGGATATATGGCAGTGGTGGGCCTGTGCAGGCACACTGAATAAATGTCGGGGAGGGTGGGAGGATATATGGCAGTGGTGGGCCTGTGCAGGCACACTGAATAAATGTCAGGGAGGTGGGAGGATATATGGCAGTGGTGGGCCTGTGCAGGCACACTGAATAAATGTCAGGGGAGGTGGGAGGATATATGGCAGTGGTGGGCCTGTGCAGGCACACTGAATAAATGTCGGGAGGTGGGAGGATATATGGCAGTGGTGGGCCTGTGCAGGCACACTGAATAAATGTCGGGAGGTGGGAGGATATATGGCAGTGGTGGGCCTGTGCAGGCACACTGAATAAATGTCGAGGAGGTGGGAGGATATATGGCAGTGGTGGGCCTGTGCAGGCACACTGAATAAATGTCGGGGAGGTGGGAGGATATATGGCAGTGGTGGGCCTGTGCAGGCACACTGAATAAATGTCAGGGAGGTGGGAGGATATATGGCAGTGGTGGGCCTGTGCAGGCACACTGAATAATGTCGGGGAGGTGGGAGGATATGGCAGTGGTGGGCCTGTGCAGGCACACTGAATAAATGTCGGGGAGGTGGGAGGATATATGGCAGTGGTGGGCCTGTGCAGGCACACTGAATAAATGTCGGGAGGTGGGAGGATATATGGCAGTGGTGGGCCTGTGCAGGCACACTGAATAAGTGTCGGGGAGGTGGGAGGATATATGGCAGTGGTGGGCCTGTGCAGGCACATGAATAATGTCGGGAGGTGGGAGGATATATGGCAGTGGTGGGCCTGTGCAGGCACACTGAATAAATGTCAGGGAGGTGGGAGGATATATGGCAGTGGTGGGCCTGTGCAGGCACACTGAATAATGTCGGGGAGGTGGGAGGATATGGCAGTGGTGGGCCTGTGCAGGCACACTGAATAAATGTCGGGGAGGTGGGAGGATATATGGCAGTGGTGGGCCTGTGCAGGCACACTGAATAAATGTCGGGGAGGTGGGTGGTAGTTAGCATTGGGGCCTGTAGGAATACTTGAATAAGTAATCGGGATGTGGGAGGATATATGGCAGTGGTGGCCTGTGCAGGCACACTGAATAAGTAATTTGGGAGTGTGGAGGATATATGGCAGTGGTGGCCTGCAGGCACACTGAATAAGTAGTCGGGGAGGTGGGAGGATATATGGCAGTGGTGGGCCTGTGCAGGCACACTGAATAAGTGGTCGGGGAGGTGGGAGGATATATGGCGGTGGTGGGCCTGTACAGGCACACTGAATAAGTAATCGGGGAGGTGGGGAGATAAATGTCGGTGGTGGGCCTGTGCAGGCACACTGAATAAGTAATCGGGGAGGTGGGAGGATATATGGCAGTGGTGGGCCTGTGCAGGCACACTGAATAAGTAACGGGAGGTGGGAGGATGTGGTAGTGGTGGGCCTGTGCAGGCACACTGAATTAAGTGGTCGGGGAGGTGGGAGGATATTGGCAGTGGGGCTGTGCAGGCACACTGAATAAGTAATCGGGGAGGTGGAGGATATATGGCAGTGGTGGGCCTGTGCAGGCACACTGAATAAGTAATCGGGGAGGTGGGAGGATATATGGCAGTGGTGGGCCTGTGCAGGCACACTGAATAAGTAATCGGGAGGTGGAGGATATATGGCAGTGGTGGGCCTGTGCAGGCACACTGAATAAGTAATCGGGAGGTGGGGATGATATGGCAGTGGTGGGCCTGCAGGCTATACTGAATAAGTAATCGGGAGGTGGAGGATATGGCAGTGGTGGCCTGTGCAGGGCACACTGAATAAGTAATCGGGAGGTGGGAGGATATATGGCAGTGGTGGGCCTGCAGTACACTGAATAAGTAATCGGGAGGTGGAGATATATGGCAGTGGTGGGCCTGCAGGCACACTGAATAAGTAATCGGGAGGTGGGAGGATATAGGGCAGTGGTGGGCCTGTGCAGGCACACTGAATAAGTAACGGGAGGTGGGAGGATATATGGCAGTGTGGTCTGCAGGCACACTGAATAAGTGAATGGGGAGGTAGGAGGATATATGGCGGTGGTGGGCCTGTGCAGGCACACTGAATAAGTAATCGGGGAGGTAGGAGGATATATGGCGGTGGTGGGCCTGTGCAGGCACACTGAATAAGTGGTCGTGGAGGTGGGAGGATATATGGCGGTGGTGGGCCTGTGCAGGCACACTGCATAAGTGGTCGGGGAGGTGGGAGGACATATGGCGGTGGTGGGCCTGTGCAGGCACACTGAATAAGTAATCGGGAGGTGGGGAGATAATTGTCGTGGTGGGGCCTGCAGCCAATTGAATAAGTAATCGGGAGGTGGGAGGATAAAATGGCAGTGGTGCGCCTGTGCAGGCACACTGGATAATCTGGGAGGTGGGAGGATATATGGCAGTGGTGGGCCTGTGCAGGCACACTGAATAAGTAATCGAGGTGGGAGGATATATGGAGTGGTGGCCTGTGCAGGCACACTGAATAAGTAATCGTGGAGGTGGGAGGATATATGGCAGTGGTGGGCCTGTGCAGGCACACTGAATAAGTAATCTGGAAGTGGAGGATATATGGCAGTGGTGGGCTGTGCAGCACACTGAATAAGTAATCGGGAGGTGGGAGGATATATGGCAGTGGTGGCCTTGCAGGCAATACTGAATAAGTAATCGTGGTGGGAGGATATGGCAGTGGTGGGCCTTTCAGGCACATTGAATAAGTAATCGGGAGGTGGGAGGATATGACAGTGGTGGGCCTGCAGGCACACTGAATAAGGATCGGGGTGGTGGGAGGATATATATGGTGGTGGCCTGTGCAGGCACACTGAAAAGTAATCGGGAGGTGGGAGTGATATATGGCAGTGGTGGGCCTGTGCAGGCAGACTGAATAAGTGGTCGGGAGGTGAGGATATATGGCAGTGGTGGCCATGCAGGCAGACTGAATGTAATCGGGATGGGAGGATATGGCAGTGTGGTGGGTCTGTGCTCATACTTGAATAAGTAATCGGGGAGGTGGGAGGAAATATGGCAGTGGTGGGCCTACAGGCACACTGAATAAGTAATCGGGAGGTGGGAGGAAATATGGCAGTGGTAATGGCATAACAATTGGAATAAGTAATCGGGAGGTGGGAGGATGGCAGTGGTGGGCCGTGCAGCACACTGAATAAGTAATCGGGAGGTGGAGTGATATATGGCAGTGGTGGGCCTGCAGGCACACTGAATAAGTAACTGGGAGGGTGAGGATATATGGTAGTGGGCCTGTGCAGGCACACTGAATAAGTAACGGGGAGGTGGAGGATATATATGGTGGCCTTCAGGCACATTGAATAAGTAATCGGGGAGGTGGGAGGATATATGGCAGTGGTGGCCTGTGCAGGCACACTGAATAAGTAACTGGGAGGTGGGAGGATATGGCAGTGGTGGCCTGTGCAGGCACACTGAATAAGTAATCGGGAGGTGGAGGATATATGGTAGTGGTGGGCCTGTGCAGGCACACTGAATAAGTAATCGGGAGGTGGGAGGATATATGGTGTGGCCTGTGCAGGCACACTGAATAAGTAATCGGGAGTGTGGAGGATATATGGCAGTGGTGGCCTGTGCAGGCACACTGAATAAGTGGTCGGGGAGGTGGGAGGATATATGGCAGGTGGTGGTCTGTGCAGGCACACTGAATAAGTGGTTCGGGGAGGTGGAGGATATATTGTAGTGGTGGCCTCGTGCAGTGCGCTAATTGAATATAATCGGGAGGTGGGAGGATATACAGTGGCCTGCAGGCACACTGAATAAGTAATCGGGGAGCGAGGATATGCAGTGGTGGGCCTGTGGCACACCTGAATAAGTAATCGGGAGTGTGGAAGGATATATGGCAGTGGTGGCCTGCAGGCACACTGAATAAGCAACGGGAGGTGGGAGGATATGGGTAGTGGTGGGCCTGTGCAGGCACACTGAATAAGCATCGGGAGGTGGGAGGATATATGGCAGTGGTGTGGCCTGCAGGCACACTGAATAAGTAATCGGGAGGTGGGAGGATATATGGCAGTGGTGGGCCTGTGCAGGCTACACTGAATAAGTAATCAGGGAGGTTGGAGGATTTATGGCAGTGGTGGGCCTGTCCAGGCAAGGCCACTGAATCAAGTGGTCGGGGAGGTGGAGGATATATGGCAGTGGTGGGCCAGTGTAGGCACTTGAATAATGTCAGATCGGAAGTGGGAGGATATATGGCGGCAGTGGTGGGCCTGTGCAGGCACACTGAATAGAAAGTAATCGGGAGGTGGGAGGATATATGGCAGTGGTGGGCCTGTGCAGGCACACTGAATAAATGTCGGGAGGTGGGAGGATATATTGCAGTGGTGGTCTGTGCAGGCACACTGAATAAGTGATCGGGAGGTGGGAGGATATATGGCGGTGGTGGGCCTGTGGAGGCACCTGAATAAAGTAATCGGGGAGGTGGGAGGATGATATGGCAGTGGTGGGCCTGTGCAGGTACACTGGAATAAGTAATCGGGAGGTGGGAGGATATATGGCAGTGGTGGGCCTGTGCAGGCACACTGAATAAGTAATCGAGGAGGTGGATATATAGTGGTGGTGGCCTGTGCAGGCACACTGAAAAATAATCGGGAGGTGGGAGGATATATGGCAGTGGTGGGCCTGTGCAAGCACACTGAATAAGTAATCGGGAGGTGGGAGGATATATGGCAGTGGTGGGCTCGGCAGGCACTACTAAATAAGTAGTCGGGAGGTGGGAGGATAATGCGGTGGTGGGCCTGTGCAGGCACACTGAATAAGTAATCGGGGAGGTGGGAGGATATATAGCAGTGGTACTGTGCAGGCACACTGAATAAGCAATCGGGAGGTGGGAGGATATATGGCGGTGGTGGCCTGTGCAGGCACACTGAATAAGTGGTCGGGGAGGTGGGAGGATATATGGCGGTGGTGGGCCTGTACAGGCACACTGAATAAGTAAGCGGAGGTGGGATGATATATGGCAGTGGTGGGCCTGTGCAGGCACACTGAATAAGTGACGGGAGGTGGGAGGAATATATGGCAGTGGTGGGCCTGTGCAGGCACACTGAATAAGCATCGGGAGGTGGGAGGATATATGGCAGTGGTGGGCCTGTGAGGCACACTGAATAAGTGGTCGGGGAGGTGGGAGGATATATGGCAGTGGTGGGCCTGTGCAGGCTCACTGAATAAGTAGTCGGGAGGTGGGAGGATTATGTGGGTGGTGAGGCTGTGCAGGCACACTGAATAAGTAATCGGGAGGTGGGAGGATATATGGCAGTGGTGGACTGTGCAGGCACACTGAATAAGTGACGGGGAGGTGGGAGGATATATGGCAGTGGTGGGGCGTGCAGGCACACTGAATAATGTAGGGGAGGTGGGAGGTATATGGCAGTGTGCCTGTGCAGGCACACTGAATAAGCAATCGGGGAGGTGAGTATATGCGCAGTGGTGGGCCTGTGCAGGCACACTGAATAAGTAATCTGGGAGGTGGGAGGATATATGGCAGTGGTGGGCCTGTGCAGGCACACTGAATGCAGTCGGGAGGTGGGAGGATATATGGCAGTGGTGGGCCTGTGCAGGCACACTGAATAAAGTAATCGGGAGGTGGGAGGATATAGGGCAGTGTGGCCTGCAGGCACACTGGAACATGTCATCGGGGGTAGGAGGATATATGGCAGTGGTGGGCCGTGCAGGCACACTCGAAGTAATGTCGGGGAGGTAGGAGGATATATGGCGGTGGTGGCTGTGCAGGCACACTAGAATGTCGGGGAATCGGTGGGGGAGATAATTGTCGGTGGTGGGCCTGTGCAGGCACACTGAATAAGCAGTCGGAGGTGGGAGGATAAATGGCAGTGGTGCGCCTGTGCAGGCACACTGAATAAGTGTCTGGGGAGGTGGGAGGATGATATGGCAGTGGTGGGCCTGTGCAGGCACACTGAATAAGTAATCGGGAGGTGGGAGGATATATGGCAGTGGTGGGCTCTGTGCAGGCACACTGAATAAGTGATCGTGAGGGGGAGGATGGCAGTGGTGGGCCTGTGCAGGCACATGAATAAGTAAGTTGGAGGTGGGAGGATATATGGCAGTGGTGGGCCTGTGCAGGCACATTGAATAAGTAATCGGGAGGTGGGAGGATATATGGCAGGGGTGGGCTTGTGCAGGCACACTGAATAAAGTAATCGGGTGGTGGGAGGATATATGGCAGTGGTGGAGCCTGTCAGGCACACTGAATAAGTAATCGGGGAGGTGGGAGGATATATGGCAGGTGGGTGGGCCTGTGCAGGCACACTGGAATATAATCCGGGAGTGGGAGGATATATGAGTGGTGGGCCTGTGCAGGCACACTGGAAAAAGTATCAGGGAGGTGGGAGGATATATGGCAGTGGTGGGCCTGCAGGCACACTGAATGCGGTCGGGGAGGTGGGAGGATATATGGTAGTGGTGGGCCTGTGCAGGCACACTGAATAAATGTCATCGGGAGGGTGGGAGGATATATGGCAGTGGGTGGGCGAGTGCAACAGACTGAATAAGTAATCGGGGAGGTGGGAGGAAATATGGCAGTGGTGGGCGGTACAGGCACACTGGATAAATGTCAAGGGAGGTGGGAGGATATGGCAGTGGTGGGCGGTGCAGGCACTGAATACAAGTAACGGGAGGTGGGAGGATATATGGCAGTGGTGGTCTGTGCAGGCACTCTTGAATAAGTGATCAGGGAGGTGGGAGGATGATATGGCAGTGGTGGGCCTGTGCAGGCACACTGAATAAGTAATCGGGGAGGTGGGAGGATATATGGCAGTGGTGGGCCTGTGCAGGCACACTGAATAAGTAATCGGGGAGGTGGGAGGATATATGGCGGTGGTGGGCCTGTGCAGGCACACTGAATAAGTAATCGGGGAGGTGGGAGGATATATGGCCGTGGTGGGCCTGTGCAGGCACACTGAATAAGTAATCGGGGAGGTGGGAGGATATATGGCAGTGGTGGGCTGTGCATTCACATGAATAAGTCATCGGGAGGTGGGAGGATATATGGCAGTGGTGGGCCTGTGCAGGCACACTGAATAAATCAATTAGGGGAGGTGGGAGGATATGTGGAGTGGGTGTGCAGGCACACTGGAATAAGTGGTCGGGAGGTGGGAATATATGGTAGTGGGTGGGCCTGTGCAGGCACACTGAATAATGTCAGCGGGAGGTGGGAGGATATATGGCAGTGGGTGGCCTGTGCAGGCACACTCGAATAAGTCACGGGAGGTGGGAGGATATATGGCAGTGGTGGGCCTGTGCAGGCACACTGAATAAGCACTCGGGAGGTGGAAGGATATATGGCAGTGGTGGGCCTGTGCAGGCACACTGGAATAAGTGTCGGAGGTGGGATATATATGGCAGTGGTGCCTGTGCAGGCACACTGAATAAATGTCGGGGAGGTGGGAGGATATATGGCAGTGGTGGGCCTGTGCAGGCACACTGAATAAGTAATCGGGGAGGTGGGAGGATATATGGCAGTGGTGGGCCTGTGCAGGCACACTGAATAAGTAATCGGGGAGGTTGGAGGATTTATGGCAGTGGTGGGCCTGTCAAGGCACACTGAATAAGTGGTCGGGGAGGTGGGAGGATATATGGCAGTGGTGGGCCTGTGCAGGCACACTGAATAAGTAATCGGGAAGGTGGGAGGATATATGGCAGTGGTGGGCCTGTGCAGGCACACTGAATAAGTAATCGGGGAGGTGGGAGGATATATGGCAGTGGTGGGCCTGTGCAGGCACACTGAATAAGTAATCGGGGAGGTGGGAGGATATATGGCAGTGGTGAGTGCGTGCACACTGAATAAGTAATCGGGAGGTGGGAGGAGGCGGCGGTGGTGGCCTGCAGGCACACTGAATAAGTAATCGGGAGGTGGGAGGATATAATGTGTGGTGGGCCTGTGGAGGCACGCCTGAATAGTAATCGGGAGGTGGGAGGATATATGGCAGTGGTGGGCCTGTGCAGGCACATTGAATAAGTAATCGGGGAGGTGGGAGGATATATGCAGTGGTGGGCCTGTGCAGGCACACTGAATAATGTCAGGGAGGTGGGAGGATATATGGCAGTGGTGGGCCTGTGCAGGCACACTGAATAAGTAATCGGGGAGGTGGGAGGATATATGGCAGTGGTGGGCCTGTGCAAGCACACTGAATAAGTAATCGGGGAGGTGGGAGGATATATGGCAAGTGGTGGGCCTGTGCAGGCACACTAAATAAGTAGTCGGGGAGGTGGGAGGATAAATGGCAGTGGTGGGCCTGCGCAGGCACACTGAATAAGTAATCGGGGAGGTGGGAGGATATATGGCAGTGGTGGGCCTGTGCAGGCACACTGAATAAGTAATCGGGAGGTGGGAGGATATATGGCAGTGGTGGGCCTGTGCAGGCACACTGAATAAGTAATCGGGAGGTGGGAGGATATATGGCAGTGGTGGGCCTGTGCAGGCACACTGAATAAGTAATCGAGGAGGTGGGAGGATATATGGCAGTGGTGGGCCTGTGCAGGCACACGTCAATAAAGCAATCGAGGAGGTGGGAGGATATATGGCAGTGGTGGGCCTGTGCAGGCACACCGAATCAAGGGTCGGAGGTGGGAGGATATGGCAGTGGTGGGCCTGTGCAGGCACACCGAATAAGCAATCGGGAGGTGGGAGGATATATGCAGTGGTGGGCCTGTGCAGGCACACTGAATAAGTGATCGGGAGGTGGGAGGATATATGGCAGTGGTGGGCCTGTGCAGGCACACCGGTAATAATCGGGGAGGTGGAGGAGGATATGGCAGTGGTGGGCCTGTGCAGGCACACTGAATAAGTAATCGGGGAGGTGGGAGGATATATGGCAGTGGTGGGCCTGTGCAGGCACACTGAATAAGTAATCGGGGAGGTGGGAGGATATATGGCAGTGGTGGGGCTGTGCAGGCACACTGAATAAGTAATCGGGAGGTGGGAGGATATATGGCGGTGGTGGGCCTGTGCAGGCACACTGAATAAGTGGTCGGGGAGGTGGGAGGACATATGGCGGTGGTGGGCCTGTGCAGGCACACTGAATAAGTAATCGTGGAGGTGGGGAGATAAATGTCGGTGGTGGGCCTGTGCAGGCACACTGAATAAGTAATCGTGGAGGTGGGAGGATATATGGCAGTGGTGGGTCTGTGCAGGCACACTGAATAAGTAATCGTGGAGGTGGGAGGGTATATGGCAGTGGTGGGCCTGTGCAGGCACACTGAATAAGTAATCGTGGAGGTGGGAGGATATATGGCAGTGGTGGCCTGTGCAGGCACACTGAATAATAATCGTGAGGTGGAGGAGATATGGCAGTGGTGGGCCGTGCAGGCACACTGAATAAGTAATCGGGAGGTGGGAGGAGATATGGCAGTGGTGGGCCTGCAGGCACACTGGATAAGTAATCGGGAGGTGGGAGGATGATATGGCAGTGGTGGCCTGTGCAGGCACACTGAATAAAGTAATCGTGGAGGTGGGAGGACATATGGCAGTGTTGGGCCTGTGCAGGCACACTGAAAGTAATCGAGGTGGGAGGATATATGGCGGTGTTGGGCCTGTGCAGGCACACTGAATAAGTGGTCGGGAGGTGGGAGGATATACAGTGGTTGGGCCTGTGCAGGCACACTGAAGAAATGTCAGGGGGTGGGTGGATATATGGCAGTGGTGGGCCTGTGCAGGACACTGAATAATTGATCGGGGAGGTGGGAGGATATATGGCAGTGGTGGGCCTGTGCAGGCACACTGAATAAGTAATCGGGGAGGTGGGAGGATATATGGCAGTGGTGTGCCTGTGCAGGCACACTGAATAAGTAATCGGGGAGGTGGGAGGATATATGGCAGTGGTGGGCCTGTGCAGGCACACTGAATAAGTAATCGGGGAGGTGGGAGGATATATGGCAGTGGTGGGCCTGTGCAGGCACACTGAATAAGTAATCGGGGAGGTGGGAGGATATATGGCAGTGGTGGGCCTGTGCAGGCACACTGAATAAGTGGTCGGGGAGGTGGGAGGATATATGGCAGTGGTGGGCCTGTGCAGGCACACTGAATAAGTGGTCGGGGAGGTGGGAGGATATATGGCAGTGGTGGGCCTGTGCAGGCACACTGAATAAGTAATCGGGGAGGTGGGAGGATATATGGCAGTGGTGGGCCTGTGCAGGCACACTGAATAAGTAATCGGGAGGTGGGAGGATATATGGCAGTGGTGGGCCTGCAGGCACACTGAATAAGTAACCGGGAGGTGGGAGGATATAGGCAGTGGTGGCCTGCAGGCACACTGAATAAGTAATCGGGAGGTGGGAGGATATATGGCAGTGGTGGTCCTGCAGGCACACTGAATAAGTAATCGGGAGGTGGGAGGATATATGGCAGTGGTGGGCCGTGCAGGTCACTGAATAAGTGTCGGGGAGGTGGGAGGATATATGGCAGTGGTGGGCCTGTGCAGGCACACTGGAATAAAGTGGTCGGGGAGGTGGAGGATATATGGCAGTGGTGGGCCTGTGCAGGCACACTGAATAAGTGGTCGGGGAGGTGGGAGGATATATGGCAGTGGTGGGCCTGTGCAGGCACACTGAATAAGTAATCGGGGAGGTGGGAGGATATATGGCAGTGGTGGGCCTGTGCAGGCACACTGAATAAGTAATCGGGGAGGTGGGAGGATATATGGCAGTGGTGGGCCTGTGCAGGCACACTGAATAAGTAATCGGGGAGGTGGGAGGATATATGGCAGTGGTGGGCCTGTGCAGGCACACTGAATAAGTAATCGGGGATGTGGGAGGATATATGGCAGTGGTGGGCCTGTGCAGGCACACTGAATAAGTAATCGGGGAGGTGGGAGGATATATGGCAGTGGTGGGCCTGTGCAGGCACACTGAATAAGTGGTCGGGGAGGTGGGAGGATATATGGCAGTGGTGGGCCTGTGCAGGCACACTGAATAAGTAATCGGGGAGGTGGGAGGATATATGGCAGTGGTGGGCCTGTGCAGGCACACTGAATAAGTAATCGGGGAGGTGGGAGGATATATGGCAGTGGTGGGCCTGTGCAGGCACACTGAATAAGTAATCGGGGAGGTGGGAGGATATATGGCGGTGGTGGGCCTGTGCAGGCACACTGAATAAGTGATCGGGGAGGTGGGAGGATATATGGCAGTGGTGGGCCTGTGCAGGCACACTGAATAAGTGGTCGGGGAGGTGGGAGGATATATGGCAGTGGTGGGCCTGTGCAGGCACACTGAATAAGTAATCGGGAGGTGGGGAGATAAATGTCGGTGGTGGGCCTGTGCAGGCACACTGAATAATTAATCGGGGAGGTGGGAGGATATATGGCAGTGGTGGGCCTGTGCAGGCACACTGAATAAGTAATCGGGGAGGTGGGAGGATATATGGCAGTGGTGGGCCTGTGCAGGCACACTGAATAAGTAATCGGGGAGGTGGGAGGATATATGGCAGTGGTGGGCCTGTGCAGGCACACTGAATAAGTAATCGGGGAGGTGGGAGGATATATGGCAGTGGTGGGCCTGTGCAGGCACACTGAATAAATATCGGGAGGTGGGAGGATATATGGCAGTGGTGGGCCTGTGCGGCACACTGAAATAAGTAATCGGGGAGGTGGGAGGATATATGTCAGTGGTGGGCCTGTGCAGGCACACTGAATAAGTAATCGGGGAGGTGGGAGGATATATGGCAGTGGTGGGCCTGTGCAGGCACACTGAATAAGTAATCGGGGAGGTGGGAGGATATGTGGCAGTGGTTGGCCTGTGCAGGCACACTGAATAAGTAATCGGGGAGGTGGGAGGATATATGGCAGTGGTGGGCCTGTGCAGGCACACTGAATAAGTGTCAGGGAGGTGGGAGGATATGTCAGTGGTTGGGCCTGTGAGGCACACTGAATAAGTAATCGGGGAGGTGGGAGGATATATGTCAGTGGTTGGCCTGTGCAGGCACACTGAATAAGTAATCGGGGAGGTGGGAGGATATATGGCAGTGGTGGGCCTGTGCAGGCACACTGAATAAGTAATCGGGGAGGTGGGAGGATATATGGCAGTGGTGGGCCTGTGCAGGCACACTGAATAAGTAATCGGGGAGGTGGGAGGATATATGGCAGTGGTGGGCCTGTGCAGGCACACTGAATAAGTAATCGGGGAGGTGGGAGGATATATGGCAGTGGTGGGCCTGTGCAGGCACACTGAATAAGTAATCGGGGAGGTGGGAGGATATATGGCAGTGGTGGGCCTGTGCAGGCACACTGAATAAGTGGTCGGGGAGGTGGGAGGATATATGGCAGTGGTGGGCCTGTGCAGGCACACTGAATAAGTGGTCGGGGAGGTGGGAGGATATATGGCAGTGGTGGGCCTGTGCAGGCACACTGAATAAGTAATCGGGGAGGTGGGAGGATATATGGCAGTGGTGGGCCTGTGCAGGCACACTGAATAAGTAATCGGGGAGGTGGGAGGATATATGGCAGTGGTGGGCCTGTGCAGGCACACTGATATAAGTCGAGGAGGTGGGAGGATATGGCAGTGGTGGGCTGTGCAGGCACACTGAATAATGTCGGGAGGTGGGAGGATATATAGCAGTGGTGGGCCTGTGCAGCCACTCTGAATAAATGTCAGGGAGGTGGGAGGATATATAGCAGTGGTGGGCCTGTGCAGGCACACTGAATAAGTATCGGGGAGGTGGGAGGTTATATGGCAGTGGTGGGCCTGTGCAGGCACACTGAATAAGTAATCGGGGAGGTGGGAGGATATATGGCAGTGGTGGGCCTGTGCAGGCACACTGAATAAGTAATCGGGGAGGTGGGAGGATATATGGCAGTGGTGGGCCTGTGGAGGCACACTGAATAAGTGGTCGGGGAGGTGGGAGGACATATGGCAGTGGTGGGCCTGTGCAGGCACACTGAATAAGTGTCGGGGAGGTGGGAGGACATATGGCAGTGTTGGGCCTGTGCAGGCCACACTGAATAAGTGAATCGGGAGGTGGGAGGATATATGGCAGTGGTGGGCCTGTGGAGGCACACTGAATAAGTGGTCGGGAGGTGGGAGGATATATGGCAGTGGTGGGCCTGTGCAGGCACACTGAATAAGTAATCGGGAGGTGGGATATATGGCAGTGGTGGGCCTGTGCACGGCACACTGAATAAAGTAATCGGGAGGTGGGAGGATATATGGCAGTGGTGGGCCTGTGCAGGCACACTGAATAAGTCATCGGGGAGGGAGGATATATGGCAGTGGTGGGCCTGTGCAGGCACACTGAATAAGTGGTCGGAGAGGTGGGAGGATATATGGCAGTGGTGGGCCTGTGCAGGCACACTGAATAAGTAATCGGGGAGGTGGGAGGATATATGGCAGTGGTGGGCCTGTGCAGGCACACTGAATAAGTGGTCGGGGAGGTGGGAGGATATATGGCAGTGGTGGGCCTGTGCAGGCACACTGAATAAGTGGTCGGGGAGGTGGGAGGATATATGGCAGTGGTGGGCCTGTGCAGGCACACTGAATAAGTGGTCGGGGAGGTGGGAGGATATATGGCAGTGGTGGGACTGTGCAGGCACACTGAATAAGTGGTCAGGGAGGTGGGAGGATATATGGCAGTGGTGGGTCTGTGCAGGTACACTGAATAAGTAATCAGGGAGGTGGGAGGATATATGGCAGTGGTGGGTCTGTGCAGGTACACTATGGAAGTGATCAGGGAGATGGGGCATACATAGCAGTGGTAGGACTGTGCAGCCACACCATGAAAGCAATTGTCGATGTGGGGGGATAAATGGCAGTGGTGGGACTGGGCAGCTACATAGTGGAAGCGATTGAGGAGGTGGGGGCATTAATGGCTAATTTTTGGTATTCAGCATGTGCATATGAGGGTGCTGGATTGAATATATTTATTTATTTATTGAATTGAATCAGAATTACAATTCTTTGAGTCATACACTCTTTTGCAAAGGCTCCACGTCAAGCAAAAGTAAAAAGTACAAAGAAAACACAGATAATAAAGATATACATTCAGTAAGAATGAAATAACAATACACATTCAATAATAATGAGATCATACAAGGTCATACAATCCTGGCTTAAGCGTAGTTTGCGGGTTACATCAGCTGGGAGTAGAAGAAGGTCCCGGGTCAGAGATTGGACAGGATACAGTTTCGTAGGACCTTGAGGGACCCAGAGTCATAGAATCTAGCCAGGGGGATTGAGAACAAGGGGGGGGGGGCATAGATTAGGCTCCTGGGTAGAATAAGACCCAGTATCCGGTTCAGAGAAGGTGGGACGAATATATGCGGGGGTTTATTTACAGTCACAGGCTGTTGAGTCTAGGAGTAGGGTTTTGAGACCAGATTTAAATTGGTTGAGACTTTGTGCCAAGGAGATGGAGAATGGGAGGCTGTTTAGCCACAGTGGGGAATGATAGCAGATTGATCTTTGTCCAAGAGATGTTCTACAGTGTGGGACTAGAAGAGTGGGGTTAGTTGAGTGCCTTTGTGTACTCCTTTGGGGGTCTGTGTGAATAAGCGGGTGGAGGCCGATTGGGGCTTGCTTAAGTTGTATCTTTTTGGCTGGGAGGCAGGTATAGTACTTAAGCCTACCTTGGAAATTTAGCCAGTCAGTAAGTTTATAAAGCTCGCATGTGTGAGTTAACCTGTCACATCCCGTGACTAGTCGGCAAGCTTTGTTGAGGGGGTTTGATGCTGCGTAGGGCAGTTTGGTCAGCTGACCCGTGAATAACTATTCCGTAGTCCACCAAGGACAGGATAGATGAGGACACAGTGAGATGCATGGCCTAAGGGGGGTAACATAGAAACATAGAATTTGACGGCAGATAAGGACCGCTTGGCCCACCCAGTCTGCCCATTTCCCTACCTACTGGATAAGCTGCAGATCCTAGTTAACCAGCAGCCTACTTCTTCCTACCCCAACCCCCCAGAACTGCCTTATGGCTATCCCATGCATGCTTGAATTCCACCCCTGATTTTGACTCCACAACCTCCTCTGGAAGGCCGCTCCATGCATCCACAACCCTCTCTGTGAAAAAATACTCCTTAAATTACCTCTGAGCCGCCCCTATCTTCAAATTGTGCCTCTTGTTCTTGCACACCTCTTTTTTTGAAAGATGCTACCTCTTGGACTTTGTTGATTCCCTTGAGGTACTTGAAAGTTTCTCTCATGTCCCCTCTCCCTCCTTTCTCGAGGCTATACATAATAGCTCCTTAAGTCTCTCTTCATCGTCTTCGGTGCAGACCCTGCACCATTTTAGATGCTCTCCTGGACAGCTTCCATCCTGTCTATGTCTTTGCGGAGATTGGGTCTCCAGAACTGCACACAGTACTCAGATGGGGTCTCACCAGTTGTCTGTACAGAGGGATAATAACTTCCTGTTTTCTACTGGTGATGTCTCCCATGCATCCCAGTATCCCCCAGCCCTCCTTGCTGCCCTCTCACATTGCTTGCCCATCTTTAGGTCATCTGATATGACTACCCCAGGTCCCTCTCCATTTTGTTGTTGTTAGTATCTCACCCCCACTGTGTACTCTTCCCCTGGTTTTTGTTTCCCAGGTGCATTACCTTGCACTTCTTAGCATTGAATCTAAGCTGCCATACATTTTACCATTCCTCTAACCTTGCCAAGTCCTTCTCATCCTTTCCACCCCACCCTGTGTATCAACTCTGTTGCAGATCTTAGTGTCATCTGCAAAGAGACATATTTTCCTTCCAGTCCTTCTGCAATGTCGCTTATAAAGACATTGAAGAGGACCGGTCCTAATACTGAACCTCGCGGCGGCACTCACTAGTAACCTCCTTTCTTCTGAGTGGACTCCATTTACTATTACCTCTGTGTCCTATTCTCCAGCCAATTTTACCCAGGCTGTCATCTTGGGACCCACTCCCAGGCTGGCTAACTTGTTTATTAATCTTTGTGTGGGACTGTGTCAAATGCCTTGCTAAAGTCTAGGTAGGCCATGTCCACAGCCCTCCCTGATCTACTACTTTGGTCACCCAGTCAAAGAAATCTATCAGATCTGCCTGCCATGACCTTCCGGCTGTGAATCCATGCTGCCTAGGGTCCTGTGCCCTCTGGCCTCTAGATACCTGACAATTCTTTCCTTTAGAAGTGATTCCATCATTTTCCTATCACTGAGGTTAAACTAACAGGTCTATAGTTTCCTGCTTCTGCCTTGCTCCTACTTTTGTGAAGGGAAATCACATCTGCCCTCCTCCAGTCCTCGGTACCACCCCATCCTCCCAGGATTTGTTAAAAGGGTAGTCAGTGGCGCCACGAGTTCTACCCTTAGTTCTTTAGAATTCTGGGATGAATCCCATCAGGCCCATTGCTTTGTCCACCTTCAGTTTTAAGAGTTCTTCAGAACCTTTCTTCTGTAAATGGGCCAGTATCAATTTCTGTATCCAGCGTGTTACTACTGTTTGTTTTATGTACCTCCCCCTCTTCCTTTGTAAATACTGAGCAAAAATATTTGTTTAGCATCTCTGCCTTTTCACAGTCTCCATCTGCCCACCCTCACTCCCCTTTATTAAGCCTCACTATCTCTCCCTTGGTCTTCCTTCGCTCCCTGATGTACCTATAAAAGGTTTTATCTCCCTTCTTAACTGAGTTGGCTATCTTTTCCTCGGTTTGGGCCTTTGCTGTTCTGACTGCCTTCCCAGCCTCTTTTGCTTTAACTGATACAGTTCTCTGTCCTGCTCCTTCTGCGATTCCTTGTACTTCCTGAATGCTTTCTTTTTCTCTTGAACCTTCACTGCCACTTCCTTTGAGAACCATAGTGGTTTCTTACATCGTCTTGTTTTGTTTATTTGCTTCACACAAGGCTCGTTACCTCTGTGATGGCAGTTTTATTATTCCCATTGTTCTTCCACCCTCCTTCCTGCCCATTTTCTAGTGCATTCCTTAGGCACTCACCCATTTTGGCAAAGTCAGCCTCCTAAAGTTCAGTACTTTTGTCTTTGTATGGCTTGACTCTATTGCTGTGTTTATTGTGAACCATACTGTTTGATGGTCGCTAGTTCCCAGATGGCTACCCACTTCTACATCTGTAATCCTCTCTCCATCTCCATTTGAGAGAATCAAGTCTAATATTGCTCCCTCTCGAGTGGGCTCCAGTACTTGTCTAAGGCATGCCCCATGTAGGGCATCTAGAATAACTGCACTCTTCGAAGTGGCAGCTGCAACTGCACTCCAGTTAACATCTGGCATATTCAGATCACCCATCAGCAATATCTCCCCTTTTTCTGCCATTCTAAGTATACTTTCTATCATTTCCCTGTCCATTTCCTCCCCTGGAGAAGGGGGTTCCATACAACCCTGTGTATTGTGGTGCCATTTCTGTCTCCAAATTTACCCACAGTGCTTCTTCTCCTTGTTTACCCTTTTGTTCTGTTGCTTTTATTCCTTCCTTATGTAAAGAACTCCTCCTCCTCCTCCTCTTTTACCCTCCCTGTCCCTCCTGTAGACAGTGTATCCTGGTATGTTTATGTCCCAGTCATGGTTTTGTGTGTACCATGTTTCTGTGACTGCCACGATATCCAGATGTTCCTCCTCCATCAAGGCCACTAATTCAGGAAGCTTGTTACCCAGACTACGGGCATTAGTACTCATTGCTCTCCATTTTTTGATGGCTTTACCTTCTGTTGCAGCATCCCCCACTGACCGTTCTACCTCAGTCTTTTTCTCATTTAGTACCCTGTTTTGTAGGAGAGGCTGGGATTTTCCTGCTGCTTGTCAGTGCCTCCCCTTTGACTAGTTTAAAGCTTGCCAATGAAGCATTTAAACCGATTGCTCAACAGACTTGTTCCTTCCTGGACAGATGCAGACCATCCTGCTAGTATAGGCTGGTGTCCCTCCAGGTGGAACCCCAGTCCCCAATGAAGCCAAACCCTGTGCTCCGCACCATTTTTCAACCAGTCATTAAACTGCATGGTGCCAATTGCCCTCCCTCCCCCATGCTTTTGACAAGGCAGCACTTCTGAGAAGGATACTGTGTGTGCTACTCGTCTTAGGTCCCTCCCCAACTCTGCAATGTCCTCCTGCACTGCTCTAATCTCATGATGAGCCAAGTCATCTGTCCCTAGGTGGACAATTACGTCCAGCTCGGAATCCCTTGCAGCTGTTCTCGTGATTCTGAGGATGCGCTTCCTGTCCCTCCAAGCCATGGCATCAGGCAGGCACCTCACTTCATTTTTCCCAGCTCCCCCCAGTTCTATACCTCTAATAATTGAGTCCCCCACCAGGAGCTGCTTCCTTTCCCTTTGGTGCCCTCTGCCTCCTTTCTGTGGGCCTCCTTGTGACAGATATCATCATTCTTCTCTCTGGTGCATCCATAGGGAGCTATGCTCCCCAGAATGTGTATGGATTGTGGAGTGGAACAATTGACTGGGTGTGCCTCTGTTCCACCCTCCTCACCCTCCTGAGCCCACTGTGGTCCAACTGCTGTGCTTTCTTGCAACCTCTGAGGTAGTGGTGGTGGCGCTAATGCTCCCTGGATGGGGAGGTTCCTCTTTCACTGTCCAGTGTGGCCTGGGGGAAGGTTTCCTTACTACTGTCCAGTGCGGCCTGAAGACAGGCAACTTCCTCCCTCAGGGCAGATAGTTGTCTGCAAATAGGGCAGCATCTCAGCCTCCAGAAAGACTCCCGGAAGACTGCTGCCCCACAGCCATTACATTGCACTACTTCCCACATGTTTATCTAGTTTTTTTTTTTTATTGTATTTGTATATGTGTGTGTGTGTGTGTGTGTGTGCGCGCGCGCGTGCGTGTGTGATTTGTTATATAGAAATATATATATATATTATACAACGTGTATGCTTATATTATCAGTGCAGTGTGATAGAGAGGATATGACAGTGAAATGCACCTTGCACTCGAGGAAATTATGTCAGAACCTCAGGTATAAAGGAACTATTTCCAGGGGTGGGTGGGGTGAGGGTTGGGAAGGGGTTGGGCCTAAACTGTGTCCACACAAAACAATCGACTAAAAGCTCTCACCCACCGCTGCGATGAGTGCCTTCCTGTCAGCAAGATACCCTACACAACAATTTGACAGAGAAAGTACCCTGCTAATCAAACAGAGAAAAATCCAGACATCCAAGTCAGACACAGGTAAACCTCTCCAGCCCCAAAACAGCGTGGTGCTTTGTTAGCCACAAAGGAAAATCAAATATACAGTTATTTCAGCCCTTCTGAGGATGCTGACAAGATAAGCAGTTTTAAAAACCCCCTTTCTGAATTAAAAACTAAAACAAATACCAAGCAATGCCACTTTAACAGTGAGGAAAACTTCTCTCAGATGTAAGCAAGAGAGAGAGAGTTTAGTTACAGATAATTCGTCCAAAATAGTATATCCCACTTAGCTTCTCAGTTGTTTCCAAGCACTCCTGTACACAACTTGGAAGAAGATGGGCAGTGCTTATGCCTGTAAAGGATCCCCAATCTAGTGTTAATAGAGGAGCAGACATTATGTATGTGAGTGGTAGGAGAGGGAGGTGTCTAAGGTGACTCCAAGGTATTTGAAGCATGATACCTGCTCCAGAGTTGAGCCATGGGTGTCCATAACAACTAGTGGAGTGTGACAATGGGGGCTTTGGCGGTGGGCAAAGATCATGGACTTAGTTTTCTTGTAGTTGATTATAAGACGGTGTTCAGAAAACCAGGCTTCTATCTCCCTAAAGAAGCCCCGCAGAACAGTTTGAAGAGAATTTGGATGAGGGTGCTTCCAAAAGACTACTGCATTGTCAGCATAAAGCAGCATCTGACCACTGCAGGCTTTTGGGAGGGAGTTCAGGTACAGGGTGAAGAGTAAGGGGCCAAGTATTGACCCTTGTGGGACACCAGTTAGAACTAGTTTGCTAGTGGAGATAGTTGTATTTATTTTGACTTGTTGTGTCCGACCTGAGAGATAATCTTTGAACCAGGTGGTGACCTCTGAGGCAAAATTAAGGGCTGGGAGGGTGTGGAGTAGTAGCTCGTGGCTGACGGTATCAAACACCTTAGTCAGATCCACGTAGAGAGCCCTGGCCAAGGAGCCTTGTTCTAGTGCCTCATGAATAAAAGCAGTGAGTTCAATGAGGGCGGTGGAGGTGCTGTGGCCCCTCTGGAAGCTGTGTTTCTCGTGGCAGAGCATGTCATGTTTGGATACGTAGTCAGTTAGTTGATCAGATACTATTTTTTCAAGGGCCTTAGAGAGGGGAGGCAGGGTGGATATAGGTCTATAATTGCCTGTGGAGGTGGGGTCGCTATTCATCAGGATAGGGGTTATTATTGCTCTCTTCCAAGCTGTGGGGAATTGGCTAAGGCATAAGGACAGGTTGATGATTTTGGTGAGATGAGGTAGTGTCACATCCAGGGTAAGCCGAATGAGTTTGAGGTCCAGGGAGTCACTGCTATAACGAGAGTTTGCTAGAGCTTTGGTGAGATAGTGTTTTGCCTCATTACAAGAGATGACTCTTAGCCTGAAGGGGGTAGTGTTGGTGATGGCAGATGTGTCGGTGGGGGTGGATGGTAGGGTCAAAGAAGTTAGGTGGGAGAACATGAGAGAGATCGGAGAAGGAGGTATCGAGGGCATCGGAGATAGCAATAGGGTTCTGGGTGATAACCCCGTCAACTATAAGCTGGACTGGGGTAGGGGAAACAGTTTTCCCACAGAGTTCCTTAATATTGCTCTAGAAATTTTCCCGAGCACCAGGAGGAGATGAGGGATTGTTTATAGTACACAGCTTTGGCTTGCTGGATTGCCCAGGTGCATCTGTTTCTGGCCTCTCTGTACAGTTGCCTGTCCCGCGGGAGCTGCGAGTCAAGAGCCTCATGCCATAGGTTATCCCTCTGCTGCATTAGGTCAAGTAGCGCTTGGGAGATCCAAGGGGTGTTTCTTTGCTTTATTATTTGTTTGGAGAAGGGTGTGAATATGTCACGGGCCTTATTGAAGGTGGCAATAGAGTAGGTGAGGGCAGTGTCCACGGTCTGGGCAGTGTGGTTAGGGGACCAGTCGCAGGAGGCAAGGTGAGACTTGAACCGAGCTAGGGTTCTTTTTTTGAGGCGTCTATGTACAGTGCCCTTTGGGGGAGCGGGGGGTGATTTTAGCGGACCACCGGCAGGTCACTGGGGAATGGTCACCAATCGAGTCGGGGTGCACTGTGGCTTGGGAGATGTTATAAGGCTTGTTGGTGAGGATTAGGTCGATAAGGGTAGAGGTCCCCGTTCTAGTGTCCTGCCTGGTAGGGGATTTGATGACCTGTGTGAGGTCACAAGCTAGATCTGAGTCTTTGCAGGGGGATGAGGTAGTCGATAACCAATTGACATTGAAATCTCCCAGTAAAACGATTTCACTCCTAGGTGGTAGGTGGGAGATACTGTCCAGTACTGAATCGAAAGCGAGCTTTTGGTTGCAAGGGGGAATGTAGACTGCCATAATGTAGAGTGTTTTACCCTGATTGCCAAGGCTGAGCTTGACTGTAAGGGTCTGGGCTCCATGCAAAAATGGCGGGGTGCAGACCTCTAGCTAGTGAAGGGAGGATCTGACATAGATGGCACAGTCGCCTCCCCTCTTACTATACCTGTCAGCTCGATAGAAGGTGTAGTCGCTGAGGCTGACTGCTCCATTGGGTATTTTATCGGAGAGCCAGATCTCAGATAGAGCTAAGACACAGGGTGAGTTCTGGGCAATCCAGCCCTGTAGGAGGGTGAACATTTTTTGAAGGCTGCAGATATTAAGTGTGGCCAGCAGAGGCTTCCATTTTTGCCGTTTGAAGAGACAGTGGGGGGGAGGGGGCCCGTGGTTAGGGTGTTTATTTCCTGATAGCAGCAGTAGGAGGAGAGCATGTAGGAGCAGTGCTAGTCTGAGCATTTTTGGTGAGGCACATTTAGACTGGAAATTTGTGGGATTTTTATCCTTTGTGATAGGGACTGGGAGGGTGCGAATGAGGTGGGTTATCAGGGTAATAAGAAGATGGGAACCAGGATGGTTGCTAGCAGGGGGAGTGGGGGGCTGTACCCAGAGGGGTAACAGAGTAGCAGTACAGTGAGAGTTGTGGGCGTAGGTATTGGTTATAAGTGCAGGGAGGAGGTATGTGCAAGTGAGGTGGTGTAGCATGGAGTGGGGGGGCATGTGGGTGAGCATAATGTGGTCCCACCAGTTTATAGAGCAAGAGCATATAGGGTGGTTGGCAGTGGTGCCACCGTATTGCTGCAATTCCTCAGGGGTGGGTGGAAGAGCCAGATGTGGGATCATTAAGGCTATGAGTACGGGCATCATGAGATGTGGGAGCATATTAACTATAGAAAGGGTTAAGTATATGGTGATTGGGATGAGTGGCCACTAGTGGTGAGCTGGTATAAGCTGCAGCTGGAAAAGTGGGAGAAAGCCGACCAAGGGTGGTGGTGGGGACGGTGGGGAGCCGAATGCATAGCGTTCGGCAGGGCAACGCTCCGTGCTGAAGCACCAACGGTCGCGATCAGGCGACTGCAAGCAGTGGGAATCTCCGTACCTGGGCAAGTTCTGTAGCGGCTCCTGTCTGTGGGGGAGGGCTGCACCAAGCCCTCATGACCTCCTTAGTCCTTGGGGGGTCGGCTGTGGAGAAAGAAGGAGAGACACACAGGTTAAGTAGGTAAGAGGAGGGGGAGGGCTGTATCGGGATTTCTAAGTGCAAAAAAAAAAAATAAAGATGTTCTGGGGCAGTTTACATTTCAGGACCTGCTGGGCTCTATCATGATTTCTGCAGGGGAAATGGAACAAATGTAGTTTACAGCATCAGAATGAACTCGGGGCACAGGAGAAAAAGTGCAAAAAATAAAGAAGTTCTGGGGCACTTTGAAAGTACTGGAACTGTTTGCTCTATCTGATTTGGGCTCTTTTTTCTTAGTTAAATTAAATCCTCTGATAGTCAGGCTAAGTTAAAAGATTTCTGCTTAATTATGGTAATATGCCCAGATTTAAAGCAAATACCCCAATGTGAGTGCTGCAATTAAGGTAACTCTCAGAGTGCAGATGGACTTAAAGGAAAGGTGTGTTTGTTTGCAGATGACACCAAAATCAGCAACAGGGTGGGCACACCAGAGGAACAGCATAGCATGGAAGCTGATCGCCGAAAACTAGAGGAGTGGTCCAGGACCTGGCAATTAAAATTCAATGACAAAAAATGCAAGGTCATGCACCTGGGAAAAAGTAACCTAGGGAAACTATGCTTAATGGGAGAAGAGCAGCTGGTGGCTATTTGGCAGGAGTGAGACCTGGGGGTGATCATATCAGATGACCTCAAGGTCAGTAAACAATGTGAAAAGGCAATGCTAAAAGCTAGTGGCATCCTTGGATCAGTGGCATGGCTGGGGGGGGGTTAGGGGGCGGCGGTCACTCCTCCTGGCTGCCCTAGTGTGAGTAGTGGTGCCCCACCACCATCTTTGTTCAATGTTTAGTGCCCATTGTGGAGCCCATGACTGACTGAATTGCCCCCCTGGCTCCCAAATGCTCTTAAACTAGGCTCCGCCAATGCCTGGGATGCATAAGGAGAGGCATCACAAGCAGAAAGCATGAAGTAATTATGACCCTGTATCAGTTCCTGGTAAGGCCTCACCTGGAGTACTGTATCCAGTTCTGGAGGCCACACCTCAGGAAGGACATAGATAGGCTGGAGACACTACAGAGAAGAGCAACAAAGATGGTGCAGGACTTGCATCAGAAACTGTACAACGCAAGACTAGATGACCTCAAATGATACTCCCTAGACCAACACAGGAATCGTGGAGACATGATCAAAACATTTAAGTACCTTAAAGGCAACAACAGGGTGCAGGTGCAGAACATCTTTCAGTTAGAGGACTACAACAGGACTAGAGGGTAGAACCTTAGACTTAAGGGAGGAAAGTTCAGGAGGAATATCAGGAAATTCTTCTTCACAGAGCATGTTGTGGAACCATGGAATAGCCTGCCCTGAAGGGGTGGTAGGATCAAAGACGATCTGGGAATTCAAGCCTACATGGAACAGACAATGTGGGATATTCAAGCAGGCAGCTAAGTAAGGGGGGTGTTAGGAAACCAAGGGCAGACTTGATGGATCATACAGTCCCCATCTGCTGACAACTTCTATGTTTCTATTTTCTGTGGGGATCTGTCTCCCATTATGCGGCACTGTCTCTTGTATAACAACAGGGACTGATGGGGATGTGTCTTGCTTTATGTGGCACTGTCTCCTGTATAACAACAGGGACTGATGGGGATGTGTCTCCCTTTATGTGGCACTGTCTCTTGTATAACAACAGGGACTGATGGGGATGTGTCTTGCTTTATGTGGCACTGTCCCTTGTATAACAACAGGGACTGATGGGGATGTGTCTCCCTTTATGTGGCACTGTCTCTTGTATAACAACAGGGACTGATGGGGATGTGTCTCCCTTTATGTAGCACTGTCTCTTGTATAACAACAGGGACTGATGGGGATGTATCTTGCTTTATGTGGCACTCTCTTGTATAACAACAGGGGCTGATGGAGATCTGTCTCCCATTATGTAGCACTGTCCCTTGTATAACAACAGTGACTGGTGGTGATGTGTCTTGCTTTATGTGGCACTTTCTTGTATAACAACAGGGACTGACAGGGATGTGTCTCCCTTTATGTGGCACTGTCTCTTGTATAACAACAGGGACTGATGGGGATGTATCTCCCTTTAAGTGGCACAGTCTCTTGTATAACAACAGGAATTGATGGGGATGTGTCTCCCTTTATGTGGCACTGTCTCTTGTATAACAACAGGGACTGATGGGGATGTGTCTCTCTTTATGTGGCACTGTCTCTTGTATAACAAGAGGGACTGATGAGGATCTGTCTCTCTTTATGTGGCACTCTCTTGTATAATAACAGGGACTGATGGGAATGTCTCTTCTCCCTTTATGTGGCACTGTCTCTTGTAGAACAACAGGCACCAATGGGGATCTGTTTACATTTATGTGGTACTGTCTCTTGTATAACAACAGGCTCTGATGGTGATGTGTCTTCCTTTATGTAGCACTGTCTCTTGTATAACAATGGGAACTGATGGGGATGTCTCTTCTCCCATTATGTAGTACTGTCTCATGTATAAAAACAGGGACTGATGGTGATGTGTCTCCATTTATGTGGCATTATCTCTTATATAGCAACAGGGACTGATGGGGATGTGTCTCCCTTTATGTGGCACTGTCCCTTGTATAACAACAGGGACTGATGGGGATGTCTCTTCTCCCTTTATGTGGCACTGTCTCTTGTATAACAACAGGGACTGATGGGGATGTGTCTCTCTTTACGAGGCACTGTCTCTTGTATAACAACAGGGACTGATGGGGATGTGTCTCCCTTTATGTGGCACTGTCTCTTGTATAACAACATGGACTGATGGGGATGTGTCTCCCTTTATGTGGCACTGTCTCCTGCATAAGAACAGGGACTGATGGGGATGTCTCTTCTCCCTTTATGTGGCACTGTCTCTTGTGTAAGAACAGAGACTAATGGAGATGTGTTTCCATTTATGTGGTACAGTCTCCTGTATAACAACAGGCACTGATGGGGATGTGTCTCCCTTTACGTGGCACTGTCTCTTGTAGAACAACAAGCACCGATGGTGATGTGTTTCCATTGATGTGGTACTGTCTCTTGTATAACAACAGGCTCTGATGGGGATGTGTCTCCCTTTATGCGGCACTGTCTCTTGTAGAACAACAGGAAGTGATGGAGTCATATTTCCCTTTATGTGGCACTGTCTCTTGTATATCAACAGTGACAGAGAAGGATGTGTCTCTCTTTATGTTGCACTGTCTCTTCTATAACAACTGGGACTAATGGGGACCTGTCTCCCTTTATGTGGCACTCTTTCTTGTAAAACAACAGGGACTGATGGGGATGTGTCTCCCTTTATGTGGCACTGTCTCTTGTATAACAACAGGGACTGATGGGGATGTGTCTCTCTTTATGTGGCACTGTCTCTTGTATAACAACAGGGACTAATGGGGATGTCTCTTCTCCCTTTATGTGGCACTGTCTCTTGTGTAAGAACAGAGACTAATGGGGATGTGTTTCCATTTATGTGGTACTGTCCCTTGTATAACAACAGGCTGTGATGGGAATGTGTCTCCTTTTATGCGGTACTGTCTTTTGTAGAAGAACAACCACCGATGGTGATGTGTTTCCATTAATGTGGTACTGTCTCTTGTATAACAACAGGCTCTGATGGGGATGTGTCTCCCCTTATGTGGCGCTGTCTCTTGTATAACAATGGAAACTGATAGGGATGTGTCTCCCTTTATGCAGCACTGTCTATTGTAGAACAACAGGCACCTAGGGGATGTGTTTCTGTTTATGTGGTACTGTCTCTTGAATAACAACATGCTCTGATTGGGATGTGTCTCCCTTTATGTGGCGCTGTGTCTTGTATAACAGTGGAAACTGATGGGGATGTCTCTCCCTTTATGTGGCACTGTCTGTTGTATAACAACAAGGACTGATGGGGATGCCTCGTGTCCATTGATGTGGTACTGTCTCATGTATAACAACAGGGACTGATGGCAAGGTCTCATCCTTTATCTGGCATTGTCTCTTGCACAACAACAAGCACTGATGGGAATGTGTCTCCCTTTATGTGGCACTGTCTCTTGTATAACAACAGAGACTGATGGGATGTGTCTTCCTTTATGTGGTACTGTCTCTTGTATAATAACAGGGATTGATAGGGATGTGTCTCCCTTTATGTGGCACTGTCTTCTGTATAACAGCAAGGACTGATGGGGAGCTGTCTCTCTTTACATGGCACTGTCTCTTATATAACCACAGGGACTGGTAGGGCTGTTTCTCCCTTTATGTGGCACTATCTGTTGTATTACAACAGGAATTGATGGGGATATGTCTCCCTTTACATAGCACTGTCTCTTGTATAACAACAGGAATTGATGGGGATGTGCCTCCCTTTGCGTGGTACTGTCTGTTGCAGGGAATGATTGGGATGTGTTTCCCTTTATGTGGCACTGTCTGCTGTATAACAACAGAGACTGATGGGGATGTGTCTCCCTTTATATGGCAATGTCTCTTGTATAACAACAGGGACTGATAGAGATGTGACTACCTTAATGTGGCACTGTCTCTTGTATAACAACAGGGACTGATAGGGATGTGACTACCTTAATGTGGCACTGTCTCTTGTATAACAACAGGGACTGATAGGGATGTGACTACCTTAATGTGGCACTGTCTCTTGTATAACAACAGGAACTGATGGGTATGTGTCTTCTCTTATGTGCCAATGTCTCCTCTCCTGCATAAGAACAGGGACTGATGGGATGTGTCTCCTGTATAACAACAGGAACTGATGGGGATCTGTTTCCCTTTATGTGGCACTGTCCTCTGGATAACAAGGACTGACGGGGATCCATCTTTCTTTATGTGGCACTGTCTCTTGTATAACAACAGGGGCTGATGAGGGCATGTCTTCCTTTTTGTAGTACTATGTCTTGTATAACGACAAGGACTGATGCAGATGTATCTCCTGTTATATGTCACTGTCTCTTGTATAACAACAGAGGCTGATGGGGATGTGTCTCCCTTTATGTGGCACTGTTTTCTGTATAACAACAAGGACTGATGGGGAGCTGTTTCTCTTTATGTGGCACTGTGTCTTAACAGGGACTGATAGAGATATATCTCCCTTTATGTTGCACTGTCTCTTGTATAACAACAGGCAGTGATGAGAATGTGTCTCCCTTTATGTGGCACTGTCTCTTGTAGAACAACTGGCACTGATGGGGATGTGTCTCCCTTTATGTGGCACTGTCTGTTGTATAACAACAGGGACTGATGGGGATGTCTCTTCTCCCTTTATGTGGCACTGTCTCTTGTATAACAGCAGGTACTGATGGCGAGGTCTCTTCCTTTGTGTGGCACTGTCTCTTCTATGACAACAGACACTAATGGGGATGTTTCATTTATTTATTTATTTATCATATTCGGAATTACAATCCTTTGAGTCAACGGCTCATTTACAAAGGTCCACGTCACTTAAACAGATAGTACAGGCAGTTTAACAGACATTTCTGTGGGCTAGCAAGCCCTGGGTTTAAAGACAGAGCAAACGGACGTGGTGCAAGATACAGTGTATGCCGTTTAACAAGATTTGGTAGAGGACTTTCATTTAAAGGTTTACAGGCAGGCATACAGGTGCAGAGAAAAACATTTCCCATTTTTTGAGGCAGGACTTAGTCCATTGTCAGACTGTCATAGAGGATTAGGAGCAGCGGCAGGTGCGGGAGGTGGACAGATGGGTACGGAATAGCGATTTGAAATGGCCAATTTTGACAGCAGTGGCAACATTGCAAGGAGGGAGTTTAGCCAGGTGGGGGCTCTGTATGGGAAAGAGCGCTGGCCAAGTCATGTATTTTGTCTGGGAACCACATAATGGGTTTTGAGGGAGCTCCTAGTCATCCTAGTGGGCGCGGCGAGCTGTATGAGTGGGGAGAGACTGGCTGCGACGAGGCCAGCGGCAAACTTTTTGGCTATGATGCAGGTGTGGAATAATAGCCTGTCATTGAATTCCAGCCAGTTTAGCTGACTGTATAGACAGCTGGCATTGGTGGCAGTGGGGCAACCCAAGATGAGCCGACATGCTTTGTTTAGCGACATTTTTAGGCTGTGTAGGGCTGTGTTGTCAGCTGCACCATAAATGGTGATCCCATAGTCAGTTAGTGACAATACAGAGGAGGATACAGCCAGTTTGAGAGCTTCAGGGGGAAGGCAGTTTCGATGTCTATACAGAAGTCAAATGCAACAGTTTACCGCTGTGCATAGATACTGAATATGGGCTTGGTATGTGAGTGCCGGGTCGAGAGTAATTCCCAGGTATGTGAAGACACTGACTTGTTCTAGCAGTTGTGAGAGTGAGGTATTTATGTGCAGAGGGGATTGACTGAATTTATTTTGATGGTGAGAGAAAAGCATAACTTTGGACTTTTTTTGATTTAGTACGAGTCTGTGCTTGATGAACCAACCCTCTGCCTCAGTGAAGGCAGTTTGAAGGAAGCATTCAAGTCCCTCTGGGGTGGCATGAGATGCATAAAGGGCTGCGTCATCTGCATAAAGAAGGATTTTACCTGAGCAAGCCTTGGGGAGAGAGTTTAAGTAGAGGCTAAAAAGTAGCGGTCCCAAAATGGAGCCTCGAGGGACCCCAGAGTGAACAAGAAGTGGGTTTGAGTGGGTGGAGTTTATGCTCTCTTTTTGGAAGCGATCTGACAGGTAGTCTGAGAACCAGGCATTGGCATCCTGGGAAAGGCCAATCTGGGAGAGAGTAGAGATGAGTAAGGGGTGATTTACGGTATTGAATGCCTTGGACAGGTCAAGAAATACTGCGACCAGCCAATTTACCTGTGTCAAGGCCAGTGTGTGTGAAGCTGGTGAATTCTAATAGGGCTGTGGTGGTGCTATGACCTTTCCTGAAGCCATGTTGTTCTGGGGAGAGTAAATCATACTTGGAGAGGTACTCAGCGAGTTGGTCAGCCACAATGTGCTCCAGCGCTTTAGAGGGGATAGATATGGGGCGGTAGTTACTGGGGTTTAGGCAGTCACCTGCTTTATGGATAGGTGTGATGAGTGCCATCTTCCCAACAATGGGGGACTTACCCAGGTGAAGAGAGACGTTAAGGATGGTGGTATTCATCCAGAGTGAGGCGCAGGAGTTTTAGAACCAGGGTGTCGTGGCTGTGGCGGGAGCTGGAGAGGACTTTGAGGATGTAGGGTTTAGCATCATGTGTGGAGAGGGTACGGAAGCGGAAGGAGGGGTGGGGGCCAGCAGTTTGTGGTGGGGGGTGACTGGGCTGAAGAAATTTGCAGGGAGGTGGAGCTAAGGTCAGAGAAGGCTACATTGAGCGTTTCAGCAATCAGCGGGGGGGCTATTAGTAATTAAGCCATTTACAAGTAGTTGGTCGGGGGAGAGGTGGATTTGCCCGTGAGGGTCTTTAGCTTATCCCAAAAATTACGGCCACTTCCCCAGGTTTCGGTCAGGGTGGCTTTAAAATATTCTGCTTTCACTTTTCGGATCTGTGGGGCTGCCTGAGTCAAGGACTTTTTCCCACAGGTTATCCCGTTAGCGCATAAGGTCAATTAATGGAGTGTTCATCCATGGAGTGTCATGTCCCTTAACAATGTTTCTGGATAGGGGAGTGAATCTGTCGCAGGCTTCATCAAAGATGCTGATAAAGCAGTTTAGAGCAGCATCTAGGTCCTGGAAATGGTAAAGGGGGGACCAGTCTATGAGTGCCAGGTATTGTTTTAGTTCCTCTAGTTTTCCAGGCTTTAGTAGTCTAGTTATGATAGTCATGGGGGGTGGTTTGCTTGCTCTGTAGGACCAGTTGAATAGGACTGGGGTGTGATCACTAAGGGCATTGGCTAGTACAGCGATATTGGTGATTTTGTGTGGGGGCGGTTAGAGAGAATGACATCTAGGAGAGTGGCTGAGCCACTTTTAGGGTTTAGATGCATGGAACAAGGGACTAGCTGGGAAATGTCTAAGGCAGAGAGGGTGTCTTTGTAGGAGGCAGCAGCAGTGGAGCTCCAGTTTATGTTTAGATCACCCAGGGTTAAGAGTTCAATCTTATGGAGGAGGGAGGTGAGATAGTCAATAAGGGTCTGGAAGGCTGGTTTGTGTCCCCAAGGGGGAAAATACATGACTGTGAGGATTACTGTTGCCCTGGAGGGAGTGGGGTGAGTTTGAGGGATAGGGCTTGGGCACCGTTTGCTAGCGAGGGGTGGGAGGGTGGGCCTGGAGGTGTTCACGTAAGTAGATGGCGCAGCCACCACCACGCTTTCCTACTCTGTCAAGTCGGTGAAGTGTAAAACGAGGCAGCATTACTGATGAGTGTTTTTTTTTTGGGTTAACCAGGTTTCTGCTAGTGCCAGGATATCCGGCTGGTGCTGGGCCACCGCGCTTTCCTACTCTGTCAAGTCGGTGAAGCGTAAAACCGGGCAGCATTACTGATGAGTCTGTTTTTTTTTGGGTTAACCAGGTTTCTACTAGTGCCAGGATATCCGGCTGGTGCTGGGTGACCCATACCTGGAGATCAGCTAACTGATTAGGGAGACTATATATATATATATATATATATATATATATATATATTGATGGAAGCAATACGTAGTCCAAATGCTACTGTCCGGGGTGTTGACAGTTGGCATGGGGGGGCCAGGATTAGGATGGATATTCCCTGATAGTAGCAGGAGCAGGGATAACGTCCGGAGCAGGAGTTTCTGTAGGAATTTTGTTTGCCGAGAGGTACTAGCTCACTGGGTGGGCTGGCACTGACAGGTAGTTGGGATGGGAAGGGCACGAAGGGAGGGGGTAGCAAGTAGGAGTAACAGATGTATGTGGTTGCCCTGGTGGGGGGAGGGCATATGGGTTGGTGGAGGTGGTTTGTGTTTGTGGGGTTTGTGAGAGTAGCAGTCCACAGTCTGAGGTAGTCAATTTGTGGATCGTGCATCGGTGTATTACCCTGGCACTTGATTTTACATTGATTCAGGATTTGGGGGGGGGGGTTAGTAATGGGTAGTAAGGCAAAGTATAAGAGGAGGAAGTGGATGGTGGGCATGCTTAAAGGGGGACAGAAAGGGGTGATATAATAAATAAGGGGCAACAACTGATGCTTATGAGTAGGGCAGCTGCAGTGATGAAGTGGAAAGGTGCCTGACTCCCACGCAGAGACTGCAAGGTTCAAATCTCAGGGCAGGAGAGTGGGGAGGAGATGATTATAGTGGTGAAAGGGGGGGAGGAGAAAGTAGCTGGAGGAGGGAAAAATGTAGCTGCAAGGAGGTAAAAACTAGGGTGGTAGAGCTAAGCTGGGGTGCGCAGTACTGCCTCCTAGAGAACAGATGGCGCAGTAGCAGGCTATAGGATGTGTTTCTCTTTATGTGGCACTGTCTCTTGCATAGCAATGGTAACTGATGAGGATGTGTCTCCTTTTATGTGGCACTGTCTGTTGTATAACAACACGGACTGATGGGGATTTGTCTCCCTTTATGTGGCACTGTCTCTTGTATAACAACAGGGACTGATGGGGATGTCTCTTCTCCCTTTATGTGGCACTGTCTGATGTATAACAACAGGGACTGATGGCGAGATCTCTTCCTCTATGTGGCACTGTCTCTTGTATAACAACCGGCACTGATGGGGATGTGTTTCCCTTTATGTGGCACTGTCTCTTGTATTGCAACAGAAATTGATGAGGTTATGTCTCACTTATGTGGCACTGTCGCTTGTATAGCAACAGGGGCTGATGGGTATGTATCTTCCTTTATGTGGCACTGTCTCTTGTATAACAACAGGCACTGATGGGGAAGTGTCTCCCTTTATGTGGTACTGTCTCTTGTATAAGAACTAGAACTAATGGGCACATGTCTCCTTTTATGTGGCTCTTTCTTTTGTATGAAAGTGGAACCTAAGGGGGACGTGTCTCCCTTTATGTGGTACTGTCTCTCGTATAACAATCCGACCAATGGACATGTGTCTCCCTTTATGTAGTGCTGTCTTCTGTATAACAACAGGAACTGCTGGGGGTGTGTCTCCTTTTATGTGGCACTGTCATTTGTATAACAACAGGGACTGAGGGGGATGTGTCTCCCTTTATGTGACACTGTCTCTTGTATAACAATTGTAGGTGATAAGAACAGGGAATGAGGGGGATGTGTCACTGTCTCTTGAACTGATGAGGTTGTGTCTCCTGTTACATGTCACTGTCTCTTGTATGAGAACAGGGACTGATGGGAATCTGACTCCCTTTATGTGGCACTGTCCCTTGTATAACAACACTGACTGATGGGGATGTGTCTCCCTTTATGTGCACTGTCTCTTGTATAACAACAGGGACTGATGGGGATGTGTGTCCTTTTATGTGGCACTGTCTCTTGTATAACAACAGGAACTGATGGGGATGTGTGTCCCTTTATGTGGCACTGTCTTTTGTATAGCAAGAGGGATTGATGAGGATGTGTCTCCTTTTATGTGGCACTGTCTCTTGTATAACAACAGAGACTGACGGGGTTGTGTCTCCCTTTATGTGGCACTGTCTCTTGTATAACAACAGGAACTGATGGGGATGTGTCTCCCTTTATGTGTTACTGTCTCTTGTATAACAATACAGACTGATGGGGATGTGTCTCCCTTTATGTGTTACTGTCTCTTGTATAACAACAGGGGCTGATGGGAATGTGTCTCCCTTTATGTGGCACTGTCTCTTGTATAACAAGTGGGACTGATGGGGATGTGTCTCCCTTTATGTGTTACTGTCTCTTGTATAACAACAGGGACTGATGGGGATGTGTCTCCCTTTATGTGGCACTGTCTCTTGTATAACAACATGGGGTGATGGGGAAGTGTCTCCCTTTATGTGGTACTGTCTCTTGTATAAGAACTAGAACTAATGGGCACATGTCTCCCTTTATGTGGCTCTTTCTTTTGTATGAAAAGTGGAACCTAAGGGGACGTGTCTCCCTTTATGTGTTACTGTCTCTCGTATAACAATACCGACCAATGGGACATGTGTCTCCCTTTATGTAGTGCTGTCTTCTGTATAACAACAGGAACTGATGGGGGTGTGTTTCCTTTATGTGGCACTGTCATTTGTATAACAACAGGGACTGAGGGGATGTGTCTCCTTTATGTGACACTGTCTCTTGTATAACAATTGTAGGTGATAAGAACAGGAATGAGGGGATGTGTCACTGTCTCTTGAACTGATGAGGTTGTGTCTCCTGTTACATGGCACTGTCTCTTGTATGAGAACAGGGACTGATGGGAATCTGACTCCCTTTATGTGGCACTGTCCCTTGTATAACAACACTGACTGATGGGGATGTGTCTCCCTTTATGTGCACTGTCTCTTGTATAACAACAGGGACTGATGGGGATGTGTGTCCTTTTATGTGGCACTGTCTCTTGTATAACAACAGGAACTGATGGGGATGTGTGTCCCTTTATGTGGCACTGTCTTTTGTATAGCAAGAGGGATTGATGAGGATGTGTCTCCTTTTATGTGGCACTGTCTCTTGTATAACAACAGAGACTGACGGGGTTGTGTCTCCCTTTATGTGGCACTGTCTCTTGTATAACAACAGGAACTGATGGGGATGTGTCTCCCTTTATGTGTTACTGTCTCTTGTATAACAATAGAGACTGATGGGGATGTGTCTCCCTTTATGTGTTACTGTCTCTTGTATAACAACAGGGGCTGATGGGAATGTGTCTCCCTTTATGTGGCACTGTCTCTTGTATAACAAGTGGGACTGATGGGGATGTGTCTCCCTTTATGTGTTACTGTCTCTTGTATAACAACAGGACTGATGGGGATGTGTCTCCTTTATGTGGCACTGTCTCTTGTATAACAACATGGGGTGATGGGAATGTGTCTCCCTTTATGTGGCACTGTCTCTTGTATAACAACATGGACTGATGGGGACCTGTCTCCCTTTATGTGTTACTGTCTCTTGTATAACAACAGGGACTGATGGGGATGTGTCTCCTTTATGTGTTACTGTCTCTTGTATAACAACATGGACTGATGGGGACCTGTCTCCCTTTATGTGTTACTGTCTCTTGTATAACAACAGGGACTGATGGGGATGTGTCTCCCTTTATGTGGCACTGTCTCTTGTATAACAAGTGGGACTGATGGGGATGTGTCTCCCTTTATGTGTTACTGTCTCTTGTATAACAACAGGGACTGATGGGGATGTGTCTCCCTTTATGTGGCACTGTCTCTTGTATAACAACATGGGGTGATGGGAATGTGTCTCCCTTTATGTGGCACTGTCTCTTGTATAACAACATGGACTGATGGGGACCTGTCTCCCTTTATGTGTTACTGTCTCTTGTATAACAACAGGGACTGATGGGGATGTGTCTCCCTTTATGTGTTACTGTCTCTTGTATAACAACATGGACTGATGGGGACCTGTCTCCCTTTATGTGTTGCTGTCTCTTGTATAACAACATGGACTGATGGGGACCTGTCTCCCTTTATGTGTTGCTGTCTCTTGTATAACAACAGGGACTGATGGGGATGTGTCTCCCTTTGTGTGGTACTGTCTCTTGTATAACAACATGGACTGATGGGAATGTGTCTCCCTTTATGTGGCACTGTCTCTTGTATAACAACATGGGGTGATGGGAATGTGTCTCCCTTTATGTGGCACTGTCTCTTGTATAACAATACAGACTGATGGGGATGTGTCTCCCTTTGTGTGGTACTGTCACTTGTATAACAACATGGGGTGATGGGGATGTGTCTCCCTTTATGTGGCACTGTCTCTTGTATAACAACAGGGACTGATGGGGATGTGTCTCCCTTTTTGTGGCACTGTCTCTTGTATAACAACATGGACTGATGGGAATGTGTCTCCCTTTATGTGGCACTGTCTCTTGTATAACAACATGGGGTGATGGGAATGTGTCTCCCTTTATGTGGCACTGTCTCTTGTATAACAACATGGGGTGATGGGAATGTGTCTCCCTTTGTGTGGTAATGTCTCTTGTATAACAACATGGACTGATGGGAATGTGTCTCCCTTTATGTGGCACTGTCTCTTGTATAACAACATGGGGTGATGGGAATGTGTCTCCCTTTATGTGGCACTGTCCCTTGTATAACAATACAGACTGATGGGGATGTGTCTCCCTTTGTGTGGTACTGTCTCTTGTATAACAACAGGAAGCGATGGGGATGTGTTTTCCTTCATGTTTCAGTTTCAGTGTTTTGTTATACTGGAATGGCACGTGAGCATAAATGCCCATTTTCACAGACGTCCAGTTTAAATCAGAAAAAAAATTACATGATGGTAACAGAGTACAATGGGAGTGAAGACATTCTGGGAGTTCGAGAATTAATCATACAGAGCAAATTTTGTGCAGAAAAAAAATCCAACATTTTAAAAATCAATGGTACAGAGTACAATCAGTAATACAAATATAACCCCTAGGTGGCACTATCCCAAAGGCTACTCCCCCTGTCTGCGTGACTAGGTGCAGGTTAAGGGGCCTGGGTACTGAAAATGGGTGCCTCCACCCGGAGGACAGGGTTATTGGCAGTGTAGCTGACCTGGGCACAGCCCTCTGGGACACTGCAACCCCCCTCTTTCCCCTCTAGTGGCATAGGCAATGAACAACAGACACAGTTACAATAACCCCTAATCAGCATACAAATCCCCACTCTGTTTGCACTTACCACCAGGGCTGATTCCACCAGTTTGACCCTGGAGACCCCCTGCAAAATAAGGTTAGACACAGCAAGTAACAACAGTACAATGCTTCTTGTACAAAAGGGAACCACAGTCAAGTTAAATGCAAAAAGAATTAGATCTGATTTATTCAGGAAGAATGAACAAGGGAGGGGCGTAATTGATTCAATCAGGCAATCATACATGCATTTTAGAGTCCCAGCACAGTCACACACTCTCTGGGTACCCAGCTGGAAAAAAGGTGGGCTAGCCTGACACATTGCCCGGGGTGGGCTGGCGTTGCAGCTGGTTGGGGCCCTGTGATGGAAAGAAGGAGCATGCACAACCACACACAATTTGTAATCCGGAGCCTGGAGGCTCAGTTCGTGACAAGAAAACAACAATTGAATCAGATGACAACACTTTTGATTTAGGTGATGTTGCAGGGAGCTACCCTGGTGTTTACTCACGCTACCCAATATGAAACACAGGAGGGACAAAATGGAGACTGCAGGTTGACAAGCTGATATGCCAGGAGAAGCAGGGCTCACGCAGTTCACCGAGGTGTCGTTCCTGTTTGAGATGTTGAGCAGGGGCTGATCCCCGGGCGAGTCTCTCATCAATGGTGATCTCTGCGTCTGGAGTAGCTGGCTGGGCCAAGGTGGCAGGGCCCAGGCCGGGTGAATAGTTTGGATTCAGTTCTAGAGGTGGTGGAGACAGCTTCCAGCAAGCGTGACACACTTAAGTAGTGGGGAACCAAATCACGACCCACTGACAGCTTACAGCTCATTTATAGTAAAGCAAAACACAATACCACAGATTGAATGATAGTCCAGTTGCAATTTCAGTTTTCCTGAGCAAAACCGTGATTTCTATGGTGATTCAGATGTCATGACAGGCCGATAGCTTACAGCAAATCTTTGGTCTTCTTCAGGTAACAGGGCAATCACAATTCGGTATTTCTGGTCACAAGCCAGTTTGGATTCAGTCTGATTAATTTCACTAGCAGATCCCTCAGAAGGGAAGATGAAGCAGGCAGGCCAGACTCAGCCTTCCCACCAGTTTTCTGCTCTACTACGCAGGAGCAGCTGCTCAAATGTCTTGAGCAGTTCACTCTCTCAACTCCAAACCCAGACTGACTCTCTGCTGCAGGCAGCATCAGGACTTCCTTCTGATCCAAAAAGGGTTTGGTTGGCTGATTCATCTGTCTGTCAAAGCAAGGGCTCACCCTCCCGGTCCATTTAGGTGACAAAATGAAAAAACTACAATTCCTACAGAAATTCACTCCCACAAGACCCTTGGAGACAGACTCCATTTTAAGGTCCCCAAAAGGTACTGATTGGTGCAATACAGAAATGTCCATGCTGCAAAGAAAGGCAGGTTAGACAAACTATAATACCATTATTATTAGAGCAGCTAATCAGCAAACAATTACCAGTTCTAATAGAGCTCCCTCTGCACCATTAGCGATGACAGAACAAAACAATATTACTGCAGCTCAGGCGGGACTCAAGCCTGGAAACACTCGGCCACTACCCAGATTAATTATACACTACAAAAATAATGTCTCTTAAAGGGACAGGCACGGAGGCTAACAGGGCACTCGCATGCAAGCACTTTTATACCTGAAAAGACACAGAACGCCCGCCTGGAGTGGGCATTTAAGCACACCCAAGGAAGATTTTTGGGAACCTCCATTTATAGGGGAATTACACAAAGAACATGGGATGCAGAAAACATTTTTTAACAATCTGTGGTACAATTAATGATACAAAGAAGAAAGGCAGATCAAAAGTGCTGGTGGATAAAAGTGATGGTGCAAGTGGGGTAAAAAAATACCCCCATTAGGAACACATGATACAGAGTACACAAGGGTAAATAACAGGTAGGGGAATGTAAGGGAAGGTGAAGGTAAGAGTAGGACAGATATTACATGGAGTTAAGAGGAAGTGGAGAGACAAGAGTTTGAAGTATTAAGGGCTGAGCAGGAAGTATGTTTAAGAAAGTTATGTATGGATGGGAACTGGGAAAAGGAGATGGACTAGGTACCCCCAAAGGTTGGAAGGAGTTAGAGGGGGGAGGATGAGAGGGATTCGAAGAGGATGGCGAGAGATTTAGGGAGGGGGATAACTGCAGGAGGTAGTGGAGGAGAGGTGCTTCTTTAGGTTATGCTTAAGGGAATAAGTAAAGGGACATTGCAGGAGATCGGGGGGGAGAGAGTACAACAGGAACGGATGGGAATGTGTCTTCCTTTATGTGCTGTTGTGTCTTGTATAACAGCCAGGAATGATAGGGATGTGTCACCCGTTATGTGGCACTATCCCTTGGATAGCAGCTGGAACTGATACTAAGGGTCATGCTAAGGAGTTGGGAAGCTGAGAAGACAAGCACGCATCATGGTTAGCTCCGTCACTAGTAATACATCAGCCTTTCAGGAACTACATGTTATCAGGTGTGCTCTTGAATTGAGTTTTGGAGTTACTTATATCTATTGATACTGGGAAGGAGTGCCTTATGTTGACCACACTATTTGTAGAGAAGAATTTTCTTTTGATTGTGCGAAAATGCTTCTACACTGTTTGCAGCGGGTGAGCCCTGGTCTCTGTTGTGTGTGGTCTGGAATCAATATTTAAGTCATTTAACAGAGAAGTATCTGACATTAAACATCATCAATAAGTCCCCACTAAGTCGTTTTAGTGAAAGTGGCATGAATTTTAGGGAATCAGTCCCATGTTCCGATGGAAATCCTTATATATTGTGTATTAATTTTTTAGCTCCAGGTTGGGCTTGTTCAAGTTGCCTTATTTGTCTAATCTTAATGGGGCACCTGAAGGGACTGGCATAGTCCAAGTGAGGACAAATGTAGTCCCTGTACAGAAGTAGAATTACAGTTCACATACAGTACAAGAGCTAATATTTCTCTTAATAGACCACAATACTCTATTGGTCTTAGCTATTACTTAATTGCAGTGTTTCTGGGAATTGAAGTCAAAAGTGACCAAGGTACCCAGGTCCCTTTTACAATATGTAGTAGTCAGTTTTGTTGGGCTCAGGTTGTATTGGACCCGGGAGTTATTAGAGCTCAAGTGCATTACCTTACGCTTTTTACTGTTAAATTCCATTTCCCAGTCTCTGCTCCACTTGTATAGATTTTATTTTTTGCACCCTATGGCCCGAGCATCCTTCCGAGGTACTCACTTGGCAAAGCCTCCACTCCTTAACTGAATCCATCGCTACCATCTTCCGCCCCTGAAACACCCAAGCAGGTCTAGCCCCCCAGATCACCCCCTGAGGTGGGCCCGCCCTTCCGTGGCAGCCTTTCTGAAATTAGAGAGGCCTACCTGAGCGCCGGGTCACCTGTGGAGTCCCCTGGTGCAGTGGGCCGGCGTTTGGGATGTGAGCCTGTGGCTGGAGTCCCCATAATCTCCGCATTGCTGTAGAGGGATTTTCTAGTTGTGTGTTTTTCCCCCAGGAATACAGCAGTGCAATGATGTCTGCGGGACATGATGCCACAGACGTCCGCTGCACTCCTCCCACTCATCAGCACGAGCGTGTGTAGTGCCTCCGGCTTCCATTGGGGGCCAATACTTTGGCGGGCATGCCCTGTATCCCTCCCCAGGGTGAGGAGAGTAGTCCACCGGATGCTCAATCCTCTCCCTCCCTGCCGACCCCCAGTGCCCTAACTCATTCCCGAACTGAGGTCGCTAGCATGGTGCGAGGTGTGGTGTCCAGTGCCTCAGCCCTCAGTGCCACCAGGCCAGCCCTGCTCCATTTGTAAATAGTATCTAAGTCACCAGGGGATACTAGGTGACACTAAGACACTGTGGGTAACTTCTGAGACAGGGAACGGGGTAGCCATTAGGTTAGGAGTATCTACAGGTCCCCATTGCAGGGAGAAGATGAGGACAAAGAAACATAGAAACATAGAATTTGACGGCAGATAAGGACCACTTGGCCTGCCCAGTCTTCCATTTCCCTACCTAATGGATAAGCTGCAGATCCTAGTTAACCAGCAGCCTACTTCTTCCTACCCCAACCCCCTAGAATTGCCTTATGACTGTCCCATGCATGCTTGAATTCCACCACTGTTTTTGACTCCACAACCTCATCCGGAAGGCCGTTCCATGCATCCACAACCCTCTCTGTGAAAAAATACTTCCTTAAATTACCTCTGAGCCGCCCCCCAACTTCAGATTGTGCCCCTTGTTCTTGCACACCTCTTTTTTTGAAAGATGCTACCCTCTTGGACTTTGTTGATTCCCTTGAGGTACTTGAAAGTTTCTATCATGTCCCCCCTCTCCCTCCTTTCCTTGAGGCTATGAGGCTATACATATTAAGCTCCTTAAGTCTCTCTTCATATGTCTTCTGGTGCAGACCCTGCACCATTTTAGTTGGCCTCCTCTGGACAGCTTCCATCCTGTCTATGTCTTTGCGGAGACTGGGTCTCCAGAACTGCATGCAGTACTCCAGATGGGGTCTCACCAGCTGTCTGTACAGAGGGATAATAACTTTCTGTTTTCTACTAGTGATGCCTCTCCCTATGCATCCCAGTATCCCCCCAGCCCTCCTTGCTGCCCTCTCACATTGCTTGCCCATCTTTAGGTCATCTGATATGACTACCCCCAGGTCCCTTTCCATTTTTGTTATTGTTACTACCTCCCTCATTATTGTGTACTCTTCCCCTGGGTTTTTGTTTCCCAGGTGCATTACCTTGCACTTCTTAGCATTGAATCTAAGCTGCCAAACATTTGACCATTCCTCTAACCTTGCCAAGTCCCTTCTCATCCTTTCCACCCACCTTGTGCATCAACTCTGTTGCAGATCTTTGTGTCATCTGCAAAGAGACATACTTTCCTTCAATCCCTCTGCAATGTCGCTTATAAAGACACTGAAGAGGACCGGTCCTAATACTGAACCCTCACAGGTACCCCACTAGTAACCCCTTTCTTCAGAGTGGACTCCATTTACTATTACTCTCTGTGTCCTATTCTCCAGCCAATTCTTTACCCAGGCTGTCATCTTGGGACCCACTCCCAGGCTAGCTAACTTGTATATTAATCTTTTGTGTGGGACTGTGTCAAATGCCTTGCTAAAGTCAAGGTAGGCCATGTCCACAGCCCCTCCCTGATCTACTAGCATCATGTTCCACTTTACCACACTGCACAACATCAGCAATGGATCCCCCCCCCAAAATAAAAGAATAAAAGGTGTTTAATTGGTACTATCAGGAGATGAAAAATCCCCAAGTCCAAGGCCTGGGACTCATGTTGGCAGTAGCATAACTTGAATTGCACAGCCCTGTATAGTCTGACGGACTTCCCCTGTTGCAGCCTTGTAGTTATGCATGCGCGGAGGTGCACTGGCTAGAGACTACAAGGCCTTTGAATGGTGTGGACTACAAGGCAAGTGATCCTTCTCTTCTCCATCCCCAGCTCTTCTCCACCCCCACCCCCCAGAGCCAATAGCATCAGTCGAGCCGCCAGGAAACATCAGCTGGGAGCCAATCGCAGGAGCAACCCCCCCCCAACCAGGAGCACTTACCTCATCGCGAGGCAGCAGAGTCGGAGTGGAGGTGATTTTTTTCCTCTCCACCTGCACTGATGACTTTGCACACTGCGGGAAGGTTGCCTCATGCATAGTGTTCAGCCAGTTGTCAAGAGAACCAGCTGGAAAGGAGGACCATCAGGGACACTGCAGCAAGATCGAGGAGCCCACCACAGTGCTGCAGAAGGTGAATGGTATGAGGCTCAGGGCAGCGCAGTTCTGGCAGGTAATTCAGAAGTTACAACTCGTGTGGGAGGGAAATCTGGGAAACCAATGCCATCTAAGAGTTGCATGCTGCTCTTGGTCTGTGACTGAACTGGTCTCTGGTGGCAATGAGACAGCGTCACATTACTCTGCATAAAAGTGTATTTTTCAAGAACTAATTAAAAAGAAAAAACTCAGGAGATTAAAAAAAAGAAAGAATCTGCGACTGCAGGCAGGCTGTGTGATAAGAGTTTGTGCAAGCAGGCAGGCCATAATGTTAGCCATGCACGGTCAAGGTGTCTGGCTGACGGACCACTGGGAACAAAAATTTAGGATGCCTGTTAGTTTAAAACTATTCAACTTGGACATTTAAAGAGAGAATCAGCTACCAGCTGTAAGTCACTGGAGCACTGGTTCACTGAGAACAGAATGGTCCTCAATACGTCCAAAACTAAAGTAATGCTGTTTGGCCCTAGATCACTTCGTCAGGACAGAACACAGCACCTACAACTCACCACTGCATCTGGCAACTGCCTAGAAGTTGTGCCCTCCCTGAAATACCTCAGCCTAACTCTGGACCAGGGCTTCACCCTGAAGAACCACATGGACTCAGTCACCAAAACCCTACATGGGAAACTAGGCAATTTTTACTGGCTGAAAGACCAGCTTCTACCCGAAGCCAGAACCTCAATCACCACCAGCGTCCTTCTCCTGACACTCTTATATGCCGCCCCAGTCGTGCAAGGGTTGGGAAAGCTGGAGAGGAACAGACTACAGGTGCTTTACAACAAGGTGGCCCACTTCGCCTCCCAGGCCAATCCTCGAGATCACCACTGTGACTGCCTATCATTCCTAAACTGGCCCTCACTAGAGGCACACCTCCAGTACTCACTGCTCTGCCTAGTGTACACGCTAGTAGGACTGACCCCCACCCCCAGCCTCTCTGGCCTCATGGTTCTAAAGGCCAATCACCGACACCTCCATACAACTGGCCGAACTCTCCTAGATGTTTCCAGCATCAGAACTAAGGCGGGCGGTATGTCATTTGCCCTCACCGCTCCAACACTGTGGAACCAGCTCCCTCCTGGGGTGCAGGAAGCCCCTACTATCAAAAACTTCTGCACTAGGCTTAAGACCCACCTAGTGGTGGCCAGTTCCTGCTGCTGTACCGGCCCCTAACAAGAACACAGGGTTAAATTACTAACCAGGTCCTAGCGTCTGCTACTGATTACACTCCATGTCAAACTGCTAACATTCGCACAATGTTGTCACTGTTGATCAACCTATTCTATTCCTTGTGCACAGTTATGCATCTGCTTTGCCATATTAACTGTGTTGCTGTGATTCCTGTAACTCGAACTAATGTTGTATTGGTCTCTTGTGTTATGTAACACCCGGGTCGCCCCAAAAAAGGGACATCCAGGGCTCAGTGGGCTTACCCGGTCACCAAAATTTCATAAATAAAATAACAAACAAGACCGCAGGAGTCTATGTCACAATTGTGCTTGTGGTAAGCCTCAGTGGGGCAGACTGACGTTGTGTTACTCCTAATATTATAAAAAAATTACAGGGAAAGGTCTGCTGTAATTGAGTTTGGTTAATGCTCAGTCGGAGTCTTTGACCCTCTATGTAAGGACCGTGATCACTACCTGTGTAAACTCTAAAGGAAAAGGGGAAAAACATGCAGACCTGTGTGGTTTAAGTGTATTAGGTGCACAGCACAAACCAGGGACAAAGACAGCGGAGCCTTTGGTAACAATTTAGGTGAAAAAGCAATGCAACTTAGCAATGCCTGCCACAGACTTATGCAACAAAACTAAAGGAATCTAAGTCCTGGACTTACAGCCTCCCCAAAACTTTTTCAGCCCCTGACTATGTGAGTATGAGAAGGGGGGACTTACATTTGCTCTTGGCTCCATGACATGCCAACTATTCACCAGTCTCTAGAAGAGCAGCATCTATTCCCACGATACATTAACAACAAATTTTGTCACTATACCGGAGCAAAGCAAGAGCTGCTACTCAATATGTGGTGCATAAAGTAGAAGAATTACTGGAAAAAGAGTTTGAGTTATTCCTGGCTACGTGTTTTGCTGTGCGGGGCTGCTGAATTTTTTAAATAAAGGACTTCAAGCATTTTAAATTCTTGCTCAGTGTCCAAGCATGTGTGCCAGAATTTATTGTTTTTCCAAATTTCTTGACTACTTTTATGCTCTTCAACATATTATTTTCCCCTTTGCTCTAGTGGTTAAATCGTAACTGCAAAAGAGAAGACTGCTGTATTTTCTAAGTAATATAAAAAAAATCAGGCGCCACATTAGAGAAAAAGTGTTACTTACTAGAAACTGTTGCTTCAGTTGTTTTTTATACACTATTTCAGAATAATCAATTCATTGGCAAGCCGAATCTGAACTGACACACTTAATAATCGGGTTTTAGCAGTACAACCTGGAGGTGTTTGAAATAAATGCCTCTCACAGCAAGTTAGGAAAGAGTCTTGGACTCGGCAGCCATTTTGGGTTTTACTTTCAAGCAGATGTGCCAAGTGCTGGCAAAATGGGTCAACTGAAAATCTGAGCAGGGTGACTGGAGTTTCAATCCCTTCATCCACTCTTCGAGGCACTGGTTGTGTGAACGTCGATACTGGATTTATTCAGCAGGGAAAGTCTTAAAAAACACCTGGCCCATATGAGCAGCAAAATAAAAATTCAAATCCTCATCTCTTTTGGGATACCTACAGCAATTTTAATCATAGCCATAGCACAAAACAACAGCCTGCCATCTATCAATTTCACCATTATTGTGGACAGCCTACAAGGCCAGTATGCCATTAATCACATGAAAAAAATGTAATGATTCTCTGCAGTGAGGGTGTACAGAATGGCAAACGCTACAGTTGCTACTGGCTCATGCTCAGAAGTTGAGTTTACATTGTTATCAGGGACATGGAGAAAACAATATACATTCCATAGCTGAAACACACTTATAAGTGGATCCAGCAGCCCATGATAACAGTATGGTACCACTCTAAATCAGTAATTTTACCAAGCTTTGTTTCTACCTACCTCAATGACCTTGCATTTTTACTATACCAAATCACAAAACAATCACTAAAAATAATGTGCAGGGGACAAGGCATTTAGTTCTCCCGTACAGACCAGAAGCTTGGAATTATTAAAAAAAAAATAATAGTTTGAATGCCGAAACATAAAAACAAAGAAGAAAGATGCATATATTCATGGTGAGTCTCATGATATTTTTAAATACCTACATGTTTCTAAAAACCAAAAATGTGCAGTCCAGAAAATAAGCTCCAAGGGCAGAATGTCATAAAGAAGTAAAATAATGTAGTACTTACTCACACAGGCTCATAAGTAAATACAGAGTAGATAGAATGAATATCAGTTTCAAAATGCTTTACCTTGTATTCTAACTCATGGTTAAATGTATGGCAATTAATTTCAACTACTATTTATTCAGGTGAAAATGTCAGATGTATATATGCATGTATGTACCTTTTACAGTCAAACAATAAAATGTTTAACTTCAAAAAAACTTCTACAGCTGAGAGAGTTGCATGAGATTTGGAACTAGTCAGGAATGCCAAGTTGAGGATAGGGGAATGGGCACTAAAGAGCAACATGGAAATATTTTTGGAAAACTAGATATGATGAAATACTTTAAACTAAATATACATATTTATATACATAAATATATATACTGACCAATTGTAACATACAATAGTAACCCTTTTTCTGGGGAACCTGCGTTTATCTATGTTACTTTTTACTATACTTTTTTCTACGTTTAAAGCACACACTTTAATTTATGTCGATTAGTAGGCTGATTATTATATAATCTGGCACTAATCTAGAATCCAACTACATAAATTACAAATAACAGAAAAAGCGCAAGGGTTTGCTTCTCTGGTCAGATTTACCTTGCAACACATCACTATCGAATGGTAGATACAGCTATCGACGTGCAGACCATCTCAAAAAAGTGAACATGATCTTTATTTGTTGATACTTACAAATGCTCCCCCTGCATGAAAGAGAGCACAGGACCATACTCCATTGCAAGTGGAAAATACACGGAATGTGGTGATAAATCCCCAGTTGGCAGGTTGTTCTTGTGATGGGGCTCTCCATGTGCTCGGAACACCGCACGCAGCAAGTCAATGGAACGTTCTGCTGTCGAATACAGTTGGAAACCATACATCAAAATGGCAGACAAGGGTGAGGCAATTATAGTAGGGGACTTTAACGTACCAGACATTAACTGGTGTTCTCAGACAGCATCAACAAGAGGCAAGGAATTTGTACTGGCTCTACAGGGGGGCAGGGTTGAAGCAACTTGTTGAGTCACCAACCAGAGGTAGAGCTGTCTTTGACTTGGTTCTGACCAGCTGTGACAGGGTAGAAAGGGTCATGGTAGGGTGCCATCTTAGCAAAAGTGACCACTGTATGGTCGGTTTTCAAATCAACACAACTATGGATACTAGCCATTCCAAGATCACAGTTCTGGACTTCAGAAAGGCAGACTTTTCCAAAATGAGATTCAGCCTAGCAGAGAAACTGAGGCATGGGGGGGGGTGGGAGAAGGGGTAGAGGAAATGTGGGAGAACCTCAAAGGGAGCTATCAAGGAGGTAACTGAGCAGTGCACATGGAGTATCAGCATGGCAAATAAGAAATGGAAACCCATCTAGTTCTCCTAGGAGGTGGCAACTATAGTAAGGGAGAAAAGAAAGGCCTACAAGGCATATAAGGCATCAAACAAGGATGAAGACAGGGAAACTTACATAGTTACACAGAGGGAAGTGGGAAAAGTAATAAGAAAAGCTAAAGCTCACACCGAGCTAAGGATAGCAAAGGGTGTTAGAGTGGGAGACAAAACCTTTTTTTAGGTACATAAGAGAAAAGAGAAAGACTAAAGAAGGAATAGTAAGGCTAGCAGTTTTGGGAGGGGGACTAGTAGAAAAGGGCAGTGAGAAGGCAGAAGTCCTAAATAAATATTTCTATTTCATGTTTACTAGGGAGAATGCAGGGGACAGCCCAAATTTGCAAAGCAGTTCCACCCAGGGACCAAGGGTAGACTCAAGCCCCTTCACGGAGGGACAAGTCTTGGAAGCTCTAAATAAATCAAAGGTGGATAAGGCAATGGGACCAGATGAGATTCACCCAAGTGTTCTCAAGGAACTTAGGAGTGTGACAGCAGCACCGCTGGTGGAGCTCTTCACCAGATCACTGGAAAGTGGGATGGTGCCTGAAGACTGGAAGAGGGGCGATAGTGGTCCCACTTCATAAATCAATAAGCAGGGAAGAAGCTGGAAACTACCATCCAGAGAGTTTCACACTGGTGGTAGGAAAACTGATGGAGACACTGCTCAAGCAAAGAATAGTAGCACATCTGGAATCCAGCAGCCAACAGGACCCAAAACAGCATGGTTTCAAGCTGTAAAGTCATGCCAGACAAACCTGGTTGACTTTTCTGACTGGGTAACAAAGGCAGTGGACCAAGGGGGAGTGTGGATGTGGTCTGTCTGGACGATAGTAAGGCCTTCGACTTGGTTCCATAGAGAAGGCTGATAAAGAAGCTGGACCACACTGGCGTAGGTAAAAAAGTGATGAGTTGGGCGAGCAACTGGCTGAAGGGAAGAACACAACGGGCGCAGGTAAATGAAGTGGTATCAGACGGAGAGGGAAGTGACTAGTGGAGTGCCTCAAGGGTCGGAGTTGGGGCCCCTACTCTTCAATGTGCTTATAGCCAACATCGGTAATGGATTGGAAGGGGAAGATGTGTCTGTTTGCAGATGACATTAAGATCTGAAAGAGTGTGGACACCCCAGAAGGAGTCAAGGGCATGGAATCAGACCTATGGAAGCTCGAGGAGTGGTCAGACGCCGGGCAGTTGAAATTCAACACCAAAAAATGCAAGGTCATGCATTTAGACAAGGGAAACCCCAAGGTGGGATACTAGCTGGGGGGGAGCAGCTGACATGCACCAACCAAGAGCGAGACCTAGGAGTCATCATTTATTTATTTAAATTTTGTTGACCGGGTAGACCCACTGAGACCATAACAGTCCCTTTTTCAGAGGCGACCCAAGATTAATCACATACATCTAGAAAAAAGGAGCAGTAGGTACAGAATCCATGCATATTGAGCAGTACAAACATTACAAGAAGGTCATAATTAATGGTAAAACAGCAAGTTAATCACAGATTGATGACTTAAAGATGGGGAAGCAGTGCGAAATGGCGGCATTAAAGGCCAGTGGTATGGTAGGCTGCATAGGGAGGGGAATGCATAGAAACACAGAAACATAGAATTTGGTGGCAGATAAAGACTGCTTGGCCCACCTAGTCTACCCATTTTCCTACCTAATGGATAAGCTGCAGATCCTAATTAGCCAACAGCCTACCGTCTCCTACCACCCACTAGAATTGCCTTTTGTCCGTTCCCTGCATTCTTGAATTTCTCCACTGTTTTTGACTCTACGACCTCCTCAGGAAGGCTGTTCCATGCATCCACAACCCTCTCCATGAAAAAATACTTCCTCAAATTACCTCTGAGCCACCCCCCCCGTCTTCAAATTGTGTCCCCTTGTTCTTGCACATATCTTCTTCTGAAAGATGCTACCCTCTTGGACTTTGTTGATTCCCTTGAGGTACTTGAAAGTTTCTATCATGTCTCCCTTCTCCCTACTTTCCTTGAGGGTATACATATTAAGCTCCTTTAGTCTCACTTCGTATGTCTTCTGGTGCAGAGCCTGCATCATTTTGGTTGCCTTCCTCTGGACAGCCTCCACCCAGTCTATGTCTTTGCGGAGATGGGGTCTCCAGAACTGCATGCAGTACTCCAGATGGGGTATCACCAACTGTCTGTACAGAGGGATGACAACTTTCTGTTTTCTACTGGTGATGCCTCTCCCTATGCATCCCAGTTCCCACCAGCCCTCCTTACTGCCTTCTCACATTGCTTGTACACCTTTAGGTCATCTGCTGTAATACCCCCAGGTCTCTTTCCACTTTTGTTGTTGTCAGTATCTCACTCCCCACTGCGTAATCTTCCCCATGGTTTTTGTTTCCCAGGTGCATTACTTTGCACTTCTTTGTGTTGAATCTAAGCTGCCATACATTTGACCATTCCTCCAACCTTGCCAAGTCCCTTCTCATCCTTTCCTCCCCACCTTGTATATCAAGCCTGTTGCAGATCTTTGTGTCATCTGCAAAGAGACATACTTTTCCTTCCAGTCCCTCTGCAATGTCACTTATAAAGACATTAAAAAGGACTGGCCCCAGTACTGAACCCGGTGGTACCCCACTGGTAACCCCCCTTTCTTCACTGTGGACTCCGTTTACTATTACCCTCTGTGTCCTGTTGTCCAGCCAATGTTTTACCCAGGCTACCACCCTGGGCCCACTCCCAGGCTGGCTAATTTGTTTATTAATCTTTTGTGTGGGACTGTGCCAAATGCCTTGCTTAAGTCTAGGTAGGCCATGTCCACAGCCCCTCCCTGGTCTACTACTTTGGTCACCCAGTCAAAGAAATCCATTAGATTTGTCTGACATGGCCTTACTGCTGTGAATCCATGCTGCTTTGGGATCCTGTGACCCACTGGCCTCTAGGTACTCGACAATCCTTTCCTTCAGAAGTGATTTCATCATTTTCCCCAACCACTGAGGTCAAACTGACAGGTCTGTAGTTTCCTGACTCTGCCTTGCTCCCACTTTTGTGAAGGGGAATCACATCTGCCCTTCTTCAGTCCTCAGGTATCACACCATCCTCCCATGATTTGTTAAAAAGGGTAGTCAACGATGTTACTAGTTCTCCCCTTAGTTCTTTAGAATTCTGGGGTGAATCCCATTAGGCTCCATTGCTGTGTCCACCTTCGGTTTCAGGAGTTCTTTCAGAACCCTTTCTTCTGTGAAAGGACTTATATCAACCCCCCTATTCAGAGTGTTTCTATTGACTGGATTAGGTACCTTCCCCTTCTCTTCCTTTGTGACTACTGAGCAGAAGTATTCATTCAGTATCCCTGCTTTTTTACTGTCCCTCTCTGCCCACCTACCCTCCTTTTTATTCAGCCTCAGTATCCCTCCCTTTGTCTTTCTTTGCTCCCTAATGTACCCATAAAAGGTTTTATCCCCATTCTTAACCGAGTTGGCTATCTTTTCTTCGGTTGGGCCTTTGTTGTTCTGCCTGCCTTCCCCGCTTATTCTGCTTTAACTGGTACAGTTTTCGGTCCTGCTCCTTCTGTGTTTCATTATACTTCCTGGATGCTATCTTTTTCTCTCTAACCTTCTCTGCCACTTCTTTTGAGAACCATAGTGTTTTTTTTCTTGTGTTTTGATTTATTTGCTTCACACAAAGGCTTATTGCCTCTGTGATGGCAGTTTTGATGTTTCCCCATTGTTGCTTCACCCCTCCTTCTTGCCTGTTTGCTAGTGCTTTTCTGAGACACTCTCCCATTTTGACAAAACCAGCCCTCCTGAAGTCCAGTACCTTCACTTTTGTATGGCTTCACTCTACAGCTGAGTTTATCGTGAACCACACTGTTTAGTGATCACTTGTTCCCATATGGCTACCTACTTTTAGGTCTGAGATCCTCTCTCTGTCCCCATTTGAGAGTACCATGTCTAAGACTGCTCCCTCCCGAGTGGGTTCCAACACTAGCTGTCTGAGGCATGCCCCCCGGCTGTAGGGCATTGAGAATGGCCATGCTCTTGGATGCGACTGCAGCAAAGGTACTCCAGTAAACATCTGTCATATTCAGGTCCCCCATCAGCAATATCTCCCCTTTGTCTGCTATCTTAAGGATACCTTCTATCATTTCTTTGTCCATTTCCTCCCCCTGAGATGGGAGTCTGTATACAACCGCTGTGTGGACTGTGGTGCCATTTCCACTCTCCAGGGTGACCCACAGTGCCTACTCTCCTCCCTGTTTACCCTTTAGTTCAGTTTATTTGATCCCTTCCCTTACATAGAGCGCGACTTACTCCTCCTCCTCCTCTTCTACCCTCCCTGTCCCTCCTGTAGATAGTTTACCCTGGTATGAATCACGAGTTGCAGAAGGGATGTGGTGCTACCTCTTTACAGGGTGCTGGTGCACCCCCACCTTGGAGTACTACATATAATTCTGAAGGCTGCACCTTAGTAAAGACATCAATAGTACTGAGACAGTGCAGATGAGAGCCACAAAATGATTCAGGATCTGCATCAAATGGCATATGAGGATTGGTTGAGAGACTGTGGATGCCCTTAGACTGGCTAGCTACAGCTCTATCACCTCCATCGTTGACTACGGTCTAGCTATCTATGGCTCTGCTTCTCCTACTGCACTTCGCAGGATATCAGTGACACTCAACAAAGCCTGCAGGCTCCTAACTGGCGCTGCCCACTGAACTCACACCTGTGACCTGTACACACAGGCTGGTTGGCTTCCACTTCATAGTAGAATTCAGTATCAGACATGCCCGATCTCCAAGAAGGTTCTCCTGGGGCTCATGCCGCTTGTGTTCAAAGGCTCATCACGACATACAACAGTCCCAGCATACACGTAGTGCTCAACATCAAACCTTCCAGGTCCCTAGATGCAGGACCACAATGGATCAAAGGCCATTCATATGTAGAGCTTCTCAGTGGTACAATGCCCTTAACAATGAAGTACTTACACCCTCAACACTTGGACCCTTTAAAAGGCAATTTCGTCTATACTTAATATCAACCATGCAATGTGACTGCTTCCCCTAGGGGCAGTCCCCTCCCTCACCTCAGTCTAAGGTGAACTGTTTACCCCTCCCAGCTTTCTCCCCTGTCACCTGCTTCCTCCTCCCACCCCTACCCTTCCCCTCCCATCTCATAGGCACCTACAGATCTTGGGTCCCCCAACCCCTACCTACCCTGCACTCTCGCTACCTGTCCATCACCTTCTGACAATGGCACCTCAGCCTGCCCACCCTCTGTTTAACCCTGCTATCCTATATTCACTATCTTCTATTTAATGTACTGTCTGCTATGAAATGTCTTTTCTCACTAACTGGCTCATTATGTCTCTCCATTATGTACTGTAAATGTATAGCCTTGCCTTCGCTGTGTTAATCCTGTAACCATGCTCTACCTCTGTATGTATGTTCCCCTCCATCCTTCAATGTGGAACCTTTGTAAATGAGCAGTACTTGCTCAAAGGTATTTGTAATCCTAGAGTATAATAAAAAAAAAAATATATATATATATATATTTATACTCCCTAGAGCCGGGGGACATGATTGAGACATTCAAGTATATCAAGGGTATAAATAAGGTAGGGGTACAGGAGCTCCTTCAGGAGAAGAAAAGCTTCAGAACCAGAGGACACAATATGAGGCTCAAGGGTGGGCGATTCAGGAGCAATGTTAGGAAGTTCTTCTTCACTGAGAGGGTGGTTGACCCATGGAATTGCCTGCCCCGGGAAGTGGTGGAGGCCAAAATCGTAAATGGGTTCACAAACGCCTGGGACAGGCACAAAGGTATCATTTAGCAGAAAAGATTGAGGGGGGTAGTTACTCATATCGTGCAGACTAAATGGATCTTGTGGTACCCATCTGCCAACAGTTTCTATGTTTCTAAGTCCTACTGAATAAGTTGGGCCTGACTTACTTTAGGACAGGGACCACTTATCTTGGAATCATCTGAAAAATGACATGCCCCATTGTAGAGGTTTCCTAGTTAGATCAGCAATAAATATGTGAAATATGAGAGGCCCCAGGACTGAACCATGTGGTACTCCATTGGTGACTTGAGTTAATCTAGACTTATAGCCCTTAATGTTAACCAGTTGTGTTTAACCCTGCAGCCAACCTGTTATCCACCTGACAAGTGAAGATTCTGTATTGAACTTGGTGATGTTTTGTGTTATAGCCCAGTGAGGCGCTGTATCAAATGCCTTACTAAAATCATAAAAAGATTATATCACAAGGTGTTCTGATATCCAGGGCGGCACTTACTTTTCTTAAAAACACTAAAGGTTAGTAGTACTGGATCTCCCTGTAACCCCTAGGTGGTGCTATCCCAAGGGCTACTACCCCTGCCTGCTGGGCTAGTAACAGGTTAAGAATTCTGAGTTCTGAAATGGGTGCCTCCACCTGGCGGTCGGGGTTGGTAGTGGTCAAGCTAACCTGAGCACAGCCCTCCGGGACATTGTAACTCCCCCTCTTTCCTTACTAGTGGCCGGAACAATACAGAATAATCACTTTCACAATACCCCTGATACACCACACAAGTACCCACACTGTTTGCACTTACCACCAGGGCTTTCCTCAGGCTTGGCCTAGGGACCCCTGTAAAACAAGGTTATACACAGCAAATAACAGCAGTACAGTACTCTTGCACAAACTGGAACCACAGTCAGGAAAATGCAAAAGAGTTAGATCTGATTTATTTAAGGGACTTGAACAAGGGAGGGTGTAATCAGGTTAATTTGCTTAGAGACGCTATCATTCAAACAGTTATGCATGCACTTCAGGGTCCATAAACAGTCACACACTTTGGGTACCCAGATGGAGAATGGTGGGCTAGCATGGAATGTTGCAGCTGGTTGGGGCCCTGTGATGGAAGAAAACAACATGCACAACACGCATTATTTGTAATCCGGGGCCGGAGGGCTCAGTTCGTGAAAAGAAAACAAGACAATCTGATGACGTACTTTTAGATTAGGCTATTGTTACAGGGAGCTACCCTGATGATTACTCATGATACCCAAGACTGGACACAGGCTGGACGAAAATCAAGACAGAAGGTGGTTAATCTGGAGTACCAGAAGAAACAAGGCCCACACAAATCGCCGAGGCATCGTTCCTGTTCAGGCGTGGAGCAGGGGGCTGATCCACAGCTTCTCTCATCGATGGTTTTCTCTGCGCAGTGGGTAGTCTGACTGGGCCAGTGTGGCAAGGCCCCGGCCAAATGGAGACAAATTCGGATACAGTCCGTTTTGGGCTGGATACAGCTCCCAGCAAGCAGAACACAGTTCACACATTGGGGAACCAAATCACGACCCACCCTCAATACACAGGACATTTACATGTAAGGAAATTCTACTGTACCAGGCAAACTGGTCTCCGGTCACGATCGCAAAGTCTCTGCACAGACCAGGGATTCAAAAGCAGCTGGAAATCCTGACAGGCTGATCGCATTCAGCAAAATCTTTGGTCTTCTTCAGATATGAGCCTGGTAGAAAATCAGTGGCTTACTTCGTTCTCACAAACTCGGATTTAGTCCGAAATAATTCTCTTTTCTCCCTCTCAGGGGCTGCAGGCAGACATGCAGGCCACAATTCAGGCCTTTCCACAGTTCTTCCATGCAAATGCACTCAGGATTATTGTTCAAAATCACGTGAGCTGTTACTTCTTCACTTCTCAGCTCAGAACTAACTGAAAATTGCAAGCAGTCTGGGATTTCCCCAAGATCCAAAAGGTTCGGTAGGCTGATCTGTCTGTCAGTCAAAGCAAGAGCTCCCCCTTCAGTTGCAAAAAGGCACCAAAATCCCAAAATTACAATTCCTACAGATTTTGACTCCAGACAGCTGCTGTAGTCCGGCTTCATTTTAGGTCCCACCAGTACTGATTGGTCAAATTTGCAGTCCAGGACCAAGGTAGTGGAGACAAACAAAACAGCCCTTGCTGCAAAGAAGGCAGGTTAGACAAACAACATTATCATTATCACTCTAAATGATTTTCAACAAATAGTTACATCTTTCAACAGAGTTCCCTCTCAGATTACTTATGTTGCAATCCAAGCAGCTCTTAAAGAGACAGTACACATAGGCTATACAGGCTCTGGTAATCACATTTAAACTGCTAAAAGCATAGGACACCAGCCTGGCAGTGAGCATTTAGGCAAGCTCAAGGAAGACTTTTGGGAACCCCATTTGTGGCGGGTTACACCCTTCCCTGCCTGGGAAAACTTGGCATCTGCGTCAAGTCTGTGCCATCATAACATTGAAAATGTAACATATACAAGACATTTATACCATTAGCATGCTATACAAGTACTATCTGATTCATCAATTGGCATAATTTGTCTCTTTACTATACATTTCAATGTACTCCACTATATCATTTCCATTCTGACAATACATTATGCATATTTCACACAGGTAAATTGAACATTACTATACAGAATCATGTAATGGCTTCTTGTACTCTAAACAATGCAAGAGGGGCCCCTTCCCTATCAGCTAACTTGGGGCTGGATGGGGCAGGGGCACCATAGTGAGAGGGCAGAACAATGTAACCTGGAATGGGCCGTCTAGCTCAATTTGGGCAGTGAGCTCTGAGAGACATAAACACCTTTGTGGACTACATTGAGAGTCAAATCCACTGGCCTCCTGTGGGAATCGTAACTTAAGTGCACCACTGGCTTAACAGCTCGGCCAGTCTTTCTGGGGTGAACAACCACAGTCTCTGTACTTTCAGCAATGGTCTTGGAGCTTTCATCATTTGTGAGGGGTGCCTCTGCATGAAGGGGAATGTCCAAGCTGGGAGCACTGCCAGCTCCTTGTTCTGTAGGCTCTGGTTCCACAACACTTGGCTCATTTTGAAGAGGCCCTAGTACTGAAGGGGGGTCATCAGCACTCTCATAGTGTTCTTCAAGTTCTGGCATGTCACCAGAAAGACTCATTCCATCAGCCCCTCCCTCAGGCAAATCATGCAGTTCCACAATACACAGAGACTCAGCATCCTCAGACGTGATACTTTGCACTTAACTTTCAGGGAGCATTGGCTCCAAGGATGAAGTTGGGGGGCTAGGCAGTCCAGAAGGCCCAGCTTCATTCCCATGATTAGTCATGGGATTACCTCAAAACAGCTGACTCAGTTCATAAGAGGGGTAATAGGCATAGTCGCACTCACTGTCATCAGAAGTGGACTGACAGTCACTATCATTCTGGGCCTGCTGCGGAGGAAACCTTAAATCTGTGACCACTGGGGTAGGTTGGCTCTGTCTCTTTCTTGCAGCAGCATGAGTCACCGTCCCAGGGGGCTCAATTTCTGGGGGTTCAGCCTCAATCATGACTAGGCCGGCCAATAGGAAGCAAGTGGTTACGGTGCATGGTCTTGACAGCTTTGGAGTTGTTCTCCGGGCGCACCTTGTACACAAGTAAATCATCCAACATTCCAACTACTAAATGGAGAAGATGGTATCAGTAATTTTATGTTTATCATGCAGTCCCAAATTGTGTAACAACACATGGTCTTCAGGTTGAAGCTCTTGAGCCTTTACTTTTTTATCATGTCTCTCTTTATTGGCTAGATTTCTTTTGGCAGCCATTGTCTGGGTCAGTTGATAGGCATGGTTCAATTGAGCTTTCAGTTTTGATACATATTGCAAGTAGTTTTCGGTTTGGATCCCATCTGGAGAGACCCCAAAACAGACATCAACAGGCAGCCGGGCCTCTCGAGGCGGTAGGGAGAGAACCCGGTAGCATCATTTGTCATGCAATTGTATGTGCATACCAAGGTGCTAATCTGCTCTCTCCATTTATGCTTGTCTTTTGGGTGTAGGGTGCCCAGCATGTCTAGAAGAGTGCAGTTAAAATGTTCTGGCTGAGGGTCTCCCTGTGGGTGATAGCGGGTGGTTCTTGCCTTTTGCACCCACCCCCCCCCCCCCCAGAGAAAGCATTTCTTTGATTAGTCGACTCTCAAAGTCTCTGACCTGGACAGAATGGATCCACTGGGGGGCACCATAGTGGATGAAGATATATTCCACTAGCACCTTGGCCACGGTAGATGCCTTTTGATCTTTTGTGGGAAAAGCTTGTGCATACCGTGTGAAATGGTCTGTAACCACTAACACATTGCTAATGTTCTGCTGATCAGGTTCTAAACACAAGAAGTTTATGCAGACTAGTTCCATGGGGTGCCGGTAGTAATATTAACAAGGGGAGCAGCCCTCTGAGGCAGGGCTTTTCTTTGCAGACAGAGACTGCAAGTCTTTACATGGTGCTCAACATCGGCCCCCATTTTGGGCCAGTAGAAGTGTGATCGTACAAGGTCAAGGGTTCTGTCAATACAGAGGTGCCCCATGTGATTGTGGAGGGACCTCAGTACCAAATCTTTAAAGGCCGTGGGCAGGACCAGTTGTTGCTTGTCTACTTTGCCACTATGATCTACTGTCTCTCTATACAACAACTGATTGAGCAACTTCAATCTGGGGCCTTCTTTAAACAATAAAGCAGTTCACAAGTCAGTGGAACGTAACTTAGACACATCTTTCCCTGCATGCAGGGCATCAAGTGCTGGCTGAATCATAGGATCTTGGGATACAGCCCACTGAATACTGTCATTGTCAAATTGAGGTAGTGCACTAATGTGTAGAGCAGAGAAGTGGCAATGAGCAGCTGGTATGCAGGTGTCAGAACAGCTAAGCAATCTACTAAACAGTCCACTGTGTCCGCAGACATCTGTTCATCTCTATCAAACTTTTGGCACAATGCTCGAATGTCAGGTTCAGACAGCCTGACCCAATGACTCTTGGAAGTGGGCCTTCATGATAAGGTGTCAGCATCAATATGGTTCAAGTCCTGTCTGTATTCGATAGAATAATCATAGGTTGATAATGCAGAAAGCCACCGGTGCTCAGTGGCATCTAACTTAGCTGAAGTCTGTACATAGGTCAACGGGTTATTGTCAGTCTTCACCAATATCTTTGCCCCATAGAGGTATTCATGAAACTGGTCAATGATAGCCCATTTCAGTGCAAGGAACTCCAACTTACGCACAGGGTAGTTTCATTCAGACGGGGTCAAGCTCCAACTGGTAAAAGCCACTGGTCTCAGGCCATCCTCATGGTCTTGATGCAGCACCACTCCTAGACTCCATAGACTAGCATCCGTATGCAACACATAGGGTTTGGCGGGGTCAGCATAGGCGAGGATGGGGGCATGGGTGAACTGGTATATGATCTCATGGAAGGCTGCTTCACAGTCGGGTGTCCAGCAGGGCCCGAAGAGTTCACCTGGGCAGAAGTATACTTTTTCTGGTTCTTTAGTGGCTCCTTTTTTATGTTGATTGCGTGCATGTGCAAGAAACATATTGCGGCAGCTTTCTCCAAGCAGGTTGTGGAGGAGCGGCACTGTTGTGGCCAGTGCCCCACAGCCTGTAAAGGTTTGGCCGCTTCCCCAATGCCGTGGCATGCTGCTGCTGACACTAGTTCAGCCAGCGTGCCACAACTTTCTAATGCTTTAGCAGCTGCAAATCAGGCGCCATCTACAGCATCAGCTATTCGCTGCAATGAGAGAGGTGATCCGTCATTGCAGGCGGAACCTTGAAACATTGATATTGTTTGTGAACGGCAGCTTGCCGCCCGTGTTCACAAACAATATTCACCCTTTCGAGGGTGCCCAATCCCCTCGGCAGCATGTACCCTCCTCCCTGTGTTTGTTTCCCGATGGGGGCTCCAGTCCCCACGTTAGCTGAGGCCATATCTTTATGTTGCCGATGGGGGCCCCCGTCAACATTATATAACTCTTACAAGCATTGTCTGGTCAACAATTGCCCAATCTCTTTGGCATAATGTCACCCTTCCTTTTGTTGTTTGCCAATGGGGTGCCCAATCGTCGGCATAATGTAACCTTTTTCTTGTGTGCCCGGCATAATGTAACCCCACCCTTTTCTTGTGTGCCGACGGGGTGCCCAATGCCCCATCGGCTACAGCTGCCCCCAAACAGAAGACTCCGTTGGCATGCTGGAGCCCACCCAGCATGCCACATGCCCTGTAAAAGTAAAAACGGACCAGCTATGTCATTTTTCTTTTTACCTGTAAAGCAGGAAGCGGTCCTTGGCGGTCTCCTGCCACCCTCCCACAACCTGCGCCACCCACTGCGCACCTGCCTCCCCCACCCCCCTTCACCCCATACTTACCTCTGGAGTCAGCACGGCGATCTTCAGTGGACCGGGAACATGTCTGCACTCTTCAAAGCCGACTTCGAACTGAGGAAATGCCGGTAAAGCTGTATAATGGAATAAATAGGGTTTTTTCAGCTTTGATGCATATCTCAGGCATTTTTTGGAATTTTCGCACCAAATTTTCAACATGGGGTTTTTGGGACCCCTCCTCATGAATTCTGGCACTGTCATGGTGTTATTCAGCCCTGAAAGGTGATTTCACGGTCACTGTGTGGAATCCCCTTTCAGGACCGATTAATGAAACAACAGTGCCAGTGTTCATGAGGTGGGCTCTCAAAAAGCCTATACTGCAAATTTGGTGGGAAAAATCCAAAAAATGACTGTTTTGCGAGCGTGCATTGTGCAATTGCTATGCATGCTCATAACTTTGAGAATCTGCAATATTTTCATGCCAGATTTTCAACATTGGCATTTTTTCAGACCTCCTTGTGAACAGAACAGGTGCCATTTTCCACATCCTGGGCGAAATGTGTTTTCGCACTTCCGGCACAGAATAGCGCAGTTGCTGTGGGAAATCAGTGTTCAGGACAGATTAAGAAAATAACAGTGGCACTGTTCATGAGCAGAGGTCCTAAAATGCCTATGGTGAAAATTTGGTGATGATACTCCATAAAATGAATGTGTTGCGAGCGTGCGTTGTGCAGTTTGCACGCATGCTCATAACTTTATGAATTTATAATATTTTCACTCCAGATTTTCAACATTGCCATTGTTCTGCACCTCCTTATGAATAGTACAGCTGTCATTTTTCACATCCTGGCCAAAATGTGTTTTCACAGTTCTGGCGCAGAATAGCGTGGTCACTGTGGGAAATCCATGTTTGGGACACATTATGAAAATGACAGTGACACTGTTCATTAGCAGAGGTCCTAAAATGCCTATGTTGAAAATTTGGTGATGAAAGTCCATAAAGTGAGTGTGTTACAAATATGCATTGCAGTTTCCTCGCACGCTTGTACCTTTGCAACTTTGCAATATTTTCACTCCAGATTTTCAGCATTGACATTTTGCCACACCTCCTTATGAACAGTGCAGCTGTCATTTTTCTCATCCTGGCCGAAATGTGTTTTTGCTGTTTTGGCGCACAATAGTGCGGTCGCTGTGGGAAATCAGTGTTTGGGACATATTAAGAAAACACAGTGACACTGTTCATGAGCAGAGGTCCTAAAATGCCTATGATGAAAATTTTGTAATGAAACTCCATAAAATGACTGTGTTACGAGTGTGTGTTGTGCAGGTTCCACGCACCCTTGTAAGTTTGCAAATTAGTAATATTTTCATGCCAGATTTTCAACACTGGCATTTGTTCACACCTCCTTATGAACAGTACAGCTGTCATTTTTCACATCCTGGCCGAAATGTGTTTTTGTGCTTCCGGCGCAGAATACCGCAGTTGCTGTTGGAAATCAGTGTTTGGGACCGATTAGCATTGAGCGACATGGGGAGGGGGAGTGACCGAGCTCAACTGAGCTCTGACAGGACTGCTGTGGATTTCTTTGTGGGCAGGAAAAGGTGACAACGTAGGCAGGTGCCCAGTACAAAAAGGCAGCCTGTAGCGCTGGGAGACACAGAACGAGCGAGTGAGGGAGGAGGAGTGAGTGAGGTCAACGGAGCTCTGTTGGGACTGCTGCGGATTTCTTTGTGGGCAGGAAAAGGCAGCAATGCATGCAGGGGCTGAGTACAAAAGGGCAGTCTGCAGCAGTGGGAGAAACAGAACGAGCGAGTGACAGAGGGGGAGTGAGCGAGCTCAACGGAGCTGTATCGTGACTACTGTGGATTTCTTGATGGGCAGAAAAGGGTGGCAACGCAGGCAAGAGCCCAGTACAGAAGGGCAGCCCGGCGCTGGCAGAAACGGACAGCGAGTGAGACAGGGGTGGTGAGGAGCCAGCAGAGCTCTGTCGGGACTGCTGCAGATTTCTTTGTGGGCAGAAAAGATGCCGACAGAGGCAGAAGCCCAGTACAAAGGGCAGCCTGTAGCTCCAGGAGAAACAGAATGAGCGAGTGAGACAGGGGGTGGCGACCTCAACGGAGTTCTGTCGGGACAGCTGCAGATTTCTTTGTGGGCAGGAAAGGTGCCAATGCAGGCAGGAGCTCAGTACAAAGGGCAGCCTGCAGCCTGGGAGAAACAGAATGAGCAAATAAAAGAGGGGGTGACCGAGCTCAATGGAGGTGTATCATGACTGCTCGTATTTCTTTGTGAGGCAGGGAAAAGGCAGCAATGCAGGCAGGGCCCAGTACAAAGAGCCAGCCTGTAGCCCGGGCAGAAATGGAATGAGCGAGTGAGAGAGGTGGAGTGAGCAACCTCAGTGGACCTGTGTTGGGACTGCTGCACATGTCTTTGTGGGTAGACAAAGCCAGCAACGCAGGCAGGAACCCAGTACAAAAGGGCAGCCTGCAGCAGCGGCAGACACAGAATGAGCGAGTGAGAGAGGAGGAGTGAGTGAGCTCAACGGAGCTCTGTTGGGACTGCTGTGGATTTCTTTGTGAGCCGAAAAAGGCAGCAATGCATGCAGGGGCCCAGTACAAAAGTGCAGCTTGCAGCGGCGGAAGACACAGAACGAACAAGTGAGAGAGGGCAAGTGAGTGAACAAGCTCAACGTAGCTCTGTCATTACTGCTGCAGATTTCTTTGTGGCCAGAAGAAGGCAGCAATGCAGGCAGGAGCCCAGTACAAAAGAGCAGCCTGCAGCGCCGACAGAAATGGAATGAGCAAGTGAGAGAGGGGGAGTGAGCGAGCTCAACGGAGCTATGTCGGGACTGCTGCAGATTTCTTTGTGGGCAGATAAAGGCGCCAATAGAGGCAGGAGACCACTACAAAATGGCAGCCTGCAGCACCAGGAGAAACAGAATGAGCGAATGAGACAGGTGGAGTGAGCGACCTCACCAGAGCTCTGTCAGGTCGGCTGCGGACTTCTTTATGGACAGAAAAAGGTGCCAACACAGGCAGAAGCCCAGTACAAAAGGGCAGCATGCAGCGCCGGGAGAAACACAACGAGTGAGTGAGAGAGGGGGAGTGAACGAGGTCAATGGAGCTCTACTGTGACTGCTGTGGATTTCTTTGTGGGCAGAAAAAGGTGGCAACGCAAGCAGGAGCCCAGTACAAAAGGCCAGCCTGCAGCTCCAGCAGAAACAGAACGAGCGAGTGAGAGAGGGAGAGTGAGCTACCTCAACGGACCTGTGTCAGGACTGCTGCAAATTTCTTTGTGGGCAGAAAAAGCAGCCAACAGAGGCAAGAGCCCTGTACAAAAGGGCAACCTGCAATGCCAGCAGAAACAGAATGAGTGACTGAGAGAGGGGGAGTGACCCACCTCAACGGAGCTCTGTCGGAACAGCTGCAGATTTCTTTGTGGGCAGCAAAACGTGCCAATGCAGGCAGAAGCCCAGTACAAAAGGGCAGCCAGCAGCGTCGGGAGAAACACAATGACGACTGAGAGAGGGGAGGAGCGAACCAACAGACCTCTATCGTGACTGCTCGCCATTCCCTTGTGGGCGAAAGAGGGCAACATAGGCAGGAGCCCAGTACAAAGGCCAGCCTGCAGCACCAGCAGAAATGGAACGAGCGAGAGAGGGGGAGTGAGCTAGCTCAACGGACCTGTCAGGACTGCTGCAAATTTTTTGTGGGCAGAAGAAGCCGCCAACAAAGGTGGGAACCCCGTACAAAAGGGAAGCCTGCAGCGCCAGCAGAAACAGAATGAGCGAGTGAGAGAGGGGGAGTGACCCACCTCAACAGAGCTCTGTCGGGACAGCTGCAGATTTCTTTGTGGGCAGCAAAATGTGCCAACGCAGGCAGGAGCCCAGTACAAAAGAGCAGCCTGCAGCACTGGGAGAAACAGAACGAGTGAGTGACATAGGGGCAGTGAGTGAGCTCAATGAACCAACGCAATCAACATTCGGCATTGACAAATGCTTGTTGTATTTACGATTGGTAGGAGGGTAACCCTGGGTAAGGTTCAAGAGTGGGCGAATCACCTTGGAATAGTCTTTTATGAACCTGCGGTAGTAGCCACAGAACCCCAGGAAACGTTGCAGTTCTTTCAGATTATGGGGCTGGGGCCAAGTAGTCAGTGCTTCAACCTTACTGGGATCAGTCTCTATCCCTTTTGTAGATACTATGTGCCCCACATACTTCACGGAGGTTTGGAAAAACTGGCACTTGTCAATGGACAGCTTGAGGCTGAAGTCTTCCAGTCAGTCAAGGACTTTAAACAGTTGATTCTCATGCTCTTTTAAGGTGCTCCCAAACACAATGACATCGTCCAAGTACACCAGGCACTCCAGCAAATTCATATCTCCTACTGCACATTCCATAAGTCGCTGAAAGGTGGCTGGGGCGCCCGATATCCCCTGTGGTATCCTCAGAAACTCGTAGAACCCCAATGGACAGATAAAAGCTGTTTTCTCATGGTCTTCTGGGGCCATCAGGATCTGGTAGTATCCACTGTGAAGATCCAGCACCGAGAACCATTTGCTCCCATTCAAGCAGTCCAGGGCATCTTGTATATGAGGCATAGTGTATTGGTCTGGAATGGTCCGCCGGTTCAGGGTTTGATAATCAATTCACATCCTCACAGACCCATTCTTTTTATGCACAACCACAATTGGAGAGGCGTTTGGGCTCCTGGATTCTTGTATCACGCCAGCAGCAAGCATTTCCTGCAGGTGTCTTCTCACATCATCTATGTTTGCTGGGGCTAGGCGTTGGGACCTCTCTCAAAATGGGCGTTCATCATGCAGGCGTATGTGATTCTCCGCACCCTGGACACATCCCACATCCCATTCCTTCAATTAAAACACTTGGTCTCTCTGGGCAAGTCTCTTGCTAATTCTAGCCATCCATTCAGCTGGCAACAGAGAGTCACCAAAGTCAAACAAGTCTGGGGTCACTCTCTCCTTCTCAGTAGGGTGCTTGTTGCTGGGCAATGCTGCAGTGTCTGCACAGTGTACCATAGCTAGGGTGCACCCTCTGTTCACCCGGATCTCCCGATCTGACACATTGTGAATCTGGACCATCACTTGTCATGCATAGACATGGGCACAGGCAGGCAAGATGCTGGGCTTGACCAATAATCCTTCTGGCAATTTTCCATCGCCTGGTGCATCCAACATCAGTATTTTGTTCTTGACATCTTTTCGGAGGTGGACCTCCCCTTGAATGGTACACTGGGTGTTAGGGGCCAGCACTATTGAATCGGGATCCTTCTTCCACACGATCCCCACTGGTTCATCCTGGTCGACTTCCTCGGGTTTCTTTCGCAAATCATAGGTCCTCTTGATCAGAGGCAGAATTCTCAGTGCCCTCCCAGTCTGTTGCCCTTGTTTCTCATGACAGAGTTGCACCAGTCTCCCAAACATATGGGCGTTTGTTCCAATTAACAGGGGAACCTCATCATACAGTCCGGTGGGGGGACACACTAGGGTCAGTGTCTCTACTTGCTCCTCTATGCCAGTGACAGATGCAGGAAAAGACAACCAGAGGTGGGCATATCCTAGGTATGGGTAAGACTTGTCGCTCAGCCCCCACACATGTAGGCCTTCCAGGGATTGTAAGGGCACATCAGATAAGTATTTGTCATACCAGTCCTGAAACATAATGGTCACTTGTGACCCACTGTCAAGCACAGCCTGAGTAGGAATACCATTCACAGCCACATTAGTCTCCATTGAAGGGCCAACTATCTTGGACCAGTCTGGAGGGACAACAGCAGGGGCCTGGACAGACAATTTAGCCACAGAGGGGTTTGAGTTAGGATGGCGGAAGTTCTTACTGCGGTCATTTCGTTCACCCCTTGACCACTGACTCATTTTCCAAAGCGCCCCTTGGAGTCTGTTTGCTACTCTTTGTAAGTCCTTCTGAGACCGGCATTCTCTTTTCATATGGCTATCCTTTCCACAGTGGTGACAAATGATAGACTCCTGGGTCATCTTGGGAGAGAACATCGTATGAGGAACTGAAGCAGTAGTAAGAGATTGGGGTCTAGTATCTGCTTGCAGTGGTGAGAGTGGTGCAACGTGTCTTAACAGTTCCTTTAGAGTGGCAGTCAATCCGGTGATCTCAGCCTTGGAGCCACCCTCGGTAACGGATGCCTGAAGGTGCACCCCAACCCCCATGGCAGTCATGTGCTGAGAGGAACCAGAATCTTGTTCCATGGGGAACCCTTGCAGAGGCACCTGCTTTCAACCCTCGGACTTCCTTTAATAGCTCGACTTTAAAAAACTGGGCCCAGGGCAGGAAGTCCTTTGCGTTCTGAGAGTGTTTGTTAGGTGCTGACTTTTGCAACTGAACCCCACTTGGCTAATCACTCTCTGTCACTTGCGCAGTAGCAGCAGATATTGGTGCAGTTCCCCCCCTGGGTCTCCTTTGCTCAACCCCCTGAATTTCTTTCAGTAGCTCGTCATAGGAGGGGGGAGATTCCAGTCGGGTGGTGAGGCACAACTGAAGCAGTAACAATTCCGAAAATGGAGCAGGTTTAAGGACCCGGACCAGCCTAGTTCGATCTAATTCATTTGACGGCAAACTACTTTTTCTGAGGCACTCTTGTAGCAGCTTTTCAAGCCGAGGTACATATGTAGACAATGGCTCCCCTGGGTACTGCTGAGCGTTTCTTACTCTCCACCACAGATCCTCATCTGAATCCGGGCTCCCATACACATTCTCCAATGCATCAAGATAGTCCTGTGCAGTTACTTCGGGGTTATTGGCCCGCTTGGCACGGATGGTAGCCAGGGCAGGACCTCGGAGGCTCTCACTCAACTCTTCATTTCTCTGCTTCTGAGCATTGCCATTCAAGTACTAGAGGGCAACATAGTCTTTCCAGGTCTCCCAGTCATCCTCCCCTCACGAGGGTGGGAGGGTGCCGAGAAGATTCTCAGCCTTGGTAGGAGTCGTGACTAATGGCAGGTACAGATATAGGGGCCAGCATTGGCACAGGCACAGGGTGGGGCAGTAACAGGTGCTGGAGTGGGAGGGGTGTTGGGAAGGAACACCCCAGGTGGCAGGAATAGTTTCTTAAATTCCTCTACAGTTTCCCTTCCTCCGCAATAACTTAGCAAATTTCTCCTCAAATGTCTCACATAATGGTGGAGCTCATCCTCCCGGGTCTTTACTGTCTTTTGTTATCACTCTCCAGGCAGCTGGAAGTCTGTGGCACTTTAGAGCTGTCCACAAGGTCACTACACTCTACCAAGGCTATGAAAGTTTGGGCGATCAGATCAGCCTGTTGACCCACCACTACAGGGTTTTTTAAACATTCAGCTTGGAGTACTCCTACAGTGTCTTTACTGGTACCCAGGGAATATCCAGTATAAGTAGAGCATTTGGAGGTCTATCTCCTGCCCAGTATATCACCCACCAACTGGTGTATAACCATTTCTACTGGAGTAGCCATTAATCTTTAACAATAATTCATAATTTTGAACACTAGAAGGCACAAAATCCCAGCAGTGAGCCTCCAAGATGTAACCCTAGGTGGTGCTATCCCAAGGGCTACTACCCTGCATGCTGAACTAGTAGCAGGTTAAGGGCCTGAGTTCTGACCTGGAGGTTAGGGTTGGTAGTGGTCAAGCTAACCTGGGCATAGCCTTCTGGGACACTGTAACCCACCTATTTCCTTACTAGGGGCCAGAACAATACACAATAATCACTTTCACAATACCCCTGATACACCACACAAGTACCCACACTGTTTGCACTTACCACCAGGGCTTTCCTCAGGCTCGGCCCTGGGAACCCCCTGTAAAACAAGGTTATACACAGCAAATAACAGCAGTACAGTACTCTTGCACAAACAGGAACCACATTCAGGGTAAATGCAAAAAAGAGTTAGATCTGATTTATTTAAGGGACTTGAACAAGGGAGGGGCATAATCAGGTTAATTTGCTTAGAGACTCTATCATTCAAACAGTTATGCATGCACTTCAGGGTCCATAAACAGTCACACACTTTGGGTACCCAGATGGAGAACGGTGGGCTAGCCAGGAACGTTGCAGCTGGTTGGGGCCCTGTGATAGAAGAAAACAACATGCACAACACACACTATTTGTAATCCGGAGCCGGGGGGCTCAGTTCGTAAAAAGAAAACAACAAGACAGTCAGATGACGCACTTTTAGATTAGGCTGTCATTGCAGGGAGCTGCCCTGATGATTACTCACGATACCCAAGACTGGATACAGGCTGGATGAAAATCGAGACAGCAGGTGGTTAAGCTGGAGTACCAGAAGTAGGGCCCACACGAATCGCCGAGGCGTCGTTCCTGTTCAAGTGTGGAGCAGGGGGATGATCCCCAGGCAGGTCTCTCGTCGATGGTTTTCTCTGTGCAGTGGGTAGTCTGGCTGGGCCAGTGTGGCAAGGCCCCGGCCAAATGGAGACAAATTCGGATACAGTCCGTTTTGGGCTGGATACAACTCCCAGAAAGCAGAACACAGTTCACACAGTGGGGAACCAAATCACGACCCACTCTCAATACACAGCACATTTACATGTAAGGAAATTCTACTGTACCAGGCAAACTGGTCTCTGGTCATGATCACAAAGTCTCTGCACAAACCGGGATTCAAAGCAGCCGGAAATCTGACAGGCTGATCACATTCAGCAAAATCTTAGGTCTTCTTCAGTATGAGCCTGGTAGAAAATTAGTGGCTTACTTCTTCACAAACTCGGATTTAGTGTGAATAATTCTCTTTTCTTTTCTCAGGGGCAGCAGGCAGACATGCAGGCCACAATTTAGGACTTTCCACAGTTCTCCCATGCGAATCCACTCAGGATTGCCTCAAAATCACATGAGCTGTTACTTCTTCACTTCTCAGCTCAGAACTAACTGAAAATTGCAAGCAGTCTGGGATTTCCCCAAGATCCAAAAGGTTTGGTTGGCTGATCTGTCAGTCAAAGCAAGAGCTCCCCCTTCAGTTGCAAAAAGGCGCCAAAAGCCCAAAACTACAGTTCCTACAGATTTCGACTCCAGACAGCTGCTGTAGTCCGGCTTCAGTTTAGGTCCCACTAGTACTGGTTGGTCCAATTTGCAGTCAGGGCCAAGATAGTGGAGACAAACAAAACAGTCCTTGCTGCAGAGAAGGCAGGTTAGACAAACTACATTATCATTATCACTCTAAATGATTTTCAGCAAATAGTTACATCTTTCAACAGAGCTCCCTCTCAGATTACTTATGCTGCAATCCAAGCAGCTCTTAAAGAGCAGTACACAAAGGCTATACAGGCTCTGGTAATCACATTTAAACTGCTAAAACACAGGACACCAGCCTGGCAGTGAGCATTTAGGCAAGCTCAAGGAAGACTTTTTGGAACCCCCATTTGAGGGGTTACATCCCATTTAAATCCATTTTGAATGTCATCTAGGTCCTCTATTTGATCTTCTATAAGTTCTTTAATAAGGCATTCCAATATCTTGCCCAGAACTGGGGAAGGCTAATGGGCCTATAATAACTCACCAATTGTTAGTCCCTTTGATGTAGTGGAACAATTGATGGGAATGTGTCTCCCTTTATGTGGCACTGTCTCTGTATAACAACAGGGACTGCTGGGAACATGTCTCCCTTATGTGGCACTGTCTCTTGTATAACAACAGGCACTGATGGGATATGTCTCCTTTATGTGGCACTGTCTCTAGTGTAACAACAGGGACTGATGGGGACATGTCTCCTGTTATGCTACATCCCAAAAGTGCTAGGTAATTCCAGAACTTGCTCTGATCAACTTGACCTAAAACTAGTTACTCTACCCTGGACATAACTCTCATTCCCCTCACCAAAATCTTAAATCTCTTCTTGGTATTAGGCGAATTCCCACGGATCTGGAAGGTGGCGGTAGTTACCCCTGTTTACAAAAGTGGAGACAGGGCCAACTCTACAAATTACCGCCCAATATCTATCCTTCCTCCACTCTCCAAGGCCCTAGAGCGAATCGTAACCGACCAACTGACGGAATATCTAGACAAGTATCATTTACAACGTCAGCAACAACATGGATTTTGAAAATAACACAGTACCACAACCGCTCTAGTGGAGTGTACCAGCTTTATCCATAATGCGCTAGACAGAGGGCTCTTGGTGGGGGCAACATATATTGATCTCATCAAGGCCTTTGACATCGTCAATCAGAATCTGTTCCTGGATCAGCTCTCCAATACCGGCCTCTCCCCTGCAACAGTAGCATGGCTCAGAAGCTACCTCTCTGGGAGGGTCCAAAAAGTGAAAATCCTGGACACCTTCTCTGAGAACCTTAGTGTTAACACAGGCATTCCTCAAGGATCTTTCCTTGGCCTTCTACTGTTCAACCTGTTCTTAAACAACCTCCCTCATTTGGTAAACAACCAGCTACTACTATATGCAGATGATCTGTTCCTATTTTCATGTAATGCTGACCCCTACATACTGGAAAAGCAAATGCAGGATAATTTCACCGCGGCTGAGCACTGGTTCCTTCAATCAAAAACTGCTCCTCAATTATAAAAAAAACAAGACTGTGTTATTCGCATCATCATATAACAAACACCGCACCCACCAACTTTACATTTGTAACAATCAGAACACTTCCCTGGAGATGGTTCAAACATTTAAATACCTACGATTGACACTGGACTGCACCCTCTCGTTTAACTAAGACATAGCTGCAGTCGCAAAGTCGTCAACTGCAAAACTAGGATTATTGTACAGACACCGAAAAGGCCTAACTTCTGAGGCACTAAAAAACTGCTGTAAATAGCTCAGTCCTCTCAGTGATAGACTATGGTCTAGCAGTATATGGGGCTGCCTCCCAAAATGCTTTGAAACATATTAAAACAACACTAAACAAAGCTTGTCGTTTAGTCCTAGGTGTACCCCATCTCAGTCACACCTGTGAGTTGTACACTCAAACGAACTGGCTCAGCCTTAACAGTCACCTCCAGTATCAAGTATGCATGCTCGCCAAGAAGTCTACGCTAGGACTTACCATCCCAGGCCTGCAAAGCCTTCTTAGCCGACCTAATTCCATCAGATGCACTAGGGGTACAAACAACTCGGCCCTCTGTGTCCTATGAATACCGGGCGCAACTTTGTCTTAATGCACTTGACCTAGACATCATGAAAGAGGACAAAATAGGCTCCTTTAAAGATAAACTCTGAGTGGCCCTTGCCACAAACAGTAACTGTGACTCTGAGACCTGAACCCCCCACACTCTTTCCTGCTACCCTCATTCTAACCTGTACCTTTGCCTTCTCCACTCTTCTTGCTAACTAACACTCCCCTAGTAGACTCCAGGTCACAGCCTCTATGACCACACTCTTTAGCACTTAATACAAAAGAACTGCTGCCCATCAAGTTCTTGCCTCTGTGCATGTAGTATTAGTTAATTATTTTACAGACTGTATCATCCTCTGTTCCCTACCTGATTTGTTCTATATCCTGTAGATTCCCAAGTTGTTCACTTAAACTTCTTGTCAACCTAGCCTGCTATAAATGATGTATATGTATATTTTTACTTATGTAATCCCTGTTATTATAATTATATAACCTCTGTAACCTGATGTACTCATGTCTTTCTAGGCATGGAACCTCCTTGTATTTGCTTAGGTACTTGTAACCATTGTAAATGATGTTATGCTCTTGTATTACTACGACGTGAAACCTCTGTCTGGCTCAAAGGTACTTCCTAGAAATAAATAAATAAATAAATAAATGTGGCGCTGTCTCTTGTATAACAACAGGGACTGATGGGGATGTGTCTCCCTTTATGTGGCACTGTCTCTTGTATAACAAGCGGGACTGATGGGAATGTGTCTCCCTTTATGTGGCACTGTCTCTTGTATAACTGGGACTGATGGGAACATGTCTCCTTTATGTGGCACTGTCTCTTGCTAAAACAGGAACTGATGAGGATGTGTCTCCTTTATGTGGCACTGTCTCTTGTATAACAACAGGGACTGATGGGGATGTGTCTCCTTTATGTGGCACTGTCTCTTGTATAACAAGCGGGACTGATGGAATGTGTCTCCCTTTATGTGGCACTGTCTCTTGTATAACTGGGACTGATGGGAACGTGTCTCCCTTTATGTGGCACTGTCTCTTGTATAACAGGAACTGATGAGGATGTGTCTCCCTTTATGTGGCACTGTCTCTTGTATAACAACAGGGACTGATGGGGATGTGTCTCCCTTTATGTGGCACTGTCTCTTGTATAACAGGAACTGATGGGGATGTGTCTCCCTTTATGTGGTACTGTCTCTTGTATAACAGGAACTGATGGGGATGTGTCTCCCTTTATGTGGCACTGTCTCTTGTATAACAACAGGGACTGAAGGGAACAAGTCTCCCTTTATCTGGCACAGTCTCTTGTATAACAACAGGCACTGATGGGGAAGTGTCTCCTTTTATGTGGCACTGTCTCTAGTATAACAACAGGGACTGACGGGGACATGTCTCCTGTTATGCTGCATCCTAAAAGCGCTAGGTAATTCCAGAACTTGCTCTGATCAACTGGACCTAAAACTAGTTACTCTCACCCTGGACATAACTCTCAAACCCCTCACCACAATCTTAAATCTCTCCTTGGTATTAGATGAATTCACGGATCTGAAGGTGTAGGTGGGTTACCCCTGTTTACAAAAGTGGAGACAGAGCCAACTCTACAAATCGACCAATATTTATCCTTCCTCCACTCTCCAAGGCCCTGGAGGAATCATAGCCAACCAACTGACGGAATATCTAGACAAGTATCATATACAATGGGCTGCATATGCAAATCACCACAGAATGCTATGCTGGTCCAACTTTAAGCAGAATTGTATGGTGCCAAAAGGCCTCTCACACAGTTTGCAAAGGGTGCTAACAGACATAGACATCGCAGAGCCAGTCTCTACCATGACTCATCAGTATGTCTCGCCTGTTTGACACCCCAGTGGAATGGACCAGCTACCCTAAGACAGTGTGTCTTGGATATGTTGTGGTGAACCCATTAAAATAAAAAACTATTTAAAAGACAAAGAACCTCTGTGCTCAAACACTGAGGCAAGGGTTACCCCAAAGGGCATTTGGCTGGGAAGCCAAGTTTCAAGAAAATACAAAATCACATATGCCCACACAATGCAAAGCATCATGGGCTGCATATGCAAATCACCACAGAATGTTATGCTAGTCCAACTTTAAGCAGAATTGTATGGTGCCAAAAGGCCTCTCACACAGTTGGCAAAGGGTGCTAGCAGATGGCATAGACACGTGTTTCGTCCTACCATGACTCATCAGTATGCCTCGTCTGTTTGACACCCCAGTGGAATGGACCAGCTACCCTAAGCTTCCCAGCCAAATGCCCTTTGGATACCTTGCCTCAGTGTTTGAGAACAGAGTTTCTTTGTCTTTTAAATAGTTTTTATTTTAATGGGTTCACCACAACACATCAAGACACTAACTGGTCGACGTTGTAACTCCCCCTCTTTCCTTACTAGTGGCCGGAACAATACAGAATAATCACTTTCACAATACCCCTGATACACCACACAAGTACCCACACTGTTTGCACTTACCACCAGGGCTTTCCTCAGGCTTGGCCCTGGGGACCCCCTGTAAAACAAGGTTATACACAGCAAATAACAGCAGTACAGTACTCTTGCACAAACTGGAACCACAGTCAGGGAAAATGCAAAAAAGAGTTAGATCTGATTTATTTAAGGGACTTGAACAAGGGAGGGGTGTAATCAGGTTAATTTGCTTAGAGACGCTATCATTCAAACAGTTATGCATGCACTTCAGGGTCCATAAACAGTCACACACTTTGGGTACCCAGATGGAGAATGGTGGGCTAGCATGGAATGTTGCAGCTGGTTGGGGCCCTGTGATGGAAGAAACAACATACACAACACGCATTATTTGTAATCCGGGCGGAGGAGCTCAGTTCGTGAAAAACAAGACAATCTGATGGCGTACTTTTAGATTAGGCTATTGTTACAGGAGCTACCCTGATGATTACTCATGATACCAAGACTGGACACAGGCTGGAGCGAAAATCAAGACAGAAGGTGGTTAATCCTAGAGTACCAGAAGAAACAAAAGCCCACACAAATCGCCGAGCATCCGTTCCTGTTCAGGCGTGGAGCAGGGCTGATCCACAGCTTCTCTCATCGATGGTTTTCTCCTGCGCGGTGGGTAGTCTGACTAGGCCAGTGTGGCAAGGCCCGGCCAAATGGAGACAAATTCGGGATACAGTCCGTTTGGAGCTGGATACAGCTCCCAGCAAGCAGAACACAGTTCACACATTGGGGAACCAAAAATCGACCCACCCTCATTTACAGGACATTTACATGTAAAGGAAATTCTACTGTACCAGAGCGAAACTGGTCTCCAGTCCACGATCATAAAGTCTCTGCACAGACCAGGGATTCAAAAGCAGCTGGAAATCCTGACAGGCTGATCGCATTCAACAAAATCTTTGGTCTTCTTCAGATATGAGCCTGGTAGAAAATCAGTAGCTTACGCGTTCTCACAAACTCGGATTTAGTCGAAAATAATTCTCTTTTCTCCCTCTCAGGGGCTGCAGGCAGACATGCAGGCCACAATTCCAGAACCTTTCACAGTTCTTCCATACAAATGCACTCAGGATTATTGTTCAAAATCACGTGAGCTGTTATTCTTCACTTCTCAGCTCAGAACCAACTGAAAATTACAAGCAGTCTGGGATTTCCCAAGATCCAAAGGTTCGGTAGGCTGATCTGTCTGTCAGTCAAAAGAGAGCTCCCCTTCAGTTGCAAAAAGGCACAAAATCCCAAAATTACAATTCCTACAGATTTTGACTCCAGACAGCTGCTGTAGTCCGGCTTCATTTTAGGTCCCACCAGTACTGATTGGTCAAATTTGCAGTCCAGGACCAAGGTAGTGGAGACAAACAAAACAGCCCTTGCTGCAAAGAAGGCAGGTTAGACAAACAACATTATCATTATCACTCTAAATGATTTTCAACAAATAGTTACATCTTTCAACAGAGTTCCCTCTCAGATTACTTATGTTGCAATCCAAGCAGCTCTTAAAGAGACAGTACACATAGGCTATACAGGCTCTGGTAATCACATTTAAACTGCTAAAAGCACAGGACACCAGCCTGGCAGTGAGCATTTAAGACAAGCTCAAGGAAGACTTTTTGGGAACCCCCATTTGTAGCGGGGTTACACCCTTCCCTGCCTGGGAAAACTTGGCATCTCGTCAAGTCTGTGCCATCATAACATTGAAAATGTAACATATACAAGACATTTATACCATTAGCATGCTATACAAGTACTATCTGATTCATCAATTAGCATAATTTGTCTCTTTACTATACATTTCAATGTGCTCCACTATATCATTTCCATTCTGACAATACATTATGCATACTTCACACAGGTAAATTGAACATTACTATACAGAATCATGTAATGGCTTCTTGTACTCTAAACAATGCAAGAGGGGCCCCTTCCTATCAGATAACTTGGGGCTGGATGGGGCAGGGCACCATAGTGAGAGGAGAACAATGTAACCTGGAATGGGCCGTCTAGCTCAATTTGGGCAGTGAGCTCTGAGAACCTAAACACCTTTGTGGACTACATTGAGAGTCAAATCCACTGGCCTCCTGTGAATCGGAACTTAAGTGCACCACTAGCTTAACAGCTCGGCCAGTCTTTCTGGGGTGAACAACCACAGTCTCTGTACTTTCAGCAATGGTCTTGGAGCTTTCATCATTTGTGAGGGTGCCTCTGCATGAAGGGAATGTCAAGCTGGGAGCACTGCCAGCTCCTTGTTCTGTGAAGCTCTGGTTCCACAACACTTGGCTCATTTTGAAGAGGCCCTAGTACTGAAGGGGGTCATCAGCACTCACAGTGTTCTTCAAGTTCTGGCATGTCACCAGAAAGACTCATTCCATCAGCCCCTCCCTCAGGCAAATCATGCAGTTCCACAATACACAGAGACTCAGCATCCCCAGACGTGATACTTTGCACTTAACTTTCAGGAGCATTGGCTCAAGGATGAAGCTGGGGGCTAGGCAGTCCAGAAGGCCCAGCTTCATTCCACCTAATTAGTCATGGGATTACCTCAAAACAACTGACTCAGTTCATAAGAGGGGTAATAGGCATGAAGTCGCACTCACTGTCATCAGAAGTGGACTGACAGTCACTATCATTCTGGGCCTGCTGGAAACCTTAAATCTGTGACCACTGGGGTAGGTTGGCTCTGTCTCTTTCTTGCAGCAGCATGAGTCACCGTCCCAGGGGCTCAATTTCTGGAGTTCAGCCTCAATCATGACTTAGCGCAATAGGAAGCAAGTGGTTACGGTGCATGGTCTTGACAGCTTTGGAGTTGTTCTCCGAGAGCACCTTGCACACAAGTAAATCATCCAACATTCCAACTACTAAATGGAAGATGGTATCAGTAATTTTATATTTATCATGCAGTCCCAAATTTGTAACAACACATGGTCTTCAGGTTGAAGCTCTTGAGCCTCTTTTTTATCATGTCTCTCTTATTGGCTAGGTTTCTTTTGGCAGCCATTGTCTGGGTCAGTTGATAGGCATGGTTCAATTGAGCTTTCAGTTTTATACATATTGCAAGTAGTTTCGGTTTGGATCCCATCTGGAGAGACCCAAAACAGACATCCAACAGGCAGCCGGGCCTCTCGAGGTGATAGGAAGAACCGGTAGCATCATTTATCATACAATTGTATGTGCATACCAAAAGTGCTAATTCTCTCTCCATTTATACTTGTCTTTTGGGTGTGAGATTGCCCATGTCTAGAAGAGTGCAATTAAATGTTCTGGCTGAGGGTCTCCCTGTGGGTGATAGCGGGTGGTTCTTGCACTTGCACCCCCAGAGAAAGCATTTCTTTTGATTAGTCGACTCTCAAAGTCTCTGACCTGGACAGAATGGATCCACTGGGGCACCATAGTGGATGAAGATATATTCCACTAGCACCTTGGCCACGGTAGATGCCTTTTGATCTTTTGTGGGAAAAGCTTGTGCATACCGTGTGAAATGGTCTGTAACCACTAACACATTGCTAATGTTCTGCTGATCAGGTTCTAAACACAAGAAGTTTATGCAGACTAGTTCCATGGGGTGCCGGTAGTAATATTAACAAGGGGAGCAGCCCTCTGAGGCAGGGCTTTTCTTTGCAGACAGAGACTGCAAGTCTTTACATGGTGCTCAACATCGGGCCCCATTTTGGGCCAGTAGAAGTGTGATCGTACAAGGTCAAGGGTTCTGTCAATACAGAGGTGCCCCATGTGATTGTGGAGGGACCTCAGTACCAAATCTTTAAAGGCCGTGGGCAGGACCAATTGTTGCTTGTCTACTTTGCCACTATGATCTACTGTCTCTCTATACAACAACTGATTGAGCAACTTCAATCTGGGGCCTTCTTTAAACAATAAAGCAGTTCACAAGTCAGTGGAACGTAACTTAGACACATCTTTCCCTGCATGCAGGGCATCAAGTGCTGGCTGAATCATAGGATCTTGGGATACAGCCCACTGAATACTGTCATTGTCAAATTGAGGTAGTGCACTAATGTGTAGAGCAGAGAAGTGGCAATGAGCAGCTGGTATGCAGGTGTCAGAACGGCCCAAGCAATCTACTAAACGGTCCACTGTGTCCGCAGACATCTGTTCATCTCTATCAAACTTTTGGCACAATGCTCGAATGTCAGGTTCAGACAGCCTGACCCAATGACTCTTGGAAGTGGGCCTTCATGATAAGGTGTCAGCATCAATATGGTTCAAGTCCTGTCTGTATTCGATAGAATAATCATAGGTTGATAATGCAGAAAGCCACCGGTGCTCAGTGGCATCTAACTTAGCTGAAGTCTGTACATAGGTCAACGGGTTATTGTCAGTCTTCACCAATATCTTTGCCCCATAGAGGTATTCATGAAACTGGTCAATGATAGCCCATTTCAGTGCAAGGAACTCCAACTTACGCTTGGGGTAGTTTCATTCAGACGGGTCAAGCTCCAACTGGTAAAAGCCACTGGTCTCAGCCATCCTCATGGTCTTGATGCAGCACCACTCCTAGACTCCATAGACTAGCATCCATTATACAACACATAGGGTTTGGTAGGTCAGCATGAAGCGAGGATGGGGCATGGGTGAACACAGTATATGATCTCATGGAAGGCTGCTTCACAGTCGGGTGTCCAGCAGGGCCGAAAAGAGTTCACCTGGGCAGAAGTATACTTTTCTGGTTCTTTAGTGGCTCCTTTTATGTTGATTGCGTGCATGTGCAAGAAACATATTACGGCAGCTTTCCAGAAGCAGGTTGTGGAGGCGCGGCACTGTTGTGGCCAGTGCCCCCACAGCCTGTAAGGTTTGCCGCTTCCCCAATGCCGTGGCATGCTGCTGCTGACACTAGTTCAGCCAGCGTGCCACAACTTTCTAATGTTTTAGCCGCTGCAATCAGGGGCCGCCTCGTCATTACAGCATCAGCTATTCGCTGCAATGAGAGAGTGATCCGTCATTGCAGAGCGGAACCTTGAAACATTGATATTGTTTGTGAACATGGCAGCTTGCCGCCGTGTTCACAAACAGTATTCACCCTTTCGAGGGTGCCCAATCCCCTCGGCAGCATGTACCCTCCTCCCTGTGTTTGTTTCCCGATGGGGGCTCCAATCCCCACGTTAGCTGAGGCCATATCTTTATGTTGCCGATGGGGGCCCCGTCAACATTATATGCTCTTACAAGCATTGTCTGGCAACAGCAATTGCCCAATCTATTGGCATAATGTCACCCTTCCTTTTGTTGTTTGCCAATGGGGTGCCCAATCGTCGGCATAATGTAACCTTTTTCTTGTGTGCCCGGCATAATGTAACCCCACCCTTTTCTTGTGTGCCGACGGGGTGCCCAATGCCCCCATCGGCTACAGCTGCCCCCAAACAGAAGACTCCGTTGGCATGCTGGAGCCACCCAGCATGCCACATGCCTAAAAGTAAAGAAAGCGGACCTGCATGTCATTTTTTCTTTTTACCTGTAAAGCGGAAGCGGTCCTTGGCGGTCTCCCTGCCACCCTCCCACAACCTGCGCTCACCCACTGCACCCTGCCTCCCCCCACCCCCCTTCACCCCCATACTTACCTCTGGAGTCACAGCGGTCGATCTTCAGTGGACCGGGAACATGTCTGCACTCTTCAAAGCCGATTGCGAACTGAGGAAATGCCGGTAAACTGTATAATGGAATAAATAGGGTTTTCAGCTTTGATGCATATCTCAGGCATTTTGGAATTTCGCCAAATTTTCAACATGGGGTTTTGGGACCCCTCCTCATGAATTCTGGCACTGTCATGGTGTTATTCAGCCCTGAAAGGTGATTTCCACGGTCACTGTGTGGAATCCCTTTCAGGACCGATAATGAAACAACAGTGCCAGTGTTCATGAGGTGGGCTCTCAAAAAGCCTATACTGCAAATTTGGTGGGAAAAATCCAAAAAATGACTGTTTTACGAGCGTGCATTGTGCAATTGCTATGCATGCTCATAACTTTGCGAATCTGCAATATTTTCATGCCAGATTTTCAACATTGGCATTTTTTCAGACCTCCTTGTGAACAGAACAGGTGCCATTTTCCACATCCTGGGCGAAATGTGTTTTCGCACTTCCGGCACAGAATAGCGCAGTTGCTGTGGGAAATCAGTGTTCAGGACAGATTAAGAAAATAACAGTGGCACTGTTCGCAGAGCAGAGGTCCTAAAATGCCTATGGTGAAAATTTAGATGATACTCCATAAAATGAATGTATGTTGCGGCGTGCGTTGTGCAGTTTGCACGCATGCTCATAACTTATGAATTTATAATATTTTCACTCCAGATTTTCAACATTGCCATTGTTCTGCACCTCCTTATGAATAGTACAGCTGTCATTTTCACATCCTGGCCAAAATGTGTTTTCACAGTTCTGGCGCAGAATAGCGTGGTCACTGTGGAAATCCATGTTTGGGACACATTATGAAAATGACAGTGACACTGTTCATTAGCAGAGGTCTAAAATGCCTATGTTGAAAATTTGGTGATGAAAGTCCATAAAGTGAGTGTGTTACAAATATGCATTGCAGTTTCCTGCGCTTGTACCTTTGCAACTTTGCAATATTTTCACTCCAGATTTTCAGCATTGACATTTGCCACACCTCCTTATGAACAGTGCAGCTGTCATTTCTCATCCTAACTGAAATGTTTTTGCTGTTTTGAGCGCACAATAGTCTGATCGCTGTGAAATCAGTGTTTGGGACATATTAAGAAAACACAGTGACACTGTTCATGAGCAGAGGTCCTAAAATGCCTATGTTGAAAATTTTGTGATGAAACTCCATAAAATGACTGTGTTATGAGTGTGTGTTGTGCAGGTTCCACGCACCCTTGTAAGTTGCAAATTAGTAATATTTTCATGCCAGATTTTCAACACTGGCATTTGTTCACACCTCCTTATGAACAGTACAGCTGTCATTTTTCACATCCTGGCCGAAATGTGTTTTTGTGCTTCCGGCGCAGAATACCGCAGTTGCTGTTGGAAATCAGTGTTTGGGACCGATTAGCATTGAGCGACAGGGGAGGGGGGGGGCAGTGACCGAGCTCAACTGAGCTCTGACAGGACTGCTGTGGATTTCTTTGTGGGCAGGAAAAGGTGACAACGCAGGCAGGTGCCCAGTACAAAAAGGCAGCCAGTAGCGCTGGGAGACACAGAACGAGCGAGTGAGGGAGGAGGAGTGAGTGAGGTCAACGGAGCTCTGTTGGGACTGCTGCGGATTTCTTTGTGGGCAGGAAAAGGCAGCAATGCATGCAGGGCTGAGTACAAAGGGCAGTCTGCAGCAGTGGAGAAACAGAACGCAGCGAGAGACAGGGGTGGCGAGGCTCCAGCGAACTGTATCGTGACTACTGTGGATTTCTTGATGGGCAGAAAAGGGTGTAGCGCGGGCAAGGCCAGTACAGAAGGGCAGCCACGGCGCTGGCAGAAGCGAACAGCGAAAGTGAGACAGGGGTGGCGAGGAGCCAGCAGACTCTGTCGGGACTGCTGCAAATTTCTTTGTGGGCAGAAAAGATGCCGACAGAGGCAGAAGCCCAGTACAAAAGGGCAGCCTGTAGCTCCAGGAGAAACAGAATGAGCGAGTGAGACAGGGGGAGTGAGCGACCTCAACGGAGTTCTGTCGGGACAGCTGCAGATTTCTTTGTGGGCAGGAAAAGGTGCCAATGCAGGCAGGAGCTCAGTACAAAAGGGCAGCCTGCAGCGCTGGGAGAAACAGAATGAGCAAATAAAAGAGGGGGAGTGACCGAGCTCAATGGAGGTGTATCATGACTGCTGCGTATTTCTTTGTAGGCAGGAAAAGGCAGCAATGCAGGCAGGAGCCCAGTACAAAAGGCCAGCCTGTAGCCCGGGCAGAAATGGAATGAGCGAGTGAGAGAGGTGGAGTGAGCAACCTCAGTGGACCTGTGTTGGGACTGCTGCACATGTCTTTGTGGGTAGACAAAGCCAGCAACGCAGGCAGGAACCCAGTACAAAAGGGCAGCCTGCACAGCGGCAGACACAGAATGAGCGAGAGAGAGGAGGGTGGAGTGAGCTCAACGGAGCTCTGTTGGGACTGCTGTGGTTTCTTTGTGAGGCGAAAAAGGCAGCAATGCATGCAGGGCCCAGTACAAAAGTGCAGCTTGCAGCGGCGGAAGACACAGAGCGAACAAGTGAGAGAGGGCAAGTGGTGAACAAGCTCAGCGTAGCTCTGTCATTACTGCTGCAGATTTCTTGTGGCCAGAAGAAGGCAAATGCAGGCAGGAGCCCAGTACAAAAGAGCAGCCTGCAGCGCCGACAGAAATGGAATGAGCAAGTGAGAGAGGGGGAGTGAGCGAGCTCAACGGAGCTATGTCGGGACTGCTGCAGATTTCTTTGTGGGCAGATAAAGGCGCCAATAGAGGCAGGAGACCACTACAAAATGGCAGCCTGCAGCACCAGGAGAAACAGAATGAGCGAATGAGACAGGTGGAGCAGCGACCTCACCAGAGCTCTGTCAGGACTGCGGACTTCTTTATGGACAGAAAAAGGTGCCAACACAGGCAGAAGCCCAGTACAAAAGGGCAGCATGCAGCGCCGGGAGAAACACAACGAGTGAGTGAGAGAGGGGGAGTGAACGAGGTCAATGGAGCTCTACTGTGACTGCTGTGGATTTCTTTGTGGGCAGAAAAAGGTGGCAACGCAGGCAGGAGCCCAGTACAAAAGGCCAGCCTGCAGCTCCAGCAGAAACAGAACGAGCGAGTGAGAGAGGGAGAGTGAGCTACCTCAACGGACCTGTGTCAGGACTGCTGCAAATTTCTTTGTGGGCAGAAAAAGCAGCCAACAGAGGCAAGAGCCCTGTACAAAAGGGCAACCTGCAATGCCAGCAGAAACAGAATGAGTGACTGAGAGAGGGGGAGTGACCCACCTCAACGGAGCTCTGTCGGAACAGCTGCAGATTTCTTTGTGGGCAGCAAAACGTGCCAATGCAGGCAGAAGCCCAGTACAAAAGGGCAGCCAGCAGCGTCGGGAGAAACACAATGAGCGACTGAGAGAGGGGGAGTGAGCGAGCTCAACAGACCTCTATCGTGACTGCTGCGCATTCCCTTGTGGGCAGAAAAGGGCGGCAACATAGGCAGGAGCCCAGTACAAAAGGCCAGCCTGCAGCACCAGCAGAAATGGAACGAGCGAGAGAGGGGGAGTGAGCTAGCTCAACGGACCTGTCAGGACTGCTGCAAATTTTTTGTGGGCAGAAGAAGCCGCCAACAAAGGTGGGAACCCCGTACAAAAGGGAAGCCTGCAGCGCCAGCAGAAAACAGAATGAGCGAGTGAGAGGGGAGTGACCCACCTCAACAGAGCTCTGTCGGGACAGCTGCAGATTTCTTTGTGGGCAGCAAATGTGCCAACAGGCAGGAGCCCAGTACAAAGAGCAGCCTGCAGCACTGGGAGAAACAGAACGAGTGAGTGACATAGGGGCAGTGAGTGAGCTCAATGAACCAACGCAATCAACATTCGGCATTGACAAATGCTTGTTGTATTTACGATTGGTAGGAGGGTAACCCTGGGTAAGGTTCAAGAGTGGGCGAATCACCTTGGAGTAGTCTTTTATGAACCTGCGGTAGTAGCCACAGAACCCCAGGAAACGTTGCAGTTCTTTCAGATTATGGGGCTGGGGCCAAGTAGTCAGTGCTTCAACCTTATGGGGTTCAGTCTCTATCCCTTTTGTAGATACTATGTGCCCCACATACTTCACGGAGGTTTGGAAAAACTGGCACTTGTCAATGGACAGCTTGAGGCTGAAGTCTTCCAGTCAGTCAAGGACTTTAAACAGTTGATTCTCATGCTCTTTTAAGGTGCTCCCAAACACAATGACATCGTCCAAGCACACCAGGCACTCCAGCAAATTCATATCTCCTACTGCACATTCCATAAGTCGCTGAAAGGTGGCTGGGGCGCCCGATATCCCCTGTGGTATCCTCAGAAACTCGTAGAACCCCAATGGACAGATAAAAGCTGTTTTCTCATGGTCTTCTGGGGCCATCAGGATCTGGTAGTATCCACTGTGAAGATCCAGCACCGAGAACCATTTGCTCCCATTCAAGCAGTCCAGGGCATCTTGTATATGAGGCATAGTGTATTGGTCTGGAATGGTCCGCCGGTTCAGGGTTTGATAATCAATTCACATCCTCACAGACCCATTCTTTTTACGCACAACCACAATTGGAGAGGCGTTTGGGCTCCTGGATTCTTGTATCACGCCAGCAGCAAGCATTTCCTGCAGGTGTCTTCTCACATCATCTATGTTTGCTGGGGCTAGGCGTTGGGACCTCTCTCAAAATGGGCGTTCATCATGCAGGCGTATGTGATTCTCCGCACCCTGGACACATCCCACATCCCATTCCTTCAATTAAAACACTTGGTCTCTCTGGGCAAGTCTCTTGCTAATTCTAGCCATCCATTCAGCTGGCAACAGAGAGTCACCAAAGTCAAACAAGTCTGGGGTCACTCTCTCCTTCTCAGTAGGGTGCTTGTTGCTGGGCAATGCTGCAGTGTCTGCACAGTGTACCATAGCTAGGGTGCACCCTCTGTTCACCCGGATCTCCCGATCTGACACATTGTGAATCTGGACCATCACTTGTCATGCATAGACATGGGCACAGGCAGGCAAGATGCTGGGCTTGACCAATAATCCTTCTGGCAATTTTCCATCGCCTGGTGCATCCAACATCAGTATTTTGTTCTTGACATCTTTTCGGAGGTGGACCTCCCCTTGAATGGTACACTGGGTGTTAGGGGCCAGCACTATTGAATCGGGATCCTTCTTCCACACGATCCCCACTGGTTCATCCTGGTCGACTTCCTCGGGTTTCTTTCGCAAATCATAGGTCCTCTTGATCAGAGGCAGAATTCTCAGTGCCCTCCCAGTCTGTTGCCCTTGTTTCTCATGACAGAGTTGCACCAGTCTCCCAAACATATGGACGTTTGTTCCAATTAACAGGGGAACCTCATCATACAGTCCGGTGGGGGGACACACTAGGGTCAGTGTCTCTACTTGCTCCTCTATGCCAGTGACAGATGCAGGAAAAGACAACCAGAGGTGGGCATATCCTAGGTATGGGTAAGACTTGTCGCTCAGCCCCCACACATGTAGGCCTTCCAGGGATTGTAAGGGCACATCAGATAAGTATTTGTCATACCAGTCCTGAAACATAATGGTCACTAGGACCCACTGTCAACACAGCCTGAGTAGGAATACCATTCACAGCCACATTAGTCTCCATTGAAGGCCAACCATCTTGGACCAGTCTGAGGGACAACAGCAGGGCCTGGACAGACAATTTAGCCACAGAGGGTTTGAGTTAGGATGGCGAGTTCTTACCTGCGGTCATTTCGTTCTCACTTGACCACTGACTCATTTTCCAGCGCCTTGGAGTCTGTTTGCTACTCTTTGTAAGTCCTTCTGAGACCGGCATTCTCTTTTCATATGGCTATCCTTTCCACAGTGGTGACAAATGATAGACTCCTGGGTCATCTTGGGAGAGAACATCGTATGAGGAACTGAAGCAGTAGTAAGAGATTGGGGTCTAGTATCTGCTTGCAGTGGTGAGGTGGTGCAACGTGTCTTAACAGTTCCTTTAGAGTGGCAGTCAATCCGGTGATCTCAGCCTGGAGCCACCCCCTGTAACGGATGCCTGAAGGTGCACCCCACCCCATGGCAGTCATGTGCTGAGAGGAACCAGAATCTTGTTCCATGGGGAACCTTGCAGAGGCACCTGCTTTCAACCCTCGGACTTCCTTTAATAGCTCGACTTTAAAAACTGGGCCCAGGGCAGGAAGTCCTTCTGCGTTCTGAGAGTGTTTGTTAGGTGCTGACTTTTGCAACTGAACCCCACTTGGCTAATCACTCTCTGTCACTTGCGCAGTAGCAGCAGATATTGTGCAGTTCCCCTGGGTCTCCTTTGCTCAACCCCTGAATTTCTTTCAGTAGCTCGTCATAGGAGGGAGATTCCAGTCGGGTGGTGAGGCACAACTGAAGCAGTAACAATTCGAAAATGGAGCAGGTTTAAGGACCGGACCAGCCTAGTTCGATCTAATTCATTTGACGGCAAACTACTTTTTCTGAGGCACTCTTGTAGCAGCTTTTCAAGCCGAGGTACATATGTAGACAATGGCTCCCCTGGGTACTGCTGAGCGTTTCTTACTCTCCACCACAGATCCTCATCTGAATCCGGGCTCCCATACACATTCTCCAATGCATCAAGATAGTCCTGTGCAGTTACTTCGGGGTTATTGGCCCGCTTGGCACGGATGGTAGCCAGGGCAGGACCTCGGAGGCTCTCACTCAACCTCTTTCATTTCTCTGCTTCTGAGCATTGCCATTCAAGTACTAGAGGGGCAACATAGTCTTTCCAGGTCTCCCAGTCATCCTCCCCCTGCGGGGTGGGGAGGGTGCCCGAGAAGATTCTCAGCCTTCGGTAGGAGTCGTGGCTAATGGCAGGTACAGATATAGGGCCCAGCATTGGCACAGGCACAGAAGGTGGGGCAGTAACAGGTGCTGGAGTGGGAGGGGGTGTTGGGGAAGGAACACCCCCAGGTGGCAGGAATAGTTTCTTAAATTCCTCTACAGTTTTCCCTTCCTCCAGCAATAACTTAGCAAATTTCTCCTCAAATGTCTCACATAATGGTGGGAGCTCATCCTCCCCGGGGTCTTTACTGTCTTTTGTTATCACTCTCCAGGCAGCTGGAAGTCTGTGGCACTTTAGAGCTGTCCACAAGGTCACTACACTCTACCAAGGCTATGAAAGTTTGGGCGATCAGATCAGCCTGTTGACCCACCACTACAGGGTTTTTTAAACATTCAGCTTTGGAGAGTACTCCCCTACAGTGTCTTTACTGGTACCCAGGGGAATATCCAGTATAAGTAGAGCATTTTGGAGGTCTATCTCCTGCCCAGTATATCACCCCACCAACTGGTGTATAACCATTTCTACTGGGGTAGCCATTAATCTTTAACAATAATTCATAATTTTTGAACACTAGAAGGCACAAAATCCCAGCAGTGAGCCTCCAAGATGTAACCCCTAGGTGGTGCTATCCCAAGGGCTACTACCCCTGCATGCTGAACTAGTAGCAGGTTAAGGGGCCTGAGTTCTGACCTGGAGGTTAGGGTTGGTAGTGGTCAAGCTAACCTGGGCATAGCCTTCTGGGACACTGTAACCCACCTATTTCCTTACTAGGGGCCAGAACAATACACAATAATCACTTTCACAATACCCCTGATACACCACACAAGTACCCACACTGTTTGCACTTACCACCAGGGCTTTCCTCAGGCTCGGCCCTGGGAACCCCTTAAAACAAGGTTATACACAGCAAATAACAGCAGTACAGTACTCTTGCACAAACAGGAACCACATTCAGGGTAAATGCAAAAAGAGTTAGATCTGATTTATTTAAGGACTTGAACAAGGAGGGCATAATCAGGTTAATTTGCTTAGAGACTCTATCATTCAAACAGTTATGCATGCACTTCAGGGTCCATAAACAGTCACACACTTTGGGTACCCAGATGGAGAGCGTTGGGCTAGCCAGGAGCGTTGCAGCTGGTTGGGGCCCTGTGATAGAAGAAAACAACATGCACAACACACACTATTTGTAATCCGGGCCGGGGGCTCAGTTAAAAAAGAAAACAACAAGACAGTCAGATGGCGCACTTTAGATTAGGCTGTCATTGCAGGGAGCTGCCCTGATGATTACTCACGATACCCAAGACTGGATACAGGCTGGATGAAAATCGAGACAGCAGGTGGTTAAGCTGGAGTACCAGAAGTAGGGTTCACAGCCCACTCGCCGAGGCGCTGCCTGTTCAAGTGTGGAGCAGGGGGATGATCCCAGGCAGGTCTCGTCGATGGTTTTCTCTGTGCAGTGGGTAGCTGGCTGGGCCAGTGTGGCAAGGCCCCGGCCAAATGGAGACAAATTGGATACAGTCCGTTTTGGGCTGGATACAACTCCCGAAGCAGAACACAGTTCACACAGTGGGGAACCAAATCACGACCCACTCATATACACAGCACATTTACATGTAGGAAATTCTACTGTACCAGGCAAACTGGTCTCTGGTCATGATCACAAAGTCTCTGCACAAACCGGGGATTCAAAAGCAGCCGGAAATCCTGACAGGCTGATCACATTCAGCAAAATCTTCGGTCTTCTTCAGGTATGAGCCTGGTAGAAAATTAGTGGCTTACTTCGTTCTCACAAACTCGGATTTAGTGTGAATAATTCTCTTTTCTTTTTCTCAGGGGCAGCAGGCAGACATGCAGGCCACAATTTAGGACTTTCCACAGTTCTCCCATGCGAATCCACTCAGGATTGCCGCTCAAAATCACATGAGCTGTTACTTCTTCACTTCTCAGCTCAGAACTAACTGAAAATTGCAAGCAGTCTGGGATTTCCCCAAGATCCAAAAGGTTTGGTTGGCTGATCTGTCAGTCAAAGCAAGAGCTCCCCCTTCAGTTGCAAAAAGGGGCCAAAAGCCCAAAACTACAGTTCCTACAGATTTCGACTCCAGACAGCTGCTGTAGTCCGGCTTCAGTTTAGGTCCCACTAGTACTGGTTGGTCCAATTTGCAGTCCAGGGCCAAGATAGTGGAGACAAACAAAACAGTCCTTGCTGCAGAGAAGGCAGGTTAGACAAACTACATTATCATTATCACTCTAAATGATTTTCAGCAAATAGTTACATCTTTCAACAGAGCTCCCTCTCAGATTACTTATGCTGCAATCCAAGCAGCTCTTAAAGAGACAGTACACAAAGGCTATACAGGCTCTGGTAATCACATTTAAACTGCTAAAACACAGGACACCAGCCTGGCAGTGAGCATTTAGGCAAGCTCAAGGAAGACTTTTTGGGAACCCCCATTTGTAGGGGGTTACATCCCCATTTTAAATCCATTTTGAATGTCATCTAGGTCCTCTATTTGATCTTCTATAAGTTCTTTAATAAGGCATTCCAATATCTTGCCCAGAACTGGGGTAAGGCTAATGGGCCTATAATAACTCACCAATTGTTAGTCCCTTTGATGTAGTGGAACAATTGATGGGAATGTGTCTCCCTTTATGTGGCACTGTCTCTTGCATAACAACAGGGACTGCTGGGAACATGTCTCCCTTTATGTGGCACTGTCTCTTGTATAACAACAGGCACTGATGGGATATGTCTCCTTTTATGTGGCACTGTCTCTAGTGTAACAACAGGGACTGATGGGGACATGTCTCCTGTTATGCTACATCCCAAAAGTGCTAGGTAATTCCAGAACTTGCTCTGATCAACTTGACCTAAAACTAGTTACTCTACCCTGGACATAACTCTCATTCCCCTCACCAAAATCTTAAATCTCTTCTTGGTATTAGGCGAATTCCCACGGATCTGGAAGGTGGCGGTAGTTACCCCTGTTTACAAAAGTGGAGACAGGGCCAACTCTACAAATTACCGCCCAATATCTATCCTTCCTCCACTCTCCAAGGCCCTAGAGCGAATCGTAACCGACCAACTGACGGAATATCTAGACAAGTATCATTTACAACGCAGCAACAACATGGATTTGAAAATAACACAGTACCACAACCGCTCTAGTGGAGTGTACCAGCTTTATCCATAATGCGCTAGACAGAGGGCTCTTGGTGGGGCAACATATATTGATCTCATCAAGGCCTTTGACATCGTCAATCAGAATCTGTTCCTGGATCAGCTCTCCAATACCGGCCTCTCCCCTGCAACAGTAGCATGGCTCAGAAGCTACCTCTCTGGGAGGGTCCAAAAAGTGAAAATCCTGGACACCTTCTCTGAGAACCTTAGTGTTAACACAGGCATTCCTCAAGGATCTTTCCTTGGCCTTCTACTGTTCAACCTGTTCTTAAACAACCTCCCTCATTTGGTAAACAACCAGCTACTACTATATGCAGATGATCTGTTCCTATTTTCATGTAATGCTGACCCCTACATACTGGAAAAGCAAATGCAGGATAATTTCACATGACTGAGCACTGGTTCCTTCAATCAAAACTGCTCCTCAATTATAAAAAAAACAAGACTGTGTTATTCGCATCATCATATAACAAACACCGCACCCACCAACTTTACATTTGTAACAATCAGAACACTTCCCTGGAGATGGTTCAAACATTTAAATACCTACGATTGACACTGGACTGCACCCTCTCGTTTAACTAAGACATAGCTGCAGTCGCAAAGTCGTCAACTGCAAAACTAGGATTATTGTACAGACACCGAAAAGGCCTAACTTCTGAGGCACTAAAAACTGCTGTAAATAGCTCAGTCCTCTCAGTGATAGACTATGGTCTAGCAGTATATGGAGCTGCCTCCCAAAATGCTTTGAAACATATTAAAACAACACTAAACAAAGCTTGTCGTTTAGTCCTAGGTGTACCCCATCTCAGTCACACCTGTGAGTTGTACACTCAAACGAACTGGCTCAGCCTTAACAGTCACCTCCAGTATCAAGTATGCATGCTCGCCAAGAAGTCTACGCTAGGACTTACCATCCCAGGCCTGCAAAGCCTTCTTAGCCGACCTAATTCCATCAGATGCACTAGGGGTACAAACAACTCGGCCCTCTGTGTCCTATGAATACCGGGCGCAACTTTGTCTTAATGCACTTGACCTAGACATCACGAAAGAGGACAAAATAGGCTCCTTTAAAGATAAACTCTGAGTGGCCCTTGCCACAAACAGTAACTGTGACTCTGAGACCTGAACCCCCCACACTCTTTCCTGCTACCTCATTCTAACCTGTACCTTTGCCTTCTCCACTCTTCTTGCTAACTAACACTCCCCTAGTAGACTCCAGGTCACAGCCTCTATGACCACACTCTTTAGCACTTAATACAAAAGAACTGCTGCCCATCAAGTTCTTGCCTCTGTGCATGTAGTATTAGTTAATTATTTTACAGACTGTATCATCCTCTGTTCCCTACCTGATTTGTTCTATATCCTGTAGATTCCCAAGTTGTTCACTTAAACTTCTTGTCAACCTAGCCTGCTATAAATGATGTATATGTATATTTTTACTTATGTAATCCCTGTTATTATAATTATATAACCTCTGTAACCTGATGTACTCATGTCTTTCTAGGCATGGAACCTCCTTGTATTTGCTTAGGTACTTGTAACCATTGTAAATGATGTTATGCTCTTGTATTACTACGACGTGAAACCTCTGTCTGGCTCAAAGGTACTTCCTAGAAATAAATAAATAAATAAATGTGGCGCTGTCTCTTGTATAACAACAGGGACTGATGGGGATGTGTCTCCCTTTATGTGGCACTGTCTCTTGTATAACAAGCGGGACTGATGGGAATGTGTCTCCCTTTATGTGGCACTGTCTCTTGTATAACTGGGACTGATGGGAACATGTCTCCCTTTATGTGGCACTGTCTCTTGCAAAACAGGAACTGATGAGGATGTGTCTCCCTTTATGTGGCACTGTCTCTTGTATAACAACAGGGACTGATGGGGATGTGTCTCCCTTTATGTGGCACTGTCTCTTGTATAACAAGCGGGACTGATGGGAATGTGTCTCCCTTTATGTGGCACTGTCTCTTGTATAACTGGGACTGATGGGAACGTGTCTCCCTTTATGTGGCACTGTCTCTTGTATAACAGGAACTGATGAGGATGTGTCTCCCTTTATGTGGCACTGTCTCTTGTATAACAACAGGGACTGATGGGGATGTGTCTCCCTTTATGTGGCACTGTCTCTTGTATAACAGGAACTGATGGGGATGTGTCTCCCTTTATGTGGTACTGTCTCTTGTATAACAGGAACTGATGGGGATGTGTCTCCTTTGACTGTCTCTTGTATAACAACAGGGACTGAAGGGAACAAGTCTCCCTTTATCTGGCACAGTCTCTTGTATAACAACAGGCACTGATGGGGAAGTGTCTCCTTTTATGTGGCACTGTCTCTAGTATAACAACAGGGACTGACGGGGACATGTCTCCTGTTATGCTGCATCCTAAAAGCGCTAGGTAATTCCAGAACTTGCTCTGATCAACTGGACCTAAAACTAGTTACTCTCACCCTGGACATAACTCTCAAACCCCTCACCACAATCTTAAATCTCTCCTTGGTATTAGATGAATTCCCACGGATCTGGAAGGTGGCGGTGGTTACCCCTGTTTACAAAAGTGGAGACAGAGCCAACTCTACAAATTACCAACCAATATTTATCCTTTCCTCCACTCTCCAAGGCCCTGGAGTGAATCATAGCCAACCAACTGACGGAATATCTAGACAAGTATCATATACAATGGGCTGCATATGCAAATCACCACAGAATGCTATGCTGGTCCAACTTTAAGCAGAATTGTATGGTGCCAAAAGGCCTCTCACACAGTTTGCAAAGGGTGCTAACAGATGACATAGACACGTGTTTCGTCCTACCATGACTCATCAGTATGTCTCGTCTGTTTGACACCCCAGTGGAATGGACCAGCTACCCTAAGACAGTGTGTCTTGGATATGTTGTGGTGAACCCATTAAAATAAAAAACTATTTAAAAGACAAAGAACCTCTGTGCTCAAACACTGAGGCAAGGGTTACCCCAAAGGGCATTTGGCTGGGAAGCCAAGTTTCAAGAAAATACAAAATCACATATGCCCACACAATGCAAAGCATCATGGGCTGCATATGCAAATCACCACAGAATGTTATGCTAGTCCAACTTTAAGCAGAATTGTATGGTGCCAAAAGGCCTCTCACACAGTTGGAAAGGGTGCTAGCAGATGGCATAGACACGTGTTTCGTCCTACCATGACTCATCAGTATGCCTCGTCTGTTTGACACCCCAGTGGAATGGACCAGCTACCCTAAGCTTCCCAGCCAAATGCCCTTTGGGGTAACCCTTGCCTCAGTGTTTGAGAACAGAGTTTCTTTGTCTTTTAAATAGTTTTTTATTTTAATGGGTTCACCACAACATATCCAAGACACACTGTCTTAGGGTAGCTGGTCCATTCCACTGGGGTGTCAAACAGATGAGGCATACTGATGAGTCATGGTAGGACGAAACACGTGTCTATGTCATCTGTTAGCACCCTTTGCAAACTGTGTGAGAGGCCTTTTGGCACCATACAATTCTGCTTAAAGTTGGACCAGCATAACATTCTGTGGTGATTTGCACAAGCAGCCCATGATGCTTTGCATTGTGTGGGCATATGTGATTTTGTATTTTCTTGAAACTTGGCTTCCCAGCCAAATGCCCTTTGGGGTAACCCTTGCCTCAGTGTTTGCACACAGAGGTTCTTTGTCTTTCATATACAATGTCAGCAACAACATGGATTTTGAAAGTAACACAGTACCACAACCGCTCTAGTGGAGTGTACCAGCTTTATCCATAGTGCTCTAGACAGAGGGCTCTTGGTGGGGGCAACATATATTGATCTCATCAAGGCCTTCGACACCGTCAATCAGAATCTGTTCCTGGATCAGCTCTCCAATACCGGCCTCTCCCCTGCAACAGTAGCATGGTTCAGAAGCTACCTCTCTGGGAGGGTCCAAAAAGTGAAAATCCTGGACACCTTTTCTGAGAATCTTAGTGTTAACACAGGCATTCCTCAAGGATCTGTCCTTGGCCTTCTACTGTTCAACCTGTTTTTAAACAACCTCCCTCATTTGGTAAACGACCAGCTACTACTATATGCAGATGATCCGGTCCTATTTTCATGTAATGCTGACCCCTACATACTGGAAAAGCAAATGCAGGATAATTTCACCGCGGCTGAGCACTGGTTCTTTCAATCAAAACTGCTCCTCAATTACAAAAAAAACAAGACTGTGTTATTCGCATCATCATATAACAAACACCGCACCCACCAACTTTACATTCGTAACAATCAGAACACTTACCTGGAGATGGTTCAAACATTTAAATGCCAAGGATTGACACTGGACTGCACCCTCTTGTTTAACCAACACATAGCTGCAGTCGCAAAGTCGTCAACTGCAAAACTAGGATTACTGTACAGACACCGAAAAGGCCTAACTTCTGAGGCACTAAAAACTGCTGTAAATAGCTCAGTCCTCTCAGTGATAGACTATGGTCTAGCAGTATATGGGGCTGCCTCCCAAAATGCTTTGAAACATATCAAAACAACACTAAACAAAGCTTGTCGTTTAGTCCTAGGTGTACCCCATCTCAGTCACACCTGTGGGTTGTACACTCAAACGAACTGGCTCAACCTTAACAATCACCTCCAGTATCAAGTATGCATGCTCGCCAAGAAGTGTACGCTAGGACTTACCATCCCAGGCCTGCAAAGCCTTCTTAGCCGACCTAATTCCATCAGATGCACTAGGGGTACAAACAACTCGGCCCTCTGTGTCCTATGAATACCGGGAGTAACTTTGTCTTAATGCACTTGACCTAGACATCATGAAAGAGGACAAAATAGGCCCCTTTAAAGATAAACTCCGAGTGGCCCTTGCCACAAACAGTAACTGTGACTCTGAGACCTGAACCCCCCACATTCTTTCCTGCTACCCTCATTCTAACCTGTACCTTTGCCTTCTCCACTCTTCTTGCTAACTAACACTCCCCTAGTAGGCTCCAGGTCACCGCCTCTATGACCACACTCTTTAGCACTTAATACAAAAGAACTGCTGCCCATCAAGTTCTTGCCTCTGTGCATGTAGTATTAGTTAATTATTTTACAGACTGTATCATCCTCTGTTCCTTACCTGATTTGTTCTATATCCTGTAGATTCTCAAGTTGTTCACTTAAACTTCTTGTCAACCTAGCCTGCTATAAATGATGTATATGTATATTTTTACTTATGTAATCCCTGTTATTATAATTATATAACCTCTGTAACCTGATGTACTCATGTCTTTCTAGGCATGGAACCTCCTTGTATTTGCTTAGGTACTTGTAACCATTGTAAATGATGTTATGCTCTTGTATTACTACGACGTGAAACCTCTGTCTGGCTCAAAGGTACTTCCTAGAAATAAATAAATAAATAAATGTGGCGCTGTCTCTTGTATAACAACAGGGACTGATGGGGATGTGTCTCCCTTTATGTGGCACTGTCTCTTGTATAACAAGTGGGACTGTTGGGAATGTGTCTCCCTTTATGTGGCACTGTCTCTTGTATAACAACAGGGACTGATGGAGATGTGTCTTCCTTTATGTGGCACTGTCTCTTGTTTAACAACAGAGACTGATGGGGATGTCTCTTCTCCCTTTATGTGGCACTGTCTCTTGGATAACAACAGGTACTGATGGGGATGTCTTGCTTTATGTGGCACTTTCTTGTATAACAACAGGGGCTGATGGAGATCTGTCTCCCATTATGTGGTACTGTCCCTTGTGTAACAACAGTGACTGGTGGTGATGTGTCTTGCTTTATGTGGCACTGCTGTATAACTACAGGGGCTGGTGGGGACGTGTCTCCCTTTATGTGGCACTGTCTCTTGTATAACAAGGACTGATGGGGATCTGTTTCCCGTTATGTGGCACTGTCTCTTGTATAATGATAGGGACTAATGGGGACGTGTTTCCCTTTATGTGGCACTGTCTCTTGTATAACAAGGACTGATGGGGATGTGTCTCCATTTATATGACACTGTCTCTTGTATAACAAGGACTGATGGGGATCTGTTTCTCGTTATGTGGCACTGTCTCTTGCATAATGATAGGGACTGATGGGGACGTGTCTCCCTTTATGTGGCACTGTCTCTTGTATAACAAGGACTGATGGGTATGTGTCTCCCTTTATGTGGCACTGTCTCTTGAACTGATGGGGATGTGTCTCCCTTTATGTGGCACTGTCTCTAGTATAACAACAGGCACTGATGGGGATATGTCTCCCTTTATGTGGCACTGTCTCTTGTATAACAAGCGGGACTGATGGGGATGTGTCTCTCTTTATGTGGAACTGTCTCTTGTATTACGACAGTGACTGATGGGGCTGTATCTCGCTTTAGGTGGCACTGTCTCTTGTATTACAACAGGGACTGATGGGGATGTGTCTCCCTTTATGTGGCACTGTCTCTTGTATAACAAGAGAGACTGATGGGGATGTATCTCCCTTTATGTGGCACAGTCTCTTGTATAACAACAGGGACTGATGGGGATGTCTCGTCTCCCTTTATGTGGCACTGTCTCTTGTATTGCAACAGGGTCTGATGGGGATGTCTTGCTTTATGTGGCACTCTCTTGTATAACAACAGGGGCTGATGGAGATCTGTCTCCCATTATGTGGCACTGTCCCTTGTGTAACATTAGTGACTGGTGGTGATGTGTCTTGCTTTATGTGGCACTGCCGTATAACTACAGGGGCTGGTGGGGACATGTCTCCCTTTATGTGGCACTGTCTCTTGTATAACAAGAACTGATGGGGATCTGTTTCCCATTATGTGGCACTGTCTCTTGTATAACAATAGGGACTGATGGAGACGTGTCTCCCTTTATGTGGTACTGCCTCTTGTATAACAAGAAGGACTGATTGGGGTCTGTTTTTCTGTTATGTGGCACTGTCTCTTGTAACATAAAAACATAGAAACATAGACTTTAATGGCAGATAAGGACCACTTGGCCCACCTAGTCTGCCTATTTCCTACTTACAGGATAAGCTGCAGATCCTAGATTACCAACAGCCTATTTCTTCTCATCCCCCACAAGAATTGCCTTATGTTTGTCCCATGTATTGTTGAATTCTCCCACAGTTTTAGAACCCACAACCTTCTCAGGAAGGCTGTTCCATGCCTCCACCACCCTCTCTGTGAAAAAATACTTCCTCACATTGCCCCTGAACTGCCCCCCATCTTTCAATTGTGTCCCCTTGATCTTGCACATCTCTTTTCTGAAAATACTACCCTCTTGGACCGTTGCTTCATTAGGGTGCCTAAAGTTTCATGTCCCCTCTCCCTCCTTTCCTCAAGAGTATACATATTAAGCTCCTTTAGTCTCTCTCATATGGCTTCTCTTGCAGACCCTGCACCATTTTAGTTGCCCTCCTCTGGACTGCCTCTATTCTGTCTATGTCCTTGCGGAGATGGGGTCTCCAGAACTGGACACAGTACTCCAGATGGGATCTCACCAACTGTCTGTACAGAGGGATAACAACTTCCTGTTTTCTGCTGGTGATGCCTCTCTATACATTCAGTATACCCCAGTCCTCCCTACTGCCTTCTCACATTGCTTGCTAACCTTAAGGTAATCTGATATGATTACCCAGGTCCCTTTCCATTTTGTTGTTGTTACTCCCTCCCCATTGTGTAATCTTTCCTGGGTTTTGTTTCCCAGGTCCATTATTTCACTTCTTTGCATTGAATCCAAGCTGCATACTTCTGACCATTCCTCCAACCTTGCCATGTCCCTTCTCATCCTTTCCACGCCTCCTTGTGTATCGACCCTGTTGCAGATCTTTGTGTCATCTGCAAAGAGGCATACTTTTCCTTCTAGTCCCTCTGCAATGTCACTAAAAAAGACATTAAAAAGGACTGGACCAAGTACTGAACCCTGTGGTACCCCACTAGTAACCCCTCTTTCTTCAGAGTGGACTTCATTTACAATTACCTTCTGTGTCCTGTTGTCCAGCCAGTGTTTTACCCAGACTACCACCCTGGGACCCACTCCCGGGCTGGTTAGTTTGACTATTAATCTTTTGTGTGGGACTGTGTCAAATGCCTTGCTAAAGTCTAGGTAGGCCATGTCCACAGCCTCTCCCTGGTCTACTACTTTGGTCACCCAGTCAAAGAAATCAATTAGATTCATCTGACATGATCTTCCCACTGTGAACCCATGCTGCCTTGGGTCCTGTGCCTCACTGGCCTCTAGGTACTCAACAATTCTTTCCTTCAGAGAAGTTATTCTATCACTTTCCCTTCCACATAGATCAAACTGACAGGTCTGTAGTTTCCTGCCTCTGTCTTGGTCCCACTTTTGTGAAGGGGAATCACATCCGCCTTTTTCCTGTCCTCAGGTACCACACCATCCTCCCATGATTTGTTAAAAAGGGTAGTCAGTGGTTTCACTAGTTCTCCCCTTAATTCTTTTAGAATTCTGGGGGTGAATTCCGTCAGGCCCCATTGCTTTGTCCACCTTCAGTTTTAGGAGTTCTTTCAGAACCCTTTTTTCTGTGAAAGGACTGTGATAGACCCCCCTATCAAGAGTGCTCCTGTTAACTGGATTAGGCACCTCCCCCTCCTCCTCCTCCTCCTCTTTTGTGAATACTGAGCAGAAATATTCATTCAGTATCCCTGCTTTTTCACTGTCCCTCTCTGCCCACCCACCATCTATTATATTCAGCCTCACTATCCCTCCCTTTGTCTTTCTACGCTCCATTATGTGCCTATAAAAGGTTTTATCCCCCTTCTTAACTGAGTTGGCTATCCTTTCCTCAGGTTGGGCCTTTGCTATTCTGACGTCCCTCCCTGCTTTCTTCTGCCTTAACTGGTACAGCTCTTGTATAACGATAGGGACTGATGGGGACGTGTCTGTCTTTATGTGGCACTCTCTTGTATAACAGCAGGGACTGATGGGGATGTGTCTCCCTTTATGTGGCACTGTCTCTTGTATAACAACAGCACTAATTGGAATGTGTCTCCCTTTATGTGGCACTGTCTCTTGTATAACTGCAGGGACTGATGGGATGTGTCTCCCTTTATGTTGCACTGTCTCTTGTATAACAGCAGAGACTGATGGGATGTGTCTCCATTTACGTGGTACCGTCTCTTGTATAACAGCAGGGACTGATGGGATGTGTCTTCCTTTACGTGGCACTGTGTCTTGTATAATAGGAAGTTATGGGGCTATGCCTCCTGTTCCATTACACCATACAGATATCCAGTGTGGTACCACCTTTTGTATCACAACAGGGACTAATAGTAATGTATTTCCCTTTATCTTGTGCAGACGCTTTGTGTGACACTCTCTGGTACAGCAACAGGAGCTGAGGGTGATGTGTCTCACCTTCCCTCATACTGATGTTCTATGCAACGCCCTCTCTACTACAGTATTTCAACAGGCACAACAGTTGATATGTCATCTATAGATACTTTAAGTAACACCTTCTGTTGTATAAGTACGCAGAGTCAGGGGCATGTGTCCCTCCTTCCATTTTACCTAACTGCCCTATAGTTTCCTAGCTACCTTCTCTCCTGTCCTCTTACAGTATATGCAATCCCCATCTCAGTTTCCTGCCAGAAAAGATTTTTCAAGAATGTGTTATTGTGGCTATACATAGTCAGGTGGAAAATAGAGTATGCTATAATTAGAGCCTACAGCTCCTTACAAAATGCCTTCCATACTATTCAACCTGAAATCAAGTGTACCAGCTGCACAAATGAATGAAAACACAGTTAACATCCCATTGGCTACTTCTGGCCTGTATCAGCTCCAAAGATATGAGTTCTAAAGAACTGAATAATTATGAGAAGGGGTTACATTTCCTATTGTACCTGGGTCTCCCCCGTCACCTTTTTGACCATCTTTCTCAGGTAATCCCTCTTTTCCTGGTGAACACTGAACATCTGTACATACTGGTGGCTTTTCAGGTGCAGTTTGAGAAGAGGCTGCCATGAACGTCACTGCAACTATGAGAATATTGAGACGGTTGAAGGAGATACATAGTCCAAGTGATAAACTGGAAAGCTGCAAGGAAAAAACAGTGACCATTATCAACCTGAACAATAAAAGAGCCAAGTCATTTTGAAAATATTTTGTTCAATACACAGACAGCAGCGTTTACAGTATACATGCTCACTCCCTGTCTTTCAGGTGGTGGATGGCCAAGCTGGTGAGCAGTGGGGCTTTGCAGGCCGCTGTATGTGGACATGTCAGCAGAGCAACGCCACTAGGAAGGGTGGGTTTGGGAGCTGGTGGGGGTGGGGTTGCTGAGTGAATGGTCCAGATTGGGGGAATATGACAGCAGTCTCCAGGGTAGTACTTAAGCAATTTATCCCTCCAGGGTGTGGGTACACTGGAGGATTTAACACGGCTGGTGTGAATCGGTCACGAGGCGCAGCTGAGTGACCGAACCACACCAGTTGTGTTAAATCCTCCAGTGTACCCACACCCTTGAGGGATAAATTTATATTATACAATGGCAAATGTTGTTTCTTTAATGTTTTTTAACTATTTTCTAACTCACTGAGGTCCCTACACTTTGAAAGAGGATATCATTTTGTAAACAATTTACCACGGTGTTTTAGCAAAGCGGTGACAGGACAAATCGCAGCAGTTTCGTTTGAAGTGAAAGCGACCAGGTTAGCTGGCACTTTTTCCAGTGGGTACACTGGAGTATTTATCACGGTGGTAAATGTGCTCGCCAACCAATCAGGATGCAGTATTTGGGACATTGGATTTAACACACTGTATAATAAACTATTGTGCATCTATGTGAGACACAATGGGACGGTGATCAATGGTTAGGGGGACAACTGGACAAGCATGGTAACTGGAGCATATAAAGGAGTACTAACATCAGATGGACAGCAGGGGATGTGCACCACATTGTTACAAGGTATCTATGTAACACACACTGAGATGGTGATTGGGTGTTAAGGGGACACTGCACTACCAGAGATATACTGTATATGAGACATATTGACTGGACTACAAGGGGGATAAGTGAGAGACATTGAGACAGTGATTATGGGTGGGGAACAAACACATTTCCAGGGACATATGTGAGAAACATTGAGACAGCGATTTGGGGTCTGGAGACCAGAATACTGCCAGGGATATGTGTGAGACACATTGTGACTACAGTTTGGGGTGGGGGACCACTGCACCACAAGGGATATATGTGAGATATATTGCGATGGTGACTGGAGGTGGGGGACTACTGGGTTACCAGGTGTTACGCCTGGGTTATGCCCCCTATTGTCCCATATACACCTCGCACTGTATTCCTGGTCTATTGTACTGTGATACTGCTATTTTGCACTAACATATAGGTATAGGCACCCATCATATAAGCATGAGTGCCAGAAATGTGCTCTGCTGCTAATATTTGCCAATGTTTACATCCTTCATAGGATTAGATAATGCATGACTATTATACCTCACTATAATGCATTATAAATCAATCAATCAATCATTTATTTATATACTAGTGCTATTCTAAAACCATAGTGCTAGTACATAACCAAAAAAACCATAAAAACAACTACGCATATAAAAACATCTGCAGCAGATTAAATAAAATCGGGGAACGCCGAAATAAACAAATGAGTTTTTAATGCAGATTTAAAGCTCTCCACTGTCAGGCACTGTCGAATCTGACAAGGTACAGAATTCCACAGGGATGGAGCCACAAATTCAAACACAATGGCCCCAAATGACTTTAGGCAAACCCTGGGAATCTCTAGCAATCCCTCGTCGGTGGAGCGTAGCGGCCAGGAGGGGCAATAGGGATGAAGAAGATCTTGCAGATAACTTGGTCTCTGTCCATGTAGGGCGTTATAGGTCAGTAAACCGACCTAAAAGGTGATCCGCCACTGAGTAGGCAGCCAGTGCAGATCGTGCAACACCAGTGTGACGTGACAGCTACAAGGTAGCCCAGTCAACAGCCTGGCTGCTGCATTCTGCACCAGCTGCAAGTGGCTAATATCAACCTCTGATAGCCCTAGGTACAGGGCATTACAGTAATCAAGGCAAGAGGTTACAAAGACGTGAACCAAAACTGGCAGGTCATCGGGCAGAACTAGGTGCTTGATTCGGGCTACATTCCTTAGATGGTAAAAAGCAGTCTTGGCAATGGATGACACCTGATGTTTAAGCATCAATCCATCATCAAGAATCACACCCAGATCCTGCACCCATTCAGAGGTTGTCAGCTGGCGACCACTGAGCCAAAGCCTTGAGGCTCGCCCCTCCGACAGCCCCTCTACCCGACGGCCTGATTCCACTACCAAAACCTCAGTCTTATCTGGATTCATCCTCAGCCAGCTGGCACTCATCCAATCCTCAAACTCGGAAAGGCAGTCGTTAAAACTTGAGACAGCTCCCCGTTGATTGGGCGCAAAGGACAGGTAGAGCTGAGTATCATCTGCATAACAGTGAAAACTCAGCCCATACCACCTTACAATGTCTCCCAATGGCAGCATATACACTGCGAACAACATGGGGGACAGTACAGAGCCCTGCAGAACCCCACATGGCAGGGAGACCTTGTCAGAGGAGTAAACCCCACAGACAACTCTTTGAAACCTGCCAGTGAGGAAAGAATGAAACTATCTGAGGACGGTACCAGACAGTCCACAGATGGACCGCAGGCACCCAACCAACACCCCATGTTCCACAGTGCCAAATGCCGCTGAGAGATCAAGAAGAACCAAGATGCAACAGCTCCTCCGATCTCTTGCTGTTAGGAGATCATTGAGAACCCGAACAAGGGCCATCTCGGTACTATGCCATTTTTGGAAACCAGACTGGAGAGAATCGTAGATGTTGTGGATGGTCAAATGATCCTCCAGCTTCGCCACCACCTTCTCTATGACCTTACCACAAAGGGAAGGTTAAAATGGGTCTATAGTTAGCAAGACAGTCTGGGTCGAGAGATGGTTTCTTAAGAAGGGGTACCACTACTGCCTCCTTCAGGGTGCCTGGAAACACCCCAGATTCTAACGAACACCTAACTATCTCAGCAAGGACCGGGCCGATGGTCTCAACACACCCCACAAGGAGGCGCGTTGGGCCGGGGTCCAAACCATAGCAGGATGGCTGCGAAGACTGGATATCTTCACAACATCCCTGATTGCTGGCTGGCCGAAGTCAGACCAGGCAGTCCGAGGAGCTGCCACCTCCCACTGATCACCATCCGCCCCACTGGGACGTCCCGTGTGAATCTCAGACCTGATGTCAGCAACCTTATTGGCAAAAAAGCAAGCAAATCCATTGCACTTCCCTTGCGACAATGCTCTCTGAGACTGCAGACAGACTGGATTGCATGGTCTGTCTACAGTTCAGAAGAGCTGAGCCAGTCGATTTTGTGCTGCAGCTATCTCCCTGGACAGGAACTCTGCCTTCTTACGGGAGATTACTGATTGATAGTCCTTATAATGGGCTAACAATCTAAGTCTGTCAGCATCCATGCCCGATTTTCACTAGCGACACTCCAGCCTTTGTCCCACTTTCCTCAGCTCTCTCTCAAGGTCCCATCAAACCAAGGGAACCGAGGGTGCTGGGTAAGGGAATGAATGCGGACAGGAGCGAGACAATCCAGAGCCCCAGTCACAGCGTCACTGTAACCCCGAACTAAGGAATCTGGGTCACCACTATTTCTCGGCAGCCCTGATAGGTCCAACATCACCAGTAGGCCATTATGTTTGTCTTTTACATATATTCCATATATAATCTACCTAGTCACTGATAAGGTGACTCTGAGGGATCATCAGTGATTATTGTATACTTATATTCTCATATAATTATATGTAGTGTGTGTTTTACAGTCAGGGAGATATGCAATGTGTAATACAGCCCAGTTAGCACTTCTCTTTCCCTAAGCAAGCTGACACAGAGAGAAAACCTTTGTTATGTCTTAAATTATACATAAGCAAGAAATGCGACGTGTAGTTTGTAGTCATCATTTCTTTTGTCCAAGCTATAATGCAAACGGAAGCATATTATTTGTCTCATATGATATTCATTAGTAATTCTGTCTCCTAAGTCATTATCCAATACATATTGTTTCTCATATCCATAACTATGAGGTAATCTCTGTTGCTATGCTGTTATCTGTGGTATTTAACCTTCTGCAACCTACTGTAGCTCCACAAGAGCAGCAGAGCAGGGAGAGAGAATGAGATCTTGGAGAACCTGAGATCCTACAATCCTGGAGATTATGTACAATCTCCAGTAGAGTGGTGAGAAACCCATCTCCCTTGTGATTTTCTTTGTCATATACTTGGTGTAAGTAGTATAATAAACATTTATTAGTACTCTTGCTTGTTTACGAATGTTTCTTGACAGACTATGAAGAGATAAGAATCTGTATTATTAGTATTATTATTTACCCTACGCACTAAGAGTGTTTAGACAACATAAAATGACGACCGCGAACGGAGTCTGGGTGTTTGCCAAGTTACATTTTAATGTCCTCTGTAAATTAAAACACTGGGTGAGAAATCCTCAGTAACAAGCAGCGGAGAGGTCTTCTATTTAACTTTTCAGTCTGTTGTGTGTACCACAGTGCAGACAGGCAATCTCTTGGCAGATATTCAATCTCTGTGTAATGAGTTGTTTTATTTTTGATTTTTTTCTCTGTGGGAACACACAGCTGTAAAGGGATCTGAACAGACAGAAAGACTGCTTTCATTTGAGATCTCAGATCCTAATTTTTTTTTGTTTACTCATCTATGAGTCCACATTATGCCAAATGTTGTTTGTGTCCTGTCATGAACTTTGGTTGCAAACAAAGTTTTTGATCCACAGACAGCTAAGGATTTCTTATCTTAAAAGACATGTCTAAAAATATCAGTACTGAGTTGAGGATGAATGCCTTAACATACCAAACTACTTACGGTGGTTGGTGTGGTTTTGCTGAAGTAGCAAAATCCGTTGGTAGCCCTTTAAGGGATATCATTGCCTATATGGGGAATTGAAAAATGGTATCAAAAGAGTTGATCCTGAAGGATTGGTAATTGCAACATTGTCTAAATGCTTTGATGCTGTTCTAAACAAACTATCTGTTTTGGAATCTGAGTATGTTGCTTGCAAAATGGAGAATGCTGCTTGCAAGCAGGAAATTAGTCTGAAAAAGGCTTCTCATAAAGAAAGGATAGATGGACTGCAGTCTCAGCTGCAGTCTCTCTGTCAGGAAAATGAGTCTCTCTTTAATGAGAGAAGCAGCCAAGACCTGCATGCCTTAATAGATAACACTGAAAAGGCAAAACGTGGATGGACCGGTGGTGTAGAGGGTTGAGGTGCTGATGCCTTACCTCAAACCACGCTGGTGACCTGCATTTGGGAACGGACTCAGGAAACCAGGGGCTGGCAGGAAAAGGAGAGGATTGAGCATCTGTAGGACTGCTCTACTCTCCTGGGGTGGGTAGTGGGCCGATGTCGCACTGTAGTGGCATCTGGGGGAGACCAGAAGCTCTGCAGATGCCCGTAGGAGGGAACAGCATAGAAAAGTAGAAATTCTGCCTTGCGACTGAATGGATAACAACTGCCGGTCCACCACTGCCCTGAAGGAGACCCTCCACCTCAGCAGCACCCTGGGGCCAAATGTGTGCTGGTTGCCCCTCCTGATGCCTTCCCTCTTGGAGGAGGGGGACCCACCCAGCAAAGGCTTATGTCTGGATTAACCCAGGGACAGATGTGATCTGAGGTTGGATGGCTCAGGAAGGGACAGGTGGAGTGGATGGGACCTAGGCAGCCCGAAGGAGTGGTGGGTCGCAAGGCATGAGGGAGAGAAAAGAAATAATTAAAAAAAAAAAGAAAAGACAAAGCGTATTAGAAAAAAAGTTTTTCAGACGAATGGTGTTCTGGCTAATAACACTGGTTTCTTATGTTTTGAAAATAAGGAACTTAGGGATGATAAATCTGAAGTAATTACTGAAAGAGTTAATGTGCTGCTATTTCAACACCAGACCTTGACTAAACAGCGTGAATTATTATGTTTTCAGTACAGCAGACTTGATATACATATTTTGAATCTAAACTGTAACACAGCTTGTTGATAACAGGCAAGTTTCACAAGATGAAAATGTCTTACGATCTGAAAACAAGGCACTTTACAGTGTGCTAACTCCTGTATCTGAGTAGTTAGAATGTAGGAGTAAAAAGTCATATATGGCGAACTTGTGCTGTCAGCCAGAGGTATTGGCAGGGCATACTAACTTAATGCCCAAAGATCTTGCCTCTTCTCGTGTTGAAGAGTTTGATTTTGAACACTCACAGTATGCTGTGGAGTGGACTAGAACAAAGGCTATCCACTTGTTTTTCTGTGATTCACAAAATGGAGAATTGTTAGAGTCTCAAAATGGTGGACACACACGTCATCAGGTTGCAACCCCATACCATCCCCAAGATGGCCACTCATGGTCATGTGATGATGATCATAACACAGTAACCCAAGATGCCCATGAGATAATCCAAAATGGCCGACCACCACATCCCGGAGGTTCGATCATGCAGTCACAGGGACCTGTGATTGCTGCCATAATCAAACAAAACATACCGGAGGTTTTTGGCATGAAGAATAATGTTATCAGTAAGACTAGTGTTTCTGAGGGACAGAAGATTCTCATTAAAAGTGATGTTGACGTACTTTTGAATGAGAGTGGCATGCAATCTGTCATAAAGTTAGTGTCTGACACTGCAGAAGCAGCTGCTAGCAATGTTTACTATACTAGAAGGTCCTTGGTTAAGGAACAGATTGCCGTTAATTATATGAAATGTTGTGATTCTTCCCTATGCAATTTAACATAAGCTTTCCCTGAGAAGAATAAATGTGCTGTTGTTTCTAACCCTGACAGCATTGGGCATATGCAGCTCATTAATACTTTAAGCTGTAACATTAAAAACAATGTTGCTACCATCCAGCAACCTTCTGGTGGGGAAACCCACTTTACATTTGATGGGGAAGGGACAACCCTGATTCTGAAAGCCCTGTGGCTGTGATATTTTCAGCATCAAAGGCCACGTTGGGGGGGGGGTTACAGGTTTGATTTCTGAACCTGTGCTGACAGCTGTTTCAGTACTACTTTCTTCAACCTGATGGCTACTGAACCACAGTCCACAGCAGGAGATCTATGTGCAACTTGCACACTACTTTTCTCCTCTGTGCAGGCACCCCTGATAGTGCCAGCACTGCCTGCACATGATGCAGAACCTCCTCCATCAGTGACACCTGGATCATCCCATACTGTGGCTGCAATAGCAAGCACCCCTGATAGTGCCAGCACTGCCTGCACATGATGCAGAACCCCCTCCACCAGTGACACCTGGATCATCCCATACTGTGGCTGCAATAGCAGGCACCCCTGATAGTGCCAGCACTGCCTGCACATGATGCAGAACTCCCTCCACCAGTGACACCTGGATCATCCCATACTGTGACTGCAATAGCAGGCACCTGATAGTGCCAGCACTGCCTGCACATGATGCAGAACCCCCTCCATCAGTGACACCTGGATCATCCCATACCGTGGCTGCAATAGCAGGCACCCCTGATAGTGCCAGCACTGCCTGCACATGATGCAGAACCCCTCCACCAATGACACCTGGATCATCCCATACTGTGACTGCAATATCAGGCACCCCTGATAGTGCCAGCACTGCCTGCACATGATGCAGAACCCCCTCCATCAGTGACACCTGGATCATCCCATACTGTGGCTGCAATAGCAGGCACCCCTGATAGTGCCAGCACTGCCCGCACATGATGCCGAACCCCTCCATCAGTGACACCTGGATCATCCCATACTGTGGCTGCAATAGCAGGCACCCCTGATAGTGCCAGCACTGCCTGCACATGATGCAGAACCCTCCACCAATGACACCTGGATCATCCCATACTGTGGCTGCAATATCAGGCACCCCTGATAGTGCCAGCACTGCCTGCACATGATGCAGAACCCTCCATCAGTGACACCTGGATCATCCCATACTGTGGCTGCAATAGCAGGCACCCCTGATAGTGCCAGCACTGCCTGCACATGATGCAGAACCCTCCATCAGTGACACCTGGATCATCCCATACTGTGGCTGCAACAGCAGGCACCCCTGATAGTGCCAGCACTGCCTGCACATGATGCAGAACCCCCTCCACCAGTGACACCTGGATCATCCCATACTGTGGCTGCAATAGCATGCATCCCTGATAGTGCCAGCACTGCCTGCACATGATGCAGAACCCCCTCCACCAGTGACACCTGGATCATCCCATACTGTGGCTGCAATAGCAGGCAAAAGCCAGGAACAGTCTGGGTTATTCCCAGCACATGCAATAGCAGACACAAATCGGGAACAGTCTGGGTTATTCCTAGCACAAACTATAGCAGGCCCTTCTGGTAAGAAGGTACAAGGTATCCTAATATTGATATCATTGTCTTTTCTTTTGGAATCACTCACCATGGTCTAGCATTGGTTAATCCTAACCCAACTTCAGGGTATACTGAAATTGCTACATCAAATACAGCAATCTCAGCAGTTTCAGCCCAAACATACAATGGGCACATCAGACCCATTGCTTATGCATCCCAGATGCTTGCCCCAGTGGAGCTGAAATACAACCTTTGTGAAAGGAATCTTTTGGCTACATACTGAGCAGTGAGATACTTTATGTACATCATTGGATATGCACACATTGTGCTGCATTCCGTTCATTTGCCAACTTTCTGCTGTCAGACAGAGTAAAAGATTACTCTGCATCCAATGCCAGACTTGCACACTGGTGTCTCATTTTACAGGATCATGACATCACCGTCCTTCCTATCAAAACACCATCCTTGTTGTCCCATGGCCTACAATTTACAGGAAAGATCCACGATTGTTCACTCAAACCCCCTGACCTACCAGTCCCAGGGCCACTTCTGACAGAACCTCAGAAAGTGTTAAAAGACACCACTGTGTGTCATGTTTTGACCATGACTCAGTCACACATACCATCGAGGGTCAGATAGCAGGGTTTGGAATTATTTTACATTCTGATGATGACAAGAGTGTGCATGGCTAGTAATTGCATCATCATATATGTATGATTCACAGGCAATGTTAAAACACGCCTGGCAAGTAAAATGAAAAGCAGGGAGGCAAGGAGTCTCCTTACTACCACTAAAGTTTGTGGATGGTTCAGAGAGCTGATAACTCCTTAAGAAAGAAACAGCTTGTGTTAAGAGATTTTTCCTTACGTAAAATGATACCAGCATTCCACGAGAGGGTTGAGTTCTACACACTTTAAGAAATGGCTTTGAGATAACTACAAACTGCAGATACCATGTTTTTATTATAGATTCTAATTGAGTCTGTTTCTCTCTAAACTGAATTTCTTTGGAAGAAAACAAACTTCTGTTCCAGTACTCTACAGTATTGCTGTGAAATACAGTGACTTGCTTGTGTACGTCAAAACACTAACCAGTTTAAATACAAACTACATTCATATGGGTAGATCATATTGTAAAATGACCTTCATTTGAGGGCAGTATACAGGTTCCTTAATAAAATAACGGAGGAATATCTTCCAAAACAGCTCTTATAAGAAAGTGAAAAATTACCTTCATCTATCCAGTGATGGCCTACTCATTTGGAACATCACTGCTGTAGCACTCATGAAAAGTTATGGGTAATTCCTGAACACCTGAGAGTAGATTTTATCTGCTGTACCAAGTACATGATACTCCAACTGGTGGACACCAGTGAGTCAATAAAAACCCTAGACAGACTGAAATCCTCTGTCTAATGACCACATATGAGAAATGATGTAGAATACTACATTAGTAACTGTTTGTTCTGTGAACCGAACAATCCTATACCAGCTAGGAAAAATACTTTATTACCCCAGAGGCAATCAGGCCCCTGGAACAAAATCCAGATTAGCTACATTGGCCCTATGCCAACCACTAAGAACAACTAGTTTTCACTAGTGATCACCAACCTAATGGAGCAACACAGCCAAAGTGACTGCAAATGTCTTGGTAAACCAGTTATTCACCAGGTGGGGGGTTACCACTAAAGGTAAATTCTGATTACAGGGATCTGGCTTTATAAGCAAAGCAATGCAGGAAACTCTGGATTTGTTGTGGGTAGAACAAACGTTTTGTATCCCTTACAACCCACAGTCATCTGGATGGGTGAAATGGGCTAACAGGCAGATCAAAGTTATGTTATCCAAACTTGTTCAGAAAAACCCCAAAGGACTGGGATTCAGTATTGCCTTTACTCCTTACGGCAATAAGAGGGACACCCTCTGCAGGTACACAGTGTACACCATTTTTGAAATCATGACTGGACGGTCCATGAAACTCCCAGAACATTTACTTCTGGACCTGTGTACTGCCACTGCTGCAGGAGCATCAGTAAATAAATATGTTAAATATGTCAAACAAGATATCCAAAAGATACACTTGTTTGCTGCACAATGTATGGGCAAGGCCCAGCAACAGGCCATATCCCATTATAAACAAACTCAGTCCAGCAGTCTACCATGTTAGACTGCCTCATTATAACAGTCATTGACAAATGGGAGAGACAGTGAGAGACAGAGAGAGAGAGAGAGAGAGATATGCTTGCTTTTTTGCTTATTATTCTTTTAGAAGTATGAGTCTTCTTACAAGCCCAAACTGCACATCGTATTGCAGAAAAGAGTCAATGACCTAAACCTAAACAGATTGTTGAGGCAGAGTATCTCACAAGCCCACATGATTTAATTGCATCCTGTGGAATTCACAATGAAGTCCTAAAAGACATGTTCATCGTCCAGAAGGGTAGTGAGACCCTACTGAATGTTATGATCATTGCTTTGCATCAATTGTAGAAGCTAGACTTGATCTGGACCCCTGTTTACATTTTATTGATAATCAGGAATTTTGTATCCAAAATTTATATGGCAATAAAAGTCGTTAGACCTTAAAGGTTTTATCCTATGATGCCTCATAATTTGTGACTCCTAATAGTGAGTGCCCAAAATAGAACCCTGGCCCACCCAGTGGTCTAATAGCCACTTCTCAACCAGGTACCCTAGTCAATAACGTGCAGTTCATGCACATCCCAGTGATTTTAAATCTCACCTTTTAAACTTGAAATGATTTGTTTTATGTTTCACAACAAACACTTCCCACTTTTTGTTTCCTTTTCATAATGATGTAATTGGATACCCTGGCAGCATACCAGGTACTCAGAGATGGCCCCTACACAGGGACTGAAAATAATACACACACGCACACACAGGATTTTCACATCCAGACCGCTAGTGGTACATCTTATGACTGTAAACCTACCCAAACGCACTAGGTGTTTTGTTTCTTTGGGGGAAAAAAAAAACAAAAAAACACAGGTTTAGACTCAGGCCTATTTGGCTGTAATGTCTCTATTTGAAATAGGGCTAATTTAGCCATTATTCACAGTCATACAATATGTTAAAGGTTCATGAAAGTATGAAATATAATATCATACCCCCCGCCATTGTCTGGTATACATGATCTTGCTCATGAAAAGCAATTTACATTTACAGTATTAAGGATATAATGAAGGGGTTTGACCTGACAAATGTTCATGTTAATGAATTATTTTCTGCTCACATTAAGGAAGCAGACGAGCGTCACATAGCTAGGAAAGTCCTTTGCACTGCCTATGGCTATTATGTTCATACAACCCTTTGGTTATCTCTTCCGGGATCTGGAATTAGGACATATCCTTGATCTCATACATCACAGATGTCTGGCTCAGTGGCATTGCCACATTATGCACTTCTATTGCATGTGTTAGCAAATGTTTATTTGAATCTAGCACTATTCCCTTGTTAATGGCAAGGAACCTTGGGTATGTCACCACACACACCAGTATTGCTCCTTGTTTCGAAACTTATTCCTGCACAATCCAGGAAGCCATGTTTGTGACTCTCACAGTGTCATTGACGCATTTTCATCTGGCAACATCCATCTTTGATTGTCTGGCAACTGTCCATTCTATTGGTCAACTTGATGGGAACTTTTATCATGGAAAGGTTGAAATTACCTCCTTTCCTTGTTTACCATGAGGTCTTGAAATCATGACTGACTCTGAACTTTGATTGTCGTACCTGAAAGGAACACCACCTTTTATGCAGATGTGACATCTTCCAACTTGTCTTACCAACTTGTGAATACTGGCCTAATAATTGAAATTAGGCTTCCATTTGTGAACTTTCAAATAAACTGTATTCGGTCCAGTCAATTAAGATTCTACAATCAAGCTCATTCTTGTGCATACTGTAAAGTAAGTCTGGGGTGGGGGCAATCCCTAACTCAGCAAGAAGACTCTTCTTCATTTGATCTACAATCAAGAAATCCATTTTCTTCACTGCTTGCTTTTCCAAGCTTGGCTGGCACCTCATACAATGAGTACTGTCACAAACCTTTACACTTTGTGCAGTCATGTGATCATCTTCAACTGAAAACTGTTGCTATTCCATTGTAAAACTCAATGTGCAATCTAATGCACCCCCTCTGAAAATACTGCTGCCTCCTGAACATTTTGGATCTACCTTTGAAAAATCTAAATGCATCAAATCTGAACTATGAATCTTCTTCTAACATTTGAAGAAACCCTGGATTTATTCCTGGAACTGTTCGTAGTTTATGTCTTCTGGACATTGACATTTCGTGTCCTGTTCAACTTACCAGCTGACAAATACCATCCTCCAAGGTGGTATATTCTGCTGATGTGGAACATTGTGTGGTGACCAACTATACATTCTACTGATATGGACTAAAAGTTATGCAAAGTGAACTTTTCCAACTTCTATCTACTCCCTAAACAGGTAATAGGTTATAAAGTAATCACACCTGTTCCCATCCCAGAACCAGATATCATTAAGTCTAGTCATAACTATCTTGATGCTCTATCTCAGTTTTACTTATTTTTAATATCCACACAGGCAACTTAAGTTTGTCTGTTCAATTTCTTTCCAATAGGACAGATACACACCTTATACAGATCGATAATTAATTATATTGTTTTGATATTGAAAACCCCATTGTGAAGTTTTATTCCAAATGTTTCTAGTAATACAAGGTTTACAGATGCACTGAGATGGCGAATGGAGGTGGGGGGGGGCACCAGATTACCAGGGATATATGTGAGACGCATTAAGATGGTGACTGGAGGTGAGGAGGCCACTGGATTATGAGGGTTATATATGAGACACATGAAGACAGTGATTGGGCATGGGGGAACCATAGGATTACCAACAATATATGAGAAATGCATCGAGCTGGTGATTGGTGTGGGAAGGTGACCACTGTGCTGCCAGGGATATATGTGAAACACAGAAAAGTAAGGACGCTGCACTTGAAGAAATACCAACACAAGGCAGGTGGCACTGCTGCAAAGATTTAATCCAAGTTTGTGAACTGGGGCTGATTGTCAGTGTCCTCTCATGAATTTGGATTAAATCTTTGCAGCAGTACTACCTGCCTTGTGTTGGTGTTTCCTCAAGCGTAGTGTCCTTACTTTTCTGTCTATTACCTATGGACTAACCACCTCCCTCTGCACCAGCAGACATTTCTATCTGTGCGCACCCTTTTCTCCTCTGAACTATGTATGTGAAGCACAAAGAGATGGTGAAGGGTATGATGGGAGAACTGCACTACTAGGGATATATGTGAGATACACCGTGATGATGATTGGGGGTGGGGAGACCACTGGACTACTGGGGATATATCTGACACACAATGAGATGGTGATTGTGTCTGGGGAAATACACTACAGTACCGGGGACATATGTGAGACACACCGTGATGATGATTGGGGGTGGGGAGACCACTGGACTACTGGGGATATATCTGACACACAATGAGATGGTGATTGTGGCTGGGGAAATACACTGCAGTACCGGGGATATATGTGAGACACACCATGATGATGATTGGGGGTGGGGAGACCACTGGACTACTGGGAATATATCTGACACACATTGAGATGGTGATTGTGGCTGGGGAAATACACTGCACTACTAGGGATATATGTGAGACACACCGTGATGATGATTGGGGGTTGGGAGACCACTGGACTACTGGGGATATATCTGACACACAATGAGATGGTGATTGTGGCTGGGGAAATACACTGCAGTACCGGGGATATATGTGAGTCACACCGTGATGATGATTGGGGGTGGGGAGACCACTGGACTACTGGGGATATATCTGACACACAATGAGATGGTGATTGTGGCTGGGGAAATACACTGCAGTACCGGGTATATATGTGAGACACACTGTGATGATGATTGGGGGTGGGGAGACCACTGGACTACTGGGGATATGTCTGACACACATTGAGATGGTGATTGTGCCTGGGAAAATACACTGCACTACTAGGGATATATGTGAGACACACCGTGATGATGATTGGGGGGTGGGGAGACCACTGGACTACTGGGGATATATCTGACACACAATGAGATGGTGATTGTGGCTTGGGAAATACACTGCAGTACCGGGGATATATGTGAGTCACACCGTGATGATGATTGGGGGTGGGGAGACCACTGGTCTGCTGGGGATATATCTGACACACAATGAGATGGTGATTGTGGCTGGGGAAATACACTGCAGTACCGGGTATATATGTGAGAGACACCTGATGATGATTATTGGGGGTGGGGAGACCACTGGACTACTGGGGATATATCTGACACACAATGAGATGGTGATTGTGGCTGGGGAAATACACTGCAGTACCGGGTATATATGTGAGACACACTGTGATGATGATTATTGGGGGTGGGGAGACCACTGGACTACTGGGGATATATCTGACACACATTGAGATGGTGATTGTGGCTGGGGAAATACACTGCACTACTAGGGATATATGTGAGACACACCGTGATGATGATTGGGGGTGGGGAGACCACTGGACTACTGGGGATATATCTGACACACAATGAGATGGTGATTGTGGCTGGGGAAATACACTGCACTACCAGGGATATATGTAAGGCACACCGTGATGATGATTGGGGGTGGGGAGACCACTGGACTACCGGGGATATATCTGACACACAGTGAGATGGTGACTGTGGCTGGGGAAATACACTGCACTACCAGGGATATATGTGAGACACACCGTGATGATGATTGGGGGTGGGGAGGCCACTGGACTACTGGGGATATATCTGACACACAATGAGATAATAATTGTGGCTGGGGAAATACACTGCACTACTAGGGATAATGTAAGACACACTGTGATGATGATTGGGGGTGGGGAGACCACTGGACTACCGGGGATATATCTGACACACATTGAGATGGTGATTGTGGCTGGGGAAATACACTGCACTACCAGGGATATATGTGAGAAACACCGTGATGATGATTGGGGGTTGGGAGCCCACTGGACTACTGGGGATATATCTGATACATATTGAGATGGTGATTGTGCCTGGGGAAATACACTGCACTACTTGGGATATATGTGAGACACACCGTGATGATGATTGGGGGTGGGGAGACCACTGGACTACCAGGGATATATCTGACACACAATGAGATGATAATTGTGGCTGGGGAAATACACTGCACTACTAGGGATACAGTATATGTGAGACACACCGTGATGATGATTGGGGGTGGGGAGACCACTGGACTGCTGGGGATATATCTGACACACAATGAGATGATAATTGTGGCTGGGGAAATACACTGCACTACCAGGGATATATGTGAGACACACCGTGATGATGATTGGGGGTGGGAAGACCACTGGACTACCTGGGATATATCTGACACACAATGAGATGATAATTGTGGCTGGGGAAATACACTGCACTACTAGGGATAATGTGAGACACACCGTGATGATGACTGGGGGTGGGGAGACCACTGGACTACTAGAGATATTATGCCAGACACACTGATATAGTGATTGGGAGTGTTGGAACCACATAACTACCTGTGATGTACGTCAGACACATTGAGATGGTGATTTGCGGGATGGGGACCAGTGGACCAACAGGGGTATATGTGAGGCAGACTAAGATGGTGATTGGGGTTGGGGGACAACTGGACTACCAGAGATATAAGTGAAACACACTGAGATGCTCATAGGGTGGAGGGGGGGACCACTTGACTATCTGGGACATATGTGTGACACATTGAGGTGATGACTGGGGGTTGGGGTGGGGACCACCAGACTACTAGAGACATGTGGGAGACATTGAGATGGCGATTGAGGCTGGGGGCCCACTGGATTACCACAGATATATGTGAGACACACTGAGATGAATTTGGGGTAGAGGGATCACTGGGCCACCAGAGATGTACAGTATGTGATATGTATTGAGATTGTGAATGGGGGTGGGGGATCCATTGGACTACCAGGGATATATGTGAGGCACACTGAGATGGTGATCAGGCATGGGAGGACAACTGAATTAGCAGGTGTATATATGTGAGACACAACTGGGGGTGGGGGGACCACTGGACTAACAGTGATATATGAGAGACAGAGATGTGGATCAGGTGTGGGAAGTCACTGGACTACCAGGGATACATGAGACACATTGAGTTGATGATGGGGAGCACTTGACTACTAGGGATATATGGGAGACACATCAAGATGGTAATTGGGAGTGAGGAGACCACTGGAGCTCTGGGATGTATGTCAGAGACCTCAAGATAGTGATTTGGGGTGTGAGAGGATCAGTAGACTAACAGGGTATATGTGAGGCAGATTGAGATGGTGATTGGGGGAGGAGGATCCCAGGACTACTAGGGATATATGTGAGCACATTCAGACAGTTATCATGAGTGGGGGACCACTGGTTGAATAAGGATATATGTGAAACACATTGAGATGGTGATTGGGGTTGGGGGGTCTGCTGTACTGCCAGGAATATATAAGACATATTGAGGTGGGGGGGGGGGCAGTGGACTAGCAGGGATATGTGTGAAACACACTGAGATGGTGATGGGGCGGAGGGGCCACTTTACTATATGTGTGAGATAGATTGAGATGGTGACTGGGTGTGGGGGAACCACTATACTACCAGGGATATATGTGAAACACATTGAGATGGTGACTGGGGGTCAGGGGACCACTGGATTACCAGTTTTATATGTGATACAGATTGAGATGGTGATTGGGGGTGAGGGACCACTGAACTACCAGGGATATATGTGAGACATGTTGAGATGGTGATTGGGGAGGAGGGACCACTGCACTACTGAAGATATATGTGAGACACACTGAGATGGTGATTGGGGTGGGGAGACCATTGGAATACCAGGGATATATGTGAGGCACATTGAGACTGTGATTTGGGGTTTGGGACCAGTGGACTACTAGGGATTATGTAACATACAAACATACGGATGTGCCAGAAGAAACAGACCACTGGGTCTAAGTCTGCTCGATTGTGCTGCTAGCACCCCTAATTTGCAGCTGTTCCACCCCCTCTCCTTTGTCATCCCACTGCCACCCACACCTCCCCCACCCTCACTCTCTCTTGTTCCCTGTCCCATGCCCTTTTGAAGTTGTTCACAGATTTACATGATACCACCCATTTTGGTAGGGCATTCCATTTTGCTACCACCTCTCTGTGAAATAGTGTCTCCTCATTTTCTTCCTAAATCTCCCCCTCTATTTTTAGCCCATGCCCCTGGTGACCCCTCTCACTTAAAGACCCATCTTCCCCATCATTATTGATTCCCCTCATATATTTGAATGTCTCTATCATGTCCCCCTGTCCTTCTATCCTCCAGGGTGTACATATTCAGGTCTCCCAGCCTGCTGTCCTAGTCTCTCCCCTCCATTCCACATATCATCTTTGTTGCTGTCCTTTGCACTCCCTCCAGTAGCCTGATATCACGCTTTAGGTATGGCCTCCAAAACTGCACACAATACTCCAAGTGCAGCCTTACCAGCAACCTGTAGATGGGCAAGGTCACCTCTCTTTGCCTGGATGAAAACCCCCCTTGCTGTGCACCCCAGCATTTTGTTTGCTTTTGCAGCTGCTGTCCTGCACTGGGCAGTGTTGTTCATGGTCCCTGCTATCATTACCCACAGGTTCTTCTCCTCCTCAGTGATCCCCAGCTTACCCCCAGCCAGTATTCTGTCCTTGGGCTCTTCACCTCAAAGTGTATAACCTTATGCTTCTTTGCATTGAACCCCAGCTGTCACCTCTCTGACCACTCCTCTAGCTTGCTTAGATCCCCCTGCAGCTGCTGCCATCCCTCCTCTCCATCCACCACTACTCTGATTTTGGTGTCGTCAGCGAACAGACTTACCTTGCTCACCACCCTGTGTGCAATGTCTGATATGAAGAGCCCAAACAATACTGGCCCCAACACAGAGACTTGTGGCACTCCACTCATCACTGGCCTTGGAGCTGAGATCTCCCCTCTCACCATCACCTGTTGCAGCCTCCCACTCAGCCAGCTTGTATTCCAGTTCATCTTTTGCCCCTACCCCAGTTAGCTTCCCCCAAGCCACCAATGAGGCACCAAATCGAAGGCCTTGCTGAAGTCGAAGTAAAGAACATCCACTGCATGACTCTTATCCAGCTCACCTGTCATCCAGTCATAATATTGTATGAGGTTGGTTTGACAAGACTTCCCTGAAATGAACCCATGCTGCCTCTCATCCTGGAGGCCATTGTCCTCCAGGTACAACACCAGTCTTTCCTTTAATATTGTTTCTATGAGTTTGCACATTATGGTGGTGAGACTTACCGGGCGATAATAACCTGGTTCATCCCTTGGTCCGCTCTTGTGTAATGGTACTACATGTGCCATCCTCCAGTCCAGTGGCACACATCCTGACTCCAGTGAGGTGCTGTACAGATCCATCAGCGGCTCTGTCAACACCTCCGCCATCTCCCTCAGCACCCTGGGGTGGATACCATCTGGCCCTGGTGCCTTGTCTACCCTCAGTGCCCTCAGTCCCTCTAGGACTCTACTTGCCTCAATTCTTCCATCTGTTGCCTCCTCTCTCCTGTCCCCACCCTCCCAGCCCATGGTGGTAGCGGTCCCCTTTCTTCTGTGAACACTGAGCAAAAGTATTCATTCAGTGCTTCTGCCTGCTCCTCCCTTTTCTGTCCACTCCCACCCTTTTATCCTCACTATTGTCTCCTTGCACGTTTTCTCCCTGATGTATCTGAAAAGTCTCCCCGTTAATTCCCTACGCTAATCTCAGCTCCCTCTGGGCCTTGGCTTCTCTTTCTTCTGGTCACCTCCTGGATCATATTGCATACTCCTCCCTGGCCCCTTCCTTCCCTGTCCTTCTATACCTCTGGTGCGCCTCTCGTTTTGATCTCACCACCTCCACTACCTCGCTGTTCAACCAGCATGGTTTCCTTGCTCTTCTCCTCTTACTCTGTGTCTTGGTGCAGGCTTCTGTTGCCTCTATAATCCCCTGTTTAATAATATCTGCATCCATCTCCTGCCGTATGCCCTCTAGTTTCCCTTTCAGTACTTTCTGCATCCTCCCAAAGTTTGCCCTACCTGAGTAACTGATTTCTCTGGCTCCTCGCGCATCGTGATATTAAACCAGTCCGTTTGGTGATCGCTGTCAGCTAGTGGGTCCTCCACCTTTATTTCCCTTACTGCCTCCCCATTCGACAACACCAGATCTAAAGTGTTCTTTAGCCTAGTAGGTACACAGATGGTGACCAGGGTGGGGGAGTCAATGGACTGATTGGGATATATGTGAGACACATTGATTTAGTGATTGCATGTGGGGATCACTAGATTACCACCAGGTATACGTGTGAGACACATTGAGATGGTGAAGGGGCTGGGGGACCACTGGACTACCAGGGATAGATGTGATACGTTGAGATGGTGACTGGGTGAGGGGGGTCCACTGGACTATCAATGGTATATGTGAGACACATTGAGATTCTGATTAGGGGTGATGGGCCGACTGTACTACCAGAGATATATGTGAGACACACTGAGATGATGATTAGGGGATGGTGGATCACTGAACTACATGGCTTATATGTGAGCTGCATTGAGATGGTGACTGGGGTGGGGGAGGAACAATTGCCGTACCAGAGATGTACGTGAGACATTTTGAGATAGTGTCTGAGGGAATGTGATAGGGAGTGGGGGACCACTGGACTACCTGGGGTATATGTGAGACCTATTCAAATGTTTATCATCATGCAAAGGGCCATTGGTCCACAAGGGATGTATGTGAGACACATTTAGAATGTGTTTTGGGGAGGGGGATCCCTGAACTATGAATATACGTGAGAAACACTAATAAGGTGATAGGGTGTGTGTGGGGGGACCACTGAACTACCTGAGATATACGTGAAACATATTTAAATGGTTATCATGTATGAAGGTGCCACTGGTCCACGAGGGATATATGTGAGACAAATTGAGATGATAATTGGGTGTGGGGGGAACACTAGACTGCTAGGGAGATACGCGAGACACATTGAAATGGTGATTGGGTGTGGGGGAACCACTGGACTATTAGGGATATATGTGAGAGAGATTGAGATGGTGACTGGGTGTTGGGGGACCACTGGCCTATCAGGGACATATGTTACAAAGATTGAGATTGTGATTGGGGGTTGGAGGACCACTGGAGTACCAGGGATATATGAGATAGATTGAGATGGTACTGTGTGTGGGGTGACCACTGGACTACCAGGGGGTATATGTGAGCTAGATTGAGATAGTGACTGGGGGTGGGGGGATGATTGGACTAGCAAGGATATATGAGAGAGCTTGAGATGTTGATTGGGGGTATGGGGACCACTGGAACACCAAGGAGATATGTGAGACAGATTGAGATGGTGACTGGGTGAGAGGGGACAACTGGACTACCAACAATATATGTGGAAGAGATTCAGATAGTGACTGGGGGTGGGGGGACCACTGGACTACTTGGGGTATATGTGAGACATATCCAAATGTTTATCATGGATGAAGAGACTACTGGTCCATGAGGGATGTATGTGAGACACATCAAGATAGTGTTCGGTGGAAGGGGGGAACACTGAACTATGAGTATAAGTGAGAAACACTTATATATGAGACATATTCAAACAGTTATCTTGCGTGAAGGGACCACTGGTCCATGAGAGATATATGTGAGACACATTGAGATGGTGATTGTGTGTGGGGGGACCACTAGACTACTAAGGAGCTATGTGAGACATACTGAGCTGATGATTAGGTGTGGGGGACTACAAGACTACCAGGGATATACGTGAGAGAGATTGAGATGGTGACTGGGTGTGGGGGGGGGTGGAGCACTAGACTATCAGGGATATACGTCACTGAGATTGAGATGGTAATTGGGGGGGGGTGGGACCACTGGACTACTGGTGATACACGTGAGACACATTGAGATTGTGACTGGGGATGGGTGGACCACTGGACTACCAGTGATATATGAGACGCATTGGGATGTTAATTGGGCATGGAGGGATCACTGGACTACCAGGGATATATGTTACAGAGATTGAGATGGTGATTCGGGGTGGAAGGACCACTGGAATACCAAGGATTTACTGTATGTGAGACACATTGAGATGGTGACTGGGTGTGGGGGGACCACATGACTGGAAGGTCATGTCAGACAAATCTAATTGATTTCTTTGACTGGGTGACCAAAGTCGTAGACCAGGGAGGGACTGTGGACATGGCCTACCTAGACTTTAGCAAGGCATCTGACACAGTCCCACACAAAAGATTAGTAGTCAAATTAACCAGCCTGGGAGCGGGTCCCAGGGTGGTAACCTGGGTAAAACATTGGCTGAACAACAGGACACAGAAGGTAATTGTAAACGGAGTCCACTCTGAAGAAAGAGGGGTTACTAGTGGGTACCGTCAGGTGTTCAGTACTGGGTCCAATCCTTTTAATGTCTTTATAAGTGACATTGCAGAGGGACTGGAAGGAAAAGTATGCCTCTTTGCAGATGAACAAAGATCTGCAACAGGGTTGATACACAAGGAGGTGTGGAAAGGATGAGAAGGATTTGGCAAGGTTGGAGGAATGGTCACAAGTATGGCAGCTTGGATTCAGTGCAAAGAAGTGTGAGTAATGTACCTGGGAAACAAAACCCAGGAGAAGATTACACAGTGGGGGGAGGTAGTAACAACAACAAAAATGGAAAGGGACCTGGGGATAATCATATCAGATGACCTTAAGGTTGGCAGGCAATGTGAGAAGGCGGTAGGGAGGGCTGGGGGGATACTGGGATGTATAGGGAAAGGCATCATCAGCAGAAAACAGGAAGTTGTTATCCCCCTGTACAGACAGTGTGTGAGATCCCATCTGGAGTACTGCGTCCAGTTCTGGAGACCCCATCTCCGCAAGGACATAGATAGGATGGAGGCAGGTCAGAGGAGGGCAACTAAAATGGTGCAGGGTCTGCAAGAGAAGCCAAACGAGGAGAGGCTAAAGGAGCTTAACATGTATACCCTTGAGAAAAGGAGGGAGTGGGGGACATAATAGAAACGTTTAAGTACCTCAGTGGAATCAACAAAGTCCAAGAGGTAGCATCTTTCAGAAAAGAGATGCTAAGAACAAGGGACACAATTTGAAGATAGATGGGGACGTGCTATGGGCAATGTGAGGAAGTATTTTTCACAGAGAGAGTGGTGGACGCATGGAACAGCCTTCCTGAGGAGGTTGTGGGGTCTAAAACTGGGAGAATTCAAGAATGCATGGGACAGACATAAGGCAATTTTTGGTGGGGGTTAGGAAGAAATAGGCTGTTGGTTAACTAGGATCTGCAGCTTATCCTCTAGGTAGAGAAATGGGCAGACTAGGTGGGCGAGGGGTTCCTTATCTGCCGTCAAAGTCTATATTTCTATGTTTCTATATATGTGCGATAGATTGAGATGGTGATTGGGGGTTGGGGGACAACTGGACTACCAGGGATATATATGAGAGAGACTAAGATGATGATTGGGTGAGAGAACTACTGGAATACCAGGGATATATATGAGACACATTGAGATGGTGATCAGGTGTGTTGGGGCACTGGATCACCAAGCATATATGTGGAAAAACAAAGAGATCATGATGGGGGCACTGGACTACCAGGATATACGTGAGACAGATTGAGACAGGGATTTGGGGTAATGGGGTCATTGGACTACCAGGGATATATATACGAGACACATTGAGAGAGTGACTGGGGGTGGGGGGGCACTGGACTACTAGGGAGATATGTGAGACACACTGATATGGTTATTGGGTGTGGGAGGACCACTGGACTATCAGGGATGTATGTTACAGAGATTGAGATGGTAATTGGGGGTGGAGGAACCACTAGATTAACAGGGATATATGTTATAGAGATTTAAATGGTGATTGGGGGGTTGGAGGACCACTGGATTACCAGGAATATATGTGAGACACATTTACATGGCGACTGGGTGTTTGGGGGACCACTGGACTACCAGAAATATATATGATTGAGATGGTGATTGGGGTGGGGGGACCACTGGACTACCTAGGCTATATGTGAGAGAGATTGAAATGGTGACTTTGTGTGGGGGGACCACTGAACTACGAGGGATATATGTGAGAGAGATTGAGATTGTGATTGGGAGTGGGGGGACCACTTGATTACCAGGGTTACATGTGAGAGAGAGAGAGAGAGATTGAGACTGTGATCGTTGGTGGGGGGCCACAGGACTACCAACCATACTGTATATGTGAAAAAGCAATGAAATTGTGATAGAGTTGGGGGATCACTGGACTACCGGGGATATGTGTGAGAGAGATTGAGATGGTGATTTGGAGTGGGGGGACCACTGGATTACCAGGGATACATGTGAGAGAAATTGAGATGGTGATCATTGGTGTGGGGGGCCATAGGACAACCAACCATACTGTATATGTGGAAAAGCAAAGAAACTGTGATAGAGTTGGGGGGGGGAGCACTGGACTTCCAGGGATACATGTGAGACAGATTGAGATGGTGACTCAGTGTGAGGGGACCATTGGACTACCAGGGATATATGTGAGACACATTGAGATAGTGATTGGGGGTTGGGGATCACTGGAAGGTATACTCCCCCGACAGTGACACCAACACAGCAACCTACATCGCTGTTGACAAAATCAACAATTTGCTGACAGGTCGCTGTGTTGGTGTGCCTCAGACAGGAGCACACTGTCTCCCAGTCCCGCACCCCCTTCCCTAATCAACTCCAACTCAGAGTTGATTATAATTAGTATGGAGGGCAGAGCCCGCGGCATGGGGGGGGGGTTTGGGGGAGGAAGCCCCCGATAGAAAAACAGATTGGGAGACAATCGGGATTTATGTTGCCCGCAACTTGCAGTCAACATAAATGCCATTGCTGTGATGCCGGTTGACGAAAACGTTGTCAAACTGGCATCGTAGAGCCTCACTGGGCTACCAGGGATATACGTGAGACACATTGAGATTGTGATTGGGAGAGGGGGACCACTGGACTACCAGGGATATATGTAAGCTAGATTGAGATGGTGACTGGGGGAGAGGGGATGATCGGACTACTAGGGATATATGAGAGAGACTGAGATGTTGATTGGGGGTGTGGGGACCACTGGAACACCCAGGAGATATGTGAGACAGATTGAGATGGTGACTGGGTGAGAGGGGACCACTGGACTACCAACAATATATGTGGGAGAGATTCAGATAGTGACTGGGGGTTGGGGGACCACTGGACTACTTGGGGTATATGTGAGACATATCCAAATGTTTATCATGGATGAAGGGACTACTGATCCATGAGGGATGTATGTGAGACACATCAAAATAGTGTTCGGAGAAGGAGGGAACCACTGAACTATGAGTATAAGTGAGAAACACTTATATATGAGACATATTCAAACAGTTATCTTGCGTGAAGGGACCACTGGTCCATGAGAGATATATGTGAGACACATTGAGATGGTGATTGCGTGTGGAGGGACCACTAGACTACTAAGGAGCTATGTGAGACATACTGAGATGATGATTAGGTGTGGGGGACTACTGGACTACCAGGGATATATGTGAGAGAGAGAGAGAGAGAGAGAGAGACTGAGATGGTGACTGGTTGTGGGGGGTGGAGCAACTGGACTATCAGGAATATACGTTACAGAGATTGAGATGGTAAGTGGGGGTGGGACCACTGGACTACTGGTGTTACACATGAGACACATTGAGATGGTGATTGGGTTTGTGGGGACCAGTGGACTACCAGGCACATATATTACAGAGATTGAGATGGTGATTGGGGGTGGGAGACTACTGGATTATCAGGGACATATGTTACAGAGATTGAGATGTTGACTGGGTATGGGGGTACCACTGGACTACCGGGGATATATGTGAGATAGATTGAGATGGTGATTGGGGGTGGGGGGACGAGTGGACTACCAGGGATATATGAGAAAGATTGAGATGTTGATTGAGGGTCGGGGGACCACTGGTATACTAACAATATATGTGAGTAAGATTGAGATGGAGACTGGGGGTGAGGGGATCACTGTACTGCCAGGGATATATGTGAGGCACGTTGAGATGGTGATTGGGTGAGTGGGACCACTGGGCTACTAAGGATATGTATGAGACACACTGAGATGGTGACTGGGTGTGGGGGGACCACTGGCTACTAGGGAGATATGTGAGACACATTGAGATGGTCACTGGGGGTGGGTGGACCACTGGACTACCAGTGATATATGTGAGACGCATTGAGATGTTAACTGGGCATGGAGGGATCACTGGACTACCAGGGATATATGTTACAGAGATTGAGATGGTGACTGGGGGTGGAAGGACCACTGGACTACCAAGGTTTTACTGTATGTGAGACACACTGAGATGGTGACTGGGTGTGGGGGGACCACTGGACTACCAGAGATATATGTGCGATAGACCGAGATGGTGACTGGGGTGGGGGACAACTAGACTACCAGGGATATATATGAGAGAGACTAAGATGATGATTGGGTGAGAGAACTACTGGAATACCGGGGATATATGTGAGACACACTGAGATGGTGATCGGGTGTGTTGGGAAACTGAACTACCAAGCACATATGTGGAAAACAAAGAGATCATGATGGGGGGCACTGGTCTACCAGGGATATATGAGACAGATTGAGAGAGTGACTGGGGGCGCTGGACTACTAGGGAGATATGTTAGACACACTGATATGGTTATTGTCTGTCAGCAGATCTGTCGAGTTTTTACACAGACTGACTGTGAAGAGATCGCTCGGTTCTTCGTTAATAGGGTGGAAGACATCCGGAGGCAGTGTCCCTGACCTCACTCTAAGGTTGTTGCAGTTGACCAGTGTTTTGTTGTGGTGCCTGGAATTTCCTGGAGTACTTTTGACCTGCCGGATTTCGTAGACACTATGAGGATTGCCTGCGAGATGCGCCCAATGTGCTGTAGGCTGGATCCGGGTCCTACTTCCTGATTTTGGGATGAGTGAGGTTATCGGACCGATCCTTGCTCGGATTATCCGGTGCTCTTGAGACGGAATTTTCCCTAGCTTCTGAAGGAAGGTGAGACTCCTTCTGAAGAAAACTTCCTTGACCTGGATGACGAAGCTAATTATCATCATTGATTCTAACCTCCCTTTGTAGGGAAGGTTATTGAAAAGTTGTAGCGACTCAATTAGACAACCATTTGACCATCCATAGTCTATAGAACCTCTCCAGTCTGGTTTTGTAAAGGCATAGCACGAGACTGCTCTGGTTCGGTGCTCAATGATCTCCTGATGGTGAAAGATTGGAGACATCGTTCTATTCTTGTTCTCCTTGATTTGTCATCACCCTTTGATACTCCGGATCATGGGGTTTTGCTCGAACGCCTGGGGTCCATCTGTGGACTTTCAGGTATGGTCCACAGATGGTTTTCATCTTACCTTGAGGGGAGAACGCAGAGAGTGGTCTCGGGATTACATTCTTCCGGGGTTTTCTCTCTGCCCTGTGGGGTTCCACAGGGTTTGGTGCTTTCCTCCATGTTATTCGCAGTATATATGCTACCCCTCGGAGACATTGTAAGATGGTATGAGCTGAGGTTTCACTGCTATGCTGATGATACCCAGCTCTACCTGTCTTTTGCACCCGACCAGGTTAGTGCTGTCTCGGTGTTGAATAAGTGTCTTGTAGACATCCAAGACTGGATGAATTCCAGCGGTTTGAAGTTGAATTCGGGAAAGACTGAGGTTATGGTTGTGGACCCCGGCCGCAGGGTTGGGGGTTTGGGAGTTGGGTCCCCCTTCGGAATAGTTCTAGGGAGCATCCAGATCCCCATTTCTGAACGGGTGCGTAACCTGGGTGTAGAACTTGACACAGAGTTGACCCTTCGTTATCAGGTGTCCTCTGTTGTCAGGACTGCATTTTTCCATCTGAGAAACATCTCCAGGATTAGGCACCTGGTTCCCCCTGGTGATTTGCCGGTTTTGGTCCACGCCTTTGTGACATCTCGCTTGGACTACTGTAACTCCCTGTACTTAGGGCTTGCTGGGGTTGATATCCGCCGCTTGCAGCTAGTGCAGAATGCAGCAGCACGTTTGTTGTCTGGGGTTTCAAGAAGATCTCATATTACCCCTGTGTTGCGCTCTCTGCACTGGCTGCCTATACAGTGGTGGATCACCTTTAAAGTAGGTCTTTTGACCTACAAAGCCCTACATGGGTATGGTCCTGACCACTTGAAAGAGCTTTTGGTGCCTTACACCCCTTTGAGACAGCTTCACTCGGCTGACAAGGGGTTGCTGGAGATTCCAAGGGTTAATTTGAAGTCTTCTGGAGCCCGTGCTTTTGGCTTTGTGGCTCCATCCCTTTGGAATTCTCTACCCCGTCCGCTCCGAGAGAGTACAACAGTGGATATTTTTAAAAGGGCTTTAAAGTCCTTTTTATGGAATAAGGCCTTTTCACCCATATTGTAATTGGTTTTATTTGTTCAAATTGCTGTTCTGTTTTATTGTATTTGCTGCCTGGTTTTATGAACTGTACAGCGCCTTGAAAATTTGAAAGGCACTAAATTAAATTATTTTATTATTATTATTATTACTGGGTGTGGGAGGACCACTGGACTATCAGGGATGTATGTTACAGAGATTGAGATGGTAATTGGAAGTGGGGGAACCACTAGATTACCAGGGATATATGTTACAGAGATTGAAATGGTGATTGGGGGGTAGGAGGACCGCTGGATTACCAGGGATTTATGTGAGACACATATACATGGTGACTGGGTGTTTGGGGGACCACTGGACTACTAGAAATATATGTGAGAGAGATTGAGATGGTGATTGGGGGGGACCATTGGACTACCAGGGCTATATGTGAGAGAGATTGAGATGGTGACTGGGTATGGGGAGACCACTGAACTACCAGGGATATATGTGAGAGAGATTGAGATAGTGATTGGGAGTGGGGGGACCACTGGATTACCAGGGATACATGTGAGAGAGATTGAGACGGTGATCGGTGGTGTGGGGGGGCAGGGACCACCAACCATACTGTATATGTGGAAAACAATGAAATTGTGATAGAGTTGGGGGGGAGCACTGGACTACCGGGGATATGTGTGAGAGAGAGATTGAGATGGCAATTTGGTGTGTGGGGATCACTGGACTACCAGGGATACATGTGAGACAGATTGAGATGGTGACTCGGTGTGAGGGGACCACTGGACTACCAGGGATATATGTGAAACACATTCAGATGATTATCATGCGTGGGGGATCCTGGTCGAAGATGGATATATGTGAGATAGATTAAGATGGTGATTGGTGTGGGGACCACTCTACTAGCAGGGATACATGAGACATACTGTGATGATGATTGAAGTTGTGGGGGGGGTGAGTGAACTACCAGAGATATATGTGAAACACACTGAAATAGTGATAGGATGAGGGGACCACGTGGCTATCTCGGATATGTGTGAGACAGACTGAGGTGGTTGGGGTGGGGGGACCACTGTACCACCAGGGATATATGAGAGACATTAAGATGGTAATTGTGGGTGCAGGGACCATTGGACTACTAGGGATATGTGTGAGACACTTTGAAACGGTAACTGGTGGTGGGGGGCCACTGGAATACCCGTAATATGTGAGACCCATTGAGATGGTTATCAGGGTGGGGGTGACCACTGGATTACCAGGGATATATGTGAGACACATTGAGATGGTGCTTGTGGGTGAGGGGAACCAATGGGCTACCAGGAATATATGTGAGATATATTGAAACTGTGATTGGGTGCGGGGTGACCACTGGACTACCATGCGAGATATATGTGAGATATATTGAGATGGTTATTGGGGTGGGGGGAACCACTGGACTAACTAGGATATATGAGAGACACACTGAGATGGCAGTTTGGGGTAGAGGGACCACTGGCCTTCTAGGGATATGTGTGAGACACTTTGAGATGGGGATTACATAGAAACATAGAATATAGAAACATAGACTTTGACGGCAGATAAGGAACGCTAGGCCCATCTAGTCTGCCCATTTCCCTACCTACAGGATAGGCCGCAGATCCTAGTTAACCAACAGCCTATATCTTCCTGCCCCCCACAAGAATTGCCTTATGTCTGTCCCATGCATTCTTGAATTCTCCCACAGTTTTAGACCCCACAACTTCCTCAGGAAGGCTGTTCCATGCATCCACTACCCTCTCTGTGAAATAATACTTCCTCACATTGCCCCTGAACCGCCCTCCTTCTATCTTTAAATTGTGTCCCCTTGTTCTTGCAAGTCTCTTTTCTGAAAGATGCTACCCTCTTGGACTTTGTTGATTCCTTGAGGTACTTGAAAGTTTCTATCATGTCCCCTCTCCTTCTTTCCTCAAGGGTATACATATTAAGCTCCTTTAGTCTCTCCTCATACGGCTTCTCTTGCAGACCCTGCACCATTTTAGTTGCCCTCCTCTGGACTGCCTCTATCCTGTCTATGTCCTTGCGGAGATGGGGTCTCCAGAACTGGACACAGTATTCCAGATGGGGTCTCACCAACTGTCTGTACAGAGGGATTAGGGGTTAGAGGACCACAGGATTACCAGGGATATATGTGAGACACGTTGACAGAGATTGGGGGTGGGGGGACCCCTTAACTATCAAGGATATACTGTATTTGAGACAGTATAGTGCTGTGGTTTAGGGCACTGAGCTGCAAACCTGGAGACCTATGTGGGGCTGTGGGATTTAAAATGAGCTTGCTCAACGATGTGACTGCCTGGTTAAATAAAGTTTGATTGATTGATTGACTGATTGTGTGACCACGAGCAAGTCACTTAACTTTCTTGTGCTCCCAGTTCACACCTGCAATCAAACTTTCGCTTAGTGTGCCTTTCCTGGTTAAACAATGTTCCCTTTCTCAGAGACACATTGAGATGGTGATAGGGGATAAGGGGACCAATAGTCTATGGGGTATATAAGCAAAACACTGTGAGAAGGTGAATACTGTCACTGTCATTTTTGTTACTTGGGCCCAAAAGTTGATTTCGCAGTTGCTGCATGAAATCGCCTTTCAGGACTGAATAACGAAATTTCACCTTGAGTGTTCATGAGGTGGGGTCCCAAAAATGCCATGTTGAAAATTTGGTGAAAATTTAAAAAAAAAATGGCAGGGTTATGCGTGATCATTGAAATTGTTCTACGCACGTGTCTAACTTTGATAATTTTCAATATTTTTACTCCAAATTTTCAACATAGCTATTTTTTCACACCACCTCATGACCAGTATGGCTGTCATTTTTCATATCCTGTCTGAAACATGTTTTCGCACCTGTGGTGTGCAATGCCATTTTGGCATGGATTTGAAAATTTCACCTATGGGGTTTACGAGGTGGGTTCATAAGAAGACTATGTTGAAAATTTGGGGTAAAAAAATATGAAAAAATACCAAAGTTATGGCCATTGCAATTTCGCTATGCTCGCTCATAACTTCAGACCCAAGAATTTCAACACAGCTTCCTTATTACTCCACCTCATTTTCCTAATCCTGTGCCAAAATGTGTTTCCACACCTGTGGCATGGAATGGCATTGCAGTTATGCAGCAATATGTTCTGGTGATGATTAGAAAATGTTCGGTATCAGGTACACGAGGTAGGGTTATAAGGTGGCTGTGCTTACAATTGGCTGCCGGGAACTGTAAACCTGCCCCACCTGGTACAATGGCAATACCAACGGTGAACCTTTGGCATTGATAAATGCTCGTTTTCATTCCAATGTTCAAAGTATTTTCCCTAAAAGAGACCTCCTGGTGAGATGGTCCTTTGCTTCCTGCCTTTCCATTCTCACTTTGTCTGAAACATAACTAGATTCTACCATTCCTAATTCGGACACTAACCTCCCTAACTACACAGTTTTTAGGTCTGACTGGAATAAATATGGACATGCCACAGCCTAATTTGTACACTCCTCCATTCCTTGTTCACTTATTAAACCAGACACCACGGGGTGGTCTAATTTATTCTGTTTATATTTCTAGAAAACTATCTAGAAGGGAGATTTTAGTTGGGAGCTTATACTGCCTCCCAACAAATTTAAAGCAGTTAAATTCCCCTCAACCGTACTCATTGAGTTATCCTCTGGGTGATTTTCTACTTGGAGGGATTAACCGATGACAGGGTATTGGTTTACTGAGCATTATACAATGGCAATAAAATTTTCTGGACTCGGATTGGTCAGTGTGTCCCTGGCACGGTGAGGTTATCCCAGCATAACCTCACTGTATTGTTTTTGATGCCTTTGATGATACTTTGGATCCCTTAAAAACATTTTTTTATTTTGTATAACAATGCACCATTGTATAATAGCAATAATGCACTCCAGGGTGTGGGTTGTGCTGGGATAACCTCACTTCTGGGACATTGGACACACTCGGCCTGTGGCCTCGTGCCCAACCACCCAGGCGTGAGGTTATCCCAGCACAAACCACACCCTCTCGTGCATTATTGCTTAATTAATCCATGCCGGGAGGGGGGTTGTGAGGCACATGAGTGACTTCAACCACACAGGCATGGATTAGCCAGACACATCACGGTAGTGATCAGGCATGGGGGAACCACTGGACTTTTTGAATCACAAGAGTGCGGTGTGCATCTTTACGGAACACATACAAACAAAGGAGAGAAAAATGTAAGTATACACCACACTCTTCTGATAGAAAATGCAATTATCTATGCAGCCCCAGGTTGTGCATTGGAGAAGGAGTAATGTGCTTTGGGACGGGACATTTTTCAGTTGCCTTGGTGGCACAGCTGGTAGCACATCCAGAACGGTATTCTGGATGGCCTGGGTTCAAGTCCCTGCTGATGCACTAACCTCTTTGTCTCCTTTGTTTGTATGAGACCACTGGACAACCAGGGATGTATGTGAGACATATTGTGATTGGGGTGGGGGGACCACTGGACTAATAGGGATATGTGGAGAGCAACTGGACTACCAGGGATATATGTAAGACACATTGAGATGGTGACTGGGGTGGGGGGGTACACTGCAGTAGCAGGGATATATGTGAAACACATTAAGATGGTGACTGGGGTGGGGGTACACTGGAGTAGCAGGGATATATGTGAGACACATTGAGATGGTGACTGGGGTGTGGGGAACACTGGAGTAGCAGGGATATATGTGAGACACATTGAGATGGTGACTGGGGTGGGGGTACACTGGAGTAGCAGGGATATATGTGAGACACACTGAGATGGTGACTTGGGTGGGGGGTACACTGGAGTAGCAGTGATATATGTGAAACACATTCAGATGGTGACTGGGGTGGGGGTACACTGGAGTAGCAGGGATATATGTGAGACACATTTAGATGGTGACTGGGGTGGGGGAACACTGGAGTAGCAGGGATATATGTGAGACACATTGAGATGGTGACTGGGGTGGGGGTACACTGGAGTAGCAGGGATATATGTGAGACACACTGAGATGGTGACTTGGGTGGGGGAACACTGGAGTAGCAGTGATATATGAAACACATTGAGATGGTGACTGGGGTGGGGAACACTGGAGTAGCAGGGATATGTGAGACACATTGAGATGGTGACTGGGGTGGGGGTACACTGGAGTAGCAGGGATATATGTGAGACACACTGAGATGGTTACTGGGGGGGGGTTACACTGGAGTAGCAGGGATATATGTGAAACACATTGAGATGGTGACTGGGGTGGGGGGTCACGCTGGAGTAGCAGGGATATATGTGAGACACACTGAGATGGTGACTGGGGTGGGGGGTACACTGGAGTAGCATGGATATATGTGAGACACATTGAGACGTTGACTGGGGTGGGGGGTACACTGGAGTAGCAGGGATATATGTGAAACACATTGAGATGATGACTGGGGTTGGGGGAACACTGGAGTAGCAGGGATATATGTAAGACACACTGAGAAGGTGATTGGGGGTAGGAGGAGGAGCCCTGAACTACCTGGGATATTTGTGAGATAGATTTGAGGAGACAGTGACTGAGGGTGTGGGGACCACTGGTCCACCAGGGATACATGTGAGATGCACTGAGATGGTGAATGGATATGAACCACTGGACTACCATGGAGGTATGTGAGACACATGGAAATGGTGACTGGGGTTGGAGGGACTACTGGACTACCAGAGATATGTGTGAGACACACTGAGATGGTGACTGGAGGTGAGGGGACTACAAGGGATATATGTTAGGCATACTGAGATCGTGATCGGGCAAGGGGGCACTACCAGATTACTGTACATATATGTCAGACATGTCGAGATGGTGAGTGGGCGTGGGGGACCACTGGATTACCGGGGATGTATGTGAGATATATTTAGATGGTTATCATGCATGGAGGGAAGCACTGATCCACAAAGGATATATGCGAGACACATTGAGATGGTGATTGGGGATGGGGGAACCACTGGACTACCAGGGATATATGTGAGATGCATTGAGACATTGATTTGAGATGGATGGACCTCTGAACTACCAGGGAGATATATAACAGACATTGAGATGGTGACTGGGTTCGGTAGAGCACTGGACTGGCAGCAATATATGTGACATGCGTTGAGACAGTGATTGGGCATGGGGGGGACCCCAGGACTCCCTGGGATATATGTGAGATGTTGGGCATAGGAGATCACTATTCTACCAGAGATATGAGTAAGAGATATTGAGATGGTGATTGGGCATAGGGGGACCACAGCACTATATGAGATGTATGTGAGACATATTGAGATGGTGATTGGGTGCGGAGGTACTACTGGACTACAAGGGATACACGAGAGGCACACTGGGATGGTGAAGGGGGGGTTGAGAGACCACTGGACTACCAGGGATATAAGTGATACCCCTTGAGATGGTGATTGCAGGGGATCACTCTACTACTGGGGAGATATGTAAGATGCATTGACACAGTTATTAGGTGTGGGTGGACCACTGCATTACTAGGGAGATATGCAAGATGCACTGACACAGTTATAAGGCGTGGGTGGACCACTGCATTACTAGGGAGATATATAGAATGCACTGACACAGTTATTAGGCGTGGGTGGACCACTGCATTACTAGGGAGATATGTAGGATGCACTGACACAGTTATTAGGCTTGGGTGGACCACTGCATTACTAGGGAGATATATAAGATGCACTGACACAGTTATTAGGCGTGGGTGGACCACTGCATTATAAGGAGATATGTAAGATGCACTGACACAGTTATTAGGCATGGGTGGACCACTGCATTACTAGGGAAGACATGTAAGATGCACTGACACAATTATTAGTGGGTGGACCACTGCATTACTAGGGAGATATGTAAGATGCACTGAGACAGTTATTAGGCGTGGGTGGACCACTGCATTATAGGGAGATATGTAAGATGCACTGACACAGTTATTAGGCATGGGTGGACCACTGCATTACTAGGGAAGACATGTAAGATGCACTGACACAATTATTAGGCGTGGGTGGACCGCTGCATTACTAGGGAGACATGTAAAATACACTGACACATTTATTAGGCGTGGGTGTACCACTGCATTACTAAGGGATATGTGTGAGACACACTGAGATGGTGATTGGGGGTTGGGGAACCACTGGACTACCAGGAATATATGTAAGATGCATTGAGATAATAACTGTGGGCAAGGACACTACTGCATCACTAGGGATATATGTGAGACAGATTGATAGTGAGATTGGAGTGGGGGATCACTGGACTACCAGGGAGATATGTGAAACACACTGACAGTTATTAAGTGTGGGTGGACCGCTGGACATGCAGGAATATATGTTAAATGCCTTGAGACAGTGATTGGGCGTGGGGGTACCACTGCACTACCAGGGATATATGTGTGACACATTGAGATGGTGATCAGGGGTGGGTGGACTACTGGACTACCTGGGATATATATGAGATACTCTGAGGTGGTGATTGGGGTGGAGAAACCACTGGATGATCTGGGATATATGTGAGACACATTTAAATGGTGATTGGGGGTTGGGTGGACCACTGGACTACCAGGGGTGTAGATGATACAAATTGAGATGGTAATTGGGGGGGGGCACTGAACTACCAGGGATATATATGTAAAACCAACTGACATGGTGATGGGGGGGGGGGGCACTGGACTACCAGAGTATATGTGAGACACACTGGGAGGGTGACTGGTCACGTGTGGAAAACTGAGAGGGCCATCGGGGACCTCTAGACTACCAGTGATATATGTGAGACACACTGAAATGCAGATCAGGTGTTGGGGATCACTGCACTACCACGGATATACGTGAGACAAATTGATTTGGTGACTAGAGGTGAGGGGACCGATGGACAACTAGGGATATGTGTGAGACACACTGAGATGGTGACTGGGTGTGTGTGGGGGGGCACTGGACTACCTGGGATACTATAAAACTGTTAATATTAGCTTCAGCTTTATTTCGCAGTGTCAGCATGCTCAGAAAGAAAGCGGCATTCAAATTTTACACTGGTTGGACTTGCTGATAATGACAGTATCACCTCCAAGGTTTCACACCCTACGCATTTCAGTACTTGAGTGCACGCATGTGGTATAACATTTTCTTTTTTTTTCAGTAGATACTGTGAATCTGGAGTTTAAAAAAAATTCCAAACAACACAATTACCCTGGTCCCTTATCAGGTGAGGTTTTTACTACACGGTCCAGTGCACCTGTAGTCAAACTCTGTTCAGACACTAAACTACCATATGCCCAGTTTCAGCAGAAAGACTTGCTGCTTATGTAATAGCATTCTGTTTGCTGCTAAACATGGGAGAACATTTTCATTTAGGATTTCACACGGGCATAAATGATAGTGTGTATTGTTTTCTTTGATTTTTTTTTTCAAGTAGCAATATACTCACAAATGTTAATTATGTCATATTTCAGGGGGCTCTACATTGTTGGTACATCTTGCCAGATGCCTGATCATAAATTAATTAAACATACAAACAACACATACAAATGAAAGATAGAGTACGTAATCAATACTGAAAGGAATTAGGTATAAATTGTGTAGTTCAGATTTCTGTATGCACTACCTCCAGTCCTTACACTCCAAATGAAAAAATGAAACGTCAATTCTGTGTAGATATCCAGAGGTGATGAATGATGCACGGCTACCATGTTTCATGCCATCAGTATGTAACCCTAGGTGGCGCTATCCCAAGAGCTACTACCCCTGTCTGCTTGGCTAGTTGCAGGTTAAGGAGCCTGGGTACTGAAACGGGTGCCTCCACCCGGAGGACAGGGTTGTTAGTAGCAAGGTTAACCTGGGTACAGCCCTTCGAGATACTATAACACCCCCCTTTCCCCTCTAGTGGCCTAGATGTATGCAACAAACACTTGCACAGTAGCCCCTATTCAACATACAAATCCCCACACTATTTGCACTTACCACCAGGGCTGGTTCCACCAGTCTGACCCTGGAGACCCCCTGTTAAACAAGGTTAGGCACAGCAATTAACAACAGTACAGTGCTTTTGGTTCAAACTGGAACCACAGTCAGGTTAAATGCAAAAAGAGTTAGATCTGATTTATTTAAGGGGAATGAACAAGGAAAGGGTGTGATCAGGTTGATTGGTTTAAGTACTACTTCAATCAGACAATCATGCATGTACTTTAGAGTCCCTTCACAGTCACACACTATGGGTGCCCAGGTGGAAAAAAGGTGGACTAGCCTGACACGTTGCCCTGGGTGGGCCGGCGTTGCAGCTGGTCGGGGCCTTGTGATGGAAAGAAGAAGCATGCACAACCACACACAATTTGTAATCCGGAGCTGGAAGGCTCAGTTCATGACAAGAAGAAAAACAATTGAATCAGATGACAACACTTTTGATTTAGCTGATGTTGCAGGGAGCTACCCTGGTGTTTACTCACGCTACCCAGTACAGGACACAGGATTGACAAAATGGAGACTGCAGGTTGACAAGCTGGTATGTCAGGAGAAGCAGGGCCCACATGAATCACCGAGGCGTCATTCCTGTTCCAGATGTTGAGCAGGGTGCTGATCCCCAGGCAGGTCTCTCAGGTCTTCTTTGTGGTGTGAGTAGCTGGCTGGGCCGTGGTGGCAGAGCCCAGGCCAATTGGAGATGAATGCGGATTCAATCCAGTAAGTGCTGGATGCAGCTTCCAGCAAGCGTGACACAATTAGGCAGTGGGGAACCAAATCTCAGAACACCAATAGCATACAGCACATTTATAGTAAAGGAAGGTAATACCACAGTTCGGATAACAGTCCAGTCGCAATCACAGTGTCTCTACGCAAACTGTGCTCTCTGTGGTGGTTTCAGATATCCTGATAGGCTGATTGTGTACAGCAATTCTTCGGTCTTCTTCAGGCAAAAGTACAGTCACAATCTTGCAGCTTTTGTCACGATTAGTTTGGATCACGTCTGGTAATCAAGACTTAAGAGGATCCTCTTTAGGGACAAGTAGGCAGACAGGCCAAAACTCTGCCTCTCCACCAGTTTCCTGAGCAACTCTGCAGGGCAGCTGTTCTAATATCTCAAGCCGTTCACTCTTTCAATTCCCAACTCAGACTGACTTCTGCTGCAGGCAGCACCAGGACTTCCCTAGCAATCCAAAAGATTTGGTTGGCTGATCCATCTGCCTGTCACAGCAAGGGCCCCCCTCCAGGTCTATTTAGGTGCCAACATGCAAAAACTACAATTCCTACAGAATTTTAGTCCCACAAGACCCCTGGGGACAGACACCATTTTGGGGTCCCAAAAGGTACTGACTGGTCCAAACTTTTAGTCCAGAACCAAGATGGTGGTGCAGTACAGAAATGTCCATGCTGCAAAGAAGGCAGGTCAGACAAACTTCAATAACACTATTATAAAAGATAGTCAACAAACAGATACAGTCTCTAACAGAGCTCCCCCTGCGAAATTAGCAATGGCAGAATGGAGCAATTGTCTGGCAGCCGAGGCAGGACTCGAGCCTAGGAACACTCAGCCCCTACCCAGATTAACTATTGCACTGCGATACAGGCAGCTCTTAAAGAGACAGTACACAGAGGCTATAAAGGCACTCACAGGCAATAGCATTTAAACAACTAACATACAGGACACCAGCCTGGCAGTGGGTATTTAGGCACACCCAAGGAAGACTTTTTGGGAACCCCCATTTGTAGGGGGGTCACAAGTATAGTGTGTTTGTGGGGGTTGTTGGTGTTGGTCCAGCTTGGAAGAGTAAGACTGTCTGTAGACTGTCCCGATGTCACTCCATATATATTGGTTTATGTACATTTGAATGACAATGTTTAATGCAATTTTAATTTTGTTGATGGTGTCCCACCCACAAATATAGCAAAAATAAAATTACATTAAACAATAAATTCTACAGTATATGTGAGGCACTTTGAGGTGGGGCTTGGGGGACAATTGGACTACCAGGGATATAAATGAGACACACTGAGAAGCGGAATAAGCACTGGGGATCACTGGACTACCAGGTACACAGATACACAGTAGGTAACGGCAGATAAGGACTGTGTGGCCCACAGTCTGTCCCTTTTCCCTACCTAATGCATTACCGCAGACCCTAGTTGATCTGTGGCTTACCCTCTCATCCTTATTACTAGAATACTCATGTCGTGTCTATGCTATGCATTCTTGAATTCTCCTACTGTTTTTGCCCCCACCACCTCTGCAGGGAGGCTGTTCCAGGCATCCACTACTCTTTCTGTGAAAAAGTGCTTCCTCGTTTTGCTCCTGAACCTACCACCTTCTAGCCTCATACCATGCTCCCTTGTTCTTGATCACAGGTACATATATATATACACACAACATGTGTTTTGGGATAAATGTGGGGATAAAAACTGATATCTCAGATAGGCAGTGAAGATATCCATGATATCTCCACGTTCCTATACGTCATAGTGATATCTCCATGTTCCTATATGTCATGGTGATATCTCTATGTTCCTATACGTCACTGCAAACAAAGTGAAAGTATGTTTCACTCTTTTTACAGAGAAGTCTCTCTCTAGTTCCTGATTCACCCCCCCCAAAAAAAAAGACACACACACCTCTCAAACCTATCTGGTTAATCCTGCCGTCATTTGTAATAAAAAATAGTAATGTAAACAGGTACCTGTTTGATTGTCCCCCTGTGCTACCGACAAAATCCTGTACGGTTCCTTCTGTTAAGTAAAGCATGTTATTGGGACATATAAGCCAGGATTTTCTTTACGCTGCAGGCACTTATTTGAAAGCTCTGGTACCACTAATCTGCTCCTTTACATGCTGCTCGGTCACGCTACAGTTTGGCTGGGAAAGTGAAAGTTGTACAGGATTTTATCGGTAGTACAGAGGGACAATCAAACTATTTTTAATTACAAATAATACCAAGCTCAATGAAATAACAATATTTAAAAACAAACTGTAAATTAACAGGATCAGCCAGATAATTTATTTTAATACAGTATGGAATCTGTGATGTTGCTGAAGATTTGGGGTGGGGTGCTTTAGGGATCATGTTACAAAAGCCCAAAACACATGTCATATAAACAGAACATGACATGGTGAGTGAAGATATCATATTTGCTTCACTCGAGGCCAATGAACAAGATAGTTCTACCGTGGCTTCGCCACTCGCATATCATGATATCATTGGCCTCGTGAAGATAAATATGATATCTTCACTCAGGCCATGTCATATCCCTATTTATATATATATATATAAGATATATATATATATGTATATATGACATGCACTGACATAGTGATTGGGGGTGAGGGGACCATTGGACTACCTGGGATATATGTGAGACACATTGAGGTGGTAATTGGGGGTGAGGGCCACTGGACTACTGGGGATAAATGTGAGACACATTGAGATGGTGATTGGGGGGGGGATCATTGTCTACAAGGAATATACTGTATGTGAGACACATGGAGATGGTAATTGGGGGTGTGGGGACCGTTGGACTAACAGGGGTATATGTGAGGCACATTGTGATGAAGATTGGGGTAGGCGGACCACCATACTACTAGGGATGTATGTGAGACACGTTGAGACAGTGACCGGGGGTGGGGAACCACTGAACTAGCAGGGATACACGTACAAAGGATTGAGACCGTGATCAGGATATATGTGAGACACACTGGGAAGGCGATTGAGCATGGGGAGTGGCACCACTGGATTACCATTGATATATGTGAGACACATTGAGATGGTGACTGGGGTTAGGGGGACCACTGTACAACATGGATATATGTGAGACACACTGGGATGGTGATTGAGCATGGGGGGCACCAGTGGACTACCATCAATACATGTGAGACACATTGAGATGGTGACTGGGGTTAGGGGGAACCATTGTACAACATGGATATATGTGAGACACACTGGGATGGTGATTGAGCATGGGGGGCACCACTGGACTACCATCAATACATGTGAGACACATTGAGATGGTGACTGGGGTTAGGGGGACCACTGTACAACATGGATATATGTGAGACACACTGAGATGGTGAATGGCATGTGGGGACCAGCGGACTACCAGGGATATATGTGAGACACACTAAATGGTGACTGGGGTTAAGAGGACCACTGTACAACATGGATATATGTGAGACACACTGAAATGGTGATTGAGCATGGGAGGGCGCCACTGGACTACCATCGACATACGTGAGACACAGTGAGATGGTGAATGGCATGTGGGGACCAGTGGACTACCATCAATATATGTGAGACACACTGAGATGGTGATTAAGCATGGTTTGCACCACTGGACTACCATTGATACATGTGAAACACACTGAGATGGTGACTGGGGTTAGGGGGAACATTGTACAACATGGATATATGTGAGACACACTGAGATGGTGATTGATCATGGGGGGGGGGCACCACTGGACTACCATCGAAATATGTGAGACACACTGAGATGGTGAATGGCATGTGGGGACCAGTAGATTACCAGGGATTAAGAGGTACATTAAGAGACTACCCTCTTTAACAAATCATGGGAGGATGGGGTGGTACCTGAGGACTGGAGGAGGGCAGATGTGATTCCCCTTCACCAAAAGTGGGAGCAAGGCAGAAGCAGGAAACTACAGACCTGTTAGTTTAACCTCAGTGGTAGGGAAAATGATGGAATCACTTCTGAAGGAAAGAGGCTTATTAAAGGAGGAGGGTGGCAGAGGTGACTGTGAAAGGCAAAGATACTAAACAAATATTTTGCTCAGTATTTACAAAGGAAGAGGGGAGGTACCTAAACAAACAGTAGAAACACTCTGGATGCAGAGGTTGATGCCAGCCCATTTACAGAGGAAAGGGTTCTGAAAGAGCTCTTGAAGCTGAGGCGGACAAAGCGATGGGGCCTGATGGGATTCATCCCAGAATTCTAAAAGAACTAAGGGTAGAACTAGTGACACCACTGACTACCCTCACAAATCATGGGAGGATGGGTGGTACCTGAGGACTGGAGGAGGGCAGATATGATTCCCTTCACAAAAGTGGGAGCAAGGCAGAAGCAGGAAACTACAGACCTGTTAGTTTAACCTCAGTGGTAGGGAAAATGATGGAATCACTTCTGAAGGAAAGAATTGTTGAGTATCTAGAGGCCAGAGGGGCACGGACCCAAGGCAGCAGGGATTCACAGCGGGAAGGTCATGCCAGACAAATCTGATAGATTTCTTTGACTGGGTGACCAAAGTAGTTGATCAGGGAGGGGCTGTGGACATGGCCTACCTAGACTTTAGTAAGGCATTTGACACAGTCCCACACAAAAGATTAATATACAAGTTAGCCAGCCTGGGAGTGGGTCCCAAGATGACAGCCTGGGTAAAGAATTGGCTGGAGAATAGGACACAGAGAGTAACAGTAAATGGAGTCCACTCTGAAAAGGGGGTTAGTAGTGGGGTACCACAGGGTTCAGTATTAGGATCGGTCCTCTAATGTCTTTATGTTTACACTGCAGAGGACTGGAAGGAAAAGTATGTCTCTTTGCAGATGACACAAAGATCTGCAACAGAGTTGATGCACAAGGTGGGGTGGAAAGAATGCGAAGGACTTGGCAAGGTTAGAGGAATGGTCAAATGTATGGCAACTTAGATTCAATGCTAAGAAGTGCAAGGTAATGCACCTGGGAAACAAAAACCCAGGGGAAGAGTACACAATGGGGGGTGAGATACTAGCAACAACAAAAATGGAAAGGGACCTGGGGGTAGTCATATCAGATGACCTAAAGGTGGGCAAGCAATGTGAGAGGGCCATGAAGGTAGGGTGAATACTGGGATGCATAGGAGAGGCATCACCAGTAGAAAACAAGAGTTATTATCCTCTGTACAGACAGCTGGTGAGACCACATCTGGAGTACTCGTGGCAGTTCTGGAGACCCAATCTCCAGTAAAGACATAGACAGGATGGAAGCTGTCCAGAGGAGGCAACTAAAATGGTGCAGGGTCTGCACGGAAGACATATGAAAGAGAGACTTAGGAGCTTAATATGTATAGCCTCGAGGAAAGGAGGGAGAGGGACATGATACAAAACTTTCTCAAGTACCTCAAGGAATCAACAAAGTCCAAGAGGGTAGCATCTTTCAAAAAAAGAGGTGCAAGAACAAGGGGCACAATTTGAAGATAGAAGGGGAAGCTGCTCAGAGGTAATTTAAGGAAGTATTTTTTCACAGAGAGGGTTGTGGATGTATGGAACGGCCTTCCAGAGGAGGTTGTGGAGTCAAAACAGTGGTGGAATTCAAGCATGCATGGGACAGTCATAAGGCAATTCTAGGGGGTGGGGGTAGGAAGAAGTAGGCTGCTGGTTAACTAGGATCTGCAACTTATCCATCAGGTAGGGAAATGGGCAGACTGGGTGGGCCAAGCGGTCCTTACCTGCCGTCAAATTCTATGTTTCTATGTTTCTATGTATGTATGTGAGACACACTAAGATGGTGAATGGCATGTTGGGACCAGTGGACTACCAGGGATTTATGTGAGACACCCTGAGATGGTTACTGGGGTTAGGGGGACCATTGTACTAACACTGATATATGTGAGACACACTGAGATGGTGACTGGGGTTAGGGGGACCATTGTACAACATGGATATATGTGAGACACACAAAGAGGGTGATTGAGCATGGGGGGCACCACTGGACTACTATCGATATATGTGAGACACACTGAGATGGTGAATGGCATGTGGGGACCACTGGACTACCATCGATATATGTGAGACGGTGACTGGGGTTAGGGGGACCATTGTACTAACAAGGATATATGTGAGACACACTGAGAGGGTGATTGAGCATGGGGGCACCACTGGACTACCATCGATATATGTGAGACACAGTGAGATGGTGACTGGATTAGGGGGATCATTGTACAAGATGGATATATGTGAGACACACTGAGATGGTGAATGTCATGTGGGGACCACTGGACTACCATCGATATATGTGAGACACACTGAGATGGAGACTGGGGTTAGGGGGACCATTGTACTAACAAGGATATATGTGAGACACACTGAGATGGTGATTGAGCATGTGGGGGGGCACCACTGGACTACCATCGATATATGTGAGACACAGTGAGATGGTGACTGGGGTTAGAAGGAACCATTGTACAACATGGATATATGTGAGACACACTGAGAGGGTGAATGTCATGTGGGGACCACTGGACTACCATCGATATATGTGAGACACACTGAGATGGAGACTGGGGTCAGGGGGACCATTGTACTAACATGGATATATGTGAGACACACTGGGATGGTGATTGAGCATGGGGGGGGGCACCACTGGACTACCATTGATATATGTGAAACACACTGCGATGGTGAGTGGGGTTAGGGGGACCATTGCACTAACTTGGATATATGTGAGACACACTGAGAGGGTGACTGAGCATGGGGGCACCACCAGACTACCATCGATATATGTGAGACACACTTGGATGATGATTGAGCATGGGGTGACACCACTGGACTACCATCGATATATGTGAGACACAGAGAGACGGTGACTGGGGTTAGGAGGACCATTGTACTAACATGGATATATGTGAGACACATTAAGAGGGTGATTGAGCACAGGGGGCACCACTGGACTACCATCGATATATGTGAGACACAGAGAGATGGCGACTGGGGTTAGGGGGACTATTGTACTAACAAGCATATATGTGAGACACACTGAGATGGTGACTGGGGTTAGGGGGACCATTGTACAACATGGATATATGTGAGACGCACTGAGAGGGTGATTAAGCATGGGGGGGGCACCACTGGACTACCATCGATATATGTGAGACACACTGAGATGGTGAATGGCATGTGGGGACCACTGGACTACCATCGATGTATGTGAGACGGTGACTGGGGTTAGGGGGACCATTGTACTAACGAGGATATATGTGAGACACACTGAGAGGGTGATTGAGCATGGGGGGGGCACCACTGGACTACCATCGATATATGTGAGACACAGTGAGATGGTGACTGGATTAGGGGGATCATTGTACAAGATGGATATATGTGAGACACACTGAGATGGTGAATGTCATGTGGGGACCACTGGACTACCATCGATATATGTGAGACACAGTGAGATGGTGACTGGATTAGGGGGATCACTGTACAAGATGGATATATGTGAGACACACTGAGATGGTGAATGTCATGTGGGGACCACTGGACTACCATCGATATATGTGAGACACAGTGAGATGGTGACTGGGGTTAGGGGGAACCATTGTACAACATGGATATATGTGAGACACACTGAGAGGGTGAATGTCATGTGGGGACCACTGGACTACCATCGATATATGTGAGACACACTGAGATGAAGACTGGGGTTAGGGGGACCATTGCACTAACATGGATATATGTGAGACACACTGGGATGGTGATTGAGCATGGATGGGGAGCACCACTGGACTACCATTGATATATGTGAAACACACTGCGATGGTGAGTGGGGTTAGGGGAACCATTGCGCTAACTTGGATATATGTGAGACACTAGGATGATGATTGAGCATGGGGTAACACCACTGGACTACCATCGATATATGTGAGACACAGAGAGACGGTGACTGGGGTTAGGAGGACCATTGTACTAACATGGATATATGTGAGACACATTAAGAGGGTGATTGAGCACAGGTGGCACCACTGGACTACCATCGATATATGTGAGACACACTGAGATGGCGACTGGGGTTAGGAGGACCATTGTACAACATGGATATATGTGAGACACAAAGAGAGGGTGACTGAGCATGGGGGGGCACCACTGGACTACTATCGATATATGTGAGACACACTGAGATGGTGAATGGCATGTGGGGACCACTGGACTACCATCGATATATGTGAGATGGTGACTGGGGTTAGGGGGACCATTGTACTAACAAGGACATATGTGAGACACACCGAGAGGGTGATTGAACATGGGGGGGGGCACCACTGGACTACCATCGATATATGTGAGACACAGTGAGATGGTGACTGGATTAGGGGGATCATTGTACAAGATGGATATATGTGAGACACACTGAGATGGTGAATGTCATGTGGGGACCACTGGACTACCATCGATATATGTGAGACACAGTGAGATGGTGACTGGATTAGGGGGATCATTGTACAAGATGGATATATGTGAGACACACTGAGATGGTGAACGTCATGTGGGGACCACTGGACTCCCATCGATATATGTGAGACACAGAGAGACGGTGACTGGGGTTAGGAGGACCATTGTACTAACATGGATATATGTGAGACACATTAAGAGGGTGATTGAGCACAGGGGGCACCACTGGACTACCATTGATATATGTGAGACACAGAGAGATGGCGACTGGGGTTAGGGGGACTATTGTACTAACAAGGATATATGTGAGACACACTGAGATGGTGACTGGGGTTAGGGGGACCATTGTACAACATGGATATATGTGAGACACACTGAGAGGGTGATTAAGCATGGGGGGGCACCACTGGACTACCATCGATATATGTGAGACACACTGAGATGGAGACTGGGGTTAGGAGGACCATTGTACAACATGGATATATGTGAGACACACTGAGACGGTGACTGGGCTTAGGGGGACCATTGTACAGTATGGTTATATGTGAGATACACTGAGATGGTGACTGGGGTTAGGGGGACCAATGTACTAACATGGACATATGTGAGACATACTGAGATGGTGACTGGGGTTAGGGGGACCATTATACTAACAAAGATACATGTGAGACACACTGAGTGGGTGACTTAGCATAGGGGGGCACCACTGGAGTACCACCAATATATGTGAGACACACTGAGATGGTGACTGGGGTTAGGGGGACCACTGTACAAGAAGGATATATGTGAGACACACTGAGATGGTGATTGAGCATTGGGGGGGGGCACCACTGGACTACCATCGAAATATGTGAGACACACTGAGATGGTGACTGGGGTTAGGAGGACCATTGTACAACATGGAAATATGTGAGACACACTGAGATTGTGACTGGTGTTAGGAGGACCATTGCACTAACGTGGATATATGTGAGACACACTGAGAGGGTGATTGAGCATGGGGGGCACCACTGAACTACCATCAATTTATGTGAGATGCATTGAGATAGTAATTGGGATGGTGGAAACCACTGAACTATCATGCATATATATGTTAGACACATTGAGATGGTGATTATGAGTTGTGGGAGCATTGGACTACTAGGGATGTATGTGAGACTCACTGAGATGGTGTCTTGGGGGTGGGTGGACCACTGGACTACCAGGGATATATGTTAGACTCACTGAGATGGTGTCTTGGGGTGGGTGGATCACTGGACCAGCAGGGATATATGTGAGACTCACTGAGATGGTGTCTTGGGATGGGTGGACCACTGGACTACCAGGGATATATGTGACACTCACTGAGATAGTGACTGGGGGCGATCAGTGGACTTCTGCCACATCAAGGGCTACACCCTTTCCAGGTCTGATAGGACAGGACAGGAAAAAGGTGAGGGGGTGCTCTTTTACTTCAAAGACCACCTAACTGCCTCAGTCATCTCTACAAGCATCTTACTTAGGTTACTTAGGTTTGATAGGACAAAAGTAGGCCAAAGGCCCATCGAGATTGTCCCCAGCAGTTTGTGGGCAATTTATTCCCAATTAAGTAGTTGACAGGAGCCATTCATCTAATTTTGTTTTAAAGGAATGAAATCTCAGCAGACTCCTCTCCGGAATGGATTATCCAGAATTGATCCTTGGGGTCTGTGAAGAAAGTCTATTTTGGGTGTGTATACAATCCCCCCAAGGGTGGGAAAAATGATCTTGCCCAACTTATCAGTCAAATTGACTGCCTGTCCCCCACAAGGGAGCTCATTCTGGTTGGGGACTTCAAACTCGGTCTGAATACAAGCAGTTCAGGTACACAGAACTCCTCAAGTAAATAGACCTATCCAAAATCTTCTCCTTCCCAACTTGACTTAATGTCAAATTCTCACTCCCCCACTTACTGCACATGGTCTTGTCACAACCCTGTCCACCACTCAAGTTTATATCTTATAGGAGTTTCTAAATCCAACATGCTCAGTCTTCACGTCGACATTCTAGGAATGAACTGGTACACTCTCTCCTCGATAACCAAGGTAGACAGCCCTTGGTTTCCTCATTGCAGCTCTATCTACAATACAGGACAAACATTTCCCACTCTCCACATGGAGTCTTAGAGGAGGAAACTCTAAATGGCTCACTAAAGAGCTGCTATTACTAATGAAGCAGCATGATAAATCCTGGGTCATACTGAAATCCTCCCTGACTCCTGTTAATTGGAATAATTATCAGAGACTCATAAATCTCTGCAAACGAGGATCTTAACTACTTAAGGCCTCCTTTCTTAAGACCCAACAATCCTGCAACCTTGGTGACCCCCATTGTTTTTTTTGCCTCTGGCATTCCTTCATGACATCCATCCCTAAGCTGAACACTATAAACCTGCTCACAGAGGATGAACCCCAAACTGAACCCTCAGCTGTCGCGGATGTCTTAAACAACAAATTTACAAATCTGGACGCTTATCTTGTGCATCTCCTAACCAAATCAGCTAGCCAACTGACTGGTAGGTCCGGTCACGTAGGCTGGATTGCCCTACATTCTATTTTAGAGCTACATCCCCCTCAGAGATTTTACATCTTCTCCAGACCCTACCTAACTCTAGTAGTGCTGTGAGTGATGGACTCTGCCCTTGGTTCCTGAAATTGTTGGCCGATTTCATAGCTAAACCATTCTCTGTCCTTTTCAACCTATCACTGTCCACAGCACATCACTTTGGAAACAGGCTAGAATTCCCCATGTTCAAATCAGGGGACCCTAGACTTCCTGAAAATTACAGACTGGTATCTATACTGTCTCATTTGAGCAAGGTCCCCAAGATAATAGTATTTCTCCAAATCTAGGACCATCTCTCGAAATATTATCTCAGGACCAACGTGGCTTTCAGAAGGGTTATAGCACTACCACGGCTCTCTAACTGGGGCCATCTTTGTCAGTCTCTCTAAGGATTTTGACATGGTGGATAATGACATCCTCCTCGGTGATCTTTCCTCTTGTGGCTTCTCCCCAGGTTCCTTGAATTGGGTCCGAAATTACCTTTCAAACAGAACCCAAATGGTCTATATTGTAGGTATCTTATCAAGCCTGCCACAGGTACATACTGGGGTCCCACAAGGGTCTGTTCTTGGATCCATCCTCTTCTCATTCTTTGTTAACCCCTTCTTTCTGAACCATCAGTCTGATGTAAGATCATGTATGCAGATGTTCTCATGTTACTCAGGAGCAACAACAGCTCTCTTAAGCTGTCTCAAACCCTATCTAATACAAACATATGAAATTTGCCAGCAGATAAAGGCCTAGAGGTCTATCAAGTCTGCTCGAATGTGCAGCTAGCACCCCTTATTCTGCAGCTGCCCCTCCCTTCCACACTTCCCCTTCATTAACCCTCCCCCTTGTCCTGTCCCATCCTCGTTTGAAGCAGTCCACTGTTCTACTGCATACCACTTCAGCAGGTAACGCATTCCACCCAGCCACCACCCTCTCTGTAAAAAAGTGTCTCCTCATCTCCCTTCTGAACCTTCCTCGCTCCAGTCTCATATCATGGCCCCTGGTGGCCATCCCCTTCCTTACTTTGAACAGCCCCTCTGTACCCATCTTGTTTATTCCTTTCATGTATTTAAAGGTTTCAATCATGTCACCCTGTCTCTCCTCTCCTCCAGTGAGTACATGTTCAACTCCTTCAACCTCCTCTCGTATGATAAGTCCCCCAGCCCCTTGATCATCTTTGTCACTCTGCACTGCACCCTCCAGTAACTTAATGTCCCTCTTCAGATACGGACGCCAGTACTGCACGCAGTACTCCAGGTGGCTCCAATTAATGACCATACAGTGGCAGAATCACCCTCCTCCTCGAGGTATACCCTTGCAATACAACCCAGCATTTTGTTGGTCTTTGCAGCTGTCTTCCTACATTGTGCCGAGTTGTTCATTGACCCTGTAATGAGCACACCCAGATCCTTCTCCTCCTCCTCTGTCTGGGCTAGCTGCACTCCCCTAGCTGGTAACTCCTCCTGGGTTCTTCATCCCAAAATGCAGCACCTTGCACTTTTGGCATTAAAGCCCAGTTGCCAGGTGTCTGACCAGGTTTCAAGCTTTGCCAGATCATCCTGCAACCCTGCCATCCCCTAGGTCATCCACCACCGCCTACCTTGGTATCATCAGCAAACAGACTGATCTTGCTCTTGATGTCCCATGATAAGTCTGCAATGAATATCCCAAACAACATTGGTCCCAACACTGAGCCCTGTGGAACACCACTCGTCACTGCCCTTGGGTGTGAGAGCTCCCCACCCACCACCACCCTCTGTTGCCTTCCTTGCAGCCAGTTTCCTACCCATCTCACCAGCTTTGCACCCATCCCTGTGCCTACTAACTTCCTTCCCAGCCTTCCATGTAGCACTGAGTCAAATGCCTTACTGAAGTCCAGATACAGGACATCCACTGCATGGCCCCTGTCCAGTTGCCTAGTTACCCAGTCATAGAACTCGACCAGGTTGGTTTGGCAGGATCTGCCATGTATGAAGCCATGCTGTCTGCTGTCCTGTAGTACTTTGGCCTCTAGAAGGGCCACCATCCTCTCCTTCAGGATAGTCTCCATTAGCTTACCCACGATGGATGTGAGGCTCACTGGTCTGTAGTTTCCCGGTTCATCCTTGGGGCCACTCTTGTGGAGGGGCACCACAAGAGCCATCCTCCAGTCCTGAGGTACACACCCTGAATGTAGTGAGGCATTAAACAGGTCTGCCAAAGGTCCTGCAAGGACCTCTGCCAGCTCCTTCAGTACCCTGGGGTGGATGCCATCTGGGCCTGGCGCCTTGTCCACCCTCAGTGCCTTCAAACCCTCTCGAACTCTGCTCTCCATGATTTCCCATCTGTCACCACTCCCCCGCTTCGCCATTCTCCTTGGGTGTCACCCCGCCTCTTTAGTAATACTGAGCAGAAGTACTCATTTAGTACTTCCGCTTATCGCACCCTGCTTCCACCCAACCCCCTCCTTCCTAATCCTTACTATGTGGTCCTTACAGCTCCTTTCTCCTGATGTACTTAAAGAAGTCCTTCTCCCTTCTTAATGCCTTGTGCCAGCCTGAGTTCCGTAGATGCTTTGGTTCCTCTACTGCTCTTGTCACCTCCTTCGATTCTGTCAAGTACTCCTCCCTGTCTCCCCTGCCTGTTTTCTTGTACTTCCTAAAGGCAGCTCTTTCCTCCTTACCTTTCCATGACCTCCTTGCTCAACCAGATTGGTTTCTTAGCCCCAGCCTTCTTGCTCTGGGCTTTGTAGCAGGTTTTGTTGCCTCCACTATCCCCAGCTTTATGAGCTCCCACCTCTGGTTAGTGTCCATACTAGATTGAATTCTGGCCAGGTACCCTTTACCACTTCCCCATCCTCCCAAAGTTGGCCCTCCTGAAGTCCAGCACTATTGTGCCAGATTCTACTCCTTCCTTGCCCATATCCAATGTGAGCCATACTGAGCGGTGGTCACTCCCTGACAGCGGTTCCTTCACTGTAAGTTCTCTCACAAAGTCCCCATTTGCCAGCACAAGGTCAAGGGTATTTTCTAACCTGGTTGGTTCACTGACCATTTGCAGTAGGAAGCTGTCCTGGAAGGCATCCAGCAGAACTTGCTCCCTTCTGTTCCTGGTTGTTGGGGTGTTCCAGTCCTCTCCTGGCATATTGAAGTCCCCCACAATCACCACACTACCCTACTCGCAGGACCTCCTGATCTGTCCCGCTAGTTCCCTGTCTAACTCCTCCGTCTGAGATGGTGGCCTGTACACCACTCCCATTCTAAGAATCCTATTCTTGGAATCCTGGATTTGCATCCAAAGTGACTCCGTACTGCCCTCCTCCCCTTCCTCCCTTACACACGTCAGTCCTTCCTTCATATGGTGCCACCCCCCCCTCCTTTCTCAATCACCCTGTCCCTACGAAATAACCTGTACCCTGGTACAGACAGGTTCCAGTCATTGTATTGGGTGGCCCATGTTTCCGTGATGGCTGCAATGTCCACCTCTCCCTCTGCCATGAGAACCTGTAACTCTGCTGTTTTCCTCCCAAGGCTCCTAGCATTAAGGGTAACCACCTTCCACCCTTCCCCCCCTCCCATCCTGCCCCCTTTCCTAGCATCACCAACAGTACTTGCCATTTGTCCTTTGTCACTGTTATGGGGGGTTAGCTCATATGGTTTCCCAACCTGTGGTCTCTGCATATCTCTTCCCCAACTGCCACCCCCCACTCCTAGTTTAAATTCCCAACTTCCTCTATGTACTCCTCCATCCTCTGTTTCAACACTTTCTTTCCCTCCTCACTCAAGTGTAGTCTGTCCTTGGCATAGAGACTACTGTCCTCCCAGGTCCCTCCCCACCCCCCAACAGCCCATACCCTTTAGCACAACACCAGGTTCTTAGCCATCCATTAAATTCCTCTATTCTCAGCTTTCTTGTTGTGCTTGCCTTTGGCACAGGAAGTATCTCTGAAAAAGTTACTGATCTTCCTGCCTCCTCACATAATTGTGCTAGTTCCTCAAACCTCCTCTGGACTGTATCTACTGTCTTGTCAGTCAGGTCGTTTGTCCCAAGATGTATAATTAAATGAGGCTTGTCCCTACCCCTTCTAGCATATTTCAGAACAGACTGTCCCAACCTTTCCGCTGTCATTCCTGGCATGGCCTCCACCCAAATGCGACTATGCCTCTCCCCCATGCTACCCCACCTAACTCCTCTTAGTATTGAGTCCCCAGCACTAAGATTCCACCCCTCTTACTCCCTGCTTGCTTCCATTCATCTCTCTCTCTCATTTCCAGCTCCTCTTCTCCTGTACATTATTTCCCTTTACCCTGTTGCAATTCTCCCAGCAGAACTTCCCCGCTCCAGTTTGGTCCAGGCATTTATCAATTCCCTCTAATTTCATCATTCCTCCTCCACCTTCTTCCTCTCTAGCAGTGCACAACTATTTTCTGAAGGCCCTTCACAAATGCCCGCTCCCTCTCTCTTCATAGTAACCTGTTCTCTCCTTTCCACTCCATGACTTTTGCCACTTCTTCGCCTCCCCTCACAAGTCCCTATCTCCTCCTTCCATTTGTCTTTTCTCTCCTGACCTGGTTTCCCCGGCAACTGTTCTTCCTGGCCTGGGCCCCTTTGTCTCTGCTTCTCTTCTTCTGACCCTCTCACCACTGTTGGCTTAAATCACCCTCCCTCATCTCCTTCTTCCTCCCTCCAGTATTGGGCTAAACCCACCCAATCTGCCTTGCCTGTCTAGTTCCTCCTGGACCCTCAATCTCCTTTCTAAGTTTTTCTATGTGGTTGCACACTAAACATCCTCCCACACTCCAGGCAATTTTTAGAAAGATTGGTGCACCGCAGTTGTTGCAGCCTACCACCCTACCCATTGCTGTCATTGACCACCAGCGACCCCCCACCCTTCCAGATGCAGGATACAAAACACTCCCCCAAGTCTCCCCTCTCCCTCCTCTATCAGTGCAAAACATTTTCTTTATTTCCCTTACCTCCTTTGTTGCACACGTTTAGATATATTGAGCAACTGCTTTTTATATTCCTATCCTTCCTATCCACACTCAAAACAGACTTTAAGTAGCCATTGCACAACCTTCTTCAAACTCCTACCCTCCTTTCCCCAATGCAATATCAATGTGAAGAAGTAATATTGAAAGCTCCTAGATTTGCATTTACTTCCTTCCACTGAGAGAGCAGTCACCTCTTCACTTGCTCTGTTCCTTTCCTGGATGTCTGCTTTGCCATGACAGGTGCATATCCTTTGCCTGTTTGAGGAGGTGATGTCAGAACCCCTGGTATAAAGGAAATAATGGACCAAGGGTGGGACCAGCCCAAGTCTTCCAGAAACAATCAGGTAGCTGAGGCCTCTGGTCAGACCATTAGCACCCTTCCCCACTCTGCACTCAAACTTTGCAGCTAGTGAAGCCAGCAACAATGAATCACAATTCTACCAAAGCCCCAAAATAGGTTTGCTACCCAAAGAAACAGGACTCCAATTCAAACAGCTTCACCAACAACACATCAAAATAGGCTTGGAATTAGAAGATATATGTCTCCAATTCAAAGAAACAGACCCAGTTAAATCACACCAATTATGTTTTAAAACAGAAGAAATAGGCCTCTACAAATGCAGCCTGCCACACAGTGAATCAAACAAATGAGCCCACTTATAGCTACCAAAACAGGTTTCAAAATTCCAACAGCCCCAAACAATACCCTGTTAGCCCCTTAGTAGTAAGAAAGAAAAGAAATAACCTTCTACCAAGTAGAATCCACAAGAAACAATGTAAACAACAAGAAGCTACTGTACTGTAGATCTGATCCTGTTCCCCTTCTAGTTCCTTCTGAGAAGCCAAAGCACTGAGTTCCAAACTCTGTGATTTCCCTTGTGCTGCTTTCAAAATCAGACAATTCCAAACTCTATGATTTCCCTTGTGCTGCTTTCAAAATCAGAGTTCCAAACTCTTTGACTTCCCATGTGCTGCTTTCAAAATCAAACAGTTCCAAACTCTGTGATTTCCCTTGTGCTGCTTTCAAAATCAGACAGTTCCAAACTCTGTGACTTCCCTTGTGCTGCTTTCAAAATCAGAATTCCAAACTCTGTGACTTCCCTTGTGCTGCTTTCAGAATCAATGAATCAATCAATAATGATTTCTCCTTCACGGTTAGCTGGTTTACAGCATACATACTAATATGGCACATTCATAAGGTAGAACAAATGAGCAGACTGGTTGGGCTTTGCGGTCCTTATGTGCTGTCAATCTTTATGTTTCTATGAAATCTGTAATATTGTCTGTGGGCGGCACATATTCTGATGTGAAGATATGCATCTTGCATATCGAGGAAGCATTTCCATTGTTCTTTGTGCAGGAGGAACAAAGAACCCTGGAGGGTTACCTTCTGGAACTTTTTGTACTGAATGAGGAGATTTAGTTCCCTGAGGTCCAGAATTGACTTGAGGTCACCTGTGCATTTTGGAACAAGAATGAAATGGGAGTAGATCCCCCTGCCTTGCTGGATTCTGACACGGTTCTATGGCTCTTTTCCTGAGCAGGGACTGAATCTCCTTCCAAAGTACGGGGATGTGGGCAGGGGATAAGAAGAAGGGACTGGAGGTCTCTCTAGAGGCTATTCTATGAGTTCCAGAGTGTGGTTGTGGCTTATGAGCTGCAGCACCCAGCTGTTGCCTGTGATCTCCATCCACCTGTCTTGGTACAGTGAGAACCGACTCCCTACCACCTCCACCAGATCTACTGGTGGGGGCAGTCGTTAAGGAGTCAGACTGAAGAAGGGTCAGTAAATGGAGCCACCCCATCTCCTCTGGAACCCTTGCTAGAGGAGGTGGGGGTGGACAGGGCTGGGGCAGCCTTACATTTGGTTGGCCTGGAGGAGGGTTGGGGTATATGGGTAGCCCAATGAAAGAGCACCCTTTGGTTGAGTTTGGTACATTGAATGTACCGACCATAATGTGTGTCCATGAGACACATTGAGAATGTGATTGGGGCCCCTTTGGGCTACCTGGGATTCCACCACTTCAGAGCTTTAGCTGTAGTGTGCCTTATCATTATGGTGGCAAGTGGGAAAGTCAACGTCCTCTCTTTGACCCGTGTGTCATGTGCGCGCTCCCGCACCCTCCCACAGGACAACCGCTGATGTCTTCCCCCAACTTGCATTCCCAACTGCAGTGCACCCAGCCTCTGCTGGGAGCCACTAGCATTGTGGAACCCCGTCCACCCCTCCCAGGAGTGGAAAGCTGTCTATCGGATGCTCAATCCACTCCTCCCTGTCCAACCCCTGGCTCCCTGAGCTCACTCCTGAACCCAGATTGCCGGCGTGACATGAGGTAAGGCTGATGCCTCAACCCTCAGTACCACCAGGCTGGCTCTTTTCCAGATTTTAATAAGCACACTTAAGGCTCAAACTCTGCGTGCTAGCCATCTGTTTCTGAACACATTCACTGGCACAAAGTGCTGCATACCCAGGACAGTGGATGTCTGTTTCAGCCCATTCTGCATCACTGATGAGCCATGGTAGTACAGGAAAATCTGCTGTCATAGGTCAGCAATTTGCTGCGCTAAGTTGCAAGGATTGGCTGCATCTCATAGGGCCAGTTCAAAGTGGTGGGCTGAGCAGTGGACCGAGACTATGTGGGGCACCTGCTCCCAAGTATTATTGGCAACCCCATTGTTGATTCCATATTCCACCGCTGCACCATCAGCACAGAATCCTACCATGCATGAAAAAATTATCCTCTACGTCTGCATTTTCTTTAGCACAGTGAATAACTGCAGGAAAAATCTAATCTGATGTAGGCCTGCCTCTGTTTATGATGGTGATAAACTTTGTCACAGTTTCACTGTCCTTCATATATCATATGAAAACAAGCCCTTCCCCTATTACAGCAGAATTGGTACTACTGTCGCACAGCACCAAAAATATTTAGACTACCTGACATACTCTATAAGTTGGGCATCGATATCCTTTCTGATAAATGTAATGAAATTGGCACAGGCCTTGTCACTGGTGTATCTTGACCCAATCTTTTCATGTTTCCCTATCTGTGACAGTAATTCCATGGCTTGAATGAAAGATGTGAATGGTTGCCCTACGTAAGCAACCTTAAAAGCTGTTAAGAACCTATGGGTGATAATTTCTCTCATCTCCATTAACAACTCTGACAGTTGGACTTTTTTTTTTTTAACCAGGAGAGACACACTAAGTTGAAAGCTTGTTACAGGTGCGACCTGGGAGCACAGAGAAGTTAAGTGACTTGCTCAGTGTCACACAGTATTCAAGTGGGGGCTGTGGGATTTAAACCCAGGTCTCCAAGTTTGCAGCTCAGAGCCTTAAACCACTGCACTATACTGCCTCCTTCTGCTAGGCTGAAGCTGAGCAGCAATACTCTTGCTTGTCTCAGGATGAATATGATTTGTTTGTGTGTTTTTACTGTAGCAAGCATCATGGTTTTACAGCCGACAGTGAGTAGACTGTCTTTTGGGAAATTTTTTTGCAGTACTCACAGTACATCTCCATTCTGTAGTTACTGCAAGCCATTCCCTGTCTTTCTTCCATGCTTCCTGAAAGTGTCGGGTTTTATGTTTTTCATACTCTTGTTCCTTGTTCGACATTTTTTCCTTGGCTCGGTGGCCAAGCATTACTTTCTTGTGTGCGGGGTGGGGAGGGAACAGCATCCCCAGAAGACATGGAATCACTGTCAGAGATGCTTTTGCATTTGACAGAAGATGGCTGTGGCACAGAATCTACTAGATTTTTTTTTTTGGTAAACCCAAATCTAAGAAGAGATATTTTTTTATTTTGATCTGTGAAACAAGTTGTCAATAAGGATTTTAACTGCGTTGTGCGAGTCTTTTATTTTGTCAGCACACAATCAAATAATGATTCCGCACCCCCTCTCACAATTTGTTTTCTGTAATACCAGGCACAGGTTCAATCACCAGATTTATTTCTGTTTTTGAACAGTCAAGTCACCTAAATTAGTCCAATTGTTTTTGTATGACTGGCAGCTGTTAGCCAATTACTGCATTTAGCAGCTGTAAAATTAAACACCAGAGAGAGTCACTCACTGACAATCCTGGACAGATTTTGGTCACCGGCCACAGCATTCATTTTTTTTCCGGAGAGAAAATTAATCTACCTCTGAAATGCAGGCAGAGATTAAACTGCAGTCACACTACTGACGCCCTTTCCTCCCTTTGGCCTATTTGTCTCTGTCCAGCTTGTCTGTGATTAAACTGCACTGGCTACAGCACTAGGTGTTCCCCCCCCCCGTAGGTAATTTATATGTTTTTTTCAATTTCTCCCCAGTTCCCGAGCCCACGAGTTGCCGACATGACGCACGTGTGTGCAGGCACATGCACGTCACACCTTATGGGATGCCCCACCCTTCTTGTCACTCTGTTGCCACTTGTGCCTGCTAGCAGACCTCCATCCAGTGGCGGCAGGACTATGGGAGGGTGCTTGATCCTGCTCCCCTCCATGCTGGCACCCCGATAACCCGAGGTAATTCCTTAACCTGTGTTGCTCGTATAGAGCGAAGTAAGGCATCCAGCGCCTGAGCCCTCAACACCACTAGGTTTTTTTTCCTGAGTGAAAATCAAACCTGCCCTGCCTGTGTAGGCAGATGTCTTTTTAATTGCACTTACACCCTGTTAATTTTTTCTCACCCTTTGGTTTATTTGCCCCAATCCAACTTAACCGGCAAGCTGTGCTCCAGATGGATTCCAAGATGGCTGCTGCACACTATGAGGTGTATGGTGGAACTTCATTCTCCACCGAAATCCATCGGTCTTGAAACCTTGTAGTCACACAGTAGTGACGATCGCAGAGCAGCAGAACGATTTGTCTTACTGCACTGTGCACGTCACAAACCATGTTCTCGAGCACCATTTGACAGTTAAGGCTCATTCCCTTGACAGGACACGTAGCGCTAGCAGCAATGTAAGCGGCGGTACTTTCGAAACCACTTTCCGAGTGGGATACATTCATCCTCGAGCAGGAGAATAAAAAAATGGCAAAAAAAAACGCGAAATGACATGCGGCAGATACATAGCTGTATGTGAGTGTTTCAAAAGTTAAAATGTTAATCATTAAAAGTTTAAAATCTAAAGGGGTAAAACAGTAAACATGTTAAGCGTGAAAATGCAAAGAATGTAAAGTTAAGTTTTTCCTTCCAGTAACCAAGTAAACATGTTCTTAAGCAGCAATATGACGTAGTGATTGTTTTTTTTTCTCAGAGAACGACATTCCACCATACACTATATAGAAAAGTGCATGGGGATCGGTTGACAACAGGGCATCTTTCACCTCGTTGGCACTATGACGACAGATTACCTCTCGAGCTGCGCTCTCAAGGTAATCCGTCGTTATAGTGCCAACTCGATGGAAGAATAGCCCTGTTGTCAACCGTTCCCCATGCACTATCCTATATGTGGCGTAACCTCAGAAGCAGGGTTTAACTTACTGCTTGTCGAATTGCTATAACAGGTACAGTATACCACCGTTGCCTGTACAATTCATTGTTGACCTTTCCAGACGGTCTTGTGTGGTCTCTTGGTTTTTGCTGGTCTTCCTTGTTTGTGCTCCTGTTTCCTCAGGTATCAGTGCCCAGAGTTCGGAGGTGGAGGAGCCGTCCCTGAACCGGGAGGCAGCAGAGCACCTCGTGGGAGGTGCTCTTTGAGCTGTGCAGTGGCCCAGCTGTTCTACTCTCCTGATTTTAGAGAGCACTAAAGTGAAGGCTGAAGAGTAAAGAGCAGTGTGGAGAGAGAGCGAAGAGAGTGGGGAGGAAAAGGAAAAGAAGTCGGTGCCTTTCTAGCTTACTGGTTATTTTTAAGAGACACGAATCCATAAATCCATAAACCAAACACTTTGTATGATCTAGTGACTTTGAAAGGCATCGAGTTAGCCTGACTCTGCCCTGAGTGCTCTGGATTTGCTATTTTATAGCTCTGTTGCTATTCTGATATGATATGTTAAATGTTATAAAATGTATTTCCTTTTAGAGCAGGGGAAACCATAATATGTTATCATATAGGGCTGGGTTTCCTTTTAATTGTGCTTGTTTTACTTCTGTTTTGTATTTATTTGAGTTTGTGGGGTTGGTGTTTTTTTTTTTTTTTGAGATACTGAATTTTGTGATTTTGTTCCCGTTTGTGGATCTGTGCAGTTTGGTTCCCCCAATTCCCTTAGCTGATTAATTACTGATTAATGGCTAAATGCCAGTCTTGAGTCTCCTATTTTTTCAGCATAGTCTTGAGAAGAGGAATCATGACTAGGATTGGGAGCACGTTAATCCTGTGTAGCGCTGAGTGCATGCAATGGTATGTTGATTGAAATTAACGAGCCCTTGATTAACTATGCTTCGGGTAGTGAACAGAACAGAAGAGAAGAGTCGGTAGAGGAGTCCTATGATTCCTATGAGCCCTGGAACTGGGGAATTAGTGGGTGTTAAAGAAGATTAATTTAGAGAATTAATCTCGGGAACAGAGATTAATTAGAAGGATTAGCAGGATTTATCTGATATAATAGCACATGTTTGATATTCAACTCTTTACTTAATACAATCTTGGTCAAACTCCGTAGGTGTAGCCTCACGGTGTGCAGTGTTCAGTGCCTCAGCTTTAAAAATCTACGTTCGGGCTGTGCTGGTTTCTTTTGAAGCTTCAAGTTTTTTTTTCCTCTTCTGTTAAGGTATTTTGAATTTTATTTCTTTTATTTTTTATGCAGCTGTATAATTTTTTAACTGTTTTAAACTGAGTAGTGGCTGAATTTGGGCCAATTGAGTTGCGGTCTGTCATTTTGTCTTGTGTTTTTATTGTAGCGTCTGATTCAGGGATTAAACCGCAGATTTTGAACTGGGATGCTGTGACCAAATTTCGGGCAGCTAAACCCTTATTACTGTTCTGTGAACTGCTCTTGAGGAATTTATTGTGTAAGTTTGTGACCCAAGGGGTCGAAAATAGTTGAAGCGGTCTTTTATTCTGATTGAATCATGCTCAAGATGAAGGTATAATATACTTTGTTGTACGGAGACACACCTTGATATACTTTTCCCCTTTTGCTAATAATTGGAGGAATTTGAGAAAAGTATATATTTATTTAGTAAAACTATCATATTAGGAGGGTGGTCTATAGTAATTCATAGTATAGTATAGTATTATAGTATAATATAGTATAGTACAGTATAGGTTGCTGTGGTTTTCTTTTCATTTTTATATATAAATTCTTTTTTTCTTTGTGTGTTTTAGATATTTTGTTTGTGGACTCCACATGAACAGGATTTTTCCTGTCTGTGGGATGTTTAAAATATATGAACTTTTATCAAGATAACATCTGGATTAAATCTCTCAAGAATATCCTACAAACTTTTTTCTGCTTGGCTGTTCCTAATTCCAAGATATAGGATATAAAACAGAAATCCTGGGCTGAGATTTTTACTGGGCCCTTTTGCTGGGACTGGCCTTTACTGTGGTTCTTTTGATATATAATTTTGTCTATCTGTATATTTATTTGTTTGGTGTTTGTGTAAATTTGAACCTTTCACTACAGAGATAGCAGGGATGCAATCGGATGATTCGCCAACGCCACTGATGACAACAAAAAGTGGCAAAATAGTTCATGATGAGGATAGCTGAACCCCCATGAAAAAGCCGAGGGGTAAAACAAAGAAAGGGAAAGGAAAAAAAATGAATGTTGAAAAACAAAACAAAAAAATAAAATAAGATCAGAAAAAGGTCGGTAGAATTAATCTAAGAGATTCTGCACAAACTCTGATGACTCCTCATTTAGAAAAAGTAGAAGGTTTAATCTAGGAAAATATCAGAACAACCTCAACTCCTTGCCAAATATATGGTGGTGGGCAAATAAATATACAGAGTAAGGAAGGAATTACAAATAATATCTTTAGAGATACAGTTGATAATTGTGATTCTGATTTACTTAGAAAAACACCTGATTTATTTTCTGATGAGCAAAATGACTCTATATCTCCAGTAAAGAAAACCCAGGAGGAGAAGAACAAAAAGGTCAACTTTGAGGGTTCTCTTGACCCAGATGATGGTATACCTGATTTTTCAGCAATCTCCCTATCATGTAACAGTCTACCTGAAATATCAACCTTGCATGCACAGAATATGATCCATGCAAGGACCTTTCTAGGAATAAGGGATGAACTGCAGGACATTACTTTGGGTTTAAAAGAATTGGTAACTCAAAATATATCAATTAATACCCATGTGCTGCACGATCTGCACTGGCTGCCCATCCAGTGGTGGATCACCTTTAAGGTAGGTCTATTGACCTACAAAGCCCTACATAGACTTGGTCCTGATTACTTGAAAGAGCTCCTGGTTCCTTACACCCCTCTGTGACAGCTCTGCTCGGCTGACGAGGGGTTGCTGGAGATTCCGAGGGTAAGTTTAAAGTCATCTGGTGTGTGTGCCTTCAGATTTGTGGCACCTACCCTCTGGAATTCTCTGCCCCGTCAGCTATGGGAGTGCAGGACAGTGGGTGCTTTAAGCAGGCACTGAAGACCTATTTGTGGGGAAAAACATACCCTGAATTTCTTTGATTTTATCTGTATTTATTGATTGTTGTTTTTATCTTACTGTACAGTGCCTTGAAGCATGAAAGGTGCTATATCAAATAAAATGTATTATTATTTTTATTAAATAGTGGCTCTCAAATTACATACACTCCTTTCATAGTTCAGAATCTTATTAAGGCTCTAAAAAAACAGCATGTTGCCAATGTGGCTATTATGAAGCAACTGGTAATGATCAAATGAGAGGATACTGATTTAAGAGGGCAAGTTGCACTTAATGCTACTAGATCAGAGGAACTTTTAGCTATTCAAAAAAATAAATTGGTATTGAGTGACACTCCATCTGTGATTATTTGTGATCCAATTCAACAAAGTTTGGACCCAGAGGACACTTTTATTGATATTAGTAAGGTCCCTTTTAGTAATGATGGTAAGGCCTCTAAAAATGAGGGTGATCTATCAGCTCAGAAGGAAGGAAGAAAATGTAAATTGAAGAAACAAGTGAAATCAAATAGTAAGGGAAAACTAAAGAAGTGTGCCACTAGGTTAGAGGAACAGGTGCAGGTGAACAAACGAAGTAAAAATGAAGGAAAAAATATTAAAGCCTAAACCCTTAGAATGCAAAGATCTAGAGGGACAAGATAATAAGGTGTGTAATTCTAACTTTCTAGAAGTCCCTAATAGGCAAGAAACTACAGATTCTGTGTTAATTGATTTAGTCATGGACTGTAGCAAGCAAAAAGGTCAAATTCAAAATATGGTCCCCTTCTGCTCTGATTCAGTTTTAAACCTTAGTACTTCCTGTCAGCTCAAAGATGCACAAGCTGCTGTTACAGTAAGGGGTATTCAATATGAGTCCCTAGAAAGTACTGAGGTTTAAAAAATGTTGGTATTATTATTTAATGAATATTTGATGCTGGATTATGCTGCTGATGATATTTGTGATGTTACTAGAGCATATGAATATAGAAATGAAAATGACATCTTGCTAGTATTCTTAAAGAATGCACGTGCTGCTTACTACATCTGGAGGAATTCTGAAAAATTGATGGAGTACAATATTTCATTTGATTATCCAAGTCCTATAAAGTGTTCATTACAAAACTCAGAATGGTTACACCTTGTCTACTAGGAATGTGGCTTCTGAACTATCTAATTATGCTAATCTGGAGGATTTGATATTCCAGAAAGAAAAATTAAAATTTTCCTTCAGATGTGGTACTTTCAGTCTTTGGACTTGCTTACAAAGGAAAATAAGGGGATTTAAAATCTTTAATTACTCATTTATTTTCAAATATTTTGTGACTCAATTTTTATGAGAATGATATAATTAATGTAGCAAAAGCCTTTAGACTGGGATCTGAAGAAAGTCAAATTGATGTTACTTTAGTTAGCAATAAATTAGCACAATATGCATTAGCAGCTTCAGATAAACCTGATTCTTTGGGCATTTTGATTGTTAATTTCGATGAGCGTGACAATGTGAAGGAAAATTTCTCTGTTGACAAAAGAGACCCTGATCCTGAACTATATTATAGTGTGGAGGTCAGCAACAGATATAACCTGCTCACTGATAGGGATAATTGACTGGTTAAGGACCATGATGGAAGAATACCTGATTACTTTAGATGTCAATAATGTCAATTGTTTTCGTGTTAAGGAACCTGATGAGTTTTTATTGAAATATATAAAAAATAAATTAGGATTGCTACATGGAATGTTGCTGGACATTGTGCAAAATTGGTAGATGATGAGTATGTGGAGTTTCTTAAACAATCTGATATTGTAAACTTACAGGAAACATGGCATAGTAAAGATCTAGAGGATTTAATTAGCTTAAATGGATTTCAAACTTTACATAGTCTGGCAGTAAAAATAAATAAAATGGTAAGATACGTAGGAGGTCTCATTGTATATCTTAAAGTAGAGGAAAATTTAAAACTCCATCACAAAACTTGTAAGAATTTTATTGTGGTAAATGTAAAATTACAAGAGGTTGTACTAATAATTATAAATGCGTATAACCCACCAAAGAACTCAATAAACTGGGAGCATGATTTGTTTAATAGCCTCCAGATATAGAATATTTCCAGCTAATGTATCCAGATACTAGGGCTTCTCACCATAGCAGTACTGCAGAAACAGTTGGGGTCTGGCAGAGGTTGTCAAGCCTTCTTTTGCTGAGCAGTTGGGGAAAGGATTTAATTGCTGGATAAGCTTTAAATTCTTTTTCAGTTTGTGGACTTTAGCAAGTAGTGCTGACTTGTTTAATACAGTGTGTGTGTGTGTGTGTGTGCGTGAGAGACCTTCCTCTGGAGGAGGTTGCAGTGCTTGGAGGTGCAGTGAGGGGCAGGCACAGGGCTGATACACTCTCATGAGAGTCGGGTGTGGGCCCTACTCCCACCCTTCCCCTCCCCTCCCTCCTCAGAGCACAGCTCATTTATAGGGGAACAGCTGCCCTGCAATTGTAGGAAGGGGCTTCAGATGCAGCTCATATAGGTCTATCCAATAATACAGCCACGGGGCAGGGGAAAAGCATAGGTAGGTCTCACATAGGAGTACAGCATCCACAATGAATTGCTGATTAGTGTGATAGGTGGATATTGTGGACTGCCTTCAACAGGAATATATTGGGTCAAAATTTCTGTTAGAGGCTGGGCTAGGATTAGTTAATTCTACTTGCTATAGAGATAGTTAGTGTGGAGAAGCTGTATAGGTAGTGTGGACCGTGGGTAGGATTGTTGGGTGCAATGGTTGTTGGGCAGCAATGCGGATGAATATACCGTGGAGGCTGGGAGGGTGCCCAATATGCCACAGGCTAAGGAGGCTTGAGGAAGAGGTTCAGTGGCTTGGCAGGGAGCTGGGGAGGTTGAGGGATGAGGGGAGGATTGCGTCAGTAGAAGGGTTGGCATTTAAGAGTATTGTAGGGGCACCACATAGAAGGAAACAGTAAGTCAAGGGATGGGGGAGGGGCAAACTAGACAGGAAACCAGCTGATGAAGGGTGGACTCTGGTAGGACCTAGAAAAAGAGGAGCAGCAGTAGGAGGGAGGAGAAAGCACATAGTAAGGCAAAGGGGATAGGGAACACGTTTACTTTACTAGCAACACATAGGAATGAGGATGCAGGAGGTGATTGCATAAGGGATAACACTCACAAAGAAGAGGGAGTGAGGGGCATCACTAGTGGAGAGATTGAGCATGGTGTGGCAGGGGGAGGGATAATACTTGGAGAGATGAGGAGGGAGAGGGAGGTTGGCAGTCAGTACAGGAGTAGGGGGATGGGTCTTAATTGGGAGGACGGGGAAGATACTGGGGCACATGGTAAAACAGTCTTGAGTGTCTCCAAAAATGAGAACCTGGATGGGGGGGGTGGTGATGTGCACAAGGAAAGAGGAAGGGGGTGTACTGGTGTTGGGGGACTCCATACTCAAGGGGATCAGATGGGGCAGCAAGGGGGAGAGGCACAGTCGGATATGGGTGGAGTCCATACCAGGATTAAAGGCAGATGTGACAGGACAGACAATCCTAAGGTGCATAAAGAGGGGTAGGAGGAAACCACACATTGTGGTGCATGTGGGGATCAATGACCTAGCGGGGGAAAAAGTGGAGGTAACAAGGGAGAGGACTGAGGAGGTGGGAAGGTTGTGCGAGGAGACTGGGGAGTCTGTGGCCTTCTCCGAAGTGCTCCCAGTACCATGCGCAAGCACAGTGAGAAAGGAGAGGAATAGAGAGTTGAACACATGGTTGGTAGAATGCTGCCAAACTAAGGAGTATGGGGTTGTGGGCAGCTGGGGCAGTACATGGTGATAATAACAATCTATTTGTAAGGGATAGGCTGCACCTGAGTGGGGAAGGGAAGGAAGTATTAAAGCAAGGACTGGGGAGGTATATTGAGACAAGAGTGGATTTAAACTAGATAGGGGGTTGGCAAGTGGACAGCAGGTAGGCAGGGATCCGACAGAGTGGAGTCACAGCCTAACCCCCCCAGGCTAGCAGGGAAGGACTCAGGGCAGCCAAAAAAGGAGGGAGTAGAAGGGAAGAGATGGAGGCTAGTGAAGGGAAGGGGGCATTATGGAGGGTGATCTCATTGAATACAAGAAGCCTAGGAAACAAATCTGCTAAGCTACAGGCACTTTTATCAGTGTGGAGAGTGGGTATTGCAACTGTCACAGAAACATGGCCAGCTGAGCACCAGGACTGGCATCTGGCAATCCCAGGATACAAATTATACAGGAAGGCCATAAGGGGGGAAGGGAGGTGGGGTGGCAGTCTAAGTGAGGGACAGGATCAAATGCACAAGTGACGAGAGAGAAGAAAGGAGAACAGAGGCAATCTGGCTGCAGCTCCCAGACTCAAGGGGTAGGAAATTGAGGTTTGGGGTGGTATACAGGCCACCCTCCCAGTCTGAGGAGCTTGACAGGGAGTTAGTGGGACAAATCAAAAAGGTACGTAGAAAAGGGAAGGTGGTCATCGTGGGGGATTTCAACTTGCCAGGGGTTGACTGGAGCATTCCGGTCACCTCCAGTGCTAGGGAGCAAGTGCTCCTGGATGCGATCCAGGAGGGACTCCTGACACAGTTGGTTACTGTACCTACTAGGCTAAAGAACACTTCAGATCTGGTATTGTCAAATGGGAAGGCACTGAGGGAAATAAAGGTAGAGGACCCACTATCCAACAGTGATCACCAAACAGTGTGATTTAATATCACGATGCGCGGGGAGCCAGAGAAATTACTTACTCAGGTGGTAAACTTCAGTGGGGGCGGACTTTGGGAGGATACAGGAAGTACTTAAAGGGAAACTGGAGGGCACAAGGCAGGAGATGGACATGGAGCAGAAATGGGATATTATTAAATGGGGGTTACAGAGGAAACAGAATCCTGCACCAAGGGACAGAGTAAGAGGAGCAGAGCAAGATAAACTATGCTGGTTGAACAGTGAGACTGCGGAGGTGGTGAGGGCAAAACAAGTGGTGCACCAGAGGTTTAGAAGAATGGGGAAGGAAGTGGACAGGGAGGGATATGCATGATGGTCCAAGGAAGTGACCAGAAAAGTGAGAGAAGCCAAGGCCCAGAGGGAGCTGAGACTAGCACAGGGAATTAATGGGTGGGGAGGGGGAAAGATTTTTTCAGATCTATCAGGGAGAAAAGGAAGTGCAAGGAGACAATAGTGAGGATAAAAAGAGGTGGGGAGTAGACAGAAAAGGGGGAGGAGCAGGCAGAAGCACTGAATGAATACTTTTGCTCAGTGTTCATGGAAAAAAGGGACCGCTACCTGCATGGGCTGGGAGGGTGGGACAGGGAAGAGGGGGCAACAGATGGAAGAATTGAGGCAAGCAGTGTCCTAGAGGAACTGAGGGCACTAAAGGTAGACAAGGCACCTGGACTGGATGTTATCCACCCCAGGGTGCTGAGAGGGATGGCAGAGGTGTTGGTGAAGCCGCTTGCGGATCTGTACAGCACCTCACTGGAGCCCAGATGTGTGCCACTGGACTTGAGGATGGCACATGTAGTACCATTACACAAGAGGGGGCCAAGGGATGAACCGGGTAATTATCTGGTAAGTCTCACCTCCATAGCGTGCAAACTCATGGAAATGATACTAAAGGAAAGAGTGGTGTTGTATCTGGAGGACAATGGCCTCCAGGATGAGAGGCAGCATGGGTTTGTCCCAGGGAAGTCTTGTCAAACCAACCTGATACAATATTATGACTGGGTGACAGGTGTGCTGGATAAGAGTCATGACATGGATGTTCTTTACTTGGACTTCAGCAAGGCCTTCGATTCGGTGTCTCATGGGCAGCTTGGGGAGAAGTGAACTGGGGTAGGGGTAGGGGCAAAAATGATTAACTGGATTAGAAGCTGGCTGAGTGGCAGGCTGCAACGGGTGGCGGTGAGACAGGAGCTCTCAACTCCAAGGTCAGTGACAAATGGGGTGCCACAGGGCTCTGTGTTGGGGCCAGTATTGTTTGAGCTCTTCATATCAGACCTTGCACATGGGGTGGTGAGCAAGGTAAGTCTATTCACTGATGATACCAAAATCAGAGCAGTGGTGGATGGAGAGGAGGGATAGAAGTAGCTGCAGGGGGACCTACGCAAGCTAGAGGAGTGGTCAGAGAGGTGGCAGCTGGGGCTCAGTGCAAAGAAATGTAAGGTTATGCACTTTGGGGTGAAGAACCAAAGGAGAGAATACTGGCTGTGGGGGGGGGATTAAGCTGGGGATCACTAAGGAGGAGAAGAACCTTGGGGTAATGATAACAGGGACCATACACAACACTGTCCAGTGCAGGAGAGTGGCTGCAAAAGTGAACAAAAATGCTGGAGAGCATAGTGAAGGGGTTTTCATCCAGGTGAAGAGAGATGATCTCGCCCCTCTACAGGTTGCTGGTAAGGCCACACTTAGAGTGTTGTGTGCAGTTTTGGAGGCCATACCTAAAGCGTGATATCAGACTACTGGAGGGGGTGCAGAGGAGGGCAACAAAGATGATATGTGGAATGGAGGGGAGAGACTATGATGGCAGGCTGGGAGACCTGAATATGTACAGCCTGGAGGATAGAAGGGACGGGGGGACATGATAGAGACATTAAAGTGTCTGAGGGAAATCAGTAAGGATGGGGCAGATGGGGTCTTTAAGTTAAGGAGGGGGAGGGTCACTAGAGATCATGGGCTAAGAATAGAGGGGTGGGGAGATTTGGGAAGGAAATGAGGAGATGCTATGTCACAGAGAAGGTGGTAGGAAAATGGAATGCCCTACCAGAATAGGTGGTATCATGTAAATCTGTGAACAGCTTCAAAAGGGCATGGGACAGGGAACAGGTGAGAGTGAAGGTGGAGGAGGTGGGGGTGGCAGTGGGATAATAAAGGGGAAGGGGTGGGGCAGCTGCAAACATAGGGGTGTTGGCTGCACACTCAAGCAGACTTAGATAGACCGAGTGTTCTGTTACTGCTGGCATATTCATATGTTCATAAATATAGAAATTCTGATAACTGGTGACTTCAATATTAGGGTTGTGACTTCTACTATTGTTTTACTTTATACGATTGCTATTTACTGCATGTAACTTTATTCTGTAAATCACTGTTATATTGTGTTCTTTTGTTATCTGTATTGCACCTGTATGTAACCACTGTTGTATCTCACACTGTAACCATGTCTACCCTCCCTGCGATGAGGTGCCTTTGTAAATGAGTCCCTGACTCAAAGGTTGTGTAGTACAGTATGGTCTTCATCATCCATTGGTCTCACGCCAGACCAACAGGCTTACAGATTGTACCAGATACTGTCATGTCTGGCAGGCGGCAGGTGCTGCTGCCCCCCGATGATGGGGGAGGGGTGCTGGGGGACCTCTTTGGATGGGTGGGGAGTGGGGTACCACTGGACCACAAGGCAATTTGGTTTGTCATCACCAGCCTGCGAATGGGCATATGGGGGGGCTACTGCTAGACCACCAGGGATGTCATTTCCCTTTACGTCGGCCCATGATTGGGCATGGGGTTTACTGCTAGACTGCCAGTGAGTGGTGAGTCTCCTACAGATGCCCACATTTAGGCATAGGGGTTACCACTAGACCACCAGCGAGTGGCGGGTCTCTTACAGATGCCTGCGATTGGGCATGGGGGGACCGCAAGGCCACCAGTGAGTTGTGAGTCTCTTACAGATGCCCACGATTGGACATACGGGAGTGGGGGCTGCAATGGCACAGCAGGGCATCAATCCCCAACAGCTGCAGCTTGGCAGGGCGCCAAGTGCAATTCGCCGGGCATCAGCGCATTACATGCAAATTGGGCCATAATGACATGCAACTGGTCCCATTTGTGCCTTGCATGCATTATGGCCTCATTTGCATGCCCCAAGCTGAATATCACGGGTGATACACCTAATGCAACTGCACCTGCGCTGGCACTTCCCCCTGCTCCATTTCTGTGTCTTGCACTGGTGCAGTGCCACTGTGCTAGGTGCAGTGTGTGCGCCCTCCGTGTCATATTCAACAGTGCTGGGCCATGGCACTGCACTGTTGAATATCACCTGGACCTTGTCCTGGCACAGCCCTGTTGTGCTGCGTCCTGGCTTGTGCCTCTGCCTGGCACAGTCTGAATATCTGGGCCTAGAAGTTTCTACTTGGTTGTCTAATAACACCCAGGAACACAGTTTAACATTTTACTTATCTAATTTACGTAATCCAGATCACACAATTCAGGTTTTAAACTTTTCCCAGCAACATACTTGCAGCAAGATATAAGGGTGATAGTTCATTTTCAATTAATTGTCAATGCGAGGTGAAGGAACCAGAAAATTTGCATCATGTAGTCTTTGGCCTGGATATTCAAAAGGGTTGCGCCATGCGCAACAGGGTTGCGCGTCGCAGCTCAAAATCGCCGTCGCGATATTGAGAAGAGGGCCATAGTAGCCACGAAAACACGCTGAGCCACAGCGCAATGGAAATGAAGGCATCGCAACCAAGGGGGCGGTCCATGCATAAAGTGCGAATGCGATATTTGAACACTTGCGCATGCGCAAGAGTGGCTCAGCCGGAAGTTGCGCAGTACCGGATTTGAGCCAAAATAAAATGGCTCAAGGGAGCAGCGCAAGAACTCGAGCAGGCCGCAAACCGGGGGAGAGAGACAGAGAGAGAGACAGAGACAGGAGCAGGAAGGACAGAGAGGGACAGTGGGTCCTGGAGGACAGAGAGGCCAGTGGGGGTGCCCGGTGCAGTGGAAGCAGCAGTGGGGCAGTGGGGTAACACAGGAACAGCAGCTGGGGAGGCAGAAGCCAGGGAGATGGACAGTGTCAGCTTCCACATGGAAGCTGTAATGAGGGTGAGACAGCATGCTGCAGGGGGACGTGGCCGTGGAGGCCCGCCGGCGGTACGCCCGACAGGCGGTATCGTGCCCGCATCAGCCACGAGCTGTACAGCGGCTGTCGAGATCGTGGCCCTGCACCGCCTGGAACAGGGCATACTGAGACAGCTCAGTGAGCTGTGCAGTGATGTGATGCAGGCACCCTCACGACGGAGTCATGCTCTGTCCGTGGAGACCAAGGTGACAGCCTGCATGTGCCTGCTCGCCACGGGCACCTTCCAGAGGCCGACAGGGGACACCACAGGCATTACGCAGTCGGCCACGTCACGCATCCTCACCCAATTCCTCAGCGCACTGCTGCCTCATGCTGCGGAGTACATCCATTTCCCCAGCACCGCGGCAGAGCGCATAGCAAACATGCAGGAGTTCCACAGGGTAGCACAAATGCCTGGGCGTGCTGGGTGCCATAGACTGCACCCATGTGGCCATTCGACGCCACCTGGCCCCGACGGGCAAGCATATCGAACCGAAAGGGCTTTTCGAAGTGTCAACTGCCAGGTGGTGTGTGATGCCACTGGGCGGATTATCAATGTCTGTGCCACCACCCTGGCGGAGCACATGATGCCTTCATATGGCACCAATCTGCACTGTGCCATCGATTCGAGAGTGGGAACATCCCCACGGGTCATCTAGTGGGTGAGTCACATGTATGGAATGCAAACCTGTGCAAGGGTGGAATGACACAGGTGCCATGGTAGTGGCACACAAGGATATGGGCAATATGGACCTGACCTAACACTGATCTCCACTATCTCCACACAGGTGACTGTGGATACCCACTCTGTCCCTGGCTGCTCACACCATACCGGTGCCCCACGCCCCAGCGCAGCACGGGTTTCAATGAGGCACATGCCGCAACACGGAACATCATAGAGCGGGTGTTGGGATACCAAGGCACGCTTCCGATGCCTGACACTCCCGCGGAGCCTACAGTACAGCCCCCAAAAGGCCTGTGGGATATTCCTGGCCTGTTGCATCCTGCACAACATGGCCAAGACCATGGGATAGCCAGACAGGTCCAAGAGGGGACAGCGATGGGGACGCCAGTGGCGCCGGTGATATGGGTGATGAGCCGCCCCTAGGACGGAGGGACCCCCGACTGACACGGCAGGCCCAGCTGCACCGGGACACCATTGCAGAAGAGCACTACGCCCAACACAGGTAAGTCAAGGGGACATGTGCAGGCAACACTGTCTATGCGCAAACCACAGGCACACAGGGGAACACACCGTGCATGAAGGTCAGGGGAGTTGAAGGGTCTAGGCATACCAACACATCATCAGAGAGGGGTGAGCACTCAAATGAACACACACACACACACCAGGCAGCATACAGGGGCAGCAGCACAGCACTGCGGAAATTACACGCTATCACACAGCACCACCAACCACCCTCACCACCTGGACTGTCCACGACGTAGGTTCAGGACCTGGGCAACCTGCACCTTGGTGTACAGTGCAATGCAGGCATCATCATCCACACGCACCTGTGGACAGCAGTTGGGAGAGTGTGCAGGTGGTCCGTGTCAGTTTGGTGAGCAGAGCACCCAGCAGTGCACTGCCCACCATGACACACATTGCACACAGGGCAGCACCAGACAGGGCCTGCATTGGGAGACAGCTCAGTCAGGAGCACTGTCCCACGGCCACCACGGATGCGTGGGTGCCCGCCGCGGCCTAGCAGCACTGGCAGGCTGCGCAGGGGTTACATCGGGTGGCGCTAGTGCACCACCAGGGGTCCCAGCGGCGATCACACCTTGCCCGCACAGGGGTCTGCATCCCGCCAAACAAACTTGCACCAGGGGTGCTTTGGATGCCCACAGCAGAACCCGGCGCGACAGGCCCGTGTCGCATCTACCGAACGGGAGGGAGTGCGCACTGTGTGGGGTGCGTGGTACAGGGTCACCAGACAGTGTGGTCACGCGGTCGCCACAGAGACCACAGCCTGGGTCAGCTTGTCATGGCAGCGGTCACATCCGCCCGCATATGGACCATCTCGCCCAGTCCTGAGCACACTCCCCTGCTATGCCGCTCCACGGACACAGTCAGTGCTCCATGGACTTGCAACCCGCCCCTGCAGCTGTACCGACTCCCCTGCAGCAGGCGGGTGTAGCGCGCCAAAGGTACTGTGCCCCAATGGCATCGTGACCCCAGGGTGGATGGTCCTGGCACAGCACCTTGAGGGTGGCCGCTGTTCACCAGGACCAGGTATGGGCTGATCTAAGGGCGGTGGACAAGTGCCACTGCCTGACGCTGTCCCTCCAGGCCTGGTGTGCAACCGCTGCTGCTGCCCTCCAACTGCTGAGGCCCCAGGTCCACCTGTTCCACCCTGTGCTGTCAACAGTGCCAGACACCTGCTCAGCCACCGATGCTGCCCCACCGGTGCTGACAGGCCCAGCCTGTGACTGTGCCAGCATGCTGGTACACAGGTGTGGAGCTGGACGGCCCAGGGGCACGTGTTGGCTCGCCATGTGTCCCTCGTGGACACACACCTCTCACTGGCCATTGCAGGCCTGCCATCATCAATAGTGCCGGTGCGCCACTGCCATAGGCACAGCATGCTGGCACACCTGCATGCCAGACTGCTATGACACAGGCTGTGCACCCCCTGCACACGTATCACTGCCGGCGGAGTTGTCGGCCCAGCCGGCCTGCTGCTGCAGTGCGTGCAGGCTGCTGGCGGAGGTGGAAGGTCCCTCCTCCTGGTCCAGCAGGTCTGCCGCACTGTCAGCACCCACCACCATCGTCTCCTGCAGACGAACAGGATCTGTAACAGAAAGAGAGTACATGTGAGTGCATGTGAACAACAGCCGCCCCCCCCACAACATCACCATGACATACCGTGCAGTGATGGGCTTCCACCTGTCTGGAATCCTCCGCCAGGAACACCCGCAATGGCACTCGGCTGCATGGCCGCGACCAGTGTCTCCTCAGTTGGGGTCAGCTGCAACACCACTGGTGGTCCCCCACCAGTGGCAGCACGTGCCACCCTGAAGGCTGCCACCTTCTCCTTCAGCCTCCTGCGGTCAGTCCCCATCTTCTTGTGGCACTCCTGCACGGAGCGCTGGTGGCTTCCGTGCAGGTTGACGGCCAGAGCTACCCCCTCCCATGCAGCTGCACGCTGCTGAGGGGTGCCCGTCCACCCACTCAAAAGCGGCTCATCCTCCAGGTAGGCCTGGAAGAGGGCCTCGGTCTCTGCTGTGGTGAAGTTCGGCCTCCTCCTATGCCCGCCGTCCACACCCTCGGCCTGGTTCTCATCAGTCATGCTGATCTGTATGGGTGGAAGTGGACACCTGTCACTGTGCAGTCCACAGCATTTCTCCATGAGCATAGCTGCAGGCAGGGGGGGGCAGAAGCCCCCCCTTTCCTCGCCGCATGGCAGATATTGATGGAAAGGGTGCCCTCTGCCCCTTTCTAAGTGCCCTCATCATGCTCAGCCCCCTCAACCTGTGACATCCTCCAGCACCCCTGCCCATGAGCATTGTCCTGAGCATCACACAGCATGTAACTCACCTCTCAGCTGCAACAACCAAATCTGGCCACCACAACCCAGTGTCACATTTTTATAGCGCAACACATGCAAATGAGGTGTGGCGCAACTTTAATGACATGCTAATCGCGCCACTGCGCCTTTGCATGGCTGATCGACTGATTTGCATATGTCGGCTGAATATCGCGTATTTGCGCTTAGCGCAATAGGGAAGGTCCGGCTGAGCCGATGGCGCATGTTTGTGGCTGTGTGCTACACTGCATTGCGCATGCCCAGACAGGTTACGCAGGCATCGATCGCGCTGCAGACCTGCTGAGCGCGATAGGCGATTCTGGCCATAGCCACCATTGTGCCAGTGGCGCTACAGCACTGGGCACTATATGGCGCTGTGGCACTTCTGCGCGATAGTCCACTGTGGCACTGGTGCTCTGCTTAGCAGTCGTGCAGGATGCCTATACATCCCATGGCGCTGTGCGTAGCCTTGCGTCATTGCCGTGACCTTGTGTATGCCCTCTGACCCCTGGCGCTGTGGGCATGCCATGTGTACGTCCCTATTGCGCTGTCTGGTTACAGCGCCATGTAGAGTGACGGAGCTGTGCGAACAGCGCGATTGGAGCCTGTGCTGGTCTATTGCGCAACAACTCCACGGGGTCACAGCGCAGCGGGCGCCATATTGCCTGCTGTAAAGTTGGGGCCATGGCTCGGGAGGAGGTGTCCTGGACTGCAGTTGAAGTGGCCAACCTGGTGGTGCCTAGTGGAGCCCCACCATGAGGGCCTATATGGTGAGGCCCCTCACCGGACCTAGGACACATGTGTGGCAGCAAGTGGCCACTGACCTGGTGGGGGTCACTGTCGAGGCCAGTCTGCAGAGCAGTGCGGCACCAGTTCAGTGATCTCCGCGGAGGGAGCCGAACTATTAGCGCGCCTGCGTTCCCGCATAGGCGGGCCTGGTGCCTAGGCCACGTGAGTGTACCATCTATTCACCTATATCCTCTAATGGGTGTGTGTGTGCCTGGGTGGCTGTGCATCGGTGTGTCAGTGTGTGCAGCTGTGCGATGGATGGTTATGGCTGTGTGGGCAGGCAGTCTTACTGGGGCAGGGGGCACTCTGCTTTTGCGTCACACTGATGTTTGTCTCACCATATGTCTCCCACAGGCCGGATGGTGAGGGCGCCGGATGAGGCTGATGTGGGCCATGCCAGGGCCCCAGTGCCACAGGCCATCAGGCCAGAGCAGCAGCAGCATCAGCAGCAGCAACAGCAGCAGCAGCAGCGGCAGACACAGCTGCTGGAGGAGTGTGAGTATCATTACGTCCATGGATGCTATTGCATGCTGGGGGCAGGACCACCAACCATGATGGACACAACCAAATGGGAGGTCGTAGTTCCACTAGATGAAACACTAGTGACTCCCCACACTGGAGTACAGTGTACAGTTCCAGAAAACATACCTGCGTATGGACAGGGACTGGGTGGAGAGCGTTCACAGGAAGGCGACATGGATGGTGCATGGATTGCATCACAAGTCCTATGCAGACAGGTTGACAGAACTGAACATGTACTCCCTGGAGGGGAGGAGGCTGTGGGGATATGATGGGGACATACAAGTATTGTACAGGGGGGAACAGAGTGCAGGAAACAATATTTGTCAGCGTAAAGGATGTTCCAGGACTAGAGGGCATGGGATGCAGTTGGAGGGGGCTCGTTTAAGAGGAACATAAAGTGTTTCTTCACATAATGGGTGGTGGATGAGTGGAACACCCTGCAAGAGGATGTGGTGGGGCTGACTTGGTCACGGGATATCTGTATGTGTGGGTTCGCCATGAGGGACTTCTGGAGGTCAGGGGTGAGGGCGAACGGACTTATAGGACAAGAGAGTGATCGTACAAGGCCAAATGGCCAGACTGGGTGTCCCATAGGTCCTTATCTGCCGACACTGTCTATGTATCCATGTATGTAGGCGTGACACAGGTGACCTGCATCACAGTGCAGCATCACAACACGTCTGTGTATGCATCACAGGTGGTCCAGGCATGCACTGGGCACATAGCTGTGTAACTGGCATCGCACCACGTTGCAACATCACATGACAGCCTAGTTTGTACTGTGATTGACATGGGCAGTGTGTGTGGGCGGTGGTGTGCATAGCTGGTGCCGCCTGTTTGTGATGGCCATGTGCATGTTCACTGTGGGTGGGTGCATGCCATCAAAGGTGTGGGACATTGGGCTATGTGGCTTGCAGGTTGGGTGGTGTTCAGGGTTGTGGTCAGTCACAGCCATTGACTGTGTTCCCATTTTCCTAGGCCTCGAGGTTCTCCGGAGCATTGGGAGGGATGTCCGGAGCATGAGACAGCTGCTGCAGGACGACCAAGCCATCCTGCAGTCCATCCACAGGCATGGCCTTCGGAGGAGGCGGCATGGGATGGGCCAACAGCAGCCAGGAGACGGGCGGCCGGCAGGACCATAAATTTTTGTTACCCTTCCCACTTCTCCCATCCCTACCACCCTGCCTTCCCTCTCCAAGTTTGTAATCCCTACCCCTTGAACAACCTGACCTTGTACCCATCCCCCCCTTGTAAATAGTTCTGGTTGATTGTTTTGTACTTTACTCTTTGAGAATACATTTATATTTTGATATGAATGCTGTGTTGATCTCTGATTTGCAGCTGGCTATGGTTGTTCAGTTGCAGTGGTGTACAAGCCATCTGGGGTGGTATGGTCCTGGGTACATATGTGTGTGTGTGTGTGTGTGTGTGTGTGTGTGTGTGCGTGTGTGTGCATGGGGAGGTATCACCAGCATGGCATTGACTTTCTGTTGGTCTTGCTGTCTGCTGCCACCCACTGCTGGGTGCACAGGGTGGGTCTGGCTTGTATGCTTCTCTGCAGCACGGGTTGACGTGTGCCAGGGGGGATGCATGGTGTTTCCTGCAGTGCCAGTCACTGCACATGGGTGGTGTCTTGGGGTCACGGTGCAGGGTGTGCTGTGCGTATGGGGGGCTGATGTGCACTGTGGTTGTCAACCCCTGTGTGTGGCACTCTCCGCCTGCCAGTGGTTGTGCTGGGGTGTCATGGCTCTGCTTATGCTTGTTGGCTTGTCCCCATGGGCACGTGGATCATCCGTCCCACCCCCAGTGATGCTGTGCTAGGGGTGTGCAGGTGTGGTGTGGGTTCTGCAGTGTGTTCCTGTGCCCATGTGTGGCATGGCTGGCGGTGGGCCCCAGCCTGCCTCCCTGGATGTGCAGTTCCATTGCTCTGGGGGGGGCTGTGCTTGCGCTATGGCAGCTCTGGAATGCTCAGCTGAGCTTCCCTGGTTGCTCCATAGCGCAGCATTTTGGCTCAGCCTCTCCTACCTGGTTGCGCCATGGCGCAGTATGTGCGATATTGAGACGTTGGTTGCTTGCGCAATTTGCTGTGCTCCATGTTTGAATATCGCACCTGTTCCGCATTTGCGCAACGGGTTTGTGCTTGCTCCTGCTGTTGCGCTACTTTTGAGCGCAGTTTGAATATCTGGGCCTTTGTCTCTACATGGTGTAACAACTTGACAGTTAAATATTTAAGTAGTCTTATAGGTTCCCTGATTATGCTTACAAGATATATTTTAGACTTATTATTTAATTCTGAGAATGTACACATTCTAGAGAAATTGGCACTTTATTTAATAAAGGTAACTCGGCTTAGGCTGCTGCTAGCTTTTGGAAGACAGAAATCTTGCTTTTAGAGCAGAAAGCAGCTGACTAAAAAAGCTACAGTTTTTCTTACTAATTTAACACTTCTATCGCAGCAGGAGTCAGTGCCTGTTGGGATTAAGCAAACAGATATTTTATTAGATATAGAGGGTGTCTCATTTAGGGTAAAATAAAAAAAAGAAAGCCAGTGTGTGTTTCTGTGTTGGGGAAGGGTACTGTATCAACTTAGTTTGCTAAATCAGTAGGAGGGGAGATAAGTTAATTGGGGGTGTGGCTTAGGCAGTAGAAAAGCAGGTGACTCCAATTACAACTTCCCGCTGCTAGCTTTTGGAAGGCAGAAGTCTTGCTTTTAGAGCAGAAAGCAGCTGACTGAAAAAGCTACAGTTTTTCTTACTAATTGCTCTCCATCCCACCCTCCACCCTCCCACCCTAAGCCAGTTCTACTTTTATAGCCACTGGATTTGACTGACAACAGGTACTTCCTGTTTGGCAGTAGGAAGGGATGGATCACAGAGAAACATTAGTTTTGTGAACCCTGAAGGAAAAAAGTAGCCCCCCCCAGCTGCTGTAGGTCTGACTCTGAGCAATGAAGAAGGAGACTACCGAAGAATACAGAAAGTTGCTGTCCCAAAACAGGAAGGGTGAGAGTTGTGAGGAGAGAGTAAGCATATAGAGCAACAGGAGAGGGGACACAAAATAAGACATGATGGGAGTGGTGCAGTGCAATGGCTGTGGGGCGACAGTGTTCAGGGAGACATTCTGGAATCTGTGATGCTGCCCTATTTACAGGCACATAGGAGGGTGGCATGGGACCCCACAGGGGAAGGAAACAGCTCCTGGTGGGGGACTCAATCATTAGGGGGGTAGAAGTGGGGGAGGAAGGGGAGAGGGAGGTAAGGTGCCTGCCTGGTGCCATGGCTTGGAGGGACAGGAAGCGAATCCTCAGGATTGTGGGAGCAGCTGCATGAGGGAGGGAGCTGGATGTCATTGTCTACCTAGGGACAAATGACCTGGCTGGAAATGGGATCAGAGCAGTGCAAGAGGTGTTTGTAGAGTTGGGGAAGAGCCTTAGACAAGTAGCGCATATGGTAACTATCTTAGAGGTGCTGCCTGTCTATGGCAAGGGTGATGCTAGGGTACTCCACATCATGGCTTTCAATGAATGGTTGAAAAACTGGTGTGGAGCTCAGGGTTTTGACTTCACTGGGGACTGGGGAGCCATCTGGAGGGATGCAGGCCTGTACTGGTGCGATGGTCTGCATCTGTCCGAGGAGGGAGGGACCAGGATCCTAGGTGAGAGGTTTCTATGCTTCATTGGCAAGCATTTAAACTAGTCAAGAGGGGAGGCACTGAAAAGGAGCAGGGAAATCTCAGCCTCCCCCGACGAAACACAGTAATTAACGAGGTAAACACCAAGGTAGCTAAGTCGTTAGGGAGCAGGACAGAGGTAAATGCAAAAAAAGGCAACGGCATTAAGGACAGGGATGGGGCTAAAAGGGGTAAGGCCATCAAAAAATGGAGGGTGAGGAGTACCAATGCCCAGAGTCTGTGTAACAAGCTCCCTGAACTAGTGGCCTTGATGGAAGAGGGATTCTTGCATATTGTGGCAGTCACAGAACATGGTACACAGAGAACCGTGTCTGGGATGTCAACATACCAGGATACACAATCTACAGGAGTGATAGGGAGGGTTAAAGAGGAGGAGTAGCTCTCTATGCAATGGAAGGGATCAAGGCAACAGAACTGAAGAGTAAACAGGGAGCAGATGAGGCTTTCTTGGCCATCCTGGAGACAGGATATGGCACCACAATCCATATGGGGTTGTATACAGACCCCCATCTCAGCAGGGAGGGAATGGGCAAGGAAATGATAGAAGGCATCCTTAGAATGGCAGACAAGGAGAGATATTGTTTATGGGGGACCTGAATATGCCAGATGTTAACTGGAGCACCTTTGCTGCAGGCACATCTAAGAGCATGGTCATTCTTGATGCCCTGCAAGGGGCATGACTCAGACAGCTAGTATTGGAACCCACTCAGGAGGGAGCAATCTTAGACCTGGTACTCTCAAATGGGGACAGAGAAAGAATCTCGGATTTAGAAGTAGGTAGCCATCTGGGAACAAACGGTCACCACCAAACTGTGGTTCATGATAAACACAGCCATATAGTCAAGCCATAGAAAAGCAAGAGTACTGGACTTTAGGACGGCTGACTTTGGGAAGATGAGAGAGTACCTCAGAAAAGCAGTAGCAAACATGCAAGAAGGAGAGGTGGAGGAACAATGGGGAGTAATCAAAACAGCCATCACAGAGGCAACAAGCCTTTGTGTGAAGCAAATCAACAAAACACAACAAAGGAAAAAAAACGCTATGGTTCTCAAAAGAGGTGGCAGGAAAGGTTAAGGAGAAAAGGATAGCATCCAGGAAATGTAAGGAAACACAGAAGGAGCAGGACAGAGAACTTTATCAGTTAAAGTAGAAAAAGGTAGGGAAGGCAATCAGAATAGCAAAGGCTCAAACCGAGGAAAGGATAGCCAACTCTGTTAAGAAGGGGGATAAGACCTTTTACAGGTACATTAGGGAGCAAAGAAAGACCAAGGGAGGGATACTGAGGCTTAATAAAGGGGAGGGAATGTGGGCAGAGGGTGACAGTGAAAAAGCACGGATACTGAATGAATATTTCTGCTCAGTATTCACAAAGGAAGAGATGGGGGGAGGTACCTAAACCAAACAAGAGAAACACTCTGGAGATGGGGGTTGATACCAGTCCATTTACAGAAGAAAGGGTTCTGAAAGAACTAGTAAAACTGAAGATGGACAAAGCAATGGGTCTGATGGGATTCACCTAAGAATTCTAAAAGAACTAAGGGTAGGACTAGTGACATCAATGACTACTTTCTTTAACAAATCATGGGAGGATGAGGTGGTACCTGAGGACTGGAGAATGTGATTCCTCTTCACAAAAGCAGAAGCAGGGCAGAGGCAGGAAACTACAGACCTGTTAGTTTGACCTCAGTGGTATGGAAAATGATGGAATCACTTCTGAAGGAAAGAACTGTTGGGTACCTAGAGGCCAGTGGGGCACAGGACCCAAGGCAGCATGGATTCACAGCAGGAAGGTCATGTCAGACAAATCTAATAGATTTGTTTGACTGGGTGACCAAAGTAGCAGACCAGGGAGCGGCTGTGGGCATGGCCTACCTAGATTTTAGCAAGGCATTTGATACAGTTCCACAGAAAAGATTAACATACAACGGAGTCCACAGTGAAGAAAGGAGGGTTACTAGTGGGATACCGCAGGGTCCAGTACTGGGACTGGTCATTTTTAATGTCTTTATAAGTGACATTTCAGAGGAAGTTTAAGGAAAAGTATGTCTCTTTGCAGAGAACACAAAGATCTGCAACAGGATTAATACACAGGATAGAGTGGAAAGGAAGAGAAGGGACTTGGCAAGGTTGCAGGAATGGTCAAATGTATGGCAGCTTAGATTCAACGCAAAGAAGTGCAAGGTAATGCACCTGGGAAACAAAAACTCAGGGAAGAGTACACAATGGGGGGTGAGATACTGACAACAACAAAAATTGAAAAGAACTGGGGGTAATTATATCAGATGTCCTAAAGGTGGGCAAGCAATGTGAGAAGGCAGTAAGGAGGGCTGGGAAGATACCGGGATGCATAGGGAGAGGCATCAACAGTAGAAAACAGGAAGTTGTTATCCCTCTGTACAGTTGGTGAGACCCCATCTGGAGTACTGTGTGCAGTTCTGGAGACCCCATCTCCGCAAAGACATAGACAGGGTGGAGGCTGTCCAGAGGACGGCAACCAAAATGGTGCAGGGTCTGCACCAGAAGATATACGAAGAGAGATTAAAGGAGCTTAATATGTATACCCTTGAGGAAAGAAGGGAGATGGGGAAAAGATAGAAACTTTCAAGTACCTCAAGGGACTCAACAAAGTCCAAGAAGGTAGTATATTTTAGAAAAACAGATAGAACAAGGGGGTACAATTTGAAGACAGAGTGGGGGCAGCTCAGAGGTAATGTGAGGAAGTATTTTTTTACAGAGAGGGTTGTGGATGCATGGAACAACCTTCCTGAGGAGATTGTGGAGTCAAGAACAGTAGAGGAATTCAGGAATGCATGGGACAGACATAAGGCAGTTCTAGTGTTGGGGGGGGGGTAGGAGGAAGTAGGCTGTTGGTTAACTAGGATCTGCAGCATATCCAGTAGGTAGGAAAATGGGCAGACTAGGTGGGCCAAGCAGTCCTTATCCAAACATACGAACATACAAAATTTGCCAACAGATAAAGTCCTAGAGGTCTATCAAGTCTGCTTGAATGTGCAGCTAGCACCCCTTATTCTGCAGCTGCCCCTTCCTTTCATCCTTCCCCTTCATTGACCCTCCCCCTTGTTCTGTCCCATCCCCTTTTGAAGCAGTCCACTGTTCTACTGGATACCGCTTCTGCAGGTGTCCCTTCCCTCCCTTACTTTGAACAGCCTCTCTGTACCTGTCATGTTTATTCCTTTCATGTACTTAAAGGTTTCAATCATATCCACCCTGTTCCTCCTCTCCTCCAGTGAGTACATGTTCAACTCCCTCAACCTTCTCTCATATAAGTCCCCCAGCCCCTTGATCATCTTTGTTGCCCTGCACTGCACCCCCTCCAGTAACTTAATGTCCCTCTTCAGATACGGGTGCCAGAACTGCATGCAGTACTCCAGGTGCGGTCTAACTAATGACCTATACAGTGGCAAAATCACCTCCTCCCTCCTCGAGGATATACCCCTTACAATGCAACCCAGCATTTTGTTGGCCTTTGCAGCTGCCTTCCTACATTGTGCCGAGTTGTTCATTGACCCTGTAATGAGCACCCCCCAGATCCATCTTCTCCTCTGTCTGGGCTAGCTGCATTCCCCCCCAGCTGGTAACTCCTTCTTGAATGCAGCACCTTACGCTTTTTGGCATTAAACCCCAGTTGCCACATGTCTGGCCAGGTTTCAAGCTTTGCCAGATCATCCTGCAACCGTTGCCATCCCCCAAGGTCATCCACCACCGCTCCCATCTTGGTATCATCAGCAAACAGACTGATCTTGCTCTTGATGTCTAATGATATGTCTGCAATGAATATCCCAAACAACACTGGTCCCAACACCGAGCCCTGTGGAACGCTGCTCGTCACTACCCTTGGGTATGAGAGCTCCCCACCCACCACCACCCTCTGTTGCCTTCCCTGAAGCCAGTTCCCTACCCATCTCACCAGATTTTCACCCGCCCCTGTGCCTTCTAACTTACTTACCAGCCTCCCATGTGGCACCAAGTAGAATGCCTTACTGAAGTCCAGATACAGGACATTCACTGCATGGCCCCTGTCCAGTTGCCTAGTTACCCAGTCATAGAACTCGACCAGGTTGATTTGGCAGGGTCTGCCATGTATGAAGCCATGCTGTCTGCTGTCCTGTAGTCCTTTGGCCTCTAGGAGGGTCACCAGCCTCTCCTTCAGGATAGTCTCCATCAACTTACCCATGATGGATGTGAGGCTCACCAGTCTGTAGTTCCCTGGTTCATCCTTGGGGCCACTCTTGTGGAGGGGCACCACATGAGCCATCCTCCAGTCCTGAGGTACACACCTTGAGTGTAGTGAGGCATTAAATAGGGCTGTCAAAGGTCCCACAAGGACCTCTGGCAGCTCCTTCAGTACCCTGGGGCAGATGCCATCTTGCCCTGGCACCTTGTCCACCCTCAGTGCCTCCAAATCCTCCTGAATTCTGCCCTCCATGATCTCCCCATCTGTCACCCCTCCCCCCTGTTTCTGCCTTTCCTCCCCCCTTGGGTATCACCCTGCTCTTCTCCTTAGTAAATACCGAGCAGAAGTAATCATTTAGCACTTCTGCCTTATCCACCCTGCTTCCACCCAACCCCCCTCCTTCCTAATCCTTACTATGTGGTCCTTACAGCTCCTTTTCTCCATGATGTACCTAAAGAAGTCCTTCTCCCCCTTCTTAATGCCTTGTGCTAGCCTGAGCTCCATAGATGTCTCAGCTCCCCTTACTGCCCGTGTCACCTCCTTCAATTCCGTCAGGTACTCCTCCCTGTCCTCCCCTCTCCCTGTTTTCTTGTACCTCCTAAAGGTAGATCTTTTCCTCTTTACCTTTTCCATGACCTCCCTGCTCAACCAGCTTGGTTTCTTAGCCCTAGCCTTCTTGCTCTGGGCCTTTCAGCAGGTTTTGGTTGTCTCCACTATCCTCAGCTTTATGAGCTCCCACCTCTGGTTAGTGCCCATACTAGGTTGAATTCTGGCCAGGTACCCTTTTACCACTTCTCCCATCCTCCCAAAGTCGGCCCTCCTGAAGTCCAGTACTCTTGTACTGGATTCCACTCCTTCCTTGCCCATATCCAACGCCAGCCATACTAAGTGGTGGTCACTCCCTGACAGCGGTTCTTCCACCGTAAGTTCTCTCACAAAGTCCCCATTTGCCAGCACAAGGTCAAGGGTATTCCCTAACCTGGTTGGTTCACTGACCATTTGCAGCAGGAAGCTGTCCTGGAAGGCATCCAGCAGTACCTGCTCCCTTCTGTTCCTGGTTGTTGGGGTACTCCAGTCCACTCCTGACATGTTGAAGTCCCCCACAATCACCACACTACCCTTCTTGCAGGTTCTCCTGATCTGTCCCACTAGTTCCCTGTCTAACTCCTCCGTCTGAGAAGGTAGCCTGTACCATACATGTGATATCTCCCTCTTTTCACAGGAGGCTCCTGGTTTTTTGACTGAACTCCCTCCCTCCTGGGAGACAAAATCTCCTGCCTAAGTAAAATTCAGTTCAGAATGTCCATTCATGTTTTTTTTGCACATAAAGACACATAAAAAGTAAATTAGTGATGAACAATGTAAGTGATAACTTTGTGCAACTAGTTGGCAATTCTTTTCAGTGTGTATTCTTGACAAAATGAAATATATTAAATATTTTAAAAGCTTTTTTTCTTTGTTTTTGACGCCATCGAAGGACAAACTCATGATGTTACAGCATCTCCCTACTAACAGGCCAATCTCCCTACTAATTTGACTCAAATCTCCCTCTTAAGCAAGTTGGACATATCACATGTATGCTGTACACCACTCCCATTCTGAGAATCTTATTCTTGGAATCCTGGATTTGCATCCAAAGTGACTCCGTACTACTTTCCTTCCCTTCCTCCCTTACACACTTCAGTCCTTCCTTCACATATAGTGCCACCCCCCCCCTTCCCAGTCACCCTGTCACTAGGAAATAACCTGTACCCTGGTACAGACAGGTCCCAGTCATTGTATTGGGTGGCCCATGTTTCTGTGATGGCTGCAATGTCCACCTCTCCCTCTGCCATGAGCACCAGTAATTCTGCAGTTTTCCTCCCAAGGTTCCTAGCATTAAGGGTAATCACCTTCCACCCCCCCCCCCATCCTGCCCTCCTTTACTAGCATCTCCAATAGTACGTGCCATTTGTCCTGTGTCACTGTTATGGGGGGTAAGCTCATATGGTTTCCCAACCTGCCATCAAATTCTGTATTTCTATGTTTCTGTGTTAGGAGGAAGAAATATGCAGCATGAGCAACTGAACAGATTTTTTTTTTGTCAGAAAGTATTTTGCATTTTCATATGTAATTGTAGTTCCAGCTGTTTGTAATTTATGGAGAATATAGTCAGCGGATTTTATTTGTGATGCTGTATCATAAGTGGATCTGCATTTGTATGTCTTATGATCTATTTGTAATGGCACTTTTGTCTGCAATAAATTATTACCACTGCTAACTTAATTGCACTGGACTGACTGCAGACAGATGACTATTCCAGTTTCTCCCTTCACCATCTTTGCTCCTCTAAATTAATTATCTGCAGTACTCTTTTTGAAATACAAGGCAGAACTTTTTCTCCCTCATTGATGACTAGTCAATTATTTTCTGCCATAGAAAAATAGTTCCTTCTTTTGTGAAGTCTGACTGTTCGGACATGACCCCCCACACACACACACACACACACTGTTGACTAGATGTTTTTTTCTTTCTGCCAAGAAAGTTTCTTTTTTATGAAGCCTGACTGCACAGGCAGAATTTTTTTCCCCTTCAAATTACTTCAGTTTTTCCTTTCTGCCAAACAAAAGTTTCTTTTCTACTGGAGCAGACTCTGCAGGTGGGGCTTTTTTGTCGCCCTCACAGTAGTTCAGTTTTAATTTAATTCCAAAGAAAAGTATTTTCCTGTTTTTGAAGTCTGACTTACAGGCAGGAATTTTTTCCCTCAAGATCCCTTGCCAGTGCCAATCTTGTTGTGTGCTTTTTTATCCCTACCAAAAAAAGTATAAAACAGTCCCCAAGTGAAAGAACAGGAGCTCTGCTGTCCTTCCTATAAAAGCCGTTCATTTCATTCACAATAAAACACAGAACATGCCCAAGGAGATCCTCCCTCTCTGGCTGCCAACTGACTACTGTGGCAGATCATCAAACCCAGCCAGTCAGGAGGCACAAGCAGATCACATGTCTCTTGCATGTAGGAAAAACAATGAAGTTATCCACAGTGCTTGATTGCAAATGCAGGGCCAGGTAGTGATGACAACCCTGTGGCGATCGCGAGTCCCACCCCCAGCCAAGACAGTGGCTGTAAACAGGTTCCCTGCCCCTTCTTACATGGGCCATCTCGCAAGGTGTGGCCACTCACATTACCACTCTTTGCTGTCACCATGACAACACAGTCAAATTGCACACTGCGGTCAAGGCTCAGCATTTCCAGACAAAAATGCAGAAAGGCAAACTACATTTCCAGCAGTCTTTCTGCATTGCCACAGAAACATGGAAAGACTATATTTTGATCCCTGCTTGTTAAAGATTTTTTTTAGACTCTATTTATTCACTCTGGTGGACCAGGGCATCTCTCGGAAGTGCCCATTCAACCGTCATGTCTATTCTCCTGCCTGAGACCTCCCTCCTCCGGTACCCTCTTCTAGCACTTTCTAGTACCCTGGATTACCACATGGGGAGGGCCCACCTCACCTAGCTGGTGGGACTTTCTATAATTAGAGGGTCGAGGGTCTTGGGGGACCGTTGGAGGGATGGTCCAGTAATGGGGATGTGGGCTAGGTTCCTGGAGCCTTCGTTACCTCCCTGGTCCTCCGCGGTATTTTGTGTTATGGTTCCCCACTAGAGCGTGGTCATGCAATGATGTGCTGGCACTAATGTGCTAATGTCCACTGCCACTGCACCCCTAGTCACTACACCGCATGTTCCTTACACTGACCCCGATCTCCATCAGGGGATGCTAAGGAGCAGTGCTTGGCCCAGATCAAACCCCTCCCCCCGGAAAGGAGAACAGTCCTCTGGACACTCAATGCCTTCCCTCCCCTGCTGACCCCTGGCAGCCCAAGTTCATTCCCAAACCTAGGCCACCAGCGTGGCCCGAGGTGTGGCTTCCAGCTCTTGAACCCTCAGCAACACAGGGCTGGTCCTTGTTACAGATTTTAAACATATTAACTTTTCTTCAATGTACAGTGAAGCCCGCCAGGATGAAGTTCACTGTCACAGGTTTACTGCATGACAAAAAGGATGAACTCCTATTGAAATTGTATTGTTTGTTGCAGTAATGCTACTGCAGAATGCTGTGCTTCATCCTGGTGGGCTTCACTGTAATACAGATATACTAGTTTCCTTATAATTCTTTTTGTATTCTCCAATATTTTTAATATTGAACTGTACTGTTTGTCATGTTGTATTTTCAATTTTGTAACCTCCCAGGTCCTGCCTGAAAATAGGCAGGATTGTTGCCTAGTGCACTTACCCGGTTACCAAAAGCAAGCAAATAAATAAATAAATAAATAAATAAATAATGAACTCACTCAAACCAAACGAGAACCCTTTTCAAGTGATCTAAAATGGCAATCAAATGAACCTGCATAACAGCACATCCTGCACAGTAATTCATTTATTTATATTCTCGTAAGACTGTTAGAAAACCTTGTGGGTTTTATTTTAACTCAAAGACAAACAGTGCCAATGTTGACACACAATATCAGATATGGAATGGGACGTGGAGAAGAGCAAATGTACTGGGAATGGTATTTGTTTTTTAAATCAAGGCATTTATTCTCCTTTCACTGGACAGACTTCATCGTCCCTGCACTCTCACTCCCATCACCCACCTTAGCTGGGACTAAGCTGGGTCTGTGAGTTCCTCATGGATTTCACCCATGGCAGGACTGAGGGAGACTGTCCCCCATCAGAACACAGTCTGGATCTGGAGCTGCGGCCTGTAGTGGGCGAGGAATTCCCCTAGCTAGTCAGGGTTTTCCTCTGACATTATCTCCCCTGGGCTGCCAGTGTACAATGAAGCACTGCACATGCCTGTCTCCATACACACACATGTATCAGTATTGAGCACAGCCCTTTCCTTAACCTGTGCAGGCCCACTGTGCTATCACCTGGCTTCTGACAGCTAGCAGCCTATGAGCTGGATGCTAAACTCCCCCTCCTTGAGAGTGGAGATGTGTCCCCTAGACGCTCAATCCTCTCACCCCTAGCCAACCCCTAGGTTGGATTCACTCCAGACCCATGGTCACCAGCTTAACAGGCAGTAAGACTACTGTCATACCAGTGGGAAGGGACCAAAATGGTACTTTTAGTTATAGATTGGTGACTGGGAGAGTCACACTGAGCCTAGGATAATTTCAGCTGCCAACGGCGGGGGGTGGGGTTTACAGAGGGCATGGGACAAAAAGTCAAACAATACACAATGGCAGCAAGCAACAGCAAGTTTATTTATTTAGTTTTTGTTGAACAGGTAAGTGCACTAGACAAATCCTGCCTATTTTCAGGCATGACCCGGGGAAGGGGGATACAGATGAATGCTAACTGACCTTGAACCAGATTAAGCTGTTGGTGGTATTTTTAGTGAATGAGGGAAATTTGGCCAGGACACCAGGGAAATTCCCCTACTTGTCAGAGGGGGAACCTCTGTCCAAGATGGCGGACGCACCCTTGCCTTCTCAGGAGGGAGCTATGGAGGTGGGAGATTTGGTCTCTGCTCCTACCTCTGATCAAATGGAGACCACAATGCCAACAACTGATGTTTTGCCTGTTGCTGTTCCTACTTCAACTTTAAGTTTTGCTGCTCATACTAAGGATGCTATACATAGCCCTTTGCTTACTTCATATGGAACTGACTTGTGTGCCTACAGTCGACTTACTGGAGGATTTTACTTCATCTGATTCTGAAAACCACTGTTTAACAGCACAAGAGACCTGGGAGCGTTTTGCAACGGCAAAGCACCATTTTGCTAGTGCAAAACTGAAAATGCACAGAGATATGTAACGCCTAAGAGCCGACAGCATACATGCATCTTCCACTCGGGTGGAAGCTCTTGAAGATTTACCTGACTTGTCTCCTTTACTGCCTGTTGCTGTGACAGGCTCTGACCCGACCAGTGCGCCGGTAGTGAAGCTCCAACGTCTGCTCCCCTGCCGCCTGCAGTACAAACAGATTTGGTTTCCTTTTTCACAACCTGCTTCCATTGCATCACAGAGTTCCTCATTACATGCAGACTTATCTACAGTGAATGCTCCCCTGCTGCCTGCAGTACAAACAGATTTGATTTCTTTTTCACTACCTGCTTCTATTTCATCGCAGAGCTCCCTACATGTACAAGAATCATCTACAGTAAATATTAACAAAGCGCCTACCTGGACTGTTGAATCGGTTCTGAGAGGTGCTGGCTCGGTTCCGGGTACTGTCCCAGGAAGTTGGAAGTCTGGTCCTTTTCCAATTCGGTTCCCCCGCCCTGAAGATTTTCCAGAGCTACAGAGCAAGATAGGTGCTTCAAAAGTCACTACTGACCCCTTGTGTCTCCCTCATGAACTGGAACTTACACAGAACCCTGTGTTGGATTATCTGAAGGGTTCTCCATCTCAGGCTTCTCTTTCTACTACTATAGAGGCTCTGGCTCCCCCACCACCATAGCCCCCCCCCAAAAAAAATATCGGGACCAAGCCGTTCATATTCTTCATTCTTTAAATTTCCAGTCCAGGCTGCTAAGAGACACAACGCTGATTGCTTGGCATACCGGGGGGGGGGGTTACCTGAGCCACCTGATCGGGTCTATGTGGCATGACGCTTCTGAAGGATTCTTTAAAATGCTTTCCCATGAAATATATGCGTTAATTCATATCTCTGGTGAAACCACGTTTGACATTAGTTTCCAAACATCTAGGGGGCAGGAGCATTTTTGGTCAAAGTATAATTCTCTGCGGACTACTGCATTATGGACCCCATTTCAGGCTATTCCTCTTTCTAAACCTACTTTTAAGACGATCACTATTCTGTTTTGTAATGAGGAAGTTGAGGTGGAGGATGTTGTGTATTGGCTGAAACAGAGTTGTGACGTTCAGGGACAGCCTGAAGCCATTTTGGATACTGAGAACATTTGGACTGGGGGCTGGAAGTTTAAAGTCTTGTTACGATCTAATGATTCTAGGGTTGTACATCTGCCTAACTCTTTTTTCATAGGCCGAGATAGTGGGGGTCTTGTTCTACCTGGGCCAGCCGAAGGCTTGCTATTGGTGTGGTGACCCTGCACATCTTAGAAATGTATGTGATAAAATGAAATGCAACGTCTGTGGGGAATTGAGCCACATAGGGGCACACTGTTTGAATGAATGTAGATGTAACCTATGTGACGAACAGCGGCACACCTTTCAGAATTGTAAATGGGCTGCGCATAACCAGGAATTTCACGATGGTGGAGTGGACCAGTGCTTTGTTATTACACAGGCGCAGAAGGCCTGTCTCCGGACCACCTTGGCTGTACCTCCCCCTAAGGCAGCCCAGCCCTTACTGCAGGCTTCAGTGCCTGTTGTATCCTCTGAGGTCGTACCTCAGATAGTTCCCTTCACAGATGACCCTGTGCTTGAGATTTCTCCTGTCCCTGATCCTGCCCAGTCTAATTTTCCTGTTCAGGACCCGGTCCCAGGTCCAAGTACTATCCCCCCCCTCCCGAGTGCTTACAAGTGTCATACGTAGAAGGTCACTGAGAAATAACCCTCGGGTCGCACCATCTCCTGTGAGTGGTCTGGACCCCCCAGTTCCCTTATCTAATTCTTTTGAACTTCTCCAACCCCTTTCTGATGACGCTGGAGGTGAGTCGGACTCTTTCTCCATAGCTTCATCTCTCCCTGACGGTACCACTGAATCTGTGTTGCAACTTGGCACTGGCCTTTCTCAGAAGCAAAAGGCCAGAGTAAAACTTAAAGGGAAGAAGGTGGTTGGGAAAAGGAAATTGTAAAATGTATTTTTTTGTCTGTTTTCCTTTTTTTTTGTTGCTATATTTCACTTTGTTTGCCATAATACTAATGTAAATAGTATGAAGCGTATGGCTAAAAGGAGATTGATTTTTTCCTTTCTACGGCTTTTGCCTTTGGGTTTAATTTTATTACAGGGTACAAGACTTCATACTACACATGAGATCCGACAAACACAACAGGACTGGTTACTGGGTCCTTCTTTTTGGTCAAATGGTCAGGACTCTTGTTCGGGACTGGAAATTTTAATTAATATCCCAGACTTCCGTTTGCTAAAATTGTTTGATGTAGCCCCTGGTAGGATGCTTATTATAGATTTTGTCATTGGGTCCTGTCCTTACCGGGTGATAAACATTTATGCCCCTCAAATCAAAACTGAACGCATAGCTTTATTTACTTTGCTTCATCCTTATTTGCATACTTCCTTTCAGGTATTGTTTGCTGGCGACTTTAATTGTGGCCTGAGTCTTCAAGATAAGAGCTCCTTTGCTGCTACAAAGAAACTGTTTTGTGATTCCCACGAATTGGGTAAATTTGTTCGAGTCACCCACTTAATGGACTCCTATCTCTCCCTTTACTGCACAACACACCCCTACCTTCCAAAAGGGTAAATTAGCCACACGTATTGATTACGTGTTTTTCTCTCCTACAGTACCAATTATTTCTGCCAAAGTTCAAGCGGTTGAGTTTTCTGATCATAAGCTACTTTCTGTTGGTTTTGGTTCTGTTGTCTCTTCCTGTAAAGTTCCAGGTATTTGGAAATTCAACACATCTTTGTTGCAGATTCCGATGTTTATGCAGTCTCTCTCCTGTCCTTCATACAAGCCCTTAAATCTGTTTTTATTTGTTGTGAAGATCCTGTTCAGTGGTGGTTAGACACAAAACATGATCTGGTCACTTTTTTAAAAACTTACAGTTGTTTAAAATGTAGGAGGGAATACTTAGACTATATGCAGAAGAGGGTACATTTTCAGTCATTATTAACAATAGCGTACACCACGGTGCAAGACCTTACTCAACAAATAAAAGTCCTACAGAATGATATGTTGACTTTCCAGTTACGGCAATCACAACAACTTTATTACCAACATAAATTCTGTACTGTTGGAACATGTGATGTTATTTGTCCTTTTGAATCTAGTTCCCGTCAGACCGCCCAAAGAAATATGACGTGTCTTCTAAATTCAGAAGGGACCTTATGTTCCTCACAAACTGAGATATGTCATATTGTAACAAAGTATACTACAGCCCTTTTTTCTCCCGTCCCTGCTGTGGCTGGTAATAGTGCGACTTTGTATAGTGGCCTTGATATCCCAGCTCCCTCACAGCTATGTCAGGACCAGGCTTGTTCTCCTATCACGGAGCAGGATTTGACATTGGCTATTTCTTCATTACCTGTACAGAGAACTCCTGGTCCGTTAGGTCTCCCTGCTGGCGTATGTAAAGGTGCTGGTGACCATTTAGCCCCAGAACTTACATCTGTTTAACTCTCTGTTAACATGTGAATCTCTCCTTTGGAATTTACTAAGGGTACTTTGATTTACATTTATAAACAGAAAGGTGATATCCATTCTCTAGAGAATTGGCGACCTTTATGTATGTTGAACACCGACTTTAAGCTCTTAACGAAAATTATTGTGAAGTGTTTGGTGAGGATAGCAAAGGTGGTTTTGCATCCCGCCCAATCCTGTTCTGTGCCTCAAAAGAGAATTTCTGATCATTTGATCCTCTTACAAGAATTATTTTCTCATGGCTATGCAGGTCTGGCTTTGGGACTTGTCTCCATAGATCAGAAGGCTTCTTTTGATTCGGTTAGGCATGATTTTTTATGGGAAGCAGTTCATTTTCTGCATGTACCTGATGTTATGGTATGCTGGATCTGTGCTTTCTATAGAACGACTACTGTAGTGCCTGTAGTGAATGGTTGGATAGGACCCATTCCCCATAAAAAGGGGGGTTTATTAGAGCTGTCCTTTAAGCCCATTGTTATATATATTTTTTCTTGATGTTTTGCTCTGTTGGTTGAATACTAATTCTCAGATTCAGTCTATTTCTAGTTGTGCCTTATGCTTGCCTTATAAGGCGATCGCATATGCAGATGATGCTTGTTTTCTTCTAGCTGATGCAGCCCAGTGGTTCATTCTCTCCATGAGTGCTCTATTTTTGGAAACTTCTCTGGTGCTGTTTTAAATTACACTAAAAGTCTGGTTATTTGGGTCGGTTCAGTAACCTCCCCCTCAGACCGTATTGGCCCGTTACGTTTAGTTGAGGGCCTACTATTTCGAATTTTTTGATTTTTGGGACACAGGACTCAGATTTTTTTAACTGGAATGTTAAACTGCAACAATGTAAACTTCAGGTGGCCTCCTGGAACCGGGGGGCAGATAGGGAAAAAGAAACGTGTTTTCTTAATTAAAAACTATTTGATCTCTACTTTCCTTTTTCTGAGTTATGTATTCCCTATTCTACGACAGCTAGAAACTGCAGTCTTTAGCCTGTTTTTTCAGGCTCTTTGGGGTAGTAGGTTAAACCTGATATAGCGGAATATCACTTATTTACCTATCTCTGAGGGTGGCGTTTGTATGGTTAACCCTTTGTTATTTTTTTCTTGTATTTTTTTCACTGTAAACCTTAGGCCTTTATTAATTCATGCCCAAAGGGGGTGGGAACCTTGGTTTTATGACTCTTGCAGGATTTGGTTTCATCAATGGGAAGCTAATTCCTTAACTGTGTTAAGACAAACTGTTGGTATGCCAACTTACGTAAAACATAAGCTTTTTACATCTCAAACAATGGAAGGTGTCTGTTCAGATGTTATTAAATCATTCACATAAAGTTTTATATAAGAATTTACTCCTGACGGTTTGTGCTGTATCAATACCCTTTGATAAGTGTGCTGGTCAACACCTCCCTTCCCTTTTGTTATTGTGGAAATGTAAGAGGGTTCCAGCCAAAATGTGGGATTTTCATTGTCTTTCATGCCATGAAAAGATTAATGTAAAATCAAATCATAAACATAAGCAGTCCCAAGATAGAATGTGTTCTCGCTTATTATGTATTACAGAACTTGAAACTATCCCTCATTTATTTTTTGACTGTTCCTTTATCAAAAATTGGTGGTCCTTTTTGGCACAGGCATGGGATACCCCCTTGCTTCAGTCGGTTACTTATTTGAATCTTGTATACGGGGTTTTTTCTCCCTGTGGTCAAAATGGCACCAGGACACTTTTAAACCTTGTTTGTGTCTGCATTAAATGGAATATTTGATGGAAAGTGCTTGCATGTTTACTTTACAGCAAAAGGACTGCTCCTATTTGGAGCTTGAAAAAAAGATTGTACAAGATTTAAAAGAAATTTATGAGCATGAACATACTCTATACTCAGATATGACACTTACTTTTGGAACTTTGGAAAGCTCTTCCTTGGATCACTGACTCTGATTTTGCAGTTACCTGAATGATTATATAATACTTATCCTGTTTTTCCTTTGTTTTGTATTATGCTTTGTGTACTATTGTACGATTTTTGTCTCAATAAAATTTTCTCCATACTCTTTTTGATAAATGCCATGGGATCTTTAACATCCACCTGAACTACCACCAATCCAGGCAGATGGGACCTCGGTTTAACATCTCATCCAAAAGACAGCACCCCCTCTTATGCTGCACTACAGTGTCAGTACTGGGATATTAACTTAAGTACCAGATGTGGGAACTGAACCCACAGCCCTCTGATCTCCCACCCTCAGAGGCAAGTGTGCTACCTACTGAGCCACTGACACTAGTTATTAGATTAACACAGATTAACACAGTATACAAGTTATTAGATTAACACAGCAAATAACATGAAGGAGCAGACATATAAAACCAACTAGGCAGCAATATTACCCCAAAACATACCAAAATCAAATATACAATAACTACATGTGATATACAATGAGCATATGTAAAATTAAAATAGAATAATGTATGGGAGGCCATGTATGAGATATTTTTCATGCCCGAGGTTTTCAATGACCTTGTGGTCATCACAAACCGAGAGTGCATAAAACGAATGAATTGACCCTGCCCCAGTATTTTATTTTGCATAGCAGCTGTTTTTTTCATAGAAAAACAAACGAAAAACAAGTGTTACAAATCACATTTATGGTCCAAAAACATGTCTGTGAGCAACTGATGAGTGGAGTGGTGGTGGGTAATTGATAGGCGTACATTTAGTATTAAATATGTGGGGGACAGGGAGTAGGAGAAGGAGAACAAACAAATGCCAGCAGACACTTTTTCCAACATTTCAGAAATCCCGTTAGTGACACCTATGACATCACAACTGTGTATAATGGGATCTGTGATGTCAAACCTGTGCATGATGATAATCTAAAACTTCTGAAAACCGGATAGAGACACATCAAAAGTTATTATTGTAACCCTCCCAAGGATGAGGCTTGCACTAGTTTGTCTCCTGGCCATTTGTTCTGCCAGTCCCAGTCCCGATTGTGCCTCTTTTATGCTCCAGCTGCCCCCGGTTCAGAAACATATTTGGGGGACCAGAGAAGCATGGGGAAAAATGAAACCGCTGGTCTGATGGTTGCGAATGCTGCACTACCTGTGCATGCGTTCACACAGGACTGCCAGCTTGAATCCTGAAGGACTGCTTCGGTGCTCAGTGTGCAAGCTGCTCTGGCAGCTCATGGGCATTTCTCCAAGTGTTATCTGGCCCTGAGGACATCTGTAGCAGTAGGGAGTCCAGGGACACACTTGGGGGGAGTTCACAAATAAAAATTAGCCCTCTTAAGGGCTATTACAATAAAGCGCATGGCACCTTTAAGAGCAGTTGAGGCTGCTACACGTGTTTTATAGCTCTGTCTGGCACCTGGGGGGGGGCAGCACTATATGTTAGCAACAGACAGGGTACAACTTTGACATACCCCTCTCTGCCACCTGACAAAAGGGCAGAGAGGCAGCTTTTGGGCACTGGGGTATTTATTTATTAAAAGTGTTTTGTTTGGCTGCAAAAGGAACTCAGAGTTGGGACTGTGTGTCCACTGTTTTTGCAGCTGCTTTATTTGTCACCCCTGACCCCTGTAGCAGCCAATGGGAATTCAAGGAGCCTGAGGACTTCCAGCCATTGCTTCTGGGTAAGGGGGGTGAATAGTGTTCTTGGCACCCAAACAAGCAACCAATCAGGTGTTGAGTAGACTTAATAATAATAATTTGTATTTATATGGCGCCTTTCAATTATCAAGGCACCGTACTTGTATAACAGTTAAAACAGTTAAAAATCATTGAAAAAAAATGCATATTGATTTTTAAAGATGGACAGCTGTGGCAACCAATTGGAAGCTGCTATTCTTTCTTCATACCCCAGGGACAGTTACACCATGGGGAAGTCTGACTAAAGTTCTCTGTGAGTCAGGAAGGCTTGGATTGTGTCAGAGGAAACGTATTGGAAGTCGGCCTAAGGCTTCCACAGTATGACAGGGAACAGCTGTCTCTTGATTTGGACCTTCTTATACAAAACTACTGTTGTAACAGTTCTTTCTATTATATTTTCTATCCTATTCTTTTCTAGTTCAGACGGCTGGCCACCTCTGGGTGCCCCCCCCCATCTCTTACTTAGCTATCTCCTCTGTTATTTCCAGATTTCTAGGTCCTAGGAAAGGAAGGTCAATTTAGTGACTGTGAGCTATGTAGCTTTATGTTTATTTTGAGTAAGCAGGAATAAATAAATAACCCTACAGAGGTTTACAAGAATATGCCAAAGTGTTAAAATTGAAGAATAAAGAAAACTTTAATAATGAAAGGTCAGATTAGTGACCTGGAGCATTGAATATGTATAAAACCCTGATAAAGGTTTACTGGGTCAATGTCAACTCGCTCCCGTCAATACGCGCTGAGACAGTTCGCTCCCGACAACTCTTATACCGTCAATTAACTCCGTACTATACACTCCGTGTATTTTCGCTTCCAGCTGCCTCTGGGACGAATAACAATTTTTTTTTCAAAACTTCAAAACCATAATGTAGTGTTAAAGAGTAGGTTTGTAATTAGTGACAGCTTTAATTTTCAGCTGACAGCAAACTTTTCAGACTTCGTATCACAGCCATTGCTACAGATCATTGCTAGTGTATCTCAGTGTAGGTTTCTGTGCTGAAGAAATAAGCTATACTAATTACCTCTGATAGTGTATGTCTGTGTAGATTGCTTTTCAATTCAATTTAATTTGCGATAGCACACTGAACATCTTGCTCCTGTGTTTTTTGCCTCCCTCTCGGTTCTGTAACCATGGTTGCTGTTAATTACTGCTGTCAGTCACTGTCAATTTGTAATCAAGTTTATTTAAAAACAATGGTATCAGAAGAGAACTCAATGCTAACACTTGAAAATGGAAGGGAGGTTCATCCTGTCAGAACGCAACAAGCAAAAGCTTGTAGATGGACAGAATTATATTTACACACACCACAAACATGGGCACAATGGAAAATCTATTTGGCAATGTGAACTTGCAGTGAAAAAGTCAAAGTGTTGCAAATCAAGGGTGCACACTGTAAGTTATGACAATCCTAGTATTATTGCAGCTTTCAGCCAGCACTCACGAGATGCTCCTGACCCTGCAGCTGTAGAACAAGCAGAAGCAGTAAATCTCAGAAAAAGAGCTGCAACTCTCAAGATACTACTGCGCAAGTATTACTCCACTCAAAACAAAGTATTTCACTGGCAGCACAGGGGTGCATGGTAGATAAAAACATGAAACGCACTATTCAGCGAGTAAGGGTGCATGGTGCACCTCCAGATCCACGAAATTTATGTGAGCTATCATTGCCTGACTACTATATCATACTCACAACTTCTCAAGGCATCCAAGTTCATTTTTTGTTGCTCGATAGTGGCCCTGGGGCAGATTGAATACTAGTCTTTGGAACGGAGGCAAACTTACAGTACCTAGAGCACTGTAGCAATTGGTTTGCTGATGGAACATTTAGCATTGCTCCACCACTGTTTTACCAAATATTTATCATATTCGGGGAGCGATTTGGAAATGTGCAACCAGCAGTGTATGCTCTATTGCCAGGAAAAAAGAGAGAGCATTATGAGCGAGTGCTAACTGCTATAATAAAAATAAATTCACATCTGGATCCATTAGTAATTATGACTGACTTCGAGAAGGCCACCATTCAAGCATTTAAAAATGTTTTCCCACAAGCACATCGAGTGGGGTGCTTTTTTCACTTTGCACAGTGTAATTATCGGAAAATACAGTTGGAGGGACTGGGAATTAGGTACTCGCAGGACACAGAATTCAGCCTTAAATGCAGATATCTACCCACCCTTGCTTTTTACACCCCAGACCAGGTTGTCGCCAGATTTGAGGACATCATTGAAGAAGGGCTCAATATTTTTCCTCGTGAACTAGAGTCCATTATTGACTACTTCGAGGACACTTGGATTGGGCGTAGAAAGAGACGTGGCACAGGTAGAAGGCAACCACAGTATGCCATCACTCTGTGGAACCATAGTGACAGTGTGGCAGAAAACGTCAAAACAAATAATGCAGTGGAAGCTTTCCATAGAGGGATGCAGTCAATTCTGTGAATGTCTCATCCCTCAATATGGAAATTCATAGATGGATTAAAGGGCATTCAACAAAAGAGAGAAGCAGAAATAGAGCAGCTGATTGCTGGCAATTCCAGAAATGCTCCAAAAAGACAGTACAAGGACAGTGCTGTCAGATTGGAAAAGGTCCTTGAAAAATTTGAAGAGCGGTCTACAGATATACTGGAAGGCTCTCAATATCCCTGAAAAAACAAAGTGATCTACTGCAGCGATGAGACAGAGGTAGGAATCAGCTCATGTTATCATTCTTTATCACTGCTGTTGCTGCAAATGATTCTGGGAGGGGTGCAGTGCTTGTAATTCTAATTGTAAATTCTAATTCTAAAAGTGAGTTTACATTGGAGCAAATTGTGGGGGAAGGGGTCAGTTTGCGAAGAGTTGTAAATTGAATTGTCTCAGGTCTGTTGCAAATGCTTCAAGTAATGACTTCGAGTTAGACAATCGGGAGTGAGTTTATATCGGGAGCTAATTGACATCGGGAGTGAGTTGACAAGAGCGCATTGTCGGGAGCGAGTTGTCGCAGCGCGTATTGTCGGGAGCAAATTGATGCGTTCCCAGGTTTACTGAATCATATTGAACGTTGTAAAAATGGGTTACTTCCCTTTGGGTAGGGAGAAATATTTGACTCCTGTTGGTAGAGGCGATGACTAAAACTCAGAAAATGGAGCATGTCCCCAAAGAGTGTTTTGCCTGTTTAATGTGTTTCATTTAAACACTGCTCCGTATCCCAGAAATGTTATACTATTGAGCACTTGTGTGGCACTGCTCTTTATTGCTTGGCAGGCGTGCTGCCGAAACGCATACAGTAATAGCCCATACATTTCCTGGTAGCCAGCAACTGCAATTGCATTTCACTCCTGAAGCTCCTGAAGCAAGGTGCACTCACCGGCATGAGAGACAGGCATGGTGGTGAGATTAGGGTACCTCTCCCTGCTCATCTGCGTGCGCTACTCTCAACTTTTGCCTCCGAGAACACACCTGACACTCCTGTAACAATTTTACCCCTCTGAGAACGTTGTTATAGCTTACATAAACCTGTGCTAAATTATTAGGAGTCGCCCTTTCTCAATTAATTATTCAATATTAATGACCCTAGGTTTTATAGCACTATTGAAAGCAGAGCCTGTATTTCAGGGCCTAGATAAAAGCTCATCAGTATTGTCTGACACATATGTTTTCTATTGCTGCAAGACTGAGCCTTTGTTGTGTCTCCTATGCTGTTGTCAGGCAAAAGTGACCCTGTCTATAGGGCGGTGGTGGCCTCTAGTGCCCAATTTTGTATTGGGCTTGTTGTCAATCAGGACAGGCTTGAAGCAGTAGGATTTTATCTTAGCCTACATTTACTTTTATGTGCATTTTATGGTAAAACAGCAATATCCCAAAGTAACTGGAAGCATCGTTACATTGTATAACTTAAAATGAGCTTGATTTAGAATGTTTTATATCTTGATGATGCTGGAAGCACATGACCGGTTGGGTGGGTATAAAGGTATAATCTGCACTGCTTGGAGTTAGATAGAGTCAGTGCTTCCTGGCCTGGGTAGGCAAAGGACTGAGGGGAATCCTAACACCCTTGATGGAAACTGAATGTTAAAGTTTGCCATGGCTGTGAAGCTTGTTATAATTTTCTGTTTATGTCTTCTTTATTTTGCTACGGTTGAAGCTTATTTTTATTTTTGTTTATGAAATAAATAAACATTCTGCCATGTCAATGGTGCGTTAAACTTCAGTTCTGGTTGTGTGTGTGTCCATCTGTTATCCCACACCCTATTACACAAAGCCAAACTAAAGGAGACTTGCCAAGATGCTTTCTGCCTTCTGAAAAGTCAGAGCAGAAGTTTGAATGTTTGCAACTGAAGCACTGCAGCATCCTGAGAAAAGTCCTCAGCTTGTGAGGAAGGTTGGACTGTGTGCCTTTTAAGAGCCTGGAGGTCTCTTGGGTTCAAGCAGCCAGAATCAGGAGGCACCTGCAGAAAGTTCCCATTGTCTGGGGAAAGCCAGTTTGAATTGAGAAAGCTGTTTTATTAGTGGTTTGGAGCTGCAGTTTAGAGACTGCCTAAAGACTGTTGCTACTTTTAGCCCTTGGAGGCATGCTGATTATTTCCAGAGCTCCAGGACACAAGCACGAGCCAGCGCTTGGCGTGAAAGACAGGCTGAAAGGCTGAACGTTAGCTCCAGACCACTATTGGCATATTTTAAGTGATATTACTCTCAATTAATGTTTAAATAGTGACCGGTATGGCTGATCTGATCAGCGGAAGCAAGAGCTTCATATCAATACAAAAATTTCAGTGGGAAGAACATTGTTCAGCTCTTAAAAAGTATAAGTAAAATTTGTGTCTCAGCTCTCAGGACCCTCCGTCGCGATGCGGGCTGTTAACGCCCGGATGCAAGATCCAAGAAAAAACTTCAAACAAAGCAGAAGTGTCCATTGAATAGAATTCTGGTCTGACTCCATCGATTCTACAAGACTCGGAGGTTAGCTAGCATATTGCTGGAGGGTTCCCAGGGAGTGAAGCTGCCTCCCTTAACTTTAGTGCACTGTCTAAACTCACTTCTTCTAAAACAGGTATTATATCACTCTCCTGAGAGATTACACAATCCTCACTGAATTGTTTGGTGTGCTTGTGCTATGATGCAGCAGGGTTATTTTAGACAGAATTGCTACAGATGAATGCATTCTCATTTTGTGAAAGGACTCCATGAAGGTACACTAGTGTCTCCCCTCCTCCCCAACTGTGCTTCTCTTGGTTGTGAGTAACTCCAGTGCTCTGATTTGAAGTCTAAGCTGATATGTAAGGTTCAGGTTATGCTCTACATACTAAGTGTTGATAATTTAAATAGCGTCTGAAGGCTTTACTGCAGAATAAGGTAACCGAGAATCAGTCAGTATAAGATACTGCCGAACAACTGGGCCTCATTTGGACATTGTCTGACTGGAGCTATACCATCTCTATACCATCTCTATACCATATCTTTGTGCCTGAATAGGCTGTTGTTATAGAGGTGGGTGGATCACTATGGCCCACAATGCTCTTACTAAATAGAGGCTGTATGCTTTCAAGTGACACTAAATTTGTATTGTCAGCACTGCTGTATATGTTTCCTGTACCCTGCCACTCCTTTATTGTGTTATGTGATCATCTTTTTTATTTTAGTCTTTGGTAACCAGGTAAGGCCCACTAGGCACAAGTGCCTGTTTTCAGGGGTGACCTGGGAGCACTGGGCGGTTAAGTGACTTGCTCAGAGTCACACAGTATGCAAGTGGAGGTTGTGAGACTCAAACTCGGGTCTGGTCTGCTGGATGTATCAAGCTCATCCACACCTCGTTCCTCTAACCTCTAGGCTATACTGCCAGCCCAGGGCATCTTTCACTCTTTTCTCCTACCCTTTTCCCCTTTTTTTCTTTTTTTTCCTTTTTCTGACACTCTATCTTATTCATTTATTTAAATGTTTCACCAGGAGGGCACACTGAACAACAAGTTGCTCATCTCACGGTGCGACCTGGGGGGGAGGGGTTACATAGGGTTGTGAAGGATGATCAGTTACAATAGCATGTGGGTAGTACAAACAATACAACATTGTAAGATTGTGCAACTGTTGGAACACAAGGTATTGTACAATAAACAGTAGTGGAACATTGGGTAAATTACAATACATGTCCAAAATCATACAAAAGAACATATGAACGTACTAAACAGTAATAATGCGATAGAACCATTTATAGTGCATGAGTGTACCAGGAGCAGGCTCAAGGTAGTATGCAAGTGCTGTTGGAGTAAAAAGGATGGGGTTAGGTTGTGCACACGGGTGACCCAGAAGGGCAGGTGGGGAAGAGAGGGGGAGAGACAGGAACTGACTATGAGGAGAAGAGTTAGCCATTTCCTGATTTCTCCTTCAGGAAGTTGAGAATCTTGCCGGGGGGGGGGTCTTGATAGGAAGGCAGAAACTGGGGATAAGTAGTAAGGTGGGTTAAAGCAGGAACAGCTGAGGGGAAGGTAATTGTGTAGGGCAGAGGTAAGGGAGTAGTTGGAGGAGGAGTGTCATATTTCAGGGGGGAGGGAATTCCAGATTTTAGGGAAACGATGGGCGAAACCAGTCTGACCTATGAATGTGGAGAGGCTCTATAAAAAGGGACTTCATCTTGAAGCATGAAGCTTGTGTGATCACCCTGTACAAAATATATATTAGACCACACTTGGACTATGCAGCATCCTTTTGGATCCCCACTTGTCAAAAGACAAAATCCTATTAGACAGTGTCCAAAGAAAAGTAACGAAGATTATTCCTTGGGCTAAAAACCTAAGTTCCATGTGCTTACGCAACTGGGTAAGATATGTGATAATGCTTGAGTAACTTGATTACTTTTGTGGCTTTCCACCTCTCTATCCTTGGGATATACCACCCTGTAGGGGTATGACGCAAGGAACCCTAGAGGAGGGTCCCTTCCTACAGGTGCCGGAAATGAATGTGTTGGCTAAAGGTAGGTTAGGAAGAAGCCCACGGGTAAGAGAGACAAGCCACTGGAGGAGGAGGGGTGGATGGTGGGCAATGAAAATAAATCCTTGGATAGTCCAGGATGATTGATGTTTTGAGGTCGATGGAGGAGTGACACTGTTGATCTGCCCATTGAACCTCGGGCTTAAAGCCTTCCCATTCAATGTGCTTACACAACTGGATAAGATATGTGATAATGCTTGAGTAACTTGATTACTTTTGTGGCTTTCTCGTCTCCCTATCTGTGGAATATACCACCCTGTAGGGGTACGACACAAGGAACCCTAGAGGAGGGTCCCCCCACAGGTGCCAGAAATGAATGTGTCAGCTAAAGGTAGGTTAGGAAGAAGCCCAAAAAGAATACCTAAAGATGTCAAGTATCGAAGAGGTGAGGATGATGGACGAATTCTATGGAGAGAAGGGCTAACTTCCTAAGGAGAGAGGGGAAAGCCAAGCCACTACCTGCTTCCATCCAACAGCGGAACTTAACCAACGAGAAGAAAATCACTAACTCTAACTAATATTATGACCATTGGCACAGAGAAGAGGGAAAAAAACCCTTTGAGGAGGAAACCTCTGGGGATCCAAGGCCTAGGTTGCCTTCCCTCCAGGCTGATGATGTTTGCATTGAGGATGTATATTTTTAAAAGAAAGGGTTCGGTAACTAGAGGGATATGAGCAGTGAGGATGATGATGGAATATGGAAGACCCTAAAAGAAAAGTACAGATCGAAGATAGAACATGAGGTTGCGAGCAGATCGAATGCGAACATGAAGCAAGATTAATACTGATGGTGATGATCACTGCAGGAAGTCAGCAGGTCGATGAGGTAGCATAAGATCGATAATAGGTATGATTGATTGAGTGAGGCGAGGAAATAGAAATTGAGGTCGATAAGGCATAATTATGCGATGAGAATGATTGGATCCTGTTGTTGTGGTCAATGAGTAGCATCAGATTCAATGATGGAATGCTCGAGAGAACGATAAAGCTAGATGAACCTTGTTGGAACTAAGGAGGGTATGTTTGAGTAGTCAATGTGAGATAGTAGATCTGGAAGCAAGGATAGAAGGGAGTAAATTAATTTGAGTCAGAGCAGCAAGGGGTATCCAGATGTGCTCACAAGGATATTCCAGATGAGTCAATGATGAGACCAATAATATTGTAGACTGGCTTGATGGAGCGATGCATTTGATAGAGCTATGCAAGTGAGCAGAAACTGAGGTTGAAGAGGCATTCTTGATTATGCAATGTAAATGATTAGACCCAGAGGTTGTAGTCGATGAGGTAGAACGGTATTGAATAATAGGAATGTTAGAGTAAGCAATCTAAATGGACAAGCTTTGAAGTAATACTGAATGAAAGATGACTGGATTCATGAACTCTATATGATTGGAGTTATGAACTCAATGCATTCAGCAGCATGGCTGCAGCTGATAGGTGGCATAGGAATTATGATAGGTACACCCAAAAAGAATGTCGAGCAGGCCAAGAGTGGAGGGAAGCCTGGATAGCTGGAAGTGAACTGGAAGAGGAGGAGATGGGAAAGAACTGAAAGGAAACTGTCACTAAGGAAGTACACCAATGAGGCACCTTGAAAAGAGGTCCGAGGCTAAGAAGGGAGATCAGGAACCAGAGGCAACTCAAGTGAAGTGATTGAGGATCAAAACTGGATGAGATATGATGAGGAGTGAGCAAAATTGGATGAAGTATGATGACAAGTGAAGTGAAGAGAGAAGGGAAGCTGATGATGACTGAATCCTGAAGAGTAGGTACGAAACTGGAAGAAGAGGAGATGGGAACAAACAGGAACAGCACTTGAATAAAGGTATCAGGCACCAGCTAGCAAGACAAATAATGAAACCCCTCAAAAGGAGACATACACTGAGGCCAAGAAAGTGCATCAGGAACCAGAGGATCTCCGAACCAGAGGGCAAGCATGGGACAGTGATCAAGGGAAGTCAAATCTGATGAAGTACGATGAGGAGGGAAATCAAGAGTGGAAAAAATCCATGACAGGTGGGATAAGAATAATTGCTAGGCTGAGGAAGGCAACAGGAATGGGTGAGGTACGATGAGAGATAGATGCCATAAATGCAGGTACTGGAAAGCGAGGTATGAAATGATGAAGGATGGTAGGGAGGTCAATAGGGTAGCATAGGACCCAGCCGATGCAAGAGGAGAACTGCACTGGGGTGAGTTGAATTAGGCTGTACATGATCCAGGATAGGTACGGTCAGACAGAGCAATGGAACAGCACACACTTGGCAGCAAACCATGCAAAGGCATGCTTAGAGAGGTAGTGAATGAGATGAGCATATTGAGGCCAAGCATCACTGAGCCAATGGGCTAAGAAAATGGAGGATCATCAACGGTGGACAACAAGGAGTGAGTTGACTCCATGAAGGAGAAGGCTCCTCAAGGGGGCATGAAAGTGAACTGGATGAGGTGGCACGGAGGTCTGGGTCGATGGAAGGTCAGATGGAGTCAACCATGGAAGACCAGAGGATATGAATGGCAAAGCAAAGGAACAGAGAAATCGTGGCACGTTGAGATAGAAGCCAAGACTGGATCGAAACCAGTGTGGCTGAGTTTGCTGAAAGAGCCGAGGAGAGGGAGCAGAATGAGGGCATGCTGGAGCAAGAGTAGTGGATGGGGAAAGAGAGGCAGAAATAAATGAAGCTCATAGCCAATGGAAGTAGATGAGCACTGGATGGCCAAGGTGATTGGCCACGGAGGGAACAAAAGCCATGCAAAACACTGGAGAGATGCAAAGTATAACTGAGAGTAAGCGGGTTGGTGCTGAGAGTGTGCAGAGCCGTGCAGGGGCTAGAGGAGCAAGGATTGCATCTGCCACCAGTCAGGGCGGTCTGAAACCTGAAGCATAAGTCAATTGAGAGGTACACCTGATTGAGTAAGGTGAGGAAGTAGACGCTGAGGCCGATAAAGCATGAACATGCGATGAGAACGAGTAGACCCAGTGGTGTGGGTGATAAACGATCATTGGATTCAACAGAGTGATGCAAGTAATGAGGCACCTCGAAAGGAGATGTACTCCGAGGCCAAGAAGGCAGGTCTGGGACCAGAGCTTATGTGAACTAGAAGGGTGATATGCTTAAGAGAGCAAGATGACTGAAAGGAGGTAGATCCGGAATAAATATAGTGATGTGATGAAGGAGGCCCCTTGAAACGAGTAGATTCAGAAATGAATGTGAAAGAAATGTGAATGATGGTGGACAGCCTCCTGCCAGCCCACAGCAAGGGGTGATGGACAGGAAGACATGGCCATGAATGGAGACAGAGATGAATCAAGGTTACTGATGCTGCAGGCTAAAGGGAAGCAGCCAAGGCATACCGACTGAGCAAATGAAAAATGAGCAGGTCAAGGTGAGGTATGATGGAATGTGAGCAAATTGGATGAGAAGGAGTGAAACCATGACTGGAGTAAGTCCCTAGCAGCTGATGACTGAATAGTGCCAGGAAGGGAGGTAGGCTCATTGAGATAAGAAATGGGCAATGAGGATCAGAGTCAGGAACCTTATACACGCGGAAGGGGGGATCACGGATCGATGAGGTGTCACATGAAGCGTGATCGGTACGTCCAAAAGAAATATCCATTGCTGGGCAGATGAAGCAATTGGGATGAGAAAGGAACCAGGATGAGGAAGGTAAAATAGGGAACGGATGAGGTACAGTGACAGATGGGAGCCATGGAAGCTGGTACTGGAATGGAGGGAATGGAGCTGATGAGGCAGCAGAGGGAGGTGAAGGCAGGGTGCAGAGGAAAACCAGTGGGATGCCACAGGGTGGGCAGAACAGCAGACATGGAGTAGGGGCCAAGGCAAGGGTCACTGAGCAGAAAAGGTATCGGGAATGATTACTGGGGAGTAAAGAAAAATAAAATAAAACAAATAAACAGGCAAAATGAGCAAAGAGGCACACTGCGGAATGACTGAGCTGAGAAAGAGAGGAAACATGGAGTAATGAGGAAAGGAGACTGAAGATATGGTACATACGAACAGTTAAATAGGCAAGTCCCAAAATATCAATTGCAGGCCAGAAGGAGGCACCTGATGCATACCGATTGAGGGATAGAAAGAGAAGAACAGGCCGAGGTGGGGCATCAGGGGGAAAAGTCGGATGAGGTATAAACAGGAGGGAAGCAGGTTGAGGTGAGGTTTCTTGAACCTAGAGAGCCAAGCTAGAGCAGAAGATGCGACGGAGGAGACCCACATAGAGGCAAATGAGTGAAATATAGAAGTCAGGGCAGGAAAAGCCACAGGGACAGCGATGGTGGTGAATTGTATCAGGTGGGATCTGAATTATACACAGCATGGGTAAGGCATGTCAAACATGAGATAGGCACATAGCATGGATGGGGAGGAGGAAAAGGAATGACAAAAAGAACTGGAACAGACATGGGAAGCATGTGAAACAATGTACAAACTGCCACCATGGGAGAGAAACACAGACATGCAAGAAACATAGATGGTACCTAGCAATGCAGGGACACCAAACAGGGAGACAAGAACGGTCATGTATAAGACATAGAGGAGCATGGTGCAATGGGGAACCGACCTGGGAGCATGAGCACAAAACTCCCTCACAGGAGAACGAACTGCGAAGAAGAGTGGAAGAGCAGAAGATTAGCACCCCTGGTAGCAGCTGCAACTTGCATTTCACTCCAGCAGGCGAGCTTGAAATGGGATAAAGGGGCAAGGTGGCAGTAGCGGGAGAGAGATACAGATACAGAATGCAGCGGGGCATTGAAGGACTTACTGAAAAGTGCGAGTGAAGCCAATGGGGAGCAAAGTGCATGCAGGTGAGCTGAGCGGGAGCCAGGTCGATTTCTCATAGGGTGACTCCACGCAACAGCCTGCATGGTGTTCAGAGTTCCAGCAGTTCGTCCACCCAGTGCATACAGTGTTGTAAGCCAGTGGCAGCTAAAGAAGCAGGTCATACAGGGGAACAGAGGGGGGCAAAGCACTAGGAAGGCACTGGGGGCGGAGGGAGGGACCCAGAGGACAGGCCAGGGAGAGAAAAGAGCCACTGGGTCACGGACTACAGAGGATTGAGGTGGCATAGCACATTTCAGAAAGGAAAACTGCAGCGGTGGGGGAAAAGCAGAGGAAATATACAAAACTGAGAAGGCAGGCAGGAAAAAATTGACTAGTGCTTACCGAGGATGATAGAAGCTGCCAGGCAGAGGAGACAGCCAGAAGGAGTGAACTGGCAGAAGCCAGCGGGGGCTGAATGGCTGCCTAGCTGAGCACTCAGAAGCTGAAAACATAGAGCACAGCATGGCACGATGAAACCCAATCCAAGGCACAAAAGGCAATAGAAAACAACATGCAAAGCATAACATGGCAGAACAGGATGCCTGACACTACACAAGAGCTGAGCAACGAAAACGAATCCTTGGAGAGTCCAGGATGAGTGACGTTTTGAGGTCGATGGAGTGACATTGTTGCTCCACCCATTAAACCTCGGGCTTATAGCCCTCCCATTATCAGAAGAGGTTGAGAAAACTGAACCTGTACGACTTACAGTTGAGGAGACAAAGGGGAGACTTAGTATTACTCCATAAACTGTTAGGTGACACAAAATTGACTGATGAGTGTAACATCAGGTATGCCATCAAACCTATTAGTCTGAGGTGCCATAACAAACAACTGGTTGTACCCAGAGCTATGACTAATAAAAGGAACAGATTTTTCTCGGTTAGAGCTCATAAAGTTTGGAATAGACTACCTTAGCATGTTGTTGACTCAAATGGCCCTAGTGACTTTAAACTAAAACTGGACAATTATTTGCTAAAAGAAAATGTACCATAGTATCCCACATGAAATGGGGAGGTAGTCCCAATGGGCCTTGTGTCTTCTTCTACCTACTTTACCAAGCAATAATGAATAATATGGGCTCCTACATTCATGTATGTTTTATTATTAAATGCAGCAATAACACTGCACTCCATATGATCTGTCATTATCCTTTATTTGTCTGACATGGGATGTTTCATGTTCTTCAGGAAGCTGGCTAGCACAGGAAAGCTGTGACTGTTCGCCTTCATTGTGAACTGTACCTAAACCACTGGTTCGGTGGGCTTGAGGTTTTACGGTAGATACAACCCTACTGCTATTAAATTTGTTGTTTTAAACTGATTTTTGATCAATAATAAGATATTAGTACAAAAGTTCAAATTTTGATTTGGTTAATTACTGTTTTTTAAGTATCACATAGAAATACTGACCTGTACAGATTGTACTTGTGAACTAGTTCATTGCTCTGATTTATTATGTGGTAATTGTAAATAAGTTTTATAATTCTAGTTAAGTGATTTAAGTATTAACTACTGTTGTAAGTGTTGAAACTGCTGTTACATTCTTCCTTATGTAGGTTTCATTTATTTCAGTAACACAAGGTTTTTGGATTTTTGTGATCTTGGGGTACATTTTAGATATTTAAGACAGATCAGACACTCAGCTTAAGTTAAGTTTATTATTAGTTATTATATGAAAAAATGAGTACTACTCAGTTCCTCAAACTCTTATCTTGGAATATTAAGGGGCTTATTCCCAATAAAAGGAAAAAAAAAATATTAACTTGAAGAAAAAAAATCGACATTGTCTCTTTACAGGAAACTCGTTTGACTTTGAATGAAGCAGAAAAATTGTGTAGAGATTGGGTAGGTTTGGTAGAATACAGCAGCTATAACTCTAAGCAGAGGGGAACTCTCGTCTTAATTAAAAAAGGCATCAGCTTTGCGAAACATTCTCACACAGTAGATGATGAGGATCGATTCCAGCTATTGTTGGGCTCTCTGGAACAAAGGTGGCACTCTGCAATATCGATGCTCCTTGTTCCACGCAGGCAGAATTCTTCAGTGACACAGCTATAAGGTTAAATGCTGCAATTGTTTTCGGAATTCAAGTAGGAACACAAACCTGCAAAACCTCACTGTACGCTGATGACATGCTACTTTATATAGATAACCCTGCTCAATCAGTACCAAATCTGTTACAACTATTACAACAATATGGTAACTTATCTGGTTTTAAAATTAATTTAGACAAATTGGAGGTCATGAGGGTGGGGGGATGAGTGACACAAGAGGTCAAACAATCGCTTCATTTTTGGTGGGTAAAGACCAAAATTTGGGCACATGGTATCTGGGCTCATGGATTCCCATCCAACTTTCACAAATACATAAGGTAAACTATGGTACTCTGTTACCACAGATAATAGAGGATATGAATAGAAGGAGCCTCCTGCCACTGTCCCTTAGTAATTGTAAGGACACAGTGAAAATGATCATTCTTCCCAGGATGTTGTTTCTGTTTTCTACCCTCCCAATTCCAATCCCCAAGTCAGACTGGAAACTGATTAACAAAAAAAAAGTCACTCTATCTGGGCAGGTAAAAACCAAGGATACAAAAAACCCTTTTGTTGACTAAGAAAGATAAGGGAGGCTGGGGACGGCATATTATACAGCAGCATAGGCAACAATGGTAGTAAAGATCCTGGCCCATGCACTTGGGAGGCTATGGAAAGGGATACTAATTTTGGACTCCCTACAACTAATGCCATGGATTTTCTTACAAAAAGATATCAAAATGATTAAAAACTGCTGGACTCTACATACTCTATCAACCTGGCTTAAACTTAGATACTGCTGGGAGCTACCAACATGAGTATGGCATTATATTCCATTGAGTCACCTTCCTCACTTCCCAGGGAATCCAAAATACCTCAGTTTTGAGAGGTGGTAGCAGAGAGGGCTTAAATACCTGACTCAGTTTATGCAACAGGGAATACTGGAAGATTATAAAACTCTACAGAAAAGATATAACCTCCCACACAGGGACTTTTATAGATATCTGCAGTGCATACATTATATAGACACTGCTGTGGGAAGGGACACTATTTCAGCAGAGCTAGTAACACCATTGCAGCGAATACATGGTAGGACCATACAAGGAAACACCAAAAAATGAATTACATTACTATATAGTGCCATGCAGGATTAGGTTGGCAGTTTAACCAAACAAGTGATCCAGGACAGATGGGTGAGGGAGTTGGGAGGATCCATGTAAGTTACAGAGAGAGAGAGTGAGGGAAATTGCTTGGAGTAGGATTCATCCCACGACATGCTCAGATATATAGACAGAATATAAGTGGAAAGTCGTAGGTAGATACTTTATAACACCTGTAATTTCTAAACATCTAGGCACTCATCTGTTGGACCAGTGTTGAAGGGGCTGTAGAGTACAGGGCTCCCATTTACATAGCTTCTGGTCCTGCCCACATCTTAAAGACTATTGGCATAGTCTTAATAAAATTATAACAGACATCTTAGCTATGGACCCCCCCCTAGGTTTTAAAGAAATGATTTTGGGTCTCCCACCCAGAGAAATTAGGGGTGAAGCCAAAAAATACCTGTATAGGATTCTGACAGTAGCGGGGGCAAAGGGATTACACAGTCATGGCTAAGTGCAGCCCCTCCAACAGTGGAAAGGTGGTGGGTAAACCTCAAGGAGATTAAAGCCATGGAGGCAATCACTGCCAGACTCCAACGGACAGTGGAGAAATCAACAATCGTTGGTCAGCATATTATTTTTACCGAGAACGAGTAGAGGGGCTTCCATATCTAGATCAGATGTTGTTGGACTGAAAGGGACAACAGCAAAGGCTGAAACAACATAGGTAACACAGCTAAATGAAAATGGGAGACTCCAACAGATTAGGAGTGTTTTGTTTTATTTATTTGCTCATTTATCTGTTCTTAGAAAAAACAAAGAAATATAATCAGCACTAATGGATTTCTTCTAATGAATAGTAACTCTTGTGGTTTTTACTATAGTTTCAAGTTATATATTCCATGTTCAGGGATAATGGATTTATAGTCATGATGTAAAATTGTATTTGTTTTGATTCTGAAACAATGTGGTATCTTAGTTTAGAGAAACTGGGTTTCAACATATAACTAGAAATTATCGGCATAAGACGTGACTTGACAACTTGGCACAGAGGGTAAGCTCAAGGAACAAGCAAGGTCTGCGCGGAGGGATAATGGAAAGTCCTAGAAAAAGAGAGAAAATAAGAGAAAAATCTAAATATATATTTTAAACAAGGGCATACATACTTGGACTCTTTCCAAAATTCAATGAAATATAGGCTTAATATTTTCCTCAGCAGGTGCTTTGTATCTAGTACTCTGTATAATATATTTCTGTGTTATAAATACTGTATTATATAAACCTAAACTCTCAATAAAATGTGAAGTTAAAAAAAATGCTGCAATTGTATATGAAATACTGTTATTAGGAGACATGAATGAAGTGCTTGACCCTTTGGTAGCTTAAAAACACTAACAAAAAAAATCTTTAGAGCACAAAAACTTGGGAGACTTTTCAGAAACTTCTAGATGAGACATGACTAATAGATTCCTGGCACATTATGCATCCCCAGGGTAGGGACTAGATTTTCTATTTGGCCAGGCACAAAATGTATAGCAGAATTCCTCTCAGAAAAATCTGCTAAACGCATTATTAGATTCAAACATATATTGTATCATTTATCAGACCAAACTCCTTGTAAAGTATCTCTGCTAGAGCATGAAGAATACACCAAAACCTTTAGATGGAAGTTTAATTCAGTGCTGACCAGGAACAAAGAATTTCTAAAGTGGCTACATAAAGAACGTAATGATTGTTTTACATGCTAAACAATAATGAGGAGGTTCTGTTTGTCTACTTATGGGATACTTATAAGGCTTATATTAGGGGTAAGATCGTTAGTTTTTGAACCTAGAGAAAAAGAGAAAGGACAAAAAAACTTTCAGAGCTAGAATCCAAACTTAGACAGCTTGAAAGCAGCTACGAAAAAATGCTTCACAAATAAGCAGTGTCTATTACATAATGGATAACAGTAACTAAGTTTGAAATTAATCAATTACACACAGATAAGGCTGAATATACCCTTTTCAGGACAAAACAGGGTTATTGGGAGTCTGGTGAAAAAGCCAGAAAATTGTTAGCCGTTAGACTTAAAAAAACTACAGCAAAAGAACTTGATTAAAGGTATCAGAAAAAGTCAAAAGGAATTAGTATATACTAATAAAGAAATTAGTGAAGTAATGGTTATTATCAAAAAATATACTCAGCTCCTCAAAACAGTGCGTTGTCTCGAATGATTTCCTAGAAAAAAATCTACCAACTGTCTCGCTAGAAGATAATTAGAAACTCTACAGTCCAATTTCTTTACAAGAAGTATCAGACATAATTAGGGGCCTACCTAACAATAAGACCCCAGGGCCAGATGGCTTCTCATGTGATTTTTCTGAAACTGTTGAACCCCAACACTGGTAGATACTTCCATAAGGCCTTACTTGAAGCACATTCAACTAAACAACTACCACAATCAATGAACAGGGTCTTAATCACACTAATACCAAAAAAAAGGTAACAACGCTTTTGAGTGTGCTAGTTATAGACCAATTTCTTTATTAAACACTGATTACAAGGTGCTAGCAAAGATTTTAGCAAATAGACTTCACAGTTTAATCTCTGAGTTAATAAGTGGGGAACAAGTGGGATTTGTGCTCAGCAGATCAGGGGCAGATAACCTAAGACGAATATGTAACACAATCTGGTTGGCCCACAAGAATAAAATACATCTTTGGCAATTTTCCTAGATATGCACATATGCACAAAGCTTTTGACTCACTAACATGGACATATTTACATAAGACCAAGCCTGTTGCTTCATTTGGCATCATGGAAGACTTTACGTCTATACACTAGCCTGTCTGCGGAGTTAATTCTAAATAGTCTAATCTTTCCATCGTTTACTATTCACAGAGGTACCAGACAAGGGTTTCCACTCTCCCCACTTTTTTTCATTTTGGCTATTGAACTGCTAATTAGAGCCATTCAAGCAGATACATCCATCAAAGGGGTCCTTGCAGGTACGGTGGAAAACAAAGTATTTACCTTTGTTGATGACTTGCTCATCACTGCAAGTAACCCTACTAAATCTGTTAAAACCCTTAAATAGTAACTGGAGCAGTTTGCTGTTTTCTCTGGACTAAGGCTGAATTGGGGAAACCCAGATGATGCCTCTTTATTACCCCACTGCTTGGCTAGAACAACTGCAATGATCAGCTGATACTGGGATATTTCAGAAAACTATTATATATCTAGGCCTTGAAATTTCAGTCTAGACAAAGTATTAGAAAAAAATCTTAATCCGATAATACAGTAAATGCTTTTCAGTTGGATCTAAACAAGTGGGACAAACTGAACCTTTCCATTTGGGGAAAAATGCAGGCTATCAAAATTACCTCTGCTCCTAAGCTATTTTATGTACACTACTCCAAAATGTCCCAATTGTAAAGCCTTGTTCCATAGAAAAAAAATAGACACAGTGTCTTAGTAAGAGGATTTTTATGAGGTAATAAACTGACAAGACTCTGTATAAGTAAACTGAGAGAAAAAGTGGTGAAAGGCAGATTTTCTATGCCTTGATGGAAAATTATAGTGAGGCTTCTTTTATTAAACAATCTATCTTGCACTTAACCATCTAATACTCCAATATGGCTTTCGATAGAATCTAATCTGTTAAAGCCATATTTATCCTCTGATCTTCTAGCACTCCCATTTCCAAAACTAAAAGGCAATCCATGCATTGCAAACTCTGTTAAAGAGCAACTGACACCATTACATTGCAGAATTAGAATAAACATACCCCCAGAAAATCTCATACCAAAAACTAGGTTTCTATGTTACTTCATTTTAAAGTTATGAGCTATTTTGTAACCCTGTTTTCACTACTTGTTCAAAAAAGCATGTTTCAGTGAAGAGCTGCTGCTGATGTCACCTCAGGAATTCACAGTCTAGTACTCCTTGTCAGCAATCTTATATGACATGTTTCTCCAAAGTTGTAAAGACCACGTGCAGTGGTTTTCACAAGTGAAGCAGACAGCACCACTCAGTAAACATTGCTTTAAAAGCTATGCATGTTTCAGGTTTTGTAACAAAGCTGACAATTTTTTGTGGGGTGCTTTTTGTTGTGGACCTTTTTTCCAGGGTTACTGGATGCTGGGTCATAGCACACTGTTGTGAGGATTGCAGACTGAATAAGTTTCTGATGTGGTGAAAGGCTGAGATTATTCACATCTCTTTCAATTGAGGTGATTCCTAAGGATGGCACTTTAAAACAATTATTCCTTCTCTTGTCAATGGGGGTGGGAGAGGTAATGCTGTTTTGAAACATTACTAGGAGTTTCTAATTTAGCCAGCCCAATGTGTTCTCCATGTCAGGCTGTTTTGATCTACAATCAGTGGGTCCAGTGCTTCTGGATGCTGAGTCAGCATGCCTCCAGGCTGCTGATGCCACTTGGGGTTCTACTCTACTGTGCCTGTTAGGAAGTTGTATTGCTGCTAGTATTGTAATGTTGGTAAGTTCACTGCTGTTTGTCAGTGTCTGCTTTACAATAAGTTCTGAGTCCAGAAAGTGGAGCCTAGTGAGCTGATCCCTAGTTATGGGTAAAGGAAGTGGAGAAGCAGCACAAGGAGGGAGCATGCAGGGTCGCCATGTTGAAGTGCAAAACATGCTGTTCCCTGTGATAACATTGAGGGTAAGGGGAGGGACCACTGAGAGGAGGGGGGCAGACCAAGGAGCTGAGGGGGGAGGATGGATGGGAATGGTGGAAGATGGTCTCCCTAAATGCAAGGAGCCTGGGTAATAAAACAGCAGAGCTTCAGGCACTCCCTTTGGAGGGGAGTGTGGATGTTGCTGCAATAACTGAGACTTGGGCCACCCAGTACCATGATTGGGGTCTGGCAATCCAAGGGTATAAAATCTACAGGAAAGACTGGGGGATTGGGAAAGGGGGTAGGGTAGCACTTATTGCGAGGGAAGGGATCAGATGTACAAGGGATGAGGGCAAGGAATGGAGGACAGAGGCACTATGGATACAGCTTCTGAGCTCCAAGGATAGAAACCTGAGGCTGGGGGTGGTGCACAGACCACCATCCCAATCAGTGGAACTGGACAGGGAGTTAGCAGGGCAAATATGAAGGGTGTGAAGAAAGGGGAGTACAGTGATTGTGGGGGATTTCAATCTGCTGGGGGTAGATTAAAGCACCTGTGCCACCTCCAGTGCCAGGGAGCAGGTGCTCCTGGATGCAATCTAGGATGGTGTCCTGACACAGCTGGTCTGTGGGCCAGCATGACTAGGTAACATGCTGGACTTGGTGCTGTCAGAATGGGAGGCAATGAGGGAAATAAGGGTGGAAAACCCACTAGCTGGTAGTGACCACCAAACAGTGTGGTTCACTCTCCAGTTGGGCAGGGAGTCTGGAGGCACAGTAACAAAGGTGGTGGATTTTAGGAGGGTGGACTTCAGGAGGATGCAAGAAATACTGCAAGGGAGACTTCAGGGTATTAGGCCAGAGATGAATGCATAGCAAAAGTGGGAAATTATCAAAAATGGCCTGACAAAGGCTACAGAAGTTTGCACCAGGACTAGGAGCAAGAAGTGCAGAGCCAGGAAACCATGCAGGTTGAACAGAGAAGTGTTGGAGGAGGTGAGGGCAAAGAGAGCTGCATACCAGAAGTACAGGAGAATGAGGAAGAAAGAGGACAGGGAGGCTTATGTGAGTTGGTCCAAGTTGGTGACAAAGTGAGTGAGAGTAGCCAAGGCCTCCAGGGAGCTAAGGTTAGCTCAGGGCATCAAGGGAAGGGAGAAGGAGTTTTTCAGATATATATCAGGGAAAAGAGGAAGTGCAGAGACCAAATAGTGAAGATAAAGTAGGGAGGGGAGTGGGTGGAAAAGGGAGAGGAACAAGTGGAAGTACTAAGTAAATACTTTTGCTCCATTTTCATGAAGAAGAAGGATGGTCCACTACCCCATGGACTGGGAGGGTGGGGGTTTGAGGAGGAGATGATTGATCGAATGATTAAGTGGAATAGAGTACTAGAGTGTCTGAGGGCATTAAGGGTGGACAAGGCACCAGGTCCTGATGACATCCACCCCAGGGTGCTGAGGGAGATGGTGGATGTGTTGGCTGAGCCACTGGTGGACCTGTTCAGTACATCTCTGGACACAGAATGGGTGCCTCAGGACTGGAGGGTGACCCATGTGGTGCCCATACACAAGAGTGGCCCTAGGGATGAGGCAGGAAATTATTGGCCTATCAGTCTCACTTCCATAGTGGGTAAACACATGGAGACAATACTGAAGGAGAGGCTGGTGTCATTTCTTGAGGGTATTGACCTCTAGGAAGGGCAGTAGCATGGGTTCATCTCAGGGAGGTCTTGTCAGTCCAATCTTACAGAATATTATGACTGGGTAACAAGAGGGCTGGATATGGGTCATGCTGTAGATGTTCAGTACTTTGACTTCAACAAGGCCTTCTATTCAGTGCTTCATGGGAGGCTAGGGGGGAAGCTGACTGTTGTGGGGGTGGAGACAAAGCTGACAAACTGGATAAGGAACTGGCTGCAGGGGAGGCTGCAATGGGTGGTAGTTAGGGGGGAGCTCTCGACACCTAGACCGGTGATGAGTTTTGTGCTGCAGGGCTTGGTGCTGGGCCTGGTGCTATTTGGGCTCTTTATCTCAGATATAGCACATGAAGTTGGGAGCAGGGTTAGTCTGTTTGCAGATGATACCAAAATGGGGGCAGTGGTGGATGAAGAGGATGGATAGAAACAACTACAAGGGGACCTAACCAAATTGGAGGTATGGTTGGAGAAGAGGCAGCTGGGATTCAGTGCAAAAAAGTGCAAGGTTATGCACTTCAGGGCAAAGAACCCAAAGAGGGACTATTGGTTGGGAGGGGTGAGGCTGGGGATCACTGAGGAAGAGAAGGACCTAGGGGTGTTGGTAACAGGGAGCATGAACAACTCTGCCCAATGCAGGAAAGCAGCAGCTAAGGCAAATAGGATGCTGGGCTGTATCACAAGGGGTTTCTTGTCCAGGCATAGGGAGGTGACCCTGCCCCTCTACAGATCTTTGATCAGGCCACACTTGGAGTATTGTGTGCAGTACTGGAAGCCGTATCTGAAGAGGGATATTCATTTACTGGAAGATGTCCAATGGAAAGAAAGAAAAATGTTACAGGGGATGGAGGGCAAGGCCTACGAAGACAGGCTGAATGAGCAGAATATGTACACACTGGAGGAGAGGAGGCATGGGGGATATGATTGAAATGTTCAAGTATTTGAGAGGGATAAACAAAGCTAGCACTGAAGGGGTGTTTAAACTGAGGAGGAGTAGGGACACGAGGGGGCATGGAATAAAATTGAAGGGCGGAAGATTTAGGAGGGAGATGAGGAGGCACTAATTCACAGAGAGGGTGGTGTCTAAATGGAGCACTCTACCAGAGGGGGTGGTATCATGCAAGACAGTAGGAAGTTTTAAGAGGGAGTGGAACAGAGCACGAGGGAGGGTCTGGGTGGAAGGGGTTGAGACCATCATGGGAATGATTGATGGGCAGAGGGTTGGGGCAGCTGCAATCTAGGGTGCTAGCTGCACACTCAGGCAGACACTGATGGACAGGGTGGTCTGTTTCTGCTGGCAGATTTGTATGTTTGTATGCAAGTTTTAATAGGGACCTTTTATGTCATGTGTTAATTCCTACTGGGGTGGAAATGTTACTTCTGGTAAAATGATCATTTTAATTTAGAGTAGAACATAGATGAGCCTGAATGGAGGTGAAAAAAAAAACCAAAAAAAAAACAAAACAAAAAAAAAAGCCTGACAGGGAGAAAATATTGGGCTGGCTAAATTAAAAACTCCTAGTCAGGTTTTAAAACAGCAATACCTCTCCCACCCCCGTTGACAAGGAGGTGGAATAATTGTTTTAATGTGCCATCCTTAAAAATCACCTCAATTGAATGATCTCAGCCTTTCACCACATCAGAAGCTTATTCAGTCTGTAAACCTCACAACAGTGTGCTATGATCCAGCATCCTGCAACCCTGGAAAAAGGACCCCAACAAAAAGGCACCCCTAAGAAATTGTCAGCTTTGTTACAAATCTGAAACACACAGTTTTTAAAGCAATGTTTATTGAATGATAGTGCTGCCTGTTTTATTTGTGAAAACCAATACACATGATCTTTAGAACTTTGGAGGCACAGGTCATATAAGCTTTCTGACAGAGAGTACTTTACTAGACTGTGAGTTCCTGAGATGACATTAGCTGCTCTTCACTGACACAGGCTTTTTTGAACAGGTAGTGAAATCAGGATTAAAAAATAGCTCATACCTTTAAAATGCAGTAATGTAAAAATCTAGTTTTGGTATGAGATTTACTGGGGGTATGCTTATTCTAATTCTGCAGTGTAGCAGAAGTGGTGTCAGTGGCTCTTTAAGTTACTAAAGGAGACAGCTCAGAACCTTAAAATAATCAATCCCCTTAGATCTAAATAGCCACTTTGGAATAATGGCAATATTTACTATAACAGGCCTCCTTTATTTGACCCAGGTTGGTCCAAACTTGGCACAGTCACATAGCAGACATCATCGATCCAGAATCTAATATTTTGCTATCATTTGAGGTCCTCAGGACAAAATTCAAGCTTCAAAGGTTTCACTTTTGCTACTGTAACCCCCAGGTGGCACTATCCCAAGGGTTACTACCCCTGCCTGCCTGCCTGACTACTAACAGGATGAGGGGCCTAGGTTCTATGGCGGGTGCCTCCACCCAGAGGCCAGGGTTGGTAGTGGTTAGACTAGCTTGGTCACAGGCCTCTGGGACACTGAGACCCCCTTTTATTCCCCCTAGTGGCTCACACAGTACCCAGAGTTACAGCCCCAATACCCCATGTATACACACTGTTCGCTCATAAAGTACCACTTACCCTCGAGACTGATTCTGAGGCTCGTCTCTGAGGATCCCCTGTAAAATACGGTTAATCAACATATGCAAACCAGTACAATGCTTAACACATATAGGTACTGACACTTCAGACAGTTTAAAGTTCAACAAGCTCAAATCTGATTTATTTAGGGGGAATGAAACACGGAAGGGGGAGATCAAGTTAATTGGCAGAATTAAATCACAGTACTGTGCACACATACGGGGTCTGAAAAGTCACACTTTGGGTACCCAGGTTGGGGGGGGGGCTAGCCAAGTCCGTTGCCTGGGGTTGGCCGGCAGGTGTGCAGATGGATAGGGCCCTGTAGAAGAAAATATATGCACAACACCCAATTGTAATCCGGAGCCGGATGGCTCAGTCCTTGAAGAATGAAACAATAGGAATTAGGTGACACACTTGTGATTGCTAACAGGCTGCTAGGGAATACCCTAATTTGTACTCACAATACCCAAGTTGAGAACCGGAGGGTAGATATTCTCTGGATTGCCAACAGAGCAGGGCATGGAGAGGAGACCCTCGTGACAGGGCCCAACTGCTTTGGATAGCAGACGGCTTCAGTCTGATTAAATTGAGTTCAGCTTCCAGCTTCAGCTCACAACTCACAGTAAGAGGGGAAATGGAATCGCGATCCCCCACAAGCACTAGACACATTTATATGTAAAGGAAATTACTATACCAGGCAGCTGCTCCTCGATCCCGATCGCAATTACTGCACGATACACTGGATTATGCACAGCAGCTTCAGTTCCTGACAGACCGAGCACGATTCAGCAGTTTCTCCAGTCTTCTACAGGGTGAGCCTGGTTTCTACTTTTCAATCTTTCTTCCTCTCAGAAACCTGGATGCAGTCTGACCAGCGCTTACGGTGGCAGCAGGCCGATTTCAAGACTTCTCATGTGCTTACCGCATGAACTGTACACCGCAGCAAGATACAGAGCTCCTACTCCTTTCACAGGCAACAACGATCTGATCTTCCAGCTTCAGTACAGGCATTTCCCTTATGTTCCAACAGTTCCAGTTAGTGGATTTGGCTGTCAATCACTCCAAAGCTCCCTCTGTTGGTGCAAAAAGGCACCAAGGTCCAAACTACACTTCCCAGAATCACTAGCTATACATTCCCTTTGTAAACCGGCGCCATAGAGAGTCCAGATTCTGGTTGGTCCAAGCAGTCTCCATTTAGGGCTCCCTTAACACAATTGGCCCAGCACAGCAGTTTAGGTCCAAAATGGAGGGGCAATACACACACAGAGTCCCAGCTGTGATAAAGGCAGGTTAGACAAACTATAATTTTGCTAATGCTTTAAATGATTACAGGCAAACAGTTACAGCTTTCAGATGGGCTCTCTTTGTGCTTCCAGCAACCGCAAAATGGAGCGATTACTCTGCAGCTCAGGCAGGATTTGAGCAGGGAAACACCAACCCCCCTGAAAAGCATTAATTATGTCTGCAAGCAGACAGCTCTTAAAGAGACAGTATGTGGAGGCTCTACCAGCACTCACAGTGCCACTATAGCGGCTTGAATGCCAGCAGGCAGGGGAACACTTAGGCAAGCTCCTAGGAGGCTTTTTAGGAACCCCCATTTGTAGGGGGGTTACACTACTATCTACACATTCAAAATGCACTTAACAGTGGACCCTAAGTTTCAATGCCTTCAGAGAAACCAATCTAAAATAGAAAAATAAAAATAATAAAAGTATCAAGTTTAAAAAGAGGGTCTGGCATGATTTATTGGCTAATCACAGAAAGTAAATCGGATCCGACATTGTTAGCAAAATCTAAATGGGAGAAATGGGAGGAAAAGCTAGGAATAGTTATTACTGAGGAACACTGGTCTTCTGTATGGGCTAATGCAATTAAGTATAGTAAAGAGATCAAGGAAAATTAATACAGTTTAAAATACTACACTATTTCTATCATGCACCTAAAAGGCTAGAGGAGATGGGATCTCTAGAAGAAGGCCCCTGTTGAAGGTGTCAAGATCACCATGCAGGATTATTGCATATTTTATGGTCTTGTTCACATATAGAAACATAGAAACAGAATTTGATGGCAGATAAGGACCGCTTGGCCAACCCAGTCTGCCCATTTCCCTACCTAATGGATAAGCTGCAGATCCAAGTTAACCAACAGCCTACTTCCTCCTAACCCCACCCCTAGAATTGCCTTATGTCTGCCCCTTGCATTCTTGAATTCCCTCACTGTTTTTGACTCCACAACCACCTGAGGAAGGCTGTTCCATGCATCCACAACCCTCTCAGTGAAAAAATACTTCCTCACATTACCTCTGAGCTGTCCCCCTTCTATCTTCAAATTATGCCCCCTTGTTGTTGCACACCTTTTCTTCTGAAACATGCTACTCTCTTGGACTTTGTTGATTCCCTTGAGGTACTTGAAAGGTTCTATCATGTCCCCCCATCCCTCCTTTCCTTGAGGGTATACATATTAACCTCCTTAGGTCTCTGTTCATATGTCTTCTGGTGCAGACCCTGCACCATTTTAGTTGCCCTCCTCTGGACTGCCTCCATCCTGTTTATGTCCTTGCGGAGACTGGGTCTCCAGAACTGCACACAGTACTCCAGATGGGTTCTCACCAGCTGCCTGTACAGAGGGATAACAACTTCATGTTTTCTACTGCTGATGCCTATCCCTATACATCCCAGTATCCTCCCAGCCCTCCTTACTGCCCTCTCACATTGCTTACCCACCTTTAGGTCATCTGATATGACTACCCCCAGGTCCCTTTCCATTTTTGTTGTTGTTAGTATTTCACCCCCCCCCATTGTGTACTCTTCCCCTGGGTTTCTGTTTCGCAGGTGCATAACTTTGCACTTCTTAGCAGTGAATCTAAGCTGCCATACATTTGACCATTCCTCCAACCTTGCCAAGTCCCTTCTCATCCCTTCCTCTGCACCTTGCATATCAACCCTATTGCAGATCTTTATGTCATCTGCAAAGAGACATACTTTTCCGTCCAGTGCCTCTGCAATGTCACTGATAAAGGCATTAAAGAGGACCGGTCCTAGAACTAAACCCTGCGGTACCTTACTAGTAACCCCTTTCTTCAGAGTGGACTCAGTTTACTATTACCCTCTGTGTCCTGTTCTCCAGCCAATATTTTACCTAGGCTACCATCTTGGGACCCACTCCAAGGCAGGCTAACTTGTATATTAATCCTTTGTGTCGGACTGTGTCAAACACCCTGCTAAAGTCTAGGTAGGCCATGTCCACAGCCCCTCCCTCATCTACTACTTTGGTCACCCAGTCAAAGAAATCTATTAGATTCATCTGACATGACCATCCCACTGTGAATCCATGCTGCCTTGGGTCCTGTGCTCCTCTGGCCTCTAGGTACTCAACAGTTCTTTCCTTCAGAAGTAATTCCATTATTTTCCCTATCACTGAGGTCAAACTAACAGGTCTGTAGTTTTCTGCCTCTGCCCTGCTCCCACTTTTGTGAAGTGGAATAACATCTGCCCTCCTCCAGTCCTCAGGTACCACCCCACCCTGCCATGATTTGTTAAAGAGGGTAGTCAATGGAGTCACTCGTTCTACCCTTAGTTATTTTAGAATTCTGGGATGAATCCCATCAGGCCCATTGCTTTTTCCACCTTCAGTTTTAAGAGTTCTTTCAGAACTATTTCTTCTGTGAATGGACTGGTATCAACCCCCTATCCAGAGTGTTTCTGTTGTTTGGTTTAGGAACCTCCCCTTCTTCATTTGTGAATATTAAGCAAAAATATTTGTTTAGTATCTCTGCCTTTTCACAGTCTCCCTCTGCCCACACTACCTCCGCTTTATTAAGTCTCACTATCCTTCCCTTGGTCTTCCTTCACTCCCTGATGTACTTATAAAAGGTTTTATCCCCCTTCTTAACTGAGTTGGCTATTTTTTCCTCGGTTTGGGCCTTTGATGTTCTGACTGCCTTCCCTGCTTCCCTCTGCTTTAACTGATACAGCTCTCTGTCCTGTGCCTTCTGTGATTCCTTGTACTTCCTGAATGCTATCTTTTTCTCCCTAACCTTCCCTGCCACCTCCTTTGAGAGCCATAGTGGTTTTTTACATAGTTTTGTTTTGTTCATTTGCTTCACACAAAGACTTGTTGCCTTAGTGATGGCAGTTTTGATTACTCCCCCTTGTTCTTCCACCCCTCCTTCCTGCCTATTTGCTAGTGCATTCCTTAGGCACTCACCCATTTTGGCAAAGTCAGCCCTCCTAAAGTCCAGTACCTTTGCCTTAGTATGGCTTGACTCTATTGCTGTGTTTATTGTGAACCATACTGTTCAATGGTCGCTAGTTCCCAGATGGCTACCCACTTCTACATCTGTGATCCTCTCTCCGTCTCCATTTGAGAGGACCAGGTCTAAGATTGCTCCCTCTCGAGTGGGTTCCAATACTAGTTGTCTAAGGCATGCCCCCTGTAGGGCATCTAGAATTACCCCGCTCTTGGATGTGGCTGCAGCAAATGCACTCCAGTTAACATCTGGCATATTCAGATCCCCCATCAGCAATACCTCCCCTTTTTCTGCCATTCTAAGGATACTTTCTATCATATCCTTGTCCATGTCCTCCCGCTTAGATGGGGGTCTGTATACAACCCCTGTGTGGATTGTGGTGCCATTGCCTGTCTCCAAATTGCCCCACAGTGCTTCCTCTCCTCCCTGATTACCCTTTTGTTCTGTTGCTTTGATTCCTTCCCTTATGTAGAGAGCTACGCCTCCTCCTCTTTTACCCTCCCTGTCCCTCCTGTTGATAGTGTACCCTGGTATGTTTACCATACCAGGATACACTAGTCTTCTAGCTACAAGCAATACTACAGTGTTCAAAAAATTTGGGTCAGACTCTGTGCACTATCCCCCTCCTTTATTATACTTGGAATCCACCCAGAAGACTCTTCCTTACACTCCCTTACTAACCTGCTACATAATTGGTTACTTGCCATCTTTCGGGGTGCTAAACGTCTCCTTTTAAGAAACTGGGGTTCTAACAAAGTGCTTCAATACTAGAGTGGTACTCTTTCATGGCCTCAGTAGCAAACAATGAGAGAATTAGCTATGTACTGGTAGATAGGAACCAGTATAGTGCAGTGGTCTAAGGGTCTGAGCTGGAGACCTGGGTTTGAATCCCACATCCTCCACTTGCATACTGCGTGATCCTGAGCAAGTTTCTTAACTTCCTTGTGCTCCCAGGTCACACCCGTAAACAAGCCTTCAGCTTAGTGTCTCTCTCCTGGTTAAAAAAAAAATATATGAGCTAGACCTGTTTGAACAAATCTGGAGACCTTTTCTACACCAGATTGCTTGAGTTACTGCCAATATGATTCTATTTCTTTAGCTTAAGTTAGTTCATTTCTATTTTAAAAGTTGTTCAAACAATCCTTAATATACATACTGATTTATTTAACATTTGTCGAACATGCAGTATGCTGTTAAAAGGCCCTTGTAATTTTCAGCCACGTTAAAAATGATTTAATTCTTATATATCTGTCACTTTTCAGAAGGTTCTATTTTATCAAATTTACTCCCAATTTTTGTAACCTTGAATTGTTTTTGCATATATGTGGTATGTATTGAATACACTGTACTGTCAAACCTTAATAATAATAATAAATAAAAGAGAACTCCGGGATAGATACAGGGTTTTAAATAATTGATTAGCAGTTTTTTTCTTGGGACAATGCTAACTGTACAGAAGGTATTTATATAGGTTTTCTAGAAGTGTTATGTTTGTTAAACACAGTGAGGCTAGTGCTATGCATGTTCTCAATGTTTTAGCACTTTTATGAGCAAAACACTAATCAATTTTTGGAGTTAAATAAATCCCTGCAGATACTACTACAATTAAGGATGGTCTGGGAAGTCGACCAGGTAGTGCTACTGCTGGGTGTTACTGATTGTCTCCCTAGGAGGTGTTTTGGCCCTGGTTTCCAGTATTGGCCTGTTCCAGCATTAAATACAGTACACCCTGCAACAGCCCTGTAGGTGACAAGACACCAAAGCCTGCAACAGCCCTGAAGGTGACAAGACACCAAAGCCTGCAACATCCCTGAAGATGACAAGACACCAAAGCCTGCAACAGCCTGAAGGGGACAAGACACAAAAGCCTGCAACAGCCCTGAAGGTGACAAGACACCAAAGCCTGCAACTTCCCTGAAGGTGACAAGACACCAAAGCCTGCAACTTCCCTGAAGGGGACAAGACACCAAAGCATGCAACAGCCCTGAAGGGGACAAGACACCAAAGCCTGCAACATCCCTTAAGGTGACAAGACACCAAAGCCTGCAACATCCCTAGAAGGTGACAAGACACCAAAGCCTGCAACATCCCTGAAGGTGACAAGACACCAAAGCCTGCAACATCCCTGAAGGTGACTAGCTGCCAGACCCTGCTACAACCAGGCAAACTGCAAACCTGCATGTATGGCTTGAGGCCCCCAGCTCAACTGACTGCTGCTGCTGCTGTCCTGTGTTTCAGACCCTGTGCAAGTTATGCTTCAGAACTGTGAGTAAAACAGAGCCTGCCCTGACCTTACAATAGCATTTAAAACCAAGTTACAGTCTAGTTTAAAGTGCACCAAAACCGGCCAACCCATGGCAATGCACCGGCCTGAAACCTTTCCCGGCTACCCAGTCAGACTATTTTAATACCAGTGGGAGGTGAGGCATACTGTTGTGTATTTGGGGTGGGCAGTGTCATTCCTGCTGTTGTTTGCTTGCTGTGTCAAATTTGCCAGACTGTTCTTTATTTATGCATCCTCATTTTTCTTCTCTTCCCTATTTAATAAATCGTTCATTGTTGTTGTTCAATACTGTCTGTGAACATGTTATTAGCCATAGTTATTAACTGTATGCGAGGTAAAGTATTACACTGTTCATGGTATTCCATGTGTAGGGTGACTGGAAGGAGGGGGTAAATACAACATCTCTGGGGGTTGTACTACGCAAACATCAAGCCCACTATATTGTAGTCTGGGTGGAGTCACTATGCTATTTATCTTTTTATCTGGGAAAGAACCGTCCTGTTGCCATCAGAACAGAGCCCAGGCCACTCAACCTGTTTGGAGCCCAACAAGCAGGAGCAATAGCTTGTTGTTACATGGTGCCTGGGTTACATTATATAGAAATTAATACATGACTTGGTGTGTGTAATCAGAACTGTAAAACATCTGAAGGTGTGTGATGCAACATAAACCCAGAGAGTGAAGCCTGAGGGGTTTATGAAAGCATCACACACTGAACATGGACAGGAGGTAAAGGGGCATATATTGTGGCTCTGTTAGTTTAAATAAACCTTTTTTACTGTTTGATTGTGATCACAAAACTGGAAGTGAGGCAGAATGATACTTCCAGTTTCGGCACCTTGTAAAAGCGATGCTCCAAGCGAGTGGGGTAAGTGCACATTTCTGCGTACAGAAACATGTGCAGAGACATGAGCGGTCAGCGCGTGTCGGCCATGTCTGCTGGGGATGGCTGGGGTGCTGGGGCAAAATGCTGAGCAGCTAGTAGGCAGTTCCAAACAGGTAATAGCTGTACTTTAAATACTGCATATACTGTTAGAAAGGTAAAAATCCTAAATAAGCACTGTACAAAGCAACGGGCAGAACTACATTGGGAATTCAATACGGAGAACATGAAACTCTGTGCAGACTGCTATATGTGTACAGAGGGAGAACCACTTTATGGGTTTATCTGTGATAAATGTGAATTGGTTGCAGTTTTATATAAAGAAATTGATTCACTTCAACAAAGTGTACAAATACAAAATGACATCACCTTATTGGAGAAATTCATTGACACAGCTGTAGAAAATAATTATGCAGGTCCCGACCTATTGCCAGGGGACTTGGGGGACTCAGGAGACTCACCAGGGGCAAAAATAGAATCACCCAAGGGACCGGCACCAGGGTAACAAACAGATGACATAGAGAATTGGTTCATGGTCCATAAGGGATCAAAAAAAGAGAGGCCGAACATAGGAAGGGCAAGCAACCTAGCCATGCAAAACCACTTCAACGTACTGGGGAAGATGAACTACAGGCAGCTAGCACTGCTTTGGCAAATACAGACCCTCAGAGGGCCAACTAGTACCCCAGAAACCACCCAGGTGGGAAACACGTCACAGTCTGACAGACATGAATCTACTGGGTCACCACCTAAAACCCAGTTAGCACCCAAAGATGTACTAATAGTAGGGGACTCCCTGTTAACCAAAAAGACGTGAGCGTGGCTACATCGGGTTGGTGAAAAAAACCATTGAGCTTGACTTATTTAAAGCAAATCAATTTATTCAACTGACAAAATGAAAAAGGAGCAGCAGCACCCCTAATGCATTTTTGCTTTAGGGGTGCTGCTGCTCCTTTTTTATTTTGTCAGTTGAATAAATTAATTTATTTTAAACAAGCCAAACTCAATGTTTTTTTTCACCAACTTGCTGTAGCCACACTCACGTCTTTTTGGTTGTATGAATTGAGGTGGCTCCGAGTGTGCGTCCCTAGTAGCCACCTTTCTGTTGTAGACTCCCTGTTAAGATATGTTGACCGTATAGGATGTAGAAATAGAAATGAGCAAACAGCATACAATGGTCAGCACACTACCCGGTGCAGGGATAGGTGACATTAAGCAATTACTCCCAGGCTTAATGCAACACTGCGGTAAACTAGTCACTGTCCTACATGTGGGAGTTAATGATGTGGATAGGAGAAAACTCACTGACATCCAAAGAGATTTTGAGGAGGTGGGCAGTACACTCAAGGCAAAGGGCTGTGAAGTCCTAATATCACAAATACTCCCAATCCCAAGAGCGGGTATTGCAAGAACAAGGGAAATTAAGCAACTAAATGGGTGGCTGAGAAGGTGGTGTCTCAGGAAGAAGATGACATCTATAAACCGCTGGGAGAGTTTTTATGACCCCAGACTCTATGGAAATGATTGACTGCATATAAACAAGCAGGGGATCCGAATCTTGGCTCAGGAGATCAAACAGGCACTGCACACCTATTTAAACTGAGCCATGGGGAACATGAGGGAGGTAATGTTATTGTTAAAAAGGGCAACAACAAGGGCAGTAGCAGTGTTGGAATAATTCCACTTGCAAATGCTTAACTCTAAAAGCTAGGGGCATTATACAACAAGCATTTGTCAATGCCGAATGTTTGCTTGCTGGCATTGGCAGTGGTAGTGTAGAAGTTACAGAGCTGCATAATAGGAATGGCAGTGAAGTGTTGAACTGAAGCCAACCCCACCACCCTGTAGAGAGAGAGGCATTGGGGTGTGCATTTGGGTCGTCAGACATAAGGCCACGCCATTTCACCACATCCCACCCTGCAGACACTGACAAGTGTCACGGTGTTCCTTGGGGTCTTTGGCCCTTATGTGCAACCCATTCCATTAGGAAATACGGTGAGATGGGTGCGATATAGGAGAATGAAGTGAACTCTGGGGCCGAAGAGTCCAAGGCATACCTCAATGCCTCCACTGGCTGCAGGGTGTGGAATGGTGTGAGCATTACAGGCAAGAATCCCAAGTCACACCCTTGATGCCTGTCATTCTCTACAGGGTTGGGCGTTGTGGTTGGAAACCCAAATACCTCAGGCATTCGTTGGTATTTTCACTCCAAATTTTCAACATGGTTTTTTGTGACCCCACCTCATGAACAGTGGCAATATCAGTTTGTTAGCCAAAAGCTGCTTATGCACAGCGACTATGGCATTTAGCACCACAGGTGTAAAAACATTCCGAACAGGATGTAAAAAATGACAGCTGTACTGTTCATGGGGAGGTGTAAAAAATGGCAATGTTCCAAATCTGCAGTAAAAATATTTAAAAAACTGGTGAAGTCATGAGCGTACATAGAAACTGTGCAACGCACACCCGTAATGTAATTAGGTTGGGGATTTTTTACAGCAGATTGTCAACTCAGGCATTTTGGTACCTCCGATCATGTTCAGTGTCACTGTGATTTTCTTTATCTGTCCCGAACAATGATTTCCCACAGTGACCACGCATCTCTGTGCTGAAAGTGTGAAAACACACTTCGGCCATGTTGTGAAAAATGACAGCTGTAGTGTTCATAAGGAAGTGTGGAAAATGCCACTGGTGAAAATTTGGACTGAAAATATTACAAAGTCATGAACTTACAAGGGTGCGTGGAAACTGCGCAATGCTCACTCGTAACACAGTCATTTTATGGACTTTTGTCACCAAATTTTCAACATAGCCATTTTAAGACCTCTGCTCATGAACAGTGTAACTGTGATTTTAAGTAATCTGTCCCAAACATTGCTTTCGCACCAGCAGCACCATTGTCGCTACATGTCACGAAAACACGACCCTGGGCAACATATATCGAAAAATGGCAGCTGTACTGTTCATAAGGAAGTGTAATAAAATGGCAATGTTGAAAATCTGGTAGAAAATATTAAATTCAGGCAAACTTACAAAACACGCATAGGAACTGTGTAGCATGCGCTTGTATAACAGTTATTTTAGAATTTTTCACCAAATTTTCAACATAGCTATTTTAAGACCTCTGCTCATGAACAGTGTCACTGTGATTTTCTTAATTGTCCCGATACATTGATTTTGCACACCGACTGCGCCATTATGCGCTACATGAGGCGGAAAAATGTTTTGGTGAGATGTAAAAATGACAGCTATACTACTCATAAGAAGGTGTGGTAAAATGGCAATGTTGAAAATCTGGAGTGAAAATATTGAAAATTCACGAACTTCTGACGTCCGGTAGGAACTGCGAAGCGCTTTTCGTAAACAGTCATTTTAGAATTTTTCACCAAATTTCCAACATAGCCAATTTAAGACCTTTTGCTCATGAACAGTGTCACTGTGATTTTCTTAATTGTCCTGTACATTGATTTTATGCACCGACTGCGCCATTGTGCACTACATGGGCGGAAACACATTTTGGGTGAGATGTGAAAATGACAGTTGTACTACCTCATAAGAAGGTGTGGTAAAATGACAATGTTGAAAATCTGGAGTGAAAATATTGAAAATTCACAAACTTATGAGTGTGCGTAGGAACTGCGCCACGCACACTCGTAAAACTGTCATTTTTTGGAATTTTTCCACCAAATTTTTAAAATAGGCTTCTTGAAAGCCCACCTTATGAACACTGGCAATATCATTTCATTAATCGGTCCCAAAAGGTGATTTCACGCAGTGACTGTGAAATCACCTTTTGGGCCCGAATAACGCCATGGCAGTGACAGCATTCATGAGAAGGGGTCCCAAAAACCCCATGTTGAAAATTTGGTGCAAAAATTCCAATAAATGCCTGAGATATGCAACAAAGTTGAAAAAACCCTATCTATCCCATTAAACAAATTATCGGCATTTCCTCAGTTCGCGGTCGGCTTTCAAGAGTGCAGACATGTTCCTGGTCCACCGAAGATCGTCGCACCAGACTCTGGAGGTAAGTATGGGGTGAGGGGGGTGTGTGGGGAGGCAGGGTGCGCAGTGGGTGGGTGCGGGTTGTGGGGGGCAGGGAGACTGCGTGGGATCGTTTTTCTTTACAGGTTGTTTTTTTTTAAATGACGTGGGGCGTTTGCCCGCTAGGGTGGGCCTCAGCATGGCACCTGTACTCTGGGGAGGACAGTGGAACTGACAGGGATTGGGCACCCCGTTGGCTATACCATGAGTTGCCATGCTGGGTGGGCACCCAGCATGACATGTGGAAGGCTTTGGGGAGGGCGCAGCACAGCCGATGGGGATAGGGCACCCCCATCGGCTATACAGTGTGTGTGTGTGGGGGGGGCAGCATGCAGTATGCATGCATGTGTTTGTGTGTGTGTGTGTGTGTGTGTGTGGGGGAGCTGCGCATGAGCAGGCAATATCTGATCGCTGCTCACTGAAGCGTAGCTCCCCCTTTCAACTGTATGCCATTGCATTTTGGAGCTTGTCATAGACAGCTCCAGCATGCATTGGAGGACTGGGGCCATGCCTGCCAACACACTGACTGAATTGGAAGAGGGGGTGACACACCTCCGAAAACTATGATGATGGCACTATGTTTCTTGCACATGTATGCAAGCAAACATAAAAATGCATTGAATTCATATACAAACTGCACACAGATGCCATTCAGATATGTGCCATAACTGAAACCTGGTAGGATAAGTTGGATACATGGGAAAAGCATATACCCGTATACTGGATGTACTGCACAGATAGACCAGATAGAAAGGAGGGAAGGGTTGCTATATTTGTGGCAGATAATATTACATCAGAAAAAATTGAAACAAATGTATTAGAAGGTATCGAACAAATATGAATTAGAGTAACCCCAGTAAGCAGTGCCAACATTACTACTGGGGTAATGTATAGGCCACCCTCAAGTTCCCAAAAAACTGATATAGCATTACGTGAACTAATAGAATCCATGGCAACCCCTGAAAACATCATTCTGCTTCAGGATTTTAATTTACCTGGCATTATTTGGGAAAACTACAACACAAAATCCTCAGTAGAGGCAAGATACATGGATGCATTTAGCATTGCAGGATTATTTATTTATTGAGAAATAGGAATTACAACCCTTTGAGTCATAGACTCTTTTGCAAAGGCTTCTCATCAGTTAATATGGTATGCAAACAAAACACAGTTAACTAAGTATACACGCAAAACACAAGGTGGATTGAGAAAGGTACATCACTAAACACAAGATGGACTGAATGAAGGTACATCACTAAACAACAGTCAATATGACACAGTTGGCTAGGAGTAATATTACGTGCTGGGGGCAGAGAACAGCCCAGAGTCTGGTTCAAACAAGATATATGGCAATAAGGCATCTGGTCATCCAATTGATATTAATACAGTGCAACAAGAAAGCAGAAATAAGGCAAATTGAACAGTCATAGAATATTAAAATGGTGCAGAGAAAAGTACAACAGGTGGGTAAAATAGGGGAGTGTAGTAATACAGTACAAATAATACACCTTACTGGGGACAGTCACAGGTGGGTAAAATAGGGGCGTATAGTAATATAGTACTATAGTACCAATAATACAGCTTACTGGGGACAGTCACAGGTGGGTAAAATAGGGGCGTATAGTAATATAGTACTATAGTACCAATAATATAGCTTACTGGGGACAGTCACAGGTGGAGTTCTTAGCTAGGAAAACCTTGAGGGAGGTTTTGAAAGGGCCTATCTTAGTACCGGCAGAAAGAGCAGCAGGGAAGCCATTTAGCCAGAAGGGGGCTCTGTGATTAGAACAGTATGTGCAGAGTATGACAAGAGGGGATAATCTAGTGGACCTCGTGTTAAGTTGTATGGGAGACAAAATACAGCAGTGCAAAGTTACCACCCCACTCGGCTCTAGGGAACATGCCAGGGTGGAATTTAGTTTAGTGGGGGAAGCAGCTGGAGTGTCAGGCAGCACCTTGATTAGAAAATACGACAATGTGGACTACAACATACCAAGGGACGACTGGAACTGGAAGGCTGACTTTCAGCACAAATCTGTACAAAGAATATGGGAGGCCTTGGAGGGTAATATAAACCATGTGGTAAATAAACACATACCAGCCAAAAAGATGTGAAACAGGTCAGGGAAGATTCCAACATGGATGACAGGCAAGGACAAGAGGCTGATAAAAAGAATAGAGCTTATGTAGAGGCCAGAAGAAGTGGACATGAAAAAAACTGTGAAAAGTACAGAATAATGCTGAAGAAGGCTAAAAAAGCTATTAAAGATGCAAGGAAGAGATATGAGCTGAGACTGGCCAGAAAGGTCAAGGAAAACTATAAACCATTTTATAGTTACATCAGTAACAAAAAAGAGGGAACACAAAGTATAGGTCCACTTAAAGAGCCAAGTGGGAACCTAGTACAGGATAACATCCAGCTGGCCAAAAGATATAACAGCTACTTCTCATCAGTCTATAACACTGAAACCCTGAGGGATACACTACATCTTGACAACAACCAAAGTACAGTATACCCAAGTTAGAAGTTGAGAATATCAGAAAAAGACTGCTCAAGTTTGATCCGAGCAAGTCATTGGGACCGGATGGGATTCACCCAAGAGTAATCATTGAACTAGCTGAGTTACTGTCCGAGCCACTAACTGCGTTATTCCAAGCATCACTGAATCAGGGGGAGGTGGTAGATGCATGTAGAGAGGAAAATGTGGTCCCTATTTTTAAAAAGAGTTCTAGGCAGGAGGTTGGCAGTTATTGACCAGTTAGCTTAACCTCGGTACTAGTTAAAGTCCTGGAAGGGATCATAAAGGAATACATAGAAAATTTTATGCAACAGAGAGGTGATACCGATGAAATTCAGCATGGATTTAAAAGTGGCCATTCATGCCAGACAAATCTCCTGGAATTTTATGGAAATGTTAGCAAAGCCTTAGATTAGGGTAACTCAGTGGATGTGATCTTTCTGGACTTCTCTAAAGCCCTTGACAAGGTGCTGCAAGGAGAACTGGTGGATGCCCTATTTGACCACAAAATACAGGGAAACACAACATGCTGGGTAAGTTCCTGGTTACAATATAGGAATCAGAAGGTTACTGTCAGGGGGCCCAGCTCAAGCTGGTTGGAGGTGATGAGCGGGGTCCTTCAGGGGTCCATGTTGGGACCTTGCCTTTTCAACATATATATTCATTTTATAATTAGTGGAGGGGAGGTATGGGAATCTAAGTTTGCCAATGACACTAGAATAGGCTCTAACGTAAACAACGATATGGACACAGTCAAAATGCAGGAAGCCTTGACAAGCCTGCAGGGGTGGGTACATGATTCTAAACTGACCATCAACACTGACAAGTGCACAGTAATGCAATTTGGGAACAAAAATAAGGCAGCGGTATACAAGCTAAATGGTCAAAAGCTAAGAGAAACAAATGAGGAAAGGGACTTGGGCATCAGGATTTCAAATGACTTAAAGTTTAATCAGCATTGGCGTCGGGTAGTAAAAACAGGTGGGAGTATATCAAGTTGCATAAACAGGCACATCAAGAGAAAAAGGAGAGAGGTTCTGGTGCTACTGTGTGGGTCTCTTGTGAGGCCACACATGGAATACTGTGCCCAATTCTGGTCACCAGGCCATAGGATAGAAATAAAATCATTAGAGAAGGTTCAGAGAAAAGCCACACATATGATTAGAGAAGTACAAGACAAAGAGTATCATGAGAGGTTAACCAAGTTGGGGATGTACACATTGGAGTTCCGTAGATTGAGAGGCAACATGTGCATGGCTTTTAAAGCACTTTCAGATAAAGGGTTATGGGAAAAGTTGGGGCTTATGCTCAGAGAGCAGAAATCATCAATCAATCGATCAATCAAAACTTTATTTAACCAGGCAGAGTCATTACTGAGCAAGCTCCTTTCCAAGATGGTCCTGGCAGAAGGGAACAGAGCAAGGAATAATACAATTAGACACTTGGTGCAGGCAGGTACGAGTGAAAAAAAAAACAGCAACAACAAAATCAGATAAAACAGTGTGCAGATTGTTAAATTTAAGTTAAGGGTACACCAGTGTCTGGGGTGGATACTAAACAAGGCAATAGCAGTAACAGGGTGTGGTAAGAAGATTATATTAACAATAGAACAAGAAGGCATGAACAGACCGACCAGGAGGGTCGACCCTTTGTGGGGAAGGATGGGGGAGGGGGTTTCAGGAGGAGGATGTCAACACTAGAGGGAGAGATGACATGAACATAGTAATATCAGACTAGAGTGCACACCTTACAGTTAGCTGGGGAAAGGTTCAAAACAACTAGGAGGAAACATTGGTTTAATGTTAGGGTGGTGCCGATTTGGAACAGTCTGCTACTAGAGGTAGTAACTAGAAGAATTATGCAAGTTTTTAAAACTAATCTGGACAAATACCTAATAACTAATAACATAGAGGAGTATAATTAGAACAAATTTAGTGAGTAGTATAGATAGTATGTCTCCTAAGCTCCGAAATACCCTATGAAACTTATGAAACATGTGTATAGGATTCTGAGTTGCACACACCAACCCATGTTTTGTTTCTTACAATTACCGGGTAGCATTTTTAATTAAAATAATGATCGGCTCTTCACTAAGAGACAGTTTTATTGCAGCAAAGAGCGTCCCCTGGTGAATTTTATAGCTGCCTAACATGAATTTTGTCAGAGATTTGACTTTACAATCAGTGTGAGACTTTCCAGACAGTTTTACAAGAACATTGTTGATTGCAATATCGCAATTACACACCGCTAGATGTAATAGATAATTACAACATGGTATTACAAATGCTAGCCTGTAATTACAGTGCACATGCTATACGTGAAATTGTATGGATAAGTGAAATACACAATTGTACAAATAAATTAAAATACAAAATGCATCTTACATAGGATTTAGTAACATTTCATGCAAGTGGAGTTATGGTATTGTAAAAAGGAAGTAGCAGACCAACCTGCTCAAATTTGGGTAGTATGGAGGGGGAGGCAGGTACAGAAAGAATGGGGTGGCATAAAGGAATTTTGAGGGATAAGGAGCAGTGAGGGGTGCAGGAAGCTCAGTTTATTTATGTGGCCATTGCATTTTTTCATTATGTATTTAAACTACAAAAAAAAAAAAAGAGCAAAAGAGAGTCACTTAGGGTCGAGGGGCTTGCTTCCTGTGGGCTAGTTTTTGCCCATTAATAGCAAATGGGAAATTAGGGCTCAGTAGTCAAAAGTTGGCAAACTTGTGAAAAAGGGTTAAGTTTGCTGCCATTTACAATTGATGAAAGGTGGGGGAAAAGTTGGCATCTGCCATATATGCTGACCTATGAGATCCTTAGAGCTTTGTCCCCAGACACACATGGCTTGCGTCTGGCCTTCTGGTATTATATGGGCATCTCATGCAAACTCAGTTTACTCATGAAAAATTACCAATTTTGTTCATGCAGTTTTGGCAAAAGAAAGTATATAAAATTATGCCCATCATGCTTTTGTTACCACCCCCTTTCCTGGACCTGGTGCTGTGTGATTCAAGAACCCATTCAGTTGTGGTTGCTGTCATTTCTCTCTCAGCTGATGGCTGACACCATATGATAACCATCTCTTGGCACTAGGTGGGGTTGGGCATAGCTCAGCAATACTCTGCGTCTAAGGTTAATTTGGCATCTTCTCAAAGAAGGGTCCCCTGCAACAATCAAAAATCAATAACTGTTTACAGGTTCTGTTTGTACTGTCACTCCCAGGTGTATTCTGCCCCAGTTCATTTTCTGTCAGAACAGTAATAATTCATATTACCACGTGATGGGTTGTTGTCATGTTTACTAACACTTTTTTTTAACTTGCAACTTTTATTTAAATAGTATCAGCTAATAGACATTTCCATTCAATCAATCACAATTACTGTTACATATGTAACAAACATTAAAATGTCAGTACCTCAAGGGAATAAACAAAGTCCAAGAGGGTAGCATCTGTCAGTAAAACCAAACTGAAGAGAAGGTAGGGCAGGGCCCACAGCTCAGCACCATGGACATGGGGGTGGGGTGGGGGGAGGTGTGCACTAGTCCCTTCACAAAAGAAAGGGTCCTACAAGAGCTCGATAAGCTCAGGGTGGACAAGGCAATGGGACCTGATGGCATACATCCCAGGATACTAAACGAGCTAAAGGTGGAACTAGCAGAGCCATTATCAGAACTGTTTAGTGAGTTTCTGAGCACAGGAGAGGTCCCAGAAGACTGGAGAAGAGCTCATGTGATCCTGCTCCACCAGAGTGGTAGCAGGGAGGAGACAGGGAACTACAGACCAGTCAGTCTTACCTCAGTAGTGGGCAAGATTATGGAGGCACTCCTTAAGGAAAGGATAGTGCAACACCTGGAATCCATAGGAGCACAGGATCCAAGACAGCATGGGTTTACAAAAGGAAGGTCCTGTCAAACTAATCTCATAGATTTCTTTGACTGGGTAACCAGAGTGGTGGACCAAGGGGAAGCATTTGATGTTGGCTACCTTGACTTCAGCAAAGCTTTCGATACTGTTCCACATAGAAGATTGATTAATAAGCTGGGTAGGCTCGGAGTGGGTCAGGCGTTGGTCAACTGGATGGCAAACTGGTTGATGGGCAGAAAACAGAGTGGTGATAAATGGTATGCAGTCAGAAGAGATGCAAGTCACAAGTGGGGTACTTCAGGGATCAGTTCTGGGGCCAGTCCTCTTCAATATCTTCATCAATGACATTGTAGAAGGACTGGAGGGTATGGTTTGTCTGTTTGCAGATGACACCAAGATTTGCAACAGAGTAGATGATCCTGATGGGGTGGGCAAAATGAGAAAAGAACTGGATAAACTAGCAAAATGGTCAGAAGAGTGGCAACTGGGGTTTAACGCAAAGAAGTGCAAGATCATGCACATAGGGAAGAGAAACCCTGAAGCCACCTATATGCTAGGAGGGGAGTTGCTGGGAGTCACAAAGGAAGAAAGAGACTGAGGTGTCATCATCACAGATGACCTGAAATAATCCAAGCAGATTACTAAACCAGTAGGTAAGGCTAGAAGGATGTTGGGGTGTATTAGTAGGGGTATCACAAGTCGAAAGAGGGAGGTAATAATCCTCTTTACAAGATACTGCTAGGGGTTCTCATCCGAGTACTGCGGCAGTAATGGAGGCCACACCTTCACAAGTGACATCAACCAAATTGAGGCAGTCCAGTGAAAGGCAACCAAAATGGTGCAGGGACTGCATCAGAAAACATATGAAGACAGATTAATGGAGCTCAATATGTATACCCTAGAGCAAAGGAGGGAGAGAGGTGATATGATTGAAACATTCAAACACCTTAAGGGCATTAACAAGGTGAAGGAGTCTAACATGTTTCAATATAAGAAAAATAGCAGGACAAGAGGACACAGCATGAGATTAGAGGGAGGCTGATTAAGGGGTAATGTGAGGAAGTTATTTTTCACAGAAAGGGTGTGGATGCGTGGAACGGCCTACCTCAGGAAATGGTGGATATGAATACAGTCCAGGGCTTCAAACAGGCATGGGATAGGCATAAGGGAGCAATACAGATGAGTATGAATAGATAGGCCATTGACAGCTAAAGCCGATGGCACATTCATAAGGCAGAAAAAGAAATGGGCAGACTGGATGGGCCTTGCAGTCCTTATCTGCTGTCAGCTTCTATGTTTCTATGTTCAAGAACAAGGGGACACAATTTGAAGATGGAGGGGGGACGTCTCAGGGGCAATGTGAGAAAGTATTTTTTCACAGTGAGGGTGGTGGACACATGGAATGACCTTCCCGAGGAGGTTGTGGGGTCAAAAACAGTGGGGGAATTCAAGAATGCATGGGACAGGCATAAGGCAGTTCTGGTGGTAGGGTTGGAAGAAGTAGGCTGTTGTTTAACTAGACTCTGCAGCTTATCCAATAGATAAGGGAAATGAGCAGACTAGGTGGGCCAAGCGGTCCCCATCTGCTGTCAAAGCCTATGTTTCTAGGTTTCTAATAGTAAGTACACCTAAATAAGTCAACTTGCTGCTATTTACATCCATTTAAGGTACCATATGGAGACCAAATTGTCACTTTAAATCTGTTTCTCTTTTCTTTGCAGGTTTCCATTGCCGATTCTCCTCAAAAGCGATAACCATGGTAGTCATTCCATTTTCTAACTAGTGGCATCATTCTTTGACGTATATTTATTTAATAAACCACGGTTTGAATGTGTTTTGTAAACCATATCATAATTGTCTGTTGAAGATTCTCCTAGATAAATGTGATTTCCAACCAATAGAAATATAAGAACAATGATTGAAGTAAAAAAAATTAACAAGTATAACAAACTATTTCTGCTGTATAGATTTCTTTCACTATAAGTACGCACTATGTATTACTCATAAATTCATATTTCCTTAAGTGCTATCTCTCCTGAGAATAATTTTACTATGTCTCTCACCAAGCCATGGTCAACCAACTGTTATTCAGCATAAGAATTGGTCTGGTATGGGCGTATTCTCCACTTCCTCTTTATATGGGTAAAAAGGGAGTCATTGCGCATTATATTTATCCACCTGAAGTTTTAATGTTGCTGTAATGGATTCCATCAGTTTAATCTGTTCCACATTTTGAAATCATTTTTGTATTGTTAAAATATTATTTGCTAACCAACTTTGAGTAATGACCTTAGTGGCTGCTGTTATTCATATATAAAAAAGATATTTGGGATTTGAGCTCCACATCTCAGAAGGTGGTAAACCCAATACAAGGTTCTCAAAGGTAAGATCCACTGTCAAGAACAGCATTTTTATTATTATCCTTGAAACCTTAGTCCAGTAGGCCTTCAGTACTGGACAAGGCCAGAAAATATGATAGTCATTCCCCTTTTCCCTGCATTGCCTCCAGGAAGTATCTATTTATTTAGTTGTTTAACCAGGTATAGCACACTAAGCTGAAAGCTTTTTACAGGAGTGACCTGGGAGCACAAGGAGGTTAAGTGACTTGCTCAGGGTCACACAGTATGCAAGTGGAAGCAGTGGGATTCAAACCCAGGTCTGGTCTGCTGGATGTCACCAGATTTGCAGCTCAGAGCCTTAGACCACTGCACTATACTGCCTCCTCATCTATGCCACTTGTTGCAAAAGTTTTAGATATAATGGGAGTTATAAAAAGTCTGGAGCATGTTTTTCACCTAAATTCTCGCCACAATAAAACATACGTTGTTTTATGGATACTCTCCCAAATTCTGTCCTAACTTTTAGTAAGTAAGGGACAGGGCATTTCTACTTCCCATCTGTCTTGAATTCTGTCTGTGGCTATTTGGCTGTTTTTCTCTCCCAGAAGAAAAAATTACTTACCATAGTAATCTTTTTTCTTCCCAGGGAATCTTATCTGACTTCTGCAGTATGGTCTCACACTAGGCAAGGCAACTTTATTTCTAGGGTACCCAATCCCTGGGGCTCTGGGCATCTTACAAGCATATCAAACACAAATAAAAAGAATAGTAAAAATTTACAAGACAATAAAAATTAATGAGATAATAAAATCAGAAAGAACAGCCATTTAAATTGGTATGTACTAGATGAAGCAGTTGGTTTGGGAGATCACTCCATAAAAGCCAGGTTGAAGAGGTGGGCCTTCAGCCTCAGTTTGAAAACACTAATCGAGGAGACCTCCCAGACTGCAGATAGAAGCAAGTTCCACAGGGTCAACCCAGAGACACTAAAAGCATGGTTACCCGATGTCTTAAGCCAAACCCTGGGAATGTCCAGGAGGCCCCTCGAAGAGGAGCGGAGGGAGTGAGCCGAGGTTACAGGTAGCAGGAGCTCCAGCAGGTAGCCAGGACCCAGTCCATATAGAGCCTTATAGGTGAGCAAGCCCACCTTGAAAAGGACCCTCCACCTGACCGGCAGCCAGTGCAGAGCATACAGGACCGAGGTCACATGGCAGGACATGGGTTGGCCTGTCAACAACTGGATCACTGCATTCTGCACTAGCTGCAGTCTGTGGAGGGTCCCTCCCATGACCCAAAAGTATAGAGAGTTACAGTAGTCGAACCTAGAGGTAACAAAGGCCGAATGAGGCACTTGATCCTGGTGATGGCCTGGAGGTGGTAAAAAACATCCTTCACTACAGGCGATGCCCGATCTTCAAAGGTTAGCCTGCAGTCCAGGATCACACCAAGCTTATGCACCCTTGGGGAAGCCACCAATGGAGCAGACCCCAGGAAAAGCCCTGTGGTCGCTCCAGGAGACAGCCCATCACACCCATGACCCAGCTCGATCACCAGAACCTCCGTCTTATCTGGGTTAAATCTCAGCCACCTGGAAGCCATCCAGTCATTAATTTTAGCCAGACAGTTGTTAAGCACATCAACAGCACCGGATGTTCTGGGTGCAAATGACAAATACAGCTGGGTGTCAACTGCATACCATTGAAACTTCACGCTGTATTGCTGAATGATCTCACCCACGTACACACACGTACACTGCAAACAGCATCAGTGGCAATATTGAGCCCTGTGGTACCCCACATGACAAGGGCATTGAGAAGAAGGAGATACTCCCCCTCACTGCCCGTTTCACACTGTCAGAGAGGTAGGACTCAAGCCATTTGGTGACAATATCGACAAGTCCACTAAACCCACAGAGCTGATCAAGAAGCATGACATGGTCCACCATGTCAAATGCTGATGAGAGGTCAAAGATCACAAGAACTGACTTGTCTCCTCTATCTCTGGCACTGAGCAGATTATTATGCACCCTAACTAGAGCTGTCTCTGTGCTGTGTCTAGCCCGTAAACCTGATTGAAATGGCTTATAGATGTCAAAGGACAGGAGGGTGCCCTCAAGCTGCTGGGCCACCAATTTCTCAACTTTACCCAAAAATGGTAGGTTGCAGATTCAATGGTAATTTGCCAGCATGTCAGGGTCAAGGGAAGATTTCTTAAGGAGGGGTCTAACCAGCACTTCTTTCAAAGCAGCTGGGAATACCCCTTCTACCATTGAGCACCCAACAGTCCTGGTGAACACCAGGCCAGCTGCCTCAGTGCATCTCATTAAGAAATGCATTGGGGCTCGGTCCAGTTCACAAGAAATGTGCTTCAGCTGTAAGATCACCCTAGTCACTTCAGACACCTCCACTGGCCTAAACTCCTCTCAGTCAGGTGGAGTGCCTCTGTTTCTCCCAGCCCAGCTACTGCAAAGTGATAGCCTCACTGACAGAATCCCCGGCTGAATAGACAACACTCTGTCAGAGAAGAACAGAGCAAACTCTTCACATAACGTGGATAAAAAAGTCTTATTCAGCTGTAGACAGGCAGGATGGCAAAGCCTGCCCACAGTCCAAAAAAGCTGAGAAGGCCTGTTTTTCCCTGCTGCAATCTTCCTGGATAGAATTCTGCCTTCATATGGGAGATTGCCTCCTGGTACTCACCATAATGGGTACGCAGGGCCAGTCTGTTGGCCTCCAGCTGTGTCTTCCACCAGCAATGCTCCAACTTCTGACCATTGATCTGCATCACCTTGAGATCTCCATCAGACCAGGGAGATCTCAAGTGAGATGATCTTCATTGTATACGGACTGGAGTGATGGCATCCAGTGCCTTGTAAACCGCCCTATTATAGGTGGCAACCACCTCACTGGTGCCACTCGCACATGCTACGTCAACTCTAGATAGGTCAGTCAACACCAATAGTCTTTCTGGGTGCAAGCCCTTTAAAGAGCATTAGCTGACCATCTCTGTAGGGGAAGGACTATCAGGGAGGCCCCAAACGTGAACCCTACAGTGCAGGGATCGGACCAACAGACCCGGTCAGTCTTGAGACTGTCAACCTCAAGACCCAGCTGGAACACCTGATCAAGTGTGTGACTATGCTGGTGGGTCACAGAAGCAACAACTTGTACCAGGCCCAGTGATGACATCAACTGGAGGAGGTCATAACTGAAATGTGAGGATTCATCATTGACCCAGACATAGAAGTCCCTCAAAATTAAACACCTGGTTAACTCCAACACCTGGTTGATTATTAAGTTTGCTACCTCCTGTAGGAATTCTCCTCCCAACCCTGGAGGGTGGTAAACAAGAAGAATCCTGCAACCTGCACCTGGACCCCCACGCACGGTGATGCACTCAGAAGACCTGGTAATATCAACGGGATGTACCGTGACGCCCAGGCTGGATCTAAAAATGATGGCCACTCCCCACCCTGCAATCAATCCCCGAGCAGTGCACTATGGAGTACTCAGTGGGGATGGTGGTCTCTAGAACTTGGCCAGCATTGTCAACCAGCCAAGTCTCCATGAAGCATGCCAGGTCAACCAAGGAAATTGGGTCAGCAAAAATGGCAGTCTTGTTCCTCACCGACCTGGCATTACAAAGCACTGTTCAAAGTGGGTTAGAGGACGAAGCTGGTCCTCTAGCTGCCTGCTGAATCGGTCCAGTGGGACCCCTGGGTATGGAGACCAAACACATCTGGCCTCTCCCTAGGCTTCATTTAAACCTAGGGCATCTCCTGCACCTCATAACCTCAATGCTACTCACCACTCCCTCCTTAGCTGACCTCTGCCATCGATGAACCACCTTCCCCTTGTAATCCTGACCTCCCTGCAGTGCCTGGCAGCAGTAGATGGTACTGGAAAGTTGATAAAAGGGTGGAGGTACCAAAGTAGAAAGGCAGCATTAGTAATGGCACCCTAAATCAAACCGAAAACCCCTACTAAGAGAAAATTTTAACTAGAAAAGCAAAACAAAGTTTCCTTAAAATTAAAACTAACAAGTCCTAGAACACACACACCTCACTCACTCTATTTATACAAACACCAAGTTAATCACACATATACTCCTCAATCAAGCACCCCTTTAACCTAATCTCAGCAAAAGTAACACCCCCGCCCAACCATAAAATAATTTTTTAAGAGTCAACAAAAGAGAAAGCAACAATGAATGTGAGTTGCAGCAATTAAAAAAAAAAACAGAGTGTACAAGTAAGTAGAATTTAACTGTTGCTGGAACTGTATAGGGTGCAAGCAGAACTCTGAGTGCTCTCACCACCTAAGTTCCAATAGGTTTTAATACGGTACCTCCATTGTCGAAAAACATCAGTGATAAAGAAGTCCCATTCAGAACCAAAGCAGCTTAACTCTCATTTAAGCACTTTTGATAACAAATCTCCAGAGATTTGGTCAACCCCCCTGTCAGCAAAGAGAGTCCAAGGAGGAGGCAGAAGACCAGCTCTCACCAAGTCTGACACCTGGTCCTTTTCTCCCGAACCAACAGTTACTACAGGAGTCCTGTGGGCAGGTAGTCCACAAAAGAATGGAAAAGGATGGCGATAAATGAAAGGAAAAATGCTTCTCTCCCCTATGGATGGAATCAAGCAGGCCATCTCGCTAAGACCCAGGGTCCACTACTCTTGATCGAATTCAGAATAACGGGAGACAGGTGGAGTTCTTATGGAGGGCAGTGGAGCTTCCACCTCCTGCCAAACCAGTTACCCCCACCTCTCAACTGCTTTCTGGCCCAGTGGACTACTACTTCACCTCTGAGGCAGTTTTTGATGACTGATACCTAACCCAGCATATGCAGCAGTCCCACAGCAAAGACCAGCTGGCAGCTCCGACCCTCAGCAGCACCCATTCCACAGTCTCCTGTCCTTCAAGTGAGTGCCATTTCCTGAAGAAAACATCTCCAAATCACCGATAGTAAATGTTGAAAACTGCAGCACAAACTCCTGGACAGTCTCCGAAGTCGCCCTCTCTAAAAAGAAAACCTACCCTTCTGTGTTAACTCAATAAGACACCCTGCCTTACACTAAATCCTAATGCTAAAACTAACAAGAATAAAGTAAAAATAAAGCAAAAACTCTTCCCCAAGAAATAATTTTACATGGACTGAATTTAAAAGACAAAAATTATATCTGGATCACCTCAGAAAGTGTTTTGAGTTGAAATTGCAGCTCGTGCAGTCAGAGCCCGAGCAGATGACAGCCCGGCATGGCTGCCATCTTCCCCTTTTAAATGATCCCATGGCTGCCCGAGAGCCAAAATGGTTAATAGAACCTATGCTAATGATGGAATGCTTAGGCTGGAACTTGGTTTTCAAACCACTGTCCCTGGAACATATCCTGCAACCATCAGATTCTTACAGAGCATGCATAATAACAAGCTATATAAATTATCCTAATAAATAATTAACACCCTCAAAGACAAATAATCCCCTTTTATTTAAAAGCGTGATCATCACTAAGACTCAAGACACAAATGCCCCAATTAAGAAACACAAGTTTCGAACAGCATGAACAGCTGAAGTGCAGTGCCCCTCAGGTTCTAGTGGAGGAGGAAGGGAGGGAGCAATCTCAGAATACAGTAAGATTCCCTTGGAGGAAACAAGATTACTATGGTAAGTCATTTTTTCTTCAAACCCCAGGAAATCTTACTGTATTCTGACTTCTGCAGACTACCTGAGCAGTACCTTTGTAGAATGGCAGAGAACCTATTTAGGAAACAGACTCTGCAGTACTGCTGTGCCAAATCTGGTACCACTTCTTGCCTGGGTATCCAGGCTATAGTGTTTGGCAAATGTTTGGTAAATGTGTGGACAGTTTTCCAGGTAGCTGCTTTACAAATTTCCAGTGAAATAACATCTCTTGCAGCTGCTATTGAATCAGTTGTACCCCTTGTTCTTTACCTACTTTGCTGTAGCAGAACTGAATACATGCAACAATCCAGTGGGCAATAGACCTCTTTGAGATAGGCTTGCCCTTTCCCACTTCTCCATAGGTCAGGAAGAGCTGAGTATTCTCCTGCCTGTGACCCTTTGTGTGGTCCAATTAGTCGATAGCTCTCTAGGCATATAGGCTATGCAGCCTATGTTCTCCTGAGCTGGAATGGTCAGTGAAAAAGACTGGCAAAGTGATGGACTGATTCAGGTGAAAGTCTGACACCACCTTGGGGAAAAAACATCTTGTTAGTCCTGAGGACTTCTTTGTCCCTATGGACTGAGATGTAATCTGGCTCTGTGGACAAGGCCTGGAGCTCACTGATCTTTCTGGCTGAGGTGATGACTACCAGGAACACTGTTTTCCATGTTACATACTTAAGCTCTGCTGAAAACATGGATTCAAAGGTGGCTGCATTAGCTGGCCAGTGCATATATTGAGATCCCATGCAGGAGTGGGATCCCTGTGAGAGGGGATGCAAGTGTAACAGACCCTTGAAGAACTTCCTGAATACCTGGTTAGCAGCCAGGGATGACCCTTTATTAGCGGAGAGGTAAACAGAGACAGCTGCTCGCTACACCTTAAGGGTGGAAGGCCTAAGGCCAAGAGAATGATGGTGTGCCAGATACTTCAGAATGACTGACAGACCAGCCTGGCTGCAGTCTCTCTTTTTGTTGGCACCAAATGGAAAACCTCTTCAACTTCGAGGTGTAAGTCTTTCTGATAGAGGGTTTTCTAGAATCTCTAAGGACCTCTAGCACCTCTTCAGTGAGGTGCAGGTCAGCATACTCTAAATCCTCAAGAGCCAAGCCCTGAGCCTGAGGAACTGGAGATTGGGGTAAAGTATCCTGTCCTGTGAGGATGTCAGTAGGTTGTGCCTCTTGGGCAGGGAGATTGGTTTGGATATTGACAGGGTCATGAGTAGAAAATACTAGGGCTGCCTGGCCCAGTCTGGAGCAATGAAGATCATTGTTGCTGGCTGAACCCTGAGCTTGTTCAGTACTCTGAGAAACAGGGGAAATAGAGGGAAGGCGCACAGAAACTTCCCTGTCCAATCCAACAGCAGTGCATCCAGAGGGACTGTGCCCACTGCAGGAGGCCTGCAACAGAATTGCAGCAAATGGTGATTGTCTGGGGCTGTGAAAAGGTCCAATTCTGGGATGCCCTACCTTCTGAACACAACTTGCAGGATCTGCCTGTTTAGTTACCACTCATGGTGATTCTAGTTTATCCTGCTGAAGGCATCTGTGAGGACATTTTCCTTCCCTGGGATATGAACTGCTGAGAGGAAGATCCTGAGGGAGTCGGTCCGATTCCAAATTTTCATGGCCTGTATGCACAGGAAGGATGATCTTGTGTCCCCTTGCTTGTCTATGTGGTACCTTGTGGTTGTTTTGTCAGTTCTGACTTGAACCATCTTGCCCTGCAGCACTGAGACAAAAGACTGAATGCCCAGCTAAACTGCCTTGAGTTCCAGCAGATTTATATGAAGCAGAGACTCCTGCTGGAGCTAAGTACCATGTGTGGCATGCTCCCCCAGTTGGGCATCCCATCCTAGGAGGGAGGCATTTGTTGTTAGCACAGTTGATGGTGGTTACTGAAGGAAAGGCGCACCTTCTCTGAGGTTGTCCTTTTCCTGCCACCACTGGAGTGCTTGAAGAAGAGTTCCTGTGACTGGCACCATTTTTGACAGGGAATCTTTTTTCTGTGACCAGTGAGATCTGAGATGGAACTGGATGTCTCTCATCTGGAACCTGGAACCTGGCATTGTTGCTGTTGACACAGCCATGTGTCCCAATGGCTAAAGAAAATGCCTTGCTGGTCTAGGGGTATGCAGCTGGAAAGAGTTGGCCAACCGAACAAGACTGTTCACCCTCCCCTGAGGGTGGAAGGCATTTCCTCTTAGTGTCCAATTCCACTTCTATAAATTCCAGGAGCCGACTTGATCTCAGCACTGACTTCTTCTGATTTACCAGGAAGCCCAAGCATCACAGGGTATCCTGAGTGGTGGTCAGTGCATCTTTGACCTGCTGGGGTGACTGGCCTACCACTAGCCAGTCATCCAAGTATTAGAAGACTGTAACTCCCTGCCTCCTTAAGTGTGTTACCACTACCTAGGCACTTGGTAAACACCCTTGGAGCAGAAATCAGGCCAAATGGTATGGCTCTGAACTGGTAATGGCCTAGTGGCAATCTGAACCTGAGGTACTTTCGGTGAGATTGCCTAATAAGAATATGGAAGCAAGCGTCCTTTAGATCCAGGGATGACAGCCAATCTCCCTGCCTGAGTGTAGGGAAAATGGTAGCCAGAGTGACCATTTTGAATTTTGGGTTTGTCAAATGTTTAAGTGTCTGAGAACCAATATGGGTCAACTCACTGCTCCCCTGTTTTCTTTAGAGTGAGGAAGTACCTTGAGTAGAGGCCCCTTCCCCTTTGAGCCAAGGGAACAAGCTCTACAGCCTTGTCCTGAAGGAGTTTTTGCTACTTCCACCTCCAATAGGACTGCTTCTGTTGGGGTGGCAGGTCTAAAAACTCTTGCCCTCAACCTGGGTAAGACCTTGAAGCTGAGGACAAGACCCTGGCCCATTACTTCCGGGACCCACTTGTCTGTGGTGATGGATGTCCAAGCCTGGAGATAGTGAGCCAGCCTGCCCTTACTGGGAATGGGGAGGTGACCCTGGCAGACCCCTCAGAGGGTCTGCTTTGTTTGTACACTTGACTGAATACTGGAGCTAGTGCCACTGCTGCCTCTTCTGCCCCTGTCTCTAAAGAACCATCTCTAAGGTTAATACGCCAGCAGGGCCCTGAGTCTGAAGAAAAGGTCTGTAGTGGGTTCTGGCCCTACCCCATTTACTCTGGTACTTCTGGACATTCTTGCTTTTTCCTTAGCAGCAGCACCCTTATAGGCTACCTTGTACTCATCCATTTTTTTTAATGTAAGCTTCTGTTTGCTCGACAGAAAGGGATATGGGCTCACAAAGAAACTCCAAAGCATTTGTTGTCAGAGTCATTTATTTTCCAATAGAGCCCTCTTCATAAAATGAGCCTATTCTAGGTGCCCTATTTCTAGAAAGATCCTTGGGCACCCTGAAAATTAATGAGACGTGCCCACCATTTCTCTCTGCTCGGCAAATAAGTCCGTAAAAGCAGTTGATAGGCCATCCTGTCCCCCTGACCCCAATCCTCCAAAAAGAATGGCTTACTTGTGCTGCCACAACATTGTCCACCCACAGCAGCTCAGTGACATCCAATTCATAGACATTGAGACCTGTGACAGCAAGTTACCAACTTGACCACTACCGATCATGAGAGCAGCGGTATTTTCTTGATTTCCTATACTGCAGATGGTCGTCCATCTGCGGTATGGAAATCTGAGAAAATACCGATCCTCTCATGCAACAGTATCGATGCCTGTGGTAACTCGCTGACAGCATGGCTCAGAGACAGTAAAACAATCAAAAGATTCAATCAGCAGTACAAGGCTTGCCCAGCTTTGTAAATGGAAAAAAAAAGACACTCCAGTTGTTTTTGCAGTTGGGAGGAGAGAGACAGTGAATCATTTCTCCCAGCTGCTGTAATTCTTACTTGCATCATTTCAACACCGCAGTCTTGCTCCCCTTCTTCACATGCAAAAAAAAAAAAATGGCAAGATTAAACCAGCAGTTCCCCCAGCACAAGGCTTGCCCAGCTATCGCTATTCCCCTTTTTGGATGCGGTCTTTCCCTGCAAACAAAATGTGCAGCCCCACTCGCAAAATCAGCCCCTGTTCAGTAGCTGCATAGTGCAGCAAACCACTCATCAGCAACTTTTTTTTAAATAAACAAAGGGAATGGGGAGGGAGGAGAACAAATAATGCAGGGATAGGGATAAGTCAGTGAACTTGGGTAACCTTTTTTAGTTAAACTAGAGAGATAAAAGTCCCTATATCAAAGTAAGGAAAAAAAACATCATTGTAAAACAGGCAGAGGAACTATTTTATTACACAACTTATGTTAAACCAAGTTTTTATTAACTTTTTTTTATTAAACTTATTTTAATTTACAGTGCCCATTTTCTAAGTGCAATAATACCCGACAGGGTGGGCTTTATTGGGAAATACCGGACCTTCCAGGGGCTACAAGGCCCTCCGCCTGTGGAGTCGGGCTTCATTATGTCCCTAGGCAGTCCAGTATTTCCCAATAAAGCCCATACTGTCAGGTATTATTGCTTACTTAATTACATTTGATACCATAGCACAAAGGTCAGTATCCTAACCTCTGGTTAGGGAGGGAGGTAACATTGCACACATTTCTTCCTAATAGTAACAATTTTAATCAGAAACACTGCTAGATTATTCAAAACATCATAACCCTCTGAGTTAAATAATAAATCCAGGATATAACTGGCAGGAAAATTCATTCCCCTCAGGTACTGCCCCAGATAGTTATGTCTCGGCTTAGTATACCACGGACACCGAAGTATGACATGTACAAAATCTTCTTCTTTCAGGGTGCAATAACACTTTGTTACACTTGTACTTTCTTTTTTATATCTATTTTTAAATATATTACTTGAAAATACCTCAAATCTAAACTTGGTCAATATAAATCTAAGACCAGATTGTTGGATTGAATTGAGATAATATTTCAAACAATGTTCAGTGTATTTTTAGCTGACCAGCTTGCCAACTTAAGCTTTTTATTTCCCTTCAATTCTTTCCTTCTTTTCTCATGTTCTTAAATAATTTAAATCATACAGATCTAACAAACCATATATGAAAGGGAGCCAACTTTGTTGTAGAGGGATAAAAATTTACCCTTTTCCCTTATAATTTCCCTGATAATTGAATCTCTGTTTTCTGTTGTTAATTTAACCCAGAAATTTATCAAACAAGCATGTATTGTGTGTTCAGATTTTATTTGTCCTATTTCTGTTCTCGCTAATGTATTTGGTATACCCAATGGAAGTCTCAAAATGTGTTTGTAAGTCTTAGCTAGCTACATTTCTATTTTGCTCACCATCTCTGTTCCCCAGACCTCTGCCAGATATATTGCCTGACTGATTACTTTCCCATTTATAGCTTTTAACAATGGAGTTACTGCCAAGCCCATATATATATATTTTTGAATCTTTTAACAGCTTTAGTTGTTTATTCTAGCTTTTTTATTGTCCATGTCCCATGTTCGGTCCAGCTGTAGTTATTTGTTATTAATACTCCTAAATATGGAAATTCAGAGACAAAATCCAATTTGTTTTGTGCCAAAATTAACTTCCTATATTTCCTAATCGACCCAATTACCATAATTTTTGTTTTATTAGTGTTAGGTTTCAAATTATGTTCTTTACAAAGAATATCTAGCTTATCTAATGCCCTTTGTAGACCAAGTCTTGAGGTGGATAAAACTGCCAGATCATCAGCATATGCTAAAACTGAGATTCTTTTCTTTAATATTGTTGGACAGTGATGTGAGGGATTATCTAGTTTTTGCAAAATCTCACTGATATATAAGTTAAAAAAGGTCGGAGCAAGGAGACAGCCTTGTCTTACATCGATTTCAGTTTTAATTTTTTTTGTTAAAGCTCCCATTTGTGAGTATTTTACTTTAGACCATATTTTAGTATAAAGTCTTCTTATTAGAATCATTAAATTATGATCAATGCCCATTCCTTCCATTTTCCCATAATACTATTCTCAATATTGTGTCAAATGCCAAAGAAAAATTGACAAAAGCCATAAATAATCCTTGATTCTTTATTTTTCAATATGTTTCTATTATATGGGAAAGGATGACTACCTGATTCCTTGTGCCAGTACTCTTTTTGAAACCTGCTTGACATTCTGATGCTACCTCATGTTGATTCAATATGTTTAATCATCTCTTTAATAGGATTTTAGCATAGATTTTTGCCATCACATCCAATAGGCTAATTGGTCTATAATTAGCTGAATCTGTCCTAGATCCCTTTTTATAAAAAGGAATTATAAAACTTCCAAGCCAAGAGTCAGGAACAAAAGCATACATTGCTGCTTTATTATAAAAATCAGCAATCTATATTACGTTTATAAAAGTCAATTGAAATATTATCTGGGCCTGGTGCTTTATTGTTTTTAAATGATTCTGTCACTTTCTTGACCTCAACTGCTGTGAACCATCTGAAATTCTCATTTAGCTAATCCAGTTCCTCTTTGATGTATTTATATTATGGAAAATCCCTAACTAATATTTTTCCCTCAATCAATGGCTCGATATATGTATCAATCTGAGTTTTATAATTACAAGTTCCTCTGGCTACAAGGGTCCAACATTTCCTATCATCTTTTTCCTCTATGGCCTTAATCATTATCTCCCATAGCTTCCTTTGATGTTGCATTCTATGTACATTTATATACTGCTTGTACCTTTTCCTCACCAGATTCCGTTCTTTAATATTCTCTTTTCTGGGGGTACTTTTTCATTTTCCTAACTAATTTAGCTAGTTTCCTCTTTTTAACTCTACAATTTTTATGGAACCAAACCTGATACTGTGATTTGTCTTTATGTTTTCCTTTGTTTTCTCCTTAGCAAATAACTGAATTGTATCCTTAATTGCTTTGTATATCTTCTCTGGCTCCCATATGTTCTGGATACTTATATTAAGAGTTTGAACAATTTGATCACTTAATTTCATAACAGTACTATTTTTTTCTGGGCCTCATCTTATTCTTTTATTCACAATTTCAATATCATCTTCTGTCAGTGAAATAGCCCTAGATGTTCTTTTTTTATAAACTACTAAGGGGCAATGATCACTTTCTGTTCTATTTAGAACTTTCATGTCACTATAGTTATGATAATTAAATACTGAAATAAATGCATAATCCATTATTGTTGTCCCTTTACATTTATACAAGTCATATTTCTGAAGCTGTCTGATGTTAATCTCCCATTAAGAATAAATAATTGCAATGCCTCTACTAAATGTTCCAATTGTTTATGTTTATCTGTGTTTTTTATCCTTAGAGCTTCTACTTGGTATTCTTAAGGCCTGACATATTGAATCATGTATTTTCAACTTGTCTTTTTCCCCCATATCTTATATTCATATCTCCCATTATTAGAAATTCCATTGATTCATTTTTTCCAAATGTCTTTTAACATCTTGTATAATTTTATTAGTAAATTCTTTATCATGAAATGATGATTTTATTGGTGGATTGTGAATGTTTACTAATATTAATAACTTACTTTCTAGTTGCACTTTACCAACATGTAATTTTGTTTAACTTGTTTTTCTAAGATGCTCATTGTCTCATTTATTTTACTATACGTTACGAACCCACCCTTGTACTGTATCTCCCCATTTTTGTTTGTTTTACCGTTGGTGATTGAATTATAGTATAACCATTAATTATTATCTGACTGCTTAATGAAACCATTGTAATTTGCTATTCTTGTGGCTTGACGTGGAATCTCTGTAAAAGAGCTCTTGGCTCAAAGGACTTTCCAATTTGATAAATAAATAAATATACTTGTTCCTCATCATGCCATGTTTCCTGAAACATTATTATATCCATCCCTTCAATAAATTCCCAATCTATAAATGTCCTCTGTAACCCGACAATGTTCCATGACATAATTCCCAGATTAGCCTACTTATTTCTTTCAATAAATGTAGAAACACGTATATGCAAACAGTCAGATTTTGATTCCCATTCATTCATTTGTCTGTCTCTCTCAAGTCAGACTTAGGCATCCTGAAATATTTGAAATCTATTAAATGTATCCACATTATATACAAGTGTTTGCTCTTCATGGGTTACTTCCACAGCTTGTTGTATTACCTCCAATTACACTTCCATGGGAGTCCTGGAATCCATCATTGTTTCAAAGTCTACTATTAAAATCCCCAGCTTGTCCAACTTTGTGCTAGCTTCTAAAATGTTTCTGGCTAGATTTCTATTATCCAGTATTAAATTAATTTGGTCTCCATGGGCCCAACACCTGTGGGCTCTCTGTACATGCTCAATGTCATCCTCATAAAACTCTATTCCCAAAACATTTCCTACCAGTTGGGTAAATAGTGTTCTTAATTTGGCCCTAGTATCAATACCCACATATGAAATTCCAAAGATAGAAAGCGTTATGTCTGAAGGAACTTCTAACTCGCATTGCTTATCAAGCATCTGTTGTAATTTCCCCTGTTGTTCTAGTTGCAAATCCATTCCACCCTTAGTGTTAATTCCAAGGTCAATCACATCACTAATTAGTATAGGTGGTTCCATAAACAAATTTAATTCCTCCAATGCAGTTGAGTTCCTCCATACATACTGGGCTACTCTTGGTTGCTCAAAATATAATTGCAGTGAATGATCTAATTTATTATTCAGAGCCCCTCTAGCATCCGTTATATCATCTAGTTTTACATCCAAATTTAAAATTTCAGTACAGATCAGAAGACCCAACATTTTCAAGATGATATTGTTTTTTTTTTTTAATTACATTTTTTCCTTCCTGTCACCCTCACCATTCCACTCAGTTGGGTCACTCAGTGTCTCCTATCCATCACTGTGTCTGCCCCTACCTCTTAGTGGCTCCTACCTACTTCTTCCTCCATGGAGCACCTGCACAGTGGGGTCTGCCCATGATGCAGACTGGAAGGCTGGAGCGGCCGTCACCCAGGAGCGCCGAGGGTTTTTTCTACCTTTGCTTGTCCCTTCCTCTCCCTCCCACTGAGGACACCTGGCTCAGGCAGAACATGCATGCACACACCTGACAAGTGCCTAGATGGCATCCTTCCCTTCCCGGCTCCCCCAATGGAAGCTGCTGTTTCCCCGAGAGTCGGTGCTTCCACCGGCTCTCTCGGACGTCAGGTGTGTTAACACACCCCTGGTATCCCTCCCCAAAAGAGGAGAGCATCCATGAGGATGCTAAATCCTCCTTCCCCCTACCGACCCCCGGTGGTCCGGGTCCATTCCCGAACCCGGGTCGCCAGTGTGGTGCGAGGTGTGGCATCCAGCGCCTCAACCCTCAGTTCCACCAGGCTGGCAAGATGATATTGTTAAATTTGAATCCAATTCTGGCCCTTTTATAATAATCAGTGACTGCCCTTTTCAAGTTCAAGAAGTTTATTGCAGGAAAACTCCATTGAGCAAGCTCATTCACAAGGATGTCCTGTGACATAAACACTTAAAGTACAAACACAGATAGGTAATAACAGTATATACATGAAATGCACGTTACATGATACAGGCTGGATATACATACAAGGGTACCAAATAGGGTGACCGCAGGTGGTAAACATTGATATGAGACAGGGAAGCGACTTACAGGTTGCATACTGATAAATGAAACATGATGACTGGTGTGTGCAATACATATACAATATTTTGGCAGCTAGAACAAACAACAGTCTACAACTGATATGGGGGGGAGGAGTGATTTGATAGAGTAGCAGTGGAGCATAAGCAAAGATAAAGCCAGGAGCAGAAGGGGAAGGGAAAGCAGTTAATATGACAAATCAATTATACCTTACCAGTGGATAAATATGGCACACATGGGGAATGAAGAGACTTAATGACAGTTACAGGTGTCTTTTATTTTGGCTGAACTTAGCGATTTGTAGAAGTTTATTGAAACTGTGCTAGTTAGTTTCAGTACGGTTTGTAATTGGTTCCAAATGGAGGAAGGGCATATGCAATAACACGTTTACCAAAGGAAGTCAGCGTCCTTGGTATGTCAAGCATAATAAAGTCAGATTTTCTTAGCAGTATGCACTATGTGAGATACCAATAAGGGAAGAGAGATAGCTTGGCAATTTCTGCAGGAGCAGTTTAAGAGTCCATAACCTAGCATGGAGCAGGCATCTAGTAGTAAGGGATGTCCAACCAACAGCTGCATATAAGTCACAGTGGTGCGAACAGTAAGGGGAGTTGGTAATGAACCGTAACGCATGGTGATAAAGGATGTCCAGTTTACTTAGATTTGCAAGAGTGGTGGAGGAATAGATTACATCGCCATAGTCGAGTAGGGGGAGAAAAGTGGCCTGTACAGGCTTGTTTCGAGTTTCAAGGTGGAAAAGGGGCCTATTTCTGTAGAAGAAACCTAACCTTGCTTTTAACCTTCTAGATACATCTTCGACATGGTCACTGAAAGATAATTTATTGTCGATCCAGATACCTAGATATTTAAATTTGGTTACAACTTCCAGAGGCTCGTTTAGCGTGGTGACAATGAAGTCTTGGGCAAGGGTATTGGGGGGCCTGAGACAGCACTGCGGGAGCATATCATCACTTTAGTCTTCTTAGCATTGAGCAGAAGCTTTGCCTTTATTAGATTATGTTCAAGTTGTGCGAAATCCGCTTGAAGCACTCCCTTGACTTCAGATAACGATGAGCCAGAAGTATACAACACAGTATCATCTGCAAAAAAGTGCAGATTGGATGTAGATATGTTAGCATCTAAGTCATTAATGTACAGAGAAAACAAGATAGGGCCTAAGATGGATCCTTGGGGGACTCCTCTTGCAACTGGCAAGGCAGCAGAAAAAAACCTTCTACTTTACTTTTTGGAATCTTCCAGTTAGGTAGCTATAGAACCACTGGGTGGTATGGTATGTGGCACCCAACTTTGCAAGGCAATTGACTAATAGTTTGTGATCAACAGTATCAAAAGCTTTGCTGAGGTCCAAAAGACTGCACCAGTTACCTTCTTAGCATCTATGGCAGAGATCCAATCATTGGTTACTTTTGCTAGTGCAGTGATCGTGCTATGATTAGCCGGAAGCCAGATTGAGCTGGGTTAATGAGAGAAGGTTTCCAAGTGAGATTTTAACTGAATATGGATCAGTTTTTGAGAACTTTAGAAAGGATAGGCAATATAGAGATAGGCCTATAGTTGTTTACATCGCATGGGTCACCAGATTTAAATAGAGGGAGGGTATGTGCTGATTTCCAGCACGACGGCACAGTAGCAGATGTAATGGAAAGATTGAAGATGTGGAGAATTGGGGCAGTGAGATGGGCGTAGCCTGACCTTAGGAAAAAGGGTTCCAAGCCATCGTCCCCTGTGCTTTTTTTGGTGTCTAAGTTAAGAAGAGAATCTTCTACTCCTTTATAAGTTATCTCGCACAGTTGGAAGGGGCTGGGTGCAGGACTAGATGTGGCAGGAAGGGTATTCTGGCTCACCGCAGCACCAGCATAAGGTGACGAGTCAAAAGCTAATCCAGCTGTGGCAAAGTGGGAGTTAAGTTCCTCCAGGATTAGGGACTTGTTTTCACAATCTTGCCACTTGAAACTATCTTTGTTGGGACAGAGGGCCATGGGCCGTCCTTCTATAGCTTTGATTGTCTTCCATATTTTATGAGGGTTACCTTTAGCTTGTTCGAGAGTAGAAATATAATAGTTAGCTTTAGCAGAGCGAAGTTTTTTCACACAGTTATTCCTGGCTGTTCTAAAGGCCTGCCAATCCGAAGATTCTTTGGAATGTCTAGCTTTAGCCCAGAGCTTATCTCGAGCTATTGGAGCTGCCTTGAGATCCGAGGTGAACCAGGGGTTGGAATTGTTCCGTACCCTTACTTTGATGAAAGGGGCATGCTTATTTATTATTGTAGTGAGTTTGTCATTAAGGATGCAAGCTGCCTTGTTGACATCTTTGGCTAGGTAAAGATCTTGCCATCTGATTATGCTCAGGTCAGATAGGAAGTTTACTGCACTGAATTTGCGAAAGGATCTTTTTGTTATAAAGATGGGTTATGGACGGGCCTTAATTTGAGATCTTATGCAAGCAACAATTCCATGATCGCTCATGTCATTGTGAAACAATGCCAAATGAGATATTTTGTGTGGATGGGTGGTTAGTACCACATCTAGAATGGAACTGTTGGCAGTATTTAGAATGTTGTTCCTAGTAGGTTCACTGACTAATTGCCCAAGACCTAGCTCGTCACAAAGGGATTTGAGGCCGTGTGATTTAGGTGACTGACAGTCCATATTTAGATCTCCTAGAAATATTGTTTTAGTTTTTGCATCTACGAACATGGATTTTAAAAGATTAAGGACTTCATCACCACCAGACGGGGGTCTATAGCCACCTAGGATAGTGATACATTCCGAGGAGGGGAGATGAAGGCTCAGCGAAACTAACTCAAATTCCTTGGCTAGAGATTTGCAACTAATATTGGTGACCAAGTACTTAGATTTGGCATAGATAACCACCCCCACCTCTAGACTCTCTATCTGCTCTAAATAAATTGTAGCCCTGCAGTGATATTTGTTGATCAGTGTTCGTCTTTTTAACCACGACTCAGTAATTATGATAAAGGTCTGGGTTAGCGTGTGCAGCCAGGCTTGCAGCTGTACAAGTTTTTTAGGCAGGCTTAAAATGTTGACCATCATCATTTTGAGACCTGTGACCTCAGCAAAATCGATAGGCGAGGTAAGTTGTGTGTGTGTGTGTGTGGGGGGGGGCCAGGGTTGAGCTCCACATTTCCTGAGCAGAGAAGAAGCAGAAGTATAACTTTCTTTAAGGAGCTTCTAAGAATGGAGATTGCTTTTTTATTTCTTCGCGGCAACCCATATCGTGCTGTGCAAAATAACCGATGCCCAAATCAATAACATCTTACTTTTTATATTGACCACTGTGTCCATTGCTTCTGATACTTTTACTTTGCTCCACTTCTGCATCTAAAATATCCTTTTCTTTACATTGATTACTGTTTCCACCACTTCTAACACTTTTGTTTTGTTCAGTTTTTACATCTGGAGTATCATAATTCCTTTGTATAACACATACACTCTTTTTGTTTACAATTCCCCTATTCCGATTTTTTTGTTGTTTGTCCTGTTTTCCATTTTGTTGCGTCTTAGTTATCTTTTTACCTTTCTTTTTCCCATCAGATTCAGTAGCATATTCAGTGTTGCTAACTCTAGTGTCTTCTGATATACTTTCCCCCTTTTTCCCTACAGTTCCTCCCTCTTGAACATCTACTTTCTGCCTAATGTCCCTTTTAAGCATAACTCCCATCTCCAACTTGTGGCTTGAAGAATTATCCTTATTTTCATCTTTTTGTTGATTTTAAACCCTCTGTTGCCTGTCTTTTCTTTATTTGTCTCTTTTTTGGTTTCCTCTGACAAATAACAGATTTCTTCAAATTGTGCAGTATTCACAGCAACTTCCCCTTTTAAATGATTCATTTCACTTCTTAAAATAATTAGTTGCTCCATTATGGCTACACTAGCTACATGTGGATCCTGTATAACATCTGCTGGATCTGTATCCATAAAAGGAGTATATGTAATATGCTTTACAGTACTACCTTTTCTTCTACAGTACTATCTTTTTCTGTCAATTCTTCCAGTCCTTGTAAAGTCTCCTGCATTCCTGCTATTATTTGAGATAAATCCAGATCACAGTCTTTGTTCTCATCCACTTCAACTTATTCTACCTACTGGTTTATTTGTTTGCTACTAGATAATACTATTATATTCAGTGGAGTTTGTCTTTTCCCTATCCCTGTGGTCATAGTCTCCACATTTTTCTCCTCTATGTTTTGAGTGTCTTCCCAACTCAATCTCAGGGAAGATTCCAAGGATTTTTGAATTACTAAATTAACCATCTCCTCAGAATTAGGGGTTCAAACTTTTTTGTAACTTTTCCCATATGTTTTGTAATCAACGTTTGCACTGCTTGCTTTACTTTGTTAGTTTATACAGAATCAATTTTTATATATTGTTTCATATTTTTATTCTTCATTTTTCTTGTACTTCCCTTTTTTTGCTTCCCTTTATCCATGACATCAACATTGTCTAAATCTTTGTTTATATCCAGTTCCACCGCACTGTTTTTTCTACTTCTTGTTTTCATTTTCACAATACGAAAAGGATAAGATCAGTAGTATCAAAAAGTGGAGTCAGTAGAATTACAATGTGCAATATACATTAATTATATCTCATAAGCTTTAGAGTATAATTGTATAAATTTCCTTAATTTCTATTTAAGAAAGGACATTTTAATGATGCACAATTTTAAAAGTGCCCTGAGTAAAGTGCATAAAGTATACATGTTAAATCATGTTTTAAGTGAGTAAATTATATAGTTTATATAAATTAATAAGTCCCCTTCGACACACATCACTGCACCCTATATGCGGCAGTGGGATGGACATCACTAAAGTTCAGGCCCACAGAAACGCCACTCTCTGGACCTATAGAGCCATCTCTAATAAGCTGCCTTACTATATCTCCTGCTGTCTTCCCCTGAGTATAATTGGGAAATACGCGTTAAGAAGTTACTCAGCTATTACACTTAAAAGTACCCAAAGCAAAATCCCGCTCGGCAGGGCAGCCATAAGCTTCCATGCTACCTACCTTATGGAACGATCTACAAAAACCCTCAAATTAAGCACTCTAATCGGTATAAATGCTTTCAAGATGCTTTATTTCCGCATAACAGAGAAGTATAACTGCTTCACCCACTCAGACCCAGTACTGGTATATAGCCACGCCCAGACCCAATTTTAAGCACTGACCCCCAGCTTGCTCCTCACCAGCCTAATTGTTCTCTCTCTTATTCCCTGTCTTATCAACACTAGGCCCATCCATCCCTTATTTTCCTTTCCTAACTCGGATAGGAGCTCACTACCCTGGGTTGTGACATCCTACCATGCCCGTACTTTATAGCATTCAATCCGGGGCTCACATACTCCTTTTCCATCCACCTTCTACATCCAGCTTTACCAACTCCTTTCTGTGCACGTGCCCTCCTAGCCTTTCTCCCCTACTTCCCTCCCTCTCTTCCCCTACCTTCACCTCTACCTGGTGTATATTTTTATTTTTATTCTTCTTCGTTACTTCCTCCTGCAACCTTAGATAACCTGCTTTATCTTCCTATAGACACTTCTATGTATGTAAATACCGTGTAATCTGTACAATATCTGTATAATTCTATGTACATATGAACTTCTTTTTCTTCCTCTCTGTAAAGAGTATTATCTGTATTGCCTTGTAAATACCTGTGTTGACCTGTATATACAATTGTTCATGCTCCACCCAGGTCCATCTTGCAAATGAGCTTCTGCTCAACGATGAACGCCTGGTTAAATAAAGACTTGATTGATTGATTGATTGATTGAAGTCAGAAGATTTTCCATGAAAGGGACAGACAATAAGAATTGTTCTTTAAAAGTTCACCATTTTACCACAGTCCCTTACCTCTTTTCTTCAGACCTTCAATCTTCTATATGCTTCTTCCTTTTGTATCTTAAGATTCAGCAAGTCTGGTAAGTTTGGTAAGACTGATAAAAGATTGATATGCAGTGTTTGAGTATAAAAGTACACACTATAAATGATCTGTCTTTGCTTGAGGTAAAATATTTTAGAATCCCAGAGATATTCAGGAATATTCAGTGTCCAGATTATTCAGGATAACTTCTGCAAATGTTCCCCATAATAACTTTCCACCATGTAAGCTGCAAACCAAAATAAACACAAGCAGTAACTTCTGTACTGAAAAGTTCACCCCTCACATACTAAACCACAAACATGTTATATCAGAATACAAAGGGTACTTGGTATACCACAATTGTATATAATTACATAGTTATCTAATTTTATAGTCTTTCTCACTAATGAAGCCCTTCATACAAAAGTTCTAATAGAATTATTACCCATAAAGCAGGAGACTTTTGTATATTCAAAAAATTCAAGATTTAATTAATTTTACCTGCTTGTCTATGAGAAACATCACTTGATCAGTTGAGTTGCTGCTCAAATGTGGAAGAATATTCCAAATTGTACACAAAAATGCATACAACTTCAAGATTTTATCGTCCTGACATACATAATATTACTAGAGCAACCATGGAGCAGCCAAAGAGCAGCTGAGAAATGCCGTTGAAAAGCACTAGCTGTAGCTATAGCCACACTGTGTACATATATGGTGTTCCAACACGTGAGGCTACATAAAGCTACTGATGTCTACCTTACACGGTACCGAAATTCTAAAGATTGTATCTATTACATCTATTCTCGGCCATCTTTTCCAAGAGGACAAAAGCGATACAGATTTGATTCTCTGGTATCTAAATTTAAACCTGGATCAAGTCTTTTAATCAAGTTCTTCATGCATGCTCCACATGAAAAAACATAATTATGTCCACTTGTAGGAACAATTAGGGACTGCTCAGGCCTGTTCAGGCCAATTAATAATTATATAATTATTCTTCTCCCATCGAGCTTTAGCTAAAAGTGTAGAAACTATATTGTTCTTATCCATCCTCTATCAGTTTTCAGTTAGGGTGGACGAATATGCCAATTAGGGTGGATGAGAACACCAATTGAATAGGAAGGTTTTATGAAGAAGCACAAGACACATGAGGACGATGCCTTGAACTAAAATTAGGGATATGAGGACTATATTAATTTCAGTCCAACCCTAATGTAGACAATTCTTTTATCCCAAGCCACACAGGTGCCTAATTAGAGAAGCACGCAGAACTGCAACACACGTCCCAAAATGTGCCACAGTCCCAGTTCACTCATTTGGTCAAATTTAGTTGATTCTCAAATCAATCACACTTGGTAACACACTTTGCCCCAACATTAAAATAGTCTAAATAAGGTTATTATTATGTGGGTTATATAAATTATATGGGTTGTATAAATTGCTGAATCACCAATACAAGTATATGAACATAATAAAAAAGAAGAGACTGTACAAACATGCAAATGTATAAATCTATACTGAGTATACAATACATAAAATAAGGCTAAAAGTGCTATCTGGGTTATTCAACACCAGTTGCTGGCAGTTCTGCTCTACATATACTGTTTTCTAAGTGGTCTTCTGCTTTATATACTATAATGTCTCAAAAGTCAAATCTAAGAAGCCTGCATAATAAACATTACAGGTAAAAACCCCCAAAACGATTTTGACAATCCTTCCATGACCTCCGCAGGCCATCACTGTTTGTAGATTTCCATATGGACTCCTCCACTGCAAGACTCCAATCCACAGAAAAACTGCTGCAGTTGGTCAGACAGTCACAATGTAAAACTGCGGCACAAGTAAGACTGGAAAGAGCAGTAAACTCTTCTTTTTCTTAACTTGTTGCAAACAGCAGTCAAGCTTCTTAGGCAACAATGATTTATCTGTAATAAAGAAGGTAAATTCATTTCACAACTCCTGCTGTTGCAATCTCTGTCCTCAGTCTTCTGACAGCACAGTGTGCAGCCCCACGGGTATCCCAGCATCCTCCAGTAGTCCAAGGACCAACGTGACTCCCAGACTTGTCAGCTGCAGTTCCTTCCCTGAGTGTTTCTCCTTTTTCTTCTTGGCAGAAGTTGTTGGTTCAGTGGCAGTGTCTGTGGTTAATTTTCTACCCAAAGAACCTTGGTATCACATCGCAACAGCAATGGGAATACAGCAAAGACCATCACAGTGACATTTTTGGCAGTTCGCTGTGATGATCTGCTGGGTTCCCGACACTGTTGCCTCCCGGGTATTTGCCCCCTCATTGAACCAACTCAGACTTAGAGTTGGTAAATTCATGTGTGGGGGTGCAGGGAGCAGAGCTCCCCACAGAAAACACTTATTCCCCAAGCGATGGTACAATGCCAATTGTTGGTGTTGTGACGTCACTGTGCTGATGGTCGACAGATTCCATGTCGCTGTGACATGGTGGAACCAGAAACCTTCACCCTGGTCATAGGGCCGTTCAACTGTTTTCTCTTTTGAATGAGAAGGAGATGGTTTATCTGAGGCCAGGTCAGCAGCCTTATCGGACATTTTTTCGCTCAGTCGGTTCAATTGCCTATCAAGCTTTGACTGAGGAAAGCTTTTACAAATTTTACAATCTGCGTTCAGGTGGTCAAACCCTAGGCAGAAAACACAAATCAAGGGAGGACCAGCTTTAGCAAATGGTTCACAACACTCTGTACAATGCTGGAAGCCCATAGAGCCAGTTCCTTTCTTGGGACGTGACATCACATAAGACAAAAAATCCTAAAACTGGGTTTCTGTGAATGAGATACGCACACTAATAAATAAAAGACCTCGCTCTCTCTTTTTTATTTTATTTACTGGTCGGTTCAGTCACTGATGAGAGAACCGAGAGTTATCCTGGTTCCCCTACACAAAATAAATAAAAATATGACACTGACCCAGAGAAGTCAATTTTAAATAAATTTACATAATGAGAAATAAACAAATGTTCAGTTTCTTCCTGGTCGCGATGAACCAGCAAGGAACTGAAAAACTTACTGGAACAACACTAAATCTAGACTAATCTACCTGTAAAACCAAGGACAGTGCTTTAAAAATGGAAAGAAGGAAATAAACAGTACATGAAAAAAATGAAAAAATAGAATCTTCAAGAAAGGTGAAGGACAACTCTCTGAGGCATCTTACTTGGGCAAGTAGAGTAAAAAATCTGATGGCTGCAGGATGTATTCCAGGGACAGTGGTTTGAAAATCAAGCTTGAGCCTAGCATTCAATCATTAGCATACTGTAAGTTCTGCTAACCATTTAGGCTCTGGAGCAGTCCTATGGTGAGACCTTACTGCAGAGGCCGGAATACAGGAAGATGTCCTGGGGTTTGAATAGAGCATAGACCTGTGCTAAAAGAGTGTTTGGTATCTGCATTTGTGAATTCATTCATATCTGGATTTAATAATAGTGTTACGATGCGGTCTGCATGCCCATTGGCCCATCGTAGGACCAATGGGTGTACAGCCATATTGTACACGGTCAGTCGGGCGGATGGCCTGGTGGCTTGCTGGTTGGGAGCTGCAACCCTCCGCTGACTGGGGGTGGGGTGGTGGGTCTGAGTGGTCAGGTGGGGAGGGGTACCGCTGGACCACCAGGGATTTATCTTCTTTTACGCAGCCCACAATCAGGCTGGGATTCGTTCCACTGGACCACCAGGGATTCTGCTTTTATTTAGTAAACCCTTGATTGGGCTGGGATTCAGTCCACTGGACCACCAGGGATACATTTATTTTTACTATGCTCGTGATCTGGCTGGGGAGCGGGTCCACTGGACCACCAGGGATACAATTCTTTTTACTAAGCTTGTGATCGGGCAGGGGAGCAGGTCCACTGGACCACCAGGGATTTCATATTTACGAGCCCACGATCTGGTAATGAGCACCACCTGTGACTCGGGAGTTCAGGTACACCCACAGCAGGCAGCTGCTGTGTTGCACCAAGGCACGGTGGCCGGTCTGTGGGTGTCCCCGACTTGTTCCCTTTTTTAGGCACATCTTTGCCCCTGTGTGGCGCAAGGCAGGTGTGTGCCTGCATATGCGCCGCACATCCCGGGTTGAATATTGGGATGTGCCGAATATACATGGGCACACCCCTGCACTTGCGCTGCATACATTACTTGTGCACCCCGGAGCATTGGGATTTGTGTTGCGCAACATCCCTTTTTGAATATCAGGCCAGGGTGCAACCCCTTGAATATCCCAGCCAATATGTACAGTGTAACTGGCAGTTTGATTTGTGCTGGTGAAACCCCTCCACCTGGGTAGGTATGCTGTTTTACAAATCAGGATGAAAGTATACATTATACCAACTTTGAGATGACCAGGGCCCTGGCTATCTAAACTGCATGAAAATCAGATGACACATAATATTATTTAGCCCACAATGGTACCAGTTCCCCCATAATCCCAATATATTTTTTTTTTTTACTCCTCTTTTTTCTGGCTGAGCCCCCTAACCCTGTGAATGGGCTCACCCCAACCATGGCACCCAACCCTTACTCCGGGAAGCCTCCCCAGAGTGGGGCCGCCAAAGCTGAACTGTCATGGCTGAAGTGTCAGGAACCGTGTCTGGCTCATACACCGGGGCCGGCTGTATTTTTTCCTGATTAGAATCCCCTTGGAGCTAGGACATGCAATGATGCATGTGTCTGTCCTAGCTCCACCCCACGTCTAGGTGTGGCATGCTTGTCCCCCAGCCTCCGCTAGAGGGCAGTCGACGCCGACACTCTGGGTCCCCCCACCCTGGAGAAAAAGAACAGTCCACCGGACGCTCGATCCTTCTCCTCCCTGTTATCCTTCGATGACCCATGCTCGTTTCCTGAACATGGTCACCGTGGCGCGAGGTGTGGCCCTCCCATAAACCCAATATTTAAACCTGGGTACCCAGTACTTTAGAGTTCTTACAAGTTGCAGACCTGTTAGACGGTGCAGCTGTACATTGGCCAGCTAAACTAGAAAGGATTGGAAGCTTGAAACTTGGCTTTATAACATTAGATGCTTGAACTATGTACAGTCTTCTGGAAGTATGCTGGGGGCCTTGCATGTTGAGAGCTGAACAAAGGTCAGGCGTAACCAGCTCGTTATGTAATTAATAAGAAAGGCACTCCAGGCAGGTGAAGTTCATAATATAATTTACAGATCTTTTATTTTGCAAAATCCAAAATTCATTTTTGGTAAAAATGTTTTTAGCAAAAACATTTTTAAACAGCAGACAATTAATACCACATAATGTGCAGGTTCAACATACCATATTGGTGTAGGCAGCTGGTTAAATTGGTTTGAGTCCAATCAGTATTTCTGAAAATCTAGCACATTTATAAGTTCTGGTACATTCAGCACATTCATATACTAACCACATTCAGTACATTTAAAGAAGACGTAACTTCTTCAGGGGCCAGTGTGGTCACCCTGGCTCTTTCATACTTGAATCTGTGGGTACTTGCTCCCAAATCTAGGGGTGACCCTGCTTCTTTATGTCAATATCCAGCCAGGTTGCTTTAACAATACCATTTCTCTATTTGTGCAACCTGAGTAATTCCAATTTTAAGCAGTCATTTCCGATTCAGACTTGAGATCTCAGTCCCAGTATGGCACATGGCTGAAGTTTACATCTCCACTGGACATCTTGACTGACTATTAATCAAATACTGGACCTCTTAGGCAAAGTCGGGAAGAGCCCCAGTTCGGAGTACTCTGCTTACAGTCCTGTAGGCTCCATAGCAGATAAACACATATCATCACCATGCCTGGTCCCAAAAGGCGTTTAGATCCACCTGCGCTGAGCAAGGCTTAGGCACAGCAGATGCAAGGCGCAGACAGAATGAGCAGTTTTAAACAGCAACAGTCTCTAGGGCATTGGCAGCCCCATTAAGCATTTCTCTTTATTTCTTGCACCGGGGGGTGCAGGAGTACTCACTTGGCTCCTCATGGTAGGATCTCCATCATAAAGGCTCCTGAAGTCTTCAGTTTTCTCACCACTGAGACAGGATCAGCTCTCTCACGGCTGGCTTGCTGTCAAGTTGGAGGTCCACGCTTGGGCTAGCACCTGCAGGACATTCTAGCAACCCTCAGGCTAGCAGGTGCTGCTTTAAACTAAATTACTTTTCTGGGAAAAAGTCAAAAGACCCCCTCCAGGATGGAAGGGCTTACACTTGATCACAAGGCCCAGTTGCATTGCTGGGGGCCTGAGCCCCCAACCCTTGTGAAGGGTTCCCACTCGAATCTAGAAAACTGCTGAAAATCTTTTATGGGGCTCTCCTGAGGCTTCCTATTGGCTGAAACTATTGGTTGTCTTAGCTTCGATTGGCTGGAAGGCTTATCAGTCAGAAAAATAAATTATTCAAGAAGTCAGCCCAGTGGCGCAGAGGCATGCTTGCCGTCTGTGGCACCGACAACCAGGATTCAGGAATGAACCTGGGAGTTGGAGGGCTGGCTTGGGGGGAGTTGGATTGAGCATCCAATGGACTGCTGTCCTACTCCAGAGAGAGGTGAGATTGAGTGTCTGATGCATGACAGACCCCTGGCGGAAGCCGGGAGTTCTGCGGTGGTTGGCGCCTGCAGGTTTGGGGGCGACACGGGTCGTCATTGCACGTCCCTGCCCCAGTGGGATTATAACATCAAAAAATACCAGCCCCTGCTAATGAGCCAGTTCCATTGCCACCTCTTCTGGCCACCAGAGTTTGCCCATCGGCGGCCCCACTCAGGGGGGTAAGCCAGAGCATGAGGGGGCAGCTGTCGGAGCCTGGCAAGCCCACTTGGGGGCTTGGGGAGCCAGAAAAAGAAAAGAAAAAAAGAAAAATGAATTATTCATTAAACCTCCTCAATGCACAATTGGATTGCTGTTTTGGTGCCTGAAATTAGGTTCCTGCGGTTCCCTATGATCAATGGCTAGTTTTCCATGGGCTTTGGCAACTGTCCCACAAATCCTGGCTTTAAAATCTTGGCTTTCTGATTGGCTGTGGCTGCTTTGCAATGGCTGCTGATCACACAGTCCCCTTAAGCAGAACCATTACAGCCCCCAAAAAAGTCATGGTGGCTGGTGCCACCAGAATATTTATTGAAATTGCCCAACTGCCCCACATTTCAGTAGCAACTGGTGTGTCCCTCCGTCCTTTTGCCGGTTGCTACTGCCAGATTTTGAGCCACAATTTGCAGCAGGCAGGCTGTCTTATCAGAGTCCCAACATTTACTGGTGCAGCCAGAATTTAGTTATTTATTTATTTAAAAATTGTTCCCCTTGTAAACATTTGTCTTCAAAACATACAGCAGTTACAGTTATTTATTTATTTACAATTTCATTACTTTTTCAGCAATTGCCGAAACCTGCTGCCCTGAGAGCAGAAGCACCCTCAAGAATATTCATTTAGATTGGGGCTCGGGCTCATTTATATTCATGAACCTCGATCATAACCACTTTCTGGATCTCTTTATTTATTTGAGAAAATGGGCTCTCATGACCCTTGCCATGGTCACTGGGTCACACTTAACCAGTGTGGACACCGGGACCGTCGAACCCTCTCCCAGTTCGACCTCAAAATAAGTGGTCCAGAGATCAAAGGTGCCACTGACGCCTGCACGATCCCCACTGCACTGGAGTGCTTTGGAATGTGTGAGATTATGATTTTAACTTGTTGGAGCCCTGAAGGGCTAACTTTACACATGGGCTTTTATGGGGCTACCACAGGCACACCAAGGACTCGGGCCAGAGTGGGGACCAGAAAAAAAATAGCAGGCATTTGGTGGTGCCATGAAGGACAGCAGCAGAAGAAAGGGAGCTACAGGCTAAAGGTAAGCCCCCAAATTGGTAGGAGGGGTTACATTTGCCTTGCCTGTAACCATATCTTTAGGCTATTTTTAGTCCATATATTTATTATCTCTGTAAGGGTCTTCCAGGTCACCACCCAGGGTAAAACATGAGTTGGTATATGTACAAGTAAATGTGCACCCTCTTCCATCTCTGCCCATCTGGTAGTATTATCTGGTCTTAACATTTTTCATATAGGTAACAACTGGGCTGCCTCATAATATTTTTCCAGGTTTGGGAGTCCTCACCCCCTGTGCGCTTTAGATTCTGTCAACAATTGCCATCAAATTCTTGGCCATTTTCCTGCCCAAATAAAAGGTGATAGTTTTTTTTCCACAAATCTTTCCAATCTTTCGAAGGTAAGTTTACTAACCCTTTTACAGTTATACACATGGGAACAAGCAACACCGTGCTGGAGGGATGCACAACATTACCTGTAAAGGTGCTCCATCCAGGGGAAAAGACAAAAACAAAAAAGTGGAGACGGGCACACACCAGAAGCTGGTGAAGAGCAGTTTATTTAGTTATAATGAAGCTGCCAGAGCAATACAATGTTGGGCTAGCACCCTCGTATCGGCTCTGATGGTGACGTCCTACATAGGGGAGTTAGCCCGTACTGTACTGTTTTGGCTGATCATTATAACTAAACAGCACTTCATTAGCTAGCTTTGGTCAGAGGTAATACTTAGGGGTGTTAGTCCAGTGTTGTTCTGCTTTGACTGCGTCACTATAAATATATAACACTGCTGTTTATCAGTTAGCCTTTGTCAAAGGCTATATGTAGGGGTGTAAGTCTAGTATTGTTCTGCTTTGACTGCATCATTATAAATATAGAACACTGCTGTTTATCAGTTAGCCTTTGTCAGAGGCTATACGTAGGGGTGTTAGTCCAGTATTGTTCTGCTTTGACTGCGTCATGATAAATATAGAACACTGCTGTTTATCAGTCAGGCTTTGTCAGAGCTATACGTAGGGGTGTTAGTCCAGTATTGTTCTGCTTTGACTGCGTCATGATAAATATAGAACACTGCTGTTTATCAGTCAGGCTTTGTCACGGCTATATGTAGGGGTTTTAGTCCAGTATTGTAGTGCTTTGACTGTGTCATTATAAATATAGAACACTGCTGTTTATCAGTCAGCCTTTGTCAGAGGCTATACGTAGGGGTTTTAGTCCAGTATTGTAGTGCTTTGACTGCATCATTATAAATATAGAACACTGCTGTTTATCAGTCAGCCTTTGTCAGAGGCTATACGTAGGGGTGTTAGTCCGGTATTTCTTAGCTGACTGCGTCATTGTAAATATAGAACACTGCTGTTTATCAGTCAGCCTTTGTCAGAGGCTATACGAAGGGGTGTTAGTCCGGTATTGTTCTGCTTTGACTGCGTCATTATAAATATAGAACACTGCTGTTTATCAGTCAGCCTTGGTCAGAGGCTATACATAGGGGTGTTAGTCCGGTATTGTTCTGCTTTGACTGCGTCATTATAAATATAGAACACTGCTGTTTATCAGTCAGCCTTTGTCAGAGGCTATACGTAGGGATGTTAGCTCAGTATTGTACTGCTTTGGTTACATCATTATAAATGTATAACACCGCTGTTCATCAGTTAGCATTGGTCAGAGGCTATACATAGGGGTGTTAGCTCAGTATTGTACTGCTTTGGTTGCATCATTATAAATATATAACACTGCTGTTCATCAGTTAGCATCGGTCAGAGGCTATACATAGGGGTGTTAGCTCAGTATTGTACTGCTTTGGTTACATCATTATAAATGTATAACACCGCTGTTCATCAGTTAGCATTGGTCAGAGGCTATACATAGGGGTGTTAGCTCAGTATTGTACTGCTTTGGTTGCATCATTATAAATATATAACACTGCTGTTCATCAGTTAGCATCGGTCAGAGGCTATACATAGGGGTGTTAGCTCAGTATTGTACTGCTTTGGTTGCATCATTATATGCAGAATAAAGTATGGGTGGTGTGTGTTATGAGAATTTTACACAAAACCGAGGTGTTGGGTGCCACATAAACCCCGAGAATGAAGCTGGAGGGGTTTATCTAGGCACCCAACACCAAGGGTGTGTGTAAATTTCTAGTTTACACACAACCCGATATTTTATTTTATATAATTGCTGAGTTTTCTTTTTTCACCACAGCAATTATATAAAATAAAAAGGACGTTTCTGTGTGGCCGTGGTCAGCTTTGGTTTGAGAATGCTGTTCGCTGGCACATTTATTTATTTATTTAAAATTTTCTTTTCAATTTCACTTACTGCAAGTTCAGAATAAGAGCATCCATGTGCCACCCATTCTACCCTTCCCGGTGCCTTATAAATTTACAGATCTGCATGCGCTGAGTGGTGGTACAGTCTCCGGGAATGACAGAGTGGCCAGCCGTTGAAATGGAAGAGATGCCACTGGCGCACGCGTGGACTGAGGGAAACTGTGCACATGTTTGCCATAATAAACACTCAATTATTACTGCAAATAATGTCATGGTTTTCCTAAGGGATAAAGGAGGAACTGGTTATTATAACTAATTATACAATGGTAAGAAAGAATCCTAGCTCCTGATTGGTCAGTTGGCCATCACAGCAGGGATGTTATCCTGGCATACTGTAACATCCCTGCTGATCATTTAGATGATCACCCCATAGAATGTTTGCATCTTTTCTTAAAAAAATATTTTAAAACACAAAAAAAAATCTTAACATTTTTTTTTCTGTATAAAACAACGAGCCATTGTATAATAGGAATAATGCTCTCCAGAGTGGGTGTTATGCTGGGATAACATCCCTTCTCAGGTGGTGGACACCCTTGGCTGGTGGCCTCGGGCCCACCCACCAGAGGTGGGATGTTATCCCAGCATAACACCCACCCTGTCAGGCATTATTCCTTTAATAAATAGCTCTTCATCAGCTCCTGGGGTGTGCCCATCTCTGCTTTTTTTCGCATGAGGGAGCTCAGTCTTGAAACTGCTCTGCTGGGCAGCCCTGTAAGATGAGTTTGAGCTGGACCACAGACATAAGTCAGAACCTGATGGTCCCTTGAAGTTGTACCCTCTATACATCCTCAGGAACCCCATGGCTCCTCTTATTTCTTGCAGTTCACCAATGGGTAAGATTATTACTTGGGACAGAGCCTTTCCTACTCTGTCTCTAAATTTAACAAATATCCCACCTCGCTATCAGCATTGGGTTCACTCATTTCTCACGTACTACATGACTCTACAGTGTCAGTTCAATTGTTGCCCAGGAGGCAGCTCTGCTGTAGGGAGTTTAACTCAGGCACTCCTGGCTGATGCCAACTCAGTTCTGGGTGCCTCACATTAACCAGTTCCTTACTCTCACTGGATGGTGTGCTGGGTAGGAGATGACCTGGGTGCCTCACATTAACCAGTTCCTTACTCTCACTGGACGGTGTGCTGGGTAGGAGATGACCTGGGTGCCTCACATTAACCAGTTCCTTACTCTCACTGGACGGTGTGCTGGGTAGGAGATGACCTGGGTGCCTCACATTAACCAGTTCCTTACTCTCACTGGATGGTGTGCTGGGTAGGAGATGACCTGGGTGCCTCACATTAACCAGTTCCCTACTCCCACTGGACGGTGTGCTGGGTAGGAGATGACCTGAGTGCCTCACATTAACCAGTTCCTTACTCCCACTGGACGGTGTGCTGGGTAGGAGATGACCTGGGTGCCTCACATTAACCAGTTCCCTACTCCCACTGGACGGTGTGCTGGGTAGGAGATGACCTGGGTGCCTCGCATTAACCAGTTCCTTACTCTCACTGGACGGTGTGCTGGGTAGGAGATGACCTTGTTGAATCCCCTGCAGCTGATATCAGAGCAGTAGACAGCCATGGGAGACTCAATAACCTGCAGTGCACATTAGAGCTTTTAGAATCTCTTTCAGATGTTTCCAAGTCTTCTTTTCTGCAGGGACTAAGTACTATACAGTCCTCTGTCACTCCAGTTAGCCAACAGGAGGACAGTGGGACTGGCAAACAAAAGATCAGAGTTTGACTATAGAGCTTTTGGTGCTGAATGTCCCCCTTTAAAGTAGAAGTGCAATGAAATTGGACAAAAATGTGACCCTACCAGTTTTTTACTATAACATAGTCCAGTTATCTTCCAGTTTCATTTGGTGGTACAATTTTTTAGTTACACCACAACTTGAGTATTTTATAAATGTTTGAATCCAGTTTTCTTTCTCAAGGAAAGAGGCCACCATATTTTGTTTAGAAGTAGTATTGTAGACATGTAAAGAGTAAGGATCAAGGACAAAAAAAATCTTATGGTGTACAGCACTGGAGGTACCTAAAAAGTAGATTTGACAGGTATGCTAATATTTTCACTGTAGATGCAACTAGCTTTTGGGGGAAAAACATTTTCGTTGTACTGCTGTTTTAAATACAGGTCCATCAATGAAGAAAGCCTGGCACTATGACAGAGCAATGAGCGACAAAAATAACATTTATGAGTCAGAACCCTTTGGTGCCTCTTTGCTGTCCCCCCAAACCACTGAAGACATAAGCACATTTGTTTCCCAGACTGCCTTGTATCAGCCATATTGTATTTCAGAAATTGCATAAAAGTGAGAGGTGAGCAAAATATACAGCTGTACGCAGCTTTATGGATTTAAAATTATGTAAAATTCAAGCCGGCCTGGTGGCACTGTGGGCTGAGGTGCTGGATGTCTTATCTCGCACTATGCCAGTGACCCGGGTTCAGGAATGACCTCGGGTCATCGGGGAGCCGGTGTTGGGGGGGAGCAGGATTGAACAGCCACAAGGCAGCTCTCACCTCCCAGGGTTTTATGCCTGCACCCTACCTAGTTCTGCTCCCACTGGGTGGAGGTGAGGGAAGTGTAGGCCAGAGGGAGAGGCAGCGATAGCCAGGGGTGGGGTGGAAGGAACAGAGTCAGTACCCAGCGCGCGAGTGCGCCTCCATGCATGTGCACATATGTGTTTGCTGGGGTCCTGGGATGGGAAGAAAAAGGGGGAAAAAGCACCATAAGATACACATGGAAAAAAATGGTTTAATTCAAGCAGAGCACAGCAATCATATTATAACACCTGTAGAGGTGGATATCCGATAGACAGCAGCCATATTATAACACCTGTAGGGGTGGATATCCGACAGACAGCAGCCATATTATAACACCTGTAGGGGTGGATATCTGACAGACAGCAGCCATATTATAACACCTGTAGGGGTGGATATCCAACAGACAGCAGCCATATTATAACACCTGTAGGGGTTGGTATCCGACAGTAGGAGTAACCAAAATCAATGGACAGGGCCAAGAATAACGCCCTTCTAATTTGTAAGCCACTTACATATGCGATCCATATACTCCAGCAAGTCTAGTTATGTATGTAGGTGAAACATTAAGCCAGTTTTAGTAATGGTACATCCATCGGTAGGGACTCTGTACAAGGTTTTTTGAACTAGTCAAATGATCCACCTGCAACACTTGCTGCACAAGATACTTACATACAGTGGCGTGAAAAAGTATTTGCCCCCTTCCTGATTTTCTCTGTTATTGCATATTTGGCACACTGGATGTTTTCAGGTCTTTAGACAAAATGTTATATTAGATAAAGGGAACCTGAGTGAACAAACAACACTTGTTTTTTTTTACTTATTTCATTTATTTAATGAAAAAAGTTAACCAACACCAACTGGCACTGTGTGAAAAAGTAATTGCCCCTTACACTTGATAACTGGTATTCTCAACCTTTAGCCTAATGACTGCAACCAAATGCTTCCTATAATTCAATATCAGTCTTTCACATTGCTGTGGAGGAATTGCAGCCCACTCTTCCTCGCAGAACTGCTTTAATTCAGTAACATTGGTAGGTTTTTGAGCATGAACTGCTTGTTTCCAGGTCCTGACACAGCATCTCTGTTGGGTTTAGGTCTGACTTTGACTAGCCACTCAAAACTTTAATTTTACTTCTTTTCAGCCATTCTGATGTGGACTTGCTTTTGTGTTGGATCATTTGTCTTACTGCATGACCCTAACTACGCTTCAGCTTCAGCTGACGGACGGATGACCGGACATTCTCCTTAAGAATTTTCTGGTACAGGCAGAATTCATGGTTCCTACAATTATGGCAAGTCGTCCGGTCCTGGAGAGCAAAGTAGCCTCACACCATCACACTACCACCACCATGTTTGACTGTTGGTATGATGTTCTTACTGTGGAGTGCTGTGATGCTTTTGCCAGACATTATGGGATCCATGTCGTCCAAAAGTTCCACTTTGGACTCATCTGTCCATAGAACATTTTCCCAAAAGGCTTCTGGATCATCCAGGTGCTTCTTGGCAAATGAGAATGAGCATTTATGTTCTTCTTGGTTAGCAGTGGTTTCCACCTTCTACTTTCCCATGAAGCCCATTTTGCCAAGTCTCTTTCTGATTGTGGAGTCATGAACACTGACCTTAGCTGAGGCAAGAGAAGCCTGCAGTTCTTTGGATGTTGTTTTAGGATCCTTTGAGACTTCCTGGATGATTTTACGCCATGCCCTTGGAGTAATTTTGGCAGGCCACCCACTCTGGGAAGATTCACTACTGTTCCAAATGTTCTCCATTTGGAGATTATTCTCTCACTGTGGTTCGATGGAGTCCCAGAGCCTTAGAAATAGCTTTTGTAACCCTTTCCAGACTGATAGATAGCAACAACTTTTTTTCTGATCTTTTCAGGAACTTCCTTTGATCGTGGCATAATGTGCTTGTTGAATCTTTGTGCTGGCAACGTGACTTGATGGTAGGGGTCAAAATAAGTGAGGTTTATATTGAGCAGGGCTGGCTGTAATCAAGCCTGGCTGTGTTCAATCAGCTGACTCTAATTATCCCTTTAATTGGGTTGATTTAATTAGGGGCAATTACTTTTCACACATGCCAGTTGGTATTGGTTAACTTTTTCATTAAATAAATGAAATAAGTAAAAAAACAAGTGTTATTTGTTCACTCAGGTTCCCTTTATCTAATATTACATTTTGTCTAAAGACCTGAAACATCCAGTGTGACAAATATGCAATGATAGGGAAAATCAGGAAGGGGCAAATATTTTTCATCACTATATCTGCACAAACCCAAATTCATTTGCCAGGGGACTCAATCTGTGTCCTTTCCTGAGAAAATTTATTACATTTCCTATTCAAAGCATACATATATTGAAAAAAAAACCCTTAAAAACTAGTACCATACAGTTTTTAAACAGGTATACACAATTCTTTAAAGATCAGTTGCCTAAATCCACCATCTTCAAGCACTGCTGTATTCATATCAGATGCAGTCATTCAGTTCCGACAGAACACTGTTGCTGCGCCATTCACACATGGTCTGCAGACAGCGAAAACTGCACAATGAGTGATCATGTAAGCACACTGTGGGGCGTGCTCAGAGTTTTCTCTGTCTGCAGACTGTATGTGAATGGAGCAGCAGCAATGTTCCTTCGGAACTGAATGTCTGCATTTGAAATTAATACAGCAGTGCGTGAAGATGGTGGATTTAGGCAACTGAGCCATGAGGAGTTGTGTATGACTGTTTAACAACTGTCTAGTACCAGTTCTAAAGTTTTCTCCAACATGTGTATGCTTTGAATAAGAAATGCTGTACAGATTGTTAGTAAAGGACATGGATTGAGTCCCCTAGTGAATTTGGGTTTGTGTAGATAAGTATCTCGTGCAGCAGGTGGATCATTTGACTAGGCTTATGTCATGCACCCCTTGAAAGTTCTAGCACCAAGACCTCAGAGTGAAGACTGAGTGGGAGAACTTTTTTTGGTTTTCATTTGTTTGAACAACTCAGTTTTAACAAGCATTTGTCAATGCTGAATGTTTGCTTGCTGGCATTGGCAGTGGTAGTGTAGAAGTTACAGAGCTGCGTAATAGGAATGGCAGTGAAGTATTGAACTGAAGCCAACCCCACTACCACCCTGCAGAGAGTAACAGGCATTGGGATGTGCTTTTGGGTCGTCAGGCATAACGGCCATGCCATTTCACCACACCCCACCCTGCAGACACTGACAAGTGTCACGGTGTTCCTTGGGGTCTTTGGCCTTATCGCACCCATTCCATTAGAAATACGGGAGATGGGTGCGATATAGGAGAATGGGGTGAACTTTTGGGGCAAGAGTCCAAGGCATACCTCGATGCCTCTCACTGGCTGCAGGGTGGAATGGTATGAGCATTACAGGCAAGAATCCCAAGTCACACCCCTGATGCCTGTCATTCTCTACAGGGTTGGGCGTTATGGTTGGAAACCCTAATACCTCAGGCATTCATTGGTATTTTCACCCAAATTTCAACATGGTTTTTGTGACCCCACCTCATGAACAGTGGCAATGTCAGTTTGTTAGCCGAAAGCTGCTTATGCACAGCGACTATGGCATTTAGCACCACAGGTGCAAAAACATTCCGAACAGGATATAAAAAATGACAGCTGTACTGTTCATGGGGAGGTGTAAAAAATGGCAATGTTGCAAATCTGCAGTAAAAATATTAAAAAAACTGGTGAAGTCACGAGTGTACATAGAAACTGTGCAACACACACCCGTAATATAATTTGGTTGGGGATTTTTTACAGCAGATTGTCAACTCAGGCATTTTGGTGCCTCCGATCATGAACAGTGTCACTGTGATTTTCTTTATCTGTCCTGAACAATGATTTCCCACAGCAACCACGCATCTCTGTGCTGAAAGTGTGAAAACACACTTCGGCCATGTTGTGAAAAATGACAGCTGTACTGTTCATAAGGAAGTGTGGAAAAATGCCACTGGTGAAAATCTGGACTGAAAATATTACAAAGTCGTGAACTTCGAGGAGGGCGTGAAACTGCGCAATGCTCACTCGTAACACAGTCATTTTATGGACTTTTGTCACCAAATTTTCAACATAGCCATTTTAAGACCTCTGCTCATGAACAGTATAACTGTGATTTTCTTAATCTGTTCCAAACATTGCTTTCACACCAACAGCACCATTGTGCTTCACATGTCGCAAAAACACATTTTGGGCATATGAAAATGGCAGCTGTACTGTTCATAAGGAAGTGTAATAAAATGGCAATGTTGAAAACTGGAGGGAAAATATTAAATTGTAAACTTACTGGCATGCATAGGAACTGCGCAATGCACGCAGAAAACAGTCATTTTAAGGAATTTTTTCACCAAATTTTCAACATAGCCATTTTAAGACCTCTGCTCATGAACAGTGTCACTGTGATTTTCTTAATTTGTCCCGTACATTGATTTTGCACACCGACTGCGCCATTGTGCTACATGGGCGGAAACACATTTTGGGTGAGATGTGAAAAATGACAGCTATACTACTCATAAGAAGGTGTGGTAAAATGGCAATGTTGAAAATCTGGAGTGAAAATATTGAAAATTCGCGAACTTATGAGCATGCGTAGGAACTGCGCAATGCACGCTCGTAAAACAGTCATTTTTAGGAATTTTTTCACCAAATTTTCAAAATAGGCTTCTTGAGAGCCCACCTTATGAACATTGGCAGTGTCATCTTGTTAATCAGTCCTGAAAGGTGATTTTGTGCAGTGACTGCTAAATAAGCCTTTGGGCTCGAATAACGCCATGACAGTGACAGCATTCATGAGAAGGGGTCCCAAAAACCCCATGTTGAAAATTTGGTGCAAAAGTTCCAAAATGCCTGAGATATGCAACAAAGTTGAAAAAACCCTATCTATCCCATTATACAGCTTACCGCATTTCCTCAGTTCGCGGTCTGCTTTGAAGAATGCAGACGTGTTCCCGGTCCACCGAAGATCGCCGCTACCGGACTCTGGAGGTAAGTATGGGTGGGGGATGGGGAGGCAGGGTGCAGTGGTGGGTGCGGGTTGTGGGGGGCAGGGAGACCGTGGTGGGACCGTTTTTTCTTTACAGTTTTTTTTTTTTTTTAAATGACGATCAGGGACCTTTGCCATGCTGGGGTGGGCTCCCAGCATGGCACAAGGATGGCTGGTTGGGGGTGTGGAGTCGATGGGGGTTGGGCACCCTGCTATTACAGCATCTTATTGCCACGCTGGGGTGGGCTCCTGCGCATGGCCACCCCAGTCCTCGGGGTGGGACAGTGGAGCTGATGGGGATTGGACACCCAGTGTGGCATGTGGAAGGCTTTGGGGGAGTGCAGCACAGCCGGACGGGATTGGGCACCCCATCGGCTACACAGTGTGCGCGTGGGGCAGCATGCGTATGCGTGCATGTGTTTGTGTGTGTGTGTGTGTGTGTGTGTGTGTGTGTAGGGGGAGCTGCGCATGAGCAGGTGATATCTGATCGCTGCTCACTGAAGCAGAGCTCCCCCTTTCAACTGTACGCCACTGCATTTTGGAGCTGTCATAGACAGCTCCAGCATGCATTGGAGGACTGGGGCTGCGCCTGCCAACACACTGACTGAATTGGAAGAGGGGGTGACACACCTCCAAAAACTCGGATGATGGCACTATGTTTCTTGCACATGCGTGCAAGCAAACAATAAAATGAAGACTACAGTTTTACAGTTTGCAGTGAGTATGACTTGAATCCTTTGCCCACGTATCCTGAGTGCTGTCCTCTGTTTATTTTTGACTACCATTCCACTAAATTTGTTCTTCTTCACATTCCATGCCCAATCTGACACTGTGTGCATGTGTGTGTGTGTGTGTGTGTTAACATTTTGCACTGCTTATCTTTTGAGGATAAAAGGAGGCCCAAATGTTTGTTTAGACAGTTGCTCAATAGAAATTATTTCATTATTTGTACAGGACTTGCTGTTAAGCAGATTCCTGTTTTGTATGTTGTAGGTCACTGAAACAAGCTTACTCTGGCTTTGAGGTGAGTGTATTACTTTTTAAAATGTAATAAAATCAGCACAATTAAAAAAGAGTTTATAAGTTAAATAAAAGTTGTTGCGCTTAAAACTAGTAATAAGTAATTTGGTGCTACAATAAACGTTTTGAGTCAGTCTGTGGCTGGACAGTCACGGAACATGAAGCAAACTTGTAGTCACCACCCAGAAAACACAGAGCCACAACCTCTGTGAGTGATTTCAGGGTCCAGTTTTAGTATAGCAAAAATTGTGGAACTAATTTTTGTTGAAAATTGCCATGATGAGAAACAACTCTGATTTTTATTCTGGCTAATTAGGGGTTAACCCTTTTTTCCTATAAAAAACTCCAGGTATCCTCCGGATTTATTTGGTGGCAAAATGTTCTAGTTCCACCATAATTTGAATAGTTTTATAAATATTTTAAGTTAGCTTTTTTCTCAAGCAATAGGAATAGCATTTGTAAATCTGGCAAGAGTCAGGGTAGAGAAAACTAAAAAAAGCTCAGGGTGAGAAGCATAGGCGGCACCTAGAAAAGTTGAACTGACAGGTATGTTAATATTTTTATTAACTGTAGCTGAAATTAACTTTCTGAAAAAAACATGTTACACTGCACTGCTCCATTAAACTTGGGAGTCAAGCTTTTTAGTTACATAAAGGACATAGCCCACTGCTGTCTACCTTCAATAGTACATTTAATATGTAGTATTTGAATTTATATTTATTATATAGTATTTTATTGATATGCATTCCTGCTGTGCATCTATATAGTAGTATGTTTATCCCATTGTTGTCCTGTTTCTTTGCACATTGTTTGATACACACTATTGTATTGACTGCATGTCATGATTGATGTGTGCTATTGCTCTCTTGTTAGCCTATTACTAATTGAATGTATTATTTTTTGGGGGGGCAATAAAACTTTATTTAACTTTCCAGTTAGTTACAATAGATAATACAGAAGACATAGCAAAGTCTATTCAAAATTTAAAAACAAAATGTACCATTAATACATAAACAACAGCAGCACTGGTCTCCACCTCAGTTCATATCTAAAATTACTCATACTGAGGGGCAGTTTGCCCCTTTCCCCCTGGGGCAGTCAGGATTCTAGTGCATAAGTTCTCTTCAAACCCAAGATGGAGCGGAGGATCTCTCCACCAGATGAAACCGCGCAAGGGAAACAATGCTCACAGACAACAGTGTACGGCAATACAACAGTGGACTATAATGCCAACTGCACAAAATCACTGCACACTCAATGAATTCATTAGTTTCTGTGGGGGCTCCATCTCCCACACCCCTGACATTGAGGGGCTTTGCCCCTCACACCCCTGGGATAATTATAATCAACTCCGAGGGGGTGTAGCTAGAGGAGCAAGTTAAAATTCACATTGCAGTAATACTCATGGCCACACAGATGGGAGTAAAATAACATTTCTCCCAAGCAGGGTTTCAAGCCCTGGTCTCCCACCCTTGCCTACTGCTGGGTCGAGTGCCTTGGCCAGTCCGACATGGGAACAGCTCAACAGAGGACTCGACCAGCAGTGCTCAAAACCCTTTTCCCCATTTCCATCTTCCATTCCACAGTGACAGGGATAGTGATATTTTCATATCACTCCAATACCTGTGTTGCTGTACTTCCATATGCACTTAGGACAGTGCAATTCTTCATGTGTGGTTTTGTCTCTGCTATAGTGACCCGGTACCTTCAGCATGGCCATCTGTCCCATCAGGGTAAACAGGCTAGTTGGTCCAAAACAGGCATCTCTTCCTCTATTCAATAAAGTCCAAAAATGGTAGCCATTTGGCCTTCACCTTCTCTGCAGTATGTTTTAGATTTGCTGCCAGCCATACCATTTTCAGAATGCTTTAACAATTTGTAAGCCATGTTTCCCCAGTGGGTGGCTCTGGCTCCTTTCTGAGATATTGCCCTGCACTGTTCCACTTCTCTTCTCTCCCAGGCCATATCTGGAAATGAGCTGTAACCCAGCTCAGTGTGCTTTTCCTGTTGAAACCTTTGAAATAAATAAATGCAAATGGAAGACATGTTTAAACTGTGACTGCCATTTGTAGCTTGAACTCCTAGTTCTGCAGCATTTTGTCTTTGGGAAGGGTGGGAAAGATGAGTGCCTTTGGAATTCCCAAATTTTCAGTGTCTTGGTAGTGCAGAAGGCAGTGCAGCAGAACAGTATTCTGAGCGGGCGTGGGTACAAATCCCAGCTAGGGCATTACTTATTTTGTACTTCTAACTCATATTTCAAATATATACCCACTGCGCTCCTTATAATTTTAAACAAAAAGGATTTTAAATTTGAGGCACACAAGGACTTTTAAGCACAGAACAGTCACTAAAAGCTTTGTGCCCTACATTTTAGTAGACAAAAACCTATACTATTATTCCAGTAAAACCCTTTCCCAGTTCTGCCAACTGCCTATACCTATGAGTTCTTGGTATAGGGACAGGACTTTGTCAGCATTAGGCAGTACTAGTTGAACTGAAGCTGACCTACAAAAACGCAAAATGATTTAACACTTGCGTATATGGTCAGGTAATGCTAAGCTGAAATTTAATATCATCAAATGTGTGATGCTTCATTTAAGCTGAAGAAACCCCAAAGCCGAGCAGAGATTAAAGGGTTCACTACTATGAAACTTAACGAATGAGAGGGAACTGGGAGTCATAGTAGCTGATAATTTCAAGTGGGAACTACACTGTCAAATGGTTGTTAGTAATGCTGCCAGGTCATTGGCTGCATAAGAACCTAAGGTACTGGCTACTGTTTTGTCAGTTTATATGTTGTATGTTAGCATCACTTTTACTACCAGCATTGCATTCTTACAGAACTAATTGCTTAACTCATTTTTTGTGCCACTTTATTGAAATTTATCTACTTTTAGGTGCCAGTAGCACAGCTGTAAGCACCTTCTGTGGTCATGTGCACTCTTTTGTGCATTTAGTTAAGTTTAAGGTTACATTCAGTGTGAGCGATGCGGCTGCATGATGTCATTAATGATTTCAGTGATAGGGCTTTTAGGTCTTGGTGTGGGGTTTCAGACATACAGAATCCTGGGTTTGAGCCCCCCATACTGCACATTTTTTCTTTCTCATTACAATTTCTGTTGTATGAGAGAAACTGGTAGATGTTACTGCTGATGTAGTGAAGGGTTTCAGCCAAGCTAAATAGCAGACTTTCAGATAATTGAACTAGTTGCAGTCGATTAAATTAGCTCTGACTGAGGCTTGTCTATGCTTGAATACGATTCGTGTCACGTGTTTTGCAGATTGTGATATAACCTCTCCACCATAGGAACTGCAGCTCACTTACCTCTAGTTGAGTGGCACACAAAATGTGTGCTTGCTTAGCTGGCAAAGTATCAGTGGTTCAAATCCTGGGATCTACGACACCGGTTCAACAACAAAGTTGTTTAGGAGCAGCTGTTTTATTTACATGTAAATACCAGTCAGCAGGCAGCGTGGAAATAGCACTGAAATACTGACTGTCCTGGGTAAATGTATCTGCCTATTCGGTAGAATGCACCCTTGCACAATCACGCGAGAGGAGCAGGAGGCACGTCATCTTCCCTACGTTTAACACAGAAGAGCCAAAGAGGATTGCTACACCTCAGCACATGGCGGTAACAGTGGTTGGCATCCGGGTGCCATTACGAGTAGCTAAAATAGTCTGCTAAAAACCAGAAAAAATGGAGAGAAAAAAACAGAAGGTATGAGCAACTGAGAGATAAAACCAATTATGCTTAAAATACAATACATCAAGCTGTAGTACAATGTGTTTAAGGTAATTTTGTAATAATTTTGTACAGGTTGAAGCCAAATAACATAGAAACATAGAATTTGACAGCAGATAAGGACCGCTTGGCCCACCTAGTCTGCCCATTTTCTACCTAACAGATAAGCTGCAGATCCTGGTTAACCAACAGCTTACTTCCTCCTACCCCCCCACTAGGACTGCCTTATGTCTGTCCCATGCATTCTTGAATTGCTCTACTGTTCTTGACTCCACAACCTCCTCAGGGAGGCTGTTCCATGCATCCACAACCCTCTCTGTGAAAAAATACTTTCTCACATTACCTCTGAGCCGTCCCCCCTCTATCTTCAAATTGTGCCCCCTTGTTCTTGCACATCTCTTTTTCTGAAAGATGCTACCCTCTTGGACTTTGTTGATTCCCTTGAGGTACTTGAAAGTTTCTATCATGTCCCCTCTCTGCCTTCTTTCCTCAAGGGTATACATATTAAGCTCCTTTAGTCTTTCTTCAGATGTCTTCTGGTGCAGACCATGCACCATTTTGTTCCCTCCTCTGACAGCCTCCACTCTGTCTATGTCTTTGCGGAGATGGGGTCTCCAGAACTGCACACAGTACCAGATGGGGTCTCACCAACTGTCTGTACAGAGGGATAACAACTTCCTGTTTTCTACTACTGATGCCTCTTCCTATGCATCACAGTATCCCCCCAGCCTTCCTTACTGCCTTCTCACATTGCTTGCCCACCTTTAGGTCATCTGATATAATTACCCCCAGGTCACGTTCCATTTTTACTGTTGTCAGTATCTCACCCCCCATTGTGTACGCTTCCCCTGGGTTTTTGTTTCCCAGGTGCTTTACCTTGCACTTCTTTGCATTGAATCTGAGCTGCCATACATTTGACTATTCCTCCAACCTTGCCAAATCCCTTCTCATCCTTTCCACTCCATCTTGTTTATCAACCCTGTTGCAGATCTTTGTGTCATCTGCAAAGAGACATACTTTTCCTTATAGTTCCTCTGCAATGTCACTTATAAAGACATTAAAAAGGACTGGTCCCAGTACTGAACCCTGCGGTACCCCGCTAGTAACCCTTCTTCTTTCTTCACTGTGTACTCCATTTACTACTACCTTTGCGTCCTGTTGTCTCAGCCAATTTTATCCAGGCTACCACCTTGGGACCCACTCCAAGGCTGGCTAACTTGTGTATTAATCTTTTGTGTGGGACTGTATCAAATGCCTTGCTAAAATCTAGGTAGGCCATGTCCACAGCCCCTCCCTGGTCTACTACTTTGGTCACCCAGTCAAAGAAATCTATTAGATTCATCTGACACGACCATCCCATCTTGAATCCATGCTGCCTTGGGTGCTGTGCCCCTACGGCCTCTAGGTACTCAACAATTCTTTCCTTCAGAAGTGATTCCATCATTTTCCCTACCACTGAGGTCAAACTAACTGGTCTGTAGTTTCCTGCATCTGTCCTGCTCCCACTTTTGTGAAGAGGAATCACATCTGCCCTCCTCCAGTCCTTGGGTACCACCCCATCCTCCCATGATTTGTTAAAGAGAGTAGTCAGCGGTGTCACTAGTTCTACCCTTAGTTCTTTTAGAATTCTTGGGTGAATCCCATCAGGCCCCATTGCTTTGTCCACCTTCAATTTTATTAGTTCTTTCAGTACCCTTTCTTCTGTAAATGGACTGGTATCGACCCCATCTTTAGAGTGTTTCTCTTGTTTGATTTAGGTACCTTCCCCTCCTCTTCCTTTGTGAATACTGAGCAGAAATATTCGTTCAGTATCCCTACTTTTTCGCTGTCACCCTCTACCCACATTTCCTCCCCTTTATTAAGCCTCAGTATCCCTCCTTTGGTCTTTCTTCACTCCCTGATGTACCTATAAAAGGTCTTATTCCCACTTCTTAACAGAATTGGCTATCCTTTCCTCGGTTTGGGCCTTTGCTATTCTGACTGCCTTCCCAGCCTCTTTCTGCTTTAACTGATAAAGTTCTCTGTCCTGCTCCTTCTGTGTTTCCTTATATTTCCTGAATGCTATCCTTTTCTCCTTAACCTTCCCTGCCACCTCTTTTGAGAACCATAGCATTTTGTTCCTTCGTTGTGTTTTATTGATTTGCTTTACACAAAGGCTTGTTGCCTCTGTGATGGCTGTTTTGATTACTCCCCATTGTTCCTCCACCTCCTTCTTGCCTGTTTGCTTAGTGCTTTTCTGAGGCACCTCTCATTTTCACAAAGTCAGCCTCCTAAAGTCCAATACCTTGCTTTTGTATGGCTTGATTGTATGGCTGTGTTTATCATGAACCACACTGTTTGGTGGTCGCTTGTTCCCAGATGGCTACCCACTTCTAAATCTGAGATTCTTTCTCCATCCCCATTTGAGAGTACCAGGTCTAAGATTGCTCCTTCCTGAGTAGGTTCCAATACTAGCTGTCTGAGGCATGCCCCCTGTAGGCATCAAGAATGGCTCTGTTTTGGATGTGCCTGCAGCAAGGTGCTCCAGTTAACATCTGGCATATTCAGGTCCCCCATCAATATCTTCCCTTTTTCTGCCATTCTAAGGAAGCCTTCTATCATTTCCTTGTCCATTCCCTTCCCCTGAGATGGGGGTCTGTATACAACCCCCATGCAGGTTGTGGTGCCATTTCCTGTCTCCAGGGTGACCCTGAGTGCCTCATCTGCTCCCTATTTACTCTTTAGTTCTGTTGCTTTGATCCCTTCCTTTACATAGAGAGCCACTCCTCCTCCTCTTTTACCCTCCCTGTCCCTCCTGTAGATTGTGTATCCTGGTATGTTGACATCCCAGTCATGGTTCTCTGTGTACCACGTTTCTGTGACTGCCACAATATCCAGGCAACCCTCTTCCATCAAGGCCACTAGTTCAAGGAGCTTGTTACACAGACTATGGGCATTGGTACTCATCACCCTCCACTTTTTGATAGTCTTACCCCTTTTAGCCCCATTCCTGTCTTTACTGCCTTTGCCTTTTTTTTACATTTACCTCTGTTCTGCTCCCTAATAACTTCTCTACCTTGGTGTTTACCTCACTAATTACCATGGATTGTGGGGGGAGTCTGGGATTTCCCTCCTCCTTTTCAGTGCTTCCCCCCTTGGCTAGTTTAAATGCTTGGCAATGAAGCACTTAAACCTCTCACCTTGGATCCTGGTTCCCCCCCTGGACAGATGCAGACCATCGCACCAGTATAGGTCTGCATCCCTCAAGGTGGCTCCCCAGTCCCCAATGAAGCCAAAACCCTGAGCTCCACACCAGTTTTTCAACCACTCATTGAATTCCCTGGTGAAGAGTGCCCTAGCATCACCCTTGCCATAGACAGGCAGCACCTCTGAGAAGGTTACCATCATGGCTACTTGTCTAAGGCCCCTCCCCAACTCTACAAACTCCTCTTGCACTGCTCTGATCCCATTCCTAGCTAGGTCATTTGTCCCTAGGTGGACAATGACATCCAGCTCCCTCCCTTGTGCAGCTCCTCCCACGATCCTGAGGATTTGCTTCCTGTCCCTCCAAGCCGTGGCACCAGGAAGGCACCTTACCTCCCTCTCCCCTTCCTCACCCATTTCTACCCCCTAATGATTGAGTCCCCCACCAGGAGTTGTTTTCTTCCCCTGTGGGGTCCCATGCCACCCTCCTGTGGGTCTCCTTTGTGAAGGTTCCCAGCATCCTCCTTGGTCTCCACTGCAGGTGCCTCCATAGAGGGACCACTATCCACCAGAAGAGTGAATGAATTGTGGAGAGGTACAGCTGGAGGGATGCAACTCTGTTCCACCACCCACTCGCTCCCTGAGCCCACCCTGGTCCAGCCTCTCCTCTTTCTTGGCAGCCTCTGAGGTAGTGGCATTGGCCCTGGTGGTCCCTGGGTGGGGGAGGAGGTTTTACGAATCCTAATCAGGTCAGCCTGGAGATGGGCAACCTCCTCTCTCAGACCAGAGAGGTGCCTGCAAATAGGCAGCACGAGCCTCCAGAATGTCTCCCAACACACTGCCGCCCCACAGCCATTGCACTGCACCACTCCTATCATGTCTTATTTTGTGCCCCCTCTACTGTTTCTCTGTATTCTTTCTCTCTCCTCTCCTTACAACTCTCACCCTTCCTGTTCTGGGAAGGCAACTTCCTATCTTCTTCAGTAGCCTCCTTCTTCCTTGCTCAATATCAGACCACCAGCAGCTGGGGGGGAGAGTGAGCTACTTTTTTCCTTTAGGGTTGACAAAACCAATGTTTCTCTATGATCCTTCCCTTCCTACTGCCAAACAGGAAGTTCCTATTGACAGTCAAATCCAGTGGCTATAAAAGTAGAACTGGCTTTGGGTGGGTGGGTGGAGGTGATGGAGGGCAATTAGTAAGAAAAGACTAACAACTGGAAGTTGTAATTTGAGTCACCTGCTTCTATAGTGTCTATGCCACACCCCAGTTAAGCTCTCTTTCCTCCTACTGGTTTAGCAAAGTCAGCTGATACAGTACCCTTCCAGCACAGAACACACACTAACTTTCTTTCTTTTCTTTCTTTTTTTAACCCTAAATAAGACCCCTTCTACTTCTAATAAAGTATCTGTCTACTTAATCTCAACAGACACTGACTCCTGCTGAGATATACGTTTTAAATTAATAAGAAAATGTAGCTTCTTTTTTTTAGTTAGCTGCTTTCTGCTCTACAAGCAAGGCTAGCAACAGGCAACATTCAACAATCTGAATTTAGCTAGTTGTGCTTTTATGTGATTAAGCTGGTGATTCAGGTATGTGAGCGGATGAAATCGTGGTGCAGGTTTAAAACAGAAGTCACATATTTTGTGTTATATTCCACATGGTGTCTGGGAATAAGATTGTTTGTAGCTATTGGACAACCTAAGGAAGTTTGTTCATATGTCCACAGGTGGCTGATATGAAGGCCAGTTAGTTATAAAGTAAACAAACAGAAGAATATTCTCGTGAGCAAGCTTTGCAGGGTGAAACGTTGGGGAAAATAATAAATGAAATACTGAACTGCAAATTGAGTGGTGGCTATATATGAATATTTCAGCCTCCCTACTATCAGCGACAAGGCAATGGGACCTGATACTGAGGGAACTCAGGGAGGAACTGGCTGCACTCCTGGCAGCCCTGTTCAAATCTGTCACTAGAAACAGGAGAGTTGCCAGGGGACTGGAGGATGGCAGATGTAGTCCCACTCCACAAGAGTGGAAATAGGGAGGAGGCAGGAAATTACAGGCTTGTCAGTCTGACATCAATTTTGGGCAAGGTAATGGAATCACTACTGAAAAAAAAGATTCAGGAATACCTTATTTCCAGTGGTCTACAGGATCCAAAACAACATGGTTTCACAGGGGGAAGTCTTGCCAGACTAACCTGATTGAGTTTTTTGACTGGGTAATCAGGGAAGTAGATTGGGGGAGCTATGGACATAGCCTACCTGGATTTCAGTAAAGCCTTCATCACTGTTCCACACGGGAGACTGGTATACAAGCTGCAGAGCCTAGGAGTAGGAACTAAAGTAGTTAAGTGGGTAGAGAGTTGGCTAGAGTAGGCATCCTTTTGCCCTATAAGAGCATTTGCATTATGTCAATTTTTGTACTACATTCTGTCACTATCGAGCTTTGTGTTTGTATTGCACTGTATCTTGTTGTTTCATGTTGTCCTTGACAGGGCCTCATTGAAAGTGAACATGCTCAATGGAGTTTTCCTGCTAATTAACTTGAACTATGAAATAGGAGTCAGAGGGTGGTGGTAAATGGCAGCCACTCCGGAGTAGGCAAGGTGACCAGTGGGGTGCCACAAGGGCCAGTACTATGCTGGATCTGTTTAATATGTTTATTAGTGACATCACAGAGGGACAGGAAGGGAAAGTATGCCTATTTACAGATGACACAAAACTCTGCAACAGAGTAGACACACGAGGGGTTGTAGAATGAATGAGGGGCAATCTACACAAGCTTGAAGAATGGTCACAGGTCTGGCAGCCGGGTTTCAATACAAAAAAGTACAAAATCATGCAGTTGAGGCACAGAAACCCAGGGGCAACATACCAACTTGGAGGAGTGGAATTAGCAGTTACAAAGCAGGAAAGGGACCGGGGGGTATTCATTTGTGTTGACCTGAAGGTAGCTAGACAGTGTGACAAGGCAGTGGGGGAGGCGAATAGGATGCTGGGATGCACAGGCAGGAGCATCACCAGCAGTAGGAGGGATGTAGTGATACCCTTGTATAGGTCACCAGTGAGACCACACGTCAAGTACAATGTCCAGTTTTGCAGGCCTCATCTACAAAAAGGACACAGTTAGGGAGGAGACAGTACAAAGGAAAGCAACACAAATGGTGCAGGGTCGGCATCAGAAATCCTATGAAGAAAGGCTTAAGGAGCTGAATTAGTACTCCCTAGAGGAAAGGAGGGAAAGGAGATATATGACAGGAACATATTCATACCTTATAGGTAATAAGTGGCTACAGGAAGGGAGCATTTTTCAAAGAAAAAGATGCTCAAGGACAAGGGGTCACACTATGAAGGTGGAAGAGGGAGGCTCAGAGGAACTGTAAGAAAGTACTTCTTCACAGAGAGTGTGGTGGATGCCTGGAATAGCCTCTCAGCAGAGGTGGTGGAAGCTAAAATGGTTACAGGATTTAAGAATGCATGGGATAGATACAAGGGGATCTTAGGCATAAGGGGGGGGGGACCGAAGACTGAGTAGGGCCTGTGGTGTAGCTGTAGGCAGGGAAAAATAGGGCAGACTAGATGGGCCATACGGTCCTTATCTGCTGACATCTTCTAGCTTTCATTCTATATCCTGTATATACAATGTTACACAGGCTTCAGTAAACTTGTTAAGAGTTGCATGTGGTATTGTTATAGTCTGCCTCACAGAGTGGCATCAATATACTTCTGTAAAAAAAGTAAAAACGACACAGAAGTTAGAACTTGTGCCTTGCCCTTGTATGCTGTTACATAATAAAAGCTGTTATTTTTGTCATGATTGCACTCTGGTATTTGTATTCAGCCATATCTGTATGACAAGGTGGACTTTTCTAACTTAATATTCACATCTATTTCAGTTGTTATTATCATTAGACACTGGGGAATGATACAATGTCCTGGGTTTCCATCCCTATTTTACAACAGTGGCAGGTATTCTATGCATTTTTTTTCTTTTTCAAAAAATTTTTTTTTGTAAAATGGAAACTCACTTGACTGGTGATTCATGGTGGTGTGGAGCTGGAATAGTAAAGTATATGAGAAATAAATTTAGCTAAGAACAACAATTTGTAAATGTAAATCACCTGCTGGGTTTAGATCCCCTGTTTTGCAGTAGTGACATAACCTCTAAATCATAGGAATGGCAACTCCTTTTCCAGCAGCTAAGTGGCACACTGGATGTGTGTTTGCTTAGCAGGCAAAGAAAGGATCAGTGGTTCAAATCATGGCAGGAACTTAAACATTTTTTTGTAAGATGGTAAAACTCACTTGAGTGGTGATTCATGGTGGTGTGGAATTGGAATAGTAAATTATATGAGAAGTACATTCAGCTAAGAACAACAATTTGTGAAGGTAAATCACCTGCTGGGATTAGATTCCCTAGACACCTGTTTTGTAGATTGTGACATAACCTCTATAACATAGGAACTGCAGCTTGCTTACCTGTGACTCAGTGGCACACTCAATGTGTGAAAAGAATCAGTGGTTTAACTACAGGTACTGTAGACACAGTTTGAATCCTACTGCACAAAGAGATTCTAGCACTCCGGGACACTATTGCTTGGACACTTGCAGCCAAAATAAGTTTTTATTCAGACAGCATTAGCACATTCCAAACCTGTAGGCAGACAGGATCCCAAGCACGTCGGCTAAACACTATGACCTTTGTCAGGAGGGCATGTCTTCTCCATGTAACCCACAACCATTTTAAAGCACCTGCTTAAAGGAACAGTCACGAACAGGCAAAGTATATGCAATAACATTTCATATTTTTTTTTGTAGACTTTATTTATCACCCCTGATGTCTGAACTCTCTCAGGCAACCCCAACCCACCAGATTGCTCTACCGTCCACCGTGGTCCTGCGCCTCACAGGGTAGCTGTCCTCCTCCGATCCTGAACCAACAATCCCCTCAGCTCTGAGCCCCCTGAGATAGGGCCGCCTCCACTTACTGGCACCCTATCTAGAATCTAGAGTGTTGTTCATGTTGGCAGAGTGGCAGAGGGGGTGGAGACAGTGGCCCAGTATTGTACGTGTGGCATCAGGTACTGTGGGGTGCCATCGCCTATTAGGCATGAAGGATTTTTTCTTCTTTTTGTGTTGCCCAATGAACTTGGTCATACAGTGATGTCTGGATGGAAGGCTGTCTAAGTCCACCTTGCTCCTCCCCTTCTGAGGCTCCCTGCAGTCTGTACCTCTGATCACCACTGGGGTCTCTACTGCTCTGGAGATCCCCTGATCCCTCCCCAGGGAGAGGAGAGCTGTCAATTGGATGCTCGATCCTCTCCCTCCCCTACCAACCCCTGGTGCCCAAGCTCATTACCGAACTCAGGTCACCAGCGTGGCACAAGGAGTGGCATCCAGCTCCTCAACCCTCAGCGCCACCGGGCCGACTCCATAATTTTTTTTTATTTAGCTTTTTGGTCCCTGTTGCCTCCTCTTACCAACTGGTGATGGAACACATATGTATTTTTTTTATTTTCTCCCCTGACCCCCCCCTCGAGGCCCTGAAACACAGCCGTGTGAGTATGTGGAGGCAACCTTCACACCCCATGGCACCAGCTCAGCCCCTTCCACCTTCTGATATTTTGCCACCCCCTCTCCACCTACACTACCCACTGGACCGCCACCCGGTGGTAGCAGAACTACCGAGGGTGCCAACCCACCCTCACCACCCTTAGAAGAGGAGAGCTACCCACCACCATGCTCAGTCCTGCTCCATCCTACCTCCCCACACTTGCATCCCAATGAGCCAAGGTTGTTCCCAAACCCTGGTCACCGGCATAGTGTGAGGCAAGGCGTCCAGCGCCTCAACCCTCTGCACCACCAGGCCAGCCCCATATCATAATTTTTATATAAAAATCTAAACAATTCTCAAATAGAAACACTTTTTCCCAAAATTCTCCCACAAAGACTGACCCATTATTTAGTATTCAGACAATATAAGTATATTGAGATAAAACCAGGTGGGGGTGGGGTGGAGGATTCGGTAAGATCCACAGGTAACGTAGATTGAACAATGAGGGTTGCTACTGTGTATGCAGGTCAATTAAAAAAAACGAACAAACCCCAAAATAAAAAAGTATATTTAAACAATCTTATAAGTCCATTCACTTTATGAGTGTCCCATTATCTTCTGGTGAAGTGGTGGGATTCGAACTTAGAACCACATCCATAAAGGCAAAGACCTGTGAAAGAACAATACTGAGACATTTAATTCACACAATGTGGACATAACAATGACACACACATTTTTAAAAATTAAAGACATAGAGGCACAGCGAACAGAGTCACTGAGCAATATTTAAGCTAGGGCAAGCTATCACTATTAATCTTTGATATATGGCGAATAGTCAACCTCCTCATTCAAACCAAGAGGTGGTACTGTATTCAGGGTGACTATCCACCATGTTTAATTTTTCAGTAGTCAATTTACCCTATTCCTACCTCTTTCCAAAGGGCCCACATACTCTAATGCTGTAAATTTTAAACAAGAACAGTCTAAATTATGGTACTGGCTGAAATGTATACCCAGGGCACTTCTTTTACTATTATTAACTGCCCTTACATGTTCCAGTATATGTGTTTTGAGAGGTCGAATTGTCCTACCTACATAATGTTTTAGGCAGGTACACCATGCTGTGTATTTTTTTGAACTAGTAAATTTATTGAAGTAAGCAGACAAGGAAAACACCATTGTACAGGAAAATCAGACAGTACAGCAGTACAGATTTGATGTACACAATATAAAAGGATTGTCACATTACAAGAGTTTCAAAAGTCTCAACTTAAGTAAAACTAAACTCACAGAAGTCCTTGTCTAGATTCTCTTCTTCAGGTAAAGGTCCAATAACATAACTCCGCAGATTGTTGGAGTTGTCCCTTCTGTAACTGAAGAGCTGTGAAATATATGCAAGCATTGACATGGTTCAGCCCAACTTAGCCTACTTAGACCTGAACTTGATGATGTCAGCCCTGTTAACTACTTACTGTATAACAAGAAAATGAACATTTACAGAACCACGTAACTCAATTAAACATCAAGAACATTATTAAAAGAAATAAAAGATACCCACACAGCTGGCTATTAATTTAATTATTGCCCAATAAAAATTCTGAGGAAAAGGTTAAGGAGGAAGGGAGGGGGGTGAGGAACCTGAATAAGGAAGTCACCCATGAAGTACCAAAAATGTTAGAAAGCACCCCCAAATTCCTGGAGGTCTTTCATACATTTTTCACTAAGAGTTGTTCAAACACAGGTGTACCTTCTATGGCTTCCCTATAGTGGGAAAAAGGTAACCAGCTCGAACTGAACGTATCGATTTGTAGGTGCAGTCTAGTAGTAATTGCCTCCATTGTTTTTATTTGAAGTATAACACCAATCCAGTGCTGGAGAGTTAATTTAGAGGCTGTCAGCCAGCGTTGGGTATTTACCTTATTGGCAGCTGCAACTAAAATGTAGAATGGGTATTTTCCATTTGGTATGGTTACTTCCCCAGGAGACAAGCCTAGGACCAGATTAGCAAATGTGGGAGGCAGAGCCAGATGGAAGATCTCCATCACCCCATTGGATACCACTTGGCAAGAACTGAGTAACTCAGGGCAACCCTCCAAAATGCAGTAGTGGTTCCCTATGCCTCCACATAGCCTCCAGCACCTGTCTGAAGGGTATGTGCCATAATATCTAGAGATAATTGGTGTTGTGAAGAACCTGGTGCAGACCAGACAATGAAATTCTCACCAGGAAGGAGAGCTAGTTGTCTTATGAACTGCCTGCCATATTTTATTCCAATATTGGGGTACTAAGGAATCTCCAGATTCTGATCCCCACTTGCGCTGACTAGCGTCTATGGCTTTCTGTCCACTGCCTTCACATAACATTGTTTGTAAGTGTGATTTAAACTTACTTTTCTCAGGGGTGTGACCCTTGATCCATACTAATTCAACCCCTGTGTGGGGATGTTGGGTGACATCTACCATTCCTGGGCCTGACAAAACATAATCTTGACATTGTAAAAATCTAAAAAGGTCTGAGGCTGATAATTGAAATTCTTGTTTAACTAAGAGAAAGCTTTTGACCTGTCCATAAGTTGCAATTAGTTGCCACAAACTATGTAATCCTTTTCTTTCCCCTATGCAAAGCCCATTGTCTCATTTTGCTTCTGGGAAATTTGGAAAAAATTGTATAAGAGTGTATTTCCAAACTGGCGCTACTGGCCATCACATTTGCCTAGTTTGCAACCAGTTGAAAAGGTTATGTCTGGTCCAAGAGTTATTGATATTCTTAGGTTCAGAAACAGAAATTACCCAAGGAAGGATGTGGAGGTGTGAGCCCTGCTTTGCATTTCAATCCAGCCACCGGCATCCCCTTCTTTGAGCATTTGAGCAATAGGTAGTAGTTGGGCTGCCTGGTAATATTTTTGAAAATTTGGCAGTCCCCTGCCTTAGCTTTCCCCTCTATTAGTAATGGCCAGATAATGTGGGTTTTTCTCCAGGCCAAGATAAAACCGGATATTTTTAGGTCCTTCCATTCCTTGAAAGGTATGGGAAGTGGCAAACTAGAGTACAAAAAAGAAATCTAGGTAAAACATTCATTCTTATAGTGTCTATCTGATTGGAAAATGTCAAAGTGAGGGAAGACCACCTATTTAGAGCTTCATATACTTGCTGCTTCCGGAATCATAATTATACTTGTAGAGGTGACAAAGGTTTACTGGAGTCTGGATTCCTAAATACTGAAGCTTATCTTTTATGCATTTATAAGTGATCTGCAGCTGAAGTAAGGGAGTTAGCTTCCCACCAACCAATAGAATCTCTGACTTATCCACATTCACTTTAAACCCGGAGAACTCTCAGAAATCGTGAAGTAGGTCCGGGGGGGGAGGGGGCGGACAATAATCTTTCTGGATCTCTAAGGTACAGTAGAGTATCATTTGTGTACAGTGAAATTTTATGATTATTGCCGTGAACAGTGATTTCTCAGATCCTCTCCCCCCTCCTCCTCACCTCCTGTGCCAGTGGCTCCATACTTAATACAAACAAAAGAGGTGACAGAGGGCATCCCCGCTGTGCACCTCTTTCAATTGTGAAAAATTCAGAAAGGGTCCCATTTACTCAAACCAGAGTTCATGGATGCACATATAAAATATTCAGCCAGGACATTCAACCAGCACTCAATCCCATGTGTACCATAACAGTTCTTTTTATTTTTTCCCTATCTTTTTTCCTCCTTGTGGCCAGCATATCTCCGGAAGGCAACCCCAGCCCCATCCTCCAGCATCCACCAGCTGGCACTGACCTAACTCCAGGGCTTTATCCCCTCCTGACAGGGTTGACAGGGGTCCCTCAACCCCCAACCAGAGGTCGAATTTCAGTGGGTCGGCACCATGGCTAGCCTGGAGTGGCACCTGCCAGGTGCCCTCCATCATTGTGCACAGCCACCATTTCCTCCAATATTTCTTCCCTGAGCCGTGGGATGTGCAATGATGCTGATGGAGGGGGAGCATGCACGCATCCATGCGCGCTCTCCTCCAAGCATCTGCCCCAACTCTTTCCAAACTGCAGCACAGTGCCCTGTCCCCCAGCCTCCACCAGGGGGTGAATGTGCGCTGACACTGAAAGCCCCCCTCCCCAGAGAAGGAAAGCAGTCTATCAGATGCTCAGCCCTTCTCCTCCCCTGTTTACTCCCAGTGGCCCGTGCCCATTCCCAAACATGGGTCGCTTGGCATTGTGTGAGGTGTGGCATCCAGCACCTCAATCCTCAGCACCACCGGGCTGGCCCATACCATGACATTTCTGAGATATGTTCGGTTAAGGTGATCAAATGCTTTTTCTGCATCAAGAAAAATAGCTATTTCTGGCATTGAATCTAGGGACTCATGTATCAGGATCTTTAAATGTCTACGGATATTGTCTGATAAATACTGGTGGGGTTTAAAACCTGTTTGGTCTGGGTGAATGAGCAACTCAATATACTTTTGCAATCGTTTTGCCAAGATTCTGGCAAGAAATTTCATGTCCTGGTTCAACAGAGAAATTGGCCAATATGCAGCACAGGCATTCCCCCCCCCCCTTTTTTCCTGGTTTGGGCAAAACTGTTATTATTGCTTCTTGCCAGGAGCACAGGGTCTGTTCTTCTTGTAGGCAGGCATTATATACCTTAATCAGGACAGGCACCAAAGGCACTTGGAAAGTTCTGTAAAATTCATCACTGTAGTTGTCTGAACTCGGGATTTACCTGTTTTGGATTCCAAAATAACTCTACTAACTTCCTCCGCTGAAATTGGAGCATCTAACTCTTTAGTTAAGTGGGGGAGAGGGATAGTTTACTAAGGTCTAATGACTTAAGAAAACGGTTTGTTTTCACTACTACATCTGCACCTTGTGTCAAATCTGTATATAATTCTTGATAAAACTCCTTAAAACTATTGACCATTTCACAAGGTTCTGACCATATCTTGGTGGGGTCATGTCTATCCCTAATCTTCAATACTAATCTATTTGCCTGATTTTTCCTTTCCCTATTGGCCAGCAAACTGGCAGCTTTCCCACCCACCTCATGGTACCTTTGGTTGGCAAAATGGAGGTAACCCTCTGCCTTCTTGTCTTCAAATTCCTGAAGTTTCTGTCTAACTGTAATAAGAGCTTTGTGGATTACAGCATTATGTGGGTTTTGTTTATGTTCCTGCTCTAACTTATGCAGTCTTGTGAGGAGACATGTGCTAGACATTTGATCACTGCACTTCTTTCCCACTGCATAGCTAATTACTTCCCCTCTCAACACTGCTTTGACCGTATCCCACACCATTCAGGACAATCTTCACGAAGATCGTCTGTGACACTATGCTATGTAAACCACGAATGTGGTTACACATGATATGAAGTTTTTAATACCCACCCTCCTATTGTTGTGTGGGGGTATATAAGTATCCCCTTCTTTGTCATATTTACAGACATTGCAGTTCTCACATTTGTGGAAACCTACTGGTTTGTGGTGGGGTAACCAAGAATGTGGTGTTAGAGGTCTTAAATGTTTATAGTAACTTTTTATTAAGTCACCTGAATTTGGTGCTTTTCTAAAAGTCACTCTTGATTTGTTGCTGACTTCATCTTTTAAAATCTGGTCCATTTGTAATACAGTAGAACCCTGATTATCCAAACCCCAGTTATGTGAAAATTCCTATCTAACAAACCGGTGAGGTGTCGCCCGATTTTGCAGTGTTAATTTTCCTGATTGCACTCCTGACTGCTGGCTTTGTTTTATCATCCTGCTTAATGCTGTATGCTCAGCAGTCAGTTAGTCAATTAGCAGCTCGCAGACACCACTTACAAAGTTCACACCTCGTTAAGCACTGAGTACAAAGCTGTAGACAGTACAGCTTTGTACCAGTGACTTACACTCTTTTGCTGTTCATCGTTATGTCGGCGAAAAGGAAGAGAACTGTTCTGACCATGGCTCAGAAGCTGTGGATCCTGGAGGGACTGGAAAATGGGGAGAGAGCTGTGTCCCTTGCTGCTGAGTATGGCATCAACAAGTCTACCATAATGGACATCAAAGGTGCAAAGGAAAAGTTGCATTCCTTTGCTATGACCATGGAAGGGTCATATGGAACTGAAAGCAGAAAAAACATGCACGCCTGTGCCGAAGATAGCCGTGATGTGGCAATTTATCTATGGTTCAGGGGAGAAAGAGAAATGAGGACACCTGTCTCTGGCCCTGTCCTTAAAGAGGGAGCCCTCATATTCCACCAAAAGCTTGGCTGCCAGTCTCCATTTGTAGCCAGCGACAACTGGCTAGACTGATTCAAGCGGAGAGATGGAATTCGGCAGCTAAGGTTGTGCGGGGAGAAACTGAGTGCTGAAGAAGAAAATATGGCACCATTTATAGAGCAGCTGCTGGAGATTATGAAGAAGGAATCCCTTTGTCCCAATCAGCTGTAAAATGCTGATGAGACGGGATTGTTCTGGCGATGTCTTCCAGACAAGACTTAGGTGGGTGGTCCAGAGCGGGAGGCACCGGGCTTCAAAAAACAGAAGGACCGTGTAACGATTCTTGGCTGTGCCAATGCAACAGGGAGTCATAAGCTATGACCCCTGCTCATTGGCATGTCCCAGGAGCCATGATGCTTTCAGCATGTGAACATGAAAAATACCCCCCTTATTTATGAGTCCCAAAAAAATGCTTGGATGAACTCCGGGATCTTTCTCCGATGTTACACCGATGAGTTTGTGCCAAGCATTCAGCAGTTCCTGTGCTCCAAAAAGCTGCCAGAAACAGCTATCCTTCTTTTGGATAACTGCCCAGCTCACCCAGAAATGCCCACCATTAAAACATGGCATGGCACAATTTCGTGTCTCTTCCTCCCTCCCAACATGACATCTAAGCTGCAGCCCTGTGACCAGGGATTCTTTGAAATCTTTAAAAGAAATTACAGGAGAAAAGTGCTTCAGACTGTTTTTGATGACAAAAACCATGAAGTGCTACTGCAGGAAATTGTTAAAGCACTCACCCTGAAAGATGTCATTTACATGGCAGGGGAGACTTGGGATGCTGTACACCCTGAGAGCATCGAAAAGTCATGGAATAAATCTGGTGTAATTGACTGATGAGGTGATGACATCCCTGAGGAGAACCAAGACGCTCTGCCCGCTCCTGCTAATGACACCCTGAACCCAGCGATGACCCCAGATGAACCTGTTTCCATGGTTCCCACTGTTGCCATGGAGCCAGATTGAGTGCAGCCAGCTTCAGACACTGACTGTCTTACTGAACTGACTAGCAAATAGACCCTAAGAATCTCTGAGAAGGAGATCAATGACTGGGTTGCCTGTGACTTTGAGATCGAGGGCCACAAAAATCTTGATGACATGATCGTTGCTGTGGTGACAAGTCAGCGTGACTAAGACAGCAACGAGGTAGGAGATGGCGAACAGGAGGGTGAGCTAGATCAACAGGGAGTGGTTCCTGGCCACAGTGAAGCTGAAGAATGCTTTACAAAGTGCTTAATGTGGCTAGAGAACCAGGAAGATTCAAACCTGATGCATCTGCTTCTGCTCTAATTGCTGCATCTCAAGCCTCAGCCGTGAGATTGGCAGCACAGAAACAGAAGGCCATAACAACTTTTTTTTTAAATAAAGCACTTTAAAACATAAAAACAAACATAAAAACACAGTAAAAGCACAAAATTCACAGTGGCACAGGCAACCCCCCTCCCCCAAAAAAAACAGTTCATGATTGGCACATTGCATGAGTACCTCTGCCTGTTCACAACATAGACTCCCTCTAGACTGAACTCCTGATTATCTGAACAAATCGGATGTTGCCCATGCAGGTTGGATAATTGGGTTCCAGTATTTGTGTATTACATTTCTGATTTTTCCTGCAAAGTTATTATACTTTGTTGAGAATGTAATCATATTCTGATCATCCCTGTTTCTTACTTTCAGAGACATGAGTGCACTACAGTCCAAATTCCTTGCTTTCTCAAAAACATTCTCCAGTACGTCACTGCCATATCCCCGAATTTTGAATCTGTCTGTCATTTCTTCAGCCTGCTCCAAAAAATCAGATTTATGTGTGTAGTTTCTCTTCAACCTCATGTACTGGCTAAACAGGATGGACTCTAGTTTTGTGGGATGTGCACTCCTTGCATGTAGAATAAAGTTTGCAGTGGTTGCTTTTCTATATCCCACACTTTCTACTACAGATCCTATTTGTGATTTTAATTGTATATCTAGAAATGTAATAGATTCTCTTCCCATCTGGTGTGTGAATCTGAGACAACAATTTGTATTGTTGATGTACTTCATAAATTGATTAAGTTCTGTTTCAGTACCTTGCCATATGCAAATGATATAATTAATAAAGTTGTTGGAAGAGAGAAGGGACCGGGGGGACATGATAGAGGTCTTCAGGTACATGAAAGGGATAAATAGGGGAGGAACAGTCAGGGTGCTTCGAAGGAAGGAGGAGGGGGCCACTAGAGGGCATGGGTGGAAGCTGGAGGGGGGAAGATTCAGGGGAGAAAGGAGGAGGTGCTACTTCACTGAGAGGGTGGTGGAGCCTTGGAATGTGCTGCCTAGGGGGCTGGTGGAGGCAGAGACGGTGGAGGGGTTCAAGAGAGGGTGGGACAAGTACAGTGGAAGGGATCTGGAAGCAAAATCCAAAGCAGCAAGAATATCCAGAACTGGGAAGGGAGAAGCCAGAGAAGGCAAGGGGGGGCAGCAAGGTCAGCTCCCAGGGTGGGGGCTGACCAAACGAGCAGACGCGAAAGACCGTTAGGCCTATTCTGCTGGCATTTTAGTATGTTAGTACCATTGTACCACTTTATTGATGAACGGATTATTGTTAGTGTCATAAATATTACACTCCTCCCATTGGCCCATGAATAAGTTGGCATACGATGAGGCCATTGAAGTACCCATTGCAGTGCCACATCTCAGTCTGAAGATGGACCTATTAAACACAAAATAATTGTGTTCTGAAGCAAACTTCAATGCTTGTAAAAGGTTTTTGGTAAATCTGGCCCAGTTGTATGTTTGTGAAAGAAGTGTCTTATCGCACCCAAGCCCTCACTATGTGGAACAGAGGTGAATAAGCTTATCGCGTCAATTGTGATCCACACATAATCACTCTCCAAAATCACATTTTGTAGTTTTTCCAGTAGGTGCATTGTGCCTTTGATGTGTGATGGTAAACCAACCACTAGCTGTTACAGAAAATAATCAATGAATTTCCTCATGTTATGTGTCAGTGAGTTGATGCGTGAAACTATGGATCTAAATGCTGGATTTTTTAGAATCTTTATGAATTTTGGGGAGGCCATAAATTATGGGGATGACAGGGAAATAAAGTTTTAAAAATGCAACCTCATCCTCAGAAATCCACTGTACAGTATACACCTCATTAACAAATGCATATAGTTCAAGGTAGAATTTAGCTGTAGGGTTTCCTCTTACTCTTTCGTAAGATTTCGTAATCTTAGTCACACAAAATCCTCCTCCATCAAAACAATATTGCCCCCTTTATCAGATGCCTTAAACACTACATTTTCCAACATGCATAGTTCTTGCAGAGTAGATTTCTTGGAGATAGATTATTTTGCCTATTATAAAAAGCGTTTTTACTTAACTTCTCTATTTCTTTTAATGCCAGTTTTTTCAAATGTTGAAATCATAACATTTTTAGTTTGAGAGATTAAACCAGATTTAGGCTTAAAGTTAGCTGCTCTATTGGTTACAAGTCTAACATCAGTCTCATCATGGCAGTCAATCCTCGTTTATAAAATGGGCAAAGGATTTCAAGCAATCTGATTGGTTGCTAGCCGTGCATTAGTTGTGTCTAATGCACAGCTAAAACTAGAACCCCCATTTAGAATACACAGGCCTATTTTATAATTACATAAGTTACTTGGGATGTGAATATAGATGTTTCTAATGCGACGGCTGACTGGATGCACTCGGCCTGTGGCCTCATGCCTCACTACGTCCCCCTAGCCGTGCATTAGAACTGTCTAATGCACACCCCATCGTGTCTTATTGCTTACATGTTGGTCTAAAAGGTCTAAGGACAATCTAACAAACAAAGTTCATGATTGATTAGTTTATCCTCAGTATTTTGTAGTCTAGGTGATGCATCATACATGTTCACCATTTCCAGTTCTGGCTGTGAACATAAGAGTTCTGAATCAAGGTGTGTGGCTCCCATGTTTGTTGTATTTTTTTGTAGATTCTATTTATTCTCTTCATGCCACGACAAGGGACCTTTCCCCCTATTAGCCCCGTTACATGGTATCTCAACGTGCTGCACACCCACCAGCCTCCACCATGACCTGGCTGAAGCAGTGAGGACTGTGGCTTACCCCCCATGGAGGGCCCCCCGGTGGGGATGGGAAGAGAGACCACATCACCCTTGAGCACTTGCCCCTTAAGTCGGGCTTTGCTTGGAGGTGGCAGAGACATCATGCTGCGTGGCTGGAGGGTTTTTCTGTGTAGAGCTTTCCCCTGGAATGTGGACGTGAAATGACATCTGCGCACCTAATGCTGACATCCACCATCATCTTACCCCTTCTGTGTGTTTGCTCTTGTAGTGCCCATGATCTCCACTGAAGGTCACTACAGAGAGAAGCAACCCCAACAACCAAACCCAGGAGAAGAGAGCAGTCCTCTGGATGCTCAATCCTCCCCTTCCTCTGCCGACCCCTGGCATCCTGAGTCTGTTCCTGAACCCAGGTTGCCGGCATGTTGTGAGGTGTAGTGTCCGGTGCCACAACCCTCAGTGCCACTGAGCTGGCTTTTATTGTGGTTTTAAAGTAGTACTTCAATTTAAGTTTTCTGATTACTTTAATGACATCCATCTTTATTTCAAATAAGTCAATGTGATTGGTCAAGTTGATTACCGAATTTTTGTTTGATTCAAACATTGTCGTATTTTGGGTCTTGGTTCTCCCTTGCCCTCTACATATTCTTCTTCTGGTTGTTGGTTTTGGTCTTATTGTTGACTTTTTTGCTGCTGTTGTATTTTCTGTGAATGATTGGTGGTCATGTGTGTTTCTGTAACTTCTCGTTTGGCTTATGTTCTCCATAAAAAAAGGTTCCCCACTTGAGGTTGATGGTGTGTTATTATCAATGATTTCAGGTTCAGGATTGATGGTTACAGACGATGGTTTTTGTTGTCGCTTGTGCTCACCAAAGTTTTTGATCCCAATCTCAATCTTGGGTTTCTTTTTCACTGTCTTGATCTAGATCTGCTCCTAGACGGACCCCTTGGTGGTGAGCTTTCCAGTCTGTCCCACTTAAAAATCTGTCCAGATTCTAAATCTTTCAAGTCACTTATCAGTTTAGATTGTTTCCTCCAGATTAAATCCTTTTCAATTTTATATTATTAATGAATTTTTATTCAACTCTGTGAAATCTAGATGTTCTTTATGTGATCTCAAAAGTACTTGTATTTCTGTAATATCAGTTTCTTCCTTTGCTTGGTCTTGTTCATCTTTTTCAATTAACATAATTATGAACTCATTAGTACAGTTTGTACAAGCTTTTTCCCAGAAGGACTTCAAAATAGGGTCCAAAGTCCCACAAGAGGGTTGTTTCTCCAAGCAGAGGCCACACAGAGACCACCCTTTTTCCAAATAATGCTCTAACGAGATTGTGTTATAGTATTTATTAAGCTCAGTAATTCTTGCTTTTTCAAGTTGAGCAAAAAAGATCTTTAAGCTTACCAGTGTTTGAACTGTTTTGGTCCTCAGTGCACAATGACTGTCTTAAATGTTCTCAATGTTTCAATGTAGCAGCTCTGTCCTCCAGGCAATCAAAGTCCTCCATGGAATTCTCCGTTGCTTCAGCTGTGGAATTTTCCTTGGACCTCAGACATTGGCTCATACCTCAACTGTTACAAATACTCCACAAGTGTGGTTAAATTAAGAAAAGTTGTGGAGGACTAAAGGAATGTGCTTCTGAATTTTGATTATTTAATGAACCAGCTCACAAGTATAATCCGAAAACATCCTTTTTTCTGAGAAATTTAAAACTTCAAAATGATGTGCCCTTCAGTAATTGCTCCAGTGCAGAGACTGGCAGCAACTGAGAAACAGGAAACAATTGAAGAACACAAAAAGTCCAGTGCATCACAGACAGACTGAGGGTGCTACAGAAAAGGGCTGCTGACCCTCTATTACTCGCCATACAAAGAGATTCTAGCACTCCAGGACACTATTGATGCTTGGACACTTGTAGCCAAAATAACTTTTTATTCAAACAGCATTAGCACATTCCAAACCCAGAGGCGGACAGGATCCCCAGCACTTCAGCCAAATACTGTGGTCTTCGTCAGGGAGAGTATCCTCTCCAAGTAATCCACCACCATTTTAAAGCACCTGCTTAAAGGAACAGTCATGAGAAGACATAGTATATGCAATAACATGTTACCCACAGGTCAGCATGAAACTAAGGCTGTTATTAAGAATATTTTGTTGGGGGGGCTGTTATCTCAAAAGACAAAAGATTAATCACATTTATTTTCTCGCCACCATGTATAATTTTCATGATCTTTGAACATTCTAACTGGGTCTTTGTGATGGTACAGCTTGACCTTTTTTGTTTTTTTGCTCCCCCCACCCAGTTGTGCTTGTTCTTTGCACCAATTATTCTGCCCTTGTGTGGAGTCTGTGAGGGTTGGGGGTCTGTCTGATCTAAACCATCTTCAGCAGAATCATTACCAGGTTCACTTATGGAGAAATGATCCTGAGTGTTCTTAATATGGAATTTGGTCCCATTTGTGATGTATTTTTGTTATTAAATCTCCACTTTCTGTTAACTTCTTCCCATGTGAACACCGTGTCCTGTAAATAATCTTGTTTATCCTGTTCAAATCTGTGTTGTTTATGGGCCTTAATTTTACTGTCCTCCATCTCTATGGTATGTTTCAGTTTTCTTTTCAAGCTGGGCAAAATCTGGATGGTCCTTAAAGGTGGCTACTGTAAGTTTTTTTTTCTTTTGCATCAGCTTGTAACTTTTCTTGTTGAGATAGGTAGTCTCCGGTAATAAATTCAACAAATAACATACTTTTGCACTGTCTCTTTCCAACTTGTCATGAAGGTTTCCCTGTCCTACCCATAGCCTGTCCATTTTAGGACCGTCAGGCCTCATTGGACTCGATCCACTTTAACATATGCTTCTAGGGAAACTGTGCCAATAGCTTTGTCTGTCTTTAATTACAGATTTTTGAGTTTTTGGAAAGCTGGTATAATGTCTGGGATGATATCCAGCTTCAGGTGCAACCATCTCCTTATGTGATAAAATGTATGCTATTTTATATATTATTATGTCCCCTGGAGCCACTCATTGCAGGAGAAGAGTGGTTTCACACACGTTCTGCTTGAGAGAGAAAACTGAACTGTTCTGGCTTGAGCAGAATGCAAGTGAAATCACTCTTGCATGAAATGAGTGGCGACAAGAGACATATTAATATATTATAGATTGAAGGCGCACTCAATGTTATTTAAAAAGAAACTGTCCTGGAACGTGTCCATTACCAGGGCATCTGTATGTGAGACACTTTTCACTGAATAAAAATGCCTCACCTGTAGGGGAAAAGAGGCGCTCCAATTGATCAGGAGCACTCCCTCAATCTATAATATTTTAAAACATCTCCTGTCACCACTCGTTGGAGGTAAGAGTGGTTTCATGTATGTTCTGCTCAAGCCAGAACAGCTCAGCTTCACAGCTGTCTCTCAAGCAGATCTCAAATAAAACCACTCTTATCCTCCAATGAGTGGCTCTGGGGGATGTATTAAGATACACAATTATATGATCCAAAGGCATATAAACTAAACATATGTCTGTTTCTTAGAAACACAATTTGAGTCTATGGTAAATATACATGACAAAGTGCAATTTGTGTTGTTTCTCATAAACTTCCTTTTGCAAAATGAAATGTTAAAATTCTGAAGTTTTAATATTTTTAATAAGCACATAATGTACACTACCATTTAATCCATTTTTTGTTTAGGTTAATTGAGGTCACTGTTTGTCCCTTGCAGGTTTCCAGTTTATCACTTGGAGCATGTATCTTCTTCAACCGTTCAATATTCTCATAGCTGCAGTGACATTCGTGGCAGCTTCTTCTCAAACTGTACCTGAAAAGCCACCTGTATGTGCTGTGCTTCAGGGAATACCAGGATTACCGGGAAGAGATGGCCGGAAAGGTGACAAGGGAGAACCAGGTACAACATTAAACAGAACCTCTTCTTATCATTATTCAGTTTTTTTGAACTTCGTATATCTTTGGAGTTAATGCAGGCAGGAAGAAACCAATGTGACACTAACTGTGTTTACTTTTGTGCAGGCTGCTGGCACCTTTAATTTCAGGTTGAGTTGTATAGTAGGCATTTTGTAAGGACATTCAGGCTCTAATTATAGTATATATTTTTACGCATGTTTTCCTACTTTTTATTTGTCGCATTTTATCAAATACATGACTGCATTACATCGGCTGGGCACTATCATCTTTTAAAACTGAATTAGTGGTGGTTTCTTTTCTGCAGCTACTCGTACTAACTACCTTTCCAGGGACTCTTATAAGTTCCAGATCTAAGAATTTCAAACAGCTCTAGTCCACTGAATTAAGTGAATTTTAAATTCATGTTGTTATTGTGCATCCACTTAATAAATTGTGGTACCAATGTTTTATCACCCTCCCATACGTACATACATACAATCATCTATGTACCTGCTCCAAAGTTTTATATATTGGTGATAAGGATTTGTGAGGGGATTCAAGATGAACTTCTCTTTCCACCATCCCCAAAATAAATTTGCATAGCTGGGAGCCATACTAGCCCCCATCACAGTGCCACAGCTTTGAACAAAGTAATCCCCCTGAAATTCAAATGTATTGTGTTCTAAAATAAACTTTAGTGACTGTAAAATAAATTTTATAGAGGCATTTCTCCTGCTTGCTCACTGTTTTCCAAAAAATACTTGCAAGCATGTAGAACATCTTCATGCCTAATGCAGATATATAAAGACTCAACATCCACCCCAAGCTACAGAAAGTTCTCATCCTAGATTAGAGTTTCAAATTTCTTTATGGTATCCATAGTGTCTTTTAAATAAGACAGAAGTTTTACTGCACAAAAGTTTGAAGAAAAAAATCAACAAAGATACCCACGTTTTCCATAAGGCCCCCATTCCCTAAAACAATTGGCCTTCCTGGAGAATTGTTTATGCTTTCATGTATTTTTGGGAGAATGTAGAAGCCTGGGGTCCTTGGGTACTGGCACCAGAGAAATTTTAACTCTGATTCCGTGATGTCACCATTGGTGACAGCATTGTTTAACAATTTAAACAATTCTTTTTTAAAAGCTTGAATAAGGTTAAAACATACAGCAGTATAGTTGGAAGAGTTATTTAACAGCCCCCTAACAATATCAACATATTGTTCTTTGCTCATTACTACTACATTAACTCCCTTATCAGTAGCTTTAATTACCAAATCCTGTCTTGCTGACAATTCATTTAAAGCTGCTATCTCTTCTTTTGATAGACTATGTTTTTTAGTGGGCGTAACTTAACCCAGAAGTTCCTACACTTGATGCAGCACAGTGTTCTCATATGCTAGCAAAGCAGAATTGGTTGTGGAAGGGCAAAACACAGACTTGCCTTTAAAAAGTTGTTTTTGCTACTCCCAAATGCCAGTGCTGGCATCCACATTCTGATCATGTGTTTCAAATTCAAGCCCTGATTTTGTAGTAATATTTCAAGTTCATCTTCACCCAAGAAGTCAAGATTGAAATCCTGTTCCAATGGTGTTTGATCTTCTCCAGACCCATCCTGCATGTTATCTTGATTAATATCTTCAGGTGAAATTTGCTGGAAAACCAGATCAATGTCCTTTCCCAGCATAAATGCTGATTCTTCTGTAACCCCCATACAGTATTTTGGCTGTTAGGGTTTTCTTTATCAAGGGAAAATAATTTCAGTCTTAGTTTATGAAAGAATTTTTTCCAAGTCCAGAATAATAAAAAATTCATTTATTTTGGGAATAGGTATATATAAAAGACCTTTAGACAATACAGACGTTTGTGCTACGGTTAGTACTTTACTTGAAATATTTATCACTTGTGCGCTTGAGGTTTCTTTGATCCTGATCTCAGGTGTCTTTGTGTCTTTTGGTTCCTCCCCTCCTGCTTCTCCTGGATTTCCTTTTTCTCTCCCTTTGTTTTGTTTCTCTAAAAAAAAAAAAACTTTCAGAGGTTTCAATGGTAGGTGCAGAGGTTCCTGGTTCTTAGTTATCAATCTCCCCCTCACTTTGTTTTTCAGTTATTTTATGACCTGTTTCTTTATTTTGGGGTTGGAATCTGACTCTTGACCTTCCTCTGTGTCAGCTTTTTGACCTGGGTTTACCTTTATCCCACTTCAAAATATCTCCCTTACTATAATCATCGGCATCTCGCTGTAACTTGGTCTGTTTCCTGCTAATTATTTCTTTTTCATAGTTACTTAGTTCATTCTGTAAAGTGTTGTCAAACTCATTATAATCTGCCCCCTCCTTATAACTCAGAACCTGCTGCTTTTTCCTTAAATTCTTTAATGAGCTTGTTCAACTTATTAGTTTCAGATTTAATCAAAAGCTTCAGAAAAGTTTTCAAACATTCACATGCAGCTTGCACCCACTCCTCACAGTATTCAAAATCTTCAAGCCCGCTGGACAGAAGTATGTTAATATGGAGCCACCTTGGTGCTTGCTCCTTCACTAAGTAGGCAAGGCAAGGCAACTTTATTTCTAGGGCACCCAGTCCCAGAGGCGCTGGGCACTGTACACAATAAAAATGGGATACAAATACAGAAATAACATTTAAGCAGTAGCAAAAACATTAAAACAACATTCTTAAAATCATGGATATAAAATGTAATTATGCAGTATACATGTACGATAACTGAAGGTCAGGAAATGGGGAGATGGCTTAATCCCCAAAAGCCTGGCCAAAGAAATGGCCCTTAAGCCTCTGCTTAAAAGCACCAGTTGAGGGGGCCTCCTGGACTGAATCAGGAAGCGTGTTCCACAGGGTCGGCCCAGAGACACTAAATGCTCGATGACCAGTGGTCTTGAACCATACCCTGGGAACATCCAGGAGGCCTCTCAAGACAGAACGGAGGGAGTGGGTAGAGGTTGCTGGCAACAGGAGCTCAGAGAGGTAACCAGGACCCAGCCCATATAGGGCCTTATAGCTAAGCAAGCCCACCTTGAAAATGACCCTCCACCTGATCAGCAACCAGTGCAGAGCACGCAGGACTGGGGTCAGATGGTATGACTGAGATAGTCCCACCGGTAACCAGGCAGCTGTGTTCTGCACCAGCTTCAGCCTGCAGAGGGTCTCTTCCATGACCTCGAAGTAAAGAGTGTTACAATTGTTGAGTCTGGAGGTCACAAAGGCATGTACTAGGGTTGGTAGATCTTCGGGCAGAATGAGGGGTTTGATCCTGGTGATATTCCGAAGGTGGTAAAAACCACTCTTTACAGCAGACAACACTTGATCTTCAAAGATCAGTCTGCTGTCCTGGATCACACCTAGATTTTGCACCCTCAGAGAAGCAACCAACAGGGCAGACCCTAGGAAGAGACCAGTGTCTGCTTCAGGTAGCAACCCATCATGCCCACAACCTGGCTAGACCACCAGCACCTCTGTATTACATAGAAACATAGAAACATAGAATTTAATGGCAGATAAGGACTGCTTGGCCCACCCAGTCTGCCCATTTCCCTACCTACTGGATAAGCTGCAGATCCTAGTTAACCAGCAGCCTACTTCTTTCTACCCCCAACCCCCAGAATTGCCTTATGACTATCCATGCAGCTTGCAGATTCCACCACTGATTTTGACTCCACAACCTCCTCCGGAAGGCCATTCCATGCATCCACAACCCTCTCTGTGAAAAATACTTCCTTAAATTACCTCTGAGCCGCCCCCTCTTATCTTCAAATTGTGCCCTCTTGTTCTTGCACACCTCTTTTTTTGAAAGATGCTACCCTCTTGGACTTTGTTGATTCCCTTGAGGTACTTGAAAGTTTCTATCATGTCCCCCTCTCCCTCCTTTCCTCGAGGCTATACATATTAAGCTCCTTAAGTCTCTCTTCATATGTCCTCCGGTGCAGACCCTGCACCATTTTAGTTGCCCTCCTCTGGACAGCTTCCATCCTGTCTATGTCTTTTATGGAGATTGGGTCTCCAGAACTGCACACAGTACTCCAGATGGGGTCTCACCAGCTGTCTGTACAGAGGGATAATAACTTCCTGTTTTCTACTGGTGATGCTCTCCCTATGCATCCCAGTATCCCCCAACCCTCCTTGCTGCCTTCTCACATTGCTTGCCCACCTTTAGGTCATCTGATATGACTACCCCAGGTCCCTTTCATTTTTGTTGTTGTTAGTATCTCACCCCCATTGTGTACTCTTCCCTGGGTTTTGTTTCCCAGGTGCATTACCATACACTTCTTAGCATTGAATCTAAGCTGCCATACATTTGACCATTCCTCTAACCTTGCCAAGTCCCTTCTCATCCTTTCCACCCCACCCTGTGCATCAACTCTGTTGCAGATCTTAGTGTCATCTGCAAAGAGACATACTTTCCTTCCAGTCCTTCTGCAATGTCGCTTATAAAGACATTGAGAGGACTGGTCCTAATACTGAACCCTGTGGTACCCCGCTAGTAACCCTCCTTTCTTCTGAGTGGACTCCATTTACTATTACTCTCTGTGTCCTATTCTCCAGCCAATTCTTTACCCAGGCTATCATCTTGGGACCCACTCCCAGGCTGGCTAACTTATATATTAATCTTTTGTGTGGGACTGTGTCAAATGCCTTGCTAAAGTCTAGGTAGGCCATGTCCACAGCCCCTCCCTGATCTACTACTGGGTATTGTCTGGGTTGAGTCGCAGCCAGCTGGAAGCTATACAGTCATTGATTTTAGCCAGACAAGTGTTAAGTACATCAAGTATTCCTCCAGTGTAATAATTGTATAAGTAATGCCTATGTCTTTTAACAACAATTTCTCAAGTTTAGCTAATAAATTCTTTACATCACCTCTGAGAGCTGATTCAGGTTCCGTGCCTATGAATAAACTCTTTGCTCTCTATAGGCTGTCTCTCCCCGCTGGATGTTTTCTCCCATATGAAGCTTGTTTCACCATTAGTAAAATTTCCTTCATCTGCTTCCTGCATTCCAAATTGGCAAATTCCACAGGTGGAAAATTTATGGCCAGTTTAAACAAACTGTTAAAGAATGGGAGATGGCTCCAGAGTTAATGCAGTCACAGCTACTGGAAGTTTTGCACTTGGTCTGTGTGACTCAAACAAGTATAGGGAAGTTCTGTGTCTCAGGCACTTCATGCAACACAATCCCAAAGAGAAACTGCGATACTCCTCCTCAAGAAGAAGAAGAAGAAGAATCAGTATTTATATAGCGCTTTTCATACATCCAAAGAGCTTTACAAGCAACGCTAGACTGGTAGTGAAGTGACTGAATGTGTGGTGGCAGTCATATTGCACATCATCACCCACACACAGCCTAGATAATTGCATGAACTGGTTTTATGGGAAGGGGAATGTTGGCCAGGACACCGGGAATGTTTCCTACTCTTTTGCGAAGAGTGCCCTGGGTTCTTTTACTTCCATCTGGACATCCAGCAGGACTACACCAGGATGGGCAGAAGGGACCTCAGTTTAACGTCTCATCTGAAGGACGGCACACCCCAGCAGTACAGCACCCCCCAATACTACACTCGGGTGCCAGCGATTTTTAGGTGCAAGTCCAATCCCGGTGTGGGACGAGAACCCACGACCTTCTGGTCTTGAGGCGGATGTGCTACCAACTGAGCCATGCTGACACCTGTCAGGTGCAGTCAGGTAGGCAGCCAGCCCAAGCAATCAGCACAAAAACCAAAAGATGGCTGCACTCAAGGTGGCAAGTGCAAAAACAGCACAGTAGAGTAGCGTTTTAAAGCTTTTATGCTCAATTAAATAGTGCAGCATCCAGTGTGACCACAACAACCACTCGCCCCAACGTTTCGGGCACTAACCCTTCATCAGGGCGCATGGCTAGATAAGGGGCCATCAGCATTTAAGTACAGACACCAGTCAATTGCTGTGATGCAACACAGCTGTGACAATTAATCTTATACAATCAACAAAAAAAAAAAAAAGTCAATCACACAAACTCCAAATCTTCACCAAGCCATGTATTAAGCCGATAGCCACTGGAGAAAATTACATATTGTAACAGTCACTCTTTTTAAGGATTCTAGTTAAAATGTCAAAATTAATTTATAGTGACAAGTTACTGTGGCTATTTCAACAATAGAGGGTAGTTATGGCAAAACATGGAAAAAAGAGAGAAATAGGAAAGAGATGCATATGTTAATATGATTGTTTTCTTCAAGGGCCCTAACTAGCCAGCCAACACACAGCTACACTATTCATCAGGCCTGCATCTTGTTAAGAACAATAATAACTGGGTACCCAGGTTGTGTGGGATTACGGAGTCTTATGCAATGTGGGAAACTGGTACCAGTGTGGGTGTTTCTAACTGTGTTAACTTTCTAATTGCAACTAGCCAGATAGATAGCCAGGGATCTGACTACCTTAGAGGTTGGTGGGTGTTTCTGTGATTGATATTTAAAGGTATTTAAAGGTAAAGTAAACACTGCCAATGAATATGTGACTTATACCAACCAAACCAATCAAGCCAATTACCAGATGTAAATGTTGTATATAGCTAAACCTCTCTTCCAAGTCACCCATCCTAGCCCTTCCCCATGTAAATAAAATGTTGTTTGATGTTCTGCATAATCTTGTCTCGTGACCGTATTATTATAAAGATCTAATAATTGCAAAATGCTTTAATGTGGGGTTTTGAATATTGGGTCATGTTTAGACTGGCCTTATGGGGATGTGGGTGGGTACAGCATCGCAGAGGGCTGTACTAGGTTTTATTCTAGCCCACATAAAGCTAAATTCTGGGTGGAAACAATGCACAATGTATTATCTTGGGAACATGCAAATTTAATGTTAAAGACACAGTAGGAACCCAGGTCCCTTAACCTTGTTTAGGACTGCAAGACAGGGTTAGTAGCCCTTGGTATAGTGCCACCTAGGGGTTATTGTAGATTAACAAGAAAAAAGTTAATGTGTATCACCTTCTTACAACAGGTCCTTTATAACTTGAGTCAACTCTTTATGTAAAAATTTAGGCACATTCCTGAGCCCCTGTAGCACCCATTTTGAAAGAAAGACATAAATGAATTTTATGAGTCATGAAAAAGGATTCTGTATGTCTCAGTGGTTCTGACATGAATGGTCCCAATCATCGGTACAACCTTATTTGTTGTCTGGCACCATTGCCATGGATCACCCTCTGTCTACCGTGACTCTCAATAACCTAACCAGTTCTATGCCGGAACTACCAGCATGACAGGATTTACCAGCTTAAAACTCCATTACTAAGGATCATACTAGGAATTGAATGGAACCAAAAAGCAAGCAGCCCACAATAGCTCCTACTGTATTTTACATATAGTAGGTCAAATTTTTATTAACCAATAAAACGTTATCTAATCTACTTTGAAATGTATTTTTATTATTACTGATAATGATTGGTGTTGGCAACTTATTTCATGGGTTAATAGCTCTTTGTGAAAAAAGTAGGCTCTTTTTTTGGATTTGGCTCTAGTTTTTAATAACTGAAGTGGGTGTCCTCTTGTGTTAATCTAATTACTACCTGTTTAAAATCTCAGCCACACTCTGTTGTAAGGGACTGATCATTAATAATATCCCATTTTAGTAGATCACCTCTCAGCCTACGGAGCTCTAGTGACATCAAGTTATATTTAGAAAGTCCTTCTTCATAAGGCAGTGTTTTATCTGGGCAGGTTGATTTTGTGACTTTTCTCTGAAACTTTTCTAACCTATTAATTTCTTTCCAGTGGTAAGGGCACCATAGCTGGGAGTCATAGTCAGAATGAGGCCTTACATAGGCTCGATATAGTGGTAGTAGAATATCTGTATCTTTGGATTTTATATTATGTTTAATCAACATCCAAATTTTTTTAACTGTAATGAGAATGTTAGAAGTGTGCAGGTTAAAATTTAAATTATCACGGTAGTAAGTGTGGCAAACACCAACATAGAGGTGTCGATAGGGAGAAGAGCAGGGGTAAATGGAGAAAGTGACAAAGGCAAGAAGGACAGGGATGGGGCAAAAGGGAGTAAGGCCATCAGGAAATGGAGGGTAATGAATACCAATGCCCGTAGTCTGGGCAACAAGCTCCCTGAGCTGATGGCCTTAATGGAAGAGGGATGCCTGGATATTGTAGCAGTCACAGAAACATGGTACACAGAGAACCATGACTGGATGTTAACATACCAGGACATAACCTAGGAGAGACAGGCAGGGAAAAGAGAGGGGAGGAGTAGCTCTCATGTAAAGGAAGGATAAAAGCAACTGAACAAAAGAGTAAACAGGAGGAGAGGAGGCACTGTGGGTCACCTTGGAGACTGGAAAGGGCACCAAATCCGCACAGGGTTGTGTACAGACCCCATGTCAGGGGGAAAGAATGGACAAGGATATGATAGAAGGCATTCTTAGAATGGCAGAGAAAGGGGAGATACTGTTGATGGGAGACCTAAATATGCCAGATGTTAACTGGAGCACATTTGCTGCAGCCACATCCAAGAGCAGGGCCATTCTTGATGCCCTACAGGTGGCAGGCATTAGACAGCTAGTTTCGGACCCACTCGTGAAGAAGCAATCTTAGACCTCGTACTCTCAAATGGGGGCAGTGAGAGGATCTCAGATCTAGAAGTGGGTTGCCATCTGGGAATAAGTGACCATCAAACAGTGTGGTTCACGTTAAACTCAGCTACAGAGTCAAGCCATACAAAAGTGAGGGTACTGGATTTAGGAGGCTGACTTTTGGCAAGATGGGAGAGTGCCCCTAGAAAAGCACCAGCAAACAGGCTAGAAGGAGGGTGGAGCAACAATGGGAATTATCAAAACTGCCATCACAGAGGCAACAAGCCTTTGTGTAAGCAAATAAACAAATCAAAATGAAAGAAAAAGCCACTATGGTTCTCAAAAGAGGTGGCTGTGAAAGTCAGGAAGAAAAAGATAGCATTCCGGAAGTATAAGGAAACACAGAAGGAGCAGGACAGAGAGCTGTACCAGTTAAGGCAGAAGGAAGCAGGGAGGGAAGTCAGAATAGCAAAGGCCCAAACTGAGGAAAAGATAGCCAACTCAGTTAAGAAGGGGGATAAAACCTTTTATAGGTACATCAGCGTGCAGAAAGACAAAGGGAGGATAGTGAGGCTGAATAGAATGAGCGATGTGGGTGGGCAGGGGACAGTGAAAAAGCAGGAATACTGAACGTATATTTCTGCTCAGTATTCTAAAGAGGAGGGGGAAGTGCCTAATCCAATTAACAGAAGCACTCTTGATAGGGGAGTCGTTCCCAGTCCTTTCACAGAAGAAAGGGTTCTGCAAGAACTCCTAAAACTGAAGGTGGACAAAGCAATGGGTCCTGATGGAATTCACCCCAGAATTCTAAAAGAATTAAGGGAGGAATTAGTGAAACCACTGGCTACTCTTTTTAATAAATCATGGGAGGATGGTGTGGTACCCGAGGACTGGAGGAAGGCAGATGTGATTCCCCTTCACAAAAGTGGGTCCAAGACAGAGGCAGGAAACTACAGACCTGTCAGTCTGACCTCTGTGGTAGGGAAAGTGATTGAGTCACTTCTGAAGGAAAGACTAGTCAAGCACCTAGAGGCCAGTGGAGCACAGGGCCCAAGACAGCATGGGTTCACAGCAGAAGGTCATGTCAGATGAATCTAATAGATTTCTTTGACTGGGTGACCAAGTAGTAGACCAGGGGAGGGCTGTGGACATAGCCTACCTAGACTTTGCAAGGCATTTGACACAGTCCCACACAAAGATTAATAGTCAAATTAACCAGCCTGGGAGTGGGACCCAGGGTGGAAGCCTAGTAAAACATTGGCTGGACAACAGGACACAGAAGGTAATTGTAAATGGAGTCCACTCTGAAGAAAGGGGTTACTAGTGGGTACCGCAGGGTTCAATATTGGGTCCAGTCCTTTTAATGTCTTCATCAGCATGACATTGCAGAGGGACTGAAGGAAAAGTATGCCTTTTTGCAGATGACACAAAGATCTGCAACAGGGTTGATACACAAGGAGGAGTGGAAAGGATGAAAAGGGACTTAGCAAGGTTGGAGGAATGGTCAGAAGTATGGCAGCTAGGATTCAATGCAAAGAAGTGCAAAATAATGCACCTGGGAAACAAGAAGCCAGGGGAAGAATACGCAGTGGGTGGGGAGGTAGTAACACCAACAAAAAAGGAAAGGGACCTGGGGGTAATCATATCAGATGACCTTAAGGTTAGCAAGCAATGTGAGAAGGCAGTAGGGAGGGCTGGGGGTATACTGGGATGTATAGGGAGAGGCATCACCAGCAGAAAACAGGAAGTTGTTATTCCTCTGTACAGACAGTTGGTGAGACCCCATCTGGAGTACTGTGTCCAGTTCTGGAGACCCCATCTCCACAAGGACATAGACAGGATAGAGGCAGTCCAGAGGAGGGCAACTAAAATGGTGCAGGGTCTGCAAGAGAAGCCGTATGAGGAGAAACTAAAGGAGCTTAATATGTATACCCTTGAGGAAAGAAGGGAGAGGGGGGACATGATAGAAACTTTTAAGTACCTCAGTGGAATCAACAAAGTCCAAGAGGGTAGCATCTTTCAGCAAAAGAGACGTGCAAGAACAAGGGGACACAATTTAAAGATAGAGAGGAGGCAGTTCAGGGGCAATGTGAGGAAGTATTATTTCACAGAGAGGGTAGTGGATGCATGGAACAGCCTTCCTGAGGAGGTTGTGGGGTCTAAAACTGTGGGAGAATTCAAGAATGCATGGGACAGACATAAGGCAATTCTTTTGGGGGGTAGGAAGAAATAGGCTGTTGGTTAACTAGGATCTGCGGCCTATCCTGTAGGTAGGGAAATGGGCAGACTAGATGGGCCTAGCGGTCCTTATCTGCCGTCAAAGTCTATGTTTCTGTTTCTAAATCTAAATCAACTGATATACCTAAATCTTTCTCATGGGACTTGCTGGTAAGTATCTCATTGCACAAAAAATATTGGTTTCTACGATTCTGCTTTCCAAAATGAAGAACACAACATTTGGAGATATTAAAGGCCAGGCTCCACTTAGTTGACCAGGCCCCTAGGGAGTCAAGATCTTTCTGTACTGAACTGACAGCTTCAAAACTACTGCAAGGACTGCCGATTTTACAATCATTTGCATATTTGACTATGGTGCAATTTAAATGTTGAGATAGATCCGAAATAAAAATTTTGAATATTACCGGCGCCACGACAGAGCCTTGTGGAACACCACTATTAGCAGGAAGCAATGATGATTCATAGCCATCAATGACAGCCCTTTGATATCTCTTACTGAGCCAGTCTGCAATCCAACATACGAAAAGTGGAGCAATACTGTGTAATAGAAGTTTCTGTATCAGAGCCTAATGAAGCACAGAGTCAAATGCTTTTTTGAAATCTAAAATGATTACATCACAGGGGATTTTGTTGTCCAAGTATTGATTTAGTTTATCATAAAAACTCACTAAATTAGTAATGCAGGTAAAACTCTTTTCAAAACTATGTTAAGTTGGGTCAAGATTTGTAAGCTAATGGGTAATTGTATCTTTGATAATTCTATCTATTATTTACAAAAGACAGGTGTGAGGCTAATAGGACAATAGTTGTCGGGATTTCCTCTATCTCCTTTTTATGTTTGTTTGCACACATATGCAAGAAACATATTGTGTCAGCTTGCTGCAGTAGCGAGTTGTAGAGGCGCGGCAGTGTTGTTGTCAATACAGGCAACCCATTTTAAGGCTGGTCAGTGTGGCACCAATTGAGGATCAGGCTGCCCATGACAGCAGTAGTGTAGCTTGCCACTAACTTGAAACAAACTCACCGCTGCAATCAGGGAGCACCTCGTCATCAAGAATCAGCTGTTTTTGTGGGGCAGTCCCTGACTGCAGCAGCCAATTACAGCCGCATTGTCTTTTGTCTCCTTTCAATAAACATGGTGATGGCTTCTCCGTCAGCCTCTCACAGTCCCCACAAAGCTGACGGACAGCCGCTGCCTCTCACAATCCCTGTTAAAGCTGACGAGGGTGCCCAATCCCCGTCATCAGCATACCCCATTTGTTCTGTGCTGAGGGATTGCCCAATCCCCTGGCTTATGGGCTTCCCCAGCACAATGTATGGCCTATGGGGGTGCCCAGTCCCCATCGGCTCCAGTCCCTCCCAACAAATACCCAGGTGGCATGCTAGGAACCCACCCCAGTGTGCCAAATGCTCCCGCATAGTCTTTTTTTTAATCCTGTTAAAAAAAGGAAACGGTCCCTCGCTGTTCCTCATGGCCCCTCCCCCAACCTGCACCCAGCCACTGTGCACCCCCCCTCACCCCATACTTACCTCCAGAGCCTGGCGTGATGATCTTTGGTGGACCGGGAACACATCTGCACTCTTCAAAGCCAAATGCAAAATGAAGAAATGCTGGTAAGCTGCACGATGGCATAAATGTTTTTTTTTCAACTGTGGTGCATAGCTCGGCTGTGTTTTCAACTTTTGGCACCACATTTTCAACATGGGGTTCTTGGGACCCCTCCTCATGAATTCAATCATTGTCATGGTGTTGTTTGGTCCTGAAAGGTGATTTCGTGGTCACTGTGCGGAATCACCTTTCGGGACCAATTAATCAAACAACAGTGTCACGGTTCATGAGGTGGGCTCTCAAAAAGCCTGTGTTGCAAATTTGGTGAAACAATTACATAGATACATAGACAGTGTCGGCAGATAAGGGCCTATGGCACACCCAGTCTGCCCATTTGAGCTTGTAAGTTCAGTTTATGTTTTCCTAGAAGTCTGTTGCCCCTTACCCCGACCTCCAGAATTCCTTTATGTCTATCCCATGCATTCTTAAATCCCGTGATTGTTTCAGCCCCCACCACTTCCTCTGGCAGGGTGTTCCACTTGTCCACCACCTGTTCAATTCCACGCACAATTGTAACTTTGCAAATGTGTAATATTTTTGCTCCAGATTTTCAGCATTGGCATTTTTTCACACCTCCTTATGAACAGTACAGCTGTCATTTTTCACATCCTGGCCGAAATGTATTTTCACACTTCCAGCACAGAATAGAGTGGTCACTGTGGGAAATCAGTGTTCAGGACAGATTAAGAAAATCACAGTGACACTGTTCATGAACAGAGGTCCTAAAATGCCTATGTTGAAAATTTGGTGACAAAAGTCCATAAAATTACTGTGTTACAAGTGTGTGCTGCACTGTTTGAAAGGCTGTCAAGGGGGTGCCGATAAAGGAGGGACTCTGTCTCCACCTCCCTGGGGAGCTGGAGGATTGCAGGAAAAGGCCGACTGGCAAAGTGCAGACCAGGGGAAAACAGAATCCCCATGGGAACACGAGCAGGAGAAATGGAACTATAGGGAAAGGGTGGAAGGTAGTCCTGCTAAATGCCAGGAGCTTGGGCAATAAAATGCCTGAGCTCCAGGCGATGCTAACTGAGGGAGCAGTGGCTGTGGCAGCGGTCACTGAAACTTGGGCCACTGCAGGACACGACTGGGACCTGAACCTGGAGGGTTACACTATGTTCAGGAAGGACAGGGGGGAGGGAAGGGGAGGGAGGTAGCAATGATAGTCAAAAACTGCATTGGTATAGGGGGAGTAGAGGAGACGGAGGGAACCGTGGAGGCGATTTGGGTCACCTTGATAACAAGGGGGGCAAGAGAGTAAAAATAGGAGTGGTGTATAGACCCCCTGCCCTGGCGGAGGAGCTGGAGAACAGTCTGGTGGCAGATGTTGGGAGACACTGCAGACTGGGCAGAGGAACAGTGGTGGTGTTGGGGGACTTAAACATGCCAGGAACAGACTGGGAGACTATGACATCCTCTGTGACCAGGGAACAGAGGTTGTTGGATGTCTTTCAAGACAGCGTTCCTAACTCAGCAGGTGAGGGAACCAACCAGGGAGGTGCGGGTACTGGATGTGGTCCTGGCAGACAGTGACCAGATTGGGGGCCTGGAGGTAAGGGACCCATTGGCGGGGAGTGATCATGCCACAGTCTGGTTCTGCCTGGACCTAGGAGGGGTAGAAGGCTGCACAAAGACAGAAGTAACTGACTTCAGGGGGGCGGATTTTAAGGAAATGGGAAGGATCCTTAAGTAGTATTTGGATGGGATTGGGTCAGACATGGACACTGATAGTAGGTGGGAAATCATCAGGAGAGGGGTACAGAATGCTACCAGCACCTGTGCAAGAGTAAGACGAAAATGCGGTAGGGCCCAAAAACCCTGCTGGTGGACCAGGGAGGTCCAGGAGGTGGAGCGGGGAAAGAAGGCAGTCTATAAGCAATTCAAGTGCTCAAGGAGGAAAGGGATCGAGGGGAGTACGAGCTGATGGCTGAAGGGCCACTAGGGTGGTGAGGGCGGCTAAGGCAAGGAAGGAGCAGAACCTGGCCAGGGAAAATTAGGAGAGGAACAAGGGTTCTTTAGATACATTGGGGAAAAACGAAGGGTGAAGGGCAGATTAGCAGGATTAAATCAGGGAGAGATGGGCACAAGACCGGGGGAGCAGGCTGAGGTACTAAATGAGTACTTCACCTCAGTTTCCACCCAAGGAAAATAGGGTGCTGCATCATACATGGGAGGAGACAGAGATACTGAGGAGGGAGGGACCCTTACCGATCGGCGGGTCTGGGGAGAGGGGGAGGCATCACTGGCAGGAGGGGGGAGGGCTAAGCAGGGAGAAGAGGTACCGGAAGTGGAAATCACAGCAGAGAGAGTGAGGGAAGCCCTCAGCTCCCTTAAGACGGAGAAATCACCGGGGCGATAAATTACATCCCAGAGTGCTGAAGGAACTTGCGGATGTCCTGGCAAACCCTGGTGGAGCTTTTCACCATCTCTCTGAGGACAGGGTGGGTGCCCCAGGACTGGAAGGTGGCATATAGTGCCTATCCACAAGGGGGGATCAAGGGAGGTGGCAGGGAACTACAGGCCTGTCAGCCTGACATCGGTGGTGGGCAAGGTGATGGAGGGCATTGTCAAGGAGAGGCTAGGGGGGGACCTGGATAAGTCAGGGTGCCTGGATGATAGACAGCATGGATTCATCCTGGAGAAATCATGTCAGACAAACCTGGCAGAGTTCTATGACTGGGTGACGAGTGCCTTGGACTTGGGTAGACCAGTGTACGTCCTCTTTCTAGACTTCAGCAAGGCATTTGACTCTGTTCCTCATGTAGGCCTGTTGGATAAGCTGGGAGAAATGGGGGTGGAGAACCAGATGATCAGATGGATAGGCAATTGGCTCCAGGACTGGACCCAGAGGGTCGAGTGGCGGATAGTCTCATCCCAAAGGAGGGTCATTAGTGGGTCCCACAGGGATCAGGTCCTGGGCCCTTCTGTTAACGCCCCACGCCTCTGACACAAGGACAGGAATCAGGAGTGAGATGGAGTCTACTATACGACTCAAACTGGGGCTGTGGTGGATGGGGAGGAGGGGAGGGTGGTCTCTACAGGGGGACCTGGAGGCTCTGGAAAGATGGTCTAGAAAGTGGAAGCTGAGGTTCAATACAGGGAAATGCATACTTCCACCTGGGGGCCAGAAACCTGGCCAAGTGTACACCCTGGGGGGCGGGGGGGAATGCTACAAGTCTCGATGGCTGAGAGGGACCTGGGGTGGTAGTGATGTCAAGATGAGCAACTCTGAGACTTGTAAGAGGGCAGCAGCCAAGGCCAACAGGATGCTGGATGCATCGCTAGGGGATCACTCCAGAAGGAGGGAAGTGATAACTCCTGTATAACTGCTTGATGAGGCCGCACTTGAGTACTGGCGTGCAGTTTTGGAGGCCACACTTAAAGAGGGACATTAACCTCCTGGAGAGGGTCCAGAGGAGGGCAACCAAAATGATTTGGGGCTTGGGGGACAGGACCTATGAGGAGAGGCTCGAAGAGCTAAATATGTACACATTGGAAGAGAGAAGGGACCGGGGGGACATGATAGAGGTCTTCAGGTACATGAAGAGGGTAAATAGGGGAGTAACAGTCAGGGTGCTTCGAAGGAAGGAGGAGGGGGCCACTAGAGGGCATGGGTGGAAGCTGGAGGGGGGAAGATTCAGGGGAGAAAGGAGGAGGTGCTACTTCACTGAGAGGGTGGTGGAGCCATGGAATGCGCTGCCTAGGGGGCTGGTGGAGGCAGAGACAGTGGAGGGGTTCAAGAGGGGGTGGGACAGGTGCAGGGGAAGGGTTCTGGAAGCAAAATCCAATGCAGCAAGAATATCCGGAACTGGGAAGGGAGAAGCCAGAGAAGGCGAGGGAGGCAGCAAGGTCAGCACCCAGGGTGGGGCTGACCAAACGAGCAGACACGAAAGACCGTTAGGCCTATTCTGCTGGCATTTTAGTATGTTAGCATGTATGTTAGTATGTTAGTTTCCATGCACACTCATAACTTCACGAATTTCTAATATTTTCACTCCAGATTTTCAACATTGGCATTTTTTCACACCTCCTTATGAACAGTATAGCTGTCATTTTTCACATCCTGCCTGAAATGTGTGTTTGCATATGTGGTGCACAATGGTGTGGTCACTGTGGGAAATCAATGTTTAGGACAGATTAAGAAAATCATAGTGATGGTGTTCATGAGCAGAGCTCACAAAATGCCTATGTTGAAAATTTGGTGAAATAATTCCACTAAATGACTGTATTATTTATTTATTTATTTAAGAGATTTACCAGATAAGCATTCTGAGCGGGGACCGCTCGTTTCCAGATGTGACCTGGGGTTACATAGGTCAGACAATAGATACAGTAAAACAGTAAAACACATGAGCATGCGTTGAGCAGTTTTCACGTACACTCAGAAGTTCGAGCAATTTTTATATTTTCACTCCAGATTTTCAACATTGCCATCTCTTCCCACCTCCCTATGAATGGTATAACTGTCATTCTTCACATCCTGCCTGATCTATGTTTTCGCACATCTGGCGCAGAATGGCATGGTCACTGTGGGAAATCAAAGTTTGGGACACATAAATAAAATCACTGTGCCACTGTTCATGAGCAGAGGTCTCAAATGCTTTCATGGGGTGGGGGTCACAAAAAGGCCATGTTGAAAATGTGTAGTGCAAATACCAATGAACAGCCAGGGCATTAGGGTTTCTAACCATAACACCCCCCCCTGTACAGACTGACAGGCATCAAGGGTGTGCCTTTGGATTGCTGGCTGTAATGCTCTTGCCATTCCACCTCCAGCCCCAACCCTGAAGCCAGTGATAGGCATCGAGGTGTGCCTTGGACTCTTCAGCTCCAGACTTCACCCCATTCTCCTATACTGCACCCATTTCGGTGTTTGTTCTTATGAAATGGGGTGACTGTGAAGCCGAACACCCCAAGGCACACCTCAACACTTGTCAATGTCTGCAGGATAGGGTGAGGTGAGGTGAAATGCCATGAGCATTATGGGTGATGACCCAAAGGCACACTCCAATGTCTGTCCATCTCTGCAGGGTGGAGGTGCATACCTCTCAACCTCTTGCCTCATGAATCAGGGACATGGCTTAAAAAACATCAGGGACAAAGACCCCAAATGAGGGACACATCTTAAAAATTGATACTATTCACTCAGAAAGCCAATAGAATTAAAGGATTTGTGTTAAGATGCATTTTATGAAGAACAAATATGTAACCTTAATGTCTGACATTATTTTGTGCTTGTAATCCCCACTGTTCTATCACAAAACACTGATTTTACAAGGGACAGAGGAAAAGTTTGAAGCAAAATCAGGGATGTCCCTGAAAATCAGGGACAGTTGAGAGGTATGTGGGGGGTGGGGTTGTCATGAGTTCAGTACTTCACTGCCATTCCTATTCTGCTTCTAACTCCTGCATATCCAATGCTTATATCAGCAAGCAAACATTCAGCATTGACAAATGCGTGTTTAAAAAAGGGGTGATGTTTGCCCTTTTCCAATCAGAGCTGACCAATCCTGAGTTTAAACTACATTCGTAAATAATTTTTAGGGGAGAGGAGAGATGCTCTTTCATTAAATGAATGATATCCCCCTGAGGTGCCATCAGGACCTGGGGAAGAACCACACTTAACACTGTCTGACTTGGACTTTTGTCTTCAGAAGATAAGACAACCCTATCCATGACCTTATCAATTGTGGGGGTAGAAATACCTGATGTGCTATTAAACACTTTTCTGAAGTGAGAATTTAGTTGTTCAGCCATACCCCTTGGGGTTGTTATTACAACAACATTATATATAATAGAGCCCTCTTTACAATCCTGTTTCCTTAATGAATTAATATAACTGAAAATAATCTTTTGATAACCTTTTCTGGCTTGAGTTGGTATATATTTTTCAGTGTCATATTTTGCAATTTAAATAGCAGTTTTACATTTTTTGAATCCTTTTAAATACAGTCTAGGTTCTGTCACATTTATTAGACAGATATTTTGTAAATGCTTTCTTTTTCTTTCTAATAAGTTTAAACAAATTATCAGTTAAGCATTTCGGATTCAGATAAGAGTGTTTTTTCCTTTTTTGGGGAATAAATGTATGCGCTGCCATCCAAAATGACATTTTTGAAGGAATTCTAGATACTATCAATATCTGGACCCTTCAACAGTCTTAGAGTCTACTTTTGTTAGATATTCATTACGAGCCAGTTTATTGGTTTTATTATAGGCAAAAACTTCAGTCAGTTTTGACGATTCAGTCCATGATGAGAGAAGAGCAAATTTAACTCAGTAGTGGCCACTGTTCCCTATAGGTGCCATCATTTTGCAATCTCGAATAAGTAAGGGTTCACTGCTTAACACAATGTCCAGTGTGTTGAGTCCTGTAGTTATTTATTGCCAGAAATGTAAACACCAGTGGGTTTTCTCTGGGGCTCCAGTCAGACAGTCTCGGATTTGTGGTCCAGATTTTGTTCACTACGTAGATCTCTCCTCCCCCTCTGCACCCTCATGGGCTACATAGTGTGAAAAATCTGACAAAGGGAAAGGTCATCCATTTTAAAATTACCCTAGACCACATTCCATGATAAAAAAAAAAAAGAAAAAACTTACTATAGAAATCATAAAACTTATTTTAACTTTGCAAAACAGATCTTGCTCCTTTCTAGTCTAGTATGACATGAAGCTATTATATGCACAATTTTAACAATAAAACATTCATACATGAACCATTTAACGTATGTATAGCAACATTTGCAGGATATTTTTAATTAAATCCATGGTTTAGTCTTTTTAAATGTGTGCTCCCCGACCAATACACAATTTGCCCTTAGTATACTTTAGGGGAAAAGCCTGGAGTCTTTAGCCAAGTGGTTGGTTGTGGGCAGTATGTATATTGCACATTCATTTGGGAGCCCAGTGTAGTTCCAAACTGTATGGTACCTCACCAAGACTTTCGGTCTTCCCTTTCATGGCCCAATGAGTGTCCATCACCTTACTCAGCTCATCTCTTGGCCAGCATTCTGTCCACACATCTGCCAGCTTCTTTGGCATCTGTGACTCTGCATTGTTGTCTTACAATGTTAAAGCGGAGATGGCCTGGGTAGGAGAGAGAATAAATAATCTCCAATTACCCATAACTTGTGTTTCATGCCATCAAAAGCCTTTCAGCGGTTTCGGGTTGCATAGGACAGTTCTGGAAAAAACAGTAGCATAGCATGCTGATATATCATGTAGAGGATAATGGATGGGAGAAAGACGATAACTGTACTGTAATCTCATTGAGTGGTTTCCTTGAAAACAGTGTAAACCTCGAGAGTGCAATGTCCCCTCTTAGCTGAAGTGGCAAACCCCATCAGTTGAGTCTGAGGATTTTCTTGGGCAGTTATTGCCCTGTGAGCAGTGATCTGATAAGCCATGAAAATATTCTATGTGGTACACCTGATAGCCTCAGGTATCCAGTCCCTTAAGAACTTTATCAGGTCCTGTCTCTCAGAACCTTCAGGGAGAAGGCACGGGGTCATAATGTCACATGACGTTATGCTGCATGCAAAAATCGTGCTGCCAATACAGCGCGATTCTTTACATGTGGCAAAAGTCTTTTTTTTGCAGGGGGCTCCACCCCCACCCCCCTCTTATGAGGGGCTGCTCCTCCAAACTCCCCAATAAGGATTCTCAACTCCGAGGGGGGGTTAGTGACATCACACTAAAGTGTGAAAAAATAAAATGTTCTGGGACTGGGAATCAAACCCAGTCCCAGATGCAGTGCCTCGGTTCCTTGCTGCAATGGCTCAGCCCATTGAGCCACAGCAGCTGCTTGGTGGAACCCTGTCCCAGCAGAGATCTTATCCTCTGCCTGGGATAGTGCGAAGGAGCAGTACTGCGTACAGCAGTATTCACGGTATTGCACCACTCACTGTCGGGTACAGCGCTATTCCGGGTTAGCTGTACTGTTGTACGCTATTCAGCATATGACATTATGACCTGGTAGGCAGGGGGTAACCAATAGTCTAACATTTGGGGGGCATGCATGGAGTTCTTTAGCTGCTGGATTTGACTCTTCAGGGCTGAGTTTCTTCACTTTTGTGAATGCTGCAGCAAAGGCTTTCCCTGCTGTTGCATCTGACTCCTTCATGGCTTCCCCCAGAGCCTCAGTCTTGGTTTCAGTAATGGTTATCTGTTGTGTAAAGCTGTCAACTGTGGTTTGCAGTGACTCCAAAGAGGCAGTTGATGGCCCCATGGGCACTGTGTCAGAGATGGGAGATACAGCTCACTTGTTGCCTTTGCCATGTGGCTGAAAGAAGTCCTGTTGTTGGTTGCTTTTTAGACACAACATCCTTCAGATTGTGGTCATAAAATGCTCTGTGGCATTATTCCCATCAAACTAACAGAGAAACATGGAAGTTGCCAGCTGATAAGGACCTCTTGGCCCACCTAGTCTGCCCAGTTTTCCCTGCCAACTGTGCCACCGCAGACCATACTTGATCTCTGGTCATTTCCTCCCCTTGTCTTACTACCAGGGTCTCCTTGTTTCTGTCCCATGCAAGCTTGAATCCTGTCACCATTTTGGTAGTAGGAAGACTGTATTCTCACTTAAAATCACATTTTTATGGCTGTGGGCATCTTGCTATCTGTAGTTTGAAAATGGAGTATCATGGAACACATTTTTTGGACTTTTCAATGTATCCTTCCATAGCTACAAATCATTTTGGCAACTAAAACAAAATAGTCCCTTCTTTCTGTTTAGAATGTTGAAGACATGACTTCAAGCTGCTTATCAGATGGTCATTAGGAAAATGAAACAGCTTGTTAAATATTGGTTTCCTATTAAACTGGAGATTTCTTTACCCCCCTTTGAAATGCAACAACCTGCACATTTAAATGTATTTATTTATTGGAATGTCAGATAACACCTTTGAGCTAAAAGCTCGTTTACAAAGGTTCCATGTCGTAAGGCAATAGACAAGGTACGTAGACATTACAAAACAGATAGGGGTATATACAGCAGGCAAGTACATTATGGTACATACAGGTACAGATTCAAGCAAGTAAAGTTAAAATACATCGGGTAGGAGAGGTCAACTTTATTGCAACAGTACTAAGAGCATACCTAAGGTGGAAAAGCAATTTATAGTGGTAGCTGAGCTTTAGAGCATCACGGGTAGAGTTATGGAGGGTCAGAAGTAGTGGTGACCAAAGGGAGGGAGGACAGAATAGATGAGAGCAGAGGGAGGGTGTGGGGGTAGAGACAAAAGGTGACAGAATAAGGTGTTGAATAGTCAGAGGTTGGGATTGGATAGAAATCTACCAGGGTTACATAAATAGGTGATAGGCAGGGCTGGGTAATGTGGGGAGAGAGGATAAGGGAAAGGGTTTAAAAGTGGGGGATGAGGTGAGGGGAAACCAGGGGAAGGGTGAAAATTGGGGGGATTAACATTTGTGAAGAGAAAGCAGGAAGGTGGGGGGAAAGAGGGGACATGGGAGTAAGTGCTCGGTGGGGTCACATCAAGCAGGGTAGGAAGTGGGGGGATGGGTGCTATGCAGGACAGATAAGCTATCAATAACAGTAGAATTATGCACAGGTGACACAGTCGCGGTTACTAAGAGTGGCCAGGTACTGCAGCAGCTTGGCCTTAAATGGGCATAGTTTCGTTTCATCAATCAGCGCAGAGTTAAGGGAATTTAGCTAGCAGGGGGCCCTGTATTTGAAGGACTGTTACCCTAGTGAGGTCCGGCAGAATGGGATAATGAAGGCAGCTTTATTCGACCCTGTAGTTAGTCTGGAGGAAGTGCAGTTTCTTAGTAGTTGCCTCACTCTGGGAGGAGCACGATCTAGGGTGGATTTTTTCGCTAATAGACAGACTTGGCATTGAATTCTGCTAATCAAGTTTTACCAACCAGTGCTTGAGTATAGTTCACAAGTGCGAGTTAAACAGTCCACACCCAGGACTAGTCTGCAGGCTTTGTTTAAGACAATCTTGATTCACTTAAGTGCTGTATCGGTACCGGCTCCGTAGACTACCAGTCCATAATCTATGATAGAGAGTACGGAGCGGTTAATTGCAAGCTTGATGGCACTTTTGGTAAGGCACTGCCTATGCTGGTAGAGCTGACCTAGTCTGGCACTAGCTGCCTTGGCAACATGGTCTATGTGCTGGCTGTAGGAGAGAGAGCTGTCAAGGTAGATGCAAAGGTACTTAAAGGTGGTGACCATTTTGAGGGTATCAAACTTGTAATTGAGATATTGAGGTGATGTAACTTATGATGGTTTTGATGGGAGGCAAACAACATTGTTTTAGTCTTAGTGTAGTTGAGCAAGAGCTTAGACTGAAGGAACCATTTTTCCACAGCAGTAAAGTCATCTTGCATGTCTTTTTCCAGCTCTTCCAGAGTAGAGTGACACATGAAGAGGACAGCATCATCTGCATATAGAAGGATCTTATTCTGGTAGACTTTGGGGAGTTCACTTAGAAACAGACTGAACAGTAGGGGCCCCAGAATGGAACCTTGTGGCACCCCTGTGTTGACATGCCGATGGTCGGATAGAATGTCAAGAATCTTGACCTGCTGAGTCCTGTTAGAGAGGTAACTCTGAAACCAGCTTAGAGAGACAGAGGATATACCAATGTTAGAGAGTTGTGTGAGAAGCAAGTCATGGTTGACCGTGCTGAAGGCCTTGGTGAGGTCGATGAAAGTGGCCCCAGTCAAGTGCTTCATGGATATGACCAGTAAACTCAACCAATGCCATTGAAGTACTGTGTGCCTTCCAAAAGCCATGCTGTTCCTGGCATTGAAGGTTGTACCTATCAAGGTACATACCTAACTGATCATATACTATCCTCTCTAGTGCCTTGGAGAGGGGTTGCAGAATTGAGATTGGCCTATAGTTGGCCAGACAAGTTCTGTCCCCGCTTTGAAAGACCAGGGTGACCACTGCAACTTTCCAGCACTGAGGGAAAATGCCAGTGGTTAGTGAGAGATTTAGGATCCAGGTTAGAGAGGAGAGTAACACATCCAGGGTGAGAACCACAGTCTTTAGCTCAAGCGATTCCCCTCTGGATCTAGTGTTCCTGAGAACTTTTTCCAAGTATTTTTTTGCCTCAGTTGTAGAGATTACCTTCAGGTAGAAGGGAGGTGCTATGTGTCCTGGAGGGATGTCGGTACAACTAATGGCGGAGCTAGGCACGGGTCAGAGATAGTGTGGAGGAAGGACCCAACTAAGGTCTGCGAGGGCCTTGTTGAATCCATCTGTGATAGTTTTGGTATCCTAGGTAATCACACCCTCAAAGTCTATTTGCAATGGCAGTGATTTACTTGCTCTGCCTGTTAGGGTTTTTATATTGTCCCAGAATCTGCGACTGTCGTGCCAAGAATTGTCCAGTTCACTTTTAAAGTGAGATCTTTTTGCAAGGTGGATGGCTTGAGTGCACTTATTGCGTACTACTTTGTATTTCTGTATGTCAGAGGGGGACCCAGTGCTCTTAGTCCTATGCCACAGGTTATCCCTGACCCCTATGAGCTTAAAGAGCTGTGATGTGATTCATGATTTGCTGGTTCCTTTGATTTTCCTCATTTTTAGAGGGTTAAAGATGCTGCAGGCCAAGTTAAACTTGTTGATAAAGCACTGAAGAGCAGCATTCATGTTGGCGGCAATGCAGACCCCCTTTCAGTCTAGCTGGTGGAGGCAGGATTTTAGTGAGGCATGATGTCCAGGTTTTATAATTCTGGAGGTTATTGTTTTTAGGAGGGGTTTCAGGGTCTTGTTTGTCCAGGAGCATAAGATTGGTGAGTGGTCACTGATGGAGTCGGCTAGCACAGTGGTTCTAGTTATTCTTTGTGGCCAGCTGGTTAATACCCAGTCTATGAGAGTACTTGAACCAGTGTGATAGTTTAACGAGTGGGGGATTGAATGAGTTGGACCATGTCTATGGCAACTATTGTGTCCTGGTAAGGTGTAGCATCTGGGGATAACCAATTTATATTAAAGCCCCCTAACATTATGATTTCAGATTGATGGCAATTGCTAGATAAATAATCAAGTGCTAGTTTGAAACCAGCCTCTTGATCTTTAGGGGGTAAGTACACTGAGATTAAAGTTAAACACTTTCCCTGGGATCCAAGTTCAACCTAGACGGAGAGAATTTGTGATCTTCCACCCTGGGGTGGGATGGAGAGTGCCCTGCACTGAACTGAATCATTAACATAAATGACACGGCCTCTCCCTTGTTTCCCCTCACCTGTCCACTCTGAAAGTTGTGTAGCCCTCAAGCTGGATAGCAGAATCAAGGGTTCTAGGAGTTAGCCAGGTCTCCATGACTAAGATGACATCTGGTTTACATTGGGCCATCCATACCTGGACAGCATCAAATTTTGCTAGCAGGCTGCATAATTTAAGAGATGCAATAGTTATTGTACCAGCCTTGCAGTCTGTTGGTGGCTGGAGGCACTAGTACTAGGTCCAGGGTTTGGGTTAACGTTCCCTGAGAGTAGAAGGAGTAGCCAGGTAATTCTAAGAGCTTGTAGCTTTAAATGTTTCATTAGATAGGACTTGTTGTGCCTAGCAGTTAAACATGTTTTACTGTTAACTTTAGTTGGGCATGAATATCTTTCAAGAAAGAGTCATACCTCAGAAATATTACCCTTTCCCAGAAAATTTATAAAGAGTAACACTCTTTTTTAACCTCTCAAGACCTATCTGATAAAATGGCAGGTCTTCAGTGAACTACCCAGACTAAATATATAAATTTATTTTTGACGGCAACGGATGCGCCTGCTTCCCAAACATAACAGATAAGAGCTGCTGAGATCTCTTATAGTAAGTGTGTATGTGTGTGTTTGGGGGAGGGGTGGAGAAACGGTCAAACTCCTGGCAAGGGAGACCTCATCTAATTAATTAACTGTTGACAAATTATGAGTGAGAAATTCATCAGTATAATTATTTTATTCCTTATGTTCCCATATAGAGTTATAAAAAGTTAGTCAAAACAACTGAGAAGGAAATTTGTAGGGGACAACAGTTAAGTTTTCCTTGTGCTTTGGACCTCCAGCTCTAGGCTGTGGATCATAAATGTATTGTTTGTGGTTGGAATGAGCAATCTAAACAGTAAGAAGGTCTGAACAGTAATATTTTATTTTTACAATATCAGTAATGTAATTGTGCATAATTTCTATAAATAAATTTGAGGTTTGATAATAATGTAGCCATGGTATTTGTTAACTTGCTTTGATCTCTCACAACATGTAGTAATGGTAGTAGTAATAAATATTTTATTCTGAAAATTCAGAAAAGGATATCCCAATTGAGCCGTGGCTTATTTTCAACGGGGTCCCAGTGTATAAAATAAACAATAACACAGAATATGTACATAAATACATGCATAGCAAATTCAATATACAACCTGTATCAAAAGACACAGTACTGTACATGACAGACATGTATATGTCTTTCAGTTAATTACAACACACTTTAGGCAATTCAACACTTTTTACAAGCCAAGATTTGATGCCAAGATAGAGGAGATATTGACTTGATATATAATGTTCTATTTTTGAGAATGAAAGAGATCATGCCATTTATTAAGAGGAAAATTATTGTTTAGATACATAGATATAGACACTGCCAGCAGATAAGGGCTCATGTCCCACCTAGTCTGACCATTTGAGCCTGTAAGATCCCTTTATGTTTTTCTATATTATCATTTTTATATTTTTGGGAAGTTTCATATAGGATTGATATTATTCCTGATATGTCAGAGATCTTCCTGGGGAACTTGCAAGATACTGGTATATAACTATACCATTTAAAAAATTCCTGATCAAACAACTGGAAACAGAAGACTGTTTTTAGTCACTTTATAATATGATGTACTGAGTGTGTATTTACTGAGTTGCTGGATCAGGGCCTTGAAGAAAATATTAACATTTACTTAACCCATTCAAGATTCCATCAGGTGAATGGAAAAAAGTCTATGAGAATTTGCCTGTAAACTAACAACTATAAGATGCAAAAATAGCATATGTGTGTGTGTGTGTGTGTGTATGTATATGTATATGTATGTCTCTATTTGCAATAGATTTGTTTACAGGCAATACTAGTATCTTTTGAAAGATTGTCTGACTTGCAATTACTAATTCTGAGTATAGTTCATGAAATCATGAGTGATGTTTGTTATTTCATATATCATTCTGAGGCCATCTTGACATATGATACAGAGCTCTTTTCCTGATCAAAGGCTGCTGATATAATAAATAAAGAACAGTCATAAATAAGGAACCAGTAGCTTATGGAAAAAGCTACAGGAATTTATACAGGGATTTGATCCTGCCACTGTGGGGAAAACACAGGAAAAATTAGGGCTTCTTACAAGGAAATTTATTTATTTATTTAGCTTTTGTTGACTGGGTAAGTGCACTAGACAAATCCCGCCTATTTTCAGGCACGACCCAGGGGAAGGGGATACAGATGAATGCCAACTGACCTTGAACCAGATTACGCTGCTGGTGGTATTTTTAGTGAATGAGGGAAATTTGGCCAGGACACTGGGGAAATTCCCCTACTCTTTTCGATAAGTGCCATGGGATCTTTAACATCCACCTGAACTACCACCAATCCAGGCAGATGGTTATTTGGATCTGGGAGCACTGAATATTTCTTATCTTATATTTTGTGTCCTGGATAGGGCTGGGGAGATGCTACATCTCATTGTCACAGGGATCTTCATTTACACATTTTTGCACTGTATTTACTCAGGCTGTCGCAGATTAGATGCAATATCTTGTTTTCAGTGGGGTCATCATTTTAGCATTTTTATAATGTATTTATTCAGGGTACCTAGTCCAGGGGCCCTGTATTCAAAGGTGATGCGCATGTCCCAGCAGAAAAGGGTGGTGTGCTGCACAACTCCAACAACGTGCAGCAACGTGATATTCAAACCTGCGAGATGCACCAGCTGCAAGGGAATGGGCCAGGGCACACCCAAATGGTATGGCATGCAAGTTGAGGGGGCATTTCCATGCATATGCCATGCTGCGGCATATTCAGTGGGAACGAGCCCCTCACAGTCTGAAGCACTGTGGTCCACAGTTAGGCCATGAATAGCTGGCCTAACCCAGCCAGCCACCCACAGGCAGACTGCAGATGTGCACCCAGGTGCACAGCAGCCTGGCAGACTAGAGGCACCCCCTTTCCATCCCCAATCTATCCAACTTCATTCCCGAAGAGCTCCATAGTGTAGGGTCCCCCCAAACACGATTGCATCAGAGGAAATCATGGTCCATATCCATAGCATAGAGGACCCCCACTCACCACCCTGTATGCAGACACCCTCACTCCCCCCATACCAGACCTGTTGCAAAGACTAGCACTGCCCTCCACACCCTGCCACACTCAGCCATTGACTGCACTGAACTTGGGCTGGGGACCTGCACTCTGGAATGACCCAACTAGCTGTACTGTGGATTAGGATACCACACAAGCTGCAGACCCACTAGTGTATGCAGCCATGTGTACATCCCTGGCAAACTGTAAGAGGGAATTTACACACTTCCAACACATGTCTTGTCGATGCTGTATCTTCCTGCTGTCATACACTGCTGCAAGTCCACACTCTCCCCATTCCCTTGTGTAACATGCCACCCTCTGCACTGCTGAGGTTTCTCTGGTGCCATAGGGAGCGGTATCCTGCAATGCCATTTGCAGTGTACGCTTCAGGCTATGGATAGTTCATCCGCAGTTCCCCAGTTGTACAAACGAATGGGAGGTTGGCTGTAACATGCCTGTTTTGGGACCTGTGTGAGTGGGTACAGCATCAACCATCACCTGCACTGAGCTGTGCAATGGCACCGGGATGATGGATCCGCATGCGAGTGCCTGAGGTGTATGGCCACTGGGTGTTATCACCCACACACAGCTCGTGCCTACATATAACACATTCCAGTGTCCTACTGTAAGTGCTCTGCCACCTGCCAATACAGTGGTATGATCCTTTCACAGGGCCAGTCATTGCAATGGGATGGGCTGGGGGGACAGGGAGGGGGTGTCTGTGCACCATTGAGGGGGAGCGGGGGCCACTACACTATGGACATGGACTGGATGTGTATTCAGGTGCAATCAGGGATGTCACTGGGGTCCCTACAGTATGAAAATGATAGAGGGTGGATGGGGGCTGGTGGAACAGGTGGGGGTGCCACTTTACCACCAGAAACTTCAGGGCCTGTCCCACATGGGAGTGATCGGGATCAGAGTGATTGGGGTCAGGGCTTAGGGGCTAGAGCTGCCCTGACACATTCATCCCCATGCCAACATGCAAATGGTATGGTATTGAGCATGCATGAGGACCCTTTGCACCCTGCATGCTCAATTAGTTAATTTGCATTCCTGGGATGAATATCACCCATGGGGTCTGCAACACATACCGGTATATACCACACATTCCCCCCTGGAAGGTATTCAGTTGGGGTTGCCCTGAATGTACCTGATTTGGCAGCCGCCTGCACTGTGACTCCCATCCAGGGTAACATTTTCAACAGTTACAATGAAGCCTGCCAGGACGAAGGACAGTGTCACAGGTTTCGTGCATGACAAAAGGGATTAACTCCCATTGAAATGATACTGTTTGCTGCAGTAACACTACTGCAGAATTCTGCAGTGCTGCACATCATCCTGGTGGGCTTCACTGTATGCACACCCTGTGCATTTACTTTAAATATTGCATTAGTGTCAACCGGTGCACCCTCTTTGCTCAATGCATCTTTCTGCTTGTGCATTGGTCCGGCACTTAATATGTCCCTTCAGATGTAAAATATTGTTTTCAGTGCATTCTGATTTCACACAATGCAGCATAATATTTTGTAGATCTAGAGCCCCATTGAAAATAAGATGCTATTTCTTTTGGGAACTATCCAGGCTAAATATATAGTAATCGGCAGGCATATTCTAGGAAAACTCATTGTAAAAATGTGAAAAAGGAAGGCCACATTGAAACTGCCCCTCCACAGATCTGCACTGTGCAAATTCATTAGAAATAATGGGTAAAAGCATCCCAAAAGCTCTCCACAGCCATATTGGCTCTGACCAGACTTTGTTTAATGCAGATAGGGGCCTCAATGCAGGAGCTCTAGGACAAAACTGTTGTTAGCTGGATTGCTGCTGCTAGCCCTCCATTTATGCATTTTCAACCTGAGTATGGATACTTACAACAAAAAATTCTTATAGGATCTTTCCTGGTAGGAGGCCGAGGTGGGGATTGCATATACTATAGGGAGACAGGAGAGAGGAAGATAGATAGGAAGCTATAGCACATGTAGGAGAACTCTGTGTACTTATACAACAGAAGGTGCTACTTAAAGTATCTATAGAGGAGACATCAACTTCTGTGCCTGTTGAAATAGTTGACAGGGTGCTGCATAGAACATCAGTATGAGAGAAGGTGAGACATTTCACCCTCGGCTCCTGTTGCTATACCACAGAATGTCACACAAGGCATCTGCACAAGATAAAGGGAAACACACTACTATTAGTCACTGTTATTGTACAAGAGACAGTGCCACATAAAGGGAGGCACATCTCCATCAGTGCCTGTTGTTATACAAGAGACAGTGCCACATAAAGGGAGACACATCCTCACCAGTCTCTATTGTTGTACAAGAGAGAGTGCCACATAAAGGAAGACTCATCCCCATCAGTTCCTGTTGTACAAGAGACAGTGCCACATAGAGAAACACAACCCCATCAGTCTGCATTGTTATACAAGAGACAGTGCCACATAGAGAGAAACACATCCCTACCAGTCCATGTTGTTATACAAAAGACAGTGCCACATAAAGGCAGACACATTCCTATCAGTCCCTTTTGTTATACAAGAGACAGTTTCACATAAAGGGAGATACATCCCCATCATTTCCTGTTGTTATACAAGAGACAGTGCCATATAAAGGAAGACTCATCCCCATCAGTCCCTGTTCTTATACAAGAGATAGTGCCACACGAACCATGAAACACCACCATCAGTTTCTGTTGCTATACAAGAGACAGTGCCATATAAAGGGAGGCACATCCTCATCAGCATCTGTTATATAAGAGAGAGCACCACATAAAGGGGAGACACATCCCCATCATTTCTTGCTGATATGCAAGAGACAGTGCCACATTAAAGAAGACACATCCCCATCAGTCACTGTTGTTAACCAAGAGGCAGTGACACATAAATGGAGACACAACCCCATCACTCCCTGTTATACAAGAGACTGCCACAAAAATGGGGAGACATACCCAACACTACTCTTTGTTTTAAACAGAGACAGTGCAACATAAAGGGAGACACTTCACCATAATATCCTGTTGTTATGCCAGAGGCAGTACCACATAAAGGGAGACCCCCCATCAGTTCCTGCTGTTATGCAGGGGGCAGTAACACATAAATGGAGACACATCACCATAATTTCCTGTTATACAAGAGGCAGTGATACATAAAGGGAGACACACCCCCATCAGTTCCTGTTGTTATGCAAGAGACAGTGCAACATAAAGGGAGACTCGTCCCCATAATTTCCTGTTAAACAAGAGACAGTGCCACATAAAATGACACATCACCATCAGTCTTTGTTGCTATATCAGAGACCGTGCCACACAAAGTGAGACCCATCTCCAACATTTCTTGTTGTTGTACTAGAGACAGTGCCACAGAAAGGGAGACATCTCTACCAGTCCCTGTTGTTTTGCAAGAGACAGTGCCACATAAAGGAATACACATCCCAATCAGGCCCTGTTGTTATACAAGAGATAGTGCCACATAAAGGGAGATACATCCCCATCGGTTTCTGTTGTTATGCAAGAGACAGTGCCACATAAAGGGAGACACATCCCAATTAGTTCCTGTTGTTATGCAAGAGACAGTGCCACATATTGGGAGACACATTCCCATCAGTCCCTGTTGCAATAGAAGGAAGAATATGGCACATAGAATATCAGTGTAAGGAAGGGGAAGCATCCTCTTCAGTGACTGTTATTGTACCAGGGATGGTGCCACATAGAACATCTGAATAAAGGAAAAGGGAGAACAAAATCTCCATCAGTTGAGATAGTTTTGCAATGGATAGTTAAACATAGAAGATGTAGATGAGGGAAAAGGGAGACAAATTTCCAGCTGTCCGAGTTTTTGTAAAAGAGAGGTCCATGTAGAACATCTGTATAAGGGAATGTCAAATGTATCACCCTCACCTGTATTTGTACAAGAGGAGTTTGCACAAAGTACATCTATACAAGGTAATGGCAAACATCACCATTAGTCCTTGTTATAAGAGAGGGTATCACAGAGAACATCTTCTTAAGGAAAAGGCAGACAGATCAACATCAGTAGCAACTCTTATAGAAGAGAAAGTGCCACATAGAACGTCTGTATAAGGGAATGTCAAATGCATCACAATCAGTCTATGTTATACAGGAGAAAGGTTCATGTAGAACATTTGTTTAAGGGAATGTCAAATGACTCACTATCAGTCTATGTTGTTATACAAGAAAGAGGTCCACATAGAGCATCTGTATAAGGGATTGGGAAATGCATGACCATCTGTCTACAGTCTGCTGTTATACAAGAGGAATTTCCACGGAGTATATCTGTTTAAGGTAAAGGCAAACATCACCATCAGTCCCTGATGTCATACAAGAGAAAGTACCGTAAAAGGACATCTGCTTAAAGGCAGACAGATCAACATCAGATGTAGCTGTCATACAAGAGAGAGAGGTCCATGTAGAACATCTGTATAAGGGAAGGGAAGTTACTTCAGCATCAGCCTCTGTTGTTTGCTTCTTGTGCCTCTCTCAGAACCATGCAGTACTGTCAAGTCTCATTCACAGAGCAAGGCATCATGGGTATGCAAAGTACAGACAAGTGTTTCTTCCCCTCTGGGACCCCTCAGTGTACTGTGTACATTAATGCCATGGTAGTAGTAACAGCTAACTGGCTGACAAGACTGACCTGTTGGTTGTTACTGCTACCACAGCATCACTGATTCGTTCAGTGCAGAAAGAACAGAAAGAATCAGTGATGGATGTGAGAGGCTGGTTGCGGCTCCTGCAGGGATGGTTTTACTTTCTACAGGTCATACAGTTTATTATTGGGGTGATGGGGGAATGGTGCTTCCTGTCAGTGGGTGTGTGGAGTGGTGGAGTTGGGGGACAGTTAGTACCTGACTGGGACCTGGGTGGGGGTTGGACTGTTGGGCTTGGCACTGTCGAGACAGAGGTGGGGAGTGGCCACTGAACATCAGGGATGATTATTTATATGTTTTGGGGATCAGATAAGTGAGGGGGGACCACTGAAGATAGTGCCATCTGAGGAGGGGGGCTCATGTACTGTGTGCTGTGTCCATACCTCTCAAGTGTTCCTGATTTTCAGGGATCTCCCTATTTGTGTCTAACAGATTACCTTGGTCCCCTAATATATTTGGTATTTTAGCCACTGAACATTTGGTTGTTGAGACATAACATATTGACAGGCATTAGTGCTACAGTCTTTTTCACTTTTGGACAATGCTTTCCACTCTGTGCCCCACAATGGAACAGGCTTCTTGAGCTGATATTTCCATTCTGTAGGATGTGTCCCCGATTTTGGTCACTTGCCCCTGAGATTTCTACAACCTGTCCTTGATTTGCAAGGCAGGATGTCAAGAGGTAAGGCTGTGTCCTTTGGTGGGCCAACACTACTGTTGACCACAGGCAGCAGTGTGGAACACTCAGCCTGCAGCAGTTTGGAGAAGCAAAGGTCTGCTCCTCATATTATAATGAGGCTATATGACCTGCAAATGTCCTGTTTGCCCCATCCATGAGTAAAGAGGTCATTTGCATATCATGGCTGCTTTATGGGGCTTGTGTCTCAGGAGCAAACAGCTTTGCCCAGTGCAAACACATGTGTGCTCCTGTGACTGCAGAGCATTCCTATGCCTTTCCACTAGTTGTGAAAAGGGACTTGGCAAGGTTAGAGGAATGGTCAAATGTATGGCAGCTTAGACTCAATGCTAAGAAGTGCAAGGTAAGTGCAAGGTAATGCACCTGGGAAACAAAAACCCAGGGGAAGAGTACACAATGGGGGGTGAGATACTAACAACAACAAAAATGGAAAGGGACCTGGGGGTAGTCATATCAGATGACCTAAAGGTGGGCAAGCAATGTGAGAGGGCAGCAATGAGGGCTGAGGGATATTTGGATGCATAGGGAGGCATCACCAGTAGAAAACAGAAGTTATTATCCCTCTGTACAGACAGCTGGTCAGACCCCATCTGGAGTACTGTGTGCAGTTCTGGAGACCCAGTCTTCATAAAGACATAGACAGGATGGAAGCTGTCCAGAGGAGGACAACTAAAATGGTGCAGGGTCTGCACCAGAAGACATATGAAGAGAGACTTAAGGAGATTAATATGTATAGCCTCGAGGAAAGGAGGGAGAGGGGGGACATGATAGAAACTTTCAAGTACCTCAAGGGAATCAAAGTCCAAGAGGGTAGCATCTTTCAAAAAAAGGGGTGTGCAAGAACAAGGGGGCACAATTTGAAGATAGAGGGGGCGGCTCAGAGGTAATTTAAGGAAGTATTTTTTCACAGAGAGGGTTGTGGATGCATGGAACAGCCTTCCGGAGGAGGTCGTGGAGTCAAAAACAGTGGTGGAATTCAAGCATGCATGGGACAGTCATAAGGCAATTCTAGGGGGTGGGGGTTGGGGTAGAAAGAAGTAGGCTGCTGGTTAACTAGGATCTGCAGCTTATCCAGTAGGCAGGAAAATGGGCAGACTGGGTGGGCCAAGCGGTCCTTACCTGCCATCAAATTCTATGTTTCTATGTTTCTATGCTTCCTTCCTAGGCCAATAGCAAGCTTTGGATACTCTTTCCTTCTTCATTGCCCTGTATTACTGCAGGGGTATAATGTAACAGACTTTGCATGGGCAAACATGGCTCAACACACGTTTCATTATATCTCCCTATGTATATTGAAAATGCTTCTCTAGCTGTCTTAAAATGTCTTTTTCTTACCCAGGTCTGGCAGGAGGTCAAGGATTAAAAGGTGCTCAGGGTCCTCCAGGAAAAGTAGGCCCAGCCGGAGAAAAGGGAAGCATGGGCTCAGCAGGTTCAAAAGGAGACAGAGGACCACCAGGTAAGGGGTAGCTGCGTTCTGAAACGTGGCACAGTTGAATATGATTGATTATTCAATAGCTAAATGAAAATCAGCAACCTGATTAGCTGAGTGCCGTGGGGGTGTCTCACCACAAACCCACAAAGAAAAAAGTCCCAGCCAACAGGATTTGACACAAACATAAACTCTGTCCAACCGTCTGCCCATACTTTGCCCATAAATAATATGGCTGCCATAAGCTCACTTCGTTGCTCTTTGTGCTGCCAGCCATCACACTGTCACCACTTCATTGACAGACTCATGACCCCCACTCAGTCCCAGCCACCATTAGTACAACACAGCTGGCCATAGTTACCCACTGTTACTGAGACTTCATCAAAACAGTCACTCTGACAACATCCGTAGTCGAGTTTATCTGCAGTGCTTGTACTTCAGCTTACAGTGCTGCAGCACCCCGTCTGTTGCCTCTCAATGTACCATTACTGACTCACTCAGACCACAAATGAGACTGTGAAGTCCCAAAACAGAATCTACAGATGTCTCTCAGATCTCTACAGTGCCCCTTCTCACAACATTATGCAACTGTGCTTTACTGTCCCTTGTTCATCTCACCTCGGTGTCACACACACACTGGATATTTCTACTTGCATCCACACTTTTCCATGGACCAGCACTTTTCCACTCTGCCATCTACTGGCCATAAGCACACTTATATAAAAGGATTTGCTTCCTTTAAACTGTCACAAAACCAATTAAAATGAAAACATGAAAATTAACTTGTTTTGTATTGTATAATGGCAATAATATATTTCAGGGTGTGGTGTATCATGTGATATTTCAGTTCTAGAGCTCATGAGTCACTGAGCTTCTGGCCTCATGACTCAAAATGCACCCACTGCATGGCAATATGTAAGCAAAAACACATGGAGGGGCATGGGTTATGCTGGTCTAACCACCTGCTCAGTGGCGTGGTGAAGTACAACGCTGCAAGCAGAGTTCCTTCAGCTCCACAAGTACACTTACGATAGCTTAGTGCCCAAGCAGGGCTTCAGTTAACTCCATTTTGGAGTATTTGACTTCCAAAAATAAGGCAAAAACTTCCAAAATAAAGGGGAAGGAAGTCATTGACTTCCAACTGTAAAACCAAAAATTAGATGACTTCCAAAATTGCGAGCATGGAAGTCAGAAATAATGGATTATTCTGAAATAAGTTGTATTTTTGTATTAACTTCCAAAAATGTGTCCTTCCTACAATATTGACTTCCAAAAGTGGGATCCTGGAAGTATTTTGACTTCCAAAAAATTGGAATTTTTGACTCCTGGAAGTTTTAGACTTCCACGGAAAATAAATTAACTGAACCCCTATGCACAAGCCAAAGTATCTTATTGTGCTTATAAAATGGACAGACTGAGAATATTTAAGAACAAAAAAGGTCAACTTTTATTTTTATTAAAAAACAGGATTTTGTTTTGTCAAAAGTAACTGGTAAAAAAAAGTCCATCCCCAGCTGTCCTATGTGACGGAGAGATCCTGTCACTCGAGGACCAAGCTTGTCTTAAATCTGTTGCAACAGTTCTTCTGTTTCTTAGTCTAATCTATCCTTTACAATTTCTAGTCCATAAGGTTGGCCACGTATGGGCACCCTCTCCCCTTTCTTGACTATGCTATAGTGTCCTCTTTAATTTTCCTTTTCCCCTCTCAGGTCCTTGTACAGGGAGGTTATTGTGGTGACCGCCGAGCTGATGTAAAACAACAGGCTGTGTTCCTCGTTGTTGGATTTAGTATGCAATAGCACTATGTCATAAAATTCCTTGATGTATATGTCTTATGTGTATGAAACCTGTAAATGTTGAAAATACCACGGCACTGAAGTTCTTTGTCTTTTAGCTTGTTTTGGAGTTTTTCTTTCTTGAGCTCCCCATCACTCAAACACACAAGACCAACACAGGGAATGAAATTGTTTTTGCTAAAGAAATAGATCAGTAGGTGCTGATTAAGTGCAGAAGAATGACATGCATAGTCTGTTGCTGCAAAGTGATGTGTTGAAGAAGGGATATACCATTGCTTAAGGTTATCCTCTGTGTTTTAAATAAACATCACACAGAGATTGTGCATTAAACCTGAAGTTCTGTTTCTGGTCCATCTGTTCTCCCACAACTGCTCCACATTCAGCATCTGTTTCACCACATATTTAATAGACAGAATGAAGGAGCTCCAACTTCTGCAGAATTCTACTGGTTGAATGCTCACCTCTCCCCACACAAACACACACAACAAAAGGACAGAAGGCATTTGCAAAGCTGGAGAGTCAGTGTTGTCTGTGGCTTGGCAAGCAGCAAAGATTTCCTTACTAGGCAAGTAAGGATAGGGGTGTGTGTGTGTGTGTGTGTGTGTGTGTGTGTGTGTGTAAGGGTCCATGACTGGGGAATAAAACTCCAAACATAACTTTGAGTCACACTTTTCTTTTTTTCTAGATGTTTTTCTTGCCAGTCTACCTTCATCCCTAGGGATATACACTGATCCCAGGTACTTCCTTGTTTGGCAGGCTGGCAGTATAGGCTACAGTTTAGAGTAATGAGTTGTTAATGAGCTTGTTACATTCAGGATGCCTTGGTTTGATTCCCATAACCTCCACTTGCAATCAGATGACTCTAAGCAAGTCACTTAACCACCCAGTGCTCCCAGGTCACCCCTGAAAACAGGCACTTGTGCCTAGTGGGCCTTACTTAGTTACCAAAAGAATACAGTTCATTTGGGTATGTGTATAAGAAGAGGAATATGAGACAAGAGACATTTAATCAATGTGTTTGTTCTTTTAATTTTGAGAATTTTATTTTTAGGACTTCGATTATGTTTTTGAATGAATAAAGACATCAGCTATGTCTGTAATGCCACTCAGGAATTTTTGAAAAAAGGAATTGATACTGTTAGTGTGTTTGTTTTGATTGTCAGCATTACTTTTACCTGTGTATTGTGCTGTCTGAATGCACAGGCTCAGACCAATCAGGTTACAGTATTTTCTCTATCTATTTTATAACTCAATATATCACATTCTGTTTTGGGTTATTCCTTAACTATAATATGCATGAAAAACATTAAGCCACCTAACTGGCTAACATGCTTTCCAAGGTGTGCAATTACATATGCAACATATGGTGACCAAAATGATTCAGGGCCAGCAGGATGGATTTTACCAGAATCGGCACAAGGCACTGAACATGTACTCACTGGAGGCCAGATGAGAGAGGGGGGAGATATGACAGAAACTTTCAAGTTCCTGAAAGGAATGAACAAAGTAAACTACAATGAGCTATTTAGCATAAGTAGCAGATCAAGAGCACGGGGGTTCAAGTGGAAACTGATTGGGGAGGGTTCATAAGGGAAGTGAAAAGGCCTCATTTTACACAAAGGGTGGTGGAGCCATGGAACAATCTGCCAGCTGATATGGTGGGCACCAAAACTATCAGTGGTTTCACACATGGCTGTGGCAGAGCGAAAGACCTAGTGGTTGCTCAGGGTGGTGACAGCAGGTCTGGTAGTATGGGGTGGACAGTGTGGGCTAGGACCCTGTATGGACCCTATATATGGTCATTAGGTCTCAGGTTTATTAGGGTTTGTAGGCAGACTGAATGGACTAATTGTTTTTTCTGCTGTCATTGCCTATGTTTCTAGGTCACTATAACTGCACACCTTTGGAGAGGGATCTGCTAGTAGCCACATCACACAATTAGCAGATCAATCCCCTGCATCTAGAACAGACCTGCAATTACAAACATGGCTTCTGCCTTTATTTACTAAAAAAGTTCAACAGAGTCCTAAAAATAAAACTCCCTCAAATTAACAAATTACAGAAATATTGTTTCCTTGATCATAGCACTCTCCTTATATGCATACAGAAATTAACAAAAGAAGAAGGGAATGTTGGTAAAAAAATTAATAAAAGTTAAGTACTATTTATAGTTTTCATAGCTAGTGTTCCTTTGCTGACCTTGAAAAATCCTCCTCCTATCTTTACCTGCTTACCAAGGAAATATCTGCTGCTTACCCTACTGCTGATAAAACTGAGGCTCTAACTCCCCACGAGGGTAGGTTTTTTGGTGGGGGATGAATACTCTACCAGTAGAATTATGCAGAATTGTGAATTTCTGCATTCAATGGGAAACATTCCATCTTCTGAATGTGTAGAAAGACAGACAAAAAAGAAACAGGGTGAGAAAGGGAGGCAGTAATATGAACAAAGTGGAAAAAAATGGGAAACATACATTTGAATAGGTAGAGGCAGGCCCAAACTGCTTTACAAAAGAGTCCTTATGTTCATAACTGCTCTTCCATTTGAATCAAGGATGGGTGAGTTTTTAAGGAGAACTCTACCCTTCCCCGAACAACCCGGTAGATTTAACAGTTTTCAACATAGTCCCATTAAAAAACTATATTCTTTATAAGAAATTATTCCACACAGGGTTTTCATTGTCTTTTATAGTTTTTAACTACCCCTACGTTACCAGAATATGAACTTTTCTTTGTCTTCACAATTAATATAGAAACATCTTTTATTCAGATATGTTTCTCGTTATCTTTTAACATAAGGGACAGGGGGAAATTGTTTAATCAGGAAAAGCACACTAAGCCAGATGTTGTTTCCAGCTGTGACCTGGGAGCACAAGGAAGTTAAGTCACTTGTTCAGGGTCACACATTATGCAAGTTGGGGTTGATGGGATTCAAACCCAGGTCTCCAGGTTTGCAGCTCAGTGCCCTTAACCACTACGCTATACTGCCTCCTTCTTTTCGGCGAGACATATTTTGAAACCATTTTATAAAAATTTTAGACATGCCTGGGTGTGCCATTATGGTGATATAATCACACTTCTCAGGTATGTTTAGCTGCACTCTGCTACACTCTGTGCCTAACAACACACTAAAAGTTTACAAACATATTACCTTACAAAATAAGCCATGAAAATCATGCCTAATCATGTAACTGTAACCTCACTGGTCAAAACATGTCACACGACTAATGATTATTTTATGACAACTACTCACCTTGCTGAACCACGTTGCCTTGAATGTACAGCTCAGACTGCAAAAGGAAGCTTTCCTTTCTATGTCACAGACATCTCAGCCACTTAACTACTGGGAAAATCCATCACAAGTAATTTGAGTCAACACATCTATGACAAAGGAGTCTATAGTGAAAGACTATGCTGATGTATTTACTGGTATAGGCCTGATGAAGGGAGAATGCAGTACAGAAGGGGATAAGAGTGCAGCTCCAGTTATACACCCCAGCTGGAAAGTAGCATTCTGCAAACAGGAAAAACTCAGAAACACCTGGATCACCTGGTAAAAAATGAAAATCATTGCCAAAATTGACGAGCCCACAGACCGAGTTAATAGCTTAGTGATCACTGAGAAGAGGACTGGGTTGCTAAAACTATGCTTAACCCCCCATGAACTGAATTTAGTTATCCAGCAGGAGCACTTCAATTTTCTTACACCCAAAGAAGTCCAGAGTTGCCTGACTGGTAAAAGTGTTCACTCTTCTGGGTGACAAAGATGCATATTGGCAGGTGAAACTTGATGAGCAGTCATCATACCTCTGCACCTTCAGTACTCCATGGTGGCAATACAGATTTTTGTGAATGCCCTTTGGTATTAAATCTGCCACTGAAGTGTTCCAGAAAAAAACAAGCATTTGTCAATGCCAAATGTTTGCTTGCTGGCATTACCATTGGAAGTGCAGGAGTTAGACAGATGCAAAACAGGAATGGTAGAGAAGTATTGAAGTGAGACCAACTCCACCCCCACCCAGCAGAGATAGACAGGCATTGGGGTGTGCCTTTGGGTCATCGCCCATAACGCTCATGCCATTTCACCTCACCCTACCTTTCAGACACAGACAAGTGTTGAGGAGTGTCTTCGGGTGTTCAGGCTTTACACTCACCCCATTCCATAAGGAAATAAGCTGAAATGTGTGCAGAATAGGAGAATGGGGTGAATTTTGGGGCTGAAGATTCCAAGGCACACCTCGATGACTGTCACTGGCTGCAGGGTGGGGGTGGAATGGTGTGAGCATTATGGCTGACAATCCCAAATCACACCCCTGACACCTGTCAGTGCCTACAGGGTAGAGCATTATGGTTGGAAACCCTAACACCCTGGGCGTTTCTTGGTATTTTCACTCCAGGTTTTCAACATGGGCTTTTTGTGCCCCCACCACATGAACAGTGACACTATCAGTTTGTTAGCCAAAAGGTGATATTGCACAGTGACTGTGACATTTGGCGCCACAAGTGTGAAAACACATTTTGAACAGGATGTGAAAAATGATAGCTGTACTGTTCATAAGGAGGTATAAAAAAATGGTGATGTTGAAAATCTGGAGTGAAAATATAACAAAATTGGTGAAGTCACTAATGTGCATAGAAACTGCTCAACGCATACCCGTAATGCAATAATTACACCAGATTTTCAACATAGGCAGTTTGGGACCTCCATTCATTAACAGTGACACTGTGATTTTCTTAATCTGTCCTGAAAGTCGATTTCGCACAGCGACCGTACCCATTGAGTGCCACAGGTAGAAAAACATGTGGGCAGGATGTGAAAAATGACAACTGTACTGTTCCTCAGGCGGTATTCAAAAATGACAACGTTGAAAATCTGGAGTAAAAATATAAAAAATTGATGAAGTTACGGGTGTGCACAGAAACTGCGCAATGCACGCTGGTAATGCAGTCATTTTTGGGAATTTGTTCACCGAATTTGCAACACAGGCTTTTTGGGACCTCTCCTTATGAACACTGTCACTGTCATTTTCTTAATCTGTCCCAAACATTGATTTTGCTCAGTTGACTGTGCCATTGTGCAAAAACACATTTTTGGCCAGATGTGAAAAATGACAGCTATACTATTCATAAGGAAGTGTGGAAAAAGGGCAATGTTGAAAATCTGGAGTGAAAATATTAAACATTCTTGAAGTTACGAGCGTGCATGGGAACTGCACAATGCACGCTTGTAACAGTCATTTTTGTTAATTTTTTTCTCCAGATTTGTGGCATAGGCTTTTTGGTAGTCCACCTCATGAACAGTGACACTATCAATTTGTTAATCAGTCCCAGAAGTGACCTCAAAATCACCTTTTGGGAATGAATAACCTCATGACAGTGACTGAGTTCATGAGATAGCATCCCAAGAACCCCATGTTGAAAATGTAGTGCTAAAAGTCACAAAAATGGCTGAGATATCCACTTAAGTTGAACCCCCCCCCATTTATGCCATTATACAGCTTACTGGCATTTCTTCGGTTCATAGTCAGCTTTGAAGAGTGCAGATGTGTTCCTGCTCTACTGAAGATCATCATGCCAGGCTCCAGAGGTAAGTATGGGATGGGGGGTGTGGGGAGGTGGGTGCGCAGATGATGGGTGCGGGTTGGGGGAGGGGACACCACAGACAATGAAGGACTGTTTTCTTGTTTACAAGTTTAAAAAAAAAAAAAACGTTCGGGAAGGTTTTCTTGTTTTATAGGTACATTTGACATGCTGGAGTGGGCTCCCAGTGTGCCACCTGTAGTTTTGGGGAGGGGGGACTGGAGTCGATGGGGATCAGGCAGCCCATCAGCAAATAAAAAGGGTCTGTGTTTGGTTGTTCAGCAGAAAAATTATGGGGGGACATTATGCTGACCAGGATTGGACTTCCCTATTGGCAATTTTTATTTTTTTAATTTTTTATTTATACTTTTGTTTACTGGGTGAACAATATGAGCCAAGGCCCTTTTTCAGATGCGACCCGGGACCATAATGAAAGCTACAGTCAAAAATGTAACACACAACACATAGAACAATGTAATATAATCATACAATACAATAATTACATATAAATAATGGCCTAATAACAATTACATATCACTAGACTTAAATAATATTGTGTCACTGATGCTTTAAAAGCATTAACTCCATCAATATGTTATAAAGTGCATGGAATCTTGTTCCAAACTACAGCAGCATAATTAGGGAATGCCAGTTCACCTAACATAGATTTTGTATTTGTCATTTTTAACATAACAGAGGCATTTGATTGTAAATCTCTGCTTGATATTTTAGCAGATAACAATGAAGACAAAGGAGAAGCTACTCCCAAACAAAGAGTGCTATGAACCAAACAACTCAGACTATATTGAGAATATAAAGAAGGGGGAAGCCAAGATGTTGCCATATATAGATCACAATAATCTGTTCTATATGGCAACTTTAATGCAAACCTGCATATAAGCATAAAATGTTGTCAACAATGAAACATCAGATTTAGCCAAATTTGCAAATAAAAAATAATTATAATTCAAAATTGACAACAGCACACCTTGACTTATTGCAAATCTGGCCTCCTTAGTTAATAAAGCACGTAACTTAAACAAAGCCCCCAATCTTTAACATTTCTGCAGATATTTTTCACGTGTAAAGAATAACACAAATAAGGGTCCAGGATTAATCCTAAGTACCTAAATTGGAAAACCTGCTCCAAAACAACACCCTCACTACTAACAATCTGTAAAGGATTGCATTTTTTTAATCTAAACTTTGATCCAAAAGTCTTCTTTGTATTTAAGAGAAGGTGATGGTTAATCAACCACATATCCAATGCTTGAAAACTATGAGTGAGATTCTGCTGTATTTCAGCCTCTGATGGTGAGCTGATATAAAGAATAATATCATCTGCATACACCAAAACCTCAGTAAATGCCAAAAGATTATCTACAAATACAGAAAAAAGCAGGGGCCCCAGAATAGAACCCTGGGGTACCCCTACCTTCATCATTTGACTCCCAGATAGGACTCCCTGGTAACTGACTTGTAATAGATGTTCAGTTAAATAACTACTGAACCATTACAATGGGGAGTTCCCGACTCTGAGGTCCTCCAACCCCCAGAGCAACAGGCAATGGTCAACCAAGTCAAAAGCCTTGGACAGATCCACAAACACAGCTCCAACAATCTTACCACCATCCAAAGCTCTGCTAACATATTCTGTGAATCTGGCCAAGGCTGTACCTGTACTATGATGTTTGTGAAAACCATGCTGCGCCGGGGATCAGAGACCTGTGGAGTCCAAGAACTCCACCATTTGATGATTCACAATTTTTTCAAGCAATTTTCTCAAGATAGGTAAAAGAGAAATAGGACAATAAATATCCAACTCATTTACTGATCCTCCCTTATAAACAGGTTTTATAATTGTATTTTTCCATGAAGAAGGAAATTCACCCATAATTAATGATAAATTGAAAATTTTGGTTAGGATTAGGGGAACATATATATACTCAGCTACAAGTCTTGGAAATCTTATTTCTAACTCACCGAGGCCAGTACTTTTATTTAGACCTCACTAGGCTAACTTGCCTAAAATAAAAAAGAAAAGAATGTACTTGACTATATGCATGGCCCCGAGAATATGAAGAAAAAGGACTCCTAATACAAGCAGAAAAATCAATGAATTTTTTCAAAAAAGCTCTGGCAATAATAGATGGATCAGACATAAAAGTTCCCATTAATATTCATCTGTTTTGAAATTGCTACAGCACCAACCTTAGGGGCAGTTAACTCCTTAATTGCAGACCAAAATTGCCTAACATTCTGCAGATTATCCTGCTGTTTCTTTAAATAAAATTCAGACTTAAACAGTCTATCCTTAGCCTTACATAAATTACGAAAACGCCAGTAATAATTGAAATTAGAATCTGTCATTTGCTTTTTATAATGCCTCCAAGCAGAATCTCTCTCTTTTGCGTAAATAAATCTGTAGTTAACCATTTATTTGTTGTACCTCTAACCCTACGAATTTTTAAAGCAAAAAATGTATTCTGTACATCAGTCAAAGTTCTGTTAAAATAATCCACGGCACAATTTACTTCAGGGATTGCATCTAAATAGATCCAATCTATGTTACTTAAGTCTTCAGCCAAATCCTCTGTAATTATTGATGGAAATTTCCTATACGATATAAACCTAGAAGGAGGTTCTGATGTATTACATCTCCATACACAAAAAACTGCAGGATGATAGCTTACAACATCAGGGAGTGTACCCACACCTATTATTTTTGAATTATTATTTGTAAGAATCCAATCAATAGTAGTGTGCTTACTACTTTTCATATTCATTCTAGTGAAGGTAGAAACTACCTGCACAAGACCTGCATTAATTATAAGAGACGGGAAGGGGGCATGCTGACAGGGGGATTGGGCACCCCCATGTCAACTTTCGTAGGACTGTGAGAGGCGGATGGCGACAGCTGCTGCCAAGTTTATTGAAATGTAACACCAAGCAAGGCATGCCCTCATTGCAGCAGTGAAATAGTTTTAAGTTGGTGGCACGCTTCTGAGCTGCTGTCATAGGCATCATGCTCATTTATTGGTGCCACAGAGACAAGCCCCCAAAAGCAGTGGCAGCATTGGCCACAACATGACCTCACCTCCACAACCTGCTTCTCCAGCAAGCTGTCACAACGTGTTTCTTGCACGTGCATGCACGCAAACATAAAAAAACAGCAGATATTTGGAGACATCACTGGAGTGCACATCATAGTAGGTGATGTGATCATACCTGTCAGAGATGACAGCAATCATGTTATGATATTACGCCAGGTTGCAGACAGAGCATGGTCTGAGAACATCAGATTCAACAAAGATAAAATGCACTTTAAAGTTAGTCACGTAAACTACATGGGTAACGTTGTGACTGCAGAAGGACTGAGACCAGATGATTCAAAGATACAGGTGTCTATGCATATGTTGAAACCAAAGTGCAAGCAAGATTTTCAGCATCTTCTTGGTATGGTGAAGTACCTCTCTCAGTGCCTGCCAAAACAGTCTGGTATCATGGCTCCTCTCAGAGCTCTGCTAAAGTAGGATGTAACATGACAGTGGCACCCTGAACATGACAAAGCCTTGAGACAGCTCAGGGGTATTCTCAGCTCAAGACAAATCTTCATATTTCATGATGTAGAAGTTTGTTACAATTCAGCTGGATGCATCACATTTTGGACTGGGTGCCTGCCTGATGCAGGATGGTCAGCCAATTGCATATGCATTCAGACCCCTTACATCAGTCAAATGAAACTATGCTTAAATAGAAAAAGAGCTACTGTCAGTTGTTTTTGCATGCAACAAGTTTTATCAATATATGAGGAGCTACCAGCTAGGGGGGGATTCAACTAGCCATGATGGAGGAGGAGGAGGAGAAGAAGAATCTGGGGGTGATCATAACAGGCACAATGAATAACTCAGCACAGCTCAGCTCAGTTCAGTGTAGAAAGGCAGCTTCAAAGGCCAACAGGATGCTGGGTTGTATTGCCAGGGGCATATCCTCCAGGAGGAGAAAGGTGATCCTGCCACTGTATAGGTCACTGGTTAGACCACACCCAAGTACTGCGTGCAGTTCTGGCAGCCATGCCCGAAGAAGGGCATTAGGTTACTGGAGGGGAGTGCGGCACAGGGCAATGAAGATGATCCAGGGGCTAGGGTACATACACTACGAGAGCAGACTGAGGGAGTAGAACATGTATTCCCAGGAGGAGAGGAGGGATGGGAGGACATGATTGAAACCTTCAGATACATGAAAGGAATAAGTAAGACAGGTACAGAGGAGCTTCCCAAATTAAAGGGGGGAGGGACACTCGAGGGCATGATCTGAGATTAGAAGGGGCAAGGTTTAGGAGGGAAATGAGAAAGCACTTTTTTAAGGAGAAGGTGGTGTCTGGGTGGAATGCAAAGGAAGTGGTATCCTGTAGAAAAGTGGTCTGCTTCAAAAGGGGATGGTACAGAGTAAGGGGGATGGTCAAGGGTGGGGGAGGGGAAGGCAAGGAGGGGCAGCTACAGTATAAGGTCTGCTAGCTGCATCATTGAGCAGACTTGATAGACCACAAGGCCTTTATCTGCTGGCAATTTCATATGTTCTTATGTTCGTATGTGTGTGTATCATATAGATACACACACACACACACACACACGGCAAAGAGGTGGAAGTACACACAGATCACAAGCCTCTAGAGGTAAAGACGCCACTGTGTAAGGCACCCCCCCAGCTGCAACGCATGATGATGATGCTTCAGTGTTACCACCGGCACATTAAACATGTACCAGAAAAATACACATACATAGCAGACACATTATCCATAGCATTGGCAGAAACAGCTACAGGGAAACTCAAGGGATAATACAACTGAAGACAAAGAGGTGATAATACATCTCATTGTGGAAATTATCCCAGCGAGTGACAAGAAACAGGAAGAGATAAGAACAACCACAGCAACCAACTTGACCTTGCATATAAATTTCCTATCGGCTGGTGTACCATATTCTCCAGCCCAGTTACTAATGAGCAGGATGTTGCTCTCCAAGACTCCTATGACCCACAATCTGGTCACGGTAGTCTTATATACTGATCAGTTGAAGAAATGTCAGTCATAGTTCAAAAATATGACCAGGCTGCTAGACCACTTCCTACAATCAGTAGAGGAGATACAGTCAGAATCAAATGTGGATGCATGTTAGAGCCTGCCATAGTAACCAGAACCACACCTCATCCATGGTCATAGCTTGTGACTCATGCAGAAGGATGGCAGTACCAAAGAAATCACTGGCATCTGTCGAAGACTGATGAACCACCTCTTATCATTGTGATGATCTGTTTGGCCCAACATCACATGTTCAGAAACTGGATAGAGGCATGATCCTACCGTTCATTTGTCTGGCATCACATGTGATCAACAAGCTGCTGAATGTGTTACCACAGAGGAAAGCAACACCAGCAAGGTAACATCTAGGGGGAGGCAGTGAGGGAGGTGAGAACGCCCTCCAGATAGAAGGACTATGTGTTATGAGCTGGTAGTAAAAGTCATGCTCCAGCAGAGGACCATGTTCTAGCAGCCTCCGGTCCCTACACTGACTAGTTATGCCTTGGACTCTTGGTGCCAGTAAAATTATTGAATATTGTATTTCAGCACAAGTATGTAGAATGAACAGTTACTGTTTAAAACCTAATTCATGTTAATTTATTTCCATATTCTCTATTTGACTGCATTATAGACAGCTGAGTGTGATGATGGATGAAGCATTCGGAGCAAAGAAAGTCTTAAATAGGCCAGGGATAGTTAAGCTCCAGTGATGGGTGTTTCCTTACTGGTTACATTTTAAGTGGTATAGTTTCCTTTCTTTTTTTTTTTTTGTTAAAAAGGAAGATGTAACAGAAAGTAGTTGATTACATTGTGCATGTATTTATGTATGTACATTAATGCCTTACTGAACCCCAGGGTTCTATACTTGGCCCTGTCCTCTTTTCACTTTTTATCAATAACCTTCCATCTGCTCCAACTCATACATAAACATGTATGCTGATGATACTGTCCTTTTCCTGACAGGTCCCACCCCCTCTGATGTCCTGCCCTTCCCTGCAGAGTGACTTCCATGCGGTGTTAAACTGATTTCAAGCACATTAAGTTAAAGTAAACATAAAAAAAAATGGTGTCTATGACTTTTGGTACCAGACAAAGGCTGGTCAGTCTCCCATCCCCCCTTGTGTTCACCACCCTGGATGGCACCCCCATGACATGCTACCATCCTAAAAATATCTTGGGGTATGGCTTGACCCTTCCCTCAATTTCTCGGTCTACATCGATGCCATGCACTCAAAGTTCCACCCCAAGCCTGGCATTTTATATGGAAATAAGGATTGTCTCTCCCTTCTGGTTCACTACAACTTGCTCACAAAATGTATTCCACCAGTATTTGGCAATGCCGATATTGTCTATGGTTCTGCTCCCACCACTCTTCTTGCTTGGCTCGACACCCTTTTTAATGCCTTGTGTCCAATTTGCCTCTATCTCCTCCTTTTGTAAACACCACTGTGTACTCTACTTCTCCCTCTCTCCCTCCCCTCCCTTCAAGACAGGCATCTTGCCCATAGCATTGCCTTCACCTCTAAATTCTGGTTCAGTTCTCTCCCATCCTACCTATCCTCTCTCTTCTCCCCAGCTACTTCTAGCCCTTACCCCCTGCACTCCTTTGCCTCCGGCACCTTCGCCGTCCCCCATCCTCTCACCTCACCAGGCCAGCAGGCTTTTTCTTTCTGCCGCTGTTCCCTCTGGAATCAACTGCCCCTCTGTTCGTCTTACCCCATTGCTCACCATCCTCAAGCATCTTCTTAAACCCTCTCTTTCTCCAAATTGCTACTGCCTCTAATCCTCAACTCTCTTCCTTCCTCTGTGCCCCCCTACCTCGCCATCACTGGCTCCTTTTCCTCTTGTCCCTGACTTCCTCTACTCCTGCTAGCCCACCCTGCCCTATTAGTTTCTATTACTCTTGTTTTTCCCCATTTGATGGTACTTTATTATTTGGTATTTTTACTCACTGCTGTTTATTATTTGGTATTTTTACTCACTGCTGTGTGTTTCATAGGTTTCATAGGTGTTTTCAAGCCCAAGGATAGAATACTACCCTGTAAGGCTTGCCATCCCAATTTTAATATGAACATTTTTTATTGCCAAAGTGAATGTCAATCCCATTCTTGAATTGATTCATGGTGGAGCAATTGACAAGTTCTACTGGTAATGCGTTCCAGACTCCAACTACTCTACAACTATACCAATGCTTCCTAAAATTATGTTCCCATGTATGTTGGAGGAATTGTTTCTCATGTTTTCTTGTACTTAATCTACCAGTGTTTTTTATGAGTCCCAATTCCTCCATTAAATTTACATCATTCATATTCTTATATAAAAAACATAAATCGCCCCTTAATCTGCGATAATGTAAAGAATAAAGATTGACTAACTAATCTATCGTGATAGCTTTTGTTCGATAATCCTTTTATCTGCTTTGTTAACTTCCTCTGAACCCTTTCTATTGATAGGATATCTTCCCTGTTTTGAGGAGACCAAACCTGGGCACAATACTCCAAGTGTGGTCTCACCAAAGCACTGTAGAGAGGGATCAATACTTTCCTAGCTCTACTTGCTATGTGTTTAAATATACAATTTAGGCTTTGAATTGCCTTCCTAAGTTGTATCCTACAATGTGATCTGAATTTCATATCATTAGTAACCATAATTCCCAAATCCCTTTCCTCATTTACTACCCCCAAAATTGTATCATCCAAAAGATATACTTCTTTCTGATTATGCTTTCCGAAGTGCATAACCTTACATTTAGTTTTATTTAACACTAACTTATTTGAGGCAGTCCATTCATATATTAAATTCGAAGCAAGTTGTAGGGTAGCTTTTTGTTCAGCAGCATTAACAAGTAAGCCCAGTCTACAGTCATCAGCAAACTTATACATCCAAATATTCTTATTACTATTTTTTAATGAGGCAATGTATATATTAAATAAACTAGGGCCCAACACTGAACCCTGTGGAACACCACTAGTAATAGGAACCCAAGCAGAATATTCCCCGTTAATGACTACTCTCTGTCTTCTATCTAGTAGCCAATTTGAGACCCATTTACAGATATTACTAGACAATTTAATAACTTCCAGAACTGCCAGTAATTCCTTATGAGGAAGTTTATCAAGTGCTTTAGCGAAGTCCAGAAAAACCACGTCCACCGAATTTCCCACATCCATCTCCCTACTCACTTTCTCGTAGAAGGCCAATAGATTAGTTTGGCGTGATCTACTTTTAGTGAATCCATGTTGAATGGGATCAATTAGATCACATCTCTCCAGATGTTCTAATAGAGTATCTTTAATTAATCCCTCCATTAATTTTCCCAATATAGAGATCAGACTAATAGGTCTAAATTTTTCAGGCAAAGTTCTGGGTCCTTTTTTATGGATAGGCACAATGTTAGCTAGTTTCCAATCATTTGGAACCATTCCCGTATCGATGGATGCCTGAAAAATATAAGTAATTGGTTGTACTAACTCATCTGCCATCTCCTTCAAAATCCTAGGGTGCATTCCATCCGGACCAGGGGATTTATTAGCATCAAGACAAGCTAATTGCTTGTATATTATGTTAGGATTTAATATGATTGAATCAGGTACAATAGGTCTACCAATAGCGTATGAATCTACATCATTTGTATTGTATACTGAACAAAAATAATTGTTCTGGATATCGGCCATTTGTAAGTTAGTGGAAGTAGGTCCTAATTCGGTAGTAAAGGGCCCTATGCTACCTGGGGACTTCCTCTGTTTATTAATATACAAGAAAAAGGATTTTTTGTTATTCAATACCTTATCCGCAAGATTTAATTCACACTGGGCTTTCGCTTTCCTAATAGTCACCTTAACTTCCTTAAGACATTCTTTATATTCAGTCAATATTTTAACTGATTTAGATAATTTTAATTTTTTATATAATCTATGTTTCTTATTGATTAATTTTGTAATTGTAGGTGAAAGCCAGGCAGGCTTTATAGTCCTGGTACTATGATATTTGTTAATAACAGGAACATACTCAGTGGTTAGATTTAATAGTTTAGTTTTTAAAGATTCCCACAAGTATTGTACAGACTTATTAATAAGATTAGATTCCCAGTCCCAACAACTTAATTTAGTTTTCATTTTATGGAATTCGCTTCCGAAAATTTTAACATAGTAGTTGTTCCATTAGGTTTGGACTGTTATGCTTTCTAATATTAAATAGGACAGAGCAGTGATCACTGTTTCCCAAAGGGGTCCCAACTTCAACTGAATTGATTATGTCTCCCATATTGGTAAAAATTAAATCTAGAGTATTATTGCCCCTAGTAGTGTCAAGGACCAATTGTTTTAATCCCACATGATCCATAGCATCAATAAACTGTCTCTCAAGAGGAGATGTACCTAATCCTTTACCCCAGTCAATATTGGGTAAATTAAAATCCCCAGTTATTATCAGCCTATTGGTGGGGTCAAGATCTCCAAATAAATCCAATAAGGTCTTATCATTTTCTCGTGACATAGAGGGGGGACTATACAAAAGTCCAAGAATAATTTTGGGGCTATTTATGGGAAGCAATTTAACCCATAGAAGCTCTAATGGGCCAATATCCCATTTAATATCTTCCGAAGCAATATCTTCAAGAATATATATACTGCCAATCCTCCTCCCTTTCTGAACTTCCTACAATACGAATATAATTTATACCCCTGGATTTCTTTTTCCCAAGAGTCATTTTCATTCCACCACGTTTCCGTAATTAAGGCAATATGAATTTGATTTTTGTGCAGTATAATGTTAAGCTCGTCATATTTATTCTGTAAACTACGGGCATTAAGGAGAATTGCATTCCATCCCAAGGCATTAAATTGAGGAAATAAGGATCCATTTAAGCTGTTATTAACAGTCCCACCCCCACTTGCCAGTTTAAATGGAACTTGATTACCTCCAAAAAAATTTTACCCATAATCCTTACACCTGCCCGATTTAAATGGATACCATCATTTCTATATAAAAATATACTGTTAAAGGTTCTTGCATTATCCATAAAACCAATCCCTTCATCGAGACAAAACTGTCTAAGTTTGCTGTTGAGTATAGTTATTAGACTATTTCTATAGGAATTTTGACCCTGCCTAGGTAGTAAGCCAGATATAATTATTTCCTCTCCATAATTTCTCACTGAATCAACAATGTACTTATAATCCTTTTGCATAAAAAACAATTTGTTTTCCCCACATCATTTGCCCCCACATGTAAGATAACCAGGGGAGTAACTGTGTTTTCAAACAGTCCGTGCAAAAGTCCCACAATGTCATGTAATTTAGCTCCAGATAAAGAGATAACTGTAGTATGTTCATTATGACCAAAACATACTTGTATATCTATACCTTTAATAATTGAATCACCAATAATCAGAATATCCCTTTCTGTGGGTTTGAGTAATCTTTGTTCCTTTGATCTATCAATACCACTGGGACTATTTGGTTTGATTTCAGTTTTCATGTCAGATGTTCTAGAGGGGTTATATGTTTGTTCCTGTATATTGTGTACCATAGGTGCATTCACTAACAAGTGAGAGGGATTAGGTACTTCGCAATTGGTTAATACTTCCAACTGAGAGATACCTTTACAAGTTTGCAGTCTTAATTCTAACTCTTGCACCTGCTTTACTAAGGCAGCATTTTTATTACATTTGTCACATGTGAATTCAAGGTTTGAAACTTCTTCCAGAAACATAAAGCATTCCCAACATGTTTTCCTATCTTTTAATTTTTTCTGTCTAGTATGAACCATGGCTTTAAGTTATACTTACTCACCAGCAAATATTTCTATTTGCCACTTTGTTTAGTAGCAAAACTATCTGTTGATTATTTGAAATGCCAATCCCAATGCTTACCAGTGTTCCAGCGGACACAGCAGACATGCGACGCATGTAGATCGCTACTTCCCATTCGCCGGTATGGAGACTAAGGGGAGAGACCGGAAATACCTCCGTGTCTCTCGTGTCAGGACGGCTAAAACACTCAGACTAGCCACAGAGTGCTTTATGGCAGTATGAATCTCCACATGTAAGTTTAAAAGTAGATTAAACAAAATAAAACAGAAACGGCAGTTTGTAGTCCCTATTACAAGTCCAAGAACTACAAGCTCTCTTCCTGTTTCCGGTTAGGTCCCAGGGCTCCAAACTCTAAAATTATAATGTAAAGCCTACTAGGGGCTTAATTTCTTTAAAAGTTCACACTGCACTTTCAGTTAGTACATTCAGCTCCAAAAGGTATATCATTAGCGCTCCGCTCGCCGGTACCGTGAGATTTAAGGGGGGAAAGACCGGAAATAACCTCCGTGACTCTCGTGTCAGAAATTTGTTAGAAACACCTCAGACTAGCCACAGAGTGCCTTTATGGCAGTATGAATCTCCACATGTAAGTTTAAAAGTAGATTAAACAAAAATAAAACAGAAACGGGCAGTTTGTAGTTCCTATTACAAGTCCAAGAACTACAAGCTCTCTTCCTGTTTCCAGTTAGGTCCCAGGGCTCCAAACTCTAAAATTATAACGTAAAGCCTACTAGGGGCTTAATTTCTTTAAAAGTTCACACTGCACTTTCAATTAGTACATTCAGCTCCAAAAGGTATATCACTAGCGCTCCGCTCGCCGGTGGCGTGAGATTTAAGGGGAGAGAGACCGGAAATAGCCTCCATGACTCTCGTGTAAGAAATTTGTTAAAAACACCTCAGATTAGCCACAGAGTGCCTTTATGGCAGTATGAATCTCCACATGTAAGTTTAAAAGTATATTAAACAAAAATAAAACAGAAACGGGCAGTTTGTAGTTCCTATTACAAGTCCAAGAACTACAAGCTCTCTTCCTGTTTCTGGTTAGGTCCCAGGGCTCCAAACTCTAAAATTATAACGTAAAGCCTACTAGGGGCTTAATTTCTTTAAAAGTTCACACTGCACTTTCAATTAGTACATTCAGCTCCATAAGGTATATCATTTGGTATTTTTACTCACTGCTATTTGTTATTTGGTATTTTTACTCACTGCTGTTTATTATTTGCTATTTTTACTTACAGCAAGAAGAGTGGTGGGAGCAGAACCATAGACAACAGGGAGGGTACCTAGAAATTGGCGAGAGGCACATGTGGTGCCAATCCATAAGGGGGGCCGAGGGAAGTACCAAGTAACTATAGACCAATCAGTTTGACCTCAGTGGTGGGAAAATTAATGGAGAGTATAATAAAGGAACGATTGGGGTGTACTTGGAGGAGGTGGGAGGTCTGGGTGGTCAGAAACATGGGTTTGTGCCAGGTAGATCATGTCAAACTAATCTTGTGGAGTTCTACGAATGGGTAACACCAGAACTGGACAGGGGAAAGCCTGTGGATGTATTATTCTTGGACTTCAGCAAGACGTTTGACTCTGTCCTCCACAATGGTCTGGTGGAGAAACTGATGGGGTTGGGAGTAGGCCCTTTGATGGTCAGATGGATTGAAAACTGGCTAGCTAGATTCACCCAGAGAGTAGTGGTCTGTGGGGAGCTCTAGAACCTTAGAGATGTTGGTAGTGGGGTGCCACAGGGTTTGGTCCTGGGTCTGATCCTGTTTAATGTATACATATTGGACATCAGGGAGAGTATAGGGTGTGAAATGAGTCTCTTTACTGATGACTCCAAGATGGGAGCAGTAGTTGAGGGAGAAGAGGGGAGGTTGGCCCTGCAAGGGGACCTGGACACCCTGGAAAGCTGGACTCACACATGGAAATTAAATTTCAATATCACCAAGTGCAAGGTGTTACATCTTGGGTGGGGAAACCCTAAACACAGGTACACCCTGGGAGGGGAGACGCTGGTGGCCTCAATAAGGGAAAAAGACCTAGAGGTTATGGTGGATGCATGTATAGATAACTCTGAGCAGTGCAGGAGAGTGGCTAGCAAGGCAAACAGGATGTTGGGATGCATCGTAAGGGGGGTCACCTCTAGGAGCAAGGAAGTGATTCTGCCGCTGTACAATGGACTGATTAGACCACACCTTGAGTGCTGTGTACAGTACTGGAGACCACACTTGAAGATGGACATACAGCTCCTGGAGAGGGTACAGAGGAGGGCAACTAAGATGATATGAGGGCTAGGGGATTTGATGTATGAGGACAGACTTGAGGAGCTCTGCCTGTTTTCATTGGGAGGGGGGAGAGGAGAGACAGGAGGGACATGATTGAGGTCTTCAAGTACCTCAAGGGAATAAATAGGATAAACATGGAGGGGATCTTTAGACTAAAGCAGGGAGGTATCACCAGAGGGCATGGTTTGAAGTTGGAAGGTGGAAGGGTGAGGGGGGAAGAGGAGGAGGTTTTTCACTGAGAGGGTGGTGGACCCTTGGAATGCACTGCCTGGTGAGCTGGTTCAGAGATCCACAGTGGAGGGCTTCAAGAGAGGGTGGGACTAACATAGAAAGTGGATGTATTAGATGATGGCCTGTCCCAGGGGGGTGGGGATGGATGATAGAGGTTTCTGGAACACAAGGGGGGGGAGGGCCTCGGCACCTAACTAGGGATCTGAGGTTCGAGCAGACTCGATAGACTGTAAGGCCTAATCTGCTGGCAAATAGTATGTTAGTATGTTATTTGGTATCTTTTACTCACTGCTATTTGTTACTTGGGATTTTTACTCACTGCTGTTTCTTATTTGGTATTTTTACTCACTGCTATTTATTATTTGGTAGTTTTACTCACTGCTGTTTCTTATTTGGAATTTTTACTCACTGCTATTTGTTATTTGGTAGTTTTACTCACTGCTGTTTCTTATTTGGTATTTTTACTCATTGCTGTTTATTATTTGGAATTTTTATTCACTGATGTGTGTTATTTGGTATTTTTACTCACAGCTATTTCTTATTTGGTATTTTTACTCACTGCTATTTGTAATTTGTACTCACTGCTATTTCTTATTTGTTCCAGGTCTTTTCCCCACAAGAAGGAGGCCACACCCAGTATTGCTTCTGCTGCTCAGTCGGCATACCTTTTATTACATTTCTGATAATTATCTATATATATATATATATTCTTCAATGCTGAGTTCCTTATTTTATTCACATTCTTACATCTCATTTCTTTTATTTCATCTTACACTTTTTAATCAGTTTCAACCATCTTTTCCATAATAGCCATTCACTGTGTTTTCTAATGTCCTTTCTTTCACCCCCTAGTGTAGAATCCGAGGGGGTCTTCTTTTTTTTTTCCTCACCCCCAGGTGTAAACCTGAGAGTCAGTTTTTCCTTCTGGGGCAGGTCAATTTTCTGTCTCCCCATTTTCCACTTACCATGGTACCCCTTTACCTCCTTCTGTTCCACTTTTTGTTTAAACCCTTCCTCCCCTTCCTTCCCTGGGAAGTATTAACCTCCCTTTTTCCACTAGCCTGCCTTCAGGCTGCATTGGACAGCGGGCTTACCCCCTTATTGTTTCAACCATAGGTCGATACCCCTTCTCAGCTCTGTAATAAAAATGTGGTTGCCCACAGTGGACAAGAGGACCCCATCTGACCTGTAGAGGCCATAGATGTTTTCCACGATTTCTTCATGCCTCAAGCTCCTCTCCCTATAATTCAAAAAACATTTTTCAACCCTCCGATTCATACACTTTCTGGCCCGTTCTATAGCATTCTGCCTTATGGCATGCCTTCACACCCTCCTGGGCACCATTCTGGACCACATTACTGTGACCCTGGGCCATCATTCCCTTATTATTCTTAAATCCTCCTGTTATTGCAAATGTCCAACCATGACCTGGTCCCCAGATTGTTGCCCCCTAGATGCACGATGCTGAGCTTCGCTCCGGATTGGTTGTCCGCATTTCATCCAGTAGTGGCAGATGTTGTCCCCATCGCAGTCCTTGAATTCCTTTCCACACAATTGTTACTGAACGGTGATTGGAGCCCATCTGTTTGCCACCAGACTTCTGCACCGCCTCCCTTTCTGCCCAATAAACTTAAGAATGCCCCACGATCCTAATTTGTTTCCTGCAGCTAACACATAAATTGACAAAGATGAGGCCTTTTGCTTTCTAATTCCCCCCTTACCCCCAGATCACTCCTCCCCCACCCCTCCTTTATACCCTCTTCTCCTGCGGGAAGAATCCATTAATGCATGGGATTTCATACATATTTCTTATAACAACTTGATGTCCACTGTCCTAAGGCCTTGAAGCCTTCCTCTTGCACCCCTTGAGATGCTGCCTCTGTCACTGCCCTGATCCAAAATGAATGGGATGAATACCCCTTGGGGTCTTCCCCCAACATCTTCATACCCTTTTTAAGTACCCCTGACACGTGACTCCCTTTTAACCCTTTTCCATCTGCATGTATGAAGAACAGACCATGGTTTTTCAGCCTAATTACCATGAACTCCTTCATCCACCGGCATGGACAAATCCTGGCCAGGGCATGCCCCTTCATTGAGACCCAGCACCCCTTACCCATCTGGTCCATCTTTGATTGTGTTAAACAAATCTGGAGCGTCTCACCCTCCCATTGGATTTCCTAATCCTGTAGCCCCTCCCTTGGGTCACTTTCTCTGGCCCCACCTTTTCGCCTACTCAAAATGCCCCAATGTCCATTACTGCAAACAAGGCTTTAAACAGCACCACTTCATACTCGGAATAACAGACCCATGTCAGTGCATCCATTAGTTTTCCCAGTAGCCATCCTGATATGGGTTGTCTCCTATCTGGCTCCCTACCTTTTACTCTCTGTCACCCCATCATTATCCTTTTTATTAGTATACCCCTGCTGGGATCCTCCCAACCTTTAATCACACTCACCCATCCTATTGCTGACAGATGGACTCCCATGGTGGCATGCACCATCCCTTCTTGCCACCTGTCTACCACAAACTTCCTCACCTGCTCCTGCATCACAGCCCCATGCACCTCCATAGCGTGTTGTGCTCTGAAAGCCGGGAGTGTTCTCAATGAGCTCTTGTAGGCTTTTAAAGTGCAGTCAGCCCAGGCGTTGTGAAAGAGAAACTCTGCTCCTTCCAACCAACCTCCCACAGCTCCTCTGGTGTCTTCTCCCTGCTGAAGCCACCCTGGGTACCATAGCCTGGAACCTGTCTAACTGTAGACGGGAGAGGCTGTCAGCTATTGTGTTTTGCATCCACGCAATGTGTCTGGCTCTGAAGCTCATATTGAGCCTCAGACCCTGTAACACCAACTGCCTTAAGATTCTCAGTACCGTCTGTGACTTTGTACCTCTGTTGTTTAATACATCCACCACCGCCTTGTTGTCACACCAAAATGTGACTTGGTGGTTCTCCAACCAATCCCCCCACAGCTTTGTAACCACTCATATGAGGAATATCTCCAGGAATGTGATGTCCTTCGTGAGTCCCCTCGTTACCCACTCTTCAGGCCATGGTTCAGAAAACCATCTGCTTTTAAAGTAGGCTCCTACTGCGGCCCCCTGGATGCATCTGTGTACAGCTCCATATCAATATTAAACAACCAGGTTTCTTGCCAAATAACTATCCCATTATATGTGTGGTCTTGTTGCCCCTGACATTGCCTTAGTCAGGTGCTGTGTAAATGTGCGTCCTGGCCCAATTGCCCTACAAGCAAAGTTCAGATGCCCTTGCACCTATTGTACCTTAGTAGATTCACCCTTTTCTTTTGGCATACCTCCTTCAATAGTTCTCTGAGGTTCTGCACTTTCTGTGCTGGAAGCCTAAATAGCTCCTCCTCCATATCAATGTTTATCCCTAATAATTTCAAACACCTGCTTGGGCCTTCCATCTTTTCTTTTGCCAATGGCAACCCCAGCTCTCCACACACCTCCTTGAAATCCTTCAGCATGACCTGTACTTCTGCGCTTCCTTCTCCTATGAATAAGAAGTCATCCAAATAATGCACCACTGTGTCATGGCTATACATTCTTTTAAACACCCATTGCAACCAAGTACTAAACATCTCGAATGTCGCACAAGCTATGGAGCCACCCATAGGCATGGCTTTATCAAAATACCCCCCCCCCCCCGATCTGGAAGCCCAGCAAATCCCAATCCTCCCTCCATACTGGTAATAGCTGAAAGGCTGATTCAATGTCCATTATTGCTAACCATGCTTCCTTCTGAGTCCTGCTGATTTCTATGACATCCTCAAGGGTCCCATAGGACACCTTGTTATCCTCTTCGGCAATAAGGTCATTGTCTGATCCATTTTCCGGGTAAGACAGGTGATGTATCACCCGATATTCTCTGGCCTGCTTCTTAGGCACTAAACTCAGTAGTGACACCCTTAGGCATGCAAATGGGGGTTCTTGAAACAGCCCTTCTACTCTGCCCACATCCTTCTCCTTTTTAATCTTTGCCTTCAACATCTCTTCCTTACCTTGCACTGACTTCAAATTCTTGACCTATATCCTTCTTCTATCCCCTGTATAATGTAAATTAACCCCCCCAAAAAAAACTACCACCAGCTCTCTTCCGGCTGCTGTGTCCAGGTACCCTGCCATCCATTGCTCCACTGCCATTCCCTTTATTGGAGTCCAGGCCAAGGGAAAGCTCCTTCCTCTTCCTTCTCTACTTTCCCCCTGATGTTAACCCCTCCACCCTGAATATCCCCTGCCTCTCCCTGCCTCATCCGTGTGCCCCTCTCTGTTACACTTGCCCCGAAGGAATACCCCCCCTTGTCCGCCACCAGCACTATCGTCTCCATACGTGCGGCATCTGGATGCTGGAGGGGCACCGCCACACTTGGAGCAAGAGCACCTGAATCTGCAGTGAGGGAACGAGCAGTGTGCCCGGTTGTACCCCAGCAACACTTTTGAAATCTATTCCCCCCTATTACCCATTCTCCATCAGCTCCCCTTGCCAGTGTCATGGTTTCCCACCATAAATCATTATGTCTGGAGTCCCATTTGCAATCTAACCCATAATAAGCCATCCACATTCTAAATTTTTCATCATACTGTAACCAGTTCATCCCCCCATCATTTTATAGGCGTTCCTTATAATTAGGGAATAAGCCAACAGCGGGATCCCTAACTCGGGCCTTTTCTCCTGCCCAATGGCACTGTAGTAGATGAAACCTAGTGACCAGGCTTCCCAAGCCCTTCCCCTGTAATTTGTCCCTTTTTGCTCCTCCCTCCTTTTTAACCAATACTACCGCTGCTGCCAGTTCTTGTTTCCCGGAAGTTTCCTTTTCTTCATATAGCTCCGCTGTCTTTTTAGCCACTAGGGCAAATACATCCATGAACTCCCCCTACCATGTGTTTTCCTTCATTGCCATTGTCACATGGTCCCCAATCTGCACTCCTCCCCTGTCCCTCCGCATTGTTCTTCCATTTCCATTTGTTTCTCATCAGGCTTCTCCACCTCCTTGTCACGCTTCCCTAATTCACCGAGCACTTTCTGTAACCTCTGAATCCCATCTTCAACAACAATTGCTCCATATATTCTTTCATGCTACTTTCCAAAGTTAACTCCGTACCTTTTCCAGTGTTCTGGGCCCCGGATGGTCCTGGTATAGCGCAAGGTATAGTAGTGGTGTTCGGCTCCATCCACTGTGGCTGAGTCGGTGGAGGTGCCTGTGGGATAGGATCAGGCTTGGGAACTGAGGCAGGTCCTGTTGGTTGCGCCTGCAATGCAGGTGGGGGCACTAGAGGAGAGAAAAGGTAAAGGTCTTGGCTCCGGCCCTGGTGATGGGCTCGGATCCAGCATGGGACAAGATAATGGGTCTAGGTCAGGAGACAACGGGTTCAGGTAAGGGAGAGGCTCAGGTCTTGGCTGGGGTTCTGGCTCCGGCCTGGGAGGTTCGGGTCTGGGAACCTTTAGGATAGGTGCCTGTGGGGATCCCCCATTTTGCGGTCCTTTTCTCTCCCCCCCCCCCATATCATCCACCACGTCCAACACCCGGTGGGCCCTGTCCACCAGATCCATAATCACCCTCATAGTGTCTGCCTTCAGCGCTCTCAATCCTCTGGTATCCATACTGTGGAACTTTAAAAGAAACAACATTATTGTCCACTGGTAGCCTCCCTTCCTGTTTTATTTATTTATTTATTTTTTTAAAAGCTAGGAGATGCTCTCCTGGAGGGTCTTTCCCTCCTTGCTCATAATAGCTCCATTGAAAAGGCACTCAAAATCGTCCCCTTAATTGCCAATGTACGTGTTCCTTATACCGCCCCTTGTAGCCTGAGCCATGGCAGGTAGGACTCTTAATTTCAAATCCACCTTTTATGGCTTTTTTTTTAATCAACCCTGTTTTATTCTCCCTTAGTAGGATAGTCCCCAAATGTTCTAACCACATTCTTATGCGTGCCCACATCCCCGCTAGTGCCCCCTAGTGATTTCAGCACTGCATATCCCCGACTACCCTCCTGAGCAGCATCCTTTCTGTGCACCTAGCTGTAACAAAAACATAACACTATTGCCCTAATGGGCTTGTCCTTGCTTGTGCCCCACCATGCTCTCAACGCTGTGTGGTCTGATTTTTTTTTTTAAACGATTCTTCTGCATTACTGTGCACTCTGTGTCACCCAGTAGCAGGTCCCTTGCCCCTGTGTGACCTGCTATCCCCATGTCCCTTGTTGCTGCTACCCATTCCAGTTCCCTTTTGTTCTTCAAAGACCCCCACTGCTTATTCAAAATGGCAGCTGCCACCTGCGCGATTCAAAATGGCGGCCGCCACATGGCCTACAAGTTCCCCCTGCATTCTGGTCTTCTGCCTGCACTGGTGCAAGGTCCCGTTCCTTTTTTTTTGCATTGTGGAGAGGTTCCCCTGTTTTAAATGGCTCCTTACCCCCATCACGACCACACCATCGTCTCTCACCATCTGTACCCTCTCCCCCCCTCCACTGCATGGGTTCTATTCCAGCCTGTTATTTTGCCCAGCGGTAACTTGATTTCTCCTTTTGCCCAACCAAATCCCCACTGCGTGCTCAGCGAGCACTTTCAGTTCAACTTACGCTCTCCCTGCTCCCTTCGCTTATATTCTGCTGCCTTGCGCTCCTCCAAACAATCCCTGCACTGTTTTGACTCCTAAGCCCCAGTCTGCTGCCGTTCCCCATTCTCCCATCCTGTGCCAGCGAGCCGTTACTCCTCCATGAAATGCTAGCCTTAATACTCTGCAAAAAATGCCCCCATCCACGCTCCACTTAAATTTACAATCCACTTCTGCCTCTGTACAACTTGCCCACAGCTTCCCTCAGCCACCCATGAAAAAAGCACCCAAGGATGTAGACAGGCATACTCACTGTACACATTTGCGTACAGTTTTGCCGAGTGTCTGTCACAAACCATAAGCCTTTCTATTAACATTTTCATTCTAATCTGTAATATTTGGGTTAGTGTAAGCCACTGAGGAGTGTCTCTGTTTGAACTTCTGGTGTTTAGGAGACAGATACATGTATAACCTCTTTAGAGATTAGAGGAATCATCTGAGAACAATCTGACTTGTTTGGAAGGGGGTGCCATTTGGAAAGGATGTGTACATTTTTTAATGGGGGGGTGTAACTGTTGGAGACTGTGTACACAACGGAAATTGCTGGCTATACCCCTGAAAGCGCCACATGTTTCAATCTCCTTCCAGCCTGGCTCGTTGCAACTCTTGTTCTAACCACAAAACGCTACAGCCACTACAAACAAGTGATTCTTTCCTGCTCTTACCCGCGCATTTTTTTTAATGCTCGCATACTACCAATGAAAACAATCTTACAGCCCTCATTCTTTAAAATGCCTCTTCTCAGTGAATCAAAAAAACCCAACCTTCACCTTCAGAAGACAAGCACTTAATCCAGAGAGGGCCCCTACAAAAAGTGCTCGTCCAGTACCTGCAGCATAGCTTAGCTTGTGTCTCTCTCTTGCCTTCACATTCTTTTTTTTAATCTATTCCTCTGCTTACATTGGATCGTTTAAAATGGATTCCTTGTGCTTACCTTGTCCTGCTTCAGATATACTGCTACCTGTCCAAGGAACTCTCCGACTGATGTTCTGAACCAAATAAAATTATTTAATCCAGCAAAAAGTGAGACAGCTCCTCAGTGCAGCCCTTTTTAGGACTCCTGATGCCCCTCCCCTCCAGCTGCTGCTCTCTCTCTCTCTCTCTCCTTACCTTCCAATCTGTTTTCCCCCTTTTTACTAATCCCCTCCTTCCTTCTGATGACAAGCCAGTCTGGGGCCCCGCCCTTTTCTCCTGGGTCCTCCTCTTTTGGTGACCTCACTCTTCCGCCCATGCCCCTCCCCTTTCCCTCCTCCTTTTCTCCCCTTCCTCCTTCTTGGGTCCTTCTGGCCTGTAACAAAGGGGGCTGTCTTTTTATGACAACCCATCTTGGTATTTTTTACTCACTGCTGTTTATTATTTTGGTATTTTTACTCACTGCTGTTTATTATTTTGGTATTTTTGCTCACTGCTGTTTATTATTTAGTATTTTCACTCACTGCTGTTTATTATTTTGGCATTTATACTCACTGCTGTTTATTATTTAGTATTTATACTCACTTCTGTTTATTATTTAGTATTTTCACTCACTGCTGTTTATTATTTTGGTATATTTACTCACTGCTATTTATTATTTGATATTTTTTCTCACTGCTGTTTGTTATTTGGTATTTTTACTCAGTGATATTTGCTTATGTGCTGCTGCATTTGCGTGTGTTTTTTTGCATCTGCCTACTCCATAATTATACTCTGATGCTATTCCCTTGTCACTAAGCTGTATTTTGCACCTTAAATGTCATTTCCTGTTCTGTATGGCTATCCTTGTTGTTTGCATTTCTTCCGTGGGTCGCACCTAAAAATGAGCCTCAGTTCAGTGTGCCTTTCCCAGTTACCAAAATGTTAAATAAATAAATAAATTACTGCTGTAGTTATAATGCTACCTTGTGGTTCTCAGTGTGAACTGCATCTCTATGTCAGGTTGAGAGTGTTAACCAAGCAGAGTGGGTTTTATAGTAAAAGTGCATTCCTAGCTCTCTGATGTGTATGTGCTGATTTATGGATCCATTACACTTCTAGCTCCTCTGCATTGTTACTTATAAAAACATTAAAGAGGACCGGTCCCAGCACTGATTCCTAAGGCACCCTGCTGATCACCCTCCCTTCCTCAGGATGAACTCCTTTTTCTACCACGATATGAATGCCTATCCCGTAACCAATTTCTTACCAGTCTTTGGACCCACTCCTAAGCAACCCACCTTGCTTACTAGTCTACGTGGAATGGAATCAAAAGCCGTACTGAAATCTAAGTAAGCCATGTCCACCATTCCACCCTGATCTAATTCCTTGGTTACCAGTCAAAAAATCTATCAGATTTGTTTGACATGACTTCCTGCCCCCCTCCCCATGAAGTCCATGCTGCGTGAGGTCTTTTAACCCACTGGATTCAAGCTATTTCACGATACTTTCCTTCATCAGTGATTTCATTAACTTTCCCACTGCTGTCAGGCTGACTGGCCTATAACTGCCAGCCTCCTCCCTTCTACCACTTTTGTGAGGTAGGATTACATCTGCCCTCCTCCAGTCATCAGGAACCACTCCTGTTCCCAATCAGCTGTTAAACAGGACTGTCAGAGGTGCAGTCAGTACCTCTCTGAGCTCCCTCAACACCCTGGGATGCACCCCGTCTTGCCCCATTGCTTTGTCCACCTTCAGATTAGCAAGTCCCTTCAGGACTCTCTCCTCTAAAACAGACTAGTGTCCACCTCCCTACCTCCAAAGCTCTTGTTACTTTTTTGTGACCCCCTTCCCTTCTTCTTCCTCTGTGAACAATGAACAAAAGTATTTGTTCTGGATGTTGGCCTTTTCAGCCAGCCCACTAACACAACAGTAGCGCTACTGCTTACAACACCACTGACCTGCATTTGGGAATGAGCCTGGAGTGTCAGGTCAGCTGAGGAGAGGATGGTTGAGTATCTCAGGGATGCTCGCCTCTTCTTGGGGGGGTGGGTGAATGGCCTTTGCTGCAACACCACCACCACCACCTGGGTGTTAACAGGTGGAGGTGCAGTCAGAGCCACGGACTGAGGGAGTGGGACACTGATGGCAAGATGCCTGCATCAGCAAGGCCCTCACAGGGTCAGAGGGAGGGTCAGAAAACGGAGAAAATCCCTCGACTGATGCAGGATGCCATCCGCTGCCAACTGCAGGCTCTGCGCCACTGACTAGGCTCTCCTCCTCACTCTCTGACTCTTCAACTCTGCCACAGGTTTAAGGGCCTGGCCCCAGGAGCTCTTTCTACAGGGGGCTATCCACTGAGGAACTCATGAGGTGCAGTTAAATCCATGAGATGGTGGGTGACAGGGCTGGGTGGGTGGTCAGACTGATGGGGGCTGGGTGAGGATAAGGGTGTGCACAAAGTACAGTAAATTTAAAAAAAGGATGTATAGCTTTTCCTGGTCTCCCTCTGTACAGTTCCCCCTTTCCTTTTTCATCTTACAATCCCACCTCTGGTTGTTCCTCCTTTTTCCTTACATACCTAAAAAATGTCTTGTCCCCTTTGTCACCATCTGGACTATTCTCTCTTCAGTCTGTGCCTTCATGCTCCCTGCTCTCCCTGCTTCTCTCTGTTTCCCCTGATACACCTCCCTAGCCTCCTCCCTTTGCATCTCCTTATACTTTCTGAATGCTACCCTTTAAGCCTTTACCTTTTCAGCCACCTCTTTTGTGAACCATAGCAGTCTCTTTTCCTCATGCTTTTGCTCACCTGCTTGACGCAGAGGTTTCTTGCCTTCCTTACTGCCCTTTTGAGCTTCTTCCACTGTTCCTCCACCCCAATCAGGTGTCACATCCCCACTAGGTCATCCCTGAGGCATACAACCATGTTTTTAAAATCTACAATTTAAAGGTAGCACCAATATGGACCCCCTAGCTCCCAAAGCTCATAGAGTGTAATTCCAACACTGTTTACTGGCCATGTTAACCCCTGCCGCATACTGATGCACCCTTCAACCCTAGGCATTGTCACAAGTAGTTCTTTAGTCTCATGTGTGCAATGGTGGGGGGAAGAGTTATTTTTTTGGGGGGCGAGACTGACAGGGAACTGACAACAAAAGGCAGTGCATGGGAATGGTGCAAGGGAGGGGGATTACAACTAGACATTAGGGATCACATACAGCTCGAAGATCATGTAAGGGGAGAGGAACTGCACTAGCAAGAAAGACCGGCAAGGGACCAAAAGTTGCAAGTTCATTATGGCTCACAAGGTAGTGCACAGTTATGGCTGAGGTGGGTGGCAGATAACTGAAGTGGTACCACCTCTAAACATGGACCCTGTCCACAGTAGAGCACTGTGCAGCTGGTGCTGTGCCCTACCTAGACCTCCCAAGGTAGTGCATACCAGCATGTTAATATGCAAAATAGCCATCTGCCAAGCACAGCTGTAGTGTTACCACTTGCAAGGTCAATAACTCAGGTTCAAAAATGAGCCTGGGACATCAGGACCTGGCTGGGGCGGTGAAGCATATCAGTCCTCTGGGCATGGGAGGTCTGTGACAGCTTGTTCTGTCACCACTGCCTGTAGGAGTACATGTGACATGGCAGTGGCTGGGGTGTAGGGGAAGGGAGGATGATGTGAAGCATATGGCAGGGTACAGTCATACCACAGCCTAGACAGTTGCCCTTGCACTGATATCTTCACGTAGAAATAGGTGAAATACGATGGGGGGTAAATCCCCCACTCCTTCCATGGTACCATGATTACCACCATGGGCAGAAGGGTGTACACTTGCCCACCAAATGGAGGAGAAAGAACAGTTAAGAAAAAAACCCTGTCTGCACCCCCCAATATCTAGCAGCCATATTTGCAATGGGACTTGGTCAGCACCAGGAAAACATGAGTCCCCCAGTGGGTAAGTCCGGACAGTGTGTGTGGCAGCTTCCATTGCTCACATTGCAGGGTTCCTCTTTGCACTTTTGAGAGCACTGACAGTGGCTGTGTCAGATGTTGCTTTGATCCCATATTTTAAGACTGGAGTTTCAACATTATCAGTCACTGTACCATCACTGTCCTGGAAAAATGTTACATTTTAGAGTATAATAATATTTTCAGAGATTGTTCTGTCTCTAAAGCTCTTTTTTTCCTTCTGTTTCCAGGTACAGCTGGCTCCCCTGGCACTCCAGGTAATCAGGATGACGTTATATTGAAGTAGATGCATTCCTTGGAAGTCCTGATATATCTTGAGATATACTCAGAAGCCGACCCAGTCGTACGCTGCTTGGTCAGGGGAACACAAGGAAAAACTGCACCAGTGGAGGATGCCCAGCTTGCCTACTAGCCCACGTCGCCACCCAGGACTGCCTAATCTGCATGCAGTCATTGGGTGGGGGGAGGAATATCACGTCCCCTGAGGCCTTTGAAAGTATTATGAGCCAGAAAGGCAGACAAGGCATCAGAAGCCAAGAATGGAGAGACAGTGAACAAAGAAGGAGAAGGGGAAAGAGTAGCAGTAGATGAAGAAGTAGGAGAGGGAGGATTAGGGAGGGCAGAGGAGATGAAATGTGTGTTGAAAGTGGTGGCAATCTCTAAGGGCTCAGAGGTGACCATGGGAGAGTTGTTAAGTTGAGTGTAGGTGTATATATGTGGAATGGGGGTCAAAACTGCAGAGATTAACCATCTAGACATTACTTGGGGAATTATGGTGTAACCCACGACCCCTGCCTTTTTGTAAAATGACAGGTGGCATGCTGTTGAAGCTGACAGCAGTACCTGGTGGGGACTGGGTTTGGGGAGGGTAAGGTTACTCGGCACAGGGGACCTAGGTTTGGCTACTCTGCACAGGGGCACCCAAGTAAATCCAAACACAGGAAGCAATAACTGTAATGTCCAGAACCAGGAATGGGATTCTACAGTGTGGCTTTTATTCACATCCAAGCTGAACAAACAAAGCATAGACGGACCCCCATGGTGCTACATTCCTGGTAATGCAGATTAGAGATAACAGAACACTTCATCACTATTTCCAGCCCTCAGGCTCTGAACCCACCAGGCACACAGCCCAGACTTGCACGCAGCTTTGGGTACACAGCCCAACTTGTACACTTCTTGGGTTTTCCCCACTGGCCCGGCTTCCCTGCCGGCCACTCAATCTGCGGTTCATTTTGGGAAATGAACCAGTTTTCCTGTTGTAGCTCCCCAAACCACCTTAGAGCCTTCGACTCCTATGGGGAATTTTCCTTCCAATCCCACATCTGGGTACTTCCCTCATCACTGGCCAAGTACATGAGGCAAAGTAGAAATCCACAGAGCAAATCCATAGAGGTGGACCTGGTCACTAAAGATGGGGGGTCTCCCACCTCCAGCTCCCACAGTCCATACCCGGCCATTTCTCTGGAAACTAAACAACTTTTTTACTGAAAGCTTGGCAATGTAGATTACTGGGTAGACGTATGTCACATCTCCTCTACATATCTTGACTTCCCATAAGTGCTGGACTTGAACATACTTTTACTTTTTGGCTAAGCCTATTACTCTAGGCCTCCCACTATTTCAGTAGTCCAATCCCCACTATCACACAAGTCCCAGGGTGAAAAACATAGGCCCTTTAGAAAGAGCAGACACTCACCCTCCGCTTGCAGGTGCCCCACAGGTGATTCACAAATCTTCTTGTTTCCCAAAAACTCTTGAACAAATAGGCAGCTTCTTCACTAGCAAAAGACCAGGGGGTTGCCCCAGGAATATGCAGGAAACCCTTTCCTGCGGGATGGGGCACTGAGACCCGAATCAGCGGTCTTCACCACTTCAACTATCTTCTGTGTCTCTCTTTTGGTGGAAACACACACACACCTTTTTTCCAGAATGTAGCCCTATGTCAGGGCTGAGGCTCCAAGAGCCTAACCAGAGCTGCTGTGCTGCTCTCTCAGCAAGCTCCAAACTCCAACTGACATACAGACTACTGTTCAAACCTCCCAACATTCTATTCCAACTCCCTGCTGCAGATTCCATTGTGGCTCATGCAGCTGCGACAGTTCTATGGTGATGTCATCCCTCAGTCTCAGCTGAGACTGAGAACAGAGTGAGGCAGTGTGAAACCCATTTAACTGGAGTCTCACAAGCTGCCCTCCCTGCCTACCTACCACAGCCTGCTCCACTAGGTCTTACTGGGATTCTAGTAACCCCGTAACAAGGGGGTTACAATGGCAATATCATTCTGGAGATCTGAGGAAAATAATGGCTTTTGCATCTCTGAGAGACTTTGTACAGGTGTTACACAATCGACAGTACCTTAACAAGTCCATCTGGGGACTAGAGGATTTATGGAGGGACCAGCCTGAGAGAGAGGTAAGTTCAGAGCTGGCCAAGGCAGATGGAACCCACAGATGGAACCCACATGCTCGAGATCTCCTTGGGAGAGGGGGGGCATGCTTGTTCCAAGCAGATGTGAAATGGGAGGAAAAGCGGGAGAGGCCAACATTCATATCAGTGCAATGGACAAGAGAAGCCTAGTTGGAGGACTGCAGATCATCCAGGAGGCTGCCCAGGTTTAGAGACCTGAAAGACCTGGTTCAGATGTACCTTGGGAGGAGGCTTTAGGATGAATTTTCCTGATACAGTAGGCCATGCGGTGGTTAGTGATGGAGTTCAGAAGGATACCTGCTCCACAAATCCTATGGAGAAGGGAGGAAAGTCTCCAATGCAGCAGTGAGTTATTAGAGGAGTGAGGGTTGTGATCGGCAGGGTCGGAGATGAGTTGAGAAAGGTCATGTGACTCAGCCTTTTGGTGAGGGATATGAGAGAAGAGGACCAGTTTAAATTAAAGTACACAAGTATAGTAAGTTCACCGGAAGAGGAGCACATGAGTAGAAAGGAGAGACTAGGAATGAGAAAATCTGATTTCGCTATGGGAGACCAGTAAGCACCACCAAGGAAGATGGGAAGAGAGTGAGAGAACTAGATTTTACAAAGAACAATCTCATGGGAAGAGGGGACAGCAGCATTAGGGACACCACTGCAGGAGAGGTAAGAAGGACATAAATAAGTACACCACCACCACCTCTTACCCCAATCCTATTGGAAGGGTGTGTAGCCAGGAACTGAGGTGCCACTACCACAGATCCTAGCAGAGAGCCAGGATTCACTGATGGCCAGGACTTCAGAGTTAGCTTGTAGAACCCAAAGCCTGGGCTGGTCAAGCTCGGGTAAAAGACTGCTTCCATTAAAGGGCAACACTGATGTACAAAGAAAAGTGACACTATTGTTGCCAATAAAAAATCTATTCCAAGGAAGCTACTGGCCAGACCTTCAACTCTTTTAGGGCCAGAAACATAACACATGTCCCTCCTTCCTACACAGCTGCAGGCATCCATTGTATACTTCACTGCTACAGGGAATGACATTAGAAAACGGGAATAAAAAGGTAAAAAACAGTGCAGTCAGTAATTCCTAATGAAGATTTCTTTATTCCCACAACTCGCTATAAACACAAAGGTGCTCAATAAATAAAGTTTTATTATTATTATTAACTCTCAGTATCATTTTTAATAACTTGTGCTTATGGCTTTTTCAGGCACCAGCACTCCTGTGAACCTGCACATTTCTAACGTCCAGTTTCATGGAAATAAAGTTTGTACCATTCTTAGAAATGTTTCATAGTGCCAGTGCCACCAGTTTCCAAAATATTTGTGGTTTGATTGTTTCACATAATTAAACAATTTGGCATGACAGCGTGTGCATTGTGCTCAGATAACGGCATGCTTTGGGTGGGCTGAAGCACAGAGCTGAAGGCTGAGTGCTTCCACCATCTAAGAAGTGCTGTTTTCCCAGGAAAACGCACACCCTGCAATGCCTTATTACAATTATGAAATGGGTCTAAAATTATAATTACAATTTTTACAGTGATTTTCAGTGATTATTAAAAAAAATAACCTGAACCTAGTAGAATATAAAAAAGTAGTCCAACTGAGGACATGTAGCATTTATGGGCTACCAGCAGGTGGCAGCAAGAGTCTATTTTTTTTCATATGCGATCGCACATTGAAACCTGAACCGCAAATGACAGTACAGCGACAACATCAACATGTCACTGTACTGTCACCGTGGGACCCTACACTGCTTTCTAGGGGTTTTGCACCCCCTCCCAGAATCAACTCTGACTCCGGAACAAAGTCTGTAGTGAACGGTTTTATGCCGACCGCAGTTGCGGTCGATATAAAGCCGTCACTGTAATGTTGGTTGACAATGAAGTTGTCGAACTGGCGTTGTAGAACCTTTTTTATTTCTTTCCCCTTGTAAGTTCTGTAAAGGCAGTGCCAAAGAAACAGCATGCATCGAAGAGAGTAGGAGTTGAACAGAGTTGTGGCTGGCAGCGAGAGCAGAAGAAATTAGGTAGGTGAGGACGAAAACTTTTAGTTGGAGTGATATTCCATAGCCAAAATGTTTGGGAGCTGAGGGCAAAATAAGTGCAGCCAATTTAGCTTCTCAGGTTTGAAGACTCTCAGTAAGGACAGTTTGTGAGTGTGAGCAAGTGGGCAGCTGGTGGCAGCATGGAGTGATTTCCCGGAGACTGAACTAGGTAAAGAAGACTTGGATTTTCCTCCCATGCTGTTGTGCTGGAATATCAGCATGGGTTTCTGAGGTCTTTGGCCAATCAGGTTTCGATATTTTTGATACCCATTTCTTAATGTTTTATAACATCCCCATTTAATAAACAACTTTGTGCCTGTGAGGTTTACAAAATTTTATTCTGCTAGTACAGTTCTAAAACAGTTTTGTGCCAGTGGCATTTTGCATGTTTGTTTACAATGAAGCAAGCTTATATAATTTGTTGTGCTGGCATCGTGTTGTGTAGTGTGAGGCCTTGTCATTTTTGGGGAGGCAGTACAGCACAGTGGTTTAAGGATCTGAGCTGCAAACCTGGATGGAGATCTGGGTTTGAATCCCACAGCCCCCACTTGTATACTGTGTGACGCTGAGCAAGTCACTTAACTTCCTTGTGCTCCCAGGTCGCACCTGTAAACAAGCTTCGGCTTAGTGTGTCTCTCCTGGTAAAAAAAAAAAAAAAAAATTAGTAGTTAAGAACAGGGGATTACAGGTTCAAACCTCAGCCTCAAACCTCAGCAGTGACAAACAGTCAATGTGTGACCTTGAGCAAGTTGCATAACCTGTAAGTGCCCCAGTCAGTTCAGCTGTGGAAATGGGCAGATACAGAACCTCACAGGAAATAGGAGGTTATATCTCAGCCAAAAATGTCTGGTTAAGTAGGCAGTAAAATTCAATAACTGTTTTATAATAACTGGGTGTCATTTTTTCCCTTAGGGGAAACCCGGTTATAATTTGTTTTTATAACCTGCGTGTTATAACGGTGAACACGTGCTGGGTTTCCCTTGTTCTGCACAGGCACCAGCCACCACCCTTCCCGTCCTCTGTGCCAGCAGCCATTCCTTAGCACTGGACAGTTTACTGCCACTTTCACACAGCGGTATAGTTAATTAAAAAAAAATAACTGGAATCTTTACGATATAATGGTTACGCTTTTTTTTTTTTTTTTAAAAGATGGGAAACATTTCCTTTCACCAGTTGCTTCCAGCTTTGAACTGCGCTGAAACCCAACCAGACTGTGGCTACACAGGGAGCCTTTTTATGTTTGCTTCTGTGCACAGTGCACAAGAAACATATTGAGGTTAGTAGAGCATTGCAGAGGTGTGGCAGTGTTGTGGCCAATGCAGGGGATGCTTTAATGCGTGTGTCCCTCAGCCACCAATTAACAAGGAAGCTGCCAATTTTTTTATATTTTCACTCCAAATTTCCATTTTTCACACCTCCTTATGAACAGTACAGCTGTAATTTTTTGTATCCAGCCCCGAAACATGTTTTTGCACTTGTGGCGCAGAATGGTGCAGCCGCTGTGTGAAATCAACTTTTGGGACAGATTAATGAAATCACAGTGCCACTTTTCATGAGGGGAGATCCCAAAAAGGCCATGTTGAAATTTCGTGAAAATTCTAAAATGATCATACACGGGTGTGTGTTACACAATTTCTACACATGCCTGTAACTTTGCCAATTTTTTATATTTTCACTCCAGATTTTCACCTTTTGGGATTGAGTAATGAAATGATAGTGCCACTGTTCATGAGGTGGGGTCCCAAAACTCCATGTTGAAAATTTAGAGCGTAAATACCAACAAATTCCCAGGGCATTAGGGTTTCCAACCATAACACCCCACCCTGTACAGACTGACAGGCATTGGGGGTGTGGCTTAGGATCTTTGGCCGTAATGCTTATGCCACTCCACCCTCACCCACACTCTGCAGCCACTGACCGGCATTGAGGTGTGCCTTGGGGTCTTCGACCCTAATGTTCATCCCATTCTCCTATACTGCGCCCATCTCAGCTTATTTCCTTATGGAATGGGGTGAGTGTAAGGGCCAAAGAGCCCAAGGCACACAACACAACACTTGTCAGTGTCTGCAGCATGGGATGAGGTGGAATGGCATGAACATTGTGGCAGATGACCCAAAGGCACGCCCCAACGCCTGTCAGTCTCTGCAGGGTGGTGGCTGGCGTTAATTCAATACTTCACTGCCAATCCTATTATGCATCTGTCTGCAGTTTCCCCAACTCCTACAGTACTCTATCTTCTAAAAATGGGGTTTGTGTCCATTTCCCTGACCCCCTTTCCCCCGTTGCTTAGTTTTGGTCCCTTCCCTTCTTCCTCAATCATGGATACTGAGGTAATATAATCATTTAGCAGATTTGCTTTCTCCTCATCTCCTTCTATCAGAACTCCTCCTCCTCCTCCCCTCTTAGTCTCACAATCCCCTGCTTGCTTTTCCTTTGTTCACTTACATACCAGAAAAATTTGTCTCCCCTTGTTCTCCCTCGCAATTTTCTCTTCTGTATTTGCTTTAGCTCTCCTGACTATTTACCTGCTTCCTTTAGCTTCTCCTTGTACACTCCCTTACTCTCAATCTCCCTCCTGTGAAGCTTTGTAGGTCCTGAATGCCTTTTTTCTCTCCTGACTGCTGTCTTCACCTCTTTTGTAAACCACAGTGGTTTTCTCCCCCTCTTAAGTTTGCTCACTGTCTTTATGCATTGTTCTGCTGCCTGTAAAATTCCCTTCTTTATTGCTCCCCATAACTCCTTAACTCCCTCTATGTTCTCTTTCCATTTTAATTCCTCTTTCAGAATTTCTTTCATTCTACTAAAATCTGCTGCCCTGAAGTCCAGTAATCTAGTGGTGGTCCTATCCTTATCCGACCCAGTCCGAATACTATACCTTACCATCCTGTAGTCACTGTCTCCTAGATTTTCCCCGACCTCCACATCCTCTACACATTCTCTCTGCTACTGTTTTATGTTTATGATTGCCAAGTGCAGGCTGTTGTGTGACGCTCAAGGACAGTTCCAAATGTGTGGCCTTGTTCCTCACAAAGATTGCCACGCATTGGACTTTGACATATACCACTATGATGACCTGTTGTACCACACTGTCCACATTTTATTTTGTCACAAACATTACTAAGATGTCCTTTGTCCCCACATCTGTAGCAGGCACGTGACTGTCCAATGTAAAAAACAACTCCTTTATCTCATCCCAAGAAAAAAACGTTAGTTGAATGTTGATTTTCTCCATTTATCTGTTTCAACGTTACTTTGTACCTCCACCCCCCTGTCCAAAAGTGTTTGACGTCTAATATAGGTTCAGGATACCTCTGCACATTACATTTTTGATTCATCCAATAAGAAATATCTGCTACATTAACTCCTTCATTTTTAAAAAGAACCGTGACATGTTTGTACTCGGGCCTGGTTAATGGAATTGCCACAAAAGGCTTCCAAAGCAGAGTTTCCTTTAACTGGTGGTACTGTTTCCAGAATCTTTCAAGACCTGTAGGGTGTTTAAAACTAATGTCATAAACAGTATCCCCAGGTGTGTAAATCAGTACATATACCTCATATGCACAGTATCTCAAACTTTTCTTTATCATTTTTTTCCCATGTACAGTCTATCTGGCATTTCCTCAAGACCACCCCTATATTTGAACCTTACAGTATTTCTTCTTTTTACTGGTCCTGGAACTAGTTTTGCATTCTCAGAAAATAGTCTCGCTCTTGTGTTCCCTTTCCCCCATACTGTTTCTTGTGAGGCCTGTTTATTAGTTCCATCACTGTGTTCTTTTTCCATTTGAATATTATGCTCTTCCATTTCTATAGAGGCTTCCATCTCCTCCTCTACCTCCTCTGGCTGGTTTTCTTCTTCCTCTGTATTTTTTTGCAAATTACTGTCTTCTTCAACCACATTTATGTCTAATTTCCCTTGTTTTTCTAATGGCTCATATTTATTTAAAGATAATAAGTTAGAGGTTTCCTTACTATTATCTACTTGTTTTCCTGTTGCATTTCCTCTTGTTCCATTTGCTGTTTACAAGCCTCCAACATACTCAGATAGATAGCATCTCAACCCTTTCCATCAGGAGACCTTGTCCATCCTGCATTCTCCAGTGCAGCAATAACTCAGTCTGGTTTATCTGAAAAGGTAGTCCTTGAAATCTCTCTCCTCCATTTGCTTTTTACTAGTTTTGATTTCCTCTGTTTCTTTGCTTGTTTGATCTAGGGGCCCCCATTCTCCTCCGATGCATCCTCTCTTTGATTCTCCTACGACTGTTTAAATTTAATTGTTGAAGTGGCCAGTCCCTTAGCATTTTGCACTATTTATGGTTCGAAAGGTGTATGTCTTAGGTCAAGCTTTTTTCAGCTTGCATTTGCCATTCCACTCAGGGCACCAATTTTTCAGTGTTCCAAGCTTTCTTTCTTCTTAGTTAACTTTTTTTTTTATATCTTTACTGCCGCTTGTCTTGTTTTCTGACACTCCACCTTCGTCAGCCATGGTCCCTTTGGTGGTCCTACGTCATCAGCCAGCTGAGCCTGTTTGTCAGATGCCAGCTGATCGGTCTCCATGTTCTCCTTTGCTTTGAGACTTTCAATTGCATCTTGCAATTTCTTTTTCTCTCTTTCATGCCTTAACTCCTCTTCTCATAATTTAATTTGTAACTCCTCTGACTCCACATTCATAGTTTTGATGCCGTTTTCATCAGTATTAAGAGGTACCTGTTTTTCCGTGTCATGGCTTTCTGTCTGCATTGTTCTGTTTTGTAGTTTCTTTTCCACCGTAAGTGGTAAATTCTTCCTGTTGGTCTCAGGCAATCCCAAGGCTGGGGAAGAGAGGAGACCTGCTCCCCTGCCTCTCCAGCGTCCATCCTCTCGGATCCTCCGCTCAGGACTGAGGCTCTCAGCAGCACTCTTCACTCCAACATGGGATCCCCTTACTGTCAGAGTAGGGAAATTTCCCTGGTGTCCTGGCCAAATGTTCCCCATTTACTAAAAATACGACTAACAGCTTAATCTGGTTCAATGTCAGTTGGCTACCATCTGTCTCCCCCTCCCCTGGGATGAGGCTGTAAATAGGCAGAATTGTCCAGTTCTCTTTTCCCAGTCAACAAAAACTAAATAAATAAATGCATTATGATGGTCCCATTAATAGATATTATATCACAACTTTTATGCAAAACTGACCTATTCAATTAAATACAAATGCCTTTAAAGGTCCTCCATATTTAAATCTTTATTTTTATACAAAAAAATTAAAACCTAATCAAATATACTATGAAAGGAATATTCAATTCCTTACAAAAGGATTAAATGTCATAACCAGGCACATGTTTTTCTCATTGGTCCACTAATCAGTCTCAGACAGGCAATCTCATATATTAACTCAGAAAGTAAATAACCAGACTTTTAAAAGGACCAATAAAAGCTATATTTTATTCTAAAGCCTTGGTCCAGACAGTATTCTTCCACTGGTGCTTACTATGAGCAAAGAGCTTATATAAGCTTCATGACAGTTTATTTTATTTTTTATTTTAGTTTTTGTTGCCCAGGTAAGTGCACTAGACAAATCCTGCCTATTTTCAGGCACGACCCGGGGGAAGGGGATACAGATGAATGCCAACTGATTGTTCAGCAGGTGCCAGCTTCCTTTCCATTTGACACTATTTAACTTTTATCCTTGGCATTGCACTTCCCATGTTGTGGTACAGTCCTCAAATGCACTGTTCTAGGCACCCACCACCAAAACAGGCAGAGTAGCAGTAAGAAGGGTGAAGGCACACACTGATCAGAGAACAGCCCAGGTGGTAACGAAAGGGGCAAGACATATTTTAGGTGTATAAGTGGAAACAGGGAGACCAGGGTAGGGATTGTAAGGTTAAAAAGGAAGGGGGAATGTTCATAGGGGGCTAGGGAAAGGCAGCCATCCTAAACAAATACTTTTGTTCAGTGTTCACAGAGGAAGGCAAAAGGATGGGGCCACAAAAAAGTAACAGAAGCACTGCAGGTAGAAAGGTGAACACTAGTCCATTTTTTTAGAGGAGAAAGTCCTGAAGGTGATTGCTAATTTGAAAGTGAACAAAGCAATGTGGCCAGGCGGGGTACTTTTAAGGGTGCTGAGGGACCTCAGGGAGGTACTGGCTGCACCTTTGGCAGTCCTATTTAACAGCTCATTGGAAATGAGAGTGGTTCTGGAGGACTGGAGGAGGGCAGATGTAGTCCCAAGTTGTAGAAGGGAAGAGGCTGGCAATTATAGGTCAATCAGCCTGAAATCGGGGGTTGGAGAGTTTATGGAATTACCGCCGAAAGAAAGGATTGTGAAATATCTTAAATATAATAGCTTATGAGACCCGAGGCAGCATGGATTCACAGGGGGAGGTCATATCAAATGAATCTGATAAATTTATTTGACTGAGTGACCAAGAAACTAGATCAGGATGGAATGGTGTCACTTATCTAGATTTCAGTAAGTCTTTTGACACTGTTCCACATAAAGAGACTAGTAAGCAAACTAGGTAGCTTGGGAGTGGGTCCAAAGGTGACAAACTGGGTAAGAAATTGATTAAGTGATAGGTGGCAGAGGGTGGTAGTTAACAGAGTCCACTTCAAGGAAGGGAGAGTGGCCAGTGGGGTTCTCAGGGATCAGTGCTGGGACCAGTCCTCTTTAATGTCTTTAGAAGTGATATTACAGAGGAGTTGGAAGGGAAGGTCTGCTTCTCTGAGGATGGCACTAAAATTCTGCAAAAGGGTGGACACTGGGGGGAGGATGGAAAGAATGAGCAATGACCTTAGAAAACTTGAGGAGTGGTCAAGAATGTGGCAGCTGGGGTTTAGTGCAAAAATCTGCAAAATAGTGCACTTGGGGCATAGAAACCCAGGGGCAGAGTACAAAATATGAAGGGTGGTGCTGACGACCACCAAGCAGGAAAGATATCTAGCGGTAATCATATCTGATAACCTAAAGGTGGTGAGGCAGTGCGACAAGGCAGTTGGAAAGCCTAGTGGGATGCTGGTGTGCATAGGGAAGGGTATCACCAGAAGAAAGCGGGAGGTGCTGTTGCCTCTGTATAAATCGCTAGTAAGAGCCCACCTAGAGTACTGTGCCCAGTTCTGGAGACCACATCTCCGGAAGGACATAGAGTGGAAGCAGTCCAGAGGAGGGCAACAGAAGCTCTACGAGGAGAGACTTGAAGACTTAAATATGTACACCCTGGAAGAAATGAGAAGGAGGTTATGAAAGAGACCTTTAAATACCTCATGGGGTAAATAAGGTATAGAACAAAAGTATTTTTCAGAAAAAAAGGTTCTCAAAAACAAGGGGACATGCTATGATGCTGGAGGGGGTAAATTCAGGAGAGATGTGAGAAAGTACTTCTCAACAGAGAAAGTTGAAGATTCCGTAAACAGTTTACCAGCTGAGGTGGTGGGGGTGAAAACAGTGGTGGGGCTCAAGAAAGCATGGGATAGGCATAAGGGAATTTTAATGGAAAAGAATGGGGTCCGGGAGAAAGAGCCAATGATCAAGTACGCTCTGCTGTGATACTGTAGGTAGGAAAAAATGGGCAGACTGGGTGGGCCAAGTGGTGCTTAAGTGCCAACAAATTCTATGTTTCTATGTACAGTAGAGCAATGTAGCACAGTATACTGTAGTGTAGTTAAGTGTAGTGTAGTGTACTGTAGTGTAGTTAAGTGTAGTGTACTGTTGTGTTGCATAGTATACTGTAGTGTAGTTAAGTGTAGTGTACTGTACTGTAGTGTAGCATAGTATACTGTAGTGCAGTTAAGTGTAGTGTACTGTTGTGTTGCATAGTATACTGTATTGTAGTTAAGTGCAGTGTAGTGTACTGTTTTGTTGCGTAGTGTACTGTAGTGTAGTTAAGTGTAGTGTAGTGTACTGTTGTGTTGCATAGTGCACTGTAGTGTAGTTAAGTGTAGTGTAGTGTACTGTAGTGTAGTATAGTGTAGTGTACTGTTGTGTTGCGTAGTGCACTGTAGTGTAGTTAAGTGTAGTGTACTGTAGTGTAGTGTAGTATACTGTTGTGCTGCATAGTATACTGTAGTGTAGTTAAGCATAGTGTACTGTTGTGTTGCATAGTGTACTGTAGTGTAGTTAAGTGTAGTGTACTATTGTGTTGCGTAGCGCACTGTAGTGTAAGTGTACTGTACAGTATGATTGTGTAGTATAGGGTACTGTAGTGTACTATATAGAGAATAAAGGATGGGGAAGGGTGTGATATGAGAATTTAATGCACACCCGAGTAGTGGGATGCTACATAAACCCCGAGGGTGAAGCCTGAGGGGTTTATCAAAGCATCCCACAACAAGGGTGTGCATTAAATTCTCATATGCACACCCTTCCCATATTTTATTTTTTATAATAACAGGTCAGCAATTTTTCTCCAGCCCAGTTTCTGTAACCCTCAGAGTCAGTGTCTGGTGCGAACACACGCACGCACACACACACACACACACACACACTGTCCCTCTCGTTTTTTATTTCAAACTTTTTATTCTTTGTTTTCTTCTTTTTTTCCACTTACATTTGGAGAGAGCTGTCCTGATCAGGCTGGCACTGTGTGTGACAGCATGTTGCCGTTCTGAAGCAGACGAGGGGGGGGGGGGGGGGGAATAAACCAGATAGAGTTTCAAATGGCAAAATAAATGGCAGGATCAACCAGGTAGTGTAAAATAAGTAAACTAAATTAAAAATAATGCGAGTGTGAAGTCATTGTGGTGGCAGCTCCATAAGTGAGAGATGGAGCCGCCATGTTTGTGAGACTGTTTGGCCGCCCACTCACGGAACATTGGCCAATGAGGCAGCAGCATAGTTTGATTGGCATGGCTCATGAATGTCATAACAACCAGCTGGTTGTTACGGAAAATATCAACCTGGTCAGTACACTCAGAAAAATTGCTGACCAGTTATTATAGTATAGTATAGTATAGTATAGTGTTTGGTGGTGTACTGTAGTGTTCTGTGATGCAGTATAGTGTTCTGTAGTGCAGTTCAGTGTAGCATTCTATTGTACAGTATAGTGCAGCATAGTGTAAAATGTATAGTATAGTATAGTATAGTGCAGTGTAGTGTAAAATGTATAGTATAGTGTACTATAGCGTAATGTAGTCTAGTGCAGTGCAGTGTAGTGTGGTGTACTGTAGTGCAGTGTAGTGTAGTGTGCTGCAATGTAATGTAGTGTAATGTGTAGTGTAGAGTAATACAGTGAAGTGTAGTGTATGTAGTACAGTGTACTGGTCTACTGGTCTGTAGTATAGAGTAGTGTGGTGTACGCTACTGTAGTGTATTGTAAGTTTCTATACTATAGTGTAGCTTACTGCACTGCACAGTAGTGTGCTGTATTGTAGCGTGGCAGACTGTAGTACACTGTCGTGTAATGTAATGTATTGTTGTATAGTGCACTGTAGTGTAGAGTAATGCAGTGTAGAGTAGTGTTGTGCACTGTAGTGTACTGTGGTGTAATGCAGTGACATGTAGTGTAGTGTAGTGTAGTACAACATAATGTGTAGTGCAGTAGTGTAATGTAGTGTAGTGTAGTGTATTGTGTGGTGTCTGCTTTGTAGAGTGTACTGTTGTGTAGAGCTCTGTAGTATAGTGTAGAGTAATGTAGTGAGCTGCAGCATACTGTAGTATAATGCAATGTAGTGTAGTACAACATAATGTAGTGTAGTAATGTATTTAGTGTAGTGTATTGTACTGTAATGTGGTGTAGTATAGTTTGTTTAGTGTAGTGTGTATTGAAGTGTTGTTTAGTGTACTGCAGTGTAGTGTGATATAGTGTAGTGTCTTGCACTGTAGTTTTATGTAGTATTGTGTAGAGTCGTGTGTGGTGTAATGTAGTGTACAGCAGTGTGTAGTGTTGTGTAGTGTAGTGCCACCGACATGTAACCATACGCACTGTGCTTTGTCTGTGTGCTTTCCCACTAACATCTGTAATGGCAGTTTACACTGCATTGAAAGCCCTGCACTGAGTATTACAACGTACTTGTTTTGCAGTACCCCCCAATTACAAATTAGAATCAGCCTCCTAGTTCCCTGTCAGGCATATATCATTCTGTCAAGTTAGCACCTGAGACACAGAACTAGAGACGTCAGAGTCCACAAGCAGATCATTAAAGGGCATCTGCAAATATTTAGGTTTCTAAGATTAAACTTTTAAATCCAGCTACTGCCCACCAATTTTTTTTTAAAGAAAGTCTAAGATTTGGAAAATTTGGGTTTCAGGTATTCCTTGTGACATGAGCCGTGTGATTGCCTTAGAAAAGCAACTTGCAGACTTACAAAAGACCTGCACTGTAAATCAAAAAGGTAAGAGTGTTAGACTGACTTGTTGTGTAATGTAATGTATTGTGTAGTTCCTTATGCAGCATATTATATAACTTATTGTGTAAATATTGTATAACATCAAATCTGGGGCAGCTGTTGAACTAGTTGTTACTACTGTTGTTCACACTGTCACAACTGTGCTTTTGTGTCTGACGTATCAAGTGAAGACCTTTCACTGTATGTGACTTATTGCGGGTCACTCCTGAAAAAGGGACATAAGTCTCAGTGAGACTACCCAGTTACCAAAATCCAATCAATCAGTCAATCAAGATGTTGAATATGCTAAATAGCAAACTTATTTAGCCGAATGTGAAGTACCAGCCTGTATTCAACTGTATTTCAACATTCAGTATTTAATTCTTCCCCACCCTGACACAATGCATTTGAGACCCCTTAGTCTGGTCTGGGGGTCTTTCCCAATTATGTGGGCCATTGGTGGGCTCTAGAAGTGGTAGCCTTCCCCAGAGACATGAAAAAAATCAACCACCCTATATCTGGACCCAGAAACCAAGGAGCCCCCTCCCTTTCAGTTATTGACACTTCTGGGTCCAGGGAGACTTAAACAGCTAACGACTGTCCACTTTGCTGGCGCAGTGGTGGTGCATCATGTTGCCGTGCAGGTGAGCCATGTTTGGGAGCAAGCTCGGGTCACTACCTCAGGAGGCAGGCCAACCCGCAGCAGTTGCCACTCGGCAGTGCATTGTGACTGGGAGGGTTGGTGTCATCAGACAACCAGTGCCACATCGGCCCATGTGGTGGGCCAAAGATGCTTGCTCCCTCCACAGGCTGTTGCTGATTGCAGCCAATGCCATCTGAAAGATCCTCCCCCATCAGGGAAAAAGTTAGGAGAGGGGAGGAGTTAGGATGGGGAGGAGTTATGATGGGGGGAGTTTCGAGTGAGGATGGGGGGGAGAATTTGGATAGCGGGCAGTTAGGACAGGAAAGAAAACCCAGGAACAAAACCAGTGTAACATACAGATGATAGCATAGGGTTCCAGGCTCCTCTGGGCCCCAACGCCTGCTGACATTGGACTGTAGTCCATACCAGTGGGCTGCCTTGTGGGGGGGACAGCCCTTCCCCTGGAGCAACTACTATGGAAGAGAAGTTGTGAGAGACATCAGGTGGCCAAATGACCCAGGGGCAAAGGTGATTGAAAGACCTGTACAGGGTATATCTCCAGGAACAGGGTATATTGCTGATGAACATAGCAAGAAGAAAGCTTTTATTTATTTATTTATTTTACTGTTTAGTGACTCAGAATAGCCTGACTGAGACACAGCATCTCATTTTGTGTGGGATCTTTTCAGTTCCCAGTACTAAGCTTTAAGTATAATTCTGTGCTGCCTTTTCAAGCAACAGCAACCTTTAGAATACTCATCAGTCTGCCATTAGTCCACCAGAGGGGCCACCCCAGCCCCATCGCTCCAGTATCCAGTAGATGTCATTTTGGATGAATGTCATCGCCAATTGTCTAAGTATTTTGAGAAATGAGTATTGCACTTCAGTAGAACTGCAAGTGAAGGGAGTTCACTCTCTATCCATTATTTGCTCAGACCCCTCGGTTGGATGGTACCTTTTTCAGCTTTTAAAATATTTTTAGCAATTTTATGCAAAAGTATAAATATTTTTGATCAGGACTATAGGTGACTTTTTTTCCATTTAGGATGGCATCTCCATGCATTGGCCTTATAAATGACTTCTCAGTGGGATATGATTCAATACATCTAGAATTTAATTATCTAGATTCCTAAGCAATCACCCTCAATTCTATGATTTGATTGTTAGTGAAATATCAACTTGATTTTAACGTGTACTGTTGTTATACGTAATTAGATGTGTGTGTTATTAATATTTATATTGACTATATTTAACACTTGCATGTCATTTCACTATGTTTGGGTGGTACTTCCTGTTTACCTTCACTGTAACATCATTGTTTAGTATAAACTGATTGTGGCGCAGTCTAAATGGTGAACCTCTGACAAAGTGCTGCTACGCCATTATAAAACGTTAGTTCAGCTGACGTTTGCATGTCGGTCAATGTCATGTTTGTATTTGCACTGCAGCAGTCTTTTTTGCACACGTTTGAATAAAACGGAAAGGACAATATGCATTGAGGAATGAGTCTTATTGTGATTGATGGCTGTGCAGGTGGGAGGTGACTGCTGCCTTTCTGTATTTTCACTTTTAAATGTTCAAAGCAGTAATAAAGTAAACACTTTTGCATGGTTCTTGCTTTGACTCAATTGCACCTTCCAAAGTTTGGGAGTCACCAATAATCTGATTCAGAAAACAGTCTTCCAGATCGACTTTTAATTCTTCTTTATATTTTTATCCCCCCACGTTTTGCTCATCTCGTGAGCTTGTACACGGGGTCAAATCTGTGTAAATATACATATGTTTTAATATAATTGTATTCATTCATTTTCTTTCACGGAGTCTTATCTTAATATGTAAATCAATTGATCCAGATAACATATAATCATGCAGTGTGTACTTTGGAAAAAATATTTTTTCAACATATCATTTCTTTTTCTCCTTTTGATAATAATCTCACCTTGACTTGGAACAAATCCATTCCCATTACCACTGTGCTTCAGATCATTTTTAAATAGTACATTTTTAAATATTCTTCCCCCTTCAAACACTGCATCCTCATTCCACTAAGCTGTGCTTATTTCTATACTGTCCCCAAACAGACCTTTTTCCCTTTAACCCTTGGAGCTGTAAGTTTTATACTTCAGCTCATTTGTCTTTAACAATATGTGAGTTTGCCTGTTTAGCTGTGTGAAAACGTAAAAGTGAATATTGTTGTTGTCTTTCTTCTTTGTAAGTTTTCAAATATTATTTTGTTTTCTCATTTCCCAAATAGTATAACTTCTTTACCTTAAGCGCAAAATGCTGTGGCTCACTCTTGTTCCATACTTTCAAAAATAGTGTGCAGTCCCTGTTAGATGCCATGGAACTTGTGACTCCCTTCCTCTTTGGCCGATTTGTAAATTCCTGCTGCAGTAATGTCATCTTGCTCCAGATTCTTGCACAAATGTGAGCATGGTTGCTGAGTAGCCATGTATGCCCTGGAAGGCATCAGGAATTTGGACAAACAGGCTGATTTGAAAAGAATGGTGGAACAGAGGTTTAAACACAAAAGCATTTCATCAACACACAATATAACCAGTTCTTCAGTTCCGATTCAGTATGTGTGTGTGTTTTAACCTTTGTTCCTATTAATCGCCTATTTATTTATTTATTTATTAACGAGATTAACCAGATAAGCATACTGAGAGTACATCCGCTCGTTTCCAGATGCGACCTGGGGTTACAAAGCAATAAAGTGCATGAGATACAATTGGTACATAGGCAGTGTTGATGAGGAAACAGAGGCAGAGAAATACATACATCTTGATCGTTTCCAGATGCGACCTGGGGTTACAAAGCATAAAGTACACGAAATACATTTGGTACATAGTCAGTGATGAAGAACAGAGGCAGAGAAAAGCATGTATCTGGAACAACAGGCTAATTACATACATCAGGTACAATCAGGCGAGAATGGGTAAGGCAATAGGTCCATGAGATGTTACAGGCAGGACTTGTGCATACTTATTAGTTACAAGTTTAAGACCGAGTGCATAATACTATAGGGGTCTGAGTCCATAGACATAACTTAAGCCTATTTCCATATTCTTGACTGAACCATTATTAAACATAACTACTAGTGGGGGGGTTAGGGTGTTTCCTGGAGGAGAGTGTGGAGTAGTTAGGAATATGGATGGAGGTTTATTTTTGTGTGTAGTATGTTGCCAAACATCAAAAAGATGATCAGGTAAGACATTTTTAGATCATTAAAATAACTAAGTGAGCTCTCTCTCCATTATTTTCCTTTTAAGCTCTATACTTTATTCCCTGTTTGTTCAATTTTCCTATCCTTATTTTTAATATTCTTATTATGGGCCTGGTGTCTTCCAAACCACACCCTATCCGATGAGTACCACTAGTTGCAGGCATTCTGGTTGGTTTCTATATATTTTATTTATTTATTTATTTATTAAACTCTAGGATTACAAGTACCTTTGTGCAGGAGCTGCTCATTTACAAAGGTTCCATGTCTAAGGATGGGGAGAACATACATACAAAGGTTGGCAATGGCATACAGTCATAACATTGACATGGTTGACATTGTTTTGCAGTTGTAAAACACTTTAGAAATAAAAGACATTACTGGAGAGCAACTTAAATAGGCAGTTAGATGATGTAATAGAGTAAGGGAATTAAGAAGCAAATGGATTATAAGTTTGAGATTGAGTAGGAGGGAGGCAGAAAGAAGTAGGCAGGCTGAGGGGCCGTTGTTGTAGGGAGGGAGAGGGAGTCAAGCACAGGGGAATATGGTTATGAGGTTTGAAGAGTGGTGGAGGGGTGTAGGAGGGGAAGGGAGAGGAGGGTGGAGGGAGGGAGAAGGAAATGGGTCACGTAGAAAAACAGGAGCCAGAGAGAATAATGCACAGGTTGGAGGCAGAGCACAGGTCTTGAGCAACTAGTTGGTGGTTGGAGCAGTCCTTTAGGAGAAGCAGTCACACTGAGTGGTAGAGGTGAGGTAAAGTCAGAGATTCCGTTTAAGGGGTCCAAGTGTTACAGAGGAAAGTGCTTCTTTGTTGAGGGCATTGAACCAATGTGAAGCCCTGTAGGTGAAGGATCGCTGACCCATGGAGGTACGACATCTAGGGACCTGGAAGGTTTGGGACTGGGCACTATGTGTATGCTGATTACCACTGAAGGCAGTGAGGAGCTTACCAACACCTGGAGGCATGAGACCAAGGAGAACCTTTTTTGTTAGCAGGCAGGTCTGGTATTGTATTCTGTTGAGGAGTGGTAGCCAGCAAGCCTGAGCATAGAGGTCACAGGTGTGTGTAATTAGGTGGGCATTATTGAGCGGTGTCATGATTGCTTAGCTTTGGTAACTAATTATGATGACTTTATGGTCAAAAAATGGAGTATGAGGTGGTGATATGGAAAGAACAGTTACATAAGAAATTACCATAACTGTAGATCTTTGAGAGAATCTCCTCCATTAGGTCCCACCTTTGGAACCATAAGCCATCAGTGTCGGGACCACCCGGAAACACCCTACCAGCCAGGGGCCACCCCCAATGACATGCAGCACCCACACATATACAACATGGTCAGCCCCGTCACTCCTCAGTTCCCCACCAATTAGCCTCAGAGGACCTCCATACATGATGAACCAGGAGATGAGACAAGCACAAGGCACACAAGGTGTGGCATGGGGGCTAAACACAGGATGCATGGAGTAAGGTTTTAGGCACAGTATCTGATATGACCCTCAATGAAAGCAAAAAGTGGGGAGGAGGGAGGGAACGGCATGGGCTATTGAAGGAAATTCTCTCAAAGATCTGTTACAGTAATTTCTCACATAACTATTCTAGCTTCTCAAAATAGATCTCCTCCATTAGGTCACACCTTTTGAACAATTCCAAAGCAGTACAAACTGGCATGATGGCACAGTCTGATATTTAATCAAGACAGAAATCCTTGCAGTACAGCAAGCACATCTGTGAGAAATGATGTCCAGACCGTAATGGTCACTGAAAGTAAATAGTGCTCCATGTGGCGGCAGCACATATGATAAGCAATGGAAGTGGCTGTAATCCTTGTGGAGTGACCACAAACAGTGCCAGGAAGATCCTTGCTGTACATACAGTACTTCCTTTTTCTATTTTTTTTTAAAACATTTTCTTTATGCTCCCGCCCAGCCCCCTTCAGTCCGGCCTCCCCAGCCCCATCACTCGACATCCACTGGACTCACCTCTCACACTAGCGAGGTGCTAGCTAGCCAAGTGTGGAGCCTGCAAGAGGCCATGTTCGTCCTGCCGGGTGATGTTTTCTCCTTTTTGGTGCCTGTCCCCACGTGTGGCAGCATGCAATGACTCCAGTGGCTACGCCACAAACACTTCCGCATGTGGCACGCTGGTCAGTGGCTCAGTAGGTAGCACACTCACCTCTGAGGCCGGGAGATCAGAGGGCTGTGGGTTCAGTTCCCACATCTGGCACTTGGGTTAATATCCCAGTACTGACACTGTAGTGCAGCATGAGAGGGGTGCTGCACTTCTGAGATGCCGTCTTTCGGATGAGATATTAAACCGAGGTCCCATCTGCCTGGATTGGTGGTAGTTTAGGTGGATGTTAAAGATCCCATGGCACTTATCGAAAAGAGTAGGGACATTTTTTATTGCAAAATATATAACATCATAGAAAAAACATTCAAAACAAAAGGAGAATAGATGAAATACAGAAGAAAATCATATACAGAATAATTAGAGTCACATAAAAAGGAAAAAACCAAAAAATCAAGTAATCACCACAACCAAAAAACATGTTTCCAGAATAACTGAAACTTCCCTCTGTCAAATATCCTTGACTCCTTCATTTTAAGTTGCTTCCACGCTTCCGTAATTTGATTACTCAGAACTACATTAGGAGTATTCACATGCTGTAAATAGAATTGACAATGTGCCTGCCAAAGATAATATTTAATATAAGCAAAAATAACATTTAATGTACTGGGATGATACCTAGAATAAATACCCGAATAATCCCCCAGTATCAAACATTCATATTGAATATGCTGTAGGGGAGACAAATGCCAGCTAGAGGCTAAATCAATCCAAAACTGTTTAATATAAGGACATAGGATAAAAAAAAATGTTCCTGTGATTCTTCCATGACAATACAGGAAAATCTCCAGCACTACCTGTCAGTTACGGGTTTATGCTTCCAATTACCTTTAACCCCCAATTTCCCATGACAGCACAGCCACTGAACATCCCAGATATAATCAGGGATCATACCATCTTTAAGAATATTCAATGCCAACTGAAGTTTAGCAGGGAGGCAGTGAGGAAAATCAACCCGCAGAGCATGATGTCTATCCATCACAAGACCATAAATAGATTTTCTCTGCATGGAAGTAATCTCAAGTTTACTAAGGTTCCACCCTTTCACTCTCTTTAACATAGGAAGGGCAAAATCAGGAACCTGTAAAGACTCACTGAACCATGGAAAAGTTACCTCCCATTTTTGAAAAAAAGGTTGAAACAAACACAAAGTCAACTCTGCCCAATGTGAAGGAAATTCCACTGTCCTATGAAAGGAAGAAAAATTACAAAAAGACTGAAAAAACACCACAGGATTTAACATACCCAATCCACCCATACAAACTTTAAGATACGTAAAATTTATTTTCACTGGGTTCAACCTACTACCCCAGACGATCTGAAAAAAACAGCTAAACAGTCTAGTCTCGAGGTCAGTGGAGTGGGTAGAGGAAAAATGTGAGCAATATACAAAAAAACTGGGATGAAAAATTGCTTAATAATACAAACCTGTTTCTTCTTCCTCATCACTCAGGACTTCCAGTGTGAAACCTTTGCCTCTCCAACTTGCAGCCTATCCTCCCAATTTACCCGTGCCATATCCCGTTCTCTCCAAACTTTATACCCATAATCTTAATAAAATGTGGAGAGACCTGGACAGTACTTATTGAGCATACTGGGTCCCCGTCCCCAAGCTGCAAGGCCATGCTTTTTTAGTGGTTAAAGCCTGCCCCAGTAATCCCCGGAAAGGAATCCAATACCCTTAAGGCATACACTCCAGCCTGAACAGAAGCAATCAACAGACAAATATCATCAGCATATGCCATAATTTTTTGAGGAAAAACCTCAGAACTGGGGGATAACCCAACAATAAAAGGATCATTCAGGATAACTCTAATCATAGGGTCCAAACAAAATGTATACAAAAGGGGACTTAGGGGACAACCCTGCCTGCCCCCCTTTATGGAAACTGGAGACCCCATCAGACCACTCACCATAGGAATGGCCACCGCATTTTGATATAAAATGTGAATCCACGTAATCATAGATGAAGGGATACCATATACCTGTAAAACTTTAAATAAAAAGGAACGAGACACATTATCAAAGACTTTTTTCTGATCTAAAGTAATCAGAAACCCCCGTAACTTCCTTTGCTTCCCAAACTCACAAACATCCCTCAATAATTTGAGGTTCTGTTGAATGTTTCTCCCAGGAATGGAGCATGTTTGAACAGGGTGAATCAAAATGGATGCAGCCTTCTGCAATCTATGGCACAAAATCTGTGAAAAGATTTTATAATCAGAGTTCAAGAGGCTAATCGGCCTCCAGTTCCCCAAATCCAGTCTATCACCATTCTTGTAAATATAGACCATCATAGCTGAGGAAAAGCAACGTGGAACATCCACAGCCGTCAAAAATTCATTAAAGACTTCCACTAAGAGCGGAGGCACTAATTCCTTAAAGGTTTTAAAGAACTCATTTGTCAGCCCATCTTCTCCTGGGGACACCCCTGAGCGTAACTTAGAAATAACCTCCAATACCTCAGACAAAGTAACTGGACCAGCAATGTTAGCCGCAATGTCAGGAGACAATACAGGCAATGAGCAATTTATCAATGATTCCCAGGCAATATGAGGGACAAACTCCTGTCCCAGGGAAGTCTGAATATACTCAGCCATAACATCCAACATCTCGGCATGGGACGTACGCAAACCACCAGAGCTATCATAGAGACCGGTCATTTTTTTGTTTGCCAACTTTGTTTTACATGCCTCAAATGGATCAGAAAAAGGAGATTTAGTAGTACCAAATTTAAAAGTAGTATATACAAAAGCAGCATGCTGATAATGATAGTCTCTCATTTTATGCTTCACAATATCAAGCTGTGCTTTAATCCTACAATCTGCTATAGTAGGGAGGGATATGAGTTTATAAAATTGATCTCTTAAAACTAGGTACCCCAAATAGTCTTTATTTCCTTTAGTTTTCCCAAAATCAAGAAACACATTTTTAACTTCCATTTTTGTATCCTGTCAGCAGGAGTACCAGGAGTCATAAAGGACAGCCACAGAACCCCGAAACTCAGACAACAATTCCACTTTGGTTTTAACCACAGGATCATCTAATACAACAGAATTAAGCTTCCACCACCTAGGCATCCACGGGAAAGAGGGAGGTACATGTGAAAATTGAATATCACATGGTAAAATACAATGATCAGAAAATTCACAAAACTTTAAATGAAAACCATGAACCGTTAACCTACTGGAAATAAAAAATAATACAGGTACTATATGCACTACACCAATATGTAAATCCCCCATCTTTATGCAAAGCCCTATATGCATCCACTAAATCTGCAGTGCGAATAATATTATGTAATCCATGTGAATCACAATACACCTTCTGCTGTACACTATCCCGCATCTTCACATCTAAACTACAGTTCATTTCACCTCCCCAAAATAACATTCTAGAAGAAAATAAAAAAGGTTTAATAAGGATAAACAATTCTATTCTAGCCTTCTTACTTTGAGGGGCATAAGTATTTATGATGCGTATAGAAAAACCCTCATAAACACAATCTAACAGCAAAACTCGTCCTGGCAGAATATCTACTACCTTCTGAACCCGAATTTGGGGTGATTTAAAAAGATTCCCAAGACCATCCGCTACATCCTCCCCAAAGGACCAAAAGGGGGGCCCCCAAGACCAATGTTTTTTAACTTGGGCAATATCCTGTAAAGAAGCAAATCTGGTCTCCTGAATAAGTAAAGCATCAAACGGGCAGTGTTGAAAAAACTCCAACAAAGCCATTTGCTTTTGAAAAGACTTAATACTACATGCATTCAGGGAAACCAGATGAAAAAAAGCCATGTATGCGGTTATAAGAAAGAAAGTAAAAAAATCCTTCAAACCTCTTCCTTATCTTTTTTCCTCTTCCTCTCCAGTTTTTTCTTAGAATTTGGAGCACTACGAGGAGTATCCTTGTCACATTCCATTTCTGAAACCACACCAGAAAAGGAGACATCAGACTCAAAACCCTCTTCCTGATCTTGAAGCACCTGAAATTAATTTTGTGTGGGAGTAGGGCCAACCAAAACCTTGGGTTTCAGGGAAGATCTTGTCACCCGTTTTTGTGGAAGAAAATCAGCTTCCACCTGGCGGGGGGGGGGGCATCTGCCCCACATCACCCTCTGAAACAGGAACTAACCCCTGTTCAGAAGCAGAAAAAACAGTGGGAGCATTAGAAACAGGGGGAACAGTGGGGGCAGTAGAAGTAGTGGGGACATCTGAAGATGAAGCAGCCTGGGTAGGGCCTGGAGAGGTAGACCTAGAGGCCTCATCCGGGACACCAGGTCCAGGTTCTGGTCTGGCAGGCCTATATCTCTCTTGGGCCTCAGAGACCAAATTCTCCTGGTTAAGTCCACCAGTTCGATTTTGGCCTGCGCAAGGGCACTGATGATAAGCATGGCTAATCTCATTACAAAGATTACATTTAAATACATTTCTACAAACTGAGCTAGGATGATCATATTCCCCACATAAAGCACAAATGACCCTGTCACAAGTGCTACTAAGATGTCTGGGACTACCACATTTATAGCAAGCTTTCGGTTGTCCCAGATTAAAAAAAACACCCCTCTATCCTTCCCCAAAAAGCTATTAGGAATGTGCTGCCCATCATTTCCAATTAAATGCAATTTGACCTTAAACCTCCAACTACCATTCCAAATACCTTCACTGTCAATGATAACTTCATAACCTGACATTTCTTTTCCATCCAGTAATAAATATCCCTAACATTCACCCCCTCATTTCGAAACATCACAACCACCAATTTATACAGAGGTTTAGTAAAGGGGATAGCCCAAAAAAGGAGACCATAAGGGCAATGTTTTATACATATCATATTTTTTCCAAAACAAATCGAGCCCTGCAAAGGTCCTAAAACTTATATTAAAGGTGTCTTCCCCCCTGATATTAATGAGAGCAAAAATATCAGCAGCTTGGAATCCCATAGAACCTTTTAACGGAGTTTTAGCCACATAAATTCTGTCCGGGTGCTCCTGCAGTCCCCCTCTGTACTGAAGACGTACAGCATTACGCCTAGAAGCTTGCTCAACTTTGTTATTTTTGAATAAATCCGAATATCTGGGCCCAGTCCTATTGCCTTCTCGATGTGGGGAAGGGGGTGGGCTAGGAGAACGTTCCCGGCGCTCTGCAAAATCAGATTGTTCCGATACAGTAATAGAGGTACCCAGCACAGAAGGTTCAGCCACCGAATCTCCCAACCCAGCGATGGACGGAAGCACAGGCTGCTCCCCCTTCCCATTTCCAAGTTGTACAGTACCTTGATCAGGAGTACTCCCAGTTGAAGAAAAAGACTCCCAAGCTGAATCAGGCACCCAGGCCCCCTGTGGGGTTTGAATCCAACCCGCATTTCACAAGGACTCTTCTTTCGACCACTTGTCGAAACCAGGCGCCGCGGCCGGCCCTGCAATAGCAAAAGACTTCCGCCATTCTCTCCGATGTCGTCATCGATTCTGTCACAGGCTGCTGAATCGCTAAAATTCCCTTGACAGCAGATGTCAAGACAGGCTCCACTGAAAGAGGCAGGGACTGCACCACTGACTCTCTGTTTGCAATAGGAGGCACATCCTTAGCACTCACAGCCATACCATTCAGCACAGTATGTACAGAGGAAACACTTGGACCAGCTGTTTCCCGACAAGGTAATTCCACCAAACCCTCCGTAGCTCTCGGTGCATGCACAACCTCTGTCTGCATCATAGCAGACATCTCCTCCGGACATAGCACCAAATTATTCTCGACTCAGGTAACAGCATCCCTTGGCAAAGAAGCAGCCGAGGCCAAGGATAGAACCTCAGACTGTACCAGACCTCCATCCTCCTCGCCCTCCATCCTGAAACTGACCACCACTCTGCAACAGAGCAGCAGTCTCCCTGCAGGCAGAGTAGGGAATTTCCCCGATGTTCTGGCCAAATTTCCCTCATTCACCGCAAACACGGGTCACCGGCTTGGCAGGAGGTAAAGCATGATGCCTCAGCCCTCCACATCACTGGGCCGACATGTACAGTACTTCCTACAAGAGGATGTAATACAATGTGCCAGTCATTTAGATAGGCATTGTTTAGACATAGGAGCACCCCCTTTCCCAGGGGTGAATGAAACAAAAACCTGAAAGGACATTCTGTAGGCCTTGGTGCAAGCAACACTGTATCTCAGTATTCTGTATATCCAAAGTATGGAATAGTGACGCAGCCTGATTGGCACACACGGGATAATATACAAGAAGGTATAACGTTTGGCTCCATGCAAATTCAGATACCACCTTCAGTAGAAAATAAGTTATGTAAGAACTTACTGTAACAGTAGATCTTCGAGAGAGGTTCCTGCAGTAGATCACCACACACAGGACTGCACCCACCTGTGTCGGGACCAGATGGCAAACCTCTAGCCAGCAATCTACAGCAGGGGACCGCCACCGGCACCACATGATGAGACATCAGCAACACACCATATACACTTATACATGCTCTTGCTTCAAACTCCCTTAGCCCATTCTTCTCCCCTCTTTACCTTTCACCCCTAATTATCCCTTCTGAGTTCATTCCTCATCACCTTGCACTTGGCATGTTTCTACCTCTCCCCTCCTTGCCCTACTCTTCTCCTATTATCTGTGTCTTAATCCCCTATCTGACTTTCCTATCCCATCATCTTATCCTACTTTTGCATCCCTAACCTATTCTCATGTCTTGATGTTTCCTATATCCATCCTATATGATCATTATAATGGTACTCCTCATCATGTAATCTCACTATATCTGCTACTCGAATGTTGCCTGACGGCTGTATTTTGCTCTCGTATTCTGTCTCAGTTATACATTATAGTTGTCTCTATTGTACATATTGTTTTCTCCTGCCTACACTGTACTATAATTGTCTGAACTTTTCTGTTTAATGATTGTACTGGCTCTATTTCAATAATGTATTGTTTCTGTATACTCCTGGGTTGTGCCTGAAAATAGTCGTTTTTATGGCTCATGCACCTTACCCGGTTAACAAAAACTAAATAAAAAATAAATACATTCTTACATTAGGATCCAATGTATTAAGATTAAAAATCCACTTCATCTCTGCTGCCAATCATTTCCTTTCATAGTCCCCTCCCCTTACTAGTGGTTGGACTTTTCCCACTCCCCAGAAGCGTAGGGAAGCTTCATTGTGTCCCGCACTGTTAAAATACAGTGCTGCAGGAGGTGAATCATTGTGCCTCCTAATGTCTCCCTTATGCTCCTGGATTCTAGTCTTTAGTGTTTGTTTTGTTTGTCCCACATATAAAAGATCACACGGGCATTGTAGCACGTATATCACCCTTGTGTATTACAGTCTATGTGTTCTTTAATATAATGTTTATATCCAGTACATGGGTGTTGAAATTATGCTTTTTTACTGGTGTGGCTACACACCGAACCCCACACACATGTTGTCATCCCCGTCTGTAGGGGTCCCAAAAATAATTGTCCTCAGGTTCACTTGAAGTTTTGAATTGTGACTTCACCACACTTATATCGCCTGCGGCTAGTGCGGGCAATTGGTTTTAGCAGGCACTTTGCGATTTTTCAAATGCCAGTGGCTATTGGGCATTATGTTAAAAAATCTCATTACATCATCTATTGCCCGCTGTCTGCATCGGGCACGTTTTCTAGTCAGAAGCTGCACTTTAAGTGAGTGCCAATTAACAGGTGCTTACTGTAACTCGAAACAGTTAATTATAGTTAATTGCTGCCTCCTTTTAACTCGATGTTCAGTGAGCTAACAGCTGATTTACAGCTCTTTCATCAGTTGCAGCGCATCTACAGTATGGCTTCTAAGCGAAAAGCCATGTCTCCTGGGGAGAAGGTAGAGATGTTAAAGAGAATTGACATGCTACTGAAAATGAGTCAGCGTGAGCTATCCCAGCAGCTGAATCTTCCAAAATCTACCATCACTGACCTCTTATGGCAACGAAACAAATTCTAAATGACTGGCACAGAAATGTAAATCCTGACCATAAGAGAAAGTGTGATGGAAAGAACAGTCCCTACAAATGGGTGTATTCCCAGACAAGTGGAAGGCAGCGTACATCACGCCGGACCGAGTTTGCCTCTCTAACTATCGCCCCCATCTCCATTTTACCACCTCTATCCAAACCTCTCTCCACAGCACTCCACCCAAACAGCCCTGATAGACTATACTACACAGATTTATGAGGCTCTGGATAATGGAAGGGCATTGACCTCACCAAGGCATTTGACACTGTTAATCACCAACTCCTACTACAGTGTCTCCTCTCCATAGGCCTTTCATCTGGCATTGTTACCTGGTATGAAAGCTGCCTCTCACGTAGAACACAATGTGTGAAGATCCTTAATATTCTCTCTGAGCCTAGGGAGGTCAGCCTTGGAGTCCCATAAGGCTCCATACTGGGTTCACTCTTATTTAGTCTATTTACAAACTCACTACCTGTTGCCTGCCCAGCAAGAATCGTGCTTTATGCTGATGATGTGGTAATTTCTGCATCTGGTAGGGATATCACCACTATAACCACTGACCTACAGGCCAGTATTAAATGGCTAGAATCTTGGTAATCCCATCATAAACTGTTACTCAGCTACAAAAAAAACAAGCGTATGCTCTTCACAGTGCCACAAAATAGGAAAAAGCATGGGTCCTTACACATAACAAGTCAAAAAGGTGAGCTGCTAGAGCAGGTCAGCACCTTCAAATATCTTGGAGTATACCTTGATGACACACTGTCCTTCACAGCGCACATTGAACACATCATCAAAATAGTTAACACCAAACTGGGAGTTCTCTACTGACATAGACACTCTATGCTCTGAAGGCTCTTAAACTGGTTACATGCAGCTCTGCATTATCTACCATTGACTATGGTCTAGTGATCTGTGGTGCTGGCTCTGACACCACCCTGAAGAGGATCATGACCCTCTTCAACAAGGCCTGCTGCCTGGTCCTGGGTGCTGACTATCAGACGCATACATGCACCTTGTATTCGGACACTGGTTGGCTTCCCTTCCATTACAGAATCAAATACCAGGCTTGTCTACTTGGGGAAAAAAGCATTGCTTGGCCTTATGCCTGAGTCCACCTCCAGACTATACAACTACACTCAACCAACCATGAACACCAGAAGTGCTACCAAAGGAGTGTTCCTAATGCCTTTTAAGCGTACCACACTCGCACAATGATCCCTCTCCTACAGGGGCCCTAAATGGCTTGGTGACCTACCTACTGAACCCCTTGGGTCCAGCAAAATCAGCCATTTCAAATCTGGACTCCATAACCTGCTGCACGTGAGACCACCTGCAACTGTTAGCCCTTATCAATACCACCGAGGACCTTTCCACATTCCCAGCACCCCATGCAGCTTCTCTACACCTTCTCCCACCCACCCCACCCGCCCCCACCTGACAATGACTTCCTGGCTGCACCCTCCAACTTATATTATCCTTGTCCTGGATCTGTCTAGACCCTCTAATTTACCAACTTGGCAGTTCCTCACTACCGCAGACAAGTGGTTGCTTTGCCATGCACTCTCTAATCGATCTGCCTGTTTCTGTCCAATTGCACTTAGAAACCTGTTCATTGCACTTAGTAACCTGTATTTTTTGTTATGTAGCCACCAGCTGTTTCACTTTAGTATGTTTATTGTTGTCTAGTGTCACCCTTGTTCCTCTCTCTCTGTACAATGTTTTCACTGATGTATCTCAATGGCTCCGTATTGTGTCACCTAACTTGGAACCTTTGTAAATGAGCCTCTGGCTCAACGGTATTAATCTGAATCTTAAATAAACAGTGAAGTGGAAGAGGCACTTGTCTGATGGTTCAGCAATGCCCGTGGCAGGGATGCCTTCATTAGCGGACCTTTACTGTTAGAAAAAGCAAAGAAACTCACTGACACTCTGGGACACACTGACGTCTTGCCTTCCGAGGGTTGACTCCATCGGTGGTAAACCCAAAACAACATTGGGTTCAAAAAAGCACATGGCGAGAAACAAAATGCAGACTCTGTCAGTGCTGAACACTGGATTGTGAAAGTCTTGCCTGGCTTGCTGTCATCTTTTGCAGCCAGGAATATTTTTAATTGCAGTGAGACTGGCCGCAGAATTGCTGTCATTCTTGATGACTTTTCAGGTCACCTGGCTGTTCCTGAACTAAGAAACATTACCCTTGTTTTCCTACCCCCAAACACAACAAGCATAATTCAGGTGTTAGATCAATTAATTATTTACAGCATGAAGCAGCAGTTAAACATATGCGGATATGTGTTCTTGATGAAACTGACGGTGCTGCTGACACACAATTTACATCTGCCCAGTGTGTCTGTAAGATCAACTCACTGGATGCTGTGAGCCTACTGAAAGAATCTTGGGATGCAGTGACTCAGCAGACTATCCAGCACTGCTTCCAAAAGGCTGGATTCATCAGACTGATGGAAAACCATGGTGACCATGGTGCTGGTCCCTCTGATGCACCTATCATGCCGTTGGAAGAGGAGCTGCCAGTTGACATAGAAGAATCAATCCCAGCTCCTGAAGGAATGACCATGGGGAGTTTCATGCTATATGTTGCCTGCACGACAGAGAGGAAGAGCCCGCAATGGATGACATAGATCAGGTGGTTAATGCAATGCATGCTGGAGGAATGGAAGATGGCAAAGTTGGAGAAGAAAAAGACGGAGAAGAAGGGCAACAGGAGTCGGCGGTTACTCCACGGGATGTTCAAGAAGCTCTGTTAACTTTGAGAAGAGCAATGGAGCAACATCCTCATTTAGTGTTGGACTGGGGAGCACTAGCAGCAGCCAACAAAGTCTGGGAACAGTACTGTCAGAAAAACACCCACCAGTTTACAATTATGGACATCTTCAAAACCTATAAGTAATCAATAAAGAGACTGTAATCATGATACTGTTGCTTTTTTGCTGTGCTTTGCTGTGGTAAAGGTGTGGAAATTTAATGTGGTGGTATTTAATGTGTGCATTTCAATAAGGTGCGCATGGTAAAATTGGTTTTCTCAACATAATTGAAATATTCTTTACAGCGACTGTGGGATATAATGGACATATGGGGCTAATACAAATGTGTCCGTTATGAGTGGATTAGACTGTATTTGTGCTCGATATACTTTTTCATGAATTTGTTTGTAGTATTTCCAATTAAATTTGAAATAATTGTTCTTAAGCATGTATTCAGTAAGTTCTTGTAATAGCCTAGTCTTCAGTTTTACTTCTGGACCTCTCCTATCTAACATTCTGCCCATAGCCAATAATCCATCTGCATGGGGAATACATGTATAAAGATCTGCAACATACCATGTAACCAAAAAGGCTTCTTGATGTATACCCGATTGTGATATCTTTTCCATTTTTAAGATCATATTCCAAGAGTATTTAACAAAGGTGTCAATTTTCTCCACTATTGGTTGGGGATGAAAATGAATATATCTAGAAATAAGTTCAAAGACAGTTATGGTCTTTGCAGGGAACAATGCATTTTCACTGGGAGTTAATCCCTTTTGTCATGCAGGGAAACTGTGACACTGCTTGATCCTAATGGGCAACACTGTATGTATATGTATTTTTACACAGATTTGACCCCATGAACAAGCTCACGAGATACGCGAAATGTAGGGGGACTAAAAATCTAATGAAGAATTAAAAGTTGGTCTGGAAGACTGTTTTCTGAATCAATTTATTGGTGACTCCCAAAGTTTCGAAGTTGTTTGGATTTGAATCAGCACCTCAGGGAGCCTGAAGACGCACTACTGCCACATGCCATAGACATTGTGTTTGTTGCTAATTGCACCTTGCCTGGTTATTTGTTTTATCTGGGAATGTTAAATGGATCCCTCCCACCTCGCAGTTTTTTACTCTTACACTTTCATGCGCTTTTTCCAAAGAGGGATCCACGTGTAACAGCAGCTGACGCCTTCGCAAAAAATTTGGAAAACATAATATTTAGACACGATTCAGCTTGCATTTCATACACTTGTATATATATTTTACAGATTTCTCCCCTCCATTACTTAATATTGAATAAATTTCCACAAAAACAAGTGTATCCGCTCTGCCGCTTATTCCCTACTTGAAATTATAATGCTCTGTTGTGACACCATAGTCTGTTGTCACAGGAATAATTATGATGTAACAAGTAGCGTATCGTGACATTAGGTTGGGAAGATACAATAGGAGCTGATTAACCCTCAAGGAACAACTCTCCTGTTTTCATGCTTATGACCTCAGAAATGAACAATGGGGATAAGAAATACAGAGCTAATGAGAAATATAAGCTGTGTCGTGTCTTTGACCTTGTGCTTTACTCTGCCTCCAAGTCTATTGTTGACATCAATCAACATCTTTCACTTGACTTTCAGACCCTCCATTCCTGGTTATCTGCAAACTATCAAATTCTAAACACAGCTAAGACCCAGGCCATGCTCTTTGGGTCCTCCAGAAAGGTGCCCTCCGAGTCTCCTAAACTGCTGGTCCGATGCTGTGATGGCACTGCTATATCTAACACCTTATCCTTTAAATATCCAGGGGTTACTCTCGACCCTGTACTTGACTTTGCTGCTCACATAAATGAGGTGTGCCGCTCGGCTAACTCCAAGATTGGGGCAGCATATAGAGTTCGGCACTTTCTCACCCCGGCCGCTAGGATCTCCGTAGCGAGAAGTGTGTTACTCCCACAACTTCAGTATGCCCTCCCTGTACTCTCTCATGCCAATGCCAGGGTCCTTCGAAAGTGGGACACCTCCTATAACAATATCTGTAGATTTGCCTTATCTGCTCCTCGCATTACCCATCACTGCCTACTCTACTCGGCCTTAAACTGGCCGTCTCCAAATGCTCTCCGTGCTTACGCCTTAGGTTGTTTTGTTGACTCCCTAACCAGAACCCCTTGACCTGCCTCCATGGGAGACATGCTTACTCCTGTCTCTCACTCCCACCCCCTTAGGTCATCCTCCTCCCCCTTGCTCTCTGTTCAGCCCTGCCCCTCTAACATGGGTGAGCAAGCCTTTTCCTATTTCACTCCTAGGTTTTGGAATTCTCTCCCCCTCCATGTAAAGAATGCCTCATCTCACCTTATCTTTAAGCAAGCTTTGTTTTCACACCTCAATGCTCTTGGTAACTGTGATTGCACTTGTAAATTGTACTAATTGTTTATTTTTTTCTTTTCTTTTCTCATTATGTACAAATTGTGGTTCACTGCTGTTTTTCTTCTTGTACTCTCCCAGGTCATGCCTGAAAATAGGCAGGATTGTTACCTAGTGCACTTACCCGGTTAGCAAAAGCTAATAAATAAATATTATATTTTTCAAAGTTCTTCTTGAGGCATCGGTGGCTCTTTAAACTTGGTCCCTTGTTACTAAGCTACTTATCCTAGCCTTTCTGATCCATGACGGGATCACCAGTTAGCCTAAGCATAAATGCTTTCATCGTGATAGGAACAGGAATGGCAGAGGAGTGGCTATTTTTGTATATTTTTACCTAATTTTCTTTTTTTTTTCCATTCTTTGTTTCTTCCCTTTCACCTGAGCAGCCCTCTTACAACCTTTAGATGTCCAAAATGACCTTAAGGTTTCTGCACACACTGAACCCTTATCCACGAGGTGGGGGCCGGGGTTCATTTCTCAGGCCCTATGCCTTTCCCAGCAGGGGTTACTTTAGGAGTCTCAGCTGTAGCTGTCAGTATCCACTGGCCTCTCCTCATGCCAGTTTGCCTCCTGGTACCCATGCAAGGTTCACCAAAGCTGCTGGTATACGTGGTGCTCCCACCACTGCTGGTGCCTTCAGAGTCCCCACCTTTTTCAAGCTCAAATGTTCAGGGAGTTCTTGTACAGGGCCATATTTCCCTCTTTCTGCCAAAGTGATGGGAGATCACTACAGATGCTTGAGTGCTGGAGGTAGTTCAGCAAGGACATGCACTAGGGCTCCTCTCTGTCTCACTGGTACACATTCCTTTACTCAGTCATTACCCTCTGGGAAATCTTGCTCTCCTGCTGCAGGAAGTTCAAACTCTCCTCAGCAAGATGGCCCCAAAACAGACCTGGAATTTAAGGTCCATACTAGACCTCTGAGGCCCCAATCTGTTTGTAGAATACAAGTAGTTTTAGATGGTCACCAAGGGGATTGGATGGTTGCTCTGGATATGAAGCATGCTTACCTCAATATTACAATCTGCACGTTCTGCAGACAATACCTGTGGTTTATGCTCCAGGGCTTGCACAATCAATTTTGTGTAGTGCCCTTTGGTTTGTCATCTGCACCGTGTGTCTTTACCAAATGCTTTGCAGTGGTTGCAGCTGCCCTCTGGAGAGAGGGCCTATATGTCTTCCCATACATCAGTGACTGGTTCTCAAGGCCCTGTCAAGGAAAGCTATTGTTTACACACTGTTAGGAACTAGGCAACTTTTCACACAGTGCAGTGTTGGACAGGGTTATGGGGGCCCATCGGGAAAATAGATACAGGGGCCCACCCAGAAAATCAATAGGGGAGGGCCTAGCATGACACACGAATGCAGGGGTTGTCTAGAGACCCCAATTCCAAGACATTGACACTGACAAGTTCCTGGAAGCCATCCTGACAGTGGCCGAAAAGGGTGAGCTACTTCTAGTTGGGGGCTTCAATCTGCCTGATATGGATTGGTCCTCATACACGGCATTCTCAGAGAGGAGCAAGGAATTCCTCCTTGCACTGTGAGAGGCAGGATTAACTCAGCTAGTAGATTCACCCACCAGGGAGACATCAATCCTAGACCTGGTACTCTCCCAAAAGTTCCAGTATCTCAGGTGTTCACATAGGAAGTCACTTAGGATCCAGCGACCACAGATCAGTATGGCTAACAGCAGAACAGAAGCCAGATGCCACATGAAAATCAAGGTAATCGACTTTAGAAAAGCAAACTTCCCTGAAATGAAATCCCAGGTCAAATCCTTACTACAAACTGGTACCAAGGGAGATGTAGAAGAATGTTGGAAAACCTTGATACATGCTCTAACTACAGTAACAGAGGATTGCAAAAGACAGATCAGCAAATCCAAGAAGAGGAGGAACCCACTCTGGTTTACTAGGGAGGTAGCAGCTAAGCTCAATGAAAAGGGAAGAGCATTCAAACAATACAAGCAAGCAAACAAAGATGGACTGTGACAGGGAGGAATACAGAAATAAACTCAAAGAAGCAGGGAAGGCAATTAGGATTGCCATAGTGTAAACAGAGGAGAGAATAGCACAGGAGGTAAAGAAGGGTGATAAGACTTTCTATAGAAACATAAGAGAGAGCAGAGGAAGAATGGGGGGGTGGAATAGTCCATCTAACATCAAAGGAGGGTCAGCTGGTGGAGAGGGATAAAGATAAGGCAGAGGTACTGAATGACTTCTGGTCAGTTTTCACTGTGGAAGACAACGGCAAAGGACCTATGTTAAGTGGCACTGGGCAAAACGATAATGTGTCCAACATGAGCCCCTTCACAAAAGAAAGAGTCCTAGAGGAACTGGGTAAGTTAAAAGTGGATAAGGCAATGGGTCCAGATGGTATCCACCCAAAGGTTCTGAAAGGACTCAGGGAAGGGATTGTTGCTCCACTGGCGAAACTGTTCAATAAGTCTCTAGAAAGCGGTATAGTACCAGACGACTGGAAAAGGGCAACAATGGTGTCCTTACACAAGAGTGGAATCGGGGAAGAACCAGGGAACTACAACCCTGTCAGCCTAACCTCAGTGGTGGGTACAATTATGGAAGTACTGCTTAAGAAGAGGATAGTAGACCACCTAAAGCAAAACAGAAGACTTGACCCAAAGCAGCAAGGGTTCACGGCTGGGTGCTCATGTCTAATGAATATGGTGGACGTCTTTGATTGGGTAACCAGAAGAGTGAGTGGACTACGGTGGTGCAGTGGATGTGATTTACTTAGATTTTAGCAAAGCTTTTGACACTGTTCCCCACAGGAGATTAGCCAACAAACTAGAGCACATAGGCATAGACCATAAAATAGTCAGCTGAATTAAGAACTGGCTTCAGGATAGGTCACAGAGAGTCCTGGTCAATGGGGCATTATCAGAAGAGAGCAGAATAACCAGCAGCCTTCCACAGGGGTCAGTACTTGGCCCAATCCTCTTTAACATATTCATCAGTGACATTGCTTATGGACTTGAGGGGAAGGTCTGCCTGTTCGCTGATGATACAGAACCCTGCAACAGGGTAGACACAGATGAAGGTGCCTCTGGGATGGAAGCCAATTTCAAAAAATTGGAGGAGTGGTCAAGAATATAGCAGTTAAAATGTAATACCAAAAAGTATAAGGTGATGCACATGGGTAAATGTAACACAAGAAAGACGTACACACTGAATGGGCATCAATTAGAACAATCAAAGATGGAACGGGATCTTGGGGTAATTGTTACTAATGAACTAAAAGTGGGGAAACAATGTGAAATGGCAGCACAGAAGGTCAGCGGCATCCTCGGCTGCATAGGTGGAAGGATTACGAGCAGGAAGTGCGAGGTAATCATCCCACTGTACAGGTCCTTGGTCAAGCCGCTCCTGGAATACTGTGTGCAGTTCTGGAGGCCCCACCTAAAAAAGGACATTGACCACTTAGAAAAGGGCCACTAAGATAGTGCAGGATTTGCATCAAGAACAGCGTGAAATGAGACTCAGTGAATTAAAGTTATACTCTCTAGAACAAAGGAGAAATAGGGAGGATATGATAGAAACGTTCAGATACAAAGGGACTCAACACCGCTCAAACAGGAAACCTACTCCAGGAAAACAAAACAACACGTACAAGGGGGCACAATCTGTGCCTAGTGGGAGGCAGACTTAGAACCAATGTGAGGAAATACTTTTTCACAGAGAGGGTGATAGAACCATGGAACAGCCTGCCCTCAATGGTGGTAGCATCAAAGACAGTATGAGAATTCAAACTAGCATGGGACAGGCAATGCGGGCACCTGAAGGGGTAATAAAACATGGAGGGGGATAGAAATCTTTGGGATCGCATGGTCCCCCATCTGCTGGCTACTTCTTATGTTCTTATGTCAGTATTCTACTTTAGTTTGATAAACAAGCTCTGTGTTTGCTGCTTACATTTACTTGCAGTGCCAAAAATACCCTATTTAATTAGAAAATAGATGATAAATGTAAAGATTGTCAGAGTTATGAAGGTGGCCAGGTACCAAACAAAGGGGGGCCCACTTGGAAATTTCCACGTATCGTGGTGGGCTAGTCCGTGAATGAGCCTAAGTCAGTACTCACTTTATGCCAGCATCTCCAGAACATTGGAGCTGTTCTGGACACGGGGCTGGTTTGGGCTTTCCTACTCTCTGACCATGCTATGGCACTGTCTTCCGAGGATCAGCTGTTCTCTTTCAGTGACTATGTTTTTCTTGGGAACCAGAGCCTGCTATCTTAATTTTATAGCTAAACAGAATTTTGTCTGACACCACCCGTCCTGACCCCGGCCTCTATTAAATACACAGTAGCCATGCCCATGCTTGCTAACTCTGCCCATTTCGCTACAGACTGCCAACAGCCTCTTAAAGCTGTGCTGCCTGTTTGCTACCCACCAATTATAGTGGTTAACTGTACAGCCTCACTTTGGCACCAGTATGTTAGGGTTGACAACTGAATCAAGCTGCCATGTCCCCTATCAAGAGGTGCTATCTCCTTCTGCTCCTTGCTACCTGGCTTGGTACAGCCGGCAGCAGATGCCTAGGTGGGCCGCTGCTACCCCCCCGAACCACTACTGGGTAGTGCATGGCTGTCAAATGCACCTTCAGAAACTGCCTCACTTGGCTGTAGGCAGCGACTCACTCGGCCTTACCCTACCAACACGGGTGGCAATATGCCCTCCCCTAACATAGGGGTAGTAACGGTTAGCTATACCCTAATAATTAAACCAGTGTCCAACCACCTGAATCACCCGAAGCCTCGGCAGCAGAAGGTACGATCCGAATTTAGCATAAACCTTTCTGCCAGAAAGGTCATCCTTATGCTCCTGCTCCTCTCTGGCAACATTCCCTCGAACCCAGGCCCACTCACTTCAACAGGCCCTGGTGTTCATAAGGTTAAAGGCCTAAAATAGCCTCATTGAACATCTGCAGTTTAACCCGCAAAATTTGATAACTACAGGCATGGATGGCCCTCCATACCCCCGACATCATCTACCTAATGGAGACCTGGTTGACCAGTAGGATTAAAGATAGTGAAGTTGCCCTCAAAGGCTTCTAAGTATACAGGATTGATAGAATAGGCAAGAGAGGTGGGGGATGCCTCATCTCTGCCAGGGACTCTCTGCAATGCTTTGTCCTCCCTGGAACCAGGGTGGCTAAAGACCATGAGATAATAGTGATAAAAACACAGGTCAGTCAGAATGGCAAAACTCTCATCCTTGCCACAATCTACCTACCCCCCAAGAAAGCCACAGCAGGCCTTCCTACAATTATGGATGTTATCAGCACCCTTCCAAAGGGGATGGAGCTCGTCATTATCGGGGACTTTAACATAAACTGGGATGGAAAGGAGACTGCCCCTTACAGGGATCTGATAGCCACCTCCAACCTGACACAACTTGTCACCTGCCCCGCCAGGCAGACCTATAAGACAGGAAACAGTACCCTCCTAGACTGGGTCCTAGCAAGCTCACTATCCTGGATCTCTGAGATCAAGGTTCTCCCGGACACGCTAAGTGACCACTCATCAATCACCTTCCTGTGGTTTAATAAATTTACCAAAAGTCCACCCATCCTCATTGAAAGTAGGGTCTTGAGGAAGGGTAAACTTGGAGCCCTCAAATCAGCCCTTGCTCTACATGACTGGACTCCTATCAACCTAGTGCCTACCCTTGATCAGGCCCCTCAGGTACCTTAATTAAGGGCTTTAGCTCCATCTGTGACATCTATGCCCCTCTCATGAAAAGAAAAATTTGGGGGCAGGCAAATGGCTGGATTGATGGGGAGTTCCTCTCTCACCTGAAAGAAAGGGACATACTCTGGGAGAAGGCCAGAAACACAGGTAGCAAGCATGACAACCTGTATTACAGAATGGCCAGGAACCGCTGCACCAAGCTAATCCGGCTTGCCAAAGGCAACTATCATAAGGCCCAGCTTAGCAATTCTTGGGGTGATGGGAAAAGATTATGGGATAACATCAAACACATCCTTGGAAAGGAGTACAAGAAGCACCCTCAGCTGCTCAGTATCAGTAACACCCTCACTACAGACCCTCTAGCTATTGCGGAAGCCTTCAATACAGCCTTCACTGATCTTACCGCAGTGCTACCACCTGCCTATTTTCAATCTGGTTTGAACCATTCCAACAACATATCTACCGAGTGTTCTAACCCAACCTTCTACTTTAAAAGGGTGACGGTGAAGGAGGCCCTAACTGTGGTCAAAAAAGTACTAGGTAAGACCAGCCTGGGCAGTGACGGGATAGACATGAAACTTCTATCTCTCACCATGGATATTCTTATAGTGCCCATTACCACGCTGTACAATAAGTACCTGGCCCTTGCTCAGTTCCTGGCGGTTTGGAAGTAGGCCATAGTTACTCCAGTGCATAAAGGAGGCGACAAGTCTCTGGTAGCCAACTACAGGCCCATCTCAATCCTCTCCTCCCTGTCGAAGGCACTGGAAAAGATTATGGTGGGTCAACTCATCGACTACCTCAATAAGTATAATCTACTATGCCCCAACCAGCATGGCTTCAGACAAAATCATAGTACCACTGTCCTGCTGGACTACATGGACTATGCACATAAGACCCTTGATTAAGGCAAACTGGTGGGGTCTGTCTTTATTGACCTCATCAAAGCCTTCGATACAGACATCCACCCCCTGTGACAGTAGTGACCCAACTGCAAAACATGGATGTGGCGCCCAATGCCCTTTGCTGGTTCCAAGACTACCTGATACGGAGAAATCAATGTGTCAAAATTGGGCAAACAGTATCCAGCGCAAGAGAGGTATCATAAGGAGTACCGCAGTGATCAATACTGGGGCCCCTACTCTTTAGCCTCTTCTTAAATGACCTTCCGACACCCTGCAACACCAAACTCATACTATATGTAGACGATGCTGTGCTCCTGAGCATCAGCTCATCTCAGGGTGCCCTACAATCTGAGCTGCAGAACTCCTTCTCCAAACTTGAGGACTGGTTCTGTAGTCATAAGTTGCTACTAAACTACAAGAAGACCAAGGCCATGCTTATATCCAGCCCCCACAACAAAAATAAGCATCACCCCCCTCATCATCTCCAACTCATGCAGTGAGCCACTGGAACAAGTCTACTTGTTCAAGTATCTGGGGGTCATAATAGATGATACCTTCATGTTTGCACACCATATTGATTCTCTGGTCAAGACAGTCAATACCAAGATTGGTGTCCTGTACAGGCACAGGCAGTACCTCTCTCCGGGGGCCCTCCACCTCTCAGTCCACAGCTCCATCATATCTACTATTAGCTATGGACTAGTGGTCCACAGGACAGCAATGGATACAGTGCTCAAGAGGGTTCAGACTGCGTTCTACAAAGCCTGCAGACTCACCCTGGATGCTGAGCATGGCACGCACACCTCTACTCTGTATGAACATGCAAATTGGCTGTCATTATAAACAGGGCCAAATTCCAGACTTGCGTCCTGGGAAAGAAGGCTCTATTGGGTAAAACACTGCCTTGTGAAGGCAATTTGATCAAGGCAGCCAACTCATTACAGATCACCGGGGGGGGGGGACTAGAGGGGCCTTTCTTATCCCCTTCCATCGCACCTCGCTTGGGCAATGTGCATTTGCCTACCAGGTCCCCCTGTGGATGAATGAACTTCTGGGCACCTCTTGGCCACCAGTTGTCTGGCCCAATTCGAAACTGACCTCAAACAGCACCTAATAACACTCTTTAAGTGCACCTACCCCTCAGTCCAGCCACCCACTCTCTCTGCCCCCCAGGAAGCACTAGGCAAGCCTAAGGTACCCCCTCCCTCTGTTCCTTCTCATGACTTGCCTCAGCAATCAGTTTGTGTCATGCTCCTTCAGCACCTGCCACCACACCTTCCCCCCTCCCCCAACTTCCAGTCCTGTGCATTTCCCTAACAGTCACTACTAATGCAAACTGCCTGACCATGCCCCCTCACACCCCACCATTTACTTTAGCACGTCTTCTCTGCTCAGCCTCCCCTCACCCCACCATTTCTCCCTATACCTTATCACCCTTCTTCCCCCACCCTTCATCTCCACTGCAGTACCTACCTCTCTAGTACCTCCTTTCTTCACCCACTGCCAGCTACCCCCGTCCCTCTGAATTACTGACAAGGCACTTTGTGGCTGCTTGTCCCCCTTCCCACCCTCATAAAGTGTTTTTCTTGTTATTTTAACTTATACCTATGTTTTCAGTTTTTCTGTACGTTCTGAATCCAAGCTGTATCATTCACTGTGATGTACCTTTGCTTTCTCCTAGTGTACTTTGTTTTGCAATCTATGACGTGGAAACTTTGTAAAAGAGCTTGCGCTCAAAAGTCTTTTCCAAATCACTAAATAAATAAATAAAAAAGATATCTTAGCCTGATGCCTCTGATCTGTCTGATAGGCCTCATGGCTGCTGCCATTCTGACTATCCTGCTGGCATGTCTGCGCATGAGGATTCCACAATGGTTACTCCATGCCCCCTGGGCTCAGGATTCTGACGAGCTGAAGTGCCTCATAGAAGTGACCCCTCCACTCCATCACTCCCTGCTCTGGTAGTTGGACTGCTCCAACTTTGAGACAGGACCCCCTTTCTCCATCCATCCCCTCAGCTGGTGATGATGATGGACACCTCTCATTCAAGTTGGGATGCCCATCTGGGCCCATTCCAAAATCAGAGAAAAGTGTGCCCCTTGGATGCTGTTCTGCACAGCAACACTCTGGAGATGAGGAGTGTTCTGCTTGACCTACAGGCCTTTGCCATCTTCCTTCTGGGTCACCAGCTGTTGATCTGTACAGACATTTCAGTGATGTATTTACATCAACCTTCAGGGCTGAGTCCGTGCATATCCTCTCTGCGGAGAGACAATGAGAGTCTGGCACTTGGCTGCAGAACACAACATGTTCCTGTTGGCCATCTTCTTGCCTGGCACCCTCAGTGCCCTTGCAGATCATCCCAGCCATTCCCAGGTGCTCTAGCCCAAATGGGAGTCACTGGACTCTGTTGTGGACCACCTCTTTGTAAAGTGGGCTTACCTAGACATCAACCTTTTTGCGTCTCCATACAAAGCAAAATTGACACTTTTCTGCTTGCTTGCTCTAGGTCCTGGAGTTTTTTAGCGAGACACATTGTCCCTCTCTTGGAAAGGGAGGTTCATGTATGCCTTTCCCTCTTATACAGAAGGTTCTGGTTAAAGTGAGGGCCAAGTTGGCCATCCTGACTCTGGTGGCTCTGTGCAGATCCAGACAAATCTGGTTCCCTCTGCTTCAGCAAATGTCAGTGAAACCCACTGTCTTGCTCCCTCTAAGAGTGGGACTTCTGTCACAGGTACGGGGTGCTCTGGTGCATCTGGATCTTTATTCCCTACACCTCTTCATCTGGCTCCCTAGGACATAGAGCTCTCCTGCTTTGGGGTTTCCCCTGGTGGTTGCAGCTGCTTTTCTGGCAACTCTAAAGTCATTTGCTTGGTACACCTGCTGACAAAAATGGAAACATTTTATGGTCTGGACCCTTTACATGTCCAGTTAGTCTGGTGGTGGACTACCTCCTGTCCCTTTCAGACTCAGGCCATTGGTATTCCTCAGTTATGGTTCATTTGACCACGGTGTCAGTTTTTCATGCCCTCACTGAAGGTAAGACGGTGGCGCAGCTTGAGGTTTCTTGTAGGTCCTCAGAATTATTCCACCTTAGTGTCCCTCCCCCCCAGGTCTGTGATCCAGTTCCAATGTGGGACATCAATCTGGTTCTGGATACCCTTACTGCACCTCCCTTTGAGCCCGATGGTACTTGTGAGCTGTGCTTCCTCTCTTGGAAGACACTGTTCCTAGTGGTTGTAACATCTGCTAGACACATTTCTGAATCGCAGGCGCTGGTTGCAGAGCCTTCTTTTCTTATTTTCCACAAGGATAGGATTACCTTGTGCATCAATCCTAGTTTTCTGCTAAAGATTGTTTCTGAGTGAACACTAAGTCAGAATACGGACCTTCTGGTTTATTTCTTGGCTCCCACAAACAGTGGGAAATGTCAACTGTACAAGCTTGATGTCTGTAAGATGTTTCATACGTAATTAGTGCATACTAAGCATTGTAAAAAATCCTCTTGTGACCCAAGGATGGTGTGCTCCCCTGTTTTGAAGCAGGGCCTTTCCACACAGTTGGCCTGCTGCATTTTTTTCTGTTATCTCAAGCATGGTAAGCAGCTTTCTGTTTCTGTCCATGCTCACTCCACCTGAGGGGTGGCTACTTCCATGACTTGTTTCCACAATGTGTCCGCTACTAAAATATGTGGTGCAGTCACTTTGAGCACTGTTCTTACATTTACTAAACGTTACAGTGTGGACATCGTCTTTCTTGTATGTGCCGGATTTGTCCACACGGTCCCATAAGGCCTCCTTTCTCAGAGCCCTTAGATCCTTCCTTCCTCCCTTGGTGCTTTGGTACTGTTTGGGAATCATTCTATGCTGTGGCTTAGTGGAGGGAGATATCCTTGAAAAAGACAGAGTAGTTACTCACATTGGGCACTATGCACGAAAGATACGTGGTGTGCGTAGCTGTGCGTAGTGCCACTATGTAAGTGCTATGATGCAAATATGTGCATGCCGCCCAAAAGAGGCATGCACGAAAGACACGTAGCGTGCGCTTAACCTGAGCATGTAATGGTACTCCAGCACCAAGCATCAGTGGTACTTGAGGGCGTGGCCGCATAGCGGTATGCGTAGGTGGCCTGTGCGTGCATGCACGATGGTACTTGCGACAGAACATCATGCAAGCGGTGTTGCGTAAGATTCACCATGCAAAGGGTGGCATAGTGGAGTGCATAGCTCCCAGAGCATGCCAGCACAGGTGTGCAGGTGGTGGCACACAGCCACCATGGCACGGATGTGCACACACATATGTATAAACGGCACGCTGACATGCGACATCCGTGTTCGCACGTGGCCATGTGGCAATGCTGCTGCACAGCCACGCTGCATGGTGGGCATGCAGCACAGTGGGAAGACATGGCAGTCACACATGGCATAGAGAAGAGACACACCCCACCACCAGACGGGACAAGCAAGAGCGATGGCATGCACACCAGTGGAACTTGCAGCTGTCCCGCAACCCACGCTTGCATGGTTGCACCGGTGTGACACTGTCTGGTGAATGGTAGCCTGCAGGCACATGGCAGAGGCACCCAAGGCAACCCCCCCCCAGCAAGGCACAGCTGAAAAAGTCATGCAGTCCCCCCCCACAGATATAGTGACCACACAGATGTATGCAGAAAATGTTTATTGCTTGAAGTAAACAACAGAGACATAGGACAGCTACATCAACAATCACCCGTTCCCACAAATCCTCCCCACAAACCCCCCCGTTGAGGCACATGGGTCACCACCCCAGTGGCCTCTCCAACAAGCCTTCCTCCAATGTCTAGTGGTCCTCCCACCGGCCCTCCCACCCCTCAATGCCAGCACCCTGGCACCCTGTACACAAGCCCGCATGCCTCCAGTTATAGTCAAAACCCACAGCTAATGGCAGAACAGCACCCCCAACATGGTTCAGCAGCCCAGCGCTGCAACAACCCCCATAGTACCCACCACCCATGCACCCAAGCATCACAGCATGGCCCCTGTAGAGAGTAACATGCTGCAACAAGAGTCAGTCCATTGGACATGGCAGTGACCACCACATGCTGCTAAGTGTGACTACTGTGACCTCCCACGGACACTACACTGGAACAGTGTCCACTGATGATGGCCCCCTCCTGCTGATCCTTCCATGGTCCAGGCCTGGTGGGGGTGGATGGCCTGCTGTCATTCTCGTACTCCTCTTCGGTGTCCCAGGACACCTCCTCCGGCAGCTGCAGGCTTCCATTACATAGCATGGTCCTCCTCACTGGGACCCTGTACTACTGTAAGAGAAAAGTGGAACATAAGTACTGGTAGTAACACACACACACACACACACACACACACAGGCCTCACAACTCACAGGGTATGGCCCAGGGTACTCAGTGGTGAGGGGAGGTAGATCTCCAACGCCCGATAGTTGTTGTCCTTGTAGTAGAGATCCCAACTGTCACCTTTCAGAATCATGTAACCGGGGAGCGAACTCTGGAATTTCATGTGTCTTGCTGCCATCGGTGACACGTACACCATAGCGCCATCCAATTGAACCTGGAGTGTTAGTGTGACATGGATCTCCTGCCACTCTTGAGGATCAACCTTTTCTTAAATCTGTTGCAACAGTTCTATTTCTTAGTCTATTCTATCGTTTACAATTTCTAGTCCCTAAGGTTGGCCACCTATGGGCAACCCCTCCCCTTTCTTGTCTATGCTATAGTGTCGCTTTAATTTTCCTTTTCCCTTTCATGTCCTCATACAGGGAGGTTATTGTGGTGACATCCAAACATATATAAAACAGGTTGTGTTTATCGTTGTTGGATTTAGTATGTAATAGCACTATGTCATAAAATACCGTGATGTATATGCCTTATGTTTATGAAACCTGTAAATGTTGAAAATACCATGGCACTAGGTGTTTTTTGATAATGGTAAAAAGTACTAGGTGACTATTATAGAAATTAAGTTAGTTGTGCTATTTAAAATGCATGTAAATTGCTGTAAACTGAACAAGTCTGAAATGTCATGGTGATTTGCATATATCCCATGATGCTTTGCATTATGGACATATATATGATGTTGTATTTCTTTGAAACTTGATTTGTTGCCAATGCCCTTTGGGGTAACCCATGTTTCAGTGTTTCTGCACTGAGATTCTTTGTTTTTAGCTTGTTTTTTTTTTCTTTTTGAACCCCCACTACCCAAGCAAATGGGGCCCTTGTAGGGTGAAAAGTTTTCACTGAAAAGTGCTTAGATCAGAGCTCAGTGTCAGTAGGTGCTGGCTAAGTGCAGAGAGAGGACATACATAGTCTGTTGCTGCAAACTGATGTACTGAAGAAGGAATTTGGCATTGCAGAAGCTCATTTTCTGTATTTTGAATAAACATCACACAGAGATTGTGTGTTGAACCTGAAGTCCGGTGTCTGGTCTATCTGTTATCCCACAACCCCTCCACAGTTAGCACCAGGCAGGCTGGCACACCACGCTGGTCCTGTGGCGCACAAGGAATATACTTCAGTACGCTACATACTGTACACATATGGCTGAATCCCCCAACCCACTGTACAGCCAACACACAACCCCATACCCACCCACTCAAAGGCCCTGATGGCCCACAGGTCACCACAGCCTCAGTTGTCTGTATAGTCCTGTTCTGCAACCTGGAAAAGGTGTTTGGGGAACATTGCCTTTCTGTCATGCATGATGCCAGCAATGACTTCAGTAAATGCTCCACTGTCCATGGCGTGTGGTGGTTGCATGTGTTCTGCAAGGTCACATGGGAACAAGGCAATGCCCCCTTAAAGGTGTACCATCTGTAGACCGGCTGTATATTGGGGACTGCTGATGGCTGTGCACAGCTGCACAGGAAGCACGGATAGTGTGATGGGATATGTCCAGGTGTACTACTTCATGTCCACCTACTTGCTAACTTTGTTGAGTGCTGCAGCCATGCATGTTCCACACACGACTGGTCATCTGCATTGCGGGACACCCACTGTGTTGAAAGGTTCAGGCTACTGTGGCCATCCATCACACAGCTATGTGACAGCAACCACTGTGCCATGGAACACCGGACATGGTGGTCACACATCATATCTTTTTTTTTTTGCAATTGTTTAACCAGGTGAGACACACTAAGCTGAAAGCTTGTTTACAGGTGCAACCTCTGAACACAGGGAAGTTAAGTGATTTGCTCAGGGTCACACAGTACATGCAAGGGGGGCTGTGGGATTCTAACCCAGGTCTCCAGATTTGCAGCTCAGAGCCTTAAACCACTGCGCTATACTGCAAAGACAAAGATGTATGTGCCCCACAGTACTATGCCACTGTGTCGTTCCAGCATGTGACAAGTGACACTGTTGGGGTGTGCCTGTTCTCAGTGTCCAGGGTGGTGGCACAGGTGACAGATGCCCTCTTCCTGCATCTTGGGGAGCACATTGCATTCCCATCAATGCCAGTGGAGCTCCAGATGACTAAGGAGACATTTTACACTATGTACGGCATGCTCAATGTCTGTGGTGCTATTGATGGCACACATATTGCCATTCTCACACCCTTGATCCATGAGGAGGCCTACAGGAACCATGAAGGCTTTCACAGCATCAGTTGCCAGGTGGTATGTGATGCCAGGGGCATAATAATGGATGTATGTACCAAGTACCCAGGCTCGACACGATTCTTATGTCCTGGACGGATCTGGTATGGGTGCGCTGCTACGAGCTGGACATCTGGATGGGTGGCTGCTTGGAGAGTTGCACAAACTGTACTGGGTGCAGAACACTTGACACATATACACACACAAATACTGATGCATTATCTCCCTCAACTGCAGGTGACAGCAGGTATCCACAGTGGACCAATCTCATGACATTGTTCCATGCCCCACCACACCTGCAGAGGTTGCCTACAACAAGGCACACAAGCGGACAAGGACCGTCATAGAGAGAACAATAGGACATCTGAAGATGCAATTCCATTGCCTGGACCACACAGGTGGCAGCTTCGTCATGAGTCCCGCAAAGGCATGTGATGTTCGCAGTGCGTGCCATGCTGCACAACATCACAAAAAGGGAGACTGTGCCAATGCCTGATGTGGCTCCCGATGCCCCCAGGGAGGATGGGGATGATGATGCCATGCCTGTCTGTGTGCCAGGGACGGTGTGTGGCCGTGTGGCCTGACAGGCACTCGTGGATGGCACATTCAGGCGCTGCCAGCACAACATGCATGTGTCCGGTGAGTATTGCCACAACCATGGCTCCATGCCCCGCCACAACATCGTGCAGCAGGGTGCATGGCACTGTGGTCCTGCAATTGTCCGCAGGGGTGTCGTGTGCCAGGGTGGGGGGGTCTGGTGTTGCACAATGATGAGTGCTGCCCTGGGTGCACCATGTTTTGGGTGGGTGTGCGGGTGTGATGAGGGAGGAAGGGGTGCCACTGTGCCATGCATGTGTAAGCATGGTCATACTGCTGGGCAGGTGGGTCTGTGTCATGTGCTTGTGTGTGCTCTGCCACATGGCACTGTGTCAGTGTAGTACCCAGTACCCTCAGCGCCTGGATGTGCCTGTAGCTGTGGGGATGTACGGCTGCTGAGTCTGCATCCTGGTTGCCTGCTGCAGGGTACACCTCTGCCTCTGCATACAACAGTGGCACCGTCAGTGCCAGTGCCCTCACTACTGGTGCTGTCCACTGCAGCCATGCACACATCGCTCTCCAACACCCCTTCGATGGCATCAGCCACCTGTGTCAGCTGGGTGTCCACTGCCTGCGGGACCTCATTGGCTGGATGGAAGACCATGATGTCAACATGGCATGGCAGTGTCTGGCTGTCCCCCCCTCCATCAATGGTGCGCGGCATACCGGCGGTGAGTACTGCATGCCCGTGTCAAATGCCGCAACCCATGTGGGCTATCCTGGTTGAGCCCTGGCAGGTGTGTGCTGCATTAGCTCCTGGATGCCCTCCAATGTCACCTCACAGCGCAGGATGGTTGTGTGCATTCCCTGTTGCATCGTGGTTTGTGCCTCCATGGCTGCAGTGTTACACTGCTGTGCCTCTAGCTTGTCATGCTCCAGCTGCTGCAGCTAATGGTACTGCCCCTCCATGTATGTGTGCAACTGTGCTGACCTGGTTCATGTCTGGGTGTGATCAGAGGGACCCACATCACTGCCGTTGGTGTGTGGTGCCACAGTGGGTGGTTGCCAGGCTGGTCCATAGGGGCCACCACCGTTGGTGCATCATGGTAGGCATTTGCACCGCAGGCCTGTGTTTGGTGCACCATGCCACATGTATGCAATGGGGGGGTGCTGCATGTCAGTCCCCTTGGCTGTGTCACTGCCGGTTCTGGTCTTCTCTTCATGGGGGATGATGGTGCTGTCCTCCTCAGTGGCCCTCTCCATAGGGGACTCTGTCACTGGCTCCATACCTGTTGGTGTACATAATGCATGGTAGGTGGTTGCTGGCTGTTCATCCTCCAGAGCACCTCCCCGGTGTGTGCATATGTACCTTCACGCTCAGCTACTTGTTGTCTTGCTGCAGGTGTGGCCACTTTCATGGTGGCAGCAGGTTGCTCAATGGTGGGCACCGCACCACTCCTGCCAGGCCATGTGCCACCTATGGATACATGTCATGACTGTTAGTGGGACATGGTGATGGCTGTGTTATCACAGCTGCATGTATGTTTGGTGTCCCTACCTGCCATGCCATCCACATCTTCTGCCTCTCCATGGACAGTGACATCTGTTAGCATCTCTGCCACTAGTCACTCTAGGGGTGTCAACTGGCTGGCGATGCAAGGCGACCCACCCCTGTGCCTCTGCATGCTCTTCTGCCAGCGGCAAGTTTACGCTTGATGGTGGCCCTCTGGTCCCACCATTTATGTTTTATGGCAGCAATGGTCTGTGCCTTGGACCTAGCGGCATTGACAACAACCTGTATATCCAGCCACAGCCTGGCCTTGACCTCAGCTGGTGTTGCCAGGGTCTCCACCCCATACAGGTGACTATAGTTTTGCCATATGTTGGCTACCGTGACTGCGACCTGCTCACTGGCGAAACTGATCACACGAGACTGGCCACCACCCCATCCACATCCTCGCCCATGTCCACCATGACCTCATCTCCGTTGCCCTCTTCTGCTTGCTGCACCTCTTCACATGCATCCCCATCATGGTCTGCCATGGTGTACAGGGCATTACAATATGCGGTATTCACAACCATGCATTAGTGCGGGGGGTAGTCCCTTTCCAAATATGGTGGGGTCAAGGGGCATTTCCACATATTGGTGCTCTGCCCACAGTGCCTGCACATTATGCTGCTAGTCTCCACATTCTACACCCCCTGCGCATATGGATGTTAGTGAATGCCACGTACCTCCATACCGCTATGCACCACATAGCAACGCGACTCGCCTAAGCTGGTTTTTGGCACATTTTCTGCACTTTTGTTCATAAGGCCCCATCACAGTAGCTCTTCAAGAGAATATCTTCCATGGAGCCACAGGTCTCTCCCCCCCCCTTCAGATGTTGGGGGGTTATCCTGCCTGCTCCCAAGGCTGTTTTTTCTCCTCTTATGCCTGAATTTTGCACATGTACTCAGTTTTCACATCCTGTCCTGTGTGCCTGGTTTGTTCCTGGTTGCTTTGCTCTTGCTGGTCCGATGATCCTCCAAGCTTGTCTCCGACGAGGGACTGAGGCATGATGGGGCTGCCCACATTCTACAGGGTGGCCCAGATGACGACTTACAGTTCCATGATGTGGCTCGGTGGAAGAGAGTCTCTTGAAGATCTACTCTTAGGGTAAGTAACTATTCTTTCCCTAACTGCATCCAGTAGAAGGTTGTTCTCTGTCTTTCAGTATGAAAAATATAGTTGTTTTTAAATCTTCACTCCGTTTGCAGCAGACTTTGTGGAAAGTAGTGCTTAACCCAGCTGTGCTTTAGAATACAGCAGAAACGGCTGCTAAATACAAACAATTCCTTATCAAAGCAGAAACAAACAACAAACAAACAAACAAACAACTTGAAATTTAAAAACATTGCTCTGATAGCATGTCTAAATATCACCTGTAAAGAAATAGAGAATAAATGATGGGGAAGTGTGTGTTACGAGAATTTAATGCACACCCTCGGTGTGGGATGCTACATAAACCCCAAGGGGTTTATTAAAGCATCCCACACCGAGGGTGTGCATTAAATTCGAGTATGCCACACACTTCACCATCTTTCATTTTTTTATAATATACTGAGCAGCAATTTTTCTCCTGCCTGTCTTAAGTGTTCACACACACACACACACACACACACACACACACGCACACGCACACACTCACACGCACGCAGACACACACACACACACACACACACGCACACACTGACTCTGACTCCCTCTCTCTGCTACCTTCTCCCTCGCTCTCTTTTCATAGTTCTTTTCTTTCTTTTCTTCTTGCTTTTTTTTTAACAATTTTATTTACAGTTTGCCTTCGTCGAAATCACATCTAGGATGCTCCCCAGGCATGCTCCGGTGCCGAAACGGTCAGACAGCAGGCTCAACCAGATATTTAGCAGGGTAAAAGACTGGATCAACCAGAAACATTTTAAAAACAAAAGAAAGGATGATCGTGTCTTCTTTTTTTGGCGGCTCCTCAGGACAGTAGAGATGAAGTGGCTTTTCAGGAAGCGAGAGAAGGAGCCACCATGTTTGAAAGACTGTTCAGCCCACTCACATCCATTCCGTAAGTCAATGCAGGAGTGGCACCATTTGAGTGGCACGGCACATGAATGCCATAGCAAATATCAACTGGTTTGGCCCATAGGGACAAACTGCTGACCAGTTATTATTCAGTAGTTTTGTTAACAGAAAAAGCCATCATGTCCTTTTTCAGCACAAAATCTCTTTCCCACATCTTTATATTCACCCACAGCACATTTTTAATTCCCTCAGATATATTTAAGAAGTGTAATTACTAGTTTTGTAATTCATGATGCAAGTCAAATAATATAGTCACCACCAACAGCTTTTAACAATCGGTTATGCTAAGGTTACTTTTTGACTGCACGTACTAGATTCACACTGTGGATGTATTAGGATGGTGCTAACACACATTCCTACTGATCTATTGACTGCACGTGCTAGATTCATACAGTGGATGTATTAGGATGATGCTAACACATGTTTCTGTTGATCTATTGACTGCACGTACTAGATTCGTACAGTGGATATATTAGGATGGTGCTAGTGAATGTATTAGGATGGTGCTAGCACACATGTTTCTATTGATCTATTGACTGCACGTACTAAACCCATACTGTGGACGTATTAAGATGGTGCTAGCACACATTTCTATTGATCTAGTGACTGCATGTGCTAGATTCGTACAGTGGATGTATTAGGATGGTGCTAGCACACATGTTTCTATTGATCTATTGACTGTACGTACTAAACCCATACTGTGGATGTATTAAGATGGTGCTAGCACACATGTTTCTATTGATCTATTGACTGCATGTACTAAACCCATACTGTGGATGTATTAGGATGGTGCTAGCACACATGTTTCTATTGATCTATTGACTGCATGTACTAGATTTGTACTGTGGATGTATTAGGATGGTGCTAGCACATGTTCTGATTGTTCTATTGATTGCACATACTAGAATCATACTGTGGATGTATTAGGATGGTGCTAGCACATGTTTCTATTGATCTAGTGACTGCACATACTAGATTCGTACTATGGCTGTATTAGGATGGTGCTAGCACACATGTTTCTATTGATCTAGTGACTGCACATACTAGATTCGTATTGTGGATGTACTAGGATGGTGCTAGCACACATCTTTCTATTGATCTATTGACTGCACGTACTAAACCCGTACTGTGGATGTATTAGGATGATGTTAGCACACAAGTTTCTATTGATCTATTGACTGCATGTACTAAACCCATACTGTGGATGTATTAGGATGATGTTAGCACACATGTTTCTATTGATCTATTGACTGTACGTACTAAATCCGTACTGTGGATGTATTAGGATGGTGCTAGCACACACGTTTCTATCGATGTAGTCAGGATGCACAGTACTGAGAATTTTTTCATGAGGGGGATGCAGAATAGAATGTTTTTTTTAAACTTCAAAAACACATTTCAATTCAGGAATGAAATAAAAATAAAATTGGCATATTAGTATTTTTGCTAGAAATACATTATTAATAAAAAAAACACTGAGTAACAAACACTGTTGTTTTAAGTACGGTAAAATAAATTGATTTTACATTTCCCATTGTATTCATGAAAGAGCGCTGTTCTCAGAAGCTAAAGAGAGAGCGAGAGAGAGTGAGAGAGAGAGAGAGAGAGAGAGAGAGAGAGAAAGAATGCATTAAGGTTGTGATCACAAAGGTTGCTAGCAGGATGTCCAAACTTTGGGGAGACTTCTCAAAACATTTTATATGCAGTGGGGTGGGGAGGTAAACGTTCAATAGTCTAAACAGGTTATCAGATACACTCATGTTTAAACAACTTTTCTTTCTGCCCAGTTTTGCAGTTATTAGGTAGCAAGAAGGCTGCAGAAAAAACATTTTTCACTGGCGGCGTGTCAGCTGACTTTGTGACTGCCAAGTTGGAGTGTGCACAAGCTGGTGGGAAACTTGCTGCTCCAAGGACAGAAACTGAGAACAGAGCCGTTGCAGACATTGTGAAAAAGTATAGCAAAGACGCCTGGCTTGGTATTTCAGATGAAAAGACAGAAGGCAGATTTGTGTATCTAGATGGGCAAGCAATAACATATTCGAACTGGCATCCAGGTGAACCAAACAATGATAGAAATGTTGAGGACTGTGTGGAGATACTTGCTGGAGGTCTGTGGAATGATGCTGTATGTGCAGATCAGCAGCTCGTTATCTGTGAGTTTTAGAGCACTACCGTTGATTGGTACTGCAGCGGTGTTTAGGCTCCTACCCCAAAATGGAAGGGTAGGGCATTATTAATGCAATAAGATCCGTCACCAGATTGGTCAGTGCACCACATACCCCAACTGTTTTAACTGGGTGAGAATGTACAGAACCTTACTCTACCGTTTAGAGGATGGTAATAGTGATTCTGTGTGATTCAAGTGACTCAGGAGGGTCATACTTCGAATGCTTTTTTCTTTCATTGCCTTTCTCTTTGTACATGTTGTTCCTTTCGGACTTGGTATATGTATTACATATTGCCTTTTGTGCACTGTATCCTAATGTGCTTTAAAAGCCATGCACAGTTATGCAGGAAAGTTTGAGATTAAGCGAGGTTTAAGAAAGATTGAGGGGTTAAGCAAGGAGGGAAAGAGCAGAGCCAAAGGCCCTATTTTCAGAAATGTCCATTTGTGCCACGTGCAAAATGAAGCATGGTCACCAGGGAGGCATAGTCATACAGGCAGTGCACCCTGTCCTGGGCATGCTGCCCTCTATGAATATATTGGGATATGGCAGCCTGCACAAAGTGCATTTTGTGTGGCACACCACAGTGCCCTGCTGGCAGCAGACACCCAGGAGCACAGGGGGATATGGCAACCCAAACAGGTTGGCAGCTTTGCCCTTAGATGCCATATTCAGTGGCTGGCATGCTAATAACCTGATACAGTATGACATGCAAGGTACTAAGGGGCAATTTGCATGCCATTATGCAGTTATTAGCAGCTCTGTGCAACGCCGCCATGCATTTGTATTTGTATGTGTGGAGGCACTCTATGGAGCCTCAGCCATTACCACCACTGTCACCTGATCCCCGTTCACAAACACAGAAATCCCTGGTAGGCTAGTAGTACTCTGCCCATTGCATTCTGATTCCAGTTGAAATAAGTAGAATTACCCTGGATGTCTAGAGGTTCCCCCCTCCACTCCAATCCTGGAGAAATCTGTAGATAGATGGTGGTCCAGTGGTACACCTCGTCCTGCCCTGATCCCCATTATATAACAACATCACCCCTCCCCCTGGTCCTCAGCACCCACCAACTTCCACACCCTGTCCAGCACTTGACTCACCCTAGAAAAGTCTACCCATGACTGTGGGCAGAACGGTGGACAGCGACCAGCACAGATCCTCCTCTTACCACCTTGGCCGCTGCCATCTAAATGACAGTGAGCATACTGCACAAACAATGTTTTTTCACTCCTTTACTGCCTTCCATGTTGAAGTCCAACCCCCACCCCATTTTTTCATTATGTGGGCTTCGCCTTCAAGCTATCCTGCATAGTCTCCAGCAACTCACAAGCACCTCGTGTTTTTAAATTACCTATCATTTTCATCACACCTTTTTGTTTTTCACAGTTTTAGTCACTTTCTTGAATATAGTTTTTTATCACTTTATGCATGTATTCCTTTGGGTCACTTTGAAAACCTTTTTGGAAAAGTCTAACTTTCACTAACTGGGTAAGCGTTTGCATAGCTTATGTTTTGATCTCCAAAGTCATTTGAAGAATCATTTGTAGAGAACTACCTTTATAACGTACCTGAATCTTATTTTATTTTATTATCACCCTCTTACCCAGAACTCTCTCAGGCAACCCTCTCTCACCATCGCCCTCTACTGCCCTGTCTGAAGCTCTCTCCTTCAGAAACTGGGGACAGACACTCCCCCCTCCTACCTGATCTGCCAACCCAGGAGCGCAACCATCAGCAGACCAAGGCAGGATGGAGGGATCGGGAGAGCCAGAGGATGTAGCCTGACATTGGGCGTGTGACAGTGGGGGCCCTGGAGGGTGCTGTCGCCTATCCAGGAAGTGGGGGTGTTTCTTGTGTTTTTTCCCCAGAGTGCGGTTGTGCACTGGCATCTGTGCACCTTGCATGCTTCCAACTGCCGCCACTCCACCCCTTCTATGATATCACTAACTTCAGTGACCCCGATCTCCACTGGGGGCTACTGATAAGCGACGCAATGCCCACTACCCACCCCGGGAGAGGAGAGCTGTCCTCCGGATACTCAATCCTCTCCCTCCCCAGCCAAACCCTGGTGGCCCAAGTCTGTTCCTGAAACCAGGTCGTCAGCATGGCGCGAGGTGTGGCGTCCAGCGCCTTAACTCTCAGCCTCATCAGGCTGGCCCTTGTACCTGGATCTTTAACTGTAATAGTATAAATGAAGGTATTCTTTAAACTGAATCCCATACCCTGACAAAGCCTCATTGTTCAGAAGTGAAGCGCTACGGTTGTTTGAACTGCATGGTACTCAGGCCTGACTCAGTGAATAAACCTCTAATGTTTCAGCATATTCATGCTCATTTTGTTATTTTGTATGCAACCTCTGAGCTTGACAGTCCTGTGTTGTTTGCATAATTCTATGTGTTTCAGTGGGGATCAGGGCAGGCACGAGGACCAGTAGACTAACAGGGTTATTTTACTTATTTCAATGGAGATTGGGGCGGGAGGGTGGTACTACTAGACAACCTGGGAAATTATATTCATTTCAATGGGGACAGGGCTTGAGGGCGGTACCCCCAGACTATCAGAGTAATTGAACTTATTTCAACAGGGACCGGGGCTGGAGGGTGCTATCACTAGACTACTAGAGCAACTGTACTTATTCCAAAGGGGACCAGGGCTGGAGGGTGATATCACTAGACTACTAGAACAACTGTACTTATTTCAACAGGGACCAGGACTGGAAGGTGGTCCCACAAGATTGCCAGAGTAATTGTACTTATTTCAACAGGGACCGGGGCTGGAGGGTGATATCACTAGACTACTAGAACAACTGTACTTATTTCAACAGGGACCAGGGCTGGAGGGTGGTCCCACTAGCTGCCAGAGTAATTGTACTTATTTCAACAGGGACCGGGGCTGGAGGGGGTGCCACTAGAACGCCAGGGTATTTCTACTTGTTTCAACATAGATCGGGGCAGGAGGGGATATCACTAGACCATCAGGGTATTCATACTTATTTCAACAGAGATCAGGGCAGGAGGGGATATCACTAGACCATCAGGGTATTTCTACTTGTTTCAACAGAGATCAGGGCAGGAGGGATATCACTAGACCACCAGGGTATTTATACTCGTTTCAACAGAGATCAGGGCAGGAGGGGATATCACTAGACCACCAGGGTATTTATACTCGTTTCAACAGAGATCAGGGCAGGAGGGGATATCACTAAACCACCTGGGTATTTCTACTTGTTTCAACAGAGATCAGGGCAGGAGGATATCACTAGACTAGCTCAATAATTCTATTTATTTTAATAAGTATAAGGGCTAAGGGGATGTCACTAAACTACCAGAGTAACTGTACTTATTTCAGTGAGGATCAGGGTAGGATGGGGTACCAAGAGACTACCAGAGTAATTCTATGTATTCAGTGGTGCTGTGGTCAGAGGTGAGGGAGAATACCACTAGACTACTAGGATTATTCTATTTATTTCAATGGTGATTGAATAACAGTACAATTCTATATTTTTCAACAAGGATCAGGGTGGAGAGGGGTACCACTAGACTACCAAAGGAAGTCTACTTACAGTATTTCAACAGGGATCAGAGCAAGACAGGGTAGTGGGTACCACTAGATTCCAAGGTAATTGTACTTATGTAAACAAGGACTGGTGCAGGAGAGGGGTACCACTAGACTGCCAGGTTAAGTTAGGGTATTAAATAAGCTGAAAAAAAATGAGCAGCAGTTTTATGCATGAACGTGCTACTCAGCTGTAAAAACACATAGCTCTTGGCAGAGAATGTTTAGCAAAATTAAAAAAAAATATGTAATTTTATTAATTTAGTGTACTGTGCTATGGAAACATTGAAAAAAAAATGGTTAGCTGTCTACTGCTATGCACTTCTAGAAATGGTTAGCATTACCCCCTGTTTTGTGTAGTGTTTTGCTATGCTATGCTAGCTATTTAAAATTCTGAAAAATTCTGCATATTTCAATGGGGATTGGGGTGAGAGGGGTTACCACTAGACTACCAGGGTAATTCTACATATTTTGAAGGGGAACTGTGTGGGAGAGGGCACAGCTAGTCTACCTGGGTATCTACTTATTTCAATGGTGATTAGAGTGGGAGGGGAATGCCACTGTACTAACAGGGTAACTGTTCTTATTTCAATTGGCTTGGGGTGGGAGAGGGGTACCACTAGACTACAAGATACATTTTTGAACTAGACTACAAGCATGACATTTATTACACGCGAATAATACAGAATGCTATAAAAATGCGATGCAAAATTAAACGTGGATCCCATTTACCAGTTCAGGATGCATCCCATAAAAGGGGTTTAATAATTGTGGGATGTGCCAAGATTATAGTACCGAAATATACATGACTTTGCACATGAATTAAAATTATTTAGAAATTCCTAAATCTATGTGGCAGGTCTAAGATAGCTGGACTTGCTTAGCTAACACAGTCACACGTGCCAGTTTTCTGCTACAGTACATACTGTATCTTTAAATATTTTGCACACTGAGTTCTAAAATAAGTCTGCACGATATATTCTAAAATTCTAAAATATTATTTTAAAATATTTACAGCATTTATTGTACATTTTTTTCACATCAGTCATTTTGTTTTTATGTCAGATATTTGCATACCAGCAAAATGGATGGTGAGAAGTAACACTGGAGTCTCTTTAAGCAGCCTGAGAGCTTTCAAATCTCCTTACTACTGTACATTGTGTTTCTGTGCTTTCTCCTTGTATCTGACTTCCCAGCCATTTTTGCACTGTTTAGGCAATCTAGAAACATACTTTTGATGGGAAAAATGCATTTATGGCTAAACACTTTCAAAGGTGCTTTGTTAAATGAGACATTAATAGAATGTCTTTATTAAGCAATAATGCCCGACAGGGTGTGTGTCGTGCTGGGATAATGTCACGCCTCAGGTGATTGGGCACGAGGCTGCAGGCCGAGTGCATCCAACAACAGAGGCGTGACATTATCCCAAATGACACACACCCTGGAGGGCATTATTGCTATTATATAATGGCTCGTTGTTATATATAAAGTAAAAAAAATAATTTTAAAGAATGTTTTTATTAGTGTGGAAAAATATTTTGTTTCTTAAGAGGAGATGCAAAAAAAAAGGCTCTTCATCCAAAAAATCGTCTGCAGGTTCACAGTGAGGCTGAGACTAGACCCGTGATGTTGTACTGATTAATGTCACGGGTCCAGTCCAAGACTGACCAATCAGAGTCCAGGATTTTTTCTTGCCACTGTATTATCTAATTTATGATACTATTCAAGATATAAAATGGTCTCAATATTAGATTTCGGCTACCACAGTATATGAAAGTTTAGAGTCTCTCTGATATAGTGGGGTACCAGGTAACAACATTATGCATGTGCATAAATCTTTTTTTGCCTTTATTTAAGCAATAATACAATGCAAGGCGTGCAGTATCATGGGATATCTTCCCACCTGAGGTGTTTGCAAGGCACAAGGCCATAGACGGAGTGACTTCATTCGCCTGATAAAGGATATAATCCCATGATAATTACCAGCTTTCCCCTTTTTCCCATAGGGTAACCATGATGAAATTTGCCATAATAAAGGAGTGTTTATTTCTGCAAACAGGTGCATGGTTTCCCTCACTCTGCGTATGCACCCACCGCAGCTGTTCAGACCGCTGGTGCTGGCTGTTTTCTCTCTCTACCGAGTCCCAGACAATAAACTGCCACCCAGAATTGGCAGTAAGTAACATAAAATCTGTTTAAAACAAAACGTAACTTTTGACTGCCAACAGAACCCCCCCCCCCAAAAAAAAACTGTTAGACAAAAAATTAACACAGACCGAGCGCTGAAACATAACTGGACTGCAGTCGCTCTGGAACAACTTTATTTTATATAATAGCTGAGGCAAAAAAGGGAAACCCAGCAATTATATAAAATAAAATTTGTGTGGTGTGTGTAAACTTGAAGTTTACACACACCCTCGGCGTTACATGCTTTTTACAAACCCCTTGATCTTCGCTCTAGAGGTTTATGCGGTATCTAATCCCTCGGGTGTGGATAAACTTCTTGTTACACACACCACCCCATACTTTATCTTATATATATTACACACCTTGGAATGTATTATTGCAATTATGAAACTAATCCATTTTGATGTTGTCAACTGATGGCATGACCTATTTTCAGACGAGGATAAAGTTCAGAGATATCAGCCCGGATGGACGTGATTTCGGCCAGAGATGAGGATTTTCACCACCCATTTTAGAAAAGGCATTATATGTCTAGTATCGTTTGCTAATTACACATAAAACAACATTTTGCTCTATTATGTCTTTTCCTCCTGAAACCATATTTTCTTCACGAAAGTATAATTTTAATTTTCTGTCTATGAATTGATTGCAATATGAGCTTTAACAGTATGTTTCTTTATGAAAGATCTTCTCTGTATCACTGCTGTTATTTTTTTCTTGTTTTCTCTAAATAAACAATATTTTGACAAGCAAAAAGGCTTTTTTTAATAAACTCTGCTATATTTGCACCATCGGAAAAATATGTATTTTCTGCACTTTTGGGCTGGATTAGAGAAAGCCAATGTGGGGCCTTAAAGGCAAATTACGTCAGAAAATATGGTGCAAGTCGACTTGCACCCCTGTGCTGCATCCTCATAGATTCACATAGGCAGCTCATGCATATGAGGTGGCAGGCTGCATCCAATAGCACCTATGTGCCTGAAACCCCCTTGTGACATGGCGGAAGGGGGTTTCCTGGCAGCATTTTCACCCTATTCAGGTAGGGTGGCCACTACGTCCACTGATGGGATTCAGAGACAACCACCAGTGAACATCTGTCAGAGACCAGTTACGCCAACAAAAAGGTGATATAACTGGTCTTTGCTGTTCACTGGAGGTTACCACTGTGCCCCAGTCCCACAACCCCTTTGGGTCATGGACCCCCATGGGCTCTGGGTCCCAGGTATGGTATGCACCATGCCAGGCAGGGTGAGTGGCACACCCCCAATGCCCAGACCCCCATACACAGGCGCATTGCGAGCCCCCATGCCCTAGGGCATGATCCCCTACCATCCCCATAACCCCTGGTAGTCTAGTGGCCCCCACCCCACAGTGCAAGCCCCACACCCCCAATACCCTGCTGGTGACTGGCACAGCCCTCCCTCACCACCAGGACCAGTCGCAATGCAACTGCGGGTGTGTGTGTTGAGGTGGGGGACCACCTGAGCCACCAGGGCAGTGAGTCCATGTTGAGGGGGCTCCATCGCAAGTGGGCTTGGGGCTGGCACCCACACCGTAAGTGGCCTCAGAGGTGGGCATGGGGGTGTCATGGCTGCCCTCACCCGGTGCAACTGTTGTTTTGCAACCTGTGGCATTCCCAGTACTGCGCCCTACCTTGAGCAGCTACCACAAGTTGCAGGACGCAGACTGCTGCACCTGCTCCGATCCTGAATCGGGTGCACGGGCCAGGGCGCAGGACAGGTCGCCACAAGTTACCATTGCCGCAGCTTGTGGCGGACCTCTCTGAATCCATCCCTTTATGTCAAGAAAAAAAAAAAGAAAAGAAAACTGTCCTGAGTACACAACTATTGTCCATTTAAACATATCATTTTGAATCCAGTAATTCTGTATATAAATCAAGGTAATACATTAGAGATTTTTTTTTTGTCAATACAAACAGCACACATTTATGTCCACCTATATTACATTAAACAAGGTAAATGAGTCTTTATAGCAATGGAGGTTTGAGTTCTTAAACCTGACTGGCGAAAGGCAGCAGTTTCACCTTACATTAGCTTTATTTTTTAAATTTTTTTTATTTTATTTATTTAGTTTTTGTTGACCGGGTAAGATGCACTAGGCAGACATTTACCTATTTTCAGGCATGACCCGGGAGGTTACAAAGGCAGGATTGTACAGGATACACTGAAGACAGCAAGAAACAAGGCAGGATTGTACAAGACTCATTGATGATAGGGACAAACACTAGAGGCGGCAGCATACACAATAGTTGATAGATTCTAGTAAATGACATTTGATAAAAGGATACAAGTGGAATGTACAAAATTCATAGTAGGTAGTAACATACAACGTAGGCAGCAGCTTAGACATTAGTGGATAAGTTCCAGTGAATGACAATTAACAAAAGGACTCAAGTAGTACATTTAGGCATTGTAACAGGGTGCAAGAACAAGTTGTTTAGCAGGAATGTGATTTTTTCAAATAAAGATACTATACTCAGACTAAGACACTTGGGTCAGAGACCTGTGGACAGGTACTAATATGTGCATATGACTATCAGGGCGGGAAGAGAGGGGTATAACGGGTACAACAGGTCAGAGGTAGGCAAATTGGGAGTGCTGGAGCAGATAGAAGCAGTGATGGATTCTAAAGGTGTTGGCTACTGGGACTGCCATACGTATGGAGGTATACTGTTACTAAGTTTTTGGGCTACAGAGGAGAAGACCATTTGACCACATTTAGTTCAAGACCTAGGGATGGCCAGTTGTTTGGTGCCAGTAGCGTAGCAAATTCCCACAGGGTCTGAGTGCAAGGCAATGTTACAGGGCCCCTCCCCAGTTTTGAATAAACATCAAAATTATGATTTGGGCCCCTTAAACCTTGTGGGCCGGGGTGCCACTGCACCCCCTGCACCCTTGTAGCTATGCCCCTGTTTGGTGCCTGAGGACCTAGCAGTACAGTGGTTGGTGCAGAGCACCTGGCAAGAGGCTGGTGGGAAGGCATTCAGTTCTGTTTAGTTAATAGTTATGCACAGCCTCATCACCTGTTCAGTGATCCCCAGACCTAGTCTATCATAGAATGTTTATTAACATTCTATTTCAGTTTGCATTCACAGCCATTACTGTATTGTACTGAAGCCAACTGTAAACCTCCCAGCCATTTCTGTGAGGGCTACCTGCTCCCCTTCCTTCTTCCTCACCTTTCAGCCCCTAGTACTTCTAAAGTGGGAATTAGTAGGGCAAGCATGCAAACTCCAGTAGCCCCTGTGAGGTTCAAGTCAGAGCACCATTGATGATTTCCGAGTCTGGAGCCACCCGTAGTACCTGCAATCTCATCCCTAGGACTACAGTGTGGGGGCTGAGACCAGGTGGATGAGTGCTGTCACGCACGGATACAGAGCCTCCCAATCCCTGGAGCAAGAAGCTGGTTGGGGAGTTGGGAAGCTTTGGCTGGTGGTGATTGTGCTGCCGTGGATGTGCACTGGTGTCAGATTGGAGCCGTAGCTCTGTATTCAACATCGGGCAGTTTGCCCACTTGAATTGCAGATCTCGGCTCCAGGGAAAGAAGCGGAGCTGGGACCTAAGCTCAACTATATCATCGGGTTTGTTCAAAACAGTGTTTCTGGCCCAAAGCAGGCAAACTGCTGGTCTCCCGAACTTCCACTTGCCGATTGCCGTCACCAGCACAGACAACACACACGACCAGTATTCTAATATCAGAAGGTGGATGGACTATTTTATCTCAAGAATAAGGTAATTTAAAAAAATTAAAAAAGGCTGAAAATTGATATTAAAAGGATAGACATTGCTATAAAAGCAATAAGGTATTCCCAGAGGTTACATTAACCACCTGTTAATCACCCCCTATGGGTATGTGGCAAGAGGCACACCACTAGGGGCTGATTAACAGATGATTAATGTAACCCCTGTCATACCTTATTGCTTAGTTATACAGAACTGTTATCAAGCATAACGTGGGCACCTGCAACAGCATACGAACATACGAACACACGAATGTGCCAGCAGAAACAGACCAGAGTAGTACCATACGTGCATGTGGAGTGGGCCAAGGGAGTCTATCCCCGCCCCTAAATTTCAGAAAATGATTACATTTGTATTGGAGGTAATGTATTCTAGGGGAAGTGGTGATGAAAGGGTCTTTTTTTTCATCTGACCAGAAGTTCTCATTTAAAAAGAAATATTAAGTTCCTAACTGTAATTGTTCCAAAGTTAACCCATGTACTTTTTCTAGTGGTTTAACTTTTGAACCATTGGTGCCAATGCCTTTGTAATTTATAGATAGGTTATTTTAATACATTAGTAAAGCATTACAAAAATCCTGTAATAGAACTGACAGAAAAGTGATAATAGCATCGATGAAGCCTGATATTATTATTGTTCTGAGCCCACAATACTATCATTCCGAGCTCTGAACAATAGTATTATCAGAGAAACAGAACAGCGCAAGCGCAGGATCTTGTCACACTGAAGAGCTGGTTGCTAAAGTTACTAGACACCCGGCATCAGGATTTCTGAAGCACGCTTTACAATTGACTGCTCTTCCACAGTGAGAAGGCAAAACAGTTTCTTTTTTTTTTTGCTCCAACAGGCCCCAGCCTTGCCACCAGGGCTGGCCTTAATCATTCTGGGCCTCTGCGCAGCCCCCTGCCGGGGCCCCCACTCCATCCCCTGTGGCCCTCCCACACATCCAACATTTACACCTAACTAACCCTCCTGTCCTGTACTGATACAGCAGTAGCAGGTCTACTAGTTTAACCGGCATCTTTTAATTAGTGCCATTGACTGCATTGAATTATTGGACTGTGAATTATGCATGGAATGGCTTACCACAAGAAGTAGTGGCTATGAATACAGTGCAGGGCTTCAAACAGGCATGGGATAGGCATAAGGGAGCAATACAAATGACTATGAATAGATAGGTCACTGACATAGCAAAGGCCGATGGCACATTTATAAGGTAGAAAAAGAAATGGGCAGACTGGATGGGCCTTGCGGTCCTTATCTGCCGTCAACTTCTATGTTTCTATGTTTCTATGACTTCACTGCTGGAAATGAATCTGACTGAGCCTGGAGCCAGAGCTTAAGTAAGTACGGTACTACTGCCGTATTCATTTCTGTAAGGACAGGGACATCATCACTGGACACTAACACCTCAGATACTCTGATCTGCAAACAAGTTAAACAACTTAACTTTTCTGGAAGTGTGAGAGAGAATAGAGAGGATTATCATAGGAGGCAGTATAGCGCAGCGGTTTAAGGTTCTGAGCTGCAAACCTGAAGACCTCGGTTTGAATCCCACAGCCCCCACTTGCATACTGTGTGACCCTGAACAAGTCATTTAACTTCCTTGTGCTTTCCAGGTTGCACTTGTAAACAAGCGTTCAGCTTAGTGTGTCTCTCCTGGTAATAAAATAAATAAAATCACGTGACACCTGTAAGGTTGCCACCTGTCAGATTTTTAACCTGGTGATCAGGTTTTCAGGGTCCCTATAAGGAAATCTGATTTTTCTCTGTGCTGGTCAGGTTTTGGAGCCATTGTGAGCAAGGGTCAACCTTAAATCTATTTTTGCACTAGCCAGCAAGGCAAGTTGATTCAAAATTGCACTAGCCCTCAATTATAATGGTAAATTTTGATCACTTATATGGGAAACAATGCAAGCCAAGAAATACTCTGATTGCACATGTATCCTGCTTCCACATTGCTTCCAGCTCCCCAGCAGAAAAAAAGACTGCAATGCCATCACACACAGTGAGCCCCCATTGTTTTGTACCACGGCTTCCTCTCTTCCTCTACTCTTTCTGCACACTCCACACACACACACACACCAAACCAGCGGATATCCCAACAGCAAATGTTCAATCAAGCAGTCCTAGCTCTGCACACATACAATAGCTGACATCATCATGCACCTCACCACACTGTCACCACCACCCACAGGGCAATGAACAGAGTCAGGCAGAGAAAGACACTCTCAGCCCCCACCCTATAGTCAACTGGAGACCTGCACTTCTGGAAGTTTTTGTACTGTCTCAAGTGAGCCAGAAGTACATCTAAGATTTCTTTGGGGTGTGGGCTACGCAAACCTAAGGGGCTTTGGAAATAGAAAACTATGATATTTTTATTTTTAAAAGCATTGATTTTAATAACATAGAAACAAAGAATTTGATGCCAGATAAGGACCGCTTGGCCCACCTAGTCTGCCCATTTCCCTACCTAATGGATAAGCTGCAGATCCTAGTCAACCAACAGCCTACTTCCTCCTACCCCATCGCTAGAATTGGCTTATGTCTGTCCCATACATTCTTGAATTCCCCCACTGTTTTTGACTCTATGACCTCCTCAGGAAGGCTGTTCCACGCATCCACAACCCTCTCTGTGAAGAAATACTTCCTCACATTACCTCTGAGCCATCCCCCCTCTATCTTCAAATTGTGCCCCCTTGTTCTTGCACATCTCTTTTTCTGAAAGATGCTACGCTCTTGGACTTTGTTGAGTCCCTTGAGGTATTTGAATGTTTCTATCATGTCGCCTCTTCCTCCTTTCCTCGAGGCTATACATCTTAAGTTCCTTTAGTCTTTCTTCACATGTCTTCTGGTGCAGATCCTGCACCATTTTGGAATGCCTTCCTCTGGACGACTTCCACCCTGTCTATGTCTTTCTTGGAGATGGGGTCTTCAGAACTGTACACAGTACTCCAGATGTGGTCTTGCCAACTGTCTGTACAGAGGGCCAACAACTTCCTGTTTTCTACTGGTGATGCCTGTCCCTATGCATCCCAGTATTCCCCCCACCCTCCTTACTGCCTTCTCACATTGCTGGCCCACCTTTAGGTTGTCAGATATGACTACCCCCATGTCCCTTTCCATTTTTGTTGTTGTCAGTATCTCACTCCCCATTGTGTACTCTTCCACTGGGTTTTTGTTTCCCAGGTGCATTACTTTGCACTTCTTTGCGTTGAATCTAAGCTGCCATACATTTGACCATTCCTCCAACTTTGTCAAGTCCCTTTTCATCTTTTCCACCCCACCTTGCGTATCAACCCTGTTGCAGATCTTTGTGTCATCTGCAAAGAGACATACTTCCCTTCCAGTCCCTTTGCAGTGTCACTTATAAAGACATTAAAAAGGACTGGCCGGGGTACTGAACCCTGCGGTACCTCACTAGTAACCCTCCTTTCTTCACTGTGGACTCCATTTACTATTACCAGCTGTGTCCTGTTGTCCAGCCAGTGTTTTACCCAGGCTACCACCCTGGGACCCACTCCCAGGCTGGCTAATTTGTTTATTAATCTTTTATTCGGGACTGTGTCAGATGCCTTGCTAAAGTCTAGGTAGGCCATGTCCACAGCCCCTCCCTGGTCTACTACTTTGGTCACCCAGTCAAAGAAATCAATTAGATTTGTCTGACATGACCTTCCCGCTGTGAATCCATGCTGCCTTGGGTCCTGTGACCCACTGGCCTCTAGGTACTCAACCATTCTTTCCTTCAGAAGTGATCCCATCATTTTCCCTACCACTGAGGTCAAAGTGACAGGTCTATAGTTTCCCGCCTCTGTCTTGCTCCCACTTTTGTGAAGGGGAATCGCATCCGCCCTCCTCCAGTCCTCAGGTACCACACCATCCTCCCATGATTTATTAAAAAGGGTAGTCAGTGGTGTTACTAGTTCTTCCCTTAGTTCTTTTAGAATTCTGGGGTGAAACCCATCAGGCTCCATTGCTTTATCCACCTTCAGTTTTAAGAGTTCTTTCAGAACCCTTTCTTCTGTGAAAGGACTAATATCAACCCCCCTACCCAGAGTGCTTCTATTGACTGGATTAGGTATCTCCCCATGCTTTTCCATTGTGAATACTGAGCAGAAGTATTCATTCAGTATCTCTGCTTTTTCACTGTCACTCTCTCCCCAGCCACCTTCCTCTTTATTCAGCCTCAGTATCCCTGCCTAAGTCTTTCTTTGCTCCCTAATGTGCCTATAATATGCTCTGCACCAGCAATAACATATTTTTCTTTAACATTGTCCTTTCATCAGTGCAGGGGAAACAGTACACAGGCATAATGCTATACTGTCTCTATTTCTATATAGCAGTGGCTCTAAAATGGTGAGGCCAGCCTCCCAGGGGAGGCCCCAAATTGTTCCAGGGGAAGCCCAGTCAAGTCTGAGAATGTACAGTATTTAAATGTTAGGTTTTTGGCTGTTTTGTGTGAAAGGATAAAATAAATTAAATATAGATAATTGCAAGTGAATTTCTTTACTTATGCACAAATATTTGACCAGGAAGTCTCCATTGAGTCAAAGCTTGTTTATAGTTGTGCATATGTAAATTAATGCCTGGGGAAGGCATGCTGAGTCAAGGCTCATTTCTACAATAGGTATTTATATGCAAATTAGTAACTTGGAAAGACACAGAGATCCGATGCATGTTTTCAGGTGTGACCTGAGGTAAGGGTACAAGAAGTTGCTTTACAACAGGGTAAGGGAAGGAGAGACTAAGTGGCTAGGTTTGGCTGTTCCAGATAGAGGGGAACAGAGTAACAAGGCCTCAAAAGTCAGAAAAAAGGAGTGACAAGTATAACCTGGGGTGCCAGGTCGGGGTGGAGAGCAATAAGTTGAATAAAAAGAGAATTTATTTTTATTTTATTTAAACAGCAGTTTGGAAAACCTTTGAGCCATAGGCTCATTTACAAAGGTACCTTGTCACAGTAAGACAAACGAAAATACACAGTATAACAGTACAACACAAAAGTATAACAGTAACTTTAGACATAGATACAAACAAGCTGGTACAGGTAGGATTGATGCAAACAATACCAGAGTTATGTTGTCCTTAGCAGCTTAGTAATAAGCTTTGTCATAAGTATTGAGTACGACTTTGACTAGTGGCAATTACAGCATCGGGTGTTAATAAGGAATATACCCCATCAGCTTTATTAGTTTCACTTTATTCCAGGTGTACTCTGCAAAGTAGCAGTGGCTGGGCTGGGGGGGCGGTTTCCCCTCCTGGCTGCCCCAGTGTGAGTAGTGGCACCCCACCATCTTTATTCACTGTTTAGTGCCCATTGTGGCGCCGTGATTGACTGAATGCCCCCCCCCCTCGGCTCCCAAACACTCCCAAACCTGGCTCCGCCACTGCAAAGTAGGAGTTATTTTTTTCTGTGGGGAGGTCCAAGATTTTTTTCCAAATTTGAGGGAGTCTTGAAATCTTTTTTATGGCTTGGGGGAGGCTCACTGTCAGAAAGTGTGAGAACTAATGCTATATAGAATGATCTATGCACCTAAGGAATGCCTATTTTAAACTTTCAAATTATTTATTTTATTAAAGTTTATTTTTTTACCATGCATGACCCAAAGTTTTGTTTTTAGGATGAAATGACATGCTGGGTGGGATTGTATGGATAGTGATGGCTGGCATGGTCCATTTAGAAGAGCTGGGGACCCCCCACACTTGCCAGTAATGGCAGCTATGGATCTGTGGATGGTCATTTCAGAGTCTGGTCTGCAGTGGTGTCAAGGGAAAGAACAGAGTTAAGAGATTTGGAAGGGAGAGGGAAGTTATGGTGAGGCTGGTATAAAACCCACCACCTGCAGAGCTGACCCCGTATACCTCTTTGCATTTTGCCACTGAAATATTGGATACAGACACTCAAAATGTAGGGAAATGACGGGGACTGGTCTTAATAATATGGGACAAATTTTTAGACAGACACATTCAGAAAACCGGAAGCTAGTGACTTAGTAGCACTCTACCCTTGATCACACCCTGGACACTAGCTGAAAGTCCTAACAATGGAGTGATAATGATGACTCACATTGAGTCTTTTGTGGGATCCACCTCTTGAACTGCCAGATAATTGTAGTTCTTAATGAGCTGTTAACCACACCAGGCCATCTGGAACACTGAGTGAGATTAGCATGAGGACTACAGCCTGCTAAAGTAGGCTTTTGTAACTTCATTAACAGCCATGAAAACCTGCACTAGTCAAGACAGACAAGTAGAGAGTTAGCTGCATTAGCCCTGGACAATTTGCACTAGTGTTTGGGCTAGTAAAACCATGTTAAGAGCAACCCCTGATTTTGAGAGCTCACATACTTTTGAAACAGATTTTGTCCTATAATTTATTGTTTCAGCTACATGTCCAGGTTACAAACAAGCTCTCTTGTCAATATAGCCATTTGTTTGTCAAAGCAATCAGCCTGGGAGGTGTAAAGTAAGGCCATTAACACCATTAACACTTGCTTAACCTAATCTTTTCCACTGCAGCAAAGCTGCCCCCCTCCCTTTTGTAACAGTAGCAGAGCCAGTTGTCTTCCACTTTGATTTGCTGGTAAACATTTTCATCTATAACAAAATGTTGGTATGTTTAAACGGTCCTGGTGTACATTTGTATATTGTCTGGCTACACCCCGGGGGGGGGGTGGATAGCTCACCCTAACAATGGGGGGGGGGTAGCAGTGAGTCCACTTGGTGTGCAGATCTGAAATCCCTGGCTACCCCCCTGTTGTAAATTATTTTTGCTTCCTCAAGAAAAAAAGTATGGGCCCCCAAGGTGCAGGGGCACAGTTTGCACTGACCCTGCTTGCCACTCCAGGCACTCATAGCTCCCTCCCTGTGCCTGTCATCTCACCTCTGCTGCCTGCCCCCTGTTGGTCATGGTCCCGTGTGCCCCACGCCCCAGGGAGGATCCAGCATTAACCCTACCGGAAGGGCCCCTCCCCAGGGGAAGGGAGGAGAATTCAGGATATGGTGCCCCCAGGCCAGGTACACACAGGAGACTGAGGAGGAGGTGCCCTCCAGGGACCAGCATAGTGGGAGGAGGAGCGGCCATCATCTGGCAAAGCTGGGGCCATTTTTCTTGGAGGGCATGGTGTGTCATGTGATGTCAAGGCTGAAGCCAAAGTACACCACGCTCCCTCCCACAGGGGAGCTCTCCATGTTGCTGTGCCTTCAGCCTCCTCCAAAGACCAGCAAAGGTCAAGAGTATTACTCCCCTCCCTACCTGGAGAAGGTGAGCAGTTGCTGGATGCTCAAGCTTTCTCCCTCTGGCCAGCCCTCTGACTCCCAGGTCTGTTCCCAAACCCGGTTCATTGGTGTCACAAGCAAAACCCTAACTGCTGTGCAGGGGGCCATCCAGAACAGTTTCAGAAACATGCCATCACTCACTTAGCGAGACTAATTCATACCCATTGTTATTTCGATGATTACGTTTTTTTTTTAAATTTGAAGTATTATCCAGCTGATCCTGCCTTCACTTGGCTGGTGTGAAAACAACTAACAGGGACAACTCACTCACAAAACTCCTAGCTGATCATAGCAGGCACAATGTAAGGAGTGGGTCAGAGACTTGTTGCAGGGAGATTGAAACGAGTGACTGTTATGTGTGGTGGCTGGGCGGCTGCTCTCACAGAATACTGTATGAGCAAAATTACAGACACTTGGCATTTCAAATCGGATCCATACATTACAAAAAATAACAGATATGAGAGTGGGTATCAAAAGGGAGTAATACCATCTCGAGATTCTGGTGTCATGGGAACCTCTCGAGCTTCTCTCTCAAGGTCCCAGTGTCCCCAGCACCTCTAGGCGGTGTTACTGCCTTGTAATACCCACTCTCCTGTCTATTATTCTATTTTTTTAATGAAAGATCAAAATCAAATGAGCATCAACAGACCATATTGATATAGTTTTCATGTATTGATTCATATCGATTCATGTCAATACAATATCAGTTTTCATGTTTTTATTGATTGACATTTTATGTCATTGCAATGTAGCCCCCTTCCCCCAATTTGGGGGCTTACCTTCAGTGGATCCCAGGGCTCCATCAGTGCCCATTGCCAGGCAGACATCCTGCAGAGATAGTAAATCCATGGTTATTTGTTGCTATCCTGTTGATTTGCATGAGAGTGCCATGATATGTCTCCGCACCTGTCCCTTTATTTTATTTTTACTTATTTTAATTTGTTTACTGGTTAAACACAAAGAGTCAAAGGCCCTTTTTCATGTGTGACCCGGGACTTTGAAGTCAGTCAGCATGTTACATAACAATTAAACAAAACAGAACACACAACAATCAATTATTAAACAAATTGAAACACACATTTTAAGAATAACATTTACATTCTAATTGATTATGAAAGTGCTTCCTGGCCAGCCCGCTGGTGCAGGGGCAGGTTGCCTACCTTTGAGAATGGATCAGGGATACCAGAGAGTCGGCTGGGGGAGAAGGATTGCGTGTCCAATGACTGCTCTCCTTCTCCAGTGGGGAGGGGGGTGGAGTGCTCAGCATGATACGGACACCTAGTTGAAGCTGGGTGTACCAATCATGGTGACACCAGTGTAGCTCAGGGGGGCGGGGCAGATGCTGGACGTCATTGCACATACCCACCCATGCATCCCAGGGAAAAAGATGCTGCCGGCCACCCTAAATGAAGCCCGCCTTGGCTTCCATCAGCTCCCAGGCTGGCCCCTCAACCTATTCCATCATCTGCGGCACTGCAGGAGTATGGTGCCACAAACCCTGCCCTGGGGGGTAAGCCAGGGGGTATCGAGGGGTCAAGGTTATTGTGGGAGTGGAAGTGGGGATCTGTGACTGGGTGGATGCACTGGGCAGGCTGGTGGCGGCAAACAAGCATAATAAATAAATAAAAAATGAAAGCATTTCCTTAAGAACTTTTTAAAAATAGCATGACTGCAGCCACGCTGGATGGCCACAGGAAGTTCATTCCAGGACTTAGCTGCCTTAATTGAAAAGGTGTGGTCACTCATCTTAGTTTTTGTCTTTGGAATGACAAAGGTTCATTGGAGCAAAGGTCTCTACTTTCATTATTAAACTGAAACATTGAAAATAATGGCAAATTGTGTTGTTGCCATAGAACTTTGTCCATGAGACAAATTAAATTATAAAGAGAGTTCTGACTGGGTGGCAGTCAACCAGTAGTCTGATAGAGAAAACCAATGATGTGTGTGTGATAAGGTAATTTGTGTACAAATCTACAAATGCTATGGAAAGTTGTGGTCAGAGTAGTTAAATCCTGCTTTGACAAATCTGTAAATAACATACTAACATACTAAAATGCCAGCAGAATAGGCCTAATGGTCTTTCGTGTCTGCTCGTTTGGTCAGCCCCCACCCTGGGTGCTGACCTTGCTGTCCCCCTCGCCTTCTCTGGCTTCTCCCTTCCCAGTTCCGGATATTCTTGCTGCATTGGATTTTGCTTCCTGAACCCTTCCCCTGTACCTGTCCCACCCCTCTTGAACCCCTCCACTGTCTCTGCCTCCACCAGCCCCTAGGTAGTGCATTCCATGGCTCTACCACCCTCTCAGTGAGTAGCACCTCCTCCTTTCTCCCTGAATCTTCCCCCTCCAGCTTCCACCCATGCCCTCTAGTGGCCCTTCCTCCTTCCTTCAAGCACCCTCACTGTTCCTCCCTATTTACCCTCTTCATGTACCTGAAGACCTCTATCATGTCCCCGGTCCCTTCTCTCTTCCAAAGTGTACATATTTAGCTCTTGAGCCTCTCCTCATAGGTCCTGTCCCCAAGCCCCAAATCATTTTGGTTGCCCTCCTCTGGACCCTCTCCAGGAGGTTAATGTCCCTGTTTAAGTGTGGCCTCCAAAACTGCACGCAGTACTCCAGGTGCGGCCTCACCAAGCAGTTATACAGAGGGAGTATCACTTCCCTCCTTCTGGAGGTGATCCCCCTAGCGATGCATCCCAGCATCCTGTTGGCCTTGGCTGCTGCCCTCCTACAAGTCTCAGAGTTGTTCATCTTGACATCCACCACCACCCCCAGGTCCCTTTCAGCCATTGAGACTTGTAGTATTCCCCCCCCCAGGGTGTACACTTGGCCTGGGTTTCTGGCCCCCAGGTGGAGTACCTTGCATTTCCCTGCATTAAATCTCAGCTTCCACTTTCTAGACCATCTTTCCAGAGCCTCCATGTCCCCCTGCAGGGCCACCCTCCCCTCCTCCCCATCCACCACTGCCCCCAGTTTCGAGTCATCTGCAAAGAGACTCATCTCACTCCCGATTTCTGTCCTTATGTCAGATACGTAGGCATTGAACAGAAGGGGCCCAAGGACTGATCCCTGTGGGACCCCACTAATGACCCTCCTTGGGGAAGAGATTATCCCACCAACTACGACCCTCTGGGTCCGGTCCTGGAGCCAATTGCCTATCCACCGGATCATCTGGTTTCCATCCCCATTTCTCCTAGTTTATCCAACAGGCCCGATGAGGAACAGAGTCAAATGCCTTGCTGAAGTCTAGAAAGAGGACATCCACTGGTCTACCCAGGTCCAAGGCACTTGTCACCCAGTCATAGAACTCCACCAGGTTTGTCTGACACGATTTCCCCGGGATGAATCCATGCTGTCTATTGTCCAGGCACCCTGACTTATCCAGGGCCCCCTAGCCTCTCCTTGACAATGCCCTCCATCACCTTGCCCACCACTGATGTCAGGCTGACAAGCCTGTAGTTCCCTGCCACCTCCCTTGATCCCCCCTTGTGGATAGGCACTACATGCGCCACCTTTCAGTCTTGGGGCACCCACCCTGTCCTCAGAGAGATGGTGAAAAGCTCTGCCAGGGGTTTCGCCAGGACATCTGCAAGTTCCTTCAGCACTCTAGGATGTAATTTATCCGGCCCTGGTGTTTTCTCCGTCTTAAGGGAGCTGAGGGCTTCCCTCACTCTCTCTGCTGTGATTTCCACTTCCAGTACCTCTTCTCCCTGCTTAGCCCTCCCCCCATCTGCCAGTGATGCCCCCTCTCCCCAGACCTGCTGATTGGTAAGGGGCCCCCCCTCCTCATTATCTCTGTCTCCTCCCATGTATGATGCAGCATCCCCATTTTCCCTGGTGAAAACTGAGGTGAAGTACTCATTTAGTACCTCAGCCTGCTCCTCTGGGTCTTGTGCCCATCTCTCCCCTGATTTAATCCTGCTAATCTGCCCCTTCACCCTTCGTCTTTCCCCAATGTATCTAAAGAACCCCTTTTTTCCTCTCCTAATTTCCCTGGCCAGGTTCTGCTCCTTCCTTGCCTTAGCCACCCTCACCACTCTAGTGGCCCTTCTAGCCATCAGCTCATACTCCCCTCGATCCTTTTCACTCCTTGAGCACTTGAATTTCTTATAGGCTGCTTTCTTTCCCTGCACCACCTCCTGGACCTCCCTGGTCACCAACAGGGTTTTAGGCCCTACCGCATTTCGTCTTACTCTTGCACAGGTGCTGGTAGCATCCTGCACCCCTCTCCTGATGATTTCCCACCTACTATCAGCATCCATGTCTGACCCAATCCCATCCAAATGCTCCTTAAGGATCCTTCCATTTCCTTAAATCCACCCCTGAAGTCGGTTACTTCCGTCTTTGTGCAGCCTTCTACCCTCCTAGGTCCAGGCAGAACCAGACCGTGGCATAGTCACTCCCGCCAATGGGTCCCTTACCTCCAGGCCCCAATCTGGTCACTGTCTGCCAGGACCCATCCAGTACCGTGCCTCCTGGTGGGTTCCCTCACCTGCTGAGTTAGGAGCAGCGTCTTGAAAGACATCCAACAACCTCTGTTCCCTGGTCACAGAGGATGTCATATCTCCCAGTCTGTTCCTGGCATGTTTAAGTCCTAACACCACCACCTTTCCTCTGCCCAGTCTGCAGTGTCTCCTAACATCTGCCACCAGACTGTCCTCCAGCTCCTCCGCCAGGAACAGGGGTCTCACACCACTCCTATTTTTACTCTCTACCCCCTTGTTATCAAGGTGACCATCGCCTCCACGGTTCCCTCCGCCTCCTCTACTCCCCTACGCCAATGCAGTTTTTGACTATCATTGCTACCCCTCCTCCCTTCCCTCCCCTGTCCTTCCTGAACATAGTGTAACCCTCCAGGTTCAGGTCCCAGTCATGTCTTGCAGTGGCCCAAGTCTCAGTGACCGCTGCCACATCCATGCTCCCTCAGTTAACATCGCCTGGAGCTCAGGCATTTTATTGCCCAAGCTCTGGCATTTAGCAGGACCATCTTCCACCCTTTTCCCTATAGTTTCATTTCCCCCTGCTCGTGTTCCCTTGGAGATTCTGTTTTCTCCTGGTCTGCACTTTGCCAGTTGGTCTTTTCCTGCAATCCTCCTGGTCCCCAGGAGGGTGGAGACAGAGTCCCTCCTTTATCGGCATCCCCTTGACTGCCTTTTCTCCCATCCCATAAATAAGAAAGAATTGTAATTCAAAGCAGGCAATAAAATGCTCTGTGCAATTGATATCCTGGCTTGCGAGGTTAAGAAGTATTGCAGCTTAAATAACACTCCCAGTTTTTGATTTACTTGTCTTGTTATAACTCCTTTATGATTAGAAAAAGGTAAGTTGGAATCCAAATGAACTCCAAAATATTTCAATTGGGTAACCTGTTCAAGTATGCTACCAGACCTATCTTTGATTATTAACTCATCTGCTTTTGTAAATCTGTGTTTCGATCCAAGATCCATCGCTTGGAGAAGAGCGCATACGGATGACTGTGTGCTCTTCCTCTGCTAGTGTCATTGCACACCCTCAGCTTTGGGGGATAAAAACAAGAAAAATGCAGACTCTCCGCTAATCAGCTGGCTCCTGTGCAGACCCCTCTGGCCACGTCAGTTCCGCCTTGGTGCCCCACTCGGGGGTTGGGGCTTCCCCGAGTATGAGGGAATTGGTCACCGGAGCCTGGTGACCCTGCTATCAGAGGCTAGGGGAGCTCAGCCAACAAACAAACAAAAACTTGAGATTATTTTATGTCCTTAAAATAAAAGGAAGGACCCCATCCATATCTTTTTGAGAACCAATGTCAGTAGCTTGTTTATATTTGTTATATCCAAAAATATATCCAAGAATCCATTACTAACCTCCTGAATATTTATACTGTCTTTATCATCTTTTATGAAGACCACTGTCTGATTCTTTACTGTTTTATTATGGATTTTGAAGAAGTCCAATTTTTTGGGGATTCTTGAGCTCTGACCTCTGTTGTTCTTGGTAATAATTGGATTTACCCTGTCTTAACTTAGATTTGCATTCATTTCTCATTCTGCGATAAGTATTAAAATCAGCATTCGTGCCACTAGATTTAAAACAGCTCTGGGTTGCATTCCTCATTTTTATTAACTTAAATAGTTTGGGAGTTAACCATTTATTTACTATTCCTCTAACCCTTCCAACAGTTTTTGGAAAATATTTTTCTTGTAAATTCAAGAGGGTAGTGGGAAAAAAAATCCACTGCTGAATCAACATCTGGAATTGCATCCAGATAAGCCCAACCGGTCGACTGGAGATCACATAACAAACCAGCACTCATTTCATTAGGTATCTCTTTGTAAGATATGATGAGGAGATCATTTAGGCTGTTTACTTTTCCAAGTGCAGTAATTTATTTTTTAAGTTTTTAATTTAAAATTTGGTTACCGGGAAAGGCACACTGAGCCAAGGCTCATTTCCAGGTGCGACCCGGGTACAAGTGTACACTGAGTTATACAAGAGGTACAAAAGTATTTAGGAATACAGGCAGTATGAGCAACATCAGAAAAAAGTACAAATGGTAATTACAGAATACAGGCAGTAAGTACTTCATCAGAAAAACAGTGCAGGCTTTAAATAATTGCAGTATGGTAAAGCAAGTCCTTGAAATATATGCTAGAGAGGCATGAATTTACTTTGAGACCTGCGGTACAGTAATGTCCATAGCCGCCTCTGAGAGTTGGGCCCAAATGGGGTGGGGGGGGTCAATGGAGCATCTGAGGCAGGGAAGTGGGGGGAGGAGCCTAAGGAGATGTTTAATAGCTGAAAGGGAGGAGGCCTGGTGAAGGTAAGGTGGAAGATTGTTCCATAGTAGGGGAAGATTATATGAAAAGGCAGCTTTGCCGGCAGCATTGTGGGGGTGCGAGAGATGGAAAGTGCGTGCGTCCCTGTGGCGGAAGGAGTAGCCGAGGGAATTGGCTGGCAAAGGGCAGGAAGTGAGGTAGGGAGCCTAGCCAATATTTAGCTATGAGGGAGGTGCTGTGGATGGTTCTCCTGTGTGAAAGTAGGGCCAGGGAAAGGGTGGTGTAAAGGAGACAATGATGAGTAAGTGGGGGAGAGGCAGTGGCAAAACGACAGAAACAGTTGAGTAGTATGTCAAGTTTGGAAAGGGATGAGGTAGGGGCCGTTCTGTAGATGATGTCTGCATAGTCCAGCACAGGCAGGATTGTTTTCCACACAAGTTCACTACGGGTGGAAAGGGGCAGGCTGGCTTTGTGGTGATAGAGAATGGCGAGTTTCAGATGGAGTTTGTTGCAGATGGCCTCGACATGGGTGGAGAAGTTGAGGTGGCTGTCCAGCCAGAATCCTAGATACTCGAAGGCAGGGACCAACTCGAGGGGGAAGTTGTCCAGAGTGGTGATTGCCGGGGGGCAGGTAGGGAGGCAAGCTTTTGTCTAGACCATGGTTACAGTTTTTTGGCATTGAGTTTAAGCTGGGTTTTCAGGAACCAGGACTGGACTCTGTTTAAGTCATTTTGAAGAATTGAGGACACTGTCGTGGGAGGGGCCTGAGGCATAGATGATACTGTCGTCAGTGTACAGGTGTACATTTGAGGAGAGACAGGCGAGGGAGAGGTCATTTATGAAAAAGGGTGAAGAGGATGGGGCCAAGGATGGAGCCTTGGGGGACTCCTGAGAGGATGGGTGGGGGGGGGAGAGGGTGTCTCCAATTTGTATGGACTGTTGTCTGTTCTGGAGATAAGAGTGGAACCAGTTGATGGCGGATTGGGTGAGACCAAAAAAGCTAAGTTTGTGGAGCAGCAGTGGGTGGGAGACAGAGTCGAAGGCTTTTGCCAAGTCGATGAAAATGGCAGTGGCGGTTTGGCTGTTGTCCATGGCAGTGAGGATAGAGTCAGTAACTCGCAGAAGGGTAGTGACTGTGGAGTGGTATTTTCTAAATCCTGACTGAAATGGTCAGAGGGAGCTGTTGGAGGAAAGAAAAGTAGACAGTTTTAAGAGCATAAGGGACTCTTGAATTTTTGCAAGGGAGGGGAGAAGTGAGAGGGGCCTGTAGTTACCTGGCAGGAAGAGGTCGCCGCCTTTGTGCAGAGGGAGGATCTTGGCCTTTTTCCAGGCATAGAAACATAGAAACATAGATTTTGACGGCAGATAAGGACCGCTTGGCCCACCCAGTCTTCCCATTTCCTTACCTAATGGATAAGCTGCAGATCCTAGTTAACCAGCAGCCTACTTCTTCTTCCTACCCCCCCCGAATTGCCTTATGACTGTCACATGCATGCCTGAATTCCACCACTGTTTTTGACTCCACAACCTCCTCAGGAAGGCCGTTCCATGCATCCACAACTCTCTCTGTGAAAAAATACTTTCTTAAGTTACCTCTGAGCCGCCCCCCTTCTATCTTCAAATTGTGTCCCCTTGTTCTTGCACACCTCTTTTTTTGAAAGATGCTACCCTCTTGGACTTTGTTGATTCCCTTGAGGTACTTGAAAGTTTCTATCATGTCCCCCCTCTCCCTCCTTTCCTCGAGGCTATACATATTTAGCTCCTTAAGTCTCTCTTCATATGTCTTCCGGTGCAGACCCTGCACCATTTTAGTTGCCCTCCTCTGGACAGCTTCCATCCTGTCTATGTCTTTGCGGAGATTGGGTCTCCAGAACTGTACACAGTACTCAGATGGGGTCTCACCAACTGTCTGTACAGAGGATAATAACTTCCTGTTTTCTACTGGTGATGCCTCTCTCTATGCATCCCAGTATCCCCCAACCCTCCTTGCTGCCCTCTCACATTGCTTGCCCACCTTTAGGTCATCTGATATGACTACCCCAGGTCCCTTTCCATTTTGTTGTTGTTAGTATCTCACCCCCATTGTGTACTATTCCCTGGGTTTTGTTTCCCAGGTGCATTACCTTGCACTTCTTAGCATTGAATCTAAGTTGCCATACATTGACCATTCCTCTAACCTTGCCAAGTCCCTTCTCATCCTTTCCACCCACCTTGTGCATCAACTCTGTTGCAGATCTTTGTGTCATCTGCAAAGAGACATGCTTTTCCTTCCAGTCCCTCTGCAATGTCGCTTATAAAGACATTGAAGAGGACCGATCTAATACTGAACCTCGGTACCCCACTAGAACCCCATTTCTTCAGAGTGGACTCCATTTACTATTACTCTCTGTGTCCTATTCTCCAGCCAATTCTTTACCCAGGCTGTCATCTTGGGACCCACTCCCAGGCTGGCTAACTTGTATATTAATCTTTTGTGTGGGACTGTGTCAAATGCCTTGCTAAAGTCTAGGTAGGTCATGTCTACAGCTCCTCCCTGATCTACTACTTTGGTCACCCAGTCAAAGAAATCTATCAGATTTGCCTGGCATGACCTTCCCGTTGTGAATCCGTGCTGCCTTGGGTCCTGTGCCCCTCTGGCCTCTAGATACTCAACAATTCTTTCCTTCAGAAGTGATTCCATCATTTTCCCTATCTCTGAGGTTAAACTAACAGGTCTGTAGTTTCCTGCTTCTGCCTTGCTCCCACTTTTGTGAAGGGAATCACATCTGCCCTCCTCCAGTCCTCGGGTACCACCCCATCCTCCCATGATTTGTTAAAGAGGGTAGTTAGTGGTGTCACTAGTTTTACCCTTAGTTCTTTTAGAATTCTGGGATGAATCCCATCAGGCCCCATTGCTTTGTCCACCTTCAGTTTTAAGAGTTCTTTCAGAACCCTTTCTTCTGTAAATGGGCTGGTATCAACTTCTGTATCCAGAGTGTTTCTGCTGTTTGTTTTAGGTACCTCCCCCTCTTCCTTTGTAAATACTGAGCAAAAATATTTCTTTAGTATCTCTGCCTTTTTACATTCACCCTCTTACCCTCCTCCCTCCCTTTATTAAGCCTCATTAACCTCCCATGGTCTTCTTAGCTCGCTGATGTACCTATAAAGGTTTTATCCCCCTTCTTAACTGAGTTGGCTATCTTTTCCTCGGTTTGGGCATTTGCTGTTCTGACTGCTTTCCCGGCATCCTTTTGCTTTAACTGATACAGTTCTCTGTCCTGCTCCTTCTGTGATTCCTTTTACTTCCTGAATGCTTTCTTTTTCTCTTGAACCTTCACTGCCACTTCCTTTGAGAACCACACTGGTTTCTTACATTGTTTTATTTTATTTGCTTCGCACAAAGGCTCGATACCTCTGTGATGGCAGTTTTTATTATTATCCATTGTTCTTCCACTCCTCCTTCCTGCCCATTTGCTAGTGCATTCCTTAGGCACTCATCCATTTTGGCAAAGTCAGCCCTCCTGAAGTCCAGTACTTTTGCCTTTGTATGTGGCTTGACTCTATTGCTGTGTTTATTATGAACCATACTGTTCGATGGTCGCTAGTTCCCAGATGGCTACCACTTCTACATCTGTGATCCTCTCTTCATCTCCATTTGAGAGAACCAGGTCTAAGATTGCTCCCTCTTGGGTGGGCTCCAATACTAGTTGTCTAAGGCATGCCCCTATCGGCATCTAGAATAGCCCCACTCTTCGAAGTGACTGCTGCAACTGCACTCCAGTTAACATCTGGCATATTCAGATCACCCATCAGCAATATCTCCCCTTTTTCTGCCATTCTAAGTATTCTTTCTATCATTTCCTTGTCCATTTCCTCCCCCTGAGAAGGGGGTCTGTATACAACCCCTGTGCGGATTGTTGTGTCATCTCCAGTCTCCAAATTTACCCACAGAGCTTCTTCTCCTCCTTGTTTTCCCTTTTATTCTGTTACTTTGATTCCTTCCCTTATGTAAAGAGCTACTCCTCCTCCTCTTTTACCCTCCCTGTCCCTCCTGTAGATAGTGTATCTTGGTATGTTTATGTCCCAGTCATGGTTTTGTGTGTACCATGTTTCTGTGACTGCCACGATATCCAGATGTTCCTCCTCCATCAAGGCCACTAATTCAGGAAGCTTGTTACTCAGACTACGGGCATTGGTACTCATTGCTCTCCATTTTTTGATGGCTTTACCTTCTTTTGTAGCATCCCCCACTGACCTTTCTACCTCAGTCTTTTTCTCATTTAGTACCCTGTTTTGTAGGTAGAGGCTGGGATTTTCCTGCTGCTTATCAGTGCCTCCCCCCTTGACTAGTTTAAAAGCTTGCCAATGAAGCACTTAAACCAATTGCTCAAAAGACTTGTTCCCTTCCTGGACAGATGCAGACCATCCTGCCAGTATAGGCTGGTGTCCCTCCAGGTGGAACCCCAGTCCCCAATGAAGCCAAACCCCTGTGCTCCACACCATTTTCCAACCATTCATTAAACTGCATGGTGCAAAGTACCCTCGCCTAACTCATGCCATTGACAGGCAGCACCTCAGAGAAGGATATTGTGTGTGCTACTTGTCGTAGGCCCCTTCCCAATTCCACAAAGTCCTTCTGCACTGCTCTAATCTCATGATGAGCCAAGTCATTTGTCCCTAGGTGGACAATGACATCCAGCTCAGACTCCCGTGCAGCTGTTCTTGTGAGCCCAAAGATGCGCTTCCTGTCTCTCCAAGCCATGGCACCAGGCAGGCACCTTACTTCAGTTTTCCCTGCACCCCCCAGTCCTATCCCCCTAATAATTGAGTCCCCCACCAGGAGCTGCTTCCTTTCCTTGTGGTGTCCTCTGCCTCCTTCCTGTGGGCCCCCTCCCTCAGGCAGAAGGAACTGTGGCCGTGGTGAGCGAGAGGTTGAGCAAGTGTGTTAAGGGTGCAGCTATGGCTGGGACCGATATGCAGAGCAATGTGAGGTGCATGCCATCAGGGCTGGATTTGGACTGGTTTAGGGAGGTGAGAGCATTGTAGACTTCCAGGGAAGTGAAAGGAGAAAAGTGGAAGCCAGAGGAGGTGGAGGAAGCTTCGGAATAGTCGGGTATTGGAGGGGTGATCCGGCAGGACACATGAAACAAAAAACGAGTTGAACAGTTCTGCTACTGAAGCAGGATCTGAGACAGGTTTGCCGTCGATGTTTAGGACAGGACAGGTCTGCTTTGAGGGTGGGTTGGTGAGGGTGTTGATCACCTTCCAGAAGGACGCAGGTGAATTTTGGTTCCATCTAAGCTGTGCTTTGAAGTAGGAGGACTTGGATTGCCAATGGCTTTTGTACATTTGTTTCTAAGGTGTTTGTAAGCTTGGAGGTCACAGGTGGCAAGGGAGGGCTTTATATAGCCTCCATGCCTTGTCCCTGTTGTGGCCCAGGGCAGAGAGGTCAGATGTGATCCAGGGGTGATGGTGCCGTTTAACTCTAGCTTTCCTGAGGGGAGCGTGGGAGTCCCAGGTACTGTGAAGAATGTTACAGAAGTGGGATAGGGCGAGGTCCACGTCTGTCATGGAAAAGACTGGGGACCAGTCTGCTATTGTTAGGTCATGCTGTAGGGCCACCTCATTTAGGCGGTGTAAGGGGTGAGACCAGATGAATTTGGGAGGGGAGTGCAGGGAGTGGATTTTGCGGGTGCAGTAAGTCATACAGTGGTCATTAAGGGTGTCAGAGAGGATGCCTGAGGAGGTGATCCTGTGTGGATGGGTAGACAGAATCCAGTCCAGGAGGGTATGGCTTTGGGACTGGTGGTTTAGACTGGTGGTTTCCAGGATTAACTGGGAGAGATTTAAGGCCTCAATCTTTAGGGCAGTGGGTTTGGAAGAGGAGGAGAGCCAGTCAAGATTGAAGTCACCTAGCAGAATGAGTTCACCATTAGATGTACTCAAGGAGATTGCCGAGATGGCCTTGACAAGGGAGTTGGGTGAGGAATTTGGTGGGGCATACAGGACCCCAATGTAGAGGGGGGTGGATGATGGAAAGGATAGGTGAGCAACCATGGATTCATTGGAGGAGGGGCAGGATTCTTTGAATATTATGGAGCATGTGATGGAGTGCCTAACGTACAATGCTACCCCCTCTACCATGCTTCCCGCTGTCTTGGCGGAACAGGATATAGTTAGGGATGTCGAGAGTGGGGTTGGTGATTCGAGTGGATAGCCATGATTCTGTGATGCAAAGTATGTCTGGTTGGTATTGGGTGGCCCAGACGGTGAGGGCATCAAGTTTAGGAAGGAGGCTCCTGGCTTTGAGGTGAAATATATGGAGGCCCTTAGAGAGGAAGTCAGGGGACAGGGTGGAAGGGGGTGTGGGACCCAGCGAGGTTGGTCTGGGTGCTAAAGGCCCTGGGTTTGGATGTATGTCACCAGCCAGAAGTAGAAGTAGAAGTGGTATGGTGAGGAAGGGGGATTGTTTGCCTTTTTCGGATCTACTCCTGGAGGGTGGGCCGCAGAGGTTTAAGTACCGTAGAAGAGCCTCAAGATTTAGTAGGTTTGAGTGGAGCACTGAAGGGTGTATGGAGTGGAAGTGGGAGTGTAGTGGTGGGCCAGGCAGGGGTAGAGAAAAAGTGGAGGATGAGAGAGTGTGTGGCGAGGGGTCGCCAGAGTGGGGAGCAGAGTGTGGGATAGGTGGGGGAGAGGAGAATAAAATTTAAAAGAAGGAGGCGCAGTGGAAGGGACTGGAATGTGATGGTTTCAAGTGGCAAGCAGTGAAACTGTGTTAAATGCAGTAGCGCCCACTAGTGGTAGAGTAGGATAGCTTGCTAATGGGAAACACAGGTGATTAGTTCTAAACATCACATGGTTCTGAACATCATGTGTCTGCTTCTATATATATATATCAATGTCGACTAAGGGTGGTGGTGGGGACCTCCTTAGCCAAGCGCAGAGCAAAGCCAACTCCACTCAACTGCCTACCTGTAGGACTGCTGTGGTGGAGGGCTTTTTCCTTCTGCCCTCATGACCCTCAGGGGCGCGATCTGTGGGACTGCTGTGGAGGAGGGCTTTTTCCTTCTGCCCTCATGACCCTCGGGGGCATGATCTGTGGAACTGCTGTTGGGGGGGGCTTTTTCCTTCTGCCCTCACTACCTTTGAGGGGGCAATCTGTGGGACTGCTGCGGGGGAGGGCTTTTTCCTTCTGCCCTCATGACCCTTGGGGGCGTGATTTGTGGGACTGCTGTGGGGGAGGGCTTTTTCCTTCTGCCCTCACGACCCTTGGGGGAGTGATCTGTGGGACTGCTGTGGAGGAGGACTTTTTCCTTCTGCCCTCACTACCCTTGAGGGCACGATCTGTGGGACTGCTGTGGGGGGGGGCCTTTTCCTTTTGCCCTCACTACCCTTTGGGTGCAATCTGTGGGACTGCTGTGGGGGAGGGCTTTTTTCTTCTGCCCTCATGACCCTCACATGGTCACTAACTACATCAGGTAAAGTGCCAATGTTTTTTTACACTTTTCTGAATATTAGTCCTTTAAGCCCTAGCAGTGTGCATGCAGTAAATGGTCTGGGCTGGGTCCGAGTGCTTCAGGGCTCGTGACTGGCCAGGCACTGCTTTGGTTTGCTCTCCTCTGCAGTCAACAGTGAGATCAGAGTTTGCTCTAGCTATTGTTGTAAATGTTTATTTTTAATCTGTTATATTTAAATTAGAGTATTTGCTTTAACTTGCCTTCTTGCAGCTTATCCTCCAAGTGGGATTCACCACGTTTGGTCTGGGACTTCCAGGAATTTGGACAAATGGGACACAGGGGACCTTGAGGAGTCCTTAGTTCAAGTGGCTCGTAGGAAGGAAAACTGTAGTCCTTGTAGTTTTACAGATTGGCACCTAAACTGACTAATGGGAGCACCGGAACTGTGACTGACAGCCCCCCTAGCCAATCAGATTGCTAGAAATCCAGGCTAGTTCAAGAACTGTTAGGAAAAAGAGTTCAGTTGCTGTTAGGTCTGAAGGAGTGAGCAGCTCGAGCCACCGAGAGGCAGCTTCAGAAAAGGAACTGTGGAGATTTGGAAGGAAGAGGCCTGACTTGCATTCTTGCCATGGTTTTCCGGTATTGGACTGCTTGACAGCAGTAATTGGGCTAATCTGAAGCTAATCTTTGAACTGTGGCTGTTTAGCCAGAGACTCTGAGAAGTGCAGCTTGAGATATTGGTTTGAGAGGTGCTCCTGTGAAGCATTCGGCCCAAGAGTTGTGTGAGAGATTGCTTTTTGCAAATTGAGAGGTTTGCTCAGTGGATTGATTGAAATAGTGAACTGGCCTGAAACCATTCTGAAAGGTAGAGAAGTGAATGCCGTTTTCATTTAATGTACTGAATGTTATCATGGGTTACAACTTACTGTTCAGGGGCTCCTGCTTGCCAGAAAGAAATCCATCTTTGCCAGTGACTGAGCTGTCTGCCAGTTGGAGGTTTTCACCAGCATACAAACTGAACTTTGCCAGAAGTGTTTATCCAGCCTTGGGCCTCTGCCAAACTCAGCCCAAGCTGTTCATTTCCGCACCAGTCACTATTTTCTCAGTGTAAGACCAGACTGGGGATCCAGCCCCTGCGCAGCAAGAAATCTCAGGTTGCAGCCACCTGGAGGGATGGAGGGAAAGGGTGTGAAGCACAGGTGAGTCATGCAGGCCCAGCTTCCCCATGCTCTTCAGTTTCCAGCAGCAGGTCTCCATGTCACCAGACCTTCTTCAATCAGCTGGTGCCATGAGTAAATTCAGGGTAGATCCCTGAAACTTTTCTTTAAATCATTTTGTGGTACCATCTGATTGCTCCAGTATGTTTCAGGGTTACAAAGGACTGGGCTAACTGGCCCTGGATACAAATAACTAAAGTATTGTTTATAAATATTTAACTGCCTTTTCATTCTACCAAGGGCTCCACCAACATCTGTAATGCTGGCCAACTCTGGGCACCGATTCTGGCTGGCCAGTATTACATTCTAGGCACCCAGTGTTGCTAGACTGTTTTGCTGTGGGACTATAAAGTACATGCATGCAGAGAAACCTGACTCAAATCAGCAAATAATCATTCTTCTAGATTTACGCCTCCATCCTTGCTCACGTCCATTTAATAAACCTGATTTGCTGTTTCACGTTTAAACTGGCTTATGTGCATATTCTTAGCTGGTGTACAGTATTGAAAGTGCATGCTTGCCTTGCTAACGTTGTTTTTACAGGGGTTCCAGGGGAGTTGCTGAAGACCAGTCCCTGCTGGTATGTGCAAGGAGTGTGTGCATATCATTAATGCTAATTGCTAGCTGTGTGTCAACTGCTTCAAAGGGTTATCTCCCATTACAAGGTATTTGGTCACTAAGTGGGTTTGTGGGTTGTTATAGCTCCTCAGAGGGCTATATCTGGTTAGGTAGATACCCCCACTATTGTTATTCTGGGTGGAAGCACCGTATTCTTACCCCAAGAGCCCTTTAGCATCAGTAACTATAGCAGTCAGTTGGCTAGGTGCAACTGCCCCGGAGGTATGCCTTTAACATAATTAGCATAATGAGCTTGGGCATCAGCCAATCAGAAATAAGGAGGGGAGTGTGCTGAGAGGGAGCAGCCTGAAGACCTTCAGAATTTTTTTTCCGCTGACTGTGCATCACTGCCCTGAGGTGTCTCTCAACTTTCCTTGTTGACAGCCTTTTTCTGCTTTTCTGAGTAAAGTTTTCCTCACAAAATTACTTTTAAAATGTGCCGAGTAGATTTTCAGGATTTTGTAGCAGTTCCTCTCAGTTCCCAGGAATCACTATTTTCGGTCGATTCCGCTGTTCCTCACAGTTCCCTCCACTTTATTTTCTATTTATTTAAATCATGATTGAGTAAGGTTCACCCGTCAGCATAACGGTTGGATTTCCGCTTGCGATGCCGGCAACTCAGGTTTGGGGACAGATCCCGGTCGTTGGAGGGCTGGCCAGGGGCAGAAGGATGGAGCGTCCGGTGGACTGCTCTCTCCTTCTCTGGGGGGAAGGATGGGAGCATGACCAGTGCTCGATGGACCTCTGGTGGAGGCCGGGGGTACTGCAGCAACCGGTGTCTGATCGTTCTGGGGGTGGGTGGATGCTGGACTCATTGCATGTCCCTGCCCCCCCAAGGGAATAAAATGCCAGCAGCTCGAGATGACGCTGCCCTGGTGCCTGGCCCCTATAGCTCTCTGCTGCTCCACCGGCTTAATTATGGTCTGCTACCCCACCACAAGCCCAGACTCCCACCGGGGGGGGGGTGGTAAGCCAGGAAGGCAATGTCTGCTCCGCCGACACCTTTCCCTGTCATTGACGAGCAGGCTGTGGTGTTAAGACCCCACCCTAGGGGGTAAATCAGGGAGTATCAGTGGACATTGGACGGCAGACATAGGAGAGCAAGGTAGGTGACTGGAGTAAGGCTGTTGGTAGAGAGTCAGGAAAAAAAGTGTACTAAATAAAATAAAAAAAAAAATGTGACTGAGTGTTTTCGACAGTTCCCACTAGCGTTTAATTGTGGTTCCCATTTTCTTTACGGAACAAACAATTTTGGTCATTTTTCTTCATTTTTTACCTCAGTAATCGCAGTTCCTTACCACGAAGGAACTGAGTGGAATTTTCACTTTTGACAGTTAATGCTGGGTTCATAGACACACAGAAACATAGAATTTGATGACAGATAAGGACTGCTTGGCCCACATAGTCTGCCCTTTTCCCTACCTAAGGGATAAGCTTAAGATCCTAGTTAACCAACAGCCTATTTCTTCCTACCCCCCACAAGAATTGCCTTATGTCTGTCCCATGCATTCTTGAATTCCCCCACGTTTTCTGACTCTATGACCTCCTCAGAAAGACCGTTCCATGCATCTACAACCTTCTCTGTGAAGAAATACTTCCTTACATTACCTCTGAGCCGTCCACCCCTCTATCTTCAAATTGTGCCCCCTTGTTCTTGCACATCTCTTTTTTTGAAAGATGTTGCCCTCTTGGACTTTGTTGATTCCCTTAAGGTATTTGAAAGTTTCTATCACGACTCCCCTCTCCCTCCTTTCCTCGAAGCTATACATCTTAAGCTCCTTAGTCTTCCTTCATATGTCTTCTGGTGCAGACCCTGCACCATTTTGGTTGCCCTCCTTTGGGCAGCCTCCACCCTGTCTATGTCTTTACTGAGATGGGGTCTCCAGAACACAGTACTCCAGATGTGGTCTTACCAAGTGTCTGTACAGAGGGATAACAACTTCCTGTTTTCTACTGGTGATGCCTCTCCCTGTGCGTCCCAATATCCCTCCAGCCCTCCTTACTGCCTTCTCACATTGCTGGTCCACCTTTAGGTCATCTGATATGACTACCCCCAGGTCCCTTTCCATTTTTGTTGTTGTTAGTATCTCCCCCCCCATTGTGTACTCTTCACCTGGGCTTTTGTTTTCCAGGTGCATTACTTTACACTTTTTTGCATTGAGTCTAAGCTGCCATACATTTAACCATTCCTCCATCCTTGCCAAGTCCCTTTTCATCCTTTCCACCCCACCTTGCGTATCAACCCTGTTGCAGATCTTTGTGTCATCTGCAAAGAGACATACTTTCCCTTCCATTCCCCCTGCAATGTCACTTATAAAGACATTAAAAAGGATCTGCCCCAGTACTGAACCATGTGGTACCCCACTAGTAACCCCCTTTTCTTCACTGTGGACTCCATTTACTATTACCCTCTGTGTCCTGTTATCCATCCAGTGTTTTAACCAGGCTACCACCCTGGGACCCACTCCCAGGCTGGCTAATTGGTTTATTAATCTTTCATGTGGGACTGTGTCAAATGCCTTGCTAAAGTCTAGGTAGACTATGTCCACAGCCCCTCCCTGGTCTACTACTTTGGTCACCCAGCCAAAGAAATCAATTAGATTTGTCTGACATGACCTTCCTGCTGTGAATCCATGCTGCCTTGGGTCATGTACCCCACTGGCCTATTGGTACTCAACAATTCTTTCCTTCTGAAGTGATTCCATCATTTTCCCTATCACTGAGGTCAACCTGATAGGTCTGTAGTTTCCTGCCTCTGTTTTGCTCCCACTTTTGTGAAGAGGAATCACATCTGCCCTCCTCCAGTCCTCAGGTACCACACCATCCTCCCATGATTTATTAAAAAGGGTAGTTAGTGGTGTTATTAGTTCTTTCCTTAGTTATTTTAGAATTCTGGGGTGAATTCTGTCAGGCCCTTTTACTTTATCCACCTTCAGTTTTAAGAGTTCTTTCCGAATCCTTTTTTTTGTGAAAGGACTAATATCAACCCCCTATCCAGAGTACTTCTATTGACTGGATTAGGTATCTCCCCCTGCTTTTCCATTGTGAATACTGAGCAGAAGTATTCGTTAAGTATCCTTGATATTTCACTGTCACTCTCTGTCCAACCACCTTCCTCTTTATTCAGCCTCAGTATCCCTGCCTTAGTCTTTCTTTGATCCTTAATGTACCTATAAAAGGTTTTATCCCCCTTCTTAAACAAGTTGGCTATCTTTTCCTTAGTTTGGGCCTTTGCTATTCCGACTGCCTTCCCCGCTTCTTTCTGCTTTAACTGGTACAGTTCTCTGTCCTGCTCCTTCAGTGTTTCTTTATACTTCCTGAATGTTATCATTTTCTCCCTAACCTTCTCTGCTTCTTCTTTTGAGAACCATAGTGTTTTTTTCTTTTGTTTTGATTTGTTTATTTACTTCACACAAAGGCTCATTCCCTCTGTGATGGCAGTTTCGATGTTTCCCCATTGTTGCTCCACCCCACCCTCTTGCCTGTTTGCTAGTGCTTTTCTGAGGCACTCTCCCATTTTGACAAAATCAGCCTTCCTGAAGTCCAGTACCTTCACTTTTGTATGGCTTGACTCTACAGCTAAGTTTACTGTCAAACACACTGTTTGGTGGTTGCTTGTTCCCAGATGGCTACCCACTTCAAGATTAGAGATCGTCTCTCTCTGTCCCCATTTGGGAGTACCAGGTTTAAGATTGCTCCCTCCTGAGTGGGTTCCAAAACTAGCTGTCTGAGGCATGCCCCCTGTCGAGAATGGCCCTGCTCTTGGATGTAGCTGCAGCAAAGGTGCTTCAGTTAACATCTGGCATATTCAGGTCCGCCACCAGCAATATCTCCTCTTTCTCTGCCATCCTAAGGATGCCTTCTATCATTTCCTTGTCCATTTCCTCCCTGAGATAGGGGTCTTTATACAACTTCTGTGTGGATTGTGGTGCCATTTTTAGTCTCCAAAGTGACCCACAGTGCCTCCTCTCCTCCCTGTTTACCCTTTAGTTCTGTTGCTTTGATCCCTTCCCTTACATAGAGAGCTACTCCTCTCCCTGTCCCTCCTGTAGATTGTGTACCCTGCTATGTTGACATCCCAGTCATAGTTCTCTGTGTACCATGTTTCTGTGACTGCCACAATATCCAGGCATTCCTCTTCCATCTAAGCCACTATTTTGTGAAGCATTTTACCTAGGCTATGGGCATTGGTAAAAATTACCCTCCTTTTTTTATGGCTTTGTTTCTTTTTGCCCCATCCCTGTCCTTCCTGCCTTTGTCTTTTTCTCCTTTTAACCCTGCCCTTCTCCCTATCGACTGCTCTATCTTGTTGTTTACCTCATTAACTACCCTGATTTTTTTTGGGGGGTGGATAGTATTTCCCTTCTCCTTTTCAGTGTCTCCCCTCTTGACTAGTTTAAATGCTTGCCAATGAAGCATTTCAACCTATCACCTAGGATCCTGGTTCCCCTGCTGGATAGATGCAGACCATCGTGACTGTATAGGCCTGCATCCCTCCAGGTGGAGCCCCAGTCCCCACTGAAGCCAAATCCCTGAGCTCTGCTCCAGTTTTTTAACCAGTCATTGAATCCCATGGTGCGAAGTGCCCTAGCTTCATCCATGCCATAGACAGGTAGCACTTCTGAGAAAGTTACAGTGTGTGCTACTTGTCTAAGGCCCCTCCCTAACTCCACAAACTCATATTGCACTGCTCTGATTTCATTCTTAGCCAGGTCATTCGTCCCTAGGTGGATAATGACATCCAGCTCACTCCCCCTTGCAGTTGCTCCCACAATCCTGAGGATTTGTTTCAAACAACATGAAGTCTTGCTATATTATGACATATGCAGTGAGTCCCAACCTTCGAACTGCTCCGGAGGTAAAAGAGTTAACTTTCCATGCCAGGCATGAAACTTTGAGCTCGAGCTCGGTTGAAAACTCTATCTGTTGTTCTTCAAACTCAAACTGTCAGATTCTTTACTCCGCCTCACTGAACAGTCGCTCTGGAGATTTCTTCTTCTACTCGGTTCATTTTGTCGGTTAAAGTATTAATTTTTCGGTTTTTTAACCGAATTTAAACCGCAACCGGTTGGTTCAAGCTCTGTCTGTGGTATTTGTAAGTACTAGATAGGTTTTACATTTACTTTCTGTGTGGAACTTATAAATGGTTTATTGGTTCGGTTTGAACCGATCAGGTTGTTTTAAATACATTAATCTGTCTTTTAGAGTACGGTTCCCGGTTCTTATCAGTTCTAAAAAAACAGATTTCATTACGTTTTTTTCCATGACCCGTGACACAGTTGGGAACTGATAAGAGAGTCTTGCTTGGCGGATTGCCATAAACGGGCAAGTTTTTGGTTAGGCTGGCACTATGTCTGAGAAACCCAAAAGAAAAACCGGGCCCACTGGGTTTCAACACTGCAGTGTCTGGGGAAGTCTTTGCTAAGGCTGACCCCCACACCACCTGTGTTTATTGTCTGGGGTTTGACCACCTCAATGCAGACTGCCAGATTTGTAAAAATTTTCCTGCAGCTACCCTGGAAAAAAGAGTTGGTAGGCTCAGGGAAAGGGAGGCCAAAAAGTCTGCTGAACCAGATGGCCAGCCAGGTTCAGTTGAAACTGAACCGGAGGGAGTGCCCACTGACCAGGGCGAGACTTCCTAGGGCAAAAGGAGAGCCAACTCGAAGGAGTCAGTTCCAGCAAAAAGGACTAGAAAATCAGCTAGTGTGGAGCCAAAGCTTCCCTCTCCAACTGCTGAAGAAATAGCCAAAGCGATTAAAACTGTCCAGTCGCTTTCTCCGGTTCCGACCGAACCGGCACCATCAGGTAAGCGTACGGTTCGGTCCGTTCCACTGGTTCAAGAGTATGATTTAGAGGAATTTTATGAACTGGAGGAGGGGGAAGAGGAGTATGAGGAGAGTGAATGTGGATTTGAAAGTCTGGATGTGCCCATTGAACCGGACATCTCCCCAGACAGACCTTTAGGAGTGTCTCCCCTAGGCTTTCTGAGTCCCCTTCTCATTTTATGTTTTATAAAAAAGTGTCTGAAATCCTCCAGCTCCCTATGGAGGAAACTGTGGATGATCAAGAAGAGCCTGACTATGTAGATGTAACCCCTAGATGGCGTTATCCCAGGGGCTACTACCCCTGCCTGATTTGCCACTAACAGGTTGAGGGGCCTGGATCCAATGGCGGGTGCCTCCACCCAGAGGTCAGGGTTTGCAATAGTTAAACTAACTTGGTCACAGCCCTCTGGGACACTGCAACCCCCCTTTCTTCCCACTAGTGGCCCACACAATATATCAGAATTACCTTCACAGTATACCGTACCCCCAGGTCTGGTTCGGCACTGGGACCTCCTGTGAAATAAGATACAGTGCAACAATCACAGTACAGTACTTTAACATAGACAAATACCTCAGGCAGTATAACTTTGCTGAAACAAGCAGCTCTGATTTATTTAGGGGATATAACAAGGACAGGGAAATCAGGTTAATTACCTTATCACTTTACTATCTACCTATGGCTCTGTGCACAGGCCTATCCCTACCAGTTACTGTCCTGGGTACCCAAGCCCTAGTGGCTAGTCCAAACCGTGGCAGCTGGTAGGGGCCCTTCACACAGTGAAAATAAAATTAGTTTAAACAGTCAGCAGTACAGTGATTCCAGTTGGATTTAATGTGGCAATTCAACAGGGAAGCGACCCTGAATTAGTACTCACGACCTCCAAACAAGATAGGGTCCTTCACGTCAGCAGGGCTACTCTTGAGCTCCACGAGACTCTTCACACATTTATATGGTAAAAAAGGTACTATACCAGGTAGGCTGCTTCTCTATCGATCGCAATTACTGCACAATACCGGAGAACACACAGCAGATTCAGTTCCTGACAGACCGAGTGCAATTCAACAATTTCCAGTCTTCTACAGGGTGAGCCTGGTTTCTACTCTTCAGAGATCCTTTGATTCTTTTCACAGGACGGATTCAGTCCTAACAAGCAGTTACACAAGCTGCAGACCGGAACTCTGGGCCTTACACGTTTTTGACTGAAACTGTGCACTGAAGGAGCACAGGGTTTCTTTCCCTTCACTGGCAGATCTAAACTGAAACTCCAACAGACAAAACCGGGCACTTCCTTTGAGTTCCTCCCAGTTCTTGACTGGATTGGCTGTCACTCACAATAGACTGCTGCTGTTGGTCCAAAAGGCGCGAAGTCTAAACTACATCTCCCAGAGTCACTGCCCATACAATCCTCTTGTGTCTGGCTCAGATTATGAGTCAAGTTCTGATTCGTCAAGGCACCATTTTAGAGCTAGCTTACCCCACACTGATTGGTCCAGTTCAGCAGTTCAAAACCAGAATGGGGAACTAGGCAGACACTGTTCTGACTGCAAAGAAAGCAGGTTAGACAAACTGTAATTTCATTATTACTCTAAATGGTTTCTGGCAAACAGTTACATCTTTCAGATAGGTTCCTTTGCACTCCTAGTGACTGCAAAATGGAGTGAATTGGCAGCAGCTTGAGTGGTACTCAATCAAAGAAACACACAGTCCCCCATACAAACTAATTATGTCTGCAAGCAGACAGCTCTTAAAGAGACAGTACCAGAGGTTCTAAAAACACTCACTGATAAATGGCTTAAACGCCAAACACCATTCAGGCTTGGAGCATTCAAGCAAGCTCCTGGAAGTCTTTTGGGAACCCCCATTTGCAGGGGGGTTACATAGAAATGATGGATATCCCAGAGTCTAGGATACTGTCTATTCCTTTGCATAAATCTTTTGGGAAACAGACAGTAAAAATTCTAAAAACTCCTCACACTGTACCTCCTGTGGATAAAAGAATGGACAAGAGGTACACATTGTCAGACTCTAATACGGAGTTCCTTACACAACATTGTAGCCATGTTGGTGTAGTGCAGGCTGCAGCCTGTGACAAGGCAAATATTCCCTTGGCCTCACACCCCCCTGACAAGGTCTCCAGGAGGATTGATGCCATGGCAAAGAAACAGTACATGGCAGCATCCTTGGGACTCAGACAGACAAATTATATGGCTTATGTTGCTAGACACCAGAAATCCAGATGGGACACTGTTATGGCTGTAGCAAAGCAGGTCCCTGGCCAGCTTGCCAAGGAGCTGGAGCAGGTGGCTGCTGATGGTATTGAGGCATCTAAGGTGCAATTTCATGCTGCAGTGGACTCTAATGACGTGTCATCAAGAGTCATGGCTACATCTGTGGCTCTTCGCAGAATGGCTTGGCTCAGATGTACTAGCCTGTCGCAGGATATCCAAACTAAGGCCATGGATTTTCCTGTTGTGGGTAACTCTCTGTTTGGGGAGCAGACAGAGAATTACATGAAGAAAATGGATGAGTATAGGACCACCTATAGGAGTGCACAGGCCAAGGAAAGGCAGGCCACTCCTCAAAGGCAGCCTTCCAGGGGCAGGGGCAGGCCTTTTCATAGGCCTTTTTACTAAGCCCAGGCCTCCTCTTCAGCTTATGCCCAGAGGGGGTTCTTTAGAGGGAGAGGCAGATGGGGTACAAGCAGACCTTCTTCCACCCCTCAGCCTAAAGCCCCTGCCAAGCAGGCACCCTGATGGGGTGGCCAGGGTCGATTCTCCACTACCTGTAGGGGGCAGGCTGGCTTACTTTGTCCAGGACTGGAAGTCTCTAACATCAGACAAGTGGGTCCTGGAAGTAGTAAGCCAGGGACTAGTTCTCAGCTTCAAAAAAAATTTTCCAAAGATGAGAACCAGATCCTTTCCACCTGCAAATCCATCAGAGGCACTTGCCCTAGAGGCAGAAGTTTTTACCCTCCTGGCTCTCAGAGCTGTGGAAAGGGTTCCACCCTACACCAGGAAAGGGTTGTACTCTAGGTACTTTCTTACCCCAAAAAAGACAGGAGAATGGCAGCCTGTCCTGGATCTCAGATACCTAAACAAGCACCTTTTAAAACCAAAATTCAAAATGGTGACTCTGGGAATTATTTTACCCTCTCTAAGGCCAGGGGACTGGCTAGCGTCCCTGGACCTCAAGGATGCCTACTTCCATATTCTCATCAGAAGCTCCCATCGAAAGTACCTCAGATTCGAACTGCCCTCAGGCCATTACCAGTTCAGAGCAATGCCCTTCGGCCTCACCTGTGCCCCAAGGGTATTCACAAAATGCCTGGCAGTAGCAGTTGCCCACCTAAGAAGGCAAAACATTGCCATCTTTCCTTACCTGGATGACTGGCTCATAGTAGGTCAGTCTCCAGACCAAGTCAAATGACATCTTCAGGTAACTCAGCAACTGCTTACCTCTCTAGGTTTCCTTCTCAATCTTCCAAAGTCAGTTCTAGAACCTGTCCAGCTTCTCACATTCATAGGTGCAGAACTAAACACAGAAGAAGCCAGAGCCGTCCTTCCTTTGGAAAGAGCAAGGACCCTGGTCTCTCTGGCCTCCTCATTCACCCTGCAGGTCTCTTGACCAGCAGGGCACTTTCTACAGCTCCTGGAGCACATGGCTGCTTCTACAGCAGTAGTGCAGGGAGCAAGATTTCAGATAAGGGACATCCAGTTCCATTTGAGAGCCTTTTGGTCTCGAAGGAGAAACCCTTTAACCAAATTGATCCCAGTGACTCGAACCCTGATCCAAGCCCTTCAGTGGTGGCAGGACGAGAGCAATCTGAGACAGGGGGTTCCCTTTGCCTCTCAGTCTCACTCCTTAATCCTTACTACAGATGCTTCCCTCTTGGGGTGGGGAGCTCACATGGGCGACCTCACTACCCAGGGATTGTGGTCCCCTCAGGAATCTCTGCTCCACATCAATCTGTTGGAACTCAGAGCAGTTTTTCTAGCACTTCAAGCTTTTTACAAATCTGTTCAGAACAAAGTTATTCAGGTCAGAACAGACAATACCACCGCAATGTGGTACATCAACAAGCAAGGGGGCACTCAGTCTACGGCCTTGTGCACTGAAGCAATGAAGTTGTGTTCTCTGGCTTACTCACTAAACACCTCCCTTATGGCAGTTCACCTCCCAGGCAAGGACAATGTCCTGGCAGATGCTCTCAGCAGGATTTCCCAGGGCCATCACGAATGGTCACTGGATCCTCTGGTACTGGAGGTAGTATTTACTAGATGGGGCACCCCGCAGATAGATCTTTTTGCAGCTCCAGAAATCACCAACTTCCCCTTTTTTGCTGCAGGCCCCTAGTGTTGGGCTCAGTCCCTCTGGATACCTTCCTTCTCAGTTGGGAAGGGAAGTTTCTCTATGCCTTTCCCCCCTTCCCTCTTCTGTTCAAGGTGCTAGTCAAAATTAGATCTCAGCCCTGCAAGATGATCCTGATTGCTCCAGATTGGGCCAGACAGCCCTGGTACCCACTCCTTATGTCCTTAGCAGTCCACCTTCCCCTGTGTCTTCCCAGGAATCACAACCTGTTAACCTGTGCTCAGGGGAGAGTTTGGTACCCGAACCTCAAATCTCTCAATCTCAAGGCCTGGCTCTTGAAGAGTTAGAGTTTGCTGACCTACACCTCTCCCAAGGTGTATTGGATATCCTGAAGGCTTCTAGGAAGCCTTCCACCAGGGCTACTTATAATTCCAAATGGAAGAGATTTTCCATATGGTGCTCTGGAAAGCATATTTCCCCAGAATCTGCTGACTTACCCACAGTCCTGGATTATATAGTCCATTTAAATACTTTGGGGCTGAGACCAGCTACCCTAAAAGTGCAGCCGGCAGCCGTGTCTGCTTTCTTATCAGCAGGTAAACCCTCTTCTCTTTCAGCTCATCCTGTATTCTCCAAGTTTTTCAAGGGGTTGCTTCACACCAACCCTCCATTCAGGGACCCTGCCCCTGTCTGGGATCTTAATATTTGCATTGACCAGCTTATGCAACCTCCTTTTGAGCCCTTGTCTTCAGCAGAGCTTAAGTACTTGACTTGGAAAACTGTGTTCTTGGTAGCCATCACTTCTGCCAGACGCATAAGTGAATTACAAGCATTGTCAGTGGAGCCTGATTTTATCTTCTTTCATAGAGATAAGGTGGTCCTCAGGACTAACATAAAGTTCTTGCCTAAGGTGGTTTCAGATTTCCACCTTAATCAATGTGTTTCTCTCCCTGTGTACTTCACTGACCATTCCTCCTCTGGCGAAAGGAGACTGCACAGTTTAGATGTCAAAAGAGCCCTTAGTTACTACGTAGAACGTAGCGAGGGTCACAGGTTTGACTCCCTCCAACTGTTCCTCACTTATGGTGTGGTTAGTAAAGGGAAACCTGTCACTAAAAGATCCATTGCCAGGTGGATTGTCTCTTGTATCCAACTTTGCTATGAAAAACTGGGTAAGGTTCCTCCCTCAGGCCTGAGGGCTCACTCTACCAGAGGTACAGCTCGTCTCTGGCTGCTGCCAGGGATATCCTATCCTAGAGATATGTCAAGCAGCTACCTGAAAACAGTTCACACTTTTACCAAGCATTACTCCCTGGACTTCCAGGCTAGGGTGATGCTGATTTCAACACCAATTGTGCTTCAAGAGCCTATTTCTAAGTAGGTTCTGTCCCTCCTCCATGGAGGTACTGCTGTGTAATCTGCATATGTCGTAATATAGCAAGACTTCATGTTGTTTGAAGAAAAATTACTCACCTTAGTAATGTTGTTTCTTCTAATGAAGCCTTGCTATATTATATCCTCCTGCCTGCCTCTCAGAACCTCTGCTTTTGGGATGTGGGTGGGCAGTGCAGTTGGCACATAGTAGATGCCCACCTTTTTTCTTACCCTCCTTTTGGGGTGACTGGGTGTTGTGTTTTTCATTTTTTGGGTCTCCTGACTTGAGTCTTTGTTTTGGGACCAAAAAATGTGTTCTTATATTTAGTAGCCATTTGGCTAGTGTAGGTTTACAGCTTCCACAGAGGACCTTAGTGAGCTTATCTCGTAAAGATCTGACAGTTTGAGTTTGAAGAATAACAGACAGAGTCTTCAACCGAGCTCGAGTTCAAAGTTCCATGCCTGGCATGGAAAGTTAACTCTTTCACCTCCGGAGCAGTTTGAAGGTTGGGACTCACTGCATATGTCATAATATAGCAAGACTCCATTAGAAGAAACAACATTATTAAGGTGAGTAATTTTTTCTTCCTGTCCCTCCAAGCCATGGTGCCAGGCAGGCAGGCACTGTACCTCACTTTCCCCTCTCCCCCATTTTGCCCCCCTAACAACTAAGTTCCTCACCAGGAGTTGTTTCCTTCCCCTGTGGGGTCCTGTGCCATTCTGATATGGGTCTCCATTGTGGAGGTTCCCAGCATCCTCCTTGGTCTCCACTGTGGGTGCCTCCATAGAGGAACCATGCTCCACCAGAGTGGTGAATGAACTGTGGAGAGGCACAACAGGAGGGATGTGCCTTTGTTCCACCACCCTCACCCTCCCTGAGCCCACCATGGTCTAACCACTCCTCTTTTTTGGCAACCTCTGAGGTAGTGGCTGTGGCCTCGGTGGCCCCTGGATGGATGGAGCAGGTTTCCTGAACCCTTGCCTGGTCAGCATGGAGATGAACAACCTCCTCCCTCAGACCAGAGAGGTGCCTGCAAATAGGGCAGCAACACAGTCTCCAGAATGTCTCCTGTAAAACTGTTGCTTCACAGCCAGTGCATTGCACCACTCCCCACAGGTATGTGTCCTTTTCTGTTATAGATGCTTTTCTTTTTTTTTATTTGTTCTTGTTTTAGTGTGTGCAAGCTTGTGAGTGTCTCTACCCCCTACTCAGTGTGCTGTGCCTTTAAGGATATGAACAGGTGTATGTTGTTAACAGTTTTGGGGAAGTGATGTCATGATGTCAGAACCCTTGCTATAAAAAAAGTTATGTGCTTGGGGTTGGTGGGGTGAGGGGCAGGGCAAGTGGGAGTAAACCTATGCCCTCCAGAAATGATCAGCTACAACTCTGACCCTCCACCCCATTGTGGATTGGTATGTCAGAGATCCCCAGAATTAAAAAGAAAACTGGACCTACAGGTTTTAAAAAGCGTGTGAACTGTCACAAGATTTTGGCCATTGCAGATTCTCATAACTGGTGCCTTAGCTGTTTAGGTCCAGATCATACTTGCTTTCTTTGTACCAAATTTTGTAAAAAAAACATTGAGAAACAGAGCAAAGAGATTTGCAAAAATTATGGCTGAGGAAAAAACAAAGGCTCCCAATCAGGGGCCATCTAAAAATAATAACAATAAAAATTCAAACAGAGGTGCTGATGAAGCATCCAAGTCCCAGCCAAAGAATAAAGCTTCCAAAGGGGCTGATGAAGTTTAAAAATAATAAAAGTGCTGATGAAGTGTCAGTACTAAAAAGAAAGCACCAAGCTGCTAATGAAATGGCTAAAAAGATGATTTGCAAAGACAAAAACGCTCCTGTTCCTCCTGGTAAAGCCAATAGTGAGACAACAGGCAGCTTAAAACAAAGAAAAAAACAAAGCATACACAGCCACAGTCTGCACATGAACTCCCATCTGTGCAAGACATGGCAAAAGAATGGCACGTCTTTCAGACCCTGCAAAAGATGGGGTCTATGTTTTCTGTGTCTGGTAAATACTCTTCCACAGTTCTCTGTTCTGGAGACTGTGAGAGGATGCAAATGATGAAGAACATTTCTATGATGCCCCTGATATGCACTTGGAGGGTCTAGAACCTGATGTGTCTCCTGAACCGCATTTTGGAGCTTCCCCTGCTGATCAGGAGAATCCCTCCTCTATGCTTACATTTATCCAAAATATACTAGGCACCCTGGACCTTCCTATTCATCCCTCCCTTACCTTGCTAAACTCCAAGAACACCTGGTCCTCTCTCAACTAACTTCCTTCCTCAATGACTCTTCCTTTTTTACCCTGTTCCAATCTGGTTTTCAGAAGAACCACTCCACTACCACTTCCCTACTCAGGCTCACTGACTCCATCCTCACTGGGATGGATAATGGTCTCATTACCTCTGACATCTTTGTCGACCTCGCCAAGGCTTTTGACACAATCTCCCATGCCCTATTCTTGACTCCCATATGGCTGCTGGGTTGTCTGCTTCTGCACAAAACTGATTTAGAGCTTACCTCTCGGGCAGAACACAGTCAGTCAAGATCCAGGATACAATCTCTCCCCCCCTATTTCCACAGGAGTCCCACAGGGCTCAGTGCTTGGACCCATTCTATTCTCCATCTTCCTAAATGACTTGCCCTCAGTATGCTCCCCCCCCCTCCTCTATCCACATGTATGCTGACTAAACCATCCTGTTCTCCTCTGGCAAATGCTCTGCCGATGTAGCAACCACCCTTCAACTTGACTTCCACCAGGTTCAGTTATGGTTTGCCTCACATCAACTATTCCTAAATATGAAAAAGGCTGTCTCCATGACCTTTGACACTAGGCAGAGACTCTCTAGGCTCCACCCTTTACCATCTCTCCATACGCTTGATGGGACAATCCTAGAGGACACCTCCTCATTCAGATACCTTGGGGTTTGGTTGGATCAACACCTAAACTTCTCTGGCCACATTGATGCCATCCTGAATAAATTGCGCCCCAAGCTTGGTGCCTTATTCAGGAACCATAGTCACATTCCTCCTACAGCAAGGCATGAACTAGTCCAGAAGATGATCATCCCCATTTTCGACTACTGTGATGTAGTCTATGGTGCCACTCCCAAATCCTCCCTAACCAGATTGGACACTCTTTTTAACTCCTTTTGTTGATTTGCCCTTGATGCTCCATCACGCACTAATCACTGTGACCTCTACCATGCCATGTCCCTTCCCCACTTGCCAACAGGTGCCTCACTCATTGTGCCAAACTCACCTCTAAATTTTGGTTAGGAGAACTTCCCTCCTATCTGTCATGCTCAGTGTCTCCCCCGCCCACTCCCTCTGATCCTCTGACACTCGCACTTTGTTGGTCCCCCATTGAACCACTCTCATCAATCAGTCAGGCTTTACCTATCATTTCTCGATTTCTCGTAAATCTGGAACTCCTTCCCCCTCCCAAATACGGCACTCCTCCTTCTACTACTACTCCCTTGCCTCTGCCTTATATAACTTTCTCTCATCTAACTGCTCCTGCTCTAACCCTCCTTAACTGTCCTCCTATGCCTCTGCTCCTCTCCATGACTCATATCTCCTATTAAACTTTCCGTCCTCCCGAGCCTGCTTCTCAGCATGCTCTGCTCTCCCTTTCTCCCTTTGCCGCTGTGCACTATGTTCCTCAGATATGCCACTTGTAATTAAATGCATATTCCACAGGTATGATATATTTAACTGTACGTTACGTCACAAATGTGACTGTATGATTATTTATGATATTTTTTAACTGTATGTCTTGTTACAAATGTAAATGAATGTTTAAATTCTCGGATATGTTAAATGTTAAACTGTATGTCTAATTCTTCATCCAATTGTACCCCCACCCCCAGGTCGAACAGAGAGATGAGCAACTTGTTGTTCATTGTGCCTTCCCAGTGAAACATTTCAATAAATAAACAAAAATAAATAAATTCAGGAGTCTAACTAGGATGAAGACGAGGATAAAGATTACAGGAGATGAAAGGTCTCCCACCCCCTAAGAGATTAGTCGTACTTATCTACGATGCTTTCAAGAAAAATACCATGAAATTGTTTCAGACTCCCACTTCTGTGGCAGGGATTGACAAGCATGCTGACAAAAATATCAGTTGTCTACAGATGATACTGAATTCCTGTTTGTACATCCCAGCCGTGAGAGTATAGTACAGCAGGCAGCATGTGAGAAAGCTGGAGTCTCCGTGTCTTCCTTACCCCTTGATAAGGACTCCAGAAAAATAGATTTCATAGCAAAGAAGATGTACACTACAGCTTCCCTGTTTGGCAGACTTTCTTCCTATGTGGCTTTCACTGCCAAGTATCAACAAGCATTTGTCAATGCCAAATGTTGTCATGCTGGCATTGGCATTGGTAGTGCAGGAGTTAGAGATGCATAATAGGAATGGCAGTGAAGTATTAAAATGACGCCAACCCCACCCCCACCCTGCAGAGACTGACAGGCATTGGGGTGTGCCTTTGGGTCATCAGCTATAATGCTTATGCCATTTTACCTCACCCTACCCTGTAGACACTGACAAGTGTTGTGGTGTGCTTTGGGGACTTTGGGCCTTATACTTACCCCATTCCTTAAGGAAACAAGCTGAAATGGGTGCAGTATAGCAGAATAGGATGAACGTTAGGGCCGAAGACTGCAAGGCACACCTCAATGCTTGTCAGTGGCTGCAGGGTGGGGGTGGAATGGCATGAGCATTACATCTGATGATACCAAGTCACACCCCTGATGCCTGTCAGTCTCTGCAGGGTGGGATGTTACAGTTGGACACCCTAACTCCATAGACGTTTGTTGGTATTTTCACTCCAAATTTTCAACATGGACTTTTTGTGACCCCACCACATGAAGAGCAGCACTATCAGTTTGTTAGCTGAAAGGTGGCTTTGCACAGTGACTGCACCATTTGGCGACACAGGAATGAAAACACATTTTGGGCAGGATGTGAAAAATGACAACTGCATTGTTCATGAGGAGGTGTAAAAAATGGCAACGCTGAAAATCTGGAGTGAAAATATGAAAAATTGGTGAAGTCATGAGCAGGCATAGAAACTGCACAACACACGTTCGTAACCCAATTACTTTAGGGATTTTGTTAACCACATTTTCAGCATAGGCATTTTGGGACCTCCCGTCATGAACAGTGGCACTATGATTTTGTTAATCTGTTCCAAAAGTTGATTTCCCACAGCGACCATGCCATTGTGCGCCAGAGGTGTGAAAACACATTTTGGGCAGGATGTGGAAAATGACAGCTGTACTTTTCATAAGAAGACGTGAAAAAATGCCAGTGCTGAAAATCTGGCATGAAAATATTGCAAATTTACGGTTATATCGGTGCCTGGAAACTGCGCAACGCACGCTTGTAACACAGTCATTTTATGGAGTTTCGTCACTAAATGTTCAACATAAGCATTTTAGTACCTCTGCTCATGAACAGTGTCACTGTCATTTTCTCAAACTGTTCTGAAAACTGATTTCGCACAGCAACCGTGCTATTCTGCGCCGGATGTGTGAAAACACATTTCAGCCAGGATTTGTAAAATGACAACTATACTGTTCATAAGGAGGTGTGGAAAAATGTAAATTTTGAAAATCTGGAGTGAAAATGTTACAAATTCATGAAGTTATGAGCATGCATGGAAACTGAGCAACCCATGCTTGTAAAACAGCCATTTTTTGGATTTTTTTCACCAAATTTGGAACATAGGCTTTTTGAGAGCCCCCCTCATGAACAGTGCCACTGTCGTTTCGTTACTCAGTCCTGAAAGATGATTCCGTGCAGTGACCGCAAAATCACTTTTCAGGACGAATAATGCCTTGACAGTGACTGAATTCATGAGGAGGGGTCCCAATAACTCCATGCTGAAAATTTGGTGCCAAAATTCCCCAAAATGCCTGAGATATGCACCAAAGTTGAAAAAACCCTGTTTATGCCATTATACAGCTTACCGGCATTTCTTCAGTTCGCGGTCGGCTTTGATGAGTGCAGACGTGTTCCCGGTCCACCGAAGATCATCGCATCATGCTCCAGAGGTAAGTATGGAGTGAGTAGGGTGTGGGGAGACATGGTGTGCAAAGGGTGGGCGCGGGTTGGGGAAGGCCACTGGAGTCGATGAGGGACCGTTTTCTGCTTTTGGGTGTAAAAAAAAAACAAAAAGAAAAACATTGCGGGATGGTTTTTCTTTTACAGGGGCATTTGGCATGCTGGGGTGAGCTACCAGCATGCCACCTGAGAGTTTTTTCGTGGGGGGGGGATTGGGAACCCCCATTGGCACACAACAAATGGGGATTGACGTTATGCCGATGGGCAGTGGGCTCCCCCGTTGGCAAATTAAACTAGTAAGGGGGGGAAATGATGCCAAGGGGGATTGGGCACCCTCTCAACATACACTTCAAAGGGGGGGGTTGCATTATGCTGATGGGAAGTGGGCTTCCCCATTGGCAAATGAAGTGGGTCGGGGCACTCTTGCCGCCATGTTTTTTTTTTGTAAACTGGTTCGCCAGGAAAGGCACGCTGCATGAGAAGCTTGGCTCTCATTGCAGTAGACCTTTACTTGATCTGGTGGCCAGTTTACATGTTGCTGGTGTCAGAGCCTGCAGCTGCCATATTGGGGAATGAGGGATGCACCTACTGATGCGTGCCCTGCATTCGCCCACAGAGACCGCGCCTCCAAATCTGCTACTAATGTGATATGTTGGCTGGCGCCCAAGCGCGAGCCAACATAAAAAGCACTGCTGAGCTCTGTCCTGGCCATTACCCGCAATGGGTTGGACACAATGGTACAGGAACTGGTGGATACTGCGAAAGCTGCCCTGAAAGCTACAAAATACCAGTTCCACACGGCAGATGACAACAATGATGCTGCCTCCAGAGCCATGGCCCATGCTATCACTTTGAGGTGTTTTGCCTGGCTTAGAACTACCAGCCTAACCCCTGAAACCCAGTCTGCCATGGACTTTCCTTGTGATCAAAACATATTATTTGATTCCAGGACAACAGACTACATGAAAAAGGGCGACAAGTATAAGGCCTCTTGGCAGATTCACTCCTCTAAACCTAAGCCTCCTGCCCCACAAAAATTCCACCTGAGGGGTAACTGGGGCAGATATTATTTTCCCAGACCTTATTCTCCCTATCCCCAGCCTGACTTCTCTCAGTACAGGGGTGTTTTCAGAGGTAGAGGCACAAGGGGGTCAAAGAAGAGCCACCTCTACCCAGCCAGCAGCCTTGCAGTCTAGGCCCTGAAGTGAGTGTCCAGGTCACCTCCCCTCTGCCAGTAGGAGACAGACTCTCCCACTGCCTTCAGAACTGGTCCCTCATTACCTCGGACAAGTGGGTTCTGGAGATATTTATTTATTTGCTTTTGGTAACCGGGTGGGTGCACTAGGCATAGGGATGCCTATTTTCAGGCACGACCCGGGAGGATACAAGTTGAATGTAATTAACAACAACAATATGACACAGCACATACAATAGTGATTCAGTGAAGTACATAAGGAGTCAGAAATACAATAGTGATTCAGTGAAGTACATAGTTGGAACAGGTGTATATTTAAACATTACATTAGGATTTTAGAGAAAAAACGAGTGCAGGAAATACAGGGTTGTAAAGTACTGCTTAACTGTAAGTGCTGTTGCAAGGACTATACACCTAGAGAGAGAGAGAGGAGGAGGAGGAGGAGGAGGAGGAAAGGGAGAGGGTGAGAGGTTACAAGATGGGAGGGGGAAGATGAGAGCAGGAGGAGGAAGGGTAGAAGGTGGAGAGTAGCATAGCGAAGATAAGAGCTAGGGGAGACATAAAAACTAAGGTGGCTGGAAGCATATGCAGGGATTTGATGCTTGTATATGTTTACGGTGGAGGTTCTTAAAACCCACATGGGTAGAAGCTGAGCGTATAGCTTGAGGGATAGAATTCCAATGCCTGGGGGCGGCGTAAGAGAAAGCATGTGCACCCATAGCAGTTTTATATCGAGGAATATAGAAAGGAGCCTGTTCATTTGATATTTGTCCATATGAGGGGGTTTGAGAGTGTAACAAGGAGGCAAGGGATTGGGGGAGGTCTGTTCTTGTTATACCATCGATGAGAGAGCCGTAGGACCGGAGTCGGTGAGCAGCAGGGCTGGGCCACTTTAGGTCGGCATAGAGCTGACAGTGGTGTTTGTATCTTGGTGAGGCAGAGGCGTAGTGGCAAATGTTATTATAAGTAGTGTCCCACTTATGGAGAGAGGTCTTAGTGGTGCCTAGGTAGACAGCTGAGCAATAGGCCAGGGATGGGAGCAGGAGGCCTTGTGCCACAGCAAGCCTAGCTGATGGGGTGAGGGCATAACTAGAGCAGTATGCCCCCCCCCCCGGTTTTGCACTGACAGATTTGCAGGTAGCAGTAATATGAAAGTTGAAATCTAAAGATTGGTCAAGAAAAACGCCCAGATATTTGAAGGAGCTGGTGTCAGCTACTGGGTGGCCATCCGCACAGCATATTACGAGGGGGTTGCTAATCCCTTTTAGTCTAATGGGAGAGCCAAAGAGCATAGAATGAGTTTTGCTTATATTGAGCACAAGGTTGTTAACGGTGAGCCAGGTCTGAATACTTCGGAAATCAGAGGCTAGCAAGTTATTTAGATCTGAGACATCTCTTGCACTATGGTAGATGACTAGGTCATCTGCATAAAGCAGGGAAGAACAAGTGGATGCTTGCGATGGAAGGTCAGTTATAAAAATAGTGAAGAGCAGAGGGCCCAGTATGGAACCCTGAGGAACACCTATATGCATGGAAGTTAGATCAGACACGGCTGAGTTGAAAACTACAGTCTGTTTTCTGTCAGAAAGATAATAGCTGAACCAGGCAACTGTTTCTGCAGAGAAACCAAGGAAGCTGAGTTTTGTAAGGAGAAGGGAATGTTAACCAGGTCAAAGGCCTTAGTTAGATCAATGAAGATAGCACCTGTCAAGAAACCTGTATCCATGGCAGTATAGATGCCGTTAGTTAGTTTTAGGAGGGCAGTAGAGGTACTATGGCCTTTGCGGAAGCCATGCTTGGAATCAGAGAGGAGGTTATGTTTCAGTAGGTTTCCTATAGTCTGGGTAGCCATTAATTTTTCCAGGATTTTACTTAGCACAGATAGGATGGCTATGGGTCGATAGTTTGACATGACCTTGGGATCACCTTTTTTGAGAATTGTAGTGATTCGGGCTACTTTCCAAATGTCAGGAACAGTGCTGAGGCAGAGTGACAAGTTACAGATTTTGGCTAAGGGGAGGCTATAAGAAGAGCAGCGACTTTGAGAAGATGGGGCTCCAAGCCATCAGCACCAGTGCTGGTGGAGTCAGAGATGGTAAGTACCAATTTTAGGACTTCAGCTGTCGAGATGGATCGAAACCGGAAGGATGGGCGACAGAGAAAGGATTCCATATCCACTGAGGAGACAGTAGGGTGAGCGGAGGAGAAGGAGGTAGAGTAGCTCGATAAGTCTGATAGTAGAAAAGGGTCTGCCACTGCAGTTTAAGAAGATGCAAGACCTCAAGCATACCCAGGTGTCAGAGACTCTAACCCCAACACAGGTACTACTGTTGGAGTTGGAAGCGAAAAACCTATCTCTATGAGCAGTGGAGAGGGTCCCGGCCCTCAAAAAGGGCAAAAGCCTTGACTCCAGGTACTTTCCGACACAAAATAAAACTGGGCAGTGGTGACCTATCTTGGATCTCAGATATTTAAACAAACATCTGTTAAAACCCAAATTGAAGATAGTCACTCTGTCATTAGTCATACAGTCCTTACAGCAGGGAGACTGGCTAGCCTCCCTGGACCTTAAGGATGCTTACTTCCGTATACCCATAAGGAGGTCTCACAGGAAGTTCCTCAGGTTCAAGCTCCTTTTGGGCCATTATCAGTTTGCTGCAATGCCCTCTGGCCTGTCCTCAGCTCCAAGAGTCTTTACCAAGTGCCTGGCAGTGGTAGCAGCACACCTCAGGAAGCCTGGTGTCTATCTACCCCTATTTAGATGACTGGCACATAATGGCAAAGTCTCATCAGGTCAAGGAGGCCCTTTCCCTTACAGAGCACACTCTGGAATCTCTGGGATTCCTGGTAAATCTAAAGAAGTCGCACCTGGAACCTACCCAGTGACCCACCTTCACAGGCGCTCAGCTGGATGCCCAGAAAGGATATGCCTTCCTCCCACGGGAGAGAATTCCAAGTTTCCTTTCAGTGGCAGTTTCATTTGTCCAGGGACAGCCAGGACCAGCCAAACATTTCCTTAGGCTCTTTTGACACATGGTTTCAATGACTGCAGTGGTCCCAGAGGTCAGGTACAGGATGCGAAACCTGCAAGCCTATCTCAGAGCTTGCTGGTCTCAAAGAAGCAACAACATTTGAAAGCTGATACCTGTCACAGAACAGCTCCTTCAGGCTCTGCTTTGGTGGAAGGACCCTGCAAATCTGGCAATAGGGACCCCCTTCCAAGCTCTGCTTCCCACAAAGCTGATCACCACAGATGTTTCCCTCCTGGGGTGGGGAGCTCATCTGGACAGTGCCTCAGTAAGTGGCACCTGGACTCTCCAAGAGTCACAGTTGGACATAAATCTTCTGGAGCTCAAAGCAATATTTTTAGCACTCAGAGCATTTACTTCTGTCATAAAAGGGAAGACTGTTCAAATACAAACAGACAACACCACTACAATGTTCTACATAAAAAAACAGGTTGGTACTAGATCAGGGACACTGTTCAGAGGCTCTGAAAATGTGGTCTCTTGTCTTTTCCTGGGGGTCAGCCTTTTAACTATTCACCTCCCAGGCAAGCACAATACCCTGGCAGATGCTCAAAGTCACATCAATCAGGGTCAGAGTTAATGGACTCTGAACAAGCAAGCACTAGTCACAGTGTTCAGGCGGTGGGGCACACCAGACGTGGATCTATTTGCCTCCCCTCTCAACTTCCTGCTTCCTCAGTACTGTTGCAGGCTTTCAGTCCCAGGAACACTTCCTCTGGATGCCTTGATTCTGGACTGGTCAGGGAGGTTCCTAAATGCATTCCCTCCCTTTCCCTGATACTCAGGGTATTGCTTAAACTCAGACATCAGCCTGCATTGATAATTCTGGTGGCTCTGGATTGGTCCAGGCAAGCCTGGTACCTTCTCCTTCTCTCGTTGTCTTGCAGCAGGCCCATTCGCCTGCCACCAACTCACTCTCTGCTGACCCTTCCCCAGATATCAGTGCATTATCCAGATATGCATTCTCTTCACCTCAAGGCATGATTCTTGAGGCACTCGAGTTTCCATCCTCTCAGTACTCAGAGCAGGTCCTTAAGATCCTGAGAATGGCTAAAAAACCTAATGCAAAGAAGACTTATGCAGCCAAATGGAAAAGGTTCTCCCTCTGGTGCAAAAGCAAAAAGGTCAGTCCTCTTGCAGCTTCAGACTCTCAGATGCTGGATTATCTGGTACATCTGCAGGTGTCAGGCTTGAAACCCTCCTCTCTCAAGGTACACCTGGCTGCAATTTCAGCCTACCTTTCGGTAGGAAAGAAAAAGTCATTTTTTCCCAGTCTGTGTTCAAACAGTTTTTCAAAGACCTCGTGCACCTCCAGTCTCCAGTCAGGGAGCCGGTTCCTCCTTGGAGCCTGAATCTCTGCATTGCCAGGCTCATGGAACCACTCTTTGAGCCTATGGCCACCACGCACCTCAAGTCTGTAACCTGGAAATCTGTTTTCCTGGTGGCCATTACCTCTGCCAGGAGGATGTCAGAGTTGCAGGCCCTGTGCACTGAGCCTAATTACATCATTCCTCACAGAGACAAAACTGAGTTCAGGACAAATAGGAAGCTCCTGCCTAAGGTGGTTTCCGAGTTTCACCTTAACCAGTCTATTACTCTCTTTTCTTTACTGAGAAATCCACTCCTGGTGAGCAAAAGCTCCACAGTTTGGATGTTAGAAGAGCTCTTGTTTACTATCTAGAACACACTAGGCAGTTCAGAGGCTCTTCCATTCAGTTGCTCCTCACCTGTGGGGATGTAGGCAGAGGAAGACCAGCTACCAAGATAACTATTTCCTGCTGGTTAGTCTCTTGTATTAGATTCTGCTATGAAAAAGCTGGTCATCAACCTCCTGTGGGACTCAGGGCCCACTCCTCCAGGGGCACTGCAGCCTCTGTGGCAGCTGTAAGAGACATACCCCTTCTGGATGCCTGCAAAGCAGCTTCCTAGAAAACTATACACTTTCATTAAGCACTACAGTTTAGATGTGCAGTCAAGATCTGATGCCAAATTTGGCAGGGCAGTTTTGCAGAACCTCTTTCCTAAGTAGGTTATCTGTCCACCTCCCTCTTGGTGCTGCTCAGTAGTCTTCTATAGTTTCTGATGTTAAAGGACTCCTGGGGTAAGAAGAAAAAATTACTCACTGTAGCAATCTTCTTTCTTCCAAGGGGTCCTTTAGCATCAGTAAGCTCCCACCCTTCCTCCCTGCTTCACCTTTTAGGAGTAGGGCTCTGTTCTCCGTTTTATTACCAACATTTGTTTCTTATTAAAGAACTTTCGTGCTCAGGTTGTTGATATCTGTTTTTCTGGTTTTGGACCGTTTCATGTTTTTTGAATCCTGTTGGTTCATTTTTGGGGGCATGTGCCCATTTGTCTTTGAAAAAATTCTGAAGCCCTTCAGGCTGCTCCCTCTCAGCACACTCTCCTCCTTTTTTCTGATTGGCTGATGCCCAAACTCATTATGCTAATTATCTTAAAGGCATACCTCCGGGGCAGTTGCACCTAACCAGCTAACTGCTGTAGTTACTGATGCTAAAGGACCCCTTAGAAGAAACATTACTATGGTAAGTATTTTTTTCATATTGAATCCAGGCCCCTCAACCTGTGGTTAGAAGTACAGACAGGGGCTGTAACCTTAGAGATAGTGCCACATAGGGGTTACAGCAATATTAAAAATACCAACATCAGAAGCAAGAAGTCATTCTTTTACAAGCTCAGCCACCAAATAGGCCAATTGATTAAAAACTATACTTAAAATTGAGATCTTTTTCTCATACTCACCATGTCAACTTCCTCGGACCCCTAGGTGACTCGTTCTGAGTTTGACAACTCCAAAACATGATTTGAGAACAGAATTTACAACTGAAAGGCAGTCATGGGGAAACTGCATGCTGCAGCGGGAGGCCCACGAGATTTATTTAAGCCAAAATCTGGAGGAAAATGTACTCTGACAGCCCCGGATCCCGGTACCTCAAGGAGTGGCAAAATTACTCTGCAGAGCCTGCATGCAACTATGAGCTCTGTGAATGCATTGCTGCAGTTGCTGGCCAGCAAATTCGATATTTTTACAAATCAACTGCAGAGCTGAAGGTGGAGGCAAACTGAGTGGAGACAGTGAACTTGGTGGGATGAATGCTTAGCAATAACAGAAATGCTGAAAGAAAAACACGTTGTTTGAAATTTGGTTGGAATATGCATGGAATCAACTCCGGGGGCCTAATTCCAGAAGTCGCTCAGGTGCTTGCATCAAAAAACAATGACACAAGTTGCACCTTGCATCATATTTTGCAGCATTCCTATTTCAAAACATGGTGTGTGAATGAGAAACCCATTGCACCAAGCCAGCACTCAGCCCCTTGCAGCCTACATCAGGTACGCCACAGGTCATAAGGGGTTTGTGCATGGCAGGCTGCAACATCACCTTTTTTTGGATTCTGAAAGCCCTGCTGTGGCTGTAGCAAGAGGGTCACTTTAGACCAGCCAGAAGGTTGATCTACACCCCTTGCAACATTGCCCCACAAGGTGGTAACATGGCGGTGGGCTCTGTATGTGGGATCTGGGGCAAAAGGGACAAGGGAGTACCACAGGGGTGTTGAGGAACAAGTGGGTATGCCTGGTGATCGGGCCCCCAGTGGGAGTGGCAGTTTTTAGCACGGCATACACCATTATGTGACTGGCGCTGACAAGGACACCCCTGCCAGATGCCCGATTATCCCTCCAGCATACCCACTCACTCCCTCACACCCCCATGGCATTCCCTATGCCACATCTACCTCACGACCCCTCCTGGCATTGTTTACTTTCTTACATGGGTCTTGCCCCTCCTGGGGTCCAGTCTCTCCTCTGTGCAAGCAATAACCTCCGTCGCACAAGGGGCTCAGATTCTCAACTCCTGAAGGTCCCACACTGCAGAACCTCCCTGGGTCAACAATCATTTGCCTACAGGGCCCTGAGCTGGCTGAACAGCCTCAACATCGAGATCACCTCCGCTCCCTTGCTAGGACTATTCAAAACAAGGCTCTGGCTTTACCTTGCTGCTTCAAGCACCTGTGACTGCCACAGGTAGCCAGCCCTCCATCTCCATATCATTTGTCCTGCAGCACCTTACTCAGTGCATACCTCCTCCACTTCCTCCCCTTTCCTCCTTCCTCATCCTCATCCTCCACCACCCCGTCCTAGACCCGCTTACAGCACTTTTCTTCATTTCGACAATCGCCTCTGGCAGCTCAAACCTCCACTGTCCCCCCTTATTACCACCAGTACTCCCTCCTCACCCTACCTGTTATAGCCATAAGTTTGCATTGTACATTCATTTAATGGTGCGTCTGTTCTGTATGTTCTGTATGAAACTGCATTTGCTCTGTTATGTACTGTTCTTTGTTTCTGACGTGGAACCTTTGTAAAAGAGCCTTGGCTCAAATGTAATTGTAATCCTAGAATGAAATAAATAAATAAATAAAATAAATAAATACGCTGGGTGGGTGCGGAGCCATGCGGCAAGTCCTGTCGGTGCACCTAGTGTTTGGCACAAGCCTGCTTTTTTGGCGAATCCTGGTGTTTTGGCACAGGGACCCCCGATGTTACAGAATCAGGCACAGGGTCCCTTGTGCACTAGCAGTCAGCACAAGCTGCCTTTGGCATGGCTTGCATTTACTTTTTGAGAATCAGACACTGGGATTTACATGACCATATTAACAGACTCCCTGAGGGCTTCCAAGGAACAGATGACCAACTAACCAAGATACTGACCTGGATGGAGGAGGCACTAAATCTAGATACTGCAGGCCTTCATATGGACTGGCTATACAAGACAATCCCTGGCCAAAAATTGGGCTCTGAATCACAGATCCTGCTTTTAAAATTGGGTTCCATGGCGCAAAGATACATGGAGCTGAGAGCTACAAAATGTACAAAGGAGGTTGAGATGGATCGTTGGTATGCAATGTTTTTCCCAGACCTAAGTTTTTCAACACAGCAGCAACTGTGGAGTTTTGAAAGTCTCAAAAGACAGTTAAGCGAAGTGGAGATTCACTTTAATACTGTATACTCTGCCAAGCTCTGGGTTCAGCACAGAGAAACATAAAAGTTGACAGTAGAAAAGGACCTTCTGGCCCACTTACAGTAGTTTGCCCTACAGTTTCTTTACCTGCTGTGTTACCACAGACCCTACTTGATCTCTAGTCCCCCCGCCCAGCCCTGCTACGAATGTACCCTTCAATCCTGCCACCGTTTTGATACCTACCACCTCTGTTGGGACAGGTCCAACATTTATTGCACTCTCAGAAAGAATACTCGCAGGCTCGTTCCATTGAAGAAATTAAACAAGCCAAATGCTCACAAATTCCTAAGCTGTTGCCAGTCATGCAAGATGGCCATTACCCCAGCGTTTCACCTCTAGACCAGGCTTCGTGAGGGGGCAGTAGTGAGGAGAACATCACATACAGTTATAGTCCCTGTAATATGACATCACAATAGGGCATCCAGGACTTTTAACCAAAAAATTAAAATCTTACATTTTTTTCTCTAATTTCTATTTTTGTATGTGGTCCTTTCGAACATTTTTTTATGCCAATGCATCCCATTACCTGAAAAAAATGTAAAAAAATAACTTCTTTATGTTTTTTATGTTTTTTTCAAGTAATGTAATGCCTTGGCACAAAAAGATGTTTGAAAGGACCACATTGCTACTCTGTACCAGTAGATCCTCGGAATTTGCCCTTGAATAAGTGAGGACTGATCACAGGAACCAGGTGATGGTGGGACCAATGAATGATACTAAAAATGATTTTTGAATATCTTTTCAAAATCAGTCTGTGCTGCTTTTTATCTATGTACTGATGGAATAGTCATGAAAGAATTAATGACTAATTAAATTTAGGGCCATGCCCATAGTTAAGTGGGGGAAGCGCTCCTTCACCACATCCTACTTAAGCCAGTAGGCTGCACACCGTCCTGCTTAGAGCGAGTCACACTCGCTGCCTTGGCGCTGCTTGTTCGGTGGCTGCGCTCTCCTTTCCTGGCTGCGCCTCCCCCCGCTGTGTTTTTCTCCGTTCCTGCCTTCCTTTGTGCTCTGTTTATGTTCATCCTCTTCTTGTCCCTGGTGTTTCTTTTGGAGGGTTCTCTCTGCAGTTTCTTGTTGCTGTGGTGTGCTCTTGCTCATGACAGCTTCTGAACTGCCCCCTCTTCCCCTGTCTAATTACCTACTGCTCTGCTTGCCTTCCCCTTTCTTCCTCCCACTTGCTGCTGCCGCTCCATGCCATGCAGTTCGTCATCGGAGGGACGCCTCACCCCGCAATGTACTGTTTTATTTCCATTGCTGGAGCCACTCGTTTGTTTACCTGCTACTTGCTTCCGCTACCCTTCACGCTTCTTCTAACTCAGCTGTACCAGGCTTCACTGCCAGGACATCTCAGCACTCCAGTGTTTTGGTGGCCTTAACCCGATTTTCATCTTCCATGGCTATTATGACTTGTATGTTGGCTAACGCTGCTAGCATTTCACAGACTACTAATCTCCTGCTCCCATATCGCTGAGCTCATCAGCAGTTCTACACTCCATTCTGTGCTACTGCTGTGCCTCACTTACTCCTCCTCCTCTAGATGGCAACAGCATTCTTCCATACCAAGGCTTTATGTTTAGCTTCCAAATGGCAACTTAGTATCAGCAGCAAGGAACCAAGGTATGCCGCATACTGCCCTGATCTGTTCTAATTTACTAGCTGTTTCAGAATATTAACCTTCATACCACTGTCTATCGACTTCTGGTCTCCTTTGTGACTCACATTCAGCTGTGACTTGGTGGCGAGGTAGAGGAATCACGCTAAGTTTGTCTCCTTATTAACTCTGTTAGTAGCATGGACACTCCACTGTTTGGAGCCCCAACACAGGAGTTACGAGTGTCAGGCAACTTCCCTGCTACTTCCATTCCTCATCAGTCTCCATAAGTACTTACTGCACATTATTCAGTACTACTCTATTACTGATGTCTGCTATTGTTACTACCAATCTACGTACAAGCCTCTATTTATGAGTTGTCACCTTATCATATTTCTTCCTGTGCTTCCCTGGCTACTGGAATTCTCCAACTAATTATTTGCCCTTCAGTGTTCTGTAACCCCCCTGCAAATGGGGGTTCCCAAAAGACTTCCAGGAGCTTGCTTGAATGCTCCAAGCCTGAATGGTGTTTGGCATTTAAGCCATTTATCAGTGAGTGTTTTTAGAGCCTCTGGTACTGTCTCTTTAAGAGCTGTCTGCTTGCAGACATAATTAGTTGTATGGGGACTGTGTGTTTCTCTACTTGAGTACCACTCGAACTGCTCAATTCACTCCATTTTGCAGTCACTAGAGTGCAAAGGGAACCTATCTGAAAGATGTAACTGTTTGCCAGAAATCTTTTAGAGTAATAATGAAATACAGTTTGTCTAACCTGCTTTCTTTGCAGTCAGAACTGTGTCTGCCTAGTTCCCATTCTGGTTTTGAACTGCTGAACTGGACCAATCAGTGTGGGGTAAGCTAGCTCTAAAATGGTGCCTTGGACGAATCAGAACTTGGACTCATAATCTGAGCCAGCCACAAGAGGATTGTATGGGCAGTGACTCTGGGAGATGTAGTTTATACTTGGCGCCTTTTGGACCAACAACAGCAGTCTATTGTGGTGACAGCCAATCCAGTCAAGAACTGGGAGGAACTCAAAGGAAGTGCCGGTTTTGTCTGTTGGAGTTTTCAGTCTGCTCTGGCAGTGAAGGGAAAGGAACCTATGCTCCTTCAGTGCACAGTTTTAGTAAAAAAAAACATGTGTAAGGTCCAGAGTTCGGTCTGCAGCTTGTTAGGACTGAATCCGTCCTGTGAAGAGAATCAAGGATATCTGAAGAGTAGAAACCAGGCTCACCCTGTAGAAGACTGGAGGAATTGCTGAAAATTGTACTCGGTCTGTCAGGAACTGAATCTGCTGTGTGTTCTCCCGGGTATTGTGCAGTAATTGCGATCGGGATACAGATGCAGCCTGCCTGGTATAGTCTTTCTTTTTACCATATAAATGTGTGAAGAGGTTTGTGACCTCAAGTGAATCCTGCTGCCATTAAGTGACTTTTGCCTGTGACTGTTTACCATATAAATGTGTGAGGAGTCTCTTGGAGCTCAAGAGTAGCCCTGCTGACATTGAAGGACCCTATCTTGTTTGGAGGTCGTGAGTACTAATTCAGGGTCGCTCCTGTTGAATTGCCACATTAAATCCAAATGGAATTACTGTACTGCTGACTGTTTAATTTTCCTTTTCTCTTGTGAAAGGGCCCTACCAACTGCCACAGTTTGGACTAGCCACTAGGGCTTGGGTACCCAGGGACAGTAACTGATAGGGATAGGCCTGTGCACAGAGCCATAAATGAGATGAGTAGAGTGATAAGCTAATTAACCTGATTTCCCCTGTCCTTGTTATATCCCCTAAATAAATCAGAGCTGCTTGTTTCAGCAAAGTTATACTGCCTGAGTATTTTGTCTATGTTAAAGTATTGTACTGTGATTATTGCACTGTATCTTATTTTACAGGAGGTCCCAGTGCTGAACCAGCCCTGGGGGTAAGTGTATACTGTGAAGGTAATTCTGATATATTGTGGGGCACTAGTGGGAAGAAGAGGTTGCAGTGTCCCAGAGGGCTGTGACCAAGTAAGTTTAACTATTGCAAACCCTGACCTCTAGGTGGAGGCACCCGCCATTGGATCCAGGCCCCTCAACCTGTTAGTGGCAAATCAGGCAGGGGTAGTAGCCCCTGGGATAGCGCCATCTAGGGGTTACAGTTTGATCACTTAACCTCATACCGTAAGCTACTGCGCAGACTAAAGTGGCATTCTTTGTAACACATTCACCAGTGCCTCAAGAACATGTACACATTAAGTGTTTGGGGATTTAGTTTGATCCAAAGAATAAGCAGTTGTTATGGCCACAACTATGTTCTTGGTGTGGCCCTACTCATATTAAATACACCCTGGGCATTCGCAGCACCGATGTAACTCATCTGTGCTATGACATCCTGTTTACCCATCGTACCTGATTACTTACTCCTAGCCTGGCTTGCATTTACTGCTCCTTTCCTACCCAGTGAGGGTTTGCGGTCCTGCTAGCCTTCGTGGGGCCTAGCCACCACCTCTACTTCATCTCGCTGACCTACGTGGTATAGCCTCATCCTACCTTATGTACTTGCCAGCTGACTGCAACACTCTACTCACTTATCAGCTGACCTACATGTGGTCCAGCCACGCATGCTAGCTTACGTGGGGCTAGCTGCCACTCATTATTTACCTTACCATCTGACCTCGCGTGTTCCAGCTGTATGCTAGCCTCCTTGGGTTTAGCTACTATTCCATGTACTCACCAGCTGTTCTGCAGTCAACCGTACCTCCTACAGTTCATCAGCTGACTTACACATGGTCTAGCCGCACTTCCTTATCTCATTGAGCTTAGCTCCCTTTCGTTCCCTTGGATGCTTCCTACAGAGCTGCTGCTTTCATTTGGACCTACTTCTCCAAATCATGCTTCCTAAAGTTTCTCCCTTCCACTGGATCATTCTCAAGTGTGTCAAGATATTCGCCTCCATTCTTGGGATGCTTCTCGCCATGCTACATCGATTCCTCTGAAGTCCATACTGCCTTCCATGGTTTAACCGATGCCTGAGACATTGATCTACTACGGTTCTGGATGCTACTTTGCCCTTGCCTGCCTGCCATTCTGCCAACCTCAAGGAGCCTCGCCTCACTATAGATCTCCATCTGGACTAGCTGGACATTCGCCATTGTTCCTCTTATCTACATCTGGACTGGTGGACATCAATCTCAATTCCATTAGGATGCCTTTGCCTTGCCATGTCAGTTAATGGATTACTACTTCTTTACTATGTCTGCATTGCAAGCAGTTCAGCTCTACTATTACTCTATCTATCAGTGCGCTGCAACTTACCTCGCTCCTCGGGGACGGAGTTTCACCGCATCACACTTGAAAGACTTGCGTCCCTACGGGCCCGGAGGTCCCTTGAACTTATATTATTTAATTATATTAGCCAGCTTCTATGACCTGCCTCGCCCTTTGGGCTGACGGGTTTACCTACTTCTGCTCTATACTTGCCACGCCCAGATCGAGCCTGGAGGTTCACATATTCTACTTACCTCTACATCCAGCCATGTCTGCCATTTACAATTACCTTCTGTGTCCTGTTGTCCAGCCAATGTTTTACCCAGGCTATCACCCTGGGACCCACTCCCAGGCTGGCTAATTTGACTAATAATCTTTTGTGTGGGACTGTGTCAAATGCCTTGCTAAAGTCTAGGTAGGCCACGCCCACAGCCCCTCCCTGGTCTACTACTTTGGTCACCCAGTCAAAGAAATCTATTAGATTCGTCTGACATGACCTTCCTGCTGTGAACCCATGCTGCCTTGGATCCTTGTGCTCCACTGACCTCTAGGTACTCAATTCTTTCCCTGAAGTGACTCCATCACTTTCCCTACCACAGAGGTCAGACTGACAGGTCTGTAGTTTCCTGCCTCTGTCTTGGTCCCACTTTGTGAAGGAATTACATCCGCCTTCCTCCAGTCCTCGGTACCACACCATCCTCCATGATTTATTAAAAGAGTAGCCAGTGGTTTCACTAGTTCCTTCCTTAATTCTTTTAGAATTCTGGGGTGAATTCCATCAGGACCCATTGCTTTGTCCACCTTCAGTTTTAGGAGTTCTTGCAGAACCCTTTCTTCTGTGAAAGGACTAGGATCGACCCCCTATCAAAGTGCTTCTGTTAATTGGATTAGGCACTTCCCCTCCTCTTTTGTGAATACTGAGCAGAAATATTCGTTCAGTATTCTGCTTTCACTGTCCCCCTCTGCCCACCCACTGTTCATTCTATTCAGCCTCACTATCCCTCCTTTGTCTTTCTCGCTCGCTGATGTACCTGTAAAGGTTTATCCCCTTCTTAACTGAGTTGGCTATCTTTTCCTCAATTTGGGCCTTTGCTATTCTGACTTCCCTCCTGCTTCTTTCTGCCTTAACTGGTACAGCTCTCTGTCCTGCTCCTTCTGTGTTTCCTTATACTTCCGGAATGCTATCTTTTCTTCCTGACTTTCACAGCTACCTCTCTTGAGAACCATAGTAGCTTTTTCTTTCGTTTGATTTGTTTATTTGCTTCACACAAAGGCTTGTTGCCTCTGTGATGGCAGTTTGATAATTCCCCATTGTTGCTCCACACCTCCTTCTAGCCTGTTTGCTAGTGCTTTTCTGAGGCACTCTCCCATCTTGCCAAAGTCAGCCCTCCTAAAGTCCAGTACCCTCACTTTTATGGCTTGACTCTGTAGCTGAGTTTAACGTGAACCACACTGTTTGATGGTCACTTGTCCCCAGATGGCAACCCACTTCTAGATCTGAGATCCTCTCACTGCCCCCATTTCCCGTTTGAGAATATGAGGTCTAAGATTGCTCCCTCACGAGTGGGTTCCGAAACTAGCTGTCTAATGCCTGCCACCTGTAGGGCATCAAGAATGGTCCTGCTCTTGGATGTGGCTGCAGCAAATGTGCTCCAGTTAACATCTGGCATATTCAGATCTCCCATCAACAGTATCTCCCCTTTCTCTGCCATTCTAAGAATGCCTTCCATCATATCCTTGTCCATTCCTTCCCCTGACATGGGGGTCTGTCACACAACCCTGTCGCGGATTGTGGTGCCCTTTCCAGTCTCAAGGTGACCCACAGTGCCTCCTCTCCTCCCTGTTTACTCTTTTGTTCAGTTGCTTTATCCTTCCTTTACATAGAAGCTACTCCTCCCCTCTTCTCCCCTGCCTGTCTCTCCTGTAAGTTATGTACTCTGGTATGTTAACATCCCAGTCATGGTTCTCTGTGTACCATGTTTCTGTGACTGCTACAATATCCAGGCATCCTCTTCCATTAAGGCCACCAGCTCAGGAGCTTGTTGCCCAGACTACAGGCATTGGTACTCATTACCCTCCATTTTCTGATGGCCTTACCCCTTTTGCCCCATCCTGTCCTTCTTGCCTTTGTCACTTTCTCCATTTACCCCTGCCCTCTCCCTATCGACACCTCCATGTTGGTGTTTGCCACACTTACTACCGTGATTGTTTGGGGGCTAGGATTTTCCTGCTCCTTTCAGTGCCTCCCCCTTGGCTAGTTTAAAAGCTTGCCAATGAAGCATTTAAACCTATCACCTAGGATCCTGGTTCCCCTCCCGGACAGATGCAGCCCATCATGCCAGTATAGGCTTGCATCACTCCAGGTGGACTCCCAGTCCCCAATGAAGCCAAATCCCTGAGCTCCACACCAGTTTTTCAACCACTGATTGAATGCCATGGTACAGAACACCCTAGCCCTCTCCTATGCCATAGATGGGTAGCACCTCCGAAAAGGTTACCGTGCGTGCTACTTGACTAAGGCCCTCCCCAATTCACAAACTCTTCCTGCACTTCTGTAATCCTTTCTTAGCCAGGTCATTTTCCCTAGGTGGACAATGACATCCAGCTCCCCCCTGTTCAGCTGCTCTGGCAATCCTGAGGATTCGCTCCCTGTCCCTCAAGCCATGGGCAGAGCAGGCCCTGCCTCCCCTCCCTTGCCCAGTTCTACCTTCCTAACAATGGAGTCCCCCACCAGAAGCTGTTTCCTTCCCCTGCAGGGTCCCCTGCCACCCTCCTGTGGGTCTCCTTTGTGGAGGTTCCCAGCATCCTCCTTGGTCTCCACTGTAGGTGCCTCCATAGAGGAACCACACTTTGCCAGAATGGCATAGGGAATTGTGGAGAGGTACAACTGGAGGGATGTGCCTCTGTTCCACCACCCTCACCCTCCTGGGCCACTGTGGTCCAACCACTCCTCTTTCTTGGCAACCTCTGAGGCAACGACAGTGGCACTGGTGGTCCCTGGATGGAGGAGGTCCCACAAATCCTGGCCAACTCAGCCTGGAGATGAGCAACCTCCTCCCTCAGCCCAGAGAGGTGCCTGCAGATGGGACAACACCGCATCCTCCAGAACATCTCCCGGAAGACTGCTGCTCCACAGCCACTGCACTGCACCACTCCAATCATGTCTTATTTCTGGCCCCTTAACTGTTTGCAATCCTTACTCTTTCCTCTTTTTTCTCTCTCCTTACTTTCTGCCTGTGTGCCCTTTAAGCTCCTGATTGTCCTGTTCTGAGACAAGAATATCCTATATTACTCAGTAGACCACTTACTTGTTCAGAGGCAGACCTCCAGCAGTTAGCGGGGCGGAGAGCTACTCTTGCCCTTCTAGGATGGTGGGTCCTTGGTGGTCTCTGTGCTCACTCACTTCCTGCCCCTAAACAGGAAGTTCCTGTTGTCAGTCAAATCCTGTGCCTATAAAAATAGAACTAGCTTTGGGTGGGGGGTGGAGGGGAGGGATGGAGGGCAATATAGTCCCAGTAGAGAAGTTCAGTCACACAGCAGTCCTTTCTCCTGTTGTCTTCTGCCAAGCTATTAGCAGAATCTTTCTAAGGCAGTCTTTAAATGTAGCTTCCTTCTAGCTAAGCCACTCCCCCTACTTACCAGATCTTTCTACAAGTAATTTAAACCTCACAGCCTTGTCTGGAAAGTGGCACTAGGCCAGACTTAAAACAGTTCCCATGTGGCACAGGATAGAAATATGGCACCCTGGCCATGACAGAGCACTCAAGGCTCAAAACTAGAAAGAAACCCACATATAAGGGATAAACTTCTTCATGCACTGGCCACATGCACTGAAAGAAAACAAGCACCCTTACAGACCCTGAAGTGTTGAACTGGTCACTCCAGATGGGGGGGTCTCCCACCTTTTGCTTCCCTGTTCATACCCAGCCATTCTTTCAGAGTTACACCTCACCAAAATACTGAAACTATAGAAAATGATGCTGTCTTGAAATGTTTATCACATTTAACATCAGGGACACCACTAGGGTGTAAGGTTAAAGTCATGAACAAATGGCAAGTTACATATGGGACATCCACTGTTGTCAGAGAACTTTAAAACACAAATCTTCTTGAGAAAATCCTCACAGAGATGGGTAAATGGGTCCCTTTATCAGAGAGTCACCCCACAGAAAAAGGCAGGTACATATCCTGGGCAACTCAGTCAGAATCTACTCACAGTTCATGCACCAAAGGCAGCTTCACAAAAGTCCAGAGTTGGATCAGGGGATTGCCCCTAAAATCCTTGGCAGACCCCTTCATCCCACATGGGATAAAGGCACTGGAACCCCTGAAGATGGTTTCCACTACTTCACAAATCAGGAAAGGATGTCCTCCACTAGGGTGAGAAATACAGACACTCCACACGCTGAGCTGCTCACTCTCTGAGCTGCTGGACTGAACTCCTACCAGGAGCACTGCTAGCACTGAACTGATTTCAGAATTCTAACTCCCCCCTCACACAAGCTATGTGGCTTATGTTGCTGTGAGAGTTCTAAATGGCATTACCTCTCTGCTCTCAGCAGTGACAAAGCAGCAGAAAGGGGCAAGGTGAAAATCCATTTAACTAGATAATCACCAGCTGCCTTCCCTACCTAACACTGATGCTAATGAGATTCTAGTAATCCCAGGGAACCGGGGGAGGGTCTTACACAAATATCACTTGCTACTTTTTTCATTTTGTTGTGTATATCTTAGAAAGTTACATCTATCTACAAAATCTACTTTTTTAAGGCATCCGTAATGTCTGCTCATCATAGCCCCTTGTTTTTAACCTTAAAAATAAGTAATCTTCTGCTGCCTTGAAGTCCTCAATCCTAGAACAGTTCCTTTTCGAACAAATTAATTGTCGGTAAGGCAGACTGCTGATAGTGTGTCTAGGATGGGAACTTTGCATGTGCAGCACGCTGTTACCTGCTGTCTCCATTCTAAAACTCTTACTATGTACACTATAACCCGTGTCCCCTATAAGCTTCAAATCTAAACAAAAAAAATTCCTTGCTTATCAAACTGTGCTGTGAATTTCAAGCCTACATCATTTTGACTAATATATGTCAAAACAATAATGAATCGATTCTTCAGACCCCTCCCAAACTATTATAATGTCATCAATAAAACATTTATATTTAATAATGTTAGAAAAGAATGATTTTGCAGTGGGGTCCTGGATTGCTCCCCCCACCAGCCCATGAATAGGTTGGCGTAGGAAGGAGCAACTGAGGACCCCTTTGCAGTTCCACAATTTTGCTGATAGTAGTCTCCCTTAAAGAGGAAAAAATTTGACTTAATCAATTCCAATGCAGCAGTAATAAATTCAACTGGATATCTGAGAGTGGGTCTTTCCAACATAGTTTTAACTACTTGTATACCCAGCTTATGTTCAACGCTAGTATATAATACTGAGACATCAACGGTCAACCACCAATAAGAATATTTCCATTCTAAATTTTGTAACTCCTGTAAAACTACAGTGGTGTCCCTCAAATAGGAATTTAACTGAACCACTTCTTGTTGCAAAAACCTATCTACATATATAGCAAAGAGTTCTGTGTGGGAGCCACATCCGGATAATATTGGATGTCCTGGGGGGGGTTCATTTTATTTGTATGAATTGTGGGTATGTGATAAAACACTGGGATAAAATAGGATATCCACTTCCTTGGTCACCTAGTCGAAGACATCAGTCAGGTTTGTCTGGCAAGATCCCCCCCCCCGTGAACCCATGCTGCCTCGGATCAGGCAATCCATTAGTCACAAGGTGTTCCACAATGCTTTCTTTTAGTAGTGCTTCCATAACTTTGCCCACCATCAAAACCAGGCTAATAGGTCTATAGTTCCCTGCCTCCTCTCTATTCCCACTCTGGTGAAGTGGGACCACATCTGCTCTCCTCCAGTTCCCTGTGTGACAGGGTTGAATAAGTCCATGCCCCATTTGTTATGCAGAAAGAGTTTAAACACAAGGGTCTGTTCTATCCTCTTCTTTTCTGTCTTTTGTCTGTCTAGTTGCGCAACCAAATTTTCTTGTGAGACCTAGGAACTGATCACTCTGATGGTGGAATTCAGACGGTGGAAAACAGTGGTGGAATTCAAGCATGCATGGGACAGTCATAAGGCAATTCTAAGGGGTGGGGGTAGGAAGAAGTAGGCTGCTGGTTAACTAGGATCTGCAGCTTATCCAGTAGGCAGGGAAATGGGCAGACTGGGTGAGCCAAGCGGTCCTTATCTGCTGTCAAATTCTATGTTTCTATGGTTTTGCAGTTCTACACCTCTTGCTATCTCTCTGCCTTCCCTTGGTATTTCTGTCTTTTCTTCCCCCTTGCATATCTGCAGTTATAAAAAATATAAGGGAATCTCTGTGTTAAAGTGTATATCATACTGGGATCCCTTTATTTAAAACTGCATATAGTTATACTGTTGAAATGATTGCAAAAAGCTATTTGGAACTCAAGGGGTTAACCTGAGATGCAGTTTTTAAGCCTTTTGCAGAGCTGTAAACAAGAGGTCAGTTCTGGATAACTATGTACTGTTTTGCTGCACCTGCATCAAAACTGACAAGAACATTCTGTAAACTTACAAGAACATTCTGTGAGAAGCAGGTTTTCTTAACGAGTTCTCAAACAAAAACTTATAAAAAGAGCAGCAATGCTTTTGCTAGAGAGTCAAGGAGAGTGAGAGACTGAAACTTGGAATTAAGAGATATCCTCAGAAGGACTTTGTTTTCTTTGTTTGGACTGCCTTTCTAAGTAGTTATACTGAACAAATGTTTATTTTTTATTCTGCTGTTATTGACAAAAATAAAACGCTATTTGCGAATTTTGAAACTGCTCCTGGTTTTCTTATGCTTCCTGACCAGTGCCTCGATGACACCCTGGGACTGCTCCTGTGTCCAGAGATAGGTTGAAAAACAGTCAGTGGTGCAGTGAGCTCCTTCCTTAGTTCTGTCAGTATCTTGGGGTGCACCCCATCTGGTCTTATTACCTTATCAACCTTTAGCTGCTCTAGTTCCTTGAGGACTCCCTCCTCTGTGAAATGACTAGTGTCCGCCTCCCTTCCCTTTATGTCCTTTTCTCCTATCTGTGACCCAATACCTATCCCCTCCTTTGTAAATACTGAGTAAAAGTACTTGTTCAATATGTCTGCTTTCTTCTGATTCTTTTCCACACACTTCCTTTCCTCCCCATTTAGCCTTACTAACCCTGACTTATTCTTTCTTTTTCTTTTCTGTATCTAAAGAATGTCTTGTCTCCCTTTTTTACCAATTTGGCAATGTTCTCCTCAGTTTGTGGCTTAGCTCTCTTAACTGCTTTTGTTGCCTCCCTTCGTTTCGCCGGATAAGTCACCCTGTCCTCCACCTTCTGTGTTGTCTTGTACCTTCTGAAAGCAATCTTCTTTGCCTTTACTTTCCTTGCTACTTCCTTGGAAAACCAAAGTGGTTTCCTTTTTCTCCTGATCTTTGTAATCTGCCTTACACAGAGATTTGTTGCCTTTTCTATAGCCTTCCTTATTTCCGGCCCATACTCCTCCACCCCTTCCATTTTCCATATCCCTGCCAGTGCTTCTCTAAGGTACTGTCCCATTTTCACAAAATCAACCCTCCTGAAATCCAGGATGCTCATTTTGGTGTTATTTGTTTCCAGCCCAGTTCTAATATCAAACCAAACCATATTGTATAGTGATTGCTCATCCCCAGGTGACTTCCCACTTTGATGTCAGTGACACTGTTCCCGTTTCACAGTACCAGGTCCTCCTGAGTGGGTTCTCCAACTAGTTAGCAGAGGAATGCTATTTGCTGAGAGTCTAGGATTTTCTTACTTCTACCTGTAGTTGCTGCTGGGAGACTCCAGTCCACATCTGACATATTGAAATCACCTACCAGCAGTAGCTCCTCCTTATTGGCCATTCCTTGGATTTCCTCCATAATCTCCTTATCTGCTTCCTCCCCCTTAGCTATATGTCTGTAGAGCACCCCTATTTAAATTTCGGCCCCCTTCCTTGTCTCTAGGGTAACCCATAGTATCTCTGCTTCTCCCCGCTTTCCTTGTAATTCTTTGCTTTTATGTTCTCCCTCACATGAAGAGCCACTCCTCCTCCCTTTTGACCTACCCTGTCCCTTCTAAATACAGCATATCCATGTCTGGTTGTATCCCAGTAGTGTTTATTGTTGTACCAGGTCTCTATTATTGCAACTTTGTCCAGGTCCACTTCTGCCATTGTGGCCTGTAGGTCCCCAACCTTGTTGCTAAGACTTTGAGCATTTGTACACATGACTCTCCATATTTTGCTGCCTTCCCCCTTATCCTGCCCATTTGTCCCCACTTATTTCCTTCCCCCGTCCCCTTCTCTCTTTTCCTTGGGTTCTTACTATTGTTTGTTCTTTTTGGAATTTCTCACCCTTGGGATTGTCATTGCCGAGCTTGTCTGTGTGTGGTGGTGGACAGTCCATGTCTTTCTGCCCTAGCCTGCCAGCCCCCCCCCCCGGCTAATTTAAATGCTTCCAATGTATCATTTAACCTTTTCACTGAGGATGCAATTTCCCCTCCTGGATGGATGCAGGCTGTCACCTTTGTACAGGCCTCTATTTCTCCAGGTGGAGCCCCTGTCTCCAATCAATCTGAATCTCTTCTTCGCACCATTTCTTCAACCATGTGTGAGCCCCCCACTCTCGATGTCTAGGGGTATCCAGATGTTAACTTGGTGGTGGGACACTGCACAATAAAGAAAACACAGTCCAAAAAGATAGAAATATGCCCATTACCTGGTTCTGCTGTTGATGTTGCAAGATGGCTTCACTGGTTGAGGAGCAGGCACCTTTTTTTGCTTCGATGGGCTAACTGCAGGGGACAATGTTCCTTAACAGGCATAACCTGCACAGTTTAAATCAATTAAATTCAATGTCCACTCCAGAATCAAAAGTGCAAAACTGAGTTAATGTACATAGATACATAGACACTGTTGGCAGATAAGGGCCTATAGCACACCCAGTCTGCTCATTTGAGCTTGTAAATTCCCTTTATGTTTTTCTAGACTTCTGTTGCCCCTTACCCCTGACCTCCAGAATTCCCTTACTTCTACCCCACGGATTCTTAAATTCCATGATTGTTTCAGCCCCCACCACTTCCTCTGGCATGGTGTTTCACTTGTACTGCACCCTTTCTGTGAAGAAATTCTTCCTCACATTTCCTCTAAATTGCCCTCCCTCCAACTTCATCCCATGCCCTCTAATTCTGGAACATATTTTGTTGCTGGAAAATAGTGTATTCCTGGACCCTGTTCCTCCCTGTAAGGTACTTGTATGTCTCTATCATATCCTCTCTCTCCTGTCCTCCAGGGAGCACATATTCAAGTCCTTCAGCCTGTCCTCATAGGGCTTGTGATGCAATCCATGTACCATCTTTGTTGCCCTCCTCTGAACCTTCTCTACCCTATGTCTTTACATAGGTAAGGTCTCCAGAACTGTACACTGTACTCCAGGTGGCGCCTCACTAGTGTCTTGTATAGTGGAATTATGACCTCCCTTTTCCTGCTGGTGATGCTCCTGCCTATGCATCCCAGCATCCCATTTGCTTTACCTGCTGCCTTGTTGCACTGTTTCCCTACCTTGAGATCATCAGAGATGATAACCTCAAGGTCTCTTTCCTGCTTGGTGCATTCTGTATTCTCACCCTCCAACTCATATGTTGTTCCAGGGTTTTTGTGCCCCATATGCATTATCTTACACTTCTTTGCATTGAATTTCAACTGCCAAACCCTTGACCATTCTTCAAGTCCCTCCTCATTCTGTCCACACCTTTTGGCATGTCCACTCTGTTACAGAACTTTGTATTGTCAGTGAACAGGGAAATTCTGCCTTCTAGGTCCTGCACAATGTCACTGATGAAGATGTTGAATAGGACCGATCCCAACACTGATCCTGGTGGTACCCAACTGGTCACTCTTCCTTCTGTGGAGTGACAGCCACTTACCACAACCCTCTGTGTCCTGCCACACAGCCAGTTACCCATGACTGCACTACTGTCCTGCCCACTCCCATATTCCCCAGTTTGTTTAATAGCCTTCTATGTGGCACAGTGTCAAAGACCTTGCTGAAGTTCAGATAGGCCTCGTCCACTGCCCTCCCCTGATCCACCTCCCTTGCCACTCAGTCTAAAAATTCAATGAGGTTGGTCTGGCATGACTCCCCCCTCCCCCCCAGTGAAACTATGCTGCCTTGGATCCTAGAGTCCATTGGCAACCAAATGTTCCACCAATCTCTCCTTCAGTAGTGCTTCCATGATCTTCCCCACTACTGAGGTCAGGCTGACTGGTCTGTAGTTCCCTGCTTCCTCTTTGCTCCCACTTTTGTATGAGGGGGCTACATCTGCTGTCCTCCATTCTTTGGGTACCTCCCCTGTTTCCGGTGATCAGCTAAACAGGATTGCCAGAGGTTCAGCCACCACCTCTCTTTAGGACCCCTTGGGTGAACCCCATCTGGTCATCTGATAAACCACTCCATGGAGCGTGGGGGTAACAAATATGGTGGGGCTATTCACAGGTCCAAGCCCAACAGTTTTCCTGCAGCAATCTTTTTTTTTTCAATCAATCAATCAATCAATCAATCAATCAAAATCTTTATTTAATCAGGCGAACATCATTGAGCATAGCTCATTTACAAGATGGACCTGAGTGGTCAAGAAGTGCAAGTGTTATTACATTGACAAGGGTATCATAAACAGTAATACAATGACAGGGGTAACAAAAAACAGTAGTACAATGACATAAGTGCTAGTATATAACAATATACATATGTACAAGGCATTAACACTTTTAATCTGGGAGACAGTAGGCAGTTGGCACATCAGAGTTAATATGTGGATTATAGGACCTAGCAGGCATTTTGAGGGTGAATCTTGAGACTGGGAACGGGAGTTTTTTCAGCATATAGAAACACGAACAGAAAAAGGGGGTGGGTAGGCCGTGAATTAGGCCTTGTGGAAGCAGTTGCAGAGTTCTGGGAATAGGGTGGTGAATAATCTTTTGAAGGATATTAAGGGTGGAGGTTATTTAGCTTCATGTTTTTTGGAGTGAGTTCCAAACAATTGCTAGTGAGTAGCTGATAGCAGCCCTCCCAAGCTGGGTGCAGGCATTGGGGACCTTAAGAATGATAATTTTGCTGATCCTTAGGTTGATGGCCTAGAAGTGATTTGAGTAAAACAGTCCGAGATGTGGGTAGGTAGCTTGCCTGATAGGGCTTTGAATATCAAATGCAGCATTCCTATTTCTTCTGTGTTGTAATGATGACCAGTTAACTGCCTTATAAAGGAGCAATGGTGGGTGCTGAAGGGAAGGTCAGTAATGAATCTGATGGACCTGTGGTATAGGGTGTCCAGTTTATTTAAGAGGGTAGAACAGTGTCCATACAGAAAGTCAGCATAGTCAATGAGGATAGGAATGAAGCCTGGATTAATCTTTTTTGGAGTCTCTGTTGAGGTAGTGCTTTATTCTAAAAATAAACCAAGCCTTTGTCTCAGTTTCTTTAGTAGCTCCTCAATATGGACAGAAAAGTCAAGTTTGTTATCAATCCAGACACCAAGATATTTGAAGTTATCAAATTCCAGCTTCTCTCAAGTAAGGTGGTTAGTTGTAGGGTGGTAGATGATGGGGTAGTGGCAGAGCAACTTTGTGAGTAAAAGAGCATAGTTTTGTTTTTGGCATTTAGAAGTAGTTTTTATCCAGTAAGTTGTGTTGTAGGATGGAGAATTCAGATTGTAGCAGTTCACAGGCTTTAGACAATGAAGGATTGCTAACATATAGCACAGTATCATCAGCAAACAGATGGATGTTTGATTGAGTGAGGTTAGCATCAATATTATTAATATAGATGGCAAAGAGGATGGGGCCAAGAATAGAGCCTTAGGTACACCTCTTAGCAGTGGTTTTAAAGTGGATGAGGTAGTTTCCATTTTTACCAGTTGTGATCTGCCTGATAGATAGCACTTGAACCAATTGAGTGAAGGGAATCCAACCTAGTGAGCCAAGGAGGTGATCAGTGATTCATGATCCACTGTGTCAAATGCTTTGCTCAAATCCAGGAACACAGCACAGGTACTATTCTTCTTATCCATAGCAGTCTGCCAGTCGTTGGTTACTTTGGCTAGGGCTGAAATGGTGCTGTGCCTTGATCTGAATCCTGATTGTGCTGTGTTTAGGAGGTTATTGTTATCCAGGTAGACCCTTAATTGTGAATTTACTAACTTTTCGAGCATCTTGGACAGAACTGATAGGATGGAAATGGGCCTGTAATTATTGAGATCCATGGGATCACCAGATTTGAGTAAAGGAACTACTTGAGCTGTTTTCCAAATGGAGGAATGGATCCAGTGGTGAGGGAAAAGATTGAAGAAGATGAGTGAGGGGCAGATAAGACTTGAGATGCAATCTTGAGGAAGTAGGGGTCAGGAGTCTGTACCTGCACTTTTGAAGTATCTAAATTGGAGAGGAGATCTTCCACATCTTTCAATGATATTGGGTTGAAGGAGAAGGTTGATGTAGCCTTTTGGCCCACGGTGGAATGAAGATTCAAGGAAGATCTCAGGAGATTTGCAGGTGAAGAGTCAAATGCTAGTCCAGCTGTGGTGAAGTGGTCATTGAAGGTATTTAGAATTTCTTGTTTATCCGTAATTTCTGTGTTATTTAGTAGCAGTTTGCAGGTTAAGGCAGGAGTAGAGTTTTGGCCCAAGATACCCTTTATAGTTCCCCAGAGCCTGGTTGGGTTATTATAGGAGGCATCCAGTTCAGCTCTATAATAGGCCGCTTTGGCAGATCTTATTTGTGTTGTACATGAATTTCTTGCTTTTCTGAAATTTAGCCAGGCTATGGAGTCCTTAGTTTTTCTTGCCTTTTTCCACAGTTTGTCTCTGGCTAGCAAGGCTGTTTTAAGATCAGTGGTGAACCAGGGCAGGACCTTGCTTTAGTTCTGATATTGGTGAATGGTGCATGAATATTTAGAGCATTAGTGATAATGTCCTTTAAGATCTGGAGAGCTGTTTCCACTGAGGTTGTAAGGTAGAAATCTTGCCAATATATTGTGTTACTTAGGTCATGGAGGTAACCTGGTATGTTGAACTTCTTTTTTGACCTTTTGGGGACAAATTCAGCAGGGTTGGATGGTTTGGGTGAAGATCTTATGCCAGCTATGGGACAATGGTCACTTACATCATTCGGTAGTACTCCTGCATGAGTATATAAGTGAGGCTTATTTACCAACATAATATCCAGGAGTGAGCTGTTGCTAGAATTTTTAGGTTAACCCCTGGTTGGGTCTTTTATTAGCTGTGCAAAGCCATAGGTGTCACAGAAGGTTACCAATGGAGCAGATGCATTAGATAGCCAGTTTAAATTCAAATCACCAAGGATGATGGTATCTTCAGGGCCTAGATTAGTTATTGACCCCAGGTGAGATAGTAATTTGAGGCCTGCTGAGGGGCCTATAGCAGCCAATCAATTTAAATGGAGACAAGTTTGGAAGGGATATTTTGATTGATAAACATTCAAATTCCTTTGGTTCGGATGTGATGATGAGGCAGGTAGCAGAGATGGTGTCCTTAATGTATTGCCACCCCACCACCCCTGGAAGGGCGATCTGCTCTGAAGAGCTGATAGTTAGTAAGGTTTACAACACTGTCTTTGGTCGATGGTCTGAGCCAAGATTCAGAGATGACCAGAAAGACAGGCAGGGTATGTGCCACCCAGGCCTGTATTATGGAGAATTTTTTTAAAAGGCTGCAGGCATTGATATGTAGGAAGCTTAGGCCATTTATAGAGGATAGATCAGCAGGGGGAAAAATACTTTCAATGGGGCCAGGATTTATTTTAATGGTACCAAAACAGATCAGAAGGTAGAAGATTAATTTGAGGAGGGCATCAAGGGACAAGGATAGTGAGTGGTCAGAGCGTTTCCTCCTAATCCTGGGTGCCTGCTGTGAGCTGAGTGATGGTCCTGATATATGGATGCAAAATTTTCATAGCATAATATTTTAATGGACAGGCATAGTGGGTTAATAAAAAGCCATGATACAAGTAAGGTGCCAGGGCTGTGCTGAATTGTTATGGTGGCCTTATGTGGGATATCCCAGAGGTTGCATTGTAAACGTGGTTCAGGGTGAATAAGGAATCCGTGGTTGGCCCTTGTGGATGGCAGAAATGGGCAGGTCGTATTAACTGAGTTATTTATCTTGACACTGGGTATAGCATTGATATCATAAGGGATTGGGTGAGACACGAGGCTCAGGAGCAAAAGGGAGCAAAGTAGCATTGTGGAGGTTAGGTGTGGGTTAAGGGAGGAAGGGAAGGGATGTGGGCGTGGATTAAGAAATGGCAGGAGAAAGTGTATAAAAGGAATCAACCAAGAGGGGGGGCTTGCAAAAATTTTGCGGCTTTGCCCGTACCTTCTGCCTGCTTCTCCCGGCCTCCTGGAACCCTTGGTCGGCTGCACAGGTGCCGCCGACCCGCTGGCGTCTCGGAGCCCCTCCGCTCTTTGGATCTCGAGGGCTGCGCCTTCTACAAGGTGGGGGACAGAGGAGAAGGCAGTCAGTAAAGTACCTTTATTGCAGTAATCTGCAACAAGGTGCTAAAACTTGAGATCTGCACAACAATAGACTGGGAGGGTATGGGGGGGGTTAGGCGCCTAAGCGTCTAGCCCACACAGCAATTCAAAAGACTGTAACACTTAATTTTAACATAGAGAAAAACAGCCCATAGCCCATTTCAACAGATTGATTTACAACTTGCAAGTATTCCCGGAGCCAAAAAGGCTACATTCCTGACAGCAGCATTTGTTTGGGACTGAAACAGGCCTCACCTAAGAGCATTTCAAGCTCTGTAGCACTCTCATTTCATATCCCTTCACTTTACTCTGTCTTCACCCAGGGAGTTGCTCACTTTTCCCTTCTCTTAGTCTCCACAAAACTTAAACTGGGATAACAATTGTGACAACACGAGACGTTTCCATTGTCCCAATACATTCTTACTTTACCTTGTACCAACAGGGGGCTACTTTAACACGGGATAGAATTTAATGCAGTGGGCAACTTCTCTTACTAAAGGGGTCTCAAACTTCCTCAACCGATGTTGCTTTTAGCATGAAAATGAACCACCAAAGACCTTCCAAATACCCAGTCACTGATGCTGAGCACCTGGCTGGTCTCCCCAAGAAATGTTTCATATTCCTGTATTTACAGAGACCCAAGGCATTATCTGCTGATGCAGCGATTCCAATTTCTGGACTGTCTTCACCCAGGGGACTGTTGACTGGAGCAACTGGATGGCCTGCCACACCACCAGGGTCCCAACCAACCACTCTCCACATGGATCTCTTCCTGCCTTTGAAGGCTGCACCCCATGAGAGCCCAGCCAATGCAGTGGCCTTCAGCCAGGGGGAAAGGGGTAGCTTACCACTACTATGCCCTCAACAGTCCAGAATGCCACCTCTGGACTGTACCCAGGCCCCATCTGCCACAGCAGACCCAACCACAAAAAACACTACTGGCTCACAGGATGCACTTGCTCAAGGGCGAGATTATGTAGAAAACAAGGCCCCAACAGTGCTTACCCTACCATGGTGCCAGAGATTGCATGGCAGGCCTCCAATACTTCTGGTACTCACAGGCTCCAGCTCCAAATTGCACTGATAGAGCCCAAACTTGTTGCTCCACTGCCTTCCCTGCACACTTAAGCCCAAACTGCCACACTTGAAATATGGGTCTTCAAGGGAGGAGGACTGGGGTGGCAAGCGGCCCACCCAGACTCACCGCGGTCCTGTGGCTGAACTTGTGGGTCGAACTCCCCTATTTCTCCCTGTTCTGCTCTCTCTCTGGATCTTGATCTCTCTTGAGGCACCAGAACCCTTCCTTTTATATCCCTTGGGGATGGGGCCCCCCACCAGCAGCAAGCAGGCCCACATCCCAGATCTACCAGCACTACTGCTCTCTCTTTGCCTTGCTACCCAATTTAATCTGTAAGCTCCCAGAGGGTGCTTACACATGCATTGAAGTTCCTGATGTGGAGACTCCAGTCATCCCCCTTGTCATGGACAGGTAGCACCTCTGAGAATGTCACAGATTTTGCCACTCACCTTAGACCCCACCCCAATCTCCAGAACTCCTCCTGAACTGTTTCTGGCTCCTCCCAAGCCAGGTAATTTATCCCCAAATGGACAATGACATGCAGCTGTCCCTCCTTCCATCCCTCCCTACTTCTTCTTCTGTAATCTCTAGGATCCTCCTTCCATCCCTCCTAGCTGTGGCACCAGAAAGACACCTTATCTACCTATCTTCCTCCCTCCCTGTCTCCAACTGAATGCCCCTCATGATGGAGTCCCCACCAGGATTCACTTCTTTCTCCTCTGGGGTCCTCTGCTCCCCACCTTGGGTCTCCAACATGAAGGACCTCCATATCCTTCCCAGCCATTACCTCGGGTGCCTCTGTGGGACAATCCTGCCCTGCCAGTGTGGCGTAGGAGTACTGTAGTGATGTGGTATGTAGGGTGTGCCTGTAATCCACCAGCCTAACCCTCCCTGAGCCCACCATTGTCCAGCTGCTCTTCCTTCTCGACCCTCTTTGAGGCAGCGGAGTTGGACAAGGTGATCTCTAGATGGAGGTGGAGGTCCTCCTAACCCAAGCCACCTTGGCCTTGATTCTGGCAACCTCTTCCCTCAGTCCAGAGAGGTGCATGCAGGTGGGGTTGCACCACAGTCTCCAGAAGTTCTCCCTGAAGACTGCCACCCCACATCCACTGCACTGCACCTCTCCCAGCATAGCTACCACCTTATCTGTTCTTTAACCTCCATTACCTTTATTTACCTTGCTCCCTCTCCCAACTTCAGGTTACTACCTCCCTATGCAGTAATTACCTTACCCTCACAGGACAACAGTCCTTAGCTGTGTACCCTCCTTTACAATATTTCTCTTCCTTCCTTCCTTCCTTCCTCCCTCAGCTATGCACCTTCCCTTACTACATTTCTGTCTCCCTCTGGTAGCACCTCAGCTGCAAAATTTACCTCCTAACCTCAGGACAGCACTTCCCATATTCCATACAATCACCCCCAGAATACTACTGTCTGATGCTCTACTTAGTACCCAACCTCAGGTTACAGCCTCAAAATGTAATATTACTCACTCCACCCTGAGAACTACAAATACCAGATTTTTTTGGTTTTTTCTTTCTTTAGTTTACACCTCACAACCCTGGGATGTTGCTTTCTAGAAGCAGTATGCTACGTAGATGCATACCCTTATTTTCCCTGCCCTTTCTGTTTTGAAGCAGGAAGTTGCTGTTCCCCTCCTGTGTCTGTTACCATAGCAACTCTGGCCAGAGCCAATAGGGCTGCAGTGGAGGAATGAATCTGGAGTAAAAATATTGAAAATAGTTTTTTTAATATTTTTACACCAAATTTTCAACATAGATTTGCTACAACCCTGCCTCATGAAGAAAGGCAGAGAACATGTTCAGCTCTTGGCCTAAAGGTGATGTCATGCAGGGACTGCAAAATCAACATTCAGAATGCAAAAACACATTTTGGGCAGGAGATGAAAAATGACAGTTGTCACATTTATGGGATGCTGTACAGAAATGGCTATGTTGAAAATTTGGGGTGAAAATATTGAATATTACCCAAGTTATGAGCCTGCATTTGCAAAATCCAACATTGCCTCATAACTTTGTTCTTGTAAAATATTTTTACACCAAATTTAAAACATAGCCTTCTTTAGACCTTACCTCATGAATAAGGTCAGAGAAAATGTTCAACTCCTGTCTGAAAGGTGATTTCATGCAGGGACTGCAAAGTCACCTTTTGGGATATAAAAACATTTTGGTCAGTATTTGAAAAATGACAACCAGCTCATCAATAAGGTGCTGTAAAGATATAGCTATGTTGTAAATTTGGGTTAAAAATATTGAAAATTACCAAAGCTGTGAGCCTGCATTTGCAAAATTCAATGCAGGCTCATAACTTTGTTGTTTTTTAAATAATTTTACACCAAATTTTTAACATAGCCTTCTTTTGACCCCACCTCATGAACAAGGGCAGAGAAAATGTTCAACTCCTGCGTAATAGCTAGTTTCACAGAGGGACCACAGAATCATCTTTTGGCAAGTTGAGGGACCCCAGTCTTCCTGAGAATTACTGACCAATATCCATACTGTCCCATGTGAGCAAGATCCTGGAAAAGGTAGCATTCCTTCGGATCTCAGATAATCAATCAAAATATAATCTACTATCTTCAGACCAACATGGATTCTGGAAGGGATATAGCACCACCATGGCTCTTGCCCTATTCACTGACCATGTACATAGAAAAGCAGATAGGGGACGACTCACGGGGGCCATCTTTGTGGATCTCTTTAAGGCTTTTGACATGGTTGATCATGACATTCTCCTCAGTGAACTTTTCTCCTGTAGTTTTTCTGTATTGGAGGGATCTTATCCTGCCCACTACATGTCCAGATCAGGGTCCTCAAAGGGTCCATCCTTGGCTCCCTACTTTACTCACTCTTTGTTAACCCTCTACTTTTGGAATCAGCAGGTTGTCACAAGATCATGTATGCTGAAAATCTCATTTTGTTCAGCAGCGTCGACTGTCCCAGTAGGCTCTCACAGAACCTCACCAAGGATTTCATCGATTTAGCACACTGGTTCACATCACACAGGCTTATATTCAATGCAACAAAGACTAAATCTATGTAATTTGTCTCCAAGCACCAGCTCACTAGATGTTCCTCAAACCATATGCACTCCTTAAACACACAGTCACCAGATGGATACCCACTGCAGCAGATCAGCACTTTCAAATACCTGGGAGTAACACTTATTCCCCCCCTTCCCTTTGCAAACCATATTGGCCAGCTGGTAAAGTGGGTGAACCAACAACTGGGTGTGTGCTACCACATGAACCACCTTATGACACTGGAAGTAAGACTTGCTATAGGGAAGGGTACCCTTCTACCTCTCCTTGACTACTGTTGTCTAATCATCTCCCTAACCTCACATCAACTTCTCATTCACTTTAACATAGCATGTAACAACATATGCATGTTTGTAACCCTAGCTCCTTTCTGTACCCACCATTGTACCCTTTGCTCATCCCTCATGTGGTTCTCCTCCCAGGCTTGCAGGGATTTAATGTTGGGCTTGTGACAGAGTTAAATATGGCCCTGTCTCAATTGTTATGGAGAAAGAGTTTAAATGCAAGGATCTGTTCTATTTTCTCCTTTTCTGTCTCTTATCTGTCTGGTTGCACAACCACATTTTCTCATGAGACCTAGGATTTGATCACCCTGATGGTCTTGCAATTCCCTGCCTCTCGCTATCTTGCTGTCTTGCTACCCACACTTGCTGTTCTGTCTTTTCTCCCCCTTGCACATCTGCAGTTATAAAAAATATATCTGAATATTTTTGTGAAAATATAATTGATACTAGGATCCCTTTGTTTAAAACTGCATGTGGTTATCCTGTTGAAATGATTGCAAAGTTAAAACTGTGTATAGTTATACTGTTGAAATGATTGCAAAGCTAGTGGGAACTTAAGGGGTTAACCGAGATGCAATTTTTAAGCCTTTTGCAAAAGATGTAAACAAGAGGTCATTTCTGGGTCAGAATGTTAATTTTGCTGTGCCTGCTGAAACTGACAAGAACATTAGAAACTTACAAGAACAATGTGTGAGAAGCATGCTATTTTCTTAATGAACTCCTGCACAGACTTATAAAAGGAGCTGCAATGTTTTGCAAAAGAGGGAGACAGAGACAGAGACAGAGACAGAGACAGAGACCGAGATTGAAAATTGAGAAGAAAAACTTAGAAAGACTCAGGGCCTGATTCCAAGACACATGGTGCAACCTGCGGGTGTATGCGAGTTGCACCATGTGGCACTGTGCTGGGGACCCTGCACTGTATTCCAAGACAGGCAGGGTCCCCAGCATCTACGTCCTGTGACTTGCGGCAGGTGTAGGCTAGTGCCATGAGCATGGTGCAATAGCCCTGCATGCTGCAAGTCACAGCCCACTGTGAACTGCCCCCCTAAGCCACCCACCCCAGAACACTGTCACATGCACCAGGGGGCATTGGGGGGCTGGTCAGGTAGCACTGGCTTTTTGAGGGCACATTGCTTATCAGAACCCGGGGGTCCATGACATTCGGCGGTGGGGGGCATGAATGTGTGCGGGGGCATGGGGAGCACTGCGGTACCTTGCAGCGGCACTGTGGAGTGGGCATCCATCGACTGGCATGGACAGATGCCTCTTATGCCATCTCCATGATGGTCTAACTCTGCTGCGCCATTGCGGCTCTTGGAATAGCATTAGTGGGTTACAGCAGCCGCCCTTTTGAAATAGGGCACAGTTGCTGCCATAACCCACCCATGCACCATGCCATTGCAGGTTGCGGGTATAGTGGGGTGGCGTAATCCACATTTGGTGCAACCCAAATATGTCATGGCACTAGGCACCTTTTGGAATAGCAACCGGTGTAATGCATGGCACAAGTTGTAATTTGTGCCATGGGGTTTGGCGTAACTCAGCTTGCACCATGTGTAAGCCATCTATGAATCAGGCCCCATGTTTTCTATGTTTATACTGCCATTGTAAATAGTTATTCTCAATAAATGTTATTATTTTATTTTACTGTTATTAGTAATAAAACTCTTGTTGCAAATTTTACGATGGCTCCTGGTTTTCCTATGCTTCCTCACATGTGCCTCGATGGCAGATGGTGTCAGCCTAAGTGGAATTTATGCTGTGCATACTCTAAGCCAGGTGTTTTGTGCATGAGTACTAGACCTGTCACCAGGGAAGCATAGAAGAAAAGTATGGATTCTGCAGCAGCAAACCCAGGAGTGGTTCCCAAAAGAATGACAGCCAAACTGGCAGAGACAGAAGTCTAAGCTGAGACTGTACAGCTAGTACCAGTTATAGAAAAAGAACTGGCAGTGACAGAACCTGAAAGCCTAACTGCCTTTTTTCAAATGGTGGGCTATACAACAAAAAGAGATGGATAAACAGAGAAAAGAGATGCAACAACTCATTCTGGGAACCTACAGCATTGACATATCTGGGTATCAAAATATCCAGATGTCTCTTTACTATGGTCAAGGAGAACTTCACTCAGCTACTCCACACTTTGAGCCTGGATCTAGAAAGGTGGGATACTATCCCTCTCCCTTTGTGGGGGTGGATCAGCATAATCAAAATGAATGTACTCCCTCGACTGTTATAACCTATGAGTATGCTGGGCTTCTATGTCCCCAAAACTTGGTTCACTCATCTTCAAAGTACCCTCAATGCTTTCATATGGAAGAGGAAGGGAGTCTGCAGAGCCTATGCCAAATTTACTGCCCCCAAACTGAGAGGCTGCCTGGCACTCCCCTCCTTTTTCATGTACTAAGGAGCTCATCACATTAGCAAGCTAGCTGTCTGGGTTACCAGACCGGCCACACGAGAATCCCTGGAGTACACTTCCCTATGACTGGAAATAGAATGTTCATTAGCAAGCAAAAATCACTGCTTCCTCCCAGCTCTGGCTTATGCGTCTTTGGTACAGGTCCCAAAACCCTTAAGCAACTCCCCGGCTGTGTGGTCAATAAAAGCCTTTCGCCAAACTCAAGTTCACCTCAAGTTAAACTGGCAAGGGTCTCATGAACAGCCTATACTGAATAACCCTAATTTCCAGATAAACAATCACCTGATTCCGATCTCCTTCTGGTCTCCCCTAAAGAAGTGTACTCTGTCTAGATTCCTGGTCGGAGACACGGTAGTCCCATTTTTGTCACTCCAATCCCAACTACATCGCACAGGTACTGATCTTTTCAAATTCTTGCATACCAGAGAGGCTATTCTCTCTTTTTTGGGACAAAAAGCCTGGTCTTCTCCCCCAAAAGAGACACTGTCCTTCCTTTTTCAAGGCAGTAGATCAACCATATGCGATCTCGAGAACATAAAAACTTCTCTAATCTCTGGATCCCCACTTTCCCCAGGGCACATGTTACTACTGGGACTAGGAACTGTCCCTTCCTGCTGAGGAAGCAGTCTAGAAAAAATCTGGTGTTCAGTCTACCAATTTATTAAACAGGATTGGCTCTGGCTCATCCAATTTAATATCAATCACAACCTTTACTACACCCTGGCTAAGCTTCATAGGATGGGTAGGATCTCTTCTCCCCTTTGCCCTCGGTGTGAAGAAGCCACAGGAATGCTGTTCCACATTTTATGGAGTTGCTCAAGGACCCAAGATTTCTGGAACTCTATTAAACAGGCACTTGATCCGCTGCTGGGCCTTAAAACTTTATTTACTCCACAGAGTTGTCTCGCAAACGTATTCCGCCATGGTACTCCTAGAATCCAGAAAGCCCATCTGGCCCTGATTGCAACCACAGCAAAACTAACTGTGTTAAGGCATTGGAAGGAAGCTTCTCTCCCCATGGTTTTGGAGTGGTACCATGAAATATTACTGGCCATACAATTAGAGAAGCATATAGCTCACATGTATAACAGACTTCAAGCCTACAAGAAGACATGGGAGCATCTTCATACTCTCCTATCTCTGTGGAAACCTTAAGCTATTACCACTCTTAATAGTATCAGGCTCTCCCCCTAAGCAGAAAGAGATCAGTGGGAGTTGGCATGGGATTCAGAGGGAGGGTGGGGAGTGTTTTGTCTTGTTTGTCTGTCTTTTGATTTCTATATGCATTGTAAAATGGCTTTCAAGTCATTATACCTCAACCTGTACTACTGGTTTGTTCATGAAGAAAGACTTAAGAAAGCATATTAAATAAAATAAAAAGAGAAATGCAACAACTCAAACAGCAGAGAAAAGAGGAGCTGCAGCGACAGGAGCAGCTGATGAAAGAAGAGATGCAGTGACAGGAGCAGTGGTGGCTGGATGCCATGCAGGCTATCAAAGGCAGAGGATCTGGTACAGATACAGATGACCAACAGGACACAGGCAACTTGAAATACATTAAACTTACAAAGTTGTGTCCCTCCGATGATATAGAGGCATACCTGACAACATTTGAAAGGGTTGCTGCAGCCTGCTAGTGGCAAAAGCAGCAATGGGCAATCAGACTGGTACCTTACCTGACATCAAAAGCCCAAATTGCCTACAGCAATATGGATACTGCACAGTTATAAAACTATGACCTGGTGAAAAGCGAAGTCCTGAAAAGATATGACATCTCAGGAGAGACCTACAGGCAGAGATTTTGGTCTCTGAAGTATAGCTCAGTCGACAATCCTTAAGAAACCTTCACCCAACTCAGAGAACTCCTGATAAAATGGCTCCAACCAGAGGGCAAAACAGTCCCACAGATCATCGACACATTTGCAATGGAACAATTCATCAGCATCCTGCCTTCAGATGTGCAGCTTTGGATGAAAGAACACTGACGCAAAAGTGTGGAAAACGCTGATTCTTTGGCTGAAGACAAGCAAATGGCCAGACAGACACCACACCATCAAGGTAACAGCCAGGCAACAGTAAGATACTCCTTTTCTCATTTAAACTCCAAGTCTGATAAGAACTCTGGTGAGGGTAACAAATCTGCACCCAAAGACTTTGTTTGCTATAACGTAATAAGTCAGCTCATATTGCAAGAAATTGCCATAGTAAGGAGAGTGACACTGGAGCAGATTTGTCCTTAGCAAATTGGGGCAAGTACTTAACAGATGTGAAAGTGGGAGATAAAATTGTGAAGGGACTTATAGATTTGGGAAGCACAGAAACCTTGGTACATATTGAAGTGCGAGGAAAATAATGTCCAAAAGGACCAGGTACTGGTGTCATCTGCATCCACGGGGGCTCTCGATACTATCCCACCACCCAAGTGACTCTGACCATTAATGGGGTGTCCACCAAATGAAAGTGGGGGTAGCACCTAAGTTACCTGTAGCTGTGATTATTGAGAATTACTTTCCAGGATTTACTGAGTTAATCAAAGGGAGTAAATTCTGATAATTTCAGCAACTTTGGTGACAAGAGCTCTGGCAAAGAAAACCTCAGATGGTGGGAACTCTTTTCCTTTCACTGATTTTGATTTGGACTTGTTTGAGCACTGCTCCAAGATCCAGAAGTTCAGGAAAGAAAGACGGCGCCTGAAGAAATAGTGGCAACAAAAGAGTGGTGGACATAAGGGGTTAACATATGAAAGTGCTGAAACTAAATTGATAACAAGAACAAACTAATAATGTTTCTCTCCAGAGTTATTTTAAGCAGTTGGGGGGTGCAACCAAGACAGGGTGAACCTATGTTTAAAAATTGTAATGGTTACTGTACAGAGTTTGGCTTAAACTTCAGACACAGGACCAGACAGCACAATTGGTTATACCACAAAAGTATAGATCTGAGTTGTTACAGATAGCACATGATAGTCCTGTGGCTGATCACTCAGGGGACTGCACCCTTGCCAGATTGCTGTACAGATTTTACTGGCCAGGAATTCATGAAGATGTTGCTACCTATTGCAGTTCTTGTGGTGAGTGTCAGAAAGTAACCCCAGTGACTAAAAAAGATAAGGAGGCCCTGGTGCCCCTACCCTTGATAGATGTACCTTTTGAAAGAATTGCAATGGATGTGGTTTGTCCCTTAAACAAAAGTGAAAAGGGTAATCAGTTCATTTTGGTAGTATGTGACTATGCTGCTCTATACTCAGAGGCTGTTCCTATGCATACTGTCACCACCCCAAAAGTGGCAGAAGAGCTTGCCAAATTTTCGGCAGGATGGGCATACCAAAAGAGATTATTACTGACCAGGGTAGTAATTTTGGTGCTGCATTACTGAAGGAACTGTACCGACTACTAGGCATCACTGCCATAAGAACCCCCCATTATCACCCTCTGACAGACAATCTTGTTGAGCATTTTAATCAAACCCTAAAACGCATGTTAAAAAGATTTGTAAAAGGGGAAGGAAAAGACTGGGACCAATACTTGTCTTACCTGCTTTTTGCTTACAGAGAAGTGCCGCAGTCATCTACAGGTTTTTCCCCATATGAAATGCTTATGGTAGACAACCTAGAGGGTCAATAGATGTAATAAAAGAAACATGGGTAGATAACCCCCATCAGAAACAATATATTACGTCTTACATGTATGCCCTGAGAGAGATGCTTGCAAAATATTTTTAAATTGCCCATAGTAATCAGGAATCATAGAATCATAGAAGCTTGGCAGCAGAAAAGGACCATACCGGCCCATCTAGTCTGCCTCCCCCCCACACCTCCCCCTACCTGCCAGCCCCGCCCCCCAATACTCAGCCCATATGCTTTTCCCATGCCCTCTTGAATTCTTCCACCGATTTAGCCCCCACCACTCTGTCTGGTAGTCAGTTCCAGGGCTCCACCACCCTCTCTGTGAAGAAATACTCACTCACATTGCCCCTGTATCTTTTTCCTTGCAGTCTGAGGCTGTGCCCTCTAGTTTTGATTTCCCCCTTCCTCTTAAGTAAACACTCTTCTCCCACATTATTTTGCCTCTTTACATATTTAAAAATTTCAATCAAGTCTCCCTTTTCCCTCATCTCCAGCATGTACAGATCCAGCTCCTTACACCTCTGCTTATATGACTTTCCCTGCACACCCTGCACCATCTTGGTTGCCCTTCTCTGAACCCTCTCCAATGTGTCTATATTCCTGCAGAGATGAGACCTCCAGAACTGAACCCCGTACTCCAGGTGTGGCCTCACCATGGCTTTGTAAAGGGGCATTATTACCGCCCTTTTCTGCTAGTAATGCCCCTGCCCATGCATGCCAACATTCCACTGGCCTTTCCTGCTGCCCGGCTACATTGGATTCCTATCTAAAGGTTTGAGGAGACTATGATCCCCAGATCCCTCTCCTGTTCTGTGACTTTGATTTCCTCCCCACCTAGAGTTAACCCTGCTCTTCTGTTCCTACTCCCCAAGTGCATCACAGCTCACTTCTTGGCATTAAATTTCAGCTGCCATGTCACAGACCACTCCTCAAGTGTCTTTAAGTCCTCCCTCATGCCCTCCACCCCCATGGGGTGTCCACCCTATTGCATATTTTCATATCATCAGCAAATAGAAAAAGGAAAAGGAAGAGGCCCAAAAGCAGAAAAAGGTGTCTTATGACCATAGGGTAATAGAAAAAGTTTTTGAGCCAGGTGAAAAGGTCTTGCTACTGTTACCCACTACAGAAAATAAACTGTTAATGAAGTGGAAAGGGCCTTATAAAGTACTTAGACATACTGGCACAGTTAACTATGAGACTGAGACTGCTGATAGAAAAAATACTACTAAGATATACCGTGCTAACCTCCTCAAGAAATGGGTTGAACAAACACCAAAGGCTGTTATGCCGGTTTTTCCAGAAATTGATAAAGAAGAGATTGATGTAGCTTATGATTGACTTCACTGGAACAAACTGTAACTGCTGATGCTGTAAAGGTGAATGTTTCTTTAACTTCAGAACAAATTGAGAAATTTGAAACTTGCTAAAGACATTTAACAGTGCTTTTACCACAACACCAGGCCAAGCAAAAGGGGTCAAGCATGTAATAGTGACAAGGAATGCTTGTCCTATTAGACAAAAGACATACAGATTACCAGAGCAGTTAAGAGCTGACGTGGTTAAGGAACTACAAAAAATTAAAGAATTGAGTATCAAATAAGAATCGAGAAGTGCTTGGTCATCACCAGTGGTGACTGTAAACAAAAAAGAAGGGGAGCGTGAGAATCTGCCTTGATTTTAGGAAACAATCAAGTGTCAGAATTTGACAGTTATTGTATGCCCAGGATAGATGATTTAGTGGATAGACCAGGGAGTGCCAGGTATATCAGTACCCTCAAGCTCAGGAAGGGTTACTGGCAAGTCCCCCTAGCTAAAGAATCCAGAGACAAAACTGCTTTTGCCACTCCTGTAGGATTCTGTCAGTTCACCACAATGCCATTTGGTTTACTTGGTGCTCCCACTACATTCCAATGGTACATGGATGCAATTTTATTCCCTCATGCTGGTTATTGTGCTATGTACTTGGATGATGTTGTGGTGTCCAGCCCAGACTGGAAAGGCCACCTGGAACACCTACGAGCAGTTATCCAATCAATCAAAAAGGTAGGTCTGACAATTAATCCCACCAGTGTGCACTGGGCATGCAGAAAACCAGATATTTGGACTATGTTTTGGGAAATGGAGAAGTCAAGACAGAGGTTTCTAAGATAGAAGCTGTAGCTACCAGCCCTGTACCTAAAACAAAGAAACATGTCAGATCATTGTTAGGGCTGGCTAGCTATCATTGGAGATTTATTCCCAGCTTTGCTGCGTTAGTTACTCCCCTCACTGAATTCACAAAGAAACGGTTCCCAAATATTGTGAAATGGTCCCCAGAGTGTGACAAGGCTTTTTGAGCCATTAAGGCTGTATTATGTTCAGCCCCTGTTTTCAGAAGTCCAGACTTTGAGAAACAATTTCTGTTAAAGACTGATGTATCAGAGGTGCAGACTTGAGTCAGCATATAGATGGAAAAGAACATCCTATTCTATACATTAGTAGGAAATTGCATGACAGAGAGAAAAGGTACTCCACCATTGAAAAGGAATGTCTAGTGGCAAAGTGGACCATGGAGTCCCTTAAGTTTTACTCATTAGGAGCTGACTTTGTACTGGTAACAGATCACAATTCTCTCTGTTGGCTTAATCAAATGAAGGATAACAATTCTAGAATCACATGGTGGTACAAGGCACTACAACCATTTAAAGTTAAAGTGATGCAGAAATCTGGGAAAGAGAATGTCAATGCTGATTTTCTGTCAAGATGTGGATCTGGAATTGAGAATTCTGAAGGTTGAAAAAACAAATGTGTGAGTTTAAACTTCACTACTTGCTGTACTGTTGTTATGGGAAAAGGATGCTGCATATGCACAGAACTGCAAAGGTTATATGCTTATGTTAGATTAGAATTACTAGAAAGTTTTGGAAACCTATTTTTGTACAACAGGTTCCTTCTTTAGGAGGGGTATGTGACAGGATCGAATATAGCCATGTCTTAGTTGTTATGGAGAAAGAGTTTAAATGCAAGGATCTGTTAATAGAACAGTTCTATTCTCTCTTCTATTCTCTCATTTTCTATCTCTGTCTGGTTGCACAACCAAATTTTCTCGTGAGACCTAGGACTTGATCACACTGTTGGTCTTGCAATTCTCTGCCTTTCACTATCTCGCTCCCTCACTTGCTGTTCTGTCTTTTCTCCCCCTTATGTATCTGCAGTTATAAAAAATATATGTGAATCTTTTTGTGGAAATGTAATTAATACTGGGATCCCTTTGTTTAAAACTATATGTAGTTATACTGTTGAAATTATTGCAAACTAAAACTGTATATAGCTGTACTGTTGAAATTATTGCAAAGCTATTTGGAACTTAGGGAGTTAGCTGAGAGGTAATTTTTAAGCCTTTTGCAAAAGATGTAAACAAGAAGTAATTTCTGGGTCAAAATGTTCTTTTCGCTGTGCCTGCTGAAACTGAGAAGAACATTGGAAACTTACAAGAACACTGTGTGAGAAGCATGCTGTTTTCTTAATGAGCTCCTGCACAGACATATAAACAGGAGCTGCAATGTTCTGAAAGAGAGAGAGAGAGAGAGAGAAGAGACAGAGACAGAGACAGAGAATGAGATTAGAAACTGAGAAGAAAAGCTCAGAAGTACTCTGTTTTCTATGTTTCTACTGCCTTTGTAAATAGTTATTCTGAACAATTTTTTTTTAATTTTACTGTTATTAATAATAAAACTCTTGTTGTGAATTTTACAACTGCGCCTGGTTTTTCTATGCTTCTTGATCTGTGCCTCGATGACGGATGATGTCAGATGTGGGATTTACGCCATGCATACTTTAAGCCAGGAGTTTAGTGTGTGGGTACTAGACCTGGTACCAGGGAAGCATAGAAAAAATGTATGGATTCTGCAGCAGCAAGTCCAGGAGTGGTTATCAGGAGAATGGCAGCCAAACTAGCAGAGACAAAAGTCCAAGCTGAAACTGTACAGCTAGCACCAGTTATAGAAAAAGAACAGGCAGTGACATAACTTAACGCCTAACTGCCTTTTTCAAATGGTGTACTATAAAACAAAAAGAGATGGAAAAACAGAAAAAAGAAGAAATAAAACAACTCAAACAGCAGAGAAAAGAGGAGATGCAGTGACAGGAGCAGCGGTGGCTGGATGCCTTGCAGGCTATCAAAGACAAAGGATCTGGAACTGATCCAGAGACCAACCCAACAGGACACAGGCAACTTGAAATACATTAAACTTACAAAGTTGTGTCCCTCTGAAGATATTGAAGCACACCTGACAACTTTTGAAAGGGTTGCTGCAGCCTGCCAGTGGCCAAAGCAGCAATGGGCAATCAGACTGGTACCTTACCAGACACTGAAAGTCCTTGACTACAGAAATATGGACACTTCACAGCTAGAAAACTATGACTTGGTGAAAAATGAAATCCTAAAATGGTATGACATCTCAGGAGAGACCTACAGGCAGAGATTTCAATCACTGAAATATAACTCAGTTGACAATCCTCGAGAAACCTTCGCCCAACTCAGAGAACTCCTGATAAAATTGCTCCAACCAGAGGGCAAAGCAGTCCCACAGACTATCGACACATTTGCAATGGAGCAATTCATCAACATCCTGCCTTCAGATGTGCAGCTTTGGGTGAAAGAACACTGACCCAAAAGTGGGGAAAAGGCTGTTTCTTTGTCTGAAGACAAGCAAATGGCCAGACAGATGCCACAGCAATGAGGTAACAGCCAAGCAACAATAAGATACTCTTTTTCTCATTTAAACTCCAAGTCTGATAAGAACTCTGGTGGGGGTAAGAAATCTGCACCCAAAGACTAGAGATGCAGCGAATTTAAATTTTGTTGCCAAAGTACCAGTGAAGTGACCAAATTCACCTGGTGGAGCAATCCATGAAATTTTTCTACCTTAGACAAAATTTCACCGCAGAAGGCAGAATTTTGCCACAGAAGGCAGAATTTCATTATAGAAGGTGAAATGTTGCTGTTCCGCTGGACGAAATTTCACCACTCTGCCAGAAAAAATTTCACATTTTGCTCTGTGAAATGGGTGGAATTTCGTGGATTACTCCGCAAAGTGAATTTCACTTACTTTGCCCACCTGTACCAAAGACTTTATTTGCTATAACTGTAGTAAGCCAGGTCATATTGCAAGAAATTACCACAGTAAGAAGAATGACACTGGAGCAGATTTGTCCTTAGCAAATTGGGGCAAGTACTAAACAGATGTGAAGGTGGGAGCTAAGACTGTGAAGGGACATATAGATTTTGGAAGCATAGAGTCCCTAGTACATATTGAAGTGTGAGGAAAACAATGTCCAAAAGGACCAGGTACTGGTGTCATCTGCAACCACTGGGATACTCAATACTATCCCACCAGCCAAGTGACTCTGATGATTAATGGGGTGTCACACCAAATGAAAGTGGGAGTAGTACCTAAGTTACCTGCAGCTGTGATCATTGGAAATTACTTTCCAGGATTTACTGAATTAATCAAATAGGGGAGTAAATCCTGATAATTTTGGCAGCTGTGGTGCCAAAAGCTCTGGCAAAGAAAATCTCAGATAGTGGGGACTCTTTTTCTTTTGCTGATTTTGATTCAGACTTGTTTGAGCATTGTTCCAAGGTTCTGAAGTCCAGGAAAGAAAGACAACACCTAAAGAAACAGTGGCAACAAAAGACTGATAGACATAAGGGGGTTAACATACGAAAATGCTGAAACTAAACTGATCACTGATTGTGATTGTCTTTCAGAACAAGCTAAGAATGTTTCTTTCCAGGGTTATTGTAAGCTGCTGAGGGTAAAACCAAAACAGGGTGAACCTATGTTTAAAAATTGTAATGGGCTACTGTACAGAGCTTGGGTTAAATCTCAGACACAGGAACAGACAGAACAACTGGTTATACCACAAAAGTATAGATCTGAGTTGTTACAGATAGCACACGATAGTCCTATGGCTGGTCACTCAGGGAGGGAGGGATTGCACATTTGCCAAATTGCTGTACAAATTTTACTGGCCGGGAATTCATGAATATGTTGCTACCTATTGCAGTTCTTGTGCTGAGTGTTAGAAAGTAGCCACAGTCACACGAAAAGACAAGATACTCTTGGTGTAACTACCCTTGATTGATGTGCCTTTTGAAAAGAATCACAGTGGATGTGGTTGGCCCCTTAGACAAAATTAACAAGCATTTGTCAATGCCGAATGTTGCTTGCTTCTATGTGCTGTTTAGGTATTTGGAAGTCATTGGAGTGCAAATATTGAAAATTTGCGAACTTACGAGCGTGCGTAGGAACTGCGCAATGCACGCTCGTAAAACTGTCATTTTTAGGAATTTTTTCACCAAATTTTCAACATAGCCATTTAAGACCTCTACTCATGAACAGTGTCACTGTGATTTTGTTAATGTGTCCCATACATTGAGTTGCACACCGATTGCGCCATTTGCGCTACATGAAGTGAAACATGTTTTGGGCAGGATGTGAAAAATGACAGCTATACTGCTCATAAGGAGGTGGGTAAAATGGCAATGTTGAAAAATCTGGAGTAGAAAATATTGAAATTTCGTGAACTTACGAGCCTGCGTAGGAACTGCGCAACACACGCTCGTAAAACAGTCATTTTTTGGAATTTTGGCACCAAATTTTCAACATGGGGTTTTTGGGACCCCTTCTCATGAATGATGTCACTGTCATGGTGGTATTCGGGCCTGAAGGGTGATTTTGCAGTCACTGCGCAGTCACTGCGTAAATCACCCTTCAGGCCTGAATAATGCCATGACAGTACATCATTCATGAAGAAGTCCTAAAACATAAGTTGGTAGTGCAAAATTCCAAAATGCCTGAGATATGCAACAAAGTTGAAACCCCCTATCTAGCCCATTATACAGCTTACGGCATTTCCTCAGTTCGCGGTCGGCTTTGAAGAGTGCAGGCGTGTTCCGGTCCACGAAGATCGTCGGCGCTGGAGTCCGAGGTAAGTATAGGGGGTGTGTGTGGGGAGGCTGGGTGCGCAGTGGGTGGAGTGCGGGTTGTGGGAGGGGCTGGGAGGCAGCTGCGGGACCATTTCATTTACAGGTTTTAAAAAGAGCATCGTGGACGTTTGCCACGCTGCGGTGGGCTCCCACATAGCACAAGGACGTTAATGGGGCTTTAGCCAACGAGGATTGGGCACCCGTCAGCCATAGGACTGCTTGCCACGCTGGGGTGGGCTCCCAGCATGGCACCTACTACTGGGGGGCGCGGCTCAGTAGCGAGGTTGGGCACCCCATCGGCTACACAATGATGCATGCGAAGCGCGCATGCCTGCGGGTAGGGGGGAGCTGCGCGTGAGCAGCCTCTTATCGGTGCTCACTGAAGCGTAGCTCCCCCTTTCAACTGTATGCCACTGCATTTTGGAGCGTGTCATAGAGAGCTCCAAAATGCATTGGCTTACAGGGGCCGCGCCTGCCTGCACACTGACTGAATTGGAGGAGGAGGTGACACACCTCCGAAATCTCCGATGATGGCACTATGTTTCTTGCACATGCGTGCAAGCAACATAAAAAGGGTAATCAATTCATTTTGGCAGTATGTGACTATGCTACTTGATTGAAAAGAGGCAGTATAGTGCAGTGGGTTAAGGTTCTGAGCTGCAGATCTGGAGACCTGGGTTTGAATCCCACAGCCACCAAGGTGCATACTGTGTGATCCTAAGCAAGTCAATTAACTTCCTTGCACTCCCAGGTCACATCTGGAAAGAAGCTTTGGCTTAGTGTGCTACTCCTGGTTAAACAATGTTCCCTTTACCTTACCCAGAGGCTGTTCCTATGCATACTGTCACCACCCCAAAACCTGCAGCAGAGCTTGCCAAAATTTTCAGCAGGGTGGACATACCAAAAGAGATTATTACTGATCAGGGTAGTAATTTTATTTATTTATTTATTGATAAATATTCGAAAATATTTTGGTGCTGCATTACTGAAGGAGCTATACTGACTACTAGGCGTCACTGCCATAAGAACCTTCCCTTATCACCCTCAGACAGATGATCTTGTTGAGCATTTTAATCAAACCCCAAAACGCATGTTAAAAAGATTTGTAAAAGGGGAAGGGAAAGACTGGGGCCAATACTTGCTTTACCTACTTTTTGCTTACAGAGAAGTGCCACAGTCATCTACAGGTTTTCCCCATTTTAAATGCTATATTTTAGGCAACCTAGAGGGCTACTAGATGTAATAAAAGCAACATGGGAAGATAACCCCCATCTGAAACAGTCTATTACATCTTATATGTATGCCATAAGAAAGAAGCTGGCAAAATATTTTGAAATCACCCATAGTGATCAGGAAGGGACCCAAAACCAGCAGAAGGCGTATTATGACCATGGGGTAAAAAAAGTTTTTGAGGCAGGTGAAAAGGTCTTGCTACTGTTACCCACTACAGACAATAAACTGTTAATGAAGTAGCAATGGCCCAGGGGTGTCATTTAGGGGTCACCAGGGGTCTCATTTGCGATCCCTATGAAAATTATGCAACCCCTATGACAGGGCTTGCGACCCCTGCCTGCTCTGGGGTTCCCTATGGGACTGGATGCACTTTGCCGGATGCTGCTTGCCTGCTTGGTGGCATAACATATTAACATGCCCCCTTGGCCGTGCGCACACTTGTGCTGCTGCACAGTGTGTGAGGAGGACCAGAGAGCCGGTTTCTTTCAGCCAGGGATTCAGGGAGCCTGACAGTCTGCTGTGCTGCAAAATTAGCACAGGCACAGACTGTTGATGCAATCAGGGATGGAGGATGGTGCTGAGCCGACTGTCTTGCAGGTTAGCTTAGCCCCCCCCTCGAAAATCATTGGTTGGAACACTTGGGGTAACTTAGGGCAAAGCATTGAAGGCAAGTGCCGCGGTGCCACTTTTTTTTTTACTTGCTGGGGCTGGTGTTGCTGCGATTGGCTGCCTGGCAGGCTGGGAGGGGACTGGCTTAGCGACGCCTTAGGTGTGAATCCATGATCTGCGCGTGCGTTGGGAATCGGCGGGATTTGAATGCCGGGTCTCTGGGTCCATCGTCATGGTGCAGCAGGCAGCTGAGAGAGTCGAGACAGTTGTCAGAGTCAGGCAGCAGCCAGCCAGGGCACTGGGGCAGAGTGGCAGACACTCAAGGGCTAGCAAAGCAAGGATTTTAAAGTGTCAAGCTGTCCGAGAGCTGGAGCAGCTGATTGATCCAGGCGGGCGGCCGCGGAGTGAATCGGGTGATCGATACGATCTCCATCAGGCATCTGTATGGTGGGGTGCCGGTGCACCACAACTTAAGGGCAGGCACAGAAAAGCAATCCATCGGCAGAGCCAGAGCGGGCAGCCGGGGCAGGCAGAGAGAATAAGACACAAACAACTGCAGTAAGTAGTGCAACTGTGCAAGTCGGGACATGGGGGGGGCCGTGGTACTCCTGTTGTTGCTGGCAAAGTGGGAAGTGAGAAGAAGACACAAACAACTGCAGTAAGTAGTGCAAGTCAGGACCGGGGGGGGACCGTGGTACTCCTGTTGTTGCTGGCAAAGTCGGCAGTGAATGCAGTCTGCAGTGTGTGTGTCTTGTCTACCAGGGGTGGGGAGACGAACTACTGAACATTAAAAATGGGTTAAGGTGGCGATTATCTGTGAAAGATGGTGCCCCGCATAGCTATGGTGTTTCTTTCCTGGCACTTACCATGCTGTTTTAGTAGTTTTACCCGCCACTGACCTGGTAAGCTACAACGAAAGTTCTGAAGATGAAAATGCGCTAAAGGGGATAAAGTGCAGATAACATTTTGATGGTTCAAATATTTTGCCTTTTTCTCCAGGGCAGTGCATAGTTGAATTGTTTATTGGGGGAAAACGGGAGAGTCAGAGACTGGAGAGTGAGCAATCAGAGGAGCATGCATTTGTCCAGGTCAGGACAGGACTGGGTTGGGAGGGGGAGTCAGTCGGCCAGTCGGGAGACCACCAGGCACTCCTGGTCAGCTGTGTGTTTGTTTACAGTCTACAGAAGAGCCTGTAGATAGTTTATTGGTCGGGCTGCTGCACTTGCCTTTAGTTAAGTCACCTGCTGCTGCTTCTTCCAGGGTCTGTCTGACTGTAGTGGTCTAGGAGCTCAGCCCTCCAAGAAAGTACTAGATATTGGGTGCCCATCTGGGGAAATCAATAAGGGGCCCAGGGTTGACACACTCATGTCATCACTACAACTACACTTCTAATTTCATCTAATGATTGCTGTCGGTGCTGCAGGGGTGATGCTGGGGAGAGAGAATAGAGCAAGTGGTGGGCCAGGCAGGTGACAATTGGAGCACTCTGTCTGCAGGGTGGTGCCACCAGGTGGAGACCGGGGTTACCATTAAGGTCGGGTGGGGAAGGACTAAAAAGGAGGTTAGTTAGGTAGCTAAGGCAGGCTGAGTAAGCCTGAAGCCTACAACAACAGACGCCCCACTTGCACACAGTCAGCTAGCTGGGGAGCGTGATAAGTATTATTTAGGCATCTGGCACTATACTTATGATTCCATAATTAGATGAAAACTAGCTATGTAATTTGAATCAACATCTGTAATGACCCATTTCAGATTTATATTCAGACTTTACTATCCAATTCGTACCCATTTTTTAAATTACTTGGTAACTAGCTGTATGTCACATTGATAAATGCCACCCTATCTGGCTCCGCACACACCGTGGCCCCACCCACACCATGGCCCCACCCACATCATGCCTACCCCACCTTGCTACCCCTATGAGTTTGCTGAAATGACGCCCCTGCAATGGTCTGATAAAGTGCTTAAACATACTGGCACAGTTAACTATGAGACTGAGACCCCCTGATAGAAAAAATCCCAATAAGATATACCACACTAGCCTCCTCAAGAAATGGGTTGAACAAACACCAAAAGCTGTTATGCTGGTTTTACCAGAAACTGATAAAGAAGAGATTGATGTAGCTTATGATAGACTGGAACAAACTATAACTGCTGTTGCTGTAAAGGTGAATGTTTCCTTAACCTCAGAACAAACTGCAGAAATTTGTAACTTGCTAAAAACATTTAACAGTACTTTTACCACAACACCTGGCTGAGCAAAAGGGGTCGAGCACGTAATAGTGACAAAGAATGCTCGCCCTATTAGACAAAAGACATACAGATTACCCGAGCAGTAACGAGCTGATGTGGTTAAGAAAATACAAAAAAAGAAAGAATTGGGTATCATAGAAGAGTCGAGGAATGCTTGGTCATCACCAGTGGTGATTGTAAACAAAAAAGAAAGGGGTATGAGAATCTGCCTTGATTTTAGGAAACTTAATCAAGTGTCAAAGTTTGACAGTTATTCTATGCCTAGAACAGACGATTTGGTGGATGGACTGGGGAGTACCAAGTATATCAGTACCCTCAATCTCACCAAGGGTTACTGGCAAATCCCCCTAGCTAAAGAATCCAAAGACAAAACTGCTTTTGCCACTCCTATAGGATTCTGTCAGTTCACCACCATGCTGTTTGGTTTACGTGGTGCTCCCACTACATTCCAATGGTACATGGATGTAATTTTTTCCCATCACACTGGTTATTGTGCTGCATACCTGGATGATGTTGTGGTGTACAGTCCAGACTGAAAAAGCCACCTGGAACACCTATGAGTAGTTATCCAATTAATCAAAAAGGCAGGTCTGACAATTAATCTTACCAAGTGTGCATTGGGCATGCAGGAAATCAGATATTTGGGCTATGTTTTAGGAAATGGAGAAGTCAAGCCAGAGGTTTCCAAGACAGAAGATGTAGCCAATGGCCATGTCCCTAAAACAAAGAAACATGTCAGGTCATTTTTAGGGCTGGCTGGTTATTATTGGAGATTTGTTTTCAGCTTTGCCGAGTCAGCAGCTCCCCTCACTGAACTCACAAAGAAACGGTTTCCGAATAATGTGAAATGGACCCCAGAGTGTGATGAAGCTTTTTGAGCCATTAAGGCTGCATTATGTTCAGCCCCTGTTTTAAGAAGTTCAGACTTTGAGAAACAATTTCTGTTACAGACTGATGCATCAGAGGTAGGCCTAGATGCAGTCTTGAGTCAGCATATAGATGGAAAAGAACATCCTATTCTATATATAAGTAGGTAATTGCATGATAGAGAGAGAAAAGGTACTCCACCATTGAAAAGGAATGTCTAGCGGCAAAGTGGGCCATGGAGTCCCTTAAGATTTACTTATTAGGAGCTGACATTACACTTGTAAGAGAGCACAGTCCTCTTTAGTGGCTTAATCAAATACAGGACAACGATTCTAGAATCACACAGTGGTACCTGGCACAATAACCATTTAAATTTAAAGTAATGCAGAAATCTGGGAAACAGAATGTCAATGCTGATTTATTGTCAAGATGTGGATCTAGAATTGAGAATTCTGAAGGCTGAAAAAAGAAATGTGTGAATTTGAACTTCAATATTTGCTGTACTGTTGTTATGGGAAAAGGATACTCCATATGCACAGAACAGTAAAGGTTATATGCTTATGTTAGATGAGAATTACTTGAAAGTTTTGGAAACCTATTTTTGTAAAACAGATTCCCTTTTAAGGAGTGGGTATGTGACAAGGTTGAATATGGCCCTGTCCCAGTTGTTACAGAGAAAGAGTTTAAATGCAAGGATCCATTCTATTCTGTCATTTTCTGTCTTTTCTCTGTCTGACTGTGCAACCAAATCTTCTTTTGAGAATTAGGACTTGATCACCCCGATGGTCTTGCAATTCTCTGCCTCTCACAATCTCTCTACCCTCACTTGCTGTTCTGTCTTTTCTTCTGCTGTGCATATCTGCAGTTACAACAAATATATGTGAATCTTTTTGTGGAAATCTAATTGATACTGGGATTATTGGAAATGACTTTCCAGGATTTACTGAATTAATCTAAGAGAGAGTAAATCCTGATAATTTCAGCAACTGTGGTGATGAGAGCTCAGGCAAAGAAAATCTCAGATAGTGTGGATTCTTTTACTTTCATTGATTTTGGTTCAGACTTGTTTGAGCACTGCTCTAAGATCCGGAAGTCCAGGAAAGAAAGAGGATACCTGTAGAAACAGTGGGAACAAAAGACTGATGGACATAAAGGGGTAACATTTAAAATTACTGAAACTAAATTGATGTGTTTGGCCCTTTAGACAAAAGTAAAAAGGGTAATCAATTCATTTTGGTAGTATGTGATTATGCTACTCGATACCCAGAGCCTGTTCCTATGCATACTGTCACCATCCCAAAAGTTGCAGCACAGCTTGCCAAAATTTTCAGCCAGGTGGGCATACCAAAAGAGATTATTACTGAACAGGGTAGTAATTTTGGTGCTGCATTACTGAAGGAGCTGTAGTGACTACTAGGCATCACTGCCATAAGAACCTCCCCTTATCACCCTGAGACAGACGGTCTTGTTGAGCGTTTTAATCAAACCCTAAAATGCATGTTAAAAAGGTTTGTAAAAGGGGAAGGGAAAGACTGGGACCAATACTTGCCTTACCTGCTTTTTGCTTACAGAGAAATGCCACAGGCATCTGCAGGGTTTTCACCATTTAAAATTCTGTATGGTAGACAACCTAGAGGGACACTTGATGTAATAAAAGAAACATGGGAAGATAACACCTATCAGAAACAATCTATTACATCCACATGTGTACCCTGAGAAAGAAGCTGGCAAAATATTTTGAAATCATCCATAGAAATTAGGAAGAGACCCAAAAACCAGCAGAAGGCATATTATGATCATGGGGTAAATTAAAAAGTTTTTTAACCTGGGTGAACAGGTCTTGTTACTGTTACCCACTACAGAAAATAAACTGTTAATGAAGTGGCTTTTTGAACCATTAAGGCTGCATTATGTTTAGCCCCTGTTTTAAGAAGTCCAGACTTTGAGCCACAATATCTGTTACATACTAGTGTATCAGAGGTAGGCCTAGGTGCAGTCTTGAGTCAGTATATTGATTGGAAGGAACACCCTATTATATATCTATATCTATATCTATATCTATATCTATATCTATATCTATATCTATATTTTTTCAAATTGTTTAACCAGGAGTGGCACACTAAGCCAAAGGCTTGTTTACAGGTATGACCTGGGAGCACAGGGAAGTTAAATGACTTGCTGAGGGTCACACAGTAGGTAAGTGGGGGCTGTGGGATTCAAACCCTGGTCTCCAGATTTGCAGCTCAGAGCCTTAAACCACTGCGCTATACTGCCTCCCATATATAAGTAAGAAATTGCACAACAGAGAGAAAAGGTACTCCACCATTGAAAAGGAATGTCTAGCAACAAAGTGGGCCATGGAGTCCCTTAAGTGTTATTTATTAGGAGCTGACTATGTACTTTTAACACATCCCAATCCTCTCTGTTGGCTTAACCAAATGAAGGATAAAAATTCTAGAATCACACGGTGGTACCTGGCACTACAGCCATTTAAATTGAAAGTGATGCACAAATCTGGGAAAGAGAATGTCAATGCTGATTTTCTGTTAAGAATGGATCTGGAATTGGGCCAACCCAGTGGCTCTGAGGGTTGAGGCGCGGGATGCCACACCTTGTGCCACACTGGTGACCAAGTTCAGGAACGAGCTTGGGTGCCAGAGATCAGCAGAGAAGGGAAAGGATTGAGTGTCTGATGGACTGGTCTACTTTCTCTGGGGAGGTTCCAGGGTTCTCTGTTGCAGTAGAGACCCCTGGAGGAGACTGGAGGTACTACCTGTGCCTGGAATGCATGGGGAGGAGCAGGGTGGACACCTATGGCTCTTCCATGCTGGCATCATTGCAAGTCCATGTTCCTAGGGGGAAAAGCCACTTACTTAGAAAGTCCCCAGCCTCTGGGATAGGTGAAGATGCCTCCTGTGACCTGGCCACACTCCCATCATTGGGCTCCCTATCCAGGGTGCCCTCCCGACTCCAGCCCAGCACATTGAATTTCAAATATAGAACCAGGGCATAAGACAGCCCCACCTCAGGGGGCTCAGAGCTGGGGATCTTCTGGGCTGGGTTGGCCTCATAGTAGTGAGCTTCAGACAGGGAGATAGAGCTGTTGACATAGGGGGTAGCTGGAGAGAGTTCCTTGGGGCCTGTGCATAAAAAGAATCTTAAAAAAAATGGATCTGGAACTGAGAATTTTGAAGGCTAAAAAAATGTGTGAGTTTAAACTTCACTATTTGCTGTTCTGTTGTTATGGAAAAAGGATGCTGCATATGCACAGAACTGTAAAGGTTATATGCTTATGTTGGATGAGAATTACTAGAAAGTTTTGGAAACCTGTTTTTGTAAAACAGGTTCCCTCTTAAGGAGGGGGGTACGTGACAGGGTTGAATACAGCCCTGTCCTAGTTGTTATGGAGTAAAAGTTTAAATGCAATGATCTGTTCTACTCTTTCCTTTTCTGTCTTTTCTCTGTCTGGTTGCACGACCAGATTTTCTCATGAGACTTAGGACTTGATCACCCCGATAGTCTTGCAATTCTCTGCCTCTCACAATCTCGCTACCCTCACTTGCTGTTCTGTTTTTTCTCCCCCTTGCATATCTGCAGTTATAAAAAATATATGTGACTCTTTTTGTGGAAATTAAATTGATACTGGAATCCTTTTGTTTAAATCTGTATATAGTTATATTGTTGAAATGATTGCACAGCTAAAACTGTATATAGTTGTACTGTTGAAATGATTGCAAAGCTATTTGGAATGTAAGGGGTTAAACTGAGATGCAATTTTTAAGCCTTTTGCAAAAGATGTAAATAAGAGGTCAGTTCTGGGTCACAGTGTTATTTTTGCTGCACCTGCTGGAACTGACAAGAACATTGGAAACCTACAAGAACACTCTGTGAGAAGTATGCTATTTTCTTAACGAGCTCCTGCACAGATTTATAAAAAGGAGTTGCAATGTTTTGCAAAAGAGAGAGAAAGAGACAGAGACTGTGATTGGAAATTGACAAGAAAAACTCAGATGGAATGTTTTCTATGTTTCTACTGCCATTGTAAATAATTATTCTGAACACTTTTATTTTTTTATTTTACTGTTATTAATAATAAAACTTTTGTTGCAAATTTTACAACTGCTCCTGGTTTTCCTATGCTTTCTGACCCATGCCTCTTTGACAGGGCTCACCTATATTTGAGTCACGTCATGAAGAAGATAAATCCCCATTATCTGGACTGTTAAAGATCAAACAAAGCTCTCGACACCTCAGGTCTTACTGTCAGAGATTTCTGGCATGCTCCGGGTCAAGGATGGACATAGGAGACCCTTCTCTAGCACCATTCCTAATTTCTGGAATGCCCTCCCAGAGGAGAGTCATAGTCTTGGGTCACTCCTTATTTTCCTCTTGTTACATTTTAGCATGTCTTTAATCTGAGTGGATTTTGCTTTTAATGAACTGCATTCTTAAACACACTGGAACACTCATAATTGGGTTATACAGCTCTCTGCTAGAGATGTTCTTATCTTACTCTGTAGGTATCTGAAAGCCATTTTAATGTATGTGCAGTGTACTTCCTGCTCGTTGTTATGCTCTAAGCACGTCTGACCTCTAGGCTCTTTCAGCTGAAACTGAACTGGTACTATTCAGCTTCTCTAATATTTCTTTTGTTATGTTTTAAATGAGTATTTTAAACCAATGGTAATTTTTTTTCTGCTTTTTTCTGCATGATCTGGGTGTTAAAAGTATGGGATTTTCTAAATAACTGTCATTAAGCTTTCAAGGAAGGACTGTGTTGGTCCAATAAAAGGTATCAAATCATTTGTTTCTGGATCTGCCTGTTTTTAAGAGACACTTTAAAAAATCACTTCTATCAAAAGTGTCATGCAGCTGCTAACCCCTAATTTCTGTCACTCCAGATCCTAAAATTAGAACTCCAGATTATTATTAGCGCTATAGGTAGATGGCCTACAAAATGTTTATTCAGTTTCTTTCTATGCTATGTGCCCACAATGATACTGTCTGTTATAAACTGTTTTGTTGCTTGCTATGGTCAAGGTTGTACTTTTATCTCTAATTCCATGTAATGGCTTCCTAAGACTGCTACTGTATCTCTCTTGCTCAAACTTGTACTTCTGTGTGCCATCTAGATGGCCCCGGTCATGCCTGAAAGTGGTCCCTGGGACCAGTGTACTCACCTGGATATCAAATGAACAAATAAATATAATGAAAAATGTCAACATAGCATTCTTATGACCTCGCCTCATGAACAAGGGCAGAGAATATTTTCAACTCCTTCCCAAAAGGTGATTTCATGGAGGGACTGCGAAATCACCTTTTGGGATGTAAAAAAAAAAAAAAATCATTTTGGTCAGGATTTGAAAAATGGCAGCTGTCACATTTTTGAGGTGCCATAAAGATATGGCTATCTTGTAAATCTGAGGTAAAAATATTGAAAATTACCAAAGTTATGAGCCTGCATTTGCAAAATCCAATGTAGCCTCATAACTTTATTGTTTTTTAATATTTTTATACCACATTTTGAACATAACCTTCTTATGACCCCAGGTCATGAACAAGGCCAGACAAAATATTCAACTCCTGCCTGAAAGGTGATTTCGCAGAGGGATTGTGAAATCACCTTTTGGGACAGATTCGCCTAATGTCAGTGCCATTGTTTATGAGGCAGGGTCCCAAAAAAGCCATGTTGAAACTTTGGGCTAAAAATATGCAAAAATGCCCAAGTTATGCCATTAAGTTCAAAACCCCACTGAAATACAGTGAACTGCATACCTGTTTCTTCAGTTAGTGATCAGGCTTTGAAAAGTGAAGACATGTCTGTGATCCAGAGAGGATTACGGTTTGACTGAGAAGGTACAAAAAAGGGCCACTAAAACCATTAAAGGATTGAAAAACACATCTTATCAGGAAAGATTAAGGGAACTAGACATGTACACACTGGAGTACAGAAGACAGAGGGGAGATATGTGTTTAACATATAGGGTCTGGGGAAATCATGACTTATGGGAACTCTTGAGATTGCAAACCAAAGATAAGTTGTATGAGACTAGATCCCACCCCCCACAGTTGGAAGCAGATTACTGCAGATAAAACAATAAATCTAAATGGTTTAATCAGAGAATAGTTCTGGTATGGAATGCACTCCCTATTTATAGGTAGTAACACGATGGATCAGTTTAAGGCTAATCTAGACAGACACATGGGACAGGCAAAATAAAATATTTGTTAGTAGAAAAATAAAATACAGACCCTGCAAGCACCATGGACGAAAGTCTATACTATGCTCAGTAACACCTATGATACCTATGATACGGTGTTGGACCCTCAATGGGTAAGTAAGGGCTTGGGGGGTGAGGTTGGTGGGTGCTGAGTGGGAGTGTCTGGTGGGGGGTAAGGAATGGCTGCAAAAATAATTGATGAATGTTTTACTTTTTATTGGGATTGGGCACTCCCTGTGTCACTGTTACGTTTCTTGGAGGGGTGGATGCTGAGAGGGAGGGAGGCTCAGGTGGGGGGAGAAAAAAAAAGGCCAACAGGCACTGGGGGATTGGGAACCCCCAGTGTCGCTGCTATGTTTCTGGGGGGGTGCTCACAGGAAAGGTCGGGTGGTAGAAAAAAATCAGTCATGGTGGAACACGGCACAATCCGCCATGACCAAGATTTCAGCCACTTTCTACTGCGCATGTGCTAATAGTTGTGCATATGCAATACAGTTTAGTGGCCATTTTGGACATGGTAGAGTGTGTCATGTTCAGCTATGACTGCTGACAAAGAAAAATAGTTTAGTGCGACTGCCAATGGAGACAGTGAGTGGAGTGCTTCACAGACACAGAGGTGACTGTGTTGCAACTTCAACATACTGTTCGGTTGGAAGGAATGTGCTGAGTCCTTTTCTGAAAGCAAGAGGTCTGCAGGGCTCTGCCCACTGCAGCCCTAAATATGGATAACCCTGGGTGGGCAGGTGGATGGGTTTAACCTCTGCCACTGCTCGGGTGCTAAAAACCAATCAACAACAAAAGGACAAAAATATATCTATACTCCACTTCTGCTTCCCCTTGTAAAAGAAATACAAGAAATACCACTTATCTTAACACCAGGCTACTTAGTTGCTATGCACTGCTAAGGTATTCCAGTTTTGATTCTCTTCTCTCCGTATCAGGTCCCCTTGGTACCCCAGTCAAATGCTGTTAGAAAGCAAAGTTAATTAACAATAGACTCTCCTTAGAGCCCTCCGCCCTGCATTGTCAGACAGCATGGGAGACACGCACATTTATTTACATAGATGCTAAGGATGTCCTAACACTAAAAGGCAGAGTCTTTGCTGAATGTGAACAGGAGTAGTGGGAACACTCAGAATCAGATGATGAGGCATGAACTTCACTCTTGCACTGCTGTTTTACTGTACCTGATCCAAGCAATGTGTGTAAGATGGGCTATGAGTTCAGGTTTGACTTTGTTGGTTAATGTTCTTTTAAATATTACTATTACAATATTTATTATTAACGTAGCTTTCAGACTACCCTGGACTCCTGCATAATGGGACTGTAATAAATAAAAAATGTTTTGTTTACAGTACGCTTAGAACTGGTGTGTGCTAATAGAGACAGAAATGCATGAATACCCAAATTTATGCAAAATAAAACGTTGGGGATGTATGCTTTACACATATCCTGACATTCGTTTATGGTCTGTTATAATTTTAACTTCACAATCCATTCCATGTGTTAAACATGACAGGGATTCCTATTTTCTGGGAGATGATGCTGGGGTGGGGTAATGGGAAACTATGTGACTACCTTTTTATGGCTGTGGGCGGAGCCTACAACCATTTTGCTATCTGTAGCTTGAAAATGGAGTTTTGTGGAACACGTTTTGGACATTTCAATGTATCCTTCCATGTCAACTGAAATAAAAAATTCACTTCTTCCTGTTAAGAATGTTGGAGACATAACTCTAAGCTGCTTATCAGATGCCATTAGGAAATTGAAACAGCTTGTTAAATATTTGTTAAATGTTGGTTGCCTATGAAACTGGAGATTTGCACATTTAAACACTAAGCTTTTAAACAGCTTCTTGATACTAGTTTAACTTGGGAATGTATTGTCTTTCAAGAAAGATTCATACCTCATAAATGTCACCCTTTCCCCAGCAAATTGATGATTTACACTGTTTTTTTAACCTCTGGAGCCTACAGCCCTGTTGCTATCTGTAGCTGGAAAATGGAGTATCATAGAACACAAGTTTTGGACTTTTCAATGTATCCTTCCATGCCAAATGAAATAAAATATTTTCTTCTTTCTGTTAAGAATTTGGAGACATAACTCCAGGCTGCTTATCAGATGTGATTAGGAAACTGAAACAGCTTGTTAAATATTTGTTAAATATTGGTTGCCTATGACACTGGAGATTTGCACATTTAAATACCTTCTTGGTACCTAGTTTAACTTGGGAATGTATTGTCTTTCAAGAAAGATTCATACCTCATAAATGTCACCCTTTCTCCAGCAGATCTATGATTTACACTGTTTTTTTAACCTCTGCAGGTACTATTTGATTAGCAGTCTCAGACATATGCCAGGTCTTCAGTGAATGAACTGCTTAGACTAAATATGTAGCAATAAGAAGCCATTTTACTATGCTTTTTGGGCAAAAATATATTGAGCTACAGTCTCTCTCTCTTTCTCTCTCTATGACTGTCTGTCTGTCTGTCTCTCTCTCTCTGTCTCTCTCTTTCTCTCTCTCCACCATCCTCATGGCCACAACATTCAAAATAAATATTGCATTCTAACATGTTATTAAAAAAAAAAAAACTGTTTATGTCAGTGAACACAATGAAGTTCAGTTTAGAGTAGAATTCCTTTAAATATTTCTTATCTTATATTTTGTACATACACACACACACACACACACACACACACACACACACACTGCACACCATCCTCATGGCCACGATACTGCCAGGTGGCCTGGGTTCAAGACCCAGCTGAGGCACTTATTCTTTCTCACCTCTGTTTGTATGAGTTCCATAAAATATGCACATCACACTCCTGTGTGATTGTTACAAGTAAATATTTGTGTTGCCATTGGGGTTGTGCATTTGTGAAAGAGTAACGTGCTCGAGGATGGCTCAAGTTCCAGTTGTCTCAGTGGTGCAGCTGGTTAGCCAATCAGAATGGTATTCTGGGCAGCCTGGGTTCAAGTCCCAGCTGAGGCACTTATTCTTTCTCACCTCTGTTTGTATGTGTCCCATAAAATAGGCACACCAAACTCCTGTGTGACTGTTACAATAAAGAAACTGTTTGTTTATGTCAGTGACCACAGTGAAGTTTAGTTTAGAGTAGATTTCCTTTAAATATTTCTTATCCTATATTTTGTATCCTGGATAGCGCAGGGGAGATGTTACATCTCATTGTCATAGGGATCTTCATTTACACATTTCTGCACTGTATTTAATCAGGCTGTCCCAGATTAGATGCAATATCTTGTTTTCAGTGGGGTCATGATTTTCCCATTTTGATAATGTATTTTTTCAGGGTAGCTTAGTCCAGGGCCCCCATATTCAAAGGAGATGCACAGCGCATCCCGGTGGAAATGGGATATGTGCCACGTAACTCCAACAATGCACCACAGCGTGCTATTCAAAAGTGAGGGATGCACCTGCCACAAGGGAATGGGCCAGTGTGCACAAAAACAGTATGCCGTGCAAGTCAAGGGTGAGTTCCCATGCATATGCCATGCTGCGGCATACTCAGTAGGAAATTAACCCCTCACAGCCCAGAGCAGTGTGGCTCACAGCTAGGCCATGAATAGCTGGCCTAAGCTGGCCAGCCACCCACACGCAGGCTGTGGAAGTGCAACTAGGTGCACAGCAGCCTGGCAGCCCTTGTGGACTAAAGGTAACATCTCTCATCCCCGATCGATCCAACTCCATCCCTGAAGAGCTCCATAATGTAGGGCTCCCCCAGGCCCAATTGCACCAGAGGAAACCACGGTCTATATCCATAGCATAGAGGACTCCCACCCACTGCCTTGGTACAAAGACAACCCCGCTCCACCCATACCTGAGCTGTTGCGGAGACTGGCACTGCCTTCCATGCCCTGCCACAGCCAGCTGCTGACTGCACTGGACCCGGGCTGGGGATCTTCACTCCAGAATGATCCAAGCAGCTATACTATATATTGGGGCACTACCCAAGCTGTGGACCCACCAGGTATGCAGATGTGTGTACCATAAGAGGGAACTGACATACCTCCAATGCATGCCTTGTCGATGCTGTATCTTCCTGCTGTCATAAACTCTTCCCCATTCCCCTGTGTAACATGCCACCCTCTGGACTGCTGAGGTATCCTGGGTGCCATGGGCTGCGGTATCCTGCAATGGCATTTGTAGTGTATGCACCAGGCTATGGACAGTGCGTTTGTAGTTCCCCGATTGTACAAACAAATAGGTTGTCGGCTGTAACATGCCTGTTCTGTGACCTGCATGAGTGAGTACAGCATCAGCTTTCACCCACACCGAGTAGTGCAACGACACCGGGATGATGCATCCACGTGTGAGTGCCTGAGGTGTATGGCCACTGGGCATTATCATCCGCACATATCTTGTACCAATATATGACACCTTCCAGCATCCCACTGCTAGTGCTTCACCACCCGAAAATAAGATGCCATTTCTTCTGTGAACTGTTCAGGCTAAATATATAACAATCAGGAGGCATATTCTAGGAAAATACATTGTAAAAATGTGTAAAAGGAAGACCACATTGAAACTGCCTCGCAGCAGATCTGCATTGTGCAAATTCATTAGAAATAATGGGTAACAGCACCCCAAAAGCTCTCCACAGCGATATCAGCTCTGACCAGAACTTGTTAATATTGTGAGTGATGTAATCTGCTTCATGATTCACACCCCTCTCTGGGAAAGGCTCATAAAAAGAGTAAGCTTATGTTTTCAGCACATCTTACATTGCTGCTGGTAGGTTACTTCTTTCCACAGATGGATTATAAAAGTATTCAGGATGCCCCAGATGCTATGTTATAACTCTCTGTCTTTTTGAGATCTTGACTTGAAATGCATTACAACTGGTTAAATTTGCATTGCCTGTTCATTGTGCATGTGACAATCCCAGTTACCTTCACTACGTATAACATGGCAGGTTTTAATTAAGCAATAAGGCATGACAGGGTTTGTGTTATTGTGTAACACCACCACGCCTTGGGTGGTTGAAGTTTGAGGCTGCAGGTTGAGGGTGTTCAACCTGAGATGTGGTGTTATTACACAATAACACACACCGGAGTGCCTTATTGCTATTATCCAATTGCTCCTTTGTAATAAATTAAAAAAGAGAATCAAAATATGTTTAAAACATTTTTTCTACTATTTTTTTACTGGGTAGGTATACATAGCAGAAAAATAGTGCTACTGTATTGTACACTATAGCCCAGTAGGGGGTTCTACTGCTAACTCAGTGGGCTTCTACACTCTCCCCCAACTTGTATTTGTTTGGTAATGTTTTCTGGTCTTGCTGCCTGCCCTGAGACCCATTGAGCATAACAGTTCCTTTTTTCTCTCCCTCTCTCTCTCTTCTGAAAACTGCTTCGAGAGTAAACTTGGAAGCAGTGAATGAACCCAACTAGTGCCTTCCAGTTTCTTGCTCTGCTTCAGTATGTGGATATCGATTGGAACATCCCAGTGAGTTACCAATCTGTTTTACTTTGGCAAACCACTTTTAGTCAACCGGCACTGCAAGTGGCTTTAGGGTGAAACGTCTGGCTGTTTAAAAAGGCATAGCCAATAAATACTTTTTTTGTGGATAATGGCTGAGTGCCAAGGAATTAGTGCATATGTGTTAATGCAGGGAGCCAGCTACACCAAAGCCTGTCACACACAGTGGCTGTTTCTTGAATAAAATTGAACCTGACTGTATCTATTTAAGTTGCCTGAAAGAGCAAGGGAGGGAATGTGCGTCTGCATGTGTGGGGTGGGGCGGGCATTGCAGCCATGATGGTATTGGTCAATGTGGCTATTGGGCAGTGGGCAGTTATTCCTGGGCATCAGATTACGTTGAGCAGGCAGAGGGATTTCATTTGGTGTTATGTGGTCACCTGTGTGCTTGGACTTCATGCATTGATGTTACTGTGTAATAACATCACTGTTCCAGGCACCCACTGACCAATCAGAGGTCAGGAAATTTCTTTGCCATTGTATAATGTACATTTATTGGCATCTAACTAGTTTCTACCTGTACCCCTCCCAAGATTGGGGGCTTACCTTTGGTGCCTCTGCCCTCTTCCCATTTTCCACTGCCACCTGACCCAAGTCCTTGTTGCCCCAGAAGCCTCTGTCTGGTCCCAGAAATGTTTTCTTGTAAAAGAGGTGCTGGGGGAGCAAAGTCACTTGACTGCAATGCAGCCACACCATGAATGTGAAAGCTGGTGGCTCACGCATGCGCAGAAGTGCAAATTAGTTTTAGAGCCACTATTGTGGCAGATCAAAGGCTCCCTCTATACTCCTGGACCCCTGGATCAGCTAACCAAGGTCTGGTGACACGAGGGAGGTACAGATAGGGTTCTAAACTTTTATTTTTGAAAAGCACCAATAAGCGCATGCAAGTTAACGGCAGTCAAGGCTGCCTTATGAATATTTATGAGCTCTGCCTGCTTTCCTGGGGGAATAGTGCTTCATTGTCAGTGACTTGCAGGGGAAGCCACTGCACTGTTTCACTCTGCAAGCAAATACAAGGGCAGAGGGGCTGCTACATTATTGTCGGGGCAAAAAAAAAAAAAAATGGTGTGGCTGCAAAAAAAAACTGTTAATGTTGTGACTTCATGTAAACTGTTATATTAGCAGCCACCTTTGACTTGCAGGCAGCCAATCAGGAAACAAGGAGCTTAGGACCTGTAACCAAGGGACTTATGGGAAAAAGGCAAGGACAGTTCTTGGTGCCAGAACAGTCAGCCAATCGGGCATCGAGGGAGCTCAAGGAACTGTGATTTTCTGACGGACAGCGTGCTCTGACCAGTCAAGAGCTGTCCTGAGTTCCTGAAGTCCGGAGGACTGCGACTGTTCAGTTCAGTTTGGTGGGACCCCCTCCTGACAGAGCAGCCTCCAGCCCCTTGCTCCAAGATGTTGCTGCTGAGGAGAACAATGCCAGCCTGAGGGCTTGCATAAGCACTAGCCCAGGAGGTGTGTGTGTTGCCTTGCAATGCTTGGAAGGATCTGTTGCACTTTAAAGTGTGATTTGCTGTTCAGAAACAAGACATGTTATCTGAGAGGTTCCCAAGGGAGAGAAAGCCTTTCTGCATCTTCGAGTGAAGAAGGAAACCTGCCTGCACAGCCACTAGCCCAGGAGGTGCTCTGAATTGCTTTGTTATTGCCTTCCTATGAATGGAGGAAGTTGTGACCATTGTTTTGCTATCAGTGTCAAGGTCATCTTCCTGGATTTTCCTGAGAAAAGGAACATTTGTCTGTGATACCTGTGAGAAGTTTGGAGGCCAACTTGGGTGTCTGCGCAGCCAAATAGCTGAGGGAAGCCTGCCTGATGCTTCTAGTAGTTGGAAGTTAAAGTGTATGGACTAGTTTCTGTCCACTTTGGAAGACTCGCCATAATCTCCCCTTGTCTTCTCTGCACCCAGGACATGTCCAGTGGCTGGAGGGAGGCATGAGAAGGTTCATATTTCTGTCCACTTTTGGAGACTTACCATAATCTCCGTTGTCTTTTGCCAAGTGAAGTGATGAGATTTGCTCTTCTGTCCAAGTCTGCACCTGCAAAGTGAGAAGATTAATTCTTCTGTTGTGTCTGAGCTTTTGAAATGAGAAGATTCATTCTTCCTTGCAAGTCTGAGGGTAAAGTATGAAGATGTGTCCCATCTTCTACATCATATCTGGATTTGAAATGCCCGAGTCTAAGAGACTGTTTTCCACTAACCTCTGGTGGGAAACCTAGAGACTGTGTCCTGTTTGCAAGACAGCCACTACTGCAAGCTGTCAGTGTGGCTGAAGACCTTTACAGCCGGATGTTCCTGAATACTTGAAAGAGAGTGACTGTTGTCCGAGGTTATGACAGAGTTGAGTAAGACCCTGTCCCATTTGCTATGCAGAAAGAGTTTAAACGTGGGGGTCTGTTCTATCCTCTCCTTTTCTGTCTCTTGTGTGTGGTTGTGCAACCAAATTTTCTTGTGAGACCTAGGAACTGATCACTCTGATGGTTTCGCAATTCTCCGCCTCTCGCTATCTCTCTGCCTTCCCTTGCTATTTCTGTCTTTTCTCCCCCCCCCTCTTGCATATCTGCAGGTATAAAAGTATATGTGAGTCTTTTTGTGGAAATGTCACTGATCTTGGGATCCCTTTGTTTAAAACTATATATAGTTAAACTGTTGAAATGACTGCAAAAACTGGAATTCAATGGGTTAACCTGAGATGCTGGTTTGAAAAATATTTCCAGAGCTGCCAACAAGAGGTCAGTTCTGGGTCACAATGTACTGTTTTGCTGCACCTGCAAGAACATTGGAAACTTACAAGAACATTGTGTGAGAAGCATGGTGTTTTCTTAATGAGTTTCCCAGGCACAGACCTTTAAAAAGAGCTGCAATGTTTTGCAAGAGGGAGAGACGGAGACTAAGAGACTGAGACTGGAAATTAAGAAAAACTCAGAAGGACTCTGCATTCTATGTTTGTACTGCCATTGTAAATAATTTTACGAAACAATTTTTAATTTTTTATTTTGCTGTTATTAATAGTAAAACACTATTAGTGAATTTTGAAACTGCTCCTGGTTTTCCTATGCTTCCTGACTTGTGCCTCAATGACAGAGGTCAATCTGCCTGGTAGCACTGCTAGGCACTGCCATTGCATCTCCCCCTGAGGGTCATGCCTAGACATGGGGGTTGAGGCGTGCTGGCCCAGGTCCCTGGTGCTGGCCTGCTCCAGTTTGTGACTTCACCATTAAGAGGATAACAAGCGCCAGAGAAGCAGAGAGAGGTTCCAGCCTGCTAAAGTTGCATGAGCCTGCTGCTGAGGAGGCCCAAGTTGCAAGAGATGCAGATAAAAAGTCCAAGCTGCAAGAGATGCAGATGAAAGGTCCAAGCTACAATGTGTCTGCTGAGCATTTCAGCCTTTCAAGTGTCCAGGTAATTCCAGCTACCCCAGATCTACAGTCTGAAAGTCATCAGCTGTATAAGCAAGAGACTACTGTAAAACCGTGAGTAACTCAGGCCTTGCCCTGTATCTGGGGAACTGTAAACAGTGGCCATCAATTGTTTGCCAAGTTTCAGTAGCCAAATAGTATTGATGCCAAGGTTCTGAGTTTAGCTGCCTAGCTAAAGTATCAAGTGTCATCAAGTAGCTATTGTAACTATGGGAAAGGTTTGAATCTAGTTGTTATGTTTGCTTGCATACATGTGCAAGAAACATAGTGCCGCCATATGAGTTTTTGTAGGTGTGCCTCCCCCACTTCCAATGCTCTGCTCCTTTTTGCAGGCATGGCTGCCCCACACCAATGAATATCTGAGCTGTCTATGACAGCCGTTCACCACACCAAATTTTAAACATGGGGTTCTTGGGGCCCCACCTCATGACCTCAGTCACTAACATTTTGTTATTTGGTCCCGAAAGATGATTTTCTGGTCACTGCGCGGAACCACTTTTTGGGACAGAGTAACAAAACAACAGTGTCACAATTCATGAGGTAGGCCCCCAAAACCCTATGTTCAAAATTTGGTGAAAATTCCCAAAATGACTGTTTTATTGAGCATGTATTGCGTAGTTCTGATGCATTACAATTCTCAAGAATTTGAAAAAATTTCAGTCCAGATTTTCAGCATTGCCATTTTACCAGACCTCCTTATGAGCAGTACAGCTGTCATTTTTCATATCTTGCCCAAAATGTGTTTTCACGCATGTAGTGCCCAGTGGCGCAGTTGATGTGCAAAATCAATGTTAGGGACAGATTATGAAAATCACAGTGTCACTGTTCATGAACAGAGATCTTAAAATGGCTATGTTGAAAATTAGATGACAGAAGCCCATAAAATGACTGTGTTATGAGCGTGCATTGTGCAGTTTCCACGCACCCTAGTAAGTTCACAAATTTGTACTATTTTCAGTCCAGATTTTCAACACTGGCATTTTTCCACACCTCCTTATAAACAGTACAATTGTAATTTTTCACACCCTGGCTGAAATGTGTTTTCACACTTCCGGCGCAGAAATGAGTGGTCACTGTGGGAAGTCAGTGTTTGAGACAGATTAAGAAAATCACAGTGACACTGTTCATGAGCGGAGGTCCCAAAATGCCTGTGTTGGCAATCTGCTGTAAAATATTCCCAAACTTGCGTCTTGCTTACTGGTCTCACTTATTCCACTGTGTTTGGTCTCTTGACTGTCTTACAGCTCTAGCCTCACTGTTACAATACTACACCCTCAATGGGGTCAACAATGTTATCCCTGATTAAGTTATATCTCTGTGATCTCCTGTAGTACTGTACTCACCTTGTATCTTGGAAAACCGCACTTTGTGAACTGTATGTAAGTACCTGTTTGCAAACTGTACTTTCCTGGGTCGTGCTTGAAAATAGGCAGAATTGTTACCTAATGCACTTACCCGGTTACCAAAAGCTAATAAATAAATAATAAATAAATTATGGGTGTGCTTTGCGCAGTTTTTACGCACGCTCGTGACTTCAGTTTTTTATATTTTCACTTCAGATTTTTAACATTGCCATTTTTTCCACCTCCCCATGAACAGTACAGTTGTCATTTTTCCCATCCTGTTTGAACTGTGTTTTTGCACCTGTGGTGCCAAATGGCGTAGTCACTGTGCAAAATCAGCTTTCGGCTAACAAACTGATATTGCCACTGTTCATAAGGTGGGGGTCATCAAAAACCCATGCTGAAAATTTGGAGTGAAAATACCAATGAACGCCTGGGGTGATAGGGTTTCTGACCATAATGCCCCACCCTGTAGAGACTGACAGGCATCAGGGGTGTGACTTGGGATTGCCACCTGTAATGCTCATGCCATTCCACCCCCACCCACACCCTGCAGCCAGTGACAGGCATCGAGGTGTGCCTTGGACTCTTCGGACCCAAAGTTCACCCCATTCTCCTATACTGCACCCATCTCACCATATTTCCTTATGGAATGGGGTGAGCATAAGGCCCAAAGACCCCAAGGCACACCGTGACACTTGTCGGAGTCTGCAGGGTAGGGTGTGGTGAAATGGCGTGGCCGTTATGCCTAATGACCCAAAGGCACACCCCAATGCCTGTCACTCTCTGCAGGGTGGTGGTGGGGTTGGCGTTAGTTCAATACTTCACTGCCATTCCTATTATGCATCTCTCTAACCTCTACACTACCAATGCCAGTGCCTGCAAGCAAACATTCGGCATTGACAAATGCTTGTTTTAAATGCACTGACACCGGCCAACCAGCTGCAACACATCAGGCCTGCACCGCATCAACGGCTGGGTACCCAGGGATAGAGTGTTGGGGCTCTTATTGACTGGGTAACTGGTACCAGTTGAGGTGTGATCATTGGGCCAAAACAGCTAGTTAGATAGAAAGTTATAATTTGAATTATGTGCTGGTGGGAGATGGGCACTGTGATTGTCTGGTTTACAAACAAAGTGAATATTGATGTTTACCAAATGCAAATGTACAAAATGCTATTTAACCTTTACATCCATTTTCACTTTTCCTAGCCACACCCCTTGTAAATAAATTGTTGGTTAACCTTGTCACTAAAGTCTTGTGAGCATAATATTAGCTTAAGTCAATAATTTCAAAGGGTTATGGTTTATGGTAATCCATGTGTGGGGTGACTGTAAGGGGAAGTGGGTAGGTACAGCATCACAGGGGGTTGTACTGCTAAATATCTGACCCACTTGTTTTTTAACTCTGGGTGGAAGCACCATGCTATTTATTGTTACCTTGGGAAAGAACTTGTTTTTCCACCAGGAATAGGACTCAGGACCCTCAACCTTGATTGGGTCCAAAAGACAGGAGTAGTAGCCCGTTGGTACACAGCGCCACGGTTTACTTACCTATTACGGCCAGTCCAACTGAAGGGTTGCATATTATTCTTATACAACACAATTGTTAAAGCAACCGGCTTGACTGTTACAAACTGCAGTTTTAAAACTCCTATGTTGGGGCTGGGTTACCCTCATTGAAGTAATGAAGAATCAACTGCCTGTTTTATTATAACTGCACAATGTACTTGTACCGTGAGGCTGATCTTCTGGAATATTGTGGTTTATCCAGTATAAACGCAATAAAAACAAATTAAAAAAATACACAGTACAAGATAAATTTTCTCCTTCGGAGGGCAACAATGGGTAAACAAAGAAATGCTACTACATTTTTTAAAAATAGAAAGATCAAAACTTTAGTTCAATTCATGGAAGAGCAACAGAGCTGGATATACAGGGCTTGATCCTCAAAGCCCCTGGCACAGCACAAGGGGCGTGCACCACAAAGAATGGCGCAAAGTGCCCCCTGCGTCAAACGATGTGCTGGGAGTGATTCTCAGTGGTAACCTGCATCAACCACAGGCTGCCTGCCCCAAACGGGGCTTGCGACACCCGTGAGCCCAAAAATGGGCTGTGACATGGTGCTAGGGGGCATGTGGCAGACAACTTCGCAACATCTCTAATTCAGCTTCAGATTAATGCAGTGTGATCTAACATACCGTGTAACTCAATTGTTTCAATTCTGCCTATAGTTCTAATCTAAATGCTTACATAGACAATATGGGAACGATTTTATAAGGTTGATACAGGACTTGTGTTAAGCCCTGCGGCAACCTGCAGTGTTTGCTGGAGCTGTGCCAAACAGTTTGTCACAACCTGCGCCAAATTGTAGTACATTTGGCATAGTTGCGACATTTTACTCAATTTACCGCAGCTTGCGCCAAAGCTTTTGTGCAAGTCCTGTAAAATGTGTCCCTCACGAATGCAGAGTTAGACCGGGTGAGCTGGTATAACTCCCTGAATTCGGTGCAAGGGATTTATGGTGGGACTTTTGTGTTAGGCGGCTTACAATATTGCGTTTGCGGAAATGTTAGACCCACGTCACCACTTGCGTCACACTCTCTGCTGCAAGACCTTTGCAGCAATCTAAACACTTTTTTTTTTCTGTCTAGTGTTTATCCACCCAGCAGGTGGCTGCTCGTGTCGGCTATCCAACGCTAGATTTCTGCGGTCATTCGGGTACCCTCTCCTCTACCCGGTGGAACCACTGGAGCTGGTGTGAGGGGCTTCATCCAGTTGCAGCCCCCTGTTTTTCTTCCCCTTGTTCCTGGGCCCCAGAATGTGGATGCGCATGCGGAGACACAGGCAGCGCCAGCTCTGCCGTGACAACCCTTCCACCCTCCTGCTCAATGCCAGGTCCCCCTGTGGCATGGCACTACCACCTAGCCTCCACTGGGTGGCAGCCAAGCACTGGGAAAACCCCACATCCCTTCCCAGAGATTAGAGCTGCCTGCTGGTCAGTTGATCTGTCTCTTGTCCTCCCTCCCCAAGCCTACCCCTGGCAGCCTGAGCTTGCTCCTGAACCTGGGTTGCTGGTGTGGTGCGATGTATGGTGTTCAGCACCTCAACCCTCAAAACCACCAGGCCAGCCTTTCAATCTAAACACTTTTTAAAATCAGGCCCTGTGAGTTGGAACCAAAGCCACTGTGTGTTTTAAATGTACTATAGACTGCACTGTGTCTCGCTACTGTCACGTATTTGTGTCTGCAACTAACTCCATGTCGCCCCTAAAAAGGGATCTTCAGGTCTCAGTGGGCCTACCTGGTTAACAAAAATTGAAATAAATAAATATATAAATTGTTTTGTTTTTTTCTTCACCACTTCACCAACTGGTCTGGTCCTCCATTGCCATCACCTACCTTCTCTGGGGCTTACCTCTCTCTTTCTCTCTCTCCAGAAAGTCCTCCATGGACTGCTTCCCATGGCAGGAACATCTGGGCTGACCAGGCACCTCTAGAGCACAATCCAGATTCTGGATGTATAGCTCAGTGGGTGGTGCATGGCTGTTGGAGGATCAGATCGTCGTCCTGCTTGAGCGAGTGCTTTCCGCTGGTTTTCTCCCCAGGACTGTCAATTGTGCAGTGACACACCTCGCATGTTTGCAGAGACATTCACATGCGTAGCAGTGACCGACAGCAAGATATTCATAGGTTGACACTTCCTCTGTGCTACATATAGTGGAATGATCTGTTCCCCCTTCCTGAAAGAAGAGTGAAGTCTGTGGAACGCTATATCCTCTCTCCCCCAGCCAGCCCATTTGACCCGAGTCTGCTCCTGAAATAGCAGTTACATAAGAACTTACCGTAACAGTAGATCTTCAAGAGAGGTTCCTGCAGTAGGTCTTCACATATAGGACTGTGCCCCCTGGCATCAGGACCGAATGGCAAACTTATAGATAGCAATCATCAGTGGTGACCGCCTCCTGACATCAGGTGACATGATGTCAGCCCGACCATAAAAGGGGCCGTCCCGCGCCCGGTCTCCAGTTCTTTTCCAACGGAGACCTATAGAAAGGTATAAGGATAAGAAAGGAGTAGAAACTCCTCAGGCCCTACTTCCACTCTAGCCCCAAGGGATTAGATGGGATGGAAAATAAGGATAAAATCTCCAGAAACTGGGGGATGGAGGGTGGGAAACTAGACCTACAGCAGGAACCTCTCTCAAAGATCTACTGTTATGGTAAGTTCTTACATAACTGTTATATCTTACTTCGAGAAGGTTCCTACAGTAGGTCTTCACATATAGGACTGAATACCAAGCAGACCCCAAATAAATCATAACACAAGTGCATCTGGGAGGAGAAGAAGTTGCCATAGGAAGTTATGACAAGAGGCTTTGTAAAACTGCGAGACCAAAGCCAGTTCTGAGCTGAGAGGCAATGTCCAGACTGCAATGCTTAGTGAAGGTGTGATCTGATGATCACGTGGCTGCTGCACATATCTCTGCCGTGGACACATTCCTGAAAAAGGCAGTAGCGGTCGCCACACTGCGGGTGGAGTGCCTTTTAACTGCCCCCGGAAGCGACTTCCCATATTTTGAATATGTAAAATGGATGCAGTTAGCGAGCCATTGAGAGATGGTTTGCTTGGATATGGCCTTACCCTGGCATTGTGGGGCAAAGGCTACAAATAATTGAGAAGATTTACGAACCTCCTTGATCAAGTTCGTGTAGTACCTCAGGATCCGGTGCACATTAAGGGTGTGCAAAAGATATTCCCCCCTGTTGGAATGCTGGGGATAGTACACTGGTAATTCCATGCTCTGATTTAGGGTGGTTTTGGAAACCACTTTTGGTAGGAAAGAAGGGTTAGTACAAAGGACTACCCTGTGCTTATGAAAGATTAGATAGGGTTGCTTACAAATGAAGGCCTGTAACTCGGAGACCCTCCTGGATGAAGTAACTGTGACTAAAAATTGAGTCTTCCAGGAGTGGAAGCGTAATTTGCAAGAAGAAGATGATTCGAACAGGGGTAAGGTCAGCTTTTCGAGCATGAAATTCTGGTCCTGAGGGGGACAAGAATTCCGGATCAGAGGTTTCAAATGAAGGATGCCTTTCAGAAAGGTTTTCGCAACCTCCAGCTGAGCCAAGGTTTTGCCCTCCACCGGGAGGTGGTAGGCCGACACAGCAGAGAGGTAGATCTTAATGGAGGAGTAGCTAAGGCCCGTCTCTGACAAATGTGCGCGGTACTCTAATACCTGTGAATCCGAGCATGAAAATGGGCCCCAGCGTCTTGCTTGGGCCAAAATTGTGAATCTTTTCCACTTCATGGCGTAAGTGGACCTAGTGGAGGGTTTTCTAGCCTCCACTAGAATCTGCGCAACCTGCAAAGATACCCCATAACTAAAGCTACCAACTTTCTGAGGCCTAAAACTGGGACAGTCCATTATGACCATGGACTCCCCCCCACCACTGTGTCACTCGCAAGGGCACCACCGCAGACAACGCTGCACACAATTAAATTGTGCTGCTTGCTCTGGCCATGCCGCAACACAGTAATATCAGTAGCAAACATCCAGATTAAAACATTACATCATTCTGCTGCAGCAAGTTCTAAATCACAATGTACAGAAAGTTCATTAGAAGCAAACCTGCGTTAAATTGTGATCAGACATTCGAGCTGCATGTATTACTCCTCCTGGCAGTCCCATCTAACTCACTTATATTCACCAAATTTGCTGAGCAAACTTCACTTCAGTGACTCCCACCACCATACCAGATTGTTTTCACACACTTCCCTACAGTTGATTAGGTCTGGGTGCCTTAGTTCACTGCTGCCGGTCTCTTTTCTGTCTGAAGTCCCTCTCAGCTGCTGGCAGGTAGATGTCCACATGCGCTTGTTTGCACTACTACCCAGTCTAATATAACAGGAAGGAACATGCTTTACTGTGCTCCCACTGACATGCAACACAGGCACTGTGGTTGAAGTTGCAAACTGCTGTCCAGCCCGAGCAGCGCCACAGTGGTGCTGAAATAACTGTCACTCACGGATTAGCAGTCAGCAAAAAAAAGGGACAAAACTGGGACAAGTAAGCAAAAACCAGCATAAAAGTGACATTTTGCAAAACTTGTGGGGACACTGGGACATGCTGCCTAAAATAGGGACTGTCCTTGGAAAATAGGAACTGTTGGTAGCTTTGCCCATAACGAGAAATTGCTATGTCCACAGGTGCCACGCATGAAGATGGCGAGACTGAAGGCTCGGATGCACCAGGGTGCCCTGCTCCTGTGTCAGAAGGTCGTGGGAAATGGGCAAGAGAACTGGAGGTTCCAATGCCAATTGTTGTAACAGAGGATACCAAATTTGGTGCGGCCAAAGTGGAGCAATAAGCATGGCATGAGCTCCCTCCTGCTGGAGTTTCACTAGGACCATCTAAATGAGAGGAAAGGGAGAAAAGATGTAAAGAAACCTCCCTGTCCAAGAAAGAGACAGTGTGTCTCACCAAAAAGTACCATGCCCGGAAACAAGTGAGCAAAAGACAGGTAGTTTTGCATTGCAAGGGGAGGCGAACAGAACTATTTCTGGTTGACCCCAGTGAAGAAAAAGTTCTTCGACCACCTCTGACTTTAGTTCCCACTTGTGGGCCCTGGCCACTGATCGACAGACTGCCCGCCAGGATGTTGCTTATGCCTGGAATGTGGACTGCAGTCAAGTAAAGGCTGTGCTGCATCGCCCAGTACCAGACCCTCATTGCTTCCCTGCAAAGAGGATAGGATCGGATTCCTCCCTGTTTGTTGATGTACCAGACTGTGGACATGTTGTCTGTCTGGACTAAGAGTTATCCCAGAACCAGGAGAGACTGGAATGCCTGGAGTGCATATAAGACCGCTCTGGTCTCCAGAACATTGTTGTGAAGCATGAGCTCCTGGTCGGACCAAGACCCCTGTGTCTTGTGGGTCCCTAGATGGGCTCCCCAGCCCAGGTCTGAGGTGTCCGTGGTAAGGGTTTGGGATGGAACTGACGGATGACAAGGCATTCCCTTTGATAGATTTGAGAGATCCTGCCACCAGCAAAGATCTCTCTGCAGACTGTTGGAGATCATGACCTTTTGGTTCATGTCATCCATTCTCTGGTCCCATTGGACTTGAAGAGACCATTGGGCGACCATCATATGAAGCCTGGCCATGGGAACTATCGATATGGTGGCTGCCATTAGTCCCAAAAGATGGAGCACTGAGTGTGCTGGGATCCATCGGCCCTGGGTCACTAGAGTGGCCTGAGACGCCAAGGTCTCAGCCCGATCTGATGGCAGAAAAGCCTTGCCCTGAACTGTGTCTAGTACAGCGCCAATGAACTGGAGCCTCTGGGATGGTATTAGCTGGGACTTGGAGAAATTGACCGTGATGCCTAGAAAACAGAACAAGTTCAGAGTGAAAGAGAGAGAGAGACTCTTTCAGGCTGGAAGGAAAGGGTGCCGTGAGGAGCCAATCATCCAGGTATGGGAACACATAAATGCCCTGATGGTGTAAGAACACCGCCACTACCGCTAAGCATTTCATGAACACTCTGGGGACTGAAGAGAGGCCAAAAGGGAATGCTCAGAACTGGAAATGGTTCTCCATGAAGACAAGCCAGAGAACGCGGCGGTGGGACGGGAGGATAGGAATATGCAGGTAAGCATCCTGCATGTCCAGGGAGCACAGCCACGAGTTCGGGTGGAGCAGGGGGAAGAGCCCCTGAAGTGTCAGCATATGAAACTTCTTGTACTCGTTGAAGATGTTTAGTGTGCTGAGGTCCAGGATCAGTCTCAGGTCACCCATTTTCTTCGGCACTGGGAAGAAGTGGGAGTAAAATCCCCTTCCTATTTGCCTTGTTGGGACGGGCTCTATGGACTTCTTTCGAATAAGAGCCTGTATTTCCTGAGAGATAATAGGGACCTGATCCCAAGGATAGAAGGACCATCCTGGTGGTAGAGGCATTGGAAACTCACTGAATTCTATGGAGTGACCCCGCTGAATGATCTGAAGCACCCAAGCATCTGCGATGACAAACCTCCAACCGTCTAGGTGGAGGCCGAACCTCCCTCCGACCAGTTCCTCCTGTATTACTGGAGGGAGTGGAAAGACGGGAAAGGAGTCAAGACACCGAGGGGAGGAGAGGGGAGCTTTGGCCCCAGGGACTTGTTTGGGGAACTTTGCCTGTGGGGTTTGGGCTCCAGAGTCAGGGGAGCATCTTTTTGTTTGAGGCTTTGCCTGGGATTTGTTCCACCTTCTTTGGCAGTGAAAAGGCTGCTTTTTCTGGCCCGTCCTGTACATGGAACGGACATCCCGCAAGGAATGACCACTCTCCTGCAGCCCTGTAACAATATCTTTGGCAAAATTGCCAAAGAGGACGGAACCCCTAAAAGGGGCATCCAAGAGGGAGGACTGTACGTCCTGCACCAATACCGCTATCCTAAGCCAGGAGAGGCGGCGGAGACAGATCCCCATGGCTGCTGCTCGAACCACTGAGTACACCGAGTTGTACGTTGCCCAGAGTGCGTGATGACAGGAGGACTTACCCATCCTGACCTTATCCAGGAATTTCTTCTGGAGGTTTTCATCTTGAACCTTGAGAAGGTCCCTTTCCAGTTCTGCCATAGAAGCTTTTTGGAAAGCCACCATGTGCGATACATAGTTTAAATAACATATAGCACATGAGGAGGAGGAAGAGAGTTTACACCTGAATTGGTCTAGCTGACATGAGTCCTTGTCCAGGGGGGATGAACTCAGGTGCTTTAGCTGGGCTGACCGGTCATGAGTGGCAGTGATGACCATCAAGTCAGCTTTAGAGTGGGTAGGAAGGTGTTGAATCCCTTCCAGGGGATAATGAGTGCGGTCTGCTTTGTGGGAGACCACTGGAATGGAGGACAGTTGCTGCCATATTGTTGTTACCAAGTCCTCATGGGGTCCCATCCAAGGAGGAATGGGGATAGGATTCGATGTGGCCAAGTCAAGGTGCTCCGCAAGGCATTTGCGTTGCGGATCTACCTCTTTGAAGACCAGCCCCCAGCTGCTTGAATGGATCGTAAAAGGTCTCCGAAGGAGGGATCCTCAGGAGGAGACTTGGGTGACTCCTTTGGAGGAACTTCCATGGGAGATCTAGGGTCCGACGGTTCATAGTTGGAGTCTGAGTCGGAGGGTTCGGAGTCACTGGGGTTGGAAGGATCTGCACCGGTGGCTTTGACAGTTAAAGAACCTGATGCTCTACCTTGAGAAGTAGGAGGAGGTTGAGCTTTTGGTGGAGGAGTGTCTCCTGCAGACTGCTTTAACTCTGACAAGAGTTGGGCTCTAACGCCCTGCCACCAACAGGGTTCCGACTCGTTGTCCGGCATCCTAGGTGGCAGAGGAGGAGGGTGGAAGGAAGGGTAACTTGGGTACAGCGATAATGCCATGAAGGGTAGTTAAAACCTGAGGGTAAAATGAGTACCCCGAGTAACCTGGCAGCGGGTATCCTGGAGTAGGGTACCCTGTCGGGTATCCCGGTGTCGGTGGCACAAAGCCCTGCATCGGAAGGTGAGGAGTCGATGGAGGGCCGCCCAAAGGTGGATTGGTGGACACAAAGCCTGGGAACCCACCAGAGGAAATGTTTCCTGCTTGGGGTGGTGCCATGGCACCAGAAGAAAGCGTGGGATCCGAGGTAGCTCCCAAAGGACTCTGAGGGGGAAGCTCCTTGGTCGGAACCCTAGCTGTCGAAGGACTTCTGTCCAGGGATGGTGGAAGGCCTGGCAAGGGGGGAAGGTCACGAGGATCCCCGATGGCAGATTGGAATGCGATCCTGCTAAACTAAATGGCAGAGGATTGGGTAGTGAGTCCCTTCGGTGGATAACCCGATGGGACGAGGATTCACTCAGCCTCTCACTCTGTCCAATGTTGGGGGCCAAGTTGGAGCCCGATGGGAGAGTGGATGGATCCGGGAAGGCGATGGAGGAGCCACCGTCCGACTTATTGGACCGAGCCGGGCTCGCGACGGTCAGGAGACTGTCGTGAGACTTATCAGCTAGGGCCATGCGCCCTTTGATGGAGTCGAGGGGTGTCTTATTGGCCGTGTGAGGCAAGGAAACTACTATCTCTAAAGAGGCTACCCCCAGCTGCCCGCTCACCTCGGCAGGAGGGGGAGAGGGTGCCCAGCTGTTACAGTGTGGGTTCTACAGATGGACACAACTCAAGAATAAGGTGCAACCGACGTTGTCCAGTGGGATGTTTATTAAAGTCATAAACTCCTTTTCTTGCACCCTTTTCAATTAACAGCTTTTTCAAATGAAATAACAAGAAAAAATTAACTTTGATAACAGAAAATAATGTCAACAGTCCTCCAGCAGGGACCTTCTCTCTTGACTGATCAGCAACTACTGACCCCCTATCTCCTGAGGCCTGTTCAGATAGTGCTTTTATTCCCTCCCACCTGATCAGGTGATACAGCATCATCAAAAGAAAAATAACTCTTTTAATAGTGTTTAAAACAATATTATACATATTTTAGATTGCTATATTCACACTAAGCGACCTATTAGCATATTTGACCTGAAATAATGAATTGTGCAAAGGTTTTTCTATCCCAAAGCACATTCCCTTGTGTTTGAGTGACAGGTCCATAATTATAAAAATAGCCCACAAGGGGCTGCTGATTGACTATAGTCCAAGCCAGAATGCAGCAAACTCTCACCACAAACAGACCTCGGGGCTTTGAGAAGAGCTCTGCTTCACTTAAAGCTACTCACTCAAGGTATTTGTTTTAAGGGACTGATATTTTTATTCCTTTAGACAATAATAGTTTTTAAACCTGTGGTAAAATCCAAATGCAGGACATTAATATTATCTAGCTTGGTGTAGAACACCAACTCCCAGTTACATAGATACATAGATACATAGACAATGTTGGCAGATAAGGGCCTATGGCCCACCCAGTCTGCCCATTTGAGCTTGTAAGTTCAGTTTGTTTTCCTAGAAGTCTGTTTCCCTACCCCTGACCTCTAGAATTCCTTTATGTCTATCCATGCATTCTTAAATCCGTGATTGTTTCAGCCCCACCACTTCCTCTGGCAGGTGTTCCACTTGTCCACCACCCGCTCTGTGAAGAAATTCTTTCTCATGTTTCCTCTGAATCGTCCTCCTCCAACTCCATCCCATGCCCTCTAGTCCTGGAACATCTTTTTTGCTTAAAAATAGTGTTTTCCTGCACCCTGTTCCTCCCTATAAGATACTTGTATGTCTCTATCATATTCCCTCTCTCCCTCCTCTCCTCCAGGGAGTACATGTTCAGTTCCTTCAACCTGTCTTCATAGGACTTGTGATGCAATCCATGCACCATCTTTGTTGCCCTCCTCTGAACCTTTTCTACCCTGTCTATGTCCTTACGTAGGTATGGTCTCCAGAACGGTACACTGTACTCCAGGTGGGGCCTCACTAGTGTCTTGTATAGCGGAATTATGACCTCCCTTTTCCTGCTGGTGATGCAGTTAGACAGACCCTTTTATTTTATGTGTTTCTTCTTTTCTTTAGTTGTGGCAGATACAAACAGCAAAACCTTATTTGGACCTGCCTAAATGTTCTTGGCTACAGCCAGCCTGAATTATATTAGACTCAGACTCAGACTGCAGAACACCAAACAAAAACCCTCTTAATAGAGGTTTGCTAATAGGGCTTCAGATTTTTCAGCTTTTGGACACTTTTATTAGTTCAACACTACTGGCAGGGAACAACCAACGGTTTGCAATGTTAAGCCGTCAGCTGAATTTTCCAGCTGTCGGCTTTATTTTCTCCCCAGCAGCAGAACAAACTTAGACAGCTGTAACTCTCTTTTTGAATAAATTGGCATTGCGCTTTTCTTGGGGAAACATTCCCTAGGGGAGCCTAAATGTGGCTCAAGTCCTTTACATTTAAAACAAATAAGCCCTTAAAAGCTACACAAAGCGATACACCGATTGCGCAGCCCTAAATGATAAATGCAATTGCCCAATGCGACATAGCGCTAACTCTATGTACCAGGAACAAACATTTCAAACAAAGCACAAGAGATACTTCTATGTCTGTTCAAAGGGTTGCTTGCTGCTTAGGCAAGGGGGAAGGGGCTGGGTTACAAGAATGGAATATGAACAAAAATACTTAAGAACAACAGGTAACCCAGTCTGTAATATAGGTACCATTTATATACTGGGTAACTCTACTGCAAAATGCCTCTCTTTATTTCAGAAGCCCTTCAATTTGTTATCCTTTGTTCAGAGGTACCTATTTACCTTACACAAACCTTGCTCTACTCTTAAACAGTATTAGATGCAAAAACAATATCGTAGCAGACATTCTTGTCATCCTTCCTGTTTACCTGCAAGGCTTTTGCCAATACCACCATCAAATTACCTTATCCCAATGTATCAAACTGGAAAAATAGAGGAAAATAAGAAAAGGGGAACACTTTTTTTTTTGGGGTATGTGTGGCTCACTCCCAGAATGCCACTACCCTAAACCAAAACCTGACCGATGACCTTAACAGGGTATTGTCATGGGTTACTAGTCACAAGCTGGTCCTGAACCTGAAAAAGACACAGGCTATGCTCTTTGGCTCAATGGCTAAAATCAAAGCCTCATCGGCCTGCTTACACGCTACCAGCACAGATGGATCCTCACTACCCATAGTGAGCTCCATCAAATATCTGGGGGTAACACATGACTCCCAACTTGACATGGGTAATCATATCCATAACATCTGCAGGGTGGCAAACTGCAAACTGGGTCTGGCCTATAGGGCCAAGTATAACCTTACACCGACAGCCAGGCTTGCCCTAGCGAAGGGAGTGCTCCTTCCCTCCCTCAGCTATGGGCTGCACCTATTTGCTCTCTCTCCAAAGACACATCTCACCCGGTGGTACACTGCTTACAATAACATTTGTCATTTTGCCTTGGCTGCCCCCCGACTCACCCACCATTGTGAGCTATATGAGAAACTCTGCTGGCTCTCACCAGCTAAATACCTTGATTTTGGTTTGGGATGCCTCTCTGGGAAAGTGATCAGAACTAGCACCCCCCAAGGGCTGGCTCTGCTTCTGCCTAAACTGTATTCCACCCCCTACCAACTTAGGTCTCTCACATCAGGGATGCTCAAAGTCCCTCCTACCCAGACCCTCATGGGGGATCGGGACTTTGCCATAAGTGCATCCAGACTCTGGAATTGGCTGCCTGTGGATATCTGAGCTGCCCCTTCCTAGCTGAGTTTTTTTTCCTAAAACTAGCATCAGAGTGTGACTGCCCCAAACCTCCCTAGAGTAAAGTGTCAAATTGTTTTGTCTGAACCTCCCCAGGGTGTCACCATTGAATTCCTGGAGATATTTTCCCCACTGTATCAATGACTTCTGACTACTCCTGCCTAAAAAGCCTTGGGCATTTTTACACCCATTATTGCTCCATGGTCATAGGCCAACCATGACATATTGCACCTTGGTCACTTGGTAGAAACTTGTACTACCAAGTGTTTCTGATTCTGTCTAACATGTGCATATTTAGAAAAATGTGATGAGCTGTATATACCTGTCCGCGATCCAACTAGCCTAGAGAGTGTATATGACAATGTTATAAGTTGTATTATGACCAATCCAGTCCTTGAGCTATGCTCCACTCCTATGTATGATGACCTGTATATATCTGTCAGTTGAACTAGCTAGTCTAGAGTGTATAATCTGAAATGTGCTTACTACTGTATGTTTCCCCTAGCGTCAAATGATGTATTTCCCACGTTTGTTTACTGTAACAAAAAACTGTACTTCTTTGCCATGTCTCCTTGACTGTTGTTCCTCATGTTGTACTCTCCCGGGTCGTTTCTGAAAATAGGCATAATACTTGTCTAGTGTACTTACCCGGTAAACAAAAGCTAAATAAATAAATAAATAAATAAAGATGGGGGCCTGCCTCCATACAGAAAGTCACAGGGATAGCCTCAGAAGAGGGATAGTGGTTGCAGCCAAAGACAAGATAAAGAATTGGTACATTTAGGAAGTGGCAGGGACTAACCCTGTCACACCGGCCCAAACAAGCGAACGGGACACTGAAAGAAGTACTCATGGTTTTTTGCCTCCCACGTGACGACGGGCTCCGGTCCTGATGCTTTTCTTTGTTTTTCTTCTTCTTTGGGGCAGGTGACGACGACCTTTCCCTGAGTTGCTGGAGTTCCTTTTCCATCGACGCCAAACGGCGAGTCAGGAGGTGGGCCTCGAGGGTCTGTTTGCACCTGGTTCTGGTCGCCTGATTGAAGGCCTAACAAATGCTGCACTCCTCAGTGTTATGTCTGGACCCCAGGCAGAGGAGGCAATGGGAATGGGTGTCCCCATGCGGGATTTGGGCCCCGCACTTTGAGCACTTCTTCTTTCTGGAAGACATCAAATACTCAATGAAAAAGTGAGAAAACTACTATGAGGTGAAGGATAACTTCGACAAAAAGGTAGCAGATGTTAGATTGCTCTATCTCGTGCCGAATGTACTGAGGCGACGGTGGGAAAGAACTGGAGAGTGGGCGCAGGACCGTTCCTTTTATGGTCGGGCTGGCGTCATGTCACCTGACGTCAGGGAGCGTTCCCCACTGATGATTGCTATCTACAAGTTTTCCGTTCGGTCCTGACACCAGGGGGCACAGTCCTATATGTAAAGACCTACTGCAGGAACCCTCTTGAAGTAAGATCATAGGTTTCAGCGCAATGCGTAGAAGCGCTACCTCCTTGTTACTGGGATGGCCTAATAGACTGCATTGTTTTTTTCCTCCCTATCTGGTAGCACATCCCTGCAGTGATATACCCTGCTTCACAGGGATATACCCTGTTCAGACCATTTTCCAGCCATCATATAGATGGCTTACCGAGATATTTCACCGATTTTTGCTCCCCGACATTAGTGATGTCATGCAGCCTCTTGCACACACAGCTTCTCCTGCAGCGGAGAAAGCTGCCTGGCCCAACCGCAAGGGTTGATAAGGTAGCCGAGACCACTGGCAACCTGTGCCGGCTGAGATGCACCACTGAGCAACAGATTTCTCGGCCATTGCCTGCCTGTGAACCTGATTTCCAGGCTGGCTTCCAAATCTGTGTTGTCAGCTATTGCTGACCCATTGGGTGGCAATTGTCTGTATTGTTGATGAACTTGTAACATTTTCATTTTCCTGGAAATTAATATTTATATATACATAGACGCTGTCAGCAGATAAGGGCCTATGGCCCAGCCAGTCTGCCCATTTGAGCTTGTAAGTTCCTTCTACGTTTTTCTAGAAGCCTGTTGCCCTTTACCCCTGACCTCCAGGATCCCCTTATGTCTATCCCATGCTTTTTTAAATCCCGTGATTGTTTCAGCCTCCATCACTTTTTCTAGCAGGGTGTTCCACTTATCCACCACCATTTCTGTGAAGAAATTCTTCCCCATGTTTTCTCTGAATCGCCCTTCCTCCAACTTCATCCCATGCCCTCTAGTCCTGGAATATTTTTTCACTGGAAAATAGTGTATTCCTGCACCCTGTTCCTCCCTGTAAGATACTTGTATGTCTCTATCATATCCCCTCTCTCCCTCCTCTCCTCCAGGGAGTACATATTCAGGTCCTTCAGCCTGTCCTCATAGGACTTGTGATACAATCTCTTTACCATCTTTGTTGTCCTCCTCTGAACCTTCTCTACTCTATATCCTTATGTAGGTAAGATCTCCAGAACGGGCACACAGTACTCCAGGTGGGGCCCTCACTAGCATCTTGTATAGTGGAATTATGACCTCCCTTTTCCTGCTGGTGATGCCCCTGCCTATGCATCCCAGCATCCTATTTGCTTTACCTGCTGTCTTGTCACACTTTTTACCAACTGTAAGGTCATCAGAGATGATAACCCCAAGGTCCCTTTCCTGCTTGGTGCATGCTATATCCTCACCCCCCAGCTGGTATGTTGTTCCAGGACTTTTGTGCCCCATATGCATTATCTTGCATTTCTTTGTTTTGAATTTCAACTGCCAAACCCTTGACCATTCTTCAAACTTCTGCAGGTCTCTCCTTATTCTGTCTACACCCTCTGGTATGTCTACTCTGTTACAGAGCTTCATGTTGTCAGCAAACAGGGAAATTCTGCCTTCTAGGTCCTGCGCAATGTCACTGATGAAGACATTGAATAGGACCAGTCCCCGCACTGATTCCTGTGGTACCTCACTGGTCACTTTTCCCTCTGTGTAGTGACAGCCATTTATCACCACCCTCTGTGTCCTGCTGCCCAGCCAATTACACACCCACCACACTACTGTCCTGCCCAGTCCAATATTCCCCAGTTTGTTTAATAGCTTTCTATGTGGCACAGCATCAAAGGTCTTGCTGAAGTCTAGATAGGCCACGTCCACTGCCCTCCCCTGATCCACCTCCCTTGTCACCCAGTCAAAAAATTCAATGAGGTTGGTCTGGCATGACCTCCTCATGGTGAAACTATGCTGCCTTGGGTCCTGTAGTCCGTTGGCAACCAGATGTTCTGCCGATCTCTCTTCAGTAGTGCTTTCATAATCTTCCCCACTACTGAGGTCAGGCTGACTGGTCTGTAGTTCCCCGTTTACTTTTTGTTCCAGCTTTTGTATAAGGTGACTGCATCTACTGTCCTCCAGTCTTTGGGTACCTCCTCTGTTTCCAGTGATCGGCTAAACAGGATTGCTAGAGGTTCAGCCACCACCTATCTTAGTTCATTTAAGACTCTGTTGTGCATCCCATCTGGCCCCAGTGCTTTATCGACTCTTATTCTTTCCAGTTCCTTTAGGACCCTTTCCTGTGTAAAGGGACTTGTGACCATTGCTGTGCTGTTCCCACCCCTTGTACTCCCTTCAGGCCCATTATCCTCCTCTTCCTCAGTATAGACTGTATAGCATAATTTCTTCAATTACAAAGTTAAAAAACTAGTAAAGGCTGAGCCCGTAAGTTAATTATGAGAAAACGAAACAACCTGAATTCCTTTTTTCAGTCTGTGAATGGGTAAGTCAGAATTAATGTAGTTTGCCGGTGAGCACAGGGAAATACTCTCATTTTCTTCTTTTTGATTCTATTTTTTCCTCCCTGCTCCTCCAACCAATCCCCTCCAGCTCAGAATCCCAGCCCTATCACCCCAGCATCCACCGGGACTTACCTGCCAGCCAGTACTGTCAGGGATTGCCCTCCCCCCCGACAGGTTTGGCAGGGTCCCCCAATCATCGTTGCTGAGAGCTGGACCCAGTAGTTGGACTGGTGAGCCCAGCTATCAGGGTGTGGAGAGGGCAAGGGTCTGTGGGGCATCCTGCCACCAGAGGTTGTTTACCGCATTTCTCCCGAGAGGTGTGGCGTGCAATGACACCATGACGTGTGGTGTGTGCTTCCAAGAGCAATCCGTCAGCACCTGCCCCACCTCCCTCCCTTGTCCTGGCAGTCCCAGGAGCCTACTCCCCTAGCTTCCACTAGGGGCCAGGTGAACATTGGGCTTGGCACACCCTCCCCCACAAGAGGAGGAGAGCAGTTCTCTGGATGCTCAATCCTTGTCCCCCTGGCCGTCCTCCGATGTCCCGAGTTTGCTGCCAAATTCGGGTCACCAGCATTGTGAGCAGCAGTGCTACTAGTGCTCTGACAGGCCAGCTTCTCATTTTCTTAAAGCAGAACATATATTGAATAATGTATGGCCAACCATGTACAGCAAGACCGTGTTTCCATCAAGGAGCGAGATGACATGATTGACTCGAGTGCCAAGCTCTTGAGGTCTCGATGATGTCATCTCACCCTGAGATAGAAATATCAGCCTTGCTGTGTACTGATGCCTATACATTAGTTTGTATAACATATATTTGTTTTAATTCATTTACTTCCTTTCTAAAGCTGTCTTGAACTGTAGTCAAGTAAACAGAAAACAAACAGGCTGAGATTGAAGCAGTTTAATGTGATTTAAGTTATTGCATCATGAACTGGAAACATTTCTAGTAGATCATCTTTTAACAAGCAGTTCAATTATAGTTTTTTGCAGCCTTGTTCATTTATTTATTTAAATTGTATTTCACCAGATAAGCAAACAAAGTCCAGATGGGCTCATTTCCAGCTGTGACGGATGGGCAGGGAACAGCAGGGGTAATAAAACACAGTATCTGTATCTTTGTTTTGAGGTATCTGCAGTGTAGGTAAACAAGAGCCTTGTTAGCTTGCGATAGCTTTGATTTGAACCCAAGGGACCTCTAAAATATATAAAAATATAATTTACAACCCATCCTCATTGATATCAATAGAGCATGCCACCACACTCTACAAACTTATACATCACAAAATGAGGCGGCAAGGGAGCCAAGCTTTGAGGAAAGTGGACTAGACAGTAGAAATGATCCCTTCTTCTAAAAAAAATAAAGGGCTGTAAATAATTCTGAAAACTGGACTGTGTAAGTCCATTCCAGTAAGCAACTTGAGGGGGTTTGAATTAAGTGCCAGGATTGCTACTCTTTAATGTTTTGTAATTTTATACAACTAATATTTCTAAAAAGACAGAACTGTCACAAAAGATTTTATTGGGTGAGTAACCTGGCCAATCTGCTGCCAGTCTGAGTCTGGGATAACAAAGATTGACCTATGTGGCTTTAAGCTCACAGACAATAAGTCTTACATCGGTACAGACTATGTCATTCCAGTTCCCATCACTGCCAATGGTTGCACAGTCCTCATGTCCTCCCATATTATTTGGTTCACCAGGAGACCAGTTTGAATACGTGATTGGTTTTCCATCTTCTACATACACAAACTGGCCTTTTGACTGTTTATCAGTTATTCCGAGAAAGCATATGGAAAAGCCACCATTCTTGATCAAAATCTCTTTAACAGCTTTATTCTCATCAGCTGATCGTGGAACAGCGACTTGGCCACCAATTCGTGCACATTCTGCCTTGCCAGCCTCAAAGTTTGTCACAATGCCAGTATTGAAAAATGTTCTTTTTCCAGGCTTAACTCCTTAAAAGAAGGAAACAATATTTATAATAAATGCAGTGCATTACTGTTCACTTTAGTCCCACTTCTGCCAAGGGCTTCACTTGGAACTGACCCTCGGCTCAGAGTGTCTGTCATAGTCATTAAAGTTTAAATACATAAATAACATACATTATCAGTCCTTATGAGCACAAAATAAAGTATATTGGTCTAGTCTGACAGTAGCAAATATGATTTTGTGTTTAGAGTAGCAGATGGGTTTGCAAATGCTAAGTGGGCAAGCTGACCCATTAGAAGCCATCCACGTGTGAGTACATTTCACTGAAGGAATACGTGCAAAGAAAGCTTATGTTGATATACAGGGATGAGTGGTGGGGACATGAATATTATCAGACATCGCATGTTGGAAGAGTTTGTAAACTCACCAAGTGCCTACTGGTACTTGCAAACTTTAAGAGTTCTGGAACCATGTGTTTCCTGGTCGCAAATGGCTGCAAGTTTTCTGCTATCACATATGCACACATTGCTGCAAGCTTACAAAAGGGCTTAATTAAACAATAATGCCTAACAGGATGTGTGCTGTGCTGGGATAATGTCATACCTCGGGTGGTTGGGGCCGAGTGCATCCAACACCCAAGAAGTGACGTTATCCAGGCACAACACACACCTCGGAGTGCATTATTGCCATTATACAAGGGCTTATTTGTGCAGAAAAAAAGAAAATAATAAAAACTACATTTAAAACCACACTTTTAATACATTTTTCAATAGGTAGGAATACTTAGGAAAAAAATTGTGCTTAACTGCTGATGTATTGCTTTGTCCAGTCGGCGGCGCCTTTGTGTTTAAAAAGTGCTCTATAAATGCTGATTCTTCTTCTTAACTATGGTTACTTTCCTCCTCCCTACCTGCTATCGCTCAAGGTCATGGTCAGTGATGGTTCATCTCCTCCAGGTATAGTCAGTGCATTTTGTGTTTGCACCAGAAGATCTAAAAGTAACAGACTGAAGCTGCCAGCACCAACAAGTAAGTAGAGCTTGTGCTTACTTTAAAAAACAGATGCTCTCGTGCGTGAATGTGAGGGGCAGAGCGGGGGACCTGCTGAGAGTGAAGTCGATTGGAGTGATGGCATTGTTTAAAATCCTTCTTTTTTTATTTTACACATGTAAGCCCCCCCTTGTGGGAGGGGCTTATGCTCCCATGTAGGACCCCCTTTCCCTTTCCTACCCACCCCGACCTAGGGAATTTATTTGTGCTCTGGGGTTAATACCTGCTGGGCACCTCAAGGTGGCAGCAGATGGCAGGTTAGGAAAAGTATATAATGCTGGAGACAGGATGTTTCAGGGCCTATTCCAGCCCGGGTGTTAGGCCTGGGGCTGGAGCAGGGGCAGCTGTAAGAGCAGAGTAGACAGTCAAGAAGGGAGTTCGGTGGTCTGGGTGGGCCTGTGGGGGTAAACCCCCCCAAAATGGCAGTAAGGGATGGCCTTTGCAGTGATGTAGTGTTGAGGAGCCAGGAACGAAGCTCTGTGGGGAACATGGTCAGCCAGGTGCCTGCGTTATCGGGGTAAGGGAGGTGCAGGTGTCAGTAGGAGGCCAGGATAGGCAGGCACCCTTAGAGATCCCGTGAAGTGTTTGCTCAGGCTGCCAGGGCTGTGGAGACTGTGGCAGAGTCCCTACAAGGGGGAGGCTGGTGGCTGTGGCTCTTCCCTGTACCCGGTGTGGCAGGGTGGCCTGAGTGCAAAGGGAGCCTGGGGGCCCTTCACCCAATTTAGGGAACCTGCATGAAGGAGCAGGTCCTGGGTGCTGGCATAAAAGGGCCAGGCAGGCCGCAGGTCTTAGGACAGGCCTTGAAGGGTGGCCTCTGTCTATAGCTTACCAAAAGCCCAGGATGTGTGACAGGAATGTGGGTCTTGGGCTGGATCCTCCTGAAGGGTCAACTGGGAGTGGGAAGGAGGATTTGAGGTGCTATCTGCATAAGTGGGCTGCTCGAAGGGGCCTGGGTGGTGGCAGGGCCCAGGTGCTCTCCCATGGCAGGGCAGTCCGTTACAGGGTGTCTCAGGTTCTGAAACAGGACCGGGCTTGAGAGCTGCTGCACCAGTGAAGAGCAGTGCAAAGGAAAGTCTGAACTGTAAGTGGGGGAATGGATGTCATGAGGTTGGGAGTGTCACAAACTCACTCCACAGGTCAGGCCCCCTGCTCCCACAGTGCCAACCTCCGAGCGCAGTATTGTGAACAGGTAACAGAACAGGGTAACCCTCCGGTCTGCTTGTAGGTCTGAATCACCTTTGGTTTCAAGTTCTGGGGGGGGATTCAGACTGTAAACCTTATGCTAGCATACCCAAATGTACAGGCTCAGATAATCTGCTCTTTGAGGGATGCCAGATATCTTTCACCTAAGGGCAGCTAACCAGGTATCCAAAATGAACCCTTAAAACTCTATAAAAGACTGTAGGTATATTCTTACCTTTTTCCAGTTTAGTACACCATCAAGCTTTGAACAGTTTTAGTCAGTCTTAACCATCTATTCTTCACATGCAAAAGGAAAAACTTTGAACACACACCCAGGCAGTCTTTTTAAATATAGATTTACTTAAAAATTGGATAAAAAAATGTAAAATGTAAACACAGAACACTATATCATAAAGCATACAATCACTTCAAAGAAAACAAGGAAAAGTACAAACATAAACTCCTACCACAATACAATTAGACTTTCCTATCTAATGTATTACCTTCGTACAGTGCTTATAGTTAGTTCTTGTTTCTAAAAGCCCACAAAGAAAAATGTGTCAAGATCAGACACAGAATAGCTTAAACTGTCTCTCAAACACACCCCTTCCATGATGTCACCTAGCTCCTCCTTGTTAAATATAACAAATATACAAACAGGATGTCCTATCAGGAGGTATATTAAATAAGGTGACATCAGCAAAATCTCATTTCCCAATATGACTCCTTAATTTTGTGTGGTTTCCAGTTTCCAAGGATCAAATGATATTTATGACTTTAGCACCATAATGGGAACATGTTTTTCCTCTAAAACGTCATAAAAGTTTAGGAGCCCTATATCCTGGCAGCTGGTCAGCTTCAATTAAATCAGATAAATAGGAGACCCTTAATTAAGGCTCTCTAATCTTTTTAATTACCTCCTGGTTTCAGGTTAATATATCCTGTATTCTCACTAAAACCTGACCCATGGCACTGCTGCCTTATGGAGACAAATCACACACTACATTTTTATATTACAAATATTTAAGAACAATCATAATTAGCTGGCCAAGCATTACAATCCTCCCCACCTAGACTGAATTTGGGGGCTCTATCCCCTGCATGGGATGAGCTTCCCAAATCAATTCACTCCTCATAAATATGTGAAAGGCCATCGCTGTTCTGATTGGTCACTCCAGCCCTATAAAAGATTGTTATGTCATACCCTTGTAAGGCAAGACACCATCTTTTTTTTTCTCTATACTTTCCCCCCTGGGGCCACCAGTCTGCCTTACCTCTACACATCAGGCATCCTCCTGGGTATTCAGGCCGCCATCTCCTGGGACTTCCTCCGGCTCCATATTCGGGTCCTGCAGCTACCTCCGCAGCTTGCCACCCATGGCGGGGTGGTGGGGAGCACTCCCCCAGAGCTCAACCCACCCATTCAGGATCCAGTACTGCTGTGAACCCTCAGTGCCAAACAAGTCTGCTCTGGAGATGGCCATCATGCCACCATGACTTGTGCCCATATTTTCCACTTTTCTCCCCTTATGGCTTGAGGCGTGCAAGGACGCCTAAGGCCCCAAGTCCACGCGCCTCCCCATGCATTCTGAGCAAAGCGTCTGCCCCAGCACGTTCCCTCCATGTCTGCCAATGCTCTGTAGCCACCCCAGCCACTGCCAGAGGCCACCACAGCACCAATTGCAATCCTCCTCCCCCCCTTCCCGGAGAAGAAGAGCAGTCCTACGGACGCTCCATCCTTCTCCTCCCCTGCCGACCCCCAATGATCCAGGCTCATTCCTGAACCCGGGTCACCAGCATGGCGTGAGGTGTGGCAGCCAGTGCCTCAACCCTCAGCGCCACTGGGCCAGCTTAGCAAGACTCCATCTTAACAGTCTACCATTAGTTTTTCCCATTTGCATCAGCCAAACCAGGGAGTTGTGGTCAGTTTGCACCACAAAATGCTGCCCATATAAGTATGGCTCTAACTTCTTTAGGGCCCACACTATGACAAGACACTCTTTTTCCACAGTAGAGTATGCCTGCTCCCTGGGAAGTAACTTTTTACTCAGGTGCACTACCGGGTGATCTTTCCCTTGGATGTCTGACTCAGTACTGCCCCAATACCCATATCTGAGGCATAAGGCTGAACAATAAAGGGTCTGCTATAGGCAGGACTTGTCAACACAGGAGCACTGCACAGTGCCTCCTTCAGTCTGGTAAAGTCTTTCTCACAGGCTGGTTCCCAGGTAATTTTCTTAGGCATCCTTTTCTTTACCAGGTCAGATAGGAAGCAGCCAGGGCACTGTAATTGGGTACAAATTTCCTATAGTACCCTGCTGTCCTGAGAAAAATCCTGACCTGCTTCTGCATTTCTGATCTGGGCCATGCCTTGATCACCTCTATTTTTACTTGATTAGGACAGAGCTGTCCCCAGCCTACAACATGCCCAAGGTATGCCACTTACGCCATGGCCACCTGACACTTCTCAGCTTTGACTGTAAGCGTGGCCTTCTGTATCCTGCCCAGCACTTCCCTAAGGTGGGACAGGTGTTCTTCCCAGCTGGCACTAAAGATGGAAATGTTATCCAGGTGCACCATGGCATACTTCTCAGCATCATTTAACACCTGGTTTACCAACCTTTGGAAAGTGGCTGGGGCATTCTTCATTCCGAAAGGCATTACTTTAAATTTAAATAAGCCTATTGGCTCCTTGCTCCTCCCCCTATCTGGGTGCCACCTGCCATCCCCTCCTTATTTACCCTGGCCACCCCCTCTCCTCCGATCCTATGCCTCTCATCCTCCTGAGTATCCTTCTGTACTTCGCTACCACCACCATTACTGCTCGCGACTGGTTCTTCCCCCCATCTGCTAAACTAGCCTGGCTCATCCTCCCTTCCTTCCTGTCTCCGTTCAGCCCCTCCTTGCCTGTCGTGATCCTCTGGCCTAAACCCTCAGCTGCCTTTACTGTATCCTCCTTGTACTTCTGGTCCTTCTCCTTGCCCTTTCCTCCCAACTGGTCCTTCTCCTTGCACTTTCCTCCCTCTACCCCTCCTCCACCTGCTCTGATCCCCTGCTCCCCCCTTTTCCTGCAGTCCAAGTTCCCCCCATTCCTGCTGCTATCTGGCCCTGGCCTCCTGCCCCTACTCACTTTCCATCTCTAACCACCCCTGTCATGGCTATATCACCCCCCTCATCCTCAAGCAGCAGAAGAGAAGTGAAGCGGTTACTGAGCTTAAGGTCTGATCCACCTCCCCCCCATTGCTTCCTTCTGTCCAGCCCCAGCCATCTGCCTACTTCCCTGAGAATGTCTTCCCTTTGGCCCCTGTCTGTGAGGGTCCCCAGTTAACTGCCTGCTTCCTTGGTAGTATCCTCCTTTTGGGCCCCCTCTGCCAGGGTTCCTATGCAACCCCAGAGTACTCTCCTGCACTTCTTTCCCTATGCCCCTGCCTCTAGTGCTTGGTGCAACCCCATGGGAGAGCCCCTGCCTTATTCCCCAACCATACCTCCCCCCTTCCCCTGGCTGTCTCCTAATCCCCTCAACCTCCTCCCTAAGCTGTGCCAGCTGGTAGCACACTGGGCAATCACTGAACTTCCAAGCCCAGTCCAGTATCATGACTGCCTCACACCGTGTGCACCCTACCACCCTCCCAAAGATGCCAGCCCTAATGACATGTGGTCCCATCCCCCTCCAAGTAGGTTTCCTTGAGTGAGCCACGAGGTTCCCCACTAGTCCAAGATACACCCCCACCCACTAATCAGGTCACCCACTAAATCCTAGATACAGTCCCACAGTAAACAGGTACCCCTGTTACTAGGTGCAGCACAACACAGGACACTTATAAAGGAATTGAACAACTCCCTATGCTCCTCTTTCCCAGCCATTAAACCCAACCCCCAGTGGCTAGAACCACATGAGCTGTACCTGAAGCCTTTTCCTCCAATTGCAGGGCAGGTGTTCCCCTATTAATGAGCCGAGCTCTGGGGAGGGAGCGGTGGGGGAAGGCAGGATTTGGGCCTACACCTGACTCTCTCTTAAGAGAGTATCAGCCCTGTGTCTGCCTCTCCAAACACTGCAACCAAAGAAACTGCCCCAATTAAATCCCAAATAGGTTTTAAATCAGAAGAAATAGGCCTCCACAAATGCAGCCTGCTACACAGTGAAACATCAAACAAATGAGCCCATTTATAGCCACCAAATACAGTTTTCAAACTTCCAACAGCCCCAAAAACAATACCCTGCTAGCCCCTTACAAGTAGCAAGACAGAAAAGAAATGACCTTTTAACCAAGTAAAATCCACAAGAAACCATGTAAAAACAAGAAGAAGAAGCTACTTTACTGGAACAGATATGCTCTCCTCCCCTTCCAGTTACTTCTGAGAAGCCAAAGCAACTGACATCACAAACCTGATTCAGCTCTGTCTCCAGTCAATTAGCTGAGTGAGACCTGGCCAGACCATTAGCACCCTTCCCCCATTATGCACTAAAGTTTGCAGCTAGTGAAACCAGCAAAAAGGAATCAAAATTCCACTCAAAGCCCCCAAAATAGATTTGCTACCAAAGCAAACCGATCTCCAATTCAATCAGCTTCACTAACAACACATCAAAATAGGCTTGAAATTAACAGAGATAGGTCTCTAATTCAGAGAAACCACCCCAATTAAATCCCACCAAATACGTTTTAAATCAGAAGAAATAGGCCTCCACAAACGCAGCCTGCTACACAGTGAAACATCAAACAAATGAGCCCACTTATAGCCACCAAAAACAGTTCTCAAACTTCCAACAGCCCCAAAAACAGTACCCTGCTAGCCCCTTAGAAGTAGTAAGAAAGAAAAGAAATAACCTTCCACCAAGTAAAATTCACAAGAAACCATGTAAAAACAACAAGAAACCATGTCAAAACAAGAAGAAGAAGCTACTGTACTGGAACAGATTAGTTCCCCTCCTCTTCCAGTTAAGCAGCACCATTTACAAAAACATTATTGATAACCTTCCCGATCCATCTATGCAAGCTAAAAATAAATGGAGCACTGCCTTTAACTACAATATCTCAGATACACAAAGGAGTAACTGTTGGCATCTTACACACAACACATTTAAAGATACCCGTAGCTCCCTAATACAAATCAAGATCTTGCATCTTTGGTACAGAACTCCTTCGGCACTTCACAGAATGGGCCTGTTAAATAACAATAATTGTTGGCGCTGCATCTAAGCTAACGGTGATCTGCTTCACATTCTTTGGTCCTGCACTCCCATTAATAAGCTTTGGCATAAGATTCATTCATTTGCTTCCAAAGTAATAGGACAAAAGTTTCCCTTTGATCCAAAACTATTCTTCCTAGGCCTCTATACTCCGAGTAACTCTTACCTTACACAAGCACATTTTAGATAGCTAAACATACTTTTTCTTTTGGTTAAACATCTGATTCTTATTAAATGGAAATCTACCCTTGTTCCCTCCCTTTTTGATGTTCTTCAAAGCTTCTCTCAATGAGCCTCACTAGAACGTCTATCCCATGTTATTCATGACCGACTCACCGTATGTGATCGGTGCTGGCAGGATTACTTTAAATTCATTGAAACGGCTGGTTCTTAAGACTCTAATCCTCAAGATTTATTTAGCTTTCCTTTTGGTATATCTTTACTCTGTTAATTAGATCTGGGTCTCTCTAATACTCTGTGCACACATATCTTCCCTCTTTCTTTTTCCCACCCTACTTCTTTCTTCCTTTTTCTACCCTGCACTATTTTCTACCTTCAACATACATCTCTCTTTTATTTATATTCCTCCTCTACTGTATAATGTTTGTATTCTTATAGGTATCACTTCATGTAATGGTTTGAAAGCCTGCTATAACTTGTTCTTGTACTCATCTCGCACTTAACTGATATCTCTGAATTCACAATACTTTAATAACTGTAACTCTTTGTTCACTACCTATGATATAAATAAGACAAACTCTTTATATACAGTATGTATATATGTTTATTTATTTAAGGCATTCTCATCCTATTCAACCTAAACTATGTGTTTTGTTAAGTGATACTCTTTTGTAATCTATATAAAGTTTCCCTTTCATTATATATGCCTGTATGTCTTCATATACTTAAAATTAATAAAAAGATAAACTCAAAAAAAAAATCATATAAATGTGTTGAAATGTATTTAATTTGCTGAAGTGCCTACAGGACTGGAAGAGGGTCACTCAGAATCAGGGCTCATCCTAGTTTTGCCTGGGAGGTCCAGTATTTTGTCAGTAATTGGTCAAGATGTCCGGAGGAGCTGTGAACCTCAGCCATTTGCCACGTGGGGACTGAGACATGAAACACTAAGTTTGCAAGAGCTGCTTTAATTGCTAAGTTACTCAAGTAAAAGAAATGGTACAGATACAGCAATTTTGTTCATATACAGGATGTAAAGGACTGGGTCACCCTAGCCCTAGGGGAAAAAAGTACTCATTGCAAGATTTAAGTTGGAAAAGACCATAGTGGCCCTGCTGGCCCACGGATAAAGAATTTACAGCATTAAATGTGCTGAATGTGTTGCGATTGTAAATGTGCTGAATGTGTTGAGATTGTAAATGTGCTGAATGTGTTGCGATTGTAAATGTGCTGACTGTGCCAAGATCACAAATGTGCTGGATGTTCAGAAAATGACAATTGTGTTAAACAAATGTAACTGGCTGGTTACTCTACTGTGCTTCCAGCTTTCAGAATGCAGCCCCCCCCCTTCGTATCCCCTTTAAGAGGCTGTACATAGTTCAAGTGTTTAACTGTTTTAAGACAAGCTTTAAATCGGCTTAATTTAGCCGACTAATGTACAACTGCATCGTCCATCAGGCCTGCACCTTCAGACAGACTTTGGTTACCGGGTACCCAGGTTTAAGGTTGGGATTGTGGGGGTCTCATACCACTGTTGGGGACTGGTACCAGTGTGGGCAAAAGGTAAATGTTTCTGTGTCATCTGATTTATGCAGTTTATCTACATAGCCAGGGCTCTGGTCATCTTAGAGTTGGTGCCATATGTGATTGTAATTTGATTAACAATGCAGTGTATCTACCCAACTAGAGGCATCATCAGCACAAATCCAAACTTCAAATCTGCCTGTAAATGTTGTCAATGCTGCAATGCATAACCTCTGTTTCTTCTTTCTCCATTCCTAAGCCCTGTTGCCCCATAAATAAATTGTTCATTGTTGTTTGTTTGCAGATATTTGTGTCATGAGCATATTATTATGATCAAGTCACTAAATGATAAAAGGTATTAAAATATGGGGAAATGCTATCTGGTCATGTTTTGGGGTTGCCTATGGTTATAGTGGGTGGGTACAGCATCCCAGGGACCCAGGAGGTTGTACCAGGTCCCATACCAGCTCACTTCAAGCTAAACTCTGGGTGGAGGCACCGTGTCAATGTAATACCTTGGAAAATAATCATTTTAAAGTAATCTTGGGAACCCAGGCCCCTCAACCTTGTTGTGCAAGGCAAGGCAGGGGTAGTAACCTTAGTGGTAGTGCCGCCTTGGGGCTACACAAATTTTAAGAAGTAGTCAGTTGTAACTTTTAATTTTTGAAGTATTTTTCTTTTTCCTTTCACTCACTAGAAAGTTTTTTTAGATGATTGCATTATGCTGATTGTGTGGAACAGCACTATGCCTGGTAGCTGACATATCTAGGTCTGTTCCTCCTACTACATCATTACCACTGTGAACTCACTGACAGTGATATCACAGGGGACTGAGCTGGCAGCTGCTGAGTAGCTGTGATGTCACAGTCAGTGAGGTCACAGTGCTGATTAATTGATGGAACAGAGCTAGATATGTCAGCTGCCAGGCAGAGTGCTGTTCCACACATCGCACCAACTAAGATCAGGTGGAAATATCTTCTAATTAACCAATGAGAAAATAAAAAATACCTCAGTTATAAAAGGTATAGACTGCTTTTAAAAACTAATATTGGTTTTAGGTTGTAACAAGCTCTTTAAATGTAACAGTATCATCCCTTGGTGAAGAACTGTATTGATGGACCTAATAAGAACAATCCTGGTTGTGACAGGTGGCTCAGATGTAAGAGACAGCAGTCTTTTGGCGGTTCACACCAAGGGACAGCTTCATCTTGAAAATGGTACTCCAGTAGCCAGCCTAGTGGTGTGGAGGTTGAGGTGCTGGGCACCACACCTCTGCCCATGCCAGTAACCTGGGTTCTGGAGTGAACTAACTCAGATCCTGGTAGTCAGCCGAGGAGGGAGAGGACTGAGTGTCTGGAGGACTGCTCTCCTCTCCCAGGGTTCTTGCTGCATGGCTCCTAGACTCCCACCATGCATAGGCACAGTGGTAGGGTAGCAGGGACAACATGTTGGGGATTGCCAGCAGTAGAGCATGCATGTGCACTAACACACCGTTGATGCCACCAGGCCGGGGGAGAAAAATGGAAAAAGAGTCAGTGGATGATGTTGGACTCTTCCTCCGGCCTGCACCATCACCCCCCTGATCTTGCCACAGGGGGAAATTGGTGGGGGATTATTACTGCAGGTGAGTCACGGGGAGAAGTGGTATACTAATTGACTGGAGAAGGGCTAGGACAGAGTGGGGCCAGCTAGCTTGAGGAAAGAAATGCCTTTATGTGAAAAAGGAAATGGCACTCTAATTTTTTTTCTTTCCATACCTAAATTATGTGATCAACCAGAGACATGCCAGAAAGCAGTGCTGTCTGGACTGCGCTCTCTGCTTTACAGTTCCCTGCTTCCATTTGAATAAACTACCCTGGTTAGACATTTATGTATTCAGACCCAGCAGAAGCTGGAAAGTGACTGGAATTAATAAAAAATAGACGCTGACTATCAAAATTCTGATCCAGCTTCAGAGCGAGTGCATTGAGGGGCTAAACTAGCATTCTAATTTTCTGTTCCATTACTGTAAGGTGAGGGGTATGTGGGGTGTGCTGTAAATGATGTCTCATTTAATACAAAAGGGACAAAATGTGTATTAATGTGCTTTTAAGCCATTAATGCTGGGCTAAGCAGACCTAAAAATGTATTAATGACTTCAGTTTGGCAACCTCTGGGCACAGCACTTGGGGAAGGCGAGATGCTGCTGACAACAAGATGGCCGGTGCCAAGAACAGTCAGGAGAACAACGTGCTACACACAGTATACTGCCAGAGCTGATATGCCAGAGGTGTGGCAAGGATGAGAAAAGACCTATAGAAGTTGGAAAGATGATCTGAGGTGTGGCGACTGGGCTTTAATGCAAAGAAGTGCAAAATAATGAGGGGAGAGCAGCTGTCAGTCATCAAAGATGAAAGAGATCTGGGGTAGGGGGGTCATTATCACAGATGACCTGAAGGCTACCAAACAGGCAGCAAAGATGGTAGGGAAGGCCAATGGAATGTTGGGTTATATAGGAAGGGGCATCACAAGCTGAAGGAGGGAGGTACTGGTTCCACTGTACAAAATGCTGGTGAGGCCTCATCTGGAATACAACATGTAGTTCTAGGGGCCACACCTTTGTAAGGACATAGACAGCATGGAGACAGTGCAGAGGAGGGCAACTAAGATGGTTCAGGGATTACAGCATAAGTCATACAAGACTTCAATATATGTATTCACTGGAATAGAGGAGGGAGCGGGGGAACATGATTGAAATGTTGGAGTACCTCAAGAGTGTAAATAAGGTGAAAGGGGAAAACATCTTCCAGTTTAAAAATAGTACTAGAACAAGAGGGCATGACATGAGGTTGGAGGGGGGGCCATATAAGGGGAAATGGGAGGAAGTTCTTTTTCACTGAAAGGGTGGTGGATGTATGGAATGGCTTGCCCCGGGGGGTGGGGGGTTGGAGTAAACACTGTAGCAGGATTCAAACATGCATGGGATAGGAATAAGGGGACCATAGAGATGAGAAGGAATAGCTAATGTAGGTGACATACTATTGACACTGGCCACTAGCACAGGTAGAGAGAAAGGGCAGACTGGATGGGCCTGGTAGTCCTTTTCTGCTGACAGATTCCATGTTTCTATGCTTCTGTGTATAAGGTAAGTCACCCAGAACATTGCATATCAGAAAATCTCCAGGCTTATGTATCATTGTACTGTAATTTATACACCCCACTCACTATCGGCCCTGATTCAGATTCAGTTTGGAAATAGAGTTCCTGTTGGGACAGAATACTAAGCAGTGTATACCAGCGTTCCTCAATACTCCTCACTGTTTGTTTTTAAGACCAATGGATACTTTAAAAATGTTTAACTGAAAGCCGGCCTGATGGCATTGAGGCTTAAGGAGCTGGACGCCTCAATGCCAGATGCAGTGGCAACCTGGATTCAGGAAGAGATGAGGGTTGCTCAGGGGCTAGCTAGGGGAGGGGGGGATTGAGTGTCCCAAGGACAGTTCTCCTGCCTCGGGGGGACGTGGGCACATGCATTCCGTTAGGCGGCTGCTGTTTGGAGGATCTGGGTGACAGGGTAGTGGGACCAATAGGAAGGGGGGGCCACCACGGAGGTGGAGCTCATGCAGTGCATCTTGGCATGCACCATGGGCCTGGGAAGAAAACAGAGCCCCCCCCCGACTATGGCAGAATGAAGGCCTAGTCCCCTGCAGGTGACTTACCGGTGACTGGGCTCTACTAGTCCTGTGTCAGAGGAGGGATGGAACATTCAGTAAATTCTAGGGAAACTGGGTGATGGGGCTGAGGGAACCAGTCTGGATAGGGGCAGGTCAGCAGAAAAGGTGATAAAGTATTGATTAAAAAAAAAAAAAAAAAATGTTCAACTGATTTCGTAGACATTTTTAGCAGTGACTTGATTGCTTTTTCTGCAGCTTCTGCAGGTTATTTGATACCCAATTCTGCATCTTTAGGTGCTACATGGACTCTAGCACCCTAGATGGTGACATTTGTGCATGCCTTTGCATGGGTACAGACATTTTCATACTACTAATGAACTATATTCCAGGGTCACTGCTGCAATGATCTAGCTTGGAAAGCAGTTGGAATTATTTATTATATATTTCAAAAGTTTTTCCAGGAAAGACATACTGCACTAATAACAGCTCGTTTCCAGACATGTCTGTGGCTGGGGGTTGGGGTGAGGTAGTAGACAATACAAAAAGTGTGAGAGTAATAAAACAAGCATTTGTCAATGCTGAATGTTGTCGCGCTGGCATTGGCTTTGGTAGTGCAGTGCGGAAACACATTTTGGGCAGGAAGTGAAAAATGACAGCTATACTGTTCATAAAGAGGTGTAAAAAAATGGCAGTGTTGAAAATGTGGCATGTAAATATTGCAAATTTACAGTTACAGGGGTGCGTGAAATTCTGGCATACGCTTATGCTAATCATTTATGGACTTTTGGCACCAGATTTTCAACATAGGCATTTTAGCACCTCTGCTCATGTACAGTGTCACTGTCATTCCTCAAACTGATCCCAAAAGTGATTTTGCACAGCGACCGTGCTATTCTGCGCCGGACGTGTGAAAACACATTTGAGGCAGGATATGTAAAATGACAGCTGTACTGTTCATCAAGAGGTTTGGAAAAATGCCAATGGTGAAAATCCAGAGTGAAAATATTACAAATGCATAACGGTACGAGCGTGCGTGCAAACTGTACAACACACGCTCGTAACACAGTTTTTTATGGAGTATTGTCACCAGATTTTCAACATAGGCATTTTAGGATCTCTGCTCATGAACAGTGTCACTGTCATTTTCGTAATCTGCCCTGAACACTGATTTCCCACAGTGACCGTGCTATTGTGCGCTGGAAGTGCGGAAACACATTTTGGCCAGGATGTGAAAAATGACAGCTGTACTGTTCACAAGGAGGTGTAGAAAAATGACAATGTTGAACATCTGGCATGAAAATATTGCGAATTCGCAAAGTTACGGGCGTGTGTAGCAACTGCACAATGCATGCTCGTAACAGTCATTTTATGGAGTATCGTCACCAAATTGTCAACATAGGCATGTTAGGACCTCTGCTCATGAACAGTGTCACTGTCATTTTCATACTCTGCCCCGAACACTGATTTCCCACAGCGACCGTTGTGTGCTGGAAGTGCAGAAACACATTTCGGCCAGGATGTGAAAAATTACAGATGTACTGTTCATAAGGAGGTGTAGAAAAATGACAATGTTGAAATCTGGCATGAAAATATTGTGAATTAAAGTTACGAGACGTGCATAGCAACTCAACGCACACTCGTAAAACAGTATTATTTGGAATTTTTCCACCAAATTTGCAACATAGGCTTTTTGAGAGCCCACCTCATGAACACTGCCACTGTGCTTGCATTAATCAGTCCCAAAAGGTGATTCCGCGCAGTGACTGCGAAATCACCTTTTGGGACCGATTAACGTCATAACAGTGCCAGAATTCATGAGGAGGGGTCCCAAAAACCCATGTTGAAAATTTGGTCAAAAATTCCAAAAAATGCCTGAGATATGCATCAAAGTTGAAAAAACCCTATTTATTCCATCATACAGCTTACCGGCACTTCCTTAGTTTGCAGACGGGTTTGAAGAGTGCAGACGTGTTCCCTGTCGACTGAAGATCGTCGTGCCAAGCTCCAGAGGTAAGTATGGTGTGGGGAGGTGTGGGGAGGCAGGGTGCACAGTGGGTGGGTGCGAATGGTGGGTAGGGAGACTATGAGGGGCTGTTTTCTGTTTACAGGTGTTGAAAAAAAACACATCATAGACGGTTTTCTTTTTGTGTTTTTTGAGGGAGGATACACTAGCCAGCGAAGTTGGTCACCCCATCGGCACAGAAGAAGGGGACATCATGCCGATGGGGAGGGCTCTCCGCTGGCACATTAAAGTGGGAAGGATGGACGGATGTCAATGGGTATTGGGCATCCCTGTCAGCAAACAATGAAAGCGGGGGCGATGAGCTGAGGGGACTGGGCACCCCTCAGCAAGCAAAAGGAGGGGGCACATTATGCCAACGGGGTGGGCTCTCCGTCGGCACATACATGAGGGCAGGATAAGATGACCGGGAATTCATTCATTCACATATCTGGACTGACTTGTATGGTATAGGCTGCACGCCCATTGGCTCATGCTCTGAACCAATGGGCGTGCAGCCCTACTGAGCTGTCAGTCGGTGGGTGGTGGGGTGGCAGGCAGGTGGGGTGTTGCTGCCTGCCGGCTGACGGGGGAGAGCGGGGTGGTGGGGCTCCATGGGTAGGTGGGGGGTCCACTAGATCACCAGGGATTTCATACTTGGGGGGTGAGGAATGCCTCCCACGATTGGGCTACTCAAGGTCCACTCAACCACCAGGGATATTGGACTGGGGAGGTCTGATCCCACGATCGGGCTACTCGGGGGTGGGGAATACTGTTCTGCCTACAATCGGGCTACTCGGGGTGGGGGAATACTGTTCTGCTCACGATTGGGCTACTTAGGGGTTGGGGAATACTGTTATGCCCACGATCAGGCTACTCGCGGTCCACTGGACCACCAGGGATTGGAGTCATGCATTGTCCCTTATGGGACATAATGCGATCGGGCTGCAGAGGGCATCGGTCCCAACCGCGGCTGCCTGGCAGGGCGGCAGGTGCAAGTCGTCAGGGATCAGCACACCTGCATGCTAGTGGCATGCAAATGGGGCCATAATCAAATGTAAATGCCCCCCCATGTGCCTTGCATAAATTATGGCCCCATTTGCATGTCACCCTTTGAATACCGAAGGTGCTGTGCATGGCGCAATGGAACTTGCACCACTGCATCTGCTCCATTCTGACCACTTGCACTGGTGCAGTTCCACTGCACCATGCACAGTGGGTGTGAAGGCGTATTCAAAGAAGTTGCATCATAGCGCAACTCCGCTGAATATCGCCCTGGCCACACCCCTGCACAACCATTTTGAGCGGCGCAGGGGCTGGCACCACAAAATGGTGCAGTTTGAATATCTGGGCCAGAGTGTTGTTTTTGTTTGTAAAAAGCATAATTTTATTTTTAACAGAATTCAATACAAAATGATTAGTACACAACCATTTTTGAAAAAAAATCAAAATTAATCTGTAATTTAGAAAGGGCTTCATTTATTGTGGGGCTAACCTTGTAGATAACAGCATTATCTGCATATATTATAATTGAGCTGGATGGACATGAAGTTGGAGCATCATTTATAAACAGAGAAAAAATGAGGGGACACAGGATTGATCCCTGGAGAACACCACATTTAATCAATTTAGAAGGGGAAGAGTGACCATTAATAATTGTGACATGTGACCTATTAGCTAAGTATTGTAAAAAAACATCTAATGGCCTCTTGGAAAAAGTGCAGTTTTCCAAGTATACCAGGGAGTAAATTGTACTCCACAAGGTCAAAGGCCTTGGTGAGGTCCACAAAAAGAGCAGTGACCATGTGCCCCTTATCACGGGTGCACTGGATGCCACTAGTGAACCTCACCAATGCTGTTTATGCACTGTGTCTGCCTTAAAGCCGTGCTGACATGAAGTAAGCAAATTGTGTTTATTAAGACATTACAATGCCTAATCAAGTATTATTCTTTCTAGGATCTTAGACAATGGAGGTAAGAGGGGAAATAGGTCTGTAATTACATACCGAAGATGGATTGCTGGCTTTATGTACTGGTTTTATTACTGCGTGTTTCCACAACTCCGGAAAAGCACTGTGAACAATTGAAAAATTAAAGATAATAGCCAAAGGGTATGAAAAGGTATCAATACCCTTCCTCAAGATTTGAAAATCAAGAGAATCAGTTAACAAAATTGGTTTAGGGTCGTTTTTAAGTATATAGCCCCTAATTACCTCTGGTGTAACTTTCTGTAGTTTAAACCTGGTAGAAACATCAGAATCAGATGATGATGGGTTATTTATAACTGGATGAGGATTGAATTGAGTCAACCAGAAGCTATCACAGTCACCAAAGTAATTATAGAAACATTCAGCAACCTGATCTGGAGTGGAAATAAATATATCCTTATCTTGCAAGGAAATTGATTTTTCGTTTGTTCCCTTACCCATTAAATTATACAATATCTTTCAAGTATGTCTAGAATTACCTGATGCTTTGTTCTGTTGATCCAAAAAGTATTTCACTTTTGCTTACCTAGTTTCAGACTTACATTTATTTCTCAAAATTTTATAAGCCAGAAGAGAACTATTGTCTCTTCTAGATTTATAAATTTTCCAACTTCAATCTCTGGATTTCTTAAGATCTAACAAATCTTTAGTAATCCATTCCTGTTTAGATTATCTAATTCACATTTTTTTCAGGGGTGCCAATCTATCAATAATAGAGCTGTAAAGTCTTATAACGGTATCTAAGAGAACATCAATATCAGCAATTGATTCTAACTGTGACCAGTTAATTTCTTTACTAACAACTGCAATATCTTCAGAGGTCAAAGATGTAATCCTCTTGAATTCAATATACCTTGGCTTTTGCTTTACTAGTTTAGTAGACCATTCACACTACCGGACAATGATCACTCATGCCATCAGGCAGAATCTCAGTATTAATGACCCTGCATGGCTGGGGGGAGAAAAATCCAATCAAGTATTGTTCCTAAATTGGTTTTGTTATTATGTCTTGTGATTCTGTGAATCACTTGGTGCAGCCCTAGGTCTAACAAGGCCTCGTGTGTACCATCTATTCCATTGGTATTGCAATTATTGTTGAAGTCGCCTAACAGGATCCACTCTCTGTTAGGGGAAAGCTGAGATCTGACACAAGAGACTAAGTCTAAACCACACTTAAATTTCCCAGGTGGTATGCATATGGAGCTAATTATTAATCTCTTGTCATGACCAAATAAAACCTCCACAGAAACCAAATCGCAGTTAGGGTCACTAATATTATCCAAAACTTTGGTAACATTAAATTTAGAGTTAATATATATTAATATCCCAACCCCTCATTTAAAAACTCTATCATGAAGAAACACATTGAAGTTAGTCAACAAAATTTCAGAGTCAGGAATATCACTTTTCAGCCAAGTCTCAGAAAGCATTGTCACATCAAAGCTGTTCAACTCTGTCCTTACCACAAACTGATCCCATTTCAAAATGAGACTGTTAATATTTAAATGGACAATTTTTAAAGCTGATTGAGATTTGGGAATTGAAGAATTATTCATGGGGTCATTGTTAGAGTCTAACTGGCTTGAAGAATATGGGCCAGGATGGGGATGTACCGAGCCTGAGATGAGCAGTAATAATGCGAGAAGCTGCCTGAAATAAATCTTGTTAACCAGTTGCTTATCTTTTTTGATACTAGAGTAGTGAGTACCAATCAAAACATTCAGAAAGTAATTATCTATGGCATATCTCTGTATGTTAACAGTGAAAGAAATAATAATCTTTGTGTAAGACATTTTAAACTCTTCATAACTATCATTAGATAACGTCATAAAAAACTACTGTTCACATTTAGTGCCAACCATATTAACTAAATAAACAACACCCTCCCAGTTATTGCACGTTTTAAGCCCATAAGGACTGTCATTAAAACGTTCTTATTGATCTGTTGTACACATTTAATTCCAGGCATACAAAACACATCTTCTCTATCCTCCGAGGTATTTTTAAATGCTAACGTGTGCTAAGATAACAAAGTAGGTCATTACTTTAAGCATTTTTAAAATGTTTCACAACTTAGCCAAATCAGCCTAACCTAATCTCACTGAGCTCAAATAATAAAATACAATTGAGTTAGGGTTAAATCAAATGTCAAACTCAGTTTTTCTCTTTGGAGTGGTGCTTGCGCCACTCATGCTCACTCCACAGCGCTTGCGCTGTGAGCATGTCCTGCTTTTAAATGCTGAAACCCCTCCTTGGCAGTAGCATCACTCCCTGTTACTCCTCCCACTGGTCCCATTCTTTGGATGACTCACCGGTACCGGGGGGCTTTCACGAGAAATGGAGTGGGAGTCCTGGAGCAGATGTAGCAGTCAACAGGGAACAAGCAAGTATACTGAATACAGTTCCTGAGAGGCAAACTGCAGAGGGTTACTACTAGTGCTGTGTGTAAGGTGCAAGCCTGATGGCTTTGGTGCGGGCATTGTGAAGGGTCCAGTAATTTATCAGGGCAGCAGGGGAGCCAGTGATCTTGTAGGATTGCCAGGCTATATTTCTGGCTCAAAGGCAAGTCAGTAGCTTAGCAGAGATCCAGAGAAGGTGGGAATGACAGACTGGTTTTCCTAAGGGGGACATGGTGGTCCCAGACAACAATAAGTTTCTTCTGGAAGGGTTGGAGTGCAGAATTGATGTCAGTGGTTGTTGAAATATTGGATCTGTCTGAGGTCACCAGGTCAGTGTGGAGAGAGGACAAGTTCAAGTACCTAAAGGACCACAGGAGGATGACTTTGGGGGTGCTTTAGTTAGGGTGCTGGATTTTGCGCACATAGTAGACCACATCATGGTCACTGAGGGTATCTGGAAGGATAGCTGTGTAATGTAATCCCCCTGGAACCTAACAGGTTCCTGTATGATTAGATGAGTAAGGTGAGTCTAGGCTGCAAACAGTTAACTCCTCAGAACTGGGGACTGAGAGTCACTGTAGGGGGCATGGCTTATTGCTGAAGGGAAGCTGCACTCTAGCAGTGTGACAGTTGGTGAGAGGGCACTGTGCTGCCAACATCTCATTGTCCTTGTGGCAGTACCAGTTTCTCAGAGAGAGGAAATCACCAGAAAACTAGTTTAAGTGGTGGACACCTTCTTTTACATTAGTCCCAGCTGGGGCACAACCTGCCTAGAGACATTTTCTCTTGTGGTAACAGTGAGTACTAGCCAGATGGCTTTTCAGAGAGAAAAAGAGACAGTTTCACCGTAAGGTATTTTGTGTTGGAAACATTGAAACATAGAAGTTGACAGCAGATAAGGACCATGTGGGCCACCCCCGTCTGCCCACTTTTCCTACCTTTTTAAACCCCAGAAGATTTCTCTAGTGTTCAGAGGTTTTTATGCCTGTTAAAATTTAGATTTGGACTTGTTGGGGATATTTTCTCCTAGACTTTGAACCCCTGCCTCGATTCATCTGAGGACTTTTCCTGAGAGGAAAAGGACACTTTTCTGTAGCAGAGAAGGTAAAGTACTTGACTGAGTCAAGAGGAAAAAAGGATAAGTGTTTGACAGGCTGTTTTAACCTCAGTTTCCATCTCCCCTCTAGGGAACAGGGAAGGAATTCCCACATTGCTGGTGTGTACAGTCCCCAGGTATTGTCCACAGGGAGTGCCGGTGGGTATTGTACCCTTAACCTCCAAGCCCAGTATGCTTGGGTAATGGTCCCCAGCTTCAGATTCCTGTGTTGTCAGTGACACCAGAGGAGGCTGACATCTCCAATCTCTGAGTGCCTGTTGGCTAAGGCAAGGGTTGGACCTAACAGTTCTTCCCAAGTGCAGAAATATCTGTGTGGGGAGACCGCTCTGTGGGGGAAGCTTTAGGGGATGTTTGAAATGAGAACAGTGTGCCTCAGGGATCCTAGAGGATTGTAGCCCAGCCATAGCTGATGGCTATCAAGTTGCTGAAGGTGTAAAGTGTTTGTCTGTACCTCCAGGTGTGAAATTCTCCCTACACCATTTGAGACTGTGTTGTGCCTTCTGCTAAATTATCCCACAGAGCGGATAAATGTTCATTTGCAGTAAAAATGGACTTTTGGACTCTGCCCCTGTGGGTTTGAATGCTGGAGCCATGCTTGAGAGAAGAAAAAAAACAGAGAAATTAACTGCCTAAAAGAGTTTGAGCACACCAGGTTTCATTGCCAGCTTGTCTACATGCTAAACCATCTATCTGTTGTGAAAAAATAAATGGATTCTCTTGTTTATGCCCCATCTTTTGTTATGGACATTGTTTTAGTCTATCAGTATTGTCCTGCCACTAGCATTTGCTTCATGGCCCTTTGCCAGAGAGACAGATTTGCTGCCAACACAAGGCAGTCACCCTGGACCTGGAAAGTTAACTAAGTACACAGTTGTAATTTATGTAAAACAGCCCTCGCAGAAAATGAGTGGCCTTCATTTATACTCTAGACCTGTGAGGGGGCTTAGGCCTGCATCCACAATATGGGGGGGGGGGACTGGGGGTGAGAGGAGAGTACCCAGTCGAGAAGGGAGTGGTTAAGGGATTTGTGATTATGATGGGTGGGGTATGATATGAAATCAACTGGGATAGTTGGAGGGATTTAACATTTTGATGAAGTGTGTGAGCTGATGGAGAGAGCCAATTAATTTAAAATCACCAACGGTAAGCAACTCAGCAGAGGAGGAATGGGAGCAGATAGAGGAGAGGAGATTGGTGACCAGTGCAGGCGACAGCCAACAGCAGCGGTAAACCCCCTGCAACAAAAATAGGAGCAGAGAAAGGGAGGGAGAGTTTGAGTAGAAACAGCTCATAGGTGAAGGGGGAAGAGACAGATAGCACAGACACAAACTGAATGCTGAAACAGAGGCAGACTACTACACCACTGCCCCTCTTGGGGTGATCTTGCCTGACTATGGAATATCCAGGGATTGACACTGCAGAGTCTTGGACCTTGAGGCAGAGCCAAGAATCCGGGATGACAAGGACATTCAGCTGGAGGTTGACCATGAGGGGTTGCAACTGATCCAGCTTTGAGAGGAGGCTGCGAATGCTGAGGTGAGCAACCCACTGTCCTTTGTGAAGCGGCAGTGCTGCACAGGAGACAGGGCCAGCATTAGGTTTGATGTTGCCTGTTACCACTAAGTAACAGAGACACAAGGAGCTTAAAGGGGAAACAGCCAGCCCTAAAAATCTACCACCCAAGAGTGGGGCAGGTTTACTTATTGTTTAGTGCAGTATCCCACTGCTCTAACAAAGTGCTGTCTCCACTACCTGTGTTTCTCTCCCTCTCTCTCTCATTATATATATATATATTGAAATGATTTTGTATGCACGTGTTTTTGTTTTTAATGTGAAGGGATCATTTTATATGCTGACATGTGCCTGTGGAGGCAGAACAAAAAGGAGATTTAGGGGACAGGATTTCAGAACATCATAGGGCAATACAAAATGAGAATTTAGAATATGCAATGGCTTCTTATATAAGCAGAAGTGAAAATAAAAGACAGCTGTGGGACTTGAAAAGGTGGGGAAAAATTTAAGGCAAGGAGACTATGAAAATGTATTGAAAAAAGGAAAACAATATTGGATTTATCAACTTGGAGCACTTCAGTTTTCAGGGTTAAATGGTAAATTTGAAGTAGCCCGATTTTTGAAGAAATAAGAAAGCTTTGCTGATTGTGACTTATGAGTATGAAAATTTGGTGTAGGTGGGTAGGTGGTGGGAGGGAGATGCCTCCTTCAGTATTATACCCAATATTCTGTCACTTTAAGAACTGTAAAAGGATCAGTGGAGTTATGTTATGAGATGTATTTAGCACTGCTATTTTGTTGTGTATTCAAACTGGTAATAATGGGACTAACTGAGGTGTGAGAAGTGTGGGAAATGAAGTAGTTGGAAATGCCACCTTCAAACTATGTGAGAGGTCACTGTCTCATCTTTGATGTACATCACGATGGATATATTTCACACCACCAATGTTTCTAATATCAAAAAGGTTATTCAAAATATACCATATAATCTCTAAAGAATTATTTTTATTAAAGTCCAACTTTAAGATTTACAGAAGAGGGGTTCGAACTTATGACCTGTGGACATTTAGGATATCTGTATTTTACCATAGGAACCTGAGATATAGAAAGCTCATTTTTAGGAAATAAGACAGAACTAAAAGATACACAAAAACAGCCCACATGTTTTTTATTTATTTGTATCTCGGATTAATACCTTTGAGCTAAAAGCTCATTTACAAAGGTTCCACGTCATTGAATACATTACACACAAAAAAGAGTTATACACAAAGTTAAAAATGTAAGAACAGTGTTATGAGTGTACAACATAATAGGGTAAACAGATTTCATTGAGTTTCACGCAAGTTGAGAGGTATACAGTAAATCCTAAATAAAACAACAGAGATCTTGCAGGAATCAGACAATGAGCAGAGGGGGTAGTACAGAGGGTGGGGTAGTTAGAGAGAGGAGATTAGCCATATCCAGAATAGGGTGAAATAAAGGTGGAGGAGGAGCTAGGTGTAAAATAATGGAAGAGCTGCCAGGAGACGTTGTCAATCAAGTGCTATAAGTCACAAGTGGCCAGGTGTGGGGGGGGGGGTGAGTAGCACTGGGGAAAGGGGGGAGTAGAGAGTAGGGTGAAACAGACAGGGAGAGTGGTAGGCAGAGGGAAGAAATAGTGTAAAAGGCAGGGTGGGGAAGGGGAAACATAGAAACATAGACTTTGACAGCAGATAACGACCACTTGGCCCACCTAGTCTGCCCATTTCCCTACCTACAGGATAAGCTGCAGATCCTAGTTAACCAACAGCCTATTTCTTCCAACCCCCCACAAGAATTGCCTAATGTCTGTCCCATGCATTCTTGAATTCTCCCACAGTTTTAGACCCCACAACCTCCTCAGGAAGGCTGTTCCATGCGTCCACCACCCTCTCTGTGAAAAACTACTTCCTCACATTGCCCCTGAGCCATCCCCCCCCCATCTTCAAATTGTGTCCCCTTGTTCTTGCACATCTCTTTTTCTGAAAGATGCTACCCTCTTGGACTTTATTGATTCCCTTGAGGTACTTGAAAGTTTCTATCATGTCCCCCCTCTCTCCTTTCCTCGAGGGTATACATGTTAAGCTCCTTCAGTCTCTCCTTGTATGCCTTCTGTTGCAGACCCTGCACTATTTTAGTTGCCCTCCGCTGGACAGCCTCCATCCAGTGACAGGTGGGAGGAATGGAGGGGACAGGAGTGCTTCAGCAGTAAGCAACCATACTCAGTACAGTCGCATTGAATTAGAGTGCCATTATGTGCCAAAGTAATAAAAATATAGGTTGTGTTGTTCTCATTTGCTTGGTGTCAAAATGAAGGGTACAAATGGTTCAATTAATGTTCAGTCATTCTAACTCTCCAAAGAATTGTGACAGAACTGGTGGAATTGGGGGTAAGAACCTAGCTGGTTATTCCGGCAATATGGTGATACCGTACACCCATATCTGGGTTACTATACACCTTTACTAACTACTGCTCTGAATCTTACAATGGGTCAAATGGGATTGTATGAAGCAGTGTAAGTAAATTGGTGGTAAGTTGGGTTGGCAATACAGCATATGAGCGAGGGTGGCACCCCTTTCTTGTTTAGTTTAATGGAGGTTATTGAATACACCTGTTGGCATTGGTTAACACATGAAAAAAAGGAGTCATCTAAAATACACTTAAAAACATTTACAGTACTTTTTATTGTGTGTTAAAAATATTTACTTGATTTCAAAATATATGGGAGGGGGATTCGAATCTAGGACTTGAGGGTACAAAAGATATTGTCATGTCTGAAGCACTACAGCATGTCATCAGCAATATGGCCAAGTCTGCAGCACTGCTCCAATGTTTGAAGCACTATGGCCATGTCAGTAGCATTACCACCATGTCTGCAGCACCATGGCCATGTCTGCAGCAGTACAGCTGTGTCTGCAGCACTATGGCCAAGTCTGCAGCACTCTGGCTGTGTCTGCAGCACTATGGCCATTTCTGCAGTGCTATAGTTGTGTTTGCAGCACTACGGCTATGTCTGCAGCGCTGTGGCTATGTCTGCAGTGCTGTGGCCATGTCTGCAGCACTATGGCCATATCTGCAGCACTATGGCCATTTCAGCAGTACTGTAGCTGTGTCTGCAGCACTACAGCTGTGTCTGCAGTGCTGTGGCCATGTCTGCAGCACTGTGGCCATGTCTGCAGCACTACAGCCCTGTCTGCAGAACTACGGCTGTGTCTGCAGCACTGCAGCCATTCTTGCAGCACTGTAGTCAAGTCTGCAGCACTGTGGCTATGTCTGCAACACTGTTGCCCATGCCTGCAGCACTACTGACCTGACTGCAACACTACAGCCATATCTGCAGCACTACTGCTTTATTTGTAACACTATGGCTGTGTCTGCAGTACCATGGCCATATCTGCAGCACTACAGCCATGTCTGAAGCACTACAGCCATGTCTGAAGCACTACTGCTGTATTGGCAGCACTATGGCTATGTCTGCAGCATTATGGCCATGTTTGCAGCACTACTGCCATCTCTGCAGCAGTATGGCCATGTATGCAGCACTACAACCATATCTGTAGCACTACAGCTATGTCTGCAGCACTATGGCCATGCTGCAGCACTACAACCATCTCTACAGCACTACAGTTGTGTCTGCAGCACTATGGCCATGCTGCTGCACTACAACCATCTCTACAGCACTACAGTTGTGTCTGCAGCACTATGGCCATGCTGCAGCACTACAACCTTCTCTGTAGCATTACGGCCATGTCTGTAGCACTGTGGTCATGTCTGCAGCTATGGCCATGTCTGCAGCATTACAGTCATGTCTGCAGCACTACAGCTGTGTCTGCAGCACTGTGGCTATGTCTGCAGAACTATGGCCATGTTTGCAGCTCTACAAACATGTCTGCAGCACTACAGCTGTGTCTGCAGCACTGTGGCTATGTCTGCAACACTATGGCCAAGTCTGAAGCACTGTGGCCATGTCTGAAGTTCTATGTCCGTGTCTGGAGCACGACAGCCATATCTGCAGCACTACGGCCATATCAGTAACACTGCTGAGTGTAAATCACTACTTACTGAACAATAGGGAGCCAATATATAATTTGTAAACCTGTTTGATAAATGAAAAGTGAGTACAAGATAAACATGCACTTGACTTTATTATAAATAATAATCACACCACAATGCTTTCACTTGAAGTTTTACTTATATTTCAATTTTACATACAGATATGGAATAATTCCTCAGGAGATATCAAATATTAAAAACTCAATTACATGTGGGCAGCCATTTTGTATCAAGGTTAAGCAATGGGAAACTTGGACTTCAGAAAGCGTCTCCAGGTATTATTTTATAAATTTGACCCTCAGATACTATATGTATGAATATCCACTCACATGCACATTTGTTACCAATTTATTTATTTATTTTTTTGGTGAACTTTCTCTCCTTCGGCCCGAAGCATCTCTCAGAGGTGCTCTCTTGGTTTGCCCTCTACTCCCCACGAGACACTCCTCTTAAGTCCCCCCAACAGGATTTGCCAGCCCCCCAGATCACCCCCCAGCGGAGGGCCCACCTCATCTACCTGGCAGCTTTATCTACATATTAGAGGGTCCATCCTATGGGTGGCACCTGGGACCATTGAGGATGGGTTCAGTATTGAGGATGTGGGCCTAGACCCCTGGGGCCCTCATCACCTCCCTGGTCCTCCATGGGGGGGTTGCATGCTGTTTCTCCCCTCAGAGCATGGCGGTGCAATGGCATCCATGGTGCAGATGCCTGTCGCTCCTCCCCCAGCATCCGCTAGCACCACTTGTTCCTGCCTCCGGCCACCATCAGGAGCCACACAGGAGCAGTGCTGTCCCCAAATTCCTCCCTGGGAAGGGAGAGCAGTCCTCTGTATGCTCAATCCCTTCCTCCCTACCGAACCTTGGTGGCCTGAGTCCGTTTCCAAACTCGGGTCGCCGGTGTGGCACGAGATGTGGCATCCAGCGCCTCGACCCTCAGTGCCACCGGGCTGGTTTTGTTACCATTAATAGGACATACTATTTGGTGGAATAGCCAGTCATATGACAGTAGACATTCTTTTTTTTTGAAATTCAATATACTTTATTAATTATTCCACAATTAGCAAAAAACAAACAGATACAACCACCAACAATCAAACACACTGCAGTTCAAATAACTTCAAGCCCACAAAACCAGTATCTAACCCCCCATATCACAAAAACATTTCCCCTCCGTCCGAGAACCTTTGTGCAATAAAAGTAGACTGGCCTCATCCCTATTATACCATCGGCTAGAAGACTAAGCAACCTTGGCTGACAGAGATACCCATTGCAGGTGCTTTGTGCCCTAATGGTGTAAAACCCCAAGTGTCCCACCTCAGGGAATCTCCAAATGATTAATACTGGTAAATAATGGGTGAAGAAAAGGAAAGGAATCACAGTGCTTTCAGGAGCGAGATAAGATTAAAATAGTGTACGAAGCTTATCCCATCTCTTATGGGATAATCTGCTCCTGATGCTGATTATCATCTTTTCAAGGTGAAGATTGGCCAGAAGCTCATTAAACCATTCGGCACATGTAATACTTTTCTGGTCCCTCCAATGAAGCAACACCACATGCTTCACCAAAAGGGAAATAAGGGTGTAAAATATCTCCTTTCTCTGACCCTTATCTGTGAATAGTCCCCTACCAGGCAGATTTCAAGGATAAATAAATTCTCCAAGCCAAGTGGGGGATCCACATTGGCTCTAATTTGGGCCCATAAAGGAGTAATTTGGGACAGTCCCACATAACATGAAATAATGTTCCTGGATACTGACCACAATATCAGTAGACATTCTAAAATCATTTTATACATGAGTTAGGGCCCCTGTATCCTTGATGAACAGACGCAGATGTAGCCCACATAAGTAGCCCTGGCTCCTTGTGTAGGTCTACAAGACCTCTTAGAGACCTCTAAAGGGTTAAAACCCTGGTGTCTAAGGGGTCTGGGTCAGTTGGCCTCGTCCAGAGCTGTGGAGGAGCCATGCCAGCTGACTGCAGCTGACAGCTGCAGCAAGTTGCCTCAGTCTGGGGAGGTGATTGCCAGCCATGTATACCTGCTTCATTTGCTGAAGCTGTGTTCCAGTGTGAGAGACCCAGAACCATCATATTGGTATAGTGACAGCTTCCATTGGCAAGGGCCCCCAGAGGAGGGGAACTTCCATGCATTTCACATTCAAAGGCTGAGTGAAGAGGAGGTGACATCGGACAAGCAATGAGTAATATGAGAAGGGGGATGAAATAGAACTGTAACCACAGGACTGCATAGGGTATCCAGCAATGCTCTCCCTCCTTGCACTAGGCAGAGGGGTTGAATGTATGCTCCTGCAGCAGCAATTCAGTTTGGGACCCTCTGCTCATAGGGGTCATGACTTGGGAGAGGGAGGGAGGCGGCATCTGTGGCAGCCTTGGACCCCCAGGGGGTGTCTGTTTCTTCTTGTTCCTAAATTTTTGATCCCCTTATGCGGGGCAAAGCCAAAGTAAGTAATAATTGGACCTGGATTCTCTGCCCGCAGGGGCCAGACTTAAGGGAGAATGGGAAGCAACACTACTGGCACCCTCAGGCCCCCAGGGAGTACATGCCTCTCCTCACTATGCAAATTGTGTGAGAAATATGTCCCCAAGAGTAGTAGTCTTTGGTCTGCCAAGAGAACCTTTGAAGCAATTGTGAATTTAAGGGTATGGGCCTTCTACCATGAGCCCCTATGGTTGGCGGATGCCTACTAGTCTGAATCTTATTTATTTATTTAAAATTTATTCTGGTGCTCCTTGATCTCTCTTCAGCCCTTGACGCTATGGACCATAGGGTGCTGCTTGAGCACCTGAGGTTCATCTGTGGCCTGATATGTACGGTCTTCAGGTGGTTTATATCTTTCCTCACTGGCAGAACTCAGAGAGTTGAGTCTGGAATTTTTTCTTCAGATCCACTCTTTCTGTCATGTGGGGTTCCTCAGGGCTCAGTGCTTTCCCCTATGTTATCTGCACTGTATTTGCTGCCCCTCAGAGACATTGTAAGACGCTATGGGCTGAGGTTTCACTGCTATGCTGATGATACCCAGCTCTACCTATCTTTTGCACCTGACCAGGATAGTGCTCTCTCTATATTTAACAACTGCCTCACTGAAATCCAGGATTGGATGAATTTGAGCTGGTTAACGTTGAACGTGGGAAAGACTGAGGTGGTGGTTGTGAGGGGTTGAGGGTTGCTCAGCCCTCTGGACTTTATCTGGGGGCTCCCAGATTCTTACCTCTGAATGGGTGCGTGATCTGGGGGTGGGGCTTGATGACGGGCTGACCCTACGATCTCAGGTGTCGGCAGTCATCAAGTCTGCCTTTTACCATTTCAGAAACATCGCCAGGATCAAGCACCTTGTTCCGTTCGGGGATCTGCTTACGCCGGTCCATGCCTTTGTGACCTCATTCCTTGACTACTGCAACTCCCTATACTTACAGCTTCCTGGGGTTGATATCTGCCATCTGCAGCTAGTGCAGAACGCTGCAGCACGATTGTTGATGGGGATCTCCTGCTCTTCGCATATTACTCCAGTGCTGTGCGATCTGCATTGCCTGCCGATTCAGTGGCAGATCACCTTCAAAGTTGGTTTACTGACTTATAAAACCCTACAAGGACTTGGCCCTAATTATTTGAAAGAGCTTCTTGTTCCCTACTGCCCTGTGTGACAGCTCCATTCAGCTGACAAGGGATTGCTGGAGATTCCAAGGGTGTCTTTGAAATCTTCTGGGGCACATGCATTTATGTTTATGGCACCTACCCTCTGGAATTCTCTACCCCATTAGCTATGGGAGTGCATGACTATGGGGGGATTTAAACAGGCACTTAAAACCTTTTTATGGCGTCAGGTCTTCAGTGATGCATAACTGGATGGATTTGTTATTTTATTTATTACTGTATTTGCTGTTTGTGCTATTGTGGTTTTAATATTTGTACAATGCCTTGATACCTCGAAAGGCGCTTAAAAATAAAGTTTATTATTGTTATTATTATTATAACTGGGAAAGGCACATTGAGCTGAGGCTTGTTTCCAGGTGTATCCCAGGGTAAGAGGAAGGGGATTGCACAAAGGCAGAGTAACTGAGCAGCTACAATTAGTATGATATATAAATTTTTTACAAGTTATAGGATAGTTAAAATATATACATTCACATAAGTACAAACAGAATAGCAAGCATATATACAATGGCATGGGTACAGGGTGAACAGAGTTGCTGTAGTTACATTATATATCTTTGCATAGGTACAAACAGAATAGCAAGAATGGATGCAATGGCATGGGTACAGGGTGGACACAGTTGCTGGTTCTGTCTGGAGTTACTTATGGTAAAACAGGAATACAAGAGTAATGCATGAACGGTTGTAGAGATTAGGAGTGGAGAACACACTCAGAACTATGGTAATAGCAGTGTAAGGGGGGATGGTGCCCAGGGGGTGAGAGAAGAATAGGGGAAGTGGCGGAAGCAGGGGAATCAAGGGGGAGGAAAGGGGGAGCAACTGCAGTGAGGGAAGGGTAGAGGAGGAGTTTAAGATGTATTCTGAGTGATAGAGCAGAGTACAAGGGGCAGTGGTGAGCTTGATAGAGAAGGTTGGTAGCAAAAGGGCAAAAGGCGTTGTACAGGGGGTCCAACTTTTTGAGAGATGACTGGGTAGCAGAGTTTTATACTACATCGGCATGGGCTATAGTGGGGAGGATTAATTTGGTGATGAGCTCCTTGTGAATAGAGAGTGAGAGACTGTCCTTGTGCCTGTACAAGACACCTAATCTGGCCCAGAGTTTGGAATGGATGGTGTTTATGTGATGGAAGAAATCTAGCTTGGAGTCTAGCCAGGCTCCCAGGTATTTGTTTGCACAGTGTCTATCTTTGTTCCATCAAGAAAGTGGAAGGAGTGAAGGGAAGGGAAGTGAGCGTGGCCAGTCTTTGAGCTGTGCCAAAAGCCATAGCAGCATCTTTTTTGGGTGTTGCATTTCAGTAGGTTTGCCTCGAACCCTTTAAGAGCATTGTCGAAGTCAGCTTGCAGGGAGGACTTGACTTCCAGGAGGGAAGGTCCTGACGTGTAGATGACAGTGTCATTGGCATACATGTATACATATGAGGATGGGCAAGAAGAGGGGAAGTTGTTGACAAAGATTGAGAATAAGGTGGGCACAAGGACTGACCCCAGGAGACGTCGTCCCATATGGGAAGGGGGGTTGATTTAGTGTTTCATAGTTGCACATATTGGTATCTATCAGAGAGATATGATCTGTTATCCAGTGAACTACATCAAAGAGGCTTTGATGTATGTGTGAAGCAGACCACAGGGCAGTTTTGGCAAGACACATTTATGTCACCTATTATTTTTTAAATATCTTATTAGGATATCCTGTGTTATAAAATATAAATGTTAATACACCAAGGCGGAGTTAAATGACCTCAGAGAGAAGGTCGGCTCAAGACTGCTTTTACAGTAAATATACTGAACAGACCTTACACAGAGACATAATTTCTGACTGAGAAAAGAGGAACAACAAAGCACTGAAAGATTAAGAAGTAAGGAGACCTCAGATAAGACCAGTCTGAGTGTGTGTATTGTAGGAATTTGCACTTTTAAACCAGTTTTGTTTTTAAAACTGTATGTGTTGGGATATCTCGTTCTACATTTTACTGTTTTCCTATTTTACCTGTTTTAAAGTAAAGATATATATTTTAAAAACAGAAACTGCCTGGTGTGCCTTGGAACTTCTTTTTTTTTAAGTGAAGCTTAGATGGTTATAGTTGACACTGTGCATGAACTTATTGTGATACCAAACTGGGAAACAGATAAGAGTTCTCTAGGTCTTGCATAGAGTTCAAAGGGTTGATTTTGAAATACCTGGTTAGGTGCCCATAGGCAAAGATATTTGGCCCCTCAAAGACAGAATTATCTGAGCCTAACAACTGGGTATGCTAACAATAGGTTATCAGTTTGAATCCCTCCAGAACTTGGGACAAAGGTGACTCGAACCCACAAAACAGACAAGAGGGTTACCTTGTTCTGTTAAACTGTTCACAATTCTACGCTCAGAGGTTGGCACTTTGGGAGTAGACGGCTGACCTGCTGAGTGGGTTTGTGACAGATTGGTTGTCAGCGGTGGCATATAAAGTTTGTGACAGATTGGTTGGCAGCGGTGGCATATTAAAGTTTGGTGGTATAAGTTTTATTGTTCAGTGTGTCAGCTTGAGACTGTTCAGCTCATTTGGAAAAAAGAAAGGCAGTGTTTTATTTCAAAAGGAAACAGAACTATATCCCTTGGCTTACAGTCAAGTTCCTACCTGTTTCATTTTTTTTCTAAGTGCCAGTCAGAGTAGTAGTAGTTAGGAAAGATGACTTCTGACTACAGCAGGCACACTGTAGATTACTTAAAGCAGTTGTGTGGAGACATAGAAGTCCCATTCTAGGTGACAGCCAAAGAGCAGAATCTCATAGAGGCCCTGGTGGTAGCAGATACCCAGAGCTTTGGGTCATGGACCGTGACTGAAAAGGACCAAATCTAGAGTGTGGCAGGGCTAGCAGCCAGTGCTGTGTCCAGGTCCAGTGAGGAGGACAACAGGGCCACTGTCAGTGAAGGGCCACAGCAGCAAGGGAAGGTCACCAATTTCCTGAATCCAGAGGTACTCAGACTGCAAATTGAGTTACACAGGATGGATTTGGAGTTCCAGAGAAAGAGGGACCATGGACAAAGGGAGGCAGAGGAGAAGAGGGATCGAGAGAACCAAGGGGCAGAGAGGGAACAGCGACAGGCAGAGTGACAACGGAGGCAGGCAGACCATGAGGAGCATGAGCACCAGCGAGCTGCAGAGGAGAAGAGAGAGGCGGGCCAGTGGCAACATGAACTGGAGAAGCTACAACTCTGACCAGTGGCACCAGAGCAGGTAAGTGGCTTGGGTTTAACTGGGACTGCAGGACTGGGTTACAAATTGAACTCCAAATTAATAGCCGAGTTTAAAGAGGGTGAGGATATGGATGTCTTTTTAAATTCTTTTGAAAAAGTCTGTATTCAGGCTAAAATTCCTAGAGAGTCCTGAAGCTTCCAGCTATCCCTAACACTTACCAGGAAAGCTAGGGATGCATTGGGTCAAATGGACAATGAGGACAGCAATGATTACAGCAAGCTAAAAGCTGTACTGTTAAAAAAGTTTGAATTAACTTCTGAATCATACAGAGCTAAATTCTGTAAGCTCAGGAGAAGTCCTGATATGAGCTACAAGGAGCTAGCCATGAAACAACATCAGTTTTTAAAATGTTGGTGGGAAGGAATTAAGGCAAACTCTGTTGATAAAATTTAAAATGTGATTTTATTAGAACAGTTTTATTGGGCATGCCCAGCAGAGCTAGAAACCTGGCTAGAGGACTGAGATCCCAAAACAGTGCAAGAGGCTACTGAACTCTTGGACCGCTATGCCAAGAGCAGACCTGCTCTGACAGTGAATGGGGTGGGCGTGACAGCGCAGAAAGGGAAACGTACACCTTCAGGGCAGCTAAAACCCTCACTGCCTCCACTGAAACCAGTTAGCCCCAGGTTTCACAGAAAATATTTCTCTGAGAGAAGAACTGAATGTTGGCTATGTAAGAAAACCGGGCATATTGCCAGACAGTGTCCCAAAAAGGTGAGCCATAATACACAACCAGGTGCTAGAAAAGAAGAGAGTTGTTTGTGTGTCCCTGGAAGCATGCCAGTGAACATGAGGGAACACATGCACCCAGTCATGGTGAATGGTGTACAGACGCTAGGGTTAAGGGACACAGGGGCATCCCTGACGTTGGTAAAGGGGGATCTGGTACAGCCTGGTCAGCTTATACCCAATAAATACGTCACTGTCCAAGGGTTGCTGGGTGAAGAGAAAACATTGCCACTGGCCAGTGTTCTCCTGGACTGGGGTGAACCAGGGGAAACTGTGCAACAGGAGACTGTAGCCAAGATATTAGCAGTGGATGTGTTCCTGAGTAACAATCTCCAGCAGGGGATGGTATGTGAAGTTACCCATAGCCTAATGGCAAGGGAAAACTGTAGTTCCCTGAACCCCACAGAAACCAGTGTGGAAACCACTGAGAGGCTGGTTCTCCAGCCTGTGTTCCAGATGGGGAGACTGATAAAAAGGGGGTAGAAATTTCCCCAGTAGCCAGTAACCACACAGCTACAGAGGGCTACTCCAAAGAGGAAGGGGTGACCCCCTGTCAGAGGGTTGGGATTGACAGTGATCCTGAGGGCCCTGATGCTAGTGCTAGGGACCCTAGTTTAGTGACCGAAGAGGACCTGTCCCATGCCTTGGGACTGTGTGAGGGGTTTGCTGCTGCTCAGAGAAGTGACCCTAATTTAGAGAAGCTGAAGGCTTGGGCAGACTCGGATGGCACACAGGGAGGTGATGGCAGACATAAGGTTTATTGGGGAAATGGACTTATGTATACTCAGGCAGTACAGACAGAGAGAGGGATGCTAGGCAGGCAGCTTGTCATTCCCCAGGGGTATTGTGAGCAGTTGCTCAAAATTGCACATGATATTCCCTTGTCTGGTCATCTGAGAATCACACACACTATGCAGCAGTTAGCTCAGAATTTCTACTGGCCTAACTTCACCCAGCAGGTGAGGGAGTATTGCAGGTCTTGTCACCGGTGCCAAGAAACAGGGAAGGCAGGCAAGAAAACCCAAGCCACCCTAATTCCATTGCCTATAGTGGAATAGCCATTCCAGAGGGTGGGAATGGATATTGTGGGGCCTTTAAATACCACCTGCTCCTCAGGGAAGAGATTCATCCTGACTGTGGTGGATTATGCCACCCGGTACTTAGAGGCAGTTGCTGTATCCTCACTGAGCACCAACAGAGTGGCAGATGCCTTACTTGGGATTTTCTCCCATGTTGGGTTTCTGCATGAGATAATCACCGATTGAGGGGGTTCCTTCATGTCGGACCTGATGAAATGTTTATGGGAGAAGTGTGGGGTGGTGCAGAAAGCCAATGGGCTTGTGAAACAATTCAATGGTACCCCGAAGTCAATGCTCTGGGCGTTTGCTGAACAGCATGGAAGGGACTGGGAGAAATACCTTCCCCACCTGTTGTTTGCATACATGGAGGTACACCAAGAGTCAACAGGATTTTCCCCCTTTGAACTCTTATATGGGCACGAGGTACATGGGCCCCTAGACTTGATCTGGGAGGACTGGGAAGGCAAGCATGCCACCCAAGGAACTCTCACTGTGGATTGCATCTTTAGGTTTAGGGAAAGGCTGAAGGAGCTTATGGGGACAGCCCAGAGCAACCTGGCAGCTGCCCAACAGAAACAAAAAGTGTGGTATGACCGCAGAGCCAGAGCTCACTCGTACATGGTGGGTGAGGAAGTCATGGTCCTTATTCTAGTCCAGAAAGACAAGTTACCGGCTGAGTGAGCAGGACTGTACAAAGTGGTTAGGAAGGTAAATGATGTGAACTACATTGTGGAGTTACCTGACCATAAACAGACAGAAAGGATGTACCATGTCAACATAATGAAGCCATATGTAAATAGGGCTGACACGGTGTTTGCAGTGTGTAGTCATGGGGAAGGGATGGACGAAGGGGACCCCATTCTGGACTTGCTGGAAGAGAGTAAATGGGAGTCCTCTGTGGAGGCAGTAAAATTGTCTCCCCAGCTGACCCAGGGCCAGACCCAGAAAGTAAGGGAGGTTTTAGCAGATTTTGCCCCCTTGTTTAGTGCCAAGCCTGGACTAAACCCCTTAGTGACACACGATGAGGAGACAGAGACACAGATGCCCATATAGTGGACAGCATATCGGGTGTCAGAGGTTGTCCAAAAGGACATTAAGAGGGAGGAGATGCTATATTTAGGGGTAATCCAGAGATCCCACAGTCCCTGGGCCTCACTCATTGTCCTTGTTCCCAAGCCAGATGGCTCAACTCATTTCTGTGTAGACTATCATGGACTGAATGCAGTCATGAAGTCAGATGCCCGGCCAATGCCCCGGACAGATGAACTCCTGGACAAGTTGGGAGGGGTGACCTACCTTACAACCATTGACCTGACAAAGGGGTATTGGCAGGTAGAGTTGACAGACAGAGTTAGGGAGAGGTCAGCCTTCATCACTCTGATAGGCTTAGTTGAGTTTAAAGTAATGCCTTTCGGAATGAAGAATGCCCCGGCCACTTTCCAAAGGTTGGTGAACCAGGTGTTAAATGGTGCTGAGGAGTATGCCGAGGCATACTTGGATGACATTGCCATCTTTAGTATCAGCTGGGAGGAACACCTATCTCACCTTAGGGAAGTGCTGGGCAGGATACAGAGGGTCGGGCTCACTGTCAAAGCTGTGAAGTGCCAGGTGGCCATGGGAGAGGTGGCATACCATAGGCATGTGGTAGGCCAGGGACAGTTCTGTATTAACCAAATAAAGACAGAGGTGATACAGGCGTGGCCCAGACCAGAAACTCAGAAGCAGGTCAAGAGTTTTCTCGGGACAGCAGGGTACTATAGAAAATTAGTACCCAATTACAGTGCCCCAGCTGCTTCCCTATCTAACCTGACAAAGAAAAGGATGCCAAAGAAAATTACATGGGGCCCAGCCTGTGAGGAAGCATTTTTCAAACTAAAGGAGGCACTGTGCAGTGCTCCTGTTTTGACAAGTCCTGACTATAGCAAACCTTTTATAGTTCAGACTGACCCCTCAGACATAGGTACAGGGGCTATACTAAGTCAGACATCCAGCCAAGGGAGGGATCACCCAATGGCCTACTTGAGTAAAAGTTACTTCCCAAGGAGCAGTCATACTCCACGGTGGAAAAGGAGTGTCTTGCCATAGTGTGGGCCCTAAAGAAATTGGAACCATACTTGTATGGGCAGCATTTTGTGGTGCAAACTGACCACAACCCCCTGGTTTGGCTGATGCAGATGGGGAAGAACAATGGAAGATTGCAACAATGGAGTCTTGCTTTGAAAGGATATGACATGACCAATCTACATAGGGCTGGAGTGACCAATCAGAACTCAGTTGGCCTGTCTCATGTCTACAAGGAGTGCACTGATTTGGGAAGCTCATCCCATGCAGGGGATAGACCCCCCAAATTCAATCTAGGTGGGGAGGATTGTGGCACGTGGACAGCTGGCTCTGATTTCAATATGATATTTTTTCTGCAATATAAAATATGTAAGGGAGTGTCTGTCAGGAGGAAATACTGTCTTGCTGAAATTGACACATCAACCCCCCCCCCAGGGATAAGTTCAAAGGACAGGAGGTAGCTTAAACTGCAGATATCTAAACTGCAATTACTTTAAGTTTTCTTTGAAGCCCAGGAAATAAAATATTCATTCATGACGTCCTCAGGGAAATCCTTCGATATGCACTAGGTGTCATTAAAGAAGGAGAAAATGCATGTGTTGGGGTGTCTCCCAAGATAGCCAGTAAAATATATCAAAGAAACTTTGATGTCTGGGTGAAGCAGGTCTCAAACTAAATTAGGAAGTCCAATATGCATTTGCTTGGGGTTATCCAGTGAACTACATCAAAGAGGCTTTGATGTATGTGTGACGCAGACCACAGACCGGTTTTGGCATGTCACATTTATGTCAGCCTATTATTTTTTAAATATCTTATTAGGACATCCTGTGTTATAAAATATAAATGTTAATACACCATGGCAGAGTTAGATGACCTCAGAGAGAAGACCGGCTCAAGACTGCTTTTAAATATACTGTGCAGACCTTACACAGAGGCATAATTTCTGACTGAGAAAAGAGGAACAACAAAGCATTGAAAGACTAAGAAGTAAGGAGACCTTAGATAAGACCAGTCTGAGTGTATGTGTTGTAGGAATTTGCACTTTTACACCTGTTTTGTTTTTAAAACTGTATGTGTTGGGATATCTTGTTCTGTATTTTACTGTTTTCCTATTTTACCTATTTTAAAGTAAAGATATATATTTAATAAACAGAAACTGCCTGGTGTGCCTTGAAAACTTCTTTTTATATAAGTGAAGCTTAGATGGTTATAGTTGACACTGTGCATGAACTTATTGTGGTCCCAAACTGGGAAACAGATAAGAGTTCTCTAGGTCTTGCACAGAGTACTAAGAGTCCATTTTGAAATACCTGGTTAGGTGCCTGTAGGCAAAAATATTTGGCCCCCCGAAGACAGTATTATCTGAGCCTAACAATTGGGTATGCTAACAATAGGTTATCATTTTGAATCCCTCCAAAACTTGGGACAAATGTGACTCAAACCCACAAAACAGACAAGAGGGTTACCTTGTTCTGTTAAACTGTTCACAATTCTATGCTCAGAGGTTGGCACTTAGGGAGTAGAGGGCTGACCTACTGAGTGGGTTTGTGACACTCTCATGGAGTGGAATAACCTTGGTCATTTTCCATGCCTTTGGGACTGAGTACTGTGACAGAGATAAATTGAATTGGTGTGTGAGTGAGGTATCTGGTACCAGGTTGAGGGGAAACATGGTCATTACCTATCCTCAATTAACCACATGCAGGATGAAGTGTTGTTCCCAGAGTAGTTCAACATTTAAACTGTACCTGTGGTACCATGTTATAGATGCAATGTGTCCTGAAAAGTGTCCGCATTGTGGGTCCAGGCAACAGAAGCCCTAGGATTTTTACGTGGCCCTGGTTAAATTGCCATTAGGGGATCAAATTTGTTTCAGCCTGTGGCAAACCACAATCCACATCTGTGTAGACCCTTGGGTTGTTAATACAATCCCCGCAATCTGAAGGACTGATGAGTACAATTTAAACATTTCTTTATCGTTCCCCTTTTGTGACTGGGGTTCAGAGACTGCCTTATGGATTCTGAAATAGTAGAGACATGAGAGACATATATCCAGCCCCATTTGGGGAGTAACACAGTTCATGTGTTTCGATTAAATAAAAAGGCTCCATCCAGTGTTTGGACAGTTTATCCGTTTGTGGAAGTTTTCTATGTTGTGAACCCTTTTGTTTGCAGCCCCTCATTCCCCGACATGTGTTTGTGAGCTTGGAGGTCATCCCAATCTCGGAGGTCAAGTAAGTGCAAAGCAAATGTGTGTATGATCTCCTTCCTTTATTAACATCACAACATACTCCGAGACTTGGGGAGAGGGGCTACATAAATGAGTCTCAAAATGTTGGAAACTGGAAATTAAAAATTGGCTATGAAATAAACTGAATCAGAAATAGAGGGTGAGAAGTTGGCAGTCCAAACTGTTGTATTCTGATTTCATACACAGACTGGACTAGCTTCCTCAACACCTTGAAAAGAAGTGTTATAAAAGGATCAAGGGCCACTGGGGTGGAGCTTGGTGTGACTTTTAAATAATCCATATCCACAACAGACTAGCTATATTTCTGCTGAAATGTCTGATGTGTCATGTTATCTGATTTACATTGCTAAACGCTGCCATTAAGAATGCAAACATTGACTTTGGCAGACAGACATGTAAAGTGGGAGATAGCCAATCATTTAAAGTCAATTTATTAAAATGACATGTACCAGCTAGTCAGAAGAATGTAACAGGCTTTGCCTCATTTGAAGCGATGGATAGGGGAGGAGGAATAGGAAGAGCAGCTAAACAAGCAGAGCTGAAGAACATGATTATGGACAGTAGAGGGAGATAAAGCAGGAGCGATGTGGGACAAAACTGGCTGATTTAGAGGTAGACACAGATGCACTGCATCAAACATGGCTATAGTGCTTCAGATACGACTGTAGTACTTCACATGTGGCTGTAGTGCTTCAGACATGACTTAAGCACTGTAGAGACAGTCATAGTGCTTCAGATGTATCCACAGTGCATCAGAAATGGTTGGAGCATAGCAGACAAGGTCATAGTGCTGCAGACATGGCCATAGTGCTGCAGACATGGCCATAGTGCTGCAGACATGACATTAGTGATGCAGACATGGTGGTAGTGCTGCAGACATGGCCATAGTGCTGTATGCAGGGCTGTAGTGCTGCAGATGTGGCCACAGTACTGCACACATGGCTGCAGTGCTGCACACATGGCCGTACTGTGCCAGACATGGCCACAGTACTGCAGCCATAGCAGTAATTCTGTAGTGCTGCAGACATGGCTACAGTGCTGCAGACATAGCCACAGTGCTGCAGACTATGGCTGTAGTGCTGCAGACATGGCCATAGTTCTACAGACATGGCCACATTGCTGCAAACATGATTGTAGTACTTCAGACAGGGCCACAGTGCTGCAGCCATGGCCATAGTTCTGAAAGACATGGCCGTAGTGCTGCAGACATGGCCACAGTGCTGCAGACATGGTTGTGGTGCTACAGACATGGCTATAATGCTGCAGACATGGTTATAGTGCTGCAGACATGGCCACAGTGCTGCAGACATGGTTGTGGTGCTGCAGACTTGACCACAGTGCTGCAGGCATGACCACAGTGCTGCAGATATGGACACAGTGCTGCAGAGATGGTTGTAGTGCTGTAGACATGGTGCTAATGTTGCAGACATGGGCCTAGTGCCGAAGATATGCCATAGTGCTGCAGACAAGTTCATAGTGCTGCTTTTATGGCTGTAGTGCTACTGATTTGGCTCTTGTGTTGCACACATGGGTGTAGTGCTGCAAACATGGCTGCAGTGCTGCAGATATGGCAGTTGTGCTGCTGACCTCACTGTAGTGTTGCAAACATGGCTATACAGCTGTACAAACATGGCTGTAGTGCTGCAGACATGACTGTAGTGCTTAGAAGACATGGCGGTAATACCACAGACATAAGTGCAGTGCTGTAGACATAGCTGTAGTGCTGCATACCTCACCGTAGTAGTGCAGACACTGCTGTAGTGCTGCAGACATGGCTGTAGTGCAGTAGATAAGCACAGAGACAAATCAATAGCAAGCTACTTGAGTTTTTATGTTGCTACCATCCAGGCTCAGGTTTTATGTTGTGAACTTTACTGGCTGAGTTATGCAGTGGCAGAGGTACTCCTTGTAATGTTAGTGACCCAAGCTCAGAAGTGCGCACGAATCATCAGAGGGCCGACCAGTGGAGGAAGGCTGAGCACCCCAGAGGATATTCATTTTCTCTGGGGAGGGAGTGAGATGAGTCCTGCTGCCACAGAGCCATTTAGGTGACCACAAAGGGATGTACAATTGGGGCCATGCAGTAGGGAGGTGAGGACACCACTGGCATCAATGCACATGTGTGCACACTGTGGATGAGCATGTCCAGTGTCATCATGGTGGCTGCATCCTCAAGGAATAAAGATGCAAAGAAAAAGTGGCATAGAGCCACTCATTCAGAGTGAAAGATTCTGACATGCCTGCATGTCCTGCACCAGGTGACTTAGGCACTGTGTCCCCCATCAGCTGGATAGAACAGAACTCTGAGGTGCTTGGGGAACCCTTGGGATGGTCATGATGTGGGTGTCAAGTCAAGGTGGCACAACAGTGGAGCAGACATGTAAGTGCTGGGAGAAGGCCGTGTGACTGGGGTTTCGGCATGGGTAGTTAGAATCCAGAGTAGGAAGGGTTCCTCAAGAATGCCATATGAAGTCTGGCATAAAAACAAGTAAAAAAAAATATATATATAAAATTCATACTTTTAAAGCATGAACAGGTTAAATTTATTTAAATCTGTAGATTTTGGTTGGTATTTCAGAAGCTGCCAGGCAATGCTTTTCCAACTTTTGTGCATAGCAAACACAGCAAAGTGATGTTTATGTCCTCTTTTACAGGAACTCTTGTTACAGAAAGGATGTTAATAGTCTCATAGCTTATTAATGATTCTGCTGCTTGACTGGACATGCAGATATTCAACTGTGGGAAACATGCATCATATATCCAAAGAAAAAGGGCAACAGTCTTCCCTCACGTTTCGTTATTGTTCAACTCTTACAGCCTGCAGTACGTCTGACTTTGTTCTCTTTTTATCTCCTATGCAATTTGGTATATTATAAGGAGTTCAACAGCTGGTCCCATCTCATGATGCAACATGCAAATTTGATGCATAAAAATTTGCCCATTGGCACATCAGCAGCGCTACTACTGGGGACCTGGGTTAGGAGGTAGGCCTAGGTTGTTGGGGGGCTGGCCAGTGGGGATGGAGGGTAGTGAGCTCCACTGCAACATCCCCACCTGTGTGATCATGGGAGGTGATGTGGTGGGAGCAGCTAAGGGGCAGGGGGGAATGCACTCTGATGGCAGACATCAGCACACTCTTCAGATGACGTCAAGTCATCAACTCCACTGAGCGCCCTGGAGTAGAGGGAGGAACAGAGAGAACCATTCACTGTCTGCAGCAGGATGACACTAGTCTTTCAGGTGCATGCCTGACTGACAGAGCCTTCTGGAAGGACTTGGGGTTTCCTCAATTACCTCTCCACAGGTTCGGGGTAGTCTATGGAGGAACACGTATCATTCATTTCATTGTATTGTTTGTACTGGAAAAGCATGTAAGCAAAATTGCCCATTTTCACATGTGTCCAGTGACAAAATTTGGCACAAAAATACATATTGGTAAACATTACATAGCTTGGAATGAGAGTGCATACGAAACTGGTACAATAACACATATTAGTGAATGTTACATCATCAGGAATAACAGTCATACAAAGTGGACAGAACATAGTAGGGAAGGCACTGTTAAAGATAACATAACTATATAATACATTTTTTATCATATATTTATTTTCTTGATTTTTAAAACATACATACATACATGCATACATATAATATATACTATATAATAAATTTAAAGAGAAAAGGAAAAATATGCCAGGTGAGAAGTGCAGGAAATTGAAAAGAGGATATTGGCGCTGACAGCGTGGGTCAGGGGCAGCTGCTTTGGAGTTTGTGTAAAAAGTAGGATTTTAATTGTTTATTGAATGATGTAAGTGTGTTGCACTGGACCAAGGGTGGGGGAAGGTTGTTAAAAAGTTTAGCACCTTTGTAGGAGAGGGTGTATTGGCCCTGGGTGGTATGAGAACAAGGAATTGCAAAGGTGTGGGTACTGGAGTGCCTGGTGGTCCTGGTGTGTACAGACTTATTGAAGTGGGAGGAGATGCTGCTAGGCATGGAGCCCAATTGGATTTCAAAGAAAAAAAAAGTCAGAATTCTGCTGTCAAATCTATCCTCCAGGGGGAACCAGTTTGCAGCCTTGAGCAAATCACAGTGGGGTGTCCTAAAGGGGAGGCCTGTGATGAATCGTATGATGCTGTGATACGTGCTCTTTAATCTAACTAAATTTTTCAATGAAATGGAGGTTGAGTATATGGAGGGAGCAGGAAACTGTTTGCAAGCAAGACCCTAGCTTCTGGTATGAGAAAATGTTTCAGTCGATGTAGGATGCCAAATCTTGGGTGAAGTGTGTAGCTCGTAGTTCAGGTGACAGTCTCAGTGAATCCCCCAGGTATTTAAAGGTGGTGACTCTCTCGATTGGGTTGCTGTAGTTGTCTCTAAGAGTTTTATTTTTTATTTTTAGGGCCTTCCTAGAGCCTGAGAATACCATGACCTTAGTTCTCTTGGAGTTGAGGACCAGGCCCCGGGAGGAGAACCAGGAGTGTAGTTTACCAAAATCATATTGCAGTTTGTTCTGAAGGGAAAGGGGGTTCAATCCTTGTAAAAGTGGGCTGCGTCTTCTGCATAGAGGATGAGCTCTGTGGATGAACTGATATCAGGGAGGGGAGTGATTACAAGAGAGAACAACAGCGATCCAAGGAGGGAACCCTGGGGAACTCCATATCTGATTTGATGAATTTCACTAAGATAAGATCCAGAGACAGTGACTGATGGAGTTGGAGAGAGCCAATTATAGAAGGCTGGCCAGACAGCATGACAGAGGAAAAAAAATGTTAATGTATAAACATACACATAGAAACATCGAATTTGCCAGTAGATAAGGACAGGCTGGCCAACCTAGTCTGCCCATTTTTCCTTCCCTGTAGTATCACCATAGATCCTACTTGACCTCTGGTCCATTCACCCCCCCTTCCCTTTCCCTAAGATTTCCTTGTGCCTGTCCCATGCATTCCTGAACCCCACCACTGTTTTTAACCCCACCATCTCTGCTGGAAGATTGTTCCTTTAATCTACCACTCTTTCTGTGAAGAAGTACTTCCTCACATCTCTTGAATGTACCCCCAGCTTCTTATCATGCCCCCTTGTCTGCAAAATACTGTACTTCTCTCCTGTATAGTCTTTACCCCCAATGAAGTATTTAAAGGTCTCTATCATATCTCCGCTCTCCCTCCTTTCTTCCAGGGTGTACCTATTGAGGTCCTTTAGTCTCTTTTCATAAGGCTTCTGATTTAGACCCTGCACCATTTTAATTTACCTTCTCTGGCCTGCCTCTATTCTGTCAATGTCTTTCCAGAGATGTGGCCTCCAGAACTGAATGCAGTATTCTAGGTGGAGACTTACCAGCAGTCTATACAGAGTCAATACCACCTTCCTCTTTCTGATAGTGATACCCCTCCCTATGCGCCCCAGCATCCCACTAGCCTTCCCAAGTGCCTTGTCGCACTGCCTGGCCACCTTTAGGTCATCTGATATGATCGCTCACAGGTCCCTCTCTCCTGCTTGGTGTACTACTACTCCCATTTTGTACTCTGCCCCTGGGTTTCTGTGCGCCAAGTGCATTACTTTGCACCTTTTTGCATTGAAACCCTTGACCACTCTTCGGGTGTTCTCAGTCTCTGGTCATCCTTTCCATCCACCCTGGAGTTTGCACTTTGGTGTCATCCAAAAAGAGGAAGATCTTCCCTTCCTGCTTTTCTGCAATGTTGCTTATGAAGGCATTAAAGAGGACCGGTCCCAGCACTGATCCCTGAGGCATGTCGTTGGTCACCCTCCTTTTCTCTGAGTGAACTCTGTTTACTACCATTCTCTGCCACCTATCCCCTAACCAGTTTCTTATCCATTTTACCACTTTTGGACCCACTCCTAAGCTACCCAGCTTGCTTACTAGCCTCCTTTGTGGAAAGGTGTTGAAAGCCTTACTGAAATCTAGGTAGGCCAAGTCCACCACTCCACCCTGATCTAATTCCCTGGTTACCCAGTCAAAGAAATCTATCAGATTTGTTTGACATGGCCTCCCCATGAATCCATGCTTTCTCAGGTCTTGTAACCCACTGGAGTCAAGATATTCTGCAATCCTTTCCTTCAGCGGTGATTTCTTTAACTTTTCCACCACCAACGTCAGGCTGACTGGCCTGTAATTGCCAGTCTCTTCCTTGCTCCCCCTTCTGTGAAGTGGGACATTTGCCCATCTCCATTCCTTCAGAACCACTCCTGTTTTCAATGAGATGTTAAATAGGACTATCAGAGGTGTTGCCAGTACCTCCCCGAACTCTTTCAATACCCCTGGATGCACCCCATCTGGCCCCATTGCTTTGTCCACTTTCAGATTAGCAAGTCCCTTCAGAACTCTGTCCTCTAAAAATGGACTAGCATCCATCTCCCTTCCTCCAATGCTCCTGTTACTTTATTTGTGGCCCCTTCCCTTCTTCCTCTGTGAACACTGAACACAAGTATGTGTTCAGGATGCCTGCCTTTTCCTGGCCCCACTCTGCACAGTTCCCCCTTTCCTTTTTTTATCTTTATGATCCTACCCCTTCCTCCATACCTAAAAAAATGCCTTGTCCCCCTTCATCACTGCCTGAGCTATTCTCTCTTCGGTTTACATAGAAACATAGACTTTGACGGCAGATAAGGACCGCTAGGCCCATCTAGTTTGCCCATTTCCCTACCTACAGGATAGGCCGCTGATCCTAGTTAACCAACAGCCTATTTCTTCCTACCCCCCACAAGAATTGCCTTATGTCTGTCCCATGCATTCTTGAATTCTCCCACAGTTTTAGACTCATAACCTCAGGAAGGCTGTTCCATGCATCCCTGCCCTCTCTGTGAAATAATACTTCTCACATTGCCCTAGAACTGCCCTCCTTCTATCTTTAAATTGTGTCCCTTGTTCTTGCAAGTCTCTTTTTCTGAAAGATGCTACCCTCTTGGACTTTGTTGATTCCACTGAGGTGCTTAAAAGTTTCTATCATGTCCCCCCTCTCTCCCTTCTTTCTCTACTATGGTATCATATTAAGCTCCTTTAGTCTCTCCTCATACGGCTTCCTTGCAGACCCTGCAATTTTAGTTGCCCTCCTCGGACTACCTCTATCCTGTCTATGTCCTTGTGAGATGGGGGTCTCCAGAACTGACACAGTACTCCAAATGGGGTCTCGGCCAACTGTCTGTACAGAGGGATAACAACTTCCTGTTTTCTGCTGATGATGCCTCTCCCTATACATCCCAGTATAACTCCCAGCCCTCCTACTGCCTTCTCACATTGCTTGCTAACCTTAAGGTCATCTGATATGATTACCCCCAGGTCCCTTTCCTTTTTGTTGTTGTTACTACCTCCCCACCCATTGTGTATTCTTCCCTGGTTCTTGCTTCCCAGGTGAATTATTTGCACTTCTTTGCATTGAATCCTAGCTGCCATACTCTGACCATTCCTCCAACCTTGCCAAGTCCCTTTTCATCCTTTCCGCCTCCTTGTGTATCAACCCTGTTGCAGATCTTTGTGTCATCTGCAAAAGGCATACTTTTCCTTCCAGTCCTCTGCAATGTCACTGATGAAGACATTAAAAGGACTGGACCCAATACTGAACCCTCCGGTACCCCACTAGTAACCCCCCTTTCTTCAGAGTGGACTCCATTTACAATTACCTTCTGTGTCCTGTTGTCCAGCCAATGTTTACCCAGGCTACCACCCTGGGACCCACTCCAAGGCTGGTTAATTTAACTATTAATCTTTTGTGTGGGACTGTGTCAAATGCCTTGCTAAAGTCTAGGTAGACCATGTCCACAGCCCCTCCCTGGTCTACTACTTTGGTCACCCAGTCAAAGAAATCTATTAATTTCGTCTGACATGACCTTCCCGCTGTGAACACATGCTGCCTTGGGTCCTGTGCTCCACTGGCCTCTAGGTACTCAACTATTCTTTCCTTCAGAAGTGACTCCATCACTTTTCCTACCACAGAGGTCAGACTGACAGGTCTGTAGTTTCCTGCCTCTGTCTTGGTCCCACTTTTGTGAAGGGGAATCACATCCGCCTTCCTCCAGTCCTCGGGTACCACACCATCCTCCCATGATTTATTAAAAAGAGTAGCTAGTGGTTTCACTAGTTTCTCCTTAATTCTTTTTAGAATTCTGGGTGAATTCCATCAGGACCCTTTGCTTTGTCCACCTTCAGTTTTAGGAGTTCTTGCAGAACCCTTTTTTCTGTGAAAGGACTGGGATCGACCCCCCCTATCAAGAGTGCTTCTGTTAATTGGATTAGGCCCTTCCTCCTCTTTGTGAATACTGAGCAAAAATATTCATTCAGTATTCCTGCTTTTTCACTGTCCCCCTCTGCCCACCCACCGTTCAGTCTATTCAGCCTCACTATCCCTCCCTTTGTCTTTCTGTACTCGCTGATGTACCTATAAAAGGTTTTATCCCCCTTCTTAACTGAGTTGGCTATCTTTTCCTCAGTTTGGGCCTTTGCTATTCTGACTTCCCTCCCTGCTTCCTTCTGCCTTAATTGGTACAGCTCTCTGTCCTGCTCCTTCTGTGTTTCCTTATACTTCCGGAATGCTATCTGTTTCTTCCTGACTTTCCAGCCATCTCTTTGAGAACCATAGTGGCTTTTTCTTTCATTTTGATTTGTTTATTTGCTTCACACAAAGGCTTGTTGCCTCTGTGATGGCAGTTTTGATAATTCCCCATTGTTGCTCCACATCTCCTTCTAGCCTGTTTGCTAGTGCTTTTCTGAGGCACTCTCCCATCTTGCCAAAGTCAGCCCTCCTGAAGTCCAGTACCCTCACTTTTGTATGGCTTGACTCTGTAGCTGAGTTTAACGTGAACCACACTGTTTGATGGTCACTTGTCCCCAGATGGCAACCCACTTCTAGATCGAGATCCTCTCACTGCCCCCGTTTGAGAGTACGAGGTCTAAGATTGCTCCCTCACGAGTGGGTTCCGAAACTAGCTGTCTAATGCCTGCCACCTGTAGGGCATCAAGAATGACCCTGCTCTTGGATGTGGCTGCAGCAAATGTGCTCCAGTTAACATCTGGCATATTCAGGTCTCCCATCAACAGTATCTCCCCTTTCGCTGCCATTCTAAGAATGCCTTCTATCATATCCTTGTCCATTCCTTCCCCCTGACATGGGGGTCTGTACACAACCCCTGTGTGGATTGTGGTGCCCGTTCCAGTCTCCAAGGTGACTCACGGTGCCTCCTCTCCTCCCTGTTTACTCTTTTGTTCAGTTGATTTTATCCCTTCCTTTACATAGAGAGATACTCTTCCCCTCTTCTCCCCTGCCTGTCTCTCCTGTAGGTTATGTACCCTGGTATGTTAACATCCCAGTCATGGCCCTCTGTGTACCATGTTTCTTTGACTGCTACGATATCCAGGCATCCCTCTTCCATTAAGGCCACCAGCTCAGGGAGCTTGTTTCCCAGACTATGGGCATTGGTACTCATTACCCTCCATTTCCCGATGGCCTTACTCCCTTTTGCCCCATCCCTGTCCTTCTTGCCTTTGTCACTTTCTCCATTTACCCCTTCCCTTCTCCCTATCGACACCTCTATGTTGGTGTTTGCCACACTTACTACCGTGATTATTTGGGGGGGCTAGGATTTTCCTGCTCCTTTCCAGTACCTCCCCCCTTGGCTAGTTTAAAAGGTTTGAGCCTTTGCACTCTTTACTGCTCTCCCTGCTTCTCTCTGTTTCCCCGATACACGGCCCTATCCTCCTCCTCCCTGCACCTTCTTATACCTTCTGAATGCTACCCTTTTAGCCTTTACCTTTTCAACCACCTCTTAAACCATATCAATTTCTTTTTCCTCTTGCTTTTGCTCACTTGTTTGATGCAGAAGTCAGTTGCTTTCACTATGGCCATTTTTAGCTTCATCCACTGTTCATCTACGCCAGTCAGGTCGTCTTTCCTGCTAGGTTGTCCCTGAGGCTTTCACCCATCTTTTTAAAATCTGTCCTCCTGAAATCCAGGACCCTCACCCTTGTGTGGTTCAATTCCACAGCCATCTTTATGTTGAACCACACTGTATGGTGATCTCTGTTCCTCAGGAGGCCTCCCACTTTGATGTCTGCAACACTGCCTCAATAGTGAGAACCAGATCCAGTATTGCCCCAACACAAGTGGGTTCACTGACTAGTTGCCCAAGGAACACCCCCTGGAGGGAATCCAGGATGTCCCATCTTCTAGCTGAACCTGCATCTGGGAGGCTACAATCCACATTCAGCAAACTGAAGTCCCCCGCCAGAAGCACCTCCCCTTTTCTGCCATCTTGCTATTAACTTCCACCAGTACCTTATCACATACCTCCCTCTGTGCTGGAGGTCTGTAGATCACCCCAGTATATAAGGAGCAAGCATAAAAAATATGCCTGAAGTAGTGAGTTTCCCATGCAACTGAGATGAGTACTTACCCTCGCCTTCTTCTTTTGGTATGTCAGATTCATTTGCTGCAGGGCAAGAGAAGCAAACCACACATTAAGTGACATGTACATTTTCCTTCTTCGTTAGCCTTTTAGCTTCTGTCTTTCTTTATCCCTGTTGCATCTATTATGTAACTCCTTATGTCATCAGGTATTCTGCAATATCCATCACCGCCCCCCCCAGTGAACATGATGCTGTCTTGTTCTGTTTCCTCATGTTTGCTCCAAATGATTCTGTAGTATTTTTTGCTAATAGTTCAATATTTGCTCTTTTTGTTGTTTCAGGAATTCATAGAAACACAGAATTTGCAGTCAGATAAGGACCGCTTGGCCCGTCTAGTCTGCCCATTTTTCCCTGTCTACAGTATCACCACAGATCCTATTTGATCTTCCGCCCATTCACCCCTTCCCTTTCTCTAAGATTCTCTTATGCCTATCCCATGCATTCTTGAACCCCACCATTTTTGTCCCCACCACCTCTACTGGAAGACTCTTCCAAGAATCTACTACTCTTTCTGTGAAGAAGCACTTTCTCACATCTCTCCTGAATCGAACCCCCTCCAGCTTCTTATCTTGCCCTCTTGTCCTTGATCACCTTTTTTCTTGAAAAATACATCTTTCCTGTACCTTACTTACCTACTTACCACTGTGAGATATTTAAAGGTCTCTATCATATCCCCCCTCTCCCTTCTCTCTTCCTACATATTTAGTTTCTTAAGTCTCTCCTCATAGGGCTTCTGATGCAGACCCTGCACCATTTTAGTTGACCTCTTTTGGACCACGTCCACTCTCTCTGTGTTCTTCCAGAGATGTGGCCTCCAGAACAGGATGCAATACCTTTGGTAGGGTCTTACCAAGTGATCTATACAGTGACAACACCACCTCCCTCTTTCTGCTGGTGATGCCACCTCCATGTGCACACAGTATCCTACTAGCCTCCCAACTGCCTTGTCGCACAGCCTGGAAGCCTTTATGTACTCTCTCCCATTGGTCAAACTGCTTTTTTAAGCCTACTCATACACAATCTTAATATCAGATTAGCAAAATATGAAGATATTTATTATTACAATCTGTCCCCCTAGCTGAGAGATGATTGGTTGGGTATATATTTTATAGACCTGCAAGCTTGTCTAAAACAGTTATCCCTTCTTTCTGTTCTCTGTAGGTAACGAAAGGCAGCCTTCTGTATCTAAAGGCCTTTAACATACACCTGTGCTTGGCCCACTGACTTATATGCCTGTGATGGCATTCATTATACAAATTACTTATTTATCTCCTCTTTTATTAATTACTGGTTGCCTGCATCCCTCACACCTTAGGGTGGCTTTAACTACCTCTTGGGTGATATTTCTCTGTATGTGCTAAGCTGCACCAGAAGACATATGAAGAGGGACTTAAGAAGTTTAATATCTATACCCTCGAGGAAGGGAGGGCGAGGGGGGGGACATGACAGAAAATGTCAAGGACCTCAAGGGAATCAACAAAGTCCAAGAGGGTAGCATCTTTTAGAAAAAGAGGTGTGCAAGAACGAGATCACAATTTGAAGATGGGGGGGATGGCTCAGAGGCAATGTGAGGAAGTATTTTTTCATGAGAGGGTTGTGAGTGCATGGAACGGCAGGCGGTTGTGGAGTCAAAAACAGTGGTGAAATTCAAGAATGCATGGGACAGTCATAAGGCAATTGTAGGGGGTGGGGGTAGGAGAAGTAGGCTGTTGGCTAACTACAGCTTATCCTTTAGGTAGGGAAATGGGCAGACTGGGTGGGCCAAGCGGTCCATATCTGCCATCAAATTCTATGTTTCTATGTTTCTATGAAATTCTAATCTCCTCTCCTCCCACATCTTAAGTTTTCCCTGTGCCAGAGCTGACCCAAGTTTCACAGCCCATGTCACTCCCATCACCTTATGGTCCAGTCTACGTTAAGCTGCGGCACATCTTGCACTCTCAGAAATAGGAGCATGTTAACCAATGTTGTTTTCCAGCCTCTGCTTCTTGATTAAATTGAGCCATACTTAAATGTGACCTTTGCCCATTATTTACTGAGGTTTCTGTCCCACTGATTTGAGACTGGTGTAAACAATAGGATGTCTAGACCAACCTCTGATGGCTGGCTAACTTCTATCTTTGGTTATCCTGCTGTTCACCCCCTTAATAATAAGGGGGTCATATTACTAATACATGCCACCTCAAAGTACTTTTCAAAGTATGGGAGGCCTTCTCCCTTTGCTTCTGTTCTGGGAAACCACCTACCACTTCTTCTTGGTCATCTTCTTTCCCAATTCAAATGACTGAGCACTTCTAGGTTCCCTTATGTCTGTCCCATGCATGTTTAAAACCCTCCACCATGCTTGTTCCCAACACTTCCTGTGGCAGACCATTCCATGCATCCACCACTCTTTCTGTGAAGAAAAACTTCCTCACATTACCCCTCAACCTTACACCTTCCAATTTCATATCATGCCCCCTTCTTCCTGTAGTCCTCCTATATTTATTTATTTATTTATTTTTTTATTTATTGAAGATATTGGAATTACAAACCTTTGAGTCATAGACTCATTTACAAAGGCTCCATGTCTGGACACAATAAACAACAATATGCAGAAAGAGAAAATTACTCACCTTAGTAATTATGTTTCTTCTAATGGAGTCTTGCTGTATTCTAACTATTGCAGTTAGCCCCAGCACTCAAACTGCCCAGGAAAGTAGAGGGTTAATTTCTATGCAGAGCATAAAATGCTGAGCTCGAGCTCTGTTCAGACCTCTGTCTGCTGCACTTTGAAGTGCAACCGTCAGATTCTTACGAGCTAATACTAACTAACTACTATGTTGAAATTGCAAAATTTTTACTAGCCACATGGCAACCAAATATTTTGGATCCCCAAAAGACTCAAGTCAAGAAATCCAAAATCAAAAACCAGGTAGTGAACAACTTAAGGCTGTTAAATTAATAATATAACCCACTCCCCCCCCTCTCTAAGGAGGGAGTGCCCAAATGCACCCCTGGGATGCAACACTGCACCTGCCAGCCCACTTCCCAAAAACAGGTTCTGAGAGGGGAAGCAGGGAGGGAGGGAGGTCAGAATACAGCAAGACTCCATCAGGAGAAACATAATTACTAAGGTGAGTAATTTTTTCTTCAAACAACATGAAGTCTTGCTGTATTCTGACTATTGCAGACTACCAAGCAGTACCTCAATGGAGGAGGAAATCGAACCTACCTTGGGAATAGGCTCTGCAGTACTGCTGTACCAAACTGAGCACCACTCCTAGCCTGGATATCCAGGGAGTAATGCTAGGTAAATGTATGTACTGTTTTCCAGGTGACTGCTTTATATATCTCTAGCAAAGGAATATCCCTGATCGCAGCCAGGGAAGCAGCTGTACCTCTTGTTGAATGAGCCCTCAGGCCTGAAGGCGGTATTTTGCCTAGCTTCTCATAGCAGAATTGAATACAAGAAACAATCCACCTGGCAATAGTTCTCTTAGTGGCAGGTTTGCCATTCCTCACTTCCCATAAGTGAGAAACAACAGGAGGGAGTCAAACCTGTGAGCCTTAGTATGCTCAATGTAGTAACTAAGGGCTCTTTTAACATCCAAACTGTGTAAACTTCTTGCTCCTGAAGAAGAATGATCAGTGAAGAACACAGGGAGAGACATAGATTGGTTCAGATGAAAATCTGAAACCACTTTAGCTAAAAACCTCCTATTAGTTCTAAGGACCACCTTATCTCTATGGAATGAGATAAAATCAGGCTCCACTGACAGAGCTTGCAATTCACTGATATGCCTGGCAGAGGTAATAGCTACCAGGAACACAGTTTTCCAAGTCAAGCACTTAAGCTCTGCTGAAGACAAATGCTCAAAAGGGGGTTGCATAAGCTGAGCAATGCAAACATTAAGATCCCAAGCAGGGCTAGGATCCCTAAAGGAGGGATTGGTATGAAGCAATCCCTTGAAAAATGTACAGAATACAGGGTGAGATGACAGTGAGGAAGGCTTTCACATTGGCAGAAAAGCAGAAACAGCAGTCAAATGTACTTTGAGAGTAGCTGGTCTGAGGCATAGGCTATTAAGATGAACCATATAATCCAGAGCTGTAGACAATTCAGCAGTGTCTGAGGATATATGCTTCTTGGAACACCAAATGTTGAATCTTTTCCATTTGGAGTTATAAGTTTTTCTGGTGGCAGGCTTTCGAGAGGCTTTGAGAATATCCAGAACCCCTTGGGAAAGATGCAAGTCTGTGTACTTTAACTCTTCAAGAGCCATGCCTTGAGATTGAGAGACCGAAGAGTGGGGTACCAAATCCTCCCCTGAGAGGAGGTTAACAGATTGTAATTCCTGGGAAGAGACAGGGGAAGATGGACTGCTAGGGACAGCAACAGGGGGTACCAAGGCTGCCTGGTCCAGTCTGGAGCAATCAAAATCACTTTGCAGGGTTGTGACCTTATCTTCACCAGAACCTTGAACAGTAGAGGAAAGGGAGGGAAGGCATATAGAAATTTCCCTTCCCAGCTCAAAATCAGAGCATCCAGAGGGACTGAGCCCGAGACTGGGGGGTCTGCAACAAAACAAAGGAAGATGGTGATTGTCTGGGGCTGCAAAGAGAGCTATCTTTGAAGTGCCCCACCTTGAAAAAATCACTTTCAACAGCAGAGGGTCCAGGGACCATTCATGATGGCCCTGGGAGTTCCTGCTAAATGCATCTGCTAGCACATTGTCCTTCCCTGGAAGGTGGACTGCTATCAGAGAGGTCTGCAGAGAACAAGCTAGGGGCCACAATTTCATGGCTTCCGTGCACAAGGCCATGGACCGAGTGCCTCCCTGCTTGTTGATATATCACATGGTGTTGGTGTTGTCTGTCGTGACCTGAACCATCTTGTTCTGCACTGACTGAGAGAAAGCTTGCAGGGCCAGAAAGACTGCCCTGAGTTCCAACAGATTGATATGAAGAAGGGATTCCTGAGGGGACCACAATCCCTGGGCTGTGAGAGACCCCAGATGGGCTCCCCACCCCAATAGAGAAGCATCCATGGTTAGGACCACAGAGTGAGACTGAGTGATGAATGGGACTCCTTGCCTGAGGTTGCCCTGATCCTACCACCATTGGAGAGCCTGGATCAGAGTCTGAGTCACTGGAACTAGTTTGGTTACAGAATCTTTTTTCTGAGACCAAAAGGCCCTCAGGTGAAACTGAATGTCCTTCATCTGAAATCTGGCCCCTTGGACCACTGCTGTAGAAGCTACCATGTGGCCCAGAAGCTGAAGGAAGTGCCTTGCGGCCGAGAGACCAGAAGGTGGAATGAAAAAGCCAGCTCTACAATAGCCCTTGCCCTTTCCAGGGGAAGAAAATCTCTTGCTTTTACTGTATCCAACTCTGCCCCTATGAAGGTGAGGAGCTGTACAGGATCAAGAACTGACTTGGGAAGATTGAGAAGGAATCCTAGGGAAGTGAGCACTTGCTGAGTCACTTGCAGGTCTGACCTGACTTGGTCTGGGGACTGACCCACAATGAGCCAGTCGTCCAGGTATGGAAATATTTTTCTTCTTAAAAAGGCCACTGCTACTGCTAGGCATTTTGTGAATATCCTTGGAGCTGATGTCAGGCCGAAGGCATAGCTTTGAACTGATAATGGCCTGAAGGCAATTTGAACCTGAGGTGCTTTCTGTGAGAGCACCTGATGGGAATGTGAAAGTAGGCATCTTTTAAGTCCAGGGAGACTAACCAGTCCACTGGTCTTAGAGAGGAAAAGATTATTCCCAGAGTGACCATTTTGAATTTTAGTTTTAAAAGATGTTTGTTCAGGTGTCTTAAGTCTAGGATGGGTTGCCACTCCCCTGTCTTTTTTGGGATAAGAAATTATCTGGAGTACATACCTTTGCTCCTGTGCAATGTAGGAACTCTCTTTATAGCCTTTAGAGCCAGTAGAGATGAAACCTCTACCTCTAGGGCAATGGTTTTGCAGATGCTTGCAGGTGGAAAAGATCTGGCCCTCTGCTTTGGAAATTTCTTGAAGCTGAGAACCAGCCCCTGGCTTACCACGTCCAGGACCTACTAGTCTGAGGTAACAGACATCCAGTCCTGGATGAATAAGCCAGCCTGCCTCCTACAGGAATGGGGGAGTCAACCCGGGCTGACACATCAGGGTGTCTGCTTGGCAGAAGCCTTAGGTTGAGGGGTGGATGCAGCCCTGCTCATCCCCCTTCTGCCTCTCCCTCTGAAGAACCCCCTCTGAGGAAAGGGAGTAGAGGTCTATGCTTGGTAGAAAGCCCTATGAAAAGGCCTGCCCCTGCCCCTAGCTTGTTGTCTTTGAGGAGTTGCCTGCCTTTCCTTGGCCTGTGCACTCCTATAGGTGGTCCTATACTCATCAATCTTTTTCATGCAATTCTCTGTCTGCTCCCCAAACAGAGAATTACCCACCACAGGGAAATCCATGGCCTTAGCCTGGGTGTCCTGTGAGAGGCTAGTACATCTGAGCCAAGCCACTCTCCGAAGAGCCACAGATGTAGTCATGACTCTAGATGACACATCATTGGAGTCCACAGCAGCATGGAACTGTACCTTAGATGCCTCAATCCCATCAGTAGTCACCCCCTCCAACTCTGAGGCTAGCTGGGGGGAGGCCTGCTTAGCCAGTGCCAGTACAGTGTCCCACCTGGACTTCTGGTACTTCGCTGTATAGGCCATATAATTAGCCTACCTGAGTCCCAAGGTGGATGCCTTGTACTGTTTCTTTGCCATGGCATCCAGCTTCCTAGAGTCTTTATCTGGGGTGTGTGAAGCCAAAGCTATATTAGCCTTATCACAGGCTGCAGCCTGCACAACCCCAACATGGCTGCATTGTTGGTACAAGTACTCTGTTCCTGAACCTGATAAGGTGTACCTTTTGTCCATCCATCTGTCGACAGGAGGTACAGAATTTGGAATTTTTGAAATCTTTTGTGTCTGTCTCCCAAAAGAGTTATGAAGGGGAATAGACAGTCTCTTGGACTCTGGGATGTCCATCATCTCCACATAATCAGGTTCCTCTTGTTCCGCTACAGCTTCTTCCACAGGGAGCTGGAGGGTTTCTGCCACTTTCCTGTAAAACATGTGGTGGGAAGGGGACTCAGAAAGCCTAGGAGGGGAAACACTAGAAGGCCTGTCTGGGGAGATGTCTGGTTCAATGGGCTCATCCAGACCTTCCACACCATCGTCATCATCATAATCTTCATCCCCTTCCAAATCCAGTTCATAGAAATCTTCAGGGGTATAATGTTGAACTGGAGAAACCGACCAAACTGAGCACCTGCCAGAAGGCGCCGGATCAGACAGACCGGGAGAAACGATTCTACAAACCTTATCACTTTGGCAATCTCTTCGATGGTTGGAAAATGGGTCTCTGGATCCGAACTGGCTGATTTTTCTTTTCTTTTTCTTTTTGTCAGAAACGATCCCTCAGGATCGGCTCTCCTCTTGCCCGAAGAAGTATCGCCCTGGTCAGAGGGCACACCCTCAGGTTCAGTCGGAACCGATCTGGGCTGGCTATCCGTCTCAGCAGACTTCTCAGCCTCCTTATCCCTAAGCTTACCTAATCTTTTTTCCATGGTAGACTTAGGGAAATTTTTACATATTTGGCAGTCTGAATCGAGGTGGTCAAACCCCAGACAATAAACACAGGTGGTGTCGGGATCAGCCTTAGCAAAGACTTCCCCACACACACTGCAGTATTGAAACACAGTGGGCCAGGTTTTTCTTTTGGGTTTCTCAGACGTAGCTATCCTAACCGCAAACTTACCCTTTTTATGGCAAACAACCAGGCAAGATACCCTTATCAGTTTCTAACCATGTCACGGGTATTGGAAAAAACAAAGAAAATGTTTTTTTTTTTAAACTGATAAGGACCAGTAACTACACTCTAAGTTTAGAAACAAAGACAGAATATATAATTCACTAAACGGCCGGTTCAGCAAAACCGGTCAAAAAATCACATTTTACAATTTCCACAAGTTTACTATGCCTAGTTCACTTACCTAGTACTTACTGTACCACAGACAGAGATGTGAACCGAAACTTGTGAAAAATAATTGGTAAAACTGAGGACTTTAACCGACTTTCGAACCATGAGCAAAGGAGAAATCTTCGGAGCAACCGTTCAGTTAGGCAGAGTAAAGAATCTGACAGTTGCACTTCAAAGTGAAGCAGACAGAGGTTTGAAACGAACTCGAGCTCAACGTTCTATGCTCTGCATAGAAATTAACCCTCTACTCTCTGAGGCAGTTTGAGTGCTGAGGCTAACTGCAATAGTCAGAATACAGCAAGACTTCATGTTGTTTGAAACAATATACAACAACATACAACACAGAAGCAGGGTATGATCAGTATCAATAGGTACATATATCATTGCAGGTCACCATTAGAGTACACATATATGCAGGTGGTAAGAGCGCAAGCATTGAGAAGGATGAAGCCTATACACAATGGTAGCTATACAGGTCCTACTAAGGATCTTGTTATTGTCAGAGAGAAAGCAGTCAAGATACCGACTTTGTCAAGAACATCAACAATATTGTACATTAGAGAATAATACTTTAACACACTCTGTCTATGCAGATCTGGTGGTTCTGAGAGGCTTATACCCACAACCAGCTGACATATCCACTATGCTCTACTACAGGGACATTGACCAGACAAGCATGGTCATAGCACAGTCGGTACAGTGTGGGAGGGGTTAGGCCAGATGACCATGGTTAGCTGGTGCATTGGCTGTGACAGGAGGAAAGTATGTGGTCTTTGAGGGCTATTTTGAATGGACCTAGTCTGGAGATAGAGGTAACGGCAGAGGGGAGTTCATTGTGCCATAACGGTGCTCTATAGGAATATTGGAAGATGTTGCCCTCTGCACCTTGTTTATGCTTTTAAGGCACTTGCATGTTTCTATCATATCATCCTGATCCCTCCTGTCCTCCAGCGAGTACATGTTGAGGTCCCTTAATCTCTCCTCACATGTTTTTTGGTGCACGCCCTGTACAATCTTGGTTGCCCATCTCTAGACTGCCTCCACATTGTCAATGTCCTTATGAAGATGCAGCCTTCAGAATTGTACACAGTACTCCGGGTGAGGCCTCGCCAATGTTTTATACAGTGGCATCACCACCTTCCTCCGCATGCTAGTGATACCTCTGCCAGTACACCCCAGCATGCCACTGTCCCTCCGTGCAGCCTTTGTACTCTGCTTAGACAACTTTAGCTCATCTGAAATGACAACCCCCAATCCCTTTCTTCCTTATGGATCATCAGTGGCTCCCAGCCCATCCTGTAGCTCTCCACAGGGTTCCTTCATCCCAGGTGCATTATTTTTCTCTTCTTGGCATTGAACCTTAGCTGCCATACCTTGGACCATTCCTCAAGCTTTCCTATGTCTCTCCTCATTTTCTCCACCCCATCCAGAGTACCTACCCTGTTGCAGATCTTTGTGGCATCTGCAAACAGGCAGACCTTTCCCTTCCAGTCCTTCCGTTGATGTGGAGCCTTTGTAAATAAGTCTATGACTCAAAGGGTTGTAATTCCAAATGTTATTAAATAAATACATATGTCACTAATAAAGATATTAAACAGGACTGGCCCAAGGACTGATCCCTGAGGTACCCCACTGGTCACCCCCTCCCCGATTGAATCCCATTTACCACCACTCTCTGCCTCCTGTCAGTTAACCAGTTCCTGACCCAATTTATCACCTTATGGCCCATGCCCAGACTACCCATCTTGTTTATCAATCTTTTATGTGGGATAGTGTCAAAGGCCTTGCTGAAATTGAGGTAGGTGATGTCCACCGCTCCTCCTTGATTTACTTCCTTTATCACCCAGTCAAAAAAATCCATCAGATTTGTTTGACATGACCTTAATGATGAGAGTCCATGTTGCCTTGTGTCCTGGGCACCTGTGGATTCTAGATGTGCAATTATTCTCTCCATGAGCAGTGCCTCCATGATCTTGCTGATCATTGAGGTGAGACTGACTGGCCTATAGTTCCCTGTCTTCTCCCTGCCCCCACATTTGTGTAGAGGGACTATGTGTGCCCTCCTCTAGTCCTCTGGAACCACTCCTGTGATGAGTGATTCGGTGAATATGGCTGCCAGAGGTGCTGCTAGTTCCCTCTGCAGCTCCCTCAATATCCTCGTGTAACCCCCTTGTCACCCAGGGTTACTAGAATCCCACTTAGATCTAGTGGCAGGCTTGGAAAGGCAGCTTGTGAGACACCAGTTAAATGGGTTTCACACTGTCTCACTCTGTCCTCAGTCTCAGCTGAGCTGGAGGGATGACATCACCATAGAATTCTTGCAGCAGCACAAGCCACAGTGGAATGTTGCAGCAGGGAGTTAGGTTAGAATGTTGGGTTTTCAAAGTCAGTCTAGTGGGAGACTCAGTGGAAGCAGGAGGTGTGCTGCAGTTGGTAGCCCCTCAGAGCCTACTGTAGCTCTGTAACAGAGCAACCACAGGAAGAGGGTGTGTGTTCTCGCCCTAGAGAAGGACACAGAAGAAACCAAGAGAAGTGGTTGAGACCATTCGCTGGTTTGTTCCTGTGCCCCATCCCTGGAGGGATGGGGGGATTACCAGCTTTTCAGGGGCAACCCTCTGGCCATGCTGGAAGAGGAAAAGCTGCCTGAGGAGAGAAATTGTACTGAGGTACCATATGTGCGATTTCTGTGTGAGAAGCCCTGGGGCACCTGTGAACTGTGGTGAGTCTGCTCTGACACAGAGCCTATGTTTTCACCAAGACTGTGTGTAATGTATCTGATACAGCCAAGTATAGTACATGAAGTTATGTGTATGGCTTAAAATGCATCTAACCAGTGGGAGTCTACAGGGATGGACATAGCCACTTAAAGAATGCTGCAAGTCAGGACACCGGTTCCATGGACAGTAGATTGTTAAATGTGATATACATTTCAAGATAGCATTCTACAAACAGAGAGTTCAAAGGAAAGGTGTTGACTCCAAATGAATGGCTGGGTATGGATTTGGGGACAAGAGGTGGGAACCCCCCCATCTGGAGTAACCAGATTTACCTCTACATGTTCACTTTGGGCACCTATAGCTTTCTCCCAGGCACTTGGCCAGTGTTTGCAGAAAGTACCTAGACATGGGATTAAGATGTGTTTTTCCCTTTAGAGCTAGAAACACTCATGGGTGGTTGAGGGAGCCATCACCAAATGTCCGTGACATATGAAAAAGTGTACCACTGCTGGCCGAGGGCCATGCCAGGGAATCCATGAGAAAGAGAGAGTACCAGTTCGGGCATGAGAGCCCAGTCTGTTCAGAACCTGAGGGATGTTTTGATAATGAAAAAGATGTGTTCTGACCTCCATAGATCTGCATAACCAGTGAGTGTAGCCCTGTGGGGGTCCATATTGCTTTGTATTCTTGTGTTGAAGTGAATAAAAGCCCCACTTTAGAATCCCACTCCTGTTTGGATATTCACAGTTATTGCTTCCTGTGTCCAGAATTGATGGGGTGTCCCTGACCAGAAGTGCAAACCTAGCTCTGATGCTGAGTGAATGTTTTCTCCCCGAACCTAGGCTAACCAGGTAATGGGTTACAAACTGGAGGCACCACACTAATAACATCTAATAATAACACCCTACCCGGACCCTGGTTACAAAAATGGAGGCACCCCTGAGGATTTGGGTTTGAATCTAATGAGAGGAAAAAAAAAAGATTTATTTGGATTAGGGTTAGTGTTTTGGCTGTCTGGCAGTAGGTAGTCCAAAAAGTGGAAGCATTGCCCCCCAAATGTCCTGCTGTGTGCTGCTGTTCACGTACTGCTGTAATTGTGCCATCAGTTTACCAAGGAGCAGTAAAACCTGAGAGTGTATGCCCCTTATCCTGCATCAAAGTTATAACATTTGCCAGCTTTTTAAAGTAATGTGTGACAAGAAAAGTGTGGAAAACTATGGGAAACAGAGATTTGTGCCCTAGATGTTGGAAGTGCTTGTTGTATGAACAGAGAGAGTCACTGAGTGAAATGCCATGCAAAATAGTCAAAATGGTGCTCCCGCCAAGGAGCTACAGTTGAGAAAAAAAAAGTGTGGTTTGCAGTTTAAATTTTGCCTGCTGGACGATCGCCATGGAGGAGAAGAGCACGAGAAGGAAGAGGCTCATTTGCATGGCGTCGAGTGATTAGTGAGACTGCAATCAGTCCCGCCCCCAAGCCAGCTCTAGAGTGATTGCACAGTGTTCGAGAGGAAGAGAGGGAGAGCAGTGTGTGAACTAGCTTGCCTAGAGGAGTGTCGTGGTGACTGAAAACGTTATAAAAGTGGTAAAATCTGACTTTTCTGTTTAAATCGGGCTCAACCTGCATTTCGATTTGTCTGGGAAGAGAGCGAAGTATTCGGAGGGACAATCGGCAGGACTGCCAGCCCGTTTCATTCCAGAGGCCTCCAAGAATGGCTGTAGGCCGAATATTTCCATCGTAATAACCTGCTACTGATTGAGTACCAACCTAAAAACAACTCAAGCTGTACGATTCTAACTAAAGTCAGCTGAATCTGTGTTTAGCAGTGCGATCATTTTGCAAAGAAGGGCTGTGTTGTAATTGTGGGTTCAGCAATAGTATAATTTTCAAAGCCATGTGAGAGACTTTGGGTTGTATGAATGATGCAACAAGAAATACAGGCAATCTGGTGCAATGAAATACTGTGGCTTTAGGGACTTTGAAGCAAGAACAATGAGTTACAGCAAATAAAAAATCCAGTAAAAAAAACATATAAATGTGCTAAGAGAACAGACAGTGCAGTTTAAACAGTTTGAGTAAAGTTTATTAGTAGAGTGTGTAAATCAGATGCGCAGTGGCTTGAGTCAGAAACAGAACATTGATGCGCAGGAGTGCTGCTGCCACCATTACAGGGTGGGGTAGTAAAGTAAACACAGCGGCAGGGGAGCCATTTTGTAAAAAGTTTTCCAACAGAGTGGGACTTGAGATAACAGTGAGCTTTTGTTTTTCTCTGCAGTCATGGCTTCGGGATCAGCCCTCTACCTGGATTATGCCCAGGCTATGATAGTAGAAGAAGTAAACAGATTGAAAGATATTGAGAGATGTTACTACGGGGGACGTTTGCCTCCTCACGTGGTGATTCCTGGTTATCCAGTAAGAGTTTGCATAATGTGCTTAAAGGCTGGAAGAGACATCTTCATGATTCCTCACTGTTCTGGGTGCCTAGAGAGACATGGCCTAACCAAAGCACCCAAGATTCATTTGGCTCCCACATGAAGAAACTTTCAAGAACCTGCAGTTGGCAGCACATAGCACCAGGAAGAGCCTGTTGGAGGAGGCTCAGCAGAGTGTGGCATGAAGCAAGAGGGTGCAGATCTACAGGCAGAGCAAAGTACTGATGTATCCGAGTCCTGGTCACAGAGAGACAGTGCCGAGGGAGCATCAGCGGATCCTTGGAGAGAGGGACCTAGCCCAAGTCTCATAGGAGAAGATGAGATGAGGGAGACCCTTGAATGGGAGGTGTCGACCTCCATGCCCAGTGAGTAGTGGATAGTCTCAGGAGTGAGGATGACTGCTCACTCCTGGGCTCAGATCCTCAGCGAGACAGAGGATGAGGGGGAACCTATGTGGCCTTATGAAGAAGGTGCAGATCCACAGCCTCGGGCTCTTGCCTCGGAGAAGCGAACAGAAGGAAAGATTGATGACTCCACAGCCCTGTTCCCACAAGGAGGAACCAAAGATCCATTTTACGTTGCGTTAAGTATGCATAGCTGGCAGAACCTGGACTGGCTGCCCACAAGCCAGGACAGAGGTCTCAAGTTTACCAAGTGTAGTTAAGAGGAAAGACTGGTTCGTAGGAAGGCAAATGAGATCTACGGGATGTCCTTTCCTACCTTTCCTCAGAGGGTCTGGCAGAAGATTGAAAGAAACAGGAAATCCTGGATAATGGAAGAGGCCACAAGATATGTGCATCCTGGTGTAAGTCGGTATGTCCGAGACAGAGTGTTACAAGAGAAATTCAGACAATGGAAAGTGGGCAGAACATTGTTTATAGACACTGTTTGGATCATGGATGGAGGGGGACATGAAACCTTCTTCAGTGTAAATTATGAGCACCCAGACAGGGCAATAATTCTTGCACCTGACCCATTGTGTTACTTCCTACGATGCAGGCAACTTCCTATGAATGTGCCCATACCTACCAAGTGGAAAGCAGAGCAGTGGTAGCCAGTGCTACCATCCAGCCATTGCCATACCTATGTTGTTCCACCAGACTTGTGTTCCAGGAACCAGGTGCCCAGATTCATCAGCCTTGCAGTGTACTGACTTTCCAGATTCCATTGACTGGCCTTCCAGATGACTTTATGTCCAGAGAGGACACCATCCCAGCTGTATCCTGATTCATTGCCTGGGATTTTGGATGACTTCATACCAGTTGTTTCCTGTCTTGTTCCAAGGTTCCATCTCCTAGATGACATCACCCCAGCAGTTTCCAGATGTACCATCCTGTCGTTTTCCTGAAGATGTCTTCCCAGCTGTATCAGAAGAATGCTGCCAGGGAGAGTCTTCGGCTGGAAATCCAGGTGTCATATTGATTTAATTCTTCAAGGGACTGGTAAGTCCAGACTTTTCTATTTTAATGACATTGCAATACACACCCTACACCTAGCAGACTTCAGACTGTCTGAACTGTCCTCAAAGACTCTCCCTTTTGGGATTACAGTCCTACTAGAACTGTGCTTCACCGAGCTCCGGCCCTGGCGAGACTCTTTCTTGGACTTGCCTTTGGGCACTGTTGTCACTAGATGGGACCTTTAGGGCACTCCATCCCCATAAAATGTGTATTGTAAATAATGTCACTGTTTTTACTGTTTCTACTGTTTTTTACTTTTCTAAAAAATGTATTTTTAGGGATTCTCCAGTGTTTGATGGTAGGGGTTAGATAGCATTGTGCTTGCAGATTAGGGGTTGTTTTGTCTTTTCTCTTGCAGATTTTCCTGAAAAAGACAAGAAGAGAAGACAAGAAGAGGAGGAGGGACTCAACGGAGTCTTACTTGTGCTTTAAAGTAGAAGTGTTTAAAGTGTAGTGTTGTTGGTTGCTGTGTTTAACTTTTCCTTCCACAGGTATGGTTGTGGGGGACTGTGGGAGTAATATCTAGGGTATAGTATTAGCTCCTTGTGTGTTTAGTTGCAGGTGTCCAGGTTTGAGGGGAGGTTCCCCTGTGTTTTGGGGTAATTTGGGTTTTGGTCAGATAGGGTTTCCCTAGAGGGCTTGGGGGGATAGACAGGCTGTGGTTCTGACCTGCAGTAGGGGCCCCAGTACCGATCTGTTAGGGCTATGCTCTGGGAAATTCTATCAGGGCCACTAGATAACCATAGAAAGATCATAGAGTAGAAGCTGGGCCCTTAGTGTTGCCTGTCTGTGCCTAGCACATGGTAGGAGAGGGCATGATCAGCCCTCTCCGTAGTTAGCACAGAGGGTAGGATGGCCTGAGCTGGGCAAGTAATGACCATGGACAGTCATTTTCCTGGCTGACGGTGGGTGTAACCCCCTTGTCACCCAGGGTTACTAGAATCCCACTTAGATCTAGTGGCAGGCAGGGAAAGGCAGCTTGTGAGACACCAGTTAAATGGGTTTCACACTGTCTCACTCTGTCCTCAGTCTCAGCTGAGCTGGAGGGATGACATCACTATAGAATTCTTGCAGCAGCATAAGCCACAGTGGAATGTTGCAGCAGGAGTTAGGTTAGAATGTTGGGGTTTTCAAAGTCAATCTAGTGGGAGACTAGTGGAAGCAGGAGGTGCGCTGCAGTTGACAACCCCTCAGAGCCTAGCTCTGTAATAGAGCTACCACAGGAAGAGAGTATATGTTCTCGCCCTAAAGAGGGACACAGAAGAAACCAATAGCAGTGGTTGAGACTGTTCCCTGGTTTGTTCTAGTGCTCCATCCCTGGAGGGATGGGGGGGGAGACCAGCTTTTTCAGGGGCAACCCCACTGGTCCTGCTGGAAGAGGAAAAGCTACATGAGGAGAGAAATTGTACTAAGATACCATATGTGCGATTTCTGTGTGAGAAGCCCTGGGGCACCTGCAAACCATGGTGAGCCTGCTCTGACACAGAGCCCATGTTTTCACTGAGACAGTGTGTAAAGTATCTGCTACTGTGGGGTCAGGAAAGGACATCCAAGTACAGTACATGAAGTTATGTGTATGGCTTAAAATGCATCTAACCAGTGGGAGTCTACAGGGATGGACATAGCCACTTAGAGAATGCTGCAAGTCAGGATACCGGTTACATGGACAGTAGATTGTTAAATGTGATATACATTTCGAGATAGCATTCTTCAAACAGAGAGTTCAAAGGAAAGGTGTTGACTCCAAATGAATGGCTGGATATGGATTTGAGGACAAGAGGTGGGAGACTCCCCCAATCTGGAGTAACCAGATTTACCTCTACGGATTCACTTTGGGCACCTATAGCTTTCTCCCAGGCACTTGACCAGTGTTTGCAGAAAGTACCCAGACGTGGGATTAAGATGTGTTTTTCCCTTTAGAGCTAGAAACACTCATGGGCAAATTGAGGGAGCCACCACCAAACGACCATGACATATGGAAAAGGGTACCACTGCTGGCCGAGAGCCATGCCAGAAAATCCAAGACAGAGAGAGAGAGAGAGTACCAGTTCAGGTGTGAGAGCCCATTCTGTTCAGAACCTGAGGGTTGTTGTGATGATGAGGAAGGTATGTTCTGACCTCTATAGATCTGTATAACCAGTGAGTGTAGCTCTGTGGGGGTCCATCTTGCTTTGTATTCTTGTGTTGAAGTGACTAAAAGCCCCACTTTAGAATCCCACTCCTGGTTTGGACATTTACAGTTATTGCTTCCTGTGTCCGGAATTACATAGGTGCCCCTGACCAGAAGTGCAAACCTAGCCCTGATGCCGAGCGAATGTTTTCTCTCTGAACCTAGGCTAATCAGGTAATGGGTTACAAATTGGAGGCACCACGCTAATAACATCTAATAATAGCACCCTACCCGGACCATGATTACACTTGGGTTTATGGCATCTGGCCCCACTTAGGGCATGGAAACACAGAAGCAGAGTAGAAAATGGGTAGAGTGGTATTGAGGACCACAAAGCTGGAAAGAGACCTGTGAGTAATCATATCAGATGACCTAAGGTGGTCAAGCAGTGTGACACAGTAGTCAGGAGGGTAAGCTAGATGCTGGGTTGCATAGGGAGGGGTGTCACCAGCAGAAAGAGGGAGGTGATGCTGCTTCTGTATGGATCATTGGTAAGACCCCACCAAAAGTACTGTGTCCAGTTCTGGAAACCATATCTCGGAAGGACACAGACAGAGTGAAGGTGGTCCTTTGGAGGGCAACTAAATTGGTGCTAGTTCTGCATTAAGATCCCTATGAGGAAAGACTAAAGGATCTCAATATGTACACCCTGGAAGAGAGGAGGGAGAGGGGGACATGATAGAGACCTTTAAATACCTCACGGGGTAAGTGTTCTTTAGAAGAAAAAGTGCTCAAGAACAAGAGGATATGCTATGAGGCTGTGGGGGTAGATTCAGGAGAGATGTGAGGAAGTACTTCTTAACAGAAAGAGTGGTGGATTCCTGGAACAGCCTTCCAGAGGTGGTGGTTGGGGCGAAAACAGTGGTGGGGTTCAAGAAGGCATGTAATAAGCAGAGGGGAATCACAGTGGAAAGGAAGAAGGGAGGGAGACATAGCTGTAGATTGGGTACGGTCTTCAGTAATAATGTAGGTAGGGAGGAATAGGCAGACTGGATGGGCCAAGCAGTCGTTATCTGCCATCAAATTCTATGTAGGGCTGCACTGGACACAAGTACCAGGACCGGTCCTTTTTAATGTCTTTATAAGTGACATTGCAGAGGAACAAGAAGGAAAAGTATGTCTCTTTGCAGATGACACAAAGATCTGCAACAGGGTTGATACACAAGATGGAGTGGAAAGGATGAGAAGGGACTTGGCAAGGTTGGAGGAATGGTCAAATGTATGGCAGCTCAGATTCAATGCAAAGAAGTGCAAGGTAATGCACCTGGGAAACAAAAACCCAGGGGAAGAGTACACAATGAGGGGTGAGATACTGACAACAGTAAAAATGGAAAGGGACCTGGGGGTAATTATATCAGATGACCTAAAAAGTGGGCAAGCAATGTGAGAAGGCGGTAAGGAAGGCTGGGAGGATGTTGGGATGCATAGAGAGAGGCATCAATAGTAGAAAACAGGAAGTCGTTATCCCTCTGTGCAGACAGTTGGTGAGACCCCATCTGGAGTACTGTGTGCAGTTCTGGAGACCCCATCTCCACAAAGACATAGACAGAGTGGAGGCTGTCCAGAGCAGGGCAACCAAAATAGTGCAGGATCTGCACCAGAAGACATACGAAGAAAGACTGAGGGAGCTTAATATGTATACCCTTGAGGAAAAAGGGAGAGAGGGGACATGATAGAAACTTTCAAGTACCTCAAGGGAATCAACAAAGTCCAAGAGGATAGCATCTTTCAGAAAAAGAGATGTGCAGGAACAAGGGGGCACAATTTGAAGATAGAGGGGAGACAGCTCAGAGGTAATGTAAGGAAGTATTTTTTCACAGAGAGGGTTGTGGATGCATGGAACAGCCTCCCCTGAGGAGGTTGTGGAGTAAAGAACAGTGGAGGAAGTCAAGAATGCATGGGACAGACATAAGACAGTCCTAGTGGGTGGTAGGAGGAAGTAATCTGTTGGTTAACTAGGATCTGCATCTTATCTGTTAGGTATGAAAATGGGCAGACTAGGTGGGCCAAGCAGGCCTTATCTGCTGTCAAATTCTATGTTTCTAAAGCATACAAAAAAAAGTAATTCATTGGTAACCTGTAGTTCCACTGTTGTACAAAAGCTCCTTGACAGAAAATGCATGTGGCACCCTCCTCCCCTCAACACACAGTTGCAAGGGATTTAGTAATGAACCAGTCAATCAGTTTGAAATAATGTTCCCAAGTTGCATTCAAACATTAAAAGCTGACTAGACATTTTCAAGTTATCAGCAATAGAGAACTTCACATGTTGTTGAAACTCTCACTAAAATCAACAATGACATTAAACAATTTCTCTCACATTACAGAAACTGAGTAAGAAATAAATGAAATTGTCCCACACTGGGGATTAAACCCAGGCCCACTACCCACTACTGCTTGGAAGTCTGTAGCTGGACCTCTGCATTAAAGCTCATTGACAAGAAATACATGATGTGGCAAAGGACATTCAGCACTAAGTGCAGACCCCTTCGCAACAGCTGTAGTGTATTTAAGAATGTAACAGTCTGGCAATTTGAAGTAATGTTTCCCAACTTGCATTCAGACTTGGATGTCTCAGCTGGAACTTTTCAAGTAATCAGCAACATAGAACTTCAAACTTTGCTGAAACTCTATCACTAACATCAGCAAGGGCATCTAACAATTTCTTTTATACTACACAAATTGTAATGTGAATGAAAAAATGTCCAACACTTTTGACAAACCCAGGCCCCCTACCCACTACTGTTGGTAACCTGTTGCTCTACTGCTGTACAAAGGCTCTGTGACAGGACACAAATTCTTTTTTTGAAATTTGACTTCTTTATTGATTTAGTGAATAACAACACATTCATGAGTCACAAACATTGTTGTAAGCTATAGTCAGATAAAGTAACATACACACAACAAAACCACAGAATTCCTGGGGATGGAGGGGGTCTAAGTAATCACAACCAAAAAAAAACCAAAACATCCCACCCATAAACCCTCCCCGCCCACCACCCTCCCACCTCCGGAGGGTGCCACCTCAGAAATCCTTAGGTAAGAAGAGTAAGAGGGTAAGAAGTTATCTAGAGTTAAAGGTAACTCAGAAGGGACCGAGTAGAGTAAGGTTGTCAGAGGACACCAGTGCCTGGGCTTAGCGCAGATATAAGGCATATAGTTTGCCCCATTTCTGATTAAAGGAGGCCATGCAATTCCGGGAGCTGGCTATTAGCCTTTCAATTTTGAAGTGAAGAGAGATTTCTTTAAGCCATTCAGAGTATGATATGACCAGCTGGTCCATCCAATGCTTGAGGACCAGTCTTTTAATAACAATGGAAATCAAAGCCATGTGGAACCTGCGTTCCTTGACTCCAATGTTTGAAAGCAGCCCCAGAATACATATTTCTACAGTAAATAGCTCCCCCAGACTCAGGAGGGGATCCAAATTGGATTGTATTGTATTCCAGAGAGGGGCCATCTTATCACAGTGCCAGAAAATATGCAGCAGGTTCCCCTCAGCTGTTCCACACCGTGTACAATTAGTTGATGCCAGCCTACCAAATTTGGCTAACTTAACCAGAGTGTAGTATAAGTTACTGAGGATGTGAAACTGAATTAACCTGTTCCTGTCCTGGGTTAGGTACCTGTGCGTATCCCTCCAGATCTGAGTCCAGGGCAAAGAAGAATCAGCCAGGAGGGATGCCCAGATCTTGGACCTGGTAAGGGCCGTAGGGTATTTAGAGTCTAATAAATAAGAATAAATCCTGGCAATTCTATGAGGTTTATCTGCACAGGCTTGGCTTTGATCCAGAAAAGGGCTGGTTTGGGATGGTATAAGTACCGTGCCAAACAAGTTGGCTAAGAGGTGTCTTAACTGAAAAACCTTGAATATGTGTTTCTGGGGGATATGCCATTTGGAGAGCATTCCAGTAGAGGGGAGGAGAGAACCCTGAGAGTATAAGTACTCCACTGGTGAGTCATGCACCTGTGGAAGCCAGTCAGGAGCCAGTGGGGAGCCTCCTATTTTGATATTGGGATTTAGTGTGAGGCGTTGTGCCATGTCCTTTGTGTATGGTATGTTTAAAAAGCTCCAACATTGAGTTAAGATTTTAATAGATAGGCCTATAACCGACCCTTGTATAGTCTGGGCAATGTAGAAAAGGGGTGGTAAAATATTCGAGGAGGATGAAGATTATATTTGTCCAAAAGATTGAATTCTAACTGCAGCCACACAGGCTGGGATGAGTTGGGGTGGGTGCTTAACTATTGCCCTATTTTGAAAAATTGGCTGGCCCAATAGTATAGCATAAAACTAGGAAGACGAAGGCCTCCTCTGTCCCTAGGTAGATTAAGCTTTAGGAAGGTCCATCTGGGGTGTTTACCTTTCCAGATAGAATTGGAGAGGCCAGAATGAATCTGTTGGAAGTAGGATTCAGGGATATATATATATTTAGTAAATTTAGGGGGTAGAAAATACAGGGCAAGATGTTCATTTTAATGATGCTAATATGGCCCCATAAGGACATCGGCAGACTGTCCCATCTATCAAGATCTTTCTGAACTTTAGTCAGCAGGTCATCCAGATTAAGTTTCTTGATAACCTCTGGGTCCCGCGCGAGATGTATACCTAGATATTTGAGCGAGACTGGGGACCACTTCATACAAACTGAACAAAATTGGCCTGTGATGTGAGAGAGTTTAGCGGGAAAATGAGTGATTTGTTTAAATTTAGTCTGTAATTAGATACTTGGCCAAACTGATCAATGATTTGTATTGCCTGTGCTAAGGAGGTTTCTGGGTTGGCCAAGTGCAGGAGGATATCATCTGCAAATACAGAAAGAGTCAGGGGTACCTGAGAGATAACACAACCCGTGACCTGGGGCGAGGCTCTGATACTAAGTATTAAGGGTTCTAAATACAGGTTAAATAAGTAAGGGGAGAGAGGACAGCCTTGTCGGGTACCAGAGTACAGAGGGAATCGAGATGAGAAAACACCATTACAGCAGATTTTGGCAGAGGGTGACTTGTAAACTGTTCTGATCCACTGGATGAAGGACGCGGGGAAGCCCATTCTCCCAAGGGTGGCCCACAAAAAATCCCAGTTAACCCTGTCGAAGGCCTTTTCTGCATCAAGTGCAATTAGAGCCATGGGTACTTGGGAATCCTGTGCTGCCTGAAAGATGTAAGAGAGGGTTCTCAGGTGATCTGCCGCGGATCTGCTCTGAATGAACCCCACTTGCTCAGGGCTCAGCAGTTGCTGCCAGACCTGTTTGACCCTAAGAGAAAGGATTTTAGTTAGGATTTTTATATCATAGTTTAATAAAGAGATGGGGTGATAGCTGGCCAGTTCAGACAGAGGTTTGTCTGGCTTCGAAATTAGGATTATTGTGGCTTCTAACAGAGAGGGGTCTAAGGAGTCTGAGGAGAACATATAATCATATAGTTTTAAGAGGAGAGGAGAGAGTTCCTTACAGAACACTTTATAGAAATTGGAAGGGAAGCCATCAGGACCAGGAGATTTATCCAGAGTAGGGCTACTTATTGCTTCCTCAATCTCTGCCAGAGTAATGGGAGAAGACAGTGAATCGATTTGATGTGCCTGTAAGGAGGGGAGACTAAATGATCGATGACGGCGAGGGATGGCTGTGAGGTACCTCTACCATATAGTTCCCTGTAAAAGGACTCAAAAATGTGTGCGATGTCCCTTGGACAGGTTTTGGTAGAGCAATCAGGGGATTTCAGTGCAGGAATCAGTCTTGAATTTTCTGTCTCCCTCAGTCTAAGGGCTAATAGTCTGCCAGGTTTCTCCCCTTGGTCCAGGTACCGCGATTTGGATTTAAGAATAGCATATGCTGTTTTTTCTTTAATTAAGTCTTTGTATTCATTTCTGAGCTTACACAAGGTTACCAAGTCTGCTTGAGAGCAAGAAAGGAAAAAAAACATCTTCTGCTACCCTGATTTGACTGGTCAGTGAGACAATTCTAGCCTCTCTAAGCCTTTTCCTTTTAGATGCCAATTTAATAAACTCGGCCCTGATAAAACATTTAAGTGAACACCAAATTAAGTCCTCTCTGGTGACAGAACCCTGATTGTGTTCTAAAAAGGACTTAATTGAAGTTTGAATGTGAGATATTGTGCTTTCCTCCTTGAGAAGCTGTGTGTTTAGCTTCCATGAGGTGTCCCTTTGTCCCTGTGGGCCAAGAGATACCTTAATCCATGCCAGGAAGTGGTCAGAGATGACTATGAGTTCTATGCCTGTATGGAGAATGCCTTCCAGGAGGGCAGTGCTGATTAGCATATAGTCAAGTCTCGACCAAGTCTGATGTACTTGAGAGTAAAAGGAAAAGGTGTGGCCAGAAGGGTTAAGCAGGCGCCAAGGATCACATAGTCCCAATAGGTTCATGAAATCCTTGAGGGTGACCTGGGAAGGGGAGAGGGGGTCATAGGGGTCTGTAAGTTTTATCGGCCTCTTGGTCTGGAGCAATGTTCCAGTCACCTCCCAGTATAAATAAGGAGGGCAAGAACCCACTCAGTCTATCCGCTAGATGCATAAGAAACTTGGGGTCACCTCCCACAGGGCCATAGATTGCCCCTAGAACCAGTCTGACATTATTAAGCAGGCCATCAACCAGGACAAATCTGCCTTGTTGGTCTATAAAGCTATCTTCTATGACAAATGAGATGTGCCACCTTAACAATATAGCCACCCCCTTGGAAGCCGATAACCCCCCAGATACAAAAACCTGAGAAAACCCCTGATGTCGTAAACCACTGGACTCTGACATCAATAAATGAGTTTCCTACAAGAAAAGGATGTCAATATCTAGCAAAATACAGTTGTGGAGAACCTGCTACCTTTAGGTGGCATTTCTGACACCTCTGACATTCCAGGTAGCAATTTTAATAGGCCTTGTAGCCATATAACTTGAGGGAGTAGTTACGAGAGAAAGAGTTCAATGGTACTTCCACCCCATACCAGTGTTGGCGGCACCCTCCAGATTTCACCCCCCCCTTCCCGCCACCCCTAAGAATGACCGCAAAAGAACAGTAATTTGTTGGCTCCATGGAAAACTAAACCTGAGCTATAACAAGCTGAAGTGCAAAAAGTTGGTCCAATTCAGGGAGATGGGAAATTAAACCCCTAAGTAAACATTGCCATCCAGGTCCCCTGAGTGTTGCTACCCTCACCCCCCTAGCCAGACCGCAATGCAGGGTTCCCAGTGCTTGCCTTTATCACTGAGCCCCCACCCACGGACCTGGAAAAAATCACAGGAAGGCTGAGCAATATACCTCTCTAGAAAGCAGCAATCATTGTTATTGTAGGCGACATAAAGAAGTAAACTAAGGGCCATACCATAAACTGTCGAATAAGGAAAGCAGTAGATGCTCTGATAGTCCCCTTCGCACCAACGATCAATACACAGGAGGTCAACTAGTCACCAGACGCTCCAGCTGACTGTGGACTTAAAATAAGATTTGGGGCAACCCCTGTACACGGGAATGAGCAGGCCCCGAATTATGGGAAGAAACCGGGAGGAAAGAGGTCAGGAGGGACCAAACAGTCCATCACTTAAAAGGACTGAAGGAAACAGCAGACAGAGACTTGATTCCCCGGCCTCCCCATCTCCTCCTCAGGGGACTGTAATAAGGCCTTTATGTCTACTGAGGTCTCCTGGGCCACGACCTGGACCCCAATCACAGCCCCCAAAAAATGAAACCGACAGGGAAAGGACCAGTTAAGCCTTACAGGTAATGAACTTTAACACCAATGCAAACACAGGAAAATCTAATAAACAGGACTAACAGTCCAAAGTTAATTATTTTTAAAGAGGCTTGGAAGCTTGAGGGTAAGGTCGGCTGTGGCTTGCTCTGGGCTTTCATAGGAATGCCAGACACCATCCAAGGCCACCTGTAGTTTGGCTGGGTACCTCATCTGAAAATGGATTCCAGCGGCGATGAGCTTGCTGACAGTCAGGTGGAAGGCAGCTCTTTTCTGTCGTGTTTCGAGGGGCAAATCCTGTGTAAGCCTCAGCTTCGAGCTACCCCAGAGAATCGACTGCAACTCTTTGGCTTTGATGAGGACATGTGGTTTTTCTAGATAGCTGAGGAATCTCACAATGATAGGCCGAGGTGGGGCATTAGGTGGTGGTTTTGGTTTCAGTGTGCGATGAGCTCTCTCGATATGGTATTGTGGGTTAAGAGGGGAGGGACCCACAACTTTGTGGAGGAATTTCTGAATGAAGGTTATGGTGTCTGAGCCATCTTCCGACTCAGACAGGCCCAGGATCAGAATATTTTTTCTCCTGCTTCTACCCTTGAGATCTTCTGTTTTAAGTTGAAGCTTGTTAATCTGAGTCGGCTGATCTCAGGATCAGTTTTCCCCTTCCAGTTTTCCAGCGAAGCTGTTCTGGCCTCTGTGTCACCGACTCTTAAAGTGAGTGAACTAAGATCACGTCTGACGGTTTTTAACTCGGAGGAGATATCTTGTAGAGTTTCACGGAAGGGTACAAGCTCAAGGAGAAATCACTCCTCTGTTAAAGCATTTGCAGTAGAGGCTGTAGCATTTGTCTTAGTGCCATGCCCCGAAACCTTGGGTTTTAGATTTTTTAGCCGATTTCTCAGGGGTGGCTGGCGGGGTGTGCTTAGTGCCGGCCTGCTTCATCTCCACTTCCATGTTTGAAGGATCCCAGACTTAAGAACTGCAGGGTCAAAGTAGATCGCTACCACATTCCAGGCAAGTAGAATAACCAGATGAATTGAGCCAAACGCTGCCAAAAATGTTAAGGAGGCAAATAAAATAAGATTTTGTTGATTGGTGGGCAGGAGCTCTGGATCAAGCTGCTGTTAGGCTCGCTGCGTCACTTGACTCTTGATAGGACACGAATTCTGTGGCAAAGGACATTCAGCACTGAGTGCAGACCCCCCACACACACATATACCTGCAGTGGATTGATCAACGAACCTGTCAGTCAATTTGAAGTAATGCTCCCAAGTTGCATTCAAACCTTTAAGTCTCAGCTGAAAATGTTCAAGTCACTAGCAACACAGAATTTCACAGCTTGCTGAAAATCTATCACTACACTAATGTCAAACAATTTCCCATACTCAATCAATCAAATCAATCAATCAAAATCTTTATTTATCCAGGTGGAAACCATTGAGCAAAGCTCAGTTGCAAGGTGGACCTGGTCATGAATACATCAAAGTACAGTACAGAAGCAGGTATACAAAAAGCAATAATATACAGGGAAGAAAAAGTATATACAGTGTATACAGTACAAGCTTGAAATAAATAAAAAAAACAGCATTATTTTACAATTGAAGAAGTCAGCAGATGTACAATCAACCATAGGCACACAGGGGTTATAAGCGGAGATCTTCTGAGTGAGACACCCAGCAAATACACATATAGGGGAAAGAGGCAGTGTATGGGGTGGTAGGTTAGTGAGGTGAGGAAGAGTAGGGATATATTACCGATGATTGGGGGAAAAATTGGGCTAAAACCACAGAAAGTGACTACTGTAAATGAGTAAGAAAGAAGATAAGTCCCATACTGGGGATCAAACTCAGGCCTCCTACCCACTGCTGCTTGGTAGTATGTAGCTTTACTGCTGTATTAAAGCTCATTGACAGGACATGTATGCTGTGGCAAAGGACATTCAACACTGAGTGCCCCCCAACAGCTGCAGTGGAGTTAGTAATGCATCAGTTTGGCAATTAGAAGTAATGTTTCCCAAGTTGCATTCAAATCTGAAAGTTGCAGCAGAAAGTTTTAAGGTATCAGCAATACAAAACTACAGACTTTACTGAAACTCTATCACCAACACAGCAAGGGAATCTAGCAATGTTTCTAATACTATATAAATTGCAGTGAGAAAGAAGATATGTTCTGCACAAAATACTGAGCCCAGACTTGTGTAGGTCTGAAACCCTATGCTAGGACTAAAAGCCCTATCACGGATATTATTAATGACATCATGCAGACAAATCACTCACACTGAATATACCTTTGAACTTCACTAAGTGCAAAAATTAGTAGGCATAACCACAGTAGGCACTCACAGCTACGCTGTCGGTGTCTACAAATTTCAGTTTTATTTTCTGGAGCTTTTTTCCGAGCATAAAATATCCACCTCCTATCCTTACCTGCCTACCACAGAAATCTTTGCTGTGCACCATGTCCCAGACAGAACTGGATCCCTGACTTTACTGAAGCCTTCAGTTACAGTGGCGTGAAAAAGTATTTGGCCCCTTCCTGATTTTCTCTATTATTGCATATTTGTCACACTGGATGTTTTCAGGTCTTTAGACAAAATATAATATTAGATAAAGGGAACCTGAGTGAACAAATAACACTTTTTTTTTTTACTTATTTCATTTATTTAATGAAAAAAGTTAACCAACACCAACTGGCACTGTGTGAAAAAGTAATTGCCCCCTAGTTAAATCAACCCAATTAAAGGGATAATTAGAGTCAGCTGATTGAACACAGCCAGGCTTGATTACAGCCAGCCCTGCTCAATATAAACCTCACGTATTTTGACCCTTACCATCAGAGTCACGTTGCCAGCACAAAGATTCAACAAGCACACTATGCCATGATCAAAGGAAGTTCCTGAAAAGATCAGAAAAAAATTTGTTGCCCTCTATCAGTCTGGAAAGGGTTACAAAGCTATTTCTAAGGCTCTGGGACTCCATCGAACCACAGTGAGACCATAATCTCCAAATGAGAACACTTGGAACAGTAGTGAACCTTCCAGGAGGCGGCCTGCCAAAATTACTCCAAGGGCGCAGTGTAAAATCATCCAAGAAGTCTCAAAGGATCCTAAAACAACATCCAAAGAACTGCAGACTTCTCTTGCCTCAGCTAAGGTCAGTGTTCATGACTCCACAATCAGAAAGAGACTGGGCAAAATGGGCTTCATGTGAGAGTAGCAAGGCGGAAACCACTGCTAACCAAGAAGAACATAATCGTCTCTCATTTGCCAAGAAGCACCTGGATGATCCACAAGCCTTTTGGGAAAATGTTCTATGGACAGATGAGTCCAAAGTGGAACTTTTGGACAACATGGATCCCATAATGTCTCGTGTAAAGCAAACACAGCATTCCACAGTAAGAACACCATACCAACAGTCAAACATGGTGGTGGTAGTGTGATGGTGTGGGGATGCTTTGCTGAAGGACCTGGATGACTTGCCATAATTAAAGGAACCATGAATTCTGCTCTGTACCAGAAAATTCTTAAGGAGAATGTCCAGTCATCCTTCCGTCAGCTGAAGCTGAAGCGTAGTTGGGTCATGCAGCAAGACAATGATCCAAAACGCAAAAGCAAGTCCACATCAGAATGGTTAAAAAGAAGTAAAATTAAAGTTTTGGAGTGGCCTAGTCAAAGTCCAGACTTAAACCCAATAGAGATGCTGTGGCAGGACCTGAAACGAGCAGTTCATGCTCGAAAACCTACCAAATGTTACTGAATTAAAGCAGTTCTGCGAGGAAGAGTGGGTTAAAATTCCTCCACAGCGATGTGAAAGACTGATATTGAATTATAGGAAGTGTTTGGTTGCAGTCATTGCAGCTAAATGTGGCATAACCAGTTATTAAGTGTAAGGGGCAATTACTTTTCACACAGTGCCAGTTGGTGTTGGTTAACTTTTTTCATTAAATAAGTGAAATTAAAAAAAAAAACAAGTGTTATTTGTTCACTCAGGTTCCCTTTATCTAATATTACATTTTCTCTAAAGACCTGAAAACATCCAGTGTGACAAATATGCAATAATAGAGAAAATCAGGAAGGGGGCAAATACTTTTTCACGCCACTGTATATGTATTTGTGTGGGAGAGGTGAACATTCAGCCACTAGAATTCTGCAGAAGTTTGAATTCCTTTAATCCATATTAAACAAACATTTCATCCACTGAATGTTTGGATAGACAGATGCTTGACAGCTGTGAGGGACTACATTTTAATAGTTACTTTTAAAACAAAGAAAATATCTGTTTTTAATAAAAAATAAATTGCCATTCTTTTTTTTTATATTTCCTCAATTTATTTAGTTTATAAGTATAATACGACCCTTGAGATGGGGCATCATGCTAATCTAACCAAACTTCTAGGGGCTGAAACATAAAAACATAGACTCTAATGGCAGATAAGGACAACCTGGCCCACCCAGTCTGTTAACTTTTTGCCCTACCTACAGCATCACGCAGACCCTAATTGGTCTCTGTCTCTTTCTCCCTTTCCCTTCCTTTCCACCGAGATACCCTTATGCCTATGCCATGCATTCTTGAACCCCACCACTGTCTCTACCTCCGCTACCTCTGGTGGAAGGCTGTTCCAGGCACTAACCATTCTTGCTGTGAAGAACTACTTCCTCCTGAAGCTAACCCCTCCAGCCTCATAGCATGTCCCCTTGTTCTTGATCTCCTTTTTTTTTCCGAAAAATACTTCCCTCCTGTAACTGATTTACCCTGTGAGGTATTTGAAGGTCTCTATCATATCCCCCCTTTCCATCTTTTCTTCCAGGGTGCATACACTGAGGTCCTTTAGTCTCTCCTCGTAGGGCTTTTTGTGCTGGTCCTGCCCCATTTTAGTTGTCCTCCTCTGGTCTGCCTCCACTCTGTCTATGTCCTTCCAGACATGTGGTCTTCAGGACTGGATACAGTACTCAAGACGGGGCCTTACCAGTGATCTATATGAGGGCAACACTACCTTCCACTTTCTGCTGCTGATACCCCTCCCTGTGCACCCCAGCATCCCACTGACCCTCCCAACTGCCTTGTTGCACTGCCCCTGGCCACTTTTAGGTCATCAGATATGATTACCTCCAGGTTTTTTTCCTGCTTGGTGGTTGTCAGTGCAATACCATTGAAAGCATCCCACCTGTGCTGTAGTGCCTCACTATGTGTTTTTTTCTTGTTTTTTTTCTTTGTTTGTCAGCCTCACTATGCCCCAGAGCATATGGCTAGATCACCATAATGCATGCCTCATCATGACTTACTGCTTACTTAGCTTGCAGATATGAGCCCTCATGATAAGCACAGTAGACCATTAGCATATCTGTGCTAAAAAAAGTTTTCTTTACTTTAGATGTTTTCAAGTACCTAATACTTACTCTCGGTACTAAGACTGAACAAAAAATTCTTCACAACTGGTACCATTTCTCTTTTCTTCACATAGCTGCTAGCTCCCAGGACTGCCACCTCTGCTTGACCTCCAGGCTTGTCTGATAACCTCCTAGCCTTATGGATGGTCCCAGACCTGGGCCAGATTGGGCACAAGCTACGGCAGAAATCTATTGTGCCCAAGTTGTGCCCCAGCAGTGATGCATAGTTTGCAACATTGTCTTGATTTAAATCCACCTAAGTGCCCAGGCACAAGCCCTCTGTAGAGAACTGAGGTTCTGAGCACTCCTACTTGTAAAGGTGCTAACCACTTGTCATAACAGAATATTTAGCTGTGCACAAAAACCAAAAACCAGAGTGTGCACCGAGTTAATCAAGATTTACTTCAGTGAATGCAGTGCTAACACACTACATATCACCTTGCTTACTGGGTTCATCGGGGGGCATGTTTCTGTGCAAGGGGAAGTTATTAAATACAGGCAGTAATAAATATTCATGAGCAAATGTTTTACATTCATTCACTCATTAACTGCCCACAACCAGTGATACAGACAAATGTGCAAAGGTGCTAGTAATTCATAAACACTGTGCCTATATTAATGCCGTACAAAAACGAGCATTGCAAACATTTAAAACAAATGAATTACTGGCCTAATTAATGACCTGTTGTGGGCGTTCATTTGATTAATTTCTTGTACAGGTTCTTTTCTAAATTTATGTTTCAGTCTGTTAGGATGGTTAGTATCTCCTTACAAGTAAGAAAATACATTCCTTGTGTAACCAGAACTGCATTTTATTTTTTATTTATTCCATTTTTGATGACCGAGTAATTGCACTAGACACAAAAGTGACTATTTTCAGGCATGGCCCGGAAGGTTACAACATCAACAGGAAAAAACAGTGATGATACAGTACAATATAGGAGTACAACATGTTAGGGATACAATTAAAATGGATAACAATTTGAGCAATTTGAGATGAATGGAGAAACATTCTGATGTACTTCATATCAGAAGTGAAAGTAAGTGCATGTTGTACTGTAGCATTTAAAGATATCAACAAACAAAATTGACACTCAATTCAATATAAATGCTGAAGGTGCATGATGACAGTTGTAGAAAGGTTTTAACACTAGTGAGTATACATTAATTAAGAAAAGCACATAAATTAACTACAAGACACTAGCATGCTCAAGATAAAAGTAGTGATACATTTAGTAGGTGATTTACATAGTAGTATATTTACTGCAATGGTTTACTCAACATAGAGAGGCTGATGTAAACGTATGGAAAAACATTGCCTGTTCAACGCTGAAATTGTACTGCCTGTATCACATGCATTCTTACTGATGAAGGTGTACTGCTGATGTACATACACATAGACCTTCAGTGTGTTTCAATACTAAAGATGCAGTAAGTATTCTTTGTAAGAAACATTGTAATTGCATGGATCAGGCCAAGCAACTTTTAAATATCATAGCACTACTGAGCCAACAATGATGTACCTGTATCGGAGATGTATATAGGATAGATTTTCCTGTAGGCACTTACTGAGTATGTTGTACCTGATAAAGACAATCTCATTGCATCTGTGATGACTAACTTATTCAAATAGTAATACATTTACAATTGTTGCAATGAGTGATCTATGCCACTTATGGACACAGTGTGATTTTTTTTAACAGTTGTTTCATACTCAGGCTGTATGCCTACTGTTTGGGTTTGCCACACTTCTGTCACTGATGCTATCAAAGTGATAACTATATTAATTGTGGTACAACAGGAATCAAGTAGGTATGGTGTAGATATAAACAGAATGTCTTTTAGTATTGATTTAACTCACAATGGGGTAAGCGTACTAGGACAACAGGGGTTATTCTCTATCACTGACTCTGTCAGTTATAATCACACTTGGGTTTCGATGACTGTAATGATCAAGTTACACTGTTCATCTTCATGAGTTCATAGAAAATACAAAATCACACATGCCCCCACAATGCAAAGCATCATGGGCTGCATATGCAAATCACCACAGAATGTTATGCTGGTCCAACTTTAAGCAGAATTGCATGGTGCCGGAAGGCCTCTCACACAGTTTGCAAAGGGTGCTAACAGAAGTGAGTTCATATTCACAGTCATTCTCCAGTAACTAGACAGTGTATGGTGTAACTGGGTGGGACACTGTGTTGCAAAGCTGCTGCAGTGCCTAGCAGAGGGAGAGTATCTACTCATAAAGACAATTAAGCAATAAGGCATGACCAACAGTTATGTTAAATGGTCTGTTAATCACCTTGTAGGGGTTTAATGTTGAATGAGGCATAGCCGAGTGCCACATGTCGCTAGACAGTGATAAACTGACCATTGACATAATACCTGGGAGTGGCTTATTGCTATCATAATAAAACTGTTTTTAAACAACATTAAACCATGTTCATCATATGGTTAGGCTCTACATGTATGTTAATAAAAACTAAACATAAGGCTGTTACAATGTTTACAGTCAATTAGAAAGCTGCATTTCTCAAACCCTTGTTATAATTAGAGATATTATACCTGTACAACTCCTTGGTTTTGCTGAACTCTATTGCTCAGGTGGCCCTACAAGTGGTGTGGTCTGGTGTGGGCATCGGTAGGTAAGGCCATGCAACTACTAAGTGTGGTACGTTGTGTGCAGCTGCAATCCGGGATGTGTACGTTTGGTGTACATGGCCTCAGTTTTGCTGTTGATCTCCACTGAGCATGCAGTACCTGGTCAGGTGGGTGGGGATGTCTCGTAGTACATTTAGACAATTGTTTGTTATTTCTGTCACCTGCTGCTGGATGTCTGTCATTGGTTGTGTTGACTTGGTCCTCCCCCATACTTGAATGTGTGTGTGTGTGTGTGTGTGGTGCTGGGGGTGAATTGAGTTAGGGTTTTCAACCTAACATCGAATTTCCTCACTTTGTCGCTGTGGAACAACCCTAACTAATGCATTAAATGGAGTTTTGCCCTAATTTCCCTTCTTTTGAGAATGATAATGAGAAATAGTAGATATAATGCGGTGGGCGGGGCGTGGAATTTAAGGCCTCCCCACATGATGTGTTGTGGCATACTAACAGGGACAGCAATGCAAACAGAAATGTTAACAGTGGTGCACATGGTAACACAAACGTGAATGAGAACAGAAAGGGTAACGCACATGGTGGCGTAGACAGGAATGGTCTGCCATGTGATGTGTTGTCACATAGTAACATGGTGCCTGCAAACAGAAATGTCAATGGGCGTGGTGACGCAAAGTGAAACAGAAAGAGAAACAGTACTGTAGACAGAAATGGCAAAAAATAACAGACACGCAAGCGCAAATGAAAACGCAAAGGATAACGCACATGGTGGCGTAGACGTCAATGGTAAGTGAAACGGGTACAGAACCACAAGAGGAAAGGGCAACAGTAACAGCAATGTAAGCGCACAGGCTGGTTTTCCCCAAAACCTGAATAGAGAAAGACAGTGAGTACAAATAATGTATGCATAATAATGAGTATCGGCGCAGAAAATGAGATCTTGGAATACTAAATACATTATATCTCAGGAACCGTATGACGTAGAAAAAAAATTTAAAAGTCATATTATTTACAACTGTCCTAGCTAATTTGGATGGGGGCTAAGAAATTTTCCAATGAAAAGTCCGTATCTCACACCGTTTCGAGATCACGGGCCCTGGCGAATGCATATGTTATCCTATGGGAAAAAGAAAAGTTTGGAGTGCCATAACTTTGCCTCCCTGTAATGTTTTTTCACCAAACCACTGAAAGGCACATCTGTGGGCTGTTGGCTGTCTTCCCTCCAAATTTCAGGAAAAAAGACCAAACCGCTATTTTGCAGCAGGGTGCCAAAGGATTTCTGCAATGCGTTGGGCGCTGTAATGTTATCCTATGGGAAAAACCGTCAACTTTGGAGCACCGCAACTTTGCCGCCATGTAATATTTTTTCAAAACAACACTGAAAGGCACATCTGTGAGATGTCTTCTGCGTTCCCTCCAAATTTCAGCCTAAAACTCCCAACCGTTCTTTGCAGCGAATTGCCAAAGAATTACTGTTATTTTGGGCATAGTGTGGCAAAGTAGTGTCGTGATTTGCAGCTTTGTAGTACTACACTTCATAAGTGCGACACTACTTTGTGACACTACTTTTTCCAAATTTGAAAACATATTTTGAGGTGTTTTACCCCAAAATAAAGACATGGCTAGCATCCTCAGGGCCCGACTAGGTGAATACAAAAGAATTAGGTTGCTAGAGGGTCTCAATTTTAAATGCCAACCATTTTCTGATCACCAACTGAAAACAAGATGGCAGATTTGTGACACTAACAGGGCCATTTGCGACACTAAAAAGTGCATTTGAGACACTGTCGAACTTTTTGTTAACTTTTCCCATTGACTTATAATGGGAAACTGTTTTTTGAATAACTTTTGAACCGTTTAATATTTTTTCATGAAATCTTCAAAAGGCACATCGGGGACCCGCCGCATGCTCCCTGAAGATTCCGGACCGGTCGCACAAACCGCACGACCTGTAGGCGACCGTAGAATCTCCAGAAAGTGTAATGTGTGCACAGATCACGCTAATAATCCATGCCGTATATCTCGAGCAGTACGAAACTTGGCAGATCCCAAGGCCTATGGTTCTTGATCATGTATTCCAAATTTCAGGCAAATCTGTTAAATGGTTGCAAAGTTATTAAGGTGCAAAATTTTGGGTTTAACATAGAAATGGCTCCTCAACCCTAACTATGGTAGCACTACCGTGCTACCATAATATAGGGGCTACATGATGGGCAGGAGTGGGATATGGAAAATATTCTTACTCCTGCAGAGTGAGCTGTGTATTCTCACGAGTGCCAAAGGCATGAGTGAAAATACACAGCTCACGAGGCAGGAGTGAGAATATTTCCCATATGCCATGATCTGCCCAACATGTGAATGATTTATACCACAGCGGTGAGAGCTGCAGGAACATTTTTTCTGAGTCTGTGTGTTTCCTGCTCATTCTGTGTGTGCTGTCAGTGTGTGTGTGTGTTCTGAATGGACTGGGAGTCAGAAACACAGGTGAATGTGTTTGGCAAAGCTAATTGAGTGAGTCAGAGGCTCAGTGAGAAAGACAAACTGCTGCAGGTATCACTGAGAAACAGAACCTGCTTTGTAAAAGACTTTCATTTAGAATTCAGGTTGTTTTGAAGCTGAGATCAGCACAGTAATGGGCTAGCAATGTTACAAACACAATGGGACATAAGTGAGAGTCTTTTGCAAAGCTAATTGAGTAAGTTGCAATTTCAGTGAGAAAGATAAACTTTTTCTGAAACAGTTTCCTTTAGAATGCAAGCTGCAGTGCATTTATCCTCACTCTGGTGACATCAGCAGAGTATGGATAAATGTTGATATCCTCACTCTGCTGATGTCATCAGGATTTATCCTCACTGCAGTGGAAATAACACAGGTTATCCTACTGAGAAAGCTCTCACTTCCGTGGTATAAATATGTTTGTAATATGGCTAAAACAAGAGCACGAAAAGAAAGGAACAGGATTGGCAGAACAGCGTCAGGTGGTACAAGAGCAACACGGCATTATGGCACGATACTGCCGTGTTGCTCTAGAATGTTGAGAGCAATAATGCCACCTTGGGAGCATGAACACGCTCATAGAGGGAGAGCAGAAGTTGTGTAAGTGTGACAAAGCACCACCTATCAGTCGGACTGACGAGCGAGAGGTGAGGGAAAAAAGGCAGTCTGTGGGGAAGTCTGAGAAGTGGACAGTTGCAGAGAATAAGGCGGAGTAGATAAGAGAGCTGTAGAAGGGGAAAGTGTGCCATGCTGGGTGCTGCTAGTTCCACGAGGCAGGCAAGGCTTGTGGGAGGAGATGTAAAGTCCAACAGCATGCGGGGACAAAAGACAGGAATGAGAAAAGAGAACTGAAGTTGGCTGGTGTTGAGAAAGCGCCACCTATTGGTGGGAATAGGCAGGCTCGTGGTGCCGAGGCAGCGAAGAACAGAAGTGTGACACTGGGAGCATATTAAGGCTTGCATGGAAGAGATGTTGCCCACAATGCAGCAGAGCACCGGTAAGATATAGAAACGAGGGATGAGAAATAGAGCATGGTCCCAGAAGTAGGAAGCTGGAAGCTGCAAGCGGCATGTTATGAGAATATTCACATGAACAGCACAGTTCAAATGGAATAAAAATAAGTCGCCACTATATTAATCGAGGTGAGTTGCTCAACGTGCACGTGCACGCTTGCAGTCAGAGAAAGGCTGAAAAAGTAAGACAGGTCAAGCATAATTGTGGATGTGCAATAAATGTGTGTCCTCATTACTGTTGCATAGGAAAGAAAACAGCATCTGCCACATCCTAGTGTTGCACTTGCCATGTTACAAGTGCATTAATCCTCTCTGAAGGTGGCATCTAATGTGGAGTTAATGCGTGGTTGGACTGTTGTCGCCGCCGCCTCCGACCTTGTGCCACAACGTCCCAACCAGCATTAATTCTAATAGATGCCACCTTCATCATGCATTAATGTTTATACATATAAAGAGAGAGAATAATATATGGGTGGTGTAGTTATGAGATTTTACACACACCACAGTTGTGGGATGCTACATAAACCCAGATGGCGAAGCCTGAGGAGTTTATGAAATGCATCCCACAATGAGGATGTGTGTAAAATCAAATTTTACACAACCAACCCATATTTTATTTTATATAATTGCTGGCATGCACTTTTTCACCTCAGCAATTATATAAAACAAGAAAACAGACTGGTGTTCAGGCAGCTGGGGACCAGTCGGGATTCTGCGCAGTCCACGGTCTGCTAAGTTACACTGTCTGCTCCAGTTATTTGAGGCAGACAGAAGTGGAGAAACCAAGTAGTTGTTAAAAAAAAGCTGTATTTGTAATTTTTTTAAGTCAAACTTATCACTGAGTGGCAGTTGTGACATCTTTCAGTTCCAGTGTGCAGTGGTGGGGAGACCGGTGAACAAAAGGAAGACCAGTGACTGGTGCACGTATGGTCCAAGGGAAACAAGGTGTGTGTTTACCGTTATAACCAATTGGTTATAATGGCAAATTATAACTGGGTTTCCCTATGGAAAAAAGTGCTGGTCAGTAATTGTATATAGTCATTTCAAAAAATTCCATTAATGCATCAGTTAAGGTTTTTATTAAACCATAAAAAGCTGGGGAATTCGATGTTAGGGTTACCAACCCTACCACCACCCCCCACTGTCCACACACTAACAGTCATTGGGTGTGTCATGGCATCATCAGACCCAACTCTCACCCCATTTCACGTGTAAACAAGCTGACATGGTACCATATAGGAGAATGGGTTGAGAGTTAGGCCTGATGACCCCATGGCACACCCCAATCCCTGTTGTTGTGTGGATGGTGAGGGGGGGTGGGGTGGTAGGGTTGGTAACCCTAACGTTGAAATTTCCAGCTTTTTATGGTTTAATAAAAACCCCAACTGAAGCATTAAAAGAGTTTTTTTCAATTAATTTCCTTTCTCTTTTAGACAATATAATAGTGTCCTTATTTTACTGCTGGAGTGCAGGGTCCGGCCAATCTTGCAAAGTTATGCATGTGCGTGAAATAAATTCAATGAATGCACATAACTCTGGAATTTTCACCAAACTGTCAACATGGGTTTTTTGGGACCTCCCCCTCATGAATAGTTACACTGTGATTTTTTTAATCCGTCTCTAAAGTTGATTTCGCACAGCGACCGCGCCATTCTGTGCCACAAGTGCGAAAACATGTTCTGGGCAGGATGTGCAAAATGTCAGCTGTACTGTTCATGAGGAGGTGTGAAAAAATGGCAATGCTAAAAATCTGGAGTGAATCCTTAATTCAACTCCACTCCTGGCAACCCCATTCAGTCTCTCAATTGGCCTCCCTGTTATTTTCCAAATTGTTTCCTACAGTCACTGGTCTCTTACATTATTGGGCATCCTCCCTTCCTAGCATGATAGCCACCTGGAATCGTACATGGCTGGATGTCTACCATTATTTATCCAATGACAAACTACGGCTTACTCAATTTTACATATTACACAACATATATTTCACCCCGGTCCATCTAAAGAAAATGGGGAAACTCCCCTTTTCTGCATGTTCCAGATATAATCTGGCAGAAGTGTCTCTTTTGCACATTTGTGGGAATGCCCTAAAATTGCTCCCCTATGGGAGAAGATTAAATCATGTCTTGACCCCTTACTTGGCCTAGAAAATTGTTTTTCCCACAAAGTTTGTTTAGTAGGGGACCTTTCCAAGATCCCACTAAGAGAAAGAAAGTTCTTCATTTCTCTAATATCAATATCAGTGAAATGGTTGGTCCTACACCATTGGATGGATCAAGACACAATCACCTACCCTGAATGGTTCAACAAGACCCTGTTTAACTTACAGACTGAAACAAGCATTTGTCAATGCCGAATGTTTGCTTGCTGGCATTGGCAGTGGTAGTGTAGAAGTTACAGAGCTGCGTAATAGGAATGGCAGTGAAGTACTGAACTGAAGCCAACCCCACCACCACCCTGCAGAGAGTGACAGGCATTGGGGTGTGCGTTTGGGTCGTCAGGCATAACGGCCACGCCATTTCACCACACCCCAACGTGCAGACACTGACAAGTGTCACGGTGTTCCTTGGGGTCTTTGGCCCTTATGCGCACCCCATTTCATTAGGAAATATGGTGAGATGGGTGCGATATAGGAGAATGGGGTGAAGTTTGGGGACGAAGAGTCCAAGGCATACCTCGATGCCAGTCACTGACTGCAGGGTGTGGAATGGTATGAGCATCACAGGCAAGAATCCCAAGTCACACCCCTGATGCCTGTCATTCTCTACAGGGTTGGGCATTATAGTTGGAAACCCTAATACCTCAGGCATTCGTTGGTATTTTCACTCCAAATCTTCAACATGTTTGTTTTGTGACCCCACCTCATGAACAGGGGGAATATCAGTTTGTTAGCCAAAAGCTGCTTATGCACTGTGACTACGGCATTTAGCACCACAGGTGCAAAAACATTCCGAACAGGATGTAAAAAATGACAGCTGTACTGTTCATGGGGAGGTGTAAAAAATGGCAATGTTGCAAATCTGTAGTAAAAAATATTAAAAAAATGGTGAAGTCATGAGCGTACATAGAAACTGTGCAACGCACACCCGTAATATTATTAGGTTGGGGATTTTTTACAGCAGATTGTCAACTCAGGCATTTTGGTGCCTCCGATCATGAACAGTGTCACTGTGTTTTTCTTTATCTGTGCCGAACAATGATTTCCCACAGCGACCATGCATCTCTGCGCTGAAACTGTGAAAATACACTTCAGCCATGTTGTGAAAATGACAGCTGTACTGTTCATAAGGAAGTGTGGAAAATGTCACTGGTGAAAATCTGGACTGAAAATATTACAAAGTCATGAAGTAACGAGGGTGCGGAAACTGCGTAATGCTCACTCAGATCACAGTCTTTTATGGACTTTTGTCACCAAATTTTCAACATAGCCATTTTAAGACCTCTGCTCATGAACAGTGTAACTGTGATTTTCTTAATCTGTCCTAAACATTGTTCCAAGACACCAACAGCACCATTGTGCGCTACATGTAAAACATATTCTGGGCGATATATGAAAATTGCAGCTGTACTGTCTTATAAGAAAGTGTAATAAATGGCAATGTTGAAAATCTGGAGTGAAATATTGAAAATTGCCAACTTACAAGCACGCGAACTGTACAACGCACGTCAGAAACAGTCATTTTAGGGAATTTTTCACCAAATTTTCAACATAGCCATTTTAAGACCTCTGTTCATGAACAGTGTCACTGTGATTTTCTTAATTTGTCCCATACATTGATTTCAAGATACCGACCGCGCCATTGTGCGCTACATGGGCGGAAGCACATTTTGGGTGAGATGTGAAAAATGACAGCTATCGTCTACTAGAAGGTGTGGCAAATGGCAATGTTGGGAATCTGGAGTGAAAATATTGAAAATTCACGAACTTCATTAGCCAGTATAGAACTTTGTACAACGATTGTGAAACAGTCATTTTTGGAATTTTTTTCACTAAATTTTCAACATAGCCATCTTAACACCTCATCTCATGAACAGTGTCACTGTAATTTTCTAATTTGTCCCGTACATTGATCTCGCACACCGACTGGCGCCATTGTGCGGTACATGGGCGGAAACACGTTTTGGGTGAGATGTGAAAAATGGCAGCTGTACTGCTTATAAGAAGGTGTGGTAAAATGGCAATGTTGAAAATCTGGAGTGAAAATATTGAAAATTCTCGACCTTATGAGCGTGAGTAGGAACTGCGCAACGCACACTCGTAAAACAGTCATTTTTAGGAATTTTTTCACCAAATTTTCAACATAGCCATTTTAAGACCTCTGCTCATGAACAGTGTCAAGTCCTGGTACATTGATTTCGCACACCAACTGCGCCATTGTGCGCTACATGGGCGGAAACACATTTTGGGTGAGATGTGAAAAATGACAGCTGTACTACTCATAAGAAGGTGTGGTAAAATGGCAATGTTGAAAATCTGGAGTGAAAATATTGAAAATTTGAGAACTTTATGAGCCCGCGGGAACCATGCAATGCACGCCAGAAAACATCATTTTTGATTTGTACTAATTACCATGGGTGTTTGGGACCCTCCTTCATGACAAACAGGCTGTCATGGTTAAGATCAGGTTCAAGGTGATTTCAAGACCGCGACTGTGCAGTGATCACAACTCACCCTTCGGGCCCAAATAACGCCATGACAGTGACATCAATCATGAGAAGGGCGGCAAAACCCCATGTTGAAAATTTGGTAAAAATTCCCAAAAATGCCTGAGATATGCAACAAAGTTGAAACCCCCTATCTTTGCCCATTATACAGCTTACCGGCATTTCCTCAGTTCAGCCTTTTGAAGAGTGCAGACGGTTCCCGGTCCACCGCAGATCGCCACGCTGAGCTCTGGGGGTAGGTATGGGGTGACGGGGTGGGGAGGCAGGTGTGCAGTGGGTGGGTTCGGTTGTGGGATGGGGCCAGGGAGACTATGTAGGACACGTTTTTTCTTTACAGGTAAAAAAGGACGACGGACGCTTTGCCACGCTGGGGTGGGCTTCCAGCGTGGCACAAGGATGGTTGGGGGCATTCAGCGGTGGGGGATTGGGCACCCTGTTGACCCTAAGGATCGCTTGCCACGCTGGGGTGGGCTCCCAGCGTGGCACTTACTGCTGGGGGCTAGGACAGTGGAGCCCGACGGGATTGGGCACCCACGTCGGCTATGTCGTTGGTGCCACGCTGGGGTGGGCACCCAGCGTGGCATTCCGAGAGGCTTTGGGGAGAGGCAGGGGAACGCAGCTCAGCCGATGGAATTGGGCACCCCACAAGTTACAGAAAAGGCAAGGCAGAGGCAGACATACTGCGTGGGCATATGTGTGTGTGTGTGTGTGTGTGTGGGAGCTGTGCGTGAGCAGCCGATATCTTATCTCTGCTCACTCAAGCATAGCTCCCCCTTTCAACTGTATGCCACTGCATTTTGGAGCTTGTCATAGACAGCTCCAGCATGCATTGGCTTACCGGGGCCGCGCCTGCCAACACACTGACTGAATTGGAGGAGGAGGTGACACACCTCCGAAATCTCCGATGATGGCATTATGTTTCTTGCACATGCGTGCAAGCAAACATAAAAATGATAGCCAGTATAAGGAACTGTATCACAGCCTACAATAAAAAAATTGGTAAGCTGGAGACTCATCTATCCATACAATCTTCCCCTTAGGTGACTTATTGAAATGTCTCTTTCACCTTAACTACACGTTTACTATATTGATTGCCTAGTAATTAACTTATAATTCATCTACTTTTAAGTCCTTATTCTTAATTTAATTTAAGCTAATGTACATTACAATACTTGATATATGATTGTATCTCTGGCTGGGGAGGATGGAGGGGGGAGGGCATATTGTTTTGTTGTGTGTTTCAACCTTTGTTTATATGTATATGTACTATGTGTTGGTTTTGAAATTTCAATAAAACGTATTAAATGAAAAATAAAATCCGGAGTGAAAATATTAAAAATTTGCAAAGTTATGAGTATGCATAAAAATCACGCAACACAGGCTCATAACACAGTCACTTTTTGGAATTTTTTCACCCAATTCACAACATGGGCTTTTTGAGACCCCACCTCATGAACAGTGGCACTGTGATTTTGTTAATCCATCCCAAAAGTTGATTTTGCACAGAATCTGCGCCATTCTGTGCCACAGGCGTGAAAACATGTTCTGGGCAGGATGTGCAAAATGACAGCTGTACTGTTCATGAGGAGATATGAAAAAATAGCAATGTTAAAAATCTGGAGCAAAAATATTAAAAATTGGTGAAGTTACGAGCATGCATAGAAACTACGCAACGCACGCTCGTAATGCAGTTATGTTTTGGAATTTTTTCACCAAATTTGCAACATGGACTTTTTGGGACTCCACCTCATGACCAATGGCACTGTTGTTTCATTTATCAGTCTCAAAAGGTGATTCCATGCAGCGACCGTGAAAACACCTTTAGGGATCAAGAAACAAAATGACAGTTGCATTGTTCATGAGGTTGGCCCAGAAAATCTTGTGTTGAAAATTTGGGGTCCAAATTCTCCAAAATGCTGAGATATCAACATAAGTTGAACCTCCCCCCTTGACTTCCATTATATGGTTACCTTGATTCCTCAGTTCGTAGTTCTATATGGGTTACCTTGATTCCTCAGTTCATAGTTTGGCTTTAAAGAGTGCAGACGTGTCCTGGTCCAGAGAAGATTACCAATCCCGACCTCTAGAGGGTAAGTGCGGTGGGGTGAGGGAGGTGGATGCTCAGTAGGAGGGTGGGGATGGGGAGGAGACTGGGAGATGACGAGGATGGTTTCTTTCAGGGTTAATTTAAAAAAAAGGACTTCAGGGGACTGTTATCTTATTTTACAGGAAATAAATGAAAAAAAAAACATTTGGCACACTGGGATGGGCTCCTAGTGTGTCACACTAGTTGTAGGGGTTACACAACCCAACTCAAGGACTGGGCACCCTGTTGTCAGAAAAAAAATAATGGGCTTTGGGGGAGGGCATCTGACACCGGGAGGGGGGGTGCATCCGGGTGTCAGAAATCATTTATAACTATTAAAGAACACTGGGGTAGGCTCCCAGTGTTTCAGATTAGTGGGGGCACATGCTGGCACGGGGATAGGGCACCCCAATTCTGGAAAAAAACACTGTGGGGAACAAGCTGCAATTTTGACGCAGGATTCTGCATCGAGGAAAAGACAGCGGGGGCAATTTTTTTCTTTTCACAGGTTACATTTTATCTTCGTTTGGCCCACGGGAGTGGGCTCTCAGTGTGCCATACCAGACAAGGGGGTTGCGACGTAACCCAACTCAGGGACTGGGTACCCTGATGTTGAGGTAAAAAGCAATGGACTTGGGGGGGGTAAACAACAATGTAAGGAGTGTGTTCCTTGGGCCCCCATTAGGTAAATACAACTGTTAGTGTTCACCAAGGAAGGAACTAGAAGGGGGACAGGATCAGATCTACAGTAGCTTCTTGTTTTACATTGTTTTTCATGGATTCTACTTGGTAAAAAGTTGTTTCTTTTCTTTCTTACTACTAAGGGGCTAGCAGGGTATTGTTTGGGGCTGTTGGAATTTTGAAACCTGTTTTGGTAGTTGTATGTGGGCTCATTTGTTTGGTTCACTGTGTGGCAGGCTACATCTGTAGAGGCCTATTTCTTCTGTTTTAAACATAATTGGTGTAATTTAACTGGGTCTGTTTCTTTGAATTGGAGACCTATATCTTCTAATTCCAAGCCTATTGTGATGTATTGTTGGTGAAGCTGTTTGAATTGGTGTCTTGTTTCTTTGGGTAGCAAACCTATTTTGGGGGCTTGAGTAGAATTGATTCATTGTTGCTAGCTTCACTAGCTGCAAAGTTTGAGTGCACGGGGGGGGGGAGGGTGCTAATGGTCTGACTAGAGGCCTCAGCTACCTGATTGTTTCCAGAAGACTTGGGCATGTGCAACAAAGGAGGTAAGGGAAATAAAGAAAATGTTTTGCACTGATAGAGGAGGGAGAGGGGAGACTTGGGGGAGTGTTTGGTATCCTGCATCTGGAAGGGTGGGGGGTCGCTGGTGGGCAACGACAGCAATGGGTAGGGTGGTAGGCTGCAACAACTGCGGTGCACCATTCTTTCTAAACATTGCCTGGAATGTGGAGGATGTTTAGTGTGCAACCACATAGAAAAACTTAGAAAGGAGATTGAGGGTCTGCAGGAGGAACTAAGACAGGCAAGGCAGATTGGGGGTGGGTTTAGCCCAATACTGGAGGGAGGAAGAAGAGGAAATGAGGGAGGGCGATTTAAGCCGACAGTGGTGAGGAGAGGGTCAGAAGAAGGGAAGCAGAGACAAAGGGGCCCAGGCCAGGAAGAACGATTGCCAGGGAATCCAGGTCAGGAGACAAAAGTCAAATGGAAGGAGGAGGAGATAGGGACTTGTGAGGGGAGGCGAAGAAGTGGCGAAAGTCATGGAGTGGAAAGGAGAGAACAGGTTACTATGAAGAGAGAGGGAGCGGGCATTTGTGAAGGGCCTTCAGAAAATAGTTGTGCACTGCTTGAGAGGAAGAAAGTGGAGGAGGGAAATGATGAAATTAGAGGAGTAATTGATAAATGCCTGGACCAAACTGGAGCGGCGGGAAGTTCTGCTGGGAGAACTGCAACAGGGGTAAAAGGGCATAATAATGTGCAGGAGGAAGAAGAGGAGCTGGAAATGAGGGAGGGAGAAGAATGGAAGCAAGCAGGGAGTAAGAGGGTGGAATCTTAGTGCTGGGGGACTCAATACTAAGAGGAGTTAGGTGGGGTAGCAAGGTGGAGAGGCATAGTCGCATTTGGGTGGAGGCCATGCCAGGAATGACAGCGGAAAGGGTGGGACAATCTGTTTTGAAATATGCTAGAAAGGGTAGGGACAAGCCTCATTTAATTATACATCTTGGGACAAATGACCTGGCTGACAAGACAGTAGATATAGTCTAAAGGAGGTTTGAGGAACTAGGACAATTATGTGAGGGGGCAGGAAGATCAGTAACTTTTTCAGAGATACTTCCGGTGCCAAAGGCAAGCACAACAAGGAAGCTGAGAATAGAGGAATTTAACGGATGGCTAAGAACCTGGTGTTGTGCTAAAGGGTATGGGCTGTTGGGGGTGGGGAGGGACCTGGGAGGACAGTAGTCTCTATGCCAAGGACAGACTACACTTGAGTGAGGAGGGAAAGAAAGTGTTGAAACAGAGGATGGAAGAATATATAGAGGAAGTTGGGAATTTAAACTAGGAGTGGGGGGTGGCAGTTGGGAAGAGATATGCAGAGACCACAGGTTGGGAAATCATATGAGCTTACCCCCATAACAGTGACAAAGGACAAATGGCAAGTACTATTGGTGATGCTAGGAAAGGAGGGCAGGATGGGAGGGGGAAAAGGGTGGAAGGTGGTTACCCTTAATGCTAGGAGCCCTGGGAGGAAAACTGCAGAGTTACAGGTTCTCATGGCAGAGGGAGAGGTGGACATTGCAGCCATCATGGAAACATGGGCCACCCAATATAATGACTGGGACCTGTCTGTACCAGGATACAGGTTATTTCGTAGGGACAGGGTGACTGGGAAAGGAGGGGGGGTGGCACTATATGTGAAGGAAGGACTGAAGTGTGTAGGGGAGGAAGGGGAGGAGGGTAGTACAGAGTCACTTTGGGTGCAAATCCTGGATTCCAAGAACAGGATTCTTAGAATGGGAGTGGTGTACAGGCCACCATCTCAGATGGAGGAGTTAGACAGGGAACTAGCGGGACAGATCAGGAGGACCTGTGAGAAGGGTAGTGTGGTGATTGTGGGGGACTTCAACATGCCAGGAGAGGACTGGAGCACCCCAACAACCAGTAACAGAAGGGAGCAGGTACTGCTGGATGCCTTCCAGGACAGCTTCCTGCTGCAAATGGTCAGTGAACCAACCAGGTTAGGGAATACCCTTGACCTTGTGTTGGCAAATGGGGACTTTGTGAGAGAACTTACAGTGGAGGAACCGCTGTCAGGGAGTGACCACCACTCAGTATGGCTCACATTAGATATGGGCAAGGAAGGAGTGGAATCTGGCACAAGAGTGCTGGACTTCAGGAGGGCTGACTTTGGGAGGATGGGGGAAGTGGTAAAAGGGTACCTGGCCAGAATTCAATCAAGTATGGATACTAACCAGAGATGGGAGCTCATCAAGCTGGGGATAGTGGAGGCAACAAAAACCTGCTGCAAAGCCCAGAGCAAGAAAGCTAGGGCTAAGAAACCGAGCTGGTTGAGCAAGGAGGTCATGGAAAAGGTAAGGAGGAAAAGAGCTGCCTTTAGGAAGTACAAGAAAACAGGGAGGGGGAGGACAGAGAGGAGTACTTGACAGAATCGAAGGAGGTGACAAGGGCAGTAAGGGGAGCCAAAGCATCTACGGAACTCAGGCTGGCACAAGGCATTAAGAAGGGGGAGAAGGACTTCTTTAAGTACATCAGGGAGAAAAGGAGCTGTAAGGACCACATAGTAAGGATTAGGAAGGAGGGGGGTTGGGTGGAAGCACTAAATGAGTACTTCTGCTCAGTATTTACTAAAGAGAAGAGGGGGGTGACACCCAAGGTGGGAGAAATGGCAGACGCAAGGGGAGAAGTGGTGACAGATGGGGAAATCATGGAGGGCAGAGTTTGAGAGGGTTTGAAGGCACTGAGGGTGGACAAGTCACCAGACCCAGATGGCATCCACCCTAGGGTACTGAAGGAGCTGGCAGAGGTCCTTGCAGGACCTTTGGCAGACCTATTTAATGCCTCACTACATTCGGGGTGTGTACCTCCGGACTGGAGGATGGCTCATGTGGTGCCCCTCCACAAGAGTGGCCCCAAGGATGAACCGGAAACTACAGACCAGTGAGCCTCACATCCATCGTGGGTAAGCTAATGGAGACTATCCTGAAGGAGAGGCTGGTGGCCTCCTAGAGGCCAAAGGACTACAGGACAGCAGACAGCATGGCTTCATACGTGGCAGATCCTGCCAAACCAACCTGGTTGAGTTCTATGACTGGGTAACTAGGGCAACTGGACAGGGGCCATGGCAGTGGATGTTTTGTATCTGGACTTCAGTAAGGCATTCGACTCGGTGCCTCATGGAAGGCTGGGAAGGAAGTTAGTAGGCACAGGGCGGGTGCAAAGCTGGTGAGATGGGTAGGAACTGGCTGCAGGGAAGGCAACAGAGGGTGGTGGTGGGTGGGGATCTCACACCCAAGGGCAGTGACTCAGCTGTCCCACAGGGCTCAGTGTTGGGACCAGTGTTGTTTGGGATATTCATTGCAGACATATCATGGGACATCAAGAGCAAGATCAGTCTGTTTGCTGATGATACCATGGTTGGCACGGTGGTGGATGACCTAGGGGGATGGCAGGGGTTGCAGGATGATCTGGCAAAGCTTGAAACCTGGTCAGACACCTGGCAACTGGGCTTTAATGTCAAAAAGTGCAAGGTACTACATTTTGGGATGAAGAACCCAAGGAGGACTTACCAGCTAGGGGGAGTGCAGCTAGCCCAGACAGAGGAGGAGAAAGATCTGGGTGTGCTCATTACAGGGTCAATGAACAACTCGGCACAGTGTAGGAAGGCAGCTGCAAAGGCCAACAAAATGCTGGGTTGTATTGCAAGGGGTACATCCTCGAGGAGGGAGGAGGTGATTCTGCCACTGTATAGGTCATTAGTTAGACCACACCTGGAGTACTGCATGCAGTACTGGCGTCCGTATCTGAAGAGGGACATTAAGTTACTGGAGGTGGTGCAGCGCAGGGCGACAAAGATGATCAAGTGGCTGGGGGACTTATCATACGAGAGGAGGTTGAAGGAGTTGAACATGTACTCACTGGAGGGGAGGAGAGACAGGGGGTGACATGATTGAAACCTTTAAATACATGAAAGGAATAAACAAGACGGGTACACAGGGGCTGTTCAAAGTAAGGGAGGGGAGGGCCACCAGGGGCCATGATATGAGACTGGAGCAAGGAAGGTTCAGGAGGGAGATGAGGAGACACTTTTTTACAGAGAGGGTGGTGGTTGGGTGGAATGCATTACCTGCAGAAGTGGTATACAGTAGAACAGTGGACTGCTTCAAACGAGGATGGGACAGGACGAGGGGGAGGGTTAATGAAGGGGAAGGGTGGAAGGGAGGGGCAGCTGCAGAATAAGGGGTGCTAGCTACACATTTGAGCAGACTTGATAGACCTCTAGGCCTTTATCTGCTGGCAAATTTCGTATGTTCATATGTTCGTATTTAAAACATTTTTAAACTGTGAAAAGCCTTGCTCAAAAAGTAATCAAGGTGGCAGAAAATTCAAACTGAAACATGAACTGCGACCAGTAAAGTGTGATTGGTAAATGCCTTTTACCATTCGCATATTTACTGTTTGAGTGGTAAATGGCATTTACCATTTGCATATTTACCGTTCAAACAGTATGCAAATTATTGTTCGAACAGTAAATGTAATTTACCTTGTACACTGCCTGTCTTGCATCTATCACAAAAAATGTTATAATTCAAAAATGGTTATATATGTTTTCACCAAATCATCCAAAGGCACACCCTTGGCATACACCCCATCATCCCTGAAAGTATCAGAGGCAAGCTTAATTCTGTGTGTGTTGTACACGAGAGCAAACAATCCCATGTTATCCTATGGGAAAAAAAGTTCCTTTTTGCATTTTTTGACCACTTTATATCTCTGAAACTGTAAAAGCTGCCATCATGATACTTTCAACATCTTGCGATGCTGACAATATGACAGCACATACCATTTTTGTGTTATTTGGTTGAAAAATGACAGTTATTATTAAAGTGCAAAAATTGAGATTTAACATTGAAAGGCTGTACCAACCCTAACTATAAGGGTGCTATTGCCCCCCTATAATATACAAATATATGTTATACACACACACACATATATATATGTAAGGAATAAGACATGACAAGGTGTGGTTTATGGGCTGATAAGAGCATGACCTAGGTGCATAATGAGGCACAAGGAGCTTGTGTTGAGTGCCTTTAGCACCTGGGAAGTGCTCTTATCAGCCCATAAACCACACCTCAGAATGTCTTATTCTGTTTATAAAATGGGTCCTCTGGTAAAAAAAAAAAAATCCTTACAAAATTCAAAAACCCAAATAAAAAGTGTTAGAAAGTGTAAAATGTTTCTTAATAAAAGAATATTCCTTGCCACTAGAGGGTGTTAATGTCCGTGTCCCCCCCGCCTTCAATACACACAAACATCCTCGAGACTGTTTCTTTTATGCACCCCATCCGCACACAAACATCTTTTAAAGTGATTTTTTAAAATATTTTCTTTTTAGGCTGTTTTCTATATTAGCAGTTTTTGGTGGGAGCGAGTGTGTCTCTTACTGACCGCTGTACTTTGCACTGTTCTCTGAGCGCTTTCCTTACAGCAGCCTCCAGTGACCAAGTGGTTGCTACCTTTGTGTTGGGAAATGTAAAACTGGGATGTAAAGCCTGCTATTTTTTACATTACCAAAGGTTTATTTCAGATGGAGGAGTGGGTTTGGCAGGCTCACGCGACCCTCACTTGATTGGGGAGGCTTCCTCTTTACAAGCAGCATAGGTCTGTATTTTGTTTTTAAAAACAGGGGAAAAGTATAACTGATGTTTTTTTGCCAGTGATCTCAACAGATGGTGTTCTGCAGTATAAGAGACATTGTCTTGGGCGGGGGAAGGGGCTCTAGCCTGGCCACACAGATTCACAATGTTCCTACTGTGATCTTTCTTCTACGGAGCCCTGTGTAGCTGAAGAGGTGACAGTTGTCAGGGGCTCTTTTTGAGATAGAAGCAGCAGAGGTCAGCAATTTTAGTATGTTTTATGGGGTAAAGGCATAAAACAGTTTTTCTTCAGACCAGTGATCCCCATACTGTGGTGCTGTTCTGCAGCAGATGTTGTGTTGCATGAGGGTGGGCAGCAGGGCAGCTCAGTGATGCAGATCTTCGATGTTGGCAGCATCATGATTTGTTTTGTGATGAGTCCTGAGCGGCTGAAGAGGTACCGGTTGGCAGAATATGTGCTGATAAGGACACAGCCAACAGTACTTCTCAGCCAGTTAGGACTCAGGGAAAACTCCAGACCCATTTTGTATATATACATAACAAATGTAGGGAAATGAGGCATTGAGGTTTCCAACCCTAACACCCTCTTACTCACCCCACCACCCCTCACTCACCCTCCACACACCAGCAGCATTGGGGTGCTCAGTCATTGGTCCTAACTCTCACCCCATTCCATATGTAAGGAAGCTGAGATGGTACAATATGGGAGAATGGGGTGAGAGTTAGGCCCAATGGCCCAAGACACACCCTGACACCTGTTGGTATGTGGAGGGTGGGCGTGGAATGGGGTGGTAGGGATGGGGGGGCATTAGGTAGGGGGCATTAGGGTTGGAAACCCTAATGCCTCATTTCCCTACTTTTGTTGCCTCAACCCTAACTGATACATTAGCAAAATTTTTTGCAATGAATTTTCTTACTTTTTGAGAAGGTGTAATTTTACTCTTCTATGTTTGTGGGAGTGCAGTGCCCTTCAGGTCTTGCACTCCCATCAGTCTATAGTGTGTTGTGCTTGCAAAGGGACCTAGGCACAGGGCCTTGTGGGCCCTGCACTCCTGTGTAACCATAGTTGTAATTAACCCTCATCTCCCTGTGGGAGTGCAGGGCCCAGATCACACTCCCATCACTCCATAACAGTATCTACTTGTGGGAGCGCAGGGGCCTACCTACTCTGTGCTCCCATCAATCCATAAATGTAGAGACATTGTAATGAACTGTCATCTCCCTGTGGGAGTGCAGGGTCTTCCAGGCCCTGCACTCCCACTACTGCCTAATGGAGGGCCCTGCAATCCCATTACTGCATAATGGTATCCATATGTGGGAGTGCAGGACCCTCTGGGTACTGTGCTTCCATCTACCTATAATTGTAGCAACGCAGTGCAGGCCTAGACACATTCCAAGTAACCCTTGTGCTGCAAATGCTGCAATGTCTCAGTAACCATAGGAGCACTGGAAAAAATTCCACCGCAGTGGTAATGATGGACTGGCAATCTGCATTGTTGCTTAGTACACCTAAAGCTGTATCTCAAACAGTTTTCAAGATATTGGCGCAGAAAGGTACTGTGTCCGCCACAATGTTATCCTATGAGAATTTTCTAAATTTTGAAATGTTTTAAGTATAGAAGTGATGTCAATTTTACCACCAAACCGGCAAAAGTCTCATCTGTGGGGCAAGCCCTTTCTACCCTGAAAATTTCAGCATGAAAGTCCTAACCGTTTCTTTGCAGTAAAGTGACAAAGAAACTGTAAATTTGAAATGTCCCTTTTCGTGAGCTATCAGAATCCCTTTTTGTGAGCCAATTCCCTTTTTGCAAGCTGTCAAACTCCCTTTTCATGAACCCTAAATCCCTTTTCGTACCATGCAGCTATCCAAAAGACTGAACTGAGCATGCTTAGAACATGACATTTCTAAATTTAATAACTTTGGAAAGGATTAATATTTTTTCATCAACTCAATGCTGGTTTGTTCTTTGGTGCAAACTCTGTCTATCCTGAAAACTTCAGACCAAACTCCCAAACGGTGTGGCCACAGCATAATAAGAAAAAACAGCCAAAAAAGGTGAAAAAAGTGACTTTTACTGTTTTTTCACTATTTGCAGCAAGAATTTCACAAATCTGATCAAAACAAAACTTGATACATCAAGAGATCTACCCCACAGGACAACACATTCCAAATTTTATGAAAATCCATTGAACAATTGCCAAGTTATTAAAGTGCACAATCTGAGGTTTAACATTAAACTGCCTACTCAACCCTAACTATAGTGGTGCTACTGTGCCACTATGAAAAGGAAATATATATATAAATAAGGGATACATTATGGGCAGGAGTGGAATATGGAAAATATTCTCACTCCTGCAGAGTGAGCTCTAGATAGTTCACAAGTGCAGAAGGCACGAGTGAAATATACAGTGCTCATGATGCAGGAGTGAGAATATTTTCCATATTCCGTGATCTGCTCATCATGTGTGCTATTTATACCATGGATGTGAGACCAATTTCAGTGAGAGAGGTATGTTTGTTATGAGGTTCATGTCACTTTAAATGATGCTGGTGCTGTGGTTGTGTGTGTGTGTGAAGTTTTATGAGTGGGTTGTTGTAGCGAGCTGTTGTTGGTTGGTGTGTGTGTGTGTGTGTGTGTGTGTGTGTGTGTGTGTATGTTGATTGGGTGTGCTGTGTTTTGGTAATTGGTTGTCTGAGGGAGGTTCTGTTCCGTGACAAGCTGGATGTTTACAATATACTGGTTATTTGTTGTTTGTTTTGTAGGTCGATATGTGGCAATGCCGGATTCAGTAATGTACTAAACTCGGGTTTTGGAATGCAGCACAAGAGATTTGGAGATTGTTACATTTAGAAGGAGTGATGCAGCTGACTGTCTTTATCTGTCTTAATTATGTTAATTTCAGTGTAGGGCCTGTTTTAGAACTCTACAAATTACAGGGGTGTTTCTTAGGCTCTGTCCACACTACACCGCTCCAGCCCGGTAACGGATGCAATCTGTTTTGGCTGGGGAGCGGTGCAGTGTGTCCACATTGCGGTGGTGTCTGTTGTGGGACCAGTACCACCGGTCCACACTAGGGGTGCCGGGAGACCGTTACGGTGGCACCCATTCCCAGGATGCAGCTCGCGCTGTGCTACGGACCCTGCAGGGGACCATTACCACACGTCCACACTTCACCCGGTAATGTTACCGAGGCATAACTGGTTTCATAACCGTTGTTGAAACCACTTCATATGTAGTTTCAACAATGGTTACTAAAACGCCTTCTGTAATGTTACAGGTGTAAACGCAAACCGTTGCAGTAAAGGTTTGAACACTCTGTAATGTTACAGAGGCGTAGTGTGGACAGGGCTTAAGTGTTTTCAGATGCAGGTGAGTGATGTCGGCACAGTAGGCATAAATGGTATTTATTTTAACTCTGCTGATGTCATCAGGATTTATTTCACTCCAGTGAAAATAACTTGTTTATTTCACTGGAATTGATCTCACCCCCATAATATATATATATATATATATTAAATGTTAACCTGTTGTATCAAGACTGGTCACTCAGCTGCCTGTTGGTTTCTGTTGTGCATTTTGCACACTTGTTCGCAGGCTTAATAATAATATTTTTCATCATTCAGTGTTCTTTCAAAACCAGTTTTTTGCCTGTGGACAAATTTGAGAATGGTGACGACTGTGGGTTATCTTTCAGGTTTTTTAACATCCTCTTTTACTATGTACTCAAATACTTTAATTGTAGGGTGCTTCATTTGTCCTGGACAAAAATTACTCTTTGCCCCGAGGCTTGCTGTATGTCCCCTAGAAATTAGTACTTTATTTTCTTGTTCAATGGAACCCACCCTTGTCTTACCTGCAAATGCTGATCTAATACAAGCCCTCAGTACTCTAGTTGTGGCCAGGTCATCCTTCATTTCTGGTGCCACCACTGCTTAACCTGTTTGGCCAGTGGGGATCCGCATGATGCAGGGCCTTAGAGTGCTAGCGGCTGTCAGGCAGCTGGGAGACGTGGAGGTTTTCTGGGGTTTTGCTCTGCCCATCAGGCTTTGCAAGCACTCAGTGATGCCACAGCAGATAAGGTAAGTTCCCTGGGCCACCGCAGGAGTTGCTGCAGTGACAGAACCCAGCACTGTCCCTCCCTGTCTGGGAACACTGCCACATGGCAGCGGTACCCCAGCTCCTTTGGCCACCTGACCCAGCTCCTGCCTCATTCTCAAACCTGAATTACCAGCGTAGAAGCACAACGTGTCACCAGCTGGGTCCTCAAGCAGCTCCAGCCTGTGTCTTTTCTAAGTTTTAGGATTGATCTTCTTCAGCGCACCACTGCAGATGTCCTCCTACGCCTTCTGCAATTCATCTAGCAGTGCACACTGTGAATGAGGTCATGTGGTAAACATTCTGCTGTTGTGTACCATATGACTATCATTTGCACAGCACCCATGTGACCTGGTTCTGGCATGCAATTTGCAAAGTATCATGGACTTTGGCGGTATCATTTTGCCATCACAGGACTTCGCAAAGTCCCAGCCTCTTCTCCTTGGCGGCCAAAACTACATAAAAGTTGCATACATTTTTTACTTTGTCACAAAAACTATGGAAAACATAGAGAGCGGAGTTTGCCTACCTCTACTTAACAGGCAGATTTTATTAAAACTTGAGACATACTTACATTTTAGAATTCCATTGACTATGTCTTCCAAGGCCTTAACTTGATTTTCTAAGGCAATCACACGACTCATGTCACAAGAGGCTCCTGGAAGCAAATTTGTGGAAGGTTAGCATTTCTTTCAAATAAGACGGGCACAGATCTCTATTGCTAGACATTTATCTGTATATGTGTGCAACCCTCCACTCTCGCAATTAGGGGCTTACCATGGGCTCCCAGCTGGAGCTGCTTCTTTTGATAGCCACAGCCCTTTTGATCCTTGCTCCTGGTTCCAAGGACAGCAGCACAGGGCTGGGAAGCATGCAGGAACAGTATATCAAAGTGGGATGCCAGCCATCCATGGAGTGGAAAACTAGAACAGTTAGGCATGCTCACCCTTGCTACCCAGTGCTTTGGACTGTCATCTGGGACTGATTAACCACAGAAACAATAGGAAGCCATGGCAAAGGTTTAAAAGTTTACAAATACTGCAAAAAGGCCATACAGACCTGGGCTGTGCCATGTTGGACTTACTAGACCCATTGGACTGTGAGAAGAAGCCAGAGGTTAGACTTCAAGCATGGGAACCTGTGAGCCAGTAGGAGGCCAGAATAAGCCTCAAGTGACTGTCTGAGTCACCCAAAGACTGGGCGGACAAATGAAGCCCAAATATAGAGTTTTGGTACATGTGGACGACAGAGGAAAGGGCTGTGAATCTACAGCCAACCTCAGGACAGGATTTACAATAGGCCCTCCCCTCAGCCAATCAGACACCAAAGCTGCGTGTGTAAAGGTTCCACAGAGTGTCAGCATGACAAATTGTCTGTGATATTTGAACAGGGTAAAGCTGTGAGACACAGCCACAGCCCTCTTCTAAGAGTCTCTAGTTTGAACTTTGCTGCTCTTGGGATTGCTAGCCTGCCTTCCTAAGAGTCAGAGAATGGTTGATTTGCATGTCCTCTGTGTAAATGCTTTTCAGAGAGCGAGGCTACCTTGGGATGTGTTGTGTGTGGGGAGAGCCACATTGGTTCTCCCAAACATCCATGGCAGGGATTCATCCTGGTAGAGGGCTTGCTACATGAAACCTCTGTTTGACAGCCTGCCCTCAGAGGTAGGTGAAGAAATTACCCCCTTTGGATCAAAGACCACATCAAGGGACTGAGCCTGAGAAATCTTCAGCCACGGCCACCAGACTCAGGAGGAGCTGCTGAATAACATTACACTTTGTCCCTTCTGCATCACTGATCTGCAACTCACCAACCCACTTGTGTGGACAACATGGACTGATGGAGCTCTTGGAGGGATTTCAGGGTTACTTGCGCACCAGTGGCAGGAGGGAGATGAAAACAAAAATGGCAGCGCACTCCAAGACGGATATGTTGAGAAAATGTATTCAGCAAAAAATAGCACACAAATTTAAAAGTGCACAGTGCCAAGATACAAAATACACCCAACCGTCAGAGCCCCTGGAGGGCGACTGTTCACACTCCCTTGGGGACAGATGGGACTGTGTGGGTAGTGTGCCCACTGCATTATTAGAAAGCCTGATTTATGTACCTCCCCATGCGTATGCCTGTATACCTACCCCCATAATAAAGCCCTTTTATTAGATTATACTGAATTTATTTATTTTTTTTATTATTGCCTGTATTTCATTTATTGTGTTCTAGAGATGTAGGGCTGCCTTTTCAGCAGTGTGTCAGGGACTGATGTGTGCAAAAGCTACAAACTGACTTCAGGTAACGTTTGAGTGAGAAAAGAGACAAATACATCGCTGTTGTTAGACTTACAACTTATCCTCCTCCTGTCAAAGGGACCCCGCTCCAACCTGCCCAGCCCTCTCATGCACTTTCTCTGGAACTCACTTGACTCCTATACATCCTCCTGGAATTGCTCACCACAGAAGGGCCAGGGAAGGAAGGGCCGTCTTCCCCTGATGTACACATCCAGAAGGCTGGACCTCATGCAGTCAGTGGTGTGGAGCCCCTGGTAGGTCGGAGGATCATCCTGCTGCCCCGAGGTTTTCCTCCAATGTATTTCCCCCGGGCCACCCTGTGAAATAATGCAAACGTGCGTGCATACCTCCCCACACACATGCATGCAGTCATCTTGTGCACCCATGTTGCTGGGACACCCTGCTGCACTACTGCCTGATCTCCATCAGGCTATAGCCGCTGCGTGGGACGTCCAGACATCCTCTCCCTGAGGGAGGAGACTGCTGTCCTTTTGAGTCTCAGTTCTGCTCCTGCCAAGCCACTGAGCTAGCCAGTGCATCACTTTTCTTGCAGAAGCTGCCTTAAAGCATTGATTCTATTGTAAATTTGACAAAATGTCTGAAAATCACTTGCAAACTATGGGCACAATTCGGGTGTCGCAGCTGTGGCAGAAGTGCAACAGAAGCTTTGAAAATCCAAGCCGTGGAGTATAGAGATGCCGTTATGTGGGGGGTTGCTAATAAAAGTGTATAATCCCTTGTACTTCACGGGGGTGTATGATGCCTTTTTTCAGTTTTACAGATGGAAAGCACCCTGACATGAACCCTGTCAGAAGAAGCTTGCTAGGTGTAGGCATTGCGCTATCCACAAGGACTCTAATATATATCTTATCAACCCCAGGGCTATTTTTTGCTGAGGCCTAAAGGTTCTGCAGCTCCAGTCTATATTTGGTTCTGGTACTGCACCACACCTCAGTGATAGTGATCACATGTAGATTTATGAAATGTGTTTCCTTTCTTTTTTTTTTCTTCGAACTTCAATGTTTTAGTTCATCAAACTCTTAAATACAACTGAATAGACAGGCAGCCATGGGGGGCAGGCGATTTTCAAAATGATCCACCCAACATGTGCCTGCTGATACTTTCAAAGTAGAAATGTATGCAAACGCATTACACCATCCATTAGATGGCCTAACAGCATCCAAAGTTTGCATCCAAACACAGATATAAGTGCAGTTGCGTCCACTTGGGATGCAATTGTGTCTGTTTCTTGCCGCATATTCTGACTTTTTGCCTTAAACAGACAGAACATCTGAAATAGTAGCAGGGCTGCCTGGATGCAAGAAAATGGACATGTGTCCAACGTTTTGAAATCCCCACCCAGACATCTGGCTACAGAATGTTTTGAATCCGTGCCTATAGATCAGACTGGTAAGTACACTTGCTTCTAACACTTTTGACTATTTAACAAATGTTATAAGTGTTAATAATCATTTCTGGGTGTGTGTCAATGATGTAATAATCTCACTTTCTTTGGTGGTTGAACCCACCTACGTCATTCGGTTATTACAGTATTGCTGCCCACCCGACTGTGGATTATTTCTTATACTCTGACTGTATGCGTTATTCCTATCACCCCTATAGTAATGCAGCCTTGGGCCATAGTGTAAAACAATTGCAGAAAGGGATATCACGTTAGAGAAATCTCTAATATGTCTCCATTTCTGATGGTGAATTGTAGTGTTTTGCTTGGGATGAAAGGAAATATCAGACAGCTGGAAATCAGTTTGCCTGTTGAAACCTGAACTTTCAAGTCATGTGCAGAATGGAAACTGGTCTCAGTTTATTGCAAATTTCACAAAACTCTCACAGGTATTGTGCCAAACATTGTGAAACTGGTGGAGGTCAGCCTAATCCCTGTTGGCTTTTTTAATTACTTTTTGTCCTAGTCTCTCTGCCTTGGTGACCATCAGCCTTTAGACTACTACTCAGCTTCATCACTGGTCTGGAATCCCAGGAGGGTCCCTTACCTGCCCCATGCCTTACATCCCAAAGTGGGATGGTTCCTTCCTGCTATGTGGTCAAAACTGCTGCAGGAGACACTCTTGTGCTGGGTGGATGAGCATGCTGTAGCTTCATCCTGACAGGCCAAGCGAGAGCCTCTTCTGTGTTCTCCCTTCTGCTGAGACACCAACTCATCACACGAAGCAGACTCACAATGGTGTGGGCACAGCTTGGCCAGGCATCTCTCCTGCCTTCTGCTGTCCCCCTGCTGCCTACTCCTTCTTTGGACCCGAGGAGGCACTGTTGTAGTGGGAAACAGATGGCAGTCATTTTGTGGAATGTGCATCAGTCCCCCCGGCCCCTGCCAGTCCTCCAGTGTCCCTGGCTTGTCCAAAAAATCTGGTTTCCTGGCATCACATGGAGCAGTCACACCCCTGTGCTGGGGGGGCAGACACCAGCCTAATACATATTTTTAAACATGCTTAATTGGCAGTGTGTGGTGTTTACTCGGCTACAGATGACTGACTACCACCGAAGATAATAACCCTTTTCTTTGGGTAGCATCGCATGGCCATATCACTTGCTACACTGTATGCTGGTGTGCTTCTTAGAAGACTTTCAGAGCATCAATAGTAAGTTACAATAATAAATATTTCATGACATAAAGTGTGTATTTTGAGTCAAGCCATTGTGTATTCGATTTATACAATGTCAGTTTAAAAGTCATAACTTATATCAGCTATTTGTGTGAATATCTGAATTACGTAAAATATTGTCCCTTTGCCCTGGTCACTTTACTCTGTAATGCTTCCCTGGTAAGACAAGCTTTGTAAATAAAATAAATATATTGATATTTTTGACAAATAATATTATGAGGCATCCATACTGACTTTGACAGCTAGGCAGCATAGAAATAAAGTTTTCAGTCAATCAATATATCAATCAATCAATCAATCAGTCAATCAGTCAGTCGTCTGTATGGTCTTTGAAAACATTGCCACTCCATACCTTGTGGTCCTGGTTCTCCCTTTGGTCCGGGTGAGCCTGCTTTTCCTGGAGGACCCTGAACATCTTGTCCTGCTGGACCTGAATGGAGAAAGTCACATGTTATGAATGCCTCAATGGACTTTCTGAAGGTGAGTGAAACTGAGGGGATCTGCAGAAGATCATAACCCTTTTCTTTGGGTAGCATCGCATGACCATATCACTTGCTACACTGTATACTGGTCTGCTGCTTATAAGACTTTCAGAGCATCAATAGTAAGTTACAATAATAAATATTTTATGAGATTGAGTGTGTATGATGCTAAGGAAAGTGAGAAAATGAAGCTCAAATCAGTGCACCCCCAGGGCTGATCCTCTGCACAACAAGGGCAGGATTCACAAAACAGATGCACCTGGCGCATCTCAGATGCACCAGCGCAAGTTGGAAATGTGCTGGAAGGTGATTCAGGCAGAGGGAGGAAGCACCAGTGCAAACGAGATGCCCTGTGCTGAAGGACATGTGCCATAGGCGCAATGTAATGACATGTAGCGCATGTACAGGGGGCGTACTCATGCATACACCGCGCATCCCTATCCACAGAGCAAAACCAAGGAGCAGCAATGAAGCAACTCCAGTGCAAAGCCAAGATGTGCCCTAAAAAGATAAGTACAAATGAAGGAGACCTAAGTCCAGCACACCAGCAGGCCATCAATGGAATGACAACAGCAGGACACACACTGAGGGGAAGTCATAATAGAGAGAGAGGCACGGACAGCAAGCCACACCACAGGGCTACAGCAACAGAGGGGATGAACCCAGCAGCAGTCACCATTGCTGGTACCCCAATGAGGAGGAGGAGGCAGGGCTCCAGAAGTAACCGTAGGCAGCTGGCCCCACAGTGGTACTGCGCCCAGCTGTCTGAGCAGCTGACAGAGGTGAAGACTGTCGGGTGATACTGCCTCAACAGGGCCATACTGAGGCAGCTATGTGAGCTGTGCCATGATGTGATGCAGGCACACACTGCACGAAGACATGCCATCTTGGTGGAGACCAAGATGACAGCGGTCATGTGACTGCTCACCACGGGAACCTTCTAGAGGCCTACAGGGGACACCACTGGCATATCACAGGCCTCAACATCCCGCCTCCTCACACAGTTCCTCACCACACTGCTACAGCATACTTCAGAATACATCATATTCCCCAGCATGCAGGCAGAGCGGACAGAAGCCATGCAGGGGTTCCAGAGGGTGGCACACATGACAGGTGTCATAGGGGCCATCGATTTCACCCATGTGGCAATCCGCACACCACCTGGTGAGGAGGGCTTCACATACATGAATCAGAAGAGATACCATTCAGTAAACTGCCAGCTTGAGAGTGATGCCAAGGGGCGCATCACCAGTGTCTGCGCAACACACCCTGCGAGTGCACATGATGCATACATATGGCACCAGTCGGTGCTCTGTGCAAGGTTCGAGGCTGGGGACATCCAAACTGGACACCTGTTAGGTACTTGTGACTGGGTGCCAGCAGCCCATGGGGGAGTCACCATGCCCGGGACACCTGGGGCGGGCCGTGGGCAGGAGACCTCAGGCATGAGGGCACTAGGTCAGCAGGGATGTGGAAGGGTGCTGAGGTGGCTGCAGGGTGGCATGGGCCCAATGTGAACCACAGGATGGATGGGGGTAGGCAGGGGCAGCAGGAGCAGTGGATGCAGGACTGCCAGGCATGCGACTGCATGGGTGGGGGGCAGGACAGGGGCGTACAACACAGGACAAGACAGGGCTGGGTCACACGCCACAGTGTAACACCATGTACTAATGGAGACACATCTACCCCCACAATTGATGCTGAATACCCATTGCGTACCTGGCTCCTCACCCCCATCTGATGACCCAGAACAGTGGTGGAGGAACGCTACAATGAGGCACATGTTGCGACGTGCACCATCCTTGGGCGTGTCTTTGGCATGTTGAAGATGCAATTCCGGTGCCTGTGCTGGTCAGGCGGTGCCCTACAGTACAGCCCTGAGAAGGTCTGTGGCATATTCCTGGCCTGTTGTATGCTACACAACATGGCTCAAGACCATGGGATACCTGCTGAGGCCGGCGAGGGCAACAGTTCCAGGGGGGAGGAGGAGGGGGTTGGGGAGGGCACAGCAGGGGCACACCCAGAGGAACATGGAGTCAACAGAGGACACGGGCGCAGGGATCCAAGGCTGGCGACCAGGGAACGGGCATACTGCACCAGAGTGGTGGAGGAACATTTCGGGACATGTAGGTGAGTATGCAGGTTGGTACATGTGCAGGTGTGGGCACCACAGTGTAGGGACATCATGGCGGGGGCATGGCAGGCACCGTATGCCACACCGGGGTGCACATGCGTGCGCATGCACACGGTGAGGGACACACACACACACACACACACACACACGCACAGGCACCATGCATGCACCACACCAGAACCACACAGGCCACGCCCACACTGTCACGGGTCAGTGTGCACCACGGCCGGCACACGGGCACTGCATGCACTGTAATGCACTCATCATTCCCATGACACACGGCACAACTGCAGTACACACAAACACACAGGTGCACATGCACAGGTGACACGGGTGTGTGCCAGGGCAACCATGTGGCTGGAGACCACCACCCACGTGGCAGCCAGTATGCATGACCATGCCACCCACCACCACAGCCCCCTGGGTATGGACATCACAGGGTGGCCCTATGACTGCCACGGACATACGGGCGGCCTCTGCCATGGCCGCTGGTGATAGGGGTGCCCCCAGGGACCCCTCAGGGGTGCTGCACTGAGACTGTGAATGGGTGCTCAGTGGGGTGGTCGTTCCATGCCTCCCAGCTGAGCCATGGCTGGTGGGGGTGGATGCCGGTGGCAATGGGCTCAGCAGCAGGTGGCCCATCTGGTCCTGTCATCAGGGTGTCCGGGGACGTGCTCCTGGGTGTCTGACTGGACACATGTTGTCTGTGGCATGCTGTGGAAGCAGCCACTGCCTCTGCAGCAGCTGCAATCTGCTCCATGGCTGCGGTCATGCCCACCCGCATGAGGCAAGTCTCAGCCAGCATCTGAGCATGCCACGCTGCCGCGGACTCATGCTCCTGGATCATGATGGCCCGGGGGCTATGGAATTCCACCTGGAGTGCCTTCTGACTGTCCACAGTTGCCCGCAACAGGTCAAGGTAGACACCCATGTCATTGGCAGGTGATGTGGCATGGGGGCGGTGCTGCTGAATCGGGGAATAGGCAGCCTCATCAGGGTCATCCATGGGCAGTGGACACACCCTGTCTGGCTGTGCTGTATGTATGTGTATCATGGCTGGGCATGGGTACCTGCTGTCCATGCATGTCATCCGGTGGGCCCATTGTAGTGGGTGCGTACTCACTGGTGCCCTGCCTGGATGCCACTGACACTGCCAGCGCTGTGCTGGGCAGCGGTGCAGGGGGCATGGCACACACAGCCCCAGGCATCCATGCCACCACTACACTGGTATCCAGCATGGTGGAAATGCCATTGGAACCCAGGGTCCCGTGCACAGGCGGCCCCGTGCTGTGTGCACTGCAGTCACCCATGGCAGTGGCGCTGCTGATGGTGGAACATACGTTGGTGCAAATGCCCTCACCCAGCAAGCCACTGGCAAGCATGATGAGTGCGTCCGCAATGTCCACCACCTCATCTGGGTCACCATCAGACAACCTAGTCAGGCCCCCGAACCATGAGATGTACCCACCTGCAGTACCACCATTACTGGTAGAGGGCTCTGCAGGGCCCTCCACCACACGTACCATGACCAGTGGTGTGTGGAGCATGGACATCGCAGGTGCAGACACATCTACATCAGTGTCAATGGCTCCATGGGGTGGGCCCGCGTCATTGCCTATGGGGACTACGCAGTTGGCCATGGCCGTGCCATGGAGTCGCGATGAAGCTGTGGAAGAGAGAAAGGGAGACATGGTTAATGCACAGGATGCACATGGCACAATGCACAGTCAGCCACACACCACCGGGTACACACGCCTGTCCATGGTGGGTGTGGATAGGGTGCACAGCTACTCACCATGCTGCGACGGGCTGCCCCCCCGTCTGGAAGCCACCCCCAGGGACACCATGCATGGACATCCCTGACACACTGGCAGCCAGGAGGGCCTCGTTGGGGCTGAGCTGTGCCACCAAGCCGGGTCCACCCACTGTCCGCCGCAGGGAGGCCTGGATGCTGGCCTCTCTCCTTGGCCCTCCATCAGCCATCATTCCAATGCTTCCTGCACTCCTGCACTGTGTGGTTGTATGGTGCAACCGCGTTCACATGCCGGGACACCTCCTCCCAGCCCTCTGCACATGCTGTCCTGCTGCCACCCCTGCCAGTGAGTACATCCAGGTGTAGATGGCATGCCTCGATGAGTGCCCTCTCCTCATCCCGCGTGAAGTTTGGTTTGACTCCTCAGACATTCAACACACTGTGGGTAGAAGCAACCTTGTGTCAGACCCACCCTGGTGTACACACAGACCCACACCCATCTCCCACTGTCTGCAGGCTCACCATGGTCTGTGGTGCTGGTGGCCTGTGCCATGGTCCACGTGTGGGCTGCCAGGCACAGATGGACATGCACCATGGTGTGCAGTCCATGAGGGATGGTGCACGTGCCACACATGGCACCCAGGATGTGGCAGGGGTACCATGTAGCCACCACAGGGTGTGTGACACTGACCCATCTGCCGTGTGTGTGTGTCCCAGTACCCCAGCAGTGTGTGTTCCACCACCATGGTGCACCATCATACCTGGGTGCCACCACTGTGTCAGCTGCAGGGGGGAGAGGGACTGCCATGTGGTGGCATGCAGTGTTTGCATAGCGGCGGTGTGCATGCTGGCAGTGGTGACAATGTGCCTGCACAGGTGTTGCACTGTGCGACGTACATACATGTGACATGGCGCTGCATGCACCTCACAGTGCAGTCCAACCCCAGCCATCCGTACCATCCCTGTGTCCCTGTGTACCTTGTGTTGTCCTCCGTATATGTTGATCCCCCCACAGTACACCACCATGGCGCAATGCCAACTGTCGTGCAGCAGTGCCCGGAATGTGCTGTGCTGTGTGTGTCCCAGTGACACGGTCTTCCACTGTGGCCTTGGCAGGGACCTGTCCAATGTCGCCCTGTGGATACATCCCTGCGGTTGTACATCACGTGTTGCCATGGTGGCCACCTGATGGTAGTCTGGTCCCACATGCGGTGTACTGGAGCACCATCAGCAGTGCACTCTCTGATGCAGGCACACCAGTGTGTGCTGTAGTCCTGTGACTGTGGCAGTATACTCATCCTATAGGCACTGACTCCACTCAGTATCCTGGTCTCAGCCTGCTGAATTTGGAGCATTTATGGCTTAGGGCATGCAAATGAGGCCTGAGCACGTGTTAATGAGATGCTAATCGGCTGAGATGCCCATGCATGGTTGATGAGGCTGTTTGGGGCGCATTCGCTCTCTAAATAGCATAATTGCTCCCAGCTCATCTCACTTTACATGGAGCATCTGTGAGATGCGTCAACCACAGAATGGCACATTCCCAGCCCATGCGTGGTCTGGGTGGTGCATCTTCATGGCTTGGAGGCAGTCCACATGGCGCATCCCCCACGTGTGCGTTGTACATGTTACATGACGCATCTTCCATTATGCACCATTCCGCCATAGTCCGGTGTGCCATAGCATGCTTGACGATCATGGTGCCGTGTACTGTATCGCACAGCATGTGCCACAATGCACTGCCCATGCTGCATTGTCCATCCCTCCCCACGGATCGCACACTATGCACGGTACATGTTACTGGCATATGCCATGCGCAACATGGTGCCTGCATGTGCACCATGCATGTGCAAACATGTCCTTGCTGTGTGGCACCATAGCATGGTGGTGTGCACATACGCAGGTCCATCGGCAGCAGCCAATCGCGCATCACGTTCAGTGCGCGGTGTGCTGCATGTGTATCACTGTTTCACGTGGCGCATAATGGTCGGTGGATGGTGCATTCCCTTATTGCACCTTATCTCTGTATGTTCACAGTGTAGGATGCCTGGAGCTGTGAGAATAGTGCCTAGGGCCATGAATTGGTCACATTTGGAGCTGCTACATCTATCGGCACAGGTCGTGGCTGTGGAGGGCCACCTGTTTGGACAGGAGGACCTCCATGAGCCTAGGGCCAGGGTGTGGGCCACCATTGCTTCATGGATTGTGCAGTGTACTGGCATGCCATGCACAGGTGAGTAGTGCAGGCATCGCTATGGCAACCTCCAGAGGTGGTACCCGGAGAGGCTTGCATGACTGCGGTGCAGTGTATGCATGGATACACTGTCATGGCCAGGTAGGTGTTCTCTGGCTGTATCCTTCTGTGGCACATGCTGGGTGTGTCTATCACTGCACCCATGGTGCTCCTGTGCTGGTTTGCCATGGTGCTGGGGGGGGACAGGGCATGGCTGTGTGTGCCTGCTTACACCGGGTGCTTCGGATACAGGCATCACTGTCTGCTGCATGGCCATGTGCCGGCAGGGCGGGGTGGCTGGGGACTTGCATCCTGCACTGTGGCAGTATTCGCTCATGGTGCTGTTTATTATGTTTTTCAGGTCCAGGGATCAGGCAGCAGCCGCGGACACTGCTGAGGAGCGTTGTCGGCGACACATGGGTGCCAGGCCTGGTGCCCCACCAGGGGTGGGTGAGTACCACTTTACATGGTTGCAGTCTTTCTGGTGTTGTGTGGGCTGTGGTGGACGGGGTTGTGTTCCACGTTCTGGCCCTCAGTGTGTGTTCCTTCTGTCATTTACTGTAGGTGTCCATGATCACCATGCTGCTCCAGGTGGTGATGGTGGTGGCGCTGTGCCAGTGGATGTGGACCAGAGGATCCAGGTTGCCATCCAGGCGGCCCTGCACCCTCTTACATGGACTGTTCAGCACCTGTCAGCTGCCTTGCGGGGTGTCGTGCTGCGCCTTCTGGACCATGCCACTGTCTGGGGGCCTTCCTGTGTAAATAGTTGCCCTACCCGGACCCCTGTTTCTGTCCCATTTCCCATCTTCCTACCCGTCCCTGCTCTCCCTCACCCCCATCTGTGGCTGTTGTTGCTGATGTTGTTGTTGTTGTTCCTTTTCTGGCATTTGATCTGTACAGTTTCTATGGCCATTACGTTTTATAAACATGTTTTACTCTACACCTGTGTCCGTGGGTCTCTTTGTGACAGCTCTGTGGTTGCTCCTCCTGCCCTGCTGTTTTTCTTCAGTTGTTCTGCTGACTCCCCGTGTGGCTGCAGGGCTGTCTGCCTGCCCTGGAGCATGTCTGGATGCGTGGACACTTCTGTGGATGCACCGTTGTGTCCTGTGGTGATTCACAGTGGTGTTGCACTTGGTGCTTGGCACAGCGCATACCTTTGTGAATGCCATCGTTTGGGTTCGGTGCATCTGAGATGCGCCGGGTGCATCTTCTTTGTGAATCTTGCCCCAAATGTTTTATTTCAAATGAATGGTTGCTCTGCCTTATGTACAGAATTATCAAAATTGCATACTCCATGGGTAGGGAGAGCGACAGACATCAGCTCTAGCTAAAGTGTTCTGACCAAAAATGCTGCTCTGAGCTGCTGTGCTCTTGAAGGATGCCTGGGAGCTAGTCAGGCAAAAACAAACAAACAAAAAAACACCAGGTGAGAAAAGACATGTCAAACACTACACAATCTTCAATCACATATCGATCCATAGGTCCAATATTCAATGTCAAAAGGATCTCATTAAGTGACCATCTTTGGAGGTGAAAGTGAATGGGCTTTTGTCAGTTGTCAGAGGTTATTTAGTTATGTAGTTTTGTTGTTGACCAGGAAAGGAGGACTAGACAGTTCTGCCTATTTTCAGCCTCATCCCAGGGGAAGGGAATACAGATGAATGCCAACTAACACTGAACCAGATGAAGCGATTGGTGGTATTTTTAGTGAATGGGGGAAATTTGGCTAGGACACCGGGGAAATTCCCCACCTCTTTCAGTAAGGGGAAAACTTGGCAGTCTTTCAACAAGATGGCTAGCCATTCAGGAGGGTGGAGATGGAAGCCAGGGCGCTCTTGGGTCTCCCTTACAAGCTTTTGCTTCTATCGTGAACATCTCCTTGGATGGAGACACCGAGGCTGTATCTCTAAATATTTCCAGAACTGCAGATGCTGCAAGTGTGAATTTAACTTCTTCAGGACACATTTCTACTGATAATGAGCACCTGGACCAAGAGCTGCAATGTTCTGTTATGGCTGACTCTGCACATCCTATGCTTTTTTAAGGACAGTTATACATAGAAACATAGAATTTGACAGCAGATAAGGACCGCTTGGCCCACCCAGTCTGCCCATTGCCCTACCTACTGGATAAGCTGCAGATCCTAGTTAACCAGCAGCCTACTTCTTCCTACCCCCAACCCCTAGAATGGCCTTATGACTGTTCCATGCATGCTTGAATTCCGCCAGTGTTTTTGACTCCACAATCTCCTCTGGAAGGCCGTTCCATGCATCCACAACCCTCTCTGTGAAAAAATACTTCCTTAAATTACCTCTGAGTGCCCCCCCACCATCTTCAAATTGTGCCCCCTTGTTCTTGCACACCTCTTTTTTTGAAAGATGCTACCCTTTTGGACTTTGTTGATTCCCTTGAGGTACTTGAAAGTTTCTATCATGTCCCCCCTGCCCCTCCTTTACTCAAGGCAATACATATTAAGCTCCCTTAGTCTCTCTTCATATGTCTTCTGGTGCAGACCCTGCACCATTTTAGTTGCCCTCCTCTGGACAGCTTCCATTCTGTCTATGTCTTTGCAGAGCTTGGGTCTCCAGAACTGCATGCAGTACTCCAGATGGGGTCTGACCAGCTGTCTGTACAGAGGGATAATAACTTCCTGTTTTCTACTGGTGATGCCTCTCCCTATGCATCCCAGTACACCCCCAACCCTCCTTACTGCCCTCTCACATTGCTTGCCCACCTTTAGGTCATCTGATATGACTATCCCCAGGTCCCTTTCCATTTTTGTTGTTGTTAGCATCTCACCCCCACTGTGTACTCTTCCCTGAGTTTTTGTTTCCAGGTGCATTACCTTGCACTTTAGCATTGAATCTAAGCTGCCATACATTTGACCATTCCTCTAACCTTGCCAAGTCCCTTCTCATCCTTTCCACCCACCTTGTGCATCAACTCTGTTGCAGATCTTTGTGTCATCTGCAAAGAGACATACTTTTCCTTCCAGTCCCTCTGCAATGTCGCATATAAAGACATTGAAGAGGACTGGTCCTAATAATGAACCCTGCGGTACCCCACTAGTAGCCCCTCTTTCTTCAGAGTGGACTCCATTTACTATTACTCTCTGTGTCCTATTCTCCAGCCAATTCTTTACCCAGGCTGTCATCTTGGGACCCACTCCCAGGCGGCTAACTTGTATATTAATCTTTTATGTGGGACTGTGTCAAATGCCTTGCTAAAGTCTAGGTAGACCATGTCCACAGCCCTTCCCTGATCTACTACTTTGGTCACCCAGTCAAAGAAATCTATCAGATTTGTCTGGCATGACCTTCCCGCTGTGAAACCATGCTGCCTTGGGTCCCGTGCCCCTCTGGCCTCTAGATACTCGACAATTCTTTCCTTCAGAAGTGATTCCATCATTTTCCCTATCACTGAGGTTAAACTAATAGGTCTGTAGTTTCCTGCTTCTGCCTTGCTCCCACTTTTGTGATGGGGAATCACATCTGCCCTCCTCCAGTCCACGGGTACCACCCCATCCTCCCATGATTTGTTAAATATTGTAGTCATTGGTGTCACGAGTTCTACCCTTAGTTCTTTTAGGATTCTGGGATCAATCCCATTAGGCCTCATTGATTTGTTCACCTTCAGTATTAAGAGTTCTTTCAGAACCCTTTCTTCTGTAAATGGGCTGGTAGGGTATGGGTAATGATTGATCAACACAGACTCCTTGTACGGCAACTTTTGCGAAAGGAACCATCATTGCCATCTAATATTTGTTCTCCTTCTGAGTTGCAGGACGGTTCGAGCGTTAAGCCTACAGTTGACTTTCTGCCTCCGGTGTTGTTGGCTGGTGAGGTGCTCCCTACGTCCTTATGTTTGCATGATAGTCAGCGTACCGGCTCTCAGTCTCCCTTGGTATGGTCTTCTGAGGCTGCTCTCCGAGCGGCGGGTTGGATGGACTCGACCACTGAACTGGGCTGGAAGTCCCCGGGTCCCGTCAGTGCCGCTGAAATCATTGTGGCGGCTCAGATGACTTCAGGTACAGTGGAGGTCCTTACTTTGCTGGCTGACACTGACAAACTGGCCTCTCCCGATCCTGTACAGACAGCTCCAGTCCTGAAACCTGCTCAGGGCCCCACCGTTGTTCATCATGCTCCTACATCTGCAGAACATTCCTCTTCTGAGGAATATGTAACTCTCCCCCTGGTTAACAGGCATCCAGAACCTCGACCGGGAGATGAGAAGTCAGACCCTAACTCGTTTCAGCTTACTGATTTATTTCGAAACATAGATGAACCTACACAACACAGAAACGCTATTAGAATGAAGTTTATGGACGACATCTTTAAAGCTTCCAATAGGAGGACTGTCCTTCACAATATGCTGCGAGACTCTTTGGGCATTGGGGCTGGGGAATTGTTTGCTTTCATTCATGTCCATGATGAGCCCATATGTGATTTAAGTTTTAAAAATGTTTATGTATTAGAAAAATTCTGGATGAAGTATGAGTTGCTTAAATCTCAGCCATTGTGATCTTCTTTTATGCTTATTCCTCTCACTAAACCAACAGTTAAAATTTAACTTTGCTTTTTCGAAGTGAAGGAGTAAGCATAGCTGATGTGCAGTATTGGCTAAAGCAGTGCTGCGAGCTACTCGAGGCTCCGCGTCCTATTTTGGACGAGGACCTCGTCTGGACAGGGGGCTGGAAAGTCAAAGTGAAGCTGAGACAGTCTGACAAACGTATTGTGCATTTACCAGGTAGTTTTTACATAGGAAAGGAACGTGGCTTGTGTTTTTCCTGGGCCAGCCTTGCACCTGCCATAAATGTGGAGCTAGGACCCACCTTAGTAATACTTGCGACAAGCCTAGATGTAGCTAGTGTTTGGCCTATGGGCATGTCAGCTTGGGATGTCCCAACCCCTTGCGTTGAGATCTGTGTGATGAGACGGGGCACTCCTACCATCAGTGCCCCTGGGCGGATCACAACAGGTTGGATCATCCACCCCAGGACCAGATGACTTTGATTGTTGATTCACAAACCCAGGCCTTAAAATGCGATGAAGCTGACCAGCTCATTCAGACCCCTAGCCTGATTGAGACAGGACCGTCTGAACCCCTTCTTTCTGAGCAATTGTAGTAGCCCCGGATTTGCCAGGCCTTCCACCGGGTCCCCCCCAGGACTCTACCTTGAATCCTATGTCACTGCCCCCCCCCCAGTCCTACCTGAGGAGGACAGGCCCTTTCAGGTGGTTGCTTCTGCAAAGCGAGAGAGAGAGGGAAAAGGAAAGCCCAAGGTATTGTTACACAACCTCGCATTTTGACTAGGAATAGATACAATGCACTGCACAACAGAAAACAATGGGAGGACATGGAGGGGGAAGAGGGTGATTCTGACTCTTCTCAGGCCTCATCCAAAATGGATTATTCTTCGGACTCTCTGCCTGATCCATCCCCATCTAAAAAGGCCCCTGAGGTGACCTGGACAGGACTGGATAGACTGTTTCCTTACGCCTTTCCTTCACATGACTTCAGGGTCTTCCTTAAGCTGTTTGACTCTTAATGTGTGTGGTTTGAAATCCTATAGAAAATAGCTTACCACTCGGCAGTTTTTAATGGATTTAGGTCAAGATATTTATTTTCTCCAGGATACACGTTTGAAAACTAGGCATGATTTCAGTCAAGTGCGCAACAGATGGACCAAAGGATCTTCCTTTTGGTCCATGGGAGAAGACAGGTGTGATGGCCTGGACATTTTATTCACAGGGTTTTATTTTCAGGTCACTAGACTTGTTGACATATTCCCCGGTAGAGCTCTGCTATTGGATTGTACACATCAACAAACACACATCCGGCTTATTAATGTGTATGCACCACAGAGCATTGCGGCTCGCACTGAATTATTTAGACTTTTGCAGCCATATTTATATACTAGACAACAGTTGTATATGGGCGGGGATTTTAATTGTGGGCTTACTTTGTCAGACAGGGGTGGTTCCACTCAAAAAGTATTTTGTGACATGGCTGTATTGGGAGCGATCATTAGAGGTGCATCTCTTAAGGATGGGTATTGTAAAGTACACGATTTGGGTGCAAAGACTTTTTATAAGGGAACCCATACTACTCACATTGATCTCCTGTTTGTCTCACAGAATGTTAAGGTACATAGAGCAGAGGTTTTGCCCTGCGAAACCTCGGACCACTTAGCACTTTTTCTTCATTACTTTCCCTCTGATGGTTCTTTTTCACAAAGAACTTATTCACGGTGGAAATTAAATACAACTTTATTAATGGACACACATATTTCTGCATCATGTCAAGAGCTTTTAAAGGCTCAAATTTTCATCCTGGATGCTTACCACTCTCCCCTGACTTGGTGGGAGGACACAAAAAGGGATTTAAAATATTTTTTTATGCAACGGGCCAAATTTAAAACCTTGAACACCTATTGTAATTATTTACACTTACGACGGAAACTGTACAACACTATGTCTAGGGCATGTGAGTCTGGTAAGGATCTCTCTCATGAAATAAAGACTTTAAAATCTGACATCGAAAGTTTTCAGTATAATAGGGCATTATCACTTACATTTGAAGCACAATCTGGTATGCAAGGTACTAGAGCATCCTTTGATATTTATAAAAGTTGTGCGGCTAGGGTGGCAGCCACCCAAATTGAACGCCTTACTGACCCCTTGACTAATACACTACATGATAGTTTACTGGCAATGAAGAGAATAGCAGGCTCCTATTTGGAGCTGACTTTTGGGACCCCCTCACAGGCTGTTCCCCCCCTGCTAGTTATTTTACATATATGTTTTTCCCTTCCACATCACAGGAACAGCTTGATACCCTTGTCACACCCATCTCCTTAGAGGAGGTTCGGTCTGCCATTAAAAGGCAAAAAAATTTACTTCCCCTGGCATGGATGGCCTCCCGATTGAATTATAGCAGCATTTTTGGATTTGTTCCCCATTTTAACTTTAGTTTTTATTACCAAACTTACCACTAATTCTGTCCCTCATTATTTTTCGGATGCAATTATGATTCTCCTTTTAAAAAAGGAGACAGATCGGATGTTAGGAATTGGAGGCCTTTAAGTCTCCTTAATCTGGATTATAAAATGTTTGCATCTATTCTCCTTAAAAGATTAACCCCTTTAGCTGAAATCCTTATCTCTGATGTTCAAACATGTGCTGTCCCTCTAACCTATCGCTTCTCAGAGACATAGTATATTCTAGTGCTACTACTTCTCCTTCTCTCTTAATTTCATTGGACCAGGAGAAAGCATTTGACTGTGTGAATCATACATATCTTTTTCTGACTTTATCCAGATATGGTATTCCATCACAATTTTTGGCCTGGATAAAATTACTGTATGCCACTGCTTGGGTCCAGCCACATATAAATGGGTCCCCTTGTGCATCCTTTTTAAGTCTAAAGGGTGTTCGACAAGGACGCCATTAAGTCCCCTTCTGTATGCTTTTCAAATTGATCCCTTACTTTGGAGATTGTTGGAGAGTCCCTCCATCCCAAAGATTTTGTCACCTTCCGGGTCGTTTTTGCTTTCGGTATCTGCTTACGCAGATGACCTGTGTATTCATACAACTTTGACTTTCAGAGAAGATGACCTACTCTCCCTTTTATGAAGCTTTGAAACTGTCTCTAGTTTAAATCATGGGAAAAATGCTGCTATTTTTCTCCCTTTGACAGATGCTCCTGCCGCTGCTCTCCAAATGACTCGCATCCCCCTTGCTACTTCTCCCATTAAAATTTTAGGACATACTTTTGGCACCTCTGATGGTGTTTCATATAATTGGGGGATATCTCTAGATAAGGCTTCATGCATTGTCACCTCATGGAAAGGGAGAAGTATAGCTAAGAGAAAGAGGGTCCTTCTTTTGAAAACCCTGGTCCTTCCTTTATTTTTATACCTAGCTGCTATTTTCCCCGATACCCTTCTCTTTAGAGGCACGGGTTTATAATGTTTTTTCAAGGGTTCTGGGGCAGTTGCCCGAACCCTGTTAAGCGGTCTTTTACCTATCAAGATTACTGCCATGGGGGAGTCAGGATGCTTAACCCTGTGTTTTTTTTCATTGCATCTTTTTTTATTACAATTTACCCTTTCTTGTACATCACCAGACTGAAGTTTGGCATTCTCTGACACAGTAGTTTTCTAGATCCCTGTGTCAGGCTTGGCAGACCCCCCCCCTTAGAAATTCCCCGGAATTTTAAGAGGTATGGTCCACCCGGTTACCTTATTCCTATGTTTTTGAAAGCTAGACAATGGAATCTGCAAGTCTGTTCTATTTTGTCTAGCTCTTGAAAACAGTTATATCATTCCATTTTGGTTTCACGCTTTTCTGATCTGCCATCTTTGACAGATATTTATGGTAATGTGCTTGATTCCACTACAATTTTTTCCCAATTGACTGACCCTAGAATACCCCGGAAAACTTGGGATGTCACTTGCCTCTCTTGCCACGGTAGGCTGGGAGTCGCAACAACCTTAAGCATAAAGCTCTGGAACAGAAGCTTTGTCCTTGGGACACATGTCCTAATATCCCTGAGACTATGTGGCATTTTTTTATAGATTGTCCTTTTAGCTCTCAAGTATGGACAGCATTTCTTCATAAGTGGAAGGACAAGGCCCTTCCTATATTAACATACAAAATTTTGATATTTGGTATATATCCTTCTTCACTGAGAACTTATCATCCAAGCACATTGCGATTAATATTTGCATTGTGCAGGTTCTACCTGTGGCAGGCCAGATGTACCTTTCTTTTGCAGCAAAAATTATATACCTCTGTGCAGATCATTACACAGATCGTTCATGTTATTTCATGTTATTAGGGAAGTTTATGAGCATGAAAAACTTCAACTTTCTGCTACTGTATTCCAGAAGTATTGGATTAATTGTTTATGGATACTTTGGCAAAATGTTGTTGATGATTGTAGTGGATGACTGTTTTTCTTTTTCTGTTTCCTTTGTTTTTTCCTTTCTTTTGATAACTACCATTTTCCTTTTTCCACTGTACATTGTTTTGCTCTGAGGACCATTTGGGCTCTATTTGTATTATGTTTCAGAAATGTTTCTTGCTTTTAGTACCTTGTTTATTTTATTTATTTATTTTAATTAAACATTCCCGTACTCTTGGCAGAGGGTGCTGCAGGCCCACTTTCCAAGATGGAGGATCTAGAGTTGATGGAATGAGGAGCTCTGCAGCAGGCTGGAATGCAATCCTCCCTCCCAGTCATGGCAAACCAGTAGGATGAATAATTTTACTCGGATACTGGTAGCAGTGAAGAATCCATGGAGGACGACCCATTATTTGCTACCACAAATATGGTGGAAGAAATGACAGAACAGACTGGAAAAATCTCAAATACTGACACTGTAGTGCAGCATGAGGGGGGGTGCTGCACTCCTGAGGTGCCGTCTTTCGGATGAGACGTTAAGCCGAGTTCCCATCTGCCTGTTCTGGTGGTAGTTCAGGTTGATGTTAAAGATCCCATGGCACTTCTCGAAAAGAGTGGGGGGATTTGTTTTATTAAGAAAATAACAACAAACCCATAAACAAACCACAAAGAAAATACAAACGGTTATATATATATATATAATATATATATATATATATATATATATATATATATGTATGTATATGTATGTATATGTATGTGTATGTATATATATATATATATATATATATATATATATATATATATATATATATATATATATATATGCATACATACATATACAGGAACATTCCATGCATCTTTAAGTCAGATGAAAACATTATCTTGAGGAACATGTATAAGAAAATCTAAATACATTCAAGTAATGGACACATCATTGTCAGTTATCCAGGGTACATTTCTCCACATCTGTAGCAAAACTTGCTTAGTGAGTCGTTCTGCTTCTGTATAATAAATGTCCTGTAATTTCCCCGTAATTTACTCTATCAATTCAGTATGAGTGATATATTTTTGCTGTAAAGTATATTAACACCTAACATTCCAGATGAACCATTTAATAGTCAAGAAAATGAGATTAGAACCACCGCCGGTCAAAGGTCTTTCAAATATAGGGCCCCTCTTTGGATGAACTCCATTCCCTGTTCCCTACTATCCTTACCCAGGTTGGGCCCTTTCAAAAGAGAACTGCGAGACCACATCCTGGTTTCATCAAACTGTGACTGCCCATAACACTGTTGTAACCCTCCAACTATTTCCTGTCCTGCACCTTGCCCACACAACGTCCATTGGGCAGCTTTCTTGTCTCTACTATTTTCCAGCTCTCCTTTGGTCCACTTCCTGGGCCTATTTCTCACTTTCTCCTCCATAGCTCCTTTGCTCCTGTCTCCAGTACTTATTTTTTCTCCTCAGATTTGTCTTTACAATTTTTGGTTATGCCCATGTCAGTTGACAATGCTTATTGTAATGCTTCGTTATTAGATAACTCCCTGTTGTACAATTTTCTCTTTGCGTATAATTAATGTCATTGTTCACGATGTCATGATGTCTGTAACACTTGCCTGCCGAACTTTGTACTGACATGGAGCCTTTTGTAATAGCTCCTATTGTATAACTTTTTTTCTCTTTTTGTATAATTTACTGTAATCGTTTCATGATGCCTGTAACACTTGCCTGCCACACTTTGTACTGACGTGGAAACTTTGAAAAGGGTTGTAATTCCTAGACCTCAATAAATAAATAAATTAAAGCAGCAGTACAACATAAACAAAATCTGCACTTTTTCGACTGGTTATTCCCTGTGCTGTGCTGAGCAGGCACTTGGTACTCTTTCCCATCGGCAATGTATTATCACCCCATAATGTGCTCAGTTATCCTTTGTTTATGTTTACATTTCTGCCACCGGCTCCATTGACTAGATAGTGGCCACTATATTTTCTGTGGCGCTACAAGGGCCGTAACGGCTCATTCCCTGGTTGGGTAGTACTGCTGCTTTAAGAGTGCTTTTGTCCCATTTTACCCATGCCCCTGTGTAATGCCCATAAATCAATACATTCTAAGTTACTTTCTTAAAACAATACTCCTTCCAATATTGGGCTATATAGCTCCAAAAATCTGTGATATAGTCACATGAAAACAATAAGTGATCCATGGTTTCAATCTCCTGGATACACTTCTGTATAGAACACATCCATTCTACAAGTTGTTTGTGATTTTGGTTTCCCTTAGTAATAAGTCAGGCATGGCCAGATAGCCAAGTGACATCTTTCATTTTGGGGGAGGGTATGCGCTGTTCTATGATGAGGGCCTGAACTGAGGTTAAACACTGTTCTGGATACGTTGGGAAAAGAACAAGATCTAAAAAGTGTGAGTTTAATATCTGTTTATAAAACTGTTTCTTTGTAACAATTGATAACTGTTGAGGGGCGATTTTCCATGTTTTTATTTTAACAAGGACATCTCTAAGGTAGCCAGGAGCCCTATCAGAAGACCAAACTATTCTCAGTCTATTGTCATTCCAGAGCGTGAACCATACTGAGATTACTGAAAGCAAGCAGTCAACCCATTATTTTCTTGAGCCCTGCAGTACGGGCTTAATGTTAGTACATAAAAACTGGCAGTGAAAAAAATGGGATTCACCGTGTTTAGGTCACTTTCCTTTACTGGCAGGTATAGAATGTTGCATTTTATTGGGTTGAGGTGACTACACCATACAGCCTGAAAAAAGATACTTAATATAGTTGTCTCTCTACATTTGGGGGGAAGGAGATATTACTTATAAACACAAATATAGACAGAAGATATGTTTCAATTAAGTGGATTAATTTAGCTTTAGCCATTTTTCATCTGTTACTAACATACTAAATTGCCAGCAGAATAGGTCTAACTGTCTTTCGTGTCTGCTCATTTGGTCAGCCCCCACCTTGGGAGCTGACCTTGCTGCCCGCCCTCACCCTCTCTGGCTTCTCCCTTCCCAGTCCTGGATATTCTCATTGCACTGGATTTTGCTTCCAGAACCCTTCCCCTGTACCTGTCCCACCACCTCTTGAACCTCTCCACCATCTCTGCCTCCAGCAACTCCATGGGCAGCACATTCCATGACTTCACCACCCTCTCAGTGAAGTAGCACCTCCTCCTTTCTCCCCTAAATCTCCTCCCTCCAGCTTCCACCCATGCCCTCTAGTTGCCCCCTCCTTCCTTCAACTCACCCTGACTGCTCCTCCCCTATTTACCCCCCTTCATGTACCTGAAGACCTCTATCATGTCCCCCCCAGTCCCTTCTCTCTTCCAATGTGTACATATTTAGTTCTTCGAGCCTCTCCCCACAGGTCCTGTCCTCCAAGCCTGAAATCATTTTGGTATCCCTCCTCTGGACTCTCTCCAGGAATTCAATACCCCTCTTTAAGTGTGGCCTCCAAAACTGCACACAGTACTCGAGCTGTGGCCTCACTAAGCAGTTATACAGAGGGACTATCACTTCCCTCCTTCTGGAGGTGATCCCCCTAGTGATGCATCTCAGCATCCTGTTGACCTTGGCCGCTGCCCTCCTACAAGTCTCCGAGTTGTTCATTTTGACATCCACCACCATCCCCAGGTCCCTCTCAGCCATCGAGACTTGTAGCATTCCCCCCAACCGGGTGTACACTTGGCCTGGGTTTCTGGCTCCCAGGTGCAGTACCTTGCTTTTCCCTGCATTGAACTTCAGCTTCTACTTTCTAGACCATCTTTCCAGAGCCTCCAGGTCCCCCTGTAGGGCCACTCTCCCCTCCTCCCCATCCTCTACCACCACCCCCAGTTTTGAGTCATCTGCAAAAAGACTCATCTCACTCCTGATATCCATCGTAATGTCAGAGACATAGGTGTTGAACAGGAGGGGCCCAAGGACCGATCCCTGCAGGAGCCCACTAATGACCCTCCTTGGGGATGAGACTACCCCACCAACCATGACCCTCTGGATCCGGTCCTGGAGCCAATTGCCTATCCATTTTATCATCTGGTTCCCCACCCTCATTTCTCCCAGCTTATCCAACAGGTCCCCATGAGGAACAGTCAAATGCCTTGCTGAAGTCAAGAAACAGGACATCCACCAATCTACCCAAGTCCAAGGCACTCGTCACCCAGTCATAGAACTCCACAAGGTTTGTCTGGCATGATTTCCCCAGGATGAATCCATGCTGTCTATCATCCAGGCACCCCGACTTTTCCAGGTCCCCCTAGCCTCTCCTTGACAATGCCCTCCATCACTTTGCCCACCACCGATGTCAGGCTGACAGGCCTGTAGTTCCCTGCCACCTCCCTTGATCCACCCTTGTGGATAGGCACTATATGCACCACCTTCCAGTCCTGGGGCACCCACCCTGTCCTCAGAGAGATGCTGAAAAGCTCTGCCAAGGGTTTCACTAGGACATCTGCCAGTTCCTTCAGCACTCTGGGATGTAATTTATCTGGCCCCAGTGTTTTCTCCATCTTAAGGGGCCTGAGGGCTTCCCTCACTCTCTCTCTGCTGTGATTTCCACCTCTGCTACCTTGTTCCCCTGCTTAGCCTTCCCCCCTCCTGCCAGTGATGCTGGCCACCCCCTCCCAGACCGGCCGATCGGTAAGGGTCCCCCCTCCTCAGTTTCACCATCTCCTCCCACGTATCATGCAACCCCCCCATTTTCATTGGTGAAAACTGAGGTGAAGTACTCATTCAGTACCTTAGCCTGCTCCCCCGGGTCTCGTGCCTATCCCTCTCCTGTTTTAATCCTGCTAATCTGCCCTTTTACCCTTAGTTTTTCCCCAATGTATCTAAAGAACCCCTTGTTCCCTCTCCTAATTTTCCTGGCCAGTTTCTGCTCCTTCCTTGCCTTAGCCGCCCTCACCACCCTAGTGGCCCTTTGGGCCATCAGCTCGTACTCCCCTTGATCTCTTTCACTCCTTCAGCACTTGAATTGCCTATAGGCCGCCTTCTTTCCCCTCACCACCTCCTGAACCTCCCTGGTCCACAGCAGGGCTTTCAGGCCCTACTGCATTTTCATCTTACTCTTGCACAGGTACTGGTAGCCTCTTGCACCCCCCTCCTGATGATTTCCCACCTACTGTCAGCATCCATGTCTGGCCCAATCCAATCCAAATGCTCCTTAAGGATCCTTCCCATTTCCTTGAAATCTGCCCCCCCGGAGTCAGTTGCCTTCGTCTTTGTGCAGCCTTCTACCCTTCCTAGGTCCAGGCAGAACCAGACCATGGCATGGTCGCTCCCCGCCAACGGGTCCCTTACCTCCAGGCCCCCAATCCAGTCACTGTCTGACAGGACCACATCCAGTACCCGTGTCTCCCTGGTCGCTTCCCCCACCTGCTGAGTTAGGAATGCATCCTGAGAGACATCCAACAACCTCTGTTCCCTGGCCAGCGAGGATGTCATAGTCTCCCAGTCAGTTTCTGGCATGTTTAAGTCCCCCAACACCACCACCCTTCCCCTGCCCAATCTGCAGTGTCTCCCAACATCTGCCATCAGACTGTTTTCCAGTTCCTCTGCCAATGCAGGGGGTCTATACACCACTCCTATTTTTACTCTCTTGCCCCCCCCTTTTTGTCAAGGTGACCCAAATCACCTCCACAGTTCCCTCCACCTCCTCTACTCCTCCTATGGCAATGCAGTGTTTGACTATTATTGCTACCCCTCCTCCCCTTCCTTCCTTCCCCCCTGTCCTTCCTGAACATGGTGTAACCCTCCAGGTTCAGGTCCTAGTCATGCTCTGTGGAGGCCCAGGTCTCAATGACAGCTGCCACATCCACCTCTCCCTCAGTTAGCATTGCCTGGAGCTCAGGCATTTTATTGCCCAAGCTCCTGGCATTTAGCAGGACTACCTTCCACCCTTTCCTATACTTCCATTTCCCCTGTTCACGTTCCCATGGGGATTCTGTCTTCCCCTGGTCTGCACCTTACCAGTCGGCTTTTTCCCGCATTCCTCCATCTCCCCAAGGAGGGTGGAGACAGAGCCCTTCCTTTATCGGACCCCCCTCGACAGGATTTTCTCCCATCCCTTCCCCTTCACAAGTTTAAACCCCACCTTTCACCAATCAACCCCTCTATTTTCAACTTAAGGATTTCCCTCCCCCCTCAAATTGAGATGGATCCTATCTCTAGTATACAGCCCCTTATCCTCCCAGGTCTCCTTCCAATCCCTCTACATCCCATACCCTCTGGCCCCACACCACTTCCTGAGCCACTGGCTTATCTCCTTAATCTTCCTTTTGTGTTCCCCACTAGCCCTTGGCACTGGCAGGAGTTCTGAGAAGGAAATTGTGTATCCTATGTCATGACAGACCCTGGCAAGCTCCCTGAACCTTGCCTGTATCTCTAGCTCACTATTTCCCTCAATGTCATTGGTACCCAGGTGGACCAGTATGTCCGGAGAACCCTCACAATCCTTTGCCAGCTGATATACCTCATGCTTGGCCCTGTGTACCATTAGTACAAGGAAGCATTTTGTTCTAACCAGGCAGGCTTCCCCCTCCATATCCCATTTGATACCCCTGATCAAGGAATCCTCCAACAGGAGCACTCTGACTGCTCCTTTTCCTCCATTTACTCCCTTCCCTGTCCCTCATCCTTTCTACTAGCCCTTCTCCCCAGCCGGTTCCTTGCTCCTTCCCCTATCTGGGTGCCACCTTCCGCCCCCTCCTTATTTACCCTGGTCACCCCCTTCCCTCCGATCGTATGCCTCTCCTCCTCCTGAGTATCCTTATGTACCCCGCCACCCCATCACTGCTCGTGACTGGTCCTTCCCCCCATCTGCTAAACTAGTCTGGCTCATCCTTCCTTCCTTCCTTCCTGTCTCCGTTCAGCCACTCCTTGCCTGTCGTGCTCCCCTGGCTTAAACCCTCAGCTCCCTTTATTGTATCCTTCTTGTACTTCTGGTCTTTCTCTTTACCCTTTCCTCCCAACTGATCCTTCTTCTTGCGCTTTCCTTCCTCTACCCCCTCCTCCTCCTGCTCTGATCCGCTGCTCCCCCGTTTTCCCACATTCCAAGTCCCTCCCGTTCTTCCTGTTATCTGGCTCCCTCCTCCTGCCCCCCACTTCCTTTCCATCTCTAGCCACTCCTGTCATGACTACATCACCCCCCTCATCCTCAAGCAGAAGAAGAGAACTGAAGCGGTTACTGAGCTTAAGGTCCAATTCACCTCCCCACCTTGCATCCTGCTGTCCAGCCCCAGCCATCTGCCTGCTTCCCTGAGAATGTCCTCCCTTTGGTCCCCCTCTGTGGGGGTCCCCAGATATCTTCCTGTTTCCTTGGTAGTGTCCTCTTTTTGGGCCCCCTCTGTCAGGGTCCCTATGCGACCCTAGAGTACTCTCTTGCACTCCTTTCCCTATGCCCCTGCTCCTAGTGCTTTTTGAAACCCATGGGAGAGCCCCTGCCCTAGTCCCCAACCATACCTCCCCCTCCCCCCAACTGTTCCAGTGCTGAACCATATTCTTTCCTTGCTCAATTTTCTTGTCCCAGTTTAAAGTGTCCAGAGTACCCATGGTGTCAAAATGAATCAAAATAATTTTTGTGGGGTCATTTGTGAGCTTGATACCAGCTACCTGTAATTGGGCCATTTGTTGCTGCCCTTATTGTTTCCCTGAGCATTTTGCCATGTTTAATTTTGCCCCAGATATGAACCCATACTGGTCACAAGTTTTAAGAGTCTTTATTAGAGATTGTGAATCCTGGACTAATACACAGATGTCATCTGCATAGGCCATGGTGGAAAATGTCAAGGGCTTTTGGGGAGGGAAGAAGGAACAATAGTGACTCTAGAGTTTGGGGATCTAATTAAAGAGTCTATGCAAAAGACATATAAGAGTGGGCTTGTGGGGCAGCCCTGCCATACCCCTTTCTGTATAGGTATGAGAGGCCCACACCTACCATTCACTAAAGGTGTAACTGTTGTATGTTTATATAATGTCTGCAGCCACTGTATAAAGATAATTGGTATGTGGTAACATTGGAGCATATACCATAAAAAATTATGGCACACCGTATAAAATGCCTGCTGATTAAGGGACAAAACATAACCTTCCAAATTAGTAGAGCTGTTAATTTCAAAAACAGTTCTCAGCACAGTGAGTTGGTCAGTAATTGTTCTGTCAGGAACTGCACAGGACTGTCTTGGCAATATTAGGTGTTGCGCCACCCACAGTAACCTATTATTTAACATTTTGGCTAAGTTCTTAAAATCTGTGTTCAGGAGGCTAAGTGGCCTCCAATTACTCGGGTTTTGATTATCTTCTTTTTTATGTAAGAATATCAGAATACCTTCAGCCATGGGTAAAGGCATGTTTGCAATGCGCTAAGTAGAATTAAAAACAGCAAGTTCTGGTGCCAGATCTGTTTTGAAAGTTTGAAATATTTCTGTTGCAAAACCATCCTTTCCTGGAGTTTTCCCTGTACACAGAGTCTAGAGGGCCTGTTCCACTTCTGAACTGTCTACATTTTTAACTAGCTCTGTAGCCAGTTCAACTGGGTAGTCTGGCCCTTCAAAGTCATCAAAAAATGAGGAAAAATACAATCTTTGTGCAGTGTCGGTTTTTACCGCCTTAAAGAACTCCTGGCACAGTTGAGACAACTTTGACAAAATGGAATATTTAGACATAAATGTAGCTTACATTTCATATTTTGTGCTGTAATTTTCACCCTTATTTCCTTATTACTAAGGGTATTTGCATGAAAACAGTATCTATACCCTTTCAGCTCCATCTACTTGCCGACACCTGACATCGCAATTCTGTTTATGATATCACAGTCTGTTGCTGTGGAGATACTTTTGAAGTCATAAACCGGGGATTGTGATGTCAGGTGCAGGGAAGCAGGCACAGAAGATAAAGTCTAGGAGACAGGGATCTTGTTGTGATCTAACTCTTTCAATAATAAACAAAACAGGGAACTGATTACCGAAAATATATGAAGTAATAAAGAAAATGAGATGGTGTTGAATATAATTCTTATTTTTTTCAATGTTTTCCAAATGCTGTCAGGGGCTCTTTTAAATAATTTGCCTAAGTATTTGGATACTACATTTAGAATAGATTTAGTATTGTTATGGACTTGATGTTTATCATCTAAAACAGAAGACATTGTTCGCTTTTGAACTCTCTCTTTGCAGCTCAAACAGGGACAGATGGTTGAAGTCTTACCCTGCATCCTAAATTCCTGCTGTATCTTTAAAACGTCCCCCCATTTATCATGAAAGCTTAACATAGATTGTTTGACAGCTTTGATTTGATCAGAAAAGTTATGTTTTGTACCCTGTGCCAAGGACATCAAATGTTGCAATTGCTGCCTTAGTTTCAAGTAAAGAAGATATTCCTCATCCCTGTTTGCCTTACTTATTGTGATAAGTAAAGTTTTCAGGTCAGCTTGTGTGTCCATCCACCATTGTATGGGATCTTCATACATTACATAGACAGATTTTCTTACAATTATAAAATATTGTAATTGTTGTAGTATTTCAGCTTTTTGTACCAGGGAGGAGTTAAGCCTCTAAATGCCTGTTCTGTATGCCAAGGGAGGATTGGTTCCAACTGTAATCTGTAATTTTGAGTGGTCAGAATATTCGGTAATGTTTGTTACAGCCGGATGGATAGGAAGGGTCTTATTAATAAAAAGAAATCAATCCATGTGGCGAGGTTCCCTTTTCGAAAAGTAGGGTTGGGTGGTATTTTTACTAGAAAAAACATCTATCAGATCAACAGTGTGAACTGTGTTTGTAAGGCAAGTCATGTCACAAAAAACTTTCCATGTGGTTGTTCCCTTATCTCTATCTTTTGGTGATATACCACAATTAAAAACACCACCCCATACTATATTTTAGGAAGTGGGCAGATATGGTGAGACTTCTTGGAATAAAGTAATTTTGTCAGTGTTTTTTTTGTAGGGCATAAATGTTAATTCTAAAATTATAAAAGAGTGGGGTAATTTTATTCAAACTTCAAAACAATCATAAGACATTACATTGTTTGTACAATAAAGGAAAAAATCTTAAAGCAAAATAAGTATTACTGCATACTTGTCCCCACTGAAATTAGGAAAACGCATTCTAGACTGTAATATAAAACAGAAAAACCCTTAAACTAAAGCAAATTACATATTAATTCATACGTCTAACAGAAACCCTCCTTCCTCCTCCCCTACAAGTTGGGAAATTGTTTATTACTATTTCCAAAAAAAAACAAAAAACATCACAAATAACACTGTACTTAGCTCTTATAAATCATAATACTTTACCAATAACTATAACTAAAACTATAGGAGTTTCCTCTTAAAATATAAACCAACTCTAACAATAAAACATTTCTTATCAACTCAATATACTATTTACATTAATCAGTTACAGAGACTGGTACACTAGTAAAGAGCATACATCCCCCTAGAACATGATAACGAATGGGAAAAGAAGGATCCTTCGAGTCTGCCAGAGGGGAAAAAAAAACATTTATAAACTTTCTGAACTTCTCTTTATTAACCATATTTTGGAAAACAAATGTTGTGCTGTTCACCACATCATTACTTTAGCTTTAGAGTGTAATGTTAAATCTTTTTCATAAACTTCTTTTATAGCAATTTCACATAAATTACTAAAAGACATATAGGACATTCTGCTCTGTTGGAATACCCAATGGCTTCTTGCCTGCCATAAATAAAACTTCAGTATTGCAAAAAGTACTATTATAGTACTATCCCATCCACTATACATAAGCTTTGAGTAATCCCCTTAACATAGAAACATAGAAACATAGAATTTGACGACAGATAAGGACCACTTGGCCCACCCAGTCTGCCCATTTCCCTACCTAATGGATAAGCTGCAGATCCTAGTTAACCAGCAGCCTACTTCTTCCTACCCCCAACCCCTAGAATTGCCTTATGGCTGTCCCATGCATGCTTGAATTCCACCACTGTTTTTGACTCCACAACCTTCCTCCGGAAGGCTGCTCCATGCATCCACAACCTCTCTGTGAAAAAGACTTCTTAAATTACCTCTGACCACCTCTATCTTCAAATTGTGCCTCTTGTTCTTGCACACCTCTTTTTGAAAGATTTTACCCTCTTGGACTTTGTTGATTCCCTTGAGGTACTTGAACATTTCTATGTCCCCTCCTTCCTTTCCTCGAGGCTATACATATTAAACTCCTTTCGTCTCTCTTCATATGTCTTCCAGTGCAGACCCTGCACCATTTTAGTTGCCCTCCTCTGGACAGCTTCCATCCTGTCTATGTCTTTGTGGAGATTGGGTCTCCAGAACTACACGCAGTACTCCAGATGGGGTCTGACCAGCTGTCTGTACAGAGGGATAATAACTTCCTGTTTTCTACTGGTGATGCCTCTCCCTATGCATCCCAGTATCCCCCCAGCCCTCCTTGCTGCCCTCTCACATTGCTTGCCCACCTTTAGGTCATCTGATATGACTACCCCCAGGTCCCTTTCCATTTTGTTGTTGTTAGTATCTCACCCCCCATTGTGTACTCATTGTGGGTTTTGTTTCCCAGGTGCATTACCTTGTACTTCTTAGCATTGAATCTAAGCTGCCATACATTTGACCATTCCTCTAACCTTGCCAAGTCCCTTCTCATCCTTTCCACCCCACCCTGTGCATCAACTCTGTTGCAGATCTTTGTGTCATCTGCAAAGAGACACACTTTTCCTTCCAGTCCTTCTGCAATGTCACTTATAAAGACATTGAAGAGGACCGGTCCTAATACTGAACCCTGCGGTTCCCCACTAGTAACCCTCCTTTTTTCTGAGTGGACTCCATTTACTATTACTCTCTGTGTCCTATTCTCCAGCCAATTCTTTACTCAGGCTGTCATCTTGGGACCCACTCCCAGGCTGGCTAACTTGGGACTGTGTCAAATGCCTTGCTAAAGTCTAGGTAGGCCATGTCCACAGCCCATCCCTGATCTACTACTTTGGTCACCCAGTCATAGAAATCTATCAGATTCATCTGGCATGACCTTCGCACTGTGAATCCATGCTGCCTAGGGTCCTGAATCCTAGGAATTTGAAGCAATTATGGCAAAACTAAGAGCATTTAGAGCAGAAACTAAGTCGGAATTTCAGATACTAAATATGAAAATGCAAGAGATGGAAAGAAGGACAGAGAGATTGGAGCAATGAATAGCAGAAGTAGAAGAGGAGATAAGGGAAGTACATACTGTGGTGGATTATCTAGTAGATGTACAAGAAAAATTACAAGAAAAATTGGTAGATCTAGAAGCACGATCCCGAAGGGATAACATCCGAATTTACGGCCTTCCGGAGGACGTAGAGGTGGGCCGTATGGAGGATTTTATGTCTGACTTGTTAAAAGATGTATTAGAACTGCCTGCTACTTTTGAATTTAAAATCGAGAGAGCACACAGGTCATTAACAAATAAGCCAATGGACCCTTGAGCAAGACCACGTTCAGTAGTGCTGAAGCTATCAAGCTATAAGGACAAGGAACATGTACTCCGTAGTGCATGGCAGAAACGAATTGTGAAATATAATACTGCCAGACTATTATTTGATCATGACTACCAGGTGGAAACAGCAAAAAAAAGAGCTGCATATTCACCAATTTTCAAAATATTGAGGGAACATAAAGTGAGATTCCAGACACCATTCTCATTGAAACTGAGAATTATGTGGGACACGGGTTCAATAATATACGAAAATCCAGAAACAGCACTAAGGGAACTATAGCAAAGAGGTTGGATTGCCCAGTCGGAAGGAGAGGAAACACAACATCCCAAACCAGAAAGAGCACAGTGGAAGAAGATATATAATATTACCCATAATTATGGTAATTTCCATTTTCTAGCCAGGAAGCCCAATAGCTGTTGTGCATATGGACATGACGTTAAAAAGTGTTCCATAGTTTCAGTTTGGGCTATGCAATCTGGATACGGACAATAATGTTCCTCAACAGCTTTATGTTTACAGTTACCTTTAACCTCCAACCTCCCGTGTGCACAGTCTTGATCCCCAGAGCATTTGAAAAAACAGCCATAATAACTTTGCCTCACAGTGTAAGGGCAATGGAAAGACTGAGCTCACACACAGTAAGCATAAAATTAAAAAAATGTTTTATAATAAAAACTCTTCAATTTGGATAATTTCAAATTTTTCCTCCCTAATACTTTATTCTCACATATTTGTAATCTGTCCTCCCAGTTTGTTTGTTTTTTTGCCATATCTCCCTCCCAAAAGGATACCCCTAAAATGTTGATCTTTCAAAAGTCTTTGACACCCTGCACCATCGGGTGCTCCTGTCCAGACTTAGTGAGATCAGCTTGCCCTCCTTTCAGTGAAATGGCTTTCTTCCTGTCTGTTAGGAAGTAGTCAGTTTGTGGAAGTTGGCTGCTTTAAATTGGGAGTTTTTGGAATTGAGAAATGGGGTTCCCCAGGGATCAATTTTTGGGCCCCTACTTTTTAATATTTATATAAATGAATATAAGTTCCAGTCCTTGGACATCCGGTATCATCTGTATGCAGATGATATCATTTTGTACCTAAAAAGGAGCATCACTAGACCTAATTAGCTGTAAGTTGCAAATAGTCTTTGATGAGGTTCAGGACATTTTTTTTAGAAACATCATTTAGTTCTAAACTCATGTAAAATGCAGACACTTTTGTTTAAAAATAAACATTATAATATATTTGATCCCAAACTGGAGATAATTTCCTTGGATGGTACAATTATAAAACAGGTTGAACAATATAAATATCTGGGCATATAGCTTGATTTCCATCTAAGCTGGGCTTTTCACTTAGACTCCCTCACTGGAGGTTTGAATAAAAAGATAGGTGTCCTTTACTGATACAAAAGGTATATGTCCTGAGAGGTTTGTCGGAATGTTGTTAATTCCTTACTAGTGTCAGTCCTTGATTATGGTGATACACTCTTTGGAGGGGCCTCTGGAACTCTCTTAACAAAGGTGGATCAGGTCTTTAACAGACTGATTCATTTTATTCTGGATGCTTCCTATAGAACCCATTAGTGTACCCTATTTAATGAGTTAAAATGGGCTAAACCAACAGTGAGAAGAAATTTACATTTACTCCATTTTATGTTTAAAGTCTAGAGACAAAAGGTTCTGGACTATATTGTTTATTTATTTGAATATAGGGAGCCTAGCAGGACCCTGAGGTCTTCTCAGGGAGTTCAATTAGTAATTTATAATTGTAATCTAAATATTAGGAGAGTGTCTATCCCTTTTAGGGGAGCCACTTTATGGAATCATTCCCCCTTGAATTTATGATGTCCAGGGGCTAGAATTAATACATTGGAATTTGATATCTGGTGTATTACTTGGTCCAACCAATTTGCTACTTGCAATCTCTGTAAAACACCTTAAAGATAGCTGTGAGATGTATGTTTGTCTTTTGTCTATAGTAATAAATGTGATTGTTATGTGTTTCTGATACATTGTTGACATGTATATTGTTCATGATTGTTGATATGTGTATATGTGTAACTTGTGCACTTTACTTGGCCTGGAACTTCATTGAAAATGAGTTTTACTCAACTGAATGCATTCCATTATTCTTATGAATAAAAAATGATTTACTACTTACTACTACAATGGGATTTTGTGAAATAGAAATGCCTGTCATTTGTTCTGGTCCTGTCAATTGGTTTCATACTCTAATTACTGTGCACTTGTTCATATTTAGACTGGCACCCAACACTTTAGCGTATTCATCCATTTCCCTAAGCATGTGTGAAATACTATCTTCATCTTTAACAAATAAACAGATAACGTCAGCCTAAGCCACTAGTTTTATTTCCTGAGTATGAAATGTATTTGTAATTCCTTGTATATGTTTATTTTGCAATATACCTCTAATCAGGGGACCCAATGCAAAAATGTATAGCAAGGGGCTTAGAGACATCCCTGTCAAACCCCAATTCATACTGGAATCTAGCTCCCTTCTCTACCTGTTATTAATGGAGTTACTTCAGCCTGAGACTATACTATTTGTAGCCAATTAATGAATGTGTTTGGCATACCATAATGATATAACACCTGAAACAAAAATTTATGTCCAACCTTGTCAAAGGCCTTGTGCTGATCTAGGGAAATAACGTACCGATTTTGTTTTCTTACAGTGTTCTGTAATACCTCATATAATAGATAAATTGTCCTTAATATTCCGATCTTCAAGTAAACAGGTTTGGATGGCATGTATTACATTTTGTGCTACCACTCTTAACCTTCTTTGTAAAAGTGTGGTGAAATTTTTGAAGTCCGAATTCAAGAGACAGACTGGTCTCCAATTGTCCAGATTCATTTTGTCTCCTTTTTTAAACAGGGAAATTAATATTCCTTTTGAAAAGTCTTGCCGTATCATAGACAAAAAATAATTGAAGAATTTCACCAGACATGGGGCCATTGTATCTCCATAGATTTTATAAAAAGAGTTTGACATCTTATCTCTGCCCAGGGATGTGCCCTCCTTCAAAGACTGTATAACATCTAAAATTTCTTGAGAGGTAACCATCTGAGTCAATAGCTCCTTATCTGTGTCCTTTATCATATCTACTGTAGTTACAGATAAGTATTCATAAATATCTCTGTCTCAAACCTGTTCGGGAGTATATATCTATTTTACATAGTTTTCTACTTTGTGACATATTTTTCTTTCAGTGTTCACCATCTTACCCTCTGGAGATCTTATTTTTATGAAACTGGTCTGTTTTCTTTTTTCCTTACATGCTTCATATGGGTCCTTATAGGGTGCTTTCTATGTACCCTATATCATTTCTGCTTTTAAAGAAGTGGATCTGTCTTACTGTAGTTTTGACATCTGTGCTTTTAGCATAGTAATTTGTTTTGAGTAATCCAATCTTGTATAAGTTAACAAGATAAGTTTAAACAGTTGTTTTTTTTTTTTTTCCATTATGCTCTTTACTCCCCCTAAGCTGCCTGCCACCCTATCCTCAGCTCGGTCACGGCTCACCGGCTTCTGTCCCCAAATCAGCCACCCCCAATTCCCGTGGCTACCCCTTACGGTAACGACACGGGAGTGCAGACAAGGGCACTGTAGTCTGGTCGGGGCTTGGCTTGGGGGCACAACGGAAGCCGCGGCGAGCTTCATTCATGGTGGCAGGCTGCTCCATTTTCCACTTTTCTGTGGAGGTGGGGCCGCACCGCCACATCACCATCCACCCCGCCTCCAAGGAATTCTTGAAGCATCGGCTGCATGGAAACTCCCGGCCTTCACCAGGGGTCCCCAGCACACCGAGTGCTGCCCACACCCTCCCCCCAGAGAAGGAGAGCTGCCCAGCAGGTGCTCAATCTACTCCCGCCAGTCTCCGACGACCCGGATCCGCTCCTCAACCCGGTCGCCGCGCCACAAGCGGAAACTTACTGGGCTGCGCCGACGCCGCTGGTTTAAAACAGTTGTGTTCTGAGCCTAATGTAGTCCAGAAAGTTAGTATTTGCTATTTGTTTACCAAATTTTTGGAGCCAGTCAGTTAAATCTTTATTTATTTGTTTAGTTTTTGTTGACCGGATGAGTGCACTAGACAAATCCTGCTTATTTTCAAGCATGACCCGAGGGAGGGGGATACAGATGAATGCCAACTGACCTTGAACCAGATTAAGCTGTTGGTGGTATTTTCAGTGAATGAGGGAAACTTGGCCAGAACACCAGGTAAATTCCCCTACTCTGCTGGCGTTGGGAGGCCAGTAGGGGCATGCAAGGGTCAGTAATGGCCAGTGCAATGCAGGAGGAAGAGGAGACGGTTGTGTTGGAGGGCGTTTTGGAGGAGAAATGTTCGTTTGAGGTGAAAGAGCAGTTCGCTGTTAAAATGGAATTGGACTCATGCTTTAGTTCGTTACCTCAGGTTACCTCAGACATCTGTGAGAAATTGACGTCCGTGGAGTCGGGGAGTCTTAATTTGATGCGGAAGCAGAGTTCCCGTAGATGAGGATAAAACACTGGTGGCGCCTTTAAATCCGGAGGAGGAACAAAAGACAGTGTCGGACCGGACGGAAGAGCGGGGAGCCAGAATGCAGGTCGAACAGCTTTCACGCTTGGCACTGGAAGCGGTAGTGGCTGCAGGTTGTTCACAGAGAACGCAGCAACTCAGGAGTTGGAAGCAGAGATTTCCGAATGGCAGTCAGAAGGAGAGTGCATGTGCTTCAGACAAAGGGACTTCAGGTAGTAGCACCGGGGTAAGCTGTATGCCTCTTAAGGCGTCTTCAAGCAATGAACACACTAAAACTGAATCTACTGGTTCAAAATTTGCTACTTTCACGCTAAATAAAGAGGTTGGGTTTGTTTTTAAATCGCAGACTCCTGGTCTTGGAGCTGTTAAATCTACCGCTACAGTAGTGTACCAAACTAAGGAAGGCACGCAGGCTGGAGTAACTACTTTTTCTTTTTCTGACAAACTTAAGGACGGCAATACCTCCAAAAGTTCAAAGGAAGCAAGGGTTAGTGATTCTGTGAACTTTCCTACCCTTTCCCAGGGCGAACATGATGCACATTGGTCCCCTCAGGCAGCTTTAACGGCTGCAGGGTGGAAATCTTTGGGACAAGGGATATGGACATCGGACTCTGAATGGGACAGTTCTTTTGACATTACCAAAATGTGCCTACGTGGCAACCAGAGTAATGTAGTACAGGCTTTATCCAGAAATAATTTTGTTAATGATGTTGGTTTGCGGGGACACAGAGGCGAAAATAGCATACAAAGGAGTCCTCAGCACAAACTCATTTGAATGAACAACATAAGGCAGCAGAGAACAAGATGGAAAAACCCTTATGTCAAGTCTTTTTCACAGTGCAAAGAGAAGCAGCTCCAGGAGGAATGCTGTACGCATTAGGTATAAGGGTGGGTTACAAGAAAGACCAGACAGGTATTATAGGTAAATTATTGTTGAAAGAATCTTTAAAGTTTTGCCCGAGATGTTTTCGCTTTTATCAATATCTCAGGAGGACAACTTTGATGTTAGTTTTCGTTCCCAGCATTATTAGACCTTTTTGGGATAGATATTCTCAAGTTAAGTTTTCCCCTTATGGTCACCATTCTTGGTTATTCCTTTGTCTAAACCACTGATTAAGTACGTGACTGTTATGTTCAGAAATGAGAGTGTGCATGTTGAGGATATTATTTTTTGGTTAGCTCAAAAATGTGAAATTCAAAGTGAGCCAGAACCGATTTTAGATGCTGAGCAATTCTGGACAGGGGGGTGGAAATTTAAAGTTAAATTGCGGCAAACATCTTCCGGTATTGAGCATATACCTAACTCGTTTATGTTAGGAAGAGATAGGGGAGTGGTGTTTTTATAGTGGACAGCCGAGAGCATGCTATAGGTGTGGAGCCAAAACACATTTATCAAGTTCATGCGATCAGCCGAAATGCGATAACTGTGGCGAAGTTGGGCATGTTACCATGTTTTGTAATAACCCAATCAAGTGTGACTTATGTGAGGAGCAAAATCATGCCTTTAAGGCATGTCCATGGGCGGTACAAAATAAAAATGTAACTGGTAAATCAGAATTTTTTGTACAAAAAGCACAAGAGGCCAGGAAAGATCTGGAACTAGGACAATCTGTAATAGGCCCTCCCATGACTCTGCATAGTTCCCCAGTTACATTACCAAGTGTAGCTATTCCTGATACAGCTATAAACCTTGTTGATTCTAAGGGGAAGGGGAAGGAGGAGAATGTCTCAGAACTCTTTCAGCCAGTTTGTTATACTGATTCAAAGGGTGACATTATAGAGGAACGGTACTGTTACCTTAAAACCTCCACCAGTACTCAGGAGATCAAGTAGGTCTCTAAAACCACTGGTGATTCCAGAACCTGAAGGGATAGAAAGTAAAAATAAGTTTGAGGCTCTAAGTTGGGGAGATTCAGAGGTCGAAATGGTTGATACAGACTCTCAGGTTTCAGTCCTAGACGGCACAGTGACATCTAGAGAAGATTATAAAGGAAAAAAAAAGAAAAGGAGAAAAAAATAATTTATGTCGCTAAATTTTGTTTTCCGCAAGTATGGAGTTAAATTTTTCCTGGGCCACTTTAAATACTCACAGTCTTTTAAACACTAAGAAGAGACAGGCAGTTTTTCATATGATTCACGATTTAAACATTTCAATTATATTTTTACAAGAAACTTGGATGTTTGATAAGAATCAGTGTTCTGCTTTTGCTAAAGACTGGCCGTGGGGTCCATCATATTGGTCTTTTGGGGAAGATAAAGCAGATGGTGTAGGTATTCTTTTTAATTCATTTAACTTTACTTTACATAAATTGATTGATTTATGTCCCGGGAGAATGTTAATTTTAGACAGGAATTGGTTTTCTTATACCCTTTGGCTCATAAACACATATAACCCCCAAACTAAGGCCGGAAGAGTAACATGCATGAGACAAATTCAACCCTTCTTAGTGACCACTATCCCTATCATGTGGGGAGGGGATTTTAACTGTGGGGTAGAGTTAAAAAGAGAACATGAGAGTAACAAAAAAAGTATTGCGATTCTGCATGTCTTATAGACATCATTAAAACGGCTGATTTATTATCTTGCATGGATAAACAGGTAGCGGGACCAAAAGGTACCTTTTACAAAAGCGGGAAAGGGTATACTATCGACTACCTTTTTGTTTCAAAACAAATCTTATTTAACCAACTACAAATTGTGCCGATAGAATTTTCAGACCATGCCCTAGTACAGGTTAACATAGGTCTCACGAGTAATAGTAGAAGACAAAAGGTAAGGTGGAAACTTAATTCTTCCATGTTACAAGAGTCGTTGGTCCTGAACTCCATAAAATTAATATTGCAAGCCAGACTTTCAGTAAGCTTTTTATATCAGGATATGGGGAAATGGTGGCAGGAAACTAAACTTGATTGTATCAATTGGTTTAAGAAGCAGGTAAAATATGTCAAAGAACAAGTTTTTCCACTATCTAAAATTAAGGAATCAGTTACAAATCTTATTATCAAGAGCCAATACCTCAAGAGATAATTATACATCACAAATTGATGAAATAAAAAAAAGAATGAAAGTTTTTCAATATGACCGAGCTAAAACATTGCAAGCTGTTATTTCAAATCATATGGAAAATCAGTATTTGGGGACCCTTTTGCATTATGTAAAGAGGTCAGAGAGCATGGGTCATTAATTTCATTAAATAAAGGTACTAGGAAAGTCTCTTCGACTATAGAATTAGAGGATTTAATTCATAAACACTTTAAGGATTTAGAGTCTCCCCAGATTCCATCCTTAGCTCAGATCAATAAAGTATTAGGACCCCCTATAGAGAAGGACCTTGAGCCAGATTTACTTAAGGTTCTCAATCAACCCTTTTTGCAAGAAGAAATTATGACGGTTCTACAGTCTTTAAAATCTAATGTGGCCCCAGGACCGGATGGTCTTTCTAATTCATTTTATAAATCCTTTCCAACAGAACTTAGTTCTATTCTGGTAATCGTATATAATTTCTTTTTGGAAAATGGCGTGAGCATAGTTTCCTTTTCAGATAGTATACAAATTTATATTCACAAATCAGGTGATAAAGGGGTCTTTCAAAATTGGAGGCCGATAACTTTATTGAACACAGATTATAAGATTCTGATGGCATTGATTAATAATAGACTGAAAAAATTAGCAAAACAAAGTTTTTCTCCAATTCAACATTGTGGCATTCCTGACCGTAGTATTCAGTCTATTCTATGTTTGATCAGAGATTTAATTGAAAAAATCAATGAGTTAGGAGATAGTGGTTTTTTAATTTCTTTAGATTTAGAAAAGGCCTTCGATAGAGTGAGCCATGTTTTTTTATTTTCGGCCTTAGATTTTTTTAAAGTTCCCCCGAAATTACAAAATTTAATTAAAAATCTTTATTGCTCAGGAACGGTGTTTCCTTTTATTAATGGAAAACTGGGAAGAGGTTTTCAAGTAAATTGCGGGTTAGGCAGGGTTGCCCGTTAAGTCCCCTATTGTATAATTTTTCATTAGAACCCTTGTTAAGGGCTGTGAGTATGGTCCCTTATGGCAAGGAGTAAGATTCTGACTCTAATGCAACAATAAACATCCAAGCCTATACAGATGATGTATGTCTGTTTCTTACAGATCACACACAGCTTGACTTATTTTTCCAAATTTGAAGAGTATGCATTAGTAGCTAATGCTAAGATTAATCTACTTAAAACAAAGGGCTTATTTATAGGTGGGAATTTTCAAAAGTCAATAGTATGGAACTCTATTAATATAATGGCTGAACCTATAACAATCCTAGGGTAAATTTGGCCCACAGAACTGCCCGGAGGATAATTGGAACTTAGTGTTAGGAAAAATTGAGAAGAAAATTTAGCTGGAAAAGGTTTAGATTTACTAAAATGAAAAGGATTCAGGTTCTGAAACAATTTATACTACCATGTCTTCAATATATTGCAGCAGTGTTTCCTTTACCAGTTAAATTCGAGACCAGTTATACAGTATTTGTTTTCAGTTGCTCTGGGGTAATAGACTAAACCGGTTAAGCGGTGTTACCGTACCTTGAAAAAAAAAAAGGAGGATTGGAATGGTAGACCAGTTTTTTTGTTTTGCTATTTTTTTTTCGAGTTCATTAAAACATTGTTTAGGTGGAGCTAATAGTCAGGAGGCTCCTTTCTTTAATAGCTTACTGAATCGTTACTTTACGGCCTGGATACATTGTGCTCCAAAAATGTCTAGTCATTTTGCCTTACCAAATTTTTTTAAACCGGCGGCACAGAAATTATTTAAGTGGCAGGTCACAAAACATCAAATTTTAAGATGTTCCTCAAAAGCGTTATACAGAGAATTAATGGCAGTAGTCTATTCGGAAGCCCCATGCTTTAGGAATTGTCCTAGCAATCATAATGAGGACATTTTAAATCAATTAAACAACACAAGACTACCAGAATTTATGTGGGAAACACAATGGCTTACTTTATACGGTAAATTAAATGTGAGAGGAACAGCTAAATATAAAGCAAAAGCTGAGAGATTGTGCCCCTACACCGATTGTACCAATCAGGAAGAAACAATGGAACATTTTTTTTTACAATGTTCAGTAGCCACCAAAATTTGGGATTATTTGGCCAAAGTTTGGAATTTCCCATGGTTAGCAGACATCACCTATGATATTTTGGTTATAGGCACCTTCCCTGTCAGCTTACACAATTTCAATAAAGGGACTTTACAGCTCTTCATCGCTAGTTTAAGACACTGTCTATGGCAAACAAGATGCCAATGGGTTTTATATCAAAAGAAGCCTTCAGTTCAAGGATATAGAATATATGTGACGAATACATTAAATAATATTTTTCTTTCAGAATTACAACAGTTTAATGTAAAAAAAGTTAGAATGTGGTGGAAAGGTTTCTCTCACATCATCAAATTTAAATAAGATGGTTTGGTTTTCTTTACTTATTATTTAAGAGTTATTAGAAGTTAATTTTCACGTATGGATAATCAAGAGGTTATTTTCTTTTTGGTTTCCTTTTCTTTCACAATTAGAAGATTCGATCTACTAGGATAATGGGAGATCAGCTTAATGTAAAACATTGTTGTTTCAGGTTAGGTCCTTTTTTAGTCTATCTTTTTTCTTATAAGACAATTGTTCTCACAGTATAATGTTACTTATGTTCTATTTTGATGTTTAGGTTTTTATTTCATGTTTGTTTCTGTATTTTTTTTTCTTATGAGTTATGATTGTTATGTGCTTATTTCAATAAAAAAAAATTGCCCCTACTCTGTAGGCAGGTGGCACTGTCCATCTGTCTGCAGGGATGGAGGATCCCAGTCGTGCTTTGGATGTTGGAGGAGAAAGAGCTACTGCTGGAGTTCTGGAGCTCTTCAGAGTATTGTCTTTATTATCTGGCAATGATGTATCAGGTTTGGCTGAAGATATTGCTTCAGATGCTGAAAGTATGGATGACTTGATAAATCAGGATATGGAGGATTTATCAGAGACAGAAAACTTACAGAAAGAATTGGATTAAAAAAACTCAATTACTGGAAATGATAAACATAGCAGAAATAAATTTTGCACTTCATCAAAAGAAAATTGAAGAAGAAAAAAATAAAAGGAAAAGATCTGGGGCTAGCCCTTTAACTATAGGACATAAACGCTTACCAGGAGGGTAACTAGAACCGAAAAGTTTTGATAAGTCCCAACCCCATTCCTCAAATGTGGTAACCATAATGATTCAGAAAGGAATGTCGGCGGCTACACGAATGAACGAGACCGAGGCTGAGTACTTGGTTACGGCCGCTGCAACAATTCTGATGCAGAACACAGATACATTGAATGCTTCAGAACTTCAAACAGAGGGAATTACAAGAGACCAAATTCAGCTTAATAAAGAACAGGTACCAAAAACTGATGGATTGTTGGATGATCTGGTGCTAGAATCAAGGATGGGGCTAGATCTTCACCACAACATGGACCTCCGGGCCCAAAAACTTATGCTGAACTTTTCTGACAGCCAGCTGAGGCTGCTAAATGTAGGTTTTTAGTTTGCCTACGTTATTGGGGTAAGTCCCCAGTGGTCCCAGACAGGCTTTGGGTAGGGAAAAACCTTTTGATAAATGATATGGGTTTCACCTCGGCGTATGTGTATGCATTCATACAGCCTCCAATGGAGCATAATTATGACATTCGTTTTTGTACGCTTCAATTGTTAGATAAATTCTGGAGACTTTATTATAATGTTAAGGACATAGAAAATCGGCGGGACTTTTTGGTTATACCAATTACAAAACCAACCATTAAAATGGTTGCAGTACTGTTTCAAAATGAAGGGGTGAATATTTCAAACATTGTATATTGGTTGGAAAAAAGATGCACTCTATATGATAGACCAAAATCAATCCTGGATGATTATGGGTTCTGGACTGGGGAATAGACTATTTGAGTCCAGTTATTTCATACCGAGTCTGGAATACAACACCTGCCTAGTTCTCTCTATTTAGGCAGAGATAGAGGCATCATTTTCTATGCAGGACAACCAAAGAGTTGTTACAAATGTGGTTCGTTGGATCATTTGAACACTGACTTTGACCGGGTTAAATGTTTTGGGAGTGGACTTCTGGGGCACACTGTAGTGCAGTGTGAGGCCCTGCCAAGTTGTAACTTTTGTGAGGAGATGAATCATTCATTTGCAAATTGTCAATGGGCTATCCATGATACTGATGAGGCTAATGACCAGGAATTTTTTTTACAGCAAGCTAGAAAACCTTATGAGATTTTGAAAGGTTCCAGATTAGAAGTGGGTTTCCAAGGGCAGAGGAGAGGAAGAGGCTCAAGAATCAATGATGGGGATAGGTTGCACAAAATTATTTCTAGCTTCATTACACCTTTACATACTTCTGGGTCAGGTGTACTTAGTGACTGCACACAGTCTAATGTTATTGTTACTCAAGAAACCCCATATGTGACTCCCGTGGGTTATCCACAAAGGATGGGACATTTATTATCACAAACACTCTTTTGCGAGTCACCTGGGGAGGTTTCTGACATTGAATTGGAGCAGGAGTGTTTAATGGAAGATGGGGAGGGAGCAAGTGTTTTTACAGATCCAGTGTCCACAATACCATTATCTAATAGGTTTGCCCCTTTGAATCATGGAGGGAACAGTATGATGAAGAACGTCCCATGGAAGATGGTACAGATACAGCAATAATGGGTTCAGAGGCACAAGGTAAAAGTGAGATGCTGCCACCGCGTAAATTAAGAACATTGCCAACAAATAAACAAGTTACCAGATCTAGTTGGAAAATAATTAAACCTCCTCCCTGAGCCCTTTTCCTTGCAGCTGGCAAGTTTAAATGTCAACAGCATTAAACCTCCGAAGAGAAGGTTGACAACCTTTGGTGTACTGCATTCTTTACAGATGGATGTAGTATTTGTGCAAGATGAAGGTTACATACACTCAGGGAAGATGCTTTAGCTTCTAAAGACTGAGGTTGGGGGTCTTCATATTGGTCACTAGGAGAAGAGATGTGTAGTGGGGTGGGGATTTGTTTTTCTATGAAAGTTTGGATTTTACAAAAATGGATAGATATCGTCCCAGGATGGGCATTATTGTTAGATATAGTAATAAGTAGATTATCTTGTCGATTGTTAAATATGTATAATCCACTAATGAAAGCTTTGAGGATAGAATTGTTAACGAAAATAAGGCCCTTTTTTACACACTAACCAGCAACTGTTTTTGGGAGGAGACTTTAATATTAATCTCCTTTCAGGCAAAACAGGAGACAAACAATATTGGGATAAAACTTTTTTGAGACAGGTTATACGTCAGGCTGGTTTACATGATATACAGGATAGTGTTCAACAAGCACTGAAAGCTACCTTTTTTAAAGAGAAGTTACAGTCAAGAATAGATTTTATTTTTGTAAAAAACATTTTGATGGTAGATAAAATTAGGGTGATACCTATTGAAACATTAGATCATTTATTAATAAGTATGTCCATTAATTCAGTACCACTTAGGGAGGCAGGGAGAGGACATTGGATGTTAAATAGTTCTTTGTTGGAAGTGGAACACATTAGGATGGAATTGCAGATTGTGGTGCAAGATAAATTAACCACTATGTTTTTATATGAGAACATCAGCCTTTGGTGGGAGGATTTTAAGATTTGCATCAGTAGTTTTCTTTTTCAAGCAGGGAAAAGGCAGGCTAAGACTAAAAGGGATTGGTATATAGAACTCTGTTATGAGTTAGGAGTTTGGTTAACTCGACAGGTGGAGGAAAACATAGATTTCTCTGATAAAATTTGGACTCTTAAACAGGAGATGGAAGAATATCAATATGATAGAATGCTGTCTCTACAAAAAGAACAACAATCTGGCACTGAAAGGAAAATGGAACAGGTTAACCCCTTTGTGGCTAGTCAGAAGAGAACAGAAAAAAAAGGTGTTTGAAGGTTTAATTACAGAAGGGGGGGATGGTTCAGAAAGATAATATTGGTATAATGGGAGTAATAGATAAATTTATTCAAGATACTTATGGGTGTCCAAGGTTGGATTCCCCAGATATACATGTATTAAGGGCTGCAGACCCTCCACAGGTAACATTTGAACAGACAGAATTTCTGGTGAATCCGTTTTCAGAGGCAGAAAGTGAAATAGTAATTAAATCTCTTCATAAGGAAGTGTCTCCTGGTTTGGATGGACTAACAAATGAATTGTTTAAGGTTTTGTGGGAAATTATGCCTACTGAGTTGGCAACATTATATAATTTTTTTTATCAGATTATAGTTTACTGACAAAATTTTATGAAGGATTGATGATTTTTTTGTTTAAATCAGGAAATAGAGAAATGATCAGTAATTGGAGACCAATTGCATTACTTAATATGGATTTCAAGATTTTTTCAAAATTATTAAGTAACAGATTGTCTCACATTATGACAGATTTAATCTTTCCTGAACAATTTTGTGCGGTTCCGGGATGTAGTATTTCAGATGTCCTGTTGATTTTATAAGAAATTATGGAGCTGACAAATAATGCTACTTTGTCACAAGAACGTAGTGGATATTTAATTAGTTTGGATCAAGCTAAGGCTTTTGAAGAAGTCTCTCATTCATATTTATGGTTGGTTTTGCAGGCTTATGGTTTACTGGAAGAGTTTATCCAATGGATATGTTTATGTTATGCATTGGCATATGTGATTCCTTCTGAAAATGGTTGGGAGGGTGCAAGGCATAGGATTTTAAAAGGGGTTCGACAGGGTTGCCCTTTGAGATCAAGCTTATATGTACTGGCATTAGATCCACTTTTAAAAATATTACAAAGAACTGCATGAATTCATGGTATGAATGGTTTTGGCAACCTGCAATGTAAATGTTTAGCATATGCAGATGACATTTGTTTAGTGGTAAAAAAATGAATCCTCATTAAACACCACATGTGATTTGTTACAAACTATAGGGAAATACACAGGGGCTCATTTAAATTTAGCAAAAACAAAAGTATTGAAACTAACAGGGTTTCCAACAATGCAGGAATAGGTAGGAGGATTCCCGGTAGCAATGACACCTACCCGTATATTGGGGGTTTATTTTGGAGGTACAGATATGGCCCATTTTAATTGGAATAATGCATTAAATAAAGGAACATTGAAGGTAACAGCATGGAACAAATGGAAAGTTTCAAAGAAAAATGGGTTTATTATATTAAAACATTGTTGGTTCCTATTTTTTTATATATTAGCATAGTCTTTCCTGTCCCAAAGGTATTAGAAACATCATTACTAAGGGTTTTTTTAGTTGTTTTGCGGGGAGTAGACTCAATCCAATATGGAGAAATGTGTTGTATCCTGGGTTTCGGGAAGGTGGAGTAGATATGGTAAACTCAGTTCTGTTTTTTTCCCCATGTTTTTATATCATACTATAGTGCCGCTTATTGGGAAAAAAAATTATGGGTGAAATGGGGAATGTTTACATTAGAAGGGATTTTGAGGAATGGAAAAATGATGCTTTTATGCATAAAAATAAACAACGTCCATGGTTACTGCAAAGGTGGGAAGTGGTGTTTGATAAAATAAAACTATGGGGTATAGGGTATTCACAGGTTTTATCAATAACATGGAAAGGATTACACTAACAGATTTTGGAGATACATTTTGTGGAGTATCCTTTTATAGCATTTTCAAAAGAACAGCAGGTATATTTATTTGATTATATTAAGGAAGTTCGTATTCCAGCCCACATGTGGGATACAGTATGGATGGGGCTGCATGGTAGGATAAATGTGAAGGGAAATCAGAAACATAAAGCAATACAGGAAAGATATTGTTCAAGAGCTAAATGTATTATGGAACTTGAAACAATGCATCATTTGTATTTTAAATGTGGGTATGTGGTACATTTTTGGGATTTAGTAAGGGATAAATGGAAAGGAAGTTTTGATATCCCGCCAAATTTAAATATGTTATTCTATGGGATTCCTTCAAGAACATTTACAAATAGGACTCTCAGTACCCTGTGGGTGATTCATACTCATTTTTTATATTGGCTGTGGATATGTAGATGCAGACTGGTGTTACAACATCAATTAATTTCAGAATTTGAATTGTTTTATATTATACAAACTGATTTATGTTTATTGAAACAAACAGAACTGAAAAAATATGATGTGCATATCTGGTCTGAATTATGGTCAAAATTTAATTTTATTTAATAGTTTTTTTGTTGTGGGGGTAAAATAGAGATTTAGACATATGGGAATGGTCCCTTAAAAAAAGGGGGGAGGGAGATTTTTTTTCTATTATAATATATAAAGTACAATATCTGTATAATTTCAGTCACTGAAGATTTATTTTTTTGTGGTTTAAAATGTTTAGAGATTGCTAACTTACGATTTGAATATTAACAAAAGTTTTTCTAGCTGTTGTGGGGAAGGGGTAGTTTTCAGTTTTTTTTTTATGATTTAGAATTTCTGTATGAAACAAAATATCTGTTTATGGTTGATTTCTTTTACATACTAACATACTATTTGCCAGCAGATTAGGCCTTACGGTCTATTGAGTCTGCTCGAACCTTAGATCCTTAGTTGGGTGCCGAGACCCTCCCATCCCTTGTGCTCCAGAAACCCGTATCATCCATCCCCACCCCCCTGGGACAGGCCATCATCTGATACATCCACTTTCTGTGTCTGTCCCACCCTCTCTTGAAGCCCTCCACTGTGATCTCTGAACCAGCTCACCAGGCAGTGCATTCCAAGGGTCCACCACCCTCTCAGTGAAAAACCTCCTCCTCTTCCCCGTCACCCTTCCACCTTCCAACTTCAAACCATGCCCTCTGGTGATACCTCCTGCTTTAGTCTAAAGATCCCTCCATGTTTACCCTATTTATTCCCTTGAGGTACTTGAGACCTCAATCATGTCCCCATCTCCTCTCCTCCAATGAAAACAGGCAGGCTCCTTAAGTCTGTCCACTCCTTCGTCAAATCCCCTTGCCTCATTATCATCTTTGTTGCCCTCCTCTGTACCCTCTCCAGGAGCTGTATGTCCCTCTTCAAGTGTGGTCTCCAGTACTGTACACAGTACTCAAGGTGTGGTCTAACCAGTCCATTGTACAGCAGCAGAATCACTTCCTTGCTCCTAGAGGTGATCCCCCTTACGATGCATCCCAACATCCTGTTTGCCTTGCTAGCCGCTCTCCTGCACTGCTCAGAGTTATTCATACATGCATCCACCATGACTCCTAGGTCTTTTTCCCCTATTGAGGCCTCCAGCGCCTTCCCTCCCAGGGTGTACCTGTATTTAGGGTTTCCCTGACCAAGATGCAACACCTTGCACTTGGTGATATTGAAATTTAATTTCCATGTGTGAGCCCAGCTTTCCAGGGTGTACAGGTCCCCTTGCAGGGCCAACCTCCCCTCTTCTCCCCCAACTACTGCTCCCATCTTGGAGTCATCCGCAAAGAGACTCATTTCACACCCTATACCCTCCCTGATGTCCAATATGTATGCATTAAACAGGATCGGACCCAGGACCGAGCCCTGCGGTACGCCACTACCAACCTCTCTAGGATTCGAGAGCTCCCCACAGACCACTACTCTCTGAGTGCATCCAGCTAGCCAGTTTTCAATCCATCTGACCATCAAAGGGTCTACTCCTAACCCCATCAGTTTCTCCACTAGACCATTGTGGGGGACAGAGTCAAATGCCTTGCTGAAGTCCAAGAATAATACATCCACAGGCTTACCCCTGTCCAGTTCTGATGTTACCCATTCATAGAACTCCACAAGGTTGGTTTGACATGATCTACCTGGCACAAACCCATGTTGCTGACTATCTAGACCTCCCACCTCCTCCAAGTACACCCCCAATTGTTCCTTTAGTATACTCTCCATTAATTTTCCCACCACCGAGGTCAAACTGATGGGTCTATAGTTACCTGGTACTTCCCTCGACCCCCCTTTATGGATTGGTACCACATGTGCCTCTCACCACCCCCTAGGTACCCTCCCTGTCTCAAGTGACCTGCTGAAAAGCTCCGCCAGGGGTGCAGCCAGTATGTCCGCCAATTCCCATAGTACTCTCTGATGAATGCCATCCGGCCCAGGAGATTTGTCTTTCTTTAGGGCCTTGAGGGCTAACCATACCCTTTTGGTGGAGATAGCATCATCCATCCCCTCCACCTTACTGGCCTTTTATCCTTACCCAGATGTGACACCCCTGGGGTACCTCTCCCTCCCTCTTGCTCCATTTCTGTCGCTCCCCTGATCCCACTTACTGACGTTTCTATCCCCTTCATGCCTTGCTTTGTAGATATCCCATCCCCCTCCCTAGTGAACACAGAGGCAAAGTACTCGATAAATACCTCTGCCTGGTCTCTCACCTCTTCCACCCACCCTCCTTCTGATCTCAATCTGCTGAGATGGCCTCAGGCTTTGCTCCAGTGAAAATTCTGGGTGTCTGTCTTCCCAGAGAGGGCCTTCAGTCGGGAGAAAGCTCTATCTCAAGTGTACACTCTTCAGTATCTGGTGTGGAACAAAATGTTGTGTTTTCTGACTCCCTATCTTCTGACTTTGCATTAAGTCAAAATCCACGCTTACACTTTAAAACCACCTCGCAAGACCAAAATCAACTTACAGTAAATGACATTGTTACCACTGAAGAAGCTGGCAATATAACTTTGGATCACACTACTAGATGTAGTGGACACTCTGGTCACGGTGGAAATAAGGATGGTGGACAGAAAAGAACTGGGAGGATGAACCGAATGATAGATCATATGCCTTATTTTTTCACAAAAAGTCTTCCCTGCCAAACAGCATAATGCAGTTAGATTGATTTACAAGGGAGGTTTTGATATCTTTCCAGATAGAGTGTTTATAGGTAAAAAGTTATTACAAGATAATTTAAAATTTTCTGCGACTGAGCTCTATACTCTTATACATGTATCCGGTGAAAAAACATTTGATGTTAATTTTAAATTGCAAGCTGGCCTGGATAAATTTTGGGCATGATATAATCTTGTTAAAGATACTCCACTATGAGTAGCATTTGATGTTATCCCATTAACAAAACCAGTGCAGAAAATTATTACTGTACTTTTCCATAACGGGGGAGTCAGTGTTATTGATTTAATATACTAGCTAAAACAAAAATACAGTCTTAGGTCATCCTGAGGCTATTTTTGACTCAGAAAACATTTGGACAGGTGGATGGCGAGATCAAATTATTCTGTAGGTGTTTGATGGGGAGATACAGCATTTACCTAACTCCTTTTTTTTTGGGGGGGGGGAGATACAGGTGTGCTTTTTTACTCGGGACAACCTAAGAGTTGTTATAAATGTGGGGATATGGGGCACATCAGTAAAGTTCGTGATAAAGTGAAATGCTCTTTGTGTGGCAAATTAGGACACCTAAATTGGCAATGTGTAAATGAACTGATTTGTAATCTGTACAGTAAAACTGGTCACACTTACAATATCTGTCGTAAAGCTGCTTATAGACAGACTGGGTCTGGTGATAGTGAAGAACAATGATTACTGGTTGCAACAGCACTGAGGAAACATACTACACCAGTTTCCAACCCTAGGTCTGAACCTACTATAGCTCCTCATGAGCAAACTATAACTCTTGAGACTATACAAGATGGGATGCCTTCTGCTCCTTCGATGCAAGTAGTGGAAGATGTTTCAATTGTCAGTGCAGAGTCTGTTAACAAGTTATCACCTCCCATTATACTTACTGTAACCTTAGCAGAAGTGTCTGCAGCTCTATTGCGCTGTTCGGTAACAGCGCGATAGGGACTGGCTGCGCTATATGAACAGTGTGATAGGGACTGATGGAGTTGTATTGCACAACATTTCCATGTGGGGTTGCCATGCTGCGGAGCGCCATATTGCCTACTATATACTTGCAGGGATGGCACGCAGGAGAGCACCACAGTGGAGTGCGTTGGAGCTGGCCAACCTGGTGGCTGTGTTGGAGCCTCACCATGGGCCACTGTTTGGGGATGAACCCCTGAGCATTGGCCCTTTTGTGTGGCAGCAGGTGGCCACTGAATTGGAGGAGGCCACTGGCCGGCGGCGCTCAGTGGAGCAGTGCAGGCAGCAGTGCGGTGACCTACGCAGGAGGGAGCAGGCACTGCTGGTGCACCTACATTCACGTGCCGGGAGGGGCATGATGCCTAGGCCAGGTGGGTGAGCCATCTATGCACCTGTATTGTCCGCATGGGTAACACTGTGTAGTGTGACCAACACATGGGGGAGGGTTGGTCTATGGTTGGCTGTGGTGGTGTTTACAAGTGTGTGATGTATGGGTCTGGCTGTGTGGGAAGGCACACTCATTGGGGCAGGGGGCTGTCTGCTTTGGAATTTCACTGATGTGTTTCTCACCTTTTGTCTCCCACAGGCATGGTGGAGCAGAGGCGGGCCCAGGATGAGGCACAGCGAGGGGTGGCAGCAGTGGCTGTATGAGGTGGTGGTGGTGTCGAGCCATGGCATCAGCAGCAGCAGCAGCTGCAGCAGCGGTTTGATGAGGGTGAGTATCATGACATCATGGATGCTATTGCATGCTGTGGGGGGGCAGGGCATGGCCACCATCCATGGACAACACTGTCATGCACACGACGTGTAACAGTCAGCACTGTCCAGTGGCACTGCATGTCTGGGAGTGTGTCACTGGTGGTCCATGCATGCACTGGGCACATGGCTGTGGCACTAACTTCCCATCGCGTAGCCACATCACTGTACAGCCTTGGTTGTGCTGTGCTGGTCATGGGTGGTGTGTGTGTGTGTGCAGTGGCAAACATGGCTGTTGCTGCCTGGTTGGGCTTGTCTTGTGCACGGTCACTGTGGGTGGATGCAGTCCATCACAGGAGCGGGGCACTTGGCTATATGCCATGCATGTTGGGTGGGCTTCAGGGTTGTGGACAGTCACAGCCATTGATTCTGTTCCCTTGTCCTAGGTGTCCAGATCCTGACGAGGATAGACCGGGCAGTCCACCGCCTGCTGGACGTCTCATTGGAGTCCCTCGAGATCCTAAGGGACATGCAACGGAGAGGAGTGAGGTGTAGGAGGAGGACCCGGGACCAGCAGCAGCCAGCTGATGTGCGGCCTGGCAGGCAGTAGCTGCCTCTCGCCTAACCCCTTTACCCATCCCTCACACCCTGCCTTCCCTCACCCAGTTATTCACCCCTGCCCCTTACCCACCCTTACCTTGTACCCATATCCCCACCCTTGTCTTGTATATAGTTGTACATAGTTGTCTGTTCCTGTTGTTCCTGTTAATATTTTCATTATATAAATCTATTTTGTTATGAATACTATGGTAGTCTCTGATTTGCAGCTGGCTATAGGTGCTCAGTTGCAGTGGTGTGCATGGCATCTGGGGTGGTATTGTCCTGGGTATGTGTGTGTGGGGAGGTGTCCCTGGTGTGGTAGTGGCTTTCAGCCAGTCTGGCCGTGTGCTGCCACACACCGCTGGGTGCTTCTGGTGGGTCTGGCTTGTATGGTTCTGTGGTACACGGGGTTGCAGTGTGGTGGGGGTGCATGGGGATTCCTGCAGTGATGGTGACAGTCACTGCTCATGGGTGGTGTCTTGGGGTACCAGTGCAGGGTGTGCTGTGCACAGAAGGGTGCTGTTGTGCACTTGGGTTGTCTGCCCCCTTTGTGTGGCAGTCTCAGCTTGCCAGTGGGTGTGCTGAGGCACCATGGCCCAGCTGCGTTTTGTTGGCTTGTCCCCATGGGCCGGTGGATATTCTGTCCCTCCCCCAGTGATGCTGTGCTTAGGGTGTGGGGGTGTATTGTTAGTTATGCAGTGTGTTTCTGTGCCCATGTGTGGCATGGGTGGTGGGCCCCTGCCTACCTCCCTGGTTGTGCAGTTCCATTGCTCTGCTGCTGGGGGGCTCTCTGCTTGCACTATGGCGCCTCTGGACTGCTCAGCTGGGCTGCCCTTGTTGCGCTATGGTGCATCATATCTGCTCAGCTTCCCCTTCCTGGTTGTGCTATGGTGCAGGTTGTGCGATATTCAGACGTTGGCTGGTTGCGCAATTTGACTTGCTCCATGTTTGAATATCATGTCTGTTGCACATGTGTGCAATTGACTTGTGCTTGCTCCTGCTATTGCGCACATTTTGGGTGCAGTTTGACTATCTGGCCCCTAGGAATTACTGCAGTAGCCTATGCAGATGATTTACATCTTTTGTTAAGTTCTCCTGATGATATTCAAACCGCTGTAAACGTTTGTGATGTTTTTGGTCAAGCTTCAGGGATTTGTTTAAATAAACAAAAAAGTAATCATAAAAGAGTTGGTTTACATCAGGATCAGGTGAGTAATATTGTGGGAATTCCTGTTGTTACGGGTTCTATTTGTGTCTTAGGCATAGACTTTGATTTAGGGAGACAAGATCTATCTAATTGGGATGTACAGCTTCAACTGAGTACGGGAATGGTGGGTAATTGAAATAAATTTACTACGACTAAAATGAAAAGAATTTATTTGATAAAAAGTTATTTGCTGCCAGTTTTTCTTTATATTTGTGCAGTATTTCCACCCCCGAAAGAAAGGGAAACTATATTATTAAGTATTTTCTTTATCGCAGTATGGGAGTAGGCTAAATCCATTAAAAAGAAATGTTTTATATTTACCTATGAAACAGGATGGATTGAACATGGTAAACCCTACAGTTTTTTTATACCTTCATTTTTTATTTATTAATGTCAGGCCACTGTGGGTTGATGGTACTCAAACAGTTTTTTTCAAACTGTTATATTTGCTCCTTATTATAGAGAAGTGTTTGTTAAATTAAATAAATGGCAGGTTACACTTTTAATGTTCCTTACTAAATCAAAGAAAATGATTTATCATATAATCCAGGAGACTCAGTTTTCAGAAGGAATAACTTTTTCTTTATGCCCTCCTGAATTTCAGTCATCAGTTCTTTGTCTGAATGTTTGTAATAGAGTGCCAATTAAATTTAAAGATATCTTATGGTTATGTTGCCATGAAAAATTGAATGTAAAAGCAAATCAAAAACATACAATGAAAGAGGACCGACTGTGTTCTAGACTACATTGTATAACTAAATTAGAGACTATGGAACATTTATTTTTCTCTTGTTCATATATTGCATAGTTTTGGTAGACTATTGCAAAACACTGGAATATGCCTATATTGAAAACAGTAAATTATGAAGTTTGATTTATGGAGTTTATGATTACCACTGGGCAAAATGGGATTCTGACACATTACATGCCATTTTTTCAATTATAAAGTGGTATATTTGGAACATTAGATGTTTATTTACACTACAACAAAGGTTGACTTTACATGATGAATTAATAGGAAAGATATCTTCTGATATTCAAAATATTTATTATACTGAAAAATCAAAACAGACAGCACAGTTTTTAAATAGAACTTGTGAAATTTATTGTGGATTACTAATAATGATGTACCTGTCACTTGAATGTTATAATTTTCTTCTTTATGCATTTATGTATCTGCTTTTTTCTCTCTTTGTTATGTTTTGTACTTATCATTTTGTTTTGTGATTACTAATGTGACTTTAATAAACAAAATTCCCCTACTCTTTTTGACAAGTGCCATGGGATCTTTAACATCCACCTGAACTACCACCAATCCAGGCAGATTTAACGTCTCATCCGGAAGACGGCATCTCAGAAGTGCAGCACCCCTCTCATGCTACACTACAGTGTCAGTATCCTGTTTAGTAACCTCCCACCATATGCCTACATCCTCATATAGGTCAATAACTGATACCCTAGCCATAATTATGGAGGCCACATGCAATTTAACCATGGTTTCCTTAAGAATGGAGGTGTTCAGTATCCATCTGGTTATGATGCATGGCAAAGTGGGATCTAAGGACAACCAAGTTCTTATCAGTAAGTGATCCGAAAATTCAGTTGGTACAGCTTTTGATGTAGTAACAAAAAGTTTCTTTCAAATAAAAATATAATCTATTTTTGAAGTCAATTTATTTTTAATAAAGGTATGCATAATATTAGGGGAAACCCAGTTCACGCAGTCCTTAAGTTCAGCTGTCTCTGTTAGATTCAGTATGGCTGTTGAATCACAATAATTTTTTTTACCCATGCCATGTCTGTTTTTAATATCTATAGTATAATTGTAGTCCCCAGCAAAATACACTATTTTTGCAGTAGCTAAAAGGGTTGCATCAGTTCAAATATTCCCACATGTTCAGTCTTTTTTGAGGGGCATAAATCATTATGAATCGGTTTGGAGTATTAGACCATATTCCATCTACCAATAGCGCCCTACCTGGTAGTATGTCTACTATTTTTGACAGTCTGAACCTATGTCCTGAAAACAAAATACTTATTCCATCTGCCCTTTCTTGCCCCATGGACCAATACGATGGTCCCCAAACCCAGTTGTTTTTAACCATTTGTAATGATAAACAGGTGCATAACCACATTTCCTGCATAAAAATAACGTATATGCTGAGATCATGTATTAAAGAAAACACAGCTATTTGCTTCCTAGTGTTACAAATACTATGTACACTAAGTGAGGCTAAAGCAAAGTAAGACATGAGTTAAAAGCATGTTTTCAATTAATATCTATCCTAACAGACATATCCAATAAGGTTTTTTTTGGTTCTTTTTTTTTCTTCATTTCTTGTTTCTGTATGTCCACATCCATATTTCCAGGTTGAGAAGAGGTATTCAAACCTAATTCAACTTGCTCCAATCCCTCCCCTTCTTTGGAAGCCAATACTTCAAACTGGTTTTTAGTTTCTAGAACCTCTCCAAACTCTGTTTGTTTATTTTGCCTGGAGCTTTGTCTTGTGCCAGGCTTAGACCAATTTCTCCGTGGAGGGGGGCATTTCTAGCTTTGAAAGATCTATGGTTCCGTTAGGCTCTTTGGCTCTTCCTTCCATCTCTTGTAAATCAGCAGTCTGTAATTGTGAAGGCTTTGTTCACTGCGTTGGGGGCTCAGATTGTTTTCCTCAGAAGTAAAATCTGCATTATCAGAGTCCTGTGTATTTGTGGCGTATCTTGTGTTTGTTTTTTTCTGAGTCTGGAAGTCCAGTCTAGATACTTTGGATGCATAGGATGTTGCTTGTGTTTTTCTAATAAGTTCATCTGGGTCTACAGTCTGGGCTTTATTGTATGCAGCCTGGGGCAATCCTTGAATAAATGTCCATACTCTTCACATAAATTGCACTTAGAATGGTTATTGCACTGAGAGCTTATGTGATTGAATTCCCTACAAATCCCACATCATAGCTTGTCACAGACATTGGATAAGTGTGTCCTGGCTCCACACTTATAACAGGTTTTGGGCTGGCCTGAGTATAAACAGACTCCCTGTTTTTGGCCAAAAAGAAACTGGTATATAGAGAATTCCAGCCTCTGTTTTCTGGAGCTTCACTTTAGATCTCCAGCCTCCAGTCCAAAAGGCTTCTGAGTATAAAATTGCTTCTGGTGTGCTTAGGACTTCCCAGTGATTCCGAAGCCAATGATGTATATTGCACACATGAATGTTCTTGTTTTGAAACATGACTGTCACAGTTTTGATAAGTGGTTTTCATGATGGAATGGTGTAAAAAGGGGTCCACAGGGGTGCAAAATTCATTTGGTTATATAGCATCCAAAATTTATCCAAGCTTGCTGGGGAACGAAAACTAATATCAAAATTGTCTTTGCCTGACACATGGATCAAAGCATAAATATCATTTGCTGTGGATTTTAATGAGTCCTTTAACAGTTTTTTCCCCACAAAAATCTGCCTGGCTGCATCTCCATTCCCCCTTTATATCACAGATGAACTGTGTTTCTCCAAGGGGCTGGCTCAGTTTTGTTAAACAAGTCAGCAAATCTTGTGCAAGAGGGGCCTTGACTCCTGACCCTGCTGTGGGGGGACCTGTTCCTGTTGCTGAGGCCCTGGAGTAGTATCTGTAGATGGCATCTCCTTGTTTCCATTATTCTCCAAAAGTTGTGTAGTAATAAATTCAGAAGCAGCAGGATTAAGTATATGAAATGTACCATGCCCCACATTCTCAGTCTCAGAGATAGGCTTGTTTGTAGTTAACTTTTCATCCCAAACCCTGTGTGGTGTTTAAATAATTTATATCAGGGAGTCTGATGGTATCTGTTTATTCATGTTCTGGGCAATCTGGGCTTTTTCAGTTGGAGCCATAACCTGGATGCCTGTACTCTCAATGGGGTTTGTTTTTGGCCTATGCATTACACACCTGTCGTTTGTCCCCAAAGGTTCTGTTTGAGTCAAAACCGTGTCCTGAACAATTAATCCTTCACTTATACCATCAGGATTTACCTCATCTGGTGTTATTTCATGTTCTAGTGGAGCGGGATTTACTGGCACTAGGGTAGTGAGCGACTTTCTGTCCCGGGCATCCTGTGTTGCTGTTGGAGTCTGATGTACAGTAACAGTATTGTGTACTGCATCTTTTTCTGCAACAGGCTCTAATACTTGTGTGTCATCCCAATCAGGGTCTGGGACCCATAACCCATCTGATACCGCTGTCCAGCCAGCTCCTCTAGGGGCTTTCTTATCTACATACAGGAAAACCTTACCTTCCAATCCATCTGCAATGTCACTGATGAAGATATTGAAGAGGACTAGCCCCAGGACTGATCCCTGAGGTACCCCACTTGTGACTTGCATTTCTTTTGACTGTATACCATTTACCACCACTCTCTGCTTTCTGCCTGCCAACCAGTTTGTCACCCAGTTGACCAACCCCTGACCCACCTCAAGCCTACCCAGCTTATTAATCAATCTTCTATGTGGAACAGTATCGAAAGCTTTGCTGAAGTCAAGGTAGGTGATATCAACTGCTCCCTCTTGGTCCACCACTCTGGTTACCCAATCAAAAAGATCTATAAGATTATTTTGACAGGACCTTTCTGTTCTAAACCCATGCTGTCTTGGATCCTGTGCTCCTATGGACTTCAGGTGTTGCAGTATCCTTTCCTTATGGAGTGCCTCCATAATCTTGCCCACTACTGAGGTAAGGCTGACTGGTCTGTAGTTCCCTGCCTCCTCCCTACTGCCACTCTTGTGGAGCGGGATCACATGAGCCTTTGTTTAGTCTTCTGGGACCCTTCCTGTGCTCACAGACTCACTAAACAGTTCTGCTAATGGCTCTGCTAGTTCTATCCTTAACTCCTTTAGTACCCTGGGATGTATGCCATCAGGTCCCATTGCCTTGTCTACCCTGATCTTAGAGAGCTCTTGTAGGACCCTTTCTTTTGTGAAAGGACTTGTGCTCACCTTCCTCCCCCCATGTCCATGGTGCAGAGTTGTGGGTTCTGCCCTACCTTCTCCTCAGTAAATACTGAGCAGAAGTATCTATTTATTTATTTTTTTAATCATATTTTATTAATAATTTTCTTTGTAGACAAACAAAGATGTATATCTGGTTCCAGAAACCACTTGAACAACATATGTCTGACAGATACATTCAATAAATTAATATATTAAAAAGACAAACGGGGGGCGGGGGAATAATAAGGGAAAAAATAATAAATAAAGGACCATTTCACATAAAGAGATTGTCATCACAGTTCATATGCACCTTAGTATAGGGAGAATGAACAAGATTCCATAAATTAAATAAGTAAACCAGAATCACAGACCCATGACTCCCTCTACATTCCCATGTCCCGATCATTAGCGGGTATAACCCCTTTTCACCAGGAAAACTCTAGGCATGCCTTGCCAGGATTTTAAAAATAGGTGCATGATCTTTGGATGTTTGAAAATGGAAGAAAGGAAGCCAACAAGAAACAGAATTTGTCTCTACATAGTCTACAGTCTTAACATAGCTATCACTTCCATATTCAAAGACAAATTGAGTGCCAGTTATCAATCATAGGGGCCTCTCTATTCAGCCATTTTTTGAGTAATTGATTTTAAAGCTGCAGCCACTACTATGTCATAGAGGTACCTCTGAGCCTTCTTCCTAATTCTTGCCAGGTAAATCCCTAGTAACCAGTGTCTAGGGTCAGTACCAAACTCCTTTTCAAATATTTTATCAGTCACCTCCTGGATAGAGTTCCAAAAATGGGTCCAGAACAGGGCAATCCCAGAAAACATGTGCATGAGTACCTTTCTGGTCACAGTCCCTCTGACACAAGTCACAAGCCTGTTGCCCATAATGCCTGATTATAGCGGGAATACGAAAATTGCCAGTTGCCACTTTCCACCTAAACTCCCGCCACAGATTGGAAGCCGTGGTGGAATGTATGGTCTTCCAGATGTCTTCCCACTCTCTATGTGAGAGAAGGCAGTTCAGGTCCTCCTGCCAGACATTTCTAAGGTGTCCGAATGTGGCCTCCTCACCTGACACAAGGAATACCACTAGTCTGGACACTTTCCCCCGGTGCTCCTTCTGAGCAGCTAGAGAAGCCATGAGCTCCCCCAGGGGATTCAGTGCAGAAGTATCCTCTGATCCCCTTTCAGCATGTCTGAAAGGTAGTGCCTGAACTGCAGGAATTTGAAAAAGTCATAGGGAGCCAGACCAAACTTGGTGGACAACTGCTGGAAGGACTTCAATGTGTTGTACATGAACAGTTGGCCCACATTAACAAGACCTTTCCCAGCCCATCTAACAAAGGCTGAATCCCACGCTGCGGGGTGAAGTTCACGCAGGCCCTGATTGGTGTATTTTTATTAATCTTAAGGACAAACCCTAGCTTTTTATTAACCTCCAGCCAAATCTCCCTCACAGACTCTGTCCATGGATTGAGATTTACCAACTTCTTGATTCCAGTGAAATCCATGTGAATCAAATCCCTCAGATTGCCCAGAGTGGACCTGGGACATTCACTTTCCATCTGTAGGGGTCTCTCATTCTGTGACATCATGGAAAGTAATGCCAAAAGCTGTGTGACCCAAAAATAGTATTTAAAGTTTGGGAGGCCCAACCCACCCTTGACCATAGCTTCTTGTAGTCTGGACCAGCTTATTCTAGGAGGTCTACCTGCCCAAATGAATTGGACTAGCGATGTCTTAAGAACTTTCCAGAATGCCCTGGAAGGCTGTAGTGGAATGGATAGAAACAAAAAGAGAAACCTAGGGAGGACATTCATCCTTATGCATTCTATACAGCCCAGGAGGAAAAGAGGAAGCTCTCTCCATCTTGAGAAGTCAGCCTGGACAGCCTGAAGCAGTCTCAAATGGTTAGACTGGTATAATCAGCTTATGTCTCTAGGGATCCATATTCCTAAACATCTAATACCTTCCTTAGCCCATTTAACACCTCCCACCTTTGGCAACTTGACCCCCGGGCAGGTCCCCAGAGGTAACATCTCTATTTTGGATTAATTTATCTTAAAATTGGCCACCCTACCAAAACCCATCAGTAATGCTTCCACTATGGGACCTTGCCTCTCTGGGTCTGTAACATAAAGACGTGTATCATCCACATATAGTGAGATCCTTAGATCTTGCTCCCCCACCCGGATACCTTGATACAGTATGACCTGGACTGGTGTATCAGTGCAGCCAAAGGCTCCATGCTCACAGCAAAAAGAAAGGGAGAGAGTGAAAGTCCCTGTCTGGTTCCTCTGCCAATAGGGAAACTGGCCGACAATGTTCCATTCACTTTAACCTAAACAGAGGGGTTCCTGTAAAGGTTTCCCACCCATTTGCTAAACTTGTCCCCAAAACCAAATTTCCTCAAGGTCTGATCTAAAAAACAACAGTCGAGGCAATCAAATGCCTTCTCTGCATCCAAAGCCACCACCGCACAGGATTCTCTGACTGGAAATGATTTGGAGGCAGAGAACGCGTTGAAGAAAAAATGAATATTATCCTGTATATGCCTACCTGGGATAAAACCAGTTTGGTCAGATAAAACCAATGATGTTATAATTTTCTGGAGTCTTGCCCCGATGATTTTGCAAAAATCTTCGTGTCTTGATTAATTAGTGAGATCGGTCTGTAGCTCAGACACAATTGGGGGCCCTTACCTAGTTTGTGGATCAGTGTAATAGAGGCCGTGCCCCAGGAGTCTGGAGTGTCCCTTGCCTCATGAGCCTAATTACATATTTTTGTTAGAATGGGGGAAAACATTTCCTTAAAATGCTGATAAAACTCTGCAGGGAACCCATCTGAGCCTGGAGCTGTCCCTCCTTTGAGTGTTTTTATGGTCGCCTGTACTTCCTCCTCTGTTATAATGCCTTCTAATTCTAACTTTTGAGACTCAAGAGAGCATTGGCAACTCCACCCTCTGTAAAAATGTGTTAATTAGGTTCCCATGATTGGGCTCCCTCTCTTGTTTGTACAACTGGGCATAGTAATCCTGAAACTCCTGAGCAATTAGCTTTAGAGAAATTAAGGACCGGTTAATCAGCCAGGCTATTGGCTTAGCTAGAGCAGGGGCACCCTCTTTGAGAATTATTGGCTGGATCCCGTCTGGGCCACTGGTACCTCGCGGCTGCAGGGATTTAAGGATGAGCAGAACTTCCTTTACCTTTACCAGCCGCAGATGAAATTGAGGGCGGTCAAGTTCGTGGGGTTGATGCTCGTGGGCCATTTTTCCATCATCAGTGTGTCCCACCTTGTACGCATCCAGGTTTGTGAAGTAGCCATTTAGGGCCTCAGTGATACAAGGCACCTCATCCAGTGCATGCCTGTTCACCTGGATAGGGCTGGTAATGGATTTTTTATGCCCTTTTAGGAGTTCGTTAATATGTGACCAGAAGAGCCTGGGGTTACCCAGGTTAGTTTTTTGGAGATTGGAGATGTACTCTTTCTTGGCTTTCTTTATGTTCTGTTTGCAGAGGTTTCTGAGGGCCCTGTTGCTGGCTAAGTCCACCGGGAGTTTGGTTTTCGTGAACTTTTTCCATGCTTTATCCCGGGTGGACATCTGGGCTTTTAGGTGGGGTGAGATCCACTTATAGCAGTTCCCCTTTACCCTGTGGGTTTTCATGGGGGCAGCCAGGTTAGTGATACAAGATAAGGTGGTTTGGAAGAATTTTACAGCCTCCTCCAGGTTAGGTAGATGTCTTATGGGGTTCCAGTCGGTGCTGTGTAGGTAGCCTATGAACTGGTCAGGTTGGAAGTTGGAGAAGTCCCTAGAAGTGATCGTTCGGGGTAGGACATTTATCCAGTGATTCTTCCATATGGCAAATATCGGTGGTGGCTTAGAGCATCTGCAGGGTCCCAGCAACTTTACATTAGTGGGGATGAGGTCAGGACCCAGTCTATAGTAGAGTGTCTGCCTGATTTGTGGTTCATTCTGGTCGGTAGGGAGATTAATTGAGCAAGGTGGGAGTCCTGTAGAACTCCAGATATTGCCGACTTCGACTCTTGTGCCCAGTTTAGGTTGAAGTCACCCAATAGGACAATCTCAGCAGCTGAGTCCACCACAGAGCTCTTCAGGAGCGGTTCCAGAGAGCCAAGGGTATTGGTTGGGAGGCTGCATACACTGCCAATTGTGATGTGTTTAGCTTCACCTAATGTGAGCTTTAGAAAGCCTAATGTGAGCCACCTAATGTGAGCTTTAGATTAGCCTTTAATTTCTCTAAAGCTAAAAATTACTCCTTGGTACAGTTAAATTTATTATTGCATGTAAATTTTGGGACATCTTTTTTTATTTTAATCAAATCTAACTCACATTTTTTAATAAACAAATTCACCACAGGATTAAGCACTGGACAATACTCCGATATAGGACTAAATCTACTCATATTGTGTTCATTTTCTTTACCATCCCCAAACATACTCCAGCCCTATGTACAATTTTTAGATCATACCCTTGTAAAGCAAGACTCCATCTTAGTAATCTGTCATTGTCTTTTCCCATCTGTGTTAGCCAAACCAGGGGGTTGTGGTCAGTCTGCACCACAAAATGCTGCCCATACAAGTATGGTTCTAGCTTCTTTAGGGCCCACACTATGGCAAGACACTCTTTTTCCACCATGGAGTACGCTTACTCCCTGGGAAGCAGCTTCCTGCTCAGGTACACTACTGGGTGATCAGTTCCTTGGCTGGATGTCTGGCTCAGTACTGCCCCAATACCCATGTCTGAGGCATCCATCTGAACTATAAAGGTTCTGCTATAGTCAGGACTTGACAAAACAGGAGCACTGCCCAGAGCACAGTGCCTCCTTTAGTCTGGTAAAGGCTTCCTCACAGGCTGGGCCCCAGATAATTTTCTTTGGCATCTTTTTCTTTGTCAGGTCAGATAGGGGAGCAGCCAGGGCATGTAACTGGGCACAGATTTTCTGTAGTACCCTGCTGTCCCTAGTAAGCTCCTGACCTGCTTCTGGGTTTCCAGTCTGGGCCATGCCTGGATCACCTCTATCTTTATTTGGTTAGGATGAAGCTGTCCCCAGCCTACCACATGTCTGAGGTATGCCACTTCTCCCATGGCCACTGGGCACTTCTCAGCTTTGACAGTGAGCCCGGCCCTCTGTATCCTGCCCAGCACTTCCCTAAGGTGGGATAGGTGTTCCTCCCAGCTGGTACTAAAGATGGCAATGTCATCCAAGTATGCCATGGCATACTCCTCAGCACAATTTAACACCTGGTTCACCAACCTTTGGAAAGTGGCCGAGGCGTCCTTCATTCCAAAAGGCATTACTTTAAACTCAAATAAGCCTATTGGAGTGATGAAGGCTGACCGCTCCCTCGCTCTGTCTGTCAATTCTACTTGCCAATACCCCTTCATCAGGTCAGTGGTCATAGGGTAGGTTGCCCCATCCAACTTGTCCAGGAGTTCGTCTGTCCGGGGCATCAGGTGGGCGTCAGACTTTGTGACTGCATTCAGTCCACGACAGTCCACACAGAAGTGAGTTGAGCCATCTGGCTTAGGTACAAGGACTACGGGTGAGGCCCAGGGGCTGTGGGATCTCTGGATTACCCCTAAATCCAGCATCTCCTTCACTTCCCTCCTAATGTCCTTTTGGACAGCCTCTGACACCTGATACGCTGTCCACCGTATGGGTGTTTGTGTCCCTGTCTCCACATCGTGTGTTGCTAAGGGGGTTAGTCCAGGCTTGGTGTTAAACAAGGGGGCAAAGTCTGCTAAAACCTCTCTTACTTTCTGGACCTGGTCCAGGGCCAATTGGGGAGACAATTTTACTGCCTCCACAGAGGACTCCCGCTTACTCTCTTCCAGCAAGTCCAGAAGGAGGTCTCCTTTGTCTGTCCCCTCCCCATGACTACACACTGCAAATGCCATGTCAGCCCTATTTGCATATGGCTTCATCATGTTGACATGGTACATCCTTTCAGTCTGTCTTCAGTCAGGTAACTCCACAATGTAGTTCACGTCATTTACCTTTCTAACCACTTTGTACGGTCCTGCCCACTCAGCTTGCAGCTTGTCTTTCCAGACCGGAAAAAGGACTATGACTTTCTGACCCACCATGTATGAGTGAGCTCTGGCTCTGCGGTCATACCACACTTTTTGTTTCTGTTGTGCAGCTGCCAGGTTGCTCTGGGTTGTCCCCATAAGCTTCTTCAGCTTTCCCCTAAACCTAAGGACAAAATCCACAATGGGAGTTCCCTGGGTAGCATGCTTGCCTTCCCAGTCCTCCCAGATCAAGTCTAGGTGCCCATGTACCCAGCGTCCATATAAGAGTTTGAAGGGGGGAAATCCTGTTGAGTCTTGGGGCACCTCCCTGTATGCAAACAACAGGTGGGGAAGGTATTTCTCCCAGTCCCTCCCACGCTGTTCAGCAAATGCCCGGAGCATTGACTTTAGGGTACCATTGAATCATTCCACAAGCCCATTGGCTTGTGGGTGATACGGTGTCGTGCATCTCTGCACCACCCCACACATCTCCCATAAACATTTCATCAGGTCCAACATGAAGAAACCCCCTCAATTGGTGATTACCTCCTGTGGAAACCCAACACGGGAGAAAATCCCAAGTAAGGCATCTGCCACTTTGTCTGTCCTCAGTGAGGATAGGGCGACTGCTTCTGGGTAGTGGGTGGCATAATCCACCACAGTCAGGATGAATCTCTTCCCTGAGGAGCTGGGGGTATTTAAAGGCCCCACAATATCTGTTCCCACCCTCTAGAATGTCTCCTCCACTATGGGCAAGGGGATCAGGGTGGCTTGGGTTTTCTTGCCCACCTTCCCTATTTCTTGGCACCGGTGACAAAACCTGCAATATTCCTTCACCTGCTGGGTGAAGTTAGGCCAGTAGAAATTCCTGGCTAACTGCTGCATAGTGCATGCGATTCCCAGATGACCAGACAAGGGAATATCATGTGCAATTTTGAGCAACTGCTCACGAAACCCCTGGGGAACAACAAGCTGCCTCCCTAACATCCCTCCCTCTGTCTGTACTGCTTGAGTATACATAAGTCCATTTTCCCAATAAACCTTATGTCAGCCATCACCTTCCTGTGCTCTGTCAGAGTCTGCCCAAGCCCTCAGCTTCTCTAAACTAGGGTTACCCCTCTGAGCAGCTGCAAATCCCTCACACATTCCCAAGGCAAGGGACAGGTCCCCATCAGTCGCTAAACTAGGGTCCCTAGCACTAGCATCAGGGCACTCAGGATCACTGTCTGTCCCAACCCTCAGACAATGGGTCACCCCTCCCTCTTTGGAGTAACCTTCCATAGCTGTGTGGTCACTTGCTACTGGGGAAATTTCTGCCCCCTTTTTATCAGTCTCCATATCAGGATACACAGGCTGGGAAACCAGCCTCTCAGTTGTTTCCACAATGGTCTCCATGGGGTTCAGGGAACCACAATTTTCCCTTGCCACTTGGCTGCAGATAACTGCACATACCATCCCCTGTTGGAGATTGTTACCCAGGATCACATCCACTGCTAATGTTTTGGCTACAACCACCTGTTGCACAGTTCCCCGTTTCACTCCAGTCCAGGAGAACAATGGCCAGTGGCAATGTTTTCTCTTCACCAGTGAACCCTCAGACAATAACATATGTATTGGGTATAAGCTGACCAGGCTGTACTAGATCCCTCTTTACCAATGTCAGGGATGCCCCTGTGTCCTTTAACTCCTGTGTCTGTACACCATTCACCATGACTGGGTGCATGTATTCCCTCATGTTCACTGGCATGCTCCAGGGACACACAAACAACCCACTTCTTTTCTAGCACCCAGTTGTGTATTATGGCTTGCCTTTTTGGGACACTGTCTTGTAATATGCCCAATTTCTTTACAAAACCAACATTCATTTCTTCTCTCAGAGAAATATTTTCTCTGAAACCTGGGACTAACTGGTTTTGGTGGAGGCAGTGAGGATTTTAGCTGCCCTGAAGGCACACTTTTCCCTTTCTGTGCTGCCACGCCCACCCCATTCGCTCTCAGAGCAGGTCTACTCTTGGCTTAGCAGTCTGAGAGTTCATCAGCCTCTTGCACTGTTTTGTAATCTCGGTCGTCTAGCCAGGTTTTTAGCTCTGCTGGGCAAGCCCGATAAAACTGTTCTAATAAAATCACATTTTCAACTTTAGCAACAGAGTCTGCCTCCATTCCTTCCCACCAACGTTTTAAAAACTGACGTTGTTTCGTGGCTAGCTCCTCGTAGCTTATATCATGGCTTCTTCTAAGCTACAGATTTAGCTCTGTATGATTCAGCAGTTAATTCAAACTTTTTAACAGTGCAGCTTTTAGCTTGCTGTAATCATTACTGTCTTCATTGTCAATTTGTTAATGCATCCCAAGCTTTCCCGGTAAGTAGCGGGGATAGCTGGAAGCTCCAGGACTCTCTAGGAATACAAACTTTTTCAAAAGAATTTAAAAAGGCATCCATGTCCTCCCCCTCTTTAAACTCGGCTATTAATTTGGAGTTCAATTTGTAACCCAGTCCTGTAGTCCCAGTTAAACCCAAGCCACTTACCTGCTCTGGTGTTGTTGGTTGGAGTTGTATCTTCTCCAGTTCATGTTGCCTCAGGTGCTCCTGCTCCTCATGGTCTGTGTCTCGGTGTTTTCATTCTCTCTTCTCCTCTGCAGCTCACTGGCACTCATGCTCCTCATGGTCTGCCTCTGTCTGTTGTCGGTCTGCCTCTTGACCCGCCTCTCTCTTTTCTCGCTCTGCCTTTCGGGCTGCTTCTCGTCCCTCTCGATCTGCCTCCAGTTCCATCCTGCACAATTCAATTTGTAGCCTGAGTACTTCTGGATCCAGGATACTGGTGACCTTTCCCTGCTGCTGTGGCCCTTCACTGACAGTGGCCCTTTTGCCCTCCTCATTGGTTCTGGACATTGGATTGGCAGCGAGCCCTGCCACACTCAAAGTTTGGTCCTTTCCGGTCATGGTCTGTGACTTGCTGCTCTGGGTATCTGCTATCATCAGGGCCTCAATGAGGTTCTGCTTTTTGTCTGTCACCTCGAACGGGACTCCCCAATCCCCACACAACTGCTTCAAGTAATCTACAGTGTGCCTGCTATAGTCGGAAGCCATCTTCTTCTTCCCTGACTATGGCTACTCTGACTTGCAAGTACTTTAGAAAAAAAAATAAAACGGGTAGGAACTGGACTGTACGCCAAGTGATATAGTTTTGTTTCCTTTTTAAAATAAAACTCTGTCTTTTTTCTTTCTTTGCAAGAGAGCTTATGGTCTCAGCTGATACAGAACATTACAAGCTTGTGATACCAAAATGATGTCACCGCTGCCAACCAATCTATCACAAACCCACTAAGCAGGTCAGGCCCTCTACTCCCAAAGTGCCAACCTCTGAACGTAGTCTTGTAAACAGTTTAACAGAAACAAGGTAACCCTCTTGTCTGTTTTGTGAGTTCAGATCAACCATTGGTCTCAAGTCTTAGAGGGATTCAAACTGTGAACCTCTTGCTAGTGTACCCAATGCACAGGCTTAGATATTTCTGTCTTCAGGGAGCCAGATATCTTTGCCTACAGGCACTTAACCAGGTATACAGAGATGTACCCTTAAAAATGTTAATAAAACCTCAGATTTAAAACGTTTCTCTTTCCAGTTTGGTACCACCATTCAAGCTTATGTCTATTGTCTGCTTTAACCATATACTTTTCTTACAACTAAAGGAAATCAAAGACAGACCAAATATGCTCTAAAAAAAGAGTTTTTACTAAAAATAGATAAAAATATGTGAAACACCAAAATACAGAACTGTTATATCACAAGACATACACATCTTTTAAAAGAATAAGGTTTAAACAGTGCAAATTCCTACTTCAGTACTTAGTCTCTAAATACCTGTTTACAAGTGCTCCAAAGATGTGTTCTTGGTCAGAGTCTAGGTAAGTGTGTGTCTCTGTAAAACAGAATTATTCCTTAAAGTAAACTGTCTTTTCCAACCCCTTTTGTCTGAGGTTATCTAGCTCTTCCTCTGTCAGATTATATATACAAAAAATATATATCTTATACAAAAACAGGATGTCTTTTCAAAGGATTACATTTTGCAATCCTCAGCATGACTCATGTCCTTCAAATGACACTTCTTTTGATCTCATAATAAGCTTCTCCCTTCCAGGACATGAAAGCATCTTTATGATTTTCGCACTCCTGTGTCATAAGCTGGGTTTTCCCTCCAATGTCATAAACCTTTTTTTATGATTTCTCTCTTAACAAAATTAACTTAATAAACAAGTTTGTAATTAACATAGAAAAACAGGAGTTCCTTGATTAAAGCTTTCCATGTAACACAATGTCTCTAAAACTGTGTGTGTGATCTCACATGCTGTTTTCAGCAGTTTCCCAGGGCTTGCATCTTTCAGCTGAAACCTGGGGGATGAGTGAGGTCACTCCCAGAGCATCAGATTTTCAGCAGAGACATTCAGTAATACATTTTATATTTAAAAAAAATGATACAGCACTCAGAACTGGCTGTCTACATCACAACCAGTTTATATAAATCATTCAAATTCTGCATATATTATTTAATTAATGGTCTACTGTAACAAATTATAAAGTGATGCTCCATTTCTGCTGCTTGGTACTGGTGCAAAACCTGAAAGAGACTGAGAAACAGCAACAGGAGTGCAGACATAACTACTTTAAATAGTGACCACTTACATACACACACACACACACACACACACACACACACACATACATGCATACACGCACACACACACATATACACACACACACACATATGCACACAGCTGGATAAAGTATTAATGTTTAGGAAGCTTATTAATTATACTGTAAATACCCTAAGACTCACAGCATGACTCCTCCGGCTGCCATGCTCTCTTCTGTGGTTAATTTGAAACAAAAAGACAATGTAATAAGACACTAGCCTCCAGCAGGGGCTATTGCTTTTTCACTTTTTAATGTTTCACTGATGCCATGCATCTTACCTGTCTGTACGCTGTACTGCTCTGTGATATTTGCTGGACTGCTATGTATTATGTGACCCCGCTCTCATCTCCAGAATGTTGATGGATAGCCTTGCTTCTGTCATGGTCCAATGGCCCTGTGCCGATAGGGATCCCAAGCATGCTCCCATCCCAGGAGACTTGTGTCTGTTTTGGTGGAAACATTGTATTTGGCCTCCAACGGAACTTCTCATGTGAGGGAGTGGCTCGGTCCACCAGACTAGTGAGTTTTGGATTGGTTCTGGTAGGGGTATCCTGACCCTCAGGTTGCACTCGTTTGGGGAACCCTGGGTCAGCATATAGTTCTGTAGGGTGCATGTGCCATCGGGCCCATGGAACCAGGTTGATGCATGGTGCCATGCAGCCTAACATCTGGGCTATTTGCCCTATGGTTGGAAGGTTGTTGGCCTTCAGTTGGTAGGCTAGGGCCATCACCATTTCGACCCTCTTCTGGGATGGTCTGGCCCACCTCTGGGATGTGTTCATCTCTGCTCCCAGGTGCTTCAGCTGCTGAGTGGGCTTCAGGTGACCCTTTTCTTGATTCACCAACCAGCCGTGTTCCTCAAGGGCTTATAGAACCATTCAGGTGACCAGTAGTGAGTGTTCCTTGGACCGAGCTCGGATCAGCCAGTCATCCAGGTACGGAATTAGGTCCACACCCTGTTCTCTTAGTCTGGCGACAAGAACAATGGATACTTTAGTGAACACACTTGAGCTGAGGTAAGACTGAAGGGCAGTGCCTGGTACTGAAAATGTTGCCCTAGAATATGGAAGCATAGGTATTGCCTGTGACTTGGTCTGATGGGGACATGTAGATACGCGTCCTTCAGGTCTATCAAGATCAGGTAGTCACCTGCTCATATGCTGGGGAGAGTAGACCTCAACGTCTCCATCTTGAACCTCAGGGTGACCACGTAACGGTTGAGGTGTTTGAGATCTAGGATGGGGAGGAGTTCCCCAGTCTTTCTGGGCATGAGGAAGAAAATGGAGTACACTCACTGTTCTTGCTCATGCAGTGGAACCTGTTGGATCACCTTGTTCTGCATCAAGTCCAACAAGAGCTTTTGAACCTGATGGGTGGACACTTTTTTTTTCTTTGAGATGGGAGAGCTTACGAATTTGTGTGGTATCTGACAGTGGGACAATTCTATTGCATACCCCCGCGACACTACTTCTAGTTCCCATTTGTCTGAGGTTGTACCCTGCCACACGTGTTGAAACAGCATTAGTCTTTTGCCCACTGGCGGGCATGAGCTCTGCACCTGAGTGGGTGGTAGAGAGAACCGGTAGTCATTGTTTATTTATTCCCCCTTCCTCTGCCTCCAAACCTGGAGCCTCAGCCTTGAAAGGAGGAAGTCTGGTAACTGGAGTTAAAGGAGCTATGTGCTCCTCCTTGAGATCCTCTACCACAAAAGGAATTGTTCTGATAGTAATTGTCTCTATGTGGCTGTTGTGACTGGTTGCCCCTTCGAAATCTCCATCTGTTTGATAGGAGGTAGGAGGGTCTGCTCTTATTCTTGAGGAGATCCTTCCCTTCCTCCTTTTGCTCTAGGTATTCTTGTAGACCTTCCCCAGAAATGTGTTTGCCCTTCATGGGCAGATTCTGTAGTAGAGCCTTGGATTCATCTGCTTTCCACAGCTTGAGCCACAAAGCTCCCCTGGCACGGTTTGTGACAGCCGTAGCCCTGGCATTCAGTTTTAGGGTGTCTACCGCCATGTCTGCCAAATATTTTGTGGTGTCAAGTGTGCAGTGGTTGTGGAGGCTTATTTCAAAGAACTTTTTGAGCATGTCCTCCACCTTCTTATTTGTCGGCTCCTTTAGTGAAATGGTACCACAGGGTAGAACCGTCTTCCTGCAGACTGCTGCCACCTTGGGGTCGATAGTGGGGGCAGTGCACCAGGCACTGGCAAACTGGAAATGCCTCTTTTGTGGTCTTTCTCTGCTGAATCGTGGGGTCAAGCTTTGATTCAGACTGACTTTCTTCCAGCTCAAACCCCGTGGTGGACTTGATTATCCTCAAGAGGCCTGGGATCAAGTCAAAAGGACACAACTTGGATGTGAGGGACGGTACTGACTGTGTTTCCATCTCTTCATCATCAGATGGGACACCCTCCGCATCATAGGGAGGGTCTATGTCGCCCGAGTCATCTCCTAAGTCTGGCTGTGGGGTGCTTCGGGATGGCTTAATTGGGTTCTGGTGGGTCCCCGATGTACCACTTGAATGCTCTGGCTTTTGCTGTGGCTTCGGGGTCGGTGGAATCTTAGGCTGGGTCATGGCCTCCAGCCTCTCCATGATTTTTAACATAAAGTTCTGTTGGCTCTCCATCATGGCCACCGTTGCTTGCTGATTCTGTAAGAAGATGGTCCCCGGGTCCATCCAGTTAGCCCCACTGGGCCCTGGAATGTCCAATCCCATCTCTTGTGATTACTCCAGAGATATATCATCCTCATCATGGAGGCATGCGGGGCATTGAGGTCCCGGTTATGGGGCATCAGATTGGTGCTACAGGTAGTGCATTTCCTTGCCCTCACCATCTATGGAGAGGGATGACAAAAAAGGTGAAAGGATCGTTAGGACCACAGAAGTGGTGGGCTTCCAGGGAAGACTGGATGCACCCATAAACGAGGCAGGTACTTTCTCTGCCGATAACACTAGAAGTACTCTATGAGGCAGGCGAGTCCCCCCAAGGGTGAATTTGCTGTGCTGCATAAGTCCCCCTCAAGTGAGTGACTGCATCGCTCTGGGCCTAAGGGAAAGGCTAGTAGCCTGTGGAGGCCCCTTGCAAAATGGTGACCCGGTTTGACAAAATGGTGGCCTTGATTTCAAAACGGTGGACAAGAAGGCCCCGACTAGAGGTGAAGGTGTAATCCCTCCTGATGCTGACAGGGCCGCTGTAGAGAGGTGCCCTGAGGTGCAGAAATGTGAGCCAGAAAGATAGGTAGGCCACTGGGGAAGGGGCCTGGACCTGCTGGACTGAGGGCTCAATTAGGCCAGCCACTGAGAGAGGGGCCTGGGCCTATTCTCGGATCCCCCTGGCATCAGGGCAGATCTGCTTTTCTTGTGGCCATGGCACCTCGTGGTTTCCACTTGGGAGGGGATCCCACTAAGGGCCGTGACAAGAGTCACCTTTATTCCCTAGTAGAACTCTGTTGAAGCACCTCTGATCTTGAGGGAAGCAAGAAGAAACTCCCCCCCCCAACGCTGCAGTCCACGGATTACGGAAGACCGCGGGTGTCTGAACCCCAGAGGTATTCTCCCTCATTCATATTCTCTCTTTTGGAAAAAACATGAAAAGACCACCTTTTATTCTCTCTCTCTCTCCTTCTCCGCTGGCTGATATCTGAAACTGGAGCTGCACCCGATGCTGCTGGGCAGAATGCGGTAGTCAGGAGACCGAGAGGGAGAGGAGCGAGAGAAGAAAGAATAGAGGGGAGGCGAGGCCAGGCTGATCCTTAGATGCAACACGTCAGTGGCCTGGGTGAACATGGCCACATCGCGCAGCTCGCATGGATCTGTATGCAAATGTACCACCATGAAAGGCGGCGACCAGCCGAGACAGGGAAGGATTCCTGCTGCTTCTGTCTCATTCAGGCTGCGAGAGAGGGGAGTGAGGAAGGGGGGGGGTAACGACAGGCCACGCCGAGCTTGGCTAGCCTAGAATTGGGGTGGGGACTAGGCGAAGGTGCGCTTCACGAGTGCTGCCCATGGTGAGCTAGGCAGATGCAGCAGAGGGGAACAGTGAAAGTCTGAGTCAACTAAGCCCAAAAAAAGGTCTCTCACACCACAACAGCAACATAAGTCAAACGGCAGGATGCATTAAACAATTCTAGCTAAATAATACCAACCAAACGGCAGGATGCAATAAAGAAATCTAGAAGCCATTTGTTCCAACCTCATAACCTAGTGTCCCAAATGCTGGAGACACCAAGCAACAAACACGAAGCCTAGGCTGGTCCTGAAAGACCAGCCCTCTGCCATTGCACTGCATCACAAAGAAATACTCTACCTAATTTCTTTTGTTTGAAACTTCATACAGTGTAAGCTGATAACAAAGGTTGTCTTAGGCAGGCTCAGATGCTATGTGAATTAGCACTATATTTTTATTTTTCTTTCCTGTGGAAAACACAGGCCTACCTTTTCCTGGCTCAATTACAGGGGATCCTGGAGTGCTTGTAGCCTGATCAGATGCACGATTTGAACTGGAGAGCAGGGTCTTCTGGGACCAGGGGTCTAGAAATTTTATCCTAGGTCATGTGCATCACTAGCCTGTCATGTGGGCTAAAACCCATGATGTAAGGTCTGGAGTCCCATGGATGGTCAACCAATCACAAACACCAGTTTAAGCCCCAAAACACAAAATACAGGGTAGGTAGTAACAGAGCTAAGCTGTTTACATGGTATTAACACAGTCAAGCTGTGGGCTTAGGTTTAGGTGTAGCAAAACAGCAGTCGAGCTGTATGTTTTATCAGTGCTGTCCGCCAGTGAGCCTTGGTGCCAAATTTAAACCAAGGGCATTCTGAGGAATGCAGCTGCTCCTGGTACCTGCTGTGCCTTGCTACCACTTTTGTGAAGAGGAATCACATCTGCCCTCCTCCAGTCCTCAGGTACCACACCATCCTCCCATGATTTGTTCAAAAAGGTAGTCAGTGTTGCCACTAGGTCTCCTCTTAGTTCATTTAGAATTCTCAGGTGAATCCCCTTCAGAACCCGTTGCTTTGTCCACCTTGAGTTTTAAGAGTTCTTTCAGGGCCTTTTCTTCTGTGAATGGACTTGTGTACATCCGTGAGTAAAGCGATTTTGGTGCGGCAGTTTAACTTTCAATTTTTTTCATCTTGAGGGAGTTTTTGCTGTACTGTTCGCTGGTGACTTGAAGGGTGAGGCCTTCGGTTGCCTGCTGGGTGGTTGCTATCCCTTCTAGGCTTGGGCCCGGGGCAGGAACATCCGCTGTTCAACCGCCGAGGAGTCGGCAAGGGAGCTTGGTGTTGTTCTATGTTGCCTGAGGGGGGTTTAGCCTGAAGGCTGAGGTATCAGGTAGCTGTAGCTTCTGGCCTCGGGCCTGGGGGGGGGGCAGTGGGCCTTCCAGTAGAGCGGCTAGAGATTTCTGAGCCTTACTGAATGCTTCTAAGCCTCACTGAGTTCCCCCACATTCGTAGTTGGAGCTGCTTTGACTGTGGACTCTGGGTTCGGTTTCTGCCCAGCCAGGGATTTAATTTTATTGGATTTGCTGCCTTCCCTGCCCCGCTCCCATTGAGGTATTATTCTGCTATGTGCCTATGTATTCCATTTTGTCCTGTTTCTTCAAGTGCAATAGTCTCTGGAGGGTGGTGAGAGTACCCTATTTTATGACTTTTTCAAATTCTTACTGTTGACTTCTTCCTTTATACTGTGTGAGAGACAGGAACTGGAACTGAAGTCCTCTGATTTACCCGGACTGGTGTGAGCTCTCCGGGCATTACTTGTATTGCATTTTTTATGGTTGCTCTTCTGACCTTCGCCAGCTCTGTTGATCTCCATGACCTCAGGATTGGTTCTGTTTTCGTTTTTTTTATTTGGGGTTTCTTTTTTATCATTTGGTATTGGGGGGTTTGTTTTGTATGGTGGTTTAGTGTTGGGTTTTCTGGCTAGATAGGATGTACTGGCACTTGGCTCTCCCAGTCAGGCGATAATCTTCCTCCAAGCTCCGGGGCCTTCTGCACTTTAACTGCTCCCCCACTTCTGGCTGTGGTTTATGGGCAGTGTAGGACTCTTTGTATTGTGAATAAAAGAAGAAGGAGAGCCAGGGGCTCCGAACCTTGGGGGAAGAGTGAGCGGGGGGCCGAATTGGGGTTGTTAAGTCCAGGAGACGCCCTGGGGAAAAATGTGTTCCAGATCGTGATCAATCTTATCTGGTTCCCATACCCAAGAGCTCCTGTATTTCAGGAGCGGTAGCCCGGATGGTTCTGGAACCTCGTCCACCTCGAGTGGTGTTGTGCAATGCCAGGTCTATAAAGAGCAAGATGACTATTATAGCTGACCTTGTTGGAACAGCTGACCTGGTATGCATCACTGAGACCTGGCTGGATGAAAATGCTGGCCCAATTTTGGAGGCGGCTATTCCAGCCTGGTTCTTGGTGATACGCTGCTCGAGATTGGATCGCAGGGGCTGGGCCATAGTTATCTGTTTTAAAACAGAATTGGGCCTTGCAAAGGTTCCAGTTGAGGGTCCCAGATCATTTGTGTGTACTGCAGCTGCAGGTGTGGGATGCAGGCTCATTCTCATCTACCGTCCACCCGGGGGGTGAGAGTACTTTCCTGCAGGGAGTCACGGACTTCATCACCGACATGCTGTTGGAGTCGACCAGGTTGATGGTGCTGGGCAACTTCAATGTCTGGGTCGATGATGAACTCTCACAATTTGGCCAGGTCTTCCTTCAGCTTATGAATATGCTGGGCTTCACATAGGTAGTTACCTCTGCAACGCATGTTTACGGTCACTCTCTTGATCTGGTTTTCCTCCTGGGAATGGAAGCCACTGATCTGGTGGTGGAACCAGTCAGATGGGCTAACCATTCCACTGTAAGATTCAATTTCTGAGCTCCCCCTTATAGGCCTGCCCCTGTGGAGATGGTTAGATACCGCCCTTTGAGGGATGTTACTCCCACTGGCCTTTTGGTGGTACTTGACCTATCGGGATGTACAAATATCAGAGAGGGTCCAGAGCACCTAGTCCAGGCCTATAATATGGCTGTGGAGGATGCTCTGGATTTTGTCACTCCTGTCCGCGTTTGCCCCCTCACTCTCCTCCCTCAGTCACTGTGGTTTGATGGGTCCTTGAGGGAGTTGAGGCATGTGGAGTGAAGGCTAGAACGTTGCTGGCGGAGATCTGCCCTTGATGCCGACTGCCTAAGATTGATGGAACATTATCAAGTCTCTCAATCAGCAAACTCCCATAAGAAGGCAGGTTCCTGTCCAGGGAGATTGCTGTGGCTCAGAATCGACTGGCTCAGCTTTTCTGAACCATGGACAGACTGTGCAGTCTAACCTGTCTTCAGGTTCGGAAGGCATTTTTACAAGAGAAGTGTGATGAGTTTGCCCAATTCTTTGCCAATAAGGTGGCCAACATCAGAGCTGAGATTCATTCAGCATGTTCTATGGGGGTTTATGGTGGCCGCTATATGGTCACTACACCTCGGCCCTCCTGGGAACACTTTGACCGGCCAGCAATCAATGATGTCGTGCGGATTGCCCAAAGTATGAGGCCTACTTCCTGTAGTCTTGACCTGGGTCCTACACATCTCATTTTAGGGTGTGTAGATGTCATCGGCCCTGTCCTGCCAGAAATAGTCTGGTGTTCCTTAAAGTCAGGTGAGTTTCTGAACTACCTAAAGGAGGCAGTAGTTACACTGCTCCTTAAAAAAATCTTCTCTGGACCCAGACTGCTCTGCCAACTACAGGCCAATCTCTAACTTTCCCTTTCGTGGGAAGTTGATAGAGAAAGTAGTTGCTCTTCAGTTGGACAACCATTTGACCATGCACAACATCTATAATTCCCTCCAGTCTGGTTTTCGGAACATGCATAGTACGGAGACCGCTCTGGTTCATCTGCCCAGTGATCTCCTGGTTGTTGAGATCAGAAGTGTCATTCAATCTTAGTCCTTCTTGATCTCTCTTCAGCCTTTGACACTGTGGACTATGGGGGGTTGCTTGAGTGCCTGAGAGAGAGATCTGTGGCCCATTAGGTACAGTTCTCAGCTAGTTTAGATCTTTTCTCACTAGTAGAACTCAGAGAGTGGTGTCGGGGATTTATTCCTCGGCCTCATTCTCTCTGCCATGTGGGGTTCTTCAGGGCTCTGTGCTGTCCCCTATGTTGTTCACAGTGTATTTGCTGCCAATGGGAGACATTGTAAGATGGTATTGGCTGTGGTTTCAGTGTTATGCAGATGATACCCAGCTCTACCTGTCGTTTGCCCCCGACCAGGATAGTGTGGTCTCTGTCTTTAATAGCTGCCTCGTAGAGCTCCAAGACTGGATGCGCGCTAGCTGGCTAAGGTTGAACCCTGGAAAGAGTGAGGTGTTGGTGGTGGAACCAGGTCGCGGAATAGAGAGGACAGGAGCGTGGTCTGCCTCTGGGCTTTGGCTCACAGGTAGCCAGCTCCTGCCCTCTGTTTGGGTACAGAATATGGGCATGATGTTTGACGAAGAGCTGACACTTCATTTGCAGGTGTCAGCTGTAGTCAAATCCTCTTTTTACCATCTGAGGAATATCGCCCGGATTAAGCACCTTGTTCCGTCCCGTGATCTTCCAACATCGATCCAAGCCTTTGTGACCTCTCGCCTTGACCACTGTAACTCCCTATACCTAGGGCTTCCAGGGGTTGATATCCACCTCTTGCAGCTGGTGCAGAACACTGCAGCCAGGTTACTAGTCGGGGGTTTCCCGGACCAGTCATATTTCTCCTGTGCTGCGTGAACTGCACTGGCTGCCAATTCAGTGGTGGACCACTTTTAAGGTCAGTTTACTGACCTTTAAGGCCCTTCACCATCAGAGTCCTTGCTACCTGCAAGAGTGCCTGATCCCTTACTGCCCCCTATGACCCCTCCGCTCAACCGACGAGGGATTGCTAGAGGTTCCCAGGGTTCGATTAAGGACATCTGGTGCAAAAGCTTTTAGTTATGCAGCTCCGACCCTGTGGAAATCTCTACCTCATCGGATTAGAGAGTGCCTGACCCTAGAGAGCTTCAAGACAGCATTAAAAACTTATTTATTTAACCTTACTTTTGGTGATTAGTATTTTATGATTCACTGTTGTATTTTATTGTTTTATCTATGTTTTAATTCTGTACAGTGCTTTGATACATGTTGAATTGCGCTTTATAAATAAATGTTATTATTATTGTATAGACGCCCCTGTCTGGAATGCTTCTATTGTTTGGATTAGGTACCTCCTACTCTTCTTTTGTAAATATTGAGCAAAAGTATTTGTTCAGTATCTCTGCCTTTTAACTGTCACCCTCTACCCACCTCCCCTCCCCTTTATTAAGCCTCACTATTCCTCCCCTGGTCTTCCTTCGCTCCCTGATGTACCTATAAAAGGTTTTATCCCCCTTCTTAACTGAGTTGGCTATTTTTTTCTCGGGTTGGGCCTTCTCTATTCTGACTGCCTTCCCTGCTATCCTTCTGCTTTAACTGATACAGTTCTTTGTCCTGCTCCTTTTGTGATTCCTTATACTTCCTGAGTGCTATCTTTTTCTCCCTAACCTTCCCCGCCACTTCTTTTGAGAACCATAGTGTTTTTTTGCTTTATTTTTGATTTGTTTATTTACTTCACACAAAGGCTTGCTGCCTCTGTGATGGCAGTTTTTGATGCTTCCCCATTGTTTTCCCACTCCTTCTTCCTGCCCATTTGCTAGTACATTCCTTAGGCATGCACCCATTTTGCCAAAGTCTGTCCTTCTAAAGTTCAGTACCTTCACTTTTGTATTGCTTGACTCTATGGCTGTGTTTATCGTGAACCACACTGTTCAGTGATCGCTTGTTCCCAGATGGCTACCCACTTCTAAATCTGTGATCCTCTCTCATCCCCATTTGAGAGTACCAGGTCTAAGATTACTCCCTCCTGAGTGGGATCCAACACTAACTGCCTGAGGCATGCCCCCTGCAGGGCATCAAGAATGACCCCGCTCTTGGATGTGGCTGCAGCAAGTGTGCTCCAGTTAACATCTGGCATATTTAGGTCCCCCATCAAGAATATCTCCCCTTTTTCTGCCATTCTAAGGATGTCTTCTATCATGTCCTTGTCCATTTCCTCCCCCAGAGACGGAGGTCTGTAAATATCCCCTGTGCGGATTGTGACGCCATTGGCTGCCAACACTGGCTACCTGCTGCACCTGAGGCCTGCAACTTTAAAACTGGGTACTGAGGTACTGGACTTTAGGGAAATGGACTGGAATCTGTGGGTTTGGGTTTGGGTAACACCTGCAGCAGTTAGCTAGATAGATAGATAAACACTGTAGATAGATAGATAGATAGATAGATAGATAGATAGATAGATAGATAGATAGATACTGTCGATAGATAGATAGATAGATAGCTAGATAGATAGATAGATAGATAGATAGATAGATAGATAGATAGATAGATAGATAGATAGACAGAGACTGGCAGCTGCACTGTTTGAATTCTGGGGATTGAATCAGAAGGGGAAATGTGAATTGGGGAAATACAAAATGAAAATGCTTGAACTGTATTCCACTTACCCCCATTCCTAACCCTCCCCCATAAATGAACCACAGAGTTATTGTTTTGCAGCAGAAAATGAATCCAGAGCCTGAGTTTAGCTAGCCTTTCGATTGTCTGAAATGGAAAAAAGTAAAATTGTGTAATGGAATGTGGGGAGGTTCGAACTTGGTAAGTCCATGCCTGGGGTAACTGTTGGGGAGATGGGCTGTACTGCAGGTAATGAGACCCACTAAAAATGTGCTCTGGGTGGAGGCGCCACCATTTAATTTTATCTTTTAGGAAAGGACCCCTGTAGGTCAGTTTCTGGAACCCAGGCCCGTAAACCATGATCAGGCCTGCACAGCAGGGGTAGGGGCAGTGGCCTTCCCTGGATAGCACTGAAGAGGGGGTTACATCAGTAATTAAAACAAATGTGTTGAAGTGTTTTAAGTCTAATAGTATTACAAAGTATCCATACAATCTTTGACAGGTAGACACCACAGAAATAAAGTTGTCAATCAATCACTCTTCTGTATGGTCTTTGAAAACATGACTACATCTTACCTTGTGGTCCTCGTTCTCCCTTTGGTCCAGATGGGCCTTCTTTTCCTGGAGGACCCTGAACACCACCTGCTGGACCTGAGTGAGAAAATCACATGTTAAGACTCCCAGTAATGGTCACACTTGACCTCCTAATCTTCATCACTGCACTTTCTCGCTCTGGGGAACTAATCATCCTAGGTGACTTCAGTTTAAACTGGTTGTCACCTAAAACTACCAAAACTAAAAATGAAATCGGAGCCCTACACCTCTCCCAACTGATCTCTGAAACCACATGTCCAAACCACAGGACACAACAACACTCCCTACTCGACTGGGCCCTTACCTCCCACCCCCACTGAGTCATCACCTCTGGCACCTTCCCTGACACTCTCAGTGACCACAACCCAGTATTCTTAGTTAGAAAAGTCCACAGACCTAAATCACCACACAAAACAATACTACTACACTCTTTCAAGTCTCTCGACCTTGAACCTCTCCTGAGTAACCTTGCACACTCTGACTGGTCCCCCCTAACCTCCTTCCCCTCGGTTGATAAGGCCCTTGCCTACTTCAAAGAAATATTTCTTGTGAATTGGAATACCTTTGCCCCGCTCAAGTAAACCAGAGTTAGAGGTAATCACTTACTTTGGATTACCCCTGAACTCCTGGCATGCCTCAGGGCTAGAGATTGAGCCTGGAAGTGTCATAAAGTTACTCAGTTTCCTCATGACCTCACGAACTACCACATGCTCCGGCAACGCTTGCTGGGGCTACAAGCTAGTCAAGTCCAAATATTTCAAATCTGCCTTCATCATTAACATAAATTCCCCTTTAAAGTTCTGGAAGGTGGTCCACGCCCTATTTACCCCACATCTCACCTCCCGCCAGCATTTAAAGTAAATAGCTCAATAGTGGCCGACCCACCTGCTGTAGCTGTGGAATTTAACTCCTATTATACTTCCTGTGCCTCCGCATTTCCGAAGTTCTTCTCATCTTACCCCCTTCCCCACCTTCTAATGAAGTGCCCTCCACCATCCCTCTCACCTCCTCTTCTCCTTTGCTTCAGTAACCCCAAATGATACCCTAAGTGCCCTGCTTACCATCAACCCCTCTAAAGGCACCTCCCTTGATGGCCTTGACACAAAACTCCTCTCACTCTCCACCACAGCCATTGCCTATCCCCTTTTAATTATCCTAAATCTCTCATTCTTGACTGCTTCTGTCCCCTCTCCTTGGGAACATGCAGTGGTCCTCCCTGTACCCAAAGGGGGTGACCTCTCATCTCCTGGCAACTATTGCCCTATCTCTCTTCCCTACCCTTGCCAAGCTACAAGAACATGTCCCCTCCCAGCTCACCACTTTTCTATTTGACACCTCCTTTTTCACCCCTTTCCAATCTGGATTCAGGAAAAACCACTCAACCACCACCTCTCTCCTATGGCTCACTGACTTTATCCTAATGGGGATGGACAATGGCCAAATCACCTTTGCCATTTTTGTCAACCTTGCTAAGGCCTTCAACACCATCTCCCACTCCATTCTCATTGACTCACTTCCAGCAGCTGGTCTGTCTCCCTCCGCCACTATCTAGTTCAAGGTCTACCTTACTAGCTGAACCCAATCAGTTAAGATCTCAGATGTCATTTCCCCTCACCTCTCAATTAGCACTGGCATCCCCAGGGCTCTGTACTAGGGCCCCTCCTAGTCTCCATCTTCTTAAATGACCTTCCCTCTGTTTGCTTATGGTAAAATGGTAAAACTTTATTTTTATATGGGAAAGAAACATGCCATTTGGACTTTAACAGTCCAGTTTACAAGACAGTCCTGCACACTATCTAAAGTTCCATAAATTATAAAATACATATACAATAATACACAAATAATGAATTATAATAAAAATATATAAAAATACAGACAGACTAGTGCGAATCTTATATGGATTTCTGCTATCCACATATATGCCGATGATACAGTCCTGTATGCATCTGGCTCCTGTCCTGCTGAGTTTACAACCAGATTGCAGCAAGATTTCAACAAGGTTCAGCTCTGGTTCACCAACGATCAGGGAACACAATGACCATGACTGAGCGCTTTCAAAAATGGCGACTCAATCACGGCACCTGTGCTTAGGGCTACCTGGCAGGATAGCGACCAGATATCTGGGTGGGCGAGATAGGGCAACGGGAAGCGTGCGCACATGTACGTGTGTGCACATACGTAGGGGGAAGAGGAAGGGGTGGGAAGGTATGTGGGACGGGCTGTGGTGGGCAGCTGCTGAGCTGGTTGGCTAGCGTGGTGGGAAGGGGTGTTGGTTGGGGTGTGCAGGGTGCGGGTACGGCATGGCGCATTTTTGTTTTGTGCTGGCAGGTGGCTTTTTTTTTTTTTTTTTTTAGAATTCACCCTCCCACTGATATGCACCCCCCCCGCTGGGGTTCAGAATCCTTAAGTGGGGCGGTGCAGGGGGCACAGCACCCCCACATAAATGTAGATTCTGTTGCCACCTTGCAGTTCTCCACGAGTGTACATCACTGTAATTCCTTTTTGGTGATGTACAGTACGCTTGCCCATGGAGCGATCGCTATTCCGCTATCACCATTATCACATGGAACAAACTTTTCCTCAATGGCAAGAAGACTGTCTCTGTGACCTTTGGCGCAAGACAGAGGCTCTCTAGGCTTCCCTCCCAGCCCACTTTCCACACCCTTGATGGGACTTTACTTGAGGACACATCCTCCTTCAGGTACCTGGGTGTTTGGTTGGACCAACACCTAAACTTCTCTGGACATATTGATGCCATCCAGAAAAAAATGCCCCAAGCTTGGTGCCCCTGTTCAGGAACTATAGTTGCGTCCCTCCTATAACTAGGCGTGGATTTGCTCAGAAGATGATACTGCCCATTTTTGACTGCTGTGATGTAGTCTACAGTGCTGCTCCCAAGTCTTCCCTGGCCAGATTGGTTGCCCTCTTCAATTACTTCTGACTGTTTGCCCTGGTTGCTCCCTCTCGCACCCACCACTGCGATCTTTATCATACCCTATCCTTCCCCTCCCTTACTAATAGGTGACTCTCCCACTGTGCTAAATTCACCTCCAAGCACTGGCTGGGTGAGCTGCCTTCCTACCTCTCCTCCTCATTTATAACACCTCCCACCCTCCCACTCCCTAAGATCAACTGACCCCCGCACCTTGGTAGTGCCCCACAGATCCACCCTTATCAACCAGCCTGGTCACTCTCACCATCTCCCAGGAATTTCGAATTCCCTCCCACCGCAAATCCGTCACTCATCCTCCTCCTACTCCATCAGCACTGCCCTCAATAATTACCTTGCACCTAGCTGTTCCTGCCATGACCTTCCCTAATTCCCTCCTCTAAGCCCAAGACGAACACTACCCCTGTCAGTACCCTCACTCTGTCCCTGATGCACCCCCGCCTCCCCCCCCCCAAATTCCAGCTCATCTTCCCTTTCCCTAATTCCCTCCCCAACTGGCCTCCCTTGCACTCTTGTTGTGTTTCTCTTGCACAGATTGTACCAAGCGTGTTCCCACCCACCTACCCCACCACCCCTCCTCCCCAAAGTCTCCTGCCATCCCTGTCCCCTTGCAGGGTTTCTCTGCACCCGGAAAGGGCTGCTTCTTGGTCTTGGCCTCTCTTCTTTCTCACTCATCTCTCTTCTGGCCTTCCTCAACCCCTATCTAGCTCCCTACATCCTGAAGCATACTCACCCTCACTGCTTAACTAGCTGTCGCTAGTCCATTACCATCAATCTCTACTTTATTACGAGAAAATCTTGAATTTGTGACTAAATTCAAATACCTTGGTATTTGGCTAGACAACAAACTCTCTTTTGTGGAACACACAAAAGAACTGCTGAAAAAACTGAGGCAGAGACTTGGTCTTTTTTTCAGAATTAAATGCCTCTTGACCACAGACGCAAAAAGACAGCTTGTCCAATCTATGTTCCTTTCATTAACTGACTACGCCGACTGCATTTATGGCCATTGCCCTGCCTCATATCTTGCAAAACTGGATGTATTATATCACAGAGCACCAAGATTTATAACTGGCCTCCTGTACTCCACACATCACTGCTCTTTATACGCAGCCATAGGGTGGCCCTCCCTTCAATACAGGCGATATAGAAATGCAGCCCTATGGACGCTCCGAGCCCTTACCAACAAACTCCGACAATACATTGTTGACTGTCTCCCCCTTAGTCCTATTAGGAACTATGCCTTAAGAAGTCGATCGCAGATTTCTTTGAATGTCCCAAGGGCCAACACTCGCTTTGGAAGGGCCGCCATAAGCTATGTCCTGCCTACTCTCTGGAATAGCATACAAAAATCGTTGAGACTCAGCTCATCTGTCAGTCCTGTCTTCTTTAAGACCCTCTATGACAAAACGTTTGCTGAAATCTGTAATTGCTTCTATTGCTCCTAGCAGCTTGACTATTGTTCCTCTCTTCTTCAACACCAGTCCCAGCTGCTTATCCAAATCAGCCCTTGCTACTACTACTCCCCCCTCCTCTGCCCCACTTGCCCTTAGCACCCTCTGCATCACTCTTATTCACCACCCCCCTTCTGCTGCATTTACTTAAGGCTTACACACTGTTATGCGCACCTCCATAGCTTAGGAATGTCCATCCAGGCCTGTAACGTGTTTCTGCTGGACAGGAATACAAATAATCTTTCTTTTTTTCTTCTATGGTTTGTATATGACATCCATACACATCCTGCTCCGGTGGGAACTGTATATATATATTACATTCGGGTTGTGTCATGTATATCTTTCTTGTACATGTGACTTGGAATGTAAATACTCTGCTCCTATCAGTATTGTAAACATGTTGTTCCTTTTGTATTATGTATATTTATATGTAACTGTACAATTTTCCCTGCCGATAGCAGGTCCACCTTGTAAACGAGCTTGCTCAATGGTGATCACCTGGATAAATAAAGATTTGATTGATTGATTGATTAACAGCCTGCTTCCCTCCTACCGTGCTCCTCCTCTGCCTTGTGCAGGCAGAGTTCTCAACATACAGGAGTGATCAGGCCCTGGCAGACCTCTCCCCTCCTCCCTTTTCCTTTCCCCTCCTCCTCCATTGCCTATCCCCTGAAGGAGTTCTCAGCTCCCCTACGGTCTTAGCTCTTGTTAAGCCCTTACCTCTCTTCCCCCTTTTCTATTTAACCTCTCCACTGCCCTCCTATTTCCTCCCCATTTTCGACCTAACGCTTGCCCTGCACCATCCCCTAGCAGGGTTCTCAACATCTGGAACTGGTCAGAATGGGTTAAATCCTCTGTCTCCCCATCCCCCTTCCTTCCACCCCCCCAGTTAGCACCCACTCTTGCCCTAAATTGACCTCTGGCTGGGTTCTTATTATCCATAAAGACATGATTCTTAAATGCCTCACAACCCCCCCCATTTCTTAGCCTTCATTCTGGCTAACCCTAATCTTTTGCACTTCTAGACAAATTTGTACTTCAGTCTTACCCTAGCTAACTTGTACTGTCTGTGTTACTCCCTACTGGCTATCCCTAGATCAACTACTTGAACTCCATTCACCCATAATCAAGCTACTTGTGTCACTTAGAGTATGCCATTAAATGTCATTTTGTGGTGTTGTATTTACCAAGTTCTAAACTGTTATCATTGTTACCTATCTAGTTCGTAATTGTTAGTACCCTACTATTTCATTGCGTCATTACAGTCTACTCACTTTTATTTGAATGTAATCAAATGTAAAATCTTTGTGCTCCAAAACTATGTATTCTATCCTCATGTTCCCCTACCTCCCAGGTTGCACTGGGAGACAAGCAACCTGTTGCTCAGTGTGCCTTTCTGGTGATACATTTAAATAAATAAAGAAATAAAATAAATACATTTTCTGAAAGTTGTTAGAATAAGCTCACCCAGTGAAATTGGAGGGATTGCAGTAGGGACAACAATGTGATGAAAGCGGGAAAATGAAGCTCAAATCAAGACATGCCAATGGCTGATCCTCTGCACACCAAATGGTCTGTTTGTTCTAAATGTTCTGGCATCTGGATTTCTTTTTTTTTTTTATCAGGACTGTTTTTTTGTGCCTTTACCCCCGGCCCCCATCTGATCGACTCCCCCAGCACCAACTCCTGGAATCACCGGGGCTTACCTTACCAGGAGCAGCGCCTATGGGGAGTCGATATTCATCCTGCCACCGGTGTGTTTTTCCCCTCCATTTTCTCCCAGGGGCCCCAGGAGTAGACACGCATGCGCCTTACGGCCCTGGTAACTACCCCTATCCCCCACCCCATTGGCCTAATGCCTAGCACCCTCTAGGCCTGAGCTGCCCCTGTCCTCCACCAGGAGGTGGCCATTAGCTGAGGGTAGCCACCACACCTCCCCAGAGAGGAGAGCTGCCTGCTGGCAGCTCCATCCAGCTCCGCACTCTCCCCCTCTGCTGACCTCCGATGGTCCAGGCTTATTCCCGAACCCAGGCTGCTGGCATGCTGTGAGGTAAGGCATCCAGCGCCTCAGCCCTCAGTGCCACCTGGCATCTGGGTTTCAATGTGAAAAAGTGCAAATCCATGCACCTAGAGCACAGAAACACAGAGGTGGTGTATACAATGGGGGAATAAGTACTAAACAAGAAAGAGACCTTGGGGTTATCACATCTGATGACCTTGAGGTGGTGAGGTAGTGCAGCAAGGCAGTAGACATCTCAGGAAGGACATACTCAGGGAAGTGGCTGTGCAGAGGACGGCAACTAAAATGGTGCCGAGTCTACAACATAAGCCCTACAAGGAGAGACTGGGGGATCTCAGTATGTACATCCTGGAAGAGAGGGACATGACAGAGACCTTTAAGTACCTCACAGGGGGAATAAGGTTCAGGAGGGGAGTATTTTTCAGAGGAGAAGGTGATGAGAACAAGGGGGACATGCAATGAAGCTGGAAGGGGGAACTTTAAGAGAGAAGTGAGGAAGTACTTCACTGAAGGAGTGGTGGATTCCTGGAACAATCTTCCAGTGGACGTGGTAGGGGCAAAAACAGTGGCGGGCTTCAAGCATGCATAGGGATAGGTGCACAGGCCCCTTGGTAGGAAAGTAGGGGGGAGGAGGTAGCTGGAGATCAGGTAGGGTCTGCAGCGGTAGCTTAGGCAGGAACAAACAAGGCAGACTGGGTGGGACAAATTCTATGTTCTATTTCAAATGAATGGATGCTTTAGCCGCATGTAAAGGATTATCAAACTGGCTTGTTCCATGGGTAGGGACAGGGACAGACATGAATGCTTGCTCACATGTTCTGATCTACAGCAGTGGCGGAGCCAGGTTTGGGAGCGTTTGGGAGCTGGGGGGGCCATTCAGTCAGTCATGGGCTTCACAATGGGCACTAAACAGTGAATAAAGATGGTGGTGGGGCACCATTACTCACACTGTGGCAGTCAAGAGGGGCGACCACCCCCCCAGCCCCCCCTCTAGCTCTGCCACTGATCTGCAGTCCTCCTCAGAGCTGATTTACTCTTGAAGGGTTCCTGGGAGCTAGTCAGGCAAAAACAAACAAAATAAACAATAAAGAAACACCAGGTGAAAAAAGACATATCAGACACTACCAGATCTTTAATCACATATCGATTCATAGATTCAGCATTGCAGTGCAAAAAGGATCTCATGACGCGACTAGCTTGGAAGATGAAAGTAGTAGATGGTTTTTTGCAAGTTGCCACAGATTGGGGAGGTGTGAGGGGTAGGAGGAGTAATGTGCTGCAGGGGTTAGTGGAGGAGGTGATTATATCAATGGGGGGCAATATCAAACAGCAACTAATAAAACAGTAAGTAAATAAAATAACTTATTGTGTTGTTAATCGTGTTTTACTACGGCTTGATGATGGAGTGTCATGGGTCCAGCACACGGCAGAGAGGAAGAAGCTGCATGTTGGAACTGTATGGGAACAAGCATGTAGTGGAGGTATTAGATGCTACAGGAAGTGGGAGAGTGGGATACTTTCTTGTTGGGGAAGTTGGCAGGATCAACCACATAACCTTAACATCTGTGTTGAGGGAATTTTACAACTGACAGCTACATTGGGGGTGGGACTGACAATTTCCTGTTGTTAGTTCTTCCAGCAATATTGTGTTGGCCATAATTATTAACTATATAATAAGTTAATAGGGCCTCTGAAGGTTGTTCCCTATGGTATAAGAGATACCGGCTGAGGTTTGGGCAGGAGTGGGGGGTAACAGAGAGTGTGTGCACAAAACCAAAATTCCTGGCAACACTCCTGCTCACAAGAGGAGCCTCTTATACCATAAAAGACACCCCTCGGAGGCCCTGTTATTGATGTATTCATTTATTTAGTTTTTGTTGACCAGGTAAGTGCACTAGACAAAAACTTTGCATATTTTCAGGCACGTTATGGGAGGTCACAGAATGACTGCACAACAGTAGAGCAAGCATATACAGTATTAGTATCCAGTACAGTACGTAAAGCATAATTTTCCACAATATACTTACAGGAGGAAGACATTGCATAGTGAGCAAAATCAGAATAAAAGAGATACCAAAACTAATAAGGTGGCAGTGTAGCACTGTGGTTTAAAGCTCTGAGCTGCAAATTTGGAAACCTGGGTTTGAATCTCACAACCCCCACTTGCATACTGTGTGATCCTGAGCAAGTCACTTAACTTCCTTGTGCTCCCAGGTCACACCTGGAAACAAGGTTTTTCTTAGTGTACCTTTTCTGGTTAAACAATTTCTCCTTCCCTAATAAGTGCTGGAAAAACAGCAGCTAATTTCATAAAAGTGGGATATTGGAGGGGGTGGGAACCATTCATTACACTACAAGGGGAGTTCAAAGGGGGAGTCACATTGAGCAGAGGAGTTCAAACCCGTGGGGATAGAGAGACAACAGGTGTTAATGAGATTAAGAGAAATTTGATAAGAAAAAAGAGTCAGTCACAGTTGTCTTGCTAAGTGCTTGTTTGAAACTGAAGTGAGATTGTACAGCTCAAAGGTGGGGAGGGAGGGCATAACTTATTTAGGGTTACCACCTATCCGTTTTTTGACCGGGTAATCCGGTTTTTAAGGTCCTTATCCAGTCATCCGGTTTTGGTTACATGCAGTTCAGTTTTTGGGCCATTTTGAGTGCTCATATACTCTTAAAACTGATGTATCAAATCATTCACTGTTTTGGCTGCATTACATGTCCAGGTTACAAAGAAGTTCTCATGTCACAATCATTCAGACCTGCCTTTGTTTGTAAAACCAGACTGTATGAGAGGTGTAAAGTATGGCCATTAAGGTCATTAGCAGTAAATTAACCTACTCTTTTCCACTCTGAATTTTAAGTATATTCTTTTACTGCTATGACAAGAAACAGCTTTTACACCTTTATGTGCTCTCATGTGTTTCTTTTTGTTTGTTCTATATTATGGTAAGTTTTAGACCCATTTTTGTTAAATTAATAATCTAACTGTTATTGTCTTTATCACTACATTTGCTCTAATTTTTTGTATTACCTGAACATTCCATGATATTAGCTACACTTTGACAGGTCATTCAGATAAACAGCATGGAATGGTGTATCTGAAATTGTGGAATGTCTTAGAAATATGAAAAGAAACAGCAGTAGCTGCTGAGGTAAAGGGGAACACAGCGCAGTATTAAGGGTACCACAAGCACTGACAATTAAGTTATCAAAAATTGGTCAAAGAATCAGAATACATGACTGACATGGAAAGGAAAATGGGAGAGTGTTTAACAAAGGGCTGAGCAATAAGCTGGGACTGAGCTTGGCACATCCAACAGACCTGAGTTTGATTCCCACAACCTCCACTTAAATACTGTGTGACCATAAGCAAGTCACTTAACCTTCCTGTGCTCATGGGTTACTCCTGTAAAATGGGCTATGTGGCCTATGCGAGGTAACCTGGTTGCCAAAGAATAAAAATAAATAACTGAATAAATAAATCAAATAAATAACAGTATAAAAATAATTTGCTATCACTAGTAATGTCTATTCCAACATTGCAAATGGCGTTGGAGAAGGAGTGATATACTTGCCACTCATAAAAAAGGGGTGGAGCCAGAGGCGGAGTTTGGGGTGTGGTTTCGGATCCAGTTTTTACCTCATCCAAAGGTGGCGACCCTAAACTTATTATAAATCACTCGAGTTTAGAGTCTTTTTTCAGATTTGCTTGCGTTATCCTCCCCCTTGGCTCTGAAGTAGAGTGCTCTCCCCAACACTCCCACATGAGCACATTGTACACAGGGTAAGATATACAGCGGCTCTGCGGACAGATTGGCTAAAAGCAGGTTAGCACTTTATTACAAAACTTTACACAAAATAGGCACCAAAGGTTTGTCTTCACTTCTTAGCATCTTAGTGTACAAAGTATACTGCTGTGAACACTCAGTGCCTTAAATTTGTTAGTGACTGGAAACTAAAATTTAACATATTCTATAAACTCACTTTTGTGTTAATTTTTGGATTATAGTTTTCCAAATGGCCTACTACCTACGGTAATTCCCATATATAATCAAGATTTCATAAATCTTCCTTTTTTTTACTTTTGCTTGGTGCATGCTGCTGAAATCCTGAAGCTGTTATCCTGTACAAAGTCACATGTAAGTACTGTTTCCATGATTTGCAGCCCGAACTCCTGCAACTAGCTGCTCTCTGCATTGCTGCGCTGCTAGCAAGAATTTGCAATCTGTCTCTCCTATCTGGCACTGTTTCTGACATTTGGAAAATTGGCAACATTTTCCTGGTGTTCAAATCTGGGGATGATAGCTGTCTAGGCAGTTACCACCCAGCAGCGATTCCCTCCACCCTAAGCAAACCTTTGGAGAAAATTGCCTATCATCTATGTAAGCACCCTCTGGGTACTTATTAGTTAATTTTAGGTTGCTAGGTGAAGTTGGGTCGGTTGCTAAGTGTAGATAGGCAAGAAGAGCTAGTGGTGCCATTAAGTCTGGATGTGGGCCTGCTTGCTGCCTGCAGGTGGGGTCCCTGTTCAGAGGGTATAAATAGGGGAAGAGATGAGATTGTAGAGGATTCAGGAGGAGAGAGAGAGAGAGAGAGAGAGAGAGAGGAGGTGTTCTAACCACAAATTCGGCCACAGGATCATGGTGGGGCTGGGGTAATCCACTTGCTACCCTGGCCCTTCACCCTTGAAGATCTGTGATGGAGAGCGGTGGTTTGGATGTGCAGAAAGGGAAGCAAAGGAGCAAGGAAGAGGGGACCTGTTAGTAAATTTGGGAGCTGGAGCCTGGGGAGAGAAAATGAAAATGGAGGCCTACCATGTGAACTGTGGCACCTTGGTGGGGTATGCACTGATAGGGCCTAATGCCCAAAAGAAATAAGTGCACTTGGGTGAGTTCAGCTGTTAGGTTGGATGGTGTACTGTGGGTGGGCCTGGTATGGCAGTAGGACCTGGGCACAACTTGGAAGTGGCAACCCTTGCAGTTGAGGGTGTGACAGTGGCAGAGTTACCCGATCACCAGGCTGGAGGCTGCCTCAGAGTTGGGACCCATGGGGTGAGCTGCTTTTGGAGGTAAGCTAAGTCCATTTGGGGGAGTGATGTTTGGGACTCCAGTGGGGTGGCAGCCCATTGGGTGATTTGTGTGGCACTGGCAGAAGTCCTCCTGAAAAGTTAGTTCATAGGATGGAATCGCTGCATGAGTGAAGCATGCTAGGTAGTGACTGGGATAAAAGTTGGGGCACCCCAATCCGCCAGAATAAGGCCCAGTCACCAGCCAAGGCATCAGCGATTGGATGTCTGAAAGGGTTTTGGTGGTTCGGTTCTTGCTATAAGAACATCATCTGAAACATACAGAAATAAGACCTTGAAGGGACTGAAAAATATGCTCCACGAGAATTAGCCCCGGGTGGTGAAAGTGTGCAACCAGGCAGATTTAAAGGAAATGAAGAGTGTAGCAGGTTTGGGACAGTAGAAACATCTCATGCTGTCAAAAGCCCAGAAAGAAATATGTGGGAAAGAGAGTGTACAGGAGTGCCAGGAAGAAATGAATAGGAATGGAAATGCAAGAGTTGGAAAGGATAGGATGCGGTTCAGAGAGAAAGCTAAGGGATGAGATATAAGAGAATAATGAGTTAAGTACCAAGCTATTTAAAGCAGAGTCCTCTTTTGGCCCCAAAGGGGCTGCAAGGAATTTAGTTTTCATGGCTTAAGGGAAAACTGCATGAAATAAGTAGTCAGTTAGTCCAATAGACTATTATGAACAGACGAAATTTGCCAGCAGGTAAAGGCCTAGTAGTCTAACAAGTCTGCTCGAATGTGCAGCTAGCACTCCTTATTCTGCAGCTGTCCTTCTCTGCCACCCTTCCCTTCCCTTGACTGTCCCCCGTGCCCTGTCCCAGCCCCTTTTGAAGCAGTCCACTGTTCTACTGGTTACTAGTTCTACCGGTAACGCATTCCACCCAGCCACCACCCTCTCTGTAAAAAACTGTCTCCTCATCTCCCTCAAAAACCTTCCTCCCTCCTGTCTCACATTATGGCCCCAGGTGTCCCTCCCCTCCCTTACTTTGAACAGCCCCTCTGTACCTGTCTTGTTTATTCATTTCATGTACTTGAAGGTTTCAGTCATATCCCCCTGTCCCTCCTCTTCTCCAGTGAATACATGTTCAGCTCCCTCAGCCTCCTCTCGTATGGTAAGTCCCCCAGCCCCTTGATCATCTCTGTCGCCCTGCGCTGCACCCCTTTCCAATAACGTAATGTCCCTTTTCAGATATGGGTGCCAGTACTGCACGCAGTACTCCGGGTGTGGACTAACTAATGATCTATACAGTGGCAGAATCACCTCCCCCATCCTTGAGGATATACACCTTGCAATGCAACTCAGCATTTTGTTGGCCTTTGCAGCTGCCTTCCTACATTGTGCCGAGTTGTTCATTGATCCCATAATGAACACCCCCAGATACTTCTCCTCCTCTGTCTTGACTAGCTGCACTCCCCCCAGCTGGTAATGCCTCCTTGGGTTTTTCACCACAAAATGCAGCACCTTACACTTTTTGGCATTGAACCCCATTTTCCAGGTGTCTGACCAGGTTTCCAGCTTTGCCAGATAATCCTGCAACCCCTGCCATCCTCCTAGGTCATCCACCACCGTTCCCATCTTGGTGTCGTCAGCAAACAGACTGATCTTGCTCTTTATGCCCAGTGATATGTCTGCAATGAATATCCCAAACAACACTGGTCCCAGCACCGAACCCTGTGGAACACCGCTCGTCACTACCCTTAGGGATGAGAGCTCCCCACCCACCACCACTCTCTGTTGCCTTCCCTGAAGCCAGTTCCCTAACCATCTCACCAGCTTTGCACCTGATCCTGTGCCTTCTAACTTACTTCTCAGCCTCCCATGCAGCACTGAGTCAAATGCCTTACTGAAGTCCAGGTACGGAACATCTACTGCATGGCCCCCTTCTAATTGCCTAGTTACCCAGTCATTGAACTCTACCAGGTTGGTTTGGCAGGATCTGCCACTTATGAAGCCATGCTGTCTGCAGTCCTGTAATTCTGGCCACCAGGAAGACAGCAGCCTCTCCCTCAGGATAGTCTCCATCAGCTTACCCACAATGGATGTGAGGCTCACCGGTCTGTAGTTCCCCGGTTCATCCTTGGGACCGCTTTTTTGGAGGGAACCACATGAGCCATCCTCCAGTCCTGAGGTACACACCCTGAGTGTAGTGAGGCATTAAACTGGCATGCCAAAGATCCTGTCAGGACCTCTGCCAGCTCCTTCAGTACCCTGGGGTAGATGCCATCTGTGCCTGGCACCTTGTCCACCCTCAGTGCCCTCAAACCCTCCATAACCCTGCCCTCCATGATTTTCCTGTCTGTCTCCTCTTCCCCCTCTGTTTCTGCCCTCCCTCCACCCTTGGGTATCACCCCCCCCTTCTCCTTAGTAAATACTGAGCAGAAGTAATCATTTAGTGCTTCTGCCTTATTACCCCCTGCTTCCACCCAACCCCCCTCCTTCCCAATACCTACTATATGGTTCTTACAGTTCCTTTTCTCCCTGATGTACCCGAAGAAGTCCTCCTCCCCCTTCTGTTGCAGAAGATTTTTCCAGCTGTGTCTGTGATAGAAACCCACTGTATTCTACACTACCTGCTCCAAGGAGTTGTTGCTTTTTTCAAGTTAATTAAATCATTTTTGCATTTTGATCTTGGAGTGGACAATGAACTTAATCAATGTGACTGTGCATGCTTGCCTGCTAACCAATTCCCCTCTGCAGCCTTCTGAACATCCCAGCAGCAGATGTGGTTCCCCAGTCACTGTGATCTTCAGTCAAAATGAATCAATGAACCAGGTAACAAGTTATTCTATCTTTGCACTGTATTGCTTGGGTTGTGAAGTGCCCCCTCCCAAAATTTGTACTACCTGGATACCCCTAGATGGGGAGGGGGGCTTACATCTATCTTGGGGTACTTAACAATTTACTCCCTTCTGACTCCCAGCATGGATTTAGGAAAGAGCATGGGACTACAACTGTCCTTCCGCCTCTCGATTAAGTTGCACACCACCTTCAAGATTGCTTTGTTAACTTAGAGAGCCCTGCATGGTTTGGGGCCTGAAAAAGGTTTCTTAGCCTGGTATGCCCTCGATCATCTATTCCGTTCCTCCAACCGTTTTCTCCTGGCCCTCCCGAGGGCATGTCTGAAACTCTCCAGAGAAAGGGAGATCTCAGTAGCAGCCCCTCAAGCTGGAATGCTTTGCCCATACATCTGAGGAGTTCTCCATCAGTTGAGACCTTTAAAAAGGGGGTTAAAACCTATTTCCTTTGCTTTTTAATTGGTTTCTGGTGAGGCACCCTCAATAATTGTATTTTCCATATGCTATACTTTAGTATTGTGCTCTCCTAGTCCACCAGCTCTCTACCATGTAGGTCTGTAATACTGCTCTGAAAGGGTTTTCTGGTTACTGTAATCACCTAAGTTAGTAGGCTATTGGAAATTCTGTTTTAAGCCTGGTGTTCCCCAAGGTTACAGTCCCTTGCTAGTCTCCCTTTTCATTGGTGACCTCCATAAGCCCTTTGTGCACTGCAGATGCCTCCTCTGCTGATCACCTGCTAATTTATTATAGATCTAGAAACCTGGCAGCCATTAACCAATATATTAACACAGAAACATAGAATGTGATGGCAGATAAGGACCACTTGGCTCATCCGGTCTGCCCATTTTTCCTTACCTACACTATTACATCAGACCATGCCCAATCTACAGCTCTTTCTCCCTCCCTCCCAACTTTCCGATATGATTCCTTTGTATGTATCCCATGCATTCTTGAACCCCACCACTGTTTCTGCCTCCCCACCACGTCTGCTGGAAGTCTGTTGCAGGAGTCCCCCAATCTTTCTGTGAAGAAGTACTTCCTCACATCTCTCCTGAATCTACCCCCTCCAGCTTCATAGCATGTCCCCTTGTTCTTGAGCACCTTTTCTTCTGCCAAATACTCCCCACCTTATTTACCCCCATGAGGTATTTAAAGGTCTCTATCATATCTCCCCTCTGCCTCCTCTGTTTAAGGGTGCACATATTGAGGTCCTTTAGTCTCTTCTCATGGGGCTTTTGATACAGACCTTGCAACATTTTAGTTGCCCTCCTCTAGACTGCTTCCACTCTATGTCCTTCTGGAGAGATAGTCTCCAGAACTGAACACAATACTCTAGGTAGATCTTAACAGTGATCTATACAGAGGCAACACCACCTCCCTCTTTTTGCTGGTGATACCCATCCCTATGCACCCCAGCATTCCACTTATCCTCCTTACTGCCTTTTTGTGCTGCCTAACCACTTTTAGGTCATCTGATATGACTACACCCAGGTCTCTCTCCTGGTTTGTGGTCATGAATACCACTCCACCCATTCTGTACTCTGCCCCAGGGTTTCTGTGCCTAAAGTGCATCATTCTGCGCTTTTTCACAAGGAAACCCAGGTGCCATACCCCTGACCAGTCCTTGAGTTTTCTCAGGTCTCTGCTCTTCCTTTCTACCCCCCCCCAACCTGGAGTGTCCACCCTATTGCAGATTTTGGTGTCATCCGCAAACAGACAGACCTTCCCTTCCAGTTCTGCTCCACTGTCACTTATAAAGACATTAAAGAGGACTGGTCCTTGCACTGATCCCAGAGGCACCCTACTGGTCACCCTCCCTTCCTTCGAGTGATCTCCATTTACAACCACCCTCTAATGCCTATCCCCTAAACAATTTCTTGTGCAGTTTACCACCTTTGGACCCGCTCCTTAACTATCCAGCTTGCTTACTAGTCTCCTATGTGGAACGGTGTTGAATGCCTTATTGAAATCTAGGTAGGCCATGTCCACCGCTCCACCCTGATCTAGTTCCTTGGTCACCCAGTCAAAGAAATCTATCAGATTTATTTGACAGGACCTCCTCCTTATGAAACCATGGTGCCTTGGGTCATATAACCTACTGTAGTCAAGGTATTCCACAATCTCTTCCTGGAGCAGTGATTCCTTTAACTTACCCACTATCAATGTCAGGCTGATTGGCCTATAATTGCCAGCCTCATCCCAGCTACCATTTCTGTGTAGTGGAATGACATCCATCCTCCTCCAATCCTCCAGAACCAGTCCTGTTTCTAGTGAGTTGTTAAACAGAACTGTCAGACATGCAGCCGGTATTTCTCCGAGCTCCCTCAAGACCCTTGGATGCAAAACATCTGGCCCCATTGCTTTGTCCACCTTTAGATTAACAAGTTCCTTCAGGACACCCTCCTCCAGAAAAGGACTAGTGTCGACCTCCCTTCCTTCAAAGTTCTTTGTTACTTTTTTGTTGCCCTTCCCCTTTGTATTTGTTCTGGATGTTTACCTTTTCCTGGTCCTCTTCTGCACATTCTCTCCCCTTCCTTTTTGCGTTTGATGCACATGCGCACCAAATGCTTTGGGACAATAATGGGAAATGATAGGTGTGTCACTGCCACCCAATGCAATGGATGCTTTATTGGGTGCATCCCACAGCCACCAGTCAATTGGGAAGCTGCCAATGACAGCAGCTTCAAAGAGAGCCAAGGAGTTAAAAGAATCCTGCAGCTGCAATCATGAGCAATTTCATCATTGCAGTGGCACCTCCCCCCTTCCTCGCAACCAAGTCAGCTCCTGCTGCCCAGCGATCTGTCCCCTGGCCTTGCTCCACAAGCAACTTGTTTGCTCAGCATGCCTTTCCTGGTGAAACATTTCAATAACTGACTCCTTCTCGCTTTTCTTTCTTTCCAGTCCTGTCACTTAGTCCAAACTCTCCCCTACTATGCTCCCACTTACCCTCATCACTCTCCTTCTGCAACTCCATCAGGCACTCTCACCTACCACTCACTATGACTTGTTGAGGTGCAAGAACGAAGCCCTCTGTCAACAAGCAGCTGGGCACCCCCAGCCTTGCCCCCCCACAATATACACTGGCACCCCCACCCCGGGTTATCATCTTCCAAGGCAAGGCACACACCAGTGCCCCACCCTTCCTGACCAACCTTCACTCTCCACAGCCACCATCCTGCAAATCCCCTATTCTCACAACTTACTCCCCCTGTCTGCCCCCATTACTCTGAAACTCCCAATACCCACCATCGGTCACAAGAAACATAAAGGCCTAAGACCTACTACCCAAACCAACAGTTACCACCTCAGACTACTCATCCTTCTCCTTCTTCTGACTGGCAATGTCCACCCTAACCCAGGCCCACAAAACAACACAACATCCCACCCATCTCCAGGAAATGGCCTGCGCATCACCTCTCTTAACATTTGCAGCATTCAAAAAAAATGGGACTTCTTTCAATGTTGGGTACTCCAGAATCACCCTGACATCATTTCCCTGACTGAAACCTGGCTCTCCCCCTCTGTCCCTGACTCGGCAGTATACCTCTCTTGATACCACCTCTACCGCTCCGACCGTCTGTGAAAGCGAGGGGGTGGCTGTGCTGTCTACCTCAAGGACTCCCTCTCCGGCTACCTCCTCCCTCTGCCCACACTAGCATCCAGGGCTCAAGCCCTCACCCTCAAACTCACTCTAGGTAGGTCTACATCCCTCTCTTCCTCACTGGGCTTATGTCCCCCAGGGACCAGGAAGAAACCTTCAATCCATCATGCACTACCTCACTACCCTACCCTCAAAGCACGAAATACTGCTACTGGGGGATTTCAACATAAACTGGCTGGCCAAAACAGCTACCCCTTACATTAATGAAGCTACCGGCCTCGATCTCACTCAGGTCGTCAAAACTCCCACCCGGCTACATGCCCGCGTGGGGTCATCCTCCCTCCTAGACCTAGTCTTCACAAACCGCCCGCACAAAATAACCAGCACCTTAGTCCTTCCTGACACCCTTAGTGACCACTCTCCAGTACTGTGCAACTGGGCTGGTACCCCCCTTAAATCCGCTCCCAAAATTACTGTTCAACATAGACTAGGGCCAGGTAAACTAGCCCTTCTTAAAGCCCACCTTAGGGATTGGGACTGGACACCCCTATTTGACACCTTCGACCCAGACCACACCCTCGAACTATTTATCAGCACATTTAACACTGCCTGCAACAAATACGCCCCCCTCACCAAAACCATGACCAAAGGGAAACAAGCCCCTTGGTTCTCGGACCACCTCCAAGGCCTATTACGTCACCGTGATGCCCTGTGGCACCTTGCTAATGAGACACAAAAGCCTCTGGATGAGCAACGGTATCGGGAGGCCTGTAACAAGTGCACCTGGGCCATACGCACTGCTGAAGCAAACTATTATTAAGCCTCCTTAATCTCCACCTGGGGCACCGGATGCAAGTTCTGGGAGAACATCAAGGAACTCTGTGGCAAGGCCCCAAACTCACCACCAGATTAAATTCTAATCAACGGTAAACTCTCCTCCAACCCTGTCAGTATAGCCACGACCCTAAATACTGCTTTCACTGATCTCACCCATGTGCTGCCTCCAAATTTCTTTGATCCCCCACCTGCCCGTACCACCCCACTCCCTCCCCTTGCCCCGCCTTTCCACCTGCTAGTCCTTACCCCCGAGTCTGCTAAACCCTACCTCACCAAAGCTATTGGCCAAAATCACTATAGTCACGATTCCCTGGACCTCAGACTTCTCCGCCTCACCCTACAGGTAGTCCTGGCACCCTCACCACATTCTAAACTGTTCCCTCTGCCAGGGAGTTCCCTCCCTCTGTAAATTGGCCTACATCACTCCCATACACAAAGTGGTGACCGCTCTTCCACAAACAACTACCGCCCCATCTCCATATTACCCCCCCCCGTCTAAGGCCCTAGAACGCATAGTCGCCAACCAACTCACTGACCACCTTAACAAATACCACCTTCTATCCAGGCAGCAACACGGTTTCCGAAAGGGCCACAGCACCACCACCGCCCTCCTCTAATTTACCTCCCATGTCCACACAGCCCTGGACCACGGCCACCTCACTGATGCCATCTTCATTGACCTATCCAAGGCCTTCGATACCGTTAACCATGCCCTCCTACTAAACACCCTAGCCTACACGGGGATCTCCAACAATGCCCTAAAATGGTTCACCAGCTATCTCTTCGATAGAACGCAGTTAGTCAAGGTAGGATCTGTCCTGTCCCCCTGCCTCCCCATTCGCTTCGGTGTCCCTCAGGGATCCATACTCGGGCCCCTCCTCTTCAGCCTATACCTCAACTCCCTCCAATCGTCTTGCACTAGAAAAATGCTCCTATATGCGGATGATGTGGTCCTGTTTGTCTCTGACCCGACCCCCCTCAAACTTCACCAAATCCTCCAACACTTGTTCCGTGAGATCGAAGACTGGCTCATCGCCCAGCGTCTTACTATTAACTACAGTAAGACAAAAGTCATGATATTTGCCCACCCCCAGAACCCGCTCAAGAACCTCTGCCCCCAATTTCTCACTGCCAACCAGACCCCACTAGAACTAGTTAGCCAGTTTAAATACCTAGGGATCACATTACACCCTGCCCTAAGCTTTCATCAACATATCCTACACCTCTCTACAGCCCTTAGCTCAAGGCTGGGAGTCCTATACCGTTTCAAACACTGTCTCATCCCTGAAGCCCTAAAACTTACCATTAACTCCTCAGTCCTCTCCCTACTTGACTATGGCATCCTAATCTATAGTGCTCACCACCCACAACACTAAACAGACTTTGTCTCGTGCTAACAAAGCCTGTCACCTCTTCCTTGGATGTGATCGACACTCACTCCTCACTCCCTTTATAGCAGCACAAACTGGCTAAACCTTGACACCGAATTAGGTACCACACCTGCCTCATGACCAAAAGGCCTTACTTGGTCTCACCTCCTACCCTTAACCAATTATCCACCCAATACCCCCAGGCAAAACAACACGTAGCTCAGACAAGCGACCTTGGGTCCCCACGGCGGACCTCCCAATTCCAGCGTACTTTCAGCTACAGAGCCCCCACCTGGTCTAATGCCCTCCCTAGCCATATAACAAACAAATTAAAGCTTGGCCCCTATAAATCCAAGCTGAGGACTCACCTTCTGGCCACTACCCAATGTGACTGCCCTTAACCCAGAATGTCCTATTCCCTCATTCCTAAAAAAAAAAAAAAACACCTGTTTTTCCCTCCTTACCAACTAACCCTCTTGAATCTTTATGACTATCAGCCTCTACAGAGCCCTCTGTATCTTCTGGCTGTGCTATAGGAATGCTAAGCGAAACTAAATCTGTTTCCCTACTAGTAACTGTTTAACATGTTGTAATGTTTTTGTAACCTGTATCGTCAAGTTCGCTCCTGTGCCTGTATGTATGACATGGAACTTTTGTAAATGAGTCCCTGACTCAAAGGTCTTTCTGAATATTACAATAAAATAAAATAAAAAATAAATAAAGAAATGAGAGGGTGGCGGCTTCTGCCGCCCTCCGCACACTCCATAGAAAGCCGACATTGGGGTGCCCAATTCCCAGGTTGGTATGTATTCCCACTCCCCATTTATGTGGCACACTGGGAGCCCACCCCAGCATGCCAAAGTTATTGTTTACATTTTTCCAACACCAGGATGCTCACTCCTGATGTTGGATGCACCCCTCCCCCCCCAAAACCAGTCAGTAATACAGTATTTGCTGACACTGAGTGCCCAATCCCTGTATTGGCATCCCCCACCACACACACACACACACACACACACACACACACACACACATGTTGTGGCACACTGGGAGCCCACCCCAGTGTGCCTAAATGCATTTTTTTTGCTGACATTGGGGTGCCCTGTTTCCGTGTTGGCATGGCTCCCCCCTTATTGTGGTATACTTCGAGCCCACCCCAGTGTGCCTAAATGTATATCTTTTATTTACCTATAAAATAAAGAAAATGGTCCCCTGAAATCTTTTTTTTCTTTTTTTACTCTTGTAAAAAAGGAAACGGTCCACTGTCGTCTCCCTATCCCCCATCCCCACCCTCTCACTGAGCACTCACCTCCTTGCACCCCCCTCCCCATACTTACCTCTGGAGGTTGGGAGCAGCAATCTCCTGTAGAGCGGGACATGTCTGCGCTCTTCAAAGGTGACCGGCAAACAGAAGATTTCAAGGTAAGCCGCATAATGGGACTCAAATGGGGGGTTTCAACTTAGGTTGATATTTCAGAATTGTGGCCCCAAATTTTCAACATAGGGTTCTTGGGACCCCACCTCATGAACACTGGCACTGTCATTTTGTTTCTTGGTCCCAAAATGTGATTTTGCATTCACTGCGTGCAATTACCTTTTGGGCTTGATCAACAAAATGACAGTGTCACTGTTCATGAGGGGAGGTCCCAAAAATCCCATGCTGCAAATCTGGTGAAAAAATTCAAAAAAATGACTGCATTATGAGCGTGCATTGTGCAGTTTCTACATATGCTTGTAACTTCGCCAGTGTTTAATATTTTCACTCCAGATTTTCAACATTGCCATTTTTTCACACCTCCTTATGAACAGTACAGCTGTCATTTTTCACATCCTGCCTGAAATGTGTTTTCACACGTGTGGCACAGAATGGCACAGTCGCTGTGGGAAATCAACTTTCAGGACAGATTAACAAAATCACAGTGCCACTGTTCATGAGGAGAGGTTCAAAAATCCTGATGTTGAAGATTTGGAGTGAAAATACTAACAAACTCCAGGGGCGTTAGGGTTTTAAACCATAACGCCCCACCCTGTAGAGACTGACAGGCATCAGGGGTGTGACTTGGGGTAATCAGCCATAATGCTCATGACATCCCCCCCACCCCCACCCTGCAGCCAGTGGCAGGCATCGTGGTGTGCCTTGGGGTCTTCAGCCCTAATATTCACCCCATTCTCCTATGCTGTACCCATCTCAGCTTATTTCCTTATGGAATGGGGTGAGCATAATGACCAAAGACCCAGGCACACCATGATGCCCTGTCGGGTGTTTGCAAGGTGGGGCAGGGAATGGGCATGAGTGTTACGGATAACCATCAAAGACACCCCCAACACCCATCAGTCTCTGCAGGAGGGGTGGGGGCTTGCATTAGGATTGTAACCCTAATGCTTCAGTAAGGAAGTAAATCAGGGAGGGGCAGTGGACGTCACCTGCCTTGATTTCAGGAAAGCCTTTGACACTGACCAACATAGAAGGCTGATTAACAAGATGGGTAGTCTGGCACGGGGCACAAAACGTTCAGATACCTCAAGGACATAAACAAGGTGCAGGAGCAGACCTTTTCCAAACCTTCAAATGTTCAGCATTGACACATGCTTGTTTAACCTTACAGTTCCACCCCTGGTCTTCTTCTTTTCACTTAAATATCTAAAAAAACATCTTGTCTGCTTTCATTACCTCCTGGGTTATTCTGTCTTCAGATTGCGCCTTTGCACTCCTTACTGTTTTCCCTGTTTCCCCTGATGCATATTCCTATCCTTCTCCCTCCGAGTGTCCTTGTACCTTCTAAATGCCACCTTTTTATCATTTACCTTTTTAGCCACCTCTTTCGAGAACCATAGCGGTCTCATTTTCCTCTTGCTCTTGCTCAGTTGTTTGACACAGAGGAGTATTGCCTTTACTATGCTCCTTTTACCTTCGCCCACTGTTCCTCCACCCCACCCAGGTCACCCATCCCTGCTAGGTCATCCCCGAGGCATTCACGCATCTGTCCTTATATGGAACAACACCGTACATTGATCAACGGTCCCTAAGTGGCCTCCTGCCTTGACGTCTGCAGCACTGTCCCTGTTAGTGAGTACTGTGTCCAGCACTGCCACATCACAAGTGGGTTCCCTGACTAGTTGCTTGAGGAATGCCCCCTGCAGAGAGTCTAGGATGTCCCTGTTTCTAACTGAAGCCACCGCTGGGAGTCTCCAATCCACATCTGGCATGCTGGAGTTAATGTAGAAATAAGTGTTACTGTGCAAATGAATAATGTATGAAATTGTCGATGTACCGATTGCATTTTGTATGATTTTAACGTTGGCTCTAGGTTGTCACTGTAAATAAGCATAAGCTCAATGGTTATTCCCAACAAATGAACAACAACAACAAACAAAAAGTCCTCCATCAGCAGCACCTACCCCTTATCTGCCATCTTGCCAATGGCTTCTATCAATACCTTACCTAATTCCTCTCTCTATGTTGGAGGTCTGTAGATCACTCCAGTGTGAAAAGTGGCTCCATTCTCCATCTCCAGCGTGACCGTAGTACCTCTTCCTCCCCCTGTATTCCCTGCATCTCCGTGGCTTTTATGCTTTCCCTCACATAAAGCACCGCACCTCCTCCTTTCCTTCCCACCCAGTCCTTCCTGAACAGAATATAGCTTGGTATGGCCATGTCCCAGTCATGGTTTTCAGTGCACCATAACTCAGTAATGGTCACAATATCCAGGCTGTTCTCTGCCATGATGTCTTCTAGTTCTGGAATCTTATTTCCTAGACTTCTAGAATTTGCACGTATGGACTTCAGATTTTTTTGCTCCAGCCCAGATCTGACCCCATCGGCCCTGCCATGCACCCTGGCGCATCCTCCCTGAACGTACCTCCACCATGATGTTCTTCCTTGTCTTGCACCCCAGTGCTGGGGGTGATGACCCCAGAGGACGTACTCTACTAGGTTTCCATGGAGAGCACCTCAGTTTAGGCTGCGTGGGTTCTCAGTGCACAGCAGGTGGCATCCTGCTTCAGTCCAGTATTTTCTGTTTTTCCGGGCTCCATCCACCTCCCATGTGTGGCCATGGTGGCATCCTAGAGGCAGGAATGCCCAGCTGCACGTGGTCACCCATGGGGCCTGCAGTATGTCTACAAGCCACCAACAGAAACTGCTCCAAGAGCAGTCCACACCAACCCACCCCCCGGGAAGGAAGCATCCAAGGGATGCCCTTAACTCCCTCCCTGCTGGCCTCCGCTCCTAATATCTGGGCCCGGGACATGAACCTGGGTCACCAGCGTGCCAAGTGATGCCCCATCACTTGGGACCATGGAACCGACTTGCCTTCCAAATTTTAATTCCACTCCGCTTGTTGCCCCCCTTATTTTTCTTTTTACCTTCCCTCCTTCTCCCTTCTCTTTTTAATGCTTCCAGTCCTTTCCCCTTTATTTTTACCATCCTTCTCCCTTTATTAATTTGCACTGTGGGGGATTCCTCTCCCCTTGGGTTCTTCTTACTCTCTACTTCAGCCTGTAGAGGGAGGTAGTTTCTGACTCCCTGATTCCTTTTGCCACTCCCTTTGGCTAGTTTAAATGTTCATGGAAGTGACATTTAAACTGTCCACTGAGGACTGCAGTTCCCCTCCCTGATGGATGCCGGCCATCACCCCTGTATAGGCTCTTATCCTCCCAGGTGGGTCCCCAGTCCCCAGTGTAACTGAACCCTTTCTCTCTGCACCATTCCTTTAGCTATGAGTTGAAGCTCCTGGTTCAGAGATCCCTTTCCTGTCCCCTGTCGTAGACAGGCAGCACCTCAGGAAAAGCCACTAAGCAAGCTACCTGTCTAAGACCCAGGCCCTCCCAAGCTCCCTAAACTCCCTGAGCACTATCTTCCTCCCATCCCTAGCCAGATCATTAGTCCCCTGGTGGAGAATGACATCCAGCTCTCCCTCCCATCCTCCTGCACTAGCAATTTGCAGGATTTGCTTCCCATTCCTCTGAGCCATGACACCATGTAGGCACCTAACCTGCCTCTCCCACCCTTTCCTATTTCCAAATCTATCCCCCTCACAATTGAGTCCCTCCACCAGAAGTTTCTTCCTTCTGATCTGGGGTCCTCTATCACCCTGTTTGGGGTCACATTCACCTTGATCACTGCTGTGGGTGCTTCCTTCTGGTAGTCATGCCCCACCAAAGTGGCATAAGAATGCTGTAGTGGTATCAGTTGAGGAATGTGCCTCTGTCCCACCACCCCCACCTTTCCAGAGCCCACACCAGTCCAGCTGTTCCTCCTCACTGGTATCTTCTGAGGTAACAGTGGCAGACTTGGTGGCCTCTGGGTGGGGGACAGAACCACCAAATCCTAGCCAACTCGGCCTGAAGCCTAGAGACCTCCTCCCTCAACCCAGAGAGCTGTGTGCAGATGGGGCAGCACTATAGTCCAGAAGGTTTCTTTGAAAACTGTCACCACTCAGCCACTGTACTGCATCACTCCCAGCATGCTCAACCTCTCTTCTTCCTGTGTTACCTGGAGATACATTTGAACCCTTAGTCCTGATAGGATCTTTCTAGTTTCCTCTTTTTTATTTATTTCTATTTGTGCTCCCCATCTTGTTTAAATTTTTATATGAGCCTACCCTAGATAGAGTGTTGCTCCTGTTCCCAGTTTTGGCCTACTTTTGGCCTTCCACCATTCCCAGCAGTGAGTTTTACACTGAAATAAACAGGTACCTTGCCCTAGTCGACCGGCAGAATCCCCTGCTTCTCTGCTTCCCTCTGCTGACGCGGACAATGCCAGTCACCTGTTTCACTCCACTGTTCCACTCACTCGCTGGGACATGAACATGTGGGATACATTGGAAGTGTCTGCTTTCATGCAGAACTTGCCCCCTTTCTGGTGGTATGCTATTGGCTGTGGAAGGTCAATTATCAAGTAGCTGAGGCCCCAGGCCAAACAGTTAGCACCCCTCCCCAAACTACAGGGCTAGATGCAGGTCTTATACAGTACTATGGCCCATAATTGTGGGCTGCTCTCAGATTTGCCCTTCACTCGATAAGAAATACACTAGTCCAATCATGTTTCACCACAACTTACCCCACCTATGTTGTCTTCAAAAAAGCAAGCTGTTGTTGTCCCTGCTATTGCAGATACAGACAGGGTCTGTTTAAGGCCCGTCAGGCATGCAGTACCCCTGCTTATACTGCACTACAGTGTCAGCACTGGGATTTGATCCTCACCTTCCTGGTATAGGACTAGAACTGACTACCCTGCAGTCTTCCGGCCTTAGAGGCACGTGTGCAAACTTCTGAGCCACAAACTCTTATATGTTCTTTGACAGCATCCAGTGCTGTCTGCATCTGACTAGTCTTGAAATTTCAAAAAATGAAAACCATGCTCTTGGGCTCCAAATCTAAACTACGCTCAGGCTCCTGCAGTCTCTTGGTCTCCTGCTTGGATGAAATCTTGGATCATGTCTAGCCTAACTGTAAATCAGGCAGTACTAAACAGGCCTTACTTACAATCAGAGATCCAGGCTTACTCATAAAACCCAACCAGACATAGGCAGTGGTGTCCTGTTGCCTAGCCTTAAATATGGTGTCCCAGCTTACCTCAGTTCCTTTACATCTACTATGACCAAATGGGGTGTGATGTATGATAGCATCTGTCACTTTGTTATGGGTGCTGCATATCTTACTCTTCACTACAACCTTTATCCTTCCCTGGGCTAGGTTCCCCTTCTTCCAAGCATTCTAATAATATGAGCTATATGATATAGGCTGTTGGTTAACTAGGATCTGCGGCCTATCCTGTAGGTAGGGAAATGGGCAGACTAGATGGGCCTAGAGGTCTTTATCTGCCATCAAAGTCTATGTTTCTATGTCTATGTTTCTATGAGCTGCTTCATTGACTACTGGTCAGGTACAGCACACACCATATCTGCTTGTCTGCTATGTTACTAGTCCTTTCAACACCTTATTTCTTACAATCTGGTGATTCCCTTTTATTTCAAGGGTCTAGATGTTCCATCATAATGGTTTAAATGGCCTTCTCTTACTCAGCCCCCCCAGATTCCAGAATTGGCTTAATGCTCAGACCAGATGCTTCAGTTCACACCAGTAATTTAAATCATTGTTAATTTCTTCACAGAACGGGTGGTGGACAAGTGGAACACCCTGCCAGAGGAAGTGGTGGGGGCTGAAACAGTCACGGGATTTAAGAATGCATGGGATAGCCATAAAGGAATTCTGGAGATCAGGGGTAAGGGGCAACAGACTTCCTGGAAAGCATAAACTGAACTTACAAACTTAAATGGGCAGACTGGGTGGGCCATAGGCCCTCATCTGCCGACAGTGTCTATGTATCTATGTATCTATGTAATTTACCGCTGTTTACGTCTTAAGTCTGTATCTGCTCTTAGTTTCTGCCTGCTTCTCTCATGAAGCCTTGGTGGAAGTGATACACAGGGGTGTTAGCCCAGCACTGTCTAAACATTATATATAAGTGTACCCAATTGGTGTGTATACAGTTATTGTTTGCTTTTCCTGAACTAGACATACCATATCTGGTTGCATTTTAGGTCTCATTATAAGTTGGATTGTGCCTGATATTAAAAGGGAATGTACTCGGTACCTCCTGCTTGTATCAGATATGTTAACTGATACTTTTCATGTGGAGTGAAGCCTGTATTTTATGGATTGTGCCAAGCTGTTATGCTGTTACTTTGCTCTATTTTTTCGTTTTACTTTCTTTTTCTCCCCTCACACATGTTGGCCCTTTGCCAGTGGTTCTCCCAGCCCAATCACCTGCTGTCTCTGGGACTTACGTCTGGCCTTGCCTCAAATCCCTGCAGCTTCCCCCCTATGGCGGGGCTGGAGTAGAGAGGTACCCAAGTTCCCCCTCTGGACATCTCATTAGGTCAAGCCCCCTATGAGCCCAGCAGGCAGTGTGGGGTCTGGGGAGGGCAGTCTGTTTCATCCTACCATAGCCAGTGGGATTTTCCTTGTCCCCACCCCCAGGGATGCTCCATGAAGTGGGCAGTATGACACTGTGACAGAGCATGCTGATGTCTTACATAGAGAACATTGTCCCACCCTTTAGTCGCTCCACTGCCTCCACCACCTATGGTCACCTATGTTGTAGTGCTGTGGTGGAGCTTGCTGCCAATGCACCCCGGAAGAGGACAGCACCCTCTAGGAGACTCAGTTCTTCTCCCCCGGTTGGTGCCTGGTGACCCAACCCCAGGTTGCCAGCATCATGACTGGCAGTGCTGCCACTGTGCCAGTGGGCTGTGCTGTACCTCTACTGTGAACCCTGTATTATCTAGATAGTTCCTGATAATAGGCATGCATAGCATAGTGTTGTTACCTGGTTATCAAAAAAAACTAACTAACTAATTGACTGAATAACCAATAATGGGTTCATCCCCAGGCTGCTCTGGCCCATTTTAGAAGCTCGGCATGGTCATAGCAGAATGCCATATATCATGTATGTCACTGGCATGCAAGGTGCATGGAGCAGCAACATTGCCCCAGGCTTTTTGGATCAGCAACACGTGAAACATGCTAGCCCGATTTATGAACGGGGTCCATAGACTATCCAAAAGAACTGAATAATTATTATCTGGGGGTTGGGAGGAGGAAATGTACCTGGATCTCCCTTTTCTCCTTTCAAGCCATCTCTTCCTGGGCTTCCGGGTATTCCTGGAATTCCTGGAATTCCTGCACATACAGGATTCCTTCCAGGTAGAATTTGACAAGAAGCTGTCAGAAATGCTGCAGTCAATAGGAGACTACTGAACGGTCGAAGGAAATACATCGTCCAGGGAGTAAACCTGCAAGAACAAACAGTGACAAGGATTAATATCTCAACACAAAACGTGGTCTGATAGCTGTGCACATTTTTTTTGCCGAGTACAAAAAACAGCTGTTTCTGCAGTATGGGCCAGCTCCACGTCATTCAGACAGTGGCTGGCAGAGGTGGTGAGCAACGGGGCTTTGCTTGTTGCTACACATTTAGGAAGAATGATTCAGGGACTGACAGGGTGGGGGTTGTGGTGCTGCTGAGTTGGTGGGCTGGAAAGGGGGGAGCTGACAGTGATTGGGAGGGGCACTAGACTACCAGGACATAATACACATTGGGACAGTGATTGGGGGTTGAGGGACCACTGGACTACCAAGAATATATGTGAGACACATCGCAATGGTGATCCCTATGGGGGACCAGTGGACTGCCAGGGTAATTGGACAGTATAATACTAACCTCAGATGTACGTTGGGGGTAGGGGGCCCACTGTACTAAGTGGGATATATGTGACAGATTGACATGATGATATGCATTATCCTGTATAAAAATAACATTTTTACTACTACTACTACTACTACTACAGCTACTACTACTAAGGGGACCACTACACTGCTGGGGAATGACCACCCTTACTGTCAGTCTGATACTCTGAGATTGGGTTAAGGGGGCAGCCAAGGCTCTGCATAATGTCTCCAGATGTTCATGCATGACCAAATTGTGCTGAGCTGCTAAATGCCATACAGCAACATGCAAATGATCCCTTTGAACTTTGCATGCAATATGTGGTCATTAGTGTGCCGACTGTTGAATACGGCCACCAGAAGCAATATCGCTATCCCATTTGGGTTGTGCTGTCCCCCCTTTGCTCCTAGGAGCCACTTTTCTTCAAGGGGTTGCATTACCACTGTGCATAGTCACTATGCGCAGCAAACATGGCCCCACATTTAGACAGGCAGTGAACACAGGACAGGACATGTGGCCTGTCTCAATATAGCAGCTTGGTTGGCCCTGCACTATCTCACATGCACTGCTGCTGGGGGTGTGTCAGTGGCACATCCATTTCATTCTAAATATGGGGCCCTTACTTTCTAGATACATTGAGTATTTTTAGTCCCCTTACTTCTAGAACTGCAGTCAGCTTTCCAGGATCTGGTGCTTAAATTTTAGCCCGCCCCAGAGCACAGAGAGCTGATGGATATTGCTAGCTTTAGTTACTTGTTTATTTATTACTTACCTTATTGTAGCCAAAGCTCCCACTGAAGTGGGTCGGCTGAAGTTGAAAACACAAATTTATAACAAAAGTACAACATTTACAAAAGCTTATGACACAATACAACACACCTTTCTGTTTTGTATAGTGTATCCTAGTAGCTCATGTCTGGACACATTCTGTGAGAAGAGGAGCAGGCAGTACTGAAATCTACACTGGTGGGAGAGTCCAACCAGTCAGTGAAGATACAAAGTGAAACACGCCGGCATGGTGGCATGGAGGGCTGAGAAGCTGAACACCTTACCTTCTGTCACACGGATGATTCGAGTTCAGGAACAAGTTCGAGTTACTGGGGGTCATCTTGGAGGGGAAGGGACTGAGCATTCAGCAGACTGTTCTACTCTACCAAGGTGGGGAGGCATGCTGATTTGGAGACTGGCTACCAATGGGTGGAAGCCTGGGAGGTAGCTCTGGCACACCAGTGACAGCATAGGACGGGCCTGCGATTCTGTGGTATATGCATTCCTCCATGCACACATGCACATGTGCCTCTATGGCCAGGTAATCAGGGAGAAAAGCTGAAAAGGTTGGCTTAGGCTACATGAAGTTCTGCCCCCTGGCCTGCACCACTGCCTAGACCACCAGATCCATATTGGATATATGCCAAAAGACCGTAAGCAGAGGGCAGGTCGCAGCTCCTCGGCTGATTTTCTTTTAAATTCCCGCCCACTCACCCTGTGGTTGTGGCGACCAATATAGGCTGCAGCCAGACGAAGCCCAGCCTAGGTATTGACTCCCCCTATCAAATCCAAGTTTTGCTTCACAAGGAGGAGCTCTACTTCTACGTCATCAGCCCTTCACTCCCCAAGCTGTGGAGGAACTCCTTATCTCTGGACATAACTACCTGTCTTTGCTCTACAAAACCCTTTTGCTCCACAAATAATCTAATTGTCACTGTCTCCTATCGTCACTGCTCCTATAGTCCTTACTCATTTGCTAGCTATTAGTACGATAAGCTACAGCTTCAGCTGCATTTTAAGTAACTTATGTGCCTAGTATGTTTATATGTCATTTAGCCAAACGACCCTACAAATGATTTTTACATTTGACTTAGACTCTCTCCAGCTGCATCATATATATCCTGTGCATTTCATTTTAAACTGACTTCTCCAAAGGCCAATATAATCGTTGATTTAGGGTACTGCTGCATACATCACAAGGTTTCTGTACCTGCAAATTCAAACTGTTAGCCCTGTTAATGCTGTATACTTAACTTAAGTCAACTGTGTTGTCAGCTCAGATCCTTTAGTCTGATGCTACTAGCTAAGCCGATGCTACACGATCTCCTGCATCCTGCCGGCACCTAAGTATCCTTACCAGATCAATGCAAATACAGATTTGAGGTGAATTGATTATTAACTCCTTACTGAATTGATTATTAAATCCTTACCAGATACAGACAGGGATCCATCATGTACCCCATTCATTGGAACAATGGTATTATCCTGTCCATAATCTACATTCTGGCTCAACTAGGGACCGATACCCTAATCAGAAATGCTTACAGCCCCCCCAACACATGAGGAGGATCGGGAGAGGATATGGCGAGGCATTTCTTATGCCCTTCGCCAAGGATTAACATCCTTCTCCTAGTGGCCCATGAATTCTCTAAGAAGGGGGTCCTCTTCAGAGTCCTTCTCTGTACCAGGAGCCCGAACCTATGGCAGGTTAAGCTAGCACTACCTCCTCCTACCCTCTCTCTCCTTAGCTCTCTCGCTGCCTTATTCCTACTGGCCGGGGACATCCAACCTAACCCTGGACCAGGGACTTTGAACGCATCTGTCTCCTCTCCAATGGATAAGGCCTGGGATGGAGCTAAGGGTCTGCGGCTGGTCCACATGAATATCTGCAGCCTGAGGCCAAAGATCCAGGAGGTACAAGCATGGCTGGCTGTGTACAAACTGGACTTACTCGCGGTCTCGGAGACCTGGCTAAAACCCCACATTCTGGATCACGAGATTGCAGTCCCCGGCTACTCCCTTTTTAGAAAGGACAGACCCTCGAAACGAGGGGGTGGAGTACTAATTTACGTTAAAGACACTATCACAGCCTCATTAGTTAGGCAGCCCTTTGACTTGTCCCTGGACTCAGAAGCAGTTTTTCTGAAGGTCACATTAGGTGGGGCTAAACACCTCACTATTGGCTGCGTATAAAGCCCCCCAACCAATGCCCTTGGCTCCCTGGATTTGCTCCTGAAGAGCCCGGTGGTGGACTCAGCATCGGAATTATCCTATTGGGTGACTTCAACCTAAACTGGGCACAAGAGGCGAAGTCCGAAATAAACGGAGTCTTACACGACTCCCACCTTGCTCAAATTATCTCCCTCCCAACCAGATTGAACTACAAATCAGGGAGACATTCCACAATAGACTGGGTCTGACTTCATCCCCAAGTAATGTAAAGTTGGCTGGGACTCTGGCAGGCCTTAAGCGACCACTCGCCGATATTTGCCATATGGAAGAATAATGGGATTAAAGTCCTGCCTTGAATTATCACTGCCAGGGACTACTCTAACTTCCATCCTGACCAGTTCATTGGCTACCTAAATGGCATTGACTGGAACCCCATAAGACTTCTACCCAACCTGGAGGAAGCTGTCAAATTTTTCCAAACCACCCTAACTGGTATCACCAACCTTGTAGCCCCTATGAAAACCCACAGGGTTAAGGGGAACTGCTATAAGTGGATCTCTCCCCACCTAAAAGCCCAGATGACCACCCAGGACAAAGCTTGGAAAAGTGCAGGAGAACTAATCTTCCTGAGGACTTAGTCAGATACAGAGCCCTGAGAAACCAATGCAAACAGAACATAAAAAGCTAAGAAAGATTATATCTCTAATCTCCAAAAAACTAACCTGGGAAACCCTAGGTTCTTCTGGTCACATATTAATGAACCCTAAAGGGTCACAAAAATCCACGACCAGCCCTATCCTGGTGAGCGGGCAAGTACTTGATGAAGGGCCTACGCCGGAGAAGGCCCTAAGCGGCTACTTCACAGTCTGGATGCGTACAAGGTGGGAGCACATAGACAACGGGCATAAGCCTTACGAGCCTCTTCCCCATGAACTTGACCGCCCACAGTTTCATCTGCGGATGGTTAAGGTAAAGGAAGTTCTGCTCATCCTTAAATCCCTACAGATGAGAGGCACTGGAGGCCCTGATGGGATCCAGCCAAGAATCCTTAAGGAAGGGGCCCCAGCTCTAGCAAAGCCACTAACCTGGCTGATAAACCAGTCCTTCTTGGAGGGGTTGGTCCCCGAACCATGGAAACAGGCCATAGTGATTCCCATTCACAAGGGAGGGCCTACTGAGCCTATAGGGAACTATAGGCCTATTTCCTTGCTGTCTGCAATAGCAAAAATACAAGAGAAGCTAGTCTACTCCCAACTTCACGAATACTTGGAAACACACCAGGTAATCTCCTCATCTCAGCACGGCTTCAGAGCCAAGCATGGGACAGATACTGCCCTAACCAAATTCTCAGCCGATGTCCTGTGCAATATTGATTCAGGGGCCAGTACAGGCGTGGTATTTATTGACCTCTCTAAAGCTTTTGACTTGGTAAATCATAGCCTCCTCTTGCATAAAATGAGCACTAAAGGCCTGGACACTGGTGCACTAGGTTGGTTTGCGAGTTACCTCACTGACCGAACCCAGAGGGTCAGGTGGAAGGACAATGTTTCACAGACCGCATCGCTCAAAGAAGGTGTACCACAGGGGTCAATACTTGGCCCCCTTCTCTTCACCCTGTTCAGAAATAACCTGCACTTAAACTGTGGGAGAAGCAGCGTCATCCAAAATGCGGACGATGCTGTCATTTACCGAGCCTCCCCTGATGTAAAGGAACTGAAGATTGCCCTCCAAGAGGACATCCTTCAGATGGAGGACTGGCTCATATTGAACAAAATGGTATTAAACACCAGCAAAACCAAGGCGATGCTGTTTGGGCCCAGATCCCTGGGATCTAAGCGTTCGACGCTCCTTCAACTGCAGTCCAGAGGGGGAGACAAACTCGAGGTGGTTATCCATATGACGTACCTTGGTCTAACCCTTGACCAAGGCTTCACCCTAAAAAATCAGGTGGACCAACTCACCAAAGCCATCCATGTGAAACTCGCCATACTCTATAGATTAAAGGACCAGATTATCCTCGTAGCCAGGGTTGCCATTGCAACCAGCGTCCTACTCCCTAAGCTCACCTATGCAGCGTCCATTCTACACGGTGTGGCCTCTATGGAACTCAGCCGGCTCCAGACCTTATACAACAAGATCACTCGGTTTGTCACAATGTCCCACCCTAGAACACACCACTGCGAGGCCCAGGCCAGGCTCAGGTGGCTGTCACTGGAAGCCCGCCTCATCTACCCGACTCTTTGCCTGGCTTCAAAGTTACTGGGCCCCTCTCCTCCCCCTAGCCTCAAAGGGCTAATCATGGTCAAGTCCATTCATAGGAGCCTCCGCACCTCAGGACAAACTCTCCTAATGGTTCCTAAAACAAGGACCAAAGCTGGGTCCAGATCCTTTGCGTTCACTGCCCCTTCCAGCTGGAACAACCTCCCACAGGAGGTAAGGGAGACAGGGTCAGGCCCCTGTTTCCGGTCCAAACTCAAAGCACACTTGCTCGACAGGAGTACTTGCCAATCCCTTAGAACCTGACCTCACGTCACCCTCCCTTCCCTCTTAGGAAGGTGACCTGACTCCTAGCAACATAGCTCTTATCTCGTGCTCTCCCTAGATCTTCATGTTTATGTGCATGCAGCATGTTGTTATATATCCTACTCTGGAGGTCTCTCTTACTGTATGTTCCCACTCTACCTACTCTGATTGTAACCCTATGTAATCTAGCACTGTAACACAATATGTCATCTATCAACTTGTACTGTTCTGTTACTTGTATGTTATTTTTAACCCCGGGTCGCCCCTAATAAAGGGACCTCTGGGGCCCAGTGGGCCTACCCGGTCAACAAAATTCAATAAATAAATAATGTCTCCGGCTGGGGGAAATATGGCCCTCTTCATGGCCCCCTGGAAGGGTGGGGCAATCGATGGGGGACTCTGGATCTGGTGGGTAGTGGGGCTGGCAATAGCCAATTGGGAGAGGGGCAGGACAGGACTGCGATAACTCTGCTTGAGTCAGCCAGGGACTATACAACAGTGTGGAGAAAAAGTGAAACACTTTGACAGCTTTGTCTTTCTGCATAAGTCCTAGTTTGACTTCCAGTTTTGTAGGTGAGATTACTTTGCTCATACAAATATTTGGAAAAAAAGACCACCTACACCTCGAGGTCCCCCCAACTTAGTGGGAATACCCTCCCACCACTTTTACTTCATGGTATTGTTCTAGTTTCACTTGAGATTGAAAGTAGAAGCAGTGTTGACAGATGAGCGCCATTTATTCTGGAATGCAGTTCTAAGTGTTCACCACTTGTGCTGTGAGCATGTCCTTCCTGATGTTTCCCTTGAATTTTCCTCCTTTCAAAGAGAATGGGGACCCCCTAGCCACCCTTCCATGCACATACTAAAGAGCTGCATATGAGCGCAGGCCCATAGGGGTGACCAGTCGTGAAAGCCAGCGAATCTAGCTTTGGGAACAACCCAAAAATGTTGGGGTTGCCAAGGGATGGAGGATGGAGCATCCCACATGACAATGTCCTCCTCCTCCAGGAAGGGGGCAGCATTCTCCACTGCAATACTGCCACTTTTTGGAGTGTAGCACTCAAATTTAATGCACATGTGCACCGTGGTGCTATCGCCAGCCACACCCTTGGGGGTGGGGATAAAACAGAAAAGGAAAAAAGCCAGAGAGTGACACCATGACAGCCTGTCCAGCAGTCTTTCTGCCTGTCTGTCATATCTATCTGAAAGCACCCTGTGAGAGCTTAATAGTTAACGTAACTTTTTTGTTGCTAAGGTAGTTAGGCAGGGAGGCTGTGGTGCTGTAAGGTCTGCGATGGCCTGCTGACTACAGGTGGGGTCTCACCCTAGGGGGTTATAAAAAGGGAGTTGGGAGACAAAAAGGGAGATCAGCATTTGGAGAGCCAGAGAGTAGAAGAAGAATTGATGTCACCCATAAATTCAGGCATAAGGGCTGTGCAGAGGCCAAGATGGACCATCCACTACCCCAGCTCTCCTCCCTCAAAGGCTGTCGAAGTGCATCAGTGTGGGGTTGCAGCGAGTTGGACTGAGTCATAGAGCAATTGATGGGGTCCCTTTGGTGCTGTTCTGTGGGAGCTAGAGCCCTGGGAGGAAATTAATTGAGCCTGCAAAGGGTATTCTGGCACCTTAGTTTGAGGGTAAGCACCAGAGGGGGTCCCTGACAGTAAATGTCTCACCCATGGGTGAGTGCAGCCTGAGAGCCTGTGACTTGACTGTGGCAGAGCCTGTTATGGCTGTCCGGGGCACAGTCCAGAAATGGCAGCCTGGATCATTGGTGGGATAGTGATGGCAGTCTATGCCCTTTCCCCAGACTGAGCACCGCTGCAGTGTGGGCATTCTGGAGGAGTGTGCAGCCTGGGGAGGCATGAGGATTTTTGTGTTGGGTATGGCCTTTTGGGATCTCAAACGGGATGGCAAGCCACTTGAGTACTCCTTGTGGCACTTCAGCTGGGCCCCTGGGTGAAAACATTCCTGAACTGTAATTGCTGTATGAATGGAAAGTGCCTCAGGTTATCGGGATAGCTAGGGTTAGATAAAACCGCCCTGGGATGCTTGGAGCAGGCATGTGGCATCGATGATTGGGTGGCAGGAGGGTTTTCAGTTGGATTGTTCATGTTTAAAATAACACCAGTGTTGAGATCAAAGTGCTCCCCATTTTAAGGAAACAAATTAGAAATGGGACAGGGGCAGTAGAAACGATTCTTGCTTTCCCAAGTTTACCTCAGATTTAAGTATTTAATTGCCCAAGGAAAGGAGCTTAAGTAAATATACTGGTGGATTAAATGTTTAGAATGTTGCCAGGAGTATGTAATGGAACTGCTGTAAAGTTTTGAAGTACAAATATGGTGCAACCTTTTCGGACCACAGTAACAGTGATACTGCCAGGAATTGTAGTCTTTTCGGCTTAAGGAGAAGTGCTGCATGAAAGAGTGTCAAATTTGCTGAACAAAGAGATTGCTGCAGATGCTAGTGGCAGGTTGTGTGCCTCCTACAAAGAGACCCCACTGATGTTATGTCCCCCTCACTCCATGGAGTGGCTTATCAATTTATTCATTTACGTTAAATTAGTTCTTTATCCTTTTGATTCTAGTGTGGACAATGATTTTATTAACAAGGACCGTTTCCATGCTGTTGATTGATAATGAACATTGTCCCCTCTGCAGCCATGCCCCTTGAAGAAAAAGAGTGGTGTCTGCTTCCCCTGCATGTGAAGCCGTCTCGCAAAATCTGAGGAACCAGATAATGAACATTTTTTATTTTCTAGACAGTGTTTTCTGGCTGTACAGCCACCTCCTCCCACATCTTTACCATCTGGCATACCCCTAGAAATTGAAATAGGGGGGCTTGAGTATCCATCTATTTAGCAGTCTGCAGCAGTATATGTCTGTTCATCTGTCTGTCTATTAACAGTATTTGTCTATTAACAGTATCTGTCTCTCTGTCGGTCTATTAGCAGTGTCTGTCTGTCTGTCATCTATCTATCTTACAATATCTACCTTTCTATAGTGTATGGTCAAATGTTGTTGTGTATGGAAAACCATACACTGTAAAGAGTTGATCTTCTTGGACTAAGTCTCCACCACTCATTCAAACTATTGGGACTACGCCAGAGGTGCTAGGACCCTGCAGGAGCCACAAATCTTCAGGAGGGCTGGTGCCAAGATAGGACCATGCATGTGCGGCACCGTGAGACTAGCTTGCACCAGTATAGCCTATCTTGGCATTGACCCTCCAACCGCCCCAGTTCCTTTTCCCCCACCATCGAGTGTGCTTCGATGAAGACATCGTTCACCTGCTGGGAGTCAAGTCTTCGTCTATACGACAGCAATTATAGCCATTCAGTATTCGATTAATTTACTGCTATTAGTGTTCTTTTCTTATTTTAACAAAAAAAAAAGAGAAGATGAACAAGAAGAAAAAGAAATTCTCAGCCTGCCATCAACAGAGTGGACCTTAGACGGTAGTGGTGACAGTAGGGAGACTTCGTTTGAAAGCTGTGATGGCACTGGGGCTGTGTCTGGTCTGTCACCCTTTGTGTAGGGGGGTGTGACCATGGACAGTCTGGTGCTCAGGGGCGGAGGACAGTCTGCCTGAAGCACAAATTCAGTGGGCCGGTTTCTGACCTTGACTGGGGACCCAGTTCCGCTTGACCTTGAGCTCTTCCTCCTGTTGGTGGAAGAAGAAACTGTACTGCTCGAGGTCGCTCTGTAGTACATCTACATGGGGATTGTTGGTGTTGGTGAGCAGTAGGCCTGACCCGACTTTGGTGAGGTCCTCTGTGGTTCCATTCTTTATGGCCACAATCTTAGACACTGGGCCGCACCTCTGTCCTTGATGGGACTCCGGTGAGCAGTTTCACCCCTGGGCCATTCTGTTAGAGCAGGGGATACTACATCTGCCCAGTTGATTTGGCCAGTGGACCTGGTTCTGGGGCCTTGCCCCTGGGCCATGACAGAGTCGTGTGGGCAGGATGTGAGCGGTGCCTTTTTCGGTGCCAGTGCCATCGTCGCCGACCTTGTGTGCCTACCCCTCACCTTTTCCTCTGCAGGGGACTGCATGGGTACCACTTTCCTTCTCCCCCTTTTTACTTCAGGTCTAGGACATAGATAGAAACATAGAACATAGAAACATAGAATTTGACAGCAGATAAGGACCGCTTGACCCACCCAGTCTGCCCATTTCCCTGCCTACTGGATAAGCTGCAGATCCTAGTTAATCAGCAGCTTACTTCTTCCTATCCCCACCCCCTAGAATTGCCAGTATGCCTGATGCCACCCTGTGGTTCAGTAATAAATACGGTAACTATGAATCACTAAGGGAATGTCACCTTTCTCAAATCATTGCTTCCCCCACCAGGGATGCAATCTGGGGCAACAGTCAGACACTTATTGACTGGAGTCTTATCAATTGCCTGTCAATGCTACTAACTGCTATGCTCTACACTGTCAGTTTGCCATCACCCTCTCTCGTCATCATCATGGGTTACTTCACTTAAGGTCCCCATCCCATATACTTACCTTGATTCATCTCCCCTCCCCCTCTCCCCATTCCCCATCTTACCAGAACTACACCCCCGTGCCTTGATTTCTACTTACCTGACCACTACCCTACTTGCCTTCCACACTATTCTTTCCTATCCACCCTTACCACAGCTAGCCTACCTACCCATTCCACCTCCTCTCCACCATTCAGGGCTGTCCTCCCCTTTCAAGTTTCTTGATAACATAGGGTCCCCTTCTCTCCACTATTATCCCTTACCTGACCTACCTTTCTCTCCACTTCCTCCCCATTACTCATGGCTGACTTCTCCTTCTCTTCTGTCCTATAATACCATACCCTCATTTCCAGGTTTTCTCATCACTACTTTTATCATTGGAAGTTTTAATTACTGCCTGCTGCTAACCATGCCATCTACTTGACTGTTTATGGCTGCGTCCCGCAATGTCTTAACCTTGTAAATTACCCTGCTCCATGTATATATTTTCCCTTGTGAAGCTGTATGCCTGACTGTTGCTCCACAATGTCTTAACCTTGTAAATTATTCTATTCCATGTATATATTTCTGTTAGAAAGCTATATGTTAATATATATTGCCCTGTGTATTCCTGTCATACCTCTCAACCCCAAAATGTGGAACACTGTGTTTTAAAATGTGGAAAAAATAGGCAGAATGTGGAACACCTCATCAAATGACAAAGATAGAACAATAATAATAAATAATAATAACTTTATTTATAAAGCGCCTTTCTTTAATCAAGGTGCTGTACAACTTAAAAACAAATAAAATAAAGTGAATGAAAAGCATACAAAATACAAATACAGCAGGCAATAAATACCAATCTAAATATAATAATTTAAATACCATAAGCAGGATGGCATAGATGGGTCTTCAGGACCCTCTTAAAGCTCTCCACGATCGTGCACTCACGAATCTGATGAGGTAGAGAATTCCACAGGGTTGGGGCCGCATATATAAAAGCACGGGCCCCTGATGTTTAGAGCCATACCCTGGAAAATTCTAACAACTCCTTGTCAACTGAGTGGAGAGGTCGGCTGAGGCAGTAAGGCTTAAGAAGCTCAGAACAATGTGTAAATGCGAGTTTTCTCATTACCAATGTTTTTTGTTTATTAGGCAACACATTTTTTCGCATTCATTGCTTGGATTTCTGCTTAAAATTTCAGCATAAAATGTGGGACACTACCCACTCAATGTGGAACAGAGGGCTTTTCTGAGGTGAAATGAGGAACTGTTCCTTGTAATGTGGGATGGTTGAGAGGTATGATTTCTGTTATATGTTTGGCCTTGGCTTATTGTACATGCATTGCACAGTTCTTGTCTCTCAGGACCTCTTTGTAAATGAGCTTGCTCAACGGAGTTTCTTTCCTGTCAATAAACTTTGACTTGACCTGACAATAGGGAAGATAGGGTCACTAGCTCTGCCATATTACCTGATGCCATAATTGATAATTTTCCAATTGTTTGCATTTGGAAGGCTCTCACCCCAGGCACCCCACCAAAATACCTTATTTTCTGTAACTTTGCTATATATAATATTTCTCGTCTCTTAACTGTTCTGAGGCCAGTTGACTGATCCGCTGTTATTGTATATGTGTTTGAGGCTCTCTCCTAGTTTATCGCTCAAATCCAGGTTCTCCAGGACAAACCCATCCCATTTATAAGGTGTAGGGCTAAGGGTGCTGCCACTAAGTGGCTTCATAGTGCCATACTTACTGAAACTGAGGCCAGGGATAAGAGTGGGGCTAAGTTAAAAAACATTCATTCTATCTTTGACTGGCATGAATATAGGAAGCAAAAAAATGACTATAAAAAAGCCATTCATGCAGATAAGACTTCATACTGTAAAGAACTTCTTCAGTCATCTGTTGGTGACCCAAAACATTTCTGGAGTCATATCAAAGGCTTTGTGGGTGGCAGCACTAGAGCTCTTGCATCTGATATGTTAATGTATGGAGCCTCAGTCAACTGTAATACCCCACTTGCCAAGGCCTTCAACTTGCTTTTCACAGACCTAACTAAATATATTAAAGACAATTGTAGCTCTCCTGGCCCATCTTCCCTAGCCTCATCCCCTAATGCCCCTCGTCTCTTTCTCAGAGCAATCACCTGCAGAGAGATTGTTTGTTTCCACTCATAGCATCCCTGGAAATGATAGTCTAGAGCCAGGGTTGCTGAAACTCATGGCATCTCAACTTGCCCCACCTATTACCCGGATTTTCAATCTAGCTCTCATGACTGATGTGGTTCCTGAAGTATGGAATGTACTGTAGCAAAGGTTGCCCTATGTTTAAAAAGCGAGACTCCAAAAACCTAGAGAACTATCACCCTATTGCTATCCTGACAGCTCTAAATAATAGCCTCAAAAAATTAGTCGCACAACAGGTCACTGATCACCTGCAAAAACGTAAATTGTTATCCGAGGCACAGCATAACTTCAAGTCAGGCCATAGCATTTCCTCTGCCCATGTACAGTTCACTAATGACATTAATAGCTATGGACAAAGGTATGTACACTGGTGTGGTCTTTATTGATTTAACTAAGGCCTTTGATCTGGTAGACCACTCGCTTGTCTTTTCTCAACTGACTGCACTTGGTTTCTCCCCTCCTTTCCTAGCCTGGTTCACTAGTTATCTTAGTGGCCGGCAGCAGTTTGTGAAATTTAATAACTCAGCTTCTAACCTTGCTGCTACTGGAACTGGTGTTCTACAAGGATCTATTCTGGGCCCTTTACTTTTTTCCATTTTTATCAATGACCTCCCTAAAGCTATCTCTAAGTGTTCGACATTATTATATGCAGATGATATGGTTTTCTATACAAGCTCAAAAGACATGGCTGTTATTAATTCTTTCCTGAATATTGACTTTGGTGGAGTTTAGCCATGGCTGTTATGAAACAGACGTCTTTTGAACATCAATAAGACCTACTCCATGTGCTTTGGCTCTGTTCCTAAACTCAAGGGATGTTCAACTAGCCTAGTTGTTTTGTGCTCCAATGATCATCCCCTTAAAGAAGTTGAGTCTTTTAAGTAGCCGGGCATTACGCATGACCCTACCACAGACTTTTCCCTTCATATTGCAAATGTATGTAAATTAGTTCACTCTTAATAAGGGCTTGCCTACAGAGTCAGGGATACCCTTATCGCTTTTGCATGACTTACTACTACTTATGGAGTATTGCCGTCCAGTCTTACATATGGCCTTGTACCCCTCTCCCAGTTTAATTCCTTTTTCCTCTCTAAATGGACCACAGCCTACAACGGTATTTGTTACTTTGCTTTTTATGTGCACAGGTTGACACACCACTGTGACTTTTATAGTAACTTAGTTTGGCTATCCCATATTTATTTATTTAGCTTTTGTTGACCGGGTAAGTGCACTAGACAAATTCTGCCTATTTTCAGGCACGACCCAGGGGAAGGGGATACAGATGAATGCCAACTGACCTTGAACCAGATTAAGCTGTTGGTGGTATTTTTAGTGAATGAGGGAAATTTGGCCAGGACACCGGGGAAATTCTCTACTCTTTCGATAAGTGCCATGGGATCTTTAACATCCACCTGAACTACCACCAATCCAGGCAGATGGGACCTTGGTGTAACGCCTCATCCGAAAGATGGCACCTCAGAAGTGCAGCACCCCTCTCATGCTGTACTACGGTGTCAGTACTGGGATATTAACCGAAGTGCCAGATATGGGAACTGAACCCACAGCCTTCTGATCTCCCGGCCTCAGAGGCGAGTGTGCTACCTACTAAGCCACTGACACTGTTATGTCTCTCATGCACTGAGCTCAAGGGTATACTATCAACAAGCTCATTAGGTCAGGTACCCCTTCCACCGTTGAGGCCATATTTAAAAAGTCCAGTCAATCATATCCTCTTCAGTCCACCAACCTTGAGCTATTTGCGCCATCTTAAAGTGTTACTAATATGATTACACAGATTTTTTCCTACTTTGCTCTTTGGTACTGAACTCCTTACCCCTTACCTTATGTTCCTCACATTCTTACTCCATCTTTAAGGCTGAAGTTGGACAGCATTCTATGACCTCTGACAATTGCACATGCTCCAGCATTTGATACTGTGTGGCTGCCAGTCTGATGTGTTATGTTCACCTTTGGCATTGTGGGGAAGTTTTGATATCTGCTGTTTGCTATCACTGTAATTAATACTGATGCCTACTGCAGTGTTCTTCCCAACTGTGCTACCTAATTGTATGTGTTCTGATTACTGTTAACTCTGCCATTATATCCTGCCGGCCTGTATACTGATTGTTGTTTAATTGTTCTACTGCACTCATTGCGTCTTTTATGGTGTAATTCTCCAGGGTCATGCCTAAAAGTAGGCATTATATTGTCTAGTGCACCTACTCGGTCAACAAAAATGAAATAAATAAGAGGGCGGGGTACAGGACACAGATACACAGAAGCAGAACCTCTCGGAGCTAAAGAGGGCAGGGCACAGCACACTGATAGATCACCCAAACACATCTTGCATCATAAGGGGGAAGGGTACAGTACACAGATATATAGCCCTGACACCCCTTGAATCATAAAAGAGCAAGGTACACTACACAGATAAATAGCTCTGGCACCATTCTGATCATAAGAGGGTAGTGTAGGGTACAGTACACAGATAAATAGCTCTGACACCCCTCAGACCATAAAAGGCCATGATACAGAGATAAATAGCCTTGGCACCCTTTGGGTCAGAAGAGGCCATGGTACAGAGATAAATAGCCTTGCCACCCTTTGGTTCATAAGAGGAGGACACAGTACACAGATAGCTAGTTCCAGGCACCCCTCGTATCATAGGAGGGTAGGGTACAGTGCACAGATAAATATCCCTGACACCCTTCAAATCATAAAAGGGCAAGGTATGCTACAAAGATAAATAGCCCTTGCAACCCCTGGAGCATAAGAGGCCATGGTACACAGATAATAGCCTTGGCACCCTTTGGGTCATAAGAGGGCAGGGCACAGTACACAGATAATCCAGGCACTGCTTGGATCATAAGAGGGTAAAGTACAGTGCACAGAAAAAATAGCCCTGGCACCTCTCGGGTCATAAAATGGTAAGGTATATTACATATATAAATAGCTCTGGCACCCCTTGGATCATAAGAGGCCATGATACAGAGAAAAATATCATTGGCACCCTTTGGATTATAAGAGGCCATGGTACAGAGATAAATAACCTTGGCACCCCTTGGGTCATAAGAGAGCAGGGCACAGTATTCAGTACATAGACAGATAGTCCAGGCATGCCTCTGATCATAACAGGGCAAGGTACAGTACACAGATAAACAGCCCTGCCACCCCTCAGATCATAAGAGGGGGTAGGGTACACCACACAGATAAATAACCCCAGCACCCCTTGGGTCATAACAGGTCAAGGTACAGTACACAGATAAACAGCCCTGACACCCCTCAGAGCATAAGAGGTCATGGTATAGCACACAGAGATAGCCCAGGCACCCTTCAGATCATGACAGAGCAGGGTACAGTACACAGATAGATAACACCAACACACATTGGGTTTTAGGAGGGCAGGGCACAGTACACAAATAGATAGTCCCAACACCCCTTGGGTCATAAGAGGACAGGGAACAATACACAGATAAACAGCTCAGGCACCCCTTGGATCATAAGAAAGGCAGGGCACAGTTAAAAGATAGATAGCTCCGGCACCCCTTTGGTCTTAAGATGGTAGGGTACAGTACACAAATAGATAGCCCAGGAACCTCTTGGATCAAAGATGCAAAGATGCTAAGAATGCAAAGATTCTAAGAGACTAAAAATAATGAAGGCAGGGTGCAGCACACAGATAGATAACCCAGGCACCCCTCCGATCATAAGAGGGCAGGGTACAGTACACAGATAGATAGCTCTTGCACCCCTCAAATCATAAGAAGGCAGAGTAAAGTACATAAATAGATAGCCCAGGCACCCCCTTGTATCATAAGAGGGTAGGGTACAGTACATAGCTAAATAGCCCAGGCACCCCTTGGATCATAAGAATGCAGGGCACAGTGCACAGATAGATAGTGCGGGCACCTCTTGGATCACAAAAGACAGGGTACAGTACATAGATAAATAGCCCAGGCACCCATTGGATCATAAGAAGGCAGGGCACAGTGCACAGATTGATAGTCCAGGCACCTCTTGGATCACAAAAGACAGGGTACAGTACATAGAAAAATAGCCCAGGTACCACTTAGATCATAAGAGGACAGGGTACAGTACATAAGTAAATTGCCCTGGCACCCTTTGGATCATAAGAGGGCAGAGCAGGGGGGAACATGATAGAAACTTTCAAGTATCTCAAGGGAATTAACAATGTACAAGAGGGGAGTATCTTTCAGAAGAAGAGATGTGCAAGAACAAGGGGGCACAATTTGAAAATAGAGGGAGGACGGCTCAGAGGTAATGTTAGAAAGTATTTTTTCACAGAGAGTTGTGGTTATATAGAACAACCTTCCTGAGGAGGTTGTGGAATCAGGAACAGTGGGAGAATTCAAGAATGCATGGGACAGGCATAAGGCAATTCTAGTGGGGGGGGGCAGGAGAAAGTAAGCTGTTGATTAACTAGAATCTGCAGTTTATCCATTAGGTAGGGAAATGGGCAGACTGGGTAGGCCAAGCGGTCCTTATCTGCTGTCAAATTCTATGTTTCTAGAGCAGAATTAGATAGAGTTATCAATCATATAAGCCCAGGACTTCTAGAATACAACAGGGCAATACACAGAAAATAGCTTTGTACCTCCTGGGTAATAAGAAGCAGGGCTGAATGAAATAAACAAGTATATTACCCTAACAACCCAAGGTCATAAAAGGGCAATATGAATAATATAGACAAAATAACTTCAGTACCCCTTAGGTCATAAAAGGCCAGTGCAGAATTGGATAAACAAGTATATAACCCTGGGCCCCCATGGGTCACAAGTGAGCAGTACACAGTTCGTAGATAAATAGCTTCTGCACCCTTTGGGTAATAGGATGGAGGACAGAATTAGATAGATATATAAGTATGTAACCCCTGCACCCCCATGTCATAAGAGGGCAGAACACAGATAAATAGCTTTGACACCCTGTGGGTCATAAGAAGGCAGGACAGGTTAAACAGATACAGTATATATCCCCTAATGCACCCGGGTCATATTATATATACGGTAGTATTTACTACAAGCTTTTAACTTGAAAATGTTTATTCTATGGAATGCAAAGATGATAATTTCCTTATAATCGAATTTTGTTAAACTGATAAACTTACCACAAACACAAAGAGAAGCCTTTTCCAGTGATCTAAAATGGTCATCAGCTGACTGTGTTTAACAGCAAGTCCTGTACAAATAATGGAATTATTCCTCTTGGGTGACTGTCTAAATACCCTTACAGGCTACTCCCTTTTTACCTCACAGATGAACAGTGCAAATATTGACACACGGTAACAGCTTGAACATGTTCGGAAAAGGAAACAATGTACTGGAAATGATACTTTTTGTTTTGTTAATGTGTTTATGCTCCTCTATTACAAGCTCTGTTATCCTGGTCCACTTCTTCAGCCCTGTCACCCAGCATTCCAGGGACTTAGCTCAACCTCGATTCTTCCCCATAGCCCCCCATGGCATGGTTGGCAGGCCATCTTTTACCTGCCCTAGAACAGCTCCGGTGCATGGAGAGAGGGTCCTGTCGATGGTGCAGAGCCGGTGAGGGATTTTTGGCGCCTAAAACAACAGCCTGTATTTTACATAGGCACAACAGTGAAGATATTTTTTATGTGACTGAATATTTCATGTCTGCTCAATGCTAGGGAGCCTCTTCCTCAGTTACCTTAACTCTGCTTGTATTTTGGGGATTTATTTTGCCTTTTCCGTCAGTTACTTTAAATTGGCTAGTATTAGGATCTGTTTCAGCTGGATTACTAGAAGGATGCTGGTCATGTTTAAGGTGAATGCTTTCAACTTTGGGAGCTAGTAGTATTACTGTGGACAGTCCACCCCCCCAGGCAAAGGTTCCAAATAACATAGATAGACTCACGTGTTAACAACTTCATTTAAACTAAGCGGTTTGCCTGTAACTGCTGTCTGAATCCCCGGCCAGTATAACTGATACATTTGGCTCCAATTTGGATTGATTTTCTCTTTCCCAGCCAGAAAACACTTCCTTTAACTGTTGCTGCCCACCAGAGTAGTAATGTAACTCAGATCCCTTTAAGCTTTTATTTCTGAGTTCTGTGGTGAAAGCTCTTCATTTTTTAGATCTCTCTGTGGTGTGAAGTCTCCCCCCCAAAACAGCACCTCCTCCACGTACCTGTATTTAAACACTGCTCCTTTCCTCCACAGCTCTCCCTAGCGATTGAGAGGGCCAAAAAGCAAGGTACGCTACCCAAAACTAATGGCTGGGTGCAGCTGAGCTGGACCGAGATTTTGAGCCCCGCCATCACTGTGCGCCACCTGCCCCACCACCCCCACCCTTGGTCAGCTCCCTAATTTATATCCTGCAACCACGTGAGCTGAAATACCTATCAGTTCATTTTCCCATCTGCAGCCTATCTAACACCACTACTAGTGGCTGCTGCACCTCATTACCCAGGACTTCCCAGACTCCTGTAGAACCAATTACAGAAAGAAAATAAAAAAATCTTGAACATGACAATTTGGCAGTTCCTCTTACTCACATTCCCCCTTACTCAGATAGTCAGCCCTTATCACTGTCCCTAAGGAATGCAAGTTTTCTCCTGCTATCCATCTCCACATTGACTGGACTATTGTTGGCCTCAGACCTTTCTGCATCAATCTTAGCCACTGAACAAAAATTCCTCTATCACTGCACCCTTACCCACCCCCCACCTAATCGCACAAGCCTGCCCATTATGGCCATAATTAAAGACACACCCCTAGCATCTATATTTCTGACATCCCTATCTAATATTGAACAAAGACAGCTAAGCTAGGGTATCTGCTTCACTCCATCTCGCTCCTCAAGCACCACTGGCAGCCTTCAATCTGCCCACTGCTGTCCCTCCTTCTCCTAGCCTTGCTTGAGGGTAATGTAGAAATAAACCCTGGCCCCATGAACACACACATTGACCACACAGATGCCTCATGGGTGGGACCACATGGAATAAAGATCACCCACCTAAATGTATGTAGCCTCCCTTCCAGATCTGCAGAGGCTGAAGCCTGGGTCACCCTATACAAGCCTCACGTGCTGAGTCTAACCGAGCCCTGGCTAAAGACATACCATGAATTTGCCTTGTACCAGCTACAAGGCTACTCCTTCCTCCGAATGGACAGACTAGGCAGAAAGAGACGAAGAGGCATAGCGCTGTATGTCCAGGACCACATATCAGCTGCCATTGTTGCCTTCTCTCACACCGACTCCATAAGCCAATGGATTATCACTGAATTAACTATTAGTGCATCAAAGAAACATTATGTTGGCTGTTGTTACAGCCCCCCTCCAGGTACTACGCAGGGACTGTATAGTTTCCTCTCCAGTGTAGCATGCACCACCCCATCTAGGGATACATTCCTGCTCAAGGACTTCAATCTCAACTGTGGAGGGAATCCAAACCTGGAGTACACAACCCTATTAAAGTCCCATAACTTGGAGCAACTAATCTCGGCCACAACCAGATGCAAAAAACACACAACAAAACACTCTGTCCTTGATTGGATTATGACAAACCAGCCTGATCTAATCCTTCAAACAAGGACCATGTCCAATGTGAATAGAGACCACACCCCCACCTACATCGCCGTGAACAACAAGGCAGTTTATCCCCCACCAAAACTACTGTCTTTTAGAAATATTAGTACCCTAAACCATGACCTCATAACTAGAGATGCAATGTCATTAAGCTGGTCCTCTCTATGTCTGACAGAAAACGTATCCTATGCTGTCAGTCTCTTCTCCAGCAAACTTCAGAAACTACAGGAACACTATGTTCCCATCAAGACCAGAAGGGTTCGTGGTGGCTGCGTGCGCTGGATAACAAAAGAACTATTACTACAAATGTAAGCCAGGGACTCTAGTTAGAAAGCTTTCAAAGTGTCCCCATCCCTCCATCTATGGAATGCCTACAGGCAGCTATTAAATGCCTGTAAGCAGATGACAAAATCACTCCAAAAGAAATACTTCACCAACATCCAGCAAAACACCATGAGGAATCCCCATAGCTTCTGGGCATCAATTGGGTCCATACATAACCCCAAGACCAATAAGCAAATTACACAACTTACGTCCCCATCAGGCAAAATCAATGACCTCAAGGACATTGAGACCTTTTCAATGATAGGTTTACCAACCTGACCCCGTACCTAAGCAAGCTTCTCCACATCCTCCCTCCTACCTAAACAGAAATGGGAGCACCCCCACTCCTCTAAACCCTGGAGCCTCTACCCCCCCTTCTACTTCAAAGCTATTGGCACGGAAACCACTATAAAACTCCTGAAAACCCTACCCTCCAGTGGTAGTCCCGGTAGTGATGGACTCTACTCTGCTTTTATGAAGAGCATCTCCCCAGCCCTAGTAAGGCCACAAACACATATTTTTAACCTTGCACTGTCCACATCTACAGTGCCAGACACCTGGAAAAATGCTCATGTGATTGCCATCTTCAAGGCAGGAGACCCACTCTCCCCTGAGAACTATAGACCCATCTCCTTGTTCCCACATCTTAGCAAACTGCTAGAGAAGATTGTCCATTCCCAGCTGTCAGAACACCTAAATAACTATATGGGTCTCCCCTGAATAAGGGACCTTCGGAGCTCAGTGGGCCTACCTGGTCACCAAAATGTAATAAATAAATAAATAAAAATGTCCCTTCCAACATGGTTTCCAAAAGCATCACAGCACCTCCTCTGCCCTGGCAGTTTTTTCAAACCATGTCCTCAAAAATATGGACATGGATAAGGCCATGGGTGCCATTTTTGTTGACTTTTCAAAGGTGTTTGCCCTTGTAGATCATTAGCTCCTTCTCTCCTTACTTCGACAGTTTGGCTGTGCCTCTGGACCTGCAACCTGGTTCCAAAGCTACCTCTCAAACAGGATCCAGTATGTGCTTATAAGCAAAGTTGCTTCAGCTTCCCTTCCCACAAGCACTGGAGTTCCCCATGGATCAATTCTTGCCCCCCTTCTCTTCTCCATGTATGTAAATGCTTTACCAACAGAGATCCTAAACTGCAACGCACTTCTTTACGTGGACGATCTAGTTCTGTTCCACAGCGATAAGTCATTGGAATCCATCTCCTCCACACTCACTGGTAAATATGCTGCAGCAGATAGCTGGTTTACATCCAGAAAACTCTTAGTCAATGGGAAAAAGACAAAGGCCATGCTCTTTGAAGTCAAACCATTCATAAACAAAGTCACCAAATCTGACTTCTCCCTCACCTTATACACACCCACTGGCCCACCTCTTGAGCAGGTCACCTCTTTCAAATATCTCAGCATCACTCTTGACCCCTCACTTACTTTCAAGGATCACACAACTCTGACTACAAGAAAGATAAATCAGAAACTAGGGGTGGCATACCAAGCTAGTCACCTGCTCTCACCTGAGGCTCGCCTCGCCATTGCGCAACGTAGCCTTCTCACTGTCTGTGACTGCATCTCCCCCATCTATTCGCTCATGTCCTCAATGCAACACCCTCACCTAACTACAGCTTATAATGCTATCTGTCGCTTTGCTTTCAAAGCCCCCTCACTAACCCACCACTGCACACTCTACCAGTCAGTCCCTAGGATGGCTCCCTCTCTCCAGCAACACCTTGATTATGACACAGGCTGTCTAGTGGATGGTGCTCTTAGAAGTAACCAACATTCCCCCTATACACCCATACTCATAAATAGAGCAACCACTAGACCTCTAAGGGCTTCCTCTGTTCCAACCCTTTAAGTCCCTTGGGTATCAACTGTGATGGGCAGTAAGGCTTTCTTTGCCCCCTCCATCTGGAACAGTCTTCCCGCAAACATTTGTACATCTCCATCCCATGCATCTTTTAAATCCAACCTGAAGGCATGGCTACTGAAAGAGTCCACCTGCAAATGCTCACTGGGCTGCACAGAAAATTGTAAGCTGCCAAAAACTACCATAACTTTTTGTCACCCCCCCTTTTTTGTTTCTCTTTTCCCCAAGCATCTCCCGTCTCTCCTTGAGCGCAACCCACATGTGACTCGCATGCTGTATTGCTCAGCCAACCAGATAGGCTTTCTGAATCCAGGCCTGCTCCAGCCATCTGCCAGGACAGGGATTTACGTAGACTACATGTTAGCAGTCTACTACTTTCAAGATGCACCTTATTAACTTTGTGCATATGCTAATCTTCTTTTTCACTGTACTACAGCCTGTATTACACTGTCATATTCTCTTTATGCTACCATGCCGGTACAATATGTAAATAATGTCTGTTTTTATTGAGTGCTTGTGCCATCTACACACCAAAATGTAAATGTATATTTAATTGTAATTATGTCCACTGCTTCAAATTGTAAATATGTCCACTGCTTGTGTTACTCTATCGCCACCCTGTGGCCCTAGTTGTGACTGAAAATAGTCCACTGGATCAGTGCACTTACCTGGTTACCAAAAACATAAATAAAATAAATAAATTATTGTTATGTCTAGGATTTGCCCTCTTGGTTCCATCTCCTGGGTAGTAAGCCTCGGGGTGGTATGCAAGCTCATACACAAGTGTGGAATGTATCACTACTGGCATGAACCATGCCACAAGTCTCTTGAGAACACTGCCACCTGAGATCACCCAGGTGGTAGTATTGTACTGGAGCAGGACTGCTCTCCCTCGCTTGGAAGAGAACGTCCTCTGGGACACTCAAGCCCCCTGCCCCCCAGCTGGCTCCCACTGACCCAGGCTCGGTCTTGAATCCATGTCACTAATGTGGTAGCAGATGTGGAATACAGCACCTCATGCCTCTGCACCGCAGGGCTGACTTTGAAATGGTATATTTATGCACAAATTGGTAACTGGCCAGCCTGTCAGGGCAGCAGTAGGGTTACCACTCGCGATGCCAGCGACCCAGGTTTGAGAACAATCCTGGATCATCGAGGGCTAGCTGGGGAGGGTGGGTCACTGCCTTCAGTGCACCTGGGTGACCATCGGTGGCAGTGCAGCAATAGGCAGACAGGAAAGAGAGGTTGTCAGCAGGGTGCACAGATAGTGTATCAGTGTGCACATCCTTCCTTCTTCTGTCCTTTACCATGCCAACAACCTAAGGGGCAAAAAAATTAAAAGGAAAAAGGCCCTGGTGCTAGAGGCGAAGCACCCTGGTACATCTGGATCCCATATAACTGTCATGCTGCCACCTGATGAGATTTAGGATTTTGGGGGTTATATTCCTTGTCTGAGCTAACCCCCACCAAGAAGGCAAGCCATGGCTGGGTGGAGGGGCAGCAGTGGTGTTGCTTATATGTGTGAGCCAGTCTGTGCCATAAAGCTCTAGAGAGAGAGTGAACACCGGCAATGGAAAGGGGCATAAAAATGTAAATAATAGATACCCTTGTCAGCTGCTCCCTTTCAACCACAAAGATAAATGATGCAGATACTCACACACAATATCAGATTGAGCATGAGTGGGGAGAGAAAAAAAGGTACTGGAAATGGTATTTTTATGTGTAAATGGGTGACTGGTCATTCTGTCGATGCAGTGGTAGATCTACCCCTAGTGATGCCAGTGACGCAGGTTCAGGAACGAGCCTGGATCCTTGGGGGCTAGCAGGGAGGGAGGTCACTGCCTTTTCTGCAACACTGCCACTTAGGGCCTCATGGGAGGCAGCACAGTGATAGGCAGGCAGGCGGGGAAAGGAGGTCATTGGCGGGGTGTGTAGATTATGTGTCATTTTGCACATCCCCACTTGTGCCCCCTAATACACCAATGACCTAAGGGACAACATTAGAAAGGTAAAAGGCCACCATGTTAGAGGCAAAGGGCCCTGGTACATCTAGGTCCAATGTAGCCATCAAGCTACCACCTCACAACACTAGGGTTTTTGGGTGTATATCCCTTATCTGGCTTGACTCCCCAAAATTAGGCAAGCCACGGCTCGATAGAGGGGCAGTAGTGGTGTCACTAGCATGCACGAGGCAGACTCTGCCATAGGGTTCTGGAGAAGGCAAGCACTGAAGACAAGAGAGGGCATAAAAATGTAAAACGTTCAACAAATTGTGACTAAGAGAGGTGCACTGAGTCAAGACTCCTATTCAGGTGCTACCCAAGGGCAGGGAGTTATGGAAGAAATGAGACAAAAAGTCAAACAATATAGACAAAGTGGCAAAAAGCAAGAACTGGTTATAGAATTCTGCTACACTGCAAAAAGTTCAAAGCAGCAGACATATTAGACAAATTAGGCAGCTACTGTATATTAACCAGTACAGAACAAAAGAAAATATGCAGTGACAGTGTAATAGTGTGGGGGCAGCTGAAGTTAATGTATACTGTGATCTGTACACTTGGGCAGATTTAGTACACCTCTGGCCCTTTTTCCTCTGGCATTTTCATATGTTTGCAATATACAATGAGCGTTTGTAGAATTAATATAGAGTAATGTATGGGAGGCCATGTATAATGAGTTATTTTTATATTGGCTTGTACTTGAGTGGCAGCCAACATATTGCATTTAGTAGCAAATTTGGAGGTAGGGTCACTGTTGGGCAAATGCAGGGCACACATCAGTAGGTGTGTCCCTAATTTCCCATTGAGGCAGCTGCAGGTGCTGACACCAGGCATATGTCAACTGGCCACCAGATCTAATGAAAGGTCTGCTGCAATCCTGCAACGGCACAGTAACACACACTCCAGACTTGGCTGTACTGGTGACAGCGCCTGCAGAGTGCCCCAACCTACTTCTTTTGCCTTCAGTCTTTCTTTGCTGTTGGGGGAGCCAAGTCCCCGTCGGCTTTAATTCCCCTTCCCCGTTTCTTTTACTGATGAGGAAGACCACTCCCCGCCAGCATAACGACCCCCTTCCCATTTAAAATTTATGCTGAGGGGGTGCCCAATCCCCCTCAGTATCATACGCCCCCAACAGTCTTTCTTTGTTGATGGGGGCCCAATCCCCGTCAGCTTTAATTCCCCCTTCCCCGTTTCTTTTGCCAATGGGGGAGCCCACTCTGTCAGCATAATGTCCCCCCCCCGCTTTTGTTGTGTGCTGAGGGGGGTATCCAGTCAACCTTGGCTCTTGTTCCCCCCCTTCAGTATGCACTGACGGGCTTGCCCAGTCCTTGTTGGCTACAGCATCCCCCCAAAAAAACACTTAGGTGGCACCCTGGGATCCACACCAGTGTGCCAAATCCCCTGAAAAATAGAAACCATCCTACGATGTTCCCTTTTTTTTTCACCCAGTAAAAAAGAAAATGGTCTCTCATGATCTCTCTGCCTCCTCCCACAACCCACTCCCACCCACTGTGCACTCTGCCTTCCCACCCCCCCTTACCCCATAATTACCTCTGGAATTTGGCATGATGATCTTCAGTGGACCGGGAACAAGTCTGCACTCTTCAAAGCCACCTGCGAACTGAAGAAATGCTGGTAAGCTGTATAATGGCATAAATAGGATTTTCTTTTCAACTTTGGTGCATATCTCTGGCATTTATGGGGATTTTGACACCACATTTTCAACATGGGGTTATTGGCACCCCTTCTCATGGATTCAGCCACTGTCATTGCATTATTCTAGTGTTGTTTGGAGATGGGAGTTTTCCCTAGCTCTCTGAAGGAAGGGGTGGTGACTCCCCTTCTGAAGAAAGCTACCTTAGACCCAAATGACCTAGCCAACTACCAGCTCCACCAGTTGTTCGTTACTTGGCCTCTGCTCTCCACACCCTCCGCCCCTTTTTTCCTCCCCCCTTACCAGCTCATGTTTACCATTGTTGCCGGGCTTTGGGGATTGTGCGAAGGGGGAAGGGGAAGCAAGGGAGTGTTGGAGGTTGTGGACAGCGGAGTGAGCATTGCTCTCCCATTGGGGTGGTTAGGCCTCGAAGACACCCTGGGGGGAAATGGGTTCTGGAGTGTGGTAACCCCATTCTGTTTCCCATACCCAAGGGCACCTCTTCTCCTAGAGGGCAAGTGGTTGGGACAATTCATCAACCTCGTCCAACTCGGGCGCTGTTGTGCAATGCCAGATCTGTCTGCAGTAAGACTGCTCTTATTGCGGACTTTGTTGCTAGGGCAGATCTGGCTCGTATCACAAAGACCTGGTTGGATGGGAATGTGGCCCCAATTTTAGAGGCCGCTGTTCCCACCAGGTTCTCGGTTATACATTGCCCGAGATTGGATCGCGGAGGGGGGGTGAGGGAGGTCTGTTTTAAGTCCGAATTGGGCCTAACTGGTGTTCCAGTTGAGGAGGCCAGATCATTTGAGTGTACTGTGGTAGCTGGTGTGGGGTGCAGGATTGCTCTCATCTACCGTCCACCCGGGGATGAGAAACTTTTCCTGCAGGAAATAGCAGATTTTGCCACCAACATGGCCTTGGAATAGCCAGATTGATGGTGCCGGGCAATTTCAATGCATGGGTCGACGACAAATCTTCACTTTTTGGTCAATATTTCCTCCAGGTGATGACATCACTTGGCTTCACTCAGGTTGTTTCCACAGCTACTCACAAGGGAGGTCACTCTCTTGATCTGGTTTTCCTCCTGGGTATCGAGGCATCCGATTTGGTAGTGGAACTGGTCAGTTGGTCTGATCATTACTCAGCTGGATTCAGTTTCAAGGCCCCCCTGTGTAGGTCGGCCCCTGTGGAGTTGGTCAAGTACTGCCCATTGTGGGACGTTGTCCCTGAAGACCTGATGGCGGTTATTGACCTCTCGTTGTTTGACGAATTATGCTCTGATCCCAAGCAGCTGGTGGTGGTCTATAATGGGGCCATCTCAGCTGCCCTTGACCAGATTGTACCAACCCGTGTTCACCCCCTTTTGTGCCATCCTGTTGCCCCTTGGTTTGATGGGGCGCTGAGAGGGTTGCATAGGTTGGGGCGTAGGTTGGAGCATCGGTGGAGGAAGACTGCCTGGGATGATGACCATCTTATTTTGCTAGAGCACTATAAACTCTACCAAACAGAAATTTCCCATAAGAAGGCAGAATTCCTGTCCAGGGAAATTTCTGTTGCTCGGAATCGACCGGCTCAGCTCTTCAGAACTGTTGACAGACTATGCAACCCAGTCTGTCAGCAGGTCCGTCGAGTTTTTATGCAGAATGACTGCAAGGAGATCGCTCGATTCTTTGTGAATAAGGTGGAAGACATTTGGAGACAGTGTCCCTGACTTCACTCCAAGGCTGTTACAGTTAATCAGTGTGTTGTTGCAGAACCTGGAGTTTCCTGGAGTTCCTTTAATCTTCCGGACCTCGTGGACACTATGAGGATTGTCTGTGAGATGCGCCCAACATGTTGTAGTTTGGATCCGGGTCCTACTTCCTTGATTATAGGATGTAGTGAACTTATTGGCCTGGTCCTTGCTCAGATTATTCAGTGTTCTTTGGAGATGGGAGTTTTTCCTAGATCTCTGAAGGAAGGGGTGGTGACTCCTCTTCTGAAGAAAGCTTCCTTAGACCCAAATGACCTAGCCAACTACCATCTGATTTCTAACCTCCCTTTTGTGGGGAAGGTTACTGAAAAAGTTGTGGCAGCTCAACTTGATAACCATTTGACCATCCATAGTTTATATGAGCCTCTTCAGTCAGGTTTTCGTAAGAGGCATAGCACCAAGACTGCTCTGGTTCATGTGCTCAATGATCTCCTGATCGCGAGAGATCAGAGACACCGCTCTATTCTGGTTCTCCTTGATCTATCATCAGCTTTTGAAACTGATAGTGCCGCTCTTCATGAGGTGGGGTCACAAAAAGCCCATGTTGAAAATTTGGAGTGAAAATACCAACACACGCCTACAGCGTTAGGGTTTCCAATTGTAACTCCCTACCCTGTAGAGATTGACAGGCGTCAGGGGTGTGACTTGGGATCACTGGCTGTAATGCTCACACCATTCCACCCCTAACCCCACCCTGCAGCCAGTGACAGGCGTCAAGGTCTGCCTTGGAGTGTTCGGCCCTAAAGTTCACCCCATTCTCCTATACTGCACCCACCTCGGTGTATTTCCTCATGAAATGGTGTAAGTATAAGGCTCAATGACCCTAAAGCACACCACAACACTTGTCAATGTCTGCAGGGTAGGGTGAGGTAGAATGGCATGAGCGTTATAGCTAATGACCCAAAGGCACTCCCCAATGCCTGTCAGTCTCTGTAGGGTGGGGATGGGGTTGGCTTCAGTTCAATACTTCACAGCCATTCCTATTATGCACCTCTAACTCCTGCACTACCAATGCCAATACCAGTGAGACAACATTCGGCATTGACAAATGCTTGTTTCATACCTAAGGTTTGTGATGATCTTAACAGTTTGCAGGGTCATCACACACCAATAGTATGTAAAAATAATGACTTGACCCATTTCTCCCATGTATTATTGGGTATAATAACTGTTTTTTCAATGTTTACGAAACAAATCCTCAGAAACAAGTGTTACAAAATCACATGAATGAGTCAGACTCACAACATGTTTGCGAGCACCTACTAGGTGTGGGTTGATAGTGGGGATTTGGTTAGGGTACATTTAGTGTGGTACATGTAGGGGGAAGGGGCAGAATGCATAATGGCAATCTACATCTTCTGAAAGCTGGCTTGAAACACCCCTAAGCAGTTATTACATAGATAATAATACATGGATGTGTGTGTGTATAACCAGTAGTGTATACACACATGAGGTGTGTGATGCTACATGTAACCCCTAGTTGGTGCTATCCCAAGGGCTACTACCTCTGCTTGGTTGGCTAGTAGCAGGTTAATGGGCCTGAGTTCTGAAATGGGTACCTCCACCTGGAGGTCAGGGTTGGTAGTGGTCAAGCTAACCTGGGCACAGCCCTCCAGGGCACTGTAACCCCCCTTTTTCCTTACAAGTGGTCGGAACAATATACAATAATCACTTTCAGAACACCCCTGATACACCACACAAGTAACCACACTGTTTGCACTTACCACCAGGGCTTTCCTCTGGCCCAGCCCTGGGGACCCCCTTGTAAAACAAGGTTATACACAGCAAATAACAGCAGTACAGTACTCTTGCACAAACTGGAACCACAGTCAGGGTAAATGCAAAAAAGAGTTAGATCTGATTTATTTAAGGAGAGTGAACAAGGGAGGGGCATTATCAGGTTAATTTGCTTAAAGGCTCTATCAATCAAACAGTTATGCATGCACTTTAGGGTCCATAAACAGTCACACACTCTAGGCACCCAGATGGAGAATGGTGGGCTAGCCAGGAAAGTTGCAACTGGTTGGGGCCCTGTGATGGAAGAAAACAACATGCACAATACACACTATTTGTAATCCAGAGCTGAAGGGCTCAGTTTGTGAAAAGAAAACAGCAAGACAGTCAGATGACACACTTTTAGATTAGGCTGTTGTTGCAGGGAGCTACCCTGATGATTACTCACTATACCCAAGACTGGACACAGGCTGGACGAAAATCGAGACATCAGGTGGTTAATGTGGAGTGCCAGGAGAAGCAGGACCCACATGATTCACTGAGGCATCATTCCTGTTGAAACGTGGAGCAGAGGGCTGATCCCCAGGCAGATCTCTTGTTGGTGGCTTTCTCTGTGCAGTGGGGTAGTCTGGCAGGACCAGCGTGGCTTGGCCGAGGCCGAATGGAGATGAGTATGGATTCAGTCAAATTAGGCTGGATAAAGCTTCTAGCAAGCAGGACACAGTTCACACAGTGGAAAACCAAATCATGACCCACTTTCAATACACAGTATATTTACATGTAAAGGATTCTACGGTATTAGGCAAACTGTTCTCTGATCATGATTGCAAAATCTCTGTACAAACCGGGGATTCAAAAGCAGCTGGAAATCCTTACAGGCTGATCGCATCCAGCAAATCTTTGGTCTTCTTCAGGTTAAAGCCTGGTCACAGTCCAGTGGCTTAAATAGTCCTCACAACTCAGATTCAGCCCAAATACACTCTGTTTTCCCTCTCAGGGACAACATTCAGACAGGCAGGCCAAAACTCAGCCCTTTCATAGTTCTCCCATGCAAAACTACACAGAACTGCTACTGAAAATCACTTGAGCTGTTTCTTCTTCACTTCTAAACTCAAAACTGACACTGTCTGCAATAGCCTGGGAAATTCCCCAAGATAGTACAGTTATGTAAGAACTTACCATAACAGTAGATCTTTGAGAACAGCTCTTGCAGCAGGTGACACCATTAGGACTGAAGCCGTCAGGCGCCATGACCCCATGGAAATTATCTAGCTAGCAGTCTTCAGCGGGGACCGCCTCCGACATCGGTCCCGCCCCCACCGTCAGGCGTAGGACATAAGGAGGCAGTCTCCCACAATCCTCAGTTCTCCTGCTGGAGATTCCTGGTCGCTGGATGACACCAGAAGAGGAGACCGAGGATCTGCCACCAGATGGCCAAGACTATAAATCGGAACATCCCATCTCGTAAGATGGATGTTTGGCTACGACTTACCTCTACAAGAAGGGGATGGTTGACAGGAAGGTACCTGTTGCAAGATCTGTTCTCGAAGATCTACTGTTACGGTAAGTTCTTACGTAACTGTACTATCTTACTTCGAGATACAGCTCTTGCAGCAGGTAACACCATTAGGACTGATTTACAAGCAATAGTGGCAATCTTATGCCACAGGGAGGAGGAAAGGTAGAAGTCTCACTGCAACTTGAGCCTAGGATAGAAGCCCCTGGAGGACGTTTAGGCCGAACCCTGCTCTTCGCCTTGATGCAATGTCCAGGCTATAATGCCTGATAAAGGTATGTACAGAGCTCCAAGTGGCTGCAGCACAAATAGCTGAGGTGGAGACGTTCTTTAACGCTGCAAAGGAAGTGACCACCCCCTCACTGAACGACCCTTGACCTCACTCGGTAAGGGTCTATTGCGCTTATCATAACAGAAAGTAATGCACTGGATGAGCCACCTCGAGAGAGACTGTTTAGAAACAGGAGCTCCTTTCATTCTAACAGCGAAAGAGACAAACAGTTGATTTGTCTTTCGAAACTGTTTGGTTCTGGTCAGATAATATCTGAGGCACCAATGTACATCAAGGGTGTGCAAAAGGGCTTCTCCTCGGTTGGTGTACCTTGGGAAATACACTTGTAAGTCAATATCCTGATTAAGGGTGAGAGCTGAAACCACCTTAGGCAGGAACTTTAGGTTTGTCCTCAGGGATACCCTGTCCTGATGGAAAACTAAATAAGGCTCTTTGCACATTAACGCATGCAATTCAGAGATCCTTCTTGCCGAAGTAACCTCAATTAAAAATAACATTTTCCACAACAGAAAACGTAGGTCACAATCCGCGGCTGGTTCAAAAGGTGGCAGCGTAAGCTGCTCTAGGACGAAGGGCAAGTCCCAAGGAGGAATTGGATCCTTGATGGATGGCCTAAGGCGGAGGACTCCCCTTAAAAAGGCATGAGTAGTGTCCAACTGGGTCACCGTTCGATGGTCTATGGGGGCATGGTAGGCTGAAATTGCCAAAGGTGCACCTTAATCGAGGAATAAGCCAGTCCAGAATGAAAAAGGGAAAGCAGGTAATCCAGAACCAGCTTTTCAGGGCATTCTAATGGCGAGAAACTGCATGCTTGAGCCCACAAGTAAAATCTGCACCATTTCATGGCGTACTTTGCGTGGGTTGCCAGTTTTCTGGCAGCAGAGAGAACATCTGCCACTTCTTGCGAGACCCCATATTGCAACATGGCTATGTCTCTAGGAGCCAAGCGTGCAGGTTCAGTGAACGTAAGTCTGGATGGACTAATGAACCCTCCTCCTGAGACAACAGATGTGAGCTGATTGGCAAAGGAAGCGGAGGTTCCCGGGATAGCTGATGCAGAAGAGGGAACCAAATTTGTCTGGGCCAGGAAGGTGCTATCAGAATGAGCATCACCTGCTCCCTGCAAAGTTTAAAGAGAACTCTTTGGATCAATGGGAAAGGAGGGAAGGCATAGAGGAATCTGTCCGCCCAGGAGAGGGACAACGCATCTCACCAGAAAACACCAGGCCCTGGATCTAGCGAGCAAAAATTGGGCAGTTTTGTGTTGGATGGGGACGCGAAAAGGTCTTACTCTGGTGTGCTCCATCTGTGAAACAGATCCTCTGCTACCTCCTGTAGAAGTTCCCACTCATGGACTCTGGCCTGAGAGTGACTCAGACTGTCTGCGATGGTGTTGGCCACACCCAGGATGTGCACTGCAATTAGGTTTGCACCATGTTGCACTACCCACTCCAGCACTCTCATGGCCTCCATGCAAAGCAGGTAGGAGTGAGTGCCTCCTTGTTTGTTGAGGTAATACATCGCCGTGGTAGTGTCTGTCTGTAACAGGAGAGTACCCAGTGGACTCTCCAACTGGAATGCCTGCAGAGTGTAAAGTACTGCCCTCATCTTCAAAATGTTGATGTGGAGATGAGATTCCTGGGCTGTCCAGATGCCCTGAGACCGCACACCGTCCAGGTGCGCTCCCCACCTGAGACCTGATACATTTGTGGAGAGAGTCACAGTCAGAGACAGTGCTGTGAAGGGAACCCCTGTAGAGAAATTCCACGTATCTAGCCTCCGCTGCCAATCCCGAATCGTGGCATTCGCGATTTGAATTGGCTGCCGCAGATGGTCTTGCCTTTGATCCCATTGCACCCTGAGCATCCACTGGGTTGCCCGCATGTGGAGCCATGCCATCAGGACAGTTGCAATGGCCATGTGTCCAAGCAAGCGAAGAACCAGTCTTGCCAGGATGGTCTTCTTCACTGACAGGTCCCTGATGAGGGATCTGATGTGCTCCGCTCTGTCGGGGGGAAGAAATGCTTTCCCTCTGACAGTGTCAAGAACTGCTCCTATGAACTGCAGTTTCTGGGATGGCACCAGGAGTGACTTCTCATAGTTGATGAGGATACCCAGTGACTGAAAAAGGGACTGGGTGCAGAGAATGGCTGTCATCAGTGCCTCCCTGGAAGGTGCAATGAGAAGCCAGTCATCCAGGTATGGGAACATGTAGTGGCCTTGTCTTCACAGAGATGCCGCTATGACCGTCATGCACTTCGTAAAAATGCAAGGTGCCAATGACAGCCTAAAGGGAAGAGCTCAGAACTGATAATGGTGGCTCTGAAACTCGAAGCGCAGGAACCTCCAGTGCGCCTGAGCAATTGGAATGTGCAGGTAGGCATCCTGCATATCCAAAGACACTAAAAAAGCATCTCACTTCAACATGGGAATTATGCTTGGAAGGGTCACCATGAGGAAGCATTTGTAAGTGAACGACAGGTTGAGGTCACTGAGGTCCAGAACTGGATGGAGGTCCCCTGTTTTCTTTGGACCCAGGAAAAAGTGAGAATAATACCCTAGCCCTCTCTGATTCCCTGGAATGTGCTTGAAGGCTTCCTTCTCCAGAAGCGTGAGCCCCTCCTGCTGTATGAGCAGGGCACACTGACCCGAGTAGTGGGAAAGCAGGGGAGGTCTTGTAGGTGGGCTGCCTACAAATTCTATATAGTGGCCTTTTTCGACCAGTTGCAGCACCCACCTGTCAGTGGTGATTGACCGCCATCCTGGCAGGTGATGTGCGATGCGACCCCCGACCTTCATTTCCCATTGATCCATAGGAGGGGTGGGGGCTGGGGGCTGGGAAGGAGTCATGCTGTGGCAGCATTCGATCCCGCAGGCTGGGCTGACTTCATGACTCATTGGCCTCTGCCCAGGGATGACTTTGCCTGGGCTTTCCGGGTAAAAGTGGCCCTCTGTTGTTGGCCGGGGTGTGGCTGCTGCCTTTGTATCCAGCCACGAAAGTGACTCTGGTTCCTACAAAAGGAACTCGGCTGGGACCTGTACATGGCCTGGACAGATCTAACTGCCTTCCTTGGGGTCCTGAAGTTTGGTGATCACCTTCTCAGAGGCTTCACCAAAAAGGACTTTGCCATTGTAAGGGACATCTAGGATGTTCTTCTGGACGTCTGGGGTAAAACCAGAGATGCGGAGTCAAGAGTGTCTCCGGACACACATGCCTGAGGCTGCATCTCTGGCCAAAGAGTCCGCAGGATCGTATGCAGCTCTGAGAACCTGGGTCCCCACATCCGAACCTGTATGGAGGAGGTTCAAAGGCTTCTCCTTTTGACCACCATCGGGCATCTTCTCAACCAGGTCCTGTCCCTGTTCCCACAGTGCGTTCTGGAATTGAACCATATGGGTGAGGTAATTCAGACACCTGATGGCGCAAGTCGCAGCCGCATACGTGCGCCTACCCAGGACATCCAATAGCTTGGATTCCAGATTCAGTGGCTGTGTGCTCAAGTGCTGAGGTCTCTGAGACTGGTCATGCGAGGCAGTAATGACCAGGGAGTAGGCCAGAGGATGGTTTGCCAGATACTGATCCTCCCTAGGGGCCTTGTATAGGTGGTCAGCCTTCTTCAGCACTGCCAGGGTGAAATGCGGGCATTTCCACGCAGCCCTGGTGATGTCTACAAAGGTGTCCACCAAGAGTGGCACTACCACAGGCTTTGGATCTTTCTGCTGAAGGTAGCGGGCAAGGTGTCTTTCAGGGTTGAGCTCTTCAGCATCCCACCCCATATTCTCCTGAATGTGCCTCATGATCTCAGTGAAGGAGGGATCATCCGAAGGATACCTAGGTAGGTCATGTGGGTCTGGAGAGGGAATGCTGATGTGAGAAGGAGATCTGGAGCACCCTGAGGTGCCAGAGCTAGAATCCTCCACAGACGTGGCATACCAGCATTTTCTGGGTCTCTTAGGGCTAGGTGACCCTGAAGTGGATCTTGAGAGAGGTCTTCTCCTATCTGAAGATCTTCCCCTAGGAGGGGGTGTTGGCTCCTTGGGGGTTGGTGACCATCCTACGGGTCCCTTGCATGGAGGGGGGGTGTAGGCAGTGAATGAGTGGGTGGAGGTGGAGCCGGAGTAGGAGTAGGGTGCATGGCTACCACATCCTTCCTGATGGTGTCCCACCAGAAGGTAAAGAGCTCCTTTACCTCTGCCAAATTCAGGCCAGATAATAGGCCAGGTGCCAATGGCCTGTCACGGGGTCAGGTCCCTGGGGGTCTTCTGCTCTGGGGAAGGTTCCTGTGGGAGCCCAATGACTCCAGTGTCGCCCGCCTGGTCCTCGGGTTGGGTGGTATCCTCCTCCAATGATTCCTTTCTATTGATGTTAGCCTGTGACGGTGGTGCAGTCCTCCTCTCTGGGGTAGCCGATGTTGGTCCCCTGGCCAAAGCCCTGGTAGGTGAATGCCTGGCCGGTGATGGGTTTCTTGCTGTCTCTGGCTCCTGAGAGTGCCGGTGATGCTTGGCCGACATCAGGTCTGGCGTCCGTTTAAGGGACGTCAGGTCCTTGGTCTTACAAGGGACCGAGACCAACCCACGTGGAAGCTGGGACACTGACCTGGTGTTGGAGTTCCGACAGCAGGAGGAAGACTTGTGATGCTCCCCAGACTTGGACGAGGCCTTAGAAGGAGTGGATGAAGCTGACGACCTGGAAGTCTTGAAAGGCTGCAGAAAGGAGGAGCCACTGGAGGATCTGACCTGAACTGGGGGAGGCTAAGATTGAGCCCTGTAAGGAGAGTGGTCTGACCACAAGCCAGAGCTTTGGGAGTCCGAGGCCCTAGCCAGGGACCTGGGCCTTTCCTTCTCCTGATGTTTATGGGTCTTCCCTGAAAACTCCCCCCTGGAAGAAGGTTCCCTATCCATGGCCTTGAGTTTCTCCTCCATGAGAAACGCTTGAACAGCCTTCTGGTGGTGGATCCTGGTGTGAATGTTGAAGCCCTGGCAGAAGGAGCAGGCCTTGGTGTCATGTTCTGGGCCTAGACAACGCACGCAGCCAGAGTGAGGATCCTTGAAGAGGATCTGTTTGCCGCAGGCACACTTTGATGGGTGACCCTCCAGAGAGGTGTTTGGAGAGGACATCAGATGAATTCCAATCCATAGAGGAAAGAGAGAACGTCGTAGTTCTAAGTCGTCGCACACTAGAAAGTGACAGAGAGTCTGATGCTTGTGATGTTGATGACATGAAAAGAACTGAGGATTGTGGGGGAACCGCCTCCTTATGTACTACGCCTGATGTCGGGGGTGGGACCGATGTTGGAGGTGGTCCCTGCTGAAGACTGCTAGCTAGAAAATTTCCTTGGGGTCCTGGCACCTTTCGGCTTCAGTCCTAATGGTGTAACCTGCTCCAAGAGCTGTATCTCTAAGTAAGATCCAAAAGGTTCGGTTGACTGATCCTCCTGTCAGTCACTACAAAGGCTCCCCCTTCAGATGCAAAAAGGTTCAAAAAGCCCCAAATTACAATTCCTAGAGATTTTGACTCCAGACAGCTTCGGTAGTCCGGCTCTATTTTAGGTCCCACCAGTACCGATTGGTCCAATTTGCAGTCCAGGACCAAGATAGTGGATATAAACAAAACAGTCCTTGCTGCAAAGAAGGCAGGTTAGACAAAGTACATTATCATTATCACTCTAAATGATTTTCAGCAAATAGTTACATCCTTCAGCAGAGCTCCCTCTCAGATTACTTATGACTGCAATCCAGGCTGCTTTTAAAGAGACAGTACACAGAGGCTCTACAGGCACTATCTGACAATCACATTTAAACAGCTAAAATGCAGGACACCAGCCTGGCAGTGAGCATTTAGGCAAGCTCGAGGAAGACTTTTTGGGAACCCACATTTGTAGGAGGGTTACATACATAAACCCCAAGCAAAAAGCTCAAGGGTTTTATAAACGTATTGCACACAGAGGGTGTGTATAACATTTTGAGTCCTTATTGACTAGAGGAACAGAAAAGGGGTCAGAGGACTTGGCTGTGCCTTCTTAGCACAGTTTGCCCTTGTTACAGTAGCTAGATGGGGAGGGTAAAAAGCTGGTGACCGGGAATGGCAACTCTTGCACACAAAGGGTTGGTTTGCTTTTTCTAACATTTGTAGTTTACAGGGTAAACTCTGCCAGTTGTGGCTTTACATAGTGCTGAACTGCAAGCAATTTTAAAGGGGACAAACTACTCATCTGCTTACAGAAATTTGCATTTTAGTTCGATTTTCACACAACTAGGGAGCTGGATTAGACGCCTTTGGAACTGCACTCTTGCATTAAGGCAGGGTAAAAAGGGGAGAGGAAAAAGTCAACAATAGTCATGTTGAGAGTGGTGCAATACAGTGGCTGTGGGGCAGCAGTCTACAGGGAGACAGTCTGGAGACTGCGGTTCTGCCCCATCTGCAGGCACATCTCTGGGTTGAGGGAGGAGGTGTCTTGTCTCCAGACTGAGTTGACTAGGGTTTGGGAGGCCTCCTCCCTGACCCAGGGACACTAGATCCACACCTGCTGCCTCAAAGGATGCCAGGAATGAAGGGTGCTTAGACAAAGGTGGGCTCAGGGAGAGTGAGGAAGGTGGGGCAGAGGTGCATCCAACCTGAGGTTCCAATCCACAACTCCTACACTGTTCTGACAGGGTGAGACTGTCTCAATGAGACACCTGCTGTGATGGACAAGGTATATGCAGGGATCCTCCACAGTGGAGACCCTTTCGGATTGGCATGAGATCCAGAGAAGAGAAGGTAACAACTCTTTGTGGAGGATTCTTTTAGTAGGGGGATAGTACTGGGGGCTAGAAACAGGAAGGTCAGGTGCCTGTCAGGTGCCACAGCTTGGAGGGATCAGAAGTGAATCCAAAAAATTGCTGAGGCAGAAAGATGGGAGGGTGAACTAGATGTCATTGTCCTCCTAGGGATGAACAACCTGGCTGGGGACAAGGTGAAGGCAGTGCAGAGGGAGTTCACAGAGTTGGGGAAGGGTCTTAGGTGGCACGCACAGTAGCTTTCTTAGAAGTGCTATCTTTCTATGAGGTGTAACCCCCAGGGGGCACCATTCCAAGGGTTACTACCCCTGCCTGATTTGCCATTGACAGGTTGAGGGGCCTGGATCCAATGGCAGGTGCCTTCACCCAGAGGTCGGGGTTAAGCCAGTCTGATATGACCTGATCACAGCCTTCTGGGTCACTGCAACCCCCATTTCTTTCCACTAGTGGCCCACACAAATCAATCACAGTACTCTTGCAATATACACTTACCCCCAGGATTGGTTCAATCAGCTTGACTCTGGAGACCCCCTGTAAAGTAAGATGCAGTTATACAATAACCACTGTATACTAATTCAACATAGACACACTGTTCAAGCAGTGCAGCTTTGCTAAACAACCAAATCTGATTTATTTAGGGGATAGTAACAAGCACAGGGGGGACTCAGGTTAATTGATTCAGTCACATTAATAATCACAGTACTGTGCATATATTTCAGAGTCCCAAATGTTCTAAATGTTACTCTTACTGGGTACCCAGGCAATAAGAAGCTAGCCTATTTGGTGCAGCTGGTTGGGGCCATGAGGCTGGAAAATGCATTCACAATACCCACTTTGTTTTCCGGAGCCAGTGGGCTCAGTTCATGAAGAAAGAAAGGAAAAGTAATCAGATGGAACACATGCAATTAGATAATGGCAGGGAGCTACCCGGATTTGCACTCACAGATTCAATGCTGAAACTGAATGCAAGGCAGATTGTCCTAGAATGCCAAGAGGAGCAGACCATGTGGGCAAGGTCCTTGTGACTGGACCCCACTGCAGTTTGGAGTAAATGGATGTAGTCTGCATTAAGCTGGGGTTTACTTCCAGCTTCAGGCACTCAATTCACTGTACAGGGGATTTGAAATGTAATTCCCTACAAGCACTTCACACATTTATATGTTAAAGGAAAGTACTATATCAGGAAGGGTGCTTCTCTATCCCGATCGCAATTATTGCACAGTACCCAGGAGAACACACAGCAGATTCAGTTCCTGACAGACCGAGCACAATTCAGTAATTTCTCCAGTCTTCTACAGGATGAGCCTGGTTTCCTCACTTCTGGGGCTACTTTCTCCTTACAACTCCGATTAAGTCCACACTGGCACTCACAAACAGTTGTAGGTCAAACTTCAGGGCCCCATACGAGCTTCCCGCGTGAAAACTCAACAGCGCAGGACCCCGGAGCTCCTTCCCTCTTCACAGTCACAATTCATCTCATCCTTCCAGTAGACAGAGCCAGGCATTTCCTTTGAGTTCCTCCCAGTTCAGTTGGCTGGTTTGGCTGTCACTCACAGTAAACTCCCCCTGATGGTGGAAAAAAGGCGCCAAAGTCAAAACTACATTTCCCAGAGTCACTGCCCTTACAGTCCCCTTACAGCAGGCTCCAGAGGAGAGTCCAAGTTCTGATTCGCCCAGAGCAGGCTCCATTTTAAGGGATCCCCACCATAATTGGTCCAATTCAGCAGTTCAGAAGCAACTTGAGAGAGCTTATTCTGTGCTGTCCTTGGTACAAGAAAGCAGGTTAAATTAAACTGCATTTTCATTACTACTCTAACAGGTTACAAGCAAACAATTACATATTTGAAGAGTGCTCCTTCTGCCCACTTAACAATGGCAGAAACGGAACAATTTGTCAGTAGCTCGAGCAGGACTCAAGCAGGAAAACACACAATCCCCCCATACAAACTAATTATGTCTGCAAGCAGACAGCTCTTAAAGAGACAGTGCCAGACACTCTAAAAGCAATCACGGATAAACGGCTTAAAAGCCAAACACCATTCAGGCTTGGAGCATTCAAGCAGGCTCCTGGAAGACTTTTTTGGGAACCCCCATTTGCAGGGGGATTACAGAAGGATTTGGCTTTATTGGGGACTGGGGAACCACCTGGAGAGATGTGGGCTTGTAAAGGATAGATGGTCTGCATCCATCTGGGGGGAACTAAGGTCCTTGATGAGAGGTTTAAATGTTTAATTGGCAAATATTTAAATGAGCCAAGGGGGTAGGGGGCATTAAACAAGGAAATACCAACTGCCCTCCCACTGGTTAAGGAGTAGGCAGACTGATACTAGAGATGAGAAAGGAACATTTAAAGTAATTAAGGGGGATGATATAATTAAGCAGAGAAAAAACAACTGCCCCTCCCCCCACAGGGTGAGGTAGACAAACAAGCTGATACCAGGTATGTGGAAACAGCATAAGGAAGCACAAAGGAAGGAAATAGCATGGAAGATATGGAGGGAGAACATAGGGATTGGGATGGGGCAAGCTGGTACAAAAGGGGGAACCAAAACATGAAAAGTCATCTGTACAAATACTCAGAGCCTGGCAAATAAGATGCCAGCCCTAGCGATTTTGATGGTGGAGGAAGACCTTGACATTGTCATGGTCACTGAAACATGGTACACAGGAAACCAGGATTAGAATGTTACCATATCAGGGTACACAATCTTCAGGAGAGACATGGAGGGCATAAAGGGAGGAGGGGTGGCTATGTATATCAGAGAGGGGATCAAGGTAATGGGAATAGTGGGAAGACAGGAAGTGGAAGAGGCTCTATGGGTCACATTAGAGATGGGAAATTGCACCACCAACCGTGTTGGAGTTGCCTGCAGACCTCCAGCATGGGGGGAAAACAGACAGGGTATTAGTGGAAACTATACACAAAATGTAGAGAAAGAGGAGGTGTTGCTGTTGGAGGACCAAAACATGCCAGATGTCAACTGGAACACATATGCAGCAGCCACTGCCAGGAGCAGAGATATCTTGGATGTCCTGGAAGGAGCATGCCTCAGACAGTTGGTGAAGGAGCCCATGCAAGACGGAGCAATACTTGACCTGGTTCTCACAAATGGGGACAGAATAATAGATCTCTCAGTGGGCAGCCATCTAGGGACCAGTGATCACCATACAGTGTGGTTTAAGGTGACGACAGCAGTAGAGTCGAACAACTCAGAAGTAAAGATCCCGGACTTCAAGAGGGCAGACTTTGCAAAAATGGGGGAGCACCTCCAGAAAATCCTGGCAAAGGGGGAGGGAGGGGGAGGAGTGGAGGAAAAGTGGCTTAAATTTAAAGGAGCCATATCACAGACAACAAGCCTCTGTGTAAAGCTAATAAACAAAGCAAAAAAAAAAAAAAGCATTATGGTTTTCAAAAGTACATTCAGAAAGTACAAGGAAACACAGAGGGTGGGAGGGAGACAGGGAAGTGTACCGGGCAAAACAGAAGAAGGTGGGGAAAGCAGTCAGGTGAACAAAGGTGCAAACTGAATGTAACCCCCTACAAATGGAGGTTCCCAAAAAGTCTTCCTTGAGCTTGCCTAAATGCTCACTGCCAGGCTGGTGTCCTGCATTTTAGCAGTTTAAATGTGATTTCCAGAGCTTGTATAGCCTCTGTGTACTGTCTCTTTAAGAGCAGCCTGTTGAAAGATGTAACTATTTGCTGAAAACCATTTAGAATGATAATGATAATGTAGTTTGTCTAACCTGCTTTCTTTGTAGCAGGTGTAACCCCCCTGCAAATGAGGGTTCCCAAAAGACTTCCAGGAGCTTGCTTGAATGCTTCAAGCCTGAATGGTGTTTGGCATTTAAGCCATTTATCTGTGAGTGTTTTTAGAGCCTCTGGTACTGTCTCTTTAAGAGCTGTCTGCTTGCAGACATAATTAGTTTGTATGGGGGGACTGTGTGTTTCTGCTTGAGTACCACCTAGCTGCTGCCAATTCACTCCATTTTGCAGTCACTAGGAGTGCAAAGGGAACCTATCTGAAGGATGTAACTGTTTGCCAGAAATCATTTAGAGTAATAATGAAAATACAGTTTGTCTAACCTGCTTTCTTTGCAGTCAGAACTGTGTTTGCCTAGTTCTCCATTCTAGTTTTGAACTGCTGAACTGGACCAATCAGTGTGGGTTAAGGTAGCTCTAAAATGGTGCCTTGGGCGAATCAGAACTTGGACTCGTAATCTGAGCCAGCCACAGAGGATTGTATGGGCAGTGACTCCGGATATGTAGTTTGGACTTGGCACCTTTTTGGACCAACAGGGGCAGTCTATTGTGAGTGACAGCCAATCCAGCCAAGAACTGGGAGGAACTCAAAGGAAGTGCCCGGTTTTGTCTGCTGGAGTTTCAGTTGAGCTCTGGCAGTGAAGAGGGAAGGAGCCCTGTGCTTTTTCGGTGTGCAGTTTTAGTTGGGAAACGTGTGTAAGGCCCCAAGTTCCGGTCTGCTGCTTGTGTAACTGCTTGTTAGGACTGAATCCGTCCTGTGAAGAGAATCAAAGGATATCTGAAGAGTAGAAACCAGGCTCACCCTGTAGAAGACTGGAGAAATTGCTGAATTGCGCTCGGTCTGTCAGGAACTGAATCTGCTGTGTGTTCTCCCGGTATTGTGCAGTAATTACGATCAGGATAGAGAAGCAGCCTGCCTGGTATAGTACTTTCTTTTACCATATAAATGTGTGAGGAGGCTTGTGTAGCTCAAGTGAATCCTGCTGCCATTAAAGGACTTTTCCTGTTGCTGTTTTTACCATATAAATGTGTGAGGAGGCTGTGTAGCTCAAGTGAATTCTGCTGCCATTAAAGGACTTTTGCCTGTTGCTGTTTACCATATAAATGTGTGAGGAGGCTTGTGTAGCTCAAGTGAATCCTGCTGCCATTAAAGGACTTTTGCCTGTTACTGTTTACCATATAAATGTGTGAGGAGGCTTGTGTAGCTCAAGTAAATGTCTGCCTGCTGCTCCTGAGAGGGAGAGAAGAGAATTATTTTGGACTAAATCCAAGTTTGTGTGACTAAAGTAAGCTACTGAAGTGGGCCAGGCTCAACCTGAACAAGACCAAATATTTTTGGTGAATACGGTCGGCCTGTCAGGAGTTCCAGCTACCCCTAAGCTCCTGGTGTGTGCAGAGACTTTGAGATTGTGCCCGGGGAGCACTTTGCCTGGTACAGTAGAATTCCCATACATGTAAATGAGCTATGAGCTGCTAGTGGGTTGTGAGTTAGTTCTCCACTGTGTGAACTGTGTTCTGCTTGCTGGAAGCTGTATCCAGCCCAAAATGGACTGCTTCCGAACTTGTCTCCATCCGGTCTGGGCTTTGCCAGACTGCCCTAGCCAGACTACCCACTGCATGGAGAAGCCATTGATGAGAGACCTGCCTGGGGATCAGCCCCCTACTCCATGCTTGAACCGGAATGACACCTCTGCGACTTGTGTGGGCCCTGCTTCTCCTGGCATTCCAGATCAACCACCTGTAGTCTCAATTTTCATCCAGCCTGTGTCCAGTCTTGGGTATCGTGAGTAAATTCCAGGGTAGCTCCTTACAACAACAGCTTAATCTGAGTGCGTCATCTGATTGTCTTGTTGTTTTGTTTCCCTTATGACCTGAGTCCTCTGGCTCCGGATTACAAATATTGTGTACTGTGCATGTTGCGTTTTCCATCACAGGGCCCCAATTAGCTGCAACCCCAGGCAACTGTCCTGGCTAGCCCATCTCTTCTCTACCTGGGTACCCAGAGGTGGACTGTGTGTGGGGGGACTCAAAGCGCATGCATAACTGCTTGATTGATATAATCTTTAAGCTAATTATCCTGATTTTACCCCTCCCTTGTTCAAGTCCTCTGAATAAATCAGATCTAATTTTTTCTGCATGTAATCTGACTGTGGTTCCAGTTTGTGCAAAAAGTACTGTACTGTTGCTATTTGCTGTGCTTAACTTTGTTTTACAGGGGTTCCCCAGGGTCAAGCCAGAGGAACCAGCTTTGGTGGTAAGTGCAAATACTGCAGTTACTTGAGTGGTGTACCAGGGGTATCGTGAAAGTGATTATTGTACACTATTCAGGCCACTAGAGGGGAAAGAGGGGGGTTACAGTGTCCCAGAGGGCTGTTCCCAAGTTAGCTTGACCACTACCAACCCTGACCTCTGGGTGGAGGCACCCATTTCAGAACTCAGGCCCCCTAACCTGCTACTAGCCAAGCAGGCAGAAGTAGTAGCCCTTGGGATAGCGCCACCTAGGGGTTACATTTTGGAGGCTCACTGCTGGGATTTTGTGTCTTCTAGTAGCCAAATTTGTGAATTGTTGTTAAAAATAAATGGCTACCACAACAGAAGTGGCAATACACCAGTTGGTGAGGTGGTGTGCTGGGCAGAAGATCAACCCCCAAAATGCTATACTTATCCTGGATATTCCCCAGGGTACCAATAAGGACACTGTAGAGGGAGTACTTTCCAAGGTTGAATGTTTACAAAACCCTGTGGTGGTGGGTTGACAGGCTAATCTGCTCGCCCAAAGTTTCATGGTGTTAGTAGAGTGTAAGGACTCAGTAGACAGTTTCAAAGTGCCACAGACTGTCATCCCCAAAGGAGCCCTCACTGCCTGGAGAGTGATAACTAAAGACAGTAAATCCCCCGGGGTGAATGAGCCCCCCCCCCCACTATCTGAGACTTTTGAGGAGAAATTTGCTAAGTTGTTGCTGAAGGAAGGGAAAACTGTGGCAGACTTAAATAAACTATTTCTGCCACCTGGGGCTGTTCCTCCCCCAACACCCCCTCCCACTCCAGCACCCATTATTGCTCCTCCTTCTGTGCCCATGCCAATGCTGGCTTCTATATCTGTACCTGCCTTTAGTCACGACTCTTGGCGAAGGTTGAGAATCTTCTCCGACACCCTCTCCACCCCCCAAGGGGAGGATAATTGGGAGACCTGGATAGATTGTGTTGTCCCTTTGGTACCTGAATGGCAGCGTATGGAGGCTGAGAAACAGAAAAGAATCATAAAAAGTTTGAGAGATCCTGCCCTAGAGGCCATTTCATGTCTGAGGTCCACAAACCCTGATGCATCTGCCCAGAAGTACCTATCTGCACTCAATGGCAATTTTGGAAGTAATGGGTCAGGGGATAACTTGATGTGGAAATTTCAAGGTACAAAACAATGGCCAGGAGAAAGTTTGTCTGCATATATTACTCATCTGGAAAGAGCGCTGCAGATTGCTTACCGAAAAGGTGTGGCAGCCACCAGTGACTTAAACCATGTGAGGCAGGGGCACATACTGCAACATACAATGCATTCTAAATTGCAACTCCTTTAATTAAGGCTCCCAGATAGAAGGGGTAACCCACTGGACTATTGTGACTTGATAAAAGATCTCCGGGAGGTTGAAGATGAAGAGGGGGACTGTAATTCTAGAGTGAGCGCAGCCCAAGTGATCACGACATCGGAAGGCCCGTCTGAAGTGGGGACCAATGAGGGTGTTCCACCATGGGATGAACTGCAGAGGGAGTTCAGGGAAACAAAAAACAGTCTCTTTATGAAGGCCGCTCCTGCAAGTACAGGCACTGACCCTTATCCAACTGCATCTTCTATGGGGTGAGGGTGTCCACCCAGGCATCTCCTGCTGACAGCAGCTCAAAACTCGATGTCTTGACTATGACAGTAAGAGAATTGAAGAGATATCTCCAAATGCACACTACACATCAGACAGAGATGGCACCAAGGTTCTCGGATGGTAGTACCACCGACCCAGCTCCCAGTGTAATGCCTCGGCTACTCCAAATCCCAGAAAACATACTTTGCCATAATTGTGGGAAGGATGGGCACATGAAGAGAAAATGCAGGTCCACGAAAGACCTAGATAAGGTTGTATATAGACTTCAAGGCGAGCTTCAGAGTACAAATCAGCAGTCGAGGAGTGCCAAAAATGACCACAGTGAGGGTTCAAGAAGTAGTAACTCAAATCCCTATGTGGCTAAATCATCTGTCCTGGCCCCTGCTGCTATCCCTCCAGACTTGTCCAAAATAGTGGGCCCTTCAGTGGAGACTACATGTGGCTGTGAATGGTAATCCTACCTGGGCTGTGCTGGACAGTGGGTCACAAGTGACCATTGTATTTAAGGCCTGGTATGTCAAACATTTATCTGCTGTGCCCTTACAATCCCAGGAAGGCCTACATGTGTTGGGGCTGAGCAGCAAGTCTTATCCCTACCTAGAATATGTTCGCCTTTGGTTGTCTTTTCTTGCAGCTGTAACTGGTGTAGAGGAGCAAGTCAAGACACTGGCCTTAGTGTGTCCCCCTACTGGATTGTATGATGGGGTTCTCCTGTTAGTTGCCAGAAACAAGGGCGATGGACTGGGAGGACCCTAAGAATTCCCGCTCTGATCAAGAGGACCTATGATTTTCAACAGAACCCCAAGGGAGTGGACCAGGATGAACTGGTAGGGGTCGCGTGGAAGAAGGATCCCGATCCAATGGTACTGACCCCTAACACCCAGTGTACCATTCAAGAGGAGGTCCACCTCTGCAAAGATGTCAAGAACAAAATACTGATGTTGGTCGCACCAGGCGATGGAAAATTGCCGGAAGGGTTATTGGTTAAGCCCAGCATTTTGCCAGCTCGTGCTCATGCCTATGCATGATGGTCCAGATTCATAATGTGTCAGATTGGGAGATCTGGGTGAACAGAGGATGCACCCTAGCTATGGTACACTGCGCAGACACTGCAGTGTTGCCTAGCAACAAGCACCCTGGCAAGGCAGATAGAGTGACTCTCGAATTGTTCGTTTTTGGTGACTCCCCATTGCCAGCTGAATGGAAGACTAGAATTAGCCAGAAACTTGCCCAGAGAGATCAAGTGTTTTCATTGAAGGTATGGGACATGGGATGTGTCCAGGGTGCGAAGCACTACATACACCTGCATGATGAATGTCTATATCGATAGAGGTCTCGACGCCTAACCCCAGCAGACATAGACGATGTGAGAAGATACTTGCAGCAAATGCTCATGGCTGGTGTGATACAAGAATCCAGGAGCCCATATGCTTCTCCCATTGTGGCTATGCATAAGAAGAATGGAACAGCATGAATGTGTGTAGATTATTGGGCCCTCAACAGGCGAACCATCCCTAGTCAATACACCATGCCCCGTATACAAGATGCTCTGGATTGTTTGAATGGGAGCAAATGGTTCTCAGTGTCGGATCTTCACAGTGGATATTACCATATTCTGATGGCTCAATGGGACCATTAGAAGACAGCCTTCATCTGTCCTTTGGGGTTCTACGAATTCCTGAGAATGCCACAGGGGATATCGGGCACCTCAGTCACCTTCCAGTGACTGATAGAACCAGCAGTGGGAGACATGAATTTGCTGGAATGCCTGGTGTACTTGGACAATATCATTGTTTTTGGGAGCTCCCTAGAGGAACATGAGAGTTGACTGTTCAAGGTACTAGACTGACTGGAAGATTCCGCCTCAAGCTGTCCATTGACAAGTGCCAGTTTTTCCAAACCTCTGGGAAGTATGTGGGGCATATAGTGTCTACAGAGGGGATAGAGACTGATCCTAGTAAAGTTGAAGTGTTGACTACTTGGCCCCATCCCCACAATTTGAAAGAACTACAATGTTTCCTGGGATTCTGTGGCTACTACCACCGGTTCATAAAGGACTATTCTAAAGTGATTAAGCCACTCTTGAATCTTACTCAGGGTTACCCTCCTACCAATCAAAAATACAAAAAAGGGTCTGTCAAAGAACCAGACAAAGCATATTTCCACCCAGGTGAACTTTTCAGGTCCCGTTGGATGCCTGACTGTGAAGCAGCTTTCCACGAAGTCATATACCAGCTCAACCATGCCCCCATAGTCGCTTATGCTGTCCCCACCAAACCCTATGTGCTGCATACTGACGCCAGTCTACAGGGTCTAGGAGCTGTACTGTATGAAGATGATAAGGATGGTTTGAGACCAGTGGCGTTTGCCAGTAGGAGCTTGACACCGTCAGAGCGAAACTACCCTGTGCACAAGTTGGAGTTCCTTGTGTTAAAATGGGCCATTGTCGACCAGTTTCATGATTACCTCTACAGGGCAAAAATACTGGTGAGGACAGACAATAACCCATTGACTTAAGTACAGACTTCAGCTAAGTTAGATGCCATGGGGCCCCGGTGGCTTTCTGCACTGTCAACATATGATTATGCTGTTGAATATAGACCGGGCCTGAATCATATCGATGCTGACAGCCTATCCCGGAGACCCATTTCCAAGAGCGACTGGGTCAGGCTGTCTGAACCAGACATCAGAGCATTGTGCTAAGAGTTTTCTAGAAATAAACAGATGTCTATGGACACAGTGGACTGCTTAGCAGATTGCTTGGGCCCCTCTGACACCTGCATACTGGCTGCATATTGGCACTTTTCTGCTCTAGATATTAGTGCACTACCTCAGTTTGACAATGACAGCATTCAATGGGCTCAATCCCAAGATCCTATGATTCAGCCAACACTTGATACCCTTCGTGCAGGAAAGGATGTGTCCAAGTTGCATTCCTCTGATCTGTGAGCCGCTTTGTTGTTTAAAGAAGGTCCCAGGTTGAAGCTGCTTAATTAATTGTTGAGTGACTGTAGATCGAGGTGACCAAATTGACAAGCAACAATTGGTCCTGACCACAGCCTTCAAAGATTTAGTACTGAGGTCCCTCCACAATCATATGGGCCACCTTGGTATCGACCAGACCCTTGACTTAGTATGATCTCGATTCTACTGGCCCAAGATGGGGGCCAATATTAAGCACCATGTAAGGACTTGTAGTCGTTGCTTGCAGAGAAATGTTCTGCCTCAGAGGGCTGCCCCACTTGTCAAAATTACTACCAGCACCCCAATGGAACTACCCAAAATAGACTTCTTGAGTTTAGAGCCTGATGAGTGAAACATTGCAATGTGTTAGTGGTTATGGATCACTTCACACGGTATGCACAAGCTTTTCCCACCAAAGATCAAAAAGCATCTACCGTGGCCAAGGTGCTAGTGGAAAATGTCTTCGTCCACTATGGTGCCCCCCCAACGAGTTCACTCTGATCAGGGCCAGGACTTTGAGAGTCAGCTAGTCAAAGAAATGGTCTATGGGGGTGTGAAAGTCAAGAACCACCCCTTATCACTTGCAGGGGGATCCTCAACCAGAACGCTTTAACTGCACCCTGCTAGACATGCTAGGTACCCTCCACCCAAAAGACAAGCATAGATGGAGCCAGCAGATTATCACCTTGGTACATGCATACAATTGCACGAAGAAGGATGCTACTGGTTTCTCTCTCTACCACCTCATCTTCGGGAAAGAGGCCCGGCTGCCAGTTAATGTCTGTTTTGGGGTTTCTCCCGATGGGGTCCAAGCCGAAGATTACCTGCAATATGTACAAAAACTGAAAGCTCAATTGAACCATGCCTATCAACTGGCCCAGACAATGGCCACCAAAAGAAATCTAGCCAACAAAGAAAGACATAATACTAAAGTAAAGGCTCAAGAGCTTAGGCCTGGAGACCGTGTGTTTTTGCAAAATTTAGGAATGCATGGTAAACACAAAATTGCTGATTGATGGCACCATCTTCCCCACATCATAGTTGGAAAGCTGGATGATTTGCCAGTGTACAAAGTGCGCCCAGAGAATAACTCCAAAGCTGTCAAGACCATGCACAATAACCACTTGCTACCTATTGGTCAAGTTATAATTGAGGCTGAACCCAGCAAGATTGATTCCCCTGGACCAGTGACTCGTGTTGCTGCAAGAAAGAAACAGATTCAGCCTGTCCCTGTGGTTGCTGATTTAAGAGTTCCCCTGCAGCAGGCCCAGAATGATAGTGACTGCCAGTCTAACTCGGATGACAGTGAGTGCGATAATGCCTATTACCCCTCATACGAACTGAGTAAGTTGTTTCATGGAAATCCTATATTGAACTATGGGGATGAAGCTGGGCCTTCTTGGACTGCCTAATGCCCCGGCATCATCCTTGGAGCCAATGCTCTCTGAAGATGAAGTGCAAAGTATCACGTCTGAGGATACTGAATCTTTGTGTATTGTGGAACTGTATGATTTGCCTGAAGGAGAGGCTGATGGTATGAGTCTTTCTGGTGACATGCCAGAACTTGAGGAACACTATGAGAGTGCTGACAACCCCCTTCAGTGCCAGAGTGTCTTCAAAATGAGCTAAGTGTTGTAGAAACAGAGAATACAGAGCAAGGGGCTGACAGCGCTCCCAGCTTGGACATTCCTCTTCAGCACCCCTCACAAGTGATGGAAGCCACAAGACCATTGCTGAAAGTACGGAGACTGTGGCTGTTCACTCCAGAAAGACTGGCCTAGCTGTTAAGCCAGTGGTGTGCTTCAGTTACGATTCCCCCGGGAGGCCAGAGGATTTGCCTCTCAGTGTATTCCACAAAGGTGTTTATGTCTGTCAGAGCTCACTGCCCAAATTGAGCTTGACGGCCCATTCCAGGTTACTTGTTCTGCCCTCTCATCATGGTGCCCCTGCCCCATCCAGCGCCAAGTTAGCTGATAGGGAAGGGCTCCCTCTTGCATTGTTTAGAGAACAAGAAGTTATTACATGATTCTGTATAGCAATGTTCAATTTACCTGTGTGAAATATGCATAATATATTGTCAGGATGAAAATTATATAGTGGAGTACATTGAGATGTATAGTAAAGTGACATGTCATGCCAATTGATGAATCAGATAGTACTTGTATAGCATGCTAATGGTATAAATATCTTGTATATGTTACATTTTCAATGTTATTGTAGTACAGACTTGATGCAGATGCCAAGTTTTCCCAGGCAAGGAAAGGTGTAACCCCACTACAAATGGGGGGTTCCCAAAAAAGTCTTCCTTGAGCTTGCCTAAATGCTCACTGCCAGGCTGGTGTTCTGCATTTTAGCAGTTTAAATGTGATTTCCAGAGCTTGTGTAGCCTCGTTTGCAGATGACACAAAGATCTGCAAAATAGTTAATGCACAAGGTAGGGTGGAAAGGATGAGAAGGGACTTGGCAAGGTTAGAGTAATGGTCAAATGCATGGCAACTTAGATCCAATGCTAAGAAGTGCAAGGTAATGCACCTGGGAAACAAAAACCCAGGGGAAGAGTACACAATGGAGGGTGAGATACTAACAACAACAACAACCATTTGTCAATGCCGAATGCTCGCTTGCAGGTATTTGCAGTGGTGTTTGGCACGTATGGTGCTTTACCCTAATACCCTGTGCGATTGCTGGTATTTGCACAATAAATTTTCAGCATGACCTTTTTGTTACCCCCACCTCATAAAAGCATTTGAGACCTCTGCTTATGAACAGTCCCACTGTAATTTTGTTAATCTGTCCTGAGCATTGATTTCCCACAGCGACCACACCATTACGTAGAAACATAGAATTTGATGGCAGATAAGGACCGCTTGGCCCACCTAGTCTGCCCATTTTCCTACCTAACAGATAAGCTGCCGATCCTAGTTAACCAACAGCTTACTTCCTCTTACCCGCCCCTAGGACTGCCTTATGCCTGTCCTATGCATTCTTGAAGTCCCCCACTGTTCTTGACTCCACGACCTCCTCAGGGAGGCTGTTCCATGCATCCACAACCCTCTTAGTGAAAAAATACTTCCTCACATTACCCCTGAGCTGTCCCCCGTCTATCTTCAAATTGTGCCCCCTTGTTCTTGCACATCTCTTTTTCCGGAAGATGCTACCCTCTTGGACTTTGTTAATTCCCTGGAGGTACTTGAAGGTTTCTATCATGTCCCCTCTCTCCCTTCTTTCCTCAAGGTATACATATTAAGCTCCTTTAGTCTTTCTTCGTATGTCTTCTGGTGCAGACCCTGCACCATTTTGGTTGCCCTCCTCTGGACAACCTCCACTCTGTCTACGTCTTTGCGGAGATGGGGTCTCCAGAACTGCACACAGTACTCCAGATGGGGTCTCACCAACTGTCTGTACAGAGGGATAACAACTTCCTGTTTTCTACTATTGATGCCTCTCCCTATGCATCCCAGTATCCCCCAGCCTTCCTTACTGCCTTCTCACATTGCTTGCCCACCTTTGGGTCATCTGATATAATTACCACCAGGTCCCTTTCTATTTTACTGTTGTCAGTATCTCACCCCCATTGTGTACGCTGCCCTGGGCTTTTGTTTCCATGTGCATTATCTTGCACTTCTTTGCATTGAATCTGAGCTGCTATACATTTGACCATTCCTCCAACCTTGCCAAGTCCCTTCTCAGCCTTTCCACTCCATCCTGTGTATCAACCCTGTTGCAGATCTTTGTGTCATCTGCAAAGAGACATACTTTTCCTTCCAGTTCCTCTGCAATGTCACTTATAAAGACATTAAAAAGGACTGGTCCCAGTACTGAACCCTGAGGTACCCTACTAGTAACCTCCTTTCTTCACTGTGTACTCCATTTACTACTACCCTTTGCATCCTGTTGTCTAGCCAATTTTTATCCAGGCTACCACCTTGGGACCCATTCAAGGCTGGCTATCTTGTGTATTAATCTTTTGTGTGGGACTGTATCAAATGCCTTGCTAAAATCTAGGTAGGCCATGTCCACAGCCCCTCCCTGATCTACTACTTTGGTTACCCAGTCAAAGAAATCTATTAGATTCATCTGACACGACCTTCCCATCATGAATCCATGCTGCCTTGGGTCCTGTGCCCCACTGGCCTCTAGGTACTCAACAATTCTTTCCTTCAGAATGCTCCACATGTGCTCCTCGTTGTGCTCCACATGTGCAAAAACACAGTTTGGGCAGGATGTGAAAAATGACAGCTGTAGCATTCATAGGGAGGTGTGAAGGGATGGCAATGTTGAACATCTGGAGTGAAAATACAATTTCTCAAACTTCCGAGTGTACATGGAAACTGCGCAATGAACGCTCATGACACAATCATTTTGTGGACTTTTGTCACCAAATTTTCAACATAGGCATTGTGGGACCTCTGCTCATGAACAATGTCACTATGATTTTCATAATCTGTCCTGAGCAATGATTTTTCACTGTGACCACACCATTGTGCGTGGATGTGCAAAAACACGTTTCAGACAGGATGTGAACAATGTCAGCTGTACTGTTCATAAGGAGGTGTGAAAAAATGCCAGTGCTGAAAATCTGGAGTGAAAATGTTTCAAATTCTCGAAGTTATGAGTGTGCGTGGAAACTGTGCAACATGCGCTCGTAACACAGTCATGTTTTGAAATTTTTTCACCAAATTTGCAACATAGGATTTTGGAAGCCCACCTCATTAACAGTGACACTGTTGTTTAGTTAATCAATCCCAAAAGGTGATTTTGTGCAGTGACCATGAAATCACCTTTGGGGACCGAATAACTCACATGACAGTAACTGAATTCATGAGGTGGTGTCCCAAGAACCCCCTGTTGAAAATGTGGTGCCAAAGTTTGCAAAAATGCCCGAGATAGCCACCTAAGTTGGAAAAAAAAGCCCCATTTATGCCATTATACAGCTTACTGTCATTTCTTCAGTTTGCAATCTGCTTTCAAGAGTGCAGACGTGTTCCCACTCCACTGAAAATCATTGTGCCAGGCTCCAGAAGTAAGTATGGGGCAAGGGGGAGGTGGGGTATGCAGAGGGTGGGTGTGGGTTCAGGGAAGGGGCACAAGACACAGTCAGGGACGGTTTTCTGTTTTCACAGGTTTTAAAAAAACAAAAGATGTTGCAGGACAGTTTTCCCATTTACAGGGACAATGGGCATGCTGGGGTGGGCTCCCAGCATGTCACCTGGGTGTTTGTTGGGGGGAGCTGGAGACAATGGGGACTGTGCACTCCATCTGCACATACAATGTGTTTGGTGGGGGCAATAACAAGGGAGCAGGGTAGACGGCAGCAGAGGGAGGAAGTGGGAGGGATTTTATTAGCAGCCAGAGGGAAAAGGGTGACGTCAATATGCTAAATACACACATGTTACCACCGCTAATTGCAGTGGTGCTTTTCTTTTAACTGAAGACCACTGCAGCCAAACTGCTGTCATAGGCAGCTCATGCATCCATTGGTGCAGTAGAGTTGCACACGTTACACTGAGCACTGCATTGGACAGGAGGGTCACACACTTTCAAAAAGTAGTACTGTCCCAAAACGTCCCTTGCACACGCATGCAAGAGAATGCAAAAATAAACAAGCATTTGTTAATGCCAAATGTTGCTTGCTTCTATGTGCTGTTTAGGCATTTGGAAGTCATTGGAGTGCAAATATTGAAAATTCGTGAACTTACAAGCGTGCGTAGGAACTGTACAATGCACGCTCGTAAAACAGTAAATTTTAGGAATTTTTCACCAAATTTTCAACATAGCCATTTTAAGACCTCTGCTCATGAACAGTGTCACTGTGATTTTCTTAATGTGTCCCATACATTGAGTTTGCACGTCGACTGCGCCATTGTGCGCTACATGGGTGGAAACACATTTTGGGCAGGATGTGAAAAATGACAGCTGTACTGCTCATAAGGAGATGTGGTAAAATGGCAATGTTAAAACTGTGGAGCGGAAATATTGAAAATTCGCAAACCTACGAGCGTGCGTAGGAACTGTACAATGCACGCTCGTAAAACAGTAATTTTTAGGAATTTTCTCACCAAATTGTCAACACAGCCATTTTAAGACCTCTGCTCATGAACAGTGTCACTGTGATTTTCTTAACGTGTCCTATACATTGAGTTCACACACCGACTGTGCCATTGTGCGCTACATTGGTGGAAACATGTTTTGGGCAGGATGTGAAAAATGACAGCTGTACTGCTCATGAGGAGGTGTGGTAAAATGGCAATGTGGAAAATCTGGAGTAAAAATATTGAAAATTCGTAAACTTATGAGCGTGCGTAGAAACTGCGCAACACACACTCGTAAAACAGTCATTTTTAGGAATTTTTTCACCAAATTTTCAACACAGCCATTTTAAGATCTCTGCTCATGATCAGTGTCACTGTGATTTTCTTAATGTGTCCCATACATTGAATTCAAGCACCGACTGCGCCATTGTGCGCACATATGGCGGAAACATGTTTTGGGCAGGGTGTGAAAATGACAGCTATACTGCTCATGAGGAGGTGTGGTAAAATGCCAATGTTGAAAATCTGGAGTGAAAATATTGAAATTCAAACTTACAAGCGTGCAGTAGGAACTGCGCAATGCACGCTCGTAAAACAGTCATTTTTAGGAATTTTTTCACCAAATTGTCAACACAGCCATTTTAAGATCTCTGCTCATGATCAGTGTCACTGTGATTTTCTTAATGTGTCCCATACATTGAGTTTGCACACCGACTGCGCCATTGTGCGCTACATTGGCGGAAACATGTTTTGGGCAGGATGTGAAAAATGACAGCTGTACTGCTCATGAGGAGGTGTGGTAAAATGGCAATGTTGAAAATCTGGAGTGAAAATATTGAAAATTCGAAAACTTACGAGCGTGCGTAGGAACTGCATAGCACACTCGTAAAACAGTCATTTTTAGGAATTTTTTCACCAAATTTTCAACACAGCCATTTCAAGACCTCTGCTAATGAACAGTGTCACTGTGATTTTCTTAATGTGTCCCATACATTGATTGTGCACACTGACTGCGCCATTGTACGCTACAAGGGAGGAAACACGTTTTGGGTGAGATGAGAAAAATGACAGCTGTACTGCTCATAAGAAGGTGTGGTAAAATGGCAATGTTGAAAATCTGGAATGTAAATATTGAAAATTTGCGAACTTACGAGTCTGTGTAGGAACTGTGCAATGTACACTCGTAAAATGGTCATTTTTAGTAATTTTTCCACCAAATTTTCAAAATAGGCTTTTGAGAACCCACCTTATGAATGCTGGCAGTGTCATTTTGTTAATCGGGCCTGAAAGGTGATTTCGTGCAGTGACTGCAAAATCACCCTTCAGGCCAGAATAACGCCATGACAGTGACATCATTCATGAGAAGGGGTCCCAAAAACCCCATGTTGAAAATTTGGTGCAAAAATTCCAAATAATGCCTGAGATATGCAACAAAGCTGAAAAAAAAAACATCTAACCCATTATACAGCTTACCAGCATTTCCTCAGTTCGCGGTCAGCTTTGAAGAGTGAAGAAGTGTTCCCAGTCCAGCGATGATTGTCGCGACGAGCTCCGGAGGTAAGTATGGGGTGAGGTGGTGTGTGGGGAGGCAGGGTGCTCAGTGGGTGGGTGCAGGTTGTGAGAGGGGTTCAGGGAGAAGCGCCGTGGGACCGTTTTTATTTCTAGGAGGAAAAAAAAGACTACATGGGACATTTTCCATGCTGGGGTGGGCTCCCAGTGTGGCACCAAAGCTTTGGGGGGGCGTTTGGGGGGACGTAGAGCCAACGGGGGATTGGGCACCCTAGTCAGTAAAGGACACAGGATTTTGCCACGCTAGGGTGGGCTCCCAGCGTGACACCAAAGCTTTGGGGGGGGAGGCGTGAGGCCTACCGGCGCTGTGTAAGACAGCGGTGGTTTTCTTTAATGACCACCACTGTCTTTTGTCCGCACCCATTGATTGAGGACCGCCATGCCTGCTCAATGGAGCGGTGGATTGAGCAGGAGAGGTACACCTCAAAGTGTGCTACTCTCCCAAATGTTCTCATAGCATGCAAGCGTAAAAATGGAAAGAGACCCAGGGGTAGTCATAGCAGATGACCTAATTGTGGGCAAGCATTGTGAGAGGGCAGCATTGAGGGCTGGGGGATACTGGGATGCATAGGGAGAGGCATCACCTGTAGAAAACAGGAAGTTATTATCCCTCTGTACAGACAGCTGGTCAGATCCTATTTGGAGTACTGCGTGCAGTTCTGGAGACCCAATCTCCGCAAAGACATAGACAGGATGGAAGCTGCCCAGAGGAGGGCAACTAAAATGGTGCAGGGTCTGCACTGGAAGATATATGAAGAGAGACTTAAGGAACTTAATATGTATAGCCTCGAGGAAAGGAGGGAGAGGGGGGGACATGATAGAAACTTTCAAGTACCTCAAGGGATTCAACAAAGTCCAAGAGGGTAGCATCTTTCAAAAAGAGGTGTGCAAGAACAAGGGGCAAAATTTAAAGATGGGGGGGCGGCTCAGAGGTTATTTAAGGAAGTATTTTTCACAGAGAGGGTTGTGGATGCATGGAACGGCCTTCCGGAGGAGGTTATCGAGTCAAAAACAGTGGTGGAATTCAAGCATGCATGGGACAGTCATAAGGCAATTCTAGGGGGTGGGGGCAGGAAGAAGCAGGCTGCTGGTTAACTAGGATCTGCAGCTTATCCATTAGGTAGGGAAATGGGCAGACTGGGTGGGCCAAGCGGTCCTTATCTGCAATCAAATTCTATGTTTCTACGTTTCTCTTTGTACTGTCTCTTTAAGAACTGCCTAATTGCAGCTTAAGTAATCTGAGATGGAGCTCTTTTGAAAGATGTAACTATTTGCTGAAAACATTTAGAATGATAATGTAGTTTGTCTAACCTGCTTTCTTTGTAGCAAGGACTGTTTTGTTTGTCTCCACTATCTTGGTCCTGGTCTGCAGATTGGACCAATCAGCTCTGGTGGGACCTAAAATGTAGCTCGACTACAGGAGCTGTCAGAATTCAAAATCTACAGGAACTGTGGTTTGAATTTTTGCACCTTTTTTGCAACAGAAGTGGGAGCTCTTGCTTTGACTGACAGCCAAATCAGCCAACCAAAGCTTTTGGATCTTGGGGAAGTCCCATGCTGCTTGCAGTTTTCAGTTAGAACTAAGCTGGAAACAGAACAAGAAGGAGCTGAAGTGATTCTGAGAGTAATTCTGAGTGGATTCGTATGGGAGCACTATGAAAAGGCTGAGAGTTTGGCCTCCATGTCTGCCTGCTGCTCCTGTGAGGGAGAGAAGAGAAGAGAAGAGAATTATTTTGGACTAAATCCAAGTTTGTGTGACTAAAGTAAGCTACTGAAGTGGGCCAGGCTCAACCTGAAGAAGACTGGATAGTTTTGCTGAATGTGATCGGCCTTTCAGGAGTACCAGCTACCCCTAAGCTCCTGGTGTGTGCAGAGACTTTGCGATTGTGCCCCGGGAGTGCTTTGCCTGGTACAGTAGAATTCCCGTACATGTAAATGTGCTATGAGCTGCTAGTGGGTTGTGAGTTAGTTCCCCACTATGTGAACTGTGTTCTGCTTGCTGGGAGCTATATCCAGCCCAAAATGGACTGCTTCTGAACTTGTCTCCATGCGGTCTGGGATTTGCCAGACTGGCCCAGCCAGACTACCCACTGCACAGAGAAGCCATCAACGAGAGACCTGCCTGGGGATCAGCCCCCTGCTCCACGCTTGAACAGGAATGATGCCTCTGTGACTTGTGTGGGCCCTGCTTCTCCTAGCACTCCAGATCAGCCACCTGCAGTCTCGATTTTCGTCCAGCCTTTGTCCAGTCTTGGGTATCATGAGTAAATACCAGGGTAGCTCCCTACAACTGCTTAATCTGAGTGTGTCATCTGATTGTCTTGATGTTTTGCTTCTTTTACAAACTGAGCCCTCTGGCTCCAGATTACAAATATTGTGTACTGTGCATGTTATGTTTTCCATTACAGGGCCCCGACCAGCTGTGACCCTGGGCAACTGTCCTGGCTAGCCCATCTCTTCTCTACCTGGGTACCCAGAGGTGGACTGTGTGGTGGGGACTCAAAGCACATGCATAACTGCTTGAATGATATAACTTTTACGCTAATTATCCTGATTTTGTCCCTCCCTTGTTCAAGTCCCCTGAATAAATCAGATCTAACTTTTTCTGCATGTAATCTGACTGTGGTTCCAGTTTGTGCTCAAAGTACTGTACTGTTGCTATTTACTGTGCTTAACCTTGTTTTACAAGGGATCCCCAGAGTCGAGTCAGAAGAACCAGCCCTGGTGGTAAGTGCAAACAGTGTGGGTACTTGTGTGGTGTACCAGGGGTATTGTGAAAGTGATTATTGTGCAGTGTTCAGGCCACTAGAGGAGAAAAAGAGGGGTTACAGTGTCCCCAGAGGGTTGTGCCCAGGTTAGCTTGACCACTACAAACCCTGGCCTCTGGGTGGAGGCACCCATTTCAGAACTCAGGCGCCTTGACCTGCTACTAGCCAAGTAAGCAGGGGTAGTAGCCCTTCGGATAGCGCCACCTGGGGGTTACATGAAGAAAGGATAGCAAAGTCAGTAAAAGAAGGTAATAAAACCTTCAGGTAGATCAAAGAAAGGAAAAAGACCAATGGAGGGATTTTGAGGTTAAATGAGAGTGTGCAGAGGGGGACCTAGAAAAAGCAGAAATTCTAATGTAACACTTAGGTGGCACTATCCCAAGGGCTACTACCTCTGCCTGCTTGGCTAGTTGCAGGTTAAGGGGCCTAGGTTCTGATACGGGTGCCTCTACCTGGAGGTCAGGGTTGGTAGTGGTCATGCTGACCTGGGTATAGCCATCTGGGATACTGTAACCCCCCTTTTTTCCTCTAGTGGCCTGAACAGTACACAATAACCACGTTCACAATGACCCTTATTCACCAGGCAACTACCCACATGGTTTGCACTTACCACCAGGGCAGGATCCTGAGTCTAGCTTGACACTGGGGACCCCCTGTAAAACATGGTTAAGCACGGCAAATAACAACAGTACAATACCCTTGGCACAAACTGGAACCACAGTCAGGTTAAATGCAAACAAAGTTAAATCTGATTTATTCAGGGGACTTGAGCATGGGAGGGATGTAATCAGGTTGATTTGCTTAAAAGCTATATTAATCAGACAGTTATGCATGCAGTTCAGAGTCCCTACACAATCACACACTCTGGGTACCCAGGTACGAAAATGGTGGGCTAGCCAGGAATGTTGAGCTGGTTGAGGCCCCATGATGGAAGAAAGCAACATGCGTAACACACACTATTTGTAATCCGGAGTCAGAGGGCTCAGTGGTTAAAAAGAGAAGGCAACAAAACAATCAGATGACAACACTTTTAGATTTTGCTGTTGTTGCAGGGAACTACCCTGATGTTTACTCACGATACTGAACACTGGACACAGGCAATATGAAATCGAGACTGCAGGCTGTTGAACTGGAGTGCCTGGAGAAGCAGGGCCCACACAAATCAATCACGGAGACATTGTTCCTGTTAAAGGCATTGAGCAGAGGGCTGATCCCCAGGCCAGTCTCTCGTCGATGACTTTCTCTACGTAGCAGGTATTCTGGCTGGGACAGTGTAGCAGGGCCCAGGCAAATGGAAATGGATACGGATTCAGTCCGTGGAGCTGGATACAGCCTCCAGCAAACAAAACACAGTTCAGACACACAGTGGGGAACCAAATCACAACCCACTATTAGCACACAGCACATTCACATGTAAGGAAATTCCACTGTACCGGGCAATTGGCTCTTGGGTCACAAGTACTGACTCTCTGCACAATCAGGGAGTTCAGAGGTAGCTGGAAGTCCTGACAGACTGATCACATTCAGCAAATCTTTGGTCTTCTTCATGTTAAAGCCTGGTCACAATTCAGTGGCTTAATTCACTCTCCAAGTTCAGATTCAGTCCGGAAAAAAAAGCACAAGTTCCCTCTCAGGGACAGCAGGCAGGCATGCAGACCAAACTCAGGCCTTTCCACAGTTCTCCCACACGAATCCACTATGGATTGCTGCTCGAACGATCTCGAGCTGTTACTTCTTCACTTCCCAACTCAGATCTAAATGAAACTGCAAGCAGTGTGGGAATTTCCCCAAGATCCAAAAGGTTCGTTGGCTGATCTGTCTGTCAGTCACAACAAGGGCTCCCTCTTCAGGTTTTTATAGGCACCAAAAGCCCAAAATTGCAATTCCTACAAGGTTTGGCCCCACCAAGCCCCTATAGGCAGGCTCCATTTTAGACTCCCAAATGTACTGATTGGCCCATTCTGCAGTCCAGGATCAAGATGATGGAAGCAAACAGAACTGTCTATACTGCAAAGAAGGCAGGTTAGAACAAACTTCAATATTATCACTACTCTAACAAATGATCAGCAAACAAGTACATCTTCTAACAGAGCTTCCACTCAGATTAATTATGACTGCAATCCAGGCAGCTCTTAAAGATATGTGCACAGAGGCTATACAGGCACTCTCTGGCAATACATTTAAACTGCTAAAACGCAGAACACCAGCCTGGCAGTGAGCATTTAGGCAAGCTCAAGGAAGACTTTTTGGTAACCCCCCTTTTGTAGGGGGGTTACTACCAATACTTTTGCTCAGTATTTACAAAGGAAGAGGAAGGGGAAGGACCCTAAACACACGGGAGGGGACGGAGAGGGTGGACACTAGTCCGTTCATGGAGGAGAGAATCCTAAAGGGACTGTCTAAACCAAAAGTGGACAAAGCAATGGGACTAGATGGGATACATCCCAGAATACTGAAAGAACTCAGGGAGTTACTAGGGGCACCATTAACAAGCCCAATTTAACAAATCACTGGAGGAGGGAGTGGTGCCGGAGGACTGGAGAAGGGTGAATGTGGTACCACTACACAAAGATGAGAAAGCAAGATGGAGGCTGGAAATTACAGGCCAGTCAGCTTGACCTCAGTCATGGGGAAATCAAGACATCAATGTTAACGGAAAGAATTGAGGTATTTCTGGGGGCTAGTGGGGTACAAGGCCTGAGGCAACTTGGATTCATGACAGTGAGAGCTTGTCAAACATACCTAACAGATTTCTTTGACTGGGTAACAAAGGTGGTGAATCAGGGGGGGCAGTGGACATGGCCTACCCAGATTTTAGCAAGGCATTTGACACCGTCCCACACAGGGGGCTGGTAAACAAGTTGCGCAGTCTGGGAGTGGGTCCCAAGGGGGTACACTGGGTCCGAAATTGGCTGAGCAAGAGGACACAGAGGGTGGTGGTGAACGTTCAATCTCAGGAGAGGGAGGTGATCTGTGGGGTGCCACAGGATTCAGTTCTGGAGCTGGTCCTCTTCAGTGTCTTCATTAGTAACATTGCAGAGCGGCTGGAAAGGAAAATAAGCCTCTTTATGGATGACACCAAGATCTGCAATAGGGTAGACACTCCAGATGAGGTGGAAAGAATGAGAAGAGACCTAGGCAAATTGAAGAGGTGGTCAAGAGTGTGGCAGCTTAAATTCAATGCAAGAAGTGCAAAGTCGTGCACTTGGACCACGGGAATTCTGGGGAGGAATACAAAATGGAGGGGGGGGATACTAGCAACAACAAAACTGGAACGGGAGCTGGGGGTAAACAACAGATGATCTGAAGGTGGCCAAGCAACATGAAAAGGCAGTGGGGAGGGTCAGAGAGATGCTGGGGTGCAAAGGGAAGGGCGTCACAAGTAGAAAACAGGAGGTGGTGATGCCACTGTACAGGCAATTGATCAGGCCACATCTGGAATACTGTGTTCAGTTCTGGAGACTGCATCTCCAGAAGGACATTGACAGAACAGAGGCGGTCCAGAGAAAGGCAACAAAGATAGTGAAAGGACTGCACCAGAAAACATAACGAAAGACTGAAAGACCTCAGTATGTATACCCTGGAGGAAAGGAGGGAGATGGGGATATGATAGGGATATTCAAGTACCTCAGGGAAATCAACAAGGCCCAGGAGGGCAGCATCTTTAAAAAAAAGAGATGTGCAAGAACAAGGGGTCACAATATGAGGCTGGGGAGATCTGGGGAAATGTGAGGAAGTATTTCACGAAAGGGTGGTGGATGCATAGAATAGTCTCCCAGTGCAGGTCATACAAGCTAAAATGATTGGTGAGTTCAAGTATGCATGGGATAGACAGAAGGCAACCCTAGTGGTAGGAAAGAGAGGGTATGCTGTTGATCATTTAGGATCAGGTGTTAAATAGGCAGGGAAACGGGCAGACTAGGTGGGCCTTATCTGCCTTACCTTCAAGTGTCAGCATGGCTCAGTTAGTAGCTCATCCACCTCTGGACCAGAAGGTTGTAGGTTCTTGTTCCACATCGGGACTGGACTTGCACCTAAAATGCTGGCCTCTGAGTGCAGTATTGGGTGGGTGCTGTACTGCTGGCATGTGTCGACCTTCAGAAGAGACATTAAACTAAGATCCCTTCTACTCATCCTGGTGTTGTCCTGGTGGGTGTCTAGGTGGAAGTAAAAGAACCAAGGGCACTGTTTACAAAGAGCAGGGGACATTCCTGGTGTCCTGGCCAACACTGTCCTTCCCATAAATCAGTTCATGCAATTGTCCAGGCTGTGTGGGGGTGTTTAGGCATGATATGGCTGTCACTACACTGTCAGCGCTTTGGGATGCACTGTGTACGAAAAGTGCTATATAAATGCTGATTCTTCTTCAGGCATCGACATTTATTTATTTTTATTTAGTGATTCGGAAAAGACCTTTCAGTGCAAGCTCTTTTACAAAGGTTCCACGTCATAGATTGCAAAACAAAGTATAGTAGAAGAAAACAAAGGTATATCACAATGAACGATACAGCTTGGATTCAGAACTTACAGAATAAGTCAAAACATAGGTACAAGTTAAATAACAAGAAAAACACTTTATGGGGGGGGGGGGATAAAGAGGCACAAAGTGCCTTGTCAGTAGTTTAGAGGGATGGGGATAGCTGGCAGTAGGGTGAAGAAAGGAGGTACGAGAGAGAGGTATGTACTGTGGTGGAGGTGAAGGGTGGGGGAAGAAGGGCAATAAGGTATAGGGAGAAATGGGGGTGAGGGGAGGCTGAGCAGAGAAGACATCCTAGAATAAATGGTGGGTGCGAGGGGGCATGGTCAGGCAGCTTGCATTAGTAGTGACTGTTAGGGAAACTCACAGGATGGGGAGTTGGGGAGGGGGAAGGTGGGGTGATGAGTGCTAATGTAGCACGACACAGACAGATAGCTGAGGCAAGTCATGAAAAGGTGACAGAGGGAATGGGTAACTGAGGCCTGCCTAGTGCTTGCTGGAGGGCAGAGAGAACAGGTGTGGCTGGACTTAGGGGCAGGTGCACTTAGAGAGTGTCATTAGGTGCTGTTTGAGGTCAGTTTTGAATTGGGCCAGACAATTGGTGGCCAAGAGGTGCCCGGGGAGCTCATTCATCCACAGGGGAACCTGGTAGGCAAATGCACATTGCCCAAACAAGGTGCGATGGAAGGGGATGGCCAAGGCCCCTCCAGTCCTCCCCGGTGACCTGTAATGAGTTGGCCATCTTGATCAAATTGCCTACACAATGTGGTGTTTTACACAACAGAGCCTTATTCCCTATGATGCAAGTCTGGAATTTGACCCTGTTTCTTAATAACAGCCAGTGTGCACGTTTGTTCAGAGTACAGGTGTGAGTGCCACACTCAGCATCCAGAGCGAGTCTGCAGGCTTTGTTGAGTGCAGTCTGAACCCTCTTGAGCACTGTATCCATTGCCGCCCCATAGACCACTAGTCCATAGTCAATAGTAGATGTAATGGAACTCTGGACTGAGAGGCGGAGGGCCCCCAGAGAAAGGTATTGCCTGTGCGTGTACAGGGCAAAAATTTTGATATTGACTGTCTTGACCAGAGAGTCAATATGGTGTGCAAACATGAAGGTATTATCTATAGTGATCCCCAGATACATAAACAAGTAGACTTATTCCAGCGGCTTACTGCATGCGTTGGAGATGATGAGGGGGTGGTGCTTATTTTTGTTGTGGGGGCAGGATATAAGCAGGGTCTTGGTCTTCTTGTAGTTTAGTAGCAACTTATGACTACAGAACCAGTCCTCGAGTTTGGAGAAGGAGTTCTGCAGCTCAGATTGTAGGGCAACCTGAGACGTGCTGCTGCTCAGAAGCACAGCATCGTCTGCATACAGTATGAGTTTGGTGTCGCAGGCTGTGGGAAGGTCATTTAAGAAGAGGCTGAAGAGTAGGGGCCCCAGTTTTGATCCCTGGGGTACCTCTAATGATACCGCTCTTGCACTGGATACTGTTTGCCCAATTTTGACACATTGATTTCTCCCTAATAGGTAGTCTTGGAACCAGCAAAGGGCATTGGGTGCCACATCCATGTTTTGCAGTTGGTTCAGTAACAGTGGGTGGTTGACTGTATCGAAGGCTTTGGTGAGGTCAATAAAGACAGACTCCATGTGCATAGTCCATGTAGTCCAGCAGGGCAGTGGTGGTACTGTGATTTTGTCTGAAGCCATGCTGGTTGGGGCATAGTAGATTATACTTATTGAGGTAGTTGATGAGTAGACCCACCCCAGTCTTTTCCAGTGCTTTGGACAGGGTGGAGAGGATTGAGATGAGTCTGTACTTGGCTACCAGAGACTTGTCACCTCCTTTATGCACTGGTATAACTAGGGCCTGCTTCCAAACCACCGTAAATTGGGTAAGGGCCAGGGACTTATTGTACAGCTTGGTAATGAGCACTATAAGAATGTTCAGGGTGAGGGATTGAAGTTTTATGTCTATCCCATCACTGTCCAGTCTGGTCTTGCTTGGTACTTTCTTGACCATAGTTAGGGCCTCCTTCACTGTCACCTTTTTGAAGTAGAAGGCTGGGTGAGAACACTCGGTAGATACATTGTTGGAATGATTCAAACCAGGTTGAAAATAGGCAGATGGTAGCCTTGGGGTAAGATCGGTGAAGGCCTTATTGAAGGCTTCTGCAATAGCTAGAGGGTCTGTAGTGGGGTTGTTACTGATACTGAGAAGCTAAGGGTGCTTCTTGTCCTCCTTTCCAAGGATGCTTTTGATGTTATCCCAGAATCTTTTCTCATTGCCCCAAGAATTGCAAAGCTGGGCCTTATTTTATTTGTTTTCATTTAACATTTTCTCCTTGCAGCCACGGTCCTGCCCACATCCAGCCACCACTCCACTCCGCCGCTGGCCCTGAAGCTCACATGCCCAGCTGGCAGATGCAGCTACACCTACGAAAGGGGCCCTCACCCATTGCCCCTGTGCCCAGCGAGGAAACCAGTACTGGCACATGCCTCCAGGCATTGTCGGCCAGCGGAGCTGTGGCCATCAAGCTGCCACGGACCCGTTTTGCCATTTCCCGTATTCTCCCCATTTGGGATCATGAATGTGCACTGACATTTATGCACATACATGCAGATGTCCACCGCAATCCCCCCCAATTACGCCAGCGCTTGTGGTACCTCTAGGCATCCCCAAGGGTCACTGCAGCACGGTGTATAGTAATCAAACCTACCCAGGACTGGCAGACCAGTCTCTGATGCTCAATCCCAGTCCTCCCCTGCCGACCCCTGATGACCTGAGCTCATTCCTGAACCTGGGTCGCTGATATAGCACGAGGTGTGGTATCCAGCGCCTCAGTCCTCAGCGCCACCAGGCCAGCAAAAGCTGGGCCTTATGATAGTTAGCTTTGGCAAACCGGATTAGTTTGGTGCAGCAGTTCCTGGCTGTTCTGTAACACTGGTAATCATGCTTGCTACCTGTGTTTCTTGCCTTTTCCCAAAGTATATCCCTTTCTTTCAGGTGGGAAAGGAGCTCCCCATCAATCCAGCCATTTGCCTGCCCACAAATTTTTCTTTTCATGAGCGCGGTATAGATGTCACATATGGAGCTAATGCCCTTAATGAAGTAACTGAGGGCCTGATCAAGGGTAGGCGCCGGTGCCAGGTGGATAGGAATCCAGTCATGTAGGGCAAGGACTGATTTGAGGGCTCCAAGTTTATCCTTCCTCAAGACCCTGCTTTCAATGAGGTTGGGTGAGCTTTTGGTAAATTTATTAGACCACAGGAAGGTTATTGAGGAGTGGTCACTTAGAGTGTCTGGGAGAACCTTGATCTCAGAGATCCGGGATGGTGAGCTTGCTAGGACCCTGTCAAGGAGGGTGCTGTTTCCTGTCTTATAGTTCTGTCTGGTGGGGCAGGTGACAAGTTGTATCAGGTTGGAGGTGGCTATGAGATCCCTGAAAGGGGCAGCCTCCTTTCCATCCCAGTTTATTTTAAAGTCCCCAAAAATGACGTGCTCCATCCCTCTTTGGAAGGGTGGTGATAACGTCCATAATTGTGGGAAGGCCTGCTATGGCTTTCTTGGGGGTGGGTGGGTGGGTGGGGGTTGTTGAGGTTTAACTCGCTTGTAACATTTTCTGTTGTGTATTATGGATTGTATGTTGGAAACGTTAATAAAGTATATTAAATTTCAAAAAAAAAAAAATTGAAATAGCAGGCTCTGGTTCCCAAGAAAAAACCTGTGAGAGAGAGAGAAAGTGCCAGGGGCAGCAAGGCAGGGAAGCAGATCTATTTTTTTTTTTTTTATTTCATTGTTTAACCAAGTATAGCACACTAAGCTGAAAGCTTTTTTACAGGAGCGACCTGGGAGCACAAGGAGGTTAAGTGACTTGCTCAGGGTCACACAGTATGCAAGTGGAAGCTGTGGGATTCAAACCCAGGTCTGGTCAGCTGGATGTCACCAGATTTGCGGCTCAGAGCCTTAGACCACTGTGCTATACTGCCTCTACTAGATCTAGAAAAACAGGTTAGCAAAGGAACAGCACAACTAGCTGTAAGGAGTAGGGACAACTCAGACCCAAGAAGGAGAGAAAGGCAGGTGCATCCTGACTGATACAGCACCAGAAGGAAGTTGATGTTTAGTAGCTGCTGTAGGAAGCCACTGAAAAACAAAAAGAACACAAGAGTGTGGCCTATTGAGTATTTAATAGAGGACAGGGTCGGGTGGAGGGATGAAAAATACAGATGTCCATGAAAGCTGTAAAAGCTGGCAAGCAGAAAGCAGATGAAGCCCAATATGCAAGTATATTAATGGTATTTTAGAAATTGGCACCTGCTTGACCCTAGTCAGGGAGAAAATGGAGGAGACAGAGCAGAGCTAGCAGTACATAGGCAGTGAGAAATCGGTGGGCAGATCAAGTTAGAGAAGCAATACAAGATGGGAATGCTCTTGGCAGGCGATAAGGGTAGCTGTCACTTTGACCTAAAGAAGCAGAAAGGCAGAGAAAAAGTGTGGAGAGATGAGAGAGCTAGAAGGTGGAGTTACACTAGATAGGGAACGTGCTTCGCAAGAGACAGTGTTACTGTCACTTTAAGCTTGAGCAGCTGGCTGCAGTAGCCTGTAGGAGTGCGCTAGTAAGCCGGGGTGGGGTTTAAGTGTATTTACACAGAACCGTGGGTGGGTGGAAAAAAAAATCAGGCTCCTAGGGCTTCCTTCCTGTAGGTACTCAGTCCCCGACAGTGAATCCGTACCTGAGCTTCTGTGAGGGGCTGGTGGCTTCAGACCTGGACTGCGGATGGCAGTCTGGCAGGTCGGGTTCATCAGAGAACCATGGTTGTGGCTCTCAGACTACCTGAAAAGCGAAAGACAGGTGGAAATTAAATAAGACTTGCCCCCATCTAAATTGGTTCCCTAATCCCATCTCCCAGCCTCTCTAGGACCCACCCTGTCTCAGTCATTCTCTACCACAGGACTGTGGAGGTTTCCATTCACCAATGCGGGGTCGGCTGGGGCCCTGGTTGTTATCCAGCTGTGGCTGGGATGTTTTTGTGCCCTTTTTTTATCCCTGGGCCCACAGCATGTGTGATGATACATTGTTTAGACTCCATCTCCATGGAGATGCCCCTGGTGTCCTGTGGGTGAGGTGCCTCCTTTGCATCCCAATGCTTCGCCACCAGATTCCTCTAGGTGGCAGCCACTGAGTGGGTCATGCAACCCCCCACCCCAAAGGAGGAGTCATGATCTAGGGATGCTTAATCCTCCCTCTCTATGGTTATGTAACATTCAAACATACAAAGAAGACAGCAGAAGGGCATTTGGTCTATCAAGTCTGCTTGTATTGCAGGGTCCACAGTCTGAGCTAATATTCCTGCCCTCCCTCCCTATTCCTCCCATCCTCCCTCCCCATGATCCTTACCTTCCCCCTAGGCCTATCCCAGCTTCTCTTGAAGCTGCCTACTGTCTTCAATGCGATTACCTCTTCCAGCAGTGCATTCCAAGTGTCCACCACCCTCTTTGCAAAGAAGTGCTTCCTGACCTTCTCCTAAACCTCCCATCCTTCAGCTAAAGACTGTGCACCCTCATGTTATGGTTGCCACTCAGCTTAAAGGGATTCTCCTTATCAGCCTTATTTATCCCTTTTAAGTACTTAAAAGTCCCAATCATGTCCTCTCGCTCTCTCTCTCTCTCTCTCTCCTGTCTTCCAGGGAGTACATGTTCAGTACCCTCAACCTTTTCTCATATGCCTTACCCTGCTGACCCGCTGTCATCTTTGGAGCCCTCCTCTGGACCTTCTCCAGCAGGTTAATGTCCTTTTTGAGGTGTGGGAACCAGTACTGAACTCCATACTCCAGAAGTGGTCTTAATAGTGACCTGTACAAGGACAGTATAACCTCCTTTTTCCTTCTACTGATCCCCCTAGATATGCATCCCAACATCTTGTTTGGCTTTTCTGCTGCTTTCTTGCACTGCGTGGAGTGCTTCAGATTACTGGTGATCATCACCCCAGGTCTTTCTTCCCCTCTGATACAGATACTCAGACTTTACCCAGGTAGTACCCTGTCCTGGGATTCCTGGCTCCAATATGCATAACTTTGCATTTCTTGGCATTGAAGTCAAGCTGCCAGATCCTGGACCACCTCCAAGCTTTCCAGATCTTCTTGTAGGTCCTGTACCCCTTCAGCTATGTCCACTCTTCCATAGAGTTTGATGTCATCTGTTAATAGGCACATTTTGCCCTTAATGCCATCCCCAATGTCACTGATGAAGACATTGAACAACACTGGCCCCAGCACTGAGTCCTGTGGGACCCCACTGGTTACCTCTCTGGTGCCAGATAACACCCCCCCCCCCACAACCACCCTCTCAGCATTCATTCTAGAAACCAAATTTGGAGGGTGAAATGACCCACTGGCCACTGAAAAGGTGGGTCATTTTAAGAAAAATTTGGGTCACACATGACATTTCTTTAAAAAAAAATTGTAACTTGTATTTTAACTACATTGCATTGAAAATGTTTCATTGAAAATATTTAAAAATTACTATTAGCACATCACAGTATCATGACAAAGCAATTTTTAACTGTATTATAGCAAGGAGGATACTAAAGGGAAAGTGTATTGTGTATTAAAAATTAATTTCACACATGGAAGCCAGGATAAAAGAATTACTAGCTTCACTGTGACATACTGGTCATTAAGTTTGATCAAGAAAACAAGAAATGCAGAGAAAAACAAAAACAGGCATATTGTGAAATACCGCAGAGTCCTCCGGAACTTAATTCTGTTGCACCCCCTTGACATTTATTTGCCTAGCAGCAGGGCAGATAGGGCACACAATTGGAGAAGAATATGACAGATAAGAAAAATAAGAATTATTTAGCACTGGCAGCAGAAGGAAGGAGAGGAGCAGGGGAGTCATTAAATATTTATTTATTTTATTTTATTTATTTAGCTTTTGTTGACCGGGTAAGTGCACTAGACAAATCCTGCCTATTTTCAGGCACGACCCGGGGGAGGGGGAAACAGATGAATGCCAACTGACCTTGAACCAGATTAAGCTGTTGGTGGTATTTTTAGTGAATGAGGGAAATTTGGCCAGGACACCGGGGAAATTACCCTACTCTTTTCGATAAGTGCCATGGGATCTTTAACATCCACCTGAACTACCACCAATCCAGGCAGATGGGACCTCGGTTTAACGTCTCATCCGAAAGACGGCACCTCAGAAATGCAGCACCCCTCTCATGCTGCATTACAGTGTCAGTACTGGGATAGTAACCCAAGTGCCAGATGTGGGAACTGAACCCACAGCCCTCTGATCTCCAGGCCTCAGAGGTGAGTGTGCTACCTACTGAGCCACTGACACTGCCAAAATATAATTCCATACAAGTGAGAAATTGTGTATAGCCTGGCTGCTTTGCTGAAATACTGCCAGGTAGTATAAGTAAACTGACTATATCATTCATGAGGCGGCCAGTGAAGTCCTTGACAATAAATACAGATAGAAGTATGAGTCAGTGGTTCAAAATATCACTGTATTTGATGGAATGAAGTCTATTGGGAACTTACTTAATTGGCAGATTTCTCCCGGTAGCAATGCGTCATGCACAAAGATCATGTTTGTGACTCTGTCACATGAAGGTTTATGAGACATCAGAAGAAAAGTAGGGTCTGGGGGCATTTTTATGTAGCCTGTATGTAACCCCTAGATGGCGCTATCCCAGGGGCTACTACCCCTGCCTGATTTGCCACTAACAGGTTGAGGGGCCTGGATCCAATGGCGGGTGCCTCCACCCAGAGGTCAGGGTTTGCAATAGTTAAACTAACTTGGTCACAGCCCTCTGGGACACTGCAACCCCCCTTTCTTCCCACTAGTGGCCCACACAATATATCAGAATTACCTTCACAGTATACACTTACCCCAGGTCTGGTTCCGCACTGGGACCTCCTGTGAAATGAGATACAGTGCAACAATCACAGTACAGTACTTTAACATAGACAAATACCTCAGGCAGTATAACTTTGCTGAAACAAGCAGCTCTGATTTATTTAGGGATATAACAAGGACAGGGGAAATCAGGTTAATTAGCTTATCACTCTAATAATTCACTTATGGCTCTGTGCACAGGCCTATCCCTATCAGTTACTGTCCCTGGGTACCCAAGCCCTAGTGGCTAGTCCAAACCGTGGCAGCTGGTAGGGGCCCTTTCACACAGAGAAAAGGAGAATTAAACAGTCAGCAGTACAGTAATTCCATTTGGATTTAATGTGGCAATTCAACAGGGAGCGACCCTGAATTAGTACTCACGACCTCCAAATAAGATAGGGTCCTTCAATGTCAGCAGGGCTCACTTGAGGTACACAAACCTCTTCACACATCCATATAAAAGAAAGCACTATACCAGGCAGGCTGCATCTGTATCCCGATCGCAATTACTGCACAATACCCGGAGAACACACAGCAGATTCAGTTCCTGACAGACCGAGTGCAATTTTCAGCAATTCCTCCAGTCTTCTACAGGGTGAGCCTGGTTTCTACTCTTCAGAGATCCTTTGATTCTTTTCACAGGACGGATTCAGTCCTAACAAGCTGTTACACAAGCTGCAGACCGAACTCTGGGCCTTACACACGTTTTTGACTAAAACTGCACACTGAAAAGCACAGGGCTCCTTCCTTCTTCACTGCCAAAGCTCAACTGAAACTCCAACCGACAAAACCGGCACTTCCTTTGAGTTCCTCCCAGTTCTTGACTGGATTGGCTGTCATCACAATAGACTGCTGCTGTTGGTCCAAAAGGCACTGAAGTCTAAACTACATCTCCCAGAGTCACTGCCCATACAATCCTCTTGTGGCTGGCTCAGATTATGAGTCCAAGTTCTGATCTGTCCAAGGCACCATTTTAGAGCTAGCTTACCCCACACTGATTGGTCCAGTTCAGCAGTTCAAAACTAGAATGGGAACTAGCAGACACAGTTCTGACTGCAAAGAAAGCAGGTTAGACAAACTGTAATTTCATTATTACTCTAAATAATTTCTGGCAAACAGTTACATCTTTCAGATAGGTTTCCTTTGCACCCTAGTGACTGCAAAATGAAGTAAATTGGCAGCAGCTCGAGTGGTACTCAGAGAAGCACACAGTCCCCCCATACAAACTAATTATGTCTGCAAGCAGACAGCTCTTAAAGAGACAGTACCAGAGGCTCTAAAAACACTCACTGATAAATGGCTTAAATGCCAAACACCATTCAGGCTTGGAGCATTCAAGCAAGCTCCTGGAAGTCTTTTGGGAACCCCCATTTGCAGGGGGGTTACATGTATAACAAGCTCCCTGAACTAGTGGCCTTGATGGAAGAGGGACACCTGGATATCGTGACAGTCACAGAAACATGGTACACAGAGAACCATGACTGGGATGTCAGCATATCAGGGTACACAAGCTACGGGAGGGACATGGAGGGTAAAAGAGGAGGAGAAATAGCTCTCTATGTGAGGAAAAGGATCAAAGCAATGGAACTAAAGGATAAACAGGGAATAGAGCAGGCACTGTGTGTCACACTAGAGACAGGAAATAGCACCACAATCCGCACATGAGGTCGTATAGAGACCCCCATCTCAGGGAGAGGCAATGGACAAGGAAATGATAGAAGGCATCCTTAGAATGGCAGAAAAAGAGGAGATAGTGTTAATGGGGGACCTGAATATGCCAGATGCTAACTGGAGCACCTTTGCTGCAGCCACATCCAAGAGCAGGGTTATTCTTGATGCCCTACAGAGGCTTGCCTCAAATAGCTAGTGTTGGAACCCACTCGGCAGGGAGCAATCTTGGACCTGGTACTGTCAAACAGGGACTGAGAAAGGGTCTCAAATTTAGAAGTGGGTAGCCATCTGGGGACAAGCCACCACCAAACAGTGTGGTTCACAATAAACACAGCCATAGAGTCAAGCCATACAAAAGCAAGAGTATTGGACTTTAGGAGGGCTGACCTTGGGAAAATGGGAGAGTGCCTCAGAAAAGCACTAGCAAATATGTAAGAAGGAGGGATGGAGGAACAATGGGGAAAAATCAAACCAGCCATCACAGAGGCAACAAGCCTTTGTGTGAAGCAAATCAACAAAACAAAATGAAGAAAAAAAACACCATGGTTCTCAAAAGAGGTGGCAAGGAAGGTTAAGGAGAAAAAGGTAGCATTCAGGAAGTATAAAGAAACACAGAAGGAGCAGGACAGAGAACTGTACTAGTTAAAGCAGAAGGAAGTGGGGAAGGCAGTCAGAATAGCAAAGCCCCAAACTGAGGGAAAGATAACCAGCTCAGTTAAAAAGGGGGATAAAACCTTTTATAGATACATTAGGGAGCAAAGAAAGACCAAGGGAGGGATAGTGAGGTTTAAGAAAGGGAAGGGAGTGTGGGCAGAGGGTGACAGTGAAAAAGCAGGGATACTGAATGAATACTTCTGCTCAGTATTTACAAAAGAAGAGGAGAGGGATGTACCTAAATCAAAGAATACAAGCACTCTGGATAGGGAGGTCGATACCAGTCCATTCATAGAAAGAAGGGTTCTGAAAGAACACTTAAAACTGAAGATGGACAAAGCAATGGGGCCTGATGGGATTCACCCAAGAATTCTAAAAGAACTAAGGGTAGGACTCATGACACCACTGACTACCTTTTTTAACAAATCATGGGAGGATGGTGTGGTACCTGAGGACTGGAGGAGGGCAGATGTGATTCCCCTTCACAAAAGTGGGAGCAAGGCAGAGGCAGAAAACTACAGACCTGTTAGTTTGACCTCAGTGGTAGGGAAATGATGGAATCACTTCTGAAGAAAAGAATTGTTGAGTTCCTAGAAACCAGTGGGGCACAGGACCCAAGGCAGCATGGATTCACAGCGGGAAGGTCATGTCAGATGAATCTAATCGATTTCTGTGACTGGGTGACCAAAGTAGTTGACCAGGGAGGGGCTGTGGACATGACCTATCTAGACTTTAGCAAGGCATTTGATACACTGTCACACAAAAGATTAATATACAAGTTAGCCAGCCTTGGAGTGGGCCCCAAGGTGGCAGCCTGGGTAAAACATTGGCTGGTAAACAGAACTCAGAGGGTAACAGTAAATGGAGTCCACTCTGAAGATAGGAGGGTTACTAGTGGGGTACCACAGAGTTCAGTACTGGGACTGGTCCTCTTTAATGTCTTTATAAGTGACATTGCAGATAGACTGGAAGCAAAAGTATGTCTCTTTGCAGGTGACACAAACATCTGCACTGGGGTCAATACAGAAAGTGGGGTGGAAAGGATGCGAAGGGACTTGGCAAGGTTGGAGGAATTGTCAAATGTATGGCAGCTTAGATTAAAATGGTGCAAGGTCTACACCAGAAGACATATGAAGAGAAATTAAAGGAGCTAATATGTATACTCTTGAGGAAAGGAGGGAGAGGGGGGACATGATAGAAACTTTCAAGTACCTCAAGGGAATCAACAAAGTCCAAGAGGGCAGCAACTTTCAGAAAAAGAGATGTGCAATAACAAAAGGGCACAATTTGAAGATGGGATGACGGCTCAGAGGTAATGTGAGGAAGTTTTTTTTTCATGGAGAAGATTGTAGATACATGGAACAGCCTTCCTGAGGAGGTAGTGGAGTCAAAAACAGTGGGGGAATTCAATAATGCATGGGACAGACATAAGGCAATTCTAGTGGAGGGAAGGAAGAAATAGGCTGTTGGTTAACTAAGATCTGCAGCTTATCCATTAGGTGGGTCAGAAGTTGGTCAACTGGGTGGCAAACTGGTTGACGGACAGAAAACAGAGAGCGGTGGTAAATGGTATACAGTCAGAAGAGATGCAATTCATAAGTGGGGTACCTCAGGGATCAGTCCTGGGGCCAGTCCTCTTCAACATCTTCATTAGTGACCTTGCAGATGGACTAGAGGGTAAGGCTTGTCTGTTTGCAGATGACACCAAGATCTGCAACAGAGTAGATGATCCAGATGGGGTGGGCAGAATGAGAAGAGATCTGGATAAACTAGCAGAATGGTCAGAAGAGTGGCAACTGGGATTTAATGCAAAGAAGTGCAAAATCATCCACATAGGGAAGAGAAACCCTGAAGCCACCTATAGGCTGGGAGGGGAGTTGCTAGCAGTCACAAAGGAAGAAAGAGACTTGGGCATCATCATCACTGATGACCTAAAACATCCAAGCAGACCTCTAAAGCAGTAGGTAAGGCTAGGGGGTGTTAGGTGTATTAGTAGGGGTATCATCATGTCGTGAGAGGGAGTAATAATCCTCTGTACAAGACACTGGTTAGGCCCCATCTGGAGTACTGCGTGCAGTATTGGAGGCCACACCTTCACAAGGACATGAACCAAATTGAGGCAGTCCAGAGAAGGGCAACCAAAATGGTGCAGGGACTGCATCAGAAGACATATGAGGACAGATTAACGGAGCTCAATATGTATACCCTGAGCAAAGGAGGGAGAGAGGATATGATCGAGGGCATTCAAACACCTTAAGGGCATAAACAAGGTGAAAGAGTCTAACATGTTTAAATATAAGAAAAATAGCAGGACAAGAGGACACAGCATGAGATTAGAGGGAGGCCGATTAAGGGGGAATGTGAGGAAATTCTTTTACAGAAAGGGTGGTGGATGCATGGAATGGCTTACCACAAGAAGTGGTGGCTATGAATACAGTGCAGGGCTTCAAACAGGCATGGGATAGGCATAAGGGAGCAATACAAATGACTATGAATAGATAGGCCACTGACAGAGCAAAGGCCGATGGCACATTTATAAGGTAGAAAAAGAAATGGGCAGACTGGATGGGCCTTGCGGTCCTTATCTGCCGTCAACTTCTATGTTTCTATGTTTCTATGGTAGGGAAATGGGCAGACTAGGTGGGCCAAGTGGTCCTTATTTGCCATTTAATTCTATGTTTCTATGTTTCTGTGTGAGGTGGATAGCAAGTTATAAGAATTAACTAGAAGGCAGCCATCTCTAGCTGTCTGGCATCAAGATCTGGCTAAGGCAGTGGTGGGGGGGGGAGGAGGAGGTCTTAATGTCCATGTCTAATCACAATATGCAGGCCCTTGACTCCAGCCTACACACAAAAGATGTCCAGATCCTGAATCTTAAGCTAAGCATAGGTCAACAGAACAAAACACTACTACCCTCTACAGTATATATATATATATATATATATACCACCTGGACACCAAACTACTGGACTAAAACTAGTCGCAGACAACCTGCAGCAGTTAGGTACTCAATGGGAGAAGGTCATTATAGATGACTTTAACATAAACTGGCAATCACAGGAGGCAAAAGCCAGGGATCTAATATGCAGCCTATTCCTTACCCAGATGGTAACCAAAAACACCCAGATCAACTATAAAACAGGGAACAGCTCCCTTATAGACTGGCTCCTGTCCAAACATCCAGAACATGTATCAGATGCTGCCATCTTGCCTGACAGCCTCAGTGATCACTCCCCAGTGAAGTGCACTTGGACTAACAATTTCACCAAGGGCCCACCTAAGGTGTCCAAAAATCACTGCCTGAGGCCAGGACTACTTGACCATCTCAAGCAGTACCTAGCCCAACTGGACTGGTCTCCCCTGGCAGTAGATATTGATGGTAATGAGGCTCTGAACTATTTCATAACAAACTTCAACTGTGCCTGCAATATTTTTGCCTCATACAAAACAAAGAAAGTCAGGGGTACCTCCAACCTGTGGCTCACCAACTCTATGATCAGCCTAATGAAGAATAGAGATAATCTCTGGCACATTGCAAAATCATCAGGAGCTCCTGCATCACTCACTGCCTACAAAGCAGCTAGAAACTCCTGCACCAAGCTCATTTGGCAGGCAAAACCTTCCTACTATAAGGACCTCTTAAGCAAGAGTTTGGGCTCCAGAAGGGAATTCTGGAACTCCATCAAATCCCTAACAGGAAGGACTCCCAAGGCCCCACTCGATCTACTTGTCACCATGGAGGGCCCTTTATAGGAACCCATTGACATTGCAAATGAGCTCAACCATGCTTTCACAGACCTCACTGGCATACTCCCTGCTGATTATCTACAAGACCAGCCTGGGCAACAACACTACACTACTCCTCCAAACCCTCCAAAGGATGCCATACCACCTTTCTATTTTAAGCTGGTCACTGAGTCTGAAACCATCAAGCACATAAAGAGGGTTCTTGGCAAGACCAGGATGGGGGCTGATCTGATCTCTTGGACATGAAACTCATGTATCTTCTCCTAAACATACTGGCTGGCCCCCTCACAGTAGTGTTTAATGCATCTCTGAGAACAGGGGTGTTTCCAGAAGTCTGTCCGTAAAGCTGGGGATAAAACACAAATGTCCAACTACAGACCTATATCTATTCTACCCCTCTCTCTAAAGCATTTGAAAGAATGGTTGCAGAGCAGCTTACAGAGTATCTTGATAAATATAACGTACTCTGCCCTCAGCAGCATGGGTTCCAAAAAAAGCACTCCACTCTTACTGCCCTTTTTCGATTACTCTTCCCAGTTTTATGATGCCTTAGATAATGGGGAGGCAGTAGGCTCAGCCTTCATTGACCTTATGAAGGCATTTGACTCTGTTAACCACAAACTACTCCTAAACTGCCTCTTTTCAACAAGCCTATCCCTGGACACGGTACTGTGGTTTGAAAGCTACCTTACAAACAGATCACAAAGAGTCAGAATTGGAGACACCCTATCGTCAACTAAGGAAGTGTCCCTCGGGATCCCACAAGGTTCAATTCTAGGCCCGTTGCTCTTCAGCATCTTCCTGAACTCTGCAGCGTCCGCATGTACAGCTCGCACTGTTCTCTGTGCTGATGATGGTGATATCGGTTGCTGACAAAGATCACAACTCCATCACAACCGAACTCCAGGGCAGCTTCCACTAACTTGAATCCTGGTTTGCTGAAAACAAACTACTACTAAACCATAAAAAATCTAAGAGTCTACTGCTCTCTACCTCCCAAAGCAAAAGGCAACACCAGCCTCTGCTCATTCAGAACCACAGGGGGGAAACACTGGAACATGTAACAAAGTTCAAATACCTGGGCATCACTTTTGATGATACACTAACCTTCTCCGGCCATATAGACTCAGTTGTCAAGACAGCAAATACAAAACTCGGGGTCCTCTACTGCCACAGACACTCACTGACACCTGATGCTCTGAAAGTTGCCATCAGTAGTTCAGTACTGTCCCCTATAGACTATGGGCTGCCTGTCTGTGGGGCAGGCACTAAAACTGCCCTAAACATGGTCAGCACTCTACTCAATAAGGCCTGTCATCTGTCAATAGGGGCTGCTCAGGACATCCACACCTGCACGCTCCACAACGAAACTGGGTGGCTCCCACTCTATCTTAAAGCACAATACCAAACCTGCCTACTCCTGAAAAAAGTACTTCTGGCCCCCCCCCCCCGCACTGGGCTGCCTCTTCACACCGTCAGTTCCCACTAAATCAACTAGGAGCGTGGCTACAGATAAGCTGGTGATCCCCTTCAAAAGAACAAAGCTCGCCCAGAACTCAACCCAGTACCAAGGACCAAATTGGTATAGTGAGCTACCTGCTAACCTTACAGAATCAATCAAGATTAACACCTTCAAATCTGTGCTCAAATCACTTCTTGAAATAAAAACAAACTTTACTTGCCTGCACTAATGTGGCAGGATGCAAGCTAACCAACCTTTCTTTCTTTCTTTCTTTCTTTCTTTCTTTCTTTCTTTCTTTCTTCCCTTCAACCCCCCCCCAAACTAAGTCCACTTCACTGGCAAACCACTTCTTCTACGAAGATGCCATACCTGGCTGACCTACTCCCCTCCTTTCTGCTGATTCTGACTAGTGAACTACAAGGTGGAACCCTATTTTACCCTATCCTCTTCTACCTGTAGTTGGAGGTATATAATTTCCTGTTATATTTGTAATGTTTGTACAGTAATGACCTGGAACCTTTGAAAATGAGTCCTGGACTCAAAGGTATTAATCCTAAACTGAAATAAATACATAAAATAAATAAATGTGGTGGAGAACTAGGCATTTTTGCAAGAAAAAAAAAACAATAGACTTATTTTACACTTTTATGAGATAAATCATTTTGGAAAAACAGAGCCAGGCGCTTTAAAGAAAACAGCCTAGTTAGAGTCCTGGGCTAGCAGTCAAGTTGGTGGAACAGACAAATAACCAATAATATGTTTTGTTAATTAAATAAGGCATATCAAGGTAGAGAAATTAAATAATTTGAATGTTTTTGACATCACTGTCTTCTGCAGTACAGTAGTAAGTTTTAAGACAGTGTACAGTCAATTTAGTTTTGTGCTCAAAAGCCAGTCACTACAGTCCACATGCTGGAATAACCTCCTTTGCTTTTATTCCCTTTAGATATTGATAGCAGAAAGGAAATCAAAGTCAGTCTGGCAAGGTCCCTCAATTGCAACAGGCAGTAGATCACTGACTCCAGTAGCAGACAGCCTATTTCTCATGCTAATGTTTACAATGTTCTGGGCACTGAAGCCCCTTTCACAATCTACTGTATGGACTGGGGCAGTTAATACCAATGCAAACAATGTCAAAATATTCGGGAAATCTGACTTGTGATATTTGTTAATGAACCCCAAAGAGTTTGTATGTTGTCCCTTGGGTACCCCGTCACAACAAGTGGCTTCAGCAGTCCCCATTCTGAATTGGTGCAGTCTGTATCCACAAGTGGTGATGCCATGGTCTCAAAATGTTTGTGTCTCTGCTCTTGACCGTAACGATCAAGCAGCACCTGAATTTGTTCATTTCCCCAGGTTTTAAGTTAGTTTCTAGAAAGGCTACTGACTGGTCTAAGATCCAGTACTCCAAAAGCAGCCAGTTTGTTTCTGCCATACCCTGGGAATCTGTCTTAAATTTGCAACCAACTGGTCAATGAAATGGTCCTTGATTGAAAGGTCTTTGCCTCCCTTCAGTATGTGATGGCTCTTGAACACCAGCTTTCCCCTCCTCATCTTCCTGGATATCCTTCTCCACTTCATGTAGACACATTTTTTTCTTTGTTCCAGATTCTATTTTTTCTAAATCAGAGAAGCACTTTTCCAAACCTGACATGGACCATAGAGATGTCCAGATCTCTTTTGAGAAACACTAAACTAAGTTGTGTAATTACAGAAAGTACTGTATAGCAGTTCAATTTCACGCCATCTTTATTTAGCGCAATCTAGTAATCAGCAGGTATTCATACCGTGTTGTATTCGCACTGCAGCCTTACTGCATGTTACTGTGACAATAGCAGATGTCATTAGGAGTAGCTACCACTGTAATCACTTGCGATCAACACCTTTAATGCAAAGCAGTTACAGAGCAGTTATTGATAATGACCCGCTGCTGCTGCATAATACAATTAACATTTTCAACTTCTGCTTCTTCAGTCTCTGAAAAGCTGCTGTAAAGATCTCCGCTCGTTCTCTGCCCACACATACTGTTGCTATGGTACTGTTGCTACCATGCCTGTGTGGTCTTGAGAATGTCCCTCTTGAAATGGCTCAACAGCGGGTCTTTGCAGCACAAATATCCATTTGATGTAGACACATTCGACCCTACTGACCTGGCTGAAAAATCCGGTACTAAAAGCAATGTGGCTAAGTCCATTTCACGGGAGCTGTCTCAGCCATCAACCACTTCTGCTTCCCCTGCCCCCACTTCACATACTGCCAAAATAATTTGTCCTTCCAGCTATGCCACCTACACTCCAGAGACCAGGTTTGAAGTAGGGTGTTGTGCTGTTGAAAATGGGGGGGATGGCAGCTGTGAGCTACTACGGTACAAAGTATGGCAGACACATCAATGAAAGCACAGTCCGTAAGTTCAAAATGGACTTTAAAACACAGCTGCGGTCTACCCCTGATCCAACATTTTGTCTCCCACTTTGCCTAGAAAGCCATAGGGAAGACCCTCACTACTAATAGAGGATGTTGAGGAGCAAATTAGAAAAGTTGTGGGGTCTTTGCGTGAGCAGGGGGCTGTTGTTTATGCCCATGTTGTACACGCTGTTGCTCTTGGAATTTTAAAAGCCAGTTCTCTTAACCTATTAATTGAAAAATGGAGGTCATGTTAATATATCCACTACTGGAGAAGTTAGAGAGCTATGACATTATCCCCATATTCCTTCTGATGTCCTGTACAGATACTTTACAACCACTCGACATTTCTCTAAATACAATTTTAAAGGACATACTCAAAAATACATTTACTGTCTTGTAATATATGGATAGTGAAAATAATACCCCCAAAATACATACAAAAAATTCCTTGTAATACAGTAGTTAGTCCCGTAATAGTATACTTCCGGTCCTCGTAATAGTATACTTCCGGCCCAATAATACTATACTTCCGGTCCTCGTAATAGTATAGTTGGGATTACCGATGTGACTACTGTGTGAACCGAGTTTTGTTTTTTTTTGTGAGAGAAACATGCGGAATGGGACTGGAAGTGGGAGCAGGAGTGGGGGTGGTGTGAGCGAGGAGCGAGGAACAACACTCGGGAGTCTTACTAACTCTGCAGACCACAGCGCCGTACAGCAGGCACAAGTAAGAAATTAAAAATTCCTTGCATCCATATATTACAAAAAATAACAAATAGGTTCTGGTGTTTCAAGGCAGAAATTCCATCTCGAGGTTCTGGGGATACAAGAAACCTCTCGAGCTTCGCTCTCGAGGTTTCTTGTATCCCCAGAACCTCTCGATGGAATTACTGCCTTGTAATACACCAGAACCTATCTATTATTCTATTTGTAATATGGATAGTGAACATTCTTATAAATACAACAAAAATTCCTTGTAATACAGTATTCCGCATGTTTCTCTCACAAAAAAGAAACAAAACTCGGTTCACACAGTAGTCACATCGGTAATCCCAACTATACTATTACGAGGACCGGAAGTATAGTATTATTGGGCCGGAAGTATACTATTACGAGGACCGGAAGTATACTATTACGGGACTAACTACTGTATTACAAGGAATTTTTTGTATGTATTTTGGGGGTATTATTTTCACTATCCATATATTACAAATAGAATAATAGATAGGTTCTGCATAGAATTATCTGAGATTTGGGATACAAGAAACCTCTCGAGCTTCGCGCTCGAGGTTTCTTGTATCCCCAGAACCTCTCGATGGAATTACTGCCTTGTAATACACCAGAACCTATCTATTATTCTATTTGTACACTGACATTCTATCAGAGCATCTCAATAAAGGAGACAAGTTAAAAGTAGATTTAAGCATGCAGACACTTAAGGAAAAACATGTTCTGTGGCTACTGGAAAGCATATTGGACCTGTCAGCTTGTACAGAAGATGTGCTACATGGATTTGCCAAGGCAGGTATCACCACTGCACACAGAGAAAACCTCAATGAAACACCACTCCCTACTCCTGACCCTGTGCCAGAGACCAGAGTTGTCTTCCAGCAACTCCCAGTACCCAAGGAGGAAAATCGTACGTACTTCTACAGAGAAAACTAAAAGGTGACTGATTATCCGTGGTGTAATTTTCCCTTTTATGTTGCAGGTGCGATGATTGCAACTGAAAGCCTAATTGCAGCTTCTGCCATCCTATCCAGAGAAACCGCTTTGAGCTTGGATGTCCCTGATGTCCCTAATGTGACTAAGCTGCAGTCCAGCTGTCCACTTGAGTATGCCACCAGAATGTGAGCAACCCGAAGCAACAGAGCTGCTATGGTTACCCATAAGTCCCATTTGACTTTACTTTAAGTACTTTCAGCAGCATTACTGAACATTATAAGCAGCATCAGCATGGGTTTAGGTTGATTTGTGTTATTTCTTTTTTTTTGTAGGATCCAGTTAGAGAAGCAACACTAAGCCATGATGATGAATTACACGCTGCGAGAGGTTTTATTCCATACTGATACTTAGTGATGTACATACTGTTGCTTAATAAACTTGTTTACTGAAGCTGCTTCAGATGAAGTTTATATGCTGATGTTGCTTATACCTATTTGTTCAGTAAATATTTGCGTTCATTTTAAATTCGCTTATTATCAATTTCAGCCAATATAGCGAGAATAAAATGAACGTGAATATTTGCTGCTATACAGTACGTCCATTAGCGTATAGGTTGTCATTATAAAGTAATATTTGGACATTTTTAAGGCATAACCTTTTGCTCTAGATCTCGTTCATTGCAAAAAAAAAAAGTGAAAAGGGAGTCTAGGGTGTGATGAACCGTCTCCACTGCTTTGCAAATTGCTATCTACCTCACATCATGGACCTCCTTCACTTTTACAGTTGGTTCATTCAGCATTTCTTGTATTTGTTTTAGTTTGTCCACTCTTGTTGCTGATCTTTTAAAGCGGTAGAAAATACCAGTTAGTACCTCTTGGTATTCTTTTAGGTAGGGGACAGAGTCTGCTGCTTGTGAACTACATAACGCAACCCTATGAGCAACACCGTGTATTTTGACTAGCATTGGGTTTTCAGTAGCATGTGCCCAATGATTCCCCCTCATCAGTCCCCGTCATGACCTTTACTCCGTCACTTCCCAGCTCCATCACTTTTGCCATGCTAATTTCTTTGCTGGCTAGGAATTGCTTTTATTCCTTAGCTATCCCGGCCCCAGTGGCATCTGGGATCTGTGGGTTTTCCAGAAAATGAGTAGATGGAACAAAAATTTCAGGATCAAGAACCCTAGCACACAATACCATTTTTTGGTGATAGTGATGCCTGTGCTGTCATCACAAATGAACTTGATGTATGGGCTATTTTCTCAATTTTACTTGTCCCCATGTCATATTACCAAGGCTATGCATTCCAGTATGTCATTGGTTGTAGTTTCTGATGAATATGAGGCATTTTTGGCTACAGATAGTTTGTCAACAGAAGGACAATCTAAACTAGACAAAAATTCCATTAAACTAGTATATTTATGAATTAGCAAGTTTTCTTTGGCCATCCAATAAACACTTTTCATGGCCACTAGAGCAGCTTTTTCTTTTTCAGATATAGCTTTTCTGAATGCATGCTGCAAATCTCCCTGCATGTTTTCATCCACCATAGCATCTCTGTGGTCTGCCGACTCAGCATGCCTAATCAGGTTGCTTGTCCTAAAATTGTCAGTGCCAGAAGTGAGAGTATTTTGGTTTTTTCTGCTGATGTGCATAGCACAAGTCATTACATTTTTCTCTGAATTATATCTCAACCACCTGTACATGGTGAGCCAGCGGGCCTGACAATTATGTTTACTGGCTACAAGGGACAGTGAAGTGCCAGGTTCACAAGCAGCAGACTCAAAATCCAGTTGTGACCGGTTAGGTCTGTCAACAGGAGCAGTATTTCCCAGTTGAATGTGAGGCTCCTTTGAGGATGGAACTGGCACCTGATCGCTCGCATTTGTTTTTTTGTTAGAAGACCTCGATACTGACCCAATGCAGAGTCTTTTAGGTACAAAAGATGTAAAAAAAATCTTAATGTTCACTTGTTTCTTTGCCATGTTTATTATAAGCAAGCAGGCCTTGCTTAAGATATGTAGTTCTTATAAAGAAGTCAGAATTCAGAAAGAATTTTCTTCATGTAAAATTCCCTTGTGTCACTTTATTGACAATTGTCTGAGAATGAGATTTTCTGTTTCAGTGACTTAGGCTTAATAAAATTAATAAGACTGTAAACCCCGGTGTCTGAGTCATATTTTTTTACACTGACATCATCTGTATGAGACGCAAAACAAAAAGTCAGTACGGTAGCAAAGGGTTGTGTTGAATGGTTAGGTGTGTCACAGGTCTGGGCACAGTGAATTGTGTCACTCTGTCTAGCTCGCTTGCTTTATTTTTCCTGCCTATTTCTTTTTTCTTTACTTGAAATTACTCTCCATCTCTTAATCTGCTGTGCCTTCACTCCTGTTCTCTACCAACTATGTTAACAAAGAGCCCCCACACAGATTCTGCCTTCAAAAGGCCTTCAGAAGTGACTCTGACTCCCCTGTTTTATTTCCTTATCTTGCAGATATTTCTTAAAGTTTTTATGTTGTTCAACACTTGCTCACTCTGCTGTCAGGCTTTCCCTGCCTTGCTCAAACTAAGAGAACAAGAGACTGAGAGACAGCCACTCACACACTCCTCCCTGGCACTTGAGACTCAATCTTCTTTTATTTCTTTTTCAGTTCACTTGACTTAGTAATATACTGGTTTCTCTGCCTACCTGCCAACAACTATGTGAACAAGATAAAACAGCCCCCCTCCTCACACACAGGCCGCACAGCCCCCCCTACTGACCTCTGCTTAGTAAAGTTTCTTTATTTCCCCAGTTGCTGATATTTTTTTTCTTTTCCTTTAAATTCACTAGTCTGTATCAATCTGCTTTGCTGTGGCTTTCCATTGAATTGCTTTGCTGCCAGCAGATAGTCCCTGGTCCCAGACACACACACACACACATTCTGTCAATACACTCTCCTCTCTGAGTTCAGCTTTACTTCTTTTATTTGCTTGGCACTCTATTTTATCTTTTCTTTTTTCCATACACTTGACTGTCAACTAATGTGAAAAATAAATGTTTGAGTTAGCCCTTGGGCCCTACAACCCCTCACTGTCTCTGCTTAAGTTTAATTTTATTGGTTTCCCCAGCTGTTTTTTTTTTTCTTTTCCTTCTTTTACTTTATCAACCGTTGAGGCTTTCTCTGCCTGGCTACTGAGACCCAACCCAACATGTAACAGAAGACAACCCCAACTTACACTGTCACTTTACTAATGCCTACTTTATCCTTTAATTTTTTTGCTGATATTTATTACTTTAATTTATTATTTCTTTTAAGTCTGTTGCTGTCTGCTGATGCTGCCAACTAATACAAAAGCTCTGCCCACACACAGACCCTTTTATTCTTTTTCTACTAATAATTCACTTCCTTCCGGTAAAAGTAAATCAATATTTTCTGTGCCTTCTCTGTTCTTAGCAGATTAAGCTGCAGTCAATACTGCTCTTACATAGAAACATAGACTTTGATGGCAGATAAGGACCGCTTGGCCCACCTAGTCTGCCCATTTCCGTACCTACAGGATAAGCTGCAGATCCTAGTTAACCAACAGCCTATTTCTTCCTACCTCCCCCCACAAGAATTGCATTATGTCTATCCCATGCAATCTTGAATTCTCCCACAGTTTTAGACCCCACAACCTCCTCAGGAAGGCTGTTCCATGCATCCACCACCCTTTCTGTGATAAAATACTTCCTCTCATTGCCCATGAGTCATCCCCCCTCTATCTTCAAATTGTGTCCCCTTGTTCTTGCACAACTCTTTTTCTGAAAGATGCTACCCTCTTGGACTTTGTTGATTCCACTGAGGTAATTAAAAGTTTCTATCATGTCTCCCCTTTCCTCAAGGGTATACATATTAAGCTCCTTTAGTCTCTCCTCGTTTGGCTTCTCTTGCAGACCCTGCACCATTGTAGTTGCCCTCCTCTGGACTGCCTCCATCCTGTCTATGTCCTTGTGGAGATGGGGTTTCCAGAACAGGATGCAGTACTCCAGATGGGGTCTCACCAACTGTCTGTTCAGAGGAATAACAACTTTCTGTTTTCTGCTGCTGATGCCTCTCCCTATATTGCAGTTATTTTAATTATTTCCAAACAAAACTGATCAAATTCAAGTTCAAGTTTATTGCAGGAAAACTCCATTGAGCAAGCTCATTCACAAGGAGGTCCTGTGACATAAACACTTAAAGTACAAACACAGATAGGTAATAACAGTATATACATGAAATGCAAATCATCTGAGGCTCATTACAACTTACATTTACAGAGTTGTAAGAGCCACTAATCGAGACTTTACATTTTAGCTCTAATTTAAATGAAATATTTGATTTGGGACTGATTAGTACATTAGGTCAACAGCAGCATAGTTGGTGCAAGGGCTGAGCTGTGGGATCTCTACCCCTCAACAGTCTCCAGATTCCCCCAACTATTTTTTTGTTTTGCTTTTTTTATTACACTGCTTCCACCCACTAATTTTAGGAGTCTGGAGACTGTTGAGGGGTAGAGATCCCACAGCTCAGCCCTTGCACCAACTATGCTGCTGTTGGCCAAATGTACTAATCAGTCCCAAATCAAATATTTCATTTAAATTAGAGCTAAAATGTAAAGTCTCGATTAGTGGTTTTTACAACTCTGTAAATGTAAGTTGTAATGAGCCTCAGATGATTTGCTTTGTACAGATTGCGATCAAATGCACTTCTGCCAGTTTTGTGCTGCCTGCTAACATGACGAGTCTCCAGAATTAACTGTGCAAGCAACAGTGAAGAGCGTGGTCTTGGTAGATTGATCTGTACCATGTGATGTGTGTCTGTGCACATCACATGGCACAGATCAAAGGTGCCTGCCCATCTCAGTCCATTTCAGCTATTCTGTGGCTGATATAGGCAGAAACTCCCATCCCGGGAATGTACCCATCAAGCTAACTGGCGACATCCTCTCCATTGGATGTTCTTTGCAGCTGGTGCCAAATACTGTGCAGTGCTGTGCTATGACATGCCCCAAGGGGCACTGTTCATACCAGAGTCAGTCAGTCCTGTACATCCCCTGGATGAGCTCGGCCACCTTTCTGCAGCCTAGTACTGCTGTGCCATGCCCCAAAGAGGCATTCTTCAATTGGCGATCAGTCCTGCCTATAAACATCCCCAGGGAGAAATCTGATGTAACTGGTGAGAAAACAACATTTTTTTAAAAACTGACACACCCCAAGGATATTCTTTAGTAGCTGTTGATCCTGCATTTTTAGTAATGCCCCCAGGGGACAAACACGTCTGCTGTGCTCTGTGCTGCTGGTGTGCACGCACTCTGCACATGCTCATACTTCTTAAAGTTATAAGTGCATCTGAAAGACCCATGCAGCACATTTAATAGGGGACAGGCTTTCCATTGGGCATACCATTGGCATGGTCCCAAGGCCTAAAATGATCACTGCCCTCTGGTTTCTGTCCCTCAGCCACTTTTTCACTTATCTGGCCATCTTGTCCCGAATCTCAAGATCCACCAACTTCCTGATCAACCTGTTGTGGGGCACAGAGTCAAAGACCTTGCTGAAATCAAGACAGAGGATGTCTACCACTTGGCCGATGTCTACTGTCTTAGTGACACAGTCAAAGAAGTCAGTCAGATTCATTTGACACAATCACCCCCCCATGAACCCATACTGCCTCGCATCCTGGAAACCATGCTCCTCTAGATAGTCTACCAACCTTTCCTTTAGTATGGTCTCCATGAGCTTGCCCACAATAGAGGTCAGACTGACTGGTCTGTAATTCCCTGTTACCATGTTTTTGTTCTGTGTTTATCCCCTACTGCAGCCTACTACTCATTCCAGATTCCTGTGGTATACCCCTGGGGCACTCTCACTTCACCAGAGTGCCACCTCCTCAGTGCTGCCTTTGATAACCCCCTGGGTGGGGTAGGGTTGGGGATTTACCACTGAACTCACTATGCTCGTCAGGAGGCATGCAACTGACAGGTGGAGTGCAGCTTCAGCGCTACCAGGGTCTTTCAACTTTAAGGACAGGGTCCATTTTCTCTTGTTCTGTCCTTTCTTTAGGTATTCAAGTGAAATTCACTCGGACTGAGTGCAGTGACGCCTGATGCCCGCAGAGTCTGGCCTTCCCTTATTCTTCCAGTTGCACTGCCACCTGTCGTTGCCCAGGTGGCAGTGTTGTGCCAAGGGATGGGAATCCACCTTCCATGGAGAGGGACAGAATCCTGTGATGCTCAGTCCCTCTCCCCCCAAATGGCCCTCGATGATCCAGGCTTATTCCTGAACCAGGGTCACTGGCACTGTGAGTGGTAGCACTACTGCTGTGCAGAAAAAGCCGACTCACTAGGTACATAGCATTTTTAATGGAACTTGTGTTTACCGTGTACTAAAATAAAGAGACATTTTTATTACAGTAAAGAGTTTTACTTGGTAAATTCTGTAACTCATTCAAAGTTTGTGGTTGCACCTGGCTGGGGTGCTGAGACAAAAACAAGACATCCAAAGTAATGAAAATTCTGCACTTGCCACATTAAGTAAAAAGCTCCTCACTCTAGCTGCTTGTGCTGAAAATTCTTTATTTAAAGTGTTGGTGGACACACCACTCCACATGCTTTGACACATTTCAGAATAGTCCTTTATCAAAAAGCATGTGATACAGATACATCATGTGTCTTAAATATAAAATGTGACATCATCAGGAAAGGACACAAGATAATGACATCATAAAAGTAAAGTGAAAAACACAGATATACATAAATAAATACAATACACATGTTAAAAAACTATAGTCTATAGCTAGTAAAAATGCAATTGATATGCAAAAGCAGTCTCATAACTTCAAATTACACTTACTGCAGTGTAACAATAAAAATCTTGAGAGTCCAAGATTTGCACAGAATAACATCCTCTGGAGACACAGACATGCAAAAAGTGGCTTCCTCAACTTTAACATGGATATGAGTGGTTCTGAGTCAGCAATGTCACTGAATGAATATGTGGAACACTCTAAAACAACAACAGAAATCCCAATACCAAGACGAAGCCCCAGACAGAACATCTATCAGGATTTTCAGTTACCCTATCAGAGAGGCAAAGGGAGGGGTAGAAACAGAGTAAGAGGAGGAAGCAAAAAAGATCTTCCAGGACTAGAGGGCATGGGATGAAGTTGGAGGGAGGACGATTCAGAGGAAACGTGAGGAAGAATTTCTTCACAGAACGGGTGGTGGACTAGTGGAACACCCTGCCAGAGGAAGTGGTGGGAGCCGAAACAATCACGGGATTTAAGAATGCATGGGATAGACATAAAGGAATTCTGGAGGTCAGGGGTAAGGGGCAACAGACTTCTTGGAAAACATAAACTGAACTTACAAACTTAAATGGGCAGACTGGGTGGGCCATAGGCCCTTATCTGCCGACACTGTCCATGTATCTATGTAAGACATGGCGCTGGGGAAGAGGCAGAGGTACCAACAGACCAGAACAGCACAATCAACTACAACACTACCACCAGCCCCCTATGAACACATGCCCTCTGCGGCAACCACAGCAACAGCGGCAGAACTATGCACAGCAGACTCACATGAACAGTTACAGAAGGAAATTCCTTTCCAACTTTTCCAACAGAACTTTGTTTGATGCTGAAATTGAGGTGCTTTATAAAGGTTTGTCCTTTGTACCTATGACTGGGATGAAACCAATCTGAGATATTCACTGATTTGCAAAGATTTTGTAGAAACCTATGCTTGACCTAATTTTTTTGCTAGAATAGAAGCACAGCACTGTCCTAATTTTGATGGTGACCTAGAGTCTAGTGTCCAGGCTGTAGGTGATTCCATAGGTACAGGCAGTGAACATGCACATATGTTTAGAGGCAAATCTGTGTTCTACCCAGCTCCAATGGCAGCAATAGATACATTTCAGGATGCATACAAAAATAAGCTGGAAGATTTATTTAGTAATTTGCCCTCTACATGATATAATAACATGACAAAATATGAGAAAGATGCACTGGAGCGTCTTAAGAGTGACAACATTGTAATTAAACCCACAGATAAGGGTGGGGCACTTGTCATTCAGAACACCCCGACTACATCTAGGAGGTGAAAAGACAATTGGGTAACACTAACTTTTATCATAAACTGAATGGTGATCCAACATTAGATTTTAAATACAGGATTGATCAGTATGTTTTGTTAGCATTTCAAAATGGGTGAATTGACAGTGACACAAAGAATTTCTTCACTGTGGAATTCCCAGTAGGAGAGACAATGTATACGCTGCTAAAAGTCAATGAACAGTATGTAGACCCCCCTTCCCAGGTAGGCCAGTTGTCAGCAGGATTGGGTCTCTTAAAGAACTCCTCTCGCAGTATATGGATTATTTCATCAGACCCTTTGTTGAAGGTTTGGGTTCATACATAAAGGATAATACTGATATTTTTCAGACATTAGAGAATATTAAGGTGCATAGACATTCATATCTCATTATCATGGATATTGAATTGCTATATACAAATATTCTGCAGGAGGATGTCCTGGACAGTCTTGATGGTCTTGCATTTTTTCCTAGATCTGAGAGATACCCAGACTGAAGTACCTACTGAATTTCTTCTGAAACTTGCTGAATTTGTTTTAAAATGTAATGTATTTACTTTCCTGGATGAGTTCTTTTTGCAGACAAAGGGCACGGTTATGGGAACAAACATTGCCCCCAGGCTAGCCAATCTTTATGTCAGCAAATGGGAAGATGAAACAATCAGAAATTCAGACACAGATCCTTTCTTTGCTCACATAAATCTGTACCATTGTTTTATAAATTATGTGATTATTATATGGAATGGTACACTACTGAAATTTGAAATATTTGTTGATTATATGCATGCCTCCAATCCAAATCTCCATTTTTCATACACAGCTAGTAAACACGAGATAACATTTTTAGATTTGTGTATATAGAAAGATACTTTGGGCAACATCACTATGGACAACTATAGGAAGGAATGCGAACAAAATACACTCCTCCTATCTTCTAACTGCCATCTCCGTCACCTTGTCCAGAACATCCCAAAAGGACAATTCTTAAGACTGAAGAGAAATTGTAGTACCACTAAGTTATATGATTGAGCTGCAAGAGAACTTAGTAAAAGATTTACCAAGAGAGGTTACAGGGTGGATGTAGTCTCACAGACATGTCAGGACATGAGAACTTTGTAGAGAGCAGAAACATTACAACATAAAACACAAAATGTTCCAGGTGACTCTGGGCAGCTAAACTTCCTTACAATGTACAGTTTACATGCACTGAGAGTGAGGGACATTATTAACAGAAACTGGAATAGGAGGATTCAGGATTGAAGGATTACTATAACCATGTGCCAAGGATCTCCTTCAGGAGAGCTGCAAACTTGATGCATCACCTAGTTAATAGTAGGCAGGCTAAACCCACACAACACACATGGTTAACTAATAAATATGTGGGGTGCTTCAAATGTCTAAAATGTATAAACTGTCAGGTAATTGTGCAAGGAAAAAGAGTTTGCTGACCCAAACATACTGAGAACCTTTTCAGTATGGCAACTGATGTTGGGGTCACGTGACACAAGTTCCTGACTAACAGCCTGATTCAGCAGTAGCAGCCTCCCATCCTAATTTACCTTCATTTTCGAGTTTAAAAAGGCAAATTGACCTTAGTTTTCTCTCCTAATAGTTGTCTGAAGCTGAGGGGAAGTGATTGCAGAACTTTCAGACGCAAATGGATGTGGAAATGCGACAATCGCAGCCAAGACACACTCCACTGGCCACTCCGGTAAAGGCCCCCAAAAAGACAGGACCTCTTCATCGGCCAGAGATTCAGAGATGGAGTCTGCCATCACAGAGAATGAACCCTTAATGCTAGCACAATTTCTGGCAGAGTTTAAACCTTTCTGAGCAGAATTGCTCGATGTTACTGAAGAATTGAAATCAGTTATCCAAGCATTGGAGGACTTATCAAAGCGAACAGGGGACAGTGAAGTTCAAATTACTTCACTAGAAAATCATTTCATTAAGCAAGAACCAGAGCTTATAGCCTTGAGGCAGAAGATGATGAGGATGGAAAATAAAATTGAAGACCTGGAAAGAAGGAGTAGGCACAATAATGTTGTTATTATCGGCCTCCCTGAGAAGGAAGAGGGAGGTGATGCAATTTTGTTTACTCAGAAATTCTTGGTGAAACTAGCAGGCCTACATCTTTCGGTGATAACTATATGATCGAGGAGCACACAGGGCTTTGCGAGTGACGCCACCACCTGGAGTCCCACTACGTACATTAATTTTCTGATTCCTGAATTATCAGGAAAGGCAGTATTTTTTTTACAAAAATTAAAGAAATACAAGAAATAAAATGTGAGGGCTTCATCCTGAGAGTAACACAGAATTTACCAGTGTCAGAACGGCAAAAAAGAGCTGCCTACCATCCGCTGGTGGTAAAAATAATTGCCTCAAGTGTTAGATTCCGAATGGGCTACCCTGCAAATCTACAGGTTTTGTTGTCCAGTGTCTGCGTCAGCTATGAAGATGCAAGCACAGTGACTGCAGGTCTGAAAGTGGCCTTACCATATCTATTTAAGCAAGGTTGAAAGGGCTTGGAACATTACTTTATTTGAAATTGCATGTAAAGGGAGAAGGGCCAAAGTGATCTAAGTAAGAGACTCTTGTTTTACTCATCTGCCTCGACCAAGGCAACTTCACCCTTGTGGACTGGGGAGAGTCACGTGATTGTATCTTATTCCACGTCTTATGTCTGGCTGGTTTTTCCTGAGAGGAATCTGTGTTACAAACTGTTCAAACGGCAGTTTGGACATTGATGACCTGGCGTGGATCACATCTTCGTGTGTAAAATCATGAATTGTATGCAGCATCTTGTGAGTTCTTGCTAGAGGGAGCTCGTTATCTTTGAAATCTGGGAATAGACTGTTATTTTCTTTTTTTGCTACTTTTCTACTGTTATGCTTCTTCCCAGGACATTTATTAAGAACACTAAGCTCTTCTGAGGGCATGACTCAGAGGTTTTTTTTTCCCTCAAAAGTATAAACAAAAGCTTACTCATAATTTTAGATTGGATTTAGTAAGATGTTCCTTAAACTACCCTTACGCTAGTTTTTGTAAGGCGTAGCGGGGTACAGTGAGAACAACAGCCTGCTAGAGTACAGAATGGCTGAAATGGCTTTAATGCTGTCTGAACGGGGTCAAACCAGGGACATTTTAATTTAGATAACCCCAAGAACTTGGATTGCTGTTTCATTTTAAGACACATTTTAATTTGCTCATGTCATTTTTATTTCCCTCTGAAATGAGAGAGGATCTATAGCAAGTGCACTATTGGGGCATTAAGTTATCATGAGGTTATGTTCCAGTGGGCTTTTTCTTTTTGAATATTAGGCAATGTTCATTCATTATTGTAGAAACGTTAAGAGTATGAAGTTACTGAGAGTGGTATTAGAGTGAAAGGTTACATTTAACTCTAAGCGGCGTTATTATGTCAGTTAGATCCTCGTATATTTTCCTTTAAATTACCCTTAAGTTGAATGTGAGAGGATTTAATGGGGTACAATATATTTAACTGCCCGCTCTTGTATAAATGGCCATAATGGTGTTAAAGATTTTTGTTTTCAGCTAACTTTGTGCTATCTTAATTTGAACAACCCTAAGGGCACAGCTTGACATTTATACTAAGATTTAGGGACTCCTGTCAAACATAGAAACATAGAAACATAGAATTTGATGGCAGAGAAGGACCGCTTGGCCCACCCAGTCTGCCCATTTCCCTACCTAATGGATAAGCTACAGATCCTAGTTAACCAGCAGCCTACTTCTTCCTACCCCCACCCCCTAGAATTGCCTTATGACTGTCCCATGCATGCTTGAATTCCACCACTGTTTTTGACTCCACAACCTCCTCCGGAAGGCCTTTCCATGCATCCACAACCCTCTCTGTGAAAAAATACTTCCTTAAATTACCTCTGAGCCCCCCTTCTATCTTCAAATTGTGCCCCTTGTTCTTGCACACCTCTTTTTTTGAAAGATGCTACCTCTGGACTTTGTTGATTCCTTGAGGTACTTGAAAGTTTCTATCATGTCCCCATCTCCCTCCTTTCCTCGAGGCTATACATATTAATCTCCTTAAGTCTCTCTTCATATGTCTTCCGTGCAGACCCTGCACCATTTTAGTTGCCCTCCTCTGGACAGCTTCCATCCTGTTTATGTCTTTGTGGAGATTGGGTCTCCAGAACTGCATGCAGTACTCCAGATGGGGTCTGATCAGCTGTCTGTACAGAGGGATAATAACTTCTTGTTTTCTACTGGTGATGCCTCTCCCTATGCATTCCAGTATCCCCCAGCCCTCCTTGCTGCCCTCTCACATTGCTTGCCCACCTTTAGGTCATCTGATATGACTACACCCAGGTCCCTTTCCATTTTTGTTGTTGTTAGTATCTCACCCCTGATTGTGTACTCTTCCCCTGGGTTTTTGTTTCCCAGGTGCATTACCTTGCACTTCTTAGCATTGAATCTAATCTGCCATACATTTGACCATTCCTCTAACCTTGCCAAGTCCCTTCTCATCCTTTCCACCCCACCTTGTGCATCAACTCTGTTGCAGATCTTTGTGTCATCTGCAAAGAGACATACTTTTCCTTCCAGTCCCTCTGCAATGTCACTTATAAAGACATTGAAGAGGACCGGTCCTAATACTGAACCCTGCGGTACCCCACTAGTAGCCCCTTTCTTCAGAGTGGACTCCATTTACTACTCTCTGTGTCCTATTCTCCAACCAATTCTTTACCCAGGCTGTCATCTTGGGACCCACTCCCAGGCTGGCTAACTTGTATATTAATCTTTTGTGTGGGACTGGAGTCAAATGCCTTGCTAAAGTCTAGATAGGCCATGTCCACAGCCCTCCCTGATCTACTACTTCGGTCACCCAGTCAAAGAAATCTATCAGATTCATCTGGCATGACCTTCCTGCTGTGAATCCATGCTGCCTTGGGTCCTGTGCCCTCTGGCATCTAGATACTGACAATTCTTTCCTTCAGAAGTGATTCCATCATTTTCCCTATCACTGAGGTTAAACTAACAGGTCTGTAGTTTCCTGCTTCTGCCTTGCTCCCACTTTTGTGAAGGGGAATCACATCTGCCCTCCTCAGTCCTCAGGTACCACCCCATCCTCCCATGATTTGTTAAAGAGGGTAGTCAGTGGTGTCACTAGTTCTACCCTTAGTTCTTTTTAGAATTCTGGGATGAATCCCATCAGGCCCCATTGCTTTGTCCACCTTCAGTTTTAAGAGTTCTTTCAGAACCCTTTCTTCTGTAAATGGGCTGGTATCAACTTCTGTATCCAGAGTATTTCTACTGTTTGTTTTAGGTACCTTCCCTCTTCATTTGTAAATACTGAGCAAAAATATTTGTTTAGTAACTCTGCCTTTCACAGTCACCCTCTGCCCACCCTCCCTCCCTTAATTAAGTCTCACTATCCTCCCTTGGTCATCCTTCGCTCCCTGATGTACCTATAAGAGATTTTATCCCCCTTCTTAACTGAGTTGGCTGTCTTTTCCTCGGTTTGAGCCTTTGCTGTTCTAACTGCCTTCTCAGCTTCCTTTTGCTTTAACTGATACAGTTCTCTGTCCTGCTCCTTCTGTGATTCTTTGTACTTCCTGAATGCTTTCAAAGAGGAAAGGGGATGATATTTAAAAGAGCTAGCTGCTCTAAAAGTTAATGGAGTGTTTTTTGGCATACTTCCTGTTCGAGCTTAATTTAAATGGACAGGAAGGCATGGAGTGGGAACAGGGAATTTGGAACTTTTGTAATCATGGACTGAAATGCTTCTCGGGTGCATGGGTGGGTGGGGGGAGAAAAATGTTGCTATGTTTTATGGAACTTTTTTTTGGGGAAGAAGGGAGTGGAGGGGATGGGAGGGTAGCCTTGCATGCAAACTAACAGGGATCATTGGATGTTACTGTGTGGGTATTTCTTTTGAACTAGGAGGGAAGAGTAGCAAATTCAGTGTTAATACAAAGGGGACATACACTCTGCTCATGTCATATGGCTAGTATCTATGAATTTATCACGTGGAATATTAAAGGAGCTAGGAACCAGACAAAGAGGTATAAAATCCTTAAATATCTACAGCTGCAAAAGGGGCAGGTTATATGTTTACAAGAAACACATATGCTTGATTCTGAGGCCCACCTTTTTAGATGCCAATTTGTGGGGCAAGCTTATATGGTTGGGAATAGCACTGCCAGTAGGGAAGTAACTGTATTAATAGTAAGAGCTACCCCATTTGTTTGTAAGCAATGCATTAAAGACCCAAATGGATGTTATATTTTGATTCAAGGCCTATTGTATCAAACAAGAGTTGTAATCAGGAGTGTTTATGGTCCTAATGTGGACTCACCTGGTTTCTTTGTAGACTTACTTAAGATACTGGCTCCCTTTGCCCATCTCCCTATTTTATTAGGAGGAGATTGGAATCTGCCTTTTTCACCGGAGGTGTACAAAGAGAAGAAGATGAGAGCAGCCTTAACTCCAGCTCAATGAGACATACGGAAACTGTTTGATAACACAGGGCTATGTGACCCTTTCAGGGTCCTATACCCTGTGCTCAGAGAATTCACATTTAGGTCAGAAGTACACAACACTAGGTCAAGGATTGACTATTTTTCAATGAGTAAATCACTGCTTTCAGGTCTTTCTTCATGTACAATAGTTCCTGGTGATATCTCGGACCACTCCATGGTCAAATGTTCCCTAAGTCTTAATTCTAACCTCCCCAGGCAGACAATTTGGAAACTGAAAAACCAGTTACTTAAGTCAAACCAAATAAGAGAGGGCATTAGTCAAAGAATAGAACAATATGAAAAGGAAAACCTAATTCTACCAGCAAAGGAGATATTGAATGGGAGCTCTGAAATGCGTTCTCGGGGTGGGGGGAGTTGATTAAAGTTGCAGTGAATAGGAAAAAACAGAGGGAGAGTAAGGCAAGACACCTATTGAGTCAAATCCGGGAAATAGAAAGGAACCTCTCAACGATTACTCTGTTTAAGATTAAGGAACTGCTGATTGGACTTAGAAGTCAATATAGTGAAATTTTGAGAGAAAAAGTGGAATACGCCATCCTTAAAACTGAGGCAACATATTTAGATCAGGGGAAAAAATCAGGCTACTTATTAGCCATGAGGTGAAGGGCTGAGAAATCTTCCAGAATTATTCAAAGTATTACATCCCAGAGGGATGGAACAACTAAGTTACTCCCTCAAGATACAGTTCTGGAGTTTGAACATTATTATAGGGATCTGTATGGCCCCATGGCTCTCCAGCCTCAGAGAATGGTGGTGAAGGCGTATCTCTCATCTATCCAGTTACCATCAGTATCAGCTGAGGGGAGGGGTGGACTGTCCTCCCCTGTTTCTGAGGTGGAGATCCTGATGGCTATCCAGTCACTATCTTTGGACAAGGCTCCAAGCCCAGATGGGTTTTCACCCAATTTTTATAAATGTTTCGCTAAACAACTGGTCCCCAGATTGAAAAGATTGTTTTCTAGCATACTTAACTTGGATAAGGTGAATAAGCATTTGTTTGAAGCCCTTATAATTGTTATTCCTAAGGCTGGGAAGGACCCAGACCAGTTTCAAGTTACCAACCTATTTCACTTATTAATTATGATGTCAAGATCCTTGCTAAAATTTTGGCGAATAGATTAGCTAAGGTCATGCCCTTCCTTATACATAAGGATCAAGTGGGGTTTATGGCAGGAAGAATGGCATCTACCATATGCGCTAACTGTCTCACGTCTTCTCTATGTCCAGGGATTCCAACATACCTTGGGGGGTTGATATCCATGGACACAGAGAAGGCATTCAACAGAATGAACTGGCAGTTCTTATCCCTTACCATGGAGAAATTTGGATTTCTCCTTTCCTTTATCAACAGTGTGTTCTCTTTATACAATCACCCTAGTGCAAGGATATACTGTAATGGATTATTTTCCAAGGTGTTTCTGTTGTTCTTGGGTACCAGACAAGAATATCACCTTTCACCATGCTTTTTAACCTCTAACTTGAGCCTCTCCTCAGTAAAATCAGGTTTGACCTCAGGGTTCAAGGTGTGGTAACAGGAACCCAGGAATTTAAAGTCTCCGCATATGCGGATGACATTCTTCTTCATTTAATACATCCTTGATAAACCATTCCTGTGGTTTTAGGAATTATAGAAGACTATAGTAAAATGTCTAATTACAAAATAAATGTAGGGAAAATCCTAGTGTTCCCACTTAATTCCAGATTATATAAGAAAGTGGTGACAGACCTGGGATTGCAATGGAGCCCACACACTCTCAAGTATCTAGGGATTGTATTAGCAAGGAGTGACTCCAAGTTAGTGAAACTTAACTTAGATTCAGTTAGGATCACTATTCAACAGGATTTGGAATGATAGTGTAAACTCCCACTTTCTCTTTGGGGAAGGATCATTCTAATTAAAATGAACATTTTGCCATGCTTGTTTTATCCTCTTAGCATGCTTAATGTCTGGTTGCCACTGAAGTGGTGTAAGAAAATCCACTCCATAATCTCGGACTTTATCTGGCAAGGGAAATGTCCTTGTAGAGCTTATCATAAAATGTCAGCCCCCAAAGAGAAAGCTGGTTTAAGATTGCCACATTTTGGTCTATATTACTGGGCAAGTAGTGCTGGTAAGTACCCTAAATGGTTAATGACCCCAACTAAAGAGCTAGCCCTGCCTTATGTTCCCTTATGGGTGGAATTTGAAGTTGAGCTGATAACAACAGCTAGTATTGATCGGATTGCCCTTTTATATTCCACACAAAAAAAAAAAAAACCTCTCCCATCTAAATTGGTATCCACACCAATAAATGTTTCCTTACGGATTCATACTCAGCTGTGCTCCTTCTTACGATACTCAGTCAGTCAAAATACGTGTCAACCTTTGTGTAAAATCCCTAATCTGAAAATAGGTGGTAAAATGATCTCAGATAATTGGCTGCCTCAACTGGTGGGGCTGAGGGTTAAGGATCTTTTACAAGGGGATCAATGTTACCCAGTACAAGCTCTCCTTAATCGGTATCAAATTGGACCAAATCAGATTTTCAAGGTATATCAGCTATGACATTTATTAATGACAATACAGGGCAGGATGAGGGATGATAGTTTTTCAGGTGCATTCTTTGAGTCCCTCTCTCATGTAGTATGGAAGCCACATATGGTGTCTAAACTATACTGTCAGTTATTTCATCAAGCATATGTGGATCTTGATGGGAAGCCTCACTACTGGGTAGGCCAATTCTTAGAGAAAGAGAGGAAATGGGAGGTAATCTGGCAACATACCTACATTACACAGGACAGACTAAGAGTAATTTAATTTCAATTTCTGAATAATTTATTTTGGACCTCTTCTAAACCAAATAAAATTGGTTGAATTTCCAGACCCTTATGTAATAGATGTCACCAAGAAGAGGGAACCCTATAACACATTTTTGGGACTGCCCTCCAATAAGAGAATTATGGGAGGATATTAAAAATAAGGCAGATCCCCTGCTCAGAACTGACCAACATTTCACTCCAGAACTGTGTCTACTGGGAGATTATGCCAATGTGGAAGTACAAGTTAGGAGATTTTACCTAGCTATGATATTATTCTCTCTTAAAAAGGTAGTACTTCGACACTGGCTAGATGATCTCCCAATAACTTATACAGAATGGTTAGGGATTTGTTGTTCAATCTGAACACGGAAAAATTTGGAGTGAGTATGAGAAATTGCCTCCCCAGAATACCAACATTTGGGAAAGGTTACACACTTTATACTTGCTTCAGACAAGAATCCAGGCATCTAGTAATGATTCAGTGGGTATGATATCAGTCAGAGTATCGAACAGTTCCTTAACCTATGTTGCTGAGGATCCGGAGTATTTGCTAACAGCAAGGGTTGGTGTGAGGTGGGGGGAAGGGAGGTGAGGGAATGAGGGAGAGGGTAGAGGGGGGATGGAGGGCAGGAAGTGTCCTATGTCATTTCATGTCATATAATTTGTCTGTATGTAACACTTCTTGCTTTGTATCCGAAAATAAATAAACTTGAATTTAAAAAAAAAATCAAATTGGCGACCGATTATGTGTGGTTCATATGGGGTTATCTACCTGGCAAACTGCAAATGTGGTGCATTTTATGATGGAAAGACAAAATGACAATTTAAGTACCAAGTGGGGGAACACTGTAGGGGAATTAGAAGTAATGATGAAATGTATGCAACAGCATTACAGACAGAGAAAGCAGTAAATAAAGCGGATCATTCTTTTACTTTCAAAGCCATAGAAAAATGTTTCCTCAAGCTCACAGTGGTAATTTTAGCAATCTGGTTTTAAAAAGAGAAGAATACTGGATGTCTACATTGAGAGCATTTGTATTCCCAGGCCAGAATGAGCTATTTGATTCATTTCCATATTTCCATAAATAAACAAATAACTGAATGTACAATAAATGACATGTTGGAAAATTATATAAAATGTATAGCAAATCACTGTGAGCTAAGAAACCAAATATAATATAGAGAATAAAGTATGGGGTGATGTGTTTAAAGAGAGTTTACACACACCCGAGGGGTTAGATGCTTCATAAACCCCGAGAGCGAAGCTCGAGGGGTTTGTGCAAAGCATCTAACCCCAAGGATGTGTGTAAGCCTCGGGTTTACACACACTACCCCATATTTTATTTTATATAATTGATGGCTTTCCCCTTTTTAGCCACAGCAATTATATAAAATAAAATCTGCAGTTTCGGTGTGGCTACGAGTATGCGCCACTTTATTTTTCGTCGGGCTGGATTTTCAATTTCAGCGGCTTCACTAATTGTTTTTATCAATGTTCAAAGTCCCCATCTGTAAAAGCATTGCTCATTTTGATTTTTTTTTTAAATTACTCACCGCCGGGTTTCTTTGGCGGCTCCACTGTAGGAAGGAAGCACGAGCTAGAGAGGGAGACGCTGGTGTAGGCACATGCGCAGAAGGAGGAGAACTGTGCACGTGTTTGCCATTATAAACGCTCCTTTATAACGGCAAATTACACCACGGTCTCTCAATGGCAAAAGGGGAGAGCCATTAATTATATAATAGGTTATGAGCTGAGATGAGCTCTTAGCTCTAGGCGGTATGTGTGCTAATATGTTTTAATTATTTTTGTGCTTATAGATGTATTTAATCAAGCCTTATATAAGAAAATAGAGTTAAGTAAAAAGTACAGCTTCTCTGCAGAAAGATAATTCTTTGAGCTAACTAATCACATTCTGGTTCAATGATCTATGCAGCCAGTATAGTGTTATGCTTGTGCAACTGTGTTAATTAGGTATTGGCTGTTTGCACTCTCTGTTCCAGAGGAATTACCACCCTGTAGGGTACCAAAGGCAAGGAACCCTCAAAGAGGGTTCCACCCCTAGAAGTGCTGTGGGATGATTTCCTTGGTTAAAGGTATCTTCAGAAGGGAGAGTGGAGCTGCCGCTGGAGGAGGAGGGGAGGATGGTGGGTCAAAGAAAAAGTGCTTCAGAAGGAGGCTGAGAGGAACTGCTTATATAGGTCAGGAAGTGGGAGTGGCTGGCTGCTTGTCCATTGAAACACAGGCCCAGCCTTCCAAGTCAATGGCTTACACAGCCAGTATAGTATTATGCTTGTGCAACTGTATTATAGTACTTAGGTTTTGGTCATTCGCACTCTCTATTCCAGAGGAATTACCACCCTGTAGGGGTACCAAAGGCAAGGAACCCTTGAAGAGGGTTCCACCCCTAGAGGTGCCACGGTATGATTCCCTTGGCTAAAGGTACCTTCAGAAGATCCACAGACAGAAATGTAGTAGTAGCACCAAAGAACAGAAGTAATCGGGCCATGAGGCATAGAAGTAGAATGACAACAATGCAGCTTGATAAATATGAGGTATACATATTAACAAGATAGATAGGTGCTTTGGATCCATTGATAATTGAAGGGGGCTCCAAAGGAGAGAGGGAACGGCATGTAGGGACACCATCCATTTCCATCCAACAGTGGAACTTATCTAAAGGAACTAGGGAATATGAACTAAAACTAACTAGATAGTGTGACCTTCAGCACAGAGGAGAGAAAAAAAAACCCTTTGAGGAGGAATTCTCTGGGAATCCAAGGCTTATGTCACATTCTTTCCAGGAGTGGGATAATTTTGTTAGTGACAGCTCTGCTACTGCAATTTGGAAAGCCCAAATAATAAAGGGGGTGGAAAATATTCCAATTTGGAGGGAACCGCTCATTCTATCCTTCTAACAGGAATGCCATGGAGGGTGGTGAGATGGTTTACTCTGCAACTGTCACTCCAAGGTGGGAGGAGGAGGAGAATAACAACCACTGAGACACTCACAGTTTACAGATCTAAAAATAAACCAGGTGAACCAGAGGTGGTTGTAGGGAGAATGCAGAGTAGGTGCTTTGCTAGTGAACCACTAGAGCCAAAGGAAACTGTTGTAACCACCCTTCATGGTGTAGTCTTAAATTCACAACTTGAGGTACCATTGGTACAGTTGATGACTGAAGTTCCACCCAGAGCAAGGACATTCCCAGCTATGGGCCAAGTGAGAAGGACCCCACCCCAAGCTTCACATGCTCAAGATGCAGACTATGAGGTGCAAAGCGAGTCTGTCGGTGCGGGGGGGACCCTGTGCCAGGGAACTCTAGGATGAGGTTGGCATGCTTGATATATTCACATAGGTATTTCTGGCATATTCATTTATTTATTTTTGCTCATTTCTGTTTCGTTAATTTCATTTTGTTCATTTTGTTTTGTTCCTTTCATTTGTTTATTTATCTATTTATTTAGCATACTGAAGTAATTCATTCAGTTTGCTGAAATTATTCAGTTTGTGGAAGCTATTGCAGCAATTATAGGATCAGCAGAGGCAAGCCAACCAAGTCCCTAGAGGGAGCCAATTACAAGTTGACATGGTACTCTGAGGATTTTTGTGGCAGAGACAAGATTTGAACATGAGGCAATATGCCACACGGGGCCACTGTTCCTCAACAAGACCCCCTAGTCCCCCACTGTAGAAAAAACAAGAAAGCCATGGTAAAGTGCTGTAGCTCACACACAGCATTTAAAACTAGTTTACAGCACTGGCACTAGCCAAAGCTGATCTCCAGATTATAATAAAGCAGTATGCAAGTGAACAAGCAATGTCTATAAATAAGCAGCATGTGTAGCAATTAAGTTTAGTTTGGAAGGAGTAATAATCTGAATGAAGAGAGAAACTACAGAGAGAAGCAATATGCTGAAACAACAGCAATGACTTTTTTGGTATAAGTTTTTTTGGTTGAATATTTTTTATTGATTTAGAATTCATATCACAGAAGTACAAAAGTAGAACACTAATTTTAAGACAGTACTCCCCTCCCTCCCCCACATATAGGGTTGCATAGGGTTACAAAATCTAATTTATCCATTCTCATGTTCTAAAGTTAATTACCTTGTCACCTATTATCTTCATTGGGCTTCCCTTTTTTTTTATATATGATAGAAAAACTATGATTGAAACCATTGGAAAATAATAACACATAAATGATTACTAGATCTATGATTTAGATTGCAGGGGGTACATTTGCTATACTTCTCATGTTTATAATTTCATCAATGGATCAATATTCTCTTGTATTAGTCTCCATCTAAACCCTGATATATCATCAATTCCTGTATCTAAGCCATATGTCAATTTTTTTGTTCAATGATGTTTCTTTCAAACCATCCATCATCTACTCAATACAAATTTCGGCAAAGGACTGGATTTCTATTAACTTAATATTATTCTTTTTAATGCCATTGTTGATAATGCTATAATTGTATTGTTAGTTGTAGGCATAGATATCTCCCCAAAATCATTAAACAGAGAAGTCTCTGGGATCAATGGCAAATCTATATTTGTTTCCCAATAATTTCTTTTAATTCTTGCCACCATTTTTTTATCTCATCACATTCCCAAAGTCCATGTATGAGTGTACCTGTCCTGCCACACCCATGCCAGCAAAGATCTGAATATTCATTATTTATTTTGGATATCTGTATTGGAGTCATATATGCTCGGCTCAGAATTTTCATTTGTATTGATTTGTTTTCTGCTGATGTGTACATTTTATTACCACTAATTCTTATATTTTCCCATTGATTGTCTGAATAATTTATATTTGGTTGAGTATTCCACTTTATATTCATCCTACGAATATTTTTCTTTTCTTTTGGTGATAAAGTTTATAAAATCTGGCTATTAATTTATCCTTTCTTTTCCTCTTTATATCTGACTGTTTTTTAATTCTTCCAATATTAACATTTAATGATTGAAAACTATTTCTTAGCTTCTCAAATTTGTTTTTTTAATACATAATAAAGTTATAAGTTAAATCTCTGGTACATTATTTTCCTTTTGATTTGTTCTTAGGTAGGAAAGGATACATCAATCAAAATATCTATCCATCTTGAAATATTACTGCTTTATAAAATTCTGAGCAAGCTTTTAGTATGCTCCAGCCAAAGTCTTTTACTTGGTCCAATTCGTAACTAGAGCCATAGTATATCTAATTTGGCTATATTCATAATATGCTTTTTAGCCATCTTGAACCATGATGCTAAGAAATGTTTATTCTGGTTTGTAAGGTAGTGTCCAAAATGTACTCCGTAAACTACATAATTTATTATTGGCATAGATAATTTCATGAAAAATATAGTTGTCTACGTTGGGAAACAAGGTCTACCCATAATATGTAGTGATTATTTGCACCCTCATGTATATTTGGGGATCAGGGCAGCCTAACCCTCCTGATGCTTGGGAAGTCGTTATTTTTGACCATGCTATATGTGGCTTTCCTCCTCTCCATAAAAATGTTCTAAAGATTCTCTTTAAGTCTTAAAACCAGACCTATTTTGGACAACCTAATACATTTTGTATCACAAACATAAAATGGAGCAATGCCATCATCTTTCGTGCGTCTATACATCCCAAAGTGACAATGAAAGGTTTCTCCAATTATCTAATAGTTTTGTTATTTTTTCCTTAGCAGCTTCTTGTATGTCTGTAAATGTATCAAATATAGAGTATTGTATGTTTTTCCTTATTTGTATGGCAACTCATCTACTTTTTTTTAGTTTCTGTACTTTCAACTAAATCCCCTATCCATTTTTTTCTTTAGTTTAATTATGTCTGTTGTGTCTAAATGGGTTTCTTGTAAGCATATTATGTATGCATTAGTTTTTAATGTATGTTAGCATTTTCAGTTTTATGTTAGTATGTTGGTCAGCTGTTAAAATGATACCATAGTATTTTATTTTGGCTTGAATAGAGAAGTCATTTGCAGAATCATTTACTGTATGGAGTTGATGGACAATTTCATTATTATTGATTTGCTTTTATTCAGTTGATAGCCAGGCATTTTAGTGAATAAATATGTTTCCTTAATATGGGCTGGTAATGATTTTTTAATATTTTTAGTTACCAGTAAAATATCATCAGAAAAAATGCTTAGTTTCACTGTTTCTTGCTGTAATTTATATCCTCCGGCTAATACTATGTCAGACCCTTGTAGTTTCTGTAATCCTTCACTTATTTTACTTAAATATGCTGAATAGTGTTCAAATGTGGCATAACAGGAACCTATAGTTATTATTTGGTTGTAATTTTTTTATTTTACTAACACAATTCTTGTATTTTACACTTAAACTAGAGCTAGAAGAAAAAATATTCAAATTTTGGGAGTTCCAGAAACCCAGTACTGTGAGACGAGACAAACAGCCAATAAGCGTCATGCCAAAGGGCTGTTGGTCACGGCTCTCTACGCTGCTCTGGAAGCCTCCCAAGTGAGGTTTTGAACCCTTGATCTGCAGATTTCATCTCTTAAGCAAGAGATGGGTTTGCAGGAAATGGAATGTATTAGACTGCAGCATAATTTGGAGTCTGAACTTCAAACACTGCGCAATGAAAAATATTCACTTTTGCATCATTCAACACAGGCTGGATAGCAAGAAATTTGTATGTTGAAGCAGGAATGTGAACGTTCGAGACAGGATAAGGGGCAGGCTTTGAATATGAATGACTTGTTAAGCAGAGCGAATGAACAGTTGAGTGAGGAAAAAGGAGAGATACAGGACGAGATAAACCAGGTACATAATGACTTAGAAGTGGCTACTAGGGACAATCGTGAATTGAGCGCCATGTATATAGTGTTGCAGAAGCAAATGCAAGATGAGGTTGATTTGGATGTTGCAAATGTGAGCCATGCAGAATGTGAATCCAACATGGTGAAACTGCGCCATCAGCAGGAGGTTCTGGATGGACATGTTAAGGCGATGGGAGGTGTAGCCCCAGCCTTACATACGTCATTTGAAGGGGAGGTCTCAGATGATGACATCTCTCATTACAATGCCCAGTCACACCCCTACTATGGCCCAGAAACCCCACCCAGCCATCCACAACAAGGCAGGTCCCCATTCTACCCACATCATGTCATACGTAGCTGACGTGATGGACATCGTGGGAGATGCTAACATGGTGGCCCCCATGATGGGGGGGAGCAGGCCCAAGCCTGATCCCAATGGCACCACCGATAGCCATAATTAATGTGGAGGACAGGCAGGAGACAGAAAGGATGATTGATAATGCAGTGAATAGTGTGCCCATTCCGGAATTCTGGAGAGGAAAAAGCGAGTTTTGAAAGGCCAAATTCTTTATTTTATTTTATTTATTAAATTATCGGATTACAAATACCTTTGAGCAGAAACTGCTAGTTTACAAAGGTTCCACATCAAAAAGGCCAAATTAGGCAGCTTATTCAAGAAACTGGTACTCAGGAGGGCATAGTCCACTCGATAGTGGAGGCCGCGGCTCAGGCAGCCCTGGATGACACCCGAGGAAATGTACCTCCACCTGATCATCCCACTAATCCCCTACAAATGGCCTACTCTGTCCAGCAAATAGCTGACTGTGTTGGTTGGATGAGCCCATCCGACAACCTCAGCTGCCACTTGGAGAAGGTGCATTCCAAATGCCAGATGCTTAGCCTCGCTACAGATTATCAGGTCCAGATCCTACGCCAGACCATTGATCCTGGCTTGTGGGCCAAACTCCCAGATGCCATCCACCAGGCCAGTAACACCACCTTTGATGAGGTAGCAGCAGAACTGTTTTCTGCACACAGCCCAGGTGTAGTAGGAGTGGTGCTTGCATACCCTGTAAAATAGAATGCAAAAGAAAGTCCAGTGACTTACCATCAGAGACTTTGGATGGCCTATTGAGCAGGTAGACAACTCGCACAAGAAACTGCGGATGTAGATATTATTGAATATAATACCTTGTTCCTTAGGAACATGATCCCTGCAGTAAGAGAAAAGGTAGCACCAACCACTTATCCCACCACAGAAAGGTTTGCCGACATTCTTTGGAAAACTGAGAGAGTTTATCAACTCTACATCTGTGATCTGGGCTCCAGTTCCAAGAAATTAGCCACCATAGAGCCTACTCAAGAGACTGCAACGTACTACATGGTGGACGGGCAGGCCCAACACAAAGAGCCCCTCCCCGTGGACAACCAACACCCCCAGCAGGCTCAACAACTACAACAGCAACAGCAACAATGGGGTGGGAATTGGAACTATCATAAGAATAAAAAGCACCATAAGAATAAGGGTAAACAACAACAGTGAAGACCAGGCCCTTCATATAGGGAGATAGCCAAAGAAAATTGGAAGTTTAGAGAGCTCCTGGGGCAAGTGCATTCTGTAGCGGATGCTGTTCCTGCTCAGTCCCTTGCAGCCATGCGACCGGGAACCCAGGCCCCAATGGAACATGGCGATACCGGAAGTACAGGCCCTCAGGTCCATGCAGGCCTGAACCCAGAAGCACCTCCCTATACAGCATCAGTGCAGCATGATGAAGTGGTTCAAAGGAACCAGGCCCAACCTCTCCATGCTCCCACCAGTACAGATTGACAATTACAGGTACCAGTCCGGATTGTAAACAAGCTGGTCTTGGATATAAACGGAAGGCCCTGCACTGAGGCCGAGGTCAGGGGCCGCCTACTTATAGTGTTACTGGATACAGGAGCGGCTGTGTCTGTATTACATGATGACCACCCAGACACATCTACTTGGTCCACTGGATGGAGGACCAACATGTCAGGAGTAGATGGTACTAGGTTACCTGCATACCGCTGTCCACCTTTACCTGTAGAGCTGGGTCACCTGAAGGCCTCACGCACCTTCCAACTGATGGTATTGCATGATCATCCTAGTATCATTGGAACTGACTTCCTTGCACCACATGGCTGTGTGGTGAATCTAGCCAACATGCTACTGATACAGATTCAGGGCCAATATCATACCATTTTAATCCCTGATTCACACTTTGTGGCAACAGTATCTGCCAACAACAAGGAATATGATGTTATAGATTTGTTTAAGGACCATGAGCTTTTCCCAAAGCTTCTTCCCATTTTGCAAAGGCATTTGGAAGCATTTGCTACCAACAAACATGACTGTGGCAGAATGCACACTGTCATCGAAGTGTCAGGCCCAGCAGGAGAGGCAAAGGCAATACCCTTTTTCATCTGAAGCCTTGTCTTCTCTCAGAGAAATGATAAAATCACTCCTCAATCAAGGGGTAATCAGAACATGTTTCTACTGCCAACTTCCCAGTGTGGTCTGTGAAAAAATCTACAGGCACCTGGAGACTTACTATTGACTACAGGAAACTGAACCAGTTCACCCCAAGTTGTGCTCCAACTGTGGCATCTGCACCTGATGTATTACGACTCTTGACCCCTGACCTAAAATGGTTCAGTGCCCTGGATATCTCCAATGGTTTCTGGTCATTGCCATTGGCCCCCAAAAGTCAATATAAGTTTGCCTTCACCTTTGAAGGTAGACAGTACACAAGGACCTGCTTACCACAGGGTTTCCATAACAGCCTGTGCTTGTTCCATCTGCATATGATGGATGCCCTTGAGGGTTTCTCTACTCCCCAGTGTCTCTTGCAGTATATGGATGACCTGCTGTTGACAACTGCCATACGGGAACAACATTTGGATCTCCTGGATGAATTATTGACTCTCATCCAGAGAGCAGGCCTAAAATGTAACCCAGCAAAAGCACAGCTATGTCAGAAAGAGGTACTCTTTCTGGGCCTGAAAATTATAGACAAATAGACCAAGGCCGCAGCTCTACTTGGAAGAAGATACAAGGATTGCAAGACCTGCCATTGCCTACCAGCATGGCAACTCAGAAGGTTTCTAGGTATGATAAACTATTCCAGAGATTTCATCTGTGATTTTGCTCAGAAGGCTTCTCCTCTGTATGAACTACTGAAAAAAGATATTCCTTGGAATTGGGGTCCCATACATACCCAGGCTGTGATGTTACTAAAGCAGGTATTGGCCTCTGCCCCAGCTCTGGTGAACCCCAATCCAGAACTACCATTCCATTTGGAGTGTGCCAGCTCTGACATTGCCATGTCAGCAGTGCTGGCCCAAAAGGTACACGGCACCCTGAGACCCATTGCATATGCATCACAGCTCTTGACCCCAGTGGAACAGAAGTACAGGTTTTGTGAAAGGAACCTTCTGGCTATCTACTGGGCTGTCAAGCACTTCTTGTATATCATTGAGTATTCTCCATTGGTTATTAACACCAACCACATCCCAACTACCTTTCTGCTATCAGAGAGAGTGAAGGATTGCTCAGTCTCTAACACTAGACTGACACACTGGTCACTTCTTCTTCAGGATACCTCTTTGTGTCGTATTTTTATGGATGTTTCAGCTTCCTATTACCAGGGAGAACAAATTGCAGGGATGGGTATCTTAGTGATTTACCCCTATGGTAACACTGTTAAAATTTCTAAGCGTTGCAGTGTAGCATCATCATAGTATGCAGAGGTGGCAGCGGTGGCCTATGCCCTCAAGTTCATCCAGCATGGGACTGAGGATATCATCATTTTTTCAGTCTCTAACTGGGTTTGTTGTTCTCTTGTAGAATTCCTTCCTTTCTGGCAGAAGAACTTCTTCCTGTTTTCTGATGCAACCCAGTGAATTACAAAGAACTGGTAATATACATACACTCACTGGCACAAAGATTTGCACACAAACTCTATGTACACAGAGTTGAGGCTCATTCCCTAAATGACCCCTACCATGCCTTCAATGATACAGAAAACACCTTTGCCAAGGAAGGGACCCGAGGGGGTGACATATGGATGAAGGATAATCCAGAGGCCAATGCGGCTATACATATTGCAGCTGTCAGGAAGAAACCTGAACCTTCCCCCCCCGGACCTCTCAACAGCCCAACTTGTTGATACTGAACTTAAGGAAGTGTTCAAATTCCTTGACAAGAGTACCAAAGAAAAACTTCCCACACATAACCCCTACCGAAGGCATGAAGGTAAGTTACACTTGTCACCAGATGACAAGTTCATCTGGTACCAACCTGATGATTCCACCATCAAGTTGTGGGTGGTACCCAGAAACCTTAGGTCTGAATTCTTGCACCAAGTGCATGATATACCCATTGGTGGACACCAGGGAGTGGAAAATACCCTCCAGAGGCTCAAGACCACCGCCTGGTGGCCTGGTGTCACCAAAGATGTTAAACGGTACATAGACTATTGTCTTGTTTGTGTGCAAAACAATCACATCCCCACCAAATGAAATGCCAAACTTCTACCACAAAGATATTCTGGCCCTTGGCATGCCATACAGATTGGTTTTATTGGTCCCCTTACCAATATCAGCAGAAACAAGTATGCTCTTGTAGTAACTGATCTCTTCTCCAAGTTGGTTGAAGCTTTCCCCACTAAAACATGCACTACTAAAACCACTGCCAAAATCCTGGCTGAACAAATTTTCTCCAGGTAGAGTCTACGCCTTAAGGTAGATTCAGACAAAGGAACCAGTTTTACAGGTGAGCTGATGAAAGAAGCCCTTGAACTCCTTGGAGTTCAACAGAAGTTCCACATACCCTACCACCCTCAATCTTCAGGTCTAGTAGAGAGAGCCAACAGATGGATTAAGCAAATGCTTTCCAAATGTATTGAAGACGATCCCAAAACTTGGGATTCCCTATTGCCATTACTCCTTATGGCAATTAGGGGCACTCCCTCAGTCACCACCCAGTTGACATCCTTTGAGGTGATGACTGGAAGACAGATAAGATTACCTGAACACCTGTTGTTAGACCTGCACACTCCCACTGCAGACCGTGTGTCTGTAGACCAATCTGTGGAAAAACTTGGAAAAGACCTCATACACACACACTTGTATGCTGCCAATTGCATGGGCAAAGCCCAGCAACAGTCCAAAATACAGTTTGATAAGCATGAACAAGAAGTGGATTGGCAGGTTGGAGATCAGGTAAAGGTCCTTTGATTTGCACATCCCACACATTCCTTTTTCTATAAATGGGAAGGCCCTTAAGCCATTGTCAACAAGCTCAGTCAGGCAGTCTATCAAGTTAGACTCCTGCACAACAATAGATTGACTGACAAATGGTTACATGCGAACCAACTGAAACTGTATAAAGGAACTTAATTACTTTTCCTCACCCCACTGGGCGGAATAGTACTAACCTAATATTTGATTTTGCTTTTCAGATACACTGACAAGATGGCTATCTTGTTCCATTTTCTCCTCATCTCAGAAGTTATCCCCTGCATCCAAGGCACAGTACCGAACTTCCTATCTCATCTTGATCATCCAGCATCTGCTCCAGAGGGAGTATCCATCAAAATACTTGATAGTTTGATTACTGTCCAGGAAGGTTCTGATGCTTACCTCACTGGCTCGGTTGTTGCTCCTGACAAATCAACCCTACAAATAGAGTGGCAAACCACATCGCAAGGACAAATTCTCCCTGTGGCCAAACTATCCAAGGGAACATTCCAGGGTTGGTCTAGCACTAAATTATCCACAAAAAGTTCTCTGTCCTTGCTACAAACTGCTCTTAGACATTCTGGTTTATACAATATCTCTGCTTTAATTGATCCCTCATATTGTAATTCTTTGTCTAAGGACTCAGCTCGAAAATATTGTGCTGTACACAACATGGCTTCTGCTGCCATGTACCTTTCTGTGTTACCAGCCACTGATAAACAGCTTTTGTAATGTCCAAAGCACACCCTTGGTCCCTGCAGCGGTCTAACAGCCACTGCCCTCCCTGGTTCACTGATTAACAATTTACAATTTATGCATATACCTGTGTTGTTTAATCTTACTTACTGGAATATGAAAGAATTTGGTATGTGTCACAATACTAACACTTCAGCATTTTATAGTACGTTATTGCTTGATAGCCTAGCAGCATTTCAGATTCGTACTCAAGACCCTGTTGCCAGGGTACATATCACCAAGCATAGAGGCAACTTCAGAAGAAAACCCAATCCTGGTGATCAAAGTCATAAATGTAATACACGTGAAGTTGACAGTTCTGATGTCACTGGTGCAACAGGTACTGTCAAAGGTCTCTTTGGTACGGCTATGTCTATCTGGAATAAAGCAGACATTGCTACTATCAAATCTCATTCAGCCAAATTTCAGACTGGTTTGGTAAATAATATACTACCCCCATTATTGCATGGTGTGGCTGGCCTTAGTCAGGAAGAAAGATACACTGTATACAATATGCACAACATTGCTAAGGCATTTACTGACTCTAAAGAAAAGATAAACACACTCATTGCACAGAATAACAAAGACGCAGTTAAACAATAAATTGCTAGAGAAATCTTATGCTCCGCCTATGGCTCATACATTATTACTACTACCATCAATAACCTCTTCCGTGATCTTGAATCTGGAAGAATCCCTGATATCATACATGACAAACGTATTTCCAAATGGTATTGCCCACGAGGTAAAACCCCTGGCTGTATTGCTACATGTATGCAACAGTCTCTAACTATTCCTCTTTCCACAGCTAGAAATTAGGGTTTTGTGACCAGACACCCCAATACTGGTCCTTGTTTTACTACTAAGAAATGTTCTATCAAAGATACAATGTTTGTTTCTTTTACAGTCTCTTTACCATGCTTTGATCCCACTATAGCCTTGTTTGACAAGCTAGCTTCAGTCCATTCCATCGGGCATCTTGATGATGACATCTACAGAGAACGCTTGGACTTGCCTTCTCTTCTGGTCTTTCATCCTTTCCTAGATGCCAGGGTCCCTCCACACACAGATTGCTGTGCAAAGAAACAGTATATCTACTTGTGTCGATGTGATGTATTTGGTGTTATTAAACCTGTATATGGTTATTCTCCTGACAGCGTTGACTGGTCCTTTTCCATGGAAGATAACATCAGCACTAATGGCACAGACTATTTGGACTCAACATTGGCTCCAGATAAACTTTTCCAGTCTGATCATGAAGAGGATCATCGCCTGTCAACATGGATTTCAAAGACAACCTACACCTGCCCGGTACAGTTGCAAAAATGGCGTCTCCCCACTGTTAACATGCAGTATAATTCTGATGGGGAGTACTGCATAGTAACACATTTTAAAAACTTATATGTACGGTACAGAAACTTGTGTTATTGATTTCCCCAACTTTTGCTTTGTCCTGCACCAAAAGTCTAGCATTAGACATTCCGTTATTACCCCTGACCCCCTCATGGATGCAGACATCACTGATGGTAACCATCTGCTCACCCTTTCTGAATATTTACCATATTTTAATGTACACATAGATCAGTATCACTTACATTAAAATCACTCTTAGAGAGAATAGTCACACATCTATTTCACATCAGCAATAATATTACTAAGGCCAATGAAGCTATCCTTTCATTGATTAATGACGGTGATATGAACGATGCATTGACTAACACATGGTTAGAGATTACTTTTAAAGGTTTTGTTATTTTGCAAGCATTTTTGATATTTTTCTTGGTTATAATGCTATACTGCCTACAGTGCACACTGCATCAACACCATGAGCAGCTGGAGTTCCTTTACAAGGCTCACGTATCGGGTTTGTAAATGGCCCCTGCTCCCTGACCTTTCCCTAGATTTGCCTGTGTTGCCTTGGAGGCAACAAAGGGGGGAACGTTACACGAGGTCCCTGCACCCTTATTGGTACCCCCAGAGGTAAACCGTAGACAGTTAGTGATTATGCATATGTTATACTAACATATAGGGCTAAGGGCATCTACCGTACAAGGGTAGATGTCGGGATATGTACACATATTATTGTTATACATTTTGCTTGCTAATACGTATATATTTTCTGTGTATTTCTTGCTTACAAGATGATCAGGACATCTATGTCCTTGTAATGATTATAATATATAAGTCAGCAATGCCACCTTTTGGTGACTTGTGCTACTACACTGAGTTATGTAAGACTCTGTATACTGTACTCTTTTGTTTTGCAGACTGATGACTACTACAAAATTATATAATGTTATCTTGGGCTATGGAGCCACCTCTAATTTAGCCAATAGAGCTCATCTCTGTAACTAGAAATGTTTCTATCTTACAGTAACCATAGCAATTATCATAGGTATATAATGTGAGACACTGAGTCTTATACCTCGGAGACCCCAAGAGATAAGAAGAAACCTAGAGGTATAGGAAATACTTAGCATTGGTTGCCTGTTCGTATTGGTAAGAACTGCTTAGGCAACTGTGATTTATCATTTTGGTAGTAGTAAACATGTTTATTACTCGTATGCAACGTGTTTGTGATTTCTTGCATTCCTAATATTGTCAAGAACCTGAGAATGAGGTTTTAGACTTCCTGACACTACCTTTTTGGACTTTGTTGATTCTCTTGAGGTACTTGAACGTTTCTATCATGTCCCCCCCTCTCCGTCTTTTCCTTGAGGGTATACATATTAAGCTCCTTCAGTCTCTCTTTGTATGGCTTCTGGTGCAGACCATGCACCATTTTAGTTGTCCTCCTCTGGACTACATCCATCCTGTTTATGTTCTTGTGGAGATGGGGTCTCCAGAACTGCATGCAATACTCCAGATGGGGTCTCCCCAATGGTCTGAACAGAGGGATAACAAACTTTCTGTTTTCTATTGGTGATGCCTCTCCCTGTACATCCCAATATTCCCCCCAGCCCTCCTTACTGCCTTCTCACATTGCTTGCTTACCTTTAGGTCATCTGATATGACTACCCCCAGGTCCCTTTCCATTTTTGTTGTTGTTGTTAGTACCTCCCCTCCCATTGTGTACTCTGCTCCTGGGTTTTTGTTTCCCAGGTGCATTACTTTATACTTTTTTGCATTGAATATAAGCTGCCAGACTCTTGACCATTCCTCCAACCTTGCCAAGTCCCTTCTCATCCTCCCCACCCCCTGTGTATCAACTGTGTTGCAGATCTTTGTGTCATCTGAAAAGAGTAGAGGTGGGCGAAGTGGCCAAAATTCGCTCTGTGGAGTGATTCGCGGAGTAACGCAGAATCCGCAAAGCACTCTGCAACGTGAAGCAGAGTACTTTGCATCATAATGGGGAACGTGAAGTCCATTGAAGTCAATGACTTTGCATTATTACACCTTCCCCAAACCCCTTCTCCACCAATTTGAAGGCAAAGTACATTGAAATCAATGTACATCACATCACTTCGCCTTGTTATTGATCTCCAAGGCGAATTTGCAGTGGCTTCATGGGATGGATTGCAGGTCAAATGGGTCTAGATTGTCCTGCACAGCCTCAGTTCTGTGCAGTGTGTGTCTGTATAGTGGAAGATGGAGACAGTTTCCTCTCAGAGCTCTGAGATTCAAATCCTCTAAAGGCTGTTAAAAAAAGCCTTTTTGAGCCATTTTTTGCTCAAAATTTAGTGCATTGATTGTAGGAAACCCTCCTGTACTCATATTATTGAGTGTTTATTATTTGTGTGTTGATTCTGAATGTTAATTTAGAACAGTCAGTCTATGTACTGCGAAGTGTGCTTTGGGGGAAGGGCGTATCTGTGGTGTAGGTAGATTAAATGGGAGAAAAAGGCAGTCTTTCTGTTTTGGTTATATTTTTCTTGTATAACTGTTAATGTACACACAATAATATTTCAGTAATTCTTGACATTTTTTTGCTGATTGTAGTGGTGCAGCAGTGTATAATTTCAGTTTGTTTAAAACATTTGGTTATATTGCTAAAAGTTTTCAATTTGCTACGTAATACTTGTAGTGTGTGTGTGTGAGAATGTGTGTGCAATCAGACAACTTTTATTGTGCCAAAGTAATTGCAACAGTGTGAACCTGCTATCCACTGCACCTGCATGAATTTTTTTATAATGCTGTGTGGTATTTTTACTGGTAGTGGACTGTTACTGTCATGCACTATCCCCCAACTGCAAAAGGTATTCTTTTCCAGATTTGGATCTGTGACTTGTAAGAACTGGTTAGGTGTTGTTGTGCCTTTGCATCTGACTCTGCATCTCTTGAGTGCGCAGTGCAATCTTAATCTGTCTTTGTATTTGCAGTACAACATTAATTCTGGGAGACTTTGCATTTTTTGTTACCCTCTCATTTCACTTTACTAGCACTGGGGAATTTTCTGGATACAAGACAGTGGCATTTTGGGGATGTACATTAATTCTGGTGACTGTGTGTGACCACTGCGTGCATGATTGAGTGTGCCATTAATATTGGGAGACTTCACATTTCTTGTTACACTTTCATTTCACTTCGACAGCACTGGGGAATTTTCTGGACACAAGACAGTAGAAGTTTGGGGATGCAAATTAATTCTGGTGACTGTGTCTGGCCACTGCTTGCATGACAAAGTGCACCATTAATTCTGGGAGATTGCATTTTTTGTTACCCTCTCATTTCACTTCGCCAGCACTAGGGAATTTTCTAGACACAAGATAGTAGCATTTTGGGTATGCACATTAATTCTGGCCTCTGTGTGTGATGTGACCACATCCACAGTGCACATGACTAAGTGTGCTATTACTTCTGGGAGACTTTGTATTTATTGTTGTGCTCTCATTTCACTTTGTCAGCACTGGGGAGTTTTCTAGACACAAGACAGTAGCATTTTGGGTATGCACATTAATTCTGGTGACTGTGTGTGGGGGGAGGCACTGGGGGGCTGCCAAAATTGTAGCCACTCTGCCTTACTTCCCATTAAGATGGAATGACAATGTGAAGTACTAATTACAAGACGAAGTGAGCCTTTCCTATTGGCCATTCTGCATAGCAGAGTGACAACGCAAAGTGGCCACTTCGGATTCACTTTGCCAGTGGAATTTAATTTGGCTGCATCTCTAGAAAAGAGGCATTCTTTTCCTTCCAGTCCCTCTTCAATGTCACCTATATAGACATTAAAGGACCGGACCCAGTACTGAACCCTGTGGTACCCACTAGTAATCCCCCTTTCTTTACAGTGAACTTTGTTTACTATTACCCTCTACATCCTGTTGTCCAGTTAATCTTTTTTACAAAGGTTACCACCCTGGGACCCACTACCAGGCTGTCTGACTTGTTTACTAATCTTTTGTGTGGGACTGTTTCAAATGCCTTGCTAATGTCTAGGTAGGCCATGTCCACAGCCCCTCCCTGGTCTACTACTTTGGTCACCCAGTCAAAGAAATCTATTAGATTCATCTGACATGACCTTTCCACTGTGAAGCCATGTTAACTTGGGTCATGTGCCTAGCTGGCCTCTAGGTATTCAACAATTCTTTCTTCCAGAAGTGATTTCGTCATCTTTTTACCACCGAAGTCAAACTAACAGGTCTGTAGTTTCAGTTTCAGTTTAGTTTATTGTTTGAGAAGTTAAAATTTGCCATTACAAATATTATGATTATTAAAAAAATATTCATTATTTCAGTACAAATTATTTGCATAACGAGTATACATTAGTATAAAAAGTCAAGAAAGTACATCTTTCAACTAACGATATATATTATGTTCACATTAGAATTATTCTACTTTAAAATAATTTTACTTGTCTATTCCAATATTCACTCTGAATTAATTAAATACAATATATTCCCCTATATGGAGTCATCACATATCAATATTTTCTATGTGTAATCCTTAATTATATGCTTTTGTTTTCTTTAAATAATTCCACAGAACCTTGCCACTTTTTTCTAACAACATCACATTATTAGCTTTTAACAAACAATTTAATTGGTAACGAGTTTCCATGTCCACATTTCTTAATACATCACCCAATAATAAATCCCTCTCATAATTATTCAGAAGAGGTCTGTAGTCACAAGTGCCTACAGTACTTGTTGATTTTGCTGGTGGTGGTCAAAGGTCCAATGAAATCAATTTGGATCACATTCCAGGGGACTAATTGCCTCTGGGGAAGCAGTTTGGCATTTTTCTTGCCAGGTATTGGGGTTTTCTGCACACAGGTGATGCAGTTGTCCACATAATGTTAGACATCCACTGTCATACCAGGTCACCAGCTGGTGGTTTTCAGCCTCTGCAGAGTTTTGTCTACCCCCTGGTGTCCACTTGTAGGGGTATCATGGACCTGATGTATGAACTCAGATCAAAATGTTTGGGGAACAACCCAGAATTTTTTTTTACTTATTCTTTGTCCCCCACCTTCCTCTGCAACCCCTTTCATTGGGATCCTTAATGCGCAGAACAGCTAGCATCAGAAGGGTGTGAGCAGTGCTGGCTTCCTAATGAGTGTGCTGCTCTCCTGTTCTTCTTGAGCCTCTGGTTTGCCCCTCAGAGAGGTGGAGGAGTCACCCCTCCATCCTTCAGGGGAGAGCGTGCACTGGGAGCCCAAACCTCTGCAACCCTCTGGCCAGCAAAGGGACCCTTCAACAGGCAGCAACAGAGTATTTCCTTGTTTTCTCACCACCCCTAGATGTCTGCATGCATGGAGGACCAATGAGTTGGAGGTGTGCAGAGACATACCTCCACTCCAGTCCTCAGCAGGCATCTGCCCTTCCTTGCTTCCTGTCTCCTCTGCTGCACCATTACCACCCATTACACCCAGATTGTGGCAGTATTGCAGTGAGGAATGCTGCCCACCGCTCCCCAGAGAAGGAGAGCAGCTCATTGGACACTCAACCCTTCTCACCTCGGCCAGCCCTCCGACAACCTGGGCTTGCCACCAAACCCGGTTGATGGTGTTGCATGCGGTAGTGCTAATGCTGTGCTGGCAGGCCAGCTAACCCAGAATGTTTGATTGTCAGAGTGGTAAAATACCAACTTCTGGTCTGCAGAGTGGTGAAGGCTGTCTGCATGTCTCTTAAATGGAGTATTCAAAGACATTTCCTTTTCTGTGTCTTTCGGGAGGTAGTCAGATACCTCTTTGATCTCTAGATCTGCCCTCTGTAATGCATTGAGGTCCCAAGGGATTACTTTGGTCTTCTTGTTGGCGGCCACTGTGGGTGCCATAGTGGGAGGGGGCATAATCCATACACCCCTCGAGCTCCGTCCTTGGCTAAGGTGTCAGCTTGGTCATCATACTCATAGAAAGGTTCAACTTTGGAGTGAGCCTTCACCTTGTGTATGTACAGCCTGTAGAATAATTGTTCAGCAAGGCTGACAATGTTGATGAACATATCTCTGTATTTCACAAGGGCACCCTCTGATGAGGCAAAGTCATATATTTTCCAAAAAATAAAGGAACTCTATTAAGGACTTGCACACCTAGGAAGAGTCAGAAATATGATAGTATCTTTTTTTCCTTGATAAAGGAGTTTCAGTGCACATGCTACAGCAGCAAATTCTGCATACTCAGAAGCCCAAATGGTACGCTTCCAGGAAGCCTCAATGATGTCTCCTGCTGGAGTTAGGATCAGGACCCCAAAACCAGCAATTTGTTTTCCTTCATGGTAGGAGGACAATCCATCCATAAAGATATGACAGAGTGCAGGATCTTTCAAGGTTGCTTCAGTTCCTGGCAGCAATGGACCTAGTTCTGATAAGGTGGGTGTCTCTAGGCTACACTACTGTGCCTCTCCTTGTTATAGGAGGCCATGTGCCAAAACAGAGGTAATTTCAGTGGAAGGACAGTAATGTCTTGATCTTGCAGCAGGAGGGACCAACGTATGTGTCTAGTGTTTGACAGATTTCCATCTTCAATTCTGGCATTCAGCAGGAAGTTAGTCAGGGTGTGACTGGTATGCAGCACAACACAGGAGAACCCTATAATGTAGATGAAATATTTGCTAGCCCAACAGGTTATCAGGAAATGCTTATCACACAGGGAGAACATCTGCTTTACAGGGGAAAGTATCTGGGAGGTGTAAGCAATGGGTTTAGGGTCCCAATTGCCTTTTCTGCCAGAACTGCTGACATGCCCACCTCAGAGGTGGCAGTTTCCAAGTGGAATGGTAGGTCTGGATTTGGGTTGACCAAAGCTGGAGTGGAGGCCAATGTCTTTTTCAGGGAAGTGACAGCAGCTGTGTGTTCTGGTCCTCAGTGCCAGGGGATGTATTTTTCAGCAGTTCATACAGAGGTGTGGCAAAGTTGCAAATTAAGTCCTTGGAGTAGTTGACCATACCCAGGTAATATATCATAGTAGCCACACTAGTTAGTAGTAGAAGTTCTTGGATGCCCTGGACTTTGTCCATGGAGAGCACCTGCCCTTAGCAGTAATGCACAGGCTCAGAAAGGAAATTTCTGACTGCCACAGTTGTACTTTTACAGGGATGCACTTAAGACCTGCCCTCTTCAGGAGCATCACAAGTTCATCTAGGAGCTCTAGATGTGTCTCTAGGATCTTTTGCCAGGAGAAGGTCATCCATGTACTGCAGGATGCATTGAGGTGATGAGAAGTCCTGAATGGTATCCCTTATATGGATGTGAAAGAGGGAAAGGAGGTTAGGGCACCCCTTTGGGTGGCAGTTCTACGTGTACTGTCATCCCTCAAAGGTGAAGGCAAACTTGTATTGGTTCTGAGGGGCAAGAGAAAGAGACCAAAAACCATTGGAGAGGTCAAGGGTGCTGAACCACTTGTGTTCAGATTTTAGAAGTTTGAGTACATCAGAGGCAGATGCCACAGTGGATGCACAACTGAGAGTGACTTGGTTAAGTCACTTGTAGTCAGTGGCGAGCCTTCAGCTGTTGTTGTGCTTTTTCACTGGCCAAATGGGACAGCTGACTGTGAACACACAAGATCTGATGGCTCCTTGTTTCGGAAGGGAGTCAATGGTTGCCCTCAAGGAGGGATTTATTTATTTAATTAAGTGTTTGATTACCAGGTAAGCACACTGATCTGAGGGACCATTTTCCATAACCCATAAAGTGGACACATGAGGAAAGGTGGCATCCGTTATGGTGACTCTATCCCGGTGCAATCCACTCATGGCGATGGAAAGGTATAGTGATCGGATGAGGGGGTGGGCGAACTAGGCAACAGGATGTCATTATACGTACACACACGGCAGGTGGGAATGAGCATGGCAAGCATGGGCTGGGAAGGGATGGAGAGGCTGTAGGGGTGTGGTTGCCGGTCCAGCTGCATCGTGGTGCCGGGATTGGCTAGTGGCTGGGGTGACTGAGGTACCGGGTTCAGGTTTGGGCACCAGTGCAATTTTATTGCACCTGGCCCAAACCTTTTATTTTTGTTTCATCCTCGATATGCACCCCGGAGTTGAGAATCCTTAAGTAGGGGATGCGGTGGGTAAAACCCCCCTGTGAGGCCCCCACAGAAAGCATTAAAAATATGTCCTGGCGCCATTGTGCTGGTGCACCGGGGTTGTCAGAGTGCCAAAAATGTGTTCAGCACTCTGACCGAGCAATAATGGTGATCGCCTTTAGGCGTTCACCTTTATCATATAGACCCACAATTTTCAGGCATCACCCAGGCCACAAATACAGCACTACCGAGTCACATACAGATCATCAGAAATATGGCAACACAGTAAATACAGTACAGTTTACAATATGTTGGAGGAAGTCAAAAGAAAAATTAACACATGACAGTTTACAGTTTAGTTCACAGCTAAATGAAGCAAAACAAATTATAAGATCAGAGTTAGCAGTTAAGATGTGCAGGAAAGGTAGCATGCTGTTGAAGATTACCCTGGAGAGCATAGGCATTTAGCCTCATTCAGTAATCAGACTTTGAGTCTGTGTTTGAAAGAGCTGTGGGTATCAGCAGACCGGAGTGAAGCAGGGAGCCTGTTCCAGAGAGATGACGCAGTCACAGACAGTGTTGTGCCACCCATTCCAGTGGAAACCTTAGGGATTTCCATGGGGGCTGGGGACCAAGGACATGTGTAAGCATCTGGGAGGAGCTCTGGTATTCAGAAAGGTGGTGCAAGGTGTGGTGCAAGGTGATGCATTGCCATCCCTAAGGGTGTTGTGCAGGATACAACCTAGTGCATAGTCATAATGACCGGAGAGTGGGAGCCACCCTAGCACCTGGTGGAGCTCACGGTGGTGAGTGGAGTAAGGTGCCAGGAGTGAGAAATGACATACGTTGTTGTATAACAAGTTTAGAAGTGAGTGCAAGGCAGAAGACACATGGGAATATATGGGGGAGCAGTAATCAATGATAGAGAGCAGGTTGCCTTAGGCAATAGCTGAGCAGGCCTCACTGGTTAGGAATTGTTTTAACTTATATGCAGCCCTGAGCTTTCAGTTAACCCAACGTACAATGCAGTAGAAGTGATCCATATAGGAAAGGGAAGGGTTGAGAGCTACCCCAGAGTATTTAAAATTGGGAACATTCTGCAGTACATGGCCGGCAGGTGATAGTACCGAGAGGAAGGTGCTGACCTTAGCAGTGCTGGCCAGGTATGGTTTGGAACCTAGAAGCATCGCCTTAGTTTTTTTTCATTGACCAGTATGCTATGTGAGTGGAACCATTTATAGGCCAGGCCATTGTTAGTAGACAGGGTAGAAGATATGTTTGTCAGAGACTTATCACTGTAGAAGAGGACAAGATTGTCCGCATACAGGAGGGCATCACAGGCGAGATAGTCAGAGGGGAGGGAGTTTATAAAGATGGAGAACAATAGGTATTGCCTCTGCAGAAAATGGGTATTGTCTCTGGATGTTTCATCACTAGGCACTTGGATGAGGGTGTCCATCCTTCCACAATCATGTTTGTGCTTGGCAGAGGCTTCCTGGTGTCTTTCCAAGATTGGATTGATCTCACAGATTTTTCAAACTAACAGATACACACTAAGAATCCTTGAGAATACATTTTGTGGCCTTATTTTTCTTAGGTATTCTTCTTTTTCTGTCTTTTTTTAAGTGAAAGAGTGCTGTGTGTACCCAGACCTCCACCGTCTGTTGATTATGTATGTATTAATTAAATCAGATAATAAAATAAAATTTTTGTGGGAAAAAAATTGGATTGATCTCTGGAAACAGTTCATGGTTTTGGACCATGACTATGACTAGAGAAGCAGCGAAATTAAATTATACCTGCGAAATGGACACGAAGTGGCCCACTTCACATTGCCATTCCGCTACACAAAGTGCCCATTTAAAACCATTACTTTGCCACTTCATGTTGTAATTATGACTATTCATTGCTCACTCTGCCTTACTTCACTTTAAGGTGGAGTGGGAATTCGCAGGCAGCCCACACACACATCACATGGCTTACACAGTGTAGGTCACATGAGAACATATTCCAACCACAGCATCATTATCATCACCCGATATTTTTGCGTCACACTTTGAGTCATTGGATGGCAAAGGCATGACCGCAACAGTGCTGGAAGAAATGTGACAATGTGAGTTATCGTCAGGATCAGAATCATGTTCAACTACCATGGGGTTGTTGGGGAGTATGACATCAACTACACTGTCAGTCACAGCTTTAGACTCAACTATATTTCCTAAAACAGTTAACTGGTCAGAAGTGGAACTTAGGGGAGCAATACTCATGCCAGAAGCAACTGTACTTACTTCACCAGTGGGGACACCATCATCTCCTCCAACTATCAGTTAAGCAGAAGATTGCGCTGTAAAAAACATTGATGGAGAAATTCCTTTACTGACATCAGCTATACACTTTTGCGTACTACCATGCCCATGGACAATCTTGCCACTGGCAGCAGTGCCATGGACAGAAACAGCTTTGCTTGCACATCTCTTTGCAGGCATTTTTGGGGATCATCAAGAAAATTCTAAGCAAATTTAGATTTCTGAACTTTCAGTCTGGGCCGATGGATGGGAAGCCAAAAAAACAACAACTCTGGCTTGCAGATGAGATTTGGCACTAAACAGATGCAAATGCACAGACAAATTAAGATTGCACTGCACACTCAAGAGATGCAAAGGCGAAGGCACAACAACACCTTAAACAGTGCTCACAAGTCGCAAATCCAAATTTGGAAAAGAAAACCCTTTGCTGGTTGGGGGGGTGGCGGGGGCAGTGCCCTGCAGTAACAGTCCACTAGCAAGATACCACAAAGCAGTACAAAATATTGCAGGTGGTTAGTAGGTTCACCACGCTGCAATTACTATGTGACACAATAAAATGTGTCTGATTTGATGGCATGTATTGCACACACACTCACACACTACAGATAATGCGCAGCAAATTCAAAATTTCAGTAATATAACCAAGTATTTTAAACACACTGGAGTTATGCGCTGCACCACAAAAATGGCTCAAAAAGGCTTTTTGAACAGTTTTTAGAAGGTTTGAATCGTAGAGCTCTGACAGCAAGCAAACTGTCTCCAGCTACCACTAGACACACACTAGACTGAACTGAGGCTGTGCAGAACAACCTAGAGCCCATGTGACCTGCAATCCCGTGAATCACTGCAAAATTCGCCTTGGAGCTCACGAACAAGGCAAAGTGATGTGAAGTACATTGATTTCAATGTACTTCGCATTAAAATTGGTGTAGAATTGATTGGGGAAAGGCGGAGTAATGCAAAGTCATTGTTTCCAATGGACTTTGCATTCTTCATTATGATGCGAAGTACTCCGCTTCACGTTGCGGATTACTTTGCAGATTCTGCCTTAATTCGCTAATTGCTTAGCGTAGCGGAGTTTGGCCTCTTCACCCACCACTAGCTATGATATCATGCTCTGCAACATTGTTTTTTCCCACAGCCACTACTGTGAGTCAGAGATGAAAAGCACATGGCACTGGCCAGGAATTTGGAGTGATAGCTGATTGACTAAGTTCACCACGCATCCATATTGTGAGAGGTAGTCAAGTTCCAAGATACTCTGGTAATGATGTAGTATCATGAGGTCAAAACGATGTGTCACTACCATGGTAATTGTTACCTCTAGGCAGCGCTATTCTAAGGACTACTACCCCTGCCTGTATGGCAATACACAGGTTGAGGGGTCTAAGTTCTCTAATTAGGTGCCTCCACCTAGAGAAATGGTATTGGGGTTGCTTATCAGTTCTGTTATAGCCCTCTGGGAAGCTGTAACCCCCCCGCCAACTCTTCTAGTGGCCTACACTATAACATAGGTGTAAATTCACAATCGACAGACAGCAGTAATAATGTGCTCACGCTGTTTTCACTTACCACCAGGGCTGGACCTGCAGTGACTGCCCTGGAGACCCCGTAGAAAATAAGGTTAGCAAGGCAACAATACAATCTTATCACTGTAACCCAACTAATAATATGTACACTAGTCAGGTTAAACATGAAAAAAGACAATCAGGTTTATTTAGGAGAAATGAACAAGGTTGGGGCGCAAATCTAGCAGAATGATTAGCAATCTGATTTAAATCAGGATTATCTAGCGTGCACTTTAAGTCCCAGTTAGACAGTTCAGCAATCCTGGATACCCAGAATGTCATGCAGGCTAGCCTGAAGTGTTTGCACGGGGTGGCCAGCGTTGCAGCTGACGTTGGGGCCCTTAGGGGAAGAAAAGACAGTTAAACATGTGCACAACCCAATTATTTGTAATCCAAGTTGAATGGCTCAGTCATTGCAACAATCCAGTGAAAGAAACCAATTAGATGGTACAACAATGATTTTAGCTTTCATTGCAGGGAGCTACGCTAATTTATACTCATGGTACCAGGATCTGGCTGCACTGCAGGCGATATATAGATCTAGTGGTGATGATCAAGGGGCCAGGGAAGCTGGGCCGACACGACTCATCTCCAGGTTGTCGAAACCTGCTCAATGGTGTTGGGCTGGGGGCTGAATCCACAAGCCGGTCTTTCACAGAGATGATCTGTGGTGCAGGAGTAGTGGCCTAGACTGAGGTGGCAGTGCCCAGGCAGGATGAACAGTTCTGGAAAGGTATGTGAACTTCTGCTGATGAAGCCTCCAGCTGGTGTAACAGATTTGATTGTGGGGAACCAAATTGCAACCCATGAAACACATTCAGCACATTTATATCACTAACTTCTTTAAACAACAGTTTAGATCCAGTCTGGTTGCAAATTGACAGCTTTACTGTGCAAATCTTTCAGTCTGAGTCTGAGTCCCTCAACAAGCTGGGGCGATCACTTCGGGACCAAGTCTTTGGTCCAAATCGCAAGTTGCAATGACACTTCTTTTATTTTTCTGTCAAATTTCAAGGCTGGAAAATGGACAAGTCCAACTTCTGCAATAGGCAGTTCAAATGCAGGAGAATGTGGCAGGAAGGCCAACTAAGCCTCTTCCCGCCGATTCCCCTACGCTCCTTCTGGCAGCAGCTGCTCAAAAGCTTTAGCTGTTTACTCTTCCATGTCCAACTCTAACTGATCCACTGCTGCAGGCAGTTCTGGAGATTCCCCTTGTAATCCAAAAGGTTTGGTTGGCTGAGGGAACTGTCAGTCATAGTAAGGTCTCCCCCTCCAGGTCCATTTAGGTGACAACTAGATAAAACTACAAGACTACAGAATTTCCTTGCCACAAGACCCCTGGGGACAGGCTTCATCTTCAGTCCCCAGTGGTTCTATTAGTCCAGTTACTAGAACCAGGACCTAATATGGTGGCTGTCATCCAAATATCTGAGCTGCAATAAAAGCAGGTTAGACAAACTTCTAGATCTTTACTATAACAGCAGATGAGCAGTAAACAATCACAGTTCCTATAAGAGCTCCATCTGCGCAAATAGTGACTGCAGAATGGGTATACAATAAGACATGCCGGGGTGTGTAAATATGCTTTCATAATTGCATGGCTTGAGGGTGTTGTTCGGCATGAGGTGCTTGCGCCAAGTGACGTTAAACACCCGAGAGCTAAGTGCAATTATGAAATCATATTTACACATCCCTGAAGTGTCTTATGGCACTTATAACACTGAGAAAAAAAAACGAGTCATTCTGGTCAACAAACAACTTGAAAACAAATCATTTAGAGCTGAAAAGAAGCAGAAGTCATCATTTATGATTAAATAGTCCCTGCAAACAGAGCTCAACGGAGCCACTACAAGTAGGTAGGGACTTACTGAAGAGTACAACCTAGCCCTTACACTTTGCAACAGAGGCAATAAAAGTTGAAGACAACATCACTAGTGAAAGTACAGTTCTGCACAGCTGTGCTGCTCTTCAGATGATGGATTTCGTTGTCAGGCGTGATCTTGGCTATTTCTGCAGTGGTGCTCACAGCGGGGAGGGTTTGTTAAGCTGATGACTGGAGCTGCTAACTGTGAATAGACAAAGTATTCAGTCATTTCCTACATTTTCTTTCCAGCTTTAACAGATACTGTCAGGTTTGGAAGCAGAGTGCAGTGTATGGATTTTCTGCTGTTGCTTGTGCTTAGGCTTTTGGCTATGAAAGAAGCACCGGAGTGTAATTATGCTTTCATAATTATACTCCTGTACTTCTCTCACAGCCAATCAAATTGCTCATTTTTTTTTCACTGTGTTATAAAGCAAAATAATTCACTGCCTGGCTGGTCGCAAACCCTAAATCACTTGAACCCAGCCCGGACTCATTTCTAAACACAAATTAGGTACTCTCTTAAAGAGAGAGGTGCAGAAGCTCAGTATGGCACTCTCACACAGATAGACCTACTTAAGATAGGACACCAGCCTGACAGTGGGTATTAAGGCATAAAGTGGTCGTGTTGAAGATTGCTTCAGCATGCATAAACTCGTCCTGAACTACAGCAAGACCAAAGTCATGACCTTCTTTAATCCATGGAGCAGGCACAAATCTCTGTCCCTCAACATCAAGAACCCTGCTGGGAACCCACTCGAACATGTCCTGGAGTTCAAGTACCTTGGTATCACCCTGGACAGTACCCTCTCCTACACTCGGCATATTGACACTGTTGCCAAGGCCGCCAACATACGGACTGGTCTGTTGCACAAGCACTGCTTGACTGCAAATGCCCTTAGACTGGCCATCCACAGCTCTGTCACCTCTATCATTGAATAGAGTCTGGCCATCTATAGCTCCACTTTTACTACTGCCCTCTGCAGGATCTCAGTCTCACTTAACAAAGCCTGCAGGCTTTTAACAGGCGCTGCGCGACATACACACACCTGTGACCTCTACGCACAGGCTCGATGGCTACCACTCCTCAGCAGAATACAATACCAGACCTGCCTGCTAGCCAAAAAGGTTCTCCTTGGTCTCATGCCTCCAGGTCTTGGTAAGCCCCTCACTGCCTTCAGTGGTAATCAGTATACACGTAGTGCCCAATCCCAAACCTTCCAGGTTCCTAGATGTCGTACCTCCATGGGTCAGCAGTCCTTCACCTACATTGCTCCACATTGGTTCAATACCCACAACAAAGAAGCACTTTCCTCTGAAACAGTTGGACCCTTTAAATGGAATCTCTGACTTTACCTCAGTTCTACCACTCAATGTGACTGCTTCTTCTAATGGACTGCTCCAACCACTACCTAATTGCTCAAGACCTGTGACCCGCTTCTGACCTGTGCATTATTCTTTCTGGCTCCTGCTTTTCTACGTGACCCATTTCCTTCTCCCTCCTTCCACCCCTCCCCCTTCCCCCTCCACCTCTTCAAACCTCATTACCATTTTCCCTGTACTAGACCCTCCTCCTCTCCCTCCCTATGACAATGGCCCCTCAGCCTGCCTACTTCTTTCTGTCCCACTCCTACACAGTCTCACGCTTATAGTCCATTTGTTTCTTAATTTCCTTACTCTGTTACATCATCTAACTGCCTATTTAGGTTGCTCTCTAGTAATGTATTTTATTTCTAAACTGTGTTACAACCACAAAACAATGTCAACCATGTATGTGTTATGCAAGCAATAATACCCAACAGGGTGGGCAGTATTGGGCTACACCGGACCACCCAAGGGCATAATGAGGCCTGACGCCACAGGTGGAGGGTCTTATACCCCTGGGCAGTCTGGTATTGCCCAATACCAACCACCCTGGAGGGTATTATTGTGCTTAGAAAATGGCAAACTGTGGCATTTAAATGAGATTTAAAAAAAAAAATAAAAATACATTTTGAAAATATATAGTAACAATGAGTTGTATGTCTCTTTGTTGTAAAGTAGTCCCTTTATTTCTGCTGTTGTATCTCCTGCTGCACCCCCCATCAGAGAGCCATTCCACTGAATGTATCCCACCCCGTGAACAGCAGCTGAGAAAGCCCACCGATTTGTTGTTGTGCTTAAACATGAGCAGCTTGTCAGCACTATCCCATGTTGTAAAAATATAGGAACCCGGCCCCTGGGAGAAGAGAGCTGTGCACCACGAAAAGGAGACTGAGGGTTTGTAAATCTGAATTGCAGCACAATCCTGTCTCTGTCTTGTGTCAGTGATTGCTGACTTCCCCTGCTGTTATACGTTCTCTGCCCCCCCCTTAAAACTTGCCAGTCAGTAGAGCCTGCCCTCCGGTCCCAGTTTTGATATAGCGATGATCAGCAGGTGACAGAGGATTTGGCTGTGTTTCTCCTGCTTCCTTCTGTCCTGGAAATGCTACATTGTCCTGCAGCAAGCTCTGGTCCAATTTGCAGCAGGTCGCTGAGAAGCCACACCAGCCCGTCTTCTGAAGGCTGGAGATAGACCCTGAAAGTGAAGTGTGGCAACCGCACAGTGCACTCATGGCAGGCTTACTTGTTTTGTGTGTGCCTTTCTGAACGTGGTTCCTGTTGAAAGTCACACCCTGGCAGTCCTCTCACATCTAACTACAACTATCAGCATTCGCCATTAATCAACAGCAGGGGATTCCTTCAGGGGGGGATGCCACACTCTGGCCTTTTGAAACAGGCAATGGACACACTTTAATGGACACACACTTTATCTGCAGGACAGCTGTGCCACAGTGGTTAAACAAATCTCTCGGCAGCAGGGTTATGTAGTACTTACGAACATACGAAATTTGCCAGCAGATAAAGGCCTAGCGGTCTATCAAGTCTGCTTGAATGTGCAGCAAGCACCCCTTATTCTGCAGCTGCCCTCCTTCCACCCTTCCCTTCATTAACCCTCCCTTGTCCTGTCCCATCCTCGTTTGAAGCAGTCCACTGTTCTACTGCATACCACTTCAGCAGGTAATGCATTCCCACCTAGCCACCACCCAGTCTGTAAAAAAGTGTCTCCTCATCTCCCTCCTGAACCTTCCTCGCTCCAGTCTCATATCATGGCCCCTGGTGGCCCTCCCCTCCCTTAGTTTGAACAGCCCCTCTGTTCCCATCTTGTTTATTCCTTTCATGTATTTAAAGGTTTCAGTCATGTCACCCCTGTCTCTCCTCTCCTCCAGTGAGTACATGTTCAACTCCTTCAACCTCCTCTCGTATGATAAGTCCCCCAGCCCCTTGATCATCTTAGTTGCTCTGTGCTGCACCTCAGTAACCAATGTCCCTCTTCGAATCACAGGGCGCCAGTACTGCAGTACTCCAGGTGTGTCTAACTAATGACCTATACAGTGGCAGAATCACCTCTTTCTTCCTCGAGGATATACCCCTTGCAATACAACCCAGCATTTTGTTGGCCTTTGCAGCTGCCTTCCTACACTGTGCCGAGTTGTTCATTGACCCTGTAATGAGCACCCCCAGATCCTTCTCCTCCTCCTCTGTCTGGGCTAGCTGCACTCCCCCTAGCTGGTAACTTCTCCTTGGGTTCTTCATCCCAAAATGCAGCACCTTGCACTTTTTGGCATTAAAGCCCAGTTGCCAGGTGTCTGACCAGGTTTCAAGCTTTGCCAGATCATCCTGCAATCCCTGCCATCCCCCTAGGTCATCCACCACCGCGCCTACCTTGGTATCATCAGCAAACAGACTGATCTTGCTCTTGATGTCCCATGATATGCCTGCAATGAATATCCCAAACGACACTGGTCCCAACACTGAGCCCTGTGGAACACCACTCGTCACTGCCCTTGGGTGTGAGAGCTCCTCACCAACCACCACCCTCTGTTGCCTTCCCTGCAGCCAGTTTCCTACCCATCTCACCAGCTTTGCACCCGCCCCTGTGCCTACTAACTTCCTTCCCAGCCTTCCATGTGGCACTGAGTCAAATGCCTTACTGAAGTCCAGATACAGGACATCCACTGCATGGCCCCTGTCCAGTTTCCTAGTTACCCAGTCATAGAACTCGACCAGATTGGTTTGGCAGGATCTGCCACGTATGAAGCCATGGTGTCTGCTGTCCTGTAGTCCTTTGACCTCTAGGAGGGCCACCAGCCTCTCCTTCAGGATAGTCTCCATTAGCTTACCCACGATGGATGTGAGGCTCACTGGTCTGTAGTTTCCCGGTTCATCCTTGGGGCCACTCTTGTGGAGAGGCACCACAAGAGCCATCCTCCAGTCCTGAAGTACATACCCCGAATGTAGTGAGGCATTAAATAGGTCTGCCAAAGGTCCTGCAAGGACCTCTGCCAGCTCATTCAGTACCCTGGGGTGGATGCCATCTGGGCCTGGCGCCTTGTCCACTCTCAGTGCCTTCAAACCCTCTTGAACTCTGCTCTCCATGATTTCCCCATCTATCACCACTTCCCCCCTGCTTCTGCCATTTCTCCCACCTTGGGTGTCACCCCCCCCTGTTCTCTTTAGTAAATACTGAGCAGAAGTACTCATTTAGTGCTTCTGTCTTATCGCACCCTGCTTTCACCCACCCACCCCTCCTTCCTAATCCTTACTATGTAGTCCTTACAGCTCCTTTTCTCCCTGATGTACTTAAAGAAGTCTTTCTCCCCCTTCTTAATGCCTTACTCACTTACTACTGACAATGGGAGAAAAGCTGAGGAGCAGTGGTGGCAGGCGGCAGCCAAGGAAGAGAGAGACTGCTAGCTCTGGTGCTGCTACTATGTGTGAGAGGAGCAGTCATTTCTTCATTTTCCATACCGCAGATGGACATTCATCTGTGGTATGGAAAACGAAGAAAGTACCACTGGTCTTATACATAGTGAGAGATAGCGTAGTCAACTCTCTCTCTCTCTCAGCTGATTTAGTTGTGACTGTTCATTTTGTTGAATTTCTGCCTTATGTGTGTTGGGGAGGGGGCAGTAGCTCTCACTAAGTGAGAGAAAAAGATGGCGGGGATTTGAAATTTCACTGGGTACTTTCAGCCAATGAGAAAGCAGGCTGGGCACCAATACACAAGGGTACATGGTGAAGTGGCACTTGGACTGGCTCTTGTTTTAAGCTGGGCATCAACTGAAAAATAAATGCCCAGCTTGGAGCCAGTCTCAGCCAATCAGGTTTCAGAATTAATTCAGGCCATTTTCTAAGCTTGTACACTATTGCCAACCTTTGTATGTATGTTCTCCCCCGTCCTTTGACATGGAACCTTTGTAAATGAGCAGCTCCTGCTCAAAGGTACTTGTAATCCTAAAGTTTAATAAATAAATAAATAAGGAGCCCAGGAAGATGTGATTGTAAACCCCAGTTTGTGTGTGTGTGTGTGGGGGGGGGTTACACACAGATGACAACTGGTATTGGTCTAGACTGGTATGCTGCAATCTCACTCTCCTCAAAAGTCTGAGCAGAAGTGGATCTTCCCGGTGACCATTGTGATAGCTGTGGGTCATCCTGATGCATCATAGAAACTGTGGCACCCATGTCTAGATGTAGTTCAAGCTGGTGGTCCTCAACCACTGCTTCCACACAAGGACATCTGGAGTCATTGGTTACCAAAGTAGTGATGATATGAACCAGGGCCTGACACTGTCGGTCTGATTCGTTTTGCTTCTGATTGCCTGAGGGGTCTATATCTTGAAGCATCTGCAATACTTTGGAGTAGGGAGATTTGCTAGGCCCACTCTCCTCAGGTGTCTTGTGTGTCAGAAGGGTGGATGGAATCGCAGTCATGTGTCTCATCATTAGGGTTGTTGCTAATGACTGGACCTTAGCCATGAACTCCTGGGGACGGTTCTTCTCAGTCATCTCCTTGTATGAAGGGCTAGACTGCTGTCTTTGTCCATTGTTTCCCTTCTGATTCTGTTGATTCAGCCTCGGACGATACTTTTGTGTGTTCTTGTTGGACCCCTCCCTTGCTGGTGGGAAGGCTTGTCCTGTTGAGAATCCTTAGTGTTCCTTTCCACCACATATTAGGTGGATGACTCGGTGCTCGGCTGCACCACGGCCACTTTGCTCTTTGATCCTGAGGTCAGGTTCCGCATGAAGATTTGGACTGCCCATTTTACCCTTTCCAGGACAGTACAGAAGCAATCTTTCTTGAAGAATATCACTGCTTCCACCTTCTCATGGAGGCCTGGTTTCATGTTTTGTAAAAACTGGCTTTTACTCAATTGAGTCTTGGTCGGCCTGTTCGTCAGCCAGCATCTTGTCTGTTTGATAGGCCAGTCACAGGTGGTTATCATATTGGGCCAGTGGATCCTTGGTGTACTGGTTGGTTGGGTGGGCTAGCATTACACCAACCTGATTGGGGTTGTGTGCTGCCAGGAGATTGGCTGTGACAGTGTCAAATTCCGCACTGTTATCTGTGTGTATTGCTTTGGGCAGTTTGGCCCACAGAGTCAGGTTGACAGTCTGTCTCAGGATCTGAATTCTGTGCTTGGCTGGAAGGCTTAGCATTTCACAGCGACTCTTCACTTTTCCAAATGACAACTCAAATTGCCACTGGTGACCATACAACCTACTTTATCTGCGATGGGCTGGATGGCTTGAGTGGACTGCAGAGCGTTCGGGGTTAGCCCTGAATTCTCCATCATGGTCTTAACTATTGCTTGGCCATGCCCTGAAGGAGGGAACCATTTCTCCACCTCCTCCTTCTTCAGCATGACACTCATGGCCTGCTGGATCACTGTGGATTGCACCTCAGAAACTTGGCTTTAGCGATTGCTTGTTCGATCGTGATTGTTACCTCTCCCTTGTCTTGCATACTCAAGATGGCAGCCAGTGGAGGTCGAGGCCTCCTTCCACTGGTGTCCCAAGGACAGCCATCTTGGATCTCTCCTTCACTGCTGTTATCATCTTCCGATGACGCTGGACCGATAGGTGAATTGCTGGTGTAACTTTGTCATCTTGGCTCTATAATTTGACTGATTTACCCCACCTTTCTACTGTTCCTTACTCACATGCTCTTGCAAAACTCTGTATATGGTGCTCACTTTGCGATTTTCTCTGATCTCCTTATCCAGCGCTTCCTGAAATCTCCCCAACCCCGCATACAACTCCTCATTCCCACTCCGCAATGCATCATTCATACCAGTCAGCAAATCATTCTTTTGTAATGCATGCTTTTTATCCTGCTGCAGCCTCTCACATTCCTCTCTTAACTTTTCATTTTTTTTATTTTTATTTTTTATACTTGTTAGCAAAATGAACAAATTCCCCATTTTCACAAGCGACAAGTACATATAACAATAAAAACATTTAAACATACATATTATAAATACAGGACATATGTACAAGACAGATATCATAATACCATACTACATTAACAATTACAGTTACAATCAGAACATGTGTTCAACCATTAAATAAGATTGTTCTTAAAGTTACATAGAGTAACAACATCAGTAACAGCAGATGGAAGACCATTAAACAATGTAATTGACCTAAATATAACTGGCATCTGACCATTATTTTTTTTTATAGAAAGGGACTCTAAAGAAACCTCTCATTTGGAACCTTGTCTCAAAAGGGGATTGATATGTGGCTGTGGGAAACAATATCTAGAATTGCCTGTGGGAATAAATCCTGTGATCCTTTAAACACAAAACTCCCAATTTTATTTTTATTCTGTCTGTGAGTGAAGGACAACTGGCTTCTTTTAACAGTAAACAAATGATAGGTTCAGCTTGGAAGACCCATCATGAATCGCAGAACTCTGTGATATGTTGTCTGTAATTTGTTAATTGTTTTAACACTAGTTCCTGAATGAATTCACAACCTCTCTTTCCCTATCTTGTACAATACAATGCAATGCACTCTGAGCCTCATTTTGGAGCTTCTGGATTTCTTGTTCCGACTCTCTCCACTGCTTGCCCATCTCTTGGGACTTGGAGCCCAGTTCCTTTTTCAGAGCCAGGACCTCTTCTATTTCAACTGGCTGTAGAGCAGTAAACAAGGCAGCAACCATTAAACCCTTCTGGTCATAATTTTTAGCCATAGGTCTGATCTCTGAATACAGTGTGCACATATATTGTATTGGATGATCATGCGATTTTGCGTCCAGTGCGAAATCACCCAGCCTCCATGGGAGGCTAGGACATTTGAGATGTCTAATTTTAGCTGTATGCTGATGGCCATTTTGGGAGGTTCGTTCCTACCTGCACTGGCTGGGAGCACAATGTGTATCAATCCACCATGCATGCTACAGATCGGCAGTTATATGGTTGGGGTGCAGAGTCCCACAGACCAATACCACATTTGAACAAGAGGGTGTAGTCTTGGACACCTTCGTGATCCTGTCCTGTTCTTCATGCGGAGAGCTGAGTGATCATCTGTAAAAGCTGAACAGGTGGGCGTAGGCTCAAGCACCTTTGTGCTTCCCGTGCCCATTTTTCTGAACACCTCTTTGGCTAATGGTTTGGTTCAATCAGGTCGCAGTCGCCAATTTGTTGCTGGTTTGGCAAGGTTCTGACCTGATGGCAAGACAAAACTCTGAAGCAGGTGTTGCAGAATACAAAGTTTATCCCCCAGCATGTATAAACAAAACAGCTTACCATAAGATGGAAGTCCAGAAACCTCCAAACACCCAGGTGATCATGCAAGAGAACTCTTAGTACAAAGCAGTTACATAAAGTTATATTCTGCAGATAAGAAAGTCCATTACCTGGGCAACGGCTCATCTGCCTAGGAACAAAGTATTATCATTGGTCAATTTGGTGGGCAGCTAACACCCACAACTGTTAGAGTTTGCACATACACATAGATTAGCAATTGTACTGACTAGTACTACTTTAGGGTAACTATAGAGCAATTCAGTGATTATGCTGATAATTGCATTGTAGCTAATTTTATTAGGTGGCACACTGAAACCACAAATATAATATTGCACAGCATGTCATTAGCAAGCATTAATGAATACTGATTTCTCTTCCATTGCAAGATGGTTGGTCCACATGAGGGATTACAGGTTAGGCAGGACTACAGTGCACTGGAAGTGTTACTGACTAGTTCAGATGGAGTTCAGAAGCCACCTTAGGTTGGAATTGCCTGTTTCTAAGAACTACATTATCCCTGGGTAACATTATGTACTTTTGTCTCCACAAAAGGCTTGCAATTCACTTACCCTCCTAACAGGCCATAGCAATCAGGAATGTGGTGTTCCATATGACATACTTCAAGTTGGCAGTGTCCTTAGGCTCAGATGGAGTCTCCATAAGATGGGCATAGCAGACAATGAAATCCTGTGATGGAATTTTGTCCTTTACCAGTGGGCGCAGATGACTAAAAGCCTAGCCTTTAAAGAACCTTTTGAACACGGGTCGTAACACCAGTGACTTTCCCTTGCCTACTGATATGTAGGTTGACACTGCTGCTAAGTGCACCTTTACTGCTGAAGGCTTTAGGCCTAGATACTGTAGGTGCACCAGGTATTTTAGGACTATAGGCAACCGTGCCCCCACTTGGATTATTCTTCTGGTGGTAAACCAGTAAGAAAATCTGTTCCATTTAGAGGAATATGCTTTCCTTGTTGCTGGTTTCCTTGAAATCCTAAACACTTCCAGAACTTCCTCTGAGAGGTTCACACCAGAGTATTCTAACTCTTCAAGAACCATGCCCTCAGGCGTAATGTCCTTGGGTTTGGGAATGTCATGCTGCCCTGGGATGCAGTCATCAGATTCTAACTTATTGGCAAGTTCATTGGACTCTTGCTGGACAGTGCCAGAAGCATTGAAGACCAGGTCTGTCTGGCCCTCACTGGGGCTATTAGGGACATTGTTGCAGGTTCTCTCCTGAGCTTCAGGAGGACTTTCTGTATGAATGAGAATGGTGGGAAGACATACAGGGGCCTCCTTGCCCAGTCCAGTATCTGGGCATCCTCTGGAACACTCCCTCTGAGTGGTGGCCTGCAACAAAACTGTGGGAGCTGATTGCTCTCCCAAGAGATGAACATGTCTTTTTTGGGAGTGCTCCACCTTCTAAAAACTGTTGCCAGAACCTACTGGCTTAAGGCCCATTCATTATTTCCCTGTCTGATTCTACTAGATGTAGCACCCCCCGAATTTGGGGGCTTACCTTAAGTGTCTTTCTGAGCTCCAGTAATGCCCACTGCCAGGTTGCCATCCTGCATAAGTAGTAAATCCATGGTTGTTTGATCCTGTTGATTTTAGTGAGTGTCATGATATGCCTCTGTGCCTGTCCCTTTAAGACACTATCTAATACATGTATAGCAAATAGTCTGGGCTGGGTCTGAATGCTTCAAGGCTTGCAAACAGCCAGACGCTGCTTTAATTTGCTCCACTCTACTGTTGATAGTAAAGCAGAGGGGGTCTTAACTACTACTGTAGTTATTTACTTCTAGTTTGCTGTTATATTTAAACTACAGTGCTTTGTTTGACCTGTCTTCTTTCAGCTTTGTTGTCTAAATGGGAGTCACCATGTTTGGTCCGAGACTTCCAGCATTTGGACCAATAGGACTTGGGGGGGACCTCAAAGGGCCCTTAGCTCAAGTGCCTTGTGGGAAGGAAAAACTGTAGTTCCTGTAGTTTTTCAGATTGGCACCTAAACTGAACTAGTGGGAGCTTCCAAACTGTGATTGACTGCCCCCCCCCCAGCCAACTAGAGCTCATGAACTGAAGGAATGCCGAACCTGTCAGAGAACAGTGAGTGAGTTGGGGTTACAGCATGGAGAGTGAGCAGCTTGAGCCATTGAGAAGCTGCTCCAACGAAGTAGCCGAGGAGCGTCAACGGGGAGAGGCCCGACTTGCATTCCTGACATAATTCTTCTGCTTGGGACCGCCTGATTGCAGTAATCAGAATTTCTGAAGAGGAACGCTTACTTGCAGCAGAAAACTCCAAGATATTTGAAAGTGCAGCTTGATTTTTTTTTTTACAGACGAGAAGATCCTATGGTTGGGTCGCACGCCAGCTGCGGAACGCATGACAGCTTAACCATAGTAGTGCTCCACCTTGGCAGCAGGAATCTGAGAAAATATATGTTTAAAGTCACTGACAGCATGTGAAATCGATAAAAAAAACAAATCTGAAATATCTTTAGTACAATCATATGAAAATGGGACTTAAATTGGACATCGGGAATCTTTTTTCTACGAGTTTCTGCGTTTTTTAACTATCACAATGACTATAGAACAGGCAGACTCAGGGAGAAGCAATTCAGCAAATGAGCCCTCTGACAGCCTGGACAGTCCAAACAAAAATGAAATGGCACAGATTGAAGACATGTTGCAGGCTATAGTAATAAATCAAGATGTCATCAAAGCTGAACTAGGCAGTCTAAAGGTAACAGTTAACACCATTAATAAAAATATTGAGACCTTCAACCACAGGCTCAATGAAGTAGAGGACAGAGTTGCTTTGGTAGAGGAAACAATGACCAAGTTAGACAGTTATACAGAATTGTACCATACACAGCTTACTAAAATTTGGCAGACAATAGATGATTTAGAAAATAGAGGGCATCGCAACAACCTACGATTTGTGGGCATATCAAAAGGACTGGAAGGACACAGTATGACATGTTTTTTACAGAACTTTATCCCTGAGATACTGCAATGCAGGTGGGAGGTTGGCACTGGAAATTGAAAGGGCTCATAGATCACTTGCCCTTAAACCAAAGCAAGATGCACCTATAAGTCCCATAACAGCCTATTTTCTAAGATATACTGTCAAGGAGGAGATTGTAAGACTTATAGCCAGAGGGGAAAAATGGTCATGTGGAATGGCAATGGAATTTATATTTTTCAGGACTATTCTGCTGAGGTACTGGCAGGGACGAAAACCTTTTCTGAGATTAGGGGAGTGTTATAACAGTTGGGAGTTCCCTACAGGATTAAATATCCTGTTGCATTGCTAAGCAGTGTAAATGGTGGATCTCACACGTTTAAAGACACTTTTGCAGCATGGGACTTCATTAATAACAGGCTGAGAAAATACACAGACAATGGACATCACTTTGAAAATGTTGAACATTCCAATAAAGAGCTGTCACGTTCAGTCTCCATGGCAGCTGGATCAGAATGCAGAGCACCAGAAAGTTCAGAGCAAATCTTTTGGAGCTGGCACAGAAGAAATATTGGCATAACATCAATAGAAGGTGTAAGGGATTTACTAAGGAGCATCATGAGGAGAGACATAAGGGTCCCATGCTCATCGCTAGGAGATCTCAAGGGAAGAAATCAAACCCTGTGAATAAATCCCAGGAAGTTCTTTTTTCTCTGCAGGCTGACAATAAAGACTTCTTTTCTTGGGGGAGATGGATGAGGAGCCAATCCGAGTGGAGGACACTCTGGACCTATTGCAAGCTGACCCTTTGGTCCACTCAGAAGATCAGTCCCCACACAACATGTTTCAGCAGGGGGTTTATCCATATCTGCAAAGGCTGGGTGAATTTTACTCAGATATCTCACTTGGCTTTTTTCTCCACTTGGTTCTGCTTTGTGAAAAGGGGAAGCAAAGGAGCTCTTTGTGCTGGCAGGTAAGCCATTCAGACTATTTGTCAAACTGAAGGGTGTTATGCAAACATGCAGCAGCCTTTTCCTACATCGTAGTGGACGCTGGTCATAAGGATTATCATTTAGACTTGCTATAAATCCTTACGCTGGATTATCGATCACAAGAGCCATGAGTTAGGATGGCTGCTAAACTTTACATTTAACTAGAGCTTGATTTTACACACTTGCAGCTAATCTCCTTTGTGTTTAAATCTAACCTGTTTAGAGCTGAAGCAGGACGTGGAATATTTGTTCTGAAATGTTTCACTGTGATGTTTTGGGGGAATGCCATGCACTTTTATGTTCTTTTTATGTTTCTATACAGACTCATAGATCTTAGCCTTGGGTATTGCACACTATGCTGAGCAAGTCTAATGTACCACAGTAAGACATATGTTCTTGTTTCCTGTCTAACACAGTGTACTGATACCTACTGACTCCATCTATTCTAAGCTAAGCTTTGTAGATTTACTTGTTTAGATCCCATCTATCACTTGACCCCCCTCCAGGATTGTATGTGTCCTATTATATATTTATTTTACCCCTCCATCCTTTTTAACTGATGGCAAACTGCTATGCTCTAGGCCTGGTGACAATATGTTATGGTAGAATCTGACCTAACTTTGCATAGCCTTGTACAAGTAAGAACAGATAGGAGCAGTAAGGGTGTTATTTAAATATATTTGAGCCTAATTTGCATCTGCTTGCAAAATAATCACAAAGGGTAATGTGCAAGGCTAATCACCTTTTAATTATTTCCTTTGCTACTCATTGTTCTGTGCATGTAGATATGACTCTTAAAGTATATGTTGAATTTGGAATACAAAAAAGAGATGTAGTATAACCACCCCCCTCTACTTTGCACAGTAAGCTACCCCTTGGTACCCTTGACTGGGCACACAAACTACTTTGGACAGCTGGCACCATCCCTAGCTTTGGGAATGTATACCAGGTTCATTATTTCTAGAGGTCAGAAAGACATGGGGGTGTAGAAAAGCAAATACAAATTGTGATCAATAAACCCCAGTCCTGAGGAGAGAACATTTTGCTAGGGCTATGCTAGATCTATACTTCTGGATGGGAACCCAGTAATTCCACACAGGAAGCAGTAACATGAATGTTCAAAAATCAGGTTGGAGTTCTAGAGTGTGAATTTATTCCAAAGATGGTCTCTAAAGCAAGGGTGGACCCCCAAGGTTTGCACATTTTGTCACAAAGCAATGGCAAAACAACAGAAAACTATCTGACAGAAACTCTACATATCCCATATGTCACAGGACCTTTAATTCTCTTCAGTGGCAATGGCCTTAACTGAACACACATTTCTTCTAGTGGCACTGACCACAACACATCACACCTTTCTCATATGGCATAGAACTTTAAAACTTCGGCAAGTGGCAACTGGCCACAGCTGATCCATTTCTCCTAATGGCAATGGCCACAATCGTGTCCACAAGGGCTCATATTTAGCACAACCCACTCAAGGGGGTAAACTTTCTGTTCAGGCATTGTCCACCATGTCCTGAATAAACAGGTGCCCTTTCGGAACCTGTAGTGCCAAACTGGTCACTCCAGATGGAGGCTGCCTACCTTTTGCTTTCACTTCCATACTCAACCATTCTTTTAGAGTTATACCTCAAAACTACTTTGTAAAAACATTTCAGAAAAGATGCATCTTAGAATGGCTATCACATCCAGCATTAGGGAAAAGCACTACTTGAGGGGTGTAGAAAATTAAAGTAATGAACAATGTGTATATGTCAGCCTCTGGATCCCACAATTTGCAGCTGACTTTAAACTTGAGCAAAGTCTCTACTTAGAACAAAACTAGTGTATCTTGTCCCTCTGTCAGAGAAATACCCAAGTATAGATATTTTCCCCAGGAAGCACAAAGTCAGATTACTCACTGCTGAAAACAGAATGGGCAGCTTCAAAGTCCTGGTTCAAATAGGGGATTGCCCCTTGGATCCATTTTTTAGCAGTCCTTTTCATCTCTTCGAGGACGAAAATTAGCTCCTGCTGTAGACAATGGTTTCCACCACTTCTCTTGGTAGGCAGATGTCTTTCAGGGCTAGGGTGAGAAAATAGGCTCTCCTGTCAGAGCCCACTGCAGCTGTCACTCCTCCAGCTATTCACTACAGACTCCCAACTCAAAACATACTCACCCAAGATTCTAAAACTCCCCACTCACAGCCAGCTGCTGTGGCTTATGCTGTTGCGAGAGTTCTAAAAGACATCATCTCTTTCATCTCAGCTGAGACCAAGTAAACAGAGAGTGAGTAGGTGAAAACCCCATATAACCAATTATTCACCAGCTGCCTTCCCTACCTAGCACCAACACTGATGGGATTCTAGTAACCCCGAGGGACTGGATGGTTACAGTAGCATAAAAAACAAGCATTTGTCAATGCCGAATGTTGATTGTGTTGGTCCTTTGAGCTAGCTCACTGCCCCTCTATCACTCACTCATTCTGTTTCTCCCAGTGCTGCAGGCTGCTGTTTTGCACTGGGCCCCTACCTGCATTGTTACCCTTTTCTGTCCACAAAGAAATCTGCAGCTGTCCCGACAAAGCTCCGTTGAGCTCACTCACTCACTCTCCCTCTCTCACTCGCTTGTTCCATTTCTGCTGACGCTGCATGCTGCCCTTTTGTACTGGGCTCCTGCCTGCATTGACGCCTTCTTCTGCCCACAAAGAAATCTGCAGCAGTCATGATAGAGCTCCATTGAGCTAGCTCACTCCCCCTCTCTCACTCACTCATTCTGTTTCTTCTGCCGCTGCAGCTTGCCATTTTGTACTGGGCCCCTGAGTGCATCGCTGCCTTTTTCTGCCCACAAAGAAATCCGCAGCAGTCCCAACAGAGATCCATTGAGCTCACTCACTCCCCCTTGCTCATTCACTCATTCTGTGTCTCCTGCTTCTGCAGACTGCCCTGTTGTACTGGGTTCCTGCCTGCATTGGTGGCTTTTTCTGCCCACAAAGAAATCTACAGTAGTCCTGACATAGCTCTGTTGAGCTCGCTCACTCCCCCTCTCTCACTCACTCATTCTGTTTTTGCCAGTGCTGCAGGCTGGCCTTTTGTACTGGGCTCTTGCCTGCATTTTCCACCTTTTTCTGCCCACAAAGAAATCCACAGCAATCACAGTAGAGCTCCATTGAGCTCACCCACTCCCCCTCTCTCACTCACTCATTCTATTTCTGCCACCACTCCAGGCTGCCCTTTTTGTACTGGGCTCCTGCCTGTGTTTCCCCCTTCTTCTGCCCACAAAGAAATCTGCAGCAGCAATGATAGAGCTCTGTTGAGCTTGCTCACTCCTCTTCTCTCACTTGGTCAATCTGTTTCTCCCAGTGCTGCAGGCTGCTCTTTTGTATTAGGCCCCTGCATGCATTGCTGCCTTTTTCTGCCCACAAAGAAATTTGCAGCAGTCCCAACACAGCTCCGCTGAGCTCACTTACTCTCTCCCCCTCTGTCACTCGCTGATTCTGTTTCTGCCGGTGCTGAGGCTGGCCTTTTGCACTCGGTTCCTGCCTGCATTGCTGCCTTATCCTGCCCACAAAGAAATCCACTGCAATCATGATAGAGCTCCGTTGAGCTTGCTCATGCTCCCTCTCTTACTCGCTCGTTGTGTTTCTCTCGGTGCAGCAGGCTGCCCTTTTGTACTGGGCTCCTGCCTACATTGGCACCTTTTTCTGCCCACAAAGAAATTCACAGCAGTCCCAAAAGAGCTCCATTGAGCTCACTCACTCCCCCGCCCTCACACACTCATTCTGTGTCTCCCGCTGCTGCAGGATGCCCTTTTGTACTGGGCTCCTGCCTGCATTGGTGGCTTTTTCTGCCCACAAAGAAATCTACAGCAGTCCTGACACAGCTCTGTTGAGCTCGCTCACTCCCCCTCTCTCACTCACTCATTCTGTTTTTGCCAATGCTGCAGGCTAGCCTTTTGTACTGGGCTCTTGCCTACATTTTCCGCCTTTTTCTGCCCACAAAGAAATCCACAGCAGTGACAGTAGAGCTCCATTGAGTTCGCTCACTCCCCCTCTCTCACTCGCTCATTCCATTTCTGCAGCTCCCAGGCTGCTCTTTTTGTACTGGGCGCTCTGTCTGTGTTGCCTCCTCTTCTGCTACAAAGAAACCTGCAGCACCATGATAGAGCTCGCTGAGCTGCTCCACCCACTTCTCCTCACTTGGTCAATCTGTTTTTCCCAGTGCTGCAGGCTGCCCTTTTGTACTGGTCCCCTGCATGCATTGCTGCCTTTTTCTGCCCACAAAGAAATCTGCAGCAGTCCCAACACAGTTCTGTTGAGCTCACTCACTCCCCCTCTCTCACTCACTGATTCCGTTTCTGCCGGTGCTGAGACTGGCCTTTTGCACTGGGTTCCTGCCTGCGTTGCCGCCTTTTCCTGCCCACAGCGAAATCCACTGCAGTCATGATAGAGCTCCGTTGAGCTCGCTCATACTCCCTCTCTTACTCACTTGTTGTGTTTCTCCCAGTGCTGCAGGCTGCCCTTTTGTATTGGGCTCCAGCCTGCATTGGCACCTTTTTCTGCCCACAAAGAAATCCGCAGCAGTCCCAACAGAGCTCCATTGAGCTCACTCACTCCCCCGCCTTCACTCATTCATTCTGTGTCTCCACTGCTGGGATGCCTTTTGTACTGGGCTCAGCCTGCATTGGTGGCTTTTCTGCCCATAAAGAAATCTGCAGCGCAGTCTGACACAGTTCGCGTTTACTCACTACTCCCCCTCCTCACTTGCTCATTCGCTTGCCAGCTGGTGGCTGGCTTTTTTGTACTGGGCTCCTGCCTGCATTGCCACCTTTTACTCCCCACAAAGAAATCTGCTGCAGTCATGATAGAGCTCCGTCGAGGTCACTCACTCCCCCGTCTCACTCGCTCATGCTGTTTCTCCTGGTGCTGCAGGCTGCCCTTTTGTACTGGGCTGCTGCCTCTTTTGGTGCATTTTTCTGCCCACAAAGAAATCTGCAGCAATCCCGACGGAGCTCAGTTGAGCTCGGTCACTCCTCCCCCACTCTGTCAATCCTAATCTGTCCCAAACACTGATTTCCAACAGCAACTGCGGTATTCTGCACTGGAAGCGCAAAAACACAGTTTGGCCAGGATATGAAAAATGACAGCTGTGCTGTACATAAGGAGGTGTGGAAAAATGCCAGTGCTGAAAATGTGTCGTGAAAATATTACTAATTTGCGAAGTTACAAGGGTGCATGGAAACTGCACAATGCTCACTCATAACAGTCATTTTATGGAGTTTCATCACAAAATTTTCAATATAGGCATTTTAGGACCTCTGCTCATGAACAGTGTCAGTGTGATTATCTTAAAGTGTCCCAAACACTGATTTCCCACAGCGACCGAGCTATTGTGCGCCGGAAGAGCGAAAACACATTTAGCCAGGATGTGAAAATTACCACTGCACTGTTCATAAGGAGGTATGGAAAAATGACAATGTTGAAAATCTAGAGTGAAAATATTGCAACATCGCGAAGGTACGAGCATGCGTGGAAACTGCGCAATGCACGCTCGTAACACACTCATTTTATGGACTTTCATCACCAATTTTTCAAAATAGGCATTTTAGGACCTATGCTAATGAACATTGTCACTGTCATTTTCATAATATGTCCCAAACATGGATTTCCTACAGCGACCACGCGATTCTGCTCCGGAACTGCAAAAACACATTTTGGCCAGGATGTGAAAAATGACAGCTGTACTGTTCACAAGGAGGTGCAGAACAATGACAATGTTGAAATTCTGGAGTGAAAATATTATAAATTTGTGAACTTATGAGCGTGCGTCCAAACTGCACAACGCACGCTTGTAAAACAGTCATTTTTTTAGATTTTTTCCACCAAATTTGCAATGTAAGTTCTTTGAGAGCCCACCTCATGAACACTGGCACTGTTGTTTTGTTAATCAGCCCCGAAAGGTGATTCTGTGCAGTGACTACGAAATCACCTTTCACGGGCCAATTAACACCATGACAGTGCCAGACCTCATGAGGAGGGGTCCCAAAACCCCCATGTTGAAAGTTTGGTGCCAAAATTCCAAAAAATGCCTGAGACATGCATCAAAGTTGAAGAAAACCCTATTTATTCAATTATACAGCTTACCGACATTTCCTCGGTTTGTGGTTGGCTTTGAAGAGTGCAGACGTGTTCCCGGTCCACCAAAGATCATTGCACCAGACTCCAGAGGTAAGTATGGGGTGAGGGGGGTGTGGGAGGCAGGGTGCATGCTTGAGGTTGGCCGCGGGTTGTTGGAGGGGCAGGGGAGACCACGAGGGACTGTTTGTTTTGACACGGTGTAAAAAAAAACATTGTGGGACTGTTTTTAACAGGGGCATGTGGCACGCTGGGGTGGGCTCCCAGCATGTCCACGGACTCTTTTTTTGGGGTAGGCAGTTGTAGTCGATGGGGGATTGGGCACACCCATCAGCACACAACAAAGGGGGGGTTACATTATGCCAACAGGGATTGGGCACCCCCATCAGTACACAACAAAAGCGGGTGATGACATTATGCCAATGAGGATTGGGCACCCCCGTCAGCACACAACAAAAGTGGTGAGGCGTTACATAATGCCGATGGGGAGTGGGCTCCCTCATTGGCAACATCACTCCGGCACTGAAGCCGACCGGGATTGGGGCCCCCGTTGGCAAACAAACATGGTGGGGGGCACATGCTGCCGAGGGGGATTGGGTGCTTAATATTGTTTGTGAACACGGTGGCAAGCCGCCACCATGTTCACAAACAATATCACTGTTACAAGGTTCGGCTCAGAAATGACGGGTCACTCCCTCATTGCAGTGGAATGGCTTACGTTGCAATGACGAGGTGGACCCTGATTGCAGCGATTGAAACCTTACAAGGTTGTGGCATGCTGGCTGAACTAGTGTCAGCAGCAGCATGCCATGGCATTGGGAAAAGCAGGCCAAGCCTTTAAAGGCTGTGGGGGCATTGGCCACAACAGTGCCATGCCTACACAACCTGCTTCTGGCAACCTGCCTTAATATGTTTCTTGCGCATGCATGCAATCAACATAAAAAGAGGTGGGGGAAAACCCATTTCATTTTTTCATTCTTCATTCCTTCTTTGCCTAATCCCTTGGCGTTTATCTAATCTTACTAAGTTTGTCCAATCTTGTCTTTTTCCTGTGTCTTTAATACTTGTACAACTCTGACGCCAATTAACACTAGTTCACAAGACAGATACTGCAGCTTTAATGGGTAGCTATAGTATGGTTGGGCTGCTTCACATACGGTATAATGCCAACAGGATTTTTAGATAACCAGTGGCCATTCATAATCTATTATCAGCTCCTTATGGTTTAGTTAGTTGTTAATATGTTCATTGTTATTGCTGCCGGGGTGGTGGTTATGTATAATATTCTTTACTATATGGTGAACTGTAAGGTGCCTGACGAGGGTATGGAGACCAAAGCCACTGGGATTTCCGCAGCATGTGGCTCTCATAATTCTAAAGAGACAGTCGTTTTAGAATGTTTACAATTTAATTTTTCTTACGGCTATACTTACTTCAGCCTTTTAATTTTGTTTATTCTTCTGTCTCAATATGCACAGGTATGGATCGTAATGGACCTAATATTTGGTCCTGGTTTCATTTACATTTGTCTGAGATTTTATGTAACAGTTTATGGTTTACTCTTAATAGATGTTACTCTGTTTAGAATTACAAGTGTTGTGCAGTTCACCTACAGTGACAGTAGCTCTATTATTAACCTTCAGGAAATCCTTTCAATTATTTTGTTTATTTATTTTTTGTTCACCAGGTAAGTGCACTAGACAAATCCTACCTATTTTCAGGCACGACCGGGAGATACAGATGAATGGCAACTGACCTTGAACTAGATTAAGTTGTTGGTGGTATTTTTAGTGAATGAGGGAAATTTGACCAGGACACCAGGAAATTCCTCTACTCTTTCTCGATAAGTGCCGTGGGATCTTTAACATCCACCTGAACTACCACCAATCCAGGCAGGTCGGACCTCGGTTTAACGTCTCATCTGAAAGACAGCACCTAAGAAGTGCAGCACCCCTCTCATGCTGCACTACAGTGTCAGTACTGGGATATTAACCCAAGTGCCAGATGTGGGAACAGAAGCCACAGCCCTCTGATCTCCTGGCCTCAGAGGCGAATATGCTACCTACTGAGCCACTGACACTTTTGATTATTTTATTGCATGCATTATGGTTACCTTCTTTGAAAACGCTCAGGTTAAGCAGACACAGCTGGGCCTACTAGCTCGATTTTACAGTTGCAAACATAATTCAATAGAATTTAATGTGACAATCAGGTATAATGAATAATTTTATGAGCAATGCTAATTTTGTCTCTTGGAATGTTGAGGGACTAGGCTCTACTATCAAAAGAAAAAAGGGTACTTACATCACTTAATAGACTTGAGGCAGATGTGGCCCTAATACAGGAAACACATCTCCTCCCTGATGAAGCTAATAAACTTAAAAGATCTTGGGTGTGGGGAGATTTTGCATAATTATGTTAGGAAAAGAAATAAAGGGGTGGCTATAGTAATTAATATTTTTTTGTTTTAGGGAGTCTGTCACAAAACAGACTCAGCAGGTAGGTGGCAGATATTGGGGGGACACTAGAAGGCACAGATATCACCCGTTGTAATATTTATGCACCTACTAGTGACTATAGCTCCTTTTTCATTGATATTGTTGATGAGCTTGGTAAAACTAAAAGTGCAAACATTCTTTTAGGAGGGAACTTTAATTTGATCTTAGACTATTTGACTAATAGAAGTAATCCCGGATCCTGGGAAATCAACAGAAAGTTTAGGATAATTATACAGGATAGGATGAGAGAGTTAGGACTTTCAGACGCATAGAGGGTGCTGTACCCCGATAGAAATGACTATTCATTCTATTCCAATAGACATAATCCATATACCAGGTTAGACATGTGGCCAATCTCAAACAAATTGGTTAATAATCTAGTCAAGACAAATATTGGTATAATATTGGTCTTGGACCATGCCCCAGTATCTGACATGCTTAACCTGGATCATAATACAGCTCGAACCTTTCATTGGAGGTTCAATTGTTCACTCCTAAATGACTCGGAGTTCGGACCATGGGTAAGTGAGGAGACTAAGCAGTTTTTTTCCATTAATGATAATGAAGAGACTACATTTGTCACAGTATGGGAAGCATATAAGGCTTTCATCAGAGGAAGAATTCTGAGTTTTACCTCACACAGAAAAAAAGAAAGGGCCACATTTCTGTTAGAGAAGGAAATGGAATTACAGGACTAAGAGAGGATTCACAAACAAACAAAGGGCCAAAAGAACACAATACTTAGGGAGGTAATTCTGTTACATTATGAAATAAATAAAATTCACACCGAAAAAGCTGAGTGTGCTTTGTTTTGTACACAGCAGAATTATTGGGAATTTGGTGAAAAAGCTAGCAGATTACTTTCTTATAGACTTAAACAAATGCAGAATATAAATTTTATACAGGGCATGCAGGATAGTTCTACTTGCACATACACCAGTAACAAAGGCATAATAGAATATTTTTAGATTTTTATAAGTCCTTGTATACAAGCAAGCATAGAGCGGGCCCAGATGATATTTAATTATTTTTATCAAAAGCAAAACTCTCCCTAATCTCAGAAACACATGAAAAGAATTGGCTCTACGATGCCGGTTCAACATCAATTTTGTCGACCCGTATCACAGCGATGGAATTTATGTCGACCGTAAGTTGTGGTCAACATAAATTCTGTTGGACTCCCAGTCTGTTTTTCTATTGGGGAGCTTTGCCCCGAACCCCCCATACAGGAGACTCTACCCCCACACCCCCATTCTAATTATAATCAGCTCAGACTTGGAGTTGATTCAAGAAGGGGGTGCAGGTCTGGGAGACAGTATGCTCATGTCTCTGGCACACCAATACAGCAATCTGTTGATGAACTGTCGATTTTGTTGGCAATGATGTAGGTCGCTATATTGGTGTCGCTATCGGGGGGTATATCAAAAGAATCTTGGTAGGCCTACCACATCTGAAGAAATAAGAACAGCCATCAAAGACTTTGGAAAAGTTAAAACACTAGGGTCGGATGGCTTGCCTGCTAAAATATATTCCTTGTTACAGGAAGACTTAACATCAGCGCTGCAGAAGGTCTTTGCAGATATGAAGAAGGGTGGAATTAAGCCCCTAACCATGTCTGAAGCCATAATCACAGTTCTGCTAAAAAAGGTAAAGATCTGTTAGATCCTGCCAGTTATTGCCCAGTTCACTACTGAATGCAGATTATAAAATTTAGGCAAAAGTCTTGGCTAATACATAGCAACACACCCTAATCCAATATATTCAGAGAGATCAGGTGGGCTTTATCAAAGGCTGTACAGGCTTTGAAAATGTAAGGAGAGTTCTATCTACAATCTGTCCTGTATCTCATTCCTATGGTAACTAGATCTTACTATCCTTGGATGCACATAAAGCATTCAACTCCATAGAGTGGCATTACCTGCATAAGGTGTTAAAGGCCTATGACTTTGGAGCCCAAGTCATCTCTAGAATCTCCCTTCTGTATCAAACCCCGACTGCTATGGTCTACGCAAACAAATTTCTTTTCCCAAAGTTTGCTTTAGGTTGGGGCACTAGGCATGGTTGTCTGCTTTCACCTTTTTTATTTATTTTATCCTTAGAGCCCTTGCTGTCACACATTAGGCTAAATTAACTAATAGCAGGTGTCAGATTCCTGAAAATGGAGCAAACTGTGATTGTTTATGTGGATGACATGTTACTATCGCTTTCTAACCCTCATAAATCTTTAGGTCCTACCATGCACCTATTAGATAATTTTAAGGTTCTTTTGGGCCTGGAAATAAATTGGTCCAAATCAGAAGTTCTTCCCCTGAATGGAATTCTGAGCAACTTAGACAACTCTGTAGAAACTATAAGCTAAAATGGGGAAGAGATCATATCACATATCTGGGCATTATTGTACCACACAAGCTAGAACATTTACTAGCTGACAACATGAAACCCCTGTTGGAACACATACAGATCAGTTTGGATAAATGAGGGAACTTAACCTCTCACCATGGGGCAAGGTTAACTCTATAAAATGTTATACCTCCTACAAAACATACTCATGAAAACAGATAACATGATTAGAGGTTTTGTTTGGGAAGGGAAGAAAGCCAGAATGAGTGTAGGCAAACTTAAAAAAAACACTGGCAAGATGGAGATATGGGTTTGCCAGATTTTAGATGATATCAGCAGGCTTTTTTGCTTAACCAAATGTGTCAGTGGTTTCCAGCTAATGGGGAGTTGCCCTTATGGGCTCAATATGAAGCTGATTTGGTAAAACCCTATTCTTTATACCACATTGCATCAGGTCTAAACCCTCCAAATATAGCATCACACCCTTACTTGAGGAATTCATCCAAACCCTTTATATGGCTAAATAAGATTATTCACTTGCAACTGTTTCCTAAGGGATTCCCTTATGGAATAATGCATTAGTCACACTTGGAGGAAGGTTCTATTTAATAAAACTTGGGAGGTGTTTAGAAGTAAACTTTTAAGAGATATGATTAACCCATCAGATGGGATTCTCAGGTCCTTTTCTGATCTAAGAACATTGTATAGGCTGCCTTACATAGAATTTCATGCCTTTTGCAACTGAGATCTGCATTACAGAATGTGTTGGACACTAAGTATAGATCACAACCTTCTACAGACGTTACAAACATATTTACTATATTGAGAAGTAAAGGAGGCACTGGTAAGTAACACCAAGAAAATATGAGTAAGAAGAATGGGATACTCTCTTTCTAAATCCACTTGGGACCTGCTATGGCATAATTCATACAAAACTAGTAAAGACATGCAGGGTTGCTTAATCCAATTTAAAATCTTACATGATTGATATTACACCCCAGTTAAAGTACACAAATTGGGACTAGCAGCTGAAGATAAATGCTGGAGGTGTGGTAGGTCACAGGCAGATCCTGTACAATGTTATGGAGTTGTCCAATAAATCAAACCCACCAGGATAATTATTTGGACTGTCCGTAAACAATTACTAGGCCTGAATGTACCCTTTGAGCTGGACATTTTTATTTTAGGTAACACAAGTAATCTGTGTTTGGGTATATCTAAAAAGAAATGTCTCCTATTAGCACTGTGGGTAAATTTGGAGACCGGCAATGGCACCACAATCCGCACAGAGGTTGTATACAGACCCCCTTCTCAGGGGGAGGAAATGGACAAGGAAATGATAGAAAGAATACTTAGAATGGCAGAAAAAGGGGAGATATTGCTGATGGGTGATCTGAATATGCCAGATGTTAACTGGAGTGCAGTTGCAGCAACCACTTTGAAGAGTGGGTTATTCTAGATGCCTACAGGGGCACTGCCTTAGACAACTAGTATTGGAGCCCACCGAGAGGGAGCAATCTAGACCTGGTTCTCTCAAATGGAGATGAAGAGAGGATCACAGATGTAGAAGTGGGTAGCCATCTGGGAACTAACGACCATCGAACAGTATGGTTCATGATAAACACATTAATAGAGTCAAGCCATATAAAGGCAAAAGTACTGGACTTTAGGAGGGCTGACTTTGCCAAAAATGGGTGAGTGCCTAAGGAATGCCCTAGAAAATGGGCAGGAAGGAGGGGTGGAAGAACAATGGGGAATAATAAAATCTGCCATCACAGAGGTAACAAGCCTTTGTGTGAAGCAAATAAACAAAATGAAATGATGTAAGAAACCACTATGGTTCTCAAAGGAAGTGGCAGTGAAGGTTCAAGAGAAAAAGAAAGCATTCAGGAAGTACAAGGAATCACAGAAGGAGCATGACAGAGAACTGTATCAGTTAAAGCAAAAGGAAGCTGGGAAGGCAGTCAGAACAGCAAAGACCCAAACTGAGGAAAAGATAGCCTACTCAGTTAAGAAGGGGGATAAAATATTTTCTAGGTACATCAGGGAGCGAAGGAAGACCAAGGGAGGGTTAGTGAGGCTTAATAAAGAGGAGGGAGGGAGGGTGGGCAGAGAGTGACTGTGAAAAGGCAGAGATACTAAACAAATATTTTTGCTCAGTATTTACAAAGGAAGCGGGAGGTACCTAAAACAAACAGTTGAAACACTCTGGATACAGAAGTTGATACCAGCCCATTTACAGAAGAAAGGGTTCTGAAAGAACTCTTAAAACTGAAGGTGGACAAAGCAATGGGGCCTGATGGGATTCATCCCAGAATTCTAAAAGAACTAAGGGTAGAACTAGTGACACCACTGACTACCCTCTTTAACAAATCATGGGAGGATGGGGTGGTACCCGAGGACTGGAGAAGGGCAGATGTGATTCCCCTTCACAAAAGTGGGAGCAAGCAGAAGCAAAAAACTACAGACCTGTTAGTTTAACCTCAGTGGTAGGGAAAATGATGGAATCACTTCTGAAGGAAAGAATTGTTGAGTATCTAGAGGCCAGAGGGGCTCAGGAACCAAGGCAGCATGGATTCATAGCGGGAAGGTCATGCCAGACAAATCTGATAGATTTCTTTGACTGGGTGACCAAAGTAGTAGATCAGGGAGAGGCTGTGGGACACGGCCTACCTAGACTTTAGCAAGGCATTTGACACAGTCCCACACAAAAGATTAATATACAAGTTAGCCAGCCTGGGAGTGGGTCCCAAGATGACAGCCTGGGTAAAGAATTGGCTGGAGAATAGGACACAGACAGTAATAGTAAATGGAGTCCTCTCTGAAGAAAGGGGGGTTACTAGTGGGGTACCACAGGGTTCAGTATTAGGACTGGTGCTCTTCAATGTCTTTATAATCGACATTGCAGAGAGACTGGAAGCAAAAGTATGTCCCTTTGCAGATGACACAAAGATCTGCAACAGAGTTGATGCACAAGGTGGGGTGGAAAGGAGGAGAAGGGATTTGGCAAGGTTAGAGGAATGGTCAAATGTATGGCAGCTTAGATTAATGCTAAGAAGTGCAAGGTAATGCACCTGGGACACAAAAACCCAGGGGAAGAGTACACAATGGGGGGTGAGACACTAACAACAACAAAAATTGAAAGGGTCCTGGGGGTAGTCATATCAGATGACCTAAAGGTGGGCAAGCAATGTGAGAGGGCAGCAAGGAGGGCTGGGGGGATACTGGGATGCATAGGGAGAGGCATCACCAGCAGAAAACAAGAAGTTATTATCCCTCTGTACAGACAGTTGGTGAGACCCCATCTGGAGTACTGCGTGCGGTTCTGGAGACCCAATCTCCGCAAAGACATAGACAGGATGGAGGCTGTCCAGAGGAGGGCAACTAAAATGGTGCAGGGTCTGCACCGGAAGACATATGAAGAGAGACTTGAGGAGCTAAATATGTATAGCCTGGAGGAAAGGAGGGAGAGGGGGACATGATAGAAACTTTCAAGTACCTCAAGGGAATCAACAAAGTCCAAGAGGGTAGCATCTTTCAAAAAAAGAGGTGCGCAAGAACAAGGGGGCACAATTTGAAGATAGAAGAGGGGTGGCTCAGAAGTAATTTAAGGAAGTATTTTTTCACAGAGAGGGTTGTGGATGCATGGAACGGCCTTCCAGAGAAGGTTGTGGAGTCAAAAACAGTGGAGGAATTCAAGCATGCATGGGACAGTCATAAGGCCATTCTAGGGGGTGGGGTAGGAAGAAGTAGGCTGCTGGTTAACTAGGATCTGTAGCTTATCCAGTAGGTAGGAAAATGGGCAGATTGGGTGGGCCAAGCAGTCCTTATCTGCCATCAAAATCTATGTTTCTATGTAGCTGCATTAGGCTTCAAGCATCTTATTTTGAGCCGCTGGAAAGATAAATCTCCAGCTATAGTAGTATAGAGGAATGGGCCAAACATTTGATCAATTGGGTCCTGAATGAAAGGATGAGTCACCTAAACAATAGAACATTAGAAAAATATGAAAACACCTGTGCCCCCTTTTTGGAATGAATGGAGTGTTAGTAATCATCTAGGGAAGGTATTAATGATGAGTAGAGTTATTGTTGTAGGTAAGGTGAATTGTAACACTGTATTATAATTAAATGATGATTTAGAGTAGGTGGAAAATTAATAACCTGTAATCCAAGTAAATCTACATATTTGTTATTTAAAGCCACGTTTAAGTTAATTTCAAATATAGTATTTTGTTATATGTAATCAAACAGCTTAATCATTGCATGCTCTTTTTTTTGGAAAATATATAAAAATTGTTTGAAAAAAAAAAAAGAGAAGCTCCTGTGAAACGATTAGCCCAAGACAGTTAGAGAGACTGCTTTATGGAATTAGGAGGTTTGCACAATGAAGCTACTGTAGTAGCAACCAGCCTAATTACTGAATTGAGAGTTGGAGAAGTTAATGCTGTTCCTGTTAAATGTGTTGAATGTTTACTGTGGTTTGTGGCCTGTTTTGCCGTGACTGAACTGTGTTGCTAGCTGGAGGCTTTTACCAGCAAACAAATGGAACTTTGCCAGAAGTGTTTATTCAGCCTTGGGCCTTTGCCATTCTCAGCCCAAACCAGCCATTCCTGCACCAGAGACTGTCTGTGGTGAAAGACCGGCTTTGGGGACCCAGTCCCTGCACAGAGACAATTTGCAGGTTGAGGCCACCTTCAAGGAAAGATCATGAAGTGGAGGCCAGTCGTGATGTCCTGGCTTCCCATGTGTATCAGCTTCTAGTACCAGGTCTTCATTTCACCAAGTCATAATCTGCAATTGACTGGCACAGTGAGTAAATCCAGGGAAGCTTCCTGTAACAGACAGCTTAATCTTCTTATGGTATTGTCTAAATGTGCTTTGCTAATAGTTAATAATTTCCATAGACTGGGACAAACTGCTGTGGATATAAATAATTTAATTTGCCTTGCTTCATCTAATAATCATTTTCTTCAAGGGTCCCAATCACAGCTGTAACTCTAGGCAACGTTTCTGTCCAGCCAGCATAGCATCTGAGTACCCAGTAGCTCAGGGACTGTCTGTCAAAGGGACTAAATTAATGGTGTTTATCAGTCTGGTTTACCAAATAATAATCACTTGCTTAATTTTGCTCCTCCTCCTTGTTCATGTCCCCTTAATAAAAATGAGTTGTTGTTTCACATTTTAATTGGCTTATGAGCATATTATTATTGTACTTAAAGAGACAGACTTGAAATTGAATTTGCTAAAAAATGCATGCTGTATTGCTAAACTGATTTTTACAGGGGGTTGCAGGGCATGCACCAGGACCAGAGACCCTGCTGGTAAGAAGGACAACTGTGGGCATATTATTAATATTATACGCAGACTGTTTATTGAATGCTGTTGAGGGTCACTGTCTATAGCTGGGTAACTGGTCACTGGGTGGGCTTGTGGGTGGTTATAGCTTCCCAGAGGGCTGTACCAGGTTAGGTAGATACCCCCACTATTGGAGGCACCAAAGTATTTTGTTTGTTGAGGGTAGGAAAACCCCGGTACTTGCCAGTTTCAAACACATGCCCCTCAACCTTTTGTTAGGAAGACAGGCAGGGGCAGTAACCCTAGGGATAGTGCCACCTAGGTGTTACATTTATTTTGGAGAGATATCTGTATATCACCACTGTTTAATCTCGAGTCCCAAATAACTGTATCATCTGTGCAGATTATGCTGTTTTCAGTTCTAAGGCTCTTGTCCCTCCCTCCCTGCTTGTTTATGTAGCACATTACTGTGGTGTTGTCTCTTCTGATTTGGACAGACTAACCTTGCGGCTGAAAGGAGAATGACTACATTGCTAGCAGCACTGTCATGAGCTCCAGGAGGCTGATGTGCTCCAGTGGCTCCTTGGGGCTCCACGTGCACTCACTGGGAGGTTCTGTAGGTGGGCACCCCACTCCAGGGGTGAGACATCTGTAGTGAGAATACTTGCTGGGGATTGCTGAAGGAAGAGAATGCCCACTCTGAGGTTACTTACTTCTTTCCACCACTCTAATGAGTTTACCAGTGTTTTTGCCACTGACACTAGCTTTGAGAGTGGGTCCTATCTTCAAGATCAGTTGTCTTAAATAAGACTGGATGTTTCTCATTTGGAACTTGGCCCATGGAACTACAGCTGTGGATGTGGCCATGTATCCCAATAATTGCAGGAAATCCTTTGCAGGTCTTGGGTGATCTGCTATGAATGGCACAGCTGCTGCTCTCAAAGCTACAAGTCTGGCCTGCGGGAGGGAAGATTTTCCCCTGCTGCACTAATTTTGATCAGCTCTGCTCCTATGAAGTCCAGTACTTGAATGGGTTCCACTTGGGACTTCTGCAGATTTGTTAAGAATCCCAGATTCTTCAATGTGCTTTTTACAGTATGCAGTAAGCACCTTGTCACTTGCTCTGTTTTTCCTGAGCTGAGCCAGTCGTTCAGGTAGGGGGAAAACCACCACACATTGCATTCTCAGGTGTGCTGCCTCCACTGCCAAGCACTTTGTGAATACCCTTGATTCTGAGGTGAGGCCGAAGGGGGGAGCTGTGAACTGGTATTGGCAGTTCTCTAGCTTAAACCTGAGATATTTTCTGTGTGATGGCCTGACTGAGATATGAAAAACAGCATCTTTCAGATCTAGAGATATCCACTGGTGAATTGACCGCAAATATAGAATCGCTGTTCTCAGAGTGACCATCTTGAATTTCTATTTTTTATATGCTTGTACAGATATCTGAGATCTCAAATGAGTCGCTACTCACAATTTTCCTGTGGATCAGAAAGTACCTTGAGAACTGACCCTTGCCCCACTGAGAGACAAGGATCATAATTAATGCTTTTGCTAGCTGCAATTTCTTTACTTTCAGTTCCAGTAGAATTCTTTCTGTGGGAGAATGATCTGTAAAGTATTTGTGTTTCTGCAGTTTGGGAAGTTTTTTTGACCTGCAGAGACAAACCCTGGCACACTACCTCTAGATCCCACTTGTCTGTGGTAATGTTTACTTATTCCTGGAAGCAGTGAGCCAACCTTCCCCCCACTTACAATAATTGGACAACCTGGACAGAATTATCTGGGGTTTTACTTTGGCTGGGGCTTGGATGCTGGTGCTGCCGCAGCAGTACGCTTTGTGCCCCTTCTGCCCCTGCCCCTGTAGTAGCCTCTTTGTGCTAGTACTCATAAGCGGCATATGGGGTACAGGCTCTTGGGAAGTATCCGCAGCCTCTGCCTCCTTCAGGCTTTATAGTATTGTTACTCTTGTAAGTTGTTTTGTATTCATCCACCATTTTCATGTCTGCCTCTGTTCTGTCCCCAAAAGTGAGTTCCACTCAAAGGAGAAATCCTTAGCTTTGTTCTGTATGTCCTGGTCCAGGAAAATCTTCTTGAGGATACTGCAAGGGCTAAAACCCTAGCATCAGTGTCATTAGTGTCCACAGCAGTGGAAAAATGATATTTGGTGGCATCTAGGGCTGATCTTGCTGTGGCAGTGCAGTCCTGTATCAGCTCATCATCTGCTTTATCGTTAGTGCCAGAATTGTGTTCCATAGTACATTGTGGTAATGTGCTGCTTGTAATGAATAAGCTGCCTGACTGATGAGCAGGAAAGCTGAGGTATACCTTTCTGGCCGTAGAGACTGATTTATTTGAGTCCGATTCAGGGGCATGTGAAGACAGGGAGACATTACTCTCCCACAAGAAGCAGCCTGGACTATACCACTACACCTTGATGGTCAAACGGTAGAATGAAGTGCATGGGACAGACACAAGGCTGCCCTGAGGTAGTGACAAAAGACATGAAACATTAGCTGACAGGCTTAAGCAGCCTGGATTTTTGTGCTGAGAGTTTAGAGCACCAGATGGTCTATAAGTAAGCAATAAGACATGATGGGGTGTGAATTAGACATTTCTAATGCATGGCCAGGGATGTAGTGAGGCACGAGGCCACAGACTGAGTGCCTTCAGCCACTGACCGTGTGCTAGAAATGTCTAATGCATATCCCCGGAGTATCTTATAGCACTTATAAAATGGGGCACTGTATTCTACAAGTATTAAAAAAAAATGTACATGGTTGAATACCATAATACTAAAATCTTTTCTGTATTTTGCAGTAAAATAGTTCCTCTGCCTGTAGTATTGCAATAATTTTTTTTGAGTTTGTGACTTTTGTCCTGATATGGCTTTCTGTAGCTGGCTTTGTGTTTCTTAAGTTGCCATAGTTTCTATGCCCCCTCCAATGGTTTTACTAGCTGTTGTGCTGCCAGAACATTTCAAGGAAATGAAAAGTATTTTTGCCTGGTACATTTTATGTGGAAATGTGTAGCAGTTTATGAAGTGAAGACAAATGCTAGTTTATTTAACACATTGCTTTCACAGTTCTCTGAAGTAAAATATGTATTTTAGTCACATGCGTTTTGTTTGCACACATCATGCTTCTCCATTGACTGCTGTATTTCTAAATTCTTTATGAAAAAAAAAAACATGCCATGATTGTGTGTGAAACTGCAGGGGATTCAGAGATTTTTTTTGTTCCCTCAGCCGCTCCAATTTTATCTGCCTGTTGCTGGTTTGGGAGTTGGATCTATGGTGCTGAACTGGCAAGCTGGCAGTGTGATTTCAAACTTTCTCCCCTTACTGATAATGTATTGCTGTCCACCATGTGGTTCCCTGCAATAATGTGTCATTAGAACCCCTAACAAGGATACCGTGGTGCATATGCATCTCCGTTCTCAGTCAGCACTGCCATAACCACAACATAATTCTTTCATTTCCCCATCCTCAAAGCTGCAATGACTATAGTGGAGCCACAGTCGTCAATGTCCTAAATGTGAGTAAAACATACTTTGTAAGAACGAAATACATGGGCAGAACATTGCGTTTTTATTCAGGAAGCCTTATGTCATGTGAACAAGGCTGGGGGGGGTGCTGCGGCTTCTGGCTTAAAAGTTCTTTTAGTAATTTGTAAAGAGAATTGCCGACTGAGAACTCACATTCTATTTGCCCAAGGATTTAATTCCTGTCCTATGTCCTGGATGAAAACAATTGTTTTTAGTGATGCATTAGACACCTCTAATGCATGGCTAATGACCAATTAGAATGTAGAATGTTCCCTTCCAATTTTAAAATAAATTGTTATACTGAAAAACAATTTCGGTGAGTGGGTCCTTTTTTTCCATTCTTGGTTTTTAGTAAAAAAAAAACAAAACTATCCTGTAATTACAGTGCAATTATTACAATCGCTTGCGCGCATGCGCAAGGAACGTCTTGGGAGAATGGGACACTTTGGAGGTGTGCCCCTCCTCTGCAATCCCCTGCTCCATTGAGCAGGAATGGCAGTCCTGCACCAATCGGATGCGGTGCTGTGTATGACAGTGGTGGTCTTCTCTTCAAAGAAAGCCACCGCTGTCATACACAGCACCACGTCATGCCGCCCCCCCCCAAATCTTTGCTGCCATGCTGGGAGCCCACCCCAGCATGGCAAACATCCCGTGTCATCTGCCAACGGGGGTGCCCAATCCCCCGTCTGCTCCATGGCCCCCCTGCCATCTTCTGTCATGCTGGGAGCCCACCCCAATGTGGCAAACGTCCCGCATCGTCAACTGTAGGGAAAAAACCCCAGTAAATGAAAAATGGTCCCACGCAGTCTCCCCCCCTCCCACAACCCACACCCACCCACTGCGCACTCCTGCCTCCCCACACCCCTCATCCCATACTTACCTCCAGAGCTCAGCACTGACGATCATCGCTGGACCGGGAACACGCCTGCACTCTTCAAAGCCGACTCACCTAACTGAGGAAATACCGTAAGCTGTATAATGGGCTAGATAGGGTTTTTCAACTTTATTGCATATTCAGGCATTTTTTGAATTTTTGCACCAAATTTTCAACATGGGTTTTTGGGACCCTTCTCATGAATGATGTCACTGTCATGGCGTTATTCTGTCCCCTGAAGGGTGATTTCGCAGTCACTGCATGAAATCACCTTCGGCCCGAATAACACCATGGACAGTGACATCATTCATGAGAAGGGGTCCCAAAACCCTACTGCTGAAAATTTGCGCAAAATTCAAAATGACTGTTTTAATGAAAGCGTTATGCAGTTCCTACGCACACTGCACGCTTATGACTTTAAATATTTTCTCTTATTTTCAACATTGCCATTTTACCACACCTCCTTATGAGCAGTACAGCTGTCATTTTTCACATCCTGCCCAAAATGTGTTTCCGCCCATGTAGCGCACAATGGCGCAGTCGGTGTGCGAAATCAATGTATGGGACACATTAAGAAAATCACAGTGACACCGTTCAGAGCAGAGGTCTTAAAATGGCTATGTTGAAAATTTGGTGAAAAAATTCCTTAAAATGACTGTTTTACAAGCATGCGTTGCGCAGCTCCTACGCAAGCTCGTAAGTTCGCTAATTTTCAATATTTGCACTCCAATGACTTCCAAATACCTAAACAGCACATAGAAGCAAGCAACATTCAGCATTGACAAATGCTTGTACTTCTTTGTCACTGATTTTTTTAAGCCATGTCCAAGTGCCAAATACCACTGCAAATACCTGCAAGCGAACGTTCGGCATTGACAAATGCTTGTTATATATAAAACAGTATAAATAAAATGCAAAATGCCCCTTACATGGGGTCAGGGCATAGTAACATTGAATTAAAGTGACTAATGGATTTGTCAAAAGGCAGTTGCTGGGGGGTGGAACCAATGGCTGACAGGAGCAGACATCTCTGAATGGAGCTCTGCTTTGAACCGCTCCATTTGCTATTAGGGTGTCAGCATGGCTCAGTTGGTAGCACATCTGCCTCTGGACCAGAAGGTCGTGGGTTCTTGTCCCACACTGGGATTGAACTTGCACCTAAAAATCATTGGCATCTGAGTGCAGTATTGGAGGGTGCTGGGGTGTGCTGTCCTTTGGATGAGATGTTAAACTGAGGTCCCTTCTGCCCATCCTGGTGGGTGTCCAGGTGGAAGTAAAAGAACCCAGGGCACTCTTTGCAAAGAGCAGGGAATATTCCCGGTGTCCTGTCCAACATTCCCCTTCCCATAAACCGGTTCATGCAATTATCCAGGCTGTGTGTGGGTGATGATGTGTGATATGGCTGCCACCACACATTCAGTCATTTCACTACCAGTCCAGCATTGCTTTTAAAGTGCTTTGGGATACTGTGTATGAAAAGTGCTATATAAATGCTGATTCTTCTTCTTCTAAATTGCATTGAAAATGAAAATTTTGAGACAAAGCCTTACAGCGATGTAGTTTAAAACTTGTTGCTTACTATATTGAAGTTTGGGGGAAATCAGACCTTGCAATCACCCCAGTGCTGAACAGGGGAAAGGCAAAGGGCAAAAAGTTATGGGAGGTAGTATAGCACGTGGTTTAAGGCTCTGAGCTGCAAATCTGGTGACATCTAACAGACCAGACCTGAGTTTGAATCCCACAGCTTCCACTTGCATACTGTGTGACCCTGAGCAAGTCACTTGACTTCCCTGTGCTCCCAGGTTGCACCTGCAAACAAGCTTTCAGCTTAGTGTGCTACTCCTGGTTAAAACAACTGAATAAAAAAAAAAAGAGCCGGGGTGGAAAGTCTAAAGCCCCATCTAGACTACATGGGTCAAAACAGTTTAAGTAGCTTCAACCATTTTAAGTCTGTGTAACACGGATCGCGTATAAGCATGAACACACTGTAAGTGGGTTCAAACACTGTATGAAAAATTGTGTCAAAGCATTGACAAGACCTATAGACTTTGACATGTTTTTTGAAGGATTTTAAAGTAACAATTGTGTTACCTTGTAGTCCAGATTTAAATCATGATGCTGAAGGGGAGGAGGTTGAAGAGTAATACAAGGAAGTTCTTCTTTACAGAGATGGTGGTGGACCCATGGAATAGCCTACCCAAGGAGGTAGTGGGGGCCAAAGCAATAAGTGAGTTCAAGAATGCATGGGATATTCATAAAAGTACCATATGGAAAGGCAAAGGGGGGGGGGATAGTACCAGGTAAGTTCTTGGGGCAGACTAGATGGACCTTGCGGTCCCCTTCCGTTATCACTTTCTATGTTTCTATATTTCTATGTAACAATTTTACTTACTCACACTATCTGATGGCTCCAGAATTTATCTCTTTACCAATCTGAGGAATTCTGCCTGTGAATGCCAGTGGGCGTTTGATGCTGTCTGTGAAGGTCTCTGGAAGTTGTCTGTTGCTCACTCTCTTCAATTGCCAATTAAATTAAGGATTACATTATTTTGGAAAGAAACATAGAAACATAGATCATGATGGCAGAAAAAGACCAGAGGTTCATCCAGTCTGCTCTTCCCTATAATCTCTGGATCCTTCCCTGCAACCTACTGTTTCTCCAGGGTACTAATCCTCCCCATCCTATCCCCATTCTCTTTCCTGGTCTTGTCGCCTCAGGTGACCACTATTCCTTTTATTCTATCCCATGCCTGCTTGAATTCCCTGACTGTGTTTGCACCCACCACCTCAGCAGACAGACTGTTTCAAGTTTCCACCACTCTTTCTGTAAAGAAGTACTTCCCCTTGTCCCTCCACCCCCTCCTGTTGATTTCAACTCATGACCACATTACCTTGAGTTGGTATTCAGGGTAAATAATCCACCCCAGTTTCCCTTGTTAATTCCTTTAAGAAACTTGAAGGTCTCTAGCATATCTCTACTCTCCCATCTGGTTTCCAGTGAGTATATATTTAGTGCCTTGAGACACTTCTCATAGGATCTGCCCTGCTGGCTCTGAATCATTTGTGTTACTCTGTGCCGCACTGTTGGTGTTGGTGCCATTTTTGCAGCTTTAATTTAATTTTAACTGCCAGACCTTTGACCACCCCTCTAGTTTTTGTAGGTCCCTCTGTATATTCCGTATTCCTTCATCACTGTCCACCCTCCCACATAGTTTTGTGTCATCTGTGAAGAGACACAGCCTGCCCTGGATTCCCTCACCAATGTCATTAATGAACATGTTGAAGAAGACCGGACCCAGGACACATCCCTGTGGAACACCACTCGTAACCTCCCTTTCCTGTGATTTAACTCATTGACCGCCACCCTCTGCTGCCTCCCTTCTATCCAACTACCCACCCAGTTCACTATGATTTGAGCCACACCCAGGTCTTTCATCGTTTTCATCAACCTTTTGTGCAGTAAAGAATCAAAAGCCTTGCTGAAGTCAAAGTATAGCAGATCCACAGCGTGACCCTTGTTTACTTTTCTGGTCACCAAGTCAAAGAAAAAAAAATCAGGTTATTTATTTATTTATTTGCTTTTGTTGACCGGGTAAGTCACACTAGACAGCCAAGTGCCTATTTTCAGGTGCGACCTGGGAGAGTTACAAACTTAAGTAGGTAGGTACAGTGACAAATCAGTTTTACATACAGTGGGATAACAGGTGATGGAATAGAATGACAACCAGTAACAAGTCACGAACCCGGGGGGAGTTACAGGTGACCCGGGAGAGTTATAAGCTAGAGCATACACAAAACAATGAGTGAGTCAAGATTTACATATAATGGGAGAGCAGGCTAAACCAATATGGCACTCAAAGAGGAGATGGTACGCTTTAGAAAGATTTGGGTAGGTAGTTGACAGTCCTTAAAAGGGGTTGGGACAAGTGCACACAGGTTCAGTCATATGTTAAGCCGAATAAGTGCCTGCATGTGGAGGGAGGGGACCTAGGGAAGAGCTAACAAGGGGGGGAGGGCCTGGGGACCTTGTTCGGGAGGTAGGACGGGGGGCAGCCGTTACTTGATCAGTGGACATGAGAATAAGTGCGGTAGACCCTAGCGGGCACAGAGACCCCCCATGCCTTCATAGTGCAGGGGGCTACGAGGTGCATAGACAGGTGGAGGAGCCCTTCAGGAAGTTCCAAAGGGAAGTTTTAAAGCTTGGATGGGAGGGGGTGGACCGAGTAAGGGCTGGGAATTAATTCCATAGTTTAGGGGCATAGTTGGTGAAGGCCCGATCACCCGCTTGGGTGCGTGTCCTAGGAACCGGACAGTTGAGTGTCGTGCTTGACCTAAGGTGGTAGGAAGAGGTGTCAGAGTTGAGGAGGAGGGTGAGGGCAGCAGGGATGGCTGATCTTACAATGCTGTCAATGAAGTTCCCTACTACAAAGGTGCGGTGTTTCTCGAGAGGGAGCCACTCGAGGTGTGAGTAGAGGTTGTAGCGGTGAGTCAGGGGTGGGGCAGATAGTGCAAAGCGGCAGATGCTGTTGTAGGCTGTGTCCCATTTTGAGAGGCTGGATTTTGGCAGGGGGGCAAAGGTCACTAGCCCATAGCAGAGAGGGGGGAGGAGAACAGCCCTAGCTAGGGCCACCCGAGCAGCCGGGGTCAGGCAGTTTTTGACTCTGTAAGGGAGACCAAGTTTGATGCTTGTAGACTTGCAGACATTATGGATGTGCAAGGAGAGATCCAGCTGAGGGTCCAGAGTGACGCCCAGGTATTTGACAGCGGCCACCATCTGCAGGGGCATTCCATCAGCCCTGTAGATTAGCAGGGGGGCAGGGCTAGATTTTGTTTTGTTCAGAGAGCTGAAGAGCATAGCCTGGGTTTTCTTAAGATTGGTGGTAAGCTTGTGTTCCACCAGCCATGATTGGATCCGCTTGAAGTCGGAGTTTAATTGGGAATTGATGGTGTCAATGTCACATGCACTGTCCAGAATAACAAGGTCATCGGCATACAGGGTGGTAAGCCGATGGGTGGTGACAGAGGGTGGCTCGTTGATGAAAAGGGAGAAGAGCATCGGACTGAGGACCGATCCCCATGGGACTCCACATTGCATGGTGGTGGGGTTGGAAAGAGTCCAGTTAAAGCTGGTGTATTGCTTCTTACCAATAAGGTAATTGAGGAACCAGGCATGGGTAGAGTTTGAGAGTCCGAGGGAGAGAAGAGTGGAGCAAAGGAGGGAGTGATCTACCCTGTCGAAGGCTTTGGACGATCCACGAAGATCGCTCCAGTGAGGTAGCCCTGGTCAGTTACAGTTCTGATCTTCGAGGTGACTACAGCGAGGGCGGTAGTCATGCTGTGTCCCTTCCTGAACCCGTGCTGGGCCAGAGAGGGGAGGCTGTGTTCATGTAAGTACTCAGTTAGCTGAGAGGCCACAACTTTCTCCAGAATTTTGGAGGTGGCTGACAGGATAGCTATAGGTCTGTAGTCCAGGGGGTCTTTGGGGTTTCCTTGCTTAAGAACAGGGGTAACCTTGGCCACTTTCCAGACATCTGGGATGACACCAGTGGTTAGAGAAGAATTGAGTATATGCATTATGGGCCTGACGAGAGGGTGAGCTCCTAGCTTGAGCAGCTTTGGCTCAAGGCTGTCGTGCCCTGCTCCAGTATGATGGGAGAGGCTAGCAAGCAGCCTCTGGGTCTGTGTGGTAGATACCTGTTGTAGGAAGAAGGAGGGTTGGGTCTAAGGGCCAAGTCGAGGGTTGATAGGGGACTTGGGCTCAGGTGGTTGAGAGTTTGGGGACTTGGGGGAAGTAAGTTGGGAAGGGGGGGCTGCTCTGAGAACATAGTGTTGAGAGTATTAGCAATTGTGTGTGGGTTATTGCAGCTAGCCCCGTCAATGAGCAAGTCCGTGACTTGCGATCTTGCAGAGCCCCCAACCACGCTTCTAATGTTCTGCCAGAAGCTCCTAAGATTGCTGGCTGAGGAGTGTAGGGTGGATCAGCAGAACTCACTTTTTGCTGCCCAGATGGCTTTTTTACAGGAGTTTCTGAGGCACCTGTAAGCAGTGAGATCATTGATGCTTTGGAAGGCCTTGTAGGTTTCCCAGCATTTGTCCCGAGTTTCATTAGGGAGAATAGGCCTCCGTGAAGCCATTTGGTGATGGTGCCCCGTACCCTCCTCCTTGTAAGGGGGGCATGTTTGTTCTGCACTGGGATGTACTTGATTAAGAATTCATCCAGTGCTTGGTCCGGGTCCAAGGAGGCAGTAACCCCTGACCAGTCAATTGTACCGAGGTCAGCGAGGAAGTCTGGTAAGTAGAACTTTGAGTAGTCCCTCATTTGTATTGCTTTACGGGGAATCTTTGCATGAGAGGTGCCCCAAGTGCAGAAGATAGGCGAATGGTCCGAGATGGCATCAGGTAGGATACCCGAGGATGTGATCCTGTCAAGTCTATTGGTCAGGATCCAGTCAATCAGTGAAACCTTGTCCCCCTGGGGGGAGGGCCTTGTTGGTTCGGATGTAATTTGGCTCAGGGCAAGGCCTGAGAGCAGGTGCTCGTAAGATTTAGAGTTAATGCCCAACCAGTCAAGGTTGGGGTCTCCTATGATAAGGACTTCATTTGTGCCCACTCTCGCACTGACGCTGTGGAGAAGTGAGGAGAGTCTAGGTAGTCCACCTCTGGGAGGGTAGTAGCAGCAGATCAGGTGGATTTTTTTTGTGTGTCCAAGTAGGAGAAGAGTGTGCAGGAGCTCGCATGTCGGGAGGGGTAGGCGGGTGATCAATGACAGTCACATTGAGGTGTGTCTTGTAGTAGAGCAGTACCCCACTGCCTCGTTTGCTCCCCCCACGATCACGCCCGATATGGCTGTACCCTGGCAGGGTGCACACTGCATCGGTAGTGTGTGGCTTTAGCCACGTTTCCGTGATACCCAAGATATCTAGCTTGTAGTGGGCAACCCAGACAGTAAGCTCAACAAGGTTGTGAAGGATGATGCGGATGTTTAGATGGGCAATCTTTAGCCCTTGGTGGATTGCCATGAGGGGAGGATGGGCGGAGGAGGCCAGCCTGGATGGGAATGTTAGTCCCACACCTAGGGGGGGTCCTGCGGGGGGGTGGAGGGAACAGCCGTGACGGTAGTGAGTATAGGGGCTACGAGGAGGGATAACAGCAACTGGGATTGTTACAGCCAGTAACTGTGCACAGTAATGTAACAAGACCTGCAGCAAGGTATGTCTTGTTAAATACAGCAGTGACAGCAGTGTATTCAGTCAGCTAGGGAATCTTTCTAGCCTGTATCTATGCTCTGTAATGTAACAAATACCTGCAGCAAGATGTGTCTTGTTAGAACAGCAGTGTATTCAGTCAGCTAGGAAGTTGTGGTAGCTGAAATTATTAGGTCTGCCCCTAGTGGCATAAAAAGATAACCTGCAGATGGAAAACTAGGCTGATGGGTTAAATTTCAGCCCTTGTGACCACTATCAGCCTACTTAAGGGAGGTAGGAGTTTTCTTGTGCTTTTCAATTTGGATTCCAAGCGTTTGAAAAAAGGTGCCAAAGATCTTAACACAAAGGGAACTCTGCCGTCTCTGCAAAACGTTGTTTACCTTGTCCTTCTCACTGCAGGTCCTCTGGTGGGTTGGGGGAGGGCTATGGAGTGCCCTCGTGACCTCTGCTGCTCGGGGGAAGGTCCGGCTTGATGTGGACTGGCGGGGGGATGGGGGAGGGCTATGGAGCACCCTCGCGACCTCCTCTCCTCGGGGGTCCTGGTCAGCTGTGGAGGAACAAGGGAGAGAGTAGCTTTAAGTAGACATTAGGATGTGGGGGGCAAATACAAAGGAAAACAGGTTTGTCTGCCGCTGGTAGGGTGGCTGAGTCACAGATCGTTATACTGGGCTGGGGGGGGATGGGAATGGCAGCACAGCAACAGCAGCAGGAATTCCTAGTCAGCTTGTGCTGAACTTCTCCCTAGTGGATTAACCAGCACTTCAGTTGTAGTAGGCACAACTGAGAACATGCTATCTACCCTTCGATGGATAAAGGTGCACAAGCTTAGCTTTTCTTGCCCCCAGCAGGCTTTACTATATGGAGCCTTGCAATTTCTACTACCCTCGGGACTTAAAGTGCACCAATTTAAATTATATGCATACTGGCAGTGCAGGGGCTTACAGGAACACAGAGACATGCATTTAGCACAAGAACTGCAGTAAACAAATTGCTTTATATCCCCATGTTTGTGCCACAGGCATGCAGGACAACAAACTGATTTAAAGTAGCTGTCCTCCCTCTCGCTTAGCCTTAAAGGGGAGTAGTGAGACAATTAAAGGAACTGTAGCAAATACAGTGATACATTCACAATGTAAAGTATAAAGGTTCCAAAAAAATAAACTATCTCTACGTCTGTGATGACAGAAAGCAATCAGCAGCTGCCTTAAACAGCGGGGCTTTCACAAAGTACTGTTCATATGCAAGGAGGTAGGAGTTTTCTTGTGCTTTTCAGTTTGGATTCCAAGCGTTTGAAAAAAGGCTCCAAAGCGCTTAACACAAAGGGAACTCTGCAGTCTCTGCAAAACGCTGTTTACCTTGTCCTTCTCACTGCAGGTCCTCCAGTGGGTTGGGGGAGAGCTATGGAGCACCCTCGCGACCTCCACTCCTCGGGGGTCCTGGTCAGCTTGTTCTTCTCACTGCAGGTCCTCCGGTGGGTTGGGGGAGGGCTATGGAGCGCCCTAGTCTGAAAATATCTTCCTGCCACAAAACCCTGTTGTTTACTATCCTGGAGCCGATTGCTTTCTAGGTAGTTCATGAGTTCCTCTTTGATTAGTAATTCCCCTGTCTACTTCCTTGGTCACCCAGTTAAAGACAAAATATCTCCATTGCCCTCTCCATCTATATCTACATGTTGTATTTTAGGAGACCCACAGAAGCTGGTAAGCATTTCAAAAACATGAAAACTTGTATAACCCCTAGGTGGTGCTACTCCAAGGGCTACTGCCCCTGCCTGTTTTCTTAACAACAGATTGAGCGGCCTGGGTTCAAAACTAATAAGTACTGGGGTTTCCCTACCCTCAGTAAGCACAATATTTTGGTGCCTGCACCCAGAGTAATCATTACGTGGGTTTCTATCTAGACTGGTATAGCCCTCTGGGATGCTATAACCACCCACAATCCCACCTAGCGACAAATTGCCCAGATATAGACAATGACCTTTAACGGCATTTACTATACAGTTTGCAACATGCATTAATAATATGCTCACGGTTGTCCTACTTACCAGCAGGGTCTCTGGTCCTGGTGTGTGCCCTGCAACCCCCGTAAAAGACAGTTTGGCAATACAGCATGCACTTTTTAACACATTCAGTACAAAAATTTATCACTTTAAGCTCAGTAAAAATATGCTCACAAGTTAGATTTAAAGTAACACAACAAATCAGGTTTATTAAGGAGATGTGAACAAGGAGGGGGAGCAAATTTAGACAAGTGATTGCTATTTTGTAAACAAGATTGCTAAACACAATTAGTTTTGTCTCTATGATAAAGAGTTCCTTAGCTACTAGGTACCCAGGACCTATACCGGATATCCAGAATCATTGCCCGGGGTTGCAGCTGTTGTTGGGGCCCTTGAAGAAAATGATTATTAAGTGTGGCAGGGCAAACCAAGTTATTTGTATCCCCGGTCGCTTGGCCCAGTCTATTGAAAACCATGAAAACTAAGCTGAAAACCACTAGGTGATACCACAAGGAGATTAGGATGCCTGTTGCAGGGAGCTACCCTGGATTTACTCACTGTACCATCTGATTGTGGATGACCTGGTGAAATGAAGACCCAATTCTGGAAGCTGCTGCACATGGGTAAACTGGGTGGTCCCGACTCACCTTCACTTATGACCCTTCCCTCAAGGTGGCCGCAACCTGTGATGATTTTCTGCACCGGGGCTGGATCCCTGAAGCTTGTCTCTCACCAATGACACAGGAGCTGGCACAAGAACAGCTGGTGTGGGCCGGTTTGGATAAAGGCCCAAAGCTGGATAAACACTCCTGGCAACGTTTCAGTTCATTTGCCAGTGACCCCTCCAGCTGGCACATAGTTCGGTCACTGGTGATGGTGAGCTCCTTTCTGGCAATCAGGAATCCCTGGACAGTAGGCCTTGACCCGTGACAAGCATTCAGCACATTTAAGGGAAACAGCATTCACTTTTCTACCTCTCAGGCTGGTCCACAATTACAGCCGCTTTGCTGAGCAGTCCCTGAAGATCAGTCCCTTTGTGAAATGAAGACAGTTCGCAGGAGGCAAACAGGCCCCTCCTGCAAAGACACACAGGCTCCTCTTGGACGATTCAGCTGGAGTCCCAGCAAACACTCCACAGGTCTCTCTTGGACTGACAGAGACTGTCTGTAGTTTGACTGAAATTCAAACTGTCCCTCTTAAATAAAGGCAAAATCCTTAAGCTCTGATTGGCTACTGAAGCTGCCCAAAACAGTTCTAGTCTTTTTAATGGATGGATTTTGGGCACCCAAACGTTGTCCCTGTTTATTTCCCACCAGTCTTGTTTTACTGTCCCATGAGGCTATAGGTGAAATCCAGGCTTTTGATTGGCTAATCCACTAACAAGATGGTGCTACTCTTAAAGACAGTGTACAGTTTATGCAGTCTGTCAAGTTCAGAGTTCTAGTACAGCTGGGAAGAAAGTTATTAATTTGTATTTTTCCCACAGACATATAGCCCCAGCAGTTCCCTTTAAAATGAGCCCACGTTTATGTATTTGCTTTAAACACCTCTACTGTCGCTGCCGCCAAAATTCTGTCCCCCAAGGCAGCAAGCAGCAGCTCATGAATATTAATTAGGGTCATGAATATGTATTAACCCCATGTAAATGCCCTTGCACAAACTTTATTTAAAAGCTTCTAAGCGGCTTTTGTGCTGCATTGCCAAAGTCACCAGCCTCTATTTAGCTGACTAGGGTGCTGGAGCCACCGAATGTCTGCTAGACCAGTGGTTGGTACATCAATGCACAACCTGGGCATGTGCGGTCACCAGCTTTTTGAAAAACTTGCTGGTGACTCGCGGTTATGTTTTGAGCCCAGGCAGGGCTAAAATAAACACAAGGGTTGTATGGGGAAAGTTGGGATAGCACTAGAAGGATTTGGGCTGGCAGCAGGAAAGCGAGATGCCAGAGACAACATAGAAACACAGAAACATAGACTTTGATGGCAGATAACGACCCCTTGGCCCACCTAGTCTGCCCATTTCCCTACCTACAGGATAAGCTGCAGATCCTAGTTAACCAACAGCCTAGTTCTTCCTGTCCCCCACAAGAATTGCCTTATGTCTGTCCCATGCATTCTTGAATTCTCCCACAGTTTTAGACCCCACAGCCTCCTCAGAAAGGCTGTTCCATGCATCCACCACCCTCTCTGTGAAAAAATACTTCCTCACATTGCCCCTGAGCCGTCCTCCCTCTATCTTCAAATTGTGTCCCCTTGTTCTTGCACATCTCTTTTTCTGAAAGATGCTACCCTCTTGGACTTTGTTGATTCCACTGAGGTACTTAAAAGTTTCTATCATGTCCCTCCTCTCCCTCCTTTCCTCAAGGGTATACATATTAAGCACCTTTAGTCTCTCCTCGTATGGCTTCTCTTGCAGACCCTGCACCATTTTAGTTGCCTTCCTCTGGACTGCCTCCATCCTGTCTATGTCCTTGTGGAGATGGGGTCTCCAGAACTGGACACAGTACTCCAGATGGGATATCATAGGTATCATAGGTATTACAGAGCTTTAAAGACTTTTGTCCATATTTGCTCGCCATATATTTATGAATATCCCTTTATATTTTTTGATCTTAGATGGACATCCAAACGAGTCTTAAAAAGGGTCTCACCAACTGTCAGTACAGAGGGATAACAACTTCCTGTTTTCTGCTGGTGATGCAAGCGGGAGTAAACAGGATGACAAAGGGGACTTGGGGACAATTAAGGTAAGCCCCTAAGGGGGGGTTACACCTCTCCCCTGCCTGAAATGCTTGGCGTCTGTGACAAGACTATAATGAACTAGGAAGTACAATACAAATTTACTGTATACACTATTTACAGTGTTAGGCCTAACATATAACACAAGTATTTACACTGTATAACATGCTATGACGCTCAACGGTACCTTTTAACATACTTTACTTAGCTTCATTTTGGAATTTGTTAAGACATTTTATATGTAATTATCACACTTTTCTGGATTGGTTAACCATAGGGACAGGTGACCTTTTGCATTTACTTTGATATTAAATCTTGTTTTGCTATAAACCAGACTTTTGCGTTTCCATTCCAACCTTTCATCTTTCATTTTCATACTATATCAGTTAGTAAGTCATATGCATTACGCTTGTCTTTACCACTCTCTGTACATGAACCCACATGGCTGGTAACCTGAACTTGTCAGCTGACTCCGGGATTTTTGTAAAATGACCCCGGGCATATCGGTAGGAGGGTTTTATCACTAACTTAGAAGCAGCAGTGTATGCTATTTTAGGAAGGGAGTTAGCTGTAATATACACCCTTTTATGGACCACATTTATAGGAAGGTCTAAAGGCTTTCCTAGAGAATCATATGTAAGGTGTACTACAGGTTTGACAACTCTTTCAGATCTTCTAGGCATAGGGGGCACAGGCACAGCCAGTTTGACATCGGCATTCAAGTTCATGACTCCTGGCTTGTTGTTCAGCAATACAGCAGCTTCTGCAGGAAGGGGTACCTCTGCACCATCTGTTGGTTCAGAGTTGGAAATATTACTTGTATTGGTAGTAGCATTTGCATTGTTTTTGTTCTGGAGACTTTAGATTATCTGTAAGGGGTATCTCAACAACATTTAAGTCACCTAGCACACTGCTGGCATTCTCAGGATTAGCAATACTGGTCGACATGAGGTCATGTTCACTAGGCCCAGATATCTCAGCTTCAAATGAAGATCCACCAGTGAGGCCCTCAATTTCTTGGTCAGGGCCTGCTACTTCAAGTTTAGACAGTTCCACAAAACACAAAGAGTCAGCTACTTCTGAAACTATACTTTGTACGTCATTACTATCAGGTGGTATTGGAGTGGGCGAGAGTGCAAGATTATCTGATATTTTGCAATTGTCAGCACTGTCTCCCATATTACACAACGGGTTGTCTTGGAACACCTGAGCTACTTCGGAAGGAGGATAATACACAGCTCCATATTCACTGTCACTGGACTCAGAATGATTGTCATCATTAACTGCAGCAGGACGCGACGGAGGCTCTGGTTGTGGAACAGCAGGGGACTGATTTGATTGTTTTTTTTTTTCGAGCAGCGGATCTGGTAACAGGTCCAATGGGAACATTAGCTTGAGGTGCAGACTCTATAATAATTTGTCCAATGGGGAAAAGGTAATTCTGGTGTATTGTTTTTACAGCTCTTGAGTCATTTTCTGGACGCACTTTGTAGACTGGCAGGCCATCCAGCTTGCTGATGACAACGTACGGGGCGTGACTCCACCAGTCAGCTATTTTGTGTTTCCCCTGAAAACCCAAATATCTCATTAATACACGGTCTCTGATTTGTATCTCCTGAGCTCTAACACATTTATCATGTCTTTCCTTATCGGCTAAGTTTTTCTTTGCTGCCATCGTATGCGAAAGTTGATAGGTGTGATTAAGCTGTGCTTTGAGTTTCTGTACATACTGTAAATAGTTGTCAGCCTGAATTCCATCTGGTGACACTCCAAAACAAATATCTACAGATAAACGTGCTTCTCTTGACCAAACATCAAACTTTTATATTGCTGGGTTGTATTTACTGCTCTGTAAACTTTATTGAAGTCAGCATTTTAGTTTGTTTTTCAGTAATGCTTAGTGTCTACTCTACTGTGATATAAGTTGCCAAATATCGTTAGAGGTATAGTTTGTATGCTTCTTTCCACCATGTAACCTTGCCTGAGCCGAGGGGAGTAGCGCTAACTTACCGATAAGTGCGCCATGGTACCTGATCCTTTCTTTAAATTTCTACTATCTGAATTAGTGTCCTGCAGTTTAGCACTGCTACCTATCTCTTTCCTTTGCCCTGATATTTCTTTCTTTTTTCCCTGTGGCTTTACATGTGCTTGCTAATTGTCCCCCCCCCCCCATAACCTAAGGTCTTAAAGCTCTTTTTGGCTTATTTTTAGAGATAATTTTGTGCAAAGCCTTTGTTACGCAATCCGCCTTCCCACCTTTCAGGGGTCATGGGGATTAGTTGCCATTGCCTTTGTATTTGTTTGCTTTAAATTGACTGTCCCTTCTTCCCTCTGCAGGCCACCATCCCTAAACGGGCGTCTGCCTCCAATCTCTCCCGTGGGAGCTGCGCCTTCTCCGGGGGGCTCTTCCATGGTGACCTACCCCACAGCCAGCCAGCCCTAAGACCCACAGGTGCATACACAGAGATGCAGCCCGGCCTTTGGAGCTACTGGGCTTGAATCTTGGTGCTTTCTGTCTCCACTGGCTGATTTATTTCTGTATCTCACTTCCTGAGCCTTGATTGGACACTTCACCTTTCTCCTGCCCTCTTATTTGCTACTGCTTTCATCTCCCTAAGCTGCTTAGTTTGCACAAACTTTTATATTGCTGGGCTGTATTTACTGCTCTGTATTTTTTGTGTCTACTCTCCCATTTGCAAATTATACTGCAAAGCTACTAGAGGGAGACAACTCAATTAACTTGCTGCTGTTGGCAACTGTTACTTTCCACCACTACTAACAGTCTCTTTACTTCTGCCATTGCCACTGATCTACTTCTTACTTCTGAGTAGTATACCCTGATCTATTCTTGCTCCCCTGATCCATACCATATGCCCACCCTCCCATCACCACTTCTCCTCCTTCTAATTCTTCTATCAATTTTATCTACCTCAGCTCCACACTCTCCTCAGTCTAATAAACCCTTCTCACCTTTCCCCTTCACTCTCATAGCCCCCACCTTTATCCTTACCTTAACTCCTACACCCCCTCAAATACTCTAGTCTCACTTCCCTCGCCTCCTCCTGCTACTCTATTCTCAGTCCCTAGCCATCTAGCTTTCCTTCGCCTCCTTATCTTTATCTCACCTAGCCCCCAACCCCCAAAATACTTCCAAAATTCTCTGCCCATCACAAATGCCCTAAACTCCACTCCCTCATAATAGCACTCCTCTTACATCAGGAAATGTTCATTCCAGTTCTGGCTCCACTACACCCACCTCTGCCAGTTGCAGTCCTTCCACTAATGTACCAACTTCCCCCACCCCTTCTGCCCTCCCCAAGGGCCTGAAAATCCATCACTTAAATGCCTGCAGTCTCATCTCAAAAATTGACCTTTTACATCCTATCATAATCTCCCTCACGCCTGAGGGGTTATGTGAGGAAGTATTTTTTTCACAGAGAGGGTGATGGACGCATGGAATGGCCTTCCTGAGGAGGTTGTGGGATCAAAAACAGTGGGAGAATTCAAGAATGCATGGGACAGTCATAAGGCAATTCTTGTGGGGGGGTAGGAAGAAGTAGGCTGTTGGTTAACTAGGATCTGCAGCTTATCCAATAGGTAGGGAAATAGACTAACTAGGGGTGGGCCAAGCGGTCCTTATCTGCTGTCAAAGTCAATGTTTCTATGTTTCTATGATATTTTAATTTTAACGGAAACTTGGTTAAATGCTAAAATACCTGATCTCAACAATAATATCCCAGGTTATTCCATAATCAGGCAGGACAGAACTGGCTTGGGTCTCAGAATAGCCATGTATATCCTGTCCTCACTTCAATTCACAACCATTCTATCATCCTTATTACCCTCTGCCTATGAAGCACTTGTAGTAAACATTACCTTGCATTTTTCGTCCCCTATCTTCATTGTTGGCATCTACTATTGACCTGGCTCCAAGGCATCCGATACTTTGGATCGTTTCACCTCCATAACCTCCCTCTCACATCAAGGCGAGCTATACATCCTGGGTGATGTAAACCTACACTGGCTATCACCAATAACTGAGAAGACACGTAATGACATCACAGTCCTCAGTCTCTCCCAACTCATCCTGGAAATCACCCACCTAAATCATAAAACCCTTAACCACTCCCTGATAGACTAGGCTCTCACTTCTCACCTCCACTGAGTCATTAAATCAGGCAGCCTCCCAGATGCCCTCAGTGATCATCACCCAATCTTCGTAGTCAGGAAAGTCCATAGACCAAAACCGCCACACAAAATTCTGCAACTCTGCTCCTTCAGCTCCTTAAACCTTAATCCCCTTCTTAATGAACTGGCCAGCTCAGATTGGTCCACTATTGCCTTTGCTCCTACTAGTGACCAAGCCCTCGCTTATTTTAAAGATAAATTTCTAACTACATGGAACTCCTACACTCCATTCAAACATACTAGATTTCATGGCAACTGTTATGTGTAGTGCAGCTTTAAGAAATGTTAGACGGTACAGCTTTAGGGAATGCATTTACTATAACTCTTCATGTGTGTGTTGAGATAAGTTGTCCCCTTATGTCTGAGCTGTATGGAAGTAAACAGAAAAGGCCTAAATTTCTGTGGTGCATGTTTTTCTTACTACCAAGACTCTGATGTGTTTAAGGTACTTATTTTTGGCCACCAAATGAAACAAACTGGCGATAAGGATGGTGGAAATTTTAATAGCTCCTGCTTACTAAATTGCACCATTTTGTGACTTTCTGCATTGGAGACAAGTAAGCAATTTGGAACTGTACAGTATTATGGCAACTTCACCCAGCTTTGAGATTTCTACAGGAATAGACTGGGATACATGGTCCAGATGGTTTGATCAGTGATTGTCATTTAATCCTGCCATACAATCTGCAAATCTTGCACTGCAGGATAAACTTATTCGAGCTGCTTTTTGTACTTTCTTGGGGAATGAAACCTTCAAACTTTTATGCAGTCTGTGTGCACTGGACAGGCTGGAGGATTTGTCATATCAAGAGCTAAAGGCTAAATTGAATGCACAATACAGTTTAACAACTTTCCCACTGGCTGAATGTTATAAATTCTACAGTTACCCACAGAAGCCAGGTCAGCCATTACAATCTTATTTGGCTGAGATCAAATGCTTTGCTCTCAAATGTGAGTGGAGCAGGGAACATCTTGAATCTAATTTAGCTGATAAGTTTGTTATGGGGTTGAATAGTGAACATCATATTCAGCAGTTACTTTCTGTAAGTGTCAAGAAGTCTGCTGATGAACTTTTACAGACGTCACTAATGTATGAGGCTGCAGAAAATGACACACATGCTAAGATGGACACTAAAAATGAGGTACAAGTAACTGCAGTAAACCCCAAATTGAAACAGCTCAAACCTAAATCTAAGCCACTATTTACAAGAAAAATTCAACCACTCCACCCAAACTGCATGGCCAGTACAAATGTGCATCATGTGGGTCATCTCAGCATAGCAGGGACCAGTGCAAATTCAGAGAAGTTCCGTGTCATGCATGTAAATGTCAAGGTCATATGGCTAAGGTTTGCAGAAGCAGAAGAACTACAGTGATCAGTTCAGAGGGCCAAGCCAGTTCCTATTGCACCACAAATGCAGACTAAAGATGTTCCTCCTTTCTACATGTTACTTCAATTGCCAGAACTGAGGTGTCAGTTGTGTTTAATGGTAGACTCTGCTTCCCCAGTTACTTTTATTAACCATCAGATATGGTCTGATCTGGATAAGCCACCACTGTCTCCTTGTAATAAGTTGCTGTGAGCATTTGAAGGGCAACCAATTCAGTCACTGGGCTCGTTTACCACTTTGGTATGCAGGACTGATTCTCCTAGTACATCTTTAACTTTTCTGGTTTCAATAAAGGGTGTCAACATTTTGGGCATAGATGCTCAGGTTATTCTAAACATTCATATTGATCCAGCAGATTTTGGCCTACTTGCTGCTGTCCAGGTACCACAAAGCAGTACCCCGCCCAAGCTTGGGGAGATTTTAGACATATATCCAGAGCTGTGGAAAGGCCTGGGATGTTGCACAACAGCTAAAGCCAAGCTAGTTACAAAGCCTAATGCAGTCCCTAAGTTTTGTAAACCACTGAAACTTCCTTTTGCCTTAAAACTGATGGCTAGGGCAGAAATGGAAAGACTGAAAAAGTGGGTGTGCTGGAAAAGGTTTCAAGTTCAGATTGGGCTACTCAATTGTGGTGGTATCTAAACCAGGTGGTAAGGTTTAGATATGTGGAGATTTTAAGGTGACACTTAATCCAGTACTTAGCAGATGTATTTCTTTACCCTTACCTGAAGAACTTTTCACAGACTGAATGGTGGTGTGGGGATCTCTAAACTGTACCTTGCTAATGCATACCTTCAAATGGAGTTGGATACACTCAGAAATTGTAGTGATTAATACACACCAAGGACTTTACAAGTACAAATGGTTATGTTTGGCCTTAGTTATGCACCTGCTATTTTTCAAAAAGTGACTGAGCAAATGGTGGGTGATATATCAGGTGTTGCTTGTTATTTGGATGACATCATTGTCATGGGCAAGACAGAAGCAGAACATTTACTTAACTTAAAAAAGACTCTAGGGAGATTGCAACAGAGTGGATTCAGACTCAGGAGAGAAAAATGACAATTTTGTCAACCAAGTGTCACATACTAATGTCACACTATTGACAATGATGGAATTCATCCAAATGATGAAAAGGTGGAAGCCATTGTGCACATGTCTGCACTGCAGAATGCTTCAAAGTTGCACTCATTCTTTGGTATGGTGCGCTACCGACCATTTCATACCAGGCTTAGCCACTAAATGTGCTATCCTAAATGAACTGATACATACGGGTACCTTGTGGGAATGTAGCAAGGCCACAGTAAGCCAGTTCAAGCCATCAAGCTCTCTCTAACGGATGTGAATAATTTAACTCATTATGACCCTAACTTACCTATCACATTGGCCTGTGATGCTAGTCCTGTGGGTATAGGAGCTGTCCTTTTCCATACAGATCCAGAAGGAGTGGAAAGCCATCATGCTTCATACAAACTCACTGCAGCTGAAAGGAATTATGCTCAGATTCAGAGAGGCGTTAGAGATTGTGTTTGAGTCCAGAAATTTTGCCAATACTTGCTAGGTCGCAAGTTTCACCTGAAGACGGATCACAAGCCACTAGTGACAATTTTCAGTCCAGAAAAAGGAATTCCAGAGACAGCTGCTACCCGACTACAATGATGGGCATTAAGTTTGTCTGCCTGTAATTTCGAGGTCACATACCAAACAACTGGCCAGCATAGAAATGCGGATGCCTTGTCGAGGTTTCCAATATCCAGAGAAATGGAATTCGATATGGGACTTAAAGAGGACCCATTAGTATGCCAGGTGGGGCCAGATAGTTTTCCAGTGCAATTCAAAATTATGGAGGCTGTACTGTTGTGTGTGCAATGGAGCTACAATAGTTAGATCAGATTCCAATACTAGCCGGGGACATTGCAAAAACAACTAGTCAAGATGTAATTTTGAAACAAGTGTATCAGTATATGCTTGAGGGTTGGCTGCAAGGCACTACTTGTTCAGCTGAACTACAACCCTACTATACAAATAGACAGCAGTTGTCCATTGCTGAGGGGTGTCTTCTATGGGGATTGCGTGTCATAGTACTTCTATGCTATCACTCAAGCGTATTGGCTGTTTTGCATACTGGCCATCAGGCACTGCTAAAATGAAATCCTAGCCAGACTTCACCTGTGGTGGCCTTTCATTGACAGAGACATATACCAGGTTGTGCAAAGATGTGAAGGTTATGCTGTATCGATGAGAAATTTGGCAAGAGCTCCAGTTCACCATTGGGAACAACCTGAAAAACCCTGGCAAAGGTTGCATATTGATTTTGCAGGACCCTATTTAAATTCCATGTGGTTACTCTTAACCGATGCTTATAGTAAATGGCCAGAAATTCATCAAATGTCTTCAACAACTACTGAGAGTACCATTAAAGTGTTGAAATCTATCTTTGCTACCCATGGTTTCACGCAAGTGATTGTCTCAGATTACGGACCACAGTTCACATCTGTTGAATTCCAAGTATTTTGCCAGCAACATGGTATCTGCCATATTTTCTCCCCTCCCTATCATCCAAGTTCAAATGGCAAAGCAGAACGCCTGGTTCAGACTTTTAAAAAGAGTAAGGACAAAGCTAATCCCACTACACTGACAGCAATACAAATAGCCCTTTTGGACTTTCTTGTGATATATCGAACAACACCACATTGTGTCTTGGGAATATCCCCTGCAGAACTGTTGATTGGACATCAGATTCAAACTCAATTGAACCTTCTTCACCCTCTAGGCTATAAGCCAGCAACTGAAATGCTTCCTAACACCAGATCCTTCAAACCCAATGATCTTGTGTGGGTCAGGATGTATGCAGGCCTGAAGAGATGGATAGAAGGTGTGTTGAAAAAAAGTTCTGAAATGTTGTCTCTAGTATTCGACACTAACCCGAGGAGAGTGAAAAACATGTGGACCAATTATGAACTAGAACTGAGACAGAATAAAAAGGGATACTCAGAGTCGGGGTAGTTATCCAGCATTAATTGTTCCAGAACAAGAACAGGAACAGATAGTGGAACTACAGTGTTTAAGACAAGATGTGGCTGATGCTACTCAGATTCCAGAGCAACAGCCTTCAGTCCTGCTACATCGTTCAGGATGTATAAGACGTCCACCAAAGAGAATGGACTTGTAGAGATACAGCCCCTTGCCATGGACTAACTAAAGGGACATTGCAGTAATAACTTTAATAGTTTCATATTACTGCTGAATTATTGACTTACGTACTTTCTCGCTAAGTCAGGAGGGATTGTTATGTGTAGTGCAGCTTTAAGAAATGCTAGACAGTACAGCTTTAGGGAATGCATTTACTGTAACTCTTCCTGTGTGTGTTGAGATAAGTTGTCCCTTATGTCTGAGCTGTATCGAGGTGTAACCCCCTGCAAATGGGGGTTACCAAAAGTCTTCAGAAGCTTGCCTGAATGCTCCAAGTCCAGAAGGTGTTCGGCGTCTGAGCTGTTTAAATGTGGTTCCAAGTGAGTGCTATTTGAGCCTCCACATACTGTCTCTTTAAGAGCTGTCTGCTTGCAGACTTGATTAATTTGTATGGGGGGACTGTGTATTTAATGCTCGAATCCTGCCCGAGCTGCAGAGTAATCGCTCCATTTTGTGGTTGCTGAAGGTGCAAAGGGAGCCCATCTGAAAGCTGTAACTGTTTGCCTGTAATCATTTAAAGCATTAGAAAAATTGTAGTTTGTCTAACCTGCCTTTATTGCAGCTGGGACTCTGTGTGTGTTACCTCTCCATTTTGGACCTAAACTGCTGTGCTGGGCCAATTGGGTTAAGGGTTCCCTAAAATGGAGCCTGTGGACGAATCAGAACTTGGACTCTTAATTTTGAGCCAGCCACAAGGGGATTGTATGGGCAGTGACTCTGGGAAATGTAGTTTTAACCTTGGCGCCTTTTTCTACCAACAGAGGGAGTCATATTGTGAGTGACAGCAGAACCAACCAACAGAATAGTGTGGAGCTAAAGGAAATGCCCTGCTCTGTGACTGGAAAGATTAGATCAGTTGTGACAGTGAAGAGAGAAAGAGCTGGTGCTTCTGTGGTGTATAGTTTTGCGTGGGAAGCGCGTGTGAGGCCCTGAGTTTCGGTCTGCAGCCTTTGTGAGTGCCAGTTTGGACTGAATCCGAGTTGTGAGGAGAAAGAAGCACTAGAAGTGTGGAAACCAGGCTCACCCTGTAGAAGACTGGAGAAATTACTGAATCGTGCTCGGTCTGTCAGGAACTGAAGCTGCTGTGTGTGCTCCCGGGTATTTTGCAGTAACTGTGATCAGGATTGAGGAGCAGCTTGCCTGGTATAGTACTTTCCTTTTACATAGTAAAATATTTACGTAGTGCTTGTGGGGAATTGCTATTTCCAATCCCCTGTGCTGTGTGCTGTGTGTTGAAGCTGGAAGCAAAGCCCAGCTTGTCTCAAACTAAATCCGTTTGCTATAAACTGCAGTGGAGTCCAGTCACAAGGACCTTGTCTCCATGCCCTGCTGTTTCTAACAATCCAGAAGAACATCCACCATCCGGTTCTCAGCTTGGGTATTATGAGTACAAATCAGGGTACTCCCCGCCAGCTTGTTTTCAATCACAAGTGTGTCATCTAACTCTTGTGGTTTATTGCTTCATGGACTGAGCCATCAGGCTCCGGATACAATTGGGTGTTGTGCATATATTTTTCTTCTACAGGCCCTATCCATCTGCCTGCCCGGCCAACCCGGACAATGGACCTGGCTAGCCCCCAACCTGGGTACCCAGAGTGTGACTTTTCAGACCCTGTATGTGTGCACAGTACTGTGATTTAATGCCACTAATTAACCTGATTTCCCCCTCCCATGTTACTGTTACATAAATAAATCAGATTTGTTGTTGTTGTTAAACTTTAAACTGTCTGAAGTGTCGTTACCTTTATGCCAAGCACTGTATTGGTTTGTGTATGCTGCTTAACCTTATTTTTCAGGGGATCCTCAGAGACGAACCTGCGAATCAGTCTCAAGGGTAAGTGGTACCTTATGAATGAACAGTGTGTACATGTGGGGTATTGGTTGGTACTATAACTCCTGTGCATCGTGTGGGCCATTAGAGGGATTAGAAGGGGGTCTCAGTGTCCCAGAGGGCTGTGACCAAACTAGACTAACCATTACAAACCCTGACCTTTGGATGGAGGCACTCGCCTTAGAACTTAGGCCCCACAACCTGTCAGTAGTCAAGCAGGCAGGGGTAGTAGTCCTTGGGATAGCGCCACCTGCGGGTTATAGAAGTAAACAGAGAAGGCCTAAATTTCTGTGGTGCATGTTTTTCTTACTATCAAGACTCTGAAGTGTTTAAGGTACTTATTTTTGGCTACCAAATACAACAGCAGCCATCATCCCTGGGTCTCCCTGAGCTACTATCCTGTTTCAGGAGCGAGACAAAGCTTGGAGGAAACATAAGGCCTTCCAGCTTCCCCAGACTATGCCAGGTATCGCATGTTAAGAAATTCCTGCATAAAAGCTACCAGACTTGCCAAGTTGGAATTCTTTAAATAATCTTTTCTCATAAACATCAATTCCCCTCTAAATTCTGGAAAGTTGTCACACCCTATTCTCCTCCCTTCATCATCTGCCTCTGTGCTTAAAATAAACAACTCATTGGTCTCGAACCATGCAGATGGTTCAGGTGTTTAACTCCTATTATACCTCCTGTGCCACAGCACTTCTAAAGTTCCTTCCCTCTGACCTCCCCTCCTCATCCTCCCACACCCAGCACTCAACCCCTCATGCCCACCCTTCCTTCTCCTTGTCTGCTGTCTCCCCAGAAGAAACACTAACGGTCCTTCTCTCTCTTAATCCTTCCAAAGGCTCATCACTGGATGACCATGACCCTAAACTCCTCTACCTTTCAGCTTCTGCCATAGCTAACCCTCTCTCCTTAATCCTAAATCTTTCCTTCTCATCCTCATCTGTCCTGGTGGTCCTCCCTCCCCCCTCCTACCCTACAAATTTTCACCCAATTCCCTCCTCCTGCCCTTGCTAAACTCCAAGAACACCTGGTCCTCTCTCAATTAACCCTTCCTCAATGAGTTTTTCACCCCATTCCAATCTGGTTTTAGAAGAACCACTCACTACCACCTCCTACTCAGGCTCACTGACTCAATCCTCACGGGATGGATATTGGCCTCATTACCTCTGCCATCTTTGTCGACCTTGCCAAGGGCTTTCGACATAGTCTCCCATGCCCTACTTCTTGACTCCCTTATGGCTGCCAGGTTGTCTACTTCTGCCCCAAACTGGTTTAGAGCTTACCTCTCAGGCAGAATACAATCAGTCAAGATGCAGGGATACAATCTCCCTACTCCCTATTTCCACAGGAGTCCCACATCGGCTCGTGCTTGTACCCATTCTCTTCTCCATCTTTCTAAATGATTTATTTTTTTTTTTATCTATTTCAGATTCGGAAAAATACCTTTGAGTCATAGACTCATTTACAAAGGTTCCACACCACATAGGTTAGATACAGACAAACATTACAATGATTGTTTCAGAGAATACAGATCAGATTATTACAGAGAACAGCCAAGGCTAATGTTCAGGTACTAGAGTTGCTCAATACAGTTTTTACAGTACATATCAAGCGTGAGGTATATAACAATGCCATGGAGACTCAGATTGGGCACTAAGAAGGAAGAGGCAGGCCAGTGGCCATTGTCAGTGGATAAGGAGAAGGGAGGGCAGAGTTCAGTTGCAATCACAGGCACTTGAAGACAGGAGATGGACCTAAGTGCGTTTTAAATTGTCACAAGTCTTTGTTCATTTACCAGGGAGGTGGGTAGGATGTTCATCCACAAGGGGCCCTGTAGCTGAAGGACCTTTGGAACTGAGAGATACAGCAGAAGGAATCGAGAAGAGATGGTTGTCTAAGCTATGGGTGTACTTAGCCTTAATGTCTAGGTGGATTAAGGGTGAGCCCATCGGAGGAGAGGCCTAGGGTGATTTTTTTGCCAGCAGTCAGGTGTGGAATCTGATTCTGTTCTTGAGATTAAGCCAGTTGGTAGCATTATAAAGTGAACAGATATGGGTAAGATGATCACAACCCAATACGAGGCACACACTTTGTTTAGGGTGGGACGAAGTCTAACTAGGGCTAAGGGGCCTGCGCCCCATATATCAGTAAGCCATAATCAAACAGAGAGAAGACCGATGAGGAGACAGCGAGCCTGAGGACACCAGGGGTAAGGCAGTGTTTGAAGCGGTGCAAAAGCCCAAGCCTAACATTGAGAGCCTTAGATAGGTGGTGAATATGCTCATGATAGTTAAGCCCTGTGTCCAAAGTGATGCCCAGGTATTTAAAGGAATCCACTTGCTTCAGGGAACTGATTTGATGTTAGTACCTGAGGTCAAAGCACAGTCTTGGTATTCTGCTGGTGTGTGAATAGCATAACTTTGTTTTTTTCATAGTTAAGAATAAGGCATTGTGCAGTGAACCAGCTTTCGGCACTGCTGAAGGAAGACTGGAGGGAGCGGTGAAATTGAAGGGGGTCAGAGCTGGAGGAGAAGATGACAGCATTGTCCGCATACAGTAATAGGTTGCTGGGGCAGGACTCAGAGAGGGAACTAAGGAAGAGGCTGAAAATTAGAAGTCCCAATATGGACCCCTGAGGGACAACAGAGAGGACAGAAGATTTGTTGGATAGTGCATTACCAATTTTGACCTGTTGAGTCCGGTTCGAGAGGTAGTCAGAGAACCATCCCAAGGCATCCCAAGAGAGTCCTCAGGTTGGTCAAAGTGGCTAGAAGAAGAGTGGTTGATGGTGTCGAATGTCTTTGTGGGGTCTATGAAGATCGCACCATGATGTGACCTTTGTCCAGCGCTGAGTGTATGTGTGTGGTAAGTTCAAGAAGGGCAGCAGTAGTGCTGTGTCATTTTGGAAACCATGTTGCTGTTTGCAGAGAAGATTGCATTCATTGAGGTGCTCAGTGAGCTGATCAGAAACAATCCTCTCTAAGGCCTTGGAGAGGGGTGAAAGTATGGAGAAGGTGGAGGTAATTATTTTCTTTGGAGTGGTTCCCATATTTAAATATGGGTGTGATTGAGGCAGATTTCCACTTGGAGGGGAATTTACCTAGACACAGGAAGCAGTTTAAAATGTGGGTGAGGGGGTAGAGTACCTCGTTAATTGTGAGCCGAAGAAGTTTCAAATCAAGGGAGTTGGAGCTGAAGGAGGAGGAGTGGCTAACAGCTGTTTTAAGGTATGGTTCTGCAGACTTAGGAGTGATACAATGCAGATGAAAGGGGGGAGCTTCGGGGAGGGGATTAGGTGTGCTACATGCCAGCAGATCATAGAAATTTGGAGGGAGAACATGGCTGAGGTTAGTGAAGGCATTATTGAAGACTGCGGTGATCCAGGTGGGGTCTGTGGTCAAGGACCCATCAACCATGACCTGAGTAGGAACCAGGTTAGGGTCCTTACCACATATTTCCTTAATATTGTTCTAGAACTTGTATCCTGATCCCCAAGAGAAGGTTAAGGAGGATTTATAGTACTCTGCTATGGCTTTGCGAATGGCCCAAGTGCATTTGTTACAAGCCTCTTTATACTTATGTCTATCAAGTGGGAGTCCAGACTCATTGGAGAGTTGCCACAATGAATCTCTAATCTGCAACAAGGTCTTGAGGTGATCAGAAAACCAAGGCACATGTTTGCCTTTAACCATTCTTTTAGTGAATGGGGCAAATGTGTCGCATATATTGTTGAAAGACAGGATGAAGAGGTCAAGGGCTCTATCGGGATCTGAGGATTTAGTAATGAAGGACCAGTCCATGGCCCTGAGGTGTGTTGTAAGTTGCGAAAGTTTACCAGGGTCAGGTTTGCGATGCTCTGTTAATATGGGACTTGCCCTCAGTATGCTCCCACCTCCTCCTCTATCCCTATGTGTACCAGCGACGCCATCCTGTTCTCCTCTGGAAAATGCCCCACCAATGTAGCAACCACCCTTCAGCATGACTTGCACCAGGTTCTGCTATGGTTTGCCTCACATCAACTATTCCAAAATACCAAAAAGACTGTCTTCATGACCTTTGGCACTAGGCAGAGACTCACTAGGCTCCACCCTTTGCTGTCTTTCCATACCCTTGATGGAACAATCCTAGAGACACCTTCTCATTCAGATACCTTGGGGTTTGGTTGGACCAACACCTCAACATCTCTGACCACATTGACACCATCCTGAAAAAACTGCACCCCAAGCTTGGTACCTTATTCAGGAACCATAGTTGCATCCCTCCTACGGCGCAACGTGATCCTCCCCATTTTTGACTTCTGTGATGTAATCTATGGTGTTGCTCCCAAATCCTCACTAACTAGATTGGACACTCTCTTTAACTCCTTCTGTTGATTTGCCTTTGATGCTCCACCACGCACTCATCACTGTGACCTCTACCATGCCCTGTCCCTTCCCCCACTTGCGAAAAGGTACCTCACTCATTGTGCCAAACTCTCTTCTAAATTTTGGTTAGGAGAACTTCCCTCTTACCTCTCATGTGCACTCTCTTCCCCCTTCCCCCTTCCACTCCCTCAGATCCTCTGACACTCACACCCGTCACACCACTTTCATTGGTCAGAAATTCCAAAATGAGCCCATGCGCCTGTTGCTTGTTGGTGGGTGCAGTTAGAGGATGCTAGTCCTGAACTTTACAGACAAATAAATTAACTGCACTCCAGAGAGTCAATAGTATACATGAACACAAAGCTGATGTTAAATTTAGTTTTTAATTTGAGCACAAGTTGCTTGAAATCTTAATAAGAGTACTAACAGTACTGGACAGGACATGTACACAGGCAAAAACTACCCCAGTGCTTCGTCCTGTCAATAAGGCTCCATGAGGGGGCAATGTTATGGTTTAAACGAAATGTGGAACTTAAAGCCACATCTGAGATAGACTCCCTGTATGTATAATTTCCTCATGACCTTTTCCCATCCCCTATTTTTGTTTAGTCAACATGTGCATTAAACCATTTCAGTAATTTACTGCCACTTGTAGCTTAGTAGTCAAAGGTTCTGTATAATACTACAAACGTAGCAATTGTCTAGGATTATCCTATTAAATGAATATAACAATAATAAATAATAAAACATCTTTTTGTGGTTGCTGTTGCTTCTAGAACCTGGACACTTTATTACTATGCATATATTTAATGGAGATAACGTTTAATTATTAGAATATTTTTCTGTTTAAGTTTGGTTAAAATGAAAAACTGTCATTATTTTTAAGTTTTCTTGAGAATGTATTTTTACTTAATGAATTTTCAGCCTGACTGGCAATAATGACAGAATAGAAATTAAATGGTAATATGTTTTGCAGCCATAATGACACAGTGAATGAATTAGTGTTACAGAATGGTTATAAATAACAACAAAATAAATGTTGTATGTGAAATGGATTTAGAAAAATATAGTTAATGCATTTATTATATAAGTAGGTTTTCTTTTAATCTTTGTAACCTAAAACTTGTAGACATAACATTGATGCTCACATTGTGAATTAATTAACTAGAAAATACTGATGGAACGTAGTGATGTCATCAAGAAAGGACTATTTAAATGTGTTAATGTCTCTGTAACATTGCCCCCCTCATGAAGCCTTATTGAGAAGGTGAAGCGCTGGGGTAGTTTTTGCCTGTGTATATGTCCAGTACTCTTATTAATATTTCAAGCAATTTATGCTCAAATTAAAAATGAAATTTAGCATCAGCTTTGTGTTTATGTATACTATTGACTTTCTGGAGTGCAGTTAATTTATTTGTAAATTTCACTTTCATTAGTCACTCAGGCTTTACCCATCGTTTCCTGCAAATCTGGAACTCTCCCCCCAAATCTGGCACTCCTCCTTCTCCTCCTCCCTTGCCTCTGCCTTGCACAACTTTCTCTCATCTAACTGCTCCTGCTTTAACCCTCCTTTGCCAGTCTCCTATACCTCTGCCCCTCTCCATGCCTCACATCCCCTATTAAACCTTGCCCCCCGAGCCTGCTTCTCCGCACGTTCTCCTCTTCCTTCATCGCTTCCCCCTCACTCCTACCCCTAGCCTTTTTTTCATTATCAACTTGCCCCTGCTTAGTTTTGACCTCTGGCAGGGTTCTCAGCATCCTCGAGGGTTCTAGCACTGGGCAAGCCTCCTCCTTCCCCTCCTCTCCCCCTCTCTCCTTTCTGCCCAACTTGTCCTCACCTAAATCTGCTCTCTGTCGGGATTCTTAGCACCCTGACAATGTCTACTCTCAGGTAAACTTATTCCCTCCCTCATTCTTTTTTCTTTTCCTCTTCTATCCTCCCTATTCCCTCGGCCCAACTTGTCCTCACCTAATTCTATCCTCTGGCAGGGTTCTCTGCATTCTGGAGGGGTCCAGCACTGGGAAATTACTCTTCCTTCACTCCCCCTTCACCTTTAGCCTTTCTACCCAACTAGTCCTCATCTGCGCTCTGGCAGGGTTCCAGCATCCTGGAGTGGCCTAGTCTTAGGCAAGCTTCTTCTTTCCTTCCTCTTCCTGACTTTCCCTTCATCCTTTCTTTTCTCTCTTCCCAACTTGTGCTTACCTAGTTCTGGCCCCCTGGCAGGATTCAGCATCCTGGAGGGTCCAGCACTAGTAAATGACTCTTCCTTCCCTTCCTTTCCCTCCATCCTCTCTACCTAACTCGTCCTCACCTCACTCTGCTCTCCGGCAGGGTTCTCAACATCCTGAAGAGGCCTAGTCTTAGGCAAGTTTCTCCTACCCCTCCTCCTCCTTTCCTTTACCATCCCCTCTACTAGCTCTACCCACCTTGTCCTTGCCTACTCCTGCCCCTTATTCTAAGTCCTTACCTCATTCCACCACTGGCAACGATCTCCGCACTCTGAAGGGGCCAGTTCCAGGTATGACTCGTCTTTCCCTTCCCTATCCCTTACCTCCACCTCTCTTCTGCCCTCCTCTCTACCCCCTGCACTTAATCAAAGGAATTAGTTCAATTGAACTAATGATTTGCACTTTTTGTTCTGTCTGAGGTGCTCCCAGATTGCACTAGTCCTGTGTTTACTTGCCCCTCACAACTGATTTTTTTTTGCTCACTTTGCACTGGTAATGTTCTCCCCATCTTTATCCTCTCCTTCTCCCAGCTGGTTTCCCCTGTCTACCCCTCTACCCTCCTTGATGTCCTCCCACTGCATCTCATTCATTCAATAATTGCTAAATATTCTGCCTCTTCACCGTGATTCATTCCTGCAAGGTGTTGGCTCCAAGGTTACATTAAATTTCTGTACTATGTTCCTCAGATATGCTACTTGTAATTAAATGTATATGCCACAGGAATGATATACTTAACTGTATATTATGTCACAAATGCGATTGTATGATTATTTGTGATATTTTTGAACTATACGTCTTGTTACAAATGTAATTGAAAGGTCAATTTCTGGATATGTTAAATGTTAAAGAGCACCTTTCCCAGTCCTTTTGACTTTCATGCATAAATTACCCCTTCTTGCATTGATTCAGAAATTGTATTTCATTACTGTCCTCTGCAGTTACGTTTTGCATTCTGAGCTGCTAAAAACTGCAGGGTGTACCAGAGCTTCTATAGCAAGGCTGGTGTTGCTGTGGACCCAGGGCTGTACCGCTGACATCACTATAGGACAGATGAGTGACTCACACTGTGCAGTGCAGTAAAGTGCAGTCACATCAGTTTTACAAGGGAAAACTACCAGCACTCAGTGAACATACTGTGTTCCCCCTTCCCCAAGACACCCTGTTACCAATGCATTATGCCAAAATCTAAATGCCTTGTCAGTATGGTTTTTGTAAAAATGACTTGTATGTGAGTATTCTCATACTCTTACTACTATTATTTAAGCATTTAATTACATGTGTAACAAGACATATGGTTTAAAAATATCATAAATAAACATACAGTCACATTTGTGACACAACATACAGTTAAATAAACCATACCTGTGAAATAATTCTTCATCCAATTGTACCCACCCCCTGGTTGCACCGGGAGATGACAACTTGTTGTTCATTTTGCCTTCCTGGTGAAACATGTCAATAAATAAATAAAACATAAATTTATATGGGGGTGCAATTATAAGTGTGCACTAAGGTACCTATCTGCTGACTCCATCTTGGGTTGTCCTTTGGGTGAAGTGTACCCAGAATGTCCAGCAATGTTCTATTAAATCTTTCAGGCTGCAGATCCCTTGTGGGTGATAGGGAATGGTTCTTGACTTTCTCACACCCCAGCATAATAGCATTTCTTTGATTAAACAGCTTTCAAAGTCCTTTCTTTGGTCAGAATCGATCCACTGTGGAGCACCATAATGGATGAAAAACTTTTCAATTAGCACCTTGGCTATGGTGGTGGCTTTCTAGTCCTTTGCCAGATAGGCTTGTGCATAATGAATGAAGTGGTCTGTTACAACAAATTCATTGCCAGTGTTTTTTGCATCGCACTCTAAACTTAAAAAGTCAGTACTTACAAGCTCCATTGGTGCACTAATGGCGATGTTAAGCAAAGGTGCTGCTGTCTGTGGTTGGGCCTTTCTTTGGAGGCATCTGTTGGATGTTTTGATACACTGTTCCACATCTGCATTCATTTTGGGCCAGTAGAAATGGACTGTAGCTAAGTTGGCTGTCCTCTCGCTGTCCAAATGTCCCTTGTGGTCACGGAGTGCTCGTAGGATCATACGTTTAAAGTTGGATGGCAGCACTAACTGCTTTTTAATAACTTCGCCTTGTTCATCTGTGACCTCTCTGTAGAGTAGTTTATCTCGCAGTTTTAGTCTAGGCCCCACTCTGAACAGTAAAGCAGTTCTCTGATCATTGGACTGTAGCTTAGAAACATCTTGTCCCTTGTTTATGGAATTTAGCATGGGCTTGATCATAGGATCGTGATGCTGTTCCCTTGAATGTCTGCTGGAGTGAGCTGAGGTAGAGTACTCAGATCCAAAGCCACAAAGCATACTTCTCAACCTTTCATCTCCCAAATGTGTGATGAGATGTGTGACAGCTGGACAAAATGTGTCACACATCATCAAACATGACATTGCAGGCTCAGAATACTGTGGAAATAAATGTACTAATATTTATAATGGCTACTGATAATGTAGCATCTTACGTGATTATAGAGTTCTGCTTAAAAGGCCTGGTGGTCAATGTGAAATGTCACCTTCTACAAGTGGAACAGAGGATTTCTGAGAGATAAAATGAGCGAGCGACCTTGTAATGTGTAACACTTGAGAGGTATGCCACAAAGCTGCAGTAGGCTACAGGCACACAGGTATCTGGAAGCCCCATGCAATCAACTAGGCAGTTCACAGTGGCAGCAGATGGATGTTCATCCGGTCAAATTTTGGCACAGGGCTCTTACAGATTGTTCTGACATTCTCACCCACTTAGGACTGGAAGCAGGCCTTCTAGACAAACACTTGTGTCAATATGATTGAGCCCTGGACACCACGCCACCGAATAATCATATGTTGAGAGAGCTGACAACCACCTGTGTCTGGTGGCATCTAACTTGCTGAGGTTTGGACATACATGAGATGATTATTGTCTGTTTTACCAGTATTTTAGCACCATATAAATGTGCATGAAACTGATCTACTATTGCCCATTTCGAGGCAAGAAATTCAAGTTTATGTACAGGATAGTTTTTCTCAGATGGACCCAAACTTCTTGGCAAATGCCACTGGGCATAATCCTTCCTTATAGTCCTAATAAAGCATGGCTCCAAACCCACTCAGGTTGACATCTGTATAGTACATACAGTTTCATTGCATCTGCATAGGCAAGTATTGGAGCATGTAAGCTGGTAAATGACGAGATTGCTGTGTGGGAAATCAGGGGTCTACCTGGCTCTGAATGGTTCATTAGGCTTGAAGTAGACTTTATCACTTTCTTTTACTGTACTGCTTTTGTACTTTTGATTGGTAGGTAGATATCCTTGGGTCAGATTTAGTAGTGGGTGAATTACTTTTGTATAATCTTTAACAATGCACCGATAATAGCTGCAAGCTGCCCAAAACAGTTCTAATATTTTTATTGGCTGGATTTTGGGCACCCAAATGTTGTCCCTGTTTATTTCCTACCAGGCTTCTTTTTTTTTTTTTTTTACTGTCCCATGAGTCCCTGGCTGAAATCCAGTCTTTTGATTAGCTAATCTACTGACAAGATGGTGGCTGCTGTTAAAGATACTGTACAGTTTATGCACTCTCTCAAGTTCTGAGTTCTGGTGCAGCCAAGAATAAAGTTATTTATTTATATTTCCCCACAAACATATAGCCTCAATAGTTCCCTTTAAAATGAGCTTACATTTATGTAATTTCTTTAAACACTTTTGCTGTTGCTGCCACCAAAATGCTGTCCCCCTAGGCGGCAGGCAGCAGCTCATGAATGTTAATTAGATTCATGAATATATATTAGCCTTCCATAAATGCCCTTGCTAAGACTTTATTTAAAGGTTTCTAAGCGGTTTCTGTGCTGCATTGCCAGGGTCAACCTGTTTAGCTGACCAGGGTGCCAGGATCACTGAAAGACTCCCCGAATGACCGCTAGACCGGAGTTCAGTACATCAATGCAGTACCTGCGCATGCATGGTTGTCAGTTCTTTGGGAAACATGTCAGAGACTCGTGGTTATGGTTTGAGCCCAAACAGGGCTAAAATAAACACAAGGGCTGTATGGGGAAACTAGGGGGAGCACTAGAAGGATTTGGACTGGCAGCATGAAAGTGGGATGCTAGAGGCAAACGGGAGTAAACAGGAGGACAAAGAAGACCTGGGAGTAATTAAGGTAAGCCCCTGGGAGGTGGGGTTTACACTAGACTTCTTTTTTTGTTAGACAGCTTTATTATTGGTTTCTGCAAAGTATTACAGCCGTATTCCATCTAGTACATAACACATATGTTAATTATTCTGTTTTGATAATTTCAGAACTCAGAAAGTCCATACATCTGTAAAAAGGGACTTCTTAGCTTGAGCTACTCAGAGGAATTTCAATATGTTACCATGCTTTTTTCTTTGACGTTAACTTGTCCGTCATAACATCCTTCATGCTGTTAATATGAAAAGTTATTTCACAATTTTAATCTCTGTATGGTCAGAACAGTTCAATGAGCCCTTTTGGTTTACTATACTGTAAGTTTTTACTTCTTACTACAGTTGCTGAAGGCAGAAGCTGGAGGAAGGTTCCGAGTCTCTGTAGTGGGCCTACTTCATCTTTCATTTTTACAGTGATGCTGATGTACCCAGGCACAATCTTGCGATGGTGGCAAAAGTCTCACGGCTGAATGCAGTCCTCGGGTTTGCAGCAGGAGGGTTTGGAAGGCCAATGACTTCTAGGGTAACAGAACGCAGAGCCAGGCATCTTTTTCAGATGAAGTTACTGAGCAGCGGTACAGTGCAATCTCTCTTTCTACCCTCCTATTACCCTTTAACTTCAAGATAATGCCAGTGGGGGTATTGAAGCACCCAAGGCATTGCAAACATTTTAAAGTTCAAATACTAATAAGGAGGCATTATTGTAATTGAAAAACTGCCGAAAAGCTGAGTGCAAGAAAGGCTGGTGCGTTTTAAAATGTCTGCAGCTGGCAGAGTGCTGTTCCACACATCACATCTAGTAACATGAGGTAAAGAACCAAAGGAAAAAGAAAAATACTTCTGATATAAATGGCAACGACTGACTGCTTTTATTATTTCTCACTTGAAAAGTTTATTAAAAGCAGATGGGCTGGCACAAATTCCATGCAATAGATAACCTGTATACAAAAGAGATCCAAAAGTTGATCATTTGCCAAATCCATTACATGATACAGTAAACCAGAAAACATTAACAGGATGACAAATGTGTTATATCTCCAGGAATAAAAGATTGCCACCCATAAAAGTATTTACTTTCTGAGGTGCCATCTGCTGAATGAATGACTTTGAAACCCTCATCACAAACATAAAAAGTTAAACATATAAACTATTAAAACCATGTGCTCTATAGTTGGTGGTGGACATGATAACCACACAGATATGCTTGGCCAGATGCCAAACATATTCATTGTAACAATTGCCCTAAAGCGGGAAAACCCTCTACTTCTTCTCTGTAATTACAAAATGGTAATCACTGGGCAATGAGTTTGTCTTTCTTCAGTCTCACAAGGGTTGTAATGGCTTCTATATTCTCGATGTGCTGAATAATTGTACACCATTGCTGAACCTGGGGCAGACATAGGTGAGCCAATGTTGAGCGATGGCCTTACTGGTTGCGGCTCTCAGTATAAGGAATAAATAACGTTTATTATCTTGCTTTTGCTCCCCTAGATGGGATGGCCATGGTAAAATGTTCAAATGTGGGCTCTGTAGGAAGCTCCAAAAGGTCTGAATCTCATGTCTAATCATGAGCTAGATTGGTTGTAATTTGGGGCATTCGCAAAATATGTAAAACTGCGTACCTTGGTCACCACACCCTCTCCAAAAATGGTCTGTATTAATCATTCCATAATGGTAGGATATTATGGGGTAATGAAGAAACTGGCAACAATCTTGCACTGGAACTTACACCAAGAACCAGCAGCTATAGCTCGCTGTGTCCCTTGCCAGTTTTTGTTCCATTGGGAGGGACTTGATTAGATACCAGCTTCTCCCTCCCACTTTGTCTAGTTCTCTCTCCCACTCTGTTAGCTTTCAAAAATTACCTGTATAACAGTCCCCTTGTCTCACCTTGGCTGTTCTGGGGCCTTCGGATCCACACTGCACACACCTCCAAGGAGACTGGCCTGGGTTTACAAGTGGACAGTGTTACAGTGTAACCCTGGTGCTGTGTATCAAATGGCTATTGCCCCTGCCTGGGTGGCCAGAAACCAGGCTGAGGAGCCTGGGTTCTTAATTTGGTATTAAACTGGTTCTTTCCCATAGATAACATTTTTGCTCAGTGCCTCCTCCCAGAGTATACATTTAAGTGAGTCTAACAATAACCTGGTACAACCCCCCGGGATGCTGTAGCCACCCACAATACCACATTGTAATCCCCACACATGGATAAGCAATTAGCAAAACCCTAAACACATATTTCTGAATTAAAGGCTCACTCTAACAATATGCTCATGACACTGGATTTATAAAAAATGATTAACGAACAATTTATTTACAAAAATAATTTAAAAATAATAAAAAAATGTATTTATAAAATGAGTAAGCTAAACTAGCCAATCAGATACCTACCTCACCATGCATGAAATGTGTTCCATGGATGGGTACTAACAAGAGTGGCAAACCAGGAGCGCATCGCAAGAAAATCACGAGCAGTTAGAACGTTGATTTCTTAAATGCCACCATTTTCTTTTCCCTCACTAATGCGGTTCATCGCTAATTATATCACAAAATGTTTAGAATTGGCAGCAGCCATAGACATAGAGGATAATGTATGGTCCTCTATCAGTAACCGGTTTGTTGACTGTCGAGAGGTTGTCAGGGCAGCTGTATAAAACCTGAGATTGAAGCTCAAGAGGTTTACGTCACCATGGCAACCTCGAGATGGTTAACAGTGACCGGTAGCTGATAGAGGGACCATTCATTATTTTTTATAGTGTAAGGTCGCACTTAAAAAGTAAAACAGCTTACTTTTTGAATAAGTCACTGCCCGCCCTTCAGTCCTTCCCTAACCGCCACATTCATCCGCCGGTCCCGTTTGCAAGCAGCGCATACATGAGATTTATCGCTGTTGTTAACCTATCAATGTGACGTAGCATCGATATGTTAACAACATTTCTATATCACATTGATAGGTTAACAGCGTTCTACCATACATTATAATACGTTTCAACTCTACCCACATCAAACTTGTGAACAAATAAAAAAAGTTGTACATTTTTTTTTGTGCTGCCAGTCATGATACTGCTCCTGAAATGTGTCTTGTTGCCTCCATCTGCAGCGCTGATTGTGCTGTCCTATCTCTGCTTCTGTAAACCAGCTAGTTTAGCCTACCCGTTTTTGCACACTGCCATGAGTCGGTAACAGTGCTCCTGCTGTCATCGATCGTAATTAACAGGCTGACACTCTGATCCAGAAGATGCCTTTTCACGATGCAACAGCAGTTTACCTACAGTGCACTTTTTGTCATGTAACCCGTACCCACAAACCTCAAAAGAGAACCGTTCTTTTCCTGCATGCTCTGGCTAGATTCTTTGCCCATTCCTGCTGTGCAAACAAACTTACAATCATGCCTGTCTCTATATATTATGAAGCTCATATTTAATGACATAACTTTTTTTTTATCAGGCGGAAGGACTATTTTATCATAAACTCAAACAAGAAAATCTTTTTTTCACCATACAAACATGATGTTTCCCAAGTGTAATAAAAAAAGAAACTGTTGCCCATTTTATAACCAACAGTTTATTTACAATGAAGTAAGGGTTAGGAAAGGGTGAACTGGTTGTAAAGGTTGAGCAACAGTTTGATTGCATTTTCAGATTGGCCTTCTTGGCACTGCATAAACAGTCAAGTTGCATTTTATATTCACCCCCCCCCCCATTTAATTATGGCCTCCTACCAACATTTTGATTGATTCAGGATATTATTCTGTCTATCTAGCTGCACCGATAATTAGGTGGCATATGCCCAAACTGGTAACAGTGCCCAGTCTATGATAGAACCCCGCAATTCTACACCTGGGTACCCGGTACTAAACATTTGTTGCAGGCCTGATATGTTGCAGCTGGTTGGCCGGTGCTGGGGTTCTCAAAAGAAAGTCTGATTAGCCTTTAGATGCATTCTTTAAACTTCAACTCTGTAAATAAAAGGTAATTCCCTCCCTGGGGTAGCTGGTTTCTTAGATTACTGAACTGAGCAAACTCAAACAACTATTTACAGTCCCGCCGGGTGCAGAGCTAGTCTGCATACTCATGGTTCAGTAGTCATCTATAGGTGCAGAACAGGTTCTTTCAAGTAAGTATAAGGTAGATGCAATTTGTGCAGCTAGTTTTTAGCTGAGATGCAGGCAGGAGCTTGTGCTGACCCCTCTTTCAGACCAGCTCTTGCAGCTTGCAGGCTGGAACTTTCTCGACTTCTTTTCAGGTGCCCCTTTCTCTAGGCTTGACGTCACATTCCGAAACATTCTGGAACAGATCAGGCTGGGACCAGGGCCAGCATGCCTCAGACCTCATGTCTAGGCTATGCCCCTCTGGGGGAGATGCATATGGCAGTGCCAAGGCTGACACATTACCAGGCTGACTCGCAAACTAATCAAAAAGGCAGCCTCTCATTCCTTTTCTGGCATTTCAGCAACTTTGCATTATCACAGTACCTTCAACCACAAAGCCAGTGTGGTAGGCATGGTCCTTTCACATGCAGAGTACAGTCTTAAAAGTGTAGGAGCAACCCCTAGGGCAGGGGAAGACCCAATCGCTTTCACAGAGCAGAAACTAGAGCGTAAGGCATGACTCTCCTCCAAGTCATGCATTTCACTTGTTAGCTAGTTCTTTCAAAGTAGCTTCTCCAAAGGTGTGGACTTTCCAACATTTTTCCACGGATTTGTCACCACCTGCCTTGACTACTGCAATGCCCTCTACCTAGGGCTTCCTGAGGTTGATATCCGCCACCTGCAGCTAGTGCAGAATGCTGTGGCCAGGCTTCTGACTTGTACATTGAAGGCCAGTCATATTATGCCTGTGCTGCGTGAACTGCACTGGCTGCCTGTTCAGTGGCGGATCACCTTTAAGGTTCACTTGCTAACACGAACAGGGACCTGGTTACTTGCAAGATCTTCTGACTCCCTATTGCCTCCTCTGTCCTCTCCAATCCACCCATGAGGGATTGCTAGGGATTCCCAGAGTTTGTTTAAAAACATCTGCAGCCCGTACTTTCTGTTTTATGGCATCCTGTGGAATTCTCTACCTTGTCAGTTAAGAGAATGCCTGACCATCAATAGATTCAAAATAGAGCTGAAAAAATATTTTGTTTAATTTAGCCTTCCCAGGCAAAATTTAATTTATTGATATAGTTATTGTTTTAGTGTAACTTTTATGTTGTATGTTGTATTTTAACTGTGCAGTGCCTTGGTTCCGGAAAAGCGCTATATAAATAAAGATTTGATTGATTGATTGATTGATTCTCACAAGCACAAATACTGGCTTCTTACAAGCTGGATCACACAGCACTGTTCCTTTTGGCCAGCTGGCGGTTGGCAGCTCCAATTAGAACATTTGCAAAATCCTCACAGGCAACGTCTGGCAAAGCTCCAACCTCAGGATACTTTCCTTCCATCCCTGTAGGCACACTAAATTATCACATCAAGCATTTCTCAGTCACAGACTTCTTGACCCTAAGAAGGTCTCCAAGTCACTTGTACATTAAGTAGATTTTTACCCACTCAGGATCAGTCCAAATACTTTCTCATAGCTCACGGTCACAGAATCAACAGCACTTTCACTGCCAAGGTAGAGACGTTCTTGCAGCTCTCTCACAACTGCAGGCAGAGTTCTTGCAGTTCTCTTACAGCTGAAATTAAATGAGGATTCTTCACACACATCCTTTAAATGTGGAAAAGCAAATGCTAGCCCTGGGGGACAGTAACTGGCAACCCCAGGCCAGCCACTTTAATGTCCTTGCAGCCACATTTGTCTAGTAAGGGGCCAAAGTCCCCCTTCCTGTGGAGAGGCTCCCAATGAACTGATTCCAGACTGAAAAGTCTTTGGGGTTTGGAGCTCTCTAAGGCTCCTGATTGGTTCATTCCCTTGTCTCTCTTAAAAATTAATATTCATCAGGCTCCTTCAATGCCTGATAGGTCCCTCATTTAGGCACCAACATTTGTCCCTGCTTTTTCCCCCACAAGTCTCTGGCATAGTCCCATAAGTATCTGCCATAAACCTGGCTCTCCCATTGGCTGGAAAAAGGTCAAAGGCTGCAAAAATGGCTGCTATAATTTACAGTTCCCATGCAGTCCATACATTTTCCAACTTTAAAGTTTTAGTGCAGCCAAAGTGATCAGTTTATTTAAATTATTACCTCACAGTTTTGAAGCAGAACCAGTGCACAGATAAGCACTCACACTATTCAATATTTATATGAAGTTCTGCACTTGTTGCTAGCAGCAGAATATGCAGTCCCCAGGCACTAGAAAAACTTGCCCCATTCAGATTCATAATGCTTCATTAATATTCATGAGGCTGAGGCACTCGCTGTTGGCACTCTTTAACTAAACTGACCCAAAGATTCTGGGGTGCTGAGTTCAGGTCTGTGGTCCCTGTTCTGCCTTAGCTAGGGCTGGGACCATTCAGGAGCCACCTGTTTGACCGCAATCATGGTCAGAAAATAAAACAGCTTCTGAGCATGCACAAGCATCTGCTTGCCTGGAAGCATGTGGGAAGGATGGCAGCAGCTCACAAATGCTCCTCCAGCCCTAATGTGGACAAAAAATAAATACTGGGGCTTTTCAGAGGCAATGGGGCACATCGGGACTCAGGTCAATGGCGATGCACCAAAAGGGGAAAATCGGGGGAACACCAGAGGCAAACAGGAGACAATCAAGAGATGAAACAAATATGGGGAGTTACAAAATGATATGCAGGAGTAGAATGGCAAGGTGCCTCCACTAGGGTTGCCACCTGTCAGGTTTTTTACCTGGTGATCAGGTTTTCAGGGTGCCTATCAGGTAATCCAGTTTTGCTCTGTGCTGGTCAGGTTTTTGAGCCATTTTGAGTGCTCACATACTTTTGAAACACATTTTGTCATATCATTCATTGTTTCAGCTACATGTCCAGGTTACAGACATGTTCTGTTGTCAATATAGTCTTTTGTTTGTGAATGTAGTCACCCTGGGAGGTGTAAAGTATGGCCATTAACACCATTAGCACTTACTTACCTAATCTTTCCACTGCATTTAAAGTGGCATAGCAGCCCACCTTTTGTAACAGTAACAGAGCCAGTTGTCCTCCACTTTCATTTGCTGGTCAACATTTTCATCTCAAACAGAATTTAGGCATTTTTAAATGTTTTAAATGCTTTTTTTTTCCTCAAGAAAAAAAGTATGGTCACTTCTTTGGCTTTGAATTAGTACTGTGGACAAGAACAGGAAATGGGTCCAGAAAAAGATATAAAGTATGTATACTGTTGTATGCTATTTACATATTTCCCTTGTCTCCCCCCAGATCATATCTGTAAATGAGATTTCTTTTATCTCTGTATGTTTATCTGGTTAAACAATGTCAATAAATAAATAAATACATAAATAAATAATTAGGAAGAGCCTAGGAAAGAAACTTTAACAGACACAGTACAGTTTTTATTTAACTGCTGCATTAAGTGTTGTTTTTTAATGATATAACAAATGGACTTCTAGGAGGAACAATGCATGATGAGTCATGAAAAGGGGTGGGGCTGGGGCGGAGCTTAGGATCCAGTTTTTGTTTCATCCAAAGGTGGCAACCCTAGCCTCCACTTGGAGTAGTGATATGGAATACCTGCGGGATAAGTTCCAGGTTACCACCTCACCGGAAAATACAGTAACTGCCTCCACAGTACCTTCCCCACACAGTAAATGCATACACTTTCCAATAACCAGTCATACTAAAATGCCTTCTACCAATGGCTTCCTGGGGGCAGTATAGTGCAGTGGTTTAAGGCTCTGAAATGCAAACCTCGAGACCTGGGTTTGAATCACACAGCCCCCACTTGTATACTGTGTGACCCATAGCAAGTCACTTAACTTCCTTGTGTTCCCAGGTTGCACCTGTAAACCAGCGTTCAGCTTAATGTGTCTCTCCTGGTAAAAAACAAAAAAGGTAAAGTGTACTGTAAACTAACTTTCTGTTTTATTGGGGGGGGAATAGCACAAAAGTAATGAATGGCAACAATAACTATATCCTACACTGTTTCCCACACCTCCCACTTGCAGGTTTCCCCCCAAATGGCCATTAGAAAAAGTCAGTCAGTTGTGATGTGCACCTCACCGGGGCTGCTCCAAAAGGCAGGAATATGGTGGGGATAACAGTCTTGCAACTGGAAAATGAATACTTTCATTGGGGCCCAATAACTTTTAAAGAGATGCAGACTTTAACGCTTTCTGCCTGGGCTTATCTTGGTGCCAGCAGAGTCCCACCCAAATCTTATTCCCCTTTACTAACTAACTTGTTAGCTGAAGTAGAAGACTCCTTGGAGCCACAGCCCAGGTACTTGCAGTCTGTAGATTCAAAGTGGGGGTCTGTAGAAACTTGTTTCTGTGGTACAGTGCTGGTATCAGGAGTTGTTAGTGATGCACCCCAGCAGCAGTTTGCAGGAAAACAGCTGCTGGCTGAAGAAATGAAGAATGCTGATTTTCACATGTCAGGCCTTTCCAAACATCCTCTCAGGCCTTTGTATGCAGTCTTCACCTGACAGGCCTCTCAAAGTCTGACTCTCTGGTGATCTCTGCATAGATCAGGGGGACCAGGCATGCTGGGTGTCCCACATAGATTTGTCTACTTGGCACACAGGTTCTAAAAGCACATTTGCAGCTGGGCTTTGGATCAGTCTATGGCACTAGGACAAACAATTACTCCACTAGATGCAATAACGCAGCCTCAAAAGTTCTTGCCCCTCCAAGGGGAATCACACTGGGCTCAGCGTCTCTTTTCTCAGTCTGCAATTCTTTCCAGGTGGCAAAGTGATAGTCTCTAGCTTTGGACTGCAACTTCTCTATTTCCAGGCTGCAGATAAAAGTATCTCTGATTTTCCAGGCTGCATAATAACAGCCTCTCTATTTTTCCAGGCTACAACTTTCAAAGCTCAAAGCTGCAGCAGCAGGGTCAAATCTCTCCCAGGGAATTCCTCACACAGTTCAGTTCTTTTCCCTTTTGCTACTTGCCTTCCTGAGGTGCTGAGTTGCCTGTCCAATACTGGGGCCAGCAAGGCCATTGAGCAAACAAACAGGCCTTAGGGCTAGGTAGCCCACATCAGTCTCTTCTTCTCTGCTGTCTCTCTTTGACTCCCACTGGAATCTCCCTGGAATCTTTTGGCAGGCTACAAAGGCTTTTTGCAGTCTTTTCACAGTCCCCACTTGATTGACTGCCATTCTCTCAGGCTTTCTGGATGCCTCTTGACCTTTCCCAGTGGCACCCTGCCTCCCTGAACCTATGGGGGCCATTATATTTGTTTATATGCTCATTATCAGTGTCAGCACCTCAGCAGGTAGCACACTCACCTCTGAGGCCGGGAGATCAGTAGGCTGTGGGTTCTATCCCCACACCAGGCACTTGGGTTAATATCCCAATACTGACACTGTAGTGCAGCATGAGGGGGGTGCTGCACTCCTGAGGTGCCGTCTTTCAGATGAAACGTTAAACCGAGGTCCCATCTGCCTGTTCTGGTGGTAGTTTAGTTGGATGTTAAAGATCCCATGGCACTTCTTGAAAAGAGCAGGGAAATTTCCCTGGTGCAATGGCCAAATTTCCTCCTTTCATGAAAAATACCACCAACAGCTTAATCTGGTTCAAGGTCAGTTGGCATTCATCTGTATCCCCCTTCCCCTGGTCATGTCTGAAAATAGGCAGAATTTGTCTAGTGCACTTACCCGGTCAACAAAAACTAAATAAAAATAAATTACATGCATTCCCAATAATACAGCTATTATATATTTTATTATATGCCCATACGTGAGCAAAAACCCCTTGTCTCCACACCCAGAGGCATTTTCCTGATGATCATCAGCTCCACCACCTGCCCTGGAGAAGGAATTATGGGAGTGGCCTCACAGCTGAGACATTTACTGGAGCTGTGGCTTTTTTTTAACACTGTTGGCCATGCATGTGCTGAGGGCGCATTGAGGCCATGTTTTTTTTTTTATTTACATGCTCATGTCCCTTCTCAGCAGCTCCTGGGACCAGAGTACAGCCTCCCTCAAAGCACCAGGATGCACACACAATGGGGACCAGGGCTGGAGGGAGGTACCACTAGACTACCAGAGTAATTGTACTTATTTCAACAAGGACCAGGTCTGGAGGAGGTCCAGTAGACCACCAGGGTATTTCTACTTATTTCAGCAGAGATCGGGGCAGGAAGAGGTACCACTAGACTAGCTCAGTAATTCTATTTATTTCAATAGAGATCAGGGCTAAGAAGGTGCCACTAGACTCCCAGAGTAATTGTACTTATTTCAGCGGGAATCAGGGTGGGGTAGGGGTACCAAGACACTACCAGGGTAATTTTATGTATTCAGTGGTGCTTAGGTCAAGGGTGATACCACTAGACTACTATAATAATTCTACGTATTTCAGTGGTGATTGAATAACAGTATAATTCTATGTATTTCAACATGGATCAGAGCAGAGAGGTCTACCTCTGGACTATCAAAGGAATTCTACTTATTTCAGCAGGAATCAGGGCAAGAGGGGTTAGTAGGTACCACTATATTCCTGCATAATTCTACTTATTTTAAAAGCGACTAGGGCAGGAGAGGGGTACCACTAGACTACCAGGTTAATTTAGGGTATTAAATAAGCTGAAAAAAATGATCAGCAGTTTTATGTGTGAACGTGCTAATCAGCTGTAAAAACACATAACTCTTAGCACAGAATGGTTAATAAAATTTAAAAAACATATTTTATTATTTCTGTATACTGTGCTATGAAGTCACTGAAAAAATGGTTAGCTGTCTGCTGCCATGCATTTCTGGAAAAGGTTACCATCACCACCTGTTTTGTGTAGCATTTTGTTATGCTATACTGGCTATTTAATACCCTGAAAAATTTTACTTATTTCAATGGAAATGAGGGTGAGAGGGGTTACCACTAGACTACCAGGGTAATTCTACATATTTTGAAGGGAACTGGGTGGGAGGGGGTTCAGCTAGTGAACCTGGGTATCTACTTATTTCAGTGGTGATTAGAGTGGGAGGTGAATACCACTGTAGTAACAGGGTAACTGTACTTATTTCAATTGGCTTGGGGTGGGAGAGGGGTACCACTAGACTACCAGGTAAATATTTGAACTTGACTGCTACTGTGAAATGTATAACAATCTGAATGATACAGAATGCCAAACAAATAAAACAGGGATCCTTTTTCTCAATTCAGGATGCATCCCAGAAAAGGGGTTTAATAATTATGAGATACACCAAGATTACAGTATCAGACTATACATGACTTTGCACATGAACTAAAAATATTTAGCAAATTCCTAAATCTACTTGGCAGGTCTAAGACAGCTGGAATTATTTAGCTATCACAGCCACACATGCCAGTTTCTTGCTAGATATTTTTAAATATTTTGCACACTGTAGTTTAAAATTCTGCACAATATACTCTAAAATTCCAAAATATTATTTTAAAATATTTACAGCATTCATTGTCCATTTTCTCACATCAGCCATTTTGTTTTTATGTCAGACATTTACATACCAATAAAATGGATGGTGAAAAATTCTGTAGTATTGGAGTCTCTTTAAGCAACCTGAGAGTTTTCTAATCTCCTTACTACGGTACATGGTGTTTCTGTGCTTTCTCCTTGTATCTGACTTTCCAGTCATTTTTTCACTGTTTAGGCAACCTAAAAGCATATGTTTGATGGGAAAAATGCATTTATGGTGACACACTTTCAAAGATGCTTTATTAAACGAGACTTTAATAGAATGTGTTTATCTCATTTGTGATAATATTCAAAATACAAAATGGCCTCAATGTTAGATTTCTCCTACCACAGTATATGAAAGTTTAGAGTCTCTCTGATATAGTGGGGTACCAAGTGGTAACATTATGCACGTGCATAAATATTTTTTCACCTTTATTTTATTCAGTAATGCATGGCAAGGCATGCAATATCATGGGATATCTTCCCACCTGAGGTGCATTGCAAGGCACAAGGCCATAGACAGAGTGACTTCACCCACCTGATAAAGGATAATAATCCCATGATATTGCATACCTTGGAGTGTATTATCGCAATTATGAAACCAGTCCATTTTGATATTGTTGACTGATGGCATGACCTATTTCAGACCAGGATAAAGTATTGACATATCATCCCAGCTGACCGTGATCTCAGCCATGCACAGATAAGGATTTTCACCTTCCATTTTATAAGAAAGGCATTATATGTTTTCTATCTTATGTTTTTTATATAAATTACACATAAAACAACAATTTTTTCTAGTTTGTCTTCTCCTCCTGAAACCATAGTTCCTTCATAAAAGTATAATTTAAATTTTCTTTCTGTGAATTGATTGCAATATGAGCTTTATCAGTATGTTTTTTTTTATGAAAGATCTTCTCTGTATCACTGCTGTTATTTTTTCTTATTTTATCTAAATATAATCAATAAACAATATTTTGGCAAGTAAAAAGGCTTTTTTTTAATGAATTCTGCAGTACTTTGCACCAGTGGAAAAATATGTATTTTCTGTACTTTTTATATTTTTAAATCGGGAAAAAGAAAAAAGAAAACTGTCAAGAGTGTACACCTATTGTCCATTTACAAATACCATTTTGAATCCATTAATTCTGTATATAAATCAAGGTAATACATCTGAGGTATTTTTGTTAATATAACAGCACACATGTATGTCTACTTATACTAGCTAAAACAAGGTATATGAGTCTTTATAGCGATGGAGGTTTGAGTTCTTAAACTTGATCGGCTAAGGGCAGCAGTCTTTCCTGGAGGGGGTGCCAGTAGACCACCAGGCAGAGGAAACACTCACAAAACAAGAAACTATATATATATAAAAAAATGAGGTAATTTGAAAATAAAATTAAAAAGGCTGAAAATTAATTTTAAAAGGATGGAAATTGCTATAAAAGCAATAAGGTACTCCCAAGGGTTACATTAACTGTTTATTAATTGCCCCCTACGGGTATATGACACAAGACACACCCCATGGGGTGATTAACAGATCATTAATGTAGCCCCTGTTGTACCTTACTGCTTAATTATACAGAACTGTTATCAAGCACTATGTGGGCACCTGCAACTGCAAGAGCAGTACCATACATGCACGCGGAGCGAGTCCAGAGAGTCTGTCCCCCCTCCCAAATTTCAGAAAATGGTTACTTTTGTATTGGGGGTAATGTATTCTAGGGGAAGTGGTGATGAAAGGGTCAAAGATGTTTGAAAGGACATCACTACTCTGTACCAAAAGATCCCCAAGATTTGTCCTTGGATAATTGGGGGGTGATCACAGGAACCAGGTGATGGTGGGAACAAAGAATCATACTAAAAGTTATTTTTGAAAGTGTTTCAAAATCAACCTGTGCTGCTTTTTTATCTATGTACCCATGGAATAGTCATGAGTGAATTAATGTCTAATTAATAATAAGATCATAGTATTTTACATTTAATCACATTGAACTGTATGAAATGTATGATCTGGCTGCATTCTGATTATGAACTGTCCTAACAAGAAATAATATGAATTAAAAATATATGAAATCATATTTGCTGCAATCAGATTTGCAGAATACAGTTTGCTTTTTCTCACATTTATCACTGTTTTACTTGTATGTATAAAATATAAAAAATAGAATTAGAGAAAAACATGTTAGATTTTTAATTTTTGGTTAAAAGTCCTGGACGCCCTATTGTGATGTCATATTACAGGGACTATAAATGTACGTGATGTTCTCCTTACTACTGCCCCCTCTCAAAGCCTGGTCTAGAGGTGAAGCGCTGGGGTAATGACCATTTTGGGTGACTGGCAACAGCTCAGGAATTTATGAGTGGTTGTCTCAATAAAACTTGTTTAATTTCTTCAATGCAATGAGCCTGTGAGTATTCTTTCTTGGAGTGCAGCACATTTTGGACCTGTCTTGCATTTTTTGGGGTAGCCACCCTTTCTGTTGTACCCTCTGTGACTGTTGGCATGAGAGCATTGTTTTGGAACACCTCTGCTGGGAGTCTGTTCTAGACGTCCACTACTCTCTCTTTATTTTTTTATTTTATATATTTAGTTCTTGTTGACTGGGTAAGGTACACGAGGGAAGACATTTGCCTATTTTCAGGCATGACCCTGGAGGTTACAAAGACAGATTTGTACAGGATACATTGACGATAGCAATAAACAAGACAGGATTGTAGAAGACTCATTGAGGAGAGGTACAAACACTAGATGCAGCAATGAACACCATGGCAGATAGATTCTAGTGAATGACATTTGATAAAAGGATACAAGCGGATTGTACAAAACTCATAGCAGGTAGTAACATAACAGTGAAGGCTGCAGCAGAGACATTAGTGGATAAATTCGAGTGAATGACAATTGACAAAAGGATACAAGTAGTACATTAGGTGTTATAATAGTGTGCAAGAACAACTTGTTTCGTAGCAATGCGATTTTTCCAACTAAAGATACTAGAGTCAGACTAAGACACTTGAGTCAGAGACCTGTGGACAGGTACTAATACGTACATCCAGCTATCAGGGTGGGAAGAGAGAGGTATAACAGAGGTACAGCAGGTTAAGGGCAGGCACATTGGGAGCATTGGAGTAGATAGGAGTGGAGATAGCTTCTAAAGGTGTTGGCTACTCAGTACTGTGGTATGTGTGTAGGTATGCTGTTCCAAAGTTTTGCGGCTATGGAGGAAAAGGCCATTTCACTGTATTTAGTTCACAACCTAAGGATGGCCAGTTGTCCAATGCCTGAAGATCTAAGAGTATAGTGGTTGGTGCAGGGCACCAGATAAGAGGCTCATGGGGAGGGAATTTGGTTCTGTTTAGTTAGTAGTTATGTACAGCCTCATCACCTGCTCAACGATCCCCAGACCTAGTCCATCATAAAATGTTTACTAACATTCTATTTCAGTTTCCACTCACCACCATTACTGTCTTGTACTGAAGCCAACATTAACCCCACCCCCATTTCTGGGGGATTACACCCTGCTCATCCCTTCCTTCTTCCTCACCCTCTATTTGCCCCAGTACTTCTGAGTAGGATCAGTGAGCAAGCATGCAAACTCCAGAAGCCCGGTGAGATTGAAGCCAGAGCTCCACTGATGATTTCCAAGGCTGGAGCCACCCACAGTACATGCAATCTCATGCCTAGGACTACAGTGTGGGAGCAGAGATCAGGTGGATGCAGGGCTTCAGATAATTTTTTTTGGTGGAAGTCAAATACTTCCATGGGTTGAAATTTGGAAGTCATTTCAGTTTTACTGGAGTCAAAATACTCCAGTTGTCAATTTTTTGGAAGTCAAAATAATTCCAGTCGACAAATTTTGGCAGTCAAAATACTCCAACTCCTATAGTTTTACAAGTCAACTCACTGGCCTTCTGAGTACATTACTGTAATAGTGTAATCCATGCTACAGCCACATAAATACATTTCTTAATGATAAGAAATGAAAACGTAAGCACGCAGTAATCATTTTCAGACAATGTGTTTATTTCATGAATTGTTCAGTTCTTGTATAGTAGACAATGCCATGCCAGTATCTTCAAATCATCACTGTGCATAGATTAGTAATAATCATTGTGTACTGTATACAATATTATCTAGTATGTTACAGAGCTACACAGTACTTCAACGACACCTGCTTTTATTGCACAGGTAGTGCAGTCAAGGTTACAAAATGGCTACTGACTTTAAAACGAAGTAACGTAAAAATCTAGTTTTTGGTATGAGATTTTCTGGCAGTATGCTTATTTAGAATTTGCAATGTAGCACTTTTGGCATTAGCGGCTCTTTCAGTTCCTTGCAGATAGATGCCTGCTGCTAGGAGTATGCTAGGCTGCTGCCACCTACATTCTGATTCATAGTGTGGTAATCAGTGATTGATTACTACCCATTGTTTATTTAGTTACAAAGTAAAATCTTTAGTAATTTATTATTACCATCACAACTCATGTTGGAAAAATGGGCTATTCTGCCGACAGCCACACTGCATCGTAAATACTCCAGTGGCACTGTCTGGCAATGCGAATAAACTGGCTAAATAAATCTTATTTTTGCATAAATATTTTTTTCTCACTTTATAACACCATTTATTTCACTTACATTACAATTTAGTAACGTATTACAAGATGTTTTCTCCACTTATAGCCTGGTAATTGAACTCAGAATAATGGGCTTCCCTGCCACATGTGGATATTCCAATAGAAAGAAAGGAAGTTTTGAGGTAAAACAAAGATAAACACCACAAACAATCATTACAAATGGTGTGTGGTGGTATTATATAGAGCCTAGGATCTTCTTAAACTTAAGACAGAAGATCTTGACAAAAAGACAGCTGAATCTGCAAAGGACTCCATAAACTTAAGACAGGAGTCCCTGCTATATACCACACACCCACCACATGCTATATAGAGCCACCTGCAGGCCGACTGCAAGGATCTTCTTAAACTTAAGACAGAAGATCTTGACAAAAGGACAACTGAATCTGCAAAGGACTCCATAAACTTAAAACAGTAGTCCTTAACACCATTTTCAATGGTTCTGTACTGTTTGTTACAGTATTGTATTAGTTTTGTGCTTTACCTTGTATTATTTCAAAGCTGCCTTTCTTTCCATTGTAAGTTTCCTATCTGGCCCATTGTTATTATCTGTCTGTTTTTTTGTCCGGTTCCATTTCTACAAGTGGAAATAACATTATAACAAGTTAATTAAATTGTAGTATAGTGAAATATATGATGTTGTATAAAGTGAAAATTACATAATTGTTCCAAAATAACATGATGTATTTACCCAATGTATTTGGCTGGCCCTGCCTGGTATTGTGTATATGTATTGTAATATATAACACATCATGAACAAATAGCCAAGGTCTACATGGATGCCTGCTGCAGCCTGACAGTGCCTGGGTGGGGGTATTGTGTGTGCATCGTCCATGAGATTTAACTGTACAGTCTTTCTCAATCAAGGAACAGCTGTTTTAAAACCTACCTTACCATTCTAACTTGAACTTATTTAACAAGGTAAAAGTGCTAATGATAACATTCAGATTGGTAAGCCACAATTATTATACTTTGAAACATAAAAACATTTCAGCTTGCTGGTACCATAGGTGTTGGCACTTGGTTGGTTGCACTTAAGTTGACACTGCAGAAATTGGGTGACTCCTGCAGTGATGACATTTTTGATACTTATCAGGGCCAAAACAATCTGTCTGTGTGAGTCAGTGCTAAAATTTGTCAAATATATAACAGTGAGTGACTAATGGCCTGGCAAGATGTTGCCTTGCTGGGTACGCAAACCAGTTTTTTAGTTACGTGTGGAGAATTGATTTGGGGGAGACAGAGTAATGCAGAAAACATGTACCTTAACAATGCACTTATCCCTGTATGACCGACCCCATGATACATTTAATAACCCATTCTTGTTTTATGTAATGTGACTGCTGTGTCACATCTATTACTTGCAAGCAATGTGAGGCAATGCAACCTGTTGTGTACTTACTAGATGTAGTATGTACCTCTACGTCTGCTAGTGTCTGTCACCATAAATTGCCACCAACCAAGGTACAGCACATCATCATGTGATGTGAACAATAGACTTTGTGTCTTCTTTTAACAGTAAGCAACTAATTTTTCATTATCCAATGCCCTACCGTATTCCATTGTGTTCAGCAACTCACAGTCACACCAGTCCCCACTCCCCTCCCAGCCATCACCACTGCACTTTTTGCAGCAGCCAGGCTGCAACAATACATCCTGCACCAGCTATCGCTGCCTTGTCCATACACTCCATCCATGCATGCACAGTACACATCAGCACTGTGACGGTAGTATGCAACAAAAAAGAAAATAAACATTTTGCTTTCTTCACAGCTTTCGAGTTAATTTACTATTTACAATACTGGTTTTCAGATAATTGCTTCTGCCGATTCAATGTGCAGCAGTATGTCTGTCAGTAAGTTGTATTTGGGCCAAAATGTGTACCTGAACTTGGATCAAACGAGTCCAATTTGAAAGTTATGTAATTATTCACTATTGCTGTCATCCATGCCCTCTATTATTTCCAGGAAATCCTCATCGTCTAATTCACTATCTTCAGCCCTCTCCCCATCATGAGCACTTCTGTTAGTACTGCTTGTAGAATAAACTGCAGTGGCACTGGCACCCGCACCACCATCATCTGCAGTGTCAGAACAGGTATTGCTGCTGAAACAAGGTGACATACTGACATAATCATTGTTTGATGTGTGGCTACCTCTGGATAATATGGCATAGCTACCACCAGTATTGCTGCTGCTACTGCTACCAGAAACATGAAACCTGAATGTCTCTGTCTGGGACATTGGCTTCTCCAGTCTCCTCCTTTTTGATTTTTGCCACAAAGACATATAGTGCCTTTTTTCTCTTTTTTCCAAAACGTCACAGATTTATCAACTTCAAAGTCGGAGAAGTCAGGCCCCATGTTTAGTTTCATTAGTAGCTCTAGGCTATCTTCTGTTAGTGGACAACGAAATTTTGTCTTTATCCTGTTCTGCACACTGAAACCTCGCTCACATTCTACAGATGTCAGTGTAATGCATAAAGCGATATTACATAATGTTGAATATACTGTCATTGTATTAGAGTACTTTGAAATTACCCTTCTCATAAAGCTTTCAGAACTAAGGTTCCTATAGCATCCAAGCATCGTTGCCTTTGCTTTTGCCCAGTCTGAGCGGAGACAATTTTCATCCAGTAAAGGCTTGCATTTATGAATATTTGTTTTAGTATCATCTTGATCAGTGTCATATTGTGTGTTGGAACCAAATTTTTCACAAACAATTTCTAAACTTTTCTGAACACTGACTGTATTATAGTCTACTACAGACTGTGGGTCAGTTAGATTGGCAATGGCATCCAGAAGTGCTTCTGTTTTAGAATTTGGGCACAACCTACACTTCATGTTGCTTATAAGAGTATTGAGATACTCCTCCCTCAGTTTTGAGAATTGTGCTGTCATTTTATGTGAACACTTGAGTTCAATCTGAATGTCATCTTGCTGAGATTCCTTTATTTTCCAACATGCTGTCATTTGTCCACTGTCGCTAGTCTCAATTTCACATGCCTCTTGAAACGCTGTCAGGATTGGGCCTGGCTCACTTTTCATGTTTTCTAACTCACCAATTGCACAGAACACTTGTGGTTTCACATCCACATACAGTACACCCTGCTTTTGAAAGGATTTACAAAGAGTTCCCATTACTTTAAGGATATCACAGAACATACATAGAATAGCTGCAGAAATATAAGTAGTAAGAAACGTGTGAAGGCCCTGAGCTTTGGCATGGTTCCTGTCTTCTTTAAGTATATGGAGAATAGCAGGGTAACATTTATGTATTGCATTTACAGCTTTTTGCATTGACAGCCAACGTATGTTAATTGCTTCTTTCAGCTTTTCTTTTACTGTACCAGTCACCCTTTGCATATCTTCTAGATTTGCCTGCCTAACAGCAGATGTGCTGAAATGGGTATATTTACCATTAATGTTACTCTGAAAGTCTTGTAGGTATCTAAAGTGAGTAGCAGACTGTGAACAGGCCTAAGCCAATCTATAAGTCAAACAGTGGACATGAACCATAAAAGGTGAATGCAGTGAAGTCAAAAGTGCACCAACACCATTGGACTTGCCCATCATTACACTAGCCCTATCACTACCTAACCCCACAAGTTTACACATGACGAAGCCCAGGGCCTGACATCTGTTTACAATAGCCTCAGTTAAGTGATGTGCTGAACCATCTTTTACCCTGATGCTGCCGATTAGTTTTGTTTTCATTTCCCCTTCACTGACATATCGAATATACATTATTACAGTTTTGTGGATTGAAAGATCTGTGGATTCATCAACTAGCAAGCCGAACACAGGACTTTGCAAGGCTTCTTTTATGACTTTGCTGTCTAATATTTTCACAATACTTCTCTGAACATCATGAACAGTGTAATCACTTATATCATGTACTGAGCATTGACCTCCTGTCCAGCGAATGAAATGTAAAAGCTGGTTGACACTGCAATTTGCCATATCTGTTTTTGCTGCAAAGTACACTGCTTTAAACAGATTACGTTCACTGTCTTTTACAAATTTAATAGCTGAATTGTTATCTTCTGAACTTTCTGCCTCATCATTGTCACTAACTGCATACAGTCTCCTTCTAAGAATGTCTGCTTCCAGTGCTGTACGATGGTCCTTTGTCTGACTGTGCTTCCTGAGGGTTGATTTCTGACAATTTTCTAAAATAGGAAAATTATTTTCTTGTAAATGCTATGGAATTGGATAAGAGAAGAATAAAACTGTAAAGGCTAAGCTGCTGTCTGCTTTTACGCACACAATGAAATGGCATACATCAGTGACACAGGGAAATAACAGATATGTAGAATGTACCTTAAAGAGTAGATCTTTGAGGTGATCTCACTCACCAGGTGGATTACAAGTGCACCATAGGCACTCTTCACCATCATGGAATGACAGTAAACACACCAGGTTTTTATTAAGTTTGCAACTTTGGCCACACAAGTGACACCGTCAGCAAGACCTCACCAGCGCAATATAGTTGTGGCACTGGTCATTCACACACACTCCATCTGCAGTCCTTCCCCACCATCACTCTAGTAAAGAAGGGATCAGATCAATGCACAACTTGCAAACCCTGGGGGGAAGACCTTGGCAAGTAAATCTGTCCGTGACTCCATAAACTTAAGACAGGAGACTTGGAACAAATGGCCAAGCCAAGGATCTTCTTAAGCTCAAGACAGAAGACCTTGGCAAGTGAATCTGCCCGTGACTCCATAAACTTAAGACAGAAGTCCGTAGGATCCCTTTCAAAACATGCATAGGCTCTTAAATATATCAAGACAGTAATACTCACCTCAGTGAAACAACTGTGTGATACTACTGTACTCCAAGTGGCAATAGGCCCTACTTTGAAAAAGGTGCTAAATCCACCAACACTGCACTGCTGCTCGTCACTGGAGAATGTGCTTGCAACTCGATGGTGGAAAAGAACTGAGGAGTGAGCAATGTACTGCGGAGAATCTTCCATGTGGATTCCCATTTACTGACAGTGACGTTCCTATGGCTATGATGTTAGTGGTGCTGCTGCGGTACTGGTACCATACCTACCTGATGAGTGAGATCACCCAAAGAAGATCTATGTATGTTCTGTGATATTCTAAAAGTAGATAATACTGGTGTGGTGACTCAGTATTACACTCTCTGTACAGATAGACTGCAGGATTCTATCGGTTGCTTGCACTCCACCATGCTATGTTTGGCTACAAGTTATCAAACTTATTAGCATCTGGGCGGGGAGGAACAGTGCAGTCCTGAAACACAGGTGACAAAGTCAGCATACTTGAGTCAGAAATTGTAATTTCTGTTACAAATTATTAATAAAAGTAGCAAGCCTTCACTAGCTGAACTATGATGAATATGAAGTAAGCAATAAGACAGGTAAGCATGGAACAGATTTTACCGCACGTCAAGGGCTAAAGGTACTCGGCCAAGGCCTTGTGCCAAATTATGTCCCTGGCCATGTGTGCGGTAAAATCTGTTCCATCCATGCACACCCTGTCATGTCTTATTGATTACATAAAGCACCCCCGCCACCCCCTGAAGTGCTGTATTGTGGTAATAAAATCGGTAATTTTTTTGAAATGTTATTAATTTGTTAAAGAGGTTAACTTTGGCTGTTGTGGTGGGATTATGGGTCAGTCATACAAAAAGCATTTGTCTGCCAATCAGAATTCAGCATCCCTTCTACCGATTTCAATATCAGATTATGAAATGTGTAGAAAAATGCTGAATCTGGATTACAGACAGATGCTTTTTGTATGACTGACCCATAATCCCACCACAACAGCCCAGGATAGCCTCTTTAACAAATTGCTGGACTGCTGGACTGTTATCACAGCACAACATGGCCCAGTTGAAATAACCTGTTTAAAAATTCATAATGGTTTCCAAAAAGGACACATTTCTTCAGACAATATGGCACTTCATGGGGTGCTTTATGGTGGGGTAACGGGGGGCCCTGCTCAGGTGGTGGAAGCACTTGGCTACACGCACCTCGTGCTTCAAACCATCTGGAGGTGGGCAGGCCGTCATCACACCATACCTCTTCCTAGATGGTCATGATGGTCATGCCACTCATGGCATGCCTTACCACTTAATTCACAACCACCACCGCTGTGAACTGGAGACGCCAAAGCCCATTTTATGACAGCCAATCAGGCTACTCGGGACCATTACTGTCAGACATACTGCATGCACATTAACGCACCTGCACCTGTAGTTGTAAATTCGTTTGTGAGACGGCGATCTGAACGGCACACAGAGCAAAACATTTTCCCATCTCTTGCCTCCAGCCAATCAAATTCAGTTTCCCACTGATGTCTGTAATTACGCATAACAACAGATTTCACAGCATCTGATAATTGACTGTTCTGATTTCTAGTGTCACCACTGCATGATTTCCGAACAGCTGACAATTGTTGTGTCACTTGTGTGTGACCCTGAGAAACTGCAGATTGTGGGATACACTCATAAGAAGAAGAAGAATCATCACTATCTGATAACTGAAGTGTAGGAAAGTCATCAGAATAACAAATTGAAGTTACAGCAAGGTTGCAGCTGTCACTTTCCATTTCAGTATTGGAATTGGAAGAACAATCAGCAGTCGGTCCATTCACAGATGAACTCCCTCCAGAGTCAGTCATAGGCACTGAGTTGCGGACATTTTTATTAACCAGCAGTCTAATAAAGAGTTTGTGGTAGTGGTGGTGGTTCTTTTGGGGTCTTCGCACTGGCTTGACCTGAGCTTGACATATTCGATGTGTCACGACAGTTCCTTCTCAAAATTCGTGTCACGGTGTTGTTTATGCACAGTTGGTTTAGGTTGTTGTCAGCCAGCAGGTTATCTAAAGCAATTATAAAAGTCGTTTCAACATGTGTACGCTACTTTATCAGCAATCACACATGACTGTCGTCACATAGTGAGAAAACAAATACGGAACCCCATTGTAATGTATGGGGTTAATGGAAGTTAATACATTTGCCAAGTGTTATGTTGTAAAGCTTTGGGTGACCAGACTACCCTAAGTTGTTCTAAAGAGAATTTGTTTTAATAAAGTCACACTGGTCTGTAGGATCCTATCTGCAGACTGCAGGTGTGGACATTACGTTATTGCTTCATGCATGGACTTACTGGGTTCCCCTCCAGAAGATAGGTCTAGCAAGGCCCCATCAATCTCCTGGACCCAGTGGTAAATACACAGCTTATTCTGTAAACACAAACCCCAACTGTGCAGACTGAACCTAGTACACATGCCCAAAGCTGTTGTTGTTACTACCTCCCACCCCCCCAACTGTGTACTCTTTCCCTGTGTTTAGTTTCCCCTGGTGCATTATTTTATACTTCTTTGCATTGAATGAAACCTGCCATACTTCTGACCATTCCTCCAACCTTGCCAAGTCCCTTTTCATCATTATGGTTAACCACTGATGCTCATGCATTATCCTCTATATCTATGGTAGCTACCCTATATCCACAGTACTATTTCTCCCCCCCACCAACTACCCCCAGCAACCTGGCCTCAAAGCCAACAAAAAAAAAAAGCATTTTAACATTTCTCTACTGAAGAGGTACAGTAGAGGTAAGTACCTTGCAAATAAAGGTTATGAAATGCTGTTGCTGGTGATGGCTTCCTTTTGGAATAATATACGTGTACGATCACCACATGCTACCCAGGGTACCCTGCTGCTGCTTGACTTCTTCTACTGGTGTGTGATGTGACTCCTTCAGTCAGCTCAGCTCACTGCTGGCCAGTCAGATGCTATGCTGCCTGCATCAGGGAAAAAGGAAACGAAACGTATGAAGTTTTTATAGAGATAGTGCTGTGCTGTGCTTCTATGGTTGTGGAGGGTGCCACTGCCACCTCGTATGACACCACTCTACTACTGCTCACTACTCTACATGGGCTATTACATTTGCAAGCAAGATGCTTTGCACTGACATTGTGATTGTATGCATGAAAACCAAACTTTTTCATTTCAAGACTTGGAGTGATCCCCTTCCCGCCCGAATGGCACACACAGACAATCCAAAACCACAAAATGTGCTTGCCGGCCGGCCAGTTGTGATTGGCTACAGCACAAGTTTAGGAACCTGGGCATGAAACCAGCATGGATACACAGTGGGAAGATCTTGTCAAACAAATCTGATAGAGTACTTAGACAGGGTGACCAGGGAAGTGGATCAGAGATGGGAGGTGGATGCGAGTGACCTACCTAGATTTCAGCAAGGTTTTCAAATCTGTCCCATAGGAGGTTGGTAAATAAGTTGGGCAGCCTGGGAGTGGGCCCCAAGGTGGCAAACTGGATCAGAAATTAAACTGGTTGACTGACAGGACACAGTCACAGAGAGTGGTGGTGAATGGTGTTCAATCCGTGGAGACGGGGGTGACCAGCAGGGTGCCACAGAGATTCGTGCTGGGATCAATGTCTTCATAAGTGACATTGCAGAGGGGCTAGAGGGGAAGGTATCCATTTTTGCAGATGATACTAAAATCTGCAGCAGTGTTGAGACTCCGGGGGGAGGGGTAGGACCTGAACATGCTTCAGGAGTGGACACCTTTAGACAACATGTCTGGAGGAGAGCTATGTCTGGGTAGGGATCGACATTGCATCTCTGTACACATCAGACACCAGTGAGATGTACTTCCCTATATGTCCTTTTTAGAAAACCATCCAGATAGTAACTTCATGCTAGTGGATTTCATGCTAGTCTCTTGAATACATACCAAGTCACATTTCTGAATTTGAAAATATGGCAGGTATTACCTACAGCCATGCAGGACAGCTTCAGGGACAAGTATGGCATGGCATAGCCAGTTATAGTTGTTCCCATATCTTTTTTTTTGAAATTGCAATTTTTTATTATTTCCTTTTTTTCCAAGGCTACAACAGGGTACAGAAGAAAAAGAGGGAAAAAGGGGAAACATATTGAGGCAAAATACATTTTAGTTGGCCAAAGATGAAGTATATGCAATTCGGTACAGAAAAATTAATCAGGCCCTCCCCTGCTAAAAGTACATTCTGAACAGCTTGTCAAGTTAAGGCCCAACCAGCTTTGAGGCCGATGGCCCCAATCTCAGCCACTTATACAATTCAGGCCCTGAAGCCTCCCAAATAAAATAATGACAAACCCAGCAAGGACTAACACTATCTATATGAAACCCCTCTGCTTGTGGATCCCCCCTTCCCTGACATGTAAACCACTCATAGCAGCAACAGAGAGGAAAAAAACTGCACCATAGCTAAGGAGGATTGTTTGCAAATTTTGATGGACTTGTGGCCTTACTGATCTGAACTTACAAACCCCCCCCCGTGTACATTATTTATTTAACCAATCTAGGGAGCTCTCTTATAAAGTTCCTGTGTACCCAGGCCAGTGTTGAGTTGGTGCTGCGTTCCCCCCGGTGTACATTATTTATTTAACCAATCTAGAGAGCTCCCTTATAAAGTTCCTGTGTACCCAGGCAAGTGTTGAGTTGGTGCTGCGTTCCCCCCCGGTGTACATTATTTATTTAACCAATCTAGAGAGCTCCCTTATAAAGTTCCTGTGTACCCAGTGCTGCTGACCCCACTGATGTTGCCTTGGTGGGATTGCTGACAAATTTGCATTTTAAATTATATGCTGGGAAGTGGGCACCTGCTCTGATAAACCCCAACCCATAAAGACCATGATGTAAGGAACTGCAAAAATGGCGGTCTTCCTTAATTCATCCTGAGGTATTTGTACAGACTAGTGTTCCTGGCTTAAGGGTAAGGCCAAATAAAAAGCAATGTCCTAGCTGCCAGCAGCCACCTACCTTTGCTGGGGATGATGCTGGCTGGCTGTGCTGATGGCCGCTCTCCACTGAACTCCTCTGCTACTCACCTCACTCCTCTGACGCTCCAACTGACCTGCTGCCTGGCTACTCTGCTGCCTGGTGCTTTGCTGCACCGCCAGCCACCTGGAAGGACACTTACCAACCACAGAACCACCACCCGGAGAGTCCGGCCACTTGTAGGCCTGCCGCCTGCCTAAACCAACCTCCCTCCCTACCCCACCCAGTGTGCTCGAGTCGCCCGACCCACCACTTGCTCCACTTCCCGATCCCCTTTACAGCAGCACGGCCAACACCATTAGTCTGCTGCTCAGCCTGCAGGCCTTCCCCTTGCAACCTACTGGTGGTGTGTGTGCCCCTCCCCGACCCCATCCTAATCTAAATACACCCCCGACCCACCCACACAGTCCTTTAGCTTAACTTAAAAGCTTTTAAATTTAAACTTTAATTGCCACCCACCTCTGAGGACTGACTGGCTGCTGCTATGATGGCAGGCATTCGGTCAGTCAGTCCCGTTCTCCGTCCACTCACTACGGCACTCGTGGCTCCAACTAGGCCTCACCCCCAGGCTGAGCTATATTATGGGCGTTTCTTTATGTGTACGGAGCACTTCTGATCTTGATCCTCTGCTGTTGTTCCTGACTGGCTATCCCCTCAGGTGGCTCCGAGCCCTCTCATCCTCAGCTCCAGGGGCTTCACTGTTGGTGAAGTTGTGTGGTACTGCCGCTCAGGGACGATGAGATTGGGCAACACACGGGGTCTCCAGCCTGCGCTTGGCCTGTACTCTACTGTCTGTCTCTACAGTAAAAGTGGACTGGGACGACACAGACAGATCAGATCTCTGTCTGATAATGAAACTGAACTATATTTTTTAGAATGCAGCCGCTTATGGGACAGGACGCACACCAACGATTGAATACAGTTGGTCTCTGTGCAGCCACAGAGCTTCCTTGCTTCCTCTGTGCGGACTGCTGGTGGCACACAGCACACTCTCCCCACCAACTCATGGTGCATTGCATCACGGTTAAACTTAGCAAGCACCACCAGCAAAGCAGCTCCTAACTCCTCCTCCTTATTCAATCATCCATCATTATTGGTGCATTTTGCATATACAAGTTGGCACACTACACCGTCACAGGAGCCAGAAGGAGCATTATTAGCCCATTTTGGATGGTGCATGTGCAGCAGATGGACAGGACTGGAAAAAAAAAAACATTTGTCTCCACAGGGGCGGGCTAGACTACTCCAAAACTGAGTAAAACAAATGATGACGTGACGTCCACACTATAAAAACCAGGCGTCAGCATTAAACTACATAAATATTACTGACATCAATTGACTCCAGATAGTGCATTTATGGACATTTTTATCTGATTTTTTGACATAAAATACATCCAAAAATGACTTATCTGAAGCGCTGGGTGGATGAGTGCTGTTGGGCACGGATACATAACCTCCCAAAGCTCTGGAGCAAGAAGCTGGTTGGAGAGTGGGGAAGCTTTGGCTGGTGGTGGTTGTGCTGCCGTGGATGTGCACTGGCATCAGATTGGAACCGTAGCTCTGTATTCAACATCGGGCAGTTTGCCCACTTGAATTGAAGATCCCAGCTCCAGGGAAGGAAGTGGAGCCAGGACCTAAGCTCAACTATATCATCGGGTTTGTTCAAAACAGTTTTTCTGGCCCAAGTCAGGCAAACTGCTGGTCTCCCGAACTTCCACCTGCCGATGGCCGTCACCAGCACAGACGACACACACGACCAGTATTCTATTATCAGAAGGTGGATGGACTATTTTGTCTCAAAAATTAGGTAATTTGGGAGCTGAGCCAGTGCTGCTGAAGGTTTAGGCACTGGTTGCCACACCTCTGGCTACGCCGTTGACCCAGCTTCGGGAGCGACCTCGGATCACTGGGATGCTGGCGTGGAGGGAGCAGGATCAAGCATTGTCTCTCCTTTCCTGGGTAAGGGGTGCGGTTTCCTGCCTATAGTCCCGCCATCACAGAATGGAGGTTCAGTGTCAGTGTAGGCAGTCAATGGCATGACTGAAAGGGAGTGGCATCCCAAACAGTGTGCACTTGCCTCCACATGCACGCGCTATGATGGAGATGTGTGAGTGTAGGGGCCGTGAAGAAACCTGCAAAAAAAAAGAAACTATATATGAAAATAAAATGAGGTAATTTGAAAATAAAATTAAAAAGGCTGAAAATTAATTTTAAAAGGATGGACATTGCTATAAAAGTAGTAGGGTACTCCCAGGGGTTACATTAACTGTTTGTTAATTGCCCCCTATGGGTATGTGACACAAGGCACACTCCTAGGGGGTGATTAACAGATCATTAATGTAACCCCTGTCGCACCTTACTGCTTAATTATACAGAACTGTTATCAAGCACAATGCGGGCACCTGCAACTGCAAGAGCAGTACCATACATACATGCATGTGGAGCGGGTCCAGGGAGTCTGTCCCCCCTCCCAAATTTCAGAAAATGGTTACTTTTGTATTGGGGGTAATGTATTCTAGGGGAAGTGGTGATGAAAGGGTCAAAGATGTTCAAAAGGACTTCACTACTCTGTACCAAAAGATCCCCAAGACTTGCCCTTGAATAATTGGGGAGTGATCACAAGAACCAGGTGACGGTGGGACCAAAGAATGATACTAAAAATTATTTGTGTAGTGTTTCAAAATCAGTCTGTGCTGCTTTTTTATCTACATCATCATGGAATAGTCATGAGAAAATTAATGACCAATTAATAATAAGATCATAGTATTTTACGTTTAATCGCATTGAACTGCACGAAATGTATGATCTGGCTGCATTCTGATTATGAAGAAATAATATGAATTAAAAGTATATGAAATCATATTTGCTGCAATCAGATTTGCAGAATACAGCTTGCTTTTTCTCACGTTTTCACTGTTTTACTTATATGTATAAAATATAAAAAAACAGAAATTGGAGAAAAAAAGGTTACATTTTTAATTTTTGGTTAAAAGTCCTGGACGCCCTATTGTGATGTCATATTACAGGGACTATAAATGAACGTGACGTTCTCCTCACTACTGCCCCCTCTCAAAGCCTGGTCTAGAGGTGAAGCGCAGGGCTAATGACCATTTTGGGTGACTGGTGACAGCTCAGGAATTTATGAGTGGTTGTCTCAATAAAACTTGTTTAATTTCTTCAATGCAATGAGCCTGTGAGTATTCTTTCTGGGAGTGCAACAAATTTTGGACCTGTCTTGCATTTTTGGCATAGCCACCCTTTCTGTTGCGCCCTCTGGGACTGTTGGCATGAGAGCATTGTTTTGGAACACCTCTGCTGGGAGTCTGTTCCAGACGTCCATCACCCTCTCTGTGAAGAAGTACTTTCTCATGTTCCCTCTGAGCCTCTCCCCTTCTAGCATCAAATCATGACCCCTTGTCCTTGCACATCTCTTCCTATGTAAAATGCTACCTTCCTGTACCTTATTAATATCCTTGAGGTACTTGAATGTTTCTATCATGTCTCCCCTTTCTCTTCTATCCTATAGAGAGTACATGATTAACTCCCTGAGTCTTTCCTCATAGGACTTCTCATGCAGTCCATGTACCATTTCGATAGCCCTCCTCTGTACTACCTCCACCCAATCTATGCCCTTCCTGAGATGATGCCTCCAGAACTGGACACAGTACTCCAGGTGATGCCTCACCATTGATCTATACACAAGTAACAACACCTCCCTCTTTCTGCTGGCGATCCCAATCCCAGCTTCTACTCACCTTTCCTACTGCTTTCTCACATTGCTTTGCTACCTTCAGGTCATCCGACATGATGACCTACAGGTCTCTTTACTGCTTTGTTGTTGTCAGCTCCTCCCTCCAAATGGTACATTGCCCCGGGTGCCTGTGCCCCAGGTGCATAATTTTGCATTTTTGGGCATTGAAGCCCAGCTGCCACACACTTGACCATTCTTCTAGCTTCTTTAGGTCCTTCCTTATGTTTTCTATCCCCCCCGAAGAGTCCACTCTGTTGCACAGTTTTACAGTTTTGTGTCATCTGCTAACAGGCATGCTTTCCATTCCAGCCCCTCTACGATCTCACAAATGAAGACATTGAAGAGGACCAGTCTCAGAACTAACTGCTGAGGCACCCCACTTGTTACTGTGTTCTTTTCCGAGTGAACCCCATTTAGTGTCACCCTCTGGCTTCTGTTACTCACCCAACATTGTACCCATTTAACCACCTTTGGACCCACTCCCAGGCTACTCAGCTTGTTTAACGATCATCTGTGTAGGACAGAGTCGAAGGCCTTACTGAAATCTAAGCAGGCCACATCCGCTGCCCCTTCCTGATCCACTTCCCTGGTCTGCATCTGAAGCAGGCAGAGCTCATGGACAAGAGTGGGTGCTGAAACAATATTGAACAACATAACGTTAAGAAACCAGCACTCCAGACAATAAAAAATTCAAGTGAAAGTAATTTTTTACTGATAAAAAAGACAGTACTTACACACAGTAAGATAATTTAAAACACCCAGGACCTGATTCACAAAGCCCCTAGAATGACGCAAGGTGCCTGCATCTAACATTAAAGCTGCAAGTGGCACCTTGCGCCAAGAGATGTCCCAGGAGCAATTCAGAAAGGCAGCCTGTGTCAAACACAGGTTGCATGCACCACAGGTATCTTGTGCCAGCCTTGTCCCTTAAAACGGGTTGCAGCATGGTGCTAGGGGGCTGGCGGCAGAGGCAGGCTGCCACATCCCCCATTCAGCAGTCACAAAACCCTCCCAGAGGGCTACATTCTAAGTTCCCTTAGACCAGCCAGGGATGGTCTAAGGGTACTTAGAATGTAGCCCTCTGGGAGGGTTTTGACAGTTGCAGCAATGTGTCACTCACCCCCAGCCCCAGTCCATGCAACAAATAGACCAAACATCCCTGGCAGTCTAGTGGTCACTGATCATCCCCAATCCTTGATATAATACTTAATAATTAAACCTGGTGGTCTTGTGGTCCCCGATCCCCAATATTTTAATTTGTAAATAAACTTGGTGGTCTAGTGGTCCCCTGATCATCCCCGATACATACAGTACAAAATAAACTTGGTGCTCTAGTGGCCCCCAACCCAGCAGTCAGTGTTGCACTGTCCCGCTCCCTCCCCCAACCCCCATAGAACAGTGACCAGCACAACCTCCTCTCACTCACGTGTCTGGTCACTCGACTGAGGCTGTCAATAAGGAGCAAGAGTATGTGCTCCTTATTGACAGTTCAATTGATGGCCAGATGTGGTGGGGTGAGGAAGGTTGTGCCAGTCCCCAACTCTCTGTGTGGGTCTGGGGGTGGGAGCAGGTGGTGCAACACTGACTGCCAGGGTGGGGGACCATTACGTCACCAGGTTTAGTTTGTACCATATGTAAGAGCGATGATCAAGGGACCACTAGACCACCTGGTTTAATTATTATTATGTCGGAGATCAGGGATGATCAGGGATCACTAGACCACCAGATTTAATTATTAATTACTGTATCAGTGACTGGGTATGACAGAAGACCACTAGATCACCAGGTTTATTTATTAATTAAAATATCAGGGATCAGGGATAATCAGGGACCACTAGACCAGCAGGTATATTTATGAATTACTGTATCGGGGATAATCTGGGTTCCACTAGATCACCAGGAATGTTTATTTTAATACACTCACTGGGATGGGGGGACAATCGCCACCAGGGACTGCTGTCCATGGTGCTATTGTCGCATGGCTACCCCGTGGCATGTGACACACCTTCAGAATGTGCCCTCTGTTTGGAACAGTGCCAGGGTTGGCGCAAGCTTCAGGACTTTGCCACCGGAATCCTACCTGATATTGAATTAGGTGCAGGGTCCTTGGCGTACTGGTGGTTGGTGCAAGCTGTCTTTGGTGCAACTTGCACTGACCTTTATGAATTGGGCCCACAGTGTGCAAAGATTTAATGCTCCCACACTCTTCCCAGCCTCGGCGCTTCAGGGTATGCTACCCCTTCATCCGGAGGCATGGATTGTGTACCTTTTTAGTGTTTTAAATGCTCAATGAAACAGCTGTGCAAAATAAATCAATTAGTATACATAATTATTAATTAATGAAGTGGCATGTTGAAATAACAACATTGTACATGAATGATTTTTGCATGTCAGCTCTACTTAGTTCTGGTGCAAAACGTATTCAAAGATAATTTCATGACATGAAAAAAAATGAAAGTGCAACATCATGAATTTAAAACTTCATAATGTTTAAAACAAAGCAAAATTGGGTACGATGGCCCCATAGTATTGGACATAATAGCACAACTATTGCACAACACAGATCAAAAGAATAAATATGCATTTAGATCATAAAATGTATATGTTACATCACATTACATTTCATAACCGAGACACCATCAGCAACATCATTTTTAATTTCATCAATGTACATAAGGTTGCCAGTCCATTTGATCACTGAAGCCATGAGGCTTCAACGTTCTCAGTTTAAAAATCCACATTGATTCTTTTTGATTCAACCTTAAATCTCTGCCTCCCTCCAATTTTAAAGGGGACATGTTAAATTCCATAGTAGTGTGAAGTATGTTCTCCTCTATCAAGCACCGCCAAATTATGTTTTCCAATCAGGTGTGTTAAATCAATTTTTCTTATGGCCCAAAAGTGTTTTTGAATTCTTTCTTTTAATGTACGAGTTGTTTGACCCACATCAATTTTACCACACACCTCACAGTGCATAGATTACATATTTAGTATCGCATGTGATGGATTGATTAATTCTCACCTCTCTGATTCCTAAACTTCCAGGGTTCTCAAATGTTTTGCATTGAACAGCATGCTTACATATAATGCATCTTTTACACAGGTAAAAACCACAGGGTTTGTTTCCCAGCCACGATGATTTACTTTCTGAATCTTTATATTCACTGCTGGTTAGAAGATCCTTCAGACTTTTCCCTCATCTAAATGTAATCCTTAGGTGGCACGATTCCAAGGGCTACTACCCCTGCCTGTATGGTTATGTGCAGGTTGAGGAGCCTGAGTTCACTAATAAGATGCCTCCACCCAGAGTAGTGATATTAGGGACACTTGTTCTGCTATAGCCCTTTGGGAAGCTATAACCACTCACCAACCCTCCTAGTAGCCTAGTACCAGACACAGCAGTGAATTCACAGTCAGTATAAAACAGTAATAATATGCACACACCCTTCACACTTACCACCAGGGTTGGACTTGCAGCAGCTTCCCTGGAGACCCCCTGTAAAGTAAGGTTAGCAATTCAGTAACACACTCTTAAGACTGCAACCCAACTAATAATTTGCATGCTAGCCAGGTTAAATGTGAAAAAAGGTGATCAGGTTTATTTAGGGGCAGTGACCAAGGAATGGGGGTGTGGATCTAGTCAAACAATTAGATCTGTGACTTTGTTAAGTGATTGCATGCACTTTTTGTCCCAAACGGACAGTCACACAAACACTGGGTACCCTGGATGGAAAGCTTGGTTAGCCAGAGGCGTTGCCTGGGGTTGGCTGGTGTCGCAGCAGATGTTGGGGCCCTTGGTGGAAAAAAAGGCAGTTAACATACAAAACAACCAGATTATTTGTATTCCAAGCTGGTGGCTCAATCCCTTGTAAATCCAATAAATTGAAACAATTAGATGGTACCTCAGATGACTGAACTCACTGAGGCCTCAGGAGCTCTTTGAGAGTTCCACCACTTGCGGCCTATATACTTTTAACAGTGCAACCTGGAACTTCCCAAGCAAAATCAAGCCATAATCAGCATGCCACAAACAAATGTAAACACCTTATGAACCATAAGTAGGAGTGGCAAAGTTGTTCAGCACAAAATTACCTTTCCAATGGTGCAATTAATTATAAGTAGTTCTTATTTTTTTCTATATTGTTTGAAATATCAAAAATTTGTTTTGTTTTTCAGTAAAAAAGGCAATGTAAACCTTTTTCTGGAAAATATTTAACATATCAACACCAAATTAAGCATCCATACATTAGATGGAGGTACAAACATGATTTTACACTAAAAAGCAATTTTTCTAATATGATACATATATTTTTTCCCCAGTTTTATTCATGGTGGCAAGGTGAAACTTGAGACAAATGTCAGTCATACACACCATACCATACAAAAATGTGAATATCTTCTAAGGTATATGCGACAGACACAAAGTATCAGTGGCAAAGTTGTTCAGCACACAATTAACTTTCCAGTGGTGCTATGCAGTCAATTCTATTCACTTCGGTTTGTGAAATATTTAAGTTTTAAGCAGTGACATCCTCAGACATCCTAAGTCCTCAGTGGTACAAAGTGCAGGATGTCTGGAGGTGTTAAAAGACCTCAGGAATATCTTTTCGGCTGCCACCTACAGGTGTCTTGGGGCCTCAATGAGTTAAACACTTATTTCAGGAAGTTACCCTGATTGTACTCATGCTACCAGGATTCTGCGGCAAGGCAGGTGATATAGAGACCTTATGGTCATGACCGATGGGCATGGGGAAACAGGGCTGACATAACACACCTCCTCTTCATGGCATTTCCTCCAGGTGGCCGCAATCTGCATGTTGTTGCTGCACAGGGGCTGGATTCCCAAACTGATCTCTCACCGAAACAGTCTCTGGTGCAGAAGTTGTGGCCTGGGCCAAATTGGGAGGCCCAGGCAGGATGGGCAGTTTGGCAAAGTTTGTAAGTTCTGCTGGTGAAGCCTCCAGCTGGCCTAACAGGTTTGGCCATTGGCAAACATAACTCATTCAGCACGTAAGCAATAATATCTCACAGCATAGGAGGTGTTGGGCTATACTGGACTGCCCAGGGGCACAATGAGGCCTGAAGCCACAGACAGAGGGCCTTATAACCCCTGGAAGGTCCAGTATAGCCCATACTGCCCACCCTGAAGGGTATTATTGAGCTTAGAAAATGGGTTATAGGTGACATATTTGTATTACGGTAAAAAAAGCTGCAAGAATTACAAAACAAAAAACAGTAAACAACTATTGAAAATGACTTTACTTGCAAAGTAGTCCCTCTACTGGTATACTTGCCAATAAGAGTACTGATGAGTGTGACAGCCTTTATTTTTTTTATTGATTTCTTTAGCAACCCCCCCCCCCAGCAAGAAGTTCTGAGTGGTGAGCAAACACCAGCACCATTACTTTTATCATACTTGAATTACATAGAATTTGACGGCAGATAAGGACCGCTTGGCCCACCCAGTCTGCCCATTTCCCTGCCTACTGGATAAGCTGCAGATCCTAGTTAACCAGCAGCCTACTTCTTCCTACCCCCAACCCCTAGAATTGCCTTATGACTGTCAAATGCATGCTTGAATTCCACCACTGTTTTTGACTCCTCAACCTCCTCCGGAAGGCTGTTCCATGCATCCACAACCCTCTCTGTGAAAAAATACTTCCTCAAATTACCTCTGATCCACCCCCCCAATCTTCAAATTGTGCCCCTTGTTCTTGCACACCTCTTTTTTTGAAAGATGCTACCCTCTTGGACTTTGTTGATTCCCTTGAGGTACTTGAAAGTTTCTATCATGTCCCCCCTCTCCCTCCTTTCCTCGTGGCCATACATATTAAGCTCCTTAAGTCTCTCTTCATATGTCTTCTGGTGCAGACCCTGCACCATTTTAGTTGCCCTCCTCTGGACAGCTTCCATCCTGTCTATGTCTTTGCGAAGACTGGGTCTCCAGAACTGCATGCAGTACTCCAGATGAGGTCTGACCAACTGTCTGTACAGAGGGATAATAACTTCCTGTTTTCTACTGGTGATGCCTCTCTCTATGCATCCCAGTATCCCCCCAGCCCTCCTTGCTGCCCTCCCAAATTGCTTGCCCTCCTTTAGGTCATCTGATATGACTACCCTCCGGTCCCTTTCTATTTTTGTTGTTGTTAGTATCCCCCTTCCCATTGTGTACTCTTCCCCTGGGTTTTTGTTTCCCAGGTGCATTACCTTGCACTTCTTAGCATTGAATCTAAGCTGCCATACATTTGACCATTCCTCTAACCTTGCCAAGTCCCTTTTCATCCTTTCCACCCCACCTTGTGCATCAACTCTGTTGCAGATCTTTGTGTCATCTGCAAAGAGACATACTTTTCTTCCAGTCCCTCTACAATGTCATATAAAGACATTGAAGGGACCGATTAACTAATACTGAACCCTGCGGTACCCCACTAGTAGCCCCCTTTCTTCAGAGTGGACTCCATTTACTATTACTCTCTGTGTCCTATTCTCCAGCCAATTTTTTACCCAGGCTGTCATCTTGGGACCCACTCCCAGGCTAGCTAACTTGTATATTATTCTTTTGTGTGGGACTGTGTCAAATGCCTTGCTAAAGTCTAGGTAGACCATGTCCACAGCCCCTCCCTGATCTACTACTTTAGTCACCCAGTCAAAGAAATCTATCAGATTTGTCTGGCATGACCTTCCTGCTGTGAATCCATGCTGCCTTGGGTCCTGTGTCCCTCTGGCCTCTAGATACTCGACAATTCTTTCCTTCAAGATGATTCCATCATTTTCCCTACCACTGAGGTTAAACTAACAGGTCTGTAGTTTCCTGCTTCTGCTGCTCCCACTTTGTGAAGGGAATCACATCTGCCCTCCTCCAGTCCTCGGGTACCACCCCATCCTCCCATGATTTGTTAAACAGGGTAGTCAGTGATGTCACTAATTCTACCCTTAGTTCTTTTAGAATTCTGGAATGAATCCATTCAGGCCCCATTGCTTTGTCCACCTTCAGTTTTAAGAGTTATTTCAGAACCCTTTCTTCTGTAAATGGGCTGGTATCAACTTCTGCATCCAGAGTGTTTCTACTGTTTGTTTTAGGTATCTCTCCCTCTTCCTTTGTAAGTACTGAGCAAAAATATTTGTTTATTATCTCTGCCTTTTCACAGTCACCCTCTGCCCACCCTCCCCCCTTATTGAGCCCCACTATCCCTCCCTTGGTCTTCCTTCGCTCCCTGATGTACCTATAAAAGGTTTTATCCCCCCTTCTTAACTGAGTTGGCTATCTTTTCCTCGGTCTGGGCCTTTGCTGTTCTGACTGCCTTCCCAGCTTCCTTTTGCTTTAACTGATACAGTTCTCTGTCCTGCTCCTTCTGTGATTCCTTGTACTTCCTGAAAGCTTTCTTTTTCTCTTGAATCTTCACTGCCACTTCTTTTGAGAACCATAGTGGTTTCTTACATTGTTTAGTTTTGTTAATTTGCTTCACACAGAGGCTTGTTACCTCTGTGATGGCAGTATTTATTGTTCCCCATTGTTCTTCCACCCCTCCTTCCTGCCCATTTGCTAGTGCATTCCTTAGGCACTCACTCATTTTGGCAAAGTCAGCCCTCCTAAAGTCCAGTACCTTTGCCTTTGTATGGCTTGACTCTATTGCTGTGTTTATTGTGAACTATACTGTTCGATGGTCGCTAGTTCCCAGATGGCTACCCACTTCTACATCTGTGATCCTCTCTTCATCTCCATTTGAGAGAACCAGGTCTAAGATTGCTCCCTCTTGAGTGGGCTCCAATACTAGTTGTCTAAGGCATGCCCCCTGTAGGGCATCTAGAATAACCCCACTCTTCGAAGTGGCTGCTGCAACTGCACTCCAGTTAACATCTGGCATATTCAGATCGCAAATCGCAGATGGAAAAAGTTAAATTTTTAGTCGGTTCAGGTCAGTAATGGATAGTCAGGAAGAAAATCAGTGACCGAAGACTCCGGAGTAACAAAGTAAAGAACGGAGAAAAAAATCAGAAAAAAATTGTAGTGCGCAAAGGTACTAACAAAGAAATAAAATAAATATTGTACTTAGTTTGTTGTTACTGATGGTTTTGCTGTTATGATTGGGGCCAAGAGAATGTTGTAGCATGGCTGAGTGAGCTTGTTTGCACTGTACTGAGAGGGCTGACGACTCAGTTCACTTTTGTGTTTAAATGGTAAACCACAATGGCCGGGAGACAGGGACAGCTGCCAGACTCACTGTGTTGCTGCTTGATGAGGAGAACGTATTTCATTGGCACAATCACCATGTTAAGCAGGTTAGCTGGTTTTCCAGAACACTTCTTCAAAATATTAGGTGTTAGGCAAGAGCGAGCAGCATTTCCCGCTGCAGTACAGGATAGGAATTGGTATTTTCTTGGTTTTGTATACCACAGATGGACTTCTATTGGTGGTATAGAAAACTAAGACAGCTCTGGTGCTCTGGTGCTTACGAGTGGTGTTGGAGGTACCGCTCTTTGTTATTTATTACAGTGTGCATTTTGGGAACCGGAATGTTTTTTTCCAGCTATGGTGCTGTTTTCTTTTCTTTAATTTGTTTTTCTGTGGTTGTGTTGGGTGGAAGAGGGAGAGTGGCCAAGCTGCTATTTTCTTCAGGCATCTAGCGAGAGCATACAAATGGCGGCTTGCGAGTGTGAACATTCGGGGTGCCCAGAAATTGACTGAGTAATGGGGCATCCTGAACAGGCTCTTATTTTTTTGCGGGCTCTATTGAAAAATACCCGCCCACTTAGGTTGACTTCTTATCCAATCAGTGTGCTAGGATTGTCGCTCCCATTTTCTAAATTTAAAGTAAACAATTATCTCTGGATACCATTTGGATATAGTCTGGTTATAATTCAGCAGCTTTACTGAGCAAACCTCTCGATCTGAGCACATCTCGCACACAAGCTGGGCCAGTCACTTCAGGAGCAAATCTTCAGTCCAAATCACAAGTAGCACTGATAAATTTCTTCTTTGCTTCTGCCGGGGTTCCAGTCAGGACTTTGACAAGTCTGGTTCTGCTATAGGCAGTCTCAAGCAGGAGAACGTGACAGGGTGATAAGTTGAGCCTCTTCCCAACGATTTCCCTATGCTCCTTCTGGGAGCAACTGCTCGAAGGCTTGAGCTGTTCACACTTAAACCTCCAACTCTAACTGATCCATTGTCTTTTGTAATACTGGGCATTTCCCTTATAAATCCAGCAACTTGGTTGGCTGAAGGAGTTGTCAGTTACAGTTAGGCTCCCCCTCCAGGCCAAATTGGCACCAACTGAAATACTACAAAACTACAGAATTTTCTTCCTACAGAACACTGGGGTTTGGATCCGTTTTAGGCCCGCAGTAGTGATGCTCAGATGGTGCCACCATGGGTCCACCAGTGATCCGGTGGATGGCGACACTGTTTGAGTTGGAACCATCCTGGGATCCAGCCAAATATGGAGGTAGGATCCCTGGTCGGTCCCACATTATCTGACACCAGATTCAGAGATCAAATGCCAGATCCCTGGATCCAGCATCAGATCTTGGCCCCAGATCCCTGGATCCAGATGTCAGATAATGTGGGATCTGATCAGGGATCCGATGGCTGGATCCACAAGCAGATAGGTGAAGTATCTGGTAGACCCACTATCCTGCCGCAAAGGACAGGTACTGTATCTGGTGGATCTGGATTTGTCTGTATCCATCTGAGCAACACTAGTCCCCAGTGGTTCTATTAGTCCATTTACTGGAAGTTCCAGACCTAACATGGTGGCTCCCATCCTGATGAACAAGCTGCAAATAAAGCAGGTTAGACAAACTTCTCTCCATCAACTATAACAGTTCACAAACAGTAAATAGGCACAGTTCCTACATAGGCTCCCTCTGCGCAAGTAGCAACTGCAGAGTGGAGCAAAACAGAGCACTGTCTGGTCAGTCACAAGCCCTAAATTGTTTGGACCCAGCTCAGACCATTTACTTAACACAGATTAGCTATTGCTTTGAAGGGACAGGCACGGCGGCTCAATGGGGCACTCTCACACAAATGAACAGAACTACCTAAGACAGGGCACCATCCTGTCAGTGGGAATTAAGGCGCTCCAGAAGACATTAAGGAAAAACCCCAAAATGGAGGGGTGGTAACACATTCAATACAGAGTCTTTCATTTTAATCCAAGTAATAATATGCTCACAAGCTAGGTTCAAAATAACACAGCAAATCAGGTTTATTAAGAGAATGTGAACAGGGAGGGGGAGCAAATTTAGGCAAATGATTACTATTTTGGAAACCAGGTTAATAACACAGTCAGTTTAGTCTCTGTGGTAAGCAGTCCTTTAGCTTCTGGGTACCTAGGATCTATGCTGGCTGGTCAGAATCTTTGCCCAGGGTTGCAGCTGTTGTCGGGGCCCTTGAAAATGATTTTTAAACTGGTGCAAGGCAGGTCCAAATTATCTGTATCTGTGGTTGGTTGGCCTAGTCTATAGGAAACTATTTCAAATTAAACTGTGAACTATTAGATGATACCAAATTAGAAAATCAAGATGTCTTTTGCAGGGGGCTACCCTGGATTTCCTCATTGTACCAACAGATTGCAGATGGCCTGGTGAAATGAAGACCTGATGCTGGAAGCTGCTGCATATGGGGCCACTGGGCCACCATGACTCACCTCCACTTCATGGCCTTTCCCACAAGGTAACCGCAACCTGTGATGGCATTCTGTGCAAGGGCTAGATCCCCAAAGCTGGTCTCTTGCCAGTAATACTGGAACTGGCACAAGAATAGATGGCATGGGATGGGAAGGACAGAGGCCAAAGTTCAAAAAAGTGTCTCTGGCAATGTTCAGTTTATTTGCTGGTGACCTCTCCAGCTGGTAGACAGTTCGGTCTCTGGTAAAGGCAGGCTCTACTCTGGCAATCAGGAGTCCCTGGACAGTAGACTTTGACCCGCAATAAGCATTCAGCACATTTACTTTTGGAAACATCAAACTCTTTGACTTTTATTTTGGCTGCTGGCCGGTTCGCAACAGCAGCTGCTTTGCTGAGCAAACCTCGTGATCCACGGGCAGGCAATCCCTGGCAATTGATCCCCATGTTGGGACTACAGAATGCACACCAGGGGAAATGAGACCTCTCACAGGCTGGATCTCCACAGAGCCTACAAGCTCCTCTCTTCTCAATAGTTTGAGCTGGAGTCCCAACAGCAACTCAACAGGTCTCTCCCAGACTGAATGAAATTCAAACTGTCCTTCTTAAATAAAAACATATTCTAAGGAATCCGATTGGCTGTTCAAGCTGTTTGCAAGAGTTCTAGTCCTTTTATTGGTTACTTTTTAGGCACCAGAAACTTGTCCTTAATTATGTCCTAGAAGACTATATTACATTTCCAAGAGTTTCTGGATGCATTCCCAGTTCATGATTGGCTAATACACTGACAAGATGGTGGCCGCAGTAACAATGTCCAAACAGTTTACACAGTCTCACAAGTTCAAAGTTCTGGTGCAGCCAGGACTAAAGTTATTTAATTATCTGCCCCTTGATAGATAGTCCCAACAATGTCCTTTCACATGCACCCATATATATATATATATATATATATAGAGAGAGAGAGAGAGAGAGAGAGATATGTGTGTGTGTGTATATATATATATATATATATATATAATATATGTATCTATATATGTGTGTATATATATATATGTAGCTTTTATACTTTTGCTGTTGCTGCTGTTGCTGCCACCAAAATACTGTCCCCCCAAGGCAGCAGCCAGCAACTTATGAATATTTATGAGGGCTTACGAATATTAATTAGCCCTACGTACATGCCCTCACTCAAACTCTATTTTAAAATACACATTGAGGCTTTCTGACTGCATCACTAAGTTCACTAGACCCCATTTATTTTAGGAGGGGCACTGGGACAACTGAGTAACTCCACAAGCAACCGCAAACTCGGTGGTCGGTACATCAATGTGCTTCTTGAGCATGCGCGTTTGTTGGCTCTTTAAATAAACATGCCAGTAACTTGCAGTTTATTTTTAAGCCCAAAATGGGCTAAAATAACAATATGGGCTGCTCTGGGGGACCTAGGGAAGCACTTTGAACATGAACTATGGTGGGGAGAAATCGGGATACCAGCACGCAAGAGGAAGAAATGGAAGATACGAGAGGCAATGAAGGTAAGCCGGGGTACATCTGTAAGAGGTGCCTCTTCAAAGTTTGAATCATACAGGACACATTTTTCGGGTTCTGGAACAACAACACTTTCCTTGGAATGAAACACCTAATTTAGCCCATTTACTTCAGTATACTATCTGATTCACTAGGGTGTTCACTGTGGTTGTCGCCGATTTCATGTTAGCTCCACTAAATAAAGGAAATAATTTATTTCAGGACTCATGCTGTTGGCATCACTATTGAAACGTTCAGGTGCCACAGATAGATTGAGGTTAGATGAAACCACTGGACTTTCAGAGGTATTATTCTGATTAACAGTGGGAAATCCCTGGAACAATCGTTCAAGTTCAGGGGATGGGTAGAAGGCAGTACAAAATTCACTTTCATTATCACTTTCAGAATCAATATTTTCCGTATTTACAGCATTGGAGATATTACTGATAGGATCAGAAGGTTGATCAGCAGAGGTTTGCTGACTTTGCTGCCTAGCTTTGGTAGTAGATCTGGTCACAGGCCCTGTTGGAGCTGCAGCTTGCGGCACTGTGTTCAGTACTATTTGCCAGATTAGCAGAAGGTGGTTTGCATGAATGGTCTTGACAATGAAAGGGTCCCCTTCTGGCTGCACCTTGTAAACTGGAAAATCATTTAGTTTACTGACTACAATATATGAAATGTGGCTTCAGCAGTCGGTTATTTTGTGCTTACCTTGAAGTCCAGAGTTTCTTATTAGTACCCGGTCTCTGGGCTGGCGCTCATGGGCCTTATGTGTCTGTCAGAATGAGTTTGTTAACCAGGTTTTTCTTTGCTGCCATGGTTTAGTTGGGTGTTCAACTTTTTGACATAGTGTAGGTATTCATCTGATCGAGCACCATCAGGGGAAACTCCAAAAGATATATCCACTGGAATGTGAGTGTCTCTGCCAAACATGAGATAGGTTGGTGAAAACCCGGTAGCATTGTTTTTCATGCAGTTATAGGCATGTACAAGGGCACTGATTTGTTGACTCCACCTTGGCTTATCTTTAGGAAGAAGGGTGCATATCGAGCAACGTTCGATGAAACCTTTCCGGTTGTGGATCTCCTTGAAGATGATAGGGAGTTGTTCTGGACTTTCTTACACTCCATATGGATAACAGTTCTTTAATAAGTCTGCTTTTGAAATCTTTGCCCTGGTCCAAATGTATTCTTTGAGGGGCACCATACTGCATGACAAATTTTTCCACAAGAACTTTGGATACAGTTGGGGCATTTTTGTCTTTGGTTGGATAGGCCTGCGCATACCTCGTGAAGTGATCAGTGACTACCAACACATTTGCAATGCCTTTTGAATCTGGCTCCAAACTAAGAAAATCGATTTAAACGAGTTCTATCGCTGCACTTGTTATATTGACCTGTGGGGCAGAGCTTTTTGCTGATGGCATCTACTGCAAGTTTTAACATACTGTTCAATATCTAGGCTCATCTTAGGACAGTAGAAGCTTGCACATGCTAGATCCAGAGTTCTTTCACTGTCTAAATACCCCATGTTGTTGTGTAAGGTTTTTAATATAACACTTTTGAACTTGGTGGGCATTACTAGATGCTTTTTGCTAATCTCTCCTTGGCCATTAGTTCTGTATACAAAAGCTGCTCATGTAGATTGAGTTTAAGCCCTTCTTGCAATGACAAGGCAACATTGGGGTCATTGGACCATATTTTAGAGACATCTTCTCCTCTTTTCATAGCATTAACAACTTGTCAGATCATTAGATCATAGCTGTTCTCTCTGAACAGCCAGGGGTAATGATCAGATGTCTCTCAGTTACATCAGCATGGAGAGACACTGACTGCATTGCTAAAATTGTTCACAAAGCAGGAGAAAATATTGATGTCTTGGTACACTTAGGGACTAATGATCTCGCCAGCTGGTCAGTTGTGGAGACCAAAGAACATCTGACCGGGCTGGGTGACAAACTATCATCCAATTTATCCAACATCTCCTTCTCTGAGATCCTGCCAGTCTGGGAGAGAGGGCAGATGGATGGAAGTTCAGAGAAGGGAAGATAGGGGAGCTAAATATGTGGCTCAAGGGCCGGTGCCAGGAAAAAGGACACAGATTTCTAGGAAACTGGCGATAGTTCTGGGAGCGAAAGTTCTTTAAATTTGATGGACTGCATCTGACTAAGGAGGAAGTCAGTGCATTGGGGAAGAAGTTTGACGTCTTTGCAGAATATTTAAACCAGCAAATGGGGAGACGGGAGCAGCAGCCCATATGTCGAATGGGAAGAACACCCCTCAGCTAGTGATCAAACAGGGATTCAGCATGTTTGCAGTTCATTTGCATCACCAGGTAAGAAAAAAGGTCAGTTTCCCATACGACGTACAGGGGAAATGCCAAACCTCACCCAACAACTAACACACCAAAATCTGACCAATGGAAAATCATGTACACAAATGTTCACAGCCTGGGAAATAAAATCCCAGACCTGCAGACAATAATGTCAGAGGCTAAACTGGACATAGTAGCAGTTAGTGAGACGTGGTTTACCAGTAACCACACTTGGGAGACTTCAGTACCTGGCTATGTATTGTTCAGAAGAGACTGAGACGCAAAAAAAAGGGGGGGGGTGGAGTGGCCCTGTATGTCAATGGAAATATCAAAGCTACAGAAATTCAGAATACACTTAAGGAGCCAGAAGAACTGTGTGTCACCCTGGAAACAGGAAATGGGACAGCTATAAGAACTGGGGTTTTCTACAGGCCCCAGACCGGGGGGGGGGGAGACATAGGCACATTACTGTTAGAAGATATATAAAACATGACAGCTAAAGGGGAGGTTCTGATAATGGGAGACTTCAATGTGCTGGATATAGATTGGTCAATACCAGCAGGAACATCTGCCAGAACTAGGCACATGGTGGATTCCCTTCAGGGGGAAGGACTCAAACAACTAGTACAACAACCGAAGAGACAAGGCTATCCTAGATCTAGTACTGACTAACAGGGAAGGGATCACAGATCTCCAGGTAGAAGGTCACCTGGGGGCCAGTGACCATCACATGGTATGGTTCAATTTGGCCACTACATCTAAATCATCACATTCCAATGCAAAAATATGGGACTTCAGAGGAGCTGACTTTGATAAGATGGCCAACAGAGTTAAGCTAGCTCTGGCAAAAAGAAACACAGGTGAGGGGATACAGGCAAAGTGGGCAAGCATTAAGGATACCATACTTGAAGCAACATCTCATTGTGTTAGACAGAAAATGAAGTGCAAAAGAAGAAGGAAACCACTTTGGTTCTCAATTACAGTAGCAGAAAAGGTCAGAGCCAAAAGGCTGGCCTTTAGGAAATATATAGGAACACAGCAGGATGAAGACAGGGAGGCATACCAAACTGCCCTAAGGGAAGCAGGGAAGGCAGTAAGGCAGGCAAAGTCCCAAACTGAGGAAACACTAGCACGAACAGTAAAAGAAGGTGACAAGACTTTCAATAGATACAGTAGTGAAAGGAGAAAGTCCAGAGGGGGTATTGCTAAGCTCAAAGGAGAAAAGGGGCATGTGAGTAGGAGGACCCTGTAAAAGCATCTATCCTAAATATATACTTTTGCTCAGTATTTATTGAAGAGAAGGTAGGGCAGGGCCCACAGCTCAGTATCATGGACACAGGGGGGAGGGAGGTGAGCACTGCTCCCTTCACAAAAGAAAGGGCCCTACAACAGCTCACTAAGCTCAGGGTGGTCAAGGCAATGGGACCTGATGGCATACATCCCAGGGTACTTAAGGAGCTAAGGGTGGAACTAGCAGAGCCATTATCAGAACTGTTTAGTGAGTATCTGAGCACAGGAGAGGTCCCAGAAGACTGGAGAAGGGCTCATGTGATCACGTTCCACAAGAGTGGTAGCAGGGAGGAGGCAGGGAACTACAGGCCAGTCAGTCTTACCTCAGTAGTGGGCAAGATTGTGGAGGCATTCCTTAAAGAAAGGATAGTGCAACACCTGGAATCTATAGTGGTACAGGATCCAAGACAGCATGGGTTTACAACAGGAAGGTCCTGTCAAACTAATCTCATAGATTTCTTTGACTGGGTAACCAGAGTGGTGGACCAAGGGGGAGCAGTTGATGTTGCCTACCTTGACTTCAGCAAAGCTTTCGACACTGTTCCACATAGAAGATTGATAAATAAGCTGGGTAGGCTCGGGGTGGGTCAGAAGTTGGTTAACTGGGTAGCAAACTGGTTGATGAGCAGAAAACAGAGAGTGGTAGTAAATGGTATACAGTCAGAAGAGATGCAAGTCACAAGTGGGGTACCTCAGGGATCAGTCCTGGTGCCAGTCCTCTTCAATATCTTCATCAGTGACATTGCAGATGGACTACAGGGCAAGGCATGTCTGTTTTCAGATGACACCAAGATCTGCAACAGAGTAGATGATCCAGATGGGGTGGGCAGAATGAGAAGAGATCTGGATAAACTAGCAAAATGGTCAGAAGAGTGGCATCTGGGATTTAATACAAAGAAGTGCAAGATCATGCACATAGGGAAGAGAAACCCTGAAGCTACCTATAGGCTGAGAGGGGAGTTGCTGGCAGTCTCAAAGAAAGAAAGAGACTTGGGCATCACTGATGACCTGAAATCATCCAAGCAGACCTCTAAAGCAGTAGGCAAGGCTAGGGGGATGTTATGGTGCATTAGTAGGGGTATCACAAGTTGTAAGAGGGAGGTAATAATCCTTGTTTACAAGACACTGGTTAGGCCCCATCTGGAGTACTACGTGCAGTACTGAAGGCCACACCTCCACAAGGACATTAACTAAATTGAGGCAGTTCAGAGAAGGGCAACCAAAATGGTGTAGGAACTCCATCAGAGACATATGAGGACAGATTAACATAGCCTTATATGTATACCCTTGAGCAAAGGAGGGAGAGAGGTGATATGATCGAAACATTCAAACACCTTAAGGGCATTAACACAGTGAAAGAGTCTAACATGTTTCAATAAAAGAAAAATAGCAGCACAAGAGGACACAGCATGAGATTAGAGGGAGGCCGATTAAGGGGGAATGTGAGGAAATTATTTTTCACAGAAAGAGTGGTGGATGCAAGGAACAGACTACCTCAGGAAGTGGTGGCTGTGAATACAGTGCAGGGCTTCAAAAAGGCATGGGATGGGCATAAGGGAGCAACACAGATGAGTATGAATAGATAGGCCACTGACAAAGCAAAGGCCGATGGCACATTTATAAGGTAGAAAAATAATTGGGCAGACTGGATAGGCCTTGCGGTCCTTATCTGCCGTCAACCTCTATGTTTCTATGTTTCTATGAATGTCAGCTGGGTTTAGCTGAGGTAGGGAGCTTAAGTCTAGAGCTGCAAAATTGCAGAAAGCCGCTGGTATGCAAGTATCTGGAGGTCCCAAGCAATCTGCCAAGCAGTTAACAGTTTCTAATTCTGGTGATTCATCTTTATCAGATTTGTGGCATAGAGCTTTTACTGATTGTTCAGAGATATGCATCCACAGTTGCTCTGGGGCAAGTCTATGTGAAAGGGCATCTGCATCGACATGATTTAAGCCTGGACGGTATTCTACTGTGCAATCATAAGCTAACAAAGTAGAAAGCCATCTGTATCCAGTAGCATGAGGGTTGGACATACGTTAATGGGTTATTGTCAGTCTTGACCAGGATCTTAGCATCATACAAATATTCCAAAAACTGCTCTACTATTGCCTACTTGAGAGTGAGAAATTCCAGTTTGTGAACAGGATAATTTGTCTCGGAAGGTGTCAGACTTCTACTAGTAAAAGCTACTGGGCATAGTCCCTTGGCATACTCACGGTAAAGTATGTCCCCTAGGCCACTCAGACAGGTATTGGTATGTAACATGTAAGACTTGGATAGATCAGCATAGGCAAATACAGGAGCATGTGTTAAATGATTTCCTCAAAGGCAGCATCACAACGGTCACAACTAGTCTCTGTTATCGCAGGAGGACTAAGCATACCTCCTAGATGAGGTAGAAAACCAACTGATAGCCCAAGAAAGTGGGGAAAAGCAAGAACCCACAAATTATCCTTTACTGCACTCACAAAGCTCCTGCTTCTGATATTACTATGCTCTGGCAACGTGGAACTTAACCAGGGCCTGCAGAGGCTATTGCAACACCCTCCGACATCTCCAAACTTAAAGGGTTAATCTTCCTCCACATCAATGCATGCAGCCTACTTAAAAAGATCACTATGATCCAAGCATGGGTAATTCACACAGTACCAGATATTTTGGTGGTCTCAGAGACATGGCTTAGGCCAGCCACTGCAGATAGGGATGTCAACTTACCTAACTACCAACTTTTCAGAGCTGATTGCTAAACTAGAGGGGGCAGTACAGCTACTTATGTGAAGAACAACCTTGCAGCAAAATGTCTCACTTCAATATCCATGGCACACGAGTTCGAATGCACATCCCTTAAAGTGGTAATATCTCATTCCACATCACTACAGGTAATAGACTGCTATCGACCCCCTAATGCTGGGCTTAAGTTGTTATCCCACTTAGGGGACTTAACTGTAAAAGGACCACCAGAAATGGTCATCCTAGGAGACTTTAATCTAAATCGGCTCTCCAAAGCTGCTGCTCCACTCGTATCCTTCTGCAACACCCACGGCTTAACACAACTAATCAGTGAGCCGACCAGAATTAATAAAAAGATCCCAAGTAATAGTACACTCCGGACATTATCCTGGTGAGCAAGCCTCACTTATTCTCCTATGCTGGCATTTTCTTCAATGATCTCAGTGACCACTGCCTTATTGCCGGCATAAGGACATCTAATAAACTCATGTCCCTTTCTAAATTCTCAGTTCGCAGATCAAAACAGAATTTTGACATATAAGCATATTCGGAAGATATGAGGCACTCTACTCGCTGGCAAGAGTTCTACCTGGCAAAAACAGTGGATGCAGCCTATGACGTCCTCAATGATATAATCACAGGAGTCCTTAACAAACATGCACCCCTATCTAAAGTGCGAATAAGAAACAAATCCTGCCACTGGTTTACTCCAGACCTTAAAACTGCACTCCTAGAGAGAGAGATAAACTTTGGATAAAAGCATGGAAAACAAAGTCTCAGTCAGATTGGGACCAATTCAGTTAAGCTAGTAATGTATGTACTAGAAAGATCAGAGATGCAAAAACTATTTTCTATCGTACCGAGTTAGAGTCTTCTTCCCAAAACCCTTCTAAATTCGGGAATACCTTTAAGGACATATCTGGACATACACCAAGTAACTCACTCCCAGCTAAGATTCTGTCCGAGACTACCATTATCAATGACAGATTGGAAATACTAAACTCATTTAACAATCATTTCATGACCACATGCTTGGCATGCAACAACTCACCAGCTAATTTACTGTGTTCTCAGTTAGTCATACAACCTCCTGAAACAACAGTGACAGACACTAGTTTCTCACTACAACCTGCTACGCTGAAACAAGTGGAATATTTGATTTGGCAGCTAGACATGAGGAAAAGTGTAGGTACAGATGCCCTTGACCCCTACTTTCTCAAGGTTGCCATCCATGTGCTAGCGGTACAGATAACACATCTGTTTAACCTCTCACTACTACAAGGGACCATCCCTTCTAACTAGAAAACTGCACAGATCATCCCGTTATACAAATCAGGAGACCCTTGTGACCTCAACAATTACAGGCCAGTCTCTATCCACCCTGTACTATCTAAGCTTCTGGAAAAGATTGTAAGTACTCAACTGAAAGCATACTGAGAATCCAATAATCTCCTAAACCCTGTACAATCTGGCTTCAGGGCTAAGCACAGCACCATCACGGCCCTAGCAAAAGTAAGCAATGACTGGCAATTGGAATTGGATAACAGAAATTGTATCTGTGCTGTGTTTCTGGATCTAAGTAAGGCATTTGACACAGTTGACCATGACCTTCTCCTTACATCCCTGAAATCCATAGGACTGGATTCTCTTTCTCTGCATTGGTTCAATAACTATCACTCTGGATGGCTCCAGCAGGTTAAGGCCGAAGGTGATCTGTCCCCCCTTAAGCCACTACAAAGAGGTGTACCACAGGGATCTATCCTTGGTTCTATCCTATTCACTATCTATATCAACAAAATTGATATTAACATCACCAAGGCCACTGTACACCTATTTGCCAACGATACGGTACTCTATGTCAGTCACCCTTCCCCAGAGGTAGCCTGCAAAGATCTACAAACTGACTTCAACCTTCTCCAGCACCAACTTCTGAACAAAAAACTTTTGCTTAATGCAAAGAAGACAAAAGCAACGTTTATCTCTCTGTATAAGCATGCAGGACATACAGGAGCACACACACACTCCCTCACTTATCCACTATTCTTGGCAAAAACCTTGAATTTGTATCTAAGTTCAAGTACCTGGGAGTCTGGCTCGACAATAGACTCTCCTTCACCGAATATATGGATGAACTATTAAAAAAACTCAGTCAGAGTCTTGGCCTCTATTTTAGAATCAAGCACTTCCCCATAAGCAATGCAAAGCTAAGTTTGGTACAGGCCATGTTTCTCTCTATAATTGACTATGCTGACTTCTTATATAGTCGCAGCCCTGCCTCCTATTTGGGTAAGTTGGATACGCTCTATCATAGGGCACTGAGGTTTATTACATGACTACCATATGACACCCATCGTTGATCTCTATATGCAGCATTTGGATGGCCCTCACTCCATTTCAACAGGGACAGAAACGTAGCATTTTGGACATTCAGAGCTATACTACCCAAGCAACTACTGCAATACATCTTGGACTGCTTCACACAAACTTCTATAAGCAAATATGTCCTAAGAAGCTACTCCTTCATCCTCCTCAAAGTACCCAAAGTCGATACCTATTTTGGAAGAACAGCCATCAGCTTCATGCTGCCCTCACTATGGAACAAATTGCAGAAAGTCCTAAAACTGAGTATACTCGTATCCATTATATCCTTAAAAACCCTTTACTCAAAGCTTGTCAAGGAGCATTGCAAATGTTTTGGATAGCACAATAGTGAATCATGCCCCCTCTGCTTTCTGCGTCTCTTCTCCTTCCTACCAACTTCCACATGGTCTGCAATACCTCCATACCTCTCCTATGGCATTTCCTACTAGTACATCCTTTCCCCCATCTTTTTACCCCATTGCTATCTGTTCTAACTGTTCCCACCCCCTCACTCCGTTCTGGCCTCCCGCCTTCCCTCCCTTCCCATAGCTCCCCCTCTGCTAAAGCAGAAGCTCATGACCCACCTCCTACCCAGATCCTTCTTTTTACTACTTCCCTGCACCATTTCAAAGCCATCTACTCAACTGTGTATGCAAGTCTTTAACAACACCTCCTCCATGCCATATCTCAATATTCTGTCTATGACCTTAGAATCATGTAAACATTGTAAATATGAAAAATTGGTATAGAATTATCAGAATTTACCTGATAATTCAACTTTGTATATTGTATAAATCAACACTATGTGTATTGTGTCTTGTTCCTTGCATTGCACTGTTTATGTAATTGTCGCTGACCCAACCAGGTCCATCTTGCAAATGAGCATTGCTCAATGATGTGAAAAAGCAGGAATACTGAACAAATATTTCTGCTCAGTATTCACAAAAGAGGAGGGGGAAGTGCCTAATCCAATTAACAGAAGCACTCTTGATAGGGGGGTTGATCCCAGTCCTTTCACAGAAGGAAGGGTTCTGCAAGAACTCCTAAAACTGAAGGTTGACAAAGCAATGGGTCCTGATGGAATTCACCCCAGAATTCTAAAAGAATTAAGGGAGGAACTAGTGAAACCACTGGCTACTCTTTTAATAAATCATGGGAGGATGGTGGGTACCCAAGGACTGGAGGAAGGATGTGATTCCTTCACAAAGTAGGACCAAGACAGAGGCAGGAAACTACAGACCTGTCAGTCTGACCTCTGTGGTAGGGAATGTGATGGAGTCACTTCTGAAGAAGAATAGTTGAGTACCTAGAGGCCAGTGGAGCACAGGACCCAAGGCAGCATGGGTTCACAGCGGGAAGGTCATGTCAGACAAATCTAATAGATTTCTTTGACTGGGTGACCAAAGTAGTAGACCAGGGAGGGGCTGTGGACATGACCTACCTAGAATTTAGCAAGGCATTTGACAGTCCCACACAAAAGATTAATAGTCAAATCAACCAGCCTGGTAGTGGGTCCAAGGGTGGTAGCCTGGGTAAAACATTGGCTGGACAACAGGACACAGAAGGTAATTGTAAATGGAGTCCACTCTGAAGAAAGAGGGGTTACTAGTGGGGTACCGCAGGGTTCAGTATTGGGTCCAGTCCTTTTTAATGTCTTTATCAGTGACATTGCAGAGGGACTGGAAGGAAAAGTATGCCTTTTTGCAGATGACACAAAGATCTGCAACAGGATTGATACACAAGGAGGCATGGAAAGGATGAAAAGGTTTGGCAAGGTTGGAGGAATGGTCAGAAGTATGGCAGCTAGGATTCAATGCAAAGAAGTGCAAAATAATGCACCTGGGAAACAAGAACCAAGGGAAGAATACACAATGGGTGGGGAGGTAGTAACAACAACAAAAAAGGAAAGGGACCTGGGGGTAATCATATCAGATGACCTTAAGGTTGGCAAGCAATGTGAGAAGGCAGTAGGGAGGGCTGGGGGTTATACTGGGATGTATAGGGAGAGGCATCATCAGCAGAAAACAGGAAGTTGTTATCCCTCTGTATAGACAGTTGGTGAAACCCCATCTGGAGTGCTGTGTCCAGTTCTGGAGACCCCATCTCCGAAAGGACATAGACAGGATAGAGACGGTCCATAGGAGGGCAACTAAAATGGTGCAGGGTCTGCAAGAGAAGCCGTATGAGGAGAGACTAAAGGAGCTTAATATGTATACCCTTGAGGAAAGAAGGGCGAGGGGGGACATGATAGAAACTTTTAAGTACCTCAGTGGAATCAACAAAGTCCAAGAGGGTAGCATCTTTCAGAAAAAGAGACATGCAAGAACAAGGGGACACAATTTAAAGATAGAAGGAGGGCAGTTCAGGGCAATGTGAGAAAGTATTATTTCCAGAGAGGTAGTGGATGCATGGAACAGCCTTCCTGAGGAGGTTGTGGGGTCTAAAACTGTGGGAGAATTCAAGAATGCATGGGACAGACATAAGGCAATTCTTGTGGGAGGTAGGAAGAAATAGGCTGTTGGTTAACTAGGATCTGCGGCCTATCCTGTAGGTAGGGAAATGGGCAGACTAGATGGGCCTAGCGGTCTTTATCTGCCGTCAAAGTCTATGTTTCTATGATGTCCTCCTGGATTATTAAAGATTTTGGTTGATTTATTGAATTATGAGATCTATTGAAACAGAGACCTCTGTTGGTCGGTCTTGGTATTGCAGACATTCTTTTCCTTTCACAGTTTTGAACTCCCAGCAGAAACGACAACAAAAAAAAGAAACTACTTATAGTCATTCAGGCCCTATAACATAAAAATAGGAATGTATCATCATGCTCCCACATTCTGACAGAAGCTGCCACTTCAGACCTGTCATTTCACCAGCATGCAGTAAAAGTCAAACAACATCTACACAGACTGGCAAATTATGTTTTTGACCTATCTGCATCACAACAGTTTTCCAGAACCTTTTCTATAGACTGAACTGCTGTAAACACTACCAACATAGGAGACTGCACTTTTATAAGGGAGACAGAAAAATCAGCTATGCACTGTACCCACAATGCCTTGCTATTTATATATATATACATATACACAAATACATAGAGGACAGCAGATAAGGGTTTATGGCCTACATAGTCTGCCCATGTGTGCACATACTTAGCTTCTTCAAGCTTCTCTAGAATCGGTTAGAAGTTTGGGTTCTACAACATAATTTTGGTGTTATAACTTTATCAGAAACATGGTTAAATAGTAAAATAGAAGATAAGAAGATTTCTATGACTGGTTACAATACTTACAGACAGGATAGCAAGAGAAGGGGGGAAGGACTTTGATGTATTTTAAGACCAAATTAAGTGTCCAGGTCTTAGAAACAATGGGAGAGAACTTGGGTTGTGATTTAATTTCTATAGAGATACTGATAGGGGCAAACACACATTTAATAAGTAGCTATATCCATATTCCACCAAAAATTAATTGAAACAGGTTTGGATTTAATAGTTAATGTTGAAAAGAGTCTTACTGAAAATTGAGAATGGACACTTTTAGGAAATTTTAATTGTAATTTTTTTTAATTTATTTAATACTAGGATTACAAATACCTTTGAACTATCGGTTCATTTACAAAGGTTCCACATCAACATGAGAAGTATAAACAAACACAGGGATCAAATAAAAGAGAAATCCATACAGTTAACAACTGATCATCATAAAACACTGATAGCAACAATTACACATAACGTTGGTTCAGGTTGCATGTAGCAGAGATACAGAAAACATTGATAACATTTGCATAATAGGTAAAAAACAGTAGATACAATAGGTACAAGTAACATACAGTCAATCGGTACTGGTAGCATAGTCCTAAATTACAGAGAGAACATAATCAAGAAGGTGTACAATAAGGTGGGAGAGGGGAGCAGAATAGCGAGGGATTTGACGAACATCATGAAAGGTGTACAGTGTAGAGGAAGAACAAGGAAGAGGAAATGCTGCCAAGATTGTGGCATTGTCACAAAGTGCTAAGCAACAGAAGTGCCATGGCAAGGAGGGGGAGAAGGGGGAAAGGGGGAAGGAGTGCAGGAGAGGACCAAGGGTAACGCAGTGAGGGTAGGCTGGTGGTATGTTGTAGGGAGGGAGAGTATGGAGGAGAAGGAGGAGAGGGGGAGCGGAGGAGTGTGGCAAATGGAGGAGGGTAGTCAGGAAATGAAGTATTTGGGCCAAGGGTAATGCAGGAAGGGTAAGCAGTAGGGAGGAGGGTGAAAGAGGAGAGAGAGATAGGAGTGGAGGACCAGGTGGTTAGAGGAGGGAGGAGGGGAAAGGTGGGCAGGAGGGGGAGAGTAAACTATTGGGGAGCAGGGGCCTGAGGAGAGGGCAGGAAACCCTTAGGCCTAGGGGGTGCAGTCACACTTGTTGAGATTAGTGAGGTACTGATGTAGTTTGTGCTTGTATGGGCCAAGTTTATTCTCATCTGATACTGCAGTACAGAGGCCATTCGTTAGTGTTGGGGCCTAGCTAAAGAAGGCACGCTGAGCCTGGGAGGTACTGCAGAATGGAACAAGATACTTGGGCTTGAGTGTACTACGTGTAAAGTGTGCGTTACAGGTAGGTTGCATGAAGGCATGCGTTACATGAGGGGTGAGGAGAATGCAGATTTTCTTTGCTAGGAGGCATGTCTGATAGGCTAATCTGCCATCAAGGTTGAGCCAGTTAGATTATTTGTATAGATCACAGGTATGCGTACGCTTACCTGTTCCTGTGACAAGTCTGCAGCACTTATTAAGAGAGGTCCTGATTCTTTTTAGGGTGTTGTCTAAAGCAGCGCCATAAAAGACTAGCCCATAGTCAATAATAGACAGGATAGAGCTAGTTACAGCAGTGTGCATGGCTTCATTGGTCAGGCAGTAGTGGTGGTGGTAAAAGACCCCAATCCTTGAATTGATGGCTTTTGAGATGAGGTGGACATGCAAGTTGTAGGAAAGAGTGGAGTTGAGGGTAATGCCAGGATATTTAAACTCATGCACTTGGTCGAGTGGTAGTTGTTGCTTGTTGTAGATGGTAAGGGTGACCATTGTAAATTTGCTGTGGGAGTTGTAAAACTACACGGCCTTGGTTTTTTATAGTTCATCAGCAGTTTATGCTGATTAAATCAAGATTCTGCATGATTGAATACAATTCATTAGATTAATGAAGTGAAAAATGAGGCCAGAAAATTATTTTATGATTTAGGATTACAACAAATGATTTCAGATGCTACATGGATAAATTATAAAACAAGCACTTCCCACCACACTGAACGGGATAGTAGTCACACATCCAAATAAAATTGTTGGGTTGAGTGTGTTACCAGATGAGATTAGTTACCACTGTCCAGACCACCATGAATAGACAACTAAAGGGATTAAGAATCCACCCCGATACATCGAATTTAGGAGTTAAAAAAAAATAAGCTCTGAAATTCTGAATGCAGCATGTAGGGAGATTGGTTGGTCAGGTTTACAATGGTGTAATGATGTTGATGCTTTGCTGGACATTTTCTATACTACTCTTAAATTAGTTTTTGAAAGATTAGCACCAGTTAAAAATACGTATTCGGACAAATGAAAATAAATGGGTCAATCAGGATCTACTGAAATGGATAATAAATGGAGGCAGTGCAAAAAAACAGGGATATTTCTGTACTGAAAGAATATGAAACTTTAAAAAACAAATGTAAATCTGAAATTTGAAAAAGTAAATCAAAATATTTTTATCAGAACAAGTTAAATCATTTGGAAATCCCAAGAAAATGTGGGAAGTTCTAAATAGTCTTTTGGGTAGAGGAACAAAAGATACTAACATCTCATTGATGGTCGATGGCCAACTAGTTAATGAACCGTCTATATTGGCTGAGACCTTCAATATTTGTTTAGTGACCTAGATAGATGTAGAACTAATAGCTTGCAGGTACCCCATGATAATAGGTTAAATCAAACAGATTCTGGGACTTATTCAAAATTCTATTTTCAGACTGTTACAGCTCACCAAGTTAAGAAATATGTACTAAAATATAATCCAAGACCTCGTATTGGCCAAGATGGTACAGATGTTAGGCTAATTATTGATACATTGGCTTATCCATTGACCACTCCTTTTAACTTGTCTTTGTGCCATGGAGTGTTTCTGGAGCAGTACAAAACAGACTTAATTACACCAATTTTCAAAAGTGGTTGTTCTACTGATGCTACTAACTATTGGCCAGTTTCACTATTATCCCCCCCTTCAAAAATCTTAGAAAAAAATCATATTTGATGAGACATGAGATTTTTTTTGGGAACGTATAAGTTGCTAACAAATGCGCAGCATGGTTTTAAACCAAAGCATAATACTGAAATGACCTTGGTGGGCTTCTCAAGCTGCATACAGGGTGCCCTTGACAAGGGGCACTCTGTTGCAGATATATTTGTGGACCTCACCAAGGCCTTTGACTTAGTTGACCACAATTTGTTGTTGAATTCCTTCCTTGCTTTTCATTTTTCAAAGGAGGTCTCAGAATGGTATTTCAATTATCTTAATAACAGAGTACATAGAACTAGAATTGATGGTGTTTTATCTCAAAGTTATATCACCAAGTGCGGGGTGCCCTAAGGATCAATATTGGGTCTCTTAATAGTTTCTATTTATATGAACTCTACCTCAGACACTTGCCAGAATTCAACTATGACTTTATACGCAGATGATGCCACAAGTTTTGAGTCTGTCATGGCACGCAGGCGCAGACAATCTCATTGTCATGAGCGGTGCTATGCAGGGGTATGAGGGGGGTGCGCCCAATAGATAGATCAGTTCCAAGGGGCAGGTGAGCTACAGGTGAATCAGTCAGCAGGCTGGCGATGACCCGCTTTCTGTTGTTGGGGCAGAGTTGGCCAACTTTTCAAAGGACAGAGCAGCATCAATAGTGGCATGGCTCGGTCCTTTGATGTGTAAAACCCTGCATTGTTGACTTCCTGGTTGCACGTTTAAACTGCTGTAACGGTTACAGTGTGAATGCGCTGAGCCATGTCGGCATGCCTTCTCCCAAGTTCATTTGGCGACGGGGAAGCCCAATCCCCATTGACATAATAGAAACATAGACTTTGATGTCAGATAATGACTGCTTGGCCCACCTAGTCTGCCTAATTCCTATCTGATAAGCTGCAGTTTCCAATTACTCAACACCCTACTTCCTCCTACCCCTCCCTAAAATTGTGTTATGTCTGCCCCATGCATTCTTGAATTACCCCACTGTTTTTGACCCCACATCCTCCCCTGGAAGGTGGTTCCATGCTTCCACCACTCTCTCTATGAAAAAGTATTTATTTATCTATTTAAGAGATTTACCAGGAAGACATGCTGAGTGGAGTACTGCTCTATTCCAGATGCGCCCTTGGGGTTACATTGGTGCAGTAATACAGACGAAACAAATCATACATAGTGTGAAATTGTTACAGACAGTGGTACAGTAGTACAGACGAAACAACATACATAGTGTGAAATTGTTACAGACAAAAATGGGTGAGGCGTTCATACAATTCACAGCAGAGTAGGTTCAGTTTTTACTAGCATTCAATAGCACTAGGTGCAGACTGAGAACTGGACCCAGACTGGTGCTAGTAGCTGATAGATAGATAGGAGTCTTGAAGGGATTCAGCGAGGGGGAAAGCATGAGCAGTTGGTATCGAAATGTGATTTGAGAAGGACATTCCGTTGAGGAGTACTTGTGGTGTGTCTGATGTCAGCTGCCAGTGAGTTCCATAATTTGGGCAACCTGAAACAGAAAGCTGCCTGGCTGGATCGGGCGGATCTGTGTGGAATGTGCAGGAGCCTGGAGTCAATATTTCTGAGAGTGTAGGTAGGTGGGTAGAGGGCAGTTAGGGATGATGATAGGTAGGAAGCGATTGTATGCAACCAGAACTTAGTAGCAATTCTAGCACTGTGGAGCAATCATCGGCTTTGGAGTGAGGAGAGGTCCAGGGACTGGTAAACGTCACAGTGATGGGTAATGGGAGAATGGTCCAAAGCAAACTGACAGAAGGAGTTGTATACGGGGTCGAGCCTGGCTAAAGAGGTTTGGGGGGGTGGCACCATAGACAACATCACTGTAGTCCATAGTTGGGAGGATAATTTTTTGGACAATAGCTGGTCTGGTTGGTAGAGGGATGCAATACTTGTTACGATAGAGAGCTCCCAGCATGGGATGCAGTTTTTTGTGCAGAGCGTCTATGTGCGCTGAGAAGTCAAGGTACTGATCTAGCCAGACACTGAGATAACAATATGTGGTGCAGGCCTCAAGCGGAGATCTGTCCAAAGTGTAGAATGTGGGTGGTTCAGTAAGCTGGGTTAGTTTGGCCCGGGAGCCGAAAGTGAGGGAGACTGTTTTTAATTTTTTGTGTTTAAGAATAGTTGGTTCCAGAGGAACCAGCGTTGGATGGAGTCGAAGTCCTTCTGTAGACAAGCTGTCATGGCAGTTGCAGACGGGCTAGAGGTGAACAGCACCGTATCATCTTTGTACATATGGATGGCCGTTTGTGTGCAGACAGCAGGCAAATCATTGAGAAAGATTGAGAATAGCAGCAGGCCGAGTACAGAACTTTGAGGAACACCACTGGTGACGGGGAGAGAGGTGGATCGAGCCGTTCCAATATGAACTGATTGAGACCTATCTGATAGGTATGAATGGAACCAGTTTTTTGTTTCCACAGACAGACCAGTTTGGGCAAGTTTAGCCAGCAACAGGGGATGAGAGATCATGTTGAAAGCTTTTGCCTGGTTAATAAATATGGCTGCAGTTATTTCCCCTTTGTCCATGCCTGTAAGGATGGAGTTTGTGAGGCGAAGGAGGGAGGTGGTGGTGGAGTGATTTTTCCTGAACCCGGCTTGGTAGGAGGTGAAAAAGGAGATTGTATCTTGATAGTGGTGTAGCTGGGATAATACAAGGCGCTCTTGAATTTTGGCTAGGATGGGGAGCAGAGATATAGGCCAATAGTTGGATGGGGAGGAGAGGTCCCCTCCCTTGGGAAGGGGAATGACTGTGGCTTGATTCCATGCTGCGGGGACTGCCCTTAATTTAAAGGACAGATGATAGAGCATGTTAGAGGTTGGGCTATGGCTGGTGCTGAGAGTAGGAGCATTTTGGAATCAAGGCTCGATGGACATTTACCTTTGGATGGGTTTAGTGAATGCAGTATTTTTAACACCTGGCCAGGAGCGACTGGGCGGAGCGAAAAGGAGGCCGGGGGGGTACTTTAGGGAGCACGAAGTATGGGGTGCGGGTGGGAGGAGAGTAGGGAGGAAGTAGTGGTGGAAATATGAATTAAACTCAGTGGCAACCAGGCAAGGATCTTTAATGATTTTACCTTCGAGGTTGAGAGTGGGAGTGGGGGGTTGGGTTGGTGGGGTGAGAAGGGATTTTATTGACTTCCAGAATTGAGAAGGGTGGGTGTGGTTATTGTTGAATGCCGTTTTAAAGTAATTTGATTTGGCCTGCCATATGAGTCTTGTACAGGCATTACGTAGAAACCAGTATTGTTGCTGGGCCGCATGAGCACCTGTGGTCTTGAAAGATTTCCAGGCTCGATCTCTGGCTTGGAGTTGTTCCGTGAGGTTTGTTGTTACCCAAGGTGAGTGGTATCCTCTGATCTGGGATCTCCTAAGTAGGGCACGTATGTCCCAGATGACGAGGAAATTTGTAGAGAAATATTCCAGGGCCTCATCCATGGAGGTGGCTCTGGGGATGGAAGACCAGTCAATGATTGTAAGGTTGTTTAGGAGAGCAGTCAGATCCAGTGATTAATAAACTCTGCTGTACAGCATACGAGGCGGAGGGGCCAGTGGTCAGAAGATTTTTCGCACTATAAAAATCATATGGTGGTCACTATGGGAGTCCAGTATTAGACCAGCTTTAAGTATCCTATGAGGGTGGGTAGTGAGTGCCCAGTCCAGTAGTGTGTGTTGACTGGATATGTGGTTTAGGAAGGCGGGTTCCCCTATTTGCTGGTGCAAGTTTAGTGCATTTATTTGGCAACATGATTTAGAGGCTGCACAGCCTAGCCAGTGCTGATTGAAATCTCCAAAGGATGTGGAGTTTGACGCCTTCTGTAAGGGCCCTCAGGTTACCCAGGTGGTTGAGGATGCTAGTTAGTGGTGAGTCCGGTGAACAGCATGACCCAGCTATGTATACTGGGATAGAGTGTGGCAGGGGGATTTTGATCAGGAGGGAATCTATAGTTAGTATGGGTGTTGACGGAGTGATTACAGAAAACTGGAGATTTGAGGAGACATATATGGCAGTGCCACCACCCTTCTTTCTGTCCTGCCTGTCTTGGCGTATTAGAAAGAAGCCAGGTATTGAGAATTCCTTGGGTTATGGGGCTTCAACCAAGGTTCAGTGATGATTATAATATCAAGGCGAAGGGCCAGGACAGTTGTTTGTAGGGCAGCCATTTTATTTAGGATGCTGCTTATATTTAGGTGGACAATTTTGAAGCCTTTGGGGAGGTGTGTAGATGGTGCTGATGGTTGAGCAGCAATGGGTGCCTGTGGTCCTGGGTTCTGTTCAACGTCCCTGGCTATGAGAAGAAGGAGAGCCAGGGTGTGCCTTGATAAGCACATGATCTTTACTGGTGCACCCCTTCGAGTGGGATGATTAGGAGTTGGTAAGTTTGCCTTTGGGTCTGAAAAGAGTGGGAGATATCGGGCAGGTGTCGCAGCGTGGAAGGGGGGGGTAGAGGCCCCCAGGGTCCAGTTGTGCCAATGGTACCGGTTGTGGTTCACTGGTGCTGAGGAAGAGTTGGGTGGAGGCTTAGTAGTTAAGGAGGGAAGTGGCAAAGGGTCTGGTAGACTAGGATTGGATATGGGTGGAAGGGAAGATGAGCCTATGCAAAGCATAGTGATGGTTGCAGTGAGAAACTGCATTCTGTATTATTTTTTCTTTCAGCGCAGTAGAGGATTGAAATCTGCTCTGCGGTGGTCACTAGTGGTGAAAAAATATAAGGGACTAATGGGAAAGTGGGCTGATGGGTTTACAAGCTCATGAGGTGCTCTATATAAGGAGGAGCCCACCAAGGGTGGTGGTGGCGGTGGTGGGGAGCCTGCGCATAGCGCAGGCAGGGCTAGAGCTCAGTAAGTGAGCAGCTGCAACTCTCCGGTGGCTACCTGGGTCCATTATGTTCCGTGGTCCGTGGAGGGGTCTCTCTTGGCTGTGGGGAAGGCTGGGGACCCCTGCCCTTGCGACCTCACTGCAGGAGGGGAAGAAAAAAAGACTTCTTAAGTACAGGTATGTGGTTGGAGGAGGAGCGTGTATTTTTTAAGGCATTTCAAGTACTAGACATATGCAGACAATGGAAAGGTACCTGGGGGTAGTCATATCAGATGACCTAAAGGTGGACAAGCAGTGAGAGAGGGCAGCAAGGAGGGCTGGGGGGATACTGGGATGCATAGGGAGAGGCATCACCAGTAGAAAACAGGAAGTTATTATCCCTCTGTACAGACAGCTGGTGAGACCCCATCTGGAGTACTGTGTGCAGTTCTGGAGACCCAATCTCCGCAAAGACATAGACAGGATGAAAGCTGTCCAGAGGAGGGCAACTAAAATGGTGCAGGGTCTGCACCGGAAGACATATGAAGAGAGAGGCGAAAGGAGCTTAATATGTATAGCCTCGAGGAAAGGAGGGAGAGGGGACATGATAGAAATGTTCAAGTACCTCAAAGGAATCAACAAAGTCCAAGAGGGTAGCATCTTTCAAAAAGGTGTGCAAGAACAAGGGCACAATTTGAAGATGGGGCGGCTCAGAGGTAATTTAAGGAAGTATTTTTCACAGAGAGGGTTGTGGATGCATGGAACGGCCTTCCGGAGGAGGTTGTGGGTCAAAATCAGTGGTGGAATTCAAGCATGCATGGGACAGTCATAAGGCAATTCTAGGGGGTTGGGTAGGAAGAAGTAGGCTGCTGGTTAACTAGGATCTGCAGCTTATCCAGTAGGTAGGGAAATGGGCAGACTGGGTGGGCCAAGCAGTCCTTATCTGCCATCAAATTCTATGTTTCTATGTTTCTATGACAATAGTAGTTATTTGAGCTTAGAGATACTGGCGCAGTTTACAAACAGCTTGGGGAGCACAGATCTTTATGGTCAGGCTTGCACTGCTCTCTTTACAATCTCCTCTTAAGGAAAAAAGAAAAATCTCTCCGCAAGTATGGCAGTTCCGCTCCCTTCCCCTTTCTTGAATTGTGTAATTAAGGAAAAAGAGCCTAAGTTACTATGTAAGGCACAAAATTAAGCAAAAGTTTCCCTTTAAAGCAAATTTATGCAAGGTAAAGGTTGGGTTGGAGGCAGGGTGCTGTGTAGCACACTATCAGCACTGCTCCACCAACAATAATACAATCTGTACAGCAGTCAAAAAAGGCACCAAGTCTGAATTCTGTGGCGCAGTAGAGCTCCGTAAGTGAGCAGCTGCAAATTTCCGGTGGCTGCCTGGGTCCGTTGCGTTCCATGGTCTGTGGTGGGGGTCTCTCTTGGCTGTGGGGAAGGCTGGGGACTCCTGCCCTCGCAACCTCACTGGGTCCATTGCATTCCGTGGTCTGCGGTGGGTGGTCTCTCTTGGCTGTGGGGAGGGCTGGGAACTCCTGCCCTCGTGACCTCATGTTGCCCCTGAGTCATGCCCCCCTCTATCTTTAAATTATGCCCCTTTGTTCTTGTACATCTGTTTTTCATAATGATGCTCCCATCTTGGACTTTGTTGATTCCCTTGAGTACTTGAACATTTCAATTATGTCCCCCCTCCCTCCTTTCCTCAAGGGTATATATATTAAGCTCCTTTAGTCTCTCTTCATATGGCTTATGTTGCAGACCCTGCACCATTTTAGTTGCCCTCCTCTGGACTGCCTCCAACCATTCTATGTCCCTGCAGAGATGGGGTCTCCAGAACTGCACGCAGTACTCCAAATAGTGTCTAACCAACTGTCTGTACAGAGGGATAACAACTTCCTGTTTTCTACTGGTGATGCCATTCCCCATACATCCGAGTATCCTCCTTAGCCCTCCTTACTGCCTTCTCACATTGCTTACCTGCCTTAAGGTCATCTGATATGACTATCCCCAGGTCCCTTTCCATTTTTGTTGTTTTTAGTACCCCTCCCATTGAGTACTTTTCCCCTGGGTTTTTGTTTCCCAGTTGCATTACGTTGCACTTTTTTGCACTGAATCTAAGCTGCCATATTTTTAACCGTTCCTCTGATCTTGCTAAGCCCTTCTCATCCTTTGTACACCTTCTTGTGGATCAACTGTGTTGCAGATCCTTGTGTCATCTGCAAAGAGACATACTTTTCCTTCCAGTCCCTGTGCAATGTCACCTATAAAGACGGTACTGAACCCTGTGGTACCCCGCCAGTAACCCCCGTTTCTTCAGAGCGTAATCCGTTTACTATTACCTTCTGGGTCCCATTGTCCAGCCAGCTTGTAACCCCGGCTGCCACCCTGGGATCCACCCCCAGGCTGGCTGACTTGCTTATTAATCTTTTGTGTGGAACTGTGTCAAATGCCTTGCTAAGTCTATGTAGGCCATATCCACAGTCCCTCCCTGGTCTATTACTTTGGTTACCTAGTCAAAGAATTCTATTCACTGCCACCTGGGGTTAAGGGGGCCCCTACTTTGGAGGTTTTCAAGGCCCGCCTGAAGGTCCTTTTATTTTGTCAAGCATTTTAGAACTGAATTATTAAATTTGGTTGAATATGATGATTATATGATGTGTTATTAATTTTTATTTTTTGTATTTAAATGTGTTATGCATCTGTTTAGTTATTTTGAAGCTGTATTTATTCATTTTGTACAGCACCCAGAGCCTCTGGGATTGGGTGTTTTAAACTTTTTTTTGCCTTACCTATTCAATTCATCTGACAGGACCTTTCTGCTGTGAATCCATGCTGCCTTGGGTCCTGTGCCCTGCTGGCCTCTAGGTACTCAATAATTCTTTCTTTCAGAAGTGATTCCATCATTTTTCCTACCACTGAGGTCAAGCTAACAAGTCTGTAGTTTCCTACTTCTGCCTTGCTCCCACACTTGTGAAGAGGAATCACATCCACCCTCCTCCAATCCGCTGGTACCACACCATCCTCCGATGATTTGTTAAAAAGGGTAGTCACTGGTGTCACTAGTTCTCCCCTTAGTTCTTTTAGAATTCTGGGGTGAATCCCATCAGGCCCCATTGCTTTGTCCACTTTGAGTTTTTGGAGTTCCTTCATGACTCTTTCTTCTGTGAATGGACTGGTATCGACCCCCCTGTCCAGAGTGCCTTAACTGTTTGGTTTGGGTACCTCCCCCTCTTCTTTTTGTGTGAGCTGAGCAAACGTATTCATTCAGTGTATCTGCCTTTTCACAGTCACCCTCTTCCAACCCCTGTCCCCTTTTCTAAGCCTCACTTTCCCTCCCTTGGTCTTCCTTCACTCTCTGATGTACCTATAAAAGGTTTTATCCCCTTTCTTAACTGAGTTGGCTATCTTTTCCTCAGTTTGAGCCTTCGCTATTCTGACTGCCTTCCCTGCTTCCTTCTGCTTTAACTTATATAGTTGTCTGGCCTGCTGTTTCTGCGATTCCTTGTACTTCCTGAATGCATAATGTCCCCCCCATTTGTTGTATGCTGAGGGGGGTGCCCAATCCCCTCTGCTCATGTGCCCTCCCTACAATGCTTTGTATGTACCAACGGGATGCCCAGTCCCCATCGGCTACAGATCCCCCCAACAAACACTCAGCTAGCACACTGGGAGCCCACCCCTGTGAGCCAAACCACCTGTAAGAAAAGAAACTCTTCCCCCTATTGTTTTGTTTTACACCTGTAAACAAGAAGATGGTCCCTCACTGTCAGTGGTGTTCCCCTCCCTCAACCCGCACCCACCCTCTGCAAACCCACCTCCCCATACATGCCCACTCCATACTTATCTCTAGAGCGGTGATCTTTGGTGGAGCAGGAACACGTCTGCACTCTTCAAAGCCAACCACGAACTGAAGAAATGCCGGTTAGCTGTATAATCACAAAAATGTTTTTTGTTCAACTTACGTGGATATCTCAGCCATTTTTGTGAATTTTGGCACCAAATTATCAACATGGAGTTCTTGAACCCTATCTCATGAATTCAGTGACTGTCATCTGGTTATTTGTTCCTGAAAGGTGATTTCACGGTCACTGCGTGGAATGACTTTTTGGGACTGATTAATGAAATGACAGTGTTACTGTTCATTAGGTGGGCTCCCACAAAGCCTATGTTGCAAATTTGGTGCAAAAATTCCAGCAAATGACTGTGTTATGAGTGTGTGTTGTGCAGTTTCCACGCATACTAACTTCACAAATTTGTAATATTTTCACTCCAGATTTTCAACATTGGCATTTTTTAGACCTCCTTACGAACAGTACAGCTGTAATTTTTCACATCCTGGCTAAAATGTGTTTTCGCACTTCCAGTACAGAATAACGCAGTTGCTGTGGGAAATCAGTGTTCGGGACAGATTAAGAAAATCGCAGCAACACTGTTCATGAGCGGAGGTCCCAAAATGCCTATGTTGAAAATTTGGTGACAAAAGTCGATAAAATGACCGTGTTATAAGTGTGCATTGCGTAGTTTCCATGCACACTTGTAACTTTGAGAATTTGTAATATTTTCACTCCAGATTTTCAGCATTGTCAATTTTGCACACCTCCTTATGAACAGTACAGCTTTCATTTTTCACATCCTGCCTAAAATGTGTTTTCGCACATCTGGCACACAATGGCGCAGTCGCTGTAGGAAATCAATGGGACAGATTAAAGGGACACTGTCAACCTGTTTTTCATCATATTATTTCTAGTAGAAACCTCACATTTTATGATTGCTTACCCTCTCTAAAATTCACTGATGTTGCTATTTGTTTTGTCTGTCTCCTTGCTTAGTAGAATTGAAATGCATGGCAATGTATATTTATAAACAACCTTGTTTTTGTTTACAATCCTGGTTCTCTTCTTACTGCAAACTTCCTGAGCATTAGAAACACACCCACACAATGCAGTCACTGACAAGGCAGCAGCCTCCTAAACTCCCATTGCATCATGAGGGGCTAGACTGTTTTGTGGGCGTTCCCAAGTCCAGGAAAGATGCATTTGGAGTTGATCAAGGAATGTTAACAAACCTGTTTTGGTGTGATAACACTAGTATGTTGGGCAGTCTGTTTTTTACTTTTTTAAAGAAAATAAGAGTCAGAATCAAACTACCAGCTACATAAACAGTTTTTACAGAATTTTGGCAATCATAAAAAATGTTTTTTAAACTAGGGACACTTTGAGAACTAAGGGGGTTGACAGTGTCCCTTTAAGAAAATCATAGTGACAGTGTACATGAGCAGAGGTTACAAAGTGCCTATGTTGAAATTCTGGAGAAATAATCCAACTAAATAACTATGTTACGAATGTGCATTGAGCAGTTTCCATGTACGCTTGTACATTCAAGCATTTTTAATATATTCATTCCAGATTTTCATCACTGCCATCTCTTTACACCTCCCTATGAATGGTACAGCTGTCATTTTTCACATCTTGCCTGAACTGTGTTTTCGCAGATCTGGTGCAGAATCGCACAGTCATTGTGAGAAATCAACATTCGGGACAGATTAACAAAATCACAGTGCCACTGTACATAAGCAGAGGTCCCAAATGCTTTCATGAGGTGGGAGTCACAAAAAGACCATGTTGAAAATTTGTAGTGCAAATACCAACAAACGCCTGGGGCGTTAGGGTATCCAACCATAACATCCCACCCTGTATAGACTGAGAGGCATCAAAGGTGTGCCTTTGGATTGTCAGCTGTAATGCTCATGCCATTCCATCTCCAGACACACCCTGAAGTCAGTGACAGGCATCGAGGTGTGCCTTGGACTCTTTGGCCCCAGAGTTCGCCTCATTCTCCTATACTGCACCCATTTCAGCATATGTCCTTATGAAATGGGGTGACTGTAAAGCTGAACACCCCAAGACACACCTCAACACTTGTCAATGTCTGCAGGATAGGGTGAGGTGAAATGACATGAGCATTATTGGCGAAGACCCAAAGGCACACCCCAATGCCTGTCCATCTCTGCAGGGTGGAGGTGGAGTTGGCATGAGTTCAGTACTTCACTGGCATTCCTATTCTGCATCTATCTAACACCTGCACATCTAATACTATTATCAGCAACAAACATTCAGCATTGACAAATGCTTGTTCTTTAAAGTGTTGCAGTTTTACAGCAATGTGTGCACAATGTTGTATATTAACCTAACAGATCGTGCCCTATACAGATCAGTTCCTATTCTTCCTTTGCCTCCATTGCTGCTGTACACCTGAGGTTGTAGTCCTCTGCAGATGTCTCAATGGCCCCAGAAATGTGGAACCCTGGTACTCAAAATGTGGGGCAAATTGTGGGACACATGAAATCTTCGAGAGACAACCACAGCATACATAGTATTATGTGCCACTATGTTTACAAAGATTTCAGTTACTGAGCAAAATATTCTTATTTTATTTATTTATTGAAATGTCTCACCAGGAAGGCACACTGAACAACATGTTGCTCATCTCCTGGTGCAACCTGGGGGGTGTTACAACTGGATGAAGAATTAGACATACAGTCTAACATTTACCATATCAGAGAAATTAAACATTCAATTACATTTATAACAAAACACACAGTTACAAAATGCCATAAATAATCATACAATTGAATTTGTGACATAACATGCAATTAAATATATCATACCTGTGGAATATGCATTAATTACCAGTGGCGTATCTGAGGAACATAGTTCATAGCGGTGAAGGGGAGAGGAGAGCGTACTGAGAAGCAGGCTCGGGGGGTGGAAGGTTTAATAGGGAATGTGAGGCATGGAGAGGAGCAGAGGCATAGGAGGACAGTTAAGGAGGGTTAAAGTAGGAGCAGTAAGATGAGATAAAGTTATGTAAGGCAGAGACAAGGGAGTGGGAGGAGGAGGAGTGCCATATTTGGGAGGGTGGGGGAGGGAGTTCCAGATTTGCGGGAAATGATGGGTAAAGCCTGACTGAATGATGAGAGTGGTTCAACAGGGGACCAACAAAGTGTGAGTGTCAGGCAATCTAAGGGAGTGAGGGGGGAGATGGGATGAGAGTGAGCATGACAGGTAGGAGAGAGAAGTTCTCCTAACCAAAATTTAGAAGTGAGTTTGTCACAATGAGTGAGGCGCCTAATGGTAAGCGGAGGAAGGGACATGGTGTGGTTGAGGTCACACAGTGATGAGTGTGTGTGATGGAATATCAAGGGCAAATTGACAGAAGAAGTTAAATAGCATGTCCAATCTCGTTAGGGAGGATTTGGGAGTGGCACCATAGACTACATCATAGTAGTCGAAAATGGGGAGGATCATCTTCTGGACTAGTTCATCTCACACTGTAGGAGGGATGCAACTATGGTTCCTGAATAAGGCACCAACCTTGGGGTGCAATTTTTTTCCAGGATGGTGTCAATGCGGTCTGAGAAGTTGAGGTGTTGGTCCAACCAAACCCCAAGGCATCTGAATGAGGAAGTGTCCTCTAGGATTGTCCCATCAAGGGTATGGAAACACGATAAAGGGTGGAGCCTAGAGAGTTTCTGCCTAGTGCCAAAGATCATGGAGAAAGTCTTTTAAGCATTTAAGAACAGTTGATGTGAGGAAAACCATAACTGTACCTGGTGGAAGTCACGCTAAAGGGTAATTGCAACATCGGTAGGGCATTAGAAAACTTTAAATACCTAGGTGTGTGGATTGACAACAGACATGACTTCACTCATCATTTAGAAGAACTGTTAAAAAAGTTTCGCCAAAGGCTTGGCCTTCTCTATAGATTAAAACCCTTCCTAAACAGAGACTCAAAGATGAGGTTAGTCCAGGCCATTTTTCTATCAGTTGTTGACTATGCAGACTTCCTTTATAGTCACTGCCCCATCTCCTACCATCACAAGTTGGATACCTTATATCATAGAGCAATAAGGTTCATTACAGATCTGCCATCTAATACTCATCATTGCTCTCTTTATGCTGCAGTTGGGTGGGTTTCCTTCACTTCAGAAGGAACAGAAATGTAGCACTATGGATTTACAGAGCGTTGTCAAAAAAACTTCCAAACTATATCCTGGACTGCTTCACCCAGACCTCTCCTAGCTCCTATGCCCTAAGAAGCAAAAACATCATCCTGCTCAAATTGCCCAAATTCAACACCAGGCTAGGGAGGGCAGCAATCAGCTATTCTCTAGCTATAGCATGGAACACCCTACAAAAATCCCTAAAACTGTCCGATATCATTCCATTTGCATCCTTTAAACAGCACTGTACAGTCTTCTTCAAAGAGAAATGCAATTGCTACCACTAGAGCTAGCATTGTCATCTCACAAATCTCCCTTCCAAACCATATATGGCATATTCCTTCCAGATAGACATCCCATCTTATGGCACCCAGTAATACCTTCACCATCCTAGTATTACATTATGTGAGTGTCTGCCATGCCCCCCCCCACTGGGATATGTATATACTGTACATACTGTAAATATTAGCTTAACTTTCCTGTAACTGTTTTTTATCATGTGAATTTACTGTACATCACTGTGTTTATAATGTTATTTTCCCCTGTATGTATAACTGTCTTATATAAGTGTATGATGTATCTGTTGTGTATCAACTATTGAACCTTGACCTTATCTGGTCCATCTTGTAAATGAGCCTTGCTCAATGATGTTCGCCTGAATAAATAAAGATTTGATGATGATGATGATGATTTGCCAGAGGAGAACAGGATGGTTTTATCGGCATACATATGGATAGAGAAGGAGGGAGACCATACTGGGGGCAAGTCATTTAGGAAGATGGACTAGAGAATGGGTCCAAGCACTGAGCCCTGTGGGACTCCTGTGGAAACAGAGAGGGTGGGGGAGACACTGTATCCTGGATCCTGACTGATTGTGTACTGCCTGATAGGTAAGCTCTAAACCAATTTTGACCAGAAGTAGAAAACCCAGCATTTGTAAGGGAGTCAAGAAGTAGGGCGTAGAAGACTGTGTTGAATGCCTTGGCAATGTTGACAAAGATGTTAGAGGTAATGAGGCCATTATCCATCCCAGTGAGGATGGAGTCAGTGAGCCTGAGTACGGAGGTGGTAGTGGAGTGGTTCTTCTGAAAACCAGACTAGAATGGGGTTAAAAAGCAAGCTTCATCAAGGAAGGAGCTTGGTAGAGAAGATTAGGTGTTCTTGAAGCTTAGGAAGGGCAGGGAGGAGAGAGACTGGGAAAACATTTGCAAGGGAGGAGAGATCACCACCCTTTGGGAGAGGGAGGACCATCGCATGTTTCCAGGATGAAGGGACAGATGAGGACGATAAGGAAAGGTTTAGGCTTAAGGAGAGAGGGTAAACTATAGCAGAAGCTGAAAGGTAGAGGAGTTTAGGGTCAAGGTCATTCAGCGATGAGCCTTTTGAAGGATAAGAGAGAGAAGGGCTGTTAGTGTTTCTTCTGGGGAGACTGTAGAAAAGGAGAAGGAAGGGTGGGCATGGAGGGGTTGAGTACTGTGTTTGGGAGGATGAGGAGGGCAGAGGTTAGAGGAGAGTGACTTTAGGAGTGCTGTGACGCAAGAGGTATAATAGGAGTTAAACTCTTGAGCCACTGCGCATGGTTTGGAGACCAATGAGTTTTTTACTTTAAGCACAGGGGGAGGCAGATGTGAAGGGAGGAGAATAGAGCGTGGACCACTTTCCAGAATTTAGAGGGGGACTTGATGTTTTTGAGAAAAGATGATTTAAAATATTCAGACTTGGCAAGTCTGGTAGCTTTTGTGCAGGCATTTCTTAATGTGCAATACCTGGCATGGTCTGGAGGAAGCTGGGAGGCCTTATGTTTCCTCTAAGCTTTGTCTCGCTCTCTAAGACAGGACAGTAACTCACGGGAGACCCAGGGATGATGGTTGCCACAAACTTTAGCACGTTTGAATGGAGTGTAGGAGTTCCATGTAGTTAGAAATGTCTCTTTAAATAAGCAAGGGCTTGGTCAATGGAAGGGGTAAAAGCCATAGGGGACCAGTCGGAACTGGCCAGCTCATTAAGAAGGGGATTAAGGTCTAAGGAGCTGAAGGAGCAGAATTGCAGAATTTTGTGTGGCGGTTTTGGTCTATGGACTTTCTTGACTATGAAGATTTGGTGATGATCACTGAGGGCATCAGGGAGGATGCCTGATTTAATAACTCAGTGGGGGTGGGAGGCGAGAGCCCAGTCTATCAGGGAGTGGTTAAGAGTTTTATGATTTAGACAAGTGGGTTCCAGGATGAGTGGGGAGAGACTGAGGGCCGTGATGTCGTTTTGTGTCTTTTCATTTCATTGTCTCATTCTCATTCTCTACATGTGTTGTTTGGATTTTGCTCTAAAATGTAAACATAAAATGTGGGACTGTACACGTCTATCTATATTTGTACAGATAGGTTTCACAGAACTAACTGAGGCACTGGGGCAGCAGAGCAGTGCTCAGATCGGTATAGGCTCAGGCAGGCTGACTAATTTGGTGTTCTTCTGAGACCGTTGTCAGCTGTCGGTGGTCTCCAAAGTCACTTATACAGCATTATTCTTTGCTTCAGTTGCCTGACATTTGTTTAGAAAAAAGGCAAGTTTGTTTTTGTTTTGTCAGGATTTCCTAGATGAGCTCTTAGGTATGTGGTTATTACTGGTTAGGGCTAGCCAAAAATGTTTTTTTTTATTTCTGCACAATGAACCAATGACTGGTAAGGTAACAGATTTTACCATGTACTCAGCATGGCTGACGGATGGCAGTGTGTTGTCTAAGTATAGTGCTGCCAAGTCGCAAGTGCTTAAATTCAGCCACTTGTTCTAAAAAGTGGCTAGAAATAGTGTTGTTTCCTAGTGTTAAGGTTTTTTGGTATTATGCCAAAAATTGTAATAATTCCAACTATCAAAGACCACATTATTTGTCTCTTTGCATTTTTAGCAAGCTTATTTAGTTAAAAACAAGCATTTGTCGATGCTGAATGTTGTCTTGCTGGCATTGGCATTGGTAGTGCAGTCGTTAGAGAGATGCATTAAAAGGACTAGTAACGAAGTACAGAACTGACATCAATCCCACCCCAACCCACAGAGAGTGACAGGCATTGGGGCGTGCTTTTGGATCATTGGCCGTAACGCTCATGCCATTTCTTGTCATTGTTACTACTGTCATCCCACTACCCCTTCACCCAGAACATACCGTGAGATGAGCATTAAGTTGCTCAGTGTATCTTTCCTGGTGAAACATTTCAATAAGTAAATAAAATAAATACAAATTTCACCTAATCCTACCCTGCAGACTCTGAAAAGTGTCATGTTGTGCCTTCGGGTCGTCGGGCCTTAAGCTCACCCCATTTCATAACGAAGTACGTTAAGATGGTTGCAGCATAGGAGAATGGGGTGAACTTTGATGCCAAAATCCAAGGCACACCTGAATGGCTGTCAGTGGCTGCAGGGTGGGGTGGGGTGGGGTGCAATGGCATGAGCATTACAGCCGACAATCCAAAAGCACACCCTAATGCCTGTTAGTCTGCTCAGGGTGGAATGTTATGGTTAGAAACCATAATGCCCTGGCCGTTTATTGGTATTTGCACTCCAAATTTTCAACATGGGCTTTTTGTGATCCCACCTCATGAAAGCATGTGGGACCTCTGCTCATGAACAGTGTCTCTGTGATTTTGTTAATGTGTCCCTAACGTTGATTTTCCACAGTGACTGCGCCATTCTGCACTACATAAAAATGTCAGCTGCACCCTTCATAAGGAGCTGTAAAGAGACGCCAATGTTGAAAATCTGGAGTGAAAATATAAAAAATGCTCGAAGTTACAAGCTTGCATGAAAACTGTGCAATACACGCTCGTACCCTGTAACAGTCTTTTCTTGGAATTCTTTCACCAAATTTTTAAATTAGGCATTTTGGAACCTCTGCTCATGAACACTGTCAGTACGATTTTCTTTATCTGTCCCAAATGTTGATTTCCCACAGCGACTGCGCCATTGTGTGCCAGATGTGCAAAACCACATTTTGGGCAGGATATGAAAAATGACAGCTGTACTGTTCATAAGAAGGTGTGCAAAAATGGCAATGTTGAACATCTGGAGTGAAAATATTAAAAATTCTTGAACTCACGATTGTATGTAGACACTGCGAAACACACGCTTGTAACATAGTCATTTTGTGGAATTTTTTTACCAACTGTTTAACATGGACATTTTGGGACCTCTGCTTATGAACAGTGTTACTGTGGTTTTCTTACTCTGTCTGGAACATTGTTTTCCTACAGGTGACTGTGCCACTGTGCGCTGGGTGTGCCAAAACATATTTTGGGCAGGATGTGGAAATGACAGCTGTACTGTTCATAAGGAGTTATGGAAAAATGGCAATGTTGAAAATCTGGAGTAAAAATATTAAAAATTCTCAAAGTTACAAGCATGCATGGAAACTGTGCAACACAAGCTTGTAACATGGCAATTTTGTGGAATGTTTTCACCAAATTTTCAACATAGGCATTACGTGACCTCTGCTCTTGAACAGTGTTACTGTGATTGTCTTACTGTCTCCTGAACATTGTTTTCCTACAGCAACAGTGCCACTGTGTGCTGGATGTACGAAAACACATTTCAGGCAGAATGTGGAAAATGACGGCTATACTGTTCATAAGGAGGTGTGAAAAAATGGCAGTGTTGAAAATCTGGAGTAAAAATATTAAACATTCTCGAAGTTACAAGCATGTATTTCAAACTGCGCAACGCACGCTCATAACACAGTCATTGTTTGGATTTTTTTCACCAAATTTTCAACATAGGGATTTTGGAATCTCTGCTCATGAACAGTGTTACTGTAATTTTCTTACTCTGTCCCGAACATTGTTTTCCTACAGCGACTGCACCACTGTGTGCCAGATGTGCAAAAACACATTTCAGGCAGGATGTGGAAAATGATATTTGTAAATGTTCATAAAGAGGTGTGAAAAAAATGACAATGTTGAAAGTCTGGAGTAAAAATCTTAAAAATTTTCAAACTTACAAGCGTGCATGAAAACTGTGCAATGCATGCTCATAACATAGAAACATAGACTTTGACGGCAGATAAGGACCGCTTGGCCCACCTAGTCTGCCCATTTCCCTACCTAGAGGATAAGCTGCAGATCCTAGTTAATCAACAGTCTATTTCTTCCTACCCCCACAAAAATTGCCTTATGTCTGTCCCATGCATTCTTGAATTCTCCCACAGTTTTAGACCCCACAACCTCCTCAGGAAGGCTGTTCCATGCATCCACTACCCTCTCTGTGAAAAAATACTTCCCCACATTGCCCCTGAGCCATCCTCCCTCTATCTTCAAATTGTGTCCCCTTGTTCTTGCACATCTCTTTTTCTGAAAGATGCTACCCTCTTGGACTTTGTTGATTCCACTGAGGTACTTAAATGTTTGTATCATGTCCCCCCTCTCCCTCCTTTCCTCAAGGGTATACATATTAAGCTCCTTTAGTATCTCCTCATATGGCTTCTCTTGCAGACCCTGCACCATTTTAGTTGCCCTCCTCTGAACTGCCTCCATCCTGTCTATGTCCTTGTGGAGATGGAGTCTCCAGAACTGGACACAGTACTCCAGATGTGGTCTCACCAACTGTCTGTACAGGGGGATGACAACTTCCTGTTTTCTGCTAGTGATACCTCTCCCTCTCCCTATACATCCCAGTATACCCCCAGCCCTCCCTACCACCTTCTCACATTGCTTGCCAACCTTAAGGTCATTTGTTATGATTACCCCTAGGTCTCTTTCTATTTTTGTTGTTGCTACTACCTCCCACCCTATTGTATAATCTTCCTCTGGGTTTTTGTTTCCCAGGTGCATTACTTTGCACTTCTTTGCATTGAATCCAAGCTCCATACTTCTGACCATTCCTCCAACCTTGCCAAGTCTCTTCTCATCCTTTTCACGCCTCTTTGTGTATCAACCCTGTAGCAGATCTTTGTGTCATCTGCAAAGAGGCATACTTTTCCTTCCAGTCCCTCTGCAATGTCACTTATAAAGACATTAAAAAGGACTGGACCCAGTACTGAACCCTGTGGTACCCCACTAGTAACCCCTCTTTCTCCAGAGTGGACTCCATTTACAAGTACCTTCTGTTCCTGTTGTTCAGCCAATGTTTTACCCAGGCTACCACCTTGGGACCCACTCCTAGGCTGGTTAATTTGACTACTATTCTTTTGTGTAGGACTGTGTCAAATGCCTTGCTAAAGTCTAGGTAGGCCATGTCCACAGCCCCTCCCTGGTCTACTACTTTGGTCACCCAGTCAAAGAAATCAATTAGATTAATCTGACATGACTTTCCCACTGTGAACCCATGCTGCCTTGGGTCCTGTGCCCCACTGGCCTCTAGGTACTCAACAATTCTTTCCTTCAGAAGTGATTCCATCACTTTCCCTACCACAGAAGTCAAACTGACAGGTCTGTAGCTTCCTGCCTCCGTCTTGGTCCCACTTTTGTGAAGGGGAATCACATCCGCCTTCTTCCAGTCCTCAGGTACCACACCATCCTTTCATGATTTGTTAAAAAGCATAGTCAGTTGTGTCACTAGTTCTCTGCTTAATTGTTTTAGAATTCTGGGGTGAATTCCATCTGTCCCCATTGCTTTGTCCACCTTCAGTTTTAGGAGTTCTTTCAGAACCCTTTCTTCTGTGAAAGGACTGGGATCAACCACCCTCTCCAGAGTGCTTCTGTTAATTGGATTTGGCACCTCCGCCACTTCCTCTTTTGTGAATACTTAGAAACATAGAAACATAGAATTTGATGGCAGATAAGGACTGCTTGGCCCACCCAGTCTGCCCATTTCCCTACCTAATGGATAAGCTGTAGATCCCAGTTAACCAGCAGCCTACTTTTTTCTACCTCACCCCCTAGAACAGAAGTATTCATTCAGTATCCCTGCTTTATCACTGTCACTGTCTGCCCACTCACCATCCATTCTATTCAGCCTCACTATCCCTCCCTTTGTCTTTCTATGCTTCCTGATATACCTATAAAAGGTTTTATCCCCCTTCTTAACCGAGTTAGCTATTTTTTTCTTCAGTTTGTGCCTTTGCCATTCTGACTACCCTCCCTGCTTCCTTCTGCTTTAACTTGTACAGTTCTCTGTCCTGCTCCTTCTGTGTTTCCTTATACTTCCTAAATGCTATCTTTTTCTCCCTAACCTTCACCGCCACCTCTTTTGAGAACCATAGTGGCTTTTTCTTTCATTTTGATTTATTTGCTTCACACAAAGGCTTGTTGCCTCTGTGATGGCAGTTTTGATATTCCCATTATTGCTCCACCCCTCCTTCTAGCCTGTTTGCTAGTGTTTTTCTAAGGCACTCTCCCATCTTGCCAAAGTCAGCCCACCGGAAGTCCAGCACCCTCACTTTTGTATGGCTTGACTCTGTAGCAGAGTTTATCATGAACCACACTGTTCGGTGGTCACTTGTTCCCAAATGGCTACCCACTTCTAGAGCTGAGATCCTCTCACTGTCCCCATTTGAGAGTATGAAGTCTAAGATTGCTCTCTCACGAGTGTGTTCCACAACTAGCTGTTTGAAGAATGCCATCCGAAGGGCATGAAGAATGGCCCTGCTTTTGGATGTGGCTGCTGCAAAGGTGCTCCAGTTAACATCTGGCATGTTAAGGTGCCCCATCAACAGTATCTCCCCTTTCTCTGCCATCCTAAGGATGCCTGGTTATTTTTTGGAATTTTTTCACCAAATTTTCAACATAGGCTTTTTGGGAGCCCACCTCATGAACAGTCACACTGTCATTTCTTTAATCAGTTCCAAAAGGTGATTCCATGCAGTGACCACAAAATCACCTCTCGGGTCTGAGTAATGAGATGACAGTGACTGAATTCATGAGCTGGAGTCCCAAGTACCCCATGTTGAAACTTTGGTGCCAAAATTTTCAAAAATGGTTGAGATATGCACCAAAGTTGAAAAAAAAAAAATTTATGCTGTTATGCAACTTACTGGCATTTCTTCAGTACACGGTTGGCTTTAAAGAGTGCAGATGTGTTCCCAGTCCCTCGAAAATCTGCCGCGCTAGGCTCTGGAGGTAAGTATGGGGTGAGGGAGGTGTGGGGTGTGCAGAAGGTGGCTGCTGGCTGGGGTAGGGGACAGGACAGTGAGGGACCATTTCCTTTGTTTCAGGTTACAAAACTAAAAAAATTCACCGCAAACCATTTTCTTTTTTTTTACAGGTTTGGCCACACTGGGGTAGGCTCCCAGTGTGGCACATTTCTTTTAGGGGGCCATGTTAGCCACACTGGAGTGGGTTCCCAGTGTGGTGCATAGTTGTAGTAGGACAGCGGCATGAAAATAGGGAGAGGGGGTAACATGCCAACAGGGGGATTGGGCACCCTCGTCAGCAAGCATATCTGTGTTGGAGGCATGATGTTGAGTGGGTTTGGGCTCCCCCTCGGCAGACCACATCAGTAAAGGGGTCACATATGCCAACATGGTGATTGGGCACCCCCCACATCAGCTTCCTAGGCACTTTGAGTGGTGGACGGTGGGTGTCGAGCTGCCACATGCCATGTTTATTGAAATGTTACATCAGCAAAGCATGCCCTGCAATGCGGGGTTGCTCCCTCATTGCAGCGGCTAAAACGTTTCAAGTTGGTGGCATGTTTTCAACTGCTGTCATAGACAGCATGGAATTTAATTCATGCCATGGAGCCCAGCCCTAAAAAGCAGTGGTGCCACTGGCCACAACATGACCGCTTCTCCAAAACCTGCTCTTCCACTTCAAGCAACCCCAATATGTTGTCTGCGCTGCGTGTGCAAGACAACATAAAAAATTACTATTTGATGTTAAAAGCTTCTTGTAGATTCTCCAAGTATTATCGGCATATAGAATTCATTGTGAAAACTGACATGCAGCTAGAAGCTGGTTAACATAGAGGATGAGTCTGGAACCCAATGTGTGTGTGGGGCGGGGGGGGCAGACACACACCTGTACCTTTCGTTTCAACAGCCCTATATCACGTTGGGACTTGGGGGACATACCTCATTACCATTTTGAATTACTCTGTTAAATATAGGACAAGAACTGACAAAGCTGACAAGGTTTATTTGTTTGCATTTTTATGATGCATGCAGGGAATACCTCAGCATCACACAGTAAGCCTGTAGTGCTGGGCTTCACATGGGTTCTCAGGAGGACAGTAACCCACCCACTTTACCTCAACCGGCTTAGTGAGGGGATCCACTGTCACAGTTGATAACACGTGGCATGTTTGCTGGCAGTCTCATGTGAGAGGCCAACAACTGAATGGGTATGGAATCCAAACTCACTAAATTTACTTGCAATTCCAACTTAATGCAACAGTATTTCTTAATAGCCATATAGTTTGTTTCCCAACAATAGCCTTCATCTGGAAAAAAATGCACATTTTTTGAGTTTACTGTGGTGCGCAGGTGAAGACAAACTCATTGACATGAGAGGTGCTTTACAGGGGTGTGAGGGGTGTGTGTCCAATGGAGAGCTCAGTTCCAAGGGGCAGGTCAGCAGCAGGCAAATCAGAAGGCAGGCTGGCGCAGACTTACTTTCTTTTGTTGGAGAAGAGTTGTCCAACTTTTCAAAGGACAGAGCTGCACCAATAGTGGTGCAGCTTGGTCCTTTGATGTGTAAAGCCCTGCATTACATTGACTTCCTGGTTGCGTGTTCACACTGCTGTAGCGCTTACAGTGTGAATGTGCTGAGCCTGCTCACTGCTCTTGTCTTCCTTGCATTCCCGTTTGAGCCCCCCGCCAGTAAATCACTTCCTTCCACTGTTGCTATCCTCCCCATACCCGGGTTCTGTTGGAGGCCCGCCACCAGCAAATTCCTCCAGCTTCCTCCCACTACTGCTATCCCCTCCGCACACCCGCATTCTTTTGGAGGCCACCCACCAGCAAATCACTCCCTCCCACTTCTTCCCACTGCTGCTATCCTCCCACACCCACATTCTGTTGAAGGCCCCCCATCAGGAAATCCCTTCCTCCTACTTCCTCCCACTGCTGCTATCCTCCCCACACCTGCATTCTGTTGGAGCCCTCCCTGCCAGCAAATGACTCCCTCCTGCTTCCTCCCACTGGTGCTGTCCTCTCCACATCCACGTTCTAGTCAAGCCCACACACAAAGCAATTCCCTCCCTCTCCCTCCCACATCTGCTATCCTCCTTACACTCTCCATTCCTTTTCACCCCGGACTCTGGGGAGTACACTCCTAGTGTCTAGAAATGTTCACATTCTTTCCTTATATTAAAAAAAGAAAATTTGTCTGGTGCCTTTAAACCTGAAATAAAAAAAACAGTCCATCATTGTCTCCCCGTCCCCTCCCCTTCCCCATCTCCACCCTCCCACTGCGTACCCACCTCCCCACACCCCCTTACCTACACTCACCTCTGGAGGTAGGGAGCAACGATCTCCTGTGGACCGGGAACACGTCTGCACTCTTCAAAGCCGACCAGCAAAGTGAAGATTTCAAGGTAAGCTGTATAATGGAAATCAGTGGGGGAAGGGTTCAACTTAGGTTGATATCTCAGCCATTTTTAGGAATTTTGGCCCCATAATTTCAACATGGGGTTCTTAGGACCCCACCTCCTGAACACTGTCACTGCCATTTCATTACTCAGTCCCGAAAGGTGATTTTGTGCTTACTGTATGGAATCACCTTTTGGGACCGATTGATGAAAGGACAGTGCCACTGGTCATGAGTTGGGGTCCCAAAAAGCCCATGTTGCAACTCTGATGAAAAAATTCAAAAAAATGACTGTGTTATAAGCATGCGTTGCGCAGTTTCTATGCACACTCCTAACTTCACCAGTTTTTAATATTTTCACTTCATATTTTCAACATTGCCATTATTTCATACCTCCTTATGAACAGTATAGCTGTCATTTTTCATATCCTGCCTGAAACATGCTTTCGCACCTGTGGCGCAAAATAGTGTGGTGGATCTGCGAAATCACCATTCTGAATGAGTGAACAAAATGACACTGGCACTTTTCATGAGGTGGGATCATAAGAATGCTATACTGAAAATTTGGTGTGAAAATATTAACAAACAACAAAGTTACGAGCATGCATTTAAATTAACAAATGCAGGCTTGTACCACTGGCACGTTTCAATATTTTGACCCCACATTTTCATCATAGGCATCTCTTCACTGCAACTGATGAACATGACAGCTGTAATTTTCCAGATCCTGGCCAAAATGTTTTTTTGCATCCCAAAAGGTGATCTCGCAGCCACTGCGTGAAAGTACCTTTCGGACAGGAGTTGAAATTGTACTCTTCCTTTCTTCATGAGGTGGCATAATAAGATGGTTATGTTGTAAATGTGGTTTAAAAATATTAAAAAAGCAATGTAGTTATGAAACCACATTGAAATTTTCCAATACCGGCTCATAACCACCCCCAAAATGGCACCAGTACACACAGCAAACTTTCGGCATTGACAAATGCTTGTATTTGTTAACTGCACTTTTCCCTTAAGTACAGTGTAGACACGGTCCCCTCCTACTGCACAGTTAACAGTCCTAGTGGGAACCTTGAGGGGGTTTTCTAGCAATATAACTAAATTGTTCCATATGCAAAAATTCAGTCCTTTTTTTTTCATTATCATTCCATTTTTGTGAAAACAGTATTAGAGCAACCAGTCATTATTTAATTTTTTTTGTACAGGGACAAAAGTGTTTGTAAAACAACTGCTTTGTTTGTTTTACCAACTGGGGCTCACAGACTGTAATGGCAAAGAAATAACGTGAACAGGAATCTTTTTTTTTTGTACATTCTTTTTATCCTCCTACACACTGGACCACCAGACTCTCTCCAGGGGGGCACTCAACCAACCCGATCCTGCCCACCTGAGATCCTCAGCCCTACTGGATGGGGAAATACCTCCCTCAGTCACTCCTGTTCCACTGACACCCTGGATTTAAGCTCCCCAGGGTGGAACCGTCAACTCCTTACTGGTGACCCTTCTGTAAATCTAGTGTAAATCCAGGACTCACAAAGGGAGTGTACGAGACAGGCCAGAGGATACAGTGCTGGGCATGGTGGTTGGTCCCTGGTCCACCTTTGCCTACTGCTGGCTCAGGGATTTTCCCTTGTTTCTATGTTTCCTCAAACATGGACATGCAATGACGCCCTGTAGGTGATGGACATGTTCTTGGCCCCCTGCGTAAGGTGTCCGCCAATGTTCCTCCCAGGTAAGCATGCCACATGGTGTGGCAACTCCCAGCCACCACCAGGAGCTGCTCGAGCAGTGGCAAGTAACCCAACCCTTCCCCAGGAAAGGACAGCAGTCTTCTGGATGCTCGATCCTTTCCTCTCCCCTGCCAACCCCTGATGGCCTGGGCTCATTCCTGAACCCAGGACGCCTGCATGGCATGAGGTGTGGCATCCAGCGCCTCAACCCTCAGTGCCACCGGGATGGCTGAACAGGGATCATTTAAAGTTAATTTTGGAGAAAGTCAGAAACATCACAAGATCCACATCTGGAAGTCAGTCTGGATTTCTGAACTCCCAATTATTAGTCTCACCCCCAACCAAGTCCCCCATTTCAGAAGTCATTATTGTGAGAAGCTAGTTTTTAAATGGTAAAATTAAACATTATTGATGTAGTGCCCTTGAATTCAGAAACATGTTGTTGACTTTCACTGCAGCCAGAATCAATGTCACCCAGTATTCTTTTTTCCCTTTTGGGAGGCCAGTACTTCACATCTCCTTTCTTCCTTTATTTTGCAATGCTTTTATCTTATTTTTTTAAACTAATCAATTTGTACAGTGGAGTTTACTATAGCACAGAATGTGACTTGGGCTCAGAATACAATAAAAGCCTTTCAGGGGTCAGTATTTGTTCTCTAGGACCTGGAATTCCTTATGAAGTTGTGGGAGGAGAGATGATGAAGGAATTGTTTTACTCTTTTTTTTCCCTTTATGGGGGGTGGTAATTGCTACCAGATGTTCATTGCAAAACATGTGGCTTCCATCAGATTAGACCCCCATGCAGTAAGAACTTGTTTCCATTCAGTCATCTTAATGATTTTGTTTTATTTAAATCATAAATGTGTTAGTTTTTAATACAAAAAACGCAAAGTGCTAGTAAAGAATCAGGGAACTCTTCCCACCTGTAGTTCATTTAACTGCACTGTATGATGTTTCAATCAATCAATCGATGTTTATTGGAAGTCAAGTTGAGAGCACGGCCTCTCTTTTTCAGAGATATCAACAGTACACAACACTGGATGAGGCAGGAGGTCCAAGACAAGCGGATTGCAGGAAAAGCCACAGAGGTGTAGAGGAAATATAGATGGATTGGGGGGGAGCAATCAAGGGACCCATTCCTGAGGCAACTAAGTAATGCACAAGAATTGTAACAAAGTGAAGCAGGTACCAGAGACCAACTGCATTCTCAGAAGGTGTCAGAGAAGCAGTGAGGGCCATGAAAAATGATTTCTTCACATACAAGGAAAAGCAGGGGAGGAGGACGAAGGGGGAGAGCAAAGAGGAAGGGAACCAAAGGCAGGCACAGAGCTATGTGTTGTGGAGGGTGCTAGTGGTTGGGAAAAACAATTCATATATATATTAAGTAAAAAAGGAACACACGAGTGCTTAGTGTTAGGCTGCAAGAGGGGGAAGACCAAAAAGCAGCCATCATGAAAGATGAATTTTGCTCTTCCATCACAGCAGAAGGCTGCTGGCCCCTGCCTGAAAGTGACATCAAAACAGCTATCGGGGGCATTCCTGAAACAAAGCAAACAGTATTTATCAGAGAAAGGATCCAGAAGGGACTCAAAACCCTAAATGTAGAAAGTCACAGGGCAGTATGGCATTCACCCAAGGGTGCTCAAAGAATTGGCTGCAGAACTGGCTTAACCACTATTAGTATATTTGTTGAGACCCTCCTTCTCAGCAACCCCCCCCCAAAAAAAATACAGTGACACTGGGGGTTCCCAATCACCCAGTGTCACAAACAAATCCTTGATTCATTTTTCTTTTTTTTATAATTTCCTGTAAAAATAAAACTGTCCATTGATGTATTTTGTGCACCTTTTGCCCCCGCCCCCAACAACCCATGGTGGGGCTCCAGTGCCCTCATCTTCTCTGAACCGTAGACACATCTTCACTCTTCAAAGCCAGATCACCAATTGAGGAACCAGGTATGCACTTCAGTGTATTTCAATGGGATTTTCAACTTGGTGCATAACTTGTTCTTTCTGCTGGGAACTGTAGTCCTGCCAATCAGTGCATACCAACAGCAATTCCAACAATGAACATTGGCATTGACAGATGTTTGTTGGTATTGGTAACCAACCCATGGACGCAGTGCAATCAGTACAAGGTGACTTCCTTTTATGTCTAAAATGGTTACTGTCTAAATGAATGTTACTGAATGTAAATAAAACTAAATCCTGATTTTTTCTGGTCTGAGGAAGAAAACCGAATCAGTTCAAATTGTGAACTTGAATGGAGAGATAATTGAACAAGTAGGTAGTTTTAAGTATCTAGGAATAATCATTGATTCTAAATTGACATTTTAACATCATATTAATAACATTGTTAAATCTATGCACCAAAGATTAGGAACTGTATATGGAGCAAAGTCCTTTGTGACTCCTGAATCAAAGAGAGTACTCATTGTGAGTTGCTTAAGAAATCTGGGTGTCTGTCTTTTGAAAATAGAATAAAAATTAGAATGGGCATTCTGTTGTATATAATTATTAATCATCTGCTTCCTAGTTCAGTTCAGTCTCTATTCTTATATACTGTAGTAGTAATGAACAAGTCACAAGATCTCAGAGTAAATTTGTATTCCAACCACCTTTCTGTAAAAAATCTTTTGGACAGAAATCATTACAACATAGATCCCCTCTTTTCTATAACACTATCCCAGATAACATGACCAATAGTTGCACTGTAACTTCCTTTAAAAATAGATTAAAATCATGGTAGGCAACCGAAAATTATTGTTCCTGCAAATCAATTTCATAAATGTCTTGTTCTTTTATTATTTTTATTATGTATTTATGTACATTGTGTGCTTGTTATGTACCATGTATGAATTTTAATGTTTTTTGTAATACTTGTTGTTTGTGAAAATGGGCAATAACGCTCATCTTGCTTATAAGCAATAAAAAATACAAATGAAATGAAATAAGTTATATTTCCACATATTAGGCATTATTCTGCAGTCCCCACTACCAAAATAAGGGACTGCCCCTCGGAATAACGGATATTTAAGTCAACTTTATAATTTACCCAGAATTCCTTGTTGCTGTATGTAAAACATTAACAGTTCCCCTGCATGACATCATTCTGAGGGTGTGTCCATACACAGAAAGCTGAAAGGTGGGCAGAAACAAAAACAAACAAAAAAATGACTATGACACATTTTTTTAAAAAACAAATTGCAGCTTCAACATCTGAAGCATGGGTGGCAATGGCATAGTATGTGAAACAGGCATTTACACAATGTGACTAAATCACTTTAAAATTAGCAATGGGTGAATTAGCAAAATGGGGATAATAGTCACAGAATCCAAGAAACCTTTGAAGTACTTTTAAGTTGTTGGGTTTTGGCCAGCTGGTTAACGCTTCCACTTTACTGGAGTCTATTTGTATTCTCTCAGGAGACACAATGTGGCCTACATACTTTACAGAGCTCTGGAAACATTGTTATTTGTCTACTGACAGTTTTAGGCTAAATTCCTCGAGTCTATCAAGTGGTATGCCCCACGTACGATGACAGCAAAACAGCGAACCACAACCCTGTCGGCGAAAGCGACACTTTGCCAACAGGTCGCTGTGTTGGTGTGCCCGAGACAGGGGCACACTGTCTCCCAGTCCTGCACCCCCTCCCCAAGTTAACTCCGACCCAGAGTTGACAATTATTAGTATGGGGGTGTGGGGGCAGAGCCCCTGCATGGGGGTTCAGGGTGAAGCCCCTATAAAAAACAGGATTGAGATATACGGAGTTATGTTCACCGAGAACTTGCGTTGATATAACTCCTTGTCATATGATGCCAGTTCACAAAAGTGTTGTCGAAGCATTGTAGAGCTCTATCAAACACTTTGAACAGGTAAGCCTTGTGCTCTTCAAGGGTTTTTTTGAAGACAATTTATTTATTTATTTTTTGTTGACTGGAAGCAGGACTAGACAATTTTTTTGACTATTTTCAGCCTCGTATGGGGTGGGGGATACAGATGGATGGCAATTGAAATTGAGCCAGATTTTTAAGCTGTTGGTGGTATTTTTAGTGAATATCATTGAGGTATATCAGACAACTGAAGGAGATTCATATCTACAACTGCACACTCCATAAGTTTTTGAAATATGGCGGGCACACCCAAAATTCCTTGTGGCATGTGGAGAAATTCATAGAAGCCCAAAGGACAGATAAATGCTGTTTTCTCCCTATCCTCTGGAGCCATGGGGATTTGGTAATATTCATTGTGAAGATGATGGACCAAAAACCACTTACTTCCATTTAAACAATCCAACGTGTCCTGTATGTGTGGCATAGTATATTGATCGGGTACAGTTGTTTTATTAAAGATTCTGTAGTCCACACATGTAGATGGATTCATTCTTTTTCTGAACTACAACAATCAGAGAGGCATATGGACTATGACTCTTGTACTGTACCAGCTGCTAGCATCTCTTGCAGATGACGCCTCACATCAGACTAAGACGGCGTCCATGCTGAATCAGCCGACGAGTGCAGCAGCTTAGGAGTTTTGTTTATATTATTTTAATGTATTAGTGTATTTATTTATTTGTCATTTAATTTTACTTTATTGTTACTTTATCGTTACTTGAGTCTACTACATGGTTTTCATATTTCCGTGTCTGTTGTGAAACCGTTAATCGAGTACCGCTAGTGTGCTCGCCTGGCTGGTTGCAGAATTTCTCCATTCGTTTTATAATTTGTTCGAGTGTTGGACATTACATTTTGCTGTTTACATCGAGTGGCCATCTGTAAGTTAGAAACATAGAAATATAGAAACATAGAATTTGACGGCAGATAAGGACCGCTTGGCCCACCCAGTCTGCCCATTTCCCTACCTACTGGATAAGCTGCAGATCCTAGTTAACCAGCAGCCTACTTCCTCCTACCCCACCCCCTAGAATTGCCTTATGACTGTCCTATGCATGCTTGAATTCCACCACTGTTTTTGACTCCACGACCTCCTCCAGAAGGCCGTTCCATGCATCCATAACCCTCTCTGTGAAAAAATACTTCCTTACATTACCTCTGAGCAGCCCCCCCATCTTCAGTTGTGCCCCCTTGTTCTCGCACACCTCTTTTTGTGAAAGATGCTACCCTCTTGGACTTTGTTGATTCCCTTGAGGTACTTATAATAATAAAACTTTATTTATTAAGCACCTTTCAAGCACCAAGGCGCTGTACAAATGAATGATGAAATCAGAAAATACACATATAAAATCAGTAATCTCAGCAACCTCAAATCATAAAAGCCATATTCCACAAATAGGTCTTAAAGTCCCACTTAAAGGACTCCACGGTCGTGCATTCCCTAAGCCAGTGAGGCAGAGAATTCCAGAGGGTTGGGGCCACAAACACAAAAGCCCTGGCCCCAGAAGACTTCAATATAACCCTCGGAACCTCCAGCAACCCCTCATCAGCTGAACGGAGCTGTCATACAGGGCGGTAAGGAATCAGAAGCTCTTTCAAGTAGTCGGGGTCAAGTCCATGCAGGGCTTTAAAGGTCAGAAGACCTACTTTAAAGGTGATCTGCCACTGTATAGGCAGCCAGAGCAGATCGCGCAACACAGGGGTAATGTGTGTCCTTTTAGATACCCCTGTCAACAACCTCGCAGCAGTGTTCTGTACTAGCTGCAAGCTGTGGATATCAACCCCAGGAAGCCCCAGGTACAAGGAATTGCAGTTGTCAAGGTGTGAGGTCACAAAGGTGTGTACCAATACAGGTAAATCGCTGGATGGAACAAGGTGCTTCGCCCTGGCAATGTTCCTAAGATGGTAAAATGTAGACTTAACGACTGCTGACACCTGATGACGAAGGGTCAGCCCATCGTCACGTACCACTCCCAGGTTACGCACCCATTCAGAGATAAGGATCTGGTCCCTCCCCCCAGCAGTAAGCCAGAGGGTTGGCCAGACCCCAACCCCTCTATCCCACGACCCGGGTCCACAACCATAACCTCGGTCTTACTCGGTTCAACTTTAACCAGCACGAATTCATCCAGTCATGAATTTCAGTGAGGCAGCTATTAAATACCGAGAAAGCACTAACCTGGTCGGGGCAAAAGACAGGTAGAGCTAGGTATCATCAGCATAACAGTGAAACCTCAGCCCATACCATCTTACAATGTCTCCGAGGGGCAGCATGTACAATGCAAACAACATGGGGGAAAGCTCCGAGCCCTGGGGGATACCACACTGCAGAGGGAAAGGGTCAGAGGAAAAAATCCCCAACACAACTCTCTGTGTTCTCCCAGATAAAAAAGATGAAAACCATCTGAGCACTGTACTAGACAGTCCACAGATGGACCCCAAACACTCGATCAAAACTCCATGGTCTACAGTGTCAAAGGCTGAAAGTTGAAAGTTTCTATCATGTCCCCCCCTCCCTCCTTTCCTTGGGGGTATACATATTAAGCTCCTTAAGTCTCTCTTCATATGTCTTCCAGTGCAGACCCTGCACCATTTTAGTTACCCTCCTCTGGACAGCTTCCATCCTGTCTATGTCTTTGCGGAGACTGGGTCTCCAGAACTGCATGCAGTACTCCAGATGGGGTCTCACCAGCTGTCTGTACAGAGTGATAACAACTTCCTGTTTTCTACTCATGATGCCTGTCCCTATGCATCCCAGTATCCCCCCCAGCCCTCCTTGCTGCCCTCTCCCATTGCTTGCCCACCTTTAGGTCATCTGATATGACTACCCCCAGGTCCCTTTCCATTTTTGTTGTTGTTAGTATCTCACCCCCCATTGTGTACTCTTCCCCTGGGTTTTTGTTTCCCAGGTGCATTACCTTGCACTTCTTAGCATTGAATCTAAACTGCCATACATTTGACCATTCTTCTAACCTTGCCAAGTCCTTCTCATCCTTTCCACCCCACCTTGTGCATCAACTGTGTTGCAGATCTTTGTGTCATCTGCAAAGAGACATACTTTTCCTTCCAATCCCTCTGCAATGTCGCTTATAAAGACATTGAAGAGGACCGGTCCTAACACTGAACCCTGCGGTACCCCACTAGTAACCCCCCTTTTTCTTCAGAGTGGTCTCCATTTACTATTACCCTCTGTGTCCTATTCTCCAGCCAATTCTTCATCTTGGGACCCACTCCCAGGCTGGCTAACCTGTATATTAATCTTTTGTGTGGGACTATGTCAAATGCCTTGCCAAAGTCTAGGTAGGCCATGTCCACAGCCCCTCCCTGATCTACTACTTTGGTCACCCAGTCAAAGAAATCTATTAGATTTGTCTGGCATCACCTTCCTGCTGTGAATCCATGCTGCCTTGGGTCCTGTGCCCCTCTGGCCTCTAGGTACTCAACAATTCTTTCTTTCAGAAGTGATTCCATCATTTTCCCTATCACTGAGGTTAAACTAACAGGTCTGTAGTTTCCCGCTTCTGCCCTGCTCCCACTTTTGTGACATGGAATCACATCTGCCCTCCTCCAGTCCTCAGGTACCACACCATCCTCCCATGATTTGTTAAAGAGGGTAGTCAGTGGTGTCACTAGTTCTACCCTTAGTTCTTTTAGAATTCTGGGATGAATCCCATCAGGCCCCATTGCTTTGTCCACCTTCAGTTTTAAGTGTTCTTTCAGAACCCTTTCTTCTATAAATGGGCTGGCATCAACTTCTGTATCCAGAGTGTTTCTGTTGTTTAGTTTAGGTACCTACCCCTCTTCATTTGTAAATACTGAGCAAAAATGTTTGTTTAGTATCTCTGCCTTTTCACAGTCACCCCTCTGCCCACTCCCTTCCCTTTATTAAGCCCCACTATCCCTCCGTTGGTCTTCCTTCACTCCCTGATGTACATATAAAAGGTTTTATCCCCCTTCTTAACTGAGTTGGCTATCTTTTCCTTGGTTTGGGCCTTTGCTGTTCTGACTGCCTTCCCAGCTTCCTTTTGCTTTAACTGATACAATTCTCTATCCTGCTCCTTCTGTGATTCCTTGTACTTCCTGAATGCTTTCTTTTTCTCTTGAACCTTCACTGACACCTCCTTTGAGAACCATAGTGGTTTCTTACATCATTTGTTTTGTTTATTTGCTTCACACAAGGCTCGTTACCTCTGTGATGGCAGTTTTATTATTCCCATTGTTCTTCCACCCTCCTTCCTGCCCATTTGCTAGTGCATTCCTTAGGCACTCACCATTTTAGCAAAGTCAGCCCTCCAAAAGTCCAGTACTTTTGCCTTTGTATGGCTTGATTCTACAGCTGTGTTTATTGTGAACCATGCTGTTCGATGGTCGCTAGTTCCAAGATGGCTACCAACTTCTACATCTGGGATCCTCTCTCCATCTCCATTTGAGAGAACCAGGTCTAAGATTGCTCCCTCTTGAGTGGGTTCCAATACTAGTTGTCTAAGGCATGCACCCTGTAGGGCATCTAGAAAACCCCCACTCTTAGACGTGGCTGCTGCAACTGCACTCCAGTTAACATCTGGCATATTCAGATCACCCATCAGCAATATCTCCCCTTTTTCTGCCATTCTTAGTATACTTTCTATCATTTCCTTGTCCATTTCCTGCCCCTGAGAGGGGATTCTGTAGACAACCCCTGTGCAGATTGTGGTGCCATTGCCTGTCTCCAAATTTATCCACAGTTGTTCTTCTCCTCCTTGTTTACCCTTTTGTTCTGTTGCTTTGATTCCTTCCCTTATGTAGAGAGCTACTCCTCCTTCTCTTTTACCCTCCCTGTCCCTCCTGTAGATAGTGTATCCTGGTATGTTTATGTCCCAGTCATAGTTCTGTGTGTACCATGTTTCTGTGACTGCCACGATATCCAGATGTTCCTCCTCCATCAAGGCCACTAATTCAGGAAGCTTGTTACCCAGACTATGGGCATTGGTACTCATTGCTCTCCATTTTTTGATGGCTTTTCCTTTTGTAGCAGCATCCTCCACTGACCTTTCTACCTTGATCTTTTTCTCATTTAGTACCCTGTTTTGTAGGGGGAGGCTGGGAATTTCCTGCTGCTTATCAGTGCCTCCCCTCTTGACTAGTTTAAAAGCTTGCCAATGAAGCATTTAAGCCAATTGCCCAAAAGACTTCTTCCGTTCCTGGACAGATGCAGACCATCCTGCCAGTATAGACTGGTGTCCCTCCAGGTGGAACTCTAGTCCCCAATGAAGCCAAACCCCTGTGCACCACACCATGTTTTCAACCATTCATTAAATCGCATGGTACAAAGTACCCTCACCTCACCCATGCCATAGACAGGCAGCACCTCTGAGAAGGATACTATGTGTGCTATTTGTCTTAGGCCCCTCCCAACTTTACAAAGTGCTCCTGCACTGCTCTAATCTCATGTTGAGCCAAATCATTTGTCCCTAGGTGGACAATGACATCCAGCTCAGACTCCTGTGCAGCTGTTCTCGTGATCCTGAGGATGCACTTCCTGTCCCTCCAAGCCATGGCACCAGGCGACACCTTATTTCAGTTTTCCCTGCTCCCCCCTGAGTTCTATCCCCCTAATAATTGAGTCCCCCACCAGGAGATGCTTCTTTTCCCTGTGGTGTCCTCTGCCTCCTTCCTGTGGGCCTCCCTTGTGACAGTTGTGCGCAACCTCCTTAGTCTCCTCTGTGGGTGCATCCATAGGGGAACTATGCTCCTCCAGAATCGTGTATGGATTGTGGAGTGGAACAACTGAGTGGGTGTGCCTCTGTTCCACTTCCCTCACCCTCCCTGAGCCCACTGTAGTCCAACTGCTGTGCTTTCTTCACAACCTCTGAGTTCTATATTTCAGACAATACCATGGAGATTTATTCATAAGTTTCATGAGTAATCTGAGGAGACTGTATTCCCTGTTCTGTAGAACTGCTGAGGTCCAGAGGAATAGCTGTTGGTTTGGTTGGACTACAGAGAAATTCAGCTTGGAGGTGTGTTGCTGAATTGGAAGTTATACTGTGGTCTGGAGTTTATCTGAGCCTAACTGGTGTTCCTCTTGTTTCTCTTTTTGTGGGGAAGGGGGTTAACCAATCTCTAGAGGACAATTTTCCTGCTGTGTGGTGAGTGGAGAGATCCAGAAAACTTAGCAGTGGTGGGTCTCAGATCCATCTATTGTCCCCTAGGGTGTCCAAGAGGGGCCGACCAGAGGGTCAGCTCTCTGGATTCATCATGTGATTTCTGAGGGTTATCTGACTAAGTTTGAGTGTACCCTGGGGGCCTAAGTAGGGAGAGTAATTGGGTTCAGTTACTCTCTCTTTGGCCGGGTTGGGGTGGAATTATCACTTATTCAGAAGAACAGGAATTGTGTCAGTTGGGATCCATTTTTCTTGAGGTTTTCGGTTGCTCTGCACTGGCTTTTGAAGGAATCTAGAGGAATCATAACTTACCAATTGAAGATCACCTGGACTACCCAGTGGATAGAACAGAGGAGGGGCATGGAATCTATATACCACAAGTACTTTATAAATCTTTGGATTATCTAGGAGGCAGTGAGAGGGCCTCGTCTGGTTATCATTTTGAATATTAAGTTACAAAGGTGTAGCAGTGAAAATGCTGTGCTATATGGGCAATTATTTTTGAAGAAGGGGGTGGTGAGAGCTCCCTCTTTCCTTGTAAATCCTTAGGAAGCTGTGGCAGCTTCTGTTGGAAAATTGGAAACGTTGAACATTTAGTACTATGAAGAATTTCCATATAGGACAAAAGTGACTGAATATACTAGACACATTGTATGAATTGTGGTGGAACTGCTGCTGTTATCTGATATTAGGCCATAACTGAAGGTTATTCACTCTCCAAAATGGAGACTGCTAGTGCTCGTGTCGGGTTTTTTCCCTTCAGGATGGGCAGCAAACAGGAAGTGAGCTGGGAAATGAAGTTCATGGACTGTGTATACGTCTGGAAAACGTAATTCAGTAAACTTTTTAAAGGGACACTTTTTTTTTGCTCATATTATTTCTAGGTAAAACCTCACAGGTTGTGATTGCTTACCATCTCTAAAATGCATTATTGTTGCTGGTTGTTTTATCTGCCTCCTTGCTTAGTAGAAGCGCAATGGGTGGGAATGTACCAAACCTTGTTTGGCTAATTCAGATCTTTGAATTACTTGCCTGACTGTAATCTTCATGTATGATTTAGTAGTAAAAGTTGAGCATTGACAAGCACTGAAGTCCTATTTCTCATCGTCATTTAGTAATAATTTACTTTTAAACAAGTAGTCTGCTGCACAGTCTTAGAATTTAGCATGCTTAGCGGCTGTATGTTTTAATGATAATTAAAGATGATTAAAATGACTAAATGAGTCTTCTAAGACAAATCAATGACTACTTTAATACCAAATTTAGAAATCAACTTCATTGAGGGCTGTCAGTCTGCAGTGTTCTGTCTTCTTACCAATGAAGACAAAAATATTATCAGAGTATGTCACCAAGGTATTTTAATAAAAAGCTTGCACAAAAAGAATTGTGTGCTGTGTTTAATTATTAATTGTTCATCTTGTATCTATAGAGTACGCGCATCATGTCTTCAGATCTATTTTTATTTCTTATAATAAAACTGGGGGATGGGGTAACTTGTTTCCTGCCACCTATGTTAAAATATGCACACGCCATAAATGTATGCAGCAGTGGTCGGCCTGCTGGCACAGTGCTAACACAATCACTTGTGACACTGATGACCCCAGTTCAGGAACGAGCCTGAGTCCTCTGAGGGTAAGCCAGGGAAGGAGGATTGAACATCCGAGAGGATGATCCCCTTTCTGGGAGGGGAGGACTTCCAGTCTCCAATGTGTTACTGCTCTCATTTTGTTGACCACGGTTGTTGGTGCAAGCTGCAGCTGCAGGAGTATGAGAGACAGGCACTCATCACCAGGAGGCATATATCACCACACATCAGTCTGCACTGTGCTACTACCACCTGGGTGACCACAGGTGGTAGTGCAGGATGGAGCTGTGGCAGTGTGAGGGGGAGGTGCTGACCACCAGGCCACATGCGTCACCAGACATCAGTCTCCTCTGTGCTACTACCCCCTGAATGACCAGAGGTGGTGGTGCAAACTGAAGTTGCAGGAGTGTGATCGGGAGATCAATGCCACTGAGATCTGTCTATCACTATACATCAGTCTCTGCTGTGCTACCCTCATCTGAGTGACCAGATGTGGTGCTGCAAGCTGGAGCTCCAGGAGTATGAAAGGGAAATCGCTGACCACTGAGACGTGTCCATCAGTACACATTAGTCTCTGCTGTGCTACCCTCACTCATCTGGGGGACCAGAGGTGGCAGCAGAAGCTGGAGTTGCAGGAGCATGAGAGGGGTTTGCTGACCACTGAGACATGTCCATCACCACACATCAGTCTCAGCTGTGCTATCCTCATTTGGGTCACCATGGGTGACAGTGCAAGCTGGAGATGCAGGAGCATGAAAGGGAGTTCATTGACAACTGAGAAGTATCCATCACCATGCATCAGTCTCTGTTGTGCTACCCTCATCTGGATGAACACAGATGGTGGGACAAGCTGGAGATGCAGGGGCATGAGAGAAAGTCTGCTGACCACCAAGACATGTCAATCAACATACATCAGTCTCTGCTGTGCTACCCTCATCTGGCTGACCAAAAGTGGTGTTGCAAGCTGGAGCTGCAGGAGTATGAGAGGGAGTTCACTGGCCATTGAGATGTCCATCACTATGCATCAGGCTCTTCTTTGCTACTCTCATCTAAGTGACCATAGGTGGTGGCTCAAGCTGGAACTGCAGGTGTATGAGAGGGAGTTTGCTGGCCACTGAGACAAGTTCATCACCATGCATCAGCCCCTGCTGTCCTACCCTCATCTGGGTGACCACAGCTGGTTGTACAAGATGGAGCTGCAGGAGCATGAGAAGGAGTTTTCTGACCACTGAGAAGTGCCCATCACCCCACATCAGTCTCTGCTGCGTTACCCTCATCTGGGTGACCATAGGTGGTGGTGGTGGTGGAAGCTGGAGCTGCAGGAGTATGAGGGTCAGTTGACTGACCACTGAGAAGTGTCCATCATCATCCATCAGTCTCTGTTGTGCTGCCCTCATCTGGGTGACCAGAGGTGTGGTGCAAACTGGAGCTGCAGGAGTATGACAGGAAGATTGATGACCATGGAGAAGTGTCCATAACCATGCATTGGTCTCTGCTGTGCTATCCTTATCTAGGTGTGCACATATGGTGGCACAACCTGGAGCTGCAGGAGTATGAGATGGAGTTTGTTGACCACTGAGACTTGTCGATTACCATTCATCCAGTGATGAAAGTGAACTGGAATTCACAGGAACTCAGTTCCTGAACCTTTTTTTGCAGCAGTAACATAGTTCCTGTACTTCTACCACTGATATTGGAACTGATATTCTTAAAACAGCAATATAATGATAATATCTGGGACTGTGATTTGAAATCAGGGGTTTCCATGATAAAAGGTGACAAGTATAAAAATGTCATTTTCCTAGACATATTGTACCTACTAGTACCATACAGGTGTGTCTTGTTAGAAAGCATTATCCTTCAGACAGAGGATCTTCATTCTGCATTCCATATTTCCTGTACTGCTTCTCTGCTACTAGCACCACTGCATGCATCAGTCTCTGCTATGCTACTCTCATCTGGGCAACCACAGTTGGGAGCTTAAGCTGGAATTGCAGGTGTGTGAGAGGGAGTTTGCTGACCACTGAGTCGTGTCCATCACCAGACATCAGTCACTGCTGTGCTACCCTCATCTGGGTGACCAATGGTGGTGGTGGTGATAGCTGGAGCTGCAGGAGTATGAGAGGGAGGATGCTGACCACCAGGACCCATGAATCATTACACATCAGTCTCTGTTGTGGTACTATCCCCTAGCTGACCAGACGTGGCCATTCAGACTGAAGCTGCAGGAGTATCAGAGGGAGTTCACTGACCACTCAGACATGTCCATCACCATGCTTCCATCTCTGCTGTGCTACCCTCATCTGGGTGACCACAGGTGGTGGTGCAAGCTGGAGCTGCAGGAATATGAAAGGGAGTTTGCTGACCACAGGGACATATCTATTTCCATGCATCAGTTTGTCTCTGCCGTGCTACCCTCATCTAGGTGACAACAGGTGGCTGTGCAACCTGGAGCTTCGGGAATATGAATGGGAGATCACTGACCACTGAGATGTGTCCATCATTTCACATCCATCTCTGCTGTACTACTCTCATCTGCGAGACCACATATGGTGGCACAAACTGGAGTTGCAAGAGTATGCAAGCGAGTTTGCTGACCACTGAGATGCATTCATCACCACACATCAGCATGTATAAATGAGTCCTTAGAGACCGGGTTGCATCCTTGCAGGTGGGAGCACAAATGAAAATGCACAGGAGAAGCAGCATGATGCCAGCTCTGCACTGCAGATTCCACACCACTGACCACAGCTTCCACTGCCAAATTGAGATAAAATATGATGGACTCACTTGGTGGACAAGCCAGGGAAGAACAGGTGGTGGTGGGGAGTCCTGGGGAAGGAGGTGATGGGGCTGGATGCATGGCCAGTGAAGGGCAGTCTGGTATGAAAGAGGCAAAGCATTGTAAATGAAAAATAAATAATTGTATGCAATGGGCAAAAATGTAGGCAAAACATTTGTATCCGCATTATAGAAAAATCTGTTTTCTTATACATTACATGGTGCGCTGAATCATTACTTGGTATGCCATGGGGGATACCTTCTCATTTGTTATAAAGTACCATTTTTATTATATCTACCTCCCCCCCAATACTGCTTAATATTTATTTATTTATTTAGTTTTTGTTGACCGGGTAAGTGCACTAGACAAATCCTGCCTATTTTCAGGCACGACCCGGGGGAAGGGGATACAGATGAATGCCAACTGACCTTGAACCAGATTAAGCTTTTGGTGGTATTTTTAGTGAATGAGGGAAATTTGGCCAGGACACCGGGAAAATTCCCCTTCTCTTTTCGATAAGTGCCTTGGGATCTTTAACATCCACCTGAACTACCACCAATCCAGGCAGATGGGACCTCAGTTTAACGTCTCATCCAAAAGATGGCACCTCAGAAGTGCAGCACCCCTCTCATGCTGCGCTACAGTGTCAGTACTGGGATATTAACTCAAGTGCCAGATGTGAGAACTGAACCTACAGCCATCTGATCTTCCGGCCTCAGAGGCGAGTGTGCTACCTACTGAGCCACTGACACTGTAATAGCACTTTAATAGCAGGTCTTTGGCTCAGCAATGATTTTTTTGGTTTAGTATAAAAAGCCTTGACTCACAAGGCATTTTGTGCTGGAGTCCAGTATTGCTGCTCAGGGAACCACAGACTGCTGAGGGAGGGTGAATCTAAAGCATGCAAAAAGGAGGGGACAGGGATCTAGACCTCTTCACTGGGTGATGGGTAGTAATAACCTGCAAGGGGGCCCATAACCTGCTAAATGGATGGGGGAATCAGAATTTGCAGTGGGAAGGGGGGCTAATAACCTACAAGTGGATTGGAGGCTAATCATTTGGAAGACAGCTAACTCAGTTAAGAATGGGGATACAACCTTTTATAGGTACTTCAGGAAGCAAAGAAAGACCAAGGGAGGAAGAGTGAGGCTTCCTAAAGGAGAGGGGTTGGCCAGAGGGCGACAGTGAAAAAAGCAGGGATACGAATGAATGAATGAATGAATGAATGAATGAATACATCTGCTCACTATTCACAAAAGGAGAGGAAGAGGAGGAAGTACCTAAACTAATCAATAGAAGCACTTTGGTGTGGGGGAGCAATACTAGTCTGTTCACAGAAAAAAGGGTCCTGAAAGAACTCCTAAACCTGAAGGTGGACAAAGAAATGGGGCCTGATGGGCTTCACCCCAGAATTCTAAAACAACTAAGGGGTGAACTAGTGACACCACTGACTACCCTTTTTAACAAATTATGAGAGGATGGTCTGGTACCGGAGGACTGGAGGAGGGTGGATGTGATCCCCCTTCACAAAAGTTGGAGCAAGACACAGGCAGGAAATTACAGACATGTTAGTTTGACCTCAATGTCAGGGAAAATGATGGAATCTCTTCTGAAAGAAAGAATTCTCGAGTACCTAGATGCCAATGGTACACAGGACTCAAGGCAGCATGGATTCACAGTGGGAAGGTCATGTCAGACTAATCTTATAGATTTCTTTGACTGGGTGATCAAAGTAGTAGACTAGGGAAGGGATATGAACTTGGCCTACCTAGAATTTTGCAAGGCATTTGACAGAGTCCTACACAAAAGATTACTAAACAAATTAGCCAGCCTGAGAGGGTTCTATGTCATAACGGCAACCACCAAAAGGCAATCACCGTTACGGCAAAGTCACAGTGCTGAAAATCGATTTTGGCACTGTAACTCCCCAGCGCACAGCAAAATGGAGCTGGGGACTTACAATTTTAGCATTTTATTTTTTTTGCAATTGTTTAACCAGGAGTGGAAAACTAAGCTGAAAGCTTGTTTACAGGTGTGACCTGGGAGCACAGGAAAGTTAAGTGACTTGCTCAGGATCACACAGTATGCAAGTGGGGGCTGTGGGATTCAAACCCAGGTCTCCAGATTTGCAGTTCAGAGTCTTAAACCACTGTGCTATACCCACTCCCCCCTCACCTTCCTACTTAAGGATTCTCAACTCTCGGAGGGTGCATGTTGGGTGGGGTTGCAAAACATTAAAAAAATTCATTTGGGCCGGGTGCGACAAAAACATACCTGTACCCAGACCTGAACCCAGCACCCTGTCCACCCAAGCTTCAAATCCACCCACCACACCATGGGGCCAGCTCGGCAGCCCACCGTGACACCACCCCTCAAAATCCCTCTCACCCGACACTGAGTATGCTCATAGTGACATCTTGTTGCTACATGTGTGAACCCACCCCCATTCAGTTGCCCTACTTCACTGGTAGCCCCCATGACATGTATCATGACTGAGTTGCCATTTTGCAGTTCGCTCAATGGCAGTCATGCATGTCACGGGCTACCCCTGAGAATGGGCCCCAGGATGGTAACCTGGTTAAAGATTTGACTGGGCAACAGAACAAAGAGGGTAATAGTAAATGGAGTCCACTCTGAAAATAGGGTGGTTACAAGTGGGGGTACCACAGGGTTCAGTACTAGAACTGGTCCTCTTTAATGTCTTTATTGGAGATATTGCAGAGCGGTGGGAAGTAAAAGTATGCCTCTTTGCAGATGACACAAAGATTTTCAACAGGGTTGATACTCAGTGTGGGGTGGAAAGGAGGAGAAGGGACTTGGCAAGGTTGAAGGAATGGTCAAAAGTATGGCAGCTTACATTCAGTGCAAAAAAAGCACAACGTAATGCACCTTGGGAACAAACACCTAAGGCAGGAGTACACAATGGGGGGAGGTACTAACAACAACAAAAATGGAATGGGACTGGTGGTAGTCATATCAGATTATCTAAAGGTAGGCAAGCAATGTCAGAAAGCAGTAAGAAGGGCTGGGGGGATACTGGAATGCATAGGGAGAGGCATCACCAGTAATAAAACAGGAGGTTATTATCCCTGTGTACAGATAGTGATGAGACCCCAACTTGAGTACTGTGTGCAGTTCTGGAGACCCTATTTCCACAAGGATAAGGACAGGATGGAGGCAGTCCAGTGGAGGGAAACTGAAACAGCACAGGGTCTACACCATAAGCTATACAAAGAGAGACTAAAGGAGCTTAACATGTATATTCTAAAGAAAAGGAGGGAGAAAGGACCATGATAGACTTTCATGTACTTCAAGGGGATCAATAAAGTCCTGGGGAGGTAGCATATTTCAGAAAAAGAGATGTTCAAAAACAAGGGGGTACAATTAGAAGATGGGGGCAGCTCAGGGGCAATGTGAGGAAGTATTGTTTAAAAGAGAGGATGGTGGATGCATAGAAAGGCCTTCCTGAGGAGGTCATGTGGTCATCAACAGTGGCAGAATTCAAGAATGCATAGGCCAAACATAAAGCAATTCTAGTGGGGGGGGTAGGAGGAAGTAAGTAGTTGGTTAACTACGATCTGCAGCTTATCTAATAGGTAGGTAAATGGGCAGACTGGGTGAATCAAGCGGTCCTTATCTGCCATTAAACTCTATGTTTATATGGATGGGGGCAATAAGCTTAGGAAAAAACTGCAAGAGTAAAGGGGCTAATAACTTGCATCTGGAAGGGGGCACTAAACCTGCAAGGGGTAGATGAGTCTAATAATCTGTGAGGGGAAATGGGCTAGTAACCTGTAGAAGTCTGCAGAGGGGGAGGATGGTGTAAATTGCATATGCACTGTAGGGCTAATAAGCAGTAATGGGGCTAAATGCCTGCAGTAGGGGTGGCCTAAAAGCTTGTGGCAAGGTGGGCTTAAAGCCTTCTGGTGTGGATAATAGCCTGCAAGAGAGAGTGGTAAAAATTGGAGGATTAAAAGCCTGCAAAGGAGGAGAAGTTAAACACGTTCATATCTTGGTGGGGTTTGCAGGGTATATAATGACAATGGATTGTGGTCTTAAGGTTAAAAAACTTGCCAAGCAATAAATCTTGAAAGTATATTGAGAGAAAAAATAGAACTTCAAAAAATTGTATCGTAGTTTAAAAACAGGATGATGCCATACAGCTAAAACATCAGATTTTTAATCACAAAGATTAAAAATGATTAAAAAAAGAAAAATATGCCACAAAATAAGCTTGTTTTTCTTGCAAAGATAAAGCAAAATACTTTGTCTTGATTTAAATCATTTTATTCTTAATGAATAAGAAAGAAACTCTAGAGATAAACTTGGGATAAAAATTCAAGATTTTTAATTAGTGAAATAAGATATTTAGGCTTGTCAAGATATTATTTTTTGCAGTGCTAACATCTTAATTGCAGTCGTAGTGCTGTCTAGCATGGCCACGGTAATGAAAGTAGAACAAGAAACATGGCTGAGGACCACACAGGAGGAGCCAAAATACAAGCTGAATTACCACATGCAAAAACCAGGAATTCTTGGCTCACTCCAAAGACCGCACACGCCACAAGTTAAAGTACAATAAAATGGATTTATTCAGAACAATACACCCCCTCATAACAAACATCGACGTACGTTTCACGTCACACTGTCGTTTAATCAAGACGTCATGCACATGTACAAGCTCCCCTTAAATACAAAATGCATTGCATACATGATAGGAAAACTCTGCAGGCTCTTAAAGTGATATAGTGCTAAAAATGATGTATATATACTAACAATAAATCAAGCTTGATTCACAAGGTTAATGTGCTACCTTAGAGGTCACAGATGCACCAATCAAGTACATATAAATAATGTATAAATAAATTACTTAAAGCAGAAGTGCAATGTAAAAAAAAAAAAAAAATCTGCGCTTTTTGACAGTTTATTCTTGTGCTCTGCTAACATATCCCTGGTACTCTTTCCTGCCAGCATTGTACCATCACCCTGTAATTTGCTCAATAATACCGTGTTTTTGTTTACATTTCTGCGGCTGCTGCATTGACAGCAGTAGTAGGTAGTAGCAGTCATAGTTTTTGTAATTACAAACGGTCCTAACGGCTCACTTCCTGGTTAGGTAGTACTGCTGCTTTAAATATCGCCATCTACTAATACATCACCTCAATAATCCTACAAATAAATATAACCTTAAGGGTAACATTAAACCTGAGTAAATATATTTAAGACACAGTAATACACCGTTTGGATTAAATATAAAGATTTCCAAATACAGTTTCCTATATACAGTACAGTATATTTATAATAGGAGCAATAAAAATATACATTCTAAACACTCACTCCTACATTCACATTATATTTGTAAACAAAGATGCTTACCCTATATACACAAAAGTCCAAATATCATATGGAAGTTCATTCAACGCCTTTAAGTGAGGGGCCAGCTGAAAAGACCCATTAAGACCAGGAGGATTTTATTTATTGCTTATTTATTTTTATTTAGTTCTTGGATTACATTACCTATGAGTCAGAGACTCTTTTACATAGGTTCCACATCAAAAATATGCACAATACAATAAGGTATAATAGATTCATACAACATTGCTAGAAAGAAACGTGATATTTGGTGCATTAGACAGTAAGCTAAAAGAGGAAAAACATATACAAATAAATAAGAGCTAAAACAGTTGGATTCATAAGGGAGACTAGTCGTATTAAAAGATACACAAAACAGGCAGCCTGAGGTTGGCTTTGTTGTGAGGAGAATTAACCAGAAAATGTTGGGTCAAGCAGGGACAGTGCAAGAGGGACCATCACAGAGCAGGAGGTGGGCTATGCAGGGCAGTCACAGCGGCTGCATGCAACCAGGTGTTGTCTCAGAAGAAACCTGAAAGGACCAAGCTTGGGTACATCTAGTATATCTAATGGGAGACTGTTAACACAGCTGGGAGCCTGTAAACTAAAGGACCATTGTGCTTGTGCAGGTGACAGAAAGGGATGTGAAAGGCATGTCTAGTTGCACTCCGTAAGCTATGAGAGTAGAGGGCACATGTGAGGAGGAGCTGGGAGTTTGGAGGGTTAAGCTCATGGTGATTTTCTTTGCATATAAGAATGTGTGATACCTGATCCTGTCTCTGAGGTTCAACCATTTTGTCATGGAGTATAAGTGGCAGGTATCCATCCAGGTATGGGCACCCATGACCAGGTGGCAGGATTTGTTGATGGCAGTGCTAACTCCTCTTAGGTCGAGTCTGCAGCAGCACTGTAAATTATTAGACCATAGTCCATGATTGAAAGTATGAAGCTGGTAACTGCAGTTAGGAGTGCTTCTTGGGTCATGCTTTTTCTGTACCTGTACAGTAACTCTAATCTGTAGTTGACTACCTTGGAGACAACATTGATGTGTTCAGTGAATGACAACATGCTGCCAAGAGTAACCCCAAGTATCTTGAAGGTCTGAACTTGTTTAATCGGGACATCATGGTTGTGAAGTATTGTGAGCATGGCTGATTTAAGTCTGTTGTGGGAGCTTGCAAAGAGCATGGATTTTGTTTTTTTATAGCTCAACATTAGTTTGTGTTGTGTGAACCAGTCCTCAACAGCTAAGAAACTGTCTTCAAGGTCACTAGCTAGGCAATGTGGATCAGGGTGACTGGAGAATAGCGCCAAGGCCATCCACATAAAGGAGATCACCAGGGCAGGCTTGCTGGAGGGAGTTCAAAAGAGACTGAAAAGTAAGGAACCCAAGATGAAACCTTGAGGAACTCCTGAGCAGACTAGTTGACAGGAAGATAGTGCATCACAGATTTTCACCTGTTGGGATCTGTCTTCCAAGTAGTTTCTGAACCAACCCACATCCCCAGAGGAGACCCCAGTGGTGCAAAGGGAGTCAATAAGAGAGAGTGGTTTACCATGTTCAAGGCCTTAGTGAGGTCAATGTACACTGGCCCACATATGACCACTGTCCAAGGATTTTGGATAAAGTTATATATTCTAGAAGAGCAGAGGTGGTGCTATGACTTTTCCCTGTTCTAAGTTGAAATTGCCAATATAGAATCATAGAAACTATCAGCATTCCTGACACATTAGAATATTGTCCAACCCCCCATTCCCAGTTTCACATTTCAGTCCGTAGAACAAAAAAGTGAGTGTCCGGCAACACACAACTTAATATGTATTGCAAGAGCATTTTCTACCGAACCAAGTCTTACATGTCGGCCATGTTTGAGTATTCTGTTTTTAAATGTTCTCACTGTTTTTCCGACATAAAAACATCCACGGTTACATAGAGCTAAATAAATCACTGCTTCTGTGCCACAGGATATAAAACTGTTGGAGTGGAGAACTTGAATATTATGTGGCAGTGAAATAAATGTCTCTTCCCACCTTAATGAAAACACATGCTGTGCAATTGCTACATCTAACATTCCCCACTGGTAACTTCTGCATTTCTTCATCACCACTTTCTTTCTGTTTTTCTTTACCACTCCAACTGTGTGCCAGTAAGTCTCTTAGGTTTTTTTCCTTTTTTATATGTAAAGCCAGGACTCTCCTGTAACATTTAGTGGAACACAGGTTCCAGTAGTAAACAATGTCAGTTCTTTCTGATAATTTTTTCAATTTCTTTAGCCTGTGTGTTAAAAACAGTAATGAAATTAAGGTTGTAGCTATCAGTATTCTCACTGTTCTTTTCAGTAAGCAATAACTGCTCTCTATCCATGCTTTCCACTTCTTGTTTAGCATTTTTCATACATTTGTGATTGTATCCCCTCTCACTGAACTTACATGTCAATATTCTGCTATTTCTCTCATATGCTTCTGCTGCTACAATTTCTTTTAGCCTCATATATTGGTCCAGTGGGATATTCTGGACCACATGTTTGGATGGCAACTTGTGAAGTGCAAGATGTTGTTTTTATCAGTGCTCTTCCAATACAATCCCCTTGTTGGTCCTTAAAACCAGTATGTCAAGAAAAAGTATCTGATCAGTACTGCAGGGATTGTAAAGTGCAAATTCAAGTTAGTAGATTCCAAGATAAGTCACAAAACTGTGCAGTTCATTCATACCACCTTTCCATATCATAAAGATGTCACCCAGGTATCTCTTATAGATGTCCATCTTTTCCAAAAATACATTAACATCAGAATTATTATTTTTTTTTTAATTTTCATCTTTATCCTCCTCCTTCCTACCTCCGATGCCCCCTCCTTCCGTCCGCTCATGTCCCCTGGTACCTACCTTAGGGATCTGCCCCTAGAGTGCCCATCCTCCTCTCCTTGCACAGTGGGTACTGTCCTGTAGGTGGTCTGGGTGGACTTAGGGCGGCCTTCATCTAGGGCTGCCGGAGGGGATTTTTCCATTTTTCTCCCCCTTACGTCCCCGCTCCCCCTAGGATGCCTTACACTTGGGACGTATGTCCCGAGTGGTAGCGTGCTTATGCACGCAGACCCTCATGCGCTGCGACATCCCCCCTCCCCGGCTCCAACAAGCGAAGCCGCCTCCATCCCTTCCCTCTGCCAGTGCTTCCACTGGCTACGGAAGGAATGCAGAGCGCAATGCGCTCTTGGTAACCCGCACCTGAGGGAGGAGAGCATCCGTTGGGACGCTCGATCCTCCCTCTCCCCACTGACCCCCGACCACCCGAGTCTGTCCCCGAACCCAGGTCGCCGGCGCAGCACGAGGTGTGGCATCCAGCGCCTCAACCCTCAGTGCCACCGGGCCGGCTAACATCAGAATTATAAATAAATTCCTGTTCCTACTGGGTCAAATAAATAGTTGCATAGTTGGGGGCCTTGGCTGCCCCATGGCCGTCCCCTTCATCTGGTGGTAAAAATCATGTATGTGCTGTGGGGGGCACAGGGAGCACAGCTGGGACAATGCTGTGGCACAGTGGATTGGGCATCCATTGATTGGCATGAATGAATGCCCCTTAGACCATCTCCATGATGGTCTAACTCTGTTACGACAGTGAGGCTCTTGGAATGGCATTTGTGGGTTATGGCAGCTGCCCTTCTGGAATAGGGCACACCTGCTGCCATAATGCACCCTTGTGCCATGTGGCTGCAGGTTGCAGGTGTAGTGGGTGGTATAACCCATGCCTGGTGCAATCTGCATTCAGCATGGCACAAGGCACCTTTCAGAACTGCAAATGGCATAACGCATGGTGCAAGTCACGGGTTAAGCTATGGGGTTTGCCGTAACTTGGCTTGCACTATGTGTAAGCCATCTTGGACTCGGGTCCCATGGGTCTAGTGGGAGGGTTTCAAAAATCTTTTGCGATTTTGAGGAGGCCATAGATGACCGGTCTCACTAGTGAATCAACTATCAGGAAATCACATATTTGCTGTGAAATAAACCCTGATATTACAGACTCATTTAAATACTCATCAATCTCACATTTTTTTTTTGGCCAGGCCACCAGTCATTTTTCGGCCCTGGTCATGGCCCCGGGAAGCCTCAGCCATCATCTATGGCTGCCAGGGTCCCCCAGTCACCCCTGGCTTACCCTCCGGAGGGTGGGGCCATGGCCACTGTCTTCCCGTGGTCATGGAACTGTATCTAGTCGGGGGACCCGAAGAGATGGTAGTCACTCGAGGTCTTTCCTGGGAGGGCTTCATAGAGACTGCGGCCCCGCCCCCCTGATTTTATATATTTCCTTTACAGAGGTGGGGACGTGTATTGACGCCAGCATCTGCCCCACCTCCCAGATGTTAAGCGTCGGCAGCGTGAGATCTCCAGCCTCCACCAGGAGTCCTCAGTGCTCGAGCGATACCTCGCCCTCCTCCCAGAGAAGGAGGAGCGGTCCATAGGACGCTCCATCCTTCTCCCGCCGCCGCGATGACCTGGTCCGTTCCTGTACCCAGATTGCCGGCATCACAAGCATAAATCCCACCGCTGCGCCAGCGGGCCGTCAATCTCACATTTAAAACACATGGTAGGATCAAAGGACAACTTTTTATAAAATTCTCTATTTGACAATTGCATACTCATTTCATTAAGACATTTATCTCTTTCCATCACTACCACAGCCCCGCCCTTGTCTGCAGGCTAGATAGTGATGGTGCTGTTGTTTTGCAATTATTTGATGGCATCACACTCCTCTAGTGTACAGTTCCAAAAGCTAGGTTTGGGATTGTCCTTCATCAGATTGTCAATGTCCTTTTCACAGGAACACAGAAAAAAAACAAGCATTTGTCAATGCCGAACATTTGCTTGCAGGTATTTGCAGTGGTGTTTGGTACTTGGACATGGCTTAAAAAATTAGTGACAAAGAAGTAACATGAAGGAAACAGTTTAACAATTGGTTCTATCTCCAGAAGCAGGCAGCGTAAAAGTATTAGTGTAAAATACTTTGTCTGCAGATGAGCAAGTCTGTAACTCTGTTTCACAATATTGTTAGCATACAGTATACCCACTGTTCAGCCACAGAAACACAAATTGTAGGAGGGACAGGAACACTGCGAGGCAAAATCAGGGACATCCCTGAAAATCAGGGAAAATCAGAGGTATGGTCCATCTTTCCTCTCTCTCTCTCTCTCTCCCCTACTGTCTCTCTGTCTCTCTCTCTCCTCCCCATTCCCTATCTCTCTATCTCCCTCTGCCTCTCCCTATCTCCCCTCTGTCTCCATCTCTCTCTCTTAACTCCCTCTCTGTCACTCTCTTCTCCCCTTTTGTCTCTCTCTCTCTCTCTGTCTCTCCCCCCTTTTCTCTCCGTCTTCTCCCCTTCTGTCCCTCTTAGCAAACAAGCATTTGTCAATGCCAAATGTTGCCTTGCTGGCATTGGCATTGGTAGTGCAGGAGTTAGAGAGATGCATAATAGAATTGGCAGTGAAGTATACTGAAGTGACACTGATCCTGGACCCACCCTGCAGAGAGTGAAAGGCATTGGGGGTGCCTTTGGGTCGTCGGCGATAATGCTCATGCCATTTCACCTCAACCTATCCCGCAGACACCGAGAAGTGTTGCGGTGTGCCATGGGGTCTTTGGGCCTTACACTCACCCCATTCCATAAGGAGATATGCTGAGATGGGTGTAGTGGAGGTGGGCAACTAAAATGGTGCAGGGTCTGAACCAGAAGCTATATGAAGAGAGATTAATGGAGCTTAATATGTATACCCTTGGGGGAGCCATGATAGAAACTTTCAAGTATCTCAAGGGAATCAACAAAGTCCAAGAGGGTAGCATCTTTCACAAAAAGGAGATGTACAAGAACAAGGGGGCACAATTTGAAGATATAGGGGGGATGGCTCACAGGTAATGTGAGGAAGTATTTTTTCACAGAGAGGGTTGTGGATACATGGACCACCCTTCCTGAGGAGGTAGTGGAGTCAAAAACAGTAAGGGAATTCAAGAATGCATGGGACAGATATAAGGAAATTCTAGTGGGGGGTAGGAGGAAGTTGGCTGTTGGTTAACTAGGATCTGCAGCTTATCCATTAGGTAGGGAATGAGTAGACTAGGTGGGCCAAATGGTCCTTATCTGCCATCAAAGTCTATGTTTCTATGCGTATAGGAGAATGGGGTGAACTTTTGGTCCAAAGTGTCCAAGGCACATCTTGATGCCTGTCACTGACTGCAAGATGGGGACGGGGGTGGAATGGCATGAGAAACACAGCTGACAATGCCAAGTGACACCCCTGACACCTGTCAGTCTGTACAGGGTGGGGTGTTATGGTTGGAAACTGTAAAACCACGGGCATGTGTTGGTGTTTTCCCTCCAAATTTTCAACATAGGCTGTTTGCAACCCCACGTCATGAACAGTGGCACTATGAATTCGTTAGCTGAAAGGTGATTTTGCACAGTGTGCCGTTTGGTGCCACAGGTGCGAAAACTCATTTCGAGCAGGATGTGAAAAATGACAACTGTATTTTTCATAAGGAGGTGTGCAAAAATGGCAATGATGAAAATCTGGAGTGAAAATATAAAAAATTGGTGAAGTCACGAGCGTGTTTAGAAACTGTGCAATGCACGCCCGCAACGCAAATATTTTAAGGATTTTGTTTAACCAGACTTTCAATATTCGCATTTTGGGACCTCTGCTCATGAACAGTGTCATTGTGATTTTGTTAATGTGTCCTGAACATTGATTTCTTACAGTGATTTCTTACATTGTGTGCCACATGCATGAAAACGCATTTTGAGCAGGGTGTGAAAAATGACAGTTGTACTGTTCATAAGGAGGTATGAAAAAATGGCAATGTTAAAAAAATTAAAAATCATCAAAGTTACGAGCGTGCATTGAAACTGTGCAACACACGCTTGTAACACAGTCATTGTTTTGGAATTGTTCCACCAAATTTGCAAGATAGGCTTTTTGTGATCCCACGTCATGAACAGTGGCACTGTCATTTCATTAATCGGCCCCAAAAGGTGATTCCGTGCAGTGACTGCGAAATTACCTTTTGGGACTGAGTAACAAGATGACAGTACATGTGTTCATGAGGTGGGATCTCAGGCACCCCATGTCAAAAATTTGGAAGCAAAATTCAAAAAAATGGATGAGATAAGAATGGACTGTTTCCTTGTTTCAGGTAAAAAAAAAAAAAACACCAGACCTCACTGGACTGTCTTCTTTGTTACAGGTGAAGTATAAAGAATGTTGGGCACACTGGGGTGGGGTCCAAGTGTGCCCCATGACCTTCAAGGGGGGGGCTGAGGATCTGCAAACTGTAATTGTATGCATGTGGTTGGTTACCCGCCCAACAGCGACAGTTCATCAGCGCAGTTCCCTACACCAACTACCACACCATGCTGCTGTAGGGAACCTGCTGGAACATGGCGCTGTTTGTTGGGGGTCCTGCACCCCCCAATCAGCTCCAACTCAGAGTTGATAATCCTAAAGCAGTGTAGTGTGGGTGGCACAGCCCCCTGAGTGGGGAGTTCAGGGGCAAAGCCCCCCCCAAAGAAAACACATACAGCCACAGGGAACTGGCAGCCAACTTCAGAATGTGGTTGACCTGCCAGTTTCGCTGATGGGGTGTTCAACAAATATTTTGTCGAATACCTATCGTGGATCCCACGTGGTTATCCATGGAAGCTGGTTCTTCAGAGTGGTATAAAATAAAATTCTGTCTCAGGCAACACAGCTGACAAGTGACTAAGTGAAGGGGCACACACCCATATGTACCTGATTCAACCACAGTCAACTGCAGTTGCCTAAAGTACTTGTCTTATTCTGATGCGGAACCTCTAAAAAGTAACACTTGTGCTCAGAAGTCTTCTGATGTATAGGATAAATAAAATAGTACTCAAAAGGGACATAGCCTTTTGTCATTAATTTACAAATTCATAAAATGTAGCAGTGATTACATGTGTGTGCAGCATTTTAACAGCTGGAAGAAGAACATGTAAATATGTTAAACTCTTTTACATGACAGCACATATCAACTTCTTGCAGCAGTGGAGGATGAGATTTTATTCAGTTTGTTCTTTTGCAGTGCAGTTGCAGGAACTGTTGTTGCTAGCTGCCACCCATGTAAATGGAAGTATATAAATCTTTCAGGCAGAAAAGGCTGACATACAGTCTGCTTTGTTTCTACACAACAGAAAGCATGTTAGAAAGCAATGGCCAGTTGCCACATGTTGATAGTTTTATTGTGTTTTCCTGGACTCAACAATGCCTTCAATTGTCAGTTACAGGTTTGCCATATTGCAGCACCATGCCCCTCCATGCTCAGTCTGCAATATGCCTTTCCCTAATTTGCCCCTTCACCTCTTAATTGCATTTGCAGTTATCTGTGCATTGCAGAGTGCCCCTTTCAGTCATGTACTTTAGCCATTGTGTTAGAGATAAACAATACATGCAGATAACAAGATTAAAATCATTGTGCACCCTTTTTTTATTAAATAAGTACAATTTTAAAGATGTCATGTCTCAGTAAACAGTGCAACAATTTTCTGTTTCAAGACTGATCCCAAGATTGCAAACTAGTCTTCTAAATGCGGCATTTATTCCATGTGCAGCACACCATTTAACCAGTAGATGGTGGCAGCGCTCCACGTAGAGAAAACCTGGCAGCAGCGCTCCAAGTAAAAATAATTGAACATTTCCACATCGCTTTCTATGGGACGGCTCATTGAGAATAGGGTACACATGCCTAATTTGTGTTTTGACACAATTACTGTTGCTATCGGACTGTTGGAGATTCAGCACCTAAATGTCAGTCATTGTGTTCTGTATGTAAAATATTGAATTCCTGAACCATGATGTAGAACCCAACTAAATCAACTCTGTTGTGCTAGCATGAAGCAAGTAATTGAAGATTGCATTTTAAAGACTGATGAGGGAAAGACAAACAGTTTTATGTTCTCACAATGAACCTAATTTGCAAGGAAAGGCACATCGGGAGGTGTGCCATTAGTGCCGCTGCATGACAAGCTTGTCTCTGATTGCAGTGGCACTGTTTTTAGAATTTGTGTCCACTTTACATAATGTGTGTGTCAGCCTTAGCATGCTGGCTTAAAGGTGAATGAGGGATGTACCTACTAAAGTGTGCCCTGCATTCGCCAACACAGATACACCTCTGAAATGTGCTACTAGCATAAGATGTTCCTTGCACAGGCATGCAAGTGAGTGCAATTAACGGCAGTGTTCATTGGTGGACTAAAACTGGTCACAGTAAGAAAATTAATTTTGTCAAAAGATTGTCTTTAACCTTCAATCCTACATTGAAGGGGACTAGGAAGATAAGCTGCACTTTCTACAGAAAGTTTCATTATTTTCTTATTGGCATTAAGAATTGCAGGATTCCATTAAAGTGTAGTAATTTTATAACCAGAGGGACTGAAATACAACTGAAGTTGCTTGATTTCTGTGCTAGACACATAGGATTTGGAAGGATATTTGTGCAATATTTTAGAAGTGTCCTGCTGGCTGAACAGTGAGTTTGTTTTTATCCCTGGACTCAGTAGAGTGGTTTGTGTGGGAGCAGTGGTCTAGTACATTGTGGTGGTGGTTGACTTACTATAAGGGCAGTACTCACCAGGGTGGTGGAGAGTGGTGTATTTGATTGTTTCTAACAGTCACCAGTGGATGTGGCCTACCCACCACCCTTCCCTCACCCCACCCACCCCAGGCATGGCATTTCCTTTATAGCCAAGGTTCTGACATCACTTCTCAGCAGGTCTTGGAGTAGAACTGTCATATTCTTAATTACCAGCACAGTGCATAAAGGGTAAGTACACACACACACAATATATATATATATATATATATATATATATATATTACTCATTGTATATTATAAGGAAGAGGGACATGTGGGGAGTGGTGCAATGCACTGGCTGTGGGGCAGCAATTTTCCAGGAGACATTCTGGAACTGCATTGCTGCCCTATTTGCAGGCAACTATCAGCTCTGAGGAAGGAGATTGCCCACCTCCAGGCTGAACTGGCAAGGACTAAGGAAGCCTCCCCCAACCAAAGAGCATCAGTTCCACAACCACTGCCTCAGAGGTTGCCATGTGTGAAGAGCAGATGGACCACAGTAGGTTCTGGGAGGATGAGGGTGGTGGAACAGAGGTGTAGCCCCCGAGTTGCACCTCTACACAAATCATATGTCAGTCTGCCAAATCAAGGTTCCTCTATGATGACACCCTCATTTGAGACCAAGAAGAATGCTGGGGACATCCACAAGGGAGACCCACAAAAGAGTGGCAAGGGACACCACAGGGGAAAGAAACAGCTTCTGATAGGGGACTCAGTTGTTAGGGGTGTAGACCTGGGAAAAGGAGAGGAGAGGGAAGTAAGGTGCCTGCCTGGTGCCATGGTTTGGAGGGACAGGAAGTGAATCCTCAGAATTGCAGAAGCAGTATCATAGGAGAGGAAACGAGATATTGTTGTCCACCTTGGGACAAATGACCTAGCTAGGCATGAGATCAGTGCAGTGCAGGATGAATTTGTGGAGTTGGGGAGGGGCCTCGGACAGGTAGCAAGCACGGTAACCTTCTCAGAGGTGCTGCCAGTCTATGGCAGGGGTGAGGCTAGGGTACTGCACACCATACAGTTTAATGAATGGTTGCAAAACTGGTGCAGAGCACAGGGCTTTGGCTTCATTGGGGACTGGGGGTCCACCTGGAGAGATGAAGGTCTATACTGGCATGATGGTCTGCATCTGTCCAGGAAGGGAAACACGCTCCTAGGTGACAGGTTTAAAGGTTTCCTTGGCAAGCTTTTAAACTAGCCAAGGGGGGAGGTGCTGATAGGAAACAGGAACGTTTAAGCCTCCCCCGACAAAACATGGCAGGTAGTAGGGTAAACACTGAGGTACAGAGCTTGACAGAGGGCAGAACAGGGGTAAATGGAAAGATAGACAAGGGCAATAAGAGCAGGGATGGGGTAAAAAAGGATAAAGCCAACATTAAATGGAGGGCAATGAGTACCAGTGCCCATAGTCTGGGAAATAAGCTTCCAGAGCTAGTAGCCCTGATGGAAGAGGAACACTTGGATATTGTGGCAGTCACAGAAACATGGTACATGGAGAACCATGACTGGGATGTCAACATACCAGGGTATACAATCTACAGAAGGGACAGGGAGGGTAAAAGAGGAGGTGGAGTAGCTCTCTACATAAGTGAAGGGATCAAAGCTACAGAACTAAAAAGTAAAGGGGGAGGACAAGAGGAACTCTGGGTCACCTTGGAGACAGGGAATGGCATTACAATCTGCACAGGGGTTGTATACAGACCCCTGTCTCAAGGGGAGGAAATGGACAAGAAAATGATAGAGGGCATTCTCAAAATGGCTGAAAAAGGGTAGATACTGTTGATGGGGGACCTGAATATGCCAGATGTTAACTGAGCGACATGGACTGCAGCCACATCCAAGTGCAGGGTCATTCTTGATGCCCTAAAGGGAGCAATATTAGACCTGGTGCTCTCAAATGGAGAGAGGATCACAAACTTAGAAGTCAGTAGACATCTGGGAACAAGCCACCACTGCACAGTGTGCTTCACAATAAACACAACCATAGAGACAAGCAATACAAAGACAAGGATACTGGACTTTAGAAGGGCTGACTATGGGTGAATATCTGAGGAATGCATTAGTAAATGGCCAGAAAGGAGGGGTGGAAGAACAATGGAGACAAATCAAAACTGCCATCATGGAGGCAACAAGCCTTTGTGTGAAACAAATAAAGAAAACAAAGCGGAATAAAAAAACACTAAGGCTCTCAAATGAGCTGTCAGGGAAGGTTAAGGAGAAAAAGGCTGCATTCAAAAAGTATAAGGAATCATAGACGGAGCACGACAGGGAATTGGATCAATTAAAGCCGAAAGAAGTGGGGAAGGCAGTCAGAAAGCAAAGGCCCAAACTGAGGAAAAGATAGCTAACTCAGTTAAGAAGGGGGATAAAACCTTTTATAGGTACATTAGGGAGCATAGAAAGGTTAAGGGAGGGATAGTGAAGATTAATAAAGGAGAGGGGAGGTGGGCAGAGGGAGACAGTGAAAAGGCAGAGATACTGAATGAATACTTTTGCTCAGTATTCACAAAAGAGGAAAAGGAGGAGGAGGAGTTACCTAAACCAAACAGTAGAAGCACTCTGGGTAGGGGGGTTGACACCAGTCCATTTACAGAAGAAAGAGTCCTGAAAGAATTCCTAAAACTCAAGGTGGACAAAGCAATGGGGCCTGATGGGATTCACCCTAGAATCCTAAAAGAGCTAAGGAAGGACCTAGTGACACCACTAACCACACTTTTAACAAATCATGGGAAGATGGGGTGGTACCTGAGGACTGGAGGAGGGCAGATGTGATTCCCTTCACAAAAGTGGGAGCAAGGCAGAAGCAGAAAACTACAGACCTGTTAGTTTAACCTCAGTGGTGGGGAAATGATGGAATCACTTTGAAAGAAAGAATTGTTGAGTACCTAGAGGCCAGCGGGACACAGGACCAAAGCAGCATGGATTCACAGCGGGAAGGTCATGTCAGAAGAATCTAATCGATTTCTTTGACTGGGTAACTAAAGTAAAAGAAAAGGGAGGGGCTGTGGATATGGCATACCTAGACTTTAGCAAGGCATTTGACACACTCCAACACAAAAGATTAGTAATCAAGTTAGCCAGCCTGGGAGTGGGTCCCAGGGTGGTAGCCTGGGTAGCAAACTTGTTGCACAACAGGACACAGAAGGTAATAGTGAATGGAATACATTCTGAAGAAAGGGGGGTTACTAGCGGAGTACCTCAGGGCTCAGTACTAGCTCCAGTCCTCTTTAACGCCTTTATAGGTGACATTGCAGAGGTCTAGAAGGAAAGGTATACCTCTTTATGGATGACACAAAGATCTGTAACAGAGTTGATACACAAGTAGGGTAGAAAGGTTGAGAAGGGACTTGCAAGGTTGGAGGAATGGTCAGACATATGGCAACTTAGATTCAATGCAAAGAAGTGCGAAGTAATGCACCTGGGAAACAAAAACCCAGGAGAAGAGTACACAATAGCAGGGGAGGTACTAAAGACAACAATAATGGAAAGGGATCTGGGGATAGTCATATCAGATGACCTAAAGGAGGGTAAGCAATGTGAGAAGTCAGTAAGGAGAGCCAGGGGGATACTGAGATGCATAGGGAAGGGCATCACAAGTAGAAAAAGGGAAGTGTTTATCCCTCTATACAGACAGTTGGTGAGACCCCATCTGGAGTACTGCATGCAGTTTTGGAGACCTCATCTACGCAAGGACGTAGACAGGATGAAAGCAGTCCAGAGGAAGGCAACAAAAATGGTGCAGGGTCTACATCAGAAACCATATGAAGAAGAGACTGAGAGGAAGCTGTCTACCCTTGATGAAAGGAGGGACAGGGGGACATGATAGAAACTTTTAAGTACCTCAAGGGAATCAACAAAGTCCAGGAGGGTAGCATCTTTCAGAAAAAGAGATGTGTAAGAATGAGGAGGCAAAATTTAAAGTTAGAGGGGGGATGGCTCATGGGTAATGTGAGGAAACTCTTTTTCACGGAGAGAGTGGTGGATGCATGGAACCGCCTTCCTGGAGAGGTTGTGGGGTCTAAAACAGTGGGGGAATTCAAACATGCATGGGACAGACAGAAGGCAATAATGGGGGGGTTTGCAGGAAGTAGGCTGTTGGTTAACTAGAATCTGCAGCTTATCCAATAGGTAGGGAAATGGGCAGACTGGGTGGGCCAAGTGGTCCTTATCTGCCGTCAAAGTCTATGTTTCTATGTTTCTATGAAACACAAAAAGCAAAAGAAGATTACTGATTTTTTTAAGTAGTGCTGTGTTGCAATAATGTCATTTTAACTTGAGCACCTGGGCCCATATATTCAAAAGGGTTGCGCATGGCGCAACAATGTTGCATCATGCAAAACCCACTGATCTCCGGCGATATTCAAAGGGAAAAGTGCGACGCACAAATCAGATGCGCTGGAGTACATCAGTAATGTATGGTGCAGGTGGTGGGGTGCGCCCATGCATACCCTGCACAGCCCAATATTCAGCCCAGGACATGCAGAGCCATGCATGCGCAACCCCTACCTGTGCCAGCACAAAGTTGATCCAAAAAAAAAGGAACAACTGATGGCCACCCACAGGTGAGCAGCCGCATTGCAGGGTGCAACATGGCAGCTGCCACCTGTGGGTGGCCACCCGAGCTCCGGCTGCACCTGGTGGTGCCCCATGCCTGATGGGGCATTTGTAAAAAAAAAAGAAATCTGTCCAATATCCCTGGTGGTCCAGTGGACCGCTGTCCTGCCAATCGTGGGCATTTGTAAAAAAGACATCTGTCCAATATCCTGGTGGTCCAGTGGACCTGCCGCCTGATTGCGGGCTCAATAAAAAATTATATCCTAATATCCTTGGTAGCCCAGTGGACCACTGCCCGCCTGATCACGGGCTCAGTAAAATAGTTATAGATATCCCCAGTCTCCTGGTCGTGGGACCCCCCACCCGCCCACTGATCCCACCACCTCGCCTCCCCCCATCAGCTGGCTGGCAGCAGCTCTCACCTCGCCTTCGCCCGCCGACGACAGCATTGAGTTATAAGCCATGATGCAGCGTGCGCCAGCGAGCTGTATGGCAGTCATACTGTGTTACATATCCAGATATGTGAATGGGATCCCATTCACATATCTGGAATGTGAGTACAGTATGGATTGCACGCCTGGCTCACGCCAGGACCAATGGGCGACAACCCTACTGACAGTGTCGTCGGCGGGCAGCGGGCGGCAGGCGGGTGGGGCTGCCACCCACTGATGGGGGTGGGGTGGTGATTCAGTGGCGGGTGGGGTCCCCGGACCACCAGGGATATTGGGATATAATTGTATTACTTAGCCCGCCGATCGGGTGGGCAGGTCAACTGACCACCAGGGATAGTGGCCATATAATTATTTTACTGAGCCTGCAATCAGGTGGGCAGCAGTCCACTGACCACCAGGGACATTGGATATAACTTTATTACTTAGCCCGCGATCAGGCAGGCAGGTCCACTGACCACCAGGGATACTGGGTTATAATTATTTTACTAAGCCTGCAATTGGGTGGGCAGCAGTCCACTGGACCACCAGGGATGTATGCTTTTCCTCTTTACTGCAACCCACGATTGGGCTGTGGAGCACATTGCTGGCTGCAGAAGGGAGTTCGGTCCCTGGACGGCTGCTGCATGGCAGGGCGCCAGGTGCAAGTCATCGGGGATCGGCGCACCTGCATGCAAATGGAGGCCATAATGACATGCAAATGGCCCCATTTGCACCTTGCATACATTATGGCCCCATTTGCATGTCAAGTTTTGAATATCGCTGTTGCTGTGCATAGCGCAATGGAACTTGCGCTAGCGCATCCCCATGCTCCACTCTGGCCACTTGCACTGGTGCAGTGCCACTGCGCCATGCACACTGCGGGTGGCCAGGGTGCGATATTCAATGATGCTGTGCAATGGCCCAGCTCTGTTGAATATCACCCAGTCCACACCCCTGCGCAGTCAAGTTGCACTGCGCCTAAGCTTGCGCCACAGCCTGGTGCAGTTTGAATATCTGGGCCCTGGTGTTTAATAAAGCACATTACAGAAACAGTGAAATGTGCCTGGAAGTAATCTTCTGGTTAAATAAAGAACTCGCTGAAGTGCACAAAAAACTTTTATCCTCCGGGTGTGCACTTAAGAGGGCTCCACTGTACTGAGTAACCTGGGGGGGGGGGTTCTGTGTGGTTAAGGGGGACATTCCCAGCTATGAGCAATAAGATTATTATCCTTGTGATGTAGCACTTAAACCAGATTCGAAGGTTAATGGATTGACTATGACTAGATAGGTAAATACTGGAATGCCCTTTGTGGGAGGAGTAGGTGCACATTAGAGTCCTAATAGCTCAGATGTAAGGGATGCTAGTGGAATGCCTCTCAAGGGAAGTAACTCCAGCCTGGGCAATCTTTCCTGGCTGGAAAGCTTTAGTAACTGAACTAGAGGTTTTGTGAGCTGTTTTATAATTTTGGTTCGCTGTGTGGTTGCTTGGGGTAGCAGTCATTGTGAACTCCTGCCTGAGCAGCCAGGAGGAGGAGGAGAGGCAACAGGTATGAGTGGGATGGGAGGCCATACATTATTGTGGCCAGGGTAGGCCCCTTTAGGGGTAAGAAGATTTGGTGCCTACCGTTCTTTTAAGGGTCAGTTTTGAGATTGAGCCAACTAATAGCCAGGCAGTATGGCATGTACAATGTGGGAGCAAGTGTATTTAAAGAGTGCAGGGAGCAGGGGAGAGGAAAAATCAAAATCATCCTGGCTGCTTACCCAGCCAGGAGCTCAGTGAGCCACAAAGAGACCAGGCCAGGGCAGCCGAGAATTGGGCTTGGAGGCACCGCAGCAAGCACTGCTCAGACAGTCTGTATGGTCAGGACTCAGTGCCCATAATCCGACTGGCCAAGGTCAAGCAACTGAGCCAATCAGGAGCAGACCACAGAGAAGCAGCAGCCAACTGGGAGAGGAGTGGTAGAAGAATCCCTGATTGGAAGAAAATAGCCAGGAATCCGTACCTTCAGTGTGTGGGTCAAGCCACAGCTTCCATGGGCTGTGCAGGATGAGCTGGTGGCAGCCAGGAGAATATTGGCCACATTGCCTCTCACCAGAGATTGTGCCTGGTCAGAGGCACAGAAGCCTGTGAGGATGAAAGAAACAGAGGATGAAGATTTGCAGGCATAGACAGGGCATTGCTTGCAGGTACAGACAGGGCATTTCTAATAAGACAAAGACAGACAAGTGGGAGAGCAGAAATGTGGCATCTTGATCTGATAGGGGGCAGGCAGAACACAAAGGGCAGTGATTAAAATGTGCACAAAAGAGCTGAAACCAATGCAGGTAAGGAGCTACTAAGGGGCTGGAAATAACTGGTGGGGGGGGGGAGACAGAAAGGAGAATTAGTCAGAAACGAGGGGATTAGGAGGCACAGGTGGAGAAGGGGAAGAGTATCTAGGAGGGTAGATGGTTAGATGTGGAAGATGGAGTAAAGGCATGGTAGTTCAAGTTTAAAGAAGGAGAGGTTAGGCAAAGAGAAAAAAAACAGGGACTGGACCTAGCACCAGGCGATTCCACTTTGAGAAGGAATTAGCTAACTGCTTGTAAAAACAATTACTAGCTACAGACCCAAATAACAGACTAATCCTTGCAAATGGCTGCTGTACACTCAGTGGAAATATCCCGTTTTGGTTTATCCAGTATGCATGTAATAAATAGAGGATTATGTATCATGTTGGGTAAGTAACTTTTAAAAAGTAATCAGTTACCATTATTAGTTACTCTCAAGTAAATGTAATCAGTTAGTTACTGATTACTCTGTCAGAAAAAGTAATCTGTAATGTAATGCATGTTACTTTTTATATTACTCTATATCACTTTTAATAAATTGAGTATCTGCATTTGGTACCCATATTCAGTGCTTTTACTTTTCTCCTATCAAATTAAAAAAAAAAAGAACATTTCCTGGTGACCTCCCGAATCACAGCCAGCTCAGATCCGACGCATTATACCATCTACTGCCGGAAGCCTCAACTTGAGTGGCATCATGGCATTTGTTTTCAGTCGCTCATGCCATTTCCATCTCACCTGAAGGAAATAAAATTATTTTACAGCGGCCATACCCTTTGCCTGCATTTAAAAACTATTGACTATGGGCCGTAGACTAAACAGTCAATGCAGTCTAAGGGGGACTCATTTATATTATCAGTGAGTAAAGGGTGTTCCCTTGTGTTACGGCAGCCCCATGTCAAGGTCATAACTTTTTGCCCAGTACATGATGGTCATCTAGACATTGAAAATCCAGAACAAAATGCAAGGGTTGTCATGCTTGTTTTTAGGTTACAATGGTGAGACTTTTAATCTCTTTCTTTATTGAAAAAATCCATAAGGGGTCAAATTGTTTTATGTGATTATAACATCAGTTTTGTAGATGACAAGGTGAATAAGAAAAAACAAATACGAAACAAGGACACGTCACTGGTTATGATGCTTGCTTCATTTTTCCACAAATGCAAAAATGAAGACTAAATTACCAATACTACAACACCTCTTGGGGAAATATTTGTATTTTTTATACATAAACCATTTCAAACCCATGTCATTTTCATACAACTTTTAAAGATGTAGAATATGGTCATGAATGGAGAAACAGAAAGAAATGCAGAGGGTGCCATTCTTCTTTGGTTATATCTGCTTTCAGAATTGCAGTTTCAGAGGTGGTTGTCTAGACAAAATAATTGAAACATCTCAGTAAAATATAATACTTGCAAGAATGCTGTTCAAACAATTCAAAAGTACATGTGGAATGGCAAGGACTTTAATGCAAAACAAATAGTGTAACCAAAGACAGACAGGTATGTATGTAAAGCACCTTGAATGATACCAACTACTGTAATTGTGGGAGTTAATTTCTTTGCTGACATCCTGTTTATATTCTTAGCTGAACATGACATAATAAGATAAATCATTATTCTACTAATGCTTCCACATATTTAAGAACATACCTGTGTTAGAAAACTACCATGAAAACATTTCAAGAGCATCAGAAAAATAGGAATTTGAAACACCAGAAAATGCCACCCCCACCACCACCTCCATGTGTTCATGTTCAAAGGATACCTAAACAACATTTTGACAACAAACTATTCAAAACTCTGACTTCACAGGGGACCAAAGGAAAGGTTGCTGTATACATTAATGCTAAAACTACATTGATATAATTTACCTAAATGCGGTTCCAAAGCATTTGAAAAATGTAAAATCAACCTTCCAATTTAAAACAAGCATTTGTCAATGCCGAATGTTTGCTTGCTGGCATTGGCAGTGGTAGTGTAGAAGTTACAGAGCTGTGTAATAGGAATGGCAGTGAAGTATTGAACTGAAGCCAACCCCACCACCACCCTGCAGAGAGTGACAGGCATTGGGGTGTGCGTTTGGGTCGTCAGACATAACGGGCACGCCATTTCACCACACCCCACTCTGCAGAGACTGACAAGTGTCACGGTGTTCCTTGTGGTCTTTGGCCCTTATGCTCACCCCATTTCATTAGGAAATATGGTGAGATGGGTGCAATATAGGAGAATGGGGTGAAGTTTGGGGCCGAAGAGTCCAAGGCATACCTCGATGCCTCTCACTGACTGCAGGGTGTGGAATGGTATGAGCATCACAGGCAAGAATCCCAAGTCACACCCTGATTCCTGTCATTCTCATAGGGTTGGCGTTATAGTTGAAAACCCTAATACCTCAGGCATTCGTTGGTATTTTCACTCCAAATTTTCAACATGTTTGTTTGTGAACCCCACCTCATGAACAGGGGGAATATCAGTTTGTTAGCTGAAAGCTGCTTATGCACAGTGACTACGGCATTTAGCACCACAGGTGCAAAAATATTCTGAACAGGATGTAAAAAATGACAGCTGTACTCTTTCATGGGGAGGTGTAAAAAATGGCTATGTTGCAAATGTGTAGTAAAAATATTTAAAAAATGGTGAAGTCACGAGCGTACATAAAAACTGTGCAACGCACACCCGTAATATAATTAGGTTGGGGATTTCTTACAGCAGATTGTCAACTCAGGCATTTTGGTGCCTCCGATCATGAACAGTGTCACTGTGATTTTCTTTATCTGTGCCAAACAATGATTTCCCACAGCGACCACGCATCTCTGCACTGAAAGTGTGAAAACACACTTCAGCCATGTTGTGAAAAATGGCAGCTGTACTGTTCATAAGGAAGTGTGGAAAAATGTCACTGGTGAAAATCTGGACTGAAAATATTACAAAGTCATGAACTTACGAGGGTGCGTGGAAACTGCGCAATGCTCACTCGTAACACAGTCATTTTATGGACTTTTGTCACCAAATTTTCAACATAGCCATTTTAAGACCTCTGCTCATGAACAGTGTAACTGTGATTTTCTTAATCTGTCCTAAAACATTGCTTTTGCACACCAACAGCACCATTGTGCGCTACATGTGTGAAAACACATTTTAGGGCACATATGAAAAATTGCAGCTGTACTGTTCATAAAGAAGTTTAATAAAATGGACATGTTGAAAATCTGAGGAAAATATTAAATTTGCAAACTTACGAGCATGCATAGGAACTGTGTAACACACGCTTGTAAAAGCCATTTTAGGACTTTTCACCAAATTTTCAACATAGCCATTTTAAGATGTCTGCTCATGTAACAGTGTCACTGTGATTTTCTTAATTTGTCCATGGCATTGATTTCGACACCGATTAAGGCGCCGTATTGTGCGCTATGATGGGCGGAAACACATTTTGGTGAGATGTGAAAAATGACAGCTGTACTACTCATAAGAAGGTGTGGTAAAATGGCAATGTTGAAAATCTGGAGTGAAAACATTGAAAATTCACGAACTTACGAGCCTGCGTAGGAACTGCACAATGCACACTCGTAAAACAGTCATTTTTGGGAATTTTGGCACCAAATTTTCAACATGGGGTTTTGGGGACCCCTTCTCATGATTGATGTCACTGTCATGGTGTTATTCAGGCCCGAAGGGTGATTTTGCAGTCACTGCATGAAATCACTCTTCGGGCCCGAATAACGCCATGACAGTGACATCATTCATGAGAAGGGGTCCCAAAACCCCATGTTGAAAATTTGGTGCAAAAATTCAAAAAAATGCCTGAGATATGCAACAAAGTTGAACCCCCATCTAGCCCATCATACAGCTTACCGGCATTTCCTCAGTTCGCGGTTGGCTTTGAAGAGTGCAGACGTGTTCCCGGTCCACCAAGATCGCCGCTGCCAAAGTCTGGAGGTAAGTATGGGGTGAGGAGTGTGTGTGGAGGCTGGGTGCGCAGTGGGTGGGTGCGTAGTCGGAGGGGGCAGGGAGACTAGCTGTGGGACTGTTTTTTCTTTATAGGTAAAAAAAACGACGATATGGGACGCTTGCCACACTGGGGGTGGGCCTCAGCATGGCACAAGGACGCTGGGGGTGTTCAATAATGGGGATTTCAACTCTATCGGCCTAAGGAATAAATTGCCACGCCTGAGGTGGCCTCCAGCGGCACTTACTCCTCGGGAGGACAGTGCAGCTGATGGGGATTGGGCACCCTCCTCGCTATATTATTAGTTGCCACGCTGAGGTAGGCACCCAGCATGGCATTTTGAAGCTTTTGGGGAGGCGGGGAACGAGCACAGCCGACGGGATTGGGCACCCCGTCAGCTATACAGTGCGTGTGGGGCGCCAAGACGCCTGCGCATGCATGCGTTGTGTGTGTGGGGAGCTGCACATGAACAGGTGATATCTTATCGCTGCTCACCAAGCGTAGCTCCCCCTTTCAACTGTATGCCACTGCATTTTGGAGCATGTCATAGACAGCTCCAGAATGCATTGGCTTACAGGGGCCGCGCCTGCCAGCACACTGACTGAATTGGAGGAGGAGGTGACACACCTCCGAAATCTCCAACGATGGCACTATGTTTCTTGCACATGCATGCAAGCAAACATAAAAAAACTGCCTTACCTGCTTCCTAAAATGGCAGCCAAATGTGTTATGTAATGACATACTTGGAGCCAAAGTCAGAGAGATATGTGGCTCTCTACAGTGCTAACTAGTTCTTGTTTCTCTTTGTATAAAATTGTTTCACCCAAATGGTCAAAACCATGTGCATTATTTTATATAATACATATGTTAGGCTATGGTTCTGTTCATTTTGTTTACTTTAACATGATGAAATTGTGTTTTTAATCCAGCCAGCTTTCTCTTTGGTAAACCACAGTGCAGTACAAATCTTAAATAACCTGGTGATCTAGTGGTTATGGTGGATCCAGGGTGTCACAATAGGGGTGCTGGGGTGGTGTCCATACTTGATATGCACTTTTTAACATTTTTATTAAACCTTTATATTGTCTACTATTATTCTTTTTTAGTTTGTTTTTGACAGAACCCACAAATGTAATCCATAGTTTTGAATGTGAACATTTGTACAATCAATAAATCAGACTTCTTCAACAAAGTGAAATGCCACAGCAGCAAGCAAGTAAGTTACAATGGGGGGGGGGGCAGCCGCATCCTTCACTGCCCCCTAGATCCGTCACTTATTTGTAGTAAAGTTCTTGTGTAGTTCAATGTCAGAGTTCATACTTTCTTGGAAATCAAAAATGTGCTTGTCTTGTCTTTTTTTTCCATAGGAAATAATAACAATAAGAAAAAAATCAGCATTTATATAGTGCTTTTCAGACACATTGTATCCCAAAGTGCTTTACAAGCAATGCTAGACTGGTAGTGAAGTGACTGAATGTGTAGTCACAGTCATTTCACACATTAATATCCATACACAGCCTTGGACAATTCCATGAACTGATTTTATGGGAAGGGGAATATTGGCCAGGACAATGGGGTCATGTAGTGATCATAGTAAGAGGAAAAGGAGCGGTCAGAGTGCTCCTGCTGGGGGATTCTATGATCAGGGGTATCAAATGGGATAGGGAGGGAGAAGCCTGGCCAGTTAGAACAAGATGCTTCCCTGGACTAACGGTGCACAGGGCTAAGCACGAGGTATATCAGCTGGCAAAGGATTGTGGGGGTTCCCCAGACATACTGGTCCACCTGGGTACAAATGACATTGAGGGAAATAGCGAGCTAGAGATACAGGCAAGATTCAGGGAGCTTGCCAGGGTCTGTCATGACATAGGATGCACAGTTTCCTTCTCAGAAATCCTGCCAGTGCCAAGGGCTAGTGGGGAACACAAAAGGAAGATTAGGGAGATAAACCAGTGGCTCAGGGAGTGGTGTGAGGCCAGAGGGTATGGGTTGATGGGGGATTGGGGGGAGACCTGGGAGGATAAGGAGCTGTATGCTAGAGATAGGCTACATCTCAATTTGGAGGGGAGGAATCCTTGTTGAAAATAGAGGGTCATTGGTGAAAAGTGGGGTTTAAACTGTGAGAAGGGGTGGGATGGAGAAAAGGCCATCAAGGGGTGCCGAAGAAGTAGTGACTCTGTTCCACCCCCTGGGGACCAGGAGGATTGCAGGGAAAAGGCCGACTGGTAAAGTGCAGACCAGGGAAACAGAATCCCCATGGGAACACGAGCAGGGAAATGGAACTATAGGGAAAGGGTGGAAGGTAGTCCTGCTAAATGCCAGGAGCTTGGGCAATAAAATGCCTGAGCTCCAGGAGATGCTAACTGAGGGAGCAGTGGATGTGGCGGCAGTCACTGAGACTTGGGCCACTGCAGGACATGACTGGGACCTGAACCTGAGGATACACTATGTTCAGGAAGGACAGGGGGAGGGAAGGGAGGAGGGAGCAATGATAGTCAAAACCGCATTGGCATAGGGGAGTAGAGGAGGTGGAGGGAACCGTGGAGGCGATTTGGGTCACCTTGATAACAAGGGGGGGCAAGAGAGTAAAAATAGGAGTGGTGTATAGACCCCCTGCCCTGGCGGAGGAGCTGGAGGACAGTCTAGTGGCATATGTTGGGAGGCACTGCAGACTGGGCAGAGGAACGGTGGTGGTGTTGGGGGACTTAACCATGCCAGGAAGAGACTGAGAGACTATAACATCCTCCGTGACCAGGGAACGGGGTTGTTGATGTCTTTCAAGACGCTGTTCCTAACTCAACAGGTGAGGGAACCGACCAGGAGGCATGGGTACTGGATGTGGTCCTGGCAGACAGTGACCAGATTGGGGCCTGGAGGTAAGGGACCCATTGGTGGGGAGTGACCATGCCACGGTTCTGGTTCTGCCTGGACCTAGGAGGGTAGAAGGCTGCACAAAGATGGAAGTAACCGACTTCAGGGAGCGGATTTTAAGAAAATGGGAAGGATCCTTAGGGAGCATTTGGATGGGATTGGGTCAGACATGGACGCTGATAGTAGGTGGAAATCATCAGGAGAGGTGCAGGATGCTACCAGCACCTGTGCAAGAATAAGACGAAAATGGTAGGGCCCAAAACTCCTGCTGGTGACCAGGAGGTCCAGGAGGTGGTGCGAAAAGAAAGCAGCCTATAAGCAATTCAAGTGCTCAAGTAGTGAAAGGGATCGAGGGAGTACGAGCTGATGGCTTGAAGGGCCACTAGAGGGTGACGGCGTGCAAGGCAAGGAAGGAGCAGAACCTGGCCAGGGAAATTAGGAGAGGGAACAAGGGGTTCTTTAGATACATTGGGGAAAAACGAAGGGTGAAGGGGCAGATTAGCAGGATTAAATCAGGGGAGAGATGGGTACAAGACCCGGGGAGCAGGCTGAGGTACTAATGAGTACTTCACCTCAGTTTTCACCAAGGAAAATGAGGGTGCGGATCACACATGGGAGGAGACAGAGATACTGAGGAGGGGGACCTCACTGATCGGGCGGGTCTGGGGAGAGGTGGAGGCATCACTGGCAGGTGGGGGAGGGCTACAGAGAGAAGAGGTACCGAAGTGAAATCACAGCAGAGAGAGTGAGGGAAGCCCTCAGCTCCCTTAAGATGGAGAAAGCACTGGGCCGGATAAATTACATCCCAGAGTGCTGAAGGAACTTGCGGATGTCCTGGCGAAACCCCTGGCGGAGCTTTTCACCATCTCTCTGAGGACAGGGTGGGTGCCCCAAGACTGGAAGGTGGCGCATATAGTGCCTATCCAAGGGGGGGATCAAGGGAGGTGGCAGGGAACTACAGGCCTGTCAGCCTGCCATCGGTGGTGGGCAAGGTGATGGAGGGCATTGTCAAGGAGAGGCTAGGGGGACCTGATAAGTCAGGGTGCCTGGACGATAGACAGCATGGATTCATCCCGGGAAATCGTGGTCAGACAAACCTGGTGGAGTTCTATGACTGGGTGACAAGTGCCTTGGACCTGGTAGACCAGTGGACGTCCTTTCTAGACTTCAGCAAGGCATTTGACTCTGTTCCTCACGTGGCCTGTTGGATAAGCTGGGAGAAATGGGGTGGGGAACCAGATGATCAGATGGATAGGCAATTGGCTCCAGGACCAGACCCAGAGGGTCATAGTTGGTGGGATAGTCTCATCCCCAAGGAGGGTCATTAGTGGGGTCCCACAGGGATCAGTCCTTGGGCCCCTTCTGTTCAACGCCTACATATCTGACATAAGGACAGGAATCAGGAGTGAGATGAGTCTCTTTGCAGATGACTCAAACTGGGGGGCGGTGGTGGATGGGGAGGAGGGGAGGGTGGCCCTACAGGGGGACCTGGAGGCTCTGAAAAGATGGTCTAGAAAGTGGAAGCTGAGGTTCAATGCAGGGAAATGCAAGGTACTCCACCTGGGGGCCAGAAACCCAGGCCAAGTGTACACCCTGGGGGAAATGCTACAAGTCTCGATGGCTGAAAGGGACCTGGGGGTGGTGGTGGATGTCAAGATAAACAACTCTGAGACTTGTAGGAGGGCAGCAGCCAAGGCCAACAGGATGCTGGGATGCATCGCTAGGGGGATCACCTCCAGAAGGAGGGAAGTGATACTCCCTCTGTATAACTGCTTGGTGAGGCTGCACCTTGAGTACTGCGTGCAGTTTTGGAGGCCACACTTAAAGATGGACATTAACCTCCTGGAGAGGGTCCAGAGGAGGGCAATCAAAATGATTTGGGGCTTGGGGGACAGGACCTATGAGGAGAGGCTCGAAGAGCTAAATATGTACACGTTGGAGGAGAGAAGGGACCGGGGGGGACATGATAGAGGTCTTCAGGTACATGAAGAGGGTAAATAGGGGAGGAACAGTCAGTGTGCTTTGAAGGAAGGAGGAGGGGCCACTAGAGGGCATGGGTGGAAGCCGGAGGGGGGAAGATTCAGGGGAGAAAGGAGGAGGTGCTACTTCACTGAGAGGGTGGTGGAGCCATGGAATGCACTGCCTAGGGGGCTGGTGGAGGCAGAGACAGTGGAGGGGTTCAAGAGGGGGTTGGACAGGTACAGGGGAAGGGTTCTGGAAGCAAAATCCAATGCAGCAAGAATATCCGGAACTGGGAAGGAAGAAGCCAGAGAAGGCAAGGGGGACAGCAAGGTCAGCACCCAGGGTGGGGGCTGACCAAACGAGCAGACACGAAAGACCGTTAGGCCTATTCTGCTGGCATTTTAGTATGTTAGTATGTTAGTACTGGCAGCCCCACACCTTATATCTCATAGTAATCTGCTCATGTTTTTCCCCTTCTGTCTCCCCTGTTCCCTGAATATGGCAGTACCTTGCAGGAGTGGCCTTCTCAGTTCCCCTCTGGTATTCATTCTTCACTCCTTCTCCCCACACCAAAAACTGGTGAGCTCATCACCCTTCTACATCATGAATGCAGGTAGCACAGTTCCCGGGTTTTTTGACATATCAAAAATAAACAATCTTTCCAGTAAGTCAGGTTGATAGCAGCAGGGAACAAGAGAGAGATGGGCTTTCCCATCCTTAAAAGATCTAGGTTACTTGATTAAGCACTACAATAAATGACGGGACGCTGCGTATCATTATGCATGTCATTTAAAAGTGCTTAATCATAGGTGGCTTAGATTTTATATGGGTAGGAAAGCCTATTTTTCCCCTTGTGCCCTGCTGTTGTCAGCCTGGCTTACCAGAAGATCACATTTATTATTAATAGTAAGTGTCAGTGGCCCACTAGGTAGCACACTCACCTCTGAGGCCTGGAGATCAGAGGGCTGTGGGTTCAGTTCCCACATATGGCACTTGGGTTAATATCCCAGTACTGACACTGTAGTGCAGCATTAGAGGGTGCTGCACTTCTGAGGTGCCGTCTTTCGGATGAGATGTTAAACCGAGGTCCCATCTGTCTGGACTGGTAGTAGTTCAGGTGGATGTTAAAGATCCCATGGCACTTATTGAAAAAGAATACGTGAATTTCCCCGGTGTCCTGGCCAAATTTCCCTCATTTACTAAAAATACCGCCAACAGGTTAATCTGGTTCAAGGTCAGTTGGCATTCATCTGCATCCCCCTCCCCCAGGTCATGCCTGAAAATAGGCAGGATTTGTCTAGTGCACTTACCTGGTCAATAAAAACTAAATAAAAATAAATAAATATGTACAAATAACATGGGACACTGTACTAACCGCATTCATGATGTGGAAGGGTAGTGGGCTCACCAGTTTTTGGTGTGGGAGCAGAAGAGAAGAATGAATGCCAGAGTGGGACTGAAGAGGCCATTCCAGCAGGGTAAAGCTATATTCAGGTTAGGGGAAGACATGAAGGAGGATGCTGAGTAGATCACTATGAGATCTGAGATGTGAGGCTGCCAGCATTGTGATCACTACCTGACTGTGGATGAGAGTAGCCAGTGAAGACAAATACTCAGAGTGGCAGGGCTGCACCTAAACTGTTACTTGAATTTAGTGTAGGGAGATTATCCTTGGGTGGGGAGGGGGGATGTTGATGTTTGTTAGGACAGTATCGAGGGAGCTGTGTATAGCTCATTCAAGATTCGGGAGGGTGGTAACCAGCTAACTCGCATCGTGGAGTAGGGTACAGAAAAGTACTGGAGAAGAATTGCCAGGAACTGTCCTTCTGCAGATCACAGATAAAGGAGAAGAATGACACTGCAAGTCGGGAGAATTCACTCAAGACATTAATATGCCTCTCCTCCTAATAATATTGTTATCCATTGTAAGTGCAGCCCTTATGAGGGCACGAACAGCAGTTTTTCTTGTGTGTCCCGATGCTTATTCTTTGGCCTTCCAGGAAGACCTTGTTATTGGTTAATGAGGCGGGGGAAAAAACACAACAGGGGGACTGTACATTCTGCCTTCACTGTGCAGAAGGGTGGTGAGCCATTCAATGTTTACTGTGGGAGCAGAAGTCAAACACTGAGAAAGTGGACTGGAGAGTACCAGCTGATAAAGCGTACGAGTATAGGTGTACACAACTCTCTGAGGTACAAGATTACAATCTGAGGTGTGATAATTCTCTTCATCAGACTGCAAGCTCATATGTGGCCCCAGGCAGTACTAAGAACAGAGTGTGGATGGTGGGGTGTTCACCCAAAGGCAGGCTAGGTGTAGAGGGTTCATGTGGAAAAAGACTACAAGAGAAGCTTTTTTGTGGATTACCAAGAAAGCATGAACATTGGAATTGGACCAGACCAGTACTTTGCTACAAAATTCAGGGCATCACGTAACCACTAGATAATCAGGTATTTGAAGTGTTGTACTGTACTGTGGTTTGCCTAAAAGAAAGTCAGCTAGATTACAAAACATTTTCAGCAAGTTAAAGTAAACAAAATGAACAAAACTATAGTCTAACATGTATATTGATCAAAATAATCCTTGTTTTAACACAAGGGCCCAGATATTCAAAAGGGTTGCACCATGCGCAACAGGGATGTGCCAGTGCAAGTCTGAAAATGCACCATTTTGTGATATTCAGCAGGAGGCAGATGCGCCCCCCCCAAATCACAATGCGCAAGAGAGCAATGGTAATGAATGCATGCACAACTGAAGGGGGAGGAACCATGCATAAATGGCGCAGTGCTATATTCAACAACATGCGCCATGTGCAATAGGGAAGCAAATGGAAGTTGCGCGACAGCGGAAATGATCCAAAATAAAAAAGAACAAGAGAGAGGCACAAGAATGCTACAGGGAAGCCACATGTTGGTGAACTGCAGGCAGCCACACAGGCACACAGAAACTGTGAGCAGGACAGGGCAGCAGCAGGACAGAGCACCTGGAACCACCAGGAACTGGGAAGGTGTGCAGAGCATGTGCCACGGCGCAGGACAAAATTTGGAAGTGCTACACAGCACTGAAGGCACAGACAGTGGGCAGTATGGCCACTCCAGGGAGGTGCTCCGGTGCAGAGGAGCAGCAGCAAGGACAGTGGGGGAACAGGAAACAGCTCGAGGGGGTTATACAAGCAAGGACATGGCCAGTGCCAACATCCAGATGGAGGCAGTTATGAGGGGGTGAGAAGGCAGGCAGCAGGGGCATGGCATGGAAGGACCCATCAGCAGTATGCCTCCAACAGGCAGTACTGAGCCCGCACCAGCTTTGAGCTGTACACTGATACTGAGATCGTGGGCCGTTACCGCCTGAACCGGGCGATACTGAGGCAGCTCTGTGAGCTGTGCAGTGATGTGATGCAGGCACCCACATGACAGAGCAATGCTCTGTTAGTGGAGACCAAAGTGACAGCTGTCATGTGCCTGCTCACCACAGGTACCTTCCAGAGACCAACAGGGGACATGACAGGTATAACCCAGTCGGCAGCGTCACACCTTCTCACCCAATTCCTCAGCGCACTGTTGCCACATGCTGTGGATTACATCCATTTCCCCAGCACACTGGTGGAGCACACAGCAAACATACAGGAGTTCCACAGGGTAGCACATATGCCTGGTGTGCTAGGGGCAATAGATTGCACCCATGTGACCATCCGCATGCCACCTGGCCCGAAGGGGCTGCGTACATAAATCAGAAGGGGTATGCAAGCATCTACTGCCAGGTGGTGTGCAATGCCAGGGGACACATAATCAATGTCTGTGCCACACACCCTGGGGGAGCACATGATGCCTTCATCTGGCACCAGTCTGCACTGTGCCACAGGTTTGAGAGTGGGGACATCCCCACGGGTCACCTAGTGGGTGAGTATGCAAATCACGCAGAAAGACATGGAGTTTGGGAGGGGTATAGGCAGAGGTGATGTGGTTACTGGCCTAGATGGCCCATGGCAGGGCAACGCTAATCACCAAACTAATGTCCACCCTCTTCACACAGGTGACAGTGGATACCCACTCTGTCCCTGGCTGCTCACACCATACTGGTAGCCCGCGACCCCATCGCAGCAACGCTACAGTGAGGCACATGCCACCACATGTAATGTCATTGAGCGGGTGTTCGAGATGCTGAAGGCACGCTTCTGTTGCCTGGACACATCTGGTGGTGCCCTACAGTACAGCCCCTCAATGGCCTGTGGGCTATTCCTGGCCTGTTGCATCCTGCACAACATGGCCAACGACTGTGGATAGCCATACAGGTCGAAGAAGGGACAGCGATGGGGACGATAGGACGCTGGTGACAATGGTGATGGTCATTCCCCCCCCTTGGGCGACAGGACCCCCGACTGATCCAGATGGCACAACTGCACTAGGACACCATCACAGAGGAGCACTTCAATGAACCCAGTTAAGTCATGGGGCCATGTGCAACCACCAGTGGTAAGGGTACAACCCACAAACACGCATGGACACACACCAGGGGTGCATGTCATAAAGGGAATTGGTCAAGCACGGAACCGCACACACCGTCAGGGATGGGCAAGGTCTAACATGGCACGCAGTCACGTACACACACACACACACACCACAAGACATGCACAAAGGGTAGGAGGCACGCCAACCCCAACTGCTACCCCAGCCACACACACTGTCCACAGACCACCATGCCCAGTGCCTGTCATTGTGCATGTGTCAGACACTGGGCACCATTGCACAGTGGTGGACAGTTAACGCAGGCATCATCATGCACATGCCACAGTGACAACAGTCGGAGGGTGCAGATGGAACGGTGTGTGTGTGTGTGTGTGTGTGTGTGTGTGTGTGTGAGGGCGGCACTCCACCGCATATGCACTTTGAACAACACAATGCACACAGGGCAGCATCAGACAGTAGCCATGGTGGGAGACAGGTCAGTCATGCGCCACAGTGCCACGGCTGCCACGGATGGCTGGGCGCTCCGCCGAGACCCGCCAGCAGTGACAGGCTGACCAGTGGTTCATGCGGGGGGCACCGACGGTCCCCCAGTGGTTCTGTTGTGTGAACATGATCGTGCTCGCAGGGTCTGCAGCACACTGAACATGCCTGCGCCAGGTGTGCTCGGGATGCCCACAGCTGAGCTCAGTGTCGACAAGGAGGGTGTTGCACAATGCCGGGTAATGGGAGGTGGACATTACACTGTGCGGTGTCTGTGACACATGGGCAAAATAACTGTGTGCCCACTGTGGCCATGGCAGCTGTGATTGTCTGTGTCAGCCTGTCAATGGCAGCGGTCACATCCTCCTGCATCTGGTCCATCCCTGTGAGGAGCAGACCGGTGTCCCTGCTGCACTGCTCCTCTGCCTGGTGCAGGGCCGCACTGAGTGTATCCACTGCCATCACAAGCTGCAACTGCTGATCGACTGATTATTGGAGTATGCGGGTGTGCTCTTCTAAGAGGTCATCTGCCTGATCAGCATGCTGTCCATCACGGTGTTCAGCACCCCTTCAGGGTGTGCTGCACACCAGGGCCAGGCCTGGGCCAGGCCTGGGGGTGGTGACATGCACGGAGTGTCCTGTACTGGTGGACGCTGCTCCTGGGCAGGGTGTCTGGGGATCACAGTGCAGGGTGTGCTCTGCATTGGTGGGATGGTGTGGCATGGGGTGGTCGGCCCTCCTTGTGTGCCAGTCACAGCTTGCCATTGGGTGTGCTGGGGCACCATGCCCCAGCTGTGGGTTTGTTGCTGGTATCCATGGGCTGGTGGTTATTCTGGCTCTCCACCAGTTGTGCAGTGCATGGGGTGTGTGGGCGATGTCTGTTCTGCTGTGTGCTCCTCTGGCCATCTGTGGTATGGGTGATGGGCCCCTGCATCCTGTCCCTCGCGCATCCCTGGTTGTGCTATTAAACTGCTGCCCTGCTCCACTGGGCATCCCTGGTTGCGCTATGGCGATCTAGATCTGCGCAGCTGCACATCCCTGGTTGTGCTATGGTGCAGGTGGCACGATATTCAGTCGTGTGCCACAGGCACATCTTGACCTGCATAGTTTTTGAATATTGCACTTCTTGCGCATGGGCGCAGTGGACTTGCGCTTGCTCCTGCTGTTGCGCACTTTTTGGGTGCAGTTTGAATATCTAGACCATGATGTTGATCACTCTGGTGAAACAATTCAAAACAAAGAGGGAAATAAGAACTAGCTAGTACTATAGGGAGCCATGTGGGTCTCTGCCTCTGGCTATAATGATGTCATCATGACTCATCACTTAACACACTTGGTAGACATGTTAGGGATCAGTCATGGCTGTTGTCTGAAAGTGAAAGGCTGATGTTTACTTTTTTCAAATGCTAGGAAACTGCATTTATGTTATTTACATAAATGCAGTTTCAGCATGAATGTAAACATCAGCGTTTACTTTACCTCGCTATGAAGCCAGAGTTTTGGAGTTTGCAGTTTAAAAAAAAACTGTTTGTTTAGGTACCCTTGAAGACTTGCTCTTTTTTTAAATTATTATTTCAACAACATCAAAGGCCATGGTCACAGGTTGGGTATGTCTGTGCAGGCAGGCAAACAATGAATCAAGCAATTTACACACATCCTTTCCCCAATTTTTTTATAACCCACAGAATTTCCTTTGTTCAGACTCGACATACGATTTCAGCTACCATCACACTCACTATAGGTGCTACAGACATCAATGCACATATGGAAGAAATACTATAGTCTTTAAAGCAAGTTTGGCACAGTAAACAGTACTGAATGGTCACTGATCTGTCTGTTGTTCAACAACAAGTGTTACAGGTTTTTTTAACATGTTCTGAATCAGAAAGCATCCATCACCCCTACTGATTGATATGCACATTTAGTGTGTCAGATCATATCTAAGGTCTCCCCCTAGTTCATGCATCAAACTAAACAATAACTTAAACATGAATTTAGTCTGTCTGAAAAAAAAACACAACACACAGCCAGTGTGGATACAGTCCTGAACCCTGCCCCTCCACCCAAATCCCCACTTTCCCTGATTCCTGCCTCAGGGCCTTTTTGGGGGAACATCATGCTATCTGCAGATATCATCAGCTTCCTACGATCTACCAGCTGGTTAAACTTAAAAACACATTTTAAATTGCAGGCACTGGCAGCCCAGACATTTTTGTTCTACTATTCCCAGTCTCAGCAGTGGGATGGCCCACAGACCTGCCCTGCCTGAGGCATTGACTCTGCTAAACACCTTGGCTTCTTGCATGGGTGGCTGCTTGCTTGCCTTTGTTCTGAAGTGTTTCAGGGCTGACCAAAGACTGCCATGCTGACCACAACAAAAAATAACTAGCATTTGTCAATGCCGAACGTTTGCTTGCTGGCATTGGCATTGGTAGTGTAGAAGTTACAGAGCTGCAGATATCATCAGCTTCCTACGATCTACCAGCTGGTTAAACTTAAAAACACATTTTAAATTGCAGGCACTGGCAGCCCAGACATTTTGTTCTACTATTCCCAGTCTCAGCAGTGGGATGGCCTCACAGACCTGCCCTGCCTGAGGCATTGACTCTACTAAACACCTTGGCTTCTTGCATGGGTGGCTGCTTGCTTGCCTTGTTCTGAAGTGTTTCAGGGCTGACCAAAGACTGCCATGCTGACCACAACAAAAATAACAGCATTTGTCAATGCCGAACGCTGCTTGCTGGCATTGGCATTGGTAGTGTAGAAGTTACAGAGCTGCGTAACAGGAATAGCAGTGAAGTATTGAACTGAAGCCAACCCCACCACCACCCTGCAGAGTGACAGGGCATTAGGTGTGTGTGCCTAGGTTGTCAGGCATAATGAGCAGCCATTTCCACCACACACCCTACCCTGCAGACACTGACAAGTGTCACGGTGTCTTTGGGATCTTGGTCTTTATGCGCACCCCATTCCATCAGGAAATATGGTGAGATGGGTGCTGTATAGGAGAATGGGGTGAACTTTGGGGCTAAGAGTCCAAGGCATACCTTGATGCCTCTCACTGGCTGCAGGGTGTGGAATGGTATGAGCATTGCAGGCAAGAATCCCAAGTCACATCCCTGATGCCTGTCATTCTCTACAGGGTTAGGGCGTTATGGTTGGAAACACGTAATACCCTCAGGCATTCGTTGGTATTTTCACTCCAAATTTTAACATGTTTTTTTGTGACCCCTCCTCATGAACAGTGGCAATATCAGTTTGTTAGCTGAAAGCTGCTTATGCACAGTGACTATGGCATTTAGCACCACAGGTGCAAAAACATTCCGAACAGGATATAAACAAGCATTTGTCAATGCCGAATGTTTGCTTGCTGGCATTGGCAGCGGTAATGTAGAAGTTACAGAGCTGCGTAATAGTAATGGCAGTGAAGTATTGAACTGAAGCCAACCCCACCACCACCCTGCAGAGAGTGACAGGTATTGGGTGTGCCTTTGGGTCGTCAGCCATAACGGCCACGCCATTTCAGTACACCCCACCCTGCAGACACTGGCAAGTGTCACGGTGTTCCTTGGGATCTTTGGTCCTTATGTGCACCCCATTCCATTAGCAAATACAGTGGGATGGGTGTGATATAGGAGAATGGGGTGAACTTTGGAGCCAAAGAGTCCAAGGCATACCTCAATGCTTCTCACTGGCTGCAGGGGTGTGGAATGGTATAAGCATTACAGGTAAGAATCCCAAGTCACACTCCTGATGCCTGTCATTCTCTACAGGGTTGGGCGTTATGGTTGGAAACCCTAATACCTCAGGCATTCATTGGTATTTTCACCCAAATGTTCAACATGTTTTTTTGTGACCCCACCTCATGAACAGGAGGAATATCAGTTTGTTAGCCGAAAGCTGCTTATGCACAACGACTACGGCATTTAGCACCACAGGTGCAAAAACATTCCGAACAGGATGTAAAAAATGACAGCTGTACTGTTCATAGGGAGGTGTAAAAAATGGCAATGTTGTAAATCTGCATAAAAATATTTAAAAAAATGGTGAAGTCATGAGCGTACATAGAAACTGTGCAACGCACACCCATAATATAATTAGGTTGGGGATTTTTTTTTACAGCAGATTGTCAACTCAGGCATTTTGGTGCCTCCGATCATGAACAGTGTCACTGTGATTTTCTTTATCTGTCCCGAACAATAATTTCCCACAGCGACCACACATCTCTGCGCTGAAAGTGTGAAAACACACTTCGGCCGTGTTGTGAAAAATGACAGCTGTATTGTAAATAAGGCAATGTGGAAAATGCCACTGGTGAAAATCTGGACTTAAAATATTACAAAGTCATGAACTTATGAGGGTGCGTGGAAACTGCGCAATGCTCACTCATAACACAGTCATTTTATGGACTTTTGTCACCAAATTTTCAACATAGCCATTTTAAGGCCTCTGCTCATGAACAGTGTAACTGTGATTTTCTTAATCTGTCTCAAACATTGCTTTCACACACCAACAGCACCATTGTGCACTACATGTGCGAAAACACATTTTGGGCAGCATATGAAAAATTGCAGCTGTACTGCTCATAAGGAAGTGTAATAAAATGGCAATGTTGAAAATCTGGAGTGAAAATATTAAATTTGCAAACTTATGAGCATGCATAGGAACTGCGTCAACGCACGCTCGTAAAACAGTCATTTTTAGGAATGTTTTCACCAAATTTTCAACATAGCCATTTTAAGACCTCCTCTGCTCATGAACAGTGTCACTGTGATTTTCTTAATGTGTCCCATACATTGATTTCGCACATCGACAGCGCCATTGTGAGCTACATGGGCGGAAACACATTTTGGGCAAGATGTGAAAATGACAGCTGTACTGCTCATAAAGAGGTGTGGTAAAATGGCAATGTTGACAATCTGGAGTGTAAATATTGAAAATTTGCGAACTTACGAAGCTGCATAGGAACTGCATAATGCACGCCAGAAACAATTCGTTTTTGAATTTTCCACCAAATTTTCAAAATAGTCTTTTGAGAGCCCACCTTATGAACACTGGCAGTGCTATTTATTAATCGGTCCGAAGGTGATTTAGCGCAGTGACTGTGAAATCACCTTCGGGCCCGAATAATGCCATGACAGTGACATCATTCATAAGAAGGGGTCCCAAAACCCCATGTTGAAAATTTGGTGCAAAATTCCCAAAATGCCTGAGATATGCAACAAAGTTGAAAACCCCTAGCTAGCCATTATACAGCTTACCGGCATTTCCTCAGTTCAAGGGTCGGCTTTGAAGAGTGCAGACGTGTTCCCAGTCCACTGAAGATTGTCGACCGAGGTCCAGAGGTAAGTATGGGGTGAGGGGGTGTGGGAGGCAGGTGGGTGCGGGTTGTGGGAGGAGGGCCAGGGAGACTACGTGGGACCATTTATTCTTTACAGGTGTTCTTTTTGTTTCCAATGACGATGCAGGACGTTTGCCATGCTGGGGTGGGCTCCCAGCATGGCACAAAGACGGTTGGGGGGGCATTCAGCCGATGGGGGATTGGGCACTCCCGTCGACCAAAGCATTGATTGCCATGCTGGGGTGGGCTCCCAGCGTGGAACCCAGTACTTGGGGGGGGTGAGGACAGTGCAGCTGACAGGGGATTGGGCACCCCCCCGGCTATATCATGAGTTGCCACCCAGCATGGCATTTGAAAGGCTTTGGGGGGGCGGGGGGAGCGCAGCACAGCCAACGGGGATTGGGCACCCTTCCGGCTGTACAGTGTGCATGCGCAGGGGGGCGCACGCTTCGCGCAAGCGTGTGTATGGGGAGGGAGCTGCGCATGAGCAAGCGATATCTTATCGCTGCTCACTGAAGCATAGCTCCCCCTTTGAACTGTATACCACTGCATTTTGGAGCATGTCATAGACAGCTCCAGCATGCATTGGCTTACAGGGGCCACGCCTGCCAACACACTGATTGAATTGGAAGAGCGGGTGACACACCTCCGAAATCTCGGATGATGGCACTATGTTTCTTGCACATGCCTGCAAGCAAACATAACAAACATGATAAATGTATCTTAATTTTTGAAGACCGTTTTTTTCTTTTTTGTGCGTGCATATGTGATGTATGAATGAGGGATCCACCACTGTAGATCAAGGAGGATGTGAATGGTGCAGGTACATGGGGGTGAACAAAGTGGTAGACAGTAAGCCCTACCAGAGATTCAGGCTGATGTAGCACAGCGATACATGGGGGTGAACAAAGTCTTGACAGTAAGCCCACCAGAGCTTCAGGCTGATGTAGCACAGCTGGACTAAGGCAAGGAGGATGTGAAATGGTACAGGTACATGGGGGTGAACAAAGTGGTAGACAGTAAGCTCTACCTGAGCTTCAGGCTGATGTTGCACAGCTGGACTAAGGCAGAAGCACCCACTGCATGTTCTGGTAGTCCCCATTTATATGTCCATTAATGTTCTTACAGCGCTTGATTGCCTAACTGAGCCAAGATGTAAAACAGACGCTAAAATGTCAGGTTTATTTCAGGTGACCATGTTCTTATAGTCCCCATTTATATGTCCTTTATGTTCTTACAGCGTTGATTGCCTAACTGAGCCAAGATGTAAAACAGACACTAAAATGTCAGGTTTATTTCAGGTGACCAGGATCGTAGTGGGGAGAGGGGGCAAGTGAAACAATGTCCTGAGAATGTGCTTAAACTTATTAACTGTTGCTGTGCCAAGGGGTGATACACCGGTCCAGAATCCCTATACGTTTAAATTATGTTTACAGCCTAAAGGTGCTTAGGTGTATTGGCATTTACATTACTCAGCGGCAAATCTTTTTCATACTTTTGTGATCATCGTTAGATATAACCACTAACTGATGAGACACTTGAGTCAGGAAACTGTGCTACTAGCAAAGTTGCATTTGCAAAGCCCTGAATATTTATCTGTTGATAATGAAATGAAAACTGTCATTGATAACATTCAGCCACTGTCCATTGCACAGAATAGACATCTCACTGATAGATCTGGAGCAAAGGGACATGCACTTGCCAATAACACCACTACAACTCCAGACACGGAAGAAAGAAGTTCATGCACTTTCATCGCTGTTAACTCTTTCAGCATTTTAAACAGTTACTTAGCATCTGCACTAAGATGTTACACGTCATGAACTGAATTGTGACACCAGAATCCCTGCGATCAACATTTGTCAGCAAAAAGTGAATTGAAAAATCAATAGATGTATAAAATTGTAAGTGACATGAGTCCATAGCAAACATATCTGCACGTAATACTTGGCTTAAAATTTGAGCACCACCATATTCCGCACCACAGCGTCAAACAGGGATGCCATTTATAATTCAGCTAATGTCAAGCAGTTTTCGAGCCATAAAAAGTATTACTGTATCAGTATGGTGGCAGCAACAGGATCAGGAAATTATGAAATAAAATGCAACAGCACCTCCGTTGGCCATATGTTGTGCGGGTGGAGGGAGTGCTTGAGCACCCAGGGGTGGCTGTTAGGCGGCTTCAGATTCACCGGAGAAAAGGGTGGATTCGATTGTGAGCTACGGTTTAATTTGTGTTTTCTTTTTCTATACCTAGATTTTGCTATTTTGTTAGGGCACATGTCCAACCCTAAGATGTTTAGGGTCACAAGGTGATGTGACTTCATTGAGCATCTGATTTGAGAAAAAGCTGTGTGATTCTATCTAAATGCCAGCTCACTTGTAATCAGAGAAAAAATTTTAAGCTGCATTACCAGACTAAGTGTGCAGTTTAGTGAATTACCACACAGGGTGTGTATGACAGCACTAAAAGGCGTTAAAGTGCTTCAGTCATGAAAACCTCCCCCACTGGCTGCTGCTGAAATGCATAGCAGTATGTTCTCCTTTGTGCATTCTGGTTGTTCTTTGCTTCAGCTGCAGGTAGTACAGTATGCTCAAGTTCATTTGCATAGGTTTTAGCAGCGAGGAGTTCATATTGATAGAATCTAGTAAGAGAAAATTCTTGGAATTATACATACAAAGAAGTCTGAATTTTCACATCAAATGCTGAGGTATTTTTATGGAGGATTAGAACCCATGGAGTCCAGTGAAGGTGTGCTTTGGAGAGCTGGCGTGTGTAAGGACTGTTAGGCACCCACACATTTTGGTGGTCCTGCTTTGGCAGGAACAGTTTATTAAAGTAATGATGTGGTTTGTCTCTAAGCTAGACAAGACTGCACCATCCTATCAGGCAACCGACACAGTTGATCTGTGCTGGTGTGTAGAGCTGCTCACTGAAGCGTAGCTCCCTCTTCCAACTGTATGCCACTGCATTTTCAACTGCTGTCGAGACAGCTTCAGCAGTGATTGGAGAACTGTGACCACGCCTGCAAACACACTGACTGAACTGGAAGATGCTGACACCTCTGAAAAACTCAGATGATGGCACTATGTTTCTTGCACATGCGTAAACCCCCACTGGCATTATCTTGAAGTTAAAGGGTAATAGGAGGGTAGAAAGAGAGTTGCACTGTACCGCTGCTCAGTAACTTCATCTGAAAAGATGCCTGGCTCATGCTTTGTTACCCTAGAAGTCATTGGCCTTCCAAACCTCCTGCTGCAAACCCGAGGACTGCATTCAGCCGTGAGACTTTGCCACCATCGCAAGATTGTGCCTGGGTACATCAGCATCACTGTAAAAATGAAAGATGAAGTAGGCCCACTACAGAGACTCGGAACCTTCCTCCAGCTTCTGCCTTCAGCAACTGTAGTAAGAAGTAAAAACTTACAGTATAGTAAACCAAAAGGGCTCATTGAACTGTTCTGACCATACAGAGATTAAAATTGTGAAATAACTTTTCTATATTAACAGCATGAAGGATGTTATGACGGACAAGTTAACGTCAAAGAAAAAAGCATGGTAACATATTGAAATTCCTCTGAGTAGCTCAAGCTAAGAAGTCCCTTTTTACAGATGTATGGACTTTCTGAGTTCTGAAATTATCAAAACAGAATAATTAACATATGTGTTATGTACTAGATGGAATACGGCTGTAATACTTTGCAGAAACCAATAATAAAGCTGTCTAACAAAAAAAAGTCTAGGTGTAAACCCCACCTCCCAGGGCTTGCTTAATTACTCCCAGGTCTTCTTTGTCCTCCTGTTTACTCCCGTTTGCCTCTAGCATCCCACTTTCATGCTGCCAGTCCAAATCCTTCTAGTGCTCCCCTAGTTTCCCATACAGCCCTTGTGTTTATTTTAGCCCTGTTTGGGCTCAAACCATAACCACGAGGTCTCTGACATGTTTCCCAAGAACTGACAACCATGCATGCGCAGTACTGCATTGATGTACTGAACTCGGTCTAGCGGTCATTCGGGGAGTCTTTCAGTGATCCTGGCACCCTGGTCAGCTAAACAGGTTGACCCTGGCAATGCAGCACAGAAACCGCTTAGAAACCTTTAAATAAAGTCTTAGCAAGGGCATTTATGGAAGGCTAATATATATTCATGAATCTAATTAACATTCATGAGCTGCTGCCTGCCGCCTAGGGGGACAGCATTTTGGTGGCAGCAACAGCAAAAGTGTTTAAAGAAATTACATAAATGTAAGCTCATTTTAAAGGGAACTATTGAGGCTATATGTTTGTGGGAAATATAAATAAATAACTTTATTCTTAGCTGCACCAGAACTCAGAACTTGAGAGAGTGCATAAACTGTACAGTATCTTTAACAGCAGCCACCATCTTGTCAGTAGATTAGCTAATCAAAAGACTGGATTTCAGCCAGGGACTCATGGGACAGTAAAAAAAAAAAAGAAGCCTGGTAGGAAATAAACAGGGACAACATTTGGGTGCCCAAAATCCAGCCAATAAAAATATTAGAACTGTTTTGGGCAGCTTGCAGCTATTATCGGTGCATTGTTAAAGATTATACAAAAGTAATTCACCCACTACTAAATCTGACCCAAGGATATCTACCTACCAATCAAAAGTACAAAAGCAGTACAGTAAAAGAAAGTGATAAAGTCTACTTCAAGCCTAATGAACCATTCAGAGCCAGGTAGACCCCTGATTTCCACACAGCAATCTACGTCATTTACCAGCTTACACATGCTCCAATACTTGCCTATGCAGATGCAATGAAACTGTATGTACTATACACAGATGTCAACCTGAGTGGGTTTGGAGCCATGCTTTATTAGGACTATAAGGAAGGATTATGCCCAGTGGCATTTGCCAAGAAGTTTGGGTCCATCTGAGAAAAACTATCCTGTACATAAACTTGAATTTCTTGCCTCGAAATGGGCAATAGTAGATCAGTTTCATGCACATTTATATGGTGCTAAAATACTGGTAAAAACAGACAATAATCATCTCATGTATGTCCAAACCTCAGCCAAGTTAGATGCCACCAGACACAGGTGGTTGTCAGCTCTCTCAACATATGATTATTCGGTGGCGTGGTGTCCAGGGCTCAATCATATTGACACAAGTGCTCTGTCTAGAAGGCCTGCTTCCAGTCCTAAGTGGGTGAGAATGTCAGAACAATCTGTAAGAGCCCTGTGCCAAAAATTTGACCGGGATGAACATCCATCTGCTGCCACTGTGAACTGCCTAGTTGATTGCATGGGGCTTCCAGATACCTGTGTGCCTGTAGCCTACTGCAGCTTTGTGGCATACCTCTCAAGTGTTACACATTACAAGGTACGTCGCTCATTTTATCTCTCAGAAATCCTCTGTTCCACTTGTAGAAGGTGACATTTCACATTGACCACCAGGCCTTTTAAGCAGAACTCTATAATCACGTAAGATGCTACATTATCAGTAGCCATTATAAATATTAGTACATTTATTTCCACAGTATTCTGAGCCTGCAATGTCATGTTTGATGATGTGTGACACATTTTGTCCAGCTGTCACACATCTCATCACACATTTGGGAGATGAAAGGTTGAGAAGTATGCTTTGTGGCTTTGGATCTGAGTACTCTACCTCAGCTCACTCCAGCAGACATTCAAGGGAACAGCATCACGATCCTATGATCAAGCCCATGCTAAATTCCATAAACAAGGGACAAGATGTTTCTAAGCTACAGTCCAATGATCAGAGAACTGCTTTACTGTTCAGAGTGGGGCCTAGACTAAAACTGCGAGATAAACTACTCTACAGAGAGGTCACAGATGAACAAGGCGAAGTTATTAAAAAGCAGTTAGTGCTGCCATCCAACTTTAAACGTATGATCCTACGAGCACTCCGTGACCACAAGGGACATTTGGACAGCGAGAGGACAGCCAACTTAGCTACAGTCCATTTCTACTGGCCCAAAATGAATGCAGATGTGGAACAGTGTATCAAAACATCCAACAGATGCCTCCAAAGAAAGGCCCAACCACAGACAGCAGCACCTTTGCTTAACATCGCCATTAGTGCACCAATGGAGCTTGTAAGTACTGACTTTTTAAGTTTAGAGTGCGATGCAAAAAACACTGGCAATGAATTTGTTGTAACAGACCACTTCATTCATTATGCACAAGCCTATCTGGCAAAGGACTAGAAAGCCACCACCATAGCCAAGGTGCTAATTGAAAAGTTTTTCATCCATTATGGTGCTCCACAGTGGATCGATTCTGACCAAAGAAAGGACTTTGAAAGCTGTTTAATCAAAGAAATGCTATTATGCTGGGTGTGAGAAAGTCAAGAACCATTCCTATCACCCACAAGGGATCTGCAGCCTGAAAGATTTAATAGAACATTGCTGGACATTCTGGGTACACTTCACCCAAAGGACAACCCAAGATGGAGTCAGCAGATAGGTACCTTAGTGCACACTTATAATTGCACTCCATATAAATTTATGTTTTATTTATTTATTGACATGTTTCACCAGGAAGGCAAAATGAACAACAAGTTGTCATCTCCGGTGCAACCAGGGGTGGGTACAATTGATGAAGAATTATTTCACAGGTATGGTTTATTTAACTGTATGTTGTGTCACAAATGTGACTGTATGTTTATTTATGATATTTTTAAACCATATGTCTTGTTACACATGTAATTAAATGCTTAAATAATAGTAGTAAGAGTATGAGAATACTCACATACAAGTCATTTTTACAAAAACCATACTGACAAGGCATTTAGATTTTGGCATAATGCATTGGTAACAGGGTGTCTTGGGGAAGGGGGAACACAGTATGTTCACTGAGTGCTGGTAGTTTTCCCTTGTAAAACTGATGTGACTGCACTTTACTGCACTGCACAGTGTGAGTCACTCATCTGTCCTATAGTGATGTCAGCGGTACAGCCCTGGGTCCACAGCAACACCAGCCTTGCTATAGAAGCTCTGGTACACCCTGCAGTTTTTAGCAGCTCAGAATGCAAAACGTAACTGCAGAGGACAGTAATGAAATACAATTTCTGAATCAATGCAAGAAGGGGTAATTTATGCATGAAAGTCAAAAGGACTGGGAAAGGTGCTCTTTAACATTTAACATATCCGAGAAATTGACCTTTCAATTACATTTGTAACAAGACGTACAGTTCAAAAAAATATCACAAATAATCATACAATCGCATTTGTGACATAATATACAGTTAAGTATATCATTCCTGTGGCATATACATTTAATTACAAGTAGCATATCTGAGGAACATAGTACAGAAATTTAATGTAACCTTGGAGCCAACACCTTGCAGGAATGAATCACGGTGAAGAGGCAGAATATTTAGCAATTATTGAATGAATGAGATGCAGTGGGAGGACATCAAGGAGGGTAGAGGGGTAGACAGGGGAAACCAGCTGGGAGAAGGAGAGGATAAAGATGGGGAGAACATTACCAGTGCAAAGTGAGCAAAAAAAAATCAGTTGTGAGGGGCAAGTAAACACAGGACTAGTGCAATCTGGGAGCACCTCAGACAGAACAAAAAGTGCAAATCATTAGTTCAATTGAACTAATTCCTTTGATTAAGTGCAGGGGGTAGAGAGGAGGGCAGAAGAGAGGTGGAGGTAAGGGATAGGGAAGGGAAAGACGAGTCATACCTGGAACTGGCCCCTTCAGAGTGCGGAGATCGTTGCCAGTGGTGGAATGAGGTAAGGACTTAGAATAAGGGGCAGGAGTAGGCAAGGACAAGGTGGGTAGAGCTAGTAGAGGGGATGGTAAAGGAAAGGAGGAGGAGGGGTAGGAGAAACTTGCCTAAGACTAGGCCTCTTCAGGATGTTGAGAACCCTGCCGGAGAGCAGAGTGAGGTGAGGACGAGTTAGGTAGAGAGGATGGAGGGGAAAGGGAAGGGAAGGAAGAGTCATTTACCAGTGCTGGACCCCTCCAGGATGCTGAAAATCCTGCCAGGGGGCCAGAACTAGGTAAGCACAAGTTGGGAAGAGAGAAAAGAAAGGATGAAGGGAAAGTCAGGAAGAGGAAGGAAAGAAGAAGCTTGCCTAAGACTAGGCCACTCCAGGATGCTGGAACCCTGCCAGAGCGCAGATGAGGACTAGTTGGGTAGAAAGGCTAAAGGTGAAGGGGGAGTGAAGGAAGAGTAATTTCCCAGTGCTGGACCCCTCCAGAATGCAGAGAACCCTGCCAGAGGATAGAATTAGGTGAGGACAAGTTGGGCCGAGGGAATAGGGAGGATAGAAGAGGAAAAGAAAAAAGAATGAGGGAGGGAATAAGTTTACCTGAGAGTAGACATTGTCAGGGTGCTAAGAATCCCGACAGAGAGCAGATTTAGGTGAGGACAAGTTGGGTAGAAAGGAGAGAGGGGAGAGGAGGGGAAGGAGGAGGCTTGCCCAGTGCTAGACCCCTCCAGGATGCTGAGAACCCTGCCAGAGGTCAAAACTAAGCAGGGCAAGTTGATAATGAAAAAAGGCTAGGGGTAGGAGTGAGGGGTAAGCGATGAGAGGAGGAGAACGTAGAGAAGCAGGCTCGGGGCAAGGTTTAATAGGGATGTGAGGCATGGAGAGGGGCAGAGGTATAGGAGACTGGCAAAGGAGGGTTAAAGCAGGAGCAGTTAGATGAGAGAAAGTTGTGCAAGGCAGAGGCAAGGGAGGAGGAGAAGGAGGAGTGCCAGATTTGGGGAGAGTTCCAGATTTGCAGGAAACGATGGGTAAAGCCTGAGTGACTAATGAAAGTGAAATTTACAAATAAATTAACTGCACTCAGAAAGTCAATAGTATACATAAACACAAAGCTGATGCTAAATTTCATTTTAATTTGAGCATAAATTGCTTGAAATATTAATAAGAGTACTGGACATATACACAGGCAAAACTACCCCAGCTTCACCTTCTCAATAAGGCTTCATGAGGGGGCAATGTTACAGAGACATTAACACATTTAAATAGTCCTTTCTGATGACATCACTTACGTCCATCAGTATTTTCTAGTTAATTAATTCACAATGTGAGCATCAATGTTATGTCTACAAGTTTTAGGTTACAAAGATTAAAAGAAAACCTACTTATATAATAAATGCATTAACTATATTTTTCTAAATCCATTTCACATAAACATTTATTTTGTTGTTATTTATAACCATTCTGTAACACTAATTCATTCACTGTGTCATTATGGCTGCAAAACATATTACCATTTAATTTCTATTCTGTCATTATTGCCAGTCAGGCTGAAAATTCATTAAGTAAAAATACATTCTCAAGAAAACTTAAAAATAATGACAGTTTTTCATTTTAACCAAACTTAAACAGAAAAATATTCTAATAATTAAACGTTATCTCCATTAAATATATGCATAGTAATAAAGTGTCCAGGTTCTAGAAGCAACAGCAACCACAAAAAGATGTTTTATTATTTATTATTGTTATATTCATTTAATAGGATAATCCTAGACAATTGCTACGTTTGTAGTATTATACAGAACCTTTGACTACTAAGCTACAAGTGGCAGTAAATTACTGAAATGGTTTAATGCACATGTTGACTAAACAAAAATAGGGATGGAAAAGGTCATGAGGAAATTATACATACAGGAGTCTATCTCAGATGTGGCTTTAAGTTCCACATTTCGTTTAAACCATAACATTGCCCCTCATGGAGCCTTATTGACAGGATGAAGCACTGGGTAGTTTTTGCCTGTGTACATGTCCTGTCCAGTACTGTTAGTACTCTTATTAAGATTTCAAGCAACTTGTGCTCAAATTAAAACTAAATTTAACATCAGCTTTGTGTTCATGTATACTATTGACTCTCTGGAGTGCAGTTAATTTATTTGTCTGTAAGTTCAGGACTAGCATCCTCTAACTGCACCCACCAACAAGCAACAGGCGCATGGGCTCATTTTGGAATTTCTGACCAATGAAAGTGGTGTGACGGTGTGAGTGTCAGAGGATCTGAGGGAGGAAGGGGAAGGGGAAGAGAGTGCACATGAGAGGTAAGAGGAAGTTCTCCTAACCAAAATTTAGAAGAGAGTTTGGCACAATGAGTGAGGTACCTTTTCAAGTGGGGAAGGGACAGGGCATGGTAGAGGTCACAGTGATGAGTGCGTTGGAGCATCAAAGGCAAATCAACAGAAGGAGTTAAAGAGAGTGTCCAATCTAGTTAGTGAGGATTTGGGAGCAACACCATAGATTACATCACAGAAGTCAAAATGGGGAGGATCACGTATGCAGAGGAGGGATGCAACTATGGTTCCTGAATAAGGTACCAAGCTTGGGGTGCAGTTTTTTCAGGATGGTGTCAATGTGGTCAGAGATGTTGAGGTGTTGGTCCAACCAAACCCCAAGGTATCTGAATGAGAAGGTGTCCTCTAGGATTGTTCCATCAAGGGTATGGAAAGACAGCAAAGGGTGGAGCCTAGTGAGTCTCTGCCTAGTGCCAAAGGTCATGAAGACAGTCTTTTTGGTATTTTGGAATAGTTGATGTGAGGCAAACCATAGCAGAACCTGGTGCAAGTCATGCTGAAGGGTGGTTGCTACATTGGTGGGGCATTTTCCAGAGGAGAACAGGATGGCGTCAGCTGGTACACATAGGGATAGAGGAGGAGGTGGAGCATACTGAGGGCAAGTCCCATATTAACAGAGCACGCAAACCTGACCTCTGGTAAACTTTCGCAACTTACAACACACCTCAGGGCCATGGACTGGTCCTTCATTACTAAATCCTCAGATCCTATAGAGCCTTAACCTCTTCATCCTGTCTTTCAACAATATATGTACAATTTTCCCCATTCACTAAAAGAATGGTTAAAGGCAAACATGTGCCTTGGTTTTCTGATCACCTCAAGACCTTGTTGCAGATTAGAGATTCATTGTGGCAACTCTCAATGAGTCTGGACTCCCACTTGATAGACATAAGTATAAAGAGGCTCAGATCAAGTGCACTTGGGCCATTCATAGAAGCCAAAGCAGAGTACTATAAATCCTCCTTAACCTTCTCTTGGGGATCAGGATACAAGTTCTGGAACAATATTGAAGGAATATGTGGTAAGGACCTAACCTGGTTCCTACTCAGGTCATGGTTGATGGGTCCTTGACCACAGACCCCACCTGGATCACCACAGTCTTCAATAATGCCTTCACTAACCTCAGCCATGTTCTCCCTCCAAATTTCTATGATCTGCTGGCATGTAGCACACCTACTCCCCTCCCCGAAGCTCCCCCCTTTCATCTGCATTGTATCACTCCTAAGTCTGCAGAACCATACCTTAAAACAGCTGTTAGCCACTCCTCCTCCTTCAGCTCCAACTCCCTTGATTTGAAACTTCTTCGGCTCACAATTAACGAGGTACTCTACCCCCCTCACCCACATTTTAAACTGCTTCCTGTGTCTAGGTAAATTCCCCTCCAAGTGGAAATCTGCCTCAATCACACCCATATTTAAATATGGGAACCACTCCAAAGAAAATAATTACCTCCACCTTCTCCATACTTTCACCCCCTCTCCAAGGCCTTAGAGAGGATTGTTTCTGATCAGCTCACTGAGCACCTCAATGAATGCAATCTTCTCTGCAAACAGCAACATGGTTTCCGCAAATGACACAGCACTACTGCTGCCCTTCTTGAACTTACCACACACATACACTCAGCGCTGGACAAAGGTCACATCATGGGTGCGATCTTCATAGACCCCACAAAGACATTCGACACCATCAACCACTCTCTTCTTCTAGCCACTTTGACCAACCAGGGACTCTCTTGGGATGCCTTGGGATGGTTCTCTGACTACCTCTCGAACCGGACTCAACAGGTCAAAATTGGTAATGCACTATCCAACAAATCTTCTGTCCTCTCTGTTGTCCCTCAGGGGTCCATATTGGGACTTCTAATTTTCAGCCTCTTCCTTAGTTCCCTCTCTGAGTCCTGCCCCAGCAACCTATTACTGTATGCGGACAATGCTGTCATCTTCTCCTCCAGCTCTGACCCCCTTCAATTTCACCGCTCCCTCCAGTCTTCCTTCAGCAGTGCCGAAAGCTGGTTCACTGCACAATGCCTTATTCTTAACTATGAAAAAAACAAAGTTATGCTATTCACACACCAGCAGAATACCAAGACTGTGCTTTGACCTCAGGTACTAACATCAAATCAGTCTTCCCTGAAGCAAGTGGATTCCTTTAAATACCTGGGCATCACTTTGGACACAGGGCTTAACTATCATGAGCATATTCACCACCTATCTAAGGCTCTCAATGTTAGGCTTGGGCTTTTGCACCGCTTCAAACACTGCCTTACCCCTGGTGTCCTCAGGCTCGCTGTCTCCTCATCGGTCTTCTCTCTGTTTGATTATGGCTTACTGATATATGGGGCGGCAGGCCCCTTAGCCCTAGTTAGACTTCGTCTCACCCTAAACAAAGTGTGTCGTCTCGTATTGGGTTGTGATCATCTTACCCATATCTGTTCACTTTATAATGCTACCAACTGGCTTAATCTCAAGAACAGAATCAGATTCCACACCTGACTGCTGGCAAAAAAAATCACCCTAGGCCTCTCCTCCGATGGGCTCACCCCCTTAATCCACCTAGACATTAAGGCTAAGTACACCCATAGCTTAGACAACCATCTCTTCTCGATTCCTTCTTGCCGTACCTCTCAGTTCCAAAGGTCCTTCAGCTACAGGGCCCCCTTGTGGATGAACATCCTACCCACCTCCCTGGTAAATGAACAAAGACTTGGACAATTTAAAACGCACCTTAGGGTCCATCTCCTGTCTTCAAGTGCCTGTGATTGCAACTGAACTCTGCCCTCTCCCTTCTCCTTATCCACTGACAATGGCCACTGGCCTGCCTCTTCCTTCTTAGTGCCCAATCTGAGTCTCCATGGCATTGTTATATACCTACGTTTGATATGTACTCTGTAAAAAACTGTATTGAGCAACTCTAGTACCTGAACATTAGCCTTGGCTGTTCTCTGTAATAATCTGATCTGTATTCTCTGAAACAATCATTGTAATGTTTGTCTGTATCTAACCTATGTGGTGTGGAACCTTTGTAAATGAGTCTATGACTCAAAGGTATTTTTCCGAATCTGAAATAGATAAAAATAAAAAAATAAATCATTTAGAAAGATGGAGAAGAGAATGGGTACAAGCACCGAGCCCGGTGGGACTCCTGTGGAAATAGGGAGTAGGGGGAGAGATTGTATCCCTGCATCTTGACTGATTGTATTCTGCCTGAGAGGTAAGCTCTAAACCAGTTTGGGGCAGAAGTAGACAACCTGGCAGCCATAAGGGAGTCAAGAAGTAGGGCATGGGAGACTATGTCGAAAGCCTTGGCAAGGTCGACAAAGATGGCAGAGGTAATGAGGCCAATATCCATCCCGGTGAGGATTGAGTCAGTGAGCCTGAGTAGGGAGGTGGTAGTGGAGTGGTTCTTCTAAAAACCAGATTGGAATGGGGTGAAAAACTCATTGAGGAAGGCGGTTAATTGAGAGAGGACCAGGTGTTCTTGGAGTTTAGCAAGGGCAGGGAGGAGGGAAATTGGGTGAAAATTTGTAGGGTAGGAGGGGGGAGAGGGAGGACCACCAGGACAGATGAGGATGAGAAGGAAAGATTTAGGATTAAGGAGAGAGGGTTAGCTATAGCAGAAGCTGAAAGGTAGAGGAGTTTAGGGTCATGGTCATCCAGTGATGAGCCTTTGGAAGGATTAAGAGAGAGAAGGACCGTTAGTGTTTCTTCTGGGGAGACAGCAGACAAGGAGAAGGAAGGGTGGGCATGGAGGGGTTGAGTGCTGGGTGTGGGAGGATGAGGAGGGGGGAGGTCAGAGGGAAGGAACTTTAGAAGTGCTGTGGCACAGGAGGTATAATAGGAGTTAAACACCTGAACCACTGCGCATGGTTCGGAGACCAATGAGTTGTTTATTTTAAGCACAGGGGAGGCAGATGTGAAGGGGAGGAGAATAGGGTGTGGACAACTTTCCAGAATTTAGAGGGGGAATTGATGTTTATGAGAAAAGATTATTTAAAGAATTCCAACTTGGCAAGTCTGGTAGCTTTTATGCAGGAATTTCTTAACATGCGATACCTGGCATAGTCTAGGGGAAGCTGGAAGGCCTTATGTTTCCTCCAAGCTTTGTCTCGCTCCCTGAAACAGGATAGTAGCTCAGGGGAGACCCAGGGATGATGGCTGCTGTTGTATTTGGTGGCCAAAAATAAGTACCTTAAACACTTCAGAGTCTTGATAGTAAGAAAAACATGCACCACAGAAATTTAGGCCTTCTCTGTTTACTTCTATAACCCGCAGGTGGCGCTATCCCAAGGACTACTACCCCTGCCTGCTTGACTACTGACAGGTTGTGGGGCCTAAGTTCTAAGGCGAGTGCCTCCATCCAAAGGTCAGGGTTTGTAATGGTTAGTCTAGTTTGGTCACAGCCCTCTGGGACACTGAGACCCCTTCTAATCCCTCTAATGGCCCACACGATGCACAGGAGTTATAGTACCAACCAATACCCCACATGTACACACTGTTCATTCATAAGGTACCACTTACCCTTGAGACTGATTCGCAGGTTCGTCTCTGAGGATCCCCTGAAAAATAAGGTTAAGCAGCATACACAAACCAATACAGTGCTTGGCATAAAGGTAACGACACTTCAGACAGTTTAAAGTTTAACAACAACAACAAATCTGATTTATTTATGTAACAGTAACATGGGAGGGGGAAATCAGGTTAATTAGTGGCATTAAATCACAGTACTGTGCACACATACAGGGTCTGAAAAGTCACACTCTGGGTACCCAGGTTGGGGGGGCTAGCCAGGTCCATTGCCCGGGGTTGGCCGGCAGGTGCAGATGGATAGGGCCCTGTAGAAGAAAATATATGCACAACACCCAATTGTATCCGGAGCCTGATGGCTCAGTCCATGAAGCAATAAACCACAAGAGTTAGATGACACACTTGTGATTGAAAACAAGCTGGCGGGGAGTACCCTGATTTGTACTCATAATACCCAAGCTGAGAACCGGATGGTGGATGTTCTTCTGGATTGTTAGAAACAGCAGGGCATGGAGACAAGGTCCTGTGACTGGACTCCACTGCAGTTTATAGCAAACGGATTTAGTTTGAGACAAGCTGGGCTTTGCTTCCAGCTTCAACACACAGCACACAGCACAGGGATTGGAAATAGCACTTCCACAAGCACTACGTAAATATTTTACTATGTAAAAGGAAAGTACTATACCAGGCAGGCTGCTCCTCGATCCCGATCACAGTTACTGCAAAATACCCGGGAGCACACACAGCAGCTTCAGTTCCTGACAGACCGAGCACGATTCAGCAATTTCTCCAGTCTTCTACAGGGTGAGCCTGGTTTCCACACTTCTAGTGCTTCTTTCTCCTCACAACTCGGATTCAGTCCAAACTGGCACTCACAAAGGCTGCAGACCGAAACTCAGGGCCTCACACGCGCTTCCCACGCAAAACTATACACCACAGAAGCACCAGCTCTTTCTCTCTTCACTGTCACAACTGATCTAATCTTTCCAGTCACAGAGCAGGGCATTTCCTTTAGCTCCACACTATTCTGTTGGTTGGTTCTGCTGTCACTCACAATATGACTCCCTCTGTTGGTAGAAAAAGGCGCCAAGGTTAAAACTACATTTCCCAGAGTCACTGCCCATACAATCCCCTTGTGGCTGGCTCAAAATTAAGAGTCCAAGTTCTGATTCGTCCACAGGCTCCATTTTAGGGAACCCTTAACCCAATTGGCCCAGCACAGCAGTTTAGGTCCAAAATGGAGAGGTAACACACACAGAGTCCCAGCTGCAATAAAGGCAGGTTAGACAAACTACAATTTTTCTAATGCTTTAAATGATTACAGGCAAACAGTTACAGCTTTCAGATGGGCTCCCTTTGCACCTTCAGCAACCACAAAATGGAGCGATTACTCTGCAGCTCGGGCAGGATTCGAGCATTAAATACACAGTCCCCCCATACAAATTAATCAAGTCTGCAAGCAGACAGCTCTTAAAGAGACAGTATGTGGAGGCTCAAATAGCACTCACTTGGAACCACATTTAAACAGCTCAGACGTCGAACACCTTCTGGACTTGGAGCATTCAGGCAAGCTTCTGGAAGACTTTTGGTAACCCCCATTTGCAGGGGGGGGTTACACCTCGATACAGCTCAGACATAAGGGGACAACTTATCTCAACACACACAGGAAGAGTTACAGTAAATGCATTCCCTAAAGCTGTACTGTCTAGCATTTCTTAAAGCTGCACTACACATAACAATCCCTCCTGACTTAGCGAGAAAGTACGTAAGTCAATAATTCAGCAGTAATATGAAACTATTAAAGTTATTACTGCAATGTCCCTTTAGTTAGTCCATGGCAAGGGGCTGTATCTCTACAAGTCCATTCTCTTTGGTGGACGTCTTATACATCCTGAACGATGTAGCAGGACTGAAGGCTGTTGCTCTGGAATCTGAGTAGCATCAGCCACATCTTGTCTTAAACACTGTAGTTCCACTATCTGTTCCTGTTCTTGTTCTGGAACAATTAATGCTGGATAACTACCCCGACTCTGAGTATCCCTTTTTTATTCTGTCTCAGTTCTAGTTCATAATTGGTCCACATGTTTTTTCACTCTCCTCGGGTTAGTCAGTCGAATACTAGAGACAACATTTCAGAACTTTTTTTCAACACACCTTCTATCCATCTCTTCAGGCCTGCATACATCCTGACCCACACAAGATCATTGGGTTTGAAGGATCTGGTGTTAGGAAGCATTTCAGTTGCTGGCTTATAGCCTAGAGGGTGAAGAAGGTTCAATTGAGTTTGAATCTGATGTCCAATCAACAGTTCTGCAGGGGATATTCCCAAGACACAATGTGGTGTTGTTCGATATATCACAAGAAAGTCCAAAAGGGCTATTTGTATTGCTGTCAGTGTAGTGGGATTAGCTTTGTCCTTACTCTTTTAAAGTCTGAACCAGGCTCTGCTTTGCCATTTGAACTTGGATGATAGGAGGAGAAAATATGGCAGATACCATGTTGCTGCAAAATATTTGGAATTCAACAGATGTGAACTGTGGTCCGTAATCTGAGACAATCACTTGCGTGAAACCATGGGTAGCAAAGATAGATTTCAACACTTTAATGGTACTCTCAGTAGTTGTTGAAGACATTTGATGAATTTCTGGCCATTTACTATAAGCATCGGTTAAGAGTAACCACATGGAATTTAAATAGGGTCCTGCAAAATCAATATGCAACCTTTGCCAGGGTTTTTCAGGTTGTTCCCAATGGTGAACTGGAGCTCTTGCCAAATTTCTCATCGATACAGCATAACCTTCACATCTTTGCACAACCTGGTATATGTCTCTGTCAATGAAAGGCCACCACAGGTGAAGTCTGGCTAGGGATTTCATTTTAGCAGTGCCTGGATGGCCAGTATGCAAAACAGCCAATACGTTTGAGTGATAGCATAGAAGTACTATGACACGCAATCCCCATAGAAGACACCCCTCAGCAATGGACAACTGCTGTCTATTTGTATAGTAGGGTTGTAGTTCAGCTGAACAAGTAGTGCCTTGCAGCCAACCCTCAAGCATATACTGATACACTTGTTTCAAAATTACATCTTGACTAGTTGTTTTTGCAATGTCCCCGGCTAGTATTGGAATCTGATCTAACTATTGTAGCTCCATTGCACACACAACAGTACAGCCTCCATAATTTTGAATTGCACTGGAAAACTATCTGGCCCCACCTGGCATACTAATGGGTCCTCTGTAAGTCCCATATCGAACTCCATTTCTCTGGATATTGGTAACCTCAACAAGGCATCCGCATTTCTATGCTGGCCAGTTGGTTGGTATGTGACCTCGAAATTACAGGCAGACAAACTTAATGCCCATCATTGTAGTCGGGTAGCAGCTGTCTCTGGAATTCCTTTTTCTGGACTGAAAATTGTCACTAGTGGCTTGTGATCCGTCTTCAGGTGAAACTTGCGACCTAGCAAGTATTGGCAAAATTTCTGGACTCCAAACACAATCTCTAACGCCTCTCTCTGAATCTGAGCATAATTCCTTTCAGCTGCAGTGAGTTTGCATGAAGCATGAGCTATCGGCTTTTCCACTCCTTCTGGATCTGTATGGAAAAGGACAGCTCCTATACCCACAGGACTAGCATCACAGGCCAATGTGATAGGTAAGTTAGGGTCATAATGAGTTAAATTATTCACATCCGTTAGAGAGAGCTTGATGGCTTGAACTGGCTTACTGTGGCCCTTGCTACATTCCCACAAGGTACCCGTATGTATCAGTTCATTTAGGATAGCACATTTAGTGGCTAAGCCTGGTATGAAATGGTCGTAGTAGCGCACCATACCAAAGAATGAGTGCAACTTTGAAGCATTCTGCAGTGCAGACATGTGCACAATGGCTTCCACCTTTTCATCATTTGGATGAATTCCATCATTGTCAATAGTGTGACATTAGTATGTGACACTTGGTTGACAAAATTGTCATTTTTCTCTCCTGAGTCTGAATCCACTCTGTTGCAATCTCCCTAGAGTCTTTTTTAAGTTAAGTAAATGTTCTGCTTCTGTCTTGCCCATGACAATGATGTCATCCAAATAACAAGCAACACCTGATATATCACCCACCATTTGCTCAGTCACTTTTTGAAAAATAGCAGGTGCATAACTAAGGCCAAAACATAACCATTTGTACTTGTAAAGTCCTTGGTGTGTATTAATCACTACAATTTCTGAGAGTCTGTATCCAACTCCATTTGAAGGTATGCATTAGCAAGGTACAGTTTAGAGATCCCCACACCACCATTCAGTCTGTGAAAAAGTTCTTCAGGTAAGGGTAAAGGAAATACATCTGTGCTAAGTACTGGATTAAGTGTCACCTTAAAATCTCCACATATCTAAACCTTACCACCTGGTTTAGATACCACCACAATTGGAGTAGCCCAATCTGAACTTGAAACCTTTTCCAGCACACCCACTTTTCAGTCTTTCCATTTCTGCCCTAGCCATCAGTTTTAAGGCAAAGGAAGTTTCAGTGGTTTACAAAACTTAGGGACTGCATTAGGCTTTGTAACTAGCTTGCCTTTAGCTGTTGTGCAACATCCCAGGCCTTTCCACAGCTCTGGATATATGTCTAAAATCTCCCCAAGCTTGGGCGGGTACTGCTTTGTGGTACCTGGACAGCAGCAAGTAGGCCAAAATCTGCTGGATCAATATGAATGTTTAGAATAACCTGAGCATCTATGCCCAAAATGTTGACACCCTTTATTGAAACCAGAAAAGTTAAAGATGTACTAGGAGAATCAGTCCTGCATACCAAAGTGGTAAACGAGCCCAGTGACTGAATTGGTTGCCCTTCAAATGCTCACAGCAACTTATTACAAGGAGACAGTGGTGGCTTATCCAGATCAGACCATATCTGATGGTTAATAAAAGTAACTGGGAAGCAGAGTCTACCATTAAACACAACTGACACCTCAGAGGATGGTGTAAATTGCATATGCACTGTAGGGCTAATAAGCAGTAATGGGGCTAAATGCCTGCAGTAGGGGTGGCCTAAAAGCTTGTGGCAAGGTGGGCTTAAAGCCTTCTGGTGTGGATAATAGCCTGCAAGAGAGAGTGGTAAAAATTGGAGGATTAAAAGCCTGCAAAGGAGGAGAAGTTAAACACGTTCATATCTTGGTGGGGTTTGCAGGGTATATAATGACAATGGATTGTGGTCTTAAGGTTAAAAACTTGCCAAGCAATAAATCTTGAAAGTATATTGAGAGAAAAATAGAACTTCAAAAAATTGTATCGTAGTTTAAAAACAGGATGATGCCATACAGCTAAAACATCAGATTTTAATCACAAAGATTAAAATGATTAAAAAAGAAAAATATGCCACAAAATAAGCTTGTTTTTCTTGCAAAGATAAAGCAAAATACTTTGTCTTGATTTAAATCATTTTATTCTTAATGAATAAGAAAGAAACTCTAGAGATAAACTTGGGATAAAAATTCAAGATTTTTAATTAGTGAAATAAGATATTTAGGCTTGTCAAGATATTATTTTTGCAGTGCTAACATCTTAATTGCAGTCGAGTAGTGCTGTCTAGCATGGCCACGGTAATGAAAGTAGAACAAGAAACATGGCTGAGGACCACAGGAGGAGCCAAAATACAAGCTGAATTACCACATGCAAAAACCAGGAATTCTTGGCTCACTCCAAAGACCGCGACACGCTACAAGTTAAAGTACAATAAAATGGATTTATTCAGAACAATACACCCCCTCATAACAAACATCGATGCGTTTCACGTCACACTGTCGTTAATCAAGACGTCATGCACATGTACAAGCCCCTTAAATACAAAATGCATTGCATACATGATAGGAAAACTCTGCAGGCTCTTAAAGTGATATAGTGCTAAAAATGATGTATATATACTAACAATAAATCAAGCTTGATTCACAAGGTTAATGTGCTACCTTAGAGGTCACAGATGCACCAATCAAGTACATATAAATAATGTATAAATAAATTACTTAAAGCAGAAGTGCAATGTAAAAAAAAAAAAAAAATCTGCGCTTTTTTGACAGTTTATTCCTTGTGCTCTGCTAAGCATATCCCTGGTACTCTTTCCTGCCAGCATTGTACCATCACCCTGTAATTTGCTCAATAATACCGTGTTTTTGTTTACATTTCTGCCGGCTGCTGCATTGACAGCAGTAGTAGTAGATAGCAGCTGTCATAGTTTTTGTAGCACTACAACGGTCCTAACGGCTCACTTCCTGGTTAGGTAGTACTGCTGCTTTAAATATCGCCATCTACTAATACATCACCTCAATAATCCTACAAATAAATATAACCTTAAGGGGTAACATTAAACCTGAGTAAATATATTTAAGACACAGTAATACACCGTTTGGATTAAATATAAAGATTTCCAAATACAGTTTCCTATATACAGTACAGTATATTTATAATAGGAGCAATAAAAATATACATTCTAAACACTCACTCCTACATTCACATTATATTTGTAAACAAAGATGTTACCCTATATACACAAAAAGTCCAAATATCATATGGAAGTTCATTCAACGCCTTTAAGTGAGGGGCCAGCTGAAAAGACCCATTAAGACCAGGAGGATTTTATTTATTGCTTATTTATTTTTATTTAGTTCTTGGATTACATTACCTATGAGTCAGAGACTCTTTTACATAGGTTCCACATCAAAAATATGCACAATACAATAAGGTATAATAGATTCATACAACATTGCTAGAAAGAAACGTGATATTTGGTGCATTAGACAGTAAGCTAAAAGAGGAAAAACATATACAAATAAATAAGAGCTAAAACAGTTGGATTCATAAGGGAGACTAGTCGTACTAAAAGTACACAAAAACAGGCAGCCTGAGGTTGGCTTTGTTGTGAGGAGAATTAACCAGAAAAATGTTGGGTCAAGCAGGGGACAGTGCAAGAGGGACCATCACAGAGCAGGAGGTGGGCTATGCAGGGCAGTCACAGCGGCTGCATGCAACCAGGTGTTGTCTCAGAAGAAACCTGAAAGGACCAAGCTTGGGTACATCTAGTATATCTAATGGGAGACTGTTAACACAGCTGGGAGCCTGTAAACTAAAGGACCATTGTGCTTGCGTGGTATGACAGAAAGGGATGTGAAAGGCATGTCTAGTTGCACTCCGTGTGCTATGAGAGTAGAGGGCACATGTGAGGAGGAGCTGGGAGTTTGGAGGGGTTAAGCCCATGGTGATTTTCTTTGCATATAAGAATGTGTGATACCTGATCCTGTCTCTGAGGTTCAACCATTTTGTCATGGAGTATAAGTGGCAGGTATCCATCCAGGTATGGGCACCCATGACCAGGTGGCAGGATTTGTTGATGGCAGTGCTAACTCTCTTAAGGGTCGAGTCTGCAGCAGCACTGTAAATTATTAGACCATAGTCCATGATTGAAAGTATGAAGCTGGTAACTGCAGTTAGGAGTGCTTCTTGGGTCATGCTTTTTCTGTACCTGTACAGTAACTCTAATCTGTAGTTGACTACCTTGGAGACAACATTGATGTGTTCAGTGAATGACAACATGCTGCCAAGAGTAACCCCAAGTATCTTGAAGGTCTGAACTTGTTTAATCGGGACATCATGGTTGTGAAGTATTGTGAGCATGGCTGATTTAAGTCTGTTGTGGGAGCTTGCAAAGAGCATGGATTTTGTTTTTTTATAGCTCAACATTAGTTTGTGTTGTGTGAACCAGTCCTCAACAGCTAAGAAACTGTCTTCAAGGTCACTAGCTAGGCAATGTGGATCAGGGTGACTGGAGAATAGCGCTGCGTCATCCACATAAAGGAGATCACCAGGGCAGGCTTGCTGGAGGGAGTTCAAAAAGAGACTGAAAAGTAAGGAACCCAAGATGAAACCTTGAGGAACTCCTGAGCAGACTAGTTGACAGGAAGATAGTGCATCACAGATTTTCACCTGTTGGGATCTGTCTTCCAAGTAGTTTCTGAACCAACCCACATCCCCAGAGGAGACCCCAGTGGTGCAAAGGGAGTCAATAAGGAGAGAGTGGTTTACCATGTTCAAGGCCTTAGTGAGGTCAATGTACACTGGCCCCACTAAGTGACCACTGTCCAAGGATTTTTGGATAAAGTTGGTATATTCTAGAAGAGCAGAGGTGGTGCTATGACTTTTTCCCTGTTCTAAGTTGAAATTGCCAATATAGAATCATAGAAACTATCAGCATTCCTGACACATTAGAATATTGTCCAACCCCCCCCCCATTCCCAGTTTCACACATTTCAGTCCGTAGAACAAAAAAGTGAGTGTCCGGCAACACACAACTTAATATGTATTGCAAGAGCATTTTCTACCGAACCAAGTCTTACATGTCGGCCATGTTTGAGTATTCTGTTTTTAAATGTTCTCACTGTTTTCCGACATAAAACATCCACGGTTACATAGAGCTAAATAAATCACTGCTTCTGTGCCACAGGATATAAAACTGTTGGAGTGGAGAACTTGAATATTATGTGGCAGTGAAATAAATGTCTCTTCCCACCTTAATGAAAACACATGCTGTGCAATTGCTACATCTAACATTCCCACTGGTAACTTCTGCATTTCTTCATCACCACTTTCTTTCTGTTTTTTTACCACTCCAACTGTGTGCCAGTAAGTCTCTTAGGTTTTTCCTTTTTATATGTAAAGCCAGGACTCTCCTGTAACATTTAGTGGAACACAGGTTCCAGTAGTAAACAATGTCAGTTCTTTCTGATAATTTTTCAATTTCTTTAGCCTGTGTGTTAAAAACAGTAATGAAATTAAGGTTGTAGCTATCAGTATTCTCACTGTTCTTTTCAGTAAGCAATAACTGCTCTCTATCCATGCTTTCCACTTCTTGTTTAGCATTTTTCATACATTTGTGATTGTATCCCCTCTCACTGAACTTACATGTCAATATTCTGCTATTTCTCTCATATGCTTCTTTGCTGCTACAATTTCTTTTAGCCCTCATATATTGGTCCAGTGGGATATTCTGGACCACATGTTTGGGATGGCAACTTGTGAAGTGCAAGATGTTGTTTTTATCAGTGCTCTTCCAATACAATCCCCTTTGTTGGTCCTTAAAAACCAGTATGTCAAGAAAAAGTATCTGATCAGTACTCGCAGGGATTGTAAAGTGCAAATTCAAGTTAGTAGATTCCAAGATAAGTCACAAAACTGTGCAGTTCATTCATACCACCTTTCCATATCATAAAGATGTCACCCAGGTATCTCTTATAGATGTCCATCTTTTCAAAAAATACATTAACATCAGAATTATTATTTTTTTTTTAATTTTCATCTTTATCCTCCTCCTTCCTACCTCCGATGCCCCCTCCTTCAAGTCCGCTCATGTCCCCTGGTACCTACTTAGGGATCTGCCCTAGAGTGCCCATCCTCCTCTCCTTGCACAGTGGGTACTGTCCTGTAGGTGGTCTGGGTGGACTTGGGGCGGCCTTCATCTAGGGCTGCCGGAGGGGATTTTTCCATTTTTCTCCCCCTTACGTCCCCGCTCCCCCTAGGATGCCTTACACTTGGGACGTATGTCCCGAGTGGTAGCGTGCTTATGCACGCAGACCCTCATGCGCTGCGACATCCCCCCTCCCCGGCTCCAACAAGCGAAGCCGCCCATCCTTCCCTCTGCCAGTGCTTCCACTGGCTACGAAGGAATGCAGAGCGCAATGCGCTCTTGGTAACCCGCACCTGAGGGAGGAGAGCATCCGTTGGGACGCTCGATCCTCCCTCTCCCCACTGACCCCCGACCACCCGAGTCTGTCCCCGAACCCAGGTCGCCGGCGCAGCACGAGGTGTGGCATCCAGCGCCTCAACCCTCAGTGCCACCGGGCCGGCTAACATCAGAATTATAAATAAATTCCTGTTCCTACTGGGTCAAATAAATAGTTGCATAGTTGGGGGCCTTGGCTGCCCCATGGCCGTCCCCTTCATCTGGTGGTAAAATCATGTATGTGCTGTGGGGGCACAGGGAGCAGCTGGGACAATGCTGTGGCACAGTGGATTGGGCATCCATTGATTGGCATGAATGAATGCCCCTTAGACCATCTCCATGATGGTCCTAACTCTGTTACGCCAGTGAGGCTCTTGGAATGGCATTTGTGGGTTATGGCAGCTGCCCTTCTGGAATAGGGCACACCTGCTGCCATAATGCACCCTTGTGCCATGTGGCTGCAGGTTGCAGGTGTAGTGGGTGGTATAACCCATGCCTGGTGCAATCTGCATTCAGCATGGCACAAGGCACCTTTCAGAACTGCAAATGGCATAACGCATGGTGCAAGTCACGGGTTAAGCTATGGGGTTTGCCGTAACTTGGCTTGCACTATGTGTAAGCCATCTTGGACTCGGGTCCCATGGGTCTAGTGGGAGGGTTTCAAAAATCTTTGCGCATTTTGAGGAGGCCATAGATGACCGGTCTCACTAGTGAATCAACTATCAGGAAATCACATATTTGCTGTGAAATAAACCCTGATATTACAGACTCATTTAAATACTCATCAATCTCACATTTTTTTTTTGGCCAGGCCACCAGTCATTTTTCGGCCCTGGTCATGGCCCCGGGAAGCCTCAGCCATCATCTATGGCTGCCAGGGTCCCCCAGTCACCCCTGGCTTACCCTCCGGAGGGTGGGGCCATGGCCACTGTCTTCCGTGGTCATGGAACTGTATCTAGTCGGGGGACCCAGAGATGAGTAGTCACTCGAGGTCTTTCCTGGGAGGGCTTCATAGAGACTGCGGCCCGGCCCCCCTGATTTTATATATTTCCTTTACAGAGGTGGGGACGTGTATTGACGCCAGCATCTGCCCCACCTCCCAGATGTTAAGCGTCGGCAGCGTGAGATCTCCCAGCCTCCACCAGGAGTCCTCAGTGCTCCGAACGATACCCTCGCCCTCCTCCCAGAGAAGGAGAGCGGTCCATAGGACGCTCCATCCTTCTCCCCCGGCCGGCCCGCGATGACCCGGGTCCGTTCCTGTACCCAGATTGCCGGCATCACAAGCATAAATCCCACCGCTGCGCCAGCGGGCCGTCAATCTCACATTTAAAACACATGGTAGGATCAAAGGACAACTTTTTATAAAATTCTCTATTTGACAATTGCATACTCATTTCATTAAGACATTTATCTCTTTCCATCACTACCACAGCCCCGCCCTTGTCTGCAGGCTAGATAGTGATGGTGCTGTTGTTTTGCAATTATTTGATGGCATCACACTCTCTAGTGTACAGTTCCAAAAGCTAGGTTTGGGATTGTCCTTCATCAGATTGTCAATGTCCTTTTCACAGGAACACAGAAAAAAAACAAGCATTTGTCAATGCCGAACATTTGCTTGCAGGTATTTGCAGTGGTGTTTGGTACTTGGACATGGCTTAAAAAATTAGTGACAAAGAAGTAACATGAAGGAAACAGTTTAACAATTGGTTCTATCTCCAGAAGCAGGCAGCGTAAAAGTATTAGTGTAAAATACTTTGTCTGCAGATGAGCAAGTCTGTAACTCTGTTTCACAATATTGTTAGCATACAGTATACCCACTGTTCAGCCACAGAAACACAAATTGTAGGAGGGACAGGAACACTGCGAGGCAAAATCAGGGACATCCCTGAAAATCAGGGAAAATCAGAGGTATGGTCCATCTTTCCTCTCTCTCTCTCTCTCCCCTACTGTCTCTCTGTCTCTCTCTCTCCTCCCCATTCCCTATTCTCTATCTCCCTCTGCCTCTCCCTATCTCCCCCTCTGTCTCCATCTCTCTCTCTCTCTCTCTCTCTCTCTTAACTCCCTCTCTGTCACTCTCTTCTCCCCTTTTGTCTCTCTCTCTCTCTCTGTCTCTCCCCCCTTTTCTCTCCGTCTTCTCCCCTTCTGTCCCTCTTAGCAAACAAGCATTTGTCAATGCCAAATGTTGCCTTGCTGGCATTGGCATTGTAGTGCAGGAGTTAGAGATGCATAATAGAATTGGCAGTGAAGTATACTGGTGACACTGATCCTGGACCCACCCTGCAGAGAGTGAAAGGCATTGGGGTGCCTTTGGGTAATCGTGATAATGCTCATGCCATTTCACCTCAACCTATCCCCAGACACCGAGAAGTGTTGCGGTGTGCCATGGGGTCTTTGGGCCTTACACTCACCCCATTCCATAAGGAGATATGCTGAGATGGGTGTAGTGGAGGTGGGCAACTAAAATGGTGCAGGGTCTGAACCAGAAGCTATATGAAGAGAGATTAATGGAGCTTAATATGTATACCCTTGGGGAGCCATGATAGAAACTTTCAAGTATCTCAAGGGAATCAACAAAGTCCAAGAGGGTAGCATCTTTCACAAAAGGAGATGTACAAGAACAAGGGGCACAATTTGAAGATATAGGGGATGGCTCAGGTAATGTGGAGGAAGTATTTTTCACAGAGAGGGTTGTGGATACATGGACCACCCTTCCTGAGGAGGTAGTGGAGTCAAAACAGTAAGGGAATTCAAGAATGCATGGGACAGATATAAGGAAATTCTAGTGGGGGTAGGAGGAAGTTGGCTGTTGGTTAACTAGGATCTGCAGCTTATCCATTAGGTAGGAATGAGTAGAACTAGGTGGGCCAAATGGTCCTTATCTGCCATCAAAGTCTATGTTTCTATGCGTATAGGAGAATGGGGTGAACTTTTGGTCCAAAGTGTCCAAGGCACATCTTGATGCCTGTCACTGACTGCAAGATGGGGACGGGGTGGAATGGCATGAGAAACACAGCTGACAATGCCAAGTGACACCCCTGACACCTGTCAGTCTGTACAGGGTGGGGTGTTATGGTTGGAAACTGTAAAACCACGGGCATTGTGTTGGTGTTCCTCCAAATTTTCAACATAGGCTGTTTGCAACACGTCATGAACAGTGGCACTATGAATTCGTTAGCTGAAAGGTGATTTTGCACAGTGTGCCGTTTGGTGCCACAGGTGCGAAAACTCATTTCGAGCAGGATGTGAAAAATGACAACTGTATTTTTCATAAGGAGGTGTGCAAAAATGGCAATGATGAAAATCTGGAGTGAAAATATAAAAAATTGGTGAAGTCACGAGCGTGTTTAGAAACTGTGCAATGCACGCCCGCAACGCAAATATTTTAAGGATTTTGTTTAACCAGACTTTCAATATTCGCATTTTGGGACCTCTGCTCATGAACAGTGTCATTGTGATTTTGTTAATGTGTCCTGAACATTGATTTCTTACAGTGATTTCTTACATTGTGTGCCACATGCATGAAAGCATTTTGAGCAGGGTGTGAAAAATGACAGTTGTACTGTTCATAGAGGTATGAAAAATGGCAATGTTAAAAATTAAAATCATCAAAGTTGACGTGCATTGAAACTGTGCAACACACGCTTGTAACACAGTCATTGTTTGGAATTGTTCACCAAATTTGCAAGATAGGCTTTTTGTGATCCCACGTCATGAACAGTGGCACTGTCATTTCATTAATCGGCCCCAAAAGGTGATTCCTCGCAGTGACTGCGAAATTACCTTTTGGGACTGAGTAACAAGATGACAGTACATGTGTTCATGAGGTGGGATCTCAGGCACCCCATGTCAAAAATTTGGAAGCAAAATTCAAAAAATGGATGAGATAAGAATGGACTGTTTCCTTGTTTCAGGTAAAAAAAAAAACACCAGACCTCACTGGACTGTCTTCTTTGTTACAGGTGAAGTATAAAGAATGTTGGGCACACTGGGTGGGGTCCAAGTGTGCCCATGACCTTCAAGGGGGCTGAGGATCTGCAAACTGTAATTGTATGCATGTGGTTGGTTACCCGCCCAACAGCGACAGTTTCATCAGCGAGTTCCCACACCAACTACCACACCATGCTGCTGTAGGAACCTGCTGGAACATGGCTGTTTGTTGGGGTCCTGCACCCCCAATCAGCTCCAACTCAGAGTTGATAATCCTAAAGCAGTGTAGTGTGGGTGGCACAGCCCCTGAGTGGGGAGTTCAGGGCAAAGCCCCAAAGAAACACATACAGCCACAGGGAACTGGCAGCCAACTTCAGAATGTGGTTGACCTGCCAGTTTGCTGATAAGGTGTTCAACAAATATTTTGTTGAATACCCATCGTGGATCCCACGTGGTTATCCATGGAAGCTGGTTCTTCAGAGTGGTATAAAATAAAATTCTGTCTCAGGCAACACAGCTGACAAGTGACTAAGTGAAGGGCACACACCCATATGTACCTGATTCAACCACAGTCAACTGCAGTTGCCTAAAGTACTTGTCTTATTCTGATGCGGAACCTCTAAAAAGTAACACTTGTGCTCAGAAGTCTTCTGATGTATAGGATAAATAAAATAGTACTCAAAAGGGACATAGCCTTTTGTCATTAATTTACAAATTCATAAAAATGTAGCAGTGATTACATGTGTGTGCTGCAGCATTTTAACAGCTGGAAGAAGAACATGTAAATATGTTAAACTCTTTTACATGACAGCACATATCAACTTCTTGCAGCAGTGGAGGATGAGATTTTATTCAGTTTGTTCTTTTGCAGTGCAGTTGCAGGAACTGTTGTTGCTAGCTGCCACCCATGTAAATGGAAGTATATAAATCTTTCAGGCAGAAAAAGGCTGACATACAGTCTGCTTTGTTTCTACACAACAGAAAGCATGTTAGAAAGCAATGGCCAGTTGCCACATGTTGATAGTTTTATTGTGTTTTTCCTGGACTCAACAATGCCTTCAATTGTCAGTTACAGGTTTGCCATATTGCAGCACCATGCCCCTCCATGCTCAGTCTGCAATATGCCTTTCCCTAATTTGCCCCTTCACCTCTTAATTGCATTTGCAGTTATCTGTGCATTGCAGAGTGCCCCTTTCAGTCATGTACTTTAGCCATTGTGTTAGAGATAAACAATACATGCAGATAACAAGATTAAAATCATTGTGCACCCTTTTTTTATTAAATAAGTACAATTTTAAAGATGTCATGTCTCAGTAAACAGTGCAACAATTTTCTGTTTCAAGACTGATCCCAAGATTGCAAACTAGTCTTCTAAATGCGGCATTTATTCCATGTGCAGCACACCATTTAACCAGTAGATGGTGGCAGCGCTCCACGTAGAGAAAACCTGGCAGCAGCGCTCCAAGTAAAAATAATTGAACATTTCCACATCGTTTTCTATGGGACGGGCTCATTGAGAATAGGGTACACATGTCGAATTTTAGGGTTTTGACACAATTACTGTTGCTATCGGACTGTTGGAGATTCAGCACCTAAATGTCAGTCATTGTGTTCTGTATGTAAAATATTGAATTCCTGAACCATGATGTAGAACCCAACTAAATCAACTCTGTTGTGCTAGCATGAAGCAAGTAATTGAAGATTGCATTTTAAAGACTGATGAGGGAAAGACAAACAGTTTTATGTTCTCACAATGAACCTAATTTGCAAGGAAAGGCACATCGGAGTGTGCCATTAGTGCAGCACATGACAAGCTTGTTCTGATTGCAGTGGCACTGTTTTAAATTTGTGTCCACTTTACATAATGTGTGTGTCAGCCTTAGCATGCTGGCTTAAAGGTGAATGAGGGATGTACCTACTAAAGTGTGCCCTGCATTCGCCAACACAGATACACCTCTGAAATGTGCTACTAGCATAAGATGTTCCTTGCACAGGCATGCAAGTGAGTGCAATTAACGGCAGTGTTCATTGGTGGACTAAAACTGGTCACAGTAAGAAAATTAATTTTGTCAAAAGATTGTCTTTAACCTTCAATCCTACATTGAAGGGGACTAGGAAGATAAGCTGCACTTTCTACAGAAAGTTTCATTATTTTCTTATTGGCATTAAGAATTGCAGGATTCCATTAAAGTGTAGTAATTTTATAACCAGAGGGACTGAAATACAACTGAAGTTGCTTGATTTCTGTGCTAGACACATAGGATTTGGAAGGATATTTGTGCAATATTTTAGAAGTGTCCTGCTGGCTGAACAGTGAGTTTGTTTTTATCCCTGGACTCAGTAGAGTGGTTTGTGTAGGAGCAGTGGTCTAGTACATTGTGGTGGTGGTTGACTTACTATAAAGGGCAGTACTCACCAGGGTGGTGGAGAGTGGTGTATTTGATTGTTTCTAACAGTCACCAGTGGATGTGGCCTACCCACCACCCTTCCCTCACCCCACCCACCCCAGGCATGGCATTTCCTTTATAGCCAAGGTTCTGACATCACTTCTCAGCAGGTCTTGGAGTAGAACTGTCATATTCTTAATTACCAGCACAGTGCATAAAGGGTAAGTACACACACACACAATATATATATATATATATATATATATATATATATTACTCATTTATATTATAAGGAAGAGGGACATGTGGGGAGTGGTGCAATGCACTGGCTGTGGGGCAGCAATTTTCCAGGAGACATTCTGGAACTGCATTGCTGCCCTATTTGCAGGCAACTATCAGCTCTGAGGAAGGAGATTGCCCACCTCCAGGCTGAACTGGCAAGGACTAAGGAAGCCTCCCCCAACCAAAGAGCATCAGTTCCACAACCACTGCCTCAGAGGTTGCCATGTGTGAAGAGCAGATGGACCACAGTAGGTTCTGGGAGGATGAGGGTGGTGGAACAGAGGTGTAGCCCCCGAGTTGCACCTCTACACAAATCATATGTCAGTCTGCCAAATCAAGGTTCCTCTATGATGACACCCTCATTTGAGACCAAGAAGAATGCTGGGGACATCCACAAGGGAGACCCACAAAAGAGTGGCAAGGGACACCACAGGGGAAAGAAACAGCTTCTGATAGGGGACTCAGTTGTTAGGGGTGTAGACCTGGGAAAAGGAGGAGAGAAGTAAAGGTGCCTGCCTGGTGCCATGGTTTGGAGGGACAGGAAGTGAATCCTCAGAATTGCAGAAGCAGTATCATAGGAGAGGAAACGAGATATTGTTGTCCACCTTGGGACAAATGACCTAGCTAGGCATGAGATCAGTGCAGTGCAGGATGAATTTGTGGAGTTGGGGAGGGGCCTCGGACAGGTAGCAAGCACGGTAACCTTCTCAGAGGTGCTGCCAGTCTATGGCAGGGGTGAGGCTAGGGTACTGCACACCATACAGTTTAATGAATGGTTGCAAAACTGGTGCAGAGCACAGGGCTTTGGCTTCATTGGGGACTGGGGGTCCACCTGGAGAGATGAAGGTCTATACTGGCATGATGGTCTGCATCTGTCCAGGAAGGGAAACACGCTCCTAGGTGACAGGTTTAAAGGTTTCCTTGGCAAGCTTTTAAACTAGCCAAGGGGGGAGGTGCTGATAGGAAACAGGAAAGTTTAAGCCTCCCGACAAAACATGGCAGGTAGTAGGGTAAACACTGAGGTACAGAGCTTGACAGAGGGCAGAACAGGGGTAAATGGAAAGATAGACAAGGGCAATAAGAGCAGGGATGGGGTAAAAAAGGATAAAGCCAACATTAAATGGAGGGCAATGAGTACCAGTGCCCATAGTCTGGGAAATAAGCTTCCAGAGCTAGTAGCCCTGATGGAAGAGGAACACTTGGATATTGTGGCAGTCACAGAAACATGGTACATGGAGAACCATGACTGGGATGTCAACATACCAGGGTATACAATCTACAGAAGGGACAGGGAGGGTAAAAGAGGAGGTGGAGTAGCTCTCTACATAAGTGAAGGGATCAAAGCTACAGAACTAAAAAGTAAAGGGGGAGGACAAGAGGAACTCTGGGTCACCTTGGAGACAGGGAATGGCATTACAATCTGCACAGGGGTTGTATACAGACCCCTGTCTCAAGGGGAGGAAATGGACAAGAAAATGATAGAGGGCATTCTCAAAATGGCTGAAAAAGGGTAGATACTGTTGATGGGGGACCTGAATATGCCAGATGTTAACTGAGCGACATGGACTGCAGCCACATCCAAGTGCAGGTCATTCTTGATGCCCTAAAGGAGCAATATTAGACCTGGTGCTCTCAAATGGAGAGAGGATCACAAACTTAGAAGTCAGTAGACATCTGGGAACAAGCCACCACTGCACAGTGTGTTTACAATAAAACACAACCATAGAGACAAGCAATACAAAGACAAGGATACTGGACTTAGAAGGGCTGACTATGGGTGAATATCTGAGAATGCATTAGTAAATGGCCAGAAAGGAGGGTGGAAGAACAATGGAGACAAATCAAAACTGCCATCATGGAGGCAACAAGCCTTTGTGTGAAACAAATAAAGAAAACAAAGGGAATAAAAAACACTAAGGCTCTCAAATGAGCTGTCAGGGAAGGTTAAGGAGAAAAGGCTGCATTCAAAAGTATAAGGAATCATAGACGAGACCCGACAGGAATTGGATCAATTAAAGCCGAAAAGAAGTGGAAGGCAGTCAGAAAGCAAAGGCCCAAACTGAGGAAAAGATAGCTAACTCAGTTAAGAAGGGGATAAAACCTTTTATAGGTACATTAGGGAGCATAGAAAGGTTAAGGGAGGGATAGTGAAGATTAATAAAGGAGAGGGAGGTGGCAGAGGGAGACAGTGAAAAGGCAGAGATACTGAATGAATACTTTTGCTCAGTATTCACAAAAGAGAAAAAGGAGGAGGAGGTTACCTAAACCAAACAGTAGAAGCACTCTGGGTAGGGGTTGACACCAGTCCATTTACAGAAGAAAGAGTCCTGAAAGAATTCCTAAAACTCAAGGTGGACAAAGCAATGGGGCCTGATGGGATTCACCCTAGAATCCTTAAAAGAGCTAAGGAAGGACCTAGTGACACCACTAACCACACTTTTAACAAATCATGGGAAGATGGGGTGGTACCTGAGGACTGGAGGAGGGCAGATGTGATTCCCCTTCACAAAAGTGGGAGCAAGGCAGAAGCAGAAAACTACAGACCTGTTAGTTTAACCTCAGTGGTGGGGAAAATGATGGAATCACTTCTGAAAGAAAGAATTGTTGAGTACCTAGAGGCCAGCGGGACACAGGACCCAAAGCAGCATGGATTCACAGCGGGAAGGTCATGTCAGAAGAATCTAATCGATTTCTTTGACTGGGTAACTAAAGTAAAAGAAAAGGGAGGGGCTGTGGATATGGCATACCTAGACTTTAGCAAGGCATTTGACACACTCCAACACAAAAGATTAGTAATCAAGTTAGCCAGCCTGGGAGTGGGTCCCAGGGTGGTAGCCTGGGTAGCAAACTTGTTGCACAACAGGACACAGAAGGTAATAGTGAATGGAATACATTCTGAAGAAAGGGGGGTTACTAGCGGAGTACCTCAGGGCTCAGTACTAGCTCCAGTCCTCTTTAACGTCTTTATAGGTGACATTGCAGAGGGTCTAGAAGGAAAGGTATACCTCTTTGCGGATGACACAAAGATCTGTAACAGAGTTGATACACAAGTAGGGGTAGAAAGGTTGAGAAGGGACTTGGCAAGGTTGGAGGAATGGTCAGACATATGGCAACTTAGATTCAATGCAAAGAAGTGCGAAGTAATGCACCTGGGAAACAAAAACCCAGGAGAAGAGTACACAATAGCAGGGGAGGTACTAAAGACAACAATAATGGAAAGGGATCTGGGGATAGTCATATCAGATGACCTAAAGGAGGGTAAGCAATGTGAGAAGTCAGTAAGGAGAGCCAGGGGGATACTGAGATGCATAGGAAGGGGCATCACAAGTAGAAAAAGGGAAGTGTTTATCCCTCTATACAGACAGTTGGTGAGACCCCATCTGGAGTACTGCATGCAGTTTTGGAGACCTCATCTACGCAAGGACGTAGACAGGATGAAAGCAGTCCAGAGGAAGGCAACAAAAATGGTGCAGGGTCTACATCAGAAACCATATGAAGAGAGACTGAGAGAGCTTAATACGTATACCCTTGATGAAAGGAGGGACAGGGGGGACATGATAGAAACTTTTAAGTACCTCAAGGGAATCAACAAAGTCCAGGAGGGTAGCATCTTTCAGAAAAAGAGATGTGTAAGAATGAGGAGGCAAAATTTAAAGTTAGAGGGGGGATGGCTCATGGGTAATGTGAGGAAACTCTTTTTCACGGAGAGAGTGGTGGATGCATGGAACCGCCTTCCTGGAGAGGTTGTGGGGTCTAAAACAGTGGGAATTCAAACATGCATGGGACAGACAGAAGGCAATAATGGGGGTTTGCAGGAAGTAGGCTGTTGGTTAACTAGAATCTGCAGCTTATCCAATAGGTAGGAAATGGGCAGACTGGGTGGGCCAAGTGGTCCTTATCTGCCGTCAAAGTCTATGTTTCTATGTTTCTATGAAACACAAAAAGCAAAAGAAGATTACTGATTTTTTTAAGTAGTGCTGTGTTGCAATAATGTCATTTTAACTTGAGCACCTGGGCCTATATATTCAAAGGGTTAGCGTAGAGCAACAATGTTACATCATGCAAAACCCACTGATCTTGGCCGGATATATTAAAGGGAAAAGTGCGGCACAAATCGATGCGCTGGAGATACATCAGTAATGTATGTAGGTGCAGGTGGTGGGGGTGTGCCCATGCATACCCTGCACAGCCCAATATTCAGCCCAGGACATGCAGAGCCATGCATGCGCAACCCCTACCTGTGCCAGCACAAAGTTGATCCAAAAAAAAAGGAACAACTGATGGCCACCCACAGGTGAGCAGCCGCATTGCAGGGTGCAACATGGCAGCTGCCACCTGTGGGTGGCCACCCGAGCTCCGGCTGCACCTGGTGGTGCCCCCCCCCATGCCTGATCGTGGGCATTTGTAAAAAGGAAAAAGAAATCTGTCCAATATCCCTGGTGGTCCAGTGGACCGCTGTCTGCCCAATCGTGGGCATTTGTAAAAAAAAAGACATCTGTCCAATATCCCTGGTGGTCCAGTGGACCTGCCCGCCTGATTGCGGGCTCAATAATAAAATTATATCCCTAATATCCCTGGTAGCCCAGTGGACCACTGCCCGCCTGATCACGGGCTCAGTAAAATAGTTATAGTATATCCCCAATATCCCTGGTGGTCCGGGACCCCCCACCCGCCCACTGAATCCCACCACCCGCTCCCCCCATCAGCGGCTGGCAGCAGCCCCACCCGCCTTCCAGCCCGCCGGCTGGCCAGCATTAGTAGAGATGTATGCCCATTGGTCCTAGCGTGAGCCAATGGCGTACGGCTCATACTATACTATATATCCAGATATGCAGATAGGGATCCCATTCACATATCACAAATATGATACAGTATGATTGCACGCCGGCTCAGCGCTGTGACCAATGGCGACAACCTACTGACAGTGTCGTCGGCGGGCAGCGGGCGTGCAGGCGGGTGGGGCTGCCACCACTGATGGGGGTGGGGTGGTGATTCAGTGGCGGGTGGGGGTCCCCGGACCACCAGGATGATTGATATAATTGTATTACTTAGCCCGCGATCGGGTGGGCAGGTCAACTGGACCACCAGGGATAGTGGCGATATAATTATTTTACTGAGCCTGCAATCAGGTGGGCAGCAGTCCACTGGACCACCAGGGATATTGGGGATATAACTTTTATTACTTAGCCCGCGATCAGGCAGGCAGGTCCACTGGACTACCAGGGATACTGGGGTTATAATTATTTTACTAAGCCTGCAATTGGGTGGGCAGCAGTCCACTGGACCACCAGGGATGTATGCTTTTCCTCTTTTTTACTGCAACCCACGATTGGGCTGTGGAGCACATTGCTGGCTGCAGAAGGGGAGTGTCGGTCCCTGACGGCTGCTGCATGGCAGGGCGCCAGGTGCAAGTCATCGGGGATCGGCGCACCTGCATGCAAATGAGGCCATAATGACATGCAAATGGCCCCATTTGCACCGTGCATACATTATGGCCCCATTTGCATGTCAAGTTTTGAATATCGCGGTTGCTGTGCATAGCGCAATGGAACTTGCGCTAGCGCATCCCCATGCTCCACTCTGGCCACTTGCACTGGTGCAGTGCCACTGCGCCATGCACACTGCGGGTGGCCAGGGTGCGATATTCAATGATGCTGTGCAATGGCGCAGCTCTGTTGAATATCACCCAGTCCACACCCCTGCGCAGTCAAGTTGCACTGCGCCTAAGCTTGCGCCACAGCCTGGTGCAGTTTGAATATCTGGGCCCTGGTGTTTAATAAAGCACATTACAGAAACAGTGAAATGTGCCTGGAAGTAATCTTCTGGTTAAATAAAGAACTCGCTGAAGTGCACAAAACTTTTATCCTGGGTGTGCACTTAAGAGGGCTCCACTGTACTGGTAACCTGGGGGGTTCTGTGTGGTTAAGGGGACATTCCCAGCTATGAGCAATAAGATTATTATCCTTGTGATGTAGCACTTAAACCAGATTCGAAGGTTAATGGATTGACTATGACTAGATAGGTAAATACTGGAATGCCCTTTGTGGGAGGAGTAGGTGCACATTAGAGTCCTAATAAGCTCAGATGTAAGGGATGCTAGTGGAATGCCTCTCAAGGGGAAGTAACTCCAGCCTGGGCAATCTTTCCTGGCTGGAAAGCTTTAGTAACTGAACTAGAGGTTTGTGAGCTGTTTTATAATTTTGGTTCGCTGTGTGGTTGCTTGGGGTAGCAGTCATTGTGAACTCCTGCCTGAGCAGCCAGGAGGAGGAGGAGAGGCAACAGGTATGAGTGGGATGGGAGGCCATACATTATTGTGGCCAGGGTAGGCCCCTTTAGGGGTAAGAAGATTTGGTGCCTACCGTTCTTTTAAGGGTCAGTTTTGAGATTGAGCCAACTAATAGCCAGGCAGTATGGCATGTACAATGTGGGAGCAAGTGTATTTAAAAAGTGCAGGGAGCAGGGAGAGGAAAATCAAAATCATCCTGGCTGCTTACAGCCAGGAGCTCAGTGAGCCACAAAGAGACCAGGCCAGGGCAGCCGAGAATTGGGCTTGAGGCACCGCAGCAAGCACTGCTCAGACAGTCTGTATGGTCAGGACTCAGTGCCACATAATCCGACTGGCCAAGGTCAAGCAACTGAGCCAATCAGGAGCAGACCACAGAGAAGCAGCAGCCAACTGGGAGAGGGTGGAAGAATCCCTGATTGGAAGAAAATAGCCAGGAATCCGTACCTTCAGTGTGTGGGTCAAGCCACAGCTTCCATGGGCTGTGCAGGATGAGCTGGTGGCAGCCAGGAGAATATTGGCCACATTGCCTCTCACCAGAGATTGTGCCTGGTCAGAGGCACAGAAGCCTGTGAGGATGAAAGAAACAGAGGATGAAGATTTGCAGGCATAGACAGGGGCATTGCTTGCAGGTACAGACAGGGCATTTCTAATAAGACAAAGACAGACAAGTGGGAGAGCAGAAATGTGGCATCTTGATCTGATAGGGGGGGCAGGCAGAACACAAAGGGCAGTGATTAAAATGTGCACAAAAGAGCTGAAACCAATGCAGGTAAGGAGCTACTAAGGGGCTGGAAATAACTGTTGGGGGGGGGGAGACAGAAAGGAGAATTAGTCAGAAACGAGGGGATTAGGAGGCACAGGTGGAGAAGGGAAGAGTATCTAGGAGGGTAGATGGTTAGATGTGGAAGATGGAGTAAAGGCATGGTAGTTCAAGTTTAAAGAAGGAGAGGTTAGGCAAGAGAAAAAAACAGGGACTGGACCTAGCACCAGGCGATTCCACTTTGAGAAGGAATTAGCTAACTGCTTGTAAAAACAATTACTAGCTACAGACCCAAATAACAACTAATCCTTGCAAATGGCTGCTGTACACTCAGTGGAAATATCCCGCTTTGGTTTATCCAGTATGCATGTAATAAATAGAGGATTATGTATCATGTTGGGTAAGTAACTTTAAAAAGTAATCAGTTACCATTATTAGTTACTCTCAAGTAAATGTAATCAGTTAGTTACTGATTACTCTGTCAAAAAAGTAATCTGTAATGTAATGCATGTTACTTTTATATTACTCTATATCACTTTTAATAAATTGAGTATCTGCATTTGGTACCCATATTCAGTGCTTTTACTTTTCTCCTATCAAATTAAAAAAAAGAACATTTCCTGGTGACCTCCGAATCACAGCCAGCTCAGATCCGGCGCGTTATACCATCTACTGCGGAAGCCTCAACAGTGGCATCATGGCATTTGTTTTCAGTCGCTCATGCCATTTCCATCTCACCTGAAGGAAATAAAATTATTTATAGCGCCATACCCTTTGCCTGCATTTAAAACTATTGACTATGGGCACTAGACTAAAACAGTCAATGCAGTCTAAGGGGGACCCATTTATATTATCAGTGAGTAAAGGGTGTTCCTGTGTTACGGCAGCCCCATGTCAAGGTCATAACTTTTGCCCAGTACATGATGGTCATCTAGACATTGAAAATCCAGAACAAAATGCAAGGGTTGTCATGCTTTTTTTAGGTTACAATGGTGAGACTTTTAATCTCTTTCTTTATTGAAAAAATCCATAAGGGGTCAAATTGTTTTATGTGATTATAACATCAGTTTTGTAGATGACAAGGTGAATAAGAAAAAACAAATACGAAACAAGGACACGTCACTGGTTATGATGCTTGCTTCATTTTTTCCACAAATGCAAAAATGAAGACTAAATTACCAATACTACAACACCCTCTTGGGGGAAATATTTGTATTTTTTTATACATAAAACCATTTCAAACCCATGTCATTTTCATACAACTTTTTAAAGATGTAGAATATGGTCATGAATGGAGAAACAGAAAGAAATGCAGAGGGTGCCATTCTTCTTTTGGTTATATCTGCTTTCAGAATTGCAGTTTCAGAGGTGGTTGGCTCAGGACAAAATAATTGAAACATCTCAGTAAAATATAATACTTGCAAGAATGCTGTTCAAACAATTCAAAAGTACATGTGGAATGGCAAGGACTTTAATGCAAAACAAATAGTGTAACCAAAGACAGACAGGTATGTATGTAAAGCACCTTGAATGATACCAACTACTGTAATTGTGGGAGTTAATTTCTTTGCTGACATCCTGTTTATATTCTTAGCTGAACATGACATAATAAGATAAATCATTATTCTACTAATGCTTCCACATATTTAAGAACATACCTGTGTTAGAAAACTACCATGAAAACATTTTCAAGAGCATCAGAAAAATAGGAATTTGAAACACCAGAAAATGCCACCCCCCCCCCACCACCACCTCCATGTGTTCATGTTCAAAGGATACCTAAACAACATTTTGACAACAAACTATTCAAAACTCTGACTTCACAGGGGACCAAAGGAAAGGTTGCTGTATACATTAATGCTAAAACTACATTGATATAATTTACCTAAATGCGGTTCCAAAGCATTTGAAAATGTAAAATCAACCTTCCAATTTAAAAAAGAATTTGTCTTGCTGGCATTGGCAGTGGTAGTGTAAGTTACAGAGCTGTGTAATAGGAATGGCAGTGAAGTATTGAACTGAGCCAACCCACCACCACCCTGCAGAGAGTGACAGGCATTGGGTGTGCTTGGGTCATCAGGCATAACGGGCACGCCATTTCACCACACCCCACCCTGCAGAGACTGACAAGTGTCACGGTGTTCCTTGTGGTCTTTGGCCCTTATGCTCACCCCATTTCATTAGGAAATATGGTGAGATGGGTGCAATATAGGAGAATGGGGTGAAGTTTGGGGCCGAAGAGTCCAAGGCATACCTCGATGCCTCTCACTGACTGCAGGGTGTGGAATGGTATGAGCATCACAGGCAAGAATCCCAAGTCACACCCCTGATTCCTGTCATTCTCTATAGGGTTGGGCGTTATAGTTGAAAACCCAATACCTCAGGCATTCGTTGGTATTTTCACTCCAAATTTTCAACATGTTTGTTTGTGAACCCCACCTCATGAACAGGGGAATATCAGTTTGTTAGCCGAAAGCTGCTTATGCACAGTGACTACGGCATTTAGCACCACAGGTGCAAAAATATTCTGAACAGGATGTAAAAAATGACAGCTGTACTCTTTCATGGGGAGGTGTAAAAATGGCTATGTTGCAAATGTGTAGTAAAAATATTTAAAAAAATGGTGAAGTCACGAGCGTACATAGAAACTGTGCAACGCACACCCGTAATATAATTAGGTTGGGGATTTCTTACAGCAGATTGTCAACTCAGGCATTTTGGTGCCTCCGATCATGAACAGTGTCACTGTGATTTTCTTTATCTGTGCCAAACAATGATTTCCCACAGCGACCACGCATCTCTGCACTGAAAGTGTGAAAACACACTTCAGCCATGTTGTGAAAAATGGCAGCTGTACTGTTCATAAGGAAGTGTGGAAAAATGTCACTGGTGAAAATCTGGACTGAAAATATTACAAAGTCATGAACTTACGAGGGTGCGTGGAAACTGCGCATTGCTCACTCGTAACACAGTCATTTTTATGGACTTTTGTCACCAAATTTTCAACATAGCCATTTTAAGACCTCTGCTCATGAACAGTGTAACTGTGATTTTCTTAATCTGTCCTAAACATTGCTTTTGCACACCAACAGCACCATTGTGCGCTACATGTGTGAAAACACATTTTAGGCGACATATGAAAAATTGCAGCTGTACTGTTCATAAAGAAGTTTAATAAAATGGACATGTTGAAAATCTGGAGTGAAAATATTAAATTTGCAAACTTACGAGCATGCATAGGAACTGTGTAACACACGCTTGTAAAAGCCATTTTTAGGACTTTTTTCACCAAATTTTCAACATAGCCATTTTAAGATGTCTGCTCATGAACAGTGTCACTGTGATTTTCTTAATTTGTCCCGTACATTGATTTCGCACACCGACTGCGCCATTGTGCGCTACATGGGCGGAAACACATTTTGGGTGAGATGTGAAAAATGACAGCTGTACTACTCATAAGAAGGTGTGGTAAAATGGCAATGTTGAAAATCTGGAGTGAAAACATTGAAAATTCACGAACTTACGAGCCTGCGTAGGAACTGCGCAATGCACACTCGTAAAACAGTCATTTTTGGAATTTTGGCACCAAATTTTCAACATGGGGTTTTGGGACCCCTTCTTCATGATTGATGTCACTGTCATGGTGTTATTCAGGCCCGAAGGGTGATTTTGCAGTCACTGCATGAAATCACCTTGGCCTGAATAACGCCATGACAGTGATTCATTCATGAGAAGGGGTCCCAAAAACCCCATGTTGAAAATTTGGTGCAAAAATTCAAAAATGCCTGAGATATGCAACAAAGTTGAACCCCCATCTAGCCCATCATACAGCTTACCGGCATTTCCTCAGTTCGCGGTTGGCTTTGAAGAGTGCAGACGTGTTCCCGGTCCACCGAAGATCGTCGCGCCAAAGTCTGGAGGTAAGTATGGGGTGAGGGTGTGTGTGGAGGCTGGGTGCGCAGTGGGTGGGTGCGAGTGTGGGAGGGGGCAGGGAGACTAGCTGTGGGACTGTTTTTTCTTTATAGGTAAAAAAAACGACGATGGGACGCTTGCCACACTGGGGGTGGGCCTCAATGGCACAAGGACGCTGGGGGTGTTCAATAATGGGGATTTCAACTCTATCGGCCTAAGGAATAAATTGCCACGCCTGAGGTGGCCTCCAGCGGCACTTACTCCTCGGGAGGACAGTGCAGCTGATGGGGATTGGGCACCCTCCTCGCTATATTATTAGTTGCCACGCTGAGGTAGGCACCAGCATGGCATTTTGGAAACTTTGGGGGGAAGGCGGGGAGAGCGCAGCACAGCCACGGCGGGATTGGGCACCCGTCAGCTATACAGTGCGTGTGTGGGGGCGCCACGCTCATGCGCAGCATGCGCATGTGTGTGTGTGGGGAGCTGCACATGAACAGGTGATATCTTATCGCTGCTCCCAAGCGTAGTCTCACTTTCAATGTATGCCACTGCATTTTGGAGCATGTCATAGACAGCTCCAGAATGCATTGGCTTACAGAGCCCCGCCTGCCAGCACACTGACTGAATTGGAGGAGGAGGTGACACACCTCGAAATCTCCAACGATGGCACTATGTTTCTTGCACATGCATGCAAGCAAACATAAAAACTGCCTTACCTGCTTCCTAAAATGGCAGCCAAATGTGTTATGTAATGACATACTTGGAGCCAAAGTCAGAGATATGTGGCTCTCTACAGTGCTAACTAGTTCTTGTTTCTCTTGTATAAAATTGTTTCACCCAAATGGTCAAAACCATGTGCATTATTTTATATAATACATATGTTAAGCTATGGTTCTGTTCATTTTGTTTACTTTAACATGATGAAATGTGTTTTAATCCAGCCAGCTTTCTTTGGTAAACCACAGTGCAGTACAAATCTTAAATAACCTGGTGATCTAGTGGTTATGGTGGATCCAGGGTGTCACAATAGGGGTGCTGGGGTGGTGTCCATACTTGATATGCACTTTTAACATTTTATTAAACCTTTATATTGTCTACTATTATTCTTTTTAGTTTGTTTTTGACAGAACCCACAAATGTAATCCATAGTTTTGAATGTGAACATTTGTACAATCAATAAATCAGACTTCTTCAACAAAGTGAAATGCCACAGCAGCAAGCAAGTAAGTTACAATGGGGGCAGCCGATCATTCACTGCCCCTAGATCCGTCACTTATTTGTAGTAAAGTTCTTGTGTAGTTCAATGTCAGAGTTCATACTTTCTTGGAAATCAAAAATGTGCTTGTCTTGTCTTTTTTTTCCATAGGAAATAATAACAATAAGAAAAAAATCAGCATTTATATAGTGCTTTTCAGACACATTGTATCCCAAAGTGCTTTACAAGCAATGCTAGACTGGTAGTGAAGTGACTGAATGTGTAGTCACAGTCATTTCACACATTAATATCCATACACAGCCTTGGACAATTCCATGAACTGATTTTATGGAAGGGGAATATTGGCCAGGACAATGGGTCATGTAGTGATCATAGTAAGAGGAAAAGGAGCGGGTCAGAGTGCTCCTGCTGGGGATTCTATGATCAGGGGTATCAAATGGGATAGGGAGGAGAAGCCTGGCCAGTTAGAACAAGATGCTTCCCTGGACTAACAGTTGCACAGGGCTAAGCAAAAATGTATATCAGCTGGCAAAGGATTGTGGGGGTTCCCCAGACATACTGGTCCACCTGGGTACAAATGACATTGAGGAAATAGCGAGCTAGAGATACAGGCAAGATTCAGGGAGCTTGCCAGGGTCTGTCATGACATAGGATGCACAGTTTCCTTCTCAGAAATCCTGCCAGTGCCAAGGGCTAGTGGGGAACACAAAAGGAAGATTAGGGAGATAACCAGTGGCTCAGGGAGTGGTGTGAGGCCAGAGGGTATGGGTTGATGGGGGATTGGGGGGAGACCTGGGAGGATAAGGGGCTGTATGCTAGAGGTAGGCTACACCTCAATTTGGAGGGGAGGGGAATCCTTAAGTTGAAAATAGAGGGGTTCATTGGTGAAAAGTGGGGTTTAAACTTGTGAAGGGGGGTGGGATGGGAGAAAAGGCCATCAAGGGGTGCCGAAGAAGTAGGGACTCTGTTCCACCCCCTGGGGACCAGGAGGATTGCAGGGAAAAGGCCGACTGGTAAAGTGCAGACCAGGGGAAAACAGAATCCCCATGGGAACACGAGCAGGGGAAATGGAACTATAGGGAAAGGGTGGAAGGTAGTCCTGCTAAATGCCAGGAGCTTGGGCAATAAAATGCCTGAGCTCCAGGAGATGCTAACTGAGGGAGCAGTGGATGTGGCAGCGGTCACTGAGACTTGGGCCACTGCAGGACACGACTGGGACCTGAACCTGGAGGGATACACTATGTTCAGGAAGGACAGGGGGGAGGGAAGGGGAGGAGGGGTAGCAATGATAGTCAAAAACTGCATTGGCATAGGGGGAGTAGAGGAGGTGGAGGGAACCGCGGAGGCGATTTGGGTCACCTGATAACAAGGGGGCAAGAGAGTAAAAATAGGAGTGGTGGATAGACCTCCTGCCTGGGCGGAGGAGCTGGAGGACAGTCTAGTGGCATATGTTGGGAGGCACTGCAGACTGGGCAGAGGAATGGTGGTGTTGGGGACTTAACCATGCCAGGAACAGACTGAGAGACTACTAACATCCTCCCTGTGACCAGGAACAGAGGTTGTTGGATGTCTTTCAAGACGCGTTCCTAACTCAACAGGTGAGGGAACCGACCAGGGAGGCATGGGTACTGGATGTGGTCCTGGCAGACAGTGACCAGATTGGGGGCCTGGAGGTAAGGGACCCATTGGTGGGGAGTGACCATGCCACGGTCTGGTTCTGCCTGGACCTAGGAGGGGTAGAAGGCTGCACAAAGATGGAAGTAACCGACTTCAGGGAGCGGATTTTAAGAAAATGGGAAGGATCCTTAGGGAGCATTTGGATGGGATTGGGTCAGACATGGACGCTGATAGTAGGTGGGAAATCATCAGGAGAGGGGTGCAGGATGCTACCAGCACCTGTGCAAGAATAAGACGAAAATGGTAGGGCCCAAAATCCTGCTGGTGACCAGGGAGGTCCAGGAGGTGGTGCGAAAAGAAAGCAGCCTTATAAGCAATTCAAGTGCTCAAGTAGTGAAAGGATCGAGGAGTACGAGCTGATGGTTGAAGGGCCACTAGAGTGGTGAAGCGTATCAAGGCAAGGAAGGAGCAGAACCTGGCCAGGGAAATTAGGAGAGGGAACAAGGGTTCTTAGATACATTGGGGAAAAACGAAGGGTGAAGGGGCAGATTAGCAGGATTAAATCAGGGGAGAGATGGGTACAAGACCCGGGGAGCAGGCTGAGGTACTAATGATACCACCTCAGTTTTCACCAAGGAAAATGAAGGTGCTGCATCACACATGGGAGGACAGAGATACTGAGGAGGGGGACCCTCACCGATCGGCGGGTCTGGGAGAGGTGGAGGCATCACTGGCAGGTGGGGAGGGCTAAGCAGAGAAGAGGTACCGGAAGTGAAATCACAGCAGAGAGTGAGGGAAGCCTCAGCCCCCTTAAGATGGAGAAAGCACTGGGCCGGATAAATTACATCCCAGAGTGCTGAAGGAACTGCGGATGTCCTGGCGAAAACCCCTGGCGGAGCTTTTCACCATCTCTCTGAGGACAGGGTGGGTGCCCCAAGACTGGAAGGTGGCGACATAGTGCCCATCCACAAGGGGGATCAAGGGAGGTGGCAGGGAACTACAGGCCTGTCAGCCTGCCATCGGTGGTGGGCAAGGTGGATGGAGGGCATTGTCAAGGAGAGGCTAGGGGGACCTGGATAAGTCAGGGTGCCTGGACGATAGACAGCATGGATTCATCCCGGGAAATCGTGGTCAGACAAACCTGGTGGAGTTCTATGACTGGGTGACAAGTGCCTTGGACCTGGTAGACCAGTGGACGTCCTTTCTAGACTTCAGCAAGGCATTTGACTCTGTTCCTCACGTGGGCCTGTTGGATAAGCTGGGAGAAATGGGGTGGGGAACCAGATGATCAGATGGATAGGCAATTGGCTCCAGGACCGGACCCAGAGGGTCATAGTTGGTGGGATAGTCTCATCCCCAAGGAGGGTCACTAGTGGGGTCCCACAGGGATCAGTCCTTGGGCCCTTCCTGTTCAACGCCTACGTATCTGACATAAGGACAGGAATCAGGAGTGAGATGAGTCTCTTTGCAGATGACTCAAACTGGGGCAGTGGTGGTGGATGGGGAGGAGGGAGGGTGGCCCTACAGGGGGACCTGGAGGCTCTGAAAAGATGGTCTAGAAAGTGGAAGCTGAGGTTCAATGCAGGAAATGCAAGGTACTCCACCTGGGGCCAGAAACCCAGGCCAAGTGTACACCCTGGGGGAAATGCTACAAGTCTCTGATGGCTGAAAGGGACCTGGGGTGTGTGGTGGATGTCAAGATAAACAACTCTGAGACTTGTAGGAGGGCAGCAGCCAAGGCCAACAGGATGCTGGGATGCATCGCTAGGGGATCACCTCCAGAGTGGAAGTGATACTCCTCTGTATAACTGCTTGGTGAGGCTGCACCTTGAGTACTGCGTGCAGTTTTGGAGGCCACACTTAAAGATGGACATTAACCTCCTGGAGAGGGTCCAGAGGAGGGCAATCAAAAATGATTTGGGGCTTGGGGGACAGGACCTATGAGGAGAGGCTCGAAGAGCTAAATATGTACACGCTGGAGGAGAGAAGGGACCGGGGGGGACATGATAGAGGTCTTCAGGTACATGAAGAGGGTAAATAGGGGAGGAACAGTCAGTGTGCTTTGAAGGAAGGAGGAGGGGGCCACTAGAGGGCATGGGTGGAAGCCGGAGGGGGGAAGATTCAGGGGAGAAAGGAGGAGGTGCTACTTCACTGAGAGGGTGGTGGAGCCATGGATGCACTGCCTAGGGGCTGGTGGAGGCAGAGACAGTGGAGGGTTCAAGAGGGGTGGGACAGGTACAGGGAAGGTTCTGGAAGCAAAATCCAATGCAGCAAGAATATCCGAACTGGGAAGGAAGAGCCAGAGAAGGCAAGGGGACAGCAAGGTCAGCACCCAGGGTGGGGCTGACCAAACGAAAGCAGACACGAAAGACCGTTAGGCCTATTCTGCTGGCATTTTAGTATGTTAGTATGTTAGTACTGGCAGCCCCACACCTTATATCTCATAGTAATCTGCTCATGTTTTTCCCCTTCTGTCTCCCCTGTTCCCTGAATATGGCAGTACCTTGCAGGAGTGGCCTTCTCAGTTCCCCTCTGGTATTCATTCTTCACTCCTTCTCCCCACACCAAAAACTGGTGAGCTCATCACCCTTCTACATCATGAATGCAGGTAGCACAGTTCCCGGGTTTTTTGACATATCAAAAATAAACAAATCTTTCCAGTAAGTCAGGCTGATAGCAGCAGGGAACAAGAGGAAAGATGGGCTTTCCCATCCTTAAAAGATCTAGGCTACCTTTGATTAAGCACTATTAAATGACGGGCACGCGTATCATTATGCATGTCATTTAAAAGTGCTTAATCATAGGTGGCTTAGATTTTATATGGGTAGGAAAGCCTATTTTTCCCCTTGTGCCCTGCTGTTGTCAGCCTGGCTTACCAGAAGATCACATTTATTATTAATAGTAAGTGTCAGTGGCCCACTAGGTAGACACACTCACCCTCTGAGGCCTGGAGATCAGAGGGCTGTGGGTTCAGTTCCCACATATGGCACTTGGGTTAATATCCCAGTATCACACCTGTAGTGCAGCATTAGAGGGTGCTGCACTCTGAGGTGCCGCTTCGGATGAGATGTTAAACCGAGGTCCCATCTGTCTGGACTGGTAGTAGTTCAGGTGGATGTTAAAGATCCCATGGCACTTATTGAAAAAGAATACGTGAATTTCCCCGGTGTCCTGGCCAAATTTCCCTCATTTACTAAAAATACCGCCAACAGGTTAATCTGGTTCAAGGTCAGTTGGCATTCATCTGCATCCCCCTCCCCCAGGTCATGCCTGAAAATAGGCAGGATTTGTCTAGTGCACTTACCTGGTCAATAAAAACTAAATAAAAATAAATAAATATGTACAAATAACATGGGACACTGTACTAACCGCATTCATGATGTGGAAGGTAGTGGGCTCACCAGTTTTGGTGTGGCAGAAGAGAAGAATGAATGCCAGAGTGGACTGAAGAGGCCATTCCAGCAGGGTAAAGCTATATTCAGGTTAGGGAAGACATGAAGGAGGATGCTGAGTAGATCACTATGAGATCTGAGATGTGAGGCTGCCAGCATTGTGATCACTACCTGACTGTGGATGAGAGTAGCCAGTGAAGACAAATACTCAGAGTGGCAGGGCTGCACCTAAACTGTTACTTGAATTTAGTGTAGGGAGATTATCCTTGGGTGGGAAGGGGGGATGTTGATGTTTGTTAGGACAGTATCGAGGGAGCTGTGTATAGCTCATTCAAGATTCGGGAGGGTGGTAACCAGCCAACCGTGATCGTGGAGTAGGGTACAGAAAAGTACTGGAGAAGAATTGCCAGAACTGTCCTTCTGCAGATCACAGATAAAGGAGAAGAATGACACTGCAAGTCGGAGAATTCACTCAAGACATTAATATGCTCTCCTCCTAATAATATTGTTATCCATTGTAAGTGCAGCCCTTATGAGGGCACGAACAGCAGTTTTCTTGTGTGTCCGATGCTTATTCTTTGGCCTCCAGGAAGACCTTGTTATTGGTTAATGAGGCGGGGAAAAACACAACAGGGGACTGTACATTCTGCCTTCACTGTGCAGAAGGGTGGTGAGCCATTCAATGTTTACTGTGGGAGCAGAAGTCAAACACTGAGAAAGTGGACTGGAGAGTACCAGCTGATAAAGCGTGCGAGTAGGTGTACACAACTCTCTGAGGTACAAGATTACAATCTGAGGTGTGATAATTCTCTTCATCAGACTGCAAGCTCATATGTGGCCCCAGGCAGTACTAAGAACAGAGTGTGGATGGTGGGGTGTTCACCCAAAGGCAGGCTAGGTGTAGAGGGTTCATGTGGAAAAAGACTACAAGAGAAGCTTTTTTGTGGATTACCAAGAAAGCATGAACATTGGAATTGGACCAGACCAGTACTTTGCTACAAAATTCAGGGCATCACGTAACCACTAGATAATCAGGTATTTGAAGTGTTGTACTGTACTGTGGTTTGCCTAAAAGAAAGTCAGCTAGATTACAAAACATTTTCAGCAAGTTAAAGTAAACAAAATGAACAAAACTATAGTCTAACATGTATATTGATCAAAATAATCCTTGTTTTAACACAAGGGCCCAGATATTCAAAAGGGTTGCACCATGCGCAACAGGGATGTGCCAGTGCAAGTCTGAAAATGCACCATTTTGTGATATTCAGCAGGAGGCAGATCGCCCCAAATCACAATGTAAAGAGAGCAATGGTAATGAATGCATGCACAACTGAAGGGGAGGAACCATGCATAAATGGCGCGAAAGGTATATTCATCAACATGCGCCATGTGCAATAGGGAAGCAAATGGAAGTTGCGCGACAGCGAAATGATCCAAAATAAAAAAAGAACAAGAGAGAGGCACAAGAATGCTACAGGGAAGCCACATGTTGGTGAACTGCAGGCAGCACACAGGCACACAGAAACTGTGAGCAGGACAGGGCAGCAGCAGGACAGAGCACCTGGAACCACCAGGAACTGGGAAGGTGTGCAGAGCATGTGCCTCAGCGCAGGACAAAATTTGGAAGTGCTACACAGCACTGAAGGCACAGACAGTGGGCAGTATGGCCACTACAGGGAGGTGTTCTCGGTGCAGAGGGAGCAGCAGCAAGGACAGTGGGGGGAACAGGGAAACAGCTGCCGAGGGGGTTATACAAGCAAGGGACATGGCCAGTGCCAACATCCAGATGGAGGCAGTTATGAGGGGGGTGAGAAGGCAGGCAGCAGGGGGGCATGGCCATGGAAGGACCCATCAGCAGTATGCCTCCAACAGGCAGTACTGAGCCCGCACCAGCTTTGAGCTGTACACTGATACTGAGATCGTGGGCCGTTACCGCCTGAACCGGGCGATACTGAGGCAGCTCTGTGAGCTGTGCAGTGATGTGATGCAGGCACCCACATGACAGAGCAATGCTCTGTTAGTGGAGACCAAAGTGACAGCTGTCATGTGCCTGCTCACCACAGGTACCTTCCAGAGACCAACAGGGGACATGACAGGTATAACCCAGTCGGCGCCACACCTTCTCACCCAATCCTCAGCGCACTGTTGCCACATGCTGTGGATTACATCCATTTCCCCAGCACACCTGGTGGAGCACACAGCAAACATACAGGAGTTCACAGGGTAGCACATATGCCTGGTGTGCTAGGGGCAATAGATTGCACCCATGTGACCATCCGCATGCCACCTGGCCCGAAGGGGCTGCGTACATAAATCAGAAGGGGTATGCAAGCATCTACTGCCAGGTGGTGTGCAATGCCAGGGGACACATAATCAATGTCTGTGCCACACACCCTGGGGGAGCACATGATGCCTTCATCTGGCACCAGTCTGCACTGTGCCACAGGTTTGAGAGTGGGGACATCCCCACGGGTCACCTAGTGGGTGAGTATGCAAATCACGCAGAAAGACATGGAGTTTGGGAGGGTATAGGCAGAGGTGATGTGGTTACTGGCCTAGATGGCCCATGGCAGGCAACGCTAATCACCAAACTAATGTCCACCCCTCTTCACACAGGTGACAGTGGATACCCACTCTGTCCCTGGCTGCTCACACCATACTGGTAGCCCGCGACCCCATCGCAGCAACGCTACAGTGAGGCACATGCCACCACATGTAATGTCATTGAGCGGGTGTTCGAGATGCTGAAGGCACGCTTCTGTTGCCTGGACACATCTGGTGGTGCCCTACAGTACAGCCCCTCAATGGCCTGTGGGCTATTCCTGGCCTGTTGCATCCTGCACAACATGGCCAACGACTGTGGGATAGCCATACAGGTCGAAGAAGGGGACAGCGATGGGGACGATAAGGACGCTGGTGACAATGGTGATGGTCATTCCCCCCCCTTGGGCGACAGGACCCCCGACTGATCCAGATGGCACAACTGCACTAGGACACCATCACAGAGGAGCACTTCAATGAACCCAGTTAAGTCATGGGGCCATGTGCAACCACCAGTGGTAAGGGTACAACCCACAAACACGCATGGACACACACCAGGGGTGCATGTCATAAAGGGAATTGGTCAAGCACGGAACCGCACACACCGTCAGGGATGGGCAAGGTCTAACATGGCACGCAGTCATGCACACACACACACACACCACAAGACATGCACAAAGGGTAGGAGGCACGCCAACCCCAACTGCCACCCCTAGCCACACACATGTCCACAGACCACCATGCCCAGTGCCTGTCATTGTGCATGTGTCAGACACTGGGCACCATTGCACAGTGGTGGACAGTGCAACGCAGGCATCATCATGCACATGCCACAGTGGACAACAGTCGGGAGGGTGTGCAGATGGAACGTGTGTGTGTGTGTGTGTGTGTGTGTGTGTGTGTGTGTGTGTGGAGGGCCGGGTACTCCACCCGTGCATATGCACTTTGAACAACACAATGCACACAGGGCAGCATCAGACAGTAGCCATGGTGGGAGACAGGTCAGTCATGCGCCACAGTGCCACGGCTGCCACGGATGCATGGGCGGCCCCGCCGAGACCCGCCAGCAGTGACAGGCTGACCAGTGGCCTCATGGGGTGGCACCGACGGTCCCCCCAGTGGTTCTGTTGTGTGAACATGATCGTGCTCGTGCAGGGGTCTGCAGCACACTGAACATGCCTGCGCCAGGTGTGCTCGGGATGCCCACAGCTGAGCTCAGTGTCGACAAGGAGGGTGTTGCACAATGCCGGTAATGGGAGGTGGACATTACACTGTGCGGTGTCTGTGACACATGGGCAAATAACTGTGTGCCCACTGTGGCCATGGCAGCTGTGATTGTCTGTGTCAGCCTGTCAATGGCAGCGGTCACATCCTCCTGCATCTGGTCCATCCCTGTGAGGAGCAGACCGGTGTCCCTGCTGCACTGCTCCTCTGCCTGGTGCAGGGCCGCACTGAGTGTATCCACTGCCATCACAAGCTGCAACTGCTGATCGACTGATTATTGGAGTATGCGGGTGTGCTCTTCTAAGAGGTCATCTGCCTGATCAGCATGCTGTCCATCACGGTGTTCAGCACCCTTCAGGGTGTGCTGCACACAAGAGCCAGGCCTGAGGGCCAGGCCTGGGGAGTGGTGACATGCGGAGTGTCCTGTACTGGTGGACGCTGCTCCTGGGCAGGGTGTCTGGGGATCACAGTGCAGGGTGTGCTCTGCATTGGTGGGATGGTGTGGCATGGGGTGGTCGGCCCTCCTTGTGTGCCAGTCACAGCTTGCCATTGGGTGTGCTGGGGCACCATGCCCCAGCTGTGGGTTTGTTGCTGGTATCCATGGGCTGGTGGTTATTCTGGCTCTCCACCAGTTGTGCAGTGCATGGGGTGTGTGGGGCGATGTCTGTTCTGCTGTGTGCTCCTCTGGCCATCTGTGGTATGGGTGATGGGCCCCTGCATCCTGTCCCTGCGCATCCCTGGTTGTGCTATTGCACTGCTGCCCTGCTCCACTGGGCATCCCTGGTTGCGCTATGGCGTATCTAGACTGCGCAGCTGCACATCCCTGGTTGTGCTATGGTGCAGGTGGCATGATATTCAGTCGTGTGCCACAGGCACATCTTGACCTGCATAGTTTTTGAATATTGCACTTCTTGCGCATGGGCGCAGTGGACTTGCGCTTGCTCCTGCTGTTGCGCACTTTTTGGGTGCAGTTTGAATATCTAGACCATGATGTTGATCACTCTGGTGAAACAATTCAAAACAAAGAGGGAAATAAGAACTAGCTAGTACTATAGGGAGCCATGTGGGTCTCTGCTCTGGCTATAATGATGTCATCATGACTCATCACTTAACACACTTGGTAGACATGTTAGGGATCAGTCATGGCTGTTGTCTGAAAGTGAAAGGCTGATGTTTATTTTTTTCAAATGCTAGGAAACTGCATTTATGTTATTTTACATAAATGCAGTTTCAGCATGAAATGTAAACATCAGCTGCTTACTTTAATCGCTATGAAGCCAGAGTTTTGAGTTTGCAGTTTAAAAAAACTGTTTGTTTAGGTACCCTTGAAGACTTGCTCTTTTTTTAAATTATTATTTCAACAACATCAAAGGCCATGGTCACAGGTTGGGTATGTCTGTGCAGGCAGGCAAACAATGAATCAAGCAATTTACACACATCCTTTCCCCAATTTTTTTATAACCCACAGAATTTCCTTTGTTCAGACTCGACATACGATTTCAGCTACCATCACACTCACTATAGGTGCTACAGACATCAATGCACATATGGAAGAAATACTATAGTCTTTAAAGCAAGTTTGGCACAGTAAACAGTACTGAATGGTCACTGATCTGTCTGTTGTTCAACAACAAGTGTTACAGGTTTTTTTAACATGTTCTGAATCAGAAAGCATCCATCACCCCTACTGATTGATATGCACATTTAGTGTGTCAGATCATATCTAAGGTCTCCCCCTAGTTCATGCATCAAACTAAACAATAACTTAAACATGAATTTAGTCTGTCTGAAAAAAAAACACAACACACAGCCAGTGTGGATACAGTCCTGAACCCTGCCCCTCCACCCAAATCCCACTTTCCCTGATTCCTGCCTCAGGGCCTTTTTGGGGAACATCATGCTATCTTCAGATATCATCAGCTTCCTACGATCTACCAGCTGGTTAAACTTAAAACACATTTTAAATTGCAGGCACTGGCAGCCCAGACATTTTTGTTCTACTATTCCCAGTCTCAGCAGTGGGATGGCCCACAGACCTGCCCTGCCTGGAGGCATTGACTCTGCTAAAAACTTGGCTTTCTTGCATGGGTGGCTGCTTGCTTGCCTTTGTTCTGAAGTGTTTCAGGCTGACCAAAGACTGCCATGCTGACCACAAACAAAAATAATACATTTGTCAATGCCGAACGTTTGCTTGCTGGCATTGGCATTGGTAGTGTAGAAGTTACAGAGCTGCAGATATCATCAGCTTCCTACGATCTACCAGCTGGTTAAACTTAAAAACACATTTTAAATTGCAGGCACTGGCAGCCCAGACATTTTTGTTCTACTATTCCCAGTCTCAGCAGTGGGATGGCCCACAGACCTGCCCTGCCTGAGGCATTGACTCTGCTAAACACCTTGGCTTCTTGCATGGGTGGCTGCTTGCTTGCCTTTGTTCTGAAGTGTTTCAGGGCTGACCAAAGACTGCCATGCTGACCACAACAAAAAATAACAAGCATTTGTCAATGCCGAACGTTTGCTTGCTGGCATTGGCATTGGTAGTGTAGAAGTTACAGAGCTGCGTAACAGGAATAGCAGTGAAGTATTGAACTGAAGCCAACCCCACCACCACCCTGCAGAGAGTGACAGGCATTGGGTGTGCCTATGGGTTGTCAGGCATATGAGCACGCCATTTCCACCACACACCCTACCCTGCAGACACTGACAAGTGTCACGGTGTCTTTGGGATCTTTGGTCCTTATGCGCACCCCATTCCATCAGGAAATATGGTGAGATGGGTGCTGTATAGGAGAATGGGGTGAACTTTGGGGCCATAAAGAGTCCAAGGCATACCTTGATGCCTCTCACTGGCTGCAGGGTGTGGAATGGTATGAGCATTGCAGGCAAGAATCCCAAGTCACATCCCTGATGCCTGTCATTCTCTACAGGGTTAGGCGTTATGGTTGGAAACACGTAATACCCTCAGGCATTCGTTGGTATTTTCACTCCAAATTTTAACATGTTTTTTGACCCCTCCTCATGAACAGTGGCAATATCAGTTTGTTAGCTGAAAGCTGCTTATGCACAGTGACTATGGCATTTAGCACCACAGGTGCAAACACATTCGAACAGGATGTAAACAAGCATTTGTCAATGCCGAATGTTTGCTTGCTGGCATTGGCAGCGTAATGTAGAAGTTACAGAGCTGCGTAATAGTAATGGCAGTGAAGTATTGAACTGAAGCCAACCCCACCACCACCCTGCAGAGAGTGACAGGTATTGGGTGTGCCTTTGGGTCGTCAGCCATAACGGCCACGCCATTTCAGTACACCCCACCCTGCAGACACTGGCAAGTGTCACGGTGTTCCTTGGGATCTTTGGTCCTTATGTGCACCCCATTCCATTAGCAAATACAGTGGGATGGGTGTGATATAGGAGAATGGGGTGAACTTTGGGGCCAAAGAGTCCAAGGCATACCTCAATGCTTCTCACTGGCTGCAGGGTGTGGAATGGTATAAGCATTACAGGTAAGAATCCCAAGTCACACTCCTGATGCCTGTCATTCTCTACAGGGTTGGGCGTTATGGTTGGAAACCCTAATACCTCAGGCATTCATTGGTATTTTCACTCCAAATGTTCAACATGTTTTTTTGTGACCCCACCTCATGAACAGGAGGAATATCAGTTTGTTAGCCGAAAGCTGCTTATGCACAACGACTACGGCATTTAGCACCACAGGTGCAAAAACATTCCGAACAGGATGTAAAAATGACAGCTGTACTGTTCAGGGAGGTAAAATGGCAATGTTGTAAATCTGCATAAAAATATTTAAAAAAATGGTGAAGTCATGAGCGTACATAGAAACTGTGCAACGCACACCCATAATATAATTAGGTTGGGGATTTTTTACAGCAGATTGTCAACTCAGGCATTTTGGTGCCTCCGATCATGAACAGTGTCACTGTGATTTTCTTTATCTTCCGAACAATAATTTCCCACAGCGACCACACATCTCTGCGCTGAAAGTGTGAAAACACACTTCGGCCGTGTTGTGAAAAATGACAGCTGTATTGTAAATAAGGCAATGTGGAAAAATGCCACTGGTGAAAATCTGGACTTAAAATATTACAAAGTCATGAACTTATGAGGGTGCGTGGAAACTGCGCAATGCTCACTCATAACACAGTCATTTTATGGACTTTTGTCACCAAATTTTCAACATAGCCATTTTAAGGCCTCTGCTCATGAACAGTGTAACTGTGATTTTCTTAATCTGTCTCAAACATTGCTTTCACACACCAACAGCACCATTGTGCACTACATGTGCGAAAACACATTTTGGGCAGCATATGAAAAATTGCAGCTGTACTGCTCATAAGGAAGTGTAATAAAATGGCAATGTTGAAAATCTGGAGTGAAAATATTAAATTTGCAAACTTATGAGCATGCATAGGAACTGCGTAACGCACGCTCGTAAAACAGTCATTTTTAGGAATGTTTTCACCAAATTTTCAACATAGCCATTTTAAGACCTCCTCTGCTCATGAACAGTGTCACTGTGATTTTCTTAATGTGTCCCATACATTGATTTCGCACATCGACAGCGCCATTGTGAGCTACATGGGCGGAAACACATTTTGGGCAAGATGTGAAAAATGACAGCTGTACTGCTCATAAAGAGGTGTGGTAAAATGGCAATGTTGACAATCTGGAGTGTAAATATTGAAAATTTGCGAACTTACGATCGTGCATAGGAACTGCATAATGCACGCTCGTAAAACAGTCGTTTTTTGAAATTTTTCCACCAAATTTTCAAAATAGTCTTTTGAGAGCCCACCTTATGAACACTGGCAGTGTCATTTCATTAATCGGTCCCGAAAGGTGATTTAGCGCAGTGACTGTGAAATCACCCTTCGGGCCCGAATAATGCCATGACAGTGACATCATTCATAAGAAGGGGTCCCAAAACCCATGTTGAAAATTTGGTGCAAAATTCCCAAAATGCCTGAGATATGCAACAAAGTTGAAAACCCCTAGCTAGCCCATTATACAGCTTACGGCATTTCCTCAGTTGTGGTCGGCTTTGAAGAGTGCAGCGTGTTCCCAGTCCACTGAAGATTGTCGCACGAGGTCCAGAGGTAAGTATGGGGTGAGGGGGTGTGGGAGGCAGGTGGGTGCGGGTTGTGGGAGGAGGGCCAGGGACACTACGGACCATTTATTCTTTACAGGTGTTCTTTTGTTTCCAATGACGATGCAGGACGTTTGCCATGCTGGGGTGGGCTCCAGCATGGCACAAGACGGTTGGGGGCATTCAGCCGATGGGGATTAGGCACTCCGTCACCAAAGCATTGATTGCCATGCTGGGGTGGGCTCCCAGCGTGGAACCCAGTACTGGGGGGTGAGGACAGTGCAGCTGACAGGGATTGGGCACCCCGGCTATATCATGAGTTGCCACCCAGCATGGCATTTGAAAGGCTTTGGGGGCGGGGGAGCGCAGCACAGCAGGGGGATTGGGCACCCCGTCGGCTGTACAGGTGTGCATGCGTGCAGGGGGCGCGCACTGCGCAAAGGCAGGTTGTATGGGGAGGAGGCTGCGCATGAGCAAGCCGATATCTTATCGCTGCTCACTGAAGCATAGCTCCCTTTGAACTGTATAACACTGCATTTTGGAGCATGTCATAGACAGCTCCAGCATGCATTGGCTTACAGGGGCCACGCCTGCCAACACACTGATTGAATTGGAAGAGCGGGTGACACACCTCCGAAATCTCGGATGATGGCACTATGTTTCTTGCACATGCCTGCAAGCAAACATAACAAACATGATAAATGTATCTTAATTTTTGAAGACCGTTTTTTTCTTTTTTGTGCGTGCATATGTGATGTATGAATGAGGGATCCACTCACTGTAGATCAAGGGAGGATGTGAAATGGTGCAGGTACATGGGGGGGTGAACAAAGTGGTAGACAGTAAGCCCTACCAGAGATTCAGGCTGATGTAGCACAGCGATACATGGGGGGTGAACAAAGTCTTGGACAGTAAGCCCTACCAGAGCTTCAGGCTGATGTAGCACAGCTGGACTAAGGCAAGGGAGGATGTGAAATGGTACAGGTACATGGGGGGTGAACAAAGTGGTAGACAGTAAGCTCTACCTGAGCTTCAGGCTGATGTTGCACAGCTGGACTAAGGCAGAAGCACCCACGGCATGTTCTGGTAGTCCCCATTTATATGTCCATTAATGTTCTTACAGCGCTGATTGCCTAACTGAGCCAAGATGTAAAACAGACGCTAAAATGTCAGGTTTATTTCAGGTGACCATGTTCTTATAGTCCTCATTTATATGTCCGTTTATGTTCTTACAGCGTTGATTGCCTAACTGAGCCAAGATGTAAAACAGACACTAAAATGTCAGGTTTATTTCAGGTGACCAGGATCGTAGTGGGGAGAGGGGGCAAGTGAAACAATGTCCTGAGAATGTGCTTAAACTTATTAACTGTTGCTGTGCCAAGGGGTGATACACCGGTCCAGAATCCCTATACGTTTAAATTATGTTTACAGCCTAAAGGTGCTTAGGTGTATTGGCATTTACATTACTCAGCGGCAAATCTTTTTCATACTTTTTGTGATCATCGGTTAAGATATAACCACTAACTGATGAGACACTTGGGGGCATGAAACTGTGCTACTAGCAAAGTTGCATTTGCAAAGCCCTGAATATTTATCTGTTGATAATGAAATAAAACTGTCAGCTGATAACATTCAGCCACTGTCCATTGCACAGAATAGACATCTCACTGATAGATCTGGAGCAAAGGGACATGCACTGCAATAACACCACTACAACTCCAGACACGGAAGAAAGAAGTTCATGCACTTTCATCGCTGTTAACTCTTTCAGCATTTTAAAACAGTTACTTAGCATCTGCACTAAGATGTTACACGTCACTGAACTGAATTGTGACACCAGAATCCCTGCGATCAACATTTGTCAGCAAAAGTGAATTGAAAAAATCAATAGATGTATAAAATTGTAAGTGACATGAGTCCATAGCAACATATCTGCACGTAATACTTGGCTTAAAATTTGAGCACCACCATATTCCGCACCACAGCGTCAAACAGGGATGCCATTTATAATTCAGCTAATGTCAAGCAGTTTTCGAGCCATAAAAAGTATTACTGTATCAGTATGGTGGCAGCAACAGGATCAGGAAATTATGAAATAAAATGCAACAGCACCCCCGTTGGCCATATGTTGTGCGGGTGGAGGGAGTGCTTGAGCACCCAGGGGTGGGCTGTTAGGCGGCTTCAGATTCACCGGAGAAAAGGGTGGATTCGATTGTGAGCTACGGTTTAATTTGTGTTTTCTTTTTCTATACCTAGATTTTGCTATTTTGTTAGGGCACATGTCCAACCCTAAGATGTTTAGGGTCACAAGGTGATGTGACTTCATTGAGCATCTGATTTGAGAAAAAGCTGTGTGATTCTATCTAAATGCCAGCTCACGGTAATTCAGAGAAAAAAAAAAATTTTGAAGCTGCATTACCAGACTAAGTGTGCAGTTTAGTGAATTACCACACAGGGGTGTGTATATGACAGCACTAAAAGGCGCATTAAAGTGCTTCAGTCATGAAAACCTCCCCCACTGGCTGCTGCTGAAATGCATAGCAGTATGTTCTCCTTTGTGCATTCTGGTTGTTCTTTGCTTCAGCTGCAGGTAGTACAGTATGCTCAAGTTCATTTGCATAGGTTTTAGCAGCGAGGAGTTCACATTGACAGAATCTAGTAAGAGAAAATTCTTGGAATTATACATACAAAGAAGTCTGAATTTTCACATCAAATGCTGAGGTATTTTTTTATGGAGGATTAGAACCCATGGAGTCCATGAAGGTGTGCTTTGGAGAGCTGGCGTGTGTAAGGACTGTTAGGCACCCACACATTTTGGTGGTCCTGCTTTGGCAGGGAACAGTTTATTAAAGTAATGATGTGTGGCTTGTCTCTCTAAGCTAGACAAGACTGCACCATCCTATCAGGCAACCGACACAGTTGATCTGTGTGTGTGGGAGAGCTGCTCACTGAAGCGTAGCTCCCTCTTCCAACTGTATGCCACTGCATTTTCAACTGCTGTCGTAGACAGCTTCAGCAGTGATTGGAGAACTGTGACCACGCCTGCAAACACACTGACTGAACTGGAAGATGCTGACACACCTCTGAAAAACTCAGATGATGGCACTATGTTTCTTGCACATGCGTGCAAGCAAACATAAAAATGACAGCTGTACTGTTCATGGGGAGGTGTAAAACATGGCAATGTTGCAAATCTGTAGTAATAATATTAAAAAAACTGGTGAAGTCACGAGCGTGCATAGAAACTGTGCAACGCACACCCATAATGTAATTAGTTTGGGAATTTTTTACAGCAGATTGTCAACAGAGGCATTTTGGGACCTCCGATCATGAACAGTGTCACTGTAATTTTCTTTATCTGTCCCGAACAATGATTTCCCACAGCGACCACGCATCTCTGCGCTGAAAGTGTGAAAATGCATTTTGGCCATGTTGTGAAAAATGACAGCTGTACTGTTTATAAGGAAGTGTGGAAAAATGCCACTGGTGAAAATCTGGACTGAAAATATTACAAAGTCATGAACTTACAAGGGTGTGTGGAAACTGCACAATGCTCACTCGTAACACAGTTATTTTATGGACTTTTGCCACCAAATTTTCAGCATAGCCATTTTAAGACCTCTGCTCATGAACAGTGTAACTGTGATTTTCTTAATCTGTCCCAAACATTGCTTTCGCACACTGACTGCACCATTGTGCGCTACATGTGTGAAAACACATTTCGGGTGACACGTGAAAAATAGCAGCTGTACTTTTCATAAGGTAGTGTTATAAAATGGCAATGTTGAAAATCTGGAGTGAAAATTGAAAATTTGTAAACTTACGAGCGTGCGTAGGAACCGCGCCTAACACGCGCAAATAAAACAGTCATTTTAAGGGATTTTTGTACCAAACTTTCAACATAGCCATTTTAAGACCTCGGCTCATGAATGGTGTCACTGTGATTTTCTTTATTTGTCCCATACATTGATTTCGCACACCGACTGCACCATTGTGCGCTACATGGACGGAAACATGTTTTGGGCAAGATGTGACAAATGACAGCTGTACTGCTCATGAGGAACTGTAATAAAATGGCAATGTTGAAAATCTGGAGTGAAAATATTGAAAATTCGCACACTTACGAGTGTGTGCAGGAACTGTGCAATGCACGCTCGTAAAACAGTGATTTTTAGGGATTTTTTCACCAAATTTTCAACATAGCCATTTTAAGACCTCTGCTCATGAACAGTGTCACTGTGATTTTCTTAATGTGTCCCATACATTGATTTCACACACCGACTGCGCCTTTGTGCACTACATGGGCAGAAACACATTTTGGGCAAGATGTGAAAAATGACAGCTGTACTGCTCATAAGGAGGCATAATAAAATGGCAATGTTGAAAATCTGGAGTGAAAATATTGAAAATTCGTGAACTTACGAGCCTGCGTAGGAACTGTGCAACGCACGCTCGTAAAACAGTCATTTTTGGGAATTTTTCCACCAAATTTTCAAAATAGGCTTCTTGAGAGGCTTATGAATGCTGGCAGTGTTGTTTTGTTAATCAGGCCTGAAAGGTGATTTCGCGCAGTGACTGCGAAATCACCTTCCGGGCCCAAATATCACCATGACAGTGACATCATTCATGAGAAGGGGTTCCAAAAACCCCATGTTGAAAATTTGGTGCAAAATTCCAAAATGCCTGAGATATGCAACAAAGTTGAAAAACCCTATCTATCCCATTATACAGCTTACCAGCATTTCCTCAGTTCGCGGTTGGCTTTGAAGAGTGCACACATGTTCCCGGTCCACGGAACATCGTCGCGCCAAGGTCCGAAGGTAAGTATGGGGTGAGGGTGTGTGTGGGGAGGCAGGGTGCACAGTGGGTGGGTGCGGGTTGTGGGAGAGGAGGCAGGGAAAAGCGCCGAGGGACAGTTTTTAATTTTCAGTTTTTTTTTTTTTATCAAAATGAGGACACGGGACGTTTGCCATGCTGAGGTGGGCTCCCAGCGTGGCACAAGGATGGCTGGTTGGGGGGGCATGGAGCTGACGGGGGACTGGGCACCCCCGTCGGCCATAGCATCAGTTGTCATGCTGGGGTGGGCTCCCAGTGTGGCACCCTGTGCTCTGGGGGGGGAGGACAGTGGAGCCGACGGGGGATTGGGCACCCCCATTGGTTATACCATGACTTGATGACTTGCCACGCTGGGGTGAGCACCCAGCATGGCATGTGGAAGGCTTTGGGGGGGGAGCACAGCACAGCCGACACGGGATTGGGCACCCCCGTCAGCTATACCGTGTGTGCGTGGGGGGGGACAGCATGCAGTATGCGTGCGTGTGTTTGTGTGTATGTGTGTGTGTGTAGGGGGAGCTGCACATGGGCAGGTGATATGTGATCGCTGCTCACTGAAGCGTAGCTCCCCCTTTCAACTGTACTCCACTGCATTTTGGAGCTGTCATAGACAGCTCCAGCAGGCATTGGAGAACTGCAGCTGCGCCTGCCAACACACTGACCGAATTGGAAGAGGGGGTGACACACCTCCGAAATCTCGGATGATGGCACTATGTTTCTTGCACATGCATGCAAGCAAACATAAAAAGTTAGGGCAGGGCCAAAGGAAAACTACTAATAAAAATCAAAGGCCTCAAACTGAGAGGAGTAAGGGATTGATCTGCTGCCAGCGCAATCCTTGACTTGGAGTAAGGGATTGATTGGCTGCCAGTGCCATTCTTGACTTGCTCACTTCACTAATTGTGACTACTGTGAAAAATATTATTTTATTATTACTTCAGAGGTGCTGCATCCACTCACCATGCATATGTGCTGATTCCACTCCCCTGAACTGTCTAACCACAAGGCAACCTACTGCCCTTCCTTGATTATTGCTCTCCTGCCTTCTTCTTCGTGTCCTCTACCCTACATTCTCTACTAAACACAATTTACAACTCCATCTGTCACTTTGTTCTTCAAGCCCCCTACTCAACCCACCACTGTACCCTCTACAAGTTCCTTTGATGGCTCCTGCCACAAGTCCGTTCTGATTTTGCCATGGGCTACTTAGTAGATAATGCACTCAGGTACAGCCAGCTGTCCCCCTGCTCCTCACTGCTAACAGCCAGGGTGGCTTCTAGGATCCTCAGGGTATCTCTCCATTGGAAGTACCACACATCTCTACTGCTATGGGAAGTAAGGTCTTCTCTGTCTCTGCCCCCTCCCTATGGAACCGACTAACATTGTTTATTTGCTTGTTCCCGTCCCACCTGTCCTTTAAAATGAACCTAAGGGCCTGGCTCCTGACTGAATCCACTTGCAACTTTTTCTCTGGACAATAACTGGGCCCTCAAACTGCCCATGAGCTAGGATGAACTATTGTGGCTTCCCCTACCTCCTACTCTGCTCATTATCTTTTCTCTCCTATATTTCCTTTACTCCCTAGTACAATAATACACTTCTGAGTACTTGGTTCCCTGTCCTGTCACTGATCTTTTACTAGTCCTTGAAGCTTTTTTCTCCGAACCTGCACAGTCTATTGTCAAGTACGTTAACCTATGTCAGCTGCTACTACTGCCTGCAATTAGCGTGCAGTTACTGTTACTTGTACCTGTGCCATCTTTTGTTGACTTTCAGTCATGTTATTGCTACTTCTGCACTATTTGACTTTGTGTTTTTTCATGTATTGCACATAGTTGATCTTGTACTTTATTAACCTCATGTTGAGATGTGTTAAAATTTTGCACCACTGTGTTTTTCTGTATACGTATTGTTGTTTCTGTACTTTTACTACTGTTGAATTTTGTGTTGTTGTCATTTCTGTGGCCTGGTGCATGACTGATAATGGTCCTTTGGATCAGCTCACTTACCCAGTTACCAAAAACATAAATAAATATTGTAAAATAAATGAATAAAACATGATGACACAGCACCTTTTCTTTAGTATCCTGGCCTGCCTTAAGCATTTAATTTCTCACTTGACAGCTCCATTCTCTCCAAAGGAGCACTGCGGCAATCAGCTATTAAAAGAACAGTGCGATATAATCTGTGCCATACCACCTTTGCCTCATGACGCTCCTGCCATCTTAGCCTACCTACATGGTGCTGGACTCCATATGAGCATCGTCGAGTTGTCCAGGCTCCTACCTATTGATCCCCACCCTGCCATGGAAAATGGGCCCTGATTGCAGTGGCAGTAGTCAAACTATTCAACTACTGTCTTCCCTCTTTCTTGCCTAGACATTGACAAGGCTGGCTCTGAATCTGTCAGACTTACCAATCTAAAAATACAAAGTGGAACTGTACTCTGGCTAAAACCTGAATGAGATACAACACTATGGCTCCCAAAATCAGCTGCTGCATTTTTTATTGACAAATGTCAGAGGTGCTTCTTCAAATGTACCAGTCATGTGGGACTTGCTGGGGAAGGGGGACAGCATCTCCCAGGCGACTGCCTCATTGGAGAAACACTTCTGATGTGTCTCAAAAAAATGCAGGAGCTCATTTTAGAACAATAGTGTTGTTTCTCTTTCAAGTTTTAGCCAACGGAGTGCACTTTTTTTTTTGATCAGTATGTGGGTGTTAGCTGCTCCCGATTCTGCATGCCACTGTATCTGCTGGGGAGCGGTCACTCTGTTTGTCAGACTTACTAATCACTCAGGCTGCTATTCCTAAACCTGACTGCGAGTCCAACTGGTGCAGGATGGCTGGTTGTCTGTTCCTGGACTCACTGAGATTACCATATTCCCTACTGTCTATGCAGCCACTTGATTAAGATGCAACTGGTGCCAATTCGAGACTTATGTAGCTTGAGTCCACCTCCTCCTGTAATTAAGGAAAGGCATAACCAGAGTGAAACTATATCAGCAAATCAGGAACAGGGATTCAATCAGATGGCCAATCCCTGACCTGGGAGAGGCACACAACAATAGCCACACCTCAACCATCAGTCACCAATCAGAACACTCGGACACAGCCGTAAAATGAGGTTGGGCCAGGGATAGCATACACAGGCAGTACACAGCAGCTGCAATGACCAGTCCATTTAGTGATGTGTGGCAAGCCGGTGGCACATCAAAAGAAATGCCACTGTTTGCCTGGCATTTTAATGGTTTCCTACACCACAAGCACCACAGAACTGGATATATACGCATTTTAAAGTAGTATGAGGTCACATTGCAGTAATATAAGTTACTTATAAGAAAAAGTAATCGGTAACTTCCCAAGATTACATTTTCTTATAAGTAATCAGTAACTAACGCACGTTACAGGGCAATGTAATTAGAGTACTATAATACGTTACTAAACAATACTAAATGTATGGTCCTCTATGTATAACAACCATGCATAGCCATTGAGAGGTTGCCAATGGTGACCATTTAAACTTTGAGAGTAAAGCTCGAGAGGTTTTGGTCTTCATGGTGACCTAGAGATGTTAACTCATGTTTGTTGTGGATAGAGGACCATACGTTGTCTCTTTTTTTTTTAATTCAGCTTTTTGTTCCCCATCGTCGCCTCTTCCCACTGACTGGCACTGGGGACATATAGGCATTTTTTTATGGTTTTCTCCCCTTGCCCCCTGAGGCCCCAGTACACAGCCAAGCAAGCATTTGGAAGCACACTACACACCTCATGGTGCCAGCTCAGCCCCTTCCATCTCCTGTAATGTTTTGCCACCCCCTCTCTGCCTACGCTACTCATCGGACTACCACCTGGTGGGAGCAGAACTACATGGGGTGCTAACCCACCCTCACCACCCTCCGGAGAGGACAGCTGCCCACCTGCATGCTCGATCCGGCCCCCCCCCCATGCTGGCAACCTGACAGCCCAAGGTCATTCCCAAATCCCGGGTTACCAGTGTAGCGTGAGATAAAGCATCCAGCGCCTCAACCCTCAGTGCCACCGGGCCAGCCATGCATTGTCTGTTATAGTGTGTGGTCCGCTATCACTAATAAAAGGAGCAAGGAGGTGCACAGCTGTGTTCTTACTTTTTAGTTTTTTTGCCTCAGCACTGCTCTCACCACTGCCACCGCTTCCTGACTGGCGGAGGTTGTGCATAACCCACATGCATGAATGCGTTCATTGTTGTTATGCTGCATTATAAAATGGGTAGGCTAAATGCAACAATATGATTGGCTAGTTACACATGCATGAAACATGTTCCATGCATGGGTAAAAAAAGATGCTGGCAGTAAAAAGGCCAATATCCATAAGCCATGGAACATTGGCATTTTTACTGTCTGCCATCTTTATATTTTCCAGGCAGGAAAAAAGCTACCGTACTTGGATTATTGTAACAAAAAGCGAGACGTAGTGTGAAAAAAAAGAAAGAAACCAACAAGCCGTTTAAATGTTCCTTATGCAAATGCTGCCTTTTTTTTTTATACACTCCACAACACAGCTCATCAAACGCTCGCCAACTGATCGGGGAAACTCTGGTGCCTCTCACTCATGCTTCACAGGTTAAAATGAATGTCCCCGATAGTGGTTTTAAAAAAATCTACTGACTTTTTCATTTGTGCCATGGTTTCGCCAACCGATCAGGTAACCTCTGTTGCAACTCACTCTCCCACTTCACAGGACTTGTCCTGTGGTCTTATTAGTTACAGTCCCATTGCCACTTAGCATGCCTCTGCTGGTAAAGGAGCGGAGGGTTGGGTGGGCAGCAGGAGGGAAAGACACGAACAGAGCAATGCTGGTGAGTTAAAAAAAACAACAACAAAAAAACACCCTTTCCACAAGCTGCCCATCAGTTCCTCATTTTACCTGTACAGTGCAGATAATTGAAGAGCGACATGTAGTCATGATGGAGGAACTGGGGAAAAACAGGGCGCTTGATCAAGTGAATCAGGCAAAGAAATTAAGGTAAAAAATAAAAAAAAAGAAAACTGCTTAGTAAATAACAGACCCACTAGTAAAAAAAATAAATAATAAAGTGTGTGTTGAGGGGGTGAACTTTTTCAGAAGTACGGATGCCACAGAAGGACAGAAATGCCTAGTGACAAAATACAATAGCATCATCAGGTAGCAGGCGGAAGGACTATTTTATCTCACATTCTCACAAAGATTTCTGTTTTTAGATATTTAAATATAGTTTATTAGGGTGAGAAAAATATTTAAAAAAATGTAGCCCATTTTATAAGCGCAATAAGACACTCCAGGTGTGTGCATGGAACATATTTTACCGCACACCAGGGCTAAGACATGGCCAAGGCCTTGTGCCTGTATACTGGCCATGTGGTAAAATATGTTCCATGCACACTCTGTCGTGTCTTATTGCTTATGTAGCTAGTGCAGCATAATAGCTACAAAGACGCGGCTACTGCAGTGTAAAATTCTATTCTTGGGATGGATTTCCATTCCTAACAGTGTTTTACCATATGCTATTAAAAAAGTTACAAGAGTAATGTTTCCTTTTAGAAGGCAACAATTGATATATCAAGAAACATTACCACAGTTAAAAAAATAAAAAGATAAAACCCTTGTTTCAATTCATGTAAGAGTATATATGGATATATTATGTACGCCAAAAATTTCCTTTGAGAGGAAGAGCTTGAGAGTCCATTTTCGATTTTTAACCAGTTAAGTCATGTTTTATTAATAATCTTTTTTCTGTGTGTGGCTATGACAGCTTTGAGAAAGCTTATCACAGTATGAGCCAAATCAGTATCCTTAGGATTCAGAAGCACAAGAAAAAGTCATATAAGGCTTGTTGGTCTTTTGGGAGAGTTTTCGCGAGAAACATTTGCCTCTGCTTGGCAAACAGTTGGCATAGGAGAACAACATGGAAAAATGTTCATTGTGGCCAAAACTGCATCACCAGTAGAAAACAAGAAGTTATTATCCCTCTGTACAGACAGCTGGTGAGACCCCATCTGGAGTACTGCATGCAGTTCTGGAGACCCCATCTCCGCAAAGACATAGACAGGATGGAAGCTGTCCATAGGAGAGCAACTAAAATGGTGCAGGGTCTGCACCGGAAGACATATGAAGAGAGACTTAAGGAGCTTAATACATATAGCCTCGAGGAAAGGAGGGAGAGGGGGGACATGATAGAAACTTTCAAGTACCTCAAGGGAATCAACAGAGTCCAAGAGGGTAGCATCTTTCAAAACAAGAGGTGTGCAAGAACAAGGGGACACAATTTGAAGATAGAGGTGGGGCGGCTCAGAGGTAATGTAAGGAAGTATTTTTTACAGAGAGGGTTGTGGATGTATGGAACGGCCTTCCGAAGGAGGTTGTGGAGTCAAAAACAGTGGCTGAATTCAAGCATGCATGGGACAGTCATAAGGCAATTCTAGGGGTTGGGGGTAGGAGGAAGTAGGCTGCTGGTTAACTAGGATCTGCAGTTTATCCATTAGGTAAGGAAATGGGCAGACTGGGTGGGCCAAGTGGTCCTTATATGGTGTCAAATTCTATGTTTCTATGTTAAGGGTATGTCAAATTAATTGTAGTCTGCCTAACATTATGATATCTCTATTCCAGTCTTTCTGTAGGAAAAAGTTTAAGTCTTATTTGAGTTCTAAGATGATGAGCTGGTGGTTGAAGCAGTAAGTTTAGGGATGGTTCAAGCACATGGAATGGTCTGCCACAATGGGAGCCAAAACCATAAACAACTTCAAACATGGCTGGGACAGAGCCAAGGGTAGACTAGCTACTTACCTGGACAAGGAAGGTAGAAACAAGAAGTGCAACAGGGAGAACAGAGTGAGCAAAATCACCACAGGAACAACAGGCCCTGTGATATGATAGGATGACATGGGCAGACCAGACGGACCATCAGACTTTTTTTGCCATTATTATCTGTGTTTCTATGTTTCTCATGTGCAATTTTGTAAGATGCCAACCATGGACATAGTGTGGATTGTTTTGACTCCAGCATGTCTTAAATTTACAAAATGTTTGTTCTTAATGAAGTTTGTAAATGAAAAGCTATATTAATGCCCTATAAAGTGTCATTCCTCAAATGTTCCAATTTTAATTCAATCAAGAATATTTTTGTTAAACGTTATTTTCATTCAGTTCCATCATCAGTACATCCAGTGTATAGAACCCTGGGTTCCAAGGCATGGCAATCGTATTACAGCAGTTGGGTGCTGAACAAGGATTATCTTCTTGTTTCCCATTGTTACTGCCTGGAGGGATACACCCATAGTAAATCTATAATACATTTAAAGCAATAATGCCCAGATAACGATTTACAGCAGAACCATGAACTATAAACCAAAAATAGAAATCCAGTAAGTCCCTGGGCATTGCTATGACATTCAAAGTCCTTCATTATTTTTATGATCCTATATCTTTAGTTTTATTGTTAAAAATCAATAAAAATGTATGATAAAAAGAAAAAAAAACATTCAAGGTCCATGTGTACACTATAAAAGAAATGATAATTGCCTCCTAACATTGCAGGCGTGCCCTCCTCAAACTGCCCCTCCACGGCACATCAGATAAGCAAACTGATCCTTAACAGGAATACGCTTCAACAGGTTAACACTTGGTAAACATGTTATTATTGTTATATACTAATTAAGACTTTCCTCTTTCTTATTGACTTTTAGCTACACAAGGAAAAAAAGCCAGCCAGGGCTGTGAAGACCGCTGTAGCAGGCAATACAATGAAAAATACCTTCATTGCCATACAGACCAGCCACAGAGGGCAGTTTAAAGAAAAAGACTTTTGGAGCAGGTGAGACCATCATGGTGGGCAATTTAGGGCTCTACGAGACCCACTGTGTTAGACAGTAGAAAGGTAAAGTTCCTCAGGGTTATTGAGACCCACCGTGATGGACAATTTAAAGAAAAAGCCCTTTAGGGTCCACGGAGACTCACTGCAATGAGTGTTGAAAGAAACTAAAAGAAAAATTCCTTCAGGACTGTGGAGACCCAGCACAGTGGGCAACTTTAACAAAAAGCCCTTCAGGGCTGTGCAAGACCTGCAATGAATGGCAACAGCTGAAAGGAAATCCCCTCCAAGCTATGAAGACTCCACTTGATGGGCAACTTAAAGAAAAAGCCCTTCAGGGCTGTGGAGAACAACCACAGTGGCTGAGTGAAAGAAACTTAAAAATCTTTTGCGACTTTTGAGACTCACCCAAGTGGGTGATTGAAACAAAAAGCCACTCAGGGCTATGTGAGACCAGCTACAGTAAGCAATTTAAATAATAAACTCTTGGGTCTGTGGAGATCTGCTAAAGAAGTCGACTTTAACAAAAAGCCTTTCTGGGCTGCGGATACTCTCTGCAGCGGTTGCTGAAACCCTTCCGGGTTCACTCCCAACACACAGAGGAATCTGGGAGTTACAAAGCAAAATATAAGTGAGCTTTATTTAATATGCTCTAGTGAGAGGTAAAGAAAGTCCTAAGCTAGGTTTAGTGTGTAGCCAAATGAATGAGCCATTGGGATGAAGGGGCCTGGCAAGAGCTGAGGTCCAGTAAGGCATGGGAGCCTGTTTCTTTGGACCACTAGGGTAATCAGTGTGATGTCAGAGGGAGGGAGGACAGCACACTTGGCTAGGCCAACTGTTCATTGTTTAGTAGTATGTCATAATCTGACCTGCTTTCCATGATGCTGCCCCTTGTATGCACAGTGAGACAAGTGCAGACACAACATGTCCCCAGGGTACTGCTTGGCCTGCTTGGGAGGGTGCCAGGGCATGACTGGTCTTCGATTGGTCTTGGGGTGCCAGGGTTCTGGGACCCCTCATTTTAGGTTAGGGAGAATGGGTAAGGAAACCAGGTATATCAGCAGTAATTATGTCCCTTTAGTCTCAGGGGGTGGAACCTGGATGGACTAGACAAGAAGTGGATATAATGCTTTGCAATGACACTGGAGTAAATCTCTCTAGTGTGGCAGAGACAAATGGGAGCAGTCTGGCACTAACTAAATGATGCCACGACCAGAGCAGGGCCTTGAAAGGAGCCCTGGTATATGCTCAGGAGCAGTGCACATGTAGGACACAGCCCAGTTATAAGTGTGGAATAACGTGAGCACGTGGATAGTACTGAAAGCAAATATGAACTGGCAAGGGAAATGCCCTAAATACTGTGTACCATCCAGGCAGTAATAAAACATGCTTTAAGCTTGATCCTAGTGCCTAGTATGGACTTCCATTTGTGTGTGGTCTCATGTTGATGGTGCCCAGTGTATGTGTTTAGGTGTCTCTGTGTTCATCGCCCCTGACTTATGGTAGCAAAGATATAGGTAGAGGAACTGGTTCCATGACATAAGGCTGAGGTCTTCTGATTAGAAGTGCCCCCATACACCCCTAGCACAGGGCCTTGGCCCTTACAGATATCTCAGTATTTATTTATCTATTTCCAAAGTTTTGCCAGGAAGGGTATACAGAACTGTTAACAGCTTGTTTCCAGATGCATCCTGGGGAAGGGGAAGTAGTGAAGAACAGGGCATGAAAACATCAGTACATTTTATTTTATTTATTTTAGCTTTTGTTGACCAGGTAAGTGCACTAGACAAATCCTGCCTATTTTCAGGCACAACCCGGGGGAGGGGGATACAGATGAATGCCAACTGACCTTGAACCAGATTAAGCTGTTGGTGGTATTTTTAGTGAATGAAGGAAATTTGGCCAGGACACCGGGGAAATTCCCCTACTCTTTTCGATAAGTGCCATGGGATCTTTAACATCCACCTGAACTACCACCAATCCAGGCAGATGGGACCTCGGTTTAACGTCTCATCTGAAAGACGGAAAGGCACCTAGTGATCACTTTACTGTACAGTAACAATAACACAATAAGACGTGCAGGGAATTGTAATAGAACAGTAGGAGCAGGCTGTAGGTCACAAGTAACACACAGTGTTAGCATATCAAATGTGAGCCTGAGCAGACTGGGCAACCTAGCAAGTCAGGGGGCTAAAAGGGATTCCATGCACTTCAGAAATCAAGGTGGAGGGAGAGGACTAAGTGGGGTCAGGTGCAATTACAGAAGGGTGACATGAGAGCATGAAGAACGCTTTTTACAGCCAAAGGAGTGGAGGCAGAACAGATATCATGGGGGGTTTACACCACAATTAATCAGAACTGCATACCAGGATAAGCCATATTTAAACACTTTGGTCCATTTTATAATTATTATAATAATATACTCCAGGGTGTGGCATATCATGGAACATCATCATGATACCTCTCAACTGTCCCCGATTATGAGGGATTACCTCATTTTATCCCTCAGAATTGCTCCATCCCTCATCCATCTTTCATGGAAAAGGTGCTCCCCACACAGTAAATGTCCTGTAAATAGAAACTTTAAAGCAGAAATTCACAGTATTCTAAGATGCTACGTCAAAAAGAAACTTTCTACAAGAAAACACAATGGTTTCCAAAGTGTTCTGAGCTTCTATCTCCATGTTTGAGTAGATGTCTTTCATACGAACATATGAACATATGAAACTGCCAGCAGATAAAGGCCTTATGATCTATCGAGTCTGCTCGATGGTGAAGCTAGCAGCCCTTACACTGCAGCTGCCCCCCCCTCCCGTGACCCTCCTCCTTACCCTGTCCCATCCCCTTTTGAAGCAGCCCACTGTCCTACTGGATATCACTTTATTCAGCAATGCATTCCACCAAGATATCACCCTCTCCATAATAAGTGTCTCCTCATTTCTCTCCTGAACCTTCCCCTTCCAATCTCAGATCATGCCCATGAGAGTCCCTTCCCCCTTTATTTTGAAAAGCCCTTCCATACCTGTCTTAATAATTCCCTTCATATATTTGAAAGTTTCAATCATGTCCCCCCTAGACCCTGGATCATTTTTGTTGCCATGCGTTGTACCACCTCCAATAACCAATGCCCTTCTTCAGATACAGTCACCAGAACTGCATGCAGTACTCTAGGTGTGATCTAACCGGTGACCTATATAGCAGCAGGATCACCTCCCCCCTCCTGGAGGATATGCCTCTGGCAATACAACCCAGCATCCTGTTGGTCTTTGTAGCTGCCTTTCTTCACTGTGCTGAGTCATTCATTGCTCCCGTTATGATCACCCCTAGATCCTTCTCCTCTTCCTCCTCCTCCATCTTGGCTAGTTGAATCCCACATAGCTGGTAGCACTTCCTTGATTTTTTTTGCTATGAAATGTATCACCTTACATTTGTTGGCATTGAACCTCAGCTGCCAAGTGTTCAACCAGGCCTCCAATTTTGCCAGATCATCTTACAATCATTATCACCCTCCTAAGTCATCCACTATTGCTCCCAAGATCTTGGTGTCATCTGCAAACAGACTGATCTTGCTCTTGATGCCTATTGAGATGTCTGCTATGAAGATCCCAAACGACACTGGTCCCAGTTCAGAGCTCTGTGGCACCCCACTTGTCACTGCCCTGAGAGATGAGAGCTCCCCTCCCACCACCACCATCTGCTGTCTCCCTTGCAACCAGTTCACTATCCATCCCACCATCTTCGCCCCTACCCCTGTGCCTTCCAGCTTATTTCCTAGCCTCCCATGCAACACTGAATCAAAGGCCTTACTGAAGTCCAGGTACAGGACATCCACTGCATGGCCCTTCTCTAATTGCCTGGTTACCCAGTCATAGTACTCCACCAGGTTGGTCTGACAGGATCTGCCTGAGACAAACACATGCTGTCTGCTGTCTTGCAACCCATTAGCCTCTAGGAGGGAAAGCAGCCTCTCCTTCAGGATTATCTCCATCAGCTTTCCCACAATGGACATGAGGCTCACTGGTCTGTAGTTTCCTGGCTCATCCTTTGGGCTTCTCTTGTGGAGGGGTACCACGTGCGTCATCCTCCAATCCTGAGGTACACTCCCTAAGTCCAGGGAGGCATTGAACACATCTGCCAAGGGTTCTGCCAGAACTACTGCCAGCTCCTTTAGTACCCTGGGGTGTATACCATCTGGCCCAGGCATATTGTCCACCCTCAGTGCCCTCAAGCCCTCCAGTACCCTGCCCACCAGTCCCCTTCTGACCTCTCCCTAAGTCCCTTGCTGCTGGTATGGGGGTAAGCTCGTTCTGTTTCCCTTCTTGTGGATCCTGCCTGACTCCTGCCCACCTGCAACCCCCCTCTTCTACCTTAAATTCTCATTGTTTGCTAGGTAGTCCCCCCAGTTTCTGTTTCAGTACCCTCTTTCCTTCCTCACTCAAGTGTAGCCTGTCCTTAGTGTAGAGATCCTTGCCCTCCCAGGTCCTTCTCCATCCTCCACCAGCCCATACCCTTTCCACTAACACCATTCCCTTAACCACGTGTTAAATTCCTCTATCCTCCGCTTCCTTGACATACTCACCTTAGGTACTGGAAGCATCTCCTAGAAAGGTACTGATCTTCCATCCTCTTCACAAATCAGCCCCAGCTCTTCAAACCTCTTCTGGACTACAGCTACTATACTTCCCACCAGGTCATTTGTTCCCAAAATGCAGGACTATGTGAGGTTTCTCCCTACCCCTCTTAGCATACTTCAGAACATATTGACCCACCCTTTCTGCTGTCACGCCTGTCATGGCCTCCACCCATTTGCGACTATGCCTCTCTCCATTGCTTCTCCATCTGATGCCTTTCAGAAATGAGTCTCCCACTACTAGGATCTCACCCTCCCTCACTGCAGTATGTCTATCAGTGTCCCTCATTTCAGTGACAAATGGTTGAGAGGCATAGTCATTACTTCTTGGGTTGTCAAAGGTGGTTAAAGGCACTCAGTTTTGCCTCATGTGTCACAGCATGCCTGTGGCATAAGTAACAACATCAATAGACAGAGCACTATAAACTGCAGAAATCACACAGCTATCCAAAAGCAGGTACAAATAAACTGGATGTTGATTTGACCTCAGTTACCAGAACTGAAGGAGCAAATGAATGCCAACAGGAAGGGAATCCTGCTAATCCTAGCACAGCACATCTTTGTCACTTGGATCAAAAGGAAATGTACAGTACACTTGAAGAATAGAGGGGGCTGCTTGAAACACAAGGAATGAGGAAGTCAGATATACCATTTTCAGTCATTTTTTTTGTTATGAGGTAAAGCACATTAATTACCTTTGAAGTCTTTCTCACTGTTTAATTGGCTTGACATGGCAGGTTAATTGGGTCGTGAGTGTGAATCAGAGCCACACTGGATAATACTGAGCCACATTAGCTAATGCTAAGCCACATTCGATAATACTGAGTCACATTAGATAATACTGAGCCACATTAGCTAATACTGAGCCACACTGGATAATACTGAACCACATTAGAGAATACTGAGCCACATTAGCTAATACTGAGCCACATTAGCTAATACTGAGTCACATTAGATAATACTGAGCCACATTAGCAAATACTGAGCCACACTGGATAATACTGGGTCTCATTAGCTAATACTGATCCACATTAGCTAATACTGAGCCACATTGGATAATACTGGGTCTCATTAGCTAATACTGAGCCACGTTAGCTAATACTGAGCCACGCTGGATAATACTGAGCCACATTAGCTGATACTGAGCCTCATTAGATAATACTGGGTTACATTAGATAATACTGATCCACATTAGCTAATACTGAGCCACATTTAATAATACTGAGTCTCATTAACTAATATTGATCCACATTAGCTAATACTGAGCAACATTGGATAATACTGAGTCACATTAGATAATACTGAGCCACTTTAGTTAATACTGAGCCACACTGTATAATACTGAGCCACATTAGATAATACTGAGCCAGATTAGTGAGTACTAAGTAAGCAACATTGGATAATACTGAGCTATATTAGTGAATATCAAGACACATTAGATAACACCCTGAGCCACATTAGATAATACTGAGCCACATTAAATAATACTGAGCTATATCAGCTAATACTAAATTGCATTAGATAATACTGATTCAGAAACATATTTTTGTTGTCATGTTGGTTCTCGTAACAAAAGATCAAGAAAAAACAATGATTTGATGCCTTTTTATTGGACCAGCATTGCCTTCTGTTTTATTTTATTGGTCATTAGCCTCTGATGATGTAATCTGAAAGCTTAATCACCTGTTTTCTTTTATAACATCTATGTTGGTTCAATAAAAGGTATCAAATTGTCTTTTTTTTCTAGGTAATAGTGAATACTAACATAGAAACATAGGTACATAGAATCTATCAGCAGATAAAGATGGCTTGACCTACCTAGTCTCTCCAAGTTTCCCTGCCTACAGTATCACCTCAGATCCTACTTGATCTCCGGTTCATTATCCCTCCCCCTTTTCCTTTCCCGTAAGAGACCCATATGCCTATATGATACATTCTTGAAAACCGCCACTGTTCTCACCCCCACCACCTCTACAGGAAGGCTGTTAGAGGAATCCACCACTCTTTCAGTGAAGAAGTACTTCCTCACATCTCTCCTGAATTTACCCACAGCTTCATATCATGTCTCCTTGTTCTTGAGCACCTTCTTTCTAAACACTAGTTCCCTCTGGTACTTTATTTACCCCTTTTAGGCATTTAAATGTCTGTATCATATTTCCCCCTCCCTCCTCTCTTACAGGGTGCACATATTGAGCTCCTTTAGACTCTTCTCATCAGGTTTATGGTGCAGACCCTGCACCTTTTTAAGGGTAGGAGAATTCCCTGGTGTCATTGCCACCCCCTTCCCTGTCTATAAAAACTGGTCCATGTAACCCACCCCCTAGGATGCATTTGGAAACAAGCTGTCACAGCTTAGTGTGTCTTTTCTGGTTGAAAATTATAAATAAAGAAAAATAAAGAAAAGACCACACATCATGATAGAGTCAAATATGTCAGGGTGCTACCTGGCAACATCAGCAACCACTCCCCAGTGCAATGCACATGGTCAGCTAAATAAATCAAGCCTCCCCCCAGATTTAACTTCAGCTGAGTCCTTTGCAAGGACAAGGTGGCAGACTTTAAATCATTCCTGGCTAATATAGACTGAAGCTTCCTGGATGTCATTTGTGATACAGACTCTGCCCTTGATTTCCTAATAGAAGAATTCAATGCAGCCTGTGACAGATTTGCTTCTCTAAAGTGGTGCAAGGTATGGGACAACTTGTTTGCATTGGTCAGTCCTGAACTACCGGCCCTCATGAGAGAAAGGAACAACAGGTGGTACTCATCAAGAGAAACCAGCTCACTAGTGCATCAACCAAAATACAGAGACACTTGATGCAGATGAACCAGGCTGGTCAGATTGGCCAAATGGGAATATTGTAACACCCAGCAAACTCCAAACTGGAAAGAGTGGAAAAAAATTTGGGGGGGAACATTCTGACCTTCAGGGAAAGAGCAGGAAACAGTCTTGTAAAATACTTAACATCGATGAAACTGAGATCAGGGACCCTATAGAGTTAACAAAATTAATTTAATACAGCCTTTACAGGCCTAAGTGCCATCATCCCTGGAAGCCCATCTCTAGTGGTGACTCATGAAGGAGCTGAAGTCATCAATCAGAAATGTTAATAAACTTCCAATCAGCATTACTTCCTCAAAAAAATGAAATTGAACTCTAGTGATATAGAGCATATAGATCAAATACTGGAATTCTCAGAGGTAAATACAATTAAACAAGGACTGCTTGAATCTTCAGATGTTAACATGTTCCATACATTCTGGAAAATAATGTTTACATACAGTATATAACCCCATTACTTTATTATAACTGGAATGGGAATAACTGTAACTGGTCCTGGTCTAATCATATGTGCCAAAAGTTTAAAAAAAAATCTTGACAAGGTTGATAAAGAAAGTTAAATGAAATTAATACAAAAAAATCTTAACACTCCTTAACCCAAAAGGAAAGTATATAATTATATCTTCAAACAAGAAAAAGTAAAATATCAATCTAAATTATGGTTACAATTATATTACTCTGGAATAAACAAGAACATCAGAGAAATTTGGACAATGGTAGCTGAAGGTACAAACTCTTGCAGTATCTGTAGATTCTATTTTTCCAGTTTAACATTTTTATTGATTGTTTTTGAAAAGATAAACATATACATGCAATGTCTATAAGTAATACAGTGCTGAACTTGTATCTTTTAAACTCTATATACAAAAAAATAATCTGTCCATTGAGGGTGTACTGCAACTTATACAATAGATCAAAGTCATTTGTTAGCAAGAATACAACTTATGCATTTATGAAATCAAAAAAGGCTTTCCAAATGTCAATGAACGCATCTAATCTATTAAGTAGTAAGTAGCTAACACATTCATCGTTGGCTATGTTCCCTGCAGAATCCAACCATTCTCTCATGATAGGAACCCTATGAACTTTCCAATTGTGTAGCAGTAACATTTTATAGGCTGAAAGCCAGATTCAATATCCAGAGCTGAGATGGTCTAGGTAGATGTGACAATGGTGTAGTGTCCTCAAGTATGAAAATGAGTGTCGAAAACAGAATTTGTAGCTTCATGATCTTCTGACAAAGTAAATGTATTTCACTCCATTTTGAAAGTATTCTGGGACAGTGCAAAAACAAGTGTCCCAAAGTTGCCAATGGGGTACCTCATTTTCATCAACCCTGGTGCTTAGATTTGAATATTTTATTCAATCTTAATGGGGAATTCTAGTACCTGTGTAGTACTTTGAATTCAGTCAACCACCCATTAACATCCCTGCTACACTTGTATGCATTCTTCCACATGACTTCCCAACTTTGATCAGAAATACTTACTTTGCGGTCCTGTTCCTAAGCAACTTTAGCCGAGGAGGTAATGCTAATATCACATTCAGATATATATATATATTTATGTAAAAAACAAGATCCTCTCCTCATCAGTGTAATTTTTAGAATCTGGAGCCACTTGGAGTGCTTCAGAAATAGGGGGGAGGCTTTGACCATATACTGATTTACCTTCTCTCTCAGTTGTAAATACAGCCAAAAGTGTAGCTGAATATGTGGAATTTTTCGCTTATCTTCTTAAAGGAAAGGAATATTCCAGTTTCTGAGTCTAATAGATCTCCATCCAGAGTTATCCCAATTTTTTTCCATACTGTGTTCCTACACCATGACCCATTATGTGTGAGTTCTGGGTTATCCCAGATTGGAGCCAGTTCCAAAGGTAATGTACCTAGCTGAAGTTTCCGCACAAGGGTTTTAAAAAGTCAACTAGTGGCAGACAAAGTGGGGTGAGACCTAAGGTTAGCTGTGATAGGTCTAAAAAGAAAATGTGTCAAACTGTGAGGTTTAGCTATTTCTAGTTCAGTAAGAAGCCGTAGTGGCAGTTGCTCGGAGCTGTGTTTTGATAACCACAGAGCTGAGTGTGTTATAGGAATGCCCAGTGGTACCCCTACCACCAGGGATTTACAAAGCTGCCAACCTGCCATGGGGCCCTCAGTTTAGTAATGTTTAGCCTAGGAAGCTTGTTGCCCCACAGAAATTCAGAGAAGATGTTATCTATTCTCTTGTACCTGTCCTTGTATACCTTTGTAGGGATATTATTTAAAATAAAAATAAAAATTGGGTGCAGGAATAATTTTGATTGAATTAATCTTGCCCCATAAGTAAAGATTCAACTTAGACCATTTTTCAAGTCCCGTTTGTATATTCCCTATAAGTATTGACAAGTTAACTTGTACTATTTGTGGAACTGAGTTTAATATCTGCATTCCCAAGTACTGGATCCCCCTATCAACCCAGGTGAAGCTAAATTGGTTATTTAAATTATCCTTTTTCTGTCTGAATTCCTGAAGTATAATTCCCCCTGATTTCTCCCAGTTTACAGATAACCCTGACAATGTGGCAAACCTTGTTAATAGGGAATTTAGAGCAGCTAGTGATTTATTTGGATTTGAAAGAGTTACAAGCAGGTCATATGCAAAAGTGAAATACTTGTTTACTATCTTACCTGATTGAATACCCTGAATTTGAGTAGAAAGACTAATGAATCTTAGCAAGGGTTCAAATGCTAAAATAAAGAGGAAGGGGAAGAGTGGACACCCTTGATGAGTGCCCCAAAACAACTGAAAAGGTTGTGGAATTTATCCATTGGTGATGTGAGAAGGCAGTAAGGAAGGCTGGGGAGATACTGGGATGCATAGGGAGAGGCATCAATAGTAGAAAACAGGAAGTTGTTATCCCTCTGTACAGACAGTTGGTGAGACCCCATCTGGAGTACTGTGTGCAGTTCTGGAGACCCCATCTCTGCAAAGACATAGACAGCAGAGTGGAGGCTGTCCAGAGGAGGGCAACCAAAATGGTGCAGGGTCTGCACCAGAAGACATACGAAGAAAGACTAAAGGAGCTTAATATATATACCCTTGAGGAAAGGAGGGAGAGAGGGGACATGATAGAAACTTTCAAGTACCTCAAGGGAATCAACAAAGTCCAAGAGGGTGGCATCTTTCAGAAAAATAGATGTGCAAGAACAAGGGGGCACAATTTGAAGATAGAGGGGGGATGACTCAGAGGCAATGTGAGGAAGTATTTTTTCACAGAGAGGGTCGTGGATGCATGGAACAGCCTCTCTGAGGAGGTCGTGGAGTCAAGAACAGTGGAGGAGTTCAAGAATGCATGGGACAGACATAAGGCAGTCCTAGTGGGGGGTAGGAGGAAGTAAGCTGTTGGTTAATAAGGATGTGCAGCTTATCTGTTGGGTAGGAAAATGGGCAGACTAGGTGGGCCAAGCAGTCCTTATCTGCCGTCAAATTCTATGTTTCTATGTTTCTATGATAATGGCACCTTTGGGAGTCAAATATATGGTTGAGACCCATCAGTTAAAGGTGGGACCAAAATTAAAACTCTCCAGAACCCTCTGTTAACATGACCAGTCCAAAGAGTCAAAAGCCTTTCCTATATCTAAGGATAGGGCTATTGAGGTAGAATTTGCTCTTCTTAGCAGACCATATTACTGAGAAAAGTCTTCTGAGGTTGTCTGATGCCTGATGCCCCCTAACAAATCCCACTTGCTCTTTACTAATTAGTAACTATATGACATTTATGAGTCGATTTGCTAACACTTTGGTCAGGATCTAATAATCAATGTTTAGAAGGGAAATGGGGTGGTAATTGGTTGGTTCCAGTAGGTCCTTATTTTCTTAGATATTGGGCAGATATATTTATTTATTGAAATGTTTCACCAGGAGGGCACACTGAACAACAAGTTGCTCATCTCACGGTGTGACCTGGGGGGAGGGGGTTACATAGGGTTGTGAAGGATGATCAGTTACAATAGTACATGGGTAGTACAAACAATTGTAAGATTATGCAACAGCTGGAACACAAGGTATTGCACAATAAACAATAATGGAGCATTGGGTAATATGCATCATTCAGGGTACCTGATAGTTGCCCCTAATGCAAGAATTCCTGAAATAGCTTTTCTCGATGGTCTATAATGATCGGAATTATAATATTTGTAGGATTCACTAGAGAATCCATCCAGGCCTTGAGTTTTTTGTGAACTTGAAGATTGGATTACCTGTGAGATTTGTAGTTATCTAGTCCCTCCCTCTCTAACTTAGATACTTTAGGTAGTTTTGTATCTGCTCGGAAGTTAGTAATGTCCTCTCCAGCATCTGTGTTAAAAGGTTTATAAAAGTTTTCATAATAATCATGAAAACAGGCATTTATCTCCTTTTCATGCTTATATTTTATTATTTTTTTATATATTATACATCAAATGGAAACAACATCCACATTGCTCATACATAGGTAACAAACAAAAAGAAAATAACCTTGTTATACATAGATGTCAGCATGTCTAGAGCCAAAATATAAGTGGTGGTGGTGGGGAGCATGGGATTCTAAAATTTTTAATCAACAGTACATAACTGCATTTTAATTGTCAGGCATAAAAGTAATATTTTGTCCACTTTTGACACAACAGCAATTCCCCCCCCCCCTTATTTGCATTTAAAAACAAATATAAACTAATGGACAGTACTTACCCCTTCCAATTCCTTTTCCCAACCTGTCTCAGTTCTCACATGAGACTGACGGCAACCAAACTCGGTCGATTAACAGTAAAGAAAAATAAATCAGACATCATGTATTTGTGTTCATATAAGATATCAGAATCACAATTTATCATTTTCTCTTCAGAAAGAGTAGGCAGGTTCATTTCACCATCCTGAGTATATTGGGAACAAATAAGAGTGGCTAGTTGATCGACTTCAAAAAACAAATGCTGAACTCCTTTATACTTTACTCTTACCTTTGCAAGGGCTAATAAATGGAATTCAGCACCTAATTCTAAAAGTTCCTAATGACATCCCAAAAATGTTCATCTTCTTTGCTGTGTTGTGAAGGAATAGTCAGGAAAAATAGAGAATTTAAAGGTTTTATAAACTAAAGGTGCCTTGATTCTAGACAGCCTCATTATTAAGTCTCTATCCAAGTCGAATGCACAGGAGACACATACTGTTGATTTTTTGCTACTTGATGTTTCTGTTTCTGCCTGGGCATTTAGACCTTTAAATTGTGATTTAGGTATTATATGATATGCTTTAGAGATAAATGGTAGGTTATCTTCTGGCAAGTCAAATATGGAGGTAAAAAGATCTTTCAGTATATCCTGGACTGATTCAATGGGCTCATCCAAATTTTGAGGTAAGCCCACTATTCTTAGATTTCTATAACATAGTTGATTCTCTAGACTCTCAATTTTCCTCGACGTGTTATAATTATCCCAACTCAAATTTGACATTGTAGCTTCAAGCCTCGTAACTTTATTAGTATTCTTGCTTATTTCTCCTTTGTTGACTTCCATTTCTTTTGTAAGTACCTTTAACTTTTCCCTGTTTTGTTTAGCGTCTATTTGCAGAAAGTCCACTTTCTCTGACAATGCATTAAACTTTTGGTCAAAAAACTGTGACCAATTAAATTACTTCTCTAAAGTATCTCCCACAGAGTCAATTGTGTGCCTAGGTATTGTCCTACCTGAAGCTGCCATAGGCGCATCTTTCTCCAAAGCTGAAAGAACAGGTGAAGTTGTCACAAATTCCTTTCCTCGATCGTGTCTTTCCTGCTGAGGTTCAAAATCCATAAAAACATTTCCAAGGGAAAATTCTGGTCCACTGAAGAGGCAAGAAGTTCAGCCGGTGGAGTTTGTTCGGTCTCTGAGACTTGGGTAATGTTTGTGAAGTCAGTAGGGTAAATTTCCAGCTTCTGTAAAATGGTTTTGTGCTGGTCTGCAACTGGCATCTCCTCAAAATGAGAGGTTAATTCTTTCACTCTGCCGATGCTCTTATTGCTAGTTTTGAGCCTGAAATACTTCTTGGCAACGTGTATTCCTCTGTCGATGAGGACAACAAAACATTTTGTTTATCTGCCATACTTACTATTTTACTAAAACAGAGCTCTTGCACCTAGCAGTCTCCTGTCAAAATATTAGCCCCCCCCAACAAAATACCAGCATTTATCTCATTTATGTTGTAAGATATAATATTGTTTTTCATCCGAATTTTAGGTATCATATTTTGGTGGTGGCGATTTTTCAAACGGTATGCTAAGAGCTTCCCTTGTTTTTCTCCGGACTCCCAGTACTGTTGTTTAGTGCGTAAAAGAACAAATTCAGCTTTACTGGAATATAATTTGTTAACCTCAAATCTGAGTGTTATCAGTTGGTAAATTAAGTCTGGATTTGTATTAGGGTTTTGTTTCAGTTTAACTTCAATTTGTTTAATAAGTTTTTCCTTATCTTCCACTTCTTTTTGTCTTTTATTTTTCCTAATGGATGTAAATCTGATAATAACATATCTGATATATGCTATATCTGCCTCCCAAAGTATTTGATAGGAGGTTTCGTGATTGTCATTTATATCAAAATATACAGCTGTATCTTTAGTAAACCAATCTTTGAATTCTGGATCTTGGATCAGGGATGCATTAAAGTGCCATCTAAATTGCTTCTGGGGTGCACCTTCCAGTATACAAGTTAATTTAAGCAACCCATGATCAGAAATTATAATGGATTTGTATTTAGCATCTGAGTTTGTATTGCACAGTGAAAGTGGCATAAATATGTAATCTATTCTGCTATAGGTATTGTGTTGTGCTGAAAAAAATTAAAAGTCTTTCCCAGTGGGCTTAACTAACCTCCATACATCTAAAAGATTCACGTTTGTCACCATCTCTTGTAGATAATTATGAGAAGTAAGTTGCCTTGCTTGGCTTATGGAGCCTGGTCTATCCAGTAGTGGGTCCATGGCATTGTTAAAGGCACCCCCAGTTTTATCTCAAAATACTAAAATGCAGTAGGGTAGAAAGCAGTTCCTGAAAGAATATGGATCTCTGTCCATTTGGAGCAAAGACATTACATAATGCAACATTTCTGCCAAACGAGGATCCTGTGAGTATTTGCATGCTGCCTTCCAAATCTACACTATGCTCTTTCTTAATAAAAGGTATTCCCTTGTGTATTGAAATAGCCAAATCTCTTTTTTTGATGCAAAACAGTTATAAGTTGCTTTTGCTACCCATTGCCTTTGTAGCTTGTCCGCCTCCTCCATTACAAGGTGGGTTTCCTGAAGAAACACTATATCACGTTTATGTTTCCTTAAGTGATTTAATACCTTTTTTCCTTTTTATAGGGGAACCTAGGCCGTTAACAGTCCATGTAATAATGTTTAACACGGACACTGTAGCTAAATTACTAAAAATTTCTTTTGACAGAAAAGGACCTCATGGCCTATTCTGTCTAAATGAATCCCCCCCCCACAGAAAGACAACTGCCCTCCATTCTCTGCCTGTCCCCTGTTGGTCAGGCTCATGTGTGTATCCAAAGCTCTTTTAAATTTGTCCACCATATCTATAAACTTGTAAAGCAGAAATAAAACCTTGAATACGCTAATTTACTATATTCTAAAACATTGTTGTAATAAAATAACTGTAAAAAAGCTCAAACTATTTTAAAACTAAGCTTAGTATAGCTACAGGAGGTTTCTTGATTGACACACCATCTCTCTTAATCAAACTCCCAGCTAGTCGATTCTAAAGGCCTCCTTATTGTACTTCACAACATTAGAAGCCTTGAACACAACCATGCTGAACTTGTGGCTTGGATCACCCTCTACCACCCAGACATACTCTGCCTATCGTAAACATGGCTAAAATCCTCTAACTCTGACTCCTTGTATTCTGTACCCAATTATGGCCTACAGAGGGGTAGATCATCTCCCAAAAGAAGAGGGGTATTGCCATCTACTTCAAAGAACACCTATGCCTCAGTGCCATAAAAAATGACCCCCTGACCCACTGTGACTCTCTACATGCAGTTCTATCCCTTGGACTAAAAAGCTACATATTGAATGCACTTACAACCCCCCAAACAGTGGTCATGCCGGCCTGGATGAACTACTTAACCATACGTCCAAACTCTCTGGTAAAAATGAAGTTATAATTCTCTGAGATATTACCCTAAACTGGTTTGGGAAGTGTCAAGCCTCATCTGGCTCCAAAATTCAGAGCCATAATCTGCATCAGCTGATCACTATGCCCACTAGAGTTGCTCCTCACTCAACCTCTAGTACCCTGATCGACTGGGTACTAGCAAATCGTACTGAACTCATCCAAGTAGTTAGCATACTAGCAGATGCCATCACTGACCATTCCCCTATCCTTTGCATCTGGGGCTCGGCTGCCCCCCTCCCACAACCTCGTTATGTTGCTTTCCAGGATTATGCTAATTTAGATACATAACAATTTCTATGTGAAATATCTAACATTGACTGGTCCAATCTTCACAATGTCAATGATGTACAGTCTGTCCTCAACATTTTTCTGACAGAATTCATAGCACTTTAGGCCCTACACTCCCCTCTTGTCAGCCACAGAATTAAGGGGAAACAAACCAGATGGCTAAAAAAGGAACTACTTGCTAGGCTAAGAGCAAGGGACAAGAGTTTGAGCCACTTTAAGTCTTCTGGCCTACTAGCAGATTATAACACCTACAGGCAGCAGCAGAATGCATGCAAAACAGAAATAAGAACAGCCAAAGGCTCATACAGCAAAAACTTGCTAGTGAATGCCATTGGCGACCCCAAAAATTCTGGTCACACATAAAAACCTTCCTGGGGACAACCCGCTCCACCACCCCAAATGACATGGTCCTCAATAGTTCTCACTGTAACAATCAAAGCTATCACTTGACAAGAGGTCTCTAAACTACTTAGCTCAATCTCAGACAGCACAGCCACAAGCTTGGAAAGTCTTGAACTCAGACTACTAAAAATAGCAGCCCTGCTTATTGCTGCTCCCTTATCCAAAATGTTCACTTTCTCTCTATGTTATAGTAGTGTCCCTGACATATTGGAGATAGTCAGGGTCATTCCTGTCTTCAAAAAGGGTGACCCAAAAGACCCATTTAACTACAGACTCATTGTCATCCTCTTGGTTCTGAGCAAAATCCTGGAAAAATTAGTTGCTACACAACCATCAAATTCCTTCTCAAAAATTACCTTCTTACAACTGACCAGCTTGGTTTCTGCAAGGGCTATAGCACATCCACGGCCCTGCTTAAGTTTACTACTGACACACTTACTGCTATGGACACAGGTCTTCTAACTGGAGTTGTTTTCATAGACATGATAAAGGCCTTTGACTTGGTGAACCACACCATTCTTCTTTCACGGTGAAGTCTTTGGGCTTCGTGTATAATGTTGTCAACTGGTTCAATAGTTACTTGTCAAACAGGGTCCAAGTTGTGAAATACAATTCAGCCAATTCTGACCTGCCAAAATAATTTCAAGGTCTCGTGCCTGGATGGCTCCCCTATTGGTTCAGTGACCTCATTTAAGTACCTAGGGGTAACACTGGACCAATCCCTAAACTTTGATCTTCACATCCAGAATTGGTGTAAATCTGTCAACTCTAAATTAGGTATAACATACCAGACCAGATATGCACTAACCCCTGCAGTGAGGCTTGCCATTGCTTGTGGTATTCTGCTACTCACCCTTACATATGGAGTTGCGACCTATGCTGCTTTACCTAAATCCAATCTTCACAGACGGGACGTCACCTATAATAATATTTGTCACTATGCTGCCTCCTACCCCATCAGTGGAAACACCACTGACTTTTCTATGCAGATCTAAACTGGCTGTCACCAAATACTGTTAGACTTTACTCCCTTGGGCCGACTGTTAACAGTATTTGCGGTCTCAAACTCCAAAAACCTCAGCTGATCTACTTGTTCCTCAGATGTCCGGCTATGGCCTATGCCCATCTGGAAAATCCCTTGTATGTGCCCCGAAAAGTAACACCACTAAAGGCACCAGTGCTTTTACCCACCATGCTCCTCAGCTATAGAACTCCCTTCCTTTAGCAATGTACCAAGCACCCTCACATAATGCCTTCAAAAAGGATCTCTATAGCTACCGCATCTCCTCTAATCAATGCCCTTGCTTCAAACACCCCCCACCAGAAACTCTTCTACTCTCACCGCTGCACACTTGATCTGGTCTCTAACTAATGCCTTGCCCTTAATCCTCCCCCTGCCTGTCTACTTGTCCACCCTCCCAACTTGAGGCATGTCTGTTCTTTGGATTGTTATCTCAAACTCTTTGACCTGTCCTACTGTAACTAATTCTCTACTCCTAAAATCTTTGTAATCTTTGCCGAAAAGCTCCTACTTGCAATACTCTGTGCCTTATCTCCCACACCATGTGAATATGTTTCTCCCCTAAGGACCTGCCTACCATATGTTGTTTTGTAATTTTCCCAGCTCATTATACCTGATATTTCCTTGCAAGTATGTGGTTGTTTGTTTTCAATGAACCTCTCACCGAACTTTGCATCATGATAATTCCTTGCAAATATGTGATCTATGCCCTGCACCTGTCAACAAATTGCTTTATCACATGTTTTGTCATGAATCACACTGTTTTGTACTTTGCTTTCATCACCTCGCATGTATTTTTACTGTAAAACCTTGTTTTGTTTCTGTGTTTTATGTAATTCCACTCTGTACCCTCCCGGGTCATGCCTGAAAATAGTCATTTCTATGACTAGTGTACTACCCGGTAAGCAAAAATGAAATAAATAAATACAGTAGCTAAATTAAGTGTAAAACTACCAAAAGTTCCAACTATTTTAAAACTAGACTTAATACAGGTAAACTAAGTATAAAACTTTTAACTCTAAATTCTAGAATATCTAACCTGACATACAAAAAGCTATCTTACATTATACTGGTGAATATAGTGACAAACTAAATGTTTCTAGCTTGTTTTTATACAATTTCTAAAGCAAAAATTAATTTGAACTTTTAAGGAAAGAGCCAAAAGAAACTGTGCAGAGTGGTTTCCTTAAGGTACCTCTAATGGTTCTGAGCCAGTTAGAATTCAATAACCTTCGATCCCTTATGTTTCTTTGTTTCTACTCTTAAATATCTGTAACCACAGTCTAATATTGCTGAGGGTCAAATTCTAGTGCAAATTTATGTGTTATAAAACAGATGTACTTGGAAATGACAGGCTGATTGTCACAGACCAAATAGTTTCTCTCTTATACGAACAGTAAGAAGGAATTCAGTACTATGACAGATGTTCTGAGTATGAGATACTAGTAACAAAGTTCAAGGTTGTTTTCTGTAGTTACTAGCACTATCCTGCCATTACTGTCTACCATGTCCAGTCATATATGTACCCAACTAATGGACATGAGATACTGGTTCTCTTCCCCCAGTGGATAGACTTATACCATCAGGAAGTTGCATAGTTCAATAACCTTCTAGGGACCTGTATTTGGTATTACTTAGTATATTTAGTCATACATTGTGGCTGTCCTCTCAGATTTCAGTCCATTTTTCTACCGCTATACCATAATTTAAAAGTTCTCCAGACCTTAAAAGACATTCCAAAAATATATTTTTGCTAAAAAGATTCCATTTATTCAAACAGTGTGTGTCTTTCAATCTACACTCGCGGGATCTAGTGTGCCCAGCTAGCCAACATTACATAAGAGCAACCATGTACTCCCAGAAATCCCCACCCCGTTGGATTGACCAGCCAAAGGATACTCCTATCCAGTGTAGGACAATGTGTCATGGGCTGGGATCCTGAGTCTCCTCGTACCAGGGGTTTGCTTTACCTCTGTTTGTACACCATTATGTACTAAGGAATAACACAACACACTATAGCTGCAAGTACAGTAAGAGAACTAGGACTCATACAGTAAGGTAAAACACCTTCCATAAAAGCTTAGATATGAATGTCCCTTGAGGTCTGCATAGTTTATGGGCATAAATATTGTTAATATATTACCCACCCCTTCATATGTCATCCACTGGAGAAGCAGCACAAGTCCAGTGTCTCCCCACTCGGACAACCTCTCATGGAAAGATAATGATTGACAGTAAGAAAGACTCACCTTAGTGTGCCAGACATCCAAGGCTTCTTGTATTAGGGTGAGTGGGGAAGGATCCAGGGATAAGTTTCCACCAAACAACCACTGTTTATCTAAAAAGAAGCAAAAGTAACATTTGTATTGCTAAACCTTTAACAGTGCAATGATGCGTAATGCCTTCCACAAGGAGACATTGCAAGATTTGTTCGGCAGAACAGGCCAGTTGTTTTGTTTTCCGTGACATTTTTCAATTTTCCTTAATAAAACAACAAGAGGTCCACATTAACCTGAAGCACTGAACATCCTGCAGGTAGGGGACATTGTCTAAAACTTTAAGTTCCTCAAAGACCATCTGCATAAGTTGAGAGCCGGCTGGTGAGGTGGGGTGGTAAGCAGAAGAGTTTTTCTATACAATTTGAAAGACCTGGCAAGTGATTTAGGTATAGATTTGGCATTCACTGATACCAATGTTGTGGCCTTAAGTGAGTTTTTGTGTGTGGTTGGTAGTGGTTAACTATGGAGCTCTTTGCTAGCATGCTCCTGCACAGTGCATGCCATGGCTGGAGGCTCAAGGAAGTGCTTCACTCCTGAAATGTGAGCGGGTGACTGCTGGCTTTCTCTCCACCTGGGCAAATTTGTTTGAGCTAAACTGTCAGTCTAGTTTCTGTTAATGAAAGTCCAGGAATCTTCTTCATTATTGAAAGAATGCATCAATCAATCAATCACTCAATCATCAATCACTCTTTATTTATATTGCACAATTACAAGAAGATCAAAGCGTTGTACATCTTATCATAAAGTCTTATATATAAAATTCTTAGAAAACAGAAAAACATTTAGCAATAACTATGTCCCCAACTTTAAACATCAGGGAAAATGCCTGGTTAAAAAGAAAAGTCTTCAGCTCTAATTTGAACCTCTCAGTGGTTTGGCACTCTCTTATCTGATGAGGTAGAGAGTTCCACAGGGTTGGTACCACATAGGCAAGAGTGTGCTCCTGAGGTCTTCAAATGAACCCTAGGAACCTCTAGCAATCCCTTGTTGGCAGAGTAGAGTCAGCAGAGGGGGCAATAAGCATTAAGAAGATCTTGCAAGTAGCTACGTCCCTGTCTGTGAAGGAACGTATAGGTCAGTAATAAGACCATGAAGGTGATCCACCAATTTATAGGCAGCCAGTGCAGACAGCAGAGCACAGGCATGACATAGCTAGATCTTGATAAACCAGTCAACAACTTGGTTGCCATATTCTGCATTAGCTGCAATTGGTAAATAACAACCTCTGGTAGCCCTAGATATAAAGCATTGCAGTAGTCAAGATGCAAAGTTACAAAGGCGTGACCCAGAGTTGGCATATCAAAAGGCAGAATCAGGTGTTTTATCCAGGAATTGTTCCTCAGATGGTAAAATGAGGTCTTCACAATGGCTGACATCTGCTGTTTTGGTGATAGGCTGCTACCAAGTACAAGACCCAGACTGTGCACCCGATCTGAGGTAGGTAGCTCTGGAAAACCCACCCTCCTGTTGCTTCTTGCACCTTCCTGGCTCAACCACCAAAACTTCAGTCTTGTCCAGATTCAACCTCAGCCAATTGGCACTCATCCAGTCCTGAATTTCTGAGAAGCAGTTGTTAAAGACCGAGACTACTCCATCCTGATTAGGCACAAAGGTCACGTAGAGGTGAGTGTCATCTGTACAGCAGTGAAAACTCAGTCCATACTACCTAATAATGTCCTCCAATGGCAGCATATACACTGCAAACAACATGGGGATCAAATGGAACCCTGCGGTACCCCACAAGACAGGGGGAGAGGTGCTGAGGAAAACATCCCCGACACTACTCTCTGATTCCTGCCCATGAGGAATTATCAAAACCAATGGAGAACTGTTCCCAACAGTCCACACAATATCCACAGGAGCTCCAACAACACCCTATGGTCCACAGTGTCAAACACTGAAGAGAGCTGGAGGAGCACCAAGATGGAATGGGACACTTGATTCCTCACTGTCGGGAGATCATTTAGTACCCGATCCTAGAGATGCAGCGAATTTTTCATCCGCTGGTGAAGTGGACGCGAAGTGGTCACTTCGCGTTAGTGGAGCACAATGCGAAGTGGGCACTGCAAGGTGCTCACTTTGCATGATTATTATTACTACTTTGCTTTGCCAATGCACCTTAATGTGAAGTAAAGTGAAGTGAGACGAGAATAGGCAGCCCTCCCCCACACATCACATGGCTTACAGCACTGTAAGTCACATGTTTTAGCCAGGCAGGAAGGAAGTGAGTCAGAGAAGCAGTTTTACTTTCTCCTTTGCATTTGTAGAGGGAGAAAGCATTGTGAGAGGAGACTGGGAGTCAAAGTGCTTGATTGCCTTGCCACTTGCATTTCAGAAGAAAACCAACAGTTTTTTAAAAGCTATATCTTTATTTAGTTTTTGTATTGTATTTGTGTTCTTTTTGTTTGTGAATTTTTTTGTATAAGTTTCGTTTTGTTTTGTGTGTGTGACTGACTGTGTGTGTCAGTGAGTGTCAATGTGTGTGTGTCTGTGTGTGTGTGTGTGTGTGTTGGCCCAGGGACTTGTTGTGTGTGTCAGGATGAACCCAGGAGAAGGCGAGTCGCTGGCCCATGGATGTGATCGGAGGGGAGTGGGGACCCGTGGGGGGTTGGTGATCATGTTATGCTGGACTGCTCCCAACTCTTGGGTGTTGCTTCCCCCAATGTTGAAGCAACAGGAGCAGCAGCACCAGTGCCACTGGTGGCTGCTGTGCGTCCACCTTCTCTGCCACTACCACCACCACCACCACCACTGGTAGCAGCAGCTGTAGGGGCTCCAGCAGCACCCCCTCCACCACCTCCACAGCCACAGGAGGTGGCCCTGGAAAATGTAGGTGGTGGGACTCATGTGAGGACTATTTCTGGTCCCCCACAGCTCCCCAGTGTGGGAGTTTTTTAACTCTGAAGGGGGAGACAGCACAGTGGTGGTGTGCTGTCTGTGTGGTGTGGTGGTGCACCGTGGCCCCCGTGGGACACATTTTGGAAATTGTGGCCAGCACACCCATATGCTGAACCACCACAGGGGAGAGTGGCAGGCTGCCATGGAAGGGGATAGGCATCCACCTGCTGGCCCTTCCGTGGCAGTGGTCAAGGGTGCTGCTGGGGTGGGAGTTGTGCCTCGTCACTGTCACAACAGGAGGAGGGCTAGTACAGCAGCTGCTCCATCACTACCACCACTGCCACCACAGCCATCAGTACCACCCTCTCCACCACCACCCCCACTACCTGGATTCCCTGCTGTAGTGGACCCTGCCACAGTCCCTGCAACAGAGGCTGGCATCACGCTGGTGTGGGCAGCTCTTGAAGAAAACAATGAGCGGTTTGGTGCTTTGCAGCAGCAGGTGAAAAGAATAGAAGCACAGCAGAAGCAAATAGTTTCAACGCTGCACCTGCTGCTGGACCGCCATGGCATCCCATGGCCACGGTAAGTTAGGGGATTGTTTTCTGCCCCATCCCCACCCCACCCCAATACCGTGTTGTACTGTTTTTGTGTTCTTTGTTGTTGTTTAATCATACACATTTTCCCTTCCAGGGGAATCTTTCTTGCACCACATAGTGCAATACATTTGTCTGAAAACCACCTGTAATTTCATTACAGTGTGTCATGTGATGGAGGAATTCACGTTCTGAAAATCTGCCCAGATTCTGCCTCCCTTCTCAGCAATGTTAGGACATGATGGCAGGGAGAGTGCATGTGCGTGCTCCTTAGAGTGAATATCCAATTGTCCGGCAGCTTTCTGAATGTTTCTTTATGTTATAATGGTTGGTTTGTGGTGAAACATGCGGGCACGTTTCCAGTAAGAAGAGCCTTGTTGGGGAAAACACTCTCACATTTCACCACAAAGTCAACCTCATAACATAAGGAAACATTGCTTGGGATAGCTGCCAGACATTCACTATAGTGGAGCATGCACCTGCGCTCCCCCTGGTGTCACATCTTCATGTTACTGAGAAAAGGTGGTAGAATGTGGGTGGCTTTTCTGATCGGTAATACCTCCATCACATACACACTGTAATGAAATTCTGGCCGGTTTTCTCAGAAATATATTGCACTCTGTGGAGCAAGAAATATTCCAGTGGGAGTAATGCCCCCACATATTAGTTTATGAGCATCACCATAACTATCTAATGTGGTGCATCTCTGTAAAGCAGCAGTGCAACAATCTGTTGAGAACTCTGACATATATTTTTTAATGCTATGTTACAACTTCCTTTACTTACATCCTGACTGACTTCCATGATACGAGAATTTGCAGTAGTTGAGTCTGCTGTACTACCTTTTTTCATGTATGAAATAATGAAAGGAGCATTCCTTTTAAATTAGTGCTGACCAGGTCTTTGTCATTGTTTTCCTCTGCTTTTCTCCATCACATCAATTAGTTGTTATATATCACTTCTGTTGTTAATTAACAATTATGCATCAGGTAGTGTTTTATGTCACCACGGAACAATAGTTATTGAAAAGCAGCTGCAAATAAATACAAACCTGGTCTGAACAATATTGGAAGGCATGCCTATTTTTTTTTTATACATGAAAAAAGTAGTCAAGTGAGTAAAGCAGACATAAATTGTGAAAAGAAGCATATCATTCAAGTCATGACTCGGAGGTAACTAGTGGTGGCTGTGGCAATGTAAAGTAGCATAAAAAAGTACAGTTCAAAATTGTCGGGACATTCTTGCAATGCTGCTTTAATTGTAAAAATGTCAGTATGACATCATGAGCTCACAGCAACAGTCACACAACACACAAAAGTGGCACAGAGTGCCCAGATTTTTTCTACAGGCCCAAAATGCATCTTGCTTTTGTGCAGAAAATTCACAAGTGGTAACACAGTGGAATGAGAGCGTTTCAGCACATGCAAAGTCCCCCAGAATTAATTGCGTGTTCAGTCATGTGTGCAGTGGTGGCACAGAGTCCCAGATTTTTTCTGAAGGCCCAAAATGCACCCTTTTTGTGTGCAGAAAATTGAAAAGTGATAACACAGTGGAATGAGAGTATTTCAGCACATACCCCAGTATAAAATGATGACTGCGAGCATCGTGTTGCTGGTCCAATGTGTTCTGCGAGAGGATTCGAGCAAATGCAATATGTGATAATCTTAACTGGATTGAAGGGTGCCCTTTGGCTGTGCACTAATAGTAGTCTTGGTGAGTAGATATATATTATGGTAGCACTGTAATGCTACCATAGTTAGGGTTGAGTAGCCCTTTTAAGGTTAAAGGGTCAAACTTTGCATCTTAATAACTTTTCCACCATTCAACAAATTTGCCTGAAATTTGAAATGCATGATAAAGAAACAAACATCTTGGGATCTGCCAACTTTTGTAGTGGTCAGATATATGGCTGTGGAGTTATTAAGTGAGATCTGCGCACACATTTATGGTTTTTGGTGAATTCTTTGCTCGTGCCTGCAGGTCACATGGTTTGTGTGACCAGTCCAAAAATGCCAGGGAGCATGCGTCTGGGGTCCCTGATGTGCCTTTTGAAGATTTCATGAAAAAATATTAAACAGTTTAAAAGTTATTCAAAAAACAAGTTCCCATTATAAGTCAATGGGAAAAGTTAACAAAAAGTTTGACAGTGTCTCAAATGCACTTTTTAGTGTCTCAAATGGCCCTAGTAGTGTCACAAATCTGCTTTTTTGTTTTCAGTTGGTGATCAGAAAAAATGCTTGGCATTTAAAATTGGGACCATCTAGGGACACAATTCTTTTTGTGTTTACCTAGTCGGACCCTCAGGATGCTAGACATGTCTTTATTTTGGGGTTAAACACCCCAGAAATATGTTTTTCAAATTTCTTGAAAAAGTAGTATCTCAAAGTAGTGTCACACTCATGACACTTTTGTGATTTCATTTGCAAAAGTGTTGTGATTTACAACACTATTTTGTGACACTATACCCAAAATAACAGGAATTCTTTGCCACCCTGCTGCAAAAGAACGGTTTGGTCTATTGGGCTGAAATTTAGAGGGAAGACAGCCAACATGCCATAGATGTGTCTTTTGGTGGATTGGTAACAAAATATTGGAGGGCTGCAAAGTTATGGCACTCCAAAGCTGACACTTTTCCCCATAGGACAACATTATGGCATCCATCGCACCTTTTGGTGCCTGTATCATGGAAACGGTGCGAGATATGGACTTTTCATCGGAAAAATTCTTAGCCCCCCCCCCCCCAACTGGGGCTAACTACAAAACTAGTCAGGAATGTCATAATTCATATGAAATTTTTATTTATTTTCTACATCATACGGTTCTTGAGATATAAGCAATTTAGTATTCCAAGTCCACCTTTTCTGCTCCAAGGCCCATTATTATGCATACATTCTTTGTATTCACAGTCTTTTTCAATGCAGTTTTTGGGGAACAGAAGGGTGTGCCCTTTTTCATTACTGTTCCAGTTAGCATTTCCATTTGCATCTCCATTTCCATGTACGCCACCGTGTGTGTTATGGTTTGCATTTTCGTTTGTGCTTCTGTTTGCATAATGTTACCATTTGCATTTCCATTACTGTTTATGTTTTCAGGTGTTTTTGTATCAGCCTGTGCATTGCCATTTGCATTTGCAGTCAACTTTCTGTTTACGTGTGTCTTTTGTTTTGTGTCATCGTCTCTGTTATCGTTACCATTGGTGTTTCCCATCACATTACCATGACCGTGCACATTACGATTTGCCTTTCTGTATGTGCTTGCATTTGCATTTCCATTTCTGTTTCCTTTGGCATTACTGTTGATGTTACCTTTATGATTTACATTTCCAATTGTAGTACCACGACTGTGTGCATAACGGTTTGCATATCCGTACGCATTTGCGTTTCTGTTTCCCTTGGCATTATTGTTGCTGTTACCATTACTACTTGCATTTACAATTGCAATACCATGCTCGTGCGAGTTACAGTTTACGTTTCCATACTCACCTCCATTTGACTTTCCATTTCTGTTTCCTTTGGTGTTATTGTTGCTGTTACCATTACCGTTTGCATTTACAATAGTGGTTCCATGACTGTGCACATCATGGTTTGCGTTTCTGTACAAGCCTGCATTTTGGTTTCTGTTTTCTTTGGTGTTATTGTTGCTGTTACCATTACCATTTGCATTTCCGACTGCGGTACCGTGACCATGTGCATTACCAGTTGCGTTCTGTATGTGCTTGCGTTTGTGTCTCCATTTCCATCACTGTTTGCTTTGGCATCACTTTGTGGTTGTGTTTCTATTACCATTTGCTTTACCATTTCTGTTTGTTTTGCCATGTGTGTCACCATTGCCACTTGCATTTGCTTTGCAGTTTCTGTTACTATGTAACAAGATATCACATGGTGGGAGTGTATGGCCCAAAGGGCCCTACGCTCCCGCCACCGCATTCCAATCACTATTTATTGTCCTCATTCTAAAATAGAAGGGAAATTAGAGGCAAAAAACTCAGTTTAATGCATCAGTTAGGGTTGTTCCACAATGACAAAAGTGAGAAAATTTGGTGATAGGGTTGAAAGCCCCCCTTGGACCTCTCAGCCCACCCCCCAACCAGCATCAGGGTGTGCGTTAGGGGTCGTTGGTCCTAACTCTCACTCCATTCTCCTATACCTCTGCTTCTTTACACATGTGATGGGGTGAGAGTTAGGGCCAATGACCCCAATGCGCACCCTGATGCCGGTTGGGGGGGTCCAAGGGGGCGCTTTCAACCCTAACACCAAATTTCCTACTTTTGTCACTGAGGAACAACTCTAACTGATGCCTTAAATGGAGTTTTTTGCCTCTAATATATATATATATAAATATACATATATATATATATACTGTACATACAGTAGATACATGGTTGTGTATTTTGTAGGTGAGGAGGGGGGTTGGCATGGACATCTACTCATGGTGTTGTTCTGCATCACAGGTCACACAGAAACTGTTGGTGTGCACATTCCAGTGCTCAATAAGAATCTTTTGTGCTGAACTGGAAATGGATAACTCTCAGGCACATGCAGGTGAGTATTTTTTTGGGGGGGTGGATTGGGAATCATATTTGCAGGTTTGTCTGTAATGGTTTCTAATTTTGTTACTTCTTCACAGATTTCATCTGCATCCTTCTGGAGTCCGGTTGTTAATAGTGGTCATAGTCATCTAATGAAATGACTTCTGCGTGTTGCACATGTGCCCCAGCCCGGGGGAGGGGCTGCCTGATGTTGAAGAACTTTTTTGGGTAAGGCCACTTTGACAGAACAACAAAGCATCTGGAAGTTTCCTAAAAAAAAGAAATGAATGATTTCTTAAAACTTAATTGTTATTTGTCCTTCCCTGGTTCTCAAATCTCAATCTATCTAAAGTCAAGTTACATTTCAAACCCACATCTTGTCAACTAACACAACCTGTGTGCAATATTTGCTGCAGTATTTCCAAAACAATTAAATGGATGAAATAAAATATTCATACTTACCAGAATGGATTTCACATGGATATTACATCACTTCCTCTCTGTACAGTACAGCTACAGTACCATTCCCAACAAGTTTTAGCAATGGACCCTTTTTTTGTTACCCTGTAAAAGAAACAAAATAAGTGTACTGTATGTGTGTTACCATTGTGGCTCTGAAAAGCTACAGAAAACAAAACATACAACTAAAGGAAGTGAAGCAGCATAACAAACATGAGTACACATACTCACTTTATGGTTTATATATTAAGAATCTTTGTGTCTATGGCTGATGGATGTGGTAGTCCGGACAGACTCAGGTTCAGTGGTGGCAGTGGCTAACATCAGTCCCGGTGGTGGTGGTCCGGGGGGACACACTACCTTTTAAAAACTTCAGTTGAAACCTGCCAACATTAACCACATCATCATCCTCATAAAGAAAGCCACTCTCACAGTCATTGATGTCTAAAGCCTGACCACTGGGAAATTCTTTCTCCATTGTGTCATCACCTATGTCAGTGGTAGGCTGTTTCAGGCAGCCACTGCCAGTGCCACCAGGATGGTCCATTTCCACATCAGCAAGACCACCATGACTAGGCCACAGTATGAATACTGAGGTTGCAGTCTGTGCTGGTGTGTGCCTCTCATTCATTTTAATGAATGTTAGCAAACTAACATTTGCAGGAGAGAGGTTTGTCCCATGATCCCTTACCATTGCACCTGCTGAGCTGAATACCCTTTCAACACTTACACTGCAGGGTGGGCATGTGAGGTACTGCAGTGCCACTGCAGTCAGCTGTGGCCATTCACTGACCTTTCCACTCCAGTACAAAAGAGGATCTTCAGTTATTGTCAGATGCCTGTTTTCAGACAAATATGACTCAACCATTCTCTGTGCCGCACTAAGTCCATTTGTTGATGCATCATCCTGTTCTCCCAAATAATTTATTTCACAAATACCCACATGGGACAAAGCCTCTCAAAGCGGGTTGACGCCAGCCACTTTGGATGACAGACCACCTGGAACTGCAGTCCCCTTCCCCTAGCAGGATATGCTTAATGGTCCTCCAGGTTCACCTTCAACCTGATTATGCTGCTCAGGTTTGCTGACCTTGGCACATGACTTCTGTGCTCCATGAACCAAGCGCACCAGTTGACCACTGATATTTTTTACCTGTTCAGGCCCTCCCTCCAGTACTGATGCAATTCCACGTTGTAGCGTGGGTCCAGCATTGTTGCTATGGCAAAGTTGTCATTACTCTGAATGCTCACAACATACTGCTACCACCATCTCTGGCAATATCAAGGCTATGCTGTACATTCACCAATATCTGCCTCAGCACCTGCAGCAGTGGAATTGATTGGCTAATGGAGGCAGACTCAGCACTCACTGCATGTGTGGCATGTTCAAAAGGCCACAAAATTGTTATTGCAGAGTCCATGAGGAGCCGCTGCTCAGTCGTCATTGACATTGGGCCCTCCGGAACTGTCATGGCTAGTGTGCATAACAAGATATTCTGAGATGGCTTTATATTGTTCATACAACCTCTCTGCCATGTGTAAAGTTGAGTTCCATTGGGTGACAACTTCCAACTTCAAGTGATGCTGAGGCAGCCTGTTTTGTATCTGCAACTGCCGCAGTTGGTCACAGGCCTTTCCAGATCTTGAAACGTGAGAGCAGATAAGTCATGCAATGGTTAGCATTTCCTTTATATCAGGTGCTGCAGAAACTCCTGAACCACAAGATTTAAACAGTGGGCCATGCATGGAACATGAAAAAAAGCACCATTCGTGATGCATTTCACCACATTTGACCCATTATCACTTGCTATGAACCCAGCTCTCGGGGACAGAGGGTTTAGCCATCTGTCAGTTTCAGTCAGTACCACATCCAACATGTTCTCACCAGTGTGTGAACAGGTCACATTGTGCACAGCAATCGTTGCATGCTGTCAAATTCTTGGAAGATTGCTAACGCAACAATCCACCTTACTGCACTGATTATTCACACTACTAACATCACAAACAACCCCGGCACCTGCACCCAGTGTGCAGTTATACACAAATATGAACTCCCTGCTGTTTTGCCACTTGTCCACATATCCATACTTAAATGGATGAATGGAGAGGAGGAATGTTGAAGGGCATGCCTTACTGAGTCGGAAACAGTGCGGAACAACTCGGGGAGAGCACGGGGAGAAAAGTATGTCCTGGATGGGACTTTCCATTTTGGACAGACACATGCAGCAAACTGCCAGAACCCAGAATTCTCCACAAAGGAGAAGGACAAAAGATCAATTGCCAGCATTTCCGCTACAGCAGCAGCACTGAGTTCACGTGACAATGTATGATTCAGGGCGTACTTCAGCTTATGCGCAAAAACACTCTGTAACGTGGGTTGACTTAAACATTTTACACGGGGTGTGTTGATCACAAATGGTTGTGCTCTGTAATGAATGGCATTGGCAGGGGGTGGACTGTCGACATTTGATGAAGACGGTTGCACAGGTGATGATGACAAACCCAGAAATGCTATTATTTTGCCAGATTTGCCAAACGGGGCTGATGTACCACTTGCACTAAACATGCTGCATTCACCACCACCACCACCACAAGAACTGCTACTCTCACCAGCACTGGACAACATTTCAAAGTCATTATGGTCTTCCACCTCATCATGCCTGAAGTAATCCTCTGCTCTTATTACCTCACTACTGCACACATTTAATTTACTACTGGACTTAACAGTCATGGAAGGGGATAACATGCTGGCTGGGGTTGCCGGTGATGAGGGTGAACACCCCACTGTGGTATTAGCTGCCAGCTTGTGCTGGGTCCACAGTGCCAAGTGCCTATTTTTAAGATGCGTATGCTGGTCCAGCCCGATGGCACTGAGGGTTGAGGTGCTGTATGGCACACCTCACGCTACGCCGGTGACCTGGGTTGGGGAATGAGCCCAGTCCGCTGGGGGTCGGCGGGGGGGAGAGAAGATCAAGCATCCGAAGGACTGCTCTCCTCTCTCAGGGTGGGATCCAGAGTAAGCCTGGTGTGGCAGTGGCCTCCAGTGGAGACCGGTGGCACTACTATGCACAGGGGCTTGCTAGCAAGCTAGGGGTAGGCGTCCAGCAGCTGCCTTCAGGACGTGGGTGGGAGCACCCACATCGCGGTCTGGGCAGCATTGCACGTCTCATATCAGGGGCATAAACATTATGAAATACTCCTCAAGCCCTGGATAGGTGACGGCCCCTGCCAGTGCCCCTGCCACACTCCCAATACTGGTTCCCCACCACTGCCCCCTGTGGTCTCTCTGGGTTGACCTTCCCGACCCGGGGAACCGCAACAAACTTGAAGATGATCAAGGAACACAGCAGAAGGTAGAGCAAGCTGGTGAGTGCAGGGGGCCTGAGAGAGTTCCAGGCTGAGGGCTATAAACAGTTAAAAAAAAAAAAAAAAAAAAATGTATGCTGTCCTCCTGTGCCCAGGTGGCTCCTCTTTTCACCTCGACTCACACACACATGGCAAACCTGGCAGATTGCAACTGACTCATCATTTGCATCTTGAACAAAAAAATCCCAAACAAGGGATTGTGATGCTCTGCTTTTAACATGTCCATGGTGTGGCTTAATTAAGTTCGTTATTTTAAGCACTGAAGTGGGGTTGGAGGCACATGATATTCCGGGCACTGCACACCTGGACTGCAACTGACCACCATGACTGCCTATCATATTGATTACTGGGTCATCATCATCAACTAAAACTGGTAGATCACAAGTTTTTTTTTGGGGGGGGGAGCAGGATTCCTGCAAACAGACTCAGACACAGCCACTTTGAATTTCTTTTTCTCCGGTTCCCAACTGGGGTCAATTACATCATCATCATCATATTCATCAACGTCACACACATTCACATCTTCTGCTTGGATGCTAGCATGTGGACTGCATGTTGCAACAACATCATCTTCATCATCACATTCATTGTCAGCATCTACACCACCATCACCTGATATTGTTTCACCACACTGTGAATCACTGCATGGAAAATGCGTGACGTTAAGTGCCACGGTGGATGGAATATCACACTGTATGCTATCGTTGATGTGATTATCAGAATCCTCAGGTTCAGTTACTGGGATGTTACTGAGAAGTATGACATCATGTACGCTGCCACTCACTTGCACTGCTTCACACTCAATATTTTTGGATACGGTACACTGGTTGAAATTAGAACTTGATGCAACAATACTAATACTTTCTCCACCACCACTAACACCAGTAACACTAACACCACTGGCTGAGAAAACATCATCTCCTCCAATTATGAGTGAAGCTACTGATTGGGCTGTAAAAACCATTGCAGGAGAAATACCTTTCCTCACATCAGCAATGCACTTCTGCGTCTGCGTACTACTACCACACCCACAGACCATCTTACTGCCAACATTGCCATGGTGAGAAACAGCTTTGCTTGCACATGTCTTTGTAGGCATTTTGGGGGATCAACCACAGTATTATAACCAAATTCAGATTTTGATATGTTCACTGTCTAATTGGAGGGACGCTGGATGTGAAGCCAAATAAACAACTGTGGCTTCAGCAACAGATAAGAGACTACTCTTAGACTGTCACGCAATGAAAGCAACTTCAGTTACCAGTGGTGCTGATGCGGTCACAAAAACTATCTAGTCTGGTAAAAAATACCTTTTGAACGTGGGGTTGGGGGGAGCACTGAATGCAGACAGTGCAGATTTTTATGGCACTACAAGCAGCAAAACTAAGAACAGACATCATAATCGCAGTACCAAATCAGGCAGCTGCAGTGGATAGCAGGCTCACACTGCTGCGCCTGCAAATACACTAGTCTGTGGAACAATAAAAGGTGTATTATTTGATGCACACAACACTGCACACACAGAACAGTTTGTGTACAATGCTGAATGAGGAATCATAGCAAATGCAAAAGTTCAGTACTGTGCCTCGTTACATATTGTAAATTTGTAATGTAAACAACCTGAACTTATGAACTGCTGCACCACATCCGCACAACAAATAGCAAGAAAATGTCAACTATTACTGAAAATATTACTGTGTGTACATTAACACAGTTATATAACAAAAATGTAACCAAAAAACAAAGAAATCACAGTTACTCCAACTTAAATCTACCTACACCACAGATACATTCCTCCCCCAAAGCACTTTCACTGTCTTTCATCACACATACTCAATGTAATTACACTAGTCTGTGGAACAATAAAAATTTAATTAACATTCAAAATCCACACAAAAACAAAAATGTTCAATGATATGAGCACAAGAGCTTTCTACACTCAATGAACTAAAGTTTAAGCCAAAAAAACTGCAAAAAATGCTTTTTGAACAGCTTTTACAAGATTTCTAATCACAGACAGCTATCAGAGCACACTGTCTCCTATTCCTTCCTACTCATACTACCCAGAACTGAGTCTGTGCAGATCAATATGGAGCCCATGTGACCTGAAATCCCATGAATCACTGCAAAATTTGCGTCCAGAGCTCAAAAACAAGGCAAAGTGAGGTGAAGTGCACTGCCTGCAATGCACTTCACCTTAAATTTCGCAGAGTAGTGGTCTGAGGAGGTGGAGTAACGTGAAGTCATTGTTTCCAATGGACTTCACGTTCCTCATTATAATGTGAAGTACTCCACTTCACCTTGCGGAGCACTCCACGAATCCGCCTTTGCTCTGCAAATCACTTTTCGGAGCGGATTGAGCCCACTTTGCCCACCACTACCCGAACCAGGGTGGTCTCAGTACTATGCATCTTTGGGAAACCAGACTGGAGAGGATCATAGACATTGTGAGACATTAAATGGTACTCCAGTTGTATGGTCAACACCTTCTCAATAACCTTGCCCACAAAGGGCAGGTTAGAGACAGGTCTGGAGTTTGCTAGGCAGTTTTGGTTCTACAGAGATCTTCTTCAGAAGTAGTATCACTACCACTTCCTTCAGTTACTCCAGGAAAGTCCCTGTCTCCAGAGAGAACCAGACTATCCTAGGTAGGACTGAGTCAATGACTTCTATACATTTCACAAGGAGGCATGTAGGGCCCTGGTCCAAACTACAGCAGGTTGGACGAGTCCATGGATGACCTGCATGATGTCTGTGATCACCATCTGGCCAAAGTCAGACCACACAGTCTGGGTGCTTGCAGCGTCAGGCCCATCACTGCAAAGACCATTTGTGGATGCTGATTGGATTCCCGATCTGAGAGTGGCAATCTTATCAGCAAAAAACTGAGCAAGGCCGTCACATCTAGTTTGTGGAAAAGCTCCCCCTGACTAAAGGCAGGTTGGATTGCACAACCTGTCCACAGTCTAGAAGAGCTGAGCTGGTTTATCTTCTGCTGTGGCAATCTCCCTGGACAGGAACTCTGCCTTCTTACAGGATATTTCCAGTTGTTAGCCCTTAAAATGTTCTATCAATCTAAGCCTTTCACCTACCAGACTGGATTTCCTCCAGCATTGCTCCAACCTTCAGCCACTTTCCCTCATCTCTTTCAGAGTCTCATCAAACCAAGGAGTCTTGGGGTGATGGGAGAGGGGCTGAACCCAAACAGGAGCTGTAGAGTTGAGGGCACTAGTTACCACTTTATTATAGGCCAGCATCAGCTCCCCCAGCTTTTCACATGCATTCCTCACACCTGAGAGGTCCAGTACCTCTATTAAACCATCTGGGGCCAAACCTCTCAAAGGGCAGTACCAGACCATCTCCATAGGGGCAGGTCTATTAGGGGGTGCCTCGAAGCTGAACCCTATGTTATGGTGGTCAGACCAGCTAACTGGTTCAACCACAAGATCAAAGACCTCCATGCCGAGTAGGAAGACCAAGTTCAACAAATGCCGTTGAGTGTGTGTTGCAGTGGTTATCACCTGCATGAGGCCAATGAATTCATCAATTGGAGGAAGTCCTGACAAAATTGTGAGAGTTTGTCATTGACCCAGACACTGAAGTTTCCTAAAATTATTCACCTGGGGGAGTCCAGCACTTTGTCGATGACAAAGTCAATGACTTCCTGCAGGAATTCCTTCCAATTCCCCTAGAGGATGACGGATAAGAAGAATCCTGCATCCTACACTTGCAACCACCATGCATTTGAAATATCTGGTCTCCCCCATGTCCATAAGGCCCAGCTCTGACTTAAAACTAATGGCAACTTTCCCACCCCTATGATCCTTTCTCATGCGATGTATCACATAGTATCCGTCTGGAATCGCTGCCTCAAAAATTGGACCAGTATTTTCATTCAGCCAGGTCTCGGTGATACAAGCCAGATCCATTGTTCCAACAAGATCATCAATAATTGCTGTCTTGTTTTTAATGGATCTGGCATTGCATAACACTGCATGAGAAGGACAGGAAGATGAGGAAGCTCCAGCTGCTTGCCCACCAATTGAGGAACTCTTGGGTATGGGAACCAGGTAAGGGGAACTACTTTCCTGGATTCATTTTACTTGAGGGTATCTTCTTGACCTCACCACATCTGTCTACTCCCCTTCTCTCCCACACCAGAGCCAGCAGGTCATCACCTTCTCCTCCCTGTGGCTATCCCAAGCTCCCTACAGTGTGCACATACCTCGGGTGCCAGTGGAGGAATATTGAAAGGGCGAAGGTCCCTGGAGTCTTGCAGGAGAGTAATATCTAACCACCGAGATATGCTGCCAACACATCTTTTCTACTCCCACACTGCTATCAGCCCACTGACACTCACAACACACCACCCTTTTATTTCCCACACACTTATACTGCCTTTGACTCCTACCCGAAAATCTCTACATAACTTGAAATAATATAGTATCCTACACTTAACACCACTCAAACCCACACACACTCAACACTTTCACTTCCTAATGATGTCTAAAAACTTAATAAAATATCAAACACATTCCCATTAGTTAACACTAGCTGACTCTAAGTCAGCTGTCTCCCCTTATGCACAACAACGCAAGATAACAGAAATGTTAAAATGAAATATAAAATGTCCAATGAGTTAATTTGCCAAAAAGAATAGCCTTTTATCAGTTCCAGCATAAAAGGACATGTACAAGTCCTCTTTTCAGTTCTTGAAGACTATGGAGGCTCTCACCCCCTAATATCCAAGGACAAAGTTCACCCAAAACTGGACACTCTCACTGTCCAAATTGCAGGATCAATGAATTTATCCAGAAATTGGTTGGTCCGGCACTCTCACTGCCCAATTTATTTTTCCATGAAGTGATGAACAAAACCACTTAAACTGACCTGTAACACCCCCACCAGTCCATGTCAAAGTCCCATCCAAGACCAACCTCAGTGAAGATGAAAATAATTTGTTGCTCCTCATTCTCTTCAGGCAGTATTAGTGGTCTTCATGGCTTTCTTGGTCCCTGGTTAGGCTCCCCTCCTGGTCCTGCTACCCCCACAGCAGAATGCCATGGTTCTGCAAGCCACTACACCAATAGGCCCCTGTTGAGTCTCCTCCACAGACAGATCGTACTGGACCTCCAGTCGGCAGCCAGATCACCCAGCTCAGTATGGACTGCACCAAAAGGGGGCTAGTGGCTGCCCTCTGACAGCCTCATCCCAAATTCTGAGACAGTACCCTTCCCCAATGCTAAACCAGGTGATAACCCTCCCCCTTTCTATATCACCAGAACTGCTGGATTTTTTACAAAATATTTTGCATTTACAATGTAAACTTGTTGGAGTAGGCACCAGGACCATGGTGCTGCAATGCTAATTAAAACATATGACCACCATGAAGCAGAGCACACAACCTCTAAATATCACAAGGGCACCAGTCTCTTAAAATAAAAAACACCTCAACAAAAAAATGCCTCTGTTGTTTTATTCATTGTGTTAAATTACATTTTTTTTTTTACTTTAAGAGGCTGGTGCCCTTGTGATATTTAGAGGTTGTGTGTGCTCTGCTTCATGGTGGTCATATTTCACATTTTGTTTTTGAAGCACAGCTCTTACTGGAGAAAACATCTTTCTTTTTTCAACTACCTCGGCTGAGAAATCCTAATAAAAGTAAATCCTTTCCCTATCCCAGCTTAGTGCCTTCCTTTCTTTAGCCACTCTGAGCACTTCCTTGTACACCGTATACCATATGAAGTTTGCAATAATAGGTCTAGGTCTCTGTCCTTGCTTTGGTCTAGCTGTCAGAGCTCGACGAGCTCTCTTAATTTCAATCTGCCAATTCCACTGGTAATTTAACAGTGCAGAAAGAAAGTCTCGCAGAAAATGAATCATATTTGTCCCTTCCAACTCGTCAGGAATTCCCACAAATCTTATTTTATGTCTCCCTCTCTTTTCCAAATCATCCAGCTTCTCAGTGACCTGTCCCATTTGCCTTGCCTCTCCATCCACAAAGTCCTCTAATTTTACAAGCGATTCTTCCATAAATGCCAACCTCTCTTCAAAAGAATTTACACAAGGGTTAGTCTCAATCAGTTTTTTATTTGCAGCATTGTCTTTCAGTTTTAAGTCTGCTATGGCTTCTTTGACAGACATCAGCATGTCCTTGATAAAATTCATGTCACATTTGTCATTCTTAGCACTTTTGTTTTTGCCTGAGACAGAGTGTTTTTCTGAAGGGGGCACTGATGTGAGGTTGGTGCTCACCCCATTATGGAAGTTGCCATGCACTGAGGATTGTTTACTGTTGCCAGGCATCATGACTGGGACACACTGCTGAAACCTCAGATCGGAATTATTTCAAATTTACTGAGCAGTCGGGAAGTGCCTTTTAGATGTTTTAGACTGCGATTACAAGTTGCATCGTTCTATAATGATTGTGGTGAAACAAAATAAAGTTTTTACAACTTAATTACTATGGATTGGCATCAGTTCCCCTGACTGAAGCAGGCATCCTCACTTGCCTGCATGTGTACCCTCTCTGTATTTTCTTATCTTCAACAAAAAGCATGGGAATTTCACTTTTCAAAAGTTTATTACAATGACTTTGAGGAGAATTTCTTGTCAATAGTGAAGCAACTAAGGACTAGAATACAATTATATGGTTACTCTATCATACTAAGGTTCATACAAAGGTAAGTGTAAGAGTGAGAAGGCGGAAGCCCGTAATGCTGTTATTCTAATCCATTATATAATAGGAAAGATCCTTGTCATCATCACTAGAGAAAAAAACAACAGAACCAATTAATACTAATAACAAGAAACCCAATAACACACTGGTCCAAACAGAATTTGAGTGACATTTTTAAACATTTCTCTGATTGATGGACACCCTTATTGTATTACACTTACAGTTTTATGGTGCAACATGAAACTTTCCCAGATTCATGGCAAGGTAATACAATTTATCCGATACATAAGAAAAAGCAGTTGATGCACCTAGACATATATCTTCCTATCAGCTTGATTGACACTTCTCAGAAAATGTTCACTAGAATATTTCTGAATTGCATGTAAACCTAGAAACATAGAAAGTGATGGCAGAAGGTGACCTCCAGATCCATCTAGTCTGTCAATAAGCCCACCCCCCCTTTCTCTGACTGTTATTCAGTGTTATGATTATTTTGTACCTATCCCAAGACTTTCTGAATGTTCCAACTGTCTTTGCTTCCTCCACCTCAGATGGCAGGCAGTTCCACACATCCACCACCCTCTCTATAAAGAAGAACTTTCTTGCGTTGCCCTTAAATTTGACCCCTCTAGCTTCATGCTGCGACCTCTGGTTCTTGTGTGACTCTTGAACTGTAAAAGGTCCTGAACCTGTACCTTGTTTATTCCCTTCACAAATCTGAATGTTTCTATCATGTCCCTCCTATCTCTTTGTTGTTCGAGGGAATACATGTTGAGTTTTTGCAGTCGCTTCTCATTGTTTATATCATGGAGTCCCTGCATCATTTTTGTAGCTTTCCTCTGCACTGTCTCAAGTCTGTCTATATCCTTTTTGAGGTGTGGTCTCCAGAACTGTACACTGTACTCCAGATGAGGTCTCACCAAAGATCTGTAAAGTGACATGACAGCCTTTATTTTTCTGCTAGTATCATCATCATCAAACATTTTATTTGTTCAGCATAAATCCACTACAAAATAGTATTATAATAAATAGAACAATAGCTTACAGAAATATATACATTAACATATACAAGATTTCCATATCAATAAATACAGAATCTATATGCAGAACATTACTGTAACTAGATGCAATCCTATAGCTTTGTAAGTTTTAAAAAGCATGCAAGTCTTGTCAGCACCTGTGCATCATTAGATGTAAACAGTTTCATAAGTATTTGGTCAGTGGGGAGTCCAAGGTCCCTCAAGATAGGTCCTAACCAGAAAGATCTATATTTCTGATACAATAGGCATATCCAGATAACATGTTTTAAGTCATCCTCCATATTTAAGTTGCATGCACATATATCATTTTCCACTCACTTCCTTTTCTGTGCATAATATACACAATGTGAATAGTAAAGTTCCATTTTAAATCTAGTTATAGTTCTTCTAAGATCAGGACAAGCCAGTAGTAATAAATATGGTTCAATAATATGGCATAATTTCAGTTTACTGAACAACATAACTTTTATAGGACTGAATCTGCTCCATGTCCTTACTATTAAAGACAGTCCTGACTTCTTCCTTCACTTGTAACTTTATATCTCTAAAAGGGAGTGGATTTGGTGTAGCAAATGGCCCAACCCCAATGGATATAGACATGTTGCATTATGGTCTATGCTTGGAAATCTATATCCCAAGGACTTATATTCAATTTCCTCCTCTAAGCACATTCTCGGAATCCTGTGCGCTGGGCACAAAAGCAATTTAAGTAGAAATAAAATTCTTCTTTCCACAATATATGTTTCGATTGGAAGCTGTCCCAATTCTGCTCTTGCTACTGGTGTTGGCACTGATTGTGGTATTTTAAGAATATACCAAAAACACTTCTTTAATTGTACTTCTCACTGCTTAGGAACTACTGTTGCCCACACTTCTGAGGCATAAAGTAAGCTTGAGTGCACTTTAGCCTCCACAACCCTCAAGAGGCCTCTCACAGATTCATTACCCATCTGGGCTGAGAATCTTTTGAAGGCATTAAAAGCAATAATTGCATTGTGCTTTACGAAATCTTGATGAATGTTCCAACGGATAGATTGGGAAAAGTTTACACCTAAATATGAGTAGGTTTTAACTGTCTCAATTTTTCTTTTATTAATAAAAAGTGTAGATGTTCTTTGTTTGTTACCAAACATCAGCATTTGGGTTTTACTGGTATTAATAACTAATTTATTTTCGCTACAGAGTGTATAAAATAAAGTCACTTTCCGCTGCAAACCCAAAAATGACGTTGATAAAAGAACAAGGTCATCAGCAAAAGCTAGCAGTGAAATTTTTTGTTTCCTAATGGCGGGAGAATGGAAATCAGAGTGTTCCATCTGTAGTATTATTGTATTAATATATAAATTAAACAATAAAGGGGTCAAAAGGCAACCCTGTCTAACTCTGAGATTGGTTTTAATTTCAGGAGTAAGATCTCCACTTTGATTAATTTTAACCTTTTGCTAGGTATCTTTATGCAACCTAATCAATGTATCCAAAAGGGTAGGGTCCATGTTATATGATTGTAACTTGTCCTATAACAATGTATGACTAACCAAGTCAAAAGCAGACTTCATATCCACAAAGCAGCAATATAGACATGATTTCCTGACCTTGATGTATTTCCAGATAATATGTGATGAAGCATAACAATGCTGTACTGTTGATCTGTGTACTTTAAAGCCAGTTTGGTATTCACCCATAAAGCCCAATTCCTCAACCCATATCTGAAGTCTATTTAATAGGATATGACAAAATGTTTTTTTGCAAGGTATGAATAAGATTTATAGGTTTATACATTGAGGGGTCCATTGGACTACCCTTCTTTTTGTATAGTGGGCATACTATACTGTCTTTCCAACTTGATGGGATATCTGAGCCCTGTAAAATGTTGTTGAAAAAGACATGTAGCAATGGAATCCACCATCCAGGGTTATATTTATATATCTCTGACACTATATAATCTGGGCCATGAGCCTTATTGTCCTTTAAATGTGATAAGGCATTAAATATGTCTTCTTATGTTACATAAATTGGCCTAGGATAATACTGGGACAACTCATACTTCCCTTCCATTACTTCACTAGGCGAATAGAACAAGGACTCAGAATAAGCTGTCCATGTGTCAGATGTAATATAGGCCTTTATACCGAAAGTAGATTGTTGATATCCTTGGCTCACAAGAAGCCAACATTTTTTTGCTATCCTTTTCATAAATTTACCGTCTCAGTTTCTCCCAGTTTTTAGTCTGAAATTTACTCCTTTCGTTCTGTAGTACCACTTTACATTTTTTTCCTAGCATTATTTAGTTGCTTAACATTATTTTTATTTGGGGGCTTTTTGACTTGACAACCCAATTTATTTAACTGTTTTTTTGCATTTTACAAATTTTATTAAGCCAAGATCTTGCCCTAGTAGGACTAGTTACTTTGTATAACAAAGGCTTTTATATAATTAAGTATTGTAGTTAAGCGAGCATCTTGTTCAAGATTGCTATCTGTGTCTATAATACTGGATCTCCACTCTTTAAGTCTTTCAGATTCCAATATTTCTGTCAATGAACTGCTTAACATAGGTGACCACTTTATCCTATAAGTGTTCCTAATTTCACATCCCACTACTAGGGCAATATCTACACTAGAGTTTCTAGACCTAGCCACCATATCATATTCCAAAGATAACAGAAAACAAGGAGACTCTGGATGTTCAAGAATTTTAAATGTTTTAATTTTCTCTACAGCATTCAGGTTTGCCCAAAGCAAATCTATAGTAGATAAACCCAAAGAGCTAATATATGTGTAGGCTTCTTCTAGGTCATTCACAACTCTCCCATTCATAAGCAAAGGTGCATGTTGGACATAACCTGGATTAGGACCCTTCCTTGTTTATTTGATTTCCTATCTTTTTATTGCCTTTCCAATCTCAGGTTACAATTTGAAGTAGCCTGAACAAGAGGCAAGAGTGTATGCTCACATTCATCTGTACTTTTATGGGCCATTCTTGCATTAAAATCACCAATAGCTACAAATGAATACATTATGTGCTTCTTAGTGATATCATCCAGAAAGTCCACAAACTTTTCTGCTAGTAATTCTTCTCCCTATGCAGCCCAGCATTCCATTTGCCTTTAATACTGCTTTCTCGCATTGTTTGGATGTTTTCAGATCACATGATATGATTTCTCTCAGATCTCTTTCCTGCTTTGCTGATTCTAATTTGACTCCTCCTAGAAGGTATTCTGCATCTGGATTAGTCTTCCCTATGTGCCTGATTTTTCACTTTTTAGCATTGAAATTTAGTTGTCATGTATGTGACCAACGTTCTAGCTTTCTAAGGTCAACTCTCATCTCTTCCATTCCACCAAATGTCCACCCTATTGAATATCTTTGTGTTGGTAGCACGTCAATTGAGCGAGTCAATAATAGTGTTGCCAATTTGGGTGATGTTATGATAATGACTACAATTACAGTGCCCTGAAATATGGGCAACCACCAGGTGGGTGACTAATGTATGCCTACATCCTTGAAGTGCTACTACCTTGGGGTTGGTTATTTTAGTAAAGGGGTATGGGGAAAAGCCCCCCAACATGGAGTGTAGGGGCAAAGCCCCCCATGATACAAGCATTTCACAGTTTTTACCCTAATGGTGGTCACCCATATTTCAGGGCACTGTAGTTGCAGTCACTATAATAGCATTGCCCAAATTGGTGTTGCTATTATTGAATCTCTCAATTGACATGGAACCCTTTGTGTTGTCTGTAAAAAGACTCACTTTGCCTTCCATGGGTTGAAAACAGTAATATACTTGATGAAGCCCAGAATAAGTTTAAAAAAAATCTCACTCTACAGCACAGCGCTGCCTGGTTCTACAACATTTAATTTACAAATATGTGAAAATAAAGAAGGCAAAATTATTTTGTTGTTTTATAGCTCTTATGATGGCATTCCATAGCGTAAGTAGGAAGACACTTTGGTCAACACTAATGAATTACTACCTAGATAAATATTTGCTGAACATGCTAATTAAACTTCATGAGAATATTTGGTCTAAGGTACAATATAATCTTCAGAGCAGCCTTACAAATTTATTAATAAAACAAATTTAGGTAGAAGGCAGAGCTGCATAATAGCATCAATGATTGTTAACTTATACATTAACAATATTTTACTAAACTTATACAATCAAAATTGTAATTCACCAAGAGAATAAATCGGGTTCTTTTCTAGCTAATGTTATAGTTTTACTGTCAACATCACTATTGGGTTTGCAAAGGAAATTGGCTACTTTCTCACAGTTATGTGATGACAAACATTTACCAATAAGTAGAGGGAGAATGCAAATGGTGGTTTTTGGTGCTAATATATTCCAAAGTCATATGTTGATGCTTAATAAACTGCTAGTTGAAACAATAAAATCTTATGATTATTTAGTTGCACACTTTGCTATGAACACCAAATGGAACCAACATAAAGATTATGTAAAACAGAAGCCACAGACTTCCATTAATAGAATAAATAGATTTAAACAAAACTATGGCAGATATTCAGTGAAAGGAACTTTAGTCTTAATAAATGCAAAGATTACAAATGCAATACTTTGAGTATCCAGTGATAATAGTGACTAAATATGGGGCGACTGTCAATATGGTGACTCCATATTTGGTGCTATTGGGATGGGCTACCAGCAAGGGTAGCAACTACTTTATACCATGAGGGTAGGGGAAGGCAACCAGGAAAAGGAATTAGAGAAGGGAAGGGGAGGGATTGGGAAGAGGGTTACAAGGAGGGTCTGTGCCTGCTGCCACCAAACCAGCCATGTGGTGTGGTGATGAGGGAGGCTGGCTCAGGCACAGCAGGTACTGGGTTCAGGGCTGAGGATGGGAGGGTCTAAATTTTTCTACTGCCTGCAGCTCCCAGACTTAATGTTTTTTTTGGGGGGGCAAATTTGTACCCCTTCCCTGACATGCACCCCCCCCGGATTTAAGAATCCTAATTAAGGGGGGTGTGGGAGCAAAGCCCCTGACAAGGCATGCACAGGGGGGTGCAGCCCCTCTGCAAAAACAGCTTAGGTTGCCTGGTGTTGGTTTGCCAGTAAGTGTATATCACCGATTTGCTTTTTTGGCGACATACACTTGCTATAATAGTGATCACCGTTCTGCATTCACTAGTATGAAATAGAACCAATAGTTTGCACAGCAGAAGTTTGGGGCATCACTGGCTCTACTCTTCTTGAAACAATTCTGAATAAACTATATCAATACTTGTTAAGACTCCCACAAAGCACCACTGCACATTTTCTAAGAGCAGAACTGGGACAGTACTCAACTGATACATTTTAATTAGACCAATACCTCTTCTAGTAGATTTTCAGGTGATGTCTCATTACTGTCTATCCAAATTATGTTTCAAAGAGCAAACTGTGTAGTCCTTAAAGGATTTCTTCCTTCCTTATATTGCATTTATAAGAACTAAGTTATATCCAGCAGGTTTGGGGTCTGTATTATTTGAAATATACAAAGTACCACATCCAGTTTTAGTAGATTAAAGTAGATCCAGATGCAAAAATATTGCAGCACAACAAGTTATAGCAAATAGTAGTATTTCTAAAATTCATATTTCATAAAAGTACCTAAAAGAGGTTTTTGGTATGGAACCATATCTAGTTAAGATTCTAGGAAAGGAAAGGAGATTCCTCATTACATGATTTCAGTTTGAAACTTATAAATCCAAACAACTAATGTTTAAACTGAAACAGAAACATGTACTTTCTCCAGTTTGTGATTGTGCATTTGGTGAACTTGATGACTTGGAACACATAGTATCAAGATGATCAAAGTCTGAAAGAGAATGAAAACAGTATCTTGATGGTATATCCGGGAAAATAATTCTTCATGTAAACAAATACTGCACAGTCTGTTCCTCTTTGATGATGAATCTAAAAATAAAAAATTGCTGGTATACTTATTTATTGTAAACTCAAGAACAAGATTAAAAAAACTTTATCAGAAATAGTTACTTTCTTTAATTTTAATTGATGGTTTATGTTATATGCAGATGGGAGCTACTGGTTTTTCCTTTTTCTTAGCTGAAGAAGACACTTTTTTCCTTATAGGAGTTGGAGAGCTACAATACACTAATAGGAACTAGTAGGAAACCAGACGCGAGCCTCATAGTGTCTTATTTACATTCCAGATAAGTAAATATATCTTGAAATTAGCTAAAGGATAACCAACAGGTCCCACCCCATATTTTTTTTTTCAATTGTTTAACCAGAAATGGCACACTAAAGTGACTTGCTTAGGGTCACACAATATACAAGTGGGGGCTGTGGGATTCAAACCCAGGTCTCCAGATTTGCAGCTCATAGCCCTAAACCACTGTGCTATACTGTCTATTTCAAAGGCAATAATCAAGTTGTTATGAAATAATAACTAAATGTCACTTTATCATCTGTATACAAGTAATGCAAACTGCTTTGGATGTTGATTTAAATTTGTCTTCCTCTTATTGCATATTCATTAATAGGCAATTGAGATACTGATTTATGAACAATAGCATCCTGTTAGATGTATATAATTAAGCAATTTGATAGTATTTTTGTATGCATTCGTGTCACTTTTGTGTTTAATGCTCTTGCATGCCAAATGTTTTGCTATAGTGAAAGGGGATTTCAAGGGTGTGTCCCTGCTGAGCCCATTGCAAGTCAAATTAGTGAGGGCTCATCAGTCTAGCCCAGTGACCACACAGTGTGGTAGGGACACAACTTTACTGTTTGCTGGGCATAAATTCTGTGTATTTCAAAAGACCAAGCCACTCCAATCAGAGAGAGCTTGGTTCTTCGATTTGCATGAAGCCAGTCAGCTGCAAACAGTTGATCGATACGACTTTTAGTTTCAGAAGCCTGTCAGCCTCTCTCTTTCAGCAGTTGGTGTTTGTTGTCCCCACCCCATCCCTCCCTCCAACCTTCCCTCCGCTTCTCTTTTTCAGGTTGCCCAGCTGGTCTCCTTTGTTCTTCTGTTGTTGCTCCCTGGCTGTTCACCCTCCCCCTTGTTGCCTCTCTGGGTGTTTTGTTTTCATCTCCACCCGCCTTGTACCTCATGCCTCCTCAGGTTTTGGCTGTTGGTCTGACCCCCACCTCCGCCCTTGTTGCTGCTCCATAGCATTTCCATCCTTAACAAGAGTGATATGACATACTCGGCAAGGTAGGCGAAGCTAACGCTGTTCAAACTTTCCCAAAAAGACTAGACAGATTCCCGAGAAAGAATAGCTTTGAGAATTACATTGCATGGCATAAGCAGGCATAGCATTCCAGCTGATAGGTTTGGATGTGTGTTCATACAGTGATGGGTGAAACAGCTGGACCCAAAGTTCCTTCCATAACCACAATACACAAGGCGTCTTCTCTGTACCACAAGGAATGAAGAAAAAGCACAGCAACTAACCAATAGTGCTTTTTCTCCCATCCTTGTGGTAAACAGAATGTGCCTTTTCTTCCCTTCTTCCACTTACTATCAGCATATTTTAGCAGCAATCTAATTGTGATGCTTCTAGCTGCCCTGCCCACTTCCCTCTCAAAGCTAGTGTCTCCCCCCTCCATTTGCCAACCCACCAGCCAAGGCCTAGCCACTTGCCTGCCAGCTCTGTACTATGACCTGCACAGTCAGATTCAGAGCTCCACCTCCTGCTCTTTCTGTTGCCATTTGGCTTCACTCTGCTTAGTATCTCTCGCTGCACTGCTCTTCTACAGTGATAAGCTTCTTGGCCCCTGCCCCTTATGTCATGGACTCATGGAGTAACGTGAATCCTTAATGACAGCCCTGACAGTCCACTGTACAAAAACAAAGCCAACTTCCAATACTGCTCAAAAACAAACATGGAAAACAACATAGTATTTTTAAAATAGCACCTGATGCAGTTTGTTTGTACAGCAGTAATTCAGTATTCAAAACATGTTGACTTCTTCATGTCCTGTGGAAACTGGCTTCTTCAGTTTCTTTTTCATAATGGAAGCAGCTTTGTCCCCTTGCAGCAAGTGGTCTCCAAGGTGCAGTTTTCCTGAAGTGGTCCGTTTACCCCACCACTAAAAACTGACTGCCTTTAAGATGAAAAATATGTATACTGTATGTCCATCACACATTTTTGGCACTGATACTGTTAAGGACTGCTTTTTAATGCTTATTTCCAGCTCCTGTCTTAAAAACCAATTTAGCATTACACAGTCTTTGATTGTAAGTCTGGACCACTGAACCAGATATTTAGAACCTTGTTCACTGTTTTAGTTTTTGTGCCTAAATACTTCTGCTGTTAAGGACTTCATAGTATTTAACAGCAAAGGTGCTGTATAAATCTTCCGGATAAACCTGTTACTATACATCTGTATGTTTATCCATTTTTATTTTATTTCCAAATCAGTTGTGGTTCTACATGTTGCACACAATTACTCCACAGTAAGAACTCCTATTCTCTTTAAATAATGTTCTGCATGCAACCCTTGTCATTTGCACTCAGTTATATTTTAATATGAAAATATGGGATGTAAGTTCATCTTTGTTGTAGTTTTCATTTTATCAGAGAAGCTGCCGTGTTTGGAAAATGGCTTCCTAAAAAAGCTTGTAGAGTAATTACAACAAGCATTTGTCAATGCCGAATGTTTGCTTGCTGGCATTGGCAGTGGTAGTGTAGAAGTTACAGAGCTGCGTAATACGAATGGCAGTGAAGTATTGAACTGAAGCCAACCCCACCACCACCCTGCAGAGAGTGACAGGCATTGGGGTGTGTGTTTGGCTTGTCAGGTATAACGGCCATGCCATTTCACCACACCCCACCCAGAAGACACTGACAAGTGTCACAGTGTTCCTTGGGGTCTTTGGCCCTTATGCGCACCCCATTTTATTAGGAAATATGGTGAGATGTGTACGATATAGGAGAATGGGGTGAAGTTTGGGGCCGAAGAGTCCAAGGCAAACCTCGATGCCTCTCACTGACTACAGGGTGTGGAATGGTATGAGCATCACAGGCAAGAATCCCAAGTCACACCCCTGATGCCTGTCATTCTCTACAGGGTTGGGCTTTATGGTTGGAAACCCTAATACCTCAGTCATTCGTTGGTATTTTCACTCCAAATTTTCAACATGTGTTTTTTTGTGACCCCACCTCATGAACAGGGGGAATATCAGTTTGTTAGCCGAAAGCTGCTTATGCACAGTGACTACGGCATTTAGCACCACAGGTGCAAAAACATTCCAAACGGGATGTAAAAAATGACAGCTGTACTGTTCATGGGGAGGTGTAAAAAATGGCAATGTTGCAAATCTGTAGTAAAAATATAAAAAAAATGGTGAAGTCACGAGTGTACATAGAAACTGTGCAACGCACTCCCATAATACAATTAGGTTGGGGATTTTTTTACAGCAGATTGTCAACTCAGGCATTTTGGTGCCTCCGATCATGAACAGTGTCACTATGATTTTCTTTATCTGTGCCGAACAATGATTTCCCACAGTGACCACGCATCTCTGCGCTGAAAGTTTGAAAACACACTTCAGTCATGTTGTGAAAAATGACAGCTGTACTGTTCCTAAAGAAGTGTGGAAAAATGCCACTGGTGAAAATCTGTACTGAAAATATTACAAAGTCATGAACTAACTAGGGTGCGTGGAAACTGTGCAATGCTCACTCGTAACACAGTCATTTAATGGACTTTTGTCACCAAATTTTCAACATAGCCATTTTAAGACCTCTGCTCATGAACAGTGTAGCTGTGATTTTCTTAATCTGTCCTAAACATTACTTTCACACACCAACAACACCATTGTGCGCTACATGTGCGAAAACACATTTTGGGCAATATATGAAAAATTGTAGCTGTACTGTTCATAAGGAAGTGTAATACATTGGCAATGTTGAAAATCTGGAGTGAAAATATTAAATTTGCAAACTTACAAGCATGCATAGGAACTGTGCAACGGACACTCGTAACACAGTCATTTTTAGGAATTTTTTCACCAAATTTTTGACATAGCCATTTTAAGACCTCTACTCATGAACAGTGTCACTGTGATTTTCTTAATTGTCGATACAATGATTTGCTTTACCGACTGTGCCTTTATGCGCTACATGGGTGGAAACACGTTTTGGGTGAGATGTGAAAAATGACAGTTGTACTACTCATAAGAAGGTGTGGTAAAATGGCAATGTTGAAAATCTGGAGTGAAAACATTGTAAATTCACGAACTTACGAGCGTACGTAGGAACTGTACAAGGCACTCGTAAAACAGTCAATTTTTGGAATTTTTTCACCAAATTTTCAACATAGCCATTTTAAGACCTTTGCTCATAAACAGTGTCACTGTGATTTTCTTAACTTATCCCGTACATTGATTTTGCACACCGACTGCGCCATTGAGCGCTACATGGGCGGAAACACGTTTTGAGTGAGATGTGAAAAATGACAGTTATACTGCTCATGAGAAGGTGTGGCAAAATGGCAATGTTGGAAATATGGAGTGAAAATATTGAAAATTCGTGAACTTACGAGCGTGCATAGGAACTGTACAACGCATGCTCGTAAAACAGTCATTTTTTGGAATTTTTTCACCAAATTTTCAACATAGCCATTTTAACACCTCAGCTCATGAACAGTGTCACTGTGATTTTCTTAATTTGTCCCGTACATTGATTTCACACACTGACTGCGCCATTGTGCGCTACATGTACGGAAACACATTTTGGGTGAGATGTGAAAAATGACAGCTGTACTACTCATAAGAAGGTGTGGTAAAATGGCAATGTTGAAAATCTGGAGTGAAAATATTGAAAATTCACAAACTTACGAGCCTGCGTAGGAACTGCGCAACGCACGCTCATAAAACAGTCATTTTTTGGAATTTTGGCACCACATTTTCAACATGGGGTTTTGGGACCCTTCTCATGAATGATGTCACTGTCATGGGGTATTCTGGCCCGAAGGGTGATTTCACGCACAGTGACTGCGAAATCACCAGCGGGGCTGAATAACACCATGACAGTGACATTATGAAGGGTCAAACCATGTTAAGTGGTGCAAAATCAAAAACTACCTGAATATGCAACAAAGTTGAAACCCCTATCTAGCTCATTATACAGCTTACAGGCATTTCCTCAGTTTGCGGTCAGCTTTGAAGAGTGCAGATGTGTTCTCAGTCCACGAAGATCGTGGCGCCAAGGTCCAGAGGTAAGTATGGGGTTTGGGTGTGTGGGAGGCAGGGTGCACAGTGGGTGGGTGCGGGTTGTGGGAGGGGCCAGGAGACTACTTTGGACCATTTTTCTTTACAGGTAAAAAAAAAAAAAAAGAACGATGTGGGACGTTTGCCACACTGGGGTGGGCTCCCAGCGTGGCACAAGGATGGTTGGGGGGCCATTCAGCTGACAGGGGATTGGGCACCCCCGTCGGCCAAAGTGTGGATTGCCACGCTGGGGTCTGCTCCCAGCATGGCACTTAGTACTGGGGGGGGTGAGGACAGTGGAGCCTACAGGGATTGGGCACCCCGTCGGCTATATCATTACTTGCCATGCTGGGGTGGGCACCAAGTGTGGCATTTTCGAGAGCTTTGGGGGAGGCGGGGGATGCAGCACAGCTGATGGGGTTAGGCACCCCGTCAGCTATTAGTGTGTGCGTGCATGCGGGCGTGCACGCGTGTCGTGTGTGTGTGTGTGTGCGTGCGGCGCGCACACGGTGTGTGTGGGGGAGCTACGCGGGGCAGGCGATATCTTGTCGCTGCTCACTCAGCGTAGCTCCCCGCTGGAACTGTATGCCACTGCATTTTGGAGCTTGTCATAGACAGCTCCAGCATGCATTGACTTACAGGGGCCACGCCTGCCAACTCACTGACTGAATTGGAGAAGGAGGTGACACACCTCCAAAATCTCCAATGATGGCACTATGTTTCTTGCACATGCGTGCAAGCAAACATAAAAATCTCAACATTTTGCATTGCAGGTTCTTCTTTTCAGTTATTAAATAATTTATTTGCAGCAAATGCATAAATGATCTAAATATGAAAGCAAAAACCCTTAACAAGGTATGGGGTTATTGGCGAATAATTAATGGGTTTCCCTTTCTCCCACATAAAAACCATGGTGCAATTTGTCATAATAAAGGAGTGTTTTTTACAGCAAACATGCACACATTTCACTCACTCTGCACTTGTGCACACCGCAGTTCCCCACTTTTGGACCACTCACCTGTTTTACTTCTGCCTGGAAAGTCGACTGCCATTTGAACTCAGTGGTAAGTTATTTTTTAAAAGATGACAACATTTTGAACTCAAGGGGATAAAAGAAACTTTACACATTTTCAAAATGCGGACAGCAGGACAAATGCAGGACGCGGTGGAAAATAGAACCGGAGTGCAGGCGTATTGGAACCATTGGTATTTTATATAACTGCTGTGGTGAAAAAGGGAAACCTAGCAATTATATAAAATAAAATATGGGGTGGTGCATATAAACTCGAAGTTTACACACACACCCTCAGTGTTAAATGCTTTAATAAACCCCTCAAGCTTTGCTCTCGGGGTTTATGAAGCATCTAACAGCTCGGGGGAGTGAAAATATCTTGTTACACACACCACCCCATATTTTATTCTAATTTTAATCAATGCCCCTGGTGCGTGTAAGGCATGAGACCACAGGCAGAGTACCCTCACAGCACCTGGCGTGTTGATTAATCCCCAATAACCCTATACACTGGAGTGGGTTTTTGTGCTTATAACATGGGTTATGTTTAAAAAACAAAAAGAAAACATCCAGAAAGGTATTTTTTTTCTGTTTGATTTTTTTACTGCACATCACTGTATCCTGCTGACTTGAAAAGTAGTCCCTAAGACGTTATTTCTGGGTAACATTTTAAAAATAAACACAACACAGAAAATGATGCACTTTCACTTGGGAGTGAGCAAGGAAACTATTTATTTAAAAAGCAATTCTGCACTTTAGCTGGTGTTTTTATAAATAAGGTGTTTCAGCTTTTACAATTTACTAGAGGATATATTTCTTTCTTTTTCAATGTTCTTTTCCAAGATTTACAGAATATCTTAGCAGTCCATCTAAAAAGTCTGTATAGAAAATATTTGTCTCTCCCCTGTTAACCTCACAGTGCCATAGTTTATTACATCATAGAACTCTCCACGACAACAGTCTGTGATGTCACAAGCAGTGATTGTGTGGTCAGCAGGGGAGAGTCAGATGCATTTTGAAAGTCTCAGTGAAATCATTGCTGCATTATCTACAATACTTAGTAGACCAACAGATGGGGCAAGTAAAGAAAATAGCAAACGACTAGAAAATAATAACGTTAGAAGATAATTGCTGTATACCTAGGGCCGGATATTCAAAAGGGTTGCGCCATGCGCAATAGGGTTGCGTCTGCGCAAGTCCAAAAGTGCGCCATTCTGCGATATTCAGCAGGAGGCAGTTGCGCCACCAAAAACAAGCTGAGCAACAGCACAATGCAAATGGCGGCATCGTGAACCGAAGAGGTGGATCCATGCATAAAAACGTCGTTAAGGACTTAGCAATGCGCAACAGCGGAACAACCAGAAGTTGCACCCAAGGAAATGAGCCAAAATAAAAAGGCTCAAGGAAGAGCGCAAGAACATTACAGGGATGCCAAGTGGGAAGAGAGAAAGACAGACAGTGACAGGCCAGGGCAGGCAAGGGAAGCAGTGTGGGTCATAAGCTGCAGAGGCCAGCGGGGGTGCCGGTGCAGTGGAAGTAGCAGTCAGGACAGCGGGGTAACAGAGCAACATCAGCCAGGGGGTCACAAGCCAGGGAGATGGACAGTGGCAGCTTCCACATGGAAGCTGTAATGAGGGAGGTGAGAATGCAAGGTGCAGGGGGACGTGGCCGTGGATGGGCCCGTTGGCGGTACGCCCCCAACAGGCAGTACCGTGCCCACATCAGCTTTGAGCTGTACACAGATATAGAGATCGTGGACCGGTACCACCTGAACAGGGCAATACTGAGGCGGCTCTGTGAGCTGTGCAGTGATGTGATGCAGGCACCCTCACGACAGAGTCATGCTCTGTCAGTGGAGACCAAGGTGACAGCCTGCATGTGCCTGCTCACCATGGGCACCTTCCAGAGGCCAAAAGGGGACACCACAGGCATCACACAGTCAGCCTCGTCATGCATCCTCACCCAATTCCTCAGCGCACTGCTGCCACATGCGAAGCACATCCATTTCCCACACGCTGGCAGGCGACAGCAAACGGTGCAGGCGTTCCCACAGGGAGCACGTATGCCTGGAATGCTAGGGGCCATAGACTGCACCAATGTGGCCATTCGTGACGCCACCTGGTCCGATGGGGCCGCATATAAGAATAGAAAGGGCTTCTCAAGTGTCAACTGCCAGGTGGTGTGTGATGCCACTGGCCGTATAATCAATGTCTGTGCCACACACACCTGGCGGAGCACATGATGCCTTCATATGGCATCAGTCTGCACTGTGCCATCGATTCCAGAGTGGGGACATCCCAACAGGCCATCTAGTGGGTGAGAACGCATGTAGGAAATGCAAACTCGGGGCAAGGGTGGGAATGCCACAGGCACCATGATAGTGGCACACAGGGATATGGGCAATATGGACCTGAACATGATACTCATCTCCACTATGTCCACACAGGTGACAGCGGATACCCACTCCGTCCCTGGCTGCTTACACCATACCGGCACCCCATGACCCCATCACAGCAATGCTATAATGAGGCACATGCCACCACACGCAACATCATTGAGCAGGTGTTTGGGATGCTCAAGGCATGTTTCCAATGCCTAGATACCTCCGGCGGTGCCCTACAGTACAGCCCCTCAAAGGCCTGTGGGATATTCCTGGCCTGTTGTATCCTGCACAACATGGCCAATGACTGTGGGATAGCCGTACAGGTTGAAGAGGGGGACAGCGATGGGGACACCATTGGCACCGGTGTTGATGGTGATGAGCAGCCTCCCCTTGGATGGCGGGACCCCCGACTGATCCGGCAGGCCCAGATGCACTGGGACACCATCACGGAGGAGCATTATGCACAACACAGGTAAGTCAGGGGCCATGTGCAAACAACACTGTCCTGGCGCAGCAAAGGCACACAGAGTAACACACCGGGGTGCATGACGGCAAGGGGGTGGAAGGACCAGGCACACAAACACACCATCAGGGAGGGAACAGTCATATGGACACACAGACACACACAAACACACCAGGCACAAAGCATACATGGACAGGTGCACAGCAGAGCAGGAACAGACATGGCAAACACACAGATCCACAGACCACACCCACCACCTGTACTGTCCAAACACGTGTGTCAGATGCTGGGCACCTTGCCATGTGTACAGTACAATGCAGGCATCATCATGCACACGCACCTGTGGACAGCAGTCAGGATGGTGTGCAGGTGGTCCGTATGTCGGCGTGATGGGCAGGGCACCCACCAGTGCACTGCCCACCATGACGCACAGTGCACACAGGGCAGCACCAGACAGGGCCCACACTGGGAGATAGGTCAGTCATGTTGCACCATTCCACAGCCACTTTGGATGCATGGGCAGCCCCGCTGTGACCCAACAGCACTGGCAGGCTGAGTAGGGGCCACATGGGGTGGCACCGATGGACCACCAGGGGTCCCACTGAGTGATCACGACCTTGTCCACAGTGGGGTCTGTAGGATGCCAAACATACCTGCACCAGGGGTGCTTGGGATGCCCACAGCAGAACCCGGCATTGACAGGCTTGGTGTCGCACGCCACCAGGAACGGGGAGTGGAGAGTATACTGTGTGGGGTGCGCGGTACAGGAGCACCTGCTTGTGTGCCCAATGCAGCCACGACAGCGACCAATGCCTGGATCTGCCTGTCAATGGCGGTGGTCATATCCATCCGCATATGGACCATCTCTGCATGGTCCAGAGCACAGTCCCTGCTGTGCCACTCCACAGCTGCACACAGTGCCTCCACAGACATTGCAACCCACCTTTGCTGCTGTACTGATTCCCGCAGTAGGCGGGTGTGCTCTTCAAATGGGTACTCTGCCACAACGGCATCCTGTCCCCCAGGGTGTGGAAGGTCCTGATGCTCAACACTCCTTGAGGGTGGGCGCTGTTCACCAGGACCAGGAATGGGTGTATCAAAGGGCGGCGGGCATGTGCCACCGCTGGACGCTGTACCCCCAGACCTGGTGGGTGACTGCTACCCCTCCAACCGCCTGTGCCCAGGGACCACTCATTCCACTGCTGTGGCTGCAACAGTGCCAGACACCTGCACAGCCACTGGTGCTGCCCACCAGTGCTGACAGGCCAGCCTGGGACTGCCCGACATGCTGGCACACATGTTGGAACCAGCTAGGCCCAGGGGCACGTGCTGGCCTGCTGTGTGTCCGTCATGGGACACACACATGTCACTGCCCATTGCAGTCCTTGCATCATCAATAGTGCAGGTACATGCTACAGCCACAGTCACAGCGTGCTGGCATGCTTGCATGCCAGACTGCTGAGACACAGGCTGTGCACCCCCCACACCCGACTCACCGACACCAGAGTTGGCAGCCCAGCATGCATGCTGGTGCAGTGCATGCTGGCTGGTGACAGAGGTGGATGGACCCTCCTCCATGTCCAGCAGGTCTTCCTCACTGCCTGGACCCACCACCACCATCCCCTGAAGATGAACAGGATCTGTAACAGAAAGAGAGGACATGTGAGTGCATGTGAACAACCTCCCCCCCCCCAACACCACCACCATGACATACAGTGCAGTGATGGGCTTCCACCTGTCTGGAATCCACCGCCTGGTACGCCCTCAATTGCACTCCGCTGCATTGATGCAGCCAGTCGGTCCTCAGCCGGGGTCAGCTCCACCACCGCTGGCTGGTCCCCGCCAGTGCCAGCACATGCCGCCCTGAGGGATGCCACCTTCTCCTTCACCCTCCTGCGGTCTGTCCCCATCTTCTTTTTGCATTCCTGCATGGAGCGCTGGTGGCTGCCATGCAGGTTCACTGCCCGAGCTACCCCCTCCCATGCAGCCGCACGGGCCTGAGGGGTGCCCCGCCGTCCACTCAGTAGTGACTCCTTCTCCAGGTAGGCCTGGAAGAGGGCCTCTGTCTCTGCCGTGGTGAAGTTGGGCCTCCTCCTCCTTCACCCACCATCCTCACCCTCACCTTGGCTCTGCTCAGTCATGGCGATCTGTATGGGTGGAAGTGGACACCTGTCACTGTGCAGTCTACAGCGTTATCCCATGCCCATTGTCCAGAACATCCCCCAGCATGCAACCCACCTCTCACCTGCAGTAACTGAATCTGGCCAGCGCAGCCCAATGTCGCACATTTATACCGCAATGCATGCAAATTAGGAGTGGAGCAACTGTAATGAGATGCAAATCGCGCCACTGCGCCTTTGAATGGCTGATCAGATGATTTGCATGTGTCGGCTGAATATCGCGCCGTTGCGCTTTGCACAATACAGTTGAGCCGGCTGAGCCAATGGCACAAATCTGTGACTGTGTGGTACACTGCATTGCGCATGCCCAGGTAGCTTACGCAGGCGTCTGCTGCGCTGATGACGTGTTGTGCGTGATTGGCAATTCAGGCCATAGCACCATTGTGCCAGTGGTGTTACAGCACTGGGCACCATATGGCACTGTGGCACTACTGCACAATAGTCCACTGTGGCACTGGCATGCAGGTGGTTGGTCGCGCAGGATGCATAGACATCAGATGGCACTGTGCATGGCCTTGCGTCATAGACCCCTGACCTGGTATCCGACCTTTGCCCCTTGGCACTGTTCGGCTGCCATGTGTACAGCCCTATTGCGCTGTTTGGTGACAGTGCTATGTGAATCCGGCGGCTGTCGAACAACGCGATTGGAACCTATGGTGGTCTGTTGCGCACATTTCCACGTGGGTTGCGGCTGCGGGCGCCATATTGCCTGCTGTATAACTCCAACTGTAGCGCGGGAGAGCACCTCAATGGAGCCCAGTGGAGGTGGCCAACCTGGTGGCCCTGGTTGAGCCCACTATGGGACACTGTATGGGGAGGAGCCCCTCACCATGGCTCGCACCCAGGTCTGGCTGCAGGTGGCCACTGACCTGGTGAGGGTCACAGGGCGGCGCCAGCCTGCAGAGCAGTGCTGGCACAGGTTCAGTGACCTCTGCAGGGGGGGAGTCAGATGTGCTGCAACGCCTACGGTCACGTGCCAGGAGGGGTGTTGTGCCTAGGCCAGGTGGGTGTACCATCTATGCACCTGTATTCTCTGTAGGGGTGTGACTGTGTTTTGGTGGCTGTGCATGGGGGATGGCTCTGCCATGGTTGGCTGTGTCAGTGTGTGCAGGTGTGAGATGCATGGGTCTGGCTGTGTGGGCAGGCACACTCACTGGGGCAGGGGGCAGTCTGCTTTGGAGTCACATTGATGTTTTTCTCAACATTTGTCTCCCACAGGCCTGGCAGACAGGATGCAGGCACGGGCTGAGGAGGGCCGTGGCAGGGCCCAAGTGGCGGACGGTGGTGATGCGAGGGGTGGGCCACAGCAGCAGCAGCAGCCACAGCTGCTTGCTGAGTGTGAGTATCATTACATCATGGATGCTATTGCATGCTGGAGGGGGTGGGCATGACCACCAGCCATGGACAACACAATCATGCACGACACAGGCGACAGTCATCACTGTCCAGTGTCACTGCACATCTGTGTGTGCGTCACTGGTGGTCCATGCATGCACTGGGTACATGGCTGTGGAACTGGCATCCCACCACATTGCCACATCACTTGACAGCCTTGTTTGTGCTGTGATGAACATGGGCAGTGTGTGTGTGCAGTGGTTCACATAGCTGGTGCCGCCTGGTTGGCCATGTCATGTGCATGGTCACTGTGGGTGGGTGCATACCATCACAGGTGTGGGACACTGGGCTATATGCCTTGCAGGTTGGGTGGTGTTCAGGGTTGTGGACAGTCACAGCCATTGACTGTGTTCCCTTTTCCTAGGCCTCAGCATCCTACGCAGGATTGAGCGTGCCCGCCACCAGCTGACCAGGGTGTCTGTTGAGAACCATGACATCCTCCAGGACATCCAGCGCCGTGGGCTCCGGCGATGGCATAGCCAACCAAGACAGTGCCAGGCAGCAGAAGACCAGCCTGCTAGGCCTTAGACAGGCTTCCCTTCCCACTTCACCATCCCCCACCTGCCTTCCCTCTCCCAGTTGTTCACCCCTACCCTTGCCACCCCTACCTTGTAACCTACCCCGCTCTTGTAAATATCTGTACATAGTTTTGTTATTGTTCTTGTTGTTCTACTTTCTATTTTGAAATATATATATATATTTGTTATGAATACTGTGGTGGTCTCTGATTTGCAGCTGGCTATGGTTGCTCAGTTGCAGTGGTGTGCATGCCATCTGGGGTGGTATGGTACTGGGTATGTGTGCGTGTGTGTGTGTGTGTGTGTGTGTGTGTGTGTGTGTGTGTGTGCATGGGGAGGTTCTCCAGTGTGGCAGTGACTTTCTGTTGGTCTTGCCATCTGCTGCCGCCCACTGCTGGGTGCACAGGGTGGGTCTGGCTTGTATGGTTCTATGCTACAAGAGGTTGACGTGTGCCGGGGGGAGATGCATGGTGTTTACTGCAGTGACAGTCACTGCACATGGGTGGTATCTTGGGGTCACGGTGCAGGGTGTGCTGTGCAGACAGGGGGCTGATGTGCATTGTGGTTGTCAACCCCCTGTGTGTGGCAGTCTCAGCCTGCCAGTGGTTGTGCTGGGGCATCATGGCCCTGCTGTGCTTTGTTGGCTTGTCCCCATGGGCCAGTGGATCATCCGTCCCACCCTCAGTGATGCTGTGCTTGGGATGTGCAGGTGTCTTGTTGGTTCTGCAGTGTGTTCCTGAGCCCATGTGTGGCATGGCTGGCAGTGGGCCCCAGCCTGCCTCCCTGGTTGTGCAGTTCCATTGCTCTGCTGGGGGTGGGGGTGGGGGCTCTGCTTGTGCTATGGCACCTCTGGACTGCTCAGCTGGGCTAGCCTTGTTGCGCTATGGCGCAACCTTTCTGCTCAGCTTCCCCTTCCTGGTTGCACTATGGAGCAGTTTGTGCGATATTCAGACGTTGGTTGCTTGCGCAATTTGTTTTGCTCCATGTTTGAATATCGCGTCTGTTGCGCATTTGCGCAATTGAATTGTGCTTGCTCCTTCTGTTGCGCACATTTTGGGAGCAGTTTGAATATCTGGGCCCTAGTGTTTTAAAGCTTGTTATTATAATAGAGAGTTGCTCTTTAATCATTAGTATTTAATTCTCTTGCATAACAGGCCAAATGAGCTTTTTTTATTATTTTATTTCTGACTGTCTTCTTTCTATTCTTCCCATACTGCAGTCTTCCCCCAGAAGCCCCTACATGTAACTCCTTACGGTTCCTCCTCCCCCTCCAGCTTTGTTAGTGCATCCTTTCACTGCCCAGAAATGGCCCTGTAGTAGAACCCACCAGGGGAAGGCCAAGCCTTAGGAGAGAGCAGGATACATTGGTATCTTGAAGTTAGGGGAACCCACGCAGTGAACATGTGATGTCAGCCTGGGACAGGAAGTCTGCTTACTCCACAATGGGTGTTAATTGCCCTGTTGTGCATCAAATGAATGGTGCAGGAGCCTTTTTGCAGTCAAGCTGTCCTCCCCTGGACAACCTGGCAGCAGCTTATAAACAAAAGACTGCCACTGTTCAACTGTGTAAGTAAGCCCCTTGGAGAATGCAGTCAGCTTAATTGCTCCCTGACAGATATCTGTGCACAGGACAAAAACTGAGGCCCTCTGCTTGAAACATAGACACATCTTAAACTGGGAGCACTGGGTAACTTAGCAGTAATTAAAACTATGTTCTCAAGTGATGGGAGAATTCCTTCAGCATCCATGTCAGAAAATTACGTCATCCTGGAGATTGATGGGAGCATGGCCACCAGTTCAACAGTGAAGTAAATATGCTGATGTTCTAACTTTTGGGGTGCTGTAAATGGCTCCTCACAGTCTCCTTAATCTAAATATATCAGGGTTAGTCAGAATCATTTTAGAGGTGATGATCGGCACCCAGAAATGTTACAAATGCAGTCTAATAGCAGAGAAGTACAGTTACTATTTGCACATTTACTGGAGATCCAGGTTTTGGAACAAGCCTAGGACATCAGGAGCTTTGGGGGGAGGGGTAGGGGCTGCAGTAGTCCAGAGGATGTTATCTGAGAAGTGAGGGCTGCAAGCTCTGCTGCACTATGACCAGCTGGATGTCCACAGCTGGTAGAGCAACTGAATCAGTCACAGACTGGTTGACACTGGCAGCAAAAAAAGGTGGACCACACCTTGCATGCATGTGGGCCCATTAATACATAGCATACTGATGTCCAACATGGCAAACTAAGAAAAAGGCCCCTGGTTTATTAACATCGAGACACTGGCTCTCTTTGGGCTCTACTGATCCCACTTGGCCAAACTTGTCTTGAAATGTAACGGTACCCAGAGTCTTCGGGTTTGGGTACCAAACTACAAATAAAGTATTATTTACTTACTTACTTGACAGACTACAGAGAAGTGGGGTCCTTGCCTTCCCTTGAATTTATAATTTTTTTTTAGATTTTTTAATTTTATATATTCTTTCTCTGGTGTCAGCTGTTGGGAACTTTACATGACTGACATCTATTTTTTTAACAAGCATCAAACATTCGGCATTGACAAATGCTTGTTGTTATTTGACTGGTTGTTTTTACGTTCGCTTGCATGCAAGAGCAAGGAACGTTTTGGGAGAGTAGCACACTTTGGAGGTGTGCCTCTCCCTTTCAATACGTTGCTCCCATGAGCAGACGTGGCGGTCCTGCACCAATGGGTGCGGGAGCTGTGTATGACAGCGGTGGTCTTTGCTTAAAAAAAAACTACCGCTGTGATACAGAGCACCGTGTCATGCCACACCCCCGTGTCACGCCGGTCCCCCCGTGTCACACTGCCCCAAATTTTTGCTGCCACACTGGGAGCCCACCCCAGCGTGGCAAACATCCCATGTTGTTTGCCGATGGGGGTGCCCAATCCCTGTTGGCTCCATGGCCCCCCAGCCATCTTTAGCCACGCTGAGAGCCCACCCCAGCATGGCAAACATCCCATTGTTTGCCGGCAGGGGTGCCTATCCCCATCAGCTTCTCCCCAGCCATCCTTGTGCCACGCTGAGGCCACCCAGTCTGGCAAACATCACGTAGTCTTTTTTTGGTCACCTGTAAAAAAAAGCGGTCCCATGTAGTCTCCCAGTCCCCTCCCCACAACTCGCACCCACCCACTGTGCACCAGCCTCCCCACACCCCCCTCACCCCATATTTACCTCCGGGCTGGTGTGACAATCTTGATGGACCGGGAACATCTGCACTCTTCAAAGCTGACGCGAACTGAGGAAATGCCAGTAAGCTGTATAATGGGCTAGATAAAGGGTTTTCAACTTTATTGCATATCTCAGGCATTTTGGAATTTTGCACCAAATTTTCAACATGGGGTTTTGGGACCCCTTCTCATGAGTGATGTCACTGTCATGGCGTTATTCAGGCCTGAAGGGTGATTTCGCGGTCACTGCGCGGTCGTTGCGTGAAATCACCATTGGGACCTGAATATCATGACTCGCTGTTATCATTGAAGAGGTCTAACTCATGTTAAAATCTGATTAAAAATCCCAAAATGACTGTTTTACCAGCGTCGCTGCACAGTTCCTACACAGGCTCGTAAGTTCACATATTTTCAATATTTTCACTCCAGATTTTCAACATTGCCATTTTGCCACACCTTCTGATGAGTAGTACAGCTGTCATTTTTCACATCTCACCCAAAACGTGTTTCCGCCCATGTAGTGCACAATGGCGCAGTCAGTGTGTGAAATCAATGTATGGGACACATTAAGAAAATCACAGTGACACTGTTCAGGAGCAGAGGTCTTAAAATGGCTATGTTGAAAATTTGGTGAAAAAATTTCTAAACATGACTGTTCTACGAGCGTGCGTTGCCAGTTCCTACGCACCCTCGTACGTTTGTGAATTTTCAATATTTTCATTACAGATTTTCAACATTGCCATTTTACCACACCTCCTCATGAGCAGTATAGCTGTCATTTTTCACATCCTGCCCAAAATGTGTTTCCGCCCATGTAGTGCACAATGGCGCAGTCGGTGTGCGAAATCAAAGTATGGGACACAGTAAGAAAATCACAGTGACACTGTTCATTAGCAGAGGTTTTAAAATGGCAATGTTGAAAATTTGGTGAAAAAATTCCTAAAAATGACTGTTTTATGAGCGTGCGTTGCACAGTTCCCATGCATGCTCGTAGGTTTGTGAATTTTCAATATTTCCACTCCAGATTTTCAACATTGGCATTTTACCACACCTCCTCATGAGCAGTACAGCTGTCACTTTTCACATCCTGCCCAAAATGTGTTTCCGCCCATGTAGCGCACAATGGCGCAGTCAGTGTGCGAAATCAATGTATGGGACACAGTAAGAAAATCCTAGTGACACTGATCATGAGCAGAGGTCTTAAAAGGCTGTGTTGAAAATTTGGTGAAAAAATTCCTAAAAATGACTGTTTTACGAGTGTGCGTTGCACAGTTTCCACACACGCTCGAAAGTTTGCAAATTTTCAATATTTTCATTCCAGATTTTCAACATTGCCATTTTACCACACTTCCTCATGAGCAGTACAGCTGTCATTTTTCACATCCTGCCCAAAATGTGTTTCCGCCCATGTTGCATACAATGGCGTAGTCGGTGTTCAAACTCAATGTATGGGACACATTAAGAAAATCACAGTAACACTGTTCATGAGCAAAGGTCTTAAAATGGCTGTGTTGAACATTTGGTGACAAAATTCCTAAAAATGACTGTTCACGAGTGTGCATTGCGCAGTTCCTATGCACGCTCATAAGTTTGTGAATTTTCAATATTTTCACTCCAGATTTTCAACATTGGCATTTTACCACACCTCCTTATGAGTAGTGCAGCTGTCATTTTTCACATCTTGCCCAAAACTTGTTTCCGCCATGTAGCGCACAATGGCACAATGCAGCTGTGCTGAACTCAGTGCATGGGACACATTAAGAAAATCACAGTGTCACTGTTCATGAGCAGAGATCTTAAAATGGCTATGTTGAAAATTTGGTGAACAAATTCCTAAAAATAACTGTTTTACGAGCGTGCCTTGTGCAGTTCCTACGCACGCTCGTAAGTTTGCGAATTTTCAATATTTTCATTACAGATTTTCAACATTGACATTTTACCACACCTCCTTATGAGCAGTACAGCTGTCATTTTTCACATCCTGCCCAAAACGTGTTTCCGCCCATGTAGTGCACAATGGCGCAGTCAGTGTGCGAAATCAGTGTATGGGACACAGTAAGAAAATTACAGTGACAATGTTTATTAGCAGAAGTTTTAAAATGCCAATGTTGAAAATTTGCTGAAAAAATTCCTAACAATGACTGTTTTACGAGCGTGTGTTGCACAGCTCCCATGCACTCTCGTAGGTTTGCGAATTTTCAATATTTCCACTCCAGATTTTCAACATTGCCATTTTACCACACTTCCTTATGAGCAGTACAGCTGTCATTTTTCACATCCTGCCCAAAACATGTTTCCACCTATGTAGCGCACAATGGGGGTAACAAAAAGGTCATGCTGAAAATTTATTGTGCAAATACCAGCAATCGCACACGGCATTAGGGTAAAGCACCATACGTGCCAAACACCACTGCAAATACCTGCAAGCGAACGTTTGGCATTGTCAAATGTTTGTTAACTTTTGGAATGACAAAATGCCAAACAATAAAATTGAATTGTATTGAATTGACCCATAAAGGAAACATAGAAACATAGAATGTGATGGCAGATAAGGACCGCTTGGCCCACTTAGTCTGCTCATTTTCCTACCTAACAGATAAGCTGCAGATCCTAATTAACCAACAGCTTACTTCCTCCTACCCCCCACTAGGACTGCCTTATGTCTGTCCCATGCATTCTTGAATTTCCCCACTGTTCTTGACTCCATGACCTCCTCAGGGAGGCTGTTCCATGTATCCACAACCCTCTCTATGAAAAAATACTTCCTCACATTACCTCAGAGCCGTCCTCTATCTTCAAATTGTGCCCCCTTGTTCTTGCACATCTCTTTTTCTGAAAGATGCCACCTTCTTGGACTTTGTTGATTCCCTTGAGGTACTTGAAAGTTTCTATCATGTCCCCTCTCTCCCGCCTTTCCTCAAGGGTATACATATTAAGCTATTTTAGTCTTTCTTAGTATGTCTTCTGGTGCAGACCCTGCATCATTTTGGTTGCCTTCCTCTGGACAGCTTCCACTCTGTCTATGTCTTTGCAGAGATTGGGTCTCAGGAGACTGCACACAGTACTCCAGATGGGGTCCCACCAACTGTACAGAGGGATAACAACTTCCTGTTTTCAACTATTGATGCCTCTCCCTATGCATCCCAGTATCCCCCCAGCCTTCCTTACTGCCTTCTCACATTGCTCGCCCACCTTAAGGTCATCTGATATAATTACCCCCAGGTCCCTTTCCATTTTTACTGTTGTCAGTATCTCACCCCCCATTGTGTACTCTTGCCCTGGGTTTTTGTTTCCTAGGTGCATTACCTTGCACTTCTTTGCATTGAATCTGAGCTGCCATACATTTGACCATTCCTCCAACCTTGCCAAGTCCCTTCTCATCCTTTCCACTCCATCTGGTGTATCAACCCTGTTGCAGATCTTTGTGTCATCTCCAAAGAGACATACTTTTCCTTCCAGTTCCTCTGCAATGTCACTTATAAAGACATTAAAAAGGACCGGTCCCAGTACTGAACCCTGTGGTACCCTGCTAGTAACCCTCCTTTCTTCACTGTGGACTCCATTTACTACTACCTCTCGTCCTGTTGTCTAGCCAATTTTTTATCCAGGCTACCACCTTGGGACCCACTCTGAGGCTGGCTAACTTGTATATTAATCTTTTGTGTGGGACTGTATCAAATGCCTTGCTAAAATCTAGGTAAGCCATGTCCACAGCCCCTTCCTGGTCTCCTACTTTGGTCACCCAGTCAAAGAAATCTATTAGATTCGTCTGACATGACATTCCCATTGTGAATCCACGCTGCCTTGGGTCTTGTGCCCCACTGGCCTCTAGGTGCTCAACAATTCTTTCCTTCAGAAGTGATTCCATCATTTTACCTACCACTGAGGTCAAGCTAGCTGGTCGGTAGTTTCCTACCTCTGTCCTGCTCCCACTTTTGTGAAGAGGAATCACATCCGCCCTCCTCCAGTTCTCAGGTACCACCCCATCCTCCCATGATTTGTTAAAGAGAGTAGTCAGTGGTGTCATTAGTTCTACCCTTGGTTCTTTTAGAATTCTTGGGTGAATCCCATCAGGCCCCATTGCTTTGTCCACCTTCAATTTTATTAGTTCTTTCAGTACCCTTTCTTCTGTAAATGGACTGGTATCGACCCCCGTCTTCACAGTGTTTCTCTTGTTTGGTTTAGGTACCTTCCCCTCCTCTTCCTTTGTGAATACTGAGCAGAAACATTCGTTCAGTATCCCTACTTTTTCATTGTCACCCTCTACCCACATTCCCTCCCCCTTATTAAGCCTCAGTATCCCTCCTTTGATCTTTCTTCACTTCCTAATGTACCTTTAAAAGGTCTTATCCCACTTCTTAACAGAGTTGGCTATCCTTTCCTCGGTTTGGGACTTTGCTATTCTGACTACCTTCCCAGCCTCTTTTTGCTTTAACTGATAAGTTCTCAGTCCTTCTCCTTCTGTGTTTCCTTATATTTCCTGAATGCTATCCTTTTCTCCTTAACCTTCCCTGCCACCTCTTTTGAGAACCATAGCATTTTTTTTCCTTTGTTGTGTTTTGTTGATTTGCTTTACACAAAGGCTTGTTGCCTCTGTGATGGCTGTTTTGATTACTCCCCATTGTTCCTCCACCCCTCCTTCTTGCCTATTTGCTAGTGCTTTTCTGAGGCACTCTCTCATTTTCCCAAAGTCAGCCTTCCTAAAGCCCAATACTCTTGCTTTTGTATGGGTTGATTGTATGGCTGTGTTTATCGTGAACCACACTATTTGGCGGTCGCTTGTTCCCAGATGGCTACCCACTTCAAAATCTGAGATTCTTTCTCCGTCCCTATTGGAGAGTACTAGGTCAAAGATTGCTCCCTCCCGAGTGGGTTCTGATACTAGCTGTCTGAGGCTTGCCCCCTGTAGGGCATAGAGAATGACCTTGCTCTTGGATGTGCCTGCAGCAAAGGTGCTCCAGTTAACATCTGGCATATTCAGGTCCTCCATAAACAATATCTCCCCTTTTTCTGCCATTCTAAGGAAGCCTTCTATCATTTCCTTGTCCATTCCCTCCCCCTGAGATGGGGGTCTGTGTACAACCCCCATGCGGATTGTGGTGCCATTTCCTGTCTCCAGGGTGACCCAGAGTGTCTTATCTGCTCCCTGTTTACTCTTTAGTTCTGTTGCTTTGATCTCTTCCTTTATATAAAGAGCTACTCCTCCTCCTCTTTTACCCTCCTTGTCCCTCCTGTAGATTGAGTATCCTGGTATGTTGACATCCCAGTCATGGTTCTCTGTGTACCATGTTTCTGTGACTGCCACAATATCCAGGCAACCCTCTTCCATTAAGGCCACTAGTTCAGCAAACATTACACAGACTATGGGCATTAGTACTCATCACCCTCCACTTTTTGATCACCTTACCCCTTTGAGCCCCATTCCTGTCCTTACTGCCTTTGCCTTTTTTTTACACTTACTTCTGTCCTGCTCCCTAATGACTTCTCTATCTTGGTGTTTACCTCACTAATTACTGTTGTTTGTGGGGGGAGGCTGGGATTTCCCTGTTCCTTTTCAGTGCCTCCCCCTTGGCTAGTTTAAATGCTTGCCAATGAAGGCTCTGAAGCTCCAAGAAGACATGACCCTGAGACAGTGCAACCTAAATTCTACTTCAAGACAGTTTCCACCAAAGACACCCTAAAATATATCAAAGGAGTTCTGGGTAAAACCAGGTTTGGCAGTGAGACGATTGCTATGCAGCTGGTTGCACTGGCCCTTGAGGAACTCACCCATCCCATCTCATCTCCAAGATCTTCAACTTACCTCTGAAGCACTCACAGTTCCCAGAGGTATGGAAGACTGCACTAGTCATGCCAGTTTTCAAAAATGGTGATTGCTCTAACCTGGCTAACTATAGACTTATTTCAGTCCTGTCACCACTGTCCAAGACTGTCGAACGAATAGTATCAGACCAACTGGTCTCCTATCTGGACAACTGCAACAACCAATGCTCACAAGAGCATGGGTTCAGAAAGATGCATAATACTGGCACTGACCTAGAGTACACTAGCTACCTGCATGGAGTCCTTGAGAGTGGAAATTTGGTTCGAGCCAGCTATATTGATCTGACCAAAGCCTTCGACTTAGTCCATGACAAACTGCTGCTTGACAAACTCTCCTCTCTAATCCTGTCTCTGGACATAGTAGCTTGGTTCCATAGTTTCCTCACTAACCATTCCCAAAAGGTAAACACAGACAGCTCCCTCTCTGACTTGAACGTATCCATTGGGGTGCCCCAGGGTTCAGTACTTGGCCCTCTCTTATTTGGTCTGTTTTTTAACAATCTACTTGAGGTCTTGTGGTAGCATTGGGTCCCCCAGCCTTGTGTGAGATTGAGCAAAGTAACTCTCTTACTTTAGTCTGTTGTGCAACAGCACCTCTAGTATTCTATTCTTTAATTTCCCCTGTAGGATGGCCACCTACAGTCTTTAATCTTCTCGCCTATGTATTTCTTTTCCTTTCTTCATAGCTCTATCTCTCTCTCTCTCTCCTTGAGTTCCCTGTGGGTATCTTTGCTGCCAAGCTACTAAAGTGTCAGGTCCCCACTGTATTTGTGGTACATAATGTTATTAAATACATCTTTATTTTTTCTAGCACTTATTTAAATCCCCTTTGTGTGGTGGTAGGTCCCTCTAGTGAACCTGCATGGTCCTGCGAACATTCTTAGTAGCGCACAATCGCAGCATCGCACAGCTCCTATGTAAAGGTTTCTGTTTGAGTGAGGATTCCCCTTTAGACAGTACAGTCCATGTTTGCCCTAATTTGCATGCCCTGTCTTTTTCTTTTAGTTTGCCTCATTTTGTTTTAAAGAGCAGAAAAAAAAATTACCTAGTTTTACAAACAGCAGAAAAAAAGCCAAGGGAGTTGGTAATTTCAGCCCCTAGCAACACTGCTGTTCTCCTTCAATTGTTAGAGTTGCCTCCACCTGTGAAGTGGAAGCCTCTGTGGACCAGCAGATTCAAGAGTACAGGTAAAACTGAATCTGTCCTGCAAGTTTGTTTATTGTCCCCTAGTAAAGCTGCACTGCTATGCTCTTGTCTGCCTGGGTGTAGCCATGGGGAAATACTGTCCCAATAAATAAAAAAAAAAACACTTTAAAATTAGCTATACAGAGAAAGCTTTTGTAATTGCTTCTAGACAGTGTGTTTTGTTTTCTAAAACTGTTTAAAGTCTTGCTTTGTCCTTTGTGAAGTGACTCCCCTGTGAGTGTTTTAGCTGGTGCCAAGAAACACTCACAGAATTTGCAGAGGCTCCTCACAAACAGCACAGAAGCATGAATAATGGAGATTTAGAAGTTTTTTAGGGGATATTTGAAATATAAAAAGCTCCCCTACACCTGTTAACTTGCAAGCCGTCACAGTTCAAGGTTCAAACACCATACAAACAGTCAAAAGTGCTGACATTACATGCTTTGAAAGTCATGTTTAGCATTTTTCCTTTGCACTTTCTTCTAGTTCTCCAGCCTATTTCAAGTATTTTGTGTTTGTATTTGGTGTTTTAGTGAGTGTCTCCTTCCTGATGCAAAAGGAACTGAGACAAATTCTGAAACACTAACCTGCTCTGTTCTGGTTGCCTCTATAGGGCCAGTGCCCCTCTGCACTGCTGGTTAAATACAAAGGGGGCCATCACTCTATGGAGGTGGGTGGGGTTACAAAGCAGAAACAGATAAATATATGGAATTATAGATATTTGTGGCTATCTAGAGATCCTAAAGCAAGTTTATGTTGATTTCATATATAATAAAAATGTTTATTTGTTTTTTAAAATTATTTTAGCACCCTTTTGTTAGAAAGTGGGCAGAGTTTCACATATCATGTGATTTCTTCCTATAAAAAGGTGCTTCTCCTCAGCCTAAACAGATCAGTTCAGCCTTGGAGAGGGCTGAGGAAGCACAGAGGGTAGACCAAAGCTGGGCCTTGACTGTGTTTATTCTTTTGCTTTATTTATGTTTATTTTACAAGTTATGCTATTTACTTCTGTCTAATTTAATAAATATGCACTTCTGAGTGAATTTATGCACCATACTCCAGTTGTCTGTGTTTTACTCTGAGCACCCACGATCAAACTTGGTGTTACAAGTGGGATAATTGGTGGTCCAAGTAACCAGGGAGACATCAATTTTGGTATCAGTCCTGATATGAGTAAACACAAGGAGTGGTGCCATGACAGAGAAGAACGTGAAGTTGGAGGAGGAGAGATCTGAGGACTCCAGAGGTGTGCAGACCAGGCATATGGTGAGCCAGACTGGTGAGCAGCTTCTGCCTGGCTTGGGACCAGGTGGCCTACCTAAGCAGAAGGCAGAACCCATGGCAATGGTGAGTCTCTTGGATCAGAGTGAGGAAGATTCTATGGAGGACCCTGCTGCAGAAGAACCTCCGACTGACATTGTGGACTTATTATGGTGGTTGGCTATCTGCCAACATGAGATGGAGAGGCTGAGGAAAACCAAGATGAAGCGTCAGGACCAGAGATAGGCTGAGACAGATCAGAAATGGGCTGAGACCTTAAGGGCCATCCAGAACATCAGTTCAGGTAATAGAGACCAAGATACCAGCCCTAAAGATATTAAATTGACTAAAATGACCCCACCGATGAGATAGAGACATATCTCATAACCTTTGAATGAGTGGCAAGAGCTTGTGGGTGGCCCCAGATGCAATGGGTTGTGAGACTTGCTCCTAACTTAACAGGAAAGGCCCAATTAGCCTATAGTAATATGGATCCACAGCAAGCAGAAAAGTATGAGTTGGTTAAAAAAGAAATTCTGAGGCTTTATGACATTAATGCACAAACATACAGGCAGCAGTTCCACACTCTGCGCTACCAGTCTTCATACACACCTAGAGAGACTTTCTTCAGATTAAGGGAATTGTGTGTAAAATGGCTGCAGCCTGAGGAAAGAACTTCATCTGAAATTTTAGAGACTTTGGTGGTAGCGCAGTTTCTACAGATACTTCCCAAGGAAGTCCAATTGTGAGTAAAAGAGCATAACCCTGAATCAGCAGAGGTGGCCATCACATTAGCTGAAGATTACTTGTCAGCTAGACCAACTCAGAGGAAAATTACTCCTGTAGGAAGGTCTACACCTATGTCTTCCCCTCACACCACAGGGCCAGGATTAACTCGGACTGATGTAAGAACTGGGAGAGGAGGGAGAGTGTACTCTTCAGAAGTGACTTGCCATAACTTCAGTGAGAAATTGCTAGATTTTGTCCCAAACGGAAAGCTCCACCACATCTGGCTTTACTCCACGAATGGGTATGCAGTGACTGAGGTGACAATTAATAAGAACCCCGTGGTAGGACTTCTGGACACTGGCAACAAGTACACTCTGGTACTTCCAGAACTGCTGGAAAATAACTATGTCCCCAAAACACCAGTGGGTGTTGTGTGTATCCATGGTGACACCTATTGGTACCCTACTGCAGAGGTTAACATTACAGTGAATGAAACAACAAGTTAGGTGTGTGCAGGTATTGTCCCTAACCTGCCTGTTTATGTAGTCCTAGGATATGACTTTCCAGAGTTTGAAGCTCTACTTAAAAACAATCCACAACTTGCAGCTGTGACAACAAGGGCTCAAGCAAGACAAGAGAAGTTACTGGGGGAAGTTTTTCCATTTTCCGATGACCTCATGAGTACCCCTGGACGGGACAGGACAAACGGATGAAAAGAACTTTGAAGGCCTTGTGGAAGGATAAAGGACTTAAAGACTTACCTGTACCCTTAAGTGTAGATAAAAATGCTATTATTGTTGAACAAAGTACTGATTCCTCATTAACTCCTTTTTTTCAGCAGGTTGGTAAGACACCCAAAGAAGGTACCCTGAGATTGTACAAAAGAAAAAAATCCTGTATAGGAGGTGTGTGCATCCTAAAACTGGGGAAGTGGTGGATCAATTAATGGACCCTACAAAATATAGGGAACAACTACAACATTTGGCACATGATTTGACTTGCGCAGGTCATGCTGGCAGAGATCATACTCTGGCCCATTTATTACAACGGTTTTTCTGGCCAGCCATTCATGAACAGGTGACAGTGTGCTGTAAATCATGCCCAGAATGCCATAAAGTTGTACAAGTAGGACAGCATGATCTAGTTCCCTTGGAACTCTTACCCCTTGTAACAACACCTTTTGAGCATATGGCAATAGACACTGTGGGTCCAATGGAGAAGAATTCAAAAGGGAACCTCTTCATACTGGTGATCAGCGACTACGCAACCCGGTACCCTGAAGCCATACCACTACAATCAGTTACCACTGAAAGAATTGCCCAGGAGTTGGTAAAGATTTTCAGTAGGCTGGGTATCCCAAAGGAGATACTCACAGACAGGGGCAGTAATTTTAATGCAGCATTATTAAAAGAGTTGTACCAACTGCAGGGAGTGGTTGCAGTTCGAACATCACCCTATCACCCCCAGACAGATGGGTTGGTAGATAGATTCAACCAGACACTGAAAAGAATGCTCTGGAAATTTGTGGTAGATGAAAGGAGGAAATGGGATCAGTACCTACCATTACTACTCTTTGCATATCGAGAGGTGCCCCAAGCATCCACTGAGCATTCCCCATTTTAACTGTTATACAGACATTACCCGCGGGAACCCCTCGATGTATTCAAAGAATATTGGGAAGATGGGCAAGATGTGGGTTCCACCAATATTTCTGATTATCTGTTACAGTTATCTATTGTATTTATAATAATCTATTATTATCTGTTTATCTATTACAGTTATTGATTACATTAATAATTATCTATTATTATCTGATTATCTATTACAGTTATTGATTACATTAATACTATTACAGTTATCGATTACATTAATAATAATTATCTATTATTATCTGATTATCTATTACAGTTGAGGAAAAGACTAAATACGAAAAAATAAAACATCATGATCACAGGCCTGACAATTAGCAAGGGTACTATTATATGCAGACAATGCCATCATCTTCACCAGAAATACTAGCAACAGTGAAATGCTGACCTACAGGCCAACTTCACGTACCTAAAAAAACATTCACCTCCAGCAAATTAATCCTAAACTATTAAAAAATGAAAACTATTATCTTCTCAGGTCCAAAGAAGATCCCCCACTGGTCATCCTCCAAGACAAAGAACAAAGTCTGGAAAAAGCTGAAATCTTCAAGTACCTTGGCATCACACTGGCTGATACCCTATCTTCTGCCCCACATGTAAACATCATTTTCGCCATGGAAAATATAAAACTGGGAGTCCTGTATAGAAGCCAACACAACCTCACAGCTGAAGCAAGACATCTAAATGTTACCAGCACAGTCCTGTCTCTCATTGACTATGCCCTCCCTGTATATGCTGCTGCTAGTGACACTATATTAAACAGGGTCAAGGTGGTTTGCAATAAGGCCTGTTGCTTTGTACTAGGGGCTGACAATATCACCAACAACTGCACCCTGTACTCCCTTACCAATTGGCTAGCCCTGTATGGCAGGTGAAAATATCATACCTGTGTACTTGCTAAAAAGGCACTGCTGGGTTTCACACCTCCCTCAGCCATACATAACTGCATCAGCCCTCTTAACAATCTATATGGTGCCAGAAGCATGACAAGATCTGCCCTTGAACTGCCTCTTGGGAGAAGTAATCTAGGAAAGCACTCCTTTGTAGTTAGGGGAGTAGCCTGGTTGAATGAGTTACATGACTCCAGTATAAGCAGTGTAGGCAGTATAGCGCAGTTGTAGGCAATATAGTGCAGTGGTTTAAAGCTCTGAGCTGCAAATCTGATGACAGACCAGACCTGGGTTTGAATCCCATAGCTTTCACTTGCATATTGTGTGACCCTGAACAAGTCACTTAACTTCCCTGTGCTCCCAGATCACTCCTGTAAAAAAGCTTTCAGCTTAGTGTGCTACTCCTGGTTAGACAACTAAATAAATAACTCCCTACTAAACCTCCTAACACAGCCCAATTGAATAAGCACTGTGCACAGCCCTCGCCTCCAGCTCCAACCGTACTAGCCTCCAATAAGCTTTGAACTTGCGCTACAGGTATTGACACTCCTCATTGTTTTGATACTGTATGGCTTAATCTAATCTTAATAGCTAACACATGTTGTTTGTCTTGACTATATTTATTTTTCATTTTATTCATTTATTTTATTCATTTGTTAATTGGGTAAGGAAATTGGACCAAAATCCCTTTATCAGTTCTGACCGGGAGGATCAACAACCACCAAACAATTCTAAAAACAGTACAAAAGTTATACAAATAATATTACATAAGACAATTATATACAAATGTTGACAATAAATGCTGTTTAAATTTTTCCTTAAAACTCTGAATAGAGGTAGCCTGGCAGACTATCAGAGGTAAAGCATTCCAGTAGAAAGGAGCTGCTATTGAAAAAGCACGTGACCCAATCTTGAGTTTGTGTATAACAGTATCAGGCAATATTCCATCAAAACATAAACTAGGGAGAACAACACAATCAAATCATAAAGTGGATATAAGGACCAAAAAAAGATACTTTTGAAAATAGCGCAACCAAAAAAATACTCAACACTACATTAGCATCAGGAGATAGCCATCCCAATTGTTGGTATAGATCACAATGATGTGCCCTAACTGGTACAAACAAAACAAATTGACAGATGTTATTATATGTACCCCTTCATATATTCCACTGGAACTGATGAAGATGTTTTACTGTCCTTTATGTAACAATTCTGACATGGAACCTTTGTAAACAAGCACATGTGCTCAAAGGTTTTCTCCAAAGGAATGAAATAAATAAATAAAATAAGGTAAGATGTTGGGTATTGGGGATGCGGAGGGCATCTAATATAATTAAACTGTATGACTATACATAGAAACACAGAACTCGGCAGAAAAGGACCACTTTGCTCACTTAGTCTGACAAGTTGTTCCCTACTTATTCTGTCCCAGTAGACAATAACTGGTCTGTGGTGACCCCTCCTTTTTAATTTAACAGTATTCCACATGCCTATCCCATACATTTTTGACCCCTCCCTTTTTCTGCCCCTACTACCTCTAGTGGAAGGCTGTTCCAGGCATCCACCACTCTTGTCACTGAAGTAGTATTTCCACACATCCCTCCTAAAGTCCCTCTTCCAGTTTTGTTGCATAACTGTAATTATATACCATTAAAGTAATCAGTCTATTCAGACTTGAACCACTGGCACCTACTCCCATTGACTCTCTCCAACAAACTAGAGACAATCAAAAGGAATGTTAAGCCCTGCTTCCTTTTCCTTTATTCTGTACTACACATCCTGATGCCTAATAAAGTCTGGAGGGGATTAATAAAATAATCTCTTAAAGTATTTGTGAAGGCAAGAAACCCCAGATAAGGTGGGACATTATTACAGGACACAAGGGGACAGAATGGGCTGTCAAGCTGAATGCAGATCTCGACTGCACAGCTCCCTTAATGCTGTCACTGGCTTTGTATCTTTTATCTGTGTTATTCTTTAATTGTCTGACTTTACTTTTTTCTCACCAGGCTCAGCTAGTTTTGCATCTGCTCTGCATGTTTACAGGAGTCATCCCGGGCAGTGGGTTCTCCCTATGGTGTGGCAGGTGGGCTGCTCATTTTTCCATGGTCAGGGGATAGCTGTTTGCTGCTTGTTTTTGGTGGCGGCTGGGTGATTTGGTCTGGCTGTGGACAGGGGAGATGCTTGGTGGGCTTGTGGTGTCCTCTGTGGTCTATTACTGCTTGGGGTAGTTTCTAGGGACATTTTTATGAAGCAGAATAAAGAGGAAGTAAACAGCTGAGCACTGAGGTTGGAGCTGGCCACTCAGTCGGACATAGTTGATTGCCTGAGCTAACTTAGATATTTTGTTTTATATATTTTTTTTAGTTCTTTGTACTTGATCTTTACTGTGTGGATGGATTCTTGGGCTTTTGTTTTGTTAATGGCCCTGTATAATTGTGTGGTCAAATGAACATGGGCTACTTATAATAAGGTTTCTTTAGTGAGTATTTAAATTGGAAACCTATAAATTGATCTCATTATCACAATATCGTGAATTGGCTCACAAGTACTCCAATTTGCTCCTCATTCAGTAATTTAAATAGGAATACCAAACTAATTAAATCTTTCAGGTGTAGTGAGTGAGTGAATAATCACTCAAGTGTTTTCACTTTGGCCCACATATTCAAAAGAGATGAGTGGTGCATCCCTAGATGTGCCCACACATCTCTGGACCTTCGATGGATGTTGGGGGCAAGGAAATATTCAGAAGCCCCCGATGTGCCACTCAAACCCAACTGTGCCATGGTGCAGAATATTGTGATGCAGGCATGCAAATGAGGGATCCCTCATGCATATGTCCCACATCGCAATATTCAAACCACCCTTGGCGAAGACATGGGCAGATGCACCGGTGCAAAATTAGGAATCCAAAACCCTGTCCTAACTTTGTGCCAGGCAGGGAGGTGTCCTGTGTACAGTTCAGGGCCGTTCACATGATTCCCCTTCCCCGTCCCCTATCGCCAGTGGAATAAAGTTTTGCAGCCCCGATCACAGCTTTACTATAGTGTAGTGTCTCCCCTTCCCCAGCCCTGATCCCCATTATAATAAAGACATGCAGCTCTGGTTAACACAATCGAAATGGCATTCTGGGTGGCCTGGGTTCAAGTCTCAGCTGAGGCACTTATTCTTTCTCACCTCTGTTTTTATGTGTTTCTTAAGTATATTGGATATGTCATTGATTTCCAAACTATCCACAAATGTCCTTGATTCCAGGACATGAACCATATGGCTATGGAAGAAAAAATATATAATTTCAAATTTTGTCAGATAAAGCCAAGAAAGGTGTAATATTAGTAGAGAAAAAAAGGTATAGAAAAGTAAAATAAGGTTAACCATACATAATCGCCTTTCTGTCTTGGTGAATAAATATTGTTTCTTTTTATGAGGTTTAGTCTGATGCCTCAAACAGCTTGAAAGAAAATGCTCAATAATGTGGTTTCTATACTTATATTTTTTTTGGGGGGGGGCGGAAAGATTGCTGCAATATTTAGGAAAATGGGCACAAGAAAAGTTTTAATCAGGTTTATACACTTAACTTTCCCTAACAGCCATCAGTTCCACCTCTATACTGTTTGTTTTCCCTGATTAATTTTGCTTTCTCAGTTTAAAATGACCAGTTGTGCTTGTCCATATAAGATCCCTAACATTTTTACAGGTTCAGGTGTTAAACTTATTCCTGCTATCTGAGGTGGTTTAGGGTTTGTTTTCTGGAAATACCTCATTATACATTTGTTTTTATTCAGTCTTGCTCCTGGGCAAATGGGCAGGAAGGAGGGGTGGAAGAACAATGGGGAATAATAAAAACTGCCATCACAGAGGCAACAAGCCTTTGTGTGAAGCAAATAAACAAAACAAAACGATGTAAGAAACCGCTATGGTTCTCAAAGGAAGTGGCAGTGAAGGTTCAAGAGAAAAAGAAAGCATTCAGGAAGTACAAGGAATCACAGAAGGAGCAGGACAGAGAACTGTATCAGTTACAGCAAAAGGAGGCTGGGAAGGCAGTCAGAACAGCAAAGGCCCAAACTGAGGAAAAGATAGCCAACTCAGTTAAGAAGGGGGATAAAACCTTTTATAAGTACATCAGGGAGCGAAGGAAGACCAAGGGAGGGATAGTAAGGCTTAATAAAGGGGAGGAAGGGTGGGCAGAGGAAGACTGTGAAAAGGCAGAGACACTAAACAAATATTTTTGCTCAGTATTTACAAACGAAGAGGGGGAGGTACCTAAAACAAGCAATAGAAACACTCTGGATACAGAAGTTGATACCAACCCACTTACAGAAGAAAGGGTTCTGAAAGAACTCTTAAAACTGAAGGTGGACAAAGCAATGGGGCCTGATGGGATTCATCCCAGAATTTTAAAAGAACTAAGGGTAGAACTAGTGACACCACTGACTACCCTCTGTAACAAATCTTGGGAGGATGGGGTGGTACCCGAGGACTGGAGGAGGGCAGATGTGATTCCCCACCACAAAACTGGGAACAAGGCAGAAGCAGGAAACTACAGACCTGTTAGTTTAACCTCAGTGATAGGGAAAATGATGGAATCACTTCTGAAGGAAAGAACTGCTGAGTATCTAGAGGCCAGAGGGGCACAGGACCCAAGGCAGCATGGATTCACAGCGGGAAGGTCATGCCAGACGAATCTGATAGATTTCTTTGGCTGGGTGACCAAAGTAGCAGATTAGGGAGGGGCTGTGGACATGGCCTACCTAGACTTAGCAAGGCATTTGACACAGTCCACACAAAGATTAATATACAGATAGCCAGCCTGGGAGTTGGTCCCAAGATGACAGCCTGGGTAAAGAATTGGCTGGAGAATAGGACACAGAGGTAATAGTAAATGGAGTCACTCTGAAGAAAGGGGGGGTTACTAGTGGGGTACCGCAGGGTTCAGTATTAGGACCGGTCCTCTTCAATGTCATTATAAGTGACATTGCAGAGGGACTGGAAGGAAAAGTATGTCTCTTTGCAGATGACACAAAGATCTGCGACACAGTTGATGCACAAGGTGGGGTGGAAAGGATGAGAAGGGACTTGGCAAGGTTAGAGGAATGGTCAAATGTATGGCAGCTTAGATTCAATGCTAAGAACTGCAAGGTAATGCACCTGGGAAACAAAAACCCAGGGGAAGAGTACACAATGGGGGGTGAGATACTAACAACAACAAAAATGGAAAGGGACCTGGGGTAGTCATATTAGATGACCTAAAGGTGGGCAAGCAATATGAGAGGGCAGCAAGGAGCGCTGGGGAGGATACTGGAATGCATAGGGAGAGGCATCACCAGTAGAAAACAAGAAGTTATTATCCCCCTGTACAGACAGCTGGTGAGACCCCATCTGGAGTACTGTGTGCAGTTCTGGAGACCCAATCTCCGCAAAGACATAGACAGGATGGAAGCTGTCCAGAAGAGGGCAACTAAAATGGTGCAGAGTCTGCACCGGAAGATAAATGAAGAGAGACTTAAGGAGCTTAATATGTATAGCCTTGAGGAAAGGAGGGGACGGGGGCAAGATAGAAACTTTCAGGTACCTCAAGAGAATCAACAAAGTCCAAGAGGGTAGCATCTTTCCAAAAAGAGGTGTGCAAGAACAAGGGGAACAATTTGAAGATGGGGGGGTGGCTCGAGGTAATTTAAAAAAGTATTTTTTCACAGAGAGGGTTGTGGATGCATGGAACAGCCTTCCGGAGGTTGTGGAGTCAAAAACAGTGGTGGAATTCAAGCATGCATGGGACAGTCATAAGGCAATTCTAGGGGGTTGGGGTAGAAAGAAGTAAGCTGCTGGTTAACTAAGATCTGCAGCTTATCCATTAGGTAGGGAAATGGGAAGACTGGGTGGGCCAAGCGGTCCTTATCTGCCGTCAGATGCTATGTTTCTATGTTTCTCCTGAAAAGGCACCGTATTTCTGACATAATACTAAAACATTCTCCACCGATTCTACATCCTGTGTCAGAAAGCTAATATCATCTGCATACGCTAGAGCTTTAAGAGGAAGGGGGTTACCTTCACAGATGACTGGAAGAATAGTTGGGGCTGAATTAATAGCGCTTATTAATGAGTCAGTACTAAAAATATACAATAAAGACCTTAATGGTCACCCTTGCCTTACCCCTGATTTTACTGGAACTAGAGGGCTGGCCCATCCATTAATCTGAGGAGTCACAGTAGCTGTACAGTATAGTTTCTGTAACCAATTAATAAATTTACTAGGAATTCCATCATTTTGTAAAACATACCATAAATAATCATGATGTACTGAGTCAAAAGCTTTTTCTTGATCCAGTGAGACTAAAGAAACATTAAAACCTGTTAAGTTATCCTTCTCTATCACTTCTCTCAGAAAAATCAGTTGGTCTGTTACAGTTCTCCTATTTATAGAACACGATTGTTCCGGTGTGATGAGATATGTACCTACTTGACTCAGCCTATTGTGTAAGATTTTTGCTAAAATTTTGAAATCTATGTTTAGTAGACGGATTGCTCTCCAATTATTGATGTCATTCTTGTTCCCCTTTTTATGTAAACAAATTAATTCCTTCTGCCATAGATAGTGGTATATGTTTTTATTGTAACAAAAAGTTGTAAATAACTGCTAATTCATGTGATATCTCTTTGCCAATTAACTTACACATTTCTGAATTCAGTCCATCTGTTCCTGGAACTTTTCCGTTTTCTAAAGTTGAGATTGCCAGGGTGACCTCAGCTGCTGTGATCTCTACCTCTAAGGGTGTTAAGACATTCTGAGGACATTCAGGAATTTTAAAGTTAAAAAAATATATATTTATATGCGTAAAGTCTACTGATTTCTCACTATAAAGCTTCATTGAATGCTGTGTTACTATATGTAATAAATCCTTTGTATCTTTTTCTTCATTGTTACTATCTAATAAAGATTCCACAGATTTTGTTTTTACTCTCTCATGACAGCTATCAAATGGGCATATAGAATCTGTTTTCCCTTGTGTGCTGAATAGGTGCTGATGTTTCAATTTCCCTACTTGTTTACTGTGAAACTGTTGCACATGCTGCTTAAGTTTATTAATTCATCCTGAAAAATCATGTGCTATATTACATGACAGGATCACTAGTTTCTGAAGTTGTTTCCTATAGCCTAAATATTGCAGATACTCCTGATAGAAACATAGAGACATAGAATTTGATGGCAGATAAGGACCGCTTGGCCCACCCAGTCAGCCCATTTCCCTACCTAATGGATAAGCTACGGATCCTAGTTAACCAGCAGCCTACTTCTTTCTACCCCAACCCCCTAGAATTGCCTTATGATTATCCCATGCATGCTTGAATTAAACCACTGTTTTTGACTCCACAACCTCCTCCGGAAGGCCGTTCCATGCATCCACAACCCTCTCTGTGAAAAAATACTTCCTAACATTACCTCTGAGCCACCCCCCCCCATCTTCAAATTGAGCACCCTTGTTCTTGCACACCTGTTTTTTTGAAAGATGCTACCCTCTTGGACTTTGTTGATTCCCTTGAGGTACTTGAAAGTTTCTATCATGTCCCTCCTCTCCCTCCTTTCCTTGAGGCTATACATATTAAGCTCCTTTAGTCTCTCTTCATATGTCTTCCAGTGCAGACCCTGCACCATTTTAGTTGCCCTCCTCTGGACAGCTTCCATCTTGTCTATGTCTTTATGGAGATTGGGTCTCCAGAACTGCACACAGTACTCCAGATGGGGTCTCACCAGCTGTCTGTACAGAGGATAACAACTTCCTGTTTTCTGCTGGTGATGCCTCTCCCTATGCATCCCAGTATCCCCCCAGCCCTCCTTACTGCCCTCTCATATTGCTTGCCCACCTTTAAGTCATCTGATATGACTACCCCCAGGTCCCTTTCCATTTTTGTTGTTGTTAGTATCTCACCCCCCATTGTGTATTCTTCCCCTAGGTTTTTGTTTCCCAGGTGCATTACTTTGCACTTCTTAGCATTGAATCTAAGCTGCCATACATTTGACCATTCCTTTAACCTTGCCAAATCCCTTCTCATCCTTTCCACCCCATCTTGTGCATCAACTCTGTTGCAGATCTTTGTGTCATCTGCAAAAAGACATACTGTACTTTTCCTTCCAGCCCTTCTGCAATGTCGCTTATAAAGACATTGAAGAGGAACGGTCCTAATAATGAACCCTGCGGTACCCCACTAGTAAGCCCCCTTTCTTCAGAGTGGACTCCATTTACTATTACCCTCTGTGTCCTATTCTCCATCCAATTCTTTACCCAGGCTATCATCTTGGGACCCACTCCCGGGCTGGCTAACTTGTATATTAATCTTTTGTGTGGGACTGAGTCATGACTTTTTTACTAACTGATTATATTAGAAACTTTAAATCCATTTTAGTGTCTTCCCACCATAGGGCTGCATTATCATACATAATCAAAGTAGATTTTTTTACTTGAATAAAATAAGGAATTTCCTGTGTGACCTCAGGATCTGATGATAGTGAGGGATGCAATTGCCATATCCCTGGTCCATAAGATGAAGCCTTCTTTGTGCCTTTAAAGAAATGAAGTTCGTTATGGTCAGAGTATTCAACAGAGCTGGTTTTCATCTGTTTAATGTCTAAATTATTGTTTGTAAGAAAGAAATCTATACGCGTAGCCAGGCTTCCTTTATGAAAGGTTGGATCTGAGCATGAAGTATGTGCCACATATGAATCTATTAAGTTAGCTGAATGAATTATTTTATTCAAACAAACTGTATCGCAGAAAAGTTTCTGAGTAGTGGTAGTTCTCCCCCTATTCCTTAAAGATAGGCCACAATTAAAATCCCCACCCAATATAATGTTTTGAGGGATAAATAAGTATGGTTGGATTTGCAGGAATAAATCAACCTTATCTGTCTTTTTTTGCAGAGTGTATATATTTATGAGCCCGTACAGCTTATTCCTGTTTTTAATATCCAGAATGAGAGCCTTCCCTGGAACTAGGTCTATTACTTTGTTAACATGATTTTCTGGGTTGCTCAAACAAAATCTGACTCCAGACGCTGCATCCATACCTAATGACCAGTATGAAGGGCCTATATGCCATTGTTTCATGGCGGTGTTAACTTCCATGATGGCATGCAACCTTGTGTCCTGGACAAAATTAATATCAAACTTACTGGACATAAGTTTTGAAAAACAAATCCTCCTGTTACACGCTGATTTAATACTGTTTACATTAATAGTGCATATTTATAAATCAGCTGTCATGTTAGTAAGGTGGAGGAATCATTATAATATGATCAGTCTGGCTTCAAAACATTTTTCTTGTGGGGTGCTGTTGAGCACACTCGCTGATCAGAGGTACCTCACTTCAGCTCTGTATTTGCTGCATTTTTTTTATCTAAGTGTCTACTCTATCCATTACTTATTGATTAATTAACCGGCTAACTTGACAGATCTTATCGAGAGGAACACGCAGATACCTGACTCAACTATGATGCAACAAAATAAAGGTGATGGAGGTTTGAAAAATCAACCTGTCATGGAACAACAGGCTACTCCACAGCCAATGAGAGCATCAGGGTCTAGTGAGCCACCATGGCAATCTTTGATGGCCTCAATGAGAACAATAGATGGGAAGGTGGAGGAAATCTTGAAAAGATTTGGCGAACAGGATCTAAAGATTGAACAGGCTAGTAAAACAACAATGTCTACAGAGTCTCAAGCAACTAAAGCCCTTTCTATGGCCAGCAACCTAGGGAAGGAAAACGGGCAGCTCTGCTACCAGCTAGAAGCCCTAGAAAATACACCAAGGGCAGTCAGCTTGCATTTGGTAGGTCTCCTGGATGGATCAGAAGGGCCTGACTTGACACTCTTCTTATAAGATTGGCTTCCAGTAATTCTAAAACTGTCCCCATGCACTGCCTCAGCCTCTTCTATTATCTGGGCCTACAGATTTACCCTGCGTGCTGCACCAGCACTGCAAGAACTACCAAGAACTATGATAGTAGTTACTATTGGAGTCAACATTAGAGACACCTACTTGCAGGTTGCTTGAGCTACACAAAATTTCCAGTACGATGGGGCAACTCTATATTTATTCCCTGGTCTGTCTTTTGCTGCTTGTTCTCAACAGAAAAAGTCGGACAGAATAAGGGCACGCTTATGGAGCCTAGGGACTGTGCACTCATTATTAATGCCCTCACACTTCCGGAGTCATTATGGAGGCCACACTTACCAATTTTCAGATCCGCAAGAAGGTGGAGGTATCTGAAAAGGAATTTGCAGCAATACTGCCGCAGATAGATGAAGAGTCGGATGATGAAGCTACCTGAGAAAGCCTGTGTTTTTCTTTATTAACAACAAAAAAGAGACTGTAGGGTGTATCCTGGACTAGGATTTGATTTAAGGCTTCTTAAGGTTTCTTACCATGATTAATATAAATCACCTCATTTGGGAAAGTTTTGAGTGGCCCTAAGATAGTAATTGGCTTTAAGTTTAGTAAGAGGTGATTAGTTTGCTTGAAACTTCACAAGAAGGGCCAATAAGGCTTAACAGGGCATGCAGACGTTTTTTACATTTTTATTTGGGATAATGGTAGCAATAAATGCTGTGGGTATACTATGCCTCTGTTTGGTTAGAGGAGAGATAAAACTACATTCTTTTGTCTCCCGCCTTATCGCAGGACACCCTTATAGTTTAAACTGTTCCTGCACAGTAGTCAGGAACCAGTATTAATGTTGCAGGTCTATTTACTGTACGTGTTGGATTTTTTTTTTCTATTTCAGGTTAAATATTGATATTGTGCAGGCCCTATGGGATCTGGAAAGGAGTACTTAACATATTGGGCAGGAATTTCCAAAGGAGGTGCAGGACTTGCATCCAGCCATGCACCATGGGACTTTAGTTTTTGTTGTGTGCCATCCCTCTTTGCCGCAACTGCATCCAAATTTCCATTGCCGGGGGCAGTTGCGACAGCTTCTATGATTTTCGGCTGATTGTGCCAATGCTCTGGCCCAAGCACTGAACTTTATCGTGGAGGAAGGGTGCAAGCTAGACCACACTTTTGTGGTCTAAGGACCTATGCTGGTGCAAGGGATAGAAATACCCGAATGTTGCCCGGTGAATGCAGCAAGCCCCGTGTGCCGTATCCTGTATGTTCAGCACACCAAGGCCTTGCAGCATTCATTCTCATTGGAAAATCCAACCCATTGTATTTTATGATTGCAATGGGATCAAATCAGCCTTCAGGCTGATTCTAAAACTTCATGGACTACTTTTGTATAGCAAGATCACCTCAATCTTGTGAGGTGCAGCTATGATGGACTAAGTTAAATGGACTCAAACAAACTATTCCCAACTCCTTATAACTACTTAGGTTACTATATGAATCTGTATTCCATTGGATGGCTCCTAGTATTTAATTGTATATGCCTGGTAGGAGGTATTTACTGTATGAAGTTGTTTTATTGCAAAACAATAAAATATAAGTACAAAAAAATGTTTTTCTTCCTGCCTGACCTTCTAAGCCCTTTCTTGATCTCCGAGACATTACTCTGGCCATGCATGGTCTTGCCCTGCTTATCTAGCCCACTACACTCTGAATCAGAGGGCATGTCTAGCTGATTGGAGCTGATGGAAGTAACCTCTGAATCATTGTCTGAGTTCCTTGTTTGCAGTACCTCGTATTTGTTTGCCAGTGTTATAGAAGAGGTTTTGGAAACTTTTGGTGCTGGTTGCTTCCAAGGAGGTCTACGTCTAATTTCCCCTTTTCCTTCTACTGTCTCATTTGTGGGAAGGGGGGGGCATTACCTCTGCTGCAGGGGGTGATCCTGGGGTACAATCTCAGTGATCTCCATTTTGGCTGCCTCTCTGGCTGTGGGAGCTTCTACACTCGGGGACCTTTGATCTTTAAGTTGTTCTTCTAGGGGAGCATTCTTCTTTCCAGAGACAGGGGATGAGTTCCCCTGGACTGTGCTCTTTGTGCATTTGTAATCAGTAACTGCTGCTCTTCCCTGTCTGCCTGATCTTCTTGACTGTGTGCTGCCCACCTGCAGTCATTATAGGAGTGGCCCCTGGTCTCACATACGTTACACATTGGTCCGTTTCTGCAGTGCCCACTAGGCATGGCCAAACTCATTACACAAAGTGCATTTCAATCTATCACAGATGCTACTGAAGTGACCGGTGGAGCCACATCTATAGCAGACCTTGGATTGGCATGCATAGAACAGTACCTCATGGTCCCTCCCCAGCAAAAAACAATTTGGAGTAATTTGTGTGCAAGAGGACTCTAATTTTCCAGCCCCCAGTCCATATGTCTTCCAAATCAAAGATGGCTTCAGGATTTCCAAGTAGTGTACAGTGCTGTTTTAGCCAATAAATTAGATCAGTCACACTGACTCTTTCACTCCTGAAAACAACTATAAAGGTCTTATGGGCTGGTATGGTCAGTGGAATAATGTCAAAAGGTGTCCAGAATGCTGTATTCTTTAGTTGGTGATATTGATTCCAAAACTTTTGTAGACCACTGTGGAGCTTAAAGCGCATGTCAAAGGATGATTCCCTGGAGACACGGATTAATGTATAAATCTCTGTAGTGTTGAATCTCATACTTTCTTTCGGTAAAGTGCAAGTCACAAAAACTCTGTCAGGAATCTTTCCATGTCCCCTCTATATACTAGTCTTATGGCATTATGTTATTTCGCTGGGTAGGTAGGAGCGTGAAAAAAGGAAGCATACTGCCCATTTTTGAGGAAATGTATGTGGGGGATCAGTATTTTCTGCTGTGGACTCAGTGTTATCGTCCCTGAGTGGGTCTGAAGCAGCATTGGATATAACAGTCAGCTGCTCAGATATTTTTAAAACTGTGCTTTAAGTGAGCTCTATTTCTTTTGGCAGTTGTAAGGGTGAATTTTCAATGTGAGCAGAGTCAGTGTTGGAAATAAAAGTTATCATTACCTGCATCTGTAGTTACGTTGCTCGGTATTTGCACCCCTGGAATACGTATTGGGGAAGAAACACATATCCATGTTCCTGTTTCTATATTTTGGACCCAGCCTTCTGCCTGCAGAAATTTTTCTACCAACCAGGGTGAATCACCTGGCACTGGGGCATCAGCCCAATCTGATGTCCCAGTTATTTTGCCTTTATTCATTCGTATTTTTCCATTCCCCCTCTCCTATGTTGCAGAGAAGGAAAAGATTGTAGCTGTGTGTTGGTTTCTCTTGTTCATTTGGAAGATCATGAAAGGAGTTGAAATCTCCATGGTTTGAGCCATATTCTGTATATTGATTATTTCCATGGAAGTTGCTCCATCACAGGCCTGGTTGCTAGGCAGGGCCACATTCTTGTGTGAAGGGACAGATGCAATGCTTTTTGTGAAAGCAGCTGCGATATCATTTTTCCTCTGTATGAACTTTGCTTCCTCAGCCAGAAGTAAGTCTTGTAAGGTGTTTTTTCTTCCCTCCTGAGCTGATTCCATAAAAGCATTGTTTTTATCTACAGGACTATCTTTGTCTCCCAATTCTGTTGCATTTTCTTGTGGTATCTTCTTGTCTCCAGTTGCATGTTCTAATACTCATTTGCATCATAGAATTCTCCATTCTACATGGGCATACAGGCAGGGGAGGAGACCAGCTCCCCAGTCTCCTGTATATCCACCTCCATCACAGCGTCAGCCGAACTGACCATTCTCCAAATGGCCAAGGGAGGTAGGGGAATTTCTTATTAAAGATTTTCAAACAAAAATACAGAAAAGTATTACAGCATACAAACTCGTAATGAAAAGAAACAAAAACCTGAAAGAAAAAAATACAAGAGTGTCAAAAAGGAAAACAAAAAAAAAGCATCGCCCTACAGAACCCCCTCCCTCTCCCTACTAAAGGAGTAGGCAAATGTTTTGTTTAAGATTGTCAAACAAAAATACAGAAAAGTATTACAGCATACAAAATCATAATGAAAAGAAACAAAAACCAGAAAAAAAAAATACAAGAGGATCAAAAAGGAAACCAAAAAAAAAGCATCGCCCTACAGAACCCCTTCCCTCTCCCTACTAAAGGAGTAGACAAATTTTCCGTTTGAGATTGTCAAACAAAAATACAGAAAAGTATTACAGCATACAAACTCGTAATGAAAAGAAACAAAAAACAGAAAGAAAAAAATACAAGAGTGTCAAAAAGGAAAACAAAAAAAATCATCACCCTACAGAAACCCCTCCCCCTCCCTACTAAAGGAGTAGACACATTTTCCGTTTGAGATTGTCAAATAAAAATACAGAAAAGTATTACAGCATACAAAATCATAATGAAAAGAAACAAAAACAGGAATGAATATTGTATCATACAAGAGTGTCAAAATCAAGACAAAAAGTGTCACCCAACAGCCCCCTCCTCCACACACGCACTAAAAGATTAGGGGAATTTTAATTTTTCCCCAGATTTTCAAACAAATACAGAAAAGCAGTACAGCATACAGAATCATGAATGAAAAATAAACAAAAACCTGAATTAAATATTTCAGCATACAGGAAAAGGGAAGAAAAAAAATGATGCCAAAGGACAAAGCTAGAAAAAAAAATCTGGTAATACAGCACAGGTCAAAAAAGCGTAAAATCTAAAAACATGAATTATAACAGAAATTAAATATAATCCTGATGTAGGGTCTTGGATAGATGAACCACAGAGGCAGATTGCTGCAGACTAAAGTCGGGTTTTATTGTAAATAAAGCGGACTGAACACGACAAAATAACAAAAACAAGCATAATATAATGGTTCAAAATAAAGCAAAAACAAACTCAGGCATCCTCAGGAACTAGAAGAAAGCTAGCTCCAGAGATGTTCACAGCATCACATCCCTATTATATCTGCTGGTCACCTTAGAAGAACTCTTTAAACACCCTGCTGAGTATCATGTGATCAGCTAGCTCCACCTTCATTCATTACATAAGATATAACATTTCTGTATTCAGTGCATACAATATATTTTAAGTAATCAAATGTTTTAAAAGCACAATATCATTATAACCCTGGTGCATGAACTAATTTTTAATCCACTCCAGCACTTTGAATGCTTAGATGCATTTCAGAAGGTACCTCCCCCTTTTACATGGTAGAAGAGAGTTGGAAATGATGCTGACCATCCTTTAGTAGCTATGGCAATGCAGGAGAAGTCTTCACAGGCAACAAACAAATCAGCAGGCACTCGCTACCTAACAAGCCTGAAATCACATCAAAATGACATAAAGAGCACTTCTAGAGTGAGTATAAAGTTGTGTCAACCTTTATTCTTTAAAAAATGCCACGACAGTGAAGAAATGGGCTAAATGTGCTACGTGACTGTGCGCACATTCGTGCAGGAGTTGCCGTTACGGCTTTCTCACGGTCGTGTAGCTTCTAGGGACAGGGACACAGAAAAACAGCGCTTGAAGTTACGAAGCATTTTTCTGTTGGTAGCTGCAAGGCTCTCAGCTTCCTGGAGCGGTAAGAGTTTTTAGCTTCCTCAAGCAGAATGTGGGAGGGGGATTAAAAGAATAATACTTCTTGGCAAATATGGACAGGGCATTACCGTTAGAGCTGAATGGAATACACATTGAGTCACAATACTTCTGAACATTACTATACAGCAGCGCTATTACAGAATCCATAGTGCATATATGAATATACATAGCCCTCTCTAATATTACAGGGGAAAATAAACGTTCACTGAGGGCAAGGATTCCAAAAAGCATGCACACCAAACACCTAGCATTGTACTCGTTTTAAACATTACTACATTTTAAATGTTTCTACTATTATTCTAGAACTTTCATTTGTTTAGTGGGGCATATTATGGATTTTAGACACAAGACAGGAAACATATAGGAAGGGGATTGTTTTACTACGAACAAAAAACAGAGGCACCAACAAATAACAAACAATATACAAAGTGGGTGGCCAGCCCAACAATATAAAGGATACAAAAACAGATATGATGATTTCCAAAATCTATAGCATCCCAGAAACAATGAAACAGAAAAAAGGGGGGTGTTTACTCTCTCACATTCCTCCCCACCCAAAACCAAACTACCAGCTTTGGTTTTTCAAGTCTCATAATATTTGTTTCTGACTTTGAACAGATACCTATCATCCGATCTCTCATAGTAGAGAGATGGAGCCTTAGCCCACCCTCACCTTAGGGCTCCACCTCAGGGTCCCTTTTTAATAAACAAATAATATTGTAAAGATATCATATTCCTTCATGATAGGAATACATTACAAACATTACCCTGAGGTCTGATGATTGGTATCTTTATTCTCCATCCTATAACGGGACAAAAAAATCAGCATTCCCATGTGCAGTATCTGCCCTATGCTTGATAGTAAATTCATATGGTTGTAAGGAAAGATACCATCGCATAATGCGAGGGTTCTTATCCTTCATGACATGCAACCAACATAAGGAGTTGTGACCAGTCCACAGTTCAAATTCTACACCCCACAAGTAAAAGCTAAGAGCATTGATGGCCCATTTAATGGCCAAACATTCTTTTTCTATAACGGAATAATGTGTTTCCCGTTCATGCATCTTTCAACTTATATAAATAACAGGGTGTTCTTCCCCAGCTATAATCTGTGTCAACACAGCCCCTATTCCATAATTTGATGCATCCATTTGAAGAATGAATGATTGTGTGAAATCAGGAGTTCTTAAGATTGGAGAAGAACATAATTTAGCTTTTATGGTCTGAAAAGCATCCTCACACTCATCGGTTCATTTAATTTTTTCTGGATTCCTTTTCTTGGTTAGGTCTGTTAAAGGTCCGGCTAACGTAGAAAAGTTAGGTATAAATCTACGATAGTAGCCAGTGAGTCCTGGAAAGGAGTGTACATCTTTTTTTGTAAGGGGTCTAGGGCTGCTTGCCACAGCTGCTACCTTATCTATATCTGGCTTTATTGTACCATTACCAATTTGGAATTCAAGATATTTTGTCTCCTGCATGGCTATAGCACATTTGTTTGGATTTATTGTTAATCCAGCTTCAGTTATTATAGGCAGTACATTCATTAGATGACTGATGTGCTCCTCCCACGATGTACTGAACACAATAACATTGTCCAAATATTCAGTGCTGTATGCAGTGTGTGATGTCAATAAGGTATCCATTACCCTTTGGAAAGTAGCTGGAGCCCCATGAAGGCCAAATGGCATAACCATGAAATGATATAAACCTAAAGGAGTACCGAATGCGGTTTTCTCTTCATCTAACGGATCTAATGGTATCTGCCAATAACCTTTTGTTAGGTCCAAGGTACTAATGTATTTGGCACTTCCTAGACGGTCTAGTATATTGTCAATGTGAGGCATCAGATAACTATTAAATCGAGACACAGCATTCAGTCTTCTGAAGTCTAGGCATATACGTATGCCTCCTTCTTTCTTTGCTACTACAACCATAGGGAAACACCCATTCACTATGTGATGGTTCTACGATACCCATTGCTTGCATATTTTTTACCTCCTGTATTACATCTGATCTTATCCTTTCAGGAAGTCTATAGGGTTTATGTGTTATGGGTTGAACATTTGTAACTCTTATGTGATGAGTGGCCTGTTTGACTCTCCCTGGGGTACCTGTGAATGTATCTTTAAAGTTATTAATAACTTTGTCTAATTCTCTTCTCTGATCTTCAGTTAACTTATGATTGACCAGTAAATCAGTAATCTGGCCCTTAGTTTCTAAACATCCATAAACTGTTTCCAATTCATTATCAGTTTCAGGTATCACATAACCAGTAAGAGGTGTTGTTCTGTCTACCCATGCTTTAAAGAGGTTTACATGATAAATGCGGCTTTGTCTTTTTCTTGGCTGGCATCTCAGTCTCAAAAGTTACTAGACCTGTTCTTTGAGTAATTATGTATGGCCCTTGCCATTTCATCAAAAGCTTTTGTTCAGAGGATGGTAACAGCACTAACACTTTATCCCCCTCAATTAATTCTCTGGACTCAATTCCCTTATCATAACATTCTTTCTGTTTCAACTGATGTTGTAAGTTAGTATTGTGGGCTTTTTGTATATAAGATATTAAACATTGTCTTAATTGCTGCCAGTATTGTAGGGGTAACACTGCCTTAGTCTGTTTGTTCTCCTCCTATTCCTCTTTGACTATATCTAGTGGCCCCCTTGGGTTTTGCCCATACAGTAGTTCAAAGGGGGGAAAGCCTGTGGACGCTTATGGAACCTCTCGATATGCAGACATGAGGTATGGTAGCTGAAGGTCCCAATTTCTATCTCCATCCTGCACAAACCTTTTGAGCATCTGCTTCATAGTTTGATTAAAGTGCTTCACTAGTCCATCTGTTTGGGGATGGTATGGTGTAGTGAAAAGTGCTTCAATACCTAAATCTTGATAAAACCTTTTCAGTAATGCTGAGCAAAAGTTTGTTCCTCTATCAGTTAGAATTTCCCTGGGTATACCTACCCGGGAAAACACTTTAATTAATTCCTCAGCTATTTTAGGGGCGGTAATGGTCCTCAGAGGTATAGCCTCAAGATATTTTGTAGTGTAGTCTACTATAACTAAAATGAATCTGTTCCCTTTTGAACTTTTAGGAAATGGGCTCACAATATCCATTGCTATATGTTCAAATGGCATAGACACCAATGGTAAAGGCAACAGAGGTACTTTATCTTTGTAAGTGATTTTAGTTACCTTCTGGCATTCCTCGCAACTTCTACAGTAATCTGTTACCTGTTCATGAATGCCAGGCCAAAAGAAATGATGCAAGAGATGACTCAATGTTTTGTCCCTACCTAAATGACCGGCCTGGGGAATATCATGGGCCAAATTAAGTAACTGAATCCGATATTTCTGTGGTATCATTAGCTGTTCTACTGTCTCTCCGGTTCTAGGATTGATGAAACCCGGTACAACAATTCATTTTGTAGTTTAAATATAGGCCCTTTTCCCTCATTACCCTTCCCAACCTGTGAAAAGAAAGGGGTTAAGGAATCATCATTTCTCTGAGCTTCTGGAAAAACACTATTATTATGCACGTTCAAGTAATCAGAGAAAGAGTCATTTTTAATGTCAGGTAAATGGCCTGTCTTGTGTTGATTAGTCCATTGCTTCTTTTCTTTCCTTCTTTGACTATTGGACTTCCTGTCCTTCCCACCAGGCCCATATATGTCTTCCTGAAAAGGAAAAGTCTGTCCCAAGTTTTCTTCCTGTTTTGCCTGGACTCTGTTAGTGACTGCACTGATGTTGGATCTTAACAAATTTTCAAAGTAAGGAAAGTCATGTCCTATAATGACGGGTACATGAAGGTGAGGAACCACACCCACCTTCATCTCCTGAGTGTGTCCCTCTACTCTTAGTATAACATCATTTAATGGGTATTGACATATATCCCCATGGGCACATATAACTCCGGTAGTAGGGCCCTTGTTATCTTTTGGTGTATTAAACAGGGAAGCATGAATCAGGGTTTGTTTGCTTCCTGAATCTATCAGTCCTGATACCACCTTATGTCCGACTTGCACCAGTACTACATATTGTCCCCAATTTACTAATGCTAAGTGCACCTCTTCAACCTTCTTCTTGGGACAGAACCTTGCAATATGACCCTTCCCACTGCAATGGTGATAAATAATGTCTGTACTATGCCCCTTACCAGTTCTTACATTCTGTTTGTTTCCAGGGCTATGCACAGGCTGGGGTGGCTGTATCAATGTGGAATGTCTTACCAGGGAGGGCACTGGACTGGGACCTCCTGAAGTCCATTGTCTGTGGGGTCATACTGCTATGTAATCTTCAGCCAACCTAATAGCCGTGTCTGATGTTTCAGACCGATATTCCTTGACCCACAACTGCACATCCTGCTGTAAAATCCTAATAAATTGCTCCAAAATGATGCTCTCCATTATCTGTGTAATCGTCCATGTTGTAGGTTGCTACCATTTATTACACAAGTCTTTCAGCTGGTTATAGGCATCCTGTGGAGTGTCAGGCGAATGAAATTTAAAGGACCGAAATCGCTGTCTATATGTCTCTGTACTAATATTGTATCTTTTAAGGATTGCCTCTTTTAGATGGTCATAGTTATTAGCATGTACAATATCAAAATGGCTATAGATTAACTGGGCTTTGTCAGTTAAATATAGAGCTAACCAAATTACCGATTGATCTCTCGGCCAGGTACAGGCAGTTGCCACTCTTTCAGACGTTAATAGGAATGCTTCTATATCATCTGTTGCTGCAAGCTATACCAGTTTAATGTCGTTTTGTATATTTACTGGTGAAGGAGGCCAGCTGGTACCCATAGCCTGAATAGCCCTGAAAGTATCTGTCCATCTGGCCTGGTTTTCTTCCCAACGGGCTTGGTTCTCTCTCCTCTCTCTTTCTCTGTCTATCTCCATTTGCTGGATACATAGCCAGTGAAGTAAATCTTGGAGTTCTTCAGGTGGCACCTCCACCTCTGGTTCAGCTGCCCAGGTCCCTTCCATTGGCTTCTGGTCCTCCACAGGCAAATTCTCCATTATAAGTCTTTTATCCATCTTCCTCCTTACCACAGAGTCCAATCCAGTTAGTAATGGTAACTGCAATTTCTTGGCAATGGACCTTGAAGTGGCACCAATCACATCTGCTGCCTCTTCTTGCATGTGGAACTTCTCAGAATCTGAGAGCAGATTCCAGGTCAATGTCCCATTTCTGACACCATCTGTCGTAGGGTCTTGGATAGATGAACTACAGAGGCAGATTGATGCAGACTAAAGTCGGGTTTTATTGTAAATAAAGTGACTGAACACGACAAAATAACAAAAACAAGCATAATATAATGGTTCAAAATAAAGCAAAAACAAACTCAGGCATCCTCAGAAACTAGAAGAAGGCTAGCTCCAGAGATGTTCACAGCATCACATCCCTATTACTGTATATGTGCTGGTCACCTTAGAAGAACCCTTTAAATACCCTACTGGGTGTTATGTGATCAGCTAGCTCCACCTTCATTCATTACACAAGATATAACTTTTCTGTATTCAGTGCATACAATATATTTTAAGTAATCAAACATTTTAAAAGCACAATATCATTATAACCCTGGTACATGAACTAATTTTTAATCCACCCCAGCACTTTAAATGCTTAGATGCATTTCAGAAGGCACCTCCCCCTTTTACATGGTGTGAGAGAGTTGGACATGAGGCTGACTGGCCCTTAGTAGTTATGGCAATGCAGGAGAAGTCTTCATAGGCAACAAACAAATCAGCAGGCACTCGCTACACACTTGCTACCTAACAAGCCTGAAGTCACATGAAAATGACATAAAGAGCACTTCTAGAGTGAGTATAAAGTGTCAACCTTTATTCTTTAAAAAATGCCACGACAGTGAAGAAATGGACTAAATGTGCTATGTGACTGTGCGCACATTCGTACAGGAGTTGCCTTTACGGCTTTCGCACAGTCGCGTAGCTTCTAGGGACAGGGACACAGAAAAAACAGCGCTGAAGCGCTAAAGCATTTTTCTGTTGGAAGCTGCAAGGCTCTCAGCTTCCTGGAGCAGTAAAAGTTTTTAGCTTCCTCAAGCAGAATGGGGGGGGGGTTAAAGGAATAATACTTCTTGGCAAATCAAGACTGGGCATTACCGTTAGAGCTGAATGGGATACACATTGAGTCACAATACTTCTGAACATTACTATACAGCAGCGCTATTACAGAATCCATAGCGCATATATTAATATACATAGCCCTCTCTAATATTACTGGGGAAAATAAACGTTCACTGAGGGCAAGGGTTCCAAAAAGCATGCACACCAAACGCCTAGCATTGTACTCATTTTAAACATTACTACATTTTAAATGTTTCTACTATTATTCTAGAACTTTCGTTTGTTTAGTGGGGCATATTATGGATTTTAGACACAAGACAGGAAACATATAGGGAGGGGATTGTTTTACTATGAACAAAGAACAGAGACACCAACAGACAACAAATAATATACAAAGTGGGTGGCCAGCCCAATAATACAAAGAATACAAAAACAGATATGACGATTTCCAAAATCCATAGAGTCCCAGAAACAAAGGAACAGAAAAAAGGGGGGGGGGGTTTACTCTCTCACAAATCCATAGCCTATGTAATAGGAACATCAGAGTCAGTGACCCAGGGGAGATTCCTCCATGATTGAAAAACCCAGTTAGTTAATCTATTCTTCAATTTCAGTCTACATATCATTCTTATTTCCCAAAAAATTTTTTTCAGAAGTTCTGACAGAGGCACCAATTTTTGTTGCAGTGTAAACCAACACCTGGAGTTCCACATGTACCATTTTAACACAGTCAGAATGACCTGCAATGTAGCGGTATCCCACTCTCTCCAGGAAGAATCAAAAGTATCATACAACAAAACATCTAAAGATATAATGCAAAAAGGAGGCATACCCCATGAATCAGCTGAAACAGACCAAAAAGTTGAAATATATGAACATGAAAAAAATAAGTGAAAAGTGGTTTCAAGCTGCTGGGTACATTGGGGCCTTGAACAAAATCATTCCGAGAGCTGTTTATGTTTCTGGTGTTCCTTAACGTTCAACCTATTGTGTCGGCATAGCCAATGAATATCCCACATTTTCTCAGGGATCCTAGGGTTATTTAAAAAGTCAAGCAGAATCCGAGTGTGAGAGGCTGAACAATGCAGGAAAGAATTCAGCTCTCGAAATTTGATGACAATGATTTGTTTGTACAAACATTTTCTATGCTGTCCACTAATCATACTGGTGGACAATTGCCAACTTTTAAGTTTAACAAATACATCTAGCACATAAGGTGGACAGATATTCGAGTTATGAAGTATTCTAAGACAGGCAGTCTCCCATTGTGGGAACCAAGGGCTACATGTAAGGGTAAATAAAGGAATTCAAGATCTTTGGACATGAGCTAGAACAGGTCTCAGATTAACAATGAGATACATAACATTAAACCAAACCACTGGATTCACTATTCCCAAGCCACCCTGATTCTTTGGAAGACACAAAATATTCCATCTCAGAGGATTCAGTCTACTGCCCCAGACTGCCTGAAAAAAAAAACACTATATAAGGAAGCTTCTAACGTTCGAGAGGGAGGAAACAACAAGCTAACATGAATAAAAATAGGTAGAAGGAATGTTTTTATTAGATGAACCCTTTTTAGTTTTCTCGTATGCCAGGAATTCCAGTCCTGCACCACCCATTGGGCCTGAGAAAGTTTTGGACTCCAGTTTAGAATGTCTAAGTCCTGGAGGCCAAACAGTATCCCCAAAATAGTAATCGGATCTCTGGTTAACTGCACCCCTGCAACAGAATCCAGGGGAAGTAATGGCTGTCCAAATTGTCACCCTATATGTTTAGACATGTTGAGAGAGGTACCTGATAAAGAGCTGAAAGACTGATAAATTGTCATGACCTGTGTTGCCGAGGCTGAATCACCAACCAGGACTATAAGGTCATCTGCATATGCCAAAGCAATGTGGGGAATCCTGTAAGTATCAACACACACATATGTTAGAGACGGTGTTGAATTCAAAACCTGTAAAAGTGAATCAATACAAAATATGTATGAGAGGGGACTCAGTGGGCAACCCTGCCTAACTCCCCTTTTAACTGGAATCATAGGCCCCAACCAACCATGAATAAGGGGAGATACAGTAGCTGTCTTATACAAGGCTTTCAAATAAAGAAGAAAGGAGGCAGGAATTCCATACCAAGCAAGCGTATCCCAAAAATGGGCATGCTCCATGGTATCGAAAGCTTGCTTCTGGTCCAAGGACAGAAGAAATCTGGTTAGACCTTCCTTATTGTCTCTTTCATTTAATTCACGTAAAAGAATAAGATGGTCACTCATACGTCTTCCAGGTGATAGAGCAGGTTTGAGTAGGGAAAATAAGCTGAATGGCTGCCTGCAATAATCTGTTTTGTAAAATTTTAGCAAGAATTTTAAAACCAGTACTAAGGCAAGCTAATCGGCCTCCAGTTAGAAAGATTAGTCTTATCCCCCTTCTTATAAAAGAAAATCAACAGGCCCCATGCCATATCTAATGGGATAGAAGCAGTATTTAATAAAATGTAAAAACCACTGCCAACTCTTTAGAAAGTAAAGGTCCAAGTATCTTGTACAATTCCAGTGTGAGTCCGTCTAACCCTGGGACTTTATTATTTTGTAAAGACTTTATAGCCTGTTCAACTTCTGAAGCAGAAATATCCCTAGTGAGTTCAGGCACTAGAAATGGGGGGACAGGTAGGAATAAGGGTGGTGGGCAGGAATGTATCAATGGAGTCACACAATGGAGATTGATGTGAAAGTAGAGAAGCGGTATGATGTGATACAATCCGAAAAATATTGCATTTATCAATATACAGGCAACTGTCCAGATCTTTTTTTTTTTTCCGGCAGGACCCTGTCACTTGATCGGCCCTGGTCACAGCCCCTGGAAGCCTCCACCACTGTCTATGGCTGCCGGGGTCCCCCAGTCACCCCTGGCTTACCCCCCGAAGGGCAGGGCCGTGGTCACGTTCTTCCATGATCATGGAACCAGTATCTGGTGGTTGGCGAGGTCTCCCAGGAGGGCTTCATTTAGACAGGTAGCCCTTGCCCCGCCTGTGTTTTCTGTCTTTTTTCCTTATGGAGGCGGGGGACGTGCAATGACTCCAGTGTCCGCCCCGCCTTCCAGAGAGACTAGCGCGGCAGCACGAGACCTCTCGGCCTCTGCCAGGAGTCCTCAGCGCTCCGAGTGCTTCCCTCACCCTTCCCCCGGAGAAGGAGAGCAGTCCATAGGATGCTTCATCCTTCTCCCCCCGGCCAGCCCTCCGACGACCCTGGTCCATTCCCGAACCCGGGTCGCCGGCGTCGCAAGTGGAAATCCCACCGCTGCGCCAATGGGCTGGCTGATAGGCAACTGTCCAGATCTAAGAGACTGTCCATCCGCTTATGATTAACACTATTGTGACAATGGATATAGGGACAAATCACTTCCACCTTCCCTTTAATAGCAAAACTTTGTTGATTCTGCAAACTGGCTGCTTGATGGAAATGAAAGGACTGCATATGCTGTTGCAACAGTGTAATTTGTGACTTGAAATCATGGGACGTAGTCCTTGCCAGGGACTGAAGTTTTTGTAGGTGTTTTTGTTGATGAAGGTACTGGAAATATATATTATAATGAATCATTTACTTTCAGTTTGCAATAATTTTCTCAAATCCAATTTAACAACCTCCCACCAGAGGGCAGGATTGTCAAACATATAAAAAAAACAGAGTATTTATGTGCCACAAAATACTGGAGATTTTGTAATAATACTACCTGTGAAAGGAGAGAAGAATTAATTTTCCAATAACCTGGAACCTGTGGGAAGTGTACTTTAGAACCCAAACGTAAGCAAAGCAATTTGTGGTCAGAAAATTCTATCTCCAAAACTTGATTAGAGGAAATGGGAAGTGTGTCAGTTATAAAGAAAAAATCAGTTCTAGCGGCCAACTGTCCTTTCTGAAAGGTGGGGTGCTCAGCCTTATGTACAGACATATAAGCATCTTTTAAATGGGAGGTGGAAATCACAGATCTTAATGTGGACATGTCACAAAAAACTTTAGTAGTGGTAGATCTTGAACCCCTATGCTGTTTGTCAAGGCCACAATTAAAATCTCCACCAAGAATAACTGCCTGTGAGGAAATCAAAAAGGGTTGAATAGTTTTAAACAAGGAGACCCTGTCTGCCTTAGATTGTGGTGCTCAAACATTAATAAAGCGAAAATAAAGGCTGTCAATTTTTGTATCCAGTATCAAAACACGTCCAGGAATTAAGTCAATTAACTTAATCAGGGAAACATTCAGGTCAGAATGGAACAAAATCCCAACCCCAGAACAAACGTCAATACCCAAGGACCAATATGAGGGACCAACATGCCAGAGTTTGGTGACAATACCCAGTTCAGGGATTGTGTGTAATCTGGTATCTTGTAGGAAAATAACTTGCAATGAAATGGACAAGAAGTCAAAGCCAAATGTCTCTTCCTACGGCTTTTTATACTATTCACATTCAAAGAGCCCAAAGATAGTGGTGACATGCAAAGAGAAAGAAAAAGAAGCTAGAAAAGAAACTCATCAAGGGGACTTTTTCCTTGTTCTTCGAGATTTACGTTGTTGATCCTTGGGGGGGAGTTGAACTTCAGGTTCAGAGGGAAGGTCGACTTGTGAAGACCACAAGGAGGAACCCTCCGAAAATGCATCTGAAAGTTCTGAGGATTGAAAGACTTCATACCAACTACTCAAAGGTAAGTCGGACATTTTAGATACTTTAGGGGCAGGTTGTCCAGCTGCTTGAGACCTCTTCAAGGACTTCTTGCTGACTGGAAGAGAGGGCATGATAGAAGATGGAGCCTCATTCAAAACTAACTCAACTGTGTGGGAACTACTAACATCCTCTATCGGAGGTACAGGACGGATGGGTTCCGTAGCCAGCCATGGGGACGGGGATCCAGGAGGAACTATGGGGGGGTACATCAGGTGCTTCCGGCTGCCTAGGTGAGTGAGGAAAAGATTCACGTTGTGCAATAGCAATTAAAAGCCTGTGTTCAACATCATCCAAGGAGTTGGATTAATTATGAGCCACCCACTTACAACTCTGGTAAGTATGGCCCACGGAGTCACATAGGTTACATCATGGTTCATTCAAACAAGTTTCGCTAGTATGACCCAATGTTTGACAGAGAGTGCATTTTACCTGATCACAAAGGCTACTCAAATGAGTACAAGAACCACACTTATAACAGGCTTTCGGCTGTCCTGCATAAAACAAGACACCCCATCCCTCCCCTCAAAAAAGCAGTTCAGCAGGTGACTTAAACCTGTGTCAGTAACATGAAACATAACTTTCACTTTCCACCCACCCATCCAAATATGTTTATCATCAAATATTGCTTCAGGATCCCCCAATACCGAACGTTGTTTTAACCAGTAAGTCAGATCAGTGACACTAACCCCTTCATTCCTAAATAGAACTGTATTATTTTTATAAGCAGTTTTTGTTAAAAGGATAATGTGAAAGGGGGCCCACAAAGGAGTATGCTTCAAGTTATTGAACTGTGCCCAAAACCTCTGTAATCCTGCATTCAATTTGAAGCTAACATCAAATGTGGTCTCACCAGAGACATGAATAAGAGCATATATCTCATGAGCAAAGAACTTCATTGATCCCTTCAACAATGTTTTAGCTACAAATACATGGTCTGGAAAGTCAGTCATACCCCCTTTATATAGAAGACAAACCATATTATGACATTTGGCCAGGTAAATGGATTGATGGAAAAGAGAAGCATATGGCTTTTTGGCAGTCTTAGTGAAAGAATTCAGAGGTGCTTCTGGGGGTCCCACCTGTGCAGCAGTAGAAGAAAGCATAGGGACAGAGTCTTTTGTGGGTACCAGGTTGTCCGGAGCAGTAACCAGGTTCCCAGTGACGTGAAACCCTTTGTTAAGTTCCAGATTGCCCAAAACGAGAACCGGGTTCCCAGTCAGTTGCAAATCCGAAGGCAAATGCAATGGGGAAGGAGCGTCGGTAATGTCCTGGTTGTGCAATAGTACTGAGAAAGGAGAAACTGAAGATTCAACAGGAGGTAAATCAGTAGGCTGGTGCGGGACACGAGAAGAAACTATTGGGTTTGGACCGGACACCCATTGCCCGGTAGCAGTTTGTATCCACCCTGCATCGAGAAGAGCAGCCGAAACATGAGGAGGCATACGAGGAAAGGTATCATCGGGGGGGGGGGGCATCTTATTCCAGATAAGCCATCTGATAGAGCCATTCCTGGTTCCCCACCTGCAACTGACACTGCAGCAGGAGGAACACAAACACCAGACTCAGGTGAAGCAAATGTTCCGGACGACAGAGAACATGCGTGCGTTCCAGGTGAGTTGTCGACTATAGCAGGGAGAGGTAAAGCAGGTTGTTCCTTCTGATGAGGTAAACGTAAAGAATTCTGAGGTGCAGAAGCATTCAAATGAGTAGCTCATAAAGCATTCTGCAGTTCTAGACAGTGCATCACATAGCACTCGGCTTTAGCCTGTAACTGCTGTTCCAGTACTTCAACGGCAGAAGGATTAGCACAATGACCAGCTGTATGAAAGGATTCACCTACCAATTCTAGGTGGTCTTGTGGAGAGACAGGTACAAAACCCATTGTAGTAGGACCAGAAGCCTTAAGAGAGTCAGAAACCAATGCTGTAGAAATATAAATGTTCAACATTGGCTCAGAACAGTGAGAAACAAAAGAGACCTGATCTCCTGCTTCAGTAGCGTCCATAAGCTCCTTCAACACCTCCGTGGCTGCCATCTTGGTCTGGAACCAGGATGACAGAGGTTCCCCTACAGGAGAGTAGGGGAATTTCCCCAGTGTCCTGGCCAAATTTCCCCATTCTCTAAAAATACCAACAGCTTAATCTGGTTCAATGTCAGTTGCCATCCATGTGAGTCCCCCCCTCCACCCCAGATGAAACTGAAAATAGGCAGAATTGTCTAGTCCTCCTTTCATGGTCAAACAAAAACTAAATAAATAAACTTCTGAGATTTGTGTTTCAGGTGTTAGGAGGGAAGTGCAGAGACATCTACCCACCTGTGATGCCCATTGGTGAGCCCTGGAGAGGTCAATGCGTCAGCTGAAGAGGATAGAGGCAATGGCGTATGCAGAAAGGACTCACATGCATGTTCAGGGGAGCAAGGCACAGGCAACTGCTGTCCAACATGAGTTGTAGGAGGACATGCAGGCACTTGAGAGGGGACATGCAGTGAACGCCCATATACCTGACCATGCAGATGCTGGTGATGATGTACAATCAACACCTGTTGAGGAGCCACAGGACGTGGATGCACAGGACGTGGATGCACAGGACGTGGATGAGGTGGTCAGTGTGGAGATGGTGCATGATGTGCAAGGGACTGGTATTGCCTAAAGGGAACAACAGCCACAAAATGTGTCACCTGAGATATGCAGCCTTGCTGCTGGAAGGGGGGCCATGCTGGATACCCCATACAGTCTGGACATACATGCCTTTGCAAGAGCACTTGGTACATGCATGTGCCCATTCATGGGTCACTTTGATCTGCTGCATGCTGAATTAGTGGACCTGCTTTTCTATCTGGACAGTATTAGTGGACAGTGATCCATTTGGTCTGCCCACAAGGCTGTGCATTTTTTACATAGCTTGATAATACCTTTAACATCCTACTGTTTGTTAATGTTTTATCTTTTTGGTACTGATGAATTGTACGATGTTGAATACCTGTTTTAGGCCACTGATTGTTTATGTTCTGCATTAACACATACAGCATACTGTTTGGACATGCATGGGCATACCAGTGTTCTACTAGTTATTGTAAATTTATATGAATAGCCATTGTATAGTACTGTTTGTTCATGTTGTACAGTTTTGTACCCCCATTCACAACTGTTTGATGTGTACTGTCCATACGCCAATAAAGGTTGTTACGTTTCTGTTACTTAGTCCATGTATGTGTTACACATCCAACAACATATGTTATGAACACTAGTGGCCAATTTGCTATGTGTGCACTACATGTGCTCCTGTGTGACACTGTGTGCTACTGCATGCTCATGTGTGGGAATTTGTGTTACTGAACCTTGTGTAACATGCTGTGCATGGTTGCACTGGTTTGAGTGCTTGCCACCAACATGTGGATCTCATTAGCAGTCACCATTACATGCTCTCCCTCATATCAATGGCCAATGTATGCTACCTGTCACAGGGGTTCTCTTAGTTCCAAACTGGCATGCCAATGTGGGTAAGCCAAGCCACCAAACGGCAAGGTGGAACCTCATGGTTTGGGCCTGCTGGTGTGCTGCATACTGTTGTGTGTCACTATTACTGTGTCCTCTCACTGGGGTGCTAGCAGGTCTTGTTGTACTATCCAGCAGAGTTGCATGCACAGGTTGCAATGGGGTATGTTCTGGCTGCTGGGTGTGATCTATATGTGGCCTCTGTGTAGCTCCTGAAGTAAGACATGGGAAGGTGTGTGTCAATTCCACCTGAATGGTATGGGGTCCTGGTCACAGTCTAGGTCGCAGGTGGTAGTTGGTATGTGTGCAGGCCATTCTGGGTGTCTGTCACCTCTGCCATGACTGTGTTGACTGCTGTGTCCCACACTGTATGTCCGGCCATGTTCTAACAGTGCAGTCAGTCCCTGATGATGGCTGTTGGGCCTGTGCCTTTACCCTCTGTGACCATCGGGGTGTTGCCATTAGGCCTTGGGCATGTGTTTCAATGTCTCTCCCTGCACTGCCGTCATTGTTCTTGGACATTCTGGTCCATTTGTGTGGTTGTGTCACCTGTGCCACGGGTTGTGCTGTGGGTGTTGTTTCCATTGGTGCTGCCCTCTCCTTGTCCTTGCCTACATCCATGCTGACTGTCATTTTTACAGCCAGTGTGTCTGCACTGTGCCACATCCCGTTGTGCTGGCACTGGCTGTGTGGCAGACACTGTGTTGCCTATAGGGCTGTCCAGCACTGTGGTCTTCTGCATGCTTATGCTCTGTATTGTTCTGACATCACCGTGGTTGGTTGCTGGCTGGGTTGAATCCTGTGGGCCTTCTGCACCATTGTCATCACAGTCCTGCAGGCTACTAGTGGTCATTGGTGTGTGCTCCTCTGTGTACACGCCATGGTGCATGGCTGCTGCCATGTCATTGTTGTCCTGTGGCATGACATTAATGGGTACCCCTGCTGCCTGTGCTGTTGCACTAGCTCCATGCTGTGTAGCCTGTCCATCTGTGGACCGGATGCTTGTTTCCATCACAGGTAGAGGGTGGGTGCTACGCTGGCTGGGCTGTATAGGCTCTCTTCAGTGCCTATTGCAGGCATGGTGTGGGTGCCTGCCGATGTACACCCATGCCCTCATTTTGATGATCCATTGTATGTTGTGGTACCTGCGCAGCACTGTGTGTCTTCCTGTGGGATGCCACCAGAGGGTCTGATGCCAGTCTGATCCCACCATATGTCCATTCTTACCTGTTGTCCCCAAGTGGTCCTGAGGCACTGCCACTGTTGCTGGCCCACCCATTGTGTTCCACCTCACCTGGCCTTTCTTGTTCCATGTATGGTTGTTCCCATCAATCACGGCCACACTGTGTACTTAGTGGGCCATGGTGCTAGTCCGCATGCTGCATGTCCCCTCATCACTCTACACATGTGACTCAGATATGTTTTGGACTCATGGTATTCTGCACATGGTCTGCTGCATGCACTGGGTGATGTCCTGTAGAGCTCCCGCCATTGCGGTGATGGTATCAGTCTGAGTCACCTGTAGTGTAATGGAGCATTCCATCACTAGTGTTTGTTGCAGTATGGCATTCATCTGCCCCTGTGCACATTGGTGTATGTCTTGCAGGATGGCCCCTATATGTGCATGTTGTCCTGCACCTTCCTGGACTCTGGTTAGTACTGCATCATGGATGTCCACTACAGCCACCAGCAGATGGCACATATCGGCCACAGTGGCTGTGGTGTGCTCCTGTACAGATGCACAGATGGCCACCAGCTTCCACAGTACAGCCTCCTGTGTGAACATGACATCCTGGCAATATCTTCTCAGGACTTTGTCCAGCTCTGTGTCCATCCTTGTGTCCAGTGGCAGTGATGTTGGTGTCACTATCTGCCTTACAGATGATGTAATGCTGCCAGCTCTACTGTCCTAAAGCCCAGCATTCTCACCATCACTGCTGGTGTCCACTCTGGTGGCCTGGGTTGGACCTGGCATGTTGTTGCTGTGCTGCACACTGTTGGTGGGTGTGCGGCAGCCAGTGGAGGCTGTGTCTGCCTCTGTTGCATCTCCTATGATGTTCAACCCATCTGTGGATTCCTCGTCCATGTCACTTCTGACTGTATATCGTTTATCACCGCTCTCTGTTTTCTGCCCGCCAACTAGTTTGCCACCCAGTTGACCAGCTTCTGACCCACCCCAAGCCTACCCAGCTTATTAATCAATTTCTGTAATACACACCCCCATTTCTGTAAGGGCAGCTTGTCAGCAAGGCAACTTCCACAAAAACAAAGTGTATCACCCCTGGCATTAGGGCAACCCCTGGCTCAGGCATCTAGGAGGCTGGACAGGTTTACAAGTCAATATTTCTATTGACACCCAGGTCTGGGGGGAAAGGTGACAGGGCTATGGTGTGTCTCCTATTTGTGTGGGCCCCAAAACTCACATAGGTCATTCAGGCATGGAATGTCCACAACCATAACATTGGGATAATTGTACTGTATGGCTTTTATTCCTGACAGAATGGTAACAGAAAAATGGTGGTGAACCCAGGGCTGGTAGCTGTATGAACAGATGGCACACTTTTGGCAGGCAAAAACATTTCGCAGCTCTTTCTTGCAGTAATGAGACTTCTCACAAGAACACTTCCCATGGATGTCCATCCCTTTGAGGGATCTCTGGACTTTACCAGTGCATTTATAGTGGTTGTTGTCACAGCAATAAATTCGAGCACCATTAGGTGAACTAAGTTAGCACCTTCAACCCTTCCTTGTAATCAGTAAGGTCCTTTTGAAACATAGAAACATAGAAGTTGACGGCAGATAAGGACCGCAAGGCCCATCCAATCTGCCCATTTTTTTCTGCCTTATGAATGTGCTATAGGCCTTTACTTTGTCAATGGCCTGTCTATTCATACTCATCTGTATTGCTCCCTTTTGCCTATCCCATGCCTGTTTGAAGCCATGCACTGTATTCATATCCACCACGTCCTGAGGTAGGCCGTTCCATGCATACACCACCCTTTCTGTGAAAAAGAACTTCCTCACATTACCCTTTAAGCAGCCTCCCTCTAATCTCATGCTGTGTCCCCTTGTCCTGCTATTTTTCTTATATTGAAACATGTTAGATTCTTTCACCTTGCTAATGCCTTAAGATGTTTAAATGTTTCGATCATATCACCTCTCTCCCTCCTTTGCTCTAAGATATACATGTTGAGCTCCATTAATCTGTCCTCTTATGTTTTCTGATGCAGTCCCTGCAGCATTTTGGTTGCCCTTCTCTGGACTGCCTCCATTTTGTTAATGTCCTTGTGCAGGTGAGGCCTCCAGTACTGCACACAGTACTCCAGATGGGGCCTAACCAGTGTCTTGTAAAGAGGGATTATTACCTCCCTCTTATTTATTTAAATATTTAGCTTTTGTTGACCAGGTAAGTGTTGACCGGGTAAGTGCACTAGACAAATCCTGCCTATTTTCAGGCACGACCCGGGGAGGGGGATACAGATGAATGCCAACTGACCTTGAACCAGATTAAGCTGTTGGTGGTATTTTTAATGAATGAGGGAAATTTGGCCAGGACCCCGGGGAAATTCCCCTACTCTTTTCGATAAGTGCCATGGGATCTTTAACATCCACCTGAACTACCACCAATCCAGGCAGATAGGACCTCGGTTTAACGTCTCATCCGAAGAAGCGGCACCTCAGAAATGCAGCACCCTCTCATGCTGCATTACAGTGTCAGTACTGGGATATTAACTCAAGTGCCAGATGTGGGAACTGAACCCACAGCCCTCTGATCTCCCGGCCTCAGAGGCGAGTGTGCTACCTACTGAGCCACTGACACTGATAAATGACACTTATGACTTGTGATACCCCTACTAAAACACCCAAACATCCCTCTAGCCTTACCTACTGCTTTAGTGGTCTGCTTGGATGATTTCAGGTCATCTGTGATGGTGATGCCCAAGTCTCTTTCTTCCCTTGTGATTGCCAGGAACTCCCCTCCCAACCGATGGGTAGCTTCAGGGTTTCTCTTCCTATGTGCATGATCTTGCACTTCTTTGCGTTAAACCCCAGTTGCCACTCTTCCAACCATTTTTCCAGTTTATCCAGATCTCTTCTCATTCTGCCCACCTCATCTGGATCATCTACTCTGTTGCTGATCTTGGTGTCATCTGCAAACAGACAAACCTTACCCTCCAGTCCATCTGTAATGTCACTGATGAAGATATTGAAGAGGACTGGCCCCAGAACTGATCCCTGAGGTAGAAACATAGAAACATAGAATTTGACGGCAGATAAGGACCACTTGGCCCACCCAGTCTGCCCATTTTCCTACCTAACAGATAAGCTGCAGATCCTAGTTAAGCAACAGCTTACTTCCTCCTACACCCCACTAGGACTGTCTTATGCCTGTCCCATGCATTCTTGAAGTCCCCCACTGTTCTTGACTCCACAACCTCCTCAGGGAGGCTGTTCCATGCATCCACAACCCTCTCAGTGAAAAAATACTTCCTCACATTACCTCTGAGCCGTCCCCCCTCTATCTTCAAATTGTGCCCCTTGTTCTTGCACATCTCTTTTTCTGGAAGATGCTACCCTCTTGGACTTTGTTAATTCCCTTGAGGTACTTGAAAGTTTCTATCATTGTCCCTCTCCCTTCTTTCCTCAAGGGTATACATATTAAGCTCCTTTAGTCTTTCTTCATATGACTTCTGGTGCAGACCCTGCACCATTTTGGTTGCCCTCCTCTGGATAGCCTCCACTCTGTCTATGTCTTTGCGGAGATGGGCTCTCCAGAACTGCACACAGTACTCCAGATGGGGTCTCACCAACTTTCTGTACAGAGGGATAACAACTTCCTGTTTTCTACTATTGATGCCTCTTCCTATGCATCCCAGTATCCCCCCAGCCTTCCTTACTGCCTTCTCACATTGCTTACCCACCTTTAGGTCATCTGATATAATTACCCCCAGGTCCCTTTCTATTTTTACTGTTGTCAGTATCTCACCCCCCACTGTGTATGCTTCCCCTGGGTTTTTGTTTCCCATGTGCATTACCTTGCACTTCTTTGCATTGAATCTGAGCTGCCATACATTTGACCATTCCTCCAACATTGCCAAGGCCCTTCTCATCCCTTCCACTCCATCTTGTGTATCAACCCTGTTGCAGATCTTTGTGTCATCTGCAAAGAGACATACTTTTCCTTCCAGTTCCTCTGCAATGTCACTTATAAAGACATTAAAAAGGACTGGTCCCAGTACTGAACCCTGCGGTACCCCGCTAGTAACCCTCCTTTCTTCACTGTGTACTCCATTTACTACTACTCTTTGCGTCCTGTTGTCTAGCCAATTTTTTATCCAGGCTACCACCTTGGGACCCACTCCCAGGCTGGCTATCTTGTGTATTAATCTTTTGTGTGGGACTGTATCAAATGCCTTGCTAAAATCTAGGTAGGCCATGTCCACAGCTCCTCCCTGGTCTACTACTTTGGTCACCCAGTCAAAGAAATCTATTAGATTCGTCTGACACGATCTTCCCATCGTGAATCCATGCTGCCTTGGGTCCTGTGCCCCACTGGCCTCTAGGTACTCAACAATTCTTTCCTTTAGAAGTGATTCCATTATTTTCCCTACCACTGAGGTCAAACTAACTGGTCTGTAGTTTCCTGCCTCTGTCCTGCTCCCACTTTTGTGAAGAGGAATCACATCTGCCCTCCTCCAGTCCTCGGGTACCACCCCATCCTCCCATGATTTGTTAAAGAGAGTAGTCAGCGGTGTCACTAGTTCTACCCTTAGTTCTTTTAGAATTCTTGGGTGAATCCCATCAGGCCCCATTGCTTTGTCCACCTTAAATTTTATTAGTTCTTTTTAGAACCCTTTCTTCTGTAAATGGACTGGTATCGACCCCCGTCTTCAGAGTGTTTCTCTTGTTTGGTTTAGGTAACTCCCCCTCCTCTTCCTTTGTGAATACTGAGCCAGAGGAAGTGGTGGGGGCTGAAACAATCACGGGATTTAAGAATGCATGGGATAGACATAAAGGAATTCTAGAGGTCAGGGGTAAGGGGAAATAGACTTCTAGGAAAACAAACTGAACTTACAAGCTCAAATGGGCAGACTAGGTGGGCCATAGGCCCTTATCTGCCGACACTGTCTATGTATCTATGTATCTATGTATCTATGTAGAAATATTCATTCAGTATCCCTGCTTTTTCACTGTCACCCTCTACCCACATTCCCTCCCCTTTATTAAGCTTCAGTATCCCTCCTTTGGCCTTTCTTCGCTCCCTAATGTACCTATAAAAAGGTCTTATCCCCCTTCTTAACAGAATTGGCTATCCTTTCCTCGGTTTGGGCCTTTGCTATTCTGACTGCCTTCCCAGCCTCTTTCTGCTTTAACTGATAAAGTTCTCTGTCCTGCTCCTTCTGTGTTTCCTTAAATTTCCTGAATGCTGTCCTTTTCTCCTTAACCTTCCCTACCACTCTTTTGAGAACCATAGCGTTTTTCCTTCATTGTGTTTTATTGATTTGCTTTACACAAGGCTTGTTGCCTCTGTGATGGCTGTTTGATCACTCCCCATTGTTCCTTCACCCTCCTTCTTGCCTGTTTACTAGTGCTTTTTGAGGCACTCTCTCATTTTCCAAAGTCAGCCCTCCTAAAGTCCAATACTCTTGCTTTTGTATGGCTTGATTGTATGGCTGTGTTTATCGTGAACCACACTGTTTGGTGGTCGCTTGTTCCAAGATGGCTACCCACTTCTAAATATGAGATTCTTTCTCCGTCCCCATTTGAGAGTACCAGGTCTAAGATTGCTCCCTCCCGAGTGGGTTCCAATACTAGCTGTCTGAGGCATGCCCCTATAAGGCATCAAGAATGACCCTGCTCTTGGATGTGCCTGCAGCAAAGGTGCTCCAGTTAACATCTGGCATATTCAGGTCCCCCATCAATAATATATCCCCTTTTTTTGCCATTCTAAGAAAGCCTTCTATCATTTCCTTGTCCATTCCCTCCCCCTGAGATGGAGGTCTGTATACAACCCCCATGCGGATTGTGGTACCTTTTCCTGTCTCCAGGGTGACCCAAAGTGCCTCATCTGCTCTCTGTTTACTCTTTAGCTCTGTTGCTTTGATCCCTTCCTTTACATAGAGAGCTCCTCCTCCTCCTCTTTTACCCTCCCTGTCCCTCCTGTAGATTGTGTATCCTGGTATGTTGACATCCCAGTCATGGTTCTCTGTGTACCATGTTTCTATGACTGCCACAATATCCAGGCAACCCTGTTCCATCAAGGCCACTAGTTCAGGGAGCTTGTTACATGTACCCCACTTGTCACTTGCATCTCTTCTGACTGTATACCATTTACCACCACTCTCTGTTTTCTGCCCACCAACCAGTTTGCCACCCAGTTGACTAACTTTTGACCCACCCCAAGCCTACCCAGCTTATTAATCAATCTTCTATGTGGAACAGTATGGAAAGCTTTGCCGAAGTCAAGGTAGGCGACATCAACTGAACTCCCTAGGTTCACCACTCTGGTTACCCAGTCAAAGAAATCTATGAGATTAGTTTGACAGGACCTTCCTGTTGTAAACTCATGCTGTCTTGGATCCTGTGCTCCTATGGATTCCAGGTGCTGCACTATCCTTTCCTTAAGGAGTGCCTCCATAATCTTGGTCACTACTGAGGTAAGACCGACTGGTCTGTAGTTCCCTGCCTCCTTCCTGCTGTCACTCTTGTGGAGTGGGATCACGTGAGCCCTTCTCCAGTCTTCTTGGACCTCTCCTGTGTTCATAAACTCACTAAACAGTTCTGATAATGGCTCTGCTAGTTCAACCTTTAGCTCCTTTAGTACCCTGGGATGTATGCCATCAGGTCCTATTGCCTTGTCCACCCTGAGCTTAGTGAGCTCTTGTAGGACCCTTTCTTTTGTGAAGGGACTTGTGCACACCTCCATTCCCCCTGTGCCCATGGTGCTGAGCTGTGGGCCCTGCCCTACCCTCTACTCAGCAAATACTGAGAAGAAGTATCTATTTAGGATAGATGCTTTTCCTTGGTCCTCCTCCACATACTCCCCCTTATCTCATTGGATCTTAGCAATACCCCCTCTGGACTTTCTCCTTTCACTAATGTATCTATAGAAAGTCTTGTCCCCTTTTTTTACTGTTCGTGCTAGTGTTTCTTTAGTTTGGGCCTTTGTCTGCCTTACTGACTTCCCTGCTTTCCTTAGAGGAGTTTGGTATGCCTCCCTATCTCTGTTCCGGTGTGTCCTCTTATATTTCTTGAAGGCCAACCTTTTGGCTCTGATCTTTTCTTTTACTGCTTTTGAGAACCAAAGTGGTTTCCGCCTTCTTTTGCTCTTGCTTTTCTCCCTAACACAGTGGGATGTTGCTTCAAGTATTGCATTCTTAATGCTTGCACACTTTGCCGGTAACCCCTCACCTGTATTTCTTCTTGCCAGGGATAGCTTAACTCTGTTGGCCATCTTATCAAAGTCAGCTCCTCTGAAGTCCCATATTTTTGCCTTAGAATAGGATGATTTAGTTCTAGTGGCCAAATTGAACTATACTATGTGATGGTCACTGGCCCCCAGGTGACCTTCTACCTGGAGATCTGGGATCCTTTCCCCGTTAGTTAGTACTAGATCTAGGATAGCCCTGTCTCTTGTGGGTTGCTTGAGGCCCTCCCCCAGCAGGGAATCCACTATGTGTCTAGTTCTTGCAAATGTTCCTGCTGGTATTGACCAATCTGTATCTAGTATACTGTACTGAAGTCTCCCATTATCAGAACCTCCCTTTTAGTTGTCATGTTTTGTATATCTTCTAACAGTAATGTGTCCTCCTCCTGGTCTGAAGGCCTGTAGACAATCCCAGTTTGTAGGGCTGTCCCATTTCCTGTTTCCAGGGCCCCTTATGAGTATTCTGAATTTCTGTAGCTTTGATATTTTCATTGACATAAAGGGCCCCTCCCCTTTTTGTACCTCGGTCTCTTCTGAACGGTACATAGCCGGGTACAGAAGTCTTCCAAGTGTGGTTACTGGTAAACCATGTCTCGCTAATGTCTACTATGTCCAGTTTATCCTCTGTCATTGTTGCCTGCAGGTCTGGGATCTTGTTTCCCAGACTGTGGGCATTTGTGTACATGATTTGCCATTGGCCAGATTTCAGTGCATTAGCTGTTGGGCTAAGTCAGGCATTTCTCCTGCGCATCGTATGGGGAGCCAGACCTTTTTCCTTACCTGGTGATGTAAATGAACTACAAACATGCTGAACTCCTGTTTGATCATTAGCAACCTGGACGAGGGGTCAGCTCACTCTGGTCAAAGCTAGACTCTCTCAACCATTACATTTTAGCTGAAAACAGGATTCTCCAGCCACACAGGGGCCACAGGTGACATCCTTACCACACATTCTTTGTGCAAGGGTTCTGAAAGCCTCCATCTTAACCTTGTTGGGCTCCTAGCAAGGCACCTGCCAACCCACAGCTGAACAACAAATGAATCTTGTACTTATAGCATATTATGCCCCAATACATTTGTTAAACACTTGAACTCCACATTTTTCATTCAAAATCCATAGCTTTTTTGTTTGCAAAGCACACAGTCTCCATATGCTGGGCAGTTCAGTTAGTTCTCACAGTCTTTTGGGGATTTGCCCCAAACTACTCACTGAACCTTCAGTCCCATTTCTCCTGCTGAACAGTCTTCAACCCCCTTGGGGCTTCACATGATCTGGTAGTCACCACGCCCCACAAAACCAGCCACTGGTTACTTGTACTAGGCCAGAAAATAAGAAACTGAGGGTCCTTCCTTCTGACATGTGGCCTTACCAGAGCACCACTTGCCAGTAGAACTCTTTTTTTTTTCAAAACAATTTTTATTTAGTTTTTCCATGAAAATACATATAATGAGTCAGAACACTTTAAATAAAGGTAATGCATATCTTTCTATACAATATTGTGACTTTACAATATTCTTAAGAATACTCATGAGACTACTATCCAGACAATACATTTGCATGGGTACATAGTAAAATTAATTAGTTACCATAGAACTACCTAAGAGAATGACAAATAATATTATTACTGTAATAATCATAAGTACTAAGAGTAATAACTCAATTCTCATTTAACCAGTAAAAGAAGGCTGCCCAATCTGCTTCATATTTATACAGTGTCTTATTATTGAGATGGCTAATATGTTCATTAATGGCTATCTTTGCTAATGAATCGGTCCATTCCTGCAGGTCAGGAGGATGTGTATCCTTCCAGTATAGTAATATGAGTCTTTTAAAGCACAACAGAGCTACCAAAAGCCATCTTTTTTCCGGACTTGACAAAACAATTTAAGGTCTCTGTATTTCCTAAAATAAATATCCCTGGATCGAAAGGGAAGTACATCTGTAGGATGTTTTTACAAGTCTCCCAAATCACTGCCCACCCTGAAATTAATGTGGGACATTCCCACCGCATATGGAGAAGGTTAGCTTCCCTCTCATCGCATCTCCATCAACAGCTATCTGAGGAGAGACCCCATGAATACAGTTTATCAGGAAAATAATACCAGTTGTGTAATATTTTAAATTGTACTAATTGACCTTGTAGGTCCTTACTGGATGTGTATGCATTTTTTCACATCAGTTTCCAAGATGATTCATGAATGGGGCAGTCCAGGCAATTCTCCCATCTTTCTCTGGATTTGCTTGTTAAGTCATGCCCGGATTTGTTTAATAATTGATATAGTTTCCCACCCCCTTGGTGTTTGCTAATGTGACTATTTTTTCAAATCTGTCAAGGTAGAAGGGACTAAGTTATCCTCCATCAGATTCTGCAGCACATTTCTTAACTGTAAATAAAAGTAAAATTGTGTGCAAGGTAGACCATATTTGCCTCTTATTTCTGATAATGACCTTAAAATCCCAGTGAGTGGATCAATAATATCCCCAAGCAGAAGAATCCCTTTAGTTTCCCAGATGGAATTAGTTAACAATTTCCCTTCCCATTTAAGATTTGGATTTCTCCATATTGGAAAATATTGATATGGTAAAGAACCCTCAACTACTTGCTTCATTACCTGGGATAAGGACTTGGCAGAGTTCCTTAGAAAGGGATGAGTGTTAATACATTTTGGATAAGCACCTATGATTAAATGATGTAACAGGTAGGGAAAAATGCTATCTTGTTCAAATTTAGCCCATATGGGTGATTTATTCTCCGGAAGTAGCCATTGGCAGGTTTGTTTAAACAGGAAGGCTTGGTGATATTTTTTGAAATCGTGTAGACCCATAACCCCTTGTTGCCAATGTTTCTTGATCTTATCTAGACTAAGTCTTGCCTTTTTTCTTCCCACAAAAAGGAATGTATCAATCTGTCAATTTTCTTAAACCACCTGGATGTAATATGTAAAGGCACCATATTCAATAAATACAATATTTTTGGGGCCAACATCATTTTTACAGCATTGACTTTTCCCCATAAGGATAGATTGAGTTTGGCCCATTTATCCAAACATAATTTCATTGCTTCTGCCAAGGGTTTAATGTTTAAACCTAACATACCCTCTAGATTGTTAGAAATAATAATTCCCAGATAAGAAAAGCAATTACCTTTCCACTCTAGGTTATAGCGTAAGCATAATTCTTTGAGTATATTCTTATTCCCCTGTAGAGGGAGCATTTCAGATTTAGCCCAATTGATAGATAACCCTGAAATACTTCTAAATTCCTCTAATAACATCATAGTGGAGCTTATAGATTTGTGAGGTGAAGAGAGAGACAGAAGGAGGTCATCAGCGTAGGCAGTAACTTTATGTTCCATTTTATGGAACTTAATCCCCGTGATATCTTTACTTAGTCTAATTGTTCGGAGAAGGGGTTCTAAGGCTAGAATAAATAATAATGGAGATAGTGGGCATCCCTGTCTAGTCCCTCTTTCCAGAATAAACTTTTCAGATAAGACTCTATTCATACAGATAGTAGCCATAGGAGATTTACAGTATATAATGTTTTGATTCTTGAGATAAAGATGTCACCAGATCTAAAGCCACCAAATACCTCTGTTAAATATCCCCATTCAATAGAATCAAATGCTTTATGTGCATCCAATGACAAAAGTACAGAAGTATCCTGATTTCTAGAGGCCATCCATATTGTGGAAAGTATTCTTCTTCTATTTTCAAACCCTGCTCTCCCCTTAATAAAACCCACCTGGTCTCTGTGTAGAAGATTCCCAATAACCTGTTGTAACCTATTAGCTTGGATCTTAGCCCATAATTTATAATCAATATTTAACAAGGAGATTGGATGATAACTGGCAGGGCCTAAGGGGTCTTTGTCTTTTTTTAAAAGGACAGTGATGACTGCCTCAGTCATCGTGAGTGGTAGCCCCTCATTTATTTCAGATTCAGAATACACGTTTTGCAGAATGGGGGTAATCACATCTTTCAAAATAACATATATTTCAGCAGGCAACCCATCAGAACACGGGGCTTTAGCATTAGGTAACCTATCAACTGTCTCTTTAATCTCTTGAATAGAAACATCTTTGTCTAGCAACTGATGTTGTGCCTCTGAAATCCTAGGTAGCTTGGCTTTAACCAAAACATGGTTTATTAGTTCCTTATTATTTTCAGTCTTACTCCTATATATATATCTCTATAAAAGTCTGTAAACACCCTGTTGATATCTATAGTTTTACTGTGTAGCTTCCCAGAAGTATCTTTTATATTAGCTATATTATTCATATTTCGCATTTGTTTAAGCCTGTACGCCAATAACTTAGCTGCCTTTTCTCCTGATTCCAAATATTTCTGTTGAGTTCTATATAAAGCAAATTCAGCCTTCCCAGTATGTAGTTTATTTATTTCATATCTGAGTAGGGTTATTTTCCTAAAGATATCTTTGTTACCCCCAGAGCCTGATTTATGGGACCTTTCCAAATCCGAAAGTTCCTTTTCCTTTTGGGCTAATATTTTTCCCCTCTCCTTTTTTTTGAAGGTAGTGTAGCTCAAAATTCTGCCCCTAATATAAGCCTTGAACGCTTCCCACAAGGTAGCTTTTGAGGTTTCCCCGTTATTATTATACAGAAAGAACTGCTCTGACTCTTTAATAATAAAGGGTCTAAGGTTGTCGTCATTCAGTAAGGAGCAATTAAATTTCCAATGAAGAGGTTTTGTATCCTCTAGATCTAGGTTAACAATGATAGAAATAGGAGCATGGTCAGATATTATAATTGGACCGATATCAGCAATAAACATATTATTCAATAGCCCACTAGACAAGAAGAACATATTGATCCTATTATATGAACCATGCCTATGTGAAAAGAATGAGTAGTCTTTTTGAGTGGGGTGCATCACTCTCCATGTGTCTGAAAGACCTAAATCCTTCATTCTGTCCTTGATCATCTTACTGCTTTTGTCCCTCATTTTATTAATCTTAGGGTTACTTCTATCAATCCACTGGTCTAAAACAGTGTTAAAATCCTCCCCTATTATAATGTTCCTGTTCGAGATGCAACTGACCATATCAAAGAACTCAGAAAAAAAGGAGTAGGAGTCCCCGTTAGGAGCATAAATGTTGCAGATGGTAAGATCAACCCCATCCAACCTCCCTTCTAGAATTTGCCATCTACCAGAAGAGTCTATTTTATGAGAAGTCATTGAAAAAGTTAGGGATTTTCTAATGAGAATAGCTAACCCTTTCTGTTTTTTACTAACTGAATTATGAAATACCTCCCCTATCCACATTCTCTTTAATTTTCAGCCTCCTCATTTAGCAAATGTGTCTCTTGTAATAAAGCTATGTCAGCCTTCATCCTTTGTAACTGAGTTAAAACCTTTTTCCTTTTAACTGGTATACCTAAACCTTTCACATTCCAAGATATACATTTACAGTTAGCATTAGAGACTCCCATGGTAGTTTATTAATAATATCATTCTATCAAATATATCCTAAAGATTCGTCCATATATTTACACATCCCAACCCCCCTTTGATCATTATATAAGTATCCTCATTTAGCTGAAACAGCCTCTGTCCCCATGAGTGACAAGTAAGTCTTAAACATCTATTCACTACAATAATTTTAACTATATACTGGGACAGGAGCTTTAGAAGTAATATGAACTTAGCATTCACAAACAAGCTTAAACTGTAATAATTAAAAATAAAACCTATTAGAATAATAGGGATACTAGTAACCTATAATTCATATAATAGATATATCCCCAACTTACTAAACAAAAGTTCAACATAACCCATGATCCACATGACCTGGAAAGCCCAAAGGCGCTGGTTCAAGGATCAGTCATGCTGTTCTGACAAGTATTAACAAGAGCAAGTGAACTCGGCTATAAGGGATTTAACCCCTGACAACTCCATAAATACAGACATGACCATACAAACACACAATGCAGAGGTCTTAGTGTTACATAGAAGGAAAACAACCTATAGGAATAGACAAAGATAGAAATGGAAAATAGCTACAGAATAAAAAAGCACAGAGAGGAGTATTTAAAACAACAGAGCAGTTATAGAAATTGCTCTGTATCCCATCCAATACCAGTAGCATAATTCAAGCATAGGGAGACCCTTTTAACGAGAACCATGAGAGTCAGGAGTACAGGAGCAACATAAACACCTGGCACATCCTCTAACAACAAGGCATCATAGGAGCCGTATTAGCAGCCCCCAGGATCCCCTGTATTAAATAAAGGGATTAGCTACATTTTTGTAACGCCCCAACACATTTATTGGTTTGCACTCCTGTCCTAATTCCATATGCCACCCTATGGTATGAACAATTGGTACAAATGAAGCACCTTTCTATACAAAGTGGAAGAGAAAAAGGGAAGTGGAGAAGGGAGAAAGAGAAAAAAAAAACAAGGGAAGGAGGTGAGGGAACCATATATGTCAAACATACATAATACATAACAGCAGGGTAGAGTCGAAACCTCTGATAGTTGAGGCATAAATCCAACAATTATGTAATTTTCTTATCTTACTTTAGTTATAATGGGCATACTTGAAAAAGGATAGTAACTGAGCACCTCATAGGATCAGTGGTTATATTCAACTACATGAAGTCTGTCTTATTTTCCCTGCTGACAATAGAAAAAAAAAAATTATAATGTCCTTCCCCTTTTTTTTATTAATCTCAGGCCCAAGTCAGCTGCAGGTCTTAAATTGTCATTAGACACTTTCACATCACAAGTAAATGCAAAGCTGAACATTTATATTAACCAGACAAGTGACCCACAAAATGAGAGTTAACCTTAACCACATCATCAATAGTAGTGATGTTTTATCTGTTGCAACAAATGAGGTAACTTTGACAGTTAAGCCTGAATATGTGTCATAGTAACTTACCAAACTCATGACATCGAGGGATCACCTGGGGAACCAGGAAAAGAAATGGCAAAGCTCCAGCTACCATTTAATCTCCCCCCCCCCATTATCATGACAACATTAATGTAAAGGAATAGTAAATAAAGTTAAGTAGGGTCCTTCTGCAGAGAAATACAGCCGTCAGAGCCTTCAGCCATAGAGTATAAGGAAGTACCAGGAGTTTCTGGGAAACTAGCTGCATCAGACAAGAAGGAAGGCTCCGATTGGCTAGGAAGGTGGTTAGCCCTGATTGGTTGATCCTCGCTATGATCTTCGAGGGAGAGTTCCATGTTGTTTAACCCAGCAAATTTGTTTGACAGCAAGATCCCCATGGATTTTTTCTCAACAGCACCTTTTGGAGAAAAGGTTGTGGACTTCTGTCTGCCTCTCATAAGTCCTTTGCATTTCCTACTGATCATCTTCCATTCTTGCCTCTGTGTTAGTTCTAATAGGTTTGCTTTGGGCTTGGGGCTCTCCATTGGCAAAGAACTGTGAGCTGCTCTGTGTTCTAGAGGTGCCTCGCGGTTGTTTTCTTGTGGTGTTCGATTTTTAGAATCCAGAGATGATTCAAATCTGTTACGACTGTTGCGGTTGGGCCTAACTTTGTTTTCAATAAATTCCCAAGCTTCAGCAGGAGTTTTAAATGAGTGTGAGATCCCATTAAAAGTTAGCACTAGCACAGCCCGGTAGTTAATTCTGTAAGAGATATTATGATGCCTCAGAACCCCTCTGATCTCAGAGTATGCCTTTCTTTGAGATACCACATCCGCTGAACAATCTTGAAATATAGAGCTCCTATGTTCCTGCCAGTGTAGCGACTTTCTCTCTCTAGACAACCTCAGGATATCTTCTTTAATAGAGAAGTGGAGAAAGTAAGCTATTATGGGTCTGGGGGGGGGAGCCAGGTTTGGGTTTAGGAGATAAAGATCTGTGTGCCCTTTCTATTTCTAGTGGCCATCTCCAATCGTGGGCTAGTAAACTTGGAAGTAACTCTTGTAAGAAGTTAATGATGTTAAAGCCTTCAGCCCCTTCTGGTATACGCACTATACGTAAATTATTCCTGCAACCTCGGTTCTCTAAGTCGTCTATTTTTTGCCAAATTAATTGAAACTGTTTATGCATGAAAAGGGAATCCTCTTCTAAATGAGATGCTGACTCCTCCAAAGCCGCCACTCTAGTCTCAACCTCCACAATTCTGTTGATGGTCTTCTCTGAATTTTTTTTGATGGAATCAACTACCAATTTCAAGCCAGCAATATCCTGTCTCAGTTCTGATTGCCCTACTGAAATATTTTGTAGTAAAGAGCAGATAACTGTTATGTCCATATTTTGTGGGCATCCGTTGGTTGGAGCCCCCCCCCCGTGCAGCATTGACCAGCCCCAGTGACATAGCGCTATTTCGCGGGAGGTTTTAAAATAATAAAAACTTACAGTTTCGTCCGATTGTGTTCCGCTTAACGCCAGTTGATCTCGGCACTTATAGGGTTAACCCACACCCAAAATTACTTGTTGTCAGAGTTTTTTTTATGCTTTTAAATGGATTTTAAAGCCGTGATTCACTTCATGTTTCGCCTACACATTCATTCACACAGGCGTCCAGCCGATACAATGCAATCCCGAAAACTTTTTTTAAAAGATTTTCTACAAAAGGCAGTATAAAAGTACAAAAATAATACATACAAACACTTTTGGGGGGGAGGGGAACCCTTAATTGTTCATCTAAGGATGTAATGTCCTGAGTGCACAAGGCACTCACACTCATGACTGTTTTTATGGATATTACTTGGAATGACCATGCCCCCTCACACCCCACCATTTTACTCTAGCATGTCCTCTCCACTCAGCCTCCCCTCATCCCACCATTTCTCCCTATACCTTATTGTCCCTCTTCTCCCACCCTCTCACCTCCACTGCAGTACTTACCTCTCTCTCTCTCGTACCTCCCTTCTTCACCCCTCTGCCAGCTATCCCTGTCCCACTGAACTACTGACAAGGCACTTTGTGGCTGCTTATTCCCCCAACCCCCACCCCCATTAAAGTGATTTTTCTTGTTACAGTCAGACTCAAATATCCGTTGCCTTCTGTTCTCAGGTCAGGTGATGGATATCTGAGAGAAACGGTTAAGTGGAAACTGGATGCTTCGGTCTGCAGTTTGATCTCTGTCTGCTGTGACTGCTTAGGTCTGTGGCTGCTTTGGTTTGTGACTTCCTTGCCTGCTTTGGTCTGTGATTTTCTATACAATACTCTACTGGGAATGAAAAGGGTCAGTTATCTGAGAGTAAACATTGAGATCTACATAGGAGACAACAGGCAGGATGGGCAACGGAAACGGATAATGCGAGGGATGGATGAACAAGTGTTAACAAAATGGGAAATAAAAAATCATGCAGTCAAAGATGGATACATGAGAGAAACGGATAAATGAGAGCTGGATAAACAAGTACTGACTCTATTTAACTTGTACCTATGTTTTGAGTTATTCTGTAAGTTCTGAATCCAAGCTGTATCACTCATTGTAATGTACCTTTGCTTTCTCCTACTGTACTTTGTTTTGCAATCTATGATGTGGAACCTTTGTAAAAGAGCTTGTGCTCAAAGGTTTTTTCCGAATCACTAAATAAATAAATATTAAGTGTGCTTGTTCCAAAGGGAACAGATATCAAATTTTGAAACACCTCCAATTGCCTTCTTACAGGAAACCCACCTTTTAACCTCCGAGAACTTACTATTTTGCAGGCTGGGAGTGGAACAAGCTTTTACGTGGGGAACTCAATGAACCAGAGAGGGGTAGCTATCCTACTTTTTAGAGGAACCAATTTCCAAATTACGCAGTGTATAGATGATGCCAGAGGACGATATCTCATTTTGCGGGACATTCTAAATCATATAGACATCTTAATGGGATGTATCTATGGGCCAAATGCTCCTTCCACATAGTTCTTTTCAGAACTGATCACTCTACTATCTCCTTTTATCAGCCTTCCCATGAATTTGGCAGGGGACTGGAATGTAACCCTCACCTCAGACTTGGATAGGTCATGGAGTCGCTCCAGGGGTCTTTCGCCCATCCAAAAAGCTTTACATGAATTGATGGAACTGAGAGGATTGTGCAGTTCATGGAGGACCCTACACCCCTCAAAATGCTCGTACACATATAACTGCCCTGAACACAAACTGTATTCTTGTCTAGATTATTTTTTACTGAGTATAAACAATTTGTCAGGAGTTAGGGATGGAGGAATTACTCTCAGAGTCCTCTCTGACCACTCGTTGGTGTGGCTAGCGTGTGACTTTACCCCAAGCGTTGTAGCAGACAAGATCTGGAAATTGAACACTCAGTTGTTAAAAGATCCAGTAATTGTGTCCCATATCTAAAATCTCATTGCACGCTTCTTGCAAAACAATATGGACTCTATCCCAGATATTGACAAAATCTAGTGCTCCTTGAAATGCGTATTGAGAGGGGAGTTCATCTGCATAGCTTCATCTAAGAAAAAGAAGCAACACGCCTCATAGAAACATAGAAACATAGAAGTTGACGGCAGATAAGGACCGCAAGGCCCATCCAGTCTGCCCATTTCTTTTTCTACCTTATAAATGTGCCATCGGCCTTTGCTCTGTCAGTGACCTATCTATTCACAGTCATTTGTATTGCTCCCTTATGCCTATCCCATGCCTGTTTGAAGCCCTGCACTGTATTCATAGCCACCACTTCTTGTGGTAAGCCATTCCATGCATCTACCACCTTTCTGTGAAAAGAATTTCCTCACATTCCCCTTAATCGGCTTCCCTCTAATCTCATGCTGTGTCCTCTTGTCCTGCTATTTTTCTTATATTTAAACATGTTAGACTCTTTCACCTTGTTTATGCCCTTAAGGTGTTTAAATGTCTCGATCATATCACTCTCTCCTCCTTTGCTCAAGGGTATACATATTGAGCTCCGTTAATCTGTCCTCATATGTCTTCTGATGCAGTCCCTGCACCATTTTGGTTGCCCTTCTCTGGACTGCCTCAATTTGGTTAATGTCCTTGTGAAGGTGTGGCCTCCAATACTGCACGCAGTACTCCAGATGGGGCCTAACCAATGTCTTGTACAGAGGGATTATTACCTCCCTCTTACGACTTGTGATACCCCTACTAATACACCCTAACACCCCCCAAGCCTTACCTACTGCTTTAGAGGTCTGCTTGGATGATTTTAGGTCATCAGTGATGATGATGCCCAAGTCTCTTTCTTCCTTTGTGACTGCTAGCAACTCCCCTCCCAGCCTATAAGTGGCTTCAGGGTTTCTCTTCCCTATGTGCATGATTTTGCACTTCTTTGCATTAAATCCAGTTGCCACTCTTCTGACCATTCTGCTAGTTTATCCAGATCTCTTCTCATTCTGCCCACCCATCTGGATTATCTACTCTGTTGCAGATCTTGGTGTCATCTGCAAACAGACAAGCCTTACCCTCTAGTCCATCTGCGAGGTCACTAATGAAGATGTTGAATAGGACTGGCCCCAGGACTGATCCCTGAGGTACCCCACTTGTGACTTGCATCTCTTCTGACTGTATACCATTTACCACCACTCTCTGTTTTCTGCCAGTCAACCAGTTTGCCACCCAGTTGACCAACTTCTGACCCACCCGAGCCTACCTAGCTTATTTATCAATCTTCTATGTGGAACAGTGTCAAAAGCTTTGCTGAAGTCAAGGTAGGCGACATCAACTGCTCCCCTTGGTCCACCACTCTGGTTGCCCAGTCAAAGAAATCTATGAGATTAGTTTGACAGGACCTTCCTTTGTAAACCCATGCTGTCTTGGATCCTGTGCCCTATGGATTCCAGGTGTTGCACTATCCTTTCCTTAAGGGTGCCTCCATAATCTTGCCCACTACTGAGGTAAGACTGACCGGTCTGTAGTTCCCGCCTCCTCCCTGCTACCACTCTTGTGGAGTGGGATCACATGAACCCTTCTCCAGTCTTCTGGGACCTCTCCTGTGCTCAGAGACTCACTAAACAATTCTGCTAATGGCTCTGCTAGTTCCTCCTTTAGCTCCTTAAGTACCCTGGGATGTATGCCATCAGGTCCCATTGCCTTATCCACCCTGAGGCTTAGCAAGGTCTTGTAGGACCCTTTCTTTTGTGAAGGAGTAGTGCTCACCTCCCTCCCCTGTGTCCATGATGCTGAGCTGTGGGCCCTGCCTACCTTCTCTTCAGTAAATACTGAGCAAAAGTATCTATTTAGGATAGATGCCTTTACAGGGGTCCTCCCTCCTCACATGCTCCCTTTTCTCCATTAAGCTAGCAATACCCCCTCTGGACTTTCTCCTTTCACTAATGTATCTATAGAAAGTCTTGTCACCTTCTTTTACTGTTCGTGCTAGTGTTTCCTCAGTTTGGGACTTTGCCTGCCTTACTGCCTTACCTGCTTCCCTTAGGGCAGTTTGGTATGCCTCCCTATCTTCATCCCGCTGTGTTCCCTTATATTTTCTGAAGGCCAGCCTTTTGGCTCTGTCCTTTTCTGCTACTGTATTTGAGAACCAAAGTGGTTTCCTTCTTCTTTTGCACTTCCTTTTCTGTCTAACACAATGGGATGTTGCTTCAAGTATTGTATCCTTAATGCTTGCCCACTTTGCCTGTACCTCCTCACCTGTGTTTCTTTTTGCCAGGGCTAGCTTAACTCTGTTGGCCATCTTATCAAAGTCAGCTCCTCTGAAGTCCCATATTTTGCCTTGGAATGGGATGATTTTTGTGCCTTGCTAGATCAAATTAAAATTCTGGAAAACATTCCACTTTTGACTCCTCTAAAGAGGAGCTTGCCCTAAGCGTATTGGGCACTGTCATAAAATGTCTGAGGGAGAACTGAATCGCACTTCTTAGAACTCAGGCCAAATATGTCGAACAGAGGATAGAGCTGGGCATCTCCTGGCCTCCGTCTCAAGCAACAGGAGGCCCCCAGACTAGTCCAAGCTATCTAATGGCTCCCTTGGTTGTAACTACCCCCAGAGAAATTGCAAAGGAATTAGACCTTTTCTAAAGCCACCTATATGGTCCCCGAAATCACCCTTATTCCCCAGAGGAAATTCAGGAATATTTAAGCTCTATTCCTCATCCTAGTCTAACTCCAGATAAACAGGCATTCCTTATTCAGCCTATCTCTACACAAGAAATCTCATTGGCCATTCAGTCCCTCTCTCTTGATAAAGCCCCTGGACCAGATGGCTTCCCTTCTAATTTTTACAAAGCCTTGGCACCGGACTTAATCCCTATTCTCCAACAACTGTTCTCCTATTTTTGCACTACTGGAATATCAGACGCTTCTTTAATGGAAGCCCTAATTATAGTACATTCTAAACCAAATAAGCCCAGAGATAAAGTGTCCAACTATTGTCCCATTTCTCTTATGAATCAGGACATGAAATTATTTGCGAAAATTCTTGCCTCAAGAACTGTACAGGTATGGGAGGGGCTGATTGGCCCAGAAGAGGTCGTTTTTATGCCAGGTAGGTCCTCAACGGATCACTTGAGAGCTGATGCACATCTTCTCTGCATCCAGGAGGCCAATCACCCTATGGTCTTGGTTTCCCTGTACATGGAAAAGGCTTTCAACAGAGTACATTGGGATTTTTGTTTTGGTGCTTGAGAAATTTGGCTTCCCCACAAGTTTTATGCAGTGGATATGTACTCTGTATTCCAAACCCACTGCCAAGGTTTACTGCAATGGAATCCTGTCATCTGGTTTCTCCTTATTTTCTGGAGCTCAGCAGGGATGTCTCCTTTTCCCCCTGCTATTTAACCTCTTTCTTGAACCCCTGATCTGTAGGCTTAAAATTTCCCCAAACATTTTGGGAATCCCCATTGGCACCCTGTATATTAAGATATCTGCTTATGCCGACGACCTACTATTACATTTATCACACTCACATCCTCTATACCAGAATTTCTACATATTATATCAGAATATAGTTCATACTCTAATTATAAACTTAATTTGGATAAATCCACTGTAATGTCCCTAAATCCCCAAACCTTCCCCGCTGACCATGCCTATTTTGGAATGGTGTGGGCTTCCCGCTCAAATATTTAGGTATTACTCTTATCCAGAAATACTCTAGCACTAAAGCATTGAATCTGGACAAGACAGTGGATACCATTAAACAGGACCATCACAGATGGAATACGCTCCCCCTTTCCTTACAGCCATGTATTAATATAGTAGAAATGAATGTACTCCCCCATATTTTATATCCCCTTAATATGCTAAATCTCCACCTTCCAGTAAACTGGTTCAAAAACATGCATGCTATTATCTTCCGATTTATCTGGAGAGGGGAAATCATCTCACAGGGCGTATACTAAATTATGTGCTCCTAAGAACTTGGGAGGTCTGAGATTACTTAACTTCTGTATTTACTATCTGACTAGTCATATTTCAAAGTATGCAAAGTGGGTCAAATCTTCTGAAGAACCAGACATAGCAGAGTACATACCATTACGGCTTCAAATAGAAAGGCAACTAATAGTGAATATGGGTATTACCCCAAGTAGCCTTTTTTTTTACACAGGCTAAACATCTGCCTCCGTACCTTACCAACTCCGTTATTTTATCGTCCCTCCACATACATATTCAACTTTGTAGGGTGCTGAAATATGACAATCTCAAAGGTGTGTCACAACCACTATGTGGCAACCCAAATTTCAAAAAGGGGGGGGGGAGATGTTATTTCCTCATAGTTTTCCTGAGCTGAATGGTAAGATGGTATCGGACCTCTTAGTGGATGGTAGATTATTCAACAGTCCTGAACTGTTATCATCCCTCAACCTTCCTACCACACAAATTTTTAAAATCTACCAACTCTGACATATGCTGATTAAGTGGATGGGGGCTAGTGCCTGGAGCGTGGACCAGAGTGTTTTTATCTCTATGCTTCAAATCTTCTCCTGGTAACCCCACTCTGTCTGCCAGCTTACAGCCTTCTTATTCTCCCAACTGCTTCCCTCAGCAAAATGAATATCTCAATACTGGGTCTCCTCTCTTCCCAATCTCATAAGCAACTGGACCCATATATGGAGAGATGTATATTGCTGCTTGACTAATGACAAGCTCCATCTTACCCAATTTTATATTCTCCACAATATCTACTATCCTCCAATCCACCTCTATAAAATGGGGAAACTCCCACAATCCACATACACCTGTTGCAATCTTGTAGAGGGTTCACTATTGCACATCTTGTGGGATTGCCCTAAAATTGCCCCTTTGTGGACCCAGATTAAGGCTTGGATTGATCCTTTGCTGGAATTGAAGGATTATTTTTTCCCACAAAATCTATTTTATACAGGATTTATCTGCAGTAGCAGTGAGAGAAAGGCAATACTTTATTACACTAATTGCCATATCAGTGAAGCGATTAGTACTGAAGCATTGGCTAGATCAAGAAAGTCATAACCTATCCAGAATGGTACAATGAGATCCTATTTAGCCTTTGGGTAGAAAATATGATAACCAGCATATGGAATCGACTGCCGCTATACACTAAAAGATGGGATAAATTAGAAACCTTGTTGTCTATGCATTCCCCTCATTAGGAGGTCATGGTGCTGAGAAAATGCAATATCTTCCTGACATGGTTTTCCTTTTTGAATGTTAACTGACTGGCATTCAATATGTCACCATGGATTGCTGTTGTACAGTAATTAGTATGTTTAACTATTTGTTGATCAATTCCATATATCTCTGGGGGGGGGGAGGAGGGAGGAGTTATAATGGATGTGTTTGTTTGTTTGTTTGTTATATTTTGTTCTTTTGTCCCTTGCAGGGGACCTGATTGTCTGGATTGTGCTGTGTAATGTTTTGTTCTGTAAATTAAATGAAATATATTTTGAAGGAAAGAATTGTTGAGTACCTAGAGGCCAGTGGGGCATAGGACCCAAGGCAGCATGGATTCATAGTGGGAAGGTCATGTCAGACAAATCTAATTCATTTCTTTGACTGGGTGACCAAAATAGTAGACCAGGGAGGGACTGTGGACATGGCCTACCTAGACTTTAGCAAGGCATTTGACACAGTCCCGCACAAAAGATTAATAAACAAATTAGCCAGCCTGGGAGTGGGTTCTAGGGTGGTAGCCTGGGTAAAACACTGGTTGGGCAACAGGACACAGCAGGTAATAGTAAATGGAGTCCACAGTGAAGAAAGAAGGGTTACTAGTGGGGTACTGCAGGGTTCAGTACTAGGGCCGGTCCTTTTTAATGTCTTTATAGCGACATTGTAGAGGACTAGAGGAAAGTATGCCTCTTTGCAGATGACAAAGATCTGCAACAGGGTTGATACACAAGGTGGGGTGGAAAGGATGAAAAGGGGCTTGGCAAGGTTGGAGGAATGGTCAAATGTTTGGCAGCTTAGATTCAATGCAAAGAAGTGCAAAGTAATGCACATGGGAAACAAAAACCCAGGGAAAGAGTACACAATGGGGGTGAGATACTGACAATAACAAAAATGGAAAGGGACCCGGGGGTAGTCATATCAGATGACCTAAAGGTGGGCCAACAATGTGAGATGGCAGTAAGGAGGGCTGGGGGGATACTGGGATGCATAGGGTGAGGCATCACCAGTAGAAAACAGGAAGTTGTTGGCCCTCTGTACAGACAGTTGGTTAGACCACATCTGGAGTACTGTGTACAGTTCTGGAGACCCCATCTCCACAAAGACATAGACAGGGTGGAGGCTGTCCAGAGAAGGGCAACCAAAATGATGCAGGGTCTGCATCAGAAGACACATGAAGAAAGACTAAAGGAACTAAAGATGTATTGCCTCAAGGAAAGGAGGGAGAGGGGAGACATGATGGAAACTTTCAAATACCTCAAGGGAATCAACAAAGTCCAAGAGGGTAGCATCTTTCAGAAAAGCGGTGTGCAAAAACAAAGGGGCACAATTTGAAGATAGAGGGGGGACGGCTCAGAGGTAATGTGAGGAAGTTTTTCTTCACAGACAGGGTAGTGGATACATGGAACAGCCTTCCTGAGGAGGTTGTAGAGTCAAAAACAGTGGAGGAATTCAAGAATGCATGGGACAGACATAAGGCAGTCCTTGTGGGGGGGGTAGGAGGAAGTAAGCTGTTGGTTAACAAGGATCTGCAGCTTATTTGTTAGGTAGGGAAATGAGCAGACTAGGTGGGCCAAGCGGTCCTTATCTGCTGTCAAATTCTATGTTTCTATGTTTCATATTAAATTTAAAAAAAAGACTATTTGTATGGAATATGACAAAAGTCAATCTCAGAACAGTTCTTGCAAGCAGGCACAGGGCCTTCTGGAAATGTTCAGACCAGATGTCCACTGGACCATGGCAGTAGGGGCATCACAGCATTGGTAGACAGTTATTCAAACAGACAAATAAGAGAAACTTTGCCCTACCAGTTGAGAAGTGCAGGCCGAGTTTTCTGCAATCACTTCTATCTCTGCTCGGGACCCCTTCTCTCCTATGGCTTAAGACAAGTCATCAAATCAAACTCTTCCTTTACTCCTCTGGATCTGGTTTCCTCTGACCAAAGATGAATCTGTAGCCACGTCTTCCCCAATTGCTCCCAGGGGTACGATGCACTTCGACCTTCTGGGTCTTTTTTGTTTGGCCAATTGCCTGCTGATCTTGTGGCCCACCAAACACAGCTTACAGTCCTTTGGGTTACTTGTTTATGCAGGATCTTCCAGGTACTTTTGGGGGTAGTACCACTGAGGATAAGGACCACGGATGATTGTTTCATCTGGACAGGTCATCCTTACTGAGTGCACTGTTTCATTTCCTTCTCGATCTGTTACAATGACTGAGTGCAGGTGAAGGGTGCAGTCCACCTTCAGGAGTTAACTTTGTCTTTGCAAACTTTTTCTCTCTCAGATGGATTAATTACTTTCATCCAGCACCAAGGCACACTTGTAGATGCTCTGGCTTCCTCCAGGAGCCATTCCTCTCTCTTCGATCCTCAATTTCTTCCCACATCCACCTTGCCATGAATGGGTACTTTAATCCAAACCCCTTCTCAGCTCTTCTCCAGATCACTGTCTCCTCCTTAATGCTCTTTGGAAAATGCAGACCCTCAGCCTGACTTGGAGGTAGCCAGGTCTGATGTAACCTGGCATCTCTGTCCCATGCACGGAAAATGCCATCCATTTCTGTGTTCTCTTCCACCTCTTGCACACTAGAGCCCCTTTCTTCTGCTGAGGGCTCCAAAACTTCAACTGCTGCATCTGATGGCCCAGTCACACCACCAGATGCCATCACCTCCTCCAAAGCTTCCATATGGGCCACCCAGGAGCCAGTTACTGGTTTGACTCCAGCAAATACCCACTCTTCACTGCTGATGGAGGCATGTGCCTCCCATATGATAAGGCCCTCCAGCTCCTCATCCTTCCCAAGCACACTTGGACTTGAGCCCTCTGCCCAAGGGTCCACAAGTTCTAGTCCTGCCACTACCAATCCCCTCTGAACCTCTTTCTTGGCCAAGGGGCTACTTACTGCTTGCACTTATTTGCTGCACTTCACAACCTCAAAAAATTCCTTGAGAAAATCCTCTGCTTCCTCCTGCTCACAGTTGGCACCACTCTGTCTTTCACTGGTATGCTCTGCACCTAGAGTCCACATAGGGGCCAACCAGACACATAGAACTGTATCTTCTTGAGGGCCACTAGCCATACACATGCCAACATTTCTCCTGCAGTTCTAGCAGTGGGGAATGGCTCTGATACCTCATCCAACTTTTAGGCGCACTGCACACGCAGTAACTGGGTAGTCAGGGAGTGCTAGAGTATGTCAAGGGGAGCTCCCACACAGTCATACTCTTCTTTAAACTTCCTTAACTCTTGCTCTTTCTGTGCCACCCATATTTTGACATGAAAAGTGTATTGCCTGGATCCACTTGTCATGTTTACTCTCTGCAAAAACATTTTCAGAAAAAAAGTTGCTGTTACAATGTGCACAATTCTCTCTTTTTGTCACTTGCAAAGCCTGTCCTGTAGCCTGCCCACATTATCTGGTGACCTGCACTTTTGTGTTAGTACTGCTGCTACATTTGAGTCTGGCCCCTACCCTAGCATGGTATGCTGCATATGCTACTGTGTCACTACCAGTTTCACACTTTGTCCCCTTTACTCTATAGTTACATTCTTCTCTTCAACTGCCCAGAATACTTTTTCTTTGCACCAGGATGTTTTTGTTTATACTCACAGAAGCTGTTTTCTTCACTTTCAGTGCTGCGGTCTGTGCGCAAGACAATGGCAACCGCACTCATGCTGTGGACAGTCCCTGTCCGGCGACCAACAGGAAAAACACTGGGGTGACTAATGGAATGAATGATTCCACTTGCTACAGGAAAATGCCTGATTTTTTTCACAGTTTCCAGCACTTCTGGCTTTAGCTCCACTAGTCCACCAATGGAGCACTTTTGCTAAGGCTTGCTGCCTCACATGCTTCTGCTTTCTCTCTTCCTCAAACACTGAACCAGTCCAAAGAGCTCTAGCCAGGGGGCGGAGCTCCATGAAAGAGCCAATCACTCAACACCATGCAAATGAGCTAGGGGCACTCTCTCTCTCTCTCTCTCTCCCCTCAGTGATCCTCGAACTGAGAAAACCAATTTCAGAGTTTAAATTGACTGTTTTTCTTTGCGGTTTCTGTGTACAGTCCCAACAAGTGATTTCACAGATTTTTTCACTTGAAGCACAATTCTTTACAGCGACTCCACTGCTTTCCTCCTCAGTCATAGGGGAAAATTGTATTTACAGCAAACAAGCATTTCTTTGACCAGCCTCACTCTGCAGCTGGCAATTTTGACAATTTTAACTGTTTTAAGCACTTTCAAAGCAGGATTTCACAGTTCCACCAAAGCAGTCCATGTCAACATATTTTCCACAGAATCTCACACTGCAGTCCACTTTTAAAGCTGTACATATGCAGATGTCATTTTTCTTATCAGATTGCAATTATTTCTTCACAAAAAGTCTTTCAGTGGGTGTACCACCACCAGACAAAAAGATCACAACCATACCCTCTGCACAGCAACCTTTTGCTCTCCCTCAAAATCCTAGGATGAGCCCACATTTTTGTAAGCCAGCTCCTCCATTTCAGTAATGCATACCCCCATTTCTGTAAGGGCAGCTTGTCAACAAGGCAGTTTCCACAACCTAGGATATCATCCCTGGAATTAGGGCAACCCCTGGCTTGGGCATCTAGGAAAGCAGGGGAGGGTTACAAAACAACATTGCTATTTATACCCAGGTCACACAGGTCAATGAGGAATGGAATGTTCACAGCCAGAAAATTGGGATTATAATGTATGGCTTTTATTCCTGACAGAATGGTAGCAGAAAAAAGGTGATGTCCTCAGGGCTGGTATCTGTATGAGCAGATGGCACACTTGTAGCAGGCAAAAATATTTCACAACTCTTTCTTGCAGTACTGAGACTTCTCACAAGAACATTTCCCATGGATGTCCATCCCTTTGTTGAGGGATCTCTGGACTTTACAAGTGCATTTATAGTGGTTGTTGCCACAGCACTAAATCTGAGTACCACTAGGTGAACTAGGTTAACACCTTCGACCCTTCCTGGTAACCAGTTAGGTCTCTTTGCAACCTGGATGATGGGTCTGCTCACTCCGGCCAAAGCTAGACTCCGCCATTACATTTTAGGAAAACACAGGATTCTCCAGCCTCACAGGGGCCACAGGTGATATCCTTACCACACATTCTTGTGCAAGGGTTCTGAGACCCTGCATCTTAAACTTGTTGGCCTCCTAGTCAGGCACCAGCCAACCCACAGCTAAGCAACAAATTAATCTTGTACTTACAGCATGTTGTGCCCTAAGACATTTGTTAAACACTTGAATTCCACAGTAATTATTCAAAATTAAAAATTAAAAAATTCAAACATTCATCATCCCCTTTTGCAAAACCTCACAAGCAAAATGAACCTTCGATAAGAAAAAAATAAATTAAGATTTAATATGGCAAAATGAAAGATCATGCATCTGGGTAAGAAAAATCAAAGCTAAGGATATAGTATAAATGGGCTTAGTGTGACAACTGCAGAAACAGAGAAAGACTTGGAAATCTGGATAACCAAAAACATAGAATTTACCAGTCTTTGTACAATAACTACAAAAAGGGCCTATGGTATTGTGGCTTCCATAAGCAGAAATATAAGGACTAGAGACAGAGAGGTGATGGTCCAACTCTATGTGTCACTGGTTCACCCACATATGGAATATGCAGGAATTTTTCAATGCCTAGGTTGAAGAGAGACATTAGAAAGATGGAGAGGGTCCAGAGGTGAGTGACAAAGAAGATAAAAGGGATGAAGGACTTATTCTATGAGTAAAGACTGCAAGACCTAGATCTCTTCTCATTGCAATATAGGAGATACAGACAGGATATGTGCTTGGTATACAGATCTTCGGGAATCTATAGGTCTTGAAAAAAGACCCGATACAACTATACATCAGGGTCACCAGTACCAGTTAAAGTGGGAAAATTACAGCAAAAACCAAAGAGGTGGCTGGTTTTCCCAACATGTGGTGGCACAGTGGAATACATTACCTGAATCTCCGGTCTCCTGCAGCACCATGAATCATTTAAAATTAGCACTGGACAGATACAGTAAAGGATATTGTTATCAGTTTAAAGTATGGATAGAGCAGGTCAAAAATGGCCATAAGGCTAAAGTACCTGATAACATCTGATGACTGTCATGAGACAGGGCACCCACCTGGCTTAATGTGCTTCACCCTGACATTTTCAATCAGCCTAAGTTAGGCCCCTTCAAGCTCAAGTTTCTTAAGCAACTTACTGCCCTCAGTAGCTGTGACTGTGCCCACTAAGCATGTTATGCTCCCTGTATCCTTCAACTCCTTCCACTATTCCTTTGCCTCCCCCTCCCTCCCCCCATGGCTCCCTTGCCTGCCCTCCTCTCCCTGATACTCTCCCCTTGCTAGATCTCTACTCCTCTCTCTCCTTCACTCCTCTGTTCCTCCCTGCCCCCCTACCCTGGTTTTTCTCCCCCTCTCTCCTCCTTAGTCCCCAACCTTCTCCTCCCTCCCTCCCTCCCTCCTCTTTCCTCTCCCTGACAAAGTCTTCCTAGGCTGCTTTTCCTCCTCATGTGCCCTGCTCCCTACTCTGATTTTATTAGCCCTATTACCTAGCCTGCTTGCCAATGTACTGACCATGTTCCCTACTTTGATTTCTACTCATATTATCTTGGCTGTTTTTTGCTTCTCCAACTACTATATACCATTGTTGTTAACTTCTATGATATTGTCCTGGTGAATTATTTCCTGTTTCTTCCTTATCTCATAGTACTGTTAGTTTCTAATTTTGCATGATGTGAAACCTTTGTAAAAGAACCCTTGATTCAAAGGTATTTGTAATCCTAGCTAGCAATAAATAAATAATACAATTCATAGCTTTTTTGTTTGCAAAACACATTCTCTACACTGTGGGCAGTTCTGTTAGTTCTCACAGTCTTTTGGAGATTTGCCCCAAACTACTCACTGAATCTTCAGTCCCATTTCTCCTGTTGGACAAACTTAACCCCCTTCTGGATTTCACAAGATCTGGTAGCCACCACATCCCACAAAACTGGCCACTGGTTACTGTACTAGGGCAGAAAACAACAAACTGAGGGTTCTTCCCGCAGACAAGTGGTCTTGACAGAGCACCATTTCCCTGTAGAACTCTCAGTTCCAAACACCAACTTCAGATTGACTCCCAGAAGCCAAGCAGTAGCAGATCACTGAGGCTTATGCTGCTGCGAAAGATTTAAGTTCCATCACATCATTCCCTGCTCCAGCAGAGATAAGCAGGTGATGATGTAACATATTTCAGAGAGCCTTACACCATCTGGAACTGCCCAGGCCACTTACCTGATGTAAAACTGATGGGATCCTAGTAACTCCTGGAACTAGCTGGTTACATGTACATTAGTGATCAGTTTCTAATAAAGTTAATATTAAACAAATTGGAGCTCTTGGACAACTTAGGACATAATGCAATGGATATACTGGATCTACCATCAGTTACAAAATATAATTAGAGAAACCAAATCCAGATCAACTGCCTAAAGTCAGTGCCATCATTCCACAATATTTAAGTGATAATGTCTCTCCATTACCCATATTAATAAAATGATGACCATATAAAGGGAATGTTCCCCAAGTGACAGAAAAAAAACATGCATTTTGGAAGGTGCTATAATATAATATAGATGGTTTAGCATCTAAACTAGCTGTTCCAGAATGTTTGAGCTATTTCTTTACCTTTGATGTTCTCCTATTGCAGGAAACCTGGTGGGGGAACGCTCATCCAGAATTTTAGATTTTGAAGCATTTTAACAAATCAAAGAAAGCAATGAAGGGCAGGAACATGAAAGGTTTATTATCAGCAGTTAAACTATGGAAATATGCAGAAGTTAATCAAACAAACATGGATAATGATAATATTGTGGTTATTCATATAGAGTCTGAACATTAATTTACATTGTGACCTCGCAGTCAGTGAAGTCACAATGCTGATGATGTAGTGAGGGGCAGTAGAGCAAGCTATGTCAGCTGCCAGGCTAAGCACTGTTCCACACATCATACCAACAAAGGGAAAAGAAAAAAGTACCTTAGATATAAAAGGTAATGGTTGGCCGCTTTTAGAATCTAATAGTAGTTTTAGGCAGTACACTAGCTATTACAGGGAGCAAGGGAGGTGTAGGAAGTTCTTTATATATAATAAAACTTTATATATTGATTGATTGATTGATTTCAATTTTATTGACCGTGCGAGCCACCACTGAGACTAAGAGTCCCTTTTTCTGGGTGACCCAGGCTTAATTACATACAACAGTTGATACATGAGGCAACAACAATCGAATTCAGCAGGTTGTCCATGGTAACAACACTGAAGAGATGGGATAATTTACAATAGGTCAGAACAAACAAGTGACTAAAATTAGAGTATACAATAAATTACAATGGTTATAAACTACACAACAGAAACAGAGAAGCAAAAGAAAGCATTAGAGTATATAAAAGTTATGGCTGCAAAACAGAAACAAATAGGCTAAGAGAATTAACATAGAAACATAAAACTTGCCATCAGATAAGGAACACTGGGCCCATCCTGTCTGCCCATTTCCCTACCTGTATCAGCAGCAGCTTACCCTACTTGGTTCTTGGTTTAGCCTCTCCCCCCCCCCCAGGGTACACTTATGCCTATACCATGCATTCTTGAATTCCCCCACCATGTTTGCTCTCACTACATCCCTGGGTAGGCTATTCCATGCATCCACCTTTTCTGCAAAGAAAAACTTCCTCACATCACCCCTTAGCCTGCCCCCCTCTAATCTCATATTGTGTTCCCTCCTCTTGTACATCTCCTAAACTGAAAGGTGTCACCCACCTTCACATTGAAAATGTCAATAAGCTACTTGAAGGTTTCTATCATATCTCCCCGTGCTCTTCTCGCTTTCAACGTATGCATGTTGAGATCCTTTAATCTCTCCTCACACATCTTTTGGTACAAGCCCTGCATCATTTTACTTGCTCTTCTCTGAACTGCCTCCATCCTGTCTATGTATGTGACAGGGTAGAATAGGACCCTGTCTCATTTGTTTAGAGAAAGCGTTTAAATGCAAGGGTCTGTTCTTTTCCTATCTATTTGCCTATCTGGTTGCGCAACCCAATTTTCCTATGAGATTTCGGATTTGTTCACCTCGACAATCTCGCAATTCTTTGCTGCTCACTGTCTCTCAGTTTTCTCTTGCTATACGTATTTTCTTCACTTGCATATCTGCTAATATAAAAAAAGTACAAATCATTGTGTGGAAATGTAACTGATAATGGGATCACGTTTGTTTGAAAAATACATAGTATTACTGTTCAAATATATATATTTATAATTTGAGATGATTGTAAACTCTAGAGGTTACTTGAGTGCAAATGTTGAGCCTTTTGCAAAAGTTGTAGGGGCCTCAAGAAGCACACTGTATTCTAGCAGCTCCTGAAACTTTCAAGGACAGGATGTTTGCTAAGGATGGGGGTTAAAAAGACTTATAAAAGAGCTAAGCTGCAACTCCAGGAAAGAGTTAGAAGAAAAAAGACATAGAGACTGATAGAAAAAAGCTAATTCATGTCTCCTCTGTACATAGTTATTCTGAACAAGTTTATTTATTATGTTACTGATACTGTAAATAAATATTTTTGGTGAATTCTACAACTGCTCCTGGTTTTCCTCTGCTTCTTGACTTGTGCCTTGACGTCAATGTCCCTATGGAGATGCGGCTTCCAAAACTGCACACTGTACTCCAGATGAAGCCTCACTAGTGTTTTGTACTATGGCATTACCACCTCCCTTCTTCTGCAAGTGATACCCCTTCCTATGTACCCCAGCATGCCACTGACCCTCCCCACCACATTAGCACACTTTTTGGCCACCTTTAGATCATCTGAAATGATTATTCCCAAATACCGTTCTTCCTTGGTGACCATGAAGAACTCACACACCCCGATCCTGTAACCCTCCGCTGGGTTTCTGCACCCCGGGTACATGACTTTGCACTTCTTCACATTGAATCTTAGTTGCAAAACCTTGGACCATTTCTCCAGTTTTTCTAGGTCCCTTCTCATTCTCTCCAACCCCACTGGAGTGTCTACCCTGTTGCAGAGCTTGGTGTCTTCTGCAAAGAGGCAAACCTTCCCTTCCAGTCCTTTAGCAATCTCACTAATGAAGACACTGAAAAGAACTGGCCCCAGGAATAATCCTTCGGGTAACCTACTGGTCACCCCTTTCCTTGGATTAAACCCTATTCACCACCACCCCTTGCTTTCTGCCCCTCAACCTATTCCTAACCCAGTTAACTATCTAGTGACCAACACCCTGGCTATCCAGCTTGTTTACTAGTCTTTTATGTGGAATGGTGTTGAAGGCTTTGCTGAAATAAAGGTAGGCGATGTCCACTGCCCTGTAAGCCATCTTCTTTGTCACCCAGTCCAAGAAATCTATCAGATTTGTTTGACATGAATTTCCTGCAGTGAATCCATACTGTCTCAGATCCTGTACTCTGTTGCATTCTAAGTGTTACACTATCCTTTCCTTTAGCAACACTTCCATAATCTTCCCCACTAGCGAGGTGAGGCTGAGTGATCTATAGTTACCAGCCTCCTCTCTGCTCCCATTTTGGTGAAGAGGGACCACATGTGCCCTTTTCCAATCCCCTGGAACCACTCCTGTATTGAGCAACTTGCTAAAGAGGTCTGCCTGTGGTGCTGCCAGCACTGCCTGTAGTTCCTTCAACATCCTAGGATGTATGCTATCTGGTCCCATTGCTTTTTCCACCCTCAGTTTTGTGAGTTCTTCTAGGACTCTCTCTTCTGTAAATGGGATTGTGTTCACCCCCCCCTTGGTTTTTGATGCCTAGCTGTGGTCCTGTTCCCTTCCCTTCTTCTGTGAACACTGAACAAAAGTATTTGTTCAGCACTGACGCTTTTTCTAGGTCCCTTTCCACACATTCCTCTCATTCTTCCTTGAGCCTTACAGTCCTACTCCTGGTCTTCCTTCTTTCACTAATGTACTTATAGAATGTCTTATCAATCAATCAATCAGATTTTATTGTTCAGCTATAAGCCTTTACAATATTCACTTAACTAGAACATAACATGTTGAGGAGGTGGAGCTTGCCATCAAGCATGGTGGCAGCATAATTTTCTAAGGAAACCACTGGGGGGTCATTTGCCATTGCATCCGGTAATTGCATCTGTATTGTCCCATTCAGTAGCCACAGCCGAATTGATTAACTCTTCAGCTACCAATCAAGCCCAAAAATGGAGGTAACAGACAATCTCACACTGAATTGCTTAAACTTTAAATATGTCCAAAACCATGAGGAACATTGGTTCTCCAGATGGGTTGCCTTAAATAATTGATTCCCACGACAAGGGGCTCTAAGTCTACTGTAATTGCAGCTGCGTCCACAGGTTGCACTAATCACACAATGCTGGCTACTGATCCTCAGCAAATGGCAGGCTATAATGTTATGATGGCCAAACTGGACAAAATCCAGATCGATACAACAGATTTAAAAAAAACTGTCCAGAAAACCAATTTAGACTTGAAAAGCAAGCTGCCTGGGTCTCCCTGTCAGAGCAAAAGCTTCAAGACACATGTAACCTCTAGGTGGTGCTATCCTAAGGGCTACTACCCCTACTTGTGCGCCTAGGCGCAGGTTGCAGGTCCTGAGCTCATTGAATGGGTGCCTCCACCTGGAGGAATGGTTCTGGGGTAGCGTAACTGCTGTTGGTATAGTCCTCTGTGATCCTATAACCCCCCACCAACTTCTCTAGTGGCCTAAACAGTATAGCAACAAAACATTCCCATGTACCATATGGAAATAATGACTTGCTCACACCTCTTGCACTTACCACCAGGGCTGCTCCTCCGCAGCTGCCCTGCAGACCCCCTGTAAAGTAAGACCTGTAATGCAACAGTTCAATGGCAGTACAATACCCCCAACAAAAAGGTACACACTAGCCAGGTTAAATGCAAAAAGAACAAAATCTGATTTACTTAGGGGAAGTGAACAGGGGTGGGGCATGAATCTAGTAGATATCTTTCAGATGTTAACTGGAGCACCTTTGCTGCAGGCACATCCAAGAGCAGGGTCATTTTTGATGCCCTACAGGAGGCATGCCTTAGACAGTTAATATTGTAACCCACTCAGGAGGGAGCAATCTTGGACCTGGTACTCTGAAATGGGGACAGAGAAAGAATCTCAGATTTAGAAGTGGGTAGCCATCTGGGAACAAGCGACCACCAAACAGTGTGGTTCATGATAAACACAGCCATACAATCAAGCCATACAAAAGCAAGAGTATTGGACTCTAGGAGGGCAGACTTTGGGAAAATGGGAGAGTGCCTCAGAAAAGTACTAGCAAACAGGCTAAAAAGGAGGGGGTGGAGGAACAATGGGGAGTAATCAAAACAGCCATCACAGAGGCAACAAGCCTTTGTGTAAAGCAAATCAACAAAACACAACAAAGGAAAAAACACTATGGTTCTCAAAAGAGGTGGCAGGGAAAGTTAAGGAGAAAAGGATAGCAGTCAGGAAATATAATGAAACACAGAAGGAGCAGGATGGAGAACTTTATCAGTTAAAACAGAAAGAGGCTGGGAAGGCAGTCAGAATAGCAAAGGCCCAAACTGAGGAAAGGATAGCCAACTCTGTTAAGAAGGGTGATAAGATCTTTTATAGGTACATTAGGGAGAGAAGAAAGACCAAAGGAGGGATACTGAGGCTTAATAAAGGGGAGGGAATGTGGGTAGAGGGTGACAGTGAAGAAGCAGGGATACTGAACGAATATTTCTGCTCAGTATTCACAAAGGAAGAGGAGGTGGAGGTACCTAAACCAGACAAGATAAACACTCTGAAGATGAGGGTCGATACCAGTCCATTTACAGAAGAAAGGGTTCTGAAAAACTAATAAAATTGAAGGTGTACAAAGCAATGGGGCCTGATGGGATTCACCGAAGAATTCTAAAAGCACTATGGGTAGAACTAGTGACACCGTTGACTACTCTCTTTAACAAATCATGGGAGAATGGGGTGGTACCTGAGGGGTGGAGGAGGGTGGATGTGATTCCTCTTCATAAAAGTGGGAGTAGGACAGAGGCAGGAAACTACAGACCAGCTAGTTTGACCTCAGTGGCAGGGAAAATGATGGAATCACTTCTGAAGGAATGAATTGTTGAGTACCTAGAGGCCAATGGGGGACAGGACCCAAGGCAGCATGGATTCACGATGGGAAGGTCATGTCAGATGAATCAAATAGATTTCTTTGACTGGGTGACCAAAGTAATAGACTAGGAAGGGGCTGTGGACATGGCCTACCTGGATTTTAGCAAGGCATTTGATACAGTCCCACACAAAAGACTAATATACAAGTTAGCCAGCCTTAGAGTGGGTCCCAACATGGTAGCCTGGATAAAAAAATTGGCTAGACAATAGGAAGCAATGGGTAGTAGTAAATGTAGTCCTCAGTGAAGAAAGGAGGGTTACTAGCGGGGTACCATAGGGTTCAGTACTGGGACCGGTCCTTTTTAATGTCTTTATAAGTGACATTGCAAAGGAACTGGAAGGAAAAGTATGTCTCTTTGCAGATGACACAAAGATCTGCAACAGGGTTGATACGCAATATGGAGTGGAAAGGATGAGATGGCAAGGTAGGAGGAATGGTCAAATGTATGGCAGCTCAGATTCAATGCATAGAAGTGCAAGGTAATGTACCTGGGAAAACGAAAACCTAGGAGAAGAGTACATAATGGGGGGGGTGAGATACTGACAATAGTAAAAATGGAAAGGGACCTGGGGGTAATTATATCAGATGACCTAAATGTGGGCAAGCAGTGTGAGAAGGCAGTAAGGAAGGCTGGGGGGATACTGGGATGTATAGGGAGAGGCATCAATAGTAGAAAACAGGAAGTTTTTATCCCTCTGTACAGACAATTTGTGAGACCCCATCTGGAGTACTGTGTGCAGTTCTGGAGACCCCATCTCCGCAAGGACATTGACAGAGTGGAGGCTGTCCAGAGGAGGGCAACCAACATTGTGTAGGGTCTGCACCAGAAGACATACGAAGAAAGACTAAAGGAGCTTAATATGTATACCCTTGAGGAAAGAAGGGAGAGAGGGGACATGATAGAAACTTTCAAGTGCCTCAAGGGAATCAACAAAGTCCAAGAGGGTAGCATCTTTCAGAAAAAGAGATGTGCAAGAACAAGGGGGCACAATTTGAAGATGGGGGGACGGCTCAGAGGTAATGTGAGGAAGTATTTTTCACAGAGAGGTTTGTAGATGCATGGAACAGCCTCCCTGAGGAGGTCGTGGAGTCAAGAACAGTGGGGAATTTAAGAATGCATGGGACAGACATAAGGCAGTCCTAGTGGGGGGGTAGGAGGAAGTAAGCTATTGGTTAACTAGGATCTGCAGCTTATCCATTAGGTAGGAAAATGGGCAGGCTAGGTGGGCCAAGCCTGTCCTTATCTGCCATCAAATTCTATGTTTCTATGTCTCTATAACTGACAGATTTGATTAATTCAGGCTGAACATGCATGCACAGTGAGTCCCTTGTATGCAGTTACACAACCCTGGGTATTCAGTTGTTAAGCAGGCTAACCTGAAGCAATGCCCGGGGTAAGCCGGCATTGCAGCTGTTGTTGGGGCCCTTAGGAAAGAAAACGATTACCATGCACAACAACCCAGAATTTGTAATCCAGAACCGGATTGCTCAATTCATTGTAATAAACCCAAACAAATAAATCAGATGTCACACAATGATTGCAGCTTTTTTGCAGGGAGCTACCCTGTTTGGTACTCATGCTATCCAGACCATGAGGCAGGAGTGACGAGATGAAGACTTCTGGCTGGTGTTCTGGTTTGCCAGGGGAAGCAGGGCTCACACGACACACCAAGGTGGTTGCTATCTGTTTGACGGTGTTGAGCAGGGAGCCAAATTCCTGAGCTGGTATTTCACTGGAAAATGTCTCTGCAATGGGAGCGGCAGTCAAGGCCAAGATGGCAGGGCCCAGACCAGAGCAGGCAATTCGGATTTACTCCGTGCGAGTGTTGGAGCAGCTTCCAGCTAGCATAACACACTTGAAGGTGAAGAACCAAATCGTGACCCACACAACACATTCAGCACACTTATAAGCAACACAACTCTTAGTCACAGTTCGGGTAAAGTCCAGTTGTAATTTAGCAGCAGTTCTGTGCAAACATCTCAATCCGTAGCTCACTTCTGTATCTAGAAGGACGATCGCTTCTAAAGCAAGTTTTCACTCTCAAATTCAGGCAATGATCTCCCTCTTTCTCTTCAGGCTTCAGATCTCAAACAAAGTAATTAGATTTAAGTCCCACTTTCACATTCACAGGATTTTTCACTGGAAGATGTGACAGGCAGGCCAGCGCAGCTTGCCCGCCGAATCTCCCGTGCTCCTACACAGGAGCAGCTGCTCGATGGCTCGAGCTATTCACTCTCTAAACTCCAGCCCACAACTAATTCTGTTGCAGGCAGTTCTGGGGATTTCCTCCAAGATCCAAAAGGTTTGGTTGACTGAGAGAACTGTCTGTCACAGCAAGGGCTCCCCCACCAGGTCCATTTAGGCACCAAACCTTAAAAACTACAATTCCTACTCATTTCAGTCCCACATGACCTCTGGGGACAGTCTCCATTTTAGGTCCCCTGTGGTTCAATTGGTCCAACACGGGAAGTCGAGAACCAAAATGGTAGCTCATATGCAAAATGTCCAAGTTGCAAAAGAAGGCAGGTTAAACAAACTTCTATACTATTATTAATAAGGCAGATAAACAATAAATGAACACAGTTCCTAATAGAGCACCCTCGGCATATATAGTGACTGCAGAATGGAGCAGAAATACCACTCGCCTGGCTGGTCACGACCCTAAACTACTTGGACCCAGTCCAGACTAATTTCTAACACAGCATAATGACTCTCTTAAAGAGATGGACACAGAGGCTTTCTATAGCACTCTCATGCAGACACATACAGCTACTGCTGACACAGGACACCATCCAGACAGTGGGCATTAGGCAGCCCAGGAAGCTATCTTAGTAAACCCCAATTTGTAGCGGGGTTACACACTTCCCTGCCTGGAAAAATTTGGCATCCGCGAAAAGTCTATTCTTACTATAACATTTCATATGAACACATTATATGAAAAGATACATGCATGTTTCATCTGGCATATCTCAGCAGTTCAGAATTCACATTTTTCACATTAAACAGAATCACAATTTCAGTAACGTTATCATATTGTATCTTAGCAATTCACTTTATTCCCATCTCTTTAACTTTATACCCCTTGTTATGCTGAATGGGCACCTTAACTTGGCTGGAGGCTTTGGCTTGGGTAGAGGCAGTGAACACAGTCTAGGCAAAGAATTAGGCATGACACAGACTCCTTTGTGCACAACATTCATGGACAAGTTAACAAGCTGTCCTGGAGTGTCATACGTGAGCTTTAAGATCGGTTTTATAGATCTTTATGAGCAACGCAGCAACACTGGCACTGGCACTTCTTGTCAGAGGTATTTCCGCAAAGTCAGAATCATCCAAAACACATCTTTCTGGCTCTTGAACGATGCTTTCATTAGCATGAAACAGTTCACTTAGCCGACTTAGCTCATTTGCACTTGCACAGTCACTTGTAGGTTCACTACTTGCTTCAGTGGGTCCAGGTTGACTGATTTCCATTGATTCTACCATACAAAGGGATCCAACCTCTTCGAGATCCACACCGCGAGCATCACTTCCTGGAGCTTCAGGCTCCATGGATGAATTGGGATCTGTTAAATCAGCTGGAGATTCAGAGTCATCACCATATGTAACCCCTAGGTGGCACTATCCCAAGGGCTACTACCCCTGCCTGCTTGGCTAGTAGCAGGTTAAGGGGCCTGAGTTCTGAAACTGGTGCCTCAACCTGGAGGTCAGGGTTGGTAGTGGTCAAGCTAACCTGGGCACAGCCCTCCAGGACACTGTAACCCCCCTCTTTCTTTACTAGTGGCCAGAACAATACACAATAATCACGTTCACAATACCCCTGATACACCACATAAGTACCCACACTGTTTGCACTTACAACCAGGGCTTTCCTCTGGCTCGGCCCTGGGGACCCCCTGTAAAACAAGGTTATGCACAGCAAATAACAGCAGTACAGTACTCTTGCACAAACTATAACCACAGTCAGGGTAAATGCAAAAAAGAGATCTGATTTATTTAAGGGACTTGAACAAGGGAGGGGTGTAATCAGGTTAATTTGCTTAAAGGTTCTATCAATAAAACAGTTATGCATGCACTTCAGGGTCCACAAGCAGTCACACACTCTGGGTACCCAGATGGAGAATGTTGGGCTAGCCAGGAATGTTGCAGCTGGTTGGGGCCCTGTGATGGAAGAAAACAACATGCACAACACACACTATTTGTAATCCGGAGCCGGAGGGCTCAGTTCGTGAAAAGAAAACAACAAGACAATCAGATGACACACTTTTAGATTAGGCTGTTGTTGCAGAGAGCTATCCTGATGATTACTCATGATACCCAAGACTGGACACAGGCTGGATGAAAATCAAGACAGCAGGTGGTTAATCTGGAGTGCCCAGAGAAGCAGGGCCCACACAATTCGCCGAGGCATCGTTCCTGTTCAAGCGCGGAGCAGGGGGGTGATCCCCAGGCAGGTCTCTCATCGGTGGCTTTCTCTGTACAGTGGGGTAGTCTGGCAGGGCCAGAGTGGCATGGCCCAGGCCGAATGGAGATGAATGCGGATTCAGTCCGATTAGGCTGGATAAAGCTTTCAGCAAGCAGAACACAGTTCACACAGTGGGGAACCAAATTACGTCCCACTTTCAGTACACAGCACATTTACATGTAAAGGATTCTACGGTATTAGCAAGCAGAACACAGTTCACACAGTGGGGAACCAAATCATGACCCACTTTCAATACACAGCACATTTACATGTAAGGAAATTCTACTGTACCAGGCAAACCGCTCACCGGTCATGATCGTAAAGTCTCTGCACAAACCGGGGATTCAAAAGCATCTGGAAAACCTGACAGGCTGACCGCATTCAGAAAAATCTTTGGTCTTCTTCAGGCATGAGTCTGGTAAAAAATCAGTGGATTACTTCGTTCTCACAAACTTGAATTTTGTCCTAAATAATTCTCTTCTCTCCCTCTCAGGGGTAGCAGGCAGACATGCAGGCCACAACTCAAGCCTTTGCACAGTTCTCCCACGTGAAACTACTCAGACGGCTCCTTGACTGTCTCAAGCTGTTGCTTCTTTAGCTCCCAACTGAGATCTGACTCAACTGCCAACAAGCCTGGGATTTTCCCTAGAATCCAAAAGGTTTGGTTAACTGATCTGTCAGTCACAACAAAGGCTCTCCCTTCAGGTGCAAAAAGGTGCCAAAGGCCCAAAACTACAATTCCCTACAGATTTTGACTCTAGACAGCTCCTGTAGTCCGACTTTATTTTAGGTCACTCCGGAACTGATTGGTCCAATTCGCAGTCCAGGATCAAGATAGTGGAGATAAACAAAAGAGTCCTTGCTGCAAAGAAGGCAGGTTAGACAAACTACATTATCATTATTACTCTAAATGATTTTCAGCAAATAGTTACATCTTTCAAAAGAACTCCCTCTCAGATTACTTATGACTGCAATCCAGGGAGCTCTTAAAGAGACAGTGCACAGAGGCTATACAGGCACTCTCTGGCAATCACATTTAAACTGCTAAAATGCAGGATGCCAGCCTGGCAGTGAGCATTTAGGCAAGCTCAAGGAAGACTTTTCGGGAACCCCATTTGTAGGTGGGTTACACATAGTTAATGGAAGGAATTCCTTGGAATGCTCTCTCAAGTTCAAAAGATGGTAGAAAGCAGGACAGAATACACTTTCTTCATCACTTTCAGCATTTTCAATATCTGCAATGTTTGCAGGATTGGAGACATTAGCAGCAACAGGCTGGGAAGCAGAAGCTTGCTGATTTGGTTGGTTAGCCTTGGTAGCAGATCTAGTTACAGGGCACCGAGGGGCTTCAGTCTGTTGAACATTATTGATTACTGTTTGGCTGATAGGTAACAGATGGTTTCTGTGAATGGTTTTAACAGCACGAGGGTCTCCGTCTGCACGTACTTTATACACTAGCAGATCATGCAGACTACTTATGTATGGAATGTGACTCCAATGGTCTGCTATTTTGTGTTTACCTGGAAGTCCAAAGTTTATCATTAGTACCCTGTTACCTGGTTGGAGCTCTTGGACCTTAACATGTTTGTCATGGCGAGTTTTGTTAGTCAGGTTTCTCTTTGCTGCCATAGTGTTTGCAAGCTGATAGAATTGGTCTAGTTGAGCTGTCCTGAGTAGCCATTGGGATCTGATAGTATCTGCTATGGAGGTCGAGAACGGAAAGCCATTTACTCCCATTTAGACAGTCAAGGGCATCCTGTATACTAATATACTAACATACTAGACGCCAGCAGAGTAGGTCTATTGGTTTATCAAGTCTGCTCATGCTTCAGCACCCTAATAGGGTACTGTAGCCCTCTATCTCTCTCCTTTCACTGTTACTCCATCCCCCAGTCTTGCCCTCCCCCGGGCAAACCAACCTCTGCTTCACCCCTTGCTGTGCTCAAGTAACTTATCGTCCTCAATGCATCCGGGATCAAGTGCGTTGACACTGACTATGATCCTCCTCCTACTTCCCACACCAGCCCCACCTCACTTAGAACTGTCACCCTCTATGCATAGTACTCCCCTCTTATCTACAACACCTCTACCAGACCCCTCACCTATGATCGACCACCTCCCCCCTCGGTACCCCCCCAGACTTCCACCCCTGCTACCTCTTACTTCCCACTCATACCTCGGTCTCTTCTCCTCAATGCCTTTCCCACCCTTCATACTCTACCAACCCCTTGCACACCAGCACCCGGCCCCGTGTCCAGTCGCAAGGAGAGATGCCACAATCACTACCACGCTTTGGTGTGCCTAATCACCCTCCTGTTGCTTCTATTAGGTAACATTCATCCAAACCCTGGCCTCGTGCCCAACTTTATGAATAAGCCTGCCCAGGCTCAATGACTCTGTATAGCTTCTATGAATATTTGCAGCCTCCTTAAAAGGCTGCTGCATTCTAATGCTCGGTTACTCAGCACCAACCGGACATTGCCGCACTCGTTGAAACCTGGTTATCCAAATCCACCCCTGACTCCTTTGGCTGTCTACATGCATGACTCCCTCCTTGGACATGCACTTCCACCACCCAAGCTTGATAACGGGGCGCAAGCCCTCATGCTAAAAATCTCCCGCAACCCTGGTAAGGGCCCACTCTTTCTCACCAATGCCTATATTACCCCCAGAAAGCAAGACCTTGCCATTCAGGTGCTGGCTGACTACCTCTCAGGCCTACTGCTCAAAATGGCCCAGATAATTGTTGGTGACCAGAATATCAACTGGCTCTCTGCCACGGCCTCCTGAATCAGAGATATCTTTGCCGCCCTTGACATGTCTCAGCTTTTCACCACCCCAGCTAGATTCAACCCCTCTACTGGCTTCAGCACCCTCCTGGATATCACCATTACCAACTGCCCCCAGAGGGTGCTTGATATCAGTGTACTTCCCAACTCACTTAGTGATAAAGCTACCAACCATCCCGTTTTTTCCGAGACAGTCCCGTTTTTAGGCTGCATGTCTCGGTGTCCCCACAGTTTAGTTAAAAATACAGAAATGTTCCTTTTTTTAAATTTGTCCCAGTTTTGTCCTGGGGTCGGACAACTTATTTGGCCATGTTGTTGTTGTGCTGCCACTGCTGAAAAGTGTGCTGCTCGGCTTGGCACTGCTAGCTACGTGCTGCTGACAGCTGACTGGAACAACCTGGACCTTTAAATGCTGAAAAATGCCCAATGAAATGCCTGCGCGAGTTCTCTCCTCTAGGCTAGTCAAGACTCCACCCTTGTGTCTGGTAGGTCAGTCTGACTGGGGGATGAACGGAGACATGGAGTGTGTGACTGTCAGCCAGTCAGCAGCAGGGGAGGCAATAGTGGGAGGAGCAGAGACACTGCAGCAGTCACTGAATGGACTGCTTGAGCACAGGGGTGGGTTCTAATCAAAGTTCACCCCCAGACCCTCGGCCCTTCCTAACTTCCGACCTCCGACCTCTGACCTGTCCTCCTGCTGCCTGCAGCCTGTGTTTGGCATGCTAATGCTGCTCTCTCGGCTCACAGTGCACTCACCCGTCGAACTTTCGTCTTCGACCACCACCGATCACCGAGTGATAGGCCGATAGTGATAATAGTAGTTAGTTGCAGACAGTCTGGGGTGTCTGTCCTCTTTTGGAGCGACGGCCGGCAGGTCGAGTGACAGATGGCGGGGCAGGGGTCTCTGCTGCTGCTGCATCGATCTCATCTCTGTCTGTCTCTATCTGCATCTATGAGGTCTACTGGGCAACTTGGGCAGGCCTGTGCATTTGTGACAGCAGGGTCAGGAACAGAAGAGCTGGAGGAGGGGGAGGCCACCGCCAGACTAGAGATCTCAGATGCAGGGACAACAGCAAATCAGCTGCATCTGCAGCTATACTGTGCTGCTGCTACAGCCACCTGGATCATCACACAGGTGGGTCACAGGCTGGGTCGGGTCATCAGTCTCAGGGTCAGGAGGGTCCAGGTGGGTCGGGGGTGCCCAGGTGTGGGAACACTAGTCAAGCTGGAGTCTAGAGAGGAGTGGAGGATGGAGAAGGCAAGAGACAGACTGGAGATGGCATGGGACATCACACAGCAGTTGCATCTGAATCCGAGTCTAGTCAAGCGGAGATTGGAGTCGGACTCGGTGGTCTACCATCTTCTCGAGGTGAGTGACTAAGAAGTCAAAGATTTAGTTAATTTTATTAACTTCACAAAAGTCTGACTGATTGTTGTTTCTGATGCAGACAGTAGTGCAGACTCTGTAATTTATTTTATCACAGTGCTTGCGCTAGTGCGACTTGTGAGTGAGAAGGGTCGGGGGGGTCACTCGATTCATCCGGCATCTCATCCCATCCGTGATCCGACCATCCAACAATGCAATACAGTCATCCGTTGTTGTGATGCTGTGCTTGTTTTTTTTGTTTGTGTTGGGGTTTGGTTGGTAGGTTGCTGGGCTGGAAGGTCCAGGAAAAGTCTTTGAAGTCTGTGGAAGCCTGGCTGGGTTGGACGGAACTGTGGAATTGTAATTTATTTTTGTGGCACTGACTGTCTCCTCCTCCCGCCCTTGATCTGACGTCCTGACCCCTGCTGACTGAGCTCAGCAACTTTCTGCTGCCTGCTGCAGCTGTTCTCCCTCATTCTAGCTCACATGGTGGATGGTGAAGCAGTCTTCTCTGGCCTGCTGCTTGTTTGCTTAGCTTGCCTGGCCTTGGCTTGCTGCTGGCAAGGTGAAAGCTCAGGTCAGTCAGTGACAGTGTGATTGTAGCGAGGTAACTTACTTGGGGCCTTTTTAGAAGTCAAGTGCAGTGGAAAGCAAGGTTCTCAAGAACAGTTGTGTACAGTGTACAGGACAAATAGGGATTTGTCTGCAGCCCAAGATCAGAGTAGTCTGGACTCTGGAGAGGAGGAGAGAGGTCAGAACTGGAAGACTTGCATTGTCAATTGTTGTATGGAAAAGAATTTCAGAGAGAATAAGGGGAGTCTAAGGCACTGGCTAGAAAGATTCTTCCAATCTGACTAGAGAGAAAGTAGAAAAGTGAGACACCAGCCTCTGCAGCCCGATGTGTAAGACAGAGAGAGTCTAGAGAGAAAGAAGAAGAGACCATTGTTAAGAGAGAGTGTAAGTCAGATCTGACTAGAAACAAGAAAGAAAGAAAATAAAATGGGGAAAAGGAAGACTACTTTCAATGAAGACTTGCAAATAAAATACCCATTTCTTCAGAAAATGTCGAAGACAGATGTATTCTGCAAGCAGTGCAGCTCACAGTTTTCCATCAGTTATGGGGGGGAAAATGGACATAACCTGTCACCTTAAAACATCTAAGCATCAAAAGGCTGTGGTAGCACACAGTTCCAGCTTTTCATTAACCAGGTTTTTTAAAACTGACCATGCCAGTGACAGTGACCTTGTCCTAGCAGCAAAGGAGGGCATTTGGGCCTACCATCGTGTTGTGCATTCACAAAGCTTCAAATCGATGAATTGCACCACAAAGTTGGTGAAGAGGATGTTTGAACCTAAGTTTAGTTCCGCCCGTACTAAAACCGAAACAATTGTGACTGGTGTACTGGCTCCTTTTTCTGAGGAAGAAATCAGAGCTGAGTTGATGGATGCAACATTCCTGAGTGCTGCCATGGACACATCTAACCACAAACACATCAAGATGGTTCCAGCATGGTGCGATACTTCAGTTCTGTCAGTGGCATTCAAACCAAGTTACTGGAGTTCAAAGATCTGCCAGAGGAAACAGCAGGAACACTGGTGGATTTCCTCATAACAGCACTAAGAAAGGAAAATATTGAGAAGAAGTGCATAGCCTTCTGTGCGGATAACACCAACACAAACTTTGGAGGGGCCACTCGAGGTGGAAAAGGCAATGTTTGGTACAAGACAAAAGCAATTACAGGACGAGAGAGTCATGGCATTGGTTGCACTGCTCATATAGTGCACAATGCCATGCAAACTGCTGCTGACATGATGCCCATTGACGTGGAATGCAAGGTGGTGAAAATTTGCAAGTATTTTTACATATACACTGTCTGAGAGCAAGAATTAAAGGAGTTTTGTAGCTTCGTAGAAGTTTGCTATAAGGATGTCCTGGGACATAGCAACAGTCGTTGGTTATCATTGCTTCTGGCTGTTGAACGCATCCTGCAAATTTATGAGGGGTTGAAGTCCTACTTCATGTCACAAGAAAAGTGCCCAACAACCCTGCAGAAGTTCTTTGAGAAGCCAGTTTCTGAACTTTGGCTGTGGTTTCTGCATGGTCAGCTGACACTGTTCAATTCAGTTACCAAGAGATTGGAATAACAAAACTACACAGCCATCGAGGCTGCTGAAGAATTGCTAACTCTCAAAAAGAAACTGCAAGAACGAAGACAAGAGCACTTCATTGGGTTAAAGGCGAAGGGAATGTTGAGGAAGTTATCTGACGAAGGTGTCGTGAACACCACAGAATTCCTCAACAATGTGGATGTTTTTTATGACACCTGTGTGAGGTATTTGGAGAAATGGGACTCACTGAAGCAGTACAGAATTTTCTCCTGGGTCCTCTTGAAGCACACTCCAGACTGGGCATCTGTGGAGGACTGCATCCCCCTTGTCACTTCACAAACAAAACTGCCTCTTGATGATGGTGCTTTATTTGATGAAGTGTCATGTGTGAAGTCCTACGCTAATACCACTAAAGTCTTTGAGTGGAACAGAAGCAACACTGAGCCATCGTCGAGATGGTTGGAGATCTTCGAGCACTTCAGAATAAAAGAAATCGCATATAAAAACATTTTACCTGAAACTGAGTTTGCATTATGTCTACCTGGAGCCAACGCTCCTGTAGAGAGGGTGTTCTCTCTTGCCAATGTAACCCCCACCCTCCTGCCTTTTTGCAAATGACAGGTGGTATGCTGTTTGAATCTGACAGCAGTACCAGGTGGGGACTGGGTTCGGGGAGGAATAGGTTACTCGGCACAAGGGCTAGGTTTGGCTACTCTGCACAGGGGCACCCAAGTAATTCCGAACACAGGAAGCAATAACTGTAATGTCCAATACCAGGAATGGGATTCTAAAGTGTGGCTTTATTCACATCCAAGCAGAACAAACAAAGCATAGATGGACCACCACGGGGCTACACTTCTGGTAATGCAGATTAAAAAGAACTCAGGCTCTGAACCCACTGGGCACACAGCCCGGACTTGCACGCTGCTTTGGGTACACAGCCTGAACTTATACACTGTTTGGGATTCCCAGGCTTGGCTTCCTTGCTGGCCAGTCAGACACCTTCCATTTGTCATGGAAACATTTTCTGGTGGCTCCCTAAACCACCTAAGAGCACCTCAGCTCTATAAGGGAAACTTCCTTTTAATCCCACGTCTGGGTACTTTCCTCAGACACTGGCCAAGTACCTGAGAGAAAGTAAAGTTGCCACAGAGCAAATCTGTAGAGGTGAATTTGGTTACTACTGATGGGGGGTCTCCCACCTCTTGCTTCCAAAATTCATACCAGGCCATTTCTCTGGACATTAAACATCTCTTTCTGCAAAGTTTGGCAATGTAGATTAAGGTTAAATGTATGTCACATTTCCTCTACTTGTCTTGCTTTCCCATTGTGCTGGACTTGAACATAATTTTACTTGGCTTAGCCCATTGCTGTAGGCCTCCCACTGATTTAGCAGTCCAATCCCCACTTTATTTTACTCTTTGTGCTGGACTTGAACATAATTTTACTTGGCTTAGCCCATTGCTGTAGGCCTCCCACTGATTTAGCAGTCCAATCCCCACTTTACTTTACTCTTTGTGCTGGACTTGAACATACTTGAATTAACCGGCAATGTCTATTACACTAGACCTATTAAGTAGTCCAATCCCCACATTCAACAGTTGAGGTGAAAACAGGCCCTCTGTCAGAGCGAACTCACCCTTTGGTTGCAGGTGCCCCATAGGCGATTCCTCACAGGAATTTCTATCCCACAGCTTCTGGTGCCGCAGCACAACTTGAGATTAGGCAGCTTCTTCCTTAGCCAGAACCAGGAGGGTTGCCCCTGGAAGACAGGCAAACCCTTCAACCCTCATCCCCTCAGGGATGGGGCACATGGACCAGTAACAGCGGTCTCCACCACTTCACAAACAGCTTACTGTGTTCCTCATTTGGTGGAAACACACACCTCCCCTTATAGTAACTCTATGACAGAGCTTTAGGCTCTGAGAGCCTGTCCACAGACTGCTGTGCTGCTCCTCTCTTCAAGACTACACACAGACTCTGTTCAAAAATCCCCAACATTCTATCCTAACTTCCAACTGCAGATTCCAGTGTGGCTCATGCAGCTGCGAGAGTTCTATGGTGATGTCATCCCTCAGTTTCAGCTGAAACTGAGAACAGAGTGAGACAGAGTGAAATCCATTTAACTGGAGTTTCACAAGCTGCCTTCCCTGCCTACCGCTAGGTCTTACTGGGATTCTAGTAACCCCGGGTAACAGTGGGGTTACACTCGCCCTGCACCAGGAAAATGACTGTCTGCAGTCATTATTTACCCGGCTTAGACCATCTTACCCTATGTGCTACCGGTGGAGGGGGGTGATCAGGCCACCTCCTACCATCTGCTAGCATAGGCAGACAACACTAAGGGCCTAGAGGCCTTTGGCTGACATATCAGCCTCTACTCTACCCACTAACTATGGGTGCCTAGTGGCTCTGGTAGAACTGTCCAGAGCATAGCCCTAATAGATCTAGGGTTGCCACCTCTGAATAAGGCAAAAACCGGACCTTAAGCTCCGCCCCTATTTCGGCCCTAAACCACACCCCCTTTTTGGGCCCACCCCTTTAAAAACTCATGATCAACTGAAACCAGGCCAGGTCCACCATACTAAATTTACTGATCAGTTCGGTGGACATTAAGGAAGAGGAGCTGCACCACAACACCACTTTTTATGAATTAATAATATAGTTTATTGCACTTAATGCAGTTTGAAAGTTAGACAATTAAAGATTTAAAGTAAACACAGTTTCACATGGGACACACATGCACTATCAAACAATGAGTGCACATATATGATTTTTATTTTTAAACTGGCAGAACGCAGAATTGAATTGGCAGTTGTTTGACACCTATTGTCTCATCAGTTCACTGGCACTGTACTTTAAATTTGTATTTTGTATTTGATTTTGCTGCATCTAACAACTTTATATTGTTTTTTATAAAGGCATGGAACTGTGAGCAGCTATGCTGAAAGTTCAGTTTAACTTGCAGTTCAGCCTTTACTAAACTGACAGACATACGGTTCCTCTCATCTGTCCAGCAGTTCCCCATGATATAAAAAACTCTTTCTACAAAGCTGTTGCTGACAGGTATTGACAACACAAACTGTACAAGCTGTAGAAGAGTTTTACATTCTGGTGCCTTGGCAAAAAATGTTACCCATTTCTCTGCCACAGACCCTGTCATACCACTCAGTACTGGCAGTGCATTACTCAGCAGACAGTATTCTGAATAAAGTTCATCCATGTCCAACATGTTCATGAGCTGCAGAATTTCTGCACAGTGGAGCAGTTCATTTCATGCCATTTCTGGCTTGCTAAGTACCATGATTTGTATCCCCTGAAGAGGACTTGTTTCAAATTTGAACCATTTGTTTAAATACATAATGGCTCGACTGTAAAATCCACAGAAGTCTTTTAAAATTCTGTCTCTGATGTTTCCAGGAAATGTCTGCAGTGCTGCATTCACTTTGTAGCCAACAAAGTTGTCCTCCAGTCTTTTCTCCAGTTCCTGTTTTAGGTTATGCATTATGCCATACACTCTGTACTTGTCACAGTTTTGCTCTCCAACTTTGCTATTGATTTGTGAAATGGCCATTGTATACTGCATAAAATGGATATAGCACTCTCCTCAGTAAGTTCATCGCTGCTGCTATACCCATCTTCATTTTCTGCATGAACCTCCAAATGGCAGGATGGCATTCATCTGAACCCTGGCTGATGAAGTACGATTTAACTGCAGGCCAGCACTGGAGGAGCCTGTTTATTGCTGGCAGGAGGGAAAGCCAGCGAGTGACCACATGGCGTAGCAGATCCTTCCATTCCAACTCAACAAAGGCAAACACATCTTTTAGCTCATTTATATTCTTAGCAGAGCTGGAAAACTCATTATATACTTTTATTACCAAGTTTTCCACATCATACCTAGCCAGAGCCTTACTGGCATTCCTGGCACAGTTATGGATGACATGGCACAGGCAGTTGGCAGACACAAGGTGGGCAACTTTTGATCTTACGTTTTGAAAAACTGAATGATGTTTCCCATAATTTACAGAGGCAATGTACGCAGCATAGCTTGATAAGTGTGCAAGCTTTAAACCTCTGATGGTCAGGGATTCAATAATTTTTGCTGTGACATACATAGATACATAGATACATAGACAGTGTCGGCAGATAAGGGCCTATGGCCCACCCAGTCTGCCCATTTAAGTTTGTAAGTTCAGTTTATGTTTTCCAGGAAGTCTGTTGCCCCTTACCCCTGACCTCCAGAATTCCTTTATGTCTATCCCACGATTCTTAAATCCTGTGATTGTTTCAGCCTCCACCACTTCCTCTGGCAGGGTGTTCCACTTGTCCACACTACCTGCTCTGTGAAGAAATTCTTCCTCACGCTTCCTCTGAATCGTCCCTCCTCCAACTTCATCCCATGCCCTCTAGTCCTGGAACATCTTTTCGCTTAAAAATAGTGTTTTCCTGCACCCTGTTCCTCCCTGTAAGATACTTGTATGTCTCTATCATATCCCTCTCTCCTCCTCTCCTCCAGGGAGTACATGTTCAGTGCCTTCAACCTGTCCTCATAGGACTTGTGATGCAATCCATGCACCATCTTTGTTGCCTTCCTCTGAACCTTCTCTACCTGTCTATGTCCTTGTGTGGTATGGTCTCCAGAACTGTACACTGTACTCAGGTGGGGCCTCACTAGTGTCTTGTATAGTGGAATTATGACCTCCTTTCCTGCTGGTGATGCCCCTGCCTATGCATCCCAGCATCCTATTTGCTTTACCTGCTGCCTTGTCACACTGTTTCCCTGCCTTGAGGTCATCAGAGATGATAACTCCAAGATCCCTTTCCTGCTTGGTGCATGCTATATCCTCACCCCCCAACTGATATATTGTGCCAGGGTTTTTGTGCCCCATATGCATTATCTTGCACTTCCTTGCATTGAATTTCAACTGCCAAACCCCTGACAGCATCTGCAGTTTCATTGTGATCTTCATAAAAGTCCAACAGTTTCTGATGGATCCCCTTTTTGGGATCAAAGTACTGCACAGCAACTGGAAACATTTTTTTATTGCCTTTATTAAAAGCATCTGATGCAACAGAGTAAAATGAATTGCCCATTTCTTGTAACAGCAGCTCCTCCCTAAAAGGTGCCAGGACATTGGTGACAATGCTCTCAGCCTTTGTTTGTCCACATCTCATTTTGGATGCAATACTTGAGTCTGTGTAGATCTGCTGGGCTATCTTCATTCCACAGTCTATGGACAGGTAGGAGTGGTGATGCTGGACTCCATGGTATAGTTCTGTAAGTTTGGCTGCCATCACCTTATTGCTTTCAGAACTATTTTCTGCAACAAAAATTTCTTCATGATATGATTTTCTTTTTGCAGGTGTGTTAGCTGTTGGTGTTTTTCACTTTTTCATGATTCTTACTGCAGCCTCAGCATCCCACTTCACTGTAAAAGCAGAGCCACAGACAATGCATTTGGCAGAGTGTTCCATTCCTGGTCCTGCAGATCTGATCCAGGAATACTTGCTTTCCCAAGCCTTGTTGTAGCAGCAAAATATTTTGGCCTTCTTAGCAGGAGCCGGAGGAGGACTGCTACTCCTTTCTTCATCACGAATGGGTTGGAATCTTTTTTCACCAAGACTCATGTTTCTGTTAAGCAGAGGAGAGAGGGTTGAGGCCACGGTAAGAGTCAAAAAGAGCTACAAAACAGTGTGCGATGGCCACTGACGGAAGTTCCAGGACAGCAGGATGTCACAGGCTCAGTCCGTTGGCAACACTGCACAATATGAACATTTTACTGTAATATTTCAGAGATTGCAGCGAGACATGTAGTTTGTGGAGCTATCAGACTGACTGAAAATAGTGTCCAGTCCTCCTTGACTTGGCAGTATCAATAATAACACAGAGCAAATACAAGTTGCCACCACAGCATCTCAGAACAGGAAGAAGAATCAGCATTTATGTAGCACTTTTCATATACACAGTGTACCCGAAAGTGCTTTTTACAAGCAATGCTAGACTGGTAGTGTGAAGTGACTGAATGTGTAGTGGCAGCCATATCACACATCATCACCCACACACAGCCTGCCCTGGATAATAATTGCATGAACCGGTTTTGTGGGAAGGGGAATGTTGTTGTTGGTCAGGACACCTGGAATATCCCCTACTCTTTGTGAAGAATGCCTTAGGTTCTTTTACTTCCACCTGTACACCCACCAGTCCAGAACAGCACCAAGATGAGTAGAAAGGATCTTGGTAAGGTTTAACGTCTCATCCGAAGGACAGCACTTCCCAACAGTACCGCACTGCACCCCCCAATACAGTACACCATACTAATTGGTGAGCCAGCCTTACAGCAAGCGTCCCTGTTAAATTAGGTACTTTTAAAGCTATAAAATGCTGTAATTAAGAAACATAATTTAATTTCTGTTTGCCATTTTTATTACTAAAGTTCTTTTTGGTTGAACTTGAAAACTGCATTCTGTAGTTTCAAGTCCAGTCAAAAAGAACTTCAGTAACAAAAGTGGCAAATAGAAATTTTGTTTCTGCATTTCATGATGACAGAATTTTATAACTGTTAAAAAACACAATATAAATAATATAACACACTATTGGTGAGCCAGCTGGCCCAGTTCAATTTGGTTCCTAAAGCAAGCATTCCTGTGAAAACTAAGTACTGTCATTTTTCAAGCCTGTCCACAGTTCACTCCAGCCAAAAAGAACTGCAGTACTTAGTTGTTAATGATATATAAATTTAAAGTGTATAGTTCTGAGCATACACTATAGTGATGGGATTCAGAATTGAATTCTAATCAGATACTGTAGCCCCCCCCCCAACCCCAAGTAAAAAAAAAAAACATGATTGAACAGAAATGGAATGGCAGCAGGCAGGACAAGATTCAAGAAACAGCCAATCTGTGAGTGAGCCCTGGAAATTCACTAATTATTAATTTAATCCACTTTAAAAAAGGGTAAGCCTACCTACAAGTTGATCCTAGGGAGATCAGTTTCAGGTAGCAGCAGCAGATATCACAGATTCGCAATTTCGCAGTGGTGCCGGTGGTCGGTCGTCGTTGAGGAATCGGATTGATGCTTCAGTCAGTCATTCAGCCAGCCAGCAGAGCAGGTTGTCCGAGGACGAGTCCCCGACAGATGGGAGATTGATAATCTAAAAGGTGGCAAAAGCTAGGGTATTTATAGCCAGGAGTAGGGGTGCCCTGCTTTTCTTTTTAAATTCCCACTGCATATTCATATTTTCCAGGGCCAGAGATGATTGGTCCCTTTTTAAGGTCCAATAAAAATCAATGAATTTCAGTGGGTGCGGTTACTGCAACTCGGACAGCAACCCGATTGGTAGAGAATTAGCTAGTCAGTAGTGGAAGCCACTGATTGGTAGGGCTTTCAATGCCGACTGCTACTGTGAAAAATAGACCGAACTCCTGGAAGTCTAGTTGGGCAGGACTCAGAGAGAGAAAGCGGCTGGGTCGCAGCAGGACCAGGTGTGTTGGGGGGGGGATTAAGAGACTGAGTGCGTGAGTGACTAGTGTAGTGTAGGATTCTCAGCACACAGCCAGCCAGCGTACACACTGTGCAGCATCAGCATCACTATTTCCTTGAACTAATAAAAATGAACATCATCATCACAATTCTTCTAATCTCTCTACATCAGCGATTCAGCAAGCAACTTACTCATCAGACCGTATCCGTAAGGTAAAAATAATTATTTTTAACGAATTAATGCTTTCTTTGCTGTGCGCTACTACCGTCCATAACCCTAACCTACTAACCGTCCATGCCCCTGGTTGGCTGCCGCCTGGTGCCTGCCTAATAATAAATAATCTGGCTGCTCAGAATAAAGATTCTAAAGAAAAATTTGTCTTTACTCTTTTCCTTCTACTCACAGTCTGTCTCACTCACTCAGCCTCTCTACTAGCCCTCTCACAGTGGACAAGAACAAAGTCGGACCGGACTGGACAGTCAGGTGGGCAGGTGCCGTGGCGCTGCACAGTGAGCAGCGAAAGACCCAGGACTCAGGAGGATTCATTAAATTAAATACATTTATTTTGCTTAATGGCTTTTGCAACTTATCCAAGACACACACTTCAGTACACTGAGTCTGTATTCCAAAAGATTGTTCAGCTTTTAAGAATTTAGCCCTATCGTACTTCATAGCGGTATTTCCTCTTTTCAAGAGTTGAATGTTTTTTTTATTTGGTGACGGTCTGGGTTTTGTAATGATGAAGTAAATCTGTGTAAAGATGTGTTGTTAAAATCTTAAATAATTTATTACTGTAGCAGTAGCAATCTCTTTTTATCTGTGTACCCAAGGGTGTAATAGTATCTATTCTGGGCACTCACGATATAAAGTTCAGAAGCCCATGAAGCCCTCAAAAACAATATACTCCTCCTGGTAATCAAAAAGACCATTTCCAAAAAACATATTTTTCCCATTTTGTTAATCAGGAATGTTCCTTCCAGTTTCTGAGAAGTCTGCAGAAAGCTGCTTTACCACGGCCAAGGTAGGTAGCCAGTCCATGCCGCCATTTGTCAGATCAACTACCTTAGTCCACATGCAGTCCATTAAAGTAGCATCCTGATGTTCTGTGATCACTGGGCATAAAGAACCACCTCAGTTCCTCTCCCTCGGAGATCCTCATCTTCCGGAATTGTAAAACCTTTGGGGCCATTGGAGAATATTACCGCTAACCGGGCTGGATACAGGGTTTTTGACATTTTAGCTAAGCTGCTGCAAATTGGCAATTTCAGTGTCTGCAGAATCGGTGCATATGGGCATATGCTGTCTCATTTTGACTGCCACCACTGGTAATTGTTGTCAAAAAAGAGCCTGGTGTTTTGAAACTTTACTTGTCCCATTCTTCACACACATAGAGAATATTTTGTTGTCTGGTAGCTGAGGAATTTTATTACAATTAGTGTGGTCGGTCTTCAGTTCTTTGGGGCTTTACCAATTACCACGAGTGCATGATGCACCCTCTCAGTATCCAGCGAGTACGTACTACGCCGTATCAAGCTGTAAGACATCTCAGGCAAAAGCTCCCCCCTCCCATTTCTTTGCCCTGTACAGGTAAGCCCCAAATTCTAAGATTGTTCTCCTCAATCTATATTCAAGATTGTCACATTTGTCTTTTAAGGGCCGTCTGACATTCGTGGGGGGGGGGGCGCATGCATCAGCACCTGCTCTGAATGATTTGGATAGTGCGATGTGCGATGCGATGCATCAGTCATTGACAGGTTAGGGTAAGGATTGGCATTGGCGAGGGTTGGGGTTGCAGTCAGACTCAGACCGGACAGTCAGACGGGCAGGTGCCGTGGTGCTGTGCAGTGCAGAGCAGCCAGCATTAGACCCAGCCAGGAGGATTAAATTAAATACATTTTGCAGTGGTAGCAGGTTTGAGTTCTGTTTTGTTCTCTTGACTGTGAAAGGGCGTTACGGCAATGCATGCATGCGCTAACTTTGGGCTGGCAGCATCCATGGTGATGGTCTGTAGGGGAAAACTGGAGCAGACGGGGAGGAAACCGGAGAACCGGACAAATAAGTAAAAAACCGGGCGATCCGGTCAAAAACCGGACAGGTGGCAACTCTAAATAGATCAGCACTGCAACCCCTACTGCAGGTCAGGGCCACAGCCTGTCTATCCCCCCTAGCCCTCTAGGGAAAACCTATCTGCCTTTAACTCAAATCCCAAAACAAAACAAACAGGGGACCTTCCTGATCTTGGGCACCTTGCAACCACACACCAGGAGCTAATACCAACCATTACATTACTCCCTCACTCTCCCACAACCATACCTGTGAAAGAAAAGGATTACTACAGTAACAACAACAATAATAACAACAGTGCTTTAAACACTACACACTAAAGTACTAGGGAGGAACTCTGATGAGCCCATCCTCCTCTTCTTGTCTTCTCTTCTCTTCTGTCTTCTTCATGAACACCTGCAAGAAAAAGAAAGACAACACACACTCCTAATCTGCATACACAGTCTAGTTAAACCCCTACCATCAAAACACTGGAGAATCCCAAAAAGATTTTTTTTTAGAAAAGGTAGACAAACAGTATATACACTAGAAAACAGTAGAAAAACAATGACATAATTTACAATACACATTTGGTGGATGGAGTGCTCCAAAAGTCCCATCTAGTGACCACAGTGCCTGAAGGCTAGTCCATTAAAGAGTCTCTCCTGGGCTGGAGCCCGGTGAAGCACAGTTCTAGCAGGCCAAAGTCCCTAAGAGGAGAGTCTTTGAGGACAGTTCACACATCTGGAGTCTGCTAGTGTAGGGTGTGTACTGCAATGTCATAAGAATAGAAAAGTTTGGACTTACCAGCCCCTTGTAGAATGAACAACACACTGACCTGCTCCTCAGCCGAAGACTCTCCCTGGCAGCATTCTTCTGATACAGCTGGGCAGACATCTTCCAGGAACAACAGGAGGGCACATCTGGAAACTGCTGGGTTGATGTCATCTCTGGAGATGAAACCTTGGAACAGGAACAAAAAGGAAAACAGCTGGTCTGACGTCATCTGATTACCAGGCGATGAATCAGGATACAGCTGGGCTGGTGTCCTCTCTGGATCTGAAGTCATCTGGTGGGCCAGTCGATGGATTCTGGAAAGTCAGTACACTGTAGAACTGATGAATGTGGAGCACCTGAGTCCTGGACGTCCATACTGGTGGAACAACAAAGGCACTACAATGGCTGGAGTGGCAGCACTGGCTACCACTGCTCTGCTTTCCATCTGGTAGGCATTGGCACATTTGCAGGGAGGTCTTTGCATTGAGGCCAATAGCACAACTGGTCAGGCGCTTGAATTATTACCCTGTCTGGGTGCACATAATTCACACTATGAAAGGTTTCACGTCCCTCTCCATCCACTATTCAAACAGTGTCCATTAACAGTGTCCTGCCTCTTTTCCACTGGCTGTATTTTTCATGAAACATTCTGTTCCTGACATGTTTGTTTGCACCAGGATGCACACATTTCATTGCTTCAGCCCAAATCCAGGATTTCCTGCTGTTCTCAATCTCCTCTCAGACTCTCCGAGGAAAGGTAAGAAAGGACATCCCATAGATTTCATTCGCCTTCCTACGAACCAGTCTCTCCTCTTTACTAGCTTTGGTCAACCTGAGACTGCTGGCCTGGCTTGGAGGCGGCCAGTCCTGGTTCTGCCAGCTATGCATTCTCAAAGAGACAAAGACTGGATCCATGACTTCTTCTTCTTGCACAGCCAGGGCAGTGGCATCACCACTCTCTTCCATTCATTCCTCTGAGGCAAGAGCTTGAGGCTGTGTACCCGTTCCTTTTTCACAAGGCTACATAGGTTCCCCCTCTTCTTCTTCTTCTTCCTCAGAGAATCTGTGCCCAGGAATGAGCCGTCGTCCTCACTCCTGAGACTATCCATTCTTCGCTGGGTGCGGAGGTCAATACCTCCCATTCAAAGGCCTCCCTCATCTCATCTTCTCCTATGAGACTTGGGCTATGCCCCCCCTCTCCAAGGGTCTACTGATGCTCTGTCTGAATTATCTCTCTGTGATCCAGCATCCAAAACATCAGCATATTGTTCTGTCTGCAAATCTGCACCCTCTAGCTTTGTGCCACACTCGCTCGAGGGGCCTTCTCCAACAGGCTCCGCCTGGTGCTGTGTGCTGCCAACTGCAAATTCTTGAACTTTTGTCCATGTGGGAGCCAAACAAATCTTGGGCATTTTAAGCAAGCCGTATTTCTCTAAGCACCTCGAACAGTGAGGTACCATGAAGACGTCCCTTCCAGCATTTAAGCATATTAAGCACACTTGCATTGGGTATCCAGGAATCGCCACATGAGGAGGCAGTTGTCCTCCATAGTAACACCTCTCAATGTCCCTTAACTTGTTTACTTCTGCTGCTACCGCAGCCCGGGCATGATTAGGGTAGCGGGCTGGTCCTGAGGTCGTGACTGCAGAGAAAAACAAACAAACGCTCACTGTTATTGAAAGCACCACGTCACTGAACACTTTCTTTTGCTTTTAAAATGGCTCCTCTGCTGCTGTGTTTACATTACTACCCCACCCTGTAATGGCAGCGGCAGCACTCCTGTGCATCAACATTCTGAAACTGGGTCAAGCCACTGCGCATCCGATTTACACACTGTACTGATAACTTTGCTCAAACTGCACAAACTTGCACTGTTCTTTTTCCTAGCACAATTATATTATTTACCACGGACTTTTCACTTGATGAAGACATTGCTGTAACTCACAGTCCCTTAAAGCCTCAGTTATTTCAAGCACAGGATTGCCTGTAACTAGTGCTGCATAATTTGATACAACTCACAGTTTCATGGCTTTGAAACTTTAAACTGACGTTGAACCCATAACTATGCTCACAATCAACGGCTTTAACACACTTGATTTTGCTGGTAAAACTTGACAGTCTTTTGTTTGCAACGCGACTACACTGCTACACACAGATTCAGCTGGCTTTTGGCAAAAATCACTTGTTTGAGCAATTATTTCTGTTGGTACTCACTGTTACCAGTAGCAATGCAATGGAAAACAGCCTGCAGCCAGTCTTGGAGGCCTCTGGACAGAAGCGGGTTGGCAGTCCTGCCGATCATCCCTCCGAACACCACACTCACAATCCAGTCGATCGAGATGCGGGTTGAGCCCGATTTTAGATAGAAAAGTCCAAGTTTTTAAAACTTTTACAGCGCTTTCAGTCACCGCGACACTCCTCTGATAAGCCAGTACATGCACTCCACTCACAATCCCTCTCGAATGCTGGGCAGTCGCTGTAGAGCTGGCTTGGGGGCGGGACTGATTGCAGTCTCACCAATCACACGACGCCATACAAATTAGCCTCTTTCCCTCACGAGTGCTCTTCTCCTCACTGTGATCATCGAGCAGGCAAATTTAAACTGCAAAACCACTTCTTTTTTTCTCTAACTGACTCCACGTCGGGAGCCCATTTCAACCATTTGTCATGACCATTAACACAGCAAGTCTCTCCATTCACTAGAAAGCATTTCCAACATCCAGGGCACAATTTTCCTGTTGCCACCCCTAGTCTTCCACACTTTTCTTTGTCACAACAGTTTTTTAAAAGCTGGCAAAACGTTGTAAATATTTGATGCAGGACAAGGGCATACTCTCTCATGCTTTACTGCTCCTTGGTAAACAGTTGGCATTTAACAGCAGCACATGGACAACAACACACAGCGACACACTAGTTAACCTTGCTTCAGCTTTTTGGGCTACCCACTGCCAGATAACCAAAATGCTAGCCCTTTGTCCGAGCACCTTTCCTCCCTAAATTAAAACCCAAAGCGGTGCCTCCATTTTGTAACCCCCATCCTCCTGCCTTTTTGTAAACGAAAAGTGGTATGCTGTTTGAATCTGATGCAGTACCTGGTGGGGACTGGGTTCGGGGAGGATGAGGTTACTCGGCACAGGGGGCCTAGGTTTGGCTACTCTGCACAGGTGTACCCAAGTAATTCCGAACACAGGAAGCAGTAACTGTAATGTCCAATACCAGGAATGGGATTCTAAAGTGTGGCTTTTATTCACATCCAAGCAGAACAAACAAAGCATAGACAGACCCCCACGGGGCTACACTTCTGGTAATGCAGATTAAAAAGAATCAGAAACACTTCTTTAACACCCCAGCCCTCAGACTCTGAACCCACCGGGCACACAGCCCGGACTTGCACGCTGCTTTAGGTACACAGCCCGAACTTGTACACTGCTTGGGATTCCAAGGCTCAGCTTCCTTGCCGGCCACTCGGACACCTTCCATTTGTCATGGAAACACTTTCTGGTGGCTCTCTAAGCCACCTAAGAGCACCTCAGCTCTATAAGGGAAACTTCCTTTTAATCCCACATCTGGGTTCTTTCCTCAGGCACGGCCAAGTACCTGAGAGAAAGTAAAGGTGTCACAGAGCAAATCTGTAGAGGTGAATTTGGTTACTACTGATGGGGGGGTCTCCCACCTCTCGCTTCCACAATTCATACCCAGCCATTTCTCTGGACATTAAACATCTCTTTCTGTAAAGCTTGGCAATGTAGATTAAGGGTAAATGTATGTCACATTTCTTCTACTTGTCTCGCTTTCCCATTGTGCTGGACTTGAACATACTTTCATTTGGCTTAGCCCATTGCTGTAGGCCTCCCACTGATTTAGCAGTCCAATCCCCACTTTACTTTACTCTTTGTGCTGGACTTGAACATACTTGAATTAACTGGCAATGTCTATTACACTAGACCACCTACAAATTAAGTAGTCCAATCCCCACATTCCAACGGTTCAGGTGAAAACACAGGCCCTCTGTCAGAGTGAACTCACCCTTTGGTTGCAGGTGCCCCACAAGTGATTCCTCAAAGCAATTTCTATCCCACAGGTTCTGGTGCCGCAGTACAACTTGAGATTAGGCAGCTTCTTCCTTAGCCGGAACCAGGAGGGTTGCCCCTGGAAGACAGGCAAACCCTTCAACCCCCATCCCCTCAGGGATGGGGCACATTCCAGTAACAGCGGTCTCCACCACTTCACAAACAGCTTACTGTGTTCCTCTTTTGGTGGAAATACACACCACCCCTTACAGTAGCTCTATGACAGAGCTTTAGGCCCTGAGAGCCTGTCCACAGACTGCTGTGCTGCTCCTCTCTTCAAGACTACACACAGACTCTGTTCAAAAATCCTCAACATTCTATTCTAACTTCCAGCTGCAGATTCCAGTGTGGCTCATGCAGCTGCAAGAGTTCTATGGTGATGTCATCTCTCAGCCTCAGCTGAGACTGAGAACAGAGTGAGACAGTGTGAAATCCATTTAACTGGAGTTTCACAAGCTGCCTTCCCCTGCCTGCCTACCACTAGGTCTTACTGGGATTCTAGTAACCCCGGGTAACAGGGGGGTTACACCAACAAGTTGTGGACAGAGGACAAGACAAATCTCAAAGTGTCGACACTTAAAGCAATGTTGATGCTTAAAGTGAATTTCAAAGACACCTGTTCCGAATTCTGTGACAAACTACTTCACAACAAAACTATCCTACATAAAATACATGCCTCTGAAAAATATCCTTTCAAAGACACTTCTTCAGCTAATACAACTAAAAGCAAGGAACCCACACTATCTGCATCTCAGACTCAGTGACATGTTTACTGCCCTGTTTCAATCTGTAAATATGTTTGCATTTTGCTCAGTCTGTCATGACAGGACAGGACAATCCATGTATTTATCATTTGACCTATTCCTTCGTTTTGGATGGATTTTTCTTGTTGGTGTTGGAGCTCAGTTACAAAAGAACTGAAACCTTTATGTTTACAAGCAAACCTTTTCCAGTTGGTGTTCTGGCACAGTTAGAAAAGAATTTAAATCATTGTGTTCTGCATTTACCAGTAGATTTTTTCCTGTTGGTATTAGATAGCATAGTTACTTACACATTACACCAATAGTGAACCTGTTGGCGCAGGATAGAAAACAAAATAAATCTTCATGTTATGGTAAGCCACTGTCTGTGTCTAAACGTTTATATACACACATACGTGCAAACATTTACTTCCAAATGGCATGTCCCAGTTTTAGGCTTTAGAAAGTTGGTAGCCTTACTTTGTGACCACTCCCTGGTCATAGTATCTTGTTCCGCTGCCAACAGCAAACCTGCACCACAAACCATCCAGCAACGTCGCCTACTCCCAGGCGGCCAGTGTCACCTTAAACTGTACCTCTCACAACTGGATTGGTCCCCAATCAGGTTTGCACTGTCCATAGACAAGGCATTGAATTTTTTCACTTGTACTTTTAAAACTGCCTGTGACCTCCATGCCCCGTTCACTAGAAATCACACCAAAAAGCAAAGCATGCCTTGGGTTACCCCCTCCCTCCTTCACAAACTTAAAATGAGAGACAACCTATAGAACATTGCCGTGAAATCTGGAAAGACAGCTGATAGGCAAGCATACAATGCTGAGCGCAATAAGTGTACTTGGGCCATTCGACAGGCCAAAGCCCAGTACTAGCAATCCGCTCTTGTCTCCTCCTAGGGGTCAGCTAGAAACTTTTGGGATGATATAAAGGAGCTGAATGGGAAATCCCGCTCCCCACCCTCCTCTCAACTCTCCTTTAATGGAACTGTCTGCTCTGACCCCCTTGGCATTGCAGACTGCCTAAACCACACTTTCTCAGACCCAATTTCAGTCCAGCCCAGTAACTTCTTTGACCCCATCCCAGTGGCACCCCTGCCCACTCTCCAGAGACCTCCTTCTACCTACGTACCATCTCCCCGTTGGAGGCTAGACCCCTTCTGCAAAAAAACATTAGTAGTAACAACCCCAGCACTGACCTACTGGACACTAGGCTACTTCGTCTGACATTGGATGCTATTCTGGTCCCACTTACTGAGCTGTTCAACTGCTTTCTGTGCCTGGGGCAGTACCCCAGCACATGGAAAACTGCCATCATCATTACCATCCTAAAGAGCAGCGATCAAGCAATCCCGGGTAACTATTGACCTATCTCCATCCTCCACCCACTCTCTAAGGCCCTTGAAAAAGTAGTTGCCAACCAGCTTGCTGAATACCTGGCCATGCACAATATCCTGTGCCCTGAACAGCATGACTTTCATGCAGGTCACAGCACCACAACTGCGCTACTTGAATTCTCCAACTTCCTGCACTCTGCTCTTAATGCTGAAGTCCTGCCAGTGCCATGTTCATTGACCTCTCCAAGGCCTTTGACATGGTTTGCCATTCCCTCCTGCTTGACTCCCTCAGATGCCTTGGTTTCTCCCCTGGCCCCCTTGCTTGGTTCACCTGCTAACTCTCTGCCACAACTCAGTGCGTAAAAATCAATAGCACCCTATCTGACACACAACCTGTCCACTCTAGGGTTCCCCAGGGCTCCATTTTAGGCCCTCTCCTCTTCAGTCTCTACCTCAACTCCCTCCCCTTGGCCTTCCCAAGTAAGATCTTCCTCTATGCGGATGACGCTGTGCTCTTCACCTCTGACCCCAACCCCAACACACTCCAGGCCACCCTCCAACAAGCTTTTGATAGAGCTGAGCATTGGTTCACATCATGAAGGCTAGTCCTAAACCTAAAAAAGACCAAAGCTATGCTCTTCTCGCATCGCCAACTCAAAGCCAGTGGTGGCCCTCTCGTGATACTGCCTAGCACACTAAACCCCATTGAGCAGGTTTCTTCCTACAAGTATCTGAGCATTACCTTTGATTTGGCACTCTCCTTCCATTCTCATATCAGTGCCCTTTCTGCTGCCACCAATGTCAGGATTGGACTGTTATACCACCACAGGGACTGCCTACCACAAGAGGCCCTTAGGTTGGCAATCACCTCCTCTGTGCTGTCGCTAATCGACTATGGGCTGCCAGTCTATGCTGCAGCCGAGAGCACTGCACTTGCAAGAATCCAGCTCTCTATAAACAAGGCCTGCAGGCTAATGCTGGGAGTCCCTAGATGCACCCATACATGCCTGCTGTACTCCACCACCAACTTGCTCAACCTTGAAGAAAGACTCTGCTTCTAAACCTGCCTTCTTGTAAAAAAGACCCTGCTAGGTCTCCCCCCCCGAGGTCTCCACCTCCCTGCAGCATGCCTCCCCCTCAGTCTCCACCTGCAGCACGTCAAAACCTCCCTTATTGTCCCCAAGGTAAGGACCTCTATGGCCCAGAGATATTTTTGCTGTCGGGCTCCCTCCTGGTTCAATTCCCTCCCAGCCAACATAGCTGATTCCACTAAGCTTGGTCCTTTCAAGGTCTCCCTCAGAAACCATCTGACAAGCACCCGCTCCTGCAACTGCACATAATCCCCCACCTGCCCCTTACCTTCACCCCTAGGCTGGGTCTGCCCTGTCTATTTTTGCTGTATACACCTGGGGTCTCAGGCAACATCTGCTGACTAAGGTAATAAAATATCTCTGGTTGCTACCTGACATGGTACTCGTGTACCTATATTATGACTACTGTGATTGATCTATTACCAAGCGTGTACCACCAGTGAATGCCTGTAACACTGGTTGCTTTTTTAATCTAAGCGTTATGCACTGTACTGTTTTGTTTGCTGTGATGCACTGCTGTCTTGACAAGGTGCCTTTGTAAATGAGTCTTTGACTCAAAGATCTGTAAACCGATGATCTAATAAATAAATAAATAAATACCTGTCCCACCCTCTCTTGATCCCTCCAGTGTAGCTGCCTGTACCAGCTCCCTGGGCAGTGCATTCCATGGTTCCACCACTCTCTCTGTGAAGTACCTCCTCCCCCCCCATCCTACCAGTATACGTGGCATTGTATACTGGTCCAGCACAGTTCTGTTGTTGAGGGTCATGGAATCAACACACATGCGAACAGATCCATTTTTTTCCTGCACTACAATGATTCGTGAGGTGTATGGGCTGCATGGCTCTTGTATGATGCCAGCCGCTAACATCTCTTGTAAGTGACGTTGGACATCATCTATGTCGGCAGGAGCTAAGCATCTGGATTTCTCTCTCTGAAGGGTCTTTCATCGGGCAAGTGAATGTGGTGTCCAGCACCCATGACACCGCCAACATCCTATTCCTTGAGGGAGAATACTTTCATTCTCTGGCCCAGCTTGTTACTGATCCTGGTTCTCCAGCTGTTGGGAAGAGGCAAACCCCAAAAATCAAACATATCAGGTGATACTTCACATCCTTTTTCAGCTCTGCACTGGGATGGGAGCACAGTAGTCTTGGCACAACAGACTTTAGCCAGGGTGCATCCTCTGTGATTGTATTCGTACCACCACTCATCGGGCGTATGCGTGAACCCGGGCCAGAAGCACCCTCGGTTTAATCAGCAGTCCTTCGGGTAATTTACCCTTGTCTGGTGCATCCAGCATCAAAATTGTGTTAGTGACATCTTTCCACAGCCATACTTCACCACTAATACTTCATTCTACATTGGGAGGTAATGTAATTGTGGCAGGATCCTTCTTCCAAACCATCCCCACAGACCCATCTTGATCACTTTGCTCGGGGTGCAGGTGCGTCTCATAGGCCTTTTGGAGCAGGGTATGAACTTGCAGGGATTTTGCTGTCTTTCTCATCTGCCTTTCTTCACATAGCTGGGCCAGGTGCCCAAACATGTGTGCGTTGGTGCCAATCAGTACAGGGATACCATCATAAAGTCCGATGGAAGGGCAGACCAGGGCTAAAGTCTCCACAGTATCTCCCACACCAGCCACAGAAGATGGAAAAGAAAGCAACACTTTTAAATAGCCAAGATAAGGGTACGATGTTTCTCTTAACCCCCACACATGCAGTCCATCAAGGGGTTGTAATGGGTGGTCAGATAAATGCTGCCCATACCAGTCTTGGAAAATTATTGTGACTTGAGACGCGCTGTCTAAAATGGCTTGGGCCAGAATTCATCTATGTGTATGGTGGTGTCCATGGAAGGGCACACCAATTTAGACCCATCTGGAGGGACTTCGGGAGGAACCTGAATGGATGAGCTAGATATAAAGAAATTAGAATTTGGATTTCTTGATCCCCTCTGCAATTTGTTTGCTTTTCGAAGCCATCCCCTTGGAGTCTGTTTACCACCTTTTCTAAATCCTTTTGAGACCAGCATTCTTTCTTCATATGCCCATCATTTCCACAATTGTGACAAATTACAGGTTCTTGAGTCCATCTTGGCTGAAACACTACATGAGGAGCTGGTCTCCATTCACAGTTAGAAGGTTGGGAAGAGTACATATTTGGGGCTGGAGCTTAAGCACTAACAACAGAAAATTGTGGTTCGACCTCTGCCTGCGGCATTGAAGGTGATGCAATATGTCTCAATAGTTCCTTTACCGCAGCAGTCAATTCACTTGTTTCAGTTTTCAAGTTGCCCTCTGCATTAGATGCCTGAGCATCCATAGCAGACACACTCTGAGAGGGGGTCAGGGTCTTTGTCTGTAGGAGGAACCTTCATAGAGGCACCCGCTTTCATTTCTCTGACTTCTCTCAGCAAGCTCATCTCTCAACAGCTCGGTCCATGGTGGAACATCCTTAGCAGTATCTGATTCAGAAGGGCTTTCCTGCACCGGGGCTACTTGGGCTGCGCCCACACAAGAATTCCAGTCTCCTTCCTCACTGTCTGTCTCCCTGAATTCTTTTATCAAGTGGCAATAATCAGGTGGATTATCCCTCCTACCCTAGAGCTTTAGCTGGATAATTTGAAATTTAAAATATTTGGCATATTGTAGTATGTGATCCAATCTCACATTATTCAGTTTGCTGGCAGCTACCCCTCCATTCCAGTAAGCTCTCTGTAGGACTCTCTCCAAGCGAGTAACATACGCAGATAAACATTTCCCTTTCCACTGTTTGGTGCCTTTAAATTGCTACATTAAAGTCTCTCCAGATTCAATGCTACCAAAAACACCCTCTAGTGTAGACAAGTACTTTTGGGCTGACACATCAGGGAATGTGGACCTCAGGAACCAGACCGCTTCCAAAGCAGGGCCTCTTAAACTTTCCATGATCCTTTTTTACTTCTCTGCTTCCTCACACTGCCACTTGGGTACCAAGGGGGCAACATAGTCAGGTCTCCCAGTCATCCTCCCCTTGGGGGGTGGGAAGAGTGCCTGAAAACATCCTCAGTCTGCTGTATGAGTTGTGACTAACTGCAGGCACAGGAGTGGATGCCGGTGCTGGTGTGGGCACAGGAGTTGGTGAAGGGACAGGTGCTGGGGCTAACATGGGTAATGGGGAAGGAACACCCTCAGGTGGCATGAATAACTTTTTAAAGTCCTCTATGGTTTTACCTTCCTCCAAAAACAACTTGGCAAATTTTTTCTCAAAGGTCTCAGACAAAGGTAGGGGCTTGTTCTCTAAGGGGTCCTTACTATCTTTAGTCACTACCCTCCAGACGGCTGGGGATCCCTCAGCAGCAATAGTCTGGGGCACCTTAGTGCTGTCCATGGGGTTGCTACACTCCACTAAGGCCATTAAGGTCTGTTCAGTCAAGTCAGCATGTCGGCTTACCACCGCAGCTTTTCCCAAGCATTCAGTTTTTGAAAGTGCCCCTTCCACAATGTCTTTACTAGTGCCCAGGGGTATATCCAGCATTAACAATGCATTGCGAGGGTCAGTCTCATGCCCTGTACACCATTCTACTAATGGATGCACTGCCATTTCTACTGTTGTAACCATTACATTTTTCATAGTAATTCTTGATTTAGACCACTGGGGGTGCTAATCCCAAGCAGTGCCTCCAAGTTGTTACCAATTGGTGGCACTATCCTAAGGGCTACAATCCCTGCCTGTGTGCCTAGGCGTAAGTTGAGGGGCCTGAACTCGTTAAACAGGTGTCTCCACTCGGAGGAATGGTTCTAGGGTAGTGTAACTGCTGTTGGTATAGCCCTCCAGCATTCTATAGCCCCCCCACCAACCCCTCAACCTCTCTAGTGGCCTAAACAGTACAGCAGTAAAACATTCACATGTATCATATGGCAGTAATGACTTGCTCACACCCCTTGCACTTACCACCAGGGCTGGAGCCTCTGCAGCTGCCCTGGAGACACCCTGTAAAGTAAGACCTGTAATGCAACAGTTCAATGGCAGTACAGTACCCCCACCAAAAAGGTACACACTAGCCAGGTTAAATGCAAAAAGAACAAAATCTGATGTACTCAGAGGGAATTGAACTGAGGTGGGGCATGAATCTAGGGGATGATTGACAGATCTGATTAATTCAGGCTGAACATGCATGCACAGGGAGTCCCTTGTGTACAGTCATATAACTCTGGGTACCCAGTTGTTAAGCAGGCTAGCCTGAAGTGATGCCCGGGGTTGGCTGGCATTGCAGCTGTTGTTGGGGCCCTTAGGAAAGAAAACAATTAGCATGCACATCAACCCAGAATTTGTAATCCGGAGCCAGATGGCTCAATTTGTTGTAATAAACCCAAACAACTAAATCAGATGTCACACAATGATTGCAGCTTTTTTTGCAGGGAGCTACCCTGTTTGGTACTCATTTTACCCAGATCAGGAGCCAGGACTGACGTGATGAATACCTATGGAGGGTGTTCTGGTTTGCCAGGGGAAGCAGGGCCCACACTAGTCACCAAGGTGGTCACTACCTGTTCGATGGTGTTGAGCAGAGAGCTGAGTCCCCCAGCTGGTCTTCGTCAGAAAATGTCTCTGCGATGGTAGCAGCAGCCTAGGCCGAGATAGCAGGGCCCAGACCAGAGCAGGCAGTTCGGATTTAGTCCATGCGAGTGCTGGAGCATCTTCCAGCTAGCATAAGACACTTCAAGGTGGGGAACCAAATTGTGACCCACACAGCACATTCAGCACACTTATAAGCAACACAACTCTTAGTCACAGTTCGGGTAACTCCTGGTTGCAATTTAGCAGAAGTTCTGCACAAATCTCTCAATTTGTGACTCACTTTAGTACCTGGCAGGCCGACCACTTCTGGAGCAAGTCTTCGGTCCCAAATTCAGGCAGTGATCACTCTCTTTCTCTTCAGGCTTCAGACCTCAAATAAAGGAATTAAATATAAGTCCAGCTTTCACATTCACAGGATTTCTCACTGTAAAATATGACAGGCAGGTCAGCACAGCTTTCCTGACGATTCTCCCATGCTCCTATGCAGGAGCAGCTGCTCGATGGCTCAAGCTGTTCACTCTCCAAGCTCCAGCTCACAATTGACTCTGCAGCAGGCACTTCTGGAGACTTCCTCTGAGATCCAAAAGGTTTAGTTGGCTGAGGGAACTGTCTGTCACAGCAAGGGCTCCCCCTCCAGGTCTATTTAGACACCAAACCTTAAAAACTACAATTCCTACAAATTTTCGGCCCACAAGACCTCTGGGGACAATCCAGTTTAGGTCCACTGAGGTTTGATTGGTTCAACACTGGCAGTCGAGAACCAGAATGATGGCTCTTATGCAAGGCCCCTAGAATTCTGCGGCTGCAGAATTTTACGCAGAACTTGCAATCTACTGCAGAACTTCTTCGGTGCCACAGAATTCACTCTTCTTGGTGATTTTTTTATTAATATTTCTGTTTATCCATAGAGTCTAGTTCCCTTCACCTCTTTTTATATCCCAAACTCCCATATGTTCCGAATGTGATGTTATCATTGCAATAACATTATACATTAGCTAATGAAATGGCTGCATTCTGCAACAGAAATGAACAGTCACTTATCTACCACAGCTCCCACTGCCAGAGACGGTGGCACAGCACATCAGGCATGGTGATATTTGCTCAACCTGCACTACAGCCTAATACAATTTTCAGTCTTACATTATTGCACTAGGGCCAACTTAAGTAAAACCTTGTCAATAGCACAGACCTGTTAAGTCCGTACCTCACTTTGTACAAACTTATTTGTGCCTTTAAGGTATAGAGATGCCATCTGAAATGAATAACTGGTAAAATGAATTTAACTGCCATTTTTAAGAAAAATAAAGTAATTATCCCCAGGAAAGTGGAATATAATAATGAGTAGACCTGTTGAAAGAATAACCTGTTAAATAAATAATTGCACTGTACGCATTTTTGCCAGGGTTTTTGATTACATATTGTCACTGGTTGATAGAATTGCCTAAAAGTTATGGAGAAATGTTGTGTGCAGGGACAGCTGTTGGGCCAGAGGGTAGCATGCTGTGTTTCTGTGCCGGAAACTCAGGTTCAGAGATTAGCTCTAGGAGCTGACTGGGCAGCACAAGGATTGGTGAAACACATCACTGCTCAGAGCCTGGGAAGGTATGGTGCAGTGTTCTGTCACACAGTGGACATATTGTGATGGTCTGGAGAGCTCTATCTCACAGTCAGTTCACATGCATGTCATGGCCTGATGGTGTTATGTAGTGTGTCAGGGGAAGCAGGTTGACATGAAAAATGAGTTTGCAATAACTCCTCTATTCCGTTTATTCCATTTCCAATGAGACCTGTATGAATGAGGATGCAATTTCATGGAAATTAAAAAATATATATATATATCTATCTATATACACGCACACATATGGTATCATTGTCTCTCTCGCTGTATACACACACACACACACACACATACACACACATATTTGTATATATGCTACTGATTGCATATAAATATATAAGTGATACACAGTGGGAACCTTATGAGTGGTGTAGAAAGCAAATACAAATATATAAGTGATAGACAGTGGAGACCTCATTAGTGGGATAAATAGCATGCGTATAGAAATAGCTTATTTATCACACAAGGTCCCCTCCGCATATGTCATTTATGCAATAGGCTAGGACCTTAAGGGAGAGACATTTGTTTTGCCTTTTTAGGCATAAAATTATTTCTATAAGTCTGTTATTTTTTGAACTAGAGTTACTGTGATTTCCGCCATCCTGATTTCTATAACCACTGCCATGAAAGTGAAGTCAGGATGACAAGCTGACACTGTGATGTGGTAGTTTGTTAGTGCCGCAGAATTTCCGCAGAAATTACAAACCATCGCCACAGAAGTTCTGTGGCAAATGGTAGTCTTGCCGCAGAACTTGGTCCCACTGTGCCGCAGAAAAGTAGGGGCCTTGATCTTATGCAAAAAGTCCAAGCTGCGAGAGAAGGCAGGTTAAACAAACTTCTATACTATTATTAATAAGGCAGATAAACAATAAATGAACACAGTTCCTAACAGAACACCCTCTGTGCATATAGCAATTGTAGAATGGAGTAGAAATACCACTCGCCGGTCCAGTCATGAGCCCTAACCTACTTGGACCCAGCCCAGACTAATTTCTAACACAGTATAATGACTCTCTTAAAGAGATGGGCACAGAGACTTTCTATAGCACTCTCATGCAGACATATACAGCTACTTCAGACACAGGACACCATCCTGACAGTGGGCATTAGGCAGCCCAGGAAGACATCTTAATATACCTCAATTTGTAGCGGGGTTACACACTTCTCTGCCTGGAAAAACTTGGCATCTGCGTCAAGTCTATTCTTACTATAACATTTCATATGAACACATTATATAGAAAGATACATGTATGTTTCATCTGGTATATCTCAGTAGTTTAGAATTCATATTTTTCACATTAAGCAGAATCACAATTTCAGAAACGTTACCATATTTTATCATAACATTTCACCATATTCCCGTCTCTTTAACTTTATACCCCTTGTTACGCTGAATGGGCACCTTAACTTGGGTGGAGGCTTTGGCTTGGGTAGTGGCAGTGAACACAGTTTGGGCAAAGAATTGGGCGAGACAGACTCCTTTGTGCACAACATTTGTGGGCAAGTTAACAGGCTGTCCTGGAGTGTCATACGTGAGCTTTAAGATTGTTTTTACAGATCTTTCTGAGTGACGTGGCAACACTGGCACTGGCACTTCTTGTTGTTAAAGCTCACTGTCACTTGTCAGAGGTATTTCCACAAAGTCAGAATCATCCAAGACACATCTCTCTGGCTCTTGAATGATACTTTCATTAGCATGAAACAGTTCACTTAGCCGACTTAGTTCATTTGCACTTGCACAGTCACTTGTAGGTTCACTACTTGCCTCTTTGTTTTCGGGATCACTGATTGCCTTCAATTCCACCATGCAGAGAGACTCAGCCTCTTCGAGATCCACACCGCGAGCATCACTTCCTGGAGCTTCAGGCTCCATGGATGAATTGGGATCTGTTAAATCAGCTGGAGGTTCAGAGTCATCACCGTGGTTAATGGAAGGAATTCCCTGGAACACTCAAGTTCAAAAGATGGGTAGAAAGCAGCATAGAATTCACTTTCGTCACCACTTTCAGCATTTTCAATATTTGCAATGTCTGCAGGATTGGAGACATTAGTTGCAACAGACAAGAAGCAGAAGTTTGCTGATTTTGTTGCTTAGCCTTGGTAGCAGATCTAGTTACAGGGCACCAAGGGGCTTCAGTCTCTTGAACATTATTGATTACTATTTGGCCGATAGGTAACAGATGGTTTCTGTAAGTGGTTTTAACAGCACGAGGGTCCTCTTCTGGACGTACTTTATACACTGGCAGATCATGCAGACTACTTATGTATGGAATGTGACTCCAGCGGTCTGCTATTTTGTGTTTACCTGGAAGTCCAAAGTTTCTCATTAGTACTCTGTCACCTGGTTGGAGTTCATTGGCCTTAACATGTTTGTCATGGTGAGTTTTGTTAGATTTCTCTTTGCTGCCATAGTGTTTGCAAGCTGATATAATTGGTCTAGTTGAGCTGTCCTGAGTAGCCATTGGGATCTGATAGTATCTGCTTTGGAGGGCGAGAACAGAAAACCATTTACTCTCATTTAGACAGTCCAGGGCATCCTGTATACGTGGCATTGTATACTGGTCTGGCACAGTTCTGTTGTTGAGTGTCCTGTAATTAACACACATGTGAACAGATCCATTTTTTTCCACACTACAACGATTGGGGAGGCGTATAGGCTGCATGGCTCTTGTATGATGCCAGCCGCCAACATCTCTTGTAAGTGACGTCAGACATCATCTATGTCAGCCGGAGCTAGGCATCTGGATCTCTCTCCCTGAAGGATCTTTCATTGTGCAAGTGAATGTGGTGTTCAGCACCCATAACACAACCAACATCCCATTCCTTGAGGGAGAATACTTTGGTTCTCTGGGCCAGCTTGTAACTGATCCTGACTCTCCAGCTGCTGGGAAGAGGCAAACCCCCAAAATCAAACATATCAGGCAATACCTCACATTGTTTTTCAGCTCTGCACTGGGATGGGAGCACAGCAGTCTTGGCACAATAGATTTTCGCCAGGGTACATCCTCTGTGTACCATGATGTCTCGGTCTGATACATTTTGTATTCGTACCACCACTCATCGGGCATAAGCATGAACCCAGGCCAGAAGCACACTGGTTTAATCTGCAGTCCTTTGGGTAATTTTCCCTCATCTAGGGCATCCAGCATCAAAATTGTGTTAGTGACATCTTTCCACAGCCATACTTCACCACTAATACTTCATTCTACATTGGGAGGTAATGTAATAGTGGCAGGATCCTTCTTCCAAACCATCCCCACAGGCTCATCTTGATCACTTTGCTTGGGGCGCAGGTGTGTCTCATAGGCCTTTTGGAGCAGGGTATGAACTTGCAGGGCTTTTGCTGTCTTTCTCTTCTGCCTTTCTTCACATAGCTGGGCCAGGTTCCCAAACAGACATGTATTGGTGCCAATCAGTACAGGGATACCATCATAAAGTCCGATGGAAGGGCAGACCAGGGCTAGCGTGTCCGCAGCATCTCCCATACCAGCTGAAGAAGATGGAAAAGAAAGCAACACCTTTAAATAGCCAAGATAAGGGTACAACATTTCACTTAATCCCCACACATGCAGTCCATCAAGGGGTTGTAATTGGTGGTCAGATAAATGTTGCTCATACCAGTCTTGGAAAATTATTGTGACTTGAGACCTGCTGTCTAAAACCTGCTCAGGTCAGAATCCCAACTATGTGTATAGTAGTGTCCATGGAAGGGGACACCAATTTAGACCCATCTGGAGGGACTTTGGGAGGAAACTGGATGGACGAGCTAGCCACAAAGAAATTGGAATTTGGATTTCTTGAACCTCTGTACAGTTGGTTTGCTTTTTGGAGCTCCACTTGGAGTCTGTTTACCACCTTGTCTAAATCCTTTGAGGCCAGCATTCTTTCTTCATATGCCCATCCTTTCCACAATTGTGACAAATTACAGGTTCTTGAGTCCATCTTGGCGTAAATACTACATCACGAACTGGTCTCCATTTACAGTTAGAAGGTCGGGCAGAGTACACATTTGGGGCTGGAGCTGAAGCATTAACAATAGAAAATTGTGATTCGACCTCTGCCTGCGGCACTGAAGGTAATACAATATGTCTCAATAGTTCCTTACTGCAGCATTCAATTCACTTGTTTCAGTTTTTGAGTTACCCTCACCAGGAGATGCCTGAGTGTGCACCTCCACCTCCATAGCAGACACATTCTGAGAGGGACCAGGATCTTTGTCCTTGGGAGATGCCTCTGTAGAGGAACTCACTTTCATTTCTCTGACTTCTCTCAGCTCATCTCTCAACAGCTTGGCCCATGGAGGAACATCCTTTGCAGTATCTGATTCAGAAGGGCTTTTCTGCCCCAGAGCTACTTGGGCTGCACCCGCACAAGAATTCCAGTCTCCTTCCTCACCGTCTGTCTCCCTGGGTTCTTTTATCAGGTGGCAATAATGAGGTGGATTATCCCTCCTATCCAGGAGCTTTAGCTGGATAATTTGCAATTTAAAATATTTGGCATATTGTAGTATGTGATCCAGTCTCACACTGTTCAGTTCGCTGGCAGATACCCTTCCCTTCCGGTAAGCTCTCCGTAGGGCCCTCTCCAAGTGAGTAACATACATGGACACACATTCCCCTTTCCACTGTTTGGTGCCTTTGAATTGCCACATCAAAATCTCTCCAGATTTAATGCTACCAAAAACACCATCTAGTGCAGACAAGTACTTTTGTGCTTATGCATCAGGGTTAATGGACCATAGCAACCTGACTGCTTCCAAAGTGGGGCCCCTTAAACTTTCTATAATCCTTTTTTGCTTTTCTGCCTCTGCATACTGCCACTCGGTTACCAAGGGGGCAACATAGTCAGGTCTCCCAGTCATCCTTTCCCTGGGGGGTGGGGAGAGTGCCTGAAAACATCCTCAGTCTGTGGTATGAGTTGTGACTAACTGCAGGCACAGGAGTGGATACCAGTGCTCGTGTGGGCATGGGAGTTGGTGAAGGGACAGGTGCTGGGGCTGGCGTGGGCAATGGGGAAGGAACACCCTCAGGTGGCATGAGTAACTTTTTAAAGTCCTCTATTGTTTTACCCTCCTCCAATAACAACATGCCAAACTTTTCTTCAAAGGTCTCAGATAACGGTGGGGGCTCATTTTCTAAGGGGTCCTTACTAATTTTATTCACCACCCTCCAGACAGCTGGGAACCCTTCAGCAGCAATAATCTGGGGTACCTTAATGCTGTCCATGGGGTTGCTACACTCCACTAAGGCCATTAAGGTCTGTTCAGTCAAGTCAGCATGTCAGCTTACCACCACAGCTTTTCCCAAGCATTCAGTTTTTGAAAGTGCCCCTTCCACAGTGTCTTTACTAGTGCCCAGGGATATATCCAGTATTAACAAGGCATTGTGAGGGTCACTCTCATGTCCCGTACACCATTCCACTAATGGATGCACTGCCATTTCTACAGTGGTACCCATTACATTTTCATAGTAATTCTTGCTTTTGACCACTAGAGGCACTAATTCCAAGCTGTGCCTCCAAGACGTGACCCCTAGGTGGCACTATCCTAAGGGCTATTATCCCTGTCAGTGTGCCTAGGCGCAGATTGAGGGGCCTGAGCTCGTTGAACGGGTGCCTGTACTCGGAGGAATGGTTCTGGGGTAGCGTAACTGCTGTTGGTATAGCCCTCCAGCATTCTATAACCCCCCACCAAGCCCTCTAGTGGCCTAAACAGTATAGCAGCGAAACATTCACATGTACCATATGGCAGTAATGACTTGCTCACACCCCTTGCACTTACCACCAGGGCTGAATCCTCTGCAGCTGCCCTGGAGACCCTCTGTAAATAAGACCTGTAATGCAACAGTTCAATGGCAGTACAATACCCCCACCAAAAAGGTACACACTAGCCAGGTTAAATGCAAAAAGAACAAAATCTGGTTTACTCAGAGGGAAATGAACAGGGGTGGGGCATGAATCTAGCAGATAATTGACAGATCTGATTAATTCAGGCTGAACATGCATGCACAGTGAGTCCCTTGTATACAGTCATACAACCCTGGGTACCCAGTTGTTAAGCAGGCCAGCCTGAAGTGATGCCCGGGATTGGCTGGCATTGCAGCTGGTGTTGGGGCCCTTAGGAAAGAAAACAGTTAGCATGCACATCAACCCAGAATTTGTAACCCAGAGCCAGCTGGCTCAGTTCGTTGTAATAAACCCAAACAAATAAATCAGATGACACACAATGATTGCAGCTTTGTTGCAGGGAGCTACCTTGTTTGGTACTCATGCTACCCAGACCAGGAGGCAGGACTGATGAGATGAAGACCTCTGGATGGTGTTCTGGTTTGCCTGGGGAAGCAGGGCCCACAGCACTCTCCAAGGTGGTCGCTACTTGTTCAATAGTTTTGAGCAGGGATCCAAATCTCTGAGCTGGTCTTTCATCTAAAAATGTCTCTGTGATAGGAGCGGCAGTCTAGGCCAAGATGGCAGGGCCTAGACCAGATCAGGCAGTTCAGATTTAGTCCGTGTGATTGCTGGAGCAGCTTCCAGCTAGCAAAACACACTTGAAGGTGAAGAACCAAATCGTGACCCACACAGGACATTCAGCACACTTATAAGCAACATAACTCTTAGTCACAGATCGGGTAACGTCTGGTTGCAATTTAGCAGAGGTTTTGTGCAAACCTCTCAATCTGTAACTCACTTTGGTACCTGGCAGGCCGATCGCTTCTGGAGCAAGTCTTCAGTCCCAAATTCAGGCAGTGATCACTCTCTTTCTCTTCAGGCTTCAGATCTCAAACAAAGGAATTAGATTTAAGTTCAACTTTCACATTCACAGGATTTCTCACTGGAAGATATGACAGGCAGGCCAGCACAGCCTTCCCCACAACTCTCCCATGCTCCTACGCAGGAGCAGCTGCTTCATGGCTCGAGCTGTTCACTCTCCAAACTTCAGCTCACAACTGACTCTGCTGCAGGCACTTCTGGGGATTTCCTCTGAGATCCAAAAGGTTTGGTTGGCTGAGGGAACTGTCTGTCATAACAAAGTCTCCCCCTCCAGGTCCATTTAGGCATCAAACCTTAAAAACTACAATTCCTATAGATTTCAGTTCCACAAGACCTCTGGGGACAATCTCCACTTTAGGTCCCCTGAGGTTCGATTGTTCCAACTCTGGCAGTCCAGAACCAAAACGGTGGCTCTTATGCACAAAGTCCAAGCTGCAAGAGAAGGCAGGTTAAACAAACTTCTATACTGTTATTAATAAGGCAGATAAACAGTAAATGAACACAGTTCGTAACAGTGCTCCCTCTGTGCATATAGCGACTGCAGAATGGACCAGAAATACCACTCGCCTGGCTGGTCACGAGCCCTAAACTACAGCCCAGACTAATTTCTAACACAGCATAATGACTCTCTTAAAGAGACAGGCATGGAGGCTTTCTATAGCACTCTCATGCAGCTACATACAGCTACTGCAGACACAGGACACGATCCTGACAGTAGGTATTAGGCAGCCCAGGAAGGCATCTTAGTAAACCCCAATTTGTAGGGGGACTACATGTGCCTACAGGTCTAGATTACAAGAGGTGGGTCACTCACAATCGCTCAGCAACTTAACAAATGTCATCGCACCAGTCAGTTGGTTGAATCTGTGGTTGCTGAGGGATATGCGTGGCCTCCCTCTCACACAGCCAGAATGAATGTATGAACATATAAACAAAAAAATAAGGAAATCTTTGTTGAAAGTACAACAAGTGGGAAACGTGCTTCCATAGAGGTGGAGGAGAGATCTATGAGGGAGGGGATCACTCAGACACAAAGGAGTTGGCATACCTGCCAGAGAGAGGGAATGACAATGAGTAGAGGTGTCATAAACAAGGTTGAGATAAAGGGTATTTATATAGTGGTATTATGAAATGCCCCGTTCCAGTGACCCTTACATCCTGGAATGTTAGGGGTATCAATGCCCTATCAAAAGAAAGAAAATTCTAGCTAGGCTTAAAAAACTAAAAACACATGTAACCCCCCTACAAATGGGGTTCCCAAAAAGTCTTCCTTGAGCTTGCCTAAATGCTCACTGCCAGGCTGGTGTCCTGCGTTTTAGCAGTTTAAATGTGATTACCAGAGCTTGTATAGCCTCTGTGTACTGTCTCTTTAAGAGCTGCCTAATTGCAGTTAAAGTAATCTGAGATGGAGCTCTGTTGAAAGATGTAACTATCTGCTGAAAACCATTTAGAATGATAATGATAATGTAATTTGTCTAACCTGCTTTCTTTTTAGCAAGGACTGTTTTGTTTGTCTCCACTATCTTGGTCCTGGACTGCAAATTGGACCAATCAGTTCTGGTGGGACCTAAAATGTAGCTGGTCTACAGGAGCTGTCTGAATTCAAAATCTATAGGAACTGTGGTTTGAGTCTTTGCGCCTTTTTTGCAACTGAAGGGGGAACTCTTGTTTTCACTAACGGCCAAATCAGCCAACCAAAGCTTTTGGATCTTGGGGATGTCCCGGGCTGCTTGCAATTTTCAGTTAGAACTAAGCTGGAAGCTGAGCAAGAAGGAGCTGAAGTGATTCTGAGAGCAATCCTGAGTGGATTCGCATGGGAGAACTATGAAAAAGCTGAGAGTTTGGCCTCCATGTCTGTCTGCTGCTCCTGAGAGGGAGAGAAGAGAATTATTTTGGACTAAATCCAAGTTTGTGTGACTAAAGTAAGCTACTGAAGTGGGCCAGGCTCAACCTGAAGAAGACCAAATATTTTTTCTGAATGTGATCGGCCTGTCAGCAGTTCCCCTACCCCTAAGCTCCTGGTGTGTGCAGAGATGTTGCGATTGTGCCCGGGGAGCACGTTGCCTGGTACAGTAGAATTCCCGTACATATGAATATGCTATGAGCTGCTAGTGGGTTGTGAATTACTTCCCCACTGTGTGAACTGTGTTCTGCTTGCTGGAAGCTGTATCCAGCTCAAAACAGACTTCTTCCGAACTTGTCTCCATGCGGTCTATACTTTGCCAGACTGGCCCAGCCAGACTACCCACTGCACAGAGAAGCCATGGACGAGAGACCTGCCTGAGGATCAGCCCCCTGCTCCATGCTTGAACAGGAACAATGCCTCTGCGACTTGTGTGGGCCCTGCTTCTCCTGGCATTCCAGATTAACAACCTGCAGTCTCAATTTTCGTCCAGCCTGTGTCCAGTCTTGGGTATCATGAGTAAATACCAGGGTAGCTCCCTACAACAACAGCTTAATCTGAGTGTGTCATCTGACTGTCTTGTTGTTTCGTTTCCTTTACGAACTGAGCCCTCTGACTCCGGACTACAAATATTGTGTGCTATGCATGTTGTGTTTTCCATCACAGGGCCCCAGCCAGCTGCAACCCCAGATAACTGTCCTGGCTAGCCCATCTCGTCTCTACCTGGGTACCCAGAGGTGGACTGTGTGTGGGGACTCAAAGTGCATGCATAACTGCTTGATTGATATAACCTTTAAGCTAATTAACCTGATTTTGCCCGTTCCTTGTTCAAGTCCCCTGAATAAAACAAATCTAAATTTTTCTGCATGTAATCTGACTGTGGTTCAAGTTTGTGCTCAAAGAAGCTATTTGCTGTGCTTAACCTTGTTTTACAGGGGGTCCCAAGGGTCGAGCCAGAGGAACCAGCCCTGGTGGTAAGTGCAAACAGTGTGGGTACTTGTGTGGTGTACCAGGGGTATTGTGAAAGTGATTATTGTACAGTGTTCATGCCACTAGAGGGGAAAGAGGGGGGTTACAGTGTCCCGGAGGGCTGTGCCCAGGTTAGCTTGACCACTACCAACCCTGACCTCTGGGTGGAGGCACCTGTTTCAGAACTCAGGCCCCTTAACCTGCTACTAGGCAGGGGTAGTAGTCCTTGGGATGGTGCCACCTAGGGATTACACAAAGGTGGCGTTCCTACAAGAAACTAAACTCAAGTTGGTGGAAGCCAAGAAATTGGTCAGAGAATGGGTAGGATGGAAGAAGCACAGTGTTTCATGGAAGGCCAGGGGGGTCTATTTCTTTCCACCAAAATTTGAAATGGCAAATCTTAAAGCAGCACGGAGACAAAGCAGGGAGGTGAATTTTGGTCAAGGTGACTACTTATAGGGGGCCTATGATCTTGGGGAACATACATGCTCTGAACGAGGATGCCACAGAGTTCTTCAACCATCTGTCCCCAAACATTTTGGACTTGGCACGGGACTCAACTGACATTATTCTTGGGTGGACTAATTTAATTTGGCTATGGATCATCTACTAGATAGGTCTAATATTAGGCCAAAGCCCCACGCCAAGTCACTGTACATCTTGACGGACCTTTTGGCACTGCATCATCTTGCAGACACCTGGCGGATTTTTCATCCAGCCACTAAGGAGTTCACATTTTATTCTGAAGCATGCAGCATGGCCAGTAGACTGAACTATTGGTTTGCACCTCACAAATTAAACCCTGTCCTTACAGAGGTGTCCAATACCCCTTGTACATCTCTGCCCATACTCTGATTCAACTACAGGTTTATTTAGCCCCGGGAAAAGAAAGATCCCTGTCCTGGAGATTGGACCTGCTGTTACTAAATGACCCTAAATTTCAATCCTGACCAAAGCTAGAGACTGTTAATTATTTTCTGGACAACCCAGAACACTGTGCCTTGCCATCCATGATATGGGAAGCGTTTCAGGCATCATTAAGGTGCAAGATCATTGCTTGTGCAGGTCACAGAAGGATCTAATGAGAAGCTGAGGCCCAGCAGTTAGAACACCAATTGGCACAGAAAGAGACAGTATACAAAAATGATCCCTCCCAACTTCAGAACTTTGCCTTTAGATATAAAATAACAGCCCTTAGGATTCAGTTGAATACACTGGTGACTAGAAAAGCTGAGCTCCAAATCTCCAGATTAAAACATAAATACTGGGAGCAGAGAGAGAGGGTCAGCAAACTGTTGTCATTCAGACTGTGGAAGCAGCAAGCTGAGAGACACATAGAGAAGTTAAAGGATGGTACAGGGAAAGTGGAATGCTCTCTTAAAGCAATAAATAAAATTCTGACAAATGGCTAAGATCTTGTACAAGTCTGAGGCTCCATTCCACAAACTTAGCGTGGACCAATTCCTGGCAAAATCTCACCTTCCCAAACTGCCTGAATCACTTGGGATCAGTTTGGATGCCCCCGTTGAAGAAAAAGAGCTTATGAAGGCAATGGAATCCATGGTCCCAAATAAATCTCCTGAAAGCGATGGGTTCCAGTTCAATTTCTATAGGGTCATCAAGGAGGCTGTAGTGACTCTGATGCTTCGGATGTTGAAGGCAGCTCACACCACACCCTTCCTGAAACAAAGAGGGAGGCAGTGATAATGGTTCTTCCCAAAGAAGACAAAGATTTATTATCCTCTGGGAGCTATAGGCCCGTATCTTTAATTAACATGGATGCAAAAATTCTGGCAGAAGTGTTGGCCACTCAGTTCGAAAAACAACTACCCTTCTAATACACCCCTCCCAGGTGGGCTTTGTCAAGGGGAGATCAGGTACTGATCACCTGAGAACTCTGAGCTCCCTTTTCCAACATGCTGCCTTCCTGCCAATACCAGCAGCTGCCAGAACCATCAATTTTGAGAAGGCCTTCAATTCGGTTGAATAGCAGCATCTATTGGCAACTTTAGAACACTCCAGTATTGGCCTATAATTTAAGGGGTGGGTTAGCACTATATATAATGGTCCGAGAGTTAGGGTCCTTACCAACAGCCTCCTCTCTGATCCCTTCACCTTGCAGAAGGGCACTAGACAGGGCTGTCCCCTATCCCCATTACATTTTGTTCTCACCATAGAGCCACTGGCTTCAGCCATCAGAGCTCATACAGCTATACAAGGCCTGCAAGTTGGACAGGAGGTATACAAAACTAAATTGTATGAGGATGACTGCCTCATCCTGACCAGGGATATTCAGGCTAGCGTAGACCCAGTGCTGGACTTATTTACTCAGTTTGAGGGTCTGAAAATAACAGATCCAAGTCCACAATACTACCTTTAATTCACCTAACTACAAGGGAGATGGGAAACCAATCAGGCCTTGTCTGGGCTGCAACCTCAATTAAGTATTCGGGTATTAATCTCTCCCCCGACCTGCAAACACTGATGCCTCTGAACTTCTGACCCCTTATAAAAACGTTCCAACAGGAGTTAAATAGATGGAATCACCTTAACCTGTCACTCCCTGGTAAAATCAATTCTATAAAAATGATGCTGGCTCCCAGAGTGTACTAGCTGCTGGCCCACCTTCCTGTACTAGTACAGGACAAAGGGTCCCCAGCATTCTGGAGGGGTCAGGCCCTGGCAGACCCTTCTCCTCCACCCCTTGCCTTCACCTCCTCCAAATTCCCCCTTTCCACCCCCTTCCTCTGCCTATATGCACCCCACCCCCCACCTGCACCCCTTCCTAGCTGTAGGTACTGGCTAACCCCAAATCTAAAAATTTAAATGTGTCAACAGGACTGGTGTGGTTCTGAAGTTCTTCCATTACTATTTAATTTTCCCTTTAATAAACCTTTATTATTATTGGGGATGAATCAACCTCCAAAAGCTGAGGTGTTTCAAGCACTGCAGGATGTTTGGGGGGAATATTTGAATGGTCATGAGATTATGTTAATTGGAGATCTAAATATAGATTGGAAAATGGTAGAGAGTAATCACAGTAGTGTAGAGATGGGCACTATTTTGGGTATGACCCAGTCAATTACAGATGTAACTAGAGTTAACACTAAACATCCACTTTCCTCTACAGTTTTAGATTTATTGTTTACTACAGACCCAGATAAATTTGTGGCTAGTGGTGTTCTCCCAGATTCTTTTTCGGATCATCAGATGATATATGGTATTAGAAATCAAAAGAAATTAAGGAAATCAGTAAAAACAGTTCATTATAGATCATTTAAAAATGTTGATGATATAAATTTCATGTTAGAGTTGGAAGAGTACAATTGGGAAAGGTTAGAATTAGTCCCCACTGTTAACGATGCTTCGGTAATGTTTCATGAGGACTTTTTGACAATTTATAATAGGCATGCTCCACCAAAAACTAGGAAACTACAGTTTAATAATGCCCCCTGGTATCATTCTTATTTATTTAAAGTTAAGAAACAGCGAGATAGGGCGTGGAAGGTAGCTAAATTTACAAAAGATGATATAGATTGTCTGAAGTATAAACAATTGCGGAATCATTATAATTATGAACTTAAGAATGTTAAATATGATTTCTATAATAGGGAATTAACAACTACTTTGACTGATAATCACAAGAAATTTTGGAAAGTTCTAAAAAAGGTGAAGGGAGATCAACAATTGGATTATCCAGAAAAATTTGAGATTGGGAAGGTTGAAATTCCATTGGGCCCACAGGTTGTGGATAGCTTTAATGACTATTTTACAACCATGGGCACAATGGCTTTATCACAAGGTATAACCAGTCTCTCTTCATTAAAAATTCTTAAAAAAGATATAGAAGTTGACCCTGAAAGGGGTAAGGAGTTTGATTTTGAACCAATATCCCCATTAGATGTACAAAATGCATTACTTAGAATAAATATTAAGAAATCTGGGGGGCTAGATGAGATTCCTAATATCTTATTGAAATATGCTGCTCCGGTTATTTCGTACCCCTTAACTAACATTTTTAATAGGTCACTCGCATGTGGGGAAATTCCTGAAATGTGGAAATCGGCTAGAGTAATTCCCATTTTAAAAAACGGATCTAGAGCCTTATTGGAGAATTACAGGCCTATATCATTATTACCGACAGTAGCTAAAGTGTTTGAAAAGATGATAGCTAAACAACTTCAGACTTATTCAGAAAATGGAAAGTGATTAATAAATTCCAATCTGGTTTTAGATCTATGCATGGTACAACTTCTGCTTTGTTGAAAGTTACTGGGATATTAGAGGTGCCTGGACAGGGGATGTCGGTGAGGTACTTTTGTTGACTGGTCCAAGGCATTTGATACCTTGGACCACGACATCCTCCTGTCCAGACTACCTGCTTTGGGTGTTTCCTCTAATGTGATTTGGTGGTTTGATGCTTATTTAACTGGAAGGAAACAAATGGTATCAATAAATGGATGGGGATCTGGTTTTAGGGTAATTATCTGTGGAGTGCCCCAGGGATCCATTTTGGGTCCAATATTATTTAATTTATATATGAATTATTTTGTTCTAACTAATCCTGATGTACAATGTCACCTATATGCAGATGATACTATCATTTATGTGGAAGGTTCATCAATAATGCAGATAGAACTTACTCTTTAAAGTGCATTTGATGAGCTTCAGTTATTTTATAGTGAATCCAAACTTGTTCTTAATTCAAAAAAATCCCAGGTTATACTGTTCTCTAAAGAAAATAGTGTAACCTATTCAGAGTTAGGTTTGAGTATAGTAACTAAAGATAAAATTGTTCTTGAACAAGTGCAATGTTATAGATATTTAGGAATGTATCTGGATAGATCACTGGGATGGATTTCTCACGTAGACCATATAATTAAGAAAGTTAGTGGATGTTTGGGTGCACTATATAGAGTTAGAAACTGTATGGATGAAAGAGTGAGGAAGCATGTAGCCACAGTCACATTGATACCTTTGTTGGACTATGGGGATATTGTTTATATAGGGGCAACTTTAACCCAGTTAGCTAAAATAGATGTCCTTTTTAATAAAATAGCAAGGTTTATTTTGGATGTTCCTAAGAGAACTCATAGAAGAGAGTTACATCAGTCTTTGAATTGGATGTACCCAAATGATAGTAGGTCTTTACATGTTTTGATATATATGGTTAATTCAGTTAGGGGTGAAGTACCTGAATATATTACTGATGAACTTCAGGTTAGTACAATTAGAGGAGGCCTACGCTCTGCAGAAGGTATGGAATATGTTTTGCCTAGAAGAAGAACAGATTTGGGTAGTGAACATTTTTTTTATTTAGGTCCCAATATATGGAATTCATTGCCAATTTATCTCAGGCCACTTAGTTCTAGTCCCAGTATAGGAGAAATAAAAAGATGATTTAAAGTTGAAGCAGATAAAAGGTTTATTGTTGAGCAACCATGAACATTATGTATTAAATATGATGAAGATTTGCACTTTATATATGGGAATGTATGTGTTGTATGATTATTTAGTTTATTTGTATGGACGATAGTTATTGTAATTTAAATATTATTGAGGTGTTAGTTTTTTTTGTATATATATATGTATGTATGTAATTTTTGTGAAAAATTTTTCTATGATGTCAACATGAATGTTTGTACTAAGGACCTCACTGGAAATGAGCTTGTCTCAGTTGAATTTCCTATTCTTTTGCTTATCAATTGAATAAAATTTTTACTACTACTACTACTAATCTGTAATGCACTTATAGTTAACCTTGCACTTTTGTTAACCTTGCAATTTTTGTTCTATCTGTCTCTCTCCTCACAATCTTGCCTTAGTTCAACCTCCTCGTATTCTATCCAGCCATTTTCTAATTCTAGAGCTATGTTCTACCAAATGTTTGCCTAATATATTTGTAGTAAAAAAACAAAGACAAGGCGCTGCGTCAGCATGTGGTCTAAAAGCAAAACAAAATGGTTATATTAAATGCAGCTGAAAATAGAAAATAGAGTTAAAAATCTCGTTTAGAGCTGGTTCAGAAATATCTAAAGAGAAAAAAAAATTGCTTTTTTTTCTTTAGATATTTCTGAAGAAGACCTAAGGTCGAAACGTAGATTTTTAACTCTATTTTCTATTTTCAGCGTGCATTTAATATAATATATTTGTGCTACCATATCTATCTAGTTCATATTTGTTGGCATTTCTCCTTTTCAGTACTTCTGTATAGTCTCCTCACTTTATTGAATGTAATCAAATTGTATTATCTATATTGCGTACCAAATCTCTGTATTTATTTATTTATTTATTTGCACATTAGTTTACAACCTTTGAGCCAAGGGCTCATTTTCAAAGATGTATACTATCCTCTTGTTCCCCTGCCCCCCAGGTCGTACCAGGAGATGAGCAACTTATTGCTCAGCATACCTTCCTGGTGAAACATTTCAATAAACAAATAAATAAATGGTTTAGAAAGTTGGAATCCCTTATAGGACATTATCTGTGGGGCAAGTCACAGCCTAGATTCAGTAGAGCTAAACTGAGGGCCCATTGGAGGAAGGGGGGTTGAATTTGCCTAATTTCAGGCACTACATGTATGCTTTTCTGGCAGACAGAACTCTGTTAGCCTTTCAGGACTTGGATTCAAACATGCCTGAGTGGTTACAGATAGACCAAGCACAATCTGGAGGCCTACACCCCTCCATTGCCCTGTATATGCCACTGCAGGCTAAAAATGCACACTGGAGCACGATCAAAGCAGCTCGCATGGCATGGTGGCAGGTAGCAAAACTCTCTGGAAGATGTGCATGCCCAGGAAACTTCATATATCTCTGGGGTAACCTGGAACTGTGTATTGATGGGTCCCCGATTTATTGGAAGAGCTGGGCAGATAAAGCCATCTGTAGAATTACAGACTTGTTAACCCCAGACAAAAATAATCAGAATCCTTCCAGGTACTTCAGGGGAAATATGGGTTACCTAAGTCTAAGTTTTGGAGATACTCACAACTAAGATCTATGCACATCCAGTGGGCAAGGAAACCATGCTTCTGTGTATCCTGCAGGATGGGTAGAGGAAGTCTCCCCCCCAAGTGGCAATGGCGAAAGGGCTGAATCTTACTGACCCAAGAGCAGGCCCCTTAAATAAATTAATGAGAGAGGTACTGCCAGACCCCACTATGGGAGCAAGAATGAAATGGCAGATGGCCTTTCAAGAGAACATCACTGGCTCTGAATAAGGTCAATGTTAGAGGTTAGCAGCACACCAAGCTTGTGTGGACCAAAAAAGCTGGTTAATACAGAACAAAATTCTACATTATTGGTACCACACCCCAGTCCAGTTAAAGCAGCTTAGCCTGCTTGATAATGATAATGCTGGAGGTGTGCCTTGCCAGGAGCTGACCTTCTGCACATTATCTGGGTCTGCCCATTGATAGCTCACTTCTGGATGCATGTTATTCATAAATGCACAGAAATACTGGGACTAGTGGTCCCTGAAACCCCTCAGACCCTCCTTCTTGGGCTGATACCTCTCTGGTCCAGCCTCACCTGGAATACAGAGTCCAGTTCTGGAGGCCTCACCTCAGGAAGGACATTGGCCTGGTGAAAACAATACAGAGAAAGGCTGCAAAAATGATTTGGGGTCTCCAGTACATGTCTTTTGAGGAGAGACTTGAGGAACTGAATATGTGCTCACTGGAGCAGAGAAGAGAGAGGGGGACATGATTGAAACATTTAAGTACATAAAAGGCATTAGCAAGGTACAGGCACAGGAACTTTTTCAGTTCAAGAAGGGCTTCAGGACCAGGCGACATGACCTCAGGCTGCAAGGAGGAAGGTTCTCTATGAACACCAGGAAGTTTTTCTTCACAGAAAGAGTGGTGGACACCAGAAACAGCCTGCCCCAAGAGGTTGTAGGGGTCAACACTGTAGGGGGATTCAAGAATGCATGGGATAGACACAAGGGAGCCCTGACTACAAAGGGCAACTAGTGTCAAAACAGGTCTAAAACAAATGGGAAGACTAGATGAACCTAGTGGTCACCTTCTGCCATCAACTTCTATGTTTCTATATTTCCTGAGGATTGGAGATAAGTACTAAATAAGGTTCTAGGCAATGTGTAAGTTTCCTCTTATACCAGCTATAGTCTTTTAATGTTGTAAATCTGTGCATATTATTAATGATTAGCGAATCTCTCTCTTTTTAATTTGTTCTTTAATAACCCCAGTAGGTGGGAAATATGTTACATAAAGAATGCCTTATCCCCCTTTGTTTACCTTCTGTGCTATTCTCATCTTTGCTTGTTCCTTTGTCCTCCTAACTGCTTTCCCTGCTTCCCTCTGTCTAACTAAATACATGTCCATGTCCTCTTCCTTCTGTGTGCTCCCTTGCATTTTTTGAAAGCCAGCATTTTGTCCGTTACTTTCTCTGCCACTTCCTTTGAATACCATAGAGGGTTTTTGTCCTTCTCTTGCCCTTGTTTCTCTGTTCAATGCACTGGTTTACCATTTGTCACCTCCACTATGGCTCCTTTTAGGTTTGCCCACTGTTCCTCAACTCCACCCTGACTTCCTTCCTCACCAGGGTATTTTTAATGCATATCCCCATCCTAGCAAAGTCTGCACTCCTGAAATCCAAGACCTTTGCTCTTGTGTGGCTTGATTGCGACACTGTACTCCTATTAAATCACACTGTGTGGTGGTCACTGGACCCCAGATGTCCTTCCACCCAGACCTCCATGATTCTGTCCCCGGTTGTCAGTACTAGGTCCAGAATCGCACTGTCCCTGGTGGGTTCTAGCACTAACTGCCTGACAGAAAGAGGGACATTTTTAATCAAATGTAACAATCTTTAGGGGGCTGCTAATATATAAGGTAGGCCTTTTTGGTTACAGTCTAAGAGGAAAGCAAGTTATTAACAAAGATCATGGGATACCATAGGATCAGGATGGAGATGAGGCACCGTGGGGAGGTAATCAATTGTGGGGACTGTGGGGTGCAGTTCTCCAGGGTTACATTCTTCAGGATCATTACACTGCTTCATGCTTAGTTGGTAACAACAAAATATACCATATTTCAGCTGTGGTATTAGCTCAGTTGGGGTTCAACACCCACTCCCCTAGAAACCCACTGGCCCAGGTATCTGGAGGGTGGCAGGGAAGGGGTATTAGAGGTTCAATCCAGATGGCAAACTACTTTGCACCCCTGGAGGAGGTTCAGGTGCCTGACTCTGTTTGAGGGGACAATGAGTCAGTTGGGAAATGTGCAGGATGACTTGGTGGCACCCGGGGAGGGGGTGAGCAGGACAAAGTCGGAAAGGAGTGTTTTAGTGGCTGGAGACTCAATGATTAGTGGAGTAGAGAGGGGTTGGGGGTGGAAAGGGGAGTGAAATAGTCAGATGCCTTCCTGGTGCATCAGCCATACCAGATATAGATAGGATAGGATAGTGAGAGGGACCTGGGGGTGCTGGCACACTTGGGTAACAACATTCTGGTGAACCAGCCTGTGGAGACAGTGAAGCAAAACTTTAAGGGGCTGCAGGAAAGACTGAAGGCACACTCAGCTTCCCTGAGCTTTTCTGAGGTCTTCCCTGAGTGGAACAGGAGAAATGGGAATGATAGAGTAAAGAAGGAAGATAGTGAGGAGTTTAATGGGTGGTTGAAAAGATGGTGTCAGCAGGAGGGCTACCACTCTGGGGGACTTGGAAACTTCTGGGATAGAAGGCTCTTCAAGGGTGATGGGCTTCATTTGATGAGAGAGGGAGACATTGCTCTGAGGCAGACATTTGATGTCTACATTGGAAAGTTAAACTGAATGCAGGGCAGACGAAGGTTAGGAGAACAACTGAGAAAGGAGCAGGTGGGGAACCTAGATAGGGCCCCACTGAACAGCAGACTAGTAGAAGTAAGGTGGGTAACAGTAAGGTTGAAGTTTAAAGTAGGTGAAAGGAAGAGGCCAATGAGGGAGAGCTAACAAGACCTACACACATCATGAAAAATAAAAAAGCGAGGAGACTGGGTAAGAATAAGGAAGAATAATTAGCAAAAAGTAGAATGGGATCAGGAGAAAGGTGAAAAGGAGCTTAACTTAATGCCAGGAGTCTGTTAAACAAAATCAGTGAGCATCATGCAATGGTGGCAGACGCTGCGATGGACCTAGAAGTAAGGTTGTGCAGAATGGAAAATTCTGCTGTCAGATTTGCTGTGGAATGCAATTCTAGTTCTGAAATGCTGTGCTGAATTTCTTTTTAAATTCTGTGGTATTTAGAAACGCATTTCTGTGCAAACTGCGGAACAATTTTCCATTGATCACGTAAACTGCAGAATAATTTCTCATAGATTGTGGAAAAAGAATCCACAGTTTATGTGAACTACAGATTATTTTTCTGCAAAAAACATTTCACATGTAGAATGTAAAATTCCACAAATGATGGAAATCAGCTGAATTTTCTAAAATTCTGCAGAATTCCATCCTATCAGAAATTCTACATTCCATACAGCCCTACAGTAGTAGCCATCACAGAAATGTCGGCCACACAGAATAACGATTGGGACCTGACAGTCCCAAACTACACCATGTTTAGATGTGATAGAGGAAAAGTAAAGGAGAAGGCATAGCCCTATATAGTAGAAAAGACACAGAGGCAGTGGAGGATGGAAACATCAGTGATGATGGCAGTGGGGAAAGAGATTCATGGTGGATTCACCTCATGGCATCCTTGGGCAAGAAACGTTTGATAAGGCTGATCTATAGACCTCCAGGACAAGAGGTAGAAAGAGATACATAGAAACATAGAATTTGATGCCAGATAAGGACTGCTTGGCCCACCCAGTCTGCCCATTTCCCTACCTAATGGATAAGCTGCAGATCCTAGTTAACCAACAGCCTGCTTCTTCCTACACCCACCCCCTAGAATTGCCTTATGATTGTCCCATGCATTCTTGAAATCCACCACTGCTTTTGACTCCACAACCTCCTCAGGAAGGCTGTTTCATGCATCCACAACCCTCTCCGTGAAAAAATACTTCCTCACATTACCTCTGAGCCATTTCTCCTCAATCTTCAAATTGTGCCCCCCTCCATTCTTGTACACCTCTTCTTCTGAAAGATGCTGCCCTCTTGGACTTTGTTGATTCCCTTGAGGTATTTGAAAGTTTTTATCATGTTCCCTTCTCCCTCCTTTCCTCAAGGCTATACATATTAAGCTCCTTTAGTCTTTCTTCACATGTCTTCTGGTGTAGATGCTGCACCATTTTGGTTGCCCTCCTATGGACTGCCTTCATCATGTCTATGTCTTTGCGGAGACTGGGTCACCAGAACTGTATGCAGTACTCCAGATGGGATCTCACCAGCTGTCTGTACAGAGGGCCAACAACTTCCTGTTTTCTACTGCTGATGCCTCTCCCTGTGCATCCCAGTATCTCCCCAGCCCTCCCTACTGCTCTCTAGGAGCTAGGGGCACAACTACAGAGGGGTGTCAAATGGGGAGGAGGTGGTGGTGGTAAATCTAAATCTGCCAGACTCTGACTGAATAATTTCAGCAGCCAGGAGCTCCAGAATTCAGACCCTGTTGGACAGATTGTAGGACTGCCTGCTGGTGCAGCTGGTTAAGGAACCCACTAGGCTGGCTGCCATTCTCAGTGTGGTGCTTACCAACTCAGAGGTGGTAGGAGGCATGAGGGGAGGGCAGCCACTAGGGGCCAACAACCATAACTCGGTATGGTTTGACCTGGCTTTTGGGACAGGTAAGCCGTCGTGAAAGGCTGAAGCCCTAGATTTTTTAAGGGCAGACTTCAACCGTATTAAGAGTGCTAGTTCGGGACATGTTAGTTGGAGTGGATAGCATCAGGGATGTGTAGGAAAGAAGATGGAAATCAAGGGTGGGCCAGTCTTGAGGGAACAAAGTCTCGCATGAACATGATAGTTTAAAAAAAGTGGTAAAAGAGACCAATAGGGTTCTCTAGAAAGGTCAAGGAAGCAGCACGAGCCAGAAAAAGATCTTGACCAGGTACAAAGGAAAACAAGGGACGGAAGACTGGGGAGAGCATCAAATGAGGACAAGGGAAACCATGAGGGTGGTCAGATAAGCAAAGGCAGATACAGATAGTGGCATATTGCGGAGGGGAGCCAAGGGAGGGGGAGAACAGTTCATTAGATGTATTAGAGAAAACTGAAAGAAAGGAGGAGGAATTGTTATGCTAACAGGGGAGGTTGGGTAATTTAGAAGGCTGGGAAGAAACTAACCCTTCTTAATGTCTACTTCTGCTCTGTATTCACAAGTGAAGACAGAGGACTTCTGCCAGAGAAGGTAGCCAAGACAGTGGTAAGTGTGATCCCTGAGATTAGGCAGCAAGTACTTACCATTGAAAGGGTTCAGAAAGGGCTAGCAGCCCTAGAAATAGATAACGCCCCAGAGCCACATGGGATGCATCTGAGGGTGCTCAAGGAATTGGCAACAGAATTAACTGAACACCAGGTAGGGCTGTTCAATAACTCAGTTGAGACAGAGGTAGTTCCAAAAGACTGGAGGGTAGCAGGCATAGTCCGACTCCATAAGGGAGAGGGGAGGACAAGGAGCAACCAGGTAACTACAGACCTGTCAGTCTTATGTTTGTGGTGAGCAAATTGATAAAGACACTAGTCAAAGAGGACATTGTGGCCTACATAGACATAAATGTAGTCCAAGACAGGAAACAGAGCAGGTTCATGGCAGGAAGGTCTTGTCAGACCAACCTGATAGTATTCTTTGACTGGATAACAAAGGCAGAGGATAAGGGCCATACTGTGGCTTTTCTCTACTTTGATTTCAGCAGGGCTTTCAAATCGGTGTCTCACAGCAGCTTGTTGAAGAAGCTGGAGGATCTGGGTGCAGTGAAGGGATACTGGGTTAAGATAGAGTGGATAATCCGAGCATGAAATACAGGCTGCATGAAAAACTAATGGCTCTACAGCAACAGGTGTTTTACAGCATGTGGTAGAAACTGCTACCCCTGTCACTGTAGGCTGCCAGCAGGGAAGCTGAAGGATGTTAATGGGCTGGTGGTGGAGCAGCTAGAACACCTGCCTCCAGTCGCAGTGAGGACCTGGGGCTGCAGTTTGGTTCTTCCCAGGTCCCAGTCTGCTGCAGCATTTTTTGGCCCGAAAAACAAACATTTTCCCGACCCAAGTGTTTTTTTTACCTGACATCCACAGTTCCGTGGAGCTGATTATAATTAATATGGGGGGGGGGGGGGCGGAGGCCCCCAACAAAACTAAGTTGTTGCTGCAGTGTGCGCTCTTTGTGGGCTAGTCAGCATGTTGTATTGACATTATTTTGCCATATGCAGCTTTGCATATGGCATTGTTGTGGTACATGGTTTTGCCCGTGACATTATAACCCCATGCCTAGCGAAGGACACAGATGGGCAAGAAACTGGTTGGATAGGAGGCAGTGAAGGGCAGTGTTTAACGGAGTCAAGAAGTCACCATTAGGGCAACACAGGGATCTGTCCTAGGTCCAGTCCCTTTCTATATGTTCATCAGCGACATTGGAGAAGGAATCCAGGGCAAGATGTGTCTCTTTGCAGATGACACTAAGCTCTGTGGCAGGGTAGAGAGTGAGAAGGGGGTTAGGGAGATTCAAAGGATGCTGGGGTGTATGGGATGGGGTACTGACAGCAGAAACAAGGAGATATTACAACCTCTGTATAGATCACTGGTGAGGTCCCACCTGGAATACCGTGCCCAGTTCTGGAGTCCTCATCTAAGGAAAATTAAGAACAGGCTGGAGACAGTGCAAAGTAGGATAACCAAAGTGATTCAAGGCCAGCAGGGCAGATCTTATGAGGATCGACTCAAGGCACTGAACATGTACTCACTGGTGGCCAGACAAGACAGGGAAGATATGATAGAGACCTTCAAGTTTCAGAAAAGAATGAACAAGGTAAATTGGGAAGAACTGTTTAGCATAAGTAGTGGATCAAGAACACAGGGGTATAAGTGGAAACTCATAGGGGGAGGCTCAAGAGGGAAGTGAGAAAGTTTTAATATTACAGAAAGGGTGATAGGGCCATGAAACAATCTGCCAGATGATATGGTGGGCACCATAGAACTATCAATGGTTTCAGACATGGCTGGGACAGAATGAAAAGCTTAGTGGTTGCTCAGGGTGGTAGCGGTAGGACAGGGAGCATGGGGTGGATAGTGTGCATTAAAATCCTGGGCTTGTTAAGGTTTTATGGGAAGACTGGATGGACCAATGGTCTTTTCCTGCCATCATTTTCTATGTTTCTGTTACAAATGGTGCCACCATAGCAAGGCTTATGGTTAGCTTGCTGGCAGGGCTTCAGCTCTTAATTAATAGTGCCCAAAATAGGAGGCAGAGAAGTTTTGTGTCTAAACTTTATACACACCTGGAAGGGGAAAGTGGAGATCTAGGTGTAAGCACCCCCCCATCACTGTGAGGGGGTTACCTCAGTGGGCTATGGACCTGTGAGGTCCTTATTCTTCCTCCATATACCGATGGGACAGCGACACCCCCACAGTGAAACCCTGATGGCGACAGACATTTGTCAGGACGCGGCAGTATCGGGGATGTTGACATGCTTGTGGCGCTGTGGGGGATGTCTCCGTGGCATGGTAGATCCTTCTGCCTCCAGTCCCCTGTGAAGCTGGAATCAGGACCAGATGATGTTGCAGTGGCTGTGGTGGTTTTCAGACCTGGTGGTGGCACCCAAAATATAAAGTGGTACCCATGCTCATCTGCACTTTTCGAAAATGAGTACCCCATTCTTTGTTTTTCCCTATTTGTCCCATATTGTTACTAATTTTAAACATACCCTTTTCCTTGATTTGACAGATGAGGAGGAGTACCACTCAATAGTGAAAGTGCCACCACTGGGTATTTGGGCCAGGCGCCCATGTTATCTCTGTGACTGTGGTCGCCAGTGATCCTATATTCCTCGGCCCCCTAGGAGATGGGGTGCCGAAGTCTTAAGATGTTTCTGTGCATCCTGGTGCTTTGGGGGAGGCTGTACTCTGGTCCCAGGAGCTGCCGAGAAGGGACATGAGCATGTAAATAAAAAAAAATGGCCTCACTGCGCCCTCTGCACATGCATGGCCAGCAGTGTTAAAAAAAAGCCACAGCTCCAGTAAATGTCTCAGCTGTGAGGCCACTCCCATAATTCCTGCTCCAGGGCAGGTGGTGGAGCTGATGATCAGCAGGAAAATGCCTCTGGGTGTGGGGACAAGGGGTTTTTGCTCTCATATGGGTATATAATAAAATATATAATAGCTGCATTATTGGGAACGCATGTAATTTATTTTTATTTAGTTTTTGTTGACCGGGTAAGTGCACTAGACAAATTCTGCCTATTTTCAAGCACGACGAGGGGGATACAGATGAATGCCAACTGACCTTGAACCAGATTAAGCTGTTGGTGGTATTTTTCGTGAAAGGAGGACATTTGGCCATTGCACCGGGGAAATTCCCCTGCTCTTTTCGATAAGTGCCATGGGATCTTTAACATCCACCTGAACTACCACCAGAACAGGCAGATGGGACCTCGGTTTAACGTCTCATCTGAAAGACGGCACCTCAGGAGTGCAGCACTCCCCTCATGCTGCACTACAGTGTCAGTATTGGGATATTAACCCAAGTGCCTGGTGTGGGGATAGAACCCACAGCCTACTGATCTCCCAGCCTCAGAGGCGAGTGTGCTACCTGCTGAGCCACTGACACTGATAATGAGCATGTAAACAAATATAGTGGCCTCCATAGGTTCAGGGAGGCAGGGGGCCACTGGGAAAGGTCAAGATGCATCCAGAAAGCCCAGGAGAATGGCAGCCAATCAAGTGGGGACTTTGAAAAGACTACAAAATGCCTTTGAAGCCTGCCAAAATATTCCAGGGAGGTTCCAGTGGGAGTCAGAGAAAGAAAGAGAGAGAGAGAGAGAGAGAGAGAGGGGACCAGAGAAGGAGAGACTGATGTGGGCTACCTAGCCCTAATGCCTGTTTGTTTGCTTAATGGCCTTGCTGGCCCCAATATTGGACAGGCAGCTCAGCACCTCAGGAAGGCAAGTAGCAAAAGGGAAAAGAACTGAACTGTGTGAGGAATTCCCTGGGAGTGATTTGAATCTGCTGCTGCAGGTTTGAGTTTTGAGAGTTGCAGCCTGGAAAAATAGAGAGGCTGTTATGCAGCATGGAAAAGCAGAGATACTTTTATTCTGCAGCCTGAAAATAGAGAAGTTGCAGTCTGAAGCTAAAGACTGTCACTTTGCCACCTGGAAAGAATTGCAGACTGAGAAAAGAGAGACTGAGCCTAGTGTGATTCCCCTTGGAGGGGCAAGAGTTTTTGAGGCTGCGTTATTGCTTCTAGTGGAGTAATTGTTTGTCCTAGTGCCATAGACTGATCCAAAGCCCAGCTGCAAATGTGCTTTTAGAAGCTGTGTGCCAAGCAGACAAATCTATATGGGTGTCCCATTATGGGACACCCAGCCTTCCTGGTCCCCCTGATCTACGCAGAGATCACCAGAGAGGAAGACTTTGAGAGGCCTGTCAGGTGAAGACTGCATACGAAGGCCTGAGAGGATGTTTGGAAAGGCCTGACATGTGAAAACCAGCATTCTTCATTTCTTCAGCCAGCCACTGTTTTCCTGCAAACTGCTGCTGGGGTGCATCACTAACAACTTCTGATACCATCACTGTAGCACTGAAACAAGTTTCTACAGACCCCCCCCTTTGAATCTACAAACTGCAAGTACCTGGGCTGCGGCTCCAAGGAGTCTTCTACTTCAGCTAACAAGTTAGTTAGTGAAGGGGAATAAGACTTGGGTGGGACTCTGCTGGCACCAAGATAAGCCCAGGCAGAAAAAGTTAGTCTGCATCTCTTTAAAAGTTATTGGGCCCCAATGAAAGTATTCATTTTCCAGTTACAAGACTGTTATCCCCACCATATCCCAGCCTTTTGGAGCAGCCCCGGTAAGGTGCATATCGCAACTGACTGACTTTTTCTAATGGCCATTTGGGGGGGAAACCTGGGTGCACCTGCAGGTGGGAGGTGTGGGAAACAGTGTAGGATATAGTTATTGTTGCCATTCATTACTTTTGTGCTATTCCCTCCCCCCAATAAAACAGAAAGTTAGTTTATGGTACACTTTACCTTTGTTTTTTTTACCAGGAGAGACACATTAAGCTGAACGCTCGTTTACAGGTGCAACCTGGGAACACAAGGAAGTTAAGTGACTTGCTTAGGGTCACACAGTATGCAAGTGGGGGCTGTGGGATTCAAACCCAGGTCTTGAGGTTTGTCCTTCAGAGCCTTAAATCACTGTGCTATACTGCCCCCAGGAAGCCATAGGTAGAGGGCATTTTAGTATTATTGGTTATTGGAAAGTGTATGCATTTACTATGTGGGGAAGGTACTGTGGAGGCAGTTACTGTATTTTCCTGTGGGGTGGTAACCTGGAACTTATCCCATAGGTATTCCATATCACTACCCCGGGTGGAGGCACCTTGCCAATCTACTCCTGCATATCATTTTGTAACTCCCCATATTTGCTCCATCTCTCGATTGTCTCCTGTTTGCCTCTGGTGTTCCCGGATTTTCCCCTTTTGGTGCATCACCATTGACCCGAGTCCTGATGTGCCCCATGGCCTCTGAAAAGCCCCAGTATTTATTTTTGCCCACATTGAGGCTGGAGGAACATTTGTGAGCTGCTGCCATCCTTCCCATGTGCTTCCAGGCAGGCGGATGGCTCTCGCATGCTCAGAAGCTCAGTTTTATTTTCTGATCATGATTGCGGTCAAACAGATGGCTCCTGAATGGTCCCAGCCCTAACTAAGGCAGAACAGGGACGACAGACCTGAACTCAGCACCCCAGAATCTTTGGGGCACTTTAGTTAAAGAGCTCCAATAGCGAGTGCCTCAGTCTCATGAATATTAATGAAGCATTATGAATCTGAATGGGGCAAGTTTTTTCTAGTGCCTGGGGACTGCATATGCTGGTGCTAGCAACAAGTGCAGGACTTCATATAAATATTGAATAGTGTGAGTGCTTATCTGTGCACTGGTTCTGCTTCAAAACTGTGGGGTAATAATTTAAATAAACTAATCAATCTGGCTGTAATAAAACTTTAAAGTTGGACAATGTATGGACTGCATGGGGACTGTAAATTATAGCAGCCATGTTTGCAGCCTTTGGCCTTTTTCCAGCCAATTGGAGAGCCAGGTTTATACCAGTCACTTATGGGACTATGCCAGAGACTTGTGGGGGAAAAAGCAGGGACAAATGTTGGCACCTAAATGAGGGACCTATCAGGCATCGAAGGAGCCTGATGAATATTAATTTTTAAGAGAGACATGGGAATGAACCAATCAGGAGCCTTAGAGAGCTCCCAAACCCCAGAGACTTTTCAATCTGGAATCAGTTCATTGGGAGCCCCTCCACAGGGTGGGAGGGCTCTGGCCCCTTACTAGACAAATGTGGCTGCAAGGACATTGAAGTGGCTGGCCTGGGGTTGCCAGTTACTGTCCCCCAGGGCTGGCATTTGCTTTTTCACATTTGAAGGATGTGTGTGAAGAATCCTTATTTAATTTCAGCTGTAAGACAACTGCAAGAACCCTGACTGCAGTTGTGAGAGAGCTACAAGAACGTCTCTACCTTAGCAGTGAAAGTGCTGTTGATTCTGTGACCGTGAGCTATGAGAAAGCATTTGGACTGATCCTGAGTGGGTAAAAATCTACTTAATGTACAAGTGACTTGGAGACCTTCTTAGGGTCAAGAAGTCTGTGACTGAGAAATGCTTGATGTGATGATTTAGTGTGCCTACAGGGATGGAAGGAAAGTATCCTGAGGTTGGAGCTTTGCCAGACGTTGCCTGTGAGGATTTTGCAAATGTTCTAATTGGAGCTGCCAACCGCCAGCTGGCCAAAAGGAACTGTGCTGTGTGATCCAGCTTGTGAGAAGCCAGTACTTGTGCTTGTGAGAATCAATCAATCAATCAATCAACTCTTTATTTATATAGCGCCTTTCCGGAACCAAGGCACTGCACAGTTAAAATACAACATACAACATAAAAGTTACACTAAAACAATAACTATATCAATAAATTAAATTTTGCCTGGGAAGGCTAAATTAAACAAATATGTTTTCAGCTCTATTTTGAATCTATTGATAGTCAGGCATTCTCTTAACTGACAAGGTAAAGAATTCCACAGGGTAGGTGCCACAAAAGAGAAAGTACGGGCAGCAGATGTTTTTAAACAAACTCTGGGAATCCCTAGCAATCCCTTATGGGTGGATTGGAGAGGACAGAGGAGGCAATAGGGAGTTAGGAGATCTTGCAAGTAGCCAGGTCCCTGTTCATGTAAGGCTTTAAAGGTTAGCAAGTGAACCTTAAGGGTGATCCGCCACCAAACAGGCAGCCAGTGCAGTTTGCACAGCACAGGCGTAATATGACTGGCCTTCAATGTACCAGTCAGAAGCCTGGCCACAGCATTCTGCACTAGCTACAGGTGGCGGATATCAACCCCAGGAAGCCCTAGGTAGAGGACATCGCAGTAGTCATGGCAGGTGGTGACAAAGGCATGGAAAAATGTTGGAAGTCCACGCCTTTGGAGAAGATATTTTGAAAGAACTAGCTAACAAGTTAAATGCATGACTTGGAGGAGATTCATGCCTTAAGCTCTAGTTTCTGCTCTGTGAAAGCGATTGGGTCTTCCCCTGCCCTAGGGGTTGCACCTACGCTTTTAAGACTGTACTCTGGATGTGAAAGGACCATGCCTGCCATGCTGGCTGTGTGGTTGAAGGTACTGTAATAATGCAAAGTTACTGAAATGCCAGAAAAGGAATGAGAGGCTGTCTTTTTGATCAGTTTGCGATTCAGCCTGGTAATGTGTCAGCCTTGGCACTGCCATATGCATCTCTCCCAGAGGGGCATAGCCTAGACATGGGATCTGAGGCATGCTGGCCCTGGTCCCAGCCTGATCTGTTCCAGAATGTTCCGGAATGTGACTTCAAGCGCAGAGAAAGGGGCACCTGAAAAGAAGTCGAGAAAATTCCAGCCTGCAAGCTGCAAGAGCTGGTCCAAAAGAGGGGGCAGCACAAGCTCCTGCCTGCATCTCAGCTAAAAACTACCTGCACAAATTGTATCTACCTTATACTTACTTGAAAGAACCTGTTCTGCACCTAATGATGACTACTGAACCGTGAGTATGCAGACTAGCTCTGCACCTGGCGGGACTGTAAATAATTGTTTGAGTTTGCTCAGTTCAGTAATCTAAGAAACCAGCTACTCCAGGGAGGGAATTACCAGTTATTTACAGAGTTAAAGTTTAAAGAATGCATCTAAAGGCTAATCTGACTTTCTTTTGAGAACCCCAGCACTGGCCAACCAGCTGCAACATATCAGGCCTGCAACAAATGTTTAGTACCGGGTACCCAGGTGTAGAATTGCGGGGATTCTTTTTTTTTTTTTGTTATTCAGTTTACTTTATTGACACAGTTTATTTACATTGAAAGTGTGGCCTAACCAGGCCGGTACATACATATTAACAATAATTGTTATAAACATTGGCCTGGTTAACTGTAACAATAAAAATTAGCAATCTCAGCAAAAGTCATTTTAAACATTTAAACAACCTGACCCAATTATCCCACCCCCCACAAATCTCGTAACCCCCCTCCCCATCAGCATCTACTTATTCAAAGAGCCACTGGGATTTCCTAAAGCAAGGGCTCGGGAGATACTACGAGTTCTGGAGACAAGACCTCGCCAGTCTCAGGAGATTGGAGTTTCCAGGTAACTAAAACCGCATCTAAAAGCCCCCATTTGGTACTATAAGATTGTACCTCATTATTCATTTTTGCTATATGCAATTCCAGCTGTAATGCCATCATAATCTCTTTATACCATTCAACCACAGATGGCGTATTAACATCCTTCCAATGCCTAAGAATAACCGCTTTTTGTGGCAGCTGATATAATAGTCATAAACGCCTTCCTCTGTTTACCCATGTCTCTAGGAAAGTTATTTAGTGAACAGATTTCTGGCATGAAAAAAGGCTGTAATCCTATTACTGATTGTAGTGAAGTACGAATTAAATTCCAGAAAAGGTGAATCTTGGGACAAGCCCATAATATATGGTATAGATCCCCCTCTCCAACCTCACATCTACCACACTTGGGCTATGTTAATTTACCCATTCTGTGTAATGTGATGGGGGTATAATACAAGTTGTGTATGACATTAAATTGCTGTAGTTTATATCTGTCCTGTCTTATATATTTATTATTGTTCTCCCAAATTTGTTTACATACTCTTTCCTCTTCTCCTATCCTTAATCTCTGCCTCCAATAAGTACCAACCTTGGAGGAAATTAGTCACTAATTTGCCAGAATTTATAAGTTTTCCCTTTTAAATCTGGAATCCCAACACAAGCTTGCTCATATGACAATAATTTCCACTGGGGGGCTAGGTCTCCCAGATTTAACCCACTTAAGGGTTCCAAAAATGTGAAAGGGATCGGGGTACATTGGATTTGAAAATGCATATTATGCATCAGAGGTTGGTCCAGCGAATTCTGCCAGTTCACCTTTAGGAACTTCTATACCTGATGCAGAGCTTTTGTTGACCATCCAATGGGCGTATTTTTAAGTGATTTAGGTAGAAGTCTGAGAGAAATATAAAGGATTGAATTTAACGTAAGTGAACAATTAGAGACCAAATCTCTCTCAATGTAAATCCAGGGAGGCACATACTGATTGAGGTCTACCGAAGGGGTCGGCCGAATCCAATGAACTAATTTACTAACATGTGATGCCATGTAATACTTGAAAAAGGAAGGGAGCGCTAGGCCCCCTAGTTTCTTTGGAGCAGTGAGTTTCCCATATGATCTTCTAACTGCTTTCCCTTTCCATATGAAATCATTAAGGATTGTTTGCAACAGACCAAACCACGCTTTCGGTAAATAAGGACTCAACGTATTTAGGGGTTAAAAAATCCTTGGTAATATATTCATTTTAACTATTTCAATTCTGTCTCAAAGTGACAGCAGTAGCGAACTCCATCTGGCCAAGTCTTGCTTAATTATTTTGACTTGATTATTAAGATTTTCATTTATCATTGTAGCCATCTCCCGTGCAATTTTGATTCCTAGATATAATAACACCTTTGATTCCCAGCTAAACCCCGACTCTTTAGCCACGATCAGAAGGCATCTAGAGTTGAGCAGAAAAACCTTAGTCTTGGAAATATTAAGCTTATAGTTCGAGACTTTTGAAAACTGTGCAATTTCATGCAAAATTACTGGAATGCTCATGTCTGGGTCCCCCATATGCAGGAGCAGGTCATCTGCATACGCAGATACCAGGTATCTCCTGTTACCTATTTGTATTCCCTTGATCTCCTGTGCTGTAATTAACCTATGAATCAAGGGTTCCAAATATAAGTTAAACAGGAGTGGGGAAAGTGGGCAACCCTGTCTTGTGCCACATGAGAGAGGAAAAGGGTCCTACAGTATTCCGTTGCACCATACCCGTGCTTTGGGAGATCTATATAATAGACGGATCCAGTTTAGGAAACCATCTGGTAGTCCAAACCTTGAGAACTGCGGGGTTCTATCATAGACTGGAGACTGGTACCAGTTTGGGCATGTGCCACCTAATTATCTGTGCAGCTAGATAGACAAAATAATATCCTGAATCAATCAAAATGTTGGTAGAAGGCCAGAATTAAATGTGGGGGGGAAGTTGAATCTAAAATGCAACTTGACTGTTTATGCAGTGCCAAGAGTGCCAATCTGAAAATGCAATCAAACTGTTGCTTAACCTTTACAACCAGTTCACCCTTTCCTAACCCTTACCCCATTGTAAATAAACTGTTGGTGATAAAATGGGCAACAGTTTCTTTTTTATTACACTTGGGAAACATCATGTTTATATGGGGAAAAAAATATTTTCTTGTTTGAGTTTATGATAAAATAGTCCTTCCGCCTGGTAAAAAAAAAAAAATTATGTCATTAAATATGAGCTTCAAAATATATAGAGAGAGAGGCATGATTGTAAGTTTGCACAGCAGGAATGGATAAGGACTCTAGCCAGAGCATGCAGGAAAAGAATGGTACTCTTTTGAGGTTTGTGGGTATGGGTTACATGACAAAATGTGTACTGTAGGTAAAATGCTGTTGCACCATGAAAAGGCATCTTCCAGATCAGAGTGTCAGCCTGTTAATTACGATCGGTGTCAACGGGAGCACTGTTACCGACTCATGGCAGTGTACAAAAATGGGTAGGTTAAACTAGCTGGTTTACAGAAGTAGAGGTAGGACAGCACAATCAGTGCTGCAGATGGAGGCAACAAGACACATTTCAGGAGCAGTATCACGATCGGCAGCAAAAAAAAAATGTACAACTTTTTTTATTTGTTCACAAGTTTGATGTGGGTAGAGTTGAAACGTATTGTCTATGGCTGCTGCCAATTCTAAACATTTTGTGGTATAATTAGCGATGAACCATATTAGTGAGGGAAAAGAAAATGGTAGCATTTAAGAAATCAACGTTCTAATGGCTCGTGATTTTCTTGCAATGCAGTCCTGGTTTGCCACCCTTGTTACTACCCATGCATGGAACACATTTCATGCATGGTGAGGTAGGTATCTGATTGGCTAGTTTAGACTACTCATTTTATAAATACATTTTTTTATTATTTTTAAATTGTTTTTGTAAATACATGGTTGGTTAATCATTTTTTATAAATCTGGTGTCGTAAGCATATCGTTAGAGTGAGCCTTTAATTCAGAAATATATGTTTAGGGTTTTGCTAATTGCTTATCCATGTGTGGGATAACAATATGGTATTGTGGGTGGGTACGGCATCCCAGTGGGGTTGTACTAGGATATTGTTAGACTCACTTAAATGTATACTCTGGGAGGAGGCACTGAACAAAAATTTTATCTATGGGAAAGAACCAGTTTAATACCAAATTAAGAACCCAGGCCCCTCAGCCTGGTTTCTGGCCACCCAGGCAGGGGCAGTAGCCATTTGATACTCAGCACCAGGGTTACACTGTCCACTTGTAAACCCAGGCCAGTATCCTTGGAGGTGTGTGCAGTGTGGATCCAAAGGCCCCAGAACAGACAAGGTGAGACAAGGGGACTGTTATACAAGTAATTTTTGAAAGCAAACAGAATGGGAGGGAGAACTAGACAAAGTGGGAGGAAGAAGCTGGTATCCAATCAATTCCCGCCCAATGGAACAAAAACTGGCAAGGGACACAGTGAGCTACAGCTGCTAGTTCTTGGTGTAAGTTCCGGTGCAAGATTGTTGCCATTTTCTTCATTACCCCATAATATCCTGCCATTGTGGAACGATTAATACAGACCATTTTTGGAGAGGGTGTGGTGACCAAGGTACGCAGTTTTACATATTTTGCGAATGCCCCAAATTACAACCAATGTAGCTCACGGTTAGAAATGAGGTTCAGACCATTTTGGAGCTTCCTACAGAGCCCACATTTGAACATTTTACCTTGGCCATCCCCTCTAGGGGAGCAAAAGCAAGATAATAAATGTTATTTATTCCTTATACTGATAGCCGCAGCCAGTAAGGCCATCGCTCAACATTGGCTCACCTATGTCTGCCCCAGGTTCAGCAATGGTGTACAATTATTCAGCACATCAAGAATATAGAAGCCATTACAACCCTTGTGCGACTGAAGAAAGACAAATTAATTGCCCGGTGGTTACCATTTTGTAATTACGGAGAAGAAGTAGAGGGTTTTCCCGCTTTAGGGCAATTGTTACAATTAATATGTTTGGCATCTAGCCAAGCATATCTTTGTGGTTATCATGTCCACCACGAACTACAGAGCACATGGTTTTAATAGTTTATATGTTTAACTTTTTATGTTTGTTATGAGGGTTTCAAAGTCATTCATTCAGCAGATGGCACCTCAGAAAGTAAATACTTTTATGGGTGGCAATCTTTTATTCCTGGAGATATAACACATTTGTCATCCTGTTAATGTTTTCTGGTTTACTGTATCACGTAATGGTTTTGGCAAATGATCAACTCTTGGATCTCTTTTGTATACAGGTTATCTATTGCATGGAATTTGTGCCATCCCATCTGCTTTTAATAAACTTTTCAAGTGAGAAATAATAAAAGCAGTCAGCTGTTACCATATATATCAGAAGTATTTTTCTTTTTCCTTTGGTTCTTTACCTCATGTTAGTAGATGTGATGTGTGGAACAGCACTCTGCCAGCAGCAGACATTTTAAAATGCACCAGCCTTTCTTGCACTCAGCTTTTCAGCAGCTTTTCAATTACAATAATGCCTCATTATCAGTATTTGAACTTTAAAATGTTTGCAATGCCTTGGGTGCTTCAATACCCCCACTGGCATTATCTTGAAGTTAAAGGATAATAGCAGGGTAGAAAGAGAGGATGCACTGTACCGCTGCTCAGGAATTTCATCTGAAAAAGATGCCTGGCTCTGCGTTCTGTTACCCTAGAAGTCATTGGCCTTCCAAACCCTCCTGCTGCAAACCCGAGGACTGCATTCAGCCGTGAGACTTTTGCCACCATCGCAAGATAGCGCCTGGGAATATCAGCATCACTGTAAAAATAAAAGATAAAGTAGGCCCGCTGCAGAGACTCGGAACCTTCCTCCAACTTCTGTCTTCAACAACTGTAGTAAAAAGTAAAAACTTACAGCATAGTAAACCAAAAGGGCTCATTGAACTGTTCTGACCGTACAGAGATTAGAACTGTGAAATAACTTTTCTATATTAACAGCATGAAGAATGTTATAACAGAAAAGTTAAAGTCAAAGAAAAAAGCATGGTAACATCAGTCTTCCATATTAAAATTCCTTTGAGTAGCTCAAGCTAAGAAGTCCCTTTTTACAGATGTATGGTCTTTCTGAGTTCTGAAATTATCAAAACAGAATAGTTAACATACGTGTTATGTACAAGATGAAATATGGCTGTAATACTTTGCAGAAACCAATAATAAAGCTGTCTAACAAAAAAAAAGTCTAGTGTAAACCCCACCTCCCAGGGGCTTACCTTAATTACCCCCAGGTCCTCTTTGTCCTCCTGTTTACTCCTACTTGCCTCTGGCGTCCCACTTTCCTGCTGCCAGCCCAAATCCTTCTAGTGCTCCTCCAAGTTTCCCGGTACAGCCCTTGTGTTTATTTTAGCCCTGTTTGGGCTCAAACCATAATCGCGAGTCACCGGCATGTTTTCCAAAGAACTGGCAACCATGCATGCGCAGGTAGTGCATTGATGTACTGACCGCCGGTCTAGCGGTCATTTGGGGTGTCTTTCAGTGGTCCTGGCACCCTGGTCAGCTAAACAAGGTGACCCTGGCAATGCAGCACAGAAGCCACTTAGAAACTTCTAAATATCTGAGCGAGGGCATTTATGGAAGGCTAATACATATTTATGAGTCTAATTAACATTCATGAGCTGCTGCCTGCCACCTAGGGGCACAGCATTTTGGTGGCAGCAACAGCAAAAGTGTTTAAAGAAATTACATAAATATGGGCTCATTTTAAAGGGAACTGTTGAGGCTATATGTTTGTGGGGAAAATACAAATGAATAACTTTATTCCTGGCTGCACCAGAACTCAGAACTTGAGAGATTGCATAAACTGTACAGTATCTTTAACAACAGCCACCATCTTGTCAGTGGATTAGCCAATCAAAAGACTGGATTTCAGCCAGGAACTCATGGGACAGTTAAAAAAAAAAAAAAGCCTGTTGGGAAATAAACAGGGACAATGTTTGGGTGCCCAAAATCCAGCCAATAAAAATACTAGAACTGTTTTTGGCAGCTTGTAGCTATTATCGGTGCATCGGTAAAGATTATGCAAAGGTAATTCACCCACTACTAAATCTGACCCAAGGATATCCACCTACCAATCAAAAGTACAAAAGGAGTACAGTAAAAGAAAGTGATAAAGTCTACTTCAAGCCTAATGAACCATTCAGAGCCAGGTAGACCCCTGATTTCTGCACAGCAATCTACATCATTTACCAGCTTACTCATGCTCCAATACTTGCCTATGCAGATCCAACTAAACCGTATGTACTGTACACAGATGTCAGCCTGAGTGGGCTTGGAGCCATGCCTTATCAGGAGTATAAGGAAGGAAAATGCTCAGTGGCATTTGCCAGTAAAAGTTTGGGTCCGTCTGAGAAAAACTATCCTGTACATAAACTTGAATTTCTTGCCTTGAAATGGGCAATAGTACAGTAGATCAGTTTCATGCATATTTATATGATGCTAAAATACTGGTAAAGACAGACAATAATCACCTCACGTATGTCCAAACCTCAGCCAAGTTAGATGCCACTGGACACAGGTGGTTGTCAGCTCTCTCAACATATGATTATTTGGTGTCGTGGTGTCCGGGGCTGTATCATATTAACACCAGTGCTCTGTCTAGAAGGCCTGCTTCCAGTCCTGAGTGGGTGAGAATGTCAGAACAATCTGTAAGAGCCCTGTGCCAAAAATTTGACCAGGATGAACATCCATCTGCTGCTACTGTGAACTGCCTAGTTGACAGCTTGGGGCTTCCAGATACCTGTGTGCCTGTAGCCTACTGCAACTTTGTGGCATACCTCTCAAGTGTCACACATTACAAGGTACGTCACTCATTTTATCTCTTAGAAATCCTCTGTTCCACTTGTAGAAGGTGTCATTTCACATTGACCACCAGGCCTTTTAAGCAGAACTCTGTAATCACGTAAGATGCTACATTATCAGTAGCCATTATAAATATTAGCACATTTATTTCCATAGTATTCTGAGCTTGCAATGTCATGTTTGATGATGTGTGACACATTTTGTCCAGCTGTCACACATCTCATCACACATTTGGGAGATGAAAGGTTGAGAAGTATGCTTTTTGGCTTTGGATCTGAGTACTCTACCTCAGCTCACTCCAGCAGACATTCAAGGGAACAGTATCACGATCCTATGATCAAGCCCGTGCCAAATGCCATAAAGAAGGGATAAGATGTTTCTAAGCTACAGTCCAATGATCAGAGAACTGCTTTACTGTTCAGAAAGGGGCCTAGACTAAAACTGTGAGATAAACTACTCTACAGAGAGGTCACAGATGAACAAGGCAAAGTTATTAAAAAGCAGTTGGTGCTGCCGTCCAACTTTAAACACATGATCCTACGAGCACTCCATGACCACATGGGACGTTTTGACAGCGAGAGGACAGCCAACTTAGCTACTGCCCATATCTACTGGCCAAAAATGAATGCAGATGTGGAACAGTGTATCAAAACATCCAGCAGATGCCTCCAAAGAAAGGCCCAGCCACAGACAGCAGCACCTTTGCTTAACATCGCCATTAGTGCACCAATGGAGCTTGTATGTACTGACTTTTTAAGTTTAGAGTGCGATGCAAAAACACTGGCAATGTACTTGTCGTAACAGACCACTTCACTCATTATGCACAAGACTATCTGGCAAAGGACTAGAAAGCCGCCACCATAGCCAAGGTGCTAATTGAAAAGTTTTTCATCCACTATGGTGCCCTACAGTGGATCGATTCTGACCAGAGAAAGGACTTAGAAAGCTGTTTAATCAAAGAAATGCTATTATGCTGGGGTGTGAGAAAGTCAAGAACCATTCCCTATCACCCACAAGGAATCTGCAGCCTGAAAGATTTAATAGAACATTGCTGGACATTCTGGGCGCACTTCAGCCAAAGCACAACCCAAGATGGAGTCGGCAGATAAGTACCTTAGTGCACACTTATAATTGCACTCCCATATAAACTTATGTTTTATTTATTTATTTATTGACATGTTTCACCAGGAAGGCAAAATGAACAACAAGTTGCTCATCTCCCGGTGCGACCAGGGGGGTGGGTACAATAGGATGAAGAATTATTTCACAGGTATGATATATTTAATTGTATGTTATGTCACAAATGCGACTGTATATTTATGATATTTTTAACCATATGTCTTCTTACAAATGTAATTAAATGTTTAAATAATAGTAGTAAGATTATAAGAATACTCTCACACAAGTCATTTTTACAAAAACCATACTGACAAGGCATTTAGATTTTGGCATAATGTAACAGGGTGTCTTGGGGAAGGGGGAACACAGTATGTTCACTGAATGCAGGTAGTTTTCCCTTGTAAAACGGATGTGACTGCACTTTACTGTACTGCACAGTGTGAGTTACTCATCTGTCCTATAGTGATGTCAGCAGTACAGCCCTGGGCCCACAGCAGCACCAGCCTTGCTATAGAAGCTTTGGTACACCCTGCAGTTTTTAGCAGCTCAGAATGCAAAACCTAACTGTAGAGGACAGTAATGAAATGCAATTTCAGAATCAATGCAAGAAGGGGTCATTTATGCATGAAAGTCAAAAGGACTGGGAAAGGTGCTCTTTAACATTTAACATATCCTAGAAATTAACCTTTCAATTACATTTGTAACAAGACGTACAGTTAAAAAAACTATCACAAATAATCATACAATCGCATTTGTGACATAACATACAGTTAAGTATATAATTCCTGTGGAATATACATTTAATTACAAGTAGCATATCTGAGGAACATAGTACAGAAATTTAATGTAACCTTGGAGCCAACACCTTGCAGAAATGAATCACGGTGAAGAGGCAGAATATTTAGCAATTATTGAATGAACGAGTTGCAGTGGGAGGACATCAAGGAGGGCAGAGGGGTAGACAGGGGAAACGAGCTGGGAGAAGGAGAGGATAAAGATGGGTTGAACATTATCAGTGCAAAGTGAGCAAAAAAATCAGTTGTGAGGGGCAAGTTAACACAGGACTAATGCAATGTGGGAGCAACTCAGACAGAACAAGAAGTGCAAATCATTAGTTCAATTGAACTAATTCCTTTGATTAAGTGTAGGGGGTAGAGAGGAGGGCAGAAGAGAGGTGGGGGTAAGGGATATTGAAGGGAAAGATGGAGTCATACCTGGAACTGGCCCCTTCAGAGTGCGGAGATCACTGCCAGTGGTGGAATGAGGTAAGGACTTAGAATAAGGGGCAGGAGTAGGCAAGGACAAGGTGGGTAGAGCTAGTAGAGGGGATGTTAAAGGGAAGGAGGAGGAGGGGTAGGAGAAACTTGCCTAAGACTAGGCCTCTTCAGGATGTTGAGAACCCTGCCGGAAAGCAGAGTCAGGCGAGGACGAGTTAGGTAGAGAGGATGGAGGGGAAAGGGAAGGGAAGAAAGAGTCACTTCCCAGTGCTGGACCCCTCCAGGATGCCGAAAATCCTACCAGGGGGACAGAACTAGGTGAGGACAAGTTGGGAAGAGAGAAAAGAAAGGATGAAGGGAAAGTCAGGAAGAGGAAGGAAAGAAGAAGCTTGCCTAAGACTAGGCCACTCCAGGATGCTGGAACCCTGCCAGAGCGCAGATGAGGACTAGTTGGGTAGAAAGGCTAAAGGAGAAGGGGGAATGAAGGAAAAGTAATTTCCCAGTGCTGGACCCCTCCAGAATGCAGAGAACCCTGCCAGAGGATAGAATTAGGTGAGGACAAGTTGGGCCGAGGGAATAGGGAGGATAGAAGAGGAAAAGAAAAAAGAATGAGGGAGGGAATAAGTTTACCTAAGAGTAGACATTGCCAGGGTGCTAAGAATCCCGACTGAGAGCAGACTTAGGTGAGGACAAGTTGGGCAGAAAGGAGAGAGGGGGAGAGGAGGGGAAGGAGGAGGCTTGCCCAGTGCTAGACCCCTCAGGATGCTGAGAACCCTGCCAGAGGTCAAAACTAAGCAGGGCAAGTTGATAATGAAAAAAAGGCTAGGGGTAGGAGTGAGGGGGTAAGCGATGAAGGAAGAGGAGAACGTGCGGAGAAGCAGGCTCGGGGGGCAAGGGTTAATAGGGGGTGTGAGGCATGGAGAGGAGCAGAGGCATAGGAGACTTGCTAAGGAGGGTTAAAGCAAGAGCACTTAGATGAGAGAAAGTTGTGTAAGGCAGAGGCAAGGGAGGAGGAGGAGGAGGAGGAGGAGTGCCAGATTTGGGGGGAGAGTTCCAGATTTGCAGGAAACGATGGGTAAAGCCTGAGTGACTAATGAAAGTGAAATTTACAAATAAATTAACTGCACACCGGAAAGTCAATAGTATACATGAACACAAAGCTGATGCTAAATTTTATTTTTAATTTGAGCATAAATTGCTTGAAATATTAATAAGAGTACTGGACATATACACAGGCAAAAACTACCCCAGCGCTTCACCTTCTCAATAAGGCTTCATGAGGGGGCAATGTTACAGAGACATTAACACATTTAAATAGTCCTTTCTTGATGACATCACTACGTTCCATCAGTATTTTCTAGTTAATTAATTAATTCACAACGAGAGCATCAATGTTATGTCTACAAGTTTTAGGTTACAAAGATTAAAAGAAAACCTACTTATATAATAAATGCATTAACTATATTTTTCTAAATCCATTTCACATACAACATTTATTTTGTTGTTATTTATAACCATTCTGTAACACTAATTCATTCACTGTGTCATTATGGCTGCAAAACATATTACCATTTAATTTCTATTCTGTCATTATTGCCAGTCAGGCTGAAAATTCATTAAGTAAAAATACATTCTCAAGAAAACTTAAAATCAATGACAGTTTTTCATTTTAACCAAACTTAAACAGAAAAACATTCTAATAATTAAACGTTATCTCCATTAAATATATGCATAGTAATAAAGTGTCCAGGTTCTAGAGGCAACAGCAACCACAAAAAGATGTTTTATTATTTATTATTGTTATATTCATTTAATAGGATAATCCTAGACAATCGCTACTTTTGTAGTATAATACAGAACCTTTGACTACTAAGCTACAAGTAGCAGTAAATTACTGAAATGGTTTAATGCACATGTTGACTAAACAAAAATAGGGGTTGGGAAAAGGTCATGAGGAAATTATACATACAGGGACTCTATCTCAGATGTGGCTTTAAGTTTCACATTTCGTTTAAACCATAACATTGCCCCCTCATGGAGCCTTATTGAGAAGATGAAGCGCTGGGGTAGTTTTTGCCTGTGTATATATCCAGTACTCTTATTAAGAGTTCAAGCAATTTATGCTCAAATTAAAAACTAAATTTAACATCAGCTTTGTGTTCATGTATACTATTGACTCTCTGGATTGCAGTTAATTTATTTGTCTGTAAAGTTCGGGACTAGCATCCTCTAAGTGCACCCACAACAAGCAACAGGCGCATGGGCTCATTTTGGAATTTCTGACAGATGAAAGTGGTTCGACGGGTGTGATTGTCAGAGGATCTGAGGGAGTGGAAAGGGGAAGCGGGGAAGAGAGTGCACATGAGAGGTAGGAGGGAAGTTCTTCTAACCAAAATTTAGAAGTGAGTTTGGCACAATGAGTGAGGCACCTCTTGGCAAGCGGGGGAAGGGATAGGGCATGGTAGAGGTCGCAGTGATGAGTGCGTGATGGAGCATCAAAGGCAAATCAACAGAAGGAGTTAAAGACAGTGTCCAATCTGGTTAGCAAGGATTTGGGAGCAGCACCATAGATTACATCACAGTAGTCAAAAATGGGGAGGATCATCTTCTGGACTAGTTCACGTTGTGCCATAGGAGGGATGCAACTATGGTTCCTGAATAAAGCACCAAGCTTGGGGCACAGTTTTTTCAGGATGGTGTCAATGTGGCCAGAGATGTTGAGGTGTTGGTCCAGCCAAACCCCAAGGTATCTGAATGAGGAGGCATCCTCTAGGATTGTTCCATCAAGGGTATGGAAAGACCGCAAAGGGTGGAGCCTAGTGAGTCTCTGCCTAGTGCCAAAGGTCATGGAGACAGTATTTTTGGTATTTCAGAATAGCTGATGTGAGGCAAACCATAGCTGAATCTGGTGCAGGTCATGCTGAAGGGTGGTTGCTACATTGGTGGGGCATTTTCCAGAGGAGAACAGGATGGTGTCGCTGGCATACATATGGATAGAGGAGGAGGTGGGAGCATACTGCGGGCAAGTCCCATATTAACAGAGCATCACAAACCTGCCGCTGGTAAACTTGCACAACTTACAACACACCTCAGGATCATGGACTGGTCCTTCATTACTAAATCCTCAGACCTCGATAGAGCCCTTAACCTCTTCATCCTGTCTTTCAACAATATATGTGACAAATTTTCCCCATTCACTAAAAGAATGGTTAAAGGCAAACATGTGCCTTGGTTTTCTGATCACCTCAAGACCTTGATGCAGACTAGAGATTCATTGTGGCAACTCTCCAATGAGTCTGGACTCCCACTTGATAGACATAAGTATAAAGAGGCTCGTAACAAATGCACTTGGGCCATTCGCAAAGCCAAAGCAGAGTACTATAAATCCTCCTTAACCTTCTCTTGGGGATCAGGACAAGTTCTGGAACAATATTAAGGAAATATGTGGTAAGGACCCTAACCTGGTTCCTACTCAGGTCATGGTTGATGGGTCCTTGACCACAGACCCCACCTGGATCACCACAGTCTTCAATAATGCCTTCACTAACCTCAGCCATGTTCTCCCTCCAAATTTCTATGATCTGCTGGCATGTAGCACACCTACTCCCCCACTGAAGCTCCCACCTTTCATCTGTGTTGTATCACTCCTAAGTCTGCAGAACCATACCTTAAAACAGCTGTTAGCCACTCCTCCTCCTCCAGCTCTAACTCCCTTGATTTGAAACTCCTTCGGCTCACCCTTAACGAGGTACTCTACCCCCTCTCCCACATTTTAAACCTCTCCCTATGTCCAGGTAAATTCCCCTCCAAGTGGAAATCTGCCTCAATCACACCCATATTTAAATGTAGGAACCACTCGAAAGAAAATAATTACCACCCTATCTCCATACTTTCACCCCTCTCCAAGGTCTTAGAGAGGATTGTTTCTGATCAGCTCACTGAGCACCTCGATAAATACAATCTTCTCTGCAAACAGCAACATGGTTTCCGCAAACAACACAGCACTACTGCTGCCCTTCTTGAACTTACCACACACATACACTCAGCGCTGGACAAAGGTCACATCATGGGTGCGATCTTCATAGACCTCACAAAGGCATTCAACCCCATCAACCACTCCCTTCTTCTAACCACTTTCACCAACCTGGGACTCTCTTGGGATGCCTTGGGATGGTTGTCTGACTACCTGTCGAACCGGACTCAACAGGTCAAAATTGGTAATGCACTATTCAACAAATCTTCTGTCCTCTCTGGTGTCCCACAGGGGTCCATATTGAGACCTCTAATTTTCAGCCTCTTCCTCAGTTCCCTCCCTGAGTCCTGCCCCAGCAACCTATTATTATATGCAGACAATGCTGTCATCTTCTTCTCCAACCCTGACCCCCTTCAATTTCACCGGTCCCTTCAGTCGTCCTTCAACAGTGCCGAAAGCTGGTTCACTGCACAATGCCTTATTCTTAACTATGAAAAAAACAAAGTTATGCTATTCGCACAAAAGCAGAATACCAAGACTGTGCTTTGCCCTCAAGTACTAACATCAAATCAGACTCCCCTGAAGCAAGTGGATTCCTTTAAATACCTGGGCATCACTTTGGACACAGGGCTTAACTATCATGAGCATATTCACCACCTATCTAGGGCTCTCAATGTTAGGCTTGGGCTTTTGCACCGCTTCAAACACTGCCTTACCCCTGGTTTCCTCAGGCTCGCTGTCTCCTCATCAGTCCTCTCTCTGCTTGATTATGGCATACTGATATATGGGGCAGCAAGCCCCTTAGCCCTAGTTAGACTTCGTCTCACCCTAAAGAAAGTGTATTATCTCGTATTGGGATGTGATCGTCTTACCCATATCTGTTCACTTTATAATGCTACCAACTGGCTTAATCTCAACAACAGAATCAGATTCCACACCCGTCTGCTGGCAAAAAAAATCTCCCTGGGCCTCTCCTCCGATGGGCTCACCCCCCTTAATCCACCCAGACATTAAGGTTAAGTACACCTGTAGCTCAGACAACCATCTGTTCTAGATTCCTTCCTGCTGTAGTTCTCAATTCCAAAGGTCCTTCAGTTACAGGGCCCCCTTGTGGATGAACAGCCTGCTCATCTCCCTGGTAAATAAACAAAGACTTGGACAATTTAAAACCCACCTTAGGGTCCACCTCCTGTCTTCAAGTACCTGTGATTGCAACTGAACTCTGCCCTCTCCCTTCTCCTTATCCACTGACAACGGCCACTGGCCTGCCTCTTCCTTCTTAGTGCCCAATCTGAGTCTCCATGGCATTGTTATAGACCTACGTTTGATAAGTATTCTGTAAAAAACTGTATTGAGCAATCCTAGTACTTGAATGTTAGCCTTGGCTGTTCTCTGTAATAATCTGGTCTGCATTCTCTGAAACAATCATTGTAATGTTTGTCTGTATCTAACCCATGGGACATGGAACCTTTGTAAATTAGTCTATGACTCAAAGGTATTTTTCTGAATCTGAAATAAATAAAAAAAAAAAATAAGTCATTTAGGAAGATGGAGAAGAGAATGAGTACAAGTACCGAGCCCTGTGGGATTCCTGTGGAAATAGGGAGGGGGAGAGATTGTATCCTGGATCTTGACTGATTGCATTCTGCCTGAGAGGTAAGCTCTAAACCAGTTTGGCGCAGAAGTAGACAACCTGGCAGCCATAAGGGAGTCAAGAAGTAGGGCATGGGAGACTATGTCGAAAGCCTTGGCAAGGTCGACAAAGATAGCAGAGGTAATGAGGCCATTATCCATCCCGGTGAGGACTGAGTCAGTGAGCCTGAGTAGGGAGGTGGTAGTGGAGTGGTTCTTCCGAAAACCAGATTGGAATGGGGTGAAAAACTCATTGAGGAAGGAGGTTAATTGAGAGAGGACCAGGTGTTCTTGGAGTTTAGCAAGGGCAGGGAGGAGGGAAATTGGGTGAAAATTTGTAGGGTAGGAGGGGGGAGAGGGAGGACCACCAGGACAGATGAGGATGAGAAGGAAAGATTTAGGATTAAGGAGAGAGGGTTAGCTATAGCAGAAGCTGAAAGGTAGAGGAGTTTAGGGTCATGGTCATCCAGTGATGAGCCTTTGGAAGGATTAAGAGAGAAGGACCGTTAGTGTTTCTTCTGGGGAGACAGCAGACAAGGAGAAGGAAGGGTGGGCATGGAGGTTGAGTGGCTGGGTGTGGGAGGATGAGGAGGGGAGGTCAGAGGAAGGAACTTTAGAAGTGCTGTGGCACAGGAGGTATAATAGGAGTTAAACACCTGAACCACTGCGCATGGTTCGGAGACCAATGAGTTGTTTATTTTAAGCACAGGGGAGGCAGATGTGAAGGGGAGGAGAATAGGGTGTGGACAACTTTCCAGAATTTAGAGGGGGAATTGATGTTTATGAGAAAAGATTATTTAAAGAATTCCAACTTGGCAAGTCTGGTAGCTTTTATGCAGGAATTTCTTAACATGCGATACCTGGCATAGTCTGGGGGAAGCTGGAAGGCCTTATGTTTCCTCCAAGCTTTGTCTCGCTCCCTGAAACAGGATAGTAGCTCAGGGGAGACCCAGGGATGATGGCTGCTGTTGTATTTGGTGGCCAAAAATAAGTACCTTAAACACTTCAGAGTCTTGGTAGTAAGAAAAATATGCACCACAGAAATTTAGGCCTTCTCTGTTTACTTCTGTAACCCCCAGGTGGCGCTATCCCAAGGGCTACTACCCCTGCCTGCTTGACTACTGACAGGTTGAGGGGCCTAGGTTTTATCGCGGGTGCCTCCACTGAGAGGTCAGGGTTTGTAATGGTTAGTCTAGTTTGGTCACAGCCCTCTGGGGCACTGAGACCCCCTTCTAATCCCTCTAATGGCCCACATGTTGCACAGGAGTTACAGTACCAATACCCCGCATGTACACACTGTTCATTCATAAGGTACCACTTACCCTCGAGACTGATTCACAGGTTTGTCTCTGAGGACCCCCTGAAAAATAAGGTTAAGCAGCATACACAAACCAATATAGTGCTTGGCATGAAGGTACTGACACTTCAGACAGTTTAAACTTTAACAATAACAACAAATCTGATTTATTTAGGGAACAGTAACACGAGAGGGCGAAATCAAGTTAATTAGTGGCATTAAATCACAGTACTGTGCACACATAGAGGGTCTCAAAAGTCACACTCTGGGTACCCAGGTTGGGGGGGACAAGCCAGGTCCATTGTCCGGGGTTGGCCGGTAGGTGCAGATGGATAGGGCCCTGTAGAAGAAAATATATGCACAATGCCCAATTGTAATCCGGAGCCTGATGACTCAGTCCATGAAGCAATAAACAACAAGAATTAGATGACACACTTGTGATTGAAAACAGGCTGCAGGGGAATACCCTGACTTGTACTCACAATACCCAAACTGAGAACTGGATGGTGGATGTTCTTCTGGATTGTCAGAAACAGCAGGGCATGGAGACAAGGTCCTTGTGACTGGACCCCACTGCAGTTTATAGCAAATGGATTTAGTTCGAGACAAGCTGGGGTTTGCTTCCAGCTTCTACATACAGCACACAGCACAGGGGATTGGAAATAGCGATTCCCCACAAGCACTACGCAAATATTTTACTCTGTAAAAGGAAAGTACTATACCAGGCAGGCTGCTCCTTGATCCCGATCGCAGTTACTGCAAGATACCCGGGAGCACACACAGCAGCTTCCTTTCCTGACAGACCGAGCACGATTCAGCAATTTCTCCAGTCTTCTACAGGGTGAGCCTGGTTTCCACATTCTAGTGCTTCTTTCTCCTCACAACTCGGATTCAGTCCAAACTGCCACTCACAAATGCTGTAGACCAAAACTCAGGGCCTCACACGCACTTCCGGCGCGAAACTATACACCACAGAAGCACCAGCTCCTTCTCTCTTCTCTGCTACTACTGATCTAATCTTTCCAGTCACAGAGCAGGGCATTTCCTTTAGCTCCACACCATTCTGTTGGCTGATTCAGCTGTCACTCACAATAAGATTCTCTCTGTTGGTAGAAAAAGGCGCCAAGGTCAAAACTACATTTCCCAGAGTCACTGCCCATACAATCCCCTTGTGGCTGGCTCAAAATTAAGAGTCCAAGTTCTGATTCATCCACAGGCTCCATTTTAGGGAACCCTTAACCCAATTGGCCCAGCACAGCAGTTTAGGTCCAAAATGGAGAGGTAACACACACAGAGTCCCAGCTGCAATAAAGGCAGGTTAGACAAACTACAATTTAGCTAATGTTTTAAATGATTACAGGCAAACAGTTACAGCTTTCAGATGGGCTCCCTTTGCACCTTCAGCGACTGCAAAATGGAGTGATTACTCCGCAGCTCGAGTGGGATTCGAGCATTAAATACACAGTTCCCCCATACAAATTAATTAAGTCTGCAAGCAGACAGCTCTTAAAGAGACAGTATGTGGAGGCTCAAATAGCACTCACTTGGAACCACATTTAAACAGCTCAGATGCCGAACACCTCCCAGACTTGGAGCATTCAGGCAAGCTCCTGGAAGACTTTTGGGAACCCCCATTTGCAGGGAGGATTACACCTCCACACAGCTCAGACATAAGGGGACAACTTATCTCAACACACAGAAAGAGTTACAGTAAATGCATTCCCTAAAGCTGTACTGTCTAACATTTCTTAAAGCTGCACTACACATAACAATCCTTCCTGACTTAGCGAGAAAGTACATAAGTCAATAATTCAGCAGTAATATGAAACTATTAAAGTTATTACTGCAATGTCCCTTTAGTTAGCCCATGTCATTAGGCTGTATCTCTACAAGTCCATTCTCTTTGGTGGACATCTTATACATCCTGAACGATGTAGTAGGACTGGAGGCTGATGCTCTGGAATCTGATTAACATCAGCCACATCTTGTTTCAAACGCTGTAGTTCCACTATCTGTTCCTGTTCTTGTTCTGGAACAATTAATGATGGATAACTACCCTGACTCTGGGTATCCCTTTTTTGTTCTATCTCAATTCTAGTTCGTAATTGGTCCACATGTTTTTTCACTCTCCTCTGGTTAGTCAATCGAACACTATAGACAACATTTCCAAACTTTTTTTCTACCACGCCTTCTATCCATCTCTTCGGGCCTGCATACATCCTGACCCACACAAGACCATTGGGCTTGAAGAATCTGGTGTTAGGAAGCATTTCAGTTACTGACTTATAGCCTAGAGGGTGAAGAAGGTTCAATTGAGTTTAAATCTGATGTCCAATCAACAGTTCTGCAGGGGATATTTCAATGACATAATGTGGTGTTGTTCGATACATCGCAAGAAAGTCCAAAAGGGCTATTTGTATTGCTGTCGGTGTAGTGGGATTAGCTTTGTCCTTACATTTTTTAAAAATTTGAACCAGGCGTTCTGCTTTGCCATTTGAACTTGGATGATAAGGAGGGGAGAAAATATGGCAGATACCATGTTGCTGGCAAAATGCTTGGAATTCAACAGACGTGAACTGTGGTCTGTAATCTGAGACAATCACTTTCGGGAAACCATGGGTAGCAACGATAGATTTCAACACTTTGATGGTACTCTTAGTAGTTGTCGAAGATATTTGATGAATTTCTGGCCATTTACTATAAGCATCGGTTAAGACTAACCACATGGAATTTAAATAGGGTCCTGCAAAATCAATATGCAACCTTTGCCAGGGTTTTTCAGGTGCTTCCCAATGGTGAACTGGAGCTCTTGCCAGATTTCTCATCGATACAGCATGTCCTTCACATCTTTGCACAAGCTGGTATATGTCTCTGTCAATGAAAGGCCACCATACATGAAGTCTGGCTAGGGATTTCATTTTAGCAATGCCTGGATGGCCAGTATGCAAAAGAGCCAACACATTTGAGTGATAGCATTGAAGTACTATGACATGCAATCCCCATAGAAGACACCCCTTAGCAGTGGACAACTGCTGTCTCTTTATATAGTAGGGTTGTAGTTCAGCTGAACAAGTAGTGCCTTGCAGCCAACCCTCAAGCATATACTGATACACTTGTTTCAAAATTACATCTTGACTAGTTGCTTTTGCAATGTTTTCAGCTAGTATTGGAAGCTGATCTAACTATTGTAGCTCCATTGCACACACAACAGTAGAGCCCTCCGTAAGTCTGAATTGCACTGGAAAACTATCTGGCCCCACCTGGCATACTAATGGGTCCTCTGTAAGTCCCATATCGAACTCCATTTCTCTGGATATTGGTAACCTCAACAAGGCATCCGCATTTCTATGCTGGCCAGTTGGTTGGTATGTGACCTCGAAATTACAGGCAGACAAACTTAATGTCCATCATTGTAGTCGTGTAGCAGCTGTCTCTGGAATTCCTTTTTCTGGACTGAAAATTGTCACTGGTGGCTTGTGATCCGTCTTCAGGTGAAACTTGCAACCTAGTAAGTATTGGCAAAATTTCTGGACTCCAAACACAATCTCTAACGCCTCTCTCTGAATCTGAGCATAATTCCTTTCAGCTGCAGTGAGTTTGCGTGAAGCATGAGCTATTGGCTTTTCCACTCCTTCTGGATCTGTATGGAAAGGACAGCTCCTATGCCCACAGGACTAGCATCACAGGCCAATGTGATAGGTAAGTTAGGGTCATAATGAGTTAAATTATTCACATCCGTTAGAGAGAGCTTGATGGCTTGAACTGCCTTACTGTGGCCCTTGCTACATTCCCACAAGGTACCCGTATGTATCAGTTCATTTAGGATGGCAGATTTAGTGGCTAAGCCTGGTATGAAATGGTCATAGTAGCACACCATACCAAAGAATGAGTGCAACTTTGAAGCATTCTGCGGTGCAGACATGTGCACAATGGCTTCCACCTTTTCATCATTTGGATGAATTCCATCTTTGTCAATAGTGTGACATTAGTACGTGACACTTGTTTGACAAAACTGGCATTTTTCTCTCCTGAGTCTGAATCCACTCTGTTGCAATCTCTCTAGAGTCTTTTGTAAGTTAAGTAAATGATCTGCTTCTGCCTTGCCCATTACAATGATGTCATCCAAATAACAAGCAACACCTGTTATATCACCCACCATTTGCTCAATCACTTTTGGAAAAATAGCAGGTGCATAACTAAGGCCAAAACATAACAATTTGTACTTGTAAAGTCCTTGGTGTGTATTAATCACTACCAATTTCTGAGAGTCTGTATCCAACTCCATTTGAAGGTATGCATCAGTGAGGTCCAGTTTAGAGAACCCCACACCACCATTCAGTCTGTGAAAAAGTTATTCAGGTAAGGGTAACGGAAATACATCTGTGCTAAGTACTGGATTAAGTTTCACCTTAAAATCTCCACATATCTGAACCTTACCACCTGGTTTAGATACCACCACAATTGGAGTAGCCCAATCTGAACTTGAAACCTTTTCCAGCACACCCACTTTTTCCAGTCTTTCCATTTCTGCCCCAGCCACCAGTTTTAAGGTAAAAGGAAGTTTCCGTGGTTTACAAAACTTAGGGACTGCATTAGGCTTTGTAACTAGCTTGGCTTTAGCTGTTGTGCAACATCCCAGGCCTTTCCACAGCTCTGGATACATGTCTAAAATCTCCCCAAGCTTGGGCGGGTTACTGCTTTGTGGTACCTGGACAGCAGCAAGTAGGCCAAAATCTGCTGGATCAATATGAATGTTCAGAATAACCTGAGCATCTTTGCCCAAAATGTTGACACCCTTTATTGAAACCAGAAAAGTTAAAGTTGTACTAGGAGAATCAGTCCTGCACACCAAAGTGGTAAACAAGCCCAGTGGCTGAACTGGTTGCCCTTCAAATGCTCACAGCAACTTATTACAAGTAGACAATGGTGGCTTATCCAGATCAGACCATGTCTGATGGTTAATAAAAGTAACTGGGGAAGCAGAGTCTACCATTAAACACAACTGACACCTCAGTTGTGGCAATTGAAGTAACACATAGAAAGGAGGAAGATCTTTAGTCTGCATTTGTGGTGCAATAGGAACCACTGCACTGGCTTGGCCCTCTGAACTGACCACTGTAGTTCTCCCGCTTCTGCAAACTTTAGCCATATGACCCTGACCTTTACATGCATGACACGGAACTTCTCTGAATTTGCAGTGGTCCCTGCTATGCTGAGATGACTCACACAATGCACATTTGTACTGGCCATGCAGTTTGGGTGGAGTGGTTGAATTTTTCTTGTAAACAGTGGTTTAGATTTAGGTTTAAGCTGTTTCAGTTTGGGGTTTACTACAGTTACTTGTACCTAATTTTTAGTGTTCATCTTAGCATGTGTGTCATTTTCTGCAGCCTCATACATTAGTGACATCTGTAAAAGTTCATCAGCAGACTTCTTGACACTTACAGAAAGTAACTGCTGAATATGATGACCAGTATTCAACCCCATAACAAATTTAACAGCTAAATTAGGTTCAAGATGCTCCCTGCTCCACTCACATTTGAGAGCAAAGTGTTTGATCTCTGCCAAATAAGATTGTAATGACTGACCTGGCTTCTGTGGGTAACTGTAGAATTTATAACGTTCAGCCCTTGGGAAAGTTGTAAAAACTGTATTGTGCATTCAATTTAGCCTTTAGCTCTTGATATGACAAATCCTCCAGCCTGTCCAGTGCACACAGACTGCATAGAAGTTTGAAGGTTTCATTCCCCAAGAAAATACAAAAAGCAGCTTGAATAAATTTGTCCTGTAGTGCAAGATTTGCAGATTGTATGGCAGGATTAAGTGATAATCACTGATCAAACCATCTGGACTATGTATCCCAGTCTGTTCCTGTAGACATCTCAAAGCTGGGTGAAGTTGCTATAATACTGTACAGTTCCAAATTGCTTACTTGTCTTCAATGTAGAAAGTAACAAAATGGTGCAATTTAGTAAGCTGGAGCTATTAAAATTTCGATCATCCCTGTCACCAGTTTGTTGCATTTGGTGGCCGAAAATAAGTACCTTAAACGCATCAGAGTCTTGGTAGTAAGAAAAACATGCACCACAGAAATTTAGACCTTTTCTGTTTACTTCCATACAGCTCAGACATAAAGGGACAACGTATCTCAACACACACATGAAGAGTTACAGTAAATGGATTCCCTAAAGCTATACCGTCTAACATTTCTTAAAGCTGCACTACACATAACAGTTGCCATGAAATCTAGTATGTTTGAATGGAGTGTAGGAGTTCCATGTAGTTAGAAATTTATCTTTCAAATAAGCGAGGGCTTGGTCACTAGTAGGGGCAAAGGCAATAGTGGACCAGTCTGAGCTGGCCAGTTCATTAAGAAGGGGATTAAGGTTTAAGGTGCTGAAGTAACAGAGTTGCAGAATTTTGTGTGGCAGTTTTGGTCTATGGACTTTCCTGACTACGAAGATTGGGTGATGATCACTGAGGGCATCCGGGAGGCTGCCTGATTTAATGACTTAGTAGGGGTGAGAAGTGAGCGCCTAGTCTATCAGGGAGTGGTTAAGGGTTTTATGATTTAGGTGGGTGATTTCCAGGATGAGTTGGGAGAGACTGAGGACTGTGATGTCATTACATGTTTTGGCAGTTATTGGTGATAACCAGTGTAGGTTTACATCACCCAGGATGTATAGCTCACCTTGATGTGAGAAGGAGGTTATGGAGGTGAAAAGATCCAAAGTATCAGATGCCTTGGAGCCAGGGTGACAGTAGATGCCAACAATGAAGATAGGGGAGGAAAAAGGCAAGGTAATGTTTACTGCAAGTGCTTTATAGGCAGAGGGTAATGAGGACGATAGAATGGTTGTGAATTGAAGTGAGGATAGGATGTACATGGCTACTTTGCCACCCCTGCCAGTTCTGTCCTGCCTGATTATGGAATAACCCAGGATAGTAACGTTGAGATCAGGTATTTTAGCATTTAAACAAGTTTCTGTTAAAATTAGAATATCATAGAAACATAGAAACATTGATTTTGACAGCAGATAAGGACCGCTTGGCCCACCTAGTTAGCCCATTTCCCCTACCTATTGGATAAGCTGCAGATCCTAGTTAACCAACAGCCTACTTCTTCCTACCCTACCACAAGAACTGCCTTATGACTGTCCCATGCATTCTTAAATTTCCCCACTGTTTTTGACCCCATGACCTCCTCAGGAAGGCTGTTCCATGCGTCCATCACCCTCTGTGTGAAAAAAATAATTCCTTGCATTGCCCCTCAGGTGTGAGAAAGATTACCATAGGATGTAAAAGGTCAATTTTTGAGATGAGACTGCAGATGTTTAAGTGGAGGATCTTCAGGCCCTTGGAGAGGGCAGAAGGGGTGGGGGAAGTTGGGGCAGAACTGGAATGAACATTTCCTGATGTGAGTAAGAGGAGTGAAATTATGAGGGAGTGGAGTTTAGGGCATTTGTGACAGGCCGAGGATTTTGGAAGTATTTGGGGGGTGGGGGCTAGGTGAGATAAAGATAAGGAGGCGAAGGAAAGCTAGATGGCTAGGGACTGAGAATAGAGTAGCAGGGAGAGGTGAGGGAAGTGAGACTAGAGTATTTGAGGGGGTGTAGGAGTTAAGACAAGGATAAAGGTGGGGGCTATGAGAGTGGAGGGAAAAGGTGAGAAGGGTTTATTAGACTGAGGAGAGTGTGGAGCTGAGGTAGATAAAATTGATAGAAGAATTAGAAGAAGGAGAACTGGTGATGGAAGGGTGGGCATGTTGTATGGATCAGGGGAGCAAGAATAGATCAGGGTATACTACTCAGAAGTAGGAAGTAGATCAGTGGAAATGGCAGAAGTAAAGAGACTGTGAGTAGCGGTGGACAGTAACAGTTGCCAGTAGCAGCAAGTTAATTGAGTTGTCACCCTCTAGTAGCTTTGCAGTATAATTTACAAATGGGAGAGTAGACACAAAAAATACAGAGCAGTAAATACAGCCCAGCAATATAAAAGTTTGTGCAAACTAAGCAGCTTAGGGAAATGAAAGCAGTAGCAAATAAGAGGGCAGGAGGAAGGTGAAGTGTCCAATCAAGGCTCAGGAAGTGAGATACAGAAACAAATCAGCCAGTGGAGACAGAAAGCACCAAGATTCAAGCCCAGTAGCTCCAAAGGCCAGGCTGCATCTCTGTGTATGCTCCTGTGGGTCTCAGGGCTGGCTGGCAGTGGGGCAGGTCACCATGGAAGAGCCCCCGGAGAAGGCGCAGCTCCCACGGGAGAGGTTGGAGGCAGACGCCCATTTAGGGATGGTGGCCTGCAGAGGGAAGAAGGGATAGTCAATTTAAAGCAAAAAAATACAAAGGCAATAGCAACTAATCCCCTAGACCCCAGAAACGTGGGAAGGCAGATTGCGTTACAAAGGCTTTGCACAAAATTATCTCTAAAAATAAGCCAAAAAGAGCTTTAACACCTTTGGTTATGGGGGGCAATTAGCAAGCACATGTAAAGCCACCGGGGAAAAAAGAAAGAAATATCAGGGTAAAGGAAAGAGATAGGTAGCAGTGCTAAACTGCAGGACACTTATTCAGATAGTAGAAATTTAAAGAATGGATAGGGTACAATGGCACACTTATCGGTAAGTTAGCGCTACTCCCTTAGCTCAGGCAAGGTTACAGGGTGGAAAGGAGCATACAAACTATACCTCTAATGATATTTGGCAACTTATATCACAGTAGAGTAGACACTAAGCATTACTGAAAAACAAACTAAAATGCTTACTTCAATAAAGTATACAGAGCAGTAAATACAACCCAGCAATATAAAAGTTTGATGTTTGGTCAAGAAAAGCACGCTTACCTGTAGATATTTGCTTTGGAGTGTCACCAGATGGAATTCAGGCTGACAACTATTTACAGTATGTACAGAAACTCAAAGCACATCTTAATCATACCTATCAACTTTCGCATACAATGGCAGCAAAGAAAAACTTAGCCGATATGGAAAGACATGATAAATGTGTTAGAGCTCATGAGTTACAAATCAGAGACCGTGTATTAATGAGATATTTGGGTTTCCAGGGGAAACACAAAATAGCTGACTGGTGGAGTCACGCTCCGTACGTAGTCATCAGCAAGCTGGATGACCTGCCAGTCTACAAAGTGCGTCCAGAAAATGACTCAAGAGCTGTGAAAACACTACACCAGAATAACCTTTTACCCATTGGACAAATTATTATAGAGTCTGCACCTCAAGCTAATGTTCCCATTGGACCTGTTACCAGATCCGCTGCTCGAAAAAAAAAAAACAATCAAATCAGTCCCCTGCTGTTCCACAACCAGAGCCTCCGTCGCGTCCTGCTGCAGTTAATGATGACAATCATTCTGAGTCCAATGACAGTGAATATGGGGCTGTGTATTATCCTTCTTTTGAAGTAGCTCAGGTGTTCTTTCTTTCGAAGTAGCTCAGGTGTTCCAAGACAACCCTCTGTGTAATATGGGAGACAGTGCTGACAATCGCAAAATATCAGATAATCTTGAACTCTCGCCCACTCCAATACCACCTGATAGTAATGATGTACAAAGTATAGCTTCAGAAGTAGCTGACTCTTTATGTCTTGCAGAACTGTCTAAATTTGAAGTAGCAAGCCCTGACCAAGAAATTGAGGGCCTCACTGGTGAATCTTCATTTGAAGTTGAGATATCGGGCCCTAGTGAACATGACCTCATGTCGACCAATATTGCTAATCCTGAGAATGCCAGCAGTGTGCTAGGTGACTTAAATGTTGTTGAGATACCCCTTACAGATAATCTAAAGTCTCCAGAACAAAAACAGTGCAAGTGCTACTACCAATACAAGTAATATTTCCAACTCTGAACCAACAGAGAGTGCAGAGGTACCCCTTCCTGCAGAAGCTGCTGTGTTGCTGGACAACAAGTCAGGAGTCATGAACCTGAATGCCGATGTCGAACTGACTGCGCCTGTGCTCCCTATGCCTAGAAGATCTGAAAGAGTTGTCAGACCTGTAGTACACCTTACGTATGATTCTCTAGGAAAGCCTTTAGACCTTCCTATAAATCTGGTTGATAAAAGGGTGTATATTACAGCTAACTCCCTTCCTAAAATAGTATACACTGCAGCTTCTAAGTTAGTGATAAAACTCTCCTACCAATGTGCCCGGCATCATTTTACAAAAATCCCAGAGTCAGCTGACAAGTTCAGGTTACCAGCCAGGTGGGTTTGTGTACATGGAGTGTGTGTTCAGAGAGTGGTAAAGACAAGCGTAATGCATATGACTTACCAACTGATATAGCATGAAAATGAAAGATGAAAGGTTGGAATGGAAACGCAAAAGTCTGATTGATAGCAAAACAAGATTTAATATCAAAGTAAATGCAAAAGGTCAACTGTCCCTATGGTTAACCAATCCAGAAAAGTGTGATAATTACATGTAAAATGTCTTAACAAATTCCAAAATGAAGCTAAGTAAAGTATATTAAAAGGTGCTGTTGAACGTCATAGCATGTTATACAGTGTAAATACTCGTGTTATATGTCAGGCCGAACACTGTAAATAGTGTATACAGTAAATTTGTATTGTACTTCCTAGTTCATTATAGTCTTGGCACAGACGCCAAGCATTCCAGGCATGGGAGAGGTGTAACCCCCCCCCCCCGGGGGCTAACCTTAATTAACCCCAAGTCCCCTTTGTTTTCCTGTTTACCCCGCTTGCATCACCAGCAGAAAACAGGAAGTTGTTATCCCTCTGTACTGACAGTTGGTGAGACCCTTTTAAGACTTGTTTGGATGTCCATCTAAGATCAAAAAATATAAAGGGATATTCATAAATAGATGGCAAGCAAATATGGACGAAAGTCTCTAAAGCTCTGCAATACCTATGATACCCCATCTGGAGTACTGTGTCCAGTTCTGGAGACCCCATCTCCATAAGGACATAGACAGGATGGAGGCAGTCCAGAGGAGGGCAACTAAAATGGTGCAGGGTCTGCAAGAGAAGCCATATGAGGAGAGACTAAAGGAGCTTAATATGTATACCCTTGAGGAAAGGAGGGAGAGGGGGGGACATGATAGAAACTTTTAAGTACCTCAATGGAATCAACAAAGTCCAAGAGGGTAGCATTTTTCAGAAAAAGAGATGTGCAAGAACAAGAGGACACAATTTGAAGATAGAGGGGAGGACGGTTCAGGGGCAATGTGAGGAAGTATTTTTTCACAGAGAGGGTGGTGGATGCATGGAACAGCCTTCCTGAGGAGGCTGTGGGGTTTAAAACTGTGGGAGAATTCAAGAATGCATGGGACAGACATAAGTCAATTCTTGTGGGGGACCGGAAGAACTAGCCTGTTGGTTAAATAGGATCTGCAGCTTATCCTGTAGGTAGGGAAATGGGCAGACTAGGTGGGCCAAGAGGTCGTTATCTGCCATCAAAGTCTATGTTTCTATGTTGTCTCCGGCATCTCACTTTCCTGCCGCCAGCCCAAATCCTTCTAGTGCTACCCCAAGTTTTCCCATACAACCCTTGTATTTATTTTAGCCCTGCCTGGGCTAAAAACATAACCACGAGTCACTGGCATGTTTTCCAAAAAGCTGGCAACCGCACATGCCGTTTGTGCATTGATGTGCCATTCGCCGGTCTGGCAGTCATTCGGTGGTGCCGGCACCCTGGTCAGCTAAGTTGAGGCCGGTGACCTTGGCAATGAGTAACAGAAGCCGCTTAGAAGCTTTTAAATGAAGTTTGTGCAAGGTCATTTACATGGGGCTAATACATATTCATGAGCCTAATTAATATTCATGAGCTGCTGCTTGCTGCCTTGGGGACAGACTTTTGGCGGCAGCGACAGTAGAGGTGTTTAAAGCAAATACATAAATGTGGGCTCATTTTAAAGGGAACTGCTGGGGCTATATGTTTGTGGGAAAAATACAAATTAATAACTTTATTCTTGGCTGTACTAGAACTCTGAACTTGTCAGACTGCATAAACTGTACAGTGTCTTTCAGAGTAGCCACCATCTTGTCAGTGGATTAGCCAATCAAAAGCCTGGATTTCACCTATGGTCTCATGGGACAGTAAAACAAGACTGGTGGGAAATAAACAGGGACAACGTTTGGGTGCCCAAAATCCATCCATTAAAAAGACTGGAACTGTTTTGGGCAGCTTCAGCAGCCAATCAGAGCTTAAGGATTTTGCTTTTATTTATGAGGGACAGTTTGAATTTCAGTCAAACTACAGACAGTCTCTGTCAGTCCAAGAGAGACCTGTGGAGTGTTTGCTGGGACTCCAGCTGAATCGTCCAAGAGGAGCCTGTGTGTCTTTGCAGGAGGGGCCTGTTTGCCTCCTGCAAACTGTCTTCATTTCACAAAGGGACTGATCTTCAGGGACTGCCAATTAAGAGATTTGCTCAGCAAAGCAGCTGTAATTGCGGACCAGCCTGAGAGGTAGAAAAGTGAATGCTGTTTCCCTTAAATGTGCTGAATGCTTGTCGTGGGTCAAGACCTACTGTCCAGGGATTCCTGATTGCCAGAAAGGAGCTCACCATCACCAGTGACCGAACTATGTGCCAGCTGGAGGGGTCACCAGCAAATAAACTGAAACATTGTCAGGAGTGTTTATCCAGCTTTGGGCCTTTATCCAAACCGGCCCACACCAGCTGTTCTTGTGCCAGCTCCTGTGTCATTGGTGAGAGACAAGCTTCAGGGATCCAGCCCCGGTGCAGAAAATCATCACAGGTTGCGGCCACCTTGAGGGAAAGGTCACAAGTGAAGGTGAGTCGTGATCACCCAGTTTACCCATGTGCAGCAGCTTCCAGAACTGGGTCTTCATTTCACCAGGTCATCCACAATCAGATGGTACGGTGAGTAAATCCAGGGTAGCCCCTTGCAACAGGCATCCTAATCTCCTTGTGGTATCACCTAGTGGTTTTCAGCTTAGTTTTCATGGTTTTCAATAGACTGGGCCAAGCGACCGGGGATACAAATAACTTGGTTTGCCCTGCCACACTTAATAATCATTTTCTTCAAGGGCCCCAACAACAGCTGCAACCCCGGGCAATGATTCTGGACATCCGGTATAGGTCCTGGGTACCCAATAGCTAAGGGACTCTTTATCATAGAGACTAAACTAATTGTGTTTATCAATCTTGTTCACAAAATAGCACTCACTTGTCTAAATTTGCTCCCCCTCCCTGTTCACATCTCCTTAATAAACCTGATTTGCTGTGTTACTTGAAATCTAACTTGTGAGCATATTATTACTTGGATTAAAATGAAAGACTCTGTATTGAATGTGTAACCACCCCTCCATTTTGGGTTTTTTCCTTAATGTCTTCTGGGGCTCCTTAATGCCACTGACAGGCTGGTGTCCAGTCTTAAGTAGTTCTGTTCATTTGTGTGAGAGTGCCCTATTGAGCCTCCATGCCTGTCCCTTTAAGAGAATAGCTAACTTGTGTTAAGTAAATGGTCTGAGTTGGGTCCAAGCGATTTAGGGCTTGTGACTGACCAGACAGTGCTCTGTTTTGCTCCACTCTGCAGTCGCTTCTTGCGCAGAGGGAGGCTATGTAGGAACTGTGCCTATTTACTGTTTGTGAATGGTTATATTTGATGGAGAGAAGTTTGTCTAACCTGCTTTATTTAGAGCTTGTTCATCAGGATGGGAGCCACCACGTTAGGTCTGGAACTTCCAGCAAATGGACTAATAGAACCACTGGAGACTAGTGTTGCTCAGATGGATCCAGACAAATCCAGATCCACCAGATACCTGTCCTTTGCGGCAGGATAGTGGATCTGCCAGATACTTCCCCTATCTGCTTGTGGATCCAGCCATCGGATCCCTGATCAGATCCCACATTATCTGACATCTGGATCCAGAGATCTGGGGCCAAGATCTGATGATGGATCCAGGGATCTGGCATTTGATCTCTGGATCTGGTGTCAGATAATGTGGGATGTGACCAGGGATCCTACCTCCATATTTGGCTGGATCCCAAGATGGCTCCAACTTGAATAGTGTCACCATCCACCGGATCACTGGTGGATCCATGGTGGCACTATCCAAGCATCACTACTGGGGGCCTAAAATGGATCCAAACCCCAGTGTTCTGTGGGAAGAAAATTCTGTAGTTTTGTAGTTTTTCAGTTGGCGCCAAGTTGGCCTGGAGGGGGAGCCTAACTAACTGACAACTCCTTCAGCCAACCAAGTTGCTGGATTTATAAGGGAAATGCCAAGTATAGCTGGAAAAAAATTCTGGCTCCCAAAATGCACACTGTAATAAATAACAACGAGCAGTATCTCAGACGCCGCTTCTAAGCACCGGAGCTCCAGAGCTTTCTTAGTTTTCTATACCACCAATAGAAGTCCATCTGCGGTATACAAAACCAAGAAAATACCATTCCTCTCCTGCACTGCAGCAGGAGATGCTACTCGCTCTCGCCTAACACCTTACATTTTGAAGAAGTGTTCTGGAAAACTAGCTAACCTGCTTAACATGGTGATTGTGCCACTGAAATACATCCTCCTTATCGAGCAGCAACCCAGTGAGTCTGGCAGCCGTCGCTGTCTCCTGGCTATTGTGGTTTACCAATTACCACCGTTGTGTCTTACCATTTAAATACAAAAGGAACCGCGCCGTCAGCCCTCTCAATACAGTGCAACCAACCACGCTCAGCCATGCTACAGCATTCTCTTTACCCCAATCATAACAGCAATACAATCAGTAACAACAAACTAAGTACAATATTTGTTTTATTTCTTTGTTAGTTCCAAAAAATAAACATAGAAACGTAGAATTTGACGGCAGATAAGGACAGCTTGGCCCACCCAGTCCACCCATTTCCCTACCTACTGGATAAGCTGCAGATCCCAGTTAACCAGCAGCCTACTTCTTCCTACCCCCATCCCCTAGAATGGCCTTATGACTATCCCATGCATGCTTGAATTCCACCACTGATTTTGACTCCACAACCTCCTCTGAAAGGCCGTTCCATGCATCCGCAACCTTCTCTGTGAAAAAATACTTCCTTAAATTACCTCTGAGCAGCCCCCCTTCTATCTTCAAATTGTGCCCTCTTGTTCTTGCACACCTCTTTTTCTGAAAGATGCTACCCTCTTGGACTTTGTTGATTCCCTTGAGGTACTTGAAAGTTTCATTTCCTCGAGGCTATGCATATTAAGCTCCTTAAGTCTCATTTCATATGTCTTCCAGTGCAGACCCTGCGCCATTTTAGTTGTCCTCCTCTGGACAGCTTCCATCCTGTCTATGTCTTTGCGGAGATTGGGTCTCCAGAACTGCACACAGTACTCCAGATGGGGTCTCACCAGCTGTCTCTACAGAGAGATAATAACTTCCTGTTTTCTACTGGTGATGTCTCTCCCTATGCATCCCAGTATCCTCCCAGCCTTCCTTGCTGCCCTCTCACATTGCTTGCCCATTTTTAGGTCATCTGATATGACTACCCCCAGGTCCCTTTCCATTTTTGTTGTTGTTAGTATCTTACCCCCCATTGTGTACTCTTCCTCTGGGTTTTTGTGTCCCAGGTGCATTACCTTGCACTTCTTAGCACTGAATCTAAACTGCCATACATTTGACCATTCCTCTAACCATGCCAAGTCCCTTCTCATCCTTTCCACCCCACCCTGTGCATCAACTCTGTTGCAGATCTTTGTGTCATCTGCAAAGAGACATACTTTTCCTTTCAGTCCCTCTGCAATGTCACTTATAAAGACATTGAAGAGGACCGGTCCTAATACTGAACCCTGCGGCACCCCACTAGTAACCCTCCTTTCTTCTGAGTGGACCTATTTACTGTTACCTCTGTGTCCTATTCTTCAGCCAATTCTTTACCCAGGCTGTCATCTTGGGACCCACCCCAGGCTGGCTAACTTGTATATTAATCTTTTGTGTGTCAAATGCCTTGCTAAAGTCTAGGTAGGCCATGTCCACAGCCCCTCCCTGATCTACTACTTTGGTCACCCAGTCAAAGAAATCGATCAGATTCGTCTGGCATGACCTTCCCACTGTGAATCCATGCTGCCTAGGCTCCTGTGCCCCTCTGGCCTCTAGATACTCGACAATTCTTTCCTTCAGAAGTGATTCCATCATTTTCCCTATCACTGAGGTTAAACTAACTGGTCTGTAGTTTCCTGCTTCTGCCTTGCTCCCACTTTTGTGAAGGGGAATCACATCTGCCCTCCTCCAGTCCTCGGGTACCACTCCATCCTCCCATGATTTGTTAAAAAGGGTAGTCAGTGGTGTCACTAGTTCTATCCTTAGCTCTTTTAGAATTCTGGGATGAATCCCATCAGGCCTCATTGCTTTGTCCGCTTTCAGTTTTAAGAGTTCTTTAGAACCCTTTCTTATAAATGGGCTGGTATCAACTTCTGTATCCAGAGTGTTTCTACTGTTTGTTTTAGGTACCCTCTTCATTTGTAAATACTGAGCAAAATATTTGTTTAGTATCTCTGCCTTTTCACAGTCTCCTCTGCCCACCCTCCCTCCCTTTATTGAGCCTCACTGTTCCTCCCTTGGTCTTCCTTCGCTCCCTGATGTACCTATAAAAGGTTTTATACCCCTTCTTAACTGAGTTGGCTATCTTTTCCTCGGTTTGGGCCTTTGCTGTTCTGTCTGCCTTCCCAGCCTCCTTTTGCTTTAGCTGCTCCAGTTCTCTGTCCTGCTCCTTCTGCGATTCCTTGTACTTCCTGAATGCTTTCTTTTTCTCTTGAACTTTCACTGCCACTTCCTTTGAGAACCATAGTGGTTTCTTACATCATTTTGTTTTGTTCATTTGCTTCACACAAGGGCTCGTTACCTCTGTGATGGCAGTTTTTATTATTCCCCATTGTTCTTCCACCCCTTCTTCTTGCCCATTTGCTAGTGCATTCCTTAGGCACTCACCCATTTTGGCAAAGTCAGCCCTCCTAAAGTCCAGTAAGTTTGCCTTTGTATGGCTTGACTCTATTGCTGTGTTTATTGTGAACCATACTGTTCGATGGTCGCTAGCTCCCAGATGGCTACCCACTTTTACATCTGTGATCCTCTCTCCATCTCCATTTGAGAGAATCAGGTCTAAGATTGCTCCCTCTCGAGTGGGCTCCAATACTAGTTGTCTAAGGCATGCCCCCTGTAGGGCATCTAGAATAACTCCACTCTTCGAAGTGGCAGCTGCAACTGCACTCCAGTTAACATCTGGCATATTCAGATCACCCATCAGCAATATCTCCTTTTCTACCATTCTAAGTATACTTCTATCATTTCCTTGTCCATGTCCTCCCCCTGAGAAGGGGGTCTGTATACAACCCATGTGCAGATTGTGGTGCCATTGCCTGTCTCCAAATTTACCCACAGTGCTTCTTCTCCTCCCTGTTTACCCTTTTGTTCTGTTGCTTTTATTCCTTCCCTTATGTAAAAAGCTACTCCTCCTCCTCCTCCTCTTTTACCCTCCTTGTCTGTCCTATAGATAGTGTATCCTGGTATGTTTACGTCCCAGTCATGGTTTTGTGTGTACCATGTTTCTGTGACTGCCACGATATCCAGATGTTCCTCCTCCATCAAGGCCACTAATTCAGGAAGCTTGTTACCCAGACTACGGGCATTGGTACTCATTGCTCTCCATTTTTTGATGGCTTTACCTTCTGTTGCAGCATCCCCCACTGACCTTTCTACCTCGGTCTTTTTCTCATTTAGTACCCTGTTTTGTAGTGAAAGGCTGGGATTTTCCTGCTGCTTATCAGTGCCTCCCCCTTTGACTAGTTTAAAAGCTTGCCAATGAAGCATTTAAACCAATTGCTCAAAAGACTTGTTCCCTTCCTGGACAGATGCAGACCATCCTGCCAGTATAGGCTGGTGTCTCTCCAGGTGGAACCCCAGTCCCCAATGAAGCCAAACCCCTGTGCTCCACACCATTTTTTCAACCATTAATTAAACCGCATGGTGCTAATTACCCTTGCCTCCCCCATGCCATTGACAGGCAGCACCTCTGAGAAGGATACTGTGTATGCTACTTGTCTTAGGCCCCTCCCCAACTCTGCAATGTCCTCCTGCACTGCTCTAATCTCATGATGAGTCAAGTCATTTGTCCCTAGGTGGACAATTACGTCCATCTCAGACTCCCTTGCAGCTGTTCTCGTGATCCTGAGGATGCACTTCCTGTCCCTCCAAGCCATGGTACAGGCACGCACCTTACTTCAGTTTTCCCAGCTCCCCCCCAGTTCTATCCCCCTATTAACTGAGTCCCCCAACAGGAGCTTCTTCCTTTCCCTGTGGTGTCCTCTGCCTCCTTCCTGTGGGCATCCCTTGTGACAGTTGTCATCAGTCTTTTCTGCGGGTGCATCCAATGCAGGAGCTATGCTCCCCCAGAATGGTATATGGATTGTGGAGTGGAACAATTGACTGGGTGTGCCTCTGTTCCACCATCCTCACCCTCCCTGAGCCCACTGTGGTCCAACTGCTGTGCTTTCTTCGCAACCTCTGAGGTAGTGGTGGTGGCGCTAGTGCTCCTTGGATGGGGAAGGTTCCCTTCCTACTGTCCAGTGTGGCCTGCGAGAAGGTTTCCTTACTACTGTCCAGTGTGGCCTGAAGATGAGCAACTTCCTCCCTCAGGGCAGAGAGTTGTCTGCAAATAGGGCAGCATCTCAGCCTCCAGAAAGACTCCTGGAAGGCTGCTGCCCCACAGCCATTACATTGCACTACTCCCCACATGTTTATCTACTTTATTTTTGTTTGTTTTTGTGTGTGTGTGTGTGTGTGTGTGTGTGCACTTGTGTGATTGGTTTGTTATATAGAAATATATATATTATACAATGTGTATGCTTATATTGTCAGTGCAGTGCGCTAGAGAGGATATGACAGTGATATGCACCTTGCACTCTTGAGGAAATGATGTCAGAACCTTAGGTATAAAGGAACTATTTCCATGGGTGGGTGGGGTGATGGGTGGGAAGGGGTTGGGCCTAAACTGTGCCCTCACAAAACAATCAGCTAAAAGCTCTCACCCACCACTGCGATGAATGCCTTTCTGTCAGCAAGATACCCTACACAACAATTTGACAGAGAAAATACCCTGCTAATCAAACAGAGAAAAATCCAGACATTCAAGTCAGACACAGGTAAACCTCTTCAGCTCCACAACAGCCTGGTGGTTTGTTAGCCACAAAGGAAAATCATATATACAGTTATTTCAGCCCTTCTGAAAATGCTTACAAGATAAGCAGTTTTGAAAACCCCCTTCCTGAATTAAAAACTAAAATAATTAAACACAAAACAATACCAATGTAAAGGTAAGGAAAACTTCTCTCAGATGTAAGCAAGAGAGAGAGATTAGTTTCAGATCTCTAGTCCAATATAGTATATCCCATGCAGCTTCTCATATGTTTCAAAGCACACCCAGTACACAACTTGGAAGAAGATGGACTTCTGTCTGAAACAGGATCACACCAGTAGTTTATAGTAATTGATCAATGCTGAAATGGTCAAGCTAGAACAACTGGCTGTGATGCAGGCCTCTCTGACTTATGAAGACAATTTCCTCCACCTCAGGCTATGTCTGGCATCCAATTACAAACTGCAGCCTTTGCTATTTTAAATTACACAACCACCACCAAATATTGCAAAATATATTGATGCAGATTGTCACAGAATTCTAGTAATCAGTCCAGTTAACCATGAAAGGAAAATCAAATATGCAGTTATTTCAGCCCTTCTGAAGATGCTGACAAGATAAGCAGTTTTGAAAACCCCCTTCCTGAATGAAAAACTAAAATAATTAAACACAAAGCAATACCAATGTAAAAGTAAGGAAAACTTCTCTCTCAGATGTAAGCAAGAGAGAGAGAGAGATTAGTTACAGATATCTAGTCCAATATAGTATATCTCATGCAGCTTCTCAGTTGTTTCAAAGCACACCCAGTACACAACTTGGAAGAAGATGGAAAGTAACTTTTGTGTACTACAATTTTTTCTGATGTTTTTCTCCGTTCCTTACTTTGTTACTTCGGGGTCTTCGGTCACTGATTTTCTTCCTGACTGTCCATTACTGACCTGAACTGACCAAAAATGTAACTTTTGCCATAAATTCAAGTATGATAAAAGTAATGGTGCTGATGTTTGCTCACCACTCAGAACTTTTTGCGGGGGGGGGGGAGCGGAGATTGCTAAAAAATCAATAAAAAAATAAAGGCTGTCAAACTCAGCTGTACTCTTACCGGCAAGTATACCAGTAGAGGGACTACTTTGCAAGTAAAGTCATTTTCAATAGCTGTTTACTGGGTTTTTTTTGTAATTCTTTTAGCTTTTTTTACCATAATACAAATATGTCACCTATAACCCATTTTCTAAGCTCAATAATACCCTCCAGGGTGGGCAGTATGGGCTATACTGGACCTTCCAGGGGATATAAGGCCCTCTGCCTGTGGCGTCGGGCCTCATTGTGCCCCTGGGCAGTCTGGTATAGCCCAATACTACCCACCATCAGATATTATTGCTTACATGCCGAATGTGTTATGTTTGCTCATGGCCAAACCTGTTAGGCCAGCTGGAGGCTTCACCAGCAGAACTTACAAACTTTGCCAGATTACTAATTCTGCCTGGGCCTCCCAATTTGGCCCAGGCCACAACTTCTGCACCAGAGACTGTTTCGGTGAGAGACCAGTTTGGGAATCCAGCCCCTGTGAAGCAATAACATGCAGGTTGCTGCCACCTGGAGGAAATGCCATGAAGAGGAGGTGTGTTGTGTCAGCCCTGTTTCCCATGCCCATTGGTCATGCTTTGCAGCAGAATCCTGGTAGCATGAGTACAATCAGGGTAACTCCCTGAAATGAGTGTTTAACTCATTGAGGCCCCAAGACGCCTTTAGGTGGCAGCAGAAAAGATATTCCTGAGGTCTTTTAGCGCCTCCAGACGTCCTGCACTTTGTGCCACTGAGGACTTAGTATGTCTGAGGATGTCACTGCTTAAAACTTAAATATTTCACAAACCGAAGTGAGTAGAATTGATTGCATAGCACCGTTGGAAAGTTAATTGTGTGCTGAACAACTATGCCACTGATACTTTGTGACTGTCACATATACTTTAGAAGATATTTGCATTTGTGTATGGTGTGTGTATGACTGACATTTGTCTCAAGTTTCACCTTGCCACCATGAATAAAACTGGGGAAAAATATATGCATCATATTAGAAAAATTGCTTTATAGTGCAAAATTAGTTTTGTACCTCCATTTGATGTATGGATGCTTAATTTGGTGTTGATATGTTAAATATTTTCCAGAAAATTGTTTACATTGCCTTTTTTACTGAAAGAAAACCCCAATTTTTTGCTATTTCAACCAATATAGAAAAAAATAAGAACTATTTATAATTGCACCATTAGAAAGGTAATTTTGTGCTGAACAACTTTGCCACTCATACTTATGGTTCATGAGGTGTTTGCATTTGTTTGTGGCATGCTGATTATGGCTTGATTTTGCTCAGGAAGCTCCAGGTTTCACTGTTAAAAGTATATAGGACACAAGTGGTGGAACTCTCAAAGAGCTCCTGAGGCCTCAGTGAGTTCAGTTATCTGTGGTACTATCTAATTGTTTCAATTTCTTGGATTTACAAAGGACTGAGCCAACCAGCTTGGAATACAAATAATCTGGTTGTTTTGTATGTTAACTGCCTTTCTTTCCACCAAGGGCCCCAACATCAGCTGCAACACCAGCCAACCCTAGGCAACGCCTCTGGTAACCAAGCTTTCCATCCGGGGTACCCAGTGTTTGTGTGACTGTCAGTTTGGGACAAAAAGTGCATGCAATCACTGAACAAAGTCACAGTGCTAAGTGTCTGACAAGATTCACACCTCTTCCTTGCTCACTGCCCCTAAATAAACTTGATCGCCTTTTTTCACATTTAACCTGGCTAGCATGCATATTATTAGTTGGGTTGCAGTCTTAAGAGTGTATTACTGAATTGCTAACCTTACTTTACAGGGGGTATCCAGGGAAGCTGCTGCAAGCCCAGGCCAGGTGGTAAATGTGAAGGGTGTGTGCATATTAATACTGTTTCATTCTGACTGTGAATTCACTGCTGTGTCTGGAACTAGGCCACTAGGAGGGTTGGTGGGTGGTTATAGCTTCCCAGAGGGCTATAGCAGAACAAGTGTCCCTAATATCACTACTCTGGGTGGAGGCATCTTATTAGTGAACTCAGACCCCTCAACCTGCACATAACCATACAGGCAGGGGTAGTAGCCCTTGGAATCATGCCACCTAAGAATTACATTTAGATGAGGGAAAAGTCTGAAGGATCTTCTAACCAGCAGTGAATATAGAGATTCAGAAAGTAAATCATCGTGGTTGGGAAACAAATCCTGTGGTTTTTACCCGTGTAAAAGATGCATTATATGTAAGCAGGCTGTTCAATGCAAAACGTTTGAGAACTCTGGAAGTTTAGGAATCAGAGAGGTGAGAATTAATCAATTCATCACATGCAATACTAAATATGTAATCTATGCACTGTGGGGTGTGTGGTAAAATTGATGTGGGTCAAACAACTCGTACATTAAAAGAAAGAATTCAAAAATACTTCAGTGCTAAGAAAAATTGATTTAACACACCTGATTGGAAAACATAATTTGGTGGTGCTTGATAGAGGAGAACATACTTCACACTGCTATGGAATTTAACATGTTCCCTTTAAAATTGGGAGAGATTTAAGGTTGAATCAAAAAGAATCAATATGGATTTTTAAATTGAGAACGTTGATGCCTCATGGCTTCAGTGATCAAATGAACTGGCAACCTCATGAACACTGATGAAATTAAAAATGATGTTGCTGATGGTGTCTCTGTTATGAAATGTAACGTGATGTAACATATACATTTTATGATCTAAATGCATATTTATTCTTTTGATCTGTGTTGTACAATAGTTGTGCTATTATGTCCAATACTATGGTGCCATCGTACCCAATTTTGCTTTGTTTTAAACATTATGAAGTTTTAAATTCATGATGTTGCACTTTAATTTTTTTCATGTCATGAAATTCTTTGAATATGTTTTGCACCAGAACTAAGCAGAGCTGACATGCAAAAATCATTCATGTACAATGTTATTTCAGCAAGTCACTTCATTAGTTAATAATTATGTATACTAATTGATTTATTTTGCACAGCTGTTTCATTGAACATATAAAACACTAAAAAGGTACACAAACCATGCCTCTGGAAGAAGGGGTAGCATACCCTGAAGCGCTGAGGCTGGGAAGAGTGTGGGAGCATTAAATCTTTGCACACTGTGGGCCCAATTCATAAAGGTCAGTGCAAGCTGCACCAAAGACAGCTTGAGCCAACCACCAGTGCGCCAAGGACCCTGCACTTAATTCAATATTGGGTAGGATTCCGGCGGCAAAGTCCTGCAGCTTGCACCAACCCTGGTACTGTGTCAAACAGAGGACACATTCTGAAGGTGTGTCACATGCCACGGGGTAGCCATGCGACAATAGCACCAAGGACAGCAGTCCCTGGTGGCGATCATTCCCCCCATCCCAGTGAGTGTATTAAAATAAAGATTCCTGGTGATCTAGTGGAACTCAGATCATCCCAATACATTAATTCATAAATATACCTGGTGGTCTAGTAGTTCCTGATCATCCATGATCCCCGATATTTTAATTAATAAATAAACCTGCTGATCTAGTGGTCTTCTGTCATCCCCAATCACTGATACAATAATTAATAATTAAATCTGGTGGTCTAGTGATCCCTGATCATCCCTGATCCCCAACATAATAATAATTAAACCAGGTGGTCTAGTGGTCCCCTGATCATCGCTCTTACATATGGTACAAACTAAACCTGGTGACGTAATGGTCCCCCCACCCTGGCAGTCAGTGTTGCACCACCCTGCTCCCACCCCCAGACCCACACAGAGTTGGGGACTGGCACAACCTTCCTCACCCCACCACATCTGGCCATCAATTGAACTGTCAATAAGGAGCACATACTCTTGCTCCTTATTGACAGCCTCAGTCGAATGACCAGACACAGTGATGAGAGGAGGGTTGTGCTGGTCGCCGGTTCTATGTGGGGTTGGGGGAAGGAGCAGGATGGTGCAACACTGACTGCTGGGGTGGGGGCCACTAGATCACCAAGTTTATTTTGTACTGTATGTATCGGGGATGATCAGGACCACTAGACCACCAGGTTTATTTACGAATTAAAATATCGGGGATCGGGGACCACAAGACCACCAGGTTTATTTACGAATTAAAATATCGGGGATCGGGGACCACAAGACCACCAGGTTTATTTACGAATTAAAATATCGGGGATCGGGGACCACAAGACCACCAGGTTTATTTACGAATTAAAATATCAGGGATCGGGGACCACAAGACCACCAGGTTTAATTATTAAGTATTATATCAAGGAACAGGGATGATCAGTGACCACTAGACTGCCAGGGATGTTTGGTGTATTTGTTGCATGGACTGGGGCTGGGGGTGTGGCACATTTCTGCAACTGTCAAAACCCTCCTAGAGGGCTACATTCTAAGTACTTTTAGACCAGTCCTGGCTGGTCTAAGGGTACTTAGAATGTAGCCCTCTAGGAGGGTTTTGGGAATACCAATTGGGGGATATGGCAGCCTGCCACTGCCGCCAGCCCCTTAGCACCATGCTGCAACCCATTTGAAGGGACAAGGCTGGCACAAGCCACCTGTGGTACATGCAGCCTGCATTTGACACAGGCTGCCTTTCTGAATTGCTCCTGGGGTATCTTTTGGCGCAAGGTTCCACTTGCAACTTTAATGTTAGATGCAGGTGCCTTGTGTCATTCTAGGGGCTTTGTGAATTGGGCCTTGCGTGTTTTAAATTATCTTACTGTTTGTAAGTACTCTCTTTTTTTATCAGTAAAAAATTACTCTCACTTGAATTTTTTGTTGTCTGGAGTGCTGGTTTCTTTACATTATGTTGTTCAATATTTTTCCAGCACCCACTCTTGTCCATGGGCTCTGCCTGCTTTGGATGCAGACCAGGGAAGTGGATCAGGGTGGGGCAGTGGATGTGGCCTACTTAGATGTCGTTAAGGCCTTTGACTCTGTCCCACACAGATGACTGGCAAACAAGCTGAGTAGCCTGAGAGTGGGTCCAAAGGTGGTTAAATGGGTGCAATGTTGGGTGAGTAACAGAAGCCAGAGGGTGACAGTAAATGGGGTTCACTCGGAGGAGGGCATGGTAACAAGTGGGGTGCCACAGGAGTCAGTCCTGGGACTGGTCCTCTTCAAAGTCTTCATTTGTGACATCTCAGAGGGACTGGAATGGAAAGCATGCCTGTTAGCGGATGACACAAAACTGTGCAACAGAGTAGACACTTGGGGGGGTTAAAAAACGTGAGGGAGGACATAAAGAAGCTAGAAGAATGGTCAAGGGTATGGCAGCTGGGCTTCAATGCCCAAAAATGCAAAATTATGCACCTGGGGCACAGGCACCCAGGGGCAATGTACCATTTGGGGGGGAGGAGCTGATAACAACAAAGCAGGAAATAGACCTGAGGGTCATCATGTCAGATGGCCTAAAGGTAGCAAAGCAGTGTGAGAAAGCAGTAGGAAAGGTGAGTAGAAGCTGGGAGGGGGATTGCCAGCAGAAAGAAGGAGGTGTTGTTACTTGTGTATAGATCAATGGTGAGGCATCACCTGGAGTACTGTGTCCAGTTCTGGAGGCACCATCTCAGGAAGGACATAGATTGGATGGAGGTAGCACAGAGGAGGGCTACCAAAATGGTACATGGACTGCATGAGAAGTCCTACGAGGAAAGACTCAAGGAGTTAATCATGTACTCTCTATAGGATAGAAAGGAAAGGGGAGACATGATAGAAACATTCACGTACCTCAAGGATATTAATAAGGTACAGGAAGGTAGTATTTTACATTGGAAAAGATGCACAAGGACAAGGGGTCATGATTTGATGCTGGAAGGGGGGCTCAGAGGGAACATGAGAAAGTACTTCTTCACAGAGAGGGGAGGTGGACATCTGGAGCAGATTCCCAGCAGTGGTGTTCCAAAAGTATAATTGCAGTATAATGCGGGGAGTGGTGCAATGCAGTAGCTGTGGGGCAGCCATATTCAGGCAGACCTTCTGGACACTGAGGTGCTTCCCTATCTGCATGCATCTCTCTGGACTGCGGGAAGAGGTACCCAGACTCAGAGCAGAAGTAAACTGGGTCAGGAGTACCATCACCCCTATCCAGAGACCACCCATTCCAATACAACTGCCTCAAAGGATGCCAAGAACAAAGATCACTTGGATGACAGTGGGCTCAGGGAGGGTTAGAGTGGTCAGGCAGAGGCACATCCCAGATCCTATTCCACTCAAGAACTCACATGCCACACTGGCAAATGGGGACAACCAAATAGAGGTACCCAAAGAAGTGGAAGGAAAGGATGTGGAGGTTAACCAAAGAGGTGACCTCAGCGGGGAGAGCAGTGGACCCCAGAGGAGGAGGAAGCGAATCCTGGTGGGGGACTCTATCATAAGAGAGATCCAGCTAGGAACACTGGAGGGGGAGGACAGGGAGGTGAGGTGTCTACCAGGTGCCACGGCATGGAGGGATGGAAGGAAGATCCGGGGGATCACTGGGAAGGCAAGACGGGAGGGTGAGCTGGCTGTCATTATCCACCTAGGTACTAATGACCCGGCAAATGGGGAGCCAAAGGAAGTTCAGGAAGAGTTTAAGAAATTGGGGAGGGGTCTCAAGCAAGTAGCTACTTCTGTCACTTTCTCAGAAGTACTACCTGTGAGAGGCAAGGGAGAGCATAGGGGAGCATGCACCAGGAACTTTAACTCAAGTTTGAAGAACTGGTGCTGTGAGGAAGGGCTTGGATTCATTGGTGACTGGGGATCCCCCTAGAGGGATGGCGGTTTGTTCAAGCCTGATGGCCTGCATCCATCCTGGAGGGGAATCCAAGCACTAAATTATAAGTTTAAATGCTAAATTGACAAGCATTTAAACTAGCAAAGGGAAGTGGCAGACCAGCAAGGAGGGTACCTACTTGCTCACCCCCCACAGCTAGCAGTGGAACCAGTGAACCATAGGAGTGGCTATCTCTACAAAGCAGTGTGCAAAAGATGGAGATTAGCACCCAAGAGGTGGATAGGCAGAAAAGGGACAAAATTCAGCAGAAGGGCAGACAGCAAGGAGAACCAGGGATAAAGGACAACCAAGGAAGGGGTTGGAGTAGAACAGCGAAACAGTCTAGGGAGGTCAAATCATGGAAAGCCATGTGTGCCAATGCCAGGAACCTTAGCAACAAGATGGAAGATCTGGAGGCTGTCATGGTGCAGTCAGACCTGGACATTGTGGCCATCACTGAAACCTGGTGTAATGATAACCATGACTGGGAGATGGCCATACCTGGCTACAACATATTTGGAAGAGACAGGGCATGTAGGAAGGGAGGAGGAGTGGCACTGTATGTGAAAAATGACATAAGGGCCACAGAGATCCAGGAGGAACAAAATGGGGGAGAGATACTGTGGGTTAAGCTGGAAAGAAAAAAGGGGGCCAGCCATCCGCACAGGTGTGGTTTATAGACCACCAGCCCAGGAGGAAGAAACTGATAGGGAGCTGATGCTAGCCATCCAAAGGATGGCAGACAAGGGTGAGGTAGTATTGGTTGGAGACTTCAATATTCCAGACGTGAACTGGAGCATCCCAGCAGCAGCATCAACTAGGAGCAGATTTATTCTGGACTCCCTTCAGGGTGCCTTCCTCAAGCAACTGGTCATGGAACCAACTCGGCAGAAGGCAATACTGGACCTTGTGCTCACAAACAGGGACAGTGGATGGGGGTAACAGTGGGGAGCATCTGGGAAACAGTGACAACCAGTCATTGTGGTTTGAAATCAAGAAACAGCAGAACCAAACCACACAAAACACGATCCTGGATTTTAGGGGCAGACTTTGGGAAATGGGAGCTACTTGAATGAGGCATTAAGGGAATGGGGCAGGCATCAGGGTTGAGAAACAGTGGGCAGTATTTAAAATGGGGATTACAAGAGCAACATAATTATGCATTAAGCAGGTTAGCAAGAGGAAAAGGAAGAGGAGACCATTATGGTTTTCCAAAGAGGTAGCAAAGAAAGTGAAAGCCAAAAAGATTGCATTCAGGCAATACAAAAAGACACAGGCAGAAGAGGATAGGGAGAAGTACCAGGAGAAACAAAGGGAGGCAGGGAGGTCGGTAAGGGAAGCCAAAGCTCAGACAAAAGAACCCATTGCAAAATCAGTGGGTAGAGGGGACAACACCTTTTACAGGTACATAAGTGAAAAAAGAAAGGCACAGGGAGGGAAAGTGAGACTGAAGGGGGAGGATGGGGGCCACATGGAGGATGACAGCAGTAAAGCTGACATATTGAACAGGTATTTCTGCTCAGCCTTTACTGAGGAAGAGGAGGGTAATGGGTCTGAAGGGAGTACAAGGGGTGAGAATGGTGCAGAAATGGACACAAGTCCCTTTACACGAGAAAGGGTCATGAAGGAACTGGAAGTAATAAGAGTTGATAAAGCAATGGGGCCAAATGGGGTGTACCCCAGGGTCCTTAAAGAGCTAAGAGAGGTGGTGGCTGAACCTCTGGCTATCCTGTTTAGCCAATCACTGGAAACAGGGGAGGTACCCAAAGACTGGGGGACAGCAGATGTAGTCCCCTTATACAAAAGTGGGAACAACAAGGAAGCAGGGAACTACAGACCAGTCAGCCTCAGCTCAGTAATGGGGAAGATCATGAAAGCACTACTGAAGGAGAGACTGGTGGAACATCTGGTTGTCAGTGGACTACAGGACCCAAGGCAGCATGGTTTCACCAGGGGGAGGTTATGTCAGAACAACCTCATTTAATTTTTTGACTGGGTGACTAGGGAGGTGGATCAGGGGAGGACAGTGGACATGGCCTATCTGGACTTCAGCACGGCCTTTGACACTATGCCACATAGAAGACTATTACGCAAACTGGGGAATATGGGTGTGGAAAGGACAGTAGTGTGGTGGGTAGGTAACTGGCTGGGCGGTAGGACACAGAGGGTGGTGGTAAATGGCTGTCACTCCACAGAGGGAAGAGTGACCAGTGCGGTACCACAGGGATCAGTGCTGGGACCTGTCCTATTCAACATCTTCATCAGTGACATTGCGCAGGACCTAGAAGGCAGAATTTCACTGTTTGCTGGTGACACAAAGCTCTGTAACAGAGTAGACACACCAGAGGGTGTAGACAGAATGAGAAGGGACCTGCAGAAACTTGAAGAATGGTTAGGGGTTTGGCAGTTGAAATTCAATGCAAAGAAGTGCAAGATAATGCATATGGGGCACAAAACCCTGGCACAATATATCAGTTGTGGGTGAGGATATAGCATCACCATGCAGGAAAGGATCTTGGGTTATCATCTCTGATGACCCCAAGGTAGGAAACAGTGTGATAAGGCAGCAGGTAAAGCAAATAGGATGCTGGGATGCATAGGCAGGGGCATCACCAGCAGGGAAAGGGAGGTCATAATTCCACTATATAAGACACTAGTGAGGCCCACCTGGAGTACAGTGTACAGTTCTGGAGACCTTACCTACACAAGGACATAGACAGGGTAGAGAAGGTTTAGAGGAGGGCAACAAAGGTGGTACATGGATTGCATCACAAGTCCTATGAGGACAGGTTGAAGGAACTGAACATGTACTCCCTGGAGGAGAGGAGGGAGAGAGGGGATATGATAAAGACAAACAAGTATCTTAGAGGGAGGAACATGGAGCAGGAATACACTGTTTTTAAGTGAAAAAGATGTTCCAGAACTAGAGGGCATGGGATGAAGTTGGAGGGAGGATGACTCAGAGGAAACGTGAGGAAGAATTTCTTCACAGAACGGGTGGTGGACAAGTGGAACACCCTGCCAGAGGAAGTGGTGGGGGGTGAAACAATCACGGGATTTAAGAATGTATGGGATAAACATAAAGGAATTCTGGAGGTCAGGGGTAAGGGGTAACAGACTTCTAGGAAAACATAAACTGATCTTACAAGCTCAAATGGGCAGACTAGATGGGCCATAGGCCCTTATCTGTCGACACTGTCTATGTATCTACGTAAAACTATGCTCTCGTGCCAACAGTCCCAGAGGGTGTAACAGAAAGGGTGGCTACCCCAAAAATGCAAGACAGGTCCAAAATTTGTTGCACTCCCAGAGAGAATACTCACAGGCTCATTGCATTGAAGAAATTAAACAAGTTTTAATGAGACAACCGCTCAAAAATTCCTGAGCTGTCACCAGTCACCCAAAATGGTCATTACCCCAGCATTTCACCTCTAGACCAGGCTTTGAGAGGGGGCACTAGTGAGGAGAACATCACGTACTTTTATAGTCCCTGTAATATGACATCATAATAGGGCGCCCAGGACTTTTAACCAAAAATTAAAAATCTAACGTGTTTTTCTCTTATTTCTATTTTTTATATTTTATACATATAAGTAAAACAGTGAAAATGTGAGAAAAAGCAAACTGTATTGTGCAAATCTGAGTGCAGCAAATATGATTTCACACATTTTTAATTCATATTATTTCTTGTTAGGACACTTTGTAATCAGAATGCAGCCAGATCATGCATTTCATACAATTCAATGCGATTAAAGATAAAATACTATGATCTTATTATTAATTGGTCATTAATTCTCTCATGACTATTCCATGAGTACATAGATGAAAAAGCAGCACAGACTGATTTTGAAACACTTTCAAAAATATTTTTTAGTAGCATTCTTTGGTCCCACCGTCAGCTGGTTCCTGTGATCACTCCCCAATTATCCAAGGACAAATCTTGGGGATCTTTTGGTACAGAGTAGTAATGTCCTTTCAAACATCTTTGACCCTTTCATCACCACTTCACCTAGAATACCTTACCCCCAATACAAATGTAACCATTTTCTGAAATTTGGGAGGGGGGACAGACTCCCTGGTCCCGCTCCACGTGCATGTATGGTACTGCTGTTGCAGTTGCAGGTGCCTGCATTGTGCTTGATAACAGTTCTGTATAATTAAGCATTAAGGTACTTCAAGGGCTACACTAATGATCTGTTAATCACCCCCTAGGGGTGTGCTTTGTATCACATACCCATAGGGGGCAATTAACAAATGGTTAATGTAACCCCTGGGAGTACCTTATTGCTTTAATAGCAATGTCCATCCTTTTAAAATTAATTTTCAGCCTTTTTAATTTTCATTTCAAATTACCTCATTTTTTCATGTATAGTTTCTTGTTTTGTGAGGTTTCCTCTGCCTGGTGGTCTACTGGCACCCCCTCCAGGTAAGACTCCTGCCCTTAGGCGATCAAGTTTAAGAACTCAAACCCCCATCGCTATAAAGACTCATATACCTTGTTTTATCTAGTATAAGTGGACATAAATGTGTGCTATTATATTAACAAAAAATCTCAGATGTATTACCTTTATTTATATACAGAATTAATGGATTCAAAATGGTATTTGTAAATGGACAATAGGTGTACACGCTTGAAAGTTTTCTTTTTTTCTTTTTCCCCAATATAAAAAGTACAGAAAATACATATTTTTCCACAGGTGCAAAATACTGCAGAATTCATTAAAAAAAAAAGCATTTTTGCTTGCCAAAATATTGTTTATTGATTATATTTAGATAAAATAAGAAAAAATAACAGCAGTGATACAGAGAAGATCTTTCATAAAGAAACATACTGATAAAGCTTGTATTGCAATCAATTCACAGAAAGAAAATTTAAATTATACTTTTATGAAGGAACTATGGTTTCAGGAGGAGAAGACAAACTAGAAAAAAATGTTGTTTTATGTGTAATTTATATAAAAAACATACGATAGAAAACATATAATGCCTTTTTTATAAAATGGATGGTGAAAATCCTCATCTGTGCTTGGCTGAGATCATGGTCAGCTGGGATGATATCTCAATACTTTATCCTGGTCTGAAATAGGTCATGCCATCAGTCAACAATATCAAAATGGATTGGTTTCATAATTGCGATAATACACTCCAAGGTGTGCAATATCATGGGATTATTATCCTTTATCAGGTGGGTGAAGTCACTCTGTCTATGGCCTTGTGCCTTGCAATGCACCTCAGGTGGGAAGATATCCCATGATATTGCATGTCTTGCCATGCATTATTGCTTAAATAAAGGTGAAAAAAGATTTATGCACATGCATAATGTTACCACTTGGTACCCCACTATATTAGAGAGACTCTAAACTTTCATATACTGTGGTAGGAAAAATCTAACATTGAGACCATTTTGTATTTTGAATATTATCACAAATGAGATAAACACGTTCTATTAATGTCTCGTTTAACAAAGCATCTTTGAAAGTGTTTCACCATAAATGCATTTTTCCCATCAAACATATGCTTTTAGGTTGCCTAAGTAGTGAAAAAATGACTGGAAAGTCAGATACAAGGAGAAAACACAGAAACACAATGTACCGTAGTAAGGAGATTAGAAAACTCTCAGGTTGCTTAAAGAGACTCCAGTACTACAATATTTCTCACCATCCATTTTGTTGGTATGTAAATATCTGACATAAAAACAAAATGGCTGATGTGAGAAAATGGACAATGAATGCTGAAAATATTTTAAAATAATATTTTGGAATTTTAGAATATATTGTGCAGAATTTTAAACTACAGTGTGCAAAATATTTAAAAATATCTAGCAAGAAACTGGCATGTGTGGCTGTGATAGCTAAATAATTCCAGCTATCTTAGACCTGCCAAGTAGATTTAGGAATTTGCTAAATATTTTTAGTTCATGTGCAAATTCATGTATAGTCCGATACTGTAATCTTGGTGCATCTCACAATTACTAACCCCTTTTATGGGATGCATCCTGAATTGAGAAAAAGGATCCATGTTTTATTTGTATAGCATTCTGTATCATTCAGGTTGTTATACATTTCACAGAAGCAGTCAAGTTCAAATATTTACCTGGTAGTCTAGTGGTACCCCTCTCCCACCCCAAGCCAATTGAAATAAGAACAGTTACCCTGTTACTACAGTGGTATTCACCTCCCGCTCTAATCACCACTGAAATAAGTAGATACCCAGGTTCACTAGTTGAACCCCCTCCCACCCAGTTCCCTTCAAAATATGTAAAATTACCCTGGTAGTCTAGTGGTAACCCCTCTCACCCACATTTCCATTGAAATAAGTAGAATTTTTCAGGGTATTAAATAGCCAGTATAGCATAACAAAATGCTACACAAAACAGAGGGCAATGGTAACCATTTCCAAAAATGCATAGCAGCAGACAGTTAACCATTTTTCAGTGACTTCATAGCACAGTATATAAAACTAATAAAATATGTTTTTTAAATTTTACTAACCATTCTGTACTAAGTGCTATGCATTTTACAGCCGATTAGCACGTTCACGCATAAAACTGCTGATCATTTTCTTCAGCTTATTTAATACCCTAAATTAACCTGGTAGTCTAGTGGTTCCCCTCTCCTGCCCTAGTCCCTTTTAAAATAAGTAGAATTATGCTGGAATATAGTGGTACCCACTAACCCCTCTTGCCCTGATTCCTGCTGAAATAAGTAGAATTCCATTGATAGTCTAGTGGTAGACTTCTGTGCTCTGATCCATGTTGAAATACATAGAATTATACTGTTATTCAATCACCATTGAAATAAGTAGAATTATCATAGTAGTCTAGTGGTAACCCCCCTTGACCTGAGCAACACTGAATACATAAAATTACCCTGGTAGTCTCTTGGTACCCCTATCCCACCCTGATTCCTGCTGAAATAAGTACAATTACTCTGGGAGTCTAGTGGCTCCTTCTTAGCCCGGATCTCTATTGAAATCAGTAGAATTACTGAGCTAGTCTAGTGGTACCTCCTCCTGCCCCGATCTCTGCTGAAATAAGTAGAAATACCCTGGTGGTCTACTGGACCCCCTCCAGCCCTGGTCTCTGTTGAAATAAGTACAGTTACTCTGGTAGTCTAGTGGTACCACCCTCCAGCCCTGGTCCCCACTGAAATAAGTACAGTTGGTCTAGTAGTCTAGTGATAACACCCTCCAGCCCTGGTCCCTGTTGAAATAAGTACAGTTGCTCTAGTAGTCTAGTGATAACACCCTCCAGCCCTGATGCACATTGAAATAAGTACAGTTGTTCTAGTAGTCTAGTGATATCACCCTCCAGCCCTGGTCCCTGTTGAAGTAAGTACAGTTGTTCTAGTAGTCTAGTGGTACCAACCTCTAGCCCCAGTCCCTGTTGAAATAAGTACAGTTGCTCTAGTAGTCTAGTGATATCACCCTCCAGCCCTGGTCCCTGTTGAAATAAGTACAGTTGCTCTAGTAGTCTAATGATATCACCCTCCAGACCTGGTCCCTGTTGAAATAAGTACAGTAGCTCCGGCAGTTTAGTGGTACCAACCTCCACTCCTTGTCCCTGTTGAAATGAGTAGAATTGCTCTAGTAGCTTAGTGGTACCACCCTCCAGCCCTGGCCCTATTGAAATTCATATAATTTCCCAGGTTGTCTAGTAGTATCACCCTCCCGCCCCACACTCCATTGAAATAAGTAGAATAACCCTGTTAGTCTAGTGGTGCCCACACCTGCTCTGATCCTCAATGAAACACATTGAAGTGTACAAAGAAAACAGGACTGTCATGCTCAGAGGTTGCTTACAAAATAACAAAATGAGCAGAATATGTTGAAAATGTACAGGTTTATTCACTGAGTCAGGCCTGAGTACCATACAGTTCTAACAACCATAGCCTCTGAACAATAAAGCTTTGTCAGGGTATGGGGTTCATTTTCAAGAATACCTTCATTTATACTATTACAGTTCAAGATCCAGGTACATTATAAAGGTAGTTCTTTACATCTGATTCTTCATATGACTTGGAGATCAAAACATAAGGTAGGCAAAAGTTTATCCAGTTAGTGAAAGCCAGACTTTTCCAGAAAGGTTTTCAAAGTGTCCCAAAGGAATACATTTATAAAGTGATAAAAAACAACATTCAAGAAAGTTACTAAAACTGTGAAAACCAAAAAGGTGTGATGAAAATAATAGATAATTTAAAAACACAAGGTGCTTGTGAGTTGCTGGAGACTATGCAGGATAGCTTCAAGGCGAAGCCCACATAATGAAAAAAATGGGGTGGGGGTTGGACTTCAACATGAAAGGCAGTAAAGGAATGAAAAAACATTGTTTGTGCAGTATGCTCACTGTCATTCAGATGGCAGCGGGCAAGGTGGTGAGAGAAGGATCTGTGCTGGTCACTGTCCACAGTACTACCCACAGTCATGGGTAGACTTTTCTAGGGTGAGTCAAGTGCTGGACAAGATGTGGAAGTTGGTGGGTGCTGAGGACCAGGGAGAGAGGTGGTGATGTTTTAAAATGGGGATCAGGGTAGCAGAGAGTGTACCACTGCACTGCCAGGGTAACTGTACTTATTTCAATGGGGGGGGGGGTACCACTGGACTACCAGGGCAATTCTAGATATTTTCACCAGTATTGGGGGAGGTACCTCTAGACATCCAGGGTAATTGTACTTATTTCAACAGGGATCCAAATAGAAGGGAGGGGGGGTTACCACTAGACTACCAGGGATTTCTATGTTTGTGAACAGTGATCGGGTGACGGTGGTGGTAACGGCTGAGGCTCCGCAGAGTGCCTCCACACATACAAATGTATGGTGTCATTGCATAGAGCTACTAACAACCACATAATGGCATGCAAATGGTCCTTTAGTGCCTTGCATGCCATACCATATTGGGTCATTAGCACGCTGGCCACTGAATATGGCATCTAAGGGCAAAGATGCCAACCTGTTTGGGTTGCTGTATCCTCCTGTGCTCCTGAGTGTCTGCTGCCAGCAGGGCATGGTAGTGTGCCACACAAATGCATTTTGTGCAGGCTGACACAGCTCAATATATTCATACAGGCAGTGTGCACAGAACAGGGTACACAGCCTGTATGACTATGCCTCCCTGGTGACCATGCTTCATTTTGTAAGTGACACAAATGGACCTTTCTGAAAATAGGGCCTTTGTCTCTCTTCTTTCCCTCCTTGCTTAACCCCTCAATTTTTCTTAAACCTCGCTTAGTCTCAAACCTTTCTTCGCAACTGTGCATGGCTTTTAAATCACATTAGGATACAGTGCACAAAAGGCAGTATGTAACACATATACCAAGTCTGAAAGGAAATGCATGTACAAAGTAAAAGGCAAAGAAAGAAACAAGCATTCGAACTATGACCTTCCCGAGTCACTTGAATCACACAAAATCCTATTACCATCCTTTAAATGGTAGTGTAAGGTGCTGTATATTCTCATCCAGTTAAAATAAAATGCATTGACTATCAGTTGGGGTATGTGGTGCATTGGCTAGTCTGGTGATGGATATTTTTGAATTAATAATGCCCTACCCTTCCATTTTGGGGCAGGAGCCTAAACACTGCTGCCATACCAATCAGCGGTATTGCTTTAAAACTCACAGATAACAAGCCGCTGCTCTTTGCATGACTTATCATTCCATTTTCCTCCAACTTGAATCTCCGCACAGTCCTCAATATTTTTGTCATTGTTTGGTTCACCTGGATACCAGTTCGAATATGTTATTGCTTGCCCATCTAGATACACAAATCTACCTTCTGTTCTTTCATCTGAAATCCCAAGCCAGGCACCTTTGTTATACTTTTTCACAATTCCCTCCATGGCTCTGTTCTCAGTTTCTGTCCTTGGAGCAGCAAGTTTCCCATCAGCTTGTGCACACTCCGACTTGGCATTCACAAAGTCAGCTGACACGCCTCCAGTGAAAAATGTTTTTTCTCCAGCCTTTTTGCTACCTAGTAACTGCAAAACTGAGCAGAAAGAAAATGTCTTTAAACATGAGTGTATCTGATAACCTGTTCAGACTATTTAAAGTTTACCTTCCCAACCCCACCACATATAAAATGCTTTGAGAAGTCTCCCCAAAGTTCAGACATCCTGCTAGCAACCTTGCGATCACCATCTCAACACTCTCACATACTCTCTCTCTAGCTTCTGAGAACAGCGCTCTTTCATGAATACAATGGGAAATGCAAAATAAATTTATTTTACCTTATTTAAAACAGCAGTGCTTGTTACTCAGTGTTTTTTTTTACTAATAATGTATTTCTAGCAAAAATACTAATATGCCAATTTTTTTTATTTCATTCCTGAGTTGAAATGTGTGGTTTTGAAGCTTAAAAAAAATCATATGCTATTCTGCGTCCCCCAATGAAAAAAATTATCGGTGCTGTGCATCCTGAATAGATCAATAGAAACATGTGCTAGCACCAGCCTAATACATTCACCATATGAATCTAGTATGTGCAGTCAATAGATCGATGGAAATGTGTGCTAGCACCATTCTGATACATCCACAGTACAAAACTAGCACGTGCAGTCAATAGATAAATAGAAACGTGCTAGCACCATCCTAATACACCCACAGTATGACTCAAGTACGTGCAGTCAACAGATCAATGGAAACATGAGCTAGCACCATCCTTATACATCCACAGCACTAATCTAGAACGTGCAGTCAACAGATCGATGGAAACGTGTGCTAGCACCATCCTAATACATCCACAGAATGAATTTAGTATGTGCAGTCAATAGATCAATAGAAATGTGTACTAGCACCATCCTAATACATCCACAGTACAAATCTAGTACGTGCAGTCAATAGATCAGTAGGAATGTGTGCTGGCACCATCCTAATACATCCACAGTACAAATCTAGTACATGCAGTCAATAGATCAACAGAAACATGTGGTAGCACCATCCTAATACATCCACAGTATGAATCTAGTACATGCAGTCAATAGATCAGTAGGAACATGTGTTAGCACCATCCTAATACATCCACAAGACGAATCTAGTATGTGCAGTCAATAGATCAATAGAAACGTGTGCTAGCACCATCCTAATACATCCACAGTACAAATCTAGTATATCCAATCAATAGATCAATAGGAACGGGTGCTAGCACCATCCTAATACATCCACTAGCACCATCCTAATACATCCACAGTACGAATCTAGTACCTGCAGTCACCAGATCAATATACATGTGTTCTAACACCATCCTGATGCATCCACAGTACGAATCTAGTACGTGTAGTCAAAAAGTAACCTTAGCTAAACCGATTGTTAAAAGCTGTTGGTGGTGACTATATTATTTGATTTGCATCATGAATTACAAAACTAGTAACTACGCTTCTTAAAAATACCTGAGAGAATTAAAAATGTGCTGTGGATGAATATAAAGATGTGGGAAAGAGATTTTGTGCTGAAAAAGGACATGATGGCTTTTTTTGTTAACTAAACTACTGAATAATAACTGGTCAGCAATTTGTCCCTATGGGCCAAACCAGTTGATATTTGCTATGGCATTCATGTGCTGTGCCACTCAAATGGTGCCGCTCCTGCATTGGCTTACGGAATGGATGTGAGTGGGCTGAACAGTCTTTCAAACATGGTGGCTCCTTCTCTCGCTTCCTGAAAAGCCACTTCATCTCTACTGTCCTGAGGAGCCACCAAAAAAAGAAGACAAGATCATCCTTTCTTTTGTTTTTAAAATGTTTCTGGTTGATCCAGTCTTTTACCCTGCTAAATATCTGGTTGAGCTCGCTGTCTGACCGGTTCGGCACCGGAGCATGCCTGGGGAGCATCCTAGATGCGATTTCGATGAAGGCAAACTGTAAATAAAATTATAAAAAAAAAGCAAGAAGAAAAGAAAGAAAAGAACTATGAAAAGAGAGTGAGGGAGAAGGCAGCAGAGAGAGGGAGTCAAAGCCTGTGTGTGTGTGTGTGCGCGTGTGAGTGTGTGTGTGCGTGTGTGTGGGTAGGTGTGTGCGCATGTGTGTGAACACTTAAGACAGGCAGGAGAAAAATTGCTGCTCAGTATATTATAAAAAATGAAAGATGGTGAAGTGTGTATATACTGAGCTTTCTAATGCACACTGGAGTGGATGTTTTAATAAACCCTTGGCCGCCCTCGGGGTTTATGTAGCATCCCACACTGAGGGTGTGCATTAAATTCTCATAACACATACTTCCCCATCATTTATTTTCTATTTCTTTACAGGTGATATTTAAAAGTGCTATCAGAGCAATGTTTTTAAATTCTAAGTTGTTTGTTTCTGCTCTGATAAGGAATTTTTTGTATTTAGCAACTGTTTCTGCTTATTCTAAAGCACAGCTGGGTTTAGCACTACTTTCCACAAAGTCTGCTGCAAACGGAGTGAAGATTTAAAAACAACTATATTTTTTGTACTGAAAGATAGAGAACAACCTTCTACTGGATGCAGTTAGGGAAAGAATAGTTACTTACCTTAACAGTAGATCTTCAAGAGACTCTCCTCCACCAAGCCACATCATCAAACTGTAAGCTGTCGACATCTGGGCCACCCTGTAGAATGTGGCCGGCCGCATCATGCCTCAGTCTCTCGTCAGAGACAAGCTTGGAGGATCATTGGACCAGCAAGAGCAAAGCAACAAAGAACAAACCAGGATGTGAAAACTTGAGTACATGTGCCAAATTCAGGTATAAGAGGAGAAAGAACAGCATGCGGGAGTAGGCAGTATAACCACCCAACACCCGAGGGGGACCTGTGGCTCAGTGGAGGTGATTCTCTTGAAGATCTGTTGTCATGGTAAGTAACTATTCTGTCTACTTCAAGGATATCTTCCTTCACTGAGCCACAGATAAGAATGATTCCCAAACAGTACCAAAGCACATAGGGAGGAAGGAAGGCTCTAAGGGCCCTGAGTAAGGAGGCCTTGCAGGATAGTGTGGACACATATTGTTTGTTTTAGTTATTTAACCAGGTGAGACACACTAAGCTGAAAGCTTTTTTACAGGCACAACCTGGGAGCACAGGGAAGTTAAGTGACTTGCTCAGGGTCACAAAGTATGCAAGTGGAAGCTGTGGGATTCAAACCCAGGTCTGGTCTGCTGGATGTTACCAGATTTGCAGCTCAGAGCCTTAAACCACTGCGCTATACTGCCTCCACATCTGGTATGTATAAAAAAGATGATGTCCATACTGTAACATTTAGTAAATGTAAGAACAGTACTCTGAGTGGCAACAGCACATATTTTAGTAGTGGACACACTGTGGAAACAAGTTATAAAAGTAGCCACCCCTCAAGTGGAATGAGCATGGACAGAAACAGAAAGCTGCTTACCAAACTTGAGATAACAGAAAGAAATGCAGCAGGCCAACTGTGTGGAAAGACCCTGCTTCAAAACAGAGGAGCCCACCATCCTTGGGCCACAAATAGTTGAAAATATTTTTTACAATGCTTAGTATGCATTAGTTACCAATGAAACATCCTATGGTTATCAAGCATGTGCAGTTGATGTTTCCCACTATCTGTGGGAGCCAAGAAATAAACCAGAAGGTCAGTAGTCTGGCTTAGTGTTCGCTCAGAAACAATCTTCAGGAGAAAACTAGAATTGGTACACAAGGTAATCTAATCCTGGTGGAAAATAAGAAATGGAGGCTCTGCAACCAGCGCCTGGAATTCACAAATGCGTCTAGCAGATGTTACAGCTACTAGGAACAGTGTCTCCCAAGAGAGGAAGCACAGCTCACAAGCAGGATCAGGTTCAAAAGGAGGTGCAGTAAGGGTATCCAGAACCAAATTAATGTCCCACACCGGAACTGGATCACGGATTGTGGGAGAGGAGGCAATAAGGTAGATTAACTCTGAGGACCTACAAGAAACCTCAAGCTGAGCCACCATCTTGCCTTCTGTGAGGGCATGAAAAACCAACTTTGTGGTCAGCTGAACCATAACTGAGGAATATCAATGGCCTGAGTCTGAAAGGGACAAGAGGTTGTCCACCATCAGATTAACTGGACATGTAAAGGGTCTAGTCCAGACCATAAAATGTTTCCATTTTTGTGAGTAGGTGTACCAAGCAGATTTATCTGGATCTGCACAGAGCCACTAGAGTCAGAGTGGCCAGCTGGGCCCTCACCTTGACCAGAACCTTCTGTATAAGAGAAGGACATGTCTTACCAAAAAACTCCAGAACTTGGAGTGAGCAAGCAGAAAAGTGTTAATTTTGCTTTGTATGGAGATGCAAAAAGGTGGATGTCTGGGTAAGCCCACTTTGGGAAGAGGTCATCCACGATATAGTCTAGTAACTCCTGTTTGGGTCAGAGCAACTGAGAATGGCTGAGATGATCCACAAGAGCTCTTAGGGTGCCAGGCAAAAAGATGGCCAACAGGAACACGTCGTGTTCCATGGCCCAGTGCCAGACTCTCATTGTCTCTCTGCAGAGAGGATATGCATGGACTCCACCCTGACGGTTGATACAAATACATCTCTGAAATGTCTGTACAGATCAACAGCTGGTGACCCAGAAGGAGGATGGCAAAGACCTGTAGGTCAAGCAGAACATTCCTCATCTACAGAGTGCTGCTGTGCAGAACAGTATCCAAGGGGCACACTTTTCTCTGACTTTGGAATGGGCCCAGATGGGCATTCCAACCTGAACCAGAGGTGTCCATCATCATCACCAGCTGAGGGAATGGATGGAGAAAGGGGGTCCTGTCTTGGGGTTGGAGCAGTTTAACTACCAGAGCAGGGAGCGATGGAGTGGAGGGGTCACTTCTATGAGGCACTTTAGCTTGTCAGAATGCTGAGCCCAGGGGGCATGGAGTAACCATTGTGGAATCCTCATGTGCATACATGCCAGCGGGACAGTCAGAATGGCCGCAGCCATGAGGCCTTTCAGACAGATCAGAGGCATCAGACTGAGACATAGCCACTGGAAGAGAACAGCTGATCCTGGGAAAACAGTGCTATAGCATGGTCAGAGAATAGGAAATCCAAAACCATCCCCGTGTCTAGAACAGCTTCAATGTACTTGAGACGTTAGCACAAAGTGAGTACTGACTTAGGCTCATTCACAGACTAGCCCACCATGATACCTGGAAATTTAAAAGGGGGTCCCCCTCTGCTTGGTACCTAGCCACCTTCTAAACTCTGAAAACCTTTATATTTATCACCTATTTTCAAATTAAATGAGTATATTTGGCACTGCAAGTAAATGTAAGAGGCAAACACAGAGCTAGTTTATTAAACTGAAGTGGAATACTGACATAAGAACATAAGAAGTAGCCAGCAGATGAGAACCATATGACCCATCTAGTCTACCCCAAAGTTTCTACCCCCTCCATGTTTTATTGCCCTTCAGGAGCCCGCATTGCCTGTCCCATGCTAGTTTGAATTCCTGTACTGTCTTCAATGCTACCACCGCTGAGGGCAGGCTGTTCCATGGTTCTAGCAGCCTCTCTGTGAAAAAGTATTTCCTTATATTGGTTCTAAATCTGCCTCCTACTAGGTGCAGATTGTGCCCCCTTGTAAGTGTGGTTTTGTTTTCCTGGAATAGTTTTCCTGTCTGAGCTGTGTTGATTCCCTGTGTATCTGAATGTTTCTATCATGTCCCCCCCTATTTCTCCTTTGCTCTAGAGAGTATAAGTTTAATTCACTGCATCTTGCTTCACGCTGTTCTTGATCTTAGTGGCCCTATTCTGAACCCTTTCTAAGCAGTCAATATCCTTTTTAAAGTGGGGCTTCCAGAACTGCATGCAGTATTCCAGGTACGGCCTGAACAAGAACCTGTACAGCGGAATGATTACCTCATGTTTCCTGCTCGTAATCCCTCTACTGATACAGCCGAGGATGCCACTGACCTTCTGTGCTGTTTTTTCACACTGTTTTCCCACTTTTAGATCATCAATAACAATTACTCCAAGGTCCCATTCCATCTTTGATTCTTCTAATTGATGCCCATTCAGTGTGTACGTCTTTCCTGGGCTACGTTTACCCATGCGCATCACCTTATAATTCTTGGCGTTAAATTTTAACTGCCATATTCTTGACCACTCTTCTTTTCTTCAAACTTTATTTCTCACCTGGTGGTCCAGGGCATCTCTCAGGCTGGCTCACTCAGTGTTCACCCCAACTGGTTGCCTGAATCAGTTCTCTGACCGAAATATTGGGATCAGGATCCCCTCCTCTCCTGCTGGACCCATGCAGGAGGAGGCCGAGGATCCACAGGGGGTAGGGTCGAGGTCGTGGATGGCGATGGGCACGTGGGGTTTCTGCCCCAGGAGACCAGTCGTCGCCTCATCCAGCCACCAGTTTTTTTCCCTTGTTTCTCCCTTGGAGTGTGGTGTGCAATGATGCCTGTGCACAGCTGCCTGTGACGTCTGCCCACTCCACTCCTTATGTTAGCTGGTGTACCTGCAGTACCGCCGATCTCCATCAGGGGTCATTGGGACACCAAGTAACCCTGGATCCCTTCCCAATGACAGGAGAGCTGCCCTCCAGATGCTTAATCCTCTACCTCCCCTGCCAACCCCCAGATACCCGAGTCTGTCGCCAAACCTGTAGCCGGTGTGGCGTCCAGCGCCTCAACCCTCAGCTCCACCGGGCCAGTCTTGACCACTCTTCAAATTTTTTGAGCTTGGCTTCCATCCCAGAGACACCTTCATCTATGTCTACCCAGATGTAGAGTTTTGTATCAACTGCAAATAGGCAGACCTTCCCCATAAGTCCATAAGCAATGTCGCTGATGAATATGTTGAAGAGGACTGGGCCAGGTACTGACCCTTGTAGAATGCTGCTGGTTACTCTGCCCTCCTCTGATAATACCCCATTAACCAGGACTTTCTGTGACCTATCCTGAAGCCAGTTCTTAATCCAGCTGACTATTTTATGGTCTATGCCTGTGTGCTCTAGTTTTTCCGCTAATCACCTGTGGGGGACAGTGTCAAGAGCTTTGCTAAAATCTAAGTAAATCACGTCCACTGCACCATCGCGGTCCACTGTATTGGTTGCCCAGTCAAAGAAGTCCACGAGCGCCCAAGCCATGAACCCCTGCTGCTTTGGGCCACTTCTTCTGTTTTCTCTTAGGTAGTCTGCTATCCTCTTCTTAAGCAAAGCATCCATAATTGTATCCACCACTGAGGTTAGGCTGACAGGGTGGTAGTTCCCTGGTTCTTCCCTGCTTCCACTTTTGTGCAAGGGCACCACTGTTGCCCTTTTCCAGTCGTCTGGTACTATACCACTTTCTAGCAACTTATTAAACAGTCCAGCCAGTGGTGCAGCAATCTCTTCCCTGAGTCCTTTCCGGACCATTGGGTGGATACCATCTGGACCCATTGCCTTATCCACTTTTAACTTACCCAGTTCCTCTAGGACTCTTTCTTTTGTGAAGGGGCTCATGTTGGACACATTATTGTTTTGCCCAATGCCGCTTAACATAGGTCCTTTGCAACTGTCTTCTATAGAGAAAAATGAGCAGAAGAAATCATTCTGCACCTCTGTCTTATCTTTATCCGTCTCCACCAGCTGACCCTCCTCTGATGCTAGGCAGACTATCCCCCCCCCATTCTTCCTCTTTTCTCTTATGTTTCTATAGAAAATCTTATTACCCTTCTTTACCTACATACTACTAACATACTAACATACTAAAATGCCAGCGGAATAGGCCTAACGGTCTTTCGTGTCTGCTCTTTTGGTCAGCCCCCACCCTGGGAGCTGACCTTGCTGCCTCCCTCACCTTCTCTGGCTTCTCCCTTCCCAGTTCCAGATATTCTCACTGCATTGCATTTTGCTTCCAGAACCCTTTCCCTGTACCTGTCCGACCCCCTCTTGAACCTCTCCACCGTCTCTGCCTCCACCAGCCCACTGGGCAGCGCATTCCATGGCTCCAGCACCCTCTCAGTGAAATAGCACCTCCTCCTTTCTCCCCTGAATCTTCCCCCCTCCAGCTTCCACCCATGCCCTCTAGTTGCCCCCTCCTCCTTCCTTCAAAGCACCCTGACTGCTCCTCCCCTATTTACCCCCTTCATGTACCTGAAGACCTCTATCATGTCCCCCCGGTCCCTTCTCTCTTCCAATGTGCACATATTTAGCTCTTCAAGCCTCTCCTCATAGGTCTTGTCCCCCAGGCCCCAAATCATTTTGGTTGCCCCCCTTTGGACCCTCTCCAGGAGTTTAATGTCCCTCTTTAAGTGTAGCCTCCAACACCGCATGGAGTGCTCAAGGTGCGGCCTCACCAAACAGTTATACAGAGGGAGTGTCACTTCCCTCCTTCTGGAGGTGATCCCCTAGCGATGCATCCCAGCATCCTGTTGGCCTTGGCTGCTGCCCTCCCACAAGTCTCCAAGTTGTTCATCTTGACATCCACCACCACCCCCAGGTCCCACTCAGCCATCGAGACTTGTAGCATCCCCAGGTGTACACACTTGGCCCGGGTTTCTGGCCCCAGTGCAGTACCTTGCATTTCCTGCATTGAACCTCAGCTTCCACTTTCTAGACCATCTTTCCAGAGCCTCCAGGTCCCCTGTAGGGCCACTCTCCTCCCCCCCATCCACCACCTCCCCATTTTGAGTCATCCCAAAGAGACTCATCTCACTCCTGATACCTGTCCTTATGTCAGAGATGTAGGCGTTGAACAGGAGGGGCCCAAGGACTGATCCCTGAGGGACCCCACTAATGACCCTCCTTGGGGATGAGACTATCCCACCAACTACGACCATCTGGGTCCGGTCCTGGAACCAATTGTCTATCCATCTGATCATCTGGTTCCACACCCCCATTTCTCCCAGTTTATCCAACAGGCTCTCATGAGGAACAGATTCAAATGCATTGCTGAAGTCTAGAAAGAGGACGTCCACTGGTCTACCCAGGTCCAAGGCACTCATCACCCAGTCATAGAACTCCACAAGGTTTGTTTGACATGATTTCCCCGGGATGAATCCATGCTGTCTATCGTCCAGGCACCCTGACTTTTCCAGGTCCCCCCCAGCCTCTCCTTGACAATGCCCTCCATCACCTTGCCCACCACTGATGTCAGGCTGACAGGCCTGTAATTCCCTGCCACCTCCCTTGATCCCTCCTTGTGGATAGGCACTATATGCGCCACTTTCCAGTTCTGGGGCACCCATCCTGTCCTCAGAGAGATGGTGAAAAGTTCCGCCAGGGATTTCGCCAGGACAACCGCAAGTTCCTTTAGCACTCTGGGATGTAATTTATCCGGCCCTGGTGCTTTCTCCATCTTAAGGGACCTGAGCGCTTCCCTCACTCTCTCTGCTGTGATTTCCACCTCCACTACCTCTTCTCCCTGCTTAGCCTTCCCCTTTCCTGCCAGTGATGCCTCCCCCTCTCCCCAGATCCGCCGATCCTTAAGGGACCCCCCTCCCCAGTATCACTGTTTCCTCCCATGTATGATGCAGCACCCCCATTTTCCTTGGTGAAAACTGAGGTGAAGTACTCATTTAGTACCTCAGCCTGCTTCCCTGGGTCTTGTACCCATCTCTCTCCTGTTTTAATCCTGCTAATCTGCCCCTTCACCCTTCATTTTTCCCCAATGTATCTAAAGAACCCCTTGTTCCCTCTCCTAATTTCCCTGGCCAGGTTCTGTTCCTTCCTTGCCTTAGCCACCCTCACCACCCTAGTGGCCCTTCTGGCCATCAGTTCATATTCCCCTCGATCCCTTTCACTCCTTGAGCACTTGAATTGCCTATAGGCTGCCTTCTTTCCCAGCACCATCTTCTGGACCTCCCTGGTCCACCAGCAGGGTTTTTGGGCCTTACCGCATTTTCGTCTTACTCTTGCACAGGTGCTGGTAGCATCCTGCACCCCTCTCCTGATGATTTCCCACCTACTGTCAGCATCCATGTCTGACCCAATCACATCCAAATGCTCCTTAAGGATCCTTCCCATTTCCTTAAAATCCACCCCCCTGAAGTCAGTTACCTCCGTCTTTGTGCAGCCTTCTACCCCTCCTAGGTCCAGGCAGAATCAGACCATGGCATGGTCACTCTCCGTCAATGGGTTCTTTACCTCCAGGCCCCCAATCTGGTCCCTGTCTGCCAGGACCACATCCAGTGCCCATGCCTCCCTGGTCGGATCCCCCACCTGCTGAGTTAGGAACGCGTCTTGAAAGACATCCAACAACCTCTGTTCTCTGGTCACCGAGGATGTCATAGTCTCCCAGTCTGTTCCTGGCATGTTTAAATCCCCCAACACCACCACCCTTCCCCTGCCCAATCTGCAGTGTCTCCCAACATCTGCCACCAGACTCTCCTTCAGCTCCTCTGCCAGTGCAGGGGGTCTATACACCACTCCTATTTTTACTCTCTTGCCCCCCCCTTGTTATCAAGGTAACGCAAATCGCCTCCACGGTTGCCTCCGCCTCGTCTACTTCCGCTATGTCAATGCAGTTTTTGACTATCATTGCTACCCCTCCTCCCCTTCCCTCCCCCCTGTCTTCCTGAACATGGTATAACCCTCCAGGTTCAGGTCCCAGTCTTGTCCTGCAGTGGTCCAGGTTTCAGTGACCGCTGCCACATCCACCGCTCCCCTCAGTTAGCATTGCCTGGAGCTCAGGCATTTTATTGCCCAAGCTCCTGGCATTTAGCAGGACTACCTTCCACCCTTTCCCTATACTTCCATTTCTCCTGCTCATGTTCCCATGGGGATTCAGTTTTCCCCTGGTCTGCACTTTACCAGTCGGCCTTTTCCCGCATTCGTCCAGCTCCCCGGGGGGGGGGAGGGTTGAGACAGAGTCCCTCCTTTATCGGACCCCCCTCAACAGCCTTTTCTCCCATCCCTCCCCCCTTCACAAGTTTAAACCCCACTTTTCACCAATGAACCCCTCTATTTTCAACTTAAGTATTCCCCTCCCCTCCAAATTGAGATGGAGCCTATCTCTAGCATACAGCCTTATCCTTCCAGGTCTCCCCCCAATCCCCGACCAACCCCCTGTGCTATTCTCTCTGTCTACGCTATGGCAATTCTTATTGTCTTCCTCACCTGTTTGAGTTTATTTCTGTATTCCTCCCTGTCACTGTCCATCTTTGTTTGCTTGCTTGTATTGCTTGAATGCTCTTTTCTTTTCCTTAATCTCAGCTGCTACCTCCCCTAGTAAACCAGAGTGGGTTCCTCCCTTTCTTGGATTTGCTGATCTGTTTTGTGCAATCCTCAGTTGCTGTAGTTAGGGCATGTCTCAAGGTTTTCCAGCATTCTTCTACATCTCCATTGGTACCAGTTCGTAGTAAGGATTTGATCTGGGATTTCATTTCAGAGAAGTTTGCTTTTCTAAAGTCGATTACCTTGATTTTTGTGTGGCATCTGGTTTCTGTTCTGCTTACTGTTTGTCATACTGATCTGTGGTCGCTGGATCCTAAGTGGTTTCCTATGTGAACATCTGAGATCCTGGAACTGTTGGAGAGTACCAGGTCTAGGACTGATGTCTCCCTGGTGGGGGAGTCCACCAGCTGAGTTAATCCTGCTCTCACAGTGCAAGGAGCAATTCCTTGCTCCTCTCTGAGAATGCTGTGTACTGTAATGAGGACCAATCCACATCAGGCAGATTGAAGTCCCAAACTAAAAGTAACTCACCTTTTTCGGCCACTGTCAGGATGGCTTCCAGGAGCTTCTTGTGAGTGTCAAGGTCCTGGGATTGGGGTCTGTAGATAACCCCTACATATGCTTGTGTCATGCTGGGCTGCCCCCTATTTATTTTCTGGGTGGGCCCCTGTATCTGTTCTTCAGAAGGGCTCCCATACCCCAGTCCAACTCTGCACTGTGTGGAAAGTTGTCTGGTTCCTAATGGTGTGCAAATAATAGCTTCCCTTGACAGGGCCTTTAAAACCAGTCACTGATGTATGGGAAGACACACAGTGCAGGCCCTCTCTCCAGAGGGTGGCTGCAACCACTGCAAAGCATTTGATAAAGACACACAGTGCAGACAACAAACCAAAGGGCACTACACGAAACTGACTGTGCAAGCTCTGGAGCATAAACCACAGGTATTGCTTGCAGAACTTCAGATTTTAATATTGAGGTGAGCATTCTTCATATCCAGAGCAACCATCCAATCCCCTTTGTGATATCATCTGAAACTGCTTGTATTCTACTAACAGATTGGGGCCTCAGAGATCTAGTATGGGCCTTAAATCCCAGGTCTGTTTTAGGGCCCTCAGACCAGGTGGATTATTAACAAGTATTGGCATTTGGTAGCAATGAACAACCCAAATATAAGAAGTCTATTAGAAAGACCGATAGTGGCAGCTAAAAGAGTGGACAACCTAAAGAAAAAAATAGTGAAGTCACAATTCAAAGCTTCAGGTGAACCTGAGGGACAATTATTATTGGGATCCCTAAAGATGGGGATGACAGCATGTGGGCGGTGTTTGGTGTGTGGCCACACCAGTAAATAAGCATATTTTCAACACCCATATACTGGATATAAACATTGTATTAAAGAACACATAGACTGTAATACACAAGGGGAGATATACATGCTGCAATGCCCGTGTGATCTTTTATATGTGGGAAAAACAAAACAAACACTAAAGACTAGAATCCAGGAGCAAAAGGGAGACATTAGGAGGCACGATGATTCACCTCCTGCAGCACTGCATTTTAACAGTGCGGGACACAATGGAGCTTCCCTACGCTTCTGGGGAGTGGAAGCAGTCCAACCACCAGTAAGGGGAGGGGACTATAAAAGGAAATGATTGGCAGCAGAAATGAAGTGGATTTTTAATCTTAATACTTTGGATCTTAACGAAGGTATGTATATAGAAACCAACCAGAATGCCTGCACCTAGGTACTCATCGGATAAGGTGACATTTGGAAGACACCAGGCCCATAATACGAATATTAAAAATAAGGATAGGAAAGTGGACCAAATAGGGAATAAAGTACAGAGCTTAAAAGGAAAATAATGGAAAGAGCGCTCACTTATTTAGTTTAATGATTTAAAAATTCCTTGCCTGAACATCTTTTTGATATTTGGCAACACTCTACACACAAAAATGAAAAAAATCAACCCCCTCTCCTCATCCATATTCCTCGCCACCCCACACTCTCCTTCTGGAAACACCCTAGCCCCCCAAGCCCCCCACTAGTAGTTGTGTTTAATAATAGTTCAACCAAGAACAGGGAAATAGACGATTAATAGGAACATAGTTTAAAACACAAGCACACATACTGCATCTGAACTGAGGAACTTGTTATATTATGTGTTGGTGAAATGCTGTTGTGTTTAAATTCCACCATTCTTTGCAAATTGACCCGTTTGTCCAAATTCCTGACACCTTTAAAGGTGTTTATAGTTGCTCAGCAACCATACTGTACTCACATTTGTGCACAAATCTGGAGTGACATGACATTATTCCAGCAGAATTTATGAATGGGCAGAAGAGGAAGGGAGTCACAAGTTCCGTGGCATCTAACAGGGACTGCACATTATTTTTGAAAGTATAGAACAGCCGGCCCGGTGGCGCTGAGGGTTGAGGCGCTGGACGCCACACCGCGCACCACGCTGGCGACCCATGTTCGGGAATGGGCACGGGTTGCCAGGGGTCGGCGGGGCGGAGATGGATTGAGCATCCGGAGGACTGCTCTCCATCTCCGGGTTGGGGGGATTTGGTCGGCCGGTGCTTGTCTGACTTAGCGGAGGCTGGGGGACCGGCGCACGTAGCCACAAGACTAGGGGAGGGCAGGACATGGCTGACGCTGACTAGTGCACGCACGGAGCGTGCTGCCAAGACCAGCCGCTGGCGCCATTGCACGCCATGGCCCGCCGGGGGGACAAGAAAAGGGCCCGCAGCACGACGGCTGCTCCTGGTGTCACTTCCTGGAGGACGCCTCCCTGGCATGGATCCGTTGTGGTGGGTCGAGTCGCTCCTCACCACCCTGCCTGGAAGGGTAAGTCACGGGCTACGGAAGGGAGGGGGTCTCATGTCCAGGAATGGCACCGGGGGAATGGCGAGGGCGGGGTAGCCGGAGCTCCGAGAAAAATAACACCCAAAATAAAAAAAAAAAAAGAAAGTATAGAACAAGAGTGAGCCTCAGCATTGTGTGCTTAAGGGAAATAAGTTATACTAGTTTGGAAATAAGAAAATAAAGTAACATATGAAAACGTACAGAGAAGAAAGACAATAGCAATATTTGCTTTTATGTTTTCACAGAGCTAAAACAGGCAAACTCACATATTATTAAATACAAATGAGCTGAAGTAGAAAACTTACAGCTCAAAGGTAACTTAACAGTCCAGTTAAGAGGAAACAGGTTTGTTTGGGGATCTTATAGAAATAAACACAGCATGGTGAAATGAGGTTGCACTGTTTGAAGGGGGAAGAATATTTAAAATGTACCATTTAAAAATTATTTGAAACACAGTGGTAATGGGAATGTATTTGTTCCCATTCATTAAAGGTGAGATTAATATCAAAGGAGAAAAAAAATGAAATATTGGAAAAAAAATGTTCTAAGTACACAATGAATGGTTTTTATTTATTTATTTATTTAGTTTTTGTTGACCGGGTAAGTGCACTAAACAAATTCTGCCTATTTTTAGGCACGACCCAGGGGAGGGGATACAGATGAATGCCAGCTGACCTTGAACCAGATTAGGCTGTTGGTGGAATTTTTAGTGAATGGGAGTAAATTTGGCCAGGGCACCGGTGAAATTCCTCTACTCGCCAGTAGGGGAACTTTTGCACGATGGACTCTCAGGTTGAGGAGTTGGCTGGTGTACCTGCAGGAGAGCACATCTCCGCTCCTGCAGGTCCAGCACAATAGATTGTTTCTACATTTGTTGAAGCTAATTCTGTGGTTTTATCATCAGTTCTGGATGACAATATCTTATTAGGATTGGATGAGGCTGAAAAAACTTTGTAGGAAAATCTGCTTACTGAGAAACAACATCTGGCAGACCTTCTGTCTAATGCTGAATTACAATACTCCTATCAGAAACAATTGCTTGAAGAAGAGAAAAAAAAAAAAACAGAAGAGGCTCAGTACGAGTCCAGAAATCACCACAGGAAAAAAAATTACCGCCGTTTGGGTCCCAGAGTAACCCACAAATGCCAGATGCATCGGAGATACCCAATATTGATCTCAAGAATCCAAACTGGTCACCCGAGTGAACACTGAAACAAGCTAGATGGATCCCAACAAGAACAGGAGGTTGGCTATCAGACCCACAGATTCCCTTGCCTGGAACTAGCAAATCTTGCACCATGTCGGGATCTGGCAAAGAGGTTCAAAATGGAAACCAGGAGAATTCCTCAGACCTAGTATTGATAGACCTATGAACTAGAACTGCGAATGAACCACACCCAAAGGAAACGAACACAGCTCTGAGAATCAGTATATATCAGGATATTACCGACAGCCAGATCATAGCTGCAGTACCAGAAAATGTTATGACTGCAGTGTTTTTCCCTGGCAAGCTGCACCCTGACAGAATAAGGCAGAAATCGAGCTTTGCAAGTCTTTTTCATGACCCTCCAGTTAATGCAAAATGCCGGCATGCGGTATGCATTCGATACACTACCAGTCTGGATGAACCCCCAGATAGAACTTTTGTGGGGAAGTTCTTGATCAAACAGTTCCTCTGTTTTTCTCCTTCTGAAGTATTTGCCTTCATTCACACCCCAGGAGAACACAGTTTTGATGTAAGCTTCTGCTCTTCGGCTTTACTGGACAAATTCTGGCAACAATATTCTGCTGTAATAGACTTGGACATTTGGTCTCCATTTTTTTGTTGTGCCAATAACTAAACCAACTCTAAAAACTGTGACCATTTTGTTTCAAAATGAAGGGGTAAATGTTAAGGACATTATTTATTGGTTAGAACAAAAATGTAAAATTCAGCGGGTACCAGACTCAGTTATCGATACTGAGGGATTCTGGATGAGAGGGTGGCGATTTAAAGTACAACTACGAATATCTGATGCTGGGATTCAACACTTGCCTAGTAGTTTTTTTCTGGGTAGAGATATAGGCATTTTATTTTACCCCAGGATGCCACATATGTGTTTTAAGTATGGGTCACTTAGACATGTCAGTAGTGAGTGTGAAAAGATTAGGTGCAGTATGTGCAGAATGCTAGGCCTCCCAGGGGTTCATTGTACATCTGTCCTAAAATGTAGTCTATGTGAAACAGAAGGCCGTACTTTTACAAAATGTCTGTGGGCTTCCCAAAACACTTCTGGCGCAGATTTTGCAGAGCATGATTTTATGTGAACTTTGCTATTCACAAAACTACTAAGTCTAGATCTCCATCACAGCCTTCTCAGAACCCCCCCTCCCCAAGACCCAGGCAGGGATAGGTCTCTTGTACCGACCCCCATCCCTATAAACAAAGGTGAGCAATGTACTGTGTCAGACCCTCCCTCAGTTGCTGAAGATACTGTTTTTGAAGATGCTTTAGAAATGCCCTCCCCCCAGATCTTCATTCCTTTCACCTTGTTAAACAGGGATGAGGGAATCAAACACTGAAAACACAGGTGACTGAAACAGTACAGCTCCAAAACCAGTATGCACCCATTCAAATAGAGGGATACTGAGATGGGGAGATATCAGATGGCGTCTTCCATTTTAGGGGCTTCTTCAGGAACTGAAGAACTTGAAAAAATTAAACATAAAGTAAAAAAGAAAAGGTGGGGAACAAGGTCTAAGGTGAAGGAAATTCCACACCATACCCCCACTAGGAGATTTGTATAATGATTGATTTAAGCAATAAGCACAACAGGGTGTGGGTTATTGGGGATTTACCCACGCCTTGTGCGGTGTGTGTCATGAGGCACAGCCGAGTGACTTAACCACACAAGAAGTGGGTAAATCACCCAATAACTCACACCTAGGAGTGCCTTATTGCGATTATACAATGGACCCATGTGTAAAATAAATTAAAAATGTGTTTAATTCTGTTTTTTTATAAATGCTGTTCCTCAGCCATGGGTTATGCAGGATTTACCAATGGTCATGTGACATATTTTGACCAGTGATGTTACAGGATTTTCACACACCATTGTATAATTGTCAATAGCCTCCTTAAACATGAATAGTATTAGAACAGATATACAACAAAGATCTACCTTTGCTATGTTTGAGGAGCAACAGCTAGATGTTTTATTTCTTCAGGATGCTAGAATTTATAGTTTGTCAGAAGCAAATGCAGCACCAGCTGATTGGAAATGGGGGACTAGTTTTTGGTCCCTGGGAACTGAATTGTGCAGCGGTATTGCTATCTGTTTTTTCCAATGTGAGGTTACATTATAAAAAAATAGTTGAAATCCACCAAGAGAGAGCCTTTTTAATGAATATTGTAATTAATGCTACAATTTACAGATTGATTAACTGTTATGCTCCTCCAACTAAAACCGGATGAATTGATCTATGGAAAGAATTCCAACCATTTTATTTACATCAAAAATTGTAGTGCTTGGAGGGGATTTTAATTGTGGACTGTTAAGATCTGATAAAGGAGGTAGAACATAGAAAACATTCTGGGATGTTGTAACTTTAAAATCCATTCTGACTCAATCAAATTTAAAGGATGCACAGCACTCACTCCTTACTAACCCCGCCCCCCCCCGTACTTTTCAAAAAGGCACTTTATCTTCCCGAATTGATTATTTATTTGTACCTGCTGGTGTTAAGGTGCAGTCCTGTAAAACCCTCTGACCATTGTCTAATTAGTATTTATCTATCAAGGCAACGTATGGAAACAGTTCTTGGCGTTTAAACATAGACCTCTTTCAAAACGAGTACCAGAATATGGCTTTTGAACTACTTAATGCAAGAAAATCAGTTTTCTGTTTATATGATGACCATGTGGACTGGTGGCTGGATTCCAAACAGGATTTTATCTCCTGGTTTTAAAATAGATCTAGGTTACATCATTACCATAAGCAGAATAGATATAGGGGAATTACAACACCAGCTGCAAGTTCTACAGGAGAAAATAGAAACTGCGACATATAGTAGTCATCAACTGAAAGATATTAAAGCAGAACTGATGCTACTACAATGTAATAGATTTCAGTCACTTGAAGCTGAACAGAAATTTGGAACTCAAAAGAAATCACAACTTAATTAACCCATACAAAAACTGTAATTTTAGAAGGAAACAAAAGCACATTGTGCAATTAGAATTACCAAATGGAAATATAATGTTTAGTAAATCTTGGATTATGGGAGAAATTGACAAATACAATCAAAACAAATTTGGGACTCCTTTTTCTATCAGAAATAATGCCGCAATTTGGCTTCGATTCCTGAATTTACCTCAAATAACGCAGACTTACCAAAACCTTTTATTGACCCCCCCATCTCTAAACTTGAATTGAATACTGTTATTACTTCACTGACAACAACACGGCTCCTGGCTATGGTGGCCTGCCATCTGAATTTTATAAATGGTTGTGGCTTCAGTTCCCTGAGGTAATGGTCCAGATGTATAATGAATTGATGGGATTACAAATGGTTCCAAAGGTTAAGAATAAAGAGATCCTTTTTTTCTGCATAAAAAAGGAGATAAGAAATGTTTGGGAAACTGGAAACCTATTACGCTATTATATGTAGATTTAAAGATTTTAGCAAAAATTTTAAATAATAGACTAGTTAATGCATTAAGTGATGTCATTCTTCCTTCACAAACTTGCACTATCCCACGTCGTAAAATTTCTGATGCTTTACTTCTACTCTGAGAAATAATAGAGCACTGTCAGGTAAATAAGGTTCCAGTGCATGTGTTAAATTTAGATCAATCTCAAGCCTTTGATTAAATATCCCACGATTTCTCATGGCTTTGTCTTACGGTATATGGGATTCCCCAACAATTTATTAAAGTTCTGCAAGGGTATTATAATAGGGCATCGGTATGTTCCTTACTATGTGTCTGCTTTGGGAATACTTGCAGATTGAGAGAGGGGTCCATCAAGGATGTCCCCTCAGTCCAATTTTATACTCACCCTGGACACTGTTCTTAGAGCTATTCATTTAGACAATAGGATAGTGGGTATAACGAGTTTTAATCTTCCAGCTGTTAAAACCTGCACGTGTGCAGATGATTTAGTGGTTACAGCATCAAATCTGATTTCTGCAACTTATGCCTTGGAATTATTGAATAATTTTACTACTGTATCAGGAGTTGAACTAAACCTTAGTAAAAGTTTTTGTTTGCCAGTTGCCCCTCTAGATAATTTAGGGTCTCAAACTGGGGATCTCCAAATAGTGTATGAACCCCAGAAAATTTTGGGAGCCTATTTTGGCCTAGGAAATATGGCCGAATACAATTGGAAAATGAAAACTGAACTTGCTGAAAGCCATATTAAGTTATGGAATAAACGGAAAATGCATAAACTCAAATGTATCTACATGATTCAATTGCACCTTATTCCATTGTTTTTGTTTATCAGCCATATTTTCCCTATTCCAAAATTCCTGAAGAGTAAGATTTTTGGATGTTTCTTTTCTGCCTTATGGGGAAGTCACTTAAACTCTGTAAAGAGAGGTATTACTTATTTTAAAGTGAATGAAGGAGGGCTAGGGATGCCTAACCCTACTGTGTTCTTTTTTAGCATATTTTGTTATACAAACTTTGTAGCAGTGTTACTAGGTAGTTCTCACATTTGGTGTCAGTGGCTTACCTATACACTTCATGGGATTTTTTCCTTATGGGTTGACACGGCTGGGTAGTCCAAAAATCTAAAGACACACAGCTTCTCTCCTTATTTAAAATACAGTCTGGATAAATTAAAAATGTGGATGCTTCATAAACAGCACTTATGTACCCTCCCTCAACAACAGGTTTATTCTAATATAGTAAAACACTTTTTTTTAAAGTAGAACCCTTTGAGGATAGAACCCTTCAGGAAAAGCAACACATTTGTAGTAGGGTGACAGCTGATTCAAGACTTCCACAAAAGACTTGGGATACGGTTTGTCTGAGTGTGCAGGGGAAGTTAAATGTTAAAAATAATTTAAAACATAAGGAAATTGCTGAGCGATATTGCCCTAGACCAGGGTGTGAAAGTGCCCTGGAAACCATTCAACACCTTTTTTTTGATTGTCCATTATGTGCTGGGTTTACAGAAAATAATGAAGAATATGTGGACGTGTTTATCTTTTCAATACTTCAATTACAATTGCTTTGTGCTAGGACTCTTATCAAACCACTGGACCCCTTTAAACACTAGTAGTGTGTATGTTCTGTTTTCATACCTTAAATATCGGGTTTGGCAAAGCAGGTGTAAATTTTCATTACAGAAAAATCATATTCCCCAACTACTCCTGTTTATTTTTATTAAGGAGGATATGAAAACCCATATTGAGATAGAATCTGGTAAATTTGCTTTTGACATCCAAACTCATAACTGGAGGAATTTCCCCCAATTCTGAATTCTGATTTTGTATGGTATGGTGGTTATATTCATGAAGGATCCTTTTGACCTACAGCTGTACATAACTAATATTCCTCTTCTCCTTTAGTAAAAGGGGAGGTTCTCTTGCTATCAAGGGTTAGATTTTTGTTTTGAGGCTTACAATGCTTATTTGACACTGAACTACATTAAGTATGAATGTACTACTAATGTGCTCCTTCCTTTTGATGTTTAGCAGATTCATGTGTGAACTACCACTAGCTGAAATTTTTTGTTTTCATGTTATGAAACCAAGGATCCCCTTACTCTTTAGTGGGGGGGGGGGGTTGATTTTGTTTTATAATACCAGTCTAGTTCTAGAAATATCAAATATAATTTTTTGATGTATGACTGTAATACTTATTTGATTTCTGTTTTATAATTTGGATATTATTTTGTGTGATTTAACACTGTCTGTATTAATTTAATATTGAAGTTCTTAAAATAAAAAATTCCTCTACTCTTTTCAAGAAATGCCATGGGATCTATAACATCCACCTGAACAGGCAGATGGGACCTCAGTTTGACATCTCATCTGAAAGACGGCACCTCAGGAGTGCAGCACCCCCCTCATGCTGTGTCTAGTGTCGGGACAGAACCCACAGCTTTCTGATCTCCCGGCCTCAGAGGTGAGTGTGTTACCAGCTGAGCCACTAACACTGATATGTTCAGTGTTATCAGTTAGATTATATTATCTGGATCAATTGATTTACATATTAAAATAAGACAAGGTGAAAGAAAAAGAATGTATATTTACAAAGATTTGACCCTGTGAACAAGCTCACGAGATGAACAAAACGTGTGTGGGGGGGGGGGGTTAAAAATATAATGACGAATTAAAAGTTGGTCTGAAAGACTTTTTTTTGAATCAGATTATTGGTGACTTTCAAACTTCAGAAGGTGCAATTGAGTCAAAGCAAGAATCATGCAAAAGTATTTACTTTATTACAGCTTAGAACATTTAAAAGTGAAAACACAGAGAGGCAGCAGTCACCTCCCACGTGCACAGCCATGAATCACAATAAGATTCATTCCTCAGTTTATATTGTCCTTTCCATTGTATTCAAATGTGGGCAAAAAAGACTGCTGCAGTGCAAATACAGACATGACATTGGCCGACATGCAAACGTCAGCTGAACTAACATTTTATAATGGTGTAGCAAGACATTGTCAGAGGTTCACTGTTCAGTCTGCTCCACAATCAGTTTATACTAGACATGATGTCACAGTGAAGGTGAATAGGAAGTACCACCCAAACATAATAAAATGATGTACAAGTGTTAAATATAGTCCATATAAATATTAATAACACACACACGTCTAATAATTACATATAACAGTACATGTTAAAATCAAGTTGATATTTCACTAACCATTCAAATCATAGAATTGAGGGTGATTGCTTAGGAATCTAGATCATTAAATTCTAGATGTATTTAATCATATCCCACTGAGAAGTCATTTATAAGGCCAATGCATGGAGATGCCATCCTGAATGAAAAAAGTCACCTATAGTCCTGATCAAAAATATTTATACTTTTGCACAAAATAGCTAAAAATATTTTGAAAGCTGAAAGAAGTACAATCTGAGCAACTAATGGATGGAGAGTGAACTCCCTCCACTTGCAGTTCTACTGAAGTTCAGTACTCATTTCTCAAAATACTCCAACAGCTTTTTTTAACTTTTTTTCGCTCCGGTCACCAGTGTCCTGGGCATCTCTCCAGCAGGGATTCACTCTGCATTGCCTCTACTGCCCACTATGCCCTTCCCCCAACTGAGGAACTGGTTGGTGGGTCCTCCCCTCCCAAGACCCCGAACAGGAGAGGTGGGACGATGGAGAGTCAAGTCGGGATCGGGGCCTGCACTGAGCATGTGGGCTTCAGCCACTTGAGTCCCACCATCACTTCTCAGGACACCGAGGTTTCCACCTTAGTTCTGTCCCTTAGGTGCACATCTGTGCTGATGGAAGACCCTCAGCTGATGTCTGCCATGACCTCACCCCCTGTATGCAGCATGCTACTGTGATGCCCCCGGTCCCCATGGGGGGGCTGCTAAGGAGTGGCGTGTCACTGGAACCCACCCCAGGAGAGGAGAGCAGTCCTCTGGATGCTCAGTCCTCTCCTCCCCTGCTGACCCTTGATGACCTGAGTCTGCTCTCAATCCCAGGTCACCAGCATGGCATGACATGTGGCGTCCAGCACATCAACCCTCAGCACTTCCGGGCCAGTAATACTTTGACAGCTAGTGACGACATTCATCCAAATTGACATCTACTGGATACTAGGGTGATCTAGGCTGGCTGGCCCCTCTGGTGGGCTCATTTTTATTTATTTATTTATTTATTAACTTCTAGGATTACAAGTACCTTTGAGCAAGGACTGCTCATTTACAAAGGTTCCACATCAGAGGAGGTGGGTAACATACATACAAAGGTAGACAATGGTTTATAGTCTTAACACATTTTACAGTTACAGTCATAGATTGTTGCTTGAATTCAGAGGCAGCTTAAATAAGGTTTCAGAGTAGCAAAGCCAAGACAGAAATGATAGGAAGGACAATTTGTGTATGCAGGGTAATGGGGGAACCGGAAGAGGTAGGCAGGTGGAGGTGCCTCTGTTGGAGTGATGGTGGTTGGAAGAAGTGTAAGTGGAATTACGGAAGAAGGGGCAGATGGCTGTAGGGTGCAGTAGTGGAGGGAGGTGGCATGAAAGAATGGGGAAGGGCAGGAGTGAGGTGGTGGGGGGGGCAAGGGTAGGGCAGAAGGGCAAGTGCCATGAGGCGGTTATCTGTAAAAGTTTACTGGTCGCAGTTCAGAAACAACCAGGGGGATGGAGAGCCAGATTTACGAGAGGCAGTCGCATTGCGAGGTTGAGGTGAGATAGTGTCGGAGATTCCTTTTGAAGGGTCTAAGCAAAGCAGATGCTGAAGAAAGTGCTTCCTTGTTGAGGGTGTTGTACCACTGCGGTGCCCTGTACGTAAATGCCAGCTGGCCCATTGTGGTCCTGCACCTGGGAACCTGGAAGATTGACTGTTGGGTGCTACGTGGTATGCTGAGTACTGTTATGGGTGGTAAGGAGCTTTCCAACCCCTGGAGGCATGAACCCGAGGAGTACCTTTTTGGATAACAGGCAGGTCTAAGCCAACCCACCTGGGCATACAGTTCACAGGTGTGTGTTTGACGTGAAGCGCCTATTAGTAGTCTGCAGGCTTTGTTGAGCGATACTGAGATCCTGTGGAGGGCAGTTGTAGAGGCAGACCCATAGATGGCAAGACCGTAGTCTATGACGGAAGTGACAGAGCTGTGAATAGCCAGTCTACAGGCTTCTGTAGTCATACAGCGCTTGTGCTTGTGCAGTATGCCAGTTCATATGTTGGCAGCCTTTGCAACATTGTCCATGTGTTTCGCATAGGAGAGGGTACTGTCCAGAGTGATGCCAAGGTACTTGAACTCAGAGACATGTTTGAGTGAAGTCCTCGAGTGGTTCTTGATGGAAAGGGGTAGAGATTTAAACTTGCTCCTTGCATGACAGAATGTCATGACTTTAGTTTTGCTGTGGTTCAGGACAAGTTTATGTGTACTCAGCCAATCTTCAACATGCTTAAAATCTAGCTGCAGCTGGTATTCCAGGAATTTGGCATCATGGTGGCTTGTGAACAGGACTGCATCATTCGCGTAGAGTAGTAGTTTTTGCTGGCAGATGCTAGGGAGTTTGTTCAGAAATAGGGAGAAGAGTAGGTGTCCCATGGCAGACTGGTGAGTATTCTAAAGGTTGCTGTTGCTTGGAAAGGCAGCATGGAATTATAGTTAATGCTTCGTACCGGGACCTGAAAAGATCTCATACAAAATGAGATGCAGTGTCTCAGTTGGGCTATTCTGAGTCACTAAACTGTAAAAAGAAGTTTTCTTTTCTCTATGTTCATCAGCAATATACCCTGTTCCTAGAGATATACCCTGTACAGGTCTTTCAATCACCTTTGCCCCAGGTCCTTCAGCCACTTGATGTCTCTCTTGGCTTCCTTTCCATAGCAGTTGCTCCAGGGGAGGGCAGCCCCCACCATGAGGCAGCCCACTGGTGTGGACTACAGTCCAATGTCAGCAGGCACTGGGACCCAGGGGAGCCTGGAACCCTATGCCATCGTCTGTATGTTACACTGGTTTTGTTCCTGGGTTTTCTCCTCTGTCCTAACTGCCCGCTATCCTAACTCCCCCCCATCCTCACTCGAAACTCCCCCCGTCATAACTCCTCCCCATCCTAAGTCCTCCACTCTCCTAACTTTTTCCCTGATGGGGGAGGATCTTTCAGATGGCATTGGCTGCAATCAGCAACAGCCTGTGGAGGGAGCAAGCACCTTTGGCCCACCACATGGGCCGATGTGGCACTGGTTGTATGACACCAACCCTCTCAGTCACAATGCACTGCCGAGTGGCAACTACTGCGGGTTGGCCTGCCTCCCAAGGTAGTGACCCGAGCTTGCTCCCAAACATGGCTCACCTGCACGGCAACATGACGCACTGCTGCTGTGCCAGCACGGTGGACAGCCTTTAGCTGTTTAAGTCTCCCTGGACCCAGAAGTGTCATTAACTGAAAGGGAGGGGGCTCCTTGATTTCTGGGTCCAGACATAGGGTGGTTGATTTTTTTCATGTCTCTGGGGAAGGCTACCACTTCCAGAGCCCACCAATGGCCCAGATAATTGAGAAAGACCCCCAGACCAGACCAAGGGGTCTCAAATGCATTGTGTCAGGGTGGGGAAGAATTAAATACTGAATGTTGAAATACAGTTGAATACAGGCTGGTATTTCACATTTGGCTAAATTAGTTTGCTATTTAGCATATTCAACAGCTTGATGAATGGATTGATTGATTGATTGATTGACTGATTGGATTTTGATAACTGGGTAGTCTCACTGAGACTTTTGTCACTTTTTCACTTGATATGTCAGATACAAAAGGACAGTTGTGACAGTGTGAACAACAGTAGTGACAACCGGTTCAACAGCTGCCCCAGATTTACACAATAAGTTATGTAATAAGCTGCATAAGGAACTACACAATACATTACATTACACAGTGATTTAGTCTGTAACACCCTTACCTTTTTGATTTACAGTGAAGGTCTTTTGTAAGGCTGCAAGTTGCTTTTCTAAGGCAATCACTCGGCTCATGTCACAAGGAATACCTGAAATCAAAATTTTCCAAATCTTAGACTTTCATTAAAAAAAAATTGATGGGCAGTAGCTGGATTTGAAAGTTTAATCTTAGAAATATTTGCAGATGCCCTTTAATGATCTGCTTGTGGACTCAGACGTCTCTGGTTCTGTGTCTCAGATGCTAACCTGACCGAATTATACCTTTCTCAACTCATCTCTGACCCTACTTATCACAACCCTCGCTCCTCTAATAACTTATTGCTTCTTTGGAGACTTTCCTCCCTTCTCCATAGAATTTGTGATGCAGGTACCCTTCTGAACTCCATCAGTAACCACCGTATGGTCTACTGTATCAGGAAAATTCATCATCCTAAAGCCTCCCCCACAAAGTACATCTGGACCTTGTCTTTAAGGTCTCTAAACCTGGGAAGCCTCCTGGATGATCTGCAGTCCTCCAACTAGGTTTCTCTTGTCCATTGCATTGACATAGATGCTGGTCTCTCCCACTTTTCCTCCCATTTCACATCTGCCTGGGACAAGCATGCCCCCCCAGGAGATCTCAAGCATGCGAGTTCCATCTGCCTTGGCCAGCTCTGAACTCACCTCTCTCCTTAGGGCCTGAGACTCAGCCTGGTCCCTCCATAAATCCCCTAGTTCCCAGAAGGACTGGTTAAGGTACTGTCAATTGTGTAATACCTGCACAGTCTCTCAGAGAGGCAAAGCCACTTATTTTGTCTCAGATCTCCAGAATAATATTCTGTAATTACCCAAGTAAGTTCTGGAGGGTTAATCACTGCATTTTTTAACCCCTTCCCACTCTATGCCTACACTCAAACTTAGCAACTCTACCGTTGTCATCCGTGAGCCCTCAGAGCTTGCCAGTGTCATGAGGTAGCCATCTGCCAATCATTATTTGCAATATATATTTCTGTTATATATTGTTTTATGGGATTCTGTGTATGCCCATGCCAGTGTTAATTCAAGGCATAGGGAAAAGGGCATAGATTCTTCAGGGCATATATTCTTTTTTTAAAGGGGTAACCTTTTGACTCGAAGGCCACCTGCTTACCAAAGGGAGATTTTAATTCTCAGGTTCTGTTGACAGAGATGTGCCAAAAGCCATTTACCTTCCATAAACATGCACTACAGAAGCAGATTGTTTTTGATCTCAGAAACTATGATTGGATGTCACATTTTATGAGGTAACAAGATATATTCACCAGGAAAGACCATTCTAGCAGTGCTATGTGAAATGCTAACATGACTGTGAATTAGCTACAGGATGATATATTGATACATCAAAGTTTTTAACAGTGACTGTCCTGTTACTGGTTGATTATGGAGACAGAATTTATGTTGAAGCTGAGTGACAACACCAGGTGGCCAGGAAATTGTGGATCACTGTTAGGGAAATAAATTGGTTTCCTAATGCTTGGAAATCTGATGACACTGCAAATTTCAGCAAGATAGTTAAGCTTTTCAGCACAGAGCCAGTGGGCAATTCTAGTTTTGGACATTCTCCTGAGCACAACAGAACTACCAGGCTGCTACACAAGGACTGAGATCTTTTACCAATGAAAGATTCTCTGAACTTTGAAAGTCTTCATAAAAGGTAGTGACATAGGTAACCAGTTTTAAGGTGTTTATGTATACTTACCAAATTTGTTTCTATACTGTAATCAATATTTGTTTATGTTCTCTTTTTCTTGTAACTGAATTTATTTAATTACTTTAGTAAAGATTTTTGTTTTTTTAAAGAATTCTGCCTGCCTGAAATTCCTTATATTGTATGTGTGACTGTAGAAGTTGTTGTATAAATTTGTGACAACTGTTTATGCTTAGATGGGTCATCAAATAGCAGCCTAATTGAAAATGGTCAGTGGGGACATCTGGATGGATTTCTGAGAGAGTACCAGAGTCTCATACAGATCTGCAGGGATTGTGAACTGGGCTGTTGCATGTCCTGTAGGGCGAAGACCAAATCAAGTGATACACTGCTACACCAAAGAGGGTGTAACACTTGGGCCTTTCTCCTGTGTGTAATAGCCATGAAAAGGGTTCATATTTTACAACAAGACTTGAGACTGGTATTGTGCCCAAATCCAAAGTATAGAGGGATGCTCTGGGACCTAGTGGCACATGTTCTATTGAAATCCCAGGGAATACTCTGGGCAGACACAAGGATGGTATCCCTGTTTTCCCCCCTTCCTGTCATGGATTGCACTTAGGGGTGGGCACTGTGCGTTCAGTGATCTGACCCTCACAAGTGGATTTGTGGCAGATGTGGTGCACAGCACTGGTATCTGACAGATTTGGTTGCATCGTGATTCAAGAGATTGGTGGCCATGGGCATAACAGTTGGGCTCAATTCCAAGTTCACTGTATCAGATTGTTAAATGGAAAACAGTCCATACACAATCAAGGCAGAGATTTTAAAAATATATACATATAATCTGTTTACAGTATCAAGTTCCCTACCTGTTTTGTTTTTTTCTTTGGTGCAGCCTAGTGCAGCAATAGTTAGGGAAGAAGATGACTTCCGTCTACAGTGACTACACTGCAGAATACCTAAAGCAGTTGTGCCAGGAGAGAGCAGTCCAGTAAGAGGGGTGAGCCAAAAAGTACCTCATGGAGGCTCTTGTGATAGCCAATGGGCTAGTGGCTGCCCAGGACCTCGAGTCACAACAGGCAACTGAAGGGGACCAGACCTTGGGCATGGGGTGCCAAGGGATGTCACAGTGCCCAGTCCCAGGAAGGAGGACAGTAAAACTAGAGAGAACCCAGAGCCACAGTGGCAGGGGAAGGTCACCACAATGCTAGAACCAGAAAGGATCAGGCCGCAGATAGAGTTGAGGAGAATGGAGCTTGAGATGCAGGGAAAAGAAAACCAGCATTGGACAGAGGCTGAGAGAGAGGACAGAGAGTGCCAGAGAGAATTTGAGCTGCAAAAGCTAAAACCCTAATGACCAGCACCAGAGGAGGTAAGTGGCAGGGGTGAACCTGGAACATCAGGACTGGGGTATAAGTTAAATTCAAAATTAACAGCGAATTTAAAGAGGGAAGGATATGGATGCATTTTTGAATTCATTTGAAATGGTCTGTATTCTAGCATAAATACTAAGGGAGTCCTGGAGCGTCTAGCTATCCTCGCTACTTACTGGAAAGGGTCATGAAGCACTGGGTCAAATGGACAATCAGGACAGTAGTGATTATGAAAAACTTAAAGCTGCATTGCTTAAAAAGTATGAGTTAACTCTTGAAGCATACAGGGTTAATTTCGGTAAGCTCTGAAGAAGCCCTGACATGAGCTATGAGGAACTCGCCACAAAGCAATGTCAATTTTTGAAACGTTGGTGGGAGGGAGTGGAAGTAAAATCTGTAAAGAAAATTGAGGAGGTTGTACTTTTGGAGCAATTCTTCTAGGCTTGCCCAACAGAGCTAAAAACCTGGTTGGAGGACCGAGACCCAAAATCAGTGTAGCAGGCTGCTGAGCTCTTGGACTGCTATGCCAGGAGCAGGCCTGCTCTGAAAGGGAGTGGGGTGGGTGTGGCTGTGCAGAAGGGGAAAAGTGCACTTTCAGGGCAGCTAAAACCCTCGCTACCTCCACAGAAAGGGGGAAGCTCCAGGTTACAAAAAAGACATTTCTCAGATAAAAGAAATGATGACTGTTGGTTTTGTAAACAGCCAGGGCATCTTGCAAGACAGTGTCCTAAAAAGGCACAGAGTGGGCAAGGTGGTGCTCAAACAAAGTTGGGCACACTGTGTATCCCTGAAAGCATGCCTACAAACATTAGGGAGCACATACACCCAGTTACAGTAAATGATGTGCTCACCCATGGGTTAAGGGACACGAGAGCATCTCTTACTTTGGTAAAAGAGGATTTGGTTGAGTCTGAACACCGTATACCTAATCAGTTCATAACAGTAAGGGGATTCACTGGGGAGGAGAAAACTCTGCCACTTGCTAGCATTCTCTTGGACTGGGGTGAGACAGGAGAAGCAGTGCAAAAAGTGGCAGCAGCAGACAGTCTTGCCCTGGATGCAATAATAGGGAACAATCTCCAGAATGGGTGGTATGTGCAGTTATCCACATTCAGATGGCAAAGGCCAATTGTAGTTCCCTGGACCCCATAGAAGCCCCTGTGGAAAACAATGGGAAGCTGGTTCCCCAGCCTGTGTCCCCCGACATACAGAATAGTGAAAGGGGGGTAGGAGTCCACCACATAGCAGTTCACAAAACAGTTACAGAAGGTTACTCTAAGGAGGGAGGGGTAATCAATGGTCAAACAGTTAGGGATGGCAGTAACCTAGAATGCCCTAGTGCTAGAGCTATAGACCCTCATCTAGAAACTGAAGGGGGCATGTCCCATGCCTTGGGAAAATGTACAGATTTTCCAGCTGCTCAGACGACTGACCCTACAGTAGTTTGGAGAGGCTGAGGGTTTGGGCAGAATCTGATGGGACACAGGGAGATGACGTGAGACATAGAGTATTTTGGGATAATGGACTGTTGTATACACAGGATGTAAAGATAGAAGGAGGGATGATGGGTAGGCATCTTGTCGTTCCCCGGGGTACTGTAAATGGTTGCTCAAGATTGCTCATGACATCTCCATGTCCAGACATCTGGGAATTGAATGCCCACACAGTGATTGGCCCAGGATTTCTATTGGTCCAATTTCACCCAGCAGATGAAGGAATATTGCAGATTTTGTCACCGGTGCCAACAAATAAGGAAGGTGGGTAGTAAAACTCAAGCTGCCCTAATTCCCTTGCCCATTGAGGAGGAGCCATTCCAGAGGATAGGAATGGATATTGTGGGACTTTTGAGTACCCACAGCTCCTTCAGGAAGAGGTTTATCCTGATGATGGTGGATTATGCCACCAGATATCCAGAGGCGGTTGCCCTTTCCTGACTTAGGATAGACAAAGTGGCCGACGCCTTGCTAGGGATTTTCTCTCATGTCAGGTTTCCGTAGGATGTTATCACCAATCAAGAGGGTTCCTTCATGTCAGACCTGATGAAGTGTTGTGGGAGAAGTGTGGGTTAGTGCAGAGACACATGACACCTTATCACCCGCAAGCCAATGGGTTTGTCGAAAGGTTTAATGGTACCTTAAAACTGATGCTCCGAGCATTTGCTGAACAGCATGGGAGGGACTGGGAGAAATACCTTCCCTACCTGTTGTTCACATACAGGGGGCTGCTCCAAGAGTTGACATGGTTTTCACCCTTCAAACTGTTATATGGAAGCAGGGTGCATCAGCACCTAGACATGGTCCGGGAAGATTGGGAAGGCAAGCACACCACCCAGGGAATGTCTATAGTGGAATATGTCCTGAAGTTTAGGAAAAAGCCGAAGGAGCTTATAGGAGCAGCCCAGAGCAACCTCTCAGCCACCCAGCAGAAGCAAAAGGTCCGGTACAACTGCAGAGCCAGAGCTCACTCATACAGTGTAGGTCAGGAATTCATGGTCCTGATCCCGGTCCAGAAGGATAAACTGCAGGCCGAGTGGGCAGGACCATACAAAGTAGTCAGACAAGTAAATGACATAAACTGCATTGTAGAACTGCTTGACAGGAGACACACTCATAGAATGTACCATGTCAACATGTACCTCAGGACTGGAGGATGGCTCATGTGGTGCCCCTCCACAAGAGTGGCCCCAAAGATGAACTGGGGAACTACAGACCGGTGAACCTCACATCCATTGTGGGTAAGCTAATGGAGACTATCCTGAAGGAGAGGCTGGTGGCCCTCCTAGAGGCCAAAGGACTACAGGACAGCAGACAGCATGGCTTCATACATGGCAGATCCTGCCAAACCAACCTGGTGGAGTTGTATGACTGGGTAACTAGGCAACTGGACAGGGGCCATGCAGTGGATGTCCTGTATCTGGACTTCAGTAAGGCATTCAACTCAGTGCCACATGGAAGGCTGGGAAGTAAGTTAGAAGGCACAGGGGTGGGTGCAAAGCTGGTGAGATGGGTAGGAAACTGGCTTCAGGGAAGGCAACAGAGGGTGGTGGTGGGTGGGGAGCTCTCACACCCAAGGGTAGTGACAAGCAGTGTTCCACAGGGCTCAGTGTTAGGACCAGTGTTGTTTGGGATATTCATTGCAGACATATCATGGGACATCAAGAGCAAGATCAGTCTGTTTGCTGATGATACCACGGTAGGAGCGGTAGTGGATGACCTGGGGGATGGCAGAGGTTGCAGGATGATCTGGCAAAGCTTTAAACCTGGTCAGACACCTGGCAACTGGGGTTTAATGCCAAAAAGTGCAAGATGCTGCATTTTGGGATGAAGAACCCAAGGAGGAGTTACCTGCTGGGGGAAGTGCAGTTAACCCAGACAGAGGAGGAGAAGGATCTGGGAGTGCTCATTACAGTGTCAATGAAGAACTCAGCACAATGTAGGAAAGCAGCTGCAAAGGCCAACAAAATGCTGGGTTGCATTGCAAGGGGTATATCATCAAGGAGGGAGAAGGTTATTCTGCCATTGTATAGGTCATTAGTTAGACTGCACCTGGAGTACTGTGTGCAGTACTGGTGCCCATATCTGAAGAGGGACATTAAGTTACTGGAGGGGGTGCAGCGCAGGGTGACAAAGATGATCAAGGGACTGGGGGACTTATCATACGAGAGGAGGCTGAGGGAGTTAAACATGTATGTGCTGGAAGAGAGGAGGGACAGGGGTACATGATTGAAACCTTTAAGTACATGAAAGGAATAAACAAGACAGGTACAGAGGGGCTGTTCAAAGTAAGGGAGGGGAGGGACACCAGGGCCATGATATGAGACAGAAGGGAGGAAGCTTCAGGAGGGAGATGAGGAGACACTTTTTTACAGAGAGGGTGGTGGCTGAGTGGAATGCATTACCTGCAGATGTGGTATCCAGTAGAACAGTAGACTGCTTCAAAAGGGGATGGGACAGGACAAGGGGGAGTGTCAATGGAGGGGAAGGGTGGAAGGGAGGGGCAGCTGCAGAATAAGGGGTGCTAGTTGTACATTCGAGCAGACTTGATAGACCTCTAGGCCTTTATCTGTGGGCAAATTTCATATGTTCATATGAAGCCATATGCAAATAGGGCTGACATGGTATTTGCAGTGTGTAGTCCTGGGAAGGGGACAGATGAACAAGACCCCCTACTGGACTTGCTGCAAGCAGGAGTCCTCTGTGGCGGCAATAAAACTGTCACCCAAGCTGACCCTGGACAGTCCCAGGAAGTGTGGGAGGTTTTAGAGGACTTTGCCCCTTTGTTTACAGCAAAACTGGGATGTACCCCATTAGCGACACATGACGTAGACACAGGAAATCAAGCACCCATCTGATGCACAGTCTATTGGGTGTCTGAGGCCATCCTAAAGGACATTAGGAGGGAGGTGGAGGAAATGCTGGATTTAGGGGTAATCCAGAAATCCCACAGTCCATGGGCCTCACCTGTGGTCCCTGTTGGCAACTGGATGGCTCTAATCACTTCTGTATAGACTATCAGGGACTCAATGCAGTCATGAAGTCTGACACCTACCCAATGCCATGGACGTACAAACTACTGGACAAGGTGGAAGGGGCGACATATCTCACCACCACTGACCTGACAAAAGAGTATTGGCAGGTGGAGTTAACTGACAGAGCAAGGGAGAGGTTGGCCTTCATCACTCCAATAGGGTTATCTGAGTTCAGGTTAATGCCTTCTGGAATGAAGAATGCCCCTGCCACCTTCAAAGGTTGGTGAACCAGATGTTACATGGTACTGAAGAGTACACTGTGGTGTACCTGGATGATATTACCATCTTCGGTGCCAGATGTAAGGAACACCTGTCCTAACTGAGGGAAGTTTTGGTCAGGATACAGAGGGCAGGGCTCACGGTCAAGGCTGAAAAGTGTGAGGTGGCCATGGTGGAGGTGGCATACCTAGGACATGTAGTAGGGCAGAGCAGCTTTGCCCTAATCAAGCCAAGATTGAGGCAATAGGGGCATGGCCCAGGCCAGAAACCCAGAAGCAGGTTCAGAGTTTCCTAGGGACCACTGGGTACTATCGTAAGTTATATACAAAACTACAGCACCCTGGCAACTCCCCTATCAGGCCTGCTAAAGAAAAGAATGCCTAAAAAGGTAAAATGGGAAGCAGCCTGTGAATGAACCTTTACACGGCTAAAGGAGGCACTGTGCGGTGCTCCTATGTTGGCCAGTTCAGACTACAGTAAGCCATTTGTAGTCCAGACAGATGCCTCAGATGGGATTGGAGCAGTCCTTAGTCAGACCTATAACCAAGGGAAAGATTACCCAATAGTGTACCTTAAGTAAAATGTTGCTTTCTTGGGAGCAGGCCTATTCCACAGTCAAGAAGGACTGCCCTGTGCTGGTATGGGCCCTGAAGATGTAGAGCTGTAACTCTATGGGTGGCACTTTGAGGTACAGACAGATCATAACCTCCTGGTGTGGCTAACTCAGACGGTGAAGACGAATGATCATCTTTTGAGATGAAGTATTGCCTTACAGGGTTATGATATGACCACTACCCACAGAACAGGGTCAGCAAATGCCAACACAGATGGGGTATCTTGACAGAGCAATAAACAGAATTTGTGAAACTCATTCCATGCTAGGGATGGATTTTCAGAAATTCAGTCTAGGAGGGAGGAATGTTGCGAGCTAGCCATCTGCCAATAATTATTTGCAATATATATATTTCTGTTACATATTGTCTTATGGGATTTCTGTGTATGCCCATGCCAGTGTTAATTCATGGCATAGGGAAAAGCTTAGATTCTCGAAGACCACCTGCTTACCAAACAGAGATTTTAATGCTCAGGTTCTGTTGACAGAGATATGCCAAAAGCCATTTACCTTCCATAAACATGCACTACAGAAGCAGATTGTTTTTGATCTCAGGAACTATGATAGGATGTCACATTTTATAAGGTGACAGGATATATTCACCAAGAAAGACCATTCTAGCAGTGCTATGTGAAATTCTAACATGACTGTGAATTAGCTACAAAGTTTTTAACAGTGACTGTCCTGTTACTAGTTAATTATGGAGGCAGAATTAAATGACATCACCAAGTGGCCAGGAAATTGTGGGTCACTGTTAGGAAGTTAAACTGGTTTCCTTATGGTTAGAGAGGTAGTTAAGCTTTCCAGCACACATCCAGTGGACCATTCTGGTTTTGGACATTCTCCTGAGCACAACAGAGCTGCCAGGCTGCTACACAAGGACTGAGACATTTTGCCAACCAAAGATTCCCTGAACTTTGAAAGTCTTCATAATAGGTAGAGATGTAGGTAACCAGTTTTAAGGCATTTATATATACTTTCCAAATTTGTTTCCATACTATAACTGAAATTTGTGTATGTTCTCTTTTTCTTGTGTTTTTCTAAAGAAGTTTGCCTGCCTGAGATTCTTTATATTGTATGTGTGATTGAAGAAGTTTTAGTACAAATCTGTGACAACTGTTTATACTAGAAGGGTCACCATCATGTAACCAAATCGAAAAGGGTCAGTGGGGACATCCGGATGGATTTTGGAAGCATACCAGAGTCTCATACGGGTCTGCAGGGATTATGAACTGGGCTATTGCATGCCCTGTAGAGTGAATACCAAATCAAGTGGTACACTGCTACCCAAAAGAGAGTGTGGTGCCTGCATCCTCCTCCTTTGTATAATAGCCATGAAAAGAGTTCATATTTGTCCACAAGACTCAAGACAGGTATTGTGCCCAGATCCAAAGTATAGAGGGATGCTCTGGGACCTTGTGGCATGTGTTCTGTTGTGAACCCAGTGAATACTCAGGGCGGACATGAGGAAGGTATCCCTGTTTTCCCCCCTCCCTGTCATGGATTACACTTAGGCATGAGCACTGTAGCTCAGTGATATGACCCTCATGAGTGGGTCCATGACAGCCACCACTTTTGACACTCATTTCATCTCCTCTGCCCTCCCTACTCCTCCGTCTCGTACTTCCTCATCTTCCTCATCTACTGCTACTCTCTCCCCTTTTCCTTCTTTGTTCACTTTCTCTCCAGTCTTGGTTTCTGATGTCTTGTCTGCTCTTCTGGCTCGTAATACTTCCAAAGGCCTCAGGGGAAGTGCCCCCCTCCGATGACTGTATGCAGATTAAGCAGTCTTGGGTGACAGCACAGACCAGTAGGCAAGCTGGACAGCATCCACTGGTGCAGTTTTTCCTTGCTTTCCCCTGACTAAGCAATGTGCTACTGGGGCAGCTTCTGAGTATATCTTTTAATCTCTGAAGATATAGAAATGCATCTACTTTGATACAAAGTCATCCTGATTACCTGCAGCTCCAGGGATGCCAGCTGTGCCTGGAAACAGAAGGAAAAAAACAGCTTTAGAAACTGAACAATCTCTGAAAAAAATTATTATACTCCGAAATGTAAAATTTTTCTAGGATGGTTATGGCACAATGACTGATAATGTCAAAATTTCAGTCTGAAAATATGGGATCAAAGGCAACATCTGACACAGCTACTGTCTGTGCTCTCAAAAATGCAATGAGGAACCCTGCAATGTGAGCAATGGAAGCTGCCACACATACTGCCCTGACTTACCTGCTGGGGGCCTCATTCTCCTGGTGTTGACTAAGTTCCAGTGTAGATGTGACTGCTAGATATTGGTAGGCACAGACAGGGTTTTTCTTACCTGTCCTTTCTCCTCTATTTGGTGGGAAGGTGTACCCCTTTCTGTGCATGCTGGTCATCATGGTGCTGTGGAAGGATGGGATGTACCCCCCTGAGTTTCCCCTATTTTTACATGACAACATCAGTACAAGGGCAACTGTCTAGGCTGCGGCATGCCTGTGCCCTACCATATGCTCCGCATCATCCCCCCATCCCCTACACCCCAGCTACTGCCATGCCGTATATACTCCTATAGGCACTGGTGACAGAGCAAGCTGTCGCAAACCTCCCACACCTAGAGGACTAAGATGCTTCACCCCCCCAGCCAGGTCCTGATGTCCCATGCTCATTTCTGAACCTGAGTTATTGACCTTGCAAGTGGTAGCACTACTGCTGTCCACAGCAGATGGCTATTTTGTATGTTAACATGCTGGTGTGCACTACCCTGGGAGGTCTAGGTAGGGCACAGCACCAGCTGCACAGTGCTCTACTGTGGACAGGGTCCATGTTTAGAGGTGGTACCACTTCAGTTATCTGCCACCCACCTCAACCATAACTGTGCACCACCTTGTGGGCCATAATGAACTGGCAACCTTTGGTTCCTTGCCAGTCTTTCTTGCTGGTGCAGTTCCCCGCCCCTACTTGGTCCTTGAGTGGTATGCGATCCCTAATGTCTAGTTGTAATCTCCCTTCCCTTGCACCATTCAATTGCACTGCCTTTTATGTTTGATTCCCTGTCAACCTCACCCCCCCAAAAAGAATAACTGTTCCCCGCCATTGCACACATGAGACTAAAGAACTACTTGTGACAGTTCTTAGGGCTGGAGGGTGTGTCAACATGTGGCAGGGGTTAACATGGCCAGTAATCAGTGTTGGAATTGCCTTTTATGAGCTTTGGGAGTGGGGCCCATAATGGTGCTATATTTAAATTTAAGATTTTAAAAAGATGAGTGTTTGCCTCAGGGATGACTTAGCCGGGGTGACTTGCTTGGGGTGCAGGAACAGTGCGAGAAGCTAAAAAGGGCCATAAGGAATGTAATAAATCTCTGCATCAACCAAGTGAGTAAAAGCAAGAGGAAAAGAGACTGCTATGGTTCTCAAAAGAGATGGCTGAAAAGGAAGAGGCTAAAAGGGTAGCATTCAGAAGGTATAAGGAGGCGCAGATGGAGGAGGAGGAGGAGGATAGGGAGGTGTATCAGGGAAATAGAGAGAAGCAGGGAGAGCAGGGAGCATGAAGGCACAGACTGAAGAGAGAATAGTCCAGGTGGCGATGAAATGGGAGACCAGACAATTTTAGGTATGTAAGTGAAAGGAGGAAGACCAGGGGTGGGACTGTAAGATTAAAAAGGGAAAGGGGAAGGGGGACCAGGAAAAGGCAGACCTTTGTTTTTTAATTTACTGTGCTATGTGCACTCCCTCATCCTTGACTGGCCCCCACTGACCCAACCGCTCTGCCCGTGACCCATAGCGCGGTACAGATTACCGCCCAGGAGAAGCTGGTCTTAACCGTGGGCAAACAGCTTTGCGCGGTGTTATCTCAGCATTAGTGTGGCTTGCGCGGCCCTAACATATGGGTATGACACTTAGAAACTGCCAGACATGGAGGACACATGCTGCTTACTGATGGCACCACCATGATGCCATCAGCTGCCACCTGTCGGAGCCAAGCACAGACAGTGATGGGTGATTTGACCCACAGGGGACAGCATGGTATCGTGGCCATATAGCACACACCTACAGACCATACATCTGTGGTGTGCAACAGATGCCAGCACACACATGCAGCACTGTGGGCATGGTGGCCAGTGAGGGGCGGGTGTAGGGGTGGCCAGAGATCACCACAGCCCACGTGTGGCCACAAGGCTGGGACACATCGCTCAGTGCACATGGACCAGTAGTGGGAGTACTCCACCACCTGTGTGCCTGTCGGATCCTACATGCCCCATGAACCACCTACCACCCAACTGTGCAGAAGTCACAGCACACACTGCCAGCCATGTACATGACACTATGCATCCTATGCCACAGGTGCAGCATCCGTGGATCACACAACAGTGTGAAAGTACTGTCCACTTTCGGTAACTACCAGCATGCTGTGCCTGTCACTGTGTACAGTGCAGTGGCCATCACTGCCCTACATACCATAGGCAGTGTTGTGTCCCTCACACTACCAGCCCTCTTGCTACTGTAGTGTCTGCTGTGCACTGTAGCATGACCTTCAGTGTGAAGGTTGCATGCAGCACTACCACCACCTGTGCCTATGGTGTGTTGTCCCCTGGGGTTCAATATGTTATGCTGTGCTGTACTGTTTACATGAAGCCTGCAGCTATCATCATGCACTGCCTGACTGACCTACAGGTGGAGCTGCGGTTGGACCTGTCCAGCCCCTGTACCTCCAGACTGACCTACAGGTGGAGCTGCAGTTGGACCTGTCCAGCCCTGTACCTTCAGACTGACCTACAGGTGGAGCTGTGGGACTCTGCAGTAACGCTGTGCAAACCGCATGCAAATCAGGGCATGATGAGATGCTAATGTGGTTGTTTGCCCAGATACTATATAAGTAGGCTAATTTGCATGTCACTTTTGAATATGGCAAAGCTTAGCGCGGGGCTAACGTGTTCACACCGGGCAAGCTGCTTAGCTCCGCGCTAACAGTTCGGGGAATATTATACAGTTTTGAACATTGTTTTTTCATGTGTGCTGCTGCCTGCAGCTGTACCGGGTCCATGCATTTGACAGAACACATGTTGGCCACATAGTTCCTCTCTACCTACCCTCATGTCGCTGTGCACTGTGTTGTTGTTGTGGTTTGCACTTCCTGGTTGCTGCATTTAGTGCTGCCATATTCCAGGGCTACGTTTGCCCTGCACTCCCAGCCCAGTTTGCACGGCCTCATTCCCATGCTATATTCAAAAGCTGTTAGCCCTGGGCTATTCCATTTGACTATAGCTTGCTTTGTGCTCCAGGCTAAGTTTGCACACCAGGCAGTGCAAATTTAGCCCAGGGACAAACCTTTGAATATCTGGCCCTATAACTGTATGGTGTATTACTTTATCAAGTACTTCTCCATCCTTGCTAGTGACTGCACAGAGCTTCCTGGAACAAGTTTCCAAACATAATAGAAAGCAATAGAAAAAGTAACTTACCCAACACTGCACCCTAGTGTGTTATCTCCTCTATAATATGTGTTTATAAACAAATGCGGTTCAGCAAGGTGTGCAGCTGTCATAAAATAATCATTAGTCATATGACATGTTTTGAATAGTGAGGTTACAGTTATATGATTATGCATGATTTTCCTGGCTCATTTTATAAGGTGATATATTTGTACACTTTTGGTGGGCTGTTAGGCACAAGGTGCAGCAGAGTACAACTAAGCATATCTGAAAAGTGTAATTATATAGAGAATAATGGATAACTCACAGGGTATTACCAGTGAGTAATACCATCGAGAGGTTCCAGTGTCCAGAACCTCGAGATGGTATCTCACCGATAATACCCTGTGAGATATCCATTATTTTTTTTAATATTTGGATGCAAGTATTTTTTCTTGCTTTCACAAATAAGTGTCCAACTCCTAGGTGACTGCCATACTTTCTGTGAGACTCTCGCTGTGCCGCTGTGTTCCTGCTGCCCAAACGCTCACACACACACACACACACCCACAGTACCGGAAAGTTTTGTTTCACTCCTACGTTTTGGTTTCTTGGGGGGGAGTGAGCACAGGATCAGACATCTAAATCTTTGCTGTGGTATGAATTGAAAAAAAAAAGAAAACTGAGGGATCACTACAGACGGTTTATGCTCTCGCTAAGTGAGAGATCGATGCCATGTTTTTAAAACTGTTTTGGATGCCAAAAGAGAGAAACTGTCCAATGATGAGCCATGCTGTAAATATCCACTCTTGATTGATGTTTGCCAGCTCTACCAGTTTTTGGAATTGTGCGCTTGCGCTCTTGAGCTGCAGTGATAATACTATCGTTCAGGTCCCGAACTATACTATTACGGGACCTGAATGATAGTATTATCACTGTCGAAGTGTGGTATTTAAGCAATAAGGCCTGACCAGGGGTTAGATTAACAGTCTGTTAATCACCCCCTAGGGGTGTAATGTGGCACAAGGTGCAACAGAGTGCCATATTGCCCCTAGGGGCTGATTAACTGACTGTCAATCTAACTCCTGGGAGTGCCTTATTGCTATTATAAAAAAATGGTTCCAAAAGAAATGTGTTAAAAGTATACTTTTTGAACGTTTTCCTCATTTAGAGAGGGATTTTTAATAAAATAGTTCTTCCACCAACAGTTTAAGAATGTTGGTTCAAAATCAGAATGCATTATTCCAGTCATTCATTAGAGCTAGAGGATGGAATGCTGACAGAAAAAATCCATGTGCCATGGTAATCAGGCTGCAAATGACAGTGTAACAGGGATTAATGTAAGGGTGTTGGAATCCTAACAGCTAATCAGATTGCAGCATTTCTGAGGACCTTTTTATAATATCACTTCAGGAGTGATGGTATTAATGCAAATAAATGGTATGCTTTACTATACTATTAAATTGACGATCCATATATTGCCATAATGGCACACCCAGGAGTGTCTCAGGATTGCAAGAAACATGCACAAGAAACATTGCATGACAGCTTAGAAGAAAAGCTGGTTGGGAAGGCGTGGCAGTGTGGCAACCAACAGCAGCATTGCATTTGGTGGCCTGGCCTTGGTGCACCAATGGAGGCACAGTGTGCTGATGACACTGGCTTCCAGAAGGTGCACCAAGTTCCAACATTTTCACCGCAGCAATCATGGGCCGCCTAGTCATTTGCAGCCTCAGCGGTTGCTGCAATGAGGGAGCGACCCGTCATTGCTGGGCGGACCATTGCTGATGTGATATTGCTTATGAACATGGCGGCGCATTGCTGCCGTGTTCACAAACAATATCAAAGAGCCGAGGGGGTGCCCAATCCCCCTCAGCAGTATGTGATCCTCCCCACAGATGTGTGTTTTTGCTGATGAGGGCCACAACCCCCTTCGGCATCCATCACCGGTGTTGACTTGCCGGCGGCGGAGCCCACTCCCTGTCGACAGTAGTGTCCCACTCACCGTGTGATGTGCAGATGGGGGACCCCACTCCCTGTCAGCATCAGCCCCCCAAAAGAGAAACGTGAGAGATCGAGGGGGTGCCCAATTCTCCTCAGCTATTGCATCCCCCCGCTTTTGTACTGACAGGGGTGCCCAATCCCCCATCGGCTACACACCTCCAAAAAAACAATGCTCCGATGGCATGATGGGAGCCCACCCTTGCGTGCCCAATGCCCCAGCAAAGGGAAAATCTTCCCGTGATTGATTATTTATTTTTTTACATCCTGTAAAACAAAAATGGTCCCTCGCGGTCTCCCTGGCCCCTCCCCCCACAACCCGCACCCACCCTCTACGCACTCTACCTCCCCACACCCCCCTCACCCCATACTTACCTCTGGAATCTGGTGCTACGATCTTTGGTGGACCGGGAACATGTCTGCACTCTTCAAAGTCGACCGCAAACTGAGGAAATGCCGGTAAGCTATATAATGAGATAGATAGGGTTTTTTCATTTTTTTAGCATATCTCAGGCATTTTTTGGAATTTTGGTACCAAATTTTCAACATGGGGTTTTTGGGACCCCTCTTCATGAATTTAGTCACTGTCATGGCGTTAATCAGTCTCGAAAGGTGATTTCGCAGTCACTGTGTGGAATCATCTTTCGGGAGCGATTAATGAAACAACAGTGCCAGTTTCATGAGGTGGTCTCAAAAAGTGTATGTTGCAAATTTGGTGAAAAAATCAAGAAATGGTTGTTTTATCGTGTGCATTGCACAATTCATACACACGTCAGAATTTTAATTTGAAATATTTTCAGTCCAGATTTTCAACATTGCCATTTTTCTGCACCTCCTTATGAACAGTACAGCTGTCATTTTTCACATCCTGGCCGAAATATGTTTTCACACTTGTGGCACAGAATTGCGCGGTCACTGTGCGAAATCAGTGTTTGGGATGCATGAAGAAAATCACAGTGACACTGTTCATTAGCAGATGTCCTAAAATGCCTATGTTGAACATTTGGTGACAAAAGTCTATAAAATGACTGTGTTACAAGCGTCTATTGCGCAGTGTCCACGCACGCTCGTAACTTCGCACATTTACAATATTTTCACTCCAGATTTTCAACATTGCCATTTTCCCACACCTCCTTATGAACAATCCAGCTGTCATTTTTCACATCCTGCCCGAAATGTGTGTTTGCACTTCCAGTGCAGAATAGCTCGGTCGTTGTGGGAAATCAGTGTTCAGGACACAGTACAAAACTCACAGCGACACTGTTCATTAGCAGAGGCCCTTAAATGCCTATGTTGAAAATTTGGTGATGAAAGTCCATCAAATGACTGTGTTACGAGTGTGCGTTGCACAGTTTCCACTCATGCTCATAACATCACACATTTGTAATATGTTCACTCCAGATTTTCAACATAGCCATTTTTCTGGCCCTCCTTATGAACAGTACAGCTGTCATTTTTCACATCCTGGCTGAAATGTATTTTTGCACCTGCAGTGCAACCACTGTAGGAAATCAGTGTTGGAGCCACATTAACAAAATCACAGTAACACTGTTCATTAGCACAAGCCGTAAAATGCCTATGTTGAAAATTTGGTGATCAAACTCCATAAAATGACTGTGTTACAAGCGTGCATTGCACTGTTTCCAGTCATGCTCATAACTTTGCACATTTGTAATATGTTCACTCCAGCTTTTCAACATTGCCATTTTTCTACACCTCCTTATGAACAGTACAGCTGTCATTTTTCACATCCTGGCCAAAATGTGTTTTTTCCACTTCTGGTGCAGAATAGCGTGCTTGCTGTGGGAAATCAGTGTTCAGAAATCAAGAAAATCACAGTGACACTGTTCATGAGCAGAGGTCCTACAATGCCTATTTTGAAACTTTCGTGATGAAAGTCCATAAAATGACTGTGTAATGTGCATGCATTGTGCAGTTTCCACATACTGTATGCTCGCACGTGTGAGCACTTTTTATATTCCCAGTACAGCTGTTCAACATTGCCATCTCTTCACACCTCCCTCTGGATGGTACAGTTGTCATTCTTCACATCCTGACCCATCTGTGATTTTGTTCATGTGGCGTAGAATGGCACATGGCATGCTTGTCATAGCCGATGACCCAAACACTTACCCCAATGCCTGTCCATTTCTACAGGATGGAGGTGGGGTTGGCATGAACTTCAATACTTCACTACCATTCCTATTCTGCATATGTCTAACTCCTGCATGCCCAATGCTAATACCAGCAAGCAAAAATTCGGCATTGATAAATGCTTGTTGTAAAGCAGTTTGGGCTTGTCTCTACCCATTTAAAGGTTTGTTTCCCACTTTTTCCCTCTTTGGTCATATTACTGCCTCACTTTCTCACTGTTTCTTTTTTCTGTCTTTCTACACATTCGGGAGATGGAGTGTTTCCCATGGAATGCAGACATTCACAAATGGCAGAGTATTCATCCCCCCACCAATTAAAACACCATCAGGGGGAGTCAGAGCCACAGTTTTGTCAGCAGTAGGTTAAGCCGCAGATACTTCCTTGGTAAGCAAGTAAAGACAGGAGAAGGAATTTTCAAGGTCAGCAAAGAAACACTGGTTATGAAAACTATAAGAAGTACTTACTTTTGTTAATTGTTTTTTTACCAAAATTCCCCTCTTCTTTTGTTAATTTGTATATGCATATAAAGAGAGTGTTATGATCAGGGAAGCAACATTTCTGTAATTTAATAACTTCAGGGAGTTTTGTTTTTAGGACCCATTTGAAGGTTTTTACTAAATAAAGGCAGAAGCCATGTTTGTAATTGCAGGTCTGTTGTAGATGCAGCGGGTTGATTTTGTTAATTGTGTGATGTGGCTACTAACAAATAGTGTCCTTTAATAACAGTGAGTGCAAAATGGTGAGGAACAGAAATGTCAAGGACAAAACAGCGATTGCCATTTCGGTGACTTCGGCATTTTCCCGTCTCCTTGAGTTGCACCCCCCCCCAGATGGTTATTCATAGTAAGGGGGATGTGGGGGGGGAGAAGCCCCCACAAAGGGGGTATGTGAGGGTGTATCCCCCCATAAAAAACTGCAGTCACTGTTTGTGCCCTCGTTGTTTTGTCCTTGCTATTTGCAAGTTGCCGTTTTGCGCTCTCTATAATCACGCAGAACTGTAACAAATCCCTCTCCAAAGGTTTGCATTTATGGTGACATAGAAACATAGACAATGACTGCAGAAAAAGACCATTGGTCCATCCAGTATGCCTATGAGCTCTAATAAACCTGTGACCTAATGTCCATACAGGCTCCTAACCCACACTATCCACCCTCATGCTCCCCACCCTACCGCCACCCACCTGAGCAACCAACAAGCCTCTCACTTGCCACAGCCATGTCTGAAACCAATTATAATTTTGGTGTGCACCACATCAGCTGACAGATTGTTCCATGGTATCACCACCTTTTCTGTAAAATAAATCTTTATCACTTCCCTCTTCAACCCCCCCATCAGCTTCCACTTGTGCCCCCATGCTCTTGATCTGCTACTTATGCTAAATAGCTCCTTGCAGTGTACCTTGTTCATCCTTTTGTTGTGTGTGCTTGTGTGTGAGGAGAGGTGAGTATTTTGCCTGTAGAATTCTGCCGAAGTTGGAGTTCCTTCATTCCAACTATTGAACGTGTGGAGAGACAGATGCTGAGATGCTGGGGATGGACTCCCTTTTATTAGTTACTTTTGACAAAAGAAAATACCGTTTTTTATTAAAATAAAAGTTGAATTAAATGTTCTCACTCTGTCCATTTTATAGGCGAAATAAGATATTTTGGGTTGTGCATTAGGCTAACATAAGTGTACTTGAGGAGCTGAAGGAACTCTGCTTGCAGTGTTGTACTTCACTATGCCACTGAGCATGTGGTTAGACCAGCATAACCCATGCCCCTCCATGTGTTTTTACTTACATATTGCCATGCAGTGGGTGCATTTTGAGTCATGAGGCCACAAGCTGAGTAACTCATGAGTCCTAGAACTGAAATATCACATGATACACCACACCCTGAAATATATTATTGCTATTACACTATACAAAACAAGTTAAGATTCATGTTTTATTTTTTAATTGATTTTGTGAAAGTTTAAAGGAAACAAATCCTTTTATATGTGTGTTTATGGCCAGTAGGTGGCAGAGTGGAAAAGTGTGGGTCCTTTGAAAAGTGTGGGCTCAAGAAGAAATGTCCAGTAGTGTGTGTGACTCTGAGGTGAGATGAACAAGGGACAGTAAAGCACAGTCGTACAATGCTGTGAGAAGAGGCGTTGTAGAGATGTGTGGGCCCAGTGAGAGACAGCTGAAGGTTCTGTTTTGAGATTTCTCAGTCCCATTTGTGGTCCGCGCGTGAGTCAGTAATGGTACACTGAGAGGCAGAAGACAGGGGTGCTGCAGTATTGTAAGCTGAAGTACAAGCACTGCAGGTGGACTGGGCTACAAATGTCAGAGTGTCTCAGTAAAAGTGGGAAACTAGGACAGGTTGTGTTGTATTAATGGTGGCTGGGACTGAGTTGGGGTCGTGAGTCTGTCAATGAAATGGTGACAGTGTGATGGCTGGTAGCACAAAGACCAGCAAAGTGACCTTATGGCAGCCATATTATTTGTGGGCAAAGTATGGACAGATGGGTGGACTGATTTTATGTTTGTGTCCTATCCTGTTGGTTGGGACTTTTTTTCTGTAGGTATATGGTGAGATGCCCTCATGGCTCTCAGCCAATCAGGTTGCTGATTTTATTTTGGCTATGGTATAATTAATCATAATTGACTGCACCATGTTTCAGAACACAGCTATCCCTTACCTGGTGATCCTCTGTCTCCCTTTGAACCTGGAGAGCCCGTGCTTCCCTTTACTCCGGCTGGGCCTGCTTTTCCTGGAGGACCCTGAGCACCCTTCAATCCATGACCTCCAGCCAGACCTGGATAAGAAAATGACATTTTAAGACAGCTAGAGAAGCATTTTTGAAGCTAGAGCAAAGCCCAGGGCAAAGTCCCCTACTAGTGAGCAAAGTTGCCTGACATACTTAGAGAGGTATAATGAAATATGTGTAGAGCCATGTTTCCCCTTGCAATGTCTGTTACATTATACCCCCATAGTAATGCAGGACAATGAAGAAGCAATGCGCATTCAAAGCCTGCTATTAGCCTAGGAAGGAAGCACAGCTAGTGGAAAGGCATAGGAATGCCTGACAGTTACAGGAGCATACATGTGTTTGCACTGGGCACAACTGTTTGCTCCTGACACACAGCCCCATAAAGGAGCCATGATATGCAAATGAACTCTTTGCTCATGGATGGAACAAAGAGGACATTTGCAGGTCAAGAAAGCCACATTTCTCCAAACTGTTGCAGGCTGAGTACTCCACACTGCTAGCTGTGGTCAATAATAGTGTTGGGCCCCCAAAGGACATGTTCATACCTCTCTGCCTCCTGCCTTTCAAATCAAGGACAGGTTGTAGGAATCTCAGGGGCGAGTGACCAAAATCAGAGACACATCCTACAGAATGGAAATATCAGCTCAAGAAATCTGCTCCATCGTGGGGCATAGTGTGGAAAGCATTGTCCGAAAGTGAAGAAAGACTGTAGCACTAAAGCCTGTCAATATGTTATGTCTCCACACCCAAAAGTTTGGTGACTAAAACACCAAATATATGAGGCACCAAGGTAATCTGTTAGGCACAAATAGGGATATCTCTGAAAATCAGGAACACTTGAGAAGTTTGGACACAGCACAAGAGCACCCCCTTCCTCAGATTGTCCTGGCTTCCAGTGGTCCCTCCCTCCCTCTCTCATCTGGTCACAAAAATACGTAAGTAATTATCCCTGATGTTCAGTGGCCGCTCTCCACCCCATGTCTCAACAGTGCCAAACTCAACAGTCCCACCCGCACCCTGGCCCCAGTCAGGTAGTAACCCCCCACCCCACACATCCACTGGCAGCAAGTACCATCCCCGCATCACCCAAAGAATAAACTGTAAGACCAGTGAAAAGTAAAACCATCCGTTACAGGAACCACAGCCAGCCTCTCACATTCATCACTGATTCATTCTGCACTGAATGAATCGGTGAAGTTGGGGCTGGCAGTATAGCCTAGAGGTTAGAGCAACATGCTGTGAATGAGCTTGGTACAACCAGCAGACCTGGATTTGATTCCCACAACCTCCATTTGCATACTGTGTGACTCTGAGCAAGTCACTTAACCTCCCCAGTGTTTCCAGGTAACCCCTAAAAACAGGCACTTGTGCCTAATGGGCGTTACCCAGTTACTAAAAACTAAAATGAAATAAAAATAAATAAATGCCGTGGTAGCAGAAACAGCTGATTGGTCAGTGTTGTCAGTCAATTAGCTGTTAATAGTACCATGGCAATAATGTACACGTTACACTAAGAGGTCCCAAACAGGAAGAAACACGTGTCTGTACTTTACATACCCAAGATCCCTTACTCTGGGCATGAAGCTTGACAGTACTGCATGGTTCCGAGAGATACACAAAAAACAAACAAAAGGGACTGATGCAGATGTGACTTCCTTTCCCTTCTACAGATGTTCCATGTGGCACTCTCTCTCTTGTATGACAGCTGTAACTGATGTTGATCTGTCTGCCTTTCCCTTAAGCAGATGTTCTTTTATGGTAACGTCTCTTGTATAATGTCAGGGACTGATGGTGATGTTTGCCATTACCTTATATAGATGTACTCTGTGCAAATTTCTCTTGTATAACAGACTGATGGTGATGCATTTAACATTCCCTTATACAGATGTTCTACGTGGACCTGTCTCTTGTATAAAAACATAGACTGATGGTGATGCATTTGACATTCCCTTATACAGATGTTCTACTAGGACCTCTCTCTCTTGTATAACAACAGACTGATGGTGATGCATTTGACATTCCCTTATACAGATGTTCTACATGGACCTCTCTCTTGTACAACAACATAGACTGATGGTGATGCATTTGACATTCCCTTATACATATGTTCTACATGGACCTCTCTCTTGTATAACAACATAGACTGATGATGATATTTGCCTTTAACTTGTGTAGATGTACTCTGTGCAAATTTCTCTTGTATAACAACAGACTGATGGTGATGCATTTGACATTCCCTTATACAGATGTTCTATGTTGACCCCTCTCGTATAACAACATAGACTGATAGTGATGCACTTGACATTCCCTTATACAGATGTCCTATGTGGATCTCTCTCATATAACAACAGACTGATGGTGATGCATTTGACATTCCCTTATATAAATGGTCTACAAGGACCTCTCTCTCTTGTATAACAACATAGACTGATGGTGATGCATTTGACATGCCCTTATACAGATGTTCTACGTGGACCTCTGTCTTGTATAACAACATAGACTGAAGTGATGCATTTGACTTTCTCTTCTACAGATGTTCTATATAGACCTCTCTCTTGTACAACAACACGGACAGTCAGAAATTTGTCTCCCTTTTCCCTCTTCTACATCTTCTATGTGGAATTATCCCTTGCAAAACTATATGAACTGATGGAGATTTTGTTCTGTTTTCCTTTATTCAGATGTCCTATGTGGCACCATGCCCAGTACAGGGTTGATACACGGAGGTGGGGGGGTGGAGGGTGAAAAGGATGAGAAGGGACTTAGCAAGGTTGGAGAAATGGTAAAAAAATATGGCAGCTTAGATTCAGTGCAAAGAAGTGCAAAGTAATGCTCCTTGGAAACACAAATCCAGGGGAATAGTACACAATGTCGGGGGAGGTACTAACAACAACAAAAATGGAAAGGGACCTGGGGTTAGTCATATCAGATTACCTAAAGGTAGACAAGCAATGTGAGAAGGCAGTAAGGAGGGTTGGGGGGATACTGGGATGCATAGGGAGAGGCATCACCAGTAGAAAACAGGAAATTGTTATCCCTCTGTACAGACAGTTAGTGAGACCCCATCTGGAATACTGCATGCAGTTCTGGAGACCCCATCTCTGAAAGTACATAGACAGGATAGAGGCAATCCAGAGGAGAGCAACTAAAATGGTATAGGGTCTGCACCAGAAGCCATATGAAGAGAGACTAAAGGAGCTTAATATGTATACCCTCGAGGGGGGGACATGACAGAAACATTTAAGTACCTCAAGGAAATCAACAAAGTCCAAGAGGGTAGCATCTTAAAGAAAAAGAGATGTTCAAGAACAAGGGGCAACAATTTGAAGACAGAGTGGGGATGGGTCAGGGGCAATGTAAGGAAGTATTTTTTCACAGAGAGGGTGGTGGATGCATGGATTGACCTTCCTGAGGAAGTTGTGGGGTCCAAAACAGTGGGGGAATTCAAAAATGCCTAGGACAGACATAAAGCAATTCTTGTGTGGGTAGGAGGAAGTAGCCTGTTGGTTAACTAGGATCTGCAGCTTATCCAATAGGCAGGGAAATAGGCAAACTGGGTGGGCCAAGTGGTCCTTATCTGCCATCAAAGTCTACGTTTCTACAGTAACAGGGACTGAAGAGGATGCTTTCTCTTTCTCTTACACAGATATTCTATGTGGCATACACTTCCTTCTATAACAGAAGGGACTGATGGGGATCTGTCTCCCTTTATGTGGTACTATCTCTTGCCTAACAACAGGGGCTGATGGGAATGCATCTCCCTGAATGTGGCACTCTCTCTTGTATAACAACATGGACTGATGTGATGTGTCTTCCTTTACGTGGCACTGTCTCTTGTATAACAGCATGGACTGATGGGGATGAGTCTCCCTTTATGTAGCACTGTCTCTTGTATAACAACAGGCACTGATGGGGATGAGTCTCTCTTTATGTGGCACTGTCTCTTGTATAACAACAGGGACTGATGGGGATGAGTCTCCCTTTATGTGGCACTGTCTCTTGTATAACAACAGGGACTGATGGGGATGAGTCTCCCTTTATGTGGCACTGTCTCTTGTATAACAACAGGCACTGATGGGGATGAGTCTCCCTTTATGTGGCACTGTCTCTTGTATAACAACAGGGACTGATGGGGATGTGTCTCCCTTTATGTGGCACTGTCTCTTGTATAACAACAGGGACTGATGGGGATGTGTCTCCCTTTTTTGAGGCACTGTCTCTTGTATAACAGCAGGAGTGATGGGGATGTGTCTCCCTTTATGTGGCACTGTCTCTAGTATAACACCAAGGACTGATGTAGATGTGTCTCCCTTTATGTGGCACTGTCTCATATAACAACAGGGAGTGATGGGGATGTGTCTCCCTTTATATGGCACTGTCTCTAGTGTAACAACATGGACTGATGGGGATGTATCTCCCTTTATGTTGCACTGTCTTTTGTATAACAGGGACTGAAGGGATATCGGTTCCTTTATGTGGCACTGTCCCTTGTAAAACAGCGTACATGTTAGACTAATACTAGGCTCCCAACTGAACGTGCACTGTTACCATATTATCCACAATCAACCACTTGGCTAAAGATTCCAGGCTTTTCTCCTAAAGTATACTAAAGGCGAATTTTGTGTAGGTCAGGCAGCACGCATTCATAAAGACTGAACTGCGGAGTTAACTAATTAAAAATATCCTGCAAATGTTGTTATAAATAAGTTAAATGGTTCATCTATGAATGTTTTATTGTTAAAATTGTATAACAGCTCCATGTCAAGCTAGGTTAGGAAGGAGTGAGATGTGTTTTGCAAAGTTAAAATAAGTTTTATGCTTTCTATATCAAGTTATTTCTTTTTTCATTATGGGATGTGGTCTAGGGTAATTTTAAAATGGCCGATCTCTCCCTTTGTCAACTTTTTCATGCTTTGTAGCCCACAAGGGTGCAGAGGGGAGAGGGATCTAGGTAGTGAAGAAAATCTGGACCACAAATCAGACTTCTGACTGGAGCCCCGAAGAAAGCCCACTGGTGTTTACATTGCTGGCTGTAAGCAGGAATGGAGTTTTAAACTGGTAAATCCTGTCACGCTGGTAGTTCTGGCATAGCACAGACTAGGTTATTGAGAGTCACGGTAGGCAGAGGGTGATCCACGGCAATGGTGCCAGCCGAAAAATAGGGTTATACCAATGATTGGGACCATTCGTGTCAGAACCACTGGGACATGAGAGGACCGACACAGCTTTCTGTACTGTGGTAAAACAGAATCCTTTTTCATGACTCATAAAATTCAGCTGTATCTTTCTTTTAAAAGGGGAGCTACAGTGGCTCAGGAACGTAGATAAATTCTCACATAAAGAGCTGACTCTGTTATAAAGGACCTGTTGTAAGAAGGTTGGGTACACTAACTTTTCTCTTGTTAAACTACCATGACTTGTACCACCGGGCACTGATTGCTACAGAGACTTGAATTCTGTATAATACTATGCTGTCAGAAACAACAGTATTTCACTCCATACTGTACAAATGGAAAGATACTCATATACCCATTGTCACAGAAGAAAAAAGTTACTTACCATAGTAATCTTGTTTCTTCCAATGGATGCATTGCTATGCTTACTAGTGCATTCAGCCTGCAGGTCTGAGCTGCCCCGGAGCTTAGAATTTCATGCTAATTAGAGAATCTTGGAATGAAGTTCTAAACTCTGCAGTATGCCCATGCTCACCCTAACATTCTAATGGCAAATTTATTTCTACAGCTAGGGTTAGCAGTGAGCACTAAACTAGCCAAACCTATACAAAAAATAGAAAACCCGAAACAATTTTCAGTCCCTGCTGGGACAAAACATAACAGGCCACAAACTGGAACAAAAGCACCCACTTTTCTATTGTAGGCAATGCACAAAGAATGCATAAGCGAAGTAAAAAGAAAAAGAGAACTGATTCTTGTAAAACCTTTCCTAGGTTCTGGAAGGGGAGGTAGGGTGTTTTTTTTAAGCACAGTGAGGGATCCCTTGGAAGAAACAATATTACTATGGCAAGTTATTTTTTCTTCAAACCCCAGGAATCCCTCACTATGCTTACTAGTGCAGACCACAGAGCAGTACCAAGGGAGGCTGGGTACAGAACCTATTTAGGGAAAAGGTTCTACAAGACAGCAGAGCCAAATATGGCATCCCTTCTGGATTGTACATCCAGACAATAGTGCTTTATGAAGGTGTGTACTGTTTTCAGGTAGCTGCTTTGCAATTTTTCCAGCAAGGGGAAATCCCTTGCAACTCCCACAATGGCAGAAGTGCCTTGTGTGAAATGTGCTTTGAGGCCTTGTGGTGGTAGCTTGCCAGTTTGATGTAACAAAATGGGATGCAGGAGACTATCTAGTGAGCAGTTGTATAGTTGGAAGTTGGGTTACCTTTGCCCACTTCACCATATGTGACAAACAACAGTGAATGGGAGGACCTGGCTTCTTTAGTGCAGCCCAGGTATTTAGTGGGTACCCTCTTGACATCCAGACTGTGGGTTCTCTGCTCTCCAGATCTGGATTGTGCTGTAAAGAACACTGGCACATAATGGATGGGCTCAGGTGAAATTCAGACACCAGCTTAGGGAGGAATTTTCTGTTTGTTACAGGACTACCTTGTCCCTGTAGAAGATGATGTAACTTGGGTTGGTGCAAAGAGTCTGCAGCTCGCACACTCTTCTGGCAGAAAAGAAGAGAAGAGTGTTTCCCAGAAGAAATACTTTAAAACAGCAGCTGCCTTAGGCTCTAGAGGAGGGTCCATGAGCTCAGCAATGCACAGGTCAAATCCCATGGAGGGAGTGGGTCCCTCACAGGAGGTGCAGGTGTAAAAGCCGTTAAAAAGGTTTTCTGAAAATGGGGTGTGAAACCACTGTTTTCTCTGTACTTGCCAAAACACAAGCTGTCACTGCTGCCAGATGCACCTTAAAGGTTGAGGGCCTGAGGTCCAGGGACTGAAGGTGGACTAGTTAGTCCAAGATTGTGGACAGATCTGCTTGCAAAGGACTGAGCTGCTTAGGAACACACCACAGGGAGAACGTTTTCCACTTGGAAGCATAGGTTTTCCTTGTTGCTGTTTCTCTAGAAACCATGAGGACTTGCAAAACCTTTTCAGAATGGTTAAAGTCAGAGGATTCCAGCTCCTCAAGAACCATGCCTTGAGGTGCAGAGACCTGAGGTCCAGGAAAGTTATCCTGCCCTGCGACATGGTCAGCAGGTTGTGCTTCAGTGGGAGGCAGATGGGGTGCTTAATAGTGGGGGCCAGGAGTAGGGAATACCAAACCTTCTTTGCCCAATATGTACTATTAAGATCATGGTTGCAGACTGACTCCCCAGCTTCAAGAGCACTCTTGGCAAGACAGTGAGGGGAGGAAAGGTACACAGAAACCTGTCTTTCTAGTCTAGAATCAGGGCATCCAATGAGACTGAGTCCTCTGCCAGAGGCCTGCAGGAAAACAGGGGAAGTTGATGATTCTCCTAGGATGCAAACAGATCTATCTCTGGCATAACCCATGTTCTGGACGCTGATGCCAGCTTCTGCTGGTTCAGGGCCTATTCGTGATTACCCTCCTGACCCTGCTTAATGGTGCTAGTACACTGCTTTCCCTGGTAGGTGTTCTGCAGTCAGCTGCAACTCCAGGGCACATTCCAGGTTATAGATCCGCGTGGCTCCTGAGTGCAGCCTGGAAGATCTTATTCCTCCCTCTTTGCTGATGTAGTACATGATTGTAGTATTTCCTGTTCTAGTCCGGACAAACTGACCACTGATCTGGGAGGAAAACACCTGAACTGCCAGGAACACTGTGCTGGTGCAGTATATACATGGATATATATGGCAGCATTAATGGATATATATATATATATATATATATATATATATATATATATATATGGTAGGAAGTATGAACATGGATATATATATATATATATATATATAAATAGATATATGCATATCTCTATATATATCTATGGTAGGAAGTATGAACATGGAGCTATTTATGTCTATGGTAGGAGGTATGAACATGGAGATATATATATATATATATATATGGTAGGAAGTATGAATATGGAGATATATATATATATATATCTATGGTAGGAGGTATGAACATGGAGATATATATATTGTATATATATATATATATATATATATATATATATATATATATATTCTAGGAAGTATGAACATGGATATATATATATATCTATGGTAGGAGGTATGCACATGGAGATATATATATATATATATATATATATATATATGTGTGTGTGTGTGTATATCTATATATATATCTATGGTAGGAAGTATGAATATGGATATATATATATATATATATATATATATATATGTTTATTTATGTATATATATCTATGGTAGGAAGGCCATTAGGGCTGTAGTTTAAGCATATGGATATTTATAGTCCTATGTAAGATACAAGTTCTTGTCATGCCCAGCAGGTTTTTCTTTGTATATGTCCACTGATGTGTGACCACTATCTCGAGAAGAAACATGATGGCTACTGAACATACGTATAAAGATAGACTTTGATGGCAGATAAGGACCGCTTGGCCCACCTAGTCTGCCCATTTCCCTACCTAGAGGATAAGCTGCAGATCCTAGTTAACCAACAGCCTATTTCTTCCTACTCCCCCACAAGAATTGCCTTATGTCTGTCCCATGCATTCTTGAATTCTCCCACAGTTTTAGACCCTGCAGCCTCCTCAGGAAGGCTGTTCCATGTGTCCACCACCCTCTATATGAAAAAATACCTCCTCACATTGCCCCTGAGCCATCCCCCCTCTATCTTCAAATTGTGTCCCCTTGTTCTTGCACATCTCTTTTTCTGAAAGATGCTACTCTCTTGGACTTTGTTGACTCCACTGAGGTACTTACACATTTCTATAATGTCCCCCATACCCCTCCTTTCCTCAAGGGTATACATATTAAGCTCCTTTATTCTTTCCTCATATGGCTTCTCTTGCAGACCCTGCACCATTTTAGTTGCCCTCCTCTGAACTGCTTCCATCCTGTCAATGTCCTTGCAGAGATGGGGTCTCCAGAGCTGGACGCAGAACTCCAGATGGGGTCTCACCAACTGTCTGTACAGGGGGATAACAACTTCCTGTTTTCTGCTGGTGATGCCTCTCCCTATACATCCCAGTATCCCCCCAGCCCTCCCCACTGCCTTCTCACATTGCTTGCTAACCTTAAGGTCATCTGATATGATTACCTCCAGGTCCCTTTCCATTTTTGTTGTTGTTACTGCCTCCCCCCATTGTGTATTCTTCCCCTGGGTTTTTGTTTTCCAGGTGCATTACTTTGCACCTGAGATAGTGCTCACATATCAGTGGACATATACAAAGAAAAACCCACTGGGCATGACAGGAACTTGTACCTTACATAGGACTATAAATATCCATATGCTTAAACTACAGCCCTAATGGCCTTCCTTAAACTTTCTACCATAGATAAGATATATATATATATATATATATATACATGCTGTAACACAGTCTCCTTCCACAGGACCTCCACAATACATAACAGCTGGGTTCCAGGAGATTTATGTGATCTAGCACCACCTGTGCACCCCATGTGCCACTCACAGCTAGATCCTGCAGGTGGACACCCCAACCTAAGAGAGAAGCATCTGCTGTGGGAATGACTGTAGGGAATTGCTGGAGGAAGGGAATACTCTCTGAGATTGCTTTCCCTCTTCCACCAGTTCAATGCCCTTAACAAGGCTCTTGTGACAGAAACACCTGTTTGGTTAGGGAATCCCACCTCTGAGACCAATGGTTCCCTAGGTGATACTGGACATCTCTTATCTGGAAAGTGACACATGGTACCATGGACGTGGAGCAGCCCATGTGACCCAGTAACATGTGAAAAGCCCCTTGTGGACCTTGGATGGCCTGCTATGAAGGGTTCTGCAGTTAATATCAGATTTGCTACCCTTACCAGAGGAAGAAAAGCTTTCCCTTGCATGGTATCTAGCTCTATACTGATGACGTCCAGAACTTGAGCTGGTTCTATTTGTGACTTTGAAAGTTTATGAAGAAGCCCAAAGCCCCCAAAGGGCTTTTGATTAACAATATGGAGAATCTTGCTGTGTTTTTCCATGAGATCAGCTTGTCAATCTGTTACGGAAAAAACACCAACCCTTTCTTCTCAAATGTACTGCCACCATAGCTAGGTACTTTGAGAATACTCATGGAGTGGAGGTGAGGTTGAAGGGAAGGGCTGTAAATTGCCAGTGGCAGTCTTTTAACCTGACCTGGAGGTATTTTCCTCAGGGTTTTATGTATTTTTCTTTAGGGCTAGGAAGTGTCTGGAGTAACGTCCCTTGCCCTGTTGTGCAGCTGATACTTGTCCCACTGCATGTGCTTGAAGCAATTTCTTCACCCCCAGCTCCAGCAGAATTATTTTTTTCTTTCTGGAATGTGAACTTGACATACTCTTGAGTCCTGCAGTTTTGGAAATACTCTGAACTGCAAAGTCAACCCCTGGCTCACTGCACCTGGGATGGAAGTACTGAACCAGTCTTCTACCCACTGGTAATGATTGGGCAGTCTGATCGGGTTTGTCAAGGGCTCTGTTTTGCCTGGGGTTTGAGTGCTTGTGCTGCAGCAACACACTTAAATCCCCTTCTCTTCTTCTCTGCCATTATAACTATAGCAGGCCCTTTATGTGTGTTGGGGGGGATGTATTCATAAGGGTATAAACAGGAGGGGGTAGTATCTTCTGCCCTCTCGTAGGTGGTTTGATGCCCATCCACCTTTTCCATGAGTGCCTTTGTATTGCTATCGAATGGAATTTCCCCCAAAAGGGGAAAAAAAATAAGCATTTGTCTAATAGTCCTGGGATAGATTTGTAGTTCTAAGCCAGGCAACCCATCTTAGGGACACTACATGGGCCCTAACTCTGCATGCAGCGTCCTTCTTGTACACTGCCATGTGAAATGGGTATTTTGTGGCATGTATTACTGATTTTGCTGTGCCAGCCATATCCTGTGACAGGTCTCCAGTAACGTTTTTCTCAGAGACTGAATGGCATTCCATAAGGCTCTCTGGTAGTGAGCTATATAGGCATGATAAGTTGCCTGCCTTCGGAGCAGGGAAATTGAAGTAGATCCTTTTTTTTCATCCAGTTTCCTGGGATCATTTCCAGGATGATGGGAGGGAAAAAAGGGTCACTTTGGCTCTGCAACCCCCAGGCGGCATCCTGGATCACTTCTTCATGATCAGGGTAGGAATACAGGACCCCAAACCCTGTTTTTCAACCGATATTTATTTATTTAATGTTTAAACTATGCCAGCAGCTGAAGTGGGTGCTGACCTGAATATAAAAGTGACTTTTCTGAAGGATTTATGGATAAGAATCATCAACTCCTTAGTGGTGGATAAACACATCATATCCATGAATTCAACCCCTCTCTTCATCCTCATCAGTTTCCTATGAGGAAAAACCTGGGGAAATTGACCTTATGTCTCACAAAGGTATAGGAAGAGATATAGTGATCTAGGGTCTTAGAAATGAGCCAGATTCTCACTCAGGATGGACATCTAATGCTATGGTTTTCCCTCTTCTACATAAAAACATTCTTAACTCCTCCTCCACAGGCACTGGGAATGGAACCAGAAACGGGAAGGGGCATATTACTGAAATTCCCTGGAAGACTTGCCATGCCTTAGTAATGTCTTTCAATGAGGGTATGTTATTTATTTAATTTTTGATTACTGAGTAAGTGCTCTAGAGAATGAAATTGCCAATTTTCAATCACAACCTGGAAGAGTTACAGACATAGGTAAAAGCACATCATTTTATTTTTATTCATGGGCGACTCCTTTCCTTTACAGGAAGAGGTACACCTACCTTTTTTTTTTGCAGCACCATTTCCAGTGCCTGCACTGAGGTCTTAGTCATGTCCCCTAGTGAGGGCACTTCATTTTTGTCCACTGGTGGCTCCTTTCCTTCTTCAGGAGGTGGGACAGCAAATTTTTTTTTTTTTTAAGTAGCAGGCACCGACTCTGGTGCCTGCTCAAACTCAGTTCACGGCTCTCCCGTTCGGACACAGTCACCATGGAAGTAATCAGGTATCTGAAGAAATCAGATAACTTGAAAACCTGATTGAGTTTTCTGCAGTGCTGTTTACATGCAGTCTCTCTTAATAATCTGATTCGGTGCACCTGTTTACATGTCTGACAGCAGTGGTGCAAGTGGTAGACAAGAAGTACAGGAACTCAGGCACTGGCGAATATGAAATGCAGAATTAAGATCCTCAGTGTGAAGGACAGCCACGTCTAGACACATCTGTTTTGACACTAGTAGATTCAATTAAAGATACTGAAGTATTTCTCGGAAAATAGAATTATTGTACAAGTCACATGTTGCTAAGGAAACCTTGATTTCAGGTCACAGGCCCAGAAACTGTCATTATGTTGCTGGTTTAAAAAATTTAGTTCCAGTGTCCGTGGGAAGAAGTACAGGAACTCCATTCCTGCTACAAAAAAGGTAGAGAAACTGAGTTCCTGTGCGTTCCTGTTCACTTTCATCACTGTCTGAGAGTAATCTGGTTTGATTTACATGGGCTCCAATTGAAGCATGACTATTTTGTCTACAGTACACTGTATACTTAGGATTCAGACAAAAGGCATTTTGTCCACAAAAAAGTAAGAGTACAGTATTTACATTCAACTACCTCACACCCCAACCTCTGCCCCACAGGTATTCCTACTCTTGTAATGCCCTACAGCTAGCATCCAATATTCTGATGTGGAGCTGCTCCGCCCCACTTTCTGTCTCACAACTACCCCCACTCTAGCATCCCTCTCATAACTACCTATTATTCTGCCCTGTAACTACCCCACCCAAATATCTGCCCACAGATACCCTAACTCTAGTGACATGCTCACAGCTTCCCAATATTCTGTCCTGTAACTACCCCACACCCTGTTATCTGACACACAACTATCTCACTCTTTCAGCACTAATGCATCTACACAATAGTCTGCCCTTCATCTGTCACATGCCACAATATCTGCCCCACAACTACCCCAGTGTAGTAAGATTGTCACGACTACCCAATATTCTGCCCTGCAATTACCCCACACCACATTATCTGCCCACAGCTGCCAACACCCTAGGAACACTATAGAAACCAACTACTAGTTTGTCCTGTAACTACTCCATTCCCTAATACCTATCCTACAACTACCACAACTCTAGTAAGACATTCTTAGTGATCTAATATTTGCCCTGCAACTAGTCTACACCACAATATCTGCCCCACAACTACCCCACTGTAGTAACACTCTCACAGCCACCCAATATTCTGCCCTGCAGTTACCTCCCACTGCAATGTCTAATGCACAGCTACCACCACTCTAGTCAGATTTTTTTAACTACTCCATATTTTTTCCTGCAACTTCCCCACATCCCAATATTTGACCCACAACAACCCCAACTGTAGTAACATTTTTGCAGTTACCCAATATTCTGCCCTGCAAATACCCACATCTGTTCCAGAACTACCATGACTCTAGTTATTACACATTCTCAGTAACCCAATATTTTGTCCTGCAACTATTCTACAATACATTATCTGCCCCACAAGTTCCCCACAGTAGTAACACTCTCAAAACTACCCAATATACTGCCCTGCAACTACACCCACTACATTATCTGCCCCACAGCTACCCTCACTCTATACACACCATTGCAGCTACCCAATATTCTGCCCTGGAAATACCACACCCCAATATTTGCCCCACAACTACCCCACCCAAGTAACACTCTTGCAGTTACCCAGTATTCTGCCTTGCAAATACCCCACTACCCAATATCGATCCCACAACTACCCAGCCACTAGTAACACACTCACAGTAACTGAGTATTCTTTCCTGCAACTACTCCAAGCCCAAATATCTGCCCCATCTTCCCCACTCTAGTAACACTGACAACTAGTCAATATTCTTCCCTGCTACTACCCCACACAATAATATCTGCCCCAATGCTACCCTCAGTTTAGTAACACTTTGGTAACTACCAGATATTCTGCCCTGCAACTACCCCACACCTGAATATCTTCCTCACCTGGGGTTGGCCTGCTGGTGCAGTGGTAGTGCTACTGCTGCCAGTGACCTGGGTTTGAGAACGAGCCCAGGGAGTTGGAGGGCCAGCCAGTGGAGGAGGCCTTGAGCATCCGTGGGGCTGCTTGCCTTCTCTGGGGCCGGGGAGAGTGGGGTAAGGCTCAGCACTTCACTGGCCTCTGGTGGAAGTTGGCAGTACCGATAGCACCAGTCCAGACTTGGAGGAGGAGACATCATGGATGTTGGCATATGCGCCCTGACATCACAGCACACATCAAACCTCCAGAGAAAATCAGAAAAATGGCCCCAGCACACCGGGAAGACAGAGTGCCTGGCACTGATCTGGAATTCCCTTGCCTGTCCCATGGCCCGGCATCCTGACAAAACTGCAGAAGTTTGAGGGAAAGACCTGCCCACCTTGTCCCTGCATGGGGGGGGGTACAGCCACGGCTCCATGGGGGATGACCGCGGTCACTGGGCTCCAGGTAAGGAGGGGACGACAGCTGTGGGGATACCTTGGAGACTCAAGATGTGTCAGTGTGCTGGTGGTGGGGGAGCATAAACAGAAAGTAAGTAAATATATATCTGCCCCATCTACCCCCCAGTCTGGTAACACTCTTGCACTTGAAGTTATCTGTAGCCTTTCCATCACATTGGCACAGCTGTACCATTTCATTTTCAAGGGAGTCCCACCTTGGAACCAGCTTTCAAGGTACAAGTAATGATCAGTTACCTTCCCCTGGGAGGAACTCCAGTTCCCGAAATAAAGTGCTGAAGTCCCTGTGCCTGTCTGGTTCATCCTCCCAGGGGAAGGTAACTGATCATTTCTTGTACCTTGAAAGCTGGGCTGCAGTACATGTGTTAGTTCAATAAATCTTGCTTTGTGGTGTGCTGTTTCTCATTTCCAGTGTAATCACTGGCTTGAATACCCAACATACTTGTCTAGCATTCTGCTCTACAACTACCCCACACCTGAGTATATGCCCTGAAACTAACCCTTATATAAACATAGAAAGATAGAATTTGATGGCAGATAAGGACCGCTTGGCCCACCCAGTCTGCCCATTTCCCTACCTAATGGATAAGCTGCAGATCCTAGTTAACCAGCAGCCTACTTCTTCCTACACCCACCCCCCAGAATTGCCTTATGACTGTCCCATGCATGCTTGAATTCCACCACTGTTTTTGACTCCACAACCTCCTCTGGAAGGCTGTTCCATGCATCCACAACCCTCTCTGTGAAAAAATGCTTCCTTAAATTACCTCTGAGCCAGCCCCAACCCCCCATCTTCAAATTGTGCCCTCTTGTTCTTGCACACCTCTTTTTTTGAAAGATGCTACCATCGTGGACTTTGTTGATTCCCTTGAGGTACTTGAAAGTTTCTATCATGTCCCCCCTCTCCCTCCTTTCCTTGAGGCTATACATATTAAGCTCCTTAAGTCTCTCTTCATATGTCTTCCGGTGCAGATCCTGCACTATTTTAGTTGCCCTCCTCTGGACAGCTTCCATCTTGTCTATGTCTTTGTGGAGATTGGGTCTCCAGAACTGCACGCAGTACTCCAGATGGGGTCTGGCCAGCTGTCTGTACAGAGGGATGATAACTTCCTGTTTTCTGCTGGTGATGCCTCTCCCTATGCATCCCAGTATCCCCCAGCCCTTCCTGATGCCCTCTCACATTGTTTGCCCACCTTTAGGTCATCTGATATGACTACCCCCAGGTCCCTTTCCATTTTTGTTGTTGTTAGTATCTCACCCCCCATTGTGTACTCTTCCCCAGGGTTTTTGTTTCCCAGGTGCATTACCTTTCACTTTAGCATGAATCTAAGCTGCCATACATTTGACCATTCCTCTAACCTTGCCAAGTCCCTTCTCATCCTTTCCACCCCACCTTGTGCATCAACTCTGTTGCAGATCTTTGTGTCATCTGCAAAGAGACATACTTTCCTTCAGTCCCTCTGCAATGTCACTTATAAAGACATTAAGAGGGACCGGTCTAATACTGAACCCTGCGGTACCCCACTAGTAACCCCCTTTCTTCAGAGTGGACTCCATTTACTATTACTCTCTGTGTCTATTCTCCAGCCAATTCTTTACCCAGGCTGTCATCTTGGGACCCACTCCCAGGCTGGCTAACTTGTATATTAATCTTTTGTGTGGGACTGTGTCAAATGCCTTTGCTAAAGTCTAGATAGGCCATGTCCACAGCCCCTCCCTGATCTACTACTTTGGTCACCCAGTCAAAGAAATCTATCAGATTTGTCTGGCATGACCTTCCGCTGTGAATCCATGTTGCCTTGGGTCCTGAGGCCCTCTGGCCTCTAGATACTCGACCATTCTTTCCTTCAGAGTGATTCCATAATTTTCCCTACTACGAGGTTAAACTAACAGGTCTGTAGTTTCCTGCTTCTGCCTTGCTCCCACTTTTGTGAAGGGGAATCACATCTGCCTTCCTCCAGTCCTCGGTACCACCCATCCTCCCATGATTTGTTAAGAGGGTAGTCAGTGGTGTCACTAGTTCTACCCTTAGTTCTTTTAGAATTCTGGGATGAATCCCATCAGACCCCATTGCTTTGTCCACCTTCAGTTTTAAGAGTTCTTTCAGAACCCTTTCTTCTGTAAATGGGCTGGTATCAACTTCTGCATCCAGAGTGTGTCTACTGTTTGTTTTAGGTACTTCCCCCTCTTCATTTGTAAATACTAAGCAAAAATATTTGTTTAGTATCTCTGCCTTTTCACAGTCACCCTCTGCCCACCCTCCCTCCTGTTTATTAAGCCTCACTATCCCTCCCTTGGTCTTCCTTCGCTTCCTGATGTACCTATAAAAGGTTTTATCCCCCTTCTTAACTGAGTAGGCTATTTTTTCCTCGGTTTGGGCCTTTGCTGTTCTGACTGCCTTCCCAGCTTCCTTTTGCTTTAACTGATACAGTTCTCTGTCCTGCTCCTTCTGTGATTCCTTGTACTTTCTGAATGCTTTCTTTTTCTCTTGAACCTTCACTGCCACTTCCTTTGAGAACCATAGTGGTCTCTTACATTCGTTTTGTCTATTTGCTTCTCACAAAGGCTTGTTACCTCTGTGATGGCAGTTTTTATTATTCCCCATTGTTCTTCCACCCCTCCTTCCTGCCCATTTGCTAGTGCATTCTTTAGGCACTCACCCATTTTGGCAAAGTCAGCCTTCCTAAAGTCCAGTACTTTTGCCTTTGTATGGCTTGACTCCATTGCTGTGTTTATTGTGAACCATACTGTTCGATGGTCGCTAGTTCCCAGATGGCTACCCACTTCTACATCTGTGATCCTCTCTTCATCTCCATTTGAGAGAACCAGGTCTAAGATTGCTTTCTCTCAAGTGGGCTCCAATACTAGTTGTCTAAGGCATGCTCCCTGTAGGGCGTCTAGAATAGCCCCACTCTTCGAAGTGGCTGTTGCAACTGCACTCCAGTTAACATCTGGCATATTCAGTTCACCCATCAGCAATATCTCCCCTTTTTCTGCCATTCTAAGTATACTCTCTATCATTTCCGTGTCCATTTCCTCCCCCTGAGAAGGGAGTCTGTATACAACCCCTGTGTGGATTGTGGGTGCCATTGCGGTCTCCAAATTTACCCACAGTGCTTCTTCTCCTCCCTGTTTTCCCTTTTGTTCTGTTGCTTTGATTCCTTCCCTTATGTAAGGCTACTCCTCCTCCTCTTTTACCCTCCCTGCCCTTCCTGTACATAGTGTGTCCTGGTATGTTTACGTCCCAGTCATGGTTTTGTGTGTACCATGTTTCTGTGACTGCCACAATATCCAGATGTTCCTCCTCCATCAAGGCCACTAATTCAGGAAGCTTGTTACTCAGACTATGGGCATTGGTACTCATTGTTATCCATTTCTTGATGGCTTTACCTTCTGTTGCAGCATCCCCCACTGACCTTTCTACCTCAGTCTTTTTCTCATTTAGTACCCTGTTTTGTAGGGAGAGGCTGGGATTTTCCTGCTGCTTATCAGTGCCTCCCCCCTTGACTAGTTTAAAAGCTTGCCAATGAAGCATTTAAACAGATTGCTCAAAAGACTTGTTCCCTTTCTGGACAGATGAAGACCATCCTGCCAGTATAGGCTGGTGTCCCTCCAGGTGGAACCCCAGTCCCTAATGAAGCCAAACCCCTGTGCTCCACACCATTTCTTCAACCACTCATTAAACTGCATGGTGCAAAGTACCCTTGCCTTACTCATGCCATTGACAGGCAGCACCTCTGAGAAGGATACTGTGTGTGCTATTTGTCTTAGGCACCTCCCCAGTTCTACAAAGTCCTTCTGCACTGCTCTAATCTCATGTTGAGCCAAATCATTTGTCCCTAGGTGGACAATGGCGTCCAGCTCAGACTCCGTGCAGCTGTTCTGCGTGATCCTGGGGATAGCTTCCTGTCCCTCAAGCCATGGTACCAGACAGGCACCTTACTTCAGTTTTCCCTGCTCCCCCCAGTTCTATCCCCCTAATAATTGAGTCCACCACCAGGAGCTGCTTCCTTTCCCTGTGGTGTCCTCTGCCTCCTTCCTGTGGGCCTCCCATGTGAAAGTTGTCCTCAGCCTCTTTAGTCTCCTCTGCGGGTGCATCCATAGGGGAGCTATGCTTCCCCTCACTCTTTCTGCCCCATAACTACCCCCACAATGTGGTATCTGCCCAGCAACTATGGTTCACCCCATATCTGCTGCCCAACTGCTCCATACCCCATCATCTGCTCTAAACTAGTACAAAGCATACTAGTAAATACCCCAAATTACAGTATCTGCCTCTCAGTTAACCACATTCCAGTATCAGGTTCAAAACTATACAGTATGCTGTCACTTCCCCGTAACTATATTGTAACTAACCCATCAATGTATTTACTAATGGCCTACATACATCATTGTTTCTGCCCCATAATAACCATAACGCCATGGTACTTGACTGGAAACCACCTTTCATCCTTGAATCTGCCATATAACTGCACCACATCCTATTATCTGTGTAAACCATCCCATATAAGTGTATCTGCACACAACTACCACCACACCTTGGTATCTGCTCCATAACCACCTCATACCCATCATGCATTCCAGAACAAATCCTCACTTCACTATACAGTAGTACAGAGTCAGCTACTGGGGTGTGAGTTGATTGTATATAGATTCTGGATCGTAGTATCTGGGTTGTATTAGCTGTAAGTTGGAAAGTAGGTTAAGACAATTTGTAGAGCAAACACTGAAGAATGATAGTGGTTGTGGGCAGTATATGGGGTCTGTTGTGGCTCTGGTCAAATATTGGGATGTGAGGTAGTTGTGTGGTAGATACTTGAGTGTGGGGACTGCCTTATACCTGTACCTCACATCCAGCTATGTGCTCCACAGTGGTTTCACTTCTTGGAAGATGCCCACAAACTTTTAGATATAGAATGAGACTCCAGAGACTTGGAGCCTCGAGGGTTCTGGAATGAACCTGGGCTGTTGGGGTTTGGCCAGGGGGAGGGCAAGGAGTGAGATCAAGCCACAGCAAGGCAGCTCTCTCCTCCTGGGAGGGACTTGGGGCTCCCCGGTCATTGGCCACCACCCAGTGGAGGACAAATAGTGATGCTGACTGGAGGGAGCTCCTGTGCTAGCCATGGGGAGGGGCAGAAGGGGCTGAGCCAGCATCACAGGACATGTGTGCGCCTCCATCCATGCACAACACCCATGTGCTGTGGCCCCAGGAATAGGGGAAAAAAAGGGGAAAAAAATGCTAAAATACTAATAAAAAAAACCTTAGAAGATATTACTGATAAAAATAATACTGTTTGAAAGGTCTTAGAGTTTTGTTAATTATTATGCCCCATCAGTCAAGAGTACTGATGTCTGCACTGTGAACAGAGAGACACTTCATGCAACCAGGCATATACAAACATATTAATAATCTGAAAAGATTACCAGATCTGTTCACATTAGCAAGTTACCAGATTCAAATAAGAAAACTCCAGGTATCTGAATCAGATTTGTAAAGGTTTACATAATCTGATTACAATAAGAATTTTCCTGTTTGCATGGATCTGAGTAATCTGATTCAGTTATCAGATTCTTCAATAATTCAGTTTGAATCCACTATCTACTTGCATGTAAACATGGTGTCTAACTTCTGAACCATCTTTAGCATTCTTATGACAGACTGAGAAGCCAAAATGACTATTTTTTTAGCCCTTTTTTGGGACAGACTTCAGCAATTTAAGACATAATCTGGACCCAGGCACTTTAAATCCAATTTGTGATAGTCTGCCATTGCCAGGAGTTGGAAACAAAGTTTACAAATTTAAAACCTCTAGGTTCCCTCTTCTTTTGGGTCTGTCAGTCATGCCAAACACTGATGAACCACAGAAGTGTAAATCGAAGTAAAATTGAATGAGAAAAAACACCCTGTATATGTAAAAGGGGTTTAAAACATATGCAGTTCAGTTTCCTTAAAAATGAAACTGCAAAGGAAAACAGCCTAACAGATGATTTAGCTAGACTTAAAGCAGCAGTGCAACGAAAAAAGCTATTCCAAAAAGCTAATTTTCTGCTGTGGTTATAAAACATATTGGCAGAACTGTTGATTTGGGTTTTCTGGATGCTTCCTATGCTGTGTACTGTACATCTGCATTATTGTCTGGAATCTTATCCTCCATGGGTCCTCAGTATTATTTCTATGCAAAAAGGAGGTGGGCATCTTTTTTTCCTGAGAAATAATTACTTTAAAACATTTATAAAATTCTTAAATGACAATGAAAACTGAACATTTCACCACCAAAATAAACTGGAAGACATCTGGCATCAATTAGGGAGAAAAAACGTGAGGTCAGATTTTAACCCATTTTCATTGCACTGCTGCTTTAACTGTAAAACATCTACTCGGTTCCCAACTAAAGAGAAGCATGGGATAATAAACTGTAAAAACCACAAAAGGGTTAAGATTTTTAACAATTTAGAAAAAAGAAAGTAGTTAAAAAGTGGATCCTGAAAAGTGGATACCGTGCCGAAAAACAGCCTTCTCCAGTTACTGGGAACCGATAAGGAACTACAGAAAAGTTTAAATATTAAACAAAAATTGCTGAACTATGCAGAGTTATCAATAAAATAACTAAATAATAACTAGAACCTTACTATTATAAAAAAAATAAAATAACTGGTCTAAAGTTGAAGAGAAGACTTCGGAACAACTGCACTCTTCAGGTGGAGAAATAAATCTGCCATTAGAATGTGAGGGTGAGCACGAGCACACTGCAGAGTTTGGAATTATATTCCAAGATTCCTTCAGGGGCAGTTCAAACCTGCAGACTGAATGCACTAGTAAGCATAACGGGAGATTCCAGGGGTTTGAATTTGTATTATTGTACTTTTAAGGAACCTGTTCCAGTGTAATGCATGTCATGTATTTGATAAAATGCTAGAAATAAAAAGTAAAACAAAGAAAATGCATAAATATATACTGTAATTAGAGCCTAAAGCTCCTTACAGAATGCCTACTACATTACTCAACCTAAAATCAAGGGTGCCGGCTGCATGCTCAAATGAAACACAGTATCCCATTGGCTTCTTCCTGCCTGCATTAACTGCAAAGATACATCAAGTTCCAAAAAACTGAATAATGACAAGAAGAGGTTCTGTTTCATGTTGTACCTGGTTCTCCCTTGTCACCTTTCTGACCATCTCTTCCAGGTAATCCCGGTATCCCTGGTATTCCTTGAACCACATTACATACAGATTGCTTTTCAGCTAGAGTTTGACAAGAAGCTGTCATGAACGCCACTGCAACTGTGACAATATTGAATGGTTGCAGGAGATACATAGTCCAAGTGATAAACCAGAAACCTGCAAGGAATAAACAGTGACTAGTTAACCTAAACACAAAATAAATCACATGGTCCTATACATTTTTTGCTTATTTATTTATTGTACAATCGGATTTACAACCTTTAAGCCAGGGGCTCATTTACAAAGGTACCTTGTCACAGAGAGGACATACAGTGTCACATATTTACAGAATACAGTCACTCAGAATAACATAGTTTTACATAGTTGCTAGAACACAATGAATAATTAGAAACATTTCACAGTGACAGATTTAGTACCAGCAGGTACCGGCAGAGGGAAGGGAGGCCAAGAGGGAGTGGGGAGGTGGGTGAGGTGGGGAGTTCAGCCCAGAGGGCTATGTTAAGAGTGTCTTGAGAGTAGCACAGCACCTGTTAGAGACAATTGCAGCAGCAGGTGTTGAACAGTAGGTTCTGAAGGGCGGTTTTGAAGGGAGCAATTTTGGGATTGCTGGAGGTGGCTGCGGGGAGCGAGTTGAACCAGGATGTGGCTATGTAGCTGAACGACCTCTGTGCCTAGGTGGTCCTAGTTCTGGGTACTAGTAGGATGACCTTGTCTGTGGTTTGGGTAGAGAGTGTGGAGGGTGTAATTTGGACTGAGGCAGAAACCCCTGAGGGGGAGAGCCCAAGCAGAATTTTCTTAGTTAGAAGGCAAGTTTGGTAGCAGAGACATTCATCAAGATTAAGTAGCTTGGCCATGTTATAAAGCTGACAAGTGTGAGTGAGCCTAGGGGCATTGGTCACTAGTCTGCAAGCCTTGTTTAGGGTGAGTAGAATCTTGTTGAGGGCCATGGAATCAGCAGCACCATTGACTGGAAGGCCGTACTCCACAAGGGATATTACTGAGGATGTAATGGCAGGCCTGAGAGCATCAGGTGGGAGGCAGTCCTTGTGGCGGTAGAGGATGCCAAGTCAGGAGTTAGCGGTGGCTGCGAGGGCTGTAATGTTGGCATGAAAGGTGAGGGCCGAGTCGAAGGTGATCCCAAGGTATTTGTAAGAGTAAACTTGTTCAAGTGGTTGATGAGTGCTGGGGAGGATTTGGAAGGGATTGTTGCTAGCTTTGTTCTGGTGGTGGGAAAAGAGCAATAACTTGTTTTTTTTTTTTAGGTTAATGACTAGTCTGCTCTTCTTAAACCAGTTATTAACAATCTTAAAACTTCAGAATTTTAAGATTCCATTTTTGCAAAAGGATGTTTATGAGAAACAACCCAAACTGCACTTTGTCATGTATATTTAGAATCAGATTGTGTTTCTAAGAAGCAGACGTATACTTAGTTTATATACCTATGGATCTTCTCATTCAATAAAATATGCATACACTTATCACATGAGGGGGTGGCTGTGCCTGAAGCCAGAAGTCACCCCTGGCATTATAGAAGATTTCCAAAAACTCAAAAATCTGTATTCAAAGGCAGACAAAGGTATTGGCATAATTTCCCTAGAAGCAAATATTAAAGTGGGCTGAGTCCCACAAGGCCTGAGGGTCTAAAACGGCTGGGTTATAGCCAGGACAGGGAAATCTCCATGACCAGTTGGAAAGAGACAGTGCAAAATGCCTCCATGTTATTTCTTGAGTGTGTTATCGGAGACTAAGTATCCCAACAAGAACGGTTATAAGCCAATATACAAGAGAAAGAACTTACAGTAGCCTCTTTTAAGGACCACCCAGATGTTGCCCAATTTGGAAAAGAACAGAAACATACCATAGAGATGGGGGACAGTAAAATCAAGACAATAAACAACACAAGTTTAAACAGGAAAAACAAGATTATTTACAGGATAAGGTGTTCATAAGGAAAAAAGCTAACAACAGAAAGTGGAAGTTTCATATCAAAAAACACACCACAGACGGGACTCCATGTAAGCATTAAACCACGACAGACCAGGGTTCTATGTAAGCATTAATCACCAACAGAGGAGGGTTCTACCGGTGGATTAATGCCTGCTGGGGGGGATTGGTGCCACGGCGCAGCCGAGGGTTCCAACCCCAGCGAGCGCATTATCACCGGTGAGAGCCCGACTCTGGAGGTGATTAATGCGCTTGTAACATAGGCTCGTTGCGGCGGCGACGGGCCTATGTTGCCGGTGTGTGCACCTCGCTGCCAGCCAGCCTAGGGGTACAGGGACAGTTTGCTGCCCAAGACGGTGTATGTCACCGCCAGTGACAGCAGTCACCAGAGCCGGCCACAGGGCTCAGCCCAGCATGTGTTGGCGATCGCGGTGTGGGGGGGGGCGAGTGGAGTGATCACAGCAGGGCGGCTGACGGTTGTGTAGCGTACACATTAGCCGCGCATCCACCTGTCGGGTGCCTGCCAAGCACATTTGTTCATGGTGGGGAGGAGGGGGCGTGTGGCCGTGCATCACTCTGGTGAGCACATTATCTCCCTTTCCTTGCGGGGCCGGGTGTCCTGCGGCGGGTGGGAGACTGGTGCCGGCGTGTGCCCTATGAGGCTGTGGCTCGCGAGCACCACGGGTGGCATGAGGGGGTGGTGACAGAGCGGGCAGCTACCCTCTGGTGCCTCCATGGTGACAGCTGGTACTGACTGAGCGGGCGTTACCTGTGTGTTAATACCCGCTCGGTTTCAGTCAGCTGTGCCACTTCGGCGAATCCGGAGGCTCCATTCCGGCGGTCTGCAGTGAGCCATATTACAATGTGGAATTAATCCATGGTTGGGGGGGTTGGGGGCCCAGTGCCTCCAACCACCCAACCATGGATTAGTTCCACAGTAGAACCCTGGTCTGTCATGGTTTAATGTGCTTGTAACATGGCAAATGCTACATCCCTAATATTTTGCCACTTTTACTGAAACAAAAATGCCAGAGACAATAAATTGCTGTTAATAACACGTATTATGTTTAATCTGTGTAGCTCTGAAAAGATGTATACAACAGGAAACTTAACCTATATTAATATAGTAATTGAACATTCTGAAGAGATACATGAAGTGGAAAAAATATACAGAACATGTAAAGACATACAGAAACATAATATTTTTCCTATGATGGTCATTTACAGGTTTTTAAGTTCCGTTTTTAACTCTGATTTGTGAATTATTCTGTTGTATTCTGGGTATCGCTCTACATGTACATATCTTAACAGCAGTGTCTCTAAACATTGTGTAATAGTAAGAACTGTACAAGAAATGATGGAACAAACGTTCTATAATAGTAGGAAAGTAAGACATTTCTAACTGATCATAACTGCACTGTGGAAGACATTAACATAACAGTTTACTTAGTACGACATTTAATATGTCTTCCGCTTCCGTACTGCTTTGTTACCAAATTTGCATATTTACATCCAGCTGATGACCTGACATCATCTAAGCAGACCACTAAAGCAGTAGGTAAGGCTAGGGGGATGTTGGGTTGTATTAGCAGGGGTATCACAAGTCAGAAGTGGGAGGTAAGAATCCCTCTTTACAAGACACTGGTTAGGTCCCATCTGGAGTACTGCGTGCAGTACTGGAGACCACACCTTCACAAGGACATTAACCAAACTGAGGCAGTCCAGAGAAGGGCAACCAAAATGGTGCAGGGACTGCATCAAAAAACATATGAGGACAGATTAACGGAGCTCAATATGTATACCATAGAGCAAAGGAGGGAGAGAGATGATATGATCGAAACATTCAAACACCTTAAGGGCATTAACAAGGTGAAACAGTCTAACATGTTTCAATATAAGAAAAATAGCAGGACAAGAGGACACAGCATGAGATTAGAGGGAGGCTGCTGGGTGACGCTTCATAAACCTGATGTTGTTGCCCTGGTTGAAACCTGGCTGTCTCCCTCCACTCCTAACTCTCATGTCTCTCTCCCTGGCTACACTCTCCACCGGTTGGACCGTGTCGGCAAGAGAGGTGGGGGCTGTGTCTTCTATTTGAAGGATTCTCTCATGGGGCTACCACTCCCCCGCCGACCTCGAACCATAAGGCCCAGGCACATACTCTAAAGCTGTCCCCTGACCCAGCTAGAGGCCCATTATTCCTAACGTAGCCTACATACCCCCAAGAACCAATCCCAGGCCCTGGGCCCACTAATTGAGTACCTCACCTCCCTACCCAACTCGTGGACCAAATCTTGGTGGCGACTTGAATATAAACTGGCTCTGCCCTCGTCCTCCTCCCACCTGTGAGGCTTTCGATTCAATTGACCTAACTCAACTGGTCACACAGCCTACTAGAAAAAACCCTGGGGGGGACAAGCACCCTCCTGGATGTGGTCCTCGCCAACAGGCCAATCCGCATCCACAACATCCAAATCCTCCCTGACTGCCTCAGTGACCAGTCCCCTGTGCTTTTCAACTGGGAAACCCCTCGGCCCTCATCCCCGGTCAAAACCACCTCTTGAAGGCGGCTTAGGCCTGGGGGACTCATAGGCCTTAAGCGCTTCCTTGCCCACACTGATTGGTCCCCTCTGACGAGGGCAACCAACATTGACTTGCCCCTGGCCTTCTTTGTAAGCACTTTCAACTTTGCCTGTGATATCTTTGCTCCCATAACTGCTAGGAGGTCCAAAGTGAAACATGCCCTTGGATCACCCTGCCCTACTGTGGCAGCAAGCAACGTGACAATCTTTGGCACCTTGCTGTTGCTACTGGCCATTCAGCTGACAGGCAGTCCTATGCTGCCGCCTGCAACCAGTGCACCTGGGCCATCCTCAAAGCAAAGGTGGAATACTACCAAGCCTCTCTTACCTCCTCCTGGGGGAACCCCAGGTGCTTCTGGGACAACATCAAGCAACTGAATGGTCACTCCCAGTCCCCCTCTCCTTCTCTTCTCAACATCAAGGGTACCGTCTCCTCTGACCCTGCCCTCATTGCCACCCACCTCAATAACTCCTTTACTGACCTTAGCTCAGTACTTCCTGGTAACTTTTTCAGTCCACCTCCTCCATCTGTACCACCACCCATTGCCCGCCTCTTTCCACCTGCGTCGTGTCACCATGCAAGAAGCTAGGCCTTACTTGCTAAAAGCCCTAAAGGTAACACCATCGGTAATGACTCACTTGATCCCTGCCTTTACGTCAGGTCCTGGATCAGGTCCTCTCACCTATTATGTGCATTTTCAACAAATCACTCTGCCTCGGACAATTCCCTCTGCCTGGAAGATTGCCACAGTTACCCCTGTCCATAAAGGTGGTGACAGGACTCTTCCGGTAACTACCAACCATCTCAATCCTCTTCCCCTCTCTAAGGCGTTAGAAAATTGTGCATCCCAAGTCTCTGACTACCTCTGTAAGTACAATGTTCTCTGCCCTAGAACAACACGGGTTCAGAGCAGGTCATAGTACCAATACAGCACTCCTGGAATTTTCCAACTTCCTCCATGCCTCCTTGGACTCTGGTGCCCTGGCTGGTGCTATATTCATTTACCTGTCTAAAGCATTCGATACCGTTTGCATCCTCTTTGCTCTCCACCCTCGACCTAATAGGCTTTGCCTCAGGACCTGTTCCTGGTGCACCAGCTATCTCTCCGCCCGCTCCCAATGTGTGAAAGTCAATGGTACTCTCTCTGAAACATGCCCCATTAAGCTCTGGGGTGCCGCGGGGAGCCTCAATTCTTGGACCCCTACTATTCTCACTCTTTCTTAACTCCCTACCCAGCAGTTGTACGGGTAGATGCTTCTCTATGCTGATGATGCTGTTCTCGGTGCCTCCCACAATGACCCCATGCTGCTACAGAACTCCCTCCAACTAGTCTTTGACTCTGCATCTACCTGGTTCACTTGTTATCAACCTTAAGAAAACAAAAATGATGCTCTTCTCCCACCCCCAAAATAAGTACAGCAAGTTTCCCTTAGCTGTCCACTCCACACCCAATCTCGTCATTGACCAGGTGCAGTCCTATAAATATCTTGGTATAACCTTTGACTCTGCACTTTCATTCCATGGACATATATCTGCCCTAAATTCTGTCGCCAACTCACGGCTAGGCATTCTTTACCGGCACAAGAAATGCCTCCCTCCTGATGCCCTCCACCTGGCTGTCACCTCCTCTGTCATGTCTCTCATTGACTATGGCCTTCCGGTCTATGGCTCAGCAGATCAGACTGCCCTCAACAAGGTTCGCCTCACAGTTAATAAGGCCTGCAGACTTATCACTGGTGCTCCCAGACTCACTCACACATGTGAGCTGTACACCCTGGCTACCCTACTCAACCTGGAAGAGCGACTCATGTATCAGACATGCCAGCTCACCTTTAAAGCCCTGAGTGGCCTATCTCCCATAGGCCTATCCAACTCCATTCGCCGTACTGCACTGACCTTGATCACGCGTAGCTCGTCAAGAGCTACCCTAGTTATTCTGAGAGCCAGGACCTCTCAAGGTCAGAGGGCATTCCCCTACCGTGCGACCCACTGGTATAACTCCCTCCCTGCCAGTGTCTCAAACTCACTAACCTTAGCTTGCTTTAAGCCCAGGCTCAGAAACTTCCTGCTTAGCTCTCGCAAATGCAACTGCCGCTAGCCTAGTGTAAAAAAAAAAAAAAATATATACTCTATTTGACAATGCTCACTGAGCGGCTCCCCCCCCTTTCTTTCCCTACTAATTCCTCCTCCCCTATCTCCCTCCCTTCTACTCCCACCAGCTCTCCCCCAACCATAAGTTTTGCACCTTTTGTTATCTTTTGCTTTGTTGGAGATTGTATTCTATTGTAACAAAATTGTAATTGAACTGTAACTTTTTTGTTTGTAAGTACTGTGTCCCTTGTACTACTGTTCTGATGTCCTCTTTGTGACGAGGTACCTTTGTAAATGAGCCTCTGGCTCAAAGGTTTCTAAACTGATGTTTAACTAAATAAATAAAGGGTAATGTGAGGAAGTTCTTTTTCACAGAAAAGGGTGGTGGAAGCATGGAACAGTCTACCTCAGGAAGTGATGGATATGAATACAGTGCAGGGCTTCAAACAGGCATGGAATAGGCATAAGGGAGCAATACAGATGGGTATGAATAGATAGGCCATTGACAGAGCAAAGGCCAATGGCAGACTGGATGGGCCTTGTGGTCCTCATCTGCCGTCAACTTCTATGTTTCAACTACAGTAAGACACTTTAAGAATTGATGTACGGGTGCTTGGTGCTGTGTCTGTCTCACTACTCAGCCTCATTCAACTAAGCAGAGCAGGACAGTTAAGCAACATTTGTAAAGATATGTATATGGTTTTGCATTGTCCTTTCTGATCCTGTGGGAGCACAATTTGTGTGGACACCGACAGGGACTGACAGAGATACAGACACAGCAACTGAAATATGCAGGTCACTCCTGTGAACTGGAATACTATCTGGTGTCTCTCTCTCTGTTTCCACATCCCATTGACAGTGCACTGTCACACTGTTTGCTTGGTCCCAGGAGGTCCTCTGGACAGGTGGGTGGGAAGGAACTGAGCTAGGGAACCAGTAGTGCTCTTAACAGGGTGCATGGAAGTCCAAGGCCCGGTTGCCTGGGACAGTGGCATATACTGGTCTCAGTGAGCACGGTCTCCAGTGAACGATTGCCTGTGAGCGGCTCACTGTCAGCGGCATACATTTTCATTAATGAGCAGGGACTGCAGCAGGGGAGTTGCAAACTGTCATCCGCTATTCATGGCAAACTGTCGTTTGCTATTTGTGACAACACAGTACACAATGTTGGCTTGTTCAGCACATTCCCGATGGTTTAATAATTTTTTCGGTGCACTCACAAGGGCAACCATGGATTAATAAGGGGATTTAATCCATGGTTGCTTGGTGGTTACATGTTGCTCTTCCTCCAATCGATTTTACTTATTGTGCTGTGTTCACCTCTGCTTGTACTGTGCCATGTTACAATTCACATGAAAGAACACTACACGGGATCATTTGTCCACAAGAGAACCCAGTAATGATTCTGCTGAATATTTTTAAGACTAGACAGACACCTTCCCCAACCTTCAGACACCACGCAGGAGCAGCAGAATTGGAGCTAAGAACAAGTACACCAGGATGGAAGGGGGGGGGGGGCAGAACACAAAAGGTCAAGTTGTAGCATCATAAAGACTGAATAAGAATGTGCAAACATCATGAAAATCATACACGGCGGTGAGAAAATAAATATGATTAATCTTTCCTCTTTTGAAATAACAGCCTCCCAACAAAATATTCTTAATAATGGCCTTAGTTTCATGCTGACCTGTGGGTAACATGTTATTGCATATACTTTGTCTGCTCATGACTGTTCCTTTAAGCAGGTACTTTAAAATGGTGGTGGAGTACATGGAGATGATTCACCCCTGGCGAAGGCCGTAGTATTTGGCTGAAGCACTGGGGATCCTGTCTGCCTCCAGGTTTGGAATGTGCTAATTCTGTTTGAATAAAAAGTTATTTCAGCTACAAGTGTCTGAGCATCAATAGTGTCCTGGAGTGCTAGAATCTTTTTGTATGGCGAGTAATAGAGGGTCAGCAGTCCTTTTCTATAGCATCCTCAGTCTGTCTGTGATGCACTGGACTTTTTGTGTCCTTCAATTGTTTCCTATTTCTTAGTTGCTACCAGACTCTCCACTGGTGTAATTACTGAAGGGGACACATCATTTGGAACTTTTACATTTCTCAGCACTGAAGTTGTTTTCGGACTATACTTGTGAGCCGGTTCATTAAATAAGCAAAATTCAGAAGCACGATCCTTTAGTCCTCCACAATTCTTTTTAATTTAACCACACCTGTGGAGCATTTGGAACAATTGGGGTACAAGTCAACGTGTGAGGTCCAAGGAAAATTCCACAGCAGAAACAGAGAATTCCACGGAGGACTTTGCCTAGAGGACAGAGTTGATACATTTAAACACTGAGAATGTTTAAGACGGTCATTGTGCACTAAGGACCATAACAGTTCAAACACTGGTGAGTTTAAAGATATTTTTTGTTCAACTTCAAAAAGCGAGAATTACTGAGCTTAATAAGTACTATAACACAATCTCACTAGAGCATTATTTGGTAAAGAGGTAGTCTCCAAGTGGTCTCTGCTTGGAGAAATAACGCTCTTGTGTGGTTTTTTTTTACCCTAGTTTGAAGTCAGACTGGGAAAAAGATTGTACTAACTGTAGCAATGAGTTCATAATTAGGTTAATTAAAAAAGATGAATGAGACCTAGCAGAGGTAGAACCTTATATTACAGAAATGCAAGTACTTTTGAGATCATATAAAGAACAACCAGATTTCCCAGAGTTTCAGACAGCTGAATAAAAATACATTAATAATATAAAATTGAAAAGGATGTAATCAAGAGGAAACAATCCAAACTGTCAAGGGACTCAAAAGATTTTGAATCTGTACAGGTATTTAAGTGGGACAGACCGGAAAGCTCACCACCGAGGGGTCAGTCTAGGAGCAGATCTAGACCAAGACAGTGCAAAAGAAACCCAAGATTGAGACTGGGATCAAAAACTTTGATGAGCACTTGTCATAGCAAAAAAAAATCTATAACCATCGATCCTGAACCTGAAATTACTGATGACAACTCATCATCAACCTCTAGTGGGGATCGTTTTTAGGGAGAACATACCCCAAATGGGGAGCTACAAACATGCACATGACCACTAATCATTCACAGAAAATACAACAATAACAAAAATGTCAACAAAAAGACCAAAACCAACAACCAGAAAAGGATATAGAGGACGAGGGAGAACCAAGACCCAAAAAGGCAACAACATTTGAATCAAACAAAAATACGGTAATCAACTTGACCAATCACATACTTACGGCAGAACAATTGAAATTACTTGAGCATGGTTTTTCCTTTTCACCCTCTGCCAACATTGACTTATTTGAGATACAGATGGGTGTCTTTAGAGTAATCAGAAAACTTAAATTGAAGTATTACTTTAAAACTACAACAAACATGGGAGCCATGCACCTTGATTCAGAACTCTTACATTGACAGCAGGAACTGGGAAATGGTGAACATGTATGATGCATCACCTGGAATACAAACTGATGAGGATGAACTAATTAAGCATGAACTTTGTTTGTTAGATTGTCCTGACTTAGAAGAACTTTTAGACCAATATGTGGGGATTGTTTGCCATGATGAAACGGATGTTACAACTGTAACCAACAGAGTGGGTAACTAAGTCTAAATCTGTTTTTACCCCTGAAATTAAAAATGCCTCACTTTCAACATTTGAAAAACGGGTATTAAAAGAAATAGAGGAGTTCATTTATTTATTTAGATTTTGGTGACCAGGTAAGCCCACTGAGACCAGAGATCCCTTTTTCAGGGGCAACCCGGAGTTAAGTAAAAACACTTTTTATAATAGGCAAAATAATCTGACTATCTCTGAGAAATCTACTATACAAGTACTATTTATGTTGGGAAAACGCAGTGTTTAAGTCGTTCGATAAAGGGGGCAATATTGTTTTATTGGAGGAGGACTTTTATGTGACTAAGATTATGGAACTATTCAGTCACGTACATAGTTATGAAAGATTAAAAGAAAACCCTACAGCTAAATTCTCCCTTGAACTACACACATTTCTTGATGAGGTGTATGCTGCTGGGTGGATTTCTGGGGATGAAGCAGAATGTTTAAAACCTAATTTCCCTGTCATCCCCACAATTTACAGCCACCCCAAAATTCATACAGATTCTAAAAATCCACCATTTAGATCCACAGTTTCGCGCATCAACTCACTGACACATGACATGGGGGAAGTTCATTGATCACTTTCTGAAACAGTTTGTGGTTGGTTTACCATTTCACATTAGAGATACGATGCAATTACTGGAAGAATTTGGGGCATTAATTATATGTCGATCACAATCGACATAGTAAGCTTATACACGTCTATTCCACATAGTGAGAGCTTGGGTGTGATGACACTTCTTGCACAAACCTACAACTTGGCCAAATTTACCCCAAAAATTTTTGTAACAGGCAATGAAGTTTGTTTTAGAACACAGTTATTTTGTGTTTAACAGGTCTTTCTTTAGACTGAGATGTGGCACTGCGACGGATGCCTCAATGGCCTCATTGAATGCCAAATTATTTATGGGCCAATGGGAGGGGTGTTGTATTTATGACACTAACAATAATCCATTTGTCAATAAAGTGGTACAATGGTATCACTTTATTGAAATTTATGGAGTACATCAGCAATAGGCCATAAGCATCAACTTATGGAATCATTCTCTAAAACAGAACTTAGGAAAAATGCATTTATACCAAGGGCCATTAGACTATGGAATCAGCTCCCCGGGGATCTAGTAAATACAGCAAACCTGATATAAATAAATAAATGACCCAGGGAATTATGGACCAGTCAGTTTGACCTCCATTGTGGGCAAACTCATGGAGACCATACCAAAGGAAAGGTTGGTGGAATATCTAGAGCATCATGATCTCCAGGATGTGAGGCAGCATGGGTTCATGGGGGGGGGAGGGGGAGAGTGTGTCAAATGAATCTGACTGACTTCTTTGACTATGTCACTAAGACAGTAGACAGGGGCCAAGTGGTAGACATCCTTTATCTTGATTTCAGCAAGGACTTTGACTCTATGCCACTCAAAAGGTTGATGAGGAAGTTGGTGGATCTTGGGGTTGAGGAAAAGATGGCCAGAAGGGTGGAAAACTGGTTGAGGGACAGAACCCAAAGGGTGGTTGTGGGGGGGAGAGTTATCTGGTACCATAGAAGTAACTAGTGGGGTCCCACAGGCCTCAGTGCTGGGGCTGGTGTTGGTCAATGTCTTTATCAATGATATTGGGGATGGCATTAAGGGCAAAATGTGCCTATTCGTGGATGACACCAAGCTCTGTGGGAGAGTGGACACAGCTGAAGGGATACAGAACCTACAGAAAGATCTGGAAAAGCTGGGGAGGTCATCCAGGATCTGGTAGCTTGACTTCAATGCCAAGAAATGCAAAGTTATGCATATTGGAGCCAAGAATCCCAGGACAGAGTACTACCTGGGTGGAGCGTGAGTATCTGCATCAGAGGAGGAGAATGACCTCAGAGTGATGATCATTAGTGATCTGAAGCACTCCACGCAGTGCAAGTAAACAGCAGCAAAGGCAAACAAGATGCTGGGATGCATATCTAGGGAGATCAGCACTAGGAGAGAGGAGGTTATACTGTCCTTGTACAGGTCACTGGTAAGGCCACATCTAGAGTATGGAGTTCAGTACTGGTGCCCACACCTCAGAAAGGACATTAACCTGCTGTAGACAGTCCAGAGGAGGGCTACAAAGATGATAGTGAGTCAGCAGGGTAAGGCATGAGGAGAGGCTGAGGGTGCTGAACATGTACTCCTTGGAACACAGGAGAGAGACAGCGAGAGAGAGAGAGAGATGAGACATGATTGGGGCCTTCAAGTACTTGAAAGGGATAAATAAGGTTGATAAGGAGAGCCTCTTTAAACTGAGTGGCAACCATAACACTAGGGGGCATAGTCTTAAGCTGGAGGGTGGGAGGTTTAAGAGGGAGGTCAGGAAGCACTCCTTAACAGAGAGGGTGGTAGACACTTGGAATGCACTGCTGGAAGAGGTCATCTCATTTAAGACAGTGGGCAGCTTTAAGCGAGGCTGGGATAAGCATAGGGGGAAAGTAAGGATCATGGGGAGGGAGGATGGGAGTAGTGGGGAGGGAGGGCAGGGACATTAGCTCAAGCTGTGGACCCTGCAATACAAGCAGATTTGATAGACCAAATGTCCTTCTTCTGCTGGCTCCTTCATATGTTTGTATGTTCATATGACAACATTCAAACAAAGGCTGGATGCTTTTATCCAGGAGGATAATTTAAGTAACTTCTACTGAGTAGTGGGGAACAACCACATGGGCCCAAGCCTTCTGCTTCCCTATGACTGAAGTATATAATACAAATTGTTGTCTCAGATTCACACACCAGATGGGAAGAGAATCTATTACATTTCTAGATATACAATTAAAATCACAAATAGGATCTGTAGTAGAAAGTGTGGGATATAGAAAAGCAACTGCTGCAAACTTTATTCTACATGCAAGGAGTGCACAACCCACAGAACTAAAGGATTCCATCCCGTTTAGCCAGCACATGAAGCTGAACAGAAACAGCACACAAGAATCTGATTTTTTTCGTGTAGGCTGAAGAAATGTCAGAAGGGTTCAGAAATCTGGGATATAGCAGTGAAGTACAGGAGAATGCTTTTGAGAAAGCAAGGAATTTGGACCATAGTGCACTCCTGTCTCCAAAAGTAGGAAACAGGGATGATCACAATATGATTACATGCTCAACAAAGTATAATAACTTTGCAGGAAAAATCAGTATTGTAATAAAAAACATTGGAATATATTACAAACAGACCAGATTTTGAAAGATGAAGTCGGCAGCATACCAAGAGTGACTTTAAAAAAATACACCAAATTCAGGTGACTTATTAACAAAAAGTTACTTTAAACTTTCAAGACCTCTAACACTGCGTTCTTGGTTACCCCACAAACCAGGTTTCCACAAATATGGAATCTGCAATGTCTGCAAATATGCCAAAGAAGGGGATACTTACATACATCCACACAAGAATAGGAGGGTGGGTATTAAAAGCTCCATATCATGTGTAACTACATTCGTGGTTTACATAGCATGGTGTTACAGACAATCTTTGGGAAGATTGTCCTGAAATCTTGGTATGAGATACGGTCAAAGTGGTATTGAAAGGAGAAATAATTAGCTACACAGCATGGAAGAAGCGCAGTGATCATGTGTCTTGGACACGTCTCCTCACTATACTGTGTAAGTTAGAGCAGGAACATAAACAAAACCCACATAATGCTGTAATCCACAAAACTCTTATCACAGTTAGATAGGAAATTCAAGAATTTGAAGACAAGAAGGCAGAGGGTTACCTCTGTTTTGCCAACCAAAGGTACCATGAGGTGGGTGAGAAAGCTGCTCATTTGCTTCCCAATAGGTTAAAAGGGAAACGTCCATGTGCCAGCGTGCCCCACCTGCGTGTGAAGTGGGGCCCAATTAGCAAATTTAAAAACAGAAGCAAATGTGACACTTACAGTTTATTATTTTATTTTAATTCATATCTGGTTGATCCTGCACCCTCCCCACCGGCATTTTAGGTCTGAACACCCTCCCCATCGCACTCACAAGCAACCGCAGGTGTCCCCGTAATGACGTGCCAGGCGGGGAGCAGCCAGGGGTGTCTCCATAGGCTTGTCATAGCCTAAGCTTGGCGAGCAGCTCTGGTTTGGAGCCCATGTTCCTGATGTTTAATTGAGTTACATGATTCTATAAATGTTCATTTTCTTGTTATACATTAAGTAGTTAACAGGGTTGACATCATCAACATCAAGTTCAGGTCCAAGCAGGATAAGCCGAGTTAAACTGAGTCCTTCAAGTACCTTGGTGTCACTTTGGATCCCACACTTGACCTGTCTCAACATGTCAATATGGTGTGCCATGCCGTCAATGCTAAAATTGGCGGAGCTTATCGCGTGTGCCACTCCCTCACTCCTTTCGCTAGACTTTCTGTTGCGAGAGGTATTCTCTTACCCCAGCTCCAATATGCTCTGCCCCTCCTCTTTGCTGCAAACTCTGCTACACTCCACAAATGGGACACTGTCTACAACATCTGTAGATTCGCCTTAACTGCCCCACGTCTTATCCATCATTGTCTCCTTTACGCTGGCTTAAATTGGCTGTCACCTAAGGATATTCGAGCCTACTCCCTGGGCTGCTTTATTGACTTCCTGTCTAGACCTCCCTGCCCTGTCTATCTTGCCAACCTCCTGACTCCTGCCTCACACACCCGTACCCTCAGGTCTTCCTCTGTCCCCATGCTCTCCACTAGATTTTGCATGACAAAAAATGGGTGAACAGGCATTTGCCCATTTTGCTTCCAAATTCTGGAACTCACTCCCCCTTATGGTGAAAACTTCAGCCTCCCATTGAGAATTCAAAAAACTCGCTGTTCACCCACCTCCTAGCCTCTGGCCAATGCAAATGCTCTTAATTTGCTTTGTCCCACTGCAGGCTGTCGGGTCTGACCCTGAGTACTACACTAATGTTCTCCCATGCAATAAGTTTGTCTAGGTGGCTATGAACCTTGATGTCTTTACTGTTCTCAGCTGTCTTATGGTTACCCTAATTGCTTTATTTTACATCCTTATTATGATCTATGCCTAAAATGTACCCTTATGTAACTATTACTGTGCTACCCAATGTATATCTTGTTTTGCTCCTGTACACCTATATTATGTCTGTGCATTTCTGCATATTGTAACCAATGTCCTGTGCTCTCCTGGGTCGTGCCTGAAAATAGGCAGGTCTGTTGCCTAGCGCACTTACCCGGTTACCAAAAGCTAATAAATAAATAAATAAATAAATAAACCACACCAATGCTTGCATATATTTCACAGCTCTTCTGTTACAGAAGGGACAACTCCAACAATCTGTGGAGTTTTGTTATTGGACCTTTACCTGAAGAAGAGAATCTAGACAAGGACTTCTGTGAGTTTAGTTTTACTTATATTGAGACTTTTTAAACTCTTGTAATGTGACAATCCTTTTATATTGTGCACATCAAATTTGTACTGCTGAACTGTCAGATTTTCCTGTACAATGGTGTTTGCCTTGTCTGCTTACTTCAATAAATTTACTAGTTCAAAAAATACATAGCATGGTGTACCTGCCTAAAACATTATGTAGGTAGGACAATTCAACCCCTTAAAACACACATATACAGGGACATGTAAGGGAAGTTATTAATAACAGTGAAAGAGGTGCACTGGGTATACATTTCAGCCAGTACCATAATTTGGACCCTTCTTGTAGAATCATAAAAACAGAGAAATTGTCGGCAGATAAGGACTGCCAGGCCCATCCAGTCTGCCCATAAGCCCTACACTTGTATGTTGCCTCTGATCCTACCTGGTCATTGGCTTTACACCTCCCCTATGCACCACTAAAGTTCCCTTATGCCTGTCCCAGGCATGTTTAAATCCCTCCACTGTTTTATTTTTGTTTAAAATTTGGTAACCGGGAGAGGCACACTGAGCTGAGGCTCATTTCCAGGTGCCACCTGGGGACAGGGTACCATAGGAAATGAAAAGTGTAACAAGCAATGAATAGGCTGAGGTTACAAGACCAAATGCAAAGTTGAACCACTTATATACAGTAATAAAATAATCACAATATAGATACATGTAACTAAAAGACAATGGATCCTATGCATGAAGGTGCGGAGTACCTCCGCGCCGCATACATGAGGCACGGAAACACTCTGCACCCATTGTGCCCCCCCATGCAGGATTAAATAAGGGCAGCACACAGCCTCAATGCACCCAACCCCGAAGTCTGCAGACCACACCATGCAGGGTGGGCAAGGGGCATGGCAGCACTATGCGCCATGCACAACGGTGTATAGTGCTGGCTGCGGGTGTGTGGAGGAGGGCGCAGGGTATGCCTGGAAAAACCCTGCTGTAAGCCTCTTATGTGCCCCATGCACAAATCCTGTTCCCACCCGGACGGGGCGGATAGCCACAGTACTGCTGTGACCACTGCGACCGGACCCCTATGGCTGCCTGGCGCCACCCGCCCCAGCACACATTGGTGTGCGGCCCCAACCAGGCACCCCCTTACCCAACACACACAGCACAGGGGCACTGTCCCAAGGATGCTGCCCCCCAAATGGCACCGCTGGCCCACACCCGTCACCAGTCCCACTAGGCATATGGCGGGGTACAGTGCCCCCCCCCGGCATCACCAACAGACCCCTACCTTGTCCCTTTATCCATCTCTAGTGCCACACTGCAGGAGGGATGGGTGATTTGCCCTTCTCTCACCTCCAGAGCCACCAGCCAATGCACCACGTAGGTGATCCACTCAATGACCTGGTCCAGGCATCCGACTGGATGCCCTGTTGGGTTTGTGACTCCTCCCCCAGCTGCCCACAGAGTGCTGCATACTGGGGGGGCATACCCATGGACAGGTCATGGCCGTTGATGATTACTGTGACACGCAGCTGTCTGCAGGTGCGGAACTACATGGGCGGGATATGTGCCTCTGGTGCATAATTCCCACCCGATCGTGCACAGGTACCAATATTTGGCTAAGGACAGACAAGTAACAGGCTAATAACATTTGGAAGTGTTTATAGATGTAATGGGTACAGAGCTCACCACCAGAGCATTGGTATGGAGGGAGGAGACACTGGCTCCTAAGGGGGGGGAGGCCACTTGGGTTGCGGGGTGGGGCCTGAAAGCACTGTAAGAACTGTGGGAAGGGGAGAAGGCTGATGAGTCTTTTGATAGAGGAGAAAGAGGAGGACAGACAAAGATGAGAGGCAAGTTTGTTCCAAAGAAGTGGGAGATGGTAGTAGGAGGATTGGCATGCGGCAGAATGGGGGTAAGGGACAGAGAAGGTGCATGGGTCTCTGTGGTGAAGGGAGTAAGTAGAAATGGTTGCTTGAGAAAGATGGGAGGAGAGGTAGAGAGAGAGTGCCAAAGCAGTAGTTGGCAATGAGGGAGGCGCAGTGAACCATTCTCCTGTGCGATAAAGGTACTACAGAGGGTACCGACTCAATATAGCACTGCTGAAACAAAGCATGAACAATCACATTGTCTAAAGCACAGAATAAAGTACAGCGACAGGGTAAAATAGCAATAGAAAACTACCGCTACCCCTGTCACACACTGGGAACTGGAGGAAGGAGTGAAGATGCCAGAACTGCTGTGCCTGGTCTAGCTGCTCTCATGGCAGAGGGGCTAAAGCACCAGCACCCGGTGCAGTGGAGATCAGGGTTTGATTCTCCATCTCCTGAGATTTTTTTTTTTTAAACTAAGTTCCCCGCTCCTGATTTTTCCTTTTTCCCCATGGTTCACACCCCCTTTGGAATTGGTTACATTAGTTGGGGGGCTGTATGGGGCGAAGGCCCCACATCTGGAGGTGCAGGGGGCAGAGCCCCCTGCATAAACAGATTTTGGCATTGTTGCCAATGGTGTGCACTGTGGTGTTCCAGTCTGCATTTTCTCCCAACCTTATATTGCCGCATGCCATTTTGCATGCGGCATTGTTGTTTTGCACGGTTTTGGTCTCTTCACAATGACACCAGTAAAGATAGGGAGAGGGGAAGAAAGTGCATTACCTATTTGGGCAGATTGGTGCCTATGGTGTAGATAGAAGAGGAACCAGTTAACTGCTGGTTCAGCCAGGCCAGCAGATTTAGGTTTATGGAGCAGAAGGGGGTGGGAGATTGAGTCAAATGCCTTTACCAGGTCTATGAAAATGGTGGCTGGTTTTTGGCCCTGATCCATTGCAGAGAACATGGAATCCATGACCTGTAACAGGGAAGAGATGATTGAGTGCTGTTTCCCCTTGGTCCACCACTCTGGTTACCCAGTCAAAGAAATCTATGAGATCAGTTGGACAGGACCTTCCTGTTGTAAACCCATGCTGTCTTGGATCCTGTGCTCCTATGGATTTCAGGTGTTGCACTATCCTTTCCTTAAAGAGTGCCTCCATAATCTTCCTCACTACTGAGGTAAGACTGACTGGTCTGTAGTTCTCTGCCTCCTCCCTGCTGCCACTCTTGTGCAGCAGGATCTCATGAGTCCTTCTCCAGTCTTCTGGGACCTCTCCTGTGCTCAGAGACTCACTAAACAGTTCTGATAATTGCTCTGCCAGTTCCACCCTTAGCTCCTTTAGTACCCTGGGATATATGCCATCAGGTCCCATTGCCTTGTCCACCCTGAGCTTTTCGAGCTCTTGTAGGACCCTTTCTTTTGTGAAGGGATTAGTGTATACCTCTCTCCTCCCTGCGTCCATGGTGCTGAGCTGTGGGCCCTGCCCTACCTTCTCTTCAGTAGATACTGAACAGAAGTATCTATTTAGGATACATGCTTTTACATGGTCCTCCTCCTCCTCCTCACACACACCCCCTTATCCTCTTTGATCATAGCAATACCCCCTCTGGACTTTCTACTTTCACTAATGTAGCTATAGAAAGTCTTTTCACCTTCTTTTACTGTTAGTGCTAGTGTTTCCTTGGTTTGGGTCTTTGCCTGCCTTACTGCCTTCCCTGCTTCCCTTAGGGAAGTTTGGTATGCCTCCCTATCTTCATCCTGCTGTGTTCCCTTATATTTCCTGAAGGCCAGCCTATTTGCTCTGACCTTTTCTGCTACTGTTTTTGAGAACCAAAGTGGTTTCCTTCTGCTTTTGCACTTCCTTTTCTTTCTAACACAGTGGGATGTTGCTTCAAGTATTGTATCCTTAATGCTTGCCCACTTTGCCTGTGCCCCCTCACCTGTATTTCTTTTTGCCAGGGTTAGCTTAACTCTGTTGGCCATCTTATCAAAGTCAGCTCCTCTCAAGTCCCATATTTTTGCCTTGAATTGGGATGATTTAGTTCTAGTGGCCAAATTGAACGATACCATGTGATGGTCACTGGCCCCCAGGTGACCTTCTACCTGAAGATCTGTGATCCTTTCCCCGTTAGTCAGTACTAGATCTAGGATAGCACTGTCTCTTCTGGGTTGTTGTACTAGTTGTTTGAGGCCCTCCCTCTGCAGGGAATTCACCATGTGTCTAGTTCTGGCAGATGTTCCTGCTGTTATTGGCCAATCTATATCTGGCATGTTGAAGTCTCCCATTATCAAAACCTCCCCTTTAGCTGTCATGTTTTGTATATTTTCTAACAGTAATGTGTCTATGTCCTCCCCTGGTCCGGAGGCCTGTAGACAACCCCAGTTCGTATGGCTGTCTTATTTCCTGTTTCCAGGGTGACCCACAGTTCTTCTGACTCCTTATGTGTATTCTGAATTTCTGTAGCTTTGATATTTTCATTGACATACAGGGCCACTCCACCCTCCCCTTTTTGCACCTCTATCTCTTCTGAACAGTACATAGCCAGGTACTGAGGTCTCCCAAGTGTGGTTTCTGGTAAATCACGTCTCACTAATTGCTACTATGTCCAGTTTAGCCTCTGTCATTGTTGCCTGCAGGTCTGGGATCTTGTTTCCCAGACTGCGAGCATTTGTGTACATGATTTTCCATTGGCCAGTTTTCAGTCTGTTAGTTGTTGGGCAAGGGCTGGCATTTCCCCTGCACGTCATATGGGGAGCCGGACTTTTTTCCTTACCTGGTGATGCAAATGAACTACAAACATGCTGAACTCCTGTTTGACCACTAGCTGGGGGGGGGGTGTTCTTCCCATTCGATGTATTCGGTGCTGCACCTTTCTCCCCATTTGCTAGTTTAAATATTCTTCAAAGACATCAAACGTCTACTCCAATGTACTGACTCCCTCCTTAGTCAGATGCAGTCCATCAAATTTAAAGAACTTTTGCTCACCAAACTTACCAGTTCCCTACAAATTTGTGTCCCTTTTCCTGGCACCAGCCCTTAAGCCACATGTTTAGCTCCCCTATCTCCCTTTCTGTGACCTTCCGTCCATCTGCCCCTCTCTCCCAGACTGGCAGGATCTCAGAGAAGGAGATGCCAGATGAAATGGATGATAGTTTGTCACCCAGCCTGGTCAGGTGTTCCTTGGTCTCCACAACTGACCGGCTGGTGAGATCATTAGTCCATATGTGTACCAGGATGTCAAGTGTTTTCTCCTGCTTCTTGAACAATTTTAGCAATGCAGTCAGTGTCTCTCCATGCTGATGTACCTGGGAGACATCCGACCATTACCCCTGGCTGGAGATAGGTATCAACTCCCCGAATCATGGAGTCTCCTATGATCAGAATTTTTTTGGATTTCCTTTTTGCTTTTTTTGTTTTGGTTCCTGTTTTGGGTGAGTTTTGTTGTGCTACCTCCTGTGCTGCAGTGTCCTGCTCTGCAGTGTCCTCTGCCCCTTTGTTTGATTTCAGAGATAGAGACAGATACCTGTATGTAGTTTTTACATGCTTTGTGGAGGTAATAGGTTGGAGAGCACCGAGTGATGGAGCACCTCATTTGCCCCTCCTAAGCACCTGCCATCCTCCCAGACCAACTACCTTCTGCGGTCAAGGTGCTTCTGTTGGATGTTGGGGAAATGGCGGGTGGTTCTTATAACATATTTCCTCTTGAATATGCAATTTGAGGTGTGCAATCTCTGCCCTTGCTGTCTGGAGCTGAGCCCTTAGATCTCCAATGGTCCAGTATGTAGGACAGTGTACTAAATCCTGTAAAACTGCCCTTCTGAAAAATGTTCTGCAGTACCTGCAATTAATGATATCCATTCCAGATAAGTTGCTGAGTTTATAACCTGGTCAGAGTAATTAGAAGGAACAAAATGAAAGCAAATGTTTGATTTTGTATTTTGTTTGTTTCTGCATAAGTTGTTATGACAAGTTAAATTATTAGTGCCCCTGTAAATGAGGTCACTGTGTGGATACCCCTCTGATCCACCCCTTCCTGCTTTGCCACAGGACATGTCACGACTGTGCTACCCTATAAAAGGAGTGTAGTGTGGGGTGGTTGGGGATGGGGGTGGGTGGCTGGGCCCTTCCTCTGCTGAAAAAGAAGAACCATGGACAAAAGAAACAAGGAGGTAAGAGCAGAAACAATCAGCCAGCAACAAATGCAGTAGCCCTGAAAGATTATCTTAATGACAGATAAAACTGTAAAACCTGTAAAAGCACCACCTGTAATAATTTCATAGAAAATATACCCTATAAGAAACATTTTGCTACAGAGAAAAAATAAAGCAGTAACAAAAGATACACCTTGCAAAAGTAATCTGTTAACACTCACCTGTAGGCACACCCTGTAATAATGCAGCTGAAGGTATACCCAGCAACACACAATTTGAATCAGAGAAAAATAAAGCAATAAAATGTTAGCAACAAACAGTAACAATCCCTGCAATTACAAAATAAGAACAACAACACACAGTAAATCTGCCTAGCCAAAAGAAGCCTTAATGCTTTCCCTTGCTCTGGTAAGGTTCTTTGCTCTGTCCTTTCAAGCAACCTAGAAGAAAAGAGCTCAGGTGAAGCTAGGTGCCTTGGCCAGCAAACCTAGTCTTCCACCTCCAAGATATCAACCAACCTGACCTTTTAACCCTTCCTTCTGTTGGAAATTATTGACAGTTTGTCAGCTCCACCCCCGATACACACCTAATCACCTAATCCACTGGAAAAGCTGTGGGAGGAAAGCAGTTAGCTCCTTCAATGTGAGAAGGAGACCAAAACACCTCTGAGACAAAAAACATTTCAGCAAAAAAATAAAATAGTGGCAGACAGTAATTTTGCTTAGTCTAATGATAAAAAGTCACAAAAATGTAAGCACCACCTGTAAGAATTTCACAGAAGATATACCCTGTAAGAAACACTTTGCTACAGAGAAAAATTAAGCAGTAATAGAAGATATACATTGCAAAAGACAAGTTGAATCAGAAAATTACAGCTGTAATCTGTTAGCACACACCTGTAGGCACACCCTGTAATAATGGAGCAGAAGTTACACCTAGCAGCACACAATTTGAATCAGAGAAACATAAAGCAATAACATGTTAGCAATAAACAGTAACAATCCCTGTGAGTACAAAATAAAAATAATAACACAGTAAATCTGCCTACCCAAAAGAAGCCTTAATCCTTTTTCTTGCTTTGGTAAGGTTCTTTTCTCTGTCCTTTCAAGCAACCTAGAAGAAAAGAGCTCAGGTGAAGCTAGGTGCCTTGGCCAGCAAACTTAGTCTTCCACCTCACCTTGCGGTGTGGTTTCACCAGTAACCTATAAAGGGGTATCACTATATCCCTCCTACTGCCGGTGGTGCCCCTGCCTATACAGCCCAGCATCCTATTTGCCTTCCCCACTGCCTTGTCACACTGTTTAGCTACCTTCAGGTCAACAGAAATAATTACCCCCAGGTCCCTTTCCTGCGTTGTGACTGCTAATCCCACTCCTCCCAGTTGGTATGTTGCCCCTGGGTTTCTGTGCCCCAACTGCATGATTTTGCACTTTTTTGCATTGAAACCCAGCTGCCAGACCCATGACCATTCTTGCAGCTTATATAGATCACCACTCATTCATTCTACCCCCCCCAGGGTGTCTACTCTGTTACAAAGCTTTGTGTCATCTGCAAATAGGCATACTTTCCCTACCAATCCCTTTGTGATGTTGCTAATAAATAAAGAGGACCGGGCCTAGTACTGGCCCTTGTGGCACCCCAGTGGTCACCTCACCTACTTCAGAGAGGCTGCCATTTACCACCACCCTCTGACTCCTATTTCCTAGCCAACTCTCTACCCATTTAACTACTTTAGTCCCTACTCCTAGGCTCTCCAGCTGGTTTACCAGTCTCCTGTGTGGAACAGTGTCAAAGGCCTTGCTGAAATCCAGGAAGGCCACATCCACAGCTCCTCATTGATCCACTTCCCTGGTTACCCAGTCAAGGAACTTGATTAGGCTAGTCTGGCAAGACCTTCCACCTGTGAAACCATTCTGCTTTGGATCCTGTGGACCACTGGCAATAAGGTATTCCCCAATCCTTTCCTTCAGTAGTGATTCCATTGTCTTGCCCACCACTAATGTCAGGCTGACAGAGCTGTCATTTCCTTCCACCTCCCTATATCCACTCTTGTGGAGTGGGACTACATCTACCTTCCTGCAGTCCCCTGGCACCTTCCCTGTTTCCAATGACAAGTTGAACAGGGCTGCTATGGGTGCAGCCAGTTCATTCCTGGGTTCCCTCATTGTCCTGTGGTGTATCCCATCTGGTCCCATTGCCTTGTCCACTTTTAATTGTGCTAGTTCCTTAAGGGCTCTATCCTCTGTAAAGGGACTAGTGTCTACCTTCCATCCCTTAAAGCCCTTGTTCTTAACCAGTGGCCTGTTTCCCACTCCCTCTTCCTTAAACACGGAATGGAAGTGTTTGTTTAGTATTTCTGCTTTTTGGTGGTCCTGTGCCACGCATATCCTTCTTTCTCCTTTCAGCCTTACTATCCCCCTCCTTGGTCTTTCTCTTTTCACTCATGTATCTAAAAAATGTTTTATCCCTCTTTCATTTAGGCTATGGTATATGGTCATAATAAGTAATCACATGTAAGTCATAGAACATGTATGTATTTTCCCTGACTACACTGCAATAAAATCAAGTTACAAAAAAAAAAGTGTAAGTCTCTGCCAGGATTCTGTAGGCCAATGCCGCAGCAAAACTTCTACATTAAACAACATTAAAGCGGCACTTCGCTGTTAACCACTGTAATGTACCCATGGGACCCCGGCACTGCTTTATCCGGGCTTTGCACCCCTCTCTGAATCAGCTCTGACTCAGAGTTGATAATAAATTACAAGGAGTGCAGGGGTGGAGCTCTCCACACGGGGGGTTTGGGGGGGCAAAGCCCCCCCCTGAAAACAAGACACTTTTCTATGGATAGCTTTATGTGGACTGCAATTGGGGTTGACATAAATCCATTGCTGTAGCATTGGTCAACAACTTTGTTATCGAATCAGCATCATAGATACCCAGGATTGGAACCGCTGGTACTTTGCCAGCTAAGCAAGCACACATTTAGTGTGCCACTCAGCTACAGGTAAGTGAGCTGCAGTTCCTATGGTGGACAGGTTATGTCACAATCTACAAAACAGGTGACTCAAATTGTATTCAAACATAGACAAGCCTCAGCCAGAACTAATTTAATTGACTGTAACTAGTTCAATTATCTGAAAGTCAGTTATTTAGCTTTTCTGAAACCCTTCACTACATCAGCAATGATGTCTAACAGTTTCTCTCATACAACAGTAATTGTAGAGAAAAAGAAAAAAAATGTGCAATACAGGGGATCATACCCAGGCTTGTGTATGTCTGAAACCCCACACCAAGACCTTAAAGCCCTATCACTGACATCATCAATGACTTCATGCAGCCAAATCACTCACAATGAATGCAACCTTAAACTTAACTAAATACACAAAAGAGTGCACATGACCACAGAAGGTGCTTACAGCTGTGCTGCTGGCACCTAAAAGTAGATACAATTTCAATAAAGTGGCACAAAAAATGAGTTAAACAATTAGTTCTGTAAGAATGCAATACTGGTTAGGAACTAAACATGCTGTGGACTTACTCTTTTCAGAGGGAGATCACGTCAGCACTGGTTGTTGATTTACTAATGTTTGGCGTTGTTCACATATTTAAGCTTGGCCACCCATAGTCTTGTAGGGGGCAACATATCCTGGATAATTCAGTTGGATTTATAATATTGATATACCCCCAAATTCATATCCATGATTGCACAGACTGGTATTATACTGTTACATTGAAAGTATTGACTGTATGTTGGTGATCTCGTGCATGAAATGGCCATATGCTATTGATTTTACTCTCAAATGCAATAAAATATAAATTAAAAAAAAGAATACAATACTGGTAGTAAAACTGATGCTACATAGCACATATAAAGTGACAAAACAGTAGCCAGTATCTTAGGCTCTAATGGATCCAATGACCTGGCAGCATTTTTAACAACCATTTCACAGTGCAGTTACTTACCACTTGAAATTATCGGCTACCATGACTCCCAAATCCCTCTCATTTGTTAAGTTTCATAGTAGTGAACCCTTTAATCTCTGCTCAGCTTTGGGGTTTCTTCAGCTTAAATGAAGCATCACACATTTGCTGATATTAAATTTCAGCTTAGCATTACCTGACCATATACGCAAGTGTTAAATCATTTTGCATTTGTTGTAGGTCAGCTTCAGTTGAACTAGTACTGCCTAATGCTGACAAAGCCCTGTCCATGCATCAAGAACTCATAGGTATAGGCAGTTGGCAGAACTGGGCAAAGGTTTTCCTGGACTAATAGTGTAGATTTTGTCTACTAAAACGTAGGGCACCAAGTTTTTAGTGGCTGTGCTTTGTTTAAAAGTCCTTGTGTGCCTCAAATTTGAAATCCTTTTTGTTTAAAATTATAAGGAGCGCAGTGGGTATATATTTGAAATACGAGTTAGAAGTACAAAATAAGTAATGCCCTAGCTGGCAATTGGACCCACGGACGCTCAGAATACTGTTCTGCTGCCCTGTCTTCTGCACTACCAAGACAACTGAAAACTCGGGAATTCCAAAGGCATTCATCTTTCCCACTCTTCCCAAAGACAAAATGCTGCAGAACTAGGAGTTCAAGCTACAAATGGCAGTCACGGTTTAAACATGTCTCCCACCTGCATTTACTTATTTCACAAGTGTTAACAGGAAAAGCACACTGAGCTGGTTTACAGCTCATTTCCAGACATGGCGTAGGAGAGAAGTGGAACAGTGCAGGGCGATATCTAAGAAAGGGGCCAGAGCCACCCACTGGAGAAACATGGCTTACAAATTGCTAAAGCATTCTGAAAATGGTATGGCTGGCAGCAAAGCTAAAACATACTGCAGAGAAGGCAAAGGCCAAATGGCTACCATTTATGGAGTTCATTGGATAGAGGGAAGAGATGCCTGTTTTGGACCAACTAGCCTGTTTAGCCTGATGGGACAGATGGACATGGTGAATCAACCCCAAACTAGGATACTGGAGGAGGAGGAGGGGGTGGAAAGATTCTTTACCCTTATCTTGGGTTTAAAGAGAACTAATAGTATGCACTAGAATCTTGACTACTCCAGGGGAAAGGGGCAAACTACCCCTCAGTATGAATAATTTTAGATATGAACTGAGGTGGGGACCAGTGCTGTTCATGTATTTATGGTTCATTTAAAAGAATTGAATTGATTTTGCTATGTCTTCTGTATCTATTGTAACTAATTGGAAAGTTAAATAAAGTTTTACTGCCCCCCAAAATAATACATTCAATTAGTAATAGGCAAGGCCACTGGTTTTCGTTTTTAACCCGGAATTAATTCCGGAAAAATATGCGGAAAAATTCCGGAATTAAGGCTGCATGAACACCAGTAAAAAAAAAGATTTCATGGAATCTGGCATTTTATATCAGATCAGTAACTCTACAAAACTTGTATTTTTCTAATAATTGCATCCTGTACTTTAATGCTCAGTATATTAAGCATTTTTTTATTCTGATTATTTATACACATACTAAAAGAATGACAGCAGAATCCTGATAAAGTCCAGAAATTAGAGTGACAATCACCGGTTCAGTTCCAGAAAATGTCTTGAAAATGGAATTTCATCATTTTAATCACGGTAAATCAGTGGCCTTAGTAATAAGGTAACAAGAGAGCAATAGTACATGTCAATCATGCCACACACTCAGTACAATAGTGTGTATCAAGCATGTGCAAAGAAACAGGATAACAATGGACTAAACATACTACTACATAGGTGCACAGCAGGAATGCATATCAATAAAATATTATGTATTAAATATATAAATGCAAATACTACATATTAAATGTCCTATTGAAGGTAGACAGCAGTGGACTATGTTCTTTATTTAACTAAAAAACTTGACTCCCTCGTTTAATGAGGTAGTGCAATGCAAAATATTTTTTCAAAAAGTTTGTTTCAGCTACAGTTAACAAAAATATTAACATACCTGTCAGTTCGACCTTTCTAGGTACTGCCTATGCGTCTCACCCTGAGCTGTTGTTTTGTTTTCTCGATCCTGACTCTTGCCAGATTTACAAATGCTATTCCTAAGCCCAATGTGGCAGCCATCATTTTTTCTTCAGGAAAAAACCTAACTTAAAATATTTATAAATATACTCAAAATATGGTGGAATGAGAACATTTTACCACCAAATAAAATCGGAGGATGCCTGGAGGATTTTATAGGAAAAAAGGCAGAGTTAAATCTTTGCCCAGTTTTGTTGCACTGCTGATTTAACCCCTAATTAGCCACGGCAATTTTCAGAAAAAAATAATTCCACAACTTTTTCTGTGCTAAAACTGGACCCTGACATCACAGACATTGTGGTTCTGTGTTTTCTGGGTGGTGACTACAAGTTTGCTTAATGTTCCGTGACTGTTCAGCCACAGATTGACTCAAAACATTTATTGTAGCACCAAATTACTTATTACTAGTTTTAAGCCCAACAACTTTTATTCAATGGCATAAAAATACTATCTTATAAACTCTTTTTTTAATTATGTTGGTTTTATTACATTTACAAAAGTAATACACTCACCTCCAAGCCAGAGTAAGCCTCTTTCAATGACCTACAACATACACAACAGGAATCTGCTTAACATCAAGTCTTGTACAAATAATGACATCATTTCTATTGAGCAACTGTGTAAACAAACATTTGGGCCTTTTAACCTCAAAAGATAAGCAGTGCAAAATGTTAAAACACACACACACACACACAGTATCAGACTGGACATGGAAAGTGAAGAAGAACAAATTTAGTGGAGTGGTAGTCAAAAATAAACAGGATAGAACTCAGGATACATGGGCAAAGGATTCAAGTCCTACTCACTGTGAACTGTAAAACTGTAGTCTTCGTTTTACAAAAACTGAGTAGTTCAAGCAAATGAAAAAAAAAAAAGTTATCTCACTCAGTCTTCATTCAGAGGTCGTGGTGCTAGGACTTTCAAAGGGAACCCGGTATCAGGAACATTCTAACCTGTCAAACTATTGCACCTGCTGCATGAGATACATATCTGCACAAACCCAGATTCCCAAGGGAACTCGATTCGTGTCCTTTCCTGAGAATGTTTATTAAATTTCTTATTCAAAGCATACACATACTGGAGAAAAACTTAAAATTGGTACCAGACAGTTGTTAAACAGTCATACATGATTCTTCATGGCTCAGTTGCCTAAATCCACCATCTACGTGCACTGCTGTATTCATTTCAAATGCAGTCATTCAGTTCCGATGGAACATTTCTGCTGCTCCATTCACACACAGTCTGCAAACAGGGAAAACTCTGAGCACGCCCCACAGCGTGCTTACATGATCGCTCATCACTCAGTTTTCGCTGTCTGCAGACTGCATGTGAATGCAGCAGCAGCAGCAATGTGCCATTGGAACTGAATGACTGCATCAGAAATGAATACTGCAGTGCATGTAGATGGTGGATTTAGGCAATTGAGCCATGAAGAATCGTGTATAACTGTTTAAGAACAGTCTGGTACCAGTTTTAGTTTTTTTCTCCAATATGTGTATGCTTTGAATAAGAAATTTGATAAAGATTCTCAGGAACGGACTTGGATTGAGTCCCCTGGTGAATCTGGGTTTGTGCAGATATATAAGTATTTATATATTTATTTGAAAAGTTTCACCAGGAAAGGCATATGGAACTACAATAGCTCATTTCCAGATGCATCCTAGCGGATAGGGGAGAAGGGCATACAATTTGAATATGAGATCCAAGAAAAGCGCTAAGCCTGTACATACAACCTAATACATATAAAACTATGCCAAACATATTTGTGATATAGGTAGGCAGTAATTGCTATTCAGATATAGTTTATGTACATTATGTACATATATGCATTATACATATATATATATACACACACACATATATATGTGTGTGTATATATATATATATATATATATATATATATATATATACACACACATATGTATACCTACATACATATATATATATATATTTATACAATGGGAGTGAGACATATTCCAGTGAGATAAAACAAGTTATTTTCACTGCAATTAAATAAATCATGATGACATCAGCAGAGTTAAAATAAATGCCATTTATTACACCCCCGGAAACCTTTTGCAACAATGAGGCCCCCATTGTATAAATAGGATACATGATGTGCACTCGTGTGATATGGGAAATATGTTCAGTCCTGTACAGTGACCTCTGAAACCTCACTCGTGGCTTAGCCACTCGTGAATATTCAGAGGTCACTCTAGAGGAGTGAAAATATTTTAAATATCACACTCGTCTATCATGTATCCACTATATATATATATATATATATATATATATATATATATATATATATATATATGTGTGTGTATGTATATATATAGATATATATATATATATATATATTTTTATTTTTTATTTTAGTCTTTGGTAACCGGTAAGACCCACTGGGCATAAGTGCCTGTTTTCAGGGGCAACCTGGGAGCACTGGGCAGTTAAGTGACTTGCTTAGAGCCACACAGTATGCAAGTGGAGGTTGTGAGAATCAAACTGAGGTCTGGTCTGCTGGATGTACCAAGCTCGTTCACACCTCATTCCTCTAACCTCTAGCCTATACTGCCAGCCCACACAAGTATACATATATATATATATATATATATATATATATATATATATATATATATATCTATATTATAGAGGCACAACTGTGCCTCTATAGTTAAGTTGAGTAGCATGTTTAATGTTAAATCTCAAATTTTGCAGTTTAATAACTTTGCAACCATTCAATGGATTTGCATAAAATTTGGTAAGCGCTGTCCTGTGGGGTAGATCTCTTGATTTTGCCAGTTTCATTCCAGTTGGATGCTGGATTCTGAGATCCAGATAGTGAAAAAAGTAAAAATCCACTATATTTTGCAGATTTGTCCTCATCACCTTGCGGACAGACGGTGTGGAATTTATGTATGATTTTTGTAGGGTGGAAAGAACGTTGGTAGTAGAACAGACAGTGAAAATTTGGTGCAATAATATTAATCTGATGCAGAGTTATTAAGTTTTTAAACTCCCATTACATCCTAATGGGATGTTTATGAACATTCCAATCTTTAGGACAGATGTCTTTTTTTGTGACAAAGGATTTTGATCTCACAAAAAAGGATTTAGTCTCATGAGAGTGTTCCTTTTTCACAAGAACAAAAATCCTTTTTTGTGAGTAAAAATTCCTTTTTTGCAAGCCATTTTTTTTCCTTTTAAATTGAAAACCCACAAAAATGAAGTTAAGATGATACACCAAGACATGTATCTTGTTCATTGGGACTCCCTTACATGGATTCCGAAGTAGTTTTATGGCAAAGCAACCTTGGAGGATGTTTTTTACACATTTATATTCCTTTTTCATGACTCGCTAACTTCCTTTTTCATGAGCTATTCCTTTTTTGTGAGCCAATTCCTTTTCCGGAATTTAGTGAGTCATGAAAAAGGAATCCTTTTTCACCACCCTCCAGTCACTATACACACGTCTGGAAAAAAATTTTGCCAACATCAGGATGCCCATTCCTTGTGTCAGCTGTAGAAGCCCCTCCCCAGCCAGTGTGGCACACTGGGGAGCCCACTCCCAGTGTCCCAGATAGATGTCCCCACCACCCCCTGCCAGTGTGGGACACTGGGTAGCCCACTCCCAGTGTATCAAAATATTGTTAAATGTCCCTAAAAAAAAGAAAACAGTCCCCTGACACCTTTTTCTTTTTACATTCTGAAAAAAAAAGAAAACGGTCCCTCATAGTGTACCCCCTCCTCCATCCTGACCCTCCCAATGAGCAACCCATCATCCCACCCCCCTTGCCCCATACATACCACCGGAGGTCAAGGACTGTCATCTTCTCTATACTGTGACACATCTGCACTCTTCAAAGCTAAACTGCAAACTGAAGAATCAAGGTAAGTGCCGCATAATGGCTGTCAATGGCGTTTTGAACTTATGTTGCTGTCTCAGCCATTTTTAGGTACTTTTGAACCAAATTTTCAACATGGGCTTTTTGGGACCCCACCTCATGGACAGTTGTACTGTCATTTCATTACTCGGTCTACCAGCCTTTCGGGGCTTGCCAGGGCTCACCCCCCCGGCCCTGAATTGAGCCCCAGTAACTCATGCATCACTGCCACTGACTTACAAAGGGAAGAGGGGCTCAGTTTAAAGGTGGGGCCCTCATTGAGGCCACTAGCTCCCAAAGCTCATTAAGTGTAATTCCAGTACTACTTATATTACTTTAATAATGTCAGGGAGAAAACTCATCACCATTAATGTGTGAACATCTTACTGAAGCTCATTTCTTTTCATTACTACTCACATGTAAGATGTGCTTTGTAGCTGCATATATGTTCAAAAACATGTATAATAAGGTACACTTTTAAACTGCTTTATAAAACCAGTGAGTTCTGGAAGGACATAAATTGAACAAATCCTTAGTATTATAAAGCCAACTTGTCTCCTCTATATATGTTTTTATTATGCTGAATGTTTGTTGTTCTATTCTTTGAAAAAAAAAAAAGATTACCCATTTTACTCAGCCGCCAGCTGGCCACATATGCAGCCACAAACCATATATTTATATTTATAATACAGTGGTGTGTTAGTGCCACTATAGTTAGGGTTGAGAAGGGGTTTCCAGTGTATGTTAAACCTCAAACTTTGCACTTTAATAGCTTTGCAACCGTTCAATGGATTTGCACAACATTTTTCATGTGTGGTCTGGGGGGGGATCTCTTAATGTGCTAAGTTTCATTCCAGTCAGATTTGTAGACTTTGAGATCCATATGGCAAAAATGTGAAAAAATCTGGGGGGTTTTGCTGTTTTTTTTTTTTATATCACCTAGCATCCTGGCGGTTTGGAATTTTGGTCTGATGTTTCAGGGTAGAAAGAGCTTGGCCCACAGTAGTGCCATTCAGTGGTTTGGTGAAAAAATATGAATCCATTCTAGAGTTATTAAATTTTGAAATTTCGGTTTTGAGCATTCTCAGCACAGTCTTTTGGATAGCCAACACCGTGGATCCTGCTGTCTCCTGACCGCCCTCCTGGTTCCCTCCCTGGACTAAATTTGAAGGCTTGTACTGCATCCTGAGTGGTGCTCTCAGACCCCGGCGGCACCTCTGCCACCATCACCGTGGATCCTGCTGTCTTCTGACTGCCCTCCTGGTTCTCCCCCTGGACTAACTTTGAAGGTACGGCCACTGATTCCTCCAGAGCCGACTCGCTATTTGGCTGTTCTCCGATTGGAGCGCCTTTTTGCCTTGGCTTGCCTGATTGGCTCAGAGGGTAGAGCTGAGGTCCCGATTGGTGCGCCTGCAAGCCCATACTAAATACTATAGCTCTGCTCCTTTAGTCTGCTGTGTACTGTACTGTAGTCTCTGTATTTTCAACAACTCTACCAGGTTATGCTTTTGTAAACGTTCTTTTTTTCTTTCTTTCTAGTTCTGCTGATGTACTGAAATTACGTGGCTGTTAATTTAACTGTTGTTGACTATAATGTGCTAATATTGCTGCTAAAACTACTGCCCTCTGTGTACTGCTGCCTGCCTGCATACTTCTGCCTTTCTATTCCCACTGATTTCTCTCCTCTAACCATTCCCATCTCCTTCATTATTGTGCCCCTTTTCTCTAACCTGGGCCGAGTAACCAAGCAGCCTTCATTATCTCTCCTTATCCCCTCAGCTTGCCCTTTCACTTGACTCTCACCCATTCCACCTCCTCATGGCTCAAATTGCCATTGTGTGCCTTCCCCCCTGTCTCTGTGAGACCCCTCCTCCATCTCTTTTGTTTCATCTTGCTAGTCCTTTGTCTGTACCTTATCACCCCCACCCCCTGCCGACTGTCTGCCACCAGCTTCCTGCCCTTCTACTCCCCCCAGTCTGAAATTTCTCCTGTATTTACCCTGTGACCTCTTTTCCTCCTCAGGCTTGTACCATGCCCCAAGTGGCACTCTCAGAACCCGGCGGCACCGTTGCCGCCATCACCATAGATCCTGCTGTCTCCTGACCGCCCTCTTGGTTCCCTCCCTGGACTAACTTTGAAGGTACGGCCACTGATTCCTCCAGAGCTGACTCTCTATTTGGATGTTTTCCAATTGGAGTGCTTTTTTGCCTTGGCTTGCCCGATTGGTGCGCCTGCAAACCCACACTAAATACTACGGCTCTGCTCCTCTAGTCTGCTGTGTACTGTACTGTAGTATCTGTATTTTGCCCGGCCCCCCCCAGGCCACCTATTAAATACACTACTAGACCCGCCCACCTCGGCTCTAGCCTCTTAGCATTTGACTTCCTTCCTCCCCACCTATCACCTCTAAGTTCTGCCCAATCTACCTCGGCTTGCATTAACTCTATCAGCAGTTGCATTCTCCCTGCTCTCCCCTACCTGCTTGATTCTTCATGTCCTAATACTTTACTCTGAACTCTCCTGGATTTCATTCTAAGACCTTAGTTTTATTCCTTCAACAGCTCAGTTTTTTTTTTCCCTTCTTTTGTTCTATAGTATAATCCTTTCACTAAGCCCTGCATGGTACATACCAATTTGCATCCTGTGTACGCAGCACCCCTAGCTTTAGTGCACCCAGTGTAACCCACAAATCTCACCGCTAACATCTTCCTTCCAGCTATCTGTCCAATTAACCCCTTCAGCACCCACTATATCCAGTGTTTCCATGAATCCTCCTTTCAATTTCTTCTCACCCCCCCCGCCTGGTTCCAGTCACTCAGATAACCAAGCATTCCATTTCCTATTGCGTGCCTACTTCGAAACTTCTTGTTGGTTCTGTTAGTCCTTTTGTCTAATAGCCTAACCCCGTCCTTACTGTCTAAATGTGTAAGCCCGTCCTCTGGACAACTTACTAGCCTACTAGCCCATCATAGCCACCTGGATTCACAAGTGGTAGTACTCCCTGCAAGGCTTTACCATGAAAGGGTTCCTTTGACTCCTCTCACTGTTACTTCTAACTGCAGTGCTAGTCGGTCCTCTACAGCTGTACCTGCCGCCATCATGCGCTGTCTCCAACTCACCATTGTGTCACATTGTGCATAGTAGCCTATCCCTTGATTGCATATGTAACACAGAGTATGTCCTGCTGCAGCCCTACCCCTGGTTTAGCCCATTTGGAAGTACATGTACTGAACTTCCCCTACAGGATACTCCTCCGGCTGCACCTAACCCTGACAACCCTCTACATGTGGCTGCCAGAGTGTTAGTCTTCGCAGGGTTAGGCTAGAATAGCTATAAAGGAAAAGCCACATTTGTCAGACCTAACAATTCTTATAGACATAAACCAGTTAGGAATCTCAAAATCTCCTTAATTGCTCTTAGAAAAATTACTCCTCGTCCTTCTACTGTGTTCTGGCAATGTTGAGCTCAACCCTGGCCCTCCTGTCACCATAGACTCGCCAGTGGACTTAGCAAGAACCAAAGGCATGAGCCTCTTGTATATCAATGTATGCAATTTGCTAAAAAAGCACACTATCTTCCAAGCCTGGATGAGCCATACCTCTCCCGATGCATTAGTAGTCTCGGAATCCTGGCTCAAACCAGCCACTTTAGACAGGGAGGTCAATATCCCAAATGATGCCTTGCTTAGAGCTGACAGACAAACCAGAGATGGGGGGGTTGCCATTTATGTAAAGAATAAGTTCACGGCCACCTGTCTTGACTCATCCTCCATCACCAGCAAATTTGAATATTTGTCCCTCAGGGTGGCGGTTTCGCAGACTAGCGCGATCCAAATTATTGGATGCTATAGACCTCCTTCCACAGGTTTACAGCTCCTGTCTCACCTATCCACAAAGCTGGAACAATGCTCTTTAGAAACAATCATTCTAGGGGATTTTAACCTTGATTGGCTTTCTAATGCCTCAGCCCACTCGCAACCTTCTGCAATGACTATGGTTTTTCTCAACCTATTACTGAACCAATGCGCCACAATAAAAGGAACCCTAGCAACAGTACCCTTCTGGATGTCATCTTGGTGAGCAAACCCCATCTCTTTACGCATGCTGGCACCCTATTTTCTGATGTCAGCGACCATTGTTTCATTGCTTATGTAAGAGCTCCCAGCAAACCGCACTTCACATCAAAGTTCTCGGTAAAAAGATCAAGGCGTAACTTTGACTTGTTTGCTTACCTAAACGAGCTCAAATACTCCGTGCGTTGGCAGGATTTCTACCTGGCTGAAACTGTCATTTCAGCGCATGATATCTTCTATGATAGCTTGTCAGGAGCTCTCAACAAATATGCTCCCCTGGTAAAAACCCGTGTAAGGAATAAAGACTGTAGATGGTTCTCCCCTGAGCTCAAGGCTATGTTGCTCAAAAGAGAGAAGCTCTGGAAAAAAGCCTGCAGATACAATACCCCTATGGATTGGAACCATTTTAGGAGACTATGAAATGTCTGTATGAAAATGATCAGAGACTCCAAGACTGCTTTCTTTTGTTCAGAGTTCGATTCTGCTACCAGGAACCCAACTAAATTCTAGAAAACTATTAAGGACCTGTCCAGTCACAATTCGGGCAATCCCCTCCCGACCAAGATCAACTCTAGGAATTCCACATTCACCGACAGGCTAGAGATCTTAGACTCATTCAACAACCATTTTGCTACCGCAGGCTTAGCCTTTGACAATTCTCCCGCATGCGCCCTACGCACCCAGATCACCACCTCCCATCCCGATCTCCATATCACCAACTCGGTATTTAAATTCCAACCTGCATCATTAAAAGAGGTAGAAGATCTCCTTCTTCAAATAGACACCAGGAAAACTGCTGGTGCTGATTCCTTAAACCCTTTCTTTATAAAGACTGCCTATCACGTACTAGCCGTGCCTATTACCCACCTATTTAACCTATCATTGTCTCAGGGTATTCTGCCACCCTCATAGAAGACTGCACATGTCATCCCCCTTTTCAAATCAGAGAACCCCTGTGACCTTAACAATTACTGGCCGATCTCCATCCTTCCTGTTTTATCAAAACTATTGGAGAAAATAGTGAATGCACAGCTGAGGTCCCATCTCGAAATGTTAAATCTACTAAACCCAATGCAGTCCGGCTTCAGGGCTAACCACAGCACCATCACAGCCCTCGCCAAAGTGATCAATGATTGGCAGAGGTAGTTGGACCTTAAGAATTATGTCTGTGCTGTATTTTTGGATCTAAGCAAGGCTTTCGACACCATGGACCACAGCCCGCTTCTCCTCTCCCTGCAGTCCCTAGGCATGGACTCTTCATCGTTGTGCTGGTTCACTGACTATCTCACAGGACGCCTCCAGCAAGTTAAAGCCGAAGGCGGATTGTCACCTCTCAAACCTGTCCAGCGGGGCGTGCCCAAGGGATCTATCCTAGGTCCGCTACTATTCATAATATACATCAATAACATCGACTCCTGCATAAACTAGGCTAGTATTCATCTGTTCGCAGATGATACTGTCTTACACCTAAGTCAACCAACACCAGTAGCAGCCTATGAAAATTTACAATCCGAATTCAATCTTCTCCAGAACCAACTTCTTCATAAAAAGCTCCTCCTTAATGCCAAAAAAATGAAAGCCATGCTCTTCTTGCCATCTACACTTTTATCCAACTTTGCAGCTGCTGGCGCAGTACCTCAGATCACAATTTTACTAGGTGAAAAACTGGATTATGTCCCAAAATTCAAGTATCTGGGAGTGTGGCTGGACCATAGACTCTCCTTCACTGAACACATTGGCGATCTGCTAAAACAACTAAGGCAGGGGCTGGGAATCATTTTTAGAATCAACCAATTCCTTACCAGAGATGCCAAGCTAAGGCTGGTCCAATCCACATTTCTTCGTTGATAGAGTATGCGGATTTCATCTATAGCCATTGCCTTACCTATTGTTTGTCAAAACTGGACACACTCTACCACAGAGCCCTGAGGTTCATTATGGGTCTCCCACACAGCACACATCACTGTTCTCTGTACTTGGCTGCAGGTTGGACTTCCCTTAAATCCAGAAGAGAGAGAAACGCTGCACTTTGGACCTTCAGAGCTATCTCAAACAAATTACCTCATTACATCACCAACCGCCTTCCTTTAAACACAATTCATTACGAAGCTCTTCCTTCCTCTCACTCAAAGTTCCTATGGCCAAATCTTGCTTTGGCAGTGCAGCCATAAGCTACATGCTGCCCGCACTTTGGAACAAAATACAAAAATCTCTTAAACTGTGCACCCCTGTCTGCTTCTCCACCTTCAAGAGCCTATACTCCTGATCATTCAAAGAAGTCTGCAATTGTTTCTCCCACCCTCGCTCTGGGTCTGTGTCTCTCGTAGAACCCCATCCTGTCATGCACAGTATGTTACTTAAATAAAACACTGATACCGTCCACTGACCTTCCAAGACCTAGTCTCTCCATCCCCTCATTCCCCACTCTCTCCCCTCCTCCCACCTAGCCTTTGTCTCCCATCATCAGGATAGTAACTGCCTGTATCCCCTGATTGAGACTATTTCCATGCCCACTCCCCTGCCACTCTCTTCTCCGCATCCCTAGCCATTTCCTCGTCTCCTCACATTCCCTGATTCTGCTTATCTGCTACTATTTCTCTCTTCCCATTCCCATTATGTCCCTCCAGTTTTGTCCCTGCTTTCACCTCCACATTCTTCCCTTTTCCTCTCTCTCATTACTGTTTCCAGATTGAATATATACATGTGCCATCCCTTACAATATTGCCTGAACACTAGTTCTTGTGTGCTCTGTTGACTCCTATGGACCTGTTTTCAAGTATATTTCTGTACTCAGTCACACCATTCTGTTCTGTTATATCCATTGTGTTCCACACGGGCCCATCTCGCAATTACACATTGAATAACCTTGCCTAGTTGGACAATTATAGATCTTGTTTGATGCATTGATACCACACTTGCAAAGAATGTCTCTGTATGATTATTTATGATTGTTGTATGTTTTTGTAATCTCTAAACGTTTTGTATTCCATTGTCTGGTTGTGCATATATGTTTGTAACAGCTTAACCTAACCAGATCCATCTTGCAAATGGGCTATGCTCAATGATGTTTCACCTGGATAAATAAAGAGTTTGATTGATTGATTGATATTTTGCTAATCGGGACCCCATTAGGTAGATTTATTTATTGAATTGTGGTGACCGGGTGAGCCCGCTGAGACCGAGGTTCCCCTTTTCAGGGACAACCTGGGATTAGTTACAGGTAATAAAGGCACAGTACATTGATCCTATGCAGTATGACAAACTATCAATATATTGCACAGTACTAAGTAGAACAGTCCATACAGACAAGTGTACATATGTGGACCACTACACATCACAGTTGTACAGTACATGACTAGGTATTAGTTACACAATAACAACATCTGCATAATAACCTACAATGTAAGTGCTGTTCATGTTTTAATGACATAATAGGTAAACATTGTAGCTTACCATGTATAGGAGGAAACAGACTCAAAATCTGTCAAAGCATGCTAGTTAAGGGCCGGCAAGTACAAGTCTTGCTTATTTTGCAGGAAAGGTATAGTTTACTGAGTACAGGTGTGCTTGCTTTTGGGGGAGCGGTGTACTTTAAATGAAGGGCAAACAAGTCAATTACTACACTTGGACCAATGTGAAAATGATGAATGAACAGGTATGTCATCTAAGTGGATATTTTTATTCCACAACCTGGCTCAAATGGCCACGGTAAAGAAAAAGTACAACCTAGCTCCTCGGCGCTTTGATTCCTAATTAATCTTCCACAGAGGGTGGAGCTCTTAGTGAGGACAACGCTTAAATACAAATTAAACAGGTGCACTCGATTACAAAAAATGATTATTTAAAACAAAACAGAAATTACTGTAATACTTTTCTCCAGTCACTAGATGGTGTTAAAGTACCAATTAAAGTTAAAGTTAAACTGCCAATGCTAACATTAGTGTATAGGTGAGACCATTAGTTAATTTTAGGATTGTCCAAATTAGACACTACTTAAACTAAAAAGTGCAAACTTTACATAAAATTACCATCCTAACATAATGGCCACATCAGTACATAAAGTGCACTTTTGGGAAAAAATTCCCCTCCTCATGACATTTATTTCATGTTATGAAAACACTTAATCCAATCTAATCAATAGATAGAAAAAAGAAAAGAAACTGATATCCAAACCACTCAGTTAGCCATGGCATTCTTTGCTCATTTAACAAGGCAACTCTCATATTGTGAGGGACATTTCCATGTTCTGGGACCTCCTAGAGATTAAGTCCAAAACAATGGGGAAAAAATCCAGAGGGTTCGGGTACCACAAAGTTATAAAACCTAAACAGGAGAAAGAGAAGAGAACAGAGATTAATGTCAATACGAGTATACTTGAAACAGATTACTTTTCTTAATTTAATACTTCTTACTACAAAATCATTTCTTAATCAAAAAGGGCTTTAAGTCCCACTTTTCATTCAACCCTGAGGGTTTTACACTGCCTAATCTGAAAATCCAGTGGCTGTCTCATTGGGTCAACAAGTTTGGTCTATTGCCACCATTGCTAGGTGGGGGAACCATTTCAAGTCCCACACATTTCTAACATTGTGGGTCTGAGTTGTGCATTTCAAAAAAATGGGTACCCACTGGTGTGTCCCTCCTACCATGTAAAATGGAGCGGACATATTCCTCTATTCTTTGCTTAAGAGGCCTGACTGTCTTTCCTACATATACAAGATTGCATTCACACCAAAGTACATAACCACACACGTGATGTTACATGTAATAAGCTCACAAATATTAATCATCATGTTCTCAATCAAAGGGTGTTTAAAAATCTTAGTGTTATTACTGTATTTGCAAATGTTACATCTCACACTTTTGTAATACCCTGCTGGTCTCACTGGCAACCATGTAGGTCTCTCTAGCAACTGCACTTTTATTGCTCTACTATGAACCAGTCTGTCTTTAAGATTCCTTGCTCTAGTGAAGGTGACCCATGGTTATACTCCCACCACTGCATTTACTTCTGGGTCACCTTGTAGAATTTGCCAATTCTGGTAGATTACATTACCAATGCGTCCAGCTATGTAGTTGTACTCAGTTATAAAAGTACAAGGTGTATATTCAGGTAAATCCTTCTCTTTTGCAGCTAAAAGAACTGCCTTAGGAATTTTGTTCACTCTCTCTCTCTGGTTTCTTCTAGTAGCTTACTAGCATAACCCCTAGCCTTGAACCTCTCCATTAATTCATCCGATTGCTTATTAAAGTCAGTCTCGCTAGTACAGTTTCTGCTTATACGCAGAAACTGTCCATAGGGTATCGGGTTCTTCAGTCTCGGGGAGGTGGGCACTTGTGGCTAAAAGCAGGGAATTTGTGGCGGTAGGTTTCCTGTACCCTTTTGATTCTACCTACTGATCAGAAACATTACCACAAATGGTCACGTCCAAGAAATGAAGTGACTCTTTTGACGTTAGGTATGTGAGTCTCAAGTTCAGATTATTGTTATTAAGCCATTCTATGAAATAAATGTCATGAGGAGGGGAATTTTTTCCCGCAAGTGCAATTTATGTACTGATGTGGCCATCATGTTAGGATCATCATTTTATGTAAAGTTTGCACTTTTTAGTTTAAGTAGTGTCTAATTTGGACAATCCTAAGATTAACTAATGGCATCACCTATACACTGATGTTAGCATTGGTGGTTTAACTTTAACTTTAATTTGTACTTTAGCACTATCTAGTGACTGGAGGAAAGTATTACAGCAATTTCTGTTTCATTTTAAATAATCACTTTTTGTAATTGGTTGCACCTGTTTAATTTGTATTTAAGCTTTGTCCTCACTAAGAGCTCCACCCCCTGAGGAAGATTCATTAGGAATCGAAGCTCTGGGGAGCTAGTTTGTACTTTTTCTTTACCGTAGCCATCTGAACCAGGTTGTGGAATAAAAATATCCACTTAGATGACATACCTGGTATTTCATCATTTTTACATTGGTCCAAGTGCAGTAATTGATTTGTTTGCTGTTCTCTGTTTAGGGCAGGCCGCCCTTGAATAACTGCACCAGTCAGTAAATTGGGTATTCCGATCACAGTGCCATTCTTTTGCATTGTACTTTAAGTGAATACTGAAGTGAGAGCAGTGAGGGGCAGCTCTGCAGGGTGGGAGGGAGCTTGTTCCAGAGCTGTGTGACTCTACGGTTATATGCCAATGACTTTTGTCCAGTGGTCGTGAGTACTCTGGGTACTTCTAGAGGAGGTTTTGATGAGGACTGGTTGGTTCTTCTGTGTTGTCTGTGCACCACTAAGTTCTTGGGGGGGGGTGGATGATTGTTTAGAATTTTGCATGCAAGGCAGAGTGAGGGATGATTAAGTCTGTCATCAAGAGAGGGTCAATTCAGGGATGCAAGTACTGTGCAGTAGTGCTCCCTGCTTTTAGTCTGTGCTGCTGTAAACATAACTTGTGACAGAGCGTTCTAAGTCTGTTGACCTCAGTTTCTCTTAGGGATGTTAGTATGGGAGCTCCATAAAGGAGTGTTGAAAGCAGGATGGAGTTTGCTACTACTAGGCAAGCCGAATTTGTGAGATAAGCTCTCAGTCTATATAGCAGACCTATCTTTTGGGATAATAGTTTCATTGCACAGTCATTACGAGTTTTAAATGTGAGTCCTTGGTCCAGTAACATTTAAAGGTATTTTATATCATCCATGACTTCCAGCATGGTCTCTTTGACACCAGTAATCTTCAGAAGCCCAGTTCTGTCTGTGCCTAGCTTTCTGGACCTGACGAGCATGGTCTTTGTTTTTGTGGTGTTTAGCACAAGGTGGTTGGATGAGAGCCATTTACCTAGTATAGCAAGGTCCTTGTTTAGGCCCCTTTGAATGTCTGCAGTATCATTGCCATCCCTATACAAGACTGCATCATCTGCATACAGAATTGCTTTTGCTATTGATTTTGCTTCCCCACACTTGGATGGTAGTTCATTAATAAAGAGGGAAAAGAGTAATAGTCCAAATAGGGACCCCTGGGGGACACCATAAGCGACTGCTTGGCAGGAGTTCCACTTAATTGTTTGGTTGTGGCCTACTAGGTAGCTTCTGAACCAGGCAATTGCAAGGTGGTCAAATCCAAGACTCCCTAGTTTGGTCAGTAGGATCTCATGATTCACCAGGTTGATTACCTTGGTGAGATCAATGAAGATGGCTTCTGTGGCTTTTCCCTCATCAATGGCTCTAAAGATGTTTGTGGTGAGTCATACCAAGGCTGTGTTGGCCCCATGGCATTTGCGGAATCCATGCTGGACTGTGGCCAGCATGCTGTCTGCCTCTAGGTGACCTGACAGTTGACTGTAAATGAGTTATTCTTGAACTTTAGCCAAGGCACTGAGTATTGAAATAGGGCAGTAATTCTCAGTTGAGTCCATGGCTCCACCTTTATGGATGGGGCAACACAGGCCATTTTCCATTTCTGCGGGACTTCTCCACGGAGTAGGGACATATTATATAGTCTGTTTCAAAGAAGTAGCAAATACTGGCGTTGCAAGCTGAAGAAGTTTGGTTTCCAATCCATCATGACCCATAGATTTGTTTGGTTTTATCTTGAGCAGATGCTTAAGTACTTCCTTCCTGGTTAATAATCTGAAGTGGAAGATGGGTTAATTGGTGGAGGTAGGGCAGCTGGAGGGCAGTTGGATTGGGAAACTTGGAAGCAATCTAAATCAGTGAAGAACTCATTAAATCCTTCTTCAATGAGTTGGGGATCCCCAATGGGTGTATTCTTGATGAATATTTCCTGACTGGAGGCAGTTGCTTGCCCTTTTAGGAGACAACTGATTTGAGCCCAGAAGTGTCTGGGGTTGTGAATATTCCCTGTCTGTAGTTCTTTTATGTAGCTAGCCTTAGTGTTTTTTCAGCATGGTTTTGCATAGGTTCCATAGTCTGCTGTATTCTTGCCAGCCCTGTGGAGAGCCTGTAGTTTTATATGTGCTCCAGGCCCTGTCACGTGCCTTCATCAAGCTACAGTGGTCAGGGGAGAGCCACTTAGAGCATAGGCTCGTGTATCTCCTTTGTATAAAAGGAGCATGTTTATTCATAATCAATGTAAGGTTGTTGATAAAGAATTCTAGGGCTAGGTTTACATCTGTCATGGTGCTGAGATCTTTTCAGTTAACGCTGGAAAGGTCATCTAAAAAGACACCTCTGCTGAACTTGGAGTAGTCTCTGGTTGAGACAGTCTGGGGGAAGAGGTTAGGGAAACAATTAATCCAGTTGCAAAAGATGGGGGAGTGGTCACTCGGGGAGTCAGAGAAGATCTCAGTGGCTTGGAATCTTTCAGGCCTGGATACAAAGATCCAGTCGAGTAGAGAGTGGTTCCCTGTTTTGTTGTTGAGCCTAGTTGGTTCCTCAATTACTTGGTGGAAGTGAGCATCGCTGTGTAAGTTCTTGAAAGACCCTGGACCTTTTTGCAGTCAGTTTAGGTTAAAGTCCCCCAGGATAATGAGTTGTGAGGTGATAGTGCCCTTAGCGCTCCAGGAATTTGGGTAAAGCTGATTTGGCTACAAGGGGTGGGGGCGGTAATTGCAAGCAATATACAGGGGTTTGGTGCTTCCTAGAAGGAATTTAGAAAGGACACATTCGCTAGGAGTAGTATCAAGTGAAAGTATTTGGACCTCGGTAGCCTGGAAGGAATTTCTGACATACAGTAGAATGTAGGCAGAGAGACTGAGCACCACGACCATAAACGCTATGGTGCTAATAGTGAGAAAGCACAAAGTCAGGAGCATAGTACAATAGCACCTGTAGCTGCAGGGAATACCAGGACTCAATAAATACTTATCAAGTCAGAGTGATCTGAAGAAGCTTGGTAGCCACCAACTGAAATGTTAGTGTTGTTTTTTCTGGCCATTCAAGGGTGCTGTATTTTGTGTGCGAGTGTTTCTTGTACTACCATTAAAGTGACTTGACACATATTTGTTGAGTCCTGGTGTTCTCTGCAGCTATGGGTGCCATTGTACTATGCTCCTGACTCTGACATACAGTAGTACTCCTCCACCTTTCTTCTTACCCTTCCTATCCTTTCTGTAAGTGTTGTAGCAGATTCTGTACTTAATTTATGGAAAAATTACCCAGAAATGTATTTTTTATTCATTTAAAAATCTTTCTTTCATGTGTCAATTTTCTTTTTTCATATGAACATATGAAAAATGAATTGGCCCATATGAAAAAGGATCCCTTTATATGAAAAAAGAATTTACATTTTTTCCTAATTTTTTCATAAGGCTCTTGGTTCCTTCTACTGCTCTGCTCTTTTTCTCTCTGCTTCTGGCCAGTCCCCTCTATCTGTCCAGTCAATTGTATTTGGCTCAGCAATCATGCTCTAGTAGAATTTTCGTCATCCCCCCCCCCCCAGCCAGCCTTGTGCTTTCTACTGCTCTGCTCTTTTCCCCCCTACTCCTGGCTAACTCCTCTCTATTTAGTCCTACCCACCAGGTGGCACTGTCTAGTATACTCTGTCCATTTTTTCGCTTTGGTCTATACTCTGTTCTTGATTACCCCCCTCAATTCCTCCTCCACCTCCACCACCCCTCTCCCATGATGTCCTCCGATATAGCCCAGCTCCTCTCAGCACACTTTTTTGTCTCTGATTTGCCTTTTACTGTGATGCATCAGTCCTAGCCTCAGAACAAATTGCCCTGAAGAATGCCCAACCCACCTTTTGCCCTACTACTATTCCGCCAAGTCTTGTGTGCCGCTTGCTTCATTCCTATCCGTCTGCCATCCTTGCCTTCATCAGCTCCCATGACAAGCATCATCTTTTTCTATGTCTCTCTTCCCTCTCCCTCTGGGTCCCATTTCCCTCTGCCCTTCTCCCAACCAACTTCCATACCTCACGCCTCCTTCTCTCTGGGGACATTGAACTCAACCCTGGACCCTCTACCTCACCCACTTTAAATGCACCTCTATCCCATAGTCACCATTTATGGGATATTAAACACAGCCTAAAAATTGTACATATGAATGTGAGAATCTTACTAGCTAAACTGGCTGAGCTGGAAGCCTGCATCTCTCTGTACAAGCTGGACATACTAGGCATATCTGAGACCTGGCTGAAAAGCTGTACCCCGAACACAAGTGCTCCCTTACTGGTTAAACCTTCCTGTGCTGTGATCGTACTATCTCTCGACATGGGGGGATGTACTCCTGCACTACCGTAACTCCTATTCTGCCAAGATTCTAGGCCAGTCCTCTAGTGATCACCCTAGTGAGTGGCTTGCAGCTGAATTGTTAGTTGCCTTTAACAAAAAGCTGCTCATTGGGTGCTGTTATAACCCCCATAGGAGTGGGGTCCCAGGTCTTGCATCACTCCTGAACACCCTCAACCCTCTCTCCCTCTCTACAGTCACCTTACTTTTAGTTAACTTTAATATCAACTGGGACACTGGGACAGCCCGGTGGCGCTGAGGGTTGAGGTGCTGGACGCCACTCCTCGTGTCACGCTGCCGACCCGGGTTCGGACACAATTCTGGGCTGTCAGGGGTCGGCAGGGGGGAGAAAGGATTGAGCATCCATAGGAATGCTCTGCTATCCCAGGGTGGGATCCAGGGTGTCACCACTCTGTAGTGGCCCCTGGTGGTGACCAGGGACACTACTAGAGACAGTGTGGCAAGTAGGGGAATTCGGCAGACATAGGTGCATATGCGTCTGACGTCATTGCACGCTGCACTCTTGGGGCAAAAAGAACACTGGAAAAATGGCATCACAGACCACGGCAGCTTGATGGCCGCTACTTCCATCAGCTGACGATGCCTTTATAGTCGTGTGCCGGTATTGGATCCTTGCCAGGTGCGGGGGCAATTGGGGGTGCCTCTCTCACAGGTATAGCTGCATATGCCAGCCGGACGTGCAACTCCGGGGTCGGTGGTGGAGGTGGAAGTGGTGGCTGGATTATGAGGCAGGTCAGTGGCTACGGGGGGCAAAAATAGTGATATGATAAAAAAACAAAACTGGGGCACTAATCCTCTCTCTGACTGCAACTCCTTTTGACAACAACATAATCTCACCCAACTAATCACCTCCCACACACGCCTCAATAATCGGACTAATAAACACACCATTCTTGACTGGATCCTGATGATTCGAGCTGACAGAGTTGCCCATGCTGGCACACTGTCTGATGCTATTAAGACCACTCCCCCATATACTGTGTCTGGCACACAAAACCCCCTCTGCCCCACTCGCCTATCTGACTTTCTGCAACTTCTCTGTTTATGACCCCCTCTGCCTCCAAGAAGACCCCCTCTCTGTCACCTCAGGAGTATCTCAAGGATCCATTCTTGGGCCACTCCTGTTCTTTATTTTTCTAAACAACTTACCCTCCACCTGCCCCCACACCTCCCTACACATGTATACAGACAATATGGTACTGTACACATCCGGCCCATCTGCTGGGGATGTGGTGACCCGACTCCAGCAGGACTTCAGCAGTGTCCAGCTCTAGTTTTGCTCAAACCAGCTTCACCTCAATGCCAAGAAATCTGTCTCCATGACCTTCGGTATAAGGCAGAGACTCTCGAGGCTCACCTCCCACCTGTCTTTCCTCACCCTGGACAGGACTGCTTTGGAGGCCTGCTCCTCCTTCCGCTACCTTGGGATTTGGCTAGACCAACACCTCGATTTTTCTACACACATTGATGACATCCACAAAAAACTCCAACCAAGACTGAGCGCCCTTTACCGCAATCGTGGTTGCATCCCGCTGCCGGCCCGCTGAGCCATAGTGCAAAAAATTATGCTGCCAATTTTTGACTACGTCAATGTAGTCTACAGCACCACCCCCAAGTCCTCCCTGGCCAGACTGGACCCCCTTTTTCACTTCTTCTGTCGCTTTGCCATTGATTGCCCCTTCTCCGCCCACCACTGCACCCTCTACCAGTTGCTAAGTCTACCCTCCGTACAAGACCGTAGATCATCTCACTGCACACGTTTCACTGCCAAGTTCTGGACACAGGCTTTGCCTCCCTACCTCTCCTCGACCCTGACAGCTCACTCTTCCCCTGTCTACGATCTCAGGAACAACAACTCTAGACTTCAAGTTCCCGAGAGGTGCTACTCATTGGGTCAAGCTGCATTCAGCCACCGATTGCCCAAGCTATGGAACTCCCTTCCCCCAGACATTCGCCATACCACATCTGCCCAGCACCTAAATATGCTCCTCTCAGTACATTTCACTACCACTTGCTCATGCGCATAACCTGACCTGAGACCAACCAGATGTCTCCCCTGGTTTGAACTGTTCAATTTGTTTCCCCTTATGTGGCTGTGCTCTCCTATGCTTACCCTCTCTGTCAGAATTCCTCAGTTTTGGTCATTGGGTCACACTCATTGGGTCACACTACCGCACCCCTTATCATTTGTTTTTACCTGGCTATGTCCTCCTGCTGTCCAGTCAGACATTGTAAATGCACTTGTATTCTGTATGATATTGTTTTATATCATTACTCTCATCTAATTGTAACTACTGTCTCATCTTTGCTTTATTGTACTGTCTCCAGGATGCATCTGAAATCAAGCAGTACTCCGCTCAGAATGCCTTCCTGGTAAAACTTTAAAATAAATTGACAGGTCAACCCTGTTTAGTGCTATCAATGCTGCCCTAGCTCTTGATACATTTGTCTCTGTCCTCTCACCCATCCAAGACAAGCATTTCCCGCTCTCTGCCCACAGAGTGCATGGGGGTGATACTCGTTGGCTCTCATCGGACCTCCTCAAATTGATGAAGGAGCGGGAAGCTGAGTGGACCACCTATAAAACCATGCCATCTCTACCCTCTGGAATGTCTACCGCCATCTGCAAAATCAATGCAAGAGCCTCATTCACTCAAGGAAGTCGACCTACTTCCAATCACTCCAGTCCAAGCATCAAAGTAACCCCAGGCATTTCTGGTCCTCCATACATGCTTTGCTATCCCCCTCCACTAGGCAGTCCCCTTCCCCCCAATCAACCACCAAGGCTCCTTGACAGGCCCCATAGATGTCGCGAATGCCTTCAATGTTCATTTCTCCAATCTTAGCAACTACCTATCTAAACCTCCCTCCTCCTCCTCCCTGTCCACACCCCCTTCTTCCACTTCTGACAGCCCCCCATTCTACTTCAAGATCATTTTCTCCTGGGACACTTAACTCCTCCTCAGCCTACCATCAAGAGGGAATGCTGGTAGTGATGGTCTATCCCCCCACTTCTTAAAACTAACGGCCCATGACATTGCCTGTCCACTCACCTTTATCTTTAATCTCTCCCTTACTACAGCCTCCCCCCTCACTTGGAAACAGGCCAATATTGTCCCCATCCTGAAATCTGGTGACCCTAGCCTTATAGATAACTACCAACCTATCTCCATGTTGCCCCATCTTGGGAAACTCATTGAGAAAGCGGTAAACTATCAAATTACTGAACATGTCACCAAATATAACCTCCTTTGCCCACAGCAACATGATTTCAGGAAGATGCACAGTACAACCACAGCCCTTGCCCTCTTCACTGATCATATACTTACAAATATGGATCAAGGGAAGTTGATTGGTGCAGTGTTTGTTGACTTGTCCAAGGCCTTCAACCTTGTAAATCATAACATCTTAATTACAAAACATGATATCCTTTGCTTCTCTGCTGCTTCCACTGCTTGGCTTGCAAATTACCTCTCTAATAGAACTCAAATGGTCTGCCTTGGTAGTGCCACCTCCCCCTTTTACCTGTCTCAATGGGTGTCTCGCAGGGCTCCACACTTAGCCCCCTCTTCTTTTCCCTCTTTATTAACTCCCTCTCATCGGAGGGCCTCTCATGTAATTCTCTCCTCTATGCTGATGACCTAATACTCTTCCAAAGTGACCCTTCCCCCTCTTCACTGTCCTCCACCCTCACTGTTGAATTCTGTAAGGCCCACTCCTGGTTCTCCTTCAGCAAACTACTGGTTAATGCTTCCAAAATTAAGGCAATGCTATTCGCTTCAAAACCAAAACTCTCTGCCGTTGATTACTCTGGTTGCCTTCTCACTGTTCACTCCCCGGATAAATCTCCCTTTGACACTGTTCTCACATTCAAATATCTGGGGGCAATCCTTGACCTGTCCCTTACCTACTCTGACCACATTGCTTCACTAATCCATTGCATTAATCAAAAGATGGAGCTCTGCTACTACTTAATTGACCATCTCACGCCTGAGGCTCACCTAGCCATAGCCTGAGGCAGCCTTCTCCCAATCCTCAAACTATGGATGTTCGGTGTACTCCCTTACCTCTTCTACTGACCTAAACTGGCTGTACACAACCTATAATGGGAGGGCTTTAAGCCCAAGGTTTGAAGGGGGGAGCAACAATATCACTCCCCCATCTGGCTTAAAAGGTCACTCATCTTGGGCCCTTCCAGGATTTGTTTTTCTTCGCGGCCTGGGATGCCGCTCCTCCTAGCTCCTTTCACTCAGCTGCTGTCTTGCTTTGGGGCACCTATGATCGCCGGATCTCTCTCTCACCCTCGAGCGCTCTCCTAGCTCCTCTCACTGTGCTTGCTCTCGTTTTTCTTTTTAATTTGCAGACGAAGTTCATTTTGCCATGCAAGTCATGCCTATGTCATTTTGTTTTATTTACGCTCTCACCATTTCCTCCTCGTATGTCTACCTCCCAGTCTCGCTCGATCCTCGAATCTCCGGACTCCTTCCCTGCTGCACTTACTGTGCCTTATCAATCCCAATCGCAGCACTGCAGACATAACAATGGGGATGGCTGCTCATTTCTGCACCCTGCAATGCAAAACTCCTGTATTCTACCCCTGTCTGCTTCAGTATTTCCCTCCTGGCCATCTTCTTTCTGTTTGCCTGAAACCCATTCTTCCTCCCTGGCCCGCCTTTTGGTCTTCCTCCCTCCTTGTACCTCCTCCATCTGCTTCTTGCCCCGTATTGCCTTGCATTTCCTCAGCTTCCCTCTCTCCTCGATCTGCCTGTCACACTACTGAGCTTCTCTTCCCAGCTCCTACATTGAGCCCTCCATTGCCCTGTTGTGCAGCTGCTCCGGGATTCCCATGTCTCGGCCCACACTATCAACTACTCCTGCACCAGCTTACTGGCTCCCCGTTGGCCTGCTCCCCATCCCGCTTGGCTCTTCATGCCTCTCTTTCCTCATGGCTCGCTTACTACTGCTTGCTGCTGCCCTCAATGACCCTTCCTCAACCTCTCAGCTTTTCAGTGACCTCTTCGTTTGGGGGTCATTCCTGGAATCTGCTTCCGCCTGCTCAAGATGTCTCCGGCAGCTCCTTCTCAGGTACCATTGTTCATTGCAGGGTGCTGCAGTGAGAGCGATTTGCTTTTTGATGTTTGGTCCGATCATTTTTATTTTCTCTGTTCTTATTGCTCAGGAATTACATCTATCACGTCTTCCATCATTATGACAACTTTACCCTCCTTATCAGCCGTACTTCATACAATATCTGTTCCATTTCGCAATTCATTTATGGTGTTCTGTTCAGTTGGGGGGGTTACATTTTTATTTCATGGTCAACGATTCTGGTTTTGCAACATGTTATTAACCTCTCTCTACGCTATGTTTTCAGATGCTGTAATGTTTGGGTTTTCACTGTGTGGGGGGGGGCGTGTATGTAGTACTGTCTCTACATTGATGTTTTCTCTGTTTCAGGCTCTCTCCCCTCTCTATATCCTTTTGTGGTCTTGTCTGGAAGTTAGGATTACTAGAGTTATACGATTTTTCCAGTGCTGCTACGTCAGTCAAGTCCTTATCATTTGAGGACCATCCTTGTTCGGCCTCTGGTGTGTTTACAATAAACGTTGCCAAACTCAGTCGGGTGGCCTGTGTCTGCCCCTGTTCCTCATGGGCTCCAGTCTTCCTGCCCCATCATCCGGCCCCTCCTGCCAGTTTGCTAATGCCCCTGGCTAGCCTGTTGCCCTTTGCATACTATTGCCCTCCTAGTTCTATGTTCAAGGCTCAATGCCACATCTAGCCATATCTCTCATTAATTCATGTGGCTCTCCTGCAGTTTAACCCATACCGGCCTTCAAGGATTCACTCCACTCATGGCCTGCACTCGATATTGCCTACTCCATCACATTGACTTCTCGAGCATAGCCCTTTCAGGCCCACAATACCTTTCCTCGACCTGCTCATCTATTTCTATCGCTCAATCTGCACGCCTCGGCTGACTCCATCTGGCCTGCAATCGATATTTCTTTTGGTCATATCTGTCATGAATCATGGTGAGCAATCAGGATGCTCTCTCATTTTGACTTTTCCTATCCTTGGAGTGGGATGTTTTCTGGCCCTGTTTATCATCCTGCCTACTCATATCCCTCTCGTTACCCAACCCTTCTCTTTAATGACATCCTTGGAGTGGGATGTTTTCTGGCCAACGTAGCTCTCTCTCTCTGTTCCTGTGCCCCCCTTTGGAGTCTACCTCCCTTCAAGGAGCCTACTTACTCCATGTCATCCTTCATTGATCCCTCCATCAAAGATCCTTCAACTCCATAGCCCTCGCAGAGTCACGATACCTCACCTCAACCTGATCATCTAATTCAATTGCTCGATCAGTATGCCTCGGCTGCCACCATCTGGCCTGCAATCAATGTTTATTTTGGGCATACCTATCATTAATCATATGCCACCTCATCGACCCGTGGCCCTCCTGCCGTATATATTAGGTTCATGACTCCGATCATCATTCACCACTTATTAACTCGTACCAGCCGTCGAGGATTCACTCCAATCATGGCTTCACTCCATCATCATCGACCCACGGCCATCCTCCCCACATGTATCGAGTTCATTACTTCAACCATCATTCGCTCATCCTTGCCTCAAGGTTTATCTATTTACATCACTTACTTGAGCATTCCTATCATTGAATCCTCTGCTACCTCATCGACCACAACATCAGGGTCTAATCATTCACATCACATAATCATGCTTTATTGGCCTTGGTGTTTACTTACTAGCCTCTCTCAATCAAGCATACCTCTCATTGGATCTTCTGTTACCTTATTGACCTGCCATCCTCCTGCGGTGATCACCATCAGTATTTATCGTTGCCTTATGTTCCTTTTTCGATCTGTGTGCAGCCTTATGTTCCCTCTTCGATTTGTGCTTTATTTGGGGACTTTTCCTATTCTATTATCATCATCCTCCCTACTCATATCCCTCTCGTTACCCAACCCTTCTCTTTAATGACATGCATCCTCAAATCAAATGTCATCAGCCTGGAGGGAAGGCGACCTAGGCCTTGGATCCCCAGAGGTTTCCTCCTCAAAGGTTTTTTTTCTCTTCCTCCGTGCCAGTGGCCATAATATTTGTTAGAGTTAGTGGTATCTTCTGTTAATTAGTTAGGTTCCACTGTTGGATGGAGGTGGATGGTGGCTCCGGCTTTCCCCTCTCTCGTTAGGAAGTCAGCCCTTATCATCTCAGATTTCATTCATTCATCATCCTCACCTCTTTGATGCTCGACATCTTTAGGTATTCTTTTTGGGCTTCTTCCTAACCTACCTTTAGCCAATGCAATCATTCCCGTGGCACCTTTGGGGGGGACCCTCATCCAGGGTTCCTTGCGTCGTTACCCTACAGGGTGGTATAGCCCATAGATAGAGGGAGAAAGCTACAAAGCAAATCAAGTTATACAAGCATTATCTCATCTCATCCAGTTGCGTAAGCTAACATTGAATGGAGGGTTAAGCCCCAGGCCTTGCTGGTGGAGTAATAATCGCCACCCCGCCATCGGGCTTAAAAGGTCACTCATCCTGGGCCCTCTAGGATTCATTTTTGCTGCCCACCATCCACCCTCCTAATCCAGTGGCTCGCCTCTCTTACCTGTGGGCTTCTTCCTAACCTACCTTTAGCCAATGCAATAATTCCTGTGGCACCTGTGGGGGGGTGAGCCTCATCTAGTTCTCGCTACACTTCTACAGGGTAGTATATCCACAGATAGAGAGGCGGAAAGCCACAAAACAAATCAAGACACACAAGCATTATCTCATCTCATCTCATCCAGTTGCGTAAGCACATTGAACCATATTTTCCACTTTGCTCTTCACGCCCCTCTCTCGATTCACCACTGTTCACTCTACTAGTCACTAAATTGGCTCCCCCTGAAGCCCAATGCTCCTACCTGCTGGCCTGGGCACTCGGGGACACCTTACACAGTTCCTCTTATTCCCCTCTATCTTTTATTTATTTGTTTTTTTTCTAAGTACTAGCCAGTCTGGCACTGGGTTATGAGCAGTTATAGCAAAAAATCTATAATGGGCAGTCGCAACCACATAGTGCTGTAAGGTGCAGCCGAAGCCTCCGTTTGAAGAGGTCAAGCTTTGTTTTAGCCAGGATGTCGCTTCCAAGTGAACTAAGCCAGTTTGGGGCATCTCTACTGAATCTGGCCAGAACCAGTCTTCTCACTTCCAACTAGTCTGTCCAAGGATAATCACCAGGATGAGCCAAAGAGCCTTCTCCATTGCTGGACCCTTGCATGGAATGACTTCCCCCCTTCAGTGCATTCCTCCAACCCTGCCACTAAATCTAAATGCACTTCTGAAATCTCATTTCCTCTCCTCCTCGACCTGCATGTGTCTACTTTGCTTTTGTTCTTTTTTTACTCTATTTTTGTTCTACTTTCCCTGTAACAGGGGGATATCTAGATGAGTAATCTGTACCTAACTTGTATCCTGCCCCTTCTCCAGGGGACATACCACACCACATAACACACAGTCTTTCTACTGGGCCTGTTTGAGCTCAGTACAGCTAGGGTTGGCCAAAAACAAAAGATCCAAACCAGTGAAATTGAGATATGCAGTAGGGAATAGCATCAGGAGAGGACCCCAGGAAGTTGATTGCTTGGTGCGGATTGGCAGGAGCGGCACGATCTGTAGTTTCAAATTTCAAACACATGGCCCTTACTGCTATACTTGGAACTGAATGGCTCTGAATTGGCTGATCAAGATGTGGATGCTGGGATAAGGTGTTGGTGCCAATGTCGCTTCAGCCACTGAAGTATTCCAGATTGTAATTCTAGGTAGATGAAGATGAAAGTCACCGGTGCCCTGCCACATCTAGCTTGGCGGCTGTAGTTATATAAGTGAGAGGATTATTGTCTGTTCTCACTGTGAACTGGGCCCCATACAAGCTGTCATGGAATTTTTCCATTACAGCCCATTCTAGTGTTAGAAATTCCAGTCTGTGCACTGAGTAGTGCTTTTCTGAAGGATTCAAACTTCAGCTGGCAAAAGAAACAGGACGAAGTCCCTCAGGGTGCTCTTGGTACGGGACAGCTGCTAACCCACTTAAGCTGGTGTTGGTTTGCAGGATGTATGGTTTGGAAGAATTAGCAAATGCCAGCATGGGCACCTCACTCAGACATTTATCTTTTTGAATGCCACTTCACACTATTTGTTGCACTTTAAGGGTTGGGGAGGCCGCAGCAGTCCAACCTCTGTGCTGCACAATCGAGCAGATGCAATAGACCATTTGGCCTGTATCTGCTGGCAGTTTCGTATGTTCATATGCATCTGGCACCAAAAGGTTCATTCACCTTCCAGTGCTCTTTGAGGGATTGCCCCCCTCACCCCGAGCAGACTTTCTTTTTATGGGTAGGTGGTATCCCTGGTGAGTTCGTTCAGAGGGAAGACAACAATGGAATACTCTTTTACAACCCCTGTAGTAGCTGCAGAATCCAGTAGTGACATTAGTTTGTTTGGTTTAGGCCAAGTGATGAGTACCTCTACTTTTGCAGGGTCAGTCTCTTCTCCATTTGGTGAAACAACGCTCCCTCATATGTAACAGAGGGCTGACAAAACTGGCACTTGTCGATGGGAACTTTTAAACTGAACTCCTCCAATCTGTCCAGCACTTTCATGGGTCAGGTTTCATGCTCCTCCAGCGTCTGGCCAAATGCTATCATCTAGGCACACCAAAACCTCTAGCAGATGCATATCCCTCTCCACATTCTCTGTTAACCTCTGAAAAGTGGTGGGGCCCTGTATATGTCTCAGGGTGTCCTCTTGAACTGGTAGAACTCAAGGGGGCAAATAAATGTGGTCTTTTCTGTATTTTCTTCTGCCATGGGGATTTGGTAGTAGCCAATGCAGAGATCTAGGACTGACAACCACTTGCTTCCCGTTAAGCTTGTCAGGGCATCTTCAACATGGGGAACTGTGAATTGGTTGGGCACCATCTTCTTACTGAGTGTGCAGTAGTCTATGCACATACAAATTGCATCTGTCTTCTTCCAGGCCACAACAATAGGTGATGCATTGCATATGAACTTTGGGACTTTCTAATTGCTGGCACCAGTAGTTCTTGTCGGTGACACCTGATGTCCTCTGTGTTATCAGGGTCCAGTCATAGGGATCTCTCCTAGAAAGATCAATCATCCCAGAGGCAGATGTGGTGCTCTTCTCCCTTGATGCCTATCACATCCCATTCATTCATGAAGAACACTTTCCTGCACTTGGCTAACTTGTTACTTAGCTCTGCCGACAGTAGTCAGGCACTGGCCAGTCTCCAAAATCTAATAGTCCAGGTTGATTTCTGTGGTAGTGACAACATCAGGGTTCACTCCAGTTACACTGTCTGCATGGAAGATATTTGCCAACACTCACTCACTCTCTCAGCAAGATAATGGATTTCTTAGTTTCATTCTTCATCCTCACTGCGACTCATCTTTCTCAAAGTGTGGCAGGTAAGGGCATCACTCCTCTTTGGACCAGCAATCCTTCTGGTAGGCTGTTGTCAGCTGCTGCAGCAATAATGAGGGCAGATCCTGCTGACTGACACTTGAACTCTGCAGTCTCGATCATGTCACATTGCATTAGGTGGTAGGACCATTTCACTTCTGTTGACATGACGGATCACTCCAATGGGCTGTTCTTGCACCATGAGCTTCAGGGTGTCAAGTTCCAGGCTCACTCTTTTTACAACTGCTTGCAGTGGTGGACTCTGTATGCACTGTGCTCCTCCTCACTCTTGATACATTTGGACCAGCCTCCCAAACATATTGGCATTGGTACTGATCAACATTGGAGTGTCATCCACGCTTGTTACTTCAGGACATATCAATGCTATGGCGTTAATCTGGTGTGGCACTCCCTTGCCCACTCCGGGGAACTCAAATCGTACGATGCTGTAACAATCCTAAAGGTAGCTGCTTTCACTCAGGCCCACAGGGACAGTCCTTTCAGAGGCATCAGTGGCAGGTGTTTTAAGTGGCTGTTGTAGAAGGAATGGTGGATGATGGTAAACCTGTGACCCGCTGTCAAGTAAAGCTTTGCATGGTTTTCCTTCAGGGAGGACTGGAATGCCAGCTCTGGGACTCAATATTCCTGAGAGCAACTTGTGCCCTCAGGGGATACCAGGGTCAGTCCATTGTATGGAGTATTGCACTGTCAGAGACCCAGGCTGCTCCTTCACTGTACTCCGCTGTTGTTTCCTTGCTAATGTGGTTATCCTTCCCACTTCTGGTTCACAAGCTGTGGATTTGCTGGGTGAATGCAACCTTAGGCTATATGTCCATCCTGCCGACATCTATAGCAAAACACACTGTTCCTGGGACGAGGTGGGGCTTGAGGCCCATGCCAAGGGGCAGCATGGCTTGAAGTGGGGTGATTTTCCCCAAAGACACTTTCATTAATTCTCTCCATTCTACCTTGGACTCTTCTTCTCATATCTCTTCCAGTAGCTGTTTCAAGTCGGGTGGTGTGGATTTCTGGTCTTTTAGCTGAAGTGAAAAGGTGGTCATCTGTGAGTGTATGGCCCCCTTCAGCACTTGCTCTTGTCTGGTCCTATCAGCTTGGGCAGGTGTAATCCCACTAGCCTCAACTATTTCATGGATAACTGTCTCCAATTGGGTTAGGTAATTGGACAATTTCTCTCCCTCTTTCTGGATGGTTGCTCACAGTTAGGAAGAGCAAGTCTAGGCTACTCTCGATGGGTAGTCCTGCAGAATAGCAGCAAGAACCAGCACTACTCAGGACACTCACAAAAAATCAGTCTTTTAATGTTTAAAATCACAAGGTTGCCATACAACTTTCAGCATCAAAACGTCAACCCCTCTACCGGTTTCACACACGCTTGTGCATCATCAGGAGGTACAGCCAATCAAATCAATTCCACAGGAGGACATAAATACAAAATGTCTTAAAGCCACAGTGTCTATAAAGTGCGTGTATCAGAAAGATGGTGAAAGAAGTGCATAGTTAATCACATTATAAATAGACAATACAGTATGAAAAAACATATTAAATTGCTTATACAATCCTGTCATCTTTGCCACAGTGGGGAGAATTATATATATATATAAATATATATATAAATTTGTATATATATATATATATATATATATATACAGTCAGTTCCTGATATATGCACATGCTTGGGACACCCTGTTTTTGTGCATACATTTGAAATGGCATACAACCGAAATTACATTGAAATCAATGGAGCCACTAAGTAAAACACACCGGCCCGGATATTCAAAAGGGTTGCGCCATGCGCAATAGGGTTACACCAGTACAAGTCAGAAAATCGCCATTCTGCGATATTCAGCAGGAGGCAGATGCACCCCAAATCACACTGCGCAAGAGCGCAATGATAATGAATGCATGCACAACTGAAGGGGGAGGAACCATGCATAAATGGCACAGAGCGATATTCAACAACATGCGCCATGCGCAATAGGGGAGCAAGCGGAAGTTGCGCGATAGCGGAAATGAGCCAAAATGAAAAGGAACAAGAGAGAGGCACAAGAACACTACAGGAAGGCACATGTTGCTGAACCATAGCCAGCCACACAGGCAACACACACACATAGGGCAGGGCAGAGACAGAGCACCTGGAACCCACAGGAACAGGGAAGGTGTGGGGAGCCACAGCCACAGTGCAGTGCAGAAGGGGGAAGTGCCACACAACACTGAGGCCACCACAGGAAGGTGTTCCTGGTGCAGGGGAAGTAGCAGCCAGGACAGTGGGGGGGGCACAGAAACAGCTGCTGGGGGGGGAACACAAGCCAGGGACATGACCAGTGCTACCATCCAGATGGAGGCAGTTATGAGGGGGGTGAGCAGGCAGGCAGCAGGGGGGGCGCGGCCGTGGAAGGGACTGTTGGCAGTATGCCCCCAACAGGCAGTACTGAGCCTGCACCAGCTTCGAGCTGTACACCGATACCTAGATCATGGGCTGGTACTGCCTGAACCGGGCAATTCTGAGGCAGCTCTGTGAGCTGTGCAGTGATGTGATGCAGGCACCCACACGACAGAGCCATGCCCTGTCAGTGGAGACAAAAGTGACAGCTTGCATGTGCCTGCTCGCCACGGGTACCTTCCAGAGACCAACAGGGGACATGGCAGGCATAACCCAGTTGGCCGCATCACGCCACCTCACCCAATTCCTCAGAGCACTGCTGCCACATGCTGCGGAGTACATCCATTTCCCCAGCACACCGGTGGAGTGCACAGCAAATGTACAGGAGTTCCACAGGGTAGAAAGTATGACTGGCGTGCTAGGGGCAATAGACTGCACCCATGTGGCCATCCGCACACCACCTGGCTCTGAAGGGGCCGCATACATGAATCGGAAGGGGTATGCAAGCATCAAGTGCCAGGTGGTGTGCGATGCCAGGGGGCACATAATTAATGTTTGTGCCACGCACCCTGGGGGAGCACATGATGCCTTCATCTGGCACCAGTCAGCACTGTGCCACAGATTCGAGAGTGGGGACATCCCCATTGGCCACTTAGTGGGTGAGTATGCAAACCACGCGGAAAGACATAGAGCGTGGGAGGGGCATAGTCAGAGGTGACATGGGTATTGGCCTAGATGGCCCAAGGCAGGGCGACACTGATCACCAGACTAACTTCCATCCTCTACACACAGGTGACAGTGGATACCCACTCCATCCCTGGCTGTTCACACCATACCGGTGGCCCGCGACCCCATCGCAGCAACGCTACAATGAGGCACATGCAATGTCATCGAGCGGGTGTTTGGGATGCTGAAGGCACGTTTCCATTGCCTGGACACGTCTGGCGGTGCCCTACAGTACAGCCCCTCAAAGACCTGTGGGCTATTCCTGGCCTGTTGCATCCTGCACAACATGGCCAATGACTGTGGGATAGCCGTACAGGTCGAAGAGGGGGACAGCGATGGGGACGATGAGGATGCTGGTGAAGATGGTGATGTGCAGCCCCCCCCTTGGGTGACGGGACCCCCCGACTGATCCAGCTGGCACAGCTGCACCGGGACACTATCACAGAGGAGCACTTCAGCCAAACCAGGTAAGTCATGGGGCCATGTGCAACCACCAGTGGCAAAAGGCACAACCCACAAACACACACAGACAAACACCAGGGGTGCATGCTTTCAAGGGAAGTGGCCGAGTATGGAACAGCACACACCGCCAGGGATGGGCAAGGTCTAACATGGCACGCGGTCACACACACACACACACACACACACACACCTCATAAGACATGCACAAAGGGTAGGAGGCACGCCGACCCCAACCGCCACCCCTAGCCACACACACGTCCACAGACCACCATGCCCACTGCTTGTCATTGTGCGTGTGTCAGGCGCTGGGCACCATTGCACAGTGGCGGACAGCGCAACACAGGCATCATCATGCACACACCACAGCGGACAGCAGCCGGGAGGGTGTGCAGATGGAACGTGTGTGTGCATGCAGGGCCAGGTACCCCACCCGTGCATTGCACGCTGAACAACACAATGCACACAGGGCAGCATCATACAGTAGCCATGCTGGGAGAAAGGTCAGTCACGTGTCACAGTGCCACGGCCACCACAGATGTGTGGATGACCCGGCCGAGACCCGCCAGCAGTGACAGGCTGAGCAATGGCCTCATGGGGTGGTACCGACAGTCCCCCAGGGGTTTCACTGCATGAACGCGACCGTGCTCGCGCAAGGGTCTGCAGCACACCGAACATGCCTGCCCCAGGCGTGCTCGGGATGCCCACAGCTGAACCCATGTGTCGACAAGGAGGGTATCGCAATACGCCGGGAACGAGGGGTGGACATTGCACTGCGCGGTGTCTGCGCACATGGGCAAATAACTGTGTGACCATTGTGGCCATGACAGCTGTGAATGCCTGTGTCTGCCTGTCGATGGCAGCAGTCACATCCTCCTGCAACCGGTCCATCCCTGCCAGGAGCAGAGCGGTGTCTCTGCTGCGCCGCTCCTCTGCCTGGTGCAGAGCTGCACTGAGTGCATCCACCGCCATCACAAGCCGCATCTGCTGATTGACTGATGCATGGAGTATGCGGGTGTGCTCATCTAACAGGTCATCTGCCTGATCGGCATGCTGTCCCTCATGGCGTTCGCGGCCCTGATGGTCAGCACCCCTTGAGGGTTGGTGCTGCACACCAGGGCCAGGCCTGGGCATGTCCACAGGTGGTGCACTGACGCCGCCCCCTGACACTGTACTCCCATGGCCATTGGCAGACTGCTGATACTGCCCCTCTGGCTGCCACTCTCTAGGGCTCAATGGTGCTGCCGCAGTGGCTGCAACAGCCCCACTGTCCTGGACACACACCAGTGCTGCCCCACTGGTGCAGACAGGCACTGGCTGGGACTGTGATGTCATGCAGGCCTCCACGGCGGCACCACCCAAAGCCATGCCCGTGATGTCACCTGCTGTGTGGCCATTCTGTGGCACACACATCTCACTGCCCATGACGTTAGCTCCATCATCATCAGTGATGGATCTGGCACCAGCCTGAGTCTCAGCATGCTGACATCCATGGATGCTGGCACGCTGGGACACGGGCACAGCCTCCTCCGCACCTGATCCACCAACATCAGTCCAGACGTCCAGGTGGGCCCACTGTTGCCCTGACCCCCGTATGCCTGTGGAGGTGGACGGGCCCTCCTCCATCTCCATGCTACCGCCCTCAGTGGAGCAGCCCACCGCCGCTGACCCATGTAGATGCTCAGGAGCTGTAAGGGAAAAACAGTAGCATTAATGTATGTGACCTACCCTGTCCCCCCCATTGACAGATCAGGACCTACCATGCAGTGACGGGCTACCACCATTCTGGAATCCACCACCCGGAACACCCTCGATTGTGAGACGCTGCATGCTGCCAGCAACCCGCTCTTCTTGTGGGGTCAGGCATTGCACCTCCGGCTGTCCCCCACCGGTCGCAGACCGTGCTGCCCTGATGGCAGCCACCTTCTCCTTAATTCTCCGCCTGTCTGTGCCCATCTTCTTTTTGCACTCCTGCATGGACCACTGGTAGCTGCCATGCAGGTTGACAACACACGCCACCTCTTCCCATGCAGCAGCATGGGCCTGTGGTGTTCCTTGGCATCTGCTGAGCAGCGGCTCCTGGTCGAGGTAGGCCTCAAACAGGGCATCTGTTTCTGCCTTGGTGAAGTTCGGCCTCCTCTTCCTTCCACGTCTCTGTTCCTCTTCCTCCACCTCACAATCGGTCATTATTCCCCCCTGTGAGAATGACAGGTGTTACCTGTGACTGTGCTGTCCCATGCATGTCTCAAACACTCCGCAGTCCACACTCCCAAACAGCATGCAACTCACCGCAATAGATTGCAGTAACCGACTATGGCCAGTGCAGCCCAATGTCGCAGTTTTATAGCGCAACGCATGCAAATGAGGCAAGGTGCATTTTTAAGTGGATGCAAATGCAGTGACTGTGCCATAGAATGGCTAATTAGCTGATTCGCATATGCCGGCTGAATATCGCGCTGTTGCGCTTTGCGCAATTGTGTTGAACGTGCTGAGCCAAGGGCGCAGTTCTGTGACATACACAGTACACACCTAACTGCACATGCCCGGGGGGTGATGATGCAGGCGCCTGCTGCACTGCTGATGTGCTATGCATGGGAGGCAATGCAGGGCACGGCCACTATTGTGCCAGTGGCGCTACTACGCTGTTCACATATATGGTGCTGTGGCACTGGGGTACCGTAGACGCACTGGGGCCATAGCGCTGTAGGCCACTATAGGAGGTGCCATACAGGCACCCAATCATGCTACATGCATTGGATTCCAATTGCACTGTGGCTGTCCGTGCGTGAGAGACCCTTGACCCTGTGCCCGACCTTTGCCCCCTAGACGCCATGCGTCCGCATGGGTGCACTCCTATCATGCTGTTTGGTGACAGCGCGATGGGGAATGGCGGTAGTATCACGCGGCATCCCGCATGGCGGATGTGCGCTAGGGAGCGCCATTCTGAATCTGAATAGGTGGAAAGATGGCACGGAGATGAGCACCTATCTGGAGCCAGGTGGAACTGGCTAACCTTGTCTCCCTAGTTGAGCCCCATGCTGGTGTTTTCTTTGGTGAGGCACCCCTGGACAGGGCCAGGAGTGCCGTGTGGCAGGAGGTGGCAGTGGCCCTGGAGAAGGCGACAGGGATCCGGAGAACCGTGGAGCAGTGCAGGCACTGGTACGGGGACCTCCAGCGGAGGGACCCGGAGAGGCTTGCCTGCCTGCGGGCATGTGCCAGGAGAGGCGCGGTTCCACATGCAGTAGGTGCCCCATCCATACACTGGTTACGTCCGTATGGGTATTGCGGTAGGCATGTGTTCACCACATGGGGGGTGGTCCATCCAGTGTGGGCAGTGGTGGTGGTGGTGGTGGTATAGGGTTGGGGGGCTGAATGATTTGGCTGTGTGGGATCACATGCAACCAGGGTTGGGGGGCCTTTGCTACTGGATTGTACTAATGTTCCTCTCTCCATGTTTGCACCCTAGGCCCTATGGAATGATGCCGTGCAAGGGTGGAGTGGCAGCGGCGGGAGGCATGTCCCGATGTAGGAGGACCCTTACTGGCTCAGCGCCAGGACCAGGCTGATGATGGTGAGTGCCTTTACATCCAGGATTTTCTGTGCATGCTGTGTAGCCGGGTGGGTGGCGGGGCATGGCCACCATCCATTGACACCACTGCTGTGCACACCACATGGTACAGTCAGCACTGTCCAGTGGCACTGCATGTCTGGGAGTGCATCACTGGTGGTCCATGCGTGCACCGGGTACATGGCTGTGCCACTGCCTTTGCACCGCAAAGCCATGTCACTGTACAGCCAAGGTGGTGCTGTGCGGGACTAGGGTGGTGGGTGTGTGCAGCGGTCCGCATGGCTGTGTGCACCTGGGTGGGCAGGTCTCATGGACATGATCATTGTGGGTGGTTGCACACCATCACAGGGGCGTGTCCTACGGCTGTATGCCTTGCACAATGGGGGGCTGCAGCAGGGGGCTGTGCATTCATGCCTATTGACTCTGCTCCCTTGTCCTAGGTGGACGGAGGATGGTCCACATAGAGAGGGTGCTGCAGGAGCTGCTCCAGGTGGCCAGGGCCTCTCTGGCCATTCTGGAGCGCGTGGATCGGCATGGTGTGAGGAGACGACATCACCGGAGGCAACATAGGAGCGGGGAACAGGACTCCCACTGAAGACCGTCCACATGGACCACTACAACCCCCCTGGAGCCACCCTCACACCCCATCTTCCCTCTCCCATTTGTTCCCCCCGCCCCTTACCCACCTCCACCCAGTTTGTGGTCCTCAGCCCATTTATAATGTAAATATGTACATAGTTTTGATTCTAATTCTAATACATTTGTTTAGTTATGCCTACTGTGGTGGTCTCTGATTTGCAGTGGGCTAATGGTGCTCAGCTGCAGTGGTGTGCATGGTCTCAGGGGTGGTGCTATCATAGGTGTGTGTGTGTCCATAGGGGAGGCAAGTTTGGTGTGGGCATAGGTCTCAGTCACTGTCTGTGGTTTGTGTGTTGTTCCCTGTGCAATGGATGACTGTGTGCAGTGGTACATGGTGCATGCGCTGTGTCCATGGTGCACCTATCAGATCATCCATGGCTTGTGCAGCTGCCACCCTTGCATGTCTGTGACTTGCACAGTCTGCTGGCATGTCGGTGGTGGCTGCCCATGCTGGACTGCCACTGTACCCAACGCGATGCTGGGTTGCCTCCTGTCACTGGTGGGGTGCATGTCTGCCTCGGGTGGCACTGTTGCCTCCGCTGTTGTTGTCCCACCTCGATGCTGTCCCTTGTGTCTGTTGCAGGGGATGTGCTCCACTGTCTATCACTTGTGCTCCAGCCGCATGCTGGTGGCGTACAGCATCATGGTGCCTGCACAGGGTTGCTGGCACACCTGTGCCATGGAGGGGGTTCTGACCATGTGCACACGGCTGCCGTGGCCACATGCCAGGGGCTTGGTTGACCCGCTACTGTGTCCCTGTGTTGGTGTGCCCTTGGGTATGGATGGCTGTTTGTCTGTGCACTGTGTTGCATCCTGTGTGGTGCATGCTTCCATACAACACTGTGTGTGTCTGTGCTGGCTGTTGTGGCCAGTGCTGGGATGGGTTGTATCCTTGGGAGGGTGTGCAGGGTGCTGTACTGCTGGTGGTGGAGTCCGGGGCATGCCCTGTTGCATGTGGGGTACCTTGTGTGCCGATGCATGGTCGGTCTCCCAGCTGTACCTCGGGGGTGTGCAGGGTGGCACTGTGTATGCTGCTGTTGCATTGCTGTCTGCTGTCACCTGCTGCAGGGTGCACATGGTGGGGCTTCCTTGGATGGCTACATGGTGCACAGGGTTGCATTATCACAGTGGGGGTGGTGGCATGCATGGGGTGTCCTGCACTGTTGGGCACTACTCCTGGGAAGGGTGTATGGTGATCGTGGTGCAGGGTGTGCTCCGCATTGGTGGGATGGTGTGGAATGGTGTGGTCAGCCCTCCTTGTGTGCCAGACACAGCTTGCCAGGGGGTGTGCTGGGGCACCATGGTCCGGCTGTGGGTTGGTTGCTGGTATCCATGGGCCGGTGGTTATTCCAGCTCTCCCCCAGTTGTGCAGTGCATGGGGTGTGGGGGAAGATGTCTGTTCTGCTGTGTGCTCCTCTGCCCATCTGTGGCATGGGTGGTGGGCCCCTGCATCCCTGTTGTGCTGTTGCATTGCTGCCCTGTTCCATGGGGCATCCCTGGTTGCGCTATGGCGCATCTGGACTGCTCTGCTGAGCATCCCTTGTTGCGCTATGTGCATCAGATACGCACAACTTCACATCCGTGGTTGTGCTATGGTGCAGGTGGTGCGATATTCAGTCATCTGCCGTAGGCTCATCTTGGCCTGCACAGTTTTTGAATATCGTGCTTCTTGCACATGGGCGCAGTAGACTTGCACTTGCTCCTGCTGTTGTGCACTTTTTGGGAGCAGTTTGAATATCTAGGCCACTTTCTCATTTACTTGTCACTTTCTACTTTTAGTAAATGTATCAAACTCATTGAAAACATGCCAAGTCACCAAACGTTGCATACTCTGAGCTGTCTAAGCTGTTTGTTTTCTCCAAAGCTCCTTAGTCTGACGAACAAGCTGAAACTGAATAAAGCTTGCATGTCTTTAACACCTGGCAGCACAGTTAGCACCTGTTTAACAGGTGTGATTAACAGTACTAATGCCTGTGAAGCCCCTGTTTGGAGGACAAAATGTGCATACAACCAAAATCTGGTGTGCATGTAAGCATATTTTGCATTATTATGTGTACAGGGCTTGGATTGGAACATGCCATTTTTGTGCATACATCCGAATGGCATACAAGTACAATCCACTGTGTCTCTCTCTCTCTCTCTCTCTCTCTATATATATATATATAGATATATATATGGGATACATGCTGGGTGAGTGTGGAATACAGGAAATATTTGCATACGAACTGATGCTGTTGATGTGCTGAATAAATGCTTGGCTGAGATCCAGGCTTGGACAGCGTTGAACTGGCTGGGACTAAACCCTGGGAAGACTGAGGTGCTGGTGGTAGAGCTGGGTAGGAGGGTTGGACTTGAAGCCTCCAGTAATGGGTTGGGCCATTTTATAGGTTTGACAGAACTGGAGGTTTCATCAAGGGTGAAGAATCTGAGTGTTGTATATGACAGTGACGAGTGTATTGTTGGTGCAGGTGTGGGCTGCAGGATCCTTCTCATCTACCATCCACCTGGAGGCGAGAAGCAGTTTCTGCAGGAAGTCGCAGACTTCATCATCAATATCGTATTGGAGTCCCCAAGATGGGTGGTGCTTGGGGACTTCAATGCCTGGGTTGACGATGAACTCTCGCAATTTGGACAGGACTTTCTCCAATTAATGAATTTGTTGGGCTTCACACAGGTTATTACCTCTGTGACCCATATTCATGGTCACTCACTGGATCTGGTCTTTCTACTTGGGATGGAGACCTCTGACTTGGAGGTGGAGCCGGTCAGTTGGTCTGATCACCACATCATAAGGTTCAATTTCTAGGCCCCCTCTAATAGGCCAGCCCCTGTGGAGATAGTTTGGTACCACCCTTTGAGGGGCTTGACCCCAGATGGCCTGATGGTGGTGCTGGACCTATCAGGCATGCCAAGAGTAAGCACGGGCCCTGAGAATCTGCTGCAGACCTATAATAGGTCTGTGGTAGAGGCTCTGGATTCCGTAGCTCCTGTCTGTGTTTGCCCACTCACTCTTCACCCTTGATCCCTTGGTTTGATAGAGCTTTGAGGGAGTTAAAGTGAGTTGGACGAAGGCTGGAGAGGTGCTAATGGAAGTCTGGCCTGGATGCTGACAGACTTAGACTGATGTCCCATTATAAGGACTATCAGTCGGCTATCTCCCATAAGAAGGCAGAATTCCTGTCCAGGGAGATTGCTGCTGCACATAACTGACTGGCCCAGCTCTTCTGGACTGTGGACAGACTGTGCAATCCAGACTGTCTCCAGCCATGGAGAGCATTGTCACAAGGAAAGTGTGACGAGTTTGCTCAGTTCTTTGCAGATAAGGTTTCCGGCATCAGTTCAGACATCTGTGCGGCCTGCTCCAATAGGGATTGCAGTGGTCAGTGGGAGGTTGTTGCTCCTCAGTTTGTCTGGTCAGGTTTCGACCAACTGATGGTCATGGACATTGTGACGATCATCCGGAGTTTGCTGCTGACCTGCTGTAGTTTGGATCCAGGCCCAACTCGTCTCCTAGTAGGGTATGTTCAGGTTATCAGCTCAGTCCTGTTGGAGATAGTCGGGTGTTCTTTAGAGACAGGTGTGTTTCCAGATACCCTGAAGGAGGCTGTAGTAATACCCCTCCTAAAGAAATCTTCTCTTGACCTTGACTGTCTTGCCAACTACAGGCCTGTCTCTAACCTTCCTTTTGTGTAGAAGGTTATTGAGCAGGCAGTCACGCTGTAGCTGGAGGGTCACCTTACCATCCACAAGATCTACGATCCTCTCCAGCTGGGTTTTAGGAAGAGGCATAGTACCAAGACGGCACTTGTTTGGGTGCTGAATGATCTCCTGATAGTGAGAGATCAGAGGACTCGTTCCATCTTGGTTCTCCTTGATCTCTCTGTAGCATTTGACACTGTGGATCATGGGGTGCTACTGGAGCGCATGCAGTGCATCTGTGGACTGTCGGGTATGGTCCTCAGTTGGTTCCATTTGTACCTCACTAGCAGGTTTCAGAGAGTGGTATCTGGAATTTTCTCTTTGGAACAGGTCTCCCTGTCTTGTGGTGTTCACCAGGGCTCCGTGTTGTCACCCATGTTGTTCGCGGTGTACATGCTGCCATTGGGATACACTGTGAGATGGTATGGGCTGAGCTTTCACTGTTATGCAGATGATACGCAGCTCTACATGTCCTTTATGCCCAAGCAGGATGATGTGGTCTCGGTATTTAACAACTGCCTCACCGAGATCCAAGACTGGATGAGTGCCAATTGGTTGATGTTGAACCCTGACAAGACTAAGGTGTTGGTGGTGGACCCAGGTCATTGGGTTGAGGGGCAACTGGCTGGGTGGCCTTCTGGGCTTTGGCTCAGGGGCAACCAGCTGTTGACATCGGATTGGGTGTGCAATCCGGGCGGTATTTTTGACAAAGGGCTGACATTGAAATCTCAGGTGTCAGCCGTCATTAAATCCTCTTTTAATCATTTGAGGAACATCACCCGGATTAAATGCCTTGTCCCCCTGATGACCTTCCAACACTGGTCCATGCCTTTATGACCTCCTGCCTGGGTTACTGCAACTCTCTATACCTAGGACTTCCAGGGGCTGACATTCGCTGCCTGCAGCTAGTGCAGAATGCAGCAGCCAGGCTGTTGACCGGCTTATCTTGAGCTTGTCATTATTATGCCTGTGCTCCATGGCCTGCACTGGCTGCTGGTTCAGTGGTGAGCTACCTTTAAGGTCAGTTTGCTGGTCTATAATACCCTACATGGACAGGGTCAGCGTTATCTGCAAGAACTCCTGTGTTCTTACTGTCCTCTCCACCCACTCTGCTCCACCGACGAGGGGTTGCTAGAGATTTTCAGGGTCAGTTTGAAGACTTCTGGTGTCAGGGCATTTTTGTTCATGGCCCCAACCCTGTGGAATTGTCTACCTCATTTGGTAAGACAGTGACTGACCATGAAGGGCTTTAAAGTGGCATTAAAAACACACTTATTTAACCTCACCTTCTTGGAATATGAATGATCTGTTGTAGAATATTGTATTCCATATGTTTTATAGTATGCATGTATCTTTAAATTGCTGCTTATTTGATTATTTGTACAAGTGTTTGGATAGATGCTGACTTGCGCTTTTTAAAAATAACTTGAGTTGAGTTGACATTTGATGTTCAGGTGTCAGCAATTGTCTGGACTGGATTTTACCATCTCTGGAACATTGCCCAGATCAAGCCCTCTGTCCCACCAGAGGACCTGGCCACACTGGTCCATGCTTTCGTGACCTCAAGACTCGAATACTGTAATGCCCTCTACCTCAGGGTCAGAGATGGTGCACTGCGGTGCCTGCAGCTGCTGCAGAATGCAGCGGCACGGTTGTTGACTGGTCATTCTAGATTCAGTCATATCACCCTGGTGCTGCGTGAACTGCTTTGGCTGCCAGTGCATTGACGCATCACTTTCAAGGTAGGTCTTGTGACCTACAAGGCCCTACATGGATTGAGTCCGGGCTCCTGAAGGATCTCCTGCATCCCCACGTCCCATCTGGCCCCCCCCAGATCAGCTATTGCTCTCTTGGAGATCCCAAGAGCAAGGCTTAAGAGCTGTGGGGACCGGGCATTCGAGGTAGGTGTCCCGGCTTTATGGAACTCATTGCCGGGCTAGCTCCAGGAGGCACTGCCCACTGATATATTTAACCATCAATTAAATTCCTTCTTTGTTATACAAGCTTTGAGGGTCTAAGGGGGCTGTTAAAGATCTAGAATGGTATCAGTTGTTTTAATTTGATGGGTTTTATATATATATATATATATATTTATTTATTGATTTATTGATTTATATAACTCTTTGGTAACCAGGTAAGTGCACTGATCCAGGGGACCGTTTTCAGGCATGACCCAGGCCACACAAGCAGCAGTTACAGAGGTAGTGACAAGCTATATGAGTACAAGCCTTGTGGTTATACAGACATCATTGGTGAACAAAGTGGCTATACAGACATCACTGCTGAACAAAAAAAGTGACATAGGAAAGTAAAATGAATGAGAGGCTAAAAAAAAAACAAACAGTACATCATGATAAGCAACAATTATCATGCAATTATTTACTACGGATAAGTGGCCAGTGCAAATCAATGGCCAGTGTAAAACAAACAAACAAACAAACAAAAAAAAAACATACAAGACAATAGACAAGTGGGACAGCCCAAGAAGCCGGTAGTAAGGGATATAAGACAGGAGTCCAAAGAAATGAGAGAGCGGGGACGCCAAAGCAGCCCAAGAGGGAAAAGTAAGAAAAGGTGTCTGGGGGGTGCTGTTATCCAAGCTAGCAAAGGCATGTGGCCTCATCAAGCAGCCAGGATTTGAGATGTGTCTTGAAAGTGGCATGGGAGTCCAGAGAGCAGATGGGCAGAGGGATTCTGTTCCACAGAGTGGGAGCAGCTACAGATAATGCCCTGCTACCCATAGCCGAGGAGACTTTTGGGATATCCGGGGGGGGTGAGGATGCACGTAGACACCTCGAGGGAGTTCTGGTCTTGGGGAGAGATGTATAAGGGGAGGCTTCACCATGCCTGATGGCGCTGTCCAGGATGCAGCCAAGCCCATAATCAAATCTGCAGTGTAGTGGGAGCCAGCCAAGAGTCTGGTAGAGGTGATAGTGGTGAATGGAATATGGTGCCAGGAGAGTGAAACAACAAATGCAGAGGTGCGCACACAAGGCTGAGGATGTGTGTGAGTAAATAGAAACATAGAAATTGTTGGCAGATAAGGACTGCTAGGCCTATCCAGTCTGCCCGTAGTCCTTATACATGTATGCATCCATTCACCCAATGTGGTCAATGGCTTTTCATCACTGCCTTCCCACCCAAAGTTACCCAGTGCTTGTCCCAGTCATGTTTAAACCCCTCCACTGTGCTTGCACTTACCACCTCTTGTGGCAGACTATTCCAAGCATGCACCACCCTCTCCGTGTAGAAAAACTTCCTCATGTTACACTTCCTACTCCCACATTTCATATCATGTCCCCTTGTTCTGGTATCTTTTCTACATTGGAAAAGTTCCCTCACCTGCACCTTGTTTATGCCCTTGAGGTACTTAAAAGTTTCTATCATGTCACCCCTTTCTCACCTCTCCTCCAGTAAGTACATATTGAGGTCTCTTAGACTCTCCTCATATGTTTTGTGGTGCAAACCATGCACCATCTTTGTCGCCCTTCTCTGGACAGCCTCCACCATGTTTATGTCCTTACACATGTGTGGTCTCCAATACTGCACACAGTGCTCCAGGTGAGGCCTTACTAGTGTTTTATACAATGGCATCACCACCTCCCACCTCCTACTAGTAATACCTCTGCCTATGTACGCCAGCATGCCACTGGCCCTCCATGCAGCCTTTGTACACTGCTTTGATACCTTCAGGTCATCAGATATGATAACCCCTAGGTCCCTCTCCTCTTTGGTGACAGTCAGCACCTCCCCCTCCTGTAGGTCTCTCCAGGGTTCCCCCTACCCAGGTGCATTATCTTGCACTTTTTGTATTGAACCTCAGTTGCCACACCTCCAGCCATCTTTCAAGCTTCTCCAGGTCCCTCTTCATTATCTGCACCCCTTCTGGAGTATCCACCTTGTTGCAGATCTTGGTGTCATCTGCAAATAGGCAGACATTTACTTCCAGCCCCTCTGCAATGTCACTAATGAAGACATTGAACAGGACTGGTCCCAGTACTGATCCCTGTGGTACTCCGCTGGTCACCCCTCTCTCCCCAGACTGGATCCCATTTACCACCACCCTCTGCCTTCTGTCTGTCAACCAGTTTCTAACCTACTGTATCACCTTATGCCCCATGTCCAGACTACTCATCTTGTTAACCAGCCTTCTGTATGGGACAGTATCGAAGGCTTTGCTGAAATCCAGGTAGGCGATGTCTATGGCCCCTCCCTGATTCACTTTCCCAGTCACCCAGTCAAAAAAAATTATCAGATTTGTTTCACATGACCTTTCTGATGTGAATCCATGCTGCCTCAGATCCTGGGCACCAATGGATTCCAGGTGTGCCACTATCCTTTCTTTTAGCAGTGTCTCCATGATCTTCCCTACCACAGAGGTGAGGCTGACTTTCCTGTAGTTCCCCGCTACCACCCTGCTCCCACTTTTGTGCAGTGGGACTACATGCGCCCTCCTCCAGTCCTCTGGAACCATGCCTGTGTTGAGTGACTCTGTGAACAGGGTGGCCAGAGGTGCTGTTAGTTCCCTCCGCAGCTCCCTTAATAACCTCTGGTGTATGTCATCTAGCCCCTTAGCTTTATCTATCTTCAACTTTGTGAGTTCTTCCTGAACTCTGTCTACTATGAATGGACTGGAGTCCACTTCTTCCCCCGATTTCCTCTGCTCCCCAACTGTGGTCCTTGACCCTCTCCCTCCTCAGTGAATACTGAACAGAAGTATTTGTTTAGTATTTCTGCCTTGTCTAGATCTCCCTCCTCCCCTTTGAGCCTCAACCCCGGTTTTTCTTCTATCACTGATGTACCTATAGAATGTCTTGTCCCCTTTTTTCACAGTCCATGCTAAACCCTCCTCTGTCTGTGCCTTGGCTTTCCTAACAGACTTCTCTGCCTCTCTGAGGCATTCAAGGTACGCCTCCCTGTCTTCCTCCCTTTTGGCCCACTTATACTTCCTGAAACTTGCTCTTTTAGTCCTTACTTTGTCTCCCACCTCTTTAGAAAACCATAGTGGTTTCTTTCTTCTTTTTCCTTTGGCCACTACCCTAATGCATTGGTTAGTTACCTCCAGAATGGCTCCTTTTAGTCTCCCCCACTGTTTCTCAACCCCCTCTATTACCTCTACCTTCTCCAAGGACACTTTTAAACATCTACCCATTTCACTGAAATCTGCCTTACTGAAATCTAATACTTTTGCCCTTGTGTGGCTTAATTGAGTCCCTGTCTCCATGTCAAACCACACTGTGTGGTGGTCACTGGATCTCAGCTGCCCTTCCAGCTGGATTCTTTTGACTCTGTTCCCATTGGTCCATACGATGTCTAGAATCGATTTGTCCCTGGTTGGCTCATGCACTAGCTGTCTGAGTCTAGCTCCCTGCAGGGATTCCAGGGTGGCCGTGCTTCTGGCTGAAGCAGTTGCCTGGGTGGTCCAATCCATGTCTGGCATATTGAAATCTCCCATCAACAGAATTTCGCCTTTAGATGCCATGTCATGAATTTCCTCCACTAGTACCATGTCCACTTCCTCCCTCTGTGCTGGAGGTCTGTAGATCACCCCTGTACATATTGCTGTGCCATTTCCTGGTTCAAGGGTGAACCACATTGCCTCATCATCCCCCTGCCTTCCCTGTACATCTGTAGCCTTTATGCCTTCTCTGACATACAGGGCCACCCCCCTCCCTTTTTACCTTCCCTGTTCCTTCTGAACAGTGTATAGCCTAGTGCATTTATGTCCCAGCTGTGAGTAGCAGAGTACCATGTCTCTGTTATTGGTGCTATGTCAAGGTCTACATCCGTCATCAAGGCTTCCAGGTCTGGAATCTTATTTCCCACACTGAGGGCATTTGTGAATGCGACCTTCCATGTTTTACTCCCTGCCTTCCCTCTGTTCCTGTTTTCTCTGTTTTGTCTCTTCCCCCCACTCCAGTATTCATGCTCATGTGCTCTTGCTTTCCCTTTATTCCCCCTTATAAAAGTTTCCCCTGCCTGCCCCAACTGCTCGTTTGCATTGTTCCTGTTGTCAATTTGTACTTTTGCATGTTCTCGCTGGGGGTGGGGGTGTTCCTAAGCCACCTGTCTCTCCTGGCTCTCCTCCCATGGCCAGTTTAAATGCTCTCTGCTGAAACATTCCAACTTCTGACTAAGGACTGAGGTCCCCTTTCCAGACAGATGCAGGCCATCCTCCTGATACAAGCTCGCATCTGCCCAGGTTGGGCCCCGTCCCCTATGAAGTCAAATCCTTCCCTTCCACACCAGTCCTTCAACCAGGAGTTGAAGGTTTGGATGTGGAGTGCCCTGGCCTCCCTCATGCCTTGGGCAGGTAGCACCTCCGAGAATGACATAGAATGTGCTACCCATTTCAGGTCCTCTCCCAGCTTACTGAAATCCTCCTGGTCTCTGGCTAACTCTCCTCTTCTCCTTGCCAAGTCATTGGTCCCCAGGTGAACAATGACATCCAGCTCCTCCCTCCTGGCTATCACCCTAGCAATCCTATGGATTCGCCTCCCATCCCTCCATGCAGCGCTTCCTGGGAGGCACTTGACCTCCCTCTCCTCCCTGCTAGTTGTCCCTAATTTCACACCCTGTACAATAGAGTCCCCTTCTAGGAGAAGCTTCCCCCTCCTCTGGGGTCCCTTGCCCCCCTTCCCTGGGACTCCGGATTGGAAGCCCTGACCATCCTCCCTGGTCCCAGCTGTGGGTGCCTGTGTGGGGCATTCTCATTCCTCCAAAACAGCGCAGGAGTTATTAAGCTGGACTGGTTGGGGGATGTGTCTCTGACCCCTCCCCACTCTCCCGGAGCTCACTGTGGTCCAGTCATCCTTCTTCCTGGACAACCTTTGAGGTTGATGCTGTGGACCAGTGGTCTCTGGGTGAGGGTGGATGCCGCCTGTAACCTGCCTACCTCTACACGGAGACAGGCAACCTGCTCCCTCAGCTCAGAGAGGTGCCTGCAGATAGGGCAGCATCGCAGCCTCCAGAATGTCTCCATGAAGACTGCTGCTCCACGGCCACAGCACTGCACCACTCCCGTCATGACTGATGTGACCTGGCTTGCAATATGACCTAGGTAGGCCCTCTAGATGAACACCTATGCTCCTCCCTTTCCTCGGTGTGGAACTTCCTGTGTGGTGTAGGAGGGTGTAACACTGTGGGCCCACACCCTATGAAAGGAGGACTAGCCCAAGGAAGGGTATTCGCAGAGGACAGGCTCCAACGAAAAAAGAAAAACAAAACACAGATCCCCCAAAATCCACTGAAATATGAGACCTGCCCTAAAGGTAACACACTCAAACAAGTACAAACAGTTCCAAGCTTACCAGCAACTAAATCCTTCCCTCCTGCCCCTCCACAAACATAGCAGCAACAGAAAGGTAAAGCTACCTGAGCCAAACTAAGTCTGCTTTTGCACTACTGCTGTGTGAGAGAACCCACTGGTTTTTAAACCACAATTAGCTGTAAACTGATCCTAGCTGAGGGGAGAGAACAGAACCTTCCAGAAAGCTGCTACCAATGTCTGTTGAAAAAATAAATGAATCTCTAGCTCACACTATAGATCACACACAAAAAATACACTGTATTGAACAAACTCCACACTACTGCCCTAAAGGTAACAGACTCAAACAAGACAAACAGTTCCAAGCTTACCAGTGACTAAATCCTTCACTGCAGCCCCTCCACAAACTTAGCAGCAACAGAAACGTAAATCTACCTGAGCCAAACTAAGTCTGCTTGTAGGGGAGCAGTAGTCAATCAAGGGTAGCAGATTGCCTTGGGCAATGGCTAAACAGGCTACCCTGGTCAGGAGTGACTTTATCAGATAAGCCGCACCATGTTTCTGGTTAATACAGCAGATAACAGAGGAGAAATGATCGGACAAGGATAGGGACAGTTCCAGGATAACTCCCAGATATTTTAAAGTTAGTACATTTTCAAGTATAATGTCATCCAGTGAAGACTACTGAGAGAGTGGAACCAGCCTTGGTGATCTTAGATGGGAAGGGTTTAGATCCAAATAGCATGGATTTAGTTTTTTTAGCATTAACAATTAGGCGATGTGAGTGGAACCAGGTGTGCGCCACAGAGTAGTTATTGGATAAAACCCTGGATATATTCTCAAGAGCCTTGTCACAAGTGAAGAGGACAAGGCCATCTGCATAGAATAGGGCATCACAAGTGAGACAGTCAGAAAGAAGAGAGTTTATAAGCAGGGAGAATAAGAGTGGGCCCAGGATGGAGCCCTAGGGTACACCGGTAATGACTGGGAGGGTGAGGGAGGTGGAAGGTCCAACACGTACCGATTGAGATCTATCTGAAAGGTAACTTTGGAACCACCGTGTGATCTCAGTAGAGCAGCCAAGGGTGCGAAGGGAGGACAGCAACAGGGTGTGGTCAACCAAGTGAAAGCTTCAGACAGGTCGACAAAGGCGGCACCCATTGCACTTCCAAGGTCTATGTTCCTAAGAATATGATTGGCAAACAGGGCAATTGCAGATGTGGTGGAGTGATGTTAACGGAAGCCGCGTTAATATATGGACAGTAGATTGTGTGTCAATATATATATATATATATATATATATATAAAATATGCAAAAAACGTCATTAATGCATGAGTTAGGGTTGACAGCACAGGAACAAAAGTATGGAAATTCAATGTTAAGGTTCCCACATCTACCACCCGCACCCCTGTCAGTGTTTATCTAGGGGGTCCCAAATTTAGACACCAGCCATTTTTCTGCCTTGCTAACTGGAAACAAGATGGCCACTGCATGACAGTAAAAGGGAATTTGTGACAGTAAAATGTACTGGTGGCAGCGTTCGTGAGGCACATGTGTTTTTTCCCCATTGACTATAATAGGAAAAATAAAAATTTGCATAATTTCAGCAAGGCAGAAAAATGGCTGATGTTTAAATTTGGGACCCTCTAGGTAAACACTGAGTAACACAGCAAAACCCTTTTTTGTGGGGTTAAACCTCCCAGAAATGCCTTTTCTAAGATTGGACCCCCCCCCCAATGTCACAAATTGCAACAGAAGGGATGCAACACTTTCCCAAATCATGAACCTGTCGTGCCTGTTCTTTCGCAAATTTTTGTGAAAGTGTTGCAATTTGTGACACTACTACACCAAAAAACAATAATTCTTTGCCACACCACTGCATCTGAATGGTTGGATCTTTCGGGCTGAAATTTGCAGGGTGGCAAGTCCTGGTCCCACAGGTGTGCCTTTTGGTGGTTTGGGACCAAAATATTTAATAGTTAGTGTTCCAAAGTTGAGAAATTTCCCTTAGGATATCATTGTGGCATGACAGCAGCAGAACGACAGTAGCCATACATCTAGTGGCACATAATTTGTGTGCTTGTAGTGAAGTATCAGTCCTGGGACAATACTGAGACGTAACACTTCACAATTCATCCAAGCTGCGCCTCCCCCCCCCCTCAAAAAAGAAGGTCAGTGATCAACTCAGTCAGGTGTTCGCCAATATCCATATTTTGTTATTTGCCCCCCTCAGAAGACCAGCAAAAATGTTGTAAGACCAAGGCTCAAGCATGGATTCTTGTTCTGTGAGACTCTCCGATTGTCCCATCTGCCATGTGCAGCGACTGGACCACAATCTAATGTGCCCATTTAATGCTGAAAAAACACTGGGTTCATTGTCAGTGGTTTAGCAGAGTACTGCAGTTGTCACAATTTCCACTGCACCTGCACTGCCTGTCTGGCTCGCCCCCCCCTCCCCACTTCTCACCGCTTGCACCCTAGCCTTCACCTACATCCTAGATGGTCCTAAAATGGACCCTTGCACAAATGTGAATTTGAGCATCAGTGACAGATGTAGCCAGCCATAATATATATCGGGACATGCAGCACTACACAAATCACAAGCACTGTAGCACTGGGCAATAGCAAGGCACAATTATGGTTCTCTCAAGCTGAGTTGAAGAAGTATCTCAGTGTACCTAAGCCTAATGCGTAATTCTTAGCCCTGCCTTGCTTTCTTAGCAGGCTTTGCAATCAACGCCACTGAGCATGGCATTTATTCAGAGCCTCATGATGTGACATTTGTGTGGTGCAGTCCGTCAGCCGTCCTCCGACCGCAGCTGCTCTGGTTGTGCCTGTTGGCCATCCCATCTCACCTTTAGTCGGCAACCCAACCACCAATGAAGCTGATGCAATAGCCGAAATAATTGTAGTCAGGCATAGTGTCTTTCTATTGCTATAAACAGAGACTATGCTCCTTTTCCTAGCTTATGCAGCACCTATCTTGCGCTTAAACTTGCTCTGAACCCATACCCTGCCTCCACACTTGCTCTATCCTGGCTCATCCTCTCTCCTTGTAAACCAATCTAGCAAGCTGGTATGAATGGGGTGGTGTGCATCATGGCAGGATAGAACACCAGCACACATCCAACCGAAACATAGAAACATAGAATTTGATGGCAGATAAGGACCGCTTGGCCCACCTAGTCTGCCCATTATCCCCACCTAATGGATAAGCTGCAGATCCTAGTTAACCAACAGCTTACTTCCTCCTACTCCCCACTAGAATTGCCTTATGTCTGTCCCCTGCATTCTGGAATTTTCCCCACTGTTTTTGATGGCCCAATAAGCCAGAAATTAGCAATGAGGGCACTAAGTAATTTCAGTGAACATTGATAGTAATTGTAAGGTCCTGTGATAACGTACTCCAGTGTTACAAGCCAAATACAGAATTCATGATGACTGCCCCGCTCACATCTGCCATGAAATAGATGCACGCGGATGCCTTATTTTGTCGAGGTTTAGAGTGGGCATGCAAAGATCCATAACCTCAGTAAGCATGTGTGGCTTCACACCCAAACTATACACAGGGACTTGACCAACACTGCATTGGATCCCAAAAGTAGAAATACAGGTAGAGAATGGATAGTGACAGCAACAAAAAAACACCACCACCACCCGCTTTCTCTCCTTGCTTTTGTATCCTCTTTTCAGCTGTCACATTTACCTTTTCAAGTATAATGCCTACTGAACCTGCTGTCTATCGCACCGATGTACTGTGATTGTACTGTAGCTATTCTTGACCTGTGTAACACTGATGTACTGTGATTGTACTGTAGCTATTCTTGACCTGTGTAACACTGATGTACTGTGATTGCACTGTGGCTATTTTTGACCTATGTAACCCCAGGTCGCATCTGGAAATGAGCGGTCTCCGCTCAGAATGCTTATCTGGTAAATCTCTTAAATAAATAAATAAATAAATAAATGTGGGGAGCAGCAGAGGGCTCATGGCAATTGGTATTACTCAATGTCGGGACAGAGTCTGTAAAGCACTATGCATGGAAAAATATACTATTTCATACTTCCTTTATCGCAACTGGTGCACTGTTCTAAACACTCCATTTGCCCTGGTATTCAGCGTTAAACCAAAAAGCTAGAAATAGACATGCAGAGTGCACAATTGAGAACTCAGTTAGGAATCACTGAGTCTGAAGCACCATGTAAGTGGCATGCAGAGTGACGGACCAAAAAGTACTGCAGGGCTTTGATATTGGAATTTGAAGTCTCTGCACTGGGGTGCATACCTCTCAAGTGTCCCTGGTTTTCAGGGATGTCCCTGATTTTGCCTCAAAATTTTACTCTGTCCCTCCTAAAATTTGTGTTTTTGTGGCTAAACAGTGGGGACTGTAAGCACAAAACACTGTCAAGCATTAAAGTTACAGACTTGTTCTTCTTTAGAAAATGCATTGTGGACCAAGCCCCATATTCTACCAGCTTTCTGGGTGGATATCTCTAATTTTGAAGATGTGTCCCCTGATTTTGGTCCTTTGTCCCTGATTTTTTAAGCCTTGTCCCTGATTTATGAGGCAGGAGGTTGAGAGGTATGCTGGGGTGCTTTCTCACCGGACTTCAAGATAAGTGACAGTGTATTGTAATTACCTAGTGCATCACTGTATTTTACTGGCATACTCTTTCTCTGGTCCCATGGTATGGGGGAAAGGGGAAGGGAACTTTTGTTTAACCAGGAGTAGCACACTAAGCCGAAGCTTGTTTCCAAATGTGGCCTGGGAGCACAAGGAAGTTAACTGATTTGCTCAGGATCACACATTATGCACCTAGGGATTCAAACCCAGGTATGCCCGCTCATCTTCGATGTGGCAGTGATGCATGCAAAACTCCACAGTAGTGACACATTCCATGATTTGACATCGCGAGCGAATAGGCATACTGATCGCCGTAGTCATGCATGGGGTGGATGGTTGGGGGGAGGGGGTTGCTCTTGCACCGTGTGAGTGCCAGACAGAGTGACATTTATTTGTCTGCCAAGCTGACAAGTAATCGAGTGCTTAGAATTAGGACGATGGAGTCACCACAGTGCAGAACTTTTGAACCTGACCTTCATATAAATGTCATATAACTGACTGCATTAGAGTTAGTTGGTAGCGCACTGTGTGTTCCTCGCTTAGTGCCGCTGTGTGCTGGGTCTTCTTCAAGGTGTACGTGATGCACCTCCACCATTGTGCCTTACTACCTGCTTTTCCATGAGTAATTATTGAGTCACTGTATTTGGGCAGTGTGCCCTTGTTGGTGGCCCTACAGTCAGATGTACATGTTTTCCGTACGAGGTGCCTCTGAAAATGTACATTTCAAAATGCTGATGTTGGCAAGATGGAATGAAGAAAAGCACAATAAAATAGGTAAAAACCATGCACCGAGTATGTGACATGGACATCCTCCATTCTTACAATTCAATATTTGCTGCCCGTGCAAGAGGGTAATGGCGCACCAGATTTTGCAATACCTGACACTCTGCTCTTGAATGACCTAGTGAGCCAGAGTTTGTTAGTTGTGTGGTGCGGCCAGTGCTGTAATCTGTGTTGGCACATTTTGCCTCCAGCAATAATGCACATCTCCAGAACTGTGCCTATTTTCTTTTGATGCACATGTTGAGTACAGTTGGCAGAGAGGACGTGCCCAGAGCAGTGCTGGCAGGCCACAGGCACGTACAACAAGCAAGTGGTGGGGGTGGAGGTTGAGAGGGATCATGGCAGATCAGAACTCAGTCACGCCAAGTGACATCATCACACCAGTATGCCACACTCGATGACTTGCAACAGCATCTGTGATGACATTGATTCAAAGCGCACATTACGGTCTGTGTCCCTCACACGTAGCCCTATCAAAGCTGAGTCCTTTGCTGGCAAGGTAGACGATCACTGGACAGGTAGTGCTCATCCGATAGGGATGCTGTACAACAATATGCCCCTGTCCGGCTGACAGGCCAGTCATACCTGCAATGGCAACGTTGACAGCTGAGGTCGTATGACCGACAAAGGTGTGCATGTGGGGACAGGTGTGTGGGGGGGTTATGGCCCTTGCAGCACAGGCACGTCCCCTTTTCCTCCATTTAAATCAGCCAGGGGGTGAACAAAAGAAAATGGATGCATTGTTTGATCGGTTCTGAAATTGGGCATGTAGGGAAGGGTCGATGTGATTGCACATTATGCTGAAGTGTGTGCATCAACCCACCCTGCATCCACACTGACCTGACCACCACTGCCGGGGTTGGGGGAGTGGGGAGCACAATGCAGAAATAAAAATAGGTAAATAGGTATGGAATAGGGCTCAATGTCAGGTACCATGTCTTGCCGGCACTATAAGCGGAAAAATGTCAGTATTTTCAGACCTCTGTCAAGTCGAAACCAGTGGGCAGTGCTAAATACTCCACTTGCAAAGGTTTTTGGAATGAATATAAATAAAGCAAGAGAAGCAAAGGGCACAATTAACAGACCACTAACAATCACAGAGCCACCATGCGAGTGCCGTACACAGTGCTAGATATTTTTGTGCTAGACAAAAACCTACTGCAGTGCTTGAAATTAAGATTTTGGAGTTGCCACATGGGGGGGGTGGTCACCATATGATGTGTGCAGGCTCACGTACCATGTGGCAATGATGCACACCACCCCAACTGTGCCTGAGTCATTAGCCGGGAAGGAGATGCACTATGGGATTCAGCAACTATGACCTCCAAACAGCAGCTGGGCAGGTATGTGTCCACCAAGGTTGTTGCAGTGTAACTGTAAAATACGCAAGGGGGGTGAGGTTTGCGACCTGGTGAGAGCACTGTGAAGAGCAACGGAACTTACACCAACCAGTGTCTCAGATGGCAGTTGCCCACCATGTTGTACAGCTGTGTGTGTGTGTGTGTGTGTGTTGCGGAGAGGGGGGCGCAATTGTGCACAGTCACACATCACTCAAGTACCGTGATCAGTAATTCATTGCCAGCAGTTATACACACATTACCAGGGGGTGCATGCTCGCAGACCACTGAGCTCTCTCGTGCTTTTTGCCAGCCGAGTTCATTCATCCAATGCAGAACTCACAGTACAGCGGGGTTGAATGAAATGGTGTCCAAGTGCAAATCACATATTGCTGTAGCACTTGTTGACTGCTTGTCAATAAATGCCCCGAGCCTTCAGCCAGCGAAACCACTGATACCCAGGCTGTTTCTCATGCCTCACGATGCGGACTCCACAATAGCATAACGAATGACTGAAAAAAGTTCACTGAGTGAACTGGTTTTAAACTGAGATGCAGTGAAAACAGACAGACACCAAAAATATGTATCATTCGTCAACATTCATATCATTGCCACTCTCTTTATCGGTACTCTCCGAGCTCTCAGATGGGTCATCAGCTTCTATGGTTTGTTTGTGGCTCACAAGCAGCTCAAAAGAATAGGGCAGAATCAATGTGAATGGTGCAATATAGTCAAGATCACGCTCCTCTTCAGACGACATCCTTGAACTTATTGAACAACAATCACTATCGGTGTGCTCAGACACAGCTGCAGCAACTTAAATGGGTTCAATCTGACGCTGCTCCACAGTGACATGACAGCCGATGGGAGATGTGCCTAGGGAGCGGTAAGTGCACTAGCCATAAAATGACTATTTTCAGGCATGACCCAGGAGAGTACAGATGTGCAGAAACTTAACAGGATAACAATTTATAAGTGCTTTACATAAAATGAGTTAAAGTGGATACAATATATTGGAATATACAAAGTAAAGTGCTTTACATACAGTGAGTTAAAGTGGATACAATATATCGGAGACATACAGAGTAGACCATTCATAAGTTCATAGGTGCCTACCTACGCAATGAATAGAGAGGACCTTGGACAATAAATTATCAGGTGACACATCATATGAACAGAACAAGGTACACAAAAACAAAAACAGGTAATACAAAAGGAAGAAATAACCATTGAGAGCAGGGGGTGTCATTAAGAAAAAGGTCAGTAAGTGAGGAAAGGGGGAGCAAGCCATGAAATTAGATTATATGAGTGTATGTAAGTGTAAGAGAGATGCCTGCAGTGCAAGATTGTATATGGGCAGGGAAAGGGAGCCGGGACAGGCTGAGGCAGTAAGAGGGTTATGAAAAATGGAGCAATCAAACATACTACACATGCAGATTAAGAAACACGAACACAGATAGGTTATAAATATGTCTTTATGAGTTTTTTTTGAGTTTGGCAAAAACGGTTTTGCACATGATTTTTAAGGCAGTCATGCTTTGGCTGGTACAGTCGTACCTCAAACTGCATATATTCAAATTAGCTAAACACTCCAAAGCATCCAATCGCTCCAAAATACTGGCCCTATCAATACCTTCAGGAATTCCTGTGACCAGAATTGCCTTTTTCATGTCCAAGCCCTTCCCCCATTTGGCTCCAATCTTCCAACTCCGGAAGTGTCATGGGAACTTTCAAAATTTTTGTGGGGGGGGGGTGCTATTTTTCCCCCACAAAGTCACAGTTCGGGAACTGTCGGTGTGTCACAGAGATCCTAGTGGTGTCTATAATGTAGTGGACCACTTGAGGCCCTTTGGGTTCACTCGGGATTCACATTTCCAAACCCTCGGAGGGGGCTGGCCTGGGTTGCCTAAAGCTGTGTCACACTGGGCCTAAAAGTGGCGCGATGCCTCCACTTGGGGTAGCAATATGGGGTATCTGTATGCTGCCACACAAGGCTATTATCCTCCAGGAAACAGTACATAACCTGCCCACACAGTCCCCGCAGAATAAATTATACTGTAACAGCATTAACAACCCTCAATCAAAACAATTCTGTTCAAACAAGTAATCTATTTAAAAGGCAGAGTACGGAGAGAACAAGAGGACAATAGGGAAAATGGAAGAAAAGGGGTAGCAATAAACTCGATATACTGTATGCAGCAACAACATTGTTTCCACACCCTTCTCTAACCCATGGCAGTCCTTCGGCCCCCAAGTGGGTGCACCCTACTTAAATCTCCCTGAAGGTCATGGGCGAGAGCTCTCATTTTTGTTGCAGTGGATACCTCACTGGGGATGCAGTTGCTGCTAGCAGGGTAGGAGCTTGGTGACACACTGTAAACTGTTGCAGGCAAAACACACCCAAACTGTTGCTGAACAAGTAAACTGTAAATGGTAGAAAAGGGGCCCCTCTTCGTAATCCACTCTCAAATGTTTGGCCAGATGGCCTCGACAGGTCTTCTGCCTGGGCCTGTTAAAGTGGTAAAGTCCCACCCAGGGCTTCTCCCTCAGTCCCTGGCACAACCACAATTTTTTGCCAGTGGCAAGGCCAAAGCCCTAATGGTTACCTATGGTTTTGTAGCTGTACAGATGCCTCAGGTGTCAGATGATGGAACAGGTGAGATGGCAGTATGTGTATCCCACTGGCAAGCAGGCTTTACCGGGACTGTTGGGTGTTCACACAAAGACTGAGGCTCCAACATGAGACAACAAGTAGTAGAGGAAAGAGTCAGGCTAGCAGTCTACCAGTAAAAAAAGACCCCATAAGATGGGTACAGTGAAAAAATAGTTAAAACAGAATAACAGCAGCATTCATTCCCTACAGGAGGTGTTGGGGGAGTGCTGCTGTTACTCTGTTTTATAAAATGGCAAGAGAAAATGCTGCACCCTGACTGGCTGCTACCTGTGCATTAGATCTGTCTAATGCACAGGTAAAAACAAGTGCAGAAAAGCCAGTTGAAAAAAAAAAACATATAAATGCGTGTAATCCCCCCAAATGTGGCTTACCTTTAATGTCTCCTGTTTCCTCCCGTCTGCCGTTGGCATCCTTTCTTTCTTGCAGCATTTTCTTTCCCCCCAGCACGGCCCGAATCTATTTTGTCCCCCAGGGCCCCCAAAGCAGTCCTGCACTTGATTTTAGGCCATATTGGTCTTAAAAACTAAATCACGATCCGCCTCTGGTTCCCTGTGAAGCAGGCGATCGCACATGTGCAGTGTGAGCCTTTGATCTACCAACTGCCAGTTTTGCAGTCAATGCGGAGGGTTTTTCTTGGTCCCATGCCACTGCTTACGTAAATGGGGGCCGGTGACCTCAAGGGGGGCATTTAGAAGCCTCAGGGAACAATAATAATTAAGTTTCAAAATGGGTTATATGCATGAGAGCCCTTAATGAATATTAATGAGGTTGCCGCCTGCCACTTAGGGAGCAGTATTTCGGTGGCAGTGACAGAAAATATATTGTATAAATGTTTATGGATGCAAGTATCTAAGAGAGCACAGTTGGGGCTACAAGACTGTGGGGTTTGTATAAATAAAAAGTTAAACCACTGGCTGCACCAGAAGTTTAAACTTTGGGACATTGTGTGAACTATATAACAAGCATTTGTCAATGCCGAATGTTGGCTTGCTGGCATTGGCATTGGTAGTGCAGGAGTTAGAGAGATGCATCATAGGAATGGCAGTGAAGTATTGAACTGATGCCAACCCACCCCCACCCTGCAGAGAGTGACAGGCATTAGGGTGTCCCTTTGGGTGTTTGGTAGTGCAGTGCGGGAAAACATGTTGGGCAGGATGTGAAAAATGACAGCTGTACAGTTCATAAGGAGGTGTAAAAAAATGCCAGTGTTGAAAATGTGGCATGTAAATATACCAAATTTGCGAAGTTACAGTACAAGGGTGCGTGGGAAATATGCAACGCAAGCTTGCAGCACTGCCATTTTATGGGCGTAAGGCACCACATTTTCAACATAGGCATTTTAGCACCTCTGCTCATGTAAGTGTTGCTGTTATTTCCTCAAAGTGTCCCAAGAAGTGATTTTGCACAGCGACCACGCTATTCTGCGTCGGAAGTGCGAAAACACATTTTGGGCAGGATATGTGAAATGACAGCTGTACTGTTCATCAAGAGGTGTGGAAAAATGGCAATGGTAAAAATCCAGAGTGAAAATATCACAAATGCACGACGGTACGAACGTGCGTTCAATCTGCCAACGCACGCTCATAACACAGTCATTTTATGGAGTATCATCATCAAATTTTCAACATAGGCATTTTAGGACCTTTGCTCATGAACCGTGTCACTGTCATTTTCATAATCTGGCCCAAACACTGATTTCCCACAGCGACTGCGCTATCGTGTGCCGGAAGTGGGGAAACACATTTTGGTCAGGATGTGGAAAATGACAGCTGTACTGTTCACAAGAAGGTGTACAAAAATGACAATGCTGAAAAATCGTCGTTAAATATTACCGTCACGTGAAGTTATGAGCCTGCGTAGCAACTGTAATGCTGCGGCTTGTAAAATAGGCATTTTTTGGATTTTTTCCACCAAATTTGGAACATAGCCTTTTTGAGAGGCCACCTCATGAACACTGGCACTGACATTTCATTAATGGGTCCCAAAAGGTGGTTTCACGCAGTGACTGCGAAATTACCTTTCGTGGCCGATTAACGCCATGACAGTGATAGAATTCATGAGGAGGGGCCCCAAAAACCCCATCTTGAAAATTTGGTGCCAAAATTCCAAGAAATGCCCGAGATATGCAGCAAAGTTGAAAAAACCCTATTCATTCCATTATAGAGCTTACCAGCATTTCCTCAGTTCGTTGTCGGCTTTGAAGAGTGCAGATGTGTTCCCGGTCCACCGAAGATCATCACGCCGGACTCTGGAGGTAAGTATGGGGTAGGGGCGAGGGGAGGCAGGGTGCGCAGTGGGTGGAGTGCGGGTGGGGGGAAGGAGCATCGAGATTATGAGGGACGGTTTTCGTTTTACAGGGTAAAAAAAAAAAACAGGAAAAAACATTGCGGGACAGTTTTCATTTTGCAGGGCATTTGGCATGCTCAGGTGGGCTCCCAGCGTGCCACCTGTTTTGGGGGGTGTCAGTAGCTGACAGAGGATTGGGCACCCTCGTCGGCACACAACACGGGGTTGGGAGGAGAAAGTAATACCGACGGGGACTGGGCACCCCCATCGGCAAACAAAGAAAGCGGGGGGGGCACGAGCCGAGGGGATTGGGCACCCCCGGGCATTCAACAATTGGGGGTGATGCCGATGGGGTGGGCTCCCCTGTCGGCACACAAAAGATTAGCCGGGGGCCGCTGAGCTGAGGGGTTGGGCACCCCCCTCGGCATTCAACATTGGGGTTTATGCGATGTGGAATGGGCCCCTGGCTGGCACACAAAGACAGCGGGTGGGTTAACGACAGGGGGATTGGGCTCCCCCGATGTCGGCAGATGTTAGGAGGCCGCCCACTCGCCGACCATGCTCATAATGGCGGCAAGCACGGCAAGAAAAAGACTGCTGCATATGACGAGCTTTGCCTGGATTGCAGCGGACCTTTTCTTAGATGTGCTCACCCCATTATGTACAGGTATGCATGGTGTGGCACCGGCATGCAGGCTGATTGGGGAATGAGGGCTGCACCTACTGATGCGTGCCCTGCATTCGCCAAACAGCAGCCGTGCCCCCAAATCTGCACTCTCCCAACATGTTGACTTGCGCGCAAGCGCGGCAAACCAACATAAAAACTGTATCAGCAGTAGCCTTGTTTATTCCTGCCTTCTAGCCAATGGGAAGCCAGGATTTAACAAAGGGACTCTTGGGACAATGCCATAGACTTTGAGGGGAAAAAAAGAGGAACAAATTTAGGCATCCAAATACTAGTCAGTTGAAAGACTTAGACTGTTTTAGACAGCTTGGGTAGCCAATCAAATTGTTGGAACTTTGTTCCTTATTAAATGTGGACAGTTTGAACTGAGTTCAGTTCTGTAGAGTGTCCTGAGTCAGTTTGGGGCAGTCAGTAGAGAGTCTGGCTGGAGCTTCCAGAAGGAAGGGGGCTCTGCTTGCAGCTCGGGGAGTTTGGGAAGAGGCCTGCTAGCCTCGTATAAGCCTGATCTATTGCTTTTATTACTGGGACTGCCAATCATGCAGAGCAACCTGAAATTCTCCAGAAGGGAGCAAAAGAAGTAATTTCCCCAGAATTGAAAATCCAGACTGAAGAGGGGTCAGAGCTTCAAAGATCCCCACCTTGCATTTTGGTAAGAAACTGTTTTTCTTAGAGACTGTGGCCTGCATCGCAAGCCTGGGGCTACTGAAATCGTCTCCAGCCACTTTGCCAAAAGAGGGAGACCTGAACTTTTATTTGCCAGCTTACATTCCATGGACTGCTGCTTGCAAGTGGGCAAACTGGCTGCCTATTTCAGAACTGTACTGAAAGCTGAAACATAGAAACATAGAATCTGATGACAGATAAGGAACGCTTGACCCACCTAATCTGCCCATTTCCCTACCTAACGGATAAGCTGCAGATCCTAGTTAACCAACAGCCTACTTCCTCCTACCCCCACTAGAATTGCCTTATGTCTGTCCCATGCATTCTTGAATTCCCCCACTGTTTTTGACTCTATGACCTCCTCAGGAAGGCTGTTCTATGCATCTACTAGGGTTGTCAGAACTAGTTCGAGTAAGATTCAAACCCATCTCGAACCCTGGTGTTCGAGTTCTAATTTAGAACTCGAACATTAGAGGGTTCGCAAAAGGGTTTGAATCTTTGTAAAAAATCATATTTTTCTGTTTCCTGGTAAGTGCATCCATCCCAAGTCAGCCTCCAAGTGAAAAAATCTTATTTTTTTACTGTTGGCATGCAAAACCGTCAGCTCCTGAGTCCCGACTCGAGTTCCACTTCCGTTCCCATCCTGGTTCCAGCTGCAGTTACTGTTGTTGTGGGGGGGGGCATTGTGAGATCGCACCTGCGTATTCCTGATCCCAGTCACCATCACCACCTGACCAACTGCTCTGTGGTCATGTGGTGCTCAGACCAGCACAGTATTTAAGTCGCGTGTGGCTGCATTCACATTTAGTCTGAGATGGAAAGGAGTTGAAGCTCTGCTGTGCCTGATTCCTTTGTGAGTTGTGAACTCGTGGCATTTAAAAAAAAAAAAAAAGTGAACTGACAAAGTACAGTTACGTAAGAACTTACTGTAACAGTAGATCTTCGAGAGGAGCTCTTGCAGCAGGCTATCACAATTAGGACTATACCGCAGGCACTAGGACCACACAGAAAAACTTCTGCAGCAATACCAGCTGGGTACCTCCCCCGACGCCGGCCCCGCCCCGACGTCAGTCAGGGTACAAGAGGGGGCGGACCCAGCTCTACCTCAGTTCTCCCTCCAGTACCCAGCAGAAGGCATGACAAGAGAAGGAGATGAAGCCCATCCTAGAGAAGAGAAGAGAAGAGAAGAGAAGAGAAGAGAAGAGAAGAGAAAGAGAAGAAACCTGCACACTCCGAGGGGAAGGTGGAGAGAAAACAGTGCCTGCTGCAAGAGCTCCTTTCGAAGATCTACTGTTACGGTAAGTTCTTACATAACTGTACTATCTTACTTCGAGATACAGCTCTTGCAGCAGGCTATCACAGTTAGGACTGAGTCCCAAGCAGTTCCCTAGTGAAGAGACAGTCGCCACCGGGAGGAGGAATATGCTGACTCCAGAGACCGTCAGGACAAGAGTCCTTGTAGAACCGCCAGGCTGAAGCCAGCATGGCATCTGGAGACGATATCCAAGCTGTAATGCTTGACAAAGGTATGCGCCGAATTCCAGGTCGCAGCCGCACAGATGTCTTGAATGGCAACATTCCGCATCGTGGAAAAAGAAGACGAAACACCCCTGGTGGAGTGACCCCTTACCGGACCCGGTAGTGGTTTGTGGTGATGCTCATAACAGAACGAAACGCAATGGACTATCCATTTGGATATAGCCTGCTTGGACACCAGCTGACCCAAGCGTTGTGGTGCAAAGGCCACAAAGAGTTGCTCCGATTTACGGTGTTGAACTGTTCTACTGAGGTAATACCTCAGGGACCTGTGGACATCCAATGTGTGGAGGAGAACCTCCCCTCTATTGGAGGGAGCAGGAAAATAAACAGGAAGATCAACCGACTGGTTGAGGGTCAAGTCCGAGACCACTTTCGGAAGAAACTTAGGATTCGTTCGTAGGGAAACCTCTCCCTATGAAAAACCAAATAGGGCTCTTTACACATCAGAGCCTGCAGCTCGGAAACTCTTCGAGCAGAATAACAGCAACCAAAAAACAAACTTTCCAAGATAAGTATCACAGCTCGGACGTCACTGCAGGTTCAAAAGGGGGAAGGGTGAGTTTCTCCAACACAAAAAGGAGGTCCCAGGGTGGGATAGGATCCCTGATGGGAGGTCTCATGGGGAGGACCCCCCTAAGGAAGGTGCGGGCCACTTCAAGCTGTGCTAAGGCTCTGTCGCCCACCAGAGCATGGTAGGCAGAGATCGCCCACATGTGCACCTTGATGGAGGAATGGCTCAGGCCTTTCTCATACAAGGAGAGGAGATACTGCAAAGCGGAGTTCACAGAGCACGTGACTGGGTCCAAACGCTGAGGCAAGGCCCAAAGGCAAAAACGCTTCCACTTCATGGCATAAGCAGAACGAGTAGAGGGCTTGCGTGCGGACGCTAAGGCCTCAGCCACTTCCAGGGAAACCCCGTATCTATTCACAGCTACGTCTGGAGGAGCCAAGCATGAAGGTGCAGGGATCGGAGATCTGGGTGGACCAGAGAACCCTGGTCCTGGGACAGCAGTTGTGAGCATAGGGGCAGCGGGATTGGAGGTTCCTGGGACAACCGCTGCAGAAGTGGGAACCAAATCTGTCAGGGCCAGTTGGGGGCCACAAGGATCATGCGTGCCCCCTCTGCCTGTAGCTTGAGCAGTACCCTCTGGATGAGAGGGAAGGGCGGAAAGGCATAAAGAAACCTCCGGCCCACCAGGTGCGATAACGCCTGGCCAAAACGCCAGGCAACAGGTTTTGAGCAAAAAAGCATGGCAGCTTGGCGTTGCATGGTGACGCAAAGAGATCTAGCTCGGGAAGGCCCCACCTTCCGAAGAGCTGATCTGCCATGGACTGAAGCAATTCCCACTCGTGTGCCCTGGCCCACGACCTGCTGAGATTGTCGGCCAGACTGTTCAGGACTCCTGGAACGTGCACCGCTGACAGACACATGCCCCGTTCCAGCGCCCAGTACCAGACTCTCATCGCCTCCCGGCAAAGAGGATAGGAATGAGTGCCTCCTTGCTTGTTGATATAAAAGACAACCACCATGTTGTCCGTCTGAATGAGAAGAGAGCCGGGAACCAGGTCCTGCTGAAACGCCTGAAGGGCGTAGAGGACCGCTCGCATTTCCAGGACATTGATATGGAGGGACCTTTCCTTGGTCGACCAAACCCCTTGTGTGCGTTGACCACCGAGATGAGCTCCCCAACCCAGGTCTGAGGCATCCGTTGTCAGAGTCTGACCCGGGGGCTCCGGAAGAAAGCTGACCCCCTTGTCGAGATTGCTGGGGTCCATCCACCAAAGCAGCATTCTCCGGACTGGCTCCGAGATCATGACTAAGGCGTCCAGGTCATCGGAGTATTGATCCCACTGCACCCTGAGCATCCATTGTGGGATTCTCATGTGGAGGCAGGCCAAGGATATTACTGGGATGGCCGCCGCCATGTGCCCCAGTAGACTGAGGAAGTTCCGAGCCGGAACTCGAGGTGCTATGGAAATCCATTCTGCCAAACTTCACAGGCGAAGACCCCTGTCTTGAGGGAGGAAAGCCCTGCCCTGGACAGAGTCCAGAGTCACTCCAATGAAGGCAAGGTTTTGGCTGGGCTCCAGGGACGACTTCTTTAAGTTCACGATGATCCCCAGCTCCCGGAAGAGAGTATAGGCATCTCCGAGAGAGTGCAGGAGGCCATCCCTTGACGGGGCTGTCAGCAGCCAGTCGTCGAGGTAAGGGAAAACATAATGGCCTGAGTGCCTGAGAGCTGCAGCCACCACTGCTAGGCATTTGGTAAAGACTCGCGGAGCGGAAGAGAGGCCGAATGGGAGCACTCGGAATTGATAATGCTCTCCCAGGAAGTGGAGCCTCAGATACTTCCTGTGGGGAGGAAAGACATGTATGCATCCTGCATGTCGAGAGAACAGAGCCAATCCCCTTGGTGCAGCAGAGGGAGGAGACTTTGAAGAGTCACCATCCTGAACTTTTTGTACTCTATAAAGAGATTTAAAGGACGGAGGTCCAGAATGGGGCGAAGGTCCCCCGTCTTTTTTGGGATCAGAAAGAAGTGGGAATAAAACCCTTGACCCCACTGCTCCAGGGGAACTTGTTCTATTGCTCTCTTTTGCAGGAGGGCCTGAATTTCTCCTTCCAAGAGTGGAATGTGAGAAGAAGGATAACGGGAGAGCTTTGGTGGAGTACGTGGAGGAAACTCTGTGAACTCCAACGTGTGTCCTCTCCGAATGACGTCCAAGACCCATTGATCTGTGGTAATAGAGCTCCACCCTTCGAGATGAAGGGAGAAGTGGCCCCTGACCGGCTCCCCCTGGACGTCTGACCACGGAGGGGGGCGGAAGGGAGTCACTGGGCAGAACCGGGGTTGGGGAGAGAGGCCTGGGAGGACTTGGGCCCACGGCCAGATGGTCCACCAGACTGCTGGTTTCCGGACCTCTGGCGGAAGCCACCTCTCTGCCCTTGCTGGGAACCACGGGCTGAAGTCTGACTGCCTGAGGACTTTTGAAAAAGCCGACAGCGATGAAGGCATCACTGGCCATCACGGTACAACTGGCGGACCGACCGCATAGACTTGCCCGATTCCTGGAGACGTGAGATCAGATTCTCTGTCTCCTGCCCAAATAAGACGGTACCCTGAAACGGCAGGTCCCAGATACCGGACTGCAGATTCTGGTGGAAGCCTGAAAGCCGTAACCAGGCATGGCGCCGGAGACAAACCCTAGAGGCAGCTGCTCTGGCTGCCGTATCTGCAGTATCGTACGAGGCCCTCAGAACATGAGTGCCTACGTCCGAGCCCGACTGCAAGAGGGTCAGGAGCTCCGTCTTCTTATCAGAGTCTGGCATGGCCTGTACCAGCTCAAGACCCCACTCCCACAGTGCATTCTTGAACTGCACCATATGCGTGAGGAAGTTTAAGGATCTAATGGAGCAGGTGGAGGCAGAGTAAACCTTTTTGCCCACCTGGTCCAGGTAACGGGACTCCAAGTCGGCAGGCTGGGAGCTGAGGTGTCGCGGCTGTCAAGACTTGTCATGAGCAGCCGTGATCACAGTAGAGTCCGCCTGAGGGTGTTCAGCCAAAAAGGGTTCAGCCCTCGGAGCCTTATAAAGCCTGTCCAACTTCTTGGGAACCACCAGGATGGAGGCTGGGCGCAGCCAGGTGGATCTAGTCAGGTCCTGAAAGGTATCCACCAGAGGAGGAATGACCAAAGACTTTGGCTCCTTCTGCCTCAGGTACTTGGCCAATCTCCGGCGTTCCGGATCCAGGTCTTCTGTGTCCCACTCATTAGAAGCCTGGATATGCCTCATGACGTCCATGAATGTGGGATCATCCGGAGGTGAGCAAGGCATGTCCTTCTCCTCAGGGGAGCACTTGAGGCTGAGGGAAGAGGAAGAGGATGAAGATGAAGAGGAGGACTGACTATCCGATTTAAAGTGGTCTGGTTCTGCCTGATGTCCATGCCTTCGCTGGCGTCGGTATGCAGGGGACCGACGACAGTCTGAAGACCGACGACGGTCCGAAGACCGACTTCGGTCCCTGGACCCGGCAGGCGATGACCGACCAGCGTGGGAACTGTCCCGCCGAGCATGGGAAGGGCTCCGAGAACGAGACCGGGTCCGACGTTGGTCAGTGGAACCTAAGGAGCGACGTTGGCGGTCTTGAGATCAGGCGTGGGAACAAGCCCTAGAAGGGGGCGAAAAAATGGCATTCCGGGGACCTCAATGGGGAGGCCTCGCCCTCCGGCTATGGTTCACCCGCAGGATCTGGTACCAGTGTCTGGGCTGGCGATGGGGTGGTACGTTTGTGAACCTGCCCCCACCAAAACGAAAAAAGTTGTTTCAGCTCGTCCGGAGAGAATATCTCTGCTGCCCGCTGCGGGAAAGAAGCTTCAGGCATTGCAGGACGCGATAGCGAGCTTTCCTGGAGGTCCGGGGGGAGGAGGACTTGGCTGACGGGGACGTCGGCAGGACACGACCGACCCTGGGTCCTTGGCCCCTTCGACCGGCGTCGGTGTCGCAACCAACGACGGGGTGATGACAGGGGGCGCCGGAGAGTCCTTACGCTCCAGAGGCGCACCTTTAGCAGGTGGCGCTGGTGCCATGGACAGTAGGATCGAAGCAGAAACCGCCACGGACTTAGCGATGACCTTAATCGGAGTCACCTTAGGCTTGGCCGGCTGCTCCCCCGACGGGCCGGCCTTAGCTTGGGATGAGCGCGGCGAGTCACCCAAGCCCGAAGGACAGGCCTTCTTCGGGGAAGGTCGCGACCGCGAGCGGGATCGAGACCGGGACTGGTGCCGGGACCGACTGTGCTCCTTACTATGGCGCTTCTTTTCCTTCTTCTTCCCCTCGGACGAGTGCAGGTCCATCTTCTTTTCTAGTAGATAGGCCTTCAGGGCCTTCAGGCATCGGATGCGAGTCTGGCTCATGAACACTTGGCAGTCGGCAGTGTCGTGGTCCGGACCCAAGCAGAAAACACACCGCCGATGAACGTCTTTGGCGGGAATTTGCCGGCTGCACTCGCACTTGTTGACGTGTTCAGGTGAGAGGGACACCGGGAAAGACATCGAACCATCATGGACCAACCACAGTACTAACGTCGGCGCCAACGGCGGCTAAAACACCGAGGGAAAGACAACTAGATACCGGAAAAACCAAGCCGCTAACGGTGATCGTGCAGGCGTCGGTCGCGGTAACAACGAAAAACCGGAAACCGTCGAAAATTAACTTGATTGAAGTTCTGTTCTCGCTGGTGAATCGCAGGCAGCAGCTATTCAGTCTGCGTGATGGCGGGGAAGAACGAAGGTGGGCCTGGGTCCGCCCCTCTTGTACCATGACCGGCGTCGGGGCAGCGTCGTGCGGCGGTCCCAGCTGGTATTGCTGGCAGAAGTTTTTCCGTGTGGTCCTAGTGCCTGCGGCATAGTCCTAATTGTGATAGCCTGCTGCAAGAGCTCTATCTCGAAGTAAGATCTTGCTTTGCCTCCAGCTACTAGACTAAAAAAAAGATATAAAGCTAAAGTGTGCGTGGGGGACGGGGTGAAAAGTTTGGGGGTGGGACAGGGGACCGAGGAAAGAAAGGGTGGGTAGGAAAAAATAGTTGGGTCTCTCTCGTTGGGTGGGACACAGAGGGATCTACATCTAGCTGACTGCCTGCATTGGAGTGCTGCTTATTCTCGCTAGTTGCCAAGCTACTATAGTCTGAATTTTCTGATCCTCCAGATCTGATTAAGATTAACTACTCATCTCTGTCTTGTGGGATTTGCCGTGGAGACAGAGCACCCTGGCTGGGGGAGGGGTGAAGAAAATAATCAGATTTTGAGAGAAAACAAAGTTAAAAAAAACAATGTGTAAATGAACAGTGAAACTTTTATTCAATTGAATTGTTTAAAGCTAAGTCCTACAACCAAGTATCAGGAGGGAGGACCCTGCTGCTGTGTTACCTTCCCTTTGACTGCACTGTACCCTAGTTATTACTGCCTAGTGTGTGTTTTGTGGTGGTATTATCCTTAAATATATTTTTTTTACTGTTGGGAGGAGAGTCAGAAACATCTCCTGTGGTCAGCCCGTCACCCTGCTGCTGTGTGCCCCTTGACTGCACTGTACCTTACCCAGTGTGTGATACTGTGTGAAGCCCAGTGGCCAGTTGTGAGGTGGCATTATCCTTAAATACACGACAGAAGCCTAAAAATATATTTCCCTGTTGGGAGGAGAGACAGAAAAATCTCTTTCCTCGGGTTGTGTGTGTAACTCCATCTCTTGTGGTCAGCCCATCACCCTGCTGCTGTGCACCCCTTGACTGCACTGTATCTTACCCAGTGTGTGTTACCATGACAAGTCCAGTGGCCAGTTCTGTGGTGGTTCAGCTGGATTCAGAATTGCAATTATTGACCTTAAACCTTGTCCAGCCTGCTATGTGTATGCCTATGCCCAGAAGCTCAATCATTCTGTAAGCCTTGAACCCGGGATCCTTTAGTTGCAAACCGTCATATTCGTCAATTACTTTTAGTCCACTGTATCACAGTGTTATACAGCCAAAACCAAATTTTGGAGTTGTAGCCAGCGATCACAGATCACATTGCTTTCTTACATAGGAATTGTGTGTGTGACTGTGTGCAATATACTGGTACTGTTATGACTGACACCAACATAGATGAAGCATTTGGTGCTGGTGTTGGAGCAGGTGCTGGTGGTAGTGGTAACCCTGGTGCTATAACCAAAATGTTTCACATGATTAAAATTCAACAAACAGCAAAAGAGCAACAACGAAGTGTGGTAAAGGGGGACCTTTTAAGAAAAGTTGTGCAGCTGCTGGGGTCACACGGAGAGGCACCATAAGGTATGCCGTTCATGCTGTTAAAATCCCTGTGACTAGCAGTAATAATGCAAGTGACAATGAGTCCGTCTCTGACTCAGACAGTAGCTCTTTGTCTCTTTGTCTCAGTCTGACACTATTGTGTCTGGTGACACATCATTACTTCCTCAATGAGGTGAAATTCAGCAAGTCTGCCGACAATGAATCAGGTAGTGCAGTTGCAAATAGAACCAGCACTGTTGGCAATGAAAAGGTCACATCCATTGAATCCACCACTTCTATGTCGGCCAACAACGAAAACCCATCAAAGTCCCCTGCCCACTGTTCTAGCACCAAGGAGCATATTCCAGGTTCTATTAGGACAGGTGAAAAGACACAAACAGTCTTTAGCTATCTTCCTAGTACTCGAACAAAACCTGTCACATCTGAGGTGTGGAATTATTTATCTGTCAGTAAAACTGATCCAAGCAGAGCAATTTGTTCCCCGTGTAAACAGAGTGTAAGCCATGGTAAAGTTGTGTCATGCTTTGGCACTACAGCTCTTAAACGCCATCTGAAAAAGCATTCAGTTTTACTTGATCATCCAAAACCCATGTCCTCCATCTTCCAGACCGCACGTGGGAAGGGTCAGGAATCTGAAATGGATACTGAATTGTCTGAACTTGATGCAGACAGAACCAGTACCAGCCCTAAGGATCACTGTTACCGCCAACATCAGTACCATTAGCACCAGTTGCACATCCAGTGATGGCACTGATTGCATAATCCTAGTCCACCATCTCAGCGTCCATCTGCCCATCGAAGCACAGTGTATAATAAACCAGCAGGGACATGTTGTAAACAGCTAACACTGTCTCAGGCATTTGAAAGGAAGAATACTTTTACTAAAAATCATCCAAAGACCCTTCATCTTAATCACAGAATTGGTGAACTGTTAGCTGGAGCCCTTCTCCCATACTCTTTGGTAGATCATGAGGATTTTAGGGAGCTAAAGAACCTTGCAGAGCCTCGTTACAATGTTCCTCATCGAAGGTACTTTTCCTATGTTGAAATACCAAACATTTATCAGGCTTTAAAAGCGACAGCGATGCTTGCGCTTAAAACTACAGAGGGTGGGGTTATTCATGTCACAACAGATATGAGGACCAGCAGTCAAAACATAGAATACATGTCCCTTACTGTTCAATGGGTCACATTTTCTTGTTTTTCTTCAAAAACAGACACCCCAAAAGATGGCACTGCTGCATATAAAGAATTTTGGGCAAAGTCATACTGCTGCACACATCTTGCAGGTACTAAATGACCTCCTTGATGAATGGGTTTATTCTCATGGTCTAAAATGTGGCTTCATAGTAAGTGACAATGGAGCTGGCATCTTGAAAGCAGTGCAAGATGGAGGATTTCTACATGCTTCTTGCTTTGTGCATTGCTTACATTTTATTTATTTATTTTTTATTTTAGTCTTTGGTAACCGGGTAAGGCCCACTAGGCACTAGTGCCTGTTTTCAGGGGCGACCTGGGAGCACTGGGCTGTTAAGTGACTTGCTCAAAGTCACACAGTATGCAAGTGGAGGTTGTGAGAATCAAACTCAGGTTTGGTCTACTGGATGCACCAAGCTTGTTCACACCTTGTTCCTCTAACCTCTAGGCTATACTGCCAGCCCATTTAATTGTCACAGGGTTTCTCAGCAACGAAACACAAGTGGATGGTATGATGGTATGGTTGCTGTTTGCAAAAAAATTGTCACTCACTTTTCACATTCAACCAAGGCTATACGGACATGGTCTGAACCACCAAAAAAAACATAAGCTGCCTTAGCAAAAGCTGATTCAAAATGTTTCCACTCATTGGAACTCAATGCTTTATATGCTGCAGTGCCTCTTGGAGCAAAAGCAAGCTGCACATGAATATTGCTCCAACTACATTATTGGAGATGGCATTATGCTGTCTGTGCTGCAGTGGAAATTAATGGAGACAGTGAGCTGCATCCTAGCTCCTTTTGAGACAACTACAAGGGACGTGTCTTCTGAAAGCACATCTGTAAGTCAGGTTATCCCACTCATAATACTGATTTCACATCATCTTAGTGTTTTGACTCTACAGATAGAAAAAGACAGATCTGAAGCTCAGACAACATGTCGGCTGTATCATGTGAATCTCGTAAAGAGAATGAACAAGCGCTTCAAAACCAATGACAAATTAGTTGCAATGACGAAATCAAAACACTACATCCTTGCAACTCTCTTAGGTCCCAGGTTCAAGGCTGTACATCTTCCAAAAACAAATGATATAGAGCAGTACAAATGTCTGTTGCTAGATGAGCTGCAGCACTCACAGGAGTCAAACACAGACATGCACAGTACCCTCAGGTTGTCTTTGCCACAACATGCAGGTTCATCTTCACAAAGGGATACAGAACTGGAAAAGTCACCAAACATTAACAGTAGTTGTTCCACAACTGCCACTTCTTCAACCCTTAGTAGCAAGCTAAATCTGTGGCAAAACCTTTCCCAAATTGCTGCCATACCAGCTTCTGCTGATTCCTCTTCTGAGCATTCTCTGTCCATCATGGTAGACAGTTACCTGCAAGAACTGCTTATTCCGATTGATGCATGCCTTTTTGAATACTGGAGATCAAAAAAGTTGATTTGGACGAAGCCTGTAAATATCTTGGTTGTCCTGCAACAAGTGTCTCTTCAGAACGCATGTTTGGTACAGCTGGCAATATTGCGACAGACACCAGAAATAGGTTGCTGCCAGAAAATGTTCACACGTTAACTTTTATTAAAGTTAATAAGGTACGATTTGCGTATCGCTGCATGAGTACACAAACTGATCCGGAAGTGATTGACGTTGTGGTTGTTGACGGTGATGACTGGTACATACTGTGTGGGACAGCGTCTCTCTGGACAAAAAATGAAACTTTTACAGACTGTGATGACTTGGGTTGTCTCTCTCCTTTCTCGATCTACTACCTTGGACTATATACCCCCAAAAACGTTCACCATTTCACGGCAAACTGCTTTGTAGCTACAGTCTAAAGTCAGCAAGTTTTATATACGGGGCAATTTTAACATCAGTGGGAACAGGCCCACATTTGGCATAAAAGGGCACTGTCATGTCAGTCATTCTGTATCATATTATTTATAGTTAAAATGCAAACATATGTTTTTGGATTTACCTTCTGTGACTTTATTTTTTTATTTATTTTTTATTTATATCAAGTCTTGGAATTACAACTCTTTGAGTCAGGGACTCATTTGCAAAGGCTCCACGTCATACATAGAATGAAGACAGATACAGAGTGGACTATATTACAGTAACTAAGTACAGAGACAGTAATGGTTAATACATACATACATAGAGCAAGGTGAGGCATCTGTATGGGCTGAGACTGGGGGCGGTCAATTTTTCAATTTTAAAGAGGACAAAACAATGAGTTCTAATTGGTAGTTGTTTTTATTATTTTTTCAATTACAGAAATGTTAGCCATAAACCAAAATTATCCATATGTAACTTATCTTACTGAATAAAAAGTGATGGGAAAAACTGTATTTTGTATTGTTATGTTTCTGTGGGCAGCATCCTGATACAAGTCCCTTCTGGGAAACAGAGTTATCTGGAGTTTTACCTATGTCATGGTTGAGCACATATTCTGTAAGCATAGGTCACATACCACAATAGCTCGTGTTTAACATTCTGTTGTACACAGACCATGGCATAATAGCAACAACTCTCAAATTACTGGTTCCATGAAGAGGACTGTACAGAATGTTGTCCACAAGAAGAAAGCAATTGAAAAGACAGTTTTTCACATAAGTGTTGTTTATTAAGGAACAGTTAAGCATGGTTCTTTCGGAGGCAAGAGTTTCATTTTTCTTGCATAAGCAAGGGGTAGTTTTAGTATTTGAGAGGGGGAGGAAGGTAGAATGGGTGCTGGAGGGTGGGTAAGGGTTGCAGGTTGGTTTTAACATGGATGCAAGAGGGAGAAAGATGGCATGGATGCTACTGCATGGGTGAGGATTGGGGATTGTTTTTAACATGGAAGCAGGAGGGAGAAACATGGCATAGTTGTTAGTGCATGGGTGATGGTTGGGGGAGTGGGTTTTAACACGGGTGCGGGAGGGAGAAGGGTGACATGAATGGTAGTTCATGAGTAAGCGTGGGGATAGTTTAAACATTTGGGTGAGGGAGGAGGGTGGAATATGTGCTTGAGGGTGGGTGAGGGTTGGAGGCTGGTTTTAACATAGGCCTTCAGGGTGGCATGGGTGCTGCTGCTTGGATGAGGGTGGTGGAAAAAAAGTGGAATGGGTGCTGGGGGTGAAAGGGGGGTTTTGTTTTAGTCCTTTCATTTACAGAGTCGTGATCAGCAGGGGATGGTGAGGAAAAAGATGATGACAGACCGATGGTATGGGAGGGCTGTACCGATTGCCCACTGTGGAACCTATTGAAACACAGAAACATAGACTTTAACAGCAGATAAGGACCGCTTGGCCCATCTAGTCTGCCCATTTCCCTACCTACAGGATAGGCCGCAGATCCTAGTTAACCAACAGCCTATTTCTTCCTACCTCCCACAAGAATTGCCTTATGTCTGTCCCATGCATTCTTGAATTCTCCCACAGTTTTAGACCCCACAACCTCCTCAGGAAGGCTGTTCCATGCATCCACTACCCTCTCTGTGAAATAATACTTCCTCACATTGCCCCTGAACCGCCCTCCTTCTATCTTTAAATTGTGTCCCTTGTTCTTGCACGTCTCTTTTTCTGAAAGATGCTACCCTCTTGGACTTTGTTGATTCCACTGAGGTGCCTAAAAGTTTTTATCATGTCCCTCCTCTCCTTCTTTCCTCAAGGGTATACATATTAAGCTCCTTTAGTCTCTCCTCATCTGGCTTCTCTTGCAGACCCTGCACCATTTTAGTTGCCCTCCTCTGGACTGCCTCTATCCTGTCTATGTCCTTGCGGAGATGGAGTCTCCAGAACTGGACACAGTACTCCAGATGGGGTCTCACCAACTGTCTGTACAGAGGGATAACAACTTCCTGTTTTCTGCTGGTGATGCCTCTCCCTATACATCCCAGTATACCCCCAGCCCTCCCTACTGCCTTCTCACATTGCTTGCTAACCTTAAGGTCATCTGATATGATTACCCCCAGGTCCCTTTCCTTTTTGGTGTTGTTACTACCTCCTCCCCCATTGTGTATTCTTCCCCTGGGTTCTCGTTTCCCAGGTGCATTGTTTTGCACTTCTTTGCATTGAATCCTAGCTGCCATACTTCTGACCATTCCTCCAGCCTTGCCAAGTCCCTTTTCATCCTTTCCATGCCTCCTTGTGTATCAACCCTGTTGCAGATCTTTGTGTCATCTGCAAAAGGCATACTTTTCCTTCCAGTCCCTCTGCAATGTCACCGATGAAGACATTAAAAGCACTGGACCCAATACTGAACCCTCGGTACCCACTAGTAACCCTCTTTCTTCAGATGGACTCCATTTACAATTACCTCTGTGTCCTGTTGTGCAGCCAATGTTTTACCAGCGACCACCCTGGGACCCACTCCCAGGCTGGTTAATTTGACTATTAATCTTTTGTGTGGGACTGTGTCAAATGCCTTGCTAAAGTCTAGGTAGGCCATGTCCACAGCCCCTCCCTGGTCTACTACTTTGGTCACCCAGTCAAAGAAATCTATTAGATTCGTCTGACATGACCTTCCCGCTGAGAACCCATGCTGCCTTGGGTCCTGTGCCCCACTGGCCTCTAGGTACTCAACTATTCTTTCCTTCAGAAGTGACTCCATCACTTTCCTACCACAGAGGTCAGACTGACAGGTCTGTAGTTTCCTGCCTCTGTCTTGGTCCCACTTTTGTGAAGGGGAATCACATCTGCCTTCCTCCAGTCCTCGGGTACCACACCATCCTCCCATGATTTATTAAAAAGTGTGGCCAGTGGTTTCACTAGTTCCCCCCTTAATTCTTTTAGAATTCTGGGGTGAATTCCATCAGGACCCATTGCTTTGTCCACCTTCAGTTTTAGGAGTTCTTGCAGAACCCTTTCTTCTGTGAAAGGACTGGAATCGACCCCTATCAAGAGTGCTTCTGTTAATTGGATTAGGCACTTCCCTTCCTCTTTTGTGAATACTGAGCAGAAATATTCATTCAGTATCCCTGCTTTTTCACTGTCCCCCTCTGCCCACCCACGTTCATTCTATTCACCTCACTATCCCTCCTTTGTCTTTCTCGTTCGCTGATGTACCTATAAAAGGTTTATCCCCTTCTTAACTAAGTTGGCTATCTTTTCCTCAGTTTGGGCCTTTGCTATTCTGACTTCCCTCCCTGCTTCCTTCTGCCGTAACTTTCTGACTCTCTGTCCTGCTCCTTCTGTGTTTCCTTATACTTCCGGAATGCTATCTTTTCTTCTGACTTTCACAGCCACCACTTTTGAGAACCATAGTGGCTTTTTCTTTCGTTTGATTTGTTGATTTGCTTCACACAAAGGCTTGTTGCCTCTGTGATGGCAGTTTTGATGATTCCCCATTGTTGCTCCACACCTCCTTCTAGCCTGTTTGCTAGTGCTTTTCTGAGGCACTCTCCCATCTTGCCAGAGTCAGCACTCCTAAAGTCCAGTACCCTCACTTTTGTATGGCTTGACTCTGTAGCTGAGTTTAACGTGAACCACACTGTTTGATGGTCACTTGTCCCCAGATGGCAACCCACTTCTAGGTCTGAGATCCTCTCACTGCCCCCGTTTGAGAGTACGAAGTCTAAGACTGCTCCCTCGTGAGTGGGTTCCGAAACTAGCTGTCTGAGGCCTGTCACCTGTAGGGCATCAAGAATGGCCCTGCTCTTGGATGTGGCTGCAGCAAATGTGCTCCAGTTAACATCTGGCATATTCAGGTCTCCCATCAACAGTATCTCCCCTTTCTCTGCCATTCTAAGAATGCCTTCTATCATATCCTTGTCCAGTCCCTCCCCCTGACATGGGGGTCTGTACACAACCCCTATGCGGAATGTGGTGCCCTTTCCAGTCTCCAAGGTGACCTACAGTGCCTCCTCTCCTACCTGTTTACTCTTTTGTTCAGTTGCTTTTATCCTTTCCTTTAGATAGAGAGCTACTCCTCCCCCTCTTTTCCCCTGCCTGTCTCTCCTGTAGGTTATGTACCCTAGTATGTTAACATCCCAGTCATGGTTCTCTGTGTACCATGTTTCTGTGACTGCTACGATATCCAGGCATCCCTCTTCCATCAGGGCCACCAGCTCAGGGAGCTTGTTGCCCAGACTACGGGCATTGGTACTCATTACCCTCCATTTCCTGATGGCCTTACTCCTTTTGCCCCATCCCTGTCCTTCTTGCCTTTGTCACTTTCTGCATTTACCCCTGCCCTTCTCCCTTCGACACCTCTATGTTGGTGTTTGCCTTACCTACCGTGATTATTTGGGGGCTAGGATTTCCTGCTCCTTTCCAGTGCCTCCCCTTGGCTAGTTTAAATGCTTGCCAATGAAGCATTTAAACCTATCACCTAGGATCCTGGTTCCCTCCCGGACAGATGCAGCCCATCATGCCAGTATAGGCTTGCATCACTCCAGGTGGACCCTAGTCCCAATGAAGCCAAATCTGAGGCTCCACCAGTTTTTCAACCACTGATTGAATACCATGGTGTGGAACACCCTAGCCTCTCCTATGCCATAGATGGGCAGCACCTCCGAGAAGGTTACCGTGCGTGCTACTTGACTAAGGCCCCTTCCCAATTCCACAAACTCTTCCTGCACTTCTCTAATCCATTTCTTAGCCAGGTCATTTGTCCCTAGGTGGACAATGACATCCAGCTCCCTTCCCTGTGCAGCTGCTCCGGCAATCCTGAGGATTCGCTCCCTGTCCCTCCAAGCCATGGCGCCAGGCAGGCACCTTACCTCCCTCTCCCCTTCCTCCCCCAGTTCTACCTTCCTAACAATGAAGTCCCCCACCAGGAGTTGTTTCCTTCCCCTGCAGGGTCCCCTGCCACCCTCCTGTGGGCATCCTTTGTGGAGGTTCCCAGCATCCTCCTTGGTCTCCACTGTGGGTGCGTCCATAGAGGAATCACACTTTGCCAGAATTGCATAGAAATTGTGGAGAGGTACAACTGGAGGGATGCACCTCTGTTCCACCACCCTCACCCTCTGTGAGCCCACTGTGGTCCAACCACTCCTCTTTCTTGGCAACCTCTGAGGCAACGGCAGTGGCACTGGTGGTCCCTGGATGGAAGAGGAGGTCCCACAAATCCTGGCCAACTCAGCCTGGAGATGAGCAACCTCCTCCCTCAGCCCAGAGAGGTGCTGCAGATGGGACAACACCGCATCCTCTAGAATGTCTCCCGGAAGACTGCTGCTCCACAGCCACTGCACTGCACCACTCCAATCATGTCTTATTTCTGGCCCCTTAACTGTTTGCAATCCTTACTCTTTCCTCTGTTTTTTTTTCTCTCTCTCTCCTTACTTTCTGCCTGTGTGCCCTTTAAGCTCCTGATTGCCCTGTTCTGAGACAAGAATGTCCTATATTTTTCAGTAGACCCCTTACTTGCTCAGAGGCAGACCTCCAGCAGCTAGAGGGGGCCGGAGAGCTACTCTTGCCCTTCTAGGATGGTGGGTCTTTGGTGATTCTGTGATCACTCACTTCCTGCTCCCAAACAGGAAGTTCCTGTTGTCAGTCAAATCCTGTGCCTATAAAAATAGAACTAGCTTTGAGTGCGGGGGAGGGAAGGAGGGCAATATAGTCCCAGTAGAGAAGTCCAATCACACAGCAGTCCTTTCTCCTCGTGTCTTCTGCCAAGCTATTAGCAGAGTCTTTCTAAGGCAGTCTTTAAATGTAGCTTCCTTCTAGCTAAGCCACTCCCCCTACTTACTAGATCTTTCTACAAGTAATTTAAACCTCACAGCTATTAAGTCATTTCAATCACCTGAGATTTACACATAGATAACTGTTCAGATAACCATTCAGTTCAGTTAACTCAGACAAACACACACTTTTTTTTTTGTTTGTTAGTTTTTTTTTTACCCTAAATTAAAGGTCCAAGTACAAAAGTTCTTCTTCTTTAGTCCCAGCAGAGAAGTCCAGTCACACAGCAGTCCTTTCTCCTGGTGTCTTCTGCCAAGCTATTCCTACTATATATATATATTTTTTTCTTATTAGGTACATTGTGAGCTGCTGCCACCTAGCACAAGTATCCTGTCCCCTTTAAAAAATAAGAAAGGAATCAAAAATAAAAGAAAATCTGCATCAGCAGTTTTTACAGAATTTGACCAATCATAAAGTGTTTTTGCTTTACAAGTAGTGATAATTTGATGCATAATGGGATTGACAGACACTGTCCCTTAAACATCACATGCCAGCTGCTGCAGCTACAATAAATGTTCCTTAAGTTAGTATGTGGTGAGGAAACCACTTTTTATGTTTGCTTGCGCACATGAGCAAGAAACATTATGTGACAGCTTAGGAGAGAAGCGGGTTGTGGAGGCGTGGCACTGTAGCAGCCAAGGGAGGCACAGCATTTCGGAGCTTGGCAGTGGTGGGCCAATGGAGGCACAGTGTGCTGATGACAGTGGCTTCCAAAAGTTGCACCAAATCAGGGGCTGCCTCATTATTGCAGCATCAGTGATTCCGCTGCAATGAGGGAGCGACCCGTCATTGCTGGGCGGAACTTGATGACTGTAACATTGTTTGTGAACATGGGGGGCAGCTTTCCACCTGTTCACAAACAATATTAAAGTTGCCCCGAGCCGAGGGGGTGGCCAATCCCCCTCGGCAGCATATGCACCCCCACCACAACAGTGTTTTTGCTGATGGGGGCCACAGTCCCCACCGGCTTCAGTCCCCTTCCAATTTAAAGTTGCCGACGGGGGAGCCCACTCCCCATCAACATCATGTCTCCCCTCCCAGTTTGATTTGCTGATGGAGGAGCCCACTCCCCATCGGCATAATGCACCCAAAAACAAAGTAAATTTGTGCCGGGGTGCCCAATCCGGCTCTTTTTGCCCCGCTTTTGTGCCGATGGGGTTGCCCAATCCCCATCGCTACATCCCCCCAGAAACATTCAGGTGGCATGCTGAGCCCACCCCAGCATGCCCAATGCCCCTGTACGGAAAAATGTCCACGATGGTTTTTAATTTTTTAAACCTGTAAAAAAACTGTCCCTCGTAGTCTCCCTGCCCCCCACAACCCGCACTCCACCCACTGCGCACCTGCCTCCCCACACCCCTCACCCCATACTTAGCTCCGGAGCCCAGCGCGATGATCTTCGGTGGACCGGGAACACGTCTGCACTCTTCAATGCTGACCGCGAACTGAGGAAATGCCGGTAAGCTGTGTAATGGCATGAATAAGGTGTTTTCAACTATTTTGCATATCTCAGGCATTTTTTTTTCATTTTGGCACCAAATTTTCAACATCGAGTTTTTGGGACCCTTTCTCATGAATTCAGTCCCTGTCATGACGTTAATCAGTCCCGAAAGGTGATTTTGCGGTCACTGCATGGAATCACCTTTCAGGACTGATTAACGAAATGACAGTACCAGTGTTCATGAGCTGGGCTCTCAAAAAGTGTATGTTGCAAATTTGGTGGAAAAAATCCAAAAAATGACTGTTTTACGAGCATGCGTTGTGCAGTTGCTACGCACGCTCATAACTTTGCGAATTTGCAATATTTTCAGTCCAGATTTTCAACATTGCCATTTTTGTACACCTCCTTATGAACAGTACAGCTGTCATTTTTTCACATCCAGGGCGAAATGTTTTTTCGCACTTCCGACACAGAATAGTGCGGTCACTGTGGGAAATCTGTGTTGGGGACACATTACAAAAATCACAGTGACACTGTTCATTAGCAGAGGTCCTAAAATGCCTATGTTGAAAATTTGGTGATGAAAGTCCATAAAATGATTGTGTTACGAGCGTGCGTTACGTAGTTTCCATGCACGCTCATAACTTTGCACATTTGTAATATTTTCACTCCACATTTTCAACATTGCCATTTTTCTGCACCTCCTTATGAATAGTACAGCTGTCATTTTTCACACGCTGGCCAAAATGTGTTTTTGCACTTCCAGTGCACAATGCCGTAGTTGCTGTGGGGAAATCAGTGTTCAGGACACACTAAGAAAATCACAGTGACACTGTTCATGAGCACAGGGAGTGTGCATTGCACAGTTTCCACATATGCTCGGAAATGCGAGCATGTGTAATATTCCCATTACACATTTTCAGCATTGCCATCTCTTCACACCTCCCTATGGATGGTACAGCTGTTATTTTTTACATCCTGCCTGATCTGTGTTTTCATACATGTGGTGCAGAATGGCACTATCACTCTTGGAACTCAATGTTCGGGACACGTTGACAAAATCACACTGCCACTCTTCATGAGAAGAGGTCCCAAATGCTTTCATGATGTGGGGTCACAAAAGGCCATGTTGACAATTTGTTCTGTAAATACCAACAAACACCCGAGGTGTTAGCGTTTCTACCCATAATGTCCTACCCTGTACAGATGGACAGCTATTGGGTTGTGCCTTTGGATTGCCTACTGTACAGCTCATGCCATTCCACCCCAACCCCCTAGCCACTGACAGGCATCAAGGTGTGTCTTGGACTCTTCGGCCCAAGACTTCGCCCCATTCTCTTATGCTGCACCCATTTCAGCGTATGTCCTTATGGAATGGGGTGACTGTAAAGCCAAAAACCCTAAGGCACACCTCAACCAGTGTGGGACAAATCACTTTTTGACCTGGTGGCCAGTTTGGCCACCAAACCTCAAAATCTGGTTGCCAAAAAATGTTTTAGGTGGCCAATTTGGTTACGGCCGCTAGACTACAAAATGTGATGGCCATTTTTTAACTTGCCTTTCATCCAAGGAATTGCCGATTAACCTACATTTGGGAAAGTTTTTAGCAAAGATCCTGATGAGAATTAGCCTGCCAGAACAGTAAGGCCCTGGACACACTGCAGAACTGTTTTTGAAAACCGTTTTTAACACCAGTTTAGCTAAACCATTTCCGTGCAGCCACACTGCTCAGTAACCATTTTTGATAACGGTTTAGTGTGGCCACACTGCTAGTGTTAAACCTGTTCTCCTTGTAAGTATTTTGTGTTAAGTCCAACACACAGAACTGTGCCTGCCTGGACCCACTGCAGCTAGAACTATTTTAGCTAAACCAATACAGTTTAAAATGTTTTTACTCCTGGACAGACCTGCGAGTAAAGCCATGCTAGCTCCAAAACATTTTTAAAAATGGTTTTAAGACTAGGTATCTAGCAGGGTTTAAAAAACACTTGTGTTAGAACGTTTTATGGGGCTTGTAGTCTGTCTGCAAACAGTGCTAGGGGGATTTAAACTATTTTAAGGCACTTAAACCATTTTAAGTTCCCCAGTGTGTCCAGGGCCTATTACACAGGAGGGAGAATTTATAAAGTACAAGTTGAAATTCCTGACTCCTGTCTATCTAATCCAAAAAGAGAAGGGCACACAACTATGAGAAAATGGACAGTGGACTACACAACCACCTGACCAGAGACGCTGTCAGTGTGTCACTATTCACTTATTTGCAGCACAGTCACAGGGGTTGAATATGGTTGTGGACTTTTTAATTTCACTAAGCTGATTTTTTTTTTTTACTTCAACAAGATTTATACAGCAAGCTCCCCTCTCCATCCTACTTCACTCAGCAGCAGATGTCTCAGTTCAATCATGATGAACCAAAAATGTTTTATAAACTTTTTTTGTCTTGTAAGTTTTTTTTATGTCTTTCTGTTGGATTAAGTTCTCTCACTTTTAATGTGCAATCAAAACTGCAGTCTCATAGTAACAGAAACAAACTATTAGCTCAGCTGAAGTCAGTTTTGTAAGAGACTCACTCGCTAAATACACAGCACAGGTTTAGTTTTTTAAACCAAGCCTACAAGAAACAGCAGTGCACCTCAGCAACTTCAGCAATTAATAGTTTTTTTTTTTAATTTTCCTCCACACAGAAGGACTAAAGTCAGGGCTCCCCGACCCTTACTCTTTAACCAAGGCAAGCAGGCTCTCCGTCCCCTCCGCCAGTCAGCACGTCGTCTTGTGTGACAGCACAGCAGCAAAAAATACTACTGAAGACTTTACATTTTTCCTCGTCACACACAGCTATTACTTCCTTCACAGTCTGTCCACACAAGCCATATTACAGGGCTCCCCTGGACCACTAAGAAGGCTGTCCTTCCCCTCCCCCCAGTCAGTACGTTGTGACCGTCTAAATCGTCTGGCTTCACAAAAAATATTACATATGTCCCTGATTGAACAAACGTGCCGATATGGACTCAAGTGCTGAGATAGGCTTTCACGCCGCGGCCCTTAAAGAGCTTTTGGTGGAACTGTGCAAGTCTATGCATGGCTATTTGATTTTTTTCCCCCAGAGAGAAAAGGTATGCTCTCTCTCTCTCTCTGTTTCCTTCGTAATGGTGCACTTCAGCTAAACGCTCCCTAGTAATGCAGCTCCCACCACCCACATGAGCACCCATTTGTTTACCTCATGACTCCTTCTTCCCTGGTGTTCTTCTGCGCAGACTCACGGGTGGGTGCTGCTGGCCGGACTGACACTGGATGGGATCGAGTTCGCTGTGGGTGGCTATTCTGTGACCATGCTTTCAATGGAGTTCTGATCCTGCGCATGTGTGGCAGTGGTAGCTCAGCTCACAACTGACTGACAAGCATGATGAGCTATCGCACATGCGCAGGGATAGCACGGCTGACTACTTGCCAGAATGGCGAGTTTTTAAAGAAAACTGGTGGCCAGAATTATTAGCCAGGTTGCATTTGGCGACCTGGCGACCCTATTTGTCCCACCCTGACCTCATCCCGTGTCGGTGTCTGCAGAATAGGGTGAGGTGACATTGCATGACCCTCATGGGTGATGACCCAAACACTTACCCCAATGCCTGTCCATCTCTACAGGATGGAGGTGGGGTTGGCGTGAACTTCAAAACTTCACTGCCATTCCTATTCTGCATCTCTCTAACTCCTGCATTTCTAATGCTAATACCAGCAAGCAAACATTCGGCATTGACAAATGCTTGTTTATTTATGTGACTGAAATACAGATTTTATTGACGTATCAGCTGGAAAGAGGCATTATCTTAGAAGATTGTATGTATTACTTCAATTTGCCAACAAGAATGTTGGTACATGAACACATTATCTTAGAAAATTGCATGCATTATTTGCCAACAACGACTGGCATATTTTTTTATTCAAATGTCTTGACTGACTGCGTTATGACATAATATGTTTTGCAACAGTTCCACGTGCTGAGGCTGCAGTACCTTGACTTGACTTTGTTATAAAAGCTTTCTTTTAAACATAGCAACTTTTGATTTACTGATTTAAAACAGAAAATAGCAAATAGCTGAGATGAGGTAATATCAGTTATTTTTGCTCATAATTCATGACGATGAGTATTATATAACTGAGTACATAAATGGCTAATGTGCCGCTTTTTTTTCACTAAGGAACTATGATGCAGCTGCAGCAGGAAAAATTTTAACATATGGGTGAGTGGGTGAGCCTGTTATGTAAGTTGCTGGCTTTAGCAAACAGAAGAAACCATAGATAAACCTAGTTGTATTCATATCAATGTCACACATGATAATTTCTCTCTGCACTTATATTGAACAGTTTTTCCTTCACGTGTATTTTATTACAATCTTCATTACTGGCAGCACAATTAAAAAATAGGGTTCGAGTTCTAAAAAGTTCTAAAAAAGATTACAACCCTAGAACTTTTTTGAAAGTTCTAGACTAGAACTAGAACCCAGAACTTCGGAGGGTTCTGACAACCCTAGCATCTACAACCCTCTATGTGAAGAAATACTTCCTCACATTGCCTCTGAGCCATCCCCCCTCTATCTTCAAATTGTGCCCCCTTGTTCTTGCACATCTCTTTTTCTGAAAGATGCTATCCCTTGGACTTTGTTGATTCCCTTGAGGTATTTGAACGTTTCTATTATGTCCCCCCCCTTGCCCTCCTTTCCTCGAGGCTACACATCTTAAGCTTCTTTAATCTTTCTTCATATGTCTTCTGCTGCAGACCCTGCACCATTTTGGTTGCCCTCCTCTGGACAGCCTCCACCCTGTCTATGTCTTTGCAGAGATGTGGTCTCCAGAACTGTACACAGTACTCCAGATGTGGTCTTACCAACTGTCTGTACAGAGGGACAGCACCTTCCTGTTTTCTACTGGTGATACCTCTCCCTATACATCCCAGTATCCCCCCATTGTGTACTCTTCCCCTGGGTTTTTGTTTCCCAGGTGCATTACTTTGCACTTCTTTGCGCTGAATCTAACCTGCCATACATTTGACCATTCCTCCATCCTTGCCAAGTCCCTTTTCATCCTTTCCACCCCACCTTGTGTATCAATCCTGTTGCAGATCTTTGTGTCATCTGCAAAGAGACATACTTTTCCTTCCAGTCCTTATGCAATGTCACTTATAAAGACATTAAAAAAGTCCGTCCCCAGTACTGAACCTTGCAGTACCCCACTAGTAACTCCCCTTTCTTTACTGTAGACTTCATTTACTGTTACCCTCTGTGTCCTGTTGTCCAGACAGTGTTTTACCCAGGCTACCACCCTGGGACCCACTCACAGGCTTGCTAATTTGTTTAATAATCTTTTGCGTGGGACTGTGTCAAATGCCTTGCTAAGTCTAGGTAGGCCATGTCCACAGCCCCTCTCTGGTCTACTACTTTGGTCACCCAGTCAAAGAAATCAATTAGATTTGTCTGACATGACCTTCCTGCTGTGAATCCATGCTGTCTTTAGTCCTGTGCCCCACTGGCCTCTAGGTACTCAACAGTTCTTTCCTTCAGAAGTGATTCCATCATTTTCCCTACTACTGAGGTCAAACTGACAGGTCTGTAGTTTCCTGCCTCTGTCTTGCTCCCACTTCTGTGAAGGGTAATCACATCTGCCATCGTCCAGTCCTCAGGTACCACACCATCCTCCCATGATTTATTAAAAAGGGTAGTCAGTGGTGTCACTAGTTCTTTCCTTAGTTCTTTTAGAATTCTGGGGTGAATCCCATCAGGCCCCATTGCTTTATCCACCTTCAGTTTTAGGAGTTCTTTCAGAACCCTTTCTTCTGTGAAAGGACTAATATCACCCCCCTATCCAGAGTGCTTCTATTGACTGGATTAGGTATCTCTCCACCTGCTCTTCCTTTGTGAATACTGAGCAGAAGTATTTGTTCAGTATCCCTGCTTTTTCACTGTCACTCTCTGCCCAACCATTATCCCTGCCGTAGTCTTTCTTTGCTCCCTAATGTACCTATAAAAGGTTTTATCCCCCTTCTTAACCGAGTTGGCTATCTTTTCCTTGGTTTGGGCCTTTGCTATTCTGACTGTTTTCCCCGCTTCCTTCTGCTTTAACTGGTATAGTTCTCTGTCCTGCTCCTTCTGTGTTTCCTTATACTTCTTGAATGCTATCTTTTTCTCCCTAACCTTCCCCGTCACTTCTTTTGAGAACCATAGTGTTTTTTTTCTTTCATTTTGATTTGCTTATTTGCTTCACGCAAAGGCTTGCTGCCTCTGTGATGGCGGTTTTGATGTTTCCCCATTGTTGCTCCACCTCACCTTCTTGCCTGTTTGCTAGTGATTTTCAGAGGCACTCTCCCATTTTGACAAAATCAGCCCTCCTGAAGTCCAGTACCTTCACTTTTGTATGGCTTGACTCTTCAGCTAAGTTTATCATAAACCACACTGTTTGGTGGTTGCTTGTTCCCAGATGGCTACCCACTTCTAGATCTGAGATCCTCTCTCTGTCCCCATTTGAGAGCACCAGGTCTAAGATTGCTCCCTCTTGAGTGGGTTCCAAAACTAGCTGTCTGAGACATGTCCCCTGTAGGGCATTTAGAATGACCCTGCTCTTGGATGTGGCTGCAACAAAGGTGCTCCAGTTAATATCTGGCATATTCAGGTCCCTCATCAGCAATATCTCCCCTTTCTCTGCCATCCTAAGGATGCCTTCTATCATTTCCTTGTCCATTTCCTCCCCCTGAGATGGGGGTTTGTATACAACCCCTGTGCGGATTGTGGTGCCATTTCCAGTCTCCAGGGTGACCCACGGTGCCTCCTCTCCTCCCTGTTTACCCTTTAGTTCTGTTCCTTTGATCCCTTTCCTTACATAAAGAGCTACTCATCCTCCTCCTCATCTACCCTCCTCGTCCCTCCTGTAGATTGCGTACCCTGGTATGTTGACATCCCAGTCATGGTTCTCTGTGTACCATGTTTATGTGACTGCCACAATTTCCAGGCATCCCTCTTCCATCAAGGCCACCATTTCAGGGACCTTTTTACCTAGACTACAGGCATTGGTACTCATTACCCTCCATTTTTTATGGCCTTATTTCTTTTTGCCCCATCTTTGACCTTACTGCCTTTGTCTTTTTCTCCATTTACCCCTGCCCTTCTCCCTATCGACTGCCCTATCTTGGTGTTTACCTTACTAACTACCCTGATTTTTTGGGGGGGCTAGGATTTCCCTTCTCTTTTCAGTGCCTCCCCCCTTGGCTAGTTTAAATGCTTGCCAATGAAGCATTTAAACCTATCACCTAGGATCATGGTTCCCCTCCTGGACAGATGCAGACCATCTTGCCAATACAGGCCTACATTCCTCCTGGTGAAGCCCCAGTCCCCAATGAAGCCAAATTCCTGAGCTCTGCATCAATTTTTCAACCAGTCATTGAATCCCATGGTGCGGAGTACCCTAGCCTCATCCATGCCATATCCAGGTTGCACTTCCGAGAAAGTTGCTGTGTACGCCACTTGTCTAAGGCCCCTCCCCAACTCCACAAACTCCTGTTGCACTGCTCTGATCCCATTCTCAGCCAGGTCATTTGTCCCTAGGTGGATAATGACATCCAGCTCACCCCCCCCTTGCAGCTCCCACGATCCTGAGGATTCATTTCTTGTCCCTCCAAGCCATGGCACCAGGCAGGCACCTTACCTCCCTTTCCCCTCCTTTCCCCAGTTCTGCCCCTTAACAATTGAGTGCCCCACCAGGAGCTGTTTCCTTCCCCTGTGGTGTTCTGTGCCGCCCTCCTGTGTGTCTCCATTGTGGAGGTTCCCAGCATCCTCCTTGGTCTTCACTGCACAACTGGAGGGATATGCTTCTGTTCCACCACCCTCACCCTCCCTGAGCCCACTGTGATCCAACCACTCCTCTTTCTTGGCAACCTCTGAGGTAGTGGCAGTGGTCTGGGTGGTCCTTGTTGGGGGAGCAGGTTTCCCGAATCCCTGCCAGGTCAGCATGGAGCCGAGTAACCTCCTCCCTCAGGCCAGAGAGGTGCCAGCAAATAGGGCAGCAACGCAGTCTCCAAAATGTCTCCCAGAAGACTGCTGCTCCACTGCCAGTGCATTGCACCACTCCTCACGTCTGTCTCCCTTCCTGTTTCAGAAGTTTTTTCTTTTTCTTTTTGTTCTTGTTTTAGTGTGTGTAAGCTTGTTGAGTGTGTCTACCCCCTATTTGGTGTGCTGTGCCTTTAAGGATATGAACATGTGTATGCTGTTAGCAATTTTGGGGAAGTGATGTCAGAACCTCTGCTATAAAGGAAGTTATGTGCTTGGGGCGGGTGGGGTGATGGGCAGGGTAGGTGGGAGTAAAACTGTGCCCTGCAGAAACAATCAACTACGACTCTGACCCTTCACCACGGGGAGTGCCTTCCTTCCTTTCAGACACTTATTTCACAGAGGTTAAGTAACAGGTCTAGTCACAAATGACTGCAAACCTCTCCCAACTAGAGTTTCTCCCGGGCAAATAAAAGTTAAACTAAGGAAAGTCAACCCCAAAAACAGAGAATCAAAACTAGTTACTTACACAGGCCCAAAAATTAATAATTCAATTCAGTGTAGTCTATTAAATTACCTCCTTGATTTCAGGAAGCTTTTGGCTGCTTTATCTCTCTCTCTCTCTCTCTCAACCTCTAAACCTGAGATGCTGAATAATTTGCCAGTGAGAATGTTGCTGCCTGTGCAAACCAAGCTGCCACACAACCAGAGAAGGGAGACAGATCATCGCGGGTTGCGGACACCCTTTGGAGGGATGCCAGGAAGTGGGGGTGAGTTGTGATAGTCCTGTTCCTTGTAGCCTGGTCCTTGCCGAGAAGGACGAAGTTCTGCAGCCTGCAACTACACGCCAGAGAGCCGAATCCTGCCTCGAGGAGGTCATCCTGGAAATCAACCCAGTTTCCGAGGTCCAAGGTTCAGTAAGTAGAATAGGGTTTTACCCTGCAACACCAATTAAAGTGTTTTGCTATCTGATTTGCCTCTCAGTTTCACACCGTTGCTTAGATTGTTTTTGCAGGCCATCGGACCTGCGGATTACAGTTCATGAGGGTAGCCTGTGACATTGGCGCGGAATTAAAGCGCCGTCCGAAACGGCGACTGATGTGGGTGAAAGCCTGAATGGTGATGGGGGGGAGGGCAACCGGATGTGGTGGTGTGGGCGACTGCAGCAACAGGATGTCGCTATATATGTACATGCATGTGGGGGGGCAAGCACGGTGAGCGTGGCCTAGGAGGGGGCGGAGGGGATGTAGGGAGTGGTGCTGCGGTTGGCTGCCGAGCTGTGCTGTGGCATCAGGGGTTGGCCTCAGCTTGCAGGGTGTGGGGTACCGGGTTCGGGTCTGGGTCTGTGCATTACTGCATTTTTGTTGTGCCCGGCCCAAAACCTTTTTTTTTTTTTTTTTTGCTTTTGCCCGCCTTCCTGACCTGCAACCCCTGGAGTTGAGAATTCTTTAGTAAGGAGGTGGGGGGATGGCACAGCCCCCCCCACAGAAAGCAATAGAACCAAGTCCCAAGCCCCATTCCTCCATGCGCAGAGAATGTCAGGGTGACAAAACTGTTTTTGCCGCACTGACGTCACGATAACTCGGGTCGCCGTTCATCGCTCGCCGTTATCACATAGAACCTTCCTTGGGTTTTAAAGTTTGTGCATGTCGGAAAAGCCAAAGGTAACTGAATCAATAATCAGTGTTTTATTTAAGGGCCCCAACCAGCTGCAACACCAGCCAACCCACGGCAACACTTCAGGCCTGCACCTAATTAGACTCTGGGTACCCAGCAGCTGTAACTGGACTGTCCAGAGGGGTGACTGTGTTGTATCCAAATGTTATATAATGACCAAACATTGCTGAAACCTAAAGCACTAACTGATCTAATTGTAATTTGCACCCCCTACCCCATGTTCCAATCCCCTAATAAATCAGTTATTTGTTTGAACTTGGTCCATGAGCACATTATTACTGAGTGCTGAGTTAATGCAAAGAACTGTAAGGTATTGTGTTGTTATTGCTGGTAACTATTTCTTACAAGGGTACAGGGTACCTGCAAGAGTTCCAGACCCTGTTGGTAAGTGTGGTCACTGTGAGAATATTATTAGCAATATTTCTCAAATGTAAATTGAATGCAAAGTAATGTGGTTTGAGAAACTGTAAGTGTGGGGCCACTTGCTGGGGTAGTGGGTAGGTACAGCTTCCCAGCGGGCTGTACCAGTTTGGTAATTTGCCCGCTTAATTATTACTCTGTGTGGAGGCACCATAATTTAAACCCAGACCCCTCAACCTGCAGTCAGAGAAGCAGGCAAGGATAGTAGCCCTTGATATATTGGTGCCAGGATTGCATGCACATTTAGAATCTTGAGTAATGGTAAGAATGTTAAGGACCGCCATTTTTTTTTGCAGAGGAAATTCACCACTAAATAAACTACAAACGCCTCTACAATACACCGTTTCCCTGCACAAGAAAACAGTAATGGCCAGCCTTTTCCTTTTTTAATTTAATACATATTTGAGTCGTGTTTCAGTGTAAGCACCAGAACAGTAACCTGACCCACCGCTTTCTCAACCGCTCACTGCTGCTGCTCGTTCCAGCACACTGGGTCACTTCAGCTTCCTTTGCAATCACCTTAACTTCATTCATGGTCCCAATACAGACTGCTGCTACATTGCTCCCTCATACTTCTTCTTTCAGTGAGCAGGTTTAACTTTTGTTGTTATTGTTCTAGTTCTAGTAAACTTACAAGTCCCATACAAGAAATGCTTTACTCACTCTCTCACATCTTCCGCTTCACCTGACGGACTGGAATGCGAGCTCGCTCACTCCTTACTGCTCATCCTTAAAAATATTAAAATTAAAACAATACATAGACATGCCGATTTGTATCTGTGGATCAGGATCGTTGGGGGATTCAACAGTGGGTGGGAAGCACCTGGTAACTATAGAAACCAGCTTCTACTACTGTGGCCACAGTGGGACAAAGGTCCTATGGGGTTGGGGGCAGAAATACAACAAACGATTACAGGCAGAGGAACTATTTTTATATCAAAAGACATTAAAGTTTTTTTCTATTTAAAGAGAAAAACCTTGATTTTTACATGCATATAAAATACAAATGGCCATTTTATAAGTGCAATAAGCCAGCCGGCCCACCGGCGCAGCAGTTGGATTTCTGCTTGCAACATCAGCGACCCGGGTTTGGGAATGGACCCGGGTTGTCGGAGGGCCGGCTGGGGGAGAAGGATCAAGAGTCCCTGGACTGCTCTCCTTCTCTGGGAAGAGGGAGAGGGTGTGTGTTCAGTGTCTAACGACACCCAGCAGAGGCTGGGCTGCTGCAAGCACACTGACACCTGAACATCTCAGGGGCGGGGTGGATGCTGGTCGTCATTGCATGTCCCCACCCCTCTTTACAGGGAAAAGAAAAATCTGGGCCAGCTCGTCTTCATGACGCCCTGCCCCCGGGCCTCTCACCACAGAAACTGTCCATGCTGCAAAGAAGGCAGGTTAGAACAAACTGCAATATTATTACTAGTCCAACAAATGATCAGCAGACAAATACGTCTTTTAACAGAACTCCCTCTCAGATTAATTATGACTGCAATACAGGCAGCTCTTAAAGAGACAGTACACAGAGGCTATACAGGTACTCTCTGGCAATACATTTAAACTGCTAAAATGCAGAACACCAGCCTGGCAGTGAGCATTTAGGCAAGCTCAAGGAAGACTTTTCGGGAACCCCCATTTGTAGGAGGGTTACATGTGTAGAGAAACTTTGTGACATTACCTCTTAATCTACCCCCCTTTCAGTTTTATATTGTGCCATCTTGTTCTAGTACTTTTTCTTTTTCTTCTTTTTTTTTATAGTCTATTTCTCCCCCTGGGTCCCAGGTCAGCAACCATCCTAGCCACCCATCCAGCCCTGATATCAGGCTGCAACCCCTCTTTCCCCACAGCTTACCTCCAGTGGTGGGGCGGTGAGGAGTCTCCCAAGCTCTACTCACCTCTACCAGGATCCAATTCAGGGAGCGCCATTCGGGGTTGGGCCTGTGGTGGGTGGCTGCCTCATCTAGCTGACCGGGACCATTCTCTCATTTTCTTCCCTTGAGAGTGGGATGTGCAATGACATCTGGGGAGGGAGTGCGCATGCGTCTGCATGCGTTCCTCCCAGCACCTGCCCCACTCAGTTCCTTCTTGCAGCATCAGTGCTCTGTCCCCCTGCTGCTGCCAGGGGTCAGAAGTACACTGACCACTGAGATCCCTCCTCCCCGGAGTGTGAGAGCAGTCTCTCGGACGCTCAATCCCTCTCCACCCCTTCCGACCCCCGACAGCCCATGCTCATTCCCGAACATGGGTCATCGGTGTAGTGCGAGATAAGGCAACCAGTGCCTCAGCCCTCAGTGCCACTGGGCCAGCACATTCTAGTACTTTTTCTACATTGGAAAAGGTCCCCCAGCACTCCAGGTGGGGCCTCGCCAACAATCTGTAAAGGGGCAGTATCACTCCCCACTGACAAAACCCCTCCGTATAAACCCCAGCATCCTAGATGCTTTGCCATAGGCCTTATTGCACTAGCTGGCTTACCCGAGTGAGTCACTGATAAGGACTTCCTGATCCCACTCCTCTGCTGACGTGATCAGCTTAACCCCTCCTATCCAGTACTCTGTGTATGGGTTCTTATTCCCTAACTGCATCACCTTGCTCTTCTTGGTACTTAATCTCACCTGCCAGACCTTTGACCCCCTCTCTAGCCTTTCCAGGTCCCTCTGAAGTTCTTTTACCCTTTCTTCCCTGTCCACCCAGCCACAGAGCTTGGTGTCATTAGCAGATACACATATTTCTCTAGATACCTTCCCCTATATCACTAATGAACATATTAAATGATAGGAGGCAGTATAGCACAGTGATTTAAGGCTCTAAGCTGCAAATCTGGAGACATGGGTTTGAATCCCACAACTTCCACTTGCATACTGTGTGACCCTGAGCAAGTCACTTAACTTTCTTGCGCTCCTAGGATGCACCTGTAAACAAGCTTCAAGCTTCAGCTTAGTGTGTCTCTGCTGGTTAAAAAAAAAAAAAAAAATAGGACCAGTTCCAAGATTGATCCCTGTGGCAGCCCACTCGTAGTACCCCATCCTCAGATATGACCCTTTTTGCCACAACCTGCTGCTGCCTTCTAGTATTGCTCAGATAATGCTTTTGTGGATCCTGTCACTATCTGTCAGATAGTGCTGGTATCCTGACTTAGATCCTACCAGATATCCTACCAAAGACAGATGTAGGATTCAGGGTCAGATAGTGATGGATCCTAGGTCAGATAGTTAGGATCCGAGCTGGATCTGTTGCTAGGTTCCACATGTAATCCCCTACAAATGGGGGTTCCCGAAAATTCTTGTTTGAGCTTGTCTAAATGCTCACTGCCAGGCTGGTGTCCTGCGTTTTTGCAGTTTAAATGTGATTGCCAGAGAGTGCCTATATAGCTTCTGTGTACTGTCTCTTTAAGAGCTGCCTGGACTGCAGTCATAATTAATCTAAAAGGGAGCTCTGTTAGAAGATGTGCTTGTTTGCCGATCATTTGTTAAAGTAGTAATAATATTGCAGTTTGTTCTAACCTGCCTTCTTTGCAGTATGGACAGTTCTGTTTGTTTCCATCATCTTGGTCCTGGACTGCTGAAATGGGCCAATCAGCACATTTGGGACTCTAAAATGGAGCCTGCCTACAGGGGCTTGGTGGGGTCAAAACTTGTAGGAATTGTAGTTTTGGGCTTTTTGCACCTAAAATAACCTGGAGGGGGAGTCCCTGTTATGACTGACAGACAGATCAGCCAACCAAACCTTTTGGATCTTGGGGAAAGTCCCAAACTGCTTGCAGTTTCAGTTAGATCTAAGTCGGAAAGTGAAGAAGTAACAGCTCGAGGTAGTTCAAGCAGCAATCCATAGTGGATTCACATGGGAGAACTGTGGAAAGGCATGAGTTTTGGCCTGCATGCCTGTCTGCTGTCCCTGAGAGGGAACTTGTGCCTTTTTCAGACTGAATCCAAACTTGGAGAGCGAAGTAAGCCACTGAATTGTGACCAGGCTCCTACCTGAAGAAGACTGAAGATTTGCTGAATGCAATCGGCCTGTCTGGACTTCCAGTCACCTTTGAACTCCCGGATTGTGCAGAGACTCCATAATAGCGACCGGAGAGCCTTTTGCCTTGTACTGTGGAATTTCTTTACATGTGAATGTGTTACGTGCTTATAGTGGATCGTGATTTGGTTCCCCACTGTGGTTTGAATTGTATTCTGCTTGCTGGAAGCTGCATTAGAATTTCCTTGCACGTAAATGTGCTGTGTGCTTCTAGTGGGTCGCGATTTGGTTCCCCACTGTGGTTTGAACTGTATTCTGCTTGCTGGAAGCTGCATTAGAATTTCCTTGCACGTAAATGTGCTGTGTGCTTCTAGTGGGTCGCGATTTGGTTCCCCACTGTGGTTTGAACTGTATTCTGCTTGCTGGAAGCCACATCCAGCCCCACGGACTGAATTCAAAATCATCTCCATTGGGCCTGGGCCTTGCCACACTGGCCCAGCCTGACTACCCACTGTACAGAGAAAGCCATCGACGAGAGACCTGCCTGGGAATCAGTCCCCTGCTCAACACTTGAACAAGAACGATGCCTCGGTGATTCGTGTGGGCCCCACTTCTCCGGGCACTCCAGCTCAACAACCTGCAGTCTCGATTTCGTCCTGCCTGTGTCCAGTGTTGGGTATCATGAGTAAACATCAGGGTAGCTCCCTGCAACAACAACTAAATCTAAAGTGTTGTCATCTGATTGTCTTGTTGCTTTTTCTTTCATGAACTGAGCCCTCCGGCTCCGGATTACAAGTAGTGCATGTTGCTTTCTTCCATCACAGGGCCCCAACCAGCTGCAACGTTCCTGGCTAGCCTACCATTTTCCTACCTGGGTACCCAGAGTGTGTGACTGTGTGGGGACTTAAAGCGCATGCATAAGTGTTTGATTAATATAGCCTTTAAGCCAATCAGCCTGATTACGGCCCTTCCTTGTTCAAGTCCCCTGAATAAATCAGATCTGACTTTTTTTGCTGCATTTAACCTGACAGTGGTTCCAGTTTGTGCCAAGAGTATGGTACTGTTGCTATTTACTGTGCATAACCTTGTTTTACAGGGGGTCTCCAGGGTCGAGCCAGAGGAACCAGCCCTGGTGGTAAGTACAAACAGTGTGGGTACTGGTATGGTGTACAAGGGGTACTGTAAAAGCGATTATCGTATATTGCTCAGGCCACTAGAAAGGAAAGAGGGGGGGTTACAGTGTCCCGGAGAGCTGTGCCCAAGTTAGTTTGACCATTACCAACCCTGACCTCTGGGTGGAGGCACACGTTTCAGAACTCAGGCCCCTTAACCTGCTACTAGCCACACAGGCAGGGGTAGGGGTAGTAGATAGAGGGGGGGTGGCTCAGAGGTAATTTAAGGAAGTATTTTTTCACAGAGAGGGTTGTGGATGCATGGAATGGCCTTCCGGAGGAGGTTGTGGAGTCAAAATCAGTGGTGGAATTCAAGCATGCATGGGATAGTCATAAGGCAATTCTGGGGGTTGGGGGTAGAAAGAAGTAGGCTGCTGGTTAACTAGGATCTGCAGCTTATCCAGTAGGTAGGGAAATGGGCAGACTGGGTGGGCCAAGCGGTCCTTATCTGCCGTCAAATTCTATGTTTCTATGTTTCTATGTTAGTAGCCCTTGGAATAGCGCCACCATGGGGTTACATCTTGGAGGGTCACCACTGGGATTTTGTGCCTTCTAGTGGCCAAAAATTATGAATTATTGTTAAAGATTAATGGCTACCCCAGTAGAAATGGCTGTACACCAGTTGGTGGGGTGGTGTACTGGGCAGGAGATCGTCCCTCAAAATGCTCTGCTTATATTGGATATTCCACTGGGTGCCAGTAAGGACACTGTAGAGGGAGCACTCTCCAAAGTTGAATGCTTAAAAAACCCTGTGGTGGTGGGTCACCAGGCTGATTTGATCGCCCAAACTTTCATAGCCTTGGTAGAGTGTAGTGACCTCGTGGACAGCTCTAAAGTGACACAGACTATTGCCTCAGAAGGGGTCCTAGCCACCTGGAGAGTGATAACAAAAGACAGTAAAGACCCTGGGGAGGATGAGCTCCCACCATTATCAGACTTGTGAGGAGAAATTTGCTAAGTTGTTGCTGGAGGAAGGGAAAACTGTAGAGGACTTTAAGAAACTATCCCTTCCACCTGGGGGTGTTCCTTCCCCAACACCCCTTCCCACTCCAGCACCTGTTACTGCTCTGCCTTCTGTGCCCATGCCAGTGCTGGCCCCTATGTCTGTACCCACCATTCGTCACGACTCGTATCGCCGGCTGAGGATGTTTTCAGGCACTCTCCCCACACCCCAGGGGGAGGACAATTGGGAGACTTGGATAGACTATCTTGCCCATCAAATCCAAGAATGGCAATGCCCACGAACCCGAGAAGAGGAGAAGGGTGGTTGAAAGCCTCAGAGGCCCCGCCCAACTTACTATCCATGCTACACTGGCTAGTAATCCAGAAGCAACTGCTCAAGATTTTTTGAATGCATTGGAAAATGTGTTTGGGAGTCCCGATTTGGATGAGGACGTGTGGGGTAGGCTGAAAAACACTCAGCAATACCCAGGGGAGCCCTTATCCATGTATGTGCCTTGACTCGAAGCAGTGCTACAGGAATGCCTAAAGAAAGGTGCATGGCCCCAGGTAAGTTAGATCGGAATAGGTTGGACCAACTTCTCAAGTCGGCCCCATTCTCTGAATGATTGCTGCTCCAGCTATGCCATGCTGCTCGGTTGGATGCACCTCCTACCAATGACAGACTGATGAAGGGAATTCGGAGGATTGAGAGGAGGCAGCCACGTGGGAAGGGGGGCCCTCCTGTATCTGCTGTTGCTGCTGCCCAGATGACCGAGGATACACATGTGAGTGATGCTCAGGGGTGAAATACAGTGCCAGTTGAACATTGGGAGGCTAGCAAGGACGCTCCACCCTGGGGTGAGATACTGTGAAAGGTCAGAGAAATGAGGGCTACCATTTCCTTAAAAGCCCATTCCAGAGATACAATGGGCCCAACCCCCTCTGAGAGCGTGTCCGCTATGAGGGTAGGGGTGCACTCCCAGGCATCCCCTGTTGACAGCAGCTCAAAGATTGATGAATTGACTATGGAAGTCAGGGAATTACTGAGGTGTCTCCCCATGCTCACCACACGCCAGACAGAGGCTGAATCACAATTTTCTGTTGGTGGCACCCACGCCTCAGCCCCCAGTGTGATGCCTCGGCCATGCCAGACTCTAGAAAGTATACTCTGTCATAATTGTGGGAAGGAGAGGCATATGAAGAAAGAATGCCGGTCCCCAAAAGGCTTAGATAAGGTTATATACAGACTTCAAGGGGAGCGCCAAAAAGCGAAACCATGGCCGAGAGGTGCTGGAAACGACCACAGAGAAGGCTCAGGAAATCCCAACTCCAACTTCTTTGTGGTTAAGTCGTCTTTACCGGCCCCTGCTACTGTCCTTCCAGACTGGTCCAAGATAGTGGGCCCTTCAATGGAGACTAATGTGGCTGTGAATGATATTCCTACTCAGGCTGTGCTTGACAGTGGGCCACAAGTGACCATTGTGTTTCAGGACTGGTATGACAAACACTTATCTGATGTGCCCTTACAATCCCTGGAAGGCCTACATGTGTGGGGGCTGAGCGACAAGTCTTATCCATATCTAGGATATGCCCACCTCTGGTTGTCTTTTCCTGCAACTGTCACTGGCGTAGAGGAGCAAGTAGAGACACTGGCCCTAGTGTGTCCCCCCACCGGACTGTATGATGGGGTTCCCCTGTCAATTGGAACAAACGCCCACATGTTTGTGAGACTAGCACAACTCTGCCATGAGAAACAAGGGCAGCTGACTGGATGGGCCCTAAGAATTCCAGCCTTAGTAAAAAGGGCTTCAGACTGGCAACACAGACCCGATGAAGTGGACCCAGATGAGCCAGTGGGATAGTGTGGAAAAAAGAAACTGACTCCTTGGTATTGGCCCCCAACCCCCAGTGCACAATCCATGAAGAAGTCCACCTAAAGAGAAACGTAAAGAACAAAATATTAATGTTGGATGCACCAGGATATGGGAAGTTGCCAGAGGGATTATTGGTCAAACCCAGCACCTTGCCTGCTAGTGCCCATGCCTATGCACGATTAGTGATGGTCCAGATTCAGAATGTGTCAGATTGGGAGATTTGGGTGAACAGGGGGTGCACCCTAGCTACAGTACACTGCGCCGACCCTGCCATATTGCCCAGCAACAAGTGCTCTGGTGAGAAGGAGATGGTGACCCGGACTTATTAGACTTTGGTGACTCCCCATTGCCAGCTGAATGGAAGGCTAGAATTAGCAAGAAACTCGCTCAGAGGGACCAAGTGTTTTCATTAAAAGAATGGGACATGGGGTGTGTTCAGGGTGCAGAGCATCACATATGCCTGCATGATGACCAGCCATTTCGAGAGAGATCCCGACATCTTGCCCCAGCAGACATAGATGATGTGAGGAAACACCTGCAGGAAATGCTTGCTGCTGGTGTGATACAAGAATCAAGGACCCCATATGCCTCTCCTATTGTGGTTGTGCATAAGAAGAATGAGTTGGTAAGGATGTGTGTTGATTATCGAACCCTGAACCGGTGGACCATCCCCGATCAATATACCATGCCCCGTATACAAGATGCCCTGGATTGTTAGAATGGGAGCAAATGGTTTTCGGTATTGGATCTTCGCAGTGGATACTACCAGATCTCGATGGCCCAGAAGGACCATGAGAAAACAGCCTTCATCTGTCCTTTGAGGTTCTAATTTCTGAGAATGCTACAGGGGATTTCAGGTGCCCCGGACACCTTTCAGCGACTGATGGAACGTGCAGTGGGAGATATGAACTTGCTGGAATGTCTAGTTTACCTAGACAACGTCATTGTGTTTGGGCTCACATTAGAGGAGCATGAGACCTGACTGGTAAAGTCCTAGACCAATTGGAAGACTTCGGCCTTAAGCTGTCCATTGACAAGTGCCAGTTTTTCAAACCTCCGTGAAGTATGTAGGGCACATAGTATCTGCAGAAGGGATAGAGACTGATCCCAGTAAGGTTGAATCACTGACTACTTGGCCCAGCCCCATAATTTGAAAGAACTACAACGTTTCCTGGGGTTCTGTGGATACTACCGCAGGTTCATAAAAAACTATTCAAAGGTGATTCGCTCGCTCTTGAATCTTACCCAGGGTTACCCTCCTACCAACCATAAATATAAACAAGCATTTGTCAATGCTGAATGTTGCTTGCTTGTATGTGCTGTGTAGGTATTTGGAAGTCAGTGGAGTGCAACTATTGAAAATTTGCAAACTTACGAGCTTGCGTAGGAACTGCGCAACGCACGCTCGTGAAACAGTCATTTTTAGGAAGTTTGTGACCAAATTATTAATATAGCCATTTTAAGACCTCTGCTCATGAACAGTGTCACTGTGATTTTCTTAATGTGTCCCATACATTGATTTCGCACACCAACTGCGCCATTGTGCACTAGATGGGCAGAAACACGTTGTGGGCAAGAGGTGAAAAATGACAGCTGTACTGCTCATAAGGAGGTGTGGTAAAATGACAATGTTGAAAATCTGGAGTGAAAATATTGAAAATTCCCAAACTTATGAGCGTGTGTAGGAAGTGCTCAATGCAGGCTCGTAAAACAGTCATGTTTGGGAATTTTTCCACCAAATTTTCAACATAGTCATTTTAAGACCTCTGCTCATGAACAGTGTCACTGTGATTTTCTTAATGTGTCCCATACAGTGATTTCGCACACCAACTGCGCCATTGTATGCTACATGGGCAGAAATACGTTTTGGGCAAGATGTGAAAAATGACAGCTATACTGCTCATAAGGAGGTGTGGTAAAATGACAATGTTGAAAATCTGGAGTGAAAATATTGAAATTCAGCAAACTTACTGAAGCGTGGGAACTGCGCAACGCACGCTCATAAAACAGTCATTTTTGGGAATTTTTCCACCAAATTTTCAACATAGGCTTTTTGAGAGCCCACCTTATGAACACTGGCAGTGTTGTTTCGTTAATCAGTGCTGAAAGGTGATTTTGACAGTGACTGAGAAATCACCCTTTGGGCCCGATTAACGCCATGACAGTGAGATCATTCATGAGAAGGGGTCCCAAAAACCCCATGTTGAAAATTTGGTGCAAAATTTCCAAAAAATGCCTGCGATATGCAGGAAAGTTGAAAAAACCCTATTTATGCCATTATACAGCTTACCGGCATTTCCTCAGTTCGTGGTCGGCTTTGAAGAGTGCAGACGTGTTCCGGGTCCACGAAGATCGCCACGCCGGACTCGGAGGTAAGTATGGAGGGGTGTGGGGAGGTGTGGGTGCGTGAGGGTGGGCGCGGTGGGGGCCCAGACAGCGAGGGAATCGCTTTTGTATTGCAGGTTTTTTTTTAAAACAGGAGGAGCGACACGGGACATTTGCCACGCTGGGGTGGGCTCCCAATGTGGCAAAAGGACGCTGTTTCGGGGGCATGGAGCTGACAGGGATTGGGCACCCCGTCAGCGAATAAGTATCTGTTGCCATGCTGGGGTGGGCTCCCAGCGTGGCACCTTGTACTTTCGGGGGGGGACAGTGCAGCCAATGGGGATTAGGCACCCCAGTCTGCTATACAGTGTGGGGGGGGGCTGAGCATGCAGTGTGTGTGTGTGTGTGTAGGGGGCGCGTGCATGAGCAGGCGATATCTTATCGCTGCTCACTGAAGCATAGCTCCCCCTTTCAACTGTACGCCACTGCATTTTACACTGCTGTCACAGACAGCTCCAGCAGGATTGGAGAACTGCGGCCGTGCCTGCAAACACACTGACTGAATTGGAAGAGGGTTGCCACACCTCCGAAAACTCGGATGATGGCACTATGTTTCTTGCACATGCGTGCAAGCAACATAAAAAGGATCTGTCAAAGAACCAGAGAAAGTGTACTTCCACACAGGTGAACTTTTTGGGCCCCGCTGGACACCCAAATGTGAAGCAGCCTTTCACAAAGTCATATACCAGCTCACCCACACCTCCATCCTCACCTATGCTGACCCCACCAAGCCCTATGTGCTGCCTACAGACGCCAGTCTTCAGGGTCTAGGAGCTGTGCTGTATCAAGCCCATGAGGATGGTTTGAGACCAGTGGTCTGTGCCAGTAGGAGCTTGACCATATCGGAGCAAAACTACCCTGTGCACAAGCTGGAGTTTCTTGCACTAAAATGGGCCATCGTTGACCAGTTTTATGAATACCTCTATGGGCAAAGAGATTGGTGAAGACTGACAACAAACCCGTTAACCTATGTACAGACTTCAGCTACGTTAGACGCCACTGGGCACCGGTGGCTTTCTGCATTATCAACCTATGATTATGCTGTCGAATACAGACCGGGCCTGAACCATATTGATGCTGACACCTTGTCACGAAGGCTACTTTCCAAGAGTGATTGGGTCAGGCTGTCTGAACCTGACATCCGAGCCTTGACATCTGAGCCTTGTGCCAAAAATTTGACAGAGATGAACAGATGTCTGCGGACACAGTGGACTGTTTAGTAGATTGCTTGGGCCCTCCTGATACCTGTATACTGGCTGCCTATTGCCACTTTTCTGCTCTAGATATTAGTGAACTACCTAGATTTTACAATGACTACTTTCAGTGGGCTCAATCCCAAGATCCTATGATTCAGCCAGCAATTCATACCCTGCGTGCGGGAAAAGATGTGTCCAAGTTGCGTTCCCCTGACTTGCGAACCGCTCTATTGTTTAAAGAAGGCCCCAGGTTGAAGCTACTCAATCAGTTGTTATACAGAGAGTCAGTGGATCGTGGTGGCAAAGTAGACAAGCAACAATTGGTCCTGCCCACGGCCTTTAAAGATTTGGTATTGAGGTCCCTCCACAATCACATGGGGCACCTTGGTATTGACAAAACTCTCAACTTGGTACAATCGCGATTCTACTGGCCCAAGATGGGGGCCGATGTTGAGAACCATGTAAAGACCTGAAGTCGTTGCCTGCAAAGGAAAGCTCTGCCTCAGAGAGCTGCCCCCCTTATCAATATTACTACCAGCACCCCCATGGAACTGGTCTGCATAGACTTTTTGTGTTCAGAACCTGATCAGCAGAATATTGCCAATGTGTTAGTGGTTATGGATCATTTCTCACGGTATGCGCAAGCTTTTCCAACTAAAGATCAAAAGGCCTCTACCGTGGTCAAGGTGCTAGTGGAAAACTTCTTCGTCCACTATCCTTAGCGGATCCACTCTGACCAAGGGAGAGTTTTTTGAAAGTCAGCTAATCAAAGAAATGCTCTCTCTACGGCGGGTGCGGAAGTCAAGAACCACCCCTTATCACCCACAGGGGGACCCTCAACCAGAACATTTTAACTGCACCCTTCTAGACATGCTGGGCACCCTCCATCCCAAAGACAAGCCTAAGTGGAGCCAGCAGATTAGCACCTTGGTCCACGCATACAATTGCAGAAAAAATGACGCTACTGGGCTCTCCCTCTACTGCCTCATGTTCGGGAGGGAGGCCTGACTGCTCGTTGATGCCTCCTTTGGGGTCTCTCCAGATGGGGTCTGAGCCAAAAATTACCTACAGTATGTACAGAAACTGAAAGCTCAATTGAACCATGCCTATCAACTGGCCCAGACAATGGCCGCCAAAAGAAATCTCACCAACAAAGAGAGGCATGATAAAAAAGTAAAGGCTCAAGAGCTTCGACCTGGAGACCATGTGCTGTTACGCAATTTGGGACTGCATGGCAAACACAAAATTGCTGATAGGTGGCACCATCTTCCCAATGTAGTAGTTGGAAAGTTGAATGATTTACCAGTGTACAAGGTGCGCCCAGAGAATAACTCCAAAGCTGTCAAGACCATGCACCGTAACCACTTGCTACCTATCGGCCAAGTCATAATTGAAGCTGAACCATCAGAGATTGATTCCCCTGGGCCAGTGACTCATGCTGCTGCAAAAAGGAGACAGAGTCAACCTACCCCAGTAGTTACAAATTTAAGGTTTCCCCTGCAGCAGGCCCAGAATGATAGTGACTGTCAGCCCACGTCTGACGAAAGTGAGTGTGACAATGTCCATTACCGCTCCTATGAACTGAGCCAGCTGTTTTGAGGTAACCCTATGATGAATTCTGGGGATGAAGCTGGGCCTTCTGGACTGCCTAACCCCCCAGCTTCGTCTTTGGAGCCAATGCTCCCTGAAAGTGAAGTGCAAAGTATTACGTCTGAGGTTGTGGACTCTCTGTGTTTTGTGGAACTGTGTGAATTGCTCGAAGAAGGGGCAGACGGTCTGAGTCTCTCTGGTGACACACCAGAACATGAAGAACAATGTGAGAGTGTTGACAGCCCCCCTTCAGTGCTGCAAAGCCTAATTGTGCCACAACCTCCTCAAAATGAGCAACCTGGGCCTCTGTCAGTAGATAATGAGCAAAGTGTTATGGAAACAGAGTCTACAGAGCAAGAAGCTGACAGTGCTCCAAGTTTGGACATTCCCATTCATGCAGAGGCACCCTTCACAAGTGACGAAAGCTCCAAAGTTAGTGCTGAAAGTACAGAGACTGTAGCCACTCCCCCAGAAAGACTGGCCGAGCTGTCAAGCCAGTGCTATATTTTAGTTATGATTCCCCTGTGAGGCCAGTGGATTTGCCTCTCAATGTGGTTCACAAAGGGGTTTATGTTTTGCCAAGCTCACTGCCCAAATTGAGCTTGACGGCCAACTCCAGGTTACTTGTTCTTCCCTCTCACCATGGTGCTCCTGCCCCATCCAGCCCCAAGTTAGCTGATAGGGAAGGGCCCCCTCTTACATTGTTTAATGTGCAAGAAGTTATTAAATGAATCAGTATTACTTGTATGAAACATGCATAAGTATTGTCAATATGGATGTAGTAATGTGAAGTATATTGAAAAGTATAGTAATGTAACAAGCTAATGATATATTTATATATATATATATATATATATATATATATATATATATATATATATATATATGTCTAGTTTATATTGCATTTTTGATATTGTGATAGTACAGACTTGACGTGGACGCCAAGTTTTCTCCAGGCAGGGAAGGGTGTAACCCCCCTACAAATGGGGGGTTCCTGAAAAGTCTTCCTTGAGCTTGTCTAAATGCTCACTGCCAGGCTGGTGTCCTGCGTTTTTGCAGTTTAAATGTGATTGTCATAGAGTGCCTATACAGCCTCTGTGTACTGTTTCTTTAAGAGCTGCCTGGATTGCAGTCATAATTAATCTAAAAGGGAGCTCTGTTAGAAGATATGCTTGTTTGCTGATCATTTGTTAGAATAGTAATAATATTGCAGTCTCGATTTCGTCCTGCCTGTGTCCAGTATTGGGTATCGTAAGTAAATATCAGGGTAGCTCCCTGCAACAACAGCTAAATCTAAAGTGTTGTCATCTGATTGTCTTGTTGCTTTTTCTTTCACAAACTGAGCCCTCCAGCTCCGGATTACAACTAGTGCGTGTTGTGCATGTTGCTTTCTTCCATCACAGGGCCCCAACCAGCTGCAACGTTCCTGGCTAACCCACCATTTTCCTACCTAGGTACCCAGAGTGTGTGACTGTGTGGGGACTTAAAGCGCATGCATAACTGCAGAGTAGGTTGCATTTGCTAAGGTAGTCCGTGAGCTGATCTGAGACAATCCGCTCTAGGGCCTTGGACAGGGGAGGGAGAATGGAGATGGGGCAGTAGTTATTGATTAATATAGCCTTTAAGCCAATCAACATGATTATGCCATTTCCTTGTTCAAGTCCCCTGAATAAATCAGATCAGACTGTTTTGCTGCATTTAACCTGACTGTGGTTCCAGTTTGTGCCAAGAGTACTGTACTGTTGCTATTTACTGTGCATAATCTTGTTTTACAGGGGGCCCCCGAGGTAGAGCCAGAGGAACCAGCCCTGGTGGTAACTGCAAACAGTGTGGGTACTGGTATGGTGTACAAGGGGTACTGTGAAAGTGATTATTGTATATTGCTCAGGCCACTAGAAGGGAAAGAGAGGAGTTACAGTGTCCCGGAGGGCTGTGCCCAAGTTAGTTTGACCACTACCAACCCTGACCTCCGGGTGGAGACACCCGTTTCAGAACTCAGGCCCCTTAACCTGCTACTAGCCACGCAGGCAGGGGTAGTAGCCCTTGGGATAGCGCCACCTAGGGGTTACACACAGGATCCACAACATTTTGTAGGATCCATGCACTGGCTCCTAGAGGGTAGGATCCTTGGTCAGATAGCACTGCTATCCTACCACAGCAAATATCTGGCCAAAAGGGAGGTATCTGTTGGTATCCTAGTTTCTGGGATACTATCTGAGCAATACTACTGCTTCCCCCCAACCAGTTTCCCACCCATTTGATGACTCACTTGTCTACTCCGAGGTCCTCAAGATTTTTAGCACCCTTATGTTTTATTTATTTATTTTATTTATTGAGTATTTGGATATACCTTTGAGTCAGAGACTCATTTACAAAGGTTCCACATCACACAGAATAACAACAGAACAGACATTAGAAGGTAATTCAACAAGCAATACAGTCCAGCATATTTACAAAGAGCAGTGAAGGCTAACAGGTGGCTAATATGTTAATTTACACAAGTCTGTAACAGTACACTTATAATCAGGATATAGCAGAGTCATCAGCTTAAATAAATAGAAGGTGGGGTAGTGCAGGATCAGTGACAGTCACATGTATTAGAGGACTTAAGGTGGGCCCTAAGGTAGGTTTTGAAGGGGCCAATTCTGTTTTCATTCACAAATGAAGAGGGCAGGTTGTTCATCTAGGAAGGGGCCCTGTAGCTGAAGGACCTTTGGAACTGGGAGGTTGACAGTGGGGAACCGAGAGGAGTTGTTTGTCAGAGCTACGGGTATGCTTAAGCACCGGGGCAGGGTGGACTATGGCGGTGAGCCCAGTGGGGGGGGGGGGGTGAGAGACCGAGGATAGTCTTTTTTACCATGAGACAAGTGTGGAACCCGATTCTATTGTCAAGATTTAGCCAGTTGGTGTCATTATAGAGTGAGCAAGTATGGGTGAGACGGTCACATCCCAGTATGGGGTGGCAGGCTTTATTCAGGGAGAGACGGAGTCTATCAAGGGCTGAGGTGTTTGCTGCACTGTAGATCAGCAGACCGTAGTCGAGAAGGGAGAGGACCGAGGAGGAGACAGCGAGCCTAAGGGCATCAGGGGTAAGGCAATGTTTGAAATTATACGATAAACCAAGCCAAACATTGAGGGCAGTGGACAGGAGATGGATATGTTGGTGGAAATTAAGGGCTGGGTCTAGAGTGATGCCTTGGTATTTAAAGGAGTTCACTTGCTCCAAAGCGGTCAGATTGGCAGTTAGTACTTGAGGGCAATCCTCTTTCTGGGAATTCAGAGGGTGAGAGAATAGCATGACTTTGGTCTTCTTGTAGTTGAGAATAAGGGGTTGAGAGGAGAACCAATTTTCAGTGCAACTAAAGGAGGATTGCAGGGAATGGTGGAGTACAAAGGGGTCAGAGCTGGAGGAATATAGGACAGCATTATCCACTTATAATAGTAGGCTGCCAGGGCAGGATTCGGGAAGGGAGTTAAGGAAGAGTCCAAAAAGAAGCAGTCCTAGTATGGACCCCTGTGGAACACTGGAGAGGACAGGTGTTCTAGTGGATAGGGTGTTACCAATTTTGACCCAATGGTAACAGTTCAAGAGGTAATCAGAGAACCAGCCAAGGGCGTCCTGAGAGAGAACAATGTTGGTGAGTGCGATAAGTAAGAGGAAGTGGTTGACGGTGTCAAATGCTTTAGTGAGATCAATGAAGACAGCCCCATTGATATTGTCTCATCCAGGGCGGAGTGGATGTGTGCTGTTAGCTGCAGAGGGCAGTAGTAGTACTGTGACCTTTCCAAAAGTTGTGCTGTTGTTAGCAGAGTAGGTTGCATTTGCTAAGGTGGTCCGTGAGCTGATCTGAGACAATCTGCTCTAGGGCCTTGGACAGGGAAGGGAGAATGGAGATGGGGCAGTAGTTATTGGTGATGGTATAGTCCCTACTTTTGAAAATAGGGGTGATGGAGGCAGATTTCTACCTAGGAGGGAATTTTCCTAGACATAAGAAGTAGTTTAGAATGTGGGTGAGGGGGGTTGAGTACCTCATGGAGGGTGAGCCGGAGAAGTTTCACGTCTAAGGTGTCACTACTGTTGCAGGAGTGGCTTAGAGCTTTTTTAAGATATGGCTCAGCTGACTTAGGCAAAATGCAATGTAGGCAAAAGGGGGGGCATCCGTGAGGAGAGAGGGGAAGCTGGCTGGGGGTGGGTCAAAGAAATTGGGAGGGAGAATGTTGCTGAAGTTTGTGAAGGTGTCGTTGAAGGCTGTGGCTATACTGGAAGGATCTGAGTATAGGCAGCCATCTATCATTATCTGATTAGGGACAGGGTTAGGGACTTTGCCACAGATATCCTTAATGTTGTTCCAGAATTTGCGTTCAGAGCCCCAGGTAGATGCTAAGGAGGATTTATAATACTCTGCTTTGGCTTTCCACAGGCTCACGTGCATTTGTTCCTGGCCTCTCTGTACTTTTGCCTATCAGAAGGGAGGCCAGATTCATTAGAGAGGTGCCATAATGAATCTCTGGACCGTACCAGGGCCAGAAGGTGGGCAGTGATCCAGGGCACCGTATTGTCTTTGACCACCCTTTTAGTAAATGGGGAAAACTTGTTGCATATGGTGTTGAAGGAGAAGATGAAGAGGTCGAGGGCTCTGTCAGGGTTGGTGGTGTTTGTTATGAAGGACCAATTCATAGTGTTGAGATGTGATTTAAAATTAGCAAGTCTGCCAGGGCCAAGTTTGCATTGTAAGATTATTTTGGGAGGCAATTTGGGTGCCTTGCCTGACCAATGGCAGAGAACTGGGGAGTGGTCACTAAAGGCGTTCGGGAGAACTAGTGTGCTTTTGATTTTGTGGGGGCGATTGGTGAGAACGAGGTCTAGCAATGAGGAAGACCCTGTGTTCTGATTCAGTTGGTTTGGGGATGTGACTACTTGGGTTAGGTCTTGGGCAGAGGCTGCATCAATAAATGAGGCAGCTGCCTTGCTTAACCAATTGATGTTGAAGTCCCCGAGTGCGATTTGTTCAGTTTGAGACAGGAGGGTGGCCAGGTAGGATAGTACTGAGTGGAAGGCTGCCTTCTGGTTTCTGAGTAGAATGTAAACTGCAGTGATGAGTAGGGGGGTATGGGAATGTCCTAAGGTAAGTTTTAGAGTGAAGGCCTGGGGTCCAGGCACCAGCTGGAGGGTAGGGAGTATCTGTCCGTGTAGTGTGTCCTTGACGTAAAAGGTGCAGCCACCCCCGCACTTACTTTGCTGGTCTGCTCTATATAAGTTATAACCGGAGAGGGTTATGGATGCATCTGGGATCCGGGGGGAGAGCCAGGTTTCCCCCACTGCAATAACATCAGGCCTATGTTGTAGGACCCAACACTGGAAGGAGTCCCACTTCTTTAACAGACTGCAAATGTTTAAGGTGGCAATGTGCAGCCCATAGTGAGGGGAGTGAGACGGTGCAGGGTGAGTGAAAGGTCATGGGTTAGGGTGGATATTCCCAGACATGAGAAGAAGAAGGAGGAGGAGGACCCGGAGGGCTGGGTTCCAGCACAATTTTTTGAGAAAAGGTCCTTTCTGAGCAGAGAATATAGGGATGGGGAGGTTTAGTATATGGGGGGTAGCCAGAAGGAAGAGTTAAAGTGAGGGGGGTATGGATTGGAGCAGAGGATCCAGGTGGTATCACTCAATCGATCAATCAATCAATCAATCTTTATTTATCCAGGCAAAACACCATTGAGACAACTCATTTACAAGGTGGACCTGGTTTGGTACAGACAAATTACAGAACAATAAAAAGATAGTATGTGCACAACACAATAGTCACCGGGTGCAAGGAGACAGGTTATACACGTGCTAGTAAGATATACATTTGGTAGTCAAATCCACAGAACAAGGTTCTGTAAGCAGACAACCATTTATATTAGAGAATGGTTTGCAAATTTTTAAACAATTACTACAGTTTCAATAGGCAATAATTCATGTGGAAGAGGAGAGAAAAAAAAGAGAGAGAAGAGAAAGAAGAAAAAAGAAAACAAAAGAAAAAAACAGGTGGGGTCAGTAAAGTGCCAGGGTAGGGGGATGTTAGTGAAAACAGTTGCACGTTTCATTGAAGGCCTGCCCAAGGAGTTTTTTAAAGTGGGTCAATTTCACAGGAAGCTCAAGTCTCAAAGTTTTTTGCAGATGGTTCCATAGAACAGGAAGAGAGTGACTTATAGCTGCTCTACCGAACCGTGTTCTAACCTTGGGAATAAGGAGGGAGGCATACGAGTGGCTTCTTAGTAGGTAGTTTCCTGCAGGGCAGACAGGGATACAGTCAGAGATATATTGTGGGAACAGGTTTGATATGGCTCTGAAGGTCCAGAGAAGTGCATTTCTATGACACCTGAAGCTAAGAGAGCTCCATCCTGTCACACTGTAAAGGGGGCAGTGGTAAGTGGAGTATGATGCACCAGTTATGAACCTGATAGCCCGGAGGTAGAGTATCAAGTTTCACTAGGTATGAGCTTGAGCATTGGCCATAAAGTATGTCAGCATAGTCTAAAAGTGGTAGGAAAGTGGTTAGCATTAAGCGAGTTTTGGCCTCTTGCGAAAGTAGTTGCTTGATTTGGTAGAAAATGCCTAGCCTCTGTTTGAACTTTTTTGATAGTTCCTCGATATGTTCCGTAAAGGATAGCCTGTTATCGACCCACACCCCCAAGTTTTTAAATTTAGATACAACTTATAGTGGCTCGCCTAGCAGTGATGGTGTAATCCCCCTGCAAATGGGGGTTCCCAAAAGTCTTCCAGGAGCTTGTCTGAATGCTCCAAGTCTGGGCGGTGTTCGGCGTCTGAGCTGTTTAAATGTGGTTCCAGGTGAGTGCTATTTGAGCCTCCTGCGTACTGTCTCTTTAAGAGCTGTCTGCTTGCAGACTTAATTAGTTTGTATGGGGGGACTGTGTATTTAATGCTCGAATCCCACCCGAGCTGCGGAGAAATCGCTCTGTTTCTGCAGTCGCTAAGAGTGCAGAGGGAGCCTAAATGAAAGATGTAACTGTGCCTGAAACCAGTTAGAGTGTTAAGTAAAATGCAGTTTGTCTAACCTGCCTTTCTTGCAGCTGGGACTCTGTGTGTGTGTTACCCCTCCATTTTGGACCTAAACTGCTGTGCTGGGCCAATTGGGTTAAGGGTTCCCTAAAATGGAGCCTGTGGATGAATCAGAACTTGGACTCTTAATTTTGAGCCAGGCACAAGGGGATTGTATAAGCAGTGACTCTGAGAAATGTAGTTTTGACCTTGGCACCTTTTTCTACCAACAGAGGGAGTCTTACTGTGAGTGACAGCTAAATCAGCCAACAGAATAGTGTGGAACTAAAGGAAATGCCCTGCTCTGTGACTGGAAAGATCAGATCAGTTGTGGCAGTGAAGAGAGAAGGAGCTATGTGCTTCTGCGGTGTATAGTTTCGTGCGGGAAGCGCGTGTGAGGCCCTGAGTTTTGGTCTGCAGGCTTTGTGAGTGCCAGTTTGGACTGAATCCGAGTTGTGAGGAGAAAGAAGCACTAGAAGTGTGGAAACCAGGCTCACCTTGTAGAAGACTGGAGAAATTGCTGAATCGCGCTCGGTCTGTCTGGAACTGAAGCTGCTGTGTGTGCTTCCGGGTATTTTGTAGTAATTGCAATTGGGATCGAGGAGCAGCCTGCCTGGTATAGTACTTTCCTTTTACATATAAATGTGTATAGTGCTTGTGGGAAATCGCTATTACAAATCCCCTGTACAGTGAACTGTGTGCTGAAGCTGGAAGTAAACCCCAGCTCAATTCGGACTACATCCGTTTGTTACCAACTGCAGTGGGATCCAGTCACAAGGACCTTGTCCTCGTGCCCTGCTCTTCTGGCAATCCAGAGGGACATTCTTTATCCGATCCTCAGCTTGGGTGTTGTGAGTACAAATCAGGGTTCCCCTGCAGCTTGTTTTTCAATCGCAAGTGTGTCATCTAATTCTTGTTGTTTCACTGTTTCATGGACTGAGCCCTTCGGCGCCAGATTACAATTGGGTGTTGTGCATATATTTTCTTCTACAGGGCCCTATCCACCTGCACCTGCTGGCCAACCCCGGGCAACGGACCTGGCTAGCCCCCCCCAACCTGGGTACCCAGAGTGTGACTTTTTAGACCCTGTATGTGTGCACAGTACTGTGATTTAGTGCCACCAATTAACCTGATTGCCCTCTCCCGTGTTACTGTACCTAAATAAATCAGATTTGTTGTTGTTAAACTATATACTGTCTGAGGTGTTGGTGCTTATGGAAACAGTATTGTATTTTGCTGTGCATGTTGTTTAACCTTATTTTACAGGGGGTCCTCAGAGACGTGCTGCAGAATCAGTCTTGAGGGTAAATGGTACTTTATGCATGAACAGTGTGTATACGTGGGGTATTGGAGCTGTAACTCATGTGTACTGTGTGAGCCACTAGAGGGAATAAAAGGGGGTCTCAGTGTCCCGAAGGCTGTGACCAAGCTAGTCTAACCACTACAGACCTTGACCTCTGGGTGGAGGCACCCGCCATAGAACCTAGGCCCCTCAGCCTGTCAGTAGTCAAGCAGGCAGGGGTAGTAGCCCTTGGGATAGCGCCACCTGGAGGTTACAATAGTATTTTGGGGGTAGTGCTTGCAGAGCTATGTTTGGGTGCGATAGGTGAGGGGGCAAAAATCATAGCCTTAGCTTTTTTTGCATTCAACAGAAGTTTAAATGTAACAGGTTTTTCTGAAGGAGGTTAAAGTCACTCTGGAGGTCTTTATAAGCCAGTTTGGGGGTAGGTCTGTTTATGTACAACACTGTATTGTCAGCAAATAGGTGGATGCATGATGACTTGATACCAGTGTTTATATTATTAATATAAATGGCTAACAATAGTGGGCCTAGGATGGACCCTTGAGGCACACCCCTTAGGAGGGTTTTTATTGTAGAGAGATTGCCCCCCGCTTTAACTTGCTGGCACCACCCAGTAAGGTAATTGGCGAACCATTTTAATGCCAGATGGTCTATACTATTTATGCGTAGGGTGTCAAGAAGCAGATTATGGTCCACAGTGTCAAAAGCTTTACTTAAGTCCACGAACAATGAGTAGACATAGTCTTTAGAATCCAGCACTATCTGCCAATCATTAGTGACCTTTGTGAGCACGGCGATTGTGCTGTAGGATCTAAATCAGATTGACTGGATTTAGAAGGCTGTATTCCAGATGCTGCCTAAGTTGCAAAGTTCACTACCTTTTCTAGAGGTTTTAACAATACAGGAAGTAAGGAGATAGGTTGGTAATTATTTAGATTGCTGGCACTTCTGGATTTGAATAGAGTGATAACATGAGCTGGTTTTCATAAGGCAGGGAGTGAGCCCTGCATAAGGGACATATTAAACAGATGGGTGATAGGGGGTGCCAGTACATAATACCCTAACTTTAGATAGGAGGGTTCGATCAGGTTCGCCCCTGCACTTTTCCTAACATCTAAGGTCAAAAGCAGGTCCTCAACATGCTTCACTGTGACAGGGCAGAAGAAGAGTGCTGCAGCAAGGTTCAGAGGGCTTGATCTGAGCCATTCAGGTTTCTGGCCACATAATTGGGCTAGAGGTAACTGGCCGGTGAAGAGTCAAAGGCTAGGCCTGCTGTGGCAAAATGATTATTAAGGAGTTCTAAGATCTTTTGTTTGTCGGTAGTAATACTGTCACCCAAGAATATTTTTTGAGGGAGTGAATTGGCTTCCAAAGGAGCAGGGAGAACTTAGGGTGATGCACCTGGGGCGGAAGTCATTGGGAGTGATAAAAGGGAAAAAAACGTAGGGGTGTATCCACCTGTAACCCCTAGGTGGCGCTATCCCAAGGGCTGCTATCTCTGCCTGCTTGGCTAGTAGCAGGTTAAGGGGCCTGAGTTCTGAAACGGGTGCCTCCATCCGGAGGTCAGGGTTGGTAGTGGTCAAGTTAACCTGGGCACAGCCCTCCGGGACACTGTAACCCCCCCTCTTTCCTTACTAGTGGCCGGAACAATACACCATAATCACTTTCACAATACCCCGATACACCACACAAGTACCCACACTGTTTGCACTTACCACCAGGGCTTTCCTCTGGCTCAGCCCTGGTGACCCCCTGTAAAACAAGGTTATACACAGCAAATAACAGTAGTACAGTACTCTTGCACAAACTGGAACCACAGTCAGGGTAACTGCAAAAAAGAGTTAGATCTGATTTATTTAAGGGACTTGAACAAGGGAGGGGTGTAATCAGGTTAATTTGCTTAAAGACTCTATCATTCAAACAGTTAAACATGCACTTCAGGGTCAGTGAACAATCACACCCTCTGGGTACCCAGATGGAGAACGGTGGGCTAGCCAGGAAAGTTGCAGATGGCTGGGGCCCTGTGATGGAAGAAAACAACATGCACAACACACACTAATTGTAATCTGGAGCCGGAGGGCTCAGTTCGTGAAAAGAAAACAACAAGACAATCAGATGACACACTTTTAGATTAGGCTGTTGTTGCAGGGAGCTACCCTGATGATTGCTCACGATACCCAAGACTGGACACAGGCTGGACGAAAATCGAGACAGCAGGTGGTTAATGTGGAGTGCCAGGAGAAGCAGGGCCCACACGATTTGCCGAGGCATCGTTCCTGTTCAAGCATGGAGCAGGGGGCTGATCCCCAGGCAGGTCTCTCATCGATGGCTTTCTCTGTGCAGCAGCTAGTCTGGCTGGGCCAGTGTGGCAAGGCCCCGGCCAAATGGAGACAAATTCGGATATAGTCTGTTTTGGGCTGGAAACAGCTTCCAACAAGCAGAACATAGTTCACACAGTGGGGAACCAAATCACGACCCACTTTCAATACACAGCACATTTACATGTAAAGGATTCTACGGTACTGGCAAGCAGAACACAGTTCACTCAGTGGAGAACCAAATCACGACCCACTTTCAATACACACCACATGTACACGTAAGGAAATTCTACTGTACCAGGTAAACCTCTCTCTGGCCACGATCGCAGAGGCTCTGCACAAACCGGGGATTCAAAAGCAGCAGGAAATCCTGACAGGCCGATCGCATTAAGCAAAATCTTTGGTCGTCTTCAGGTATGAGCCTGGTAGAAAATCAGTGGCTTACTTCATTCTCACAAACTCGGATTTAGTCCGAAATAATTCTCTTTTCTCCCTCTCAGGGGCAGCAGGCAGACATGCAGGACACAACTCAGACCTTTCCACAGTTCTCCCGTGCAAAACTACTCGGATGGCTGCTTGACTGTCTCAAGCTGTGCGCTTCAGCTTCCAACTTAGATCTGCCTTAAACAGCAGGCAGCTTGGGGATTTCCTTCAGATCCAAAAGGTTTGGTTGGCTGATTCGGCTATCAGTCAAAGCAAGGGTTCCCTCTTCAGTTGCAAAAAGGTGCCAAAAGCCCAAAACTACAATTCCTACAGATTTTGACTCCAGACAGCTCCTGTAGTCCGGCTCCATTTTAGGTCCTACCAGTACTGATTGGTGCAATTTGGCAGTCCAGGACCAAGATAGTGGAGATAAACAAAACAGTCCTTGCTGCAAATAAGGCAGGCTAGACAAACTACGTTATCATTATCACCCTAAATGATTGTCAGAAAATAGTTACATCTTTCAACAGAGCTCCCTCTCAGATTACTTATGACCGCAATCCAGGCAGCTCTTAAAGAGACAGTGCACAGAGGCTATACAGGCACTCTCTGGCAATCACATTTAAACTGCTAAAATGCAGGACACCAGCCTGGCAGTGAGCTTTTAGGCAAGCTTGAGGAAGACTTTTCGGGAACCCCCATTTGTAGGGGGGTTACACCCTTCCCTGCCTGGAGAAAACTTGGCATCCGCATCAAGTCTGTACCATCATGCATCAGTTAACATAAACTTATTACTTTACTATACATATTCACTATATATCCCAATACTTTGTCCTTTCTGACATTACATTAGGCATATTTCACACAAGTCAGTAGAACATTACTATACTAAATCAGTAATAACTTCTTGTACATTAAACAGAGTAAGAATGGGCCCTTCCCTATCAGCTAACTTGGGGCTGGATGGGGCAGGGGCACCATGGTGAAAAGGCAGTACAAGTAACCTGGAAAGGGCCGTTAAGCTCAATTTGGGCAGTGAGCTTGGTGAAACATAAACACGTTTGTGAACCACATGGAGAGGCAAGTCCACAGGCCTCCCCAGAGAATCATAGTTGAAATGCAATATTGGCTTGACAGCTCAGCCAGTCTTTCTGGGGGGAACAACCACAGTCTCTGTACTTTTAGCAACAGCCTTGGGGCTTTCATCACTTGTGTGGGGTGCCTCTGGCTGGGTAGAAATGTTGAAACTTGGAGCACTGTCAGCTCCTTGCTCTGCAGGCTCTGTTTCTATAACACTTGACTCATTTCGTGAAGGCGAAGGCACAATCAAACTTTGAGGCACTGAAAAGGGATTGTCAGTACTCTCACAGTGTCCTTCAAGTTCTGGTATGTCACCAGAAAGACTCAAACCATCAGCCCCTCCTTCAGGCAAATCATACAGTTCCACAATACACAGGGAATCAGCATCTTCAGATGTGATACTTTGCACTTCACTTTCAGGAACCATTGCATTCAAGGACAAAACTGGGGGGTTAGGCAGTCCAGAAGGCCCAGCTTCATCCCCACAATTAATCATGGGGTTACCTCAAAACAGCTGACTCAGTTCATAAGAGGAGTAACAGGCATAGTCGCACTTAATTTCGTCAGAAGTGGACTGACAATCACTAACATTCTGGGCATGCTGTAGAGGAAACCTTAAATCTGTAACCACTGGGGTAGGCTGACTCTGTCTCTTTCTTGCAGCAGCACGAGTCACTGGCCCAGGGGACTTAATTTCTGGGGGTTCAGCCTCAATCATGACTTGGCCGATAGGTAGCAAGTGGTTACGGTGCATGGTCTTGACAGCTTTGGATTTGTTCTATGGGCACACCTTGTACACAGGTAAATCATCCAACTTTCCAACTACTACATAAGGAAGATGATGCCATCGATCAGCAATGTTGTGTTTACCATGCAGTCCCAAATTGCGTAACAACACACGGTCTCCAGGTCGAAGCTCTTGAGCCTTTACTTTTTTATCGTGCCTCTCTTTGTTGGCTAGATTTCTCTTGGCGGCCATTGTCTGGGCCAGTTGATAGACATGGCTCAATTAACCTTTCAGTTTTTGTACATCTTGCAAGTAGTTTTCAGCTTGGACCCCATCTGGACAGACCCCAAAATAGACATCAACTGGCAGCTGTCACGAGCATGAGACAGTAGGGGAGAACCCAGTAGCATCATTTTTCATGCAATTGTATGCGTGTACCAAGGTGCTAATCTGCTGGCTCCATTTATGCTTGTCTTTTGGGTGGAGGGTGCCCAGCATGTCTAGAAAGGTGTGGTTAAAACGTTCTGGTTGAGGGTTTCCCGCGGGTGATAGGTGGTGGTTCTTGACTTTCGCACCCCCATAGAGAGAGCATTTCTTTGATTACTTGACTCTCAAAGTCTCTGCCCTGGTGAGAGTGAATTTTCTGTGGGGCACCATAGTGAACGAAGAAATTTTCCACTAGCACCTTGGCCACGGTAGATGCCTTTTGATCTTTGGTGGGAAAAGCTTGCGCATACCATGTGAAATGATCTGTAACCACTAACACATTGCCAATGTTCTTCTGATCAGGTTCTAAACACAAGAAATCTATGCAGACTAGTTTCATGGGGGTGCTGGTAGTAATATTAACAAGGGGGGCAGCCCTCTGAGGCAGGGCTTTTCTTTGCAGGCAGCCACTACAGTACAAGTCTTTACATGGTGCTCAACATCAACCCCCATTTTGGGCCAGTAGAAGCGAGATCATACCAGGTCAACAGTTCTGTCAATACCGAGGTGCCCCATGTGATTGTGGAGGGACCTCAGTACCAAATCTTTAAAGGCCGTAGTCAGGACCAATTGTTGCTTGTCTACTTTGCCACTATGATCTACTGTCTCTTTATACAACAACTGATTGTGCAACTTCAGTCTGGGGCCTTCTTTAAACAACAAAACAGTCCGCAAGTCGGTGGAATGTAACTTAGACACATCTTTCCCCGCACGCAGGGCATCAAGTGCTGGCTGAATCATAGGATCTTGGGATTGAGCCCACTGAATGCGGTCATTGTCAAACTGACGGTAGTGCACTAATATCTAAAGCAGAGAAGTGGCAATAAGCAGCTGGTATGCAGATGTCAGAAGGGCCCAAGCAATCTACTAAACAGTCCACTGTTTCTGCAGACATCTGTTCATCTCTATCAAACTTTTGGCACAATGCTCGAATGTCAGGTTCAGACAGCCTGACCCAATCACTCTTGGAAGTGGGCCTTCGTGATAGGACGTCAGCATCAATATGGTTCAGGCCCAGACTGTATTCGACAGCATAATCATAGGTTGGTACTGCGGAAATCCACTGGTGCCCAGTGGCATCTAACTTAGCTGAAATCTGTACATAGGTCAACGGGTTATTGTTAGTCTTCACCAATATCTTTGCCCCATAGAGGTATTCATGAAACTGGTCAACAATGGCCCATTTTAGTGCAAGAAACTCCAACTTATGCACAGGGTAGTTTCGTTCAGACAGGGTCAAGCTCCTCCTGATGAAAGCTACTGGTCTCAGGTCATCCTCATGGTCTTGATACAGCACCACTCCTGGACCCTGCAGACTAGCATACGTATGCAGCACATAGGGTTTGGTGGAGTCAGCATAGGCGAGGATGGGGCCGTGGGTGAGCTGGTATATGATCTCATGGAAGGCTGCTTCACAGTCAGGCATCCAGCGGGGCCCGAAGAGTTTACCTGGGCAGAAGTATACTTTTTCTGGTTCTTTAACAGCCCCTTTTTTTGTATTTACGGTTAGTAGAAGGGTAACCCTGGGTAAGGTTCAAGAGTGGGCGAATCACCTTGGAATAGTCTTTTATGAACCTGCGGTAGTAGCCACAGAACTCCAGGAAACATTGTAGTTCTTTTAGATTATGGGGCTGGGGCCAAGCAGTCAGTGCTTCAACCTTAGTGGGATCAGTCTCTATCCCTTTTGTAGATACTATGTGCCCCACATACTTCACGGAGGTTTGGAAAAACTGGCACTTGTTAACGGACAGCTTGAGGCCGAAGTCTTCCAGTCGGTCTAGGACTTTAAACAGTTGGTTTTCATGCTCCTCTAAGGTGCTTCCAAACACAATGACATCATCCAAGTTCAGAAGGCTTTCCAGCAAATTCATAACTCCCACCGCACGTTCCATCAGTCGCTGAAAGGTGGCCGATATCCCCTGTGGCATCCTCAGAAACTCGTAGAACCCCAATGGACAGATGAAGGCTGTTTTCTCACGGTCTTCCAGGGCCATTGGGATCTGGTAGTATCCGCTGCGAAGATCCAACACCAAGAACCATTTGCTCCCATTCAAGCAGTCCATGGCATCTTGTATACGAGGCATAGTGTATTGGTCTGGGGTGGTCCACCGGTTCAGGGTTCGATAATCAACACACATCCTCACAGACCCATTTTTCTTAAGCACAACCACAATGGGAGAGGCGTATGGGCTCCTGGATTCTTGTATCACTCCAGCAGTGAGCAATTCCTGCAGGTGTCTTCTCACATCATCTATGTCTGCTGGGGCTAGATGTCTGGACCTCACTCGAAATGGCCGTTCATCATGCAGGCGTATGTGATGCTTCACACCCTGGACACATCCCACATCCCATTCCTTCAACAAAAACACTTGGTCTCTCTGGGCAAGTCTCTTGCTAATTCTAGCCTTCCATTCAGCGGGCAACGGGGAGTCACCAAAGTCAAACAAGTCTGGGGTCACTCTCTCCTTCTCACCAGGGTGCTTGTTGCTGGGCAATACTGCAGTGTCTGCACAGTGTAATGTAGCTAGGATGTACCCTTTGTTCACCCGGATCTCCCGATGTGACACACTGTGAATCTGGACTATCACTCATCATGCATAGCCATGGACACGAGCAGGCAAGATGCTGGGCTTGACCAATAACCCTTCTGGCAATTTTCCATTGCCCGGTGCATCCAACATCAGTATTTTGTTCTTGACATCTTTCCAGAGGTGGACCTCCCCTTGAATGGTACACTGGGTGTTAGGGGCCAGTACCATTGAATCGGGATCCTTCTTCCACACGATTCCCACCAGTTCTTCCTGGTCTACTTCCTCGGGTTTCTGTTGCAAATCATAGGCCCTCTTGATCAGAGGCAGAATTCTCGGGCCCTCCCAGTCCGTCGCCCTTGTTTCTCGTGACAGAGTTGTGCCAGTCTCCCAGACATATGGGCGTTTGTTCCAATTGACAGGGGAACCCCATCATACAGTCCGGTGAGGGGACACACTAGGGCCAGTGTCTCTACTTGCTCCTCTACGTCAGTGACAGTTGCAGGAAAAGGCAACCAGAGGCGGGCATATCCTAGATATGGCTAAGACTTGTCGCTCAGCCCCCACACATGTAGGCCTTCCAAAGATTGTAAGGGCACATCAGATAAGTGTTTGTCATACCAGTCCTGAAACACAATGGTCACTTGCGACCCACTGTCAAGCACAGCCCAAATAGGAATACCTTTCACAGCCACATTAGTCTGAATTGAAGGGCCCACTATCTTGGACCAGTCTGGAGGGATAACAGCAGGGGCCTGGACAGATGATTTAGCCACAGTGGGGTTTGAGTTAGGATTCACGAAGCTTTTACTGCGGTCATTTTGTGCACCCCTTGACCACTGACTTGTTTTCCGAAGCTCTCCTTGAAGCTGGTTCACCACTTTCTCTAAGTCCTTCTGAGACTGGCATTCCCACTTCATATGGCCATCCTTGATGGAATTGTGACAAAGACACGCTCTCGGGGCATCCTTGGGGAAAACATAGCAGGGGATGCTGGAGCATCGACAGGAGATTGTGATCTGACTTCTGTGGGCAGTGCACCATGTCTCAAAAGTTCCTTTAGGGTGGCAGTCAATTCCTTGAGCTCAGCTGAGAAGCCACCCCCAGTAGTGGATGCCTGAGGGTGCACCCCAACCCCATAACAGTCACATTCAGACAGGGACCAGGGTATCTGTCAGCAGGGGATACGTCAGCAAATGCACCTGGTTGTGCTTTTCTAACTTCCTTCAGCAACTCCCCCCCCCCCCACCGTTTAGCCCACAGCGGGACACTCTTAGTGGTCTCCATTTTGGAAGGGTCTTCCAGTGCCATGATCACTTGGGCTGCACTCACCCCATAATTACAATCTCCCTCTTCACTTTCTACCTCCTGGAGTTCTTTTATCAAGTCACAGTAGTCAGGTGGGTTACCTCTCCTATCCTGGAGCCTTAACTGGATGATCTGCAGTTTAGAATGCTTGGCATGTTGCAGTATGTGCCCCAATCTCACAAGGTTCAAATCACTAGTGGCTACCCCACCTTTCTGGTAAGCTTTCTGCAGAGCTCTTTCTAGGCGAGTAACATATGCAGACAAACTTTCCCCCTTCCATTGTTTGGTACCTTGGAATTTCCACTTCAAAGTTCCCCTGACTCAATGCTCCCAAAATTGCCTTCAAGTACAGATAGGTGCTTCTGAGCAGATGCATCAGGGTTCGTGGACCTAAAAAATTTAATGGCTTCAAGGGCGGGGCCCCTCAAACTTTCTATGATTCTTTTCCACTTCTCAGCCTCCGCACACTGCCACTCGGGTACCAAGGGGGCAACATAGTCGATCCAGGTCTCCCAGTCATCCTCCCCCTGGGGGGATGGGGAGGGTGCCCGAGAAGATTCTCAGGCTTCAGTAGGAGTCGTGACTAATGGCAGGTACAGATATAGGGGCCGGCATTGGCATGGGCACAGAAGCCGGGGCAGTAACAGGTGCTGGTGGGACGGGATGTTGGGAAGGAACACCCCAGGTGGCAGGAATAGTTTACAGTCCTCTACTGGTTTCCTTCCTCCAGCAACAACTTAACAAATTTCTCCTCAAAGTCTCAGATAATGGTGGGAGTTCATCCTCCTCGGGGTCTTTACTGTCTTTTGTTATCATTCTCCAGGCAGCTGGAACCCCTTCTGGGGCAATAGTCTGTGGCACTTTTGAGCTGTCCACAAAGTCACTACACTCTACTAAGGCTATGAAAGTTTGGGCGATCAAATCAGCCTGTCGACCCACCACCACAGGGTTTTTTAAACATTCAACTTTGGAGGGTACTCCCTCTACAGTGTCCTTACTGGTACCCAGGGGAATATCCAGTGTAAGCAGAGCATTTTGGGGGTCAATCTCCTGCCCAGTACACCACCCCACCAACCGTTTTCTATGATTAAAGCCATTTCTACTGGGGTAGCCCATAATCTTTAACAGTAATTTATAATTTCTGGCCACTAGAAGGCACAAAATCCCAGCAGTGATCCTCCAAAAAGTAACCTCTAGGTGGCGCTATCCCAAGGGCAACTACCCCTGCCTGCTGGGCCAGTAGCAGGTTAAGGGGCCTGAGTTCTGAAATGGGTGCCTCCACCCGGAGGTCAGGGTTAATAGTGGTCAAGCTAACCTGGGCATAGCCCTCCGGACACTGTAACCCCCCTCTTTCCTTACTAGTGGCCAGAACAATACACCATAATCACTTTCAGAATTCTCCTGATGCACCACACAAGTACCCACAATGTTTGCACTTACCACCAGGGCTTTCCTCTGGCTTGGCCCTGGGGACCCCCTGTAAAACAAGGTTATACACAGCAACTAACAGCAGTACAGTACTCTTGCACAAACTGGAACCACAGTCAGGGTAACTGCAAAAAAGAGTTAGATCTGATTTATTTAAGGGACTTGAAAAAGGGAGGGGCATAATCAGATTAATTTGCTTAAAGACTGTATCATTCAAACAGTTATGCATGCACTTCAGGGTCCATAGATAGTCATGCCCTCTGGGTACCCAGATGGAGTACGGTGGGCTAGCCAGAAACGTTGCAGCTGGTTGCGGCCCTGTGATGGAAGAAAACAACATGCACAACACACACTAATTGTAATCTGGAGCCGGAGGGCTCAGTTTGTGAAAAGAAAATAACAAGACAATCAGATGACACACTTTTAGATTAGGCTGTTGTTACAGGGAGCTACCCTGATGATTACTCATGATACCCAAGACTGGACACAGTCTGGACGAAAATTGAGACAGCAGGTGGTTAATTTGGAGTGCCAGGAGGAGCAGAGCCCACACGAATCGCCAAGGCGTCATTCCTGTTCAAGCGTGGAGCAGGGGGCTGATCCCCAGGCAGGTCTCTTGTCGATGGCTTTCTCTGTGCAGTAGGTAGTCTGGCTGGGCCAGTGTTGCAAGGCCCCGGCCAAATGGAGACAAATTCGGATACAGTCCGTTTTGGGCTGGATACAGCTTCCAGCAAGCAGAACACAGTTCACACAGTGGGGAACCAAATCACGACCCACTTTCAATACACAGTCCATTTACATGTAAAGGATTCTACGGTACCAGCAAGCAGAACTCAGTTCACACAGTGGGGAACTAAATCATGACCCACTTTCAATACACAGCACATTTACATGTAAGGAAATTCTACTGTACTAGGCAAACCGCTCTCCGGTCACGATCACAGAGTCTCTACACAAACCGGGGATTCAAAAGCAGCTGGAAATCCTGACATGCCGATCGCATTCAGCAAAATCTTCGGTCTTCTTCAGGTATGAGCCTGGCAGAAAATCAGTGGTTTACTTCATTCTCACAAACTTGGATTTAGTCCGAAATAATTCTCTTTTCTCCCTCTCAGGGGCAGCAGGCAGACATGTAGGCCACAATTCAGGCCTTTCCACAGCTCTCCCACGTGAAACTACTCAGATGGTTGCTTGACTGTCTCAAGCTGTGTGCTACTTCAGCTCCCAACTTAGATCTGCCTTAAACAGCAGGCAGCTTGGGGATTTCCCTCAGATCCAAAAGGTTCGGTTGGCTGATTCAGCTGTCAGTCAAAGCAAGAGCTCCCCCTTCAGTTGCAAAAAGGTGCCAAAAGCCCAAAACTACAATTCCTACAGATTTTAACTCCAGACAGCTCCTGTAGTTCAGCTCCATTTTAGGTCCCACCAGTAGTGATTGGTCCAATTCGGCAGTCCAGGACCAAGATAGTGGAGATAAAACAGTCCTTGCTGCAAAGAAGGTAGGTTAGACAAACTACATCATTATCACTCTAAATGATTTTCAGCAAATAGTTTCATCTTTCAACAGACCTCCCTCTCAGATTACTTATGACTGCAATCTAGGCAGCTCTTAAAGAAACAGTGCACAGAGTCTATACAGACACTGTCTGGCAATCACATTTAAACTGGTAAAATGCAGGATGCCAGCCTGGCAGTGAGCATTTAGGAACATTTACAAGGTATTTGTAATCCTAGACTTGATAAATAAATAAATAAATAAATAAATTTAGGAAAGCTCGAGGAAGACTTTTTGGGAACCCCCATTTGTAGGATGGTTACACACCTGCAAGATCATATGGAGTCAGATAGACTTGGCATTTTATCCACACTGGTATTGCTATGGAGCAAAACTGCCAGGCAGGTGGGCGATAGTCAATGGCATGGGGGGGGGTATGTCTGCAGAAGGGTCAATGCCAGAAATAGCTAGGTATACAACAAGAGTAACAAACGCATAGTGCAAATGGAGGTGTGCAGTTGTCAAAGGATGAAAAGCAGCCAAAAACGAGTAGCAAGATAGAGAAAAGTGGTCACTGGTGGTGAGAGGATGTAGCCTGCTAATGGTGAAGTGGGCTGATTGGTTCAACAGCCTACAACAACCCCCTATATAAAGGCGTGTGAAGCTAAAACGCAGAAGAGCAACTGCTAGGCATGCAGTTCAGCAGCATTCCTCAGCGTGCAGATTCATAGCTTGCGATTCTGGGGGGGGGGAGGCGAACTTGCTGGTCCAAGGCCCTCACTAACTACAGGGACCCTCACAGGAGTGAGTGGTGCTTGTGATTTCGGGGTGGGAGGCGATGCTGGTCCGGGGCCTCACGACCTACAGGGACCCTCACAGAAGTGAGTGGTGCTTGCTATTTTGGGGGTGGGGATGGCGAAACTTGCTGGTCCGAAGCCCTCCACGACCTCAAGGATCCTCACAGGAGTGAGTGGTGCTGCGATTTTTGTGGGTGAGGCTGGCCAACTGGTGGTCCGAGGCCCTCACGACCTCCAAAGACCCTCACAGGAGTGAGTGGTGCTTCGATTTCGGGGGGGGGAGGGTGAACTTGCTGGTCCGAGGCCCTCATGACCTCCAGGGACCATCACAGGAGCGAGTGGTGCTTGTGATTTCGGGGGTTGGAGGAGTGTGAACTTGCTGGTCTGAGGCCCTCACGACCTCCAGGGACCCTCACAGGAGCGAGTGATGCTTGCAATTTTGGGGTTGGAGGAGGGTGAACTTGCTAGTCCGAGGCCCTCACGACCTCCAGGGACCCTCACAGGAGCGAGTGTGTGACATGGAATCCAGGACGTTGCTGAAGTCAAAGAAGAGCAAATTAACTGCCTGGCCTCTGTCCACTGTCCTAGTAATCTGGTCAAAAAACATGATCAGGTTGGTCTGACATGACTTACCTGACATAACCCCATGCTGCTTGCTGTCCTGCTACCTGTTATCTTCTAAGTAGGTCACTAGGCCTCCTTCACTATGGTCTCCTTCAGTTTCCTGACAATAGAAGAAAGGCTTATCTGCCTGTAATTGCCTGGGTCCTCTCTGTCCCTTCACTTGTGGAACGGGACTACGTTCACAGTTCTTCAATCCCCTGGCACTATCTCTGACTCCAGTGAGACATTAAATAGCTGGGTTAAGGGCTCTGCCAACTCTGAGGCTAGTTCCCTAAGTACCAGTGGGTGCAGGCCATCCGAGCCCAGCACTTTGTCTACCCTAAGGGCTGCTAACCCTTTCCTTACACCTTCAGCCTTAATCACCACCCTCCCCATTTCCTCTGCCCCCCATGTAGTTGCCTTGAACCGACTTTCTACTAGAGGTCCATCATTTTTAACTGTGAACATTGAGCAGAAGTAATTGTTTAGGACATTAGCCTTCAGCTCATTATATTCCACCACCTTCCCCTCGTCAGTTAGCCAGACAATCCTTCCCCTAGCCTTCCTTTTCTCCCAACTAGATCTATAAAATTCCTTTCCCTCCCTTCACATCCTCAGCAATTCATAGCACCATGACTGCCTTTGTCCTCCTTATTACCACACTCACCTAGTTTGTCCTGACATTCTTCTTATAATTCCTTTTCCCTTCGGCTACCTTGTACCTGATGAGAGCCTTCCTTTTTTCCTTCACAGCCTCCCTTACCTCATGTGAGAACCAGATCATCCACTTATGCTTGTTTCTTTTGGTGACCTTCTCCCCAGGTCCAACCATGTGCGACTGTCGCTCACTGGTTAGAGCACCGGGATGGTATTCCAGGGGCCTGGGTTCAAGTCCCAGTTGGTCACATTATTTTTTTGTTACTACAATTTGTGACTTAAATTGCTTAGCAGTGGCTAATACTGCACCAAAAAAAATGTCTAATTGTCCTCCTGATTATTCCTTGTTGCAGGATATGCAATATTAGGGAAAGGAAGTGTGTCTGGTAACAGGTTCAACCATGTGAGCCAGTAGCTCAGTGGTTAGAGCACCAGGACAGTATTCTGGGGGCCTGGGTTCCATTCCCAGTGGGTCACATTATTTCTTTCTCACTACAGTTTGCCAGTACAAGAAAGAAAAGAGGTGAGAACCTCCTTCTTTGAAGTGGACACCAGATGGCGCGATTGCACTGCTAATGGAAGAAGTAATGCTACACACTGCAAACTGGTTGCAGTGATGGAAGCTGGGGGAGAAACTGGGTTGGTATTGACTATGGTAAACTAGAAGCAAAAGGAAAGCCCTGCACTTTTAATTTTAACAGTTATGTTTTTAATAAAATAAAAGTGAAGGTAAGATAAATAACATGGGGGCATTGGCTGAGTGGGAAAAGTCTGCAGGGCCAATTGGAGATTTTAAAGGATGTCATAAATGAGAATAAAACAACTCCTTTCATCCGTCCTCCTCCTCCCTCCCTCCCTTCTTTATTTTTTCCAGTATAAAACATATTACATGTTCAGGACAAAGCATAATTTCAGGCCATATGTTTGTCTCAGAGTGCTTAAAATATGCATAACCCATGCATGCACGCGTTCACATCAGTTCAGTCCACCTTGCTCAGATGCATGTTCTCTTGTCCTCAGGAATATGCAGAGGCATTGGGTGGTCGGGACTTCAGACAAGCTATAAGGCAAGAAGCTGAGGCCGAAGAAAAGCGTGATCTGATCGAAAAATAACAATGAACAAATGAATAAGGCAAAACGGGCTGCCTACCTATAGTCACCAAGCATGCAGTCTTTGACAGGCACACTGGTACCATAGCACCATAAATAAATAGTAAAAGATGACAGTGCCCCAGTGTGAACAGAAAATACAGCCCCCCCCCAAAAAAAAAAACAGGCAGCACTTTTCTTGCTTTAGCAGTTTGGCATAAAACATGATAATAAACATCGGTAATATTGGATGCACACTGCAACATCATTTCATCGGAGAAATGCACAGAGTCCCACTGTCTTGGCAACAGTCAGAATGCATATGTAACTGCTGCACATCCATGCCCCCCGCCCCAAATACAGAGGGACTATCAGCAAGTGGATATGGTTGGTGTGGTCCAGTGTTTGTTTTATTTATTTTTTATTGAAGTTTAGGAATTAAAAACTTTTTAGTCAGGGACTCTTTTCCACATCAGTACAGGTTTAAATTTTTTATGGTGATTCAGAAAAGAGGATTAGGAAATATACTTTATATATTTTCAGCCTTGTTTGGGGGGGTTATGTTGATTCAGAAAGGTACATCATGAAGTTTGAGGTGCTCAGCTCCTGGGGAGGTAGTACTCTTCCCCTGCATTTGCACGCAGTTTACCAGATGATCACAGAGTGGTAAGAGTGCGTGCTGAGAAGGCAGCCCCTCTCCCTTTCTTCTAATAGGAGGAAGGTTATAGTCAAGGTGCCTCCCATTATTGGAATGGAGACCAGAGGAAATAAAGGGAAAAAGTGATTTAAAAAAATAACAAGCATTTGTCAGTGCCGAACGTTCGCTTGCAGGCATTTGCAGTGGTATTTGGCACTTGGACATGGCTTAAAAAAATCAGTGACAAAGAAGTACAAGCATTTGTCAATGCCGAATGTTGCTTGCTTCTATGTGCTGTTTAGGTATTTGGAAGTCATTGGAGTGCAAATATTGAAAATTCGCGAACTTACGAGCGTGCGTAGGAACTGCGCAACGCACGCTTGTAAAACAGCCATTTTTAGGAATTTTTTCACCAAATTTTCAACATAGCCATTTTAAGACCTCTGCTCATGAACAGTGTCACTGTGATTCTCTTAATGTGACCCATACATTGATTTCGCACACCGACTGCGCCATTGTGTGTGACATGGGCGGAAACACGTTTTGGGCAGGATGTGAAAAATGACAGCTGTACTGCTCATAAGGAGGTGTGGTAAAATGGCAATCTTGAAAATCTGGAGTGAAAATATTGAGAATTCGTGAACTTACGAAAGGTATAGGAACTGCTGCGCACCCATTACCTTTAAAACAGTTATTTTTAGAATTTTTTACCAAATTTTCAACACAGCCATTTTAAGACCTCTGCTCATGAACAGTGTCACTGTGATTTTCTTAATGTGTCCCATACATTGAGTTCGTACACCGACTGTGCCATTGTGCGCTACATGGGCGGAAACACGTTTTGGGCAGGATATGAAAAATTACAGCTGTACTGCTCATAAGGAGGTGTGGTAAAATGGCAATGTTGAAAATCTGTAATGCAAATATTGAAAATTTGCAAACTTACGAGGGTGCGTAGGAACTGCACAACGCACGCTCGTAAAACAGCCATTTTTAGGAATTTTTTCACCAAATTTTTGACATAGCCATTTTAAGACCTCTGCTAATGAACAGTGTCACTGTGATTTTCTTAATGTGTCCCATACTTTGATTTCAAGACACCGACTGCGCCATCAAAGGTGACATGGGCGAAAGTTCGACGCTTTTGGGCAGGATGTGAAAATGACAGCTCTACTGCTCATGGCGAGGCATGGTAAATGGCAACCTTGAAAATCTGGAGTGAACATATTGAGAATTGTGAACTTACGAAGCGCATGTGAGAACCGCGCAACGCACACTCGTAAAACAGTCATTTTTAGGAATTTTTTCACCACATTTTCAACACAGCCATTTTAAGATCTCTGCTCATGAACAGTGTCACTGTGATTTTCTTAATGTGTCCCATACATTGAGTTTGCACACCGACTGCGCCATTGTGCGCTACATGGGCGGAAGCACGTTTTGGGTGAGATGTGAAAAATGACAACTGTGCTACTCATAAGAAGATGTAGTTATATGGCAATTTTGAAAATATGGAGTGGAAATATTGAAAATTCAAAACTCACGAGCTATGAGGAACTTGGCCAACGACGTCAGAAACAGTCATATTTAGAATTTTTTCACCGTTTCAACATAGCCATTTTAAGACTCTGCTAATGAACAGTGTCATGGTGATTTTCTTAATGTGTCCCATACATTGATTTCAAGACACCGACTGCGCCATTGTGCGCTACATGGGCGGAAACATGTTTTGGGCAGGATGTGAAAATGACAGCTGTACTGCTCATAAGGAGGTGTGGTAAAATGGCAATTTTGAAAATCTGAAGTGAAAATATTGAAAATTCGTGAACTTACGAGCCTGCAAAGGAACCGCGCAACACACATCAGAAACAGTCATTTGATTTTGAATTTAGATTCACTAACATGGGACTTTCCAGAATGATGTCACCGTCACGGCATTATTCCGGGGTGATTTCAGTGACTGCGAAATCACCCTTCGGCCCAAACAATGCCATGACAGTCACATCATTCATGAGAAGGGGTCCCAAAAACCCCATGTTGAAAATTTGGTGCAAAAATTCCATAAAATGCCTGAGATATGCAATAAAGTTGAAACCCCCCTATCTAGCCCATTATACAGCTTACCGGCATTTCCTCAGTTCACGGTCGGCTTTGAAGAGTGCAGACGGTTCTTGGTCCACCAAGATCATCGCTGAGCTCTGGAGGGTAAGTATTGGGTGAGGGGGTGTGGGAAGGCAGGAGTGTGAGGGTGGGTGGGTGCGGGTTGTGGGGGGCTGGGAGAAGCGCTGTGGGACCGTCAATTTACAGGTTGTAAAGAAAAAAGACAACGCGGACGCTCTTGCCACGCTGGGGTGGGCCCCAGCGTGGCAGAAGGATGGCGGGGGGCTTGGAGCCGACAGAGGATTGGGCACCCCATCGGCAGACGACGGACGCTGGCCACGCTTGGGGTGGGCTCCAGCATGACAGCAAAGATTGGGAGGCGGCGGTGATTGGTGTTGGTGGAGCGACAGCGTGGTTTTCTTGAAGAAGACCACCGCTGTCATACACAGCACCGCATCCGATTGGTGCAGGACTGCCACGCCTGCTCAATGGAGCAGGGGATTGCAGAAGAGGGGCACACCTCCAAAGTGCCCCATTCTCCCAAGACGTTCCTTGAGCATGCGGGCAAGCGAACGTAAAAATCAGTGATGAAGCCACAGGTGAGATGGCAATAGACCAAAACCCTTAAGTTGATGGATATACACAACTTAGTGAGGAGTTGTGCTTGTGTAACTTTGTTGATAGTCTGAAGGTATTTGAATGAATATGTTGTTGGCTGTCATACTTGGATACTTCGGCCATTTACATTCTTTGTCCTATGGGGAACTACCAGCCTCCCGGGTACCGTGAAAGCAAAGAACCCTCTTGAGGAGGGTTCCACCCTTGGAAGTGCCATGAGAACACAATTACTCAAGGCTAGAGGTACCTTAGGAAGGAGTATAAAAGTACTGCGCAGAAGGCAGTGAACACAAAGCCTGAGTGAAGACAGATTGACAGCAACTAGTGATGGCTGATAGCAGAGACTGACTTGAGCAACTGGTACCATAACTGACAGCAGACAGAGGCAAGACTTCCATAAGGAGAGTGGGAACAGCAGGATAGAAAGAGGGCCACCACCCGAGCCCAACTCACAGCAGAAACCTACCTGGGTAAACCCTATAGTAATGTCAATGTACTTACATTATGGGTCACTTCCTGTGGATTCTACCTAATGTTTATGACCTTTAGCGTAGAGATGGGGAAAAAACCCTATGAGGAGGACATTTCTGAGGATGCAAGGCCTTGATCTCCTTGCCTCCAGGTTTGAGATAAAATCAGTGACTGCTCAGCTACCACAATTTAGAAACCCAATTCAAGGGGAAATTATTTTTAAGAGGACGGGCCTTCCCTCTATCCCTGTAATGGGAATGCCATGGGGTGCCATAAGCTGATCTCTGCAGCTATAAGAGGTTCCCTGTGAAGAAGGCCACCCCCAGGCAGGAGGAGGAGAGCAACAACCACTGAAAGGCACTCATCTGGGCTCCACCAAGGAGAGACCTAGACAGAAAGTCAAACCCTTGAGAGGTAAGGCACAGAAGTTGGGCCTTTAGGGGGCCAGGACTTGCATAACTGTATGATCTTCACCCTTGAGGGGCAGAGGAAGGGAAGTAGGTGGAGACCAGGCGAACCGTAGGCAGCTGTATTGGGAATAGCTTTTGAAAGGGCTGTAGACGTGATCTGCACAGCTAAAGGAGCCCCCTTGAGCTTAGAGGCTCCACCCTCTGGCAGTTGATGTCTTCTTTTTTTTTTTGTTTTAATTATTCTGTTTTATCCTCTGAGGATTCTGACAGGTGGCTCTGGCCCTCCCTCAGAGGGACTCGGTCTCTGGCCCTACCTTTCCCTGCCCGACTATCCCAGTGATCCCCCATGGGTTGCTCCTCCCCATGAAAGGGCTGAGAGGAGGAGTGCCGGCTTTCCCCCAACCCAGAGACCACATCCAGATTTTGGGTGGTGAGACGGGTGCTGACGGGGCCATCATGGAGTCTGCCAACTCCATTTTCTTGGTTTTCTCCCTCCCCCCTCCTGGCCGACATCGTACATTGGCTCAAGATTCCCAACCCATATCCCCCTCTAACCATTGCTAGAGGGCAGTCAACGAGCGAGACAGCTCTCCATCCCCACCCCGAGAGAGGAGAGCAGTCCTATGGATGCTCAATCCTGTCTCTCTCCCCTGCCAACCCCTGGCAGCCCAGGCTCATTCCTGAACCTGGGTCACCAGTGTGGTGCGAGGTGTAGCATCCAGCACCTCAACCTCCAGTGCCACCAGGCAGACTCAGCAGCTGAAGTCTTAAATGCAATGGGCGGCAGTGTAGTGCAGTGGTTTAAGGCTCTGAGCTGCAAATCTGCAGACCTGGGTTTGAATCCCACAGCCCCCACTTGCATACTGTGTGACCCTGAGCAAGTCACTTAACTTCCCTGTGCTCCCAGGTTACACCTGTAAACAAGCTTTCAGCTTAGTGTGTCTCACCTAGTTAAGCAATTGCAAAAAAAAAAAATGCTATATCAAAAGTTGCCACTCAGTGGATCTGCATGGCTAAAGTTTCCTCTAGCTAGTAGGACATTTTTATCTGAAGGGCAGAAAGAGAATGACCCACCTGAGTCCAGGGACCCACCCTCAGGATTTGGACTTCAAGGTTGCAGACTGAGACTGTCGGCATACAGGGCAGGGAGCTCTGGAAAACATGCTATGGTTATGGCTGGCATGCATTTGAGGGCAGGTGTCATTGGGAGGCCGATGTCAGAGCCTGACGGCCATACCTACAAGATAGAAACAAAACGTAAGCAAGGCTGAATGATTGACTGAGACATCAAATGACAACGAAGGCGTTGTATGAAGCTGAATGATACAAGCTAGGACTGAGTGGTGAATGCACGCCAACCAGTTCAATAAGGGAGGGCAGTGTTAGTTGCTGCTGCACTGCAGGCCAGGTAGGCTGAGACAGTAGAGAACAACAAACGAAACTGCTAGGGAATGCAGGAGCGTATGGGACAAGAAAACTAGGAAGCAGCGTGCTGCTGAACTAAGCAGCTAATTAAACTAACAGTACACCAGAGGGAGTGGATGCCTTGATAGGAGTCAGGTGAAAACATTTAAGAACTGTAAGAAAACAAAAACAGTCTGGCACTCACCACCTACAAAAGTCAGAAAAGACGCAGTTCCAAGTTCTCAAGCTCCCTCCTGGAGCTGGAGCAGCATTTCAAGACACCTAGAGGTAAAGGATACCTCCTAAAACTGCCAGCTTTCTTGTGTGGGGTGTTAGCCCACCCCAGCCACTCACCCAGGGGCATCCCTTAATTTATTAGCCCTCCCCATGACATAATTTCCTGCCAGCTGAAATACCCATTTGCAGGTTATACCTGTCAGCCACTAGAGGGGCTATTAGACTCCCACCTCAGGTACCTCTATTCAGACCTCCTCCTCCCCTACTTCCTGGATCTCTTCTAACAACCTGTTCCACTTCTCTCCTCCTCAACTTACAGCTACCCTGCCCATATCTCTTCCCGCACCCAGCCCTATAGCTAGCCCACTTTCTGACCTCTTGCCATCACCACCAAGCCTATACCCAGTGACCACTAGGAGTAACTATTTCTCACCTTATTTCTGGCCCAAACCTATCCTGCTTCTAGACCCTAGAACGTGGAGCACAGCTCTCACCCAGGTCCCTTTTCCAACTGCCCTGGGAGAGTCTTGAACCTGGTACCCTGCCCACCAGAGTCCGTGTCACTGCCAATGATCAACAGTGGCATCTACGCTTGTTGGAGGGCAACCAAAATATTTCTACTTATCTGCCCTGCTGCTGCAGTTAACACTATGCTAGTCTACCTCCTACTAAAATGCCTCCCCCTCATCTTTACTCTGGTTCCCACGTCCCACCTACCAGACACCCCCCCGGCACACTGGCACTAGCTCCCACATTTGTTCTGGACATAGTACGATCTCACCTTACACTTACCACGTGCCATAACCCATAGTACCCTCCCCCTGGTCACCTCCCCGCTGCTTCCCCAGGCTCCCATTGGAGGCTTATCGTTCTCGCCCTCCCAGCCTGGAAAACCCTGCCCATCCCCTGTTCCCAGAACCTCTCCTCCTCCTCCTCCTCACCACATACCTATCGAAAGCTCACCCATCATCGCCCCCTGGCCAGAGCAGTGGTCATCCTATTACTCCTGACAGGCAATATACATCCCAACCCAGGCCCAGCCCATACTAGCCCACCAGCTGTGTCCCCCAGGCTCCGCATAGCATCCATGAATATATGCAGCCTTCTGAAAAAATTAGATTCCCTCCAATTCTGGGTCACACTGCATAAACCAGATGTCATAACACTGGTGGAAACTTGGCTATCAAAGTCCACCCCTGACTTCTTTGTCTCCCTCCCAGGATACACCCTTTACCGGGAGGATCGTGTAGGTAAATGGGGGGGGGTGGCTGTGCAGTCTATACCAGGGACTCTGTCACTGGACAAGCACTCCCTGCCCCAGCTCTCATGTTCAGGGTGCAGGCTCTAACCCTCAAACTGACTACGGACCCCTCCAGGGGCCCCCTATATCTCACCACTGCCTATATTCCCCCCCAAGAAAACCAAACCCCGGCGCTGGTATTGTTAACAGATTATCTTCCAACACTCTATCACAAAGCTGACCAAATCCTTGTGGGTGACCTGAACGTGAACTGGCTCAGCGCATCCTGCTCCACCACCCAGGACTCCTTCGCAGCAATAGATTTGACTCAACTCATTTCCCAACCCACCAGAGTAAACACAAAGAGAGGTACCAGCACCCTTCTAGATGTGGTCATCACCAACCACCCCGAACAAGTCCATGATCTCCAGGTCTTTCCTGACTCACTTAGTGACCACTCCCCTATCCTATTCTGTTGGGTGACCTCCACACCCAAACCCACAGCCCAATCCACTCTACGTCAGTGCCTCAGACCAGGTGAACTAAAAAGCCTTAAGCAACTTCCTGCCCAAATAAACTGGTCACCCATACATTACACCCCTAACATAGATACTGCCCTAACCTTTTTTTCCCAAACTTTCAACAAAGCCTGTGACATATTTGCACCCCTAACAGAAGTCCGAATCAAACAGCATAATGCACCCTGGGTTACTCCTATGCTGCTACAACTGCTCAAGCACAGGGATAACCTATGGCACCTGGCCACAGGAACAGGCCGGATGGCGGACAGACAGGCATACAGTGCTACGCGGAACAAGTGCACCTGGGCCATCAGAAAAGCAAAGGCCGATCACTACCAGGCCATGCTCACCTCCTCCTGGAGGTGTGCATGAACATTCTGGGACAACATTAAATAATTAAATGGGAGCGCACGCTCCCCCCCCCCTTCCCAGATCACCATAGACTGCTCTATGTCTACTGACCCAGCCTGCATAGCTAACTTCCTAAACTCATCCTTCACGGACCTTAGTTCGGTCCTTCCTAGCAACTTCTTTGACCCACCCCACTCCCTACCTGCCCCAGTCATCCAACGCCCTAGTTTCCACTTACATAGGGTAACTGCCCAGGAAGTCAGACCCCACCTGATTAAAGCACTAAAGAGCAATAGTACTGGCAGCGACTCTCTGGACCCCAGCATCCTCCGTTGGGTGCTGGATCAGGTCCTTGCTCCACTCACTAGCCTTCTCAATAAATCCCTATGCCTGGGGCAATTCCCTTCAGCTTGAAAAACTGCCACAGTTACGCCCATACACAAAGGTGGTGTAAGAGCCACGGCCAGGAACTACCGGCCTATCTCCATCCTCCCACCCCTCTCCAAAGCCCTAGAAAAACTGGTGGCCACTCAAATCAGTGATTAACTGACCAAACACAACATCCTCTGCCCAGAACAGCACGGTTTCTGTGCAGGTCACAGTACCAGCACTGCCCTCATAGAGTTTTCAAATTTTCTACACTCCTCCCTGGACTCTGGCTCACTAGCCGGGGCGGTGTTGGTTGATCTCTCAAAGGCCTTCGACACTGTCTCCCACCCCCTCTTGCTGGGTGCTCTCAGCCACATCAGCTTTGCTACTGGGCCAGTTTCCTGGTGCTCCAGCTACCTATCTGCCCGCTCCCAGTGTGTTAAAATCAATGGAGCCTTTTCCAAAACATGTCCCATTCACTCAGGTGTTCCCCAGGGTTCCATCTTGGGACCTCTACTCTTCTCGTTCTACCTCAACACCCTGCCCAGTGCATGCACTGTAAAAATTCTGCTGTATGCAGATTATGCAGTCATCTTTGCCAACCACTGCAACCCCATCTCTCTACAGGATACCTTGCAACTATCCTTTAATGATGCCAAAACTTGGTTTAAAGAGCATTGACTTGTCATCAATCTCAAAAAAACAAAAACTATGCTCTTTGCCCATCCCCAAAACAAAGCCAGCAACTTCCCACTCTACATCCTCCCTAGCTACAAACATTCTCTCAAACAAGTCCGCTTGTACAAGTACCCCGGGGTTCCCTTTGACCCAGCCCTCACATACCATGCCCACATTGATGCTCTTGCCTCAGCTACCAATGTGTAGCCAGGTATCCTATACCGCTACAAGAATTGTCCTCCCCCCGACACCCTCCGACTAGCGGTCACATCCTCAATAATGTCCCTTGTGGACTATGGCCTGCCAGTATACGGTGCTGCGGACTCGACCGCCCTCAATAAAATTCACCTCACCACGAATAAGGCTTGTAGGATAATTACGGGGGCCTCCAGGCTAACACATACTTGCCAGCTCTATGACATGGCAATGCTGCTTAACCTGGATGAACGACTCAGATACCAAACCTGCCTCATAATGAAAAAAAAAACTCTTCTCGGGCTATCCTCGCCCAGGCTGACAGCCTCCATCCACCAAGCACAACCCGTAGTTCAAACTTGAACCTCCTACAAGGCCACTCTACTGGTCCCTAGGTCCAGGACCACCCATGAACAGAGGTCCTTCTGTTTCAGAGCTCCCTTCTGGTATAACACGCTCCCTACCTCCATCTCTGATACCCCCACAATCTCCTATTTCAAAACTGCACTTCGGAGCCAGCTATTTAATACACGTAGCTGCATTTGTCTCTAAGATGGCATAGCTCTCTATGCACTGACAAAGCTCTCTGAGTGGCTTCTCACCCCACCACACACTAACCACGCCCCTTAGCCCACTTAACTATTACCACCTTGCTGTTTCTGCATGTTATCCCGTGTAAGTATATGCCATTGTAAGTTAACTGTTTCTCCCTATTCAAATGATTGTAACAGCATGTGATTGCCAAACCTGTAACCTCAATGATGCAACATAAAATTGTAATGTATTTGTCCTCAGTGTGACGAGGTACCTTTGGAAATGAGCCTGTGGCTCAAAGGTTGTAAACTGATGTACAAATAAATAAATAAATGTAGTCATAAATGTGCTTAAGTTTATTTTAGGTGCCATGCACAGTTTCAAAGGTCCCCCTGATGTGTTTTGATATAAAATCCTTTCTCAAAGGCTAACACTTAAAAACATTCAAGAGACATAAACAGTCTGTTAAATATGACATCATCACTGACCAACTTAAGGAAGTTCAAAAGTCACATCAGAGTTTAAACAAGCATTTGTCAATGCCGAATGTTGCTTGCTTGTATGTGCTGTTTATGTTTAGGTATTTGGAAGTGAAAGTACCATGCCTAAGAACAGGGTCAGAAACTCATGCTGCCCGACTGTAGCCCATTTTCCACTTTCTCCCCTTTGTGGAGTGCGGGCGTGCAATGACGCTTAGGTACAGTGTGCCAACATCTGCCACACTCCGCTCCCTTTACTACACTGCTCTAGTAGCGCCCCTGGTCATTATCAGGAGCCGCTACAGAGTGGTGGGTCCCTGGATCCTGCCCCGGGATAGGAGAGGAGTCCTCCAGATGCTCAATACTATCCCTCCTCTGCTGACCCCTGGTGGCCCAGGCTCGTGTCTGAACCCGGAACACCAGCGTGGTGCAAGGTGCAGCATCCAGCGCCTCAACCCATAGCTCTACTGGGCCGGCAGTAATGCTGCCTTTAATACTCCCCTCTCTTTCCTACTCCAGTGTACCCTGTCTCCTGTGTGCAAGTTACAATTCCCTTAGACCGTCCCCCAGTTAGTCACTAACCCATAATGTTTGGTCTGGCACCAATCCCTCAGTCACTCGTTGAACTCCTCAAGTCTACCCTTCCTCCCCATGCTTGCACATGGTACCGGCAGTACCTCCAAGAATGCCACCTACTGCCCCATCCCCTTCAACTGCTTGCCCAACTACTCAAACCTCCCCCTCACTACTTCCACAGTGTCTGCTGCCAAGTCATTTGTACACACATGCTACAGTAAATGAGGTTTCTTCCTCCCCTCGCTGCACGCTTGAGCAGTGCCTGCCCTGCCCCCTCCTGCAGTCAACCTGGGGACAGTTTCAACCCAAATATGGCTGTGCCTTTCCCCCTTTCTGCCCCATCTCACCCATTTCAGTATAGAATCCCCCAGGACGAGTACCCCCCACCCCTTACCCCCTTTCCCTTCTAATGCCCCTTCCACCACCCCAGTATTCATTCTTCCCTGCCCCTTACCTCCGACAGCTGTACCCTGTTTGACTTCTGTATCTGTACCCCCTACTTCCGCCTCACCCCTTTTTGTCTGCCTTATTCCTCCCATTCCCCTTGAACCCCTTCCCAGCCTGACTACTTCCTACTGGGCTTTTCATGTCGCTCTCTCCTCCTCTCCTACTGATTTCCAACCCCTCTCCTATCCCCACTGTTGTTGATTTAGAGACCCCATTCCCTTCTACCCTGATAGTGATGCCCCTCCAATCCTTTCCCCTACCTGTAGCCTTCTCTCCTCCAGTCACCACCCCTCCTTCTTCACTAGCCCCCCTTCTACCCTTTCGTTCTCGCTGTCTCTTCCTCTACCTGTTGCCATCCCTCTCATGCCTCGCTTGTCCTCACACCTTCAGTATGTTCCTGCTTCCCCTCTCCCATAGCAGAGGTTTGAATCTATTCCTATTTAATACCCCATCTACATCTCTTCCCCCTATTCATTCCCTCTCCTACTTGTTTCCCTCCATGCCACCCCTGGTCCCTCCCTACCCGCAGCCATCTGCTCTCTCCCCAGTGCTCCTCGTGGTCTCTTCCTCCTTCATCAGGAGGCCCCCTTCACCTCGGGCACCTCCTTTCTTCTCCTGTCTTTTCTGCTAGTGCCTCTGATACTGGGGTTGGTTTCACTCCCTAGTTGTTCTTCCTCCATCCCCCTATGCCATCCCAGATGCCTACCATACTCATCTGCCCTGCCACTTAGACTCCTCCCTAACCTCCACAGTTCCTCCCTCAAACTAGCCAGTCTTCTACAGACCATACACATCCATCGTGGGTAAGCTAATGGAGACTATCCTGAAGGAGAGGCTGGTGGCCCTCCTAGAGGCCAAAGGACTACAGGACAGCAGACAGCATGGCTTCATACATGGCAGATCCTGCCAAATCAACCTGGTCGAGTTCTATGACTGGGTAACTAGGCAACTGGACAGGGGCCATGCAGTGGATGTCCTGTATCTGGACTTCAGTAAGGCATTCGACTCAGTGCCACATGGAAGGCTGGGAAGGAAGTTAGTAGGCACAGGGGCGGGTGCAAAACTGGCGAGATGGGTAGGAAACTGACTGCAGGGAAGGCAACAGAGGGTGGTGGCGGGTGGGGAGCTCTCACACCAAAGGGCAGTGACGAGCGGTGTTCCACAGGGCTCGGTGTTGGGACCAGTGTTGTTTGGGATATTCATTGCAGACATATCATGGGACATCAAGAGCAAGATCAGTCTGTTTGCTGATGATATCAGGGTAGGCGCGGTGGTGGATGACCTAGGGGGATGGCAGGGGTTGCAGGATGATCTGGCAAAGCTCGAAACCTTGTCAGACACCTGACAACTGGGCTTTAATGCCAAAAAGTGTAAGGTGCTGCATTTGGGATGAAGAACCCAGGAGGAGTTACCAGCTAGGGGAGTGCAGCTAGCCCAGACAGAGGAGGAGAAGGATCTGGGTGTGCTCATTACAGGGCCAATGAACACAATGCACAATATAGGAAGGCAGCTGCAAAGGCCAACAAAATGCTGGGTTGTATTGCAAGGGTATATCCTTGAGAAGGGAGGAGGTGATTCTGCCACTGTATAGGTCATTAGTTAGACCATACCTGGAGTACTGCGTGCAGTACTGGCATCCGTATCTGAAGAGGGACATTAAGTTACTGGAGGGGGTGCAGCGCAGCGACAAAGATGATCAAGGGGCTGGGGACTTATCATCCGAGAGGAGGTTGAAGGAGTTGAACATGTACTCACTGGAGGAGAAGAGAGACAGGGGTGACATGATTGAAACCTTTAAATACATGAAAGGAATAAACAAGACGGGTACAGAGGGGCTATTCAAAGCAAGGGAGGGGAGGGCCACCAGGGGCCATGATATGAGACTGGAGCGAGGAAGGTTCAGAAGGGAGATGAGGGAGACACTTTTTACAGAGAGGTGGTGGCTGGGTGGAATCGTGCTACCTGGTAAGGTGGTATGCAGTAGAACAGTGAACTGCTTCAAATGAGGATGGGACAGGACAAGGGAGGGTTAATGAAGGGAAGGGTGGAAGGAGGCAGCTGCAGGATAAGGGTGCTAGCTGCATTCGAAGCAGACCTGATAGACCTCTAGGCCTTTATCTGCTGACAAATTTCGTATGTTCGTATACACCCCCCCATCCTCCAAGCCCAATCCAGGATCATGGCAGACCCATACCCTGTACACCCCTCCACCCTGCCAAAGATGCCTGCGCTACTGACATGTGGCACCTGCCCCATTTTGGCCCCCATCTTATGTTACGGGCTCTTACTCCCAAGTTCTGTACCCTACTACAACTGTTAGTCCCCTATTTACTCAAATTCCTGTCCCCCGCCCCCACACTAGTCCCCCTATTACCCCTAGCCGACCGGGTTCATTCAGTCTCAAATCTCATCCATTAGATACTGTATTACTGTAGCAATCTTAAAGCCTCCTTGCCTGTTTTTCACCCCTCAGCTACCATACTTTTTGTTCTCAGCTGTCATATAGTTTCACTTAGCCCAGTTAGAAATCCTATTGAACTTCAAGTATTACTCAGCTCAGTTAGAGAAATAAACAGAACAACTACATCTGTAATATTACAGCAATCCTAAAAGTATCCAATCATTGCTTTTTCTCCACTCCAGAGACCCTGCTCTAATATAGGACCACAGAGGACCATGGGTGGGAAGGTGGGCAACGCTAAAGTCTCGGCAGAGCTCCATTGAGTTCACTCACTCCCCCTCTCTCACTCGCTCGTTCTGTTTCTCCCAGTACTGCAGGCTGCCCTTTTGTACTGGGCTCCTGCCTGCATTGGCACCTTTCTGCCCACAAAGAAATCTGCAGCAGTTCCGACAGAGCTCTGCTGAGCTCGCTCAATCCCCCTCTCTCACTCGCTCATTCTGTTTCTCCCACCTCTACAGGGTCCCCTTTTGTACTGGGCCCCTGCCTGCATTGACACCTTTTTCTGCCCACAAAGAAATATGAGCAGTCCTGGCAGAGCTCAGTTGAGCTTGCTCACTCCCACTCTTTCACTCGCTCAATCTTAATGTCTCAAACACTGATTTCCCAAAGCAACCATGCTATTCTGTGCCAGAAGTGCAGAAACACATTTTGGCCAGGATGTGAAAAATTACAGCTGTACTGTTCATAAGGAGGTGTGAAAAAATGCCAATGTTGAAAATCTGGAGTGAAAATATTTCAAATTCGCCAAGTTATGAGCGTGCATAGCAACTGCGCCATGCATTCTGGTAAAACAGTCATTTTTTGGATTTATTCCACAAAATTTGCAACATAGACTTTTTGAGAGCCCACCTCATGAGCACTGGCACTGTCGTTTGGTTAATTGGTCCTGAAAGGTGATTCCACACAGCTACTGCAAAATTACCTTTTGGGACAAAATAACGCCATGGCAGTGGCTGAATTCATGAGGAGGGGTCCCAATAACCCCATGCTGAAAATGTGGTGCCAAAATTCCCCAAAATGCCTGAGATATGCACCAAAGTTGAAAAAAAAACTATTTATGCCATTATACAGCTTACCAGCATTTCTTCAGTTTGCGGTCGGTTTTGAAAAGTGCAGACGTGTTCCCGGTCCATAGAAACATAGAAACATAGAAACATAGAAACACAGAATTTGACGGCAGATAAGGACCGCTTGCCCACCCAGTCTGCCCATTTCCTGCCTACTGGATAAGCTGCAGATCCTAGTTAACCAGCAGCCTACTTCTTTCTACCCCACCCCTAGAATTGCCATATGACTGTCCCATGCATGCTTGAATTCCACCACTGTTTTGACTCCACGACCTCTTCCAGAAGGCCGTCCATGCATCCACAACCTCTCTGTGAAAAATACTTCTAAATTACCTCTGAGCCGCCTCTCTATCTTCAAATTGTGCCCCTTGTTCTTGCACACCTCTTTTTTTGAAAGATGCTACCCTCTTGGACTTTGTTGATTCCCTTGAGGTACTTGAAAGTTCCTATCATGTCCCCCCTCTCCCTCCTTTCCTCGAGGCTATACATATTAAGCTCCTTAAGTCTCCCTTCATATGTCTTCTGGTGCAGACCGCACCATTTTAGTTGCCCTCCTCTGGACAGCTTCCATCCTGTCTATGTCTTTGCGAAGACTGGGTCTCCAGAACTGCACACAGTACTCCAGATGGGGTCTGACCAGCTGTCTGTACAGAGGGATAATAACTTCCTGTTTTCTACTGGTGATGCCTCTCCCTATGCATCCCAGTATCCCCCCAGCCCTCCTTCCTGCCCTCTCACATTGCTTGCCCACCTTTAGGTCATCTGATATGACTACCCCCAGGTCCCTTTCCATTTTTGTTGTTGTTAGTATCTCACCCCCCACTGTGTAATGTTCCCCTGGGTTTTTGTTTCCCAGGTGCATTACCTTGCACTTCTTAGCACTGAATCTAAGCTGCCATACATTTGACCATCCCTCTAACCTTGCCAAGTCCCTTTTCATCCTTTCCACCCCACCTTGTGCATCAACTCTGTTGCAGATCTTTGTGCCATCTGCAAAGAGACATACTTTTCCTTCCAGTCCTCTGTAATGTAAGCTTATAAAGACATTGAAGAGGACCCAGTCCTAATACTGAACCCTGTGGTACCCACTAGTAACCCCCTTTCTTCAGAGTGGACTCCATTTACTATTACTCTCTGTGTCCTATTCTCCAGCCAATTTTTACCCAGGCTGTCATCTTGGGACCCACTCCCAGGCTAGCTAACTTGTATATTAATCTTTGTGTGGGACTGTGTCAAATGCTTGCTAAAGTCTAGGTAGGCCATTTCCACAGCCCCTCCCTGATCTACTACTTTGGTCACCCAGTCAAAGAAATCTATCAGATTTGTCTGGCATGACCTTCCCGCTGTGAATCCATGCTGCCTTGGGTCCTGTGCCCCTCTGGTCTCTAGATACTCGACAATTCTTTCCTTCAGAAGTGATTCCATCATTTACTCTACCACTGAGGTTAAACTAACAGGTCTGTAGTTTCCTGCTTCTGTCTTGCTCCCACTTTTGTGAAGGGGAATCACATCTGCCCTCCTCCAGTCCTTGGGTACCACCCCATCCTCCCATGATTTGTTAAACAGGGTAGTCAGTGGTGTCACTAATTCCACCCTTAGTTCTTTTAGAATTCTGGGATGAATCCCATCAGGCCCCATTGCTTTGTCCACCTTCAGTTTTAAGAATTCTTTCAGAACCCTTTCTTCTGTAAATGGGCTGGTATCAACTTCTGTATCCAGAGTGTTTCTACTGTTTGTTTTAGGTACCTCCCCCTCTTCCTTTGTAAATACTAAGCAAAAATATTTGTTTAGTATCTCTGCCTTTACAGTCACCCTCTGCCCACCCCTCCCCTTTATTAAGCCTCACTATCCCTCCCTTGGTCTTCCTTCGCTCCCTGATGTACCTATAAAAGGTTTTATCCCCCTTCTTAACTGAGTTGGCTATCTTTTCCTCAGTTTGGGCCTTTGCTGTTCTGACTGCCTTCCCAGCTTCCTTTTGCTTTAACTGATACAGTTCTCTGTCCTGCTCCTTCTGTGATTCCTTGTACTTCCTGAAAGCTTTCTTTTTCTCTTGAACCTTCACTGCCACTTCCTTTGAGAACCATAGTGGTTTCTTACATCGTTTAGTTTTGTTTATTTGCTTCACACAAAGGCTTGTTTCCTCTGTAATGGCAGTTTTTATTATTCCCAATTGTTCTTCCACCCCTCCTTCCTGCCCATTTGCTAGTGCATTCCTTAGGCACTCACCCATTTTGGCAAAGTCAGCCCTCCTAAAGTCCAATACCTTTGCCTTTGTATGGCTTGACTCTATTGCTGTGTTTATTGTGAACCATACTGTTCGATGGTTGCTAGTTCCCAGATGGCTACCCACTTCTACATCTGTGATCCTCTCTTCATCTCCATTTGAGAGAACCAGGTCTAAGATTGCTCCCTCTCGAGTGGGCTCCAGTACTAGTTGTCTAAGGCATGCCCCCTGTAGGGCATCTAGAATAACCCCACTCTTTGAAGTGGCTGCTGCAACTGCACTCCAGTTAACATCAGGCATATTCAGATCGCCCATCAGCAATATCTCCCCTTTTTCTGCCTTACTAAGGATACTTTCTATCATTTCCTTGTCCATTTCCTCCCCCTGAGAAGGGGGGCTGTATACAACCCCTGTGCAGATTGTGGTGCCATTGCCAGTCTCCAAATTTACCCACAGTGCTTCTTCTCCTCCCTGTTTTCCCTTTTGTTCTGCTGCTTTGATTTCTTCCCGTATGTAAAGAGCTACTCCTCCTCCTCTATTACCCTCTCTGTCCCTCCTGTAGATAGTGTATCCTGGTATGTTTATGTCCCAGTCATGGTTTTGTGTGAACCATGTTTCTGTGACTGCCACGATATCCAGATGTTCCTCCTCCATCAAGGCCACTAATTCAGGAAGCTTGTTACTCAGACTACGGGCATTGGTACTCATTGCTTTCCATTTTTTGATGGCTTTACCTTCAGTTGCAGCATCCCCCACTGACCTTTCTACCTTGGTCTTTTTCTCATTTAGTACCCTGTTTTGTAGGGAGAGGCTGGGATTTTCCTGCTGCTTATCAGTGCCTCTCCCCTTGACTAGTTTAAAAGCTTGCCAATGAAGCATTTAAACTGATTGCTCAAAAAACTTGTTCCCTTCCTGGACAGATGCAGACCATCCTGCCAGTATAGGCTGGTGTCCCTCCAGGTGGAACCCCAGTCGCCAATGAAGCCAAAACCCTGTGCTCCACTTCATTTTTTCAACCATTCATTAAACTGCATGGTGCAAAGTACCCTCGCCTCACTCATGCCATTGACAGGCAGCACTTCTGAGAAGGATACTGTGTGTGCTACTTGTCTTAGGCCCCTCACCAGTTCTACAAAGTCCTTCTGCACTGCTCTAATCTCATGTTGAGCCAAGTCATTTGTCCCTAGGTGGACAATGACGTCCAGCTCAGACTCCTGTGCAGCTGTTCTCATGATCCTGAGGATGCGCTTCTTGTCCCTCCAAGCCATGGCACCAGGCAGGCACCTTACTTCAGTTTTCCCTGCTCCCCCCAGTTCTATCCCCCTAATAATTGAGTGCCCCACCAGGAGCTGCTTCCTTTCCTTGTGGTGGCTTCTGCCTCCTTCCTGTGGACCTTCCTTATGACAGGTGTCCTCAGCCTCCTTAATCTCCTTTGTGGGTGCATCCATAGGGGAGCTGTGCTCCCCCAGAATGGTGTATGGATTGTGGAGTGGAACAACTGACTGGGTGTGCCTCTGTTCCACCATCCTCACCCTCCCTGAGCCCACTGTGGTCCAACTGCTGTGCTTTCTTTGCAACCTCTGAGGCAGTGGTGGTGGCTCTGGTGCTCCCTGGATGGGGGAGGTTCCCTTCTTACCATCCAGTCTGGCCTGGGGGAAGGTTCCCTTACTGCTGTCCAGTGTGGCCTGAAGATGGGCAAATTTCTCCCTCAGGGCAGAGAGTTGTCTGCAAATAGGGCAGCATCTCAGCCTCCAGAAAGTCTCCCGGAAGACTGCTGCCCCACAGCCATTACATTGCACTACTCCCCACATGATTATGTACTTTTTTTTTTGTGTGTGTGTTTGTGTGTGTGATTGGTTTCTTATATAGAAATATATATATTATACAATGTGTATGCTTATATTTTCAGTGCTGTGTACTAGAGAGGATATGACATTGATATGCACCTTGCACTCTTGAGGAAATGATGTCAGAACCTCAGGTATAAAGGAACTATTTCAGGGGTGGGTGGGTGGGGTGAGGGTGGGAAGGGGTTGGGCCTAAACTGTGCCCTCACAAAACAATCAGCTAAGAGCTCTGACCCACCGCTGCGATGAGTGCCTTCCTGTCAGCAAGATCCCATACACAACAATTTGACAGAGCAAATCCCTTGCTAATCAAACAGATAAAAATCCAGACATCCAAGTCAGACACAGGTAAACCTCCCCAGCCCCAAAACAGCCTGGTGGTTTGTGCTTCTGAAAGCAGTCAGCCCCACAATAAGTCAGCTGTGCTTTAAACTCTTACTGCACTGAAAATCTTAAGATTTGTAACAAGACTGTCTTTTCCTGATTAAGTTCCTAATTTCACCCTTCAAGTTAGAAGTAGCCTCCACCTGCAGAATATCTGCTACAAACCAAAGACAATTGTAAGGTTCACCTCCCTCTGTTGTGAGCACAACTCACTTTCTTGCAAATCCTATGTTCAGTATTGTAGCTCCCAGCAAGAGATAGTTTGCCTTAAAAAATATTAGCTGTTCTGATGAGTTTGCTATGAAACACTTGCTTATAATACTATTGTTCTCAGGTCTGTTACCAAAGCTATTGGCTGATTAAGTAGCTATGGTGTAATCACTTCCTGAGAAAGTCTGGAATTTTCTTTTAAGGCACACAGAAGATAAACCCAAAAAACAGTTTACTGTCTGGGTCAAATACACAACCTGTACCTGCACTTTTTTCAGGATTTGTGACAAATGTTTAGCCCAGGGTTTAAACTCTTCCTGCACTGAAAATCTTAAGAATTGTAACAAGACTGTCTTTTCCTGATTAAGTTCCTTATTTCACCTTTCAGTTAGAAGTAGCCTCCACCTGCAGAATATCTGCCACAAACCAAAGACAATTGTAAGGTTCACCTCCCTCTGTTGTGAGCACAACTCGCTTTCTTGCAAATCCTATGTTCAGTATTGTAGCTCCCAGCAAGAGGTAGCTTGCCTTAAAAAATATTAGCTGTCCACTGAAGATCACTGCACTGGGCTCCGGAGGTAAGTATGAGGTGAGGGGAGGTGTGGGGAGGCAGGGTGCACAGAGGGTGGCTGTGGGTTAGGGTGGGGCCATGGAATCAACGAGGGACAGTTTTCTAGTTTATAGGCTTAAAAAAACCATTGTGGGACTTTTTTTTTTCAGGGACATTTGGCATGCTGGGGTGGGTTCCCAGCATGCCATCTGAGTGGTTTTGGGAGTGCTGTAGCTGGCAGGGGGTTGGACAACCCTATCGGCACATACCGAGGGGGGGAGAGTCAAACGGGGATTGGGCACCCCCCTCGGCAGACAACAAATTGGGGGGGAGATATTATGCCAACAGGGAATGGGCTCCCCATTGGTAAATTCAACTGGGAAGGGGGGGATTGAAGCCTATGGGGATTGGACACCTCATCAGCAAAGAAAGGAGGGGGGGCATGATGCAGAGGGAGATTGGGAATCTCTTGGCATTCAGCAGAAACTTGGATGTGGGAACATTATGCTGACAGGGACTGGTTTCTCCGTCTGCAAACTGGGTTGGGGGCAAGCAAGGTACCGCCGGGTCGCTCCCTCATTGCAGCAAAATGGCTGATGCTGCAATGATGAGGCAGCCCCTGACTGCAACTGCTAAAACGTTTCAAGGTGGTGGCACACTGGCTGAACTAGTGTCAGCAGCAGCGTGCCACTCCATTGGGAAAAGTGGGCCAAGCCTCAAAAGGCAGTGGGGGCATTGGCCATAACAGTGCAGCACCTCCACAACCTGCTTCTGCAGCAAGCTGCCACAACATGTTTCTTGCGCATGTGCGCAAGCAACATAAAAATGAAAATCACCAAAATGAAATGTTACCAAATGTATACTTTTAGAAGAGGCAACATTTTAGTAAGTAAAATAGTTGGGTAGTAGATTTGCCCAGCCACTAGACCAGTGTCTGAAAGATCTATTTTAATTTTTTATTTTATTTGAAATATCAAAAATACCTCTGACCGGAGGCTCTTTTACAGAGGTTCCACATCATACACAGAATACAGGACATTGTAAAGGTATACACAGGGTAACAATGTAGAGTTACAGTGATACTGTGATACAAAATGGCATGACTACCAAACAGATTGAGGAGCCAAGATACAGTGCATAGGAAAGGCTTAACCACTAACAGAGATGGCATAAAAAAACAATTCAAGTACATAAAGAATATATGTACAATCAAGTGCCATCAATGGGCAGGAAAGTGCATCAGGGAGAGAGAGGAATAGTGAGTGGAGACAGTGTGGAGTGGGGGAGAATCTAATTTCAACATCTGTATTCTTTTAATGAATGGATACCCTAGTATAAATTTAATGGATGGGTACTGCACGATGCACTGGAGAACTTGAGCAGAGAATAGGTGGCCAACTTCAGCTCCTGCTCTGCAGCCAGGTGGGCTGAGGCATCCCTGCTGCCCTGGCGCAGGCAGCAAGATGGCTCTCATCCCCTGCTGGATGCCAGCTTGCAAACATGGTGCTGGTGATTTGCCCCCCCCCCCGAGATGGGTCTAGTGCGGGTGTAATGGCTGTGGCCACCCGTTACAGTCAATCCACCGAAATAATAAGTAAAATAGAGGAACCTACCTGCCACAGGGTGCCTGGGTAGGAGTCCAAAGGGGTGACGCCAAGATACCTGCAAAAAAAGATAGAAAAGGGGTCACAAATGATCCATAGCACTTAAGGGGCCAAACAGGGCGGAAGGGACAGGATAGCTCTTTTATATAACATAATGTGCCTTGGTGGTCTAGGGGGCTAGGAAAGGCCCTGGGGGAGCCACAGTGTAAAAGTTAGTCCTGCTGGGCTAGTAGGTTACGCATCAGGTGCAGGAGGCCAGCATTTATTTTAAAACAATAAAAAACCTTTTCTTGGGGTCAAATAGGGGCTTCCCAGAGCCCTTTTTTTTTGCTGTGGGCATTGATTTTTGGTGACAAAAGGAGGAGCAAGTGTGGGCTGTCATTCAGGCAAAGGACAGGCAGTTGTCAGCATGACCACACTTTAGTGAGAATACCTGCGGGTGCTGCAATCTCCCAACCCACACAGAGCTTTGGCTGTGGCCTACTTCACAGAGGTGGGAGAGGAGGACAGAAATGGAGCCAGCGGGATAGGTGGAGGAGGCTTGTCAACATATTGCCTCCCCCCCACCTTCCCGATCGCCACTCCGGTGGCAGTGTTTTAATTATTTATGCCCTACGGGGCTTAGAGGCAGCCTGGGGAGAGCAAGGAGCAGAAAGAAGCAGCAAGGTAGCTGCTTTAAAGTGAAGCTACACCACGGAATTAATGTGAGTTAGGGGGTGGGGTTCCCAGAGAGTGAGTAGACCACAGGAGTCACCAGAATAGTAAGCCACATTGCACGGGTGGGAGAGAAGGACAGAAATGGAGCCAGCGGGAGGTGGAGGAGGCATGTCAAGGAATCGCCTCCCCTCCACCTTCCTGCCACCACTCCAGCAGCAATATTTTAATTGTTTATGCCCTATGGGACTTAGAGGCAGCTTGGGGAGAGCAAGGAGCAGAAAGAAGCAGCAAGGAAGCTGTTTTTAAGTGAAGCCGCACTGCGGCATTAGTGTGAGTCGGGGGGATTCCTGGTGAGTGAGCGGGCAGCAGGAACCACCAGAACTGTAAGCTGCACCGTGGCAAATTGTGAAGCCTACAGGGTGTGTTGAGTGAAAGCAAGGAGGAGATAGCGGTGCAGAGGAGGAGGAACGGCAAACTGTAACCCCCGTTGATCAATACGGTGATGTACCGTTTCACAGAGGAGGATTACCGGGAGCTCACCCAAGGGGAGAGAGAGGGAGGGAGGGCAGGTAGCTTGATGAGGAGGCTTGCGGTTGGGCGGAGAAGCAGCTGTGTATTGTTGCCACACTCCGTCTCTCTCTCTCTCTCTCTCTCTCTCTCTGGGGGAAGGGCAGAAGAATGCAAATCAAAGGACCGAAGCCCTCTCTGATTGGAGCGGCTTCAGTCCTTTGAAGTGCATGGCCATTTAGCCCACCCAGCAGAGAGTTGCATCAGGCTCGCACTGAGTGGTCATTGGTGTAGACTGCCGAGCCCCTAGGTTTGTATACTGCAGTGGGCTTGGCAGCGACTCCCCCCCCCCAAATCCCCTATTGAATCAATACATTGACTTGCACATGCACACAACCAATGTAAAAAACAAAGTGATATAGTGCAACACTCTAGTGAATAAATATATGCATTACATAAATAACTCTTAAACCTTATTTACATACCCAAATATATATTGCAGTCTCGAAAGGAATAGTGCCCATAAAAATTATACATAAAAAATGTTCTTTTGCTCTATTTGATAATATTACAAAGGGTTATAAGATTTTTAAGCAGACTACTTGAACTACTGGAACAAGTCACTTTTCGAGTGCTACTTGCAAGAGAGAGAGAGAGAGAATCCGATTGGCCACTAGTGGCTGACCTGTAACTGAAGGATTGCCAAATCTGTAAGTGGAGAGAAAAACAGGTAGAAAATTGAAACAATAATAGTAACTAACTGTTATGGAAGAGCACAGAGACATAGACAATGCAAATAACATACCAGCTTGATCCTAATAACGTAACTCCTGTATCATGAATACCCAACCAACAGAGAACTAGCCCATGACTACCTTGGCTAGCAACTGGTTAAAATTTCAAAGATTCATCAAAACAGGGTAATTGTATCATGCACTAAATGGAGAACAATGCCCAGAACTTATATAATGATTATAATTTCCTACAATGTGCTAGCCAGTGGCTACCATGAACCTGTGTTGGGCTAGCCCTCAAAAAAGGCGCAATCATTTTTAAAAGTAATACTGTGTGCTACTTAACTGAAAGGGGTATCAGGAAGGAACTGTCTACTAGTTATAGTTCAGCAAATAACTAAAATATTTAAAGGACTATCCAAACCTGATACTAGGCACCCATGTAACTGTTATTTAACGTATCATATGAAAATACAAAACTACTTCCTGTTCAGGAAAGGGGCTAACTCAAAATGATCATTTAAACTGGAGTACATTCTGGCTGCTAGGTTAAAGATCCAAAAAGTCTCACACCTGAAGACTAAATTGTCAAAATTGCCCCCTCTGGGACTTCAATTCACCTTATCAATAGCTGTGAAAGGAACTTACGATCCCCTGAATTTCAGCTTCTATAACATACTGTTCTGTAGCATAGCTAATATCCTGATCAGCAAAGGCCAACATGTTGTGGAACTCTTACTTTAAACTGCCTTTTGGTTTTATCTACGTAGAATGTTTCACAATTACAAGTCATTGAATAGGTCACACCTACAGTGTCACAAGTAATGAGCTGTATGATTTCAAAACCCCTACCTGTAGGTGCATTTTTAAAAGTCTTACTTTGTGAGATGAAATTACAGGTAGAACATTTCTTACATGGGAAACATCCTTTTACGTTCTGATTGAGCAATATTTTAGTTTCTGGCGGCATATGTCTGCTGTGGACCAGAATCTTTTAAATGTTTGGCTCTCCTGTATGTAACCCTAGGTGGTTCTTTCATGAACCCCTGTTAGACAGTGCACACACTCCCATTACAATACAAGAGGATGCACGCTCCACTTCAGTCTATACAGAGGCCAGCCAAGGTGGTGAGAGGAGGGCTATGCTAGTTGCCATACTGGATCAGTGCACTGGTGATACTGGTAAGGGTGGATGGTAGCGTGAGTTGCTTGGTGCCAGCTGTGTGGAGGGGCATCAGATGCCAGGAACCACTTATGCTTGTACAAGGATGGGGCTCAGTGGTGGTGGGTGCCACTAGATGCCTGGGAATAGTAACATTTTACAGGGATGATGCTTGGAGGTGGGGGTGCCACTAGACACCAGGGAATATTTAATATATTATGGGGCCAGGGATTGGAGAACAGTGGGTGCCACTGGACACCAGAGAAGTCTACTATAATATGGGATGAAGGATCAGGAGATGGAGGTACCACTGGACACCAGGGAAGTCTACTATAATATGGGGCCAAGGATCAGGGGACGGAGGTGCCATGGGACACCAGGGAAGTCTACTATAATATGGGGCCAAGGATCAGGAGATGGAGGTACCACTGGACACCAGGGAAGTCTACTATAATATGGGGCCAAGGATCAGGAGATGGAGGTACCACTGGACACCAGGGAAGTCTACTATAATATGGGGCCAAGGATCAGGGGACGGAGGTGCCATGAGACACCAGGGAAGTCTACTATAATATGGGGCCAAGGATCAGGAGATGGCGGTACCACTGGACACCAGGAAAGTCTACTATAATATGGGGCCAAGGATCAGGAGATGGAGATGCCACTAGACACCAGGGAATATTTAATATATTATGGGGCCAGGGATTGGAGGACATGGGGGTGCCACTGGACACCAGGAAAGTTTACTATAATATGGGGCCAAGGATCAGGGTGCCACTAGACACCAGGGAATATTTAATATATTATGGAGCATGGGACTGGAGGACAGGGGGTGCCACTGGACACCAGGGAAGTTTACTATAATATAGGGTTGAGGATCAGGGGATGGAGGTACCACTGGACACCAGGGAAGTTTACTATAATACAGGAATGGGGATCAGAGGGTGGGAGATGCCACTAGACACCAGGGAATATTTAATACATTATGGGGCCAGGGACTGGAGGACAGGGGGTGCCACTGAACACCAGGGAAGTCTACTATAATATGGGGCCAAGGATCAGGGGATGGAGGTGCCATGGGACACCAGGGAAGTTTACTATAATATGGGGCCAAGGATCAGGGGACAGAGGTGCCACTGTACACCAGGGAAGTTTACTATAATATGGGGCCAAGGATCAGGAGATGGAGGTACCACTGGACACCAGGGAAGTCTACTATAATATGGGGCCAAGGATCAGGGGACGGAGGTGCCATGGGACATCAGGGAAGTCTACTATAATATGGGGCCAAGGATCAGGAGATGGCGGTACCACTGGACACCAGGAAAGTCTACTATAATATGGGGCCAAGGATCAGGAGATGGAGGTGCCACTAGACACCAGGGAATATTTAATATATTATGGGGCCAGGGATTGGAGGACATGGGGGTGCCACTGAACACCAGGAAAGTTTACTATAATATGGGGCCAAGGATCAGGGTGCCACTAGACACCAGGGAATATTTAATATATTATGGAGCAAGGGACTGGAGGACAGGGGGTGCCACTGGACTCCAGGGAAGTTTACTATAATATGGGGCCAAGGATCAGGGGACGGAGGTGCCACTGGACACCAGGGAAGTTTACTATAATATGGGGCCAAGGATCAGGGAATGGAGGTACCACTGGACACCAGGGAATATTTAATATATTATGGGGCCAGGGATTGGAGGACAGAGGGTGCCACTAGACACCAGGGAAGTTTACTATAATACAGGAATGGGGATCAGAGGGTGGGAGATGCCACTGGATACCAGGGAATTATCTTTACTTAATGGAGATGGGAGTCAGACAATGGGGTGCCACCAGATGCCAGGGAATGATTATTACTTAACGGGGATGAGGATTGGGGGTGCACTGCTGGACACCAAGGAATGTTTGTGCTGTTACATGGACAGAGTTTGGAGGGTGGGTTGGGGGTGTCACTAGACCAGGGTGCAGTTATGCTCTCCCAACCACCAACTTGTTTGTTGGCTGCAGTGTCTTTGCTGGACACTAGAGTTGCCCAGAGTAAGGCCTTTTTCCAGAAGTAATTGTGCTGCACAAAGTGGCCAGCGATATTCTTTTTGTGCAGCTCTAATGGGCTGAATATTGCGCTTTGACCACATTCATGTCCCCCCGCTTTGCACACCAATCCTTGTGCACACTATCTATTTAGTGCACGTTCCTGACTCCTTTGACTATTGTGCACAGGCACAAACCCCGGGCAAATGGTGGCAATCACTTCTGCCCTCTGGGAAAAGCTCCGAATATTGGGCCCCAGGTTGGGAAGAAGCAACAGGAGCCTTGGAACCCTCAAGGAAGAAAAATCATGTTTTCATGCAAATAACCTCAGTAGTAAATAATGGGGATAGGAAATACAGAGCTAATGAGAAGTATAAGCTGCTCTGTGTCCAGATATTATGTTATTCAAAGTTCTTCTTGCGGTGTCAGTGGCTCTTTAAGTCAGGCCATGTCATATTCAGTTCAAACAACATGTGTTTAGGTGGTTTAGTGATATAAATGATAAAATGTTACAAAAGAAAAAAGTACAAAGTGTAAACTGTGCCCCCTCTGTTCAGTGACTCAGCACTGGAGCAAACAATGACTACTCATTCAAGCAAAATATATAAGGCATCTCACACGTGAGAATAAACGTCTGAGCACACTCTGTGTGGCCAAAATTAGTTCCATAAATGTAAGAGCATGCTCAGTGACCACTTTCATTTATCTTGCTGTGTTGGGTCAAGATAAAACTTTTTATCTTGCTATTTATCAATACAGAAATGTTTTATAACTAGGGACTATTGCGTAGGGCTATTGTGTGTATAAGTGTTTTATTTCCTCTGGAATGTTGGTAATAATGCTCCCTGGCAACAAGCGGCACAGCCACAAGGTCAAGGGGGCTTTGTTGCCTACATGGCAGAGGAAATAAAATCTTATACACAAGAACCACTACCGCACCACACTACCTAGCTGCGTAAACTCTGTGCATCTGTTGCTGATGTTCTTTGCATCCCTCATCCTAAATGCAATGTTTCTTGCACTCCTCTGCCTTCTCCATTTCCTCTTTCTCCTCATACCACCTCCACCCCTGCCCAATCCATCTCTCCCACCCTCCATTCCCTGCCCCCTCCACCTGCCCTTCCCCCTCCCTCCCTATCCACCCTGGTTTCTCCCCCTTTCCCTCCCTTAACCTGGAGTTTCTCTACCATGCCTTCGTCTCCCTCCACCACCACCTCGCCTTCCCGCTCCTGCTCGAAATGTTAGATGCTATTGGCAAGGGGGCTGTGAATGGGGAGCTGGTGCTGCTAGGGGACTTTAATCTGTCAGATGTAGATTGGAGTCTCCCTGCTGCAGCATCAGCTAGAAGTAGAGACATCCTTGACTTCCTGCAGGGAGCATTCCTCAGGCAGCTAATCAGTTAACACACTCGGAGTGGGGCGATACTGGACCTGGTGCTTATACTAACGGGGACAGTGTTGCAGACATCAGAGTGAGAAGTCATCTGGGGACCAGTGATCATCACACAAAATCTTTAGTGTACCATCGTGTAAAGATGGTGCCATCCAGCCAGGCACTTCGTTGATTGTCATGGAGTGTGGGAAGGTCCCCCATGTTAATGTGCTTGAAGCACCTTGGCTCACAGGACTTCCCAATCAGTAACAGTGGCAACTTAAATGTTCCAGATACATTAACAAAGCCAAGCAGTGTTATTCAATTCTTGGCTTTCTTGAAGCCAGGAGCTTCTTTTTCACAGCCGTATGCCAGGGTCTTATCTGGCAAGCAAGAAGCAACACCAATAAAAGCCAGTCTCTTCAGCATTAAAGACCTGATCGAGACTGAACTTTTCATTTTTAAGAACCAAGTTGATCTGGTCAACAAAGAGCTGTACAGTGTTTAACTTGACACTCAGTTTTTCACCGCATCGTTTTAGCAGCCGTATGTCATGGCACTTCTTGAACCTGTGCAGCCAGCCATTGCTAACAGTGAAAATCACCTTCCCTGCCAAGGTTTGCATGGAATTGGAGAGCTTTTTCTTTAAGTATGGGCCCAGAGATTGGAATGCCCTTCTCATGCTCCTGCTTGAACCACAAGTAAACCAATGAGTTGAGCTCCTCATCAGCACAATTTCTCATGTTGCGGTGTTTCTCAGTCCCATAAGTGCCCTCCATAGTCACAGAGAATTAGCAAAGCTTACCTTTCGCCTCCTTAATATCTGATATTGTGGACTTTCCCACTGAGTACTCCTGTGCCAATTGCACAGCCTTCTCACCATTTTCTAGCCGCTCAAAGATACAGAGCTTAGCAGCCAGTGAGAGGACATTTCTTTTCCTTTTTCGTGGCCATCTGGAAACAAGCCGCAAAGTCAACGTTTGGAATAAAAGGGAGGTGAACACACATGTACTTATAGCTGGCAATTTTAATTGAAAACAGCTGATTGTGAGCCTAAGTGAGAACAGCTGATTGGGGGGTTTCATGAATTTACGAGCGGCACCTGATCAGGGGAAAAAAGACACCACAATGCGGGGGACAGACAAGCTGTTTGTTAGAGAGAGTGGTTCGTTATATCGATGTTTGTTAGATGGGGGTTGTACTGTACCAGGTAACCCATATAAATTTCAAAAAGGCATGCCAATAACAAAATCGAATAACAACCAGGTGGATACTCAAAATTCAGTGCAACAGTCCACAATAAGCAAAGTTAGTGGAGTAGACTATAGAGAGGGGAGAGAGGGACAGGTGGGGGTGGGAAAGAAGCTGTTGAGAAAGGGGTGCCACAAGGATGGGGAGACCCCACAAAAGGTAGGGGGGAGGGGAAGCCATCCCAGCTTACACAAATGGGCAGTGGCATTTGTCTTCCAGTAGTAGCCAATCTTTAAAGTGGCTTAGGATAAGTGGGAGGAGGATGAGTGGAGCGATATAGGGAACTTGTTCCATAAGAAGGGGGCAGAGTTGGAAAAGGCTTTGCTGCCCATGGTAGTGGAGATTCTGGGAACTACCAGGGGGAGGATGGATGATTCATGGAGGCACCTAGTAATCACTTTGCCCATGTGTAGGGATGAATAAGGGGACAGGGGACCATCTCTAGGTGTCATATCTATTAGGCAGTCCAAGTTGTAGTCAAAGCATCCTTGAAGTGGGAGCCAACCGAACGATTTGTATAAGTCACAATGATGGGTAGTAAAGGGTGAGAGGAGGACAAAGTGGCAGATGCTGCTGTAAACTGATGTCAGCCTGGAGTGCAGGGCTGATGACTCGGTGGGGGGATATATGGGGGCAGTAATCAATAAGGGGTAGAAGGCTGCCTTGTGCAATTGCTAGGTGCGCTTCATGGGACAGGAATTGTCTTAGCCAGTAGGCGGTGCCCAATTTCTGATTAACTCTATGCACAGAAATATTAGCATGATCAGTGAATGTAAGGGAGCGGTCCAAGGTGATGCCCAAGTATTTGAAACTAGACACATTTTCAAGGGGGCTCCCAACAGCTGTGAGTACAAGTAGAGAGGACTCCACTTTGGAGACTTTGCTGAGGAACGGTTTTGAGCCAAATAATATTGATTTTATCTTTTTTTCATTTACTGTACAGGGAGCTTTTTGGAAGTAAACCAAATGTAGGCAGCACCATAATTAAGGGTAAGGACGGAGGAGATGTTTGCAAGTGACTTGTCACTATGGTATACAACAAGGTCATCTGCATAGAGAAGTGCCTCACAGGAGAGATTCTCTGCTGGGAGTGCATTGGAAAATATGGAAAACAGTAAAGGGCCAAGGATGGAGCCTTGGGGGACACCAGTAGAGACAGGCAGGGCAGGGGAGGATGCAGCCGCAATGGTAACTGACTGGGATGCCCTTGAGATACCTCCGACACCATGAGGAAGTCTCAGAGGAGCAGCAAAGGTGGTGGACAGTAACGTGTAGGAGAGTGAGAGTAGAGTGTAGGAGAGGGTGGTCAACTAGGTCAAATGCCTTTAGTCAGATCCATGAGTACAGCACCTATGGCCTTACTTGTTTCACTTAAATATTTTCTCCATCTGGGACAAACATGCTTCCCCTAGGAAATCCAGAGTCAAAATATCCCACCACCCCTGGATTACCTCAGAAATCTTCAACCTGTGCAAGTCAAGTGATCTTACCTGGGCATGCTTTAAACTGCCTTGCTCTCTTTGTGACCTTAACTCTTACAGGGCTCTAAGGAACAACTGTGTGAAGGCTGTCTGGGTCACAAAATTGCACTTTTTTAAGGCCAACCTCCAGAAAATCTTAACACCCCAGCTAAATTCTGGAAGGCTGTCCACTCCCTTTTCAACCCCCCAGCCCAGTCTGCTCCCCCAATCCTTGTGGTTAATGGTTCACCTGTGTCTGACCATCCCTCTGGTGCTGCTCACTTCAACGAGTTCTTCACAACCTGTGCCTTCCCTTCTTCTCCTCCTCCTGGCTCCTCTCCTTTCCCTTCTATTCCCCCTTCCTCTGTTACCCATAACTCCCCAGGTTTCCACTTCACCTCAGTCACCACCCAGGAAACCCTGCTTTCTCTCTCCTCCCTCAACCTAAGACCAGTCAGACGGATTGGATCCCAAGCTCCTCTACCTCTCAGCTCCTGCCATTGCAGCTCCCCTTACTCACCTGCTCAACCTTCTTTTCTCCCTTTGTGCTATTCCTCAGTTCTGGAAGCTGGCCAGAGTTATTCCACTTCATAAAGAGGGCTACCCCTGTAGCTTCTGCCCCATCTCCCCCTCCCTTCCCTCTCAAAATTACAAGAGAGACTGGTCCGTTCTGAACTCTTTGACTACATCTCATCTTCCAACTTCCTTTCTCCTTTTCAGTCTGACTTCTGGAAACTCCATTCCACCATTTCCTGCCTGCTGCATGTTACTGATTTCATCTTCTCTGGGATGGATCGGGGCACATTACAGCCACCATTTTCATCACTCTGGCCAAAGCCTTTGATTCGGTGTCCCATCCACTCCTCCTGGACAAGCTGAGCTCTGCTGACCTCTTAGCTTCTGCTGTTGATTGGTTCTGTTCCTACCTCACAGGCCATCAACAATCGGTACAAGTAGGAGGCATCTTGTCACCTCCACTATTCATCAAGGCCAGAGTCCCTCAGGGCTCCATCATAAGTCCCATTCTATTCTTCATCTTCCTGAATGATCTCCCCTCCACCTGTGCCAACTCACATATTCACATGTGTGCTGATGACACAGTCATCTTCACCTCCAGTCTCTCCAGTTCATTTGCATCACCAGGTAAGGAAAAAGGTCCAGCTCCCCACACAATACACAGGGGAAATGCCGGACTTCACCTAACTAACACACGGAAATTTGGTCAATAGAAAATCATGTACACAAATGCCTGCAGTCTGGGAAACAAGATCCCAGACCTGGAGTCAACAATGACAGAGGCTAAACTGGACATAATAGCCATTAGCAAGACGTGTTTCACCAGTAACCACACTTGGAAGACTTCAGTACTCAGCTATGTACTATTCAGATGAGACAGAGGTGCAAAAAGGGGGAGGGAAGGGGAGTGGCCCTTTATGTCAATGAAAATATCAAAGCTACAGAAATTCAGAATACACATAAGCTGCCAAAAGAACTGTGGGTCACCTTGGAAACAGGAAATGGGACAGCCATATGAACTAGGGTTGTCTACAGGCCTCCAGACCTGGGGGAGGACATAGACACATTACTGTCAGAAGATATACAAAACATAACAGCTAAAGGGGAGGTTCTGATAATGGGAGACTTCAACATGCCAGATACAGATTGATTAATACCAGCAGGAACGTCCACCAGAACTAGACACATAGTGGATTCCCTGCAGGGGGAGAGCCTCAAACAACTGGCACAACAACCCACAAGAGACAGGGCTATCCTGGATCTAGTACTGATAAACAGGGAAAGGATCATAGATCTCCAGGTAGAAAGTCACCTGGGGGCCAGTGACCATCACATGGTATGGTTCAATTTGCCCACTAGAACTAAATCACCTCATTCCAAGGCAAAAAATATGGGACTTTAGAGGAGCTGACTTTGATAAGATGGCCAACATAGTTAAGCTAGTCCTGGCAAGAAGAAATACAGGTGAGGGAGTACAGGCAAAGTGGGAAAGCATTAAGGATGCAATACTTGAAGCGACATCCCATTGTGTTAGGGAGAAAAGCAAAAGCAAAAGAAGGTGGAAACTACTTTGGTTCTTAAAAACAGTAGCAGAAAATATCAGAGCCAAAAGGATGGCCTTCAGGATATATAAGGGAATGTAGTGAAACGAAGACAGGGAGGCATACCAAACGTCCCTAAGGGAAGCAGGGAAGGCAGTAAGGCAGGCAAAGGCCCAAACCAAGAAAACACTAGCACGAACAGTAAAAGAAGGGGACAAGACTTTCTATAGACACATCAGTGAAAGGAGAAAGTCCAGAGGGGGTATTGCTAAGATCAATGGGGATAAGGGAGAGTGCGTGGAGAGGACCAAGGAAAAGCATCCATCCTAAATAGATACTACTGCTCAGTATTTACTAAGTAGAAGGTAGGGCAGGGCTCACAGCTCAGCACCATGGACTCAGGAGGGAGGTGTGTACAAGTCTTTTCACAAAAGAAAGGGTCCTACAAGAGCTCACTAAGCTCAGGGTGGACAAGGCAATAGGACCTGATGGCATACATCCCAGGGTACTAAAGGAGCTAAGGGTAGAACTAGCAGAGCCATTAGTAGAACTATTTAGTGAGTCTCTGAGTACAGGAGAGGTCCCAGAAAACTGGAGAAGGGGCTCATGTGATCCCACTCCACAAAAGTGGCAGCAGAGAGGAGGCAGGGAACTACAGACCAGTCAGTCTTACCTCAGTAGTCAGCAAGATTATGGAGGCATTCCTTAAGGAAAGGATAGTGCAACACCTGGAATCTGTAAGAGTACAGGATCCAAGACAGCATGGGTTTACAACAGGAAGGTCCTGTCAAATTAATCTCATGGATTTCTTTGACTGGATAACCAGAGTGGTGGACCAAGGGGGTGCAGTTGATGTCACCTACCTTTACTTCAGCAAAGCTTTCAGTAGTGTTCCACATAAAAGGTTTCTTAATAAGCTGGGTAGGCTCGGGTGGGTCAGAGGTTGGTCAACTGGGTGACAAACCAGTTGGCAGGCAGAAAACAGAGAGTGGTGGTAAATGGTATACAGTCAGAAGAGATGCAGGTCACAAGTGGGGTACTTCAGGAATCAGTCCTGGGGCCAGTGCTCTTCAATATCTTCATCAGTGACATTGCAGATGGACTGAAGGGTAAGGTTTGTCTGTTTGCAGATGACACAAAGCTCTGCAACAGAGTAGATAATCCAGATGGGGTGGGCAGAATGAGAAGAGATCTGGGTAAAATGGCAAAATGGTCTGAAGAGTGGCAACTGAGGTTTAACGCAAAGAAGTGCAAGATCATGCACATAGGAAAGAGAAACCCTGAAGCCACGTATAGGTTGGGAGAGGAGCTGCTGGCAATCACAAGGGAAGAAAAAGACTTGGGCATCATTATCACAGGTGACCTGAAATCATCCAAGCGGACCACTAAAGTAGTATGTAAGGCTAGGGGGATGTTGGGGTGTATTAGTAGGGGTATCACAAGTCATAAGATGGTAGTAATAATCCCTTTTTACAAGACACTGGTTAGGCCCCATCTGGAGTACTTTGTACATTACTGGAGGCCGCACCTGCACAAGGACATAAACAAAATGGAGGCAGGCCAGAGAAGGGCAACCAAAATGGTGCTGGGACTGCATCAGAAAACATATGAGGACAGATTATCGGAGCTCAATATGTATACCCTAGAGCAAAGGAGGGAGAGAGAGGATAAGATCGAAACATTCAAACATCTTAAGGGCATTAACAAGGTGAAAGAGTCTAACATGTTTCAATATAAGAAAAATAGCAGGACAAGAGGACACAGCATGAGATTAGAGGGAGGCCAATTAAGGGGTAATGTGAGGAAGTTATTTTTCACAGAAAGGGTTGTGCATGCATGGAACGACCTTCCTCAGGAAGTGATGGATATGAATACAGTGCAGGGCTTGAAACAGGCATGGGATAAACATAAGGGAGCAATGCAGATGAGTAGGAATAGATAGGCCATTGACAGAGCAAAGGGTGATGGCACATTCATAAGGTAGAAAAAATAGGCAGACTGGATGGGCCTTGTGGCCTTATCTTCTGTCAGCTTCTATGTTTCTACTGCAGCTGTTGAAGATCTGCTCCAGTAAGACTTCAACAATGTTCTGCACTGGCTCCAACTGAACCAACTCTGTCAGCACTAAAAAACAACATTCATGACCTTTGGAACCAGTTAGAAACTGTCCAGACTCTTCGCCCCCACACCAGTTTTTACCTCACTGGATGCCCCCCGCCTTGAAGCTGTGCAGTCCTTCAAGTACCTGGGTTTGTGGCTTGACAGTAAGCTTGACTGCTCAGCCCACATTGATGCTATCCGTGCCAAGCTCCATCCCAAGTTTGGTGCCCTGTACCAAAACAAAGACTGCATATCTCTGCAGGTCCACTGGGAGCTTGTTTCCAAAATGGTGATCTTTGTTTTTGACTATGCAGAAGTAGTCTATGGCACCACCCCCTCCACTTCCCTTGGCAGACTGGACCCGCTGTGCAACTCCTTTTGCCCCTTTGCTACAACCTCCCCCCCGTACTCACCACTGCTCCGTGTTCCTCCCTTTCTAGCCTCCATCTGCCCTCACATTGCCAAACTCACCATACCTCCTTCATAAACAAATACTGGTTTAGTTTCCTTCCCTCCTACTTCCCCTTTCTTCTCTTCCTATTCTCTCCTGCATCCTGTTTTCTCCATTCTAGGGATCATCGCACTATCTCCACTCCTCACCCCCGCTCTTCTGCTGGGCAATTTGCCTTCTCCTATCGATTTCCCTTAATCTGGAATAAACTCGCCTCCTGTCTCTGTCTCTCGTCCTACCTTAGTTCTCTCAGGCACCAGTTGAAACTCTGATCACACCCCACCTGCTCCTGTTACCCTTCCTCATGACACCCCTGTCCTTGCCTCAAACATCCTTGGTTGAGTCCCGGCTGGGTTTCCTACCTGTCTGTAGGCTGCACTTCCTCACCACCACTGCTTTTCCATCTACAGTACCACGGAGCTAGGCATAAGCTCATCTTCAGGTCTCTCACCTGTTGTCAGTCACTGCACACCGTGGATTGTCATTTTCCTTTCCACTTAAAAAGGTGTCTTACTGTACATTGAGCTGTGACCGCACTGTATTCAGCTGAATAACGTTAGTTTTGCACCTACTCATTTTTGTACCAATATTTTTACCAAATGTGCTCTATTGATTGTTTCATGCATTTTATGGTGCTTCCCCAATTCCCCTCTTTCAGGTCACACCTGGAAATGAGCCTCAGCTCAGTGTACCTCTTCTGGTTACCAATTTTCAAATTAATAAATAAACCATATGTGATGTCCTATTTATGCCATTGGGTTGATGGCCCAGAAGAACAATTTAATACTGTTCAGAAAATTTGTCTCCCTTATGATTTTCATTCATTATGTGACAGACCATTGATCAAAACTATGGGTGGTCCTAGAGCCGAGCATAAGCAGCATATAGGTGGTTTGATGACCTGATTCTGGTGGTTGATGGTGAGTGAAAGCTCAAACCTCAGTGGTAAAAACAGTGGCAAGTGCAGGATCAAGTAGAGCAGGCTCTATTGTGACACACCAGCAGGGAATATAACAACCCTGTAGGGAGATAAAAAATGTATTCTCCCTGCTGGTACCTAATAACATGTTTTATTGTATTCATTTATACTTCCCTCCAATTTGTATAAATTGGGAAGATTCCATACGTCATGCAGAAATAAGCTTTTTACTCAAGCTGGAATGTTGGCCACAGTGCTGCCAAGCGACAAGTGATGGAGCAAAGTGGAGCTATTAGTTCTAGGGCAGCATTATTAGCAACATTCCAGAGTGAATAAAAAACTTCTGGATATCTTATGGAATGTCATTGTTATACCACAGAAAACTGAGTGCCACTGAGATGCGGCAACAGGGAAAATAACATGTTATTGTATAACAATTTTTATTCAGCCCTGTTATTCATCCCTCCCATGGTACAAACAGTTCTTTTGTTACTGTTAATGCCCTTTGTCACAATCTAACACACAGCTTGCAGAACAACCTTGCTGCAAACTGCTGCAGAGTGGCTCGACTGTCGCAACTGCACCCGAGATTATAAAATCAGGGGCTGTTGCAGCCACTACAGCAATCTACACATGCCCTGTGTCACCCTTCAAAAATGCATCCCTCTGTTTTAATGACAATGCCTTCAGTAATGTTGGCAATGAAACATGGAAGCTAGAGTCCCCCTGACAGCAGCTCTACCAGCTGTGCCACAACCAACCTATAAAACATTGGAAGGTCCTAAAACTAAAATTTTGAGAGAAATTTAGAAATTTTGTGTAACAGTTCTGCAGATGCCAACTGTGAACTGCTGTCTGGAACCCAGGAAATCTCTTTAAAATAAGACACGTACATTAGACAACTTTAATAAGTTGCCATTTCCCTATCACAAAGAACCATGCTACTGCATTGCAAACTGACCCCAATCTTGTTTCAATCAAAAACATGGGGGTTGGGGGTGCTGCTTCCACAATGCTATTGACAGAAGACTCAGACTGTTGACAGACTAATCAACTCATGAAGGGCAGCACCGTGAGCAGATTTTAATTTAGAAGGGTCCTCAAACACAATCACCATCTATTTTTAAATTAATGAATGACTTTATTTAGAAAACTTGTTTCTGAAACAACTATAAAATGTGTTTGCTACAAGGAATTTCAGAGCTCCTTGCACAATAGAGTGAAGGAAAGGCTTAATAATATCCCACTTTAATAAAAATCTCAGTTTAAATGCTGGCATTTTCACCTAATGAAATCCTTTTATTGTGAGCCTTACTCCTGTGAGGCTGCAAAGCTATAGAATATTCTGGTGACTTTTGGCGCGGTATTGAAGTTAAAAGGGTTTATTATTCCATATAGTAAGGGATGAATTGGATTCATCCTTCTCTGGTACTCAACAGCTACACTCACCCAAATTGCATTTTCCTCATTACCTGACACTTCTGATCTTAGTCACTTTAAAAATATACCATTACCTGTCTCTTTGCCTTTTTCTGGGTGAACTGACAGCTCATTTCCGATCTGGAAGCATTTCCTTGAATGCACTTGCTAATCCCACCTTTCAACATGTAAGCTGTGCATTCAGCCTTCTAAAAAAGCTCCCTGCATTAAACTTTCACAGGCGTCTCATCAGTTTTTAACAAAGGTTGAGGGAGGTGAGGGACTAATGCAGAGCTTTGATTGACTGCTCTTTCACCTCTGTGACTCATTGTCTAGTGGTGCCTAGACCAAAGTCATCAGAAGTCCAGGCCAGTAGCCATGCAATGACCCCTCATCACATGATTGCCACTGTGCTGTCTGGTATCATCATCATCACCACCACTCTGGATGGGTTAAAATCCAGGTCCCTGCTTTCATTAGGGGAGCTTCATGTAGGAGGCAATTCAAAAAGTAAAGTAGGCAACAAACATTTATTTTATTTTTATTTTATTTTATTTATTTTATTGAAATCTAGGATTACAAATACATTTGAGCAGGAACTGCTCGTTTACAAAGGTTCCACGTCGAAGGAATGGGGGGTATACATACATACAAAGGTCAACATAATAATACATAGTTACACAATAAAAAGAAGTAAGAGACTGAGGCTTAGGAAAATTCCAGTAATTCAAAATGTGCCAAGAATTAGGTAGCATGACATACCAGCTAAGGGCAATCTTGGAAATAAGCACTGCAGGTGAGAGGGAAGGGGGTGTGCAGGCAGGAAGGCCATTGTTGGAGGGTAGAGGGTGAGGGTAAGAGTTCTAAAGGGGAGGGAGGGAAGGGATAAAAGTCAGGAAATGCCCAGGTGGGGAGGAAAGGGAGAGGGTATGAGTTGTTCGCTACTACTAATCCACTATATGGGTGCACTAGAGGCACAAGACAAAGCACAGTGGCTTAAACCATCTGTTGAGTAGGTTACTAGAGCACACTCACATCTCTTGAGTGTATCATTGTGTTTATAAAATGGGCATAAAAGACCTGTTTTTCTCTTTTCAATCATAAAAAGATTAAAAGAAAACAATTGTTCATCGGATACCGAAAAGTGCCTAACTGTGACTTGTTCTCTCTTATTTTCACTTCATGTGGTGATAAGTAATCAATCAGAGTTGAGGATTTTTGGCACCAGCTTTATAAGCAATACTAAGAGGAACTCATCCAAGACGTTTCCCGTAATTAGAAGCTCGATGAAACTGAAGTGCAGAAACTTTCTACAGATCTAATTTTAAAATAAAAAGTGTTTTGGGTTATAGAAGGTAATTTCTCTAATGTTAAGTAAGTACTCAGATGCTAGACAACATTTTTTTTTCATTACTGTTTAATGAAGTTAGCAACTTAATGGTGCAACACCTCTAAATCCACTTCCCCAGTAAAGTGAATGAGCTGAAGGTTATACGTTGGTTCCTCACTGTTTGAGTCAAGGACCGTTTGTTGGCCCACTGTACAACAGGTCTATAGGAACAGCATGTATTATGTTTCTAGGAAGCATATCTTCAGAATGAAAAGGGTACAAACTTAAACAGCTCATGTACTGCCTGGAATTAATAGTTAATTTTTGAAAGTAGCCAGCTGTTACTTGCTATAAGGCACTTTTTCTTTTCTGTTTTGTCAATTAGAAGATTTCTACCTGACAGTACTAGGTGTGATGAGTGGAACAGCACTCTACCTAGAGGCAGACCTAGTCAGTTCTGTTCCTCTCTACAGATCATCAGCACTGTGTCCTCACTGACTGTGACATCACTGGTAACCAAGAAGAGCCAGTCTCCTGCACTTTAATTTGTAACTTGTGACACATGTTGCTGTACCAGTCTGGCAGCAGGGCTTGTGATGTTAACAGTGAGTGAGGTCACATGCTCAAGATGTAGTGGGAGAACAGAACTAGATGCTGGGTGTCAGCTTATTTATTTATTTAGTTTTTGTTTAACAGGTAGGTGCACTAGACAGAGACTGTCTATTTTCAGGCACAATCCAGGAGAGTTGCAAAGCAAGAGAAGGCAGAATACAAATGCAAAGGATAACACAACAAAGGAAAAGATAATAGAAGTTCCAGCATTAACACACTTGACGAAGAGTGCAAACATATAAGCAAAATAAGTGTCAAGCAAAATGTCAAGTACTAAGAGCCACAAATGCAGGAATGCTTGGGGTAAGGGGGTAGAAGGGGGAGTCAGGGTACCGCACAAGAGCATCTGTCATTGGCAAGGAGATAAGAGTAAAGATCCTTCTTAAAGATCTGGTGTGACCAGACCTTCCAGTAAAGCACAGCTTTTCACATCATACCCAACACTATTAGGTACAAAACCATCCAATGAGCCCAGAGAAAAAGAAAAACACTTGAAAAATAAAAAAAAAAGTTATAAGAAATTACTTTTAAAAATTAGTAAAACTGTGTGCCTGCTGTCTTTTTGTGCTACTAGTTCTTTTATTTTTTTTTATAACTGAAAGCTTGAGTTTTGGGTCCCCTTGAAGAACTGGGACTTATTTATTTGTTTAAAAGTTGCACTAGGAAGAGAATACTGAGCAGCAAGTGTTCATTTCCAGATGCATCCTGTCATATTGTCTCTTTTTCTCTCCCCTTGAATTTGGCCCTAACAGTAAATAATGCTTACTATATGTCTTTTCCTCACTCCTGTGACATCACACTGGCAGCCATTTTAGGTTTTTGAGATGGGTCTTTAAAACAAGAAAGGATTTCTGTAAAGGTATTAAATGCTACTGCACAAAACTATTTTTACTATGCATAGGTCAACCCTTTTTCCGTAGAAAAACACTGAAAAAGCAGGATTAAAAACTGAACATGCCATTTTTTAAATGCAACTTAGAGTCAATTTTGGTTTCTCGGTGTAATTCGCTGTTATAGCTGACCAGTTTTTACAGCAAACACAAGAAGGCTGAGAGCTGTCAATCACTCGTCAGTAGCATGAGTGCACTCCGAAAACCGCCAACTGCAGGAATCACCACCAAAAATGAAACTACAAATGCGGCAAAACCATTGCCAGCAGCATTACTGGGTCCTAGACTCCAGGACAGGCAGTGGGGCCAGGATGGGACTGTGAGGACCTAGATGCAAAAACTGTCATTCCCAACCCCGTGACACACAGCAGGCTGGGAAGTACCTGGCCCCAAGCCAGTGTAGGAAAATAAACTGGAGTGGAGGTCGGTAAAGTCAGCAATTTTAAAAAATAAAGTATGGGTAGGGGGCATGTAATTTTCCTTTTCACAAAACTTGGCCATATGTACAGTATAAAAACATCACACAGTCCTACCCATAGTTTAGTCTCCATTTACTATACGTAGAGGCAGCATCCCGAAGATATCGATTGCAGGGAGTGCTGTGTGTAGGATGCATAAAGGATGTGAGGACAGTAGTGTGCAAATCCATAAAAGGATGTGAAGAAAGTAGTATGTATAATCTATAAAATGATGGGGGGGACCAGTGTGTATAATCCATAAAAGGACAAGAGGGTAGCAGTGTGCAAATCCATAAAATTATGAGAGGGAAGCAGTGTGTAGGAACTATAAAAGGATGAGAGAGCAGCAGTGTGTAGGATCCATAAAGGGATGTGAGGGCAGCAGTGTGTAGCATCTATAAAAAGATGTGAGGGTAGCAGTGTGTAGGATCCATAAAGGATGTGAGGAGAGCTGTGTGTAGTATCCTTAAAGGGTGTGAAGGCAGCAGTGTGTAGGATCCATAAAGGATGTAAGTGGAGCAGTTTGTAGGATAAATAAAGGATGTGAGGACAGCAGTTTGTAGGATAAATGAAGGATGTGAGGACAGCAGTGTGTAGGATCCATAAAGGATGTAAGTGGAGCAGTGTGTAGGATCCATAAAGGATGTAAGTGGAGCAGTTTGTAGGATAAATAAAGGATGTGAGGACAGCAGTTTGTAGGATAAATAAAGGATGTGAGGACAGCAGTGTGTAGGATCCATAAAGGATGTAAGTGGAGCAGTGTGTAGGATCCATAAAGGATGTAAGTGGAGCAGTTTGTAGGATAAATAAAGGATGTGAGGACAGCAGTTTGTAGGATAAATAAAGGATGTGAGGGCAGCAGTGTGTAGGATCCATAAAAGGATGTGAGGGCAGCAGTGTGTAGGATCCATAAAGGATGTGAGGGCAGCAGTGTGTAGGATCCATAAAAGATGTGAGGGCAGCAGTGTGTAGGATCCATAAAAGGATGTGAGGGCAGCAGTGTGTAGGATCCATAAAAGAATGTGAGGGCAGCAGTGTGTAGGATCCATAACAGATGTGAGTGGAGCAGTGTGTAGGATCCATAAAAGATGTGAGGGCAGCAGTGGGTAGGACCCATAAAAGGATGTGAGGGCAGCAGTGTGTAGGATCCATAACAGATGTAAGTGGAGCAGTGTGTAGGATCCATAAAAGATGTGAGGGCAGCAGTGTGTAGGATCCATAACGGATGTAAGTAGAGCAGTGTGTAGGACCCACAAAAGATGTGAGGGCAGCAGTGTGTAGGATCCATAAAAGGATGTGAGGGCAGCAGTGTGTAGGATCCATAAAAGAATGTGAGGGCAGCAGTGTGTAGGATCCATAAAAGAATGTGAGGGCAGCAGTGTCTAGGATCTATAAAAGAATGTCAGGGCAGCAGTGAGCAGGATCCATAAAAGGATGTGAGGGCAGCAGTGTGTAGGATCCATAACGGATGTAAGTAGAGCAGTGTGTAGGATCCATAAAAGATGTGAGGGCAGCAGTGTGTAGGATCCATAAAAGGATGTGAGGGCAGCAGTGTGTAGGATCCATAAAAGGATGTGAGGGCAGCAGTGTGTAGGATCCATAAAGGATGTGAGGGGAGCAGTGTGTAGGATCCATAAAAGGATGTTAGGGCAGCAGTGTGTAGGATCCATAAAAGATGTGAGGGCAGCAGTGTGTAGGATACATAAAAGGATGTGAGGGCAGCAGTGTGTAGGATCCATAAAAGAATGTGAGGGCAGCAGTGTGTAGGATCCATAACGGATGTAAGTGGAGCAGTGTGTAGGATCCATAAAAGATGTGAGGGCAGCAGTGTGTAGGATCCATAGAAGGATGTGAGGGCAGCAGTGTGTAGGATCCATAAAGGATGTAAGGGGAGCAGTGTGTAGGATCCATAAAAGAAGTGAAGGCAGCAGTGTGTAGGATCCATAAAAGATGTGAAGGCAGCAGTGTGTAGGATCCATAAAGGATGTGAGGGCAGCAGTGTGTAGGATCCATAAAAGATGTGAGGGCAGCAGTGTGTAGGATCTATAAAAGAATGTGAGGGCAGCAGTGTGTAGGATCCATAAAAGGATGTGAGGGCAGCAGTGTGTAGGATCCATAACGGATGTAAGTGGAGCAGTGTGTAGGATCCATTAAAGATGTGAGGGCAGCAGTGTGTAGGATCCATAAAAGGATGTGAGGGCAGCAGTGTGTAGGATCCATTACGGATGTAAGTGTAGCAGTGTGTAGGATCCATAAAAGATGTGAGGGCAGCAGTGTGTAGGATCCATAAAAGGATGTGAGGGCAGCAGTGTGTAGGATCCATAAAGGATGTAAGGGGAGCAGTGTGTAGGATCCATAAAAGATGTGAGGGCAGCAGTGTGTAGGATCCATAAAAGGATGTGAGGGCAGCAGTGTGTAGGATCCATAAAAGAATGTGAGGGCAGCAGTGTGTAGGATCCATAACGGATGTAAGTGGAGCAGTGTGAAGGATCCATAAAAGATGTGAGGGCAGCAGTGTGCAGGATTCATAAAAGGATGTGAGGGCAGCAGTGTGAAGGATCCATAAAGGATGTGAGGGGAGCAGTGTGTAGGATCCATAAAGGATGTGAGGGCAGCAGTGTGTAGGATCCATAAAAGATGTGAGGGCAGCAGTGTGTAGGATCCATAAAAGGATGTGAGGGCAGCAGTGTGTAGGATCCATAAAAGAATGTGAGGGCAGCAGTGTGTAGGATCCATAACGGATGTAAGTGGAGCAGTGTGTAGGATCCATAAAAGATGTGAAGGCAGCAGTGTGTAGGATCCATAAAAGTATGTGAGGGCAGCAGTGTGTAGGATCCATAAAGGATGTAAGGGGAGCAGTGTGTAGGATCCATAAAAGATGTGAGGGCAGCAGTGTGTAGGATCCATAAAAGGATGTGAGGGCAGCAGTGTGTAGGATCCATAAAAGAATGTGAGGGCAGCAGTGTGTAGGATCCATAACGGATGTAAGTGGAGCAGTGTGAAGGATCCATAAAGATGTGAGGGCAGCAGTGTGCAGGATTCATAAAAGGATGTGAGGGCAGCAGTGTGTAGGATCCAAAAAGGATGTGAGGGGAGCAGTGTGTAGGATCCATAAAGGATGTGAGGGCAGCAATGTGTAGGATTCATAAAGGATGTGAGGGCAGCAGTGTGTAGGATCCATAAAGGATGTGAGGGGAGCAGTGTGTAGGATCCATAAAGGATGTGAGGGCAGCAGTGTGTAGGATCCATAAAAGATGTGAGGGCAGCAGTGAGCAGGATCCATAAAAGGATGTGAGGGCAGCAGTGTGTAGGATCCATAACGGATGTAAGTGGAGCAGTTTGTAGGATAAATAAAGGATGTGAGGACAGCAGTTTGTAGGATAAATAAAGGATGTGAGGACAGCAGTGTGTAGGATCCATAAAGGATGTAAGTGGAGCAGTGTGTAGGATCCATAAAGGATGTAAGTGGAGCAGTTTGTAGGATAAATAAAGGATGTGAGGACAGCAGTTTGTAGGATAAATAAAGGATGTGAGGACAGCAGTGTGTAGGATCCATAAAAGAATGTGAGGGCAGCAGTGTGTAGGATCCATAACGGATGTAAGTAGAGCAGTGTGTAGGATCCATAAAAGATGTGAGGGCAGCAGTGTGTAGGATCCATAAAAGGATGTGAGGGCAGCAGTGTGTAGGATCCATAAAAGAATGTGAGGGCAGCAGTGTGTAGGATCCATAACAGATGTAAGTGGAGCAGTGTGTAGGATCCATAAAAGATGTGAGGGCAGCAGTGGGTAGGACCCATAAAAGGATGTGAGGGCAGCAGTGTGTAGGATCCATAACGGATGTAAGTGGAGCAGTGTGTAGGATCCATAAAAGATGTGAGGGCAGCAGTGTGTAGGATCCATAACGGATGTAAGTAGAGCAGTGTGTAGGACCCATAAAAGATGTGAGGGCAGCAGTGTGTAGGATCCATAAAAGGATGTGAGGGCAGCAGTGTGTAGGATCCATAAAAGAATGTGAGGGCAGCAGTGTGTAGGATCCATAAAAGAATGTGAGGGCAGCAGTGTCTAGGATCTATAAAAGAATGTGAGGGCAGCAGTGAACAGGATCCATAAAAGGATGTGAGGGCAGCAGTGTGTAGGATCCATAACGGATGGAAGTGGAGCAGTGTGTAGGATCCATAAAAGATGTGAGGGCAGCAGTGTGTAGGATCCATAAAAGGATGTGAGGGCAGCAGTGTGTAGGATCCATAAAGGATGTAAGGGGAGCAGTGTGTAGGATCCATAAAAGATGTGAGGGCTGCAGTCTGTAGGATCCATAAAAGGATGTGAGGGCAGCAGTGTGTAGGATCCATAAAAGAATGTGAGGGCAGCAGTGTGTAGGATCCATAACGGATGTAAGTGGAGCAGTGTGAAGGATCCATAAAAGATGTGAGGGCAGCAGTGTGCAGGATTCATAAAAGGATGTGAGGGCAGCAGTGTGTAGGATCCATAAAGGATGTGAGGGGAGCAGTGTGTAGGATCCATAAAGGATGTGAGGCAGCAGTGTGTAGGATCCATAAAGATGTGAGGGCAGCAGTGTGTAGGATCCATAAAGGATGTGAGGCAGCAGTGTGTAGGATCCATAAAGGATGTGAGGGAGCAGTGTGTAGGATCCATAAAGATGAAGGCAGCAGTGTGAGGATCCATAAAAGATGTGAAGGCAGCAGTGTGTAGGATCCATAAAAGGATGTGAGGGCAGCAGTGTGTAGGATCCATAAAGGATGTGTGGGAGCAGTGTGGATCCATAAAGATGTGAGGGCAGCAGTGTGTAGGATCCATAAAAGATGTGAGGGCAGCAGTGTGTAGGATCCATAAAAAGGATGTGAGGGCAGCAGTGTGTAGGATCCATAAAAGAATGTAAGAGGGAGCAGTGTGTAGGATCCATAAAAGATGTGAGGGCAGCAGTGTGTAGGATCCATAAAGGATGTGAGGGCAGCAGTGTGTAGGATCCATAAAGGATGTGAGGGAGCAGTGTGTAGGATCCATAAAAGATGTAGGGCAGCAGTGTGTAGGATCCATAAAAGGATGTGGGCAGCAGTGTGGATCCATAAAGGATGTGAGGGCAGCAGTGTGTAGGATCCATAAAGGATGTGAGGGCAGCAGTGTGTAGGATCCATAAAAGGATGTGAGGGCAGCAGTGTGTAGGATCCATAAAGGATGTGAGGGCAGCAGTGTGTAGGATCCATAAAGGATGTGAGGGCAGCAGTGTGTAGGATCCATAAAAGATGTGAGGGCAGCAGTGTGTAGGATCCATAAAAGGATGTGAGGGCAGCAGTGTGTTGGATCCATAAAGGATGTGAGGGGAGCAGTGTGTAGGATCCATAAAGGATGTGAGGGCAGCAGTGTGTAGGATCCATAAAAGATGTGAGGGCAGCAGTGTGTAGGATCCATAAAAGGATGTGAGGGCAGCAGTGTGTAGGATCCATAAAAGAATGTGAGGGCAGCAGTGTGTAGGATCCATAACGGATGTAAGTGGAGCAGTGTGTAGGATCCATAAAAGATGTGAAGGCAGCAGTGTGTAGGATCCATAAAAGGATGTGAGGGCAGCAGTGTGTAGGATCCATAAAGGACGTAAGGGGAGCAGTGTGTAGGATCCATAAAAGATGTGAGGGCAGCAGTGTGTAGGATCCATAAAAGGATGTGAGGGCAGCAGTGTGTAGGATCCATAAAAGAATGTGAGGGCAGCAGTGTGTAGGATCCATAACGGATGTAAGTGGAGCAGTGTGAAGGATCCATAAAAGATGTGAGGGCAGCAGTGTGCAGGATTCATAAAAGGATGTGAGGGCAGCAGTGTGTAGGATCCATAAAGGATGTGAGGGGAGCAGTGTGTAGGATCCATAAAGGATGTGAGGGCAGCAGTGTGTAGGATCCATAAATGATGTGAGGGCAGCAGTGTGTAGGATCCATAAAAGGATGTGAAGGCAGCAGTGTGTAGGATCCATAAAAGAATGTGAGGGCAGCAGTGTGTAGGATCCATAACGGATGTAAGTGGAGCAGTGTGTAGGATCCATAAAAGGGTGTGAGGGCAGCAGTGTGTAGGATCCATAAAAGGATGTGAGGGCAGCAGTGTGTAGGATCCATAAAGGATGTGAGGGCAGCAGTGTGTAGGATCCATAAAGGATGTAAGGGAGCAGTGTGTAGGAACCATAAAAGACGTGAAGGCAGCAGTGTGTAGGATCCATAAAAGGATGTGAGGGCAGCAGTGTGTAGGATCTATAAAAGAATGTGAGGGCAGCAGTGTGTATGATCCATTAAAGGACATGAGGGCAGCAGTGTGTAGGATCCATAAAGGATGTAAGGGGAGTAGTGTGTAGGATCCATAAAGGATGTAAGGGGAGCAGTGTGTAGGATCCATAAAAAGATGTGAAGGCAGCAGTGTAGGATCCATAAAAGGATGTGAGGCAGCAGTGTGTAGGATCCTATAAAAGATGTGAGGGCAGCAGTGTGTAGGATCCATAAAAGGATGTGAGGGCAGCAGTGTGTAGGATCCATAAAGGATGTGAGGGCAGCAGTGTGTAGGATCCATAAAAGATGTGAGGGCAGCAGTGTGTAGGATCCATAAAAGGATGTGAGGGCAGCAGTGTGTAGGATCCATAAAAGAATGTGAGGGCAGCAGTGTGTAGGATCCTAGATAAAGGAGTGAGGCAGTGTGTAGTATCCATAAAGGATGTGAGGCAGCAGTGTGTAGGATCCATAAAAGGATGTGAGGGCAGCAGTGTGTAGGATCCATAAAGGATGTGAGGCAGCAGTGTGTAGGATCCATAAAGGATGTGAGGGCAGCAGTGTGTAGGATCCATAAAGGATGTAAGGCAGCAGTGTGTAGGATCCATAAAAGGATGTGAGGGCAGCAGTGTGTAGGATCCATAAAGGATGTGAGGGCAGCAGTGTGTAGGATCCATAAGATGAGAGCAGTGTGTAGGAACCATAAAGAGAGTGAAGGCAGCAGTGTGTAGGATCCATAAAGGATGTGAGGGCAGCAGTGTGTAGGATCCTATAAAGGATGTGAGGGCAGCAGTGTGTAGGATCCATTAAAGGGGAGGGCAGCAGTGTGTAGGATCCATAAAGGATGTGAGGAGCAGTGTGTGGATCCATAAAGGATGAGGGGAGCAGTGTGTAGGATCCATAAAAGAGTGAAGGCAGCAGTGTGTAGGATCCATAAAAGGATGTGAGGCAGCAGTGTGTAGGATCTATAAAAGAATGTGAGGGCAGCAGTGTGTAGGATCCATAAAGTATGTGAGGGCAGCAGTGTGGATCCATAAAAGGATGTGAGGGCAGCAGTGTAGTATCCATAAAGGATGTGAGGGCAGCAGTGTGAGGATCCATAAAAGGTGTGAGGGCAGCAGTGTAGTATCATCAAAGGGTGTGAGGGCAGCAGTGTGTAGGATCCATAAAAGGATGTGAGGGCAGCAGTATGTAGTATCCTTAAAGGGTGTGAGGGCAGCAGTGTGTAGGATCCATAAAAGGGTGTGAGGGCAGCAGTGTATAGGATCCATAAAAGGATGTGAGGGCAGCAGTGTGTAGGATCCATAAAAGGATGTGAGGGCAGCAGTGTGTAGGATCCATAAAGGATGTAAGGGGAGCAGTGTGTAGGATCCATAAAAGGATGTGAAGGCAGCAGTGTGTAGGATCCATAAAGAATGAGAGGCAGCAGTGTGTAGGATCCATAAAAGGATGTGAGGGCAGCAGTGTAGGATCCATAAAGGATGTAGGGAGTAGTGTGGATCCAGACAAGTGAGCAGTGTGATCCATAAAAGATGTGAAGGCAGCAGTGTTAGGATCCATAAAAGGATGTGAGGGCAGCAGTGTAGGATCCATAAAGGATGTAAGGGAGCAGTGTGTAGGATCCATAAAAGATGTGAAGGCAGCAGTGTGTAGGATCCATAAAGGGTGTGTAGGATCCATAAAGGAATGAGAGGGCAGCAGTGTGGTGGATCTATAAAGAGTATGGGGCAGCAGTGTGCAGGATCCATAAAAGGTGTGAGGGCAGCAGTGTGTAGGATCCATAAAGATGTAAGGGAGCAGTGTGTAGGATCCATAAAGGATGTGAGGGCAGCAGTGTGCAGGATCCATAAAAGGATGTGAGGGCAGCAGTGTGTAGGATCCATTAAGGATGTGGGTGGAGCAGTGTGTAGGATCCATAAAAGATGTGAAGGCAGCAGTGTAGGATCCATAAAAGGATGTGAGGCAGCAGTGTGTAGGATCCATAAAGGATGTGAGGGCAGCAGTGTGTAGGATCCATAAAGGATGTAAGGGAGCAGTGTGTAGGATCCATAAAAGATGTGAAGGCAGCAGTGTGAGATTCATAAAAGAATGTGAGGGCAGCAGTGTGTAGGATCCATAAAGGATGTGAGGGAGCAGTGTGTAGGATCCATAAAGGATGTGAGGGCAGCAGTGTGTAGGATCCATAAAGGATGTAGGGCAGCAGTGTGTAGGATCCATAAAAGATGTGAGGACAGCAGTGTGTAGGATCCATAAAAGATGTGAGGGCAGCAGTGTGTAGGATCCATAAAAGGATGTAAGGGAGCAGTGTGCAGGATCCATAAAGGATGTGAAGGCAGCAGTGTGTGGATCCATAAAGGATGTGAAGGCAGCAGTGTGTAGGATCCATAAAGGATGTGAGGGCAGCAGTGTAGGATCTATAAAAGAATGTGAGGGCAGCAGTGTAGGATCTATAAAAAGATGTGAGGGCAGCAGTGTGCAGGATCCATAAAAGGATGTGAGGGCAGCAGTGTGTAGATCCATAAAGGATGTGAGGGCAGTGTGTAGGATCCATAAAAGATGTGAGGGCAGCAGTGTGTAGAGATCTATAAAGAATGTTGGGCAGCAGTGGTAGGATCCATAAAAGGATGTGAGGGCAGCAGTGTGTAGTATCCTTAAAGGGTGTGAGGGCAGCAGTGTGTGGGATCCATAAAGGATGTGGAGGGCAGCAGTGTGTAGTATCCATAAAAGGATGTGAGGGCAGCAGTGTGGGATCCATAAAAGGATGTGAGGGCAGCAGTGTGTAGGATCCTTAAAGGTGTGAGGGCAGCAGTGTGTGGATCCATAAAAGGATGTGAGGGGCAGTGTGGGATCCATAAAGGATGTGAGGGCAGCAGTGTGTAGGATCCATAAAGGATGTGAGGGCAGCAGTGTGTAGGATCCATAAAGGATGTAAGGGAGCAGTGTGTAGGATCCATAAAAGATGTGAAGGCAGCAGTGTGTAGGATCCATAAAGGATGTGGAGGGCAGCAGTGTGTAGGATCCATAAAGGATGTGAGGCAGCAGTGTGTAGGATCCATAAAAGATGTGAAGGGAGCAGTGTAGGATCCATAAAAGGATGTGAAGGCAGCAGTGTGTAGGATCCATAAAAGGATGTGAGGGCAGCAGTGTGTAGGATCCATAAAAGGATGTGAGGGCAGCAGTGTGTAGGATCCATAAAGGATGTGAGGGCAGCAGTGTGTAGGATCCATAAAGGATGTAAGGGAGCAGTGTGTAGGATCCATAAAAGAAGTGAAGGCAGCAGTGTGTAGGATCCATAAAAGGATGTGAGGGCAGCAGTGTGTAGGATCTATAAAAGAATGTGAGGGCAGCAGTGTGTATGATCCATTAAAGGACGTGAGGGCAGCAGTGTGTAGGATCCATAAAGGATGTAAGGGGAGTAGTGTGTAGGATCCATAAAGGATGTAAGGGGAGCAGTGTGTAGGATCCATAAAAAGATGTGAAGGCAGCAGTGTGTAGGATCCATAAAAGGATGTGAGGGCAGCAGTGTGTAGGATCTATAAAAGAATGTGAGGGCAGCAGTGTGCAGGATCCATAAAAGGATGTGAGGGCAGCAGTGTAGAATCCATAAAGATGTGAGGGCAGCAGTGTGTAGGATCCATAAAAGATGTGAGGGCAGCGTGTGTAGAATCTATAAAAGAATGTGAGGGCAGCAGTGTGTAGGATCCATAAAAGGATGTGAGGGCAGCAGTGTGTAGTATCCTTAAAGGGTGTGAGGGCAGCAGTGTGTAGGATCCATAAAAAGGTGTGAGGGCAGCAGTGTGTAGTATCCTTAAAGGGTGTGAGGGCAGCAGTGTGTAGGATCCATAAAAGGATGTGAGGGCAGCAGTATGTAGTATCCATTAAAGGTGTGAGGCAGCAGTGTGTAGGATCCATAAAAGGGTGTGAGGGCAGCAGTGTGTTATCCATAAAAAGTGTGTGAGGGCAGCAGTGTGTAGGATCCATAAAGGATGTGAGGGCAGCAGTGTGTAGGATCCATAAAGGATGTAAGGGGAGCAGTGTGTAGGATCCATAAAAGATGTGAAGGCAGCAGTTTGTTGGATCCATAAAAGAATGTGAGGGCAGCAGTGTATGATCCATAAAAGGATGTGAGGGCAGCAGTGTGTAGGATCCATAAAGGATGTAAGGGGAGTAGTGTGTAGGATCCATAAAGGATGTAAATGGAGCAGTGTGTAGGATCCATAAAAGATGTGAAGGCAGCAGTGTCTAGGATCCATAAAAGGATGTGAGGGCAGCAGTGTGTAGGATCCATAAAGGATGTAAGGGGAGCAGTGTGTAGGATCCATAAAAGATGTGAAGGCAGCAGTGTGTAGGATCCATAAAAGATGTGAGGGCAGCAGTGTGTAGGATCCATAAAAGAATGAGAGGGCAGCAGTGTGTAGGATCTATAAAAGAATGTGAGGGCAGCAGTGAGCAGGATCCATAAAAGGATGTGAGGGCAGCAGTGTGTAGGATCCATAACGGATGTAAGTGGAGCAGTGTGAAGGATCCATAAAAGATGTGAGGGCAGCAGTGTGCAGGATTCATAAAAGGATGTGAGGGCAGCAGTGTGTAGGATCCATTAAGGATGTAAGTGGAGCAGTGTGTAGGATCCATAAAAGATGTGAGGGCAGCAGTGTTTAGGATCCATAAAAGGATGTGAGGGCAGCAGTGTGTAGGATCCATAACGGATGTAAGTGGAGCAGTGTGAAGGATCCATAAAAGATGTGAGGGCAGCAGTGTGCAGGATTCATAAAAGGATGTGAGGGCAGCAGTGTGTAGGATCCATTAAGGATGTAAGTGGAGCAGTGTGTAGGATCCATAAAAGATGTGAGGGCAGCAGTGTGTAAGATCCATAAAAGGATGTGAGGGCAGCAGTGTGTAGGATCCATAACGGATGTAAGTGGAGCAGTGTGAAGGATCCATAAAAGATGTGAGGGCAGCAGTGTGCAGGATTCATAAAAGAATGTGAGGGCAGCAGTGTGTAGGATCCATAAAGGATGTGAGGGGAGCAGTGTGTAGGATCCATAAAGGATGTGAGGGCAGCAGTGTGTAGGATACATAAAAGGATGTAAGGGCAGCAGTGTGTAGGATCCATAAAATAATGTGAGGACAGCAGTGTGTAGGACCCATAACGGATGTAAGTGGAGCAGTGTGTAGGATCCATAAATGATGTGAAGGCAGCAGTGTGTAGGATCCATAAAAGGATGTGAGGGCAGCAGTGTGTAGGATCCATAAAGGATGTAAGGGGAGCAGTGTGCAGGATCCATAAATGATGAGAAGGCAGCAGTGTGTAGGATCCATAAAAGATGTGAAGGCAGCAGTATGTAGGATCCATAAAAGGATGTGAGGGCAGCAGTGTGGAGGATCTATAAAAGAATGTGAGGGCAGCAGTGTGTAGGATCTATAAAAGAATGTGAGGGCAGCAGTGTGCAGGATCCATAAAGGATGTGAGGGCAGCAGTGTGTAGGATCCATAAAAGATGTGAGAGCAGCAGTGTGTAGGATCCATAAATGATGTGAGGGCAGCGGTGTGTAGAATCCATAAAAGGATGTGAGGGCAGCAGTGTGTAGGATCCATAAAAGGATGTGAGGGGAGCGGTGTGTACTATCCTTAAAGGGTGTGAGGGCAGCCGTGAGTAGGATCCATAAAAGGATTTGAGGGCAGCAGTGTGTAGGATCCATAAAGGATGTGAGGGCAGCAGTGTGTAGAATCTATAAAAGAATGTTTGGGCAGCAGTGCGTAGGATCCATAAAAGGATGTGAGGGCAGCAGTGTGTAGTATCCTTAAAGGGTGTGAGGGCAGCAGTGTGTAGGATCCATAAAAGGGTGTGAGGGCAGCAGTGTGTAGTATCCTTAAAGGGTGTGAGGGCAGCAGTGTGTAGGATCCATAAAAGGATGTGAGGGCAGCAGTGTGTAGTATCCTTAAAGGGTGTGAGGTGCAGCAGTGTGTAGGATCCATAAAAGGGTGTGAGGGCAGCAGTGTGTAGGATCCATAAAAGGATGTGAGGCAGCAGTGTGTAGGATCCATAAAGGATGTGAGGGCAGCAGTGTGTAGGATCCATAAAGGATGTAAGGGGAGCAGTGTGTAGGACCCATAAAAGATGTGAAGGCAGCAGTTTGTAGGATCCATAAAAGGATGTGAGGGCAGCAGTGTGTAGGATCTATAAAAGAATGTGCGGGCAGCAGTGTGTAGGATCTATAAAAGAATGTGAGGGCAGCAGTGTGCAGGATCCATAAAAGGATCTGAGGGCAGTAGTGTGTAGGATCCATGAAAGGATGTGAGGGCAGCAGTGTGTAGTATCCTTAAAGGGTGTGAGGGCAGCAGTGTGTAGGATCCATAAAAGGGCGTGAGGGCAGCAGTGTGTAGTATCCTTAAAGGGTGTGAGGGCAGCAGTGTGTAGGATCCATAAAAGGATGTGAGGGCAGCAGTGTGTAGTATCCATAAAGGATGTGAGGGCAGTGTGTAGGATCCATAAAAGGATGTGAGGGCAGCAGTGTGCAGGATCCATAAAAGGATGTGAGGGCAGCAGTGTGTAGGATCCATAAAAGAATGTGAAGGCAGCACTGTGTAGGATCCATAAAAGGATATGAAGGCAGCAGTGTGTAGGATCTATTAAAGAATATGAGGGCAGCAGTGGGTAGGATCTATAAAAGAATGTGAGGGCAGCAGTGTGTAGGATCCATAAAAGAATGTGAAGGCAGCACTGTGTAGGATCCATAAAAGAATGTGAAGGCAGCAGTGTGTAGGATCTATTAAAGAATATGAGGGCAGCAGTGTGTAGGATCTATAAAAGGATGTGAGGGCAGCAGTGTGTAGGATCCATAAAAGGATGTGAGGGGAACAGTGTGTAGGATCCATAAAAGGATGTGAGGGCAGCAGTGTGTAGGATCCATAAAAGGATGTGAGGGCAGCAGCGTGTAGGATCCATAAAAGATGTGAAAGCAGCAGTGTGTAGGATCCATAAAAGGATGTGAGGGCAGCTGTGTGTAGGATCTATAAAAGAATGTGAGGGCAGCAGTGTGTAGAATCCATAAAGGATGTAAGGGGAGTAGTGTGTAGGATCCTTAAAAGATGTGAAGGCAGCAGTGTGTAGGACCCATAAAAGGATGTGAGGGCAGCAGTGTGTAGGAACTATAAAAGAATGTGAGGGCAGCAGTGTGTAGGATCCATAAAGGATGTAAGGGGAGCAGTGTGTAGGATCCATAAAAGATGTGAAGGCAGCAGTGTGTAGGATCTATAAAAGAATGTGAGGGCAGCAGCGTGCAGGATCCATAAAAGGATGTGAGGGCAGCAGTGTGTAGGATCCATAAAAGGATGTGAGGGGAGCAGTGTGCAGTATCCTTAAAGGATGTGAGGGCAGCAGTGTGTAGGATCTATAAAAGAATGTGAGGGCAGCAGTGTGTAGGATCTATAAAACAATGTGAGGGCAGCAGTGTGTAGGATCCATAAAGGATGCAAGGGGAGCAGTGTGTAGGATCCATAAAAGATGTGAGGGCAGCGGTGTGCAGAATCCATAAAAGGATGTGAGGGCAGCAGTGTGTAGGATCCATAAAAGGATGTGAGGGCAGCAGTGTGTAGGATCCATAAAGGATGTGAGGGCAGCAGTGTGTTGGATCTATAAAGGATGTAAGGGGAGCAGTATGTAGGATCCATAAAAGGACGTGAGGGAGAGCAGTGTATGGGATACACAAAAGATAAAAGGAGGACAGTATGTAGGATCCAGAAAGGATGCAAGGAGAGCAGAGTGTAGGGTCCATAAAGGATACAAGGACAGCAGTATGTAGGAACCATAAAAACATGTGAGGGGAACAGTGTGTGCGATCCATAAAAAGATGTGAGGGAAGCAGTGTGTGGGATACATAAAGGATAGAAGTACAGCAGTGTGTGTATAGGATCCATAAGGGATGCAGGGAAAACAGTTCATAGGACATATAAAGGATATAAGGAGAGCAGTGTGTAGAATCCATAACAGATAGAAACATAGAACGTAGAAGATGATGGCAGATAAGCACTGCAAGGCCCATTCAAGCTGCCCATTTTTTCTACCTTATAAATATGCCACAGGCCGTTACTCTGTCAATGGCCTATCTATTCATACTCATCTGCATTGTTCCCTTATGGCTATCCCAAGCCTGTTTAAGGCCCTGCACTGTATTTATATCCACCACTTCCTGAGGTAGGCCGTTCCATGCATCCACCACCCTTTCTGTGAAAAAGAACTTCCTCACATTACTCCTTAATCGGCCTCCCACTAATCTCATGCTGTGTACTCTTGTCCTGCTATTTTTGTTATATTGAAATATGTTAGACTCTTTCACCTTGTTAATGCCCTTAAGATGTTTGAATGTTTTGATCATATCACTCTCTCCCTCCTTTGCTCTTGGGTATGCATATTGAGCTCCATTAATCTGTCCTCATATGTTTTCTGATGCAGTCCCTGCACCATTTTGGTTGCCCTTCTCTGGACTGCCTCCATTTTGTTAATCTCCTTGAGCAGGTGCGGCCTCCAGTACCGCATGCAGTACTCCAGATGGGGTCTAACCAGTGTCTTGTAAAGAGGGATTATTACCTCCTCTTACGACTTGTGATACCCCTGCTAATACACCCCAACATCCCTCTTGCCTTACCTACTACTTTAGTGGTGGTCTGCTTGGATGATTTCAGGTCATCTGTAATGATGATGCCCAAGTCTCTTTCTTCCCTTGAGATTGCCAGGAACTCCCCTCCCAACCTATAGGTAGCTTCAGGGTTTCTCTTCCCTATGTGCATGATATTGCACTCCTTTGCGTTAAACCCCAGTTGCCACTCTTCAGACCATTTTGCTAGTTTATCCAGACTTCTTCTCATTCTTCCCACCCCGTCTGGATCATCTACTCTGTTGCAGATCTTGGTGTCATCTGCAAACAGACAAACCTTACCCTTCAGTCCGTCTGCAATGTCACTGATGAAGATATTGAAGAGGACTGGCCCCAGGACTGATCCCTGAGGTACCCCACTTGTGACTTGCATCTCTTCTGACTGTATACCGTTTACCACCACCACTCTCTGTTTTCTGCCTGCCAACCAGTTTGCCACCCAGATGACCAACCTCTGACCCACCCTGAGCCTACCCAGCTTATTAATCAATCTTCTATGTGGAACAGTGTCGAAAGCTAGGTAGGCGACATCAACTGCACCACCTTGGTCCACCACTCTGGTTACCCAAACAAAGTAATCTATGAGATTAGTTTGACAGGACCTTCCTGTTGTAAACCCATGCTGTCTTGGATCCTGTGCTCCTATCGATTCCAGGTGTTGCACTATCCTTTCCTTAAGGAGTGCCTCCACAATCTTGCCCACAACTGAGGTAAGACTGACTGGTCTGTAGTTCCCTGCTTCCTCCCTGCTACCACTCTTGTGGAGCGGGATCACATGAGTCCTTCTCCAGTCTTCTGGGACCTCTCCTGTGCTCAGAGACTCACTAAACAATTCTGATAATTGCTCTACTAGTTCCATCCTTAGCTACTTTAGTACCCTGGGATGTATGCCATCTGGTCCTATTGTCTTGTCCACCCTGAGCTTAGTGAGCTCTTGCAGGACCCTTTCTTTTGTGAAGGAACTTCTGCACACCTCACTCCCCCCTGTGTCCACGGTGCTGAGTTGTGGGCCCTGCCCTACCTTCTCTTCAGTAAATACTAAGCAGAAATATCTAGTTAGGATAGATGCTTTTCCTTGGTCCTCCTCCTCCTCCACACACTCCCCTTTACCCCGTTTGATCTTTGCGATACCCCTTCTGGACTTTCTCCTTTCACAAATGTATCTATAGAAAGTCTTGTCCCCTTCTTTTACTGTTTGTGCTAGAGTTTCCTCGGTTTGGGCCTTTGCCTGCTTTACTGCCTTCCCTGCTTCCCTTAGGGAGGTTTGGTATGCCTCCCTCTCTTTGCCCACTGTGTTCCCTTATATTTCCTGAAGGCCAGCCTTTTGGCTCTGATCTTTTCTGCTACTGTTTTTGAGAACCAAAGTGGTTTCCTTCTTCTTTTGCACTTCCTTTTCTCCCTAACACAATGGGATGTTTGCTTCAAGTATTGCGTCCGTATTGCTTTCCCACTTTGCCTATACCCCCTCATCTGTATTTCATCTTGCCAGGGCTAGCTTAACTCTGTTGGTCATCTTATCAAAGTCAGCTCCTCTGAAGTACCATATTTTTGCCTTGGAATGGGATGATTTAGATGTAGTGGCCAAATTGAACTATACCATGTGATGGTCACTGGCCCCCAGGTGACCTTCTACTTGGAGATCTGTGATCCCTTCCCTGTTAGTCAGTACTAGATCTAGGATAGCCCTGTCTCTTGTGGGTTGTTGTACCAGTTGTTTGAGGCCCTCCCCCTGCAGGGAATCCACCATGTGTTTAGTTTTGGCAGATGTTCCTGCTGGTATCGACCAATCTGTATCCGGCATGTTGAAGTCTCCCATTATCAGAACCTCCCCTTTAGCTGTGATGGTCACTGGCCCCCAGGTGACCTTCTACCTGGAGATCTGTAATCCTTTCCATGTTAGTCAGTACTAGATCCAGGATAGCCCTGTCTCTTGTGGGTTGTTGTACTAGTTGTTTGAGGCCCTCCCCCTGCAGGTAATCCACTATGTGTCTAGTTCTGGCAGATGTTCCTGCTGGTATTGACTAATCTGTATCTGGCATGTTGAAGCCTCCCATTATCAGATCCTCCCCTTTAGCTGTCATGTTTTGTATATCTTCTAACAGTAATGTGCCTATGTCCTCCCCCTGGTCTGGACTCGGAGGCCTGTAGACAACCCCAGTTTGTATGGCTGTCCCATTTCCTGTTTCCAGGGTGATCCACAGTTTTTCTGGCTCCTTATGTGTATTCTGAATTTCTGTAGCTTTGATATTTTCATTGACATAAAGGGCCACACCCTCCCCCCCTTTTTGCACCTCGGTCTCTTCTGAACAGTACATAGCCGAGTACTGAAGTCTCCCAAGTGTGGTTACTGGTGAAACATGCCTCACTAATGGTTACTATGTCCAGTTTAGCCTCTGTCATTTGCCTCCAGGTCTGGGATCTTGTTTCCCAGACTGTGGGCATTTGTGCTCATGATTTTCCATTGGCCAGATTTCAGTGCCTTAGTTGTTGGGTGAGGTCCAGAGTTTCAGCTGCGCGATGTATGGGTAGCCAGACCTTTTTCCTTACCTGGTGGTGCACATGAACTACAAACATGCTGAACTCCTGTTTGATCACTAGCTGGGGTGGGGAAGGGGTGTTCTTCCCATTCGATGTATCGGGTGTTGCACCCCTTCCCCATTTGCTAGTTTAAATATTCTGCAAAGACATCAAACTTCTGCCCCAATGCACTGACTCCCTCCTTAGTCAGTTGCAATCCATCGAATTTAAAAAACTTTTGCTCCTGAAACTGTTGCCAGTTACCTACAAATTTGTGTCCCTTTTCCTGGCACCAGTCCTTGAGCCACATGTTTAGCTCCCCTATCTCCCCTTCTCTGACCTTCCATCCATCTGCCCCCCCCCAGACTGGCAGGATCTCAGAGAAGGAGATGCCGGATGAAATGGATGTCTACCAGCCTGGTCAGGTGTTCCCTGGTCTCTGCAACTGACCAACTGGCGAGATTGTTAGTCCCTATGTGTACCAGGATGTCGATGTTTACTCCTGCTTCCTGCACTATTTTAGCAATGTGGTCAGTGTCTCTCCATGCTGATGTACCTGGGAAACATCTGACCATTACCCCCGGCTGAAGGTAGGTATCAACTCCCCGAATCATGGAGTGTCCTATGTTCAGAAGTGTTTTGGATTTCCTTTTTGATTTTTTTGTTTTGGTCCCTGTTTTGGGTGAGTTTTGCAGCGCTAGCTCCTGTGCTACAGTGTCCGCTGCCCCTTTGTTTGATTTTGGAGATAGAGGCAGATAACTGTTTGTAGTTTTTATATGGTTTGTGGAGGAGATTCGCTGGTGAGCACTGAGTGATGGGGCACCGGATTTGCCCCTCCTAATCATCTGCCAACCTCCCAGACCTACTTCCCTCTGTGGTCGAGGTGCTTCAGTTGGATGTTGGGGAAATGGCAGGCAGTTCATGTAATATATTTCCTCCTGAATATACGATTTGAGGTGTACAATCTCTGCCCATGCTGCCCAGAGCTGAGCCCTTAGATCTCTGATGGTCTAGCATGTAGGACAGCATCCTAAATCCTATAAAACTGCCCTTTTGAAAAGTGTCCTGCAGGTCCTGCAGTTAATAATATCCATTCCAGCTGAGTTGCCGAGTTTATAACCTGGTCCGAGTAATTAGAAGGAAAATGAAAGCAAAACATCATTTTTTTATATATTTTTTTTGTTTGTTTTGTTTGTTTGATATGTATAAATTTTTATAACAAGTTAAATTAGTTGTGCCCATGTAAGTGAGGTCACTGTGTGGATACCCCTCTGATCCTCCTCTTACTGCTTTGCTACAGGAAATGTCACGACTGTGCTACTGTATAAAAGGAGTGTAGCATGGAGTGGTTGGGAACGGGGGTGGGTGGTTGGGTCAGTCCCCTGATGAAAAAGAAGAACCATGGATGAAAGAAACAAGGCGGTAAGATCAGAAACATTCAGCCAACAACAAATGCAGTAACCCTGAAAGCTTAGCCTAATGATAGATAAAACTGTAAAACCTGTAAACACAACCTGTAACAATTTCACAGAAGATATACCCTGCGAAAAACACTTTGCTACAGAGAAAAATGAAGCAGTAACAGAGATATACCTTGCAAAACAGAATTTGAACCAGAGAAGATAACAGCAGTAATCTGTATGCACAAAACAGTAACAAACCTGTAGGCACACACTGTAATAATGCAGCAGAAAGTATACCCTGCAAGAGCAATTTGAATCGGAGAACAATAAAGCAGTAAAATGTAAACAAAAAACAGTAATAAAACCTGTGAGCACAAAAGAAAATAGTAACACACAGTAAATCTGCCTAGCCAAAAGAAGCCTTAGTCTTTTTCCTTGCTATGATAATGTTGTTCCTTGCTCTGTCCTTACAAGCAAACCTAGAAGAAAAGAGCTTGGGTGAAGCTAGGCACCTTTGCCAGCAAACCTAGTCTTCCCTGCAGGGAGCAGTGTGTAGGATTCATAAAATGATGTGAGGGCAACAGTGTGTAGGATCCACAAAAGGATGTGAGGGTAGAAGTGTGTAGGAACCATAAAGGAAGCAAAGGGAGCAGTGTGTAGGATACATAAAAAGATGCAGGGAGAGCAGTGTGTAGGATCCATAAAAGGATGCAGGGAGAGCAGTATGTAGGATCCATATATAGATGTGAGGACAGCAGTTTGTTGGATCCATAAAGGATGTGAGAGGATCAGTGTATAGAATCCATAAAGGATACAGGCAGAGCAACATGAGGGATCCATAAAAGATAAAATGAGAGCAGTGTATAGGATCCATAAGGGATGGAAGGAGAGCAGTGTGTAGGGTCCATAAATGATGCAAGGAGAGCAATGTTTAGGATCCACAAAGGATACAAGTAGAGCAGTGTGCAGGATCCATAAAGAATGTGAGGGCTGCAGTGTGTAGGATCCATAAAAGGATGTGAGGGGAGCTGTGTGTAGGATCCATAAAGGATGTGAGGGGAGCTGTGTGTAGGATCCATAAAGGCTATGAGGGCAGCAGTGTGTAGGATCCATAAACAGATGTGAGGGCAGTGATGTGTAGGATCCATAAAGGATATTAGGGCAGCAGTGTGTAGGATTCATAAAAGGATACTAGGGGAGCAATGTGTAGGATCCAGAAAAGGAAGTGAGCACAATTGTGTGTAGGATCCATAAGGGATGTGAGGGTAGCAGTGTGTAGGATCCATAAAGGATGTGAGGGCAGCAGCGTATAGGATCCATAATGGATGTGAGAGCGGCAGCATGTAGGATTCATAAAAGGATACAAGGGGAGCAGTGTCTAGGATCCACAAAGGATATGAGGGTAGCAGTGTGTAGGATCTATAAAGGATGTGAGGGGAGCAGTGTGTAGGATCCATAAAAGGATGTGAGGGCAGCAGTGTGTAGGATCCATAAAAGGATACCAAGGGAGCAATGTCTATGATCCATAAAGGATATGAGGGTAGCAGTGTATTGGCTCCATAAAAGGATATGAGGGCAGCAGTGTGTAGGCTCCATAAAAGGATGTGAGGGGAGCAGTGTGTAGGATCTATAAAGGATGTGAGGGGAGCAGTGTGTAGGATCCATAAAGGATGTGAGGCAGCAGTGTGTAGGATCTATAAAGGATGTGAGACAGCGGTGTGTAGGACCCATATATGGATGTGAGGGCAGCAGTGTTTTATTTATTTATTTATTAGAACATCGGTTTACAGACCTTTGAGTCAAAGACTCATTTACAAAGGCACCTCGTCAAGAAAGCAATACATCACAGCAAACAAAACAGTACAGTACATAATGCTTAGATTAAAAAAGCAACCAGTGTTACAGGCAATCACTGGTGGTACAAGCTTTGTAATAGGTAGATCACAGTAGTCATAATATAGGAACACGAGTACCACATCAGGTAGCAACCAGAGATATTTTATTATTTAGTCAACAGATGTTGCCTGAGACCCCAGGCATATACAGCAAAAGTGGAAAGGGCAGACCCAGCCTATGTGTGAGGGTAAGGGGCAGGTGGGGGATTATATGCAACTGCAGCAGCAAGTGCTTGTCAGATGGCTTCTGAGGGAGACCTTGAAAGGACCAAGCTTAGTGGAGTCAGCTATGTTGGCTGGGAGGGAACTGAACCAGGAGGGAGCCTGATAGGAAAAAGATCTCTGGGCCATAGAGGTCCTTACCCTGGAGACAATAAGGGAGGTTTTGACAGTGCTGTGGGTGGAGACTGAGGGGGTGGTATGTTACAGAGAAGTGGCAACCCCCGGGGGGGATGAGTCTTAGCAGGGACTTTTTTACAAGAAGGCAGATTTAGAAGCAGAGTCTTTCTTCAAGGTTGAGCAAGTTGGTGGTGGAGTACAGCAGGCACGTATGGGTGCACCTAGGGAATCCCAGCATTAGCCTGCAGGCCTTGTTTATAGAGAGCTGGATTCTTGCATGCGCAGTGCTGTCGGCTGCAGCATAGATGGGCAGCCCATAGTCGATTAGCGACAGGACAGAGGAGGTGATTGCCAATCTAAGGGCCTCTTGTGGTAGGCAGTCCCTATGGCAGTATAACAGTCCAATCCTGACATTGGTGGCAGCAGAAATGCCATTGATATGGGAATGGAAGGAGAGTGCCGAATCAAAAGTAATGCCCAGATACTTTTAGGAGGAAACCTGCTCAATGGGGTTTAGTGTGCTAGGCAGTATCACGAGAGGGGCACCACTGTCTTTGCTTTGGCAATGCGCAAAGAGCATAGCTTTGGTCTTTTATAGCTTTAGGACTAGTCTTTGTGATGTGAACCAATGCTCAGCTCTACCAAAAGCTTGTTGGAGGGTGGCCTGGAGTGTGTTGGGGTTAGGGTCAGAGGCGAAGAGCACAGCGTCATCCGCATAGAGGAGGATCTTACTTGGGCAGACCGAGGGGAGGGAGTTGAGGAAGAGACTGAAGAGGAGAGGGCCTAAAATGGAGCCCTGGGGAACCCCAGAGTGGACAGATCATGTGTCAGATACGGTGCTATTAATTTTTACACACTGAGTTCTGGCAGAGAGGTAGCTGGTGAACCATGCAAGGGGGCTGGGGGAGAAACCAAGACATCTGAGGGAGTCAAGCTGGAGGGGATGGCAAACCGTGTCAAAGGCCTTGGAGAGGTCAATGAACACGGCACTGGCAGGATGTCCGGCATCAAGAGCAGAGTGCAGGAAGTTGGAGAATTCAAGTAGCGCAGTTGTGGTGCTGTGACCAGCATGAAAGCCATGTTGTTCAGGGCACAGGATATTGTGCATGGCCAGGTATTCTGCAAGCTGGTTAGCAACTACTTTTTCAAGGGCTTTAGAGAGTTGGGGGAGGATGGAGATAGGTCAATAGTTACCCGGGGTCGCTCGATCACTGCTCTTTAGGATGGGAGTGATGATGGTGGTTTCCCATGTACTGGGGAACTGCCCCAGACACAGAGAGTGGTTGAGCAGTTTGGTAAGTGGGACCAGGGTAGCATCCAACATCAGATGAAGTAGCCTAGTGTCCAGTAGGTCAGTGCCGGGGTTGTTACTACTAACAGCTTTTTGCAGAAGGGGTCTAGCCTCCAACAGGAAGATGGTATGTAGCTAGAAAGGAGGTCTCTGGAGAGTAGGCAGGGGTGCTACTGGGATGGGGTCAAAGAAGTTACTCGGCAGAACTGAACTCAGGTCTGAGAAAGTGTGGTTTAGGCAGTCTGCAATGCCAAGGGGGTCAGAGCAGACAGTTCCATTAAAGGAGAGTTGAGAGGGGGGTGGGGAGTGGGATTTCCCATTCAGCTCCTTTATATTATCCCAAAAGTTTCTAGCTGACCCCTAGGAGGAGACAAGAGCGGATTGCTAGTACTGGGCTTTGGCCTGTCGAATGGCCCAAGTACACTTAATTACGCTCAACGTTGTACGCCTGCCCATCAGCTTGCTTGCCAGATTCCACGGCAATGTGCCATAGGTTGTCTCTCATTTTAAGTTTATGAAGGAGGGAGGGGGTAACCCAGGGTGTGCTTTGCTTTTTGGTGTGATTTCTAGCAAAGGGGGCATAGAGGTCTCAGGCAGTGTTAAATGTGCGAGTGAAAAAATCCAATGCCTCTTCTATGGACGGTGCAAACCTGACTGGGGACCAATCCAGTTGTGAGAGGTACAGTTTAAGGTGATGCAGGCCACCTGGAAGTAGGCGACATCGCTGGGTGGTTTGTGGTGCAGGTTTGCTGTTGGCAGCGGACCAAGAGAATATGACCGGGGAGTGGTCACTAAGTGAGTTGGGAAGTACACTGATATCAAGCACCCTCTGGGGGTGGTTGGTAATGGTGATATCCAGGAGGGTGCTGGAGCCAGTAGAGGAGTTAAATCTAGTTGGGGTGGTGACAAGCTGAGACATGTTAAGGGTGGCAAAGACATCTCTGGTTTGGGAGGCCATGGCAGACAGCCAGTTGATATTCAGGTCACCAACAATTATCTGGGCCATTTTGGGCTGTAGGCAAGAGAGGCAGTCAGCAAGCGCCTGAATGGCAAGGTCTTGCTTTCTGGGGGGGAATATAGACAACGGTGAGAAAGAGTGGGCCCTTACCAGGGTTGGGAGAGATATTTGCATGAGGACTTGCACCCCTTTATCAAGCTTGGGTGGTGGAAGTGCATTTCCAAGGAGGGAGTCATGCATGTAGACAGCACAACCACCTCCACGCTTACCCACCCGATCTTCCCTGAAAATGGTGTAACCAGGGAGGGAGATGAAGGAGTCAGGGGTGGATTTGGATAACAAGGTTTCGACGAGTGTGACAATGTCTGGTTGGTGCTGAGTAACCCAGCATTAGAATGCAGCAGCCTTTTAAGGAGGCTGCAAATATTCATAGAAGCTATGCAGAGTCCTTGAGCCTGGGCAGGCTTGTTCATAAGGCTGGGCACTGGGCCAGGGTTTGGATGAATGTTACCTGATAGAAGCAACTGGAGGGTGATTAGGCACACCAAAGCGTGGTAGTGATTGTGTCATCTCCTCTTGCGACTGGACATGAGGCCGGGTGCTGGGGTGCAAAGGGTGGGTAGAAGTGCGAAGGTGGGAAAGACATTGAGGAGAAGAGACCAAGGTATGAGTGGGAAGTAGAGGTAGCAGGGGTGGAAGTGTGGGGGTTACCATGGGGGAGGTAGTCGCGCATCAGGGGGTCTGGTAGAGGTGTTGTAGATAAGAGGGGTACTATGGGTAGAGGATGATGGTCCTAAGTGAGGTGGGGCTGGTGTAGGAAGTAGGAGGAGGACCTTAGTCAGTGTCAGTGCACTTGATCCCAGATGTGAAGGATCCATATAGAATGTGAGGAGAGCAGTGTGTAGGATTCATAAAAGGATACAAGGGCAGCAGTGTATATGATCCATAAAGGATGTAAGGCAGCAGTGTGTAGGATCCATGTATGGATGTGAGGCAGCAGTGTGTAGGATCCATGTATGGATGTGAGGGTAGCAGTGTGAAGGATCCAAAAAAGGATGCAATACAGCAGTGTGTAGGATCCATAAAGGATACAGGGAGAGCAACATGTGGGATCCATAAAGGATATAAGTGTAACCCCCCTACAAATGGGGGTTCCCAAAAAGTCTTCATTGAGCTTGCCAAAATGCTCACTGCCAGGCTGATGTCCTGCATTTTAGCAGTTTAAATGTGATTACCAGAGCCTGTATAGCCTCTGTGTATTGTCTCTTTAAGAGCTGCCTGATTGCAGCTTAAGTAATCTGAGAGGGAGCTCTGTTGAAAGATGTAACTATTTACTGAAAATCATTTAGAGTGATAATGATAATGTAGTTTGTCTAACCTGCTTTCTTCGTAGCAAGGACTGTTTTGTTTGTCTCCACTATCTTGGTCCTGGACTGCAAATTGGACCAAACAGTACTGGTGGGACCTAAAGTGTAGCTGGACTACAGGAGCTGTCTGAATACAAAATCTGTAGGAACTGTAGTTTGAACTTTTTGCGCCTTTTTTGCAACTGAAGGGAGAACTCATGCTTTGACTGACAGCCAAATCAGCCAACCAAATATTTTGGATCTTGGGGAAGTCCCGGGCTGCTTGCAGTTTTCAGTTAGTTCTGAGCTGGGAAGTGAAATGAGAGGAGCTGAAGTGATTCTGAGCAGCAATCCTGAGTGGATTCACATGGGAGAACTCTGAAATGGCTATGTTTTTGGCCTGCATATCGGTGTTTTGCTCCTGAGAGGGAGAGAAGAGAATTATTTTGGACTAAATCCAAGTTTGTGTGTCTAAAGTAAGCTACTGAAGTGGGCCAGGCTCAACCTGAAGAAGACCGAAGATTTTGCTGAATGCGATCGGCCTGCCAGGAGTTCCAGCTACCCCTAAGCTCCCTGTGTGTGCAGAGACTTTGCGATTGTGACCGGGGAGCGCTTTGCCTGGTACAGTAGAATTCTCTTACATGTAAATGTGCTATGAGCTGCTAGTGGGTTGTGTTAGTCCCCCACTATGTGAACTGTGTTCTGCTTGCTGGAAGCTGTATCCAGCCCAAAACGGACTGCATCCTAATTTGTCTCCATGCAGTCTGGGCCTTGCCAGACTGGCCCAGCCAGACTACCCACTGCACAGAGAAGCCATCAACGAGAGATCTGCCTGGGGATCAGCCCCCTGCTCCACACTTGAACAGGAGCAACGCCTCTGCGACTCATGTGGGCCCTGCTTCTCCTGGCATTCCAGATCAACCACCTGCAGTCTCGATTTTCGTCCAGCCTGTGTCCAGTCTTGGGTATCGTGAGTAAATACCAGGGTAGGTCCCTGCAACAACAGCTTAATCTGAGTGTGTCATCTGATTGTCCTGTTGTTTCGTTTCCTTTTCGAACTGAGCCCTCTGGCTCCGGATTACAAATATTGTGTACTGTGCATGTTGTGTTTTCCATCACAGGGCCCCAACCAGCTGCAACCCCAGGCAACGGTCCTGGCTAGCCCATCTTTTCTCTACCTGGGTATCCAGAGGTGGACTTTGTGGGGGGGACTCAAAGCGCATGTATAACTGCTTGATCGATATAACCTTTAAGCTGATTAACCTGATTTTGCCCCTCCCTTGTTCAAGTCCTCTGAATAAATCAGATCTAACTTTTTCTGCATGTAATCTGACTGTGGTTCCAGTTTGTGCTCAAAGTACTGTACTGTTGCTATTTGCTGTGCATAACCTTGTTTTACAGGGGTCCCCAAGGTTGAGCCAGAGGAACCAGCCCTGATGGTAATTGCAAACAGTGTGGGTGCTTGTGTGGTGTACCAGGAGTATTGTGAAAGTGATTATTGTACAGTGTTCAGACCACTAGAGGGGAAAGAGGGGGGTTACAGTGTCCCAGAGGGCTGTGCTCAGGTTAGCTTGACCACTACCAACCCTGATCTCCAGGTGGAGGCACCCTTTTCAGAACTCAGGCCCCTTAACCTGCTACTAGCCAAGCAAGCAGGGGTAGTAGCCCTTGGGATAATGCCACCTAGGAATTACATAAGGAGAGCAGTTTGTAGGATCCATAAAAAAATATGAGGGCAGCGGTGTGTAGGATCCATAAAGGATATGAGGGCAGCAGTGTATAAGATCCATACAAGGATGTGAGGGCAGCAGAGTGTCAGATTCATAAAAGGATGTAAGTGGAGCAGTGTGTAAGATCCATATATGGTTGTGAGGAGAGCAGTGTGTAGGATCCAAAAAAGGATGCGAGTACAGCAGTGTGTAGGATCCAAAAAGAATGTAAGAGTAGCACTGTGTTGGATCCATAAAGGATACAGCGAAAGCAATACTTGGAATCCATGAAGGATAAAATGAGAGCAGTGTGTAGGATCTATAAGGGATGCAAGGAGAGCAGTGTGTAGGGTCCATAAAGGATGCAAGGAGAGAAATGTATAGGATCCATAAAGGATACAGGGAGAGCAACATTTGTGATACATGAAGGATTAAATGAGAGCAGTGTGTAGGATCCATAAGGGATGCAAGGAGAGCCGTGTGTGGGGGCCATAAATGATGCAAAGGGAGCAGTGTGTAGGATCCATACAGGATGTGAGGGGAGCAGTGTGTAGCATCCATAAAGGATGAGAGGAGAGCAGTGTGTAGGATCCATAAAGGACAGAGGACAGCAGTGTGTAGGATCCATAAAGGATGAGAGAGCTGCAGTGTGTACGATCCATAAAGGATGTGAGGGAAGCAGTGTGTAGGATCCATAAAGGATGTGAGGGCAGCATTGTGTATGATCCATAAAGGATGTGAGGGGAGCAGTGTGTAGGATCCATAAGGGATGCAAGGAGAGCAGTGTGTAGGATCCATAAGGGATGCAAGGAGAGCAGTGTGTAGGATCCATAAAGGATGTGAGGGGAGCAGTGTGTAGGATCCATAAAGGATGTGAGGGGAGCTGTGTGTAGGATCCATAAAGGATGTGAGGGGAGCAGTGTGTACAATCCATAAAGGATGTGAGGGGAGCAGTGTGTAGGATCCATAAAGGATGTGAGGGGAGCAGTGTGTAGGATCCATAAAGGATGTGAGAGCTGCAGTGTGTAGGATCCATAAAGGATGTGAGGGGAGCAGTGTGTAGGATCCATAAAGGATGTGAGGGGAGCAGTGTGTACGATCCATAAAGGATGTGAGGGGAGCAGTGTGTAGGATCCATAAAGGATGTGAGGGGAGCTGTGTGTAGGATCCATAAAGGATGTGAGGGGAGCAGTGTGTACACTCCATAAAGGATGTGAGGGGAGCAGTGTGTAGGATCCATAAAGGATGTGAGGGGAGCAGTGTGTAGGATCCATAAAGGATGTGAGAGCTGCAGTGTGTAGGATCCATAAAGGATATGAGGGGAGCAGTGTGTAGGATCCATAAAGGATGTGAGGGGAGCAGTGTGTACGATCCATAAAGGATGTGAGGGGAGCAGTGTGTAGGATCCATAAAGTTCAAGTTGAAGTTTATTGCAAGAAAGCTCCTTTGAGGAAGCTCATTCACAAGGAGGTCCTGGTACATATATACAGACAAGGACATTAATACATAGGATACAAAAAAACAGCATCACAGTAGCTTGAAAAATATACTGTAAAATACAATTTTAGGTTCATATGGTACAACCTGCTTGACTTAGGGCAAAACATGGTAGATGTAAACTACACTGTCTTGTGAGCATTAGTACTCAAGGGTTAGATTCAAACGGGGAGGGTAATAAAGGAAAAGAATGGAGTAGGGAAGTAAGACATGGCTCAGTAGGATCATAGCAGATACAGTACATAGGGAGGGCATAGAGAGACATGTAGAGAAAGTAAGAGTCTTAATAGCAGTTACAACTATCTCTAAATTTAGATGCAGTTAGCTTTTTATAAAAGCTAACGGAGACAGTACTACTGTAGATAGTTTCAGAGTGGCTTGAAGCTGATTCCAAATGGATGGAAGAACATATGATATCACCCATTTGCCAAAGGTAGTGCGAGTCCTAGGCATATCAAGGGTAATATAATCGGATTTCCTGAATGAGTACACATTGCGGGAGATTCGAATAAGAGATGTAATATAGCATGGGAGCTTGTTCAGAAGTATTTTCATTGTCCAGACACCAGCATGCATCAGGCATAAAGGATATGAGAGCAGCACTGTGTATGATCCATAAAGAATATGACAGCAACAGTGTGTAGGACCCATAAAGGATGTGAGGCAGCAGTGTGTAGGATTCATATATGGCTGTGAGGGCAGCACTGTGTAGGATCCATATATGGATGTGAGGAGAGCAGTGTGTAGGATCAAAAAAAGGATGCGAGTACAGCAATGTGTTGGAACCAAAAAGGGATGTGAGGACAGCAGTGTGTAGGATCCATAAAGGATGTGAGGGGAGCAGTGCGTAGGATCCATAAAGGATACAAGGAGAGCAACATTTTGGATCCATAAAGGATAAAATGATAGCGGTGTGTAGTATCCATAAGGGATGCAAGGAGAGCAGTGTGTAGGGTCCATAAAGGATGCAAGGAGAGCAGTGTGTAGGATCTATAAAGGATGAGAGGGGAGCAGTGCATATGATCCATAAAGGATACAAGGAGAGCAACATTTTGGATCCAAAAAGGATAAAATGAGAGCAGTGTGTAGGGTCCACAAAGGATACAAGGAGAGCAGTATGTAGGATCCATAAAGGATGTAAGGGAGCAATGTGTATGATCCATAAAGGATGAGAGGGGAGCAGTGTGTAGGATCCATAAAGGATGGAGGACAGCAGTGTGTAGGATCCATAAAGGATGGAGGACAGCAGTGTGTAGGATCCATAAAGGACGTGAAGGCAGCAGTGTGTAGGATCCATAAAGGATATGAGAGCAACAGCGTGTAGGATCCATAAAGGATGTGAGGGGAGCAGTGTGTAGGATCCATAAAGGATATGAGAGCAACAGTGTGTAGGATCCATAAAGGATCTGAGGTGAACAGTGTGTAGGATCCATGTAGGATGTGAGGGGAGCAGTGTGTAGGATCTATAAAGGATATGAGGGCAGCACTGTGTAGGATCCATAAAGGATACAGGGAGAGCAACATTTGGGATCCATGAAGGATAAAATGAGAGCAGTTTGTAGGATCCATAAGGGCTGCAAGGAGAGCAGTGTTTTGGGTCCATAAAGGATGTGAAGGGAGCAGTGTGTAATAACAATAATAAGCTTTATTTCACATAAGCGCCTTTTAAATATCAAGGTGCTTTACAAAAGATAAAAACCAGAGTAATAAAATCAGTAAATACAATACAAGATAATAACAAAAGTCTGACGAGGTTCATTCATTCAATACCATTAAAGGCCTGGTACCATAAGACAGTCTTTAACGCCTGTTTAAAACCTCCCACAGTTGTGCACTCCCACAGCCGTCGGGGTAGATAATTCCATAGGGTAGGGGCCGCGTACATAAATGCTCGGGCCCCGGAGGACTTCATAGTCACCCTCAGAATCTCAAGCAACCCCTTGTGGGCTGAATGGAGCTGTCGCTCGGGGCAATAGGGAACAAGAAGCTCTTTCAACTAGTCAGGGCCGAGTCCATGTGATACCTCAGCCCATACCATCTTACAATGTCTCCGAGGGGCAGCATATACACTGCAAACAATATGGGGGACAGCACTGAGCCCTGAGGAACCCCACATGACAGAAACATCCATAGGATCCATAAAGGATGTAAGTGCAGCAGTGTGTAGGATCCATAAAGGATATGATAGCAACAGCGTGTAGGATTCATAAAGGATGTGAGGTGAACAGTGTGTAGGATTCATATAAGATGTGAGGGCAGCAGTGTGTGCGATCCATAATGGATACAGGGACAGCAACATTCGGGATCCATGAAGGATAAAATGAGAGCAATTTTTAGGATCCATAAGGGATGCAAGGAGAGCAGTGTGTTGGGTCCATAAAAGATGCAAGGAGAGCAGTGTGTAGGACCCATAAAGGATGTGAGTGGAGCAGTGTGTAGGATCCAAAAAGGATGGGAGGGCTGCAGTGTGTAGGATCCATAAAGGATGGGAGGGCTGCAGTGTGTAGGATCCATAAAAGGATGCAGGGAGAGCAGTATGTAGGATCCATATATGGATGTGAGGGCAGCAGTGTGTAGGATCCATAAAGGATGGGAGGGCTGCAGTGTGTAGGATCCATAAAGGATGTGAGGGAAGCAGCATGTAGAATCCATAAAAGATGTGAGGACAGCAGTGTGTCGGATCCATAAAGGATGTGAGGGCAGCAGTGTGTAGGATCCATAAAGGATGTGAGGGCAGCAGTGTGTAGGATCCATAAAGGATATTAGGGCAGCAGTGTGAAGGATCCATAAAGGATGTAAGGGGAGCAGTGTGCATGATCCATTAAGGTTATGAGAGCAGCAGTGTGTAGGATCCATAAAGGATATGAGAGCAGCAGTGTGTAGGATCCATAAAGGATGTGAGGGGAGTAGAATAGCAAAGGCCCAAACTGAGGAAAAGATAGCCAACTCGGTTAAGAAGGGAGACAAAACCTTTTAGAGGTACATTAGGGAGTGAAGAAAGGGGAGGATGTGTGGGCAGAGGATGTCAGTGAAAAAGAAGGGGTACTAAATGAATACTTCTGCTCAGTATTCTCAAAAGAAGAGGAGGGGGAGGTACCTAATCCAATCAGTAGAATTACTCTGGATAGGGGGGTCGATACCAGTCCATTCACAGAAGAAAGGGTTCTGAAATAACTCCTAAAACCGAAGGTGGACAAAGCAATGGGCCTGATGGGATTCACCCCAGAATTCTAGAAAAACTAAGGCGAGAACTAGTGATGCCACTGACTACCCTGTTTAGCAAATCATGGGAGGATGGTGTGGTACCTAAGGACTGGAGGAGAGCAGATGTGATTCCCCTTCACAAAAGTGGGAGCAAAGCAGAAGCAGGAAACTACAGACCTGTTAGTTTGACCTCAGTGGTAGGTAAAATGATGGAATCACTTCTGAAAGAAAAAACTGTTGAGTACCTAGAGGCAAGTGAGGCACAGGACCCAAGGCAGCATGGATTCACAGCGGGAAGGTCATGTCAGATGAATCCAATAGATTTCTTTGACTGGGTGACCAAAGTAGTAGACCAGAGAGGGGCAGTGGACATGGTCTAACTAGACTTTAACACGGCATTTGACACAGTCCCACACAAAAGATTAATAAACAAATTAGCCAGCCTGGGAGTGGGTCCCAGGGTGGTAGCCTGGGTAAAATATTGGCTGGACAACAGTACACAGGGGGTAATAGTAAACAGAGTCCACTCCGAAGAAGGGAGGGTTACTAGCGGGGTACCGCAGGGTTCAGTATTGGGTAGGGTCCTTTTTAATGTCTTCATCAGTGACATTGCAGAGGGACTGGAAGGAAAAGTATGACCTTTGCAGATGACACAAAGATCTGTAACAGGGCTCATACACACGGGCGTGGAAAGGATGAGAAGGGACTTGGCAAGACTGGAGGAATGGTCAAAAGTATGGCAGCTTATTCATTCATTCATTCTTTATTTATATAAGGCGCCTTTCTAAAACCAAGGCGCCTGTACAGAATACATAAAACAATAAATAATTAAAACAACATTAAAACAATCATGAATCATTAAAAGCTTTGCTAAAAGATATGTTTTCAAAGCTCCTTTAAAGCTTTGGACAGTCGGGCAATTCCATGCAAAGAAGTGCAAAGTAATGCACCCGTGAAACAAAAAACAGGGGAAGAGTACACAATGGGGGTGGGGGGAGGTACTAACAACTTCAAAAATGGAAAGGGATCCGGAGGTAGCCATATCAGATGACCTAAAGGTTAGCAAGCAATGTGAGAAGGCAGTAGGGAGGGCTGGGGGTATACAGGGATGTATATGGAGAGGCATCTCCAGCAGAAAACAGGAAGTTGTTATCCCTCTGTACAGACAGTTGGTGAGACCCCATCTGGAGTACTGTGTGCAGTTCTGGAGACCCAATCTCCGCAAGGACATAGACAGGATTGAGTCAGTCCAGAGGAGGGCAACTAAAATGGAGCAAGGTCTGCACCAGAAGCCAAACGAAGAGAGACTAAAGGAGCTTAATATGTATACCCTCGAGGAAAGGAGGGAAATGGAGGACATGGTAGAAATTTTCAAGTACCTCAAGGGAATCAGCAAAGTCCAGGAGGGAAGTTTCTTTTAGAAAAAGAGATGTACAAGAACAAGGGGGCACAAATTGAAGATAGAGGCGGGACGGCTCAGGGGCAATGTGAGGAAGTATTTTTTCATGCAGAGGGTGGTGGACGCATGGAACACCCTTTCTTTTTTCTTTTAAATAGTAATTTTCATTTTATTTTTATATAAAACAATATATCCATTTTCAATTTCATTCGTTTTGCAATACATAGGTTCGTTGGCTACATTCACACAGCAGAATATTACTTCAAAGTTTCGCACCCAAGTCCTATTATTAGGACCTAAGGAGCACATAGCATTAGATCTACAAGTCTTATAATTCCAAGTTAATACTCAGGATATTTTGTTAGAGAACCTGACCAGTTTTATTTATATAGTCTCCTAATGGGTTTATCAATGTTAACTTAATTTGATCCCAAGACGTCTCCTATAAAACAATCCGGATGCATAATGATAATAGTTTTTGAATTATGTATATCACAGAAATGATTTGTAGTTTAGTATCTCTCATCATGGAACAAATTCCGGATAGTGTTCTAATAGATAAGATATCCACCTCCCCCATCTGTTATTAAAATTCTTTTTTATATTGTTCAATTGGGATGAAGTACGTTTCAAACTGTAGACTTCATAAGTGAGGTTTCTCCAGGATTCCTTTACTGGGATTATGTTCATGAGCCAAAGTCTAGTTATAACTTTTTTTGCTATTAAAATTAGTAATGCCACCATTCTATATTGCATCTAATTTATTTGTTTGATCTCGGGGTTGCTGTGAGAACAAAGGCTGGGGTAAACCAATCAGAAACATCAAACATACCGTTAAGCTCCTCCAAAACCTTTCTCCAATACACATGGAGAAGTGGGCATGACCAAAATATATGTTCATTTCCTGCTCTGTGGTAACCGCATCCCTTCCAGCAACAACTTAAATTTGTTTCCCCAAACTTAGCTAAGATATCTGGTGTTCTAGAAAAACGAACCCTGGTTTTACAGGCAAATTCCCTTCAATAAGTGGTCGATGAGACCTTAGAATAGTAAAAGGTTGATGTTAGCCAAATATCTGCCTCCAGTTCCGTATTTAATACTTTAGCCCACCTTATTTGAACCAGATAGAAATCTGAGTTTCTCCTTGTAAGAAGTGCCCGATAGAGATGGCTACAATATGTTCCTGAGTTCCCCCTTTTAGATTGTGGATAATCAACTTCATTAGTTCTGATGGGGATTCTGCAATTTTAGCAAGTCAATCCTCAAGGGGAAGAAATTTATTTTTAAAGACCAAGTAAGTTTGGAATTCACTTGAAGGTAATTTGTATATGGATTGTAAGTAGGAGAAGGAGTATATTCCCAGGGGACCTACCAACTGAAAAGTAAAGTTAATAGAGTATTGTTCCCATCTTTGAAGTGATTGAGTCAGGGTGGATGTGTAGGTATCTGAAGTATATGCCAGCGCAGAAAGAAAATAGTTCTCAAATGAAGATAGGTTAAACTTAATTACATGAAACTAGTTTTTAAGGAATCCCTCCGAAGTTTTCAAAAATCGTGTCAGGGGAAGGCATTGTGACGTATCTCCGAGGAGATATGAAAGGGAGGGTTCTAGTCCGTTTAGGATTATTTCTATGTCTTTCCAATATGTGGAATATGAGGTGTTCATGATCAGAAGGGCTGTGCGGGTTTGTGTTGCCCTAGCATAATCCCTCAGATTTGGTAAGTTGAGTCCACTCTGTGTCCTGGGACGTTGTAATAAAGTATATTTCACTCGAGGTGTAGCCCCTTCCCAAATGAACCTTGAAATCAGTTTATCCCATGACCGGAAGTAGAAGTCCTAAGGGAAACCAGGTAAAGCTTGTAACAAAAAAGTATGCAGGGTAGAACATTCTGTTGTATGGCTTCAACTCCATTGACCACTCCCAAAAATAGCTGTGTCCATTTAGAAAGATCTGTAGCAATTTGTTGAGTAATTGGTTCTAAATTTTCCAGTTCCCCATGTATCCATTTGGAGGGGATTTTTATTCCTAGGTACCTCATCTCCACCCTATGCCACCGGAATGGGAACTTGATTTTCAACTGTCTTGAGGGAGTAAATGCAAAATTGAGAACCTCTATTTTGGAACAGTTTATTTTGTATACCGAAAGTTCCCTGAAAATATTAAAATGCTCTCAGACCACCTGGATGGAGGTTTCCGGCGAAGAAAGGGTCAAAAGGATGTCACCCACAAATAAAGTAAGTTTATACGGTCTACCACCCAGGGGGATTACCTCTATACTAGTTTGTTTCCTAATGTTGGCAGCTAGTGGTTCTAAATATAGAGCAAATAGCAATGGGGATAGGGGACAACCTTGTCTAGTGCCTCTAGATATAAGGAATGGGGGGGAAGTGATCCATCTAATTTAAGATACGCTATTGGGGAGTGGTACATTGCTTGAATTTGGGAGATAAATTTATCTGGAAAAGCGAAATGCTTTCATGTAGCCCATAAAAAGGGCCACAACACCCTATCTAAAGCCTTCTTGGTGTCAAGTCCAAGAAGTACTTAGGGGATTTTCTTTGAGTAGCATATTCCGAGAGTAATAAGACCCGACGGATTGCCTCCTGTGCTTGGTGTTTCATTAGAAATCCGACTTGGTCTTTGTCTATAAGTTGGGGTAAAAGTGTGTCAATTCTATGGGCCAGGATTGACATGAAGACCTTATAGTCACAATTTAGTTTTGAAACTGGGCGGCATGAGGCCACTAATGTAGGGTCCTTTCCTGGTTTAGGAATAGCTGTAATTTCAGCATACCACCAGGAGGGAGGGGGAAGACCCCCATCTTGAATTTCTAGAAAGGCTGATAACATCGTGGGTAAGAGTAATTTCTGGAATGTCTTATAAAATTCATTTGGGCATCCATCAGGGCCTGGTTCTTTTAGGGTTTTAGTCTGTTTAAGAGTTACTTTAATTTCTTCCTCTGTCATGGGACATAATAATCTCTCTGCTTGTTGTAATGAGAGGTGGGGTGGGGGGGTATTTCGTAGGTAGTTAATAAGTTATTGGGGGGGGTAGGATGAACATCTTCAGTATATACTGTAAGACTTTATAAAAATCAGCTATGGTTTTCCTAATGGCTGTATGATGAGAGAGAAGCAGACCAGTTTTAGGATTTCTAAGTTTAGTAACCATAGCCTGCTGCTTAAAACTCTTAAGGCATCTGGCCAAATTCCTGGCTCCTCTAGGTCCCCCTCAGTTGATTTCAACTTTAAATATAATAGTAGTTGTTCTATTTTTTGATCTGAAGTTTCAGTTTAGTAGCCAGCAACTCAGGTTTAACTGAGGGGTCTCCTTGGAATAATTTTTTTTCTACGTCAGAGAGAGTCCCTTGTAATTTTTTTTCCAGGGTTTCTCTGATTCTTTTTTATGTTGATTGCGTGCACGCATGTTGCATCAGCTTTCTCCAGAAGCAGGATGTGGAGGTGTGGCACTGTTGTGCCCAATACCCCCACAGCCTGCAAAAATAAACGCTTTACCAATGGCGCGCCTGCTGCTGACACTAGTTCAGCCAGCGTGCCACAACTTTCTAAAAATCAGCCCGCTGCAATCGAGGCTGCCTAGTCATCAGCGTCAGCCATCCGCTGCAATGAGGGCATCCGTCATTGCAGGTAGGGATGAGATCTCGATATTGTTTATGAACATGGTCGGCGGCTTGCCGCCATATTCACAAACAATATCTACCCCCGCATGTTTATTTGTCGATGGGGAAGCCCACTCCCCGTCGGCATAATGTAACCCCCTCCGTTTAATTGTGTACTGGCGGGGGTGCCCAATCCCCCGTCGGCTACAGCTGTCCCCCCAAAGCCAGACTCTGATGGCACAGTGGGAGCCCACCCCAGTGTGCCACATGCCCCTGTAACATTGAAAATGGTCCCATAACGTTTCTTGTTTTTATTGTACCTGAAAGAAAAGGAAGCGTTCCCTCGTAGTCTCCTGCCCCCTCCCACAACCCGCACTCCACCCACTGCGCACCTCAGACTTCCACACCCCCTCACCATTTACATCTGAACTCGGCGCTGATGATCGCCGGTGGACCGGAACATGTCTGCACTCTTCAAACCCAACCGCGAACTGAGGAAATGCAGGTAAGCTGTATAATGTAATGAATAGGGTTTTTTCAACTTTAGTGCATATCTCGGGCATTTTTGTGAATTTTTTCACCAAATTTTCAACATGGGGTTTTTGGGACCCCTCCTCATGAATTCTTGAACTGTCATGGCGTTAATCAGCCTCAAGAGGTGGTTTCATGGTCACTGCGCGAAATCACCCTTCGGGGCTGATTAACGAAATGACAGTGCCAGTGTTCATGAGGTGGGCTCTCAAAAAGTCTATGTTGCAAATTTGGTGGGAAAAATCCAAAAAAACGACTGTTTTAAGGGCGTGCGTTGTGCAGTTGCTACGCACGCTTGTAACGTCGAGAATTTGCAATGTTTTCACGCCAGATTTTCAACATTGGCATTCTCTCACACCTCCTTGTGAGCTGTACAGCTGTCATTGTTCACGTCCTGGCCGAAATGTGTTTTCGCACTTCTGGCGCAGAATGGCGTGGTTGCTGTGGAAATCAGTGTTCAGGACAGATTAAGAAAATTACAGTGACATTGTTCATGAGTAGAGGTCCTAAAATGCTATGTTGAAAATTTGGTAATGATACTCCATAAAATGACTGTGTTACAAGCGTGCATTGCGCAGTTGGCACACACGCTCGTAACTTCTCGAATTTATAATATTTTCACTCCAGATTTTCAAAATTGCCATTTTCACAGACCTACTTATGAACAGTACAGCTGCAATTTTTCCCATCCTGGCTGAAATGTGTTTTCGCACTTCTGGTGCAGAATAGAGCGGTCGCTGTGGGAAATCACTGTTCGGGACAGATTAAGAAAATGACAATGATACTGTTCATGAGCAGAGGTCCTAAAATGCCTGTGTTGAAAATTTGGTGATGATAGCCCATCAATTGACAGTGTTACAAGTGTGTGTTGAGCACTTTCCACGCACTCTTGTAACTTCGCAGATTTGTAATATTGTCACACCAGATTTTCAACAGTGGCATTTTTTCACGCCTCCTCATAAGCATTACAGCTGTCAGTTTTCACATCCTGACCGAAATGTGTTTTCACAGTTCCGGCACAGAATAACGTGGTCACTGTGGAAAACCAGTGTTCAGGACAGATTAAGAAAATGACAGTGGCACTGTTCATAAGCAGAGGTCTTAAAATCCCCATGTTGAAAATTTGGTGACGAAACTCCATAACACGACTGTGTTACAAGAGTGTGTTGAACTGTTTCCACGCACCCTTGTAACTTCGCAAATTTGTAATATTGTCACGCTACATTTTCAACAGTGGCATTTTTTCACAACTCCTTATGAACACTACAGCTGTCATTTTTCACATCCTGGCTAAAATATGTTTTTGCACTCCTGCTGGAGAATAGCTCAGTCACTCTGGGAAATCAGTGTTTGGGACAGATTAAAATCGACGAGTGAGAGGGGCGAGTGACTGAGCTCAACTGAGCTCTGTTGGGACTGCTGCGGATTTATTTGTGGGCAGACAAAGGCCCCAACACAAGAGCCGAGTACAAAAGGGCAGCCTGCAGCACTGGGAGAAACACAACAAGAGAGTGACTGAGGGAGGGGGAGTGAGCGAACTCACCGAAGTGCTGTCAGGACTGCTGCGGATTTCTTTGTGGGCAGAAAAAGGCGTCAATGCAGGCAGAGGCCCAGTACAAAAGGCCAGCCTGCAGTGGTGGGAGAAACGGTCTGAGCGAGTGAGACAGGGGGACTTAGTGAGCTCAACGGAGCTCTATCAGGACTGCTGCAGATTTCTTTGTGGGCAGAAAAAGGCGTCAGTGCAGGCAGAAGCCCCTTACAAAAGGGCAGCTTGCAGCGCTAGGACAAACAGAATGAGCGCATGAGAGAGAGGGAGACTGAGCAACCTCAATGGAGCTCTGTTGGGACAGCTGCAGATTTCTTTGTGGACAGACAAAAGTGCCAATGCAGCCAGGAGCACCATACAAAAGCGCAGTCTGCAGCGCCAAGAGAAACAGAACGAGCGAGTGACAGAGCGGTAGTGAGCGAGCTCAACGGACCTCTATTGTGACTGCTGCGGATTTCTTTCTGGGCAGAAAATGCAGCAACACAGACAGGAGCCCAGTACAAAAGGCCAGCTTGCAGCGCCAGCAGTAACGGAATGTGTGAGTGACAGGGGGAGTGAGCGAGCTCAATGAAGCTGTGTCGGGACTCCTTCAGATTTCTTTCTGGCCAGAAAAAGCCGCCAATGCAGGAAGGAGCCCAGTACAAAAGGGCAGACTGCAGCGCCAGCAGACACAGAGCGAGTGAGTGAGAGAGGGAGGAGTCAGTGAGCTCAACGGAGCTCTGTTGGGACTGCTGCAGATTTGTTTGTGGGCAGAAAAATGCAGTTATGCATGCAGGGGCACAGTACTAAAGGGCACCCTGCAGTGGCAGGAAAACCAGAATGAGCGAGTGAGCGAGCTCAGCGGAGCTGTATTGTAACTGCTGCAAGTTTCTTTGTGGGCATAAGAAGGCAGCAACGCAGACAGGAGCCCAGTAGACAAGGGCAGCCTGTAGCGCCAGCAGAAACAGAATGAGTGAGTGAGAGAAGGGGAGTGAGCGAGCTCAATGGAGCTTTGTCGGGACTGCTGCAGATTTCTTTGTGGGCAGAAAAAGGCGTCAACAGAGGCAGCAGCCTAGTACAAAAGGGCAGCCTGCAGCGCCAGGAGAACCAGAATGAGTGAGTGAGACAGGGGGAGTGAGCGGCCTCAACGGAGCTCTGTAGGGACAACTGTGGATTTCTTTGTGGGCAGAAAAAGCCACCAACACAGGCAGGAGCCCAGTACAAAAGGGCAGCCTGCAACGGCAGGAGAAACAGAATGAGCGAGTGAGAGAGGGGGAGTGAGCCACATCAATGGAGCTCTGTCGGGACAGCTTCCTGGACAGAACAAGATGCCAATGCAGGCAGCAGCCCTGTACAAAAGAGCAGCCTGCAGCACCGGGACAAACAGACTGAGCCAGTGACAGAGGTCCACTGAGTGAGCTCAGCAGACCAACGCAGTCAACATTTGGCATTGACAAATGCTTGTTTTTTAGTGGAGTATCTGATAATTTCCCCTCGTAATACTGTTTTAAGGGTATCCCACTTAATGGTTGAAGAAATCTCAGAAGAGTTATTATCCAATTGAATAACTGGTATGTGCTCTTTTACCATTTGTATGAATTCTGGGTCGTGTAGGTGAATTAAGCTTAGCCTCCAAAAGGCTTGTCTTTTGGGTTTAGGAACATCTATTTTAAAAAAAAGCGGGGCATGGTCAGATAGTATAGATGTCCCTAAATACAGTATATATCTCTGATAGACTCAAGATGCTCAACAGAAGTCAAAAAATAATCCAGTCGAGCAGAAGTATTAGTTTTGGGGGAATAGTGTGAATATGCCCTAATGGAAGGAAAAAAATGTCTCCATAAATCCATGAAGCCTAATGTGGGGAACATTTGTAGTAAATATATTTGAAGGGCGGAAGCTCGAAATTTGGAGGGACTGGAGGAGTCCAAGGCAATGTTCAGGGTTACATTTAAGTCTCCCCCTATTATGCACATACCTTGTGCTTGTGACAGAAACTCCTTGAGAAACTTCCGAGCTACTTGGGGTTTGCTTCCAGGAGGGAGGTAGATAGAGGCCAGTGTGATCAGTTCTGAGTAAAGTTGACCTACAACAACTGTATGTAACCCCCCTGCAAATGGGGGTTCTCAAAAGACTTCCAGGAGCTTGCTTGAATGCTCCAAGCCTGAATGGTGTTTGGCATTTAAGCCATTTATCAGTGAGTGTTTTTAGAGCCTCTGGTACTGTCTCTTTAAGAGCTGTCTGCTTGCAGACATAATAAGTTTGTATGGGGGACTGTGTGCTTCTCTGAGTACCACTCGAGCTGCCGCAATTCACTTCATTTTGCAGTCACTAGGAGTGCAAGGGAACCTATCTGAAAGATGTAACTGTTTGCCAGAAATTATTTAGAGTAATAATGAAATTACAGTTTGTCTAACCTGCTTTCTTTGCAGTCAGAACTGTGTCTGCTAGTTCCCATTCTAGTTTTGAACTGCTGAACTGGACCAATCAGTGTGGGGTAAGCTAGCTCTAAAATGGTGCCTTGGACGAATCAGAACTTGGACTCATAATCTGAGCCAGCCACAAGAGGATTGTATGGGCAGTGACTCTGGGAGATGTAGTTTAGACTTCAGTGCCTTTTGGACCAACAGCAGCAGTCTATTGTGAGTGACAGCCAATCCAGTCAAGAACTGGGAGGAACTCAAAGGAAGTGCCCGGTTTGTCAGTTGGAGTGTCAGTTGAGCTTTGGCAGTGAAGAAGGAAGGAGCCCTGTGCTTTTTCAGTGTGCAGTTTTAGTCAAAAACGTGTAAGGCCCAGAGTTCGGTCTGCAGCTTGTTAGGACTGAATCCGTCCTGTGAAAAGAATCAAAGGATCTCTGAAGAGTAGAAACAGGCTCACCCTGTAGAAGACTGGAAGAATTGCTGAAAATTGCACTCGGTCTGTCAGGAACTGAATCTGCTGTGTGTTCTCGGGTATTGTGCAGTAATTGCGATCGGGATACAGATGCAGCCTGCCTGGTATAGTGCTTTCTTTTATATGGATGTGTGAAGAGGTTTGTGTACCTCAAGTGAGCCCTGCTGACATTGAAGGACCCTATCTTATTTGGAGGTCGTGAGTACTAATTCAGGGTCGCTTCCCTGTTGAATTGCCACATTAAATCCAAATGGAATTACTGTACTGCTGACTGTTTAATTCTCCTTTCTCTGTGAAAGGGCCCCTACCAGCTGCCACAGTTTGGACTAGCCACTAGGGCTTGGGTACCCAGGGACAGTAACTGATAGGGATAGGCCTGTGCACAGAGCCATAGGTAGATTATTAGAGTGATAAGCTAATTAACCTGATTTCCCCTTGTCCTTGTTATATCCCCCTAAATAAATCAGAGCTGCTTGTTTCAGCAAAGTTATACTGCCTGAGGTATTTGTCTATGTTAAAGTACTGTACTGTGATTGTTGCACTGTATCTCATTTCACAGGAGGTCCCAGTGCCGGAACCAGACCTGGGGGTAAGTGTATACTGTGAAGGTAATTCTGATATATTGTGTGGGCCACTAGTGGGAAGAAAGGGGGGTTGCAGTGTCCCAGAGGGCTGTGACCAAGTTAGTGTAACTATTGCAAACCCTGACCTCTGGGTGGAGGCACCCGCCATTGGATCCAGGCCCCTCAACCTGTTAGTGGCAAATCAGGCAGGGGTAGTAGCCCCTGGGATAGCGCCATCTAGGGGTTACATGTATAATTCCCATCTTTGTCCACTACTTGTTTCTGCATGCGAAAGTGTACCCCATGTGGTATCAGGACTGCTGTGCCTCTCCTTCTTCCAGAGGTATGCGAGGATGCCACCAGTGTGTGAAATCCCCAGGCCTTCAGTTTAGTATGCTCAATTTGGGAGAGATGAGTCTCCTGGAGGAGGATAATATCAGGAGTGTGCTGTTTAAAAAAGTGCAGCAGGTGTTTTTGCTTTATGGGGTTATGAATGCCATTAACACTGAATGACATGATTAATGATGTGCTAGCCATAAGCAATATGTGATTATAACCTTCTCCCTTTTTGAGAACCTCTGTCTCTCTCCTCTTTCATCCCATAATGAAGTGACTTCCCACCCGAGTTCTTAGTGTTTTGCAGTATTGTATAAGTGGTCCCCTGACAGATTTTCTTAATTAATCCTAATTCTAGTAATACTATTTTATGCAGTCCTTTTATGAAACCAATTACCTTATCTCTAAGTGACTTAGACAGTATTGCATATAACCAAATGTCTACCATTAACCAGCATGCCAACAGGGCATGAAAGAATTTGTAAAAACTTAACAACCAAGTAATCCCCTACTACGGTACCTCTAAAGATTAAAAAAGGAAAAAATTGAAACCAGTAACAAGTATTTGTATAAAATACTGAATAACAACAAGGTTATAAAAAAATTGAGTGCTTCCAGGGTAGGGGAAACCCTATTTTGTTTCCCTATAGATACTGGGGGAGCAAAGATGAAATTAAGCTTCAACCCAGATTGGGGGCTAGCTTCGGGACAAACCTTGTCCCGGGCCCTCCATGGGCTTATAAGGCCCCCAAAAAATAAAAAAGTGAAAAAATAAGGCAGGGTCAGCAGGGAATTAACAGCCCCAAAAAGCTTGTGAAGACGGGTACCTGGAGAATACGTCATTCCGAGTTGTACCCCCTCCTGTAATAGAAAATAAGAAGCATGTAAATATGTAAAGCACAGCGAGCCTAATCGAGTTAACAGTAACCTATTATAAATGATTGAACTGTTTTTCAGGTTTAATATCAAGTGTTCAGTCTGAATGTGCATCCAATTTCAGGAGAAAAAAACAGATATTAAAGTCATACCCCTTGGTAGTATTGAGGAGGAGAGAAAAGAAAAACCTCCGGTTGTTTTCAGTCAAATTAAAGTGCCCACGAGGCTGAAAGGGAAAAAAAAAAAGAAACAACCATCCCGATATGAGGGAACATAGCAACTCATCTCTAGAAAAAAACAAAACTGTACCCAAATGCTATAATTACTTTGCTTGACTTTATACAAATAAGCTCTTATAAAATAAAGCCCTTAGTCTTTAATAATATTGAGCTCTTATATATGTCCCAGCCGGGATGTGCGGTGAATAGGGTTTTGGGAAAGGGAAGGGAATGTCAGGAGGAGATAGAGCCTCAGGTCTCTGCCTCTCAATATGTAACCGCGAGTCTCCCTGGTATAGAGGGTCAAACAACACGGCTTAGAGTTTAAGGCAATTTCGAGGCCCAGGCCAGGAAGATAATAGCACTTCCTACCTCATCGCCTCCTGCCCCCACCTCAGAGTCTCACCCCATTACCTCATGTCGCCAGGAGCACTGAAAAGGTACAGTCTTCTTATTTCAAGTATTTTTAGAAGTGGAAGCATTTGTACTGAATTTTGCCAGGCGTTGCTTAGGGTCAAATGAGATAAAGTTACTTCCTCCTCTCTCCGAGGTGCGCTCAGAGGTAGAAGCACTTTGCCAATGTGGTGGTTGTGAAACCTGCGACGTATTAGGTTGTACTTTCCCTGGGAAGCAGATGCCCTTCACAGTCAGAGCCTCCTGAGCCTCCAGAGCTGTAGAAAATTCTAACTTCCCCTCCGGCATGAAAACCACCAACTTTGCTTGATACGGCGTGTTGAACTTGATACCCTGGGACTTCAGGGTAGGGAGCAACGGGAGGGAAACCCTGCAGAGCTTCATGGCTTGGGGCGTGTAGTCATGGTCTATATAAAATCTGGTTTGCCCACAAAATATTTTTTGTTTACGCTATGCGGTCAGTAAAACCTGTTCCTTAACCGCATAGTTGTTAAAACGAGCTATTATTGAATGTGGAGGAGCCGTAGAAGATGTTGATTTGGGCACTAAGGCCCTGTGCACTCTTTCTAAGTCCAGGGGCAGATCTTCAGGGAGATTGAGAGCTTTTTTTTATTAAGTCGGAAACAAATTCTTCTATTTTGGAGCCTTCAGTCCCTTCAGGGATACAGTAAATTTGAATATTTTTGCACCGCGCCCGATTCTCTGCGTCTTCCTGGCGGGCAACCAACATTTCTTTTTGGTCCTGTAGTTCTTGAACAAGATTCCCTAAATCATCGACTCGGTTCTCCGTGGCAGTAATTTGACGTTCAGAATTGTCTGCTCGTTGTTCTAATAAGGTAACATCTTTACAAAATTCTGCATAGAGTTGCTTAATATCTGCCCTAAATGCAGACAGCTCATGATAAATCGTATCCAACTTAACTTTCTTAGTTTTATTCTTTGGAGTACAGTAAGCCAAGGAGGTAGTTTTAGCTGGTGAAGAGGCAGGCTGTGGAAGTGCGGTATCCGACTCGGAGGCCTCCGATTCTGATCTTGCGTCATCTTCCCTGCCATTATCTATTTTCCTGATCTTCACAGGCTCGGATCCCTTGTTTCCCCTCTTATTCATTATTTTTGCTTGTTTTTTTACTGCAAATCTAAGATGATAGAGGGGAAATTGTTAAAGAGGAGTACAGAGCGAGCTTCCCAGGCAGCCATCAACTTTGGAGGTGGAACCGGAAGTCCGGAACGCCCTTTCTGAGGAGGTTGTGGGGTTAAAAACAGTGGGGGAATTCAAGAATGCATGGGACAGACATAAAGCAATTCTGGTGGGGGGTAGGAAGAAGTAGGCTGTTGGTTAACTAGGATCTGCAATAGGCAGGGAAATGGGCAGACTAGGTGGGCTAAGCGGTCCTTATCCACCATCAAAGTCTATGTTTCAGTGTGTAGACTCCATAAAGGATATGAGGGCAGCAGTATGTAGGATTCATAAAGGATATGAGGGTAGCAGGATGTAGGATTCATAAAGGATGTGAGGGGAGCAGTGTGTAGGATCAATTAAAAGGATGCTAGAAGAGAAGAGAAGAAATATGCAGACTTATTGGTTTTTCTGCATATCCCCAAACCATGCACACACTCTAAAGCCTCATGCCTAGTACAAAGCATAATAGGTATGCAAATCATTGCACAAGACAGGCTGATAAGGCTTCCCCAGAACAGGCTGGTATAATTAGTAACATCTGTTTGTACAACTGCTGTCCCCTGGGACCCTCGTGAAAATGACATACTACTGGTCATGTGGTTATTGTGGTAAAAAAACTATATAGAGAGGGGTCAGTCACCAGAAAAATAATTAATAAATGGTACCAGCAGAACTCAAGTTACGCAACGTTCTACAAACATCTGAATCTTAAACCATTTTATTCTTTTTTATTTATTTATTTAAACTTTAGTAACTAGGTAGAGTCCACTAAGACAAAACCTATTTATAGGAGGAACCTGGAAATGCACGCGAACACTAAGCAAGTGTACATTTACTATTAAGGCTGTATCATAAAACTGGACATTTGTCACATACAATTCACGTAACAGCTGAGGCTTCTTCAGGATCTAAAGTCATCATTATGTTGCTTGCATGCATGTGCAAGAAACATAGTGCTATCATCCGAGTTTTCGGAGGTGTGTCAGCCCGTCTTCCAATGCAGTCAGTGTGTTTGCAGGCACGGCCCCAGTTCCCCAATCACTGCTGCAGCTGTCTATGACAAGCTGAAAATGCAGTGGCATACAGTTGAAAGGGAGAGCTCCGCTTAAATGAGCAGAGCTCCCCCCCACACACACACGCACACACACACACGCACGCGCATGCATGCACACTGCATGCTCCTGCGCCTTCCCCCTCCCCCCCACACTGTACGGCCCATGCCCCCCCCCAAAAGCATCCAGGTGCCACGCTGAGAGCCCACCCCAGTGTGGCAAAATGATGTTATAGCCAACTGGGGTGCCCAATCCTCCGTCGGCTCCACTGTCCCCCCATGCTGTTGCCGATGGGGGTGCCTAATCCCCGGCTCCACTGTCTCCCCCAACACAGGTGCCACGCTGGGAGCCCACCCCAGCGTGGCAAAATGTGTTATAGCCAATGGGGTGCCCAATCCCCGCCGGCTCCAGCCCCCTGAACAGTTTCAGCTGCCACGCTGGGAGCCCACCCTACGTGGCAAATGTCCTCATCTGCCTCTAAATAAAAAACACCTGTAAATAGAAAAACTGCCCCGGCGATTCTCCCTGCCCCACTCACAACCCGCACCCACCACTGCGCACCTGCCTCCACCCCTCTCACCCCATGCCCTCCGGAGCTCCAGCACGTATCTTCGGCGGACCGGGAACACGCCTGCACTCTTCAGCCGACCGCGAATCTAGGAAATGCCGTAAGCTGTATAATGGAATAGATAGGGTTTTTTCAACTTTATTGCATAGCTCAGGCATTTTTGAATTTTGCACCAACTTTTCAACATGGGTTTTGGGACCCCTTCTCATGAATGCTGTCACTGTCATGGTGTTACTTGGTCTGGCAGTGATTTCACAGCCATCATGAAAAATCACCCTTTCTGAACGAATAATGAAATGACACTGCCAGTGTTCATAAGGTGGGCTCTTAAAAAGCCTATTTTGAAAATTTGGTGAAAAATTCAAAAATGACTCATTTTGGCGCGTGCGTTGCGCAGTTCCTACGCACGCTCATAAGTTCGTGAATTTTCAATATGTTCACTCCAGATTTTCAACATTGCCATTTTACCACACCTCCTTATGAGCAGTACAGCTGTCATTTTTCACATCCTGCCCAAAACGTGTTTCCGCCCATGTAGCGCACAATGGCGCAGTCGGTTTGCGAAATCAATGTATGGGACACATTAAGAAAATCACAGTATGGGACACATTAAGAAAATCACAGTGACACTGTTCATTAGCAGAGGTCTTAAAATGGCTATGTTGAAAATTTGGTGAAAAAATTCCTAAAAATGACTGTTTTACGAGCGTGCGTTGTGCAGTTCCTACGCACGCACGTAAGTTTGCGAATTTTCAATATTTTCACTCCAGATTTTCAACATTGCCACAAGCTACCTTGGACATCGACTGTTTCACAAACTACAGACCTATCTCAAACCTTCCCTTTATTGGGAAAGTGATTGAGAAAGTAGTGGCGTCCCAACTGGAGAACCATTTAACCATCCATGGCATCTACGAACCCTTCCAATCGGGTTTTCGTAAAAGACACAGCACTGAGACTGCGCTGGTTCGGGTGCTTAATGATCTCTTGAGGGCGAGAGACCAGAAGAGATGTTCTATCCTAGTTCTTCTTGATCTCTCGTCAGCTTTTGACACCGTGGATCATGTGGTGTTGCTAGCAGGCCTGAGGCAGATTTGTGGAATATCGGGAACTGTCCTCCGATGGTTCACCTCATTCCTCACTGGGAGATCACAAAAGGTTGTGTCGGCGCTTTTTCCCTCCGGCCCTATACCTTTGTTATGTGGGGTGCCTCAGGGTTCTGTGTTGTCTCCCATGTTATTTGCGGTGTATATGCTGCCCCTCGAAGACATTATAAGACGGTATGAGCTGAGGTTTCATTGCTATGCAGATGATACCCAGCTATACCTGTCTTTTGCTCCTGACCAGGATAGAGCTACCTCAGTGTTTAACAGCTGTCTGAGAGAAATCCAGGGTTGGATGGATTCTAGCTGGCAGAAGTTGAACGCAGAAAAGACGGAGGTTTTGGTGGTGGACCCGGGCTGTCGGATAGAGGGGTCGCCTGTTGTTGCACCGTTAGGAATTTTTCTTGGGGGTGTGTCACTTCTGACCTCTGAACAGGTGCGTAACCTAGGGGTTATCTTGGATGACAGGCTGACACTGCATTCGCAGGTGTCAGCAGTCGTCAAGACTTCCTTTTACCATCTTAGGAATATCGCTAGAATGAAACACCTTGTTCCGTCTGACATGTTACCTATGTTGGTCCACGCCTTTGTGTCCTCTCATCTGGACTACTGGAACTCCCTCTATTTTGGGCTTTCTGGGGTTGAAATCCGTCGCCTTCAGCTAGTGCAGAACGCGGCAGCCCGGGTTTTGACGGGAACCAGTAGGTCTTGTCATATTACCCCGGTGCTGCACGAACTGCACTGGCTTCTTGTTCGGTGGCGGATCACCTTTAAAGTCTGTTTACTGACTTTTAAAGCCCTACACGATCAGGGTCCAGCTTATCTGAAAGATCTTCTTGTATCTTACTGCCCTGGCCGATTGCTCCGCTCGGCCGACGAGGGGTTGCTAGAGATTCCGAGAGTGTGTTTATATTCATCTGGCTGTAGAGCCTTTTCTTATGCTGCTCCCACTCTCTGGAATTCTCTACCCCGTCGGTTACGGCAGTGCACCTCCCTCGGGGAATTTAAGAGAGGCCTAAGAACCCATCTGTATCACATGGCCTTTTTATAGTATTATGTGATCTGTTTATAAAATTGTGGTTTTATGAGTGTTTTATATTGTATTATAATGATGATTGCATTTTTTGTATGATTGTACAGCGCTCTGAAATTTGAAAGGCGCTTTAAAAATAAAATTATTATTATTATTATTTTGCCACACCTCCTTATGAGCAGTACAGCTGTCATTTTTCACATCCTGCCCAAAACATGTTTCTGCTCATGTAGCGCACAATGGCGCAGTCGGTGTGTGAACTCAATGTATGGGACACATTAAGAAAATCACAGTGACACTGTTCATGAGCAGAGGTCTTAAAATGGCTATGTTGAAAATTTGGTGAAAAAATTCCTAAAAATGACTGTTTTTCGAGCATGCATTGCGCAGTTGCTACGCACGCTCGTAAGTTCGTGAATTTTCAATATTTGCACTCCAATGACTTCCAAATTCCTAAACAGCACATAGAAGCAAGCAACATTCGGCATTGACAAATGCTTGTTTTTTAATTGCTGTGCTGCTAGACAATACCACTGGTTGCCTCTCACACTTGCCACATGAGTAGAGTGCATGTGCTGATTTACAGGCCCTGCCCCAACCCCCACTGCCACTGTGACAGAGTCATTCCAGCCCAAGTTTGCTGCTGCCTTCAGCCTAGCTTATAGGTTCCAAACAGGTCTCGGGGCTTGAAGGCTGAATTTGACATTGATTTCTTGCTCTGTGTTCTCCGTAGCTTTCCCTCATCAGCAGAGGCTCCAACTTCCCCTGCTTGCTGCTCTCTGGAGGGCTACAGTGGCTCTCTCACCCTGTCTCAGTGACTGCAGTGCCACTGATCGCTGCTGGCTCTTTGGGCTTCCACCCTCAGTCATTCTCCAACTGCAGTTCCTGGGGAAGGTCACATCAGACAGTCGGATGTACCAACGTTAACAGTTCACTACTAAAATTGGTTTCAGCACTGGTGGGACTCTGTGAACAGCCTATACATTATGAAAAGGATCACAGATGGATCCGAAATCAAACAAAGGGGCAGAGGACACTGCAGAGCAGGACACTGCAGCACAGGAGCTAGCACAACAAAACTCACCCAAAACAGGGACCATAATGAAAAAAGCAAAAAAGGAAATCCAAAACACTTCTGATCATATTAGACTCCATGATTCGGGGAGTTGATACCTATCTCCAGCCAGGGGTAATGGTCAGATGTCTCCCAGGTACATCAGCATGGAGAGACACTGACCGCATTGCTAAAATTGTTCACAAAGCAGGAGAAAACATTGATGTCCTAGTACACATAGGGACTAACGATCTCACCAGCCGGTCAGTTGTGGAGACCAAGGAACACCTGGCCAGGCTGGGTGACAAACTGTCATCCATTTCATCCAGCATCTCCGTCTCTGAGATCCTGCCAGTCTGGGAGAGGGGGGCAGATGGACGGAAGGTCAGAGAAGGGGAGATAGTGGAGCTAAACATGGGCTCAAGGGCTGGTGCCAGGAAAAATGTCATAAATTTGTAGGTAACAAGCAACAGTTTTGGGAGCGAAAGTTCTTTAAATTCGGACTGCATCTGACTAAGGAGGGAGTCAGTGCATTGGAGCAGAAGTTTGACATCTTTGCAGAGTATTTAAACTAGCAAAAATGGGCAGACTGGATGGGCCTTGCAGTCCTTATCTGCCGTCAACTTCTATGTTTCTATGTAAATGATAGAACAGAGCTAGTTACAAATAGATGGACAGCTTGGAAAATATAAGTTATGTAACATGTTCCCACCTTTGTACCTTTGTACCTTAGAACCCCCAAGATAATGGCAGAGGAATGGGGAACCATGGCGGGATGTGTGCTCCAGGATAACAAAGGAAGAACAGTAACTGGACAGGCTACATAATGCCACCCATGACACCCCCACCCCACCCTTACATACATAGCAAAAGTGGGTGCTGTAGGTCGGCTGTATTAAGCCAGAATTCCGACTGCTCCAATGCTGTACTGGGGGGGGGGGAGGTGACACTCCTACAGGTTTCTGTGTACTGTATAAACTGCAGGTTGCTTGTGTATCAGTTTCATACTCACTGTGCTGTACATGTTGCTCAATTGCCTATGAATTGCATTTATTAAAAAGTTATTAAAAATATATTTACAAAAAAACTGTTTTCAGTTAGTTTTTCTTGTCATTAAAAAAACATAACAATTGAAACATAGAAACATAGAAGTTGACAGCAGATAAGGACCGCAAGGCCCATCCAGTCTGCCCATTTATTTTTCTACTTTATGAATACGAATTGCAATAATGACATTTGCACTGACCAATCCCCTGTCTTGTGACATCACTATCTGTTGCTGTGGAAATAATGATGTCACAAGCAGAGCATATAGACTTCAGCTCCTGAGTAAGCCCCATCACTGGGGCATCAGTATCTGTAGCTATGGAAACAACAATATTGCCACAAGCAGGGCATCTTGACACAGATGCTGAGTAAATGCCATCAGTGTAATATCACTATATGTTGCTATGGAAATAACAATGATGTCACAAGCAGGGCATTATGAGTTCAGCTCCTAAGTAAGCCTCGAACTTTGAGGGACTGAGTGCCTTTTTTCCATTTGATGCGCACCAAATGCTTTATTATACTAAAAGGGGATTTCAGGTGTGTACCACTGCTGAGCCCATTGTAGTTCTAAGTAGCAGGGTCTTGGCAGTTTAGACCAATGGCCACATACTGTGGTCATGACACGACTTGCTACTTGAGAAGCAGGAACTTTTTGTACTTCAAAGGTCTAAGCCGTTCCCTCCGGTGAGAGAGGGCTTCGGTCCTTTGCTTTGTTTGAAGCTGGTCAGTAAACAACTGATGGACTTTCAACATCAGGAGCCTGCCAGCCAGGCAGCCTTTAAAGTGAGACTACCTGATAAAGTGTCTGTTTTCATTTTTCTCTGATTTCCCCTAAGTATAAGTATGAGAAAAGAAAGCCTTACTTACGTAAAAGTTGAAAATGCAGACGGTACTTGTTTCCCTGAAGTGTTATTCAAATTTTCTGGTCAAAATTTGTGATCGGGACAGGTTGCTCAAAATTTAGATGGCTAGACCTCTGGCATGTGCGTAATTGGCTTTCCACGTGGGTCAGGATGTGGGACATTACAGTTGAGGACACACTACCATGTGCTACAATGCACTACAACGCATGTGATGTCACAAGCAGAGCATGACTTCAGCTCCTGAGTAAACCTCATCGCTGTGACTTCACTGTCTGTTGCTATAAAAACAATGATGCCACAAGCAGAGCATATAAAATGTGCTCCCTAGCGGCACGTAGGCAACTAGGGAGTTGTGAATGCGTCCATCTGTGTCCTCAAGGTACTCAATGTTAGCTAGCTGTTTCCATCTTCACTGACAAACTTTGTACTTCTCCTGCGTTTCCCGTATTTTTTTGTGTAACGGACTCATTTTCTGAGGTGAAGTGCCAGTAGTAGTGATTGGAAATGTTTATGTGATGAAACTATATCAGGATTTTTTGTAGTTTTAAAAACAAAATGACTATATAAGTAAATAAAAGAGGTTTTATGAAATACTTCTAAACAGAAGATGCCGAAATAATGAAAGAAAAATGAAAGAAAATAATTGATGTTTTGTCATTTACTCAAATTTCTTTGTGGCTCTGCTGTATTTTTACCTTTGGTTACATTTTTTGATAGTATTCTGCTTTGAAGTTGACAGTGCCCGGCTGTCTGTCTGTCTCTGTCTCTCTCTATCTCTCTCTTGCATACTCACACAGTGCATCCATTCACGCAGGCAGAGGATTTTTTTTTTATTAATTTTTTTATTTCTTTATTTCACGGCACTGTCATATGGGGCATTAGCGGAAGTTTGCCATGCAGTGAAGACTGCTGCCATTTTTCCTTTTGTATCGGAGTCTCTTGCTTGACTTGTCCCTTTGTTTTGGTTTTTTTAAATACTCGGGCACTGTCCCCCTCGCAAACGTAACACTAACACTCGGGGTGCCAGATCCTGCAGTGTGGCCACCTTGTAATTTTTTTATTTTTATATGCATATTGCCTCTAACAAAGGAAAATGCCCATCGATGTCTGTTGCTGATGCCCCTGTAATTTATCCCTCAACCCTACCCTCCCTCTCGTCACCCCCTTCCACAAACATAACACTGATACTGGGTGTGCCCAATCCCCAGTGTTTATTAATTTCAGGTTTTTATGTATATATAGCCAGCAAAAAGAAAAAGAAACCATCTGTCATTGTTTTGCTGGTACCACTGTAACTGTTCTCCCCACCCGATCTCCCACTCTAGCACCCACCCACCCCCACATACATAACACTGACACTGGGGGTACCCAATCCCCCAGTTTCACCACCTTGTAATTTTCTTTCCTTTTCTATGTATATTGCCTATAACAAAGGAAACCGTCCATCGATGTCTGCTGCAGGATCCCTATAATCTTCCCCTCAACCTGACCAGCCCTCTTAACACCCACCACCCCACAGTCCACCACACACAAATATAACACTGACACTGGGGTGCCCAGTCCTCCAGTGTTGCCACCTCATGGGTTTTCTTTATGATATAGCCTGCAAAAAAAAAAAAAACACCCATCGATGTCTGTTGCTGTCTCCCTGTAACTGTTCCCCACCCGACCCTCCCTCCAGCTTCCCCTACTCCACCCCACCCCCACATGCATAACACCAACACTAGGGGTGTCCAATCCCCAGTGTTGACACCTGAAATAATGAAAACCTTCCCGCAGCATTTTTTTGTATAAACCCTGCAAAAAAGAAAAATGTCCATTGATGTCTGTTGCACTTTTAGTCCCCCCTCCCAACCCTCTCACTCAGCACCCACCACCCCACACTCCCCCCAACTAGCCCTTACTTACCCAGTGGGGATCCAACACTGTAATCCTCTCTGGACCATAGACATGTCTTTACTCTTCAAAGCCGGAATGCGAACTGAGGAAATCAGGCATGCGTTTCAATGTATTCCATTGGGGGGTTGAACTTAGTGGCATAACTTGACCATTTATGAATATGTTTGTCCCAAATTCTCAACATGCCTTTTTGGGACCCCACTTCATGAACAATGGCAGTGAAATTAGGCAAGTCTGTCCCGGAAGGTGATTTTGCAGTTGTTGCTTGAAATCACCATTCGGGCAGGATTAGAAAATTTTCTCCGCCCTTGTTCATGAGGTGGGGTCATAAGAAGGCTATATTGTAAATTAGGCTTAACATTTTAAAAAATCAACAAAGTTATGAGCCTACATTGAAATTTATGAATGCAAGATTGTAACTTTAGATATTTTCAATATTTTGACCCCAAGTCTTCAACATAGTAATTTCTTCACAGTACCTCATGAATGTGAACACCCGTAATTTTTCAAATCCTGGCCAAAATGTGGTTTTGTACCTATGGCGCAGAACGACATTGCTGTGGTGTGGAATGATGTTTTGGTGGGGATTTGAAACTTTTTGCCTACCAGGTTCATTAGGTGGGGTAATAAGAAGGCTATGCTGAAAATTTGATGTACAAATACAGTAAATGCCCGGGTTACAACTGAACGATACACTATTTCAGCGTTCACTCACAACTTCACTAATTTTTAATATTTTGACTCCAAACTTTCAACACAGCTGTTTTTCCACACCACCTCATATATGTGATGTGTCATTTTTTAAATCCTGGACGAGATGATTTTCACACCTCTGGTGCGAAATGACATTCCGGCCAGCATATTATAAATATTAAAGGTAATGTCTATAAGGCGAATCCTGAAACAAGTATCTCCAAAAGCTGAGGTCAAAATAAAAAAAATAATGTCTAGCAACTATCAAATGGTCAGTTTTGACAAATGCTTGTTAAATTTTTGTTTTAATTACTCTTTTATTCTCCCCTAGCAAACAGCCCCCTTTAGCCTCCTTCCCCAAGCCCCAGGACTTAAATGAGCTTAGTGTAACCTCTACAGGTTTCCCCGGGATTGGGCAAAGGATCATACGCCAGGCGGAGACCAGATCCAACGTGGAGGGTGTTCCGCATGGTTGGTAGTTTAGGACCTGTGGGAAGCAGGCTAAATCCAGCTCTGGCTGTTTTTCCAGTTTTTTCCCTCCCCGAGGCACTGGCATTAACATGTGACACAGACACACAACGATGGAGCACATTGTCTCCCTTCCCTATTGCTGCCTTTTGTAGCCTGTACCACCCATAGGTCCCGTGGGGGGCACCTGCACAGTGGGGAGTGAACAAACTCCCACCCTGAGGAGGCAAGCTGTATAGGATGCTCAACCTATGCTCCCAGGCTGCCCCCCGCCCATCCCAGTGCTCAGGCTTGTCCCCGAAGCTGGGACGCCAGCATCACGAGTGGCAGTAAAAGTTCCTGTATTTATGAAAATACTATTAGTAGTGAAGAGTGCAATAGCTTACACTTTCAGATTTAAATAGTTTTTAATCAAACTTTTTCTCTGTTTTCTAGTTCACCCTTCCTCCCGATGGCACCACCCCGGCCCCATCACCTATCTTCTCATGGACTTATCCTGACCACTTACTTGCCGAGGACCACTGCACGGTGGGTTAAGTGGCAAGTTGATAGTGTGTAGGCCTGCGGTGGGTGCGAGCGTTGCCCATGGCGGGCTGCGGATTTTCTTCTGTGGGGTTTCTCCCACAGGAACTCCAGTCATGCAGAGGTGCGCATGCACAAGCATGTGACTGTGCCAGCATCTGGGGCTGCCCTCCCTTTATTTAGTGGCCTCGAGTTCAATCTCCTTAGCTTCCACTAGGTGGTGGTTGCGCTGTAGGGCATACATCTTTCCCATCCCAAAGGGGGTTCTGCCCCTGGGACACTCAGTCTTTCTCACCCCAGTTGGCCTCCGGCAACTTGAGTTCGATCCAGAACCTGGGTCTCTGGCAGTGTGAGTGGTAGCACCAATCCTGTGTCCATGGGATGGCAGCTTAGATTTATTTTGAATGCAGTGTTGGTGAAGTCCATGCAAACTATGATCCCCTCTTAAACAACTAGTAGCACTAAAAATAGCAGGTAGAAAATGTTATCAATCTGTAAATGTAGTCAGTTGTAGCTTTTTATTTCTGAAGTATTTTTTTCCTTTCCATTATTAGGTGCAATGTTAAGAGCACAACTTTACAGGCTGGCCTGCCGGTGTGGATGTAGCATTACTGCTTGTGACTCCAATGACCTGGGTTCAGGTATGAGCCTGGAATGTAGGAAGGATGGCTGGGGGAGGTTGATTGTGCATCCCAGAAGGATGCTCTCCAGCTCAGGGAGGGAGGGCTCTGATCTGTGCCACAGTATTGCCACCTGGGTGACAGTGCAGGCAGGAGGCAAGGATCAGGGAGGGTGGATGCTGGCATGTTCAAAGCACTTGTGGCACGTGTTGGGATGTGCATGTGCAGAAGAGCACCCCATTGGCGTCAAGGTGAATTGGGACAGAAAAAAATGGAAACTCCCCTGAATGCAGGCCCACACTGCCAACTGAAGCACTTTCCCAACACAGGGCTCTAAGTCCACTAGGAGTACAGTCCCCACCTAGCAGCCCCACCCCGGGGGGCAAACCAGGGAGAAACATGGGAGAGGTAAGTCCCGGAGAAGGTGGGTGACTGGGCTGGGTTAGCAGTAGGGTGATGGCGAACAGGTCAGGACTGCAGGGGAAAAAGTAAAGTAAATTAAAAAGAGCTCTGCTTTACCTGCAGACTGACGTATCTAGTTCTGCTCTTCTTCTTCTTCATACATCAGCAGCACTGTGACCTGTCTTATTGTAACATCACAAGTGACTGATCTTATAGCCGGTGGCTCTTCTTGGTCAGTTGTGATGTCACAGAGAGTGAGGTCACAGGGCTGAATATGAGTAGGAATAGGTTAGCAACAAGACATGACGGGGTGTTCATTGAACAAATATTACTGCCTGCCCAGGGGGTGTAGTAAGACATGAGGCTTTCAGCCCCTGAAAGTGCAATAATATCTGTTCAACGCACACCTTATTGCACTTATAAAATGGGCTACTTTTTTAAAAAAGTTTTCAATTATCCACAAAAAACGAGTTTATATATATATATATATATATATATATATATATATATATATATATATATATATATATATATATATACTGGCATGTCAGCACCAGTATAGTTAGGATTCCTGCGAGCATGTAATGTTAAAGGTCAATTTTTGCAGGGTAACAACTTTGGCCAGGTTCAACAGATTTGCTTGAAATATAGCATGCATCGTTGGAAGGGAGATACAAAGTGTTCAAAAGTAAGAGATTTTTTGATTTAGCTGTTTTTTTTTTTGTCAACCTGTATCTCACAATTAGCTGCAGCTACAGGCATGAAACTTTCAGGGTAGAACAATTTCACCTCACAAATGTGCCTTTTGAAGGTTTAGTGAAAAATATTAATCTGTTCAAAAGTTATTCAGTCTGTTTTATCCATTATTTCCGATGGGAATAAATATATGTCCTTAGTGGCATAGGATTCTAAGTCGAAGCAGCGCTCCGGCATAAGATTTTATGCCTAAGTTTAGCAATGGGCATACGATTCTATGTCTGCGGTCATTGTGTTCTGAACTATTTTTACCTGTGTATCAAATTGATTTTATGCACAGGTAAAAAACAATTACAAAGCAGGATTTTCTCTCCCCATTTTATAAAACTAACTATGTCACCCTCCAGATACAGTGCTGTTCCAAACACCACACCAAGGGTTGACTAGTAGAAAACCTAATTAGCAAAAGGGAAAAACAAATATTTCTGATATACAAACATATATACACAGAATTTGATGGCAAATAAGGACCTCTTAGCCCACCCAGTCTGCCCGCTAGTCCCTGCCTATACTGTCACTGCAGACCCTACCTGATCTCCAGCACCCTCTCCCCCCTTGCTTCCCAACTAAGATTCCCTTGTGCCTATCCCATGCATGCTCGAAGTCCACCGCTGTTTTTGCCAAAACCACCTATGCTGGAAGACTGTTCCATGCATCCACCACTCTTTTAGTGAAGAAGTACTTCATCACATCTCTCCTAAATTTTCCTGCTTTTAGCTTCATTGCACATCCCCTTGTTCCCATGCATCTTTTTCTGAAAATATTCCTCCTGTACTTATTCAAGGTATTTATAGGTCTCTCTCTTTCTCTCATGTTCCCCCCTCTCTCCCTCCTGTCTTCCAGGATGTACACATTGAGGATCTTTGGTGCATCCTAGTAGGGTTTCTGATGCAGCTCCTGCACTATTTTAATTACCCTCTTCTGGACAGTTTCCACGCTGTCTATATGTCCTTCCCGAGAAGTGGTTTCCAGTCTCCAGAACCGGACACAGTACTGCAGGTGGGGTCTCCCCAGCAATCTATAAAATGGCAATACAATCCTCCTCCTCCTGCTGGCGATACATCTTGCTATGCACTCCAGCATCCCCCTGGCCCTACCTACTCCCTTGTTGCACTGTCAAGCCACCTTGTGGTCATCAGATATGATTACTCCCAGGCCTCTTTTTTTTTTTTTTGCAATTGTTTAACCAGGTGAGACACACTAAGCTGAAAGCTTGTTGACAGGTGCAACCTGGGAGCACAGGGAAGCTAAGTGACTTGCTCAGGGTCACACAGTATGCAAGTGGTGGCTGTGGGATTCAAACCCAAGTCTCCAGATTTGCAGTTCAGAGCCTTAAACCACTGCGCTATACTGCCTCTTTCCTGTTTGGTGATGACCGCCAATACCTCTTCTCCCATTTTGCACTCCGCCTCTTGGTTTCTGTGCCCTAGGTGCATGATTTTTGCACTTCACATTGAAACACATCTGCCATGCCCTTAACTACGCCTCAAGTTCTCAGGTCTCTGCATATTCCTTCCATCCCCACCGGAGTGTCTACCCTATTGCAGATTTTGGTGTCATCTGCAAAGCTGCAGACAGGCAGGCCTTTCCTTGCAGCTCATCCGAAATGTCACTTATAAAGACATTAAAGAGGACTGGTCCAAGTATTGAGCCCTGAGGTACCCTGCTGGCCACCTCTCTTCCCCAGAGTGAACCCCACTTACCACCACCACCTGTCTCCTGTCCCGTAACTAATTTCATACCTAGTTTACTACCTTAGGGCCCCACCCCTGTGTTGTTCAGCTCCTTATGGGAGTCTCCTGTGTGTTCACTACTTTTAAAAGCTAAGATTAATTTCAGACAATAACGCTAGCTATTTACAGAAATAAATACATACACATACTGTACATCAACAATAAAATAAAAAAAAAAACTAAAATAAATATCAGAAGCTCAGTCTCGCACTTCATGAAGGGAGTATACAGTGATAACTGCTTTGAGTCTGACTTGACCGAATTTCCTCTGGAACTGCTTATTGTACTTGTAATGTTTTTTGTGACTATGTATTTGATGTGGAACCGTTGCAAATGAGCACCTGTGCTCAAAGATAATTCTCCAAACTTTTCAATAAATAAAGAAATACAAAGACCTTTTCTGTCCTTGACCACATTTCAGTTCCTGCCCCGGTGACCCTTTCATGGGATTACAACATAGCAAAGGCATGCTTTTAGTTCATTGGGAAAATGGAAGATCCTTCATCTTTATGTGCAATTCTCTGAATTGCATCAATGGAAATGTTTTACATTCCTGCCAGGTTTTCCCTAGGGTCCTTAGTGAATAACTGGCGTGCCTTCATTTCTTCCTTCCCAACCCCCCTCCCAAATTTGGGGCTTCTCACAAAGAGGAGGATCCAATGCTATCCGAGAAAGGTCAGGCCTAGGTCAGTGATGGTCATTGTCTGACTGTCATGGTGCTAATCACACTCTCCCAGGCTGCATCGATCATTGGTGACAGCATAAATTATTGCTCTGAACTGTGTAGTGACAAAATTACGAAGTAAAAATACAGACACCAGACAGTCCTTTCGAAGGCATTTTCCCTGCTCTTTGGTCACTCTAATTTCAACATGCTTTGTTCTAAAATATTTCTCTCTGTACAGACAAGCCAGAACACTAACTGGAAGAAAGGTGTTTATTCTCTTACTGGTCATTTTTATTTTACTAATAAAATACACAGGAAGACTTGCATTGAAACAGTCTTGACCTTGCTGGAAATAGTCAAGGTACATAACAGTAAGGGGTGTGAGCAGTGTTTCTCAGTTGGTAGGGCATCTGCCTCTGGGCCAGAAGGTCCTGGGTTCTACTCCCGCACTAGGATTAGGCTCATTCCACAAATGCTGACTCCCGAGTGCAGCACTAGCGCGGTGCTGTACTTTCAGGGTGCACAGTCCTTTGCATGATATGTTAAATCGAGGTCTCCTCTGCCTATTTCTCGTACTATCCATGTGGGTGCCCAGGTTGAAGTAAAAGAACCCAAGGCACATTTCACAAGAGTAGGGGATTTTCCCCACTGTCCTGGTCAACATTCCCCTTCCCATAAAACCGGTCAATACAATTATCCAAGGCAACATGTGGGTGTTGATGTGCGAAATGGCTGCCAGCATGCATTCACAGTTACTTCACTATCAGTCTGTAATTGCTTGTAAATTGCTTTGGGATACAATGGGCCTGATTTTCAAAGGGCAATGCAGGGCTTGTGTCAAGCCATAGAAACATAGACTTTGACGGCAGATAAGGACCGCTTGGCCCACCCAGTCTGCCCATTTCTCTACCTATTGGATAAGCTGCAGATCCTAGTTAACCAACAGCCTACTTCCTCCTACCCCCAACTAGAATTGCCTTATGTCTGTCTCATGTATTCTTGAATTCCCCCACTGTTTTTGACCCCACAGCCTCCTCAGGAAGGCTGTTCCATGCATCCACCACCCTCCCTGTGAAAAAAATACTTCCTCACATTGCCCCTGAGCCGTCCCCACTCTATCTTAAGACTGTGCTCCCTTGTTCTTGCACATCTCTTTTTCTGAAAGATGCTACCCTCTTGGATTTTGTTGATTCCCTTGAGGTACTTGAAAGTTTCTATCATGTCCCTCACTCCCTCTTTTCCTTGAGGGTATACATATTAAGCTTCTTTAATTTCTTTTCGTATGGTTTCTGGTGCAGACCCTGCACCATTTTAGTTGCCCTACTCTGGACTGCCTCCATCCTGTCCTTGCAGAGATGGGGTCTCCAGAACTGCACACAGTACTCCAGATGGGGTCTCACCAACTGTCTGTACAGAGAGATGACAACTTTCTGTTTTCTACTGGTGATGCCTCTCCCTATGCATCCCAGTATCCCCCCAGCCCTCCTTACTGCCTTCTCACATTGCCTGCCTACCTTTAGGTTATCTGATATGACTACCTCAGGTCCCCTTCCATTTTTGTTGTTGTTAGTGCCCCCCATTGTGTACTCTTCCACTGGGTTTTGTTTCCAGGTACATTACTTTGCATTGAATCTAAGCTCTATACTTTGACCATTCCTCCAACTTTGCCAAATCCCTTCTCATCCTTTCCACCACCCCCCTTGTGTATCAACCCTGTTGCAGATCTTTGTGTCATCTGAAAAGAGGAATACTTTTCCTTCCAGTCCCTCTGCAATGTCACTTATAAAGACATTAAAGAGGACTGTCCCCAATACTGAACCCTGCAGTACCCTGCTAGTAACCCCCCTTTCTTCAGAGTGGACTTTTACTAGTGCCCTCTGTGTCCTGTTGTCCAGCCAATTTTTTACCTAGGCTACCACCCTGGGACCACTCCCAGGCTGGCTAGCCTGTTTATTAATCTTTTGTGTGGGACTGAGTCAAATGCCTTGCTAAAGTCTAGGTAGGCCATGTCCACAGCCCCTCCCTGGTCTATTACTTTGGTCACCCAGTCACAGAAATCTATTAGATTCATCTGGCATGACTTTCCTGCTGTGAATCCATGCTGTCTTGGGTCCTGTGCCCCACTGGCCTCTAGGTACTCAACAATTCTTTCTTTCAGAAGTGATTCCATCATTTTCCCTACCACAGAGGTCAAACTGACAGGTCTTTAGTTTCCTGCCTCTGCCTTGCTCCCACTTTTGTGAAGGGGACTCACATCCGGCTTTCTCCAGTCCTCAGGTACCACACCATCCTCCCATGATTTGTTAAAAAGTGTAGTTAGTGGTGTCACCAGTTCTCCTCTTATTTTAGAATTCTGGGGTTAATCCTGTCAGGCCCCATTGCCTTGTCCACCTTGAGTTTTAGGAGTCCTTTCAGGACCCTTTCTACTGTGAATGGACTGGTATCAACCCCCCCCCCCCAATCCAGAGTGCTTCTATTGTTTAGTTTAGGTATGCCCCCCCTCCTCTTTTTTTGTGAATACTGAACAAAAGTATTCGTTCAGTATCTCTGCCTTTTCACTGTCACCCTCTGCCCACATCCCCTCTCCTTTATTAAGTGTCACTGTCCCTCCCTTGGTATTTCTTCACTCCCTAATGTACCTATAAAAGATTTTATCCCTCTTCTTAACTGAGTTGGCTATCTTTTCCTCAGTTTGGGCCTTTGCTATTCTGACTGCCTTCCCCGCTTCCTTCTGCTTTAACTGATACAGTTCTCTTTCCTGCTCCTTCTGTGATTCCTTATACTTCCTGAATGCTAATTTATTTCTCCCTAACCTTCCCAGCCACCTCTTTTGAGAACCATAGTGTTTTTTTCCTTCATTTTATTTTATTTACTTCACACAAAGACTTGTTGCCTCTGTGATGACAGTTTTGATTTTGCTGTGTCAAACCATTTTTTTTTTGTTTTTATGCTGTTGCACCAAACACCTTTGCTGCAACTGCGCCCGATTTTGGTAGGTCAGGTGCAGTTACAACACTTCACCCAATTTACGGCAGCTTGTTCCAGGGTACCCAGGACTGCCACAAGCTAGACCAGAAAAAGTTGGTCTGACATGTCTCAACTGGTGCACGGAATGGAAAATCCCGATCACTGGCCAGGAAAGTGTCACAAGCCTCGTGTGCCATATGTTCGGCGTACCTGGGGCTCATGGCATACAGGACAGATCCGGCCCGATGTGTATTAAAAGCATTAAATAAATACCAGTTCTTCTTCTTCAGCGCTACTAGTGCTCTTCTGACCAGCACACACTGGACTAGCATTTGTCAATGCCGAACGTTTGCTTGCAGTGTAGCAGGGCTTGAAAGAGCCCTGATGTGTTGTTGGGCCAACTCTGAAAAATATACTATCTAGACACAGTTTAACTTATATTTTACCCTTTTTTGTAATAGTTGTCCTTATTTGTTTCTCACTAAGGACATTTGCAAGGAAACAGGATGTCTGTCCGGTTTGCTCTGTCTGCTTGTTTGTTTCTGCACTCACAGTTCTGTTTATAATATCCCAGTCTGTTACTGTGAAGATAATTATGATGTCATAAACAGGGTTTTATGAGGTCACATGTAGACAAGAAGCCAACGCTAATAATGTCCAAGGGACAATAATCTTGTTTTTATGTCACTTCCCTCAGTAATAAAGAAAAAGGGAAAATAATTGCAAAAACATAGTTCTGGTTGAATGACACAGAGTGTGAAAGCACAGAACTGTAAAACAGCGGGTTGCAGGTTGAGCCCCCCTCAGGGCCACAAACAATATTTTCTCCGGAAATCTGAGCTAAATGTAGCTGGGCCAATGGTGTGGAGCACTGAGGCACTGGACATCTCATCTCCCGCCACACAGGGGGAGAAGGGGAGGAGGATTTAGCACCCATCAACAGACCTCCTCCTTTGAGGTGGGGGGTCAGTGTGTACTGTTGCTTGGCTGCCACCTAGTGGAGGGTAGGTGGCACAGCAGCGTTCACCAGAATTGAAAGTTGTGCTAGAAACCCGTTGCAGTGGTACAGCTACTGCTTTTGATGCCAATGACCCAGGTTTGGAGACAAGCCTAGTTCATTGGCGGGCTGGCCAGGGATGGTGGCTGAGCACTGCATGCATGATCCACTCCTCAGGAGGGTGGGAGGGTGCCTTGTCTCCGCTGCAATACTGCCACCTAGTGGACAACAGGTGGTGGCAGTGCAGCAGGAGCCATCAACAGATGGTGAAGTTGGCAGCATCATGTGAGTGCATCAGCGAGACCCTCCCAATGTCTGGTGCGGAACCAGAAAATATGAAAACAAGCTGACTGATGCAGGATGCCATCCATCACTTGTTGCAGGCCCCACACCACTGGCTGCAATCCTCTCTCTCCTGGCAACTGAAGTTCAGCTCTGTCCGGGGGAGTGAACATGGACCAGGCCCCCCACCCAGTAACCCTTCCCATGGGAGGTTACCCATGGGGGACCAGTGCGGAAGAAGTAAGTTCCAGGAATGGCAGGCAACGGGGCACAGCAGCAGTAATTAAAAAATAAATTGAATGTTGAATGTGAGCATTGAGAGTGTGCACCATCCTAATGGCCTATGTGTGTGTCACTGCATGCCGTTGGCTCTGACTCAAGGGGAATAGAACCCCTGTCTGCAGGATGATGCTGCATCCCTGAAGGCACTGCACCACCACCATCCAAAGCACCCACTCACACAACTAGGTAAGAAGTAAATGGGGTAAGTCCTGAAGATGGGGTGAAGGGGCTGGTTGTCAACAGCAGAAGGGAGCCGATGGGGAGGGCAGGAGGATAAAGTTCATATGAAAATATATGAACTATAAACTGAATTGTGCCTGACTCCCACTTTTTTCAAAGTTATCCAATTGGTATCAGGAGATCTTTAAACTGAACATAAATAATATGAAATTTAAGTCAACTGCTGCTGGTGTTACAGTTTTACGTTCATTATTGACATTCTGCTAATATATTTGAAGCAATTATATTTGTATTCTGCATGCTGTTTTTTTCCAGCTCTGTTTAGTGTTTTCAGATTGGTGCTTCATGTCTGTAACTGGGGGAAACACACACACACACTGTGAGGCATGAGTTTTATCTTCAAAGCCTGATGATATCTGCTAGCTGGCTACTGGGCAGAAAACCAGTTTGACTGGTGGGGCTTTATCCTTTGAACTACAAGAGGTTATGCCCATCAACAAGCTGAACACTGTCATCATCAGCCTTCTCAGCACTGGCTTTTGATAGGCAAGCCTGCTTTATTTCTGCATCCATTACCTTATACAGTGCACACCTACTCAGCCCCCTACACCACAGTACCAATATGTTCACTTTGCACTTGCACGTAAGCAAACATAACAAGCATTTGTCAATACCGAATGTTGTCTCGCTGGCATTGGCATTGGTAGTGCAGGAGTTAGAGATGCATAATAGAAATGGCAGTGAAGTACGGAACTGACGCCAACCCTGCCCCCACCCTGCAGAGACTGACAGGTGTTGTGGTGTGCCTTTGGGTTGTCAGCTATATTGCTCATGCCATTTACCTCACCTTACCCTGTAGACACTGACAAGTGTCGTGGTGTGCTTTGGGGACTTTGGGTCCTATACTTATCCCATTTCATAAGGCAATACCTGGACCTGGGTAGACCAGTGAATGTCCTCTTTCTAGACTTCAGCAAGGCATTTGACTCTGTTCCTCACGTGGGCCTGTTGGATAAGCTGGGAGAAATGGGGGTGGGGAACCAGATGATCAGATGGATAGGCAATTGGCTCCAGGACCGGACCCAGAGGGTCGTAGTTGGTGGGATAGTCTCATCCCCAAGGAGGGTCATTAGTGGGGTCCCACAGGGATCAGTCCTTGGGCCCCTTCTGTTCAACGCCGTATCTGACATAAGGACAGGAATCAGGAGTGAGATGAGTCTCTTTGCAGATGACTCAAACTGGGGTGTGGTGGATGGGGAGGAGGGAGGGTGGCCCCCACAGGGGACTTGGAGGCTCTGGAAAGATGGTTCAGAAAGTGGAAGCTGAGGTTCAATGCAGGAAATGCAAGGTACTCCACCTGGGGCCAGAAACCCAGGCCAAGTGTACACCCTGGGGAAATGCTATGAGTCTCGATGGCTGAGAGGGACCTGGGGTGGTGGTGGATGTCAAGATGAACAACTCTGAGACTTGTAGGAGGGCAGCAGCCAAGGCCAACAGGATGCTGGGATGCATCGCTAGGGGGATCACCTCCAGAAGGAGGGAAGTGATACTCCCTCTGTATAACTGCTTGGTGAGGCCGCACCTTGAGTACTGTGTGCAGTTTTGGAGGCCACACTTAAAGAGGGACATTAACCTCCTGGAGAGGGTCCAGAGGAGGGCAACCAAAATGATTTGGGGCTTGGGGGACAGGACCTATGAGGAGAGGCTCGAAGAGCTAAATATGTACACATTGGAAGAGAGAAGGGACCGGGGACATGATAGAGGTCTTTAGGTACATGAAGAGGGTAAATAGGGAGGAACAGTCGGGTGCTTGAAGGAAGGAGGAAGGGGCCACTAGAGGGCATTGGTGGAAGCTGGGGGGGAAGATTCAGGGAGAAAGGAGGAGGTGCTACTTCACTGGAGGGTGGTGGAGCCATGGAATGCCTGCCTAGGGGCTGGTGGAGGCAGAGACAGTGGAGGGTTCAAGAGGGTGGGACAGGTACAGGGAAGGGTTCTGGAAGCAAAATCCAATGCAGCAAGCATATCCGGAACTGGGAAGGAGAAGCCAGAGAAGGCGAGGGACAGCAAGGTCAGCACCCAGGTTGGGACTGACCAAGCGAACGAACACGAAGACCATTAGGCCTATTCTGCTGGCATTTTAGTATGTTAGTATGTGACAGCTGAGACAGGTGCAGTATAGGAGAATGGGGTGAACATTAGGCCGAACACTCCAAGGCACACCACGATGCCTGTCACTGGCACGGAGTGGGGTGGGAGTGGAATGGCGTGAGCATTACAGCCAATGATCCCAAGTCACATCCCTGATGCCTGGCAGTCTCTAGGGGTGGGGTGTTGCAGTTGGAAACCCTAACGTTAGTTTGTCGGTATTTTCCTCCCAAATTTTCAACATAGCTTTTTGCGGCCCACCTCCATGGCCAGCATAATCAGTTTATTAGCGAAAGGTGGTTTGCACAGCGTTTATGCTATTGGAAGCGAAGGGACAAAAACACATTTTGGGCAGGATGTGGAAAATGACAACTGTATTGTTCATGAGGAGGTGTTAAAAAAATGGGAACGTTGAAAATCTGGAGTAAAAATATGAAAAATTGGTGAAGTCATGAGCATGCATAGAAACTGCGCAACACACGTCCTTAACCCAATTATTTTTGGGAGTTTTTTAGTCACATTTTCAACACAGACATTTTGGGACCTCCCCTCATGAACAGAGTGCTGTGATTTTGTTAATCTGTCCCAAAAGTTGATTTCCCACAGAGACCACGCCATTGTGCGCCACAGGTGTGGAAACACATTTTGGGCAGGCTGTGAAAAATGACAGCTGTACTGTTGACAAGGAGGTGTGAAAAAATGCCAGTGGCGAAACTCTGGCGTGAAAATATTGCAAATTTTACGAAGTTATAAGGGTGCGTGGAAACTGCGCAATGCACCCTTGTAACACATTCATTTTATGGATTTTCGTCACCAAATTTTCAACATATGCATTTTAGGACCTCTGCTCATGAACAGTGTCACTGTCATTTTCTCAAACTGTCCCAAAAACTGATTGCGCAAAGTGACCGTGCTATTCTGCGCTGGGCATGCAAAAACTAATTTTGGCCAGGATATGTAAAATGACAGCTATGCTGTTGATAAGGAGGTGTGGAAAAATGCCAATTTTGAAAATCTGGATGGAAAATATTGCAAATTCACGAAGTTACAAGTATGCATGGAAAGAGCGCAACGCACGATCATGAAACAGCCATTTTTTGGATTTTTTCACCAAATTTGCAACATAGGTTTTTTGAGAGCCCCCCTCATGAACGGTGGCACTGTTGTTTCGTTACTCGGTCCCAAAAGGTGATTCTGTGCAGTGACCACGAAATCACCTTTCAGGACTGAATAACACCATGACAGTGACTGAATTCATGAGGAGGGGCTCCAATAACCCCATGTTGAAAATTTGTTCCAAAAATTCCAGAAAATGCCTGAGATATGCACCACAGTTGAAACAAGCATTTGTCAATGCCGAACGTTCGCTTGCAGGTATTTGCAGTGATATTTGGCACTTGGACATGGCTTAAAAATCAGTGACAAAGAAGTACAAGCATTTGTCAATGCCAAATGTTGCTTGCTTCTATGTGCTGTTTAGTATTTGGAAGTCATTGAGTGCAAATATTGAAAAATCGGAACTCGCGAGCGCGAGGAACTGAGCAACGCACGCTTGTAAAACAGTCATTTTTAGGAATTTTTTCACCAAATTTTCAACATAGCCATTTTAAGTGCTCTGCTCATGAACAGTGTCACTGTGATTTTCTTAATGTGTCCCATACATTGATTTCGCACACCGACTGCACCATTGTGCGCTACATGGGCAGAAACACATTTTGGGCAGGATGTGAAAAAATGACAGCTGTACTGCTCATACGGAGGTGTAGTAAAATGGCAATGTTGAAAATCTGGAGTGAAAATATTGAAAATTCGCAAACTTATGAGCGTGCGTAGAAACTGCGCAACACACACTCGTAAAACAGTCATTTTTAGGAATTTTTTCACCACATTTTCAACACAGCCATTTTAAGACCTCTGCTCATGAACAGTGGCACTGTGATTTTCTTAATGTGTCCCATACATTGAGTTCACACACCGACTGCGCCATTGTGCGCTACATGGGCGGAAACACGTTTTGGGCAGGATGTGAAAAAATGACAGCTGTACTGCTCATGAGGAGGTGTGGTAAAATGGCAATGCTGAAAATCTGGAGTGAAAATATTGAAAAATCGCGAACTTACGAGCCTGCGTAGGAACTGCACAACGCATGCTTGTAAAACAGTCATTTTGAATTTTTGCACCAAATTTTCAACATGGAGTTTTTGGGACCCCTTCTCATGAATGATGTCACTGTCATGGTGTTATTCAGGCCTGAAGGGTTATTTCATGCAGTGACTGCGCAGTGACTGCGAAATCACCCTTCGGGCCCGAATAACGCCACAACAGTGAATCATTCATGAGAAGGGGTCCCAAAAACCCCATGTTAAAAATTTGGTGCAAAAATTCCAAAACATGCCTGAGATATGCAATAAAGTTGAAAACCCTCTATCTAGCCCATTATACAGCTTACCGGCATTTCCTCAGTTCGCGGTCGGCTTTGAAGAGTGCAGACGTGTTCCCGGTCCACCGATGATCATCGCGCCGAGCTCCTAAGGTAAGTATGGGGTGGGGGTGTGGGGAGGCAGGGTGCGCAGTGGATGGTGTGGGTTGTGGGAGGGGCTGGGAGAAGTGCCGTGGGACCGTTTTCAATTTACAGGTTTTAAAAAAAAAAGATAGCATTGAGACGTTTGCCACGCTGGGGTAGGCTCCCAGCGTAGCAGAAGAATGGCTGGGGGCGTGGAGCCGACAGGTGATTGGGCACCCCGTCGGCAGACGATGTGGGGCGTTTGCCACGCTGGGGTGGGCTCCCAGTGTGGCAGCAAAGCAGGGGTGGCGTGCCTTGGTGCTGTATGATGACAGCAGTGGTTTTCTTGAAGGAAGACCACCGCTGTCATACACAGCACCACGTCCGATTGGTGCAGGACTGCCACACCTGCTCAATGGAGCAGGGGATTTCAGGGGAGGGGCACACCTCCAAAGTGTCCCATTCTCCCAAGACATTTCTTACGCATGCGTGCAAGGGAACGTAAAAAACCTATTTAATGTATGCCATTATACAGCTTACCGGCATTTCTTCAGTTCGTGGTCGGCTTTGAAGAGTGCAGACGTGTTCCCAGTCCACCAAGATTGTCGCCTCAGGCTCCGGAGGTAAGTATGGGGTCAGAGGGTGTGGGGAGGCAGGGTGCGCAAGGGATGGGTGTGGGTTGGGGCAGAGAGCTGAACAGACTGCAAGGGACTGTCTTCTTGTTTTACAGGTAACAAAAAAAAAAACATTGTGGGATAGTTTTTTTTTTTTCACAGAGGCATTTGACACCCTGGGGTGGGCTCCCAGCATGCCACTTGACTGTTTGGGGGGAGCTAGCTGATGGGGGATTGGGCAGCCCCGTTGGCACATAACAAATGGAGGGGGTGCATTATGCTGACGGGGAACAGGTTCCCTCTTTGGCACATAAATTGGGTCAGGGCATGCAGACAGGGGGATTGGGCACCCCTGAAGTCGGCATTGTGACAGGCAGTGTGCCGCCATGTTTAATGTAATGTTTCACCAGGGAAGGCATGTCGGGAGGTGCCGCTGCGTATGATGAGCTTTGCTCATATTGCAGCAGAACTTTCCTTAAATGTGCTCACCACATTATGTATTCCTGGTGTGGTGCCGGCATGCAGGCTTATTGGGGAATGAGGGAGCACCTACTGATGCGTGCCCTGCATTTGTCCAACAGTGACTGCACCTCCAAATCTGCTGCTAATGCAATATGCTGGCTGGCACGCATGTGCGAGCCAACATAAAAAATTAGCTGGGTTATGAGAAAAAAGTTTCAGGTGGGCCTGGCCCACTTAATAACGCTGAGAGTGGGCCAGGAAATACAGGCTCATTGTTCAGCTTGGACACTAAGCAGCATGGGCTAAACAATGAATTGCAAATGATCTGCAGTGTGTAAGCACTAAGACACAAGAGGGCATGGGCTACTATCTCTGAATCTCATGCCCAGCAACATTGAGAGGCATGTGGCGCTTGCACTGAGTGCCTTTAATTGCTCAGAATCGCCTGAAAGTGTGGTTCAGGAATAGTAACTGCCAACGCCCTGAAGTGTCTTATTGTGCTTATAAAATGAGTGTACCACAAAAATAACAATTAGGGTAAGTTTTGCAGTGCGGTTCCTAATTCCTGAACTGCACTGCTTTTGAACCTTCTCCACCACTCAGGAAGCAGGATTTTCCCTCCCCATTTTATAGCCATATTTATTTATTTATTTAACAGACTTTAGGATTATGACCTTTGAGTCAGAAACTCATTTACAAAGGCTCCGCGTCAGAACAAACAAACATAAACAATACATACAGACATAGAATGGCAGCTAAAGGTTACAGTTTTTTTAGTTATACAATACTGCAGAATCAAGATCAGGTATACATTGCATCGAGCGTGTTACCGAGAGCTGTATTTTACAGTTTTCAAGAGAACAATAAGTTTGCTGATAGAAGGAGGGAGTAACAGGTTTGATATTTACAGCGAAGTAGAGAATTAGACAGATATCTTGTGAGTGCAGCCAAAGGAGGCATTGTTAATAGGTAGTGTTTGGTAACCTGATCGGTAGGAGATCAGTGGTGGGGTGGTCCCGTAAGATGTTAGATAGATGACCCGGCACTAGCTGGTACATTGGCAGTGCTGTGAAGCGAGAATGTGCTTTTTGAGGGCTGACTTGAAGGTCCTAATTTGGAGATGGAGGAGACGTCGGAGGGAAGTTTGTTGTACCAGACTGGGGCCCTGTGTGGGAATGACCTTTGGGCTAAGGAGGTTCTCACCCTCGGGATGGACCACACCTGTCGGTTGGCAGTGCGTGTGTTCACTGAGGTGTGGGAGGATAGGAGAGAGGCAGAAACCCCAAAGGGGGTAAGCCCCAGGTGTATTTTCTTTGTGAGGAGACATGTTTGATAAAATATATTATTTATAATATAAATACTATTTATAAAATAGGTGATGAAATCCTAATGATCTGATTGGCTGACAGTATCACCTGAATGAATGGTTGTCAGAGTGTGCCATGCTATTGAGAACTAAATGACTATTTCCACTTCATAAACTAAGACTGAGTTTATAAGTGGACTAACACCCTTTGAGGTGTTCAGTCATGCTGATGCATGGCCTTCTCAGGTGTTTGAAGGCACTCAGCATATGCTTCATGCCTCACAATGCACCTGAAGCATCCGTATACTAAAGCACATCCAGACAGCTTGCCAAGTGTCATTCCTCACTTATCTCCCATAAGTGAGAACAAGACCATCATAAATTGATGGGATGGAAAGGGCTCAGAATATGAAGAGAGGCTGAAGGAGCTAGACCTGTACTCATTGGAGACTAGGAGGGAGAGGGGGACATGACAGAAACGTTCAAGTATGTGAAAGGGATAAATAAGGTAGGAGAAGGGATCCTATTCACAGGGAAAATAAATGATAGAACAAGAGGACACAGTCTGAGATTGGAGGGGGGAAAGATTCAGGGGCAGTACACGGGAGCATTATTTCACCAAAAGGGTGGTGGACCCCGGAACGGTCTACCGGAGGAGGTGGTGGTATCGGAAACTGTAGAGGGATTCAAGAGGGCATGGGACAGATATAAAGGATTGGCCGGAGGGTGGCAAAAGGTGTATCTGGGTTGGGGGGAGGAGTAGAGTGGGGGAGCATCGGGGCAGACTCAATGGCAATAGTGTCCTTTTCTGCCAACAGTCTTCCATGAGTCTATAAAGTTATGTGTCCTGTGCTCATATGGGAGAATAGATATATTTATCCCACTGCAGCTCATTATGAATCATCTATTTGATGATGACGATGGTAGGTTGTTCATTTTTATACATGATGTTTTATGTCAAGGTAAAACCTTATTTCAACATACTCCCATACATTTCACATACGCATGACACACACATTATGTATAATACATGACATATTTAAACACAATGGTTATTACAACAAATGTGTAGTTTAAAATAACACATACAATATTACAATTCAGGATGAATTTTATTTATGTATTTATTAATATTGATAAATAAATAAAATTAATTCACTATCATACCATAACAGTAAATTTTCCCAGAAGAGGGCCAGATGGAGCATTCTAAAAACATGCACATTCATGTTGCATATACTTCCTTAATTTATTCTGAAAGACATATAGGAGTCTATAGATTTTATGTCTCTGGGTAAAGCATTCCATTCTTTTGCTATTGTATTTTGGAGCATAGCTTTCCCAAAGCTAGTATACATTCTCTGCACAGGAAGCATTGCTCCTTTAGTTCTCAAATCGTATTTTACGTTTCTCTTTGTACCACAATCTACCAAGTAGCAAAGTGCATGAGTTTCTTTAGAATGTAAGAGTTTATGACACCAGAGAGCCACAAACATTTTCTTTTCCCCTCAGGTCTTAACCATTCCAGTGTGTCTGGTAAAGCCCACAGTGATGGATACCATATGTATGTTTAGTTATAAATCTAGCAAATTTTAGTACATTTTATCATTTAAGTACGTACTGTGTGAGAGAGTGCATGTGTATGTGTGTGCACGTGCGTGTGCGCACACACGGGTGTGTGTGTACGTGTGTGTGCACGTGTGCGCGTGTGTGTGTGAGCAATAACTCCCATGGAATTGTCTGGTCGAGCTGGACTATACAGATGTCTTGCATGTATTGTGAGCCGTGAGGTGAAGCAGTGTGAGATATGTCTGCATGCAAGATGCTACACAAATAACATTGTATTGTATTGTATAATGCACATGAATCTTGATCTCACTGGTGACAGTCCGATATACTGCCACTCCCGTTGCTGGGCCAGTCAAGCGATCATTTATAATTTCCTTGATTATTTCTGTTTCTGGGGCTAAATGTACACCAAACAGGCTTAGCAACGTATTGGTCTGTCTGGAGCTATTATCTCCAGATTAAATACACTCATCCCAGCTAAAAGAACTGTTGATCTCTTAAAAATAGCTCCTAAGACTTTTCACATCCTGATTTTGTTGTTGGTTTGCCACGTATAGTGGGCCTTAGTTTCAATTAACCTGTTGTGAAGAAACGGCAGCATTAGTACTGTATGTCCAAAGAATGTTTCACAGTTGGTTGAACCCTGAGAAAAGTTTGTTTTGCTAAGTGCTGTCCAGCTATCCTTCATACTTCTCAGAACTGTTGTAATAGGGGAAGTCTCTGAGTAAATATTTTGCTACTTTCACTGCTGGCAGCAGTTCAGGTTACACTGAATATCCAGTAACTGCGGTATGTCAAATAAATATTAACAGATGAACAGGAAAGCAGGAATTGCTCACTTTATTTTTAGGTAACATCCCAGAAAAAGCTTGTGAAAAACAGATGCAGTCTAAATAAAGCCGAACAGGATTTTTTTGTGGATTACTATTAGGTCATTCAGCTGTTTATCACAACACACAATCCGTCTGTCGAAGCAGAACCAAATCTGGAATATACTGTACATGCACTGTCCTGAAAGCGTACCAGTTATTATAGATCGCGGGAGCATCACGTCACTGTCCCGAACAATCACAGGGCATACTTCAGTTACACTCAAGAACAGAGGTGGGCAAAGTGGCCAAAATTCGCTCTGCGGAGTGATTCACGGAAGCATTCTGCAACGTGAAGCGGAGCACTTCGTGCCATAATGGGGAACACGAAGTCCACTGAAACCAATGACTTTGCATTATTCTGCCTTCCCCAAACTACTTCTCCACCAATTTGAAGGCGAAGTACATTCAAATCAATGTACTTCTCATCACTTCGCCTTGTTATTGAGCTCCAAGGCGAATTTGTAGTGCTTCATGGGATTGCAGGTCACATGGGCTCTAGATTGTTCTGCGCAGCCTCAGTTCTCTGGGTTCCATGTCAATTGCACACAAAACTTTTAAGCATGGTCAATAACAGCGTGGACTTTTTTCGTTGTGTGCATTTTTCAGCACTACTTTTTTCAGCGCAAAACAACACTTGAATTGTAGTGAATTGCAGTGTAGCATGGGCTTTTTCCAGTTCCCTCACTCATTCCCTAGCAGGTCCTGATTGCCTGCCATTCCCAGCAAGTTCACTCGTGATCAGTACCATACACATCAACAGGGATTGAGAGTGGGAGGAAGCCTAACCCCAAACTATAGCTGTCACAGTTTATGTATTTGAAGAGATCAGGAGCCACAAGCGACATTGTACACAGTGACTAATGCCATGTTGTCGGAGTTCTCCCATTGCAGCTGTAGCGGTTTTGATGCTTTTCACATGTAGAGCTGCAGCAGGAGAGCCATGTCTGGGATTAATTTGGGATCGTGCTGACGGTCGGGAACCACTGGATCTGTGTGTAGGTAAGTCTGGAATGGAGCCAACCCCTCCCCTCCCCGAATCACTTTCTGTTGTCGGGTCGCGGACAGTTGACACTGTGGAAAAGAGAGCAAGTACAGTGAGACTGATGCATGCCTGACAGTAAACGAGTTCGAAAAAAAGACTGATTCGCTTTGTCAGTTATTTATACAAAACTGAAAAACTCTCTATAATGACAGAAATGATTTAGACAAGCTATCGTTTGTCCCAGACTATGACTAGAGCTGCCTTACAATATAACTATGCAATTTTCATATAACACTTATTCAAATAGCTGGAATCATGGCTGTCACCACTTAGCAACAACCCAGTAATCCCAAAAGAGAAATAACTGTATAATGCGTTATAGCTTCAAATGGAAATCTAAATTCTAAAATGTTGACTACGTGTCCTCTCAGTTCCACTAACCCAGAGACATGACAGTCCATGTAAACATGAGGTAATTCCAAAAGAGAAATAACTACGATGCGTCATACCTTCAAATGGAAATCTAAATTCTAAAATATCGAATACATGTCCTCTCCATTGCACTAACCCAAAGACATGCCGGTTCATGTAAACATGTGGTATGCTGCAGCGCTATGCGATAAAATTGTTGTGCGCTGTATTATACTGTTAGCGGTAATGCTTTTAGCTCACTTTGATGCGCTGAGTTGTTTACGCTGTAATGTTTGCGCTCAATTGATGTCATACCAGTTCTGTGTATTGTGTGTGTAGTGGAAGATGGAGACAGTTTCCTCTCAGAGCGCTGCGATTCAAATCCTCTAAAGGCTGTTAAAAAAGCCTTTTTGAGCCGTTTTTCTTTTGCTTTGTGTGTGGATTTTGAATGTTAATTTAGAACAGTCAGTCTGTGTACTGTGAAGCGTGCTTTGGGGGAGGGGAGTATCTGTGGTGTAGGTAGATTAACTGGCAGAAAAAGGCAGTCTTTCTGTTTTGGTTATTTTTTCTTGTATAACTGTATTAATGTACACACAGTAATATTTTCAGTAATTCTTGACACTTTTTATGCTGGCTCGCGCATGCACACCAGCCAACATATTGCACTAGTAGCAGATTTGGAGGTGTGGTCACTGTGGGCGAATGCAGGGCATGCATCAGAAGGTGCGTCCCTCATTTCCCAATAAGGCAGCTGCAGGCACTGACATCAGGCATACATCAGGTGGCTACCAGATCTGAGAAAAGGTCTGCCGCAATCATGCAGCGGCACAATAACACGCCCTTCTGACGTGCCTGGTGACAGCGCTTGCAGAGTGCCTGGCACTTCTTTTGCCAATGGAAGCCCACTCCCGTCGGCATAATGACCCCCTCCATTTACAATGTATGCCGGTGCCCAATCTAGGCATCATCGCCCAACAATCTTTCTTTGCCGATGGGGCCCAATCTCCCATCAGCTTCAGTCCCCTTCCCCATTTATTTTTCCAATGGGGAGCTCACTCCCCATCGGCATAATCCCCCCTTTTGTTGTGTGACAAGGGAGGTGCCCAATCCCCTCGGCTACAGCATCCCCCAAAAAAAAAACACTTAGGTAGCATGGGAGCCCACACACCAGCATGTCAAATCACTGAATGAAGAAAAACACCCCACATGTTTTTTCTTTTCTTTAAACCTGTAAAAGAAGAAAATGGCCCCTCGCAGTCTCCCTGCCTCCTCCTCCACCCCGCGCCCACCCTCTGCATGTCCTGCCTCCCCACACCCCCCTTCACCCCATACTTACCTCTGGAGCCCAGCACGATGATCTTCGGTGGACCGAGAACACGTCTACACTCTTCAAAGCCGACTGGGAACTGAAGAAATGCCATAAGCTGTATAATGGCATAAATAGGGTTTTTTCGATGTTGGTGCATATCTCGGCCATTTTTGAGAACTTTGGCACCACATTTTCAACATGGGGTTATTGGGACCCCCTCCTCATGAATTCAGTCACTGTTATGGCGTTCTTTGGTCCCGAAAGGTGATTTCGTGGTCACTGCGCGTAATCACTTTTTGGGACCGATTAATGAAATGACAGTGCCACTGTTCATGAGGGGGGCTCTCAAAAAGCCTATGTTGCAAATTTGGTGGAAAAAATCCCCAAAATGGCTGTTTTTCGAGCCTGCGTTGCGCAGTTTCCATGCACGCTCATAACTGTCGTGAATTAAGCAATAAGGCATGACAGGGTGTGTGTTATTGTGTAATAACGTCACTCCTGGGGTGGATTGAAGCATGAGGCAAAGCGGTGCTTCCACCACCCAGGGTGACGTATCTAACAACCACACCCTGAATCTATTACTTACACTAATGATTCATTGTGATACAAAATAAAAAAAATATTTTAAAACATGTTTTTAGTAGATTTTTAGTGAGTTTCTTAAGAGAAGAGGAAAAAAAAAAGGTAAAGGTGATCTATTGTAATGGCAAGCAAAGCTAATGCTAATCAGTGACAGTGATGTTATACTGTAATATCATCACTGTCTCAGGGACACACTGAACAATCAGAATCCGGGATTCTTTCTTGCCATTGTATAATTTATAATATTTTCACTCAAGATTTTCAAAATTGCCATTTTCAAATACCTCTTTATGAACAGTACAGCTGTCATTTTACATATCCTGGCTGAAATGTGTTTACGCATGTCCGGCGCACAATAGCGGGGTCGCTGTGCAAAATCAGGTTTTGGGACAGTTTTAGGAAATAATGGTGGCACCATTTATGAGCAGAGGTCCTAAAATGCCTATATTGAAAATTTGGTGACAAACATCCATAAAATGACTGTGTTACAAGCGTGCGTTGTGCAGTTTCCACGTGCCATTGTAACTTTGTAAATGTGCAATATTTTCATGCCAGATTTTCTACACTGGCATTTTCTCACACCTCCTTGTCAACAGTGCAGCTGTCATTTTTCACATCCTGTCCAAAATGTGTTTTTACGCCCATGGCGCACAATGGCGTGGTCGTTGCGGGAAATCAACTTTTGGGACAAATTACAAAATCATAGTGCCACTGTTCATGAGGGGAGGTCCCAAAATGCCTATTTTGAAAATGTGGTTAAAAAGCATCCAAAAATAACTGAGTTACGGACGTGCGTTGTGCAGTTTCTATGCATGCTCATGACTTCACCAATTTTTAATATTTTCACTCCAGATTTTTAACGTTGCAATTTTTTTACACCTCCTCATGAACAATACACTTGTCATTTTTCACTTCCTGCCCAAAACGTGTTTTCGTTCCTGTGTCACCAAATGGCATAGCCGCTGTGCAAAACTACCTTTCAGCTAACAAACTAATAGTGCCGCTCTTCATGAGGTAGCATCACAAAAAGCCCATGTTGAAAATTTTGAGTGAAAATTCTGGGAGACTTTGGGTTTCTTGTTGTGCTCTCATTTCACTTCGTCAGCACTGGGGAGTTTTCTGGACACAAGACAGTAGCATTTTGGGGATGCAAATTAATTCTGGTGACTGTGTGTGGCCACTGCTCGCATTGCGGAGTGCACTATTAATTCTGGGAGACTTTGCATTTCTTGTTGTGCTCTCATTTCACTTTGTCTGCACTGGGGAGTTTTCTGGACACAAGACAGTAGCATTTTGGGGATGCACATTAATTCTGGTGACTGTGCATGTGGGGGCATTGGAGGCTGTCAATATTGCTGCCACTCCACCTTACTTCCCTTTAAGATGGAATAACAATGCGAAGTAATAATTACAAAGGCAAAGTGAGCCTTTCCCTATTGGCCACTCCGCGCCAGCGGAGATGACAACCGCAAAGTGGCTTCAGATTCGCGTTCCCTTAGCCGTGAATTTAATTTTGCCTCTCTGCTAGGAAGCTCTTTATTTCAGTTAAGTCATGCATTTAGTTAGACCCGTTTTACCAGGTAAAAACTAGGCGCCAGAAGACTTGTTTCCATTAGTGACCTGAGGGGGGAGAGGGGTTAGAAAGTAAACAAAAATCTCACGGTTTGTGACCTAGCAATGAGCTTCTCATTGTTATTGGTCGCCCCACAGAAAGCATTGTTTTCTGATGAAAAGTTAATTAAAAAGAAAAGTTTGCACAATCTACAATAATTTTGTAGGGATTCTAGGAGGGCCTCCTATGGATACAGCATTGTTGCCTCTTGATTCCTTGGGATGCCAGAGCAGCTCCCCTTTGTTTTGTTGTTCTCTCACCCTAAGAGAGAGAGAGTGAGGTGGCATGCATTTCCATAGGAGGCCCTTCTAGCAGACCTATAACATTATAAAGGAAAGCCGGCCCAGTGGCACAGAGGGCTGAGGCACTGTGCACTTCACCTCTCACCACACTGGCACCAGAGTTCGGGAGTGGATTGAGCTGCCATCAAGCAACTCTCCTTTCCCGGATCGGGGTGGTTTGTTGACTTGTCTTTTGACTGCCACCAGGTGGAGGCCCGCTGGCAGCACCACTGCAGGAGCAGTAGACTAAGGTCAAGGGAAGAGAAGCCACAGTTCCAGACACAGGTGCACCTCCACATGCATGTATTTATTTAAAAGTTGATAATCATGAAAAGCACACTGAGCTGAGGCTCAATTCCAGGTGCTACCCGGGCACACAATCAAGACAAAATAGGATACAATAACAGGAATATTAATTGTTACAACTTAGCAATACAGATGGATACCAGTACCAAACTGCACTTCACAAACAGGCAATAGGAGGAGTGGAAGCAGAGAGAAAAACAAAATAGAGGAGAAAAACAGAAAAGCGGTCAACCCGGGCTCCTTGAAGACCTGCCCCCTGGCCCTCTGCCCCGTTCTGCTTCCTGACAGGGACTACAGTACTGGCTATGTGTCTTTGGTTGGGGGGAGGACAGCCCCACCTGACCCACCAAGGGGACAATCTGTGGGGGTCTTGGGGTCCTGGTCAAGGTTGAGGTATAATACTGGGTGGGGGACAACACAGACAAGCCTGCTCGAGCTGACCAAGAAGGAAAAAATCTCTATGGAAAAAAAGAAAATAATGTTATAATGGGAAACTCCATAAAGTAACAGCCCACCCCCTGTCAAAGCCAGACTCCCTAGAAGAGATTTGAGCTGAAAACAAAACTTTGTCATTGCCTTGCCACACAGTTATTTACTGTTCTACCATATTACATATGAACATACAAAATTGCCGGCAGAAAAAGGCCACAGGTCTATCAAGTCTGCCCAATTGTGCAGTTCTTAGTTTCATATTACTACAGCTGCTCCAGCCCCACCCAAATCCCTCCCATATTTCTTTGACTTCTTTTCAGACTACTGTCTATCAGCATCTTCTGGGCAGCTGCATGCTTCAATTGTCTAATGTGCCCTGCCCAGTAATGGCTAAACTTGTAGGGCACGCGTTGACATAAAGCGTATGTAGAAGCACGCAAATCACTCATGAGAAGTGGCAAGAAAAGCAGTTTCAATGGAAGTCATGGAGCTACATTGGAAAAGTGAATAACTGTTGCACAAAGTAATGAAAAACATTTGTTTCCAACTAAGACCCCTAATCAGAAGACAAGCTTTGAGATGGGGAAGACTGTTACTGAATTCCATCAATAAAGCCCAAAGTCTATACAGATATCAGATCAAGTTGGAAAGCCCAGCACAATGGATGATTATACAAAAGATTGGGATCTTTATACTATCTAGAAATAAATGGTGAAAAAGGCCTTCCACATGCAAAATTAAATAAGGACAAACCCTAGAGCACAGCCATGTGGAGTTTACTGTCCACATGCAAAAGTCTTGTGAAATCTACAAATATTGCATTTGTGGAATTTTGTGGAGAAATTTAAACATTTTGTGAAAATTCCATGATCCAGCAAGTCCTCGAGCGGCAGGTAAAAAATAAATAAATGAATAAATAAGTTTGGGGTAAAAACACACTAAAGTTTTAATGATTGTTTCCTTCCTCATAAGAAAAAAGTAATTATTTGCTACAAATCACAGAAAAAAATCTTTAAGACACAGAAAAAAAAACTCATGATGTGGGGAAAAACTTTTTCGAAATGGCAACTTTGTAAGCCATGGAATTTTACAATTTGCAAAACATGGAATTTTACCATTTTTTCCCCCACATTTTGCTTGATTTTGCAGAAGCAACATTTCAGAAATTTTACACAGCTCTCCCCCGTGAGTCGAGAGACTAAATATAGTCCATATAAACTCTTGGGTTATTCCAGAGGGCAATATTTCAGCAAACCATACAATCAGAACATAACCAACACCAAATGGTTGTAATAAAGTGAGGATATATTAGTAATAATTGTATTCAGTCAGAAAGAAAGGGATTATTATAAGTAAAAGAGAAACTAAAGCAATCTATAATTTGTATTTCCAGTAGAACCTGTAATCCTCTTTTCAGTACTAAGGAACCTTGACAAATGTTGACTTAACAGTAGCACACAAACCTGTTTTGACTATACAGTTCACCAAATAAAATGGCATCTGATAATGTTTTACCTGAAGCCACAGTATGTCTGAATGCAGTGGACTATCCCTTGAATAATATTGATTTTCTGATTCATAAAGCAGTTGTTTGGAATGTTTCAGGGGGTTCCGAATAAGGCAAATGATTCTAATTTTATGAACTATATAACAAAAAGCAAACAAAAAAAGTTGACCTTATTTTACTGCAAGAATCCTGGTTAGATAAATAATAATAATAATAAACTTTATTTATATTGCACCTTTCCAAAACCAAGGTGCATTCCAAAAAGATTAAATACAAACAAAACAAACAGACAATAATATAAAAACTGTTAAGAACAAGTACCAAACATTAATCAAGGCCATATGCCTTACTCCATATGAAGGATTTAAGCACCTGTTTAAAGCTCCCCAAGGTCGAACACTCCCTTATCCGAAATATGTGGAATTCATGCTGTATTGGTATGTCAAGTACATTATACATGCAAAAATATTGCCTATATTTTCTAGACTAAGTGGTTGAATAAAAATATTTATCTCTTCAAAGCATACAATAACTGATATATTTTTTTTACAGTTAGTTTTTTTCACTCCTTTCCAGGCGCTCTCCATCCTACCTGACGCCCCAACCCCGTCTCCCGCTCACAACTTACCTTCCGCTTTACCTCCACGGCTTGCCCCATGTGGCAGAGCGACAGAGATCCCACAACTCGTCATAATGGATCTGAGGTGGAGGTTACTGCCTTTCATGAGAGCGTGGCCTGTGAGGGTAGGGATTCATGCTGCCGCGCCTGGAACCCTCTTCCTCTCTTTTTGTCCCCTTGGATGAGGAGGCGTGTAATGGCGCCCTATGAAAGCGTGCATGTGTGTCCGTGCTTTCCTCAAACATCTGCTCCTCTCCTCCTTCTGGAGCATAGTAAGCTGTCCCCAGCCGCTGCTAGAGCCAGTCAAACACCAACTGCTAGTGAGCCCCTCCCGGAGAATGAGAACAGTCCCTTTGACGCTCAATCCTTCTTCTCCCCTGCCAACCCCCGGTGTCCCTTGCTCATTCCCAAACACGGGTCACCAGTGTAGCGCAAGGTAAGGTGACCAGCGTCTCAGCCCTCAGCGCCACCGGGCCATAACAATAAATGATATATAATAAACCTTTACCCTAACGCTAAGTGAAACATTACCTTAAAAATAAGCTCCATTACCTTGTGGGCTTTAACCCTCTTACTAATAAACATTTACATTCCCCCCCATACTTGTATGAAGTTTGGCGAGAACTGAAATCTGTATTTTGAACTTACAGTTTCGCTATCCAAAGGTCAGCTTCATTACAGTGGATAATTTAAATGCCGTAATTAATGAATTACACTAATCTAATTCAACAGTGAAAGATCAGTTGTTACCATTAGAGATCCTGCTGAGATGTTGAAAAGATAAGGGCTAGTAACACTGGTATTAAACTGCATTGTGAAATGGGCCATGAGAATCCTGTAACCTCATTGGTCGAAACACATCTCATAACTGTTGATTATTTTCTGATAACCACATACCGCGCCTAAACTTCAGATTTTGTCAACAAATAAACTATTTTGTAAGTGGGGTATAATACTCCACAGTGTATGGTCATAAGGGAATAATGCACTTCTTAGGTGGTTGCATCACTCGGCTATGCATTGCACCTAACAACCACCCAAGGTCTGCATTGTTCCCTTATAAGCATGCACCCTGTCATGTATTATCTCTTTTGGGAGAAAGAATGAACCTGCAAACTTTATAATCAGTTGGTGCAAGTAGAAACTAGGATATACCTGACCCACAATGCAAAGATAAAGGGATCTACTGCATCCAAGACACCAGATACAGTCAAGTAAGTGCTCAAATAATCCATTTATTTGATGCAGTGACAAAAGACAAAACTTACTGGGCACTAGCACAGGACAGCCATGGAATGACTGAACCATCCACCCCCAATGGTCTGCCTCTGCACCAAGTCTTCAAAAGAGCCCCCAAGGTAGATGCAAGGTAAGGGATAGCCAGAGGGAAGATACTAGAGTATGTGGTAGCTGTGGGGTAGATACTAGGTTGTGTGGGGGAAGATATTGAGTGTGGCAGGTTGTCAGAGCAGATACTTACGATATAAATGTGAGGCAGATACCAGGAGTTGTTGTGGAAAGATACTGAAGAGTGATGGTAATTGTTAGGCAGAAAATAGAGTAGGTGTAGTTGTGGGGTAGATAATGGGGTTGGGGCAATTATGAAGCAGATACCAGTCTATGGGGTAGTTGCAGGGCACATACTGAGTTGTGGGGCACTTTTGGGACAGATACAGTGGTGGAGTAGAATACTGGGCCCTGGGGAGGCTATTACTGGTGTGAGGTCATTCTGGACAGATACTGGGGCATGGGTAGCTGTCGGAGTGGATACTGGGATGTGGTGTCATTATGGGGCAGATTGACTGACTGATTGATTTATTTCTGTAATGCCCCCCCATTTGGGAGACTTACCTTTAATGCCTCCCGTTTGCCTCCGTTCCTCCTCCTGACATTCCCCAGTATTTCCGCGCCTGGCCTGAGTTTCTGTGTGTCCCCCAACTCATCACCAGCCACAGTCCGAGTCCAAGGATCTGCCCCAGGTTCCCTGAACAGCCCCTGTATTGATTTTAGCCCTGTTTGGGCTTAAAAGTTGAGTCGTGAGCTGCCAGCATCTTTCCCATGCTGCTGGCACTCGCACATGCACTGCATGGGGCATGTTGATCTTTTCCAGTCATCGTTGCAGTCAAAACAGAGGAATTTCCAACGGTCCCGGTGCCCTTGTCTATTTAGATAGGGACCGGAAACTTCAGCAAGAGGCCTCTTGTATTATAAATAAGGAGCACTGAGAAGCATTGAATTGAGGCACAAGCGAGAGCTTATGAATAATTCATAAGAAGCCTCAGAAATATTAATGAGATGTTGCCTGCTGCTAGGGGCACTGTATTATGGGGGCAGCAACAAGAAAAGTACTGTGGGCAAATGTAAAATAATGTGGTCGCTAAATAGGACACAAATGGGGCAATGTAACTGTGGGGTTTGTATACATTAAAAGTATTCTGTCTGGCTGTACCAGGACATTGATTGTGGGACCATGCATAAACTGTTTGGGGACTGTAAATTCAGTAGCCATCTTTGCAGCCTATCAACCAATCAGGAGCCAGTATTTGCCAAAGAGACACTTGGGACTTACCAGAGACTTTTGGAGGAAAAAGGAGGTACCATTATTGGCACCCAAAATCTAAGCAATTGAGAGACTTAGACTATTTTAGACAGCTTGGGCAGCCAATCGTAGTGTTGGAACTTTGGTTCTTATTTAAGGGGGACTGTTTGAACGGAGATCAGTTCTGAGTTAGTGCTGAGTAGTCAGTTCTGAAAGTCTGGGTGAAGGCTCCCTGCAGCTCAGGGAGTTTAGGAGAGGCCTGCGTTGCCTTTCCTCGGCCTGAACACTTGCCTTAAGTGTGGTACTTCCAAGTCTGCAGACCGAGCTGCATTTCACTTGAAAAGGAGAAAAAGAAACAATTTCCCCGGAGCTAAAGTTCCAGACTGAAAGTGGGATCAGAGCTGAAAAGGTCTCCACCTTGCATCTCAGTTAGATACTGCTCTGCCTTTGCCTCAGAGGCTGTGGTCTAATTCTCAAGCCTGTGGTCACAGGAATTGTCTCCAGCCAATTTGCCAGAGGGAGACCTGAACTTCTATCCTGCCAGCTTACATTTCCAGGACTGCAGACTGCAAGTGAGTAAGCTGTGTGGCCTATGCCAGGACTGTACCCAAGCTGAACCTGTGATGCCAAACCAATTGCTTAAGAGACTGTTGTTGTTCTGTGAGACCAAAGCTGCTAGATGACCAGAGAAGGAAGTCAGCTCCTGCAAAAAGATCATTTGGACTTAGGCCACCCTTGGGAGGGATGCCTTGAACTGGGAGTGAGTCATGCTAGCCCAGTTCCCTGTATCCTGGTCCTTGACAGAAAGGAAGAAATCCTGCAGTCTGTAGCTACAAGCCAGAGAGTCGAATCCCTCAAGGAGAGTCACCCTGGAAATCAACCAGATCCTGAGGTCCATGGTTCAGTGAGTAACATCAGGCCTGTCTCTGCAACCAATTTAAAGTGTTTTTGCCATCTGATTTGCTATCAGTTTCAAGTTGTTTGAACTGTCTTTGCAGGTCATCGGGCCTGGAGATTACAGTTTTCTGGGGAATAAAGTGCTAGGATGTTTCAAAAGCCAAAAGTCAAAGAATTACTAATCAACCTTTATTTAAGGGCCCAACCAGCTGCAACGCCGCCATCCTGTGGCAATGCATCACTCCTGCACCTAATTAGACTCTGGGTACCCAGCAGCTAACAGAACTGTTCTATACAAGATCAAATGTTATTTTTGCATATTGCTTCAAATTGAAAAAGAAGTGCCTTAATCAATTATCTAAGTTCCCACCCCTTCCCTTGTTCAGGTCCCCTAAGTAAATCAGATTTACTGTTTGAAGGTTAATCTGGTTAATGAGCATATTATTACTCAGTCTCAAGTCATTGTGTCAGTCAAAAGGTATATGATTATTGTTGGTAAACTGTTTCTTGGCAGGGGCACAGGGTACATACAAGAGTTTCAGACCCTGTCAGTAAGTATGGTCACCGAGAGCATATTATTAGCAGTCTCCCTTAATTGTGAAGTGAATGCAAAGTAAAGTGTGTTGGGGGTCATTCATGTGTATGGTCACTAGGTAGGGCTGTGGGTAGGTACATTCCCAGAGGGTTGTGCTAGCTTAACATCTAACCCACAAAAAGAGTTCTCTGGGTGGAGGCACTGTGTCGAAGTATTACTGTTAGGATCCAGGCCCCTCAACCTGCGCTTAGCTTGGCAGGCAGGGGTAGTAGCCCGCAGGGGGTGGCACCCAGGTAACCGGGAAAAGCACACTGAGCTGAGGCTCGCTTCCAGGTATGACCCGGGGGCAGGGAAGAAGAGAGTATTGACATGAAGAGCTAATATACTGTAATGTCAGAAGTGCATAAAGTAAAACAAAGTACAAAATATGATGCAAAACACAGCCAGGTAGCATTGCAGATATTGGATATGAGGTGGTGGTGGGGTAGAAATACTGACCAAATGCATTCTGTCAAAACCCTTAATTCTGGGGAGAATGCATTTTGTCATACTCCTAATGTGATTCTATGAACACAGTTTATTTTGTCAGACTCCTCACTTCATTCTGTGCACTGAATGCCTTTTGTCAAACTGCAGATTCATTCTGTGGAAAAAATGCCTTTTGTCATACTATTACCTTCATTCTGAGGATAAATGGGGCTGGTAGTGTAGCCTAGGTGTTAGAGTGACAAGCTGTGAGTGAGCTTGGTATATCTGGTAGACCTGGGTTTGATTCCCACACCCTTCCCTTCCATACTGTGTGTCTCTCACCAAGTCATTTTCCCTACACCAGTGCTGCTGGGTCATCCCTAGAAACAGGCATGGTGCTTACCTGGTCACCACAGAATAAATAATGCCTTCTGTCAAACTGCTAACTTCATTTTGTGGACACAAAAATGCTGTTAATTTCATTCTGTGAAATAAGTGCACTTTATTAAACTGCTAGTTTCATGCTGTGGACAAAATGCCCTTTGTCAAACTTCTAACTGTATTCTGTAGACAAATTTTATTGTTAGAGATGCTCATGTATTTATTTAATTGAAAACTGGTAACCAGGAGATGCACACGGAGCCGCGCCTCATTTCCAGGGGGAATGGGAAGGGGAGTAGACTAATAAAGCGTACCCGGCATCCACGAAACAGTACAAAGCAAACTGCGAACCGTGTACCATTTAACACGGCACAAATGCAATAGCAATAAAAGGAGCCAAGCGATGGTGGAGTGAGCAGCTTTGATAAACAAAGTGACTAGAACAGGTAGAAAGATTTCAGTGCAGTAGCTGTTGGGAGGAGACTAATTCAGGCAGAGGTAGAATCCAGGAGGGGGCCCAGAAACAGGGGTGGTAAGGGCTCCACAGGGAAGGGGTCAGGTAGAGGAATGACCGAAGCAGGTCTGAGAGGGATATGATCTGAAAAACAAAACATCCATTACTCAGAACTGGATTATTCTCTCAGATTTTGGATCAGTTGGGTTTTGTACTTTCTGATCTGAGATCCGATCCAGGAATGGGCCTCGGATCAGACTGTACAGCATCTGGCTGATCCAAGTTTATGCACACTATCCTTTGCCCCAGGAACATCCAATGCGGTAGATGTGCTAAATAGCTGCCTTGCCGAGATCAATGACTGGATGGCCTCCAGCTGGTTGTGACTGAACCCCGACAAGACGGAGGTACTGGTGGTGGAGTTGAACAGAGTGCGTGATAGGATGGCCTCTGACTCAGAAACTGGACTTGTTCTGGGATCCATTCCATTGAAGGCCTCCTTTAGGGTGCAAAATCTTGGTGTCATTCTGGATGGGAGTTTGACGATGGAGGCGCAGATATCTTCCTCCGTCCGCTCCTGTTTTTTAAATCTCAGAAATGTCACCAGGATAAAGCCCCTTGTTTCGCCTCTGGACCTCCCCACTTTGATACATGCCTTAGTTACATCAAGGCTTGACTACTGTAATGCGCTCTACTTCGGGGTCATGGGAGGATCTCTCTGCAAACTACAGCTAGTGCAGAATGCAGCTGCCCGGTTACTTACTGGGCAGCCAAAATGTTGCCACATTACACCGGTGTTGCGTGAGCTGCACTGGCTGCCAGTCAGGTGGAGGATCCTCTTTAAGGTGGGTCTTCTCATCTATAGGGCCTCACACGGTGAGGGCCCTGGTTATCTGTTAGACCTTCTTGCACCTGCTCTCTCGGTTTGCCCCCCTCTGTTTCTCCTGTGGAGGCCCCTAGCGATTCCCAGGATGAGGTTGAAATCGGCTGACGACAGGGCCTTCAGTATCGCTACTCCCGTCTGTGGAACTCGCCTTGCCCAGGGTTGAGGGGCCCCCTTGGAGGTGGCTCAAGGTCCGTCTTAAGGCCTTCCTATTCGCCCAGGCCTTTTTGGATTAAGTTGTCAATTCATAGATTTGCTTATAGTAGTTGGCAATCTGATGTTTAGTTTATTATTTATGGGAACTGTTTGTATGAGGAGTTAATTATTTATATGCTTACATTTATTTATTTTTTTGTTTTATTGATTTGTTTTGAAATATGTGTTTACTTATGTGTACGGCGCCCAGAGCCTCTGGGATTGGGCAACTTTTAAATAAATGTTGCCTTGCCTTGCCGTATCCCTCACCATGACCTGGCTGAAAAACTACTTCCCCGGATTCTAGTGTCCACCTCACTCAGCCTGTCTTGTAAATATAATCCTCTTCTAGTCCCTGGCATTATGTATGTTACAAAGGGCCCCCCCCCCCCAATAAATGAGAGCGGTACTACGAGTGCCTGAAGGGAGTGGGGCACCGGTGGATGGGGAGTGAAAAAAAAAAAAAAAGACTATTAGATTGCTTTAGTTTGATTTAGTATGCAAATTCTTGCTGTTTTTCTTTCATCCACCAGGTGGCAATGTAGCACTGATAGTTCGGTGGAAAACAACGGTGACAAGAGCTGTCAACACCACACCCACACAGAACAGAAAGTTAAAGAATACTTTCACCTGTTTGCAGAAGGTGTGCGTGTGTGTGTGTGTGTGTGTGTGTGTGTGTGTGTGAGTGGGAATAACAGTTAACAACAATCTATTAATAATATCTGAAGAATCTGAAAAACTGCACTTTGGAAGGATGGCTTAGGAATGAAGACGTTGCCATGGTGACAGAACTGATAACAGGTAGTGCGGGTCATCTCCAAGGTATCCTCCTACTCCTTTCTTTATGAAATGAAAACCTTTGGAGACGTATCAAGTCTGGAAGCTGAAAGTCATAATTCCCTGTGAAGCTACATGATGAAATGAAGTGAACACCGACACATTTAATTTTGTTTTTTTTCAGTGAAGCGGTATTGGGGAGAGGTGAGGTACTGAGCAAAGGTATGGACAGGAAAGGTTGGCATTTCACTGTTAATGCCTCCATGCCCCTGGGTGTATCCTAAGGCATAAGGTGAAGCCGAGAACTTTTAACCACTGAGAGTACTGGTAATTACAACCCACAGTCCTGAAGCGAGTTTTTTCACTGATATGGTGTTTAAATGAATAATAAAAATTAAAAATTAGAAATAAAATGAGAACTGTTTTCTAAAGCGTTTATAATAAACATTCTTCAGAAGGACCCACGAAGACACAGATCTGAACATGAGAAAAAACGTGGGCTGGTCATGTGGTGTGGAGGATTGAAGCCCTGGAGGCCACGCCTTCCGGCATGCTGGTGACCCGGGTTCAGGAATGGGTCAGGGTCACTTGAGGGTCAGCTGGGTGAGGGATTGAACATCCGAAGGACTGTCCTCCTTCCTCGGGGAGGGGGAATCCTGCATTCTGCCACATGACTGCCACCTGCTGGAAGCTGGTGGTAGTGCCAGAGGGAGCAGCTCTGTTTGGAGTGATGTCCACAGATGCAACACATCACTGAACGCTGATGTCTCAGGGGAAACACCAAGCAGGAGGAAAAATCCCCAGCCACTCCCCCCCCATTGTGGCAGGTCACCCGCTGGGAGGATAACCAGTATGGCCACTGGACAGCTTGGTAACAGGGTTGGGAGGAGCTGCCAGCCAAGGACCAAAAATTACTGATAAAAAAAGAGAGACGATGTGAGGAACAGATGTCTCAGTGTGATTTTCTGTAGAAAAGCAAAAAAAGGAGATACTGCTCAGTCATTGGGTTGCAGCAGAAGTTTGATTTTTTATCTATGTACAGTACCTTACCATAACATTACTACCCCTACCTAATGGCCTCAGATAAGGTTTAGGGGCCTGGGTTGTCAGACTCCTCTTAGGATTTGGAATTCAAAGTTGAATATAAAATTTGGGGGCCCGGTGAGTTCTTTTACAGTTTTGTAAAGGTCACTGGTAAGGCCACGTCTAGAGTATGGAGTTCAGTACTGGTGCCCACACCTCAAAAAAGACATTAACCTGCTGGAGAAGGTTCAGAGGAGGGCTACAAAAATGATAGTGGGTCAGCAGGGTAAGGCATATGAGGAGAGGTTGAGGGCACTGAACATGTACTCCCTGGAAGACAGGAGAGAGAGAGAGAGAGAGAGAGAGAGAGAGAGAGAGAGAGAGAGAGAGGAGGAGGGAGGGAGGGGAGGGAGAGAGAGAGAGAGAGAGAGAGAAGAGAGAGAGAGAGAATGGGGACATGATTGGGACCTTCAAGTACTTGAAAGGGATAAATAAGGTTGATAAGGAGAGTCTCTTTAAGCTGAGTAACAACTATAACATGAGGGGGCAGAGCCTTAAGCTGGAGGGTAGGAGGTTTAGGAGGGAGGTCAGGAAGCACTTCTTCCTGAGAGGATGGGGGACACTTGGAATGCGCTGTTGGAAGAAGTCATCTAGTTGAAGACAGCGGGCAGCTTTAAGAGAGGCTGGGATAGGCATGGGGGAAGGTAAGGATCATGGGTAGGGAGGATGGGAGGAGTGGGGAGGGAGGGCAGGGACATTAGCTCAAGCTGTGGACCCAGCAATATGAGCAGACTTGACAGACCAAATGGCTTTCTTCTGCTAGCTTCTTCATATGTTCGTATGTTTTCCCACCATCGACCTATTCACATGGTCTCCATTTGTTGCTCAGTTGACCGCCAAAATGTCTTTATCCTTCTATTTTACATTTTTATTCACAAAGTTATCTCACCTCGGCTGTTTTCCATCACCGTGGCTGCATAATTCATTTTTATGTTAGCTTGTGCGCACGCACAAGCAACGTAGTGGCACCATACGACTTTTAGAGGTGTGCTGTCCGCTCTGCCAATGCCCCGCTCCATTTTGCTCCATTTTGCAGGCGGGACCATACTGCACCAATGAATGGTCAAGCTGTCTATGACAGCACTTGAAATGCAGTGGTGAACAGATGACAGGAAACCACTGCTGCAATCAGCGGTGGTAACGTGTAGCAATTTACATACACGTCGGCAAGCAGCAGCTGTTGTCGGCAATTTACATATTGCTGGCGTCAGCAAGCAGCGGCTGGCATCAGCCGCCTCTCCATCCTCATGAAATCTGCATATGCAAAAGCTGATGGGAGTGCCCAATCCCCCTATTGGCATGCCCCCTCCCCAGTTCATTTGCTGACGGAGTAGCCTAATCCCCCCCCATGTGTTGTGTGTCGAGGGGGTGCCCAATCCCCTCAGCTCATGCGCACCCCCCTGCACACAGTATGACTGATGGGGTGCCCAGTCCCCATCAGCTCCACTCCTCCCCCCAACAAACATTCAGGTGGCACACTGGGAGCCCACCCCAGCGTGCCAAACGTTCCGCGTAGTCTTTATTTTTTTAAAACCCTGTAACAAAAGAAAACGGTCCCTCATTGAGTTTCTTGCCCCCTCCCCCAACATACATTCAACCTCTGCACACTCCACCTCCCCGCACCCCCCTCACCCCATACTTACCTCCGGAGCCTGGTGCAACGATCTTCAGTGGACCGGGACCACGTCTGCACTCTTCAATGCCGACCGCGAACTGAAGACATGCCGGTAACCTGTATAATGGCATAAATGGTGTTTTTATTTAACTTAGGTGGATATCTTGCCCATTATTTCGACTTTTGGCACCACATTTTCACCATGGGGTTCTTGGGACCCCCCCCCCATGAATTCAGTCACTGTCATGGCGTCATTCAGTCCCGAAAGGTGATTTCGTGGTCACTGTGTGGAATCACCTTTCAGAACCGATTAACAAAACAACAGTGTCACTGTTCATGAGGAGGGCTCTCATAGAGCCTATGTTGCAAATTTGGTGAAAAAATTCCAAAAATGACTGTGCTACAAGTGTGCGTTGCGCAGTTTCCATGCATGCTCATAACTTCGCAACTTTGTAATATTTTCACTCCAGATTTTCAACACTGGCATTTTTTCATATCTCCTTATGAACAGTATAGCTGTCATTTTTCACATTCTGACCGAAATGTGTTTTCACACTTCTGGCGCAGAATAGTGCGGTCGCTGTGAAAATCAGTGTTGGGACAGATTAAGAAAATCACAGTGACACTGTTCATGAGCAGAGGTTCAAAAATATGCCCGTGGAAAATTTGGTGGAAAAAATCAAAAAATGATTTATGTTACAGGCGTGTATTTGCACAGTTTCTACGCACGTTTGTAACTTTCAATTTTCATATTTTCACTCCAGATTTTCAGCATTGCCATTTTTTCACACCACCTCATGTACAGCTGTCATTTTTCACATCCTGCCAGAAATGTGTTTTCACACCTGTGGTGCCAAATGGCGCACTTGCTGTGTAAAACCACTTTTCCGGATTGAGTAACGAAAAAATAGTGCTACTGTTCATGACGTGAGGTCACAAAAATCCCATTTTGCAAATTTGAAGCGAAAATACCAACAAATGCCTGGGGCGTTAGGGTTTCCAACCATAATGCCCTACTCAGTACAGAATGGCAGGCATTGGGGGTGTGACTTGGGATCATCGCCCATAATACACACGCCATTCCACCCCCATTCTGCAGCCACTGACAGACATTGAGGTGTGCCTTGGGGTCTTCTGGCCCAACGTTCACCCCATTCTCATATACCACACTCATTTCAGCATATTTCCTTATGGAATGGGATGAGTGTAAGGCCCAAAGACCCCAAAGCACACCACAACACCTGTCAGTGTCTGCAGGGTAGTGTGAGATGAAATGGTGTGAGCGTTATGCCCAGTGACCCAAAGGCACCCCCCCAATGCCTGTCACTCTCTGCAGGGTGGGATGTGGGGTTGGCATTAGTTCAATACTTCACTGCCATTCCTATTATGCATCTCTCTACCTCCTGCACTACCAGTGCCAAAGCCAACAAGCCAACATTCGGCATTGACAAATGCTTGTTTCCTTAGCCGAAGAGCTGGAGTATGTTTCTGTTGGCTCTGGCCTAGTCTTCTCACCACTTGCCAGCTGTTTCTGCCTGGTTCTGCCTGGAGTTCTTCCTCCCTTTCTGGTAGAGTTGCCAGCTTGTCCATGGGGATCTCCGACAGGGCTCCCCACTGCCTTTTTGCCAGCTTCCTCCTGCGAACCACAGGTTCCTGGGACCTGGGACTTGTCTTCAGGGGATTACCGTTATAGGGGCTGGGTTCACCCCATGGTTCACTTCCTCTGGGAGCATTCCATTCTTCACTTTCTTTTTTTCTCCTTTGGGAGCTTGATGACAATGGCTTTTGCCTTGTCTGCCTCTGTTGTCCAGGCCTTTGCTCTTTCCAGGCCCCTTACAACAGCCTTCTCTGTCATCACTTCAGCGGCCAGAGACCGAGTCATTGGCTTCTGGCCATCGATTCTACCCTGTCTCCATGGCCTACAGCATCTCTAGGTCTTCTGCTGCTGGTTTTTCTTGGGTCTGCCTGTCGGCGACAGCCCATAGATGCAAGTTGCTTCTGCTCCCTCCATCGATTTCTGTGTCAACATTTCTTTCATCAACTTTAACACCAGTTTTTGACTGTCTCTGCTCTTCTCCAAAAGGAGCTAGTTAATAGTAGCTTCCGCACTGTCATCTACTGCTGTCTATCTAGACCTCTGCTCTTTTTGGGCCCCTCATGACAGCAGTCTCTGTCCCCGCTTTGGTGGCTGGAGACAGTTCCCCTGCCTCTGGGCCGTCGAACCCTGCCCCACCACCATGGCCTATGGCTTCCTCTAGTCTCTTTGGCACTGGGTCTCTCAGGCTCACCTTGTAGCAGTGGTGCATTGTCAGAGCCAGGCTGTGCACCTTCTCTATCCCCCTTGCATCAATGCCATTTTTTCTGCCATCAATTCCCAAGGTTCATCCATGATCCCTGCCCTGCCTCCATGGCCTATATCTTTCCTAGGCCCTCAGGGCGGCTCCATCCCCACTTCGGCAACTGAAGCCTGTTCCTCAGCCTTTGGGCCATTGATCTCTACCCCACCACCACAGCCTATAGCTCCACATAAGCTCTTGGGCGATGAATCTCTCGAGCCTGACATATTGTGACGGCCCATTGACGGGGACTGACCACTCTGTCTCTTCTGGCAGATTCTGTGTCAGTGACATTTTCTCTCATCGGCCTACTCATCTCCATTCTTTTCTTTTAGGGGTTGATGACCATCCCTCTGGCACCACTGCCCTTGGCTGTCCAGGCCTATGTTTCATCCTGGCCCCTCATGGCAAAGATTTCCAGCGCTTTTTTGACTGCTGGAGATATTTCATCAGCCTCTGGACCATCAATCCATGCCATGCCATACCATGACCTATGGCTCCCCTAGGCCCTCAGACACTGGATCTCTCGGGCCCACCTGGCCTCCTCTGTCGACCCCAGCATCAATGATGATTCCTTCTATTCCGTCGACCTTTACTACTGTGCTCCCTCACTGACTCTTTGTTTTGGTGTACCAGCTTTCCTACTGTCCATGCCCTCCTATTACCATTGGGCACCATTGGGGTGCCACAGCCTCTTTGCCGTCTGTGCCTTGCACCCTCCAGAGCATCAGCTTCCCATTCATCAACCCCAGTTTCAGTGTGGGTCGACGTTGAGGAGGTATACCACCAGGGTCTGTTCTCCCCTGGTGTGAGAAGCATTGCAGTAGGCAAGGCAAGGCAAGTTTTATTTAAAAAATGCCCATCCCAGAGGCTCTGGGTGCCCTACATCAATCAAATAAAAACAGAACAGCACAATAATAAACATTTATATAAAATATTCCAAACAGTTACAACAAAATTAACTACCCTCAATTACAACTACATTCAGAATCACTAAAACTGAATTAAACATCAAATTCTAAAAGACAGGTAGGGAGTATAAAACATAGTCCGGGAAGGTCAGATTATATGAGAAAGCCTTGAGATGGTCCTTAAATACCTCGACCGAAGGGGCCTCCCTAACAGCTAAACGAAGCAAGTTCCACAGGACGGGAGTGGCAACACTAAATGCTCTGTCACTAGCAGTTTTTAACCTCATCCTAGGAATCACGAGGAGGCCCCTATAGGAGGAGTGGAGGGAGTGGATTGAGACAGAAGGTGCAAGAAGGTCCTTCAGGTAGCCAGGGCCAGGCCGTGTAGGGCCTTAAAGGTGAGCAAACCCACCTTAAAGAGGATTCTCCACCTGACCGGCAGCCAGTGCAGCTGATGCAGCACTGGAGTAATGTGACAATATTTAGGCTGTCCTGTCAACAGCCTCGCTGCCGCATTCTGCAACAGCTGCAGTCAGCGAAGGGTACCCCCGGAGACCCTGAGATAGAGTGCATTACAGTAGTCAAGCCTGGACATCAAGAAGACATGCACCAAAGTGGGGCGGTCCAGTGGCGGAACTAGGGGCTTTATCCAGGTGATATTCCTTAAATGATAAAAGCTGGTATGGACAACGGACACCACCTGAAACTCAAGTGCCAAACCACTGTCAAGAATAACACCCAGATCACGCATCCTAGAGGAAACCTTCAATGGTACAGAGCCAAGACAAAGCCCTGTCTCTGCACCAGAGGCCAACCTATCATGCCCTTTATCCGACTCCACCACCAGTACCTCCATCTTACTGGGGTTCAGTCGCAACCAGTTGGAGGCCATCCAGTCACTGATCTCAGCAAGGCAACTGTTGAGCACTTCCACTGTGCAAGGTGTTCCAGGAGCAAAGGAAAGGTACAGCTGGGTATCCTCAGCATAGCCGTGAAAATCCAGACTGTACTTCCTAATGAGCTCTCCCTGGGGTAGCATGTACACGGCAAACAACATCGGTGATAAGACCAAACCCTGGGGAACTCCACACAACAGGTGGCCAGGGGAGGAGGAGGAGGAGGAGGAGAAATTCCCCATCACTACCTTCTGCCTCCTGTTAGATAAAAAAGACGCAAACCTAGTAGAGATCTTCTCTGTATTTTCCAGGAATGAAGATTCTGTCTGGTATATACCCAAATCCCCTCCTGATGAGCACACTGACTATGTGGTCAAGCCACTTTTATCCTCATCACCACTGGTGCCCACAGGGCTCAGTACTTGGCCCAATACTATTCTCGATCTTATTTATTTATTTATTTATTTATTCATTCATTCCTTTGGTAACGGGATGGGCACACTGATCCAGAGGACTGTTTTCAGCCATGACCCGGGCCACAAAGTGGCAAAACAGGTAGAGGTACAATAGTAATTACAAAATACAATACACACATGCCCAACAAATGGTGGTAAGGGAGGAGGAGAAAGAACACTGGTTATACTATGACAATATATGGACAGGACAAACAGGTTGTGCTATAACAAAATGCACATAAGCAAAGACACAGGCGATTAATACAGATGGTGCAAGATACAAGCAGCGATAGTGTACAAGTTCATGGTCCAGTTCAAACACAGGTGCAAACAGCAGTAGCTGTGCAAATTCGAACAGGAGTCAATCACAATTCATAGCATCAAAGGGGTCAAGAAAGGAAAAACAGTGGGGTTAGGGGTAGGCTTGGGGTTAAGGGGCAAGGAATGATAGAGGTGGGAAAGGGGGTGCAGGCTGGGGGGGCTGTAAGTGCTGTCTGGCAGCAAGTGCTGCTTGAGTATTTTAGAGCATAGGTGACTTGTAGACCCTAGCGTTGTTGTATGGAACAGTGACAGTTTGCAGCCGTGAGGAGCCAGGCCTTCAAGCTATGCTTAAAAGCTTGATGGGTGGGGATGAGCAATCAGACAGGGGGAGCTTGTTCCATAGGGAGGGTGCTGTGACTGAGACAGCTTTAGTCCCCATGGTGGTGGTGACACGGGGTACTTCTAATGGGGGGGACTGAGGAAGCCCTAAGATTCCAAAGGACCACTCTGCCTGTCAGGAGGGGTGAGTAAGGGAACATTTGTTGGTTCTGGAGGGAGCTGTCCACCAGACACCAATGATCTCTCTTCTGCCTGCTCCACTTCCCAAATCCACTTGTGTGTAGACAACAAAGTCCTATATACGTCTAGTAACACACCCTCTGATGCTGAAGTTAGACTGCAACATGACTTCAATAAGGTCCAGCAATGGTTCCAGTCCTACCAGCTGTTCCTTAACGCCAAAAAGATAGTCTCCATGTCCATCAGCACTAGACAGAGACTATCTAAACTTAACCCCCCCACCTTCTGCACCCTGAATGGCACCCTTATTGAAAATGTCACCACCTTTAGATAACTTGGGGTCTGGTTAGATCACCATTTGGACTTTTCAGCACATGTGAACGCAATCCTAAAGAACTTACACCCCAAGATTGGTGCTTTATGCAGAAACAAGGATTGCATTCCTCAAACTGCCCGGCATGCAATTCTGCAGAAAATGATCCTTCCCACCTTCGACTATGCAGACATGGTCTACAGTGCCGTTCCCAAAACTACCCTAGCTAGACTGGACACCCTCTTCAACTCTTTCTGTCACTTTTTGCTCTCTTGCCCCCCTCGTATTCACCACTGTGACCTTTACAAAGCCTTACCCCTTCCCATCCCTAGAATCCAGAAGGATGTTTCATACTAAAGATCCTACACTTGAATATCTGTAGTCTCATCTCAAAAAATCGACCTTCTGCAACCAATGGTAACTTCCCTCAAGCCTGATATCTTAATTCTAACTGAAACTTGGCTAAATGCCAAAATACCAGATCCCTCTATCAATATCCCAGGCTACTCCATACTCAGGCAGGACAGAGCCTGTAGGGAAGGTGGCGTAGCCTTCTATATGTCATCTGTACTGCAGTTTACTACCATCCTCTCATCCTCCTTACCATCCAGCTATGAAGCCCTAGTTGTAAGTATTACATTGCCCTTCTCCTCCCCCATCTTTATAGGTGGAATCTATCGCCGCCCAGGTACCAAACCCTCTGCTACCTTGAACCTCATTACCTCTATAACATCCATTTCACACAAAGGAGAATGATACATATTAGGTGATGTAAACCTAAACTGGTTATCACCAACTACCTGAAAGACGCGAAATGACATCTCTGCCCTCAATCTTTCCCAACTCATCCAAGAAAACACCCGTCTAAATCACAAAACCCTAAATCACAGACTGCTAGGCTGGGCCCTCACCTCCCACCCTCACCGAGTCATTAGGTCAGGCATTCTCCCGGATGCCTTCAGTGATCACCTTCCTATATTCATAGTCAGAAAGGTCCATAGACCAATTACGCCCCACAAAACCCTGCAGCTTTGCCCTTTTCTCTCCTTAAACGTAAGCCCCCTCCTCACTACATTAATCAACACTGACTGGTCCCCAACAGTCACTTCCCCAACTGTCGACCAAGCCCTTGACTACTTCAAGGTTCAATTTCCAGCCACCTGGAACCCCTATGCCCCTCTCAAATGAACAAGAATTCATGGCAATCATCATCCCTGGATTACACCCGAGTTACTGACCTGCCTCAGAGAGCGTGATAAAGCTTGGAGAAAACACAAGGCCTCTCAACTCCCATCAGACTACACCCTATACCGCAGACTAAGAAATGCCTGCAAAAAAGCTACCAGGTTAGCAAAGTCCAAATATTTTCAACCCTCCTTCCTAAATAATATTAACTCCCCCTCAAAATTCTGGAAAGTGGTCCATTCTCTGTTCTCTCCCCCTTCACACACCCCACCCCCAACTCTTAACATAAACAACACTCTAGTGTCTGAACCTTATCTAGTGGCTCAGGAGTACTCCTTTCATTTCATTTTTATTTTTATTTTTCATACTTGTAAATCCAGACGAGCAAGGTTGCCCGTTTTCACTGGCGACGAGTTCAATCTAAAAACACAATACAAAACTACAAACATACTATAAAGCTATCAACTGTCCCCATTTTCCCAGGACAGTCCCTATTTTAGGCAGCATATCCCAGTGTCCCCACAAGTTTTGCAAAATTTCACTTTTGTCCCAGTTTTTGTTTACTTGTCCCAGTTTTGTCCCCTTTTTTATGTTGGTTGCGCGCATGCGCAAGAAACATGTTGTGGCAGCTTTCTCCACAAGCAGGTTGTGGAGACATGGCACTGTTGTGCCCGATGCCCCCACAGCCTGCAAAGGCTTGCCCCCTGTCCCCCAATGCCATGGCTCACTGCTGCTGACTGTAGTTCAGCCAGCATGCCACAACCTTCTAAAAAATCAGCCGCGGCAATCAGGGGCCACCTCATCATTGCAGCGTCAGCCATCCGCTGCAATGAGGGAGCGACCCGTCATTGCAGGGTGGATGGAGGATCCCTGATATTGTTTGTGAACATGGCGGTGGCTTGCCACCATATTCACAAACAATATTTACCCCCCCACCATGTTTATTTGCCGACGGGGGAGCCCACTCCCCTCAGCATAATGTAAACCCCCCTCACGGTTTTATTGTCTGCTGACGGGGTGCCCAATCCTCGTCGGAAGAAAGGAATTCCCCCCGCTTTTGTTGTTTGCTGACAGGGGGTGCCCAATTCCCCACTGACTCCAGTTGCCCCCCCCAAAATCAAGACTCCGGTAGCACGCTGGGAGCCCACCTCAGCGTGCCACATGGCCCTTTTGTTGTTTGTCGATGGGGGTGCCCAATCCCTCATTGGCTACATCTGCCTCCCCCAAAGCAAGACTCTGGTGGCACGCTGGGAGCCCACCCCAGCATGCCACATGCCCCTGTAAAATTAAAAGCGGTCCCTCACGGCTTTTTTTTTACCTCAAAAAAAAGCGGTCCCTCATAGTCTCCCTGCCCCCTCCACAACCCGCACCCACCCACTGCACACCTGCCTTCCCACCCCCCGACCCCATACTTACCTCTGGAGCTCGGCGTGATGATCTTCGGTGGACCGGGAACACGTCTGCACTCTTCAAAGCCGACTGCGAACTGAGGAAATGCCGGTAAGCTGTATAATGTAATAAATAGGGTGTTTTTAACTTTAGTGCTTATCTCGGGCATTTTTGGGATTTTTTTCACCAAATTTTCAACTTGGGTTTTTTGGGACCCCCTCCTCATGAATTCTTGAACTGTCATGGCATTAATTGGCCCTGAAAGGTGGTTTCGCGGTTATTGCGCGGAATCACCCTTTGGGGCCGATTAATGAAATGACAATGCAGTGTTCATGAGGTGGGCTCTCAAAAAGCCTATGTTGCAAATTTGGTGGAAAAAATCCAAAAAATGACTGTTTTACTAGCATGTGTTGCGCACGCTGGTAACTTTGTGAATTTGCAATATTTTTAAGCCAGATTTTCAACATTGGCATTTTGTCACACCTCCATGTGAACAGTACAGCTGTCATTGTTCACATCCTGGCCAAAATGTGTTTTCGCACTTCTGGCGCAGAATAGTGCAGTCGCTGTGGGAAATCGGTGTTTAGGACAGATTAAGAAAATGATAGTGATACCGTTCATGAGTAGAGGTCCTAAAATGCCTATGTTGAAAATTTGGTAACGATACTTCATAAAATGACTGTATTACGAGCGTGCATTGTGCAGTTGGCACGTACGCTCGTAACTTCACAAATTTATATTTTCATTCCAGATTTTCAACATTGCCATTTTCCCAGACCTACTTATGAACAGTACAGCTGTCATTTTTCCCATCCTGGCTGAAATGTGTTTTTGCACTTCCGGCACAGAATAGAGTGGTTGCTGTGGGAAATCACTGTTCAGGACAGATTAAGAAAATGACAATGATACTGTTCATGAGCAGAGGTCCTAAAATGCCTATGTTGAAAATCTGGTGATGATAGCCCATCAATTGACTGTGTTACAAGTGTGCGCTGCGCATTTTCCATGCACCCTTGTAACTTCGCAGAGTTGTAATATTGTCACACCAGATTTTCAATAGTGTCATTTTTTCACACCTCCTTATAAGCAGTACAGCTGTCATTTTTCACATCCTGACCGAAATTTGTTTTCACAGTTCCGGCACAGAATAACATGGTCACTGTGGGAAATCAGAGTTCGGGACAGATTAAGAAAATGACAGTGGCACTGTACATGAGCAGAGGTCCTAAAATCCCTATGTTGAAAATCTAGTGACGAAACTCCATAACATGACTGTGTTACAAGCGTGCGTTGAACTGTTTCCACACACACTTGTAACTTCGAAAATTTGTAGTATTGTCACGTCACATTTTCAACAGCGGCATTATTTCACACCTCCTTATGAACACTACAGCTGTCATTTTTCATATCCTGGCTAAAATATGTTTTTGCACTCCTGCTGGAGAATAGCATGGTCGCTGTGGGAAAACAGTTTGGGACAGATTAAGATTGACCGAGTGAGAGGGGTGAGTGACCGAGCTCAGCTGAGCTCTGTTGGGACTGCTGCAGATTTGTTTGTGGGCAGACAAAGGCCCCAACACAAGAGCCCAGTACAAAAGGGCAGCCTGCAGTACTGGGAGAAATAGAAATAGAACAACAGAGCGACTGAGGGAGGGGGAGTGAGCGAACTCACCGAAGTGCTGTCAGGACTGCTGCAGATTTCTTTGTGGGCAGAAAAAGGTGTCAATGCAGGCAGGGGCCCAGTACAAAAGGCCAGCCTGCAGCGGTGGGAGAAACAGTATGAGTGAGTGAGACAGGGAGACTTAGTGAGCTCAACGGAGCTCTATCAGGATTGCTGCGGATTTCTTTGTGGGTAGAAAAAGGCACCAATGCAGGCAGCAGCCCTGTACAAAAGGGCAGCTTGCAGTGCCAGGACAAACAGAATGAGCGCATGAGAGGGGGAGACTGAACTACCTCAACGGAGCTCTGTCGGGACAGTTCTGGATTTCTTTGTGGACAGACAAAGGTGCCAATGCAGCCAGGAGCCCCATACACAAGCGCAGCCTGCAGCGTCAAGAGAAACAGAATGAGCGAGTGACAGAGCGGTAATGAGCGAGCTCAACGGACCTCTATTGTGACTGCTGTGGATTTCTTTGTGGGCAGAAAATGTGGCAAAGCAGACAGGAGCCCAGTACAAAAGGCCAGCTTGCAGCGCCGGCAGAAATGGAATGCGTGAGTGACAGAGGGGGAGTGAGTGAGCTCAATGGAGCTGTGTCGGGACTGCTTCAGATTTCTTTCTGGCCAGAAAAAGCCGTCAATGCAGGCAGGAGCCCAGTACAAAAGGGCAGCCTGCAGTGCCAGGAGACACAGAATGAACGAGCGAGTGAGGGAGGGGGAGTCAGTGAGCTCAATGGTGCTCTGTTGGGACTGCTGCAGATTTGTTTGTGTGCAGAAAAAGGCTGCAATGCATGCAGGGGCCCAGTACAAAAGGGCAGCCTGCAGTGGCAGGAGAAGCAGAATGAGCGAGTGAGCGAGTTCAACGGAGCTGTATTGTAACTGCTGAAAATTTCTTTGTGGGCATAAGAAGGCAGCAATGCAGGCAGGAGCCCAGTAGAAAAGGGCAGCCTGCAGCGCCAGCAGAAATGGAATGAGTAAGTGAGAGAAGGGAGTGAGAGTCTCAACAGACCTTTGTTGGGACTGCTGCAGATTTCTTTGTGGGCAGAAAAAGGTGCCAAAAGGACAGCCTGCAGCACCAGGAGAACCAGAATGAGTGAGTGAGATGGGGGAGTGAGCCATCTCAACGGAGCTCTGTCAGGACAGCTGTGGATTTCTTTGTGGGCAGAAAAAGCCACCAACACAGACAGGAGCCAAGTACAAAAGGGCAGCCTGCAGCGCCAGGAGAAACAGAATGAGTGAGTGAGAGAGGGGGAGTGAGCCACGTCAATGGAGCTCTGCCAGGACAGCTGCAGATTTCTTCCTTGGCAGAACAAGGTGTCAATGCAGGCAGCAGCCCAGTACAAAAGAGTAGCCTGCCGCACTGGGACAAACAGACTGAGCCAGTGACAGAGGGCCACTGAGCGAGCTCAACAGACCAACGCAATCAACATTTGGCATTGACAAATGCTTGTTTTTTTCTGACTGCTAATCCATGAGTGACAGTTATTTCAGCACTACTGTGGCACTGCTTGGGCTGGACAGCAGTTTGCAACTTCAACCCCTGTGCCCATATTGCACTGAAAGCATGTCAGTGGGAGCACAGTAAAGCATGTTCCTTCCTGTTAGCTTAGAATGGGTAGTAGTGCAAACAAGCACATGTGGACATCTGCCTGCCAGCAGCTGAGAGGGACTCCAGACAGAGAAGAGACCAGGCAGCAGGGAGCTAAGGTTCCCGAACCTGATCAGCTGTAGGGAAGTGTGTGAAAACAATCTGGTGTGGTGGTGGGAGTCACTGAAGTGAAGTTTGCTCAGCAAAAGAGGTGAGTGTAAGTGGGTTGGATGGGACTATCAGGAGAAGCAATACATGCAGCTCGAATGTCTGATCACAATTTAACGCAGGTAGGCTTCTAATGAACTTTCTGTACATCATGATTTGGAACTTGCTGCAGCAGAATGATGTACTGTTTTAATCTGAATGTTTGCTACTGGTGTTACCGTGGGGCAGCATGGCCAGAGCAAGCAGCAAAATTTAACTGATTGTGTGCAGTGTTGACTGCAGCGGTGTCCGTGGGAGTGACACGGTGGGGGGGGGGGGTCATGATCAGGATGAACTGTCCCAGTTTTAGACCTCAGAAAGTTGGTAACTTAAAACATACGACAAGGGAGCAGACTATACAATCCAAAAAAGTGCAATTACAGAGGCAGGTGCATTATGTTTCTGAGAAAAGCCAGTATTTTAACCTTTTCTTAAAGCACTGAATGAAACTACTCTCAACAATTACTGATGGTATTTTGTTGAAGAAAGTGGGTGCTCTAAATAATAAAGATCTTTGCCCAAAAGTAGTTTTAAAAAATGGTGCTTTAAATTTATATTTGGACTGGGACCTAGTGGATAATGCATTTGTTACCCTGGGGAACATTAAAGAAGTAAATGGGGGAAGGAAAATACATTTTACTTTAAATAAAAAAGTGCCCATTTTGAAAAGAACTCGATTATCAAAAGATAAAGAGTAGGACTGCTTGTACAAATCAGAACAATGGGTTCGAAAAGGTAAATCCAACCAGAATCTTAAAGCTGAATGAAATATTGCTGTGAGAGGACTCAGTACGTTGTGACTTGAAGAGGTATATAAAAGTATTCCATAATCGAGTACCGAAAACAGAAAGCTGTGGACTAAAAACTTTCTTGATTCAGGAGTCAGAAGGAATTTGGCTCGATAAAGAATACCCAGTCTTTGGTGAGGGGTTTTCCTAAGACTGTGAATATGGGATTTGAAAGAAAACTGATTATCTAAGGTTATGCCTAAATATTTGAAGACCGAGACAAATTCAATGTTATTGCCCTTTCTATCAATAATTAAAGGGAAATCAGTGGGTACATTCTTGTTCCGGGAAAAAAAAACATTACCTTTGTTTTTTGAGAATTCAAAACCAAGTGATTTGAGAATAACCAATCCTGCAAATGATCAAAGTCAGTCTGGAGGTGAGAGAGCAGTGGTAGATCTGGGATTAGTGCAAAATATGGCAGCGTCATCGGCATAAAGAATCATCTCTGTTTTGGTACAAATATTTGGGGCAGAACTCATAAATAAAGAAAAAATAAGTGGCCCCAGGATTGAACCCTGGGGTACACCACAAGCTAATGGAAGGGTATGAGATAAAGATGAACCAATAATAGTTCTGAAGGTTCTGTTACGTAAGAAGTTTTGGTACCACATGATAACATCCCCAGAAAAGTGAAGACCACGTAGAACACCTGGAAGGAGATCGAATTCAACCAGGTCAAAAGCCTTGGTGAGGTCCACGAACAGTGCCGCACCCGAGTGCCCTCTATCAAGTGCACTATGTACACTGCCTGCGAGCCCCACCAAGGCCATTTTGATGTTATAGCCTAGCTTGAACCCATGTTGATTCCCTAAGAGTAAGGAATATTTCCCAAGAAAACCTAAGGTTTGGTCCATGACAGTCTTTTCCAGAATTTTTGATATAGGTGATAAAAGGGATATTGAACGATACTCCTAGTACACCTCCTGTGCCTCAACCCTTCTAAAGGCCCTTCCCTCACTCCCCTCTTCCCCGCACCCTCCCTTCCCTATCCCATCTTCCTCCTGTACTCACCCTTCCTTCTCCTTCTCTCCTGTCTCCTGCTGAGACACTAAGTGCCCCATCTTTCTCAACCCTTCCAAAGGATCCTCACTGGATGATCTTGATCCAAAACTCATTTACCTCCCAGCCTCTGCTATTGCCTACCCTATCTCCCTAATTCTAAACCTCTCATTTAAGACCTCCTCTGTCCCCTCACCCTGGAAACATGTGGTGGTCCTCCCCCTCCCGAAGGGTGGGAACCCCTCCTCCCCTACAAATTATCGCCCAATCTCCCCTCCTCCCTACTCTTACCAAGCTCCAAGAACACTTGGCCCTCTTTCAACTAACCTCCTTTCTAGCTGACTCTTCCTTTTTCACTCCATTCCAGTCTGGTTTTCAGAAGAACCACTCCACCACCTCCAACCTCCTTAGGCACAGGATGGACAATGGCCTCATCACCTCTGCTATCTTTGTCGACCTCGCCAAGGCTTTCGACACTGTCTCCCACACTCTTCTCCTTGAATCCCTTACAGTTGCTGGTCTGTCTGCTGCTGCTCACAACTGAATCAGAGACTACCTCACAGGCAGAATGCAATCCATCAAGGTCCTTGATAAAATCCCCCCCCCCAATATCAACAGGCATCCGCCAGGGCTCAGTACTTCGCTCTGTCCTCTTCTCCATCTTTCTAAATGACCTCCCCACAGCCTGCTCCCCTTCATCTTCCATCCATATGTACACCAATGACACTGTCCTGTACATCTATGGTAAATGCCCTTCCGATGTAGCAACCATCCTTCAGCATGACTTCCACCAGGTTCAACTATGGATTGCCTTACACCATCTATTCCTAAATACCAAAAAGACAGTCTCCATGACTTTTGGCACAAGGCAGAGACTCTCTAGGCTTCACCCCTTACCCTCCTTCCACACCATTGATGGGACTACCCTCGAGGATATCTCCTCTTTTCAGATACCTTGGGGTCTGGCTTGACCAACACCTCAGCTTCTCTGGCCATATAGATGCCATTCTGAAAAAACTGCGCCCCAAGCTTGGCGCCCTATTTAGAAACTGTAGTTGTATCCCTCCTACAGCACAGCGCAAACTAGTCCAGAAGATGATCCTCCCTATTTTTGACTACTGCGATGTGGTCTGTGGTGCCACTACCATATCCTCCCTGACCAGATTGGACGCCCTTTTTAACTCCTTTTGTCGCTTTGCCCTGGATACTCCACCACGTACTCATCACAGCGACTTATACCATGCCTTATCCTTTCCCCCCTGGCTAACAGACCCTTCACTCACTGTGCCAAACTCACTTCTAAATTCTGGCTAGGGGAACTTACCCCCTACCTCTCATGCTCCCTATCCTGTCCCCTTCCTCCCTCCCACTCCCTCAGATCTGCTCACACTTGCACTCTGATGATCCCCCGTTGTACCACCCTCATTGGTCAATCAGGATTTTTCCATTGCTTCTCTAAAATCTGGAACCTCCCCCAAATTCGACATTCCTCCTCCCCATTCCCTAGCTTCTGCCATACATAACTTTCTTTCTGTTAACTGCTTCTGCTTTAACCCCCCCCAATAAAGATCCCCCAACTAAATACCCCTCTTGCCTACTCTGTTAATCACTCACCTTGTCTTCCCTTTCTTTCAACAGCTATCCCCCCATATCCTACCTCTAAGCCTTCGAGCTTCAGCCCCTGGCAGGGTTCTCTACATCCTGGGGGGGCAAGCTTCTAGGCCATTCCTCCCCCTCCCAATTCCCCCCTCCAACTCCTTACGTCTCAGCACTTAAATTGATATTAGTTAACTTAGACCTGAACAACTTGTACTTTCAATCCTGTCTGGGCAGTGCATATCACTATATGTATATATTCTCAGCCATGTTACTTTTTAATTCTGTAAGCAACTCTTTAAATGTATCATTTTGTGCCATTTTAACTATTAATGTTTGTAGTTTTACGTATTGCTGTCAAATGGCTGTTGTACGTTGTTGTTTTCACATCCTATTATACCCACCAGGTCACACTGGGAGATGAGCAACATGTTGTTCAGTGTGCCTTCCTGGTGAAACATTTCAATAAATAAGTAAAAAAAAAAAAATATTGCCACCTTCATGGCCAAATTCTGGTCTGGAAATCTTCCCACCTATCTTTCTTCCTCCAACTGTACTTCCTCCCAAAGTACATACTCCCTCTGTGATACTGACCTTTGATCCTTTGTCATACCCCACCGTTCTACCACCACTGGCCGATCTGTTTTGTCTTTCCGCTGCCCTAAATTGATGAATGCCCTCCCCTCATCCATCTGCAATGCCAGCTCACACATCTGCCTCTCCCTCTCCTCCCTCCTTCGAGATTTCACATCCCTCACCTGCTGATGTCAAAACCTATCGTCCTCTCGCCTTACATTGTCCCCTCCTCCACCCCATAACCTTAGCCCCATGTCTTGTCTCCCCTTGCCATAGTCCAGTCAGACTGCCCCTAACAGCTCACGTACTTATGTCCTACTTATTCACTTGGCTGCTTACCCAACTCACTTTGTATGTCTATTTCTTCCATGTTCTCACTATTGGATGTTTGATACATTCACATGAGGATATACTGTCTCAATACTCTGGATGCTTCTGACTCAATGTACTGTTGCCCTGCTTACCGTAGTTGGTCCTGTTATATAAACTGCCTCTTGTTACTATTTTCCCCTATGCTGCAACACTGTACGTATTTCTGGATGTACCCATCACAATGTACTTTACTGCACTGCTTACTATTAATCTTTTCTGCTCTGTATACTGTCCATTTATTATTTGTACCAAATTGTTCACTATTGTACTAGCTACTTTTTGTATTCCCCTTCCCCCCAGGACAAATCCAGAAATGAGCTATACAGCTCAGTATGCCTTCCTGGTGAAACTGTTGAATAAATAAATAAAATCTGTCTTCTTGGGGTTCCAGACTGCAGAGGGAGGTTCTTCTAAATTTGTGGGACTGTTTTGGGGGTCCATGAGTACCCAACCCAAGTCCTTCCTCCCTTCCCCCTGCTTTGCAGGTTGTGCAACCACAGCCAAACTGAGGCCTATCCCTCCCCAGAGGCATCCTACCTATGTGACTCAGCCTGACCATGTTTCCATAGTTATCATGGCTGTCCTGGATGGGCCCAGAGCACCCTAGTCCCTTGGTTCTTTCCCTCTTGCTTTTGTGACCAGAAGGATTATTCCCTGCGGTACATGACCCTTCGCTTCTGCTAGGATGGGCCCCCGCATGGTTACCCCCTACACCTCTTGGAGCTATGGCACTGAGGTTGAGGAGACCCTACCTGTGGGTTCTCTGGTGCCAGAATCTCTGGGCTTATTTCAGGCTGTAGAGGATTTTTTGCTTGCATATCCTCAGAGCCATCTCTAATGGGGCACGCTCATTTGCCAAGACTCTTCCCACTGGCATCTTCCCCAGGAGCCATTCCCAGCACCAGACTTTCAGACTTGCCTGTTCCTACCTGGCAGAATGCCTTAGTTATGCCTTACAGGGTTTTCTGCCTTTTGGCCCTGGTGTGTGGGACAATATGCTAGACTAGCAGGCCGCTGAGAGAGCTACCATGTCTGCCCCTTATCTTTCCTTACTCAGCCCAAGGTGCCAACAGGGTTGTATTCTAGGCCTTCAAGAATAGCTGCTATGCACCCTGCTTGTTATGTTATTCTTTACTCTGGCCCTCCTTCCTAGGCTAAGGGAGGTGGTCATAGCTTTGCTTCACACTACGACCACAGAGCAAGATCTTAGGCAGTGCTAGAACACAGAGTCATGCTCTTGGCTTCTCCTGCTTCCTAGCAGGATAAGGGCCTTTTGTCCCAATTTTTTTACCCTAAAAGGTCTCACTTTTTGCCCATAATACCATAATTTTTCACTGCCTTCCTGCAGGCCTGGAGATTGGCTTTGCACCTTTGTCATGCGGGCTGCCTTCCTATGCATACAACTTGGCCCCCACAGAGGCGGTATCTCAAGTTCCTGCTCCAAAAGCATTATTTTTGCCCTAGTTAGTCATATTCTCTTCACATGGGCTTCAATACCATGGGCCATTCCTGGCTTTGCTCAGGGGCTCCTTTTCCCCAGGTCAGGGTGGATTGACTAAGGTCTTGGGCTTCTTTCAAGCTCTGACTCGGCGGTGACGTCCGGTGTTTTTCGTTGCCTGCTCAGCTTGCTGATAGTGGCTATAATTCTACTACAAATCACTACAAATGGATCATATTTGTAACCCTAGAGAATTCTGGAGGCAGGTTAACTCACTGGTTAAGGGGAAGGTAACTGAACTCCCTAGGTCCCTTATTGCCCAGGGCATTCTGCTCTTTGACCCTGCTGCAATCGTCTCGTCATTCAATGAATTCTTCATGGATCTAAACAAATATACCTCGCTATTTCATAATACTCCCATTCCCTCTGTTACTCCTACTCAAGGGGACAACTCTAGCTCCTGTCCAGCCTTCCATCTCAAGCTGGCCATCTGTAAAGAGGTCCTAAGGCTGCTCATGAACCTAAAAGTGGAGAGCTCTCCTGGCCATGATACACTTGAGCCACAATTTTTAGATTGAAGCTTCTGCTCTAGCTCGCATGGTACGGGATTTAATCAATCGTTCCTTCCTATCTTGCACCTTGCCTCACAAATGGAAGGATGCCATGATCGTTCCTGCTCACAAAGGGGGAACAAACAATGCTACTGAGAACTTCAGGCCCATTTCTATCCTGTGTCCACTGGCCAAAATTCAGGAGTGTATCCTGTAATCACCTCCAGACTACCTTGACCACTTCAATCTGCTTTCCCCTTATCAACATGGCTTCTGAAAAAAACATAGCACCCCAACAGCATTGCTAAAAGTAACCTCTGACATCTCTCAGTCCATGGATCTAGGCTATGTAACTGGAGCCATTTTCGTTGACCTCATGAAAGCGTTCGATTTAGTGACTCACTGTCTCTTGCTTCAGCAGCTCCAGGCTACTAGTATGGACACCTCCAACCTCTGTTGAATCCAGAGCTACCTCATGCTGCTCCCAAAGAGTTAAGTGGGCAGGCTCTCTCTCTGGCCTTAACAGCATTACCCACAAGGTTCCTCAGGGCTCTGTCCTGGGCCCAATCCTATTTTCACTCTTTGTTAATGACTTGCCTAGTCACTGTGGTGGAGTGACTGTACACCTCTATTCGGATGATGCCATTATCTAGCACTCCTCCCATGGCCTCACCAAGATCAGCAGTGATCTTGCTATGGACTTTGCTGATCTCGAGTACTGGTTCTGGTGCAATCAACTTGTCCTCAATACAAAAAAAATCTATATGCAAAATCTTCTCCCACCAGGCTCCTTCCTCTCTTCCCATCTCCATTCTGTACATTAAGTCCCTCAATGGTGACACTCTCTAATCTGTCCAAGCCTTCAAGTACTTGGGTGTCACACTAGACACCTCTCTTTCCTTTAGCAGCCATATCTTCACCCTAGTCAAGATGTTGAACCAAAAACTGGGTCTCCTGTACTGAATCAGCCCTTACCTCACATCTGCTTCTCGCCTCAAAATTGCTGCCTCGTCTCTTCTTCCTCTTCTTACTTACGGGGCTCCATTGCTGATTACTACCAATGAATCTAACCTTTCACTCCTTACTCTTGCATACCATAGGGCGGAAAGGTTCAACTTAGGGGTCGATGTACGTCACCACTGCTGTGACGTCCTCTCCTTCTTGGTTTGGTTTCCCTTTGTCTCCAAACTGAAATACTCTACCCTGTGTTTCATGCACAAGTTTGTCCACAAGTTTACCCCCCCTTGTTTCAATGACATTATCTGCTTAAAGCAAGTTCCATGTGCACTCAGGTCAGTGTCCCGCCCTCTTCTCCTAAGACCCAATCTTTGGCTGACAGTTACCCACAGATCCTACTCTTATGTAGCAGTGTCTGACTAGAATTCATTATCTTCCTCTATACTCTCTCACTGTTCTCTCGCCCTGTTCCAATATGCTTTATGTACCTCTCTCACCCCCTCAGCTACTTGCTTCTGCTTCCAGTGAGTTCCCTCCTCTCTCCTCCCCTCCCTTTGTCTCTTATATTTCATGAGACCTTGTATAAGCGTGTTATCCTCTGCCTATTATAGAGTCAGGCAATCTCTCTGTATTATTGAACTAGTACTTTCAAACTGTCACGTCCCAGAACATTGTATACTGTATTTTTGGATCATCTTGCCATATCTTTGCCTTCTGACTACTTATATTTTTTAGTTGCTTATAATTCTATGTACTCCTTGCACTTGCCCATGTCTACTGTTTATCCTTATGTATTGCTTTGTATCTTCTTGCACTGTGTTGTCCTGGGTTGACCCTGAAAAAGGGACTGTAATTGTCTCAGTGGTCTTACTTGGTTACCAAAATTCAAATAAATAAATAAATAGAAATAAATAATTATAGTCTCCTTGGCCAGGCTGAATTGACAGATTTCCCCTTGGTCCTGGGAGTCTGATGGGGTCTAAATACTGAGAAAATAGCTCAGCTGGTGTCTGTATCCTCTCCTGTTTGGGAGGTCCTTAAATGGTGGCTAGTCCCCTACATCCTAGCATAGGAGGGGGACCTCTTTTCTGTTGTTCCTCTCTGGGTTCCCACCATGAGTGCTAATTGTTTTCTAACTGTGGAGTGTCACCACATTTCTGGTGGCACTATCCTGGCCTCGGCAAATCAGATTTCCATTACTGCAGCATTAGTTCTCTTGCCTCCCTTTTGGGCATTGTTCACCCTGGAGCAGAGAGCACAGCTCTGTCCATAACTGAAGTCCCTTCATCTACATCCTCGGCTCCTGAGAGGGTTTCTGTTGCTTGCTTTGGGGGGTTCTCAACTGGCTGAAATCCTGGTGGGTGCTAGAATGTTCTCCACTGGGGTCTACTGTACTATTAGTTGAAGTGGGGGCAATTTACTGCATGGACCCCTTCTTGGCAGTTGGTTCCATTCACCTATTTAGTGAACCAGGCTCTTGAGTACCTTTTGTTCTTACCGGAGACTGGTCTCCAGGATTATTCTTTGAAAGTACCCCTGTTAGCTGACTTAGCCTTCCAGGTGCATCTGGTGGCCAAGAAGATGTGGCCAATACCTTTACAAGAGACATTTGTCACTTGAGGCCTCTTCTCCGAGCTTGAGTTCCAGCAGGGGTTCTGAGTTTTGACTTTTGGCGGCTCATCACGCCTCCTTTTGAGTCCACCATGGCTCGCGAGTTTCATTTTTTTGTCATGACAAGTGTTGCTTGACAGCTGCAGACCCACACATGAGAGCAGCCCTATTAGTTTTTCTTTCCAAGATGGTGTCTGCCTTTTCTTGAAACTAATCCAGCCACTTACTGTTTTTTCACTTTGCACATGCTTCTCCAACAGACATATTGCTCTACACTCTTGCTGGGCATGGCCGTATGCATTTCTTCTTCTTAGTGCAGTTCATGGTACTTCCTGCAGAGGTGGGGTTGCCTGTTCCAGGAATGTGTCAGTTGCTGTTATCTGTGCTGGTGCTTTCTGGACTGCAGTCTGCCCTTTTAGTTGCAGCCTGGATGTTTCCTTTAGCAGGAGTTCTGGTTTTGGCCTTGCTATGCTCCAATGCCTACTTTCCCCAGCCTCTGGCTTCTAGCCACCCTCTCGGTCCAGTCATTTGTAACTGCTTGGGACTCATTCCATAGGTGTGAACTGATAAAAAAGATATCCTCAAAGGAGGTAGGACAGAGAGACATGCTGTTTATGTAACATAGAAACATAGAAACATAGAAGTTTACGGCAGATAAGGACCGCAAGGCCCATCCAGTCTGCCCATTTCTTTTTCTACCTTATAAATGTGCCATCGGCCTTTGCTCTGTCAGTGACCTATCTATTCATAGTCATTTGTATTGCTCCCTTATGCCTATCCCATGCCTGTTTGAAGCCCTGCACTGTATTCATAGCCACCACTTCTTGTGGTAAGCCATTCATGCATCTACCACCCTTTCTGTGAAAAGAATTTCCTCACATTCCCCTTAATCGGCCTCCCTCTAATCTCATGCTGTGTCCTCTTGTCCTGCTATTTTTCTTATATTTAAACATGTTAGACTCTATCACCTTGTTTATGCCCTTAAGGTGTTTAAATGTCTCGATCATATCACCTCTCTCCTCCTTTGCTCAAGGGTATACATATTGAGCTCCGTTAATCTGTCCTCATATGTCTTCTGATGCAGTCCCTGCACCATTTTGGTTGCCCTTCTCTGGACTGCCTCAATTTGGATTAATGTCCTTGTGAAGGTGTGGCCTCCAATACTGCACGCAGTACTCCAGATGGGGCCTAACCAATGTCTTGTACAGAGGATTATTACCTCCTCTTACGACTTGTGATACCCTACTAATACACCTAACACCCCCTAGCCTTACCTACTGCTTTAGAGGTCTGCTTGGATGATTTTAGGTCATCAGTGATGATGATGCCCAAGTCTCTTTCTTCCTTTGTGACTGCTAGCAACTCCTCCCAGCCTATAAGTGGCTTCGGGTTTCTCTTCCTATGTGCATGATTTTGCACTTCTTGCATTAAATCCCAGTTGCCACTCTTCTGACCATTCTGCTAGTTTATCCAGATCTCTTCTCATTCTGCCCACCCCATCTGGATCATCTACTCTGTTGCAGATCTTGGTGTCATCTGCAAACAGACAAGCCTTACCCTCTAGTCCATCTGCGAGGTCACTAATGAAGATGTTGAATAGGACTGGCCCCAGGACTGATCCCTGAGGTACCCCCTTGTGACTTGCATCTCTTCTGACTGTATACCATTTACCACCACTCTCTGTTTTCTGCCAGTCAACCAGTTTGCCACCCAGTTGACCAACTTCTGACCCATCCAGAGCCTACCTAGCTTATTTATCAATCTTCTATGTGGAACAGTGTCAAAGCTTTGCTGAAGTCAAGGTAGGCATCAACTGCTCCCCTTGGTCCACCACTCTGGTTACCCAGTCAAAGAAATCTATGAGATTAGTTTGACAGGACCTTCCTTTGTAAACCCATGCTGTCTTGGATCTGTGCCCCTATGGTTCCAGGTGTTGCACTATCCTTTCCCAGAATTGCCTCCTAATCTTGCCCACTACTGAGGTAAGACTGACCCGGTCCTGTAGTTCCGCCTCCTCCTGCTACCACTCTTGTGGAGTGGGATCACATGAGCCTTCTCCAGTCTTCTGGGACCTCTCCTGTGCTCAGAGACTCACTAAACAATTCTGCTAACGGCTGCTAGTTCCTCCTTTAGCTCCTTAGGTACCCTGGGATGTATGCCATCAGGTCCCATTGCCTTATCCACCTGAGCTTAGCAAGCTCTTGTGGGACCCTTTCTTTGTGAAGGAGTAGTGCTCACCTCCCTCCCCTGTGTCCATGATGCTGAGCTGTGGGCCCTGCCCTACCTTCTCTTCAGTAAATACTGAGCAAAGTATCTATTTAGGATAGATGCCTTTACAGGGTCCTCCTCCTCACATGCTCCCTTTTCTCCATTAAGCTTAGCAATACCCCCTCTGGACTTTCTCCTTTCACTAATGTATCTATAGAAAGTCTTGTCACCTTCTTTTACTGTTCGTGCTAGTGTTTCCTCAGTTTGGGACTTTGCCTGCCTTACTGCCTTACCTGCTTCCCTTAGGGCAGTTTGGTATGCCTCCCTATCTTCATACCGCTGTGTTCCCTTATATTTCCTGAAGGCCAGCCTTTTGGCTCTGACCTTTTCTGCTACTGTATTTGAGAACCAAGTGGTTTCCTTCTTCTTTACTTCCTTTTCTGTCTAACACAATGGGATGTTGCTTCAAGTATTGTATCCTTAATGCTTGCCCACTTGCCTTTCCTCCTCACCTGTGTTCTTTTTGCCAGGGCTAGCTTAACTCTGTTGGCCATCTTATCAAAGTCAGCTCCTCTGAAGTCCCATATTTTTTGCTTTGGAATGGGATGATTTAGATGTAGTAGCCAAATTGAACCATACCATGTGATGGTCACTGGCCCCCAGGTGACCTTCTACCTGGAGATCTGTGATCCCTTCTTTGTTAGTCAGTACTAGATCTAGGATAGCCCTGTCTCTTGTGGGTTGCTGTACCAGTTGTTTGAGGCCCTCCCCCTGCAGGGAATCCACTATGAGTCTAGTTCTGGCAGATGTTCCTGCTGGTATTGACCAATCTGTATCTGGCATGTTGAAGTCTCCCATTATCAGAACATGCAGGATTCCATATTACTTAATGAACTAAACATAACATTTAAGGAAGGCATAATGGAAACAAGAGGGCACTGATTACAATACTTATATATTAAGTGAAGGAAAACAGAGGTCAGGAGGAAGTATAGTGCAGTGGTTTAAGGCTCTGAGCTGCAAATCTGGAGACCTGGGTTTGAATCCCACAGCCCTCACTTGCATACTGTGTGACCCTGGGCAAGTCACTTAACTTCCCTGTGCTTCCCAGGCTGCACCTGTAAACAAGCTTTCAGCTTAGTGTGTCTCACCTGGTTAAACAATTGGGAAAAACAAATAAGGTCCTATAAATGGGCAACCACCTTCTAGCTCCAAACAATACTTAATATGATCTTTAGTATGACAGTTACGTAAGAACTTATTGTAACAGCAGATCTTCGAGGGAATCACTTTCATCAGGTCATGCTGTTCCACCCTTCATCCCCCTTCTATGTTTTTGTCTCCTTTCAGATTGTCTGGTTGTTTCAGCCTTAACTATATTGCTGTGCACCTCTTCTCTCCCCTCTGTTCCTCAGTGGAGGCCATGCTCATCTGGTCTCCATAGGGAAAAGAATTGAGGATCGAGGGGGCTGAACATGTGCATATAGTACTGGTGACGTCAGCACGTGATGTCGACATGGGCGTCCTCAAGTTTACTGCTGTGTGGAACACTTCTGTGGGATCGTAGCACCTGACAGTGAAGCTCCATACAGTAGGTGTGACCTGATGAAAGAGATTCCCTCAAAGATCAAATTGTTCCTTTCACTTACATCTTAATGCATGGGGTCTCTAATAAAAATGAATCCTTTACAAAAATGAAGGATTTGTAAGGATTAACACATGACAAAGCTTGGGGTACTGGGGAATTAATCCATGCCAGAGGGGTCACACGGGGCCGCGGACTGAGTGCGGACAACCACCCGGGTGTGCATTAATCCCCCATTTAACCCATGCTCTTGAGTGTGTTAATTCACTTATAACATAGCCAGGGAAAATGGGGACTGTGCGGTTACATATTATGTCTGTTGGACCCTATTTCTGTGACCATATTATAAGATTGCCTTCCTAACTACAACTTGCTGGTTTCACCTCCCTGCTTGACAGAACCATCTCAATTAACAATGTTGTTATAAGTGACTGTGACTTACACTGACAACTAGAAGGAAGCAAGGGTTACCAGGAGTCGGGCACTAAGGAGCATGGGTGATATCAGCAGTCAGACAAAGAGGAGCTGGGCACACAGTAAGAGCAGTGGTAATTGTAATTGCAGTGACAGTTACCAGGAGTTTGCCACTAGGGAGTGTGGGTGATCAGTAGTCGGGCAAAGAGGAGCAGTTCAAAGAGAAGAAGCGCCACTCAAAATACCATGCCAAATTTTTATTCAGGCAAAATGCACAAAGAATACAGACATGGTAGATATCAGTATAAATTATCATACAAAAAAGTACCCCAGTGCTTTGACTCAGATGTGAGTCTTCCTCAGTGGTGTGGTTTCTGGGCAGTCAATCACTTTTGTATGATACGTTCATTAATTAATCATTACCCCATAAGAACACATGACCACATTTAAAGCGCTAATGCACCTAAAGATGCAGTTTTTGTTAATAAAAATAGTGAAAGTGCAATCTTACAAACACAAAGCAAAGTGAATAGAAATAATCACATCTTATTCCCTGTTGTTTCTAAATTCTTGTATAGTCATTTGATCATTGTCATATATTTCATCACAATGCAATTAAAAGCTGCTATACCAAGCACTTTAAAGGAATGCATTTAACAAGAAACATGTAAGGAAAAAATAATTTCTCAAACCGAATCCACACAGTGGTTACTGCCAAGGCAACTTCAAAGTGGGACCCCTCTGTAATTAAGTCACATGGAATTGTTATCCAGCACTGCTTCTCTGGATACAGTTTGAGTTTTATGGTAGTAGAAACTAGTGTCCTGAAAACAACAAAGGAGGAGAAATGTAAATCTTATATTCTAGTTATTTTTTTTAAACAAAGAACAAAAGACAATTTCTAAAGGTTAAAGGTCAACTTCATTATAGCTTAAGACAAGAGCCACAGGTACTGTGACTGCTAGCAAGGGTAAACACTGATGACGCAAACAAAGAGAATTCATGGTAAAAACTGAATACCAGACTTAGAGGCTTATCTAAAGTAACTGATTATTTTACAGTATCCTATTTATAACAATAATTCTATTTTAGAAAACAAATCATAAATTCCTTATTCATAGGACTCTTTATCATAATTTTCATACTTTCCTAAGAAAAGGCTTTAAATCCCATCCATTGTTTAAACCTCTTGGCTTCACGCTCTGAAACTTGTGAATCCATTTGCTTTCTTGTTGTAAAAGAAGGTTACCTCTATCTCCCCCTGTTTTCAAAGGTGGGATAGACTCCAGACCCATGAATCTGAACCCCTCCAAAGAGTCTGCATGCTGTGTGATAAAGTGTAGGCCCACAGGTTTTTCTGTGTTCATGCTGATCACAGAGTGCACGTGCTCCTGAATCCTCTGTTTAAGAGGACACACAGTTTTTCCTACATACAGCATGCCACAATCACACCAAATCACATAGACAGTATAAGGAGTGTCACATGTGATTATTTGTTCTACTCTACTTTGAGTGCTTGAGTGCAAACACAGTGAGGGATTTTATTGGGGAAACACGATTCAAGGATCTGGGGAATGAAAGGGCAGTTCAAATGACAAAAGTTAATAGGGCCTCTGAGGGGTGTCTCGTATGGTATACGAGCATACGACCTTACAATGAAGCCAGCACATAAAGGCCTAACAGCCTATCAAGTCTGCTCGAGTGTGCGGCTCCCAGTGCTGCCCCCCTTCCCCTCACCCCCTCCCCACCAACTGATTCCACTGTTTTCCCCTTTCCCCTTCCCCATTTTGATTTTGCTCTTAAGTTTGCACCCCCCCCCCATAAATATAAGGTATGAGAGTAAGGTTTGGGCAACCTCGAGTCCTGTACAGAAATGCAAGGTGTGCAGCATGCATGCCAAATTGCTCATTAAGAATGCTGCATGCATGCTGTGCACTTGTATTTCTGTAAGGGAGTTGTTCTGTCTGCTCAGACCTCACAAGAGGAGTCTCTTAGACTATAAGAGTCACCCCTAAGAGGCCCTTTTAAATTATTATGCCTCACTTGAGTTTTCTAGAGTCATATGAAGTAAGCTCTAGGTATTATTTTACAGTTTAAACATTTCTATAGTTATCTTCTCCTCAGCTCTGAAGTGAAGCACTCCACTTCCAAGGCACAGCATGAGAGACCACTGTACAAAGAATAAAAGTGTGGCTGTGTGTGCTGATTGGCCGAAATCAAATATGTGATTTATAACAGGCAACTAACAACATGCAGATGGCTATGTCAGTAACCTTTACCAGTGCCCACCTCGATCTTTAACCTTGTCACACATCTGGCACTGTATACACCTCCAGGCCCAAATACTTCTACCAGAAGTTAAACCTCAGTCTCTTAGGGCTACATGTCAGTTCTCTCTCTAGTCAATGTACTCCATGACAACTCGCGCTCTACTGTTAGCTCCGGCGTCAGTCAGCCCCCTCTACAAATTGCTCCCTGACACTTCATCCCCCATATAAATTTATTAAAATTAACTCCAGGGGGAGAAAATCAGGAATGAACTGTGCAGGGAGCTAGTTGACACTGGAGCTAATAGCCTGGAGCAAGTTATCTCAGAACATACTAACCGGAGCGAATTGTTGTGTCACCAGCTTTTAGGGACCTCTAGGTGCTTCGTTGGGCAGTTGAAACATTGTAGGCCCATCAGCAGTCACACCACATGTGCTACAATGAGTGAACTACAAAACCAACTAGGAGTGCACTTACTCAAAGGCTATGCCTGCAGTTCAATGGGTTACAGCAATCAGCCACACCCTCTGCCTGAGCTATTTAAGTCAACTCCCTCCAGCCTCACACAGAAGCATGTTTTCTTTGCTGCAGCTGGAGGCTGTATTGGGGTTCTGCCCGTACCATCCCCTTTTTCTTCTGCCACTTTCCCTTTGTCATTGAGGACTTGTGTTTGGTTTGTGCTGGACCTTCTGCTCCGTTTGTGCCTCTCCGGCTTTTTAAGTCATTATTTTGCTTTCTGCCTTCCTGGTTGCAGCTTGTGCTTCTTTCTGTCTTCTATTCATGCTGCACCCCTGTTCTCGTGTGTCTTGTGTTTCTTTCAGTTTTGGTTTTTTTTGGGCTTTGCAGTTTTCCCAGTGTCCTGCCTTTATCATTGCTTTTGCCTTGTGCTTCAGGCTCCATTTTGCTGTTTTTCAATACCTTTAGTAATCTCTCAGTTCCAACTACAATCCCTAATTGTTTACACCTGGCACCTAGCTAGGCAGCCACTCCCCTCTGTGTTCTGTTGTTGTTTTTCACTTCTGTAGCTTCTGCTCCCTAGTTTTCAGTTCCCATATACTTCTGCTTCCCTAGTAGTTTAATTTGTTTATACTGCCTCAGCCTTCCTGAGTTGCAATGCATCAGTAACTAACACTAACCTCCCTTATGGAACTGGTTGTCATGCATTCATAATGCAGTCTAAGCTCATATCATTTAGCCTCATTCATTGTCCTGCTTGTCATTCGATGTCTCAATCAGCATGGCCGTCAGACTTCATCACGGTTTCCCACCACTCCTGCATTCAGACAACAAGCAGCTGTTCAGCCTTCCCTATGTTTAATTTCTTCCATGTGTTCATGGCTGTCAGCCTTCACCATAGCCTCCCACTTTCCTGCAGTCGGAAACATGCCAGCCACAACCATAGCATGGCTTCCAGGGGTCGCCCTGTAATCCGACGGTCTCGCTCTGCCCCTTGAAGTCTGTATCTTGAGGTTGGGTCCCTTGACTGGGTAGGATCCTTCTCTTTTTACCCTTCAGGTGAGAATGTCCTATGCTCCAGGGGAAGCTTTAGCCATGCAGATCGACCCAGCGGCATCTCTTGATGTAGCATTTATGACTTCAGCTGCTGGAGAGTGGGGCCTTAAAGTCCAAGGGGGGCTCCTTTAGCTGTGCAAACCACATTGGCAGCACCTTTGAAAGCTATTCTCACTACAACCACCTAAGGATCAACTGATATCTATGTCCTCCATTCTCTGCCCCACAAATTGGAGAGACAGAGTGAGAGCCCTTCCTCTAAAAAAGATCTTCCCCTGAACTGGGTCTCCAAATTGCAGTCGCTAAGCTGTCACTAATTTATTCCAAGCGTGGAGGGAAGGCGACCAAGGTCTTGAATCCCCAGAGGTTCTCCTGCAGAGGGTTTTCCCCCTCTCCTCCATGCTGAAGATAATAAAAGTTAGGTAGTCCATAATGTAGCACATTTATATTAGTTTACCCAGGTAGATTTCCACTGTTGAGTTGGGTTGGATGGTGGCCCTCCTTCCTTTGCTGTTCCCGCTCTCCTTACAGAAGTTATGTCCCTTCAGCTATCAGTTCAGATATCGCCAGTCACTGCTCAATTCAGTCTCCATTTCCAGTCATCCTAGTTGCTGTCAATCTGTCCTCACTTAGGCTCCGTGGTCACTATATCCTGTTCAGTGTCTTTTGGGGGCTCCTTCCTGAGGTACCTTTAGCCTAAAGGAATTTGTTACCATGGCACCTCTAGGGGTGGAACCCTCTTCAAGAGGCTTCCTTCGCCTTCACGGTACCCAGGTAGGGTAGTAGTTCTCCGTGGAACAGAGAGAGCAAACGGCCAAAGTATTCACATTGACAATCAACAACATTCCTTCAAATACCTTCAGTCTATCAACAAGGTTGCACAAACATAACTCCTCATTAAGTTGCGTAAGCCGATTGAATTTGTATCTGCAGCTGGATGGCCAAGCTGTAGTCCACAAATGAACTTGGATGCATGCTTCATAGATTCATAGATATGTGTCGGCAAAAAAGGACTTTCTTGGCCCATCGAGTCTGCCCACTCCCCCCCCTTTGCTTGCCCCCATATAGATTCCACCCTCCACTCCTTAGTCAACCCCTTGTGTTTACCCCATGCCCTCTGGAATCCCTCCACAGTTCTGGCCCCCCAACACTTCTTCTGGCAGCCTGTTCCAGTGTGCCATGACCCTCCCAGTGCAGTAATGCATCCTCACGTTTCCCTTAAACCTACCCCCCTCCACCCTCAGTCCATGCCCTCTAGTTCTAATGCCTACCTTCCCGTGAATAAACTCCCCCCCCCGCTTTATTAATCCCCTTTACATACTTGAATGTCTCTCATGTCTCCCTCCTGACCTCCAGCAGGTACAAATCCAACACCCTCAACCTCTCTTCATATGGCTTCCCATAGCCATGCACCATCTTGGTGGCTCTTCTCTGTACTCTTTTCATGCTATCTACACCCTTGCATAGGTGAGGTCTCCAGAACTGAACCCCGTACTCCAGGTGTGACCTCACTATGGATTTGTAGAGTGGCATCAGCACCTTTTGCCTTCTACTAGTTATCCCTCTCCCTATGCACGCCAGCATTCTGTTCGCTTTGCCCACCACCTTGCTGCATTGTGTCCCCACCTTGAGGTTGTTTGTGATTATGATTCCTAGATCCTTCTCCTGCTTTGTTGCTTTCATCCTCACCCCAGTGTATACTTTGCTTGTGGATTTTTCCACCACATGTGCATCACTGTGCATTTTTTGCCATTGAATTTTAGCTGCCATGTTTCTGACCACCTCTCCAGCAACCTTCGATCTTCCTTCATAGCCTCCACCCCCTCTGGGGTGTCCACCCTGTTGCAGATCTTTGTATCATCTGCAAAAATGCAGACCTTCCCCTGTAGCCCCTCCACTATGTCACTGATGTAGATGTTGAATGGGATGGGCCCTAGCACCGATCCCTGGGGGACCCCACTTGTTACCCCTACCTCCCTGGAATGCACCCCATTTATCATCACCTTCTTGCTTCTACCCATCAGCCAGTTCTCCACCCACTTTGTTATTTTCTGTCCCACCCCCAAACTCTCCAGTTCACTTACCAGTCTTCTGTGGGGCACAGTGTTGAAGGCCTTCCCGAAGTCCAGATAGGACATGTCTACTGCCCCCCCCCCCATTAACCACCCTCATCGCCCAATCGAAGAACTCAGTCAGGTTCATCTGACATGACTTCCCCCATGTGAAACCATGTTGACAGATGTCCTGCAGCCCACTATCCTCCAAATAGCTAACTACCCTTTGTTTAAGGTAATTAAATCCAGATCTCAAAGAACAAACAAACCCTCTAACTAGCTAAAGTACCTACAGTAACTTTGGATGTATAACCAAGGTCCTGTTGAGTTACTCATGGTCCCAGTCAGTACAGGGCATCATGAATGTACCAGCTCTTGGACTGCAAATTCTGGATCATCTCCTCTCTCTCTCTCTCTGACTCTCCTTTTGATGACTCCGGTGGATCAGAATAGCTCTGGCTCTCTGCATCGGTTGGTCACTTGGTGTCTGGATACAGTGCTTGCTGAGGAGACCCACTCCCCCAAACCAGTACTATGCAAGGCAACTCCCAGCACTGCGGTCATTCACCAGGCTAAAGCGACTGTGGTTACATCACCTAAGACTTACTTAGGTAGTCTCACAGGTAGCAGACTCTTGGGTTTGTTTCAGCAACAATCTCTTGCTACACACTGACAGGCAAGACTGTGAATTGGTTTACCCTCACAGTAGGTCTCTCTTCAGTTACTGGAATTATCTCTCAGGATCTCATGCTACATTCTACAATTCCCCTTGTCTGTGATAACACAGGTCTGCTTCAGTATGTGTAAGCGCATGGTCTCTGCAGATGTCAGGTCTGTCTTTCAGCTCTCTCTCTCTCACATAGAGACCAGCAGCCTACTCTGCCTCCAGAATGACTCCACTGTAGAAACACATTTTTCTACAAGGATCCAGCCCTCTGATTGATCAGTCCCTCTGTCAATAACTAGAGGGAGGGTTATCTGGCTGTACTGGACAGTCTATTGGCTGTAGAATTCATGGGCAATTGAATGAACTCCTCCAGTATCCCAGGATCCTTTTGGGTTGATTTGAAGTCTCTGGTGGCCTGACTGACCACGGTGTTGCCCACTGACTCCATTGCCAGGTATCCTGTGGTCAAAGGCTGTGAAGATGGAAGACACATAAAGTTTTGGGACACACAGCTTACAAAGTTCTTTATTTATAGGGTTCATGACTTCAGAAAAACAATTTTGCCCCTAGATTGAGTTTGCAAATGATCATGCTTGTGTTTGGTTTAATCAAGGTAGTTGTCAGGGGAAGTTCCCTGGTTAATGCTGGTGCAGCCATGCTCCTAACTGGTGGCAGTGAAGTGTGGTGTGGCACTGGAGATGTGCTCATCCTTCGTGGTAACTGAGCCACTTACTAGAACAGGTGCTGAGCACCAAAGACATCACACACGATCCTCTCTTGGTATTCGCTCCCACCTCTAGCCCCACAGCAGCCCAAGTTCATCAGGGTCAGTGGGGAGCAACAAGTATGGTGGGCTCCTTGGAACCAGTGGTAAACCCCATTATTTGGGAGCAGGTTACATATATACTCACAACACCCCAAGTTCAACCCTCACCGTTTAAGTACAACCCCCGCATAGTTTAAGTTCAACCTCCATAGTTTTAAGTACAACACCCCAATATAACAAGTACAACCCACACATGAACATGTACTCCCTGGAGGAGAGGGAAGGGGAGGGAGAAAGAGAGGGAGTGGATATGATTAAGACCTTCAGGTATTTGAAAGGAATGAACAGGGTGGATACAGAGGGTCTCATTAAGCTTAGTGGAAACTGTAACATGAGGGAACACAGTCTGAAGTTGGTGGGGTTTAGGAGAGAGAGACTAGGAGACACTTCCTCATGAAGAGGGTGATGGCAGGTTAGAATGTGCTTCTTGAAGAGGTGGTTTCGTTGAATCAGTCAATCAAATTTTCATTTAGTATAGCGTGCTTTTTTATTTTGAATCAAGGTGCTTTACAAGCAAGACAGAGACGATTTAAAACAATATATCAGCAATAAAACAGATTAAAACAAGAATACACATTTCTAATAATACAACAACTAAAACTAGCTCTAGTCAGGTTGGAAGGCCTGGCTAAATAACAATGTTTTTTGTCTCCTTCTTGAAGGATCCTACAGTGGTCAGCTTTCTTATTGGACAAGGGAGAGAGTTCCAGAGGGTTGGTGCCATATACAAAAAGGCATGAGCACCAGATGTTGCCAGATGAACCCTCAGAACCTCTAAAAAACCCTCGTTGGCTGAGCGGAGGGAGTGGGCGGGGTGGTAGGGTTGAAGGAGGTCTTGCAGGTAGCTGGACTCCTAACTGTGTAGGGCTTTATAGGTCAGCAAGCCAACCTTGAAGGTGATCTGCCACTTAACAGGCAGCCAGTGCAGATAGTGCAGCACAGGTGTAATGAGACATAGTCTTGGCAGGCTGGTCAGCAATCTGGCCGCACATTCTGCACTAGCTGCAGGTGGTGAAGATCAACCCCTGGTAGCCCCAGGTAGTGAGCAGTGCAGTAATCAAGCTGTGAGGTCACGAAAGCATGAACCAGTGATGGAAGATCACCCAGGGATATGAGACGTCTAATTCTGGCAATGTTCTTCAGATGGTAAAAGGTGCTCTGAACCATGGTTGACACCTGAGACGTCAGTGTCAGACCGCAGTCCAGGACCATGCCAAGATTTCTCACCCCAACTAAAGTCAGCAACTGGGAATCCTGAAGCCAAAGCCCAGAGACTCTACCAGATTGCCCGCTTGCCCCCAGGTGACCAGGCTACATCACTAGTACCTCAGTCTTGTCCAGATTCAACCTCAGCCAGTTGGCCCTCATCCAGTCCTAGATCTGGGCAAGGCACTGATTAAAAACTGAAACTGCTTTCTGCTGCTCAGGCACAAAAAACAAATGTAGATGAGTATCATCTGCATAGCAGTGAAAACTCAGCCCATACCATCTCATAATGTCCCCTAGTGGTAGCATATACACTGTGAACAACATGGGGGAATGGATGGAGCCCTGTGGAACCCCACACAGGAGGGGCAGAGATGCCAAGGAAAAAATCCCTGACACCATCCACTGCATCTTCTCAGTAAGGAAATATTGAAAACAGTTGAGGACTGTACCAGCCAGTCCACAACTGATCCGCAGGTGCTCCAACAACATCCCATGGTCCATGGTGTTGAATGCCACCAAGAGATTGAGGAGGATAGGGATGGAGTACCTTCCTGTATCCCTCAACACCAGGAGATCATTGAAGATGGTGTGCAGCTTCAGGACAGGATGGGCTAGAGTTAGGGGAAACATAAGGGTCAAGGGAAGGGCAGACAGAGAGTAAGGGCAAATTGAGGAGGGATGCAGGGTTGATCGCTGAAGCTGAAGACCCTTCAATACAAGCAGACTAGACAGAGCAAATGCTGGGCTTCTTCTGCTGGCTTCTTCGTATGTTCATATGTTCGTATATAATAATAATAATAATAATACAGTGGCAATCATAGAATGCCCTAGTGATTTGTGGCCGCTCACACATGTCTTCTGAGGCTACTGCTACATGCATCAACATCTACCCTACATCTGTCAGAAATGTGATTCCTGTTTGTCATACCATGATGGAGGAGGAGGAAGCAAGATGGTGGCAGAGTTGTGCTGCATCTTACAAGCTCTCTGAGTGAGAGCACTTGTCTCCCTCCAAAAAAACATATTTTCTAGGAGAGCTATTTGAATTGGTGTGCTTGTTCTCTGGCTTTCATTTGATTCGGACAGATTTCCCAAAGTTTTACTTAAGCAAGCTTTTTTAGTTAGAGGTTAGTGAGGGCTTTTAGTTGAGGCAGGGCAATGAAATGAGTAAGCTAGTTAGTAAGTTTTCTTGTTTTGTAGCAAGGTCTGCAGCTCACTTACCTTTTGCAGGGTACTCTAGAGGACTGTGTTGCATGATGTGCCAGCGACCTTTTGCTACCTGGTCACAATGTTTACTTCGACCAATGGCGGACACATCCAGCTGAGCATTGCACTTCACTAGAAGGTGCTCTCTTGAAAAATGGAGAGGCCGACTACTTACTACAGTAAACAGGTACCCCCATTACTAGGTGCAGTACTACACAGTAAACTTTTAGGGGAAGTGTACAACTCCTTAAGCTCCTCTCTCCCAGCCTTTAAACCCAACCGTCAGTGGCTAGAACTACATGTGCTGCACCTGAAACCTTTTCTTCCAATTGCAGGGCAGGCATTCCCCTATAAAGGATCCAAGCTGAGGGAGGAGGGTGGGGAGGGTGGGATTATGGCCCACACCCGACTCTCACAAGAGTGTATCAGCCCTGTGTCTGCCCCTCACTGCACCTCCAAGCACTGCAACCTCCTCTGGAGGAAGATCCCACACAAACACTGTATTAAACAAGTCGCACTACTGCCCTAAAGTCCACAGACTGAAAAAGAATGTAATGCTTATCCAGCAACTAAATCCTTTCCCCAACTGCTGAGTAAAAGAAGGTTCAGACAACCTCTGCCTGACCCCAACTGCTTCTGCAGTTAACAGACATGAAATACAATTTCCAACATACCGAAACGGCAGCTAAAAAACTACTTTAAATCAACTTACAAACACACTCAGCAGCTAAAGGCCCTTTCTCCCTCTCGTCTAGCTGAAGTCTGACTGAGATGGCAGTTAACCATCTCATTCTAACAGCACTAATCCCCGTAATATGATGCCTGCACTTACAGGCCATACAGCAACATTTAAACACAATTATCAATTTGTCTGCTAAAATCTCTTAACCCTGCCCAAACCAAATTTAAAAGTACAAAAAAAAGGCAGTTAGGAAAAGACCTCAAATACAATTTCCAACACACTGAAATGGCAGCTAAAAAACTACTTTTAATCAACTTACAAACACACTCGGCAGCTAAAGACCCTTCCTCCCTCTCCTCTAGCTGAAGATTTTCTGGGATATTCAGTCTTAAAGTAAGATGTACTATACAATGATCGGATAAGGTTCATGGTATAATCTGGGGATCTAGTATTATAGGTAATAAAATACTAGAAATAAGAAAATAATCAATTCTTGATAAAGAATTGTAGGGTTGAGAGAAGGAGATGATGGAAGGGTTGATACCTTTTATTGGACCAACAAGTGTCTTGTACAAAGATGGAATTATACACAAGCTTTTAGGGCCTCAAAGGTCCCTTCTTCAGGTGATTAGCACAACTGAGCAACATAAGCAGTATTTATATCCACTGTGGAGCAATTAAACAAATAAGAAGTGAAGTAGGAAGGTGATAAAAGGAGACTAGAGATGATGTGTGAGAAGAAATGGGCAGGGAGGCTAAGTAGGAACAGGTAAGTAGGAGATGGAAGAAAGCTAGAGGGAAAACAAAGGCACACAGATAAGAAATATTTGAAATCAGAGGCTGGCTGTAAGGGTAGAATAGACAGGAGATGCCTAAGAAATGCATGAAAGTCAAGAAATTAGAAGGAACAAAAGAACAAAGGCCTAGATAAACAGAGTGTGAGGTAATATAAACAGAGGTGTGAAAACAATCAGGGAGTAGGCAGGACTGAGCCGAATAGTTAGTAGGAGAGGCAGGGAGGATGTAAGGTACAGGTAAAAAAAGCAGATTAGGCAAGAACTCAGGAAAAAAACAATAATAACAGAAATGCAGAACCAAAGTGTGATAAATAATGACATGATTTAGTTCACAATAAAAAGGAATTGCAGTTTACCATAGTGTGTCATGAAACCAATGTCCCAATTCAGTCCAGAGATGTTAGATTTCAATTGTTTAATATATTTCAATTCCCATGTCCTTCTGTCCTGTGTGTTTTTGAAGTTGCCTCTTAGTATCAAGACAGATAAATCCAAGAGAGAGTGATCTGTTTGTGAAAAATGGTTTCCTACTGGTGTGCTGCTAATCTGGGTTTACTATTGTGTGATAGTGGTGATTCATCCTGGTTTTCAGTGGTTTACTAGTTTCCACAATATGGCATCCATTTGTGCACGTCTTGCACTGAATTAGGTAAACAACATTGCTGGACTGTCATGTGTAGAACCCATTAATTTGTATCATGTTGTTCTGGCTTGTCTTGATGGTGGCCTGTGTGCATATGTGGGTGCAGGTCTTTACATGTTGCATGGTGTTGTCCCTCTTGTTTCTTGGTTATTATGGTCTGCTGGGAGTTTGTTACAAATTATTATGTTCGAGAGGCTGGGGGGCTGCTTATAGGCAATGACAGGTGGTTCAGGGAAGATGTCCTTCAGTGTTTCATCTTCTCTCAGCATGGTTTGTAGTTCTTTGATAATTTGCTGAAGGGGTTTTAGCATGGGGCTATAAGTGACCACTAGGGATGTGTGGTCAGTTTGATGTCTTTGCCTGTATTCCAGCAGATTGTCTTGTGGTATTTGTATGGCCCATTCAAATTCTCTGTCAATTTGTCTTGGAGAGCGGCCCTGCTGAATTAGGCAATTCTGAAGTGTGGAGTGCTGACTGTCTCTTGTTCACTCATCAGAGTAGATTCGACGGTATCGAATTGCCTGACTGTAGATTACAGATTTTTTTGTATGATTTGGGTGGAAGCTGGAATTATGCTGGTAGCGGTGTCTGTCAGTGGGTTTTCTATAAAGAGCAGTTTGTATATGTCAGTTTTAGTTATACTGACAGTGGTGTCGAGAAAATGTATGCTGGTGGTGGAGTATTCAATACTGAGATTTATAGAATGATGAAAGTTGTTAAAATTATGATAGCATTTTTTGAGAGAGTCTTCACCTTCTGTCCAAATTAAGAATATTTCATCAATATATCAGAGGTAGACAGATGGTTTATAGGGGTGGTGTTTAAAAAAATTATCCTCTAAACAGGCCATGAAAAGATTGACATATTGTGGTGCCATTTTAGTGCCCATGGCTGTCCCCATGGTCTGTAAAAAGTGCTTGCCATTAAAGGCGAAGTTGTGTGCCAAAATAAATTTTATTAGGGTGCTGATGGTGGTTTCTGGAATGTCTCCTGTGGATGAGTTTTCCTTTAAAAATTTCTGACATGCTGCTATGCCATCTTCATGTGGGATATTAGTGTACAGGGCAGTGACATCAAGGGTTGAGAGTAAAAAAGTAAATGCTTTTTGGTCTGGGAAGTGAGTTCTCCAAGGATCACACAGGTCATACAGCCTAACTACATCATGCAACACTTTAATATCTCTTTAATAAGTACAGCTAGAGGGAAACAATTTATCTAAATGGGTGTCTAGAGGAAGGTTCCAATCCCCACCTAGAATAAAATAATAGTTATAGTAAGATGCAAGGACTGATACTAGCTCAGTATAAAATAAAAAAGAACTATTATTCAGACCATAAATGGATCTCAGAACATATTTAGTTTGGTAGATTTCACCTATAGCTAAAATATAACCTCCTTCTTGGTCTAAGATAAGTTTTGAAAGTTGAAAATCCATAGAGTGCTATAGTAAAATTGCCTCCCCTCATTTAGCCGTATATTTTCCTGCACTATATACTAATCTGAAGTTGAATCTTTCTAAACAGTCTATTTCAGATCCTAATAGGTGCATCTCTTGTAAAAAAAAATATTACAACCCGGAGATTGTATATAAATAAGGATTGATGTACTTTTAGTATTTGATTGCAGCCTCTTTACATTCCATGAGGCTAATTTTCTGTGTAACGGATGTTTGGTTCCGTGCACAGCCTTGGCATTAAATTAATTGTGTAACAGAGCTCTAAATACTATTGTGACTGCACAGGACCCCTGATTTTTGACCACCCTACCCCACCCCACCCCTACCATTATTAAATGCTCTTTTCTCAAGGCTAGTACCTGCCTCTCTTCACTGGAATGGTTGTTTTGCTCCCCAGCCCATTCTTAAAGAGGCAGCTAGTATTTTAGCTCTAGCCACCAAAATACTCAGACAAAATACATGGCACTGCCTTTTGTGGTGTCGTTGGTGCTCCTCACTATCCTCCCGCTCGGAGGCCAGTGGCTCCTCCCACTACCTCAAAATACATGCAGACTCCACACTGCCACCCCCCCAAATGGCGGGTCTTGAGTTGAAACACTGTCCTTCGCTAGTAGGAAATGTCCCCTCACTCCAGTACTGCAGCATGTTACCCTATTTTCCATCCCCAAGGGCTTGTTAGTCTTGGCTCGACTGATTGCTCATCCTCAGGGGCATAGGGGTTTCACCGCATCTGCTAGGAGCCACCACAGAAGGGTAAGCATGTTCTGTGACATCTAAAGATAGCCAGGGACATATTTCTTTTACTAATCCTTCTGTCAGGAGATATGCATCCCAACCCAGGTCCCTCCCTTCATATGTCTGACGGGAAGAAAAAAGAATGCAGACTAAAAATTGCTGCAATGAATATCTCCAGTCTGCTCCCCAAATTTGCCCAATTCCAGGCTTAGGCACAATTGATTGCCCTGACATTATCTTTCTACTGGAGACCTGGCTGACCCCAAACAATAAGAACTCAGTTTCGTTACCACAGTATTAACGCATTCAGGCTTGATAGGAATGGAAAAAGTGGTGGGGTGTGTCTCATCTATGTTAAAGAATCTATTCAGGGGAGCATATTGCCAATAACTGGTGCTACTACCAAGTACGAGCTGCTTGCAGTTCAATTCCTCTTGACAGACATGGCAAGAGATGCTCACAATTGCCTCGGTCTACCTGCCTCCACACAAAGTGAAACAGGGGCTTGGCTTAGTCATGGAAGCACTCTCGAATACTAAAAGGAACTCTGAGGTCATAGTCACTGGTGATTTTAACATCAACTGGCTTAGCAAGAACATTAATACTTACAAGGACCAAATTGCCAGTGCTTACTTAACTCAGTTGGTCTCTGAACCTACTAGAATAAACTACAAGAGGGGTACTAACATGCTGCTAGACTGGATCCTATGTAGTTGTCCCTCCAGGATCAAGGACATTGCAATACTTTCTGACTGTAAAAGTGACCGCTCCCCAGTTACCTGTAGATGGGCCAGTAAGGACCAAAGAAATCCCCCAATCACAATCCAGAGCAGAATGCTTAAAAGAGGACAAGCTGACACTTTTAAAGCAGCCCTATCACAGGTTAACTGGGCCATCTTAGATGAAGAACAGGACATTGACCTTGCCCTGAAACACTTTGTGGTCAAATTTAACGGGATCTGTGACATTTATGCACCATTCAGAAGAAAGAAAATTAGAGGAAACACAAATGAGTGGATCGCTTGTGAATTACTTGATGAGATTAGGGCCAGGGACAACCTGTGGAGTAGGGCCAGGAACTCTGGCAACATAACTGACCTCCAAAATTACAGGGCTGCTAGAAATAGGTGTACCCACCTCACAAGACTAGCCAAATCAAAACACTTCAAGGACCAGATGGATAAGAACTGGGGCAATGGGAAGTGGTTTTGGGAAAACATTAAGGAACTGATGGGTAGAGAAGTCAAGAAACACCCCACTGTGCTTTACATTAATGGCACCCCCACCACAGATCCCCAAATTATCACAGAACCATTTAACTCTGCATTCACAGACTTAAGTACTGTCCTCCCTCCAGAATACCTCACCTTAGCTGACCTGCCTCAGCCTGCATTGGGACCCAGTTTCCCTCCGGCTAGATTCTACTTCAAACTGGTCACTGTCAATGAGGCAAAAAGCCTATGTACTAAAGGTACTAGGTAAAACTAGGCTTGGCAGTGACAACATCAATATGAAGTTGAATGCCTTGGCACTTGATGAAGTTATTGCCCCCATCACCAAGATATTTAATAAGTCTCTTGCCCTGTCCAAATTTCCATCTGTATGGAAGCAGGCTATGGTGACCCCGTTCCCAAAATTGGGGACATATTTAACACTGCCAACTACCGGCCAATTTCGATTTTATCACCCCTCTCTAAGGCACTAGAGAGAATTGTTGCAGACCAGATCTCGGAGCACCTTCAGAAATATGATCTGCAATGCTCCCAGCAGCATGACTTTCACAGGAACCACAGCATGGCTACTGTCTTAGTCGAGTTCTCTGAATATGTGCATAAGGCTATGGATGAAGGCAAGTATGTGGGATCTATCTTCATAGAAACATAGAAGTTGTTGGCAAATGGGGACCATATGATCCATCAAGTCTGCCCTTGGCTTCCTACCACCCTACTTAGCTGCCTGCTTGTGTATCCCACAGTGTCTGTCCCATGCCCGCTTGAATTCCCCCACTGTTTTGGCTCCCACCACTCCCTCCGGCAGGCTATTCCATGGTTCCACAATGCGCTCTGTGAAGAAGAATTTCCTCATATTGCTTCTGAACTTTCCTCCCTTAAGTTGAAGGTTGTGCCCTCTAGTCCTGCTGTAGTTCTTTACCTGAAAGAGGTTCTGCACATGCACTCTGTTGTTGCCTGTAAGGTATTTGAATGTTTCTATCACGTCCCCATGATTCCTGCATTATTCTAGGGAGTATAATATGAGGTCATCCAGTCTTGCCTCCTACGGTTTCTGATGCAAGCCCTGCCCATCTTTGTTGCTCTTTTCTGTACCATCTCCAGCCTATCTATGTCCTTCATGAGGTGTAGCCCCCAGAACTGGACACAGTACTCCAGGTTTGGCATGACAAGGGACCGATACAGGGGCATGATTACTTCATGCCTTCTGCTCATGATGCCCCTCCCTATGCATCTCAGGATACCTCTAGCCTTTAGTGTTTCCTTTTCACATTGTCTACTGACCTTGAGGTCACCTGATATGATCACCCCTAGGTCTCACTCCTGCCTGGTAGCCACCAGCTGCTCCCCTCCCATTGAGTACAGTTTCCTTGGGTTACACTTTCCCAAGTGCATGACCTTACATTTTTTGGCACTGAATTTCAATTGCCAGGTCTTGGACCACTCCTCCAGTTTTCAGAGATCAGCTTCCATTCTTTGCTGTCCCTCTGTTGTGTCTACCCTGTTGCTGATTTTGGTGTCATCTGCAAACAGACACACTTTTCCCTCCAGTTCATTGCAATATCGCTGATGAATATGTTGAAGGGGATCGGCCACAGAACTGAGCCCTGCGGGACCCCGCTAGTCACCCTCCTCTCCACAGACAGAGTGCCATTTACTAATACTCTCTGAGTTCTCCCATATAACCAGTTTCTGACCCACTTTGTAACCTTGGGCCCAATTTCCATGTTCTCCACTTTTTTTACTAGTCTCCTGTGCAGAACAGAGTCAAAAGTTTTGCTGAAATCCAGGTAAACCACATCCACTGCCCCACCCTTATCCACTGTTTTGGTGACCCAACTGAAAAAATCAACTAGGTTTGTCTGGCAGGACCTCTGTGCCGTGAAACCGTGTTGATTTGTCTCGGGCTGACCAGTTTGCTCCAAAAAAGCTATGATTCTTTCCTTCAGCAAGGGACTCCATCAGTTTTCCCATGACTGATGTCAGACTTACCAGATGGTAATCGCCTGGCTGTTCCTTGCTTCCACTGTTGTGGAGTGGTACTACTGTTGCACTCTTCCAATCCTCCGGCACCTCACCGCTCTTTAATGATTTGTTGAAGAACGCTGCTAAGGGGGCTGCTAGTTCCCTCCATAGTTCTTTCAGTATTCTTGGGTGTATCCTATCTGGCCTCATAGCTTTATTTACCTTTAACTTATCTATTTACGCCAGGACCCTTTCCTCTGTGAAGGGACCTGTGTCTGTTCCTTCAATCAGACACTTCTTTATGCCTATTGTTGGTCCATTACCATCTGCCTCCTGTGTGAAGACTGAGCAGAAGTACTCACCGAGTGCCTCTGCCTTCTCCCCGTCTTGCTTTGTGGTTTGTCCATTTTTTTGTGATTCTAACAATGCCCCCTTTGACCTTCCTTTTTTCACGTATGTACCTGTAGAAGGTTTTGTTACTCTTTTTCACTTCCTGAGCTATCCTAACCTCTGTTTGAGTGTTTGCATTTCTTATCACTTTCCCTGTCTCTTTTAGTTTCTGTATATATTCTGTTTTCTCCACCTCGTTCCCTGACTCCTTGTACTTTCTGAAGGCTATGTGCTTTTCTGTCACCATGGTTGCCATCTCCTTGGAAAACCGTAGTGGGTTTTTCCTCCTTTTGTTCTTACTAACCTGACAGACACACTGTGATGTGACCATGGTTATTGCATTCTTCAGCCTTGTCCAATATTCCTCAATGATCCCTTCTGTCAAGTTACTAAGGTTGTCTCTTAGGCAGGCCTTCATGTTTGTGAAGTCTGCCCTAATGAAGTCAAGACTCTTCAGTTTGGAGTGTATGGAGTACACAGTCCTTTTTAGCCTGAACCATACTGTGTTTTGATCACTGTTGCCCAGGTGGTTCCTTACCTTGACATCTGCAACCCTATCACTATTTGTGAATATCAGATCTAGAACTGCATTCCCCCATGTGGGTGATGTCAATAGTTGACTTAGGCCTGCTTCCTGTAGTGTGACTAGGAATTCCTTGCTCTTCTGTGAGGCCACTGTGTGGGTATTCCAGTCTATGTCCAGCAGATTGAAATCCCCCACCAGCACCATGTCCCCTTTGCATGACATCTGGAGGATGATTTCCAGGATTTCCTTATTCCTGGCTTCCTCCTGATTTGAAGGTCTGTAGATTATTCTTACCCGAATGGGCTTCTGGCTTCTGGCCCCTATTGTGATCCATAGATCCTTTGTTTCCCCTAGTGCCTGCTGCATTTCCAAAACATTGATGGTATCCTTAACATAAATAGCTACCCCTTCCCTTTTTCCCAGTCCTGTCTCTTCTAAACAAGTTGTACCCCAGGATAGTCACCTCTCAACCATGAACATTTGTGAGCCATGTTTCGGTCACAACCTTTGTTACTCCTTCCTGCTGGAAAAAAAAAAACAGTTTGTTAAGGTCTGCCACTTAGCACAACTAGAGACTGAAGGAGAGAAGGTCTCTTTCCCAGTCGGTGAAGATCAGTGAAGCTCAGCAGACAGTAGGGCTAGGGGCTGGACCACACTTGCCATATGCCTCCTAGGGTTGCCCTTTGTGTCTGAGTTGTTGTTTCTGTCTGAGAGCTTTATATTAGCTGTCCACTATTTCAGTAGTGGATACAGCAGACGGTAAGGCTAGGGGCTGGACTGCTCTTGGGGTATGTCTCCTAGGGGTGCCCTTTGTATCTGAGCTGTTGCTTTCAATTGAAAGCTTTCTATTAGTTGACCACTATTTCAGTAGTGGTACAGCAGTACAAATGCTGATTTACATACAGCTGCTAGGAATTCTGGGTAAGTGTTCCAGCTGCTTCTTATGTTGAGAGAGCAGCCACTAGCTGGGTCTGAGCAGAGCATTCAAGGAGAGAAGTCGCCTCAGTGGAGATAGGAGACTGGACTGTGCACTCCAAGGGTGACTCAACCAGGTAGAACTGCTGTCAAGGAATCCCTGCTTCTGCACCTGTCGGAGCCTGCCTTCCCTCCGTGATTGGTCTCTTTCCCAGTCAGTGAAGATCAGTGAAGATCTTACGAAGGCATTTGACACCGTCAACCACCCAATCCTGCTTTAGCAAATGCTGCCACTTGGGATTGCCTCTGAAGCTGTCCTTTGGTTGAAGAACTATTTGTTCCTCAGGACACAGAGTGTTAAAACTGGGCTCACTACCTCAGCTGCCAGGCAAATTTCACTGGGAGTCCTGCAAGGATCCATCCTTGGTCCTCTCTTTTTCAGCCTATTTTTGAACAATCTCCCTAATGCCTGCAGAAGCAAAATAATTTTGTATGCTTACGATGCTGTAATATTGGGTAGTAACACCCAGCCTGAACTGCTTCAAAAGGAATTACAGGTTACGTTCTGCCAGCTGGAAGAGTGGTTCTATTCACATAAATTACTCCTCAGCTATAAAAAGACCAAATCTATGTTGATTTCAAGCCACTGACATAAGAAAATGAATCCTGTCCTGACCATTCTCAACAATAAGGATGCTCCCCTTGAACAAGTACACTCATTCAAGTACCTTGGGGTCACTATAGATGATATGCTATCATTCTCATAACATATTGACCTAGTAGTAAAAGCGGTCAATATAAGGCTTGGTGTGCTACATAGATACAAACAATATCTTACCCCTACTGCCCTCTGTCTATCAATCTCCAGCTCCATCCTGACTCTCATCGACTATGGCCTGATTGTCTATGGTGCCGCATTGGAAACTGCTCTCAAACGTGTTGTGACTGCTCTTAATAAAGCCTTTGGACTGGTAACTGAAGTGGATAAACTAGCTCATACTTGCTCTCTGTATGAGCAAACTAATTGGTTGAATTTGAATTGTAGAATAAAGTTCCAGACGTGCTTGATGGGGAAAAAAGTCGCTTCAGGGAAAAGCTTCTCCCAGCATAGCGGAGATCATGCAAGCAAATCAGGTGTGCTATCAGACAAGAGGCATGAATCGAGCTCCCTGGCCATTCCTTTCCAGAGAACTTCCCTTGTCCAAAGGTTCTTTGCTTACAGAGCTCCACTCTGGCTGAACAAGGTTCCTACTCATATACTTAACTTCGAGAGCCTCTCTTCCTTCAAAAAGGAACTGAAGTGCCATCTCACCATCAGTAGTCAGTGTGTATGTAGGACAGCCAAATGACCTCTGCCCCTCATCACTTGCCCACCTACACACCTTACTCCAAAGCTGGTCAAAGACGGTGGTAGTCTGATGGTCCCAGCCCCTCCCTCTCCCTGTCTCGTACATGTGCCAATACCTTGGCCTTGAGTTTTACCCACCTAATTCCCTCTCTTGACCCTCCCTCCCACTCCCCCATTTCAGCTCTCCCTCACCTAGGTCCTCTTTCAATCAAATCCACTCATACCACACACCACTCTCCTCGTTTCCCCTTACCAGTGCTATCCACCCACTTGGTTAACTAGCCGGCTCCTAGCACTCCACCCTTTTCTTTGGCTACCTTAACCTGCCATCCTTCTTCCATTCCCCCTACTGCCTCTGCTACCTGACAAAGCCTATTCTCATGGCTGCAGCCTTAATTTATAAAGTTAGTTGAACATCTTTCCACACCTCGCAGCCTCTTCTATTTCTTAGACCTACTTTTCTCACCATATTTTAACCTTTCCTGTAACCATTAAGATACTATGTAAATGTAATGTGTACTAAGTTTATTGCTTCCTCATTACGTCATGCAATGTAAAACAACATTATGTTATTCTCTATTGAGGGTTGTGTTCTCTGAATGTATTGTCATCCACTTTTGCTGACGTGGAACCTTTGAAAAAGTGCACATTGCTCAAAGGTTATTTCCGAATACTCAAATAAAAAATAAAACAAATAAATAATTTAAGATTTGTAACACTCATAATACAGATATTAACATTAAACCAGGTATTTGCAGAAGGTAGCTATATTTAAGTTTCCAACATATCTTGTTAAGCTGTGCTCCCAAACTAATCTTACCTAACCCAGAACCTATATCTAGAAAGATTAAGGTGAAGTAACTGAATAATATCTGGTATGTAACACTCCAATCTACCTCCCCCAAATATTCCCAAACTCCTCCCAAGAAACTATTTACAAATAAACTATACATCTATAAGAACTTTGAGCTGGCAGTATAGCCTAGAGGTTAGAGTGATGAGCTGTGAACGAGCTTGGTACATCCAACAGACCAGACCTGGGTTTTATTCTCACAACATCCACTTGTATACTGTGTGAATCTGAGCAAGTCACTTAACCACCCAGTGCTCCCAGGTCACCCCTGAAAACAAGCACTTGGGCCTTACCCAGTTACCAAAGACTAAAATAAAATAAATACATTTAAAAAGAAAATGACACCTCAGTCCCAAGGACTGACCTCTTAAAACCATCTCACTTAGTGAAACTCTACTACTACTTCTCATCTTCTCTTCTATATTACAACAACAAAGGTAGTACTAAAGCTTAAATAATGCATTGGAAAAAAAAAAATAAAACAGGTACACATCTGCAATGACCCTACATTAGGTGTCAATATACAAAAAGAGGTTTATTTTTTATTGTATTTATTTATTTTATTGCAGTTTAGGATTAATACCTTTTGAGTCCTGGGATTCGTTTACAAGGGTTCCAGGTCATACAAAAAAATGATCAAAACATACAGGTTGCAGACATTAGAACAATATGATACATTGAAGGAACAGTTTGTTTCAGTCAGGTTACAAATATAATAGGTGGACAGGGTTACGAGGGGAAAAAGCATTTCAAGAAAGAAAGAAACATTCAGGATACAACTCATACAAAGGAAACAGCTACAAAGGAAAGTGCTTTAGTCTGTCAATATAGGGTCATTAAGCATCTGGTAGTGCTGGCCACACGAGGCGGGGACTAGCTATACAGAGGGTGGGGGTGGTGCAGACTGAGGGCAGCGTTGTCATTTTGTGGGAGGTGGTGGTAGGGAGGTGTTGCTGCAGTGAGCCAGCAGCATGGGGGGAACTGGAGATTAGTAGGAGGCAAATGGGGAACAGGAGTGGGAAGAAACTAAGGGGTATTGGTGTTGGGAGGAGGTGGGAGATAACAGCAGGGAGTTAGGCATGGTGGTAGTGGAGGGGTTGTGCAGGAGAGGATGGGGTGGGAATGTTAGAGGCAGGAGAGGGTGGGGGGATAGTGCAGGAGTGGATGGGGTGGGGTGGGAAGATGGGTGTGTGTGGGGAAGGGGGAGGGTTGTTCGGGCTATAGAGTCCTGTAGTTGGCTAGTTGAAGCATACACAGGCCAGTTCATGATGCAGGAGGTCCTGAGTCTTGTTTTGAAGAGGTTTTTCTTATTGCTTTCAATGAATGATGCTGGTAGTCCATTATACCATTTTGGTCCTTGGTACCAGGGTGGTGCACTTAAATGGTAACAAGAGCTCACCTTTCTCTACACTCCTGGTGGGCTTAGATAGTCTAGCCTGCTGGAAGAGTCCACATAAGAGATGGAGGTGCTAGTCTTAATTGGGCTTTCTTGACAAGTAGGCAGCTCTGGTATCGAGCTCTGAGATGGAGAAGAAGCCATCCAGTTCCTGTGTAGAGGGCACAGGAGTGGGCAGAAGAGTCTGTTCCCTAGGGTCAGTTGGCATGCCTTGTTTAATAGGTTTTTATTTAATTGAGGGCAGTGTCAGTGCCAGACCCGTATATTGGTAGGCCATAGTCAATAGATGCAAGGACTGAGTTGCTCATAACTAGTTTTAGTGCATCAGGTGTCCAAGAGTGTCTGTGGCAGTATAGCATTCCAAGTTTCATATTGGTGGTTTTAACCACATGGTCAATATGACCAGAGAAGTTGAGAGTGCCATCAATGTGAATTCCTAGATATTTAAAGGAGTAGATTTGCTCTAGAGCATCTCCATTAAGGTTTCATATCAGTATGGGTGACAGTGAGCAGCATGCTTAGTTTTTTTGTGGTTTAGCAACATTTTTTTTTGTTGCTGAACCAGGATTCTAGCTTGTGGAAGCTGTTGAGGAGTTGGGAGTTGATGGTCGACTGATCCTTGCCAGTGGCAGAAATTACGGCATTATCTGCATAGAGTACGATGTGCGCTGGGCAGGCTGAGGGTACGGTACTGATGTAAAAACTGAAGAGGAGTGGCCCAAGGATTGATCCTTAGGGAGCTCCAATGCTTATCTCCTTGGGGGCTAATAGTGAGTCTCCAATTATGATGCACTGAGTCCAGTGAGTGAGGTAACTGCTAAACCATGCCACTGTGTCTGGGGATAGTCCTGTTGAGAGCAGGCTGTCAAGAAGAAGATGGTAGTTAATGGAGTCAAAAGCCTTTGTGAAGTCTATGAATACTGACCCCACCGTCATCCCTTTGTCTAAGGTGTTGTATAATTGGGAGGTGTATTCTACTAGGGCCGTTAGGGTGGAGTAGTGTTTCTGGAAACTGTGCTGTTGGGGGCACATTTTGTTGTACGTCTCAAGGTACTCTGTGAGTTGGTTGGAGACCACCCTTTCTAGGGTTTTGAAGAGGAGGGGAGGATGGATATTGGCCTGTAGTTAGAGGTGGAGGTGTTGGTTCTGTCTCCAGTTTTGAGGACAGGGATGACTAAGGCCATCTTCCAGGTGATGGGGAACACACCTGACCTGAATGAGGCATTAAAAACCTTTCTGAGTGGGTTGGCAAGCTCATTTAGGACAAGGGCAACCAGCTTCATATCGACTTGGTCACTTCCCATCCTTGTCTTTCCAAGGAAGCGCTTGATGTACTTGATTGTCTCAGCCCTAGTGATTTGTTTAAAGTAGAACAGCAGTGTCCCAGTTCTTGATGTTGAGGGGTGGGCATGATTTGGTGATGGTGCAGTAGTTAGATTGAGATAGTTGCCAGTAGCACACCTGTGAGATCAGTAAAGGCTGTGTTGAACTCGTTGGCTATGTCTACAGGTTCCTGGAGTGTCTCTGTAGAGGTTGTAATCAGGTGTGGTGGGGCTCTGGGGGCCCTGCCCATGAGGGTTTTCATGGAGTTCCAGAAGTCCTCACCTGAGCCCCAGCATTTGGTAAAAAGATCTTTATAGTACGTGACTTTAGCTGATCGGATGAGCCCGGTGCAGTAGTTTCTAGCTGTTCTGTATGCATTAACATCGGCTTGTTTCCTGGATGACGTGGCCTTATGCCACAAGTTGTCATGGTTATGCATTAGATCAACTAGTGAGCTAGAGAGCCATGGGTTGATGGTTCCTTTCACTTTTTTGGTTTTGAAAGGTGCAAATATGTCACAGGTTCGATTGAAAGTCATGACTAGGTAGTTCAGGGCTTGGTTACCATCAGTGGCTCTGTCAAGTGGTGTCCAGTCTATCTGTTTTAGATATTGCTTGAAGGTGTCCTGTAGCCCCGGTCTCAAGGCTCTATTTCTGGAAACCTTGGGTGGGCATTTGGAGAACTTGTTGGCCCAGCTGAACTGGACTGGGGAGTGGTCACTGAGGCTGTCTGGCAGGACAGATACTCCAGATATGTGCTCAGGGTGGGAGGAGAGGAGCCAGTCAATGAGGGTACTGGTATCAGTTTTGTAGTCAGTCCTGGTGGCTTGAGTGACCAGTTGGGTGAGGTACATACTGGAGATGAGGTGTCTAGTCTGAGTTTCCTTCTGAGACTGCCAGTTGGTGTCCAACAATGACTTGTTCCCAATTTGTGCCGAGCTGTTGCTGATTGCTTACAAATAATTTGAGGCCAGCGTCATGTTTATTTGGTGATATGTACACAGTGGTGAACAGCAGGACCTTATTTTGTTGCCCTATACAGAGTTTTAGATGGAGGATTTCGGCCTCACTGGCATGCAGGCTGTTGTCCAGAATCTGGACTTTAATGTCATTTCTAATATAGAAAAGGCAACCACCCACGCGTTTGGTTAGCCTGTTCTGTCGGTAGGTGTTGTAGCCCCCTACTGAGACAGAGGCATCCAAGTTTTTTGCTGAGAGCCAGGTCTAGGTAAGGGCTATTATGTCTGGTTTGGTCATCTCCACCCAAGCCTGGAACTGGGGGAACTTGTGCAGGAGGCTATGGATGTTAAGGGAGATTTTATTTATATTTATTTATTTAGTTTTTGTTAACTGGGTAGGTATACAAGACAGCATAGTTACCTATTTTCAGGTATGACCCTGGAGATTACAACAAAGGGAATACAGACAGTAGTAGACACAAGAAAACATCATGGGAACAAGTAGAAGTCAGACATAGTACACTTATATACAATTGTTAACAATGACAGTACATTTGCAGGAATCTATATGTAGTAACAAAACAGAAATATAAGTGCAAATAACTAACAGTCATAAGTCACACAACTAGTGAGTAAGTGCTAGAACAGAGGAAATAACAAGATTTCCAGTCAAGTTTGAGAGTAGTAGAGGTTGGAGCTGGTAAGCAACTAGGAGGAACCAGTACAGGAGTGAGTGGATAGAGAACAGGAGCAGGGTTCAGAGCTTAGAAGAGCCATATGAAGCTACTGTTTGAAGCTGTGTGGAGAAGGGGAGATTCTTAGACTCAATGGAAGGGAATTCCTCAGTTTAGGGGCCCAGCTAATGAAAGCATTCTCTCTCATTTTGGTTTTACATCTCGGTTGGCCAAGAAGGGATTTGTCAGCTGATCTCAGTGGGTAGGCAGAGATCACAGGTTTGAGCAGTAGAGCCAGTTCGTCAGGTATCTGGGAGGAGATTATTTGCTTTATTAAACAGTAGGAAATAAACTGTCAGAAGGCTGAGGGAGTAAACCGTCCCAGACTGGAGTATAGTGTGCATCGGTGAGTAAATTTGGGCAAAGACCAAACAAAACAGTAAATGCTGTTGTAGCAGACATCCCACTTTTGGAGGAGCCCTCCAGTAGTTGCTGGAAAGGCTATTAACCCATATGCCAATTTTGGTTCTCAGCATCCTCTGTGCAACGCCCATCCTCACTGTGGATGTTAGGCTATGTCTCACCTTATATGCCAGTCCAAGTTGAATATTGATGGATTTAATGATTGAGGCTAGGTGCAGGTCAAAATCCAAGGTGGGATCAAGGGTTACTCCTAGGTATTTAAAAGAGGTAACTGTGTTAAGGGGAGAGCCATCAAGTGCTCTGATACTTAATGGTTGGGTGTAGGACCTATTTTTGAACCTGAATCAAAGAACATAGTCACCATTTTATTTTTGTTTAAGACCAGCTTTTTTTGCAATAGCCAGCTCTGAAAGGTATTGAAGTTACTATTGAGATTCAGGTTGATATCTGAGAGGTTTGAGTAGGATGAGTAAAGAACAAGATCGTCTGCATATAGCAGACCTGAGCAAGCACCAGTGAGTGGTGGGATGTCTTTTATGAAGACTGTAAACAGAAGAGGACCAAGAATCGAACCCTGGGGCACTTCAATCCAAGTAGGAGCAAGAGGGGATTTAGCATCTTCGATCTGGACAAATTGTTGCCGCTTTGAAAGATAATTTTGGAAACAGGCGGTGACAGAGGGTGAGAAGCCTAGGGATGACAACTTTGATAGGAGCATCAGGTGGTCAACTAAATCAAACAGTTTTATAAGATCAACAAAAGTAGCCCTGTGAGACAGCCTTTGTCCATAGTGAGTCTAACATCATTTGTAATCTGTATGAGAGCAGTGGATGTACTGTGCCCACATCAGAAACCATGCTGGTCAGGGGTGAGGAGTTTGAAGGAGTAAAGGTAATCTGAGACCTGGGCAGCAACAATTTTCTCCAGTATTTTAGAGAGGGTGGAGAGGATGGCGATAGGGTAGTAGTTATCCAGGTTAGTGGTGTCCCCATTTTTGTAGACTGGTACAACTCAAGCAATCTTCTAGAGGGAAGGGACACGTCCTGTAAGAAGAGACAGGTTTTGAGGTGTCCGTTTCCTTCAGATGTCCTGTGGGAGGGAGGGCCCGGGTTGGGGTGAACATTTCCTGATAGGAGTAGTATCAGGAGTTTCAGTTTACAAATGAAGCGGGACCAAGTATTCTAGATTAAGTGATTAGGCTGAGCCTCCAGTTGTCAGTAGTCCTCATTAAATGCTATGTAATGGTGGCTGCATAGTAGAGCAGCGATGGGGGGGGTGCACTGGGACCCTGCTTGGTATTATTTTGTGGGGTAGTGAGGGGTGTTCATAACCAAAGGAGCTCAGTGGATGTACTCCTTTTGTCTAGTACCACTAACCCCAGTTTGACAGTGGGGATTTTGGGTGCCCTAGCTGGTCCTTCTGTTTCTCTCCTGTCATTAACCCCATGCCAGGTAAGCAGTGTGAGCAGAAGGGCTAGCTTGGTGTAGAAAGCCATTTTAGGGCCAGTGTGCTGTGAAAGATAGCTTGTGGTGTCAGATTTCCAGTAGGTAGATTGCTAGTCAGCTCACAGGATCCATAGTCAGCTGTAGGTGAATCCTTTTAGCACAAGTAGGTCCAAGGTCTGCTGCTCCTGGGTCAGGATGCTGCAAGTTGCTTTTGTTACATTTAGGTCAGTGGGAGATTTAAAGAGATTTGTGAAGCAAAATGTTTTGGCACCAGCTAGTGGTGAGCAGTGGCAGTCTGCAAATGGGAAAGTAGTCAGTTTTTAATATTTCTTTTACGGTCACATGAGACTGCTTACAAATACAGATGCTCACCAAGGGTGGTGGTGGGGCCAGTGGGGTAGCCAACGCAAAGCTTTGTTGGGGCAAATAAATACAGCCAGCAGCAGCCATGCAAGCAGGAGCCATATCATACCTGGGATTTCTGCACTTCGGGGGAGGGCAACAGAGTTTCGGGGGCCTCACGACTGCATTGGACAGACTGGAATTTAGCAATAAGGCACTTGAAATTAATTATGAATCCCCCCACTAGGGGATTTCCCCCAAAAAAATTATATCCCTGGCAAGTAGATAAATTGTTTTATTAACCTTTTTTTATCCAAAAATAAAGTCTTTCAAGTGTGGGCATTTAACTTGCTTGCCTAGTGAGAGAGAGAGTATAATTTACATGAGCCTATATACTGTATCTTGTAACTCCCCAAATGGGATGCCAAGAACAGGACATGTTGTGCTGTTAGTTTCCTTACCCTAAAATAATATATTGAAAATCCCAGTACGGCTAGAGAGGGCGGTCGCCGAAGTGTCTTATAATCTCTACAAAAGGAGTCTGTAGTTTTACATGAACTAATTTTCCCCTTCTCTGTTATAGTAACCTTATGGGAAGTAGGTAAAAGGAGGGATATCATACAAGTCTGTTCTGGAACTCTATTTAGCAGGATAGATCCTTATATTGCAATAAATGGGGGTTAAAGGTTTTCCTATTTAATGGAAAAATATACCTTTAGCATCGAAAAGGAAGCTTATCTCCACTATTTATCAACCAATCTATTGGGATCTCTGATATGAAGAATACCACCATCTGGAGTTTAACCCCTATCTAACGGGGAAGAAGGATGATTTGTGTCTACTGCCCAGGTCCCTAAACAAAACCAAAAAAACAGTACTCAGTTAGACTTATCCACAGTTTAAAGTGCTATTACAGATATATTTAACAAAAGATAGGGAGATAGCAGGTGTAGTTAGCAGGTCATATAGACCCTGATGGCACAGAGTGTTAAATTCTTACCCAAGAAGAGGAAAATCTATGTGTCCCATTTATAACTCCTATTTAACAGAGTGAGACATCTAAAAACATTAAAGCAGGGTGAACAGAATACAATTATAATAAGGTGGCGGCCTCCTTCTCCATCAAACCGGCAATGCACAAACTTCAGTTATAGAGGGTCTGAATGTCTCAGAAAGCCGACCCTATTAAACGAGTGATTTGTATTACCTAACAAAATCAAAGAAATTTGAAAGTACAAACAATTCCGAGTCCAAGAAAACCCTCAAGAGAGTAATTTAAATATGGCGGTGCATCTTTAACATTCTTCCACTTATGAGATCTCAATGTCTGTTCATGTTCTCTCTCCATTAGCAACATCCTTCTAACAAAAAAAAGTTAAATATTGATGGCTCAAAAAAATGTGCCAATAACTTGCCCCAGATCTGTATTGTAAGGCACTATTCTTTTACGACATAGGGTGATTTTAGTTTAACATTGCGTCAACGATTCCTATGTAGCCCGGATGACATTTTAAATTCTAATATCCGAGCTTAGTATATAACCAAAAATCTAAGCATCTTGCTTTGAGACCAAGAAAATTCACTTGATATCTTATTTGAAAAAAAAAGAAAGTCAATCTGTGCACATTAGCCTTTCCGGCTTTTAAAAATTCAAAGAACAATGATCATGCGCATAATGCTGCTTCCCACCACGGAGAATGATTGAAAAGGAATTGAAGTGTGCAAAGTCAAACTCCATGGGGTTTGATTCCAGGACGGCTTATGCTGGCGCATGTCGAGTTATGCCACACCCCATGGCATGACTCGCAACCTGCACCATGCATTATGTTGGCTGCGATTCTGAAACGCGCCTTGCATCATGCCCTCTGTGGGTTATGTCAAATGTGGGATACACCACCCACTATGCCACAACCCGCAATGACATGGCGCAAGTATGGGTTACAGCAGCAACTGTGCCCTATTCAAAAAGGGAGGCTGCCATTACCCAGGAGCAGCAATGGTGCAGAGGAGTTAGAACATCTCAGGGATGCTCTAAGGGGCATCTGTCAGTGCCATCCAATGGATGCCCACTCCGGAGTACCACAGCAAAAGTCCTGCTGTGCTCCCTGTGCTCCCATGAACATGTCCATGCCCCCAACCCCCCGAATGTTGGGGACCCCTGGGGGTCCATTTTCTAATGTGCCCCCTGGACTCTTGTGCCACCTGTCCAGCCCCCCGTGCCCCCTGGTGCTTGCCGTGGTATTCCAGGGTGGGGGGCTCTGGGGGGGGCAGGCGGGCTGCAAGTCGTAGGTGCCAGGACCCTGCCACTCTTAGAATATGGTGCAGGGATCCCGTCATAGCAGTGAATGTCGTAGCTTGCATACGCCTGTGAGTTGTGACTTTCATCTTGGAATCGGCCCCATAAAGAATAAAAGTCAGGTGTTTGCATGAGATACCCTCTCATCATTATAAGAGTGTCTGGAATGTGTAGAAATCAACAATCCTGGTTGGTTACAAATGATGTCATAATTTATAATAGAGTTTCGTTATCTTGTGTGGGGGAAGTTATCATCCTTCTTTAATAGGCACTGACATCAGGTCCCAGCTGGTGTAATGGCTGCAGTTCTGCGTTCCTCAGTACAAAAATGACCTTCAGGCACTTGAGAGAGTGCAATGCAGTGGCACCAGAATGATCAGGAATTGGGAAAGCAAAGGCTGTGAGTGGAGGCTGGGGTCCCAAACATGCTTGTTCCCTGAGAAAAGAAGGCTGAGAGGGGGTATAATCTTAGTTTTCTGTGTACTTAAGTAATAAAGACCGAGAAGCAGGTAATTTCGGAGGGATTGGTACAACTGGCTCTACTCAGTGTTGAAAATGGAATTGTGTATGTTTGCTGGTCCCGCTGTTGCCCGTGGGCTACGTATAGTCACAGAGGCCTGTACTTAGCCCCCGAAGAAAAGCAGACTTGGAAACTTCAGATTGAGATTATAAAAGCTCTAATATGCACTGCAGGCTAGTGAATCTCCCACTGCTGCTTAGCCTACTGCTCTAATATCAGCTGTAGGATACATAGATACATAGATACATAGACAGTGTCGGCAGATAAGGGCCTATGGCCCACCCAGTCTGCCCATTTGAGCTTGTAAGTTCAGTTTGTTTTCCTAGAAGTCTGTTGCCCCTTACCCCTGACCTCCAGAATTCCTTTATGTCTATCCCATGCATTCTTAAATCCCGTGATTGTTTCAGCCCCCACCATTTCCTCTGGCAGGGTGTTCCACTTGTCCACCACCGTTCTGTGAAGAAATTCTTTCTCATGTTTCCTCTGAATCGTCCTCCCTCCAACTTCATCCCATGCCCTCTAGTCCTGGAACATCTTTTTCGCTTAAAAATAGTGTTTTCCTGCACCCTGTTCCTCCCTGTAAGATACTGGTATGTCTCATCATATCCCTCTCCCTCCTCTCCTCCAGGGGTACATGTTCAGTTCCTTCAACCTGTCTTCATAGGACTTGTGATGCAATCCATGCACCATCTTTGTTGCCCTCCTCTGAACCTTCTCTACCCTGTCTATGTCCTTACGTAGGTATGGTCTCCAGAACTGTACATTGTACTCCAGGTGGGGCCTCACTAGTGTCTTGTATAGCGGAATTATGACCTCCCTTTTCCGCTGGTGATGCCCCTGCCTATACATCCCAGCATTCTATTTGCTTTACCTGCTGCCTTGTCACACTGTTTCCCTACCTTGAGGTCATCCAGATGACAACCCCAAGATCCCTTCCTGCTTGGTGCATGCTATATCCTCACCCCCAACTGATATATTGTGCCAGGGTTTTGTGCCCCATATGCATTATCTTGCACTTCTTTGCATTGAATTCAACTGCCAAACCCTGACCATTCTTCAAGTTTCTGCAGGCCGCTTCTCATTCTGTCTGCACCCTCTGGTGTGTCTACTCTGTTACAGAGCTTTGTGTCATCAGCGAACAGTGAAATTCTGCCTTCTAGGTCCTCAGTAATGTCACTGATGAAGATGTTGAATAGGACCGGTCCCAGCACTGATCCTGTGGTACCCACTGGTCACTCTTCCCTCTGTGGAGTGACAGCCATTTACCACCACCCTCTGTGTCCTGCCACCCAGCCAGTTACCTACCACCACTACTGTCCTGCCCACACCATATTCCCCAGGTTGTGTAATAGTCTTCTATGTGGCACAGTGTCAAAGGCCTTGCTGAAGTCCAGATAGGCCATGTCCACTGTCCTCCCTGATCCACCTCCCTAGTCACCCAGTCAAAAATTCAATGAGGTTGGTCTGACTGGCCTCCCCTGGTGAAACCATGCTGTCTTGGGTCCTGTAGTCCATTGACAACTAGATGTTCCACCAATCTCTCCTTCAGTAGTGCTTCCATGATCTTCCCCACTACCGAGGTGAGGCTGACTGGTCTGTAGTTCTCTGCTTCCTCTTTGTTCCCACTTTTGTATAAGGGACTACATCTGCTGTCCTCAGTCTTTGGGTACCTCCCTGTTTCCAGTGATCGGCTAAACAGGATAGCCAGAGTTCAGCCACCACCTCTCTTAGTTCTTTAAGGACCCTGGGGTGCACCCATCTGGCCCCATTGCTTTATCAACTCTTATTACTTCCAGTTCCTTCAGGACCCTTTCTCATGTAAAGGGACTTGTGTCCATTTCTGCACCATTCTCACCCTTATACTCCCTTCAGACCCATTACCCTCCTCTTCCTCAGTAAAGACTGAGCAGAAATACCTGTTCAATATGTCAGCTTTACTGTTGTCATCCTCCACGTGGCCCCATCCTCCCCCTTCAGTATCACTATCCCTCCCTTTGTCTTTCTTTTTTCACTTATGTACCTGTAAAAGGTTTTGTCCCCTCTACCCACTGATTTTGCAATGTGTTCTTCTGTCTGAGCTTTGGCTTCCCTTACTGACCTCCCTGCCTCCTTTGCTTCTCCTGGTACTTCTCCCTATCCCTTCTGCCTGTGTTCTTTTTGTATTGCCTGAATGCAATCTTTTGGCTTTCACTTTCTTTGCTACCTCTTTGGAAAACCATAATGGTCTCCTCTTCCTTTTCCTCTTGCTAACCTGCTTAATGCATAATTCTGTTGTTCTTGTAATCCCATTTTAAATACTGCCACTGTTCCTCAACCCCTGATTCATGTCCCATTCCCTTAATGCCTCTTTCAAGTATCTCCCCATTTTCCCAAAGTCTGCCCCCTAAAATCCAGGATACGTGTTTTGTGTGGTTTGGTTCTGCTCTTTCTGTGATTTCAAACCACAATGACTGGTGGTCACTGTTTCCCAGGTGCTCCCCACTGTTACCCCATCACACTGTCCCTGTTTGTGAGCACAAGGTCCAGTATTGCCTTCTGTCGAGTTGGTTCCATGACCAGTTGCTTGAGGAAGGCACCCTGAAGGGAGTCCAGGATAAATCTGCTCCTAGTTGATGCTGCTGCTGGGATGCTCCAGTCCACGTCTGGAATATTGAAGTCTTCTGGGATTTGCAGTAACAGAAGATGCCAGTCTAGAAGTAAACAAAATTAGTCTGATGCAGTCTACAATGCAACAGTAAACAGTAAGTAAATCAAAATGTTTTCACACACAGAGTGCACGCACACTGGGACCAGCCCCACACTCAAGAGTGGTGCCCTTGGTGCTGACAGTTCCCTTGTAGAATGCTGGTTCTTCCTTGTTAAACAATTGGAAACAAATTGGTTCAATGGCTTTGTTTTTGTTTGCTATTTGTATAAGTTGCAGAGGTCAAAATAAACCCACTACATTAGGCTGCTGGTGTGACATTTAAGGCTGTTCAGTGTTTTCAAGGTAGGGAGTGGCCCATCTGGAACTTTCCAGGCATCCAGGTGGGCCACTGTGACACTGGGCACTTGCTAACTTCTTTGTCTCAAACCATATCAACTACTGCTTCAGCACTAACAAACAACTTCTAGTCTCTCTCTCATAGAAACATAGAATTTGTCAGCAGATAAGGGCAACTTGGCCCACCCAATATGTCCAGGTGTCACTGCAGACCCTACTGGATCTCTGGCCACCCCCCACTTTTCTACTAAGATTCCTTTGTGCATCTCCCATGCATGCTTGAAGTCCTCTGCTCTTTTTGCTCCCACCACCTCCACTGGAAGACTGTTCCAGGCATCCACCACTCTTTCAGTGAAGAAGCCCTTCTTCACATCTCTCCTAAATTTCCCTCCTCCCAGCTTCATTGCATGCCCTTTTATCCGGGTGCACCTCAATTTCTGAAAAATACTTCCCTCCCACACCTTTCTCACCCCATTAGGTACTTATAGGTTTATCATAGCCCCCCCTTCCAGGATGTACATATTGAGATCCCTCAGTCTCTTCTCATAGGGCTCATGATGCAACCCCTGCACTATTTTTGTTGCCGTCCTTTGAACAGCCTCTACCCTATGTTCTTCCTGAGATGTGGTCTCCAGGACTGGACACAGTGCTCCAGGTGGGGTCTCACCAATTATCGACATAGTGGTAACATCACCTCTCTCCTTCTGCTGGTGATTCCCATCCTATGCATCCCAGCACCCCACTGGCCCTGTCTACTGCCTTGTCACAGTGCCCCACCCCCTTGAGGTCATTAGCTAGTATAACACCATGGTCTCTTTCCTGCTCTGTAACCATCAATACCTCTTCCCCTATTTTATAAACCACCCCGGGTTTCTGTGCCCTAGGTGCATGATTTTTTTTACTTTTTGCATTGAAACCCAGCTGCCATACCCACAACCACTTCTCATGTTTCCTTAAGTCCCTACACATTCTCTTCACCCACTATGGAGTATCTACCTTATTGCATCTTGATGTCCTGCAAAGAGGCACACCTTCCTTTCCAGCTGTTCTGCAAGGTTGCTTATGATGACACTGAAGGGGACTGATCCCAGCTCTGTGCCAGAGGTACCCGCTGGTCATGTTCCCCTCATTAGAGTGAGTGCCATTTAACAACACTCTCTGCCACCTGTCCATCAGCCAGTTCCATACCCAGTTTACCACCTTGGGTCCATAGAAACATAGAAACATAGAAGTTGTCGGCAGATAAGGACCGCAAGGCCCATCCAGTCTGCCCATTTCTTTTTCTACCTTATAAATGTGCCATCGGCCTTTACTCTGTCAGTGGCCTATCTATTCATAGTCATTTGTATTGCTCCCTTATGCCTATCCCATGCCTGTTTGAAGCTCTGCACTGTATTCATAGCCACCACTTCTTGTGGTAAGCCATTCCATGCATCCACCACCCTTTCTGTGAAAAAGAATTTCCTCACATTCCCCTTAATCGGCCTCCTCTGATCTCATGCTGTGTCCTCTTGTCCTGCTATTTTTCTTATATTTAAACATGTTAGACTCTTTCACCTTGTTTATGCCCTTAAGGTGTTTGAATGCCTCGATCATTATCACCTCTCCCTCCTTTGCTCAGCAGTATACATATTGAGCTCCGTTAATCTGTCCTCATATGTCTTCTGATGCAGTCCCTGCACCATTTTGGTTGCCCTTCTCTGGACTGCCTCAATTTGGTTAATGTCCTTGTGGAAGGTGTGGCCTCCAATACTGCATGCAGTACTCCAGATGGGGCCTAACCAGTGTCTTGTACAGAGGATTATTACCTCCTCTTACGACTTGTGATACCCCTAATAATACACCCTAACACCCCCATAGCCTTACCTACTGCTTTGGGAGTCTGCTTGATGATTTTAGGTCATCAGTGATGATGATGCCCAAGTCTCTTTCTTCCTTTGTGACTGCTAGCAACTCCCTCCCAGCCTATAGGTGGCTTCAGGGTTTCTCTTCCCTATGTGCATGATTTTGCACTTCTTTGCATTAAATCCAGTTGCCACTCTTCTGACCATTCTGCTAGTTTATCCAGATCTCTTCTCACTCTGCCCACCCATCTGGATCATCTACTCTGTTGCAGATCTTGGTGTCATCTGCAAACAGACAAGCCTTACCCTCTAGTCCATCTGCAAGGTCACTAATGAAGATGTTGAAGAGGACTGGCCCCAGGACTGATCCCTGAGGTATCCCACTTGTGACTTGCATCTCTTCTGACTGTATACCATTTACCACCACTCTCTGTTTTCTGCCCGTCATCCAGTTTGCCACCCAGTTGACCAACTTCGACCACCCGAGCCTACCCAGCTTATTTATCAATCTTCTATGTGGAACAGTGTCAAAAGCTTTGCTGAAGTCAAGGTAGGCGACATCAACTGCTCCCCTTGGTCCACCACTCTGGTTACCCAGTCAAAGAAATCTATGAGATTAGTTTGACAGGACCTTCCTTTGTAAACCCATGCTGTCTTGGATCCTGTGCCCTATGGTTCCAGGTGTTGCACTATCCTTTCCTTAAGGTGCCTCCATAATCTTGCCCACTACTGAGGAAGACTGACCGTCTGTAGTTCCCCGCCTCCTCCCTGCTACCACTCTTGTGGAGCGGGATCACATGAGCCTTCTCCAGTCTTCTGGGACCTCTCCTGTGCTCAGAGACTCACTAAACAATTCTGCTAATGGCTCTGCTAGTTCCTTCTTTAGCTCCTTAAGTACCCTGGGATGTATGCCATCAGGTCCCATTGCCTTATCCACCTGGGCTTATGAGCTCTTGTAGGACCCTTTCTTTTGTGAAGGGTAGTGCTCACCTCCCTCCCCCTGTGTCCATGATGCTGAGCTGTGGGCCCTGCCCTACCTTCTCTTCAGTAAATACTGAGCAAAGTATCTATTTGGGATAGATGCCTTTACAGGGTCCTCCTCCTCCATGCTCCCTTTTCTCCATTAAGCTTAGCAATACCCCTCTGGACTTTCTCCTTTCACTAATGTATCTATAGAAGTCTTGTCACCTTATTTTACTGTTGTGCTAGTGTTTCCTCAGTTTGGGACTTTTCCTGCCTTACTGCCTTACCTGCTTCCCTTAGGGCAGTTTGGTATGCCTCCCTATCTTCATCCCGCTGTGTTCCCTTATATTTCCTGAAGGCCAGCCTTTTGGCTCTGACCTTTTCTGCTACTGTATTTGAGAACCAAAGTGGTTTCCTTCTTCTTTTGCACTTCCTTTTCTGTCTAACACAATGGGATGTTGCTTCAAGTATTCCCCCAAACTGTTCAGTTTCTTTATAAACCTCTTATGCGGTATGGTGTCGGAGGCCTTGTTGAAGCCTGGGTAGGCCATATCCACTGCCCCACCCTGATCTTTCTGCATCAGGACAAATAGAAGTACTGCATAGATACAAATACTGAACTTAAATAAAACCAGAGATTAAAAGCTAATATACACCCAACGTATTAACTTCCTGTTATTAAATAATTATCTTCCTGTAATTAAATGTTATTAAATATAGACATTTTATTTCTTATATGTTGTTTGAAATCTAAGATTTATGTACTTTATGGATGTTATGGCAATTGTTATTATAATTAAATCAATAAAAATTTATAAAGCTAAGTAGACCATGTCCATGGCTCCACCCTGATCTATTTTTCTGGTCACCCAGTTGAAGAAATCGATCAGATTCATCTGACATGACCTCCCCCCATGAATCCTTGCTGCCTCAGGTCTTGCAACTCACTGGATTCAAGATACTCCACTAGCCTTTCTTTCAGTACTGTTTCCATTAACTTCCCCACCACTGGTGTTAGACTGACTGGCCTATAGTTGCCAACCTCCTCTCTGCTGCTGGCTTTATGAAGTGGAACTACATCTGCTGTCCTCTAGTCCTCTGGAACCACTCCTCTTTCTAGTGAGTTGTTGAATTGGGCTGTCTGAGGTGCAGCCAATACCTCCTAGAGCTCCATCAGGACCCTTGGATGTGCCTCTTCTAGCCCCATTGCCTTATTCACTTTCAGATTTGCAAATCCTTTCCGGATTCTTTCCTCTGTGAATGGACTGCTGCCCACCTCCCTCGCCCCAATGTTCTTGCTGCTTCTATGTGGTCTGTCTGTCCCCCTCTCCCATACCTCTTAACCTCTTAGCATTAAAATCATAGCAATGGCCTTCAAAAATCATAGCAAATGGCCAGAATGTGTAGCACTTTCTTATTTTAAACAATAATATGTCTACACGTAGTGGGACCCATATAGTTAGTGACAAGACATTATTCTATCAACTTAGTTCAATGATTTAATAGTTTATGTGTCCAGAAATAGCACTAACTTATTAAGAACATTAGTAAACCTGTGCAGAGAAAGGGTAAATTTGAGTGTGAAAATCATAGCACTATGCGAAATTCATAGCAGTTGAGAGGTATTCTCTCTCCCTCCACTGTAAAGGATGAGCAGAAGTATCTGCTCAGGATATCTGCTTTTTCCTGATCCTCCTCTGCACAATTTCTCTCTGCCCTTCTTAACTTCACAGCCCCTCCCCTTGTCTTCCTCTTATTGTGACATCACAAGCAACCGATCAGGCAGCAAGTGACTGTCTCTTCTTAATCAGTTGTGATGTCACATACAGTGAGGTCATAGGGCTGATGATGCATGAGAAGGAACAGAACTAGCTACAGTATGTCAGCCTGCAAGTAGAGTACTGTTCCACACGTCACAGCAAGTATTGTTAGATAGAAAATATTCTAATTAGCAAAATGAAAAAAAAACTACTTTAGATATAAGAAGTAAAAGTTCACTACTTTCAAAATTAGTATTCATTTTTGTCAGTACACCTGCTTCAAGTCCAAAGAATCATCAATTTGGCCCTCATAAAATGAGCTTCAAACTACCTCAGAATCCTAGCAATGTCACTGGTCTAATCACATCACCTGGCCATTCATTAATCTCTACTATACCAACAGTTCGTAACTAACCTGCCCTAATCTACCTAGTAACAACTAAACAAACTAAAAACAGGACCTTTTTTGATTTAAATAAAAATGTCTCCACTTTTTAAACACAAGAACCCACAACAGGGCATATTTTTCCCCCAAAATAAATACACTTCCCAGGTTCATTCATGGGCACTCGGTTAACAAACTCACATGTTCTACCTAGCAACAACCTAACTAAAGGAAAATTAAAAATGTTTCCCCTTAATAAATCAAACAAACTTTTTTTCTGTTTTAAAAGTGCAATAACCCACACCAGGGCATAGGTTTCTTGAGAATTAATACGCTTTCTGGGTGTGCTGAAAGTCCCTCAACTGTTGACCTTGTGTCTTCCAAGTCAGCCAGGGCATAGATTATTTGTCTAGAAATGCATGCCCTGCTGGGAGTTATTACTTACTTAATATGCTGGATACCCATCGTCATCACAGAAGAAATTATAGCTGGGACTGAAAGAAATGCCTGTAATACTATAACGTCCTTAATATGCATGTTCTTATTAGGCAGGAAGCACTTTACAGAGTTTAGGTTTGTACAGCATGAAATGAACATTAGCACCATGCTAACTCAGAACTCATGCTGCTCGACAATCAACCTTTTCCGATCACTTAGAAACCAACTACCCTCCACTTCACTGCCTCCCCTGATTCCATCAAGTATCAGCTGAAACAAGCCCCCCTCCCATTTTCCCCTCTACTTGACTGTTCCCCCTGCATTTGCCTCCTGCCCCGGTGTAAGGGGTGGCTGAAACACCTTATTTTATTGCTTCTACCTTGATTACGCATCTTGCACTTAACTCCTGTAATTAATTCATGTTTTTGAATGGCTCTTTTTTGTAACTGCGTACTGTGTCTGTACTACTGATTTTGTAGCCCCCTATTCCCCTCCCCCATGTCACGCCTAGAAATGAGCCTCGGCTCAGTGTGCCTTTCCTGGTCACCAATGTTCAAATAAATAAAATAAATTAAAGAAGGAGTGGATGGAAATGCACTGGCTTTATTTTACCCTCAGCCTGCTTGCCTGAATTGCTGAGGTGCACGGGAATGTAACTGGAAGCTCAGGCTAACTGTCAGCTTCCAGTGCTTTTGTCAGACCATGAGGAATTGCTATGGTTAATGAGACAGCAACTGCTCCAAGCCCCCAGTTCAGGGTAGTAAGCATAACGACAAGTGAGAAGGGGGGAGGGGGGCACTTTCAACAGAGCAGGTGGTCCCAGGGGCCTGAGAGCATAATCTACAGTGGTGTTCCTCCTTTCATTGCCATTCCAGTCACAAATCATCAAACTGGGAGGGGGGGAGGGGAGGGGCAGATCAGTACTTTTTAAGGAATTCAGTGCTACAGCACTATCTCAAGTGTGGTCAGATGCAATCAGATTTAATGAGGTCAGACTGCTACTCTTGCTTCTCCAGCTCATGCTTCTAGGATGGGGTGAAAACTGCACCAGAAGAGTACACAGACATTTCAAAATAAATACCAATTCAACGTGCCTAATTCTGTTTTACGGCAATACCTGTATTCTGAAATCATTGAAACTTGTCAAGGTGGGGTTGGCACTGCTAGCCCTGCTGACCCGATTTGCCAGTATGCCTAGTAATTGATTTTTCCTCAGTTTTGTTTTACAGCCCGCCTGCTGTGTTGGGCAATTAGGTAGTGCAGAGAACATTAAGCTTTTTTAATTAGTAGGAGCAGCGGACAGACTCCGAAACAAAACGAGTCAATTACATTAGCTCACTGGGCCTAACTGCTACCAAGTGTCACTACACTGTCTGCCGCCTCTCAATCACATCTCCTCTCATAATAGTATGGTAACTTACAACATCTCTGAGTGGTTCTTTTGTCTTTAGGAAATCAATTTCACATCTGAGACTTTCAGCTGGCTAAGCGTTAGTGTCTCCCCTCAGGGAATTATATATTTTTTTTACATTTATTTTTTATGCTCCCTGTCTCTGACTTGCCGCTTTTTGCTGTTCTCACAGCCCCATCACCTGGCTTCTTTCAGACTTACCCTACCTCTGTCCTTCATGGCTTACCCCTCCCCACAATGGAGCCATCAGCGTTCACAAGTCCCTTCCGTGAAAGAGATAAGGTTGGGGGGGGCTTGCCACCTGAGCGGACCTTGCAGGAGGCTGACTTCATCATGCATCAGTTGGGGGTCCTTGTTCTTCATCATTCCCTGGTGATGTCCACAGCAAGGGTAGTATGCATGCACCCTGCCTTCAGTGGACCACACGGCCAGCTCAAAACTGCCAGCTCAAACTACCTGCTATAACTTCCACATCATAGATCCCTCCTACTGTCGCTCTCTCTAGTCTGTCGCCATTGTTGTCAACCTTCCCTCCCTATTTACATGGTCACTGTCATTTTCCACTCGCTCTATTCACAGGCACTCAAACTGAGTCACTCAATTTGAGTCAGCCGTATCACTGGAAACCCCCTGTACAGTAGGTCAGTGAGACGAGATAGTATAATATGGGTAGAACTGATTGACCCCCAGTTTCCGTCTGCCATCAGATTTAATGTTTCCATGCTTCTGTGTGCATGCATACAGGTGTGCTTAGTGTGGGATCAGCTGATGTCACCCTTCTCTAGTCATGCTCCCTGCAGCGCCACCTGTGATCATGCAGGTGGTGCTAGCAGGGCTGTGTCAATGAATGTAGGGGGCCCCCTGCAAATTATTTTTCTGAGCCGAGTCTACCCACCACTACTTTGAAAATAATCATAAACACATATAAAATATGTATGGTGTAGGTTGCCAAGCCTCCATAGTTTGTCTACGCTGCCCCTTTTTCCCCTTACTGGTACCATGACCAAAGACTTGAATGATGGCATTTGTCCCTGCTCCTCCTGAGTACTGTGGCCCCATAATCAGATGTTTTGAGTAACGGTCCCTATTGTTTCTTTGTTCTGCACGCCTCCCCCCACCCTGTGACACTGGAGCTGGAATCTGCAGCACTGACCCCACTGCTGCCACTGCTGCCAGCCCCCACTGTCACATGGATAAGCAGTGTACAAAACAAAAGTAGCAAGTTCCCTTCCAGTTGAGGGCAACCAAAATGGTGCAGGGCCTGCATCAAAAGCTCTATGAGGAAAGACTTAAAGAACTAATAAATATGTACTCTGTAGAGGAAAGGCGGGAAAGGGGACATAATAGAGATGCTGAAATACCTCAAAGATATTAATAAGGTACAGGAGGGTAGCATTTTACATAGAAAACGATGCTCAAGGACAGTGAGACACTCCGTGAAGCTGGGGAGGGGGATTTAGAGGGCATATGAGGAAACACGCCTTCATAGAAAGGGTGGTGGATGCCTGGAACAACCTCCCAACGGAGGTGGTGGGTGCTGAAACAGTAACAAGATTCAAGCATGCATGGGATAGACACAAGGGGACCTTAGTAATAAGGCAAGGGGGGGGGACTGGAGATCAAGTAGGGTCTGCGGTGGCACAGTAGGTAGGTCCTTACCTGCCGACAACTTTTATGTTTCTATGTTTATGTTAAATTTGTCTGTGACAATAAAAGGCTTCCCTAAAGCTGACTTCTGAGGCACTCAAGGCCTCTGACAGTGTGGGCCCTACTGCAATCACATCTCCTACATCCCATAGTCATGGCCTTGGCAATCGCATGGTGATGACTGTCTCCATCCCTCCTTGTAGAAACAGAATGTCCTCTGGGATGCTCATTCCTCCTCCTCCCCCAGCTTGCCCATGACAATCCTGGCTCGCTTCTGAACCCAGGTCAGCAGCATTACAAGCGGTAGTCCTACAGCTGTTAGGGAATCACACTTCTGTTTCTTATAATAATTTTCCAGGATCCAGAAAAGCATTTATGATTATGGGTCCCCCAAGCTTCCCCATATGCAGTTGTAGTTGGTTGAGATGCAAAAATGGAGTCCAAACCAGGATCCACTTTGCACTGCCACCAGCTGTCAGTACATACACAACAATGACTTCACCACTGGTGGGAGGAGTCTATGCTACAGCTAAGGTGCAGTGCAAATGGGGCCACAACATGCTAGTGGACAGAAATGTGTCTGTCAGATGCTAATGGACACAAATGGGGCAGTCACATGCCAACGGACTCAAATGGGGCCACCACACATTAGTGGACACAAATGGGACTGCCATACAATAGTGGACACAAATGGGGCAATCACATGCTAGTGGACACAAATGGGACTGACACACATTAGTGGATACAAATGGGGCCACCACACATTAGTGGACACAAATGGGGCAGTCACATGCTTGTGGACACAAATGGGACTGCCACACATTAGTGGACAGAAATAAGGCCACCACACATCAGTGGACACAAATGTGGCCACCACACATTAATGGACACAAATAGGGCCACCACACATTAGTGGACACAAATGGGGAAGTCACATGCTAGTGGACACAAATGGGACCACCACACAGTGGACATAAAAGGGACCACCACACATTAATGGACACAAATGAGGCCACCACACATTAGTGGACACAAATGAGGCAGTAACATGCTAGTGGACACAAATGGGACCACCACACATTAGTGGACACAAATGGGGCCACCACACATTAGTGGACACAAATGAGGCCAGCACACATTAGTGGACAGAAATAGGGCTGCCACACATTAGTGGACACAAATGAGGCCACCACACATTAGTGGACACATATGGGGCAATCACATGCTATCAGATACAAATGGGACCGCCACACATTAATGGACACAAATGAGGCAGTAACATGCTAGTAGACACAAATGGGACCACCACACATTAGTGGATTCAAATGGAACCACCACACATTAGTGGACACAAATAGGACCACCACACATTAGTGGACACTAATGGAGCAGTCACTTACTAGTGGACACCAATAGGGCCACCTATAGACACAAATGGGGCGAGCACATTCTAGTGGACACAGATAGGGCCACCACACACTAATGGACCCTCCAGGGTGTGCATCATAGGATTTTTAATGCACTTCCCAGGGGCATAAGGACACTAGTCCTTCAGCCTCATGCCTTACTACACCCCTGAGGCATACATTAAAACCCTATAATGCACACCGTGTCATGGCTTATTACTTACATAACCACACACTCTGTCATGTCAGGATGCAAGGTGGAGGGATGCAACTGTAGATATGGAGAGAGCAAGGCAAGATTTCCACTTTTCACATAGTCAAGGGTATCGACAAAATAGAACAGTTAGAGATGTATGATTTGGTGTCCTACAGTAGGATGCAGGGATACACCCTGAAGCTCAGAGGTGGTAAATTCAGGGGTAATGTTTGGAGGGCACTTTTGCTCCCAGAAAGTTGTGAATCCGTGGAACAGCCTGTTGGTGGAGACGGTATACATGAGGACAGTACAGGCCATTAAGTTAAGTGTGGACAAATTTCTTACCAAAAGAGTCACCAGGTAACCTGTGTAGTAAACAAGGAAGGTACTCCCTACACATTGCTATGTCTTTGCACACCCTGTCATGTGTTTTCCTTTATGTAACCCCTACTGGATTGCACCTGGAAATGAGGTCCGACTCAGTGTGTTTCTGCTGTTCAACAAATTTTGAATAAATAAGGGCGTTCAATGGCCCAGCAGAAACACTATGGGCTTATGTGCTGATGACCTGAGTTAGGGAGCAGACCTGGGAAGTCGATCAGGTGGCGGGGGGGCTGGGGTTGCGTTGCTGTGCAGCACTGCTCCCAGCCAGGGGAGGGAGCTGCCCTGGTTCCTGCACTGAAGTGGCCCCTGTAGTGGGCTAAGGGAGTGCTTGTCTCCCCCGCAGGATGTTGTTGTGTGTGTCCGAGCTGATGTGCGTGGGGATGCACATCCCAGTGGGGAGGGGAAAGGCCAGTGAGAAAACCAGAAAAAACAATGTGCACCGGCAGCTGTTAATGACAACACCGGCACCCTTGAGTCCCTCCCCATGAGGATCCTGGCTGAAGTGCCCTAAGGGGGAGTGGTGGCTGCGACTTGGAGTGCTCAAACAATAACCTGAAGCAGACAGAGGTGGCCCTGGCAGCCAAAAAGCTACATGAAATAAAAGAAATAAATGCATGACAAAAGAAAATCATCACCTGCATTCCATGTTGATCTTCGCTCCCATCCAGCACTGGTGCTGCTGGTTGCAGAGTACTGACATCCCTACTGTCTACTGGTAGCAACTGAGCATGGCCTGTGGGTCATTTTTGCATGATGTCTCCTGCCCCCCACCCTACATGATCTCAATGCGTTGAGAATGGTGCGACAGGGACATGAGATAAGCATAATTTTGTAACCACAATAACTTAGCGACAGTCCCTTGTGACCCTATACGGGGCACATAATAGTTCGATACAATTCAGCTTCTAAGTAAGGATATAAGTTTGTTATGGTAGTCATGGAAGTCACAGATACTGTACCATGACTTTTGGTCATTTGTTAAAAATGTCAAGAATTTCTCTATTGTCATAAAGTTACATAATAAGGGTTCCTTGACTATGTCCAACTGTGACTTCAAAAAAAAATTACCCATGACAAAATGACATCCATACTAGTGTGCGTTGGTCTTTTCATGTCTCCATGACATTTGTTTAAGTGGCTTGTTCAGTACATTTGAATTATCATTTGCTTCAAAATGAGGGTCAGCTTTTATATAATTTTAATGTAGGTTAACAACAGTAAACTTTGATCAATCAATTAAAATCTTTATTTATCCAGGCGAACATCATTGAGCAGAGCTCTTTTACAAGATGGACCTGGTTAGAACAGGGTTGGGTAACGTCCATCCTAAAAACATATAAATACATGTAAATAAGTATATAGACACAAACACAATGGTGCAGTAATAGGGGAGTTTGAAGTCTATTAGTGATAAGACAAAGTGGATTGCCGCTCATTGTAAATGGATTTCGATGCACAGCAGAAAGCTGTTGTAGGACTGTTCAGAGGCCAAAAATGTTTTTGTAGTATAGCAGCTACAGTGCATCACTACTATACTACAACAACTTTATGTTCTATGTCAGAATATTGTCACCCACGCGGCACAGGCAACCTTTTAACACTGAATATGGCACAGCTCAGTACAGAACCAGTTTCTGTCAGCAACTACTATCTGCCCAACAAAAGAAGATTTGCACATATTCTACAAAAACGTGAGCTCCTAAGCATGCGGGCGGTTGGGGCAGCACAGCAACAAGAAGCAGAATGATGGCAGTGGCCAATGGGAACAGTTACGAACATTTTAAACAAAATGACTACAAAACCCACAGTTCTTTATTATTTTGAATAGTAAAACCATACACTATATAAAATAAAAGATAGGGAACTGTCCACAGACAAGGCTGTGTTTCCATCTCGGGGGTTGATGACATCATAGGAACCTCCTGAGTGTCGCTCTCAAGGTCTATGATGTTACCAACCTCCTTGATGGAAACACAGCCTTGTTGTGCACAGTTCCCTATCCATTATTCTATATTTTGTCCATGCTGTGCTTTAATACTCATAACTGGAGTGATAAATGAGCATTAACATGTGTTTTTGCCTATATATATATATATATATTTTTTTTTTTTAATTCTCTTTATTCTCTTGAACGAGGCTGAAAATATACCCCATTTCTGCTAGCTGGCCCCTTTCAGGTTCGCCTCCATGCTGACTCCGGAGACCTACCAGGGGAATCCGGGAGACTGTGACTTGCCCCCCATGGTGGAGCTCCCCCTGGCCCTGAGGGGGAGGACTGAGATGCTAATCCAGTCCCACCCAGCTTCCCCCTGAGTGGGCTAAAGGCAGCCCTTGCGAGAACCCTGGCATCATTATGCAGCTGCTTCAGGGTTTTTTTTGTCTATGGTTGTCCCTGGAGATGTGGACATGCAATGATGTCATCACAGTGCATGCACACTCCCGCACACACCCTACAGACATCCTCTGATGTCTCCTCTCAACAACATGGTCCAGTGCTGGAGCTGTACTCACAGCCTCTGCTGAGAGCCACACTTATGCAGGGGTCCACAACCCCCTTTGGAGAAGGAGGGAGCAAACTTATGTTCGCTCATCCTACCTCCCCCCGGCCATCCCTCTGATGACTTGGGCTTGTTCCCAAACCCCGGTCGCCAGCCTCACAAACAATATTGCTACCGCTGTGCTGGTGGGCTGGCCTATTTTTGCCTATATTGTGCATTAAAAAGTAGCACATGTCACAATGCCATGAATTTTAGTAAATTTTCCATTACTGTGCTGTGATTTTTTTAATTTAAATTATCCATTACAAAATTACATCCTTACTTAAAATACATGGTCAGTTCTTGTAACTCACAGATAGCCCATACATTTTCTTGTCGTAATGCACAGCTGTGACATCAGAAATTCTGTAATTCACATTTGTGATGTCAGAACTGTGAATTATGTTTTTTTTTTAATAATTGTGTCATTCAAACTGTCTAAAATGTTCACTTACTGTAAAGCATTCTGAGTTAAACAGTGCCTGCTTGATTGACATTCTACTGACTAGGAATCTACTTCATTCATATGTGGCAGGTTTAAACCCTACTAACAGTGTTTGAGCCCGTATTACACAAAACAAAAAAATAGTTCTACTGTAAATTATAAGGCTTGCAAGTCCATCTCAGGGTTCTGACGACATTTACAAACCACTCAAGCTTTGCTCGCATTGCTTATGATGTCACCAGAACCCCTTGGTAGAATTATAGCCTTGCAACTCACAGTTATCTAGCATTAATTCTGTATGCATATTTCATTCATTTCATGTATTGATCCCCATTACACTGTGTTACAAAGGAAATTTGCAGGTGTAACCCCCCTGCAAATGGGGGTTCCCGAAAGTCTTCCAGGAGCTTGTTCGAATGCTCCAAGCCTGGGTGGTGCTCGTCGTCTGAGCTGCTTAAATGTGGTTGCAAGTGAGTGCTATTTCAGCCTCCACGTACTGTCTCTTTAAGAGCTGTCTGCTTGCAGACTTAATTAGTTTGTATGGGGGGACTGTGTATTTAATGCTCGAACTTCCCTGAAGGCGGAAGTAATCGCCTCCATTTTGTGGTCGCTGAAGGTGCAAAGGGAGCCCATCTGAAAGCTGTAACTGTTTGCCTGTAATCATTTAAAGCATTAGCAAAATTGTAGTTTGTCTAACCTGCCTTTATTGCAGCTGGGACTCTGTGTGTGTTACCCATCCATTTTGGACGTAAACTGCTGCGCTGGGCCAATTGGGTTAAGGGAGCCCTAAAATGGAGCCTGTGGATGAATCAGAACTTGGACTATTAATTTGAGCCAGCCAAAAGGGGATTGCATGGGCAGTGACTCTGGGAAATGTAGTTTTGACCTTGGCACCTTTTTCCACCAACAGAGGGAGTCTTATAGTGAGTGACAGCCGAACCAGCCAACAGAATAGTGTGGAGCTAAAGGAAATGCTCTGCTCTGTGACTGGAAAGATCAGATCAGTTGTGACAGTGAAGAAAGAAGGAGCTCTGTGTTTCTGCGGTGTATAGTTTCGCGTGGGAAGTGCGTGTGAGGCCCTGAGGTTCGGCCTGCAGCTGTTGCAAGCGCCAGATCAGACTGAATCCGACTGGTGAGGAGAAAGAAGGAGATCTGAAGAGTAGAAACCAGGCTCACCCTGTAGAAGACTGGAGAAATTGCTGAATTGCGCTCGGTCTGTCAGGAACTGAAGCTGCTGTGTGTTCTCCCGGGTATCTTTCAGTAATTGCGGTCGGGATCGAGGAGCAGCCTGCCTGGTATAGTACTTTCCTTTTACATATGAATGTGCGTAGTGCTTGTAGGGAATAGCTATTTCAAATCCCCTGTACAGTGAATTGTGTGCTGAAGCTGGAAGTAAACCCCAGCTTAATTCGGACTACATCCGTTTGCTATCAACTGCAGTGGGGTCCAGTCACAAGGACCTTGTCCCCATGCCCTGTTCTTCTGGCAATCCAGAAGGACATTCTCCATTCGATCCTCAGCTTGGGTATTGTGAGTACAAATCAGGGTATTCCCCTGCAGCTTGTTTTCCAATCACAAATGTGTCATCTAATTCTTGTTGTTTCACTGCTTCATGGACTGAGCCCTCCGGCTCTGGATTACAATTGGTTGTTGTGCATATCTTTTTTCTATAGGGCCCTATCCATCTGCACCTGATGGCCAACCCCGGGCAACATACCTGGCTAGCCTCCAACTCGGGTATCCAGAGTGTGACTTTTCAGACCTTGTATGTGTGCACAGTACTGTGATTTAATGCCACTAATTAACCTGAATTCCCTCCCGTGTTACTGTCCCCTAAATAAATCAGATTTGTTGTTGTTATACTATATACTGTCTGTGGTGTTGGTACTTATGGAAACAGTATTGTGTTTTGCTGTGTATGTTGTTTAACCGCATTTTAGGGGGTCCCTCAGAGACATGCTGCAGAATCAGTCTCGAGGTAAGTGGTATCATATATGAGGAACAGTGTGTACGTGCAATTGCAGCTGTAACTCCTCGTGTACTGTGTGAGCCACCAGAGGGAATAAAAGGGGGTCTCAGTGTCCCACAGGGCTGTGACCAAGCTAGTCTAACCACTACAAACCCTGACCTCTGGGTGGAGGCACCTGCCATAGGACCTAGGCCCCTCAACCTGTCCATAGTCAAACAGCCAGGGGTAGTAGCCCTTGGGATAGTGCCACCTAGGGGTTACAACTTGGAGGCACCACTGGGATTAGCGTCCTCTAGTGGCCACATTTACGAATTACTGTTAAAAATAAACGGATACCCCAAAAGAAGTGGCTGTACACCAGTTGGTGAGGTGGTGTACTAGGCAGGAGATCGATCCCCAAAATGCTATACTTATCTTGGATATCCCACTGGGTACCAGTACGGACACTGTAGAGGGAGTACTTTCCAAGGTCGAATGTTTACAAGACCCTGTGGTGGTGGGGCGACAGGCTGATCTGCTCGCCCAAACTTTCATGGCCCTAATAGAGTGTAAGGACCCTGTAGACAGTTCTAAAGTGCCACAGACTATTACCCCAGGGGAAATCCTCACTGTCTGGAGAGTGATAACCAAAGACAGTAAAGACCCCAGGGAGAACGAGCCTCCCCCACTATCTGAAACTTTTGAGGAGAAATTTGCTAAGTTGTTGCTAGAGAAAGGGAAACTGTGGAGGATTTAAAGAAACTATTATTGCCACCTGAGAACATTCCTCCCCAACACCCTCTCGCCCTCCAGCAGCCATTATTGCCCCTCCTTCTGTGCCAGTGCTAGTCCCTATGTCTGTACCTGCCAATAGTCACGACTCTTACTGCAAGTTGAACATTTTCTCTGGCATCCTCCCCACCCCACAAGGGGAGGATGACTGGGAGACCTGGATAGACTATGTTGCCCCTCAAGTGCTAGAATGGCAATGCTAGGAAGCAGAAAAGCGAAAGAGGGTAAGTGAGAGCCTCCGAGGTCCTGCCCTGGCTACCATCCATGCCAAACAGGCCAGTAATCCTGAAGCGACTGCACAGGACTATCTTGAGGCCTTGGAGAATGTGTATGGGAGCCCAGATTCTGATGAGGACCTGTGGTGGAGAGTAAGAACTGCACAACAGTACCAAGGGGAGTTGTTGTCTGTGTATGTATCTCGGCTGGAAAAATTGTTGCAAGAATGCCTCAGAAAGGGTAGTTTGCCAGTGATTGAATTGGACCGAACCAGGCTAGACAGGATCCTTAAGTCTGCCCCCTTCTCAGAACTGCTGTTGCTCCCGTTACGCCTGGCCAATTGACTGGAATCCCCACCCTCCTATGATGAGCTAATGAGAGAAATTCGAGAGTTGAGAAAAGGCGACATCAGGAGGGACTTGCACCAATAGCTGCTGCTATGACCCGAGTGACTGAGGGTGACCCATCAAGTGAAGTTCAGGGGCAGAGGCTGGCAGTTAATGAGTGCTCTGAGAAGGAAAAGGGTGTGCCACCATGGGGTGAACTGCTGAGGGAGCTTAGGAAAGCAACAGACAGTCTCATCATGAAGGCCGCTCCTACGAGTACGGGCACTGACACTTGCCCGACTGCTTTTGATATGGGGCAGGGGGTGCCTACCCAGGCACTTCATGCTGATGATAGTTCAAAACTTGATGTCTTGGCTATGGAGGGGAGGGAACTGAAGAGATGTCTCCAAATGTCCAACCCACCACCGGCTGAGGTGGCACCAAGGTTTTCTATTGATAGTACCAATGCCGCAGCCCCCAATGTGATGCTTCGGTCACCCCAAACTTCAGCTGACATATTTTGCCATAATTGTGGGAAGGGTAGGCACATGAAGAGGGAATGCCGGTCTCGGAAAGACTTAGAGGGAGTGGTGAGCCGGCTACAAGGAGAGCTTTGGAGCACAAAACAGTGGTTAAGAGGTGCACGAAATGACCGCAGTGAAGGTCCCAAAAATGCTAACTCACGTCCTTCTGTGGCTAGATCATCTACCCAGGCCCTTGCTACCGCCTCTCCAGACTGGTCCAGAATAGTGGGCCCTTCAATGGAAGCTACAGTAAAAGTGAATGGTGTGCCCACCAGAGCTATGTTGGACAGTGGCTGCCAAGTGACAGTTGTGTTCCAGAATTGGTATCAGAAGCATCTGTCAGATATACCCTTACAACCATTGGAAGGACTGCATGTATGGGGGTTAAGTGAGAAGGCCTACCCCTACTCCAGGTATATCCCAGTTTGGCTATCTTTCCCTACCGCCGTGGCTGGAGTGGCTGAGCAAGTAGAGACCCTGGCCTTAGTGTGTCCCCCCCTACTGACTGTATGATGGGATTCCTCTACTAATTGGGATGAATGTGCATATGTTTGGACGGTTGGCGCAGTTGTGTTATGAGAAACAAGGGTCAAGGACTGGTAGAGCTTTGAGAATCCCGGCCTTGATCAAGAAGGCCAATGAGGCACAGAGAGATTCTGAAAAAGTGGACCCAGAGGAACCGGTTGGAATTGTCTGGAAGAAGAATCCTGAGTCTCTGATCCTGGCACCAAATGCCCAGTGTACCCTACAGGGGGAAGTCCGTATTAGAAAGGATGTCAAGAATAAAATCCTCATGCTGGATGCACCAGCTGATGGGAAATTGCTGGAAGCACTGAAGGTCAAGCCAAGTATTTTGCCTGTTGGAGCCCATGCTTATGTCAGAAGGGTAATGGTCCAAGTTCATAATGTGTCTGATAGAGAAATTCGAGTAAACAAAGGTTGCACCCTGGCTAATGTACATTGTGCAGATACTGCAGTGCTACCCAGTAACAAGTGTTCGCGGGGGAAAATGAGAGAGTGACACCCGACTTGTTTGGTTTTGGGGACTCCCTGTTGCCAGCTGAATGGAAGATGAGAATCGGTAGAAAGCTTGCCCAGAGAGACCAGGTGTTTTCTTTAAAGGAATGGGACATAGGATGTGTGCAAGGAGCTGAGCACCACATCCAGCTGCATGATGAAAGGCCATTTCGTGAGAGGTCTCGACGCCTGGCCCCTGCTGACATAGATGGTGTGAGATGGCGTCTGCAAGAGATGCTTGCTGCTGGTGTAATACAAGAATCCAGAAGCCCATATGCTTCCCCTATCATGGTAGTGAGAAAAAAGAATGGATCAGTAAGGATGTACATGGATTATCGCACTTTAAACTGGTGGACTATCCCTGATCAGTATACAATGCCCCCACATTCAGGATGCTTTGGACTGCCTGAATGGTAGCAAGTGGTTCTCTGTGCTGGATCTTCGCAGTGGGTACTACCAGATCCCGATGGCCCCAGAAGACCATGAGAAGACAGCCTTTATCTGTCCACTTGGCTTCTATGAATTCATGAGGATGCCTCAAGGGATTTCAAGTGCCCCAGCCACTTTTCAATGACTGATGGAGCATGCAGTGGGGGACATGAACTTATTAGAGTGCCTGGTGTACCTGGATGATGTTATTGTGTTTGGCAGCTCACTGGAGGAACATGAGAGCAGATTGTTTAATGTGTTGGACCGACTGGAAGACTTCGGCCTAAAACTGTCCATCGATAAATGTCAATTCTTCCAAGCATCTGTATAAAGTATGTGGGACACATAGTCTCCACCGAGGGAATAGAGACCGACCCAAGTAAAGTTGAGGCCTTGACCACCTGGCCACAGCCCCACAATCTAAGAGAACTGTAAAGATTCCTGGGATTCTGTGGCTACTATCGTCATTTCATCGAGGACTATTCAAGAGTGATCCGCCCTTTACTTAATCTTACTCAAGGTTACCCTCCTACCCACAAAAAATACAAGAGGTCGGTTTCTTCTGAGCCTGAGAGAGTGTATTTCCATCCCAATGAAGTATTTGGAGTCAGATGGACACCTGAATGTGAAGCTGCTTTTCATGAGATTATATATCAACTTACCCATGCTCCTGTCCTTGCCTATGCAGATCCAGCAAAGCCCTATGTCTTGCACACTGATGCTAGCCTGCAAGGCTTGGGGGCTGTATTGTACCAAGAGCATGATAATGGCCTGAGACCAGTGGCCTTTGCCAGTAGAAGCCTGACCCCATCCGAAAAGAACTATCCTGTACATAAATTAGAGTTCCTAGCTTTGAAGTGGGCTATTGTTGACCAGTTCCATGAGTACTTGTATGGGGCTAAGATACTAGTAAAAACTGACAATAATCCTTTGACCTATGTGCAGACTTCAGCTAAGTTGGATGCCACTGGCCATAGGTGGCTTTCTGCATTACCTACATAAGACTATGCTGTTGAATACAGAGCTGGCCTGAACCACATAGATGCTGATGCTCTCTCCCGGAGGCCTGTTCTCCGGAATGACTGGGTCAGACTGTCAGAACCTGATATTCGAGCACTCTGCCAGAAGTTTGACAGGGAGGAACAAATGTCCACGAACACAGTGGACTGTATGGTGGATTGTTTGGGACCCTCTGAGAATTGTATACCTGCTGCTTATTGCCACTTTTCTGCAATAGACATTGGTGCACTGCCTCAGCTGGACAATGACAGTATTCAGCAGGCTCAATCCCGAGATCCCATGATCAAATCAGCTTTAGAAGCCCTCTATGCAGAGAAAGATGTGTCCAAATTATGCTCCACTGATTTGAGAACTGCATTGTTATACAAGGAAGGTCCTAAGTTGAAACTGATCAATAGACTGTTATACAGAGAAACAATGGACAGAGGGGGACAAATAGACAAACAACAACTAGTGCTGCCCACTGGCTTTCGAGACTCAGTACTGAGGTCCTTACACAACCACATGGGGCACCTTGGTATAGACAGAACACTTGACTTGGTGAGATCCAGATTCTGTTGGCCTAAGATGGGGGCTGATGTTCAGCAACACATTCGAACTTGTAGTCACTGCTTACAGTGGAAAGCTTTTCCCCAGAGGGCTGCCCCCCTTGTTAACATCACCACCAGTGCACCCATGGAGCTGGTCTGTATTGATTTTCTGAGTTTGGAGTCAGATCAAAGAAATATTAGTAATGTGCTGGTGGTCACTGACCATTTTACGAGATACGCCCAAGCTTTCCCCACCAAGGACCAGAAGGCATCCACTGTGGCAAAAGTACTTGTAGAAAACTTTTTTGTTCACTATGGGGCTCCACAAAGAATCCATGCTGATCACGGGAGAGACTTTGAGAGTCATCTGATCAAAGAGATGCTTTCTCTGTGGGGAGTGCGAAAGTCCAGAACCACCTCTTGCCACCTCCAGGGGGACCCACAGCCTGAACGTTTCAACCGCACTTTGCTAGATATGCTAGGCACCCTTCACCCAAAGGACAAGCCTAGATGGAGCCAACAAATTAGCACCCTGGTACATGCCTACAACTGCACCAAAAGTGATGCCACTGGGCTCTCCCCTGACCACCTGATGTTTGGAAGAGAAGCTCGACTGCTGGTAGATGTATGTTTTGGAGTTTCTCCTGATGGGGTTCGAGCCGACAACTATTTACAGTATGTGCAAACGTTAAAGGCCCAGTTAAATCATGCATACCGACTGGCTCAAACCATGGCTGCCAAAAGAAATCTGGCCAACAAAGAAAGGTATGTTAAAAAGGTGAAAGCACAGGAACTCCAGGAGGGAGATCAGGTATTGCTAAGAAATCTGGGACTGCATGGCAAACATAAGATTGCTGACAGATGGCACCATCTCCCTCACATTGTAGTGGACAAACTAGATGATCTGCCTGTGTACAAAGTAAGGCCTGAGAATAATTCAAAAGATTTTAAAATAATGCATAGAAATCATTTACTGCCCATTGGACAAATCTTGATTGAGTCTGAGCCCCCAGAAAATGACCCCTCTGGACCAGTGTCTAGAGCTGCTGCTAAGAAAAAATCAAGAAAGTCTGCACCTACAGTAGCTGAGTTAAAGTGTTCCCCTCCACGAGTCCCAGTGAACATGACTGTCAGTCCATGTCAGAGGAAAGTGAGTGTGGCTTTGAATACTACCCTACTTACAAACTGAGTCAATTGTTGCGGGGCAATCGCCTAGTTAATCCTGGAGATGAAGCTGGGCCTTATGGGCTGTATAAGCCCCCAGCTTTGTCCCTGGAGCCAATGCTCCTAGAAAGTGAAGTGCAAAGCATCAAGTCAGATGATATGGAATTATTGTGTATGGCTGAACTGTTTGAGCTTTCAGAGGAGGAAAATGATGAACTGGGACAGACTGGTGATATAACAGAACAAGAAGAGTATTTTGAGTGCCCTGACAGTCCACTGCCAGTGTCTGAAAGCTCTCCATGTGAACCAAGTGTTGTGGACTCAGAGATTGTAACTCCTGGAGCTGAAAGTGCCCCAAGTTCTAGCCTCTCTACCCCAATGGAGACTCCACTGACAAGTGAGGACAATGCTGAAAATGAGGCTCAGAGTGCAGAGACTGTAACAGTTCTCCCTAGAAAGACTGGTCGAGCTGTAAAGCCTATGGTGCACCTCAGTTATGATTCCCCTGGGAGGCCTGTGAACTTGCCTCTCAATGTTGTCCATAAAGGAGTGTATGTGTCCCCGAGCTCATTGCCCAAACTGAACATCAGTGCTAACTCCAATTTACTTGTGTTGCCCTCTAGGTATGGTGCACCTGCCCCATCCAGCCCCAAGGTAGCTGATAGGGAAGGGCCCCCTCTCTTCAGGTTTTATGTACAGGAGGTAATAACCTGAGTTATGGCACAATGTGTGTATAATACTGTGTAAAAAGTGATGTACTGAAAAGTTTCAGAAATGTGTTTCTGGTACGGTGATATGTTGACTGATAATTACATGTATAAGCCCAATGTGATACTGATGTAAATGTATGTGGTTGTATTGAAACTTATGGGGGTCACCAAGTTTTTCCAGGCCAGGAAGGGTGTAACCCCCTTGCAAATGGGGGTTCCCAAAAGTCTTCCAGGAGCTTGCCTGAATGCTCCAAGCCTGGGCGGTGTTCGGCATCTGAGCTGTTTAAATATGGTTCCAAGTGAGTGCTATTTGAGCCTCCACGTACTGTCTCTTTAAGAGCTGTCTGCTTGCAGACTTAATTAGTTTGTATGGGGGGACTGTGTATTTAATGCTCGAATCCCGCCCGGGCTGCTGTCAATTCGCTCCGTTTCTGCCGTTGCTACATGTGCAGAGGGAGCCTTGTTGAAAGATATAACTGTTTGCCAGAAATCATTTAGAGTGACTGAGAAAATGTAGTTTGTCTAACCTGTCTTCATTTCAGCACGAACTGTTTCAGTGTAACTCTTTCATTTTGGTCCTGAATAGCTGACTTGGACCAATCAGGATGATAGGGAGACCCTAAAATGGAGCCTGTGGATGAATCTGAACTTGGACTCTCAATTTTGAACCAGCCACAAGGGGATTGTATGGGCAGTGACTCTGGGAAATGTAGTTTTAACCTTGGCGCCTTTTTCCACCAACAGAGGGAGTCTTATTGTGAGTGACAGTTGAACCAGCCAACAGAATGGTGTGGAGCTAAAGGACATGCCCTGCTCTGTGACTGGAAAGATTAGATCAGTTGACTGACTATGAAGAGAGGAAGGGCTCTATTAGCTTCCTACGGTGTATAGTTTCTTGTGAAGCTGTGTGTGAGGCCCTGAGTTTCGGTCTGCAGCCCTTGTGAGTGCCAGTTTAGACTGAATCCGAGTTGTGAGGAGAAAGAAGCACTAGAAGTGTGGAAACCAGGCTCACCTTGTAGAAGACTGGAGAAATTGCTGAATCGTGCTCGGTCTGTCAGGAACTGAAGCTGCTGTGTGTGCTCCCGGGTATTTTGCAGTAATTGCGATCGGGATCAAGGAGCAGTCTGCCTGGTGTAGTACTTTTCTTTTACATATGAATGTGCGTAGTGCTTGTGGGGAATCGCTATTTCCAATCCCCAGTGTTGTGTGCTGTGTGTTGAAGCTGGAAGCAAACCCCAGCTTGTCTCGGACTAAATCCGTTTGCTATCAACGCCTGGTGTACTAAAATCGGGTGCAGTTGCATCAAAGGAGTTTGGCGCAGCTGCACCAAAGAACAGGGCTGATGCAGGACTTGATGCAAACACTGGGTCAACCTTTGAGAATCGAGCCCAGGATCTTTGTGTCTCTGACCTTATCTCAGCCCTCGCCTTCCCCCTCTAGTTAAGTCACAACCTCCTGTTTTCTGAGATGAAAGTAATTTCCAGCATGGCAGATCATGTCGTCACAGAGAACTAGGACTTTAGCTGACGGGAAAGCAGGGGAATTAGATCACTTTTATTTAGTACTGTTGGTGGACGAAGGCACACTGAGCCAAAGGTCGTTTCCAGGTGTGTCCTGGGAGCACAAGGCTGATAAGTCACTTGCTCAGGGTCACACAGAATGCAAGTGGTGGCACAAGCATGAGCATGCATGGCCACGTGGCTTCAACCAGCTTCTCCACTCCCCAAAGTGCACTAACCTGCAGCTCTAAACCATGGTTACCTAGGTGGTGCTGCAATAACAGCAGTGCTATCCCTTCCTCCCCCGGGGAGAAGGACACAATCCCCTGGGATGCTCAGTTCCCTTCCCTCTGGCTGACCCCCAACAAACTAGGTTCACTCCTGAATCTGGGTCGTCGGAGTCATAAGTGGAAGCCCTAGCGCTGCATCAATGGGTCAGCTGCATGGCAGTCAACTGTAGGCTTCATGGAAGCACAAGCTGCAGCCCCTTAGAGTGGAAAAATTGGGGTGTAAATACAAAAAATAGTCAGAATGAGTCACATGATGCTTAGCTGGTGAGCAGCAGCCTTTCTGTCAGCTCTGTGGTAGATCACCAATTAATAACTCTGTGCCTTTTTCCAACCTCTGCTGTCCCATACTAAACCAAATGAGTGATGAAAACCTGAAGAACCCAGCCAGCAACCTGCATTTTTCAAAAAATGTACCCAGAAGCAGGTAAGATGGAACCTACTGCAAGGCGGACTCAACAGCCCGATCGATCGCAGGCCACGAAGTGGTGCAAGACTGATTCTTCCCCACTCCAGCCATCTACACTGCCAGGTAAATCAGTGGACCCAGATACTCTTAATTGATTTTTTTTTAGAACTAGGTCCAATCAAAGATGCTTCTAGACTTATGCTTCCATTAAGTTCAAAGTGGTTAATCTGGCAAAACTGATCATTACCATAGATAAAGGTACATTGCAATTTGCCTCCACAAATGATGCTAAAGCAGAACTACACCAACATTTTCCAAACCTCTTTCTGCCTACCAGACACCAGCCATGCTGAATAACCTCTGACACCCTCTGACCAAACAACATGAGGCCAAGTTTTTATTTTTTTTATGTTTTGCCTCAAATTGCAACCTTAAGGAAGCACTCTACATCCCGAATTACAAAATTGCCTTCTATGTACTCCAAACCACAGACCTACCCTAATTAGAGGAGGGCAATGCCTCCATAACCCCACACCATCAGATGCGATCACTTGGTAAGAAAGCAGCATGCAGTGGTACCTTCCAATACAGGACAGACTCTGCAAGCTCCTCAGACATAGAAGACAGGACTACCTAGGATTTTACAACATCAGTGATCGTAAACATCGATGGCCAGTACCTCCCCGAAAATGTGCCACAGTTTTCATTAATATTGCACGGGCCATGCTGCTTCAACCATGCCATCTGGATATAGGCTGCACGCACTAGAGTGCTTGAAAGGAACCTCTCACGGAGACTTCCATAAACCACGCAGCTTGTCTTGGAGCTTGCATTGATCCAGAGGTCCCTCCTCTCGGGGATTTCTCCACACTGGCATCAATCCTTGTTTTATTTATTTCTTTATTTATTGGAGATTTGGAAATACCTTTGAGTCAGAGACTCCTTTACAAAAGTTCCACGTCACAAGCATTACAAACGGAGAAAGACAGGTTACATAACAGTACAGCAGTGCAGTCAGGTAGTTACAGTAGCAGTTATGAGGCTAACAGTGTAAAAAAAAATAACTAGGGAAAAGTTAGTGCAAACACACAAAACAAATTGCACACATGTAAAGAGCTAGGCTAAGCGGACACAGGTTGTGGCAGGGAGGGAAGGGGAATCCGGCCACAGCCTATGCCGGTCAGAATAGTGTATGGTATTTCAGTGGCAATCACAGTGATTCGAGGACTGTAGAAGGTCTCTGAGGGTGGTTTTGAATGGTCCGAGTCTGCTCTCTTTTGTAAGTGGAGTGGGCAGACTGTTCATCCAGGATGGGTCTCTGTAGCTGAAGGACTTTTGGTATTGGGATATACGGCAGTGGGGGACAGAGAAGAGTTGCTTACCAAAGCTACGAGTGTGTTTGAGTGTCAGGGCCAGTCTTATTAGCGGTGTGAGTCCTATTAGGCAGAGGCCTAGAGCAATTTTTTTTTGCCATGAGACAGGTGTGGAACTTAGTCCTGTTGTCAAGGTTCAGCCAGTTGGTATCGTTGTATAGAGAGCATGTGTGAGTTAGATGGTCACAGCCCAAGGTGAGGTGACTGGCTTTATTTAGGGAAACACGTAGTCTGCTGAGGGCTGATGAGTTCTCTGCCCCATAGATGACTAGGCCATAATCTAGCAGGGAGAGGACAGAGGAGGAGACAGCAAGCCTCAATGCGTTTGGGGTAAAGCAGTGTTTGAGGTGATACAGGAGCCCTAGCCGCACATTGAGGGAAGTAGATAGGAGGTGGATATGTTGGTGGAAGGTGAGTGCAGGGTCAAGTGTTAAGCCTAGGTATCTGAAGGAGTCCACTTGTTCCAGGGGGGTCTGGTTGGCAGTTCGTACTTGAGGTCATAGTTCCTTTCTAGCATTGAGCGGGTGGGAAAAGTACATAACTTTAGTCTTGCTATAGTTCAGGATAAGACGATGAGAGGTGAACTATTTTTCAGTGGAACTAAAGGAGTACTGGAGGGAGAGGTGGAGTTGCATTGGGTCAGAGTTGGAGGAATAGAGTACGGCATCGTCCGCATAGAGGAGAAGATTCCCGGAGCAGGTACTGGCGAGGGAGTTAAGAAAGAGGCTGAACAGTAATGGTCCGAGGACGGACCCTTGCGGTACACCTGAGAGGACAGGTAGCTTACTAGATATGGTGTCTCCAATTCTGACCTGCTGGTAATGGTTAGACAGGTAGTCTGAGAACCAGCCATGGGTACCCTGAGAGAATCCAGTGCTGGTCAGTGCGGATAGCAGGAGCGGGTGGTCTACTGTGTCGAACGTCTTAGTGAGATCAATGAAGACAACCCCTGAGATTTGACCTCGGTCTAAAGCAGAGTGGATATGAGTGGTGAGTTCCAGGAGGGCAGTGGTGGTACTATGACCCTTCCGGAAGCCTTGTTGCTGCATACTAATCAGGTTGTATTTGTTTAGGTGGTCCGTTAGCTGGTCTGAGACTATCCTCTCAAGGGCCTCGGATAGGGGAGGGAGAATGGAGATAGGTCAGTAGTTGTTAGTGAGGACACAGTCCCCGTTTTTAAATATCGGCGTGATAAGGGCAGATTTCCAGCGGGAGGGGAATTTCCCTAGACATAAGGAGCTGTTTAGTATATGGGTGAGGGGGTTGAGCACCTCAGGAAGAGAGAGACGAAGGAGTTTCAGGTCTAAGGTGTCACTGCTATACCAAGAGTGACTTAGTGCCCTTCTGAGATAAGGCTCGGTGCCCTTAGGTGAGATGCTGTGCAGGCGAAAGGGTGGGGTTGTTGGGGGTGTGGGGGGTGTGTCTGGAGGTGGGTCAAAGAAGTTTGGGGGAAGAACCAAGCTGAGGTTTGAGAATGCGTCATTGAAGGCATCGGCCATTCGGGCTGGATCAGAGGTAAGGCACCTATCAACCCTAATCTGGCTAGGGGTGGTGTTGGGAGCTTTTCCACACAGGTCTTTAATATTGTCCCAGAACTTTCATCCTAAGCCCTAGGAATTGGTGAGGGAGGTCTTGTAGTACTCTGCTTTAGCTTTGCGCAGGGACCAAGTACATTTGTTCCGAGCCTCTCTATAGCTCTGCCTGTCAGCTGGCAGGCCAGTCTCGTTGGAGAGGTGCCATAGTGAGTCTCTGGTCCTCATGAGGTCCAGGAGATGTTCAGAGATCCACGGCGCCAGGTTGCCTTTGGCCACCCTTTTGGTGATTGGGGCAAATTTATCACAAATGGTGTTGAAGGCAAGGATGAAGAGATCAAGGGCTCGGTCAGTGTCAGGAGCCTTCATGACAAAGGACCAGTCCATAGTCCTGAGATACATTTTGAGTTGCCCAAGTTTGCCTGGGCCATGTTTGCGCTGATAGATTAATCGGGGATTTGGGTGATTTGCACGTCTAGGAGCAGAGTACAGGGGAGTGGTTGCTAAGGGCATTTGGGAGTACAGTAGTACTGGTGATTTTAGTGGGGCAGTTGGTGAATACCAGGTCCAGCAGGGAGGAGGACCCAGTGTGCTGGTTCAGTCTGGTAGGGGATGTGACAACTTGTGTAAGATCTTGGGTGGTATCGGCATCTAAGAATGGTGCGGCAGCTTTGTCAAGCCAGTTAAAATTAAAGTCTCCTAGTACAATTTTCTCAGCTTGTGGCGTAAGAGTGGTCAGGTAGGACAGAACAGAGTGGAAGGCCACCTTGTGCACGTGCCTACCAGCTTATAGGGCACCGATGACGAAAGTCCCTAGACAACTGTAACTATCTGAAAGCCTTTTCTGAATTGGGCAGGCATGGACTTATGAAATGGAACCCTGGGAAGCTTCAACACGAGGGGTTGCTGTAAGTAGATATTCCTAGGTGCCTGCTGCTCGTGCATCTATCTCCCCCACTAAATTCAACCCATCCCTCCCAAATACAGCCTAATATGTTTGGCTGGCAGACCCAGCTTACAGCCAACTGAAAGAAGCAAATGCAACCGGTGGTGATCCACCCCTGCCACAGCCGAAGGTTACAGAAGGGACAGGGACAATGTCTCCCTGACCTCTCAATACCCTGATCAAGGCACTAGACAGGTGATATGATTGTTCATGCCAATGATATCCTATGGGAATGGGGGCCAGTCCCCAGGTGACCTGATAACCTGGGTTGGCTAGGGAGCATGCCCCCCCACTTCTCTTTAACAAATTGGGTGAACTTTATTTCTGATCAGATGCTGGACACCCATCGCCAGCTACAGCTCAGGCCTGGGAGATTTCCCTCCCTGAAGTACATCCTCTTGTACACTAGGCAGGTGGGGGATGCTTAGGTAGCATTTTCTTTGGGGGGGGGCAATAATACCTACATGGATCAGTTGGGGGATACAGAGTAACAACCTATCTCTGGTTCAGTCTGGAGTATAACTGCTCCAATAGATCAATCTTTGAATTTACCCATAGCCCCTCATGAAAAGCAACCAGGAAGGGGGAGACATAGGCTTACCACTACATCCTCTATATTTATGCCGCACAGGACATATCCTTAATAATAATGGTGAATCTGCTGTTTAAGTACTAGGATGCAAATGTAACATAACGTGATAGAGTGCTTCAGGGGAAGAAACAGGGAGGAGGGGATTTGGTGCTTTGGTGCAATACCAAGCTGATAAGGGAGATCTCCCCGGTGATCGATGAGACTGGCCCCTAGCCTAGCTCACAGACCGATCAACAGCATAGCTGTCATCAAGAGCAGGGAATCCTTACCAACCCTGAGTAGGGTGCAACATCTCTTATGAGTGGTGAGATTACTGTTATATATTATACAGTTGTTCTCACTCCTCCTGTACCATAGTACAGGGGAGAGTTCATTATTGTTTTTCATATTGCAAGCGCTGTTAGCATGATAAATGTGTTGTATTTTTAGACATTACCACACAAACGCAGGGTGGGTGAAGGGAGAGGGGGAGTGGGCCAAGGGGGACATATAGAAATACATTGCAAATTTGTTGAGAAAATGACTTATGCAAACAGAGGTGTATTAATAAAGTTATTTTTGTGCAACAATGGGTAGTACAGTAAAATACATCTCGTGGAATGTTAAAGGAGCTACAGACAGAATTAAACATCACTAAATCCTAAAGCACTTTAAGAAGCACTCCTTTCACATAGCAATGCTCTAGGAAACCCACATCCGAGAAGAGGAAGTGATCCTCTTTAGTCATGAGTGGGTGGGACAGGTGTACAGGGCCGGAGATGGCACCAGGCAGAAAGGAGTGATCACGCTCATCGGCAGAAATACTAAATTTCAACTCAGCCATACTATAGTATACTCAAACGAAAGGTAACTATTCTTAAAAGGTCAACTAGAGAACACAGAAGTGAGCTTGGGAAATGTGTATGGCCCTAATTTGGACAACCCCACCTTTTTCATAGAATTACTCAACATCCTCTCTCCTTACCTGCATATCCCCCCCCTTCTCAATTATAGCTGGAGATGGGAATTTAGTAGTGAATAATGTGCTGGACAGGTTGGGTACCAAGAAAAGGGGACAGTCACTGTGTCAAAAGGCAATAAGAGACTTCATGGATTCCCTGGGTCTATTTGACCCCTGGAGGACATTGTAACCTTCTACTAAGGATAACACCCTGGGTCCAGGGTTCAAGTCTCTGTCTGGGGGGCAGTTAACTTTAGAACTGATGAACAGTAATCCCTCAACCATATTATCTTTGGTTAAATCAGAAGAGAAGGAGGTAACAAGTGGGGGTTCCACAGGGATCAATCAGTCTTGGGACGGGTCCCCTTCAACATGTTCATCAGTGACACTGGAGAAGGAATCCAGGGCAAGTTATGTCTCTTTGCAGATGACACAAAACTATGTTGGAGGGTGGGCTGTGAGGAAGGAATAGGAAACATGCAAAGGGACCTGCTAAGATTAGAGGAGTGGTCAAAGGTCTGGCAGTTAAAATTCAAAGCACAAAAGTGCAAGGTGATGTACTTAGGGAAGAAGAACCCCATGGCAAAGTAGGGGATAAGACGGGAGAGTCTTAGCACTACAAACAAGGAATCAGTATCATCAGTAACTCCCTTAAATAAACTAGTCAGTGCAACAAGGCCTATAGTAAGACTAACAGGACGCTAGGATGCATTGGGAGGAAGATTGATAGTAGGAGAAAAGAGGTGATACTATCCTTATAAAGAGCTTTGATGAGGCCTCACCTGGAGTACTGTGCCCAGTTTTGGAGTCCTTACCTCAGAAAGACAAGGATAAGTTAGAGACAGTGCAACTCAGAGTGACCAAAATGATTCAGGGACAGCAGGGTAAATCCTATGAGGAGCGCCTCAGGGCACTAAATTTGTACTCCTTGGAAACCAGAAGGGAGAGGGGCGATGTGATTGAGACCTTCAAATTCCTCAAAGAAATTAATAAAGTGAACTGAGGGAAATTATTTAGCCTGAGTACAAATTCAAGGTCACAGGGCCATGAGTGGAAGTTGGCAAGTGGGAAGTTCTGGAGAGATGTGAGGAAGTACTTCTTTACAGAAAGGGTGGTGGAGCCCTGGAACAGTGCACCAACTGAGGTGGTGGGGGGAGCAAAGTAAGGTGGTTCAAACAGGCCTGGGCCAGCACAGCCAGGAAAAGAAGAATAGAGGATTTTAATGACTGGATGAGGAAATGGTGCAGGGAGGAGATGTTCATCTGTATTGGGAACTGGGAGAAGACCTGGTCCAACAAAGCACTCATTTCACCAGACAGGCTACAACTTAGTAGGGAGGGTTTGAGGGTACTCAGAGATAAACTGGGGGAATATATAACCACTATACTTAATTTAAACTACTGGAGGGGGCAGCGGGCATGCAGGCCCACAGACTTCGAGAGGAGGAGGTCAGTAAACCTCCTCTCCACAGTGATGGAACAGGTCTGGAGGGAGGAGGTGGAAGGGCAAGAACACAGCAAAGGGTGGAAAGGGTGAGGAACACATAACAAGGGTACGTGGAGGGGTGCGCAGAGAGGGGATACATGTGAATAGAAGAATAGAAGGAAGAGAAGGAAGGTCAGATTCTAGGTGGAGAGTGGTGTCTCTGAATGCGCAGTCTTGCGAACAAGATGGATGACCAGCAGGCACTGTTAGCAGACAGGAGAGTGGACATAGCTGCAGTAACCGAGACTTGGGCAACATCACACCATGACTGAGACCTTGTGATCCCTGGATATAGTCTATACAGGAGGGACTGGGTAGTTGGGAAGGGGCGGAGGGGTTGCAGTTTATATCAAGGATGGAATAACTTGCACGAGGGAGGAGTCAGAGGAAGGGGAGGTGGAGACAATATGGGTTCAGTTAAGGTCTGATAGAGGGAGAAAGGTGAGGTTGGGGTTAGTTTACAGACCGCCCAGTCAAGATGAGGAGAGAGACAGAGAACTTTACTCACAAATATTGGAAGCTGCAGGGAAAGGAGAGGTGGTAATTGTAGGGGACTTCAACCTGCCCAAGGTGGACTGGAGCATACCATCCACAACATGTGCTAGGAGTCAGGTGATCCTGGAAGGACTGCAGAGTGGGTTCCTGTCTCAGGGTGACATTGAACCAACAAGAGCTGAGGCAATTCTTGATACGGTGCTCACAAATGGGGAGCATGCACAGGAAATAATGGTCAGGGAGCCACTGGGTGGAAGTGACTATTGCAGAGTGTGCTTCCAGTTGGATATGGGCAGGGAAAGCATCCTGACTAAGACCAAAATCTAGGATTTCAGGAGGGCGGACATCAGAAAAATGGGCAAAATGCTAAGGAGCCATCTGGCAGGCATCAGAGCAGATATGGGGGTGGACTAAAGGTGGTCCTTCATTAAGGAAGGAATACCGGTTGCCACAGATGAGTACGTTAGGCTTAGGGGGAAGAACACAAAGGCCAAAGCGCTCAGCTGGTTCAGTTCTAGGGTTGCCCAGGCAGTAAGGGAAAAGAGGTTGGACTATAGAAAATTCAGGAAGACCAAGAGAGAGGTGGATAAGGAAAATTACCTAAGGTTGGCTAGTGTGTCAAGTAAGGAAGCCTGGAGAGCAGAGGCACAGAAGGAGCAGCAGATAGCTGAAGGAATTAAAAAAGGGGGAGAAGGCTTTCCTTCGATATGTAAGTGATAAAAGGGACACGAAGGATGGGATTGTTAGGCTTAAGAAAGGGTGGAGTGGGTGGAGGATAATGGGGGAGAAGCAGAGATACTAAATGAATACATCTGTTCCATCTTCATCAGGGAGAAGGACGGACCAGTGCCTTCAGGAGGGAAAAGAGAACAAGGGAGGAGGGGAACACAGATGTAGTGATAGAGGAGGATAGAATGAGGGAGGGGCTGCTGGCATTGAAGGTGGACAAATCACCAGGCCCGGACAGAGTACATCCAAGGGTACTAAAGGAACTGGCTGAGGAACTGGCAGGGCCACTGGTAGACCTATTTAATAGTTTACTAGAGTCAGGAGTGGTACCGCAGGACTGGAGAACACCACATGGAGTGCCCCTCCACAAAAGCAGTCCCAAGGATGACCCAGGGAATTACAGACCAGTCAGTCTGACCTCCATTGTGGGCAAGCTTATGAAGACCATACTAAAGGAAAGGTTGGTGGAATATCTAGAGGAGTATAGTCTTTAGGATGTGAGGCAGCATAGGTTCATGGGGGGGAGATTGTGTCAAACAAATCTGATTGACTTCTTTGACTGTGTTACTAAGACAGTAGACATGGGCCAAGCGGTAGACATCCTCTATCTTGATTTCAGTAAGACCTTTGACTCTATGCCCCACAGCAGGTTGATCAGGAAGTTGGTGGATCTCGGGGTTGTGGAAAAGATGGCCAGATAGATGGAAAACTGGCTGAGGGACAGAACCCAGAGGGTGGTTGTGGGGGGAAGTTATCAGGCACCAGAGAGGTAACCAGTGGGGTCCCATGGGGCTCAGTGCTGGGGCCGGTGTTGTTCAATGCCATCATCAATGACATTGGAGATGGCATTAAGGGCAAAGTGTGCCTATTCGCAAATGACACCAAGCTCTGTGGAAGAATGGACACAGCTGAAGGGATACAGGACCTACAGAAAGATCTGGAAAAGCTGGGGAAGTGGCCAGGATCTGGCAGCTTGGCTTCAATGCCAAGAAATGCAAAGTTATGCATATTGGAACCAAGAATCCCAGAACAGAGTACTACATGGGTGGAGTCCGAGTATCTGCATCAGAGGAGGAGAAGGACCTGGGAGTGATGATCACTAGTGACCTGAAGCACTCCACACAGTGCAAGAAAGCAGCAGCAAAGGCAAACAAGATGCTGGGATGCATAGCTAGGAGGATCAGTAGTAGGAGAGAGGAGGTTATACTGCCCTTGTACAGGTCTCTGGTAAGGCCGCATCTAGAGTATGGAGTTCAGTATTGGTGCCCACACCTCAAAGAGGACATTATCCTGCTGGAGAAGGTACAGAGGAGGAATACAAAGATGATATTAGGTCAGCAGGATAAGGCATATGAGGAGAGATTGAGGGCATTGAACATGTACTCCCTGGAAGACAGGAGGGAGAGAGAGAGAGAGAGAGAGAAAGAGAGAGAGGGGGGACATGATTGGGACCTTCAAGTACTTGAAAGGAATAAATAAGGTCGATAAGGAGAGTCTCTTTAAGCTGAGTGGCAACCATAACATGAGGGGGCACAGTCTTAAGCTGGAGGGTGGGAGGTTAAGTAGGGAGGTCAGGAAGGACTTCCTCACAGAGAGGGTGGTGGACACTTGGAATGCGCTGCTGGAAGAGGTAATCTCATTGAAGACAGTGGGCAGCTTTAAGAGAGGCTGGGATAGGCATAGGGGAAAGGTAAGGATCATGGGTAGAGATGATGGGAGGAGTGGGGAGGGAGGGCAGGGACATTAGCTCAAGCTGTGGACCCTGCAATATAAGCAGACTTGATAGACCAAATTACCTTCTCCTGCTGGCTTCTTCGTATGTTCATGTGTAAATGAAGGGAACAGCAGTTACCAAGGCCGACATGACCAGAGAAGTTACCTAGAGTAAAGTCTGGGAAGGTTAATACCCTAGGGGAACATTAGGTTCCAAGAATGAGCCAAGGGATCTAGGGAACCTGGGCTGATTGGATTGACCATGTTTTTTTTCTGCCATCATTGTCTATGTTTCTATGTAACACCTTTTTTTCCACACCACATTTCTCCCTATCTTACATCGATTACATTCTCCTAGGTCAATCGCTATTACATAGGCTCCACTCATGTCAGATTTTAGCCTGAGTGCTATCAGACCATTCTTCTTTCCTTAAGCGGTGTGCCACAAGGCTCTGACAGGGATGCCACAAGAAGACTCGATGGGCAACTCCTGAAAGACAAAACTATTGTTGGACAGATAAAATTTAGCAATTCACAAATCATAATATTGGGACCAACGGGAAACTAGTCCTCAAATGGGTTTTAAATGTAGCATAACATGGGTACAGGGTCACAGTCAAGTCACACAAAGGCAAGGGTCTTGGATTTCAGGAGGGTGGACTTTGCTAGGATAGGGCTAGGGATCAAAGAAGCAGTGCTAATGATGGGTGCAAAATGAGGGGCTGAGGAACAGTGGGCACACCTAAAAGGAGGCAAGCAAACAAAACAGCTCCACTGGTGAGGAGTGTGCCGGATATAGAAAGTCAATCCAGAGACAACAAGTATCGGCTCCACTCCATTGTAGATTACAATCCAGGCTTTACTTTAATTCATAAAACAGTCCGTCAAACAAAACAGATGCCAGGTAACAAAAAGGTAAGGTTTACCAGTTTCAAAAGCTGTGCGGCCTCAGGAGTGGTGCCGATACTTGTTGCTTCTACACCTAAAAGGGGCCATAGTGGAAATGACAAACCAGTGCATTAGGCTGAGAAACAAAGGCAAGAGAAGGAACAAACCACTATGGTTCTCTAACGTTGTAGCAGAGAAAGTAAGATCCAAAAGGAGGGCTTTCAGAAAATACAAGGAGACGCAGAAGGAAGCGGATAGGGTGGTGTACCTAAATTGTCTGAGAGAAGCAGGAAATGCTGTTAGGAGCATAAAGGCACAAACAGAGGAAAGATTAGCACAAATGGTGAAGAAAGAAGACAAGATATTCTATAGGTACATCAGTGAGAGGAGGAAGGCCAGTGGTGAGATTGTAAGGCTCATAGGGGAGGAAGGGTAGTGTCTGGAGAGAGACCTGGAAAAGGCATCAATACTGAATACATACTTCTGCTCAGTTTTCACTGAAGAAGGGGAGGGATAGGGACTACAGCTAGGCATCAGATATACGGAGGGGAAGGAGGTGAATACCAGTCCATTTACAGAAGAGAGAGTCCTAGAGGAGCTCACAAAACTGAGGGTGGACAAGGCAATGGGACAAGATGGCATACATCCCAGGATATTAAAGGAACTATGGAAGGAGCTAGCAGCACCACTGGCAGCCATGTTCAGTGAGTCACTCAGTGCAGGAGTAGTTCCGGAGAACTAGAGGAGGGCACATGCAATCCCTCTTCACAAAAATGGAAGCAGGGAGGAGGCAGGAACCTATAGGCCGATCAGCCTGACCTCAGTAGTGGGTAAGATTATGGAGGCATTGCTTAACGAAATGATTGTGGAACACCTGGAATCCAACAGAGCAGAGGAAGGTCATGTCAAACAAATCTGATAGATTTTTTTGACTGGGTGATGAAGGAGGTGGATCTGGGGGAAGCGATAGATGTCGCCTACTTCGATTTCAGCAAGGCCTTTGACACTGTTCCATATAAAAGACTGGTAAATAAGTTGGGAAGCCTGAGCATGGGTCACAAGGTGATGAACTGGGTTAGAAACTGGTTGGGGGACAGGAAGCAGAGGGTGGTGGTAAATGGGATCCAATCCAAGGAAAGAGGGGTGACCAGTGGGGTACCTCAAGGATCAGTCCTGGGGCCAGTCCTTTTTAATATCTTTTTTAGTGACATTGTAGAAGGGCTGGAAGGGAAGGTTTGCCTGTTTGCAGATGGCACCATAGTCTGCAACAGGGTAGACACTCCAGATGGGATGGAAAAAATGAGGCGGGACCTAGGAAAGTTGGAAAATGGTCCAAAGTGTGGCAACTGAAGTTCAACACGAAGAAGTGCAAAATCATGCACATGGGGCAAAGAAACCCTGTGGAGAGCTACAGGATGGGGAGCTGCTGACAGTCACCAGAGAGGACAGGGATTTGGGAATTATCATCTCAGATGACCTAAAGGTGGTCAAGCAGAATACAAAGGCTGTAGAGAGGGCCAATGGCATGTTGGGGTGAATAGGAAGAGGTATCACCAGCAGAACGAGGGAGGTGGTGATACCACTATACAAAACACTGGTGAGGCTTCATCTGGAGTACTGTGTGCTGTTCTGGAGGCTGCATCTACGTAAGGCTGTAGACAGAGTGGAGGCAGTTCAGAGAAGGGCAACTAAGATGGTGCAGGGCTTGCAACAGAAGACTTGTGAGGAGAGATTAAAAGACCTCAATATGTATACACTGGAAGAGAGGGGGGAACAGTGAGATATGATAGAAACCTTCAAGTATCTTAAGGGCATTAACAATGCCACATATTCCATGGGTTGGCCCCTGGACTACTATATGAGGATGCAATTTTCTAGTGTGAAGGCACCCCCCGGGAATGCCACTATGCCTCACTGTGCTGTTCCATAAGTGTGGCAAAAGGTCACACCTCCAATAACCTAACAAAACAGCCTTTAAACAGCTAAAGGCCTGCCTCCTGCATCTCCTTTTAATGCTTCTTTTGCTGTCTGGCAATGTTTACCCCAGCCCCGGCCCAGCTGGACCAGCCTCACCCCTCTGTCACAAAAAAAAAAAATGGGTCCATAACTCTGGCATCTATTAATGCTCGACAGTCTACATGTCTGGATTCAGCAACACAATCCTGATGTCCTCTGTTGTCGAAGTGTGGCTCAACCCCAAGATCCCTGACATAGCAGTCTCCATTCCTGGGTATTCCATCTTTAGGCAGGATAGGCTCACAAAAAGAGGTGGTGGCTGCGCTATTTACTTTAAGGACACGCTTATGGGCCATGCCTTATCAATGCCTAACCCAGGCTCCCTGTTTCAGGCTCTTGTCATTAAAGTTCTTCTTGGGGTGCATAACAAAGCCCTAACAGAAGTATCTGTGTATTTATCACCTAAGGATTAGGCTGTTGGTTTTAACTTTATGATGGAATATCTAAAAAGCCTTCACCACAACTCAGGAACTATAATCATGGGTGAGTTCAATATAAACTGGCTTTCTCCTGACATTGGTTCCTTTAAGGATGCTATCTCAGCACAACACCTTACCCAGCTTGTTACCTCCCCTACCAGATGCAACTATAGGTCTGGCACTTAATACCCTGCTCAACTGGATTCTCTCCAACTGCCCCGAGGTATCTCCAGTGCGACTGTGCTCCCTGACGCCTTAAGCGATCATTCCCCTGTTATCTGTGAATGGTCAAATAAGTTCAACAAGGCCCCCCTCAAATTTATTTACATTAGGGTACTAAAGCGGGGGCACCTCAAGCCATTAAAATCCTATCATTGCAGCCTAGATTGGACATCACTGGACACTGCCAATGATATTAATCTTGTTCTGGATCTTTTCATCAGACACTTTAATGCTGCTTGCGACATCCATGTCCCTTTAAAAAAGCTGAAAGTCAGGGGTACTGTCAACTCTTGGATAACGCCTGAGCTTATTAGTCATATGAAGCTAGGGGGTCACCTCTGGCACTATGCAAGAGCCACCGGTAAGTAAGCAGATGTACAAGAATATAAGAAAGTCAGAAATGAATGTACTCGAGCTATCCGCAATGAAAAGAACAAATATTACAGGGAGGCCCTCACAAACTCTTGGGGCAACAGCAAAAACTTTTGGAGTAATATAAAAAACATTACAGGGAAAGACCCTAGGCTGGTGCCTACTACACTCAACATCAACCGAGCCCCAACACTGGATCCTGAGATCATAGGTAATAGCTTTAATAACTCATTTTCAGATCTGGGTGGTGTCCTCTCTCTGGATTTCTTCATAGACTCCCCTACTAGTAGTACCTTGTACACTGAAGGACCAAAACCATCCATACCTCCTTTCTATTTTATAGAGGTCCTCCTGTACTTGGCCAGTAGCTATCTCCACAAGGTCCTAGGGAAATCTAGATACAGTGGGGACTCTCTTGATCTCAGGCTGGTTGCTCTCACACTTGATGAAATCTTAGTTCCCATTACAAAGATCCTGAACCTATCCCTTAGGCTGGCTCAATTTCCCCTCATATGGAATCCAACCCTGGTAACCCCTGTGCACAAGAGTGGTGATAGGGCACTACACACCAATTATAGGCCTATCTCTATCCCCCTCCCTTGTCCAAAGCTCTGGAGCATATAGTTTTGGATCAGTTGGTGGAATATCTTGATAAATATGCAATCCAATGTCCACAGCAGCATGGATTCAGAAAAGGGCATAGCACCACCACAGCAAAGTTGGAATTCACTGAATTTGTTCACAGATCACTGGATCAGGGAAATTTAGTGGGCATGGCTTTCATTGATCTAACGAAAGACTTCGATACTGTGAACCATTCTCTGCTATTATACAACTATCCTCTATTTGGGCTATCTTTGGATGCAGTAACCTGGTTTAAAAGTTAGCTAGAAGACCATTTCCAGCAAGTGAAGATTGACAACGTCATGTCTCAGAGACAACCAGTACACTCTGGTGTGCCACATGGATCTATATTGGGACAACTCCTTCTTAGTCTCTTCTTGAACAACCTGCCCCGTTCATGCCATCAGCAGATGCTCCTCTATGCAGACGATGCAGTAATCTTCACTAGCCACAATGACCCTAAACTTCTGGAACATCACCTTCAGCTCAACTTTGAGACCATGGAAGAGTGGTTCAGACTTCATCAGATGGTCTTGAACTACAAAAAACCTAAAGTTATGCTTTTCGGTGGCACACGCAGCAAGCACAAGTCCTAATCTCTCACCATCAGGAATTGTGATGGAGTCCCGCTTGAACAGGTCCAACAATTTAAATATCTCAGGATTACTGTGGCTGGCTCCCTATCCTATCTGCAGCACATTGATAATGTTACCAGAGCTGTCAATATTAGGATTGGATTACTACACAGACATAAACACAGCATGATGCCTGATGCCCTGAGACTTGCAATACACAGTTCCATCATCTCCATTATTGACTATGGGGTGGTTATCTATGGCTCAACCACCTCAATGGCCCTCCATGGGATATCCATGGCACTCAATAAAGCTTGTAGACTCCCCACTGGTGCTGCCTGTCTAACGCACACTTGTGATCTATATTCTCAATCTGGGTGGCTACCACTTAATAATAGGGTTCAATACCAGACCTGTCTGTTACCTAGAAAAGTGTTTCTTGGTCTCACATCCCCTGAGATTGAACTGTTCTTTAGTACCCACTGTAGCTCACAGCGCACCCATAGTTCTGTAACAAAACATTTCCTAATGCCAAGATGCCGGACCACCCAGGGGCAAAGGTCCTTCACTTATAGAGTCCCTCTGTGGTACAATGTCTTGAGCAGTGAAATTCAGGCTGCTCCAAAACTGGGACCTTTCAAGTTACTGCCATGGCAATATCTCACATCCAACGACAACTGTGACATTTCTCCTAACTGGGGTCACCACACTATTGTAGCTCTCTAGTGACCTAGCTCTCCCCATTATTGTGAGCCTGCCTCCATCCCTTTTGTTATTGTCCCCCTCACTACCTTTCACTCCTCTTCGTCTCCTCCCCTCTCCCTCTGCACTCCCCTCCCCTCTCACCTTACTTCCCTCTGTTCTCTTTTCCACACATCCTCAGGCCCCTTTAAGTACTTTCCCTACTCTTCCACCCTGCCCTTACCCCCTTACCCCAACCCCCACTTTTATTTCATGCCCGCTATACTCCCCTCCCCATTCACCCTCCACTTTCTTTCCTCTGTTCTACTCTCCGCACCCGTACCCACTTTTCGCACTTTGACAATCCCGATCACTTAGTCTAATCTTTCCTGGATGACAAGGCCTCCTAGGTTGCCGCTGCACTTTGGGTAACCTGCATGCTATCCTACACCTTTAAAACTTGTTTCCTTAACCTACTTCAGTTGGTTGATTCTTAGCACATTGTACAAGTCTTATCCTAAAATTGTCATTACTTAAAACATCTGTATTAGTTGTTCTTAAAACTGTTTACTTAAACACTTTACAATTATTTTCCTTTGTATGTATTGTCTCCCTCCCCCACTGACATTAACCTTGCTTTGTAAATGAGCTGCTTTTGCTCAAAGGTGTTGTAATCCAAGACTTTAATAAATAAAAAAAATAAATAAAACAAGGTGCGAGTGGAAGACATCTTTCAGTACAGGAGAGGTACAAGATATGAGATTGGAGGGGGCAGGATAAGCGGTAATATGAGGAGGTTTTTTTCACAGAAAGGGTGGTGAATGCATGGAAAAGCCTGTCCCAGGAGGTGGTAGGAGCGAGCACAGAGGTGGGATTCAAACATGCATGGGATAGGCATAAGGGAACCCTAGAGGTGGGAAGGAGAAGCTAAAGCCAATGACCAAGTAGAGTCAGCGGTCACTGATACAGGTAGGGTATACGGGCAGACTGGATGGGCCAAGCGGCCCTTATCTGCCATCAACTTCTATGTTTCTAAGAGAGGAACATGTCCACCAGTAAGCGAGTGGGTTCAATCAGACACCAGTCAATACATATAGTGCATAAAAAATGCAAGAACTGCGTTTATCATTTTATTTCTCAAAAATAAAAATAAATAAAAATAGATATTTACATAAAAGAAAAAACTAGGGTGTTAAAAACTCTCACACCAAAATAAATCCTTCAGGCAAGTCTTTCCTTCAGACTCCCTGCTCTTCTCTGTACATACAATATTGTTTTGTGTGTAAGCTCTCACACCTCCTTCTTTCTCATGTGATCAGAAGATGCTGACCATCCTGTCTAATCTGTAGCCCCCTGGTGGGGAGGTTATATAGTGAACAAGAATGACACCATAGACATGTGACTTGCCAATAGAGTAACAAAACCTTTTTCCTTGGTCTGGTTATGTTCATCATGCTCTGTGTTCTCTTGGTTGAATGTCTCCTTAATCCCATCTTCCTATATGGCAATATAGACAATAAAGATGCCTTAATATGCTTAAAAGAACCTTAATTAGGGGTTGGGGCATCATCAGGGGGTTTTAGCTCCTCCCCCTCTGGGTGACATCACTATATCTCTTTCCATATAATCAGCCATTTTCTGGGCTGCCAGCTCTATAGAAAAACCCTCCAAATTACCAGTGCTACATTCAGGTAAAGGAAAGGAAAGAAAAAAACAAAAAGCTTAACTTTTCTGTTCTGTTTATTGAGCTCTTCAGCCTTCCCAGATATAAATAGATGAGGGGCGCACTCCCTAGCTATTTATTTTGCAAAGTCAGAAGATCTCCCTTCTTTAATTTCATTGAATTTGTTCATAACATGTTTTAACCTCTGCACAGGAAAAACTTTATTTTTTTATTCAGTTATTATTAATCAACAGACCATTTACAGCCTAGTACATTTATGCATACTTCTAGGACTGAGTTCTACAATATTTGTCTGCTTTACACAATCCCGATGGCTTAATTTTTCAGTTGTCGGTAAACTTTTCATTTCTGGCTCCCAACGAGTCATCTACTTCTCTGAACTATAATTGCACAATGCCAACACTCTTTAAAAGAAAATATACTACAGGGCTCTTCTCTGGAGCCTGTACTGTGCTTTAGCATTACTGTAAGCCTTATTTTGGCTTCTTCTTTGTAGCGGACATTCCTTTTGCAGCGAGCGGCTGCAGGGAGCGTTTACTGCTCCCATTGCAATGAGCCTGATTGCTTCCTAGCCTAAACTCACAGCCTGTCGGTTGTGTTTTTCACTATTTCAGCAAGCAGTCCCCTTTACTAGGAGCTCAGTGGCTCTGAAATAAATATACTGCACAAATATGCGCACAGTAACTGTGCGATCATGCGCACATTCCCCTCGCATACAGTGAGCAGAGACCTCCAATGACCAGGGAATCTTAACAAGAAGCACTAGAGGTACTGATTTCATTCTATTTTTTTTAATACACCAGTTATTTTCATAAAGCCTCCTCACTGGTGACTTTGTGACTTACAAGGGGATACTTAAACCTGGATATATTTTAAAGTGGCAGCTCTTATAAAAGAATGCAACTAGTGTTCTAAAAAGGGATAGAACAGGGAAATAGGGATGTCAGTTTGGCCACCCTGACATGAAATTTAAGGACAGTTAGAAAAAGATGTAGTGGACAGAACAGAGTGAAAGAAAAAAAAAATGTTTTAACCTGAGCTGTTTTCACATGCTGCCACATTCCTCCCCATTCAAGAAGGCAACAACACATTGTTGCCTATATCCATATCCCTAGGAAGGGTTGGAACTTCCGCCCACCCTCTCCAGAAGTTCCCCTCAGGGACCCTTAAAGCTGATTGGAACAATTACAGTACCTTAATGGTAAGAAATCATCAACGCAGTATTCTATTGTTCCAATACAAACAGTTCACTGAGGTATGTTCGCATAAAACTGATACAAGCATTTAACAGTTTGCCAACAATCAATCACTTTAAACATCTATCAGTCAATGTTCTGCTACTGAGACTATTTTGTCCGCAACAATCCGGGACAAAAAAAATCTGCATTTTTATGTTGGGTTCCAGCCTGATGTTTAACAGTAAAATTGTATGGCTGTAGGGATAGATACCACAGCATGATCCTCATGTTTTTATCTTTCATGAGATCCAACCAACACAGGGGATTGTGGTCTGTTACCACAGTGAACTCATTTCCCCGTAGATAATGTTTTAGGACTTCTATGACCCACTTTATGGCCAAACATTCCTTTTCCGCCGTAGAATATTTCCTCTCCCTCTCATGCAACATCCTACTCAGAAACAGTATAGGATGTTCCCTGTTACTGTCATATTGCATGAGTACAGCCCCGATACCTGTATCAAAGACATCTGTCTGAACCTCAAAGGGTTTGGAAAAGTCTGGACTACGTAAAATTGGAGCTGAACACAGAATAGTTTTTATTTTTCTAAAGGCAGCCTCACAGTCTGGTGTCCATTTATCCTTATTTGGAAAGCTATTCTTAGTGAGATTTGTCAGGGGCGTGGCAATTGTGGAAAATTCTGGAATAAACTAGCGATAATAACTGGCTACACCTAAGAAAGATCGCACATGTCTCTTAGTACTAGGTACTGGACTATTGACCACAGCTTCAACTTTGTTAACCTCTGGTTTTACAGACCTGTTCCCAGTAATAAAACCTAGATATCGGGTTTCAGTTTTTGTAAGGGCATATGTAGTCGGATTAATGGTCAGGCCAGCATCTTTAAGGCTCTGGATGACTGCATTTAAATGTAACAATCGGGTATCCCTATCTGGACTGTAAATCACTACATCATCCAGATAGGCTGCACTGTAGGGCTTTTTGGGGTCTTAACACATGATCCATGTACCTTGGAAAAGTAGGGGGAGCCCCATGCAAACCAAAAGGCATCTTTGTGAACTGGTACAATCCAATTGGTGTACAAAAAGCTGTTAATTCCTGGGCCTGTGGTGCTAATGGGATCTGCCAGTACCCTTTTGTCAGAGCTAGGGTACTGATATACTGGGCAGAGCCTATTTGGTTTAACAGATCATCGATCTGGGGCATGGGGTATCCATCAAATTCAGATACAGCATTTATGCGTCTGAAGTCCAGGCATAACCTCACTCCACCTTCTTTTTTGTTAACTGCTACCAAAGGTGAAGACCATGGACTGCGTGATGGTACGATTACTTTAGCTTGTTCTATTCATTTTACTTCCTCCACTACCTCCTGCCTAATCTTTTCAGGGAGCCTATACGGTTTCTGGTGTATTGGTCTAGTCTGTGGGATTTTGATATGATGCACCACCCCTTTTGCTCGACCAGGTGGTTTGGTAAAAGTGTCCTTGTAATAGGTTAAGAGATAGTCAATCTCTTGGCACTGGGCTGGGGTCAATTCTGGGTTTATGTGAATGGTGGTGTCCTCTCTACATGGTTCCAGATGCTCATAGGCTACATCAAGTTCTGTCCTATCCTGCTCTGGTTGTATGTAACAGACCTCCTGGGGCTGAGGTTTTTCCACTCATTTTCTTAATAGATTAGTGTGGTAAATATGTTTCAATGGTCTATGTCCACGCATTTCCAACTCATAATTCACTACACCAGTCTGATGGATAATGTCATAGGGCCCTTGTCATCTCATTAATAATTTGTTCTCGGTGGATGGTAATAACAGTAACACTTTTTCCCCTGGTTCAAACTGTTTGTTTTTAAGCCCCACATCATATCATTCTTTTAGCGTCTGCTGTTTTTGTTCCACATTCATATGTGTCAACATATTTCACCAACCTTTCTCTTAATGACAACATATAATCCACAGTGTTTGTATACCCAACATTTTTCCCAACTTCCCAGTGCTCTTTGACCACATCTAATGGTCCCCTTGGATTGCGACCATGTAACAGGGTAGATGGTGAAAACCCAGTAGTAGCTTGGGGCACCTCCCTGTAAGCAAACAAAAGGTAGGAGAGAAATTTGTCCCAATCTCTACCCTCCTTGTGGACATACTTCTGGAGCATCTTTTTTAGTGTTTTGTTAAATCACTCCACTAATCCATCCATTTGAGGATGGTAGGGTGAGGTTCACAATGTTGTTACCCCCAATAATCGGTACAACTCCTGTAGCATGACTGAGGTAAAATTACTGCCACGATCTGTCAGAATCTCCCTGGGAATCCTCATTCTACTAAAAACCTTAGCCAGTTCTTCAGCTTCTTGAGGAGCTGTTGCTGTCCTCATAGGGATTGCTTTGGGGTACTGGGTGGTGTAATCACATGCTACCAGTATATACTGATTACCTTTTGAACTTTTAAGCAGGGGCCCCACACCGTCCATCGCTATCAAAAGGGGTTGTGACATAAGGTATGGGTTGCAAAGGTAACTGGTCTTTTTTCCCCCTTGTGCTACCAGCTGACATTTTGCACAAGCTCTGCAATAAGCAGCAACATCCTGATGCACCCCTGGCCAACAGAATCTGGATAGGATACGTTGGACCATTCTATCCTTCCCCTCATGGCCAGCCATCTGGATATCATGGGTGAGGTACATCACTTGTTCTCTATACCTTTGGGGTACCATCAATTGTTCAGTCTCACAATTATTTACAGTATCAACAGCCACCTTATACAATGTTATTATTTTGTTTAAAATAAGACTGTCCCAGCTGTTTTTCTTCTTGTACCTGTAAAAACAAAGATTTTAAAGAATCATCAGATAATTGTTCCTGATAAATGTCTTTACAGGATAGTCCTGGAACCAAGTTTAATATCCATTCTGGATGTTGTTCCTTCCAGACCTGTTTCTCCTTTCTTCTTGTTTTCTGAGATTTCCTGACTTTCCCCATAGTCTCGAAATAGTCTTCTACAAAAGGAAAAACAGACTCTAGCTGGGTCTTAGCTTGGGACCTTGTAACCACATTCACTGGTTCCATAAATATCTGGTGATTATTCATGAGGGCCGCAAATTTGGGAAAATCCTGCCCAATAATAACAGGGACTGGCAAACGGGGTACTAAGTTCACTAACACCTTGCAGCAAGCTTTGTGGTAGTGGTGGATATTCCCGTGGACACATTTAACAGTGGTATTCTGTTGGGTTACTGCACAACCTGGGGCCAGGTCAGCTCTCACAAGTGTCTGTCTGCTCCCGGAGTCCAATAATCCTAATGTCTGCTGATCTCCTATATGCACTGATTCCACATATCCAATATTAGCTAGAGCCAGATGTGTTGGCTCTTGTCCTTTATTAAGGCAGTTCCTTACAATATGTCCCTTCCCAAGGCAGCCATGGCAAATCAGTTCAGAGTATGGGATTCTACCCTCTCGATCCCTTCTAACATATTGTGATTGTCTCTGATTTTGATTGCTTTGAGTATAAAAAGGTCTCACCAGAGCTGCAGGTGGTCCTTGGTTACCTGGCTGTCCTCTGGATCGGAAAGTCCTGGCTGCTCGATAATCCTCAGCCAGCTTGATAGTTTCCTCCGCAGTTTCAGGCTTGTGCTCCTTAACCCACAATTGCACATCAAGAGCCAAAACCTGGATGAATTGTTCGATGGTAATTAGCTCCATGATCTGATCTACAGTTTTGGTCGTAGGTTGCATCCATTTACCACAGTAATCCATGAGTCTCACATAGGTTTCCCTGGGTGTGTCATAATTCAGCATTTTCTGAGAGCGAAACCACTGTCGGTAGGTTTCCGTACTGATGTTATACCTATGCAGTACCTCTTCTTTAACTTTGGCATAATTAGTGACATCAGTCACACTTAATTGGCTATACACCAACTGAGCTCTCCCAGACAAGTAGGGTACCAATCTTATTGCCCACTGATCTTGGAGCCAGTTACAAGTCTGGGCCACCCTCTCGAAGGTGGTGAGGTATGCTTCAATATCGTCGCTCTCAGTGAGTTTCGTCAGTTTTATGTCTCTTGGCAGTGTTCTCTCTGTCTGTCCTTGTGACATCTCCTGAATGGCCTTCAGTGTATCATTCCACTTCTGGTCCTGTTGTCTCCTCTCCTCTGCTTGGTTTCTTCGGTCCTCATCCCTCTGTCTTTGGTCTTCCTCTCTTTGATTCTCCATCTCGATCTGGCACATGCATGACTACTTCAAGAGTTCACTAGGGTCATCAGGTGCAGGAGGCATCTATCTCTCTTGTGGCTTTGGTGCAGCAGCTGCCAATTCCACCTCTTCAGAATCCTTCATCTTTGGTCTCGTGACTGAACCCAATCCTGGCAACAAGGGTAGTCCAGTCTTTTCCTTCACTGATCATGTCAGGTGTAATGCATTAAAGTCAGACTGCTCCTGCTCCTGCATCTGTTAGGGTGCTTTTGGTGCAACACCACCTGGTATGCCTCCCAAGCAGCCTTGACGCACGAGGTTGAATCCCATTTCTGACACCAGTGTAAGCGAGTGGGTTCGATAACAGACACCAGTCAATATATATAGTGCATAAAAATTGCAAGGACTGCGTTTATCATTTTATTTCTCAAAAATAAAAATAAATAAAAATAGATATTTACAGAAAAGAAAAAACTAGGGTGTTAAAACTCTTGCACCAAAATAAATCCTTCAGGCAAGTCTTTTCTTTAGACTCCCTGCTCTTCTCTGTACATACAATATTGTTTTGTGTGTAAGCTCTCACACCTCCTTCTTCCTCACGTGATCAGAAGATACTGACTATCCTGTCTAATCTGTAGCACCCTGGTGGGGAGATTATATAGTGAACAAGAATGACACCATAGACATGTGACTTGCCAATCTAGAAACAAAACCTTTTTCCTTGGTCTGGTTATGTTCATCATGCTCTGTGTTCTCTTGGTTGAATGTCACCTTAATCCCATCTTCCTCTATGGCAATATAGACAATAAAGATGCCTTAAAATGCTTAAAAAAACCTTAATTAGGGGTTGGGGCATCATCAGGGGGTTTTAGCTCCTCCCCCTCTGGGTGACATCACTATATCTCTTTCCATATAATCAGCCATTTTCTGGGCTGCCAGCCCTATAGAAAAACCCTCCAAATTACCAGTGCTACATTCAGGTAAAGGAAAGGAAAGAAAAAAACAAAAAGCTTAACTTCTCTGTTCTGTTTATTAAGATCTTCAGCCTTCCCAGATATAAATAGATGAGGGGCATGCGCCCTATCTATTTATTTTGCAAAGTCAGAAAATCTCCCTTCTTTAATTTCATTGAATTTGTTCATAACACGTTTTAACCTCTGCACAAGAAAAACTTTTTTTTTTTGTTCAGTTGTTATTAGTCAACAGACCATCTACAGCCTAGTACATTTATGCATACTTGTAGGACTGATTTCTATAATATTTGTCTGCTTTATACAATCCTGAAGGCTTAACTTTTCAGCCATCGGTAAGCTTTTCATTTCTGGCGCCCAATGAGTCATCTACTTCTCTGAGCTAAAATTGCACAATGCCAACACTCTTTAAAAGACAGTATACTACAGGGCTCTTCTCTGGAGCCTGTACTGTAATTTAGCATTACTGTAAGCCTTATTCGGCTTCTTCTTTGTAGCGGACATTCCTTTTGCAGCGAGCAGCTGCAGGGAGCGTTTACTGCTCCCATAGCAATGAACCAGATTGCTTCCTAGCCTAAACTCGCAGCCTCTCGGTTGTGTTTCCCACTATTTCAGCAGCAGTCCCCTTTTCTAGCAGCTCAGCTGCTCTGAAACAAATATACTGCACAAATATGCGCACAGTGACTGTGCAATCGTTCGCACATTCCCTCACATGCAGCTAGCAGAGACCTCCAGTAACCAGGGAATCTTAGCGAGATGCACTAGAGCTACTGATTTCATTCTTTTTTTTTAATACATCAGTTATTTTCACTAAGCCTCCTCACTGGTGACTTTATAACTTACAAGGGGATACTTAAATCTGGATATATTTTGAAGTGGCAGCTCTTATTGTAGAATGCAACTAGTGTTCTAAAAAGGGATAGCACAGGGAAACGGGGATGTCAGGTTGCCCACCCTGACATGAAATTTAAGGACAGTTAGAAAACGATTAAATGGACAGAACAGAGTGAAAGAAAAAAAAAGTTTTAATTTGAGCTGTTTTCACTTCCTGCCATACCCCCTTGCCTCCAAAAGGAAAAAAAGAGATGAACAACAATGCCACCAACTTGTTGACCAACATTAGACAGTTAGAATCTAGACTGGGGCTCGACACACCGGAGGAGCCCCGGACAGAACTATGCCACGTGAGGGACAAATATGAGTATCTCAGAAGAGAGCAAGCAGAGCATGCCCTTTTCAAAACTTGTACTACGTATTTAGACCAGGAACCGAAACTCAGCCGATTCATGGCAGTCTGGCTTAAAAAGCAAGAAGAGGCTCGGTTCATTATTGGGGTCTGATCTGAAACTGATTATGGTCTTAAGATGTCTCCAAGGGAGGTAGCAAAGGAATTTGTGACCTTCTGCAAAACTCTTTATGCTAAACCTCTATACACCCCACACAAAAGTGATATTCGGAACTACCTGAATAGGTACCTTTAGATAGATAGACAGATAGATAGATAGCTAGATAGATAAAGGGCCTCATTCCTTTGACTCTGAGCGCTGTATAATAAAACCATAATACAAAACACAATTTTTAAAAACAACAAAACACACATATAATAAAATCAATTTTAAGTACAGATAGACTCCCATCTATCTATTCAAAACAGCATCAATCAATAACCAAATTGACTTTACCAAACCTCTCAACTGAACGCCAAAGTATATCAAAGGCACCTGTGATAAACTACCCCTTGGGCCGTACTTGCTTACATGGTAGTTTGGGCCTGGATTCACTTCTACTGCCACCAGCTCTTTATATCAGGAAATACCTCAGTCCTGCTCAGGTACTAGGAAAGTCAAGCACAGTAAACTATGGTAGAGTGCACTTTGGATGGCAGGCTTTAAACAGAGATTTCTCACCTTGCCAGCAGAAATATTACTTTCCCTTGTCAATAATGAGGCTCAGTCATGGGTTCTATAACAATTGATTCTTTACTACTAGAGTCTATGGATGTTTACAAACAGGATAGATACAGCAACCAAAAAGATCTACACATTTGCAGGGAAGGAAAAGTAATGCAGTTAAACAGACAGATGACTTAAGGCAACAAAACTGCCATGCCTTTAAATGTTTACATCAAACCCATGGCAAGACATCTGGGCCCTACCTCCTGGGACGTGGATCACAGTGGGGTGACCCAACCTCTAACACAAGCAGCAACCTGAAGGCACACAGTATCACTCCTGTACAACAGCATTTCTGATAAATCTTTCCTCAGATCAGATGGTCGCTGCCCCATACTGGGACTCGCTCTACCTGAATAAACCAGTTAGATGGAACCAAATCTGGACGGCACATATACATACTATAAGAATGATAAACTCAAACTGACAGAGTTTAATACCCTAAACAATCTTTATTTTACACCAGTCAAACTGTTTAGGATGGGCAGATTACCCACCGACTCATGTACAAGGTGTGGGAAAGAAAGAGGTTCCCTTATACAGATTTTCTGGGAATGTAATCAAATCCATAGCTTATGGGGAAGCATCAAAAACAGAGAGGCTCCCCTGCTGGGACTAGAAGATCATTTCACTCCAGAAGTCTGCATCATAGGGGATTTCAGTGCAACCTCTGTAACAGAAAGAAAATATCACGATTATGATTGCGGCCTCTGCAAAGAGGACCATACTTAGGCTTTGGTTAGATCAAAAATATATTAAATTATACTGAATGGTACTATTGCTCAACCGTCGCACTGAAAAAAGTGGTTGCCAGTCTATGGAACAGAATGGTCACTTTTGACAAAACATTGGGAGAAACGATATGCTGTCACTAAGTCAGGAGGAGAAAGAAAATTACTGACTGTACATAATATTGGAAATGATTGGCAGGAGGCTGCAGAAGACCTCCACTTGAGCTCACTGTAAAAGATACATGCATGGCTGGATTAAGGCACAGGCAACATAGACAATAGCCTAGGGCCCCCACCTGCCAGGGAGCCCAACAATCCCCAAGACATATTGACTACATACCCTTTTCTTTCTGCCTGAACTGCATTTTGTTTGTAATGGATTTGGCTGTTGAATAATCTGAGCAAGGCAGTAGCTGAACTGTGATGGGAATCTCACCTCCCTGATTAGGTGTTAAGTACAGCTGATAGCTTCAGGAAGCCTCCAAACAGACTGCTCTTTCAGGTGTAAACAGGCCCTTCTCCTTTGTTTTGTCTGTTTGAATGTGAATCTCACCTCCTTGATTAGGTGTCAGGTACAGCTGATAGCTTTAGGGGGCTCCAGCCAGACTGGCCCTTAAAGGAAAACTACACCCTCATATCGTTTAAATTGTATTTGTTTCCATGTCAACAGAGAACTCTTTCCATGTAGCTGTTAGAGATGCATGCAACCACCTTAGTCTGTTTTCACACTTCATACTAGGCCCTGTAACTATTCTGGGAGGCTCTGTTTGGTGGTTGTTGAAATCTCATTGTCCCTAAGAGCTGCACTAGCATATGAGCACATGATGCATAATCAACCTTTAAAGTCCCCAGTATGCTTGTCTGCTTAATTAGCCTTCAAAGAAAAAAGCTGCAAGAAGGTATGAAATACTGCTTTTACCTTCAGTGAGCTTTGCAAATTATCTGAGTTGCAATACAGAGGTTTTCCTTTTAAACTTCATTCTGTTTATGTGTTTCCAGAGAGTTTCTGCAGAGTATTTTTGCAGGGTGCACCACAAGGCTCGATCTTGGGCCCACTGTTATTTAGCCTATTTGTAAACAACCGCCCTGAGCCCTGTCCTGACAATATCCTGCCATATACAGACAATGCCATATTGTTCACTTGCCACTCCAACCCCATAGTCCTTGAACAGAAAATGCAGACCAATTTAACAGCAGTAGAAGCCTGGTTCTGTGATTCTAAACTCCTCATGAACTACAAAAAAAATCTAAGATCATTTTGTTTGCTTCCTCACACAACAGGCACCGGTCATATCTCCCCAAGATCCTGAACAACAAGGATTTTGCTTTTGACACAGTCACCAGCTTTAAATACCTGGAGGCCACCCTTGACTGCTACCTCTCCTACTCCCTTCACATTGACCACATAGCCAAGATTGTAAACTTGTGCATAGGCCAACTATACAGGCACAGGCACTGCCTCACTGATCAAGCCCTCAAACCTGCTGTCAGTAGCTCGGTACTATCTATAATTGAATATGGTCTGGTTGTCTATTGGTCAGGCACAGACACTGCACTCAAAAGAATGAAACTGGCCTTAAACAAGGCCTGCTACCAATTACTAGGTGCTCCCTGTTAAACTCACAATTGCGATCTCTACGCCCGCTCTGGTTGACTCAACCTACACAACAGGAACCAGTACCAGATGTGTTTGCTTGCTAAGAAAGAAACATTCAGTCTCCCCCCCCCAGTTTGCAATCCTTCCTCAGCTCCACTACCAACTGCAGGCCAGCAAGAGGCAACAGTGTAAGTTTAAATCGAGTTCCCTTCCGCCAAACATTGCAGGGAGAATGTTCTTTCACTTACAGGGCCCCCAAATGGCTGCACTTAATCTGGGCCCCTTCAAAACTAAACTTTGTTCCTACTAGGCTGCTGCTAGCCACTGTGACTGTGACTGCTAAATCACCCGCCCCAAATTTCCTTCCCCCTCCTGGCTTACAGCCGCTTGCAGCACAGGATTTCAGTCCCTTCACCTTCACCTTTACTCTCCCAGACACTAATCGTTACCCAAACACCTACCCCCCCCTCCCCGGCCTACCAACCATAAAGTTTATTACCCTATTCTTCTACCTCTGAGCTCCCACAATGGCTACCCCCCTCACCACCTATAGACTAACAAGGCCCTCTGGGCCGCTCAAGATGTATTTCTCCAACTCCTCCTCTCAGATGTCATCTCCCAACTGATCTCAACCTGTAACCCTTTCTATTCTCATATCCCCAATCCCACCCCTCTTTTCCAGTCCCCCCTCTATCCCCTCTGCACTCCTCTCCTCATGCTACATTCTCTCTGTAGAGCTCCATTTGTACTGTTTAACTTTCTTCTTTCTAATTATTACTTATTTAGCCCAATTTAATAGCCTCATTCTGTACAACTGTACCTGACCGATGGATGCCGTGTATTAGTACTGACATAAATTCCATATTTACTGTTTGTAACTCTAGTTGATTACCATCATGTACATTTTTTACTGTTGCATTGTATTTCATTTATTTATTTAAAATCTCTGATTATAATACCTCTGAGCTAGAACTGCTCATTTACAGAGGTTCCATGTCAGCAAGGAAGGGCACGATACATACAAAGATAGTAAATATGTAGTAACAACAGGCATAAACACCACAGGCAAGTGTCAGATTGTTGCAATAAGATGTCAACAGCACAGATAGGTACATACATAAAACAGGTGTGTCATAAAGAAACAGATAATCACTGTAGAGGAGGCAGCCATGGTGGCTTGTTGACCCAATGGAGTAAGTAACTAGGGTACTGCAGGTAGGAAGGGAAAGAGAAGGGAGCAGATAAGTGGAGAAGCTAGTATGAGGCAAGAGAGGGAAAGCAAGAAAGGCAATTTAAGGGGTGAAAGCATGAGGGGGGTTGGAAAGTGCTCAAGTTGGGGCAGAGAAAAGTGCTAGAGTGGCATGTCAGGGATAGGAGGTGCCAGTTAGGTGAAACAGTCACAATTACTGTTTGTAGTGAGGTGCTGTCAAAGCAGGTGTTTGAATGGGCCCAGTTTTAGTATGGATGTGAGGTTGGTGTATTGTCTAATCTCAGCATGGGACCTTTGTAAATGAGCTTCCACTCAAAGGTCTTAATCCAAGATGTCAAATAAAAATATTTGTTCTTTCAACATAGAGATTCATGATACAAATGGTTGAACATACATCATGTTCTCATATGCTAATGGAGTTCTCATGGACAATGAGATTTCAACAGCAGTGAAATGGAGACTCTCAGGGCACTTACAGAAACTACCATAGGCAGTAAAAAAAAAACCTAAAGGTAAAACATATAGCCCTAAAAGCTAAAGGAAAGGATTTGTCTTTTGGCATGGAAACAAATAAAATTTGAATGATTTATTTATTTAGTTTTTGTTGACTGGGTAAGTGCACTAGATAAATTCTGCCTATTCTCAGGCACGACCTGGGGGAGGGAGATACAGATGAATGCCAACTAACCTTGAACCAGATTAAGCTGTTGGTGGTATTTTCAGTGAATGAGAGAAATTTGGCCAGGACACCAGGGAAATTCCCCTACTCTACCTGATCTTAACACCCCTACAAAACCACATTTTAATGACACAAAGTAGCAAAGAGGCTACAGTGCTATTGATAAGCTTACAGTCCCGTCGGGGGCAGCAGTGGCCTTTATATCATATTTAATTTACAAGCAATTATACATGTTATGGAGCTCTATATTGTACATACAATACTACACCCCCAATTATGTACAATTACCTGCAAAGTAAACAAATAGTATCTGAAGGCCACCACTAGCCCTGGCCATTATAAGTCTATCTATAGCACTACAACAACTTCCCTAAGTTGATGACAAATTTTACAGTACTTTTACTACAAGAAACTTGGATGAAAGATGCAGAGGAACAACTACTTGAGGGATATAACATCTGGGTATCTCCAGCAAATAGGTGCAAAAATTTTGGACCCTTAAAAGGAGGACTTGACATTCTTATTAATATAGCACTGGAGTGTAAAACTCTAGAAACCAGTGCATATTATGAATTTTATGTATATTGTAACAACTAATGGTAAAACAACCTGAGCAATATTCAATATTTATATCCTCAAAAATTAAACCTATGTGAATATAAAGTTGTTTTAAAAAATGACTGGAGACAGTGTGGAGTCAATTAGAGGTAGATTTTTAGGTGTAAACATAGTCATGGCAGGAGACTTCAATGTACAAATAGGTAGTCTGATAGAAGAACAAACTAATGATTGGTGTTTAGATGATGTTCTAAATTATTCCATTAAGACAATCAAAAGATAAGATAGTGTCGAATAAAGGTAAACTGGTTATGCAATTTTTCAGAAAATTTTAATTTTAGAATACTCAATGAATGCACAAAAGGAGACTGGGATGGGGAATATAGCTTTCCAACTATAAAAGGGAGTGGTGTGCTTGACCTCTATGTGGTTGAAACACGTGAATATCATATGGTAAATAACTCCGAGGAATACAAAATATGGGACAGTGACCATTTTCTTGTAAGGTGCAATATGAATATAGACTTTAAAAAAAGGATGAATAATAGAGAACTAGAAAAACAAGATGATCTGCAAATGTGTGTGTAAAGTACGATAAAGAAATTAAATGGAATGAATATACTAAAGAGGTCACTGATAATTTAATTAAGAATGATCAATTAATAATTTAAGTGGATAAAATAAGAAAAGGGAATATAGAACTAGGTGAGAGTATGTGACACAGGCTTATGACAATCTAAAAAATATTATTATAGGGGTCCTAAGCTTACAGAAAAGACCAAATAGGAAACTGGATGTAGGCGCAGGAAAACCTTGGTTTGATAAAGATTGCTATATCTTAAGAAATTAAATTAAAATGGTAGGGAAATTAAGATCTAAAAGTCCAACTTATGAGGTTCTAAGAGCATTAAAATATCTTAAATCAGAATGCAAAAAAACTGCTATTGAATAAAAAAAAACATATAATAATAAGCTTTGGGATGACTTGCAGGATTGTATTGTCCAAAAAGATACTAAGTCATTTTGGAACCTTGTGGCCTTTGGTTGCGATAAAAATAATTTGCGTTACAATACAATAGGCATGCTTACTGAAGAAAACTGGATTGGGCATTTAAAACTAATTTATGGAATTGGAAGTGAAGCTGAACCCAACAGTGAGGTATGGACACCTAACATACCTATTTGGACCAGTAGTGATCTCTTTATATTTGGAATTGAGGAGGTCAAAATAGCCATCAAAACTCAAAAGAAAAACAAAGCTGCTGGTATAGACAGCATCCCATCAGAACTTTTACTACATAATCCAGAATACTGGGCTAATATACTTACTCCAGTTTTATTATGGTAAGTAATCTATTAATCCTTCCACAAGCATAGACTAAAGGGATTATAGTTCCCCTATTTAAAAGAGGTGATAAACAGGACCCAGGGTGTTATCACCCAATAACATTATTACCAGTAATTCAAAAAATATGTTCTAGATTAATCATGGAAAGTTTACTTAGCTGAGTGAAGGAAAATGCACACATATCCAAATTTCAGTGTGGATCTAAAAAGGAGCATTGCACCTTGGATCTTGTTTTCACATTCAATTACTTAATTGATTAGTATGTATGTAGAATGAACTTGTTTTCACATTCAATTACTTAATTGATAAGTATGTATGTGGAAGGAACAGAACATCGTATGTAGGGTTTATCAACAATAAGGTGGTATTTGACTCAGTAAATAGATCTAAATTTTGGAATATTTTGGATAATTTAAAAATTGACCAGCATCTTCTGGCCGTGTTAAAACTGCTACATTCTAATACTTCAGCTGTTTTAAGGTATGGAAGAGATGGTGCCCTCTCTAAAGAAATTACAATCTCTAGGGGCATAAAACAAGGCTGTCTATCGGCACCGCTTCTTTTCAACCTATACATAGGAAACCTTGCTAAAGAATATTAAGTCCATTGATTCCTTTGCTCTTGGGATAAATAAGGAGGCAACTGAATTTTATTACTATACTCAGATGATGCTACTATTATTTAACAAACCCCTCTCGGTATAAAAAGAGCTATGATAAATATTATGGATTCATTAAAATCCCTGGATCTGGAGCTAAATGTCAATAAATCCGAAATATTAGTTATAGGACATAATAAAAAATAAAATCTTAGTAAAAAATGGAATATTGGGGGAAAATATTTTGAGGAAGTAGGTGAATATAAATATTTTGGAATAACAATTGATAAAAATGTGATTTGGAATCAACATTTGGCAGAAATAAAGTGTAATGCTTATAAGGCTGTTGGTGCTATTGAAATGTTGCCACTAATTTTGCAAATAATTAATTTATGGCTATGAAAAGAACATTTGAAGCTACATTTTATTTATTTATTGAAATGCTTCACCAGGAAGGCAACTGAGCAACAAGTTGCTCATCTCCTGGTGCGACCTGGGGGGGGAAATGTGTATGTCATCTACTATATGGTAGCAAAAATTGGAGCTTGTATATGGGTAAATAAAATATAGAAAGTTTTCAAAATTCTTTCATCTGACTGACTTTAAATCTGCCAAGACACTGTCCCCCAAGTTTTTTTTAAGAGCCGAATCTGCGTTACTCCCAATTAAAATAAAAATCTCAATTAGAGCAATGAAATGGCTATGTAGGACATTAAAAATGAGTGATAATAGATTACCAAAAATGTGCTGGAATGACTTTTTAAGCAGCTCTCCATCTGGTGCCATGAATACTAATTGTTTTTTTAAAATTGAACAATGTGATGAAAAAAGCTGGGCTCATGGAAATTTGGAGTAAAAAAGCCGGAAACAACATCAAAGCTTATATGAATGAAGCAATAAAAAGATTAAAAGATATAGCAATACGAGAGCATTTAGGGAAAATGCGTGAGCTAGATGCTCATGGATTATATTCCAGTATTAAAACATACTGGGGTCTTGACGATTATTTAATTGAAGGGACACAGTCAACCCCATTAGCTCCCAAAGTGTCCCTAGTTTGAAAACCACATTTTATGATTGCAAACATCCTGTAAATATTGCTGATGTAGCTGGTAGTTAGATTCTGATTCTTTTTTTCTTAAAAACAAGTGAAAAACATACTGGTGTTACCACACCAAAACAGATTTGTTTACATTCCTTAATCAACTCCAACTCCATCTTTCCTGGATTTGGGAACACTCACAACACAGTCTAGCCACTCATGATGCAGTGGGAGTTTAAGAGGCTGCTGTCTCATGAGTGACTGCACTGTTTGGGTGCATTTCTAATGCTCAGGAAGTATGCAGTAAGAACAGATCCAGGATTGTAAACAAAACAAGATTGTTTATAAATATGCATTAGTGTGCATTTCAGTTCTACTAAACAAGGAGACAGGCAAAACAAACAGCAACATCAGTTAATTTTAGATAAGGTAAGCAATCATAAAATGTAGGTTTTTAACTGTGAATAATATGATGAAGGTTGACAGTGTCCCTTTAAATGTGAAAACTATATAAATACTTTATGTGGTGTCAGATTGGTCAGTTTAGGTAATACATACTTTAACCTAAACAAAAAACTATATGGGAAAAATAGGAAAGCCTGCAACTGTTCCCATAAAACAGTGCCAGAAATTGTGCGTTTTATTTGAATGTGTGCTCTGGGAAGAGCAAAGAAAGAAATGACTCACTCCCTTGCTACCTTCGAATGCTCGACTCTATGGATTTATCTTAAAAAGTATGTACTATCTCTAAATAAAATTAAATTAATGTTTGGGATCGCATGGTTTTTAAACAACTAATTGTATTGCACTTTAAGGTTTACTTAAATGCTGTAGATATACAAGTGTTATGTTATATGTGTTTTAAATCTATAATTTTATTCTTGTATAGTTGTGGAATATAACAAACTACAGTACTGAAGTTTTATACACTTTTTTTATAATAAAGAATCTGAATCTATGTGGTTTTGTGAGTGGGCTGTATTAGGAAGTAAGATTGTACCTGCAGTAAGTTAAGTAGCGTAAGAAAGGTGACATTCTGGCAATCATGTATGCTGAGAGTAGTCTTGCACATGCAATGATCCCTCAATTATCCACCAAGTGTTTGTACAAAATGATAGCTAGCTATTTCATTACCCCTTATTATCTCTCACCCTTGATTATTCACCCAATTTTACTTGTACAAAAATGGGTGTATAGTCAAGGGTGCACTGAAGATTATCAGACTGAAATCAAACAGTATGTGACACTTGGGGGGGGGAGGCAGACTAGAAAATAGTGTGCACTGTTGCTCATATGATTCTGAGTGAGTGGAGCAGTGGAGTAGGAATTTTGATTTGCATTCTGTTGCCCATATCTCTTGGATTCCCAAGGTGCCTTACAGTCTGTGACAGCATCCGTTTGCGCAAAAGGACATGGTCACAGTGAGAGGGGGCCCCAGATTTCTCTTGGCCCTGTGTACACGCAATCCTCTGTTTTGTGTAACTGCTAACACTCTCTTGTAGTTGTACCACTTGTATTTTCCCCCTTGGTTTCTCACAGGGGGTGTGTGTCTAAGTCTTGTAATGTATGTTCCCTGTCTCTATATGTTAAAAATTCAATAAAACATATTAAATAGAAACAAGAAAAATAACAATCCAAGCTCCAAATCACATTATGGCTTTGCCTGTCCCTGGTAAGGACAGACAGCATGTATTTTGCATCCACGCGGCTTTATATTTTTCATATTTGGGGTGGTGGGGGTTATCAGTGTCAGTGGCTCAGTAGGCAGGTGCTCACCTTTGGGGCTGGAAGATCAGAAATGTATGGGTTCTAGCCCCACCAGGTACTTGGAGCAGCTGCACTGTTGAGGTACCATCCTTTGGAAAACATATTACTCTTAGGTTCCTTCTGCCCACCTCTGGTTATTGTCCAGGTGGTAGTTAAAGATCCCATGGCACTTATCAAAGAACAGTAGGGCAATTTCACCAGTGTCATGGCCAAAATTTGCCCATCAAAAAAACAGGTCCATGGATGACCCCCCCCCCCAATGCACCTGGACATGGGCTATCATTCACAACTCAGTGTGCCTTCCCTTTCCAAAAATTACAAATAAATTAATAACATTTTAACATTAAACACTACTATAACTTGATTGGGTTTTGCTATGTTGTAAATAATGTACTTTTATGATATAATATTTACTGGTTATGATATCTAACATCTTTCTTTCTTTCCTTTCTCTTGCTCTATCTCTGTCTCTCCCTCTTTCTTTCTTTCTTTCTTTCTGAAAAGCTTAGCAGAGTGATGCTCATTTGCAAGGAGGTCTTGGTTAGGACAGTAAACAATACAGACAAACAAATACAGTGATTACAAATGATGCAAGATGAAAGATAGTACAACATTTATGAGCAGTGGATACACTGGAATGAGAAATAATGTTATACAGCAGCAGGGAAAATAAGTTAATACAGGACATAATACAGTTAAAAAAATGTCAAGTTGATGCAAAAAAACAAATCAGCTTAAATAGTAGCAGTCAAATTACACTGAGTAACAAAGGAGAACCTTAACATAGAAACATAGAAGTTGACGGCAGATAAGGACCGCAAGGCCCATCCAGTCTGCCCATTTCTTTTTCTACCTTATAAATGTACCATCGGCCTTTGCTCTGTCAGTGACCTATCTATTCATAGTCATTTGTATTGCTCCCTTATGCCTATCCCATGCCTGTTTGAAGCCCTGCACTGTATTCATAGCCACCACTTCTTGTGGTAAGCCATTCCATGCATCTACCACCCTTTCTGTGAAAAAGAATTTCCTCACATTCCCCCTTAATCGGCCTCCCTCTAATCTCATGCTGTGTCCTCTTGTCCTGCTATTTTTCTTATATTTAAACATGTTAGACTCTTTCACCTTGTTTATGCCCTTAAGGTGTTTAAATGTCTCGATCATATCACCTCTCTCCCTCCTTTGCTCAAGGGTATACATATTGAGCTCCGTTAATCTGTCCTTATATGTCTTCTGATGCAGTCCCTGCACCATTTTGGTTGCCCTTCTCTGGACTGCCTCAATTTGGTTAATGTCCTTGTGAAGGTGTGGCCCTCCAATACTGCACGCAGTACTCCAGATGGGGCCTAACCAATGTCTTGTACAGAGGGATTATTACCTCCCTCTTAAGTGGCTTGTACTTCCTCCAGTCCATGGTAGAAATTCCACTACTTCTCAGTGCAGTTTAACCCCTGCAAGGTATATAGTTTTTTAAACCAAGGATGGAAATGAGAAAGGAAAATGTGGGCGCACCGGGATTTGAACTCCGGACCTCTGGTATGCCGTTCCAGCACTCTAACCATTAAGCTACAGGCCCACTAAAAAAAATGCATCTGACTGTGTAACTTAAGCTACTGCAGCAGTACGCACAGGCCCAAGTGAGACCTAGAGGCAAGAACGACAATCAGTGCAGTGGGTGCCAGCTAGAGATGGCTGTCTCGCACCTCCTGCCAGAGCTGATTTTAGTAATGACAGCTGATTAGTGATGCCATACAAATTGCATTATTTCAGCCCAACAACTCAAGGTTGAGATTATGCAATATGTATAACTCACTAATAAACCCTCTAGAAGAAACATCATTAGTCAGTGAGTTTTTCTTCTAACTACAAAAGTTTATGAATGTTACCATGCAAACTGCAGCATCTCATCCAGCAGTCTGTATTAATCAGTAATAATTCCTCTAGAAGAAACATCATTACTCGGTGAGTTTTTTTTCTTCTAAGAATGAGAGTTTATGAGTGATGCTGTGCAAACTGCAGCATCTCAGCCCACAGTCTGTATTAATCACTAATCCTCTGGAAGAAACATTATTATGTAACCCCTTTGTTACCCGGGGTTACTAGAATCCCTGTGAGACCTAGTGGCAGGCAGGGAAGGCAGCTTGTGAAACTCCAGTTAAATGGGTTTCACACTGTCTCACTCTGTCCTCAGTCATAGCTGAGACTTGAGAGATGACATCATAATAGAACTGTCACAGCTGCATGAGCCACACTTGGAATCTTCAGCTCAGAGTAAGTTTAGAACCTTGGGAATTCAAAGTGAGTCTTCAGTTTGTCCTTAAGCAAACAAGAAGGACACCAGTAGTGTCTGTTTACCCCTCTCCCTCTGGGGGGGTGAGGAAAAGTTCTTTGTGGGTTACAGGGGCAATCCCCTTTTCCCACCCTGGGAAGAAAGCTGCCTGTTTTAATTTAAGTTCGGTCTGTTCATGTATAACTGCAAAGGTTACAGTTTTTCACCTGTTGGGGCACCTGCAACGAATGGGTGAGTGTTTGGCCCCATTGGAAGGGGCAAACAACTTCTTTTCTTCAGTTGGATTTCAAGTATTGGGGACTGCTATTTGGGAGGACTATGTCAACTAGGACAAACAAATAGAGCAGTCATCTGTTTAAAGTGTTAATGGATTTAAAGTTCACTGTAGAGGGGGTGCTTCAGGTCATCCACCGTCAATCTATATTTTAAAGTCTAAAGTTCTGTGTGTCCAGAGAAATGGCCGGGTATGGGCTGTGGGAGCTGGAGGTGGGAAAACCCCCCATCTTTAGTAACCAGGTCCACCTCTACGGATTTCTTCTGTGTTTTTGCTACTTGCCTCATGCGCTTGGCCAGTGATGGGGTGGGTACCCAGACGTGGGTCACAACTTGAAAATCTCTATAGGAGTCACAGACTTCAAGTGGTGTGGGGAGCCACAGGATGGGAAAATTACTCCTTGTTGGAAGGAGTACTCTTTGTTTGATGGGAGTTTCGATTTGAAGTACGAAAACAAATCTCTCTAGGAGTCGCAGACTTCAAGTGGTGTGGGGAGCCACAGTTTGGGAGCCTCCTTGTTTGATGGGATGTCTTTCCAAGTAGAGTTTGGGTCCATTCGCCAAGTGGACCGTCAGTCAAGTGGCCGGCAGAGGAGCCGGGCCAGTCGGGCTGTGTATCCAATGCGCATGCAAAGTCCGGGCTGAGTGCCTGGTGGGTCCAAAGCCAGACAACTGCTGTATTGTGTTCATTCCTCAAATGGACCACTGTGTTTAACCTCTAATCTGCATTACAGTTACGTAGCCCTGTGGGGGACCATGCAGTCCTTTGTTTATGTTCAGTGAGTTAATAAATAAAGCCACACTGAAAAATCCCAATTCTGGTTCTGGACATTACAGTTATTGCTTCCTGTAGTTGGATTTACTTGGGTGCCCCTGTGCAGAGTAGCCAAACCTAGGTCTCTTGTGCCAGGTAACCTCATCCTTCCCCGAACCCGTAGATAGCATACGTATAGCCACCTTACAAAAATGGAGCATATGCCTTACAATTACTCTGTGAGTTTGTCTTCTGGCAATGAGTCTATCAGTGATACCATACAAATTGCTTCATCTCAGCCAAACCACTGAAGGTTGAGATTATGAAATTGGTAGCAATCTTTCATAACCCCTCTAGAAGAAACATCATTACTCTGTGAGTTTTCCTTCTAGCAACGAGAGTTTATTGTGATGCCAAGCAAACTGCATCATCTCAGCCCATGGTCTGCATACTGTAAGGCACTAATAAGCCCTCTAGAAGAAACATTATTACTATGGTAAGTTTCTTCTAGCAATGAGAGTTTATTAGTGATGCCATGCAAATTGCAGCATCTCAGCCCAATAGCACAAGGCCGAAATGATGCGATTTGTATAAATCACTAATAAACCCTCCAGAACAAACATTATCACTACAGTGAGTAACTGTTTCTTCTAGTAATGAGAGTTTGTTATTGATGCCATATTATTTGCATAATCTCAGCCCATCCGCTCAAGGCTGAGATGATGCAATCTGCATGAATTACTGGTAAATCCTGTAGAAGAAACGTTATTAGTATGTTGAGTATTTTTTTTTCTTACAGGAGAGTATATTTGTGATGTCATACAAATTGTACCGTCTCATCCTTGAGTTGTTGGGCTGCGATGATGCAATTTGTATGGCATCACTAGTAACTCTTATAGAAGAAACATCGTTACTGTACTGAGTAATGTTTTCGTGCCTCACCTCCATGATGCACCCAACCCATTGCAGCATCACTGCAAGGTTCTGGGGACTGTGCATAGACTTTGGACACTCAGGAAGCAGCACAATGTGTCTGGGTCCCTCCCCCTTTATATGCAACAAACTCTCTAAACCTCCTCCCTGTCAGCCCCATGCTAGAACCCATGACCACCTCTGGAGTGTTCCCTCACAGTACAAATGCGCCGCTCTGTCTTGCTGAAGCCTCTGGGTGTGACCCTCAGGCAGATCCTCCAATCCTCAGCTGGAATGGCCTCCTTCCCAGCCAGCCTATCAGCTCCTCAGCTGCACCCTTAATGATGATCCAGAATCTGGAGGGGTGAAGCTAGGAAGGAGAAGAGGCAGAACGAATAGAAAGGGGAAAAGAGGACCAAAGTTTACGAAAATGGTAGGAAAAAGCAGACTGACCAACAGTAGATTTTCTAGAGGAGAGAGAGAGAGAGAGAATCAGTGTTATGGAGAGGGTAGGAGGAAGGAGGAGGAGGAGGAGAAAGAAGGGATCTGATGTAAGAGGGAAGAGAGCCAAACTAGAATTTGGATAAAAAGAGAGATACAATGGGAAAAGTGCCTAGCTTCAAGTGAGGGGAGAGAAAGGACTGAGTAGAGAAAGCAATGGTGAGTACAAGGTGAGCAATCTAAAGCAAAATGACAGAAAGAATTAAAAAGGGGGTCCAGTTTAGCAAGGGAGGATATTCTAAATTTAGAAGTAACATTAGGAAGTCCTTCTTCCCACAAAGGGTGGTGAACCTGTGGTATAGCCTAACTGTGGAGACAGTGGACATGAAGACAAGACAGGACTTTGAGGCAAGCCTGATAAAAGTCTGCTTACTAATGGTATCACTGGATACCCAGGATAGTACAGTGGGTAGAAAACTCCTTTAAATTTGTATATTTTTCCATAGCAAAGGTAGCCATACCTGCTTCTGAAACAGGGGTGAGGTGGACCTGATTGACATAGAGTACCTTCTGACCTTAAATTTCTATGTTACCATCTATTTTTATCACAACATTAGTTGTCGCCACCGCCTCGGAGGGGTACGTCCTCTGGCCCATCGGGGCCATCATGGGTCCTTCTAGGTTCCGGTCATTTTTCCTCCATTTTCTCCCCTGCTCCCATGCCTGTGCACTAGGTGCAGCAGCTGTCTCCATCTCCACAGAGGCAGCCAAGCACTCTAGGCATGGGCTGAACCCCTCTTGTTGTGCTGACGCTCGCAGCACAAACCCCCCCACCCTGAGGAAGGAAAGCAGTCCTCCAGATGCTCAATCCTTACCTCCCCAGCTGACCCCCAAATAACCTGAGTCCATTCCCAAACGTGGGTCACCAGCATGGCACAAGGTGTGGCATCCAGCGCCTCAACCCTCAGTGCCACTGGGCTGCCAGATGTTACTATCTATTGATAATGGCGAGGCTATGCAGTGACTAAATTGTTGTGGCGGTCAATGCCTGAGTGACCCAATATGTAGCTATGGTCATAAGATTGCAGATTGACCAATACTGCAGTCTGTTCAGATCTTGCCCAATCCCAGGCTGTATTATACATCATTTGTCTCACAACAGCAACATGGCAACAGCAATCACCAATTTTTTTACAGCAGCAGTGCAGCAAAAAATGTTTTTTCCAAAAAGCTAGTTTCCGGCTTTCAGTAATAAAACTATTAGCATACAGGACCTGTTAAATTGTGTTAAATCTGCATTTTTAGGTGATTCCTAGTCTGTTCACTACATATATATATATATATATATTATTCTAATCCTTTGCAAGGTTTACAGTGCTACAGCATTTCTTTCCTTCTAAGACTGCTTGGAAGGCAGAGTAGAGGAACTTACCAGAGCAAGGGAAAAGGATTAAGACTTATTTTGGCTAAGCAGATTTACTGTGTGGTGTTGTTTTAATTTTTTACTCATAGGGATTGCTACTGTTTGTTGTTAACATTTCATTGCTTTATTTTTCTCTGATTCAAATTGTTGCTGCTGGTATACCTTCTTCTGCATTATTACAAGGTGTGCCTACAGGTGTGTGCTAACAGATTACTGCTGTAATCTTCTGATTCAAATTGTCTTTTGCAAGGTATATCTTCTGTTACTGCTTTATTTTTCTCTGTAGCAAAGTGTTTCTTACAGGGTATATCTTCTCTGAAATTACTGTATTACAGGTGGAGCTTACATTTTTGTGACTTTTTTATCATTGGGCTAATCAAAATTACTGTTTGACACTGTGTTTTATTTTATTCTTGTGTTTTTTTTGTTTGTTGAAAAGGTTTGTTGTCTCAGAGGTGTTTCAGTCTCCTTCTCACATTGAAGGAGCAAATTGCTTTCCTCCCACAGCTCTTCCAAAGGATTAGGTGTGTATGTGGGGGGTGCAGCTGGCAAACTGTCAGTAATTTCCAACAGAAAGAAGGGTTAAAATGTCAGGTTAGTTGATATCTTGGAGGTAGAAGACTTGGTTTGCTGGCCAAGGCACCTAGCTTCACCTGAGCTCTTTCCTTCTAAGACTGCTTGAAAGGCAGAGTAGAGGAACTTACCAGAGCAAGGGAAAAGGATTAAGACTTATTTTGGCTAAGCAGATTTACTGTGTGGTTTTGTTTTAATTTTTTACTCACAGGGATTGCTACTGTTTGTTGTTAACATTTCATTGCTTTATTTTTCTCTGTAGCAAAGTGTTTCTTACAGCGCATATCTTCTCTGAAATTATTACAGGTGGTGCTTTACAGGTTTTACAGTTTTATCTAACATAAGGATACGCTTTCAGGGTTACTGCATTTGTTGTTGACTGATTGTTTCTGCTCTTACCTCCTTGTTCTTTCATCCGTGGTTCTTCCTTTTCGGCAGGGGAAGGGCCCAGCCACCCACCCCCATACCCAACCACCCCCACACTACACTCCTTTTATAGGGTACCACAGTTGTGACATTTCCTGTGGCAGAGCAGGAAGGGTGGATCAGTGGGGCTCCACAAGGTGAGCTCATTTACAGGCATTAGTAATTTAACTTGTTATAACAAGTTAAACAAAACACAATCAAACCATTACTTGCATTTTTTCCCTTTTTTTTCCTTCTAATTACTCTAACTAGGTTATAAACCCAGAAACTTATCTGGAATGGATATCATTAACTGCAAATACTGTGGAACAATTTTCAGAAGGACAGTCTTACAGGATTTAGGACACTGTCCTACATGCTGGGCCTTTGGAGATCTTAGGGCTCAGCTCCGGGCAGCATGGGCAGAGATTGCACACCTCAAATTTCATATTCAAGAGGAAATACATTATAAGAACCACCCACCACTTCCCCAGCATCCAACAGAAAAACCTCAACCACAGAGGGTAGTTGGTCCAGGAGGTTGGCAGGTGGTTAGGAGGGGCAAATTGGGTGCCCCATCACTCTCTGCTCTCCAACATATTACCTCCAAAAACCATATAAACACTACAAACAGGTATCTGCCTCTATCTCTGAAATCAAAGAGGCAGAAGACACTGCAGAGCAGGACACTGCAGCACAGCAGGTAGCACAACAAAACTCACCCAAATCAGGAACCAAAACAAAAAAAGCAAAAAGCAAATCCAAAAAACGCCTAATCATAGGTGACTCCATGATTCGGGGAGTTGATACCCATCTCCAGCCAGGGGTAATGGTCAGATGTCTCCCAGGTACATTAGCATGGAGAGACACTGACCGCATTGCTAAAATTGTTCACAAAGCAGGAGAAAACATTGATGTCCTAGTACATAGGGACTATCGATCTCCAGCAGGTCAGTTGTGGAGACCAAGGAACACCTGACCAGGCTGGGTGACAAACTATCATCTATTTCATCCAGCATCTCCTTCTCTGAGATCCTGCCAGTCTGGGAGAGGGGAGCAGATGGACGGAAGGTCAGAGAAGGGGAGCTAGGGGAGTTAAACATGTGGCTCAAGGGCTGGTGCCAGGAAAAAGGACAGATTTGTAGGGAACTGGCAACAGTTCTGGGAGCGAAAGTTCTTTAAATTTGATGGACTGCATCTGACTAAGGAGGGATTCAGTGCATTGGGGCAGAAGTTTGATGTCTTTGCAGAATATTTAAACTAGCAAATGGGGAGAGGGGTGCAGCACCCCATACGTCGAATGGGAAGAACACCCCTCCCCCCTCAGCTAGTGGTCAAACAGGGATTCAGCATGTTTGCAGTTCATTTGCATCACGAGTAAGAAAAAGGTTTGTCTCCCATACGATGCACAGGGTAATGCCAAACCTCACCCAACAACTAACACACCAAAATCTGGCCAATGGAAAATCATGTACACAAATGCTCACAGCCTGGGAAATAAGATCCCAGACCTGCAGGCAATAATGTCAGAGGCTAAACTGGACATAGTAGCAATTAGTGAGACGTGGTTTACCAGTAACCACACTTGGGAGACTTCAGTACCTGGCTATGTATTGTTCAGAAGAGACCGAGGTGCAAAAGGGGAGGAGTGGCCCTGTATGTCAATGAAAATATCAAAGCTACAGAAATTCAGAATACACATAAGGAGCCAGAAGAACTGTGGGTCACCCTGGAAACAGGAAATGGGACAGCCATAAGAACTGGGGTTGTCTACAGGCCCCAGACCGGGGAGGACATAGACACATTACTGTTAGAAGATATACAAAACATGACAGCTAAAGGGAGGTTCTGATAATGGGAGACTTCAACATGCGGATACAGATTGGTCAATACCAGCAGGAACATCTGCCAGAACTAGACACATAGTGGTTTCCTGCAGGGGAGGGCCTCAAACAACTGGTACAGCAACCCACAAGAGACATGGCTATCCTAGATCTAGTACTGACTAACAAGGAAGGGATCACAGATCTCCAGGTAGAAGGTCACCTGGGGCCAGTGACCATCACATGGTATGGTTCAATTTGGCTACTACATCTAAATCATCCCATTCCAAGGCAAAATATGGGACTTCAGAGGAGCTGACTTTGATAAGATGGCCAACAGAGTTAAGCTAGCCCTGGCAAAAAGAAACACAGGTGAGGGGGTACAGGCAAAGTGGGCAAGCATTAAGGATGCAATACTTGAAGCAACATCCCATTGTGTTAGACAGAAAAGGAAGTGCAAAAGGAGAAGGAAACCACTTTGGTTCTCAAATACAGTAGCAGAAAAGGTCAGAGCCAAAAGGCTGGCCTTCAGGAAATATAAGGGAACACAGCGGGATGAAGATAGGGAGGCATACCAAACTGCCCTAAGGGAAGCAGGGAAGGCAGTAAGGCAGGCAAAGTCCCAAACTGAGGAAACACTAGCATGAACAGTAAAAGAAGGTGACAAGACTTTCTATAGATACATTAGTGAAAGAAGAAAGTCCAGAGGAGGTATTGCTAAGCTTAATGGAGAAAAGGGAGCATGTGAGGAGGAGGACCCTGTAAAGGCATCTATCCTAAATAGATACTTTTGCTCAGTATTTACTGAAGAGAAGGTAGGCAGGCCCACAGCTTAGCATCATGGACACAGGGGGGAGGGAGGTGAGCACTACTCCCTTCACAAAAGAAAGGGTCCTACAAGAGCTTGCTAAGCTCAGGGTGGATAAGGCAATGGGACCTGATGGCATACATCCCAGGGTACTTAAGGAGCTAAAGGTGGAACTAGCAGAGCCATTAGCAGAACTGTTTAGTGAGTCTCTGAGCACAGGAGAGGTCCCAGAAGACTGGAGAAGGGCTCATGTGATCCCGCTCCACAAGAGTGGTAGCAGGGAGGAGGCAGGGAACTACAGACCAGTCAGTCTTACCTCAGTAGTGGGCAAGATTATGGAGGCACTCCTTAGGAAAGGATAGTGCAACACCTGGAATCCATAGGGCACAGGATCCAAGACAGCATGGGTTTACAAAGGAAGGTCCTGTCAAACTAATCTCATAGATTTCTTTGACTGGGTAACCAGAGTGGTGGACCAAGAGGGAGCAGTTGATGTCGCCTACCTTGACTTCAGCAAAGCTTTTGACACTGTTCCACATAGAAGATTGATAAATAAGCTGGTAGGCTCAGGGGCAGAAGTTGGTCAACTGGGTGGCAAACTGGTTGACGGGCAGAAAACAGAGAGTGGTGGTAAATGGTATACAGTCAGAAGAGATGCAAGTCACAAGTGGGGTACCTCAGGGATCAGTTCTGGGGCCAGTCCTCTTCAACATCTTCATTAGTGACCTTGCAGATGGACTAGAGGGTAATGCTTGTCTGTTTGCAGATGACACCAAGATCTGCAACAGAGTAGATGATCCAGATGGTGTGGGCAGAATGAAAAGAGATCTGAATAAACTAGCAAAATGGTCAGAAGAATGGCAACTGGGATTTAATGCAAAGAAGTGCAAAATCATGCACATAGGGAAGAGAAACCCTGAAGCCACCTATAGGCTGGGAGGGGAGTTGCTAGCAGTCACAAAGGAAGAAAGAGACTTGGGCATCATCATCACTGATGACCTGAAATCATCCAAGCAGACCTCTAAAGCAGTAGGTAAGGCTAGGGGATGTTAGGGTGTATTAGTAGGGGTATCACAGGTCGTAAGAGGGAGGTAATAATCCTTTACAAGACACTGGTTAGGCCCCATCTGGAGTACTGCGTGCAGTATTGGAGGCCACACCTTCACAAGGACATTAACCAAATTGAGGCAGTCCAGAGAAGGGCAACCAAAATGGTGCAGGGACTGCATCAGAAGACATATGAAGACAGATTAACAGAGCTCAATATGTATACACTTGAGCAAGGGAGGGAGAGAGGTGATATGATCGAGGCATTCAAACACCTTAAGGGCATTAACAAGGTGAAAGAGTCTAACATGTTTAAATATAAGAAATATAGCAGGACAAGAGGTCACAGCATGAGATTAGAGGGGGGCGATTAAGGGGGAATGTGAGGAAATTCTTTTTCACAGAAAGGGTGGTGGATGCATGGAATGGCTTACCACAAGAAGTGGTGGCTATGAATACAGTGCAGGGCTTCAAACAGGCATGAGATAGGCATAAGGGAGCAATACAAATGACTATGAATAGATAGGCCACTGACAGAGCAAAGGCCGATGGCACATTTATAAGGTAGAAAAAGAAATGGGCAGACTGGATGGGCCTTGCGGTCCTTATCTGCCATCAACTTCTATGTTTCTATGTTTCTAAATGAAGTACTCATCTTTTATTCTTGAGAAAACAAATAATTTATATTTATAAAATATCCACATTCTGGTAAAACAGAACAATTTTACCCAAAAACGAAACTGGAATTTGTTAGAGTTAAAAACCAAAAAAAAACAGAAGAGCAGTCCTTGGGGTGCTTAATCCTTCCCTGGCCATCCCCAGCACCCTGCGTCTGCTCCCAAAATCGAGTCACCAGCGTGATGAACTGTAGCGCTACCTCTGAGCCACTGGGCTAGCTTTTCAACTTTCTGTCGAAGTCTTCTGATTGGCTGGAGGCGCCATCCTCCAGCACTGCTTCTCTTTGGCAATCCCCAAGGTGACCACCTGGCTGCATCACCCCTACATGTGGTTATTTCTCTTCCATTAAGCCATGGTTTTACCTATCCCAGGTAGGGACGGATAGTAGAGAGAGCCCCCATCAAACTTCTTTGTTGTGGTAGGAGGCATGTCAGGAGACTCTGTGGGCCCCAAGTATGCCAGGGTCCATCATCGGCTGTGCTGGGACCATTTACTTTCTGTGTTTCTCCCTGCCCCTTGGGCCTCTGCATACAACAAGCTCAGAGCAGGGGTGTGCATGAAAGCATGCCATCACGAGCCTGCCTGAAGCCCACCCTTCTACTCTGCCTCTGCAACACTTCCACCTGTGGGCACACAACTGGCAACACTGCAGTAGAGGCTATGACCCCCCAGAGAAGGAGAACTGACCTGAGCTCATTCTCGAATCCAGGCCACCAGTGTCGCACGTGACAGCTCTTCTGCTGTTTACGCAAGCCACAAATGAGGCTATTATTTACCACAATATATTCTACTGCAATGCGACTGTAAGTGCCTTGTGTATAACCTAGCAGACAGTATGACCAGCAGCCCCTGACTATGTTCTGAAACTTCACTAATGTATATTGTATGTCTTTATTCTTCTGTAGTTCTGCACGGACCAACAATCTTCACTTAGGACTGAACTCAGTACATGACTTATTTAGTAGCTGCCACCATCGTTTCCCCATGTGTATAGGAAGTGTTTGCAGCCTGTGGCACACCCAGCCTCTTGCCTCCAGGACATGGGCTGAAACCTGTCAAAACAATCTTGAACTTCGGCTTGGCTTGTGCTGACCTCTTCTGTGTACCAACCAGAGGACATGCACATAATGTAGTTTATTTCAGGTGAACACAGCGAAACAGAGTCTACAGTACATTCCTAGTATGAGAGAAACACCAGCATCATGCTTATTGAGACATATTTATTTATAAACATAGAAAATATACTTTATTTCCATTGACTGTGTATGCCTACTAGTGAGTGCAGGTGCTGTAGAAGGCTTAGGGGGTTCTAATGGTCCAGCCAGAAGTGCATTTACTTGCTGTGCCAGTGAATCAAATTCTTGTCTCAAGCATGGGACATCTTGCACTGGGTGGTAGGGTGAGTGCCCATTTTAGATTAGTTAATTAATTTAGGGTAATCTGGATGTATTGCCTGCCACTGCTCCAGAATGCAGCGTCCCTGCTTTAGGCTGAAACATTGCATAAGGAGCACATCGCCCCAGGTCTGCGCAGTCTGTACTGACTGCTGATTCACTGGTGCTTCAGCTTCAAGATTTATTTATTTATTGAATTTTGATGACTGGGTAAACCCTCTGAGACAAGAAGTCCCTTTTTCAGGGGTGACCTGGAATTAGTTACATACAGCGAAGGATATGTATGTACAGTATAATACAAGACATAAATGTACAGTTAACATACAAAATAGTACATACAGATACAGACGTTTAAAAATTGGTTACACAATATAGTATTACAAAAATACAACCTTTCAATTTTTGTACAATGGCTGTAAGTGGCTAAACACAGTGGAGACTTGTCATCCCTGAGCAAGTTCTGTGTCTAGCTATAACAGAAGAGTTGTGAGGGGGAAGGGGGGAGGGACACTGGACTTCAGGGAAAGCAGTTGCAGGATGCTGCAGACCAGAAGAGGGACTTTAGTCTAAACAACAAAGAGACGGTGGCTCAAAAGACTAAATTTCCATTCTAACAAGCTCAGGGTGCACTTACCAGGGTGAAGTAAATCAAAGAAACAGACACTGCAAAACAGCTCGGTGGTCAGCACTCCTCAAGGCAACTACTGTTCTGCTTCTCAATTTCATCATAGACCTGGGCTGGCAACGAAGTAATTGCAGTCAAGTTTATTAATTCAAATATGTGGCAGCACAAAAGCATTTGGGTACCAAAATCCAGGTAGAGCAAGGTGCAAGGGACAATACAAATTACAAGGGTAGTAGACCATCCATTGGGGGACTTTGGTCTCTTTTTAAACAGTGCTAGGTAGGGCAGGTTTGGATCAAGGGGGGCAGTTGCTTGTTAATGTACAAGGCCCTACAGGTCTGGGTTCTGATTACCTAAAACAGCTCTTGTTCCCCTATTGTCATACCCACCCTCTCCACTCCACTGATTCAGGCCTGTTAGTGGTCCCCTGTTCTCGTCTCTGGAGACACAGCATTTGGGGTGGCGGCACCGTCACTTTAGAATGCTTTGCTTCCCAGTGTTCTTTCTGCTTGCATGTGAGAGGCCTTAAAGGGTGATTTAAAAACCTATTTATTTGTAGAAGCCTACTGTTTTAGCTAGTTTATTTATTTTATTTCTTTATTAAGGTTGTATTTTAATACACTAATATATGATACCTTGCTCTAAATATTGTTTGCCTTGATCTTCTGTCGCATAAGTTTTGAAAACAGTTTTTTTAAAGTCACCTATGTACAGCTTTTGCCATGTACCTTTAATGTATCCCTACCACTATTCTGTCAACTACTGTAATTTGCACTTACACTGCTGTTATTGCACTTCAGTTGTTGTAACTGCATGCTTGGCTTTATCACTTTTCCCCCCTTCCCCCAGGTCGTGCCTGGAAATGAGCCTTGGCACAGTGTGCCTTTCCCAGTCACCAAACTTTTAAATAAATAAATATGTTCTGTTTATCTGTATGACACCCTAAGCCCACTGGAAAGTGTGCCTTAGAAATAAACATTGCCTTTCCTTGCCTGGATACTTTCTACCTTGGGGAGGGCAGGCAACTCCTCCTGCTACCCATTTGCTCTTTGGTGGCCCAGGGGCAAGGAGTCATGTGAGCAGGGCGAAGCGGCCTATTGTAGGGGGGCATGGTTGCTGAATTGATGATGTGGGAGATGATGCCTCAAGTGAAAGAGTCAGGTTGTCCGGCCTCAAGTCAGTGAGGGGCAGGCTGGTGTACATTGGGTGGGCATGGTTTCAGCTCACATTTGGTCAGCCTGCAAAGCACTCACATTCCAGTGGATGGTGGGATTGGGGAGAAAGAGAAAGCACTGCTGAGCACAGACAAATCACCTGCTGCTGCTCGCTGCTGCCCAGATCTGGCTGTAACCCCCCCCCCCTATAAATGGGGGTTCCCAAAAAGTCTTCCTTGAGCTTGTCTAAATACTCACTGCCCAGCTGGTGTCCTGCGTTTTAGCAGTTTAAATGTATTGCCAGAGAGTGCCTGTATAGCCTCTATGTACTGTCTCTTTAAGAGCTGCCTGGATTGCAGTTATAATAAGTAATCTGAGGGGGAACTCTGTTGAAAGATGTCACTATTTGCTGAATCATTTAGAGTGTTAATGATAATGTAGTTTGTCTAACCTGTCTTCTTTGCAGCAAGAACTATCTTGTTTATCCCCACCATTTGGCCCTGGACTGTGAATTGGACCAATCAGTTCTGGTGGGACCTAAAATGGAGCTGGACTACAGGAGCTGTCTGAAGTGAAAATCTGTAGGAATTATAGTTTTGGGATTTTGGTGCCTTTTTGCAACTGAAGGGCAGCTCTTCCTTTGACTGACAGCCGAATCAGCCAACCAAACCTTTTGGATCTGAGGGAAATTCCCAAGCTGCCTGCTGTTTAAGGCAGATCTAAGTTGGAAGCTGAAGAAGCAAGATGCTTGAGACAGTCTCTGTGGAAAGGCCTGAGTTTTGGCCTACATGTCTGTCTGCTGCCCTGAGAGGGGAAAGAGAATTGTTTTCGTACTGAATCAGAGTTGTGTGACTAAAGTTATCTACTGAAGTGGGCCAGGCTCAACCTGAAGAAGACCAAAGATTTTGCTGAATACGATCGGCCTGTCAGGAGTTCCAGCTGCCACTAAGCTCCCAGTGGGTGAAGAGACTTTGCGATTGTGACCAGGGAAAGCTTTGTCTGGTACAGTAGAATTCCCTTACATACAGTATAAATGTGCTGTGAGCTGCTGGTGGGTCGTGAGTTAGTTCCCCACTGTGTGAACTGTGTTCTGCTTTCTGGAAGCTGTATCCAGCCCAAAACGACTGCATCCAAATTTGTCTCCATGCATTCTGGGCCATGCCAGACTGGCCCAGCCAGACTACCCACTGCACAGAAAAGCCATCGATGAGAGACCTGCCTGGGGATCAGCCCCCTGCTCCACGCTTGAACAGGGATGACACCTCGGTGACTCGTGTGAGCCCTGCTTCTCCTGGCATTTCAGATCAACCATTTGCAGTCTCGATTTGCGTCCAGCCTGTGTCCAGTCTTTGGTATCGTGAGTAAATACCAGGGTAGCTCCCTGCAACAACAGCTTAATCTGAGTCTGTCATCTGATTGTCTTGTTGTTTCTTTTTCTTTACAAACTGAGCCCTCTGGCTCTGGATTACAAATAGTGTGTACTGTGCATGTTGTGTTTTCCATCACAGGGCCCCAGCCAGCTGCAACACCGGCCAACCCCGGGCAACGGTCCTGGCTAGCCCATCTCTTCTCCACCTGGGTACCCATAAGTGTGACTGTATGGGGGGACCCAAAGTGCATGCATAACTGCCTGATTGATATAATCTTTAAGATAATTAACCTGATTTCGCCCCTCGCTTGTTCAAGTCCCTTGAATAAATCAGAGCTATCTTTTTCTGCATGTAATCTGACTGTGGTTCCAGTTTGTGCTCAAAGTACTGTACTGTTGCTATTTGCTGTGCATAACCTTGTTTTAAAGGGGGCCCCCCAGGGTCGAGTCAGAGGAACCAGCCCTGGTGGTAAGTGCAAACAGTGTGGGTACTTGTGTGGTGCACCAGGGGTATTGTGAAAGTGATTATTGTACAGTGTTCAGGCCACTAGAGGGGAAAAAGAGGGGTTACAGTATCCTGGAGGGCTGTGCCCAGGTTAGCTTGACCACTACCAACCCTGACCTCTGGGTGGAGGCACCCATTTCAGAACTCAGGCCCCTTAACCTGCTACTAGCCAAGCAGGCAGGGGTATTAGCCCTTGGGATAGTGCCACCTAGGGGTTACATGGCACTTGGACCATCTTGTCTCCTGCTCCATGCTTTGGTGTTTCAACGGTTTTAACAATAGACATTTCCTGACTGGCTGGCTTCACCTGGACGGGAATGTCTGGGTCATAGGGAAGTAAATGGATACTGGGTCCAGCAGTGACCACTCCAGTGGCATAGACTGGTGCTGACATTCATAAGGGTGACTGTTTGCCTGTTACCCCAACCAAGGGGAGATGCTATAGTCAACCTAATGAAAAGGGTGGTGGTGTGGAGGATGGGTCCTTTAATAGCAGGGAGTGAGACTGGAGGCTGATCGTCTGGCTGGTGGTTGCATTTGTGGTTCATAATGAGCAAGTTCTGGACCCGTCAAGGAATGACAGTCTAGTGCATGGCTTGACATTGTTGGGTACAGAAATCCATACACTCAGAACCATTGTTCTGCTGCAGTAGTGACACCACATTACAATCATCCAGATCAGCTGCTCCTCAATCACAGTACTGCCACTGCTTCTAGAGTAAAGCGCACAGTCAGTCGCTTTTTTAAAACAATTAAAAGTAAAATAAGTAAACCTGGTGATTTTAAATAAAAAAACATTTAGAGAAGGGTCAGGAGCGAGAGAAACTGGTAGTAGTAATGGTAGGAGCTACAGATGACTGGCACAGTCGGGGGCGGCAGTTTCAGGGGGCAGTGGGCTTGATCATCGCCCATTCGGGAAATTGCTTGCCATCTACAGAAGTACTACAGCACAGTATGTAACTTCCTTTTATTATAAATTATTATTGGGTATATTGGGAGGTGTTGCCTTATTCAGTCAGGCCGCTACAGAAACCAAAGTGTTTTTGATATGTTTTTTTTTAATCCTATACACTATATAAAATAAGGTATGGAAAACCATACACACCAAGGCTGTCTTCCTAACTTGTGGTTACCATGACAGGGATCTCTCAAGCTTGGCTTTCAAGGTCACTCTTGTTGTCATGGTAACCACTCAGTGGAAAACACTACCTTGCTGTGTATGGTTTCCCATACAGTATTGTTTATGTACACATCTCTTGGACATGGTAGCGTACTGAACAAAAGGATGGACAGCAACAATTAAGGAGGAAATGACCGGAAAAGGAAAATGAGGAAAACATCTGAAACCGGTCACAAAAGGATATAGCAGCTCAAGTTTATGTTAAAGAGATATTAACCACTGAGCCTAGACTAATTTCAAATAGTGTCCCATATAAAACAGTGTGCAAGCCCCTCTCTAAAGAGGGGCTTATGTTCCTATATAGGCATCACTTTACCCCTCCTACACCCCTCGTCCCCCACAGCTGGGGAATGGGTTAGTGCTCTAGGAGCTATTAACTGCTAGATGCCTAAAGGTGGCAGCAGAGAGCAGATTTAAGGAGTATATGAGGGAGCAGACAGGAAATATTGGGGCCTTTTCCAGCCTGGGTATTAGGCTTGAGGCTGGAGATAGGAGCCTGGAAGTGTAGATTAAGGAGCAGATGAGGTGGGCAAGTAAGGGAGCTCGTCGGTCTGGGAGAGTCATTGGGGAACCCCCCAAACAAAACAGAATCAGGACGACTCTATCATGCATCGTGGTCGACGAGGAGTGGAATGGAGCTCCGTAGGGGAAGTGTGTAGCCAGACCCTGCATCATTGGGGGCAGGGACAGTAGATGGCTGTGTAGGCCAGGAAAGAGTATGAGCCCACAGAGACCCCTAGAAGGTGTACCCCAGGTTTACAGGGCTGGGAGGGCAGTGGCAGGGCTCTCCCAGGAGGGAAGCCGGTGGCAGTGGCTCTCCTCATACCTGGTGTGGCAGGGCGGCCTTGAGTTGTAGATAGAGCCGAGGGCCTTTCACAAAATTTATGGTGCCTGTTTGGAGGGGCAGGCCCTGGGGCTCTGGTACACTGAAGGCCAGGTGGGTTGCAGACAGTTTGGCTGACCTTGGAGGACAGCCCTTGTGCTGGAGCTTAGCGCAAGCCCAGGCAGTGAAAAAGGGGATGTGGGCCTGGCAGGGATCCCCGAGGAAGATGACCAGTGGAGTCCAGAGAAATATTGGCCACCCATGAGAAGGCAAGTGCTGGGGCAGGGCCGGGTTTTGGGGCCGCAGCACACGTGTGGCCGATGAGAGTAGAGGCAGAGCCGAGTGGAGGTGGCCAGTGTTGCATTAGCACCAGGTACAGTGCCAACCATTGGAAGTGGGTCGGGGCCTGGGCTTTCAGTAAAATTCTTGGAAGCCCTGTGGCTTGGGCCAATGCCCAGGGGTCCAGGTGGGGGAGGCAGATTATTTTCCTGAGCCAGAGTTTGGGGGGACGACCAGTGCCAGTGAGAAAGTGAGTGACTCGGGTGAGGAAGGAAAAACAAAGTTTTGTCTTACTAGATCCAAAGAAGCCAGGAGATTGCAGGGATCCGAGTTCAAGTTCTAGGAGGCAGTATGGCGCAGTGGTTTAAGGCTCTGAGCTGCAAATCTGGAGACCTAGGTTTGAATCCCACAGCCCCCACTTGCATATTGTGTGACCCTGAGCAAGTCACTTAACTTCCTCATGCTCCCAGGTTGCACCTGCAAACAAGCTTTCAGCTTAGTGTGTCTCACCTGGTAAAATAATTGGTTAAAAAAAAAAAAAGTAGGTCTTAGGTAAAGTATCCAAGAGAGAGAGAGAAAGAGAGAAAAAAATCCTTGCTTGTGATTATCTTGTATCTATTATTTCTGTTGCCTTAGCATGTCCAGCCAGTGTTTGTAAAAAGTTAATTAACCCCATGGAGCTGCTTTGTCTATTTAAAATGAAGTAGGTGACTCCTGTATTGCTGGAAATCATTTGCAGTACAGGCACAGAATAAAAGCCAGTTTGGGGAGGAAATAGTGGTCAGGTGACTTATTTAAACTGAGAGGGGGGGAAGCAAATGAAATGAAATCCTTCTTTTCCCATGTATGTTCAGTTGATTAATTTTTCATGAGTTGCATTCCAGTTGCAGTATTCATCCCGCCTGGGGCAGGACCGTAGGGTCTCTGGAGATAGCAAGGGTACAGCATGGAGTTCCTTGTTCGGTGTGCAGCCTTCGGGGTGGAGAAACTCAATCACTGAGGGAGAAGGTAAAGTGTACGAGTATTGAAGATGCTTGAGAGGCAGGATACTATTTCCCTGCCGTACTCTGGAACTGCGTTTGTCTCGATGTTAGCGGTTGAGGGTGCTCCTTCTCTATTGCCCTGGAACATCTGCGAAAGAAAGTTTATGCCCTTAAATGGGGGCATGGATGGGGGAGGGATTACACTGTCGGGGCTCATCCGGGATGTTCCCGAACCCCACAAACACCAACAGACCCGAGCCTTGTGGTCCACTGCAGTGCTGGGTGCTGTTGTGCAGTAGAAAATTGCTGTGGGAGTAGGCCTGGAGCAGGCATGGCCACAGCCTACTGGTGTGGATGTGCGTTCATAACTCGCTGGTCATGTGACCCTCAGGGAGTGTTCCAATTGGAGGATGGCTGAGAAGGAGCTACAGCAGCTGCAAACAGAGGCACCATCTTAGGGAGAATCAGAGAGAGTGGACCCTAGGGAGTAGAAGGCCAGCAGCAGCAGGGAAATAACGCTAGTGAGAGGGAAGAAGAGAGACTATTTTTCCTGGGGCACATCCACAATCAGGTAAGTAAACTGGGCTGCCCATATTTAAGTAAACGGACATTGGAGCCATCTGTAAGTGTGAGAACTGGGAGGGGAAGAGACTGAATTCAGGAATCCACCATGGATTGGCAGTGAGTTGTGGCAGGGGGGAATGCAGACAGACCCGAAGTGACCCCCAAGGAGGAACCCCTGGCTTTGGTTCCCGCCGCACTGCTCTCCTGACTCTGGAAAGCTGGGGGGAAAGTCAAAGAAAATGAAAGTTGTGTGAGGTGTGGGTTCATGGAGGAAGCAGTTGCCAGATTGCCTATATGGCCATATTGTATAGGCATGCCACCTGTTCTGAATTTGGGGATGTATGCTCCCAGTTCCACTGGCAGCTTGTTTATACCATGGTCACCAGCTAGTGGGGATTCCGCGGGGTTTGAGAGATTATCCCTGGGAGAAAGAACCCGTGCCCAGGTGGATGAGACCTGAAGTGAATCCCTGGATTTAATAGTGGAGACTGTAGAAGAGGAGGGTGCAGGTGCAGCAGTCATAGAAAAAGGTGACATGGAGCACAGTCATCTGCTCCGCTCCCCGCTGCTGGCTACTGGCTATCCCAGTGGCAGAGGGAGGGGAAGGGGCCTTAGACAACTGGTCTGGGATCCTCCAGGGCCCAGGGGACCCTTGCCACGGCCTCTGTCTGGCGGTAGCCCACAGACCCTTTCAAGTAAGTCGGAGCCTGTCTCAGGAGCCAAGTTTAGAAGTAAACCTATGGAGAGTTGCACCGAGCCTGGGTCTGCACCAGTATCAGTCAGAGGGAGTGTTTATGGTTAAAAAGATTTAGGGGAGCTGGATGAAGAAAAATATGTTGGCAGCAAGTTCCAGTTCCAGGACCACATGGTGGTGAGGACCATACCTAGGTCCTACCATCGGCTTGTTATCACTTTTCTAGATAACACTCCACAGCTCCTGGTCCGGGATAAGATCCTCCGGACCCAGATGAACGAGTTGAACCTAAGAGACCCACTGAACCTGAAATATCAACAGGGAATATGGCTACCAATGGGACAAGCCAGGAGGACCAGTGTGAGCGACATGCCCAAATGGAGTCAGGCCGAAAGGTGGGTCCGCAGGAGGCTACGGGTAGACTATCCTAATTTGAACTATCCTTATGTGCCAGAACAGATTTGGGACATCATTGAGGAGATGCGGGAGGACTGGATCTTTAAGGAGCAGGTGGAACGTTTAAAGAATCATCGAGGTGGAGGAGGTTCCCCGTCTCAGCAGTTGTTCCAGCAGGCATGGACGATGTGTCGCACAGGGACCTGGTCTGGTCTGACATTGTTCAAGCATTTTGCTATGGTCCAGGACGTAACTGGTACTCAGACCAAACGCTATCTTCTGAACTGGGATTCCTTTTGAGATGTGACCACTAAGCCAGACCCAGCATATTACTTACCTTCAAGTGGGGGACCCACAGCCTAGGCCTTCTGGTTTGGAACTTATGGACTGTGCCAGGACAATTGCTCTGCTGAGATGATTTGGTGACTGTATACAGTTTTTTCTTAAAATTCAAGCTCTTAAATTTGAAAAGAAATGTTTATAATGTTGACGTTATGTTCACGATAAAACAAGTTTGGGATACTGGTGCGAGGATGTATGTGTGAATGTGTGAGTGAGTGAGTGGTCTGGGGACTGTACACCAAGAAACTTGTTTTAAAATTTGGTGGGAGACCTTTGAGGATAGCTAAACAGTTTCTACCTCATTTGTTTGCCAGTGCTCAGTGTTTGAGATGTCTAATCATTTTAAGAAATGATTGCAATTGCTGTTTAAAGAAATAATGACGGTTGTATCTATCCATGTAGATTATCTCCTGGCACAGGTGGTTTTAGGTTTTTAGGTATATTGGGCTAGGAAGATAGGTTGGGTGGTGCCTGTGGCCAGGCATGGTTCGTCTATTGCCGGAAGGCTGGGAAGTGCACCTACCTAGTCTGATGGGAGGAGACCATCATTGGGCCCTTGCCATCATTCTCTCGAGGGAATGATTTCCTGGGTGGGGGAAGAGCGTAAGCCCCTTCTCTAAAGAAGGGCTTATGTTCCCATTTATATCCTCAAGAGCTGGGGAATGGGTCTGGTGCTCTGGGGCTGTGAACTGCTGACTTCAAGGTGGCAGCAGAGAGTAGGTTTAGGGGAGTATATAAGGAGCAGACAGGAAGTATCAGGCCTTTTCCAGCCTGGGCAGTAGGCCTGGGGCTGAAGGGGGAAGGCTGGAAGCATAGAGTTAGGAGCAGATGAGGTGGGCAAGTAAAGTAGTTTGGTGGTCCAGGAGGGCCAGTGGGGAACCCCCTGAAAAAAGTAGAGTCAAGTTGGCCTTATCATGCATCATGATTGACGAGGTGTGGGAGAATGGAGCTCTGTGGGGGGAAGTATGTAGCCAGGTTCTGCATCATTGGGGGCAGGGACAGTAGGTGACTTTGTAGGCCAGGAAAGTGTAGGAACCTTCACAGTCCCCTAGAAGGTGTACCCAGGTCACCAGGGTTGGGAGGGCAGTGGCAGGGCCCTCCCAGAAGGGAGGCCGGTGGCAATGGCTCCCCTTGTACCTGGTGTGGCAGAGCGGCCTGGAGTTATAGATGGAGCCGGGGGGGCCTTTCACCCAATTTATGGGGCCTGCTTTGGAGGGTTAGGCCCTGGGGCACCAGTACATTGAAGGCTGGGTGGGTCACAGGCCGTTTGGCAGACCTTGTAGGGCAGCCCTCATGCTGGACCTTAGCAAAAGCCCAGGCAGCGAAAAAGGGGATGTGAGCCTGGCAGGGACCCCCGAGGAAGATGACTAGTGGAGTCCAGAGAAATTAGGGCCACCCGTGAGAAGGCAAGTGCTGGAGCAGGGCCGGGTTTTGGGGCTGCAGCGCCAGTGGGGCTGATGAGAGTAGAGGCAGATCTGAGTGGAGGTGGCTGGTGTTGCATTAGCACTGGGTACAGTGCCAACCATTGGAAGTGGATCGGGGCCTGGGTCGTCAGTAAAATTCCTGGAAGCCCTGTGGCTTGGGCCAGTGCCCAGGGGTCCAGGTGGGGGAGGCAGCTCGCTTTCCTGCACCAGAATTTGGGGGGATGACCAGTGCCAGTGAGAAAGTGAGTGACCCGCATGAGGAAGGAAACCAAAGTTTTGTCTTACCAGATCCAAAGAAGCCAGGAGATTGCATCGATCTGAGTTCAAGAAGGGCTTGGGTAAAGCATCCAAGAGGGGGAGAGAGAGGAAAAAATCCTTGCTTGTGACTGCCTTATATCCATAATTTCTGCTGCCTCAGAATGTCCAGCCAGTGTTTCCAAAAAGTTAATTAGCCCCATGGAGCTGCTTTGTCTATTTAAAATGAAGTATGTGACCCCTGTATTGCTGGAAATCATTTGCAGTACAGGCACAGAATAAAAGCCAGTGTTGGGAGGAAATAGTGGTCAGGTGCCTTATTTAAACTGAGAGGGGGAAGCAAATGAAACGAAATCCTTCTTTTCCCCTGTATGTTCAGTTGATTAATTTTTAATGAGTTGCAATCCAGTTGCAGTATTCATCCTGCCTGGGTCGGGACCATGGGGGTGCCGGAGACAGCAAGGGTACAGCGTGGAGTTCCTGGTTCGGTGTGCAGCCTTTGGGGAGGAGAAACTCAATTACTGAGGGAAAAGTTAAAGCGTACAAGTATTGAAGACACCTGAGAGGTAGGTGTAACCCCCCTGCAAATGGGAGTTCCCGAAAGTCTTCCAGGAGCTTGCTTGAATGCTCCAAGCCTGAATGGTGTTTGGCATTTAAGCCATTTATCTGTGAGTGCTTTTAGAGCCTCTGGTACTGTCTCTTTAAGAGCTGTCTGCTTGCAGACATAATTAGTTTGTATGGGGGGACTGTGTGTTTTCCTGCTTGAGTCCCACTCGAGCTGCTGCCAATTCGCTCCATTTTTGCCATCACTAGGAGTGCAAGGGGAGCCTATCTGAAAGGTGTAACTGTTTGCCAGAAATCATTTAGAGTAATAATGAAAATACAGTTTGTCTAACTTGCTTTCCTTTGTAGTCTGAATTGTTTTGCCTAGCTCTCCATTCTAGTTTTGAACTACTGAACTGGACCAATCAGCGTGGGGGACCTTTTGAAGTGGAGCCTGCTGCTGGCAAATCAGAACTTGGACTCTCAAGTTGAGTCAGCCACAACGGGACTGTATAGCAGATGCTTCTGGGAATTGTAGTTCGGACTTTGGCGCCTTTTTGCACCAACAAGGGAGTCTATTGTGAGTGACAGCCAAACCAGCCAACTGAACTGGGAGGGACTCAAAGAAAATGCCCGGTTTTGTCTTCTGGAGAGTCAGTTTTAGCTTTGGCAGTGAAGAGTCAAGGAGCCCTGTGCTTCTTCGGTGTGAAGTTCAGCTCGGGAAACGCATGTAAGGCTCCTGCTCGTTCTGAAGCTCAGTAAGCGCTTGTTCGACTGAATCTGACCTGTGAAGAGAATAAAGGAGATCTGAAGAGCAGAAACCAGGGCTCACCCTGTAGAAGACTGGAGAAATTGCTGAATCGCTCCGTCTGTCAGGGAACTGAACCTGCTATGTGTTCTCCCAGGTATTGTGCAGTAATTGCGATCGGGATAGAGAAGCAGCCTGCCTGGTATAGTACTTTCCTTTTACATATAAATGTGTGTAGTGCTTGTGGGGAATCGTGTTTCAAATCACCTGTACAGTGAATTGAGTGCATGAAGCTGGAAGTAAACCCCAGCTTAATGCAGACTACATCCATTTGCTCCAAATTGCAGTGGGGTCCAGTCACAAGGACCTTGCCCACATGGTCTGCTCCTCCTGGCAATCCAGGACAATCTGCCTTCCATCCAGTTCCCAGCATTGAGTTTGTGAGTACAAAGCAGGGTAGCTCCCTGCCATCTGTTTATCGAATTGCAAGTGTGTTATCTAATTGATTTGTTTTGTTTCTTCACGAACTGAGCCATCTGGCTCCGGATTATAATTGGGTATTGTGCAAGTGCTTTTTCATCACAGGGCCCCACCCAGCTGCAACAAATAGGCTAGCCTTCTATTGCCTGGGTACCCAGAGACAGTGACTTATAGGTTAGGCCTGTGCACAGTGCCCTAGTGTATGTATGTGTGTATATATATATATATATATATATATATATATATATATATATATACATATATATATATATATATAGAGTGGTAAGCTAATTAACCTGATTTCCCCCAGTCCTTGTTATTTCCCCCTAAATAAATCAGATCTGTTTGTTTCAGCAAAATTACACTGCCTGGGGTATTCGTTTATGTTAAAGTATTGTACTGTGGTTTTTGCACTGTATAATCTTGTTTTACAGGGGTTCCCCAGAGTCCAGCTGACCGAACCAGTCCTGGGGGTAAGTGTATACTGTGAAGGTAATTCTGATATATTGTGTGGGCCACTAGTGGGAAGAAAGGGGGGTCGCAGTGTCCCAGGGGGCTGTGACAAAGTTAGTTTAACTATTGCAAACCCTGACCTCTGGGTAGAGGCACTCGCCATTAGACCTGGGCCCCTCAACCTGTTAGTAGTTAAACAGGCAGGGGTAGTAGCCCTTGGGATAGCACCACCTAGGGGTTACATAGGAATATTATTTCCCTACCTTACTTTGGAAGTGCATTTGTCTCGATGTTGGCGCTTGAGGGTGCCCCTTCTCTATTGCCCCGGAACATCTGCGAAAGAAAGTTTATGCCCCTAGATGGGGGCAGGGAGGGGTGGTTACAAGTGTATATTAAAATAATAATAAATAGCAAACACAACACATCAGTTACAATGTCATAATATTTTATTTCAGTTTCAGATCACAGCCTTTGAGTCAAGAGGCTCCTTTACAAAGGTTCCAAGTCAAAAGACACAATACAGATACAAAAGGTAAGGGATTGGTAATTATAACAGGTGAAAAACAGGCATAACAAAAGATAAGGATTGTTACAGTAAACGTGTTCACTAGTATAATAGTGATTAGGCAAATCTCAACAAGTGTGAGAACTAGGCAAAAGCTTCAGCACCCAATAGAGCAAGGGTGACTTAAGTAGTGGTTCAAGTGTAGAGAAGTTAAGGATGCCAGAAGGTTGCTAAGTGCAGGTTAAGTGGAGAGAGGTTATAGCTGTCCCAGTGGGCATTGTCCAAGAGGTGAGGCTAGGTGAGGTAGAATAGGATGTGGCAGGAGGGAGGAGGGTGAGCCAAACAGGGTAAGGGGTGGCAGGCAGAGAGGCAGCCCAGATAGGCAAAGCACAGTAGGGAGGGGGGAGGCTGTGAGAATTCGGGATGGCGGGAGTCAGAATTGGGGGGGGGGCATCTAGGAAGGGCAGTCACAGTAGTTAGCTTCAGCTAAAAGAAGTCGGAGACCTCTTTTCAAGGGATCAATCTTTTCACATTCCATAAGTGGAGCCGGAAGTTCATTTACCCACTGGGGCCCACGGTAGGCAAGTGACCACTGAGCAAAGGAGGTACATTTAAAAGAGCTCTTGAGGGCACCAACTGTAGTTCTCTTTGTCCTCTGAGAAGTAGTTAAGCACTGGAAAATGTCTGCAGTTGTGTCAGGGGTTAACCCGAGCAGGGCCTTTTTCCCAATTAGACAGGCCTGATATGTGACCTGAAGATGTAATGGGAGCCAGCCTGTTTTGGTATAGAGCTCACAGGAATGAGTCAATTAATGTGCCCTAATAACTAGTCTGCAGGTCTTGTTTAATATTACTTTTATTCTTTTCAGTGCTGGTTCAGTGCCAGTGCTATAAATGACAAGTCCGTTGTTGATGGTTGATAGTATTGAGCTCTGAGTGACAAGGTTGAGGGCCTCATGTGTCATCGCTTGCCTGTGTCAGTAGAGAATGCCAAACTTTGTATTGGCTGTTTTAACCATATAGTCAATGTGTGACGCGTAGGACAGGGTGGCATCAAAGTGTATGTCAAGGTATTTAAAGGAGGTTACCTGTTCTAGGGTGTCACCTTTCTGACTAATGATTGATAGAGGGCTGGAATGTTTCTTATTGTGGGGCAGCGAGAGGTACATAACTTTCATTTTTTTGTAGTTAAGAAGGAGCCTGTGAAGAGCAAATCAGTTCTCCAGTTGTTTGAAGCTATTCTGGAGGACAGAGGTTATGTCAGTGGCATGACTGCCTGGGACAAAGATCATGGCATCGTCTGCATACACTAGCATGTTGGCTGGGCAGGCAGATGGAAGGGAGTTTATAAATTATAGGCTGAATAGCAGTGGGCCAAGAATAGACACTTGGGGAACCTCCAAGGATACATCACTGGGTTCAGACACCACCTCACTTATCATCTGTCAATAACAATTTCAAATACATTATTTATTTGAATTTTGAAGACTGGGTTGGTCCACTGAGACATGATAGCTCCTTTCTCAGGATCGGCCCAGAATTAGTTACATGCAATATATTAAGTGAGGAAGAAAAATACACATTTACAGAGTAGAAAATAAATATAAGAGAAGTAATTATACATACTGTACGTCCCCCCCAAAGTCAGGGGCTTACCTTAAATAACTTCCTGGGCTCCAGTAATGCCCACTGCCAGGCAGACATCCTGCAGAGATGGTAAGTCCATAATGGCTGGTGTCCTCCTACTGATCTGCGTGAGAGTGCCATGATCTGTCTCCGCGCCTGTCTCTTTGAGTGCCACAGCCAGTGTAAATGCTGTAGATAGCCTGGGCTAGGTCTAAGTGTTTCAAAGCTTGTGACCAGCCAGACATCACCCCAATTTACTCCACTCTGCTGTCGCTAACACAGCAAAGGGAGCTCTACATAGTACTGTAGTTATTTACTTTTAATTCATAGTTGTCTTTAAGATACAGATTGTGGCTTAACCTGCCTTTATTGCAGCTTGCATTTTCCAATGGAAGCCACCATGTTTTGGACCGGGAAGTCTTGTTTGGACCAATTAGGACACAGGGGACCTCGAGGGGTCCTTAGCTCAGGTGTCTCATTGGAAAAAGCTGTCGTTTTTGTAGTTTTTCAGGTTGGCACCTAAACTGACAAATGGGAGCACCAGAACTGTGATTGACAGCTCCCCTAGCCAACCAGAATCCAGAGAAACAGGACTAGTCCAAGAACTGATAGGAAAAAGAGTTCAGTTGCTGGTAGAGTGGAGAGAGAGAAAGCAGTCTGAGTCATTACGAAGCAGTTCCGGACAAGAACTGAAGAGAACTGGCAGGAGAAAGGCCTGACTTGCCTCCCTATTACTATTTCAGCTTTAGACTGCCTAACAGCAGGAAAGAGTTTCCAGTTTCAAATGGTGTGGCAGTTCATCCCAAGACCCCATGGATCAAGAAGCTTGTAAGCTCTGTGGGGATTTGGCCTGTGAAAGGCCTAGTTTTCTATGGTGTGCATCGGATGGTCCCAAAAGGGGTCTGGTCACCAGGAACAGCCTTTCTACGAATCAAGAGGTTTGCTCAGCAAAGTGGCTAACATTGTGAACCAGTCAGAAGCTAAAAGAGGAGTTGGAGAGTTTGACGTTTCTTCAAATAAATGTGCTGAATGCTTATTGTGGGTCAAGGCCTACCATCCAGGGACTCCAGACTGCCGAAGAGGAGCCCCCTTTTACCAGTGACTGAACCGTCTGCCAGCTGGAGGGGTCTCCAGCAGACAAACTGGACTTTGCCAGAGACACTCTTGAATTTGGACCCATGTCCATCTTGGCACATGCCGCCTGTTTATATGCCAGCTACAGACTTATCGTCGAGAGACCAGCTTCGGGGATCCAGCCCATGCGTAGTAAGTCATCGCAGGTTGCGGCCACCTACAGGGAAAGGCCGAGAAGTGGAGGTGAGTCATGCCGGCCCCGTTTCCCCATGTGCAGCAGCTTCCAGCATCGGGTCTTCATTTCGCCAGGCCATCCTAAATCGAGTGGTGCAGTGAGTAAATCTAGGGTAGCTCCCTGCAACAGGCATCTTGCTTTTCTTTTGGTACCATCTAATTGTTCTCAGCTTAATTTCAATGGTTTCCAATAGACTAGGCCAACCGTCCATGGATACAACTAATTTATTTTGCGTTGTACAGTTAATGTGATTGATTTTTTCCATCCAGGGCCCCAACAACAGCTGCACCCCTGGGCACCGATTCTGGCCAGCCAGCCAGCAAAGATCCTGGGTACCCAGTAGCAAAAAGACTAAATTAACTGTGTTTAGTAACCTGGTTTTCCAGAATAGTAATAATTTGCCCAGATTTGCTCCCCTCTCCTTGTTCATGTCCCTTTAATAAACCTGATTCACTGTGTTATTTTGAACCCAACTTGTGAGCATATTATTACCTGACTTAAAGTGATAAGCTTTTCGCTGAATGTGTTGAAAGTGCATGCTGTTTTTCAAAACTGTCTTTACAGGGGGTTGTAGGGTGGACACCAGGACCAGAGACCCTGCTGGTGAGACAATCATGAGAATATTATTAATGCTTATTGTAAGCTGTCTTTTGAATACTGCTAATGGTTAATGTCAGTTCATAGGTACTTGATCACTAGGTGGGATTGTGGGTAGTTTTAGCTTCCCAGAGGTCTGTACCAGTTTAGATAGATGTCCACGCAAACCGTACTCTGGGTGGAGGCACCAAACTAGTGTATTTACCGAGGGTAGGGACACCCCAGTACTTGGCAGTTTTGAACCCAGGGCCCCTCAACCTGTTGTTCGGAAGGCAGGCAGGGGGCAATAGCCCTTGGAATAGTGCCACCTATGGGTTACACATGCAAGGTACAACAGATTAGTTACAATTAGGAGCATAATGAAATGTATGTTCAGAGATAAGCAGGTTCTCACTTGGCAATCCCCCCACCCCCCCAAACATATAAGAAACTTTACCTGGTCTCAGGTGGCCTCCCATAAAACTTTTAATTTATTTGGGCCAGGTTAGAGCACATGAACAGATTGTAAATTAATCCATGCAGCCAATCTCCAAAATGCTGCAACTTCCCTGTTCCAAGACACGCCCCCACGCTTGCACGTTTTGTAATGTCAGTAAATGGACAGCATGGCGGCACACTCATAGACTAGAACAGGGATGTTTTTTTAACTTCTTTTTTTTATACTTTAATGTTGCAATTATGACAGATGAAGGCCACCGCTCAACTAACAAGGCCATTTGGAGAGGAGCAATCTATACGAGACATGTGAAATACAAAGCTGACTTATGTCTAAATAGTATGTTTTCTAAAGTTTCCCCAAAAGCATCAGCTGCTCTTTAACTGTTTGGTTGATGGTGGTGTGCCAGGGAACAGTCTTAATGTAGTAGGCAATCTATGCCAATGTATGGGTCACGAATGGCAAATTATTGGCTCCCATTAATAGACAGCACATGGGTTACATCAACAGTAAGGCTATTTGAAGAATACTATTCATTTAAAGAATGGGTTGCCACATGCCTCACAGACACCATCTCTTAAATAAACAGGGGGTTTCCTTTCAATACATTTTTTTTACTAATTTCAGTAGATGAAACTCACTGGAAATTACAACGCGGTGAACTTAGGAAGTGCTTTCCATATGAGATGCCGGGAAATAAAATGCTTAAGTTACACTACAGTCCATTGTTCAGTCAGCTTACAGCTGATAATTCATTTAGTGTAGGCCAAAGGCCACTAGGAAAGTTTAAAGATAGGAAATCACATTAACTGATAAGAAATCACAGTGTTTAAGCTGGAAAGGTGACTCCTTAGTACAGGGGCCAGGAGTCTGAACCCAAGACCTGTCAATCAAGCTGGAATAACAGTTTCTGTTATTACAACAGGTTTCTGGATCTTGGACCACCAGACAAGGGGATTAGTGTTCCTCATATAGTGGTTTCGCTCCTGGATTGGCCGTGGAGGAGAGAAAGAAGAAGGGAACAGGGCTGGACTGGGGTATAGGGAGCCCAGCTTGAAAGTTGATCTAGGCAACCACCTGGAAAATATATAAGGGAGGGTCCAGGATGACACACTCGTGTCAGTATTCCACATAAATTTGACACCACTCTGTTTGCATCTTTTATTGTCTTGCAATGCCTAAAACACTCATATCATTAGAAAATGGATGACAACTGCAAAGATTTTCAGAACTGAGAAGGTGGCCAGGTGCCCAATGGGTGGGGACCTGGAAATTTCAAGTATCCTGCTCAGCAAGTTCAGCTCTGCAGCCTGAATGGGAATGGTACAAGCCTCCCACATATCACAGAATCTGCATTGAGGTCTATATTTATCACTAGTGGGTATAGGACTGTGATGCTGTAATGGGAAATGAAGTTAAATTAGAAAGGCAAGCTTCAGGCTTTCAGGAGTTACATCTTCTGGATATGCTGGGTGCCGTACAGCACAATGATTTTGCTGCAGAAATGTACTCCTTTCCCACACATCCAGATCACTCTGTTCATAGTAATTAAGTTTTATAAAATGGCAAGAAAAAAAATCTAGAAATCTAATGGTTGAGCGATGTCACCCGACTTTGCATGATATCTCTATAAATGTACAGTCAGACACCAAATCTCATTTTCCTCTCTCAAAAACCTACTTAGAGTCATTTTATAATTGTAATAAGTTCCTCCAGAGTGTGCATCATAGGATTTTAATTCACTTCCCAGGGCATAAGTACACTTGGCCTTCAGCCTTAGCCCCTTACTACACCCATGGGGCTTGCATTAAGATCTTGTAATGCACTCCCTGTTGTAGCTTATTACTTACTTATGCCATTTTGTAATTTCTCAGTGAGTTGCTATATCCGTTGGGTCCAATTTCAGTTTCCCTCTTTCAATTTTTGTTCTCTCCTTCCATTCAGTAGCCTACTTTGACCAAGCGGTGTTTACACCACACTGCCAATTCCAGGCCACTCCAGGATCCACTCACCATGGACCTCCAATGTCATCATCAGTCAGCGGCTGCTTCTTGACTTCAGATCTCTGCTTTAGTGCCCAAATTAAGCACCTAACACGCTGCTGTTCGTGTAACACAGAGTTGTCATTTCTGGTCACTGAATAACTACCAGATTGCAGTGCCAATCAATGACTTATTAACTTGCTTGCTTACCTCTTGAGGCAGAAGATTAGTTGGCTGTGGGTTCTAGTCACACAGCAGGAATTTGGGTTACTATGATTACCCAATACTGACACTGCTGAGATGCCATCATTCAACTGAGACATTATACTGAGTTCCCTTTTTGTGTGACTGTCCAAGTGGAAGTTAAGGACTGGGGAGTTTTCCCAATGTCCTGGGCAATATCCCCAGTCTATAAACAGGTCCACATTACCCAGCCCTAGGTAACATCTGGGAATAAGCTATTACAGATTGGCGTGCCTTAATTATTCCTAAGATGTTGTGATAAGGGACCTTATATCGAGGTGAGATTCTCTCCACTAATCAGATTCCTTATTTACAGAGCATTACCAGAAGAAGAAAAAGACGACTCAGCATTTATATAGCACTTCTCATTTACAATGTATCCCAAAGGGCTTTATAAGCAGTGACAGACTGGTAGCGAAGTGACTATAAAAGGTAGTGACAGCAATTTCATACATCAACATCCACACACGGCCTTATACAATTGCATGAACCATTTTTTTGTGAAGGGGAATGTTGGCCAAAACACCGGGGAAAAACCCCTACATTGAAACAATTAACTGAGTCATGGCTCCCAAAGTATATGTGGGATGTGGTGTAGCTCACATGCCATGGGGGTATGTGACAATCACAAACACAAACCAATAGCAGAACGCTATTGTCCCAGAGATACATGCAATTTAATTTTTTAAACACAGGACCATTTATTTTTTATGTGCTCGTATATTATTATTTTTTGGAGTATGTTAGCAAATATTTTGAAATGTACAGAATTTCAGACAATTTCTCATGATATGCTCATTTTGGATGTGTGCAAGGCAATGGGCTAAATACCATCCCGGCACTTTGCAAGTGCTTAGTGGGGATCTGAAGTACTATGTTTGGCAAATTTGTTCTCTGCTGGTTTTACAACAAAAATACCTCGGACAGCAAGAGTTGATAACTCTTGTTAGAAACCAGATGTCATAAATTTACTCCCAGGAAGAATCTTATGTGATTTGAATGGTTCTCCCAATGAAATGACAGAGATTCTTCTTAATAATAAAACTGTACAAATTTTAGAGAAAGTAACTGCACTTGAATACTGAGAAGGAAGGACTTGGGCAATTTGATGTAGAATAGAATTGCAAAGTTGATGCACTTTATTGTGGGATTCTATTGTTTTATTATGAGACCTGTTTTAAAATGTTTGTTTGCTTGTGCAAGAAACATTATGTGGCAGCTTAGAAGGGAAGTGGGTTGTGGAGGTGCTGCACTATTGCGGTTGATGCCGCCACTGCATTTTTGGGCTTGGCCATGTGCACCCAATGCGATGACATGCTCCTGCTGACACTAGCTCTGCAAGCGTGCCACCAACTTGAAATGAATTGGCCGCTGCAATGAGGGAGCGACCCGTCATTGCAGGGCAGTGCCTTGTGTGGTGTAACATTTCAATTAACATGGCAGCTGTCGCTGTCCCCCTCTCACAGTCCCCATGAAAGCCGACACTGGGGTGCCCAAACCCCCTGATGGCATGCCCCTCCCCAGTTCATTTGCCAATGGGGAGCCCAATCCTCATTGGCATAATGTCCCCCCCCGTTAGTAGTGTGCCAAGGGGGGTGCCCAATCCCCCTCAGCTCATGCCCCCCCAAACACAGACACATTTTATGTGCTGAAGGGGCGTCCAGTCCCTGTCGGCTCCAGACCCCCCCCAACAAACACCCAGGTGGCACACTGGGAACCCACCCCAGCGTGCCAATTGTCCCTGTAAAAGAAAAAAGTCCCAATGTTTTTATTTTTCCCCGTGAAAACAGAAAATCATCCCTCATTGTCTCCAGTGCCCCCTCCCACAACCCACATCCACCCTCTGTGCACACCACCTCCCCACACACCCCTCACCATATACTTACCTCCGGAGCCCAGTGCGATGATCTTTGGTGGAGTGGGAACATGTCTGCACTCTTCAAAGCCAACCTCGAACTGAAGACATGTCGGTAAGCTGTATAATGGCATACATGTTTTTTTTTCAACTTAGGTGGATATCTTGGCCATTTTTGTGAATTTTGGCCAAATTTTCAACATGGGATTCTTGGGACCCCACCTCATGAATTCAGTCACTGTCATGTGGTTATTTGGTCTCGAAAGGTGATTTTGCAGTCACTGCATAGAATCACCTTTCGGGACTGATTAAGGAAACAACAGTGTCACTCTTCATGAGGTGGGCTCCCAAAAAGCCTATGTTGCAAGTTTGGTAAAAAAATTCCATATAATGACTGTGTTTCAAGTGTGCATTGCACAGTTTCCATGCACACTCGTGACTTCGAGAATTTGTAATATTTTTACTCCAGACTTTCAACATTGGCATTTTCTTCACACCTCCTTATGAACAATACAGCTGTCATTTTTCAAATCCTGGCCGAAATGTGTTTTCACAAATCCGGCACACAATGGCATGGTCGCTGTGGGATATCAATGTTCGGGACAGATAAGAAAATCACAGTGACATTGTTCATGAGCAGAGGTCCCAAAATGCCTATGTTGAAAATTTGGTGACAAAATTCCACAAAATGAATATGTTACGAGCGTGCGTTGCGCAGTTTCCATGCACACTTGAAACTTTGAGAATTTGTAATATTTTCAAAAATATTATTTTCAACACTGGCATCTCCGCACACCTCCCTATAAGTGGTGCAGCTGTAGTTTTTCACATCCAGCCCGAACTGTGTTTTCGCACATCTGGCGCACAATGGTGCGATCACTGTGGGAAATCAACACTCGGGACAGATTAAGAAAATTATAGTGACACTGTTCATGAGCAGAGGTCACAATATGCCTATGTTGAAACTTTGGTGAAAGAATTCCACAAAATGACTGTGTTATGAGTGTGTATTGCACAGTTTCCACGGACGCTCGTAAGTTTGAGAAGTTTTAATATTTTCTCTCCAGATTTTCAACATTGCCACCTCTTCACACCTCCCTATAAGTGGTGCAGCTGTCATTTTTCACATCCTGCCTGAACTGTGTTTTCGCACATCTGGCACAGAATGTCACGGTCGCTGTGGGAAATCAACATTCGGGACAGATTAAAGTGATGTTCTGACTTAGCACTATAAGGTATTGGGCTTCATAACCCAATACTTTATAGCTGTGTGAGCAGACAGGAGCAAAAATTAAAATTTTAAAGTTATTGCCTTCTGTTCTGGAAGGGATCACAACTGGTGCCAAAGCCTTGGCCGGCCTATCCCTTCCAGTGTCCTGGTGCCGGTGCTCCACCCAACTCTGCCCCCGTGCTCTCAGAAATTGTGACATGTGGCTAGGGAGAGGGCAGGGGCGAACTCCATGCAAGTCTGTGGAGGCTATTTTTAAAGCAGGTTTTTAGCCATTTTATACAGTCTTAGGGGAAAATTAAAGCAGTCGCTTAACTAGTAGGGTCCCTGCTTTAAAAATAGCCATAGATACATAGATACATAGATACATAGACAGTGTCGGCAGATAAGGGCCTATGGCCCACCTAGTCTGCCCATTTGAGCTTGTAAGTTCAGTTTGTTTTCCTAGAAGTCTATTTCCCCTTACCCCTGACCTCTAGAATTCCTTTATGTCTATCCCATGCATTCTTAAATCCCGTGATTGTTTCAGCCCCCACCACTTCCTCTGTCAGGGTGTTCCACTTGTCCACCACCCGTTCTGTGAAGAAATTCTTTCTCATGTTTCCTCTGAATCGTCCTCCCTCCAACTTCATCCCATGCCCTCTAGTCCTGAAACATCTTTTTCGCTTAAAAATAGTGTTTTCCTGCACCCTGTTCCTCCCTGTAAGATACTTGTATGTCTATCATATCCCCTCTCTCCTCCTCTCCTCCAGGGAGTACATGTTCAGTTCCTTCAACCTGTCTTCATAGGACTTGTGATGCAACCCATGCACCATCTTTGTTGCCCTCCTCTGAACCTTCTCTACCCTGTCTATGTCCTTACGTAGGTATGGTCTCCAGAACTGTACACTGTACTCCAGGTGGGGCCTCACTAGTGTCTTGTATAGCGAATTATGACCTCCTTTTCCTGCTGGTGATGCCCCTGCCTATACATCCCAGCATTCTATTTGCTTTTACCTGATGCCTTGTCACACTGTTTCCCTACCTTGAGGTCATCAGAGATGACAACCCCAAGATCCCTTTCCTGCTTGGTGCATGCTATATCCTCACCCCCCAACTGATATATTGTGCCAGGGTTTTTGTGCCCCATATGCATTATCTTGCACTTCTTTGCATTGAATTTCAACTGCCAAACCCTTGACCATTCTTCAAGTTTCTGCAGGTCCCTTCTCATTCTGTCTACACCCTCTGGTGTCTACTCTGTTACAGAGCTTTGTGTCATCAGCGAACAGTGAAATTCTGCCTTCTATATCCTGTGCAATGTCACTGATGAAGATGTTGAATAGGACCGGTCCCAGCACTGATCCCTGTGGTACCCCACTGGTCACTCTTCCCTCTGTGGAGTGACAGCCATTTACCACCACCCTCTGTGTCCTGCCACCCAGCCAGTTACCTACCCACCACACTACTGTCCTGCCCACACCCATATTCCCCAGTTTGTGTAACAGTCTTCTATGTGGCACAGTGTCAAAGGCCTTGCTGAAGTCCAGATAGGCCATGTCCACTGCCCTCCCCTGATCCACCTCCCTAGTCACCCAGTCAAAAAATTCAGTGAGGTTGGTCTGACATGACCTCCCCCTGGTGAAACCATGCTGCCTTGGGTCCTGTAGTCCATTGACAACCAGATGTTCCACCAATCTCTCCTTCAGTAGTGCTTCCATGATCTTTCCCACTACCGAGGTGAGGCTGACTGGTCTGTAGTTCCTTGCTTCCTCTTTGTTCCCACTTTTGTATAAGGGGACTACATCTGCTGTCCTCCAGTCTTTGGGTACCTCCCTGTTTCCAGTGATTGGCTGAACAGGATAGCCAGAGGTTCCAGCCACCACCTCTCTTAGTTCTTTAAGGACCATGGGGTGCACCCCATCTGGCCCCATTGCTTTATCAGCTCTTATTACTTCCAGTTCCTTCAGGGCCCTTTCTTCGTGTAAAGGGACTTGTGTCCATTTCTGCACCATTCTCACCCCTTGTACTCCCTTCAGACCTTACACCCCTCTTCCTTAGTAAAGACTGAGCAGAAATACCTGTTCAATATGTCAGCTTTACTGTTGTCATCCTCCACCTGCTCCCATCCTCCCCTTCAGTCTCACTATCCCTCCCTTTGTCCTTCTTTTTCCTTATGTACCTGTAAAAGGTTTTGTCCCTTTAACCACTGATTTTGCAATGTGTTCTTCTGTCTGAGCTTTGGCTTCCCTTACTGACTTCCCTGCCTCCTTTGTTTCTCCTGGTACTTCTCCCTATCCCCTTCTGCCTGTGTCTTTTTGTATTGCCTGAATGCAATCTTTTTGGCTTTCACTTTCTTTGCTACCTCTTTGGAAAACCATAATGGTCTCCTCTTTCTTTTCCTCTTGCTAACCTGCTTAATGCAAAATTCTGTTGTTCTTATAATCCCCATTTTAAATACTGCCCACTGTTCCTCAATCCCTGATTCCTGTCCCATTCCCCTTAATGCCTCTTTCAAGTATCTCCCCATTTTCCCAAAGTCTGCCCCCCTAAAATCCAAGATACGTGTTTTTGTGTGGTTTGGTTCTGCTCTTTCTGTGATTTCAAACCACAATGACTGGTGGTCACTGTTACCCAGGTGCTCCCCCACTGTTACCCCCATCACACTGTCCCTGTTTGTGAGCACAAGGTCCAGTATTGCCTTCTGCCGAGTTGGTTCCATGACCAGTTGCTTGAGGAAGGCACCTGAAGGAGTCCAGGATAAATCTGCTCCTAGTTGATGCTGCTGCTGGGATGCTCCAGTCCACGTCTGGTATATGAAGTCTCCAACCAGTACTACCTCACCCTTGTCTGCCATCCTTTGGATGGCTAGCATCAGCTCCTATCTGTTTCTTCCTCCTGGGCTGGTGGTCTATAGACCACACCTGTGCGGATGGCTGGCCCATTTTCCTTTCACGCTTAACCCACAGTATCTCTCCCCATTTGTTCCTCCTGGATCTGTGTGGCCCTTATGTCATTTTCACATACAGTGCCACTCCTCCTCCCTTCCTGCCTGCTCTGTCTCTTCTTGAATATGTTGCTAGCCAGGTATGGCCATCTCCCAGTCATGGTTATCATTACACCAGGTTTCAGTGATGGCCACAATGTCCAGGTCTGACTGTACCATGACAGCCTCCAGATCTTCCATCTTGTTGCTAAGGCTCCTGGCATTTGCACACATGGCTTTCCATGATTTGACCTCCCTAGACTGCTTCACTGTTCTACTCCAGCCCCTTCCTTGGTTGTCATTTATCCCTGGTTCTCCTTGCTGTCTGCCCTTCTGCTGAATTTTGCCCCTTTTCTGCTTATCCACCTTTTGGACACTAATCTCCATCTTTTGCACACTGCTTTGCAGAGATAGCCACTCCTCTGGTTCACTGGTTCCATTACTAGCTGTGGGGGGTGAGCAAGTAGGTATCATCCTTGCTGGCCTGCCACCCCCCTTTGCTAGTTTAAATGCTTGTCAATGTAGCATTTAAACTTATCATTGAGTGCTTGGATTCCCCTCCAGGATGGATGCAGGCCGTCAGGCTTGAACAAACCTCCATCCCTCCAGATGAGTCCCCAGTCACCAATGAATCCAAACCCTTCCTCACAGCACCAGTTCTTCAACCATGAGTTAAAGTTCCTGGTGCATGCACTCCTATGCTCTCCCTTGCCTCTCACAGGTAGTACTTCTGAGAAAGTGACAGAAGTAGCTACTTGCTTGAGACCCTCCCCAGTTTCCTAAACTCTTCCTGAACTTCCTTTGGCTCCCATTTGCCAAGTCATTAGTACCTAGGTGGATAATGACATCCAGCTCACCCTCCTGTCTTGCCTTCCCAGTGATCCCCAGTATCTTCCTTCCATCCCTCCATGCCGTGGCACCTGGTAGGCACCCTCACCTCCCTGTCCTCCCCTCCTGTGTTCCTAGCTGGATCCTCTTATTGATGGGAGTCCCCCACCAGGATTCGCCTCCTCCTCTGGGGTCCACTGCTTTCCCCACTGAGGTCACCTCCTTGCCTAACCTCCACATCCTTTCCTTCCACTTCCTGGTACCTCTATTTGGTTGTCCTCATTTGCCAGTGTGGCATATGAGTTCTTGAGAGGAATAGGGATCTGGGCTGTGCCTCTGCCTGACTGTTTCCAACCCTCCCTGAGCCCACTGTCATCCAAGTGCTCCTCGTTCTCAGCATCCTTTGAGGCAGCTGCATTGGACTGGGTGGTTCCTGAACAGGGGTGATGGTACTCCTGACCCAGTTTACTTCGCTCTGGGTCTGGCTACCTCATCCGCAGATCCCAAGACGAAGCATGCAGATAGGACTGCACCTCCAGTGTCCAGAAGGTCTGCCTGAATATGGCTGCCCCACAGCCACTGCATTGCACCACTCCCCACATTATACTGCAATTCCACTACTTATCTGCTACTGAAGCTCTCTTAGTTCTCTTTTTATTTATTTACAGTACTAAAAATCCTGTAACTGAACCTCAGATATATATTTTTTTAAGGTAAAAGAAACCATTAAATAAATAAATGAGTCAAAAAACTTGTCGTGCTGAGGGTGGTCTTCTTCCCCCTTATGCCCCTCCTACTTCACACCTCTTACTATACCCTGTGTTTAGCTCCTGTCAATCAGATTTATCAGGGCATATAATTAAGAGTTGGGGAAGGGGTGGGAGGGGCGCAATTGCAGCAATTAAAGACAGCACAGAATTACACCACCACTATTTTAAAATTTTCAACAGCCAAAAACAATTATAAGTAAAGACAACACAGAAAGAAAGTATAGTGTCACTACAAGCCTACAATCTAAGTTTAAAAAGAAAATACCAGTTACCAGTTACTCTGAAGCACTGAATTGAATATGTTTCCTTCCTTCACCTTCTGGCTTCTTCTGAGAAGATGAACTTCTGTTTGCTGCTTTAACTGTGACTAAGCCCCACCTCCAGTTATCAGGTAGCTGAGGTCAGAGGCCAGACAATTAACACCCTTCACTCAGCTACAGGACAGTCAGACAAGCCAAGATAAAATTTGCAGCAATTAAAGACAGCACAGAATTACACCACCACTATGTTTTAAATTTTCAACAGCCCAAAAACAATTATAAGTAAAGACAACACAGAAAGAAAGTATAGTGTCACTACAAGCCTACAATCTAAGTTTAAAAGAAAAATACCAATTAATAGTTACTCTGAAGCACTGAATTGAATATGTTTCCTTCCTTCACCTTCTGGCTTCTTCTGAGAAGATTAACCTCTGTTTGCTGCTTTAACTGTGACTAAGCCCCACCTCCAGTTATCACGTAGCTGAGGTCAGAGGCCAGACAATTAACACCCTTCACCCAGCTACAGGACAGTCAGACAAGCCAAGATAAAATTTGCAGCAATTAAAGACAGCACAGAATTACACCACCACTATTTTAAAATTTTCAACAGCCCAAAAACAATTATAAGTAAAGACAACACAGAAAGAAAGTATAGTGTCACTACAAGCCTACAATCTAAGTTTAAAAGAAAAATACCAGTTACCAGTTACTCTGAAGCACTGAATTGAATATGTTTCCTTCCTTCACCTTCTGGCTTCTTCTGAGAAGATGAACTTCTGTTTGCTGCTTTAACTGTGACTAAGCCCCACCTCCAGTTATCAGGTAGCTGAGGTCAGAGGCCAGACAATTAACACCCTTCACTCAGCTACAGGACAGTCAGACAAGCCAAGATAAAATTTGCAGCAATTAAAGACAGCACAGAATTACACCACCACTATTTTTTAAATTTTCAACAGCCCAAAAACAATTATAAGTAAAGACAACACAGAAAGAAAGTATAGTGTCACTACAAGCCTACAATCTAAGTTTAAAAGAAAAATACCAGTTACCAGTTACTCTGAAGCACTGAATTGAATATGTTTCCTTCCTTCACTTTCTGGCTTCTTCTGAGAAGATGAACTTCTGTTTGCTGCTTTAACTGTGACTAAGCCCCACCTCCGGTTATCAGGTAGCTGAGGTCAGAGGCCAGACAATTAACACCCTTCACTCAGCTACAGGACAGTCAGACAAGCCAAGATAAAATTTGCAGCAATTAAAGACAGCACAGAATTACACCACCACTATTTTTTAAATTTTCAACAGCCCAAAAACAATTATAAGTAAAGACAACACAGAAAGAAAGTATAGTGTCACTACAAGCCTACAATCTAAGTTTAAAAGAAAAATACCAGTTACCAGTTACTCTGAAGCACTGAATTGAATATGTTTCCTTCCTTCACCTTCTGGCTTCTTCTGAGAAGATGAACTTCTCTTTGCTGCTTTAACTGTGACTAAGCCCCACCTCCAGTTATCACGTAGCTGAGGTCAGAGGCCAGACAATTAACACCCTTCACTCAGCTACAGGACAGTCAGACAAGCCAAGATAAAATTTGCAGCAATTAAAGACAGCACAGAATTACACCACCACTATTTTTTAAATTTTCAACAGCCCAAAAACAATTATAAGTAAAGACAACACAGAAAGAAAGTATAGTGTCACTACAAGCCTACAATCTAAGTTTAAAAGAAAAATACCAATTACCAGTTACTCTGAAGCACTGAATTGAATATGTTTCCTTCCTTCACCTTCTGGCTTCTTCTGAGAAGATGAACTTCTGTTTGCTGCTTTAACTGTGACTAAGCCCCACCTCCAGTTATCAGGTAGCTGAGGTCAGAGGCCAGACAATTAACACCCTTCACTCAGCTACAGGACAGTCAGACAAGCCAAGATAAAATTTGCAGCAATTAAAGACAGCACAGAATTACACCACCACTATTTTTAAAATTTTCAACAGCCCAAAAACAATTATAAGTAAAGACAACACAGAAAGAAAGTATAGTGTCACTACAAGCCTACAATCTAAGTTTAAAAGAAAAATACCAGTTACCAGTTACTTTGAAGCACTGAATTGAATATGTTTCCTTCCTTCACCTTCTGGCTTCTTCTGAGAAGATGAACTTCTGTTTGCTGCTTTAACTGTGACTAAGCCCCACCTCCAGTTATCAGGTAGCTGAGGTCAGAGGCCAGACAATTAACACCCTTCACCCAGCTACAGGACAGTCAGACAAGCCAAGATAAAATTTGCAGCAATTAAAGACAGCACAGAATTACACCACCACTATTTTTTAAATTTTCAACAGCCCAAAAACAATTATAAGTAAAGACAACACAGAAAGAAAGTATAGTGTCACTACAAGCCTACAATCTAAGTTTAAAGGAAAAATACCAGTTACCAGTTACTCTGAAGCACTGAATTGAATATGTTTCCTTCCTTCACTTTCTGGCTTCTTCTGAGAAGATGAACTTCTGTTTGCTGCTTTAACTGTGACTAAGCCCCACCTCCGGTTATCAGGTAGCTGAGGTCAGAGGCCAGACAATTAACACCCTTCACTCAGCCACAGGACAGTCAGACAAGCCAAGATAAAATTTGCAGCAATTAAAGACAGCACAGAATTACACCACCACTATTTTTAAAATTTTCAACAGCCCAAAAACAATTATAAGTAAGACAACACAGAAAGAAAGTATAGTGTCACTACAAGCCTACAATCTAAGTTTAAAAGAAAAATACCAGTTACCAGTTACTCTGAAGCACTGAATTGAATATGTTTCCTTCCTTCACCTTCTGGCTTCTTCTGAGAAGATGAACTTCTGTTTGCTGCTTTAACTGTGACTAAGGCCCCACCTCAGTTATCAGGTAGCTGAGGTCAGAGGCCAGACAATTAACACCCTTCACTCAGCTACAGGACAGTCAGACAAGCCAAGATAAAATTTGCAGCAATTAAAGACAGCACAGAATTACACCACCACTATTTTTTAAATTTTCAACAGCCCAAAAACAATTATAAGTAAAAGACAACACAGAAAGAAAGTATAGTGTCACTACAAGCCTACAATCTAAGTTTAAAAAAAATACCAGTTACCAGTTACTCTGAAGCACTGAAGTGAATATGTTTCCTTCCTTCACCTTCTGGCTTCTTCTGAGAAAGATGAACTTCTGTTTGCTGCTTTAACTGTGACTAAGCCCCCACCTCCAGTTATCACGTAGCTGAGTCAGAGGCCAGACATTAACACCCTTCACCCAGCTACAGGACAGTCAGACAAGCCAAGATAAAATTTGCAGCAATTAAAGACAGCACAGAATTACACCACCACTATTTTTAAAATTTTCAACAGCCCAAAAACAATTATAAGTAAAGACAACACAGAAAGAAAGTATAGTGTCACACAAGCCTACAATCTAAGTTTAAAAGAAAATACAGTTACCAGGTACTCTGAAGCACTGAATTGAATATGTTTCCTTCCTTCACCTTCTGGCTTCTTCTGAGAAGATGAACTTCTGTTTGCTGCTTTAACTGTGACTAAGCCCCACCTCAGTTATCAGGTAGCTGAGGTCAGAGGCCAGACAATTAACACCTTCACTCAGCTACAGGACAGTCAGACAAGCCAAGATAAAATTTGCAGCAATTAAAGACAGCACAGAATTACACCACCACTATTTTATAAATTTTCAACAGCCCAAAAACAATTATAAGTAAAGACAACACAGAAAGAAAGTATAGTGTCACTACAAGCCTACAATCTAAGTTTAAAAGAAAAATACCAGTTACCAGTTACTCTGAAGCACTGAATTGAATATGTTTCCTTCCTTCACCTTCTGGCTTCTTCTGAGAAGATGAACTTCTGTTTGCTGCTTTAACTGTGACTATGCCCCACCTCCAGTTATCAGGTAGCTGAGGTCAGAAGCCAGACAATTAACACCCTTCACTCCAGCTACAGGACAGTCAGACAAAGCCAAGATAAAATTGCAGCAATTAAGACAGCACAGAATTACACCACCACTATTTTTAAATTTTCAACACCCAAAAACAATTATAAGTAAAGACAACACAGAAAGAAAGTATAGTGTCACTACAAAGCCTACAATCTAAGTTTAAAAGAAAAATACCAGTTACCAGTTACTCTGAAGCACTGAATTGAATATGTTTCCTTCCTTCACCTTCTGGCTTCTTCTGAGAAGATGAACTTCTGTTTGCTGCTTTAACTGTGACTAAGCCCCACCTCCAGTTATCAGGTAGCTGAGGTCAGAGGCCAGACAATTAACACCCTTCACTCAGCTACAGGACAGTCAGACAAGCCAAGATAAAATTTGCAGCAATTAAAGACAGCACAGAATTACACCACCACTATTTTTTAAATTTTCAACAGCCCAAAAACAATTATAAGTAAAGACAACACAGAAAGAAAGTATAGTGTCACTACAAGCCTACAATCTAAGTTTAAAAGAAAAATACCAATTACCAGTTACTCTGAAGCACTGAATTGAATATGTTTCCTTCCTTCACCTTCTCGCTTCTTCTGAGAAGATGAACTTCTGTTTGCTGCTTTAACTGTGACTAAGCCCCACCTCCAGTTATCACGTAGCTGAGGTCAGAGGCCAGACAATTAACACCCTTCACCCAGCTACAGGACAGCCAGACAAGCCAAGATAAAATTTGCAGCAATTAAAGACAGCACAGAATTACACCACCACTATTTTTTAAATTTTCAACAGCCGAAAAACAATTATAAGTAAAGACAACACAGAAAGAAAGTATAGTGTCACTACAAGCCTACAATCTAAGTTTAAAAGAAAAATACCAGTTACCAGTTACTCTGAAGCACTGAATTGAATATGTTTCCTTCCTTCACCTTCTGGCTTCTTCTGAGAAGATGAACTTCTGTTTGCTGCTTTAACAGCAGACTAAGCCCCACCTCCAGTTATCAGGTAGCTGAGGTCAGAGGCCAGACAATTAACACCCTTCACTCAGCTACAGGGACAGTCAGACAAGCCAAGATAAAATTCACAGCAATTAAAGACAGCACAGAATTACACCACCACTATTTTTAAAATTTTCTAGCAGCCCAAAAACAATTATAAGTAAAGACAACACAGAAAGAAAGTATAGTGTCACTACAAGCCTACAATCTAAGTTTAAAAGAAAAATACCAATTACCAGTTACTCTGAAGCACTGAATTGAATATGTTTCCTTCCTTCACCTTCTGGCTTCTTCTGAGAAGATGAACTTCTGTTTGCTGCTTTAACTGTGACTAAGCCCCCTCAGTTATCACGTAGCTGAGGTCAGAGCCAGACAATTAACACCCTTCACCCAGCTACAGGACAGTCAGACAAGCCAAGATAAAATTTGCAGCAATTAAAGACAGCACAGAATTACACCACCACTATTTTAAAATTTTCAACAGCCCAAAAACAATTATAAGTAAAGACAACACAGAAAGAAAGTATAGTGTCACTACAAGCCTACAATCTAAGTTTAAAGAAAAATACCAGTTACCAGTTACTCTGAAGCACTGAATTGAATATATTTCCTTCCTTCACCTTCTGGCTTCTTCTGAGAAGATGAACTTCTGTTTGCTGCTTTAACTGTGACTAAGCCCCACCTCCAGTTATCAGGTAGCTGAGGTCAGAGGCAGATCAATTAACACCCTTCACTCAGCTACAGGACAGTCAGACAAGCCAAGATAAAATTTGCAGCAATTAAAGACAGCACAGAGTTACACCACCACTATTTTAAATTTTCAACAGCCCAAAAACAATTATAAGTAAAGACAACACAGAAAGAAAGTATAGTGTCACTACAAGCCTACAATCTAAGTTTAAAGAAAAATACCAGTACCAGTTACTCTGAAGCACTGAATTGAATATATTTCCTTCCTTCACCTACTAGCTACTTCTGAAAGATGAACTTCTGTTTGCTGCTTTAACTGTGACTAAGCCCCACCTCCAGTTATCACGTAGCTGAGGTCAGAGGCCAGACAATTAACACCTTCACCCAGCTACAGGACAGTCAGACAAGCCAAGATAAAATTTGCAGCAATTAAAGACAGCACAGAATTACACCACCACTATTTTTAAAATTTTTCAACAGCCCCAAAAGCAATTATAAGTAAAGACAACACAGAAAGAAAGTATAAGTGTACTAAGCCTACAATCTAAGTTTAAAAGAAAAATACCAGTTACCAGTTACTCTGAAGCACTGAATTGAATATGTTTCCTTCTTCACCTTCTGGCTTCTTCTGAGAAGATGAACTTCTGTTTGCTGCTTTAACTGTGACTAAGCCCCACCTCCAGTTATCACGTAGCTGAGGTCAGAGGCCAGACAATTAACACCCTTCACCCAGCTACAGGACAGTCAGACAAACCAAGATAAAATTTGCAGCAATTAAAGACAGCACAGAATTACACCACCACTATTTTTAAAATTTTCAACAGCCCAAAAACAATTATAAGTAAAGACAACACAGAAAGAAAGTATAGTGTCACTACAAGCCTACAATCTAAGTTTAAAAGAAAAATACCAATTACCAGTTACTCTAAATCACTGAATTGAATATGTTTCCTTCCTTCACCTTCTGGCTTCTTCTGAGAAGATGAACTTCTGTTTGCTGCTTTAACTGTGATTCAGCCCCACCTCCAGTTATCACGAGCTGAGGTCAGAGGCCAGACAATTAACACCCTTCACCCAGCTACAGGACAGCCAGACAAGCCAAGATAAAATTTGCAGCAATTAAGACAGCACAGAATTACACCACCACTATTTTTAAAATTTTCAACAGCCGAAAAACAATTATAAGTAAAGACAACACAGAAAGAAAGTATAGTGTCACTACAAGCCTACAATCTAAGTTTAAAAGAAAAATACCAGTTACAGTTACTCTGAAGCACTGAATTGAATATGTTTCCTTCCTTCACCTTCTTGCTTCTTCTGAGAAGATGAACTTCTGTTTGCTGCTTTAACTGTGACTAAGCCCCACCTCCAGTTATCACGTAGCTGAGGTCAGAGGCCAGACAATTAACACCCTTCACTCAGCTACAGGACAGTCAGACAAGCCAAGATAAAATTTGCAGCAATTAAAGACAGCACAGAATTACACCACCACTATTTTTTTAAATTTTCTACAGCCCAAAAACAATTATAAGTAAAGACAACACAGAAAGAAAGTATAGTGTCACTACAAGCCTACAATCTAAGTTTAAAAGAAAAATACCAATTACCAGTTACTCTGAAGCACTGAATTGAATATGTTTCCTTCCTTCACCTTCTGGCTTCTTCTGAGAAGATGAACTTCTGTTTGCTGCTTTAACTGTGACTAAGCCCCACCTCCAGTTATCACGTAGCTGAGGTCAGAGGCCAGACAATTAACACCCTTCACTCAAGCTACAGGACAGTCAGACAAGCCAAGATAAAATTTGCAGCAATTAAAAGACAGCACAGAATTACACCACCACTATTTTTAAATTTTCAACAGCCCAAAAAACAATTATAAGTAAAGACAACACAGAAAGAGAGTATAGTGTCACTACAAGCCTACAATCTAAGTTTAAAGAAAATACCAATTACAGTTACTCTGAAGCACTGAATTGAATATGTTTCCTTCCTTCACCTTCTGGCTTCTTCTAGAAGATGAACTTCTGTTTGCTGCTTTAACTGTGACTAAGCCCCACCTCCAGTTATCAGGTAGCTGAGGTCAGAGGCCAGACAATTAACACCCTTCACTCCAGCTACAGGACAGTCAGACAAGCCAAGATAAAATTTGCAGCAATTAAAAGACAGCACAGAATTACACCACCACCATTTTTTTAAATTTTCAACAGCCCAAAAACAATTATAAGTAAAGACAACACAGAAAGAAAGTATAGTGTCACTGCAAGCCTACAATCTAAGTTTAAAGAAAATACCAGTTACCAGTTACTTTGAAGCACTGAATTGAATATGTTTCCTTCCTTCACCTTCTGAGCTCTTCTAGAAGATGAACTCTGTTTGCTGCTTTAACTTGACTAAGCCCCACCCAGTTATCACGTAGCTGAGGTCAGAGGCCAGACAATTAACACCCTTCACCCAGCTACAGGACAGTCAGACAAGCCAAGATAAAATTTGCAGCAATTAAAGACAGCACAGAATTACACCACCACTATTTTTAAAATTTTCAACAGCCCAAAAACAATTATAAGTAAAGACAACACAGAAAGAAAGTATAGTGTCACTACAAGCCTACAATCTAAGTTTAAAAGAAAAATACCAGTTACCAGTTACTCTGAAGCACTGAATTGAATATGTTTCCTTCCTTCACCTTCTGGCTTCTTCTGAGAAGATGAACTTCTGTTTGCTGCTTTAACTGTATTAAGCCCCACCTCAGTTATCAGGTAGCTGAGGTCAGAGGCCAGACAATTAACACCCTTCACTCAGCTACAGGACAGTCAGACAAGCCAAGATAAAATTTGCAGCAATTAAAGACAGCACAGAATTACACCACCACTATTTTAAAATTTTCAACAGCCCAAAAACAATTATAAGTAAAGACAACACAGAAAGAAAGTATAGTGTCACTACAAGCCTACAATCTAAGTTTAAAGAAAAATACCAATAACCAGTTACTCTAAAGCACTGAATTGGAAATGTTTCCTTCCTTCACCTTCTGGCTTCTTCTGAGAAGATGAACTTCTGTTTGCTGCTTTAACTGTGACTAAGCCCCACTCAGTTATCACGTAGCTGAGGTCAGAGGCCAGACAATTAACACCCTTCACCCAGCTACAGGACAGTCAGACAAGCAAGATAAAATTTGCAGCAATTAAAGACAGCACGAATTACACCACCACTATTTTTAAAATTTTCAACAGCCCAAAAACAATTATAAGTAAAGACAAACAGAAAAAAGTATAGTGTCACTACAAGCCTACAATCTAAGTTTAAAAGAAAAATACCAGTTACCAGTTACTCTGAAGCACTGAATTGAATATATTTCCTTCCTTCACCTTCTGGCTTCTTCTGAGAAGATGAACTTCTGTTTGCTGCTTTAACTGTGACTAAGCCCCATCCAGTTATCAGGTAGCTGAGGTCAGAGGCCAGACAATTAACACCCTTCACTCAGCTACAGGACAGTCAGACAAGCCAAGATAAAATTTGCAGCAATTAAAGACAGCACAGAATTACACCCACCACTATTTTTAAATTTTCAACAGCCCAAAAACAATTATAAGTAAAGACAACACAGAAAGAAAGTAAGTGTCACCAAGCCTGACAATCTAAGTTTAAAAAGAAAATACCAGTTACCAGTTACTCTGAAGCACTGAATTGAATATGTTTCCTTCCTTCACCTTCAAGCTTCTTCTGGAAGATGAACTTCTGTTTGCTGCTTTAACTGTGACTAAGCCCCACCTCAGTTATCAGGTAGCTGAGGTCAGAGGCCAGACAATTAACACCCTTCACTCAGCTACAGGACAGTCAGACAAGCCAAATAAAATTTGCAGCAATTAAAGACAGCACAAATTACACCACTATTTTTTAAATTTTCAACAGCCCAAAAACAATTATAAGTAAAGACAACACAGAAAAAAGTATAGTGTCACTACAAGCCTACAATCTAAGTTTAAAGAAAATACCAATTACCAGTTCTCTGAAGCACTGAATTGAATATGTTTCCTTCCTTCACCTTCTAGCTTCTTCTGAGAAGATGAACTTCTGTTTTGCTGCTTTAACTGTGACTAAGCCCCACCTCCAGTTATCATGTAGCTCAGGGTCAGAGGCGAGAACAATTAACACCCTTCACCCAGCTACAGGACAGTCAGACAAGCAAGATAAAATTTGCAGCAATTAAAGACAGCACAGAATTACACCACCACTATTTTTAAAATTTTCAACAGCCCAAAAACAATTATAAGTAAAGACAACACAGAAAAAGTATAGTGTCACTACAAGCCTACAATCTAAGTTTAAAAAGAAAATACCAGTTACCAGTTACTCTGAAGCACTGAATTAAATATGTTTCCTTCCTTCACCTTCTGAAGCTACTACAGAAGATGAACTTCTGTTTTGCTGCTTCCAACTGTATTACAGCCCCACCTCCAGTTATCAGGTAGCTGAGGTCAGAATGAACCAATTAACACCATGCTCAGCTACAGGACAGTCAGACAAGCCAAGATAAAATTTGCAGCAATTAAAGACAGCACAGAATTACACCACCACTATTTTAAAAATTTTCAACAGCCAAAAACAATTATAAGTAAAGACAACACAGAAAGAAACAGTATAGTGTCACTACAAGCCTACAATCTAAGTTTAAAGAAAATACCAGTTACCAGTTACTTTGAGCACTGAATTGAATATGTTTCCTTCCTTCACCTTCTGGCTTCTTCTGAGAAGATGAACTTCTGTTTGCTGCTTTAACTGTGACTAAGCCCCCACCTCCAGTTATCACGTAGCTGAGGTCAGAGGCCAGACAATTAACACCCTTCACCCAGCTACAGGACAGTCAGACAAAGCCAAGATAAAATTTTGCAGCAATTAAAGACAGCACAGAATTACACCACCACTATTTTTAAAATTTTCAACGCCAAAACAATTATAAGTAAAGACAACACAGAAAGAAATAGTGTCACTACAAAGCCTACAATCTAAGTTTAAAGAAAAATACAATTACCAGTTACTCTGAAGCACTGAATTGAATATATTTCCTTCATACCTTCTTTCTTCTGAGAAGATGAACTTCTGTTGCTGCTTTAACTGCTGACTAGCCCCACTCAGTTATCCGTAGCTGAGGTCAGAGGCCAGACAATTAACACCTTCACCCAGCTACAGGACAGTCAAGACAAGATAGAAATTTGCAGCAATTAAAGACAGCACAGAATTACCACCACTATTTTTAAAATTTTCAACAGCCCAAAAACAATTATAAGTAAAGGCAACACAGAAAAGAAGTATAGTGTCACTACAAGCCTACAATCTAAGTTTAAAGAAAATACCAGTTACCAGTTACTCTGAAGCACTGAATTGAATATGTTTCTTTCCTTCACCTTCTGGCTTCTTCTGAGAAGATGAACTTCTGTTTGCTGCTTTAACTGTGACTAAGCCCCACCTCCAATTATCAGGTAGCTGAGGTCAGAGGCCAGACAATTAACACCCTTCACCCAGCTACAGGACAGTCAGACAAGCCAAGATAAAATTTGCAGCAATTAAAGACAGCACAGAATTACACCACCACTATTTTTTAAATTTTCAACAGCCCAAAACAATTATAAGTAAAGACAACACAGAAAAAAGTATAGTGTCACTACAAGCCTACAATCTAAGTTTAAAGAAAATACCAATTACCAGTTACTCTGAAGCACTGAATTGAATATGTTCCTTCCTTCACCTTCTGGCTTCTTCTGAGAAGATGAACTTCTGTTTGCTGCTTTAACTGTGACTAAGCCCCCACCTCCAGTTATCAGGTAGCTGAGGTCAGAGGCCAGACAATTAACACCCTTCACTCCAGCTACAGGACAGTCAGACAAGCCAAGATAAAATTTGCAGCAATTAAAGACAGCACAGAATTACACCACCACTATTTTAAAATTTTCAACAGCCCAAAAACAATTATAAGTAAAGACAACACAGAAAGAAAGTATAGTGTCACTACAAGCCTACAATCTAAGTTTAAAGAAAAATACCAGTTACCAGTTACTCTGAAGCACTGAATTGAATATGTTTCCTTCCTTCACCTTCTGGCTTCTTCTGAGAAGATGAACTGTTTGCTGCTTTAACTGTGACTAAGCCCCACCTCAGTTATCAGGTAGCTGAGGGTCAGAGCTGACAATTAACACCCTTCACTCAGCTACAGGACAGTCAGACAAACCAAGATAAAATTTGCAGCAATTAAAGACAGCACAGAATTACACCACCACTATTTTTAAATTTTCAACAGCCCAAAAACAATTATAAGTAAAGACTTAACAGAAAAGAAAGTATAGTGTCACTACAAACCTACAATCTAAGTTTAAAAGAAAATACCAGTTACCAGTTACTCTGAAGCACTGAATTGAATATATTTCCTTCCTTCACCTTCTGGCTTCTTCTGAAGAAGATGAACTTCTGTTTGCTGCTTTAACTGTGACTAAGCCCCCCTCCAGTTATCAGGTAGCTGAGGTCAGAGGCCAGACAATTAACACCCTTCACCCAGCTACAGGACAGTCAGACAAGCCAAGATAAAATTTGCAGCAATTAAAGACAGCACAGAATTACACCACCACTATTTTTAAATTTTCAACAGCCCAAAAACAATTATAAGTAAAGACAACACAGAAAGAAAGTATAGTGTCACTAGAAGCCTACAATCTAAGTTTAAAAGAAAAATACCAATTACCAGTTACTCTGAAGCACTGAATTGAATATGTTTCCTTCCTTCACCTTCTGGCTTCTTCTGAGAAGATGAACCTCTGTTTGCTGCTTTAACTGTGACTAAGCCCCACCTCCAGTTATCACGTAGCTGAGGTCAGAGGCCAGACAATTAACACCCTTCACCCAGCTACAGGACAGTCAGACAAGCCAAGATAAAATTTGCAGCAATTAAAGACAGCACAGAATTACACCACCACTATTTTTTAAATTTTCAACAGCCCAAAAACAATTATAAGTAAAGACAACACAGAAAGAAAGTATAGTGTCGCTACCAGCCTACAATCTAAGTTTAAAAGAAAAATACCAGTTACCAGTTACTTTGAAGCACTGAATTGAATATGTTTCCTTCCTTCACCTTCTGGCTAACTTCTGAGAAGATGAATTCTGTTTGCTGCTTTAACTGTGACTAAGCCCCACCTCCAGTTATCACGTAGCTGAGGTCAGAAGCCAGACAATTAACACCCTTCACCCAGCTGGGACAGTCAGACAAGCCAAGATAAATTTGCAGCAATTAAAGACAGCACAGAATTACACCACACTATTTTTAAAATTTTCAACAGCCCAAAAACAATTATAGAGTAAAGACAACACAGAAAGAAGTATAGTGTCACTACAAGCCTACAATCTAAGTTTAAAAGAAAATACCAGTACCAGTTACTCTGAAGCACTGAATTGAATATGTTTCCTTCCTTCACCTTCTGGCTTCTGAGAAGATGAACTTCTGTTTGCTGCTTTAACTGTGACTAAGCCCCACCTCCAGTTATCACGTAGCTGAGGTCAGAGGCAGACAATTAACACCTTCACCCAGCTACAGACGATCGACAAGCCAAGATAAAATTGCAGCAATTAAAGACAGCACAGAATTACCACCACTATTTTTAAAATTTTCAACAGCCCAAAACAATTATAAGTAAAGACAACACAAAGAAAGTATAGTGTCACTACAAGCCTACAATCTAAGTTTAAAAGAAAAATACAGTTACCAGTTACTCTGAAGCACTGAATTGAATATGTTTCCTTCCTTCACCTTCTGGCTTCTTCTGAGAAGATGAACTTCTATTTGCTGCTAGCATGACTAAACCCCACCTCCAGTTATCAGGTAGCTGAGGTCAGAGCCAGATGAATTAACACCTTCACTCAGCTACAGGACAGTCAGACAAGCCAAGATAAAATTTGCAGCAATTAAAGACAGCACAGAATTACACCACCACTATTTTTTAAATTTTCAACAGCCCAAAAAACAATTATAAGTAAAGACAACACAGAAAGAAAGTATAGTGTCACTACAAGCCCACAATCTAAGTTTAACAGAAAAATACCAGTTACCAGTTACTCTGAAGCACTGAATTGAATATGTTCCCTTCCTTCACCTTCTGGCTTCTTCTGAGAAGATGAACTTCTGTTTGCTGCTTTAACTGTGACTAGCCCACCTCCAGTTATCAGGTAGCTGAGGTCAGAGGCCAACAGTGCTTACCCTTCACTCAGCTGGGGACAGTCAGACAAGCCAAGATAAAATTTGCAGCAATTAAAGACAGCACAGAATTACCACCACTATTTTAAAAATTTTCAACAGCCCAAAAACAATTATAAGTAAAGACAACACAGAAAGAAAGTATAGTGTCACTACAAGCCTACAATCTAAGTTTAAAAGAAAAATACCAGTTACCAGTTACTCTGAAGCACTGAATTGAATATGTTTCCTTCCTTCACCTTCTGGCTTCTTCTGAGAAGATGAACTTCTGTTTGCTGCTTTAACTGTGACTAAGCCCCACCTCCAGTTATCAGGTAGCTGAGGTCAGAGGCCAGACAATTTAACACCTTCACTCAGCTACAGGACAGTCAGACAAGCCAAGATAAAATTTGCAGCAATTAAAGACAGCACAGAATTACACCACCACTATGTTTTAAATTTTCAACAGCCCAAAAACAATTATAAGTAAAGACAACACAGAAAAAAAGTATAGTGTCACTACAAACCTACAATCTAAGTTTAAAGAAAATACAGTTACCAGTTACTCTGAAGCACTGAATTGAATATGTTTCCTTCCTTCACCTTCTGGCTTCTTCTGAAGATGAACTTCTGTTTGCTGCTTTAACTGTATTCAGCCCCACCTCCAGTTATCAGGTAGCTGAGGTCAGAGGCCAGACAATTAACACCCTTCACTCAGCTACAGGACAGTCAGACAAGCCAAGATAAAATTTGCAGCAATTAAAGACAGCACAGAATTACCACCACTATTTTTAAATTTTCAACAGCCCAAAACAATTATAAGTAAAGACAACACAGAAGAAAGTATAGTGTCACTAGAAGCCTACAATCTAAGTTTAAAAGAAAAATACCAATTACCAGTTACTCTGAAGCACTGAATTGAATATGTTTCCTTCCTACCTTCTGGCTTCTTCTGAGAAGATGAACTTCTTTTGCTGCTTCTAACTGTGACTAAGCCCCACCTCCAGTTATCAGGTAGCTGAGGTCAGAGCCAGACAATTAACACCCTTCACTCAGCTACAGGACAGTCAGACAAGCCAAGATAAAATTTGCAGCAATTAAAGACAGCACAGAATTACACCACCACTATTTTTAAAATTTTCAACAGCCCAAAAACAATTATAAGTAAAGAACTACAGAAAGAAAGTATAGTGTCACTACAAGCCTACAATCTAAGTTTAAAAGAAAAATACCAGTTACCAGTTACTCTGAAGCACTGAATTGAATATGTTTCCTTCCTTCACCTTCTGGCTTCTTCTGAGAAGATGAACTTCTGTTTACTGCTTTAACTGTGACTAAGCCCCACCTCCAGTTATCACGTAGCTGAGGTCAGAGGCCAGACAATTAACACCCTTCACACAGCTACAGGACAGTCAGACAAGCCAAGATAAAATTTGCAGCAATTAAAGACAGCACAGAATTACACCACCACTATTTTTTAAATTTTCAACAGCCCAAAAACAATTATAAGTAAAGACAACACAGAAAGAAAGTATAGTGTCACTACAAGCCTACAATCTAAGTTTAAAAGAAAAATACCAATTACCAGTTACTCTAAAGCACTGAATTGAATATGTTTCCTTCCTTCACCTTCTGGCTTCTTCTGAGAAGATGAACTTCTGTTTGCTGCTTTAACTGTGACTAAGCCCCACCTCCAGTTATCACGTAGCTGAGGTCAGAGGCCAGACAATTAACACCCTTCACCCAGCTACAGGACAGTCAGACAAGCCAAGATAAAATTTGCAGCAATTAAAGACATCACAGAATTACACCACCACTATTTTTTAAATTTTTCAACAGCCCAAAAACAATTATAAGTAAAGACAACACAGAAAGAAAGTATAGTGTCACTACAAGCCTACAATCTAAGTTTAAAGGAAAAATACCAATTACCAGTTACTCTGAAGCACTGAACTGAATATGTTTCCTTCATTCACCTTCTAGCTTCTTCTGAGAAGATTAACCTCTGTTTGCTGCTTTAACTGTGACTAAGCCCCACCTCCAGTTATCACGTAGCTGAGGTCAGAGGCCAGACAATTAACACCCTTCACCCAGCTACAGGACAGTCAGACAAGCCAAGATGAAATTTGCAGCAATTAAAAGACACAGAATTACACCACCACTATTTTTAAATTTTCAACAGCCCAAAAACAATTATAAGTAAAGACAACACAGAGAAGAAAGTATAGTGTCACTACAAGCCTACAATCTAAGTTTAAAAGAAAAATACAGTTACCAGTTACTTTGAAGCACTGAATTGAATATGTTTCCTTCCTTCACCTTCTGGCTTCTTCTGAGAAGATGAACTTCTGTTTGCTGCTTTAACTGTGACTAAGCCCAACTCAGTTATCACGTAGCTGAGGTCAGAGGTCAGACAATTAACACCCTTCACCCAGCTACAGGACAGTCAGACAAGCCAAGATAAAATTTGCAGCAATTAAAGACAGCACAGAATTACACCACCACTATTTTTAAAATTTTCAACAGCCCAAAAACAATTATAAGTAAAGACAACACAGAAAGAAAGTATAGTGTCACTACAGACCTACAATCTAAGTTTAAAGAAAATACCAGTTACCAGTTACTCTGAAGCACTGAATTGAATATGTTTCCTTCCTTCACCTTCAGCTTCTTCGAGAAGATGAACTCCTGTTTGCTGCTTTAACTGTGACTAAGCCCCACCTCCAGTTATCAGGTAGCTGAGGTCAGAGGCTGAACAATTAACACCCTTCACTCAGCTACAGGACAGTCAGACAAGCCAAGATAAAATTTGCAGCAATTAAAGACAGCACAGAATTACACCACCACTATTTTTAAATTTTCAACAGCCCAAAAACAATTATAAGTAAAGACAACACAGAAAGAAAGTATAGTGTCACTACAAGCCTACAATCTAAGTTTAAAAGAAAATACCAATTACCAGTTACTCTGAGCACTGAATTGAATATGTTTCCTTCCCTCACCTTCTGGCTTCTTCTGAGAAGATGAACTTCTGTTTGCTGCTTTAACTGCTTGACTAAGCCCACCTCCAGATTATCGTAGCTGAGGTCAGAGGCCAGACAACTACACCTTCACCCAGCTACAGGACAGTCAGACCAAGCCAGATAAAATTTGCAGCAATTAAAGACAGCACAGAATTACACCACCACTATTTTTAAAATTTTCAACAGCCCAAAACAATTATAAGTAAAGACAACACAGAGAAAAGAAAGTATATAGTGTCTTTCTAAACTACCAATCTAAGTTTAAAGAAAAATACCAGTTACAGTTACTCTAGAAGTACTTTTAGATTGAATATATTTCCTTCCTTCACCTTCTGGCTTCTTCTGAGAAGATGAACTTCTGTTTGCTGCTTTAACTGTGACTAAGCCCCACCTCCAGTTATCACGTAGCTGAGGTCAGAGGCCAGACAATTAACACCCTTCACCCAGCTACAGGACAGTCAGACAAGCCAAGATAAAATTTGCAGCAATTAAAGACAGCACAGAATTACACCACCACTATTTTTTAAATTTTCAACAGCCCAAAAACAATTATAAGTAAAGACAACACAGAAAGAAAGTATAGTGTCACTACAAGCCTATAATCTAAGTTTAAAAGAAAAATACCAGTTACCAGTTACTCTGAAGCACTGAATTGAATATGTTTCCTTCCTTCACCTTCTGGCTTCTTCTGAGAAGATGAACTTCTGTTTGCTGCTTTAACTGTGACTAAGCCCCACCTCCAGTTATCACGTAGCTGAGGTCAGAGGCCAGACAATTAACACCCTTCACCCAGCTACAGGACAGTCAGACAAGCCAAGATAAAATTTGCAGCAATTAAAGACAGCACAGAATTACACCACCACTATTTTTAAAATTTTCAACAGCCCAAAAACAATTATAAGTAAAGACAACACAGAAAGAAAGTATAGTGTCACTAGAGCCTACAATCTAAGTTTAAAAAAAAATACCAATTACCAGTTACTCTGAAGCACTGAATTGAATATGTTTCTTCCTTCACCTTCTCTAGCTTCTTCTGAGAAGATGAACTTCTGTTTGCTGCTTTAACTGTGACTAAGCCCACCTCCAGTTATCACGTAGCTGAGGTCAGAGGCCAGACAATTAACACCCTTCACCCAGCTACAGGACAGTCAGACAAGCCAAGATAAAATTTGCAGCAATTAAAGACAGCACAGAATTACACCACCACTATTTTTAAAATTTTCAACAGCCCAAAAACAATTATAAGTAAAGACAACACAGAAAGAAAGTATAGTGTCACTACAAGCCTACAATCTAAGTTTAAAAGAAAAATACCAGTTACCAGTTACTCTGAAGCACTGAATTGAATATATTTTCCTTCCTTCACCTTCTAGCTTTTCTGAGAAGATGAACTTCTGTTTGCTGCTTCTTTGTGACTAAGCCCCACCTCCAGTTATCAGGTAGCTGAGGTCAGAGGCCAGACAATTTACACCCTTCACTCAGCTACAGGACAGTCAGACAAGCCAAGATAAAATTTTGCAGCAATTAAAGACAGCACAGAATTACACCACCACTATTTTAAAATTTTCAACAGCCCAAAAACAATTATAAGTAAAGACAACACAGAAAGAAAGTATAGTGTCACTACAAGCCTACAATCTAAGTTTAAAGAAAATACCAATTACCAGTTACTCTGAAGCACTGAATTGAATATATTTCCTTCTTCACCTTCTGGCTTCTTCTGAGAAGATGAACTTCTGTTTGCTGCTTTAACTGTGACTAAGCCCCACCTCCAGTTATCACGTAGCTGAGGTCAGAGGCCAGACAATTAACACCCTTCACCCAGCTACAGGACAGTCAGACAAGCCAAGATAAAATTTGCAGCAATTAAAGACAGCACAGAATTACACCACCACTATTTTTAAAATTTTCAACAGCCAAAAACAATTATAAGTAAAGACAACACAGAAAAGAAAGTATAGTGTCACTACAAGCCTACAATCTAAGTTTAAAAGAAAAATACAATTACCAGTTACTCTGAAGCACTGAATTGAATATGTTTCCTTCCTCCTTCTGGCTTCTTCTGAGAAGATGAACTTCTGTTTGCTGCTTTAACTGTGACTAAGCCCCACCTCCAGTTATCACGTAGCTGAGGTCAGAGGCCAGACAATTAACACCCTTCACCCAGCTACAGGACAGTCAGACAAGCCAAGATAAAATTTGCAGCAATTAAAGACAGCACAGAATTACACCACCACTATTTTTAAAATTTTCAACAGCCCAAAAACAATTATAAGTAAAGACAACACAGAAAGAAAGTATAGTGTCACTACAAGCCTACAATCTAAGTTTAAAGAAAAATACCAATTACCAGTTACTCTGAAGCACTGAATTGAATATGTTTCCTTCCTTCACCTTCTGGCTTCTTCTGAGAAGATGAACTTCTGTTTGCTGCTTTAACTGTGACTAAGCCCCACCTCCAGTTATCAGGTAGCTGAGGTCAGAGGCCAGACAATTAACACCCTTCACTCAGCTACAGGACAGTCAGACAAGCCAAGATAAAATTTGCAGCAATTAAAGACAGCACAGAATTACACCACCACTATTTTTAAATTTTCAACAGCCCAAAAACAATTATAAGTAAAGACAACACAGAAAGAAAGTATAGTGTCACTCAAAAGCCTATAATCTAAGTTTAAAAGAAAATACCAGTTACCAGTTACTTTGAAGCACTGAATTGAATATGTTTCCTTCCTTCACCTTCTGGCTTCTTCTGAGAGATGAACTTGTTTGCTGCTTTAACTGTGACTAAGCCCCACCTCCAGTTATCACGTAGCTGAGGTCAGAGGCCAGACAATTAACACCCTTCACCCAGCTACAGGACAGTCAGACAAGCTAAGATAAAATTTGCAGCAATTAAAGACAGCACAGAATTACACCACCACTATTTTTTAAATTTTCAACAGCCCAAAAACAATTATAAGTAAAGACAACACAGAAAGAAAGTATAGTGTCACTACAAGCCTACAATCTAAGTTTAAAAGAAAATACCAATTACCAGTTACTCTGAAGCACTGAATTGAATATGTTTCCTTCCTTCACCTTCTGGCTTCTTCTGAGAAGATGAACTTCTGTTTGCTGCTTTAACTGTGACTAAGCCCCACCTCCAGTTATCACGTAGCTGAGGTCAGAGGCCAGACAATTAACACCCTTCACCCAGCTACAGGACAGTCAGACAAGCCAAGATAAAATTTGCAGCAATTAAAGACAGCACAGAATTACACCACCACTATTTTTTAAATTTTCAAGAGCCCAAAAACAATTATAAGTAAAGACAACACAGAAAGAAAGTATAGTGTCACTACAAGCCTACAATCTAAGTTTAAAAGAAAAATACCAGTTACCAGTTACTCTGAAGCACTGAATTGAATATGTTTCCTTCCTTCACCTTCTGGCTTCTTCTGAGAAGATGAACTTCTGTTTGCTGCTTTAACTGTGACTAAGCCCCACCTCCAGTTATCAGGTAGCTGAGGTCAGAGGCCAGACAATTAACACCCTTCACCCAGCTACAGGACAGTCAGACAAGCCAAGATAAAATTTGCAGCAATTAAAGACAGCACAGAATTACACCACCACTATTTTTTAAATTTTCAACAGCCCAAAAACAATTATAAGTAAAGACAACACAGAAAGAAAGTATAGTGTCACTACAAGCCTACAATCTAAGTTTAAAAGAAAAATACCAATTACCAGTTACTCTGAAGCACTGAATTGAATATGTTTCCTTCCTTCACCTTCTGGCTTCTTCTGAGAAGATGAACTTCTGTTTGCTGCTTTAACTGTGACTAAGCCCCACCTCCAGTTATCACGTAGCTGAGGTCAGAGGCCAGACAATTAACACCCTTCACCCAGCTACAGGACAGTCAGACAAGCCAAGATAAAATTTGCAGCAATTAAAGACAGCACAGAATTACACCACCACTATTTTTAAAATTTCAACAGCCCAAAAACAATTATAAGTAAAGACAACACAGAAAGAAAGTATAGTGTCACTACAAGCCTACAATCTAAGTTTAAAAGAAAAATACCAGTTACCAGTTACTCTGAAGCACTGAATTGAATATGTTTCCTTCCTTCACCTTCGGCTTCTTCTGAGAAGATGAACTTCTGTTTGCTGCTTTAACTGTGACTAAGCCCCACCTCCAGTTATCACGTAGCTGAGGTCAGAGGCCAGACAATTAACACCCTTCACTCAGCTACGGACAGTCAGACAAGCCAAGATAAAATTTGCAGCAATTAAAGACAGCACAGAATTACACCACCACTATTTTTAAATTTTCAACAGCCAAAAACAATTATAAGTAAAGACAACACAGAAAGAAAGTATGTGTCACTACAAGCCTACAATCTAAGTTTAAAGAAAATACCAGTTACCAGTTACTCTGAAGCACTGAATTGAATATGTTTCCTTCCTTCACCTTCTGGCTTCTTCTGAGAAGATGAACTTCTGTTTGCTGCTTTAACTGTGACTAAGCCCCACCTCCAGTTATCACGTAGCTGAGGTCAGAGGCCAGACAATTAACACCCTTCACTCAGCTACAGGACAGTCAGACAAGCCAAGATAAAATTTGCAGCAATTAAAGACAGCACAGAATTACACCACCACTATTTTTAAATTTTCAACAGCCCAAAAACAATTATAAGTAAAGACAACACAGAAAGAAAGTATAGTGTCACTACAAGCCTACAATCTAAGTTTAAAAGAAAAATACCAATTACCAGTTACTCTGAAGCACTGAATTGAATATGTTTCCTTCCTTCACCTTCTGGCTTCTTCTGAGAAGATGAACTTCTGTTTGCTGCTTTAACTGTGACTAAGCCCCACCTCCAGTTATCAGGTAGCTGAGGTCAGAGGCCAGACAATTAACACCCTTCACTCAGCTACAGGACAGTCAGACAAGCCAAGATAAAATTTGCAGCAATTAAAGACAGCACAGAATTACACCACCACTATTTTAAAATTTTCAACAGCCCAAAAACAATTATAAGTAAAGACAACACAGAAAGAAAGTATAGTGTCACTACAAGCCTACAATCTAAGTTTAAAAGAAAAATACCAATTACCAGTTACTCTGAAGCACTGAATTGAATATGTTTCCTTCCTTCACCTTCTGGCTTCTTCTGAGAAGATGAACTTCTGTTTGCTGCTTTAACTGTGACTAAGCCCCACCTCCGGTTATCAGGTAGCTGAGGTCAGAGGCCAGACAATTAACACCCTTCACTCAGCTACAGGACAGTCAGACAAGCCAAGATAAAATTTGCAGCAATTAAAGACAGCACAGAATTACACCACCACTATTTTTAAATTTTCAACAGCCCAAAAACAATTATAAGTAAAGACAACACAGAAAGAAAGTATAGTGTCACTACAAGCCTACAATCTAAGTTTAAAAGAAAAATACCAATTACCAGTTACTCTGAAGCACTGAATTGAATATGTTTCCTTCCTTCACCTTCTGGCTTCTTCTGAGAAGATGAACTTCTGTTTGCTGCTTTAACTGTGACTAAGCCCCACCTCCAGTTATCACGTAGCTGAGGTCAGAGGCCAGACAATTAACACCCTTCACCCAGCTACAGGACAGTCAGACAAGCCAAGATGAAATTTGCAGCAATTAAAGACAGCACAGAATTACACCACCACTATTTTTTAAATTTTCAACAGCCCAAAAACAATTATAAGTAAAGACAACACAGAAAGAAAGTATAGTGTCACTACAAGCCTACAATCTAAGTTTAAAAGAAAAATACCAGTTACCAGTTACTCTGAAGCACTGAATTGAATATGTTTCCTTCCTTCACCTTCTGGCTTCTTCTGAGAAGATGAACTTCTGTTTGCTGCTTTAACTGTGACTAAGCCCCACCTCCAGTTATCAGGTAGCTGAGGTCAGAGGCCAGACAATTAACACCCTTCACTCAGCTACAGGACAGTCAGACAAGCCAAGATAAAATTTGCAGCAATTAAAGACAGCACAGAATTACACCACCACTATTTTTTAAATTTTCAACAGCCCAAAAACAATTATAAGTAAAGACAACACAGAAAGAAAGTATAGTGTCACTACAAGCCTACAATCTAAGTTTAAAGGAAAAATACCAGTTACCAGTTACTCTGAAGCACTGAATTGAATATGTTTCCTTCCTTCACCTTCTGGCTTCTTCTGAGAAGATGAACTTCTGTTTGCTGCTTTAACTGTGACTAAGCCCCACCTCCAGTTATCAGGTAGCTGAGGTCAGAGCCAGACAATTAACACCCTTCACTCAGCTACAGGACAGTCAGACAAGCCAAGATAAAATTTGCAGCAATTAAAGACAGCACAGAATTACACCACCACTATTTTTAAATTTTCAACAGCCCAAAAACAATTATAAGTAAAGACAACACAGAAAGAAAGTATAGTGTCACTACAAGCCTACAATCTAAGTTTAAAAGAAAAATACCAGTTACCAGTTACTCTGAAGCACTGAATTGAATATGTTTCCTTCCTTCACCTTCTGGCTTCTTCTGAGAAGATGAACTTCTGTTTGCTGCTTTAACTGTGACTAAGCCCCACCTCCAGTTATCACGTAGCTGAGGTCAGAGGCCAGACAATTAACACCCTTCACTCAGCTACAGGACAGTCAGACAAGCCAAGATAAAATTTACAGCAATTAAAGACAGCACAGAATTACACCACCACTATTTTTAAATTTTCAACAGCCCAAAAACAATTATAAGTAAAGACAACACAGAAAGAAAGTATAGTGTCACTACAAGCCTACAATCTAAGTTTAAAAGAAAAATACCAGTTACCAGTTACTCTGAAGCACTGAATTGAATATGTTTCCTTCCTTCACCTTCTGGCTTCTTCTAAGAAGATGAACTTCTGTTTGCTGCTTTAACTGTGACTAAGCCCCACCTCCAGTTATCACGTAGCTGAGGTCAGAGGCCAGACAATTAACACCCTTCACCCAGCTACAGGACAGTCAGACAAGCCAAGATAAAATTTGCAGCAATTAAAGACAGCACAGAATTACACCACCACTATTTTTTAAATTTTCAACAGCCCAAAAACAATTATAAGTAAAGACAACACAGAAAGAAAGTATAGTGTCACTACAAGCCTACAATCTAAGTTTAAAAGAAAAATACCAATTACCAGTTACTCTGAAGCACTGAATTGAATATGTTTCCTTCCTTCACCTTCTGGCTTCTTCTGAGAAGATGAACTTCTGTTTGCTGCTTTAACTGTGACTAAGCCCCACCTCCAGTTATCACGTAGCTGAGGTCAGAGGCCAGACAATTAACACCCTTCACCCAGCTACAGGACAGTCAGACAAGCCAAGATAAAATTTGCAGCAATTAAAGACAGCAAAGAATTACACCACCACTATTTTTTAAATTTTCAACAGCCCAAAAACAATTATAAGTAAAAACAACACAGAAAGAAAGTATAGTGTCACTACAAGCCTACAATCTAAGTTTAAAAGAAAAATACCAGTTACCAGTTACTCTGAAGCACTGAATTGAATATGTTTCCTTCCTTCACCTTCTGGCTTCTTCTGAGAAGATGAACTTCTGTTTGCTGCTTTAACTGTGACTAAGCCCCACCTCCAGTTGTCAGGTAGCTGAGGTCAGAGGCCAGACAATTAACACCCTTCACTCAGCTACAGGACAGTCAGACAAGCCAAGATAAAATTTGCAGCAATTAAAGACAGCACAGAATTACACCACCACTATGTTTTAAATTTTCAACAGCCCAAAAACAATTATAAGTAAAGACAACACAGAAAGAAAGTATAGTGTCACTACAAGCCTACAATCTAAGTTTAAAAGAAAAATACCAATAACCAGTTACTCTGAAGCACTGAATTGAATATGTTTCCTTCCTTCACCTTCTGGCTTCTTCTGAGAAGATGAACTTCTGTTTGCTGCTTTAACTGTGACTAAGCCCCACCTCCAGTTATCACGTAGCTGAGGTCAGAGGCCAGACAATTAACACCCTTCACCCAGCTACAGGACAGTCAGACAAGCCAAGATAAAATTTGCAGCAATTAAAGACAGCACAGAATTACACCACCACTATTTTTAAAAATTTTCAACAGCCCAAAAACAATTATAAGTAAAGACAACACAGAAAGAAAGTATAGTGTCACTACAAGCCTACAATCTAAGTTTAAAAGAAAAATACCAGTTACCAGTTACTCTGAAGCACTGAATTGAATATGTTTCCTTCCTTCACCTTCTGGCTTCTTCTGAAAGATGAACTTCTGTTTGCTGCTTTAACTGTGACTAAGCCCCACCTCAGTTATCAGGTAGCTGAGGTCAGAGGCCAGACAATTAACACCCTTCACTCAGCTACAGGACAGTCAGACAAGCCAAGATAAAATTTACAGCAATTAAAGACAGCACAGAATTACACCACCACTATTTTTTAAATTTTCAACAGCCCAAAAACAATTATAAGTAAAGACAACACAAAAGAAAGTATAGTGTCACTACAAGCCTACAATCTAAGTTTAAAAGAAAAATACCAGTTACCAGTTACTTTGAGGCACTGAATTGAATATGTTTCCTTCCTTCACCTTCTGGCTTCTTCTGAGAAGATGAACTTCTGTTTGCTGCTTTAACTGTGACTAAGCCCACCTCCAGTTATCACGTAGCTGAGGTCAGAGGCCAGACAATTAACACCCTTCACCCAGCTACAGGACAGTCAGACAAGCCAAGATAAAATTTGCAGCAATTAAAGACAGCACAGAATTACACCACCACTATTTTTAAATTTTCAACAGCCCAAAAACAATTATAAGTAAAGACAACACAGAAAGAAAGTATAGTGTCACTACAAGCCTACAATCTAAGTTTAAAAGAAAAATACCAATTACCAGTTACTCTGAAGCACTGAATTGAATATGTTTCATTCCTTCACCTTCTGGCTTCTTCTGAGAAGATGAACTTCTGTTTGCTGCTTTAACTGTGACTAAGCCCCACCTCCAGTTATCACGTAGCTGAGGTCAGAGGCCAGACAATTAACACCCTTCACCCAGCTACAGGACAGTCAGACAAGCCAAGATAAAATTTGCAGCAATTAAAGACAGCACAGAATTACACCACCACTATTTTTAAAATTTTCAACAGCCCAAAAACAATTATAAGTAAAGACAACACAGAAAGAAAGTATAGTGTCACTACAAGCCTACAATCTAAGTTTAAAAGAAAAATACCAGTTACCAGTTACTCTGAAGCACTGAATTGAATATGTTTCCTTCCTTCACCTTCTGACTTCTTCTGAGAAGATGAACCTCTGTTTGCTGCTTTAACTGTGACTAAGCCCCACCTCCAGTTATCAGGTAGCTGAGGTCAGAGGCCAGACAATTAACACCCTTCACTCAGCTACAGGACAGTCAGACAAGCCAAGATAAAATTTGCAGCAATTAAAGACAGCACAGAATTACACCACCACTATTTTTTAAATTTTCAACAGCCCAAAAACAATTATAAGTAAAGACAACACAGAAAGAAAGTATAGTGTCACTACAAGCCTACAATCTAAGTTTAAAAGAAAAATACCAATTACCAGTTACTCTGAAGCACTGAATTGAATATGTTTCCTTCCTTCACCTTCTGGCTTCTTCTGAGAAGATGAACTTCTGTTTGCTGCTTTAACTGTGACTAAGCCCCACCTCCAGTTATCACGTAGCTGAGGTCAGAGGCCAGACAATTAACACCCTTCACCCAGCTAGAGGACAGTCAGACAAGCCAAGATAAAATTTGCAGCAATTAAAGACAGCACAGAATTACACCACCACTATTTTATAAATTTTCAACAGCCCAAAAACAATTATAAGTAAAGACAACACAGAAAGAAAGTATAGTGTCACTACAAGCCTACAATCTAAGTTTAAAAGAAAAATACCAGTTACCAGTTACTCTGAAGCACTGAATTGAATATGTTTCCTTCCTTCACCTTCTGGCTTCTTCTGAAAGATGAACTTCTGTTTGCTGCTTTAACTGTGACTAAGCCCCACCTCCAGTTATCAGGTAGCTGAGGTCAGAGGCCAGACAATTAACACGCTTCACTCAGCTACAGGACAGTCAGACAAGCCAAGATAAAATTTGCAGCAATTAAAGACAGCACAGAATTACACCACCACTATTTTTTAAATTTTCAACAGCCCAAAACAATTATAAGTAAGACAACACAGAAAGAAAGTATAGTGTCACTACAAGCCTACAATCTAAGTTTAAAGAAAATACCAGTTACCAGTTACTCTGAAGCACTGAATTGAATATGTTCCTTCCTTCACCTTCTGGCTTCTTCTGAGAAGATGAACTTCTGTTTGCTGCTTTAACTGTGACTAAGCCCCACCTCCAGTTATCAGGTAGCTGAGGTCAGAGGCCAGACAATTAACACCCTTCACTCAGCTACAGGACAGTCAGACAAGCCAAGATAAAATTTGCAGCAATTAAAGACAGCACAGAATTACACCATCACTATTTTTTGAATTTTCAACTGCCCAAAAAACAATTATAAGTAAAGACAACACAGAAAGAAAGTATAGTGTCACTACAAGCCTACAATCTAAGTTTAAAAGAAAAATACGAGTTACCAGTTACTCTGAAGCACTGAATTGAATATGTTTCCTTCCTTCACCTTCTGGCTTCTTCTGAGAAGATGAACTTCTGTTTGCTGCTTTAACTGTGACTAAGCCCCACCTCCAGTTATCACGTAGCTGAGGTCAGAGGCCAGACAATTAACACCCTTCACCCAGCTACAGGACAGTCAGGCAAGCCAAGATAAAATTTGCAGCAATTAAAGACAGCACAGAATTACACCACCACTATTTTAAAATTTTCAACAGCCCAAAACAATTATAAGTAAAGACAACACAGAAAGAAAGTATAGTGTCACTACAAGCCTACAATCTAAGTTTAAAAGAAAATACCAATTACCAGTTACTCTGAAGCACTGAATTGAATATGTTTCCTTCCTTCACCTTCTGGCTTCTTCTGAGAAGATGAACTTCTGTTTGCTGCTTTAACTGTGACTAAGCCCCACCTCCGGTTATCACGTAGCTGAGGTCAGAGGCCAGACAATTAACACCCTTCACCCAGCTACAGGACAGTCAGACAAGCCAAGATAAAATTTGCAGCAATTAAAGACAGCACAGAATTATACCACCACTATTTTTAAATTTTCAACAGCCCAAAACAATTATAAGTAAAGACAACACAGAAAGAAAGTATAGTGTCACTACAAGCCTACAATCTAAGTTTAAAAGAAAATACCAGTTACCAGTTACTCTGAAGCACTGAATTGAATATGTTTCCTTCCTTCACCTTCTGGCTTCTTCTGAGAAGATGAACTTCTGTTTGCTGCTTTAACTGTGACTAAGCCCCACCTCCAGTTATCACGTAGCTGAGGTCAGAGGCCAGACAATTAACACCCTTCACCCAGCTACAGGACAGTCAGACAAGCCAAGATAAAATTTGCAGCAATTAAAGACAGCACAGAATTACACCACCACTATTTTTAAAATTTTCAACAGCCCAAAAACAATTATAAGTAAAGACAACACAGAAAGAAAGTATAGTGTCACTACAAGCCTACAATCTAAGTTTAAAAGAAAAATACCAATTACCAGTTACTCTGAAGCACTGAATTGAATATGTTTCCTTCCTTCACCTTCTGGCTTCTTCTGAGAAGATGAACTTCTGTTTGCTGCTTTAACTGTGACTAAGCCCCACCTCCAGTTATCAGGTAGCTGAGGTCAGAGGCCAGACAATTAACACCCTTCACTCAGCTACAGGACAGTCAGACAAGCCAAGATAAAATTTGCAGCAATTAAAGACAGCACAGAATTACACCACCACTATTTTTAAATTTTCAACAGCCCAAAACAATTATAAGTAAAGACAACACAGAAAGAAAGTATAGTGTCACTACAAGCCTACAATCTAAGTTTAAAAGAAAAATACCAGTTACCAGTTACTCTGAAGCACTGAATTGAATATGTTTCCTTCCTTCACCTTCTGGCTTCTTCTGAGAAGATGAACTTCTGTTTGCTGCTTTAACTGTGACTAAGCCCCACCTCCAGTTATCACGTAGCTGAGGTCAGAGGCCAGACAATTAACACCCTTCACCCAGCTACAGGACAGTCAGACAAGCCAAGATAAAATTTGCAGCAATTAAAGACAGCACAGAATTACACCACCACTATTTTAAAATTTTCAACAGCCCCAAAACAATTATAAGTAAAGACAACACAGAAAGAAAGTATAGTGTCACTACAAGCCTACAATCTAAGTTTAAAAGAAAAATACCAGTTACCAGTTACTCTGAAGCACTGAATTGAATATGTTTCCTTCCTTCACCTTCTGGCTTCTTCTGAGAAGATGAACTTCTGTTTGCTGCTTTAACTGTGACTAAGCCCCACCTCCAGTTATCACGTAGCTGAGGTCAGAGGCCAGACAATTAACACCCTTCACCCAGCTACAGGACAGTCAGACAAGCCAAGATAAAATTTGCAGCAATTAAAGACAGCACAGAATTACACCACCACTATTTTATAAATTTTCAACAGCCCAAAAACAATTATAAGTAAAGACAACACAGAAAGAAAGTATAGTGTCACTACAAGCCTACAATCTAAGTTTAAAAGAAAAATACCAGTTACCAGTTACTCTGAAGCACTGAATTGAATATTTTCCTTCCTTCACCTTCTGGCTTCTTCTGAGAAGATGAACTTCTGTTTGCTGCTTTAACTGTGACTAAGCCCCCCTCCAGTTATCAGGTAGCTGAGGTCAGAGACAGACAATTAACACCCTTCACCCAGCTACAGGACAGTCAGACAAGCCAAGATAAAATTTGCAGCAATTAAAGACAGCACAGAATTACACCACCACTATTTTTAAATTTTCAACAGCCCAAAAACAATTATAAGTAAAGACAACACAGAAAGAAAGTATAGTGTCACTACAAGCCTACAATCTAAGTTTAAAAGAAAAATACCATTTACCAGTTACTCTGAAGCACTGAATTGAATATGTTTCCTTCCTTCACCTTCTGGCTTCTTCTGAGAAGATGAACTTCTGTTTGCTGCTTTAACTGTGACTAAGCCCCACCTCCAGTTATCACGTAGCTGAGGTCAGAGGCCAGACAATTAACACCCTTCACCCAGCTACAGGACAGTCAGACAAGCCAAGATAAAATTTGCAGCAATTAAAGACAGCACAGAATTACACCACCACTATTTTTAAAATTTTCAACAGCCCAAAAACAATTATAAGTAAAGACAACACAGAAAGAAAGTATAGTGTCACTACAAGCCTACAATCTAAGTTTAAAAGAAAAATACCAGTTACCAGTTACTCTGAAGCACTGAATTGAATATGTTTCCTTCCTTCACCTTCTGGCTTCTTCTGAGAAGATGAACTTCTGTTTGCTGCTTTAACTGTGACTAAGCCCCACCTCCAGTTATCAGGTAGCTGAGGTCAGAAGCCAGACAATTAACACCCTTCACTCAGCTACAGGACAGTCAGACAAGCCAAGATAAAATTTGCAGCAATTAAAGACAGCACAGAATTACACCACCACTATTTTTTAAATTTTCAACAGCCCAAAAACAATTATAAGTAAAGACAACACAGAAAGAAAGTATAGTGTCACTACAAGCCTACAATCTAAGTTTAAAAGAAAAATACCAGTTACCAGTTACTCTGAAGCACTGAATTGAATATGTTTCCTTCCTTCACCTTCTGGCCCCCATAGACTTGCATGAGGTTCGCCCCCCATGCTCTCCCTGGCCACATATCACAATTTCTGAGAGCGTGGGGCTGGAGTGGGGCGGAGTGCCGGCACCAGGAAGCAAGAAGGGATCGGCTGGCTGAGGCTTCAGCGCCAGTTATGATCCCTTCCAAAACAAAAAGTAATAACTTTAAAATTTAAATGTTGCCACCAGTCAGCTCAGGATGATATAAGGTATTGGGCTATAAAGCCCAATACCTTATATTGGAAATTTCCTTTATCAAAATCACAGTGCCACTGTACATGAGCAGAGGTCCCAAATGCTTTCATGAGGTGGGGTCACAAAAAGGCCATGTTGAAAATTTGTAGTGTAAATACCAACAAATGCCCGGGGCATTAGGGTTTCTAACTATAACATCCCACCCTGTACAGACTGACAGGTGTCAGGGGTGTGCCTTTGGATTACTGGCTGTAATGCTCATGCTGTTCCACCCCCACCCCACCCTACCCTACAGCCAGTGACAGGCATCAAGGTGTGCCTTGGACTCTTTGGCCCCAGACTTCACCCCATTCTCCTATACTGCACCCATTTCAGTGTATTATCTTATGAAATGGGGTGACTGTAAAGCTGAACAGCCCAAGGCACACTTCAACACTTGTCGATGTCTGCAGGATAGGGTGAGGTGAAATGGCGTGAGCGTTATGGGCGATGACCCAAAGGCACACCCCAATGCCTGTCCATCTCTGCAGGGTGGGGGTGGGCTTGGCGTCACTTCAGTACTTCACTGCCATTCTTATTCTGCATCTGTCCAACTCATGCACTTCCAATGCTAATACCAGCAAGCAAACATTCAGCATTGACAAATGCTTTTTTTTTATGAAGTTGTGTTAACTATTTTATATGTTTTGTTTTTATTGTAATGACATAACTTGTCAAACAATAAACTGAACTGAACTGTATGAATCAGCAACATCCTAAAACCTTATGGAAGCATGCTCTTAGTTGGTTGAAGTAGATGGAAGATCATACTTCCCTAAAATAAGATTAATAGTTAAAATATAACCGTGCAGGTATTTGGGTGTTCAAGGGATAAGTACATCCCGGAGGTAAATGGTTTTCAGGATGATAATCAACATGGGTTTGTCCTGGGGGAAATCATTTCAAACTAACCTGGTCAAATCGTTCGACTGGGTGACAAGATCCCAGGAAAGCTGGTTGATGTCCTGTACCTGGACTTCAGCAGGGCTTTCAGTTCAGTCCCACATGGAAGGCTAATTTGGAAATTGAGGGAACTGGAGTTGGGAGATAATTTGGTGGGATGGGTAGCTAATTGGCTTAGGAATAGACAGCAGAGGGTGGTGGTAGGGGGTGAAGTCTCAACACCCAGAGAGGCCATCAGCAGGGTTCCATAAGGTTCAGTTTTGGGCTCTATCCTGTTTAATGTATTCATTGCAGACATCGGGGGGGGGGTTGGTAATAAAGTGAATTTGTTTGCAGATGATTCTAAATTGGGGGCCTGTGGTGGACAGCAAGGAGGGTAGGAGGGGCACTACAGGATGACCTGGGGAGGCTAGAAAACTGGGCTCACGCATGGCAGTTAGGGTTTAATGTATGCAAATGTAGCATTCTGCACCTGGGTGTAAGGAACCCTGGGTATAACTACCACGTGGGGGGGGTACAGCTGACTGTCATGATGATGGAGAAGGATCTGGGGGTGATGACTGATGCTAAAGGGAATAACTCGGACCACTGCCGAAGAGCAGCAGTTAAGGCAAACAAAATGCTTGGGTGTATAGCCATGGGGATAACGTCCAGGAGAAGGGAGGTTATACTTCCCCTGTACAACTCACTGGTGAGGCCGCATCTGGAGTGCTATATGCAGTTCTGGTGCCCCACCTAAAAAAGGACATCACATTGCTGGAGAGTCCAGAGAAGGGCAACAAGGATGATTAGTGGTCTTGGGGGAGGGATTTGTCATATGAGGACAAACTTCAAGAACTGAACATGTGCTCTCTGGAGGACAGAAGGGATAGGGGGGATATGATAGAGACCTTCAAATACCTGAGGGGTTCAACAGAGGGAACAAGGAGGATCTGTTCAAGTTAAGGGAGGAGGGGACTGCAAGAAGCCATAGTCTAAAGTTGGCTGAGGGGCGGTACAGATGAGAGGTGAGGGGGGCTTTATTTCACAGAGTGGGTGGTGGCACCCTGGAATGCACTGCCGGATGACCTAGAAAAAATGGTAACTGTGGGAGGTTTCAAGAAGGGTTGGGACAGGCGCAGGGGCAAGGTACAGGGTGAATAAAAGCGGTATATAGGGAGGTGATGGGGAAGGGAGGGGGGAAATGGGGGTAGGTAGAGCAGCTACTATACACTACCAGGGAGCTGAGTCGGGCAGAAAAGATAGACTGTTGGGCCTAATCTGCTGGCAACTATGTAAGTATGTATGCATGTACGTATGTATCTTTCTTTTCCTTTATACATGTTAGGGTAACTTTATATGATGTATAAGAAAGATGTTTCACATTTTTATTATAGGAACATGAGTTAGAGAATCACTGCGTGAGGTTTGGGGTGTTTTTGGTTGTTTCTTCTTGGGTAATTGTACAATTTAATTTTTTAAAGAACAGCTCACACCATTAAGAAAACTTTGGAAAACACAATATTTAGACATAATTCAGCTTGTATGTCATATATATTCTATGGATTTCTCCTCTCCATTATTTAATACTAAAGAAATTCCCACGAAAACAAGATCTTCTTCCCTTAGAGTTCATCTGCCTTTACAGCTTACTCTCTACTTGAAACCATAATGCTCTGTTGTGACAACATAATTTGTTGCCATGGGAATAACTGTGATGTCACAAGCAGAGTATTATGACATCAGGTTGGGAATAAGCAATAGCAGCAGATGAACCCTCGAGGAATAACTATCCTGTTTTCAGGCAGATGACCTCAGTAATAAATAATGGAGATAAGAAATACAAAGCTAATGAGAAAAATAAGCTGCGTTGTTTCAAATATTATGTTTTACAAACTTTTTCTCAAGGCGTCAGTGGCTCTTTAAGTTTTTGTGTCCTTATGTGATGTATGATTTTTTTCAATAAAAACCTCCCCTACTCTTGTAAAGAGTGCCTTGAGTTATTTTACTTCCACCTGAACACCCACCAAGACAGCACCAGAAATGGGCAGAAGGGACCTTGGTTTAACATCTCATCTGAATGATGGCACACCCCAACAGTACAGCATTCCCCTAGTACTGCACTTGGGTATCAGTGCTTAAGGTATGAGCCCAGTCCCAGCGTGGGACTAGAACCCATGACCTTCTGGCCCACCTACCTACTGAGCCATGCTGACAACCTGACAACAATAGTACATAAATCAGGTAAAAACACAAAAAGGTACCCTGAGTATGCAAATGAGTTTCTGACCCAGTGTATAGCTCGTAAATGGTTAGTCGGAAACACAACTGAGAGAAAAAAAGGCATGAATTTTATGGTTCATAATCCTGTCAGAAAATTAATGTAAGTTAACAAAAATAAATAAATAAATAAGTAAATAAAAATAAAATTACTGTAAGTAGTCATATGTCATCCCAACTTTGAAACACCTCTTTAGCACCTCGATGTAATAGTGATAATTTGAGGTGTTGAAAGGTTAGTACTTGTGAATAATAGCACCGGACACCATACATAAAGACCTCCACCTTCAGCCTCAGTCTTTATAGTGCCCAGTGCTAGTATTCCCATGCACCCCCCTCCCATACCACAAAATCTCACAAATTCTCACTATAATATTGATGGCATGATTTGTTTTGATTTTCTGTCTCTGTGCTCAAGTTTCCAAAGTCAGATCTAGAAGATGACTTTCCTTTTCCTGCTGCTGGCCCTGTAAATTTTACACATACACATTCACACACACACACACACACACACACACACACTCAGAGCTATCACAGCATCACAGCTTACTCTTTCACACTGTTTTTAATCAGTTCATGTGCTACATACTTGATAGGTTAAGGATTTAAAGAGTAGCTGTCACCTCTGGAAAACTTTGGAAAACATATTTGGTTCAGCTTGTATTTAATATATATCCTCCACAGATTTCTCTTCCCCCTACTTTTTTACTGTGAACATCTGCACAAACACCTCATAGTCTTCAGGTGAAGCTACCTCTGGCTGCAAGCTGCAACACTGGACTTAGGATTTGCAAGAAAGTGAGTAGTGCTCACAACAGAGGGAGGTGAACTTTACAATTTACAATTGTCTTTGGTTTGAAGCAGATTCCTTAGGAAAGTTAATATTCTTCAGGTGGAGGATACTTCTAACTGAAGGGTGAAATAAGCAACTTAGAATTATCAGAAAAGGCAGTCTTTCAATCAACAGAGGGAGGTGGAGTTTGCTTTACTTGTTACAATTGTTAAGATTTTACTGTTTTCTGTGTTTCTGCCCTTCTGACTTGATTGGAGTTAGTGAGTGACTGTTTGCATTGCAATATTTGTAATACAGTGAGTATTCACTGGTCTAAGAATTTGTCATAAGCACTGAATTGGGAGCAGGTTACAGGCTGTGTATTGGACCCAGACAGTCCCTAGGGGGTGGAAACTGTTTTTTATTTGTTTACCTCAGTGCCTTATAAGGCCAAGCCAGACTGTGTCAGGAAGTGCTTACATCACAGCTACTTAACAGCCAATAGCTCTGGAAGAATCTTACAGACCTTGATAAAAGTACTAATTTTAGCAGGCTCATCAGATAACCTCATAGTCTTTAGGTGAAGCTACCTCTGGCTGCAAGCTGCAACACTGGACTTAAGAGTTGCAAGAAAGTGAGTAGTGCTCACAACAGAGGGAGGTGAACTTTACAATTTACAATTGTCTTTGGTTTGAAGCAGATTCCTTAGGAAAGTTAATATTCTTCAGGTGGAGGATACTTCTAACTGAAGGGTGAAATAAGCAACTTAGAATTATCAGAAAAGGCAGTCTTTCAATCAACAGAGGGAGGTGGAGTGAGGGAGGTGGAGTTTGCTTTACTTGTGATACAAGTGTTAAGGTTTTCAGTGCAGGAAGAGTTTAAACCCACATAGGCTAAATACTGTTTTCTGTGTCTGCCCTTCTGCATAGCTGACGTGTTTTGGGGCTGACTGTTTTCAGAGCACAAGTCACCAGGCTCTTTTGGGGCTGGGGAGGTTTACCTGTGTCTGACTTGGATGTTTGGATTTTCTCTGTTTGATTAGAAGGGTATTTTCTCTGTCAAATTGGTTTGAAGCAGTATTACAAATTATGCGTGTATGGCATCTTGCTGACAGGAAGGCACTCACGCATCGGTAGGTCAGAGCGCTTAGCTGATTGTTTCGTGAGGGCACAGTTTAGGCTCAACCCCTTCCCACCCTCACCCCACCCACCCCTGGAAATAGTTCATTTATACCTGGGGTTCTGACATCATTTCCTCAAGAGGGCAAGGTACACATCACTGTCTTATCCTGTCTAGCACACTGCACTGACAATATAAGCATACACATTATATAAATACATATATTTCTATATAACGCACCAATCACACACACACAAAAAAAAAAAAACTAAACAAGGTAGACAGTTATGTGGGAGTAGTACAATGTAATGGCTGTGGGGCAGCAGTCTTCCAGGAGTCTTTCTGGGCTGAGATGCTGCCCTGTTTTCAGACAACTATCTGCCCTGAGGAGGAAGTTGCCCATCTTCAGGCCGCACTGAACAGTGGCAAGGGAACCTTCCCCATCCAGGGAGCACCACAGCCACCACCACTACCTCAGAGGTTGTGAAGAAAGCACAGCAGTTGAACCACAGTGGGCTCAGGGAGGGTAAGGGTGGTGGAACAGAGGCACACCCAGTCAGTTGTTACACTCCACAATCCATACGCCATTCTGGGGGAGCATAGTTCCCCTATGGATGCACCCGCAGAGGAGACTAAGGAGGGTGCAGACAACTGTCACAAGGGAGGCCCTCAGGAAGGAGGCAGAGGGCACCACAGGGAAAGAAAGCAGCTCCTGGTGGGGGACTCAATTATTAGGGGGATAGAACTGGTGGGAGCAGGGAAAACTGAAGTAAGGTGCCTGACTGGTGCCATGGCTTGGAGGGACAGGAAGTGCATCCTTAGGATCACAAGAACAGTTGCACTGGAGTCTGAGCTGGACATCATTGTCCACCTAGGGACAAATGACTTGGCTCATCATGAGATTAGAGCAGTGCAAAAGGACTTTGTAGAGTTGGGGAAGGGCTTAAGACAAGTAGCACACCCAGTATCCTTCTCAGAGGTGCTGCCTGTCAGTGGCATGAGTGAGGCGAGGGTACTTTGCACCATGCAGTTTAACAAATGGTTAAAAAAATGGTGTGGAGCACAGGGGTTTGGCTTCACTGGGGACTGGGGTTCCACCTGGAGGGACACCAGGCTATACTGGCAGGATGGTCTGCATCTGTCCAGGAAGGGAACAAGTCTTTTGGGCAATCGGTTTAAATGCTTCATTGGCAAGCCTTTAAACTAGTCAAGGGGAGGCACTGATAAGCAGAAGGAAAATCCCAGCCTCCCCTACAAAAACAGGGTACTAAATGAAAAAAGACCAAGGTAGAAAGGTCAGTGGGGTTGCAGCTACAGAAGGTAAAGCCATCAAAAATGGAGAGCAATGAGTACCAATGCCGTAGTCTGGGTAACAAGCTTTCTGAATTAGTGGCCTTGATGGAGGAGGAAGATCTGGATATTGTGGCAGTCACAGAAACATGGTACACACAGAACCATGACTGGGATGTAAACATACCAGGATACACTATCTACAGGAGGGACAGGGAGGTTAAAAGAGGAGGAGGAGTAGCTCTCTACATAAGAGAAGAAATCAAAGCAACAGAACAAAAGGGTAAACAGGAAGGAGAAGAAGCACTGTGGGTCAATTTGGAGGCAGGCAATGGCACCACAATCCGCACAGGGTTTGTATACAGACCCCCCTCTCAGGGGGAGGAAATGGACAAGGAAATTATAGAAGATAAAGGGGAGATATTGCTGATGGGTGATCTGAATATGCCAGATGTTAACTGGAGTGCAGTTGCAGCAGCCACTTCTAAGAGTGGGGTTATTCTGGATGCCCTACAGGGGGCATGCCTTAGACAACTAGTATTGGAGCCCACTCGAGAGGGAGCAATCTTAGACCTGGTTCTCTCAAATGGAGATGAAGAGAGGATCACAGATGTAGAAGTGGGTAGCCATCTGGGAACTAGCGACCATCGAACAGTATGGTTCACAATAAACACAGCAATAGAGTCAAGCCATACAAAGACAAAGGTACTGGATTTTAGGAGGGCTGACTTTGCCAAAATGGGTGAGTGCCTAAGGAATGCACAAGCAAATGGGCAGGAAGGAGGGGTGGAAGAACAATGGGGAATAATAAAAACTGCCATCACAGAGGTAACAAGCCTTTGTGTAAAGCAAATAAACAAAACGAAACGAGGTAAGAAACCACTATGGTTCTCAAAGGAAGTGGCAGTGAAGTTCAAGAGAAAAGAAACTATTCCAGGAAGTACAAGGAATCACAGAAGGAACAGGACAGAGAACTGTATCAGTTAAAGCAAAAGGAAGCTGGAAAGGCAGTCAGAACAGCAAGGCCCAAACCGAGAAAAGATAGCCAACTCCGTTAAGAAGGGATAAAACCTTTATAGGTACATCAGGAGCAAAAGGAAGACCAAGGGAGGATAGTGAGGCTTAATAAAGGGGAGGGAGGGTGGGCAGAGGGTGACTGTGAAAAGGCAGAGATACTAAAGAAATATTTTTGCTCAGTATTTACAAAGGAAGAGGGAGGTACCTAAAACAAACAGTAGAAACACTCTGGATACAGAAGTTGATACCAGCCCATTTACAGAAGAAAGAGTTCTGAAAGAACTCTTAAAACTGAAGGTGGACAAAGCAATGGGGCCTGATGGGATTCATCCCAAAATTCTAAAAGAACTAAGGATAGAACAAGTGACACCACTGACTACCTCTTTAACAAATCATGGGAGGATGGGGTGGTACCTGAGGACTGGAGGAGGGCAGATGTGATTCCCCTTCACAAAAGTGGGAGCAAGGCAGAAGCAGGAAACTACAGACCTGTTAGTTTAACCTCAGTGGTAGGGAAAATGATGGAATCACTTCTGAAGGAAAAGAATTGTGCGTGTCTAGAAGAGGCTAGAGGGGCACAAGTTTAAGGCAGCATGGATTCACAGGCGGGAAGGTCATGCCAGACAAATCTGATAGATTTCTTTGACTGGGTGTCAAAGTAGTAGATCAGGGAGGGGCTGTGGACATGGCCTACCTAGACTTTAGCAAGGCATTTGACACAGTCCCATACAAAAGATTAATATACAAGTTAGCCAGCCTGGGAGTGGGTCCCAAGATGACAGCCTGGGTAAAGAATTGGCTGGAGAATAGGACACAGAGAGTAATAGTAAATGGAGTCCACTCTGAAAAAAGGGGGGTTAGCAGTGGGATACCACAGGGTTCAGTATTAGGACCGGTCCTCTTCAATGTCTTTATAGCGACATTGCAGAGACTGGAAGGAAAAGTATGTCTCTTTGCAGATGACTCCAAAGATCTGCAACAGAGTTGATGCACAAGGTGGGGTGGAAAGGATGAGAAGGGACTGGCAAGGTTAGAGGAATGGTCAAATGTATGGCAGCTTGGATTCAATGCTAAGAAGTGCAAGTAATGCACCTGGGAAACAAAACCAGGGAAGAGTACACAATGGGGGGTGAGATACTAACAACAACAAAATGGAAAGGGACCTGGGGTAGTCATATCAGATGACCTAAAGGTGGGCAAGCAATGTGAGAGGGCAGCAAGGAGGGCTGGGGGATACTGGGATGCATGGGAGGCATCACCAGCAGAAAACAAGTTATTATCCCTCTGTACAGACAGCTGGTGAGACCGCATCTGAGTACTGCGTGCAGTTCTGGAGACCAATCTCCGCAAAGACATAGACAGGATGGAAGCTGTCCAGAGGAGGGCAACTAAAATGGTGCAGGGTCTGCACCGGAAGACATATGAAGAGAGACTTAAGGAGCTTAATATGTATAGCCTCGAGGAAAGGAGGGAGAGGGGGGACATGATAGAAACTTTCAAGTACCTCAAGGGAATCAACAAAGTCCAAGAGGGTAGCATCTTTCAAAAAAAGAGGTGTGCAAGAACAAGGGGGCACAATTTGAAGATAGAAGGGGGGCGGCTCAGAGGTAATTTAAGGAAGTATTTTTTCACAGAGAGGGTTGTGGATGCATGGAACGGCCTTCCAGAGGAGGTTGTGGAGTCAAAAACAGTGGTGGAATTCAAGCATGCATGGGACAGTCATAAGGCAATTCTAGGGGGTGGGGGTAGGAAGAAGTAGGCTGCTGGTTAACTAGGATCTGCAGCTTATCCATCAGGTAGGGAAATGGGCAGACTGGGTGGGCCAAGCGGTCCTTATCTGCCGTCAAATTCTATGTTTCTATGTAACACAGGATCCTTATCTGCCAGGGTTCATCTGTCCCTACAGATTATTTCCCACTGAGGTCACAGTCTGTTGCCATGGGAATAACAGTGCTGTCACAAGCAGAGTATTACTACATCAGGTGGGGGGATAAGCAACTGAAACTGATGAACTCTTAAGGAACACAAATCCTGTTTTGTTGAAAATGTCCTCAGTGGGGAGGACAAATAAAGAACTTGTGTGACATATTATCTGAAATGTGTCTAAATAAATATGTTCTTCAAACTTCTCCATTAGGCATCCGCTGCTCTCTAATAGCATATGATAGAAGCTGGAGAACAAGGGTTCACAATTTTACTGTCTACATACAATTTTATAATATTTATTTGTCTGGGTCAGCGCAAGATATAAGTAGCATCATATCTGTTTGTTTTTAAATGGGGGGGGGGGCTATGTCCATACATCCACCGAAGGAAAAGAGGCAGGCAGAAACAAAGAGGGAAAAAGGGTGGTAACCCTAGACGACTCCATAATTAAGAGTATTCATTCACTTGGGAAAGAAGGGGAGCTGAATTACAGGTAGAAAGGTAGTTTGCATGCCAGGGATAACAGCGGAGAGGGTGAGTCCAAAAATTGGGCAGTTAGTAAGGAGAGCTGGGGGAACCAATCATAGGTATACATATAGGAAGTAACGACCTAGCAGGGAAGGAGGTGAGGGAAGCTCAGGAAAGAGTCAGTAGGAAAGACCTGCAGAGAGGTAACCAGATCGCTGGCATTCACAGAGGTGTTACCAGAACTGAGAGCCAGCACAGACAGAAGGAAAAGGATGGAGGAGTTCAATGACTGGTTCAGGAAGTGGTGCAAGGAGGAAGGGTTTGACTGTATTGCAGACTGGTGGGAGACATGGTCAGATAAAGCACTGTTTGCAACAACTGTATAGGGGGCTGGGGGGGCTGGTCAGATAAATAATTTTTTGCACCGGACAGACCACACTTCAGTAATGGGGGAGATCAAGGGTCTTCAGGGACAAATTGGGGGGGTTACATAAAACAAAAACTTAATTTAAACTATGGGGGGGCAAGCAGGCATGTAAGCCCTGAGTCTCCAGGAGGGGGAGGTCAGTAGATCTCCCACTCCTTACTAGTAGGGAGGGAAAGATAGGTGGAGATGGTGGAGGAACAAAGAGGTTAGCAGTGAGGGATGGGAGGGCACAGGTAATGGGAAGAAATGAGAAGGTCAGAATGGAGGGAAGGGAAGGGAAGAAAGCTCAGTCTGTAAGTGGAAGCTGCTATCCCTGAACACATGAAGTCTTGGAAACAAGATGAATGACCTGCAGGCATTTCAAGCAGAAAGGGGAAAGGACATCGCAGAAGACACAGAGATATGGGCCACACCTAACCATGACTGGGACTTCTTGATCCCAGGGTATAAATTATAAAGGAGGGACAGAGATGTATAAAAAGGAAGAGGGGTGGCGGTATACATCAGGATGGGTATAACTTGCTTAAGGGATGAGTTGGAAGAGAGGGAGATGGAAGCTATATGGATTCAGTTACTGTGTAATAGAGGAAGGAAGCTTTAAAGACCACCCAACCAAGAGGAGGATAGAGATAGGGAAGTGAACTCGCAAATGTTGACTACTGCAGGGAAGGGAGAGGTGGTAATAGCGGCAGACTTCTATCTGCCCAAGGTGGACTGCAGGTTACTGGCTATGAGTTGCACTAGGAGTCTGGTGATCCTAGATGCACTGCAAAGTGGGTTCCTGTTTCAGGGCATCACAGAACTCACCAGCAAGGGGGCAATCCCTGATCTGGTCCTGACAAATGGGAACCACATCCAGGATATAAAGGTCAAAGATCCCCTGGGTGGGAGTGACCTTTGCACAGTGTGGTTCAGGTTGGATATGGGCAGGGAAAAGAAACTCGCTAAGACTAAAATCCTGGATTTTAGAAAGGTGAACTTCAGAAGGATGGCTGAGCTGCTAAGGTGTCATCTGGCTAGCATCCCAGTTGCTATGGGAGTGGACCAAAGGTGGTCCATCATCAAGGAGGGAATATTGGTCACCACAAGGGACTGTGTTAGGCTCAATGAGAAGAACCCGAGGGCTAAAGCACCCAACAGGTTTAACGCTGAGGTCTCCCAGATGGTAAGGAAAAAGAGGTCAGCCTACAAGAAATTCAAGAGGAGCCAGAGGAAGGAAGACAGAGAGGATTACCTGAAAATGATAACGTAGCAGGTAAGGTAGTCTGGTGGGCTAAAGCTCAGAAGGAACTGAAGCTTGCTGAGAGAATTAAAAAGGGGTAAATGCCTTTTTCCATGATATTAGTGAGAAAAGGAATATGAAAGATAGAATTGTTAGGCTCAGGAAAGAGAATGGGCGGGTGGAGGAGAATGGGGGCAAAGCAGAGATACTAAATGAGTACTGCTGTTTGGTCTTCCCTGGGGGGGGGAGAAAGAGAGACAGAGAGACACCAGTTCCTCTAGGAGGAGGGAGGCTAGGGCAACAAATGTTTTGATAGAGGTGGACAGGGTGAGGACAGGAGTGCTACCTTTGAGGGTAGGTGAATCCCCAGGCTCAGACAGCATAAACCCAAGTGTGCTGAGGGAGGTGGTGGTGGAGCTTGTAGGTCCCTTGACTGACCTGTTCAATCATTCACTGGAATCAGGTGTGGTACCACAGGACTGAAGAAAGGTACATTTAGTTCCACTCCATAAGAGTGGTCTTATGGATGACCCAGGGAACTACAGATCGGTCAGTCTAACCTCAATCATGTGTAAACACATGGAGACCATTCTTCAGGAAAGACCAGTAGAGTATCTGGAGGATGATTGACTTTGTTGACTGGGTTACTAAACCAGTGGATAGGGGCCAAGCAGTGGACATCCTTTATCTGGACTTCAGCAAGGCATTTGACTGTACCACACAAGATGTTGATTAAGAAGTTGGCGGATCTAGTGGTTGGTGAGAAGTTGACTAGGAGGGGGGAAAACTAGCTGAAGGGCAGAAGCCAGTGTGTGATGGTGGGAAGAGAGCTCTCCAGCACCAGAGAGGTCACCAGGGGGGCCCCACAGGGCTTGGTGCTCTGACTGGTGCTGTTTAATGTCTATATCAATGATATTGGAGATGGCAATAAAGGCGTAATGTGTCTATTCGCAGACAGCACCAAGCTCGGTGGGAGGTTGGACACAGCAGAAAGGTTACAAGACCTAAAGGGGGATCTGAAAAAGCTAGAGAGGTGGTCCAGAATTTGGCAACTTGGCTTCAGTGCAAAGAAACACAAAGGTATGCACATTGGAGCCAAGAACCTGAGGACTGAGTATAGCCTGGGAGGGGTCCGGGTATCTGCACCAGAGGAGGAGAAGAACCTTCGACGTGGAACCTTTGTAAATGAGCAGTTCCTGCTCAAAGGTATTTGTAATCCTAGATTTCAATAAAATAAAAAAAAATAAAAAAAAACCTGGGAGTGATGATAACTAGTGATCTAAAGCACTCCTCACAATGTAGGAAAGCAGCAGTAAAGGCAAATAAAATGTTGGTCTGCTCTGCCAGCGGGATCAGCAGCAGGTGAGAGGAGGTAATGCTGCCCTTGTACAGGTCATTAGTGAGGCCACATCTAGAGTACAGCATACAGTATTGGTACCCATACGTTAAAAAAGACATAAGAGACAGTCCAAGGAGGGCAACAAGAATGATCATGGTTCAACAGGGTACGACATACGAAGAGAGGTTGAGGGCACTGAACCTGTACTCCCTGGAAGAGAGGAGAGAGAGAGAGAAGAGACATGACTGAGTCCTTTAAATATTGAACAAATAAACAGGGTGGACAGGCTGAGTGGGAACTGAAACATGAGGGGACCCATCTCAAGACGGTGGGGGCAGGGAGGTTTAGAACAGAGGTTAGGAAGCATTTCTTTACTGACAGGATGGTGGTAGGTTAGAATGTACTCCCGGAGGAGGTTTTTGCATTGAAAACAGTTGGCACCTTCAGGAGATGCTGGGATAGAGTCAATGGGAAAATAAGGGTCAATTGAGGGGAAGGGCAAATGGGGAGGGGGGGCAGAGTCAGTAGGCCCTGTATTATGAGCGGAGTACATAGGCCTAATTATTCTGCTGACTTTGTCGTACGTTGTTATATCTCTGCTTACTGTATGATGTCCTTTTTTTAATGTAACCTCCCAGATCATACCTGAAAATAGATGATCATTTTGTCTAGTGTACTTACCTGGTCAACAAAACTTAATCAATATATAAATAAAAAATATAAATAAAACACATGTGTTTTACGAAGTCATATGATGTGCTCAAGGGAGCTGCAGCATGTGGGAGTGGCTCTGCTGAGATTTAGACATAAAACCGATCAACTATCATAGCAATCCAACTATTGTTACAGAATCTTAATTATTTTTGGCTACCTGCACTACTGCTGCACTTGAAATAAGTGAAACACACTTCTGAAATGGACCTCGATGGAGAGAGAGGTGAATCTCTAGCTGCTCCACTACCACTGCCAGAAAGGTGCCAAGGCTGTAAGTGCCACAAACCTGACAAGCCACATTTTAGCACTGACAGGGGAAACAGGACAGCAATTGGAGAGGGAACATGGGAAGCAGCAAAGGGAGCAGAGTGGTTGTAGAAAAATGAGCCTTTGGAGCGCACCTTAAAACAAAAGCCTAAGCAAAGGACAGACAGTGGGCAGCATCAAGACAGTGAGTAAACTGAGTGGGATTTGAACAGTGTTTGCTTTGCAGGACTAGTTTTTTGGCAGCAAGGCGTGAGTTCACTGTAAAACGGAGCTGTCTGGGTGCTTAAGCAGGGAAGTTACAGCTTGAAAACCAGGGTAGTAAAAGGTAAAGCACAGCTGTTTTGAGCAAAAGGGGTGGGAGGGGGGTCCAAATAGAAATTGGAGCAGTGTGAGAAATCTTTTCAGCACACTTTTTGGTCTGAGTGCTGGGAGGAGAGGAAGGCCATCAGGAGGGAACTAAACAGTCTAAATACTGTACATTGGACGGGAGTAAAATAGAGACAACTAAACTAACCTGCTGTGAGTGTTTTCTTTTGTCTTCCCAGCAGAGCAGCCTCGTCGCCAGCTTGGAGCACACTGATCTTGGCAGGAGGCTCACATGAAGAGCACAGATCAACTTGGAGTGAGCAGGAAGTCCTGCCTGGAGGAGGTCCTGTTGGAACGATTTAAGCAGTTACTCTTTGTGATGCTCTGTCACCTGCTTATTGTTGTATGTATCATATTTGTATTTTTAAATAAATGTGTATGTGTTTGGGACTGTCTGCTTGGCACACAAGCAAGCCAGTGTTCAAGAGGCTTGACCTTTGACCTCAAAGGTGTCAGTGTCACTAAAGCAGCTGGCTGTCATAAAAGCTGGCTGGGGGAAAACTAATCAAAAGTTTCCTGTCCTTCCTTAACAGAGGGCTTCCTGCCATAAGCCAAGAAATGAGACTTCGTAAAATGTTATGATCTTACAGGAAGAGACAATTTGGTTACAGATTCTTGCTAACATCATAAACCTAAAATCATTCTTGCAAAACAGGAAAACAGCAGAGCGATCAAAGGAGAGGCTTTGATGAAGGAGGCTCATATTTTAAAAATTGCTAACTGTTGATTTCCACAGTGGAAATTAAGTATGGGAGGATCTAACTGTGGCCTCACCAAGGGGGTGGGGAGATGGATTTTGAAATGGTCAGGTATATAGGGAAGCATTGCTTTTTATCCCTGGACTCAAGAGGGGTGAGACTTTTGTCTCTAGACTTAAAACAGGCACTTCTGGTAACATCTAGCTGAGCAAGAACTTTTAAGTATTTTTGCAGGCATCTTTTTTTTTGTTCTGTAATTTACGAATTATTTTTTTGACTGTAAGTTATTGATGTATATGTTCTGTGTTTATTTTACCTAGTTTACAATTTTTAGTAAACAGTATTTTCCTTGAAATTCTGCCTGTGTTTTCTCAGTTTTCTTTTGCATCTGAATGCTGAATCAGTGTTTAATTCTGACATATGTTAGGAGCTCAACCAGGTGTGCTACTATCTGGCAAAAAGGTAAGAATATACCTAGATCTCATATTGAGTCATAAGGGTACATTTTGGGAACCTGGCTGGGTGCCGCTGGGTGAAGGATTATGTTGCATTTCCCCGAAGAGAATATATATACATGAGCCTGTTAACTGGGTATGCTAGCATAATGTCCATATTTGACCCCCAGGACTCAAAGCTGGTAGGTGAATCGGACCCAAAACAGACAGGAGAGTTACCCTATTTGTCTCCTGTTCACACTATTGCACTCTGAGGTTGGCAATGTGGGAGCAGAAGGCCTGACCTGCGGAGTGCATTTGTGACACTTCCTAACTTGTCCCACTCATGGTTGTGTCCCAGAGAGTGAGTGGAATGGAGCAGGAGTGGAAAAGGATTGGCATCTTATGCATCCATAGGCAACAGCAGGTACGCAGGGAATGCTGTAGTTAAACTAAGATAAGGCAAAGTACTTGTTCACTTGCTGCTGCCTGAATAAGAGCATACTGATAGGAGTTAAGGGGGCAATGGAAGGGAGGAAACAGGCTGTACAAGCATTAACTACCTGTTGAGTGAGAAAAGAGGAAACATCCTATCTAAGGTAAGGGTACAATGAAGTTAAAGTAACGTAAAAAAGGAGAAACCTAAAAACACCCTCACTAGGGTAAGGGCACAAGTAAATTCCAGTAAAAACTAGAGAGTGAAGGAAAGGGAATTTTGGGACTGGTGCAATGCAGTGGATGTGGAGCTGCAGTTTTCAGAAAGATCTAATGGAAGATGAGATGCTGCCTCTATCTGCATGTACCTCTCTGGGCTGAGGGAGGAGATCGCTGAACTCCAGACTGAGTTCGCTAGGATTCGGGGCCCCTCTTGCATCAACTAGGGGACACGGAGTCTACCACCGATGCCCAAGAGGATGCCTAGGAGAAGGACAGTCAGCTATTAGTTAAAAACAGCAGCATTTAGTGGGGGGGGGGGCAAGATGGCCAACAGTGGTAGCAGTTTGATCTAACCATTCCTGTGACTGTGGGGAAAACTAGCGTCTGTTGTGGTGACTGTTTGGTTTGCAACTTACACTTTTAGCTGTATTCCTTCGGTTTCAAGCTTGGTGGCTTTATGGATTCATGGAGGAGCAAAGGGGGGGTCTGTGTTGGAGTTCATTTCCACAAAGTCGGGTCTGCTTGAGCAGCAGCACCTTCCTGGTAAACCAAGCCCAGAGAGTGGCGGCGGGGGTGCAAGTAGTGCGTTGGCCACCCCACAGGCTGTCGGAAAAATGTTCTCCTCTACACCGCAGAGTACCCCTGAGATGCCTACAACAAGTAAGCAGCAAAACATACAACCAGATAATTTCCAAAGACAAAGTGACCCTTCTCAACTATTCTCTCCCATTGAAGCGGGGGGGGGGTATACGATGGAGAAGCTGGGTTTAACACTGGAAAAAATCTTAGCATGGACTAAACGCAGTGACCGTCAATATGAGGCATTAATGAAAAAGACAGAGTTTTTGCAAACAGAATTGAGTAGTGTTAAAATCATGGCAGAGACAACGAAGTGGGGACTTCCGGTGACGTCACGGCAGCACTAACAGCCTGAGAGTAGAGCTCCCTTCCCGCAAGAACTGCAAATTTCTTTAAAACTATAGAAAAACAGCAAATAAGTACCACAATGCTGCCTGGAGGTGTTAAACATGATAAAGGAGACAAAGGGGCAGCTAAGAAGATAGATGGGGCTGGATTGCTAGAGAACCGACAGGCCCGAAGCAGGAGCTCCTCGATTACAAGCCAGCATGGTTCTGGCTATGACACGGAGGGTGAAACGGAGATCTTGTCTCGCTCCTGCTTTGAACAATTGTTGCAAGTGATTCAAGACTCCCGGTCAGAAAATAAAAGGGAGTTCTCAAAATTGAATGAGAAGTTAAGTAAAATGGAGCAGTGTATAGAAGGGGCAGAGGAGAGAATCACACAAGTTGAGATGGCCGGCGATACTCTGATGCAGGCAGTGGGCTCCTTAGTTCAGCACACCCTTGCCCTACAAGCGAAATGTACTGATCTGGAGGCAAGATCTAGGAGAGACAACCTTCGGCTTTATGGGCTGGCTGAGGGAGCGGAGATTCAACCGATGGCATTGTTTATTGAAGACCTGCTAAAGGATGTGCTGGAGCTACCGGGGGACTACCAGATGAGGGTGGAGAGGGCACATAGATCTCTGACTCCAAAACCTACCGAGCCCTCCACTAGACCCTGCTCTATTATAATCAAGTTTGCAAGCTTTCATGTGAAGGAAGATATGCTTAAAAGGGCATGGCAAAAGAAGGAACTTAAGTATTTGGACTCTTGCCTTACACTAGATCAGGACTATCCCACCGAAATTCAAAGGGCCAGACAAAGATGGGTCCCCTATTTTAAGTTGTGCAGAGAGCTTCAACTTCACTTTCAAACACCCTTTCCAGCGAAATTCAGAATTTTCTGGGCAGATGGCCCGGAGGTGTATAATAAAGTAGAAGATTTAAACAAGGCTCTGAAGGAAAAAGGAATTCAGACACCCCACCAAGAGCAGGAGCGCACTAAACGAAAGCAGATGGAACCGATGGAGTGGCACGCAGTTGCAGGAGGGAAGAGGAAGGCTGGGACATCTCTGGAGGCAGCGCGGTCATTGCTGGAGAATCTGATCGGAGGAAAATGTCTAAACAGAGGGAGCCTGGTCTGCACAGATCTACCAACAGCTTCAGAAGGCTGAAACATAAGTATAGACAGGAGTTTGTATTTCTGAGTTGAATGCGCTTTCATTTGAGAGGGAGATTACGTGATGGAGACATCAGAAGTTAAGGGAACTGTATGAGAGGCCTATATAGGTCTCTGGCCTGGTGGTGGCCTCCGGAGATAAGTACAAGATGATGGACTTGAGACTGAACTGATAAATATTAAGCTAGAATATCTCTGTATGTTTGCTTGGGCCTCGGTTCGTATATTAGTTGGGGGGCTTGTTCATTACCGGGTATTTCGAGGATCGGGGGACCTTAAATGGTGGTGGGGCTTTCTGGTCACAGTAACTTAGACCCGAAGGGATGGAGGGTTAAAAAAAGGGTTTACACACAATCTCAGAGAGGATACACTCAAAGATATTTGCTGGGATCATATATTGGTATTAACCGGGGTGCGGTTCGGGGGGGGGAGCTCTAAGATCTTGGTAAGTGGAGGGACGCTGCCTGGACGTTCAGTTTAACAACAAACATGGGCCTAGACAGTTTGTTAGACCCCAGAGGGGGGCTCCATTCATTTGGGGCATTTTAATCCTCCTTGTCTCCATTCCTCAATGGAAAGTCTGGGGAAGGGAGAAAAGAGATCTGCATTATCAGATTTCCTACCTTGGAAGCAAAATGTAGTCTGCAAAATAGTTATATTTAGTGTCCTGTTGGCACTGATTTTTTGGTTTCTTGAGGGTCTCACTGAAAGAGAATGTGTTTGTGGTATGAAACGGCTGGCGGGGGATGGGTAAAAATGAAACATGTCCAGAAGATAATAAGAAAATATAGCAGTGGATAGAGATAGGACATTTTGTTCTTATAATGTCCATGGGTTGTCCAGTCCGGTGAAGAGGGCAAAAGTGCTCAGTTTTCTGAAGAAAAAAACTGCAGATTTTATATTTTTACAGGAAACCCATCTGTCCCCACAAGAACATGTGAAGTTGGGTTCCATGGGGTTTGGTTGTAGCGCCACAGCTTCATATAAAAATGGACGTGGGAGGGGGGTTGCAATTTTGATCCCCAAGGGGACTCCATATGTAAAAACAGGAGAGCTGGCGGATAGAGAGGGGAGATTTGTACTTATGAGGGGTACTTTTCTAGTTAAACCACTGACCCTTGCCTCGGTGTATTTTCCCCCTGGCTCGCAGACAGCAATATACCTAAATTTTTTGACTATTTTACAGGAGTGGGCACAAGGAGAGGTAATTTGGGAAGGGGACTTAAACTTAATTTTCAATCCGGCATTGGAGTCTACTTCACAAACACATAAGAAAGAGCAAGGTATAGCCAGAAAAGTGAAAAGGTTGGTAACTGAATTGGGGTATGTGGATATCTGGCGCCACCTAGAGGGGAAAAAGAGGGAATACACTTTTTACTCCAAGGTGCATCAAATATATACAAGATTGGATTACTTTATGGTTCCCAAGGAGATGGTGGGTCAGGTCGGGGAGGTCTCAGTGGGGGAGTTCCTGCTCTCTGATCATGCCCCACTTTTTATGACAGTTTCATTTGGGGAGTTTAGAAGGTCCACCTTTTGGAGGTTGAACTTGTCGTTGCTGCAGGATGAGGAAATGGTGGAATCCATAGCTCGAACTCTGGAACAAACACAGGTGGAAAATGATCTCCCGGGGACTTCCCCGGCTATGTTGTGGGATACCATGAAGGCAGTTATAAGGGGAGAGTTTATAAAATGATCAAGCAAAAGGAAAAGGGAAAGAGAGGCTAAGAAGGCTGAGTTAATATCACGAATAACACAATGTGAGGCCCAGCAGAAGATTAAAATAGATAAGGATAGGACCAAACAACTGAAACAACTTAAGGCCAAGTTAATGAATATCCTTGGTTATGGGGTTGAACAGAAACTTTGGTTTCTTAAACAGAAATATTATGAAGGAGGACCCAGGTCTTTGAGATTGCTGGCAGCAAGACTCAGGGTACAGAGGAGCAAGGCCACTATACAGGCAATACAGCACCCCCTGGACAACCGTTTGGCTAAAGAAACCGATTCCATAGCGGAATCGTTTAGGGCCTATTATTCCAACCTTTATAAGCAGGTGCTCAGCCTTCGAATGCTCAGATCAAAGATTTCCTAGGGAGGTTAGACCTTCCTTCGGTTTCTGAGGAGCAGGTAACTTGGTTGAACAGACTGATGGAAGACGGGGAGGTGCTGGGGGCTATTAAGAACCTCAAGACCCTTAAGTGTCCAGGGACTGATGGACTGCCTGGGGAGTTTCATAAACAATTTGGAGGGAAGGTCTCCCCGCTGTTGGGTAACTTATTTCGATTCCTACAAGGTGATGAGAGTGAGATTAGCCCCCTCCTGGTCCCAGACAATAATCTCAGTGATACCTAAACCCGGCAAAGACCCTGTATTGTGCTCCTCATACCGTCCCATTTCAGCTTTAAATATCTATTACAAATTATTGACCTTGATTATGACTAAGAGATTACAAACATTGGTGCCCCAGCTAATTGGCCTAGAACAAACAGGTTTTATCCCAGGCCGTCAGGCTCATGATAATTTGAGGAAAACATCTCTCCTAATTGATCATATAGATAGTTCCAAAAAATCGGCTTTATTGGTCAGTGTTGATTCAGAAAAAGCCTTCGACAAAGTGTTGTGGAGGTTTTTGGAGGAAGTCTTGTCCTCTTTTGGATTGGGAGGGGCTTTCCAGACCTTGATTGCCAATATCTACAAATCCCCCACAGCATACATTAGAGTGAATGGTCATCATACTAGGGGGTTCGGTCTGGAGAGGGGGACGAGGTGGGGTGCCCCCTGTCTCCCCTCCTCTTCGCTCTCTATATCGAGCCCTTGGCTCAGAGTATTAGGAAGGATGTGGGGATCAGGGGGTAGAACTGGCGGGCTGTCAATACAAGATATCTCTTTACACAGATGACGGTCTTCTTTATCTGGAGGAACCTGACACTTCCCTTAGAAGGGTAATGGATAGACTGGCTCAGTTTTCCGAGATGGCAGGCTATTCACTGAATACCGCTAAAACAGAGGTCTTGAGGTTTAGATATGTCCCCACTCAGGAAATTAAGGAACTTATCCCATGAAATGGGATCTCATGCAAATGAAATATTTGGGGATCATTATCAGTTACTCCCCAGCACAACTAAAAACCCTGAAATTTTCTCCCATGGTACAGCAGTTAAAAAATGACTTCAAAAGATGGGGCTTACTGCCCCTTTCACTTCATAGTGGGTGATGGCTGTAAAGATGAATGTTTTGCCAAGATGTTTATACTTGTTTCAAGGCACTACCTGCTTGGTGACTAGAAAGGATTTGGAGAATTGGCAGAGAATGTTAATGAATTTTTTTTGGGCAAATAGGAGACCAAGAGTGAGGCAACTTACTTTATTTCTTTCAAAGGAGGAGGGGGGATTGGGGGGTTCTGAGGCTGGAGGGTCACTGGGAAGCCACACATCTGAGAATAGCTCTGTTGTGGGGGCATGCCTCATATAGGGCTATATGGAAGGAGATAGAGTTGTCTGCATGTCCCTCTCCCCCCTTCCCGGCAGTCTTGTTCCACCCCGCAGACCTCATAACAGCACGAGAAGGGATATGTCCCACAACTCGGGCAACGTGGGAGGGGTGGAGAAGGGGTACTAGGAGGGAAAGGAAACATGGAGGTCATTGTAGATATGGCTGGTGGGCAATTGATCCCTCATTTGGCCCGGCACAATGGGATACCTGGTTTTTGGACAGAGCATGAAGAGGGTTACAGGCACCATGGCAGTTATTAGAGGGTAGGGGATTACTATCCTTTGAGGCAGCACAGAGAGTTTTTGGTCTCTCTCCCAGAGATAAAATGCATTACTGTCAAACTACTAGTTTTATTAGTAAAAAAACTTAAGTTGGAGCATAGAACAGGTTTTGGGGGGACAGTGGAATGTTTTTGAGGACATTTGAAAGGCTGGACACCCTACTGGGATTATCTCTCAACTATACAAGAGGAATATTAAACATATTAAAGTAGGTATGAGTTATATAAAATTGGCCTGGGAACAAGAAATGGCCTTGTCTATACCTGAAGGAGTTTGGGAAAAGACCTGGGGTAATATCTGGAGGATATCCTCCTCCCCCTCATGGAAGGAGTTTATGTGGAAAGTAAGGGTGAGATATTTCAGGGTGCCAGTGGTGGTCGCTAGACAACATAGGAGATCCCCACCAGAATGCTGGAGGAAATGTGGAGAGGGTAATGCCAACCACGGACACATCTTTTGGTCTTGCCCCACTATCACTCCATTTTGGTCAATGCTGACCAATTCGCATAAGCAGATTTTCCAGTTGCAAGGACAATTGGATCCAAGGAGTCTCCTACTGGGAGAATCACCAGCAGAAATCAAGGGGAGAGATGCTAAATATTTATGGCAAATTTTAGTTGTAGCAGCCTTAAAAGCTATAATGAGGTGATGGTTGCAGTCTCTTCCCCCAACAAAAGAGGATTGGCTGGAAGTGGTGGGGCAAGCTCAGAGGATGGAAGAAATAACATTTAAGATCCAGAGGAGAACTGCAATTTATGTCAATTGCTGGACCCGTTGGACTATTTGGGTGGGGTAGGTTATAGTCTAGAGTTCCATTGGGATTAAATAGGCTCCATCATAAAAGAGCCGTTTTTCCTTCTTTTTCTTCAGTTCCTATTTCTATTTTTTTTCTTTCTCTATTTTCAGAGGACGTAGTTGGGTTGAGGGGATGGGTTCCCACAATGCTGGGCAAAGCTGAGTGGCCTGGGAGGTGGGGATAACCTGTACCTCCTAATAAGTTATGGGGCAATGATACAGGGTGCCTCCTGGCAGCCTTGGGGTTAAGAGGTAAAAGGAACTACCAGAATTGTATCACATTAGAAAGGATAGAATAATATAGAGAGTTATATAGAGTTGTGAGACCCTTTGGTTTGAATATATATGTATGTTTTTATATTTTGTCTGTTTATCTGACTCCCTGTGAATTAGACATCTGCTTAATAAGGGGAACAGCTGAGGCTACAAAAAACTGTAAAGATGGATGGGATAAATTTAAGGTGGCTGAAAGCAGGAGAACATACATTGTTATCTGAGGTACTGTATAAGGATGTAAAAAGTAATATAATTGGTATATCAAGATGTAAGAATCATCTTAATAAACGAAGTATAAAAAAAAAGAGACAACGAAGGGAGCTACTTTGGATAATTCAGCAAAATTAGATGAGCACGCTATTAAATTATTGACCGTAGAAGCGAACTGCATGAGCCTGATGCGGGACAACTTTAATATAAACAGAAAATTGGAGAGTGTAGTAAATCTGTTACAATTTTAAAAACATTCGAATTTTGGGAGTTCCAAATCAGCTGGAGGCAGATTTTGACTCTTAAGAGGGTCTTAGTTAAATATATAGTGATTACTACCTTTGATTTACAGCAGGAGAATCTCCCTCTAATTATGAAGGCATTCCAGTTATTCAAACAGGAGAGAAATGCAACATCCCCAATGAAAACAACAATTTTGGTGACTTTTGGCTTTGATTCCGATCGTGACTACATCTTTAAATTAGCCAGGCTCAGGGGGGCTTTGGAATACAAAGGCTCCAAGTACTACATTTACCCTGACTTTTGCTATGCTACATAACAACACAGGAGGAAGTTCTTGTCCTGTCGCCAAGAAATTTTGGAAATCGGTGCACAATTTTCTTTGTTGCCACCTGCCAAGGTAAAAGTTGGTAAGGATAGAAAAGTTAACATATTTTTTGATGTAGACCAGCTTACTGCTTATCTTTTCGCACATTATTCTACCCAGGGGACTGAGGAGTCATGTGTTTTATCACCTATATCGTGAGAACATGAAATCCTAGGGAATCTGGAAAAAATGGATCTATGAAGGATTTAAGGCTTGCTTGATTGGACTGACTTGGAGGGCAATATGGAAAAAAATAAATTTAAAAGTAATGAGGTCTATAGGGAAGGCATTTGATATGACGTAACAATTTTGTGGAATGTTAAATATATAAGGCTACTATCATTGGTTTTGTATTGATTATGTATATCTTATTTTTCATGCTGCCCCTTGTTTTGGTCTAGGTCTATCCTTTTATGTTTAAAGGTATGCACTAAGGAAAATGATGTATGAATTGTTGGGGACTTGTTAGGAAGGTAAGCTACGCTTTCTACAGAAAGTTTCATATTTTCTTATTGGCATTAAGAAGAGAATTGCAGGATTCCATTAAAGTGTAGTAATTTTATAACCAGAGGGAGTGAAATACAATTGAAGCTGCTTGATTCCTGTGTTAGAGACCTAGGATTTAGAAGGATATTTGTGCAACATTTTAGAAGTGTCCTGCTGGCTGAGCAGTGAGTTCATTTTTATCCTTGGACTCAGTAGAGTGGTTTGTGTAGGAGCAGTGGTCTAGTAAATTGTGGTGTTGGTTGACTTACTATAAAGGGCAGTACTCACCAGAGTGGTGGAGCAGTGGTGTATTTGATTGTTTCTAACAGTCACCAGTGGTTGTGGCCTACCACCCACCCTCCCCTCACCCACCCACCCCAGGCATGGCATTTCCTTTATAGCCAAGGTTCTGACATCACTTCCTCAACAGATCTTGGGGCAGAGCTGTCATATTCTAAATAAACCAGCACAGTGCATAAAGGGTAAGTACACAAAAAAAATATATATATTTGATATATTACTCATTGTATATTATAAGGAAGAAGGACATGTGGAGTGTGGTGCAATGCACTGGCTGTGGGGCAGCATTTTTCAGGGAGACATTCTGGAACCTGCATTGCTGCCCAATTTGCAGGCAACTGTCAGCTCTGAGGAAGGAGGTTGCCCACCTCCAGGCTGAACTGGCAAGGACTAAGGAGGCCTCCCCAACCCAAACAGCACCAGTTCCACAACCACTGCCTCAGAGGTTGCCATGTGTGAAGAGCAGATGGACCACAGTAGGTTCTGGGAGGGTGAGGGTGGTGGAACAGAGGCATAGCCCCCGAGTTGTACCTCTACACAAATCATATGTCAGTCTGGCAAATCAAGGTTCCTCTATGATGACACCCTCAGTGGAGACCAAGAAGAATGCTGGGGACATCCACAAAAGAGACCCACAAAAGAGTGGCAAGGGACACCACAGGGGAAAGAAACAGCTTCTGATAGGGGACTCAATTGTCAGGGGTGTAGACCTGGGGAAGGGAGAGGAGAGGGAAGTAAGGTGCCTGCCTGCTGCCGTGGCTTGGAGGGACAGGAAGCAAATCCTCAGGATTGTAGAAGCAGCATCACAGAAGAGGGAACTAGATATCATTGTCCACCTCAGGACCAATGACCTAGCTAGACATGAGATCAGTGCAATGCAGGATGAATTTGTGGAGTTGGGGGGGGGCCTCAGACAGGTAGCAATCACGGTAACCTTCTCAGAGGTGCTGCCAGTCTATGGCAGGGGTGAGGCTAGGGTACTGCACACCATGCAGTTTAATGAATGGTTGCAAAACTGGTGCAGAGCACAGGGCTTTGGCTTCATTGGGGACTGAGGGGTCCACCTGGGATGAAGGTCTATACTGGCATGATGGTCTGCATCTGTCCATGAAGGGAAACAAGCTCATAGGTGACAGGTTTAAAGGCTTCCTTGGCAAGCTTTTAAACTAGACAAGGGGGGAGGTGCTGATAGGAAACAGGAAAGTTCAAGTCTCGCCCCACAAAACATGGCAGGTAGTAGGGTAAACATTGAGGTACAGAGCTTGACAGAGGGCAGGACAGGGGTAAATGGAAAAATAGACAAGGGCAATAAGAGCAGGGATGGGGTAAAAAAGGATAAAGCCAACATTAAATGGAGGGCAATGAGTACCAATGCCCATAGTCTGGGAAACAAGCTTCCTGAGCTAGTAGCCCTGATGGAAGAGGAACACTTGGATATTGTGGCAGTCACAGAAACATGGTACATGGAGAACCATGACTGGGATGTCAACATACCAGGGTACACAATCTACAGAAGGGACAGGGAGGGTAAAAGAGGAGGTGGAGTAGCTCTCTACGTAAGGGAAGGGATCAAAGCTACAGAACTAAAAAGTAAAGGGGGAGGACAAGAGGCACTTTGGGTCACCTTGGAGACAGGGAATGGCATCACAATCTGCACAGGGGTTGTATACAGACCCCCGTCTCAAGGGGAGGAAATGGACAAGAGAATGATAGAGGGCATTCTCAAAATGGCTGAAAAAGGGGAGATACTGTTGATGGGGGACCTGAATATGCCAGATGTTAACTAGATGACATGGACTGCAGCCACATCCAAGAGCAGGGTCATTCTCGATGTCCTGCAGGGGGCATGCCTTAGACAGCTAGTGGTGGAACCCACTCGGGAGGGAGCAATATTAGACCTGGTACTCTCAAATGGAGAGAGAATCACAAATTTAGATGTCAGTAGACATCTGGGAACAAGCGGCCACTGCACAGTGTGCTTCACAATAAACACAACCATGGAGACAAGCCATACAAAGACAAGGATACTGGACTTTAGAAGGGCTGACTTTGACATAATAGGTGAATACCTGAGGAATGCATTAGCAAATGGCCAGAAAGGAGGGGTGGAAAAACAATGGAGAAAAGTCAAAATTGCTATCATGGAGGCAACAAGCCTTTGTGTGAAACAAATAAAGAAAACAAAGCGGAATAAAAACTCAAAAGAGGTGTCAGGGAAGGTTAAGGAGAAAAAGGCTGCATTCAAAACGTATAAGGAATCACAGAAGGAGCACGACAGGGAACTGTGTCAATTAAAGCAGAAAGAAGTGGGGAAGGCAGTCAGAAAAGCAAAGGCCCAAACCGAGGAAAAGATAGCCAACTCAGTTAAGTAGGGGGATAAAACCTTTTATAGGTACATTAGGGAACATAGAAAGGTTAAGGGAGGGATAGTCAAGATTAATAAAGGAGAGGGGAGGTGGGCAGAGGGAGACAGTTAAAAGGCAGATATACTGAATGAATACTTTTGCTCAGTATTCACAAAAGAGGAAAAGGAGGAGTTACCTAAACCAAACAATAGAAGCACTCTGGGTAGTGGGGTTGACACCAGTCCATTTACAGAAGAAAGAGTCTTGAAAGAACTCCTAAAACTCAAGGTGGACAAAGTAATGGGGCCTGACAGGATTCACCCTAGAATCCTAAAAGAGCTAAGGGAGGACCTAGTGACACCACTAACTACACTTTTTAACAAATCATGGGAAGATGGGGTGGTACCTGAGGACTGGAGGAGGGCAGATGTGATTCCCCTTCACAAAAGAGGGAGCAAGGCAGAAGCAGGAAACTACAGACCTGTTAATTTGACTTCAGTGGTGGGGAAAGTGATGGAATCACTTCTGAAAGAAATAATGGTTCAGTACCTAGAGGCCAGAGGGCTGGGACCCAAAGCAGCATGGATTCACAGCAGGAAGGTCATGTCAGATGAATCTAATCAATTTCTTTGACTGGGTGACCAAAGTAATAGACCAGGGAGGGGCTGTGGATATGGCCTACCTAGACTTTAGCAAGGCATTTGACACAGTCCCGCACAAAAGATTAATAATCAAGTTAGCCAGCCTGGGAGTGGGTCCCAGGGTGGTAGCCTGGGTAGCAAAACTGGCTGCACAACAGGACACAGAAGGTAATAGTGAATGGAACACATTCTGAAGAAAGGGGGGTTACTAGTGGAATACCTCAGGGCTCAGTACTGGGTCCAGTCCTCTTTAGCATCTTTATAGGTGACATTGCAGAGGGTCTGGAAGGAAAGGTATGCCTCTTTGCAGATGACACAAAGATCTGTAACAGAGTTGATACACAAGGGGTAGAAAGGATGAGAAGGGACTTGGCAAGGTTGGAGGAATGGTCAGACATATGGCAACTTAGATTCAATGCAAAGAAGTGCAAAGTAGCACCTGGAAAAAAAAAACCAGGAGAAGAGTACACAATAGCAGGAGGTACTAACAGCAACAATAATGGAAAGGGATCTGGGTGTAGTCATATCAGATGACCTAAAGGTGGGTAAGCAATGTGAGAAGTCAGTAAGGAGAGCCAGGGGGATAATGGGATGCATAGGGAGGGGTATCACAAGTAGAAAAAGGGAAGTGGTTATCCATCTGTACAGACAGTTGGTGAGACCCCATCTGGAGTACTGCGTGCAGTTTTGGAGACCTCATCTACGCAAGGACATAGACAGGATGGAAGCAGTCCAGAGGAGGGCAACTAAAATGGTGCAGGGTCTACATCAGAAACCATATGAAGAAAGACTAAGAGAGCTTAATATGTATACCCTTGATGAAAGGAGGGACAGGGGGACATGATAGAAACTTTTAAGTACCTCAAGGGAATCAACAAAGTCCAGGAGGGTAGCATCTTTCAGAAAAAGAGATGTGTAAGAACAAGGGGGCACAATTTAAAGTTAGAGGTGGGACGGCTCAGGGGTAATGTGAGGAAATTCTTTTTCACGGAGAGAGTGGTGGACGCATGGAACTGCCTTCCTGGAGAGGTTGTGGGGTCTAAAACAGTGGGGGAATTCAGATATGCATGGGACAGACATAAAGCAATTATAGTGGGGGGTTGCAGGAAGTAGGCTGTTGGTTAACTAGAATCTGCAGCTTATCCGATAGGTAGGGAAATGGGCAGACTGGGTGGGCCAAGTGGTCCTTATCTGCCGTCAAAGTCTATGTTTCAATGTTTCTATGAATTGATGTTTAAAGATTTTGTATGGACTTATGGGCTTTGAGGCTCATGGGTTCATTTGTGTATCATGATTTGGTTTATGTGAGTGGTGTACATGAGTGCACCTGGACCTTGTGCTCCCCTTTCCGTTTCTTCAGCGGTGTATATGAGTGCATATTGATTTAGTATGCATAAAAGATGAAATTAATAAAATATTGTGTGATAAAAAAAACAGCAGCATTTGTGTCTGACTTCAGGGCAACTCAGGAGACATTTTGGAGGTTGTTGAGCACATTTGCTGTCCTCCCAAGTAGATAGCACCTGAAGCTCAACTGAAGGGGAGGGATTTGTCCTAGGCTGACAGAGTCAGGAAATTAGTTGATAGCAGCAGAGACTTGGGCTAAAGAGAAGGGAGGAAGCCGGGGGCAGCTGAGGACTTCGGCCAAAAAGGAAAGGAAAAGTACCTTGTTACTACTGTTCTTTTATATTTATATATATGTGGGGGATGCATGATGGGCACGAGTGGAATATGGAAAATATTTTCAGTCCTGCAGAGTGAAATATACAGTGCTCACGAGGCAGGAGTGAAAATATTTTTCATATTCCACGATGTGCACATCATGTGTCTAATACACAATGGGGCCTCACTGTTGCAAAATGTACCATTGCGTGGCTGCTGTAGCAACTTTCGTGATGCGCGCTTGGCCACAGGTTTAGCGCGGTTTCGGGGTGTGATAATGTCAGTTCTTACAGTTATCAAACGCCTGTGAAAATAATGTGATTTATCACATCATTTATCACTCACCCCCATTGTATAAATAAATAAATAAATAAATATATATATATATATATATATATATACACACACATATACATAGTTTTTTTTTTTTCTTCTTCCAGGCGTTGGGATTATTTAAGCAACATACCATGACAGGGAGTGGGTATATTGGTGGATTTACCACGCCTGGTGTGGTTCGGTCACGAGGCGCAGCCAAGTGATTTAACCACACCAGAAGTGGTAAATCCACCCATATGCCCACTCCCTGTCATGGTATATTGCTATTATACAATGTTCAACTTGTTTTTTATGTTTTTATAGTGATTTAAAACTTTTACAGTGGGTATACTAGAGGATTTACCACAGTCATGTGATCAGTTTTGACCAATAAGGTTACAGGATTTTCATATCCCATTGTACAATAGCTTTTTTCCCCTAGGTATTCTGTTATAGTATTTTAAGGTGTGTTGGGACACATTTTTGGATGCATAGAGGAACAGAACATGCTGCTGTAAATTAACAGAGTTTAGGATTTCTTGCTAGATTAAGACTTGCCTTGCTTTCTTTTGTAGGTACACGGCATAGTTGTAGAGTCAGATATTAGTTAAAAACAGTAGCATTTGTGTCTGACTTCAGGGCAACTCGGGACATTTTGGAGGTTGCCGAGCACACTTGTTCCCCTCCCCCCAGAAGTATTTAGCACCTGACGCTCAGCTGAAGGGGAGGGATTTGTCCCAGGCTGGTATAGACAGGATATTTAAGCAATATACCACGACAGGGTGTGGGTTACACTAGGCTTTACAATGCCTGGTGTCTGCAGCCTTGTGACCAAAACACACCAGGCATTGTAAATCCTAGTGTGACCCACACCCTGTCATAGTATATTGCGATTATACAATACTTTGTAATTGTTTTGGTTATGTTTTATACATTTTTTTTGTTCTTATTAGTGAAAATATAATAGAATGGTGTGTGTATTCTTATGTTGAAAAAAAGTAGTCCATTGCAGGTGGGATAGTTTCTGCATGAGGAGCCGTGATGGGCGTTCAACCTGGACTGTGGGTGTTTGCCAGACTGGCGGGTAAGTATATTATTGTGTTGGTGGCTTCATTAGTAGCGGATTCTGTGCCGGAATCATCGGACGCAACTGAGAATATTTTTTCTAGTCCATCCATGTTGATAACAGTGAATGTTTCCATTGTTTAAATCTCCCACAGTACCTTTGTGCATTGTGTCGGTGAGATACAACGCTGCAGCGCAAAGTGTGTGCGAGAGGGGGCAATGCATTGATATGGGCCAGGTGGGCAGTAGGTGAGGTCAGTTGGCACTTCTTTCCATTGGTGCTGTTCAGGATTTACAACAGGGGAGAAGTGCCAGCTGGCTACTGAGAATACAGCATTGTTGGTACCCATTGTATAATAGTTGATAACAGCAGCAGAGACTTAGGCTAGAGGAAAGGCAGGAAGACAGGGGCAGACGAGGACTTCGGCCGAAAAAGAAAGGAAAGAACCTTGTTACTGCTGTTCTTTTATATGTATATATATATGTTATACAGGCACGGTCACACCTGTATATTAGGGTTGCATAAGCACTTCTATGTTAAACCCAAAGTTTTGCACTTTAATAACTTTGCCCCTGTTCAACTGATTTAAGTGACATTTGGAAAGCACAGCCTCTGTGCCAGGATCTCTTGATCCTCTAAATTTCATGTAACTTGGTTCAGGGGAGGCAAAGTTACAGAGGTGCAAAAAAACACAAAAATCTAAGTTTTTGAAAATGTTAAGACTTTTTTGCCACCCGATAACTTAAAAAATATGAGGCTTTGAAACCTGAAACTCTCAGATTTGATAGAGGTTTATCCAAGGTGTGTGCGTTTGTGGTTTTTAGGTCCCTCACTTCAGTAGTTTTGAAATATTTAATAAAAATGTTCCATTTCTGAGCATGCGCAGTTCAAAAAATGAAGGTTCTATTCATAACTGAATTTTTGCGAAAGCAGCAGTTTGCACTATACGACACAACTGTCTGTAATGTACGACAGCTTTGTCATATTGTGCAACCACTGCTGCTTTCACCACTCGTAAGTCAGGGAGGGGGGCTACTGTCATTGTAGCCCCGCCAGCCTCACTGTGCTGTGCCTTAAACTGTGTCTGCACACCGGGGGGCCCCAATCCCCAGTGGCAGTGTATTTATTTATTATTTTTTATTTTCATTTATTTTTCTGCTTTTTTATATGTTTATTTTTTTTCTTCACTGCCAACATCGGGGGGCCAAACCCCTATGTTGGCATTCTCCCCAGCAGTGTTTAATAGTCCCTGCAAAGAAAAAACTGTCCCCCGACATCTATTGTTTTAAAACCTAAAAGAAAAGAAAACTGTCTCTCGTCATCCCTGCTCACCCCCATCATGATCCCCCACCTTGCACTGCACTATATGGAACAGCTGTCATGTAATAAAGAGAGCTGTGTTGTATAGTACTTGCACTATATGACACAGCTGTCTTAAATAAATGACAACTTGTCATATAGTGCAAGTACGAAACAACACAGTTGTCTTTAATAAACAACAACTGTGTCATATAGTATTTGTAGTATATGACACAGCTGTCGTTCATTAAAGACAGCTGTGCCATACAGTGCAGGCGGGTGCTGGCAGGAAGTTGCCGTTGGCACACTAGGTTAGGGACGGGGTTACTGTCATTGTAGCCCCGCCATCCTGACAGCTAGTGACCTGTTTTATGCACACCTGAAAGCCCACCCCAGTGTGCCAGAATTGCTTTTTATGTTTTTTCCGACACCAGGATGACCACTCCCGGTGTTGGATGCCCCCCCATGCCTGTATCCGATTGCTGACATCGGGGTGCCCAATTCCTGTGTTGGCATGCAACCCCCCATACCCATGTGGTACACTGGGAGCCCACCCCAGTGTGCCCATATGTATTTTTTAAATAAAACCTGTTAAAATAAAGAAAACTGTCCCTTGATGTCTTTTTTCCTTTTTTTAACTGAAAAAAAGAAAATGATTCCTCGTTGTCTCCGGTGCCCCCTCCCCATCCTGATCCACCCTCTTTGCACTCACCTCCCCGCAATCCCCCCTTACCCCATACATACCACCAGAGGTCTGGTGCTCTCATTTTCTGTGGACTGGGACACGTCTGCACTCTTTAAAGCCGAATCGCAAACTGAGGAATACAGGTAAATGCCATATAACGGTACTCAATGGGGTTTTCAACTTATTTTGATATCTCAGCCATTTCTTGGAATTTTGACCCCAAATTTTCAACATGGTGTTCTTGGGACCCCACCTAATGAACACTGTCACTGTCATCTCATTTCTCGGTCCTGAAAGGTGATTTTCTGGTCGCTGTGTGGAATCACCTTTTGGGACTGAGTAGTGAAATGACAGTGCCACTGTTCATGAGGTGGGGTCCTAAAAAGCCTATGTTGCACATTTGGTGAAAAAATTCCAAATAATGACTGTGTTATGAGCGTGCATTGCACAGTTTCTATGCACGCTCATTAACGTCACCAATTTTTTATATTTCCTCTACAGATTTTCAACATTGCCATTTCTTAACACCTTCTTATGAACAGTACAGCTGTAATTTTTGTGTATCCTGCCCAAAATGTGTTTTCGCACTTGTGGCACAGAATGGCATGGTCGCTGTGCAAAATCAACTTTTGGGATGAATTAAAATGACAGTGCCACTGTTCATTAGGGGAGGACCCATAAAGCCCATGTTGAAATTTGGTGAAAAAAATGTCAAAAAATGACTGCGTTACGGGCGTGAGTTGTGCACTTTCTACACATGCTCGTAACTTTGGTAATTTTTCATATTTTCACTCCAGATTTTCAACATTGCCATTTTCTCACACCTCCTTAAGAACAGAACAGCTGTAATTTCTCATATGCTTCTTAAAATGTGTTTTTGCACCTGTGGTGCGGAATGGCACAGTTGCTGCATGGAATCACCTTTTGGGACTGAATAACAACATGACAGTGCCAGTGTTCATGAGATGGGGTCCCAGAAAGTCTATGTTGAACATTTGGTGGAAATATTCTAAAACATGGCCACGTTATAAGTGCGCATTGCATGGTATGACTATCTCCAATACTGTAGTTACCTCATTTTGCGCAATGAGGATACAGTTCCACTATCACAAAAAGAAGGGAAATTAGTTGCAAAAAACTTTGTTAAAGCTTATATTAGGGCTGAACCACACAAAGCAGGGAAATCAAGAATACATTATTGGAGTTAGGTATATATGAAATAGGATATCAGTCCTGTGACGCCCTTGCTTCTGGTAAATCTCAACCCTAATCACTGCCTACCCCCACCCACCAACAGAACCACTCCACCTACACAAAAAAAATATCCTTATGATCTGAGTATGCTCAGCATGCCACACCCAGTCTGACCTTGCTGAAATATAGATAAAGCAACAGTTATGGGTTGTGCCATATGATCTGTAAAATATTCAGAACTGGAAGCTGATGGCATGAAGAAAGAACGCTGTAGGGTAAGCACATTTGTTTTTTTCCTGGCTTCAGTACGGCTGTGTGTACAGGCAAGGGCAGCAGGCTGTCCACATTATTTTTTTGTGACAACAAGATGGGGGAAGAGAGAGAAAGAGAGAGAGAGAGGGAGAGAGGGAGAGCGAGAGAGAGGAGAGGGAGGGAGGGAGGGAGGAGGAGAGGCGAGAGAGAGAGAGGAGAGGAGGGAGGGAGGAGGAAGGGAGGAGAGAGAGAGAGAGAGAGAGAGAGAGAGGAGAGAGACTACAGGAATGGCCCACAATAAATGTTACAGTCCCAGAAATGCCTAATAAAATGCTTTTTCTTGGCTTCAGTGTGGCTTTGTGTACATGGCATGGACAGCAGGATGGCCAAATAACACTTTGACTTATTATGACATCCAGAGGGGAGCAGGAGAGAGACTGCAGGGTGGTCCACGACAAATTTAACAGTCCCAGAAATCCAAAATAAAAAAATGTTTTTCCTGGCTTCAGTGTGGCTGTGATGTCCAGAGGGGAGAGAGACTGCAGCGTGGGCCACAATAAATGTAACAGTCCCAGAAATCCCAAATCTGGATGTCACAAAAATATTGTAGACACCTTGCTGCCCTTGCCCTATACACACAGCTGCACTGAAGGTGGAGTGGTTCTGTTGGTGGTTGGGGGTGGGTGGGGATTAGGATTGAGATTTACCAGAAGCAAGGGCCTCACAGGACTGATATCCTATTTAATGTATACCTAACCCCTAATGATTTATGTTTGATTTCCCTGCTTTGTATGGTTCAACGCTAATATAAGAATTAACAAAGTTTTTTTTGCAACTAATATATATATATCTTAATTACAAAAAAAATCTGTTAATGCATCAGTTAGGGTTAATAGTACAGTGACAAAAGTTTGGGAATGTGCTGTTTGGGTTCAAAACCCTAACTCCGCATTCCCCCCCCACACACACTCATGCAAGTAGGGGGAGGGCCAAGGTCCAAGAACCCTATGTTGAAAATTTGGTGCCAAAAGTCACAAAAATGGCTGAGATATCCACCTAAGTTGAAAACCCCCCATTTTTGCCATTATACAGCTCACCGGCATTTCTTCAGTTCACGGTCAGCTTTGAAGAGTGCAGATGTTTTCCCGCTCCACCAAAGATTGCGGTGCTGGACTCCAGAGGTAAGTATGGGGTGAGGGAGTTGCGTGGAGGTGGGGTGTGCAGAGGGTGGGTGCGGGTTGGTGAAGGGGACCCGATGGCGAAGGACCATTTTCTTTGGTTTAGGTTATTAAAAAAAAAAGAACACCATGGACCATTTCCTTTTTCTACAGGTGTAAGAAACAGTTTGGGGGTGATGTTAGCCACATTGGGGTGGGCTCCCAGTGTGGCACACAATGGGGTGGGGCGACACGCTCCCAGTGTGCCACACAATCTTGGAGGGGTGCTAAACACGCCAGCCAGAGGATTGGCACTCCTTCGACAAGAGTGTCTATGTTTGGGGTGATGCCGAGGGGGATTGGGCCCCCCATCGGCAAGCATGTCTGTGTTTGGGGGTGATGTCGAGGGGGATTGGGCACCCCCTTGGCAGACAAAAAGAGCAAAGGGGACCATATACCAACTGGGATTGGGCTCCCCCATTGGCAAACAAACTGGGGAGGGGGCATGCCAACAGGGGGATTGGGCACCCCCCCTGATGTCGGCTTTCACGGGACTGTGAGAGGTGGATGGCGACAGCCACCACCATGTTAATTGAAATGTTACACCAGGCAAGACACGTCCTGCAATGAGGGGGGCGCTCCCTCATTGCAGCGGTGAAACTGTTGGTGGCACGCTTCTGAGCTGCTTTCATAGACAGCGTGATCATTCATTCATGCCACATAGACAAGCCCCAAAAAGCAGTGGCGGCATTGGCCACAACACTGCCGCACCTCCACAACCGGCTAATCCAGCAAGCTGTCACAACATGTTTCTTGCGCATGTGCACAAGCAAACCCAAAAATTCAAGTGTCGTTATAATCATGACAGTGAAATGTCTACGCAAGACAGGTTGACCAAATCTACATTTTACACAGTTTATGAGATATGGGCACTGAAAAGCGCTGAAAAGGCACCCTTTGACCCCTTGGAACATGTTTTTGCCAATATCCATGTAACCATAGCAAGTAGAAAAAAATTCTACTGCTGGTGTAATCTATGATTTCCAAACTTGTTTAGTTCACCTGTAGGCGAACTAAGCTGCCAATAGCGAAAACTCTGTATCTTGTTTTTTTTTTCATTTTTTTTTTCTATTATGAGGTTCAGCTATAACTTAATAGGGTATTTGATTTTCTGATAAACACCATTCATCAGTAAATCACCCATATTTGTCATCTCATCATCCCCATCTACTCTACTCTAACCTATGGAAATGATCCAGGCATACCAAATAACTCTATAATCCTTATTTAATTAAGATATTGATTTGAGATATCTTTTAAGTCTACTTTAATATGTAAATTATTGATTTGATCTTATATTTTAAATTGTTCCTACTGCTTCTCCTTTTGGGTTATTCCTTATAGGTTTTTCCCCTTCCCACTATTTTCTCTTATTATTCCTTTATCTAGCGCTGCCCTTATACTATATGGCCATCTGAAATTAATATAGTGAAAACTCCGTATCTTGCTTCATTTTCGAGATACAGGTGCCGAAAGGTGTAACGGATGCCGCAATGTTATCCTATGGGAAATTTCTCAACTTTGGAACACTAACTTTGGGCCCCTTGAATTTTTTGGCACCAAACCACCAAAACGCACATCTGTGTGACCAGGGCTTGCCACCCACCAGATTTCAGCCTAAAAGACCAAACTGTTTTGTTGCAGAAGGATGGCAAAGATTTGCAGTTTTTAAAAAAAAATGCTTTCGTAAATTACGAAAGTTTCACAAAAAGTAGCACAAAACTTTCACATTTGCGAAAGTATTTTGGCAGTTTCTTCCATGATTTGTGAAAGTATTTTTTCCCCCAATGTTTAAAATGGCATTTCTGGTGGGGTTTACCGCCCAAAAAAGATAGGGCTGGCATCCTCAGGACATGACTAGGTAAACCCAACAGTCAGTGTTTACCTAGAGGGTCCCAATTTTAAATGGCAGGCATTTTTCTCTCTCACTAACTGAAAACAAGATGGCCATAGCATGAAAGTGAAAGGGCCATTTGCGAAAGTAAAATTGCATTTGCAAAACTTTTGTGAGACACATATTTTTCCCTCATTGACTATAATGGGAACTTTGTTTTTTGAATAACCTTTGAATGGTTTAATATGTTTACACCAAATCTTTGAAAGGTACATCGGTGACTTAGATTGCATCTTCCCTGAAGATTCTGAACCGAATGGACAAATCATGCGGGCTGTGGGCGCGAGCAAAGAAACATGCAAAAAGTCAATTTGTTTGTGTTTCTGGTGTTCTGTAGCTCCACAACCATACATCCAACCGTAACACAACTTGCCAGAGCCAGAGAGCTATGGTACCAGACTGTGCATGCAAATTTCAAGCAAATCTGTCATACGGTGGCAAAGTTATTAAGGTGCAAAATTTGAGGTTTAACATTAAAGTGCTTACTCAACCCTAACTATACTGTACCAGTATAATATATATACATATTTTGTTTATTTTGTTCTTCCAGGAGTTGGGATTATTAGCTTTTTCCCCTAGGTATTCTGTTATAGTATTTTTAGGTGTGTTGGGACACTTTTTTGGATGTGTAGAGGAACAGAACGTGCTGCTCTAAGTTGACAGAGTTTAGGATTTGTTGCTAGACTTGCCTCGTTTTCTATTGCTTTCTTTTATTGCAGGTACACAGCGAAGTTGTAGAGTCAGATATTAGATAAAAACAGCAGTATTTGTGTCTGACTTCAGGCTAGGGCAGCTCAGGGGATTTTGGGGAGGTTGTTGAGCAAACTTGCTCCCCTCCCCCCCTCGAAGCAGTTAGCAACTGAGGCACAGCTGAGGTACAAATATCTAGATACTGCTGCTTTCTCAGGGAACCATACGGAGCTCTAGTGCTCTGAGCACTGTTGGCCTGATTGTTTCTTGAGGAGGCCGGTGTGTTTGGTTGTGCTTAGGGGGCAGACTGCACTTATTGGTGGGGCAAGCTTTGTTGGTTGGCTAACTTTTACATGAGCGTAAAGTATCAGAGAGCTGGGGCAACCATGGGCAGAACTGGAAAAGGTGGATGGAAGCGGTCACGGGGTGGTATGGGCATCCTTCTACTGAAAATGAGGGGGGACACTCGTGGGTGAAAAGTGAGACAGGAAGGGTGGTAGGCTGCAACAACTGTGGAGTGGCAATCTTTCTGAAAATTGCATGCAGATAAAGAAGACAGCTTAGGAATGAGATTAGCTGTTTACAAATGGAGCTTAGGAGGGGAATGTGGGCAGCAATGGAGGACAGCTCAGTGGCTGGAGAGGGAAGGAGGGTAACTGAGGGGGTAGGACAGATCAAAGAGAGAGGGGAGGAGTAGGAAGAAGGTGGCAGATGGGGGAAGGAGACAGGGGGTCCCAGTTCAGAGGACAAATGAGGACAGGAAAGGGGAGGAATGGAGGATGGGAGGGAAGGAGGAATCGAACAGTCGCAGAGTCAGCAGTAGTGGGGTGGTGAGCAGAAGAAAGGAGGCAATAGGTGGTAGTGAAGGGATGTCAAAAATCGGTTTGCAGTACTGGCAGGACTGGGGGATGTGTTAGGCGGAATACTGGGCAGACAACCTGATGACGGACCAGGCGACAAGGGACCGGGGGGGGCAAGGGATTGAAGGGATATGGTATGGGGATAGGTTGAGTAAGGAGGGTTGTGGGGAAGGGGGAGTGGAGGTATAAGAAGAAAGGGGTAGGGATGCATTAGGGGGAGGAGGCAGGTGAGCCCAGTGGAGAGGGGAGGTAAAATCCGTGGAGAAAGGGGAGAAGGAGGGCAGAGCAGAGACAGGGAACATTGCAACAGAAGTGGAAGGGGGGACAACTGCACTGGAGGAGGAGGGGGAGTGGAGAGGAAGGGGATAAAGGAAGGACAAGGCAAGTAGAACATGAAAATGGAGGTGGGATGGGATCCTAGTTCTGGGAGACTCAGTGCTGAAAGGGATCAGAAGGGGAAGCAAGGGGGAGAGGCGTAGTCACATATAGGTGGCGGCAGTGCCAGGCAAAACAGCGGAAAGGGTGGGTCAGTCTGTTCTGAAGTATGCTAGGAGGGGTAGGGAGAAACCTCACATAGTTCTGCATTTGAGAAAAAATGACCTGGCAGGAAATATGGTAGATGCAGTCCAGAGGAGGTTTGAGAAACTGGGGCTGATTTGTGAGGAGACAGGAAGATCAGTAACTTTCTCTGAGGTGCTTCCAGTACCCAGGGCAAGCACGGCAAGGAAGCTGAGGATAGAGGGATTTAATGTGTGGCTAAGAGAATGGTGTCAGTCCAAAGGGTATGGGCTTTTGGGGTGTGGTAGGGAAGGACCTGGGAGGGCAGTGCAGTGATCTCTATGCTAAGGACAGGCTACGCTTAAATGAGGAGGGAAGGAGGGTATTGAAACAGAAACTGGGGGAATACTTAGCAAACAATGAGAATTTAAACTTGAAGAGGGGGGTGGCAAGCAGGCAGGAGTTAGGCAGGACCCACAGGTAGGGAAGCTGAACGAGCATACCCCCCATACCAGCAGCAAGTGACTTAGGGGGACATTAGAAGGGGGTGATAGAAAGGGAAAGCAAGTAGGGAGAGGGAGAGAGGAAGTGAGATGAAGGGTGGTAACCTTGAATGGTAGGAGTCTAGGGAACAAAACAGCAGAGTTACAGGCTCTCATGGCAGATGGGGAGATGATCAGGGCGGCCATCATCGAGACGTGGGCCACCCATTACCATGAGTAGGACCTGGCAGTACCAGAGTATAGGATATTTCAGAGAGACAGGGTAAAAGAAAAAGGAAGGGGGTGGTGCTATATATGAGGGAAGGACTGAGGTGTGTCAGGGAGGAAGGGGAGGAGGGCAGCACAGAGTCATTATGGGTGCAGAAAATAGGATCCTCTGGATGGGAGTGGTGTACAGGCCACCCTCTCCGACTGAGGAGTTAGACAGGTATAACAGCCCTTTGACTCACCTAGGCTGCACCAGGGCCCTTAGGATAGTTCAGAACACACCTCCGAGGGGGCCAGCCTGGGTTCCGCAGTTGCAGCAATGTGGCGAGGTGCCTCCACCTGGGGTAATGGAAGGGACTCCTGTGGATAATGAACAGGTTACCACCCCCTCCAGGAAATAAGTACGCTGCTCTGGTAATACTTTTCCACACACAATAACAGTTTCCCACACAGCAGCCCCCACACCCCCAGCAGCTCTCTTTCGATAATACAGTGACAGTGGATAAAATGCAAACAGTAACCTTATTTATTGGGGACGGGGACACAAAGAGGAGAATGTCAACCACAGCTTACTTTAGTTAGTCAATATCTTTCCCAGTAGCAACCCCTCTTCCCACCCCTGGGTGCACCCAGATTGTCCCTGTATGGTGGGTACCTCACCGCTCAGAGATGCAGGCCTGGGGTCTTTTGTCGGGGCCCAGATAAACATGAAACACACTTCAGACTTGTAATCCTAGCTTTGCCAAGCTGGCATGTCACTAAAGACTCCTAACTGGCTAGCTATAACTAATAGACTCCCCAGAGCCGCAGCTCGGGGTACTCACAGTTTTTGCAGTTCACACTGGGGTTCACAGTCAGATGAGTTGTATGGTACCGTGGAGGTTCTGCATTGGTGGTACACCACTGGTGGGAAAACCAGAACTGGACAAACTCAAGGGGTGATGATCTTCACCTACCTGGCCTTGCCAACTTGACCTATGAGCCTTTATATACAGACTTCACTCAGGCAGGTCTGTTCCCTCCTTCAACCTGGGGCACCATCATCTTCAGTCCGAGGAACCAGGATTGCCTATGTTCCTCAAACCTTTATGTTGCACTAATAGCTGCCTTGCAGGACCTGTGCATGGGGCAGTGGGGCTTCCACAGTCTCCCACTTCACAGCCTCTATCTCAGGGGATGCCTCCACAAGCAGTGCTAGGTCCTGTCCCAGTGGCTTGCCCCGACACTTACAGTCTCTCTCCTGGCTGACCGTTCACTTCCCCCAACAATTTCTGTGCTTAGGGGAGCAGGGGCTCATTCAAGGTCCACAGCCCAACTCTTTTTCCAGTTCAAACAGCTATCTAACTGCTTGGGCTGCTATACAATACTTGTTTCTCTTTTTTTTTTTGCTTTAGTCACACAAAACAGCTGCTATTCGTCCTGCACTCTTCTTAGTGGTTTGAAGTAGTTGGGGTTTAAACAGCCATGCAGACTTGATGAACTTGGATAGTCTCTCTCCTCACAGCCACCCTGCATCTCCTCTTAACTACAACTCCCCTTTCTGGTGGCAAAACCAGTCTTGTATTCCCCTGGACAGCCTCCCTCTGATTGGCTGCAGATCACCAGGTGATCTCAGGGCTGGCTCTGTATTTTAACCAGCAGCCCCATTTTGTAGTTGTTTAGGGGGCTGCCATTTTATCTCCCTATAGGGCTCTTTGTAGTCCAGCCCTGATTTATATTATTTAGCCCTCTACAGACCCATGCCCTCCCATGACTGGAGGCCCTCTGATCACTCTTGGTGTCTATCACCGGCTCTTCTTCCCATCTTGGAGCCAGGGATATATATTTTTTTCTAACAGCCGCATGGCCGAGCTGAAATAGGAGTGCTGCTCCTTTAAATTTTGCCCATGACGGTTGCGCATGCGTGGGGAAGAGCGGCCGCTATCTTGCTTGTTTACTTTGTGGTCCCAGCTCCCTAGATCACCCGGGACCACAAGTCATGTCTTTCCCTTTCCCCCCCAGTGACTGCAGGCATGGAAGTTCTGTCCCAATCCTTGGTCCCTTTGCACAGTGATCCCACGGGTCCGAGGACAGTGGTGGCTGTGGCAGCCACAGCTGCGAGGTGACAGGAGCTGCCGGGGTCCAGATCCCACCCGGAACCCCTTGAAGCGACATCGCGTTGGGTCAGATAAGCACAATGTGGGGAGCTTACACAGGGAACTAGTGGGAAAGATCAGAAGGACCTGTGGGAGGGGCAGCACAGTGATTGTGAGGGACTTAAACCTGCCGGGAGTGGATTGGGGTACCTCAGCCACCACGAATAGGAGGGGGCAGGTAATTCTGGATGCCTTCCAGGACAGCTTCCTATTGATCAACGAGTCAGCCAGGTTAGGGAACACCCTAGACCTCATACTGGCAAATGGTGAGTTTGTGAGGGACCTGGGGGTGTAGGAATTGCTGGCGGGGAATGACCACCACTCGGTGTGGTTCACGATAAACATGGGGAATGGGGGAGCAGGAACGGGCACAAGAGTATTAGACTTCAGAAGCACCAACTTCAGGAGGATGAGGGAAATAGTACAGGGGTATCTGGCCAGGATCCATCCAAACATGGACACTAACCAGAAGTGGGAGGTCATTAAACTGGGAGTTGAGCAGGCAACTGTAACATGTACAAAGGTCCAGAGTAAGAGGGCTAGGGCCAAGAAGCCTAGCCGAATGAGCAGGGGAGTCATGGAAAAATTAAGGAAGAAAAGAGCTGCCTTTAGAAGGTACAAAAAAATGGGGAGGGGGAGGACAGAGAGGAATACCTGAAGAAGTCGAGGGAGGTGACATGGGCAGTCAGGTCAGCCAAGGCATCCAGGGAATTCAGGCTAGCACAGGGCATCAAAGAGGGGGAGAAGGACTTCAAGTACGTCAGGGAGAAAGGGGGTTATAAGGACAAAATAATAAGGATAAAGAGGGATGGGGTGAGTGGAAATGGGCAGAACCATTAAACCAGTACTTCTGCTCAGTATTTACTAAAGAGAAAGGGGGAGCAGTACCCAAGGGGGTGGAAGGGTGGGCATGGGGGGGTGGGGAGTGTTACAAACCCACTCAGCAGGTCAGCCCTCTACTCCCAAAGTGCCAACCTCCGAGTGCAGTCTTGTGAACAGTTAACAGAAACAGGGTAACCCTCCTGTCTGTGTTGTGGGTTCGAATCAACCTTTGGTCTCAGTTCTGGAGGGATTCAAACTGTGAACCTCTTGCTAGTGTACCCAATGCAGAGGCTCAGATAATTCTGTTTTTGGGGGGCTAGATATCTTTGCCTACCGGCAACTAATCAGGTGTACAAAATGAACCCTTAAAAACTCTAATAAAGACCTCAGATTACTCTCACCTTTTTCCAGTTTGGTATCACCATTCAAGTTTATGCACAGTGTCTGCTTTAACCATATATACTTCACTTGTTAAAGAAAGAAATTCAAAGACAGACCAAGTACGCTCTAAAAATAGAGTTTTACTAAAATAGATAAAAGTATGTAAAACATAAAATACAGAATTATATATCACAAGAACCATACAATCTTTTAAAAGAACAAGGTTTTAACAGTGCAATTCCTACTACAGTACTTAGATTTGTCTCTCTCTCTAAATACTTGCTTAAAGTGCTCAAAGATGTTTCTTTGTCAGAGTGTAGATAAAAGTGTCTCTGAAGGAAAACAGAATACTGTTTAAAAAAAAACTGTCTTTGACAACCCCTTTGTGTGCGGTCACCTAGCTCCTCCTCTGTTTATTAAAAATTATACACCTAGGAAGTTTTATCATTTTAGAAGGAAAGTTAATTAAGGTTACAGCAGCAGAAACTCCTTTCCCCATGTGACTTCCACAATCAAGTCTGTAAATTTCCTTTCATCTATGAGCAGTATCCCCTCTCACACACACAGACATCAAAGCATTTATGATTTTGCACCAATGTGCTAAACCTGGTTTTCCTCCTCAAAACGTCATAAAATGGATACTGATTTCCTTCTTAGCAGTTAAAGCTAAATTTAACTTAGAAAAACAGGAGATTCTTGATTAAGGCCTGTTCTAGTCTGTAATTAGCTTCTGGCCTTCCAGGAAACACCTTGTATCTAAAACCTGGGTATTGTGTGTGTGTGTGTGTGTGTGTGTGTGTGATCTCACATGCTGTCTCAGCATCTCTCATGAGAGACAGTCCATAACATTTTTATATTACAAAAAATCATAATGTACTCAGAAATGGCTGTCCAAGTGTCACAATCCTCCCCACCTAGACTGAATTTGGGGGCTCTATCCCCGGCATGGGATGAGCTTCCCCAGTCAGTTCACTCCTCATACACGTGAGACAGACCATCTAAGTTCTGGTTTCTGGCTCCATCTCTATGTACGATTGTCATATCATACCCTTGCAAAGTAAGACTCCATCTTAGCAGTCTACCATTGTTCTTTCCCATCTATGTCAGCCAAACCAGGGGGTTGTGGTTAGTCTGTACCACAAAATGCTGCCCATACAAGTATGGCTCCAACTTCTTTAGGCCCCACACTATGGCAAGACATTCTTTTTCCACAGTGAAGTATGCCTGCTCCCTGGGAAGTAACTTCCTACTGAGGTACACTAGTGGGTGATCCGTCCCTTGGCTGGATGTCTGACTCAGTACTGCCCCAATACCCATGTCTGAGGCGTTAGTCTGAACTATAAAAGGTTTGCTATAGTCAGGAATTGTCAAAACAGGAGCACTGCACAGTGCCTTCTTTAGTTTGGAAAAGGCTTCCTCACAGGCTGGGCTCCAGGTAATTTTCTTGGGTATCCTTTTCTTTGTCAGGTCAGATAGGGGAGCAACCAGGGCATTGTAATTGGGTACAAATTTTCTGTAGTACCCTGCTGTCCCTAGAAAACTCCTGACCTGCTTCTGCATTTCTGGTCTGGACCACGCCTGGATTACCTCTATCTTTAATTGGTTAGGATGGAGCTGTCCCCGGCCTACCACATGCCTGAGGTATGCCATTTCTCCCTTGGCCACCTGGCACTTCTCGGCTTTGACAGTGAGCCTGGCCCTCTCTATCCTGTCCAGCACTTCCCTAAGGGTGTTCCTCCCAGCTGGTACTAAAGAAAGCAATGTCATCCATGTATGCCACAGCGTACTTAACATAGAATTTGAAACATAGAATTTGACGGCAGATAAGGACCGCTTGGCCCACCCAGTCTGCCCATTTCCCTACCTAATGGATAAGCTGCAGATCCTAGTTAACCAGCAGCCTACTTCTTCCTACCCCAACCCCCTAGAATTGCCTTATGACTGTCCCATGCATGCTTGAATTCCACTACTGTTTTGACTCCACAACCTCCGGAAGGCCGTTCCATGCATCACAACCCTCTCTGTGAAAAATACTTCCTAATTACCTCTGAGCCGCCTCCTCTATCTTCAAATTGTGCCCCTTGTTCTTGCACACCACTTTTTGAAAGATGCTACCCTCTTGGACTTTGTTGATTCCCTTGAGGTACTTGAAAGTTTCTATCATGTCCCACCTCTCCCTCCTTTCCTCGAGGCTATACATATTAAGCTCCTTAAGTCTCTCTTCACATGTCTTCTGGTACAGACCCTGCACCATTTTAGTTGCCCTCCTCTGGACAGCTTCCATCCTGTCTATGTCTTTTCGGAGATTGGGTCTCCAGAACTGCATGCAGTACTCCAGATAGGATCTCACCAGCTGTCTGTACAGAGGGATAATAACTTCCTGTTTTCTACTGGTGATGCCTCTCCCTATGCATCCAAGTATCCCCAGCCCTCCTTGCTGCCCTCTCACATTGCTTGCCCACCTTTAGGTCATCTGATATGACTACCCCAGGTCCCTTTCCTTTTTGTTGTTGTTAGTATCTCACCCCCAATGTGTACTCTTCCCTGGGTTTTGTTTCCCAGGTGCATTACCTTGCACTTCTTAGCATTGAATCTAAGCTGCCATACATCTGACCATTCCTCTAACCCTGCCAAGTCCCTTCTCATCCTTTCCACCCACCTTGTGCATCAACTCTGTTGTAGATCTTTGTGTCATCTGCAAAGAGACATACTTTTCCTTCCAGTCCCTCTGCAATGTCAGCATAAAGACATTGAAGAGGACCAGTCTAATACTGAACCCTCACGGTACCCCACTAGTAATCCCTTTCTTCAGAGTGGACTCCATTTACTATTACTCTCTGTCCTATTCTCCAGCCAATTCTTTACAGGCTGTCATCTTGGGACCCACTTCCAGGCTGGCTAACTTGTATATTAATCTTTTGTGTGGGACTGTGTCAAATGCCTTGCTAAAGTCTAGGTAGGCCATGTCCACAGCCCTCCCTGATCTACTACTTTGGTCACCCAGTCAAAGAAATCTATCAGATTTGTCTGGCATGACCTTCCACTGTGAATCCATGTTGCCTTGGGTCCTGTGCCTCTAGCCTCTAGATACTCGACAATTCTTTCCTTCAAGTGATTCCATCATTTTCCTACCACTGAGGTTAAACTAACAGGTCTATAGTTTCCTGCTTCTGCCTTGCTCCCACTTTTGTGAAGGGAATCACATCTGCCCTCCTCCAGTCCTTGGGTACCACCCCATCCTCCCATGATTTGTTAAAGAGGTAATCAGTGGTGTCACTAGTTCTACCCTTAGTTCTTTAGAATTCTGGGATGAATCCCATCAGGCCCCATTGCTTTGTCCACCTTCAGTTTTAAGATTTCTTTCAGAACCCTTTCTTCTGTAAATGGGCTGGTATCAACTTCTGTATCCAGAGTGTTTCTACTGTTTGTTTTAGGTACCTCCTCTCCCTTTGTAAATACTGAGCAAAATATTTGTTTAGCATCTCTGCCTTTTCTCATCATCCTCTACCCACCCTCCCTCCCTTTAATAAGCCTCACTATCCTCCTTGGTCTTCTTCACTCCCTGATGTACCTATAAAGGTTTATCCCCTTCTTAACTGAGTTGGCTATCTTTTCCTTGGTTTGGGCCTTTGCTGTTCTGACTGCCTTCCCAGCTTTCTTTTGCTTTAACTGGTACAGTTCTCTGTCTTGCTCCTTCTGTGATTCCTTATACTTCCTAAATGCTTTCTTTTTCTCTTGAACCTTCACTGCCACTTTCTTTGAGAACCATAGTGGTTTCTTACATCGTTTCATTTTGTTTATTTGCTTCACACAAAGGCTGGTTACCTCTGTGATGGCAGTTTTTATTATTCCCCATTGTTCTTCCACCCCTCCTTCCTGCCCATTTGCTAGTGCATTCCTTAGGCACTCACCCATTTTGGCAAAGTCAGCCCTCCTAAACTCCTCAGCACCATTTAACATCTGGTTCACCAACCTCTGGAAAGTGGCCGAGGCGTTCTTCATTCCGAAATGCATTACTTTAAACTCAAATAAGCCTATCGGAGTGATGAAAGCTGACCTCTCCCTAGCTCTGTCTGTCAACTCTACCTGCCAGTACCCCTTTGTCAGGTCAATGGTCGTAAGGTACAGTAGGTCGCCTCTCCCAACTTGTCCAGGAGTTTGTCCGTCTAGGGCATCGGTTGGGCATCTGACTTCATGACTGCATTCAGTCCACGATAGTCCACACAGAAATGAGTAGAGCCATCTGGCTTAGGCACAAGGACTATGGGTGAGGCCCAGGGGCTGTGGGATCTATGGATTACCCCTAAATCCAGCATCTCCTCCACTTCCCTCCTAATGTCCTTTTGGACAGCCTCTGATACTCGATATGCTGTCTGCTGTATGGGCGTCTGTGTCCCTGTCTCCACATCGTGTGTCGCTAAGGGGGTTAGTCCAGGCTTGGCGCTAAACAATAGGGCAAAGTCTTCTAAAACCTCCCTTACTTCTTAAATCTGGTCCGGGGACAGCTGGGGAGACAGACAATTTTACTGCCTCCACAGAGGACTCCCACTTGCTCTCTTCCAGCAAGTCCAGAAAGGGGTCTCCTTCGTTTGTCCCCTTCCCATGACTACACACTGCAAACACCATGTCAGCCCTATTTGCATATGGCTTCATCATGTTGACATGGTACATCCTTTCTGTCTGTCTTCTGTCAGGTAACTCCACAATGTAGTTCACGTCATTTACCTTCCTAAACACTTTGTACGGTCCTGCCCACTCAGCCGCAGCTTGTCTTTCTGGGCCAGAATAAGGACCATGACTTCCTGACCATGTACAAGCGAGCTCTGGCTCTGCAGTCATACCACACTTTTTGTTTCTGTTGGGCAGCTGCCAGGTTGCTCTGGGATGTCCCCATAAGCTCCTTCAGCCTTTCCCTAAACCTAAGGACGTAATCCACAATGGGAGTTCCCTGGGTGGCATGCTTGCTTCCCAGTCCTCCCGGATCAAGTCTAGGGGCCCACGTACCCAGCGTCCATATAAGAGTTCGAAGGGGGAAAATCCTGTTGACTCTTAGGGCACCTCCCTGTATGCAAACAACAGGTGGGGAAGGTACAGTATTTCTCCCAGTCCCTTCCATGCTGTTCAGCAAACACCTGGAGCATTGACTTCAGGGTACCATTGAATCTTTCCACAAGCCCATTGGCTTGTGGGTGATATGGTGTCGTGCTTCTCTGCACCACCCCACATTTCTCCCACAAACATTTCATCAGGTCCGACATGGAGGAACCCCCTCGATCGGTGATAACCTCCTGCGGAAACCCAACACAGGAGAAAATCCCAAGTAAGGCATCTGCCACTTTGTCTGTCCTCAGTGAGGATAGGGCGACTGCCTCTGGGTACCAGGTGGCATAATCCACCACAGTCGGGATGAATCTCTTCCCTGAGGAGCTGTGGGTATTTAAAGGCCCCACAATATCCATTCCCACCCTCTGGAATGGCTCCTCCACTATGGGCAATGGAATCAGGGCCACTTGGATTTTCTTGCCTGCCTTCCCCATTTCTTGGCACTGGTGACAAGATCTGCAAAACTCCTTCACCTGTTGGGTGAAGGTACGCCAACAGAAATTCTGGGACAACCGCTGCTTACTGCACGCGATTCCAAGATGACCAGACAAGGGAATATCATGTGCAATTTACCCCTGGGGAACGACAAACTGCCTGCCTAGCATCCCTCCCTCTATCTGTACAGCCTGAGTATACATAAAGTCCATTTTCCCAATAAACCTTATGTCTGCCATCACCTCCCTATGTGCCATTCGAATCTGCTCAAGCCCTCAGCTTCTCTAAACTAGGGTCACTTCTCTGAGCAGCTGCAAATCCCTCACACATTCCCAAGGCATGGGACAGGTCCCCTTCAGTCACTAAACTAGGGTCCCTAGCACTAGCGTCAGGGCACTCAGGATCACTGTTAATCCCAACCCTCTGACAATGAGTCGCCCCTCCCTCTTCGGAGTAACCCTCTGTAGCTGTGTGGTTACTTGCTACTGGGGAAATTTCTACCCCCTTTTTATTAGTCTCCCCATCTTGAGACACAGGCTGGGGAACCAGCCTCTCAGTGGTTTCCACAATGGTTTCTGTGGGGGTTCAGGGAACTACAATTTTCCCTTGCTGCTTGGCTACAGGTAACTGCACATACTATCCCCTGCTTGAGATTGTTGCCCAGGATCACATCCACTGCTAACATTTTGGCTACTGCCACCTGTTGCACAGTTCCCCCTGTTTCACCCCAGTCTAGGAGAACACTAGCAAGGGGCAATGTTTTCACCGCACCAGTGAAGTCCTGTACAGTGATGTATTTATTGGGTATAGGCTGACCAGGCTCTACTAGATCCCCCTTTACCAAGGTCAAGGATGCCCCTGTGTCTCTTAACCCTTGCGTCTGTACACCATTCACCATGACTGGGTGCATGTGTTCCCTCATGTTCACTGCCATGCTCCCAGGGACACACAAACAATCCACTTCTTTTCTAGTAGCATTCTGTGTACTATTGCTCATTCTTTTGGGACACTGTCTGGCAATATGCCCAGCTTCTTTACATAACCAACATTCACTTCTCTTTTCAGAGTCAGATGGCATACACCCCTGGGTGCTGAAGGAACTGGCAGAAGTCCTGGCAGAACCCTTGGCAGACCTGCTCAATGCCTCCCTGGACTCGGGGAGTGTACCTCAGGTCTGGAGGATGGGTTGGAAATGTAGTGATACATAAGCCGATCTCAGGCACATATTTTGGGATTGTTCTAAACTGAAGGACCTTTGGTCAGAGGTAATTCAAATATGTAACCAAGTCACTGGGTTAAATCTACCCCATTCACCACTAATATTCAGTCTTGGGGTTTTCTCTGACTGCACTGAATTAAATAAGTTTAAAAAAACATGCCTATGTCACACTTCCCTCAGTATTAAGAGACTTATTCTAAGATATTGGAAAGACACTAAAGTCCCTGCAATACAAGAATGGTGCAGTCAGTTGGTGTTTACCTCTAGCAATGAAAGGGTGCATTATCATTTACAAGACAAACTGGAAGTATATAACAGCATTTGGTCGCCTTTTATTGCTCTAGAAAATTCATAAAATACATTTTGGCCCTAGCCAGAGTTGAGATATGGGGAGTCTAAGTATAAGCAATCTTCTTAATTTGTTGATTTTTCAACTATATATGATTAACCCGTTATGATAAGAGAATATAAACTAGACATGCAGTTATGTTAAGAATCCTAGACTAATCTAGTGTAGAATGCAGGATTAATTCAAACGATGTATAATATTATGATGTATTGTTAGAAGTTGTTCCTGTTTTAACTTTTCTTATCCTTCTTTTTCCTTTTTTACTATTGCGTATCATAACAATGTCACTATATCCTGTTATGTTTGAAATTCTTATAAAAATTATTATGGAAAAAAAAAGGACTGGAGGATGTCGCATGTGGTGCCCCTCCACAAGAGCGGCCCTAAGGATGAGCCAGGGAACTATAGACCAGTAAGCCTCACATCCATCGTGGGAAAGCTGATGGAGACAATCCTGAAGGAGAGGCTGGTTTCCCTCTTAGAGGCTAATGGGCTGCAGGACAGCAGACAGCCTGGGTTTGTCTCAAGCAGATCCTGTCAGGCCAACCTGGTGGAGAGCTATGACTGGGTAACCAGGCAGTTAGACAGGGGCCATGCAGTGGATGTCCTGTACCTGGTCTTCAGTAAGGCATTCAATTCAGTGCCACATGGGAGGCTAGGAAGTAAGCTGGAAGGCACAGGGATGGGGTGAAAATGGTGGGATGGGTAGTGTGAACATTCTGCAAGGGAGACAGCAGAGGGTGGTGGTGGTGGGAGGGGCGCTCTCATCTCCCAGGACGGTGGCAAGCAGGGTGCCACAGGGCTCTGTACTGGTCTGGTGTTGTTTGGGATCTTCATAGCAGACATCTCAATAGGCCTGAAGAGCAGGATCAGTATGTTTGCTGATGATACCAAGATAGGAGCAGTAGTGGATGATTTAGAAGGGTGGCAGAGGTTGCAAGATGATCTGGCAAAATTGGAGGCCTGGTTGGACACTTGACAGCTGGGGTTCAATGCCAAGAAATGCAAGGTGTTACATTTCAGCTCAAAAACCCAAGGAGGATTTTCCAGCCGGGGGGATTCAACTAGCCAAGATGGAGGAAAAGAAGGATCTGGGGGTGATCATAATTGGAGCAATGAACAACTCAGCACAGTGTAGAACATACGAACAAGCCAGCAGAAGAAGGCCATTTGGTCCATCAAGTCTGCTCGTATTGCAGGGTCCACAGCTTGAGCTACTGTCCCTGCCCTCCCTCCCCCACTCCTCCCATCCTCCCTACCCATGATTCTTATCTTCCCCCTATGCCTGTCCCAGCCTCTCTTAAAGCTGCTCACTGTCTTTAACAAGACCTCGTCCGGCAGCACATTACAAGTGTCCACCACCCTTTTTTGTGAAGAGGTGCTTCCTGACATCCCTCCTAAACCTCCCACCCTCTGGCTTAAGACTGTGCCCCCTCGTTATATGGTTGCCACTCAGCTTAAAGAGACTTTCCTTATCAACATTATTTATCCCTTTCAAGTACTTGAATGTCCCAATCATGTCCCCTCTCTCTCCTGTCTTCCAGGGAGTACATGTTCAGTGCCCTCAACCTCTCCTCATATGCCTTGCCCTGCTGACCGGCTATCATCTTTGTAGCCCTCCTCTGTACCTTCTCCAGCAGGTTAATGTCCTTTTTGAAGTGTGGGCACCAGTACTGAACTCCATACTCTAGATGCGGCCTTACCAGTGACCTGTACAATGGCAGTATAACCTCCTCTCTCCTACTACTGATCCCCCTAGCTATGCATCCCAGCATCTTTTTTGACTTCGCTGCTGCTTTCTTGCACTGCGTGGAGTGCTTCAGGTCACTAGTGATCATCACTCCCAGGTCCTTCTCCTCCTCTGATGCAGCTACTCGGACTCCACCCAGGTAATACTCTGTCCTGGGATTCTTGGCTCCAATATGCATAACTTTTTATTTCTTGGCATTAAAGCCAAGCTGCTAGATCCTGGACCACCTCCTAAGCTTTTCCAGATCTTCCTGTAGGTCCCGTATCCCTTCAGCTGTGTCCACTCTCCCACAGAGCTTGGTGTCATCTGCGAATAGGCACATTTTGCCTTTAATGCCATCCCCAATGTCATTGATGAAAGGCAGCTACAAAGGCCAACAGGATGCTGGGTTGTATTGCCAGAGGCATATCCTCCAGGAGGGAGGAGATGATCCTGCCGCCATACAGATCACTGGTTAGACCACACCTGGAGTACTGCGTGCAGTTCTGGTAACCGTACCTGAAGAAGGATATTAAGTTACTGGAGGGGATACAGCGCAGGGCAACAAAAATGATCCAGGGGTAAGGAGACTTATCCTACGAGAGCAGGCTGAGGGAGTTGAACATGCACTCCCTGGAGGAGAGGAGGGGATGGGGGACATGTCTGAAACCTTCAAGTACATGAAGGGAATAACTAAGATGGGCATGGAGGGGCTTTTCAAATTAAGGGGGGGGAGGGACACTCGAGGGCACGATCTGAGACTGGAAGGGGGAAGGTTCAGGAGGGAAATAAAGAGACTCTTTTTTTGGAGAGGGTGGTGTCTGGGAGGAATGCATTGTCAGAGGAAATGGTATCCTGTAGAACAGTGAGCTGCTTCAACAGGGGATGGGACAGGGTGAGGGGGAAGGTCACTGGAGGGAGGAAGGGGAGAGAGAGGCAGTTGCAGTATAAGGGCTGCTAGCTGCACAATCGAGCAGACTTGATAGACCAAAAGGTGTTTATCTGCTGGCAATTTCATACATTCATATGTGTTCCCCTTGCAGAAAGCCTATTTGGGGGGTAAGGCTTTGAGGAGTGGGGAGATTTCAAATTATGACAGCTTTCCTTTAAAAAATAACCAGAGATGACCAGGTATTTATGTCCCTTCTCTACACAGAAATCTGCAGCAATTCTTTGATATGGCCCCTCAGGAATTTCTGTTGCAGGCAATCCGTTGGCGGAGCGGTAGTGCTACTGCCTGTGACACTGGTGAACCAGGTTCAGAAATGAGCCTGGGTCATCAGAGGGTTGGCTGGGGAGTATGGTTGAGAGGCCCAGTGAATGCTTTTCTCCTCAAGGAGGGAGAGCTCTTGGTCTCCACTGCAGGAACACCACCTTGGTGACCACAGGTGATGGTGCAAGTTGGAGCCAGTAATTGAGGAAGGGGAATGTTATCATCTTGGTGCACACTGCACACTTTGTGCATGCACATGTGTGTGTCAGACAGGCACCTCCACAATGTTCATGGCTGGGGAACAGAAAGTGAAAATCCCCCAACTGCACAGTATGCCATTCACTGACCATCACAGGTCTCGCACCAGCAACTGGACTCTCATTAGTGGACTGAAACTCAACTCTTCTGGGGGCATGGGGTAGCCCCCCCTGAAGGGGATTGTGCATGGGGCATAGAAACATATAAATTGATGGCCGAAGGGGACCGCAAGATCCATCTAGTCTGCCCGATATGGGTAACTACCCCCCTTCTCCTTCTATCCTTTTTGTGAAATGATACCTTTCTGCCTGTCCCAGGCATTTTTTAACCCATTCACCATTTTGGCCTCCACCACTTCCTGGGGCAGGCAATTCGATGGGTTGACCACCCTCTCAATGAAGAAGAACTTCCTCACATTGCTCCTGAATCGCCCGTATCTCATCCTCTAGTCCTGATGCTTTTCTTCTCCTGAAAGAGCTCCTGTACCCCTACCCTATTTATACCCTTGATATACTTGAATGTCTCAATCACATCCCGCCTCTCCCTCCTGTGCTCCAGGGAGTACATGTTGAGCTCCCTCAACCTATCCTCATATGCCATTTGATGCAGACCCTGAATCATTTTTGTGGCTCTCCTCTGCACCATCTTAATCACCTCGATGTCTTTCCTAAGGTGCGGCTTCCAGAACTGTACACAGTACCCCAGGTGGGGGTGCACCAGCACCCTGTAAAGTGGCAGCACCACCTCCCTTCTGTGACTCGTGATTCCCCTCCCTATGCAGCCAAGCATACCACTGCCCGTTAGCACTGCTTTCTCTCACTGCTTCCCCACCTTTAAGTCATCTGATACAATGACTCCTAGGTCTCGCTCCTGGTTGGTGCATGCCAGCTTCTCCTATCCTAGGTAGTATCCTACCTTGGGGTTTCCCTTGCCTAAGTGCATGACCTTGCACTTTTTGGCATTGAACTTCAACTGCCAGGTGTCTGGCCACTCCTGGAGTTCCTCAGGTCTGATTCCATGCTCTTGACTCCTGGGGTGCCCACTCTGTTGCAGATCTTGGTGTTATCTGCAAACAGACACACCTTCCCTTCCAATCCATTACTGATGTTGGCTGTGAGCACATTAAAGAGTAGGGGCACCAGTTCCGACCCTTGAGGCACTCCACTAGTCACTTCTCTCTCCATCAATACCACTTCATATACCTGCACCTGTTGTGTTCTTCCCTTCAGCCAGTTGCTCACCCAACCCACCACTTCCTTACCTACACCGATGTGGTCCAGTTTCTTTACCAGTCTTCTGTGTGGAACTGAGTCAAAGGCCCTACTAAAGTCCAGATAGACCACATCCACCGCCCCCTCCCTTGGTCCACTGCCTTCGTTACCCAGTCAAAAAAGTCAACCAGGTTTGTCTGGCACAACCTTCCAGCCATGAAACCGTACTGTTTTGGGTCCTGTTGCCCACTGGATTCTAGATGTGCTACTATTCTTTGCTTGAGCAGTGTCTCCATCAGTTTTCCTACCACCGATGTGAGGCTGTCAGGATGGTAATTTCCAGTCTCCTGCCTACTCCCTGATTTGTGAAGTGGGACCGCTGTCGCCTTCTTCCAGTGTTAAGGTACTGCCCCACTTTCCAGTGATTTGGGAAAGAACTCCACCAGGGGTGCTGCTATCACAATCCCTAGTTCCTTGAGAACTCTTGAGTGACTCTCATCTGACCCCATGGCCTTGTCCTCCTTTAATTTATTTAGGGCTTCCAAGTCTTGTCCCCCTGTGAAGGGGCTCGAGTCTACCCCTGGTCCGTGGATGCAACTGCTTTGCAGGTTCGGGACATCTCCTGCATTCTCCCTAGTGAACACGGAACAGAAATATTTATTTAGGACTTCTGCCTTTTCACTGTCCTTCTCTACTAGTCCCCCTACCAAAACTGCTAGCCTTACTAGACCTCATTTAGTCTTTCTGCTTTCTCTTATGTACCTAAAAAGGTTTTGTTTCCCCCTCTAACACCCTGTGCTATCCTTAGCTCAGTGTGAAAGGTTGAAGTTTTCAGTCCTTTAAGCTTGTTCAAAGTCTTCGGTGACAGGGTTGTATAAGACCCTGTCCCTCTTGTTATGTGGATATACTTGAAGTCAGTGATCTGTTTTTCGGTCCTCTCCTGTTCTGTCAATTGTCTGTCTCTTGTCTGATTGTACAATCCAATTTTTATTTTCGGGAGCCTTGGTACGATGGTTTTTCACATGTATTACCGTTCCTTTACTTGCTGTTTGTATTCTTTTCTTCCCTTGCTTCTCTGAAGTTAAAACCTACATGTGAATGTTTATGTGAAAATAAGATCCCTTGATTTGCTAATGTTGAAACGAATTGCAAAAAGCTGTTTGGGGTTTGTTAGAAAAGATAGCAAGCTGGAAAACAGGATTGACCTTGAGAAACCTTTTGACCTTCCACAAACTTGTTTGCTGAGCTGTCAGCAGGAAAACCAGCTTGGGCCAGAATATCTTAATTAGCTGCACCTGTTTGGGGGACGGGATGTACTGGTCACAGAAAAGAAATTGACAAAGTTCGGTACATTGTGTGAAAACAGGAGTTATAGCTTAGTGGAAACAGGATGCAAAATTTAATTGGAAGGTGAAAACACCTTATAAAAAGAGAGTAATGTTTGTTTAGAGAGTAAGTGAGATTGGCATTTAGTTCTAGAGATACCCTCAGATGAAGGACGTTGGTTTTGTTTGAACTGCCTCTATAAGCATAGATTTTATTGTTGTTGATAATAATAAAATGCTACTTGCAAATTTTATGACTTCTCCTGGGTTGCCTGTAATTCCTGTCCTGTGCCTCGATGGCACCCACTCCTGATCTAGATCCCATACTGAAGAAGAACCTGATTTCAGTAACTCATTAAGAGGCTTTACAATGGTGGACAGATCTGATATGTAGCTTCCCAGTAAGTTAATTATTCCCAGGATCCGTTTTAGTTCAGGAATATCTTCAGGCAGATGTAATGCTTGAATCGCTCTTACCTTTTCAGGGTCTGATCTCAGTTATTCACTGATATAGTTGCACACCCACATCTCTGGGGATATGAGAAAAGCCTGAGCTGCAGCTGTGCAGCGATGCAGCTGTGCAGTGCCACTCCCCATCCTCAAGCCCAAACGATGCCGCAGTCTAAGATCCAGGCGGATAGACGATGGATCTCAGTCCCTTCTTTGGATGTCCTGCTGTAGGGGCCTCTGCTCAGGGCAGTTGGTGGGGGATGCCATGTGGGAGGTTCAGGGGGTCTGATAAGGGGGTATATCCCCACCTGCCAGCATGGCAATAAACTAAATTAAAAAAAAAAAGGTGTCCCAGAAACTGCAGGTGATGCTGGCATAAGACACACTTTTCCTTATTAAGTTTTAGTCCCAATTCTTTAAGTGCATTTATTATCCTTTCTAGTGTCAGGTCATGTTCCTCTTTCAATTTTCCATAGACCAGTATTGTCGTCCATGCAAATGGCCACTCCTTCCAATCCTCGGAGGGTCTCTGTCATCTTCTGCTGGAAGATTTCTGCTGTGCTTGTTATTCTAAAAGGAAGATGATGGAAACAATATCTTCCAAATGGTGTTATAAAAGTAGCCAGCTCAGCACTATCTAGGTGCAATGGAACTTGCCGAAACCTGGTAGCGGCATCCAGTGATGAAAACACTTTAGCCTCTGACAGTGACATTATGTCCTCTAGGGTTAGTAGAATGTACCTCTCAATTTTCACTGCCGTATTCATTTTTTCAGAACCAACCATATACGGATGTGGCCGCTCTTTTTTTTTTAAGAACCGGTATCACTGGAGTGCACCGTTCTGTGGGATCGGTTGTTTTCTCCATTATCCCAGTATCTTCCATTTTTCCCAATTCCTCTTAAACTTTTGGTAGCAAATGTATTGGAACTCCATTTTATTTATTTACTTAAGTTTCGGAAGTCATACCTTTGAGCCAGAGGCTCTTTTACACAGGTTCCATGTCGTAAACAGGACAAGTAATAACAAAACACTCAAGCGAATAATTACATAGGTAAAACTGATAAAGACAATACATGGGAAACTAATTGACATATTATTTTTCATTAGGTAACAGTAAGAGAGCAGCTAGTTAACAGTGCAAGGGCTGCCAGAGGATTTGTCAACAATAAAGGGAGAAACACTGTGGCTCATATGGGAGAGGAAAAAGGATAAGGGTGAAATAAGGGGGAGGTCTAGGAAGAGAAAAGAAAGAGGGTGGAGCATGGGGATAGGGGGCAGAGGTTAGGAGATGGTGTAAAGAGAAAGAAAAGAAAAAAGAAAGGGGGAGGAAGGAGGAGGGAATGAGGGCCAGGTGGTAGAGGCGTGGTGAGGGGGCCTAAGCAGGGGGTGGGAAGGACAGTGAGAGGAAACGGGATAATAGGGAGTCAGAGAGTAGGGGGTATGACTAATACAGGAGAGGCATGGGGAGCTGAGAGAGACAGAAAGACGAAAGGGAAAAAAAATATTACAAGGTGCAGTCACAGATGACATTGGCCACCAAGTGCAAATTAAGAATGTGCTTAAATGTATTTAGATTTGGAGTATTAGCGATGTCCCTAGGAAGTGAATTGTACCAGTTGGGGGCCCTTGCTTTGAAGGAGCATTGCCCTTGAGAGGTCCAACATCGGGGGACAAAGAAGGCTAGGTTTTCAGAACTCCTGGTTAGTCGAGTGGGGCAGTGAGGGGACAGTACAGATTGGACTCCAGGGGGCAGGATGCCAAGGGATGCCTTTCTTAGCAAGAATGCATGTTAGATACTTTATTCTCCCTGACAGTGGGAGCCACTTTGCCTGCTCACATAAGTCACAGGTGTGTGTTAGTTGTGGGGCTGAGGTGAGGAGGAGCCGACAAGCTTTGTTTAGGCCAAGGGTTATGTGCTGGAGGGCGGTGTTGGTGGCGGAACCATATATTACGAGTCCATAATCAATAAGGGAGGTAACAGAGCACTGTATTGCAAGCTTTAATGCTTCGGTAGTTAAACAGTGCCTGTGTCTGTAGAGTAGACCAATGTGGGTATTAACGGTTTTGGCGAGGTTATGTATATACTGGGCATACGAAAGTGTTCGGTCGAGGGTTACTCCCAGGTATTTGAAGTGGTCGACCTGCTCCAGTGTGGTGGTAACACTGTTTTCGATTGGACTGTACTAACCCCATAAGGTATGGCTCTGTCTTTCAGCACAATTTTTACTGGATCCCGACACAGAAGGCCTACTTCACAGGGGTATTACTAACCATTCCTAGTCATTTTACAAGTCACATCCTAATGGCTACACTGCAGCCTGGTAGGTTACTAGTGCAAGACCACTTCACTACAAAAACCTGGAAATAGTGGTCCTTAACCATGTAGCTAATGTTGCCGATGAAGTGACCCATACAGTCTGACCTCCCAGGCCGTACGACAGGACTCTGGCTTTCAGGAGCTGAGGGGATTGGTTGACTCATTTGTAGGTCTCCTCTGAAATGATCGTTGCATGTGCCCCTGAATCAGTTTTAAAGATGACAGTCTTGCTGCAAATCAGCAGGTGTGCAAGCAATCCATGTCGCCTGATCTGTATGTGCAATGTAGGACAACGAGCCCAAAAGTTAGGATCCTTCAGGACTGGCTCCCACCACTTGACTTATATTTTTGCTGTGGCACACTCTCTGCCATTATCCCTTTTCCTATGCTTTTGGCACCGCTCATTCCTAGCTGGGCACATCTCACCTTTCCCATGTCCGTCTCACTCACATCTGTCACCTTTTCTCTTGGGCCCTCCAAGACTCTGGGGTGGTGCTTTTTCCTGCCACCTACACACAGAAACAGAATTTGACAGCAGATGGGACTGCTTGGCCTACCCAGTCTGCTTATTTTGTATTCCTGCCTATACTGTCACCTAACCCCAGTCTTAGCTGTTGCTTTTTTCCTGACCTCTCCTAGGTCCTTAATGGCTTCTTGTTGTACCCCCTGCCCCTTCACCATCTCAGACTGACGCACCATCTGTACTACCCACCGCAGCATTAAAGTCAATATCATTTACAGCCTTTGACATAACTTTATCCAGGATATAGATTACTATTTGTTCCTGATTTCTTCATCTCTGTCCTTAGAAATCACAGTTTTCTGTCAGTTCATGTAGAGAGTGAATGAAGGCTTCTGCTAATTCTCCTGGTCTCTGTGCTCGCGGATAGAAACATGCATGCTCGTGTATGAGGTTCCGTTTAGGAATGCAATGTTCCTCAGACTTTTCCATCACCACATCAAAGCCATTTTTCCTCTCTCCATCAGGGAAAATGAAAGTTTTGTAAATATTTTCAGCTTTGCTACCCACGGCGTAAATCGAGGGGGCTCATCTGAACTGTCTGTGATTCCGCAGTAAGCTTCGTGGACGTTCTGAATCATGTAAAAGGCAGTTTCCACTCAGGACAGTCCCCTGGCCTATCAAGCCGAAAACTCTGTGAAGGGTGAAATGTTGCCATCGTCAGCAGTTTTATCCAAGAGGTTCAATCACGGTTCACTTCTGACTCCATGTTGCGAGCATCAGTTATAGAGACTGGAGACAGAGTTTACTGGAATAACTCTCTACTGTTCTTCAACGCAGAACTAAGGAGCACATACAGAGTCAGTTACTTTTCAGAGAGCCCTCTAGACACTTCTGGCAAGCTATGTAATTAGAGTATGTAAATCAGGTTACATTAGCGCCACCTAGTGGTGACTCTCCGTATACCAGGCACAACATCTCATTAACTCTTTCCTGACACCTTAGCATCAGCAGCAGTGCAGGAAAGTTCTGCTCACTGACTCGCAGTGTGGGAGCCTGTAGATTAAGGAAAACTATGAACTAGAAATGGATGTGAGCCGGCCCACCAGCGCAGTGGTTGGATTTCTGCTTGTGACGCTGACGACCCGGGTTCGGGATCAGACCCAGCTGTCAGAGGCAGGCCGGGAAGAGATGGTTTGAACATCCTATGATGGCTCGCCATCTCCTGGGGGGAGGGAGGGTCCAAGGCCCAGTGTCTACTGACCTCTGGCGGAGGCCAAGGGTATGGCAACACGTCGGGTCCCACTACATAAGGAGTGCGACGGACATTGGCCCTTGCCTTGACATCCTGGGCATCATGCTCCCAGGGGGAGAAAACCCAGAAATGGCTCCCTGGCTGACTGGATAATGGTTGCCGGTCACCCACCACCACGAAGCCCCGGACTAGCCCGGTCCACCTCAGCAGCACCCGGGCCAAACAAGTTGCTCTGGCCGGCCCCTTTGGGGCCTTTCCCCTCAAACGGGGGAGACCCATCCAATGAAGGGTTATGTCGGGTTACCCGGGGGGGCGGACATGTGGGGCGGTGGCTGGCGGCAGAGGTAGAGTGCTGGCGGGGATCCTAGGTGACCTGAAGAAGTGGATGGCTGGAGAGCGATGGAGAAGCAAAAAAAAAAAAAAAAATGGATGTGTTTATTCTTACATAGAACAACCACTAATATCTTCCAACAATTTAAAAAAATAATTATATTTTAATATTTGAAATTATATTTGGAAACTGCAACCTTGAACTGTTAGGCTTAGAAACATGGGGTCTGTTTTTTAAATGAAAGCTTGGAGTGCAATAAACAATGAAAAGCTCTGCATTGAGACTTGTCTATACACATCAAAATATGTTGTTAAAATAACATTATTTAAAACAATATTTGAACTATTTAATGTTTTAAATATTTCTTCCTGGGTAGCTATTTTCCCTTTCCCTTTATTTAATATTTATATACTGATATATAGAAGATGTATCAACATCATATATTGATATGTTAACTTAGAAAATGGGCTTGAAAAATAAAGCATGCTGATTGGCTGAAAGCCATACTCAAGCATGCATTTATTTTTCAATAGAACCCACAAAAAACAAGAGCCAGTTCTGGGTGCCCCATTGCTAAGGGAATCCTTGGGCACCCTGAATTTTCAAACTCACCAGCCACCATCATTTTCTCCCACTTAGCAGGCAAGTTAGTGCCCCCCCCAAGTCTGTCTTATCTTAAGGCATAAATATTTAAAAAAACAAAGAAAGGATACTGAAAAACTAGTCGGCATGATTGTCTGCTTTTTTTAGAGTGAGAGAGAAAGCGGTACCTCCAGTAGTGCTACTGTGTATGAGACTAGTGGTACTTTCTTTGTTTTGCATACTGCAGATGGATGTCCATCTGTGGTATAGAAAATGGAGAAAGTACCACTCCTTCACACACAGTAGCATGACTGGAGATTGTGCTCTCTCTCTCTACTTCTTGCTGAAGTTATTGAGCTGTCATACAGCAGTTCTTCAGCAAACGCAAGCCTCCTCTTCCTGCCATAATTCTTATATACCGAGCATACAAAATAAGTTAGAAAACACACTGCCTCACTCCAGCTGATCCCAAATTCCTGCCCATACACAAAGGTTCAGCACTGTGACCGCATTCTGTGTGTGTGTGTGTGGGGGGGGGGTTACCATGACAACCACCTCCAAAAGCAGAATTACAGGGGCTCCAGTGAGACAAACGACCCTAGTTTAAACTAGTGCAGGTGATGTAACTATTATATTACAAAGCAAATGATAAGCGAATAATTACACTTTTTTTTTCAAACATAAATACTACACTGGTCCATTTTCTAAGCACAATGGGTCTGCACCAGAAGACATATGAAGAAAGACTAAAGGAGCTTAAGATGTATAGCCTTGAGGAAAGGAGGGAGAGGGGGGACATGATAGAAACTTTCAAATACTTCAAGGGAAAAGTCCAATAGGGTAGCATCTTCAGTTAGAGGGGAAGGGGGAAGAAGCTTCCATCTGGATGCTGGGAAAGTAAGGAGACTTGAAATATTTTCTTAGCTGGCTTTCTGTGTGTTTCCAGCAGACAATTTGGTGTTTGTGTGTGTGTGTTTAAAAGCTGGAGGCTAGGAGAGTAAGCAGACTTGAAAGATTTTCTTAGCTGGTTTTCTGTGTTTCTAGCAGACTATTTGGTGTTTGTGTGTGTTTAAAAGTTGCTATCTGGCCTGTAAGTGCAGGCGTCATATTACAGGGGATTAGTGCTGTTTGAAAGTAAGATGGGACTCCCAACTCAGTCAGTCTTCAGTTAGAGGGGAAGGGGAAGAAGCTTCTAGCTGGATGCTGGGAGAGTAAGGAGACTTGAAAGATTTTCTTAGTTGGAAGTGCTTGGAGGTGCAGTGAGGGGAAGACACATAGGGCTGATACACTCTCATGAGAGTCGGGTGTAGGCCTGATCCCACCCTCCCCCCCCTCCCTCCCCAGGGCTCGGCTCCTTTATAGGGGAACACCTGCCCTGCAATTGGAGGAAAAGGCTTCAGGTGCAGCTCATGTAGTTCTAGCCACTGGGGGTTGGGTTTAAGGACTGGGAGAGGGGAACTTAGGGAGTTGTACACTTCCCCTATAAGTTTACTGTGTAGTACTGCACCTAGTAACGGGGGTACCTGTTTACTGTGGGACTATATCTAGGATCAGTAGGTGACCTGATTATTGGGTAGAGGTGTATCTTGGACTAGTGGGGAACCTGGTGGTTCACACAAGGAATCCTACTTGGAGGGGATGGGACCACACGTCATTAGGACCGGCATCTTTGGGAGGGTGGTGGGGTGCACAGGGTGTGGGGCAGCCATGATACTGGACTGGGCTTGGAAGTTCGGCAGTTGCCCAGTGTACTACCAGCTGGCACAGCTTAGGAAGGAGGTTGAGGGGATTAGGAGACAGCTGGAGGGGGGAGGTATGGTTGGGGAATAGGGCAGGGGCTCTCCCACAGGGTTGCACCAAGCACTAGGGGTGGGGGCATAGGGAAAGGAGTGCAGGAGAGTACTCTGGGGTCACATAGGGACCCTGACAGAGGGGGCCCAAAAGGAGGACACTACCAAGGAAGCAGGCAGGTATGTGTGGACCCTCACAGAGGGGGGCCAAAGGGAGGACATTCTCAGGGAAGTAGGCAGATGACTGGGGCTGGACAGAAGGAAGCAAGGGGGAGATGTGGATCGGATCTTAAGCTCAGTAACCACTTCAATTCTCTTCTGCTTCAGGATGAGGGGGGTGATGTAGCCATGACAGGGGCGGTTAGAGATGGAAAGGGAGGGGGCAGGAGGCAGAGGCTGGATAGCAGGAAGAACAGGGGGGAACTTGGAACATGGGAAAATGGGGGGAGTGGTGGATCAGAGCAGGAGGAGGAGGAGGGGATAGAGGGAGGAAAGCACAAGGAGAAGGACCAGTTGGCAGGAAAGGGCAAGGAGAGGGGAACAGAAGTACAAGGAGGATACAGTAAATGCAGCTGAAGGTTTATGCCAGGGGAGCACGACAGGCAAGGAGGGGCTGAACTGAGACGAGAAGGAAGGGAGGACGAGCCAGGCAAGTTTAGCAGATGGGGGGAAGGACCAGTTGCGAGCAGTGATGGGGGGGGATAGTGGGGTACAAAAGGATACTCAGGAGGAGGAGAGGCACAGGATTGGAGGGCAGGAGGTGACCAGGGTAAATAAGGAGGGGGCGGTAGGGGGCACCCAGATAGGGGGAGGAGCAAGGAGCCGGCTGGGAGGAGGAGCCAGTAGAAAGGATGAGGGACATGAAAGGGGAGGAAATGGAGGAAAAGGGGTGGTCAGAGTGCTCCTGTTGGGTGATTCCATGATCAGGAGTATCAAATGGGATAGGGAGGGGGAAGCCTGCCCGGTTAGAACAAAATGCTTCCCTGGACTAACGGTGCACAGGGCCAAGCGTGAGGTATATCAGCTGGCAAAGGATTATGGAGATTCCCCGGACATACTGGTCCACCTGGGTACCAATGACATTGAGGGAAATAGTGAGCTAGAGATACAGGCAAGGTTCAGGGAGCTTGCCAGAGTCTGTCATGACATAGGATGCGCGATTTCCTTCTCGGAAATCCTGCCGGTGCCAAGGGCTAGTGAGGAACACAAGAGGAAGATTAGGGAGATAAACCAGTGGCTCAGGTAGTGGTGTGGGGCCAGAGGGTATGGGTTGATTGGGGATTGGGGGGAGACCTGGGAGGATAAGGGGCTGTTTGCTAGAAATAGGCTCCATCTCAGTTTGGAAGGGAAGGAAATCCTTAAGTTGAAAATAGAGGGTTCGTTGGGAAATGTGGGGTTTAAACTTGTGAAGGGGGGGATGGGAGAAAAGGCTGTCAAGGGGGGGGCGATAAAGGAGGGGCTCTGTCTCCACCCCCCTGAGGAGCTGGAGGAATGTGGGAAAAGGCCGACTGGTAAGGTGCTGACCGAGGGAAGATGGAATCCCAATGGGAACGCGAGCAGGGGAAATGGAAGTATACGGAAAGGGTGGAAGGTAGTCCTGCTAAATGCCAGGAGCTTGGGCAAAAAAATGCCTGTGCTCCAGGCGATACTAACTGAGGGACAGGTGGATGTGGCAGCGGTCACTGAGACCTGGGCCACTGCAGGGCACAACTGGGACCTGAACCTGGAGGGTTACACCATGTTCAGGAAGGACAGGAGGACGGGGGGAGGGAAGGGGAGAAGGGGTAGCAATAATAGTCAAAAACTGCATTGGCATAGGAGGCATGGAGGAGGCAGAGGGAACTGTGGAGGTGATTTGGGTCACCTTGATAACAAGGGGGGGCAAGAGAGTAAAAATAGGAGTGGTGTATAGACCCCCTGCGCTGGCGGAGGAGCTGGAGGAGAGTCTGGTGGCAGATGTTGGGAGACACTGCAGATTGGGCAGCGGAAGGGAGGTGGCGTTGGGGGACTTAAACATGCCAGGAATGGACTGGGAGACTATGACATCCTCAGTGGCCAGGAAACAGAGGTTGCTGGATGTCTTTCAGGATGCATTCCTTACTCAGCAGGTGGGGGAACCGAACAGGGAGGCGCAGATACTGGATGTGGTCCTGGCAGACAGTGACCAGATTGGGGGCCTGGAGGTAAGAGACCCATTGGCGGGGAGCGACCATGCCACGGTCTGGTTCTGCCTGGACCTAGGAGGGGTAGAAGACTGCACAAAGACAGAGGTAACTGACTTCAGGGGGGTGGATTTCAAGGAAATGGGAAGGATCCTTAAGAAGCATTTGGATGGGATTGGGCCAGACATGGATGCTGACATTAGGTGGGAAATCATCAGGAGATGGGTGCAGGATGCTACCAGCACCTGTGCAAGAGTAAGGCGAAAATGCGGTAGGGCCCGTAAACCCTGCTGGTGTACCAGGGAGGTTCAGGAGGTGGTGAGGGGAAAGAAGGCAGCTTATAGGTATTTCAAGTGCTCAAGGAGTGAAAAGGATCGAGGGGAGTATGAGCTGATGGCCAGAAGGGCCACTAGGGTGGTGAGGGTGGCTAAGGCAAGGAAGGAGCAGAACCTGGCCAGGGAAATTAGGAGAGAGAACAAGGGGTACTTTAGATACATTGGGGAAAACGAAGGGTGAAGGGGCAGATTAGCAGGATTAAAACAGGGGAGGGATGGGCACAAGACCCGGGGAGCAGGCTGAGGTACTAAATGAGTACTTCGCCTCAGTTTTCACCAAGGAAAATGGGGAGGCTGCATCATACATGGGAGGAGATGGTGAAACTGAGGAGGGGGGACCCTTGCCGATCAGCGGGTCTGGGGAGAGGGGGGCCATCACTGGCAGGAGGGGGGGAAGGCAAAGCAGGCGGACGAGGTAGCGGAGGTGGAAATCACGGCAGAGAGAGTGAGGGAATCCCTCAGGTCCCTTAAGATTGAGAAAGCAACAGGGCCGGATAAATTACATCCCAGAGTGCTGAAGGAACTGGCGGATGTCCTGGCGAAACCCCTGGCAGAGCTTTTCAGCATCTCTCTGAGGACAGGGTGGGTGCTCCAGGACTGGAAGGTGGTGCATATAGTGCCTATCCACAAGGGGGGATCAAGGGAGGTGGCAGGGAACTACAGGCCCATCAGCCTGACATCGGTGGTGGGCAAGGTGATGGAGGGCATTGTCAAGGAGAGGCTAGGGGGACCTGGAAAAGTTGGGGTGCCTGGACGATAGACAGCATGGATTGATCCCGGGGAAATCATGTCAGACAAACCTTGTGGAGTTCTATTACTGGGTGAAGAGTGCCTTGGACCAAGGTAGACTGTTGGACGTCCTCTATCTTGATTTCAGCAAGGCGTTTGACTCTGTTCCTTACGGGGGCCTGTTGAATAAGCTGGGAGAAATGGGGGTGGGGAACCAGATGATCAGATGGATAGGCAATTGGCTCCAGGAATGGACCTAGAGGGTCATGGTTGGCGGGATAGTCTCATCCCCAAGGAGGGCCATTAGTGGGGTCCCACAGGAATCGGTCCTTGGGCCCCTCCTGTTCAACGCCTATGTCTCTGACATAAGGAAGTGTCTCAGGAGTGAGATGAGTCTCTTTGCGGATGATTCAAAACTGGGGGTGATGGTGGATGGGGAGGAGGGGAGGGTGGCCCTATAGGGGGACCTGGGGGCTCTGGAAAGGTGGTCTAGAAAGTGGAAGCTGAGATTCAATGCAGGGAAATGCAAGGCACTGCATCTGGTAGCCAAAAATCCGGGCCAAGTGTACACCTTGGGGGGGAGATGCTACAAGTCTTAATGCGCTGAGAGGGACCTGGGGGTGGTGGTCGATATCAAGATGAACAACTCTGAGACTTATAGGAGGGCAGCGGCCAAGGCCAACAGGATGCTGGGATGCATCGCTAGGGGGATCACCTCCAGAAGGAGGGAAGTGATACTCCCTCTGTATAACTGCTTGGTGAGGCCGCACCTCGAGTACTGCGTGCAGTTTTGGAGGCCACACTTGAAGAGGGACATTGAACTCCTGGAGAGGGTCCAGAGGAGGGCAACCAAAATGATCTGGGGCCTGGGGGACAGGACCTATGGGGAGAGGCTCGAAGAGCTAAATATGTACACATTGGAAGAGAGAAGGGACCGGGGGGACATGACAGAGGTCTTCAGGTACATGAAGGGGTTAAATAGGGCAGGAGCAGTCAGGGTGCTCCGAAGGGGGGTGCAACTAGGGGGCATGGGTGGAAGCTGGAGGGGAGGAGATTCAGGGGAGAAAGGAGGAGGCGCTACTTCACTGAGAGGGTGGTGGAGCCATGGAATGCGCTGCCCAGGGGGCTGGTGGAGGCAGAGACGGTGGAGGGAGTCAAGAGGGGTTGGGACAGGTACAGGGGAAGGGTTCTGGAAGCAAAGTCCTGTGCAAGAGGAATATCCGGAACTGGGAAGGGAGAAGCCAGAGTGGGTGAGGGGGGCAGTAAGGTCAGTTCCCAGGGTGGGGGCTGACCAAACGAGCAGACACGAAAGACTGTTAGGCCTATTCTGCTGGCATTTTAGTATGTTAGTAAAAAGAGATGTGCAAGAACAAGGGGTCACAATTGGAAGATAGAGGGGAAATGGCTCAGAGGTAATGTGAGGAAGTTTTTCTTCACAGATAGGGTTGTAGATGCATGGAACGGCCTTCCTAAGGAGGTCATAGAGTTAAAAACAGTGGGGGAATTCAAGAATGCACGGGACAGACAAAAAGCAATTCTAGTGGGGGGGGTAGGAGGAAGTAGGCTGTTGGTTAACTAGGATCTGCAGTTTATCCGTTAGGTAGGGAAATGGGCAGACTAGGTGGGCCAAGCAGTCCTTATCTGCCATCAAATTCTATGTTTCCGATACCCTCTAGGGTGTCCGATATTGGGCAATATGGGACCTTCCAGGGGCTATAAGGCCCTCCGCCTGCAGCATCAGGCCTCATTATGCCCCTGGGTGGTCTGGTATTACCCAATACCACCCACCCTGTTGGGTAATATTGCTTACTTAGCTGACTTCAAGCTTTCATTAAAAAAAAAGTTTCTAGCTTTTGTGGTTCAAAGATAATGCCACTTGTTTCCCATCCTCTATTTATCTCTGATTGTCCTGCCAGCCCCCTTGTGGCAGTGAATCTCTGCCCATCTTTTATCTTCTCCGGGTCTTACCACGGTTCACCTTCTGAGTGCCTTAGCTGGTAGTGCAGTCTGTGGGGTTCTGCCTTCATCCTGTTGGCAGAGTTTGCTTCCACTTGAGTTTTGTCTCCCTATCAGTTCCCCGGCCTGAGATTTGTGCAGTGATGTATGTGTACGTGCTCACGCAGACATTGCAGGTGTCTGTGTCGCGTCCCCTTCCCGTGCTCTCACCTGTAGCACTACACAGCCCCTTCCCCAAGAACAAAATGCCCCCTCCACGATGGAGGAAAGCAGTCCATAGGATGCTCAATCCTCTTTCTCCCAGCCACCCCCCAAACAACCCAGGTCCATTCCCAAATTCAGCCCACCAACGTGGCAGGAAGGAAGGAAGGTTCTCAGCGCCTTAGCCCTTCATGCCATCAGGCTAGCAAGGGTATACCATTTTAAGAAATTATATCTAGAAAGGTCTAAGTTTGAAACTGCAGGGAATAGAAAGTTAATTTAAAAAAAAAAACTAAAGCTTTACAGTCAGGTCATGAAGAAACCATCCCATTGATGCAGTTTGGATGTGTTAATATTATTCTATATGTATCAATACTGTTTAAACTGCTTTTTCACTGTATAATCAATACATGATTTTTGTGGTGACACAGCCATCATTACTGTTTTTGTGTCGACAGCCTGCAGCAATGCTATCTTTTTGTTTTAAAAAAATACATTTTATAATTTTTTTTTTCTTTGTCTGAATTATGGTAACACTACACATTACTCAATTAGAACTGCTGTGGTTTGCAACTTAATTTTCATTCCTCTTATGCCCGTAATCACGTTGTGAACTTTTCCCTCTCCCCTCTAGCAATCTCTACTCTTCTGTGCCATCACTGGCTTCACCTGCAAGAGTGTTGCAAGATAATTTTATAATTTTGCGAAAACTGTGACAGGCCTGCCATTGCAATGCTGCATGACTACGTGACATACGGTTTTCACTTTACTTTGATACAGTTTACTTTTTTTTTCTTAATAACTTAGCTTTTCTCCTGCTGTCCTCTTGATGTTCCTTATCTCCGTCATGCAGAGAGACCCTTCTGTTCGAACCAGGGAGGCTTTTCTATCCTCCAATCTATTAATATCACAGCATTTTGAGAGCTGTGCTATAAATGGAGATATTCTGAGTGGTGTTTTACACCTTGCACTGTGCTCTTGTCACAGTAGGTGGGGGGTAGGGATATGTGTGTGGGGACCACCATTCAGCTTCAGTTGTAACCCTTGGGAAATCATGCCAAGAGAAGTTCTGGTGGCACACATAACTGAAAAAGAATACAAGGGTAGCACTAAATTATAGTTTCATAGCTTGCCTTAGCCAACAAAGCACTACATAGATGGGAATTGGGTTGGGGGCACATGCCCCCCCGAGTTTATGGGCATGACAACCCTGGTTTTAGGTAACAATATGTATGACTTAGGCCAACTGCATAGTTAGCCGTTCATCACATTTTCAGAAATGTTAACCCTTCAGTGTACCTTGAAGTTGGCTGTTCTGAAAGGATTCATAAGAAACAGAATTTAATGGCAGAAAGAGACCAAAAGCCCATTGAGTATACCCCTATTATACTATCTCACCTCACCTCACTGATCTACTGTCTTGGTGGGCTGTATCTGCCCCGCCTGCTACCCACCCCCCCAAAAAAACCTTGCTGCCCCCATCCGTGTGTAGTGCTTGTGTGCATGTCTGTCACATGACAGATTTGCAAAAATGTTGGCTATATTGTCGCAAACACTTGTTTTTCACGCCTCAAAGCGACCCAGTACCCAGAGACAGCAAAGGTAGCCACAGGTCTGCCTTAAACGTAGGGCACATTACTGGATCACCAATAACATGCGGTATGTGTATATGGCAGGCTTGTTGCATTTGCTGTTTCTACAGTTGGACTCTGAACTAGCAGAGCAGATTGCAAGCTCTTGTCTCCTTTTTCCAGATAGAGAAACAAGGTTTTCCAGTAATAGCCCAACTCACTGTATTTGGGGAAAAACAGGTTACTTCCCCTATTTATTTTTTTTCAAACATTCTACCAGGAAATATATACTAAGCTATTAACAACTGGTTTCCTAGTGCATCCTGGGGGGAGGGCAGGAGGTACAGCAGAGAACACAATAAGGTGCAAGAAATACGTTAATAGTTGTGCAAACAACAATATTCCTGCAAGGTAATGCAGTACCAGCAGGGTGCTCAAGGCAGATAAAATTGCAATTGAACAGGAACAGTGAACAAGCAGGGGTGGATTGAGAATGTTTTCAAAGTCGTAACAATTTTCTCAAGATCAGGTGGAACTTTCACTGTAAAATTTAAATGTCCCATTTTAAAGTTCAGATTAGGCTAAAATAGTTGTTTTCAAGCCTAAGAGGGTAGCAGGTACTACTTTGTTACATGGCTGGATCCACTAATGTGAATAACCCCATAATTAAGGAGGAAAGGTGGGGGGGAGGGACTTTCAGAGCAAAACAAGGCTTGAGCGAGCCATGAGTGTAGGGTGGTCACTAAGGTCTGGGATCAGGAACAATTTCAGCAGTGAGCTGTAAAGTCATGAAGAAGAGCTAGAGCATATGGACGGAGGAATAGAAGACTAAATCTTAGGAAAACAATATGAGAAGGCAGCTTGGCCAGCAGTAGATTTCCTTGGGGGCTGGGAGAGGTATTACAGAGTAGATAGGAGGAATGGGGAAAGGATGAGAGGAGAGAGAGAGAAAAGGTAGAGAGGGAGGGAGTCAAGCCTGAATTTTTAAATGAAGTAGGAACAGTGGGTGAGGCACCTGGCATCAGTGAAGGGAAGGGAGATCAACAATTACCCATTGTCTTTTTATGCAATGGAACACATTTCTGTCCACTCTCACCTCTACACAGGCTGTGTTACCAAAGACCACATGGAAGGTAGATGAGACCAGACATCTTTAGCACAAAACTCAGCCCCAGTTTTACAAAGTGAACTGACTGCTGCATGTCAATCATGTCTTTCCATACCTTTTTTTTTAACAAGTCAGCACACACTTGCAGGGTCAATGTTCAGCCTGCAGCTTTCTGGCACACTGGGGACCCAGGTTCTCATCCTGAGCCCGAGATATCAGGAGTGGACCGACTGAGGAGTTCTTAAGAAAGAGGCACAGAACAAGCAAAAAGTAGCACTGGGGGTGAAGAACAAAGCTGGATCAGGAGTTAGATAAGTGAGGACAGGAGCAGGCAGGAGAGAAAAAGGACTTCAACAGAGGCTTAAAGTCAAGCTAAGAAGGGGCAAGCCTAAAGGAGGATGGGAGAGAATTCCAGAGTGAAGGCAGCCAAACAGAGAAGGCAGACAGGCTAGCAGACATGCAGCAATGGGGGTTATTGAAGGTACAAGAGTTAAAAGAGCAGAGAGAATACAAGGAGGGAGCAGAGGAGGAAAAAGGTCTGACAGGTAGGAGGGAGGGATGTAAACCAGTACTTAGAGACAAGAGATGTGCAGTGGGACAGGTGCTGGGAGGAAAGAGAGGGAAGGGTGAGAAGTTGGTACAAGGGACAGTGACGGGTAGGAGGGGAGAGCCAAAAGTGAAGTGAGAAAAGGAGTGAAATAGAACCTTCTTTCTAGATAAGATAGAATAAAAGAACTTGATTTGTATAGTGCCATTTTCTGCTCTCTGATCCCAGAGAGCATTACCTAATCAATCACCCATGAACCACAATAAATAACTAATTAAATGACTGACTCGATAAATAATTTACAGATGTAAATATTCAGAATGCACAAAATGAGAAATGGGATTCAATAGAAGTGTAGCCGAGTCATGTAATCCCATAATAGGGCAGGGATAAACTGCATAGAGGGGTTCTGCGCTCACACTGTTGCGATGCTGTAATGCCAGCCAAAGTAAACGGATCCCCGTCTCGCCCCCACCCACCACCATCCCTGTGCTGTAGTGGTAGGTACTCACAGTGGTCAGTGGGGGAAGTGAAAAGCATGGGGACAAAACTGAGTTTCCTCCACAATGCGGCTACGCTATGGAGGTGGGCTCTCTTGGAGGTCGAGGCAAGGAAGGGAAGGGCAGAGGGACAAAACTGGGTTTCCTCCACACTGCAGTCATGCTATGGAGGTAGGTATTTCATTGTTATGGGAAAGGGAGGTACTTAGGAGAGGAGAAGAGAGGAAAGAAGGCAGTAGCTCCTTCCGCCCTTCGCTGCAAGTGGCCAAACTGCTTGGGCGTAGTAGCAGAGCAGACATCAGGACCATTCCAGCAACATTATGGGATAGCCTCATCACAGCAGTGGTTATAGTGTGTTACATCACAGACTTCACTCAGTGCTGGACCGGATGCTGGGGTGGAGGTAGGGACAGAAGGGCCTACCAAGCCAAGAGGAACAGGCTGGAGGCAGGGACTGGGGGGCTGGGAGCATCAAGAAGGGGATGGAGTAAGCGCTCACTAAATGCCTGTGCATTCAGGTAGAGCTCTCCTTTTTTTCAGCAGCAGTTTCAAGGCAATTAAAGACCATTAACGGCATATGGGTGCTTGCAGCCAGCTGATGTATTGTAAATAAAGCCATAGGGAAAATCCAATGCCTGAATCTCAAATGGCTTTTTAAGTTGCATTAGAGTGCCATGAAGGCGAGGAGGGGTGACATAGATAATGTAATGCCACCTCCAGAACTCCGCCCACTAGCTGCTGTCATTTGATATAATACAGACTGATGTCGGGTGGGAGTTTCATAGCACTAGGGCAGCCATGGAACATGTCCTGCCCCCTCGTCCTGGCATTTTAAAGCAACAGTATTTGTTAGTCGGCAAAAAATTTCATTATATAGAATTTTTTTTAGCAATGTGTATTTCTATTACTGACATTCTTAGTTTCATCCTCAGATTTTCTTAAAAGAGCTTTTATAGCTTTTTTTTTGTAATTATTGGCTCACGCCATTAAAGATGGCTGCCACTGGTATTATTTAAAAAAACTCCTCTCTTGAGGTTACCTGTTGAATGTGCATCCTAGAGTCATACTGGATGTATTAGGGTGGTGCTCACATGTGTTTCTGATGGCAAACAGCACAGCCCTGTGCCAAGATATTTTTTTTTTTTTATGGTGGGCATGGCACGGGAGTGGGAACTTTTAAAAACTTCAAAACCACATTGCTTAGTTTGGGAATAAAAGGAAAAGAAAAATGTGTTTATTGATGTTTTGCCAAAAAAAAATAAAAAACATTATTGCAGAAAAAATCTGTCATGGTGACAAACAAATACTGCACCTTTAAGTCCCGGAAACTCATTTTGTTAATGACATTTAAAATCCTAGTCTTGCCAGCATCTGCGCTGAAACAGAGTTATTTTGGAGTGTTGTGGGATATGCAATGGAAAGGGGAGGGACAACACTCTTGCCTATTGTCGCAGCCCTTTTCAACCTCAGAATAACAGAAGTTGATGGCCACCTCTGGAGTTTTAGAAATCGTCAGGCACACATCTAAGAACATTTAGGCAGCTCTAAAAATAATCTGCCTGTACAGTTAGATTTTCTTCACACTGTCGATCCTGAGATTACACATTTTCACTAAATTTAAACCCTGCGCTCCTCAGGAGGGAAATTATTCTGCTTTCTGCATATTTTCTGGGACGTTAGCTTGCACACATGACTGGCACAGAGCTTGTGTATAAATTGTACCCTGCTGGGTTTTAAGAAATTACATTCAGATTCATTGGGGACCATGGCAACTTCAAAAAGCCATATAGCCCAGGGATAGATGGTATGCCACTGCATTCTTGCAGGGACAAGGGCTAAAACTGGTAACAGGGAGCCTCACCCATGAAGCTCGAATCCAAAGTCAGGTCCTGTTTGTACCATCTCTTGGCTGTAGGATCTGGATTGGACTGAAGCTAGGCAAACGAGTATTGGCACTAGTTCTGGGTGAAACTTGTATTACGCTTGCGATATTGTGAAAATTGGCAGTCTCACATTCCTGCAATTGTTGGAAAATTGTGCCAAAATCTGGCATATTTTCACCAACACTTTTTTTAACTAAATAAAGTAAGTTTCCCCAAATGGAGCATATTTTATTAAATGTGAGTTATTTTCAGCAAATAGCACCATGTTCCCAAACTGTGCATTTGTAAATATGTGATTTTCTAAAATAAAAGGCACACTTTCCACCAAAACTGCCCATTATAACCACACGGTTCTAGTTTGTGAAACTGCACATTGCTTGGCACTAATCAGCACACTCTGAAATGGACTTCAGTGCATTTTCATGATCAAGCAGTCTGCAGGGCAGTTGTTGTTTAGGAAGGTGCAGCAACACAAGCACCCAACTTAGACAACATGTGAGGTAGTCGGTCTTGAGGTTAGTGCCATGGCTTGATATACTGTAACACATGGGGATATTGTTCCAGGACACCCATGCCTTTTATATAGGTTATCCAGTTTAGGTCAGAGGACAGTCAGGAGCAAAAAAAAGCTCTGCTTGTGCTACTGTCCCTGGGGGTGTAGTCCATCTTCTCCTTCATCGATAATAAATACTCAGCCGGGGCATGGTGTATAACTCTCTGTCATTACCACTCAGGAAATCTTCACTAGGTCAGAACTCCTTCTCCTTCAGATCTGCCAAAGCTTGGAATGCCTCGGTGGACTTGTTAAGGGTGTGTGACTCCCTCTCAGCCTTTAAAAAAACAATTAAAGGATGTGCTTGCTGCTTCTAATTCTTGTAACCGCTTCTAATGTCGGATGATTCCTGGCAATGTAATGCTTATACTGCTTTGTACGTCTTACTACTCTAGATTAATTCTTCGTGCTGTATATTCATGTATAATCTATGAATTATGTATTTGGTGTTTGGATGTATGACTGGATCCTTTGAAAATAGGCCCTTGCCCAAAGGACTTTTTGTGCAATAAAAAAAACCAAACAGAACTCTTTCTGCTTGAGAGCACATCAAATGCAAAAGATAAGCAAAGATTTCAGCTCCTAAAGTTATAATGAATTAATGCAAATTTTACTGAGTCACCAACAACATGAGAAAAGCCGACAGTTTGTGGCAAAACAGAGCCACTTCGTCTGGTCGTGAGGTAATAACATTTCTCCATACAGCCAGCTGCAGACAACACATAGAGGACTCTCTTGCTGCCTTCCTCAAGCTGATTTCAAAATAGGCTTCGTGTGGCACTTCCTCATTTTACCTGGGCATTGAAGATGGCAGCTACCTGATGCAAGTTTTTGTACTGCAAGAGTTGTAAACTCCAAGGGTGACGGTGACCTCACAAGGCCCCGCACTATCAACCCAAACACCCAGCCATTATTGGTACTTGGTATGTGTGGGGTAAGTCCCTGGGAAGGTAGGCAGTGTGGCTGGGAGATGACACAAAAGGGGGGCAGCTGGGTACATTAAGGAGAGAAAATTGAGGATGAAAAAGAAGAAAGTTCTTTTCAAAGCCCAGCTCCTAACAGGCTGCATTTTCTGTGGCTGATGCGTTTCCAGCGATTCTGAAGTATACTCTCATCCGCCTCTTTTGATGGACTGTCAAAGCCAGCGATACAAAAGGGGATGAGCGGATTGTGATTGAAATGGAGAGTGAAGGGAGCAGAGTGTTGGTATGAGAAGAACCAGGCAGCTGATTGAATTTGATCAGCACAACAAGGAGTTTAATGAGAGGCAATCAGGTTGAACAATTAAGGATGCCTTTAAAAGGAAGCTGTTTATGGGCTGTGTGACAGATACAGCTTGGGTGATTTTCCCTGAGTTCAAACAGCATAATGAAGAAATAATGGCTAGAGGTGTAAATCAGACCCAAGAAAGATTCTGATGTGAATTCATCAGTCTGGGGCAAGTTTGAATGTACTGAGGCTGACTCTTGTTTTATTTGATGTTGTTTCATGAGAGTTCACACACGGGAGGCACAGACGCTGCTGACCTGCATATCTGCTCGCTCCTTAATGACTGCCAGTCTGGCGAGCTAACTGGGCAACTGTCAAGGCTGTTTTTTTTCAGTGACTGATGTGATGGTTGCCAGGCAGTTACTTGCTTATTGCTGAGGAAATGAAAGGCTGGCTGGTTCACTGTGTGTGATTACGATGTTCTTTTTTTTTTTCTGCCTCTTTTTTTATAATGTAAAGTTTTTTGAATTTTTAGCTTCTGCATAATACAACAGTCATGTACCGCACAGAAAAATGTACATATACAGAGATATGATTAGTCAGTACAGTTACAGACAAAAGAGAATTCTATTAGACATGTGCAACAGATAAGTCTTCATAAAACTTTTTCTGCCTTTTTTTTTTTTTTTAACACGTCTTGTCTCTTGGAGATGCAGTCACTTTAGTTATTTAGAAACTGGTGACTACAGCCCGCTTGCACAGCAGTAATGCTACCACTTGTGGTGAAAACGACCCGGGCTTGGAAGTGAACTTGGGGTGTCAGAAAACCAGTGGGGAGAAGCTGGCCCGGTGGTGCTGGAGGTTTAGGTGCTGGTCACTACACCTCAGGACACACCAGCTAATTCCCAAGCCCGAGAACGAGCCCAGGCTGCTGGGGGTCGGCAGGAAGTAGAGAAGACCAGCATCCGGAGGACTGCTCCCCCCCTCTCTGGGGGAGGGAGGGATTGTCAACCTGCTCACTGACTGCCCTCTGGTAGCGGCCTGAGGGTAGTACAGGTCGGGACAGCATGCGCTGGGGTCCTTACATTATTGGGGGGTGGGGATGGGATGGGAGAAAAAAGAGCCAGCACAATCCATGATGGCCACATCAGGGCCCCGACTGCCCATGACATCTGGATTTCGCTCTGGGGGTGGGGATAAAGCCTGCACCCCTTCACCCCAGCCCTGCCATGGGGGAGGACCCATGGGGGAGTTGGGGGGTGTCAGGTGGGGGAATGGTATGGCCGGAGACTGAGGAGTCTTTCCAAGGGAGGGACCGGAGCCACCTGCTGGGCCATAAAAAGCTATATGAAAAAAAAAGAAGCTGGGGGGGAGGAGGATTGAGTATCTGAAGTACTACTCTCCTTCTCAAGGGGGGAGGGGTTGCAGAACCTGGTGAGTGCCTGTCCATAGAGGAAGTTGGAGTAAGCTACCAGAGACTGCCAAGAAGGTAAGGGTGGGGCGTGTCAGATGCTACATGACATGGAGTCACTGCATGTCATGCCTCTTGGGGGGACCATGGGAGAAAACGGATAATACTGGTGGCAGGTTGGCGCTGGGCACCTGCAGGCCCCACACCTGATTAGCTGGGCCAACCTGCCAGCCAAATACTGGATTCTGTCTCTGGAAGGGGCTGGGGTCCCCATTGACCCTATGGGAGGAGCCCTGGGGAAGACTGGCTGACAGGTAAGTCGAGGTGGACATTGGGGTGTCGTCGGGGCTGGGGTGTCCGGCAGAAGGGGGCCATTCGGTAAAGGAAGAAAAAGATTAATGAAAAAAGAAATTGGTGACTAGGAAGGCTCACTAAGCCAAAGCTGATTTACAAGTGTGACGGGGGGGGGGTACAAGCGAGGAAATACATAAGTAAGCAAACAATACAATTCTGTACACTCATCTCAGTGCAAGCCAATGACAAAGCACAAATGATTACAATAATTATAATAATTAAAAAGCTAATGCCCGCAGTTCTATGGGTGGAACAACCAGAAGGTCAGTCCATAGGATCTCACACTCAGATGTGGGGCTGCTCCCAGTATTCACTTTGTGGGCAAAAATATTTTGGTTTACTTACTGTTTACAGTAGATTATATCAGACTAATTTTGCTTAGTTGTAGGCTATATTTTGTACTACAAATCCCTGCATCCCCTGCTGACATCAGAGAAGTAAGCTGCAGTGGGGAGATGTGATAGCCAGCACTGCATGTTGGCGCTTTTATAATATCTGATCAGATGTTTTCCAGGACTGCTTTTCTGAAGGGATTAAGTACAGTCCTCTGTAACTGTACTTAGCCCATGGAGGACAGCAGGACCGGCAAACAAAAGATTGGAGCTTATATAAACTCTAACAGCCACTATAGGCTATTGAATCTTCTCACTGCTGCCTACTGCTCTGATGTCATCTGCAGGAAATTCTGGGATTTGTAGTAATAGAAGATGTCAGCCCACAACTTAGCAAAATTAGTCTGATACAATCTGTTATACAATGGTATGTGAAAATCCTGCAAACTCATTGGTCAAAACACGTCACATGACCGTGAGTAAATCCTGCATAACCCACGGCTGAGGAATGGCATTTATAAAAAACATAATTAAACACGTTTAAATTTATTTTACACATGGGTCCATTGTATAATCACAATAAGGCACTCCAGGGTGTGAGTTATTGGGTGATTTACCCACTTCTTGGGTGGTTAAGTCACTCGGCTGCACCTCGTGACACACCACAGAAGGCGTGGGTAAATCCCTAATAACTCACACCCTGTTGTGCCTTATTGTTTAACTATGCTACAGTAAACAGTAAGTAAACCAAAATGTTTTTGCCCACAAAGGTCACATTGGGACCAGCGCCACTCTTAAGTGCAAGGACCTTAATGGTGACAGTTCCCCTTTTCCCTGTTATATCAGCTTCTTCCAACCTCATTCAGAAGCTTTTTTTCCCTCTCTCCATCCCTCCCTCCTCCTCCAGTGGCTCACTTCCCCTCCTTGGGACATCTTCCTTAGATACATTCAGCCTAAAAGAATAATGTTCCCATGGCACCTCTAGGGTTGGAACCCTCCTCAAGAGGGTTTCTTTGCCTTCATGGTACCCCAACAGGGTGGTAGTCCCCCATAGAGGTTAGACAGTGTGAATGCTGGCCAGATCATCCCTGTGTAACAGTCAAACACTCAATCATACAACTAACCTCCTTATAATCAATAATGTTAAACAAGCACAGCTTCTCATGTGGTTGTGTTGCATACGGCCATTGAACCAGTATATTTTTATCAGGCTTTGCTAGGATTTATAAAATATGCCCTAACACCACTAATGTGGCCATGAGGGAGAGACAGTCCGTAAGCTGTCACCCAAGTCTGGCGGCAAGAAATATAGATTTAGCAAGGTTTGGAAAAAAAACGATATCGTAGGATATAAACTAAGTTGGCACACATGAACAGTAAGACATAATGTAAACTTGGTTCATTTCAGTTGGTGCTACACTGTATAGCGATACAGGATGTGTGCATGGTAGAGAGTGGCTGGCGAGAGAGGTGAGCAGGTGGTGGGGGCTGGTCACCATCTGGGAGGGTGGTTGGCATGGAATGGGGAGGCAGAAGGCTATGGTGAGGGAAGGAACCACTGGGCACCAGGTTATATTGGACAGCTGCTTATAACTGGGATGAGGTGAGGGAGTGGAGTACTTCAATCAATTAATCAATCAATCATTCAATCAAACTTTATTTAACCAGGCATTTACATCGTTGACCAAGCTCATTTGCAAGATGGTCCTGGATACATAGTACAAATTAAATTACAATAAATATCATCATGGCATAATATAACATACAGATAACATTCAGATTCAATAAGTTACAGTTGCAAGTAATGTCTAGCATTACAGATTACGGCTGTGTATGTGCACAGACAGGCCCTTTCAGTAGGTTTGGGGGCTACTGTTAGGAGGAAAGGTGAGGAAGATGCAGGAGGGAGAAGGAAGAAAAAGGCAAGGAGTCAGTATAGACAGTAAAGTGGCGGACACAGGGTGGGTATGGGAATCCTGCTACGGGATGGACGCCCTGGAAGGAATCCGCAGGGGAAAAAAAAGGGAGCCAGAGGGAGGGAAGTTATACTAAGAGGAGGTTGGCTGCAGAGGGAATAGGCGGCCAATGTGGTTCACGAGCAGGGTGACTTCCAACTAAAACATCCAAAATTACCTGAAGCAGTCTCACACGGTGTTCAGGGACTGGTAAAGCAACTGTCTGAATACACGGGGACTAGGCAGGTGGGAGCATTTGAGTACTTTCTGAGTGTTATTCCAGAGTGATGGGAGGAAAGAGCTGATGGCAGTTGAGCCAAGGCATGTCCTCATCCTTGGTATGTTGAAGAGGTCAAGAGTGGAGTTCCATAGGCCATGGGTACCAAAAGATCATTCAAACATGTTACCAATGTAGGGTGGGAGCTTGTCTTGAGAGCACCCTAAAGAGCCAAGTGAGGGCGTTTCTTTGCCTTCTCAAGGAGAGAGATGGCCAGTCCAATGCCTGATAAAGCTGGCAGTGGTGAGTCCGCAAGGACATATCAAGTATGAATCTCAAGGCACGATGGTAGAGTGTATCAAACTTTTGGAGTGCATCCTGGGGGCTGTGACTATATAGAAAGTCAGCGTAGTCAAGCAGAGGCAGAAAGGTTGTTTTTTGGACCAGCCGTTTCCTAGCTTCAAAAGTAAGAAGACGTCTTATGTGGTAAAATATACCAAGACGCTGTCTTCATTTTTTTGACAGTTCACTCAGATGGACAGTAGAACTAAGCTTGTTATCCAGCCAGACTCCCAGGTATTTGAATTTGTCCACTATTTAAAGAGATTCACCAAGGAGGGTGATAATCTGAGGGATACCAGGTGACCCCAGATTGAGTGGGGGATGCGGGGAGATGATCATGGCTTTTGTTTTTTTGGCATTGAGCAGGAGCTTAAGGCTCAGCAGATTATGCTGGAGTGTGAGAAAGTCCTGCTCTAGCTCCTTGTGTGCAAGATCTAGAGAGGGGTTGGTTGTGTATAGGACTGTATCATCTGCAAAGAAATGTACATTTCCAGGAAGAAGGCCAGAGTCAAAGCTATTAATGTAGATGGCAAAGAGGATAGGCCCCAGGATAGATCCTTGTGGTATACCTCGAGGCAAGACTTTAAGTGGGCACAGTTCCTGGAGCTTTGATTTGTTGCCTTCAATTTGTAAGGTGACAGTGGAACCATTTGACTGCGGCACTGTTTAGGCCAATGCAACCCAGCAAATTAAGAAGGATGCAGTGGTCAACCTTGTCGAAGGCTTTGCTAAGATCTAGGAAAAGTGCGTAGATGTGCTGTTTTTTGTCCAGAGCTGTTAACCAATCGTTCGACACTTTTGCTAGTGCTGACACAGTACTGTGTTTTGGCCTGAACCCTGACTGGGCTGGATTGAGGATATTTTCGCAGTCCAGGTAGTGCCTGAGTTGTGAGTTGATGATTTTCTCAAGTAACTTAGACAGTACCGTCAGAAGCGAGATGGGCCTGTAGTTATTCAGGTCCGTGGGGTCCCCAGATTTGAACAAGGGGATACTATGAGCGATTTTCCAGCTGGGTGCTTATTCCCCTTGAGCAAGTGAGCTATTAAATGGATGAACGATTGGTGCAGTCAGATAATGGTGTCCTGCTTTTAGGAAGATGGGTTCTAGCAAGTCTGCGCCAGCACTCTTTTTTTGTGTCTGGTGAGAGAAGAAGGTCCTCCACCTGTTTGTATGAGACAGGCTGGAATTGGAAGGGGGGTCGGTCAGTCTTGGGAACTGGAGCGGGGCTAATACCTGCATTAGTGACACTTGGGGCATTCAAACTACTAAGAGGAGAGACATCGAATACGAGGCCTGTTGTTGCAAAGTGATTATTGAGTTGATTGAATATCTCGGACATGTCTGAGTAAGAGTTGTTGTTCACCGCAATTTTAGCCGGGATTGGTGTGGCAGTGGAGTGGCCACCAATCTCTCTCTCAAGATTTGGCAAAACTTGGAAGAGCAATTTTTGTTTTCCCCTAGGGCTGACTGAAAGAACTGTGATTTTTCCGTTCTTACTTACTTGGTTTACTTACTTGGTAATAAGGTACAAAAGAAGGCTGTTGCCCATCGAGACTGTCCCCCACCACTATGGTGGAAAAGTAATCCTCAGTGCTATTTGACTCTAACCACCGGTCCAAAGCTTTTTTAAAGGAATGGATCGAGCTATTATCTACCAAATATTGTGGTAAAATGTTCCATAATCTCGGAGTTCTTACAGTGAAATAGTTCTGTCTTTTATTAGTTCTTGTTTTGGCCACCTCAATCTGTTTGTTATGTAGTCTAGGGGAACCTTACCATCTTTGTGCAGCTGTTTCTGGCTACCCGGAAGCAAGCCAGTCTGATTCTGCCTGTGACTTCCTTGGCCTTTTCCATAAAATATCTCTGGACCGCAAGGCCCTCTTCAGAGATGGGCTGAACCACTCTGGTGTCCGTTTTCTGGATTTGACCTTATTAAAGGGAGCATGTTTATTGATTACCCTTAATAGCAATTCCTGGAAGATACCGAATGCTTCTGTCACAGAGGGTGCTAGATAGTCCCAGATAGTACTTCCAGATTATCTGGGACTATCAGACAAATGACTACAACAGGGACCTGATACCTACCTTGCACTTGTCCTGTATCGCTATATGGCATAGTACCACAGTACATGGGGACTGAAAATGAACTATGTCCGGATTACACTGTACTGCACAGGTGTGCGAACTTAGTTTATTTCCTACAATACCCTTCTTGTACACCTAACATCCATTTTGGGTGGGAATTACCTGCCACCACTAGTGTGATCAGAGGGAGACAGTCCGAGAAGCTGTCACCCAAGTTTGATGACAAAAAAAGTAGATTTGGCATGGTTTGGAGGAAGAGAAGAAAACTGTAGGAAATAAATTAAGTCAGCACACATGTGCAGTATGGCATAACGCAGACTTAGCTAATTTCAGTCTACATGTCTGGTATCACTGTTGAGTGGTGTACAGCGCGAGACAGGACTTGTGCAGGACAGACAGTGACCAACTATGGAGTTGAGCGGGTGGTAGGGGTTGGCTGCTGTGGGAAGGGGGTGTTGGTATGACAGGTGGAAGCAGAAGACTATGGGAAGGAGGGAAGGACCACTGGACACTAGGGTATTCAGGACAGTGGTTTATAATGGGGATCAGGGAGGGAGGGAGGGAGGGAGGGAGGATACCACTAGACTATCAGGGTATATCAGACAAATGATTACAACAGGAAACGGGGGACAGAGGGGGTATCACTAGACCACTAGGGAATATTGGACAAATTATTACAATGGGAATCAGGTGAGGGAGGGGGGTACAACTGTACACCAAAGATGTACCGTTACAGTCACTATGGCTGGCATGTAGATCCGGGAGGAGGGGGCACTGAGTGCCTCTGTGTGCAATGCCTCTGCCCATGTAACAGTGCACATGTGCTGCACTGAGCTGACAGTGGTCACATAATGTCATGCAAATGGACTCTTAGTGCCTTGTATGCCTTATGAGGTCATTAGCATACTGGCTGCTAAATATAGCAGCCAAGAGAAAAGCGCTAACCTGTTGGCTGCTAAATATGGCAGCCAAGAGCAAAGGTGCTAACCCATTGGGACACACTAACCCCTCTGCTCCTGGGTGTCTGTTGTCAGCAGGGGGCAGTGGTGCACTCCACCTTTGCATGGCACTACCACAGCCCAATATTCATACATGCAGCACTCGTCAGACAGTGACCCTATGCATGTATGACTATACCTCTGGAATGTCTGAGTGTTAATTAGGGCACTTCACTATCCTTTATGCTGCGCTATCAGCAGTGTTTGAAAATGGGACCCTACAAGTAATACAAGGTATACAATTATGAGGACACAGCTTTACAGAGCAAGCTGACTTTCAGAAAAACACAAATGTATATGAATAGCAGGTACAGTGAACATTGCAACAATAGCAGTATCGACAATAGTGTGTAGGAAGACTAAACAACTTGTGGCATATCAGCATTCACACTTGCTAGTGACCTACATACCTATTTAGCCACCTACCTACTAAAAATCTACCATCCTACCAATGTACCTACCCACTTACCTACCTACACACCTCCCCACCCACAATCTATCAATCTACCAACCTACCTACCTGCCTATCTAGCCACCTGTCTACATACAGTACCTTCTTACCAACTTGCCAAACTATCCACCAATCTACATACCTACCTAGCAGTCTACCTTCCTACCTACCAGTCTACCTTCCTACCTGCCTACTCACCTAACTACCTACCCAGCTGCCTACCTACCAGTCTACTTTCCTATCTACTTACCCACCTATCAGTCTACCTTCCTACCTACCCACCTATCTACCTACTCACCTACCTACCAGTCTACATACTTACCCACTTACCTACGATTCTACCCCTACCTACCTAAGAACCTACCCACCCACCTACCAGTCTACCTTTTTACCTACATACCATCACCTACATACCCAACTACCTTCCTACTTACCAGTCTACCTTACTACCCAGCTAACTACCTACCCACCTACTAAACCACCTACCAATCCACCGACCTTCCTACCTAGCAGTCTACCTTCCTACCTACCTATCCACCTCCCTACCTACCTAGTCACCTTCCCACCTACCTACCCACCTACCTCCCAATCTACTTTCCTATCAACCTACCTACCTATCTATCTACTTACCCACCTACCAACCTACTTACCTACCTTCATACCTATCTTCCTTCCTACATAGCTACCAACCTACCTACCCTACATACCAATCAGCACCTACTAACATATCTACCTTCCAAACTACCTACATACTAACTTTCTGTACCCTATCTACCTAACCTATCCTACCTACCTTACTCTACCTACTTACCTAACTACCTTAAAAGAGGGGCAATCAGCAACAAATAATTCTGTCTGTGAAAGCTGATATACCGGTTCAGATAAAGAGCTGTGTCTTTGGTGTGTCTAACAAAGCAAGCACAATGTTGCTGTTACTCACGAAAGCTTGGTTTCAGTCCTGGATCCTTGAAAGGAACACTCAGCTGGTTGTACTGTAGGATAATTTTCAAAGCAGCTCCCCCTTCCACCAAATGGATGAATATGTTCGCACCAAAAAAAAAAGTGCGATTCCTTAAAACTTTCATCACTGACAAACAGTCACCCTTATAAATACAGTGCTCCCTCTTTTATCCGCCAACTTCTGTACATCCTAAATTGTGGCAGATAAAAGAGGGTGGCTGATGATAGAGGGTGGTGGTTAAAGAGAGAGAGAGACAGCATTTCTAGAAAACGGGACAGAAGCTCAAACTGGTATTAAGTGAGGGTGGCGGATAAAAGGGGGGTGGATAAAGGAGGGAGCACTGTATCACATTTAAAAAGGCAGTTTACATTTGTGCCTATACATGTGTTCTATAAAGCACTATACAATTTGTGCAAGTTTACAGTGCAAAACGGCATTTGAAGGTGACTAATAAAGCCAGTTCCAAAAAACAACATATATATTTTATAGGGGCGTGATTGCGCCCCTATAGTTGGGGTTCAGTAGGCAATTCAGTGTTAAACTCAAAATTTTGTGCTTTAATAACTTTGCAACCATTCAATGGATTTGCATGAAAATCAACATGCACCGTTGCAAATGGTAGATCTCTGGATGTGGCAAGTTACAGTCCAGTTGGATGTGCAGTTTCTGAGTTCTAGAGACGTGGAAAAATAGCATTTTTTTTGCTAATTGACTTTGCTGGGATATTTCTTTCCAACCCTAACACGCCACCCTCACCTTGCACACACCCTGCACCCGGCACATGCCAACAGGCATCGGGGGTGTGCTTTGGGGTCGTCAGCCCTAATGCTCACCCCGTTCTCCTATACTGTACCCATCTCAGTTTATTTAGTTACGGAATGGGATGAGTGTTAGGACTGACAACCCCAAGGCTCACCCCCAATGCCTGTTGGTGTGTGCAGGGTGGGGGTGGGGTGTTAAGGTTGGAAACCCTAACGTCCTATTTCCCTCCTTTTCATGTTTGTCATGTGCGCAACGCAGACAAACATGTTGATATGAGAGTTGCTAGAGAGAGGTGTGAGGGGTGCAAGCCCAATGGCCAGCGGTGCTGCAGGGGCTAGTCTGTGGCTGGCAAGTCTACAGGCAGTGTCCTGATGACACTGGTTTGCTGAGGGGGCTCGTCATGACAAACATTTCAAAGGACGTCACAGAGCCGATGTTGTGCGCGGCTCCGTCCTTTGAAATGCGAGCCCTTCAGCTGTGGCTTAGTGTGGCTTTTCTTGTTAAACAATGTCCCCTTTCCCTGCTGCCACTTAGCATGTCTTTCCTGGTTAAACAATTTCCCCTTTCCCTTTCTGACACCGATGGCTACCCCGTGTTGATGCCCCCCAACTCGTTTACCCCAAGCCGACATCAGGGTGCCCAACCCCATGTTGGCATCCCTCCATCCCACCACTTACTATTGTGGCACACTGGGAACCACCCCAGTGTACCTAAATTATATTTATTTTTTAACCTGTAAATGAAGAAAACCTTCCTCGCGATCTTTTTTTTCCTGTAAAACGAATCCATCCTCGTTGTCTCCCCATCCCTCCCCATCCCGACCTCCTCTGCGATCCACCTCCTGCACCCCTTCTTACCCCATACTTACCCTATGAGGTCGGCAGATGCAATCTTCTGTGGAGCGACACGCCTACACTCTTCAAAGCCGACCGGCAAACTGAAACAATGAAAGGTAAGCCGATAATGGGAGTCAATAAGGGTTTCAACTTATGTTGCTATCTCAGCTGTTTTTAGGAATTTTGGCCCCAAATTTTGAACATGGGGTTCTTGGGACCCCACCTTGTGAACATGTCACTGTCATTTCGTTCCTCAGTCCCCAAAAAGTGATTTTGCGGCCATTGCCCGGAATCACCTTTTGGGGCCGAGTAATGAAATGACAGTGCCACTGTTCATGAAGTGGGTCCCAAAAGCCCATGTTGCAAATTTGGTGAAAAAATTTAAAAATGATCATGCGATAAGGTGTTAGTAGCAGTTTCTACGCATGCTCATAACTTTACCAATGTTTAGTATTTCACTCCAGATTTTCAACATTGCCATTTTTTCACACCTCCTTATTAACAGTACAGCTGTTATTTTTTTTTACATCCTGCCTGAAGTGTGTTTTCGCACCAGCTACGCAAAATGGCGAGATCAATGTGCAAAATCAAGTTTCGGGATTGAGTAACAAAATCCCAGTGCCACTGTTCATGAGGGGAGATCCCAAAAAGTCCATGTTGAAAATTTGGTGAAAAAAATCCAAAAAATTACCATGTTATGGGCGTACATTGCACAGTTTCTATGCACGCTCATAACTTTGCCAATTTCTCATATTTTCACTCCAGATTTTCAACATTGCCATTTTTTCACACCTCCTCATGAACAGTACAACTGTCATTTTTCACATCCTGCCCAAAATGTGTTTTAGCACCTGTGGCACTGAATGGTGCATTCACTGCGTGAAATCACCTTTTGGGATTGAGTAACGAAACGATAGTGCCATTGTTCCTGAGGTGGTGTTCCACAAAGCCCATGTTGAAACTTTGGAGTGAAAATATCAACAAACATTTGGGGCATTAGGGTTTCCAACTGTAACTCCCCCACCCCACACCATGTAGAGATTGACAGGCGTCGGGCATGTGCCTCGGGGTCATTGGCTGTAATGCTCAGACCATTCCACCCCACCCTGCACCAGTGATAGGCACTGGGTGTGCCTTGGAGTCTTTGGCCCAAACATTCACCCCATTCTCATAAACTGCACCCATCTCAGCTTATTTCATTATGGAATAGGGTGAACGTTAGGGCTGAAGACTTCAAGGCACACCACGATACCTGTCAGTGTCTGCAGGGTGGGGATGGAATGGTGTGAGCATTACTGCTGATGCCCCAAAGGGACACCTCCAATGCCTGTTAATCTCTGCAGGGTGAGGCAATAAGGTTGGAAACTCTAATGCCTCATTAAGGAAGTAAATCAGTGAGGGATGTTTGATGTCACCTACCTTGATTTCAGCAAAGCCTTCGACAATATCCAACATAGAAGGCTGATTAACAAAATGAGTAATCTGGCAACGGGGTGCAAGCTGATAAACTGGGTTTGAAACTGGCTGACATACAGGAGGCACAGGGTGGTGGTAATGGGATCCAATCTGGGGAGAGGGGGATGACCAGCGGGGTACCTCAGGGATCAGTCCTGGGACCAGTTCTGTTCAATGTCTTCATTACAGACATTGCGGAAGGGCTAGAAGGAAGGGTCTATCTGTCTGTTTGCAGATGACACCAACATCTGTAACAGAGTGAATACTCCAGAAGGGGTGGAGGACATGAGCAGGGACATGGAGAGGCTTGAAAAATGGTCTGAGGAGTGGCCACTGAGGTTCAATGCAAAGAAGCCCAAATAATGCACCTGGGAAGAGGGAAACCTGGGGACAGTTACAGGATGGGGTGGAGGTGCTGATGATCACCAAGGAAGAAAGAGACCTAGGAGTTATCAGTTCTGATGACCTAAAGGTGTCACAGCAGAGCACAAATGTTACAAGGATGGTCAGTGGCATGCTGGGGTGCATAGGAAGAGGTATCACTAGCAGATGGCATGAGGTGGTGATGACGTTGTATAATGCATTAGTGAGGCCTCACCTGCAGTACTGTGTGCAACTCTGGAGGTTGCAAATGTGCAAGGACATTGACAGGGTGGAGGCAGTCCACAGAAAGGCAGCCAAGTTGGTACATGGCTTGCAACAGAGAACATATCAAGAGAGATTAAAAGGACCTCAATGCGTACTTATTGGCGGAAAGGAGGGAGTGGGGGAACATGATAGATATGTTCAAGTACCTCAAGGGCATAAACAAGGTGCAGAGGTGGACATATTTCAATACATCAAATGTTTGGCATTGGCAAATGCTTGTTTTTTATCCTAAAATAAAAGAAAACCATCCATCATTGTCCGCTGTGTAACCCCCCCCTCCCCTAAACAGTATACAGACACTGGGAATGGCCAATCCCCCAGTGCCCTCATCTGTCCATCCAGTGTTGTCCACTGTGTAACCCCCCCAAACAGTATACAAACACTGGGGGTGCCCAATTTCCCAGTGTCCTCATCTGTTTAGCAAACTCCCTAAAAAAAAAACTGTTCCTCATCATTTTTTTCCCTGTAAAAAGGAAAAACGTCCATCGTTGTCTGTTCCGCCGTTACCTAACCCCCTACCCTCCCACTCAGGACCTACCAACCCACAGCACCCGTACCTCATACTTACCCACCAGAGGTCCATCACCATAATCTACCTTGGACTGTAGGCACGTCTTCGCTCTTCAAAGCCCAACTGTGAACTGAGGTACATGCTTCAATGTATTTCAATAGGGTTTTCAACTTAGTAGCGTAACTTGCCCATTTTGAAATATATTTGCCCCAAATTTTTAACATATGTTTTTTTGGGACCCCACCTCACAACTTCACTGAAGCAATTTTCAAACATCCCTTCCCCCTCATGACACCAGTGCACACGACGAACATTCAGCATTGACAAATGCTTGTTTACAGTTTGATATCAAATCTTATGCAATAGCCATGGACACACACAGCCCATTGAATAAATCCATTTATCTTCACAGCCATTGAATAAATATAATTTATCTACACAGTAGTGATGTCATCACCATTTATCTACACAGTAGCGACATCATGCCCCCCCCCCCCGTATTCAAATGCGAATAACTTTAAAACAAAAAATAATAGCATGGTACTGTGAGCACAAAGGTTGTTCAGCACAAAAATATCTACAAAATGAGTGGTGTTTTATTGATATATACCTTTTAGTTTTTTTCTATAATTAGCAAACAAACTGCAGAAAATTCTTTTTTTTTCACTTTTTCGACAAATGCGAATAACTAAAACAAAAATGATAGCATGGCACTGTGAACACAAAATTTGTTCAGCACAAAAATATCCACAAAATAAGTGGTGTTTCATTTATAGATACCTTTTAGTTTTTTGTTTTATAATTAGCAAAAAAAAAAATTGATCAGCACCAAAATATCTACAAAGTGCTCCCAGGTCGCCCCTGAAAACAGGCACTTGTGCCTAGTGGGCCTTACCCAGTTACCAAAGACTAAAATAATAATAAATAAATAAATAAATAAATAAATGAGTCATGTTTCATTTAATAGCAACTACTATGCTAGGCAGACCTACACTAGGAAAGTTAAAAAAAGTCACAGAACTTATAATTAAAAAAAACAGTTAAAAGCAAATGTCCCTGCACTGACCGAAAGCATTCTTTGTTGCATAAATGAAGTATACAATGATGAGCTGTCAGATAAATGAGTTACCTACACTCGTGCTGTTTGACCTCAGACACCTCACTTGTGGCTTGCACCACTCATGAGGTTACCCGAGGTCAAACAGCACTTGTGTAGATAAATCATTTATCTGACAGCTCACCACTGTATATCCTAGATAAATCAAATAAAATGTATTTTTTTACCAGGAAATGCACCATTGAGATACTCATTTGCAAGGTGGTCCTGGATGGACAATACAAGGTATATTCAAAGACAAAAATGTTTATACAGTACAAGGAGGGTAATACAGAAAAGATAGTTCAGCTGCACAATAGAGGTTCATAGGCTACTCCTTTCCAAGGTGATTCTGGAAGGACAACACAAGTTATTTATACAGACAGAAGATTATGCAGTATGGGGTGGTGTAATTCAGAATATATAATTTCAGTTACACAGTGAGAAAATGCCTCATTTACAAGGTGGTCCTGGAGGGACAACACAAGGTATATACAAAGATAAACGTTTATACAGCGTGGGTAGGTACAGAATATACAATTCAGCTACAAAGAAGAAAATGCCTAAGAATTGCTAAAAAGGATTAGGAGTACAACTACAAATTTGTAGTATGCTACGGAGGTAAAGGGGATGGGGGTGGCGGAGTAAAGGGCAGAGGTAGGGCTAAAGTGGGAGAGCAGGAAGGGAGACAGAGGAAGTGCACAGAAAAACGGGGGTTACAATCAGGGGAAGGAGGGCAGTCAATGGGTAAGTGCAGGGTATGAGATCTGCACAATCTCATAATTATATCAACCCTATCTAAAGCATTACTGTAGCTTTTAGCAAAGAAGATATATATATATATATTTTTTTTTCATGGCAAAAACTCCATTTGGTGCATCAGTTAGGGTTGTTCCACGGCGACAAAACTGAGGAGATTCGATGTTAGGGTTCCCATCCCTTGCACCCCACCCCACCCCCACCAATAGGCATCAGGGTGTGTGTTGGGGGCGTCGGTCCTAACTCTCACCCCATCCCATGTGTAAACAAGTTGAGGTGGTGCAGTACAGGAGAATGGTGTGAGAGTTAGGACTGACAACCCCAACGCACACCCTGAAGCCTGTTGGTGGAAGCGGGGTGGGTGTCGGGTGCAAGGGTTGGGAACCCTAACATCGAATTTACTCGCTTTTGTCGCTGTGGAACAACCCTAACTGATGCATTAAATGGAGTTTATGCCATGCATTTTCCTTCTTTTTGAGAATGTGCACTATAAATAGAGAAGTAACGGTAACACAAACGCAAGCGCAAACAGTAATGCACATGGTGACGCAACCGTTAACGGTAACGCAAATGGTAATAGAAACGCAAGCACAAACATTAATGAAAACAGAAATGCAAATGCATGTGCGTATGCAAATGCAAATCGTAATGCGCACGGTCACGGTAATGCAATTGGAAATGAGAATGCTGACGGTAACACCAACGATGACGCCAAAGGAAACACAAACGCAAACGGAAATGCAAACAGAAGTGCATACAGAAACGCAAACGGTAATGCACATGCTAAGCTTAATGGAGAAAAGGGAGCATGTGAGGAGGAGGACCCTGTAAAGGCATCTATCCTAAATAGATACTTTTGCTCAGTATTTACTGAAGAGAAGGTAGGGCAGGGCCCACAGCTCAGCATCATGGACACAGGGGGGAGGGAGGTGAGCACTACTCCTCACAAAGAAAGGGTCCTACAAGAGCTTGCTAAGCTCAGGGTGGATAAGGCAATGGGACCTGATGGCATACATCCCAGGTACTTAAGGAGCTAAAGGAGGAACTAGCAGAGCCATTAGCAGAATTGTTTAGTGAGTCTCTGAGCACAGGAGAGGTCCCAGAAGACTGGAGAAGGGCTCATGTGATCCCACTCCACAAGAGTGGTAGTAGGGAGGAGGCGGAACTACAGACCGGTCAGTCTTACCTCAGTAGTGGGCAAGATTATGGAGGCACCTTAAGGAAAGGATAGTGCAACACCTGGAATCCATAGGGCACAGGATCCAAGACAGCATGGGTTTACAAAGGAAGGTCCTGTCAAACTAATCTCATAGATTTCTTTGACTGGGTAACCAGAGTGGTGGACCAAGGGGAGCAGTTGATGTCGCCCACCTTGACTTCAGCAAAGCTTTTGACACTGTTCCACATAGAAGGTTGATAAATAAGCTAGGTAGGCTTGGGGTGGCTGTGAAGTTGGTCAACTGGGTGGCAAACTGGTTGACTGGCAGAAAACAGAGAGTGGTGATAAATGGTATACAGTCAGAAGAGATGCAAGTCACAAGTGGGGTACTCAGGGATCAGTCCTGGGGCCAGTCCTATTCAACATCTTCATTAGTGACCTCAAGAGATGGACTAGAGGGTAAGGCTTGTCTGTTTGCAGATGACACCAAGATCTGCAACAGAGTAGATGATCCAGATGGGGTGGGCAGAATGAGAAGAGATCTGGATAAACTAGCAGAATGGTCAGAAGAGTGGCAACTGGGATTTAATGCAAAGAAGTGCAAAATCATGCACATAGGGAAGAGAAACCCTGAAGCCACTTATAGGCTGGGAGGGGAATTGCTAGCAGTCACAAAGGAAGAAAGAGACTTGGGCATCATCATCACTGATGACCTAAAATCATCCAAGCAGACCTCTAAAGCAGTAGGTAAGGCTAGGGGGGTGTTAGGGTGTATTAGTAGGGGTATCACAAGTCGTAAGAGGGAGGTAATAATCCCTCTGTACAAGACATTGGTTAGGCCCCCATCTGGAGTACTGCGGCAGTATTGGAGGCCACACTTCACAAGGACATTAACCAAATTGAGGCAGTCCAGAGAAGGGCAACCAAAATGGTGCAGGGACTGCATCAGAAAACATATGAGGACAGATTAATGGAGCTCAATATGTATACCCTTGAGCAAAGGAGGGAGAGAGGGATATGATCGAGACATTTAAACACCTTAAGGGCATAAACAAGGTGAAAGAGTCTAATATGTTTAAATATAAGAAAAATAGCAGGACAAGAGGACACAGCATGAGATTAGAGGGAGGCCGATTAAGGGGAATGTGAGGAAATTCTTTTCACAGAAAGGGTGGTAGATGCATGGAATGGCTTACCACAAGAAGTGGTGGCTATGAATACAGTGCAGGGCTTCAAACAGGCATGGGATAGGCATAAGGGAGCAATACAAATGACTATGAATAGATAGGTCACTGACAGAGCAAAGGCCGATGGCACATTTATAAGGTAGAAAAAGAAATGGGCAGACTGGATGGGCCTTGCGGTCCTTATCTGCCGTCAACTTCTATGTTTCTATGTTTCTATGTGATGCAAAAGGAAATGCAAACAAAAACAGTAATGGAAATGCAAATGTTAACAGTAAAGCAAATGCAAAGTGTAACGCTCACGGTGGCATACACGGGAACGCTAATGCAAACGGTTATGGAAACACAACTGGAAACGCTAACTGTAACAGTAAAGGAAATGCACACCCTTTTTTCCCCAAAAGCTGCATTGAGAAAAGCAGTGAATTCAAATAATGTATGCATAATAATGGGCCTCGGAGCAGAAAATGAACACTTGGAATACTAAATTGCTTATATCTAAGGAACTGTACGACGTAGAAAAAAAATTAAAATCTCATGCTATTTATGACTTCTGGCCTAGTTTTGTACTTAACCCCCTAGGCATTTTTCTGACGAAAAGTCTGTATCTCAAAGCGTTTCCGAGATATTGGCCCCGAAAGGTGCGTCGGACGCCGTAATGTTAGCCTATGGGAAAAATCGTCAACTTTGGAGTGCTGTTACTTTGCAGCCCTGCAATATTGTGTCACCAAACTACCAAAAGGCACATCTGTGGGATCTTGGCTTTCTTCTCTCCAAATTTCAGCCCAAAAGACCAAACCATTCTTTTGCAGCAGGGTGGCAAAGATTTCCTATTCTTTTCGCCATAGTGTCTCAAAGTAGTGTCGCAAGTGACTTCACTTTTGCAAAAAGAAATTGTATAAAGAAAGTGTCATTTATCTGTTTGAGTTTTACTTTTTGTTATAAAATTTCAAAAACATATTTCTGGGGTGTTTTCCCCCCAAAAAAAGAGACATGACTAGCATCCTCTGGGCTCAACTAGGTGAACACAGCAAGAACTGTGTCCCTAGAGGGTCCCAAATTTAAATGCCAAGCATTTCTGTGACCACCAACTGAAAACAAGATGGCAGATTTGTGACACTTCAGGGGTCATTTGCGACACTAAAAACTGTATTTGCGACACTGTCGAACTTTTTGTTAACTTTTCCCATTGACTATAATGGGAAACTTGTTTTTTGAATAACTTTTGAACCGTTCAATATTTTTTCATGAAATCTTCAAAAGGCACATGGGGACCCTGGCCACATGTTCTCTGAAGGTTTTGGACCAGTCGCACAGACTGTGCGACCTGTAGGTGCAAGAAAAGAATGCACAAAAAAGCGTAACTACGACTTTCTACGGTGCTATGTAGCTCCGCAATTGTATATCTGACCATTACAAAACTTGGCAGATCCAGAGATCTATTGTACTGCTCCATGCATAGCAAAGTTCAGGCAAATCTGTCATATGGTGGCAAAGTTATTAAGGTGCCAAATGTCACACTTTAACCTTAAATGGGTACTCAACCCTAACTATATTATATATATATATATATATATATATATATATATATATATATAAAATGGATAGGAAAAATTATCTCTGCTGGTAGGTTGAAACACATCACATGACCTTACACATATCACAGCATGACCGCACACCTGCACTTTCATCCCCCTCCAAAACAATTTTGCCATTTTATAAGCTAGATAACCCACTCTGGGGTGGGTCATGCTCGGACATACACACGCCATGGGTGGTTGATGCACTCAGCCTGCGGCCTCATGCATAACAATACACACCAACGCATGTATCTGAGCGTGACTGCACACCTTAGAGTGGGTTATCTATTACTATATTCCTAATAAATATGTATACCACACAGGAGAAAAACAGGAGAAAAATGGGAAAATACAGAGAAAAAAGATGGGGAGGCAAGGGTTGGGGTGGCAAAAGGGGAATAGGGAGGAATATTAAACAGAACAAATACAATAAAAATGTCACAGAACTCTGTGTGACTACAGGGCATTAAGTGCTTGTATAGATACTAGCACATTGCTAAATAAGTTGCTAAACAAACAACGCAGAGTCACTAATATATACATAATTTCATTTACTTTCATCAGTACCGTAGTGGAAAATTCATTTGTTTATATACCCTCATAGTCTTAATACAGCAACTAAAAGTATGGTGCAGGGTCTGCAACAGAAGCCATATGAACAGAGACTAAAGGAGCTTAATACGTATACCCTTGAGGAAAGGAGGGAGAGGGGGGACATGATAGAAACTTTCAGGTACCTCAAGGGAATCAACAAAGTCCAAGAGGGTAGTATATTTCAGAAAAAGAGACGTGCAAGAACAGGGGGACACAATTTGAAGATAGAGGGGGGACAGCTCAGGGGCAATGTGAGGAAGTATTTTTTCACAGAGTGGGTGGTGAACACATGGAACAGCCTTCCTGAGGAGGTCATGGGGTCAAAAACAGTGAGAGATTTCAAGAATGCATGGGACAGATATAAGGCAATTCTGGTGGGGGGTAGGAAGAAGTAGGCTGTTGGTTAACTAGGATCTGCAGCTTATCCATTAGGTAGGGAAATGGGCAGACTAGGTGGGCCAAGCGGTCCTTTTCTGCTGTCAAATACTATGTTTCTATGGATTCAAATGAATAACTTAAAGGAATTGGGCTAGCTGAGACCAGAGCAGTGTGGGGTCACGTGATGAGCTAGCGAGAAGCGGACGTCTCCCTCGAGGCTCCCGAGTCCCGCGACCGAATTTGTTTCTATTTTCCTGTTTTTTGGGCCATACCAGTGGTTCAGAAGGCACACTTACCTGACCGGCGAGTTAGTGTTGCTCGAGATCTGTTTTGGGGGCCGATCGGACGTCGGAGGAGTATTGCACTTCAATCTGCATCTTGGCAGCCAAATGGCCGAACGCAGTTGAGCAGTCCCGAGCCTCTCGCAGCAAGATCCCCGCCGCCAAGCGCCTAAGCCCCATTCCCTGTCCCAGATGACGCTGGAGGCCATGAGGGGGGAGATCCTGGAGGGCCAGTCAACTTCAGAAGACATCCTCGAGATTAAGCAGCTCCTGAGGGGGCTTGTAGCTGACTTCACCATTTTAAAACCTGCACTCCATGCGCTTTCTCAGAGAGTGGGGGATTTGGAAGCCAGAGTCGGGTCACAGGAAAGGAAATCTTCCACCTTGGATCAGGATATGATTAATATTAAACGACAAGTGAGAAAATTAGAGGATCGCCTAGAGGACCAAGAGGCAAGAAGTCGGAGGAATAACTTAATACTGGCTGGGCTACCTGAGAGAGCTGAAGGCTCGGACTGTGTTGCCTTCATGCAGGATCTGCTGCTTAAGTTATTTGGGCCCACTCCGTTTGGTGATTGTTACAACCTTGAAAGGGCCCATCAGGCACTGAGAGAAACCCCTCGGCGCGAGGCCTAGAGTAATCATAATGCGATTTCTAAACTACAAGGAAAAATCCCATGTTCTGATGAAAGCCAAAGCTAATAGAAATCTGCATTGGAATGGGGCTTCGGTGTGGCTGTTTCAGGATCTAGTCTCGGTGAGGAGAACAGAAGGAAATACGAGGGCATTAAGAAGAAGCTATATATATGGTCTGAAATTCAGGCTACAGTACCCTGCTACCTTGGTGGTTAAGTTGGAGAAAGGTGACAGAAAATACCTCTCGGCAGAGGAAGCTTTAGAAAGCCTTAAGGTGGAACTACCTGACCTATTTAAGTCAGTGACCTAAAGCATAAGACGAGATAGGAGCGGATGTCCAGGACTATGTAAAAGAGACTTTAAGACTTTAAGGGACTGATTTGTTGCCTGCTGGACTGTTTTTTCTTCTCCCCTCCTTTTTTTTTTTTTTTTTTCTTTTTTTTGTTACAGGTTGGGGTATTGAAAAGCCAAGAAGGCAATGGCTACGTGTGGTGATATTAGTTTTCATCAATGTTTCAGAGGGGTGGGTTTTGGGAACTGGCTGTTAAGAGAAGGCATGGAGAGGCAGGTTTGTAGGAATTCATGTTTGGACCTGGGACTGAAGGGAGACTCAGGATGCTGGCTCATGCACGCTCCGGATGGATTTAGGAGGGCGATCGAGGGATCGGGGTAGTTCATGGGGTTGGGGGGTGGAAAGAGAGAGAAACTAAGCTATGTGATTCTAAGGCCTTTAAAAGCCATAGGGATGGTCCCAGGGTGTGGAAGGGTTAGATGGGGTCACTTAGAATTTTGTCATGGAATGTTAAGGGTCTCAGGGGTAGGAGGAAAAGATTAGTCATTCTTAGACATATTAATCAGATGGGGGTTCGTGTAGCAGCTCTTCAGGAAACCCACTTGCTGACTGAGGAACTGCATTTGCTTAAGAAAGGCTGGGTGGGTAAAGTGTTTGGGTCTGGCACTGCAAGGGCGTCGGGTGGGGTGGCACTGCTAATTAGGAAAGGCTGCCCTTTTGAGATCGAGGGCATCACCTCGAGGGAGGATGGCAGGGGAGTCTACATAGTGGGTTTGTGTTTGGGTAGTCCATTGGTGTGTGCCTCTATCTATGGGCCCACCCCGGCTAACTCGGAATTTTTTGCCTCCTTGGAGGCTGATATGGTTACGCTCCCCCAGGGTCCTTGTATTTTGGTGGGTGATTGGAACATTTGTTTGGACAATAGCATGGATAGGATTCCCCCCTCCAACAACTTTTCAAGTTCCTCTCATGCGGCACTGCTTAGATTTTTGGAGGGAACTGCTTTAGTGGATCCATATCGGATCTACAGGAAAGGTGAGACCGAGATGACTTTTTATTCAGGGCTCATAAGGTTTTTCCAGGATTGACTTTTTGGTCAATAGGGAGGTTTTAAGGGGGGTTGTAGGTTTGCACACTTTTGATAGGATTCTTTCTGACCACTCCCCAGTACAGTTGGTATGGAGACTGGACAATATTCCTCCCAGGCCAGTTCGCTGGCGTTTGGATGACAGGGTGCTAGTGAACGACAAGATTTTACTTAAGATGGAGGGTAAACTTAAAGAAATTATTCAGATGCAGATTCCAACTCTCGAGGATAGGAATTTAGCCTGGCCTCTCTGTAAGGTGTTGTATAGGGGATGGGTTCAGGAATATACTGCCAGGCTGAATAAGTTGAATAGGGCTTGTGAGGAGTTTATACTAGGGGCCATTAAATCAATGGCACCTCTAGAAGGTACCTCTGAAGAGATAGATAGGGAGCTGAGAGAGCTAAAGGAGGAGTATAGGGGTATACTTGGTTATTGGGTGGACTCCTGGGCACGGAGGTTGAACGCTAAGTATTTATTGCAGGGGGATAGGCCAGGTCGGATATTGGCCCATAGGATTAAAGAGCGGGAGGCGGAAAGAACGATTGTGGCTGTGAAATTTGGTGATGAGTTCATCTCAGAGCCACAGGGTTTGGCTGATGCCTTTGCCGACTATTATGCGGCAATATATCAAGATGGGGTACAGTGCTCAGTGGCGGAAATTGAAGGGTTTTTTGAGGGAATACCTCTTCCAAGATTGAGCCCGGAACAGGCCCGGGCCCTAGCCGCCCCGATATCACGGCGGAAAATTTGGGAGGTCATTATGGACTTGCCCAATGGGAAGGCACCGGGACCTGATAGCCTCTCGGCTAGTTTCTATAAAGCTCATGCTGAGACCTTAATACCTCTGTTGGAAGAGCTTTTCTTAGTCATCATGCAGGAAGGAATTCCCACCCCGCTATACCAGGCTTATATTACCTTGATCCCCAAACCAGATAAGCCCAAGCATTTGCCAGGCAACTATAGGCCCATAGCTTTAATCAATCAAGATGTTAAGATTCTTACCAAGATATTAGCTAATAGGGTTCTCAAGGTTGCCTCACATTTGATTAGTCAGGAGCAGGTGGGGTTTATGCCAGGGAGGGGGGCCCCGGATGCTTTAAGGAAACTCCATCATATCTTAGAGAGAGCGGCTTTTTCTGACTCGACTATGGCATTAATTGCGTTGGACGCCGAGAAGGCGTTTGACCGCGTTTCTCACCAATTTCTCTTCCTAACAATGGATAGGATGGGGTTTCCTAAGGTTTTCTTAAGGGGCCTTAGAAACCTTTATGAGGCTCCTACTGCTCGAGTTCTATGCAATGGATATCTCTCAAAGGAGTTTCTTCTTAAGAATGGAACGAGGCAGGGGTGCCCCCTTTCGCCAATTCTTTTTAATATTTATCTTGAACCTCTTCTAAGGGCCCTCTCGAGGGACACTGGGGTACAAGGGATTGAGGTCTTGGGGTTAGAGCTTAAGTCTTTGCGGATGATATTTTACTACATTTATCTAATCCATCAGAGAGTTTTCAGTGTGCCCTGGGAATCATTGGTAGGTTCTAAGGTTGCCAATTATAGACTAAATCTGGCTAAAACCTAGGTCCTTCCGCTCACAGTCCATACCATAGGGCAGATTTTGAGCATTTCGAGTTAATTGGGCATCTGACAAAATCAAGTATCTCGGGATCTGGATCATGGCTAGGTTGGAGGATGGGGTGGATGAGAACCTGGGCAATATTGTGGTTAAAGTTAAACAGGATATTGTAAGATGGAGGAGGCTTCCGTTGAATTTCACTGCTAGGTTGGGTCTGTTAAATGAATCTTTGCCTCGCCTGCTGTATCCCATTTGTCTCTCCCTATTCTATTCCTAGGATTAGATTTGTTGGCATCCGAAAGATTATCTCGATTTTTATGGGATTCAAACCTCCCAGGAGAAAGCAAAGATTTTAAGTCTTCCCTATTCCAAGGGTGGGGTGAAGCTCCCCTGACTTGTTCACTTACTATGTGGCAGGTCAATTAGGATATATGAGCCGATGGGACGGCTGTCCTCGTGAAGGGGATTATACACCTACCTGGCTACGGATTGAGCAATTGCTCCTGGAAAGGGCTAAGCTCCGGCCAGGGGCATTAATACATGTGGACCTGGAGACTTTGCCGGGCATAGGTAGGCACTCTCCGATACATAAATCTGTTAGAGCTTGGTGGGAGTGGTTGACTCCAGCCCAGAAGAAAGCTCAGAAAGGGCAGAGGAACAGCCCCTGGTGGAAATCCTACTTTTCGCCTGGGTAACAATATTTTGAGGGGTCAGTGGAACTAATGCTGCAGGATCTCTCCGTTGCAGAACTGGTAGTCGAGGGCAAGTTTTCTTGCCAACTCAAGCAAGGGATGGATTTTTAGAAGTTCCAGATCACCAACTTACTTCAGAAGTTTGTATCGGGACCACAAGGATAGGGGAGAAGAGTCCGTGTTTTCTTGGGTTAATTTAAAGGATTGATCTTTCACAGCACCCCTCTCCAAAGTCTATAAGGTATTAATAGACTACATGGGTTCAGATGCTGAGTCTCATATTGAATATTGGGAGAAAGCTTTATTCCCCCTGAGGCCTAACTGGTCTGAAGTTTGGAAACATATGAATGACCTGCCTATACCGAAGTATAATATGATGCAATTTTTTATTTGTTCAAATATTTACTATACCCCTGTCAAACTATGCTCCAGAAAACTCAGACAGACAGACCTATGTTTTCGTTGTGGTTTGCTCCCAGGGGACCTCTTGCATATTTTTTGGAACTGTTCTCGCATTCAGCCACTTTGGGGTCAGATTGTGCATAAAATGGACCCGGTGTTAGACTATTCGGAATATATCAGTCCCGAGATATGTATTTTAGGGGATCTGGAAAGGATTGGGGGGAGTGTGGCTAAGCATCATATCTCCCTAATGTCAGCTGTGGTTAAAGCATTTGTTTTGCGACATTGGAAGGAGGATTTAGTTTATGATTATGATCAGTGGGTGAGGGACCTTATACAGGTCTTAGAGAGAATTAAATTATTCATGCTGATGGACGAGAAGGAGAATGTTTACAACCAGATCTGGAGGACCTTAGAGGTGGTCTACGCAATCCAGCTGAAAGGTCCGAGGGTTCGGGTCTGTCTGTCTGAAGAGGAGTAGTGGGAAGTATCTTCAATGTTTTAGGGTTTATGGGGCTTTTCAGTGATGGGACCTGGTTGATGATTGTGTGATAGGCCTTAGACAGATTTAACTATTATTCCTTTGTATGGGGGCTTGTCTAACTGTAAGGTTTTTGCTGTGGTCGGGCATATGGGGTTCTCTCTCTTTCCTAGGGACACAGTTACCTATGGGTGGGCTGGGTTAGTTTTCCTGGGTTTTCTCTTTTCACCTTATCTATAATCCAGGCTGTTAAGTAGAAGGGTCTAACCGGCCTAAATTGGGTCGGGGCAGTGCATGCATTTTAGTCCACCACAATGTGTTTGGGAGCTGTGGGTATTGTGATTGGATTGGGTAACTGTGATTGTATATAGTTAAGGGGATGTACATAGTTTCCGCACCCAGTTTTGGGGTGTGGGCCCGGTCTCTTCTTCGGGCTGTATGTGTGTATGTACTTTGCAACAAAATTTCAATAAAGAGGTTATAAAAAAAAGAGAGAAAAAAAAAATAGGAATTGGGCTAGCTGAAGATGGTCATTAAGGTCTAGTGGACTACCAGGTTTCAATTTGTACTGCCAAAATGACTCATGCTTCAGGAACTGCCTATCCTGATCCCCACCCCTCTTGCCAGTGGGAGTACAAGATCTTCTAAGCCCCCCTCGTAATCCACGCTGCATGTGAGGTTCTGAATCTCAGCTCCTACAGGTCCCTCATTGCCGAACCACCCAGGGGCAACGATCATTCGCTTACAGGGCCCTCCTGGATGAATGCTTTCAACAGTGACATCACCTCCGAAACTAAGCTGGGCCCGTTCAAAGTCAAGCTCCGGTCACTACTCTCTACAGCTAGCACCTGTGACTGTCTCCCTCAACCATGTTTTCCCAAACCTCAACCTTAGCACTCAACCTCCTTCACAGTAACTTAGCACTCTTGCCTCCTACCCCTCTCCCTGCACCCTCCTCCCCACCCTTCCTCCCCTTCCCCTTGCCCCACCTCTCCTCACGCCCTCCACTCCCGCCCCTCTTAATCTTCCCAGCCCACCTCCCACACCCCTTCCTACACCCTGTGACCTGTTTGTCTTGACAAAGCCTGCTGGCCTATGTCAATGTATTGTATGCATTTTCCTGTGCTTGAAATTGATTACCACAATGTGTCTCTGTTGTTTTACGTCGACTGTCCATTATGATTTTGTGTCCATTATGAGTTTTATACCTCCTATTTACACTTTATCGTATCGTACTTTACTGTCCTGTTTAATCTGTTGTCCTTTTTACTGACATGGAACCTTTGTAAAAGAGCTCTTAGCACAAAGGTATATGTAATCGCTGACTTAAATAAATAAATAAAACATTATTGTACACCTTTTCGATACCTTTTCAACAGGGATATAAATCCATTTTATCAGCATGTGGATTTAAATGAACATTTCATAGACAATCACTTCATTATTTGGAAGGGGAACAGAGATGGCTTGTCTAATTTTATAACTTTGAGAGCACTAATAAAAACTTATTTAGCGCTGTTCACAAAATACCTCGAAGAAACAGGTGAGACACAGATTTTATCACTCTCTCTATGGGACAGCTGGACAAATTACTAACCAATTTTATTTTTACTATTAAAAATTCAGATGGCTCTAACTTCGAGCCCTTCACAATAAGAGGTATTTGTGCAAGCATTGATAGATACCTGTCAAAACACTGGCACCCAACTTAACCAGTAGTAACCAGTAAATATAAAAAATAAAACATGGGGAAGTGTGGTTTATGAGGGATTTATGCACACCCTCGGTGTGTGATGCCCAGTTAAACCCCGAGGGGGCATCACACACCGAGGGTGTGCATAAAATCCTCATAAACCACACTTCCCCAAGCATTATTCTATATTTATTAAGGTTATATATATATATATATATATATATATATATATATGTTGTTTTTTGGAACTGGCTTTTAAGTTACTTTCAAATGCCGGTTTTCACTATAAATTTGAACAGATTGTATAGCACTTTATAGAACACATGAATTTGCAAAAATGTTTACTGTCTTTTTAAATGTGGTATTTATAAGTCTGGCTATTTCTCAGTGATGTAGGTCTTGAGGATGCATTCTTTTTTTGGTGCGAAAACAATTGACCATTTGGTGGACGGGGCAGCTGCCATTATGTTTGCTGCACTGTTAAAATAAAGTGTGAAAATTAACCTACAGCACAGCTGAGTGTTCTTTTTAAGGATCCAGGACTGAGAGTCAAGCTTTCATGAGTAATTCTCCTCTTTTTCTGCCTGGGCACCAGTGGTACTGATCTTAGCTGCCTTCTGTATTAAGACAACGTTGCTGTACAGATGACTAAAAGAAGCACAGAAGAACATTTTATATGAATGTGGAAAAATGGTGTGCTAAAACCCAGACTCCCCCCTCCCTGCAGCATACCCTTGTGAGTTTTTGCTAAACAGTCTTGCAAAAGATTTCAGATGCTCCTGTGCAGAGCTGGCATAAACCATCAACTGCTTCCAGGCCCAGGGATTCTGCACATTTCAAGCCACTGGGCACAGCAGTAACTCCTCTCTACCATACTGCCTGTGTTTCAGAAAAGACATAGTAGCATTCATAAAGGCATTAGAGATTCTGTTCCCCCCCTCTCTCATTAGCCTAATTATAGGTGTCTTGTTAACACACTTGTGTCATCCCCTCAAGGTTGGACAAACTGTAGAGCTTGTTTGACAGCAACCCTGAAATATCCTGGGGCTTTCCTCATTAGCGGTGAAGGGATTTATAACATCTTGCTTCATTAAGGCGAGGCATCACAAGTGACATGCATGTGGTGTGCAGGTTGAGGAAACTCCAATCAAGAAGAAACTGGGTGGGTTATATCTCTCACCAAGGGTGCACTCTACTGTACGCTGGTGGCAGTCTTACTGCCCTCTTCTGAAGTAATGGTTAGGGGTGTCAGAGGATGACAGGGATGCCTCCTCTGTCCTCTGCAACTGTATTAATTAGTTACAAAGCAGGAGCGGTTACAAGCACTTGACTAGAAATACTAACTGGACTTTGGCCATTCATGGCAACAAAATTCTCAGTAGAACTGAAAAGCCTAAGCCGGCCCGGTGGCACTGAGGGCTGAGGTGCTGGATGCCGTACCTCGTACTATGCTGGCAACCCAGGTTCAGGAATGACCTTGGGTTGCCAGGGGCTGGCACGGGGGGAGGGAGGGGAACAGGATTGAGCATTGGCTCTCCTCTTCAGGGAGGGGAGGCACCTGCCCAAAGTCTTGCCATCACTGGATGGAGGTCTGGTGGCAGGCATAGGTGGTAACAGAGTGACTAGTAGGGTAGGGCACCCAGTAGGGCTTGATGTGCGTGTGCCTCCACACGCACGTGTCAGGTCATGGAAGCACAGGAAGGGACTGGGGCGAAAAAACGTAAAATAGCACAAAAGTACATACGGAAAAAAAGAACTGAAAAGCCTCTTGTCCATCCAGCCACTTGTGTGTACTACATATGAATGATAACTTTCAAGTTCAAGTTTATTGCAGGAAAGACTCCGTTGAGCAAGCTCATTCACAAGGAGGTCCTGAGGCACATACACATACAGTTCTCAATTACATAGACAGGAGATATAAAATGTAGAACAACAAAGAAAAAAAATATATAATACAAGCGGTATACACAATAGAAGTCCTTATGCTATATATGCAGTACATTCCAGCTTTAACCTTGCCCTAAATTATGCAACACATTTCAGCTTAATAAGTAGAGGGCCAGTTGGTACCTAGGAAGTTGACTTGGCGTTGGGGGCCTAGTAGCACCTACATATGTCTTTTAATTTAGAGATAGCTAGTGTTTTATAGGAGTTAATTGATACGATGCTGGTTAGCTTCAGCTTGGCTTGTAGTTGGTTCCAAATGTTGGAACCAACATTTGCTAAGAAGAAATATGGCAAAACTCTTTCCATAATGTGTTGTTGGCCTAGGTTATTATTCTATGCCTTAGGAGTAAAACACAAGTTTAAAAAGAAGGTAATATTTTCAAAGGGACGCAGTAAACTGCTTCTCAGGCCAGCCCAGCATCACCACCCCTATTTATCAGGGGCATCTTTTTAAAGTCTTGCTGAGCTGTGACTGATATTTCTGTCCAGAATCTCAATAGTTGTAATTCATATTTAATTTTATTTCATTTGCAAAGAACAGTACAATTCAAGGTCTCCAATCTCCTTAAAAAGAAAAAAAAAAAAATTTTTTGTACCAGATACATTTTATAAGTAAAATAAAAGGATTCAGTTGCATGATACTTTGAGCAGTACAGTAATCTCAATGTAAGTAGATATGCTGTATTGTAATTATGCATCAGGCTATCGTCCTATAGTTATTACGCTTAATTGGGTGATACACAGTTGAATCATCTAGTTATGTAGTTACACATTCCAACGGAGTACTGTTGCAATGTATACATATATGTATATGTATAAATCACCATGTGTCATAGTTTGGGTACTTCTATTGCTTATCAGCTCCTATGTCGCACCAAAGATGTTTGCATTAATTAACTATATCCGAAATGTAATCTTTTACTGAAACTAGTGCTGCGGGCAATGAGCTCAGTAGGAGGGTAAAATCAGAATGAATCCCTCAGGTGCAGTGAACTACTGTTGCTTAGCCTTTGTCAGTACTGAATAAGCTTTGTGCAAGTGCTAACTAGTAGCAAGTAGCGGCATGTGAGTTCTGTACTGAAATATCTAAGCTGAGGTATTTGTGGGATATCTGCACTTGGGTGCTCTCCTTTACATTGTGCTCTACCAGAGCTGTATAGTACTCTGCCTCATCTCCTGTCACTGTATGTCCAACTGGGTCGTTGCTCTTCAATAGACTGCTAGAAAATGACGCTACGAGGTATAGTGCTTACCACAGTCTGTATCACGGTAGTCTTGTGCTCTGACCTAATACCATTGTACCATGGTCTCCAATATGAATAGGTGACTGCTTCCTTGCATTCTCCTTTCACTGAGTACTGTACCCCAGATAATCCTAGTTCTCTCCTGATTATCCTCCATGGTTGAAGAAAAGAGGGAAACTGTTACAGTACAAGCTGTGTGCCTTTTTAAGAGACCATAAATACAGCTCTATCCTCCCCAGTCCTTGCAACAACCCCCATTCTTAACAAGCATCCTGTTTTTTCTAAAATATCCTTGTAAGTATTAAGCAGGTGCTGCTAGAACACAGTGTCCCAGAACAGAGGCCCCATCTCCACAGCTTTTGCAAAAGGCTTAAAAATTGCACTAAGGTAACCTCTTGCATTTCCAATTTCTTTTTGCAGTCATTTCAAACTATAATTATATACATTTCAAAAATTAACACTATATAATTTCTAAACAAAGGGATCCCAATATCAGTTACATGACAGGGTCTGTCATGACATAGGATGCACAGTTTCTTTCTCAGAAATCCTGCCAGTGCCAAGGGCTAGTGGGGAACACAAAAGAAAAATTAGGGAGATAAACCAGTGGCTCAGGGAGTGGTGTGAGGCCAGAGGGTATGGGTTGATGGGGGATTGGGGGGAGACCTGGGAGGATAAGGAGCTGTATGCTAGAGATAGACTCCATCTCAATTTGGAGGGGAGGGGAATCCTTAAGTTGAAAATAGAGGAGTTCATTGGTGAAAAGTGGGGTTTAAACTTGTGAAGGGGGGTGGGATGGGAGAAAAGGCAGTCAAGGGGATGCCGATAAAGGAGGGACTCCTGTCTCCACCCCCCTGGGGACCAGGAGGATTGCAGGAAAAGACCAACTGGCAAAGTGCAGACCAGGAGAAAACAGAATCCCCAAGAGAACACGAGCAGGGGAAATGGAACTATAGGGAAAGGGTGGAAGGTAGTCCTGCTAAATGCCAGGAGCTTGGGCAATAAAATGCCTGAGCCCCAGGTGATGTTAACTGAGGGAGCAGTGGATGTGGCAGCGGTCACTGAGACTTGGGCCACTGCAAGACATGACTGGGACCTGAACCTGGAGGGTTACACTATGTTCAGGAAGGACAGGGGGGAGGGAAGGGGAGGAGGGGTAGCAATGATAGTAAAAAACTGCATTGGCATAGGGGGAGTAGAGGAGGCGGAGGGAACCGTGGAGGCGATTTGGGTCACCTTGATAACAAGGGGGGGGGCAAGAGAGTAAAAATAGGAGTGGTGTATAGACCCCCTGCCCTGGCGGAGGAGCTGGAGGACAGTCTGGTGGCAGATGTTAGGAGACACTGCAGACTGGGCAGAGGAAAGGTGGTGGTGTTAGGGGACTTAAACATGCCAGGAACAGACTGGGAGACTATGACATCCTTTGACCAGGGAACAGAGGTTGTTGGATGTCTTTCAAGATGCTCCTAACTCAGCAGGTGAGGGAACCACCAGGGAGGCACTCGGTACTGGATGTGGTCCTGGCAGACAGTGACAGATTGGGGCCCTGGAGGTAAGGGGACCCATTGGTGGGGAGTGACCATGCCACGGTCTGGTTCTGCTTGGACCTAGGAGGGTAGAAGGCTGCACAAAGACGGAAGTAACCGATTTCAGGGGGTGGATTTTAAGGAAATGGGAAGGATCCTTATGAGCATTTGGATGGGATTGGGTCAGACATGGACGCTGGATAGTAGGTGGGAAATCATCAGGAGAGGGTGCAGGATGCTACCAGCACCTGTGCAAGAGTAAGACGAAAATGCGTAGGGCCCAAAAACCTGTTGGTGGACCAGGAGTCCAGGAGGTGGTCTTGGGGAAAGAAAGCAGCCTATAAGAAATTCAAGTGCTCAAGGAGTGAAAGGGATCGAGGGGAGTATGAGCTGATGGCTAGAAAGGGCCACTAGAGTGGTGAGGGTGGCTAAGGCAAGGAAGGAGCAGAACCTGGCCAGGGAAATTAGGAGAGGGAAAAAGGGTTCTTAGATACATTGGGGAAAGAAAAGGTGAAGGGCAGATTAGCAGGATTAAATCAGGGAAGAGATGGGCACAAGACCCAGAGGAGCAGGCTGAGGTACTAAATGAGTACTTCACCTCAGTTTTCACCAGGGAAAATGGGGATGCTGCATCATACATGGGAGGAGACGGAGATAATGAGGAGGGGGCCTACCAATCGGCAGGTCTGGGGAGGGGGGGCATCACTGGCAGGTGGGGGGAGGGCTAAGCAGGGAGAAGAGGTACTGGAAGTGGAAATCACAGCAGAGAGAGTGAGGGAAGCCCTCAGCTCCCTTAAGACGGAGAAAGCACCGGGGCCGGATAAATTACATCCTAGAGTGCTGAAGGAACTTGCAGATGTCCTGGCGAAACCCCTGGCAGAGCTTTTCACCATCTCTCTGAGGACAAGGTGGGTGCCCCAAGACTGGAAGGTGGCGCATGTAGTGCCTATCCACAAGGGGGGATCAAGGGGGGTGGCAGGGAACTACAGGCCTGTCAGCCTGACATCAGTGGTGGGCAAGGTGATGGAGGGCATTGTCAAGGAGAGGCTGGGGGGTTGATAAGTCAGGTTGCCTGGACGATAGACAGCATGGATTCATCCTGGGAAATCATGTCAGACAAACCTGGTGGAGTTCTATGACTGGGTGACAAGTGCCTTGGACCTGGGTAGACCAGTGGATGTCCTGTTTCTAGACTTCAGCAAGGCATTTGACTCTGTTCCTCACGTGGCCTGTTGGATAAACTAGGAGAAATGGGGTGGGAAACCAGATGATCCGATGGATAGGCAATTGGCTCCAGGACCGACCCAGAGGGTCGGGAGTTGGTGGAGATAGTCTCTTCCTAAGGAGGGTCATTAGTGGGGTCCCACAGGGATCAGTCCTGGGCCCCTTCTGTTCAATGCCTATGTATCTGACATAAGGACAGGAATCAGGAGGAGATGAGTCTCTTTGCAGATGACTCAAACTGGGGCGGTGGTGGATGGGGAGGAGTGAGGGTGGCCTGCAGGGGACCTGGAGGCTCTGGAAAGATGTTCTAGAAAGTGGAAGCTGAGGTTTAATGCAGGAAATGCAAGGTACTCCACCTGGGAGCCAGAAACCCAGGCCAAGTGTACACCCTGGGGGAATACTACAAGTCTCAATGGCTGAAAGGACCTGGGGTGGTGGTGGATGTCAAGATGAACAACTCTGAGACTTGTAGGAGGCAGCAGCCTAGGCCAACAGGATGCTGGGATGCATCGCTAGGGGATCACCTCCAGAAGGAGGGAAGTGATACCCTCTGTATAACTGCTTGGTGAGGCTGCACCTGGAGTACTGCGTGCAGTTTTGGAGGCCGCACTTAAAGAGGGACATTAACTTCCTGGAGAGGGTCCAGAGGAGGGCAACCAAAATGATTTGGGGCTTGGGGGACAACACCTATGAGGAGAGGCTCGAAGAGCTAAATATGTACACTTTGGAAGAGAGAAGGGACCGGGGGGACATGATAGAGGTCTTCAGGTACATGAAGAGGGTAAATAGGGGAGGAACAGTGAGGGTGCTCCGAAGGAAGGAGGAGGGGGCCACTAGAGGGCATGGGTGGAAGCTGGAGGGGGGAAGATTCATGGGAGAAAGGAGGAGGTGCTACTTCACTGAGAGGGTGGTAGAGCCATGGAATGCACTACCTAGGGGGCTGGTGGAGGCAGAGACAGTGGAGGGGTTCAAGAGGGGGTGGGACAGGTACAGGAGAAGGGTTCAGGAAGCACAATCCAATGCAGCAAGAATATCCGGAACTGGGAAGGGAGAAGCCAGAGAAGGCGAGGGGGACAGCAAGGTCAGCACCCAGGTTGGGGGCTGACCAAACGAGCAGACACGAAAGACCATTAGGCCTATTCTGCTGGCATTTTAGTATGTTAGTATTTCCACATAATGATTTGCATATATTTTCATATCAGCAGATATGCAAGGGAGGAAAAGACAAACAGCAAGGGAAGACTGAGAGACAGCAAGAGGCAAATCATTGCAAGACTGTCGGGGTGATCAATTCCTAGGTCCCAAAGGAAAATTTAGTTGTGCAACCAGACAGACAAGAGACAGGAAAGGGGAGACTAGAACAGATCCTTGCATTTAAACAATTTCTATAACAACTGGGACAGGGTCCTATTGAGCCCTGTCACATACATCCCCTCCAAGAGGGAACCTGTTTTATCAAACAGGTTTCCAAAACTTTCTATTAATTTTCTACAAATATTAGCTTCTAACTTTCAGAAATTAATCACGTATGCATTATCCTTTTTCTGTAACAGTACTGCAAACAGTAAAAGTTTAAACTCATACATTTGTTTTTCAACCTTCAGAACCCTCAATTCCTGATCCATATCTTGACAGAAAATCAGCATTGCTATTCTCTTTTCCAGATTTTTGTATCACATTGAATTTAAATGGTTATAGTGCCAGGTACCACCTTGTGATTCTGGAGTTTTTATCGTTCATTTGGTTAAGCCAACAGAGAGGATTGTGATCTGTAATAAGTACAAAGTCAGTTCCTAGCAAATAAAACTCAAGGGACTCATTGGGCCACTTTGCTGCTAAACATTCCTTTTCAATGGTGGAGTACCTTTTCTCTCTGTCATGCAATTTCCTACTTATGTATAGAATAGGATGTTCTGTCCAATCTATATTTTGACTCAGGACTGTATCTAGACCTACCTCTGATGCATCTGTTTGTAACAAAAATGGTTTCTCAAAGTTTGGGCTTCTTAAAACAGGGGCTAAACATAATGCAGCCTTAATGGCTCTAAAAGCCTCATCACACTCTGGGGTCCATGTTTCATTATTTGGGTACCGTTTTCTCATGAGTTCAGTGAGGGGAGTAGCTAACTCCGCAAACTTGGGAACAAATCTCCGATAATAATCAGCCAGTCCTTAAAATGACCCAGCATATTTCTTTGTTTTAGGGACAGGGCTGTTAGCTACAGCTTCTGTTTTAGAAACCTCTGGTTTAACTTCTCCATTTCCCAACACATAGCCCAAATTTCTGGTTTCCTGCATGCCCAATGCACATTTGCTAGGATTAATAGTCAGATCTGCATTTTTGATAGCTTGGACAACTGATCATAGATGTTCCAAGTAGCTTTTCCAGTCTGGACTGTACACCATGACATCATCCAGCTACGCAGCACAATAACCAGTGTGAGGTAATAAAATTACATCCATGTACCGCTGGAATGTAGCTGGCATACCATGTAAACCAAATGGCATGGTGGTGAACTGATAGAATCCAACAGGAGTGGCAAATGCAGTTTTGTCTCTGGGTTCTTTAGCTAAAGGTATTTGCCAGTAACCCTTGATGAGATTGAGGGTACTGATATACTTTGTACTCCCCAGCCTGTCCACCAAATCATCTATTCTGGGCAAAGGATAACTCAAATTCTGTCACTTGATCAAGTTTCCTAAAATCAAGGCAGATTCTAACACCCCCTTCTGTTTTGTTTACAGTTATCACTGGAGATGACCAAGCACTCCTCAACTCCTCTATGATACCCAATTCTTCCATTTTTTTTATTTCCTTAACCACGTCACCTTTTAACCGCTCTGGTAACCTGTATGTCTTTTGCCTAATAGGGTGAACATTCCTTGGCACTGTTACATGCTCAACCCCTTTTACTCGGCCTGGTACTGTGGTAAAAGTACTGTCAAATGTCTTTAGCACATTACGAATTTCTGTAGTTTGTTCTGAGGTTAAGGAAACATTCACCTTTACAGCATCAGCAGTTACAGTTTGTTCCAGTCTATCATAAGCTACATCAATATCTTCTTTATCAGTTTCTGGTAAAACTAGCAAAGCTGCTTTTGGCATTTTTTCAGCCCATTTCTTGAGGAGGTTAGCATGGTGTATCTTAATAGGATTTTTCTTGTCAGGAGTCTCAATCTTGTAGTTACTGGGTGCCAGTATGTCTAAGCACTCTATAAGGCCCTTGCCACTTCATTAACAGTTTATTTTCTGTTGTGGGTAACAGTAGCAAAACCTTTTCACCTGGCTCAAAAACTTTTTCTATTACCCCATGGTCATAATATACCTTCTGCTGGTTTTGGGCCTCTTCCTGATTACAGTGGGCAATTTCAACATATTTTGCTAGCTTTTTTCTTAGGGCACACAAATAAGATGCTATAGATTGTTTCTGTGTGGGGTCATCTTTCTACGTTTCTTTTATCACATCCAGTGGCCCTCTTAGCTGCCTACCATACATCATTTCAGACAGTGAAAATCCTGTTGATGCCTGTGACACTTCTCTGTAAGCAAAAAGTAGGTAAGGCAAGTACTGGTCCCAGTCTTTCCCTTCCCCTTTTACAAACCTTTTTAACATGTGTTTCAGGGTTTGGTTAAAACGCTGAACAAGACCGTCTGTCTGAGGGTGATAGGGGGGAGGTTCTTATGGCAGTGATATCTAGAAGTCTGTACAGCTCCTTAAATAATGCAGCACCAAAATTATTACCCTAATCAGTAATAATTTCTTTAGGTATGCCCACTCTGCTGAAAATTTTTGCAAGCTCTGCTACCACTTTTGAAGCTTTGACAGTACGCATTGGAACTGCTTCTGGGTATTGAGTAGCATAGTTGCATACTACCAGGATAAATCTATTACCCTTTTTACTTTTGTTTAAAGGACCAACCGCATCCATTACAATTCTCTCAAAAGGCACATCTATCAAGGGTAGGGGCACCAGGGGCACCTTGTATTTTCTAGTGACTGGGGCTACTTTCTAACATTCAGCACAGGAATTACAATAGGTAGCAACATCTTCATGAATTCCAGGCCAGTAAAATCTGTACAGCAATCTGGCAAGGGTGTGATCCCTCCCCGAGTGACTAGCCATAGGATTATCATATGCTATCTATAACAACTCTGTTCTATACTTTTGTGGTATAACCAGTTGTTCTGTCTGTTCCTGTCTCTGAGGTTTAACCCAAACTCTGTACAGTAACCCATTACATTTTTAAAACATTGGTCCACCCTGTTTTGGTTTCACCCCCAGCTGCTTAAAATAACCCTGCAGAGAAACATCATTAGCTTGTTCTGAAAGAAAATCAAGATCAGTAATCAGTTTAGTTTCAGCATTTTCATATGTTAACCCCTTATATCCATCAGTTATTTGTTGCCAAAGTTTCTTCAGGCATTGTCTTTCTTTTCTGGATTTCCGGATCTTGGAGCTGTGCTCAAACAAGTCTGAATCAAAGTCACTGAAAGCAAAAGAGTCCCCACCATTGGAGATTTTCTTTGCCTGAGCTCTTGTTACCACTGCTGCTGAAACTGCAGGGTTCAGTTCTTCTGAGATCAACTCAGTAAATTCTGGAAAGTAATTTCCAATAATCACAGGTACAGATAACTTAGGTACTACTTCCACATTCATTTGGTGTGACACACCCTTAATGGTCAGAGTCACTTGGGTTGTGGGATAGTATCGAGTGTCCCCATGGATGCAGATGACATCAGTACATAGTCCTTTTGCACAGTACTAAGGTCTGTCTGCTTGCTGAATCAATGAGTCCCTTTACAGTGTTATTCCCCTCCTTCACATCTGTTAAGTACTTGCCAAAATTTGCTAAGGACACATCTGCTGCAGTGTCACTCTTCTTATGGCAGTTTCTTGCAATACGACCTGGCTTATTACAGTTATAGCAAATAACATCTTTGGGCACAGATTTGTTACCCCCCCCACCAGAGTTCTTATCAGACTTGGAGTTTAAATGGGGAAAAGAGTGTCTCACAGGTGCTTGGTTGTTACCTCGCTGCTGTGGCATCTGTCTGGCCATTTGGTAGTCCTCAGCCAAAGAAACAGCCTTTTCCCCACTTTCTGGTCGGTGTTCCTTTACCAAAGATGCACATCTGTAGGCAGGATGTTTATGAATTGCTCCATGGCAAATGAGTCGATGACCTGTGGGACTGTTTTGCCCTCTGGTTGGAGCCATTTGATCAGAAGTTCTCTGAGTTGGATGAAGGCTTCTCAAGGATTGTCAACTGAGTTGTACTTCAGAGATTGAAATCTCTGCCTGTTGGTCTGTCCTGAGTTGTTATACCTTCTCAGGATTTCACTTTTCGCCAGGTCATAGTTTTCTCACTGTGCAGTGTCCATATTGCTGTAGGCAAGTTGGGCTTTCCCCTGTCAGGTAGGGTACCAGTCTGATTGTCCATTGCTACTTTGGCCACTAGCAGGTTGTGGCAACTCTTTTGAAAGTTGTCAGGTATGCCTTGATATCATCCGAGGGATGGAACTTTGTAAGTTTAATGGCTTTTAAGTTGCTTGTGTTTTGTTGCTCATTTGGATCTATGCCAGATCCTCTGCCTTAGATAGTTTCCAAGGCATCCAGCCATCACTGCTGCAGAATCCATACCTTTCTCTGTGCTTCCCTGGTACTAGGTCCAGTACCTGTGCACAAAACTCCTGGCTTAGAGTATGCACTGCATAAATCCCATTGACACCATCTGTCATCGAGGCACAGGTCAGAAAGCATAGGAAAAATCAGGTGCAGTTGTAAAATTCACAAAAATATTTATTTATACTTGCAGTAACATAAAAAAATAAACTTGTTCAGAATATTTACAATGGAAGAATAAATAGCAGATTCATCAGTTTTCCTTCATTCTCCTTGGGTCCATCTGCAAGCCAATGCAGCTCTTGTCGCTGTATCTCTTCTCTCATCTACTGCTCCTGTCTTTTTATAAGTCCTTGCAACAGGCCCCCTTCTTAATAAGCATCCTGTATTTTCTAAAATGTCCTTGTAAGTATCAGGCAGGTGCTGCTAGAACACAGTGTCCCAGAACAGAGGCCCCATCTCCACAGCTTTTGCAAAAGGCTTAAAAAATTGCACTAAGTTAACCTCTTGAGTTTCCAATAGCTTTTCTGCAATCATTTCAAACTATAATTATATTCATTTCAAAAATTAACACTATAATTTCTAAACAAAGGGATCCCAATATCAGTTATATTTCCACATAATGATTTGCATATATTTTCATATCAGCAGATATGCAAGGGAGGAAAAGACAAACGGCAAGGGAAGACTGAGAGACAGCAAGAGGCAAATAACTGCGAGACTGTCGGGATGATCAATTCCTAGGTCCCACAGGAAAATGTGTTAGCACATCTAGACAGAGAAGAGACAAGAAAGAGGAGAATAGAACAGATCCTTGCATTAAACACTTTCTATAACAACTGGGACACTATTCAACCCTGTCACACAGCCTTAGGACTAAGATGCACAAATTGGAAGCCTGGGTAAGCATGTGCTCCCCAGACATAGTAGTTACAGTATATCAGACACTTGGCTTAAACCTACTACACTACCCCAGAAGGTGGAGCTCCCTGGGTTCATGACCTTCAGGAATGACAGGTGTGGGAAAAAGGGTGGTGGTGTTCTCATTTATATTAGGTCCTCCTTAAAAGCTTTCTTGGTTTCTATATCTGCTCTAGCAAAGACAGAATGTGAGGGGAATTTGTTCATCTGTTTCTAGGTGGCACAAAGCCTCTCTTGGTTGGGTGTAACTACAGTCCCCTTAAAATAGCAGTGGCAGCCCCTGCTTCCCTGACTAATGCAATCACTGACCTCCCATTAGGGGAAAGAATAATCCTAGGTTACTTCAACCTGCACTGGTCCCAGCACATTAATGGAGGCATAAAGTCCACTCTACAGGATGCTCAGCTTACCCATCTTATTACTGAACCCACTTGGCTACATACTAGGACAGGAAACCACACCACCCTTGATTGGATCCTTGTATCCAAACCAGAGAGAATCAAACTAGCCAGTGCTCTTGCTTATTCCATAAGTGATCACACGCCTATTTTCTGTGTTTGGAAAAATGACTACCCAACACCCTCTCCCAGGATCTTTTGAGCTTGGGACTTTTCCCAATTTGACATGAGCTCCCTCCTTAAAACATGATCCAGGGTTAATTAGACTCAAATTAGATTTGCCCCAAAAAGAAAAATAGCTCTAGACTTTTTTACAAAAAACGTTCTCTCTGTAGCAAATAAGCGCATCCCACTAAAACAACTTTGTGAATTATTGGATAAACACTCTATCCTGGAATGGTGTCCTGCAGAGTTAAATTCTGGGGTCCCTACTTTTCTCCCTATATGTAAATGATGTGCCAAAGAACTGTGGTGGTGCAAAACTGCTCCTATACGCAGATGATGCAGTACCGTGTCAAAGTTCAAATGATACTGCCCACGTGAAAGACCTACTAACAAATGACCTACAGGTGCTTGAGACATGGTTTCTAACCAATAAATTGGTCCTTAATACCAAAAAGACAAAGGCTGTCCTCTTTTGACCTTGAAGCCTAGGTCCACATAAGTAAAATATTTTGACCCCTTCCCTCTCAAATGGTTCCAAGATTAAGGTAGTGGTGTCCATTAAGTACCTTGGGGTACAAGTGGACCAAGACACCAATTTCAAAGTACATGTAGAACATCAAACCAAATCCCTGCACTAAAAGACTGGGCTCCTGTATCGTCTAAGCCTCTTTCTCACTAAAGAGTCATGACTACATATTTCTTATGGCATCCTTCTACCTAATCTGCTTTATGAGTCTCTGGTTTTACAGTCTGTCAGGAGCACAGAAATGCAAAATCTCAAAACTCCGTAGCACAGGATAGATTGTGTTTTGCAGTAGGGGCTTCCCCAAGGGAGCACCACTGTAATGTTCTTCAAGCACTAAATTGGCCCTCACTTGAAGATGGATTAGCTTTGTGTCTGGCTTTTAAACTTAGGCTCAGCAATACTCCCCTAGCCTGAAAGACCTGTTAATAACAAAACAGAGTAGGCGGCCCCTCAGTTCCTCTATCTGGTCGCTCCTCCAAGTCCCCAAAGTCAGGGCCACCCATGGTAATAGATAGTTTGCCACCTCTACTCTGATATTGTGAAATGCCCTTCTCAGTAGCCTACAATAATGTTCTTTACTTGGTGGCTTCAAGAAAGGCCTAAAAACCAGCCTTCTGGAACGTAGTATATGCAACTGTTATTGCTGATGGGCTCCACTTGCTTATACTGTGCTGCATCAATTGTCACGTAACCCCTCAACTTCTCCATTGTTTAGATCTTAATGTTTTAGGATAGCCAACCTCTCTGAATGCAAGGCTGCTCCTGTTATGTGCACCTTGCCTGAATCTTATCCTGGGATACAAAGTTATTGCAAATAGCTAAATGTGTTATGTTATTGTGTAAAGTGATTCATCAATGTCACTGTATATACTGTATAAACTGAGTCGTCATCTATTTACCTATTGTAACTTACAAATTGTTATTGGGTTCTATTCATCATACCATGTACCGCATTTTTTGGGCACATAGGTAAACATACATGGGAATGCCAAGCAGCGGGGGGTACTGCAGATCCCTGGTGGCAGGCACCAAATGTGCACAGGCCAGGTACGCACAGAATCCTGCAGTCGTGCGGACCACATTTTGCCATGGGTGGACCAGGGGGAGTGTTGGTGGCATGCCTGTACTACTTGTTATTCACTAAGGCATATCCAGGCACAGGGGGGTGCAGGTTATGGTAGCTGGGACCCTGCCATAATCCAATATGCACCCCCAAGGATATCACCCAATGGCTGCAGCAGAACAGGGAGACGACCCTCCATATTGCCCAGCCCACTAGGCAGATGGGGAGGGCTGGGGGCAGTTGTTCGAGCAAGTGCCCATACTTTGTTAAACTTGGGATCCATGTCTTCCCATGCACCCCCACTCCCAGGGTGCAAGGGATCAACTCTAGGACCAGTAGGGCATCTGACTGGATGCCTGCCTGGGTCCACCGCTCTGCCCCTGCCTGCCGCCCCGTGAACCTGCACACTGGGAGCGGGCATGGAGCCTTGTACTGGTGGCTGGCAATAGTGAATACCACAGGTGGACACCTGTCCGTGGGTGTGGAGCTACGCGGGTGGGGTATGTGCCTGTGGCGCGTACTTCCTGCCATGTTGATGAATAGAGCCCACTGTATGCATCTTGTCCTACAATGATTCCCTTAATTAATTCTGAGTCACTCTTGAAAAAGGGACTCCTGTGGTCTCAGTGGACCTACCCAGTCAACAAAATTAAATAAATAAATACACTTCCCAGGGTTTGTGAGGATACTCTGCCTTCAGCCTCTTGCATCATAAAATCCAAAAGTGTGCATGACAAATGCTTTAAAGCACACCAGTATCCCAACAATAGGGTGTGGAAGATAGGGTGGAGGAACGATGTTGGGAGCAGTAAGGGCTACCAGGATTTTGGAGTGTTATGCGGTTGGAGCATGTTGGGGGGGGGAGGGTTCTGCCATTACTGAATGTTTCTTGTCCCCCTCCCAACATGCTGCTGATGGAGTTGTTTACAATACCGGGGGGGCAATCCCCACCTCCACATAAATGCAGTGACAAAGCAACCGCTTCGGCTTCCGCATATATTCTGCTCATCTCTTGGAACAACAAAATTGCCGGTTGCTCTCATGCCTCCCGACATAGTTCCTCGGCCCTGATGTCCCACACCCTGGAAAATCCACCCTAATGTGGATTTACCAAGCACACCCTGTCATGTACTATTGCTTACTTAGTTCTTTGCATACATTAATAAAAAGAAACTGAATAATAATGAATAATATATTTATACTTCTGTGATGTCACTTCCTGATGGCTTATTTTTTGGGTTTGAAATCCATGTTGGATGGAAGAAAGGAGTTAAATCTAGTATGTTTTAATCTTTTAGTCTCTTAGTTGCTATAATGAAAAGCTTTCATTTGTTTGGGTGTTTGTGTTGTGAGGGAGTGCTATATACTGTTTTGATGAAGCTGTATATGTGGGGATTGGAGGTGTTGGAAAGCTTACTTTCTCTTTGTTGCTGGGTGGCTTGGGGATGGCTGTGTATTTTACTGAAATGCAGTTGTGTCTTTCTCTTGGTGTGCCTACCTTACCTCTCAACTGCTATGAATTTTGCATAGCGCTATGATATTTGCACTCACATTTTCCCTTGCTCCGCGAAGGTTTGCTGATGTTCCTCACAATGTTTAAGCTATTTCTGGACACAAAATCTATTAAAAATTTAACTAACCTGATAGTAACATTACTTAAAGCTAAACTTATGCGCCTACTGCTCTTTGACATTTTTCTTTAAAATAAGAATGTGCTACACATTCTAGACATTTGCTCTGAATTTTAAAGGCTAGTGCTATGCATTTTAATGTCGAGAGGTTGAGAGGTATGGTGGCTACTAGTTCAGTTTTAAATAAGCATTTGTCAATGCCGAACACTCACTTGCAGGTATTTGCAGTTCAAGTGTTTGGTACTGGTACTGGCTTCAGAGGAGCAATGAGGTAGCAGTGAGAGCGGCAGTTGCTGCATGGTGGAAGCTACACCATAAATGCAACAAGGAGCTGCTAGTCAGAGAAGCTGCTCTCGCTGGCCTTAGTGGACTGAGGAAAGAGAGTGCCCCGGGTGGCAGGAGCCACCAATAAGTAAAGCCGCACAGCGACTAATGTGGAAGCCTGGGTGGGGGGTCAGAGGAGTGAGGACCGGGGGAGAGAGTGTGGTGGGCAGCAGGGGCAGCCAATAAGTAAAGCCATACCGCAGCTATTGTAGATTCCTGATGGGGATTTCAGAGGATCGAGGACTGGGCAGAGAGAGTGCGGTGGGTGGCAGGAGCCACCAATAAGTAAAACCACACCACGGCTATTGTAGAAGCCTGGAGGGGCAGAGGAGTAAGGACCAGTGAGAGAGAGAGTGCAGTGAGTGGCAAGAGCCACCAATAAGTAAAGCTGTACCATGGCTATTGTAGAAGCCGGGGGGGGGGGATTTCAGAGGAGTGAGGACTGGAGAGAGAGAGTGCGTGGAGTGGCAGGAACCACCAACAAGTAAAGCCACACCACGGCTATTGTAGAAGCCTGGGGGGATTTCAGAAGATCGAGGACTGGGTAGACAGAGAGTGTGATGGGTGGCAGGAGCTGCCTACAAGTAAAGCCACACTGCGGCTATTGTAGAAGCCGGGGGGGGGGGATTTCAGAGAAACCAGGACAAAGAAGAGAGAGAGAGTGTGCCGGGTGGCATGCGCCACCAATAAGTAAAGCTGCACAACGGCTGATGTAGAAAGTACATTCCTATGTAAAAAGAAACTCTGGTCAGAGCCAATACAGCTGCTCAGAATGAAGGGTATTCCTTGGGAGCCCAAGGACAATTGGGCTCCTGACCCTTGTGAGCTACAACATGGTGGCTCTGGTTATGTGGTGAGGTCAGCTCCCTTTCCCTGATCAGATTTGACTGAAATGTGACTGAGAGTCCTAGGCCGTAAAAGGCAAAAGTCCCACATGGATTGGCTTGCTAAGTTGACTGGCAGCTCCTGCTAGTAATTGGCAAAAGGTCTTAGTTGCATGGTACTCCTGAGGAGCCCTAGGAAAAAATGGGCTCACAATCCCTGTAGGCTGCAAGATGGCCGCTCCAGACACATGGGGTGACAGCTGCCTTTCCCTCGTTCAGTGCACCAGTGGAATTAGTCCAGAGATGGTTTGCCCTTCAAAACAGGTGACTAATTCATTCCTGTTAATAGTTACCAAGAGCAGCTGGCACAAGGGACAAATCTGCTCCATAAAAGAGGCCATCAGGGAGGGCTGAAATGGGTCCTCATGAGATACCAAGAGCGTAAGGGAAATGAAGCATGCTGTGAATAACAGTTAAGGATAAGGGAGGCCAAGACGGCAGTCAGGCTCCTGTTACTTATCTGTATACTATATCCATGTCTTGAATCATAATACAATCATATATTGGAAGTCATTCAGAGAAAAAAATACTCCAGATTTTAACAGAGTGCTGTCTTCCATGTGAGCAAAAAGGTAATTGATATATTTTGAAAGGAAGGGATTGCTGGAATAGTGTTAGCTCCTGACTCAACATGCTTTATTTGTTTTGTGTGATGTATAACCTGAAAGGGCACTGATTAGAAACACTATTTTTTATGTTTGCTTGCACACGTGTGCAAGAAGCATAGTGCCACCATACAAATTTTCGTAGGTGCGCCACTCAGCTTGCAATGCCCTGCTCCCTTTTGCAGGTGCTGTCTCACCACACCAATGAATGTTGGAGCTGTCTATAACAGCAGTTCAGATGCAGTGGCATACAGTTGAAAGCAAAAGACTGCTGCAATCAGCGGTGGTAAAGTCTAGGCAATTTGCATACTGCCGTTGGCAGTATGCAAATTGCCCTAAGTCAGCACTGCATCTGAACTGTCATAGACAGTTCGCTCCCCACCCCCAGCCCTGAACACCACGAGCACGCTGGAGCCCACCCCAGCGTACTCATGCACTCCTCAACCGCACACTGTATGGCCAACGGGGGTGCTCAATCCCTCGTCGGATCCGCTGCCCCCCAAAACAGATTTCCAGGTGCTACGCTGGGAGCCCACTCCAGCATGGCAAAAGTCCGTATGGCGACGGGAGTGCCCAATCCCCTGTCGGCTCCACTGTACTCCCCCAAGAAAAACCCGACTTCCAGTTGCCACGCTGGGATCCCAACCCAGTGTGGCAAATGGCTGTATGGCTGACAGGGGTGCCCAGTCCCCCGTCGGCTCCACTGTCCCCCCAAAAAATAAACTTCCAGCTGCCATGCTGGGAGCCCACCCCAGCATGGCAAAAGCCCAGCGTAGTCTTCTAAAATGAAAAAAGACACCTGTAAAAAGAAAAAGGTCCCTTGTTGACCATCTTGCCCTCCCCAACCGTGCCCACCCTCTGCGCACTCCACCTCCCCACCCCCACCCCATACTTACCTCTGGAGCCCAGTGTGACGATATTCAGTGGACTGGGAACATGTCTGCACTCTGCAAAGCCGACCGCGAACTGAAGAAATGCCGGTAAGCTGTATAATGGCATAAATGTTTTTTTTTTTCAACTTTGGTACATATCTCGGCCATTCTGGGGAATTTTTCACCAAATTTTCAACATGGGGTTCTTGGGGCCCCACCTTATGAACTCAGTCACTGTCATTTTGTTATTTGGTCCCAAAAGGTGATTTCGCGGTCACAGCACAGAACCACCTTTTGGGACTGAGTAACAAAATGACAGTGTCATAGTTCATGAGGTAGGCTTCCCAAAACCCTATGTTGAAAATTTGGTGAAAAAATTCCCCTAAATGACTGTTTTATAAGTGTGCGTTGTGCAGTTCCTACGCATCCTTGAAATTTTGTGAATTTTTAATATTTTCACTCCAGATTTTCAACATTGCCATTTTACTGCACCTCCTTATGAGCAGTACAGCTGTCATTTTTCACATCTTGCCCAAAATGTGTTTTTGATCATGTAGCGCACAATGGCGTGGTCAGTGTGCGAAATCAATGTTCGGAACAGATTAAAAAAATCACAGTGACACTGTTCATGAGCAGAGGTCTTAAAATGGCCATGTAGAAAATTTGGTGACAAAAGTCCATAAAATGACTGTGTTACGAGCATGCATTGCGCAGTTTCCATGCACCCTTGTAAATTCACAAATTTGTAATATTTTCAGTCCAGATTTTCTACAGTGACATTTTTCCACACCTCCTTATGAACAGTACAGCTGTCATTTTTCACACATTGACCGAAATGTGTTTTCACACTTCCAGCGCAGAAATGCGTGGTCACTGTGGGAAATCAGTGTTCGGGACAGATTACGAAAATCACAGTGGCACTGTTCATGAGAGGAGGTCCCAAAATGCCCGTGTTGACAATCTGCTGTAAACAATCCCCCAAATAATTACATTATGGGTGTGCGTTGCGCAGTTTCTATGCATGCTCGTGACCACTAGTTTTTTATATTTTCACTCCAGATTTTCAACATTGCCATTTTTTGCACCTCCTCATGAACAGTACAGCTGTCATTTTTCACATCCTGTTCGAAATGTGTTTTCGCACCTGTGGTGCCAAATAGCGTAGTCGCTGTGCAAAATCAGCTTTCGGCTATCGAACTGATATTGCCACTATTCATGAGGTGGGGGTCACAAAAACCCATGTTGAAAAATTAGAGTGAAAATACCAATGAACGCCTGGGGTGTTAGGGTTTCCGGCCATAAAGCCCCACCCTGTAGAGACTGACAGGCATCAGAGGTGTGACTTGGGATTGTCGCCTGTAATGTTCATACCATTCCACCCACACCCTGCAGCCAGTGACAGGCACTGAGGTGTGGGCCCCAAAGTTCACCCCATTCTGCTATACTGCACCCACCTCACCATAGTTCCTTATGGAATGGGGTGAGCATAAGGCCCAAAGACCACAAGGCACACCATGACACTTGTCAGTGTCTGCAGGGTAGGGTGTGATGAAATGGAGTGGCCGTTATGCCGGATGACCCAAAGGCGCACCCCAATACCTGTCAGTTTCTGCAGGGTGGTGCTGGGGTTGGCTTTAGTTCAATACTTCACTGCCATTCCTATTGTGCATCTCTCTAACTTCTACACTACCAATGCCAATGACAGCAAGCAAAATTCGGCATTGACAAATGCTTGCTATAACTTTAGTCTATAACTGTTGAAGCAAAATACTTCAAAGGAAAGAAAACTTCATTACTACCTCTGGAATAAAAGTGTGTTGGTCTGTCTAGCCATTCTTTTGGTAGTAAGAAAAGCCTGCAATGTATTTCGCCTCACTGTAATTAGTATGCAATAAAGAGTTTCCTACAGGGCTCAGACTCAGTATTAGTTAAAAAAAGACTCATTAATACAAACAAAAACAAGCATTTGTCAATGCCAAATTTTTACTAGCATAGTATATGTGTCAGGGATGTACTGAGTTATTTGAAGTAAGGGGGGGTGGCAACATTGGTAAAAATCAGAATTTACTTACTATAAATGTAATGAAGTGAACTGTACAGTTTGATAACATTTAGTATGAGTGTAAGGTGATAGCCATGCAATAAGGACACGTAGCCATTGCATTTGTTGGTGGTGGGGGCAGTAAAAAAGTAAAGGCTTATGTTTACAAACTACAAACATTTGCAGCCTGTAATTCGGTTAGCTCAACATTGTCTTACTAAAACAGTGTGGATAAGTTCTCACACACACACACACACACACACACACACACACACACACACACACACACGCACAATATTCTTGTGCTGCCTCTGCTCATTTTGATAGAGCAATATACAAGGCTTTAAATAATAAATACGGCTGCGGATTTTTGAAAAGCCATCTTTAATTTTGTTTTGCTGCTCATGAGTATCATTCCCGTGCACTTTTATCACAGCGGTTGCTTTGCATCGCTGATCTTCTGCTCTAAATTTAAGTATTTAAATAGGTATCCCCTAGAAGAAAGGGGGATATAATAGAAACATTCAAATAGCTCACAGGTATAAACAAGGTATAGAAAGGGAGCATTTACATAGATACATAGAATTAGTCAGAAGGAAAGGACCACATTGCCCATTTAGTCTGCCCATTTTTTTCCTGGCTTTTACTTTTGATCTGCTGCTGTCCCTTTTTGCCTGTCTCTAGGGCTCCCTTATGTCTGTTCCATACATTTTTGAATTCCTCCACCATTTTTGCCCCTACCACCTCTATGGGGGAGGCTGTTCCAGTATCCACTACCATCTCTGTAAAGAAGTACTTCCTCACATTACCCCTGACTCTGCCTCCCTCCAACTTCACATCACATCCCCTAGTCCTTGTCCATTCTACACAGAAACAGAGAAATACAGAATCTGTCGGCAGATAAGGACCATACAGCCCACCTAGTCCTCTCATTCCCCTGTTCACTGCTGCAACCCCAGATCCTATTTGATCTGTGGCTCTCCTGCTCTACACATCTCCAGGGTACCCTATGTCTATCCCATGCACTCTTGAACCCCTGTATTGTTTTTGTACCCACCACTTCTACTGGAAGGCTGTTCCACAACTCAGCCACCCTTTCAGTGAAAAAAATACTTCCTAACAATACCCCTGAGCCTTCCATCCTTTAGCCTCATATCATGCCCCCTTGTTCCTGTGCAGAGTTTTCTCTGAAATATGCTTTCCACCTGTACCCTGTTGATTCCCCTAAGGTACTTGAAAGTCTCTATCATATCTCCTCTCTCCCTTCTTTCCTCTAGTGAATAGATATTAAGGTCCTTAAGTCTTTCCTCGTAGGGCTTCTGATGCAGTCCATGTACCATCTTTGTTGCCCTTCTCTGGACTGACTATTTTGTCAATGTCCTTCCAGAGATGTGGTCTCCAAAACTGGACACAGTACTCCAGCTGTGGCCTCACCAGTGATCTGTACATTGCTATCACCACCTCTTTCCTCCTGCTTGTTATGCCCCTCCCTATGCACCCCCAACATTCTGTTTGCTCTCCCCACCGCCTTTTCTCACTGTTTGGTCACCTTCAGGTCATCAGATATGATGACCCCCAGGTCTCTGTCCTGACTTGTGGTGCCAGAATTTCCCCAGCCATCCTGTACTCCTCCCTTGGATTCCTGTGACCCAGGTGCATCATCTTGCACTTTTTAGCATTCAGTCTCAACTTGTGTTATTTTGCAATTGTGCAATGATGCAGTGCTGTACATTACTTGTTATGAACCAAATTTTAGCCATTTGAAAGTTAGCCATCATGCTATGTGTTTAGGCTTATTTACTGTGAAAGTCCAATCTTGAATGTACTTACAAAATGTGGTTGAGACTTTTCTGCCACCTGAGTAATCAAACCTTCATATGTGGAGATCTCATCCTAGCAATCCTCGAGGTTTTAAGGCAAATTGCAGCATTTTCAGCACTAGAATTTGCATCATGTTTGCCTTTAAACAGGGGATGCAGCAGACGAGACATTGAGCAAAATCAGCAGAACCTCCACTCTGACTATATGATCAGCAGTTTGTATCATCTTAAAACCAGCTGGTCAGAGGTGGGGGGGGGAATAGCAGCTGTCGGGCTTCAGTCTTGCTCCTGTCCTGTCCACATGATATCTGTCTAGCTTCTTAGTAATCATATATCATTGTGTCGGCAGAAGTATGAGGTGTTGTCTGCTGGCAGATACATTTCGGATATGATTTTTGGCAGGGGGAAGTAGGTATGTGGTTGGGGACAGATGACTAGGAAAAACAAGATTTCAGCTGCAGCTCTTTTCAGTTACAGCAGTTCAGAGTATGTGGGAGATTCCAAAGAGCTGCCATGAAACTATTAAGGGTGAAAGGGGGAAACAGAAGTTTTTTCAGTATAACACATGTAACCAATAGATGGTGCTTTCCTAAAGGCTACTACCCCTGCCTGCATGGCTAGTTGCAGGTTAAGGGGCCTGGGTACTGAAATGGGTCCTTCCACCCAGAGGACAGGGTTGTTAGTAACAAGGCTAACCAGGGTACAGCCCTCTGGGACACTGTAACCTCCTCTTTCCTTCTAGTGGCCTAGACAATATGCAACAAACACTTTCATAATAGCCCCTATTCAGCATACAATTCCCCACACTGTTTGCACTTACCACCAGGGTTGGTTCCACCAGTTCAACCCTGGAGACCCTCTGTAAAACAAGGTTAGGCACAGTAAATAACAAAAGTATAGTGCTTTTGGTATAAACTGGAACCACAGTCAGATTAAATGCAAAAAGAGTTAGATACGATTTATTCAGGGGAATTGAACAGGGGAGGAGCGTAATCAGGTTGATTGATTCTAAAACTGATCTTGTCAGGCAATTATGCATGGACTTTTAGTTCCTGCACAGTCACATGTTCTGGGTACCCAGTTGGAAGTAAGGTGGGCTAGCCTGGAATATTGCCCAGGGTAGGCCGGCGTCACAGCTGGTTGGGGCCCTGTGATGAAAAGAAAGGAATGCACAACCACACACAATTTGTAATCCAGAGCATGAAGGCTCAGTTCATGAAAACAAAAACAACAATGCAATCAGATGACAACACTTGAGATTTAGCTGTTGTTGCAGGGAGATACCTGGTTGTTACTCACGCTACTCAATACGAGACACAGGCTAGATGAAATGGAGACTGCAGGTTGCTGACTGGTTTGCCAGGAGAAGCAGGGCCCACACGAATCACCGAGGTGTCGTTCCTGTTCAAGATGGTTGAGCAGGGGACTGATCCCCAGATGAGTCTCTCACGAAGATGGTTTCTCTGCCTAAAGTAGCTGGCTGGGCCAGGTGGCAAAGCCCAGGCCTGGTGGAAGAACTCGGATTTTGAGTCCGGTAGTGCTGGACGCAGCTTCCAGCAAGCGTGGCACATTTACACAGTGGAGAACCAAATCTCGACCCACTAACAGCACACAGCACATTTATAGTAAAGCAATCACCATACCACAGTGTGAAAGGCAGTCCGGCTGCAATATCAGTGTCTCTGAGCAAAACTGGGAAATCTGTGGTAAATGGATGTCCTGACAGGCCGATCGCATACAGCAAATCTTCGGTCTTCTTCAGGTTCAAATCTGGTTACTCTTCAGTGGCTTTGTCACACTCCAATTTGTGTATAGTCTGATTGCTAAGCCTTTCAAAGAATTCCCTCTCAAGGGATGCAGGCAGACAGGTCAGACTCATCCTTTCCACCAATCTCCTGCACAAACTATGCAGGAGATGCTGCTCGATTCACTCGAGCTGTTTACTCTTCAAACTCTAACTCCAGACTGACTGACTGACTGCAGCAGGCAGCTTCGAAATTTCCCTTCAGTCCAAAAGGTTCTGGTTGGTTGATCCTGTCAAAGCAAGGGCTCCCCCTCCAGGTGCATTTAGGCACCAAAGTCTCAAAACTACAATTCCTACAGAAATTCCTCCCACTAGACTCCTGTGGACAGACTCCATTTTAGGGTCCCCAAAGGTACTGATTGGCCCATTCTGGCAGTTCAGGACCAAGATGGTGGTGATAAACAGAACTGTCCATGCTGCAAAGAAGGCAGGTTAGACAAACTGCAATACCATTATTATTCTAATAGATAATCAGCAAATAAGTACAGCTTCTAACAGAGCTCCCTCTGCGCAAATAGCGATGGCAGAACGGAGCGATTATCTGGCAGCCCAGCTGGGATTCGAGCATAGAAACACTCAGCCCCCACCCAGATTAAATAAGCACCACGTTATTGGCAGCTCTTAAAGAGACAGAGCACTGAGGCATTAAGACGCTTTCACACAAACACCTTTATAATGCTAAGACACAGGATACCAGCCTGGGAGTGGGCATTTAAGCACACCCAAGGAAGACTTTTGGGAACCCTCATTTGTGGGGGGGGGGAGTTACACCCAGATAGTGCATGTCACAGTTCTGTAATGTGTGCCTCCATGATGGCACCTAACAGGAGCTGATCCTGCTATTCATATGTCATGGAATACTTTGTATCATCTGAAGTCACTCAGGGGGATGCCTATAACAGCGTATGCAGCTGACTTGTGATTGATTTAAAATTTCCTCCACTTTATAATGAAATATATTTTCACATGGTTGACAGTAACAGAAATTGCATTTTTTATTGCTGTTCATAGTAGTATTGATGCAATTTCTGTCCCCACACTCACACAAGACATCATTCTTCATTAACTGCTGTGAAGTATGGTAACTAACATAGGGTGAGGAGCCTGTCACCATACAGGCTACAACTGGTAGGATTGTTTCTTTTTCTCATATTTTATTTATTAACTTTTTTATCATAGAAAACAAAGGTGCAAGCCTGCTTCCTCCATTAGAGTAGGTTGTCTATCTTTATTTTGTATACTTTCATGACATCAGGAGACCCACAGGAGGGTGGCATGGGACCCCTCAGGGGAAGAAAACAACTCCTGGTGGGGGACTCCATTGTTAGGTTGGTAGAACTGGCGGAGGAAGGGGAGAGGGAGGTAAGGTGCCTGCCTAGCACCATGACTTGGAGGATAGGGAGTGAATCCTCACCATCGCCGGAGCAGCTACATGGGGGAGGGAGCTGGATGTCACTGTCCACCTAGGGACAAATGACCTGGCTGGGAAAGGGATCACAGTAGTGCAGGAAGAGTTTGTGGAGTGGGAAGGGGCCTTAGACAAGTAGCACACATGGTATCCTTCTCTGAGGTGCTGCCTGTCTATGGCATGGGTGAGGCTTGGGTGCTCCACACCATCAGATTCAATCAGTGGTTGAAAAACTGGTGCAAAGCTCAGGGGTCTGGCTTCATTAGGGACTGGGGGTCCACCTGGAGTGATGCTGGCCTATACTGGTGCGATGGTCTGCATCTGTCCAGGAGGGGAACCAGGATCCTAGGTGATAGGTTTAAATGCTTAATTGGCAAGCATTTAAACTAGCCAAGGGGGCAGACACTGGAAAGGAGCAGGGAAATCCTAGCCCCCCCCAATAAAAACAGCATAGTAAGTGAGGTAAACACCAAGATAGAGACGTTGATAGAGAGAAGGACAGGGGTAAATGGAGAAAACGACAAAGGCAATAAGGACAGGGATGGAGCAAAAAAGGGGTAAAGCCATCAAGAAATGGAGGGTAATGAGCACCAATGCCCATAGTATGGGCAACAAGTTCCCTGAACTGGTGGTTTAGATGGAAGAGGGATGCCTGGATATCGTGGCAGTCACAGAATTATGGTACACAGAAAACCATGACTGGGATGTTAACATACCAGGGTACATAATTTACAGGAGAGATAGGGAGGGGAGAAGAGGGGAAGGGGTAGTTCTCTATGTAAGGGAAGGGATAAAAGCAACAGAACAAAAGAGTAAACAAGGAGGAGAAGAGGCACTGTGGGTCACCTTAGACACTGGAAATGGCACCACAATCCGCACAGGGGTTGTATAGAGATCCCCATGTCAGAGGGAGGGAATGGACAAGGATATGATAGAAGGCATTCTTAGGATGGCAGAGAAGGGGGAGATATTGTTGATGGGGAACCTGAATATACCAGATGTTAACTGGAGCACCTTTGCTGCAGCCACATCCAAGAGCAGGGCCGTTCTCAATGTCCTATGGGGGCATGTCTCAGACAGCTAGTTTTGGAACCCACTCATGAAGGAGCAATCTTAGACCTGGTACTCTCAAATGGGGACAGTGAGAGGATCTCAGATCTAGAAGTGGGTAGCCATCTGGGAAAAAGTGACCACCAAACAGTGTGGTTCATGATAAACTCAGCTACAGAGTCAAGCCATGCAAAAGCGAAGGTACTGGACTTTAGGAGGGCTGACTTTGGCAAGATAGAAGAGTGCCTCAGAAAAGCACTAGCAAACAGGCAAGAAGGAGGGGTGGAGCAACAATGGGGAAACATCAAAACTGCTATCACAGAGACAACAGGATTTTGTGTGAAGCAAATAAATTAAAACAAAAGAAAAAGCCACTACAGTTCTCAAAAGAGGTGGCAGGGAAGGTTAGGGAGAAAAAGATAGCATTTTGGAAGTATAAGGAAACACAGAAGGAGCAGTACAGAGAACTGTACCAGTTAAGGCAGAAGGAAGCAGGGAGAGAAGTCTGAATAGCAAAGGCCCAAACTGAGGAAAAGATAGCCAACTTGGTTAAGAAGGGGGATAAAACTATTTATAGGTACATCAGGGAGCATAGAAAAACAAAGGGAGGGATAGTGAGTCTGAATAGAATGGACGGTGGGTGGGCAGAGATGGACAGTGAAAAAGCAGGGATACTGAATGAATACTTCTGCTCAGTATTCACAAAAGAGGAGGTAGGGAAGGTGCCTACTCCAATTAACAGAAGCACTCTGGATAAGGGGATCAATCCCAGTTCTTTCACAGAAGAAAGGGTTCTGAAAGAACTCCTAAAACTGAAGGTGAACAAAGCAATGGGACCTGATGGGATTCACCACAGAATTCTAAAAGGATTAAGGGGAAAACTAATGACACCTTTGACTACCCCTTTTAACAAACCATGGGAGGATGGTGTGGTACCCAAGGACTGGAGGAATGCAGATGTGAGTCCCCTTCACAAAAGTGGTAGCAAGACAGGCAGGAAACTACAGACCTGTCAATTTGACCTTGGAGAGTGATGGAATAACTTCTGAAGGAAAGAATTGTTGAGTACCTAGAGGCCAGTGGGGCACAGGACCCAAGGCAGCATGAGTTCACAGTGGGAAGGTCATGTCAGACAAATCTAATCTATTTCTTTTTTTTTTTATTTAGTTTTTGTTGACTGGGTAAGTGCACTAGACAAATTCTGCCTATTTTCAGGCACAACCCGGGGAAGGGTGATACAGAAGGATGGCAACTGACCTTGAACCAGATTAAGCTGTTGGTGGTAATTTTAGAGAATGAGGAAAACATGGCCAGGACACCGGGGAAATTCCCCTACTCTTTTGCCAGCAGGGGGCTTGACTTCCTGTGAGCAGGGATGGAGGAGCCCAGTTGGGAGCCGGACCGAGGAGGAGGAGGAAGTGCGGATGTGGCAGGGGAGATGGCATCCTCCCATGACCTCATATTGCAAGAGGCTACTTTACTGGAAATAAACCAAGAATTAGCTCAAAATAAACAAGAAGAGATGTTTTTCTCGATTGAGGACTTGAGTAATATTGATGGAAATAAGGACTGTGAGAGAACTCCAATGGAAGGAATTAAAGGCAAAAGTAAAGAAGAACTTCTGCAGGCATTAGAGAAAGCCAAGGAGAAATATTCAGCTTTTTTGGCAAGAAAACAAGCTGAATTAAAGTTACTGGATCACAGTGAAGAAACTGACAACGGGTATGGCCCAGCTGACAGCTCTGAATATGATGCTTCAACATCAAAGGATGAGGAAGGAGCAAGCCGACAGACACTCCCGCAGGTAAATCTTCACCCTATTATTTCAACCACTGATGCAAATGTGAACAGGGCTGGCAGGAAAACCGAGTGATTCAGGTGCCTAGAGCCCCAAGAGGTGAATGTTTTGAATAACTCATGGAGGTAGAGGGCAGTGATATTAAGGCAGAAGTTCCTACTGAAACTAGCTCTAAAACTGAGTAAAGGAGCGAAGGTTTAAAAACTGCTGTACAAGATAAAGAAATGCCTAATGTAGTTTCTGGACTGGAAAACAATCCTAAGTCTGGTAATACAGTCCCCCAGTTCAACACAGAGATTCAAAACAGCCCAAATACAGAGGAAAAGAAAACTGGGAAGTCATTTTCCAAAATAATCCCTTGAACAGACTGATGCTACCATTTTTCTTTCTTAGCACGATCTGCAAACCAGGATCAAAGGAAGGGAAAACAGGAGAGGCTATAATGTTGGCAAAATGCAATCTAGTTGGGCCTAATACTCATAAAGGGCCTGTAGAACACAAGGGACAAAATATATCTATGCAATCCTGTCCAACAACAACAACAGAGGCAATTGGCAAAGCATTTTCCCTACACAGTAATCAGGGACTTGAACCCTTCTGCAGTTGGTCACCGGGAAAAGCCTTACAGGAGGCAGGAGGCAGGATGGAAGAAATTGCCTTCAGACCAGTGGTTGCCAGACCCTCCGTGGCCTGCAAACACCCCAGAATGGTGTCCCAGGGGTTTGCCTCAAATCTCTGTTGGGGAAAAGGGGAGTACAAATCCAGACTCTGCCCAAGATATGGGGGGTGAAAATATGGGACAGCTTCAGAATATAACTGAACTGAATATACTGAACAAAAAGCCTTTAGAGAAAAACATACGGGAACCTCAGGGGGATCCGACACAGAACAGGAAGAATGAAACAACCTTTGTAGGGACCCCAGATCTCAGAAGAGGAGCGGCACCTGAAGGTGAAGAAAAACAAACTGACCACCCTGCCCAGCGCCTACTATTGTCAGAACTCTTTGCTAAATCAAAAAGAGGCTGCTCCTAGAAAGAATGCAGTTAGGATTCGGTCAAAGGGGTCTGAAATCAGGCCAGATCGGCAATATGTGGGGAGAAGGCCCTGAAGGACTCATCTACACTTTTCACCAAAAGATGTTTACGCTTTTATAAACATCTCAGGAGAGGACAACTATGACATTAGATTCAGATCTGCATACACCTGGATTTGTTCTGCAACGCTCAATCAAGTTAAATTTTCACCTCTGTGGTCCCCCTTTATGATGATCCCCTTGACAAAACCCCTCATTAAATATGTGACAGTGATGTTTTGAATGAAGGGGTACATGTTGATGACATTACATACTGGCTTCAACAAAAATGTGAAGTATTGAGTGCACCAGAAGCACAACTGGATTCTGGATGTTTTGGACTGGGGATGGAAATATAAGGTTAAATTGAGGCAACTGGAGAGTGATATAGCGATATACCAAACTCCTTCATGCTGGGTAGAGATAGAGGAGTGTTTTTATTCAGGGCAGCCACGAAGCATGCTACAAGTGTGGGCTAGGACCCACCTCTTAGTGTATGTGATCGCCTGGCATGTGACAACTGTGGGATGTGGGCACTTAAGTATGCAATGCGCAAACCTGACACGATGTGAGTTATGTGAGGACACAGGTCACACATTTCCGGAGTGTCCGTGGGCTGCAAGAAATAAGGCAATAGTCATTAGCCCTGAGCTTCTTATCCAACAAGCTCAAGAGGAAGCAGCCAAAAAAGTGGTAGAGGCTGAAGCCCCTCCTGTGGAACACAATCACCCAGATAAGGCTCCTGACCCTATTCCAGGCAGAAAGGAGGAAGTCGAGACTGAAGAGATAAGAATAGATGAGGAGAATCATCCACTCTGTCCCAATCCTGATAAGCCCATCCAGTGGGGGGACCTATTGCCAGTTTGCTACTCAGATAAGCAATCCACTGATGTGCAGGTGATCCCTCTTCCACCCCCCAAAAAAAACCCACTCCAAGAAGGACAACTAGGAATACAAAACCAAACCTGCCCCCCACCCCCACAAGTGAGCAAGCAGGCCTAGCAGAACCTAATCCCTTTGAGGTTTTGGCTCCCACCGAGGTAGAATCAGACACAGAACAGATGGATGTAGCTCTACACCCACACAAGCTGTAGGGAGGGAAGAATGGTATGCTTGAGTACAAAGGGAAGAAAAAGAAAAGGAGGAAGAAAGAGCCTTGAACTTTAAATTAAATGGTTAGTTATCCTGGGGTCATGTAACTGTCATAGCTCTTTCATTCCCTTAGGAGAATGGTGTTGTTTCACCTACTGATAGATCTAAAACTGATATCTGTTTTTGCAAGAAACATGGATGCTCACATCGACCAACTTAGGCTGTTCCAGGCCGAATGGAGATGGGGCCATCCTATTGGTCCTTTGAGCAGACAGGGCCAATGGAATAGGTATCATATTTAGTACCTTTTCCTTCCAAATAACCAAGATGGTGGATTTGATTCCAGGGAGGCTGTTCATCCTAGATGGATATTGGGATAAGGTCCCATATAGATTAATAAATGTATACAGCCCACAAACAAAAGCAGATAGAGTAGCTCTAATTTCCAAACTTCAACCTTACTTACATACGCCCACTTATGTAATCCTGGGGGATTTTAATTGCACTTACCCAAAGGGGACTGAGGGGGAAGAGGGAAAACATACTTGCATTCAAATGCCTTGCAAAATGTGTTGATATTGGCGAGCTGAAGAATTGTGCACTACCAATCCTAAGGGTCCAAATATACATACAAAGGGGACACCTGACATCAAATATAGACCATATTTTTTGTTTCTAGGAATCTCCCTGACCCAAACTTTCATACTATCCTATAGAATTTTCAGACCACCTTCTTTTACAAATAACGCTTTCAAACAGCCCCGAAAATAAGGAGGGAGAAAAGATGGAGATTAAATGTTTCAATGCTCACGGACCCTTTTGTTAAAGAGAAAATTTCTTCATTACTCTGGGCTATGACCTCAGTGAGTGATCTCTACGAAGATTTGGGGGTATGGTGGATGGACACAAAAAAAGAGATAGCAATATGATTCCAAAACTATGGCAAGCGTAGGGCACAAAACAATTTTTTTAGCTATTTAAAACTAAGATCAAAACTTCAGAACATGCTTTCACAGTCTGCTATGTCTAGACAAGATTATGGCCCTGACATTGAACAGATCCAGGATGAAATGAGGAAATTACAATATGACAGGGCAAAAACTTTAAATACAGAATTGCAATTTGGAACACAAAAAAACCCAATTGGAGACCTCTTTGAAGCCTGTAAAAAGAAGAAAGATACTTTAGATATGTTTCAATTAGTAGATGATCGAGGAAACATAGTGGAAGATGAGATGGGGATCCATGAAATAATCGGTGGGCTTTTGGCATCACATGAGAGTTCCCCTCCTCCTTCTACAAATTTGACTAATTCTTATTTGGAGAAAAGCCAGGTAACCTTGGCCCAGGAGGATCAGGAATTTTAACCTCTCCTTTGAAATTACAGGAAATAGAAAATGTAATTATGAAACTAAAAAATTGATCTTCGCCTGGACCTGACAGACTGCCTTATGAGTTTTACAGATCATTTTCCAAAATAATGGCAAGGTGTTTAGTAGAACTGTTTTCAGTATTTTTTGACAAAGGGGTGGTCCTCCCTCAATTCACAGCAGGTCTTTTAATTTTTATATATAAGGGAGGGCGAAAGGTAGACATCTCAAACTGGAGACCTATAACTCTCCTGAACGCTGATTTTAAAATATTGTCTCAGGTTCTTAACAATAGGCTAAGGCAAATAGCTCCTTTATTAATACATCCAGCCCAGTTTTGTGGGATCCCTGAAAGGAAGCTACAACATGCCTTAATGATTATCAGAGATGTAATAGATGTGTGGAGCTGCACAAACATCCGGTTGTATCATTACTTTAGATCAAAGCAAGGCTTTTGATAGAGTATGCCTTCCTTTCCCTGTCAGACCTTATTACATTACGGTATTCCAAAGGAATTTGTGCATAAAATCCAGCTTCTATATTCTAGAGTCCATGTGCAACCTATTATTAGAGGGTTGGTAATGAAAGGTATCACCATAAATACAGGGGTTAGACAGGGCTGTCCCCTCAGCCCACTCCTTTATAACTTTTCCCTGGACCCTCTGATTAGAGTTCTGAGCAATACTCAAGAATGGGAAGGTTTGGGGGGGATCCCAGGCCAAATGGAACTGAAAATCCAAGCCTATGTATATATGCCTGTTTATAGCAAACCTGGGGCAATTGCCAACAGTAATAAAACAACTGCAGGAATATTCTAGAGTATCTAATGCCACCCTTAATCTAAATAAATGTAAAGGGTTGTATTTAGGAAATACAGAGAGGGCACCTGTAACAGTAAACCATATTTATTTCTCCTCAGAGCCACTAAAAATCTTGGGAATAACGTTTGGACAACATAATCTCCCACTTGAGAATTGGGAAAGGGCTCTTCAGGGGGCTGAAAATAAAGTCCAGAGATGGAAGTCATGGAGGTTGTCTAAAATAAAAAGGGTACACATAATTAAAAGGTTCATTATACCCACTTTGTTGTATACAGCCATGATTTTCCCACCCCCAGTGATCTTAGAAACCAGGTTATATGCATGCTTTTTTCAGATGGTTTGGGGATCCAGATTGAACCCAATAAAAAGGTGTTTTACATACTTGTCTAAACAACAAGGGGTCTGGTATGGTGGACCCTATAATCTTTTTCCATACCCTTTTCCTGTCTCACAATCTTAAAATTGGGCTAAGGGAACCAACCGGTGTGATATACCATTTGTTTTGTAAAACTTGTAGTGCATATTTGGAAATTTGGACTGGAAACCTTCCCCCAAAATTGCCCACCCATATCAAAATACCAGAATACATTAAACCAGCGCTCAAAAAGTTTTGCAAATGGGAGATCACTAAACGGATATCTCCAGACTCTCAGGACGACAACTGTACTCACACATGGTGAGCCAAATCCATCCGGAACAACCTGAATTTAAAAATTGCCCACCAGATCTAAAGGAGGGGTGTTAAAACAATTAAATAACAACAGAATTCCAATGCACATGTGGAGGTATTATGGCTTTCAGCTTACGGAGACTGAATGTAAGAGGCAATGCAAAACACAAGGCCCAAGAAGAAAGGAATTGTCCATATAACGGTTGTATAAATATAGAAGAGACAATGGATCATTTCCTTTTTACCTGTTCCTATGCAAAAGCCCTATGGGGATATTTAAAGACAGAATGGAATCTAAGGTGGTTAGACAGTTTAACCTATGAGTCTTTGGTCCTTGGGCACTGTCCCAACCTCAAGATAATGTATGATTATGTTACTTTAATGGTGTTGTTTTGCTGTTTAAAGTTTTACCTTTGGCAGGCTCGCTGTCAATGGACACTCCAACAGAGACTGATGTCATATACCACCTATAAGACACTGATAGAACAAGCTATGGGGGCAGTGTTTAAGAAAGATCTGCAGGCTAATCCTAAGAGCTATGTTTTAAGGAAATGGAAAGGGTTGTTTGGATTTATCAAATACAAGTAAGGAGGTAGACTAAAACCTATTTCTAAACAAGACGTGTTTAAAAAGTACTACTGATTTTTGCCCTAATAGTTTATTGGTTACTCAGTAGTTGGAAAATTATTTTTGAACAATCACTTTTAACCAGAGTATGAATGAAATACTTGTTTATTTGGGATTAAAATTGTATTCTTTCATGTGACTTAACACACTCAGAAGTAATTAGGTTTGAGAGCTACAACTAGCAAAATTCCCCTGCCACTGTGGTATGCGGAAAGATAATAAGGGGAAGGGGGGAAGGTTTCTTTGGGGTTAAGGAGTGATTATTGTGTGGTCTTTAACATACTGCATCAAGTGTGTAAAGTGAATACCTGTTGTTCTTTCTTTATGTTTGTTTTTTCTTTCTTCTTTATTTTTTGTACAATGTATTATGATTTGTGATGATGTGATATCAATAAAAAATTCCCCTACTCTTTTCGATAAGTGCGATGGGATCTTTAACATCCACCTGAACTACCACCAATCCAGGTAGATGGGACCTCGGTTTAACGTCTCATCCGAGAGACGGCACCTCAAAAGTGCAGCACCCCTCTCATGCTGCACTACAGTGTCAGTACTGGGATATTAACCCAAATGCCAGATGTGGGAACTGAACCCACAGCCCTCTGATCTCCTGGCCTCAGAGGTGAGTGTGCTACCTACTGAGCCACTGACACTGACAACATTTCTTTGACTGGGTGACCAAAGTAGTAGACCAGGGAGGGGCTGTGGACATGGCCTACCTAGACTAATAGGCAAATTAACCAGCCTGGGAGTGGGACCCAAGGTGGCAGCCTGGGTAAAACATTTGCTGGACAACAGAACACAGAAGGTAATTGTAAACGGAGTCCATTCTGAAGAAAGGGGGTGTTAGTAGTGGGGTATCACAGGGTTCAGTACTGGATCCAGTCCGTTTTAATGTCTTTATAAGTGACATTGCAGAGGTATTGGAAGGAAAAGTATCCCTCTTTGCAGATGACACAAAGTTCTGCAACAGGGTTGATGCATAAGAAGCATGGAAAGGATGAGAAGGGACTTGGCAAGGTTGGAGGAATGGTCAGAAATATGGCAGCTAGGATTCAATGCAAAGAAGTGCAATATAATGCACCTGGGAAACAAGAACCCAGGGGAAGAGCACAGAATGGGAGGGTGTAGTAACAACAACAAAAATGGAAAGGGACCTGGGGGTAATCATATCAGATGACCTTAAGGTTGGCAAGCAATGTGAGAAGGCAGTAGGGAGGGCTGGGGGATATTTGGATGTATAGGGAGAGGCATCACCAGCAGAAAACAGGAAGTTGTTATCCCTCGGTATAGACAGTTGGTGAGACCCCATCTGGAGTACTGTGTCCAGTTCTGGAGACCCCATCTCCTCAAGGACATAGGATGGAGGCAGTCCAGAGGAGGGCAACTAAAATGGTGCAGGGTCTGCAAGAGAAGCCACATGAGGAGAGACTAAAGGAGCTTAATATGTATATCCTGGAGGAAAGGAGGGAGAGTGGGGACATGATAGAAACTTTTAAGTACCTCAGTGGAATCAACCAAGTCCAAGAGGGTAGCATCTTTCAGAAAGAAAGATGTACAAGAACAAGGGGACACAATTTAAAGATAGAGGGGGGACGGCTTGGGGCAAGGTGAGGAAATATTCTTTCACAGAGAGGGTGGTCGATGCATGGATAAGCCTTCCTGAGGAGGTTGTGGGGTCTAAAACTATGAGGGAATTCAAGAATACATGGGACAGACATAAGGCAATTCTTGTGGGGGGTAGGAAGAAATAGACTGTTGGTTAATTAGGATCTTCAACTTATGCAATAGGTAGGGAAATGGGCACTCTAGGTGGGCCAAGTGGTTCTTATCTGCCATCAAAGTCTATGTTTCTATGTTATGTTTCCGCAGTTGGAGTTCCAAATGTTTGACAGATTTATGTGTATCCAGCAGCTGCAATTTTTGTCAAAGAGCAAGGCTGAACAATTAGTTTTTTCTTATTTTTTCATGAGCTATTTCATTTGGGAACAGTAATAAAAGTATCTGTCAGTTAAAACTTCAGAAACATGTGGTCCCAGTGGTACTGCACAGTTTCGAGAGGGGTGGGGTTGTAAAGTTCATCCTTGCTCTCCCACAAGACCTGCAACAGGAAGACACCTTTATTTATGTAACCCCCCTACAAATGGGGGTTCCCAAAAAGTCTTCCTTGAGCTTGCCTAAATGCTCACTGCCAGGCTGGTGTCCTGAGTTTTAGCAGTTTAAACGTTATTGCCAGAGAGTGCCAGTATAGCATCTGTGTACTGTCTCTTTAAGAGCTGCCTAGATTGCAGTTATAATTAACCTAGGAGGGGGCTGGGTTTTTCTATGCTCGAGTCCCACCCTGACTGCCAGATAATCGCTTCATTTCTGCCATCGCTATTAGCGCAGAGGGAGCTCTGTTTAGAAGATGTACTTCTTGTTTGCTGAACATTTATCAGAATAGTAATAATTTTGCAGTTTGTCTAACCTGCCTTCTTTGCAGCATGGACATTTCTGTTTATCTCCACCATCTTGGTCCTGGACTGCTGAAATGGGCCAATTAGTACCTTTAGGGACTCAAAAATGGAGACTGTGCCCAGGGGCTTTGTGGGAGCAAAATTCTGTATAAATTGTAGTTTTGGGCTTTTGGCACCTAAATGAACCTGGAGGGGGAGCCCTTGTTGTGACTGGCAGACAGATCAGCCAACCGAACCTTTTGGATCCTGGGGAAAGTCCCAGACTGCTTGCAGTTTCAGTCAGATCTGAGTTAGGAAGTGAAGGAGTAACAGCTCGAGATAATTGAGCAGTAATCCTGTGAGAATTTGCATGGGAGAACTGTGGAAAGGCCTGAGTTTGGTCTGCATGCCTGCCTGCTGTCCCTGAGATGGAACCTGTGCCTTTTTTTTTTGGACTGAATCCAAATTTGGAGAGCGAGTTAAGCCACTGAATTGTGACCAGGCTCCTACCTGAAGAAGACCGTAAATTTGCTGAAAGGTATCGGCCTGTCAGGATTTCCAGCCACCTCTGAACTTCCGGATTGTGCAGAGACTCTGTAATTGTGACCGGAGAGCCATTTGTCTGGTACAGTGGAATTTCCTTACATGTGAATGTGCTGCTAGTGGGTCGTGATTTGGTTCCCCACTGTGTGTCCGAACTGTGTTTTGCTTGCTGGAAGCTGCATCTGGCTCCACAGACTGGATTTGTAGTCATCTCTGTTTGGTCTGGGCCTTACCACACTGGCCCAGCCAGAATACCTGCTACACAGAGAAAGTCATCGACGAGAGACCCACCTGGGTATCATCCCCCTGCTCAATGCTTTGAACAAGAATGATGTCTCGGTGATTCGTGTGGGCCCTGCTTCTCCTGGCACTCCAGATCAACAACCTGCAGTCTCAATTTCAACCTGCCTGTGTCTTGTATTGGGTATCGTGAGTAAACATCAGGGTAGCTCGCTGCATTAACAGCTAAATCCAAAGTGTTGTCCCTGATTACTTTGTTGTCTTTTCTGTCATGAATTGAGCCCCCAGCTCCAGATTACAAATAGTGTGCTGTGCATGTTGCTTTCTTCCATCACAGGGCCCCAACCAGCTGCTACGCTGGCCTACCCTGGGCAACATTTTTGGCTAGCCCACTGTCTTCCAACCTGGGTACCCAGAGTGTGTGATTGTGTAGGGACTCTGAAGCACATGCATAGCTGTCTGATTGATATAGTCTTTAAGCAAATCAACCTGATTACACCCCTCCCTTGTTCAAGTCCCCTGAATAAATTAGATCTAACACTTTTTGCATTTAACCTGACTGTGGTTCCAGTTTGTGCCAAAAGTATTGTACTGTTACTATTTTCTGTGCATAACCTTGTTTTACAGGGGGTCCCCAGGGTCGAGCTAGAGGAACCAGCTTTGGTGGTAAGTGCAAACAGTGTGGGTAACTGCATGGTGAATAAGGGTCATTGTGAAAGTGATTATTGTCTATTGTTCAGACCACTAGAAGGGAAAGGGGGGGTTACGGTGTCCTGGAAGGCTGTGCCTAGGTTAGCTTGACCACTAACAACCCTGACCTCCGGGTGGAGGCACCTGTTTCAGTATCCAGGCCCCTTAACCTGCTACTAGCCAGGCAGGCAGGGGTAGTAGCCCTTGGGATAGCGCCACCTAGGGATTACATTTAGAACAGTAAAAAATAAATAAATGAGATACTGCCAGTAGTAGCCTGTATGGTAACAGGCTCCTTTTCCGATTTCAGTTACCATGCTTCAAAGTAGTCAGTAAAGGATAATATATTGCACGAGGGTGGTGACAGAAATGGCATCAATACTAATATGAACAGTGATTTAAAAAAAAATTAGTGTCGTTCTTGTATTACATTATAAAGTAGAGGACATTTTAAATGAATCAAACACCTGCTGCATAGGTTGTTATGTAGGTTCTGAGTGACTGCAGCAAATACAGAGTATTCTGCCACATACGGGTTGCTGCACCAGCTCATGTTACTGTAGGTGTCATCATGCAGGCACACATTACAAAACTGACATACACTACCTGTGTATAGTGAAGAGAGATTGCCCGAAAACCTGTTTCCCCCTTTTACCCATGATAGTGTCTCAGCAGATCTCTGGAATCTCCCACATACACGTGAGGTGCTGCAACTGAAAACAGTTGCAGATGAAAGCTTGTGTCTTAATAAAACTAGTCATAAAAACAGCATCAGTGGGTAAACAATCACAGTGAAAACTATATAGGATAGTGTATTGGAGCCCATACACAGCCACGCTGTTCTGTTACGAGTGGTTTCCATGACCAAAGCGGACCTCGAGGCGCAGCTTAAGAGGTCCCTGTTGTCATGGAAACCACGAGGTAACAGAATAGCGTGGTTGTGAATGTGGGCTCCCATACACTTTTCTTTATAGTCTATGGTGCCCAGAAAGGACAGCTTACTTACTTTTTAGCTGCTTTTTGTCAGCCATGGTCACTGGAAACTGGCTCTTGTCTTCCGCCAGGAGCGCCATCCAGCTTGCGCACACGAAAAGTCAGCTGCCCCCATCCTATGAACAGTGATGGTGGGGACAGTTGCATTGTGATGTCCTCATTAACGCAGAATGAAAAGTTGTTCTTCGTTAGTAAGAACATCACTACTGCAGCAGAACAACTTTCTGTGGTGTATGGATTTCCATACACAACTGCATTCCAGCATACACTATACACACACACACACATATATATATATATATATATATATATATATATATATATATATATATATATATAGATCAGAAGCACTGACGCTATTAATGCAAAGAGTGGGCTGTATATGTAGATCACCAGAATGTTATGTTGGTCTGATTTATAGTAGAATTAGAACAGTTTCATTAGCTAAAGGGTGGCTCAACAGAAGTCTGTTAGTACCTTTGCAACCTGTGTGAGAGGCCTTTCGCACCATGCAATTCTTCGCTTAAAGTTGGACCAGCATAACATTCTGTGGTGATTTGCATATGCAGCCCATGATGCTTTGCATTGTGGGGGCATGTGTGACTTTGTATTTTCTTGAAACTTGGCTTCCCAGCCAAATGCCCTTTGGGGTAACTCTTGCCTCAGTGTTTACCACAGAGGTTCTTTGTCTATATATATATATATATATATATATATATATATATATATATTTATATTTATATATGTAGACCTGGTTTCAACTTTTTTGCCTCAGCCCATAATCAACCTTTTCAACTTTTCAAGTATTCATTCTCCGGTCTTTTCCAGGACAATTGTATTTCATCAACTGACCTCAGAATTGTGGAATTTCTAATGTCAATATGTGTTGCTACGGTCAGCACAGTGACAGTTACATGTGCACAAAGAAGTCATGGCAATACATATGAAAGCTGTGGTATAAAATTCTTGAAATATGCAAAAAAGTATGCAAAACCTAGAGACAATGTGTTATGTTTTTGGGAACCATATAGTTTCTTGAGCATGTATGCTGCCCTATCCTATAAAAAGTACGCTATTAATGATCAAGGCCCCTAGAATTCTGCAGCCGCAGAATTTTGCGCAGAACTTGCAGTCTACCGCAGAACTTCTGCAGTGCCACAGAATTCACTGTTCTTGGTGATTTTTTATTAATATTTCTGTTTATTCATAGAATCTGGTTCCCTTCCCCTCTTTTTATATCCAAAACCCCCCTATATGCTCAGAATGTGATGTTATCTTTGCTATAACATCACACATTAGCTAGCGAAATGGCTGCATTCTGCAACAAAAATGAACAGTCACTTATCTACCACAGCTCCCACTGCCAGAGACGGTGGCACAGCACATCATGCATGGTGATATTTGCTCAACCTGCACTACAGCCTAATACAATTTTCAGTCTTACATTATTGCACTAGGGCCAACTTAAACAAAACCTTGTCAATAGCACAGACCTGTTAAGTCCATACCTCACTTTGTACAATCCTATTTGTGCCGTTAAGGTATAGAGATGCCATCTGAAATGAATAACTGGTAAAATGAATTTAACTGTCGTTTTTAAGAAAAATAAAGTAATTATGCCCAGAAAAGTGGAATATAATAATGTGTAGACCTGTTGAAAGAATAGACCTGTTAAATAAATAATTGCACTGTAAGCATTTTTGCCAGGGTTATTGATTACATATTGTCATTGGTTAATAGAAATCACCTAAAAGTTATGGAGAAATGTTGTGTTCAGGGACAGCTGTTGGGCCAGAAGGTAGCATCCTGTGTTTCCGTGCTGGCAATTTAGGTTCAGAGATTAGCTCTGGGAGCTGGCTGGGCAGCACAAGGATTGGTGGAACACATCACTGCTCAGAGCCTGGGAAGGTATGGTGCAGTGTTCGGTCACATGATGGACACATTGTGATGGGCTGGAGAGCTCCATCTCACAATCTGTTCACATGCATGTCATGGCCTGATGGTGTTATGCAGTGTATCAGGGAAAGCAGGTTGACATGAAAAATGAGTTTTGCAATAACTCCTCTATTCTATTTCCAACGGGACCTATATGAATGAGGATGCAAGTTCATGGAAATTAAAAAAAATATATATATATATACATATACACACACACACACACACACACACACACACAGTATCTCTGTCTCTCTCACCACACACACACATTTGTATTTATGTTACAGACTGCATATAAATATATAAGTGAAAACCATGGGAACCTCATGAGTGGGGTAGAAAGCACATACAAATATATAGGTGTTAGACAGTGGAATCCCCATGAGTGGTGTAGATAGCATGCATATAGAAATACCTTATTTATCACATAAGGTCCCCTCTGCATATGTCATTTATGCAACAGGCTAGGACCTTAAGGGAGAGACATTTGTTTTGCTTTTTTAGGCATAAAACTATTTTTATAAGTCAGTTATTTTTTGAACTAGTGTTACTGTGCTTTCCACCGTCCTGACTGCTATAACCACTGCCATGAAAGTGAAGTCAGGATGGCAAGCTGACACTAATGTGGTAGTTTGTTAGTGCTGCAGAACTTCCGTAGAAATTACAAATCACCGCCGCAGAAGTTCTGCGGCAAATGGCAGTCTTGCCGCAGAACTTGGTTCCACTGTGCCGCAGAAAAGCAGGGGCCCTATTAATGATGGACCACACTGAAAATGTTACTTGCCTTTCAGTTTGGCTATTCTGGGTAAATATATTATAAAATAGTTAAAAGCAGGGCACAATCAAAAAGAAGATATTCTATCTTGTTGTGCTATCCTGGGTAAGTACTGTGTAATTGGGAAAAGCAGGATCCCCGACTGAAAAAAAGACAGCCTGTGAGCTGTGTTGTCCTGGGTAAATGAAGTACAGACATGTGTCTAAGCAGGTCCTCTTTGAAAATGAGATACTGTATTGCATCTCAACTGGGTTATCTTGGTTCAACTATGTGGCAAAACAGATTTAAAGCAGCAGTACTACAAAATCAGGAAGTGAGCCATCAAAATTCTGTTTTTCGGCTGTAGGCACGTGGCCGAAGTTCCAGTTTCTATACCTGTAAATGTGTTTTTTCAGGCATCTTTAGTTTTTTAGATATTTACAATTTATTTAAATTGTTGTAGCACTACAACAAATATGGCAGTTGACTCATTTTCAGCTGCACTTTTTCTACTGGTCACATCACGTCTTTTGACAACAGCAGAGGGACCCTCTGCTGACCATTCCCGATGTCCCTGCAAGTCGTACACATGTGCAGGTGGCAGCAGAGGGGGTTCTAGTGCAACATGCTTGGTGACAGAAATGTAAAATAAAGCAGAGAATAACTGAGCAAATTACTCCATGTCCGTACAGTGCCAGCGGGAAAGACTACCAGGTATATGATTAGCAGGGCACAGGGAATAAACTGTCAAAAAAGCGCAGTTTTTTTCTGTAGTACTGCTGCTTTAAAATGTCACCCAACAGAAGAACATAACAACATAACTGAAACCTAAATGTTGCATCTAAGATGATCTATCCTTGAAAAATATAGAATAAGTACAGGACAACACTATCTCCTCCAACACATTTTGAACCCTACTTTTAAAGCCATTTCATTCTCAAGTTACGGTTTCACCTTTTTTTTTTTTTTTGCCTCAGCTCATAATCAACCTTTTCAGCTATTCATTCTTCGGTCCTTTTCCAGACAACTGTATTTCATTAACTAACCTCTCCCATAAAAAATGCAATATTAGCGAACCAGGCTGTCACACTGTCATATTTCAGCATGCTCTCATACTTAGTTAGGCAAAGCAGGTATTTAGTTCTATATACTTCATTCTGATTCATGTAAAAAAACATCCATTCCCTAATTACAGTAATTGTAACACAACTTTTATCTGTATTTTATGACTGCGTTCTGCACTGACAATATCACTGTGCTTACACTGACGACACATACCGACATTAGAAATTCCGCAGTTTTGAGGTGGGTTGATGAAATACTAGTTGTCTTGCAGAGGACCAGAAAATGAGTACTTGAAAAGGTTGATTACCGGCTGTGGCAAAACAGTTGAAGCCATCACTGGACAATGGCATGATTTTAAAAGTAACAGTTAAAGCGTATTTGAGGAGACAGTGTTGTTCTGCATTTGTTCTGTTTTTTTCTAGGTCAGATCTCCTAAGGGGCAACATTTCCTTTTAAGTGACGTTATTTTGCTGCATGACGTTGTTAATCAGTTTTTCCATATATTTGAACCAAGATAACTCATTTGAGATGCAATACCTCATATTCAAAGGGGTCCTGCTTAGACACACTTTCTTCATATTTGTTGATGAGTTTTAACTCCGGATCCTACTAAGAAAACCTGTGGACTTACCAGAAGGGAAAGCAAGCAGCAGTTCAATTGCGATGGGGGCAGGTCACTATGTGGACAGCTGGAATTTCCTACACACTCACGCTGTCAATCCAGGATACAAGATGTGTGCAAGAGAAATTTCATTGCAGAGTTAAACAAGCTTTGGTCAATGCCGAATGTTTACCTGCTGATATTGGCATTGGTAGTGCAGGAGTTAGACAGATGCATAATAAGAATGGCCGTGAAGTATTGAAGGAAATGCCAACCCCAACCCCTACACTGCAGAGACTGAGAGGTGTTGGGGGTGTGCTTTTGGGTCATCAGCCATAACACTCATGCCATTCCACCTCACCCTACCCTGCAGACACCGACAGGTGTCGCAGTGTCCCTTGAGGTCTTCAGCCCTTACGCTCACCCCATTCCATAGGAAAATAAGCTGAGATGGGTGCAGTATAGGAGAATGGGATGAACATTAGTGCTGAAGACCACAAGGCACACCTCAATGCCCTGTCAGGGGCTGCAGGGTGAGGTGGGGTGGAATAGCATGAGCGTGTAACCGATGACTAAGTCACACCCCCAACGCCTGTCAGTCTGTACAGGGTGGGCATTACAGTTGGAAACCCTAATGCTCTGGATGTTTGTTTGTAGTTTTGCTCCAGATTTTCAACATGGGCTTTTTGGAACCCCACCTCATGAACAGTGGCAGTATTATTTTGTTACCCAATCCCAAAAGATGATTTTACACAGCGAGTATGCCATTCGGCGCCACAGGTGTGAAAACACATTTCAGGCAAGATGTGAAAAATGGGAGCTGTACTGTTCATGAGGAGGTGTGAAGAAATGGCAATGTTGAAAATCTGGAGTGAAAATATGAAAAAGTGGTGAAGTTACGAGTGTGCGTAGAAACTATGGAACGCATGCTCATAATGCATTCATTTTTTGGAATGTTTTCACCAAATTTTCAACATTGCTTTTTTGGCACCTCCCCTCATTAACAGTGGCACTGTGATTTCATCAATCTGTCCCAAAAGTTGATTTCACACAGCGACCGCGCTATTCTGCACCACAGGTGCAAAAACATATTTCAGGAAGGATGGCTGAGTGACTGTTATGATAAAGGCCAACTTATGATTGGGGAGGCTACTCTACTGCAGGTTGACTTGTGCAAGGGGCAGACAGAGTCACTGTTTCAGTGCATAATACAACACTGTGCTGTGATTCACGGCTGTGCATTCATCTTCTGTCAACTGTGCAGTTATCTCCTGGGTGTGGTGGCCACTCAGCAGGTGGGTACAGCTCATCGTGTGGACCTGAGGGTAGGTAATGACAGGGTAGGACATCTCTCCAAGTGGGAAGGGCACTCGGGTGCAAGTAAGGGAGGGACAGCAACAGCAGTAAGGTGCATACCATAACACTGTGCTGTGTTTCACAGCCGTTCGTTACTCTGCTCTAAATTATGGGATTCTGTGTTGTCACAAAAGTTGTTTGTGCACTGAAAAAGAAGCTGCAACTCCAGGCATGCGCATTAGTGTGCACTGCAATGCGCATGGCAGGAATTACAGCTGCAGAAAGAAATAAAGTGCTCTCTCACTGGAACGGTTCATTTCTTTCAACTACAAAACATGCCACGTCAGCAAGCAGAACTACTGTCATGACCAGAGTGCCTGCTCATTGGTCTACACTGCCAAGCCCGTTGTAGTTTCAGCTGTAATTGGCTCAGCAGTGACACACCTCTAAAATGCCGTTAGTAGCAAGACATTCACTTGCACGTAGTAGCAAGATGTTCTTTGTGCAAGCACAAGTGAATGTAACAAGCATTTGTCAATGCCGAATGTTTGCTTGCTGGCATTGGCAGTGGTAGTGTAGAAGTTACAGAACTGCATAATAGGAATGGCAGTGAAGTATTGAACTGAAGCCAACCCCACCACCACCCTGCAGAGAGTGACAGGCATTGGGGTGTGCGTTTGGGTTGTCAGGCATAACGGCCACGCCATTTCACCACACCCCACCCTGCAGACACTGACAAGTGTCGCGGTGTTCCTTGGGGTCTTTGGCCCTTATACGCACCCCATTTCATTAGGAAATATGGTGAGATGGGTGCAATATAGGAGAATGGGGTGAACTTTGGGGCCAAAGAGTCCAAGGCATACCTCGATGCCTCTCATTGGCTGCAGGGTGTGGAATGGTATGAGCATTACAGGCAAGAATCCCAAGTCACACCCCTGATGCCTGTCATTCTCTACAGGGTTGGACATTATGGTTGGAAACCGTAATACCTCAGGCGTTCGTTGGTATTTTCACTCCAAATTTTCAACATGTTTTTTTTGTGACCCCACCTCATAAACAGGGGGAATATCAGTTTGTTAGCGGAAAACTGCTTATGCACAGTGACTACGGCATTTAGCACCACAGGTGCAAAAACAGTCTGAACAGGATGTAAAAAATGACAGCTGTACTGTTCATGGGGAGATGTAAAAAATGGCAATGTTGCAAATCTGCAGTAAAAATATTTAAAGAAATGGTGAAGTCATGAGCATACATAGAAACTGCGCAATGCACACCCGTAATATAATTAGGTTGGGGATTTTTTACAGCAAATTGTCAACTCAGGCATTTTGGTGCCTCTGATCATGAACAGTGTCACTGTGATTTTCTTTATCTGTGCCGAACAATGATTTCCCACAGCGACCACGCATCTCTGTGCTGAAAGTGTGAAAACACATTTCAGCCATGTTGTGAAAAATGACAGCTGCACTGTTCATAAGGAAGTGTGGAAAAATGCCACTGGTGAAAATCTGGACTGAAAATACTACAAAGTCATGAACTTACGAGGGTGCGTGGAAACTGCTCAACGCTCACTCGTAACGCAGTCATTTTATGGACTTTTTCACCTAATTTTCAACATAGCCATTTTAAGACCTTTGCTCATGAACAGTGTAACTGTGATTTTCTTAATCTGTCCTAAACATTGCTTTCACACACCAACATTGTGCACTACATGTGCAAAAACACATTTTGGGTGACATATGAAAAATGGCAGCTGTACTGTTCATAAGGAAGTATAATAAAATGGCAATGTTGAAAATCTGGAGTGAAAATATTAAATTTGCAAACTTACAAGCACGCATAGGAACTACGCAACACACGCTCGTAAAACAGTCATTTTTAGGATTCTTTTTCACCAAATTTTCAACATAGCCATTTTAAGACCTCTGCTCATGAACAGTGTCACTGTGATTTTCTTAATGTGTCCCATACATTGATTTTGCACATCGACTGCACCATTGAGCGCTACATGGGCGGAAACACATTTTGGGCAAGATGTGAAAAATGGCAGCTGTACTGCTCATAAGAAGGTGTAGTAAAATGGCAATGTTGAAAATCTGGAGTGAAAATATTGAAGATTCGCGAAATTATGAGCATGTGTAGGAACTGCGCAACGCACGTTCGTAAAACAGTCACTTTTAGGAATTTTTTCACCAAATTTTCAACATAGCCATTTTAAGACCTTTGCTCATGAATAGTATCACTGCAATTTTCTTAATTTGTCCCGTACATTGATTTCGCACACTGACTGCGCCATTGTTCGCTACATGGGCGGAAACACATTTTGGGTGAGATGTGAAAAATTACAGCTGTACTACTCATAAGAAGGTGTGGTAAAATGGCAATGTTGAAAATCTGGAGTGAAAATATTGAAAATTTGCGAACTTACGAGCCTGCGTAGGAACTGCGCAACACACGCTCGTAAAACAGTCATTTTTTGGAATTTTTGCACCAAATTTTCAACATGGGGTTTATGGGACCCCTTCTCATGAATGATGTCACTGTCATGGCATTATTCAGGCCCGAAAGGTGATTTCACGCAGTGACTGCGAAATCACCCTTCAGGCCGAATAACACCATCCTGATCACATCATTCATGAGAGAAGTCTAAAATATGTTAATTGATGCAAAAATACCTGAATATCACAACAAAGTTGAAAAAACCCTATCTAGCCGTTATACAGCTTACGGCATTTCCTCAGCTTGTGGTCGGCTTTGAAGAGTGCAGACATGTTCCCGGTCCAGCAAAGATCGTCGGGCTGAGGTCCAGAGGTAAGTATGGGGTGAGCGGTGTGTGTGGGGAGGCTGGGTGCGCAGTGGGTGGGTGCGGGTTGTGGGAGGGGGCCAGGGAGACTATGTGGGACCGTTTTTTCTTTACAGGGATTAAAAAAAAAAAAAAACGATGCAGGATGTTTGCCACGTTGGGGTGGGCTCCCAGCGTGGCACAAGGACGGCTGATGGGGGACGTGGAGCCGATGGGGGATTAGGCACCCCCATCAGCCATATGATCAGTTGTCACACTGGGGTGGGCTCCCAGCTTGGCACCCAGTACTTGGGGGGGTGAGAACAGTGAAGCCGATGGGGGATTGGGCACTCCTGTCGGCTATCCTATGAGTTGCTACGCTGGGGTGGGCACCCAGCGTGGCATGTCAGAGCTTTGAGAGCACAGCACAAGCCGATGGGGGATTAGGCACCCCGTAGGCTATCACGTGTGTGCGGGAGGCAACATGCAGTATCGTGCGTGAGTTTGTGTGTGTGTGTGTGTGTGTGTGTGTGTGTGTGTGTGGGGGAGCTGCGCGGGCAGGCGATATCTTATCGCTGCTCACTGAAGCGTAGCTCCCCTTTCAACCATAGTGCCACTGCATTTTGGAGCTTGTCATAGACAGCTCCAGCATGGCTTACAGGGGCCGCGCCTGCTAACATACTGACTGAACTGGAAGAGGGGGTGACACACCTCCGAAATCTCAGATGATGGCACTATGTTTCTTACACATGCATGCAAGCAAACATAAAAATGGGAGTTCACATTTTTATCTTTGGGGGGACGATTTGTCATGTGGCCATGTTTAATTTTCATAATGAACTTTGACCTATAATATAAATATTTTTGATTAGCCTACCCCTCTAGACATGTTTTATTACTGTTACCATACCTCGATTTGGCCAGGTTTAAACAAATGAAGAGTCAGAATTCATCTTACTCCATTCTATAAGTGTTGTCAAGCAGAGCAGTACTGTACAGCCTAGTGGTTAGATCACAGAGCTGTGAACCTGGAGATCTATCAAAACTGGGTTTGAATCCCACAGATGCTATTTGCATTCGGTGTGACCCTGAGCAAGTCATTTAACCTCCTAGTTCTTAATTCTGTCCTGGGTCACACCTGGAAATGAGGGTACGTTCAGCCAAACATGTTAAATGGCTAAACTCCTTATAATTTTCATATATCACTTTAGGTTCCCTAACTCAGCACAGACAGTTGTTACATTGAACAGCACCAATGTTTTACAGTTTTAGAACTGTGAACATAGCTACCTTAAACCCAATGGAACTAGTTTTAAAACCAATAATGTACAAATAAAAGATTTTCTATATTCAGGAAATGTTTTTCAAATAAAATACTTTGACAAAATTCAGCATTTAATGCATTCATTTTCTGGATTCATCATCCTTGATTTGTTATTATGGAGGACATTTTCATGAAAATATGATCTCTGTCTCCTGACCTTCCTCTGCTCACCTTGCTTCTACACACACACACACACACACACACACACACCTGACATCCTAATTCTCTGTTTGTGACATCACATAATCCGTGGAAATGAATATGATGTTAAACAAATATTTTGTTATTATTTCTACAATACTGTATTTAGCAGAATTTGGAACCCCTTTAAAACCCTAATTCAGCAAGGCATCCTTTAGCTCAGAGCAAGGATAAAACCATGTTATTTTTTGTCTGTCTGTATGTTAATACATCCCCTGGTAGCTGGCCCATGGTGCAGAGGGTTGAGGCACTGGCGTCTTACCGCTCGTCACACCGGAGACCTGGATTCAGGAACGGACTCAGGTGCTGGTGGGTTGGCAGGGGTAGGAGCTGGATCGCGCATCTGGAGGATGTCTCTCCTCTCCTTTCCTGGGGTGAGCGGGAGAAAGATGTCGCTCTGTAGCAGCCCCTGGTGGAGATCAGGGGAAGCACAGAGACAATGCGAGCTGGGGCAAAGCAGGAGGAAAAAGCAGAAAATATGGCATCTCCATCCATCAGGATGATGGCCGCTCCGGGCCAAGTGCCTCCTTGGACTCCACTAGGAACCCACCGCAGCAGCACCCGGAACCAATGTCTAGGCTGCCAGGCCCTTTCTTCTCAGAAGAGTAGGACCCACCTGACGAAGGGTTACGTCGGGGTACTCTGTGGTGGCTGCAGCCAGGTGGGCAGAGCGGAGCAGAGGTCTGAGTCTTGAGACATTTGGCCCAAAGGGGTGAGTGAAGGGGGAAAATAAATACATCCCCTGAAGCTACTCATTGCGGGATAAGAGTGATTTCTCATGCATTCTGCTTGAGAGAGAACAGCAAAGTGAAGCTCAGCTGTTCTGGCTCAAGCAGAACACATGTACAACCACTCTTACCCATAAAATATGGTGAAAGGGGCTGTAGTAATATATTATAGATTGAGGGAGTACTTATTGTTATTTAAAAAAAAAAACTGCTCCCAGAACATGCCCATTTCTAGAGCATCTGCACGTGAGACTTTTGACACAGAACAAGGGTGTCATATGTGCAGGGAAAGGAGCACTCTGATTTATTGGTGTAACCTGAGGGGGCACTATCCTAAGGACTACTACCCCTGCCTGCCCTACCTGCAGCAGGGTGAGGGGCCCAGATCCATTGGCGGGTGCCTCCACCCAGAGGTCGTGGTTAGAACAGTCGAGATTGACTTGGTCACAGCCCTCTGGGTTGCTGCAACCTCCCCCTTTTTCCCACTAGTGGTCTACACAGTTCAATTTCAGTGTCCTTACCATATACACTTAACCCCTGTCTCGAACCGATCAGCTCCCCTGAAAAGTAAGGTACAGTTACACCGCATTCATGTGCAGTATTTCCCCATGAATACACAAACTAGCCAGTGTACTTCTGCAAAACAAGCTTTTTTTAAGCTTTTTTTAAACAAAGATTTTTTTAAGGGGAGATAACAAGGACCAGGGGGAATCGGGTTGATTAGCTTACCACATATAATATATAATATATGAGAATCTTCTATAAATTACTGTCTATGGGTACCCAAGCCCTAATGGCTAGTTCCTCGATGCAGCTGGTTGGGGCCCTGGCACAAATGAGCATTTAATTCCTGAGAAGATCAAATGGAGCCAGAAAGCTCAATTAGTACACTCAGTAACACAACAAGATGATTTTTGCCTTTGCTAGTGACCTTTAACAAGGAGCTACCCTGATTCAGTACTCAAAACTCCAACAGAGAACCACTCTTTCACCACTCGCAGGGTTGCCCCTGAGCTTCAAAGGCCTCCTCACACATTTATATGGAAAACAACAGAGGGGTACCATACCAGGCAGCTGCTCCTTGGAACTGACTGAACTCACAGCTATCCAGGGATCTCGCTGCAGCTTCACTGTCCTGACAGACCAAACACGATTTAGCAGATTCTCCAGTTCTCTACAGGTTGAGCCTGGTAGGTAGCTGCACTCCTGCACAGTCTCCTCTGACTGCTGCCCCGCAGATTTAGTCCGATTCTAATGGCAACCGAGCCATCTAAAATTGGCCTTCACCACACACACGTGCTTCCCACGTGAAGACTTAACGACGTAGAAGCCCAGGGCTCCATCCTCACTCACAGCCACAGCAACTCTGCTCTTTTGGCAGTTGGGGCAAGTCTCTCCATGTCAGGCATCACCTGATTCCATTGGAGGGCTGCAGATGCCAGTCACTCATTATTGCCCTCGTTGGTGCAAAACGGCACCATGACCCAGAATGCCACTTCCCAGAATTACAAGCTGTGTCTCTACTGGTCGGCCGGCTCCATCTAGGGTCCTGGTTTCTGGTTGGCTGCTTGTTTTACTCCAGTTCAGATACTCCCTCACTCAAACTGTCCTGGTCCAAGATGGAGGGGCACTGCACACAGCGTCCCATCTGCAACAAAGGCAGGTTAAACAAACCTGCATTTTCCCTATCACTCTAAATGATTTCAGGCACATGGTTACACCTTTCAAGGGGGCTCCCTCAGCATTCCTAGCGACTGCAGAAACAAAGCGATCAGACAGCAGTCGTGGGTGGGATTTGAGCAGGGAAACCCCAGTCCCCCTATTTGTACCACGAAAATCTGCGAGCAGGCAGCTCTTAAAGAGGCAGTTCTATAGGCTTTAAAAGCACTCTCGACGCCCACATTTAGCAGCCTTACGCCGAACACCAGTCAGGCATGGAGCATTCAGACAAGCTCCGGGAAAGCCCTCAGGAACCACCATTTGTAGGGGGGTTACATTCAGCAGTGCTCCCTCAATCTACAATTGCAAGTATACCTAGTTTGGCTCCATTGAAATGGAAACAAAGAAGCAAACAATTATTTTGGATTCTAACTGTGCTTATGAAAATATCTGCAATTGCTTCATTACTACCCTCCCAATAAATAAAAAAGTTGGAATTGGTCCCTAAATTCAAATACCTGGGAGTATGGCTGAACCATAGGATCTCCTTTATAGATCACATTGAAGAATTACTCAAAAAATTATGGCAGAGACTTGGCCTGTTCTTTAGGATAGCCTGCTTCTTAACTAGAGATGCCAAACTACAGCTGGTACAATCAACCTTTCTATCCTTGATGGATTATGCTGACATCCTCTAAAGTCACTGTCCCATTCCTACCTCATCAAACTTGACACATTTTATCTTAGAGCTTTGAGGTTCATCGCAGGCCTGCCTTATTCCACTCACCGCTGCTCCCTATATCAATCGGTGGGGTGGAGTTCTCTTCAATTCCGGCATGATAAAAATGCTGCCTTATGGACCCTGAGAGCCATCTCCAAAAAACTGCCTCAATACATTACAGACTCTCTTCCTATAAAACCAGTAGGCAATTACGCCCTGAGAAGTTGCAGATCTCCTACTGATGGTTCCTAAAGTTAACTCTCACTTTGGCAGGGCTGCTATAAGCTTTACTCTGTCCTCCTTGTGGAATAAATTGCAAAAAAACTGAAACTGAGGTCACCCATCGGCATCTCATCTTTCAAGCTCTTATATTCACGTCCCAGAAATGATCAGTGTAGTTGTTTCCCATGACCATGAATTGTCATCATGCTAACCTGTACCACTTAACCATGAACTAATTACTTCTCTAGTGCTTGTCTTCTCCTTGGCCCTGGTCTGTCATCATGCTTTCATGTAACACCTTGATGCCTCTGTCCTCCCTTTGATACTGGTCTATCTTCTCGCTTTCTCCAGCCTACTTTTCACAACTCTGTACTGCACAGGCACTCATCCACAATCTACATGCAATCATACTATAAAAGTCCTAACTCTCCTTTCCCCTCTCCCCGTAGGCCCCACTACCTCATCAGTTGGGATGAGGTAACCAGACTCAGAGCGGAAGTAAACTGGGTCAGGAGTACCATCACCCCTATCCAGGGGCCACCCAGTCCAATGCAGCTGCCTCAAAGGATGCCGAGAACGAGGAGCACTTGGATGACAGTGGGCTCAGGGAGGGTTAGAGCAGTCAGGCAGAGGCACATCCCAGATCCTATTCCTCTCAAGAACTCATATGCCACACTGACAAATGAGGACAACCAAATAGAGGTACCCAGAGAAGTGGAAGGAAAGGATGTGGAGGTTAGCCAAGGAGGTGACCTCAGTGGGGAAAGCAGTGGACCCCAGAGGAGGAGGAAGCGAATCCTGGTGGGGGACTCCATCATAAGAGGGATCCAGCTAGGAACACAGGAGGGGGAGGACAGGGAGGTGAGGTGCCTACCAGGTGCCACGGCATGGAGGGATGGAAGGAAGATACTGGGGATCACTGGGAAGGCAAGACGGGAGGGTGAGCTGGATGTCATTATCCACCTAGGTACTAATGACTTGGCAAATGGGGAGCCAAGGGAAGTTCAGGAAGAGTTTAGAAAACTGGGGAGGGGTCTCAAGCAAGTAGCTACTTCTGTCACTTTCTCAGAAGTACTACCTGTGAGAGGCAAGGGAGAGCATAGGAGTGCATGCATTAGGAACTTTAACTCATGGTTGAAGAACTGGTGCTGTGAGGAAGGGTTTGGATTCATTGGTGACTGGGGACCCACCTGGAGGATGGAGGTCTGTTCAAGCCTGGCCCGGCCTGCATCCATCCTGGAGGATCAAGCACTCAATGATAAGTTCGTGCTACATTGACAAGCATTTAAACTAGCAAAGGGGGCAGCAGGCCAGCAAGGAGGGTACCCACTTGCTCACCCCCACAGCTACAGTGGAACCAGTGAACCAGAGGAGTGGCTATCTCTGCAAAGCAGTGTGCAAAAGATGAAGATTAGTGTCCAAAAGGTGGATAAGCAGAAAAGGGGCAAATTCAGCAGAAGGGCAGACAGCAAGGAGAACCAGGGATAAATGACAACCAAGGAAGGGGCTGGAGTAGAACAGTGAAGCAGTCTAGGGAGGTCAAATCATGGAAAGCCATGTGTGCAAATGCCAGGAGCCTTAGCAACAAGATGGAAGATCTGGAGGCTGTCATGGTACAGTCAGACCTGGACATTGTGGCCATCACTGAAACCTGGTGTAATGATAACCATGACTGGGAGATGGCCATACCTGGCTACAACATATTCAGAAGAGACAGAGCAGGCAGGAAGGGAGGAGGAGGAGTGGCACTGTATGTGAAAAATGACATAAGGGCCACAGAGATCCAGGAGGAACAAAATGGGGAGAGATACTGTGGGTAAAGCTGGAAAGGAAAATGGGGCCAGCCATCCGACAGGTGTGGTCTATAGACCACCAGCCCAGGAGGAAGAAACAGATAGGAGTTGATGCTAGCCATCCAAAGGATGGCAGACAAGGGTGAGGTAGTACTGGTTGGAGACTCAATATTCCAGACGTGGACTGGAGCATCCCAGCAGCAGCATCAACTAGGAGCAGATTTATCCTGGACTCCTTCAAGGTGCCTTCTCAAGCAACTGGTCATGGAACCAACTCGGCAGAAGGCAATACTGGACCTTCTGCTCACAAACAGGGACAGTGTGATGGGGTAACAGTGGGGAGCACCTGGGTAACAGTGACCACCAGTCATTGTGGTCTGAAATCACAGAAAGAGCAGAACCAAACCACACAAAACACGTATCCTGGATTTTAGGGGCAGACTTTGGGAAAATGGGAGATACTTAAAAGAGGCATTAAGGGAATGGGACAGGAATCAGGGGTTGAGGAACAGTGGGCAGTATTTAAAATGGGGATTATAAGAACAACAGAATTATGCATTAAGCAGGTTAGCAAGAGGAAAGGAAGACAGAGACCATTATGGTTTTTCAAGAGGTAGCAAAGAAAGTGAAAACCAAAAGATTGCATTCAGGCAATACAAAAGACACAGGCAGAAGGGATAGGGAGACGACAGGAGAAACAAAGGAGGCAGGAAGTCAGTAAGGAGGCCAAAGCTCAGACAGAAGAACACATTGTAAAATCAGTGGTTAAAGGGACAAACCTTTACAGGTACATAAGTGAAAAAAGAAAGACAAAGGAGGGAGGGATAGTGAGACTGAAGGGGAGGATGGGAGTCGCTGGAGGATGACAACAGTAAAGCTGACATATTGAACAGGTATTTCTGCTCAGTCTTTACTGAGGAAGAGGGGTAATGGGTCTGAAGGGAGTACAAGGGTGAGAATAGTGCAGAAATGGACACAAGTCCCTTTACACGAGAAAGGTCCTGAAGGAACTGGAAGTAATAAGAGTTGACAAAGCAATGGGGCCAGATGGGGTGCACCCCAGGTCCTTAAAGAACTAAGAGAGGTGGCTGAACCTCTGGCTATCCTGTTTAGCCAATCACTGGAAACAGGGAGGTACCCAAAGACTGGAGGACAGCAGATGTAGTCCCCTTATACAAAAGTGGGAACAAAGAGGAAGCAGGGAACTACAGACCAGTCAGCCTCACCTCAGTAGTGGGAAAGATCATGGAAGCACTACTGAAGGAGAGATTGGTGGAACATCTGGTTGTCAATGGACTACAGGACCCAAGGCAGCATGGTTTCACCAGGGAGGTCATGTCAGACCAACCTCATTGAATTTTTGACTGGGTGACTAGGAGGTGGATCAGGGAGGCAGTGGACATGGCCTATCTGGACTTCAGCAAGGCCTTTGACACTGTGCCACATAGAGACTATTACACAAACTGGGGAATATGGGTGTGGGCAGGAAGTAGTGTGGTGGGTAGGTAACTGGCTGGGTGGCAGGACCCAGAGATTCTGTGGTAAATGGCTGTCACTCCACAGAGGGAAGAGTGACCAGTGGGGTACCACAGGGATCAGTGCTGGGACCGGTCCTATTCAACATCTTCATCAGTGACATTGCACAGGATCTAGAAGGCGGAATTTCACTGTTCGCTGATGACACAAAGCTCTGTAACAGAGTAGACACACCGGAGGGTGTAGACAGAATGAGAAGGGACCTGCAGAAACTTGAAGGATGGTCAAGGGTTTGGCAGTTGAAATTCAATGCAAAGAAGTGCAAGATATGCATATAGCACAAAAACCCTGGCACAATATATCAGTTGGGGGTGAGGATATAGCATGCACCAAGCAGGAAAGGGATCTTGGGGTTGTCATCTCTGATGACCTCAAGGTAGGGAAACAGTGTGACAAGGCATCAGGTAAAGCAAATAGGATGCTGGGATGTATAGGCAGGGGCATCACCAGCAGGAAAAGGGAGGTCATAATTCCGCTATACAAGACACTAGTGAGGCCCCACCTGGAGTACAGTGTACAGTTCTGGAGACCATACTTACGTAAGGACATAGACAGGGTAAAGAAGGTTCAGAGGAGGGCAACAAAGATGGTGCATGGATTGCATCACAAGTCCTATGAAGACAGATTGAAGGAACTGAACATGTACTCCCTGAAGGAGAGGAGGGAGAGAGGGGATATGATAGAGACATACAAGTATCTTACAGGGAGAAACAGGGTGCAGGAAAACACTATTTTTAAGCAAAAGATGTTCCAGGACTAGAGGGCATGGGATGAAGTTGGAGGAGGGCGATTCAGAGGAAACATGAGAAAGAATTTCTTCACAGAACGGGTGGTGGACAAGTGGAACACCCTGCCAAAGGAAGTGGTGGGGGCTGAAACAATCACAGGATTTAAGAATGCATGCGATAGACATAAAGGAATTCTAGAGGTCAGGGGTAAGGGGAAACGGACTTTTAGGAAAACAAACTGAACTTACAAGCTCAAATGGGCAGACTGGGTGGGCCATAGGCCCTTATCTGCCGACACTGTCTATGTATCTATGTATCTATGTAGTTCTACTGACCTATCCTTGGGACTTCACTTTTCACAAAGTTTATTCTTTACTTACATATTATATACCCCTCCTGGTACCCCATCTGCCATTAGTTGGTGGTTCTCCAAGCCATAACTAACTAACTGGTACTTCCATACAGAGAACATGGTTTACATACAGTTGCAAGGTTCAATGGTGGACCTGCCCCTTTGTATTTGGATCCTCCTCTGTTATGGCTTGCCTTGTCTTCCTTTTATCATTTGACTCCCCTATTACTGCACCACTGTGTTTGTGTTTATATACTTATCCATGTACTTATATGTTTTTATGACGGATGTTACTCTAACCAGGTCCATCATGTAAAAGAGCTCTGCTCAATGATGTTCGCCTGGATAAATAAAGATTTTGATTGATTGACTGATTGATTGAAGAAAACTAAGAAAAATGAAATAATTATGGCACACCAAAGAGAAAATTATGAGCTTTATAGAGTGGAATACAGAAGGATGAGAGGAGATCGGGGGGGGGGGGTAGAACCTGTTTTCATGCAATTTGCCCTCATTGGTTAAAAATGAGAAAAAAATGCAACATGTTAACTATAACCTGTACTGTGGTTGAATATCATACTTCATAGGATCATTACAGGAATGCATGGGTCTAGAGCCAATGGCCTTTGGAACTCGACCAACCATCCTAAACTGTAAACTTGCTCTCCCCGTATATTTATCCAATGATGAGTTGAAAGCACCAAGTGAGTCACTTGACACAACCTTGTTTGGAAACCTATTCCATACATTAACCACCCTTTGATTTATCCAGTGGCCCCATATGTTGTTCTTATAGAATTCACCTTTTAATTAGTATTGATGGAATCTGTTACTTCTTGTAGCCTCATTAGCAGTGACTCCCAGGTCCCATTCCGTATATATGACAGGTAATGGTTCTCCACATAGGTAGTATGTCACACGTATGTTCTTTCTTCCCATGTACATAATGTTACACTTTTCAAGATTTGGGGATAATTTATTCTGTATGACCCATTCTCCAATTTTATTTATTTCAGCTTGGAAAAGATTGATTGATAGCCTGATTGTCATTAACTATAGAACTTACTTTGACATCATCCGCAAACTTGCAGATCCAACCATCGGATGACGTCTGAAGTGATGCAACAAAAAGACTGAATAATGTGGGGGCCAAGTGCAGACCCCTGCAGCACCCCACTCGTAATCTTGGTCCAAGGTGTATAATGACCCGCCACACACACTCTTTGCCTTCTCCCACCCAACCAAGAGTTTACCTATTTTACAATATTGGTTTCCTACTTGATATCCATTAACCTATCTACTAATTGTTTATGCTGCAGAGTGTCAAATGCATTGGAGAAATCAAAAATATAGGACATCTACGGGCAATCCTGCATCCAGTACTCTACTCACCGGATTGAAGAAGTGCAACAAATTCATCTGACAGGACTGACTAGTCCTGAATGCATGTTGGGTAACATCTACCAGTTCCATTTTGGATATATGCTCACAAATGAAGTTCTTTACTATACCCTCCATCACCATGCCTACCAGGGCGGTCAGACTAATCGGTCTAAAGTTACCACAGCCAATTCTTGACCTGTTTTTATGGATGAGTATTATAGTGGCTTCCTTCTAAGCTTCTATTACAGTACCCTCAGCAAGCGAACAGTTGAAGTTGTCCACCAATGGTCCTGCCAAGCCACTGGACAACTCTTTTAAAAGGGCAGGATGCATGTTGTCTGGTCCTGGTGATTTATGAGAATTCAGTTTTTGTAGCTGGGTTTTAACCTTGTGTTCTGTGATCACTTTATATGCTATCTCAGTAGCTGATCCATCCTATAGACCAGTTAAGCGTGCAGCTTTTGGCTGATAGATGCTGGCAAAAAAAGTATAAAAAACCTGTGGTCATTTCTTTTTCTTCCCTAATAACTTGATTGTCAGCCACAAGGGGTCCAATATAAGAGTGCCTTTCCCTGCATAGTTAATGTATCCAAAGAAGCCTTCTTACTGTACTTTAGAGTTTGTTGCCAGCCAGAGTTTATACTCCTTTTTGGACTTTTTAATCAAGTTCTTGCATAATTTACATTTCTCTTAGTGTAGTGCTAAATTAATTGATGAAAGATTATTCTTGTCTTTTTTTAAACACTTTTTTTGCGCTATCTTATCCATTTCTTAATGGTATTATTATACCATATAGGTATTTTGCCCTTTCCATTATACTTCATTCTTTCAGGGACATAGTTGTTAATACAATAATCCAATTTAGCAATTCATTTTTCCATTTTATTTCACGGTGTTGACCTTTAAACTCCTCTTTCCAGTTTCATCCCCTGATAATACTGTTTATTTTTACAAAATCTACCCTTGCATAACACTTAGTTCTTGTAACACCAGTCACTGGAATCCATTTTGTATCTGTTTGAAGCTGGAACATTTATTATAATCACTACTGCTCATTATAAGTCTTTTTCTTTTATCATAGAAGAGTTTATTGATTTTCCAAGTGCAAAATCTTTCCACAGAAAGAAGAACCATGTCACAACAGTTAAGACAGCAATACAGCATTACACCAGATACAGCAGAGTAGACAGACTATATGAGCAACATTGAGGATAACTCTAGGAATGTTTGTGAAATTAAACGAACAACATATCCAACACATAGTTAGGCATGCTTTACCCAGCATCAATTTATTGGATAATATTCCCAATTAGCTGCGGTGGAGGCTGAACTGGAGCAGAAGCATGTCATGGGGGGGGGGGTTACCCAGGGATATGGGGACTTACAAAGGGGGGGAGTAAAGATACGCATCCCATTTCTGAAAGTACTTAACCAGTTGCCCATGATGGGAATAGGATAACCTTTCTAAGATGGCCAGATTTGCCAAAGCGGCATGCCAGCTCTTGAGAGTCGGGGGTGATGGCTGACGCCAGTGCATAAGCAGCAGCTGTTTGGCTTCTAGGAGTGCTAGCATGACCCACTCTTTACTTGCCTTGGGTAGCATAGTTAGGGAAGAGAAGTCACCTAAGAGTAGCATGGGGTCTGATAGAGTAAGTGTCCTAGCACTTTGGCACAATCCGCCGCAATCGAGGCACAAACGGTGGAGAGGTGGGGGCATTGCCACAGCACATGCAAGATGTGCGCATGAGACTGCTGGCAGTGCCAACATTTGGAATGTGACAGTAGCCCTTTTGAATGAGGGACATCAGGAGTCATGTACCACCTAAGCAAAATTTTGGTTTGTATAAGTTGGCATTTGGCATCCCGATAGGTCATTCGGGCAGCTTTGAGACATCAGGACCAAGACTCGGGTGAATGGTAGTTTGGGTGTCCGCCATCCATTTGAGCTGGCAGGAATCTGTAGACTCTAGCTGAGAGGCTCACCAAGCCCTATAGAAATGGCCTGCTAGACCCCTGGCCGAAATCGATTAATGGAGGGAGGCCATCCAGTGCCACTTGATGTCTGATTTAAAGTGTGAGCTAAAGGCACGAACTGTGCTGTAGAGTTGGAGGTACCTCTGGAAGTCCCTGGTGGGGAGATCAAATTTAACTTGGAACTGCTCAAAGGACATTAGTTCAGAGGAGTCTGGTATACACAGGTCCTGTATATGGGTAATACCCTGTGCAGCCCACGTGGGTCAGAAGAGTGACTTCTTGTCAACAACTATTCATCAGTTATTCCAAAGAGGGGTGTAGCTCGATGGGGGAACCCATGTTGTCCGTTGAGTACCAGAAAGGGCCATGAGACAGCACCAAGTGTGTCTGGTTCTGCTCATAGTGGGGGTTATATCCAAGGATGGGGCACTTCCCACAGTCAGGAGAGTACTAAGTGGGTGACCGGCCATAAGACTGATTTCCAAATCAATGCAGGAAGGAGGGCAGCCACGAAGGGGTACAAACCATTTGGTGGCCTGAGCAGCCATGTATACCAAATGGTAACCTTGGAGCCAAGGAAGGCCAAAACCACCCCGAGTCCAATGGGCTGCAGTTTGTTGCGACTAAGTCGAGGCAACTTCCCCTCCCATAAAAGAAGAGAGATTAGCTTTTTGAGTGAGCGAAATACCTTTGGAGAGAGGCAGATAGGCAGGTGGCTAAGCAGGTAAGCAACTCTAGAGAGAAAAAGCATATTTACAGCTGCCACTTTACCTGGTAGGGAGAGGTTGAGTTTGCGCTAGCGGTCAACCTCTGCTGATAGGATGGCAACCAGTGGAGAGAAACTGGCAGATTCCAGGTCACCCCAGCGATAGGGGAGCATGACCCCTAAATAAGTGAACCCCTGTAGGGACAATGTCAGGTCGGTACCCTGCAGGCAGTCTTTGGTACAAAGGGAGTTAAGGGGGGCTAGGGTGGTTTCTTCTGGTTAGTCTGTAGCCCTGTAAGCCCAGTGAAGTCTTGCAGAATTGACAAGACTCCAGGTAGGGAGTCTTGCGGCTGAGACAAAGTAAGCAGCAGATAATCTGTGTATGGAGCCAGTAAGTAAGGGACCCCGGCAACCGAGATACCAGAGATATCTTTGGATGCAATAAGCCTCCTCCCCAATGGATCCAGTGCTACTAGAAATAACAGTGCAGAGAGGGATCATCCTTGGCGCGTTCTTCTATGTAGGGCAAAAGGCACGGAAATATTGATATTAGTTAATAACTTGGCCATAGGGGAACTATATAAGGTGGTGACCCATTGGCGGAAATGAGGACCAAACCAATATAGGTGAAGGACCTCGTGTAGGTAGTCCCACTCCATAGAATCAAACACCTTGGAAAAATCCACCGCAAGTGCCACCATGAGTCTTGGAGCGGTTAAGCAGAAGTTGTGTATTATCGACCCCGACTTCCCTCTTGTAAACCCAACCTGTGTTGGGTGGATAATGGACGGAAGAATCTCCATCATCCTGGTAGCTTGATTTTTGCCACGATCTTTGTGTCAAGAGAGAGGAGGGAAATGGGATGATAGCGCAGTCCAGCGGATCGTTCGATTTTTAAGGGAGGAGGGTTATTAGGGCTTCCCTCATGGTGGGAGGAAGAAGGCTGGCATCATGAGCCTCCTGGAGTGCACGAAGAAGGGAGGTTAGAGATCTCTTGGCCCACAGTTTGGTAAAGCTCAACAGTCATTCTGTCAGGGCCGGGGGCCTTGCCTTTAGCCATCTGAGAGAGAGCCAGGCACAACTCAGCAGCTGTGAGGGACCTATCCAGAGAGTCCGCCTGCATTGGTGTAACGCTAGGCATCGGGACAGAGCGACAAAGGCAGCTTAACTCCTGGGAGCATTGAGAGGGGTCTGCGGCGGTACGGGATTGGTAAAGTGCTTGATAAAAATACTGCATAGTGTCATTAATCCGTTGTGGATTGTAGGGCGTGTATTCAAGAGGATGCCTATTGCTTCCTCAATTGGAAGGTGAGGAGTCTGCCCCCTTTCTCCCCTCCCTCTCAAAAGGAGTGTTTGGAATGCAGTAACAACCACTCGGCCTTTCATTGTAGGATAGAGTTAATCTGGTACTTAATTCCTGTTATGTCCCTAATCAAGGATTGGTCCTGTGCAGGGGCTGTGGATGCCTTAAAGCAAGATTCAAGCACAGAGAGCTCAGACTGCAGAAGTGCGATAGTCGAGTGCCGCGCCTTATTTTTGGCCGTCGTGTAGGAAATAATGCAACCCCTAAGGACCACTTTATAAGCTTCCCACACCACGCCTGTTGAAACCTTGCCTGGGAGGTTAAGCAGGAAACAGTCTTTGGCTGCATGAGTCACCATCTTGTGGAATTAGGAGTCTCATAGCAGAAGTGGGTTGCACCTCTATCTGGTACTGGAGGTACACTGGGCCATGGGGGGGGCGTACACGTGCAACTTATGGGGGCATGATCCGAGATCAGAATGCTACCTATCCTCATGCCTGACACACCCACGGCTGAAACTGTGTTAGCTAGCCAGAAGTCAATACGACTATGGGTAGCATGCGGTGCCGAGGAAAACATGTAGTCACGTCCCGTGGGGTGATCTCGCCTCCAGACATCGACCAGACCCCATTCGGCCATCACTTCATGCAGAGCCACTCAGGATTTAGGGTGGGCCTGATGGGTGGGTATCCAAGGAGGACCAGGACATGTGGGTAATCGGCAGATAAGGAGGAGACAGCTTGGCTAACACTTGGGAAGAACTCAGCGCAGTCCACGTTGGGGGCATATACATTAGCTAAAATCAATTTACCCCCTGAAAAGGTGAGTCTGGTGACCACCCAGCGGCCTTGGGAGTCAGTGCATACCTCCTCCTCCTCCTCACCCAGGGATAGGAGTGACGGATTAGGATTGCAACCCCCCGGGATTTAGTGGACGCGGACCTCGCTAAAACTCGACCCACCTAGGATTCCCAAAGCCATTGCGCGGTCTTAGCAGTGAGGTGCGTCTCTTGAAGAAGCACCACATCAGCATGCAGGGAGTGCAAATATTGTAGAACCTTAGTTCGCTTAACGGGGTGGTTAAGCCCCTTAACATTCCATGAAATTAGATGTATGCCAGTGGAAGGAGCAGAGGACATGATTCTGGGATGAGAGGGGGAAGTTGAAAAGGTACTCACCCAACGGCTTTGCTACTGAGATGATTGGGAGGGTGTACCTGTGTTGGCAGGAGAGGCTATGCAAGGGTGGTGGTTAATTCCACGTCTGCCAATGGGAAGTGTGAGCGCTGCATATAACAGGAAACAGCAGAGTAAATGTAACTCTTGAGAGTACAGTCGAGAATCTGTGGAGAAGAAAAAAAAAACCAAGAAAATATTTAATAAAAATCCCAACAGTGAACTAACAGCAGCGCCTCACCGTCTCCTGAATGGTCGGGAAACAAACTGCTAAAGTGAGGCAATAAAAGATAAACACTATAATCAGTAAACACACTAAGGGTGAGGAGCTCAATGCATAAGAAGGTTCCTGACAAGCAGGGACCCTCAGCTCTGCTAACTTGATCACTCGTACGGGGATGGTTTGGTAAAGGACCAGGGAGATAACTCATCCCTGACTAGTAGTATTCCCCGATACTGAGTTCCATGAGTCAGGAGGGAGGGGAAGGGGGGCATGGGAAATGGGGGCGGGGAAGAAAAAAGGAGGAGGAGGGAGGATAAGGAAGAGAAGGGAGGTGGGGGGAGGGAATCCCCAACTGAATTACATATGAACTTGTTGCAGGCACAAGATGTATAAGAGTCTCCATGAGTGTAAGAATGGGTGCCTGTAGTGGCACAGGAGCAAGGCAGAAAGGAGAAGGACAACCTGGCCAGCAGCTGGCCAGGGCAGTCCCTGTTCTGAGAGGGCCAGGGGCTATCTGGAAGAAATGGGGGGGCTGAGCTGCCTCGGTGTCCAAGCTTGGCTCCATAGGGTGGGGATAGTTATTAACGGGTAGCGTGTTGCCCAACAGACAGCCCACAGGACTATAACCCTGTAAAATCTACAAGAGGGTCATGAAATAGTAGGGCGGAGGGGACAGACACCCTCACAAGTTATTAGACTTAGACAGACCCCATTCCCACATAAACAGAAGTAAAGAGACAACATTTAAAAACCAGTCCAGAGTCAGCCCGTAGGTCCCAAAGATGGAGTTGTCGCCAACGCAGCAGCATAGGATTTCAGTCTGGGCTTAGTTAGCAGAGTGGCTGCTGTGTTAGCATCATCCATTCCACGAGTGCTTTCAGACCAGTCCATGAAGCTACCAGCTTCCATATTGTCATGTTCTTGCAGAGGGGGTTGAGGTATCTCATTGTCCGATGGAACATCATCCCAGGGGAGCTTGGCTGGAGGTGCAGACAGTCGCTAGTCTGGAGAGAGATGGTGTCCACTTCTGGAGCGCTGCCTGTGGCGCGGTGGTGCTCCAGATCCATGAGAAGGCAGGAAGGAATTATCGATTGCAGCAGGAGAGACGAGTAAAGAGGGAATAGGCGGCGAGGAAGAAAGAATTCTTGTTGCCAGATCTGGGGGAACCATTAGTCACTGGTGCAGTCCGGTCTGAAATTCGGTCCCCTGGAAAAGGCTTCCCTGTAGATAAGTTCCTCTGGGACTGTGGTGGCTGACCAGGCTCCCAAAGGCGTTTGGGGGATGTAGTCAGTGTTGGTATATTAGGCCAGAATTTGAACAGCCACCTCTCGACTTCATCTGGATATGCTGCTGTCAGCTCTCTCCTGTCACTGGAGACCTGCAGGGAGGTAAGGTTTCTAAATCTGCATTTAAAGCCATGCGTTTGCAGGAAAGCCTTTCTGTGGGCAGCTGCCTCCTGTGAAAAGTCTTGATAAAAGGAGATTCTGTTTCCATGACAGGTAATCTCCCAAATGTCCCTGGCAGCCCGTAGCACCCTTTCCTTGGTGGAATAACACAGAATGTACTTGATGATTGGTCTGGGCACTTGTCCCAGGCGATCTCGTCAAGCAGGCAGCCTATGGGCCCTTTCAGCTTCCACAGGACCACACTATCTGTCTCCAAGCATGAGAGGAATATTTTCATTTAAGAACCTCTCCATGTTTTGCCCCTCGGAGCCTTCAGGGACACCTGTGATGCGGATGTTATTGCAGCACCCCTGATTCTCCTGGTCTTCGTCCCTCTCCCATAAGGTGGCCAGTTTAGCCTCATGGGTTTGCAAGCTCTGCCATATTTTGCTTTGTTGGGTTTCTAGGTCCTCCGTTTTCTGCTCCACTACATTCATCTTGTCCTCTAACTGCCTCACATTGGCCACAGTCCCCGTAAGGGCTGCATTGATGTCATCCACATGAGAGAGTAAGGCCTCTAACGTCCATGTTATGTACTGCAGGGAGTCCCCTACAGTAACAGGCTGAGACAGGGGGCTACCCTTAGGCAGCAGGGTGGTAGGATTTTACGGGGTAGACGAGGCCATCCCAAATTGCAGGTGCCATTGTTGGGGCAGTGGGGACCAGTGGGGCAGTAGTAGGAGAGAGTGCACCCCATCAATAACCTCTACTGTGGAATGTGTGGCAGGAGATACAATCAGGGCCTACATGGCCTACCGTCAGGAACAACTCCAGAGCACACCACCGCTAAACTGCAATAGCCGAAGCAGTGAAAGCAGGAAATTATTGCACTGGACAGTTGGCGGGGTAAGAAATGTGAGAGAAACTTTGCAATTGATTTTGCCCCAGAATAAGGAAAGAAGCCAGCTGTCGATACCGTTTAGTCAGGGAGAGAGTAAAAGATTCAGACTGCCATCTCTTTGGCAGCTAAGCCACGCCCTCCGCTCATTATAACTCAAATTAATTATTAATGAGCTGAACTAGCTCAATGATTGGCTGCTGTGCCAGTCTGAAATCTCTTAGAAATGACCGCTACGGCAGCAGCACTCGGCACATGCCCTGTACACTGACAGCAGTGGTGCGTAAAGAAAACCGTTTTCGGCACCCAAAACCCAAAAGGAAAAAAAAAAGCATTATTATGATTAGACTTATAATCACAATAATGAGCTCAGAGATGGTCATTTCCTTTCAATTAATGACTGGCTGGGTGGGGGTGGCCCTTCCCCAGCCCGTCATTAATCTCTAGGAAATGACCGGCTCTTTGATCATCATTGCTTAAATGGTTCCCTGACTATGCAGTCTATAACATCAGTTTCTAAATTACTTAGAACTATATCTACAATAGGATATTATGACCCCTTGTGTTGGCCTTAAGCAATTGTGGCATAGTATTTAGTTGCTTAAAGTCCCAACAGACTTCAGACAGTGTTCCTGCATACGGGAGAACTGATTTTGATAGCGATAGAAACCGGACTAATTTCAGCACTTCCATAGATGGGCATGTACTGATCGATCAGTTTATTTGAATTACGCATTTTGCTGCACTTTTCTTTAACATAGTTTACTGAATAATCCAACACACCAAGCATGGTACAAGTCACATAACAGAGTAAAGTATATAGTTTGCTGAACTACAGTATGAAGGTTATGAGGAACAATAACACCGTTGTACCTGTAAGAGCAATGTTTAGCAAATCAGACTGTGACTGAATTTTACCACTGTGCACATGCATGTAATAATGGTTGACCTCATTGTGCAAGCAGTATAGTAGAGGAAGGATTCAGGAGTACCTAAAACTGCTCTGTGGTTTGTATTACCTATGTTGAACACAATGGTACCATCAATAACACATAGAATAATACATGGATGGGTGGGTGTAACCAGAATTTTACACACACCTGAGGTGTGGGATGATACATAAATGGTTTATAAAAGCATCCCACACCAAGGGTGTGTATAAAATTCTGGTTTTACACACACACACACACACCCATGTACTATTTTATTTAATTACTGGTCCTCATTTTTATGTTGATTGTGTGCGTGCGCAAGAAACATGTTGCGTCTGCTTTCTCCACAAGCAGGCTGTGGAGGCATGGCACTGTTGTGCCCAATGCCCACAGCCTGCAAAGGCTTGTCCCCCATCCCCCAATGCTGTGACATGCTGCTGCTGACACTAGCTCAGCCAGCATGCCACAACCTTCTAAAAAAGTAGCCGCTGCAATCAGGGGACGCCTTGTCATTGCAACGTCAGCCATCCACTGCAATGAGTTGAGCAACCCGTCATTGCAGGGTGGGATGTGAAACCCCTGATATTGTTTGTGAACAACAATATAACCCCACTCACCACTGTGTTTACTTACGATGGGGGCCTAATTCATGTCGACTTCCTTGCCCCTGTGTGTTTCTGTTGTTGGGCGACAAGGAGCCCACTCACCGGCCGACATTCTGTAACCCCTCGCCTAGTTTATTCCTGCCGGTGGGTGCTCAGTCCCCATCGGCATAATGATAGCCCCCCCCGGATTTTGTTCCCTGCTGATGGGATGCTCCAATCCCTCGTCGGCATAATGATACCCTCCCGGTTTTGTTCCTGCCGACGGGGTGCCCAACTTCATCGCCAGCTGGCCCCCCAAACGAAAGCCTCTGCTGGCACGCTGGGAGCCCACCCCCAGCATGCCAGATGCCCCTGCAAAGGGAAACACGGTCCCACAACGTCTTTTGTTGTTTTTCTCCTAAAAAAGAAACTGTCCCTTGTCCCTCACCCTGCCCCCAACCCGCAACCCGCACCCACCCATTGTGCACCCGGCCTCCCCACACATCCCCCTCACCCCATGTTTGCCTCTGGAGCTCGGCACGACAATTTTCTGTGGACCGGGAACACGTCTGCACTCTTCAAAGCCGACCGCGAACTGAGGAAATGCCGGTAAGCTGTATAATGTAATAAATAGGGTTTTTTCAACTTTAGTGCATATCTTGGGCATTTTGGGGAATTTTTTCACCAAATTTTCAACATGGGGTTTTTGGGACCCTTCCTCATGAATTCTTGAACTGTCATGGCGTTAATCAGCCCCGAAAGGTGGTTTCATGGTCACTGCGCGGAATCACCCGTTGGGGCTGATTAACGAAATGACAGTGCCAGTGTTCATGAGGTGGGCTCTCAAAAAGCCTATATTGCACATTTAGTGGAAAACATCCAAAAAATGACTGTTTTACTTAGAGTGGCTAAGAAGTTGTTACGTGACGCACCAGAATTTCAAATTTACAATATTTTCATGCCAGATTTTCAACATTGGCATTTTGTCACACCTCCATGTGAGCAGTACAGCTGTCATTGTTCACATCATGGCCAAAGTAATGTTTTCCACAGTTCTGAAGCATGAAAAAACCGCGATGGCTGTAGGAAATCAGTGTTCAGGACAGATTAAGAAAATGACAGTGACACTGTTCATGAGTAGAGGTCCTAAAATGCCTATGTTGAAAATTTGGTAACGATACTCCATAAAATGACTGCGTTACGAGCGTGCGTTGCGCTGTTGGCATGCACACTCGTAACTTCATGAATTTATAATATTTTCACTCCAGATTTTCAACATTGCCATTTTCCCAGACCTACTTATGAACAGTGCAGCTGTCATTTTTCCCATCCTGGCCAAAATGTCTTTTCACACTAACGGCACAGAATCAGAATAGAGTGGTCGCTGTGGGAAATCACTGTTCAGGACAGATTAAGAAAATGACAATGATACTGTTCATGAGCAAATGTCCTAAAATGGCTATGTTGAAAATTTGGTGATGATAGCCCATCAACTGACTGTGTTACAAGTGTGCGTTGCGCACTTTCTACGCACCCTTGTAACTTCGAAGATTTGTAATATTGTCACACCAGATTTTCAACAGTTCCATTTTTTTACACCTCCTTATAAGCAGTACAGCTGTCATTTTTCACATCCTGACCAAAATGTATTTTCACAGTTCCAGCGCAGAATAACGTGGTCACTGTGGGAAGTCAGTGTTTGGGACAGATTAAGAAAATGACAGTGGCTCTGTTCATGAGCAAAAGTCCTAAAATCCCTATGTTGAAAATTTGGTGACGAAACTTCATAACATGACTGTGTTACAAGCGTGCGTTGAACTGTTTCCACGCACCCCTGTAACTTCGCAAATTTGTAATACTGTCACGCCACATTTTCAACAGTGGCATTTTTTTCACAACTCCTTATGAACAGTACAGCTGTCATTTTTCGCATCCTGGCTAAAATATGTTTTTGCACTCTTGCCGGACAATAGCACGGTCACTCTGGGAAATCAGTGTTTGGGACAGATTAAGATCGAGTGAGTGAGAGGGGGAGTGATCGAGCTCAACTGTGCTCTGTCGGGACTGCTGCGGATTTGTTTGTGGGCAGATAAAGGCCCCAACACAAGAGCCCAGTACAAAAGGGCAGCCTGCAGCACTGGGAGAAACAAAATGAGAGAGTGAGTGAGGGAGGGGGAGTGAGCGAACTCACTGAATCACTGTCAGGACTGCTGCGGAGTTCTTTGTGGGCAGAAAAACGTGTCAATGCAGGCAGAGGCCCAGTACAAAAGGCCAGCCTGCAGTGGTGGGAGAAACAGTACGAGCGAGTGAGACAGAGGGACTGAGTGAGCTCAACAGAGCTCTGTCAGGACTGCTGCAGATTTCTTTGTGGGCAGAAAAAGGCCCCAATGCAGACAGGAGTCCCATAGAAAAGGGCAGCTTGCAGTGCCAGGACAAACAGAATGAGCGCTTGACAGAGGGAGACTGAGCGACCTCAACAGAGCTCTGTCGGGACCGCTGCAGATTTCTTTGTGGACAGACAAAGGTGCAAATGCAGCCAGGAGCCCCTTACAAAAGCGCAGCCTGCAGCGCCAAGAGAAACAGAATGAGCGAGTGACAGAGGGGTAGTGAGTGAGCTCAATGGAGCTCTATTGTGACTGCTGTGGATTTCTTTGTGGGCAGAAAAAGGCGGCAATGCAGGCAGGAGCCAAGTACAAAAGGCCAGCTTGCAGCGCTGGCAGAAATGGAATGAGTGAGTGAGAGTGGGGGAGTGAGCGAGCTCAACGGAGCTGTGTTGGGACTGCTTCAGATTTCTTTGTGGCCAGAAAAAGCCGCCAACACAGGCAGGAGCCCAGTACAAAAGGGCAGCCTGCAGCAGCGGGAGAACAAAGCAACGAGCGAGTGAGGGAGGGGGAGTGACTGAGCTCAACAGAGCTCTGTTGGGACTACTGCAGATTTGTTTGTGAGCAGAAAAGGGCAGCAATGCACACAGGGGCCCAGTACAAAAGGGCAGCCTGCAGTGGTGGGAAAACCAAAATGAGTGAATGAGAGAGGGGGAGTGAGCGAGCTTGATGGAGCTCTATTGTAACTGCTGCAAATTTCTTTGTGGGCAGAAGAAATCGGCAATGCAGGCAGCAGCCCAGTACAAAAGGACAGCCTGCAGCGCTGGCAGAAATGGAATGAGCGAGTGAGAGGAGGGGAGTGACCGAGCTCAACGGAACTTTGTCAGGACTGCTGCAGATTTCTTTTTGGGCAGAAAAAGGCGCCAACAGAGGCAGGAGCCCAGTGCAAAAGGACAGCCTGCAGCGCCAGAAGAAACAGAGTGAGTGAGACAGGGGGAGTGAGCAACCTCAATGGAGCTCTGTCGGGACAGCTGCGGAATTCTTTGTGGGCAGGAAAAGGTGCCAACGCAGGTAGGAGCCTAGTACAAAGGCAGCCTGCAGCACCGGAGAAACACAATGGCAGTGAGACAGGGGTGAGCGAGCTCAACGGAGCTCTCATCGTGACTGCTGCGGTTTCATTGTTGGGCAGTAGAGGGCAGCAATGTGCAGGAGCCCAGTACAAAAGGCCAGCCTGCAGCATTGGTAGAAACGGAATGAATGAGTGAAAGAGGGGGAGTGAGCAGGCTCAACAGACCTGTGTCAGGACTGCTGCAGATTTCTTTGTGGGCAGAAAAAAACACCAACAGAGGCAGAAGCCCAGTACAAAAGGGCAACCTGCAGCACCAGGAGAAACAGAATGAGCGAGTGATAGAGGGAGAGTGAGCCACCTCAATGGAGCTCTGTCGGGACAGCTGCGGATTTCTTAGTGGGCAGAAAAAGCTACCAACGCAGGCAGGAGCCCAGTACAAAAGAGCAGCCTGCAGCACCGGGAGAAACAGACTGAGTGAGTGACAGAGGGGTAGTGAGTGAGCTCAACAGACAAATGCAATCAACATTCGGCATTGACAAATGCTTGTTATATATTGGAACAATATGAGCTGACCGCCAATCCTCGGGTACCACTCCCTAGTGTAGAGACTTTTCAAATATGGCATGAATGGGGCCACTTAACTCTGTTCCTAACTTTTAATACCCTCAGATACAACCCATCTGGTTCTTCTGATCTATTTGGATCAACTTTTAATCATTTTTCCTTAACCATTGCTCGTTGTGATATTGATTGTATCTGAATAGGTCCCTTGATGGTAAGTGATATTGTCATCATTGTTTTGATATATTCTGACAAAATACTTACTAAATTCCTCAGCCATCTCTTTACATTCACTTATCACCTTATCTTCCTGTTTTAGTGGTTATACACAATTGTTTTCCTTTTTAATACCCCCAATGTCATTGTAAAAGGCCTTTTTATTATCACCCACATTCTTAGCTAATTTAAGTTCTAAGTTTTTTTTTTAGCTTCTTTAATTGCCATTTTAAGTTTTATTAGTTTATTTATTTTATTTTATTCTTTGTTAACCGGGTAAGGCCTGTCACAAACATACTCTGGGGGTCAGGCCCTCTGCTCCTACAGTGCCAAACCTCAACGTGCAATATGTGAACAGAAGACAAACAGGGTAACTCTCCTGTCTGTTTTGGGTCCGAACAACTACCAGACTCGAGTCCTGGACTCAAATATGAACCCTTTTCCGTTCGCATACCCAGTTAACAGGTTCAAATATCACACCCTCTTTGGGGAAATGCAATGCAATACTTAAGCCAGCAGGCACACAACCTGGTTCACAATCCCCCTTTTGACTCAGTTGAGACCTTGGTGCTTTACTCACCTTGGTTCATATGGTAACACGCTATAAGCGCTTAACAGTTCTATCAGAATTATCAACACTGACCCAGCATTCACATTCAAAATGAGGAAAAGGCTCAGGCAGAATTTCAAGGAAAACAAAGCTTATTAAAATTAAAAATAGTAACTGAAATACAAAACACAGAACATATAACATTTAGGGTACAATCATAAAAAGAAAAGGACAATTTAAACACAACCACCTTGTTATTGAGTATCTAATCTTACCCTAGTTTCAATTGATAAATAGAAGTGGTTGAATTACTTAATGTGGGTAGAAGTGCTCTTGAGAATGTGTTCTTTCAAGAGTCCAGAAATAAAAAGCACTATGTCCCCTTAGCCTTGGCAATATCTGAGGGGAACAAGGGTCCCACCCAGCTTGTGAGGTGACAGCTCAGTGGTGATGCTGGCTGTGAGGTCATTCACATTTCCTGTATACCAAATGGTCTCAGGCATCTGCATGTTGCTCAGCATCCCACAAAAAAAATATATATACATATATACTTTAAAAAAAAAAATTGTGAGCCCGCTTTATGGCAGATCAGATGATCTTCAGAGGAAATTCCTGAGCTATTTCTCTTAGTGGTGAGAAATCTAACGGGTATCTGTCAGAAGTTGCTTTCCACCTAATAGGTCATAAAATGCAATACTTTATACAAGTGGCTGGTTTACAACCTATGCAAACTGGTTTCTAAAGGAAGCTGTTAATTAGATTTTCCACCCAGAGAGAACAGTATTTAAAAAAAAAAAAATAAAATGTCCTATGGTGCCTTGTGCTGACTGACATACTTTCCAAGAAGAAATTCAAAGAAACATATATATTTATCACAAATATTTATTTATTAAATTTTGGTGACCGGGTAAGCCCACTGGGCCCCAGAGGTCCCTTTTTCAGGGGCAACCCGGGATTACATGGTAAAGGTAAATAACACAGTAACAATGACAATAATCAGAATAGATGCAGGTTATACAGTGATGGACAGACAACTGGTTACATATGCAGAGAAAGGCCTGGTAGCTCAGTAGAGAATTATACAGTGTGATACAGACTATTCGGTGATATGCAGACAGCTGGATTAAATATACTGAGATCAGCCTGCATTTATGTTGGGTATAGGGGTTGGGATGGTGGGTATGTAGAAGCAGGATGCTGGATATGGGTGAGCATCTACTTTTTTAGTGCAGTGTTGTAAGAGTAGTGCGGTTTACACAAAGTGGTAAGTGTTGGGCAGTGGCCCTCGGATGGCTGTAAGGAGGACCCTGAAGCCTAGCAGCAGCAGACGGAGGTTGTTATAATATCAATAATAACAAGCAGATTGGCCAAGTGTCACAAGGCCCACTAGACACAGGTGCCTGTTTTCAGGGACGACCCGGGAAGTTAAGTGACTGCAGTGACTGAATTAAGTGAAGTTATGCAACTGGAGGTTGTGGGAATCAAACCGAGGTCTGTCTGCTGGATGTACCCAGCTCATTCACAGCTCGTTACCCTAACCTCTAGGCTATACTGCCAGATCCAGCCTTGTACAGATCAGGACCTTGTTATTTAAGTGGTGGCCATGATTAATTCCGACTGGCCATCTAAACTGCTAAAATTTTGCTTTCAAAAACAGCCCCATTCACATCAATGGATGCTCACCCCAGATCAGGGGTGGATCACAGTTAGGAAAGGTACAAGAAAGAGGAAGGGATCGGTGCAGCAGGGCTCCACGGAGCAAAAATACAATCCCATCCCTTCCTAAATTGGGGCACTCAGTAAAGAAACCATTAGAGGAATTTGATGTGGGGGCAGGTGAGGGGTTCATTGTGCTTCTTCAGGTGAAATTTGATAAAGAGCATGATAGTTGTTCTTTAAGTAGTAATAAGGCCGTGATGGTTTCTATCTCCCTAATCTGGTTTCGTACAGCTATCCAGTGTGGGGTCTCAGGAGAATGATTCAAGAGCCATCTCTTGGTAAGGACCTTTATCGGTGCAGTGGTCAGGATTAGGAAGAAATGTTTTTTGTTACTTTTGTTCGCCCCTTTTGGGGAGAGGCCCAGAATCAGGTTTTTGAAAGTGGGAGGGGAAGGGAGCTTCAGCATGTCCTGGATTGCCTCAGGCACTGCAAACCAGTACACAGCTATCACTGGGCACTTCCAAATGTGGTATGGACAGCTTCTTTCTCTGCACTGTCACCAGCAAACATCTGATTGGGAATTGGAGAAGTTCTTGGATTTTGTTGGAGTGAAAAAAAAAAACAGCTTACAGCTTTCCATTTAGACTCCCTCCAGGAAACTGCAGCCATAGTTCTGTGCATCCCTGACCGAATAAGGCCCCATTATTTAAGTGCAATGGTGAAATTCCCATTCATTTCCCATCTGTTATGCTATGCATAGTGTGGACAGTTTAGGTAAACCGGAAATTTGGTAGGATTTAACTCCGTGCTGTCCTGCCGCCCACACATTATACATGACCTGATGGATCAGCGTGTTGATTGCATTATGAATCTTTTCTCTGTTTAAAAAAAAAAGTGTAGTTGTAGGTACCTGAATTAGTTTAGGTTAGTCAAGTAGAGTTCCCCTTGCACAAAGTGAAAACCTTTGAAGATGGTTCCATGCCACAGTTGGGAATCGGGATATAATGGTCAGGCCATTCCATACTCATTGCCTATAAGAGGCATCTAAGGTCACTGGGGAGAAATTTGGAATACGACTAATCAGAACAGATGCCCATAGCAGAGCCAGGACTGCCAGTTTTATGTTTCATTTGGGTCCATACCTTCAGTGTTGTTTTGGATGAGGGGTTGTTAGTGTGCTTCAGATGGGCAGGAGTAGTCACCCATGGTAAATAAGGGCTCAGAACTGTGCTGAGTGTGCGCCATTCCATTGGCACCCAGCCATTCTCTCCTTTGTCTTCTAAAATATCTGTTGTTGTAGATGCCTGGGCAGCATACGAACATATGAAGAAGCCAGCAGAAGAAAACCATTTGGTCTATCAAATCTGTTCGTATTGCAGGGTCCACAGCTTGAGCTAATGCCCCTGCCCTCCCTCCCCACTCCTCCCATTCTCCTTACACATGATCCTTACTTCCCCCCATGCCTATACCAGCTTTTCTTAAATCTACCCACTGTCTTCAATGAAATTACCTCTTCTGGCAGCGCATTACAATTGTCCACCACCCTCTCTGTGAAAAAGTGCTTCCCAACCTCCCTCCTATACCTCCCACCCTCCAGCTTAAAACTGTGACCCCTCATGTAATGGTTGCCACTCAGCTTAAAGAGACTCTCCTTATCAACCTTATTTATCCACTTCGAGTACTTAAAGGTCCCAATCATGTCCCTTCTCTCTCTCTCTTCTGTCTTCCAGGGAGTACATGTTCAGTGCCCTCAACCTCTCCGCATACGCCTTACCCTGCTGATACTAATACTAATATTTCAGATCTTGCAAACCAATCCTGCATCCCTCATTTTTTCTCATAAAAACGTCCCCTTTAATTCTGGGGTTTTGCTGGTCTAAATAGATCTGCTAGGGACATTATGGAGATCTTTCCAATCTTTGTTCATTACCCAGGTGGGTAAGGTTGAGAACAGAAACAGAAATCTTGGTAGAATATTCATTTTAACTGCATTTCCTTGATTAGTAAAGGACAGCGGTATGTTAGACAAATGGTTCATATATGCAGAGGCATCCTGGGTCAACTGTGAATAACTCACATGAAGGAGTGTAGATAGGTTTACTGGAATCTGCACTCCTAGGTACCAAACTTTGGACGTGACTCATTTATATGAAATGATGGCTTTCATTTGAGTGGTAATCCGGCAACTAATAGGTAATGTTTCTGTTTTTGAATCATCCTTGAATCCTGAGATGGTCCCATAGTGCCTCAGGAAACATAGAAACATAGAATTTGATGGCAGATAAGGACTGCTTGGCCCACCTAGTCTGCCCATTTCCCTACCCAATGGATAAACTGAAGATCCTAGTTAACCAACAGCCTACTTCCTCCTACCCCCCACTAGAATTGCCTTATGTCTGTCCCATGCATTCTTGAATTCCTCCACTGTTTTTGACTCTATGAATTCCTTAGGAAGGCCGTTCCATGCATCTACAACCCTCTCTGTGAAGAAATACTTCCTCATATTAGCTCTCAGTCGTTCCCCCTTCTATCTTCAAATTGTGTTCAAGAAAGGGGACATTGAGGTTTAAGGGTCTCTCGCATACACTAAGGTATCTGCATATAGTTATATGTGATGTTCCTGGCACACCGCCATGTCTCTGGCTTTCATTGCTTGGACCAACAGCTGTCACCAGCTGTTCGATGCTGAGGGCAAACAGCAGGGGGCATTAAGGGGCACTCCTGTCTTGTCCCTCTATAGATAGGAAAGGGGTCTGAGGGAGTCTCATTAACCCTGATTTTAGCTGTGGGGTTGTCATAAAGCAGGCTCAGCCACTGGAAGGTTTCTCCAAAGCCTATGGAGCATCGGGCATCTTGTAGGAAAGGAGTGTTAAGGCGATTGAAGGTCTTTTCTGCATCAATTAGGAATGCCATATGTGTATCCTGATAGCTTTTGGCCCCTTTTATTGTGTGTGATTTTCAAAGCCTGGCATAGGGCTTGTGTCCAGCCCTGCGCCATGGCACTTAGGGTCTGGTGGTGTGCCAAACCCTTCACCGCAACTGCCCCAATTTTACAATCTCATGCGCAGCTGCAACAGGTTCTACTGCTTATAGCAGCTTGTGCCAAATATCTGGCACAAGTTCTGTAAAAATGTGCCCCCCCCAGACTGCTGCAAGTTAGATCAGAAAAAATCTGGTCTAACATGCGGCGATTGCAACACAGGATAGAAAATCCCATTAGATCGCCATATCTTCCATGCACCATATTGTCAGTGCACTGGGGTCTGTGGCAATTTAGGGCTTTTGAAAACCTGGCCCAATGGTTTAGGAGTTTCATTACATTGTTACTGAGAGAATGCTAATGTATAAAACTTGTTCGATCAGGGTGGATGAGCTTTGAGATGCTGCTTGGATGAGCTTTGAGATGCTACTGCAATTGTTTAATGAGAGTTCCATGTGATAACAGCGATCACAGAATAGCGATCACCATTAGGGAGAGTGTACATCGCTGAAAATAAATTTGGTGATGCACACTTGTGGCAAATGGGAAGAGGGCGCCAAGATCCACAGTATTTTCTTTAATACAGGGGGATGCAGCGCCCCCTACTAAAAGATTTTCAACTTCAGGAAGGTGGCATGTCGGGGGGGGGGGCAAAATTAAAAAATACAAAGCCGCCTGCCAGCAAAAAAGTGCCACGCCACATCAGACCTGAACCCTGTATCCTGCACCTCCCAACCGACCACCCACCCCACCACGCTAACGGACCAGCTCAGCAGCTGCCCACCACACACCCTCCCACATACCTCAACCCCCTTCCTCTCGCCCCCCTCCCAGGTAGCCCTGAACTTAGGCACCGTAATTGAGTAGCCATTTCTGTAAGCGCTCAATTATGGTTGCCCTGTTCACTGGATACCTTTAATTAGTGACAACTCAGAATCAAGCACTACTCACCACCACACAAGGCCAAGACAGAGAATAAATGTCCAAGAAAAAATGCAGTTTAATGATACAGCAGTAAACAAATGGTGCAAACTTCATAAATGCTGATAGCAAAGGCCGGAGAGCAAGGCTGGGCCCCACTGACATCTACCGGTTTTGCAGTAGCTGCTTCAGGAAGTGTCCCACCGGTGTAATGATAATCAATTTAAAGTGCAATCTGTACCATTTGTTTACTGCTGTATCATTAAACTGCATTTTTTCTTGGACAGTTATTCTGTGTCTTGGCCTTGTGTGGTGGTGGTGGGTAATGCTTGATTCTGAATTGTCAATTTTGAACTTTTCTGGGAGCACACCCTGCTGTGGGGCGGCTGTCTGTAGAGAGTTGGATTTACCTTTAATGAGTACCAGTATCAGACGGCTAATTATAACAGCAAAGGATGTTTCACAGACGTATTTCCAGCACATTTTCCTTACCTAAAATAGCAGCAATATGAATCCAGATTGAGGACTCTTATTATAAGTTGGTTGTACCCATATATGGAACTAAAGGGATATGGTACAGTAATTATTACATATAACTAGGACTAGTATTAGAAAAATAAGAATGCAGGGGAATTTCCCTTGGCTAATTTGATATTATATTGCATTTTTGTTGCTTACAGTGTAAATGTAACCACCATATTCCTGACGAAGTGGCAGAGCCATGAAATGTTGAATTCATGTGAGGTGGAAGAATAAATTCTACACACCATATATACTGCATATTTGGAATAACATATGGGGTGTTGTACATCATGAGTTTTTTTACACACCCGAGGTATGCATTGCTACATAAACCATGAGTGTGAAGCTCGAGTGATTTGTGATGGTATCACACACCCATGGTGTGTTAAAAAAGTAATGGCAATGCCCCCTGGTTTATTTTATATAAATGCTGGTCCACAAATCAAAGACCATGGATGTCACTTTTGCCTCTTTTATGTCCTGTCAATCCCCTTTAAACTAGTGTACATGTATCTGGAAAAGTCACCAGTTTGAAAGATGCACATAAGAAATGCAAAAAAAAATGGAATGCATCTGATTTGACTGACACTCATGCCATATTAACTGGCCAGTTAATATGGATAGAACCCAGTTTATATGGCATTTGGAATAAGTGTAAGACCAGTCAATAAGTACACTGATCAGTAATTATAACATCATACAGGAGTGGAACATTCAGATTTTTCCTTTTTTTTCCTCTTTTTTATTTTATTTCTTTTGCCTTCTGTCCACAATCCCAGCGACATTTCCCCAGTCCCATCACTGACTGACCTTTTGGGCTTATGGGATAACCACCACTTACACAGAGCCATATTGGCTGGCTGCCTGCCACGTAGGGTTGTGTGGTGCAGGCGGGGGATACTGCGTGGGCCAGGGCGTTACCCTTCATTTTCTGCCTGGGGCATCTGCATGGCATGTTGACACACATGAATGATGTATCAGCACACACACACCCCACCGCATATGCTGGCACCGCCGCTTCCGCCACCCGGCCTCCGCCAAGTGGCAGGTAAATGACAAGGCTCAGAATTCACATCCCTGAGGGAGGAGAGCCATCTTGTGATGCTTAATCCTCCCTAACCTGGCCGACCCATGAGCAGCACTGTTCTGCTCCTTAACCTGAGTTGCCAGCGTGGCAGGAGGTGAGGTGTCCAGCCCTACAGCCCTGCATGCTACCAGGCTGGCCAATCAGGATTTTTCTTATTGACTAGCTTGCTTGGTGCCAACAGTGAAATGCTCCTACTGACTACCAGATACAAGCCAATCTAGGGCAAAGGGCATCCTGGGTACTCCTTGTACTAGTGGTATTGCATAACTGCCAGTGTGGGTACTGTGGGGATGGTCTGCAAGGGGCCAGACAGTACTCTCCTGGAGGGGTTATTATCCTGATGCTGTGACTGACCACAAACCTAAAATATTTCAAGTCCCTACCCTTAAAAAGAGCTGATATATAAGCAGGACAAACATTGATTTTTCAATGCCACTTACCTGTCATACCTTAATACAATACACAGTGTTTATATGTTTATGCATATGTTTTTGTGCGTACCATATGCATGTATAGTAATTTCTTGTTACTGTGTAGTATATATTTTGAAGCTTTAATAGCAATTACAGGTAACAAGCCTTTATAATAAATCTCGGGTGGTAGCAGAAGCTTTTGACAGCGAGGTACAAAAAAGAAATCATGAATATTGTGACCTTCTGACCTACTTTTATTTTATTTTCAGTCGAGTCAAAGGTAGGGTATTACTTTCATCTTCTAGCCTCAGTGGGACAGAAATCTCCCTGACTACAGCAGTCTCGGACACATTAAACTAATTTATTACATTCAGGACCATAAAACTGTGTTACGCTGCTGAACCATATTGTATCTGACAGTTCCATCAAATTAACACACATTACATTCTTTGGCCTTTAGAGGATCAAGGCAGCAGGAACTTAATCATCTGGGTTGGGGGGGTTGTACGTGGGTGCACCTTCAGCAGTTCTTGTGTAGAAGGCTGAGGTTGGGAAATCAGAGGTTTCATCTTTAGCGTCTGCTGCATTCATAGAAAACCCTGACAGAGCTTGGGCCTGTACTCCTCCACTGTCTCCAAGTGTGGCTGAAAAGTCAAGGAAGGTCCAACCACTTTTGCCTCCAGTGTTTGCTGCTTACCTGATGAGGATGAAATCTTGCAGTCACCTGCAATTTATTTGGCCTTCCTACCTCCACTCCTGAGAGATCCCGAGGTTCTGAATGAACCTCACAGCCAGCTATTTCCAAGCACTGTCACAGCGAAAGGTATGCAGTGTACAGGAAAAATGCAACAATACAGTATACATTTTTCAAAATGTTCTGGTTGTGTTTCTACAAACTGAAAACCAGAAGTTGCAAGTCTACATTATACATGCGTGTGTATAATGGGCAGTACATGAAATGTGCAAGAAAATAAATGCTGGGTCTATAAGGGTCATAATTATTTATTTTATTTATTTATTTAGTGTTTGTTGACCGGGTAAGTGCACTAGACAAATCCTGCCTATTTTCAGGCACGACCCGGGGGAGGGGGATACAGATGAATGCCAACTGACTTTAAACCAGATTAAGCTGTTGGTGGTATTTTCAGTGAATGAGGGACATTTGGCCAGGACACCGGGGAAATTCCCCTACTCTTTTCGATACGTGCCATGGGATCTTTAACATTCACCTGAACTACCACCAATCCAGGAAGATGGGACCTCGGTTTAACGTCTCATCCGAAAGACGGCACCTCAGAAGTGCAGCACCCCTCTCATGCTGCACTACAGTGTCAGTACTGGGATGTTAACCCAAATGCCATTATAGAAATATGAATAGACTACTACTGTTGAAATCCTTCAAAGTGTGGAATTTACCTTTTTGTTATCCATTTTATCACTGATATGTGAAAACGCAGGCACAAAACACAAAGGTATTGTAGGAAAATGAGGGACAAAAAAACAGGGGTTCTATTGTGCTCTTGAAGACATGGTAAGGGGAAACAAACATGGAGCAAGGAGGACCCTGGTTTGAGACCTCCCCTCAAATCCCTCAAAATGTTTTTGCCAGATCTGAAAACCTGTCCAACTCAGCTTCCTTTAAACCCTGGTAATGGAGCAAGAAAGAGCTGCAGCACATCAATGACGAATACTTTCGTTTTTTCCTGCATCACACTGCTGCTTGGTTTCACTGACTGAGCAGAAAAGTGGTACCACAATTTAACTTACATTCACTTCTAAAAGCAGTAATTGTAAGGGTTTACCCATCATCACAGTAGCAGTGTTACCCTCACCACAGCAGTGATCTGGGTTCGAGAATGGGTTTGGGTTATCGGGGAGCCAGTCTCGGATACAAAAGGTTGAGTATCCTAGAGGATACTCTGCTGCCATAGGGTGGGAGGGAAGCACCAAGTTATGTCAGCAGTGACAATGCCGACCTCCCCCACAGTGACGGCACAGTTCCAATGCAGGTATTGTGCTGCCTGTTCTGTGGGTGTTTTCTGTGGGGGGCTGTGCCCCCCACACCTCCCTTGCAGGAGGCTCTGCCCCAAGCACCCCCTGGACTTTAAGATTCCAACTCCAGTTTGGAGTTGGTCCGGGAAGGGGGTGGAACACTGGGGGAAGGTGAAACAGGGAAAAAGGACCATTACTGCGAATGTTGCCGTAATAGTCTTTTTTCCCATTTCGCTGTCCGGGTGTCACCGTAAATGGGTTCACTGGGGTGGGAGGGTTGCTGCCTTCACTGCACCACAGAAACATAGAATTTGACGGCAGATAAGGACCACTTGGCCAACCTAGTCTGCCCATTTCACTACCTGATGGACAAGCTGCAGATTCTAGTTAATCAACAGCTTACTTCCTTCTACCCCCCTACCTCCCACATGTCCCATGCATTCTTGAATTCTCCTACTGTTCCTGACTCCACAACCTCCTCAGGAATGCTGTCCCATGCATCCACTACCCTCTCTGTGAAAATATACTTTCTAACATTACCTCTGAGCCATCCCCCTCTATCTTCAAATTGTGCCCCCTTGTTTTTGCACATCTGTTCTTCTGAAAGATGCTACCCTCTTGTACTTTGTTAATTCCCTTGAGATACTTGAAAGTTTCTATCATGTCCCCCCACTCCCTCCTTTCCTCAAGGGTATGCATATTAAACTGCTTTACTCTCTCCTGGTATGTCCTCTGGTCAGACCCTGCACCATTTTGATTGCCCTCCTCTGAACAGCCTCCACTCTATGTCTTTGTGGAGATGGGGTCTCCAGAATTGCACGCAGTATTCCAGATGGGGTCTCACTAACTGTCTGTACAGAGGGATAACAACTTGCTGTTTTCTACTGTTGATGCCTCTCCCTATGCATCCCAGTATCTCCCCAGCCCTCCTTACTGCCTTCTCACATTGCTTGCCCACCTTTAGGTCATCTGATATAATTACTCCTAGGTCTCTTTCGATTTTTGTTGTTATTAACTCACCCCCCATCGTGTACTCTTCCCCTGGGTTTTTGTTTCCCAGATACATTACCTTGCACTTCTTTGCATTGTGTCTGAGCTGCCATATATTTGACCATTCCTCCAACCTTGCCAAGTCCCTTTTCATCCTTTCCACCCCACCTTGTGTATCAACCCTGTTGCAGATCTTTGTGTCATCTCCAAAGAGACATACCTTTCCTTACAGGTGCTCTCCAATGTCACTTATAAAGACATTAAAAAGGACCAGTCCCAGTACCGAACCCTGCGGTACCCCGCTAGTTACCCTCCTTTCTTCACTGTGGACTCTGTTTACTACTACCCTTTGCATCCTGTTGTCCAGCCAGTTTTTAATCCAGGCTACCACCTTGGGACCCACTCCAAGGCTGGCTAACTTGTATATTAATCTTTTGTGTGAGACTGTGTCAAATGCCTTGCTAAAATCTAGGTAGGCCATATCCACAGCCCCTCCCTGGTCTACTACTTTGGTCACCCAGTCAAAGAAATCTATTAGGTTCATCTGACATGACCTTCCTGCTGTGAAACCATACTGCCTTGGGTCCTGTGCCCAGGGGTGGTAGTGCTGTGGAGGCATGCTTTTGATGAGGAGGGCACAGGCCAAGATTTATGTCACCATGCGTTGGCATAAACGTGTGCTGTGCATGACAGCAGTCTCAGGAGCCAGGAACTGAAAGCAGGAAAGCCCTTGCTTGTGCAGCAGGATGGTGGCATACCTTTGGGCCCTGTACCTTGCCCAACTGACTAGCCATCCACCATAGGGGTCCTAATAGAGGATGGCTAGCACCCTGCCTGGACTGGCCATCTAAGTAGGCCCCTCCTTGAAGTGTAAACTGGGGGGGTGAAAGGGATAAGTGTTAGAGAAGGCTAAGGGTAGATGCCAGAAGAAGGCTGCACCAGAGATGAAGGGGTCATAAAAGAGAAATAATTGCTGACCAGTGATTTTTCCCCATAGGGAAACCCAGTTATAATTTGCCATTATAACTAGCTGGTTATAATGGCAAATACGCATCGGGTTTTCCTTGGAGCACGCATGTGCCAGTTGCTGGTCTTCTTTCTGTGAGATGTTCCCTGCAACAGCTCCATATGGCCACAGACTTCACTGCTCCTCGCAAGCGGTGGTAAGTTGATTTTATTATTTAAAAAAAGTAAAAGAAAAGCAGTCTTTCCCTACTCACCCTAAACAAAAAGGTAACTTTTCAAATGCGCTGTTTTTTTCTCTCTTATCAGCAGCGCACGCATAAGTCAGCAGATCTCCCCACCTTTTCACAGTGGAGGACGCTGCAGCTCCACAATCACTGGGAGGTAAGTTGAATTATTAAAAAAAAAACAGGAAAACAGAACATTTAAAACAACTTCTTTTAGAACATCTCCACTTATTTTTGTGCCTTAAACAAATGGAGCACTGTAACTTTGTGGACTGCGCAGAATCCCAACTCAGTTGCCCAAACAACAACCTATTTGCTAATTTTATTTTGTATGACTGCTGAGGCAAAAAAGCGCATGGCAGCAATGATATAAAATAAAATATGGAGTGGTTCTGTAAAACTCAGTTTTACACACACCCTCATCATGGGATGCGTTTCATAAACCCCTCGGGCTTTGCCCTCAGGGTTTATGTAGTATCCCACAACTCAGGTGTGTGTAAAATCTCATTATACACACCACTCTATACTTTATTCTCTGTATTATAACCCATGCCCCCATAATTATTAACAAGCATTTGTCAATACCGAATGTTGTCTCTTTGGCATTGGCATTGGTAGCGCCGCAGTTATAGATGCACAATAGGAATGGCAGTGAAATATTGAACTGACTCCAAACCCACCCCCACCCTGCAGAGACTGACAGGTGCTGGGGTGTGCCTTTGGGTCATCAGCTATAACGATCATGCCATTTTACCTCACCTTACCCTGTAGACACTGACAAGTGTCATGGTGTGCTTTGGGGTCTTTGGGCCTTATACTTACCCCATTCGATAAGGAAATACACTGAGGTGGGTGCAGTATAGGAGAATGGGGTGAACTTTAGGGCTGAACACTCCAAGGCATGCCTCGATGCCTGTCACTGGTTGCAGGGTGGGCGTGGGGGTGGAATAGCATAAGCATTACAGCCAATGATCCCAAGTCACACCGCTGATACCTGTCAGTCTCTACAGGGTGGGGTGTTACAGTTGGAAACCTTAACGCCATAGGCATTTGTTGGTATTTTCACTCCAGATTTTCAACATGGGCTTTCAGTGACCACACCTCACGAAGAGCGGCACTATCAGTTTGTTAGCTGAAAGGTGGTTTTGCACAGTGGCTATGCCACTTGGCAACACAGGCATGAAAACACATTTTGTGCAGAATGTGAAAAATGATAACTGTATTGTTCATGAGGAGGTGTAAAAAAATGGCAGTGTTGAAAATCTGGAGTGAAAATATGTAAAATTGGTAAAGTCATGAGCAGGCATAGAAACTGTGCAACACACATCCATAACCCAGTTATTTTGGGAATTTTTTAACCACGTTTTCAACATAGGCATTTTGGGACCACCATTCATGAACAGTGGCACTGTGGTTTTGTTAATCTATCCCAAAAGTTGATTTCCCACAGCGACCGCACCATTGTGTGCCACTGGTGTGAAAACACATTTTTGGCAGGATGTGAAAAATGACAGCTGTACTGTTCATAAGGTGGTGTTAAAAAATGCCAGTGTTGAAAATCTGGCATAAAAATATTTTAGATTTGCCAAGTTACAAGGATGTGTGGAAACTGCGCAATGCACGCTTGTAACACAGTCATTTGATGGACTTTCATCACCAAATTTTAGGACATCTGCTCATGAACAGTGTCACTGTCATTTTCTTAATCTGTCCCTAAAACTGATCTCCCACAGTGACTGTGCTATTCCATGCTGGAAGTGCGAAAACACATTTTGGCCAGGATATGTAAAATGACAGCTGTACTGTTCATAAGGAGGTGTGGAAAAAATGCCAATGTTGAAAATCTGGAGTGTAAATATTACAAATTCAGGAAGTTACGAGCATGCATGGAAACTGTGCAACGTACACCCATAAAACAGTCATTTGTTGGAATTGTTTCACCAAATTTGCAACATAGGCTTTTTGAGAGCCCACCTCATGAACAGTGGCACTGTTATTTCGTTAATCAGTCCCGAAAGGTGATTCCATGCAGTGACCGCAAAATCACCTCTTGGGACTGAATAACGCCATGACAGTGACTGAATTCATGAGGAGGGGTACCAATAACCCCATGCTGAAAATCTGGTGCCAAATTTCCCAGAAATGCCCAAGATATACACCAAAGTTGAAAAACCCCTATTTATGCCATTTTACAGCTTACCAGCATTTCTTTAGTTCGCGGTCGGCTTTGAAGAGTGCAGACATGTTCCTGGTTCACTGAAGATCATCGCACCGGGCTCCAGAGGTAATTATGGGGTGAGTGGTGTGTGGGGAGGCAGGATACGCAGAGGGTGGGCATGGGTTGGGAGCTGGAGAGACCGCAAGGGACTGTTTTCTTCCTTTACAGAGAAAAAAAGAAAAAAAAACGAGGGTCGGTTTTCTATTTTAGCAGGTTCTTTGTTTGGTACACTGGGGTGGGCTCCCAGTGTGCCACCTGCATTACAAGGAGGGGGACCACAGCTGACAGGGATTGGGCCCCCATCAGCACAGAAATGGTTGGGGGGATCATGATGCCAAGTGGGATTGGGCCACCCCTTGGCACCCAGCACAAATTGGGGGTTGGGGACATTATGCCAACGGGGAGTAGGCTGTCCTATTGGCAAACTGAAATGGGCAGGGGGGACTGAAGCTGATGGGGTTGGCCCCCCATCAGCAAAGAAAGACTGATGGGGGGGCGTATGATGCTAAGGGGGAATTGGTCACCCCTTCGGCACACAATTGGAATGGGAGGGGGGACATTATGCTAACGGGGAGTGGGCTCCCTCATCAGCAAATGAAGTGGGTCGGGGCATGCCGACAGGGGGATTGGGCACCCCTGAAGTCGGCACTCTGTGCAGTGGCAGTCAATGTCGTCATGTTTATTGAACTGCTTCACCAGGAAAGGCACATTGGGAGGCATGTTATTATGCCACTGCATGACGAGCTTGGCTTTCATTGCAGCAGCACTTTTCTTAGATCTGGTGGCCACTTTTTACGTATAGCTGGTGTCAGCATCTGCATGCTGGCTTATTGGGGAATGAGGGACACACCTACTGATGTGTGCCCTGCATTCACCCACAGTGACCACACCTCCAAATCTGCTACTCCTGCAATGTGTTGGCTGGCGCGCATGTGCGAGCATAGAAACATAGAAGTTGATGGCAGATAAGGAACACAAGGCCCATCCAGTGTGCCCATTTATTTTTTTACCATATAAATGTGCCATCGGCCTTTGCTCTGACAATGGCCTATCTATTCATACTCATCTGTATTGCTCCCTTATGCCTATCCCATGCCTGTTTGAAGCCCTGCATTGTATTCATATCCACCACTTCCTGAGGTAGGCTGTTCCATGCATCCACCACCCTTCCTGAGAAAAGGAACTTCCTCACATTATCCCTTAATTGGCCTCCCTCTAATTTCATGCTGTATCCTCTTGTCCTGCTATTTTTCTTATTTTGAAACATGTTAGACTCTTTCACCTTGTTAATGCACTTAAGGTGTTTGAATGTTTCAATCATATCACCTCTCTCCCTCCTTTGCTCTAGGGTATACATATTGAGCTCCGTTAATCTGTCCTCATATGTTATCTGATGCAGTCCCTGCACCATTTTGGTTGTCCTTCTCTGGACTGCCTCAATTTGGGTAATGTCCTTGTGAAGGTGTGGCCTCCAGTACTGCACGCAGTACTCCAGTTGGGGCCTAACCAGTGTCTTGTAAAGAGGGATTATTACCTCTCTCTCTCTTCTGACTTGTGATACCCCTACTTATACACCCTAACATCCCCCTAGCCTTACCTACTGCTTTAGTGGTCTGCTTGGATGATTTCAGGTCATTGGTGATGATGATGCCCAAGTCTCTTTCTTCCCTTGTGACTGCCAGCAACTTCCCTCCCAGCCTATAGGTGGCTTCAGGGTCTCTCTTCCCTATGTGCATGATTTTGCACTTCTTTGCATTAAACCCCAGTTGCCACTCTTCCGACCATTTTGCTAGTTTATCCAGATCTCTTCTCATGCTGTCCACCCCATCTGGATCATTTACTCTGTTGCAGATCTTGGTGTCATCTGCAAACAGACAAGCTTTACTCTCCAGTCCATCTGCAATGTCACTGATGAAGATACTGAAGAGGACTGACGCCACTTGTGACTTGCATCTCTTCGGACTGTATACCATTTACCACCACTCTCTGTTTTCTGCCTGTCAACCAGTTTGCCACCCAGTTGACCAACTTCTGACCCACCCCGAGCCTACTCAGCTTATTAATCAATCTTCTATGTGGAACAGTATTGAAAGCTTTGCTGAAGTCAAGGTAGGCAACATCAACTGCTCCCCCTTGGTCCACTACTCTGGTTACCCAGTCAAAGAAATCTATGAGATTAGTTCGACAGGACCTTCCATTTGCAAACCTATACTGTCTTGGATCCTGTGCTCCTATGAATTCCAGGTGTTGCACTATCCGTTCTTTAAGGAGTGCCTCCATAATCTTGCCCACTACTGAGGTAAGACTGACTGGTCTGTAGTTCCCTGCCTCCTCCCTGTTACCACTCTTGTGGAGCGGGGTCACATGAGCCCTTCTCCAGTCTTCTGGGACCTCTCCTGTGCTCAGAGACTCACTAAACAGTTCTGATAATGGCTCAGCTAGTTCCACCCTTAGCTCCTTTAGTACCCTGGGATGTATGCCATCAGGTACCATTGCCTTGTCCACCCTGATCTTATTAAGCTGCTGTGGGACCCTTTTTTTTGTGAAGGTACTAGTGCTCACCTCCTTCCCCCCATGTCTATGATGCTGAGCTGTGGGCCCTGTCCTACCTTCTCTTCAGTAAATACTGAGCAGAAGTATCTATTTAGGATAGATGCTTTTACATGGCCCTCCTCCTCACACGCCCCCTTATCCCCTTTAATCTTAGCAATACCCCTCTGGACTTTCTCCTTTCACTAATGTATCTGTAGAAAGTCTTGTCATCTTCTTTTACTGTCTGTGCTAGTGTTTCCTCATTTTGGGGCTTTGCCTGCCTTACTGCCTTTCCTGCTTCCCTTAGGGAAGTTTGGTATGCCTCTCTACCTTTATTCCGCTGTGCCTTATATTTCCTGAAAGCCAGCCTTTTGACTCTGACCTTTTCTGTTACTGCTTTTGAGAACCAAAGTGGTTTCCTTCTTCTTTTGCACTTCCTTTTCTCTCTAACACAATGGGATGTTGCTTGAAGTATTGCATCCTTAATGCTTGCCTACTTTGCCTATACCCCCTCACCTGTATTTCTTTTTGCCAGGGCTAGCTTAACTCTGTTGGCCATCTTATCAAAGTCATCTCCTCTGAAGTCCCATATTTTTGCCCCCAGGTGATCTTCTACCTAGAGATCTGTGAACCTTTCCCTGTTAGTCAGTACTAGATCTAGGATAGTCCTGTCTCTTGTGGGTTGTTGTATCAGTTGTTTGAGGCCTTCCCCCCACAGGGAATCCACTATGTGTCTAGTTGTGGCAGATGTTCCTGCTGGTATTGATCAATCTGTACCTGGCATGTTGAAGTCTACCATTATCAGAACCTCCCCTTTAGCTGTCATGTTTTGTATATATTCTGACAGTAATGTGTCTATGTCCTCCCCCTAGTCTGGGGGCCCGTAGACAACCCCAGTTCTTATGGCTGTTCCATTTCCTGTTTCCAGTGTGACACACAGTTCTTCTGACTCCTTATGTGTATTCTGAATTTCTGTAGCTTTGATATTTTCATTGACATACAGGGCCACTCCACCCCCCTCTTTTTGCAACTCTGTCTCTTCTGAACAGTACATAGCCAGGTACTGAAGTCTCCCAAGTGTGGTTACTGGTAAACCACGTCTCGTTAATTGCTACTATGTCCAGTTTAGCCTCTGTCATTATTACCTGCAGGTCTGGGATCTTGTTTCCCAGACTGCGAGCATTTGTGTATATGATTTTCCATTGGCCAGATTCTGGAGAGTTAGTTGTTGGGTGAGGTCTGGCATTTCCCCTGTGTGTCTTATGGGGAGCTGGACCTTTTTCCTTACCTGGTGATGCAAATGAACTGCAACCATGCTGAACTCCTGTTTGACCACTAGCTGAGGGGAAGGGGGGTTCTTCCCATTCGACGTATGGTGTGCTGCACCCCTCTGCCCATTTGCTAGTTTAAATATTCTGCAAAGATGTCAAACTTCTGCCCCAATGCACTGACTCCCTCCTTAGTCAGATGCAGTCCATCAAATTTAAAGAACTTTCGCTCCCAAAACTGTTGCCAGTTCCCTACAAATTTGTGTCCTTTTACTTGGCACCAGCCCTTGAGCCACATGTTTTGCTCCCCTATCTCTCTTTCTCTGACCTTCTGTCCATCTACCCTCCCTCTCCCAGATTGGCAGGATCTTAGAGAAGGAGATGCCAGATGAAATGGATGATAGTTTGTCACCCAGCCTGGTCAGATGTTCATTGGTCTCTACAACTGACTGGCTGGTGAGATCATTAGTCCCTATGTGTACCAGGACGTCAATGTTTTCCCCTGCTTTCTGAAGAATTTTAGCAATGTGGTCAGTGTCTCTCCATGCTGATGTACCTGGGAGACATCTGACCATTACCCCTAGCTGGAGATAGGTATCAACTCCCCAAATCATGGAGTCTCCTATGATCAGAAGTTTTTTGGATTTCCTATTTGCTTTTTTTGTTTTGGTTCCTGTTTTGGGCGAGTTTTGCTGTGCTAGCTCCTGCTCTGCAGTGTCCTTTGCCCCTTTGTTTGATTTTGGAGATAGAGGCAGAGCTAACATAAAAATTAATCTAGAGGAGTACAATAAATTATTTTTGCAAAACCTTGGATTATGATGCTGGTTAAACCACTCAAGCTTTGCTCTCACGGTTTAAGTGACATCATACAACTTGGGTATGTTAAAAAACATTGCTTAACTCTACTTCCCATGTACTTATCTATGTCATTGTTGGTTACACTCTAAAAGTAACTTAACTGCACCATAGTTACAGTGTAACCACACTGTAACTGCATTGCAATTGTAACTACATTGCAATTGCAATGTAGTTGCATGCAACAAACATGGGCAGGTGGGGGAAAGGGCATGTCCTGGCAGATAGCTAGGCAAGTAGGCAGACTAAGTGGACCTGGCAGTCCTTTTTTTACTGTCACATTTCTATGTATCTATGTAATTACAGTGCAGTTACCTTGTTACATGTAATTAATGATTAATTACATTGAAACAGACACTTAAAGTGCTGCTGACCTCATTAGCAAAACTTTAAAAAAAGTAAGATTTAAAAAGTAAGATTTTTATTCAGCTCCATCCCATTTTCTTTAGTACTTCATATACTTTCAGTAATTAAGTCTCCATTTTCTTTATTACTAAAAACAGTTACATGAAAACGAGATCCCTGTTCCCTAGACTCTATCTGCTCTGGCTACTTCTCTACATATGACATCAAAATCTCCTGTTTATGACATCATAATTATCTCCACAGCATCATATTTTAATGTCATAAACAGAACTATGATGTGAGGCGTAGGCAGGCAGCCAGAGCTCAAAGAGCAGAGATACTGTATTGATGCAAATACCCCTAGAATAAGGAAATAAGGGTGAGAATTGCAGAATAAAATACAAAATATAAGCTACAGTTATGTTTGAATATTGCATTTTTTTCAAAGTTGTTTCAGCTGTGTCAGGGGCTCTTTAAAGTGTAACCATATAATTCATACCAATTATAATTCAAACCCATTACGGGGCCCATAGAGCACAAACAAAACTAGACAGAGCAGATTTTGTTTCATTAGTGACAGTGGACTTACCCGGTCAACAAAATTAAATAAATAAATAAGTAGACAGAATACGTTTAGTCATTAGATGAGCAACACAGCAAGGGTAATGAAGAAGTGCTATACTAGACCATAGATGCAGAGGAAGAGAAGAGAGTTTAGGTGAGATTTGAAGATGGACGGAGGCCCAGAGGCAGAGAGAGAGAGAGAGAGAGAGAAGGAGGGAAAGACAGGATTCGGGTGTTTGTGGAGGTCCACGGTATTGGTGTTCTGAATACTACAGCATTCCTAACAGTGAATATTCTGATTAAGTACAGTACTTTGAATACTGTGTTTTCATGACCAGGAATATATATTCCAATTAGTACGCTGCTTTTACATGTTACTCCATATTCTAAATATGCCTGGCTTTGGGCATGGTCACTGCAGTGTTTTGTTAACTGCTGGAAGTCTTTCTACAGCGCTGATTCCAAATACTACATCTGCTGCATTTGGCAAGGAAAGGCAAGTTAAATGTTTTGAGGCACCCAATCCCAGAGGCTCTGGGTGCCGTACACATAAATACAAACTATTCATAAAAATAAAACACACACATGAATAAAAAACTCATAAATTAACCAGGCCATATAAAACACAATTAGAAATAGCAGCAGTCATTAACAAGGGCTATCCCAGATATGCTAGCAGACAGTGTCTGAGAAGGTCCCACTGAACATGAGGGTCTTGAGGCAGGCCTTGAATACTTCAACTAAAGGGACCTCCCTTACATATAGAGACAGCAAATTCCACAGGATGGTCCTGGCGACACTAAATGCTCTGTCCCTGGCAGTTTTTAGCCTCGTCCTGTGAATTGCAAGGAGGCCCCTAGAGATAGAACAGAGGCAGCGGACTGAGGTAGCGGGTGTCAGAAGGTCAGACAAGTATCCAGGGCTCAGCCCATGTAGGGCCTTAAAGGTGAGCAAGCCCACCTTGAAGAGGATCCTCCACTTGACTGGCAGCCAGTGCAGTTCATGCAGAACCAGGATGATGTGGCAGTATTTAGGCTGCCCCATCAGCAACCTGGCAGCTGCATTATGCACTAGTTGCAGCCTGTGGAGGGTGCCTCCCGAGACCCCAAAGTAGAGCACATTACAATAATCAAGCCTGGATGTTACGAAGGCATGGACCATGGTTTACCATGCTTTACAGTAACTAGTAATTGTTGTTTTTCTTTTAGACTTGGATTGTGGGCTTTGGTGACACTGTACTTTCTTTGTTGTCTTTACTTAGAATTGTTTTTGGGCTATTGAGGATTTAAAACGTAATGGTGGTGTATTCTTTGCTGTCTTTGGTTGCTGCAAATTTTTGCCTCCCCCTTCCCCCAACTCTTGATTATATGCCCTGTTAAATATGATTGACAGGAGCTAAACACTTGGTATAGCAGGGGGTGTGGAGTAGGAGGGGCATACCAGGAAAGGAACAGCAGCATGCAAAGAGGTGACTGCTCTCTCAGTGGAAGGGAAGTAAATGCAAATCTAGGAGCTTTCATTATTACTTTTTCGCATTGTTATTGCATTGAAGAAAGGAGGAGTAGAAGTTTGAAGAAGGTTGTGCAATGACTACTTAAAGTCTGTTTTTGAGTGTGGATAGGAATATAAAAAGAAGTTGCTCAATATATCTAAATGTGTGCAACAAAGGAGGTAAGGGAAATAAAGAAAATGCTTTGAACTGATAGAGGAGGGAGAGGGGAGACTTGGGGGAGTGTTTGGTATCCTGCATCTGGAAGGGTGGGGGGTTGCTGGTGGGCAACGACAGCAATGGGTAGGGTGGTAGGCTGCAACAACTGTGGTGCACCAATCTTTCTAAAAATTGCCTGGCGTGTGGGAGGTGTGTTGTGCAACCACATAAAAAACTTAGAAAGGAGATTGAGGGTCTGCAGGAGGAACTAAGACAGGCAAGGCAGATTGGGGTGGGTTTAGCCCAATACTGAGGGAGGAAGAAGGGAGATGAGGGAGGGCAATTTAAGCCAACAGTGGTGAGAAGAGGGTCAGAAGAAGGGAAGCAGAGACAAAGGGGCCCAGGCCAGGAAGAACAATTGCCGGGGAAACCAGGTCAGGAGACAAAAGACAAATGGAAGGAGGAGATAGGGACTTGTGAGGGGAGGCGAAAAAGTGGCAAAAGTCATGGAGTGGAAAGGAGAGAACAGGTTACTATGAAGATAGAGGGAGCGGGCATTTGTGAAGGGCCTTCAGAAAATAATTGTGCTCTGCTAGAGAGGAAAAAGGTGGAGGAAGGAATTGATGAAATTAGAGGAGTAATTGATAAATGCCTGGACCAAACTGGAGCAGGGGGAAGTTCTACTGGGAGAATTGCAACAGGGGTGAAAGGGGGAAATAATGTGCAGGAGGAAGAAGAGGAGCTGGAAATGAGAGAGGGAGATGAATGGAAGCAAGCAGGGAGTAAGAGGGTGGAATCTTAGTACTGCACCTAATACTAAGAGGAGTTAGGTGGGGTAGCAAGGGGGAGAGGCATAGTCATATTTGGGTGGAGGCCATGCCAGGAATGACAGCGGAAAGGGTGGGACAGTCTGTTCTGAAATATGCTAGAAGGGGTAGGGACAAGCCTCATTTAATTATACATCTTGGGACAAACGACCTGGCTGACAAGACAGTAGATACAGTCCACAGGAGGTTTGAGGAACTAGCACAATTATGTGAGGGGGCGAGAAGATCAGTAACTTTTTCAGAGATACTTCCGGTGCCAAAGGCAAGCACAACAAGAAAGCTGAGAATAGAGGAATTTAACAGATGGCTAAGAATCTGGTGTTGTGCTAAAGGATATGGGCTGTTGGGGGTGGGGAGGACCTGGGAGGACAGGAGTCTCTATGCCAAGGACAGACTACACTTGAGTGAGGAAGGAAAGAAAGTGTTGAAACAGAGGATGGAGCAGTACATAGGGGAAGTTGAGAATTTAAACTAGGAGTGGGGGGGCAGTTGGGGAAGAGATATGCAGAGACCACAGGTTGGGAAACCATATGAGCTTACCCCATCACAGTGACAAAAGACAAATGGCAAGTACTGTTGGTGATGCTAGGAAAGGGGCAGGATGGGGGGAAGGTGGTTACCCTTAATGCTAGGAGCCTTGGGAGGAAAACTGCAGAGTTACAGGTCTCTCATGGCAGAGGGAGAGGTGGACATTGCAGCCATTACGGAAACATGGGTCACCCAATACAATGACTGGGACCTGTCTGTACCAGGTACAGGTTATTTCAGACAGGGGTGATTGGGAAAGGAGGGGGGGTGGCACTATATGTGAAGGAAGGACTGAAGTGTGTAAGGGAGGAAGGGGAGGAGGGTAGTACGGAGTCACTTTGGATGCAAATCCAGGATTCCAAGAATAGGATTCTTAGAATGGGAGTGGTGTACAGGCCACCATCTCAGACGGAGGAGTTAGACAGGTAACTAGCAGGACAGATCAGGAGGACCTGTGAGAAGGGTAGTGTGGTGATTGTGGGGGACTTCAACATGCCAGGAGTGGACTGGAGCACCCCAACAACCAGGAACAGAAGGGAGCAGGTACTGCTGGATGCCTCCAGGACAGCTTGCTGCAATGGTCAGTGAACCAACCAGGTTAGGGAATACCCTTGACCTTGTGCTGGCAAATGGGGACTTGAAGAGAACTTACAGTGGAGGAACCGCTGTCAGGAGTGACCACCACTCAGTATGGCTCACATTGGATATGGGCAAGGAAGGAGGGAATCTGGCACAATAGTGCTGGACTTCAGGAGGGCCGACTTTGGGAGGATGGGGAAGTGGTAAAGGTACCTTGCCAGAATTCAACCCAGTATGGACACTAGCCAGAGGTGGGAGCTCATAAAGCTGGGGATAGTGGAGGCAACCAAAACCTGCTGCAAAGCCCAGAACGAGAAGGCTAGGGCTAAGAAACCGATCTGGTTGAGCAAGGAGGTCATGGAAAAGGTAAGGAGGAAAGAGCTGCGTTTTAGGAAGTACAAGAAAACAGGGAGGGGGGAGGACAGAGAGGAGTACTTGACAGAATCAAGGAGGTGACAAAGGCAGTAAGGGGAGCCAAAGCATCTCACGGAACTCAGGCTGGCATAAGGCATTAAGAACGGGAGAAGGACTTCTTTAAGTACATCAGGGAGAAAAGGAGCTGTAAGGACCACATAGTAAGGATTAGGAAGGAGGGGGGTTGGGTGGAAGCAGGGTGCGATAAGGCGGAAGCACTAAATGAGTACTTCTGCTCAGTATTTACTAAAGAGAATATGGGGGTGACACCCAAGGTGGTAGGAATGGCAGAAGCAGGGGGGAAGAGGTGACAGATGGGGAAATCATGGAGAGCAGAGTTTGAGAGGGTTTGAAGGCACTGAGGGTGGACAAGGCACCAGGCCCAGATGGCATCCACCCCAGGGTACTGAAAGAGCTGGCAGAGGTCCTTGCAGGACCTTTGGCAGACCTATTTAATGCCTCACTATATTTGGGGTGTGTACCTCAGGACTGGAGGATGGCTCATGTGGTGCCCCTCCACAAGAATGTCCCTAAGGATGAACCGGGAAACTACAGACCAGTGAGCCTCACATCCATCGTGGGTAAGCTAATGGAGACTATCCTGAAGGAGAGGCTGGTGGCCCTCCTAGAGGCCAAAGGACTACAGGACAGCAGACAGCATGGCTTCATATGTGGCAGATCCTGCCAAACCAACCTGGTCGAGTTCTATGACTGGGTAACTAGGCAACTGGACAGGGGCCATGCAGTGGATGTCCTGTATCTGGATTTCAGTAAGACATTCGACTCAGTGCCACATGGAAGGCTGGGAAGGAAGTTAGTAGGCACAGGGCGGGTGCAAAGCTGGTGAGATGGGTAGGAAACTGGCTGCAGGGAAGGCAATGGAGGGTGGTGGTGGGTGGAGAGCTCTCACACCCAAGGGCAGTGACGAGCGGTGTTCCACAGGGCTCGGTGTTGGGACCAGTGTTGTTTGGGATATTCATTGCAGACATATCATCGGACATCAAGAGCAAGATAAGTCTATTTGCTGATGATACCAAGGTAGGCGCGGTGGTGGATGACCTATGGGGATGGCAGGGGTTGCAGGATGATCTGGCAAAGCTTGAAACCTGGTCAGACACCTGGCAACTGGACTTTAATGCCAAAAAGTGCAAGGTGCTGCATTTTGGGATGAAGAACCCAGGGAGGAGTTACCAGCTAGGGGAGTGCAGCTAGCCCAGACAGAGGGAGGAGAAGGATCTGGGTGTGCTCATTACAGGGTCAATGAACAACTCAGCACAATGTAGGAAGGCAGCTGCAAAGGCCAACAAAATGCTGGGTTGTATTGCAAGGGGTATATCCTTGAGGAGGGAGGAGGTGATTCTGCCACTGTATAGGTCATTAGTTAGACCACACCTGGAGTACTGCGTGCAGTACTGGCATCCGTATCTGAAAAGGGACATTAAGTTACTGGAGGGGGTGCAGCACAGAGTGACAAAGATGATCAAGGGGCTGGGGGACTTATCATACGAGAGGAGGTTGAAGGAGTTGAACATGTACTCACTGGAGGAGAGGAGAGACAGGGGTGACATGATTGAAACCTTTAAATACATGAAAGGAATAAACAAGACAGGTAGAGAGGGTCTGTTCAAAGTAAGGAAGGGGAGGGACACCAGGGGCCATGATATGAGACTGGAGCGAGGAAGGTTCAGGAGGGAGATGAGGAGACACTTTTTTACAGAGAGGGTGGTGGCTGGGTGGAATGCGTTACCTGCTGAAGTGGTATGTAGTAGAACAGTGGACTGCTTCAAACGAGGATGGGACAGGACAAGGGGGAGGGTTATTGAAGGGGAAGGGTGGAAGGGAGGGGCAGCTGCAGAATAAGGGGTGCTAGCTGCACATTCGAGCAGACTTGATAGACCTCTAGGCCTTTATCTGCTGGCAAATTTCGTATGTTCATACGTTCGTATGGTGGAGAGGTCCATGGGCGGAACTAGGGGCTTTATCCTGGCGATATTCCTAAAATGGTAATAGCTGGTCTGGACAACGGATGACACCTGAGATTCAAATGTCAATCTGCTGTCAAAGGTCACACCAAGGGGGGGTGTGGCCTGACCAATCAGAAGATGGCAGCATAGTTCAGAATCTCTGCAGGAATGACGGCAATCTAACCTCATCCCACCTTCACCAGACCTTTCTTTCGTACCAGCTCCTGTGACCATCCTGTAATCTTACTGCCTGACACAGTTTGTAAGTCATTTTTGATCCATCATCTACTTATATTCAATTATTCTACACTGTACTGCAGCATACTAGGCCTCATCCTTCAGCATTATGGCAGATCTCCAAGTACAGCAAAGCTCACTTGCTAGAGTGGAAGTAATGTTTTCTAAACTGATGGCTGAGATTAATGATCTAAAAACCTCCACCCAACAGAATGAGACCACTCTTGAAACTTTTAGCCAGAAAATTGCATTTAATGAGAAAGCAACACCCTGTAACACCACTATTATTCATGACTTCCAGGCTACTGTCCACAATCAAGATCGAACTATTAAACCCTACAAGCCAAAATTGACGATATTGAAAATCGTAAACGTCGTGACAATTTATGATTTTTTGGCTTCCCTGAAGGTGTAGAATTAGGTGACATTACTGCGCTTTTATTACATGTGCTGCTTGCAATGCTTAAACTGCCTCCTGACCTAACATTAATCATTAAGCGGTCTCACCGCAGTCTGGGTCCCAGGCCAACATCAGACCAGCGATCAAGGCCTATCATTGCTCACTTTTTGAACTATTCCCACACAGAATTAATGTTGAAATGAGCCAGAGAAATGGGGAAACTTCAGTGGCAAGAGTTTAATATTTCCATCTACAGGACTTTTCAAAAGATTTAACCATCAGAAGGAAGGCCTACAATCCACTTAAACAAATCCTCCACCAAAGAAGAATTAAATTTGCTCTACGTTACCCCGCAACACTACGCCTTTTCTCAGGCTCTTCCTTCAAGGATTTTGAAACCCCTGATGCCTTAGCCAACTATCTGGAGGTCTTTCTCTGCAATCTTACCCTGGGAGGTTCAGCAGCAATTGGCAACCTGAACTCAGCTTTGGTATCCGCACAGAGTGTGGATGATGAGGTACAGGAACATGGGGAAAGTGTTGCAGAACTTGCAGCCCCAAGCAGCAATGCCGCAACTGATTTGACCCCAAGGCAATCAGCATGGCTGCAAAAGAAGCTTCTGTTGGGGCATTATTCTTCAAAACTTTCATGCTATTCTACCAAGGTTTCACCCCAAACACCCCAAGCTGCAGCCTCTCACCTTCAAATCAACCCCTCTATTCCCCTGAGTAATAAGTTTGCTCTCTTGGAGGATGACATACACTGCTCGCAGGAGGATCTTTCCCAGCAAATTTCAGATGAACATCCCTCTAATTTGGACCCTGTGCTTCAGGGATGTATTTCTGCCAATTTATTTATTTATTTATTTGCTTTTGGTAACTGGGTGGGTGCACTAGGCATATAGATACCTATTTTTAGGCACGACCCAGGAGGAATACAAGAGGAAAATACATGAGCAGTACAATGTGATGCAGCACAAGGAAGGGTAGACTGCGGGATGGTCAAAAATACAAACAACTAGACACTGGGTGATATAAGGAGTTACACAAGGTCAAAAGTAAAACAATACACAGTGCAGTTTTGAAAAAGTCAAAATGTAAACAAGTGTGTACAAGTCAGTATTAAGTACAAGAAAAGTACAAAATATAGTAAGTGCCATCACGAGGCTCAAAACGTAGAGAAGTAGGAGAGAAAGCGGTGTGGCAGGGATCAGAGGAAGAAAAAAGGGGGGTAAGGAAAGAAGGCATGAAGGGAGAGGGTAAGAGGGAGAGTGCAGGAAAAGACAGGGGTGAGGAAAGAAGGAAATGAATGAGCTAAGGTGGATGAAAGCATGTACACGGATTTGAAGCCAATAGATGTTCATGGTGGAGTTTCTTGAAACCAGCATGGGTAGGAGCTTGGGGAATAGCTTGAGGGATGGAATTCAAGTACTTTGGGGCCGCATAAGAGAAAGCACGAGTACCCATAGTAGTTTTGCATCTAGGGGTCAAGACAGGGGCATGATTATTTGATCGGAGACCATAGGAGGGAGTTTGAGGGTGTAGCAAGGAGGCAAGGGAGTTGGGAAAGCCTGATCTAGTTATGCCATCAATTAGGGAGCCATAGGACAGTAGCCGATGAGTGCTAGAGCTGGGCCATTTCAGGTCAGCATAAAGTTGACAGTGATGTTTGAACCGTGGTGATGCAGAGGTATAGCAGCAGATGATATTTTGTCCCATTTATGGAGGGAGGTCTTTGATGCCCCTAGGTAGGTGACTGAGCCATAGGCCAGGGCCGGGAGCAGCAGGCCTTGAGCTACGGCAAGCCTGGTCATTGGCGTAAGGACATAGCTAGTTCGGTAGGCACCTCCAATTTTAGCATTTACAGATTTTCAGGTGGCGGTAATATGGAGGTCAAAAACCAGGGATTCATCAAGGAGAATGCCTAGATATTTGAGGGAGCTATTGCCAACTACTGGGGAACCATCGGTACTCGATATTTGAAGGGCACTTCAGTTTGCCTTGAGTCTGGCTGGAGATCTGAAAAGCATAGAGTGAGTTTTGCTTCCATTTAGGGCAATGTTGAAAGCCATTAGGCAGGCTTGAATGCTGAAGAAGTCCACAGCTAGGGAGTGGTTAATATCTGCGATATTACCACCACTGCGGTAAATAACAAGGTCATCAGCATACAGCAAGGAGGAGCAGGATGGCACGGACGATGGGAGGTGATTTATACAAATTGAGAAAAGTAGAGGGCCAAGTATGGACCCTTGGGGAACCCCCATGAGTACAGGAGAAGGACTGGACATAGCCGAGTTAAAGGCTACAGCCTGCATCCGGTTGGATAGATAGCTCTTGAACCATGCAACTGTTTTGGTGGAGAAAACAAAAGAGTGGAGTTTAGTAAGGAGAAGGGTATGGTTAACCAGGTCGAAAGCCTTAGTTAAGTCAATGAAGATAGCACCTGTCAAGAGATCGGATTCCATAGCAGCATAGATGTCATTTGTAAGTTTTAGGATGGCAATGGAGGTACTATGGCCTTTTCTGAAACCATACTGGGAGCCTGAGAGGAGGGTATGCACCTGTAGGTATGCTTTAGTTTGGGTTGCCACTAATTTTTCCAGGATTTTACTAAGCAAGGAAAGAATGGCAATGGGTCGGTAGTTAGACATGTCCTTAGGATCACCTTTCTTAAGCATGGGAGTGAGTCTAGCTAGCTTCTAGATGTTGGGAACTATGCCATGACATATCAACAAATTAAACATTTTAGTTAGCGGGGAGGCGATAAGAGGGGTAGCGACTTTCAATAGCCCGGGTTCCAGTCCATCTGCACCAGAGCTAGTGCTGTCAGGGATGGAGAGCAGTAGCTTTAGAATTTCAGTTCTAGTGAAGGACCGAAACCTGAACGGGGGATGAGAAAGCACTGGTTCTATGTCCACGGAACTGGAAGTAGGGGAGAAAGAGGCCGAGTAGATAGATAGGTCAGAGAAGTGGCTGTTCAGTGCATTAGCTATAGTCACAGGATTATTATAATGCACGCCATTTAGCAGCATGTCATTAGCAGTGGATGAATTATTGGCTCCAAGGAGAGTTTTAATGACAGACCAGAATTTCTTGGAGTCACCAGTGGATTTCGTTAGTAAGTCCTTACAGAAGGAGCTTTTAGCTAAGCGAATATTCCTTTTGCAGGAATTTCTCCGAGCTCTATAGTCGTTATAATCTGCCTGTAGCCTGGAGGCCTTGAAGCGCTGCTAACTTTTATCCCTTACCCTGAGTTGAGAAAGATCTTTTGTGAGCCACTTGGTCTGTGTACCCCGTATGCGGCAAGTGACTCGGGGGGCATGGAGGTCCTGGAGACAGCCAAACTTGGCAAGGAAGTAGTCAAGTGCTGATTGAGTATCTGAGGAGGCAAAAGATGGGAGACTAGTCGATCAATGATAGGTCATGCATAAAAAGAGCCTGATTTATATTAGCCAGATTGCGGAAAGTGATAAGTTTTGGAGGAGGAGATGGTGGTCTAGCGGAATGCCAGAGGCAGAAAATTGGGGGAGTGATCACTTGTAGCGTCTGCCAGGGTACCACTAGTAACTATACTGTCGAGGCAGTTTGTAACGGCCCAGTCTATTAGTGTACGGGAACGAGGAGGGGCCATGACCCTTGTGGGGTCATTGATTAGTTGGTGGAGGCTATGGCCATGTACCACAGTGTGAAAGGACTGACAAGCTTACTAGTCCAGTTTAGATTTAGATCTCCCATTATGAAGATCTCATTTCTTCCAACGGCTGTGTCCACCTGGGATAGGAGTTCCTTGAGACCAGCAGTGCTACCAGTGGGAGGGTTATAGGCACACACTATGTGCAGTTTCTTGGAGCCTAGTTGAAGGGTGGCGTGGATGGCTTCACAGTGAGAGAGGATGAAAGGGCCATTTTGGTGTCGTGATAGGTAAGGTTTAAAGAGGATCACAACACCACCACCACGTTTTGATGAGGGTCTGTCTTGACAGAGTATTCGGTAGTTGGGTAACATGCACAGGTGATCAGGGATGGAGGGTTTTAGCCAGGTTTCAGACAGACACAAGATGTCAGGGTTATATTGAGTAGCCCAAGCCCCTAGTTCAGTTAAGTTACGAGGGAGGCTCCTGATATTTAGGTGAACAATACCCAGCCCCTTGAAATCTTTCCAGGCTGAATCATTATGGGTGATGTGGCCAGTCGGACCTGGATTTAGTTCAATATCTCCTGCTAACATTAGTGATAGGAGGAGCAGGTACCCCAGTTTATGAGGAAAGAAAGGGGTGGGCAGGGGGAGGTTTAGAGGAGAGGAGTTATGGAGTGTATGCAGCATGGTAGGTGATCTTATTTGAGACAAGGAGGGGAAAGGTGGCAAGGGGCAGGTGGGATGGTGTAAGCATGTTGGTAGAAATAATATTAAGGTGTAAGGAGCTGCTATCCCAGGAGGGCGAGCAAGTTAGCAAAGGCATCCATATGAGAGGAGCAAGAACAGAGGCTAATTGAAAGATAGCAGAGGGGTTTGGAGCTCTGTAGTTGGATAGAGAGTGGGCCATAGTTGGGACCAAGTAAAAGATTAGGTAGGAGCTGTTTGGTGAGGGAAAAATTACTACTCAAGATTGGAGGAGTTTAGGTAGAAAAACGACAGACCGCACACCAAGAAAGTGTGAAATTCATATGTATTATGAGCAGGTTTCCAAGAGCCTTCTAGTGGCGAAAAGGTATAAGCTGCAAGTGAGAAAGTGAGGAGATCATTAAAATCTTCCACACACACACAAGGCAGAACGGATAGGCACACAAGGTGGAACGGATAGGCGGGGCAAGTCAGCACTACATAAAAAATGCTGCCCAAGGGTGGGTGTGGTCGGGGGCAGGTGGGTGGGGAGCAGCCACGTAGCTGCTGCGGAGACGCATCGCTTTGAGCAGGGGTAAGGTTATGCCAGATTGTTCTTTAAATGCTACCCCAATAAACAATAATATGGGCTGGCTGAGAGTAGGCTGCAGTGAGTGCAGCGAGGGGAAAAATACCAAGTATCAGACTAGCACCCGATTTCTTCCTCAATACTTCATGGGCAGAAGTTGTTGCAAGTTCCCCCCTCAAATCTTTAGAGCTGCCCAAAAAGAAACGTAGGGCAAAGCCCAAAAGCAAGAACATTAATAGTCACAATCCTGCTAATAATCTAAGGTGTCATGAGCTTATATGGTCAGTAATATGGTCACAGTTGCTATATCGCGGTAGGTTTTGCTTCCAGGATACTTAAAGGGAGTGCCAGTACACTTTTTCTGCGTAGCCATCCGCTCTACAGTCTATGCTACCTGGTTGTTTTCTCTCCCAGTGAGTGCAGAATGCAAAGGCTGTACATCGCGGCTCAATCAATTTACTTTTTGTTGCAGTGTTTAAACGAGCAGCTTAAAGGTCTTCAATGGAATTTTGGTACATCAGCAATGCTTTTCTAATCCATTATTTTAGTGTTAGATCATATACAATACCTCACTAAACAGGTTCTCTGTTTCTAGCCTTTTACTCTCCAGTTTAGCAGTGCATCAGGTTTATAGTCTTTGGCAACTACATTTAATCTATCTCCTTCCCTACGCTCCATTATTCTTACAACCTCCTGTTTACAATATGGAACTATCATTAGCACTCAAAGAGGTGGGCTATGTTTGGTGTACTGATGCAAAGGATTGTCAATCCACATCTTCCTTGCTCCTTATTTTACTCGAAGCCTACAGATAGTATAGAAATCTACTGCTATGTGGTCCCTTCTGTTTTGGGGCTCACTGGGCCTAGTCTTCTAGACCTAGTCACCTCATATAACACCTATTTAGGCGATTTTTGAGTAATCGGAGCTGATCTTTAGTATGACTATCTCTTCTGTCTACAGTTGTCACCGAAGCCTATACCTCTCCACATAATCCCGATTTGCATTTGGGTCAGGGCGTAAAGGCTTAAATTTACCTCCCCTTTCTTCTTTCCCCCTCAATATTGTAGTTATTATGTACTTACTCTGTTGCACTGCAAAGTATACTCAGAGTCACTCTAATGTGGTAATGATCTACTTTTCCTTTTATATTTGTTCATTTGCATTCCACCTGGCTCCCTGAATTCCTTGCTCTATGTGTAGGCTGTACTGGCATCTCGTATATGGTTCTTTAATTTACTGTTATTTCGAGTTGGTATATCTTGTACTATTACTACTAATGTTTATACTGTAAATAAGTTCTGGTGTTTAGCTTTATCCTTATACCTTGTCCTGTTAGCTTAGAATTAAGCTGAGGTTATTACAGTCCCCTGCCTTTCTTGGTATTAGTCCCTTTCAGTTTAGCTTATCAGGAATACTTACTTCATTATATTACTGGGATCAGACTTAGGTTTGGGCCGATATTTATAACCGGTCCTCCCTAGTCTCCTCCCTACATTGATGCCCCAGAGTGTGGTGAGAGAGTCTCTTAGCCAGTTGGCTGACTCATATCTCCTCACACCCATAAAATGTTTTCTTTGTTATTTAGCTTACTAGTATTGTTCTTGTTAATGACTTTTCTCCTTCCCCATCTCTATTATAACTTTAATAAGATATTTGTGCTACTCATGTATCATACATCTCACTTTTTTTGGCTTGAATGTTCCTGCCACTCTGCATATACGTAAGCTCTCTATATTGTATTCTAATCATCCTCTGCCTCATTTATTTGACCCTTCACACTCCAGCGATTATTCCCTTTCTTTAACACTAACAATATGAGTGACATACTTTTATATACATGGAATGTGAAGGGACTTAATTCTCCTTGTAAGCGGAAGCAAATTCTTTCATATCTCAAAAAACATAAAACACAAATTGCTTTCCTTCAGGAAACAAAATTATTAGCAGAGGATGTTCATAGACTTAAAAAAGATTGGGTCAGACAGATCTACGAATCATCCTAAAACTCAAAAAAAAAAGAGGAGTTGCTATTCTTATTCATAAGAGTCTCAAATGGCCCCCTTGTAAACTCCGTTTCCAATACTGATGGCAGATGGGTGATGGTCAAACTGAATACCAGCTCTGGTCCTCTTCTGCTTGTTAATGTCTATGCACTCAACTCCAATTCCGTAGAGTTTTTTCATAATTTAGCGCAACAGATTCTATCCTTTAACATTGATAATACACCAATTATTCTTGGAGACGATCTTAACTTAGCTTTAGAAGCCAGCACTGACAGAAGTAGCCCCACTACAGAGGCCCACCCTAGAAGTATTAAAGCCCTCTCATTACTAATGCAAGATGTTGGATTAGCTGATGTATGGCGCCTCCTTCACCCCTGTGATCAAGAATTTACTTTTTACTCATCTGTACATAAGACATACAGTAGAATTGACTACTGGTTAGCCTCTCCTGTAATAATTGAAAAAACTATTGATTCATCCATCTCTCCCATCATAATCTTGGATCATTCCCCTGTCAGATTGCAAATTTTGTGGGGCCCATTAGCACCTAAATCTTCTTACTGGTGGCTGGACCCTCTCCTTCTCAAAGATCCCGATTTCTTACCCGTGATCAAAGCACAAACTCAGGACTTCCTCTTTCACAATACCACAACTGAATCTTCTATGTCCTCTGTATGGGAAGCTCTTAAAGCTATGATTCAAGGGAAAATTATCAGTTATGCTACACACAGGAAAAGAGTCAGGGAACAACAGCTGTCTGACTTGGAAAAATCTCTTAAGGATAAAGAGAATTTATACATTTCTTCTAATAAGCACAGTCCTGATTCTCAGCTTCATCTTGAAATTCTTCAACTTAGAGTTAAAATTAATTAATTAATTTTTCGTAAAACCGAACTGGCCTTGTTTAAACTTAAATATAAGTTTTGGGAACACGGCGATAAAAATGGGAAACTCCTCTCTTACCAGCTCAGAGCACAACAAATGGAACGACACATCCCTAAGCCTAAAAGGTGAACAAGTGCGATTCACTCCGACAACCCTCATAAAACCGTATCATGAAAACCTTTTATCAAAACTATACTACTACAATCCTCCATCTACTTTACAAATTCAACAGTTCCTTAAATCGTTACATCTTCCTCATCTTTCTACTCTTGAAACAAACTCTTTAGATGAACCCTTTTCACTTCAGGAAATCCAGAAAGCTTTGTCTTCCTTGAAATCCAGCAAATCCCATGGGGGTGACAGATTCCCTGTCGATTTCATTAAAATGTCTTCCGACAACTTATGTCCCCTTCTTCTTAATGTTTATCAAGAAGCTTCCAATACTGGGAAGCTTTCCCCATCTTGCACTGAAGCAATCATAACCCTAATCCCTAAGAAAGAAAAAGACCCTACTCACCCCACAAGTTATAGGCCCATCTCTTTATTAAACACGGATGGGAAGATATTTGCTAAACTACTAACTTCTCAACTTGAATCCTTGATTCCCAAGCGAATTCATTGTTCACAAGCTGGTTTTATTAAACATTGATCTGGTTCTGATCACCTACACTCCTTATTTAATTTAATTCACAAAGCCAAATCCTTTAAGACACCAGCTGTAGCCATAGCTATTGATTTCGAGAAGGTCTTTGATTCCTTAAACTGGGACTACCTTCATCAAGTTTTATCTTATTTCGGTCTTTCTCATACATTTTGCTCCTGGATCAAGCTATTATATAACTCCCCATGTTGATAAAGTACTTACTAATTCCACCCTTTCCTCTTGCTTTCATCTAGCAAGGGGAACCAGACAAGGCTGTCCCCTGTCATCTTCCCTGTTTATTTTAGCCATGGAACCCCTGACTGCTTGTTTACATCAATCTTCTGGCATTATGGGCATACCTGTGAGCAATTCAAATATGTTTCTCTCTCCTACACTACATGGATGACCTCTTAATCTTACTCGAAAACCTGAACGAGGCTGGGCCCCTGTTGGTTGATTCGCTTAATAATTTTACTAACATTTCTGGCCTTGCTTTGAATTATGGCAAATCACAAACTATGCCTCTTAATGACCACTGTAAAGCCTTTATGAACTTACCTCTTGGATTCTGCTGGTCACCACAGGGTATAACATATCTAGGAATCAAAATTACTGATAACTTAGGGAAGATATGGGACATTAACTTTAACCCCTTATTTGTTAACATCAGAACAATTCTGGACAGGTGGAAGCTTCTTAATCTCTCTTTCGTGGGGAAAATTGCAGCCATTAAGATGTCCATTTCTCCCAAGATTCTTTACCTCTTTGCCAATATTACTTTAGTCTTACCATCCTCCTTTTTTGCTAAAATTGTATTTCGTACAATTAATAGGTAACTTTATCTGGGATGGGAAACCACCGAGATTTAACCGCAACAAAATTCGATCACATTAGAAAAAAGGGGGATTCGGACTCCCCTGGTTCAAAGGCTACCTCTGGGCTTTCTGAATGGCCAAACTATTAAATGGTTTCAGAAACCCTCCCCTCACTCACCACTATGGATTGCAATGGAATCCGCATTGTGCCCGGGAGGAGTTCCCACTTCCTTCATTTTTAATCCCATTTCCTCTCAATTAAAATCTCACCCTACTATATCATCCTCTGTTCTTTATTGGAAACTAACCCACAAATTCCTAAAATCCAATCCAACACCCTGGTTTTATGCCTCCTTATGGGGCAATCCATTGCTCACTCTAGAAGATCACCCAATTTTCTGTTGCACATGGAGGAACAAAGGCATTTTCTTTCTTGGAGATATCTTGGACCAGAATTCACTCACTCTTAGATCATTCTCAGACTTGCAGGTCATGTGGAAACTTCCTAAACAGGACTTCCTGGAAGTTTTTACAAATTCGGGCAGCTTATAACTCTCTCTCTCTAGTTTAGTGTAATAGGCATACTCTTCTAAACCCATACATCTTGCACTGGACTAATTTATCAGTAAAAAATTAAATAGCTCCATTTACAAAGACATTATTGATAATCTACCTGATCAGTCTATACAGGCCAAAAATAAATGGAGTACTCTTCTTAACTACAATATTTCAGGCGCACAATGGAGTAATTGTTGGCGTATTGCACATAATACCTTTAAAGATGCCTGTAGTTCTTTAATACAAACTAAAATCCTACATCTTTGGTATAGAACCCCCTTTGTGCTTCAACGAATTGGCCTATTAAATAATAATAATTGCTGGAGCTGCAATTTGGCCGATGGGGATCTACTTCATATCTTGTGGTCTTGCACTACCATTAATAAGCTCTGGCATAAAGTCTGTTTACTTGCCTCCAGAGTAACAGGACAAAAACTAACTTTTGACCCCAAGTTATTCCTTCTAGGCATCCTTATCCCCAATAGCTCTCTCCTCTCACATGCACATTTTAGATGGCTAAACATACTTTCTCTTCTGGTCAAACGACTGATTCTTATGAAATGGAAATCAACTCTGGTGCCTTCTCTTTCAGATGTTCTTCAAAGCCTCTCTCAGTATGCCCCTCTAGACCGATTATCTCATGTTACTCATAACCGACTCACTGTATATGACAGATGTTGGCAGGATTACTTCAAGTACATGAACCTAGTTCTTCTAGACCCTAATTCTTAGGGATATTTATCCCTCCTTATTTTACTCTCAGATTAGGTTTCCTCGAAACTTTTGTGCACAGATTTCTCCTCTTTTTTCCCTTCTTCCCTGTTTTCTCCCTCTCTCCTTCCCTTCTCTTCTTCCTTGCTTTTTTCTCTCTTCATTCTTTCCTTGCACACCTTTCTCTTATCTTCACCTCTCCATTACCGAACATTGTTCATATTACCACATTTATCACTTTTTGCAATTTACTGAATGCCTTGCCATAGCCTGCTCTAGCATGTATTTCATACATGGTTGCTATTTCTGATCCTATAATACCCTATTGATTGTAACCCTTCTGCTCTCCACTTACATCCTGTCTAGGTTTGTGTTTTATTATCAATACATGTATATAAGGCTTCTCCAATATGTTTACTCTAAATACTGTGTTTTGTTAAGTGATATTTTATATCTTACATGGAGGATAGTCTTCTATTGTATTAGATGTGTGCTTTCTTATATACTCGAATTTCAATAAAAAGATAAAGTAATAAAAAGATCACACCAAGATCATGCACCTTAGAGGAGGCCTTCAATGGCACAGATCCCAGGAACAACCCTGTTGCTGTGCCAGAGGCCATCCTGTCACACCCTCAGTTCGACTCCACCACCAGTATCTCCATTTTATCGGGGTTTAGTCACAAACAGCTCGAGACCATCTAGCCATTGATCTCAGTGAGGTAGCAGTTAAGCACTTCCACCGCATTGGATGTCCCCGGGGCAAAGGAAAGATACAGTTGGGTATCATCAGTACAGCAATAACAACCCAAACTGTATTTCCTAATGAGCTCTCCCAGGGGCAGCATGTACATGGCAAACAACATTGGTGAAGGATCGAACCCTGAGGTACTCCACACAACAGGAGGCTAAGGGAGGGGGAGAAAGTCCCCATCACTACCCATTGCCTCCTGTTCATGAGGTAGGACTCAAACCAGTGGATGACAGTGCCGGTGAGTCCACAAAATTCCCTCAGGTGGTCGTGCAACACACAATGGTCTACCATGTCAAATGCGGAAGAGAGCTCGAAGAGAATAAGAATTGTCCACTCTCCTTGATCTCATGCTCTGAGGAGGTCATTATGTACACAAACTAATGTGGTTTCCGAGCTATGCCTCACCTGAAACCCCAAATGAAGGGGCCCATATAGGTCAAAGGTCACGAGGTGCTCCTCAAGCTGCTGCGCCACCATTTTCTCAACAACCTTCCCTAAAAATTGGAGGTTGGAGACTGGATAGTAATTTGACTTGACATCAAGGTCTAATGATGGTTTCTTCAGAAGAGGCCTAACCAGTGCCTCCTTCAAGGCATCTGGGAAGACCCCCTCTGACATAGAACACCAGAAAATCAAGGCGAACACCAGCCCTATGGTGTCAACACATCCCATCAAGAAAGCCATCAGCACTGGGTCCAGTTCACAATATGTGTGCTTTAGCCTGAGGGCAACCTCAATGATTTCAGCCACCTCCACTGGGTTGAACTCACCCCCAACTAGGCGGAGTGCTGTCTGGATGCCAAAGGCAACCACTGTCGGCCACTATGTGGCACACTGGTGGAATACCGTGCCGGATGGTGGACACCCTGTTCAAGAAGAAATGAGCAAACTCTTCACATAAAGCATCAGAAAAGGCTTTTTTTATCTGTAGACAGTCTGGATTTAACAGCCTGTCTGCAGTCCGAAAGAGCACTGTTGGTCGATTCTTCCCAGCAGCAATCTTCCTGGATTGCATGGACTAGTAGTACTATGCTAGTATTTGGAATTCCATTGGAATATCTCAGCTGTGATATACAGAATGCTAGTATTTGGAATGCTGCCACCATATTTGGATTACAGAATACTGGTGTTTATGGTATCCAGTGAACAAGGTGACCTGAATTGGGCGCCTACAAAAACATCGACTCAGTTATGGCACCTGTGTTCATGGCTACCAAGCAGAGGGATGACCGGATATTGGGGTGGGTGGAATACTGCAATGGGAAGTACGCAGGTATATGCGTGGGGGGAGGCAGGGGAGGTGTGGTATGTGGGAAGGGTTGCCAGGCAGCTGTCAAGCTGGTCCACTAGCGTGGTGGGGATGGTGGTCAGCTGGGAGGCACAGGGTGCAAGGTTCATATCTAGTGTGGCGTGTTTTTGTTTTTTTTGCCAGCAGGCAGCTTTAAATTTTTTCAAGTTTTTTACACACACCCTGACATGCACCCCCCTGGAGTTGAACCTCCATAAGTAGGAGTGTGTGGGGGGGGGCACAGTCCCTCTGCATTAAAAATAGGACCCATAGGTCTCAGGCATAATTTTTGTCCGTGCTGTGAGTGTGCAGTGCCGAAATTCATTTCCGGTGATGTACACTCGCCGTAATGGTGATTGCGAGTCCACGATCACCATTATGACATGGAACTGGTGTATAAATGGCTGAAATACTGATTCAGGATATTGAATATTCTGAATAAGACTGGAACATCGCTGGCCATGCAAACACAATGTGGAGTTAGGAGCAGTGGTGGAGAAGCCTGTGCACCCATGGTAATAAGGCTGTGGCCAGGATGGGGGAAATAGAAGGAGGTAGGAGAATGAGAAGTCAGGTAGTAAGGGTGGGTGGTTGAGGGGGACAGGGTCCATTAGATACAAGGGAGTAATTCCAATGAGAATTCTGAATACCAGAAGGGAATTTGAATTCTCAAGACAGCTGGGAGTCAGTGAACGTCTCTCAAGGCAGCAGTGATTCTGGATCCTATTTTTAGGTGAGAGTAGAAAGGTGGTTAGCAGCATGGAATCTGGACAGTTGTGACTGTCAGACCAGCAACATGATGGATGCAGTCATCGAGGTGTGAAGAAGTCACAAAATCATGAATGAGGGATTTAAAGGGGAACAGTCAGCAGTTAGAGAGGGTTCACCCATATTTCAACGCAGTCGCAACAAGAGCTCCATACTCAAGCGTGGGTCTGGTCCCAATTTGCACATTTGTGTGCAAAATCATTTTTTTACTTACTGTAGTATAATAGATTGTATCAGACTAATTTTTCTTACTTCCAGGATAACATTTTACAGTATGTAACTGCACTGCACACTATTGAATCTCCTACTGCTGCAGTCCTGCTCTGATGGCGGTGGCAGGGTATTCTGAAATGTATAGTTACAGAAAATGTCAGCCTGGAAGTAAGCAAAATTAGTGTGATACAATCTGTGCAGAGACCCCAAAAGCATGCAGTTGAAAACCATGCTAAAATTAAATAAACTAACTCCAAACCGCACGCACACACTATTTTGACTGTGCAGTTTTCAGCCACGCATCCATCCTTTCACAATCTCGATGGGATACCAGTAAAAAAAAATGTTTTTCTACTCAAAGTGAAAAGATTGACTAGTAGTGATGACTGTTCCATTTAGGACAGTGGAGGGCAGGCACTGCTGTGAAGGAGTTAATAATTTTGTAGGTATCAGAGATACTGTATGGGGGGAAGTGATCTCGGAGGCAAGGAGCAACCCCTCAGAATTGATCCATTCCACTTGAAAACACTGGTGCTGGGACAGAAAAGGTGCAACAATTCATGCTTTCTGATGCTATCTTATAATCAAACATTTTGCACAAGCAAAGAACTTTGTTCCACAGTGCTGTGAACTTGTATGTCTATTATTTGATGATGGACCACACATTTTCAGAGCACGTATCTTACATGTCACTGATGAAAGGTTGAGAGGCATGGTTGGAAGTGAAGCTATATGTCATCTGTACAGGTGAGTATAGACAGGATGACAAATAGCCCTCATTTCACTTGCCTTCTTTCTATTATTAACCATGCTCCAGATTCATGTCTGTCTGCCTGCCTACTAGCCTTTTTGAGCATCTATAGCTGTCTGTCTCTCTAGTTACAAACAGTATCTATCTATCTATCTATCTATCTATCTATCTATCTATCTATCTATCTATCTATCTATCTATCTATCTATCTCTCTCTCTCTCTCTCTTTATCATCTATCTTTTCACTATCTGTCTGTCTATCTGTCTATCTATCTATCTAGATACAGAAGATTCAGAGGGGATATGTGCCTTGTTTATGGGGCACATGAAAATAGTGATTTATGGGAATGTTTGAACTGAAAGCTATGAGGTGCAAAAGGGACAGTAGAGGAGATGACAGACAGCTAAAAGGGAAACATTAAAAAAAGGCAAAGGAGATATTGGTTTAATCAAAGGGTTGTTTCTGAATGGAACAGTTCGCCAACGACACTGGTGCATAGTGACAGCATGACACAGTTTAAAAGAGCATTAGATCAAGTCATAAAGGAAAAGCGGAGGGCAGGATATTCCTAAGATAGTGGTCAAGTCTACATAGCATACGCTACTTGACTTGTAGTATCCTACAGTATGAACCTTATCATCTCTCTCTCTCTCTCTCTCTCTCTCTCTCTCTCCATCAATCCATCTATCATCTACCATCCGTCCAGCTGTCCATCCATCCCTCCATCCATCCATCCGTCCATCTGTCTGTGTATCTATCATCTATCTGTCTGTCTCTTTCTCAATCTGTCTATCATCTGTCTATCCACAGACAGTATCTGTCTGTCTGTATCTATCAACTTATAGACAGTATCTATCTATCTGTCTGTCTATCTATCTATCTATCTATCTATCTATCTATCTATCTATCTATCTATCTATATCTATCTGTCTGTCTATCTGTCTGTCTAACCACGCTGTATGTCCTGACTGAAAATACGCAGTTTATCTTCAAGTGTGAGAGAGAGCAAAATCGTAACTAATTCACGAGTGGTAGAAACATGAGTGATTTACGAAAGTCCCTACTCTTACAAGTAATGATAAACTCTGTTTGTTTATTTCATTTCATTTATTTGTTTTACTAGGAAAAGCTTCATTGAGTAAAGCTCATTTGTAAGGAGGTCCTGGGTAGTACAGTACAGTACAGAAAAACACAGCAGTGACAAGTACGCAGACAGGAATAATACAGGTTGCAAGTAAACAGTATACTGTCTACTAGGTCATAGCAAAAAGTAAAAGGTACAGAACAGAGGCAAAAACTTAAAATCTAAGGTGTGAAATCATAAAAGAGCAGGGCTGATAATATTTGGAGAAATAGTAAAGCAGCATTCCACAATGTAATCAATAGCGGTAGCAATTACTAGGAGCAAGTACAGTTATTGGAGCAGTAGGGATCAATCAGAGATTTGAAGGTACTTAAGCTCACAACTGAGTTCAGTTGGAGGCAGACCTGGGTCTTATTCCAGTGTGCTGGGGCAAGCCATCAGAAGACTGTGTTCCCATATTTAAATGCAGTTCTAGACATTTCTAGCAAGTTGCTTGCTCTCAGGTTGTATAATGCTAGAGACTTTACAGTGCAGGTCAGAGATATTTTGGGGTACATCAAGCTTAAGAGTTGTATAGGTCCACAGATAAAGGTTTTTGAGACACCTGTCTAGTGCCCCAAAGTTGAAGGCACCACAGAGAAAGAAACACATAAATAAACTACCCCTCAGGGCTCTGTCTGAGTGGGCATCAGGGTGGTGCAGGGTGGCATGGAGGGCAATATGTAGGCCCTCTGTTTAATGTGTCCCCCCCCATCACCTTCAGGCAGAGCATGTGTTTTTTCACCTGCTGCCTGCTCCATTCTGATGACCCCCCCCAAGCAGACAGCACAAATGTGGGCATCCGCACACTGGGTCTGCTGTCCTTGCCCAGCACGTGGTGGGCACCTGTTACAAACAGCATTTGTCAATGCCAAATGTTTGCTTGCTGGCATTGGCATTGGTAGTGTAGGAGTTAGAGAGCTGCATAATATGAATGGCAGTGAAGTATTGAACTGAAGCCAACCCCGCCACCACCCTGCAGAGACTGACAGGCATTGGGGTGTGCCTTTGGGTCGTCAGGCATAATGGCCACACCATTTTACCACACCCTACCCTGCATACACCGACAAGTGTCACGGTGTGCCTTGGGGTCTTTGGCCTTTATGCTCACCCCATTCCATCAGGAAATACGGTGAGATGGGTGCTGTATAGGAGAATGGGATGAACTTTGGGGCCGAAGAGTCCAAGGCACACCTTGATGCCTCTCACTGGCTGCAGGGTGTGGAATGGTATGAGCATTACTGGTGAGAATCCCAAGTTACACCCTTGATGCCTGTCAATCTCTACAGGGTGGGGCATTATGGTTGGAAACCCTAATGTTTCAGGCGTTTGTTGGCATTTTCACTCCAAATTTTCAACATGGGTTTTTTGTGACCCCCACCTTATGAACAGTGGCAATATCAGTTTGTTAGCCAAAAGCTGATTTTGCACAGCGACTACGCCATTTGTCACCACAGATGCGAAAACACATTTCGAACAGGATGTGAAAAATGACAGCTGTACTGTTCATGGGGAGGTGTAAAAAATGGCAATGTTGAAAATCTGCAGTGAAATATAAAAAAAACTGGTGAAGTCACGAGCATGTGTAGAAACTGGGCAACGCACACCCATAATGTAATTAGTTTGGGGATGTTTTACAGCAGATTGTCAACACAGGCATTTTGGAACCTCCACTCATGAACAGTGTCACTGTGATTTTCTTAATCTGTCCCGAACAGTGATTTCCCACAGCGACCACGCATTTCTGCGCTGGAAGTGCGAAAACACATTTCAGCCATGGTGAGAAAAATGACAGCTGTACTGTTCATAAGGAAGTGTGGAAAAATGCCAGTGGTGAAAATCTGGACTGAAAATATTAGAAATCCATGAACTTACGAGGGTGCGTGGAAACTGCGCAATGGTCGCTCGTAACAGTCATTTTATGGACTTCTTCTCCAAATTTTTAACATAGCCATTGTAACACCTCTGCACATGAACAGTGTCACTGTGATTTTCTTAATCTGTCCCAAACATTGATTTCGCACACCGACTGCGCCATTGTGTGCTACATGCGCGGAAACATGTTTTGGGTGAGATGTGAAAAATGACAGCTGTACTGCTCATAAGGAGGTGTGGTAAAATGGCAATGTTGAAAATCTGGAGTGAAAATAGTGAAAATTCACGAACATACGAGTGTGCATAGGAACAGCGCAACGCATGCTCGTAACACAGTCATTTTTATGGAGTATCGTCACCAAATTTTCAAAATAAGCATTTTAGGACCTCTGCTCATGAATGATGCCACTGTCAGTTTCTTAATCTGTGCAGAACGCTGATTTCCCACACCGACCGCGCTATTTCATGCCGCAAGTGCGAAAACACATTTCGTTCATGGTGTGAAAAATGACAGCTGTACTGTTCACAAGGAGGTCTGAAAAAATGCCAATGTTGAAAATCTGGGGTGAAAATATTGCAAATTCGCAAAGTGACGTGCGTGCGTAGCAGCTGTGCAACGCACGCTCGTAAAACATTCATTTTTTGGGATTTTTCCCACCAAATTTGAAACCTAGGCTTTTAGAGAGCCCACCTCATGAACACTGGCACTGTCGTTTTGTTAATCGGTCCTGAAAGGTGATTCCGCGCAGTGACCGCAAACTCACCTTTCGGGGCCAGTTAACACCATGACAGTGGTAGCATTCATGTGTAGGCGTCCCAAAAACCCCATGTTGAAAATGTGGTGGCAAAATTCCAAAAAATGCCTGCGATATGCAGCAAAGTTGAAAAAAAAACTATTTATTCCATTATACAGCTTACCGGCATTTTCTCAGTTCGCGATCAGCTTTGAAGAGTGCAGACGTGTTCCCGGTTCACTGAAGATTGTCACGCCGGACCCCAGAGGTAAGTATGAGGTGAGGGGGATGTGGGGAGGCAGGGTGTACAGTGAGTGGGTGCGGGTTGTGGGAGGGGGGCCAGGGAGACTGCCGGGGGACTGTTTCCTTCATTACAGGTAACAAAAAAAAAAGACATCGTGGGACGGTTTTTTATTTACAGGGCAATGTGGCACACTAGGGTGGGCTCCCAGTGTGCCAACTGAGTCTTTTGGGGGCTACTGTTGGCCGGCTCAGAGCACCCCATTGGCACACAACAAGGGGGTATGTTATGCCGGAGGTTTGGGCACCGATCGGCACAACAATGGGGGTTGATTATGCCGACGGGGATGGGCACCCTGTCAGCAGACAAGAAAACTGAGGCGTTACATACTGCCCGACAGAGGTGGGCTCCCCTACAAACCTTTCCCATCTCTAGGCCACCACCAGCCGATGGGGATTGAGGCCCCGTCTGCAAACAAGCGTGTTAGAGGGGCACATGCTGCCAGAGGATTGGGCACCCTCGGCAGGCAGGGAAGGGGGTTAATATTGTTTGTGCACAGGCGGCAAACCACCACCATGTTCACAAACAATATCAGTGTGTGAACATCCCGCCCTGCAATGACGGGTCGCTCCCTCATTGGAGCAAATGGCTGATGCTGCAATGACGAGGCAGCCCCTGATTGCAGTGGCTATTTTTTTACGAGTTGGTGGCAACATTCCAAACTAGTGTCACCGGCTGTGTCCCCCATTATTGGTGGACATCACACACGCCCCAAAATGCCATGCAGGTATTGGCCTCAACAGTGCCGCACCTCCAGAACCTGCTTCGGCACCAAACTGCCTCAATATGTTGCTTGCGCTGCGCGCAACCAAACATAAAAATACATTCTGGGCCTTTCAGCATGAGCTTGGGTTCTGGAATTAGTGAGGCTATCAAATATTAACAAAGGGAGTTCCCGGAGGCAGAGCTGCGATGTATACCTAGTGTGTTAAAGGGTCCCAGCCAGTAGGCCCATCAGTTTAAAGGGGCAACTAGGCCTAATGTGCTAAAAAGGGCCCAGCTAACAGTAGACTCAGCCACAATAAGCCCACAGCTTAAAGGGGCACAGCCACAGTACACTCAGCCACAATGAGCCCACAGCTTAAAGGGGCCCAGCCACGATAGACTCAGCCACAATGAGCCCACAGCTTAAAGGGGCCCAGCCACGATAGACTCAGCCACAATGAGCCCACAGCTTAAAGGGGCCCAGCCACGGTAGACTCAGCCACAATGAGCCCACAGCTTAAAGGGGCCCAGCCATGGTAGACTCAGCCGCAATGAGCCCACAGCTTAAAGGGGCCCAGCCACGGTAGACTCAGCCACAATGAGCCCACAGCTTAAAGGGGCCCAGCCACGGTAGACTCAGCCACAATGAGCCCACAGCTTAAAGGGGCCCAGCCACGGTAGACTCAGCCACAATAAGCCCACAGCATAAAAGGGCCCAACCACGGTAGACTCAGCCACACTAAGCCCACAGCTTAAAGGGGCCCAGCCACGGTAGACTCAGCCGCAATGAGCCCACAGCTTAAAGGGGCCCAGCCACGGTAGACTCAGCTGCAATGAGCCCACAGCTTAAAGGGGCCCAGCCACAGTAGACTCAGCCACAATAAGCCCACAGCTTAAAGGGGCCCAGCCACAGTAGACTCAGCCACAATAAGCCCACAGCTTAAATGGGCCCAGCCACGGTAGACTTATCCACAATGAGCCCACAGCTTAAAGGGGCCCAGCCACAGTAGACTCAGCCACAATGAGCCCACAGCTTAAAGGGGCCCAGCCACGGTAGACTCAGCCACAATAAGCCCACAGCTTAAAGGGGCCCAGCCACAGTAGACTCAGCCACAATGAGCGCGCAGCTTAAAGAGGCCCAGCCATGGTAGACTCAGCCACAATAAGCCCACAGCTTAAAGGGGCCTGGCAACGGTAGGCCTATTAGTCAAAAGGAGCCCAGGAGGTGGTTAATAACTCCTGAGGTGGGTAAAGGGATCACATGGTGTCCAGCAATCTTGGTTTAGTAGCTACCTGGACATTTCTGAACTATGCCTGCTATGAGACCCCATCTGGAGTACTGCGTGCAATTCTGGAAACCCCATCTTCACAAAGACATAGACAGAGTGGAGGCAGTTCGGAGGAGAGCAACCAAAATGGTGTAGGGTCTGCACCAGAAGACATATGAGGAGAGACTAAAGCAGCTTAATGTGTATACTCTTGAGGAAAGGAGGGAGAGGGGGACATGATAGAAACTTTCAAGTATCTTGAGGGAATTAAAGTATAAGAGGGTAGCATCTTTCAGAAGAAGAGATGTACAAGAACAAGGGGGCACAATTTGAAGATAGAGGGGGACAGCTCAGAAGTAATGTTAGAAAGTATTCTTTCACAAATAGGGTTATGGATACATGGAACAGCCTTCCTGAGGAGGTTGTGGAGTCAAGAACAGTGGGAGAATTCAAAAATGCATGGGACAGACATAAGACAATTCTAGTGAGGGGATAGGAGGAAGTAAGCTGTTGATTAACTAGAATCTGCAGCTTATCCATCAGGTAGGGAAATGGGCAGACTAGGTGGGCCAAGCAGTCCTTATCTGCCGTCAAATTCTATGTTTCTATGTTTCTGAACTGTGTCATTTACCCAAACTTAACTGTTGTACATTACTGGAGAACTGTTTGAACTATATCATTGCTTCCAGAACTGTGCGTCTTCCTCCCACAGTCATTTGTTTGCATCCAAACTGTGTAGTTGCCCAGGCTGCAGTTACACTGTAGTGTGTCAGCATCTTGTACCAAGTGTATTCCTGAATCAGTCTTCCACAGCCTTCAAAAGGGCACCCAGCAAGTGAATTCCAGAATCAGTGTGCAGCAGGATTTTCCAAAGATCCTCATCCACAGTTGTGTCCATGCAACATCATGTTGGTTGTTTTCTGCCAAGTCCAAGTGTACGGCCTGACTGAATGCAGATTCTGCTGTCCATTTTCTTGCATTCCTTCTTCATCTCAGTTTCCCCAAATCAACATCCGTTTATTGTTTTACATTTGTCCTTGGCTCATCTGGTCTTGATGCTTAGAATGCTACTATTTGCCTGGCTTCCAAAAATATCATCTTGGTTCTCAGTTTCCATGGTATAACACCCGCCTGCACACTGCTTTCACCTACCTAGGAGATGGAATTCGGCTAGCTGCAAGGAAGGTTAGACACAGGGCTGGCAGACATTAATTTGGGGTATGACTCTCTTACCATAACAACAGTGCTATGTGAATTATAACAGAGGCAGAAAATCTCTTCAGATTAGAGCCAATTTATTTAGCAATCTGTGAATAATTATTACTTTTTATGTTTGCTTGCACATGCGCAAGAAACATAATGTGACAGCTTAGGAGAGAAGCGGGTTGTGGAGGTGTGGCACTGTGGCAGCCAACCCCGGCACTGCATTTGTGGGCTTGGCACCATTTGCCCAATGCAGACCCAGTGTTCTGATGACACAGGTTCTGCATAAGTGCCACCAAGCTGATATGATTTGGCTGCTGCAATGAGGGGCCACCCCGTCACTGCAGCATCATCCATTCTGCTGCAGTGAGGGAGCAACTCGTCATTTCAGGGTGGTACCTTACCTAGTGTAACATGTCCTTAAACATGGCAGCTGAGGGAAAGCTGACTGACTGGGGTGCCCAGTCCCCTCTGTCGGCATGCCCCCGGCCCAGTTAATTTGCTGATGGGGGGAGCCCACTCCCCATCGGCATAATGCCTCCCCCATTTGTTGTGTGCCGAGGGGGGTGCCCAATCCCCCTCAGCATCATGCCTCCCCCAAACAGTCATTCTTTGCTGATGGAGAGCCCAATCCCTGTTGGCTTAAGTCCCCCACCCCAAAAAGACAAGTAGCACACAGGAAGCCCACCCCAGTGTGCGAAAAGCCTGCAAAAAAACACCTTCCCGTGCCGTCTGTTTTTTTTGTCTGTCCCTGAAAAGAAACAGTCCATGCGGTGGGTCCCTCCCCAACCCTCACCCATCCACTTTGTACCCTACTTCCCAACGCCCCCCCCTCATCCCATACTTACCTCTGGAGCCCAGCGCGATGATCTTCGATGGACCGGGAACATGTCTGCACTCTTCAAAGCTGACCGCAAAATGCCGGTAAGCTGAATAATGGCATAAATAGATTTTTTTCAACTTTGGTGCATATGTCTGGCATTTTTGGGAATTTGGGCACCAAATTTTCAACATGAGGTTATTGGAATTCCTCCTTATGAGTTCACTGTCATGACGTTATTTGGTCCGGAAAGGTGATTTCTCGGTCACTGTGCGGAATCACCTTTCAGGACTGATTAATGAAACAACAGGTCCACTGTTCATGAGGTGGGCTCTCAAAAAGCCTATGTTGCAAATTTGGTGAAAAAACTCCAAAAATTACTGTTTTATGAGCTGCATTGCACAGTTTCCATGCACGCTCATAACTTTGCAAATTTGTAATATTTTCACTCCAGATTTTCACATTGGCATTTTTTGCACACCTTCTTATGAACAGTATAGCTGTAATTTTTCACATCCTGGCCGGAATGTGTTTTCGCACTTATGGTGCAGAATAGCGTGGTCACTGTGGGAAATCAGTGTTCAGGACACACTAAGAAAATTATAGTGATGCTGTTCATAAGCAGAGGTTCTAAAATGCCTATGTTGAAAATTTGGTAATGAAAGTCCACAAAATGACTGTGTTACTAGCGCGCATTGCGCAGTTTTCCATGCACCCTTGTAACTTCACAAATTTGTAGTATTTTCACTCAAAATTTTCAACATTGGCATTTTTCTTATACCTCCTTATGAACAGTACAGCTGTCATTTTTCACATCCTGCCCATTCTGTGTTTTCATACATCTGGTGCCCAATGGCACAGTCACTGTGGGAACTCAAAGTTCAGGACACAATAACAAAATCACACTGCCACTCTTCATGAGAATAGGTACCAAATGCTTTCATGAGGTGGGGTCACAAAAAGGCCATGTTGAAAATTTGTAGTGCAAATACCAACAAACGCCCATGCCGTTAGGGTTTCTAACCATAATGTCCCACCCTGTACAGACTGACAGGCATAAGGGGTGTGCCTTTGGATTACCGACTGTAATACTCATGCAATCCCACCCCCACCCCCCAGCCAGTGACAGATATTGAGGTGTGCCTTGGACTCTTTGGCCCCAGAGTTCACCCCATTCTCCTATACTGCATCCATTTCAGCATATGTTCTTATGAAATGGGGTGATTGTAAAGTCGATCACCCCAAGGCACACTTCAACACGCGTCGGTGTCTGCAGGATAGGGTGAGATGACATGGCATGAACATCATGGACGATGACACAAGCGCATACCCCAATGCCTGTCCATCTCTGCAGGGTGGAGGTGAGGTTGGCGTGAAGTTTCAATACTTCACTGCCATTCCTATTCTGCATTTGTCCAACTCCTGCATTTCCAGTGCTAATACCAGCAAGCAAACATTTGGCATTGACAAATGCTTGTTTACTTCAGCAATGACTCTATCAGTAACTAAAACAAGCATTTGTCAATGCCAAATCTTTGCTTGCTGGCATTGGCAGTGGTAGTGTAGAAGTTACAGAGCTGCGTAATAGGAATGGCAGTGAAGTATTGAACTGAAGCCAACCCCACCACCCTGCAGAGAGTGACAGGCATTGGGGTGTGCGTTTGGGTCATCAGGCATAACGGCCACACCATTTCACCACATCCCACCCTGCAGAGACTGACAAGTGTCACGGTGTTCCTTGTGGTCTTTGGCCCTTATGCGCACCCCATTTCATTAGGAAATATGGTGAGATGGGTGCGATATAGGAGAATGGGGTGAAGTTTGGGGCCGAAGAGTCCAAGGTATACCTTGATGCTTCTCACTGACTGCAGGGTGTGGAATGGTATGAGCATCACAGGCAAGAATCCCAAGTCACACCCCTGATGCCTGTCATTCTCTATAGGGTTGGGCGTTATAGTTGAAAACTCTAATACCTCAGGCATTCGTTGGTATTTTCACTCCAAATTTTCAACATGTTTGTTTTGTGACCCCACCTCATGAACAGGGGGAATATCAGTTTGTTAGCCGAAAGCTGCTTATGCACAGTGACTACGGCATTTAGCACCACAGGTGCAAAAACATTCCGAACAGGATGCAAAAAATGACAGCTGTACTCTTTCATGGGGAGGTGTAAAAAATGGCTATGTTGCAAATCTGTAGTAAAAATATTTAAAAAAATGGTGAAGTCAAGAGCGTACATAGAAACTGTGCAACGGACACTCGTAATATAATTAGGTTGGGGATTCTTTACAGCAGATTGTCAACTCAGGCATTTTGGTGCCTCCGATCATGAACAGTGTCACTGTGATTTTCTTTATCTGTGGCGAACAATGATTTCCCACAGCGACCACGCATCTCTGCACTGAAAGTGTGAAAACACACTTCAGCCATGTTGTGAAAAATGACAGCTGTACTGTTCATAAGGAAGTGTGGAAAAATGTCACTGGTGAAAATCTGGACTGAAAATATTACAAAGTCATGAACTAACGAGGGTGCGTGGAAACTGCGCAATGCTCACTCGTAACACAGTCATTTTATGGACTTTTGTCACCAAATTTTCAACATAGCCATTTTAAGACCTCTGCTCATGAACAGTGTTACTGTGATTTTCTTAATCTGTCCTAAACATTGCTTTCGCACACCAACAGCACCATTGTGCGCTACATGTGCGAAAACACATTTTGGGCGACATATGAAAAATTGCAGCTGTACTGTTCATAAGGAAGTTTAATAAAATGGCAATGTTGAAAATCTGGAGTGAAAATATTAAATTTGCAAAATTACGAGCATGCATAGGAACTGTGCAACGCACGCTCGTAAAAGTCATTTTTAGGAATTTTTTCACCAAATTTTCAACATAGCCATTTTAAGACCTTTGCTCATGAACAGTGTCACTGTGATTTTCTTAATTTGTCCTGTACATTGATTTCGCACACCGACTGCGCCATTGTTCGCTACATGGCCGGAAGCACGTTTTGGGTGAGATGTGAAAAATGACAGCTGTACTACTCATATGAAGGTGTAGTAAAATGGCAATGTTGAAAATCTGGAGTGAAAATATTGAAAATTTGCGAACTAACGTGCGTGCGTAGGAACTGTACAACGCGCGCTCGTAAAACAGTCATTTTTTGGAATTTTTTCACCAAATTTTCAACATAGCCATTTTAAGACCTTTGCTCATGAACAGTGTCACTGTGATTTTCTTAATTTATCTCGTACACTGATTTCGCACACCGACTGCGCCATTGTGCGCTACATGGGCAGAAACACGTTTTGGGTGAGATGTGAAAAATGACAGCTGTACTACTCATAAGAAGGTGTGTCAAAATGGCAATATTGGAAATCTGGAGTCAAAATATTGAAAATTCACGAACTTACGAGCGTGCATAGGAACTGTACAACGCATGCTCGTAAAACAGTCATTTTTTGGAATTTTTTCACCAAATTTTCAACATAGCCATTTTAAGACATCTGCTCATGAGCAGTGTCACTGTGATTTTCTTAATTTGTCCTGTACATTGATTTCGCACACCGACTGCGCCATTGTGCGCTACATGGTCGGAAACACATTTTGGGTGAGATGTGAAAAATGACAGCTACTACATAAGAAGGTGTGGTAAAATGGCAATGTTGAAAATCTGGAGTGAAAATATTGAAAATTCGCGAACTTACGAGCCTGCGTAGGAACTGCGCAACGCACGCTCGTAAAACAGTCATTTTTGGGAATTTTGGCACCAAATTTTCAACATGGGGATTTTGGGACCCCTTCTCATGAATGATATCATTGTCATGGTGTTATTCAGGCCCAAAGGGTGATTTCAGGCAGTGACTGCGCAGTGACTGCGAAATCACCCTTCGGGCCCGAATAACGCCATGACAGTGATATCATTCATGAGAAGGGGTCCCAAAAACCCCATGTTGAAAATTTGGTGCAAAAATCCAAAAATGTCTGAGATATGCAACAAAGTTGAAACCCCTATCTAGCCCATTATACAGCTTACCGGCATTTCCTCAGTTCGCGCGTCGGCTTTGAAGAGTGCAGGCGTGTTCCGGTCCACCAAAGATCTCGCGCCGAGGTCCGGAGGTAAGTATGGGGTGGGGGCTGTGGGAGGCTTAGATGCGCTGTGGGTGAGTGCGGGTTGTGGGAGGGGCCAGGAGACTACGTTGGACCGTTTTTCTTTACAGGTACAACTACAAGAAAAAGGATAGCGTGGGGCGTTTGCCACGCTGGGGTGGACTCCCAGCGTGGCACAAAACGTTGTGGGGGCGTTCAGCCGATGGGGATTGGGCACCCCGTCGGCCTAGAGATACATTGCCATGCTGGGGTGGGCTCCCAGCGTGGCACTTATTACTCAGTGGGGGGACTGTGGAGTCGACGGGGGTCATTTCGTCCCGGCTATAATGTTCGTTGCCACGCTGGGCGAGACCCAGTGTGGCATTATGGAAGCCTTTGGGGAGGAGGCGGGGACACAACACAGCCGGCGGGGGTTGGGCACCCGTCAGCTATACAGTCTGGCGTGGGGGCGCGCGACGCAGGTGTGTGGGGAGCTGTGCATGAGCAGGCATATCTGTCGCTGCTCACCAAGCGTAGCTCCCCTTTCAACTGTATGCCACTGCATTTTGAGCGGCAGGTCATAGACAGCTCCAGAATGCATTGGCTTACACAGGCCACGCCTGCCAGCACACTGACTGAATTGGAAGAGGAGGTGACACACCTCCGAAATCTCCGATGATGGCACTATGTTTCTTGCACATGCGTGCAAGCAAACATAAAAATGGCTGTGCAGCCCAAACAGTAAAATAACATTTACACAAAAATGAATATCAGTATTTTCTTCTCCTGACAAAAATCTAGAATTAGTTGCATCACATTTTTCACCCCACCCCGTAGATAAACAGTAAAATGTCCCCAAACCATTTCAAGTCTCTTTTAAAAGTCACAGTCTCTGATACCTCAAACTCAAATGGGTGTAGTCCTTGAAGAATGATATCCTTTAGTGTGCTGCCCTGGCCAGGGATTGATGAGAAGTCCTCTGCTAATGTCCAGTGATGACTCTGCTGCTTCTCGGTCCTCCCAGGTCCTGGTTTCTTCAGCTGCTTCTCTGGTCCGCTTTGGTCCTCAGTCAAACAGGTGAACCCTCCCTACAGACTTTAGCTAGAAAATAACAAACTCTTTGCAGGTTTTGACTGTTATCTTGCAAACCTGGCTTCTGCCCCTCCTTCTTTGCTTGGTCTATCAGGGCCCAAAACTTCTGGAACTCAATTACTCTAGCTGGCTTTCCTAGTGTAACCCCCCTACAAATGGAGGTTCCTGAAAATCTTCCTTGGGTAAGTCTAAACGCCCACTGCCAGGGTGGTGTTCTGTGTCTCAGCAGGTTTAAAAGTGTTTGCATGTGAGTACCCAGTTGGCCTCCATGCCTGTCTCTTTAAGGGCTGCCTATTTTACAATTTATAATTAGTCTGGGTGGGGACCGAGTGTTTCTAGGCTCAGGTACCACCTGGGCTGCAGTTCAGCTGCTCTTTCTGCCTTCAACAAATGTGCAGAGGGAGCCCCATGGGACTTTGTGATTGTTTGTTGATTGTCTGTACTAAATGGAAATGATGTTGTGGTTTGTCTAATCTACTTTTCTTTGCAGCATGGACATTTGTTTCGTGCCACCATCTTGGTTCTGGATTGCCTATCTGCACCAATCAGCACCGTTGGGGGCTTAAGATGGAACCTGCCCCAAGGGGGTCTTGTGGGAGTAAAAATCTGTAGGAATTGTAGTTTTTCAATTTGGCACCTAAATGGATCGAGTGGGGGAGCTCTAGCTGTGACAGACAGGTGGATTGGTGAATCAAACCTTTTGGTTCCGAGGGAAAGTCCCGTGCTGCCAGCTGCAGAGAAGGAGAAGAGAGTTAGAGTTGAAAGAGTGAACAGCTTGAGAGATGTGGGCAGCTGCTCCTGCGTAGTGCACAGGGGAAATCGGCGGGAAGGTTGTGTCTAGCCTACCTGCTACCATCTTCCCTAGTGAGGGAACTTTAGCCTTCTATAGTTCGGACTGCTCCAAAAAGTATTGCGACGGAATCGCTGAATTGTGACTACATGTCACCTGAAGAGGACCGAAGACTTGCGTTTACATGATTGACCTGTCAGGACTTCCAAAACGATCGCAGAGCATAAGGTTTCCGCAGAGACACTATAAATTGCAACCGGACTGTCATCTGAATCTGTGGTAATTCCCTACCTTTACTCTAAGTGTGCTGATTGTGGAGGTGGGTCGCGATTTGGTTCCCCACCTTGCCTAATGCGACACACTTGCTGGAAAGCTGTATCCAGCATGTAAACAGACTGTATCCAAATTGTTCACCTGGTCTGGGCCTTGCCAACCTGGCCCAGACAATCGCTCATGCCGCAGAGAAACAACCAACAAGAGACACGCCAGGGGTTAGGCTCCCTGCTCAACAACAACAGACAGGAATGACACCACAGTGCTTCGTGTGGGCCCTGCTTCTCCTGGCCATCCAGTTCTTCATCAGGAGGTCTCCATTTCATTCATCCTGCCTTCTGTACCGGGTAGCGTGAGTAAACACCAGGGTAGCTCCCTGCAATGAAGCTCAAATCAAAGTGGGTCAGCTGATTTAATAATTGTTGCTAATTTTTTTAGACTGAGCTATCCGGCTCCAGATTACAAATTAAGGGTTAAAGTGCATGTTGTGTTTTCTTCCTTCCAAAGGGCCCTGGCCAGCTGCAACTCCAGCCTACCTCAGGCAATGTTTCAGGCTAGCCTGTAGCTCCAACTGGGTACCCACAGTGTATGTGACTGTATCACAGGGACCTTTGAGTGCATGCTTTATAATCTGAATCAATCAGATCTAGAATCAACCTCTAGATTACCTCCCATCCCTTGTTCACGTCCCCCTAATCAATCAGATCTAAATCTTTTTGCATCTAAACTGGTGGTGGTGGTGTACCTCTGTACTGAAAGCTCTGTGACATTGCTGTTTACTGTTACAGGCCTTGTTTTACAGGGGGTCTCCAGGGTGTTCCAGCCATTCCAGCCCTGGTGGTAAATGGTTATCAGGGGAAAGTCATTATATATTGCAAAGCGTATTGGTGTGTGGGAGCTGCAAGCATAATCAGACCGCTAAGGGAGCCAGAGGGGGGTATCAGTGTCCCGGAGGGCTGTACCCAAGGCAGTCACGTGGCCAACAACCCTGTTCTCTGGGTGGAGGAACCCACTCAGAGAGACCAGGCCCCTCAACCTGTAGGCCACAGTGCAGACAGGGGCAGTATCCCTTGGGATAGCGCCACCTAGGGGTTACACTAGCTAGAAAAACTTTTTTCTTTTGCCTTGGCAATGGTAGCCCCTTAGCTAACTAGCCTGTACTTTAAAATGTAATTTTCATTTTTTCTTGCTTTTTTCATGAAGTGAGTGGATTAGCCCTGTCACTACACTGCTGCTGTCTCCAGTTCAGAGAATAGAGAGAGAGAGAGAGAGAGAGAGAGAGAGAGAGAGAGAACAAAAGGTTGAGCTATACTACTGAAAACTCCAGCTCACCCTTCTTGTACCTGATTGGAGCATTTGGTGCTAATGTCACTGGCAGCCAATCAGGAGAGAGCTTTAGCTCCTTTCAAAGTTAGGAACTTTTTTTGAACAGAATCCCTCCCACTGCTGTTGAGCCCCTCCCATGAACACCACTCCCTTTACTCTGATTAAATCTTTCATCAGGCTGGTCCCACCTCCTGCTGTCCTAGTGACATCAGATCCAGCCAACAGACATGTCACAACATGGCCTGCTTGTAGCTTGCTATGGGGGTCTGCCTACCCCTCCTCCGCTAGCCATTTTATTTTTATAGATATATTTTATTTATTTATATATTCATGCCCCTCTGGGCTTTTGCTGTTCTCTTCTTACATCCTCTCTTTGCTTGTTTCTGTCTCCCCTCCCCCCCAGTTCACATAACACAAGAGCACTAGCCATTCACTAGCCCTCACTAGCCACTTGGCTACTTAATAAGATACTGGCCACTCGGCCACCATTGTGGGCAAAGGGGTTTTAGCTGAATCCCCTTCCCCAAACCACTTCCTTTTCTTTACATGTGTGCAAACTACCTCTCCCCAGGACTACACCTTGGCACCCTGCATTCAGGTAAGCCCCTTTTATTTTGCATTTATTTGGTGGGTTGACTGTAACGGGGTGATCATGCCAGTTACATTCCCCTCCCCCAAGCGTCACTGAAGTTGACAAGACTGCCAACTGGCAGGCTTAAACACAGAAGTAGCAACTCATTACTATACTCGGTTAACATTTCGCTATTTACAATTAACATTCAGTTTTCATGGTATGACAGTTTTAGCACAATGATTAGAACTGCTACTTCTCCCTCATGGTTCCCCAGTTGTGTAGAGCTCTATAGTCCCACTGGTACTCTTGGTCTAAGCCTAGTCTTTCCTAAGTCCCTACTGTTTTGGTTCTCCTCCTCACCAGTTGAAGGAGCATGAGACAAATCAGTCTCTCTCTCCCCAATTCAGTGTTAGGGTGTATGTATCCTATCCAATCCCTGAACTTCCTATGATTTGAGAGGTGGTGTATTCCCTTGCTCTGTCCAGTGGCAGGTTCCACCAGTCCATACATAATGTCTGAACACCTCTTCGAAACAATGTAGGGTCCTTCCCTTGGTCAGGTTAGCTTTGCACAGAAGCCATCTTCCTTGCTGGATTGCATGTGTCATTTTAAGAGCACCAAGTCACCCATTTTACAAGTGACACACCTTTTCGGATCACAGTGCTTTTCCCCGTGGACATGGCTCAGCATTTGAGTATGTCCCATCTGTTCTGTCATTGCCTCAGGGAACTGTAGAACTTCCTGGAGTCGAGACTTTGCCATGGCCTCAGCATCTCCTCTCTTCTTGGTAGCACTGCAGATTAATGAAGCTGCATCATATAAGATTTGCACTGGCTGTAGCTGTAAGATGACGGTAGCCTGTTTAGTGGTTCCTTCTTCCGGTAACTGCCATAAAGATGGCTCAAGAACTGGGTTTTTGTCAGAAGTTAGGGCTGCTGAGCCATGTAGTGTGGTCATACTCTTTATGCAGACATTAATTGTTAGTTCTAAGTCACTGACAATGTCTATACCCAGTATCACATCTGTCACAGAATGATCAAAGATGAGGGTGTGGCCCTGCCACTTTTTTTCCGACTGCTCTAATTTCTACCTCGCCACATCCCCACAGATGATAGGCCTCTTCTGAAGTGAGCCTGACTTCCACCTCGGCTCCTTTTTGGTACCAGGTCCATGCCTCCAGGTAATTTTTCCATGCTTTAGTGAGACAATGGTGTGGGTTGCTCCTGTATCAACCAGACCTTGCACTGGAGTCCCTGCCAGCATAAACTGTGAGGTATTACAACTGTGCCTTCACATTTTCCGTTGGACCTTCTGCTTCCCCTGCAACTGCTGCAGTTTCTTGTGGGCTTGCAATGGTAGCCAAATTGGTTCCTTCCAATGGACTGGTAACATTTACAACATTAGCTGCTGGTGATTTCTAAGGACAGTTGTAACTGAGATGATTTGGTTTGTTACACTTTAAACACCTCTTTTCTCCTGATGCTGGTGCCACTCCCCAACCTTGGTTTGACTGTGGCTGCCTGGGCTGACCACTTCTACCCTCTGGTGACCAGTATGGAGGTCCTATTGGTGGGGCCTGACTGTCGAAAGGCTTGACCCTGGATGGGTTTTGGTAGTGATTCAGGTTGTCTGCCAATTCTTGGGCCTTTATGACCAGCTCCGCAACAGTCAGGGGTTTGGTGCACACAAAATGGTTTTGCAGTTCGGGCTCTAAGGTGCTTGTGATGAACTCCACTCCTTCCTCTTCTCATGCTCCAGGGTACAAACATCGATACAACTCCCATTTGTCCAGGATAAAGTCATTAAGTTTCTCTCTTGGCTGTTGGAGATGATCAAGCTCACTTCTGAGATATTGCCTGTTATAGATTCTGTCAAAATATTCTAAGAAGTGCAGCTTGCACTGCCTCTAATTTCATATTTGAGTTGTCTTACACCGCCACCACTTGCTGTCATGTCTTTGTAAGGCACCCTTCCAGTGCTGTAGCCAGTTCTCTTCAGGGATATTAGCTTGCCTGAGTACTCACTCAAATCCTCTCAAAATGTCTCTGTGTTCCTCTTTTGAGTTACCATCAAAAGTAGGTAGATTATTTCCCATCCGTGGTGTGAAGATGGGGACAATGGGTGGTGCAGTATTGTCTCGCCACTGTCTATATTCACTTTGAATGGGATCAGCATACTGCTGTTCTGCACCTCTCTATCTTTCTGGAGTAGACGTAGGATATGAGTCCTACGTCCTCTGTACTTGTGGTTCTCTACTGCTTCCTCTGTTCTCTATTGCCACACTGAGATGTTCCACACTGGAGACAAGCTTGGTCAGGATGCTTTCCAGCCTATCCATTCTCTTGCCAACTTGTCTGTTCTCTTCTGGGCTCTCTGTTACACTTGGTTTTGCCCATCCATGACCTCTTCAGACTGGTGTAGACTGCATCTGCAGGGGAACTCTACTGGCATCCAGCCCCAACACGTTCCTCCATGGTTCAAAGGTATTGTTGGAGCCCACCTGATCCACAGTACACCATGCCACTGAACTCTGGCTGTGTGTCCCCTCTAACTGCCTAAAGCCGTCATGCTGCTTATTCTTGTCTGAGGAACCCTGGGCCATTGAGTTCTAAACACGTCAGAAACAATGTCTGTAGTATTTTTACAAATGAGATTTCTGCCTTTCCCTTTTTTCGCACTTTTTTTTTAGTTTAAAATGCCCACACTTTTTTGGCTTAACCTGCTGTTACACTTAAAAGGTCTGCCCCATGTTGTGGCGCCAATTATAACACCCGCCTGCATACTATTTTCACCTACTTGGGAGATGGAATCCGGCTAGCTTCAATGAAGGTTAGACACAGGGCTGGCAGACATTAATTTGGTGTATGACTCTCTTACCATAACAACAGTGCTATATGAATTATCACAGAGGCAGAAAATCTCTTCAAATTAGAGCCAATTTATTTAGCAATCTGTGAATAACTATTACTTTTTTACTTCAGCAATGGCTCTATCAGTAACTAAAATAAATGGCTGTGCAGCCTAAACAGTAAAATAACATTTGCACAAAAATGAGTATCAGTATTTTCTTCTCCTGACAAAAATCTAGAATTTATTGCATCACACGTTTCACCCAACACCCAAGATAAACAGTAATATGTCCCCAAATCATTTCAAGTCTCTCTTAAAAGTCAGTCTCTGATACCACAAACCCAAATGGGTGCAGTCCTTGAAGAATGATAACCTTTGTTATGCTGCCCTGGCCAGGGATTGATGAGAAGTCCTCTGCTAATGTCCAGTGATGGCTCTGCTGCTTCGCGGTCCTCCCAGGTCCTGGTTTCCTCAACTGCTCCTATGGTCCTCTTTGGTCCTCTGCTGAACAGGTGAACCCTCTCTACAAACTTTAGCTAGAAAATAAAACACTCTTTGCAGGTTTTGACTATTATCTTGCAAACTTGACTTCTGCCCCTCCTTCTTTGCTTGGTCTATCAGGGCCCCAAACTTCTGGAACTCAATTATTTTTACCCAAGGAGTCCTTTAACATCAGTAACTATTGCAGTGAGCTGACTAGCTATTACTGCCCTGGAGGTGGAGTGTATGTAATGAGTTGTATGAATTAGCCAATCAGAGAGAAGCTTGAGGGTGTGCTGAGCAAAGGCTGTTAGGAAGGCTTCAAAATTTATTTCTCCACTTGACTGAGCAACACTGCCTGTGAGGTGCTCGCTTTCTGTTGCCCAAGACAAAAGTATTTCACTGACTGGTAGCTGTAGTTTTTTGTTTTACTTAGTTTTTATTTAGTGCTGAGTAGATTTTTTTTTGTGTTTCTCGTGGTTCCCCTCGGTTCCTGGGAATCGCGAATTTCGTCCGGTTCCACAGTTCCCTTTTCTTTAATTTTATAGAATTTTAGTAACCATGTTTAATAGTTTTCGACAGGTCCCTTCTTTATTGTTACTGCAATTCCCTTTTTTGGCTTTATTTTACCTCAGAAAATCGCGGTTCCTACTGCAGGGGAAACAACCGTTACTCTCCATAGAATCCTATAGGGATTACAATTTCTGAAGGGTTTTCTGAGGTTTGGCATGTCAGAAATACCTAAAAAGAGGACTGGACCCACAGGTTTAAAAAATTGTTTAAAGTGCCACAGAATAGTGGCTAAAGCTGATACTCATGAACTGTGTCTAAAGTGTTTAGGTCCAGATCACTACTGATCCCTCTGCTCTAAATTTTGTTCAAAGACCTTAAGAAATAGAGCTAAAAGGCTTAGAATGATGGCTGAAGAAGAGTCTTCCTCTGTACCCAAACAAAGACGAAAGGCTACCAATGAGTGGCCTTCTAAAAATAAAAATTCTAATCAAGCTGCTGATGAGACATCTGTTAAATCTAAGCCTGCAAAAGGTGCTGATGAAGTGCCTATAAAAGGGAAAAATGTCACTTCAGGTGCTGATGAAGTGCCTGTCAAATCTAAGGTTTCAAAAGGGGCTGATGAGGCTCTACATAAATCAAAACATATTAAGGGTGCTGAAGAGGTGCCCAGTTTAAAAAGACAACCTGATCAAACCACTGATGAGGTGGCTGCTAAGAAGCCTTGCAAAGAAAAATAAACCACTGCCCCTCCCAGCGGTGCTAAAGATGAGACAGCAGTGAGTAAAAAGCACAAGGATAAATACAAATACATAGAACCCCAGGATAGTAACCCCCAAGACTCACAAGAGGAGTTACCTTCCATGGAGGACATGGCTAAAGCCTGGCATATTTTTCAAACCTTACAGGGCATGGTACCTCTGTTCAGTATCCCTGCCTTTCCCAGGCCAACCCCTTCTGCACCTCCTTCTGATACAGGACCCTATAAGGGGGATGATTAGGAAGATTTTTATGATGCTCCAGATGATGTTTCAGAGGACAAGGCTCCAGAGTCTGACGTGTCTCCTGACCCTAATTTTGGTGCATCTCCCACAGATCAGGAGCATACTTCCTTTATGCTTACTTTCCTCCAACACACAGTGGACACCCTGGATCTCCCCTCTTAGGAGTCCACCCAAGAGGAAGAGGAAGACCAGGAATACAGGAGATGAAAGGTCTCCCTCCACCTAAAAAGCTGGTGCTTCCTATTAATAAACCATTCAGGAAGAATACCAAGAAGCTTCTCCACACCCCTACATCCTTACTGGGTATGGAGAAAAGGAGTGACAAGAAATATCAGCTGTCCAAAAATGACACTGCTTTCCTGTCTGTACACCCTAGCCACAAATGAGTGGTACAGCAGGCAGCATGTGATAAAGCAGGAGTCCCTCTATCCTTCCAGCTCCCTGAAAAGAATTGCAGGAGGCTGGACTTCATGGTAAGGAAGACTCATACCTCAGCCTCTTTCTTCTCCATCTTTCCTCTTAAATGGCTTGCACAACCAAGTGCCAGAAGGCTCTGTGGAATTCGGTTCTGGACATAGTTAAGCAGGGCTCTGACTCCGTGGCAAAGGACCTGGTTGAAACTGCCCAAACTGCCTTGGAGGCCACAAAGTACCAGTTCCACATGGTAGATGATAATAATGATGCAGCCAGTAGGGTGATGGCTCAGGCTATCACCCTTAGGCGGTTCGCATGGCTGAGGTCAACCAACCTGACAAAGGGCACTCAGTCCAGGGCCGCCATGGACTTCCCCGGTTTCAAAATGTCCTGTTTGATTCCAGAACTGAGGAGTACATGAAAAAGGTTGATGAACATGAAACAACCTATCAGAGTAATACAGCAAAAGCGAAGTGTTCTACTTCCCAGAAACCTCAATCTAAATGAAATAGAGGCAGGGGATACTTCCCTAAGCCCTATTTTGCTCTTCCTCCTCAGTTTGATTACTCTCAGATGCGAGGCTTCTTTAGAGGGAGAGGCAGGAGAGCTCAGAGGAGAACTGCATCTACCCCTGCTCCTGCAACTCAGCAGAAGCCCTGATGTCTCTGTGCAGATCATCTCCCCTCCACCTGTAGGGGTTAGGCTCTCCCACTACCTCCAGCCCTGGACCCTGATCACTTCAGACAAGTGGGTCCTGAAGGTAGTGGAAAAGGGCCTGCCGCTTCAGTTTAGGTGTATCCAGTTAGCCAAGTCCCTAACCACAACAGTTAGGCTACTGTTGCAGTTAGAAGTGAAAAATCTGTTGGCAGCAAGGGTGGTAGAAAGAGTTCCTGCCCATCATCAAGGCAAAGGCCTCTACTCCAGATACTTCCTGACACAAAAGAAAAATAGGGAGTGGTGATCTATCTTAGACCTCAGATACTTGAACAAGCATCTGCTGAAGCCCAAGTTCAAAATGGTCACTCTGAGAATGGCAATATACTCTCTGCAGCAAGGAGACTGGCTAGCCTCTTTAGACCTCAAGGATGCATATTTTCACATATCAATAAGGCAGTCCCACAGAAAATTCCTAAAGTTCAGACTTCTATCAGGTCATTACCAGTTTGCAGCCATGCCCTTCGATCTGAATTCAGCACCAAGAGTATTTACCAAATGCCTGGCCGTGGTGGCAGCACATCTGAGAAAAAAGGGAATCTCAGTCTATCCATACCTGGATGACTGGCTCCATTGTGGGAATAACCCCTCTTCATGTGGAAGAGGCTCTCTCTCTCTCTCTCTCTCTCTCAGCCAAAAGACACTTTGCAATACCTGGGGTTTCTCATAAATCAAAAGAAATCCCACCAGGAACCAACCCAACTCCTTACTTTCACAGGGGCACAGTTGGACACATTGCAAAGCAAAGCTTTTCTTCCCCTGGAAAGAATACAGAACTTTTTGTCAGTAGCAAACTCTTTTGTTCTGGGCAAGCCCAGGCCAGCCAGACACTTCTTAAGGCTTTTAGGACACATGGCATCCATGACAGCCATGGTCCCAGGGGTCAGGTTCAGAATGAGGAACATACAGCATCACCTCAGGTCTCACTGGTCCCAAAGCAGCAATTCACTATCCAAGCTGGCTCCAGTCACAAAGACATTCCTTCAAGCTTTATTCTGGTGAAAGGAAACAACCAACCTTTCGGTGGGGATTCCCTTCCAAGCACCTCCTCCCACAAAAGTCATCACTACAGATGCTTCCCTGCTTAGATGGGGAGCCCATATGGACAGTATTTCTGTCAGTGGCTCCTGGGCTCCAAAAGAGTCACAGGCTCTCATCAATCTGCTGGAACTCAGGGCCATTTACCTGGCACTGAAGGCCTTCCCTCCACAAATACATGTGCACACAGTGCAGATCAGGACAGACAATACCACTGTAATGTTTTACATAAACAAGCAGGGTGGCACAAGGTCCAGTGTCCTTTGTCTGGAAGCCATAAGGATTTGACAGCTGGCCTACTCCCTGAATATCAGCCTTTTGGCCATACACCTTCCAGGCAAGGACAACACATTGGCGGATGTCCTCAGCCACATCAACCAAGGGCACAGTGAGTGGTGTCTGAACAAGCAAGTACTGGCCACAGTGTTCAGATGGTGGGGCACTCAAGAAATAGATCTTTTCTCCTCCTACCTCAACCTCCAGCTTCCTCTGTATTGCTGCAGGCCTCCAATAGTGGGAACTGTCCCATCAGATGCCCTTACCCTGGACAGGTCAGGGAAGTTTCTTTATGCTTTCCCTCCCTTTCCTCTGACTTTCAAGGTGTTTCTAAAACTCAGGAGCCAGCCAGCAACGATGATTCTAGTGGCACCGGACAGGCCAAGACAAGCCTGGTATGCCCTCCTGCCAACACTGTTTTTTAGCAAACCCATTTGTTTTCCACTCAGTCACTCCCATCTGACTCTCCCTTAGATAGGGGTAACATATCCAGACCTGAAGTCTCTTCATCTCAAGGCCTGGCTCTTGAGGAGCTAGAGTTCCTTGCCTCTCAGTATTCTGAACAAATCCTAAAGATCCTGAGAATGGCCAAAACGCCCAGCACAAGACCTATGCAGCCAAATGGAAGAGGTTTTCAATCTGGTGAAAAAAGAAGCTAATTGATCCCCTCAAGGCTTTAATTCCTAACCTCTTCGATTATTTGGTGTGTTTACAGGTTTCAGGCTTGAGGCCTTCCTCCCTGAAGCTGCATCTGGCTGCAATCTCGGCCTATCTTTCGGTTGGGAAGAGTAAATCTGTTTTCTCCCAACCAGTATTTAAACATTTTTTTAGAGGTCTGTTACATACTTAGCCTCCAGTCAGGGAACCTGTCCCTCCATGAAGCCTGAACCTCTATATTGCCAAGCTCATGAAGCCACCCTTTGAACCCATGGCTACGGCCCACCTCAGGTATGTCACCTGGAAAACTATGTTCCTAGTGGTCATTACTTCAGCCAGAAGGATTTCAGAGTTGCAGGTACTCTGTACAGAGCCCAACTACATAATCCGTCATAGGGATAAGAGTGAGCTCAGGATGAATAGGAAATTCCTGCCTAAAGTGGTCTCAGAGTTTCACCTCAATCAGTCCATCACCCTACCTGTGCTTTTTACTGAGAAATACACTCCAGGGGAGCAGAAGCTCCACAGCCTGGATGTCAAAAGGGCCCTGCTTTATTACTTGGAACACACCAAGCAGTTCAGAGGCTCATCCACACAGCTGTTCCTCACCTATGGGGAGGTAGGTAGCGGAAGACCAGCCACTAAGAGAACTAGCTCTCATTGGATAGTCTCATGCATTTGGTTCTGCTATGACAAGGCTGGCAAACAGCCCCCAAGGGTCTCAGGGCCCACTCTACCAGGGGCACTGCTGCCTCTGTGGCAGCTGCAAGGGACATTCCCTTACTGGATGTCTGTAAAGCAGCTACTTGGAAGATTGTACACACATTCACAAAGCACTACTATCTGGAAGTAGAGTCTAGATCTGATGCAAAGTCTGGCAGGGTGGTTTTGCAGAGTTTCTTCCCTAAATCGGTTCTCTGCCTGCCTCCCAACTGCACTGCTTTATAGTCTGTAATAGTTACTGATGCTAAAGGACTCCTGGGGTAAGAAGAAAAAATTACTCATCATAGTAATCTTCTTTCTTCCAAGGGGTCCTTTAGCATCAGTAAGCTCCTACCCTTCTCCCCTGATTACCTCTCAGAAGAGGGCTTTGCTTTGGCCTTCATCACATTTGATTATTCTAAACTTTGAATCATTTTTAGATCAAAGTTTTCATGTTGGTCTGGTTTTGTAGTTATATGTTTTTTGAATCCTGTTGGTTCATGCCTGCTGGGCCATGTGCCTGTTCTAACTTTGAAAAAATTCTGAATCCCTCCTAACAGCCTCTGCTCTGCACACCCTCAGGCTTCTCTCTTGATTGGCTAATTCATACAACTCATTACCATACATTCCTCCTCCGGGGCAGTAATAGTTAGCTCACTGCAATAGTTACTGATGCTAAAGAACCACTTTGAAGAAAGAAGATTACTACGGTGAGCAATTTTTTTCCCTCTAGCTGGCTTTCCTAGCTAGAAAAAGTTTTCCTTTACCTTGGCAATGATAGCCGCTTAGCTAACTAGCCTATACTTTAAAATGTAATTTCCATTTTTTTTATCTCCAGCTCAGAGAATAGAGAGAGAGCGAACAAAAGGTTGAGCTACACTACTGAACACTCCAGCTCACCCTTCTTGTACCTGATTGGAGCATATGGTGCTGAGGTCACTGGCAGCCAATCAGGAGAGAGCTTTAGCCCTTTTCAAAGTTAGGGATTTTTTTTTTGAATAAGCTCCTTCCCACTGCTGTTGTGCCCTTCCCCCGAACACCACTCCCTTTACTCTGATTAAAACTTTTATCAGGCTAGTTCCACCTCCTGCTGTCCTAGTGACATCGGATCCAGCCAACAGACATTTCACAACATGGCCTACTTGTAGCTTGCTATGGGGGACTGCCTGCCCCCCTCCCCCCGTAGCCATTTTATTTTTATAGATCTATTTTATTTATTTATATATTTATGCCCCTTTGGGCTTTTGCTGTTGTCTGCTTACATCCTCTCATTGCTTGTTTCTGTCTCCCCCCAGTTCACATAACACAAGAGCACTAGCCACCCACTAGCCCTCACTAGCCACTTGGCTATTAAATAAGATACTGGCCACTTGGCCACCATTGTGGGCAAAGGGGTTTTAGCTGAGTCCCCTCCCCAAACCACTTCCTTTTCTTTATATGTGTGCAAACGACCTCTCCCCAGGACACCTTGGCACCCTGCATTCAGGTAAGTCCCTTTATTTTGCATTTATTTGGTGGATTAACTGTAATGGGGTAGTCATGCCCGTTACATAAGGCAGTATAGTGCAGTGGTCTAAGGCTCTGAGCTGCAAATTTGGTGACATCCAACAGACCAGACCTGGGTTTGAATCCCACAGCTTCCACTTGCATACTGTGTGACCCTGAGCAAGTCACTTAACTGCCTTGTGCTCCAAGGTTGCTCCTGTAAAAAAGATTTCAGCTTAGTGTGCTATACCTGGTTAAACAACTAAATAAATAAAATAAATAAACATTGGGGTCCTCCCAATGTCTTCTGCATCCATTAAGTCCCGGCAGTCCACAAGAGGGCTGTGGCAGGGTGCTCTTCTGCATCTATCGAGTCCTGGCAGTTCACAAGGGGGCTGTGGCAGGGTGGCTTCTGCATCTGTCATCTCATCCTGTCTGTCCACCAGAGGACTGTGGCTGGATCCTTTGTGTTTGTTCTTCAGTTCCGGTGGCCCACCAGTAGGTTTTGTGCTGAGAAAGTTCTTGTCTTTGTTTCTTGTTTCCAGCAACCCTGGAGAGGTGGGTATAGCCGATGAACCTATGGCCTGTCTAAAAAAAAAAAAACTCTCCACATCCCTTTAGTCCCACAGAAATTCTCATAAGCCATGCCAGCCTGTGAGCCTGCTTGTTCCCCTTTCAGGATCTCCCTTGTTTCTCTTACTTGCTACAACCAGATAACCATCACATGGACAGAGACTTTGATAGTTGTGCACAAATTGCAAACTGTATCATTTTTAGAGTCTTGCTATTGCATACAGTAACAGTTCTAAGGTTCATACCAAGAATAATCAGGAGCTAGAAGGCATGTGCCCATATTTGCTCCTATAGTCCATATCAGTAATACTTTAGACAGGTCTGGCGTGCTCTGGGGGGGTAGTCACTTGAGTAGAGGTGCATTTTGAGGTCAGGGCAGAGTGACCTGAATGGTAATTAGAGTCTTCCTCTTATAGGAAATGGTAGAGTGACCTGTATAAGAATTATGGTACTCCTATGATTTAGTAGCTCGTATAGCTCTTGAAGTATAGTACCGTTACAATTTAGAAGCTCTTGTAGCTCTTGTATTGCAGTACCTTTACAGTTTAAAGTCTTCCTCTTATAGGAATTATAGAGTGCTTAGTCTTCCCCTTCTCCCCTGTGACCATTTGTTCCTTTTCTTGGTTATAAAATAAATACAGAAAAGTATCTGAAGCTTATTCACTACTCTGGCCTCTCTTTGTCAGGTGATACTATCCACCTTCCTTAGAACCTGAGGTGTTCTCCCTCCATTCCACCTGATGGGAGCAACACTTGTGTTGGTAATTAGTGTGCAATTTACCTGGGTCATTGCAACACATCTGCTCTAGTCACCCTTTTACTATAATTGGACCACAGCACACCACTAGACCACCACACCTGGTTGTGAGGGAGGGCCAGACAGCAGATGCATAGAGGGTGCAGCGATGGGTTCTTGCAAGTAGCCTAGTAATGAATCTAAGTGCCTTATGATACAGGACATCCAGTTTGGCAAGATGACCAGCCACAGCACCCCTACATATAAAACCACTGTAGTCGAGCAGGGGTAAGAACGTAGCCCTGACTAGGATTCAGCGAGCATCTACGGGTGAATTAAATTTACCCTTAGGTGCTCCATTCTGGACTGCCTGGACCTCCTGGATTCCTTGCCCTGACTGGGCACTACCTCTGTGGCCTGGCTGAACCCTCCCGCAGCTGGCTGCACTTCCTTTTTTTTTTAAACCTGGTTTTCTCCTGCCTGCTAACTGAACCTATATTTATTCCCGCCCACCCACCCCAACCTTGGCCTCTATTAAATACGCTAAAGCTCCTCCTCATTTCTTCTACACTGTCTCATTGGCTGAACTTTAAGGCACCACCACAATCTGCACCCTAATGAGCAGAGGCTTCTAAGGAAAATGTCTCATACCTCAAGACACCATACATAGCCTATGACACATAACTAACTCACATCAACTTAACCACAACTGGGCTAACTTCTTGCCTATATTTAGCCCCTTTTCTCTGTTCTCCCTGCCCCACCGCTTTCAGTACTGCCTGCTCTTGCTTGCTGTACTGCCCTGACCTTCCTCATCCACTCTAAATGTGACATCCTCTTCTCTTTCACCCTGCTTGCTGCACTGCGCTGACCTTCCTCATTCACTCTAAATGTGGCATCCTCTTCTCTTTCACCCTGCTTGCTGCACTGCGCTGACCTTCCTCATTCACTCTAAATGTGGCATCCTCTTCTCTTTTACCCTGCTTGCTCATCGTGCTCAGCCTGTCTGCCCTCACAGGATTGGTTGGAGTAAGCACTCCACTCCCTACCTCCCTACGTTTCGATCATTACCTTCTACATACCTATGGTGCTACATCCTGAGACACTGCCCGTAATGGTGCTGATGTCAAATTTCTAGCAGTTTTGCATGCCTGGCTTATTATGATACCTCCACAAAGCATCCCCACTCTCCTCTGCATATCGCTCCTACTATCTGTCTTCCTCTCTTCAAAGTTTTTTATCAGCAATGACCCCTCCTTAAGGAAGCAACTCTTCCTTGGCAGCAAGTACCACAGGAAATTACTGAAATGGATGATACTGTTGTTACTGCTAATCTCTGCTAACATACACCCTAACCCCAGCCTCCTTCAGCCTAGCCCTAAACACAAATGCAGAGGTAGTCCTCTCTCCCTCGCAAGTATCAACATCTGCAGCCTACTTCCAAAACCTGATGCCCTTACTGCCTGGTTCTCTTTGCACAACCTGGATGGCCTTTCAGTGGTGGAGACATGGCTATCACCTAAAATCCCTGATACTGCCACTGCAATACCAGGCTACTCTATCTTCAGGCAAGATAGATTATCTAAAAAAGGTGGTGGCTGTGCTGTTTACCTGAAAGATTCGCTAATGGCGCATGCTTTGTCCCTATCGGATACTGGAAATGGCATGCAGGTCCTTGCTGTTAAGATATTACTCGGTGTGCACAACAAGACGCTAACCATTGCACCAGTTTATATACCACCCAAGCTGGCCACCCCTGCCTGTGATTCTCTCCTTGACTGCATCTGCAGCCCTGAACACAACTCTGAAATCCTAATGCTAGGGGATTTCAATGTAAACTGGCTCTCGCACACTGCGAGTTGCTATAAAGATGCCTTTGCTGCAGTAAACTTTTCATAATTAGTTCAGACAAACTATCAGACAGGGACTAACACACTCCTTAATTGGGTGCTTACCAACCACCCTGACCACTTCACTGACACTAAAGCACTCTCTGACTGTTAGTGACCATTCCCCCATCCTGTGCTTCTGGTCAAACAAATTCATCAAACCACCAACTAAAATGATATTTAGTAGAGTGTTGCTATGCGGTCACCTTGAACCACTCAAAGCACTCCTGTGTCAACAAGACTGGACACAATTAGACACTGCTACAGACATGGATTCAGCCCTGGATTATTTCATCTCCTGCTACAATGTGACTTGTGATGTCCATGCCCTTCAAAAGAAGCAGAAAATCAGAGGCATTAATAATCCTTGGATTACACTTGAACTTCTGACGCAGTTGAAATCCCGAGACCACCTATGGCACCAGGCAAGGGCTACTGGCAGGCAAGCTGACATCCAAGCCTACAAAAAGTCAAGCAATTCCTGTACCTGAGCTATCCGCCTGACAAACGTACAGTACTACAAAGATGCCCTAGCTAAATCATGGAATGACAGGGAGAAATTCTGGAGCAACCTTGCAGAAGTAACTGGGAAGGACCCCAAAACTGCACCCTCAATGGTCAACATCAATGCATTCCCTCCCTCGGCCCCCTAATCATAACTAATACCTTCAACTCTGCTTTCACTGACTTTAGTCATGTCCTCCCCCCTAAACGTCTTTGACATCCCCCCAGCTGCTGAATTCAATCCAAACCGGAGTAAGAAACAAGAGCACCCACCTTTCTACTTTAAAATATGTCTGAGGGTGAAGCTAAAATGTACTTGCTTAAGGTTTTTGGAAAAACTAGATCAAGTGGAGACTCACTAGATCATAAACTCATTTTTCTTACCCTGGATGAAGTACTGCCTCCTTTGACAAAGATCTTAAACCATTCCATCATGCTCTCACAATTCCCCTCAAGGTGGAAATCAGCATTGGTGACTCTTGTCCATAAAAGCAGAGATAGAGCTCAACACGGCAACTATAGGCCTTTCTCCATTCTACCACCCCTCTCCAACGCACTCAAAAGAATCGTGGCTGACCAACCTGTAGATTATTTGGAGGACTACAACCTCCAGTTCCCCCAACAACATGGTCTTAGGAAAGGGCATAGTACCACCACAGCCCTACTTGAGTTTACTAATTTTAATCACAGTGCTCTGGATAATGGACAACTTGTTGGCGCCATGTATATTGACCTTACCAAGGGTTTTGATATGGTCAACCATTCTATGCTGATTGAACAACTAAGTAAATTAGGATTATCAAATGACACCACAAGTTGGTTCAACAACTACTTTTGTGACTGTTCACAGCAAGTGAAGATTGGTGATGTTCTCTCGGCCAAGCAAACAGTCAGATCAGGCGTTCCTCAGGGATCAATCCTGGGCCCCCTCCTTTTCCGCATTTTGTTAATCTCCCTGCCTCCTGCCATGACCAGATCCTTTTATATGCTGACAATGCCGTAATCTATATCAGCAACCCCAATCCTCTACTTCTGGAAACCTAACTAAAATGTAGCTTTGCAGATGTTGATGCCTGGTTTAAAGCATGGAAACCCATTTTAAACTACAAAACAACAAAGGTAATGCTATTCCACAGCACATACTGTAAGCACAAAACCCAGAAATTAACACTCAAGAACTGCTCGGGTGTTTCCCTTGAACAGACTCCTCTTTTCAAATACCTAGGAGTGACCTTAGTTAGCACTCTATACTACACCAATCATATAGATAATGTTGCCAAAGCTGTGAATGTCTGTATCGGGCTACTGTTTATACACAAGCACTGCCTAACTACTAAGGCCCTTAGACTGGCTATCCAAAGCTCTGTAGTCTCCACCATCGATTATGGGTTTGTGATCTATGGGTCATCTACCGACACTGCCCTGGATCGCATTGCTGTTGCTCTTAACAAGGCCTGCTGTCTCCTCACTGGGGCTGCACACCTCTCCCACACCTGCAACATCTATGAGCTGACTGACTGGTTCCAGGTTAAGGGTAGAATCACCTATCATACTTGCCTACTTGCAAAGAAAGTCTCTCTTGGATTTGTGCCCCCTGGGGTTCAGAGGATCTTCAGCCATTACTGCAGCTCCTGGAATACCAGGAGCTCTGAAAGCCCGACTTTCCAAGTGCCACGTTGTCATACTTCCCAAGGCCAGTGGTCTCCCACAGTTAGGGCTCCTAAGTGGTTTAACTCTCTTCCTGGTGGTATTGCCAACACTGCCACCCTAGGCCTCTTCAAACGCAAACTCCGGCAATACCTGGTGGCAAGTGCCTCCTGTGATTGCTTCATTTAAATCACTGTGGGTCTGCTCCTCGCAGCCTATACCCTTCTCCAATTATCTGCACCTCCCTCCTCCCCCCTCCTTCCCCCACCTTTCATGCTGTCTCCATGTTTCCTAAATGCCCTTCCATTCCCTCCTCCCAACCCCTCCTCCTGTCCTGCTCCCACCCTCACATGACACCTCTCTCTCTCTGGACTCCTCCACCTCCTACCATAACACTGCAAACCTTTCTCCTCCAATCCCCCACTCCTCTCTCCCCATAATCTCCCTACCCTTACCTCTCCTCCCCACATTTGACAATGCCTCTGGGCGGCATTATTTTCTCCTTTGTACAGCACAATTGTGAGCTCTAATAACTGATATCATTATATTAACTCTATGTTTAACTGCCTGTATACTATTAGTTTTGTCTATCCATTGTAATCTCCTTGTATGCCACTTACTTTGTACTTTTACGTTCCTTGTTTGTACTATACCTATGTATACTGATGTGTAACCTATATAAATGAGCTTTTAGCTGACAGGTGTCAATCTGAAATCCAAATAAATAAAATTAAAAACATATATATTTCTGTAGTAGAAGCCCAGCCTTGGCCGGAGCTTCTTTCATAAATTATCTCTATGGCTGCTGAAAGAAAGTTTATTATCTATACTCCTAAATATTTGAAAGTCTCCACCAATTCCAACCCGTCACCTAATAGGGTAAGAATGCCAGGGGTGGAAGGGTCAGATGACTGCTTGTTACTTGGGGCCAAAAATCATATTTTCACACAGTTTCAGTTGGAGAATATTGAAGGCAGACTAGAGGCCATGTAAAGCTTTTAACAAGCTGGGTTTGGTTGCATATATTACTGTATCATCTGTGTAGCAGTGCACTTTGACATCACCTATATCTTATCCCAGATCATTAGTATATATAGGGGAAAAGTGGTCCAAGGACACATCCTTGTGGTACACCTTTAGAGATTTGTGAACAAGAGGACAGCAGGCCTTCAGACTTCAGCTGTTGTCATCTTTCCATTAACTAGTTTTTGAACCAGGGTAAGGCATGCTAACCAATACAAATATTAGACAGCATGTGTCGCAATATTTGATGGCCCACTGTATCAAAGGCCTTGCCAAGATCTATGTAAATGGCAGCTGTTACAAGTTTTTGATCAAGGGAGGTGAACCAGTAGTCTGCTACTTTGATAAGTGCAGTAGTGGTGCTGTGTAGTGGCCTGAAACCAGATTGGAAAGGTGAATAAATTATATTTGGATAATCCCGAACCTGTTCATTGACTAATTTTTCCAGGACTTTAGCTAGAACAGGCAAGATTGATATAGGCCAATAGTTACTAGCTTTGGACATTTCTCCAGCTCTGAAAAATGGGATTAAGTGAGCTGTTTTCCAGAGCATGGGGATTTCATGACCGGCGAGGGATAGACTGAACAGATGTGTTATAGGTATCATTAACACTGGGGCCCCTGCTCTCAGAAAGAATGGTTCCAAATTGTCTGCCCCAGTGCCCTTTTTGGTGTCAAGGGTACTTAAGATATCCTCCACCTGTTTCTAGGTGATGGTCTGAAAAGAGAAGGATGGATTAGAGTTGCTGTTGGGGGTTTATTTAGGCAATGTCAGAAAACACACACTGAGCCTAATCGCTTTTCTGGTGTGACCTAGAGAAGGCGGACAAAAAAAAAAATTATTACTAAAAACAAAGCATACAGATCGCAGTAAAAAACAGAAAAGAATGGGTTCTTAAAACTGAATAACCACTAATATCTTCTGGCCATTTCCAAAACAGTTTTTTATGATAGTTTATAATGCTTAAAATTATACTTCAAAAGTTGGAAAGTTGGAACTGTTAGGCTTAGAAACTTAATTGTTTTAATGAAATCTTGGAGTCTGATCAACATGAATAAGATCATAGTGCTAAAGTTCTCATGTATCAATAGATTTCTATACAAGTCAATAAAAATATTATTAAAAATCACGGAATTACTTTTTTTAAAATGTTTTGTTTTTGTCCCCCATTTTCACCTTGCCAGCTACCAGGACCTCCTTCTACCTACCCAAGCCCTTCTTCCCGCCACAGCAATCCTTTGGTGGTACCACCTTTGCTTGGCAACCAGCCTGGATACCCCAACCATAACCCATGGCTGATCCCTAAGCCGGGAGGACAATACTTCGCACGACAGTTGGGGCCTATGAGGAGGAGCCAGTGAGTCACGTGAGACACTGAAGAGACTCTGCTGTAGCATGGAGGATGGGGTGGTTTCATATGCCTGACACAGCTGGGAGTATTATTCCCCACTAAACCCTCCCTTTATCCCACTTCAGGGCATGGTCCTGAGAGGCGACTGAATGAAGCACCTATCAGGGCCATCAGAAGTTGGGAAAGCTCCTCCCTACCTCTGGTAATCCCCTCTGGCCCCACTCTGGATGTGCGATGCCTCCTCATGGTATCACATAATAATAGCGACCCAAAATGAGTGACTACAAAAATAGCGACTCATTTTGGGTGCTAATATTCTGGGCTATCCTGTAGAACGGCAAAGATATGGGATGGCGAATATGGGGAAGGGCGAACGGAATGGGGGATTAGCGAAGGGAAGGGACAGGGAAGGGGTTGAATGGGACTGGAGTATCTGCTGCCACTGAGCTAGCCATGTGGTGTGGTGGTGTGGGTGGGTAGCTGTGGCACAGCAGGTACTGGGACCGGGAGCAGGTCAGATTTTGCCGCAGCTGTGAGCTGCGGCACTTTCATTTTTGTTGACATCTGGATTTTGCCCCCTCCCTGACATGCACCCCCCTGGAGTCGAGAATCCTAATTTAGGGGTGTCTGGAGGGCAATGCCCCTCATGAGGGTAGGTGCGGGGGGCACAGCCCCCCCACAAAAACACTTTTTGTACATCCGGATGCTGAGTCTCCTTAAGGTATATATCACTAATTTGCTTTTGGTGATATACACTCGCCATAATAGCGATCAGTGTTTTGCGGTCGCTGTTATGACATGGAACCCTCCTCATCACTCACCAGGTGAGTGGGTACATGCCAACATAAGGGCACCCCAGAGGGGCCACTTGTTCCTTCCCGCAAGAGGGGCCACTTGTTCCTTCCCGCATGACACCTCCCTCCCCATGGGTCACCAGGGGGAGGTCGTGCAACAGAAGATTCCCTTCTTCCCTGAGGCAGAGAACTAAATTTTTTTAACCATTTTATGTCTTACTATAGCTGTACTGGAAAGATGTATGTTGATATATAAACTTAGCTGACTCCAAGCTTTTGATTTAAAAAGAATATATAGCCCTAACAGTTCCAAAGTTATCCTATTTTAAAGAAATCATCTTTTCAAAAACCTAATTTTGGAACCCTAATGGCTAGAAACTTTATTTTTAAATGAAAACTCTTGGATTCAGGTCATTAAGAATCTGTCCTATCAATGTAGTTTGTATGTGTCGACACTTTTCCATACTGATCAATACTTTTTTGAAACTGTTTTTTTTTTTTTTAGCATAGCTGTTTTTTTAGCTGTGACACATCCAAAAAATGGCAAATGGATTGCATCTGTGACCCTTCTACTGCAACCTCTTCATTCCTGGCTAGTAGTGCTACCCTGATGAGAGCATCAGTACAGATGTTCGGACACCTGGGTTAGTCCTTGGGCAATGCCCTGGGATTAGAGATGCAGCGAATTTAAATTCCATTGGTGAAGTGAACTCGGTGGGCACTTCGTGTTGCAGGAGTGGGCAAGCAAGTGCACTCGCCTTGTCATTACCACTTATGCTAAGACGAATGGCAATGCGGGCAAGGCTGTCATTGTTTTTATTAGACTTCGCTCCTCATTATGATTCTAAGTGATCCACTTGATGCTTAGATTTGGCAGCCCCCCACACACATCACATGGCTTACAGTACTGTAAGTCACATGCTCTTCAGCTAGGCAGGAAAAAAGTGAGTTATACAAGCAGACACTTTTACTTTCTCCTGTGCAGATGGAGAGAGAGTAGTGTGTTTTGTGACTGCTGATACTTTAAGATCAGAGCGAGGAGGAGATTTAAGCTTTGATTTAGACCCATCAGCTTTTTTAAAAGCTACATTTTGTTGTCTTTTCTGTACTCTTTTTTACTTAATGTGTTCTTTCTGTAAGTTCTATTTTTCTTAAGTTTGTAAGTAGTTAGTTGTTTGTCTGTGTCTGCATGACTGTGTGTGTGTGTGTGTGTGTGTGTGTGTGTGTGTGTGTGTTGTGTGACAGTGTGAGCAGTGATTGCTCCAACTGAGGGAGCTCAGTAGGAGAGATGGACCAGGGTGAGGGAATGTCTGGGGTGGGGGCAGCTCTGGGAGAGTGTGGTAGTGGTAAGCATCATACCATGTGCATGTGTGGAGGGCATGGGCGCCCATTCCTGTTGGACCGATCAAAACTTCTGAGTGTCCCCCCCCCCGAAGCAGGACCAGCACCGCCTCCTGTCCTGACTCTGAGGCAGTTGAACCACCACCAAGTCCAGCACCAGGTCCTCTGGAGCAGGATGTGCCTGTTCCCCCGGGCCCAGGTGTGGATCCCATCCGTGTTCAGCACCATGACCACCCGGCTGCCAGTTCATCTGGCCATCCTCTGCCTGTGCCTGGTCCTCCCCACACCTCCGTTGTTTGGCAGTTTTTTTGACTGTGTCGGGGGGGACAGCAGTGTGGCCAAGTGCTGTCTATGTGAGGTGGAGGTGCACCGTGGCCCCCCTTTGGACTCACCTGGGGACTGGGGGCCAGCTCACCCATATGCTCAATCACCAGCAGTTGGAGTGGCAGGCTGCCATAGAACGGACCGTGCCTGCACCTGCTGGCCATTCTGTGGCAGAGGGTGCAGCTGTACATTGTGGCATCCCTAAGAAGAGGAGGGCCACAGCAGCACCTGCTGCTCCACCAGCACCCCACCACCACCACCACCAGCAGGTTAGCCTGTAGAACGTGTGGACCCCAGAGAACTGCATGTAACACAGGCTGCTTTGGCAGTTCTCTGGAGTGCTGTCGAGGAGAACAACGAGAGGGTGAGTGCTGTGGAACAGAGGCTGGATCACATAGAGGGACATCAGTTGCAAATTATGTCCATGCTGGAACTGCTGCTGGATCACCATGGGATCCCACATTAGCTTTTTTTTCCTCACACCATGTGCCCCCCACACCTTCTTTGTTGTGCTATAAAATGTATTCCTCCACCATTCCTGACCCTTGTATGTAACTATGCCCTTTTTTGTTGTCTTCCATATGCGTGACACTTTGTATTCTGAGCAGTACAAGTATACTGAACTAAACTGCATGTGTACAGTCAGTCTTCTTTCCAGTCTGTGTATGTACTGCAGACACTGTCTAACTCCCTGACTTAAAAACAAACATTAATGAGTACAATGGTGGGGAGGTGAAGCATGGAGAGATACTACAAAACAGGCTTACAATACATCCAAGTAACTATTAAAAAAAATTAATGTTGTGATTTGTGACATGATCATGATTTGTGATTTGTAACTGCATTTGTGACCATGATGATGAAGAAACGTGAGTGTCTACCACCTATGGCTGTACTTCACCAATGAGCTGTAACTTAAAACTCCCAGACTTAAAAACACGTATCAATGAGTACAATAGTGGGGTGGTGAAGCCTGGAGAGATACTACAAAACAGGCTTACAATACATCCAAGTAACTAGAAAAAAAATTAATGTTGTGATTCATAACGTGAATGATTGTGAATCGTGATTTGTGACTGCATTTGTGACTGTGATGATGAAGAAAGTGATTTGCATCATGAGTGACTCCTGATGATGGTCCTGACTTAAAAACGCATATTAATGAGTACAATTTTCATGCAGAATTAAGCACCACACCTGTCCAGTACTCTGAAGGGAAGCCAAAGAAACAACTGTGACTTAAGTTACAGATGGAGATTGGGCCCTAAAGAGATGCAAATGTAGAGACAGATTAAGATTGAGATGTGCACTGAAGAGATGCAGACACAAAGGCACCACACCTAACCAGTGCTCACCATCAGAAATTCAAATCTGGAAAAGAATACCTTTACCAGTTGGGGCTGGCCGTGGGGGGGGGGCAGTGTACTGCACTGCTGCAGTAACAGTCACTAGTACTAGTACCAGTAAAGGTACCACAAAGAAGAACAAAAATCACACAGCTGCAGTGGATAGCAGCGTCACATTGCTGAAATTATTATGTGGCACAATAAAAGGTGTCTGATTTGATGACACGCGTCACACACATACTCACACACACACTAAGTAACACATAGCAGATTGAAAACTTCAGTAATATAACCACATAGTTTAAACAAACTAAAAGTATGCACTGCTGCACCACAGCAATCAGCAAACAAGAATGAGGAGCATGGGAGCTGTTGTCCCACTCCCAGAAAAGGTAGAAATCGGGCTGGGGAGCTGAGGACTAGTGTTGTATTTGTTGTGCCCAAATAACATGATAGTCAGGCTAATGTCCTACTTTCTTGCTCGACTGGCCACCTGCTTGCTGTTTTCTTTATTTAAAAAAAACTGGACTACCAGGGCTCTCTCTTAGCTGATATAACACAGTACAGGCAGCAGGAGTGTATATCTGAGGAACAGCAGAATGAAGAAAAAATCTAAGTGGATTTTGTTTTATGACCTGGAGAGCAGTTTTAACGTTTTACGTGCATCCTGAAGTGCACTTATGTGGGGAATTAGAGGTAGAACAGACAAAGTCGATAGTTTTTATGAAGAGGTCAAACAGTTTAGATTAAGTAGTTAGGGAGGTAGGTTGTTGTATTTAACATTGGGATATGTTTTAGCTTGTCTTGTTGGTCTGGCAGTGCAGTTTGTTGCTGGAAATATTGGTAACACTGTAGTAAAGTACAGGAATTTCAACATGGCGGCTGCTGGATGTTTTTTAGTTTCATTTTGGAGGCATTTGATATGCTTAAGTAAGAAGGTTTTTCGGGGAGGAAAATGAAATTCGAAAGCTGACCATGCATTTAAAGAGATTTAATGTACGTTCTGGTGATGTTTCTCGGCCAATGGCATTTTTGCATTTTTCCTTGCCATCATATAAATAAATATCTAAATAAATAAATAGATAACTAAATAAATATTATTGTCTAGTGTTCTTACTTGGTTACCAGACTAATTAACTAATGATACTTCTACTCATTTTTAGTACAACGTGTTACATGCAATCCCCAACTGCTCCTTGAAAATACCCTTTTTTTGTGAAGTTTTTACAAGTAATGATACCAGAAATCAATGCACATACCATAATGAGGATAATCATATCTCCTTCTCAGTCGACACAGTTTAAAAAAAGTTACTACCCCCAAAAGGTAAAACCTGCCATGGCCCAGACAATATTGCTGGCCATTTATTATACATACTTGCTGGTTGCCTTGCTTACCCACTAGAAATATATTTGAAGGCTGTTTGTCTAATCATTTTGTCCCTGATTCCCTGATGATTGGAAAAACACAAATGGCATCCCAATCCATGAAAAAGGCCCTACGATTTTGTGGGAAAACTATAGGCCCATTAGTCTTACTTCCACCATTTGTAAAATAATGGAAAGCCTTATCAAAGATATCGTTTCACTGACACTGGACAGACATGACCCAGAACAGCATGGTTTTAAAAAAGGCAGAGGCTGTTTAACAAACTTAATGAGTTTCTATGAACAAGTTAGCTACCAACTGGATATGAAAGTTCCATGTGATGTTATTTTCATTGATTTTAGTAACACTTTCGATGTAATGCCACACTGGGCCTTGAAAGTTAAATTGCTTAATCTCAAGATCAACAAATACATCATCAACTGGATATGTAACTGGCTGAATTGCAAAACACAAAGGGTATTAATTAATGGATAACGTTCTGATTATGGAACTGTCCCTAGTGGTGTACCACAGGACTCTGTTTTTGGATTCTGCCTTTTTCAAGCATTCACATCAGATATGACCAAAAACAGTTTTTCTGCATCAATAAAATATGCAGATTATGTAAAACGTAGTGGTCCCTGAGCAAAAAAAGAAGGAACAGATACTATCTGACAAGACCTAGATAAAATCACAACCTGGGTCAATCAATGGGGAATGAAGCTTAATACCAGTAAATGTAAGGTTATGCACCTGGGCACGAAAAATCCAAACATAACATGCATCTTGGGTGGTTCAATTTTGGCAACCACTAGTAATGAAAGAGATTTAGGGATTATCATTTGTAACAACTTCAAATACTCAAAACAAATCAACAAATCAACCAACAAAACTAAAAGGGTAATCTGGTCCATAAGGCGCAACATTAAATCTTGAGACCTGAAGGTTATGACACACCTATTTAGAGCATACGCAAGACCTCATCTTGAGTATGCATCCCAGTTGTGGTGCCCCTATAAGAAATCATATTGTAACTTGTCAGAGGTTCAGCGAAAATACACCAAACGTATACATGGTCTATATAACCAATCATACGAGAACAGATTACACTCCCTAAACCTAATGACACTAGAAACACGTCATCTTAGGGGAGACTTACTCTTTTTATTTGATATAATTCATGACCCATACCTAATGAAAAAACTTGGACTGAAATTTAAAACCAGTATTCATGATACCGGAGGTCATTCTCTTCAGCTAGCTGGTAAACACTTCTATTATTTAAGAACAGAGTACTTTTTCACCTTAAGAATTGTTAATCCTTGGAATAAATTACCCCTGGAAATAGTCATTAGTAAGACCAAGAATTTAAAAAGCATCTTGACACCTTTCTACTTTCTGGGCAGACTTTAGGTTATTACGCATCATAGTTAAGATAGGCGCATCCGTGGGCCTAACAGCACCCTTGCTCCTTATACACCTTAATATGAACCTTTTTTGTTCTTTGCTATCTATCGCAGTTACAAAAGTGCTTTTAAGAAAAGCACTTTTGAAACTAGGTGTTGGAAGGCATCATGGGAGGTACAAACTGTAACAAAAAATAAAGCCACGCACACTGCTAAAATGTTTCACGAGCAAAGAATTTGGATATTTTGATCTTAACTATTTCCAAGACAGTAGACGTTAAGGAAGGAATTTGTTTCATATAGTGCCTTTCCTACACAGTGTAGCAGTATTTGTTAGCTGCAAAAAATATCACCATATTGTTTTTTTAGTTGTAATTTGTTTCTGGCAAAAAATAAAAAAATCAATACATCCAGTTTTTCTTTTCATTTAATTTCATTCCTGAGCTGAGATATGGGATTTTGAAGTTTTTAAAAGTCCTGACTTACTACCCGTGCCCACTAGTAATAAAGTAAATATTGTGATGTGGTGCTGTGCTGTTTATCACCTGAAAATTTTGTTAGAACCCCCTAATCTGTATATTGTTTGTAGCTGTGTTGTAGCCTACGTTATGAACTGGTGCTGTTTTTCTTATAAGGTCCCATATAGCAAATTGTACTCTAATACAGTATTTATGTTCTTACTTGCCCCTATACTTACGATACTCAAGCGTCTTAAGGGCAAATGCATTACAGTACTCCTATAACCCTCCAACCCTCTCCCACACTTCCAGTTCACAGCTGGAAATGAACCTCCAGGAGCTCTGTTTTTTACCAGGTATAATATGTTTAAATAAAATAATTTTTTATTTAGTTTTTGTTGACCGGGTAAGTGCACGAGACAAATTCTGCCTATTTTCAGGCACAACCCAGGGGAGGGGATACAGATGAATGCAAACTGACCTTGAACCAGATTAAGCTGTTGGTGGTATGTTTAGTGAATGGGGGAAATTTGGCCAGGACAGCGGGGAAATTCCCCTACTCTTACAGTAGGGGGCGCTGCTGTTCCATGGCTGAGACTCTGATGGAGCTTCAGTTTGCTGGTGACCCTGCAGGAGAACAGATCTCCGCTCCTGCAGGTCCAGCTAGAGAGATCACTTCTGCTTGTATGGACCAGGTTACGTCTGAGATTGCTGTATCTAATTTGGCGGATGATACTATTGGAGTACCTACTGGTTTGCTGACTGCTTCCGATCTTTGGCTTCACTGACTGATACGAACGGATAGTGAGTGAGTACTGGCAGCTCTTGCAACAAACGACCAAAATAGTGCTGTTGCTTCTTCTAATCCCTCGAGGCTTGGTGAGTCTCCATGTCCTGCTTCCATAACTTGTGCAACTCTGACACTGGCTCCTCGGACTGAATCATTGCCTGTCGGTCGCTGTACTGCTGCAGCTGCAGCTCGGTCATGCTGCGATACTGAAGTTGTGGCTTCTGCGGTTTGTCCAACTACTTCGGACTGCGCTTCTCTTGCTGTGTCACTGAATACCTCCTCTGCACCTCTGGTGAGTACTGTTGTGACCCATGCATCCCCTGTGATGGACTCTTACTCAGCATGCTGTATGCCGGAGGACTCCCTGAGACAGCGGGGTAGTGTTTCTCGAGTGCTTGAATGCTCCTTGTGTGATGTGGGCTGGAAACCTGGCACTGAGGGACACTGAATTCCAGATCCACATCACAGTCCTATTCCTGGGTCTCATTCCCCTGACACTCTTCAGGTAGCCGTTAGTAATGAGATGGGCTCTTCGCCCCCCCTTCCCTCATTGCGGCATTTGATTCAGATTTACATGCTGATGATATGCAACCGCCGGTGACTGTTCCTCCAACGGTCTCTGTTGCTCCACTGTTGTCGAGCTTTTCTTTGGGGGATGAGGGCACTAGCACTTGCCTGCCTAAACAATCGTGGGGTGATACTATGGATGGTGTTTCTGCCCCTATGAACTTGCCTCAGAACCCTCAAGATCAAGCTAAACACACTTGGGAGGAATTTCATCGTAAAGATACTTTTGCTGGTCAGCCTTCTCCTTTGCAAAGGAGGAATGCAGTTCGTTTACAGTACATAGGGGGTATGGCTATGGCTCCTGATAGGATTTATGTGGGGAAATGGTTGCTTAAAGAATCCTTCGGGTTCTTTACAAATGAAATCTATGCACTTATCCATGTTTCAGGAGACAGTCTCTATGATGTTAGCTTTAAAACGCCTCAGGGTTTGGATAGATTCTGGAATCGTTATATACTTGGGCTACCCACAACAGGACTGACCACCCCCATCAGGATACTATCCTCACTGAGGCATAAAAGAGAGACATTGCAGACCATAAGACTGCCTCTGATGTTTCTGTTGTACCTCCTCCTTCAGAGACGATGGATGTTGTACCTGTTGTCCCTCCCCAGGCTGACCCTCTAGTAGATCCCCCTGTATTACCTACTCCTGTTCTTAATGTGGAGGTATCAGGAGCACTGCCCATGGACCATGGCCTAACTTCTCCTGCTCCCATTACTGCAGTTGTGGACCAGCCTTCTGAACCCATATCTGAGCCCACTGAGGCTCAGGTAGTCATGGCCCCCCTGACCCTAGTGTTACGTCCAAGAGGAGAGCACTTAGGCAGACCAAGACAAGATCTAAACTTGCCAAAGCTTCTCCCACTTCTGTAGGCCTTCCTCTTCTTAACAGGTTTGAGGTTCTCTCACAGAAATCTCATTCTTCTGATCAGGGTGGGGACTCGGAAACGTCCTCTCGGTTCTTTCTCTCTTCTGATTCGGAGGGAGAGGTAGTTCAAGAGGTCATGGGTACGTCTTCATCTTCTCGGCCTGGTGTCAGACCCAGACGGAGTACTCAATTAGGGAAGGTTACTTGACTTAGTCCTTTCATTATTCTGAATGTCACCTGATGGACACCTGAGTATAGCTACTCTTAATACTAATAGTATTAAGAATGCTCGGCATCGGTTGGTGACTTTTCATGCTTTACAGGAACTGAAGTTTGATATCTATCTTTTGCAGGATACTCGACTGAATTCTTTGTCCCTGATTTCTGTTGCTCGTAAGTTATGGAGGTGGGTACCTTCTTTTTTTTTCCTTTGGATTGGATTCGTGTGGGGGCGTTGGCATTCTTTTTAAGGGTGATGGTTTTCAGGTTACTAGATTGGTAGAGATTTCCCTGGGACGAGCCCTACTTTTGGATATTTTTTACAAAAATGCAAGCTGGAGGTTGATTAACATTTATGCCCCTTCTAGTGAAAAGGATAGAGCTGATTTATTTAATACTGTTAAACCTTATCTGCTTACCACAAGACGTTTAATCTGGGGTGGGGATTTCAATTGTGTATTGGCTAGGCAAGAAAGAGGGGCATGTACAGATAAGGATTTCTGTGACACGAATTGCCTAAAATGTATACTGTCTGGATGTCATTTATTAGATACTTACAGGTCTGTTCATGACCAGGGAGGTCACACTTTTTTTAAAGGCTGACTGTCCACCAGAATTGATTTTGTTTTTGTGGATTCACAGGCTCATATCTTATCTGCTACCACAATCCCATTTGAGATTTCGGATCATGTCATACTAGCTGTTTCCTTACACTGGGGACCATCTATTGCTTATGGTAAGGGATATTGGAAATTTAATATTACACTGTTGTCAGATGCCCATGTAACCCCCACCCCTGCCATTTTGCCAAAATGACAGGTGGCATGCTGTTGGCGCTGGCAGCACTACCTGGTGGGGACCTGGGTTCGGGGAGGATGAGGTTACCTGGCACAAGCGGACCTAGGTTTGGCTACTCTGCACAGGGGCACCCAAGTAAATCTGAACACAGGAAGCAATAACTGTAATGTCCAGAACCAGGAATTAGATTTTTCAGTGTGGCTTTTAGTCACAACTAGCTGAACACAACAAAGCATAGATGGACCCCCATGGGGCTACGTTTACTGATAATGCAGATTAGAGACTACAAGGCGGTCCACTTGAAGAATGAACCAATTTTACTGTTTTCAGGCTCTGGACCCACCAGGCACACAGCCTGGACTTGCATGCGCTTTGGATACACAGCCTGACTGGCCCAGCTCCCCTGCCGGCCACTTGACTGGCGGTTCATTGGAAGAATGAACCCATTTTACTTGTTGTGGCTTCCCACACCACTTAGAGTCTGTGACCCCTAGAGAGATTTCCTTCTTACTTCTTCTGACTCCCATCTCACAAAGAGAATTCTTTACCCATGTTGTGGCTCCCTACACCACTTAGAGTCTGCGACTCCTAGAGAGATGTTCCATTTGTGACCACGCCTGGGTACCTACCTCATCACTGGCCAAGTGCATGAGGCAAGTAGCAATCACAGCACAAATCTGTAGAGGTGGACCTGGTTACTAAAGATGGGGGGTGTTCCCACCTCCAGCTCCCACAGCCCATACCCGGCCATTTCTCTGGACAAACTGAAACTTCGGACTGTAGATTAAACGGTGGATGAACTGTCGCACCCCCTCTACAACATTACTTGAATCCACACAGCACTTTAGCTTTTGAACCTACTACATTTGTTTGTCCTAGTACTATAGGCCTCCCAAATAATAGTCCAAATCCCAGATTTCTTCACATTTCTCAGGCTGAAGAAACACATTTTTTGCCCTCTCATATTAGAGCAACACTCACCCTTTCGTTACAGGTGCCCCACAGGCGAAGTACAACTCTTTCCACTTACCATACAAAAACACTGAACAATCCCAAAAAGATTTTTTAGAAAAAGGTAGAAAAACAGTATTTACATTAGAATACAATAATGACATTATTTACAATACGCATTTGGGGGATGGAGTGCCCTAAAAGTCCCAACTAGTGACCACAAGGCCCAAAGGATAGTCCAATAAAGAGTCTCTCCTGGGCCGGAGCCCAGTAAAGCACAGTTCTAACAGGCCAAAGTCCCAAAGAGGAGAGCCTTTGCGGACAGTTCACACATTTTTTGAAGTCTGTAGTGTAGGGTGTGTACTGCAATGTCATAAAGATAGAAAAGTTTTGGACTTACCAGCCATTTGTAGTACAAGACACTGCACGAACCTGCACCCTGCTGAAGACTCTCCCTGGCAGCATTTCTTCTGATACAGCTGGGTGGACATCTTCCGGGAATCACAGGAGGGCACATCTGGAAACAGCTGGGCTGATGTCATCTATGGAGACGGAACCTTAGAACAGGAACAAAAAAGAAAAACAGCTGGTCTGACGTCATCCGATTACCAGGCAATGGACAGGAAACAGCTGGGCTGGTGTCCTCTCTGGATCTGAAGTCATTTGGTGGGCCAGTAGATGGTTGCTGGACAGGACAGTACACTGTAGATTGATGAATGTGGAGCACCTGAGTCCTTGGTTATTCATATTGGCGGATCAATAAGGGCACTTCACAGTCTAGTGTGGCAGTATTGACTAGCACTGCTCGGCTCTCCATTTTGTAGGCACGGGCTTAATTGCTGGGAGGTCCTTGCACTGAGGCCAATAGTACCGGGGGTCAGGGGCTTGAATTATTACCTCGTCTGGGTGCACATAACTCACACAGTGGGAGATTTCACGTCCCTCTCCATCCACTATTTTCACTCTGTCCATAAACAGTGTCCTGCCTCTCTTCCACTGGGTATATTTTTCGTGGAACAGTCTATTCTTTACATGCTTGTTAGCCCCAGGATGCACACTTTTCATTGCTTCATCCCAGATCCAGGATTTCCTGCAGTCCTCAATCTCCTCCCAGACTCTTCGAGGAAAGGTAGGAAAGGTCATACCATACATCTCATTTGCCTTTCTACGAACCCAGTCTCTCCTCTTCACTTGCTTTGGTCAATCTGAGACAGCTGGCCTGGCTTGGGGGTGGCCAGTCCTGGTTCTGCCAGCTTCGCATTCTTAAGGAAATTAGAAACGAATCCCTGACTTCTTCCTCCTATAAAGCCAGGGCAGTGGCATTACCACCTTCTTGAACACATTCCTCCGAGGCAAGATCTTGAGGCTGTGTACCCGTTCCTTTCTCACAAGGCCACATAGGTTCCCCCTCATCTTCCTCTTCACTGAGGATCTGAGCCCAGGAGTGAGCAGTCGTTCTCACCCCTGAGACTATCCATTCATCACTAGGCGCGGAGGTCGACACCTCCCATTCAAAGGCCTCCCGCATCTCATCTTCATCTAAGAGACTTGGACTAGGCTCCCCCACACAGGGGTCTATTGATGCTTTATCCGAACTTTCTTTCTGAGATCCAGCATCCAAAACTTCAACTTCTGGTTCAGTCTCTAACTCTGCACCCCCTAGCTTTGTGCCACACTCCCCCAAGGGACCTTCCTCCACAGGCTCCGCCTGGTGCTGTGTGCTGCCAACTGCAGATTCCTGAATTTTTGTCCATGTGGGGGCCAGACGGATTGGAGGCGCTTTATACAAGCCATATTTTTGAAGGCATTCAGCACAGTGAGGAATCGTGAAGACATCCCTTCCAGTACTCAAGCATATTTGGCATACACGCACTGAATAATTAGGAATAGCCACATCAGGAGGCAGTTGCCCTCCATAGCACCACTTTTCAAAATCTCTCAGTCTATTTACTGCTGCTGTCACTACAACCCGAGCATGATCCGGGTAACGAGCTGGTCCTAAGGCCATAACTGCAGAAAAATAAACAAAAGTTCACTGCAACTGAAAGTCCCACTTTAATGAACACACTCTGTAGCTTTAGAATGGCTCCTCTGCTGCTGTGTTTACTTTACTACCCCACCCTGTAATAGCAGCGGCAGCACTCCTGTGCATCAACATTTAGAATCTGGGTCAAGCCACTGCACACCCGATTTACACCAGCTACTGATAACTTTTACTCAAACTGCACAACTTGCTCTGATCTGGCTTCACACACATTTACAGGATTTTCCTTGGACTTTTCACACGCTGGTAACATTCATTTTAATTCACAGTCCCTCTAAAGCTTCAGGTTCAGCACAGGATTGCCTGCTTCTACTAGTGTTGCATTTTGCTACAACCCACAGTCTCTCTCTGGCTGCAAACTTTAAGCTGAGGCTAATTTCACTTTCATGCACACATTCAATGGCTTTACAGACTTGCACTTGCTGGTAGGACATCACACAGTCGTTACTTGCAAAGCGACTACACTGCTGCACACACATTTTATATGGCATTACTGAAAATCACTGATTGAGCAGTTTTATGAAGGTTTACTCACTGTTATTAGTAGCAACTTGCTGCGATGGGGTAAAACGGCCTGCAGCCAGTTTTTTAAGGCCTCTGAACACAAACGGGCGGGCAGTCTCAGCGATCGTTGTTTTCAAACACCAAACTCACTATTTCCATGATCGATTTGCGGGTTAAGCCCGATTTTAAACTTAAAAGTCTAATTTTTTTTACTGTTTACAGCGCTTTGAATCCTCCGTGACACTCCTTCACTGCCAGTACACGCACTACAGTCTGTCTCCCTCTCGAATGCTGAGGCAGTCTCAGAAGAGCCGGCTGAGGGGCGGGACTAATGGCAATCTGACCAACCACATGACGCCATGCAAACGAGCTTCTTCTTCCTCGCGAGGGCTCCTCTTCTCATGGTGATCGTCGAGCAGGCAAATTTAAACTGTAAAATGCACTTTTTTTTTTTCCAACTGACTCCACGGCGGGAGCCCATTTCAACCATGTAACATTGCCATTAACTCTGCAGTCTCTCCATTTACACAGAAAGCATTTCTAACGTCCAGGCATAATTTCTCTGTTGCTACCCCTAGTCTTCCACATTTTCCTTCACAGAATTCATTTTAAAAGCATTTCAAACATCCAGGGCATAATTTCTCTATTGCTACCCCTAGTTTTCCACACTTTTCTTCACATAATTCATTTTAAAGGCATTTCAAACATCCAGGGCATAATTTCGCTGTTGCTACCCCTAGTTTTCCACACTTTCCTTCACAGAATTCATTTTAAAGCTGACAAAAATGCTGTAAACAATTTTGATGATGCTGGACAAGGGCACACTCTTTGACCTTACAGCTCCTTGGTAAACAGTTGGCATTTTTTAAACAGCAGCACAAGATTCACAGCACACAGCAACACACTAGGGAAATTGCTTCAGCTGTTTGGGCTACCCACTGCCAGATAGCCAAAACGCTAGCCCCCTTGCCCAAGCACCTTCCTTCCCGAACAAATCCAAAGCTGTGCCTCCATTTTTGTAACCCCCACCCCTGCCCTTTTGCCAAAATGACAGGTGGCATGCTGTTGGCGCTGGCAGCACACCTGGTGGGGACCTGGGTTGGGAGGATGAGGTTACTCGGGCACAAGGGACCTAGGTTTCATTACTCTGCACAGGGGCACCCAAGTAAATCTGAACACAGGAAGCAATAACTGTAATGTCCAGAACCAGGATTGGGATTTTTCAGTGTGGCTTTTATTCATAACTAGCTAAACACAACAAAGCATAGATGGACCCCCATGGGGCTACGTTTACTGATAATGCAGATTAGAGACTACAAGGTGGTCCACTTGAAGAATGAACCAGTTCTACTGTTTTCAGGCTCTGGACCCACCAGGCACACAGCCCGGACTTGCATGCGCTTTGGATACACAGCCCGACTGGCCCAGCTCCCCTGCCGGCCACTTGACTGGTGGTTCATTGGAAGAATGAACCCATTTTACTTGTTGTGGCTCCCCACACCACTTAGAGTCTGCGACTCCTAGAGAGATTTTCCCATTTGTGACCCACGTCTGGGTACCTACCTCATCACTGGCCAAGTGCATGAGGCAAGTAGCAAGCACAGCAGAAATCCATAGAAGTAGATCTGGTTACTAAAGATGGGGGGTGTTCCCACCTCCAGCTCCCACAGCCCATACCTGGCCATTTCTCTGGACAAACTGAAACGTCGGACTGTAGATTAAATGGTGGAGGAACTGTTGCACCCCTTCTACAACATTACTTGAATCCACACAGCACTTTAGCTTTTGAACCTACTACATTTGTTTGTCCTAGTACTATAGGCCTCCCAAATAATAGTCCAAATCCCAGATTTCTTCACATTTCCCAGGCTGAAGAAACACATTTTTTGCCCTCTCATATTAGAGCAACACTCACCCTTTCGTTGCAGGTGCCCCACAGGCGAAGTACAACTCTTTCCACTTTTCAAGCACAAACCGAAACTGTAAAAGGCAGCTTTCTTTTCTTTAGCAGAAATTAGGGGATTGCCCCTGGAATCTACATGGGGATACTTTACTTCCTCCCTCCCGGAGGGAGGGGGCACTGAGACCTGGACAGCGGTCTCCACCACTTGAACACTGGACACTCAAAACCAAACTGCAGACTGAACCTTCTTGTTTGCCAACAAACAGGAGACTGACTTTGAAAACTCCCAACGTTCTATCTCACTCCCTCTGCTGCAGATTCCAATGTGGCTTATGCAGCTGTGACAGTTCTATTGGTGATGTCATCTCTCAGTCTCAGCTGAGACTGAGAACAGAGTGAGACAGTGTGAAGCCCATTTAACTGGAGTTTCACAAGCTGCCTTCCCTGCCTACCACTAGGTCTTGCTGGGATTCTAGTAACCCCAGGTAACAAGGGGTTACACCCATTTAGTACAGGTCATTCAGGACCTCCTCTGAACACGTATGCCAGTGGCTGGTATAGAGGGAGACCTTAGTACCTGGTGGGTAGGCACTAAGGTAGAAATTCGAAATTTGGTTGCTCGTTTATCAAAAATTCATTCTATCACTCATTATAAATGCTACCTTGCATTACGGGACCACTTGGACACTCTTTATTCTGCTATTAATGTGCAGCGTATTAATGTGACCTCCCAGGTTCAGGCGGTCAAGCGTGAAATTGAAGCTTTGCAGTACTCTAGGGCAGCTTTCTTGTTACATGAACATAGGGTATGTTCCCAAAGTAAGCAGGGCTTTGGAGATGCATCTGAGTTTTGTTCGACGAGAACTTCTGATCGGTTATTGTCAGAGGTAAAACTGCCTGAAGGATTTTTGCTTACTTCCACACCAGACATTTGCAGTTACAATGCACTATAAGGCTATGTATTCTGCTACCTCAATTTCTGATGTTGATATGATGGCCTTTTTGTCCTCGCTTTCTGTTCCTCATTGTCCTATGGAAGCACTCCCTGTATTAACTGAACCTATTCATGTAAAGGAAGTTTTGCATGCCATAAATTGTTTAAAAAATGATACTGCCCCTGGGTTAGATGGATTACCCTCTGAATTTTGTAAAGCGTTTAAGGGCATCATTAAGGATGTGCTTCTTACAGTATTTAATTGGACTCTTCATAATCATACTCTAGATTTTCATTTGTGCATTGCAGTACAAATTTTGGGTTTTAAAAAGGGTGAGCATAATGATCTTAACAACTGGAGAGCCCTGAGTTTATTGAACATGGATTTGAAAATTTGTGCTGAAAATTTTAGATACTAGACTTTTGAGTGTGGCCTCATCCCTGATTACGATCAGGCAGACTTGTTCGATTCCTGGTCGCACTATAGAATCCAATTTGCCTTTGCTTCATGAAATTGTGGAACAGGGCAAGAACTGTTCCCTTGCTGGGTATGTTATGTCTTTAGATCAGGAGAAGGTATTTGATAAGGTTCCGCATAATTTTATTACTTGTGTACTTCGCTCTTATGGTATTCCTGCTACCTTTTGTTCTTGGATTGCTATGTTATACCAGAATGCTTTTGCTATACCCTTGATTAATGGTTGTTTAGGTTCATATATACCAATGATAGAGGGGGTGAGACAAGGGTGTCTATGATCCCTCTCTTCTATGGTTTTTGTCTAGATCCTCTTATACGATTAATCCTTCAGGACGATCTTGTATGTGGTATTTTTCCCCTTACAGGTACATGTCCTGTCAAAACAGCTGCTTATGCGGATGACCTCTGTGTTTTTGTCTCTGATATTGCTTCAGGTGCCAGAGTATTACGTCATTACGACACTTATTCTGCTGTGTCGGGAGCTTCCCTTAATAGATCTAAAAGCATTATTTATCCTATTAGTGATACCCTCCCTGCAGTTGCTGCTATCCATGATGTAGCTGTTTCACGAGCTAATATATGGTTATTAGCTGTTCTTTTTGGGAGAGGAGATAATGCCTCCCTAAACTGGTCATTAAGGCTTGAGGATGCTAAACCTAAGGTGGCTATCTGGAAATCATGGCACCAGACAAAAAGGAAAAAAGTCCTTTTGGTTAAAATGTTTTTGCTCCCCATATTTGTGTACCTTAGTGTTGTCTATCCTATTCCACAACATCTTGAAGTTCAGCTTTTAAGTCTTTTTTTTTCCAAGTTATTTGGGGTAGTAGATTAAATCCTATTAAGAGGGATGTTCTGTACTTGCCTTTAGCAAAGGGAGGTTTGAATTTTGTTAATCCGATTTCATTTTATTTTAGTATAATCTTTCATTGAAATTTAATTGACTTGTCTAAACTACATCCTGTGGCATGGCCTTTGTTTGCGGACTCATGGCTTCATAATTTGTATAATGTGTGGATTCTACCGGATGGTAGAGCCTTTCAGCCTCGTTCTTTTCCTGATTATGTTTGGCCAGCCATTGTTAAACTCAAAAAATGGAAACTTAGCCCAGTTCATATTCTGTCTTGTTCTACTAAGTCCATTTATGCCTCTATACAGCTTAATGCTTATGCTGTGCCCTCTGAGTTTAAGGGTATACCTGGTCATTTTACTGAGAACGTACTCGTAGGCTTGCTGGATAATTTGATTCCTCCTAGAATTTGTGATGTGTTGTGGCTTTGTAGTCATGGGCGTCTTAATGTTAAAGGGAATGCTAAACATAAGGTTTTTTTCTGAAAGAATGTGTCCTAGACAATCTTCTGTGGCTCAGGAGGAAACTATGACACGTTTTTTGATACACTGTCCTTTTGTGCAGGAGGTTTGGAAAACTTTGGTGTTTAGATGGAAGGATTCTGTTTGGAACACTGTTTCATATGTTGAGGTGGTGGGTGGTTTCTTTTTGGCTCCCCATGTTCTTGTGGCGGGGCTTGTTCGTCTTATATTTGCTTTTCTTAAATTTTATTTATGGCAACTATGATGTAAATTTATTTTGCAAAATGTCTATTACACACCGAACACTGTTATTGACAAAGTTGAAACTGATTTACTTTCTCAGCGCTTGTATGAAAAATCACACCTGCATTATGCCACATGGATGGCTTGATGGCAAGCTGTACCCTTCTTGAAGGTCAAAATTGGATAACTTTGCTGGTTTCTGTTATAATTATACTTTTTTTGACTTATCCCTTATTGTATGATATTTGGTTGCATTCCACTGTTTTGTTCTCTTAATAAAACTTTCCCCTACTCACAGGTAGGGGAACCTAACATCGTGGCTCCTAGCCAAGATGGCATCTGGCATGGAAGGCGAGAGGTTGGAGGTCGTGGAGATTGGGGGAGCAGGACTCCTCTCCTATCTCAGCTCTGCTTGAGACCCCTGCAGGACCAGCAGAAAGCCCTTTGGAGATGGATGAGAACATATGAGAGATTCAGCCTTGATTACACAAGGATAGAAGTCATATGGACCTACAAATTGCAAGCCCTACCTTGAAGGACCTGTTGCAAGAGGAAGAGGCATGGAATACCGCTAGTGAAACAGCCTTGCTTGTGCAAATGGAAGCACTAGGAGCATTGCATGATGGTAATGCAGCAGAGCCGGCATGACTGGCTGCTAAGGAAATGGAAGCACAGATCGCAAAGGATGCGGTGATAATAGTACCTGATGTAAGAAACGCAACTCCAGTAGAGGAGGTAAGGGCTTGTACAACAATATTTCAATGTCTAACGATGAACTACACCTTAATGTGGGAACCACGTCAGGAATGGCACGAATGGATGTTCAGTCTGGCCTAGGACACCCCACAGTTAAGCCCATTACTAATACTATTGTTTCTGCTAATTAACTGAATTGGAATGAGGGAATCACATTGGGAATGGCACAAACAGACGCTCAGTCCAGCCTAAGATGCCCCACAGTTCAGCCCATGATTGCTTTAATGACAGAAATGTGGTCAGCAGAGAAAGCCTTGCAGGCTGCAGGGTGGGAGAAAGATGGTAAAACAGGGCAGTGGGTCTCAGGAGACTCACCAATACATATTTCAGGGGCCCTACATGATGTTCAAGTGATAGACTCAAGTGATAAAATCCAGGGGCAAGACTCCCAGGTTTTGGAGCTTCCTGCGGATTTGGACTTTACACAAAACCCAATTTTGCAATGGCTGGGTGCTTCCACAGACCCAATAAATACTGCCCTGAGGATACAACCTCTAGCGAGATCCCTGATAAATAACCAGACTCACAGACAATCATATTCTGCAGCAGCTTCTAGCAACATTGCAAGATCAAATGCATCTTTATTTCACACCACTATGCAACTGGCGAAATGCCACAATGCAGTACGTTTAAGATATACTGGGGGGGTGTTGGAGGCCCCAGACAGACTTTATGTCACTAGAGTACTTATGTCTCTGGGGAAACTACATTTGACATCAGTTTTAAAACTCAACAGGGCCTAGGGCTGACAGTATAGCCTAGAGATTAGAGTAATGAGCTGTAAACGAGCTTGGTACATCCAGCAGACCAGACCTGGGTTTGATTCTCACAACCTCCACTTGCATACTGTGTGACTCTGAACAAGTCACTTAACCGCCCAGTGCTCCCAGGTCACCCTTAAAAATAGGCACTTGTGCCTAGTGGGTCTTACCCGGTTACCAAAGACTAAAATAAAATAAAATACAATTGAACACTTCTGGATTAAGTATCACAGATTAAGAAACACTCCTTTATGGACCCTCTTTTCAGTCCTCCCACTATCTAGGCCTACCCAGAAAACTATAACTGTCCTATTCTGTAGTGAAGGTGTGAATATGAAAGATTTAACCCACTGGCTTAAGGCATGATGTACGGTTCTTTCAGACCCAAAGGCAATATTTGACTCTGAACAAATTTGGACTGGGGGATGGCGTGTGAGTGGCATGTTAAAGATGAGTGATACTGGAGTGATGCACCTACCTATTAGTTTCTTCCTGGGCAGAGATAGGGGAGTACTGTTCTACTTGGGACCACCTAAGGCATGCTATAGATGTGGCTCAGTTGCACATCTGAGTAGTGCCTGTGACCAGGTAAAATGCACCACATGTGGAGTAGTGGGACATTCTGGGGCACACTGTGTAGAAAGATAGAGAAGTAACTTGTGTGACGTAGCTGGCCATAATTTCCAATCATGCCAATGGGTGGCACACAATGAACCTGATTTGGCAGATGGGACTGAACAATGTATGTACATTACTCTGGCTCAAAAAAGAGATTTTGCCCAGAATGAACCCAGGCCTGAAGAGAATTGGCACACCAGTGCCTGTAGAGTACTCCAGGCACATTGGAGACACATGGGAGCCTCGCTCCTTCAGTACAGGCCTTGGTGTGGCCTCATGGTGGGCCTGCATCCTCCCAACTGAATGTGGAAACAGAAGCCGGGGATGGAGATATTGAGAAAGCACCTACAACAATTCCGGCAACAGACAGAACAGGAACCCACGGTGAAGGAACCTAGGCCTTTGAGTATTCCAGATACTACTGTTATGAGCCCCCCCCCCACACCTTCCACTGTAAATCAATTCACCACAGTTCGGGTCAGTCGGAGCAGAAAAGTGCAGGACTCAACCAGATCTACACAAGCACAACTTATTTATTTATTGAAGAGAACTGGAATTACAATCCTTTGAGTCATAGACTCCTTTGCAAAGGCTCCACGTCAGTACAGAAAGCACAAACAGTCCTTTGGTCTAAGCTGTGACACAGGTGGGTTACAGATTTGGGGGGTCCTAACTGAACCCTGAGTCAGAGTTTATATACAGTGTGATTGTGGGACTGTAATGGTCCAAAATAGATATGAACTATTACAGATGGAAAGTGAAGCATCTGAAAGTGACTCAGATACCTTCTTTTTTAGTCTTCAATTCCCAAACAGACTACAGACACTGAGGTACCAATGGAATGGTCAGGTCCTCAAAAACAGAAAGCCAAGGCCAAACATAAAGAGTCTGCATCCCATAGAGGGAGACTGAAGTGACTGGGGGAAGTACCACTACAAACCTCTTGTCATGGTGGAACATGAACATTTTGCATGTCATACTATTAATGTGAATAGTATAAAGAACCCAGATAAATGGGACTTAGTGTTTTCATATCTCACCATGTGTGCTTTAGGGATTGCGTTTGTTCAAGATGTGGGGTACCATACGTTGCATGAAATAACACAGGCTACACAGGCCTGGTACCCTGGGCCCTCCTTCTGGTCCATAGGTCAAGAAGCATGCTCAGGAATAGGGATTTTGTTTAACCTTCCAGAGATAGAGCTGGTTAAGCTTTTTGATTTGGTACCTGGGACAGTGTTAATATAGGATGTAAAAATTCACCACATTTTACATAGGCTAATAAACATCTATGCCCCGCAAATCAAGGCACTCCGGGTTGACCTTCTTAAGTTGATTCAGTCCTTTTTACATACATCTCAGTTTGTTATGTTTGGAGGTGATCTTAATTGTGGTCTCCCCCTAAAAGACAAGACTGCTACCTTCAAAACCTCCAAGGTCTTTTCTGACTCCAATTTTTTATCTTCTATGTTAAAAACAGCATGTTTAATGGACTCCTATAAGGCTCATACTAACCTACATACACCTACATTTCATAAGCGTAACTTAGCTACCCATATTGATTTCCTTTTTGTATCCCAACATTTTTTCATAGGGAATGAAATAGTAACAGTGGTGGAATTCTCAGAGCGTAATACATTGACTGTCGTCATAGGGGTTGTGAATTCTATTCAGAGAGGCCCTGGGACTTGGAAAATGAACACTTCCCTGCTACATATTGAGAGCTTTGTGTCTTCACTTAAAGAGTTTTTGAGAGCTAAAAAATCAGATTTTCATTTTGTATGATAACATTGTAGAGTGGTGGCTAGACACCAAACAGGAGTTGGGTCATTTTTTAGAAAACCATAGTAAACCAATGGGCATGACTAAATATAAAGAGTATCTACAAACCAGAACTAGACTGCAAATGTTTATGACATTAGCTACCACTACAAAACATGATTGCACATCACAGATTCATGTCCTAAAAAATCAGCTTTGAATGTTTCATATGGAGAAGGCCCATTCCCTCAAACACCAACAACAATTTGGCATTGCCGGACCTTCTGAATCAATTTGCCCCTATGAAGCATGTCAGTCTCGGGTGGGGAAAAAGGAAATTATGGCACTATATAGCCAACAGGATGAAGTAACAAAAACTAATGGTGGCATTACGGAGGTTATTACTGAATATTCTAGAATTAAATATGGTCCTCTTGACTTTGATGCTACACAAGCGGAGACTACGCTTTCTTACATTAATTTCCCAGTAACTCCGCAACCTGAGAGTAGATTGTTGGAAAAATCGATACAAACCTTTGAGGTTATGGAAGCCATTCATACCCAGAAAAACAATATGGCCCCCACCCCTGATGGATTGCCATCAGAACTGTATAAATTTCTGTCCACAGAATTAGGGGAGGAATTGAATCAGGTGTTTAACTGTATGTTGGAAAGTCAAGATATTCCATTAAAGATGAATATGGGATCTCTTATCTACCTACATAAAAAAAGGGGATAAAAAAGTTATACAGAATTGGAGATTGATTAGCCTGTTAAATACAGAGTTCAAGATCTTAACAAAAATCCTGGCTAAAAGATTGATGGGGGTAGCAAAATTTGTAATTTTAGGTGCTCAAACCTCTACTATCCCTGGTCGATGCATCCAGGACAATATGTTTTTATTAAGGGAATTGACTGACAAAGGGAATACGGGCCGTCTTAATGGATTTGTACTGTCACTAGATCAAAAGCAAGCCTTCAATGCTGTCAGTCATGATTTCTTATGGTTGGTCCTGGAAAAACTCCAGATTCCATTCAAATTCATACAATGGATCAAACTGTTGTATGATACTGCAACCATATGTCCAGCAGTAAATGGGTGGCATGGATCGTTAATTAATATTAAGCATGGGGTTAGGCAGGGATGTCCCATGAGTCCTGTCTTGTATACTTTTTTCTTGGATCCACTATTACAGATGATTAATGATTTCTGTGTTTTTATTCCTATTACTGATACTTCTGGTTTGAGTGTTCGTAACACCATTGCTTATGCAGATGACATGCGCCTTTTGTGACAAGATGAAGCCTCAATAGTAGAAGCATTATGACTGTGTTTAGACTTTGGGAGAGTTGCAGGGGCTACGCTTAACATACAAAAATCTCCCTAAAAGACTGTAGTAGGGTTTTAGTGAATGGTATATGGGTTCCAGACAGGGTGGGAGGTATAGTGCTTACCCCCAAACCCATTAAAATCTTAGGAATAAAATTCAGAACAGAGCATTCAGATACCTTGAATTGGGAAGAAAAATTAGATACAGCCCAAAATAAAGTTTCAATTTGGAATAAGTGGAAAATGAGGAATAAAAAAAGAATTTATCTAATTAAAACTTATTTGATACCTGTTTCTTTGTTTCTTAGTTATGTTTTTCCACCTCCAAAGAGCATAGAGACACGTTTGTTGAGTGTGTTTTTTCAGGCAGTGTGGGGGAGCTGGCTTATCCCCATAAAAAGAAATAAATGATATCTCCCCATTAAACAAGGAGGATTGAACATGGTTCATCCATTATTATTTTTCAATAGCATATTTTTCATGGCTAATTTAAGACCTATTTTAATTCACACACAAAAAAGGTGGGAACTGTGGGTACATGACAAAATTAAGACATGGTTTCAGCTATAGGATAATGGAAAGTTAAGAATAGTGAAACAGCAACAAGATGTTCTACTGTATTGGAGAGAGATATTCACCAGACTGAGGCAGTTGAATGTCACTACTCATATTATGGTCTCATTACAGAGGAAATAATTATATAATTAACTTTTAAGCACAGTGTGTCAGGTTCTCTTGGTCTTTGAACATTGTCCAGAGGATAGTAGGAATGCCCTAACTACGTTATTAAGAAACCCCAGGATCTCCACTCCCCATAAGTGGGACATTCATTGGCTCAGCTGTCATGGGAAAATAGATGTTAAGGGTAATCATAAACCCAAACAGGCAATTGAAAGGTTGTATAGCAGACCTGAATGTATTGCAGAGATAGAAACGATTGAACACCTTTTTTTCCATTGTTCATTTATTAAAGATTTTTGTTCCTTTCTTGCAAGGGCATGGGAGGCTCCGACCTTTGCTCTGGTATCTTTTGAAAATCTAATGTACAGGGAAGTATTTGGGCCCTGGAAGGTGTGGGACACAGAAACTGTTGCAGTAATTTTTATGGTGTGTAAATGGCAAATTTGGAATACACACTGCCTTTTTTCACTTCAACAGAAACAAACTACATATCCTGAAATACTGGGGAAAATTACTAAAGATCTAATACTAATCTGTACAAGGAGAAAAAGCTATTTTACAGGAACACCTCTGGTTAACAAAATGGTATAATTTACCCTAGATAACTAACTCTGATACCCCTATAACATGAATGGTAGTCAGATGCTGAGGGGAGTAGGTTTACAGGTATAAGAAATTGTTTTATTTTCTAAAAACAAAAATGACTAAAGAGCATTTTTCTTTCAGTATGTAATTTTCTTGTTCACATTTCTTTTATTTATTTGAGGATACATTAGTCTCTGAATTAAGAGTTATGAAGTATGTATTTAGTGTGATTTTGCTTTCAATATGGATAATGAATTATTTGTATATGGTTTTGTTTAAGTATGTATGTTTAAGTATGGACACACCCAGAGAGTAGTGGTTGGTAGGGAGCTCTCGAACCCTAGTGAGGTTGGTAGTTGGGTACCACAGGGCTCGGTCCTGGGTCCTATCCTGTTTAATGCATACATATCAGACATCAGGGAGGATATAGGGTGTGAAATGAGTCTCTTCGCTGATGACTCCAAGATGGGAGCAGTAGTTGAGGGGGAAGAGGGGAGGTTGGCCCTGCAAGGGGACCTGGACACCTTGGAAAGCTGGGCTCACACATGGAAATTAAATTTCAATATCACCAACTGCAAGGTGTTACATCTCAGGCGGGGAAACCCTAAACACAGGTACACCCTGGAAAGGGAGGTGCTGGAGGTCTCAATAGGGGAAAAAGACCTAGGGTCATGGTGGATGCATGTATGAATAACTCTGAGCAGTGCAGGAGAGTGGCTAGCAAGGCAAACAGGATGTTGGGATGCATCGTAAGTGGGATCACCTCTAGGAGTAGGGAAGTGATTCTGCCGCTGTACAATGGACTGGTTAGACCACACCTTGAGTACTGTGTACGGTACTGGAGACCACACTTGAAGAGGGACATACAGCTCCTGGAGATGGTACAGAGGAGGGCAACTAAGATGATATGAGGACTAGGGGATTTGACGTATGAGGACAGACTTGAGGAGCTCTGCCTGTTTTCATTGGAGGAGAGGAGACACGGGGGGACATGATTGAGGTCTTCAAGTACCTCAAAGGAATAAATAAGGTAAACATGGAATGGGATCTTTAGACTAAAGCAGGGAGATATCACCAGAGGTCATGGTTTGAAGTTGGAAGGTGGAAGGGTGAGGGGGGAAAAGAGGAGGAGGTTTTTCACTGAGAGGGTGATGGACCCTTGGAATGCACTGCCTGATGAGCTGGTTCAGAGATCCACAGTGAAGGGCTTCAAGAGTGGGTGGGACAGACACAGAAAGTGGATGTATCAGATGATGGCCTGGCCCAGGGGGTTGGGGATGGATGATAGGGGTTTCTGGAACACAAGGGGGAGGAAGGGCCTCGGCACCCAACTAGGGATCTGAAGTTCGAGCAGACTCGATAGACCGTAAGGCCTAATCTGCTGGCAATTAGTATGTTAGTATGTATTTTAGTTTTGCATTTAATAAAAATTTCCCCATCTCTTTTCAAGAAGTGCCATGGGGTCTTTAACATCCACCTGAACAGGCAGATGGGACCTCAGTTTAACATCTCATCTGAAAGACGGCACCTCAGGAGTATAGCACCCCCATTATGCTGTACTACAGTGTCATTATTGGGATTTAAGACACATTCCTGGTGTGGGGACAGAACCCACAGCCTTCTGATCTCCCCGCTTCAGAGGCAGGTATGCTACCTGCTGAGCCACTGACACTGGCTCCGCAGGTAGCTGGATAATATATCCACAGTATGTAATGTCAAATAGTAACCCTGAGGGAAGAGATTTAAAAAATTGCTAAAGACAGCCATTTTTAATGACTCCAGTCATTAATTATAAAAATGAGTAAAAATCATGCTGGCCTGGTGGTGCAGCAGTTAGATTTCTGCTTGCGATGCCGACGGCCCAAGTTAGGGGAACAGACCCGGTAGTCAGAGGGATGGCCAGGGGGAGAAGGATCAAGCATCCTAGGAAATGATCTCCTTCTCCAGGGGGAGGGAGGGGTGGAGTGTCTAGTGCTTGATGGATCCCTGGTGGAGGATGGGGGCACCATGTTGACTAATACCAGTACATTAAGAGGGGGGGGTGAATGCTGAATGTGATTGCATGTCCCCACCCCGGACCAACAAAGCAGCACAAAATGCCACCCCCTGGCATGATGGCCCATTCCACTCTGATGCCCACTGCCTCTGACACCCGTCGGGGGGGTCTCACTCTTGTGGCCCCGATCCAGGAGATAATCCAGGGCTTGCCCACGATGTACATTGGGAGTGGAAAGCATCCTCGGTGGCCCCACCTAAGGGGGGGTAAGCCTGGGCATGGGTTGGGGGACAGACGGGTCCAAGGACAAGGGGAAGGATCGGACCCAAAAAGTGAAAAAAATGAGTAAAAATAAGCTGTTATGTGTAGGCTCATCAGCAACATGGTAGAGCTATTGCTCTTGATGCCATCAACCTGGGTTCGGAAATGAGACAGAGTCATCGGGGCAGGCAAGGAGGAGAGGAGGATCGAGCATCTCAGAGAATGCCATTCTCCTCTGGGGAAGGAGGCAGCCAGCTCCGCTGCTATACTGCCACCTGGGGGACCACAGATGGCACTGCAACCAGAGCAGCTCAGGGGAGAGGGGGATGCAGGCAGGTGCCACGCTATTCATGCTTGCATGCATGCATACCTGTGTTATTTACATCCTGGGGGTCGGGACAAGAAACAAGATGGAAATGCACTGGTAACTTGCAAGATGACTATCTGATCCCATGTAGTACCTGCACCATGATGGGTCCTCCTCTAATCTTGATCCTGGTCTAGCAGTGAGATACCGGGTGAGGGAGCTAGGTAGGTCAGCTCAATGGGGACCTAGTCAAACAGAAGGAATAAGTAAACAAGCATTTGTCAGTGCCGAATATTGTCACACTGGCATTGGCATTGGCAGTGCCAGAGCTAGAGACGCATAATAGGAATGGCAGTGAAGTATTGAAGTGACGCCAACCCCCCCCTTAACCCTGTAGACAGCGAGAGGCATTGGGGTGTGCTTTTGGGTCGTCAGCTATAACGCTCATGCCATTGTACCACCCTACCCTGTAGACACTGACAAGTGTCGGGGTGTGGTTTGGGGTCTTTGGGCATTATACTTACCCCATTCCATAAGGAAATATGGTGACATGGGTGCAGTATAGGAGCGTGGGGTGAACTTTGTGGCCGAACAGTTCAAGACACACCATGATGCCTGTCAGTAGCTGCAGGGAGGGGGGTGGAATGGCGTGAGCATTACATCCGATGATCTCAAGTGACACCCCTGATGCCTGTCAGTTTCTACCGGGTGGGGTGCTACAGTTGGAAATCCTAGCACCGTAGGCGCGTGGTGGTAGTTTCACTCCACATTTTCAACATGAGCTGCTTGTCAGGCCACCTCATGAAAAGTGGCACAATCACTTTGTTAGCTGAAAGGTGGCAACAGAGGGACGAAAACACATTTTTGGGCAGGATGTGGAGAATGACAACTGTATTGTTCATGAGGAGGCGTAAAAAAATGGCAACGCTGAAAATCTGGAGTGACAATATGAAATATTGGTGACGCAATGAGCATGCATACAAACTGTGCAACACACATCCGTAACCCAATTATTTTTGGGACTTTGGTAGCCACATTTGTAACATAGGCATTTTGGGACCTCCCCTTATCAACAGTGGTGCTGTGATTTTGTTAATTTGTCCCAAAAGTTGATTTCCCACAGCGACCACGCCATTGTGCGCCACAGGTGCAGAAACACATTTTGGGCAGGATGTGAAAATGACAGCTGTACTGTTCATAAGGAGGTGTGAAAAAATGACAGTGTTGAAAATCTGGCATGGAAATATTGCAAATTTGCAAAGTTACATGGGTGCGTGGAAACTGCGCAATGTATGCTTGCAACACAGTCATTTTATGGACTTTGGGCACCAGATTTTCAACATAGGCATTTTAGGACCTCTGTTCATGAACAGTGTCACCGTTATTTCCTCAAACTGTCCTGAAAAGTGATTTTGCACAGCGTCCGTGCTATTCTGCACTGGACATGCGAAAACACATTTTGGCCATGATGTGTAAAATGACAGCTGTACTGTTCATTAGGAGGTGTGGAAAAATGCCAATTTTGAAAATCTGGACTGAAAATATTACAGACTCACGAAGTTACGAGCATGCGTGGAAACAGCACAACACACGCTCGTAAAACAGCCATTTTTTTATTTTTCTCACCAAATTTGCAACATAGGCTTTTTGAGAGTCCCTCTCATGAACAGTGGCGCTGTTGTTTCAATAATCTGTCCCGAAAGGTGATTCCGCACAGTGACTGCGAAATCACCTTTCAGGGCAGAGTAATGCCATAACAGTGCTAGAATTCATGAGGAGGGGTCCCTAAAACCTCATGTTGAAAATTTGGTGCCAAAATTCCAAAACATGCCTGAGATATGCCTGTCATTTTACATATCATGGCGAAAATGTGTTTTCGGGACAGGAAGCAATTCCTCAGAATTGCAGAAGCAGCATCACAGGAGAGGGAACTAGATATCATTGTCCACCTTGGGACAAATGACCTAGCTAGGCATGAGATTGGTGCAGTGCAGGATGAATTTGTGGAGTTGGGGAGGGGCCTCAGACAGGTAGCAAGCGCAGTAACCTTCTCAGAGGTGCTGCCAGTCTATGGCAGGGGTGAGGCTAGGGTACTGCACACCATGCAGTTTAATGAATGGTTGCAAAACTGGTGCAGAGCACAGGGCTTTGGCTTCATTGAGGACTGGGGGTCCACCTGGAGAGATGAAGGTCTATACTGGCATGATGGTCTGCATCTGCCCAGGAAGGGAAACAAGCTCCTAGGTGACAGGTTTAAATGCTTCCTTGGCAAGCTTTTAAACTAGCCAAGGGGGGAGGTGCTGATAGGAAGCAGGAAAGTTCAAGCCTCCCCCCACAAAACATGGCAGGTAGTAGGGTAAACAATGAGGTACAGAGCTTGACAGAGGGCAGAACAGGGGTAAATGGAAAAATAGACAAGGGCAATAAAAGCAGGGATGGGGTAAAAAAGGATACAGCCAACATTTAATGGAGGGCAATGAGTACCAATGCCCATAGTCTGGGAAACAAGCTTCCTGAGCTAGTAGTCCTGATGGAAGAGGAACACTTGGATATTGTGGCAGTCACAGAAACATGGTACACGGAGAACCATGACTGGGATGTCAACATACCAGGGTACACAATCTACAGAAGGGACAGGGAGGGTAAAAGAGGAGGTGGAATAGCTCTCTACATAAGGGAAGGAATCAAAGCTACAGAACTAAAAAGTAAAGGGGGAGGACAAGAGGCACTCTGGGTCACCTTGGTGACAGGGAATGGCATCACAATCCGCACAGGGGTTGTATACAGACCCCCGTCTCAAGGGGAGGAAATGGACAAGAAAATGATAGAGGACATTCTCAAAATGGCTGAAAAAGGGGAGATACTGTTGATATGGGACCTGAATATGCCAGATGTTATCTGGACAACATGGACTGCAGTCACATCCAAGAGCAGGGTCATTCTTGATGCCCTACAGGGGGCATGCCTTAGACAGCTAGTGGTGGAACCCACTCAGGAAGGAGCAATATTAGACCTGGTACTCTCAAATGGAGAGAGGATCACAAATTTAGAAGTCAGTAGACATCTGGGAACAAGCAACCACTGCACCGTGTGCTTCACAATAAACACAACCATGGAGACAAGCCATACAAAGACAAGCATACTGGACTTTAGAAGGACTGACTTTGGCATAATGAGTGAATACCTGAGGAATGCATTAGCAAATGGCCAGAAAGGAGGGGTGGAAGAACAATGGAGAAAAATCAAAACTGCTATCATGGAGGCAACAAGCCTTTGTGTGAAACAAATAAAGAAAACAAAGCGGAATAAAAAAACACTATGGTTCTCAAAAGAGGTGTCAGGGAAGGTTAAGGAGAAAAAGGCTGCATTCAAAAAGTGTAAGGAATCACACAAGGAGCACGACAGAGAACTGTATCAATTAAAGCAGAAAGAAGTGGGGAAGGCAGTCAGAAAAGCAAAGGCCCAAACCGAGGAAAAGTTAGCCAACTCAGTTAAGAAGGGGGATAAAACCTTTTGTAGGTACATTAGGGACCATAGAAAGGTTAAGGGAGGGATAGTGAAGATTAATAAAGGAGAGGGGAGGTGGGCAGAGGGAGGCAGTCAAAAGGCAGAGATACTGAATGAATACTTTTGCTCAGTATTCACAAAAGAAGAAGAGGAGTTACCTAAACCAAACAATAGAAGCACTCTGGGTAGTGTGGTTGACGTCAGTCCATTTACAGAAGAAAGAGTCCTGAAAGAACTCCTAAAACTCAAGGTGGACAAAGCAATGGGGCCTGATGGGATTCACCCTAGAATCCTAAAAGGACTAAGGGAAGACCTAGTGACACCAATGACCACACTTTGTAACAAATCGTGGGAGGATGGGGTGGTACCTGAGGACTGGAGGAGGGCAGATGTGATTCCTCTTCCCAAAAATGGGAGCAAGGCAGAAGCAGGAAACTACAGACCTGTTAGTTTGACCTCAGTGGTGGGGAAAATGATGGAATCACTTCTGAAAGAAAGAAAGAATTGTTGAGTACCTAGAGGCCAGTGGGGCACAAGACCCAAAGCAGCATGGATTCACAGCAGGCAGGTCATGTCAGATGAATCTAATCAATTTCTTTGACTGGATGACCAAAGTAATAGACCAGGGAGGGGCTGTGGATATGGCCCACCTAGACTTTAGCAAGACATTTGACACAGTCCCGCACAAAAGATCAATAATCAAGTTAGCCAGCCTGGGAGTGGGTCCCAGGGTGGTAGCCTGGGTAGCAAATTGGCTGCACAACAGGACACAGAAGGTAATAGTGAATAGAACACATTCCGAAGAAAGGGGGGTTACTAGTGAAGTACCTGAGGGCTCAGTACTGGGTTCAGTCTTCTTTAATGTCTTTATAGGTGACATTGCAGAGGGTCTGGAAGGAAAGGTATGACTCTTTGCAGATGACACGAAGATCTGTAACAGAGTTGATACACAAGGTGGAGGTAGAAAGGATGAGAAGGGACTTGGCAAGGTTGGAGGAATGGTCAGACATACTGTATGGCAACTTAGATTCAATGCAAAGAAGTGCAAAGTAATGCACCTGGGAAATAAAAATCCAGGAGAAGAGTACACAATAGCAGGGGAGGTACTAACAACAGCAATAATGGAAATGGACCTGGGGTAGTCATATCAGATGACCTAAAGGTGGGTAAGCAATGTGAGAAGTCAGTAAGGAGAGCCAGGGGGATACTGGGATGCATAGGGAGGGGCATCACAAGTAGAAAAATGGAAGTGGTTATCCCTCTGTACAGACAGTTGGTGAGACCCCATGTGGAGTACTGCATGCAGTTTTGGAGACCTCATCTACGCAAGGACGAGACAGGATGGAAGCAGTCCAGAGGATGGCAACTAAAATGGTGCAGGGTCTACATCAGAAACCATATGAAGAGAGACTGAGAGAGCTTAATATGTATACCCTTGATGAAAGGAGGGACATGATAGAAACTTTTAAGTACCTCAAGGAATCAACAAAGTCCAGGAGGGTAGCATCTTTCAGAAAAGAGATGTGTAAGAACAAGGGGCACAATTTAAAGATAGAGGGGGATGGCTCAGGGTAATGTGAGGAAATTTTTTCACGAAGAGAGTGGTGGACACATGGAACCACCTTCCTGGGGAGGTTGTGGGTCTAAAACAGTGGGGGAATTCAAACATGCATGGGACAGATATAAGGCAATTATAGTGGGGAGTTGCAGGAAGTAGGCTGTTGGTTAACTAGAATCTGCAGCTTATTCAATAGGTAGGGAAATTGGCAGACTGGGTGGGCCAAGTGGTCCTTATCTGCCGTCAAAGTCTATGTTTCTACATTTCTATGTTTTTATATGCATCAAAGTTGAAAAAAAACCTATTTATTCCATTATACAGGTTATCGGCATTTCCTCAGTTCGCGGTCAGCTTTGAAGAGTGCAGACGTGTTCCCGGTCCACCGAAGATTATCGCACCAGACTCCAGAGGTAAGTATGGGATGGGGGGGTGGAGACCACGAGGGACAGTGTTCTTTTTTACAGGTTAAAAAAATGAAAAATAAACATTAGGGGACAGTTTTTTTTTGCAGGGGCTGTGGCAGACTGGGGTGGCCAGCATGCCACCTAAAGAGGTATTTTGGGGCGGGTGCTATAGCCATTGTGAGGATTTAACACCATTGGCACACAATGAAAGTGGGGAAGCCGGGGATTGGGCACCCTCTCGGCACATAACAAATGGGGGGATGCATTTTGCCGGTGGGGAGTGGGCTCCCCTGTTGGCATATACATTGGGCCAGGGTATGACGACATGGGGCTTGGACACCCCCAAAGTCGGCAGTATGCCGCCATGTTATTTTTCTTTTTTTCACCACCAGGGAAAGCATGTTGGGAGGTCCACTACATATGATGAGCTTACCTCACATTGCAGCGGACCTTTCGTTTGATCCCATGGCCACATTAGGTATGCATGGTGTGGTGCCGGCACTCAGGCTGATTGGGGAATGAGGGACGCACCTACTGATGCGTGCCCTGCATTCGCCCAACAGTGACCACACTTCCAAATCTGCAGTACCGCAAGATGTTGGCTGCGCAAGTGCGTCAACATAAAAAATGGCAAGAAATATTGAAAATACTACTGTGTGTACATTAACAAAGTCATACAAGAAAAATATCACCAAAACAGAAAGCACTGTCTTTTTCTCCAAGTTAATCTACCTACACCACAGATACGCCCCCTCCCCCCAAGCACACTTCCACTGTCTCTTAGTACACAGACTGAATGTTGTGCATTAACATTCAAAATCCATACACAAACAATAAACACTCAATGATATGAGCTCAGGAGGGTTTCCTATAATCGATGAACCAAAGTTTCAGCAAAAAAATTGACTCAAAAAGGCTTTTATAACAGCTTTTTGAAGGTTTGAATTGCAGAGAGCTCTCAGAGCAGATGGTCTCCAGCTTCCTACACACACTACCCCAAACTGAGGCTGTGCAGAACAATCTAGAGCCCATGTGACCTGAAATCCCAATAATCACTGCAAAATTCACTTTTGGGCCTAAAACAACGACAAAGTGGTAAGTACATTGTTTTCAATGTACTTCGCCTTAAATAATTGGATAGTGGTTTGAGAAGGTGGAGTAGCGTGAAGTCAGTGCTTTTCAATGAGCTTTCGTTACCCATTAACTCTTGTGAAATACTCCGCTTCGCATTGTGGAGCACTCCGTGAATTTGCCTTCACTCCACGAATCACTCCTCGGAGCAAATTGGGGCCACTTTGCCCATCACTACCTGGGATCTTCCCTGTCGCGGAGCTGTGCTCAGCAGGAGGCATCCCTCACAAAAAACACATTTATTTGTATACCTGGCTCCTGACTTTCATGTTGTGGCTAGCAGTTCTGCATCATGGGACTCAATAAACCTGCATCTCAAGTGACAGAGACCTGCTGGTCCCCAAGTTATCCCATTGTGGCTCAAGGCTGTGAAAGCCAGAGCCTGCATAACATCGCATAAAGGCATGAAGCATTAGGGGCCAGGACACCTCGCTAGTAGCAGCCTCCCCCACTGCTTCCTTCAAGCGCTCTCTTGGATCAAAGCATAAGGGGATCATAAAGATTGGGGGCCAAATTTTCTAAGGGTCCAGGGACTAAGTCCAGTGTCATAGTTCGCAGTTGCAGAAAAAAATCTCTACACCAGCAGACATTCCAAACATTATACACAGTGCACCCTGGCAGCAGGGGCAGCTGTGAAGGATGTTACACTTGGTACTACCAGGCATAATGTTTCAATGCAGCTGCACATGGAAAACAGGTACAAGCTGCTCTAAATTGCAGAGCTGGTCACAAACTGCTCTACATATGAAAATGTGGCACTTGCGGCAAAACCTGTGGATGCACAAGGGAAGCCCCCGTTCCCCCCCCCTTTTTTTTCCGCCAGGAGAGACCCACTAAGTTGAAGCTTGTTTACAGGTGTGACCTAGAAGCCCAAGGAAGTTAAGTGACTTGCTCAAGATCACACAGTATACAAGTGGGGGGCTGGGGGATTCAAACGCAGGTCTCCAGCCCAGAGCCTTAAACCACTGTGCTATATAGCCTGCCTTCTTTGTGTAGAGGTTTTGCCGCCCATAAGCAATTTTTTGGGATTTCTGAAAATGCAGCCCCAGGTATAAGATAACTTCCTTGCAACTCTCTGCCGAGCTGGCAGTATAGCCTAGAGGTTAGAGTAATGAGCTGTGAATGAGCTTGGTACCTGCAGACCTGGGTTGGATCCCCACAGTCTTCTCTTGCATACTGTGGGACTCTGAGCAAGTCACTTAACCAGCCCAAAGCTCCTGGGTCACCTCTGAAAACAGGCACTTTATTTACACAGAATGCACTCCCAGCTTCCCAAGCACAAGTATCTCTTTTCTCTGCCTACAGATGGGTCAGGCCACTTGCCTGCATACATTTTGTACCCCAAACTTCATGGCAGCATGAAAACCTGGGGTCCCTCTGCCTTGGGAGTCCTCAGGTCAGGGAACTGGGCATCCCATACCTTAATGATGGCACTTTTCCTCTGGGTCTTCCACATGATTTCTTCAGGTACCATCTTCCTTGGTAAGGGGAGGCAACAAAATCTTGACACCATCCCCCCCAATCAGGGTCTCCCTCAGAGCTTTAGGGAACCATAGTCAGACCAGACAGCCATCAGGAAGCTCCCTGTAAGGAAGGAACCTCCGCGATCCTTCCTGTGGTCCTATTACATTTTGGCCATTCACAGTAGGTATCTTAGGTGCAAGCCTTAGGACCCACCCCCAAGGGGCTGCTCCTTTGGAGGTCTGTCTTGTTTTGCTTTCTTGCCTGGATTAAACTTTACTAACTGTGTGCCTGTCTTAGGCTAAATCATGCCTAAGCTCCTCCCACATACATTTACTCCTGCCAGGCTGAAGCACACAACGCATGCCAGTCTCAGCATGGTACCTAGTAGCAATCAACCGACTTCCCCTGCTGAAAGGAGGGGTTTATTACATATCAATACTATTTGTCAACAGAATATATCAATACCATTTTTCTGTGTTTGAGGCATAAAATGGCATGATGGTTTCAAAAACGTTTTGTAATTTATTTCACTTGTTCTGAATTTTGATAACACCCAATTATTTAATAAAATGTTCTGCAGTTTGCAACTTAATTTTCATTTTATCTTGTGCCCTTAATCAGGTTGTGAAATGTGAACATTTCACTCTCCCCTCTGGCAGTCCCTATTCGTACTTGTTTTTGCAGGCTTTGCCTGTGAACGTGTCAGAAGATAATAAAGTACATGGCAAGTGGAGGTACAGAGTCTGATATTAAAATTCAGTGCAACAAAATCAGCAGTATTTTAACAGAGCCAGTCAGGGGGAAGGTAATCATTAAAGAGTTATAAGCTACAATCAGCTTGGCAATTATACAACTGTGTGGGGCACTATGAAAGTAGAACAAGCTAGAGAGACAAAGTTGAATACCAATGTTAGACTAAAATCAATCTCACTGGAGATGCTAGATGACTTAGTACAGCCAGTTCCGTTCTGTCACTTACAGATTATAGTTTCCCTGTCTACGCAGCTGCCTGTGAGATGGTGCTAAACAGAGTAGAGCTGATCTGTAATGAAGCATGCTGCTTTGCACTTGGTGCAGAGAACTGCACTCATAGTAGTACCTTTTACACACTCACTACCTGGCTACCTTCACCCTGCAGAATAAAGCCCCAGACCTGTTTGCTAGCCAAAAGAGCAGTACTGGGCCAAACACCCCTTACTTTAACAAATTGTTTCCCCATCGTCTCCAACCAATACACCAGGAATATGTCTAGGAATGCCCCAAAGTCTCCTTTCCAGCATACTCAACTGGTCAAGCAGTCATTTGCCGTCAGGGCCATCAACTAGTTAAATGAACCTGCCTGATACTTGGCTGAATCCTCCCAAGATGTCTATATATAGTTTAAGTGATCTTTGCAGTCTGTCCTTGCAGTCCAATACAATTGTAACTGTTAAACTGTTTTATTCAGTTTCTCTTTGTACTCATCCTGTGACTTTTTATACAATGATCTATATGGATTTTTTTCAAAACAGATCTAATTGATCTGTCTTAAGTGCTTTGACCCCGACTCGACTGCACTTCTTCTGGAACTGCTTCTTGTACTTGTAATGTTTTTGGGACTATGTATTTGATGTGGAACCATCGAAAATGAGCACCTGTGCTCAAAGGTTATCTCCAAAGTTTTCAATACATTTATAAATAAAATAAATAAATAAACTGTTGAATTAAAGTGCAAAGCAATTCAGACAAGCTGATAGGACCTGACTGGCTGTATTTTGTTTGTAATTGTGCTTCTCCCCATCTCATTGTCCTGGGTCACACCTGGAAACAAGCCTCAGCTCACTGTGCCTCGCCTGGTTACCGATTTTAAATATAGTTACTAATTTTAAATTATAAAATGCATACACACATACATAAATAGGAACAAGGTTCAAGTGGGTGTGGCATCCAGGAGCCATGCGGACGAATCCAGCTAGCTTCACATATCACAGTGGTAGGGTGGGCTAGGAATAAGGGAGGATAAGAGGTAGTGTTAAGTGGGAGGAAAACTGAGGGGTGGAAGGGAGGCTGAGATGAGGAGGTGACTAAGTACAGGAGCAGGAGGGAACAGTGAGTTCATGGAGCAGGGCTCTCAATGATAACAGAGAGCTTCAGAAATGAATGGGGGATTAATCCAGAGTAGGGGGTCCCATAGGAAATGGAAGCCTGGCTTCCTGGCTGAGGATTGGGAAAAGGTTAATTTATAGGAACTGGAGTCAAAATTCCTGTGAGAGTAAGAGAGGGAAGAAGAGGAGGTTGGAGAAGAAGCATAGGATGGTAGAAAGGCAGACTTCAATTAGAAAATAGATGGTGTAGTAGAGACATGTGCCTTCAGAGGAGGGTAGGAAGAAAATGAAGAGAGATAGCAACAGAGAGAGAGAGAGAGAGAGAGAGAGAGAGAGACATGATTGACTGGGATAGGGGCAGACTAGTGCAAACCAGTAAAAGGAGTGCTAGAGGACATCCAGATAGGCAATTGTAGACATTGAGAGTGCTCCTACAGATACATAACTTTATGTAAAAAGCTTCAAGTTTAGGGAGTCATTTGAATGGATGGCATCAATATGATTGGAGAGAGCAAGATGTTGATCTGGCTAGATGTCAAGGCATTTGAAGGAAGGTACCTTCTCTAAGAAGGATCCTTCCAAGGTCTTGAAGGTGGGAGTGTTGGTGACCCTGGTAAGATTCAGCTTGTAATAAAAGGACATGGAGACCACTTTTCTAGCATTTTAGGTGAGTTAGTTGGCGCAGACTTAGCCTTGGATGCTATCAGAGTCATGCTGGAGGTCTGCTTCCAGCTCCAAGATTGAAAGTTTACTAAGAAAGAGTACTACATCATTTGCGTATATGTGAATTTGCACAGAGGAGCAGGCCCTTGGGAGGCCATTAAAAACTATGGAAAACAGGTTAGGTCCAAGGACAGAACCCTGCAAAACACTGTTTCCAGTTTGAAGGATGGGGTGTGACTCTCTAGTCACCTATGAGGCCCCATTAGTACCAGTCAGACAGGAAAGAGCAGAACTAACCAATTGGGAGGCCAGAAGGGCTGCTGCTGCCCTTTTGTCAACTAGGAGGTGATGTGCAACCATATCAAATGCTTTGGCAAGGAGGACAACATTTGCAGATGTCAACTACCTCTGATCGATAGTATTTCCTGCAGGACAGATTAAGTAAATCTGAGGAGGGAGGAAACAGTGGAATGAGTTTCCCTGGAACACAACTATAAAGGGATGAGGAAGGAGGAGGAGTAAGCGGAAGAGGAGGAGTCAAGGAAGGGGGAAGAGTTGAGACAACACTACCTCCTCTTGAAGTTAAGCAAGAGCAAGGATGAGGGAGGTTGGCTGTTAATTTCCAGGAGTAGACAAGTGATAAATTTATCATGGGCAGAATTTTGGCACACCTCTGGGCATTTGGGACCTTATTGGTGGAGAAGAACAAATTGACAAGGGAAGAGATCAGGACAGAAATAGCAGGAAGGGACAACAACATGGAGGAGCTTAAGACCCAGGACAGCTGGGCTTTTGCTTTTTGTTTGATCAAAGTGAATGAAGTGCAGAAAGGGTAACAGCAGAGGACACGGGAGAGAAGGGAAAACATGGTGTGGTGGAGAGTGAGTCAGTATAGGAGGGAGGAGGACAGGTGATACGGTGGTGGAAGGGTCAAAGGGGAAGGGTATAGGAGGAGAAGAAATCGTTAATAGCAGAAGTGGCTTCAAAGGGGTTGGAGAAAAAGGAGCAGTCAAGTCTAAGGACTAGAAGGGATAAAAGGGAGGGGGGCTTATAAAGGGAGTGGACTGCCTTCCAGTACATTGACAGATTGTGTAAATTGTTCTTACGGTTGGAAGGTGAGTAGTCAGCCTTGGCCAGCATAATAACCTTGGTGCAGTAGTTTTAAAGATGCATGTACATTGACAAGTCACCTGGCAAACCAGATGATTTCTGCAGGTGTCAGATAGTGTCACCAGCCTCAAAGCAGTCAATCAGCTCAGCTAAGACTGTGGCGTTGGGAGCCATTCACCCTAACTTTCTTGAGCAGGGCATGTTTGTCTCAGGCATGTGTATTTGGAGTGGAAGTTGTCCAGTGCATCATCCGCATTCAGAGATGCTGAGATGGGGGACCAATCTGTATTGTGGAGGTCATCCAACAAGGAGGGTAGGTTCAGGGTCCTGAAAGAGTGCTAAGATGACCCTATTAGGATTTTTGGACTGGTGTATTTTACACACAAAGTAGACCATATGATGGTCACTGAATGCTTCAGGGAGAGTATCCACTTTCAGGATGCTGTGGGGTCAAAGGCTGAGACTGTTGGCTCAGAGATTTGCTGTGTGAGGTGGAGGTCTTGAGTTTACTTGAATAATTTGTTTGGAGGTGGGGGCAAGACCAGCTGATGCTGTGCATCGAGCCATTGCATACTTGGTTTATTCAACAACAGTTACTAGTAGCTTTTAAATATACTGCGTAATAAGATTAAGGAATTCTGTGTTAAAATCTCAGTAGCTCAGTTTAAAGAGATGTCAGAGCTAGTTGATTTTGATACATTCATTACAGGAACATTCAATGAAAAAATGGGCTTCAGAAGAACAAACAAATGCAATACTGTGCAAATAGCCACTGCAGCAAAAAGCTGTACCTTAAGACTATGCATTGAAAGGGCATACTAAGTAGGCTTCTTTTCCTTTTGAATTGCCGACTTCGCAAGACTGGGTGTGCCAAGTGTCCTTATCTGCCATCAAATTCTACATTTCTATGCACCAGCACTGAATGATGGAAAAATTCCTCAACAGAGTCCCTTAAAATGGAAAAGCTGACACATGGGTTTGAATATAAGATGGAAACATACAGTAAGTATACATGGGAGGAGCTGTTGAATTAATGCCCTACACATTATAAATGTAATCAATCTGATATAAGGGGAGATCTCTTTTATTGCCAATGATAGTACAACACTTTTCCCCTGGGGAGAAGTTATCTGTTTTGTTTCTTACCATCTCTATTTTCTAACTTGAATTTACTTCTGAAGCTTCCTTCTTTCCACCAAAAGTAAGCCGTTCACGAATTCAGAACTAGAGAAATACCTACAAAACTGCAAAAGGTAAAGTCTTTTCTTTTTCTTTTATTTTTTGAACTTCTTTGTTAGGAATTATCACCCAACTTTAGATGCTGAATTACAGAAAAAAAGAAAAGGATGTATTTTACATATTCAATAGAGTCTCTGTACTGGTATAAAATGCAAGGAACAATTTCTTATAAATGTTCAACAAAATGTCTACATGAATAAGTCTTCTTTGTTCCTTTTATTCTGTAGAAGGCCATTATCTTGCATATCAAGCTCTCCAATACCGTGCCTTAATAAAGAGAAAGATAAAATATGTTCTCTTGTGGTCTCTTTATTTGATATATAATATTTTACTTTTTATTTTCTGCTCGAAAATATAACGTTTCAAACATGGATAGTTTTGTTTTGATCAAAAATACCAACATTGAATTTAGATTTATTAGATTAGTGTTAGAAGTGTAGTGGTTTCTGGCAGTATTATACCCGGAATCTGTTTAAATGACAGATTAGAACAGCACAAAATTCATTTCAGGTGTATGACTCGTTTACAAGATCACTATATATTGCCATATTTTATGTGTGGTAAAATGAAATGGATGTGATATGTAACTATGTGTTTCTATTTGAAATGCAATAAAAATCTTATTAAGAAAAATATACTGTTTGTATGAAGATTTAACTGCTTCTTTTCCATTAGAAGTGCTGGCCTTAGTGCCACACAGGGCTATTATGATATCATCAGCATTATAAAAACTGCTGTCTGATCAGATCAGATGTCCACTGTGATGTACAGTACCTTTAAGATGGTAATTGTAACCTAACCAATTTACAAGACAACTTGCTATCCTGTAAGTTGGGAGTCAGTATAGCACAGAGGACAATGTAAGGGTAGCCATTCACAACAAGCTTGTGTCTGCATTGAGAGGTTTCTATGGCAACCAGGGACCTTGAGCGCGAGACTCAAGAGGTTCCCTGGTTGCCATAGAAAACTCCAGATGAAGACACAGGCTTGTCTGTGTATCGATGCCCATACATTATAATTTATAGTGTATGGGCATCCATGACCATTTCAGACACTCCACTTCATTTCACTGAACTGAGGGTTGGCAGGAGAGGCACTTGAGGGTTAGTGGTGGGCTCAAGTTTCTTATTCAATATGCTGCAGCTTTTTCTGTAAGTTCAAATTAAAAAACAAACAAATGAAAACAGCTCCCAGCTTCACTGGATAAAAGTAAGCAGCTGTGTTGCAGTACTCTAAGTTGTGCTGCTGCAGTAGTGACATCACTAGTGCAGTACAACAACATAATGATGTCACTAGTGCAGCATGACAACCCTATTCTTCTAGGCATGGCATTCCATGTATAGCAGGGTTCCACCATCCACTATATAGAGAATACTGGATGAGCAACTATGCACGACCAGTGTGTTCTGCCACAGAGGGGTTCTGATTCCCTCTGACCTTGAGAGCGAAATGTAGCAGGACACACTGGTTGTACATAAAGTGGCTCGTCCTGTATTTTGTATAGTGCATAGCATTATGCATTACAAAAATCACAAGCAGGCAAGGCCACTTTCTCCTTTAAACTCCTGAATCTCTGGAATCGTCTCCCCAACTCTGTCTGCCTTGCACCCACTCTTAACATGCTAACGCAACAACTTAAGCTCCTGCCCCCTGCAACTGCTCCCCATCTGGCTCCCCTTGACCCCCCCCACTCGACACCTTACTCCCCCCATCTCTCCCCTTTTCTCTTCCTCCTGGTTCTCTGTGCCCCCTGCCCTCTCTCTCTCTCTCTCCTGCATCTTCTATGTTGGCCCCTCTACTCTCATACCCTGATTTTCCCCCATTTTTCTCAGTTTTCTTTTTCTTCCCCCATTCATTTACTCCACGCAGTTTCATACCTGGCATGATGCACTAGTCTAGTTTGCCACCGTGCAACTATTCCCTTAGTTATAACTGTATTATGAACTATGCACAGTGTTAACATTGTTTAAAAATATCCTCATGTACGATGCACTTTGAAAATGCTACCTCGACAATGTAACTTAACTGTTTATTTTGCCAGTCTCTGTATACTGTTCTACTGTATCCAGGAGAGTCTCAGTGTTGTACATTTCTATCCATTGTAAAAGTAACTTAAATGTGTATTTTGCCAATTTCTGTATATTGTTCTACGGTATCCATAAGTGTCTAAATGACATACAATTCTGACCATTTGTAAATCCTTTTACCCTCTCCCCCGGGTCGCACCTGGAAATGAGCCTCGGCTCAGTGTGCCTTTCCCAGTCACCACATTTTAAATAAATAAGTAAATATGAAATGTGCACATGGTGGTTCTTTCATTTTCAGAACAAAACTGTCTTGTGCAGTTTCTCAAGGTTTCAGAATGTTGTTGTACCACAGAAGGGCACAAGTAGACTCCATGACCTTTGAACTGTGATACGACAGCATTTTCAAAGTGATGGAATATTATACAGAGCAATGCTCTACTATTCACTATGTGCTAGATTATCAAATGCTTCAGGGCTAAAGGCCATGCCGCAGCCCCCACTGCTGGATGAAATCTCTGCACCTGTGGAGTTTGGTATTTTCAGCCAGTGCAGCTGCGGGAGATGTTACTCCTGGTCCCACCAGGCATAACATTTTGGCACAGCTGTGCCCAAAAACACAACCACAAGCTGCCATAAATCATGGAGCCGGTCATAAACTGGCTCCACCTTTGAAAATACTGCAGCTGCAACAAAAACTGTCGCTCTGCAAGTGGAGACCCCTCGTGCCAATTCCACAGCTGTGGGACTTTCAAGGGCTTTCAAAATCCAGCCCTATTTGTTTATTGTACATGCAAATTTATTTTTACTGCTGATCCAGGGGAAGGGAGGATTCTAGAGGGGCAGAGTAATTCAACCTAGGGCATCAGAGTAGACTTGGCAGATGTTTGAGCAGGGTTTTCAAAGCAGATCCGTAATAAACCCGCCCATTCTATTTTCAATGCATGACATATAGCTGCCCAGTTAGACCAGCAATCTACTACTATTTGACAATTGGAGGTGATATTCTATGCACTTGTATTAACAAATGATGCAAGGGCACACAGTTCACAAACTGAGTAATTTATTGATAGAAGGTGGCAAAACACATAACAAAGTGTTGCAAAATGCTTGCAGCCTTTGAATATATCTGTGGGCAGCCCAGACACAAGCATTTTCACACAGATGCAGGTGGATCAGGCTCCTGTGTCTGCACTGGATGCTTGGAAAATCCAACCCATGATCTTTATCTATTCATATTCATCTCTGTGTGTGTGTGTATGTACGTATCTGTCAAAAAGAGTTTAGACAGGGCCGCCCAATGGCTTACTGGAAGTACATCACGCTTCCATGCTGGTGACCCAGGTTCTGAAACGAGTCCAGGGTTACCAGGAACAGGTGGCTAGGCTGGGGTGTGCTCCTGAGGGGAGCACAAGTCAGCCAGGGAGGGCGACGTCTGGACTACAACACAACAGTGGCTTCCCGCAGTGGGTTGGGGAGCTTGCTTCTTCACGGGGAGGTGGCATCAGCTCAGTGTGCACTGCTGTGGTTAAGGCCACCAGATGCTGGGTCCGACATCCAGGGTGGTGGGAGAGACCAGGGAAAAGAAAGCAAATGCATAAAACAGTGTATGCCATAGCCATCTGAATGGGGTTCCTCAGGCCTCGATCTGCACCAGCCATGACAACGGGGGAATTGGCAGTCAGGGCTGGAGATCAGCAGGGACCCAAAGGAAGTAGTAGGCAATGGTCGAAGGGCCAAACAGCTCTATAAAAAAAAAGGGAAAAAAAAAAAAGGAGTGTAGACAGTTTAGGTGGAGATCGCACCAAAGATGGAATACAGTCCCTTGATTGTAGCTATTTTTAAAAGTGGGCATACATAATATTTAAATGGTGTGTGAGTTCAGCAAAGGCGAGAATCCCTGCCTTTCCATGTGGCCCCCCCCCAATAAATTGTACCCCTTTGTCTCACCAGGACTTCAATGCAAGAGCCCCCAAATGGGGTAAGAAGTCTAGGTCAGCAAACTCTGGTACCAATAGTGAGTTTTCCCTTGACAACTCCTTCCCCTCTTCATATTTTCTCAAGTTTCTAGGGTATGTTGGATGATAGGATTCTTCCAGGGGTCATGCTGTGTGTACGCGGATATCATACCCTAAGGAGAAACAGCATATTAGTATTTTGAAGGCATTTCCTTCTAACTGCACCCATTGCACTGTATCAGCTCCCTTAACCCAATCCTGGATGTATGTCACTTGGAAGGCAAGAAAGCATCATTTTAAATCAGGGTATGTCACTTTCCCCCTGTTTTATGAAGCCCTTGAGCCTAGTTAAGCTGGCCCAAGGCTACTAACCCAGCCAGAAGATGATTGACCATTTTTATACATATACATTATAGCCACACAGTAGTGCAGCTATAGTTAGGGTTAGTGTGAGCATTTAATATTAAAGGCCAATTTTTGCAGGGTAATAACTTTGGGCAGGTTCAACAGATCTGCTTGAAATTTTGCCTGCATCTTCAGAAGGGACAGGTTACTGATGTACCAAATTTGGTTTGAATCCCTTGTGTGGTTTCTGAGACATACAGTGTTGGAAAAAAAAGGGATTTTTATGTTTTTTGCTGTTTTTTTTTTTTTTTTTGTCAACCTGTATCTCAGAAACGGCTATAGCTACAGGGCTGAAATTTTCAGGGTAGACAACTTTGGCCTCACAGGTGTGCATTTTGAAGGTTTGGTGAAAAAATATTAATCCGTTCCAAAGTTATGAAATGTTCTTTTTCCCATTATTTCCTATGGGAAAAAATAGATGTCCCTGGAAGCACCGGATTCTAGCTCGATGCAGAATCCTGCATTGCATAGAATTCTAGTTCAATGCAGAATCCTGCATTGGCATAGGATTCTAGTTCAATGCAGAGTCCTGCATTGGCATAGGATTCTAGTTCGATGCAGAATCCTGAAATGAACTGCCATGTTAGATGCAGAATCCTGCACTGAAGTGGCATTTTACAATGCAGAGTCCTGCATCGAACTGCCATGTTGCGATGCGGAATCCTGCATTGAACTGTCCTTTTTCCAGGCATACCCCTTTGTAATTATTGTTTGCCAACACTGGGGTGCCCAATCCCTGAGTCAGCATTTCTTTAACCCTCCACTACTGTGGTGCACTAGGGAGACCACCTCCAGTGCACTGAAAGCATTAACTTTCGATAACTTTCTGTTGTTTCCAACACTAGGATGCCCACCCTCGGTGTCAGATGCCCCCCTGCCACCCCCACAGCCCATTCTTATTATTCTTTGCTTACATCAAGGTGTTCAGTCCTCGTGTTGGGATTTATTTCTCCCTCTATTACTGTGGCACACTGAGGAGAACACCCCCAGTGTGCCAAAAAACTTTACTTTTTTTCAGTGTTGTTTCTGACACTGGGATGCCCACACCCAGTGTCAGATGCCCCCTTCTGAGCATTCTAATATTAATAGTGTTTGCTGATACTGGGGTGCCCAATCCCCGTGTCAGCATTATGACCCCTCCAGCACTATAGGACACTGGGGAGCCCACTCCCAGTGTCCCTATATAAAGTTATCCCTGCCATAAAAAAAAAAGAAACCTGTCCCCTAACATCTTTTTTTTTTTTTTAATCCTAGAAAAAAGAAAATGGTCCCTTATTATCTCCCCTGCCCTCCTCCCCATCCTGGCCCTCCCACTGAGCACCCACCTCCCCACACCTCCCCTCACTCTATACTTACCTCTGGTGGTCAGCGGCTGTCATTTTCTCTGGACCGGGACACGTCTGCACTCTTCAAAGCCCAACCGCAAACCGAGGGTTCAAGGTAGGCTCATATTATGGCTCTCAATGGAGTTTTCAACTTATGTTGATATCTCAGCCATTTTTAGGAATTTTTACCCCAAATTTTCAAGACGGGGATCTTGGGACCACGCCTCATGAACACTGTCGCTGTCATTTCATTATTCGGGCCTGAAAGGTGATTTTGCGGTCATTATGTGGAATCACCTTTCTGGACTGATTAACGAAGTAACAGTGCCAGTGTTCATGAGGGGAGGTCCCAAAAAGCCCATGTTGAAAATTTGGTGCAAAAATTCTGAAATATGACTGCGTTATGAATGTGCGTTGCTCAGTTTCTACTCATATTTTGTAACTTCACCAATTTTTAATATTTTCACTCCAGATTTTCAACATTAAGATTTTTTCACACCTCCTCATGAACAGTGCAGCTGTCATTTTTCACATCCAGCCCAAAATGTGTTTTCACAGCTGTTGCACAGAATGGCACAATTGCTGTGTGAAATCAAGTTTTGGGATGTACTAATGAAATCAGTGTCACTGTTCATTAGGTGGGGGTCCCAAAAAAGGCCATGTTGAAAATTTGGTGCAAAAATTCCCCAAAATGACTGCGTTATGAGTGTGCATTGCGTGGGTTCTACACATATTCGTAACTTCAACAATTTTTAATATTTTCACTTCAGATTTTCAACACCGATATTTTTCACACCACCTCATGAACAATGTACCTATCAATTCTCACATCCTGCCCAAAATCTGTTTAGGCAACAGTGGTGTGAAATGGCACAGTTGCTGCTCAAAATCACCTTTTGGGACTGAGTAATGAAATGAAAGTGTCAGTGTTCATGAGGTGGGGTCCCAAAAAGGCTGTGTTGAAAATTTGCAGCAAAAATACCAAACTCCCACAAAAGTGGGATATTATTATACTATCTCAAAAAGAAAGGAAATTAATCAACAAAAACATCATTTAAAACAAAGTTAGGGTTCTAGACATAGGTATTCAACCAAAGTGATACAGGTCAGGAAATTGAATGTTACGGTTTACAACTGTTATACCCCTTCCCCCACCAAACTCTACCATTGGAACCGCATCCCCAACCCTCCACACACAAACAAGCGTCAGGGTGTGCCATAGGGTCATGGGTTTCTTAGGGTCGATGGTTTCTGAGGTCATTATCAATGAGTTGAGATACATAGGGTATATTTATACAATAGGGCTTTTTGTTTCTGACTTATTTTTCTTTTTGTTTGGTTCAGCGACATGGCATGGTGCCGCATCAGGAATGAGTTTGGGGGGGATGACGTGTACACTATGGGGATAAATGGCAATGATGTATACAATGTGTGTATAAATGCCTGGTATTTTTACGGTGTACACGTCATCTTCCATTTCTCACACGGGTGTGAAGATACACTAATTTATCACACTGTGTATCAGCTCACCTCTATTGTATATATATATGTGTGTGTGTGTGTGTGTGTGTGTGTATGTGTATATATATATGTGTGTGTGTGTGTATGTATATATATATGTGTATATATATATATATATATATATATATACATATATATATATATATATATATATATTACAATTTTGGCCAACAAAGAGCATTTGACCATTTTTGTCTTCATCAGCAGTATGTCTATTTGGGAAAGCCTCATGGGTAACATCTATAGGGGATAAAGTACTATTGGGAGTGCACTTAATTTATTCATTTTTTAAATATAATTTTTATTAGGATTTCATAAATGCCATGAATACAATGTGATGAACAAGTAGGTGCAATACATCTAGAAAGGAGGTACATTACACAGTGAGCATTAAACTGGGTGTCACAAACTCGTTCAGCCGGTCAGTCCTTTACTCCCAAAGTGCCAACCTCTGAGCGTATGATTTGTGTACAGTGAACAGAACAAGGTAGCCCTCTTGTCTGTTTTGTGGGTTCAAGTCACCTTAGTCTCAAGTTCTGGAGGGATTCAAACTGATAACCTCTTGTTAGCGTACCCAATTATCAGGCTCAGATAATTCGGTCTTCGGGGGGCCAGATATCTTTGCCTATGGGCACCCAACCAGGTCTTTCAAATGAACCCTTAGAACTCTATGCAAGACTTTAGAGAACTCTATCCATTTACCAGTTTGGTATACAATAAGCCCATACACAGTGTTACTTATAACCTTTTAAAAGCTCCACTTAAAATAAAAAGAAATATCAAGGCACTCTTGACAGTTCTGTTGTAAAATCTCTTTACTTTAAAATATCAAAACAGAACAATAATTACAGAACAAATATATATATCCCAACACATACAGCCTTAAAACAAACAGGAAAAAGTACAGTTTTTATATACATACATTTAGACTGGTCTAATCTAATGCTTACTTTTTTTCAGTGCTTTGAGGGTCTCTCTTCTCTCAGTCAGAAATATTGTCTTGTGTGTCTGTCAAGGTTCTTTCAGCAATTAAAACAGTTCTGAGCCGGCCTTCTCATGATGTCATTAAACTCCGCCTTGGAGTATTAAAAGTTATATTTTAAAGCACAGGATGTCCCAACAAGATTTAAAAAAAATTAGTGACATATTCAGTTTTCCTCTCCTCAGGTTAACTGGTCAGAACAGCTTTGTGCTCTGCTACACATACATCTCAAAAGTTTCTTTGATCTAAGTCACTGTATTCAAAGCAAAAGTGTATTTGCCTCTTTAATCCTGTCTGGACCTTGGAATCTACACCTCAAAGGTCTCTCTGATGTAATTCAAGTGTTCCCTCGGGAATGTATATTGGACCTTCCAAATTCATCTGGGTTCTCCCTGGCTCAGACATCAAACCTCTTCAATGTCCATTCTGGCCTCTCTCTGACACCCTTCCCCACAAGTCCTTCCTGGCAACTATGCAAGTCAAAGGATCTCCCTGAGGGCATTATAAAGTGGATACTTTGGTTTCTGCCATCAAAGAAAATTGAACAAAGGAATTGCATTTTAAATAGCTGCAGACTCAAACCACCTCCTGTCCTTTGAACAATCCCTGGGGGGTCTTGATGTGTCAGTTCCAGTAAGACAGCCTTTTCCTCAAACTGACCTTCCCATCACACTGGGCACATATTCCCCAAATGGTGGGGCTTACTTGCAACCTTACTGTGCCTGACCTGGACTGCCATCTGCCTCTTCTACTTACTCCATCCCCGGGACTGCAGGCTGTGTGTGGACCAGAGGAGCTGACATCTGAGTTGCCGTCTGCTTGGTGGTTCTGCGAACCTTCGCACTGCTCCTGTGCAAATGGTTGAGCAGCCGTTGACTCAATGTGCGAGCTTTCACCAGCTTCAACATTTCCTCAAGGCACTCTGCAAACTTGACTGTCAGCACAAACGATCCTCACAGTAGCAACTGCACTCAAGACCAATGGAACCTCCTCTGTGTTCTCCAGCCTAAGAGACACCAACTAAGGCATCAGGAAGCTAAGAGAAACACAAGGAGGACAAGGAAGGCCACCGTGAGTTTGGCACCATTGCACTCATAAGTCAGCATGGCTGTCAGATGCACTTTGAAACTTCTTTGCTGTGAACACTACCATCTTGCTGACCCCTGACCTTGCTGACAGCCAATCAGAGGTCAGGGATCTCAGCAGGCGATGGCAGAAGGATTCTGGGAGCATGACCACCCTTTACATTTGGTGCCCATTCTCCCAGCCAATACGGAATCAGATGAACTTTCTGCATACTAATTCCAGTAATTGATAGCCCTTTGTGTAAGCCATATGCCACTTTTGCCTAGAGAAATGCTGAGGGCAGATCCAGAACAAGGCAGTCAGTGGTGAGCTCTCACAGTGGTGAGGAAGGCTTGTGCTGCAGGCCAGAGCCAACTCAGGGAAGCCTACCTAGGGTCCATAGCCAATTGTTCATGAGATGACTTAAAGGTTTCTGTAACCCATCCAGTGTAAAGACTGAACTGTGTACGTGCTTACTGTGTCAGAACAATACCTCTTTGCTAAAAGACACTGTTCCTGTGAAAAGAGCCGAAAGCGTGCTGCTGCAGCAAGGTGCCGCAGCAGTTAACCTGTGTGTGACCAGAGCCTGTGGGAGTGATGCTGTTTGTTAAAGCCTACATTGAGACTGCAGATAGTCAGGGAGAAAGCCAGTTAGTGCTGCAGTCAGGCACTGGCTAATGTCCAGAAGCTTAGAAGTGTCTGTGTGTGGCGTGTGGCCCCTGCTCCTAGACTGGTCTGTCCTATGGAGGAGGAGGAGCGAGAAGCCAGAGAGGTCCAGATGGCTGCTAAAGCAGAAAGCCTGATCCCCACCATGAGGCACTTAAGACCTGCCTTTCTGAGCTGACCTCCCTCAACTGCACAACTGATCAACTGATCAACTGTTCGAAAGGACCGGCACCTGCAGAGAGGAAGAGAAGGAGCCCAAGTTGTCAGAGAAGTGGAAAACACCAGAACCACAAGTACTTTCAGGGTTTACCCTGCAACTGGGATTTTGTATAAAGTTTGCCACCACAAATAAGGGTTTGGTTACTAGGTTAGGATCTACAAATGCCTCAGTTCAGGTTTGCAATTTTAGCAGGTGCATGGCCTTTGGGGTTTTTGTTTGAAAAGTACTTTTTCTGTTTAAAGTGCATCACTGCTGGCGAACCAGCTGCAACATCTATGGGCCTGTACCATTTCTGTAGCTGAGTACCCAGTGAAATACAGGGAGCTCCCTAAGATTTAAAATGGGTATAAACTGGTACCAGTGGGGATTGCCTCCAGTACAAGTGGGCTGGTAATTCTAAAAGGTTACAGTATCTGCCTAGTCACTGTGTTGCATTGTCTGTTGGGGGGGTGGGCAGTACTGCTGTTCAAAGTGTGTTCTATAGGCTGAACTCTGTCAGGCACATAATGCCAGCACTGCTCTTAACATTCATGAGATTCTTCCAAAAAGACAGCTGCTTTGCAGTCTCTTATCACATGTGAATATCCCCCAATAAATATTTTTTTGGTATTTTACATTTTGTCTCATGAGCATATTATTAGAAGTAAGTCAATAATTGCACTTGTGTTGATTTTAAGGTTGCGTTGTAAGTTTTAATGTGTAGGGGGACATTGTGGGTAGGTGGGGAGGTATTGCATCCCAAAGGATTGTACCGCTCAGACACCAGACCCACTTAAACCTAGCTCTGTGTGAAGGCACCACTCAAACTTAAAATTTCTGGATACAAACCCCTTCCCTTCAGGAAAATCAGAACCCAGGCCCCTCAACCTCGTTTGATCCCCAAGGTAAGGGTAGTAACTACAACATCCATGGCCACCTGGTTACGACAATATTGGGCATGTGGGAGCACTGTCATAGTCTCATTAGACAAGGAAAGTAAATCAGTGTTACTTGTAAAGGGATTAGTAGCTGTCAAAACAATGAAAAGGTTAGTTTCTTGGGTATAAAATAATAATCGCATGCCATGGCATATAGCAGCCAGGGCTAGCACCTTATTTGGAATGCTGAAAGAACACCCTTGCCCGGAGGTCAGTTCTTCCGTGAGGTACATTGTTGGAACTGATAAGCTCCACTGAGTCATTGTAGGGGGTTGTGGCTGTAGCCACTGGGGAATGATAGAATTCTGTGCAGCAAAAGGGTCCTATGGGGAGGAGCATGTTATAGTAACATGGAAAAGACAGGCAAAGAAAAATGTGTGCTAAGAAAGGGTACAAGTGCATCAGCCACAAAACAGTATGAGATACAAATACAGATGGTGTGATGTGCTAAAATCCAACAAACAGGTTGCAAGGTATAGATGCAAGTGTTGCTTTATTGCTGAAGCCACGTCTATTATGCACAAACTCACCCTGGCACTTCGAATCACACAGATTCTTCCATGGGGGGGACCATAGAGGCAGTGAGTAGGTGAGCATCTTGATGTAGTTGTTCAAACTGAGCCTTCATCTGCACCCAGAAATCTTTAAAAATAGGGCAGGGGCAAAATATAAGTATGGTCCGCACCTTCCACACCGCATTTCCACCAACAATTACCATAAATTGGGTCCATGTATTTAATTGTACTGCTGGGGTAATAAAAGAATGCAGTCTGCATTTCCATGGGAATTCTAGCCATGATGGAGCACAAGTCATTTTAACAGCCAGGATGGTGTATTTTATCTAATTCCCGTAGGTAATATTGGTGTCTAGCTCCGGCACCCATCTGTCCAAGATGCATTGTGTTGTATCAAAGTGAAATTCCTGAAGCCCCTTATAAAAGTTGCCAATTAAATGAGCCCAAGAATGTCCCTGTAGTGCTGCCATGATTTGTTTTAGTGTTGGTGACATCGGGTCTGGTAAATGAAAAGTACCAACTCCTGTGTGGTGGAGATATGTGTGAACTTGAAGCTATCGAAAATGTTCTGGCTCACTAGTCCATACCATTGCTACATGTCCTGAAATCATAGGAATCCCAAATGTCTAAAAATTGAAAAACAGATGTAGCCCCCCTGGCACTGTGTGCCACTGGGCTACCTCCCCTTGCCAACTGTCTCTGGTACCCGGCAAGGGGCCTGGGTCCTGCTATGGTGACGATTGGGGGTTCATTCCCAGAAATAGTAAAAATAGTGCAGTACCTCCACCCAGAGTAAAGTATCAGTGGGCAAGATATCCATTTGGCACAGCTCCCTGGGATACTGTGTCCCCCCCACCTCGCCAACCAACCACTCGGCACACTGTGTCCCCCAGTACTTTGTCCCACCATAGATGATATGACTCAGCAATAAACACATGCAATGAAAGTCACTAGCACAGCAGATTCAAACAACAAATTCACAGCTTTATTTAGGGAGGTAAGGGATTGGAAAAGGGATACCTGGGTACCAGGTAGCTGTGGAAAGAAAACGTTAGTGAAATATACAATGTGAACAAATGGGCACGGAGGCCAAGCCCTCCCCCACTGGTACCAGTGCCCCAGAACTGTCTGTAGGGGTACCCACTAGATGCAGGCCTGGTATGCTGCCACAGGTTGGCCGGCTGTTGGGGTCCTGAAATTGCAGAAACTTGATTTTGGAAGAAAAACAGATAAATCCTCCTCTCACGGTTTGAAGATTTCAGCACCAGGGGAAATGGAGCTCCTCAAACCTGTGCAGCACAAATGGAACAGGCCGGCCAGGATCCCTCTGCCTAGATGGAACTTGCTCAAGGATCTTGCAGCCAGTCACCTTGATTGTAATTCTGGTCGCTTGTCACCTTCAGCCGCTTCTGGCCCATTGCAGAGCTCTGTGCAGGACAACACCAGCCCCAGAAGGCCCAGACCTGGGAGTGGCTCCACAGCCCAGCTCTCACAATCAGAGTACCCTAGAACTTGGGTGCAAGACCCGTGACCTCCTCAGACAGTGAGTCCCACTTGGGAGGGGGTAGCAAGTTCCCTCCCTGGCCTTGGGTGAGGACTCCCAAATGGTGGGGGTCCTCCTGTAGTCCTTGCACTGAGCTCTCAACAATCAATCACAGTTTTCAGGCAGTCGCTCCAATGAAGAGCAGTGCCAAATTGATTGGGGGCTAGCCCCTGAGTCAATCAGTGTCAGTGCAGTTCAGCAGGGGGAACACTCAGCAGCAAAAACCCCTCTGCAGACCAGTCCACACTCTCAGTTTAGCAGTGTCCAAACCCTTTCTTCAGCTGCAGCAAGACCTCAGCTCTCAGCCACTTTAACCAGTTCATTCAGGACACACACAATTCCTGGCTAGCACAATCTGCCTGTTCAGGAAAAATGCAATTTCCGGTCCACACAAGCAAATGACCTTTCAGCAGCAACTGTAATACTCAGATAATCTGCTCAGTCTTTTCATCTAGCTCAGTTTCTCAGTGCAGGGTGTCTGCCATATTTAGTTTCTCCCAATACTCATTAAGCAACCTCTCAGTACCTGGAGAAACTGGATCACAGTCCAGTCCCCATTGCTCAGTCCTGTCTCAAGCACCTGGGGAATCCTTCAGCAACCACAGTCCTCAGATCAGGGATTGGGTAAGCCCCTGAAGTCCAATGTCCACTTTCATAGCACAGTCCTGATTTGTACAAAGCCCAGCAACAGACTGACTCAATCCCATAAAGTCCCCACTGTATCAATCAAAATCCCAGTGTTCTGATTGGCTGTTGAAGCCTTTCAACAATTGATATCCACAGTGATCAATATTCTCTGCTCGTTTATTGGGGCATGATCTAGGCACCAGAATTAGTCCCCTCCTTTTCCCAGGAGTCCCTCTGTGTCCAGTTTTGGGTGCCTAGATCATTGATTGACTTCAAGAAAGGGGTTAAATGTCACCAACATGTCAGCTTCCATACAGTTCCATGGAGTCCCATTCAGTTTTGTGCAGCCTCTCTCTTTTTGTCATCTGATGCAGCCCAACACATTATGTTTTTAACACAATAGCCCCACTGGGTTGTAGCCCTAAATATCCCCTGTCCAATGAGCCCACTCTCACTCCAGTGACCCCTGTGGTCTAGCTGTTGACAAAACTCTGTTCCCCTAGGAAGCAGGCAGCAACGTCATTAATATTCATGAGGACTAATGAATAATTCATGAGCCCTCGCTACTTGCCCATAGTCAGACTTTAGTTTAGTTTGAGTCCTGGTAGGACGAAACACGTGTCTATGTCTTCTGTTAGCACCCTTTGCAAACTGTGTGAGAGGCCTTTTGGCACCATGCAATTCTGCTTAAAGTTGGATCAGCATAACATTCTGTGGTGATTTGCATATGCAGCCCATGATGCTTTGCATTGTGGGGGCATGTGTGATTTTGTATTTTCTTGAAACTTGGCTTCCCAGCCAAATGCCCTTTGGGGTAACCCTTGCCTCAGTGTTTACGCACAGAGGTTCTTTGTCTTTAGTTTTAGCCCCCTAGATGGCTTCACGGCTGCATTCCCAAGTCACTGGCTCTCCATTAACAGAGCAGAGGCACCGGAACCATGAGAACACTTTGCATTTCCCACAAGATTGCAGGGCAGGACATCAAAGTGCCCACACCGGTGCCGGCCCAAACAGGCATGCCGGTAGTTCGCAGCACAGAACCCATGCCCCAGTGGTGCAGGAAAGAGGCGGAATGGCAAGGGGACATGGAAAATGCCACTCCACAAGGTAAGCCCAAGGGTTTTCCACCGAGAGACGGTATTGTCAATATTTACTGGTGGAAAAGTTTGCATCATGAGCAAAAGCCCTACAATAAAACAGCATTTGGGATGTGGCCGCTTGCTCCACCACCCTTGCCAGACAGGACATCCTCTGCAATGCCTTCCACTGCTTTGCTACCAATGTACCCTCTTATACTCACCACCGCTCCCTTTACTCCTCCCTATTGATCCTCCCTCTCTCCTCATGTCACCAATTTCCCTGTGCTTCCCTCATCTCTAAATACTGATTTTGCCCCCAACCTATCCCATCTCCTTCCCCCCACCAGATCCAACAGGAATCCAACTGCAAGCTGCGGCATGGGACTGGTGCAGTATCCAACAGGAAGCCCACCCATAGGTGCCATCAAAGGAGAACAGGAAACACACTCATGGAAAATATTGATGAATTCACTCCAAAACACTGGAGTGATTACTCAAGTGCAGCTTTTATTAAAGCAATCCCCAGTCCACTGACAAAGACAGTCTATCTCAAAGCACTGGGGCAGTAGGGACTCACAACTCTGTCTGTGTGTATTCACCTGCAATATCAATTGCTTTAATAAAAGCTGCACTCAAGTAATCACTCCAGTGTTTTTTGGTGAATTCATCAATATTTTCCGTGAGTGCAGTTCATGTCTTCCTTTGATTTCCTTCCCCCCATTCCCTCCTCCTCCTACTCCCTGCACTCAAGAGACCCAAGCATTTTTTCTCTTCCCACCCACACTCCTGATCCAGGAAATCTGCCTTCTCATACAGCCTCCCTCCCTCTGGAACCAGCTACCCTCCACTATCCATCTCACCCTCTCCCTTCCCTCCGTTAGACATCAGCTGAAACTCCTCCCCCCTTCCTTCTGCTCCTGTTAACCCTCTTCCTGAACCCTTCCTTACCCTTGCCTGGCTTTTAACCACCCTTTATCTCCCCCTTAACCTCTCAGTTCTGGCAACCTCGTTGAGGTTTATCCATCTGTTTTGACTTCTACATTCAGCACCAGTTCAGCCTCCCTTGACTCTGGCACTATGCACTTTGAGTATGCCCAGTTTGCACAGATGACTTGTATGCTAATTCGCTTGTCCTCTATATGCAGTGCTTCATCATTTTGTCACACTTGACTCTTTCCTCCCTCTCCTGCTTGACTGCAAAGCACTTTGGGATACAATTTCTATGAAAGACATTATAAGAGCTGTAAGACGCTATAAGCCCTTTCTGTTCCTTTTCTAAAGAATGTACCTTTCATAAGTTTAACACAGACGTGGACACATTTGACCTGTTTTGCTCTCCAAAACCATGTCAGTGCTGATCATTCAACTCATAATCTCTCCTTCATCACTGCTATCTATAGAGTGAATCTGTGACAGCTATCCTTGAACCTTGTTCCCCTCTGCAGATCTGATCCAGCTAATCTTAACCACAAATCCTCTGGGAGACAAGTCTCTGATCTACAGCAGAACCATCCTGGCTGCCAAAATCTCACACAAAGTTTCATACATTTTTTTTTCCATAATCTCAGGTGCAGCAGTGAGGATGAATCCCTTAATATGGACCCATAACCCATCATGCTTCTTTAACCCCTAGGTGGCACTATCCCAAGGGCTACTACCCCTGCCTGCTTGGCTAGTAGCAGGTTAAGGGGCCTGGGTAATGAAACGGGTGCCTCCACCCAGAGGTTAGGATTGTTAGTGGTCAAGCTAACCTGGGCACAGCCCTCCGGGACACTGTATCCCCCCTCTTTCCCTTCTAGTGGCCTGAACAATATACAATAATTACTTTCACAATGACCCTTATTCACCAGGCAATTACCCACACTGCACTTACCACCAGGGCTGGTTCCTCTAGCTTGACCCTAGGGACCCCCTGTAAAACAAGGTTAAGCACAGCAAATAGCAACAGTACAATACTGTTGGCACAAACTGGACCCACAGTCAGGTTAAATGCAAACAAAGTTAAAATCCGATTTTTTATAGGGGATTTGAACAAGGGAGGGGCGTAATCAGGTTGATTTGCTTAAAAGCTATATTAATTAGACAGTTATGCATGCAGTTCAGAGTCCCCTACACAGTCACACACTCTGGGTACCCAGCTAGGAAAACAGTGGGCTAGCCAGGAATGTCGCAGCTGGTTGGGGCCCTGTGATGGAAGAAAGCAAAATGCACAACACACACTATTTGTAATCCGGAACTGGAGGGCTCAGTTCATGAAAGAAAAAGCAACAAGACAATCAGATGACAACACTTTTAGATTTAGCTGTTGTTGCAGGGAGCTACTCTGATGTTTACTCATGATACCCAATACTGGACACAGGCAGGACGAAATCGAGACTACAGGCTGTTGAGCTGGAGTGCCCAGAGAAGCAGGGCCCACACAATTCACTGAGGCGTCATTCCTGTTCCAGGCATTGAGCAGGGGGCTGATCCCCAGGCCGGTCTCTTGTCGATGACTTTCTCTCCGTAGCAGGTATTCTGGCTGGGCCAGTGTAGCAGGGCCCAGGCAAACAGAAATGGATATGGATTCAGTCCGTGGAGCTGGATACAGCCTCCAGCAAGCAAAACACAGTTCAGACACACAGTGAGGAACCAGATCACGACCCACTATAAGCACACAGCACATTCACATATAAGGAAATTCCACTGTACCAGGCAAATGGCTCTCCAGTCACAACAGAGTCTCTGCACAATCTTGGAGTTCAGAGGTAGCTGAAAGTCCTGACAGGCCAATCGCATTCAGCAAATCTTCGATCTTCTTCCGGATAAAGCCTAGTCACAATTCAGTGGCTTAATTCGCTCTCCAAATTCAAATTCAGTCCGAAAAAATCACAAGTTCCCTCTCAGGGACAGCAGGCAGGCATGCAGACCAAACTCAGGCCTTTCCACAGTTCTCCCACGTGAATGCACTATGGATTGCTGCTCGAACTATCTCGAGCTGTTACTACTTCACTTCCCAGCTCAGAGCTAACTGAAACTGCAAGCAGTGTGGGACTTTCCCTAAGATCCAAAAGGTTCGGTTGGCTGATCTGTCTGTCAGTCACAATAAGGGCTCCCCCTCCAGGTTATTTTAGGTGCCAAAAGCCCAAAACTACAATTCCTACAAGTTTTGGCCCCACCAAGCCCCTGTAGGCAGACTCCATTTTAGAGTCCCGAATGTACCGATTGGCCCATTCTGACAGTCCAGGACCAAGATGATGGAAACAAACAGAAATGTCCATGCTGCAAAGAAGGCAGGTTAGAACAAACTGCAATATTATTACTACTCTAACAAATGATCAGCAAACAAGTACATCTTCTAACAGAGCTCCCTCTCAGATTAATTATGACTGCAATCCAGGCAGCACTTAAAGAGACAGTACACAGAGGCTATAGAGGCACTCTCTAGCAATACATTTAAACTGCTAAAACGCAGGACACCAGCCTGGCAGTGAGCATTTAAGGAAGCTCAAAGAAGACTTTTCAGGAACCTCTGTTTGCAGGGGGTTACACTTTGCAGGGTTATATTAGATATGGAACATATTTTTTATTAATTTTTTTTTCTAAATGAAAGTAACTTTTAAAAACATGTTAAGTTACTCTGGAAACCTGAGGGATATGTTTATCTAATAATAAATAAAATTAATATATAGAGGGGGAGCATGACAGAGACCTTTAAATACCTCACAGGGGTAAACAAGGCACTGGAGGGGAGTATTTTTCAGAAGAGAAGGTGCCTACAATAGGCACTAGGGAATCCTGGTACCAAAGCCCCAGCACAAACCCAATTTTGCGGGAGCAAACCAGGTGTTGCACCGAGCTGGAATTCACAGAATCCCAGTTTGCGCACTAAAGCCAGGGTTGCATCAGGGTAAAGTGTGCAGGGCGAACAGGTTATCCATGGTGTATTATTCCCCTCCTCCATGATCACTGGCCTGACTGTAACGAAAGAAGTTTCCCTGGTGTCCAGGGGTCCCTCACTCCCACCCGATCTCCTGCCTGATATAAGGATATAGTTTCCTGGTGTCCAGGAGTCCCTCCCCCACCCGCACCCATGCCCCATGTCAAAATACATATTCCCTGCTGTCCAGTGGTCCCTCCCCCTACCCAGTCCTTCACCCAATGTAACAATACATTGTCCCTGGCATCTAGTGGACCCTCCCCTATTCTGATCCCCATCCCCGATGTGACAAGCACCCTCCCTCAAAACACATCCCCCGGCCCTGGTCCCTTCCTGCGATCTCTGCTCCCTAAGCCTGTCCCTCATTGGCGGCCAGTGGCCCCCCTCCCTAACTTTGATCTGGTGAATGTTCATTAAATATACTGCAGTCCCTGGGGTCCAGAGGTCCTGTCCCCCCATCCCAATCCCCTGTATGATGACATAAAAACATTCCCTGGCATCTAGCAGACCCCCTCATCCCCCACCCTGGCAGGTAGTGCCCCACCACTCCACTCCTCCCTATCCTGAACCCAAGCCAGTGACTGGCACAGCCCTCCACTCTCCACCACGGCTGGCAGCTGATTGAGCTGTCAATGAGCGTGTACTGTATACAATTATTTTTTAACTTGATTTGTATTCACTTTTTATTTTTACATATTAAATAATTCAAGCCATTATGCAAGTGGATTTACTATCCTAATATTAAAAAATAAATTAAAAGGTAATAAATGTTACAGTTCCTATCATAGGAACTGTAGCACTTATTAGCTTTTAATAAATTTTTTTATATTAAGATAGTAAATTCACTTGTATGATGGCTTGAATCGAATCCTAGCTGGGAGAATCAGTTAAGTAAGATATTAAAGGGAATCTGTATGTTTCCTTATGAAATTATTGTAAAGGTTACTATAAGGAACCAGTATGTAAATTGCTGGGTTATATTTAGAAAATGTTTTCAGTAAGACAGAAAAATTATTTTTAAATAGGAACGTGGAGGCAGCCATTTTGTGAACAGGAAGAGTGTTGTGATGATGCCACTGCCTCACCAGTGTCAACAGCGTGCAGTGCAGCAGGTGAGAACAGTTTGACTGTGCTGTCAGGGATTCTATTACGTTCTGAGGAACACCCATGATTTTATGTTTGGCAGAGTGCAAGAAAGGAATCCAGTGCTTCTCTTCATGATAGAACAGGATCTCCGACTGTAGGAGCAGTTTGTTTTACCTGCTTAATTGCATAATGTTAGAGCTGGTGAGGCAGTGACATCATCACAGCACCCTTCCTGCCCACAAAATGGATGCCTCCACGTCACAATTTTAAATGTACTTTTCCGTCTTACTGAAAACATTTTCTAAATATAACCCAGCAATTGACATACTGGATCCTCATAGTAACCTTCACGGTAATGTCATAAGGAAATGCACGGATTCACTTTAAAGATGTAGAATTATCAACACACTGGAAGTTGCCCATCTTCAGGCCGCACTGGACAGTAGTAAGGAAACCTTCCCCCAGGCCACACTGGACAGTAGGAAGGGAACCTCCCCCATCCAGGGAGCACCAGCGCCACCACCACTACCTTAGAGGTTGCGAAGAAAGCACAGCAGTTGGACCACAGTGGGCTCAGGGAGGGTGAGGATGGTGGAACAGAGGCACACCCAGCCAATTGTTCCACTCCACAATCCATACACCATTCTAGGGGAGCATAGCTCCCCTATGGATGCACCCACAGAGAAGACTGATGACAACTGTCACAAGAGAGGCCCACAGGAAGGAGGCAGAGGACACCACAGGGAAAGGAAGCAGCTCCTGGTGGGGACCCAATTATTGGGGATAGAACTGGGGGAGCTGGGAAAACTGAAGTAAGGTGCCTGCCTGGTGCCATGGCTTGGAGGGACAGGAAGCGTATCCTCAGGATCACGAGAACAGCTGCAAGGAGTCTGAGCTGGACAATTGTCCACCTAGGGACAAATGACTTGGCTCATCATGAGATTAGAGCAGTGCAGGAGGACATTGTAGAGTTGGGGAGGGGCCTAAGACAAGTAGCACACAGCTATCCTTCTCAGAGGTGCTGCCTGTCAATGGCATGGGGAGGTGGAGGTAATTAGCACCATGCAGTTTAATGAATGGTTGAAAAAATGGTGTGGAGCACAGGGTTTGGCTTCATTGGGGACTGGGGTTCCACCTGGAGGGACACCAGCCTATACTGGCAGGATGGTCTGCATCTGTCCAGGAAGGAACAAGTCTTTTGAGCAATCTGTTTAAATGCTTTATTGGCAAGCTTTTAAACTAGTCAAAGGGGGAGGCACTGATAAGCAGCAGGAAAATCCCAGCCTCTCCCTACAAAACAGGGTACTAAATGAGAAAAAGACCAAGGTAGAAAGGTCAGTGGGGGATGTTGCAACAGATGGTAAAGCCATCAAAAAATGGAGAGCAATGAGTACCAAAGCCCGTAGTCTGGGTAACAAGCTTCCTGAATTAGTGGCCTTGATGGAGGAGGAACATCTGGATATCGTGGCAGTCACAGAAACATGGTACACACAAAACCATGACTGGGACGTAAACATACCAGGATACACTATCTACAGGAGGGACAGGGAGGGTAAAAGAGGAGAAGGAGTAGCTCTTTACATAAGGGAAAGAATAAAAGCAACAGAACAAAAGGGCAAACAGGGAGGAGAAGAAGAACTGTGGGTAAATTTGGAGACAGGCAATGGCACCACATCCAGACAGGGTTGTATACAGACCTCTTCTCAGGGGAGGAAATGGACAAGGAAATGATAGAAAGTATACTTAGAATGGCAGAAAAAGGGAGATATTGCTGGACGGGTGATCTGAATATGCCAGATGTTAACTGGAGTGCAGTTGCAGCAGCCACTGAAGAGTGGGTTATTCTAGATGCCCTACAGGGGCATGCCTTAGATAACTAGTATTGGAGCCTACTAGAGAGGAGCAATCTTAGACCTGGTTCTCTCAAATGGAGATGGAGAGAGATCACAGATGTAGAAGTGGGTAGCCATCTGGGAACTAGCGACCATCGAACAGTATGGTTCACAATAAACACAGCAATAGAGTCAAGCCATACAAAGGCAAAAGTACTGGACTTTAGGAGGGATGACTTTGCCAAAATGGGTGAGTGCCTAAGGAATGCACTAGCAAATGGGCAGGAAGGAGGGGTGGAAGAACAATGGGGAATAATAAAAACTGTCATCACAGAGGTAATGAGCCTTTGTGTGAAGCAAATAAACAAAACAAAACGATGTAAGAAACTGCCATGGTTCTCAAAGGAAGTGGCAGTGAGGGTTCAAGAGAAAAAGAAAGCATTCAGGAAGTACAAGGAATCGCAGAAGGAGCAGCACAGAGAACCGTATCAGTTAAAGCAAAAGAAGGCTGGGAAGGCAGTGAGAACAGCAAAGGCCCAAACCGAGGAAAAGATAGCCAACTCAGTTAAGAAGGGGGATAAAACTTTTTATAGGTACATCAGGGAGCGAAGGAAGACTCAAGGAGGGATAGTGAGGCTAATAAAAGGGGTGGGAGGGTGGGAAGAGGGAGACTGTGAAAGGCAGAGATACTAAACAAATATTTTTGCTCAGTATTTATAAATGAAGAGGGGGCAGTACCTAAAACAAACAGTATACAGAATACAGTATACAGTAAAACACTCTGGATACAGAAGTTGATACCAGCCCATTTACAGAAGAAAGGGTTCTGAAAGAACTCTTAAAACCGAAGGTGGACAAAGCAATGGGGCCTGATGGGATTCATCCCAGAATTCTAAAAGAACTAAGGGTAGAACTAGTGACACCACTGACTACTCTTTTTAACAAATCATGGGAGGATGGGGTGGTACCCGAGGACTGGAGGAGGGCAGATGTGATTCCCCTTCACAAAAGTGGGAGCAAGGCAGAAGCAGGAAACTACAGACCTGTTAGTTTAACCTCAGTGATAGGGTAAATGATGAAATCACTTCTGAAGGAAAGAATTGTAGAGTATCTAGAGGCCAGAGGGGCACAGGGCCCAGGCAGCATGGATTCACAGCGGGAAGGTCACGCCAGACGAATCTGATAGATTTCTTTGACTGGGTGACCAAAGTAGTAGATCAGGGAGGGGCTGTGGACATGGCCTACCTAGACTTTAGCAAGGCATTTGACACAGTCCCACACAAAAGATTAATATACAAGTTAGCCAGCCTGGGAGTGGGTCCCAAGATGACAGCCTGGGTAAAGAATTGGCTGGAGAATAGGACACAGAGAGTAATAGTAAATGGAGTCCACTCAGAAGAAAGGAGGGTTTCTAGTGGGGTACCGCAAGGTTCAGTATTAGGACCAGTCCTCTTCAATGTCTTTATAAGTGACATTGCAGAGGGACTGGAAGGAAAAGTATGTCTCTTTGCAGATGACACAAAGATCTGCAACAGAGTTGATGCACAGGGTGGGGTGGAAAGGATGAGAAGGGACTTGGCATGGTTAGAGGAATGGTCAAATGTATGGCAGCTTAGATTCAATGCTAAGAAGTGCAAGGTAATGCACCTGGGAAACAAAAACCCAGTGGAAGAGTACACAATGTGGGGTGAGATACTAACAACAACAAAAATGGAAAGAGACCTGGGGGTAGTCATATCAGATGACCTAAAGGTGGGCAAGCAATGTGAGAGGGCAGCAAGGAGGGCTGGGGGGATACTGGGATGCATAGGGAGAGGCATCACCAGTAGAAAACAGGAAGTTATTATCCCTCTGTACAGACAGCTGGTGAGACCCCATCTGGAGTACTGTGTGCAGTTCTGGAGACCCAATCTCCACAAAGACATAGACAGGATGGAAGCTGTCCAGAGGAGGGCAACTAAAATGGTGCAGGGTCTGCACCGGAAGACATATGAAGAGAGATGAAAGGAGCTTAATATGTATAGCCTCGAGGAAAGGAGGGAGAGGGGGGACATGATAGAAACGTTCAAGTACCTCAAGGGAATCAACAAAGTCCAAGAGGGTAGCATCTTTCAAAAAAAGAGGCGTGCAAGAACAAGAGGGCACAATTTGAAGATAGAGGAGGGGCGGCTCAGAGGTAATTTAAGGAAGTATTTTTTCACAGAGAGGGTTGTGGATGCATGGAACGGCCTTCCGGAGAAGGTTGTGGAGTCAAAATCAGTGGTGGAATTCAAGCATGCATGGGACAGTCATAAGGCCATTATAAGGGTTGGGGGTAGGAAGAAGTAGGCTGCTGGTTAACTAGGATCTGCAGCTTATCCGGTAGGTAGGGAAATGGGCAGACTGGGTGGGCCAAGCGGTCCTTATCTGCCGTCAAATTCTATGTTTCTATGTTTCTATGTAACACTTTGTAGGTAACAGTTATTTTTCTGGTAGCCAATATTAAGATATTTGCCAAACAATAAAATAAAAGTAAAGCTAAAGAGAAGGGCTACAGTCTGAATAATATGAATGAAAACAAACAGTTCAAGATTCACTTCTACGTATATTGCTAAAGGCCTACAAAAATTAAATTACCACTTTTTGTGTTGGCCTCGCGCATGCGCACCAACCAACATATTGCATTAGTAGCAAATTTGGAGGTGCAATCACTGTCTGAGAATGCAAAGCATGCATCAGAAGGTGCGTCCCTCATTCCTCAATAAGGCAGCTGCAGGTGCTGACACCAGTCATACATCAGGTGGCCACCAGATCTAACAAAAGGTCCGCTGCAATCATGCAGCAGCACAATAACACGCCCTCCCGACGTGCCTGTTCAGCGCCTGCAGACTGCCCCGAACCACTTCACTTGCCGATGGGGGAGCCCACTCCCTGTCAGCATAATGCCCCCCCTCCCATTTAAAATTCATGCCGAGGGGGTGCCCAATCTCCCTCGGCATCATGCACCCCCCAACATTCTTTCTTTGCAGACGGGGGGCCCAATCTCCATTGGCTTAAATCCCTCTTCCCTGTTTATTTTGCCCTGATGAGGGAGCCACTCCCTGTCGGCATAATGCCCCCCCCCACTTTTGTTGTGTACTGAGGGGGTGCCCAATCCCCCTCGGCTCTCGTCCCCCCCTTATGTACATGTCAACGGGGGTGCCCAATCCCCCATTGGCTACAACATCCCCCCCTGCAAAACAGTCAGGTGGCACACCGGGAGCCCACCCCAGTGTGCCAAATGCCCCTGAAATACAAAAACCATCCCGCAATGTTCTTTTTTTTTAAACATGTCAAAGAAGAAAACGGTTCCATGTGGTCTCCCTGTCCCCAACCTGTGCCCACCCTCTGTGCACCCTGCCTCCCTACAACCCCCCTCATCCCATACTTACCTCCGGAGTCTGGTGTGATGATATTCTGAAGAACTGAAGAAATGCAGGTAAGCTGTATAATGGCATAAATAAGGTTTTTTTCAACTTTGGTGCATATCTCGGCCAATTTGGGAATTTTGACACCAAAGTTTCAACATGGGGTTATCGGGACCCCTCCCATGAATTCGGTCACTGTCATGGCGTTATTTGGTCCTGAAAGGTGATTTTGCGGTCACTGCATGGAATCACCTTTTGGGACTAATTAATGAAATGACAGTGCAACTGTTCATGAGGGGGGCTCTCAAAAAGCCTATGTTGCAAATTTGTTGGAAAAAATCCCAGAATTGCTGTTTTACGAGCTGCGCTATGCAGTTTCTACGCGCACGCTTGTAACTTCGTAAATGTGTAATATTTTCACCCAGATTTTCAAAATTGCCATTTTCCCACACCTCCTTATTAACAGTACAGCTGTCATTTTACATATCCTGGCCAAAATGTGTTTTCGCATATCCGGCGCACAATAGCGCGGTCGCTGTGCAAAATCAGTTTTCAGGACAGTTTAAGGAAATGACGGTGACACTGTTCATGAGCAGAGGTCCTAAAATGTCTATGTTGAAAATTTGGTGATGAACGTCGAAAAGCCTATGTTGCAAATTTGGTGAAAAAAATCCCAAAAATGACTGTTTTACGAGCATGCTTTTCGCAGTTTCCACACACAGCTGTAACTTCGCAAATTTGCAATATCTTCATGCCAGATTTTCAACACTGGCATTTTTTCACACCTCCTTATGAACAGTACAGCTGTCATTTTTCACATCCTGCCCAAAATGTGTTTTCGCACCTGTGGCGCACAATGGCGTGGTCGCTGAGGGAAATCAACTTTTGGGACAAATTAACAAAATCACAGTGCCACTGTTCATGAGGGGAGGTCCCAAAATTCCTATGTTGAAAATGTGGCTAAAAAAATCCCCAAAATAATTGGGTTACGGACGTGCGTTGAGCAGTTTCTAGGCATGCTCATGACCACCAATTTTTCATATTTTCACTCCAGATTTTCAACGTTGCATTTTTTTTACACCTCCTCATGAACAATGCAGTTGTCATTTTTCACATCCTGCCCAAAATTGTTTTCATTCCTGTGTCGCCAAATGGCATAGCCACTGTGCAAAATTACCTTTCAGCTAACAAACTGATTATGCCGCTCTTCTTTAGGTGGGGGTCACAAAAAAGCCTATGTTGAACATTTGGAGTGAAAATACCAAAAACACCTATAGCTTTAGGGCTTCCAACTGTAACTCCCCACCCTGTAGAGACAGACAGGTGTCAGGGGTGTGACTTGTGATCATTGGCTGTAATGCTCATGCCATCCCAGCCCCACCCCCACCCTGCAGCCAGTGACAGGCATCAAGGTCTGCCTTGGAGTGTTGGCCCCTAAAGTTCACCCCATTCTCCTATATTGCACCCACCTCAGCATATTTTCTTATGGAATGGGTAAGTATAATGCCCTAAAACCCCAAAGCACACCAGGACACTTGTCAGTGTCAATAGGGTAGGGTGAGGTAGAATGGCATGAGCGTTATAGCTGATGATCCAAAGGCACGCCCCAACACCTGTCACTCTCTGCAGGGTGGGGTTGGCATTAGCTTAAGTTCAATACTTCACTGCCATTCCTATTATGCATCTCTAACTCCTGCACTACCAATGCCAATGCCAGCGAGACAACATTCGGCATTGACAAATGCTTGTTAAGTTCTGTCTCTATTTATAAGGCACATTCCTAACATTTTCATTTAGGAAAGAAAACAAATGAAAAATAAACACTAAAAGTAAACAAACTATATAGAAATATGGAAATATAGAATCTGAGTTTAAGATGCTCCAGTCAATAAATGCATCTCTTGTAAATAAGTAACATCCTGGTTTTCACACAGCAGCTGCTATAACAACTTTTCTTATTTTAATGATTATTTGATTCCATTTACATTGTAGGAAAAGAACCAGATTGGATTATTCCCCATCAGGGTGGTATAATGTGTGTAGTGCAATTAAAAATACCCTCCAACTATAAGAGGCAGATAATAGTCTCACTGCTACCCACGCAGAGAAAGACAACTAAGGGGATTAGAAGGATCTGTCCGAGTGCCCTACCCATTGGTAGCTACCACTCTCCAGCTCCCCGCCTGCACTCAAAGCATATATTGCAGGACAGATGGAAACTGAATGACACCAATATCTCTCCTAACAGGGGGCAGAACCTGGAAAACAGCAGCATGGAATCTTTGAAAAAAAGCAGTCAATGGACAAAAAATAACAAATGGAACCCTAGTAAAATTTTTAACTGTAAGAGTCTGAACCCTCCGAGTGCTAAGGGTGAACCTCTGAACTGAGAAGGAGCAGTAAATGACTGTGAATGCATTAACTAGATAAGGGTGTTTCATGAGCTTATACATTTATTTATTTATTTGTTTGAGATAATCAGAAAGACCTTTGAGTCAGAGACTCATTTACAAAGGTTCCACGTCATACATAGTGTGGTATAAGGGAACAGAAAAAAACAGGTTGCTGTGTGTTACAACACAGTGAGATTATAATGGTTCCACGTTATCCATTATGAGGTACAGGGGTAACAGAAAACATACAGGTTGCTGTGAATTACATAATTTCACATTGAGATATACACTTTGATACAAGAGTGAAACTATATACAGGTAGCTATGTATTATATAATATCACATTGAGATATACATTAGATACAAAAGTGAAACTATAAACAAGGACATCATGGAATATCAGGGTTTAGCACAGCCCAAGGTAGGGGAGAGGTTGTTTGTCAAGACAGAGTTTCTGTGGGAGTTGGGTCTGGAACCTGATTAGAGGCTGGTCTAGGGGCAATCACATAGACTGGAGGCCTGGAGGTGATTCCTTAGACTAGATTTAAAAAGGCCTAATCTTGTTTCGATGGATATTAGAGTGGGGAGTGTATTGGTCCAGGATGGGGCATTGTAACTGAAAGTTCTTTGGAATTTGGAGGTCCGGCAATGGGGTACCCTTAGTAACGGTTTGCTTGAGTTACGTGTGACTCTGACAGGGGGTTCTGGGTGGATGATTTTGTTTAGGGTAGTTGGGGTGAGGCCTAGGGTTATCTTTTTGGTCATCAAGCAGGTGTGGTATCTGATTCTGTTGTCTAAATTTAGCCAGCTAGTGGCGCTGTAGAGGGAGCAGGTGTGCGTGGAGCGATCACATCCGAGTATGAGTCTGCAGGCCTTGTTTAGTACAAGTCGAAGTCTATTAAGGGCAGAGGTGGGAGCAGCACTGTAGATTAGAATGCCGTAGTCTAGCAGTGAGAGAACAGCTGAGTTAATGGTGAGATGTAGAGCCTCGGGGGTGAGGCAGTGTTTGTACCAACAAAGTACGCCAAGTCTAGAGTTTAGGGCAGTGGATAGACGCTGAATATGTTGACTAAAGCTGAGGGCTGGGCCAAGTGTGATCCCTAGGTATTTGAAGGTGTCCACTTGTTCGAGGGGGGTTCGGTTTACAGTAAGAAATTGGGGGCAGAGGTTCTTCATTGGGTTCTGTGGGTGGGAGAAAATCATGACTTTTGCCTTATTGTAATTAATTATTAGGCACTGGGAGGTGAGCCAGTGTTCAGTCACATGGAGTGAGTGTTGGAGTGTTTGGTGGAGTTTCAGGGGGTCCAGATCAGTTGCGAAAAGGATGGCGTCATCAGCGTATAAGAGTAGGTTAGTGGGACAGGCCGATGGGAGGAAGTTTAGGTATAGACAGTATAGCAGGGGGCCTAGGATGGAGCCCTGAGGGACACCGGAGTGGACAGGGAGTCTGGAGGATAGGACAGTGCCTACCCTAACCAGCTGTGTTCTATCAGAGAGATAGCTGGTGAACCAGTTTACTGCCTCATTGGAGAGGTCGTTGTGGGCGAGTGTGTTTAGTAAGAGGGCGTGGTTGACGGTATCAAATGCTTTAGAGAGGTCCATGAAGATAGCTCCTGTGAGGTGGCTGCTATCTAAGGCAGTGTGGATATGTGAGGTAAGTTTAAGGAGCGCTGTGGTGGTACTGTGTCCCTTTCAGAAACCGTGTTGCTGGTTGCATAGCATGTTATATTTGATAAGGTGGTCGGTGAGTTGATCGGAGACTATACGCTCTAATGCTTTGGATAGAGGGGTTAGGATGGAGATGGGGCGGTAATTATTAGGGGAGGTACGGTCTCCACTCTTATGTACCGGGGTGATGTAGGCGGATATCCAGCGAGTGGGATATTTTGCCTGACAGAGGGAGAGGTTGAGGATATGGGTGAGAGAGGTAAGGACTTCCTGGAGGGTGAGTCGGAGATGCCGCATGTCTAGGGAGTCGCTACTAAAGAGAGAGTGGTTAAGGGCTTTAGCAAGGTAGGGTTTGGCGGTCCATGGGGTAAGGATGTGGCGGTAGAAAGGTGGAGTATGGGGTGGCGGGGTGTTTGTCCAGGTAGGCGGTGGGTTGAAGAAATTAGGGGGAAGGACATGGCTGAGATCAGTGAAAGCAGAGTTTAGGGCCGAGGCTATACTGAGGGGATCCGATGAGAGATAACCGTCTATTACCAACTGGTCTGGAGGTAGATTAGTACTTTTGCCGTGGAGTTCCTTAATATTATTCCAAAACTTGAGTCCTACATAAACATTTATTTATTTAAAAAATATCAGATTTACAAACCTTTGAGTCAGAGACTCATTTACAAAGGCACCTCATCAAAACTAAAGACAGCACAGTTAACAAGTCAAAAAACAATGGCTCGGAGAGCAGACAGTTATAACAATCATTCACTGGAGATACATGGGTAGCAGTAGATAAACAGATTACATAGTTGAGGCACACAGGCACCACATCAAGAAGACCAAAGCAGTTCAAACAATATACAATAGCTAAAGCAAATAGACATCAGGGGCCAGATATTCAATAGGGTTGCGCCATGCGCAATAGGGTTGCTCATGCGCAAGTCCGAAAATGCGCCATTCTGCGATATTCAGCAGGAGGCAGTTGCACCACCGAAAACAGGCTGAGCAACAGCGTTAATGCAAAATGAAGGCATGCGCAACAAGGGGTGGATCCATGCACAAAGAGCGCAATGCGATATTCAAAGATTCTGGCGCAATGCGCAACAGCGAACAGCGGAAGTTGCAGCCAGCGAAATGAGCCAAAATAAAAGGCTCAAGGAAGAGGCGCAAGAACGCGACAGGAAGACACATGAGGCAGAGAGACAGAGAAGGCCAGAGCAACAAACAGTGCAGGCCAGGGAGTGCACAGGACAGAAGAGGGCAAGGAATGGTATGGGGCCACAGAGTACAGAGGCCAGTAGGTGTACCAGGTGCAGTGGAGGTAGCAGTCAGGACAGTGGGGTAACAGAGCAACATCAGCCGGGGGTCACAAGCCAGGAGATGGACAGTGCCAGCTTCACATGGAAGCTGTAATGAGGTGGTGAAATGCATACTGCGGGGCGTGGCCATGGAAGGGCCCGTGGTGATACGCCCCCAGCAGGCTGTACCGCGTCGCGCATCAGCTTTAGGCTGTACACAGATGTAGAGATCATGGGCCGGTACTGCCTGAACAGGGCAATACTGAGACGGCTCTGTGAGCTGTGCAGTGATGTGATGCAGGCACCCTCACGACGGAGTCACGCTCTGTCGGTGGAGACCAAGGTGACAGCCTGCATGTGCCTGCTCACCACGGGCACCTTCCAGAGGCCGACAGAGGACACCACAGGCATCACACAGTTGGCCACGTCACGCATCCTCACCGAATTCCTCAGCGCACTGCTGCCACATGCTGCGGCGCACATCCATTTCCCCAGCACCGCTGCAGAGCTTACAGCAAACATGCAGGAGTTCAACAGGGTAGCACGTATGCCTGGCGTGCTAGGGACCATAGACTGCACCCATGTGGCCATACGCACGCCACCTGGCCCTGATGGGGCTGCATATAGGAACAGGAAGGGCTATTCCAGTGTCAACTGCCAGGTGGTGTGTGATGCCACTGGGCGCATAATCAATGTCTGTGCCACACACCCTGGTGGAGCACATGATGCCTTTATATGGTATCAGTCTGCACTGTGCCATCGATTTGAGAGTGGGGACATCCCCACAGGCCATCTAGTGGGTGAGTACGCATGTAGGAATTGCAAAGATGGGGCAAGGGTGGGAATGCCAGAGGTGCCATGGCAGTGGCACACAGGGATATTGGCAATATGGACCTGAACATGATACTCATCTCCACCATCTCCACACAGGTGACAGCGGATACCCACTCCGTCCCTGGCTGCTCACACCATACCAGCGCCCCATGACCCCATCGCAGCAATGCTATAATGAGGCGCATGCCGCCACACGCAACATCATCGAACGGGTGTTTGGTATGCTCAAGGCACGCTTCCGATGCCTAGACACCTCCGGCAGTGCCCTACAGTACAGCCCCTCAAAAGTCTGTGGGATATTCCTGGCCTGTTGTATCCTGCACAACATGGCCAAAGACTGTGGGATAGCCATTCAGGTCGAGGAGGGGGACAGTGATGGGGACGCCAGCGGCGCCGGTGATGATGGTGATAAGCAGCCCCCCCTTGGACGGCGGGACCCCCGACTGATCCGGCAGGCCCAGCTGCACCAGGACAGCATCACGGAGGAGCATTATGCACGATACAGGTAAGTCAAGGGGCCATGTGCAACCAACACTGTTCTGGCGCAACCCACACAGAGTAACACACCAGGGGTGCATGACGGCAAGGGGAGTGGAAGGGACCAGGCACACAAACACACCATCAGGGAGGGGCGAACAGTCATATGGACACACACACACACACACACAGGCACAAAGCATACATGGGCAGGTGCACAGCAGAGCAGGAACAGACATGGCAAACACACAGATCCATGGACCACACCCACCACCTGTACTGTCCAAGTACGTGTGTCAGATGCTGGGCACCCTTGCACCTTGGTGTACAGTACAATGCAGGCATCATCATGCACACGCACCTGTGGACAGCAGTCGGGATGGTGTGCAGGTGGTCCGTATGTCGACGTGATGTGCAGGGCACCCACAAATGCACTGCCCACCATGACGCACAGAGCACACAGGGCAGCACCAGACAGGGCCCGCACTGGGAGACAGGTCAGTCATGTTGCACCGCTCCACGGCCACCATGGATGCATGGGCAGCCCCGCCGTGACCCAACAGCACTGGCAGGCTGGAGCAGGGGCCACATGGGTGGCACCGATGGACCACCAGGGTCCCACTGCACTATCGCCACCTTGTCCGCAGTGGGGTCTGTAGTATGCCAACATACCTGCACCAGGGTGCTCGGAGCCAGCAGAACCCAGCATCGACAGGCTTGGTGTCGCATGACGCCGGAATGGGGAGTGGAGAGAGACATGTGGGGTGCACGGTACAGAGCACCTGCTTGTGCACCCACGCAGCCACTGACAGCGACCAATGCCTGGGTCTGCCTGTCAATGGCGGCGGTCACATCCATCCGCTACATGGACCATCTCTGCATGGTCCAGAGCACAGTCCCTGCTGTGTCACCCACAGCCACACACAGTGCCTCCAATGGACATTGCAACCTGCCTTTGCTGCTGTACTGATTCCCGCAGCAGGCGGGTGTGCTCTTCAAATGGGTACTCTGCCACAACGGCATCCTGTCCCCCAGGGTATGGAAGGTCCTGATGCTCAGCACCCCTTGAGGGTGGGCGCTGTTCACCAGGACCAGGAATGGGCATATCAAAGGGCGGTGGGCATGTGCCACCGCTGGACACTGTACCCCCAGACCTGGCGGGTGACTGCTGCTGCTGCCCCTCCAACCGCTGTGCCCCAGGGACCACTCGTTCCACTGCTGTGGCTGCAACAGTGCCAGACACCTGCACAGCCACCGGTGCTACCCCACCAGTGCTGACAGGCACAGCCTGGGACTGTGCTGACATGCTGGCACACATGTTGGAACCAGCTAGGCCCAGGGGCACGTGCTGGCCTGCTGTGTGTCCGTCATGGGACACACACATGTCACTGCCCATTGCAGTCCTTGCATCATCAATGGTGCAGGTACCTGCTACAGCCACAGTCACAGTCACAGCGTGCTGGCATGCTTGCATGCCAGACTGCTGAGACGCAGGCTGTGTACCCCCACACCGACCACCGACACACCAGAGTTGGCAGCCCAAGGCATGCTGGTGCAGTGTCATGCTGGCTGGTGACAGAGGTGGATGGACCCTCCTCCATGTCCAGCAGGTCTTCCTCACTGCCTGGACCCCTACCACCGTCCTCTGAAGATGAACAGGATCTGTAACAGAAAGAGAGACATGTAAGTGCATGTGAACAACCTTCCCCCAACACCACCACCATGTCATACCGTGCAGTGATGGGCTTCCACCTGTCTGGAATCCACCTCCTGTGGTCCTCAATAGCACTCCGCTGCATTGATGCAGCCAGTCGGGTCCTCAGCCGGGGTCAGCTCCACTGACCGCTGGCTGGCCCCTGCCAGTGCCAGCATGTGCCGCCCTGAGGGCTGCCACCTTCTCCTTCACCCTCCTGTGGTCTGTCCCCATCTTCTTTTGCATTCCTGCATGGGCGCTGGTGGCTTCCTGCAGGTTCACTGCCCGAGTACCCCCTCGCAGCCGCATGGGCCTGAGGGGTGCCCGCCATCCACTCAGTAGTGCCTCCTCCTCCAGGTAGGCCTGGAAGAGGCCTCTGTTCCGCCTGGGTGAAGTTGGGCCTCCTCTTCGCCCACCATCCTCACCCTCACCTTGTCTCTGCTCGGTCATGGCGATCTGTATGGGTGGAAGTGGACACCTGTCACTGTGCAGTCTACAGCGTTATCCCATGACCATTGTCCAGAACATCACACAGCATGCAACCCACCTCTCACCTGCAGTAACCGAATCTGGCCAGCGCAGCCCAATGTCACACATTTATAGCGCAATGCACATGCAAATTAGAGGTGGAGCAACTGTAATGAGATGCAATCGCGCCACCGCGCCTTTGAATGGCTGATCAGATGATTTGGCATGTGTCGGCTGAATATCGCGTGCTGCGCTTTGTGCAATACGGTTGAGCCGCTGAGCCAATGGCGCAGATCTGTGACTGTGTGGTACACTGCATTGCGCATGCCCAGGTAGCTTACGCAGGCGTCTGCCGTGCTGATGACGTGCTGTGTGCGATCAGCAATTCAGGCCATGGCCACCATTGTGCCAGTGGCGCTACAGCACTGGGCACCATATGGCGCTGTGGCACTACTGCGCAATAGTCCACTGTGGCACTGGCACGCAGGTGATCAGTCGCACAGGATGCATAGACATCAGATGGCGCTGTGCGTGGCCTTGCGTCATAGACCCCTGACCTGGTGTCTGACCTTTGCCCCCTGGCGCTGTTCGGCTGCCATGTGTACGACTCTGTTGCACTGTTTGGTGACAACGCTATGTGAACCGGCGGTATACTAACAGCGTGATTGGAACCTATGGTGGTCTATACAACATTTCCATCGGGGTAAGCGCTGCAGTGGCCCTACATTGCCTGCTTGTACAACTGCAATTATGGCACGCAGGAGAGCTCCCCAATGGAGTCAGGTGGAGGTGGCCAACCTGGTGGCCCTGGTTGAGCCCCACTTTGAGGCACTGTATGGTGATCAGCCCCTCACCATGGCCCGCACCCAGGTGTGGCTGCAGGTGGCCACTGACCTGGTGAGGGTCACAGGGCGGTGTCGGTCTGCAGAGCAGTGCAGGCACAGATTTAGTGACCTCCGCAGGAGGGAGCTGGACGTGCTGCGACGCCTTAGGTCACGTGCCACGAGGGGCGTTGTGCCTAGGCCAGGTGGGTGTACCATCTATGCACCTGTATTCTCCGTAGGGGTGTGACTGTGTTTTGGTGGCGGTGCATGGGGGATGGATCTGCCATGGTTGGCTGTGTCAGTGTGTGCAGGTGTGAGATGCATGGGTCTGGCTGTGTGGGCAGGCACACTCACTGGGGCAGGGGGCAGTCTACTTTGGGGTCACACTGATGTTTTTCTCAACATTTGTCACCCACAGGCCTGGTGGAGAGGATGCAGGCACAGGCTGAGGAGGGCCGTGGCAGGGCCCAGGTGGTGGATGGAGGAGGCGTGAGGGGTGGGCCACAGTGGCAGCAGCAGCAGCCACAGCTGCTTGATGAGTGTGAGTATCATTACATCATGGATGCTATTGCATGCTGGAGGGGGTGGGCATGACCACCAGCCATGGACAACACAACCATGCACCCATACACAGGTGACAGTCATCACTGTCCAGTGTCGCACGCCTGTGTGTAAAGGCCACTGGTGGTCCATGCATGCACTGGGCACATGGCTGTGGAACTGCCATCCCACCACATTGCCACGCACTTGACAGCCTTGTTTGTGCTGTGATGGACATGGGCAGCTTGTGTGTGCAGTGGTGCACATAGCTGGTGCTGCCTGGTTGGGCATGTCATGTGCATGGTCACTGTGGGTGGGTGCATACCATCACAGGTGTGGGGCACTAGGCTATATGCCTTGCAGGATGGGTGGTGTTCAGGGTTGTGGATAGTCACAGCCATTGACTGTGTTCCCTTTTCCTAGGTCTCAACATCCTACGCCGGATGGACCGTGCCCTCCAGTGGCTGATGAGGGTGTCAGTCGTGACACATGACCTCCTCAGGGACATGCAGCGCCATGGGGTCAGGTGACGCTGGAGGAGATGGGAACAGCAACAGGCAGCAGAAGACCAGCCTGCCAGGTGCTGAATGTGCTTCCCCTTCCCACTTCACCCATCCCTCCAACCCTGCCTTCCCTCTCCCAGTTGTTCACCTCACCCTTACCCAACCCACCTTGTACCCCTACCCCCTTGTCTTGTACATATCTGTATATAGTTGTGTTATTGGTGTTGTACATATCTTTTCAAATATATATATTTTGTTATGAATACTGTGGTGGTCTCTGATTTGCAGCTGGCTATGGTTGTTCAGTTGCAGTGGTGTGCATGCCATCTGGGGTGGTATGGTCCTGGGTATATATGTGTGTGTGTGTGTGTGTGTGTGTGCATGGGAGGTGTCTCGGTGTGGGAGTGACTTTCAGCTGTCTTGCCATCTGCTGCCGCCTGCTGTGTGCCCCCAGGTGGGTCTGGCTTGTATGGTTCTGTGCTACACGAGGTTGCAGTGTGCCGGGGGATGTATGGTGTTTACTGCAGTGACAGTCACTGCACATGGGTGGTGTCTTGGGGTCACGGTGCAGGTGTGCTGTGCAGAAGGGGGGCTGATGTGCACTGTGGTTGTCGATCCTCTGTGTGTGGCAGTCTCAGCCTGCCAGTGGTTGTGCTGGGCGTCATGGCCCTGCTGTGCTTTGTTGGCTTGTCCCCATGGGCCGCGATCATCCATCCCTCCCCAGTGATGCTGTGCTTGGGGTGTGCGGGTGTATTGTTGGTTCTGCAGTGTGTTCCTGTGCTCATGTGTGGCATGGTTGGTGGGCCCCAGCCTGCCTCCCTGGTTATGCAGTTCCATTGCTCTGCTGGGGGCTCTGCTTGCGCTATGGCACCTCTGGACTGCTCAGCTGGTTAGCCTTTGTTGCGCTATGGTGCATCATTTCTGCTCAGCTTCCCTTCCTGGTTGCGCTATGGTGCGGTTTGTACGATATTCAGGCGTTGGCTGTACGCGGTTTGTCTTGCTCCATGTTTGAATACTGCGTCTGTTGCACATATGCGCAATTGACTTGTGCTTGCTCCTGCTGTTAGCACTTTTGGGCGCAGTTTGATATCCGGCCCCAGGAGTCAAAAGAGAAGCCCAGAGTGTTTCACATGAAGGCTGTTGCATACACTAACTGAATCATAGTAAGTACATTGAGAAAGGGCATATTTGGCAATAACCTTGCGACAGGTGTGTGTGTTATCATGTAATAACATCATTCCTGGGGTGGGTTGAAGCACGAGGCAAAGCCGAGTGCTTCCACCACCCCAGGAGTGACGTTATTACATGATAACAGACACCCTGGAGTGCCTTATTGCAATTATACAATGGCTTGTTGTTATATACAGAATAAAAAATAAATTTTAAAGGATGTTTTTGTTAGTGTGGAAAAATATTTCTTAAGAGAAAATGCAAGGAATGATTCAAATCCAAAGCTACAGTGATGTTATTGTGTAATAACATCACAGTTTCAGTTGGTCAGCAGCCAATCAGCTTCTTACATTTTCCTTGCCATTGTTTAATTAAAAATAATGCCACCATCTGTATTACATTTACCTATATGTTTTGCATTTTATTCTATGCACTGTTAAAGCAATCAACTCAACAGAACCAGGCCGTCATATACATGAAGGTACTGTACCCTAACTGAAAACACTGCTGAGACAACTGTATGTTGTGACAAGGTGGAAGATAAACACAATGTTGAGACAAGTTTTTGAAGACATTTGATGTGTTTAATTTTTTTTTTTTAGAGACTGATATACAGTTCACACACAAAATTTAAATAATATAAAAGTGCATATGCCCAAATGCCAATGTAAATTTGACACTTTTCATTACAAGCTGTTCTCTTGAAGGAAGATATTACCATATAAGGCCTAAAAATGGGCATCAGGTAGATGTAAACTGGGGTAGGTGTGTTAGTGAGGGTATTGCATAGTTTATCTTTTATTGCTGCTCAACCGGATCAGCAATATTTGCTCAAGCTGTGCCCAATCCAGATTTTACAGCTCTGGCCTGGGTCTGGTTATCTGGGTTTTACCCATACCCCACTGCATGTGGCTTTGTGGTATACTGTACAGATGGCTACAAAGTCTAACCCATTGAAGGCTGAAGTTTTAAAAAATCATTATGTTTAAAATACCAAGACTCACCACCCCCCATCACAATTAATCCTCTACTAAAGTCATGCTTAAATACTGGTGCTTCTACATCCATACCACTAAGCTTTTAATGTCAACATGCCACTTCTGCTGTTATGAGCTCCCCCATCCGTGAAGTCTCATTCTACTTGTGGCAACCCCCACCACCCCCAAAACCAAGTAATTTTCCAGCCCTTTTCTGAATGCAATACTTTATTGCTGCTCCACTGGATCAGCAATATTTGCACAAGCTGTGCCCAGTGCAGATTTTGCAGCACTGGTTCTGGTCTGGTGATCTGGGTTTTACCCATACCACACTGCATGTGGCTTAGTGATATACTGTACAGATGGCTGCAGAGTCTAACCCATTGAAGGCTGAAGTTTCAGAAAACCAATATGCTAAAAATATCAAGACTCCTTCCCTCCCTCACCCCCCAGTCACAATTAATCCTCTATCAAAGTCATGCTTAAATACTGGTGCCTGTACATCCATGCCACTAAGCTTCTAATGCCAACATGCTTCTTCTGCTGCTGTGAGTTCCCCCATCTGTGAAGTCCCATTCTGCTTGTAGCAGCCCCCCCTCCAAACCAGATACATTTCCAGGGAGCAGCTCTTTATACCATATCAACTAAATTACTGCTAAACTCTTTATTTAAAAACATTTGTGGCAGCCCCCCACAACCAGATAATTTTCCAGGGAGCACCTCTTTACACCATATCAACTAAATTACTGCTAAACTCTTTATTTAAAAACATTTTGTCGAGAATTTTTTGTTTTAGTATATCCATGGTCAGGAAAAATTAATTTGTAAAAGAAACCAAAATCTCCATTTATCAGTTCATTGAATCACAATACAGTATGTTATGAATTTTTCAGATTCTATGAGTAACTTACAGTGAGTCAAACAGAAATTAGACACACAAATGCCTACCTATTTGCAAGTGAAGCAAAGTTGGTTATTATCATTCAGTTGTAAACACCTATAGTCACAAACTGCAAGTTAAGAAGATTCAGTAGAATATAAACAGTAGCCCAGAACTGCCTGCCTGAGAATGAAGTTGTACATTATTTGGAAAAAGGCAAAGCTGGGTCTCTTGCTATGCAATGTCCTGCAAAGTAACACACTGACTGCTCTTAGGATGGTGGTGTCAAATGGCTTAATGAGGTGCTGTGAGGTGCCATGGGGAACTTGTTATGCAGAAAGTTCCAGGAAGTGTTTAACCCATTCTACTTCTGATAGCTTTGCATGATGTCTGTACTATCCATTGATCATCTGACACAGAATGACTCCCAGAAGATAATGAGTTAACTTTCTGTGGCCTCAATTAACTCCTCAAGCCAGAAGAAAAATAGTGCTCTGAAGCTTCCTATACACACACAGGCAGCACAGTAATGAGGCTTCAGCTGAGGAATCTATTTTTAACACGCTATCATGTTGTTTGGTAGGAAAGATGACATCAGCCCTTTTCTGAATGCAATACTCCTGTTGGCTCCGCACACAGTCATAAAAACTGGAATAACAGGTTCCAAGGAGTATAAACTCACCAGGAATGTTAGAAAAAATGACCCCTCCCCATTCATTCACAGGTGTCAATGAATGTATTTGTTAACCATGCTGGTTCATCTTCTTGCTTCCCTCATGGTAAAAATATGAAACTACATTTATGTTATTTTAAATGAGTGATACATAGCTTGTCCAGGGGGATGGCAGCTCTGATAGTTGCTCCAGTCTTCTTTTCACTGATATAAACTGAGCCAGGAAAAAAAGTAACTAGGAAAAAAAAAACAGCATTTTGTTTCTACAAGTAGTTGTTAATTGCAGCTGGTATTTTTAACATGTGCAATTCAACTCCACTTCTCAAACTTAAAAAGAAAAATACACTTCATCACAGACTGTGTTTACCAAGTACTATGCCCATGATTAAAATAATATCAACCCCCTCCCCAAAAAATGTGCCTTCACATGAACCTGCATGATTTATCGGTAAAGACAATTAAAAAATGTATTTCTAAATGCATTACTAACACCAATGCTTTCAAGGTATGGAAACTACTAAAAAGACAAACTATATATTATGGTAGCACAGTACTGCTGCCATAGTTAGGGTTGAGTAGCACTTTTAACGTTAAAAGGGTGAAACTTTGCACTTTAATAACTTTGCCACCGTTCTGCAGATTTGCCTGACATTTGGTATGCATGATTGGGCATAGTAGATCTTGGGATTTGGCAACTTTTGTACTGGTCGGATATACAGCTGTGGAGTTATTAAGCGACAACCAAATGCGCAATTATGGTTTTTTGCAAATTCTTTGCTCTCGCCTACAGGGTGCACAGTTTGTGTGAACAGTCCGATAACTTCAGGGAACATGCAGCCAGGGTCCCCAGTGTGCCTTTTGAAGATTTTGTGAAAAAATATTAAACGGTTCAAAAGTTATTCAAAAAACAAGTTCCCATTATAAGTCAATGGGAAAAGTTAAAAAGTTCGAAAGTGTTGCAAATGCACTTTTTAGTGTCGCAAATGGCCCTAGTAGTGTCGCAAATCTGCCATTTTGTTTTCAGTTAGTGATCAGAAAAATGCTTGGCATTTAAAATTGGGACCATCTAGGGACACAATTCTTTCTGTGTTTACCTAGTCAGACCCTGAGGATGCTAGCCATGTTTTTATGTTGGGGTTAAACACCCCAGAAATATGTTTTTCAAATTTCTGGAAACAGTAGTGTCACAAAGTAGTGTCGCACACATGACACTTTCGCAAATTTTTGCGAAAAGGGTTGCAAATTGTGACACTACTTTTCCAGACTATGGCCAAAATGACAGGAGTTCTTTGCAACCCTGCTGCAAAAGAATGGTTTGGTCTTTTGGGCTGAAATTTGGAGGGAAGGCAGCCAACATCTCACAGATGTGCCTTTTGGTGGTTTTGTGAAAAATACGTACAACCAAGCAAGTTACAGTACTCCAAAGTTGATGTTTTTCCGACTAGACTAACATGGTGGCATACACCGCGACTTTTGGTAGGTATCTAAAAAAATGGTGCAAAGATACGGAATTTTTAAAGTGGTGACAAGTGTAGCATCCAGCAAAATGTAGCCAGAAAAATCAAGAATCATGTGAAATTTTTTCTACGTTGTATGGTTACTGAGATATAAGCAATTTAGTATTCCAACCTAATTTTAGGCTCCAAGGCCCATTATGTACATACATTCTTTGTACACACTGTGTTTCTCTATGCAGCTGTTGAGGGAAAAACAGGGTATACGCTTCTGTTAATGTGACAGTTACTATTTCCACTTGCGTTTACGTACCTGTTTGCGTTCCCGTTCCTGTGTATGTCTCCGTGTGCGTTACCCTTTGCGTTCTCGTTTGCGCTTGTGTTTGCGTTACTGTTACCATTTGCGTTCCACTATTGTTTGTGTTTGTGTTTGCATTTCAGTTTGCATCACCATGTGCATTGTCATTAGCATTTACGTCAGCCCTTTCATTTACCTTTGCATTTCTCTTTTGTTTTGCGTCTTCGTTGTTGTTACTGTTGCCATTTGTGTTACTGTGCCCATGTGCATTATGGTTTGCATTTCCATATTTGCTTGTGTTTTCTTTTGCATTTCTCTTTCTTTTGGTGTTATTGTTGCTGTTACCATTACCATTTGCGTTTACGATTGTGGTAACGTGACCGTGTGCGTTATGGTTTGTGTTTGCGTTTACATTTCTGTTTCCTTTGGTGTTATCGTTAATGTTAACTTTACCATTTCCATTTACAATTGCGGTACCATACCTGTATTACATTCGGTTCATGTTTCGTTAACGGCGTTCCATTACGTTTTAGATTTCTATTCGTTTGGCATTCTTGTTTCTGTAACATAACATTTGCATTTACAATACCGGTCTGCATGCACTGTCGCTTTACCAGTTGCATTTCGTATGCTTCTTTAGTCCATTTGTCTTACTGTTCCTTCATGCACTTTAAGCTTGTGTTTTCCAATTAGCATTTGCTTTACCATTTACATTTGCTTTACTATGTGTGTCACCGCTGCACGCTTGCATTGCTTTGCAGTTCCTGTTACTATGTAAAAAGACATCACGTGGTGGGGGCCCGACCTCCGCCACTGCATTCCATTCACTATTTACCATCCTCATTCTCAAAAAGAAGGGAAATTAGAGGCAAAAAACTCTGTTTAATGCATCAGTTAGTGTTGTTCCAAAGCGACAAAAGTGAGGAAATTCTGTTTTAGGGTTGAAAGCCCCCCTTGGACCCCCCAGCCCACCCCCCCAACAGGCGTCGGGGTGCACGTTGGGGTCATCGGTCCTAACTATCAACCCATTCTCCTATGCCTCTTCTTCTTTACACATGTGATGGGGTGAGAGTTAGGGCCGACGACCCCAATGTGCACCCTGATGCCAGTTGGGGGAGGTGGGCTGGGAGAGTTCAAGAAGGAGCATGCAATGAGAGCTGGAGGGGAATTTAGGAAGATATATGAAATGCTTCTTCACTGAAAGAGTGGCGAACACCTGGAACAGCCTTCCAGTGGAAAAGGTGGAGGTGAAAACAGTGGTAGGCTTCAAGCATGCCTGGGATAGGCACAAGGGAATCCTGGTACCAAAGTGGAGGTGAAGTAGACAGAGATCAGGGTCAGCATTCACAAAACTTTAACCCGGCACAAACCCAGTTTTGTGGAAGCAAACCGGGTTTTGCGCTGAGTTGGTATTCACAGAAGCCTGGTTTGCATGTTAAAACTGGCTTTACACTGGGGCAAAGTGTGCAGGCAGATGCAATTCAAATGAGGGGGAGGGGACCAGAATATCGGTGAAGTTTGATTCACAGAGCAATTTCTCCACTCAAGGACCTTTCCTGCTGTCCCCTTGTGCGGATCAAATACCGCTGGTTGAGACTTTGCCATAATCCCGTGTAACCCTAGTGATTGGCGGAGGTACTGTGGCACCCCCCATGCTCAATCCTCAGCACAATAGTCATTGGTGTCTTGTGGCTCCCCCCCCAATCGCCAATTCCCAGACCAAGTTAAAACAAATAAGTTTCCCTGGCTTCTAGTAGTTCCCTCCTCACCGTTCACCAGCCCAACACAAAGAACAGGTTATCCCTGGCGTCTAGTGGTTCCCCCTCCACGTGACTGCCAGCCCAAGGGGATAATGAATGAACTTTCCCTGGTGTCCAGTGGTCCCTCCTCCCTCCCTCCCCACTCAATATAAAGATATATTTTCCTGATGTCCAGGGTCCTTCCCTCCAACTGATCCCTCACCCGATGTAACAATACATTGTCCCTGATGTCCAGTGGTCCCTCCCTCCACCTGATCCCTCACCCGATGTAACAATACATTGTCTATGGTGTTCAGGGGCCCTCCCTGCACCTGATCCCACACCCAATGTAACAATACATTGTCCCTGATGTCCAGGGGTCCCTCACACCACCCAATCACTCACCCAATGTAACAATACATTGTCTCTGATGTCCAGGGGTCTCTTCCTCCACTCAATCCCTCACCTGATGTAACAATACATTGTCCCTGATGTCCAGGGGTCCCACTCCCCACCCAGTCCCTCATCCGATGTAACAATGCATTTTCCCTGATGTCAAGAGGTCTCCCCCTCCACCTGATATCTCACTTGATGTAACAATAGATTATCGCTGATGTGCAGGGGTACCTCCCCCACCCAATCCCTCACCCAATGTAACAATCCATTGTCCCTGATGTCCAGGGGTCCCTCCCACACCCAATCCCTCACTTGATGTAACAATACATTGTCTATGATGTCCAGGGGTCCCTCCCTCCACCTGATCCCTCACCCAATGTAATAATACATTGTCCCTGATGTCTAGGGGTCCCTCACCTGACCCAATTCTTCACCCGATGTAACAATACATTGTCTCTGATGTCCAGGGGTCCTTCCCTCCACCTGATCCCTCACCTGATGTAACAATACATTGTCCCTGATGTCCAGGGGTCCCTGACCCCAACCCAATCCTTCAATGATGAAACAACACATTGTCCTTGATGTCCAGGGGTTCCTCCCTTCACCTGATCCCTCACCCGATGTAACAATACATTGTCCCTGATGTCCAGGGGCCCCTCCTTCCCCCTGATCCCTCACCTGAAGTAACAATACATTGTCCCTGATGTCCAGGGGTCCCCTCCTCCACCTGATCCCTCACCTGATGTAACAATACATTGTCTCTGATGTCCAGGGGTTCCTCCCACCACCTGATCCCTCACCCAATGTAATAATACATTCTCACAGATGTCCAGAGGTCCTTCCCTCCACCTGATCCCTAACATGATGTAACAATACATTGTCCCTGATGTCCAGGGGTCCCTCCCCTCACTCAAGCCCTCACCTGATGTAACAATACAATGTCTCTGATGATAAGGGGTCCCTCCCTCCACCTGATCCCTCACCTGATGTAACAATACATTGTCCCTGATGTAAAGGGTTCCTTCCCCCCAACCAATCCCTCACCCAATGTAACAATGCATTGTCCCTGATGTCCAGAGGTCCCTCCCTTTACCTGATCCATCACCCGATGTAACAATACATTGTCCGTGATGTTCAGGAGTCTCTCAACCAATCAATCCCTCACCCAATGTAACAATACATCGCCCTGATGTCGATGGGTCCCTACCCCAAACAATCCCTCACCCAATGCAACAATACATTGTCGCTGATGTCCAGGGATCCCTCCCTCGACCCAATCAATCACCTGATGTAGCAATACATTTGTCCCAGATGTCCAGGGGTCCCTCGCCCACCCAATCCCTCACCTGATGTAACAATGCATTGTCCCTGATGTCCAGGGGTCCCTCCCTCCACCCAATCACTCACCCAATGAAACAATAAATTGTCCCTGATGTCCAGGGGCCCCTTCCTCCACCTGATCCCTCACCTGATGTAACAATACATTGTGCATGATGTTCAGGGTTCCCTCCCCCATGCAATATCTCACCTGATGTAACAATACATTGTCCCTGATGTCCAGGGGTCCCTCCATCCAACCAATCACTCACCCAATGTAACAATACATTGCCCCTGATGTCCAGGGTTCCCTTCCTCCACCTGATTCCTCACCAGATGTAACAATACATTGTCCCTGATGTCCAGGGGTCCCTCCCTCTACCCAATCACTCAACTGATGTAACAATACAATGTCCCTGATGTCCAGGGGTCCCTCCCTCGACCTGATCCTTCACCAGATGTAACTATACATTGTCCTTGATGTCCAGGGCTCCCTCCCTCCACCCAATCACTCACCCGATGTAACAATACATTGTCCCTGATGTCCATGGGTCCCTCCCCCACCCAATCCCTCACCCAATGCAACAATACAATGTCCCTGATGTCCAGGAGTCCCTCCCTTCACCCAAACCCTCACCTGAAGTAACAATACATTGTCTCCGATGTCCAGGGGACCCTCCCTCCACCCAATCACTCACCCAATGTAACAATACATTGTCCCGGAGGTCCATGGGTCCCTCCCCACCCAATCCCTCACCCAATGCAACAATACATTGTCCCTGATGTACAGGGGTCCCTCCCTTTACCCAATCCTTCACCCGATGTAACAATACATTGTCCCTGATGTCCAGGGGTCCCTCCCTCCACCCAATCACTCACCTGATGTAACAATACATTGCCCCTGATGTCCAGGGGTCCCTTCCTCCACCTGATCCCTCACCTGAAGAAAACAATACATTGTCCCTAATCTCCAGGGGTCCTTCCCCCAACCCAATCCTTCACCCGATGTAACAATGCATTGTCCCTGATGTCCAGGGGTCCCTCCCTTCACCTGATCCCTCACCCAATGTAACAATACATTCTCCCTGATGTCCAGGGGTCCCCTCCATCACCCAATCCATCATCCGATGTAACAATACATTGTCCCTGATGTCCAGGTGTCCCTCCCTTCACCCAATCCCTCACCCGAAGTAACAATACATTGTCCCTGATGTCCAGGGATCCCTCGCCAACCCAATCCCTCACCCAATGTAACAATACATTGCCCCTGATGTCCAGGGGTCCCTCCCTCCACCCAATCACTCATGCGATGTAACAATACATTGCCCCTGATGTCCAGGGGTCCCTTCCTCCACCTGATCCCTCACCTGATGTAATAATACATTGTCCCTGATGTCCAGGGGACCCTCCCCCCAATCCTTCACCCGATGTAACAATACATTGTCCCTGATGTCCAGGGCTCCCTCTCCCCACCCAGTCCCTCACCCGATGTAACAATACATTGTCTCTGATGTCCAGGGGTCCCTTCCCCCACCCAATCCCTCACCTAATGTAACAATACATTGTCTCTGATGTCCAGGGGTCTCTCCTTCCACCCAATACCTCACCCGATGTAACAATACATTATCCCTGATGTCGAGGTTCCTCCCCCACCCAATCCCTCACCCAATGTAACAATGCATTGTCCCTGATGTCCAGAGGTCCCTACCTCCACCTGATCCCTCACCCGATGTAACAATACATTGTTCGTGATGTTCAGGGGTCTCTCAACCAATCAATCCCTCACCCAATGTAACAATTCATTGCCCTGATGTCGATGGGGCCCTACCCCAACCAATCCCTCACCCAATGCAACAATACATTTTCGCTGATGTCCAGGGGTCCCTCCCTCGAACCAATCCCTCACCCGATGTAGCAATACATTTGTCCCTGATGTCCAGGGGTCCCTCGCCCACCCAATCCCTCACCCGATGTAACAATGCATTGTCCCTGATGTCCAGGGGTCCCTCCCTCCACCCAATCACTCACCCAATGTAACAATAAATTGTCCCTGATGTCCAGGGGCCCCTTCCTCCACCTGATCCCTCACTTGATGTAACAATACATTGTGCATGATGTTCAGGGATCCCTTCCCCACCCAATCCCTCACATGATGTAACAATACATTGTCCCTGATGTCCAGGGGTCCCTCCATCCACCCAATCACTCACCCAATGTAACAATATATTGCCCCTGATGTTCAGGGGTCCCTCCCACCACCCAATCAATCACCTGATGTAGCAATACATTGTCCCTGATGTCCATGGGTCCCTCCCTCGACCTGATCCCTCACCTGAGGTAACAATACATTGTTGCTGATGTCCAGCGCTCCCTCCCTCAACCCAATCACTCACCCAATGTAACAATACATTGTCCCTGACGTCCAGGGGTCCCTCCCTCCACCTGATCCCTCACCCGATGTAACAATACATTGTCCCTGATGTCTAGTGGTCCCTGCCACCACCCAATCCTTCAATGATGAAACAATACATTGTCCTTGATGTCCAGGGGTCACTCCCTCCACCTGATCCCTCACCTGATGTAACAGTACATTGTTCCTGATGTCCAGGTGTCCCTTCCTCCACCTGATACTCACCCAATGTAACAATACATTGTCTCTGATGTCCAGGGATTCCTCCCTCCACCTGATCCCTCACCCAATGTAATAATAGATTCTACCTGATGTCCAGAGGTCCCTCCCTCCACTTGATACCTAACATGATGTAACAACACATTGTCCCTGATGTCCAGGGTTCCCTCCCCCCACTCAATCCCTCACCTGATGTAACAATACAATGTCTCTGATGATCAGGGGTCCCTCTCTCCACCTGATCCCTCACCTGATGTAACTATACATTGTCCCTGATGTCCAGGGTTCCCTCCCCCCACCGAATCCCTCACCCGATGTAACAATGCATTGTCCCTGATGTCCAGAGGTGCCTCCCACCACCTGATCCCTCACCCGATGTACAAAACATTGCCCGTGATGTTCAAGGGTCTCTCAATCACCCAATCCCTCACCCAATGTAACAATACACTGCCCTGATGTCGATGGGTCCCTCCCCCAACCAATCCCTCACCAAATGCAACAATACATTGTCGGTGATGTCCAGGGGTCCCTCCCTCCACCCAATCACTCACCCGATGTAACAATACATTGTCTCTGATGTCCAGGGGTCCCTCTCCCAACCCAGTCCCTCACCCGATGTAACAATGCATTTTCCATGATGTCCAGAGGTCTCTCCCTCCACCTGATCCCTCACTCGATGTAACAATAGATTGTCGCTGATGTGCAGGAGTCCTTCCCCCACCCAATCCCTCACCCAATGTAACAATCCATTGTCTCTGATGTCCAGGGGTCCCTCCCACACACAATCCCTCACCTGATGTAACAAAACATTGTCTCTGATGTTCAGGGGTCCCTCCCTCCACCAGATCCCTCACCCAATGTAATAATACATTGTCCCTGATGTCTGGGGGTCCCTCACCCCACCAAATTCTTCACCCGATGTAACAATACATTGTCTCTGATGTCCAGGGGTCCCTCCCTCCACCTGATCCCTCACCCGATGTAACAATACATTGTCCCTGATGTCTAGTGGTCCCTGCCACCACCCAATCCTTCAATGATGAAACAATACATTGTCCTTGATGTCCAGGGGTCACTCCCTCCACCTGATCCCTCACCTGATGTAACAGTACATTGTCCCTGATGTCCAGGTGTCCCTTCCTCCACCTGATACTCACCCAATGTAACAATACATTGTCTCTGATGTCCAGGGATTCCTCCCTCCACCTGATCCCTCACCCAATGTAATAATAGATTCACCTGATGTCCAGAGGTCCTCCTCCACTTGGATACCCAACATGATGTAACAACACATTGTCCCTGATGTCCAGGGGTCCCTCCCCCCACTCAATCCCTCACCTGATGTAACAATACAATGTCTCTGATGATCAGGGGTACCTCTCTCCACCTGATCCCTCACCTGATGTAACTATACATTGTCCCTGATGTCCAGGGTTCCTTCCCCCCTCCGAATCCCTCACCCGATGTAACAATGCATTGTCCGTGATGTTCAAGGGTCTCTCAATCACCCAATCCCTCACCCAATGTAACAATACACTGCCCTGATGTCGATGGGTCCCTCCCCCAACCAATCCCTCACCAAATGCAACAATACATTGTCGGTGATGTCCAGGGGTCCCTCCCTCCACCCAATCCCTCACCCGATGTAGCAATACATTGTCCCTGATGTCCAGGGGTCTCTCGAAACCCAAACCATCACCCGATGTAACAATGCATTGTCCCTGATGTCCATGGGTCCCTCCCTCCACCCAATCACTCACCCAATGTAGCAATAAATTGTCCCTGATGTCCAGGGGTCCCTTCCTCCACCTGATCCCTCACCTGATGTAACAATACATTGTCCGTGATGTTCAGGAGTCCTTTCCCCACCGAATACCTCACCTGATGTAACAATGCATTTTCCCTGATGTCCAGGGGTCCCTCCATCCACCCAATCACTCACCCAATGTAACAATACATTGCCCCTGATGTCCAGGGGTCCCTCCCTCCACATGATCCCTCACCAGATGTAACAATACATTGTCCTTGATGTACAGGAGTCCCTCCCTCCACCCAATCACTCACCTGATGTAAAAATACATTGTGCCTGATGTCCAGGGGTCCCTCCCTCGACCTGATCCCTCACCTGAGGTAACAATACATTGTTGCTGATGTCCAGCGCTCCCTCCCTCAACCCAATCACTCACCCAATGTAACAATACATTGTCCCTGACGTCCATGGGCCCTTCCCCCACCAAATCCCTCACCCAATGCAACAATACATTGTCCCTGATGTCCAGGGGTCCCTCCCTCCACCTGATCCCTCACCTGATGTAACAATACATTGTTCCTGAAGTCCAGGGGACTCTCCCCCCACCCAGTCCTTCACCCGATGTAACAATACATTGTCCCTGATGTCCAGGGGTCCCTCTCCCCACCCAGTCCCTCACCTGATGTAACAATACATTGTTTCTGATGTCCAGGGGTACCTCCCCCTACCAAATCCCTCACCTGATGTAACAATACATTGTCTCTGATGTTCAGGGGTCTCTCCTTCCACCCAATCCCTCACCCAATGTAACAATACATTGTCCCTGATGTCCAGGGTTCCCTCCCCCCACCCAATCCCTTTATCCAATGAAACAATGCATTGTCCCTGATGTCCAGAGGTCTCTCCCTCCAACTGATCCCTCACCCGATGTAACAATACATTGTCTGTGATGTTCAGGGGTCTGTCAACCCATCAATCCCTCACCCAATGTAACAATACATTACCCTGATGTCGATGGGTCCGTACCCCAACCAATCCCTCACCCAATGCAACAATACATTGTCGCTGATGTCCAGGGGTCCTTCCCTCGACCCAATCCCTCACCCGATGTAGCAATACATTTGTCCCTGATGTCCAGGGGTACCTCGCCCACCCAATCCCTCACCCGATGTAACAATGCATTGTCCCTGATGTCCAGGGGTCCCTCCCTCCACCTAATCACTCACCCAATGTAACAATAAATTGTCCCTGATGTCCAGGGGCCCCTTCATCCACCTGATCCCTCACCTGATGTAACAATACATTGTGAGTGATGTTCAGGGATCCCTCCCCCACCCAGTCCCTCACCTGATGTAACAATACATTGTCCCTGATGTCCAGGGGTCCCTCCATCCACCCAATCAGTCACCCAATGAAACAATACATTGCCCCTGATGTCCAGGAGTCCCTCCCTCCACCTGATCCCTCACCAGATGTAACAGTACATTGTCCCTGATGTCCAGGGGTCCCTCCCTCGACCTGATTCCTCACCTGAGGTAACAATACATTCTGGCTGATGACCAGGGCTCCCTCTCTCAACCCAATCCCTCACCCAATGCAAAAATACAATGTCCCTGATGTCCAGGGTTCCCTCCCTTCACCCAATCCCTCACCCGATGTAACAATACATTGTCCCGATGTCCAGGGATCCCTCGCCCACCCAATTACTCACCCAATGTAACAATACATTGCCCCTGAAGTCCAGGGGTCCCTCCCTCCACCCAATCCCTCACCCGATTTAACAATACATTGTCCCTGATGTCCAGGGGTCCTTCCCTCCACCTGATCCCTCACCCGATGTAACAATACATTGTCCCTGATGTCCAGGGGTCCCTCCCTCCACCTGATCCCTCACCTGATGTAACAATACATTGTCGCTGATGTCCGGGGTCCCTCTCCCCACCCAGTGCCTCACCCGATGTAACAATACATTGTCTCTGATGTCCAGGGGTCCCTTCCCCTACCCAATCTCTCACCTGATGTAACAATACATTGTCTCTGATGTCCAGGGGTCTCTCCATTCACCCAATCCCTCACCTGATGTAACAATACACTGTCCCTGATGTCCAGGGGTCCCTCCCTCGACCTGATTCCTCACCCGATGTAACAATACATTGTCCTGATGTCCAGGGTCCTCCTCCACCTGATCCCTCACTTGATGTAACAGCCATTGTCGCTGATGTCCAGGGTCCTCGTCCATCCAATCACTCACCCGACGTAACAATACATTGTTCTGATGTCCAGGGTCCCACTCCCACCCAGTCCTCACCATGTAACAATGCATTTTCCTCGATGTCCAGAGGGTCTCTCCCTCCACCTGATCCCCTCACCGAAGTAAATAGATTGTCGCTGATGTGCAGGCTGACCTCCCACCCAATCCCTCACCCATGTAACAATCATTGTCTTGATGTCCAGGGTCCCTCCCACACAATCCCTCACCTGATGCAACAAAACATTGTCTCGATGTCCAGGGGTCCCTTCCTCCACCTGATCCTCACCCAATGTAATAATACATTGTCCCTGATGTCTGGGGTCCTCACCCCACCAAATTCTTCACCCGATGTAACAACACATTGTCTCTGATGTCCAGGGTCCTCCCTCCACCTGATCCTCACCCGATGTAATAATACATTGCCCTGAGGTCTAGTGGTCCCTGCCACCACCCAATCCTTCTTAAATGATGAAACAATACATTGTCCTTGAAGTCCAGGGGTCGCCCCTCCACCTGATCTCACCTGATGTAACAGTACATTGTCCCTGATGTCCAGGTGTCCTTCCTCCACCTGATACCACCGATGTACAACACATTGTCTCTGATGTCCAGGATTCCTCCCTCCACCTGATCCCTCACCCAATGTAATAATACATTCTACCTGATGTCCAGAGGTCCTTCCCTCCACTTGATACCTAACATGATGTAACAACACATTGTCCCTGATGTCCAGGGTCCCTCCCCCCACTCAATCCCTCACCTGATGTAACAATACAATGTCTCTGATGATCAGGGTCCTCTCTCACCTGATCCCTCACCTGATGTAACTATACATTGTCGCTGATGTCCAGGGTCCTTCTATCCTCCCAATCAGTCACCCAATGTAACAATACATTGCCCCTGATGTCCAGGAGTCCTTCCCTCCACCTGAACCCTCACCAGATGTAACAGTACATTGTCCTTGATGTCCAGGGGTCCCTCCCTCAACCTGATCCCTCACCTGAGGTAACAATACATTCTGGCTGATGTCCAGGGCTCCCTCCCTCAACCCAGTCCCTCACCCAATGCAACAATACAATGTCCCTGATGGCCAGGGGTCCCTCCCTTCACCTGATCCCTCACCCGATGTAACAATACATTGTCCCTGATGTCCAGGGGTCCCTCCCTCCACCTGATCCCTCACCTGATGTAACAATACATTGTCTCTGATGTTCAGGGGTCTCTCCTTCCACCCAATCCCTCACCCAATGTAACAATACATTGTCCCTGATGTCCAGGGTTCCCTCCCCCCACCCAATCCCTTATCCAATGAAACAATGCATTGTCCCTGATGTCCAGAGGTCTCTCCCTCCAACTGATCCCTCACCCGATGTAACAATACATTGTCTGTGATGTTCAGGGGTCTGTCAACCCATCAATCCCTCACCCAATGTAACAATACATTACCCTGATGTCGATGGGTCCGTACCCCAACCAATCCCTCACCCAATGCAACAATACATTGTCGCTGATGTCCAGGGGTCCCTCCCTCGACCCAATCCCTCACCCGATGTAGCAATACATTTGTCCTGATGTCCAGGGGTACCCGCCCACCCTCTCCTCACCCGATGTAACAATGCATTGTCCCTGATGTCCAGGGGTCCCTCCTCCACCTAATCACTCACCCAATGTAACAATAAATTGTCCCTGATGTCCAGGGGCCCCTTCATCCACCTGATCCCTCACCTGATGTAACAATACATTGTCCCTGATGTCCAGGGGTCCTTCCCTCCACCTGATCCCTCACCTGATGTAACAATACATTGTCGCTGATGTCCGGGGTCCCTCTCCCCACCCAGTGCCTCACCCGATGTAACAATACATTGTCTCTGATGTCCAGGGTTCCCTTCCCCTACCCAATCTCTCACCTGATGTAACAATACATTGTCTCTGATGTCCAGGGGTCTCTCCATTCACCCAATCCCTCACCTGATGTAACAATACACTGTCCCTGATGTCCAGGGGTCCCTCCCTCGACCTGATCCTCACCCGATGTAACAATACATTGTCCTGATGTCCAGGGGTCCCTCCCTCCACCTGATCCCTCACTTGATGTAACAATACATTGTCGCTGATGTCCAGGGGTCCCTCCGTCCATCCAATCACTCACCCGATGTAACAATACATTGTCTCTGATGTCCAGGGGTCCCACTCCCCACCCAGTCCCTCACCCGATGTAACAATGCATTTTCCCTGATGTCCAGAGGTCTCTCCCTCCACCTGATCCCTCACTCGAAGTAACAATAGATTGTCGCTGATGTGCAGGTGACCCTCCCCCACCCAATCCCTCACCCAATGTAACAATCCATTGTCTCTGATGTCCAGGGGTCCCTCCCACACACAATCCCTCACCTGATGCAACAAAACATTGTCTCTGATGTCCAGGGGTCCCTTCCTCCACCTGATCCCTCACCCAATGTAATAATACATTGTCCCTGATGTCTGGGGGTCCCTCACCCCACCAAATTCTTCACCCGATGTAACAATACATTGTCTCTGATGTCCAGGGTTCCCTCCCTCCACCTGATCCCTCACCCGATGTAACAATACATTGCCCCTGAGGTCTAGTGGTCCCTGCCACCACCCAATCCTTCAATGATGAAACAATACATTGTCCTTGAAGTCCAGGGGTCGCTCCCTCCACCTGATCCCTCACCTGATGTAACAGTACATTGTCCCTGATGTCCAGGTGTCCCTTCCTCCACCTGATACTCACCCGATGTAACAATACATTGTCTCTGATGTCCAGGGATTCTTCCCTCCACCTGATCCCTCACCCAATGTAATAATACATTCTACCTGATGTCCAGAGGTCCCTCCCTCCACTTGATACCTAACATGATGTAACAACACATTGTCCCTGATGTCCAGGGGTCCCTCCCCCCACTCAATCCCTCACCTGATGTAACAATACAATGTCTCTGATGATCAGGGTTCCCTCTCTCCACCTGATCCCTCACCTGATGTAACTATACATTGTTGCTGATGTCCAGGGGTCCCTTCATCCTCCCAATCAGTCACCCAATGTAACAATACATTGCCCCTGATGTCCAGGAGTCCCTCCCTCCACCTGAACCCTCACCAGATGTAACAGTACATTGTCCTTGATGTCCAGGGGTCCTTCCCTCAACCTGATCCCTCACCTGAGGTAACAATACATTCTGGCTGATGTCCAGGGCTCCTTCCCTCAACCCAGTCCCTCACCCAATGCAACAATACAATGTCCCTGATGGCCAGGGTTCCCTCCCTTCACCTGATCCCTCACCCGATGTAACAATACATTGTCCCTGATGTCCAGGGGTCCCTCCCTCCACCTGATCCCTCACCTGATGTAACAATACATTGTCCCTGATGTCCAGGGATCCCTCGCCCACCCAATTACTCACCCAATGTAACAATACATTGCCCCTGAAGTCCAGGGGTCCCTCCCTCCACCCAATCCCTCACCCGATTTAACAATACAGTGTCCCTGATGTCCAGGGGTCCCTCACTCCACTTGATCCCTCACCCGATGTAACAATACATTGTCCCTGATGTCCAGGGGTCCTTCCCTCCACCTGATCCCTCACCTGATGTAACAATACATTGTCGCTGATGTCCGGGGTCCCTCTCCCCACCCAGTGCCTCACCCGATGTAACAATACATTGTCTCTGATGTCCAGGGGTCCCTCCCCCACCCAATCTCTCACCTGATGTAACAATACATTGTCTCTGATGTCCAGGAGTCTCTCCATTCACCCAATCCCTCACCCGATGTAACAATACACTGTCCCTGATGTCCAGGGGTCCCTCCCTCGACCTGATCCCTCACCCGATGTAACAATACATTGTCCTGATGTCCAGGGTTCCCTCCCTCCACCTGATCCCTCACCTGATGTAACAATACATTGTCGCTGATGTCAAGGGGTCCCTCCGTCCATCCAATCACTCACCCGATGTAACAATACATTGTCTCTGATGTCCAGGGGTCCCTCTCCCACCCAGTCCCTCACCCGATGTAACAATGCATTTTCCATGATGTCCAGAGGTCTCTCCCTCCACCTGATCCCTCACTCGATGTAACAATAGATTGTCGCTGATGTGCAGGGTTCCCTCCCCCACCCAATCCCTCACCCAATGTAACAATCCATTGTCTCTGATGTCCAGGGTCCTCCCACCACAATCCCTCACCTGATGTAACAAAACATTGTCTCTGATGTTCAGGGGTCCCTCCCTCCACCAGATCCCTCACCCAATGTAATAATACATTGTCCCTGATGTCTGGGGGTCCCTCACCCCACCAAATTCTTCACCCGATGTAACAATACATTGTCTCTGATGTCCAGAGGTCCATCCCTCCACCTGATCCCTCACCCGATGTAACAATACATTGTCCCTGATGTCTAGTGGTCCCTGCCACCACCCAATCCTTCAATGATGAAACAATACATTGTCCTTGATGTCCAGGGGTCACTCCCTCCACCTGATCCCTCACCTGATGTAACAGTACATTGTCCCTGATGTCCAGGTGTCCCTTCCTCCACCTGATACTCACCCAATGTAACAATACATTGTCTCTGATGTCCAGGGATTCCTCCCTCCACCTGATCCCTCACCCAATGTAATAATAGATTCTACCTGATGTCCAGAGGTCCCTCCCTCCACTTGATACCTAACATGATGTAACAACACATTGTCCCTGATGTCCAGGGGTCCTCCCCCACTCAATCCCCTCACCTGATGTAACAATATTATGTCTCTTGATGATCAGGTCCCTCTTCCACCTGATCCTCACACCTGATGTAATTCATATTGTCCCTGATGTCCAGGGTTCCTCTCCCACCGAATCCTCACCCGATGTAACAATGCATTGTCCCTGATGTCCAGAGGTGCCTCCCACCACCTGATCCCTCACCCGATGTACAAAACATTGTCCGTGATGTTCAAGGGTCTCTCAATCACCCAATCCCTCACCCAATGTAACAATACACTGCCCTGATGTCGATGGGTCCTTCCCCCAACCAATCCCTCACCAAATGCAACAATACATTGTCGGTGATGTCCAGGGGTCCCTCCCTCCACCCAATCCCTCACCCAATGTAGCAATACATTGTCCCTGATGTCCAGGGGTCTCTCAAAACCCAAACCATCACCCGATGTAACAATGCATTGTCCCTGATGTCATGGGTCCCTCCCTCCACCCAATCACTCACCCAATGTAGCAATAAATTGTCCTGATGTCCAGGGACCCCTTCCTCCACCTGATCCCTCACCTGATGTAACAATACATTGTCCGTGATGTTCAGGGGTCCCTTCCCCACCCAATCCCTCACCTGATGTAACAATGCATTGTCCCTGATGTCCAGGGGTCCCTCCATCCACCCAATCACTCACCCAATGTAACAACACATTGCCCTGATGTCCAGGGTCCTCCTCCAATGATCCTCACCAGATGTAACAATACATTGTCCTTGATGTACAGGAGTCCCTCCCTCCACCCAATCACTCACCTGATGTAAAACACATTGTGCCTGATGTCCAGGGGTCCCTCCCTCGACCTGATCCCTCACCTGAGGTAATACACATTGTTGCTGATGTCCAGTGCTCCTTCTCAACCTCACTCACCCGATGTAACAATACATTGTCCCTGATGTGCTGGTGTCCCCCTCCACCTGATCCTCACCTGATGTAATAATACATTGTCCCTGATGTCCAGGGGTCCTCTCCTCCTCCTTAAACTTCACCTTATGTAACACATTGTCCCTGATGTCCAGGGTTCCTTCCACTACCTGATCCCTCTCACCCAATGTAACAATACTTGACCTTGATGTCCAGAGAGGTCCTCCTCCAACTGATCCTTCATTACGATTGGAACAACACATTGTCCCTGATGTCCAGGAGTCCCTCCCACTCAACTCTCACCCTGATGATCACTTCATTGTCTCTGATGACCGGATCCCTCCTCCACCTGATCCCTCACGTGATGTAACAATACATTGTCCCTGATGTCCAGGGCTCCCTCCCCTCACCCAATCCCCCACCTGATGTAATTATACATTGTCTCTGATGTCCAGGGTTCCCTTCCTTCACCTGATCCCTCACCCGATGTAACAATACATTGTCTCTAATGTCCAGGGGTCCCTCCCTCCACCTGATCCCTCACTTAATGTACCGGATCCATTGTCCTGATGTCCAGGGTCCCTCCCACCAATCCTCATCCAATGTAACAATACATTGTTGTTTTCTGATGGGGTCCTCAACCTCCCCAATCCCTCACACAATGTACAATACATTGTCACTGATGTCCAGGGGTCCCTCCCTCCACCCAATCACTCACCCAATGTAACAATACATTGCCCCTGATGTCCTGGGGTCCCTCTCCCCACCCAGTCCCTCACCCGATGTAACAATGCATTTTCCCTGATGTCCAGAGGTTCCTCCCTCCACCTGATCCCTCACCCGATGTAACAATACATTGTCCTTGATGTCCAGGGGTCCCTCCCTTCACCTGATCCCTCACCTGATGTAACATTACATTGTCCCTGATGTCCAGGGGTCCCTCCCCCACCCATTCCTCACCCAATGTAAAAATACATTGTTGCTGATGGCCAGGGGTCCCTCCCTCCACTCAGTCACTCACCCGATGTAACAATGCATTGTCCATGATGTCCAGAGGTCCTTCCCTCTAACTGATCCCTCACCCGATGTAACAATACATTGTCCCAGATTTCCATGAGACCCTCCCCCACCCAATCCCTCACCCATTGCAACATTACATTGTCGCTGATGTCCAGGGGTCCCTCCTCCCACCCATCCTCACCCAATGTAACAAACATTGCTCTCGATAACCAGGGTCCCTCCTCCACCTGATCCTCAGTTGATGTAACAATACCTTGTCCTTGATGCAGGGATCCCTCCTCCACCTGATCCCTCACCTGATGTAACAGCTCAGTCCTGATGTCCAGAGGTCCTCAACCACCCACAATCCTCACCCAATGTTACAATACATTGGCGCTGATGTCCGGGGTCCTCCTCCACCCAATCACTCACTCCGATGTAACAACACATTGTCTCCTGATTTCCAGGGGTACCTCTCCCCATTCAGTCCCTCACCCGATGTAACAATGCATTTTCCCTGATGTCCAGATGTCCCTCCCTCCACCTGATCCCTCACCTGATGTAACAATAGATTGTCGCTCTTGTACAGAGGTCCCTCCCCCACCCAATCCCTCATCCAATGTAACAATACATTGTCCCTGATGTTATGGGTCCCTCCACCACCAATCCCTCACCCAATGCAACAATACATTGTCCCTGATGTCCAGGGGTCACTCCCTTCACCCAATCCCTCACCTGATGTAACAATACATTGTCCCTGATGTCCAGGGGTCCCTCGCCCACCCAATCCCTCACCCAATAAATTGTCCTTGATGTCCAGGGGTCCTTCCTTCCTGATCCTCACTCTGATGTAACATTACATTGGCCTTGATACTGGGGGTCCTCCCACCTGTTCCCTCACCCAATGTAAAAATACATTGTTGCTGGTGGCCAGGGGTCCTTTCCCTCCACCTAGAAGTCACTCACCCGATGTAACAATGCATTGTCCATGATGTCCAGAGGTCCTTCCCCCAACTGATCCTCACCAATGTATCAATACATTGTCCCAGATTTCCATGAGACCCTCCCCACCGACTCCCTCACCGCTTTGCAACATTACATTGTCGCTGATGTCCAGGGCCCCTGCCCACCCAATCCCTCAATGTAACAATAAATGTGTCCTTGATGTCCAGGGCCCTTTCTCCACCTGATCCCTCACCTGGAAGTAATACATTGTGCGGATGTTCCAGGGGACCTCTCCACCTAGTCCTCACCTGAGTAACAATACCTTGTCCCTGAACAGGGTTCACTTTCCAACCGAATCCACCACGATGCAAGACATTGTCCCTGATGTCAGGGTTCTCTCTCGACCTGATCCCTCACCTGAGGTAAATACATTGTTTTGATGTCCAGGGCCCTCCCCTTAACCCACTCACCACCGATGTAACAATATATTGTCCCTGATGTCCATGGGTCCCCACTCCCCACCCAATGCCTCACCCAATGCAACAACACAATGGCCCCATGTTCCAGGGTCCCTCCCTTCGCCCAACCATCACCCGATGTAACAACACATTGTCCCTGATGTCCAGGCACCTCCTAAACCTAATCACCCACCCATGGAACACATATCAGTCTCATGTCGATGGGTCCTCCCCACCCAATCCCTCACCCAATGCAACAATACATTGTCCTGATGTCCAGGGTCCCTCCCTCCACCCAATCACTACCTGATGTAACAATACATTGTCCCTGATGTCAGGGGTCTCGGCACGCAAACCATCACCTGCGCTGTAACAATGCATTGTCCCTTATGCCCAGTCCTCCTTCCACCCAATCACCACCCAATGTAGCAATAATTTTCCTGATGTCCAGGGGTCCTTCCTCCACCGATCCTCTCACACCTGATGTATCAATTACATTGTCCGTGATGTTCAGGTGTCCCTTCCCCACCGTACCTCACCTGATGTAACAATGCATTTTCCTGATGTCCAGGGTCCCTCCATCCCAATCACTCACCCAATGTAACAGTACATTGCCTCTTGATGTCCTGGTGCCTCCACTTGATCACTCACCAGATGTAACATACATTGTCCCTGATGTCCAGGAGTCCCTCCTCACCCAATCACTCACCTGATGTAAAATATTGTGCCTGATGTCCAGGGTCCTCCTCGACCTGATCCTCACCTGGAGGTAACAGTCACATTGTTGCTGATGTCCAGTGCTCCTTCCTCAACCCAATCACTGACCCGATGTAACAACACACTGTTCCTGATGTGCTGGTGTCCCTCCTCCCACCTGATCTCTCACCCATGTAACAATGGTTATTGTTCCTTGATGCCCAGTCCCTCCCTCCTCCTTAAACTCACCTTATGAAATAGCATTGTCCCTGATGTCGGGGGTCCTTCTATCTGATCCTCACCCAATGTAATACTTTGTCCTCGATGTCCAGGAGGTGTCCCTCCCTCCAACTGGATCCTTCACATGATGGAACAATACATTGTCCTGATGTCGTGGAGTCCCTCCCCACTCAATCCTCACCTGATGTAACAATTCATTGTCTCTGATGACCGGGATCCTCCCTCCACTGATCCTCACCTGATTATGACGTACATTGTCCTGATGTCAGGGTTCCTCCCCTCAGCCATCCCACACAGTGTTATTATACATTGTCTCTGATGTCCAGGTTCTCTTCCTTCACTTGATCCCTCACCCCGATGTAACAATACACATTGTTCTAATGTCCAGGGGTCCCTCCCTCCACCTGATCCCTCACTCTAATGCACCGGCTACTGTCCCTGATGTCCAGGGGTCCCTCCCACTCAACCCCTCACCCAATGTAACAACACATTGTAACTGATGTGTACAGGGTCCCTCAACCTCCCAATCCCTCTTACAATGTTGGTTACTCTTTGTCACTGATGTCCGGGGTCCTCCCTCCACCCAATCACTCATCCAATGTAACAATACATTGCCCCTGATGTCCTAGTCCCTTCCCACCCAGTCCTCACCCGATGTAACCATCCATTTTTCCTGATGTCCAGAGGTTCCTCCCTCCACCTGATCCCTCACCGATGTAAGAATACGTGTCCTGATGTGGGGTCCTTCCTCACTGATCCCTCACCTGGTCTTTACATTGTCCTCATTCAGGGTTCCTCACCATTCCTCATCAGATGTAAAATACATTGTTGCTGATGGCCAGGGGTCCCTCCTCACTGATCACTCACCCGATGCGCAATGCATTGTCCATGATGTCCAGGGTCCTTCCTGTGATCCTCACCATGTAACAATTTGTTGTTCCAGATTTCCATGGTCCTCCCACAATCCTCTTGTTGCAGCATTACATTGTCGCTGATGTCCGGGGTTCCTCACCCACCCAACTTCACCCAATGTAATAATAAGTTGTCCTGATGTCCAGGCCTTTCCTCCACCTGACCTCACCGGAAGTAACAATACATTTATGCGTGTTCAGGACCACTCCACCACCAGTCCCTCACCTGATGTGTACATTGTCCTGATGTCAGGGTTCACTCCTACGAATCACTCCGTGATGAACAATACATTGTTCCTGTGTCAGGTTTCTCCCACCTGATCCCTACCTGGTAACAATACATTGTGCTGATGTCCAGGGCTCCTCCTCAACCCAATCATCCCGCGATAACAATACATTGTCCTGTGTCCATGGGTCCTCTCCCCAATGCCTCACCCAATGCAACAATACAATGTCTCTGATGTCGGGGTCCCTCCTTCAGCCAACCATCTGATGTAACAATACGTGTCCTGATGTCCATTTCCCTCCTAAACCCAATCACTCACAATGTAATAATACATTGTCCTGGTGTCCATGGTCCTCCCCCGCAATCCCTCACCCAATGCAACAATACATTGTCCCTGATCGGGGTCCTCCTCCACCCAACACTCACCTGATGTAACAATACATTGCCCTTGTGTCGGGGTCCTTCCTCCTGATCCTCACCTGAAGTAACAATATCATCTCCGATCCCAGGGTCCCTCCCCCAACCCAACTTTCAGCCGATGCAACAATGCATTGTCCCTGATGTCCAGCGTCCCTCCCTTCACCTGGATCCTCACCCGTGTAACAATACATTGTCCCTTGTGTCCAGGGTCCCTCTAGCAATCCATCATCGATGTAACAATACATTGTCCCTGATGTCTGAGGGGTCCCTCCACCCACCCAATCACCTGATGCCAATAGCCATTGTCCTGATGTCCAGGTGTCCTCCTTACCCAATCCGCCCCAGTATGACTGTTCCTGATGTGCGGGATTCCTCGCCCCCAATCCCTCCCGAATGAAAATACATGCTCCTGATGTCCAAGTCCCTCCATCCACCCAATCACTCACCCAATACATTGCCCATGATGTGTGATACTCTCCACCTGATCCTCACCTGATGTACGCTACCAGTCCCTGATGTCCAGGGGACCCTCCCCACCCAATCCTTCCATCCGATGTAATAACACATTGTCCCTGATGTCGGTCCCTCCCCACCCAGTCCTCATGCTGTAACGATACATTGTCTGATGTCGGGGTTCCTCCCCCAACTCATCTGGTAACGTCCATTGTCTCTGATGTCAGGGTCTCTCTCACCGTCCTCACCGATGTAACCAACTTTGTCCTGATGTCGGTTCCCTCCCCACCCAATCCTCACCATGTAGTCATGTCCCTGATGTCTGGTTCCTCCTCACCTGATCCTCACCTATGTAACAATACATTGTCCGTGTGTCTGTGGTCTCTCAGCAATCAATCCTCACCCAATGTAACAATACATTGCCCTGATCTGTGGGCTCTTCCCTAATAATCCGCACCCAATGCGTAATACGTTTCGCTGAGTCCGGGATCCTCCCCGGCCAACCCCTCACGGTGAAGCAATACTTATGTCCTGATGTCCAGGGGTCTCGCCACCAATCCCTCACCCGATGTCAATGTTTTTCCTGATGTCAGGGTCCCTCCACCCAATCACTCACCCATTGTAACAATGGTGTCCTGATGTTGGGGCCCCTTCATCCACCTGACCTCACCTGAGTAACAAAACTTTGTGTGGTGTTAGTCCCTCCCCCAATCCTCACCTGATGTAACAGCTGTCCTGATGTGGGCTCCTCCATCCGCAATCCTCACCCAATGTATTACGACATCCTGATATCCAGAGTCCCTCCTCCACCTGATCCTCACCGCTGTAACAATACATTGTCCTGATTTCATATGTCACCTCCACCCAATCACTCCTGATGTTTAACAATACATTGTCCCTGATATCCGGGGACCCTCCTGACCTGATCCCTCACCTGGTAACAATACGTTGTTGCTGATGTCCAGGGCTCCTCCCTCAACCCAATCACCCACCCGATGAAACAATATCATCCCCTGGAGTGTCCATGGGCCCTTCCCCAACGCAATCCTCACCCAATGCAACACAATGTACTGATGCCAGGTCCCTCCTCGACCTTATCCCTCACCTGAAAACAATACGTTGTTTGATGTCCCGGGCCCCTCCTTCAGCAATCCTCACCCAATGTAACAATACATTGTCTCTTATTATGGGTCCTCCCCGCAATCCATCACCCAAACAACAATACATTCCCTGACGTCTAGGGTCCTCAGTTCATAATCCTCACCCAGTAACAATACATTGTCCCTGATGTCCAGGTGTCCCTCCCTCTGTTCTAACCTCACCTGAAGTAACAAATACATTGTCCCTAATGTCCAGGATCCCTCATCACCCAATCCGCCAGCACCAGTGTAACAATACATTGCCCTGATGTCAGGGGTCCTGGAGGAAGACAGACAAGAAGAAATAGAATGGGGGTAGAGGACGTTGGAGGCGCATGATTAAGGTAGGATTCGGGGTTCAGAGAAATCTTACCCGGTTCGAGAGGATCTCAAGGGTGGGAAGAAAGGAAGGAAGGTATATAGCAAGTAAAGAAACTGTGTCTTTCAGAGGGTATACTTTTTTTTTTTCCTTTCCAAATGAAAGAACAAGAATCCCTCTAGTGGCAGGTCTGTGTAACCTGCTAATGGAAAACTAGTCACTTAAAAAACAAACAAACAAAAAACAGGTATTTAAAACAGGTAATCAAAAAACTATTTACAAGTATGTACAATGGGGAAGGGCCACATACCAGGTGGGGGAAGAGTAAGGGCAGGGGTGAACATATAGGAGAGGAGAAGGGGTGTGAAGAAGGGTCCGGGGAGGCATATTTAGGGGCATGGATGGGCTGTCATCTGCCCCAGTCGCCCTCCACGTAGTGCCAATGTCTCCCTACGCCTCTCACCTCGTGTTGGTCCATCTGTTGGAGGAGCTCAGGGTCACCTCTGCCACCTGTAGCAGCTCCTGCAGTCCCTTTGATGGCCTGAGTTGCCGTCCACCTAGGATGAGGGAGCAGAGTCAATACGTGTGACTGTCCAGCCCCCTGCAGCCCACCTATTGTGCATGGCATACAGCCATGTGCCATGCCCCTGTGATGGTGTGCAACTACCACAGTGACCATGTCCACAAGACCTGCCCACCCAGGCACCCACAGCCACGTGGACCACTGCACACACCCACTGCCCATGTCCTGCACAGCACCACCGTGGCTGTACAGTGACTTGGCTAAACAGTGTGAAGGCAGTGGCACAGGCATGTACCTGGTGCATGCATGGACCACCATTGACGCACTCCCAGACATGCAGTGCCACTGGACAGTGCTGACTGTAACAAGTTGCGTGCATGGCAGTGGTGTTAATGGACGTTGGCCATGCCCTGCTGCCCTCCCAGTTACACAGCATGCAATAGTACTCATGGATGTAAGGCACTCACCATCATCAGGCTGGTCCCTGCACCTCTGCAGACCTTCACCCCTCCTGGCCTACTGGTCCTCCAGGCGGTGCCTCCTCTCCCTCGCCAGCCTGTGCTCTTCTGGGCCTAAGGTGCAAACATGGAGAGAGGAACATCAGTACAATCCAGTAGCAAAGTCCCCCCACCCCCATGTGTGTGCAATCCCACACGGCCAAACCCATCCACCCCCCACTCCGATACCAACACCATGGCCAACACTGGATGGCCCCCCCATGTGCCGTGACACATGCAACCATGAAAGCTGTAGGCGGATTATAACAGTGTATGGATGGGGCACCTACCTGGCTGTGGCATTGTGCCCCTCCTGGCATGTCCCGGAGGTGGGCAAGCATGTTCAGGTCCCTGCACCTGAGGTCACCATACCTGTGGCAACATTGCTCTGCCATGTGCCCGATTCCCGTGGCCTCCTCCAGTGCATCAGCCACCTCCTGCCAAACTGCACTCCTGGCCCTGTCCAGGGGTGCATCACCATATAGAGCCCCAGCATGGGACTCTACAATGGGCACCAGATTTGCTAACTCTCCCTGGCTCCACATCACTGTCCTTCTCCAAGCCATCTCAGCAGAAAGTTGGAGTCAAAATGGTGCTCGGCAGCATGGTCCCACCAGTTGCAGATGCTACACGGTACAGCACTGCCATTCCCTAATGCACTGTCACCAAACAGCGTGATAGTGGTGCACCCATGCCGGATGCATGGCACCTAGGGGGCAAAGGTTGGGCACAGGGTCAAGGGTCTCTTGCACAAGGACAGCCACAGTGCGATTGGAACCCAATGCATGTAGCACAATTGAGTGCCTGTGTGCCAACTCCTGTAGCAACCTACAGCGCTGTGGCCCCAGTGTGCCTACGGCACCCCAGTGCCACAGCGCCATATATGTGAACAGCACAGTAGCACCACTGGCACAATGGTGGTCATGTCCTGCATTGCCTCTCGTGCACAGCACATCAGCAGCATGGCAGGTGCCTGTGTCATCACCCTGGGCATGCACAGTTAGGTGTGTACTGGCATGTCACAGAACTCCACCCTTGGCTGAGCACATTCAACACAATTGCACAAAGTGCAACTGTGCAATATTCAGCTGGCATATGCAAATCAGCTAATCAGCCATTCAATGGCGCAGACACTGCATTTGCATCCACTTAAAAATATGCCTTGCCTCATTTGCATGTGTTGCGCTATAAAACTGCGACATTGGGCTGCACTGGCAATAGTCGGTTACTGCAGTCTATTGTGGTGAGTTGCATGCTGTTTGGGAGTGTGGACTGTGGTGTTTGGGACATGCATGGGACTGCACAGTCACAGGTAACACCTGTCATTCTCACAGGATGAATAATGACTGATCATGAGGTGGAGGAAGAGGAACAGAGACGTGGGCAGAAGAGGAGGCCTAACTTCACCAAGGCAGAAACAGATGCCCTGTTTGAGGTCTACCTCGACTCGGAGCCGCTGCTCAGTGAATGCCAGGGAACACCACAGGCCTGTGCTGCTACATGGGAAGAGGTGGCACATGCTGTCAACCTCCATGGCAGCTACCAGCGGTCCGTGCAGGAGTGCAAAAAGAAGATGGTCACGGACAGGTGGAGGATTAAGGAGAAGGTGGTTGCCATCAGGGCAGCATGGTCTGCGACCGGTTGGGGACAGCCGGACGTGCAACACTTGACCCCACAAGAAGAGCGAGTTTCTGGCAGCATGCAGCATTGTGCTATCGACGGTGTTCTGGGTTGTGGATTCCAGATGGGTGGTAGCCCATCACTGCATAGTAGATCCTGGTCTATCAAGGGGGGTGACAGGGTAGGTCACATACGTTAATGCTACTGTTTTACCCCTTACAGCTCCTGAGCATCTACATGGGTCAGTGGTGGTGGGCTTCTCTACTGAGGGTGGTAGCATGGAGGTAGAGGAGGGTCCATCCACCTCCACAGGCATACAAGGGTCAGGGCAACAGTGGGCCTGCCTGGACATCCAAACTGATGTTGGTGGAGCAGGTGCAGAGGAGGCCCTGCCTGTGTTCCAGCGTGCCAGCGTCCATGGATGCCAGCATGCTGAGACTCGGGCTGGTGCCAGATCCATCACTGATAATGATGGAACTAACGACATGGGCAGTGATACGTGTGGGCCACAGGATGGCCACACAGCAGGTGACATCATGGGCATGGCTGTGGGTGGTGCCGCTGCGGAGGCCTGCGTGACATCACAGTCCCAGCCTGTGCCTGTCTGCACCAGCGGGGCAGCACTGGTGTGTGTCCAGGGCAGTGGGGCTGTTGCGGCCACTGTGATGGCACCGTTGAGCCCTGGAGAGCTGCAGCTGGAGGGGCAGTGTCAGCAGTCAGCCAATGGCCATGGGGGTACAGTGTCGGGGGCAGCATCAGTGCACCACCTCTGGACATGCCCGGGCCTGGCCCTGGTGTGCAGCACTCACCCTCAAGGGGTGCTGACCATCAGGGCTGTGAACACCATGAGGGACAGCATGCCGATCAGGCAGATGACCTCTTAGATGAGCACACCCGCATACTCCAAGCATCAGTCAATCAGCAGGTGCGGCTTGTGACGGTAGTGGAGGCACTCAGTGCGGCTCTGAGCCAGGCAGAGGGGTGGCGCAGCAGAGACACTGCTCTGCTCCTGGCAGGGATGGACCAGATGCAGGAGGATGTGACCGCTGCTATTGACTGGCAGACACAGGCAATCACAGCTGTCATGGCCACAATGGGCACACAGTTATTTACCGATGCATCACAGACACCGCACAGTGCAATATCCACCCCCCATTCCTGGCATCGTGCGACAGCCTCCTTGTTGACACCGGGTTCAGCTTTGGGCATCCAGAGCATGCCTGGAGTAGGCATGTTCGTGTGCTGCAGACCTCTGCACGAGCACGGTCGCGTTCACACAGTGGAACCCCTGGGGGACCATCGCGGTGCCACCCCATGAGGCCATTGGTCAGTCTGTCACTGCTGGTGGGTCTCAGAGGGACCACCTGCACATCTGTGGTGGCCTGGCACTGTGGCACATGACTGATCTGTCTCCCAGCATGGCTACTGTCTGATGCAGCCCTGTGTGCATTGTGTTGTTCAGCATGCAATGCACGGGTGGATACCCAGCCCTGCACGCACATACACATTCCATCTGCACACCCTCCCGACTGCTTTCCGCGGTGGGGTATGCATGATGATGCCTGCGTTGCACTGTCTGCCACTGTGCCATGGTGCCCAGCATCTGACACATGCACAATGACAGGCACCAGGCTTGGTGGTCTGTGGACGTGTGTGTGTGGCTAGGGGTGGCAGTCGGGGTTGGCATGCCTCCTACCCTTTGTGCATGTCTTGTGAAGTGTGTGTGTGACCGCGTGCCATGTTAGACCTTGCCCATCCCTGGCATCATGTGCGGTTCCATACTCAGCCAATTCCCTTTATGACATGCACCCCTGATGTTTCTCCATGCATGTTTGTGGGTTGTGCCTTTGCCACTGGTGGTTGCACATGGCCCCATGACTTACCTGGGTTGGCTGAAGTGCTCCCCTCTGATGGTGCCCAGGTGCAGCCGTGCCAGCTGGATCAGTCGGGGGTCCCTTCATCCAAGGGGGGGCTGCCCATCACCATCTTCACCAGCATCCTCATCGTCCCCATCGCTGTCCCCCTCTTTGATCTGTACAGCTATCCCACAGTCGTTAGCCATGTTGTGCAGGATGCAACAGGCCAGAAATAGCCCACAAGGCCTTTGAGGGTCTGTGCTGTAGGGCACCACCAGACGTGTCCAGGCAATGGAAACGTGCCTTCAGCATCCCAAGCACCCGCTCGATGACATTGCATGTGGTGGCATGTGCCTCATTGTAGTGTTGCTGCAATGGGTCGCGGGCCACCGGTATGGTGTGAGAAGCCAGGGACGGAATAGGTATCCACTGTTACCTGTGTGTAGAGGGTGGAAGTTAGTTTGGTGATCAGCATCACCCTGCCTTGGGCCATCTAGGCCAATACCCATGTCACCTCTGACTATGCCCCTCCCAAGCTCCATGTCTTTCTGCATGGTTTGCATACTCACCCACTAAGTGGCTAGTGGGGATGTCCCCACTCTCGAATCTGTGGCACAGTGCTGACTGGTGCCAGATGAAGGCATCATGTGCTCCCACAAGGTGCATGGCACAGACATTGATTATGTGCCCCCTGGCATCGCACACCACCTGGCAGTTGATGCTTGCATACCCTTCCAATTCATGTATGCGGCCCCTTCGGGGCCAGGTGGTGTGCGGATGGCCACATGGGTGCAGTCTACTGCCCCTAGCATGCCAGGCATATGTGCTACCCTGTGGAACTCCTGTATGTTTGCTGTGCACTCCGCCGGTGTGCTGGGGAAATATATGTACTCCGAAGCATGTGGCAGCAGTGCACTGAGGAAATGGATGAGGTGGCGCGACGCGGCTGACTGGGTTATGCCTGTCATGTCCCCTGTTGGTCTCTGGAAGGTACCCATGGTGAGCAGGCACATGCAAGCTGTCACTTTTGTCCCCACTGACAGAGCATGTCGTGTGGGTGCCTGCATCACATCACTGCACAGCTCACAGAGCCTCCTCAGAATTGTCCGGTTCAGGTGGTACCAGCCCAAAATCCGGTATCGGTGTACAGCATGAAGCTGGTGCGGGCTGTTGGGGCATACTGCCGATGGGCCCTTCCATGGCTGCTCCCCATGCTGCCTGCCTTCTTACCCCCATAACTGCCTCCATCTGGATGGTGGCAGTGGCCGTGTCCCTGGCTTGTGTCCCCCCGGCAGCTGTTTCTTGTGTTCTCCGCTGTCCTTGCTGCTACTTCCCCTGCACCGGGAACACCTTCCTGTGGTGGCCTCAGTACTATGTGGCACTTCCCCCTCTTGCACTGCACTGTGGCTCTGGCTCCCCACACCTTCCCTGTTCCTGAGGGTTCCAGGTGCTCTGTCTCTGTCCTGCCCTGTGTGTGTGTGTGTGTGTGTGTGTGTGTGTTTCTGTGTGGCTGGCTATGGTTCAGCAACATGTGCCTTCCTGAAGCGTTCTTGTGCCTCTCTCTTGTTCCTTTTATTTTGGCTCATTTCCACTATCGCCAACTTCTGCCTGCTCCCCTATTGCACATGGCGATGTTGTTGAATATTGCACTGCGTCATTTATGTATGGTTCCTCCCTTCAGTTGTGCATGCATTCATTATCATTGCGCCTTGCGCAGTATGATTTGGGGTGCATCTGCCTCCCACTGAATATCTCAGAATGACGCATTTTCGGACTTGCACTGGCGCATCTCTATTGCGCATGGTGCAAACCCTTTGAATATCTGGTCCATTAAGTGAAGAATCCTAGCACAAAACTACAAGACCCCCAGTGCATCACAGAGCCACTCTGTGACACTCTCACATGGCATTCATGCCCACACTGTTTGTTTACATGAAGCGTGAGACATTGCTGAGCGTTGCTTTTAATGTTTTCAGTAAACGATAGCTGAAGACACTAATTAGCCACACAAATCAGCAAAGACATCTGAGATCATATCACAAGCATCCTGTGAATCCTGTAAAATTGTCGTGTCGACCCAGCTGAAAAATAAAAAAAAATGGACTTGCAAACCAAGTTTATCATTTGTAAATAAGTTTGTTAAGCTTGTTTACCAAATGGCTTATGTATTTATTTAGTTGGAATATTCGGAGTAACACCTTTGAGCAGGGCTCGTTTACAAAGGTTCCACATCAACAGATACTGAAGTAAATATAATTTAAGCAATAAGGCATGACCATGGTTAGATTAACAGTCTGTTATTCACCTCCTAGGTGTAATGTGGCATGAGGCGCAGCCAAGTGCCATATTGCCCCAGGGGTGATTGACTGTTACTATAACTCCTAGGAGTGCCTTATTGCTATTATAAAAAAATATTCCAAAAGAAAAGTGCTAAAAGTATACGTTTTGAATGTTTCCCTCATTTACAGGGAGATTTTTTTAATAAAATGGTTCTTCCACCAACAGTTTAAGAATGCTGGTTCAAAATCAGAATGCATCATTCCAGTCATTCATCAGTGCTAGAGAATGGAATGCTGACAGGAAGAATCCATTTGCCAAGGTGATCAGGCTGCACATGACAGTGTAACAGGGATTAATGTAAGGCTGTTGGAATCCTAACAGCCAATCAGATTGCAGCATTTCTGAGAACCTTTTTATAATACAGAAAAGAAAACATAATAATGGATCATGCGAAGATCTGAGAGTAATTTCCAGCAAAGTACAACAAACAGAAGATAGAAAAAAAAGCAGGTTCCTATGGTCCCAGATAATACTATTCAGCAAAGTACAACAGGCTGACGAGAGAGGATGAGCCGGGTCCTATGCACACCCACAAGTGCAGCAGCTGTATTTGCCTTGTTGGAGGTGGTGCAGTTGCAAGGGGGCAACTTTGTCAGCAAGCAATCCTGGTTATGACAGGTGGGACTACCGGGGCATTATTAGTGGAATAGCCACTAGTAAGTTTTAAGAACTGACAGTTTTTAAATCACATTGATTCAAACATGGTTCACGTAATGACAAATCCTACAAAGGGAGAGGAAAAAAAAAACTGATGCCCAGAAATTATATTAAATAAGGCATGGGGTGGTGTGGTTACTCAAATGTAATACATACCCTCAGTGTCTGATGCTTCAATAAACCCTTCTAGTTTTGCTCTTGCGGTTTACGTAGCATCACACCCCTCAGGTGGGTATTAAATTCTCAAGAAGCACATCACTCTGTGTATTATTCCACATTCATTCTGCATTCTTTTGCAGCATTTAGCCTTCTTAATGGTGCCTTAATACCAGCACACAGCCATGCCACAGTTGCTTGTTCCCATGGCTTTTTCCCTCTGATGGGGCATTTTGAGATAGACCCATATTCCCTCCGGAGACCAGATCTGACACCTGGTCCAGGTTGCAACCTGGGGCCCAAGATTACCCTGGCTTTCACCTTGCCATGCTGATGTATGTTTCTTTGCCCCACCCTAGCAGGATGCTTTTTTTAATTTCCTTTATTAAGCAACTCTACAAGCTTAACCATTTCTTCCCTAGAGCTATCATTATAGAAAGGCAGAAATACATATCTTTATCATGGTTATTAATCTCAGACAAGAATGACATACAATCCCATTTCTCATGGTTCACAGCCCTCTATATGGGCCTAGCCCCTCTAGCAGAGTGTCTCAATTCCACTCCCCCAATACATTCTCTCCTACGACTCTGCAAACTCCTCCTCTGCACCCAGCAGTAAGGGCTCCACTGTGCATGTACACAGATGCGTGTTATCCAGTGTCATCCCTATTCAGATGCTGCCCTATTTGCAGACAACTATCTGCCCTGAGGGAGGAAGTTGCCTGTCTTCAGGCCACACTGGACAGTAGTAAGGAAACCTTTCCCCAGGCCACACTGGACAGTAGGAAGGGAACCTCCCCCATCCAGGGAGCACTAGCGCCACCACCACTACCTCAGAGGTTGCGAAGAAAGCACAGCAGTTGGACCACAGTGGGCTCAGGGAGGGTGAGGAGGGTGGAACAGAGGCACACCCAGTCAATTGTTCCAGTCCACAATCCATACACCATTCTGGGGGAGCATAGCTCCCCTATGGATGCAACCACAGAGAAGACTGATGATAACTGTCACAAGGGAGGCCCACAGGAAGGAGGCAGAGGACACCACAGGGAAAGGAAGCAGCTCCTGGTGGGGGACTCAATTATTAGGGGTATAGAACTGGGGGGAGCTGGGAAAAATGAAGTAAGGTGCCTGCCTGGTGCCATGGCTTGAGGGACAGGAAGCACATCCTCAGGATCACGAGAACAGCTGCAAGGGATTCTGAGCTGGAGCAATTGTCCACCTAGGGACAAATGACATGGCTCATCATGAGATTAGAGCAGTGCAGGAGGACATTGTAGAGTTGGGGAGGACCTAAGACAAGTAGCACACAGTATCCTTCTCAGAGGTGCTGCCTGTCAAAAGCATGGGGAGGCGAGGTAATTGTCACCATGCAGTTTAATGAATGGTTGAATGGTGTGGAGCACAGGGGTTTGGCTTCATTGGGGACTGGGGTTCCACCTGAGGGACACCAGCCTATACTGGCAGGATGGTCTGCATCTGTCCAGGAAGGGACAAGTCTTTTGAGCAATCAGTTTAAATGCTTCATTGGCAAGCTTTTAAACTAGTCAATGGGGAGGCACTGACAAGCAGCAGGAAAATCCCAGCCTCTCCTTCAAAACAGGGTACTAAATGAGAAAAGACCTGAGATGATAATGTGCAGTCACAGAAACATGGTACACACAAAAACCAGATTGGGACATAAACATACTAGGATACACTGTCTACAGGAGGGACAGGGAGGGTAAAGAGGAGGAGGAGTAGTCTTTACATAAGGGAAGGAATAAAAGCAACAGAACAAAAGGGTAAACAGGAGGAGAAGAAGCACTGTGGGTAAATTTGGAGACAGGCAATGGCACCACAATACGCACAGGGTTAGATCACAGACCCCTTCTCAGGGGGAGGAAATGGACAGGAAATGATAGAAAGTATACTTAGAATGGCAGAAAAGGGAGATATTGCTGATGGGTGATCTGAATATGCCAGATGTTAACTGGAGTGCAGTTGCAGCAGCCACTTCGAAGAGTGCAGTTATTCTAGATGCCCTACAGGGGGCATGCCTTAGACAACTAGTACTGGAGCCCACTCGAGAGGGAGCAATATTAGACTTGATTCTCTCAAATGGAGATGGAGAGAGGATCACAGATGTAGAAGTGGGTAGCCATCTGGGAACTAGCGACCATCGAACAGTATGGTTCACAATAAACACAGCAATAGAGTCAAGCTTCTACAAAGACAAAAGTACTGGACTTTAGGAGGGCTGACTTTGCAAAATGGGTGAGTGCCTAAGGAATGCACTAGCAAATGGGCAGGAAGGAGGGTGGAAGAACAATGGGGAATAATAAAACTGCCATCACAGAGGTAACTAGCCTTTGTGTGAAGCAAATAAACAAAACAAGACGATGTAAGAAACCACTATGGTTCTCAAAGGAAGTGGCAGTGAAGGTTCAAGAGAAAAGAAAGCATCTAGGAAGTACAAGGAATCGCAGAAGGAGCAGGACAGAGAACTGTATCAGTTAAAGCAAAAGGAGGCTGGGAAGGCAGTCAGAACAGCAAAGGCCCAAACTGAGGAAAAGATAGCCAACTCAGTTAAGAAGGGGATAAAACCTTTTATAGGTACATCAGGAGCAGAGGAAGACCAAGGGAGGGATAGTGAGGCTTAATAAAGGGAGGGAGGGGAGCAGAGGGAGACTGTGAAAGGCAGAGATACTAAACAAATATTTTGCTCAGTATTTACAAATGAAGAGGGGAGTACATAAAACAAACAGTAGTAACACTCTGGATACAGAAGTTGATACCAGCCCATTTACAGAAGAAAGGGTTCTGAAAGAACTCTTAAAACTGAAGGTGGACAAAGCAATGGGGCCTGATGGGATTCATCCCAGAATTCTAAAAGAGCTAAGGGTAGAACTAGTGACACCACTGACTACCCTTTTAACAAATCATGGGAGGATGGGGTGGTACCCGAGACTGGAGGAGGGCAGATGTGATTCCCCTTCACAAAAGTGGGAGCAAGGCAGAAGCAGGAAACTACAGACCTGTTAGTTTAACCTCAGTGATAGGGAAAATGATGGAATCACTTCTGAAGGAAAGAAATGTCGAGTATCTAGAGGCCAGAGGGGCACAGGACCCAAGGCAGCATGGATTCACAGCGGGAAGGTCATGCCAGACAAATCTGATAGATTTCTTTGACTGGGTGACCAAAGTAGTAGATCAGGGAGGAGCTGTGGACATGGCCTACCCAGACTTTAGCAAGGCATTTGACACAGTCCCACACAAAAGATTAATATACAAGTTAGCCAGCCTGGGAGTGGGTCCCAAGATGACAGCCTGGGTAAAGAATTGGCTGGAGAATAGGACACAGAGTAATAGTAAATGGAGTCCACTCAGAAGAAAGGAGGGTTACTAGTGGGTACCGCAGGGTTCAGATAGGACCGGTCCTCTTCAATGTCTTTATGTTTACATTGTGGAAGGACTGGAAGTAAAGTATAGCTCTTGCAGATGACACTAAGATCTGCAACAGAGTTGATGCACAGGGTGGTGTGGAAAGGATGAGAAGGGACTTGGCAAGGTTAGAGGAATGGTCAAATGTATGGCAGCTTAGATTCAATGCTAAGAAGTGCAAGGTAATGCACCTGGGAAACAAAACCCAGGGAAGAGTACACAATGGGGGTGAGATACTAACAACAACAAAATGGAAAGGGACCTGGGGTAGTCATATCAGATGACCTAAAGGTGGGCAAGCAATGTGAGAGGCAGCAAGGAGGGCTGGGGGTTACTGGGATGCATAGGGAGAGGCATCACCAGTAGAAAACAGGAAGTTATTATCCCTCTGTACAGACAGCTGGTGAGACCCCATCTGGAGTACTGTGTGCAGTTCTGGAGACCCAATCTCCGCAAAGACATAGACAGGATGGAAGCTGTCCAGAGGAGGGCAACTAAAATGGTGCAGGGTCTGCACCAGAAGACATATGAAGAGAGACTTAAGGAGCTTAATATGTATAGCCTCGAGGATAGGAGGGAGAGGGGGGACATGATAGAAACTTTCAAGTACCTCAAGGGAATCAACAAAGTCCAAGAGGGTAGCATCTTTCAAAAAAAGAGGTGTGCAAGAACAAGAGGGCACAATTTGAAGATAGAGGGGGGCGGCTCAGAGGTAATTTAAGGAAGTATTTTTTCACAGAGAGGGTTGTGGATGCATGGAACGGCCTTCCGGAGGAGGTTGTGGAGTCAAAATCAGTGGTGGAATTCAAGCATGCATGGGACAGTCATAAGGCAATTCTGGGGGGTGGGGGTAAGAAGAAGTAGGCTGCTGGTTAACTAGGATCTGCAGCTTATCCAGTAGGTAAGTGAAATGGCAGACTGGGTGGGCTAGGCATCCTTATTCGTCAAATTCTATGTTTCTATGTTTCTATCCCAACCACTTGCTGCTCCACATCCTGTTGCCATTCAGCTGGTGATAACATAGCAGAGTCATTCTCCTCCCTTTACTACATGAACTGGAAGAGCACCGAGTGCATGGTACTGCAAAGAAGGAGATGACCTGCCTCAACAGTACTTACAGACAACAAGGAGAAAAAGAAATTGTGCTTAATACAGACAGTGCCTCGCAGGTGTACTTGTCAAATGCACACATAGAACCATGTGCTCAGGAATTAGGCTGGTGCAGGGCAAACGTAACAAACATGAAACAGGCACCTGGCAGCTGCACAGCCTACACTCTGGGAGTCCTCAGTGGATCTGGAGTTTTTATAAAGTTCGGAGTGCCAGGAAGTATTGCAAAAGGAAAGATTTCTTGGAGCCACAGTGAGCAGTTGCATTAGCCCTGGCAATGCGACTCTAAAATTAGTCTTTGTCAGAGTTGACAAAGACACATTTAGAGTCTAAGTGCCGGGGTTAATGCAGCTGCTCTCTGAGGTTATAATAAACCCTTCCTTTTGCAATATTTCTTGGCACTCTGAACTTTATATAAAAATTCCAGATCCATTGAGGTCCCCTGGAGTGCAGCTACCAGGTGCCCGTGTTGTAGCTGTCAAACACAGTGGCTACCTGTCCCAGTGTGTTGCTCCACTTCATGTGCAGACGCCCCCTGACAAAGCTCCTATTTTTATCACTTTTTCTTTTGCATGATTGTATTGATTAATTGAGAGCTGTGGTTTATGGTAACTGTGCTCTGGATTAACAGTTTGAGCACTGAACCACAGATGTTATTCTTACTGCCTCCGTGACTTCCCTGAGTGCGAGCAAGCCTTGCTGTCAGTCTTCCTCCCTTCCTGAAGGAGGAGAGTGTTCTTCAGGAATTCTCACACTTCCTATAGCAGGGGCTTTGCTGCTCCAGGTTCAGGTCATGAACCCAGGTCACCAGTATCATCCCGTGTGGCAACGCTGGTTCTGACTTGGTAAAGTAAATTACCATATTAGAAATTCCAGAAACCTGGCTGGCTGAGCAGTGCAGAACCCAGTGCTGATATCCCTGCACAACAGCACTGTAAAAAAGATTTATGACCCCACTGACATGTTTATTTTTATTTATTTATGTATTTATTTGAATTTTGGTAACCGGGTAAGCCCACTGAGACCATGCAGCCCCTTTTTCAGGGGCAACCCAGGGGAGGGTACAGAGTATAAGGAATACAAAATATAAACACAGCCATGAACATGCAATAGATAAGCACTGATATAAAAGGAATACAGAATAAAGAGGAATACTAGAATATAAACAAAGCCATATACATACAATAAAAGCACTGATATAAATAGGAATACAGAGATTAAGATACCAAAGCCTAATTCAATGTGAAACAATGCTACACAATATACACAAAATAAACATTGATTTCAGGGGAAAGAGGAGTGGATGGAGGAAAACAATGCATATTCCGACAGTTAGGACCACATTATGTACAGTAGTTATGCAAATTAGTGCAGGAACATATGTACAGCAGTTACACAAATTAGTGCAGGAACATATGTACGGCAGTTACACAAATTAGTGCAGGAACATATGTACAGCAGTTACACAAATTAGTGCAGGAACATATGTACGGCAGTTACACAAATTAGTGTAGGAACATATGTACAGCAGTTACACAAATTAGTGCAGGAACATATGTACAGCAGTTACACAAATTAGTGCAGGAACATATGTACAGCAGTTATGCGAAATAATGCAGGAACATATGTACAGCAGTTATGCGAAATAGTGCAGGAACATATGTACGGCAGTTACACAATTAGTGCAGGAACATATGTACAGCAGTTATACAAATTAGTGCAGGAACATATGTACAGCACTTATGCGAAATAGTGCAGGAACATATGTACAGCATTTATGCGAAATAGTGCAGGAACATATGTACGGCAGTTATGCGAAATAGTGCAGGCAATAGTATAATTCAGCTCTAAAAAGACAGGCTGTACCATGAATAGTAGGGATAGGCTCGGCAAGATGAACAGACATGAGTATAGAAAAATATGGGGTTATTTAGACATAGCAGGAACAAATTCTTAAGCCATATGTTTTTCACTGTTTTAAAAGGATTTCTTTGCTGCAGAATATACTGCACACTTTTGGGGGCTTCAACATTCAAACCCTCATTATTTTAATGCTGTTTTAATTTAATTTAAGCACTTTATTTCTCCAGGGTGCTGTGACCCTGGTAACACTTCTGGGTCACGCTACCTTTAAAAGCTGTACCTACTGCGAGCAAAGTACATTAGCAGCACACGGAGACGCATGCAGAACACGCGCATCAGTGTGTGTCGGCTGTGTCAGCTGGGTCACTGGGTGCTGGGCCAAAAAACTAAATCCCTTATACAAAAAAATGGACATATGTACCGGACTAGATTTCATATGCTGCAACAGTTGTGGTATGTATGCATACAGAGAATATAGTCAGGAATTTAAGTGCGATAACTGTATACAAATAACCAGTTTAAAAAATGAGATTTTAGAATTAAAACAAAGAGTACAGACTCAGGCTGATATAAGCTGCTTGGAGCAATATATTGACGCAGTGGTAGACATCCTGCATTCCGCACAAGATATACACTTAATTACTCTGGAGGACCAATTTACAGGGGGAAATCCCGATGAAGGAGATTGTTTTTTGGTCCAAAAAAAGACTGGAAAGAAGTGGGGAAGAAATATAGGGGGTAGCTCCAACTTCAAACTTCAAATCGATTTAGTCTACTCCAAAATGACCCAAGTATTGAACCAATGCATGAGAATGATAGTACAATAAAGGAAGGGTCCTTCATCCCCCCACCAAAAAAAATTTGGACACACCACCGACAAGCAATATGAAGTGTACTGATCCTACCAGTCAAAAACAATGAAAATTCCAAGGGATATATTGGTAATAGGTGATTCAATGTTATGTACACAGATCACATAATATGTAAAACAGGAATCCCTTTACTACAGTTAGTGTCTTACCAGGTGGTGTATTAATAATGTTAAGCAACTCCTTCCAGGCCTTCAGGAGCACACACTGACCCCAATCACCTTAATTCATGCTGGAATAAACGATCTAGGAAAAGATCTTTACTAGAAATCCAGAGAGATTTTGAAACTATAGGGGACACAATTAAAAATCAAGGTGGTGACTTGATCATTTCTGGATTATTACCAATTCCCAGAGCAAATCATCAAAAAGGCAAGACACAATAACATTAAATGGTTGGTTAAGCGATGGTGCCTTAGAAAATTTTGTTTTCATGAGTAATTGGAAGGTTTTATAAACCAGGCATTGTATGCCAGAGATGGAATACATTTAAATAGACAGGAAAGCGCATTTTGGGAATAGACTTAGGCAGCAAATCGAAAATATTTTAAACTAAATTTAGGGGGATGTTGCCACTTCACCTTTGGTTAAACATAATACAAATAGCCCACATAAACATATACACTGGAACATCCTTCTTATAAATGCTAGGAGCTTAAACAATAAATACGACGAGTTATTATATACTCTAAAACAGCAGGATGTCCATATCTGTGCAGTTACAGAGACCTGGTGGAAGGAGGATGATCCTCGGACAAAAATATCCCTGGTATACTTTATTTCATAAGGATAGAACCATTAGTAGGGTGGAGGAGTTGCACTATTCATCTTAAACAGCATAAAAGTTGAAAATGTTGAGTTATTAAAATGGCCTAAAATAGAAGCCTTATGAGTTAAAATATACTTAAAAACATCAAATTGTATAAATCTAGGAGTAATTTACAGGCCATATCTTCAGTTACTGTAGAAGAAGACTCCTTGCTATTGGATTATATAAATAGCATTTCTCCTAAAAATGCTTTACTCATGGGTGACTTTAACCTCCCAGGGATAAACTGGAACACTCTTAGCACTATTACCCAAATTGAAAATACTTACCTTGAATCCTTTTGCTAAATAATATGGAGCAAATAGTGAAACAGAATACTAGGGGAATAATATACTTGACCTAGTTTTGCATAATCAGGGTGACAGTATAACTAACTGTAATGTTTCCCACCCTTGGAACTAGTGACCATTCTATGGTTAACTTTACATATAAGGGTATCTATGGTCCTGACACAGGATGTGCAGTTATCTATAATTTCAAAAAAGCTGATTTCCAGGAATTTAATAAAGAGTTGACATTGTGGGACTGGGAAGAGGAATTTACGAACAAGTCACTGAATGAAATATGGTCTATATTCAATACTAAATTATCTACAGAAATATTAAAGTATATCCCTCAAATAAAAAAAGGAGATCAAGTTAAATGTAAAACTCCCTGGATAAACGCCAAAGTTAAAAAACTGATAAGACAGAAAAATAAGGCATTCAAAATCGCAAAACTTAGTGGTACACTTCAAATTGGGAATATTATAAAATTTACTGAAAAAACAAAAAGTTGTGTTAAAAAAGCCAAAAGGGATTATGAGGTAAACTTGGCAACAAGGGTTAAGGATAACTATAAGTCCTTTTACAAATTTGCAAATAATAAAAGGGGTGCCACTCCTACCCTAGGCCCATTAAAGGATTCAACTGGTAAAATGATTTTAGAGAATTCCGATATGGCAATACTATGTAATCAATACTTTACCTCTGTTTTAATAAAAGTCCCTGCCTAAAAAAAATCATAACCCACATAAAACACCTGGGTCGCACCTTATTACAGCATTAGACATTCAAAAGCGTCTATTAGGGTTGGACTCTATTAAATCATCAGGCCCGGATGGTCTTCACCCTCACATTCTCAAAGAACTGGCCATTACCTTATCTGGTCCAATTACAGCATTATTTATTAGATCTATCGATGAAGGACAAGTAATTGATGTATGGAGGCAATCTAATGTTGTGCCTATTTATAAAAAGGGTTCAAAACATGAAGTATCTAACTACCAGCCTATTAGCTTAACGTCTATTTTGAGCAAAATCCTAGAGGAATCATCAAGGAATATCTAGGGGAAATAGTTAATATCGATTATTCCCAACATGGTTTTGTTAAGGCAGATCATGCCAGACAAATTTGCTGGAATTTACGGCAATGTTAGTATGGCTCTAGACAGAAATGAGGCAGTCGATGTCATTTTGCTGGACTTCTCAAAAGCTTTTGATCAGGTCCCTCATGGCGAATTGTTAGACACTTTGATTGAAATGGGTTTAAATGGTAATATTACCAAATGGGTGGAATCATGGTTGACCAATAGAACACAAAAAGTCTGTATAAAAGGTTCTTATTCAGGTAAGGAACAAGTGACCAGTGGTGTTCCACAAGGCTCTGTGCTCGCCCATGTCTCTTTAATATATATATTGCTTCATTAAGCACGTCAGTCGGTGTATTAACCAAATTTGTTGGATGACACCGGTAGATAGGCCATACTTGTAAATAGCGCTGAAGATGCAAAATACTCTACAGCATGCACTTGGTGAACTTGAAAATTGGGCAGACAAAAACATGTTACATTTTAATATAGATCGTGTACTGTTATGCACTTTGGGAAAAATAACCTATTAGCCAAATATAAGTTGGGAGGCAAATTATTAAATGTGGTGGAAGATGAAAGGACTTGGGTATAAGGGTACAAAATAATTTGAGTCCTAAACTACATTGTCAACAAGTCATTAAAAAGCTGGAGGAATACTTCACTGTATAAACAAGCACATTCAAAGTAACAGTAGTGGAGTGTTACTCCTTATATACTTCTTTAGTGAGGCCTCACTTGAGTATTGTGCTCAGTTTTGTCACCACAAGACCAGGGCTCAAAACGTGCTCTGGAAAAATTCAGAGAAAAGCAACAAAGAAAATGAAGTTAAAGATCTAAATTATGATGATCGTTTAAACAAGTTACTACTTTATTCCTTAGAATATCAAGAATGAGAGGGGACCTCTGTATGGTTTTAAAGCTCTTCATGATGACAGTTTATGGGCTAAATTGGGACTAACTATAAGAAATAATCCATATGAAACTCAGTCTCACCCCTTCCAACTTATGGGAGAATGTTGTAAAACAAAGAAAAGGAGCTCCTGGTTTATGATAAGAGTCACTAGTGTCTGGAAATACCCATAAATGTGGTAACTAGTGATAAAATGGACATTTTCAAGTCAAGATTAGATATTTATCTATGTAAAAACTCAATATATGGTTATACTTAAATTTTCCTAGCAAGCTATATGGATCTCTGTCTTTTTTTGCTCTGATAAAGTGCCCCATGGGGAGCTTGTTAAAGCACTTTATGAGCTGGAGATACCAATATGGATACAAACGTGGGTGAAGGCTTGTCTTACGGACAGAGTCCAGAAAGTCTGCGTAAAAGGTGAATACTCTGATTATGTCAGAGTGACTAGTGGTGTCCCCCAGGGCTCGGTCTTGGGACCATGTTTGTTTAATACGTATATTTCATCCATGCAGGTGCATACAGATGTGTGGCTATCTAAATTTGCAGACGACACTTAGGGTTGGGAGTCCAGTAAAAACTGGGAAGAACATCTAGTCCTACAAACAGCTCTGGATAGGCTAGACACATGGGCCTCCCAGAAACAATCTATTTTCAACATCGGAAAGTGTAATGTTATGCACTTTGGAAAGAAAATAACAAATTCCAGTATAATTTAGAGGATCTGTACTACAAGTAGTGGATGAAGAGAAAGACTTGGGGTTATGGTTAATAAAGATGTTGGCTTCAACTTACACTGTAATACAGCTATTAAAAAGGCGGGTAGTATAACACACTGTATATTGAGACACATAAAAAGTAGAGATAGGCAGGTTGTGATGCCTCTGTATAATGCACTGGTACGTCCCCACGTAGAGTACTGTGTCCAGTTTTGGGCCCCGTATAAGAGGAGGGATGTTGCATGGATGGAGGGGGTACAGAGAAGACTTACAAAGAGAATCAAGGGATTGGATGGATTGAGTTATGAGCAGAGACTGCAGGATTTGGAGCTGTATTCCCTGGAATATCATAGAATGAGAGGCGATATGTGTTTGATATATAGGGCATGGACTGATACTAACTTATGGACTTACTGGGCTTGGTTAAAAGGGCTCAAATATATGACACTAGAGCACATTGTTACCAACTGGTTAAGGATAGATATAAAACAAATAGAAGGAAATACTGGTTAAGTAATAGGGTAACAGAAATTTGGAATATGCTACCAGGAGAGGTTGTGGAAAGCAGTACAATGCAGGAATTTAAAACACAGCTAGATAAATTCTTGGAAAGAAAGAATATAAAAGGATATAACTAGGTGTTTCTTGCGAGCTCACGGACGAATGTCTTTATGCTCAGTATTTTCTATGTAATCTATGTAATAACCTATGAAACCATATAGGTGGTTGTGTAGAACACGTTTGAAGCTGGGGAAGGAAGTGCAAGACAGGATAGATGGAGGGAAGGAGGGAGTTCCAAGCCCAGGGTGCAGCATAAGGCAAAGGATCTCCAACTTGCAGCTAGATGTGTCCATGGCAATGTTAACCCTTAGACTGCCGACAGAATTAGAACGTATAGGGATTCTGGACTGATATATCAGTCCACAGCACAGCAAGGGTTAATAGTGGGAGAGAAGAGGAGCGTAAGATCCGGCAAGCTGATTTTCTTACAACAATATTAGATAGACTCTGAGGAGTGTATAGGTGAGTGAGCTTATAGGTAAGGCAGAAGGAAGTATACTGGAATTTATGTTCTAGTTGTAGCCACCCAGAGATGCTAGTACAATGCAATGATGCTGCAGTATTCTGGAGAAAAAGCATCCTATTCTATGATATAATTCCTTTACTTGATTCATAAGGAGGGACTTAAGTGATAGGAAAGGGGAGCCATAGAAAAGTAGAGGAAAGAGGGAGGCTGAGGCAATTTTTAGGCAAGATGCCTCAGATAGTGTGGGGGGTGGAGCCGGTAGAGCAGGCCCAGCTTTTGGTGAAGGGTTGCGATGGTTTTGTTGACATGTGCCTCAAAGGAGAGGCTTGGGTCAAGCAGGATGCCGAGATATTTAAAAGAATATACTGGTTCTGAGGGTTCTCCGTTGCGAGTGGTGATGGAGAATTGGGGTGAGCAATCAGTTCTGTGGCTATGCAGGAGGAAAAGCATAGATTTGTTTTTTTTAGTGTTCAGAAACAATTTATTTGCCAGGAACCATGCCTCCAGTTGATGGAAGTCGGAGTTCAAGTATTGACTGAACCATGAGAAGCCAGCAGAGGACTGATATATGATGGCATCGTCCACATAAAGCTGAACAGATGCTCCACCACAGGAATGAGGCAGCTCATTGATGAATAGTGAGAAGTAGGGTTTGCATTAAGCACTTTGTAAAATCTCATTATCGAACCCTGGGCATTTTATCTATACACAGTCCCTTGGTGAAATGCTTTGATCTAAGTAATATTCCAATGTCACTTACATACATACATATGAACAGATGAAGAAGCCAGCAAAAGAAGGCTATTTTCTCTATCTAGTCTCCTCATATTGCAGCTTGAGCTACTGTCCCTGCCCTCTATGCTCCTCACATCTCCATACCCATGATCCTTACCTTCCCTCTATGCCTATCCCAGCATCTCTTGAAGCTGCCCACTGTCTTCAGCAAGACCATCTCTTCCAGCAGTGCATTCCAAGTATCTGTCCACTCTTCCACAGAGCTTGGTGTCATCCATGAATAGGCACCTTTTGCCCTTAATGCCATCCCCAATGTCACTGATGAAAACAATAAACAACACCAGCCCTAGCACTGCTTCCTGTGGGACCCCACTGGTGACCACTCTAGTGCCAGATAATTCCCCCCCCCAATCACCCTCTGGGTTCTGTTCCTCAGCCAGTTTTCCACCCATCTGGCCATCTTATCCCCAACCCCAAGATCCACCAACTTCCTGATTCAACCTTTTGTGGGCACAGAGTCAAAGACCTTGCTGAAATCCAGATAGAGGATTGTCTACCGCTTGGTCCCCGTCTACTGTCTTAGACACCTAGTCAAAGAAGTCAGTCAGATTCATTTGACATGATCTCCCCTCCCCATGAACCCATGCTTCCTTGAATCCTGGAGACCATGCTCCTCTAGATATTCTACCAACTTTCCTTAAGTATGGTCTCCATGAGCTTGCACACAATTGAGGTCAGATTGACTGGTCTGTAATTCCCTGGGTCATCCTTGGAACTACTTTTGTGGAGGGGCACCACATGTGCTGTTCTCCAGTAGAGATATGCAGAATTGTAGAATTTCATTACATTAAATATTTAGTGAAATTTGCGCATTTCGCAAAATATTTTGCTAGTGCAAAATGTGAAATTTCGTCCATGCAGTGTGAAATTTCACCTGCAGAATGAGAAATTTCACCCATGAAATGGCAAAATTTGCCAGTTGCAGGTGAAATTTTGCCATTTTTGGGTGAAATTTCACATTTCGAGGGTGACATTTTGCAACTTTGCATCTGCTAAAAAATTTGCGGAACTGCAGAATTTAGTGAACTATTTCGCAAGGTGTAATTGCCGATTTTGCAGGAATTTCTCCCACAAAATTTAATTTCGCAACATCTCTATTCTCTAGTACTGTGATACCATGCCTAACTCCAGTAAACTATTAAATAGGCCTGCCAGTGGCCCTGCCAGCTCCTCAGCCAGTTCCCTTAGTACCACTGGATGTACTCTGTCCAGGCCTGGTGATTTGTCCACCATCAATGCCAGCAGACCCTCCTTCACTCTATCCTCCTCTGCCACTACATATGTGTTCCCCTCCCCCATGCTTCTCTTCAGCCTCCTGAAGGCACTGGTCCTTCTTTCTCCCTGGTGAAGATGGAATAGAAGTATTCATTTAGCGTCTCTGCTTTCCCCCCCGTTATCCTCCTCCACCCTCCTCCCTTTCATAAACCTAATAGTCCCATCATTCTTGTCCCTTTCTTACTTATATAGCTAAAGAAGGCCTTCTCCCCCTTCTTAATTCCTTCAGCTGTCTACAGCTCCTTCTGTTCTTAGCTTGCCAGATTTCTCATACTTGCCTCTCTAGCCAGCCTTAGGTAATTTTCTGTGTCCACCTCTCTTGGTCTTCCTGAATTTTCTATAGGCTAGCCTCTTTTCCTTACTGCCTGGAGTGACCCCAGAACTGAACCATCTGGGTGTTTTGGCCCTTGTGTTTTCCCCCCTGAGCCTAATACACTCCTCTGTGGCAACCAGTATTCCTTCCTTAATGACGAACCACCTGTGGTCAACACCCATATCTGTTCTTATGCTTGCCAGGTGGCTCCTTAACCCTTTGCCCATCTTCCTGAAGTCTGCCCTCCTAAAATCCAAGATTTTGGTCTTAGTTGGGATGCTTTTCCTGCCCATATCCAACTGGAACCACACTGTGCAATGGTCACTCCCACCCAGGGGCTCCCTGACCATTATTTCCTGTACATGCTCCCCATTTGTGAGCACCTGATCAAGAATTGCCTCAAATCTTGTTGGTTCAGTGATGCCCTGAGTCAGGAACCCACTCTGCAGTTCTTCCAGGATCACTTGACCCCTAGTACATGTTGTGAATGGTACACTCCAGTCCACTTTGGGCAAGTTGAAGTCCCCACAATTGCCACCTCTTCTTTCCCACAGCTTCCAATATTTCATTACAATAGTGATTTAGTTCTTTCATATGTATTTTTCAAGATTTTGAAACAATGTTTTTAACTCATCATCTGAGGAATCTGTCAAATCATCCCCAAACAGTTGATTCCTTTTGGATGCCCGACATATCCATAAATTGACTCAGTGTCCTCAAAACAATCTGTGTCAACCTTTCCTTCAGATTCACTTGTTACTTCCAAATTCGGTGTAACACTTAAATCGGTCATATTCAAAGGCTATGCAGAACAAGAAGGTTAATAAAGTCTTTACCACACTTCCCTGTTTGAGAATGTTTCAAAGTCAAGGGTTCTCCCTTTAATCACCTGCTGGTGCTCTGGCTGTGTACTTGAAGCAAGTAATCCAGAACAACAAATACAAAATAGTTGTGCACAGGAGTGGATGTGGTGCAAAAGCAGGACTGCTAACCCATTCACTAGTATGATTATATCACAGAGCTATGCACTCTTGGACTACTGGAAAAAAAATTTAAGGTAGAAATTCAGCAAAGAAATTTATTGTGGCAAAGTGGAGGCTGTCTGATTTGAACCCTTGGCCCTAGCACTTCAACCCCAAGCAGGTCTTCATTAGGGTGTGGCTCTAACCAACATAGGAAGGTTCCACCGATTTATTTTAATTCTTTAAAGTGACATACACAAGTTACAAATTAGTGAATGGTGAAGTAAAAACAAGAAATTTCATCACATTTCAAAGGATGTAAAGCCAATTAGTAAGCTGCCACTTTGCCACAATAAATTTCTTTACTGAATTTCTGCCTTAAATTGTTTTTGCAGCAGTCAAAGAGTGCATAGCTTTGTGATAAAAAGAAGCAAGACTGAGCTATACAAAAAAAATCTAGAGACACGCCTAAGTGAGCTGGAAAGGGAACAGAAGACAACAAAGGCACCAGAAGTATTTGAAGAAGAGAACTAAAACAGGTCAGCCAGGAGCTAACAGAGCTTTTGAACAAGAAAACAGAAGACATCTTAAGATTTACTTGTCAGAAGTACTATGAGTCTGGGAACAGAGTAGGAAGGTTGTTAACCTTCTGCCTGTGTAACCAAGCAGCAGATAAATACATACAGTAGCTAAGATCAGAACACACCCAGAAGGCCACGATTTAACCTCCCACCCAGGTAAGATAGCTGAGACCTTTGAAGCAATTTATGCTATTTATATAGCCAGGAAGGGGTGGGGAACAAGAAACCCAAACAAAACAATTTTTGAGTCTACAGAGCTACAAACATTTACTAGGGAACAGCAACAGGACCTAGATAGGTCATTCTGGACAGCAGAGCTTATAGACTGTGATAAAGCATTTAAAAACAACAATGATCCAGGCCCAGATGGTTATATTGCTAAATTCTACTGAACCTTTTTGGTGGGATTGTTCCCCTCTCTGCTGGATATTTGTAAAAAGAGACACTTGGAAGGAAAGATGCTAGACAGCTGGAAGGGGCAATCATCACAGTCCTACCAAAACTAGGAAAAGACACCACACAATGTAGTGCGTGCATCATCCAATTTCACTATTGAATCAAGACGCAAAACTCTTTGTGAAAATGGTAGCCAATGGGCTCTAACAAATAATCACCCATCTTGTTCAACTCAACCAACCTGGATTCATTCCAGGTAGCCACTTGCATGATAACATCAGTTGCCTGTCGACAGTAATCTCCTACACACAAAGCAGGCTGGGTGATGGTCAAAGGGTAGTGGTGGCCATCCATGCCGAAGAGGGATTTGACCGCCTTCACGGGGAAGTTCATAGATGTCCCCCTAAAGAAATGTAATGTGGGCAATAAATTCTGGCCTTTGATACAATCACCCAGCCCCAATTTTCTGTTTAAAAAATTCAATAAAGTGTACTTAATTAAAATTAAAAATTAAAAGGAAATGGCCGCCGGGCTGGGCACGTCGTTCGGCTGCTCTGGTAGCTTAGCATTTTAGTTTTTCGTCTTAGCCATTTCTAGTCATTTTTTAATCTTGTTCTTTTTTTATTTTAAGAGTTTAAAGAGTTTATTGTTACATTACTACAGACTTGACGGATTTATTCACGCATTGGTGCTACTTGTATGGACTTGCTTGGTCTCCTGGTGGCTTGCTTCTGAATTCCAAATTCTCTACCTTGCAGTTCTCTCCGAGTTGGAGTTGGAGTGAGATTGCAGCAGTGGAGTGTGCCAAAGTGCGAGAGCGGTATCGGGTGATTTATTTGCCATTCTGGCCATTGCCGCTATTGCACACTACAGTTGTTGCACATTTAAACTGCTGTGCCGCTACCGCTGCTTTATTTCTCCTGCTTTGTTACTCCTGTGACCTTAGAGGGCTTGCCATAACTGACTGCTTCTGTACAAACATTCAGCGGTGGATTCATTGCTGTTGCCTGTGTGGTTGAGATAGCCGATGAAGATCTTGGGAGAAGACCTTGGATTTATTGGCAGGAGATCATATTCGAACTGTTAGCAGCCTGTTGCGAGTTTATCAGGATCAGGAATCCATCAGGATCAGTGGGTATATGAAGACCAGCTTGATTTGGAGTGGGGAGTTGGTGCCCTGATCTTGCGAGTGGGCCGACTACGGTGTGCGGCTGAGCGGGGGGTCCTGGTCCTATTTTGCCAGGTAGCTGGTGCTCTAGGCTGGTGTTCCCCTTAGGCTTCTCCGTGGGGCCTGCTAATAAGTAGACCTTGGTGTGGGCTTGTGGTTTACCCTCCCAGCAGGATTTGTCAGGGCCCACTCTGGCTCCAGAGCAATTAAGACTTGTAGTGGATTTTCCTGGACTTGTCTCCTGCAAACAGTGAGAGTGCCTCCCTCCTTTTGTTTCCAGGACAGTGAGAATGCACCGTTTTAGCAAAAGTACTTGGACATATTTTCAGTAATTCCTCCCCTGGTAGTGAGAGTACTTTGGGGGGCTGGGGAAATTATTGTGCTTTTTCATTCTTACCAGCCTCGTCTGGTGGTGTGAGGGCCATAGGGGGCTGGACATTTTTGAGTTTATTTGTTATCTGACTGGGTCTGTGAGTCTGGAGCATTGGGGGGGAGAGTTTTATCTGTGCCCTTAATCCACTGCTGTGTTGGAGACCCCCTGAGCTATGTTCTGTATGTTGCATAACTGTTATTTGGACTAAAGCTTGATATCTGTCAGCAGCTAAGGATCATCTCTTTTGTGGACATCTTGTGGGATTTATTTGTTTGTTTCATATGATTTGATTTTGGGTTCTTTTTATTATCTTTTTGTGGACTTTAAACATTTTAAGTGATTTTTGTTATTTTATGTTTATATGGTTTTAAGCTTTATAAGTTAATGTTATTGTTTTTATTATTTGACAAGCAGTAAGAGTGCCTGTGTATTTTGTTTAATGTTATAGGTATTAACTGGGGGTTCTATTTAAGCTAATTCAGGTTATTTTTCTTTAGCTGCACAAGCCTGTAGGTTAGTTAAGAGTTGAGATGTGCTGGAAGCCCTACCCCATGGTTCGTGCGCTATTCATCCTCTGCCCTTCATGCCCTCCGCCTTTCTTTCCTCCCCATTGCATTTCACAACTTACCAGCCTGTCAAGCACTGGGTATTGCTCATAGGGGAGGCGAAGGAGGGGCGGTGAACAGTGGAGAGTGAATGACTGGGGCCACCACATTGAGGTCGTTAGGTCCAGGAGACGCCTAGGGTGAAATGGAATCCAGAACATGGTTCGCTTATCTGGTTTCCATATCCAAGGGCACCACTGATATCGGTGGGCAGGTGGCCCAGACAGCCCTGGAAGTTCGCCTAACTAGGCTGTTATGCAATGCCAAACCGTCAGAAACAAGACTGCAATTATTGCAGATCTGGTAGAAGGTGGATCTGGCTTGCATTACGAGACCTGGCTGGATGAGAATTCTGGCCCCATTTTGGAGGCTTTAACTCCAGCTGAATACTCGGTGATTCACCACTTGAGATTGGACCACGGGGGGTGGGGTGCAGTCTGTTTTAAGACCAAACTTAACCTCATGAGTGTACCAGTATAGGAAGCTGAGTCATTTGAGTGTACCGTGGTAGCAGGTGTAGGCTGTAGGATCGCCCTCATCTACCATCCACCCACAGATGGGAAGAGATTGCTTCAGGAAATGGTGGATTTCGTCATCGACATGGCATTTGAATTGCCAAGACTGATGGTTCTAGGTGATTTTAATGCCTAGATCGATGACAAACTCTCGCAGTTTGGACAGCACTTCCTCCAGTTGATGTAATCTCTGGGCCTTACACAGATAGTTACTACTGCTACCCACAAACATGGTCACTCCCTTGACTTAGTTTTTCTTCTGGAGATTGAGGCCTCTGATTTGGGGGTAGAACCAGCTGAGTGGTCCGATCACTACACCAGGGGGTTTAGTTTTAGTGCCCCCCCTTTGTAGGCCTGCCCCTGTGGAGATGGTCAGGTATCGCCCTTTACGAGATGTTAGCTCTGAAGGCCTGGTGGCAGTACTTGACCTATCGTCCATTCCAGTGGCAAACAATGGCCCAGATGCCCTCATGGTGGCCTATAATAGGGCCATTTCAGCGGCCCTGGATGTCATTGCTCCTGTCCGTGTTCACCCTCTCACCCTTCGCCCTCGGTCTCCATGTTTTGATGGGACCTTGAGGGAATGCGCGACTAGGTCGAAGGTTAGGCATGCTGCTGGCGGACATCCTCCCTTGATGCTGACCACCTTAGATTGATGGAGCATTATCAAGCCTATCAATCCACAATCACCAGTAATAAGGCAGAGTTCCTGTCCGAGGAGATGCGGCTGCTCAGAATCGACCAGCTCAGCTTTTTGCACACGTGGACAGGCTACGCAGCCCAGCATGTCTACAGGTCCGAAGGCTTTACCCAAAGGAGTGTGATGAACTTGCTCAATTCTTTGCTATTAAAGTGGCTGACATTAGGAGGTGCTCCAACTGGCACACTCTAAGGGTGTTGTTTTGGATCAGCATGAGGCTGCCGCACCTCGTTTTCCTGGAGTGCCTTGACCAACGGAATTCGTGGATATCATTTGGATTGTCTGGGGTGCATGCCCTACGTGCTGTAGTTTGGATCCAGGACCAACTCCCTTGATTCTGGGTTGTATCGACTTTATTGGTCCAGTCTAGCATGGATAATCTGGCCTCCCTGGAAACAGGTGAGTTTCCAAGCTCCCTGAAGGAGGCAGTGGTAACACCCCTCCTGAAGAAAGCTTCTTTGGACTTGGACTACCATGCAAACTACAGACCAATCTCTAATCTTCCCTTTTTAGGGAAGGTGATTGAGAAGGTAGTAGCTGTACAGTTGGAGAACCATTTGACCATCCATGACATCTGTGAACCCCTCCAGTCCGGTTTTCAAAAAAGGCATAGTACTGAGACAGCGCTGGTTCAGGTACTCAATGATCTCCTGATGGCTAGGGATCAGAGGAACCGTTCCATTCTGGTTCCCCTAGACCTCTTATCAGCTTTTGACACTGTGGACCATGGGGTTCTATTTGAGTGTCTGAGGTTCATCTGTGGACTATCAGATGTAGTCCTCAGGTGGTTTACTTCTTACCTCACTGGAAGAACTCAGAGAGTGGTATCCCGGGTTTATTCCTTGGACCCAGTCTCTCTGTCTTGTGGGGTTCCTCAGGGCTCTGTGTTGTCCCCCATGCTGTTCGCAATGTACAGTATATGCTGTCCCTTGGAGACATCGTAAGAAGGTATGGGCTGAGGTTTCACTACTATGCTGATGATACCCAGCTCTACCTTTCTTTTGCACCTGATCAGGATGGAGCTCTCTCAGTCTTTAATAACTGCCTTAGTGAAATCCAAGAGTGGATGGATTCGAGTTGGTTGAAGTTGAACTCAGGAAAGACAGAGGTGTTGGTAGTGGATCCAGCATGCCGGATAGGGGGGCTGGGGGTTGGCTCACCCTCAGGACTTTATCTTGGGGGTGTTTCACTCCCGACCTCTGAACAGATGCGTAACCTGGGGGTAATACTTGATGAGGGTTTGACTCTGCATCTGCAGGTGTCTGCTGTCATTAAGTCTGCATTTTACCATTTCAGGAATATCTCCAGGATTAGGCACCTTGTTCCGTCCGGCGATCTTCCTACACTGGTCCATGCCTTTGTGTCCTCACGTCTGGACTACTGCAACTCCCTTTATCTAGGGCTTCCTGGGGTCGAAATCCACCACCTGCAGCTGGTGCAGAATGTAGCATCCCAGCTTTTGACTGGTACATCTCGAGCCAGCCATATTTCACCAGTGTTGCGCGGACTGCACTGGCTGCCAGTACAGTGGTGATCACCTTTAAAGTTGGTCTTCTGACTTATAAAGCCCTACATGGACTTGGCCCTGACTACCTGAAAGAGCTCCTGGTCCCTTACTGCCCTGGGCGATCACTCTGCTCAACTGGTGAGTGGTTGCTAGAGAGCCTGAGGGTGTCTTTGAAATCTTCTGGGGCTCGTACATTTATGTACGCGACCCCTACTCTCTGGAATTCTCTACCCCACCAGATAAGGGAGTGCCTGACCGTAGAGGGGTTTAAAAAGGCCCTAAAACTATATCTGTGGACCCAAGTATTTGGAGTCTGATTATATTTATTTTGTTAGCTGTTTTTAGTATAATGATTGACATTTTTAATCTGTTTATTCTGTACAGTGCCTTGGTTTTTTGAAAGGTGCCATAAAAATAAAATGTTATTATTATTAAAAAAAGGGGTCCTCTCTACATCTTGTTCCATCCACAGGGGGACAAGGCAAGAATGCCCTCTGTTGGCATCACTGTTTGCCTTTAGCCTAGACCCACTAGCAGTGAAAATTAGGGTGAGTGATAATCTTAAGAGAATCAGAGTAGGTGAAAGGAGAACTGTATCTCTTTGTATGCTGATGACACATTTCTTTATCCGCAAGATCCGATCGAGACCCTTCCAAAGCCCATGACAATTCTCAAAGAATAAGGGGCAATATCTGGCTCAAGGTGAATAAAGAGAAATCAGAGATAACACTGATTGTGTGAAACTTAAACAAGGAGCTGAGGGAGAACACAACCTCAGATGGGAACCAAAAGGTTCAAGTACCTGAGGGTCAAATAACAATGGATCTGAGTAAGCGATGTCAAGCTAATTACCAGAAATTAACAGCAGAGATTCAGACAGACTGCACAAGGTGGGCTCTCTTCCACTGTAACTAACAGACAGAATAAGAGTCCATTCAAATTAATTTTAACTGAAGTTCCTATTTTTATTTGATTTTCTCACAGTCCACATTCCACAAGCAACAGGGAAGGTTCACCAGTCCATGCTCTCCAAATTCCTGTGGGCAGGGAAAACCCCAGATTGAGGTGGAATGGCAGATAAAGGTAAGGGAGGCATGGGAATCCCTGACCTCCAGATTTATTATCAAGCTTCCTAGCTTCAGTACATACTTAGTCATCTGAGAGAAGACTCCCCACTGAGCTGAGTGGCAATGGAATGGGGAGAGATAAAGAGAGAAAAGTTCAGAAACTTAGTGTTTAACAGATTGAACCGTAATATCATATCATCTTTATCTAATCCATGGGTTAGAATAATACTGAAGACTTGGGTGGAGGTAATTCCAGCCTTTGCCAGATGGGAAATGGCAGGCCTCAGGAGACTAGAACAGCTACTAGAGGGGGAGGGAACACAATCCTTCCAACAATTGCAAAATTAATTTAGAATCCTGCAGAGGGAATTTTCCTGCATTTTACAGCTCAGGCACTATATATTGACAGAACCAAGGAGATCTCTTATAATACAGAGTCAACCACCCCTGACAGAAGCTTTGTAGGGCAGGATTAGTAGAGAATTCAGGGCTATCACCTCCCCCTTACTGACCTCCTCAACCTCTCCTTCACCCTCTGCGCAGTCTTTCAATTGTGGAAGATTGCCAAAGTTCTCCCCCTCCACAAAGGGGGTGACCACTCCACCCCTGGCAGCTTCCAACCTGTCTCTAAATTCTGGTTTGGTCAATGCCCTCTTACCAATCCTCCTCTCTATCCATCCCCCATCCTCTTACTCTTCCTCAGAGCAACTGATTCATGCATGCTGGCAATTCTCGCCATACTACCTCCCGAGGTCAGGCAGTGTTTTCACACCACTTTCCAAAAATTTGGAACCCTGCCTGCTCAAATTCACCACTCTTCCTTACTCCTTCTTTTCATCCATACACTACTTCCTTTCACATAACTGTACCTGCTCCTAACTTTTACTGCCCCTCTGCCAACTTTACTCAACAAATCCAGCCTCTCACCATCCCCTTACTCCTGCATATAATCTCCTATGTCTCTCCCTAGTATTCTTGAATCAACACCTTACCTTTCTTGCAGTTAATGTGTTCTTCAAGATTCCTGTTGTTTTATTATAGTTTACAGTACCTGTCGAACCCAAAGTACTTACAAAAGTGTGGTTACATATTACTCACATAAGTACTTCATTGTATCAATGTTAAGTTGTATGTAACTGCTCTTGTACAATGTATTGCTGTTTCCTTGGATTTATGTAAACTAAACTTGTATGTATGTCTCTCCCGTACCCCACTCCCCCAGGATGCACCGGAAGATGAGCAACTTGATTGTTCTGAGTGCCTTTCCTGGTGAAACATTTCAATAAATATGTGTGTGTATATATATATATATATATCCCTCCTCCTCTTTCTTGCAAGGCCACAAGAGAAACTTGTTTATTTCAGGCTTGCTGACTTCCTTCACTTTTCCAACTTTCTCTTCCCCTCTCAGTCTGATTTTCAGAAACACCATTCCACTGTCTCCTCCCTGCCAAGTGTCACTGACTCCATCTTCACTGGGATGGATGAGGGACACAATACAGTGGCCATTTTCATTGATTTGGCCAAAGCCTTTGATTCAGTGGCCCATCCACTCCTCCAGGACAAGCTGACCTCTGCCAGCCTCTCAGCCCCTACTGTTGACTGGTTCCAATCCTACCTCTCGGGCCATCAGCAGTCAGTTCAGATAGGAGGTGTCCTGTCCCCTCTGTTACCAATCCAGACTAGAGTCTAACAGGGCTCCTTGCTGGGTCCAGTCCTATTCTCCATTTTCCTCAACAACCTCCACTCTGCCTGGGCCAACTCATATATTTACATGTATGCAGATGACACAGTTCTCTAGACTTCAGGCCCCTCGACCACAGCAGCAGAGTATCACTACAGCAAGATTTCCACAGTGACCTGCACTGGTTCCAGTCCAACTAACTCTGGGTCAGCACTAAAAAGTGTCCATGATCATTGGCAAGTGATGTGCTGAACCTTTCCCATAGAAACTGAGCCACCCAGCTGGCCTGGTGGTGCTGAGGGCTGATTCGCTGGATGCCTTAACTCGTGCTACCCCAGCGAGCAGGGTGTGAGAATGATCTCGAATCATTCGGGTGCCAGCATAGGGGGGAAGGGTGGAAGAAGAATTGAGCATTGGCTCTACTCTCCTGGGAGGGGGGTCACCTCTCCACAGTCCCGCTATCACCAGATGGAGGTCCGGTGCCAGGTGCAGGTGGTATCAGAATGACTAGTAGGGTGGGGCGTCCCATAGGGCTTGATGTGCGCATGCCTCCACATGCGCGCACCAGATAGGGGATGTGTGGGATGGGACTGTGGGGAAAAAAAATGTAAATACCACAAAGTACCTACGGAAAAAAAAGGGAACCAAGCCACCCCAAACGCATGCGACTCCTCTTTGTTCTTCCTCTTTTTTAACCGCTCTAGCTTCCCAGCTTCATATTTGTCATGTGACACGCTTAAGACAAGCTAGAAGAGGTCAAAGGTGTTGAGGAGGTCTGCACAGCGTAGATACTCTGGTTTGTGTATATAGCAGCACAGCTCTGATCTTCTACGCCAATTGCATCTCAGCTAGCGATGGGGATCCTTTTTGTTTCCTTGCACCTGGGCAGGAAACATCTTGATGTAGAAGGACATTTTAGAGGTGTGTCAGACAGGAAGTCCAATGCAGAGCAGTATACAGTGGGCTCAACCCTGATGGACCAATGACCACACAAGCAGAGAGTGATGGTGGTTGGAATTTCACAGCAGGGAAGCGGTCGCACTTGAAAGAAATGAAGTGCTCCAATGAGAGCGCTTCAGTTCTTTCATTTGCACAAGGGGCTGGCAAGCAGACAGCTCTGTCCCCTGTTCCCCATCACCATTGTCCTACAAGCCTAGCCTCCCACCTACCCCACCCAAGCAGGGATCCACATCCCAAACATATCAGACTCCCATTGCAGCATTTTTCCCCTAACAGGATGGCCCATGTAATATGCTGTTTGCGGCAGTGTGTGCTGCTGGATCACTGTTCCCTCCCTGGTGCTGTGCAGGTGAAGCCCCACATAGTGTTTCCTGTGCCAGCTGCTGCTAATGTGTGGTTGTGACCTCCATAGCATGGCATCTGGTATCAGTGCTGTGGCATTCAATGTGGCAACGTAACTGAAGTCCCTGTGAGCCCCCTCCCCGTGCAACATGCACAGAATCAAAAAAACTCAAGAACATTCCTACAGAGGGATGCTAACTGCTAAGTCAAAAAATACTGCCCATATGAACAGCACTTTACAATACAGCACCCTTGAGAAAACTGCCCAACTGTCCAATTCGCACTTTTCACAGGAATTTCTTAACTGTGGCTTTGTAGCATAATTGACTCGCAGACTCCTTCACTTTAAAAACTGTGTCCTATAACTGATTCATTATTGTAAAGCTCATTGAAATCATAAATGTTGATCTGACTTTCCTTGAAAAGTAGAACCTGTAAAAACCTCTCACATTTCAAGATATTATAGGATTCCCCAGACAGGTCACTGTTGGAATTTCAGGGGTTTACCTTCCGCTCCCTCCCACTGCGTGCTACCCTCCTCTCCGCACTCCCTGATCCCCACAGCATTCATAATCCCTCCCTCCTCCCACTGCGTACTGTCCACCTGCACTCCTCTGTTCCCCATCCTCGTAGCAACATCAGGGTGCCCAACCTCATGTCGGCATTATCTAACCCCCGGACACTGGGGAGCTCACCACCAGTGTTCGGAAGTAAACTTTTTTAACCTTGTTAAAAAAAAAGGAAAACTGTCCCCTTATGCCTTTTTAAAAGCCTGTAAAAAAAAAGACGGTCCTCACCGCTTCCATCCCCTCCCCTATCCCAACCCTCCTCTGCACACCTGCCTCCCCTTACCACCCCTTACCCAATACTTACCCTCCAAGGTCGGCAGCTGTGATCTTCTGTGGACTGGTATGCGCCTGCACTCTGCAAAGCCGAACTGCGAATTGATATATCAAGGTAAGCACTGTATAATGGCTGTCAATGGGGGGTATCAACTTATGTTGATATCGTAGCCATTTTTAGGGATTTTGACCCCACGTTTTCAACATGGGGTTCTTGGGACCCCACCTCATGAACACTGGTACTGTCATTCATTACTTGGTCTGGAAAGATGATTTTGCGGTCACTGCACGTAATCATCTTTTGGGACTGAATAACAAAATGAAAGTGCCAGTGTTCATGAGCAGAGGTCCCAAAAAGTCCATGTTGAAAATCTGGTGCAAAAAATCCCAAAATTTACTGCATTATGAATGTGCATTGCGTAGTTTCTACATATGTTCGTAACTTCACCAATTATTAATATTTTCATTCCAGATTTTCAACATTGCCGTTTTTTCACATCTCCTCAAGATTTATGTATTTATTTATTTATTCATTTATCTATCTATTTATTTTGTCATTCAGACATAACCTTAGAGCAAAATGCTCTTTTTCAAAGGTTCTATGTCTTGACAGGAGGACAACACAGAAAGGTAGTTACGGAGTATGGGTGCACAAGTACAAAGACAAAAAGTACAAGTAATAACAGCAATTGGTCTGACTATTTACAGTTGTAAGCAATCACATATAGAGGTACAGCATATTGCAGTTAGTACAGGTGGAGCTGGGGCTGGGGGGGCGGTCGCCCCTCCTGGCTGCCCAGTGTGAGCAGAGGTGACCCACCACTATCTTTTATTCACTGTTTAGCTTCATTGTGGAGCCCGTGATTGACTGAATGGCTACCCCTGGCTCCCAAATGCTCCCAAACCTGGCTCCGCCACTGAGTACGGCCCAAGGTACATGGTGAGTGCTGTGGGTTTAAGAAACTAATTTAGCAGAATGTAAAGCAGCCAAGGGAGGCATTGTCATTATTTCATATAAAGTCAGGGGGAGAGACTCAGCATAGGCTTTCACACCCTGTATGTTAATGCAGCCAAGAGGAGGCTGTGTCGTTAATTCTAGTCAAGGGTTGGGGGGGTAATTTTCTGTGCACGACTGACTTAGTGGGAACATGCTAGAGAGCAATGTGAGAGAGGACCGTACACAGAGTAAGCTGGGGGGAAGACAGGTGCTTTGAGACAATCACATTTGCGCAGGGTCAATGGAAGGGGAGGGACTTAAAACAGAGTGCTGAGTTAAGGACAGTAGATGGAAAGTTCATCGACAGGCTGTGGCTATGGAATGCTCAAGTTCTAGGGCTGGCAAGTAGTAGGAGGAAGTAAGAGTTTAAACTCAGGGTTACTGGGCAGCAGGGTAACAAATCGGAAAATGCAGCCCAGGAGCAGGCTGAGTCCAAGCTGCCAGGTGATACATGAACAGTACAGCTGTCATATTTCACATCCTACCCAAAATGTGTTTTCACACCTGTGGCACAGAACGGCATGGTCACTGTGCGAAACCACCTTTCGGGATGAGGGAACAAAATCACAGAGGCACTCTTCCTGAGGTGGTGTCCCAGAAAGGCCATGTTGGAAATTTGGTGGAACAACTTCAAAAAATGCCCAAGTTACACCCAGTCATTCAAAATATTCTATGCACATGTGTAACTTTGGTCATTTTCAATATTTTCACTCAAAATTTTTAATATAGCCATTTATCACACCACCTCATGAACTGTACAGCTGTCATTTTTCACATCCTGCTTATAATGTGTTTTCGCACCTGTGGCATGGAATGCCATTTTCCCACAGATTTGAAAATTTTCACCTACAGGGTTCATGAGGTGGGGGCGATAAGAAGACTATGTTCAACATTTGGGGTCAAAATATGAAAAAATGACAACATTATGCCCATTCATTGCAGTTTAGATGCATGCTTGTAATCTGAAAATCTTAAATATTTGTACCCCACATTTTAATTTTACTATTTATACCCTGCTCCATGGCCCTCTCCCCAGGGCTTACCCCCAGTGGAGTCAGCAGGGGGCTCACATCCCACAAGACTGGATCCAGTACAGGGCTCTGCGCCGTGGTTATTCGGGGGTGGGACCTGCGAGTTCCCTCCGTCATCAGCCGTGAGCTTTTTTCCTCCTGGTTGCTCCCCTGCAAGGGCGGAGCATGCAAGGATGCCAGCGACGGTGCCATGCACGCTCCCATGCATGCACCCCATCAGGCATCAGCCCTGCCTCTGACCCGATGTCTGCAGCATTGGTGTGCCAGCCCTCAACTGTCGCTTGGGGCCAGGCATGCACTGACAACTGGTTGCCCCCCCTTCCCGGAGAAGGAGAGCTGTCCCTGGGGCCCTCAAGCCTTATCCTCCCCTGCCAACCCCTGGCGGCCCATGCTCGCTTCTGAACACGGGTCGATGGCATGGCGCGAGGTGTGGCATCCAGCGCCTCAACCCTCAGTGCCAGCAGGCTGGTGATACACCCCACATTTTCAACATAGCCTTCTTATTACCCATGTTTCTGTATTCAGATGCTGTCCAAAATATGACAGCTTGTCAAAACATAGTTCAGGCAGGCTTTTCCTTCCACCAACAGTTCTACTAACACAATACACCCCTGCCACATAAACTATCCATTCGGCATTGACAACTGCTTGTTATGTTGGTGCTGTGCTGTGCCTTGTGGTAGCGAGAACATTGACACTCCATTTCAGCTTTGCTTCTCAGGGAAAAATCAGAGAGAGGGATGAGTACAGGAGTAGCAAAACAGGAGGGTGGAAACTAAGAAAAAAGCATTTGACTGAAGATCGGGTCAGAGACTGTGTTAGTGTGTCGTGTGGGGGTACATGAGAGACATTAGCTGACAGAGACAGACTGTGCAGTCTGCACAAAAACTAAAGAGCTTTCTTTAAAACTAAATAATAAAATATTATAAAAAAGCCAAATAAACTGAGGGAAAAAGGGCTGGCAGTACAGCTTAGAGGTTTGAGTAATGAGCTGTGAAGGAGCTTAGTACGTCCAGCAGACCTGGGCTTGGTTTACAGACCTCCACTTGTACTGTGTGCAGTATAGCAGAGTGGTTAGAGTAAGGAGCTTTGTACGTCCAGCAGACCTGGGTTTGGTTTACACAGTCTCCATTTGCATACTGTGTGACTCTGGGGAAGTAACTGGATTTAACCACCTCAGTGCTACTGGATTGCCTCTGAAAACAGGCACTTGTGCCTAGTGGGCCTTGCCCAGTTATCAAAACAATAAAGTTACCAAAACAATAAAAAAACAAAGACCCAGACGTTAGCTGTCAGATTCTGCACAAAAATGTGGCCATGAATCCAGAACCAAAATCAGGGGTGAGTTGGAAAAACCAAAACCAGAACATTCCTGGTTTTGCACAGCTCGACCGTTGGCATCAGCCAGAAGCTGGTCAGGCACACCCTCCTCCCTGCCTTCTCCACCCTGGATGGCACCCCCGGTGATTCCCTCCTTCAAGTATCTCGTGTTACCGACAGTAGGCTTGACTCTCAGCCCACATTGTTGCGATCCACCCAAGCTTGGAGCCTTGTACCATAGCAAAGACCGCCTGTCCCCGCAGGTCCGCTGGGAGTTGGTTACCAAAATGGTGCTCCTGGTCTTCTACTACATGGATGTAGTCTGCAGTACTGCCCCCTCTTCTTCCCTTGCCAGACTGAACACCCTCTATAATAACTTCTCTCACTTTGCTACCTATCTCCCTCCCCCCTGTACACATCACTGCTCCCTGGTTACCTTGGAGATGGGGAATGGCATCGTAATCCGCACAGGGGTTGTATACAGACCCCCGTCTCAAGGGGAGGAAATGGACAAGAAAATGATAGAGGACATTCTCAAAATGGCTGAAAAAGGGGAGATACTGTTGATGGGGGACCTGAATATGCCAGATGTTAACTGGAGGACATGTACTGCAGCCACATCCAAGAGCAGGGTCATTCTCATGCCCTGCAGGGGGCAGACCTTAGACAGCTAGTGTTGGAACCCACTCGGAGGGAGCAATACTAGATCTGGTACTCTCAAATGGAGAGAGGATCACAAATTTAGAAGTCAGTAGACATCTGGGAACAAGCGACCACTGCACAGTGTGTGCTTCACAATGAGCACAACCATGGAGATAAGCCATACAAAAACAAGGATACTGGACTTTAGAAGGGCTGACTTTGCAAAATGGGTGAACACCTGAAGAATGCACTAGCAAATGGCCAAATAGGAGGGTGGAAGAACAATAGAGAAAAATCAAAACTGCCATCATAGAGGCAACAAGTCTTTGTGTAAAACAAATAAAGAAAACAAAGTGAGTAAAAAACCACTATGGTTCTCAAAAGAGGTGGCAGGGAAGGTTAAGGAGAAAAAGGCTGCATTCAAAAAGTATAAGGAATCACAGAGGGGCACGACAGGGAACTGTATCAATTAAAGCAGAAAGAAGTAGGAAAGGCAGTCAGAATAGCAAAGGCACAAACCGAGGAAAAAATAGCCAACTCGGTCAAAAGGGGATAAAACCTTTATAGGTACATTAGGAGCATAGAAAGGTTAAGGGAGGGATAGTGAAGATTAATAAAGGAGAGGGAGGTGGGCAGAGGAGACAGTGAAAAGGCAGAGATACTGAATGAATACTTTGCTCAGTATTCACAAAGAAGATGAGGAGCAGTTACCTAAACCAGACAATAGAAGCACTCTGGGTAGGGGTTGATACCAGTCCATTCACAGAAGAAAGGTCCTGAAAGAACACCTAAAACTCAAGGTGGACAAAGCAATGGGGCCTGACAGATTCACCCCAGAATCCTAAAAGAACTGAGGGGACCTAGTGACACCACTGACCACACTTTTAACAAATCATGGCAGGATGGGGTGGTACCTGAGGACTGGAGGAGGGCAGATGTGATTCCCTTACAAAAGTGGGAGCAAGGCAGAAGCGGAAACTACAGACCTGTAAGTTTGACGTCAGTGGTAGGAAAATGATGGAATCACTTCTGAAAGAAAGAATTGTTGAGCACCTAGAGGCCTGGGGCAGGGACCCAAAGCAACATGGATTTACAGCAGGAAGGTCATGTCAGACTAATCTAATTGATTTCTTTGACTGGGTGACCAAAGTAATAGACCAGGGAGGGGCTGTGGATATGGCCTACCTAGACTTTAGCAAGGCATTTGACACAGTCCCGCACAAAGATTAATAATCAAGTTAGCCAGCCTGGGAGTGGTCCCAGGGTGGTAGCCTGGTAGCGAACTGGCTGCACAACAGGACACAGAAGGTAATAGTGAATGGAACACATTCCGAAGAAAGGGGGGTTACTAGTGGAGTACCTCAGGGCTCAGTACTGGGTCCAATCCTCTTTATAAGTGACATTGCAGAGGGTCTGGAGGGAAAGGTATCCCTCTTTGCAGATGACACAAAGATCTGTAACAGAGTTGATACACAAGAGGGGGTAGAAAAGATGAGAAGGGACTTGGCAAGGTTGGAGGAATGGTCAGACATATGGCAACTTAGATTCAATGCAAAGAAGTGCAAAGTAATGCACCTGGGAAACAAAAACCCAGGAGAAGAGTACACAATAGCAGGGGAGGTACTAACAACAACAAAAATGGAAAGGGACCTGGGGGTAGTCATATCAGATGACCTAAAGGTGGGTAAGCAATGTGAGAAGTCAGTAAGGAGAGCCAGGGGATACTGGGATGCATAGGAAGGGCAACACAAGTAGAAAAAGAAGTGATTATCCCTCTATACAGACAGTTGGTGAGACCCCATCTGGAGTACTGTGTGCAGTTTTGAGACCTCATCTACGCAAGGACATAGACAGGATGGAAGCAGTCCAGAGGAGGGTAACTAAATGGTGCAGGGTCTACATCAGAAACCATATGAAGAGAGACTGAGAGAGCTTAATATGTATACCCTTGATGAAAGGAGGACGAGGGGACATGATAGAAACATTCAAGTACCTCAAGGAATCAACAAAGTCCAGGAGGGTAGCATCTTTCAGAAAAGAGATGTGTAAGAACAAGGGGGCACAGTTTAAAGATAGAGGGGGGACGGCTCAGGGGTCATGTGAGGAAATTCTTTTCACGGAGAGAGTGGTGGATACATGGAACAGCCTTCCTGAGGAGGTCGTTGGGTCTAAAACAGTGGGGAATTCAAACATGCTTGGGACAGACACAAAGCAATTATAGTGCGGGTTGCAGGAAGCAGGCTGTTGGTTAACTAAAATCTGCAGCTTATCCAGTAGGTAGGGAAATGGGCAGACTGGGTGGCAAGTGGTCCTTTTCTGCTGTAAAAGTCTGTTTCTATGTTTCTCTACTCCTCCCATCCATCCTCTCCTTGCCACCACGTCACCAGTCCCACTGTGCCTTCTTCATCTCCAAATACTGGTTTGGGTCCCTACCATTGTACCTAGCCACACTCCTCCCACCCATTCCCTCTGCCTCATACTCCCTCCGCTGCATGGATCCTCGCACAGTCTCCCTCCCCCACCCTCACTCTTCCGCTGGGCAGTCAGCCTTCTCCTATCGCCTTCCCTCCCTCCGGAGCCAGCTCCCCTCCTCTCTCTGTCTTTCCCCTCCCACATTTCCCTTAGTCACCAGCAAAAGCTCCTCCCCTGCCCCCTCCTGCTCCTGTCAGCTCCCTACCTGACCTGCCCCACCCCGGATGCCCTTTTCACCCCTGCCATGATCCCCCCCCCCGGGGTCAGTTCATGTCACTACAACTGCTGCACTTATTTCTATCAACCTGCCTTTGTCATTTTAATTGAGTATTGGTGCTACTCGTAGAACCAACCTCTGTTCACTGTTTATTGTTACTTGGACTTGCATTTGTTGAATTGTACACTGTTTGCACCTTGTCTTTGGAATGTTTCTCTACTATTGTTTTCATTTATTGTATCCCTTTCCCTTTTTCCCAGGTTGCACCTGGAGATGAGCCTAGCTTGCATGCCTTTCCTGGCTACCAATTTTCAAATAAATAAAATTAAAAATAAATACATAATAGTTTCAAAGCTTTAAAAGGCATGTCAGGAAAGTAGCTAAAGGCCACTAAAACCAGCATAAGCCAAGGTGGGCTACAGGTTAACACAGTTCATCACTGAAAAACAATGGGGACAGGCATGACAACAGGCTAGTAAAACAACAGCGCCTCCCGCTGGAGAGAGTTCAGATGCAAACTTTTAAGCAGATTTTCAGAGCCCTAGTGATTTCACAACAGTGTGGCAGCTACCCTGTCCAGTCAGTGCTGGAGAATGTGTGGGCAGGTGGGTAACAATGAACACATTTTTGGATTTGCCTGAAATTGTATAAATACTAGACCTCGGTCAGCCAGGCAATGAATATGATATTGGGGGCGCCAATCCCTAACACATGTGAATGCTTAGTTTTGGGAAGATTTCCAGTAAATATTAAGAATAAGAGGGACAAGTATCTTTTCAACATTTTTATAGCTGCTGCAGCAATGCAAAGTTGGCTAAAAATGGAGACACCAGAGGACGCACTGTCCGGTCAAGACCGCAAGGGTAAATATGCGCAGTCAGAAGCCATGCAGTCATAACAGCAATGTGCGGTCCCAGAGTTGGTGTATGTAAGCTGCACGTTTTTTGACTGTGTGGTTTTGTACCAACTGTGCATCGCTGTTATTTACATATAGACATAGAATCTGACGGCAGATGAGGACCGCCTGGCCCACCTAGTCTGCCCATTTCCCTACCTATTGGATAAGTTGCAGATCCTAGTTAACCAACAGCCTACTTCCTCCTACCCCCCCCACTATAATTGCCTTGTCTGTCCCTTGCATTCTTGAATTCCCCCACTGTTTTTGACCCCATGATCTCCTCAGGGTGGCCATCCCACGCATCCAGCACCCTCTCCATGAATAAATACTTCCTCATGTTGCCCCAGAGCCTCTTTGTGTCCCCTTGTTCTTGCACATCTCTTTTTCTGAAAGATGCTACCCTGCTGGACTTTGTTGATTCCCTTGAGGTACTTGAAAGTTTCTATCATGTCCCCCCTCTCCCTCCTCTCCTCGAGGCTATACATATTAAGCTCCTTTAATCTCTCTTCATATGTCTTCTGGTGCAGACCCTGCACCATTTTAGTTCCCCATCTCTGGACTGCCTCCATCCTGTCTATGTCATTGCAGAGATGGAGTCTCCAGAACTACACACAGTACTCCAGATGGGGTCTCACCAACTGTCTGTACAGAGGGATGACAACTTCCTGTTTTCTACTGGTGATACCACTCTATATGCATCCCAGTATCCCCCAGCCATCCCTACTGCCCTCTCACATTGCATGCCTACCTTAATGTCATCTGATATGACTACCCCCAGGTCCCTTTCCATTTTTATTGTTGTTAGTATCTCACCCCCATTGTGTACTCTTCCCCTGGGTTTTTATTTCCCAGGTGCATTGCTTTGAACTTCTTTGCATTGAGTCTAAGCTGCCATACTTTTGAGCATTCCTCCAACCTTGCTAAGTCGCTTCTCATCCTTTCCACCTCCCCGTGTATCAACCCTGTTGCAGATCTTTTTGTCGTCTGCAACATCACCTATAAAGACATTATAGAGGATCGGTCCTGATACTGAACCCTGCGGTACCCCACTACTAACTCCCCCTTCTTCAGAGTGCACTCCATTTTCTATTACCCTCTATGTCCTGTTGTCCAGCCAGTTTGTTACCCAGGCTACCACCCTAGGACCCACTTCCAGGCTGGATAACTTGTTTATTAATCTTTTGTGTGGGACTGTGTCAAATGCCTTGCTAAAGTCTAGGTAAGCGAGATCTACAGCCCCTCCCTGGTCTACTACTTTGGGCAACCAGTCAAAGAAAGCTATTAGATTTGTCTGACATGACCTTCCCGCTGTGAATTCATGCTGCCTTGGGTCCTGTGCCCTTCTGGCCTCTAGTTACTCAACAATTCTTTCTTTCAGAAATGATTCCATCATTTTCCCTACCACTGAGGCCAAACTAACAGTAACACAGATAATCACCAAAGGAGTCTCAAAAATAAGTAATAAAATGTGTTGAAGGCACTGGGCTCTCACCCCAACCCCAAGCGCTTTAGTCGTTTCCCTCAGGGGTGACACCCCTGAGGGAAGACTACCACCTAAGCGCTAGGTTTGCTGAGAGCTCAGTTCCTTCAATAAATTTTATTACTTATTTTTTGAGACTTTTGGTGATTATCCATGTTGCCTGAGTGCTGTATATGTGGAATTGGTCTTGTTCTTGGGGTTGCGCACTTTACAGCATCGGCCCCTTCGTTGATTCACAGCAGCTCTTCTTGTGGATTTGGCCAAACTAACAGGTCCATAGTTTCCTGCCTCTGTACTGCTCCCACTTTTGTGAAGGGAATCACATCTGCCCTCCTCCAGTCTTGGGTACCACAACATCCTCCCATGATTTGTTAAATGGGTAGTCAGTGGTGTCACTTGGTCTCCCTTAGTTCTTTTAGAATTCTGGAGTGAATCCCGTCAGAGCCCCATTGCTTTGTCCACCTTGAGTTTTAGGAGTTCTTACAGGACCCTTTCTTCTGTGAATGGACTGATATCGACCGCCATCCAGAGTGCTTCTTTTTTTTTTTTTTTTTTTTTATATTTTCACTCTTTTTTTTCTCCACCCCTGCCGTCAAGGTTCTGCCTTGGTCACTGTGCCCCCATGACTTCCACCTCCTACTGAGCCCCTTGCTCTCCCAGTTACCCCTGGCTTACCCCCCAGGGGGCGGGATCACGACACCGTACAGGCACCAGTACCGTGAGAATGGTGACTGGTTGGAAGAGCTTGGCCAGGAGACTAATTGAAGCCTGGGGACAGGGCTTCATAGAGATGGCTGGAGCAGAGAGTTTTATCCCCTTTAACCTAGGGCAGAGATGTGCAATGATGTCTAGCATGTGTCCCGCCCCAAAGAGCATCGATCATGCGTCAGCTCAGGGTGACACGCTAGCCTCGCTAGGTGTCCCTCCTGCACTGATCGCAAAGCCCCCCTAACCCCTGGAGAAGGAGAGCAGTTCTAAGGACGCTTGATCCTTCTCCCCGGCTGGCCCTCCGATGACCTAGATCCGTTCCCGAACCCGAGTCGCCGGCGTCGCATGCGGAAATCCTAGTGCTGTGCTGGCAGACCAACTCCATCCAGAGTGCTTCTATTGTTTGATTTAGGTACATCCCCCTCTTCTTCTTTTGTGAATGCTGAGCAAATGTATTTGTTCAGTATCTCTGCCTTTTCACTGTCACCCTCTACCCACATCTCCTCCCTCCCTTTATTAAGCCTCACTATCCTTCCTTTGTCTTTCTTAGCTCCTAATGTACCTATAAAAGTTTTATCCCACTTCATAACTGAGTTGGCTATCTTTCCCTTGGTTTGGGCCTTTGCTGTTCTGACTTCCTTCCCGCTTCCTTCTGCTTTAACTGACACAGTTCTCTGTCCTGCTCCTCGGTGATTCATTATGCTTCCTGAATGCTATCTTTTCTCCCTAACCTTCCCCGCCACCTCTTTTAAGAACCATAGTGGTTTTTTACTTTGTTTTGTTTTGTTTATTTGCTTTACACAAAGGCTTGTTGCTTCTGTGATGGCAATTTTGATTTTTCACCACTGTTCTTCCACCCCTCCTTCCTGTACATTTGCTAGTGCTTCCTTAGGCATGCACCCATTTTCTAAAGTTAGCCCTCCTAAAGTCCAGTACCTCCGTTTTTGTATGACTTGGCCTTTCTGTTGTGTTTAATGTGAACCACACTGTTTGGTGGTCGCTTGTTCCTAGATGGCTATCCACTTCTAAATCTGTGATCCTCTCTCCATCCCCATTTGAGAGTACCAGGTCTAAGATTGCTCCCTCCCGAGTGGGTTCCAAAACTAGCTGTCTGAGGCATGCCCCCTGTGGGGCATCGAGAATGACCCTGCTCTTGGATGTGGCTGCAACAAATGTGCTCCAGTTAACATCTGGCATATTCAGGTCCCTCATCAACAATATCTCCCCTTTTTCTGTCATTCTAAGGATGCCTGCTATCATTTCCATGTCCATTTCTTCCCCCCTGAGACGGAGGTCTGTATACAACCCCGTAAGGATTGTGGTGCCATTTTCTGTCTCTAGGGTGACCCACAGTGCCTCCTCTCCTCCCTATTTACCCTTTAGTTCCATTGCTTTGAACTCTTCCCTATGTAGAGAGCTACACCTCCTTCTCTTTTAGGCTCCCTCATGTAGATTGTGTACCCTGGTATGTTGACATCCCAGTCATGGTTCTCTGTGTACCATGTTACTGTGACTGCCACAATATACAGGTGTCCCTCTTCCATCAAGGCCACTAGTTCAGGAAGCTTGTTACCCAGACTACAGGCATTGGTACTTATCACCCTCCATTTTTTTGATGGACTTACCTTTATCCCTCATCCCTGCTTTTACTGCCTTTGCCTTTTTTTCCATTTACCCCATCACTGATCCCTAGCGACGCTCTATCCCTTAGTGTTTACCTTGTTAACTACCCTGTTTTGTGGGGGGAGGCTGGGAATTCCCTCTTTCTTAATCAGTGCCTCCCCCCCTTGGCTACCATGCGGTTCGTCATGTCACAGTCTTGACAGAGCACCGAGGAGGCTCATTGGTTGGATACCTATGCAGACATAAAAGATATGGAAAGGGTAACAGCCCTCTATATGTTCTGCGAAAGGAAAAGTTCATAGCCAACTGATTGCCTTTCACGGAGTTTGTAAGTAAAAGAGATGGGAAAACAGTGCTACAGGGGTTTGCAGAGGATGGTTAAAAGCCTTTTCACATTAGTATCTTACTGGTGGTTCATGCTTGACAACCTTCCTAGAGAAAGAATGAAAAAGTTATGGTACAGTTCAAGAACATTTGTCACTGAACTAATGACAGTACACACTGATTTTTTTTTTTTTTGTTAGGTTTTCTTTAATGTTATCTTGCATTTTACATTAGTTGGTTCATGCATGCTTACACATGTGAACGTCATTCTGTACTGTGCTGTTAATTGTTGTAATACTTAATACAAACTATAATTCCCCCAAAACTAGAGCATGATATACAATCAATATTGCATAATACTGAATCAGTATAGCATAAAATTGAATCAATATGGCATAATCAACATGTAATAACTGGTCTCCATTTTTTTTTCCCATAGGAAAAGCTGTTCATTATTGCCGTTATAACCCAGCGAGTTATAATGGTGAACATATTCCAGCTTTTCCTATGGAAAACTCGTCTTTCACTAGTGGTTGCCCATATCCCTACAAAAATGTTTCTAGCCATAAAACATCTGCAGACTTAAACCCAGTGTCTCTCATCATTTTCAAATGAACTCGCCACATCCCATCAGTACAGATGAAGTTTGGGAGCATAAAAAAATGAAAATAAAAATAGCAGTTCTCTCTCTCTTTTCCTCAGTAAATAAACTGTGGAGACCACTGACACTGAACACCTAATTTGCATATCTCCATGGAAACCCGGTCTCGTTAACTTCACAGATCTTAGTGAAAGAAAGAAATGGAACGTTTTTGGACTTAAACTTACAGCAGTCTTTTTTTGTTTTGCAATTTTTTTTTCTTAAAACATACAGCAGTTTTCAAACTCCATTTTATTACAACAAAGGCTGGCACTGTGGCAGGGTGAAAAACAGAGACCAGCAATTATATAAACCAACAGATGGGGGGGAGGGTAAGCTCAAATTTTAAACACACCCTCATTATGGGATGTTTTGATGAACCTTTTAGGCTTGGCCATCGGGTTTATTAAGCATACCACACCTAGGGTGTGCATAAAAATTCTCGTTATGCACTCCCCCTCATGTATTATTCTATAATTACTGGGGAGCATTTTCTCCTATAGGGAAACCTGGTTATATTTTACCATTATAACAGTGAACATGTGCCAGGTTTCCCTTTGAAGAAGCCACGTGCCAGCCTCCCACACTGACCACATGCACATAATGCTTCTCATGGCCCTGACATCTTCTGCCAGTAAATACCAAATGTTAAATTACTTTCTCTGTTCCTCACCTGAGCTATGCATGTTTAGACTCCAGTTCAGTCGCTTGGGGGTATTGCTTTCTCCGTTCCACTTTTTTTTCATATATACAATTTATGCACTTGGGCCATGGTGAGGGAAGCTCCCACCAGCCAGCTGCCCCATCCCCTTCCACTGTCCAATGTCACTTTAGTAATGTGGCAGGTGGAGGTGTGGCCACCAGGCATCATGCACGCTCACTGTGCCTGTTCTTATTTCCTCCAGTTTTTCTCCCCTTTAGCTCACTGAAGGGCATGGCAGCACAGTTGTGCATGCGCATGCCGGATACAGCAGTTCCCGCTCTGCCGACCCCTGGCCTAATGCCTGGTCCCCCTGGCAGCCAAGCACTGGGAAGACCAGCCTCCCCTAGAGGCCGCTCAGTCCTACTCCTGGCTTCCATGCCCCCCCCCCCGGCTGACCCCCGGCAACCTGCGCTCATTCCCAAACATGGGTCACCGGCGTGGAAGCGGTAAGATGCATTAAGTGCTTCAACCTTCGACATTGCAGAGGGACTGGAAGGAAAAGTATGTCTCTTTGCAGATGACACAAAGATCTGCAACAGAGTTGTTGCACAAGGTGGGGTGGAAAGGATGAAAAGGGACTTAGCAAGGTTAGAGGAATGGTCAAAGGTATGGCAGCTTAGATTCAATGCTAAGAAGTGCAAGGTAATGCACCTGGGAAACAAAACCCAGGGAAGAGTACACAATGGGGTGAGATACTAACAACAACAAAATGGAAAGGGACCTGGGGATAGTCATATCAGATGACCTAAAGGTGGGCAAGCAATGTGGAGAGGGCAGCAATGAGGGCTGGGGATACTGGGATGCATAGGAGAGGCATCACCAGTAGAAAACAGGAAGTTATTATCCCTCTGTACAGACAGCTGGTCAGACCCCATCTGGAGTACTGCATGCAGTTCTGGAGACCCAGTCTTCGAAAGACATAGACAGGATGGAAGCTGTCCAGAGGAGGGCAACTAAAATGGTGCAGGGTCTGCACCGGAAGACATATGAAGAGAGACTAAAGGAGCTTAATATGTATAGCCTCCGAGGAAAGGAGGAGAGAGGGGACATGATAGAAACTCTCAAGTACCTCAAGGGAATCAACAAAGTCCAAGAGGTAGCATCTTTCAAAAAGAGGTGTGCAAGAACAAGGGGCACAATTTGAAGATAGAGGGAGGCGGCTCAGAGGTAATTTAAGGAAGTATTTTTCACAGAGAGGTTGTGGATGCATGGAATGGCCTTCGCGGAGGAAGTCGTGGAGTCAAAAACAGTGGTGGAATTCAAGCATGCATGGGACAGTCATAAGGCAATTCTAGGGGATGGGGTAGGAATAAGTAGGCTGCTGTTAACTAGGATCTGCAGCTTATCCAGTAGAGCAGGGAAATGGGCAGACTGGGTGGGTCAGCGGTCCTTATCTGCCATCAAATTCTATGTTTCTATGTAACCCTCTGCAGCGCTGAGCCAACTCCCTATTCTACTTTCTGACCTCCCATTTCACAGTTGAGTAAAAGAAAATAAGTGAAAGTTATATGTGGCTGGAACCACACCTCTGCCTGACATTAGCACTACCATTATCCTGCCCTAACACTTCCGCTGTCACATATACTGTAAGAAAAGAAAAGAAAGAGGGACAGAGACAGAAAGGCAAGGAGCAAACAAAATAAAAACTCCAGCCATAACACTGAACATGTAAACAGTGGCACCATCTACTGGCCATACTGTTTTCTGCAGTTGCTGTGTAGTGTTTTCAAGACAAGAAAGCACTACCCAGCAATTTTATAAAACAATACATGGGGTTGTGTGTAAAACTCAAATTTTATGCACACTCTTGGTGTGGGACTCTGCTTTGATAAACCCCTTGAGCTTCGCTTTCAGGGTGGCTTTATGTAGCATCCCACACCTCAGGTGTGCATAACATTCTCGTAATACACACCACCCCATGTATTATTCTGTATCTCATTATGCATCTAGCATTGTGAACTTCCAATTGCCTTTCCCAACCCTGGGATGCACGTGGAAACAAGCCTCAGATCAGTGTGCCTTTCCCCATCACCAACTGTCAAATAAATAGATGAATTTAGCTGGCACAGTGGTGCTGAGGGCTGAGGCGCTGGACACCACACCAGTGACCCATGTTCAGGAATGAGCGTGTGTCGTCGGGGGTCAGCAGAGGCGGAAAAGGATTGAGCATCCCAAGAACTGCTCTCCTTCTCTGGGGAGGGGAGACATCAGCAGTTAGTGAATGCCTGGCCCAAAGTGGAGGCCGGGGGCAGCACACAGATGCTGCAGATAGGGGTGGGGATGGAGCAGATGTCTGGAGGAGCATGCATGGAAGCATGTGTACTACCTCTGCTGGTGTCACTGAATGCTCTGGCCCCAAAGGGGAGCAAAACGGAAAAGGGAGGTGGTCGGTCATGGCAGCTTGATGGCCATACCTCCATGTCCATGGACCCAGAGGATCCACTCCTGGGGTATAAATCCACACCCAGTGGGGAGGAAGGGGCCCCATGGTACTGTGTGCACATTGACCATGGTAAGTGCATGTATGCCTGCTGGAGTCTGGAGCAGGTGTGGGAGGACAGTGCCAGATGACCTGCAGACCGAGCCAAGGAGAGAAAGAAATTCATGTTAAATAAATAGATGAATGATACAAAATCAGCCTAGAATAATATACAATTGGTACAGCATAATATAGAATCAATATAGCATAATATACAACTAATATTACATAATTCATTAAAAGGGCATAAAGATGATCCAGGGACAGCAGGAGAGGTTGTATGAGGAAAGGCTGGCAGACCTTAACATGCCTTGCACTTAAGGCCAGGAGGGAAAGGGGCTACAGTATTTGACTGAGACATACAAGTTCTGTCAAGGATTCAACAGGGTGAATTGCAAGGACTTGTCCACAAAGAGAAGACTGGAACTTGAGGGCATGGGGGGGAGAGAGGTATAGTAGGAGAAGATTCAGGAGGGAAGTGAGGAAGTTCTCCAGAGAGCAGATGGTGAACAAATAGACTGCCCATAGAGGTGGTTGAAGCCCAAGACTGTGATGGGGTTTAAATATGAGTAGGAGAGATATAAATAAATAGTGGGACCCACAGGTACATGAGGGAGAAGGATACCTGGGGGGGGGGGGTGACACATTGATGATCAGCCACTATGGCTATCTAAATCTACAAAAAACCCTCAAATTAAGCACTCTAATCGGTATAAATGCCTTCAAGACACTTTATTTCCATACAATCAGAGAAGTATGTAACTGCTTCACCCTCAGACCAATACAGTGTCTGCACTGGTATATAGCCACGCCTAGACCCAATTTTAGTACTGACCCCCCAGCTTGCTCCTCACCAGCCTAATTGTTCTCTCTCTTATCCCCCTGTCTTATCAACACTAGGCCCATCCATCCCCTTATCCTTCCTTTCCCAACCTCAGATAGGAGCTCACTACCCTGGGTTGTGACATCCTACAGTGCCCCGTACTTCATAGCATTCAATCCCGGGGCTCACACATACTCCTTTTCTCCATCCACCTTCTCTACATCCCATTTTACCAACTCCTCTCTGTGCACCGTGCCCTCCTAGCCTTCCTCCCTACCTCCCTCCCTTCCTCCCCATCTTCGCCTCTACCTGGTGTATAGTTTTATTTATTTCTTCTGTTACTTCCTCCTGTAATCTTAGATAACCTGCTTTATCTTCCTATAGACACTTCTATGTATGTAAATACCGTGTAATCTGTACAATATCTGTATAATTCTATGTACATATGAACTTCTTTTTCTTCCTCTCTGTAAAGAGTATTATCTGTATTGCCTTGTAAATACCTGTGTTGACCTGTATATACAATTGTTCATGCTCCACCCAGGTCCATCTTGCAAATGAGCTTCTGCTCAACGATGAACGCCTGGTTAAATAAAGACTTGATTGATTGATTGAAATCAGCCCAAGGTTAGGCCGAACATGCAGCTAGGTGGAAAAGGGAAAACTGGATTGACCTCTGGGTCCTTTTCTGTTGACACAAGCTAAGATTTTTTGTTTGATTCTATGTTTCATTGAATCAATATATCATAATCAAGGCCACTGGTTTTCAGTTTTACCGAAAACCTGGTAAAATTCCGGAATTAAGATTGCCTGAACACCAGTAAAAACAAAGATTTCATGGAATCTGGCATTTTATACCAGATCAGTAAATCAACAAAACTTGTATTTTTCTCATAATTGCTTCCTGTACTAATTTCAGTTTGCTTTATTTAATGCTCAGTATATTAAGCGTCCTTTTATTCTGATTATTTATGCACACACTAAAAGAATGACAGCAGCATCCTGATAAAGTACAGAAATTAGAGTAACTATCACTGGTTAAATTCCTGAATCTGAAGTCTGAAAATGGAATTTAATTGTTTTAATCAATCAGAATCAGTGGCCTTGATCATAATAATGACCAATATAGCAAGGTATACAACCAATGTAGACTTATATACAATCAATATTGCATAATATACAATCAATATAACATAATAAACAATCAATATTGTATAATATAAAATCATTATTATATACAGGTTTAAAGAAAGGTGTGCCTCTCAGTGTATATGAGACAATTAAACATGGATGTCTGCAAGTCAATAATGCATGTAAAGCACTGACAATGGCATTTGTGTCTCTTTAGCGAGGAAGTTGGTTACTGCTCATCATCAGTAGGAACTAGTCGTCTAATGAAATGCTACATCATCCCAAACTAAAGTGAAAAGTGGCAGGACCAGACCTCTCTTTCATACTTGAAAGAAACCAAGTTCTAATTTATGGACCTGTTAGTATTTTAATGACGACGCAGCACGACCCCAGGCAGGAATGAAATAATTCTGCTCTGAAAACTGAGACACAGACCAGAGCTTGTAATTGTCGGTCATCATTGCAGTTTATTGAGATGAGGGGCATATTATAAGTGCATTCACATGTGTAATCCAAGCAGTTACATTAAATATTAAAGGCTACTTCCATTATTATCTCTGTTGTAAAGAAGCACTCGGCAAACTGAGCCTGTCTCAATTAACTGGCCGTACAGATCTTTCACGAGTATAAAGTAGCTCTCCCATGGCTAGCATTACATGTCAAAACTATCAAACAAACACTTCACTGATATTACAGTCTAGTAAAATGTGATACCTGAAATGGTTTTATCTCTTTCCATGAGGCTTAAGTAGGCCTATGTAAAGTGTACCAGTTCAGAATATAGATCAGAACTGCAAAAATAGTTCAGAGATTTTGAAAGATTCAATTAAGTCATGAATAGTTCTGATAGTAATCCAAGCCATATCAGAACTTTCAGAACCTTTTGAAGTACAAGAACTGTTTTAACCCTCATTATGAAATGGGTCTAAAGAATCCTGAATTCTGAATGGCCAAGAACTGCGGTCAGCTGGCCATTATCCAGCACAGTGGCCTGGCTGAAAGTAGCTACTGCCAGTCATGATTCAGAATGCAAGAAATACCCCTCCACACCTTTCAGAAAGACAGAATTCCCACAAAAGACAAGGTTGCTCATCCCCACACAATGCTGTCATCATACCTTTGCTGTCACAATGACACGGCTCCTGTCTTCCTGGCTTCACACATCCAGTTACTTTATTGGGTACCTTCATCCCTGCGTGTCAGCCAAAAGCTGAGAGACAGGGGGTTGGAGCTCGGTGTTGCTGTGCTCATTTTCTTGCTTATTTCTACCTTAATATCTGCTGGACTGTGAGGGTGCTAGGGCAGAAGGACACAGGAAGTACTCCCATTCTGTAGTTTGGGAGATGGAGTTGTGAACTACAGTACAGAGCCAGCGTAGTTTTACTGATTTTAATTTGGAGAACCTGAGAATGTTTTGGGGGGCTCTGACACACAGAAACTTCAGTCACTGTGTGAAAAGAGGGGTACTGTTGAATTAGTACCATGTGCCTGTGTAGGAGACCCGCAGTATACTTCTGGGTCACGGCTGATAAAATGAGCGAGGGAGCAAGCACTGTGGTATTGGGCACCTTCATCCCTGTGTGTCGGCCAAAACCTGAGTTGCAGGGGGTTGGAGCTCAATGTTGCTGTGTTTGTTTTCTTGCTTAATTCTACCTTAATATCTGCTGGACTGTGAGTGTGCCAGGGCAGAGAGGACACAGGAGGTACTCCCATTCTGTAGTTCAGGAGACAGAGTTATGAACTACAGAGCCAGCGTAGTTTTACTGATTTTAATTTGGAGACCCTGAGAGTTTTTGGGGGGCTTTGACACACAGAAACTTAAGTCATTGTGTGAAAAGAGGGGTATTGTTGAATTAGTACCTTGCGCCTGTGTAGGAGACCCACAGTATACTTCTGGGTCATGGCTGATAAAACGAGCGAGGGAGCAAGCACTGTGGTATTGGGCACCTTCATCCCTCTGTGTCAGCCAAAAGTTGAGTGACAGGGGGTAGCAGCTAAGTGGTGCTGTGCTCGTTTTCTTGCTTAATTCTAGCTTAATATCTGCTGGAGTGTGAGGGTGCAAGGGTAGAGAGGACACAGGAAGTAGTCCCATTCTGTAGTTCAGGAGATAGAGTTGTGAACTACAGTACAGAGCCAGCGTAGTTTTACTGATTTTAATTTGGAGACCTGAGAGTGTTTTGGGGCTTTGACACACAGAAACTTCAGTCACCATGTGAAAAGAGGGTACTGTTGAATTAGTACCATGTGCCTGTGTAGGAGACCCGAGTATATTTCTGGGTCACGGCTGATAAAATGAACGAGGGAGCAAGCACTGTGGTATTGGGCACCTTCATCCCTGTGTGTCAGCCAAAAGTTGAATGACGGGCTAGAGCTCAGTGCATGTGCTACTTTCTTGCTTAATTCTACCTTAATATCTGCTGGACTGTGAGGATGCTAGGGCAGAAAGGACACAGGAAGTACTCCCATTCTGTAGTTTGGGAGATGAAGTTGTGAACTACAGAACCAGCGTAGTTTACTGATTTTAATTTGGAGACCCTGAGAGTGTTTTGGGACTCTGACACACAAAAACTTCAGTCACTGTGTGAAAAGAGGGTACTGTTGAATTAGTACCGTGTGCCTGTGTAGAGACCCACAGTATACTTCTGAGTTGCGGCTGATAAAATGGCGAGAGCAGAGCAATGTGTGATTGGGCACCTTCACCCCTGCAAATGCCAAAAGTTGAGTGACGGGGTTGGACACACAAAAACTTCAGTTGCTGTGTGAAAAGAGAGGTACTGTTGAATTAGTACCTTGTGCCTGTGTAGGAGACCCGCAGTATACTTCCAGGTTATGGCTGATAAAACGAGCGAGGGAGCAAGCGCTGAGAGCTCGAGTGCATGGTGCCTGTGCACGAAAACACATGCAGAGACGTGTGTCTGAGCGCATGTTATGCGTGTTGAGTGTGGGGAAGTGAGGAAGACAGAGAACGCCAGCACAAGGTAGTGTAACATTATGTGAGAGACTAATCCGGGGGACTAAACAGTGGTTGTAGATAGAATGAAGCCCATATTAGTAACTTTGAGAACAGGGTAACTAGGAATCAAATGTAGAGATTGTGGAAAGTTTTCAATGAAGGAGAGTACAAGTCTGGTCGACTTTGTTTGTTTGCAGTGTATTGAAATTAAGGTGTTGAAAACAAAGATTATGGGGCTGGAGTTGGAAATAAAATGTTTGAAACAGGCAGGAAGTAAAGGAGACAGTAATCAACAATCAGAACATTTAAGTCATGGTGTGAAAAGACATACATCTGACAGAAATAGGGAGGGACTGGAGAATCAGGATGGATGGGATGCACCATTAGTAGTAGAGAAAAGCAAAAGGGGGAGAAGACCAATGACATTACACTATCCCATGCAAGAAATAGTAAATCCTAGTAGTCCCTTGACCCCATCAGGTGGTGGTATTGAGAATGTAAACCGAAATACCCAGGAGGTGATTCATGCAGATGGAACTAATGAACAGAGTGATGAACATGAATTTTATTGCCCTATACCCGCCTATAACAGTTTTGCCCCCTTAATCCATCTAACAGATCTGGAAGAGAATGAACCCCAGAACAATTGTCATACTCCTGGATATAATGAAGCCCAGGATGGGGGTGTTGGAGATATGGTTCGAGCTGGTCTTGAAGAACAGGTGGAAATTTTGGCAGCTACTGAGGACTCAGATGCTCTTGTAGTTAATGTAGTAAACTCCCAGAATGCCACAGTTAGTGTCCATACTGATGGGGGGTGGGGATATGAATATGGAGGTGGAAACACCTGTTGAACCCACAAGGATTTTTATTATAAGAGACTCCATTATAAGATTCACTGATGCTTGCACAACTAAGAATCGTAAAGAAGAGGTCACTAGTTCATACCTGCCAGGGGCTATGTTGTGTAATGTAGGAAAGCTACTGCCAGCTACAGTTAAAAGAAAAAAACAGTAGGCCTATCATAATTATTCATGTAGGAACTAATGTTATAAAATGTCAGGGAAAAATCATGTAATCTGATTGGCTCTTATTTATGTGTAAAATATGGTTTACACATGGTTAAGAAAAAGGACTGCTCAGCCGTTGAAGAGTCTGCAACACAGATCAATGGGTATTTGGAACACAGGCATTTCAGTTAGCCCCCTACTGCCAAAATTGATCTTCCACCACAAACATGGCTGCTACCTTTACACTATAAAAAAACTTCAACTGGGCCTTAAAAATAAAACTACCTTAAATAAAAAATAAAACAAATGAATTAAATGTTGTTTCTCTGATTATCACACCTCCTTACACACATAAACAAATTAGAAACAGTAAGTATTGTTTATAGTTTCACTACAACTGTTTCTTTGCTGACAGTGAAACATACCACTTTTATCTTTACCTGCTTATCAGGGAACTCTTTTCTTCTTGCCTGACAGTGAGATACCTGTAACTGAGTCTCTGGCTGTAACAAAGGCCTTTGTTATCTGTGTGTACAGTGTGTTGGGAGAGAAACATTCTACCAGTGGAACTGAGCAGAATTTTGAATCAATGTATTCCATGGAAAACATTCCACGATAAACATTCCATGTCTTGAATATGGAGAACAGCAGAGAGAAAAAACAGGAAGATGAAAGTAATCGATACTACAATGACATCATCAATGACATCACTTGCAGTGGGTGGAAGGATTATTTTATCACAAATGCACACAAGTAAATCTATTTTTTCTGCATATAAACATGCTTTTTCCAGTAGTCAAAAGTAAAAATAAGGAGCCAATTTTATAAGTGCAATAAGGCACTCAGGGATGTGTGTAAACAATATTTTACAGCATGGCCAGCAGCTGAAGTCACTCGGCCTTCGGCCTCGTGCCTTACTACACCCCTGGCCGTGATGTAAAATATGGTTTCCACACACCTCTTCGTGTCTTATTGCTTACATATTAGACACACCAGAGAGGATTTGATTTATCTGGAATTGTTGAACATTGTTAGGATTATAAGGAATGTTAATGGTATGGGGTGATTTTGAGATGTTACCACTACCCAGAGCTTCACAGGTCCTCAGTCAAAAGATCCTAAGAATTAATAACTGGATCAGTAGGTGGTGTACTAAATGAATGGCATTGTCTAACATCCTGGAACATTTTAGTAACCATGACTCTTTAAATAGCAAAGACGGATTGCACTTGAGCAGAAAAGGCAGTAAGGTATTGGGTGACCTTTTCAAAGAAATAATTAATAAGTATTTAAACTTAGTGGGGGGGGAGGGGCAAGCACGTACATGAAAGTATGAGCATCAGCTGCCCCTTATAATGGAATAGGTATCCCAGGGAAAGATGTATATAATGTCACCCCTAGTAAAAGTAAAGTTTCAGATAAGAGGGAAAAACAGGCACAAGTGCATAATAATGTTAAGGTGTTACTTTTGAATGCAAGAAGTTTGAAAAACAAAATACATGAATTACAATATGTCATGACCACTATGGGAACTGATATGTGTGCTGTAACTGAGACAAGGTTAAAGCCAGAGGATTGAGAGCCATATACTGAAGGTTATGAAGTTTTCCCTATAGACAGGGCCAACAAAACAGGAGTAGAGATGCAGCAAATTTAAAATCCGCTGGCGAAGTGAACACGAAGTTGCCACTTTGAGTTGGCACTTTGCCCTTAGAAGGTGCCCCATAGGAAAACTCACTTTGCCTTGTTGTTATGCCTTGCGTGTACCAGAAGACATATGAAGAGAGACTTAAGGAGCTTAATATGTATAGCCTTGAGGAAAGGAGGGAGAGGGGAGACATGATAGAAACTTTCAAGTACCTCAAGGAATCAACAAAAGTCCAAGAGGGTAGCATCTTTCAAAAAAAGAGGTATGCAAGAACAAGGTGGCACAATTTGAAGATAGAGGGAAGGGGCTCAGAGAGGTAATTTAAGGAAGTATTTTTCACAGATAGGGTTGTGGATGCATGGAACAGCCTTCTGGAGGAGGTTGTGGAGTCAAAACAGTGGTGGAATTCAAGCATGCATGGGACAGTCATAAGGCAATTTAGGGGTGGGGTGGGAAGAAGTAGGCTGCTGGTTAACTAGGATCTGCAGCTTATCCATTAGGTAGAGAAATGGGCAGACTGGGTGGGTCAAGCAGTCCTTATCTGCCATCAGATTCTATGTTTCTATGTTTCATTCTGCCCTAAACATGAAGTAAGGCAGAGTGACAACAATATTGGCAGCACCACACTCGCACAGTCACCAGAATTAATATGCATCCCCAAAATGCTACTCTCTTGTGTCCAGAAAATTGCCCAGTGCTGATGAAGTGAAATGAAAGCGTAACAAGAAATGCAGTCTCCCAGAATTAATGGTGCACTGCAAATGCACAGACAGATTAAAGATTGTGCCGCACGCTCAAGGGATGAATACGAAAAGGCTCAACAACACCTAACCAGTGCTCACAAGTCACAAATCCAAATCTGGAAAGGAATACATTTTGCCAGTTGGAGGATTAATGCATGGCAGTAACAATCCACTACCAGTAAAGATACCACAAAGCAGTATAAAAAAATTTATGCAGGTGCAGTAGATAGCAAGTTTGCACTGCTGCAGTTACTCTGTGGAACAATAAAAGGTGTCTGATTTAATGGCACGCATCGCGCATACACTCACACACACACACACACACACACACACACACACTACAAGTAATGCGTAGCAAATTGAAAACCTTTAGTAATATAACCAAATGTTTTAAACAAATTATACACTGCTGCACCACAACAATCAGCAAAATAATGTTAAGAATTACTGAAAATATTACTGTGTGTACATTAACACAGTTATACAAAAAAATATAACCAAACAGAAAGACTGCCTTTTTCTCCCAGTTAATGTACCTACACCACAAATATGCCCTCCCCACAGCACACTTCACAGTACACAGACTGACTGTTCTAAATTAACATTCAGAATCCACACACAATAAACATTCGATGATATGAGCACAGAAGAGTTTCCTACAATCGATGTACTAAATTTTTAGCAAACAAAAATAACTCAAAAAGGCATTTTAATCAGCTTTTAGAGGTTTTGAATCGCAGAGCTCTGATAACAAACTGTCTCCCGCTACGGCTACACCCACACTATCTAGGCAAGAACTGAGACTGTGCAGGACAATCTAGAGCCCATGTGACCTGCAATTCCATGAATCACTGCAGAATTTCATTTGCAGCTCAATTACAAGGCGAAGTGAGGCAAATTACATTGATTTCAATGTATTTCGCCTAAAAATTGGTGGAGAAGTGGTTTGGGGACAACGGAATAACACAAAGTTATTGGTGTCAATGGACTTTGCATTCCTCATTATGAGCGAAGTACTCCACTTCACATTGTGGAGTACTCAGCAGATTCCATGGTTCTCCGTGAATCATTTAGGGAGCGAACTGGGAGCCACTTCGCCCACCACTACTTACAGTACTGTAACTCACATGATATACAGGAAGGAATGTGACTGCCTATGGCTGTACTTCCTGATGAGCTGAGCCTGTATCATAAAACTCCCAATTTAAAAACTCAATTAATGAGTACAGTGGTGGGGTGGTGAAACCTGGAGAGATACTACAAAACAGGCTTACAATACATCCAACTATTATAAAAAATTTATGTTGTGATTCATGATGTGATCTGAATCATGATTTGTGACTAAATTTGTGACCGTGATGATGAAGAACGTGATTCAGTGTCGACGTTGTGAGATAACCAATATGGAACTGTATTGGGAACGCAAATGCCTACGACTATATTTCCCCGATGAACTGTAACACAAAACTCCCCGACTTAAAAACATGTATTAATGAGTACAAAGGTGGGGTGGTGAAGCCCGGAGAGATACTACAAAACAGGCTTACAATACATTCAAGTAACTAGGAAAACAAGCATTTGTCAATGCCAAATGTTTGCTTGCTGGCGTTGGCAGTGGTAGTGTAGAAATTACAGAGCTGCGTAATAGGAATGGCAGTGAAGTACTGAACTGAAGCCAACCCCACCACCACCCTGCAGAGAGTGACAGGCATTGGGGTGTGCCTTTGGGTCGTCAAGCATAACGGCCACGCCATTTCACCACACCCCACCCTGCAGACACTGACAAGTGTCACGGTGTGCCTTGGGGTCTTTGGCCCTTATGCGCACCCCATTCCATCAGGAAATACGGTGAGATGGGTGTGATATAGGAGAATGGGGTGAAGTTTGGGGCCAAAGAGTCCAAGGCATACCTCGATGCTTCTCACTGGCTGCAGGGTGTGGAATGGTATGAGCATTGCAGGCAAGAATCCCAAGTCACATCCCTGATGCCTGCCATTTTCTACGGGGTTGGGCGTTATGGTTGGAAACCGTAATACCTCAGGCATTCGTTGGTATTGTCACTCCAAATTTTCAACATGTTTTTTTTGTGACCCCACCTCATGAACAGTGGCAATATCAGTTTGTTAGCCGAAAGCTGCTTATGCACAGCGACTACGGCATTTAGCACCACAGGTGCTAACACATTCCGAACAGGATGTGAAAAATGACAGCTGTACAGTTCATGGGGAGGTGTAAAAAATGGCAATGTTGCAAATCTGTAGTGAAAATATTAAAAAAACTGGTGAAGTCATGAGCATGCATAGAAGCTGTGCAACGCACACCCGTAATGTAATTAGTTTGGGGATTTTTTACAGCAGATTGTCAACAGAGGCATTTTGGGACCTCCGATCATGAACAGTGTCACTGTCATTTTCTTTATCTGTCCCGAACAATGATTTCCCACAGTGACCACGCATCTCTGCGCTGAAAGTGTGAAAACACATTTCGGCCATGTTGTGAAAAATGACAGCTGTACTGTTCATAAGGAAGTGTGGAAAAATGCCACTGGTGAAAATCTGGACTGAAAATATTACAAAGTCATGAACTTACGAGGGTGCGTGGAAACTGCGCAATGCTCATTCGTAACACAGTCATTTTATGGACTTTTGTCACCAAATTTTCAACATAGCCATTTTAAGACCTCTGCTCATGAACAGTGTAACTGTGATTTTCTTAATCTGTCCCAAACATTGCTTTTGCACACTGACTGCACCATTGTGCGCTACATGTGCGAAAACACATTTTGGGTGACATGTGAAAAATGGCAGCTGTACTGTTCATAAGGAAGTGTTATAAAATGGCAATGTTGAAAATCTGGAGTGAAAATATTGAAAATTCGCGAACTTACGAGCGTGCGTAGGAACTGCGCAACGCACGCTCGTAAAACAGTCATTTTTAAGAATTTTTTCACCAAATTTTCAACATAGCCACTTTAAGACCTCTGCTCATGAACAGTGTCACTGTGATTTTCTTAATTTGTTCCGTACATTAATTTACGCACACCGACTCGCCATTGTGCGCTACATGAAGCGGAAACACGTTTTGGTGAGATGTGAAAAATGACAGCTGTACTACTCACAAGAAGATGTGGTAAAATGGTAATGTTGAAAATCTGGAGTGAAAATAATGAAAATTTGCGAACTTCTACGAGCTCGCGTAGGAACTGCTAGCATAACGCTTATAAAACAGTCATTTTGGAATTTTTCCACCAAATTTTCAAAATAGGCTTTTGAGAGCCAAATGAACACTGGCAGTGTCATTTTGTTAATCAGGCCCAAAAGGTGATTTGCGCAGTGACTGTGAAATCACCCTTCAGGCCGAATAACGCCATGACAGTGACATTCATGAGAAGGGTCCCAAAAACCCCATGTTGAAAATTTGGTGCAAAATTCAAAAACGCCTGAATATGCAACAAAGTTGAAAAACCCTATCTATCCTATTATACAGCTTACCGGCATTTCCTCAGTTCGCGGTCGGCTTTGAAGAGTGCAGGCGTGTTCCGGTCCACGAAGATCGTTGGGCGAGGTCTGGAGGTAAGTATGGGGTGAGGAGTGGTGTGGAGAGGCAGGGTGCGAGGGTGGGTGCGGGTTGTGGGAGGTGGCAGGAGAAGCGCTGAGGGACAGTTTTAATTTTCAGTGTTTTTTTCCAAAATGACGACGCTGGACGCTTGCCATGCTGGGGTGAGCTCCCAGCGCACAAGGATGGTGGCTAGTTGGGGGTGTGGAGCCGACGGGGATTGGGCACCCCATCGCTACAGCATCAGTTGCCACGCTTGGGGTGGGCACCCAGCGTGGTATGAAAAGGCTTTGGGGAGCTCATACAGCCGACGGGGATTGGGCACCTCCTGTTGGCCACACAGTGTGTGTGGGGGCAGCACGCAGTATGCGTATGAGCATGTTTGTGTGTGTGTGTGTGTGTGTGTAGGGGAGTGCTGCGATGAGCAGGCGATATCTGATCGCTGCTCACTGAGCGTATCTCCCCTTTCAACTGTGCGCCACTGCATTTTGGAGCTTGTCATAGACAGCTCCAGCATGCATTGGCGGACTGGAGCCGCGACTGCCAACACACTGACTGAATTGGAAGAGGGGGTGACACACCTCCGAAAACTCGGATGATGGCACTATGTTTCTTGCACATGCGTGCAAGCAAACATAAAAATTAATGTTGTGATTCATGACATGATCATGAATCGTGATTTGTGACTGCATTTGTGACTGTGATGATGAAGATCGTGATTTGTATTATGAGTGACTCGTGATGATGGTCCTGACTTAAAAACGCATATCAATGAGTACAATGTTCTTGCAGAATTATGCACCATACCAGTCTAGTACTCTGAAGGGAAGCCAAAGAAAGAATTGTGACTTAAGCTACAGATGGAGATTGGGCCTAAAGAGATGCAAATGCTCAGACAGATTAAGATTGTGCTGCGCACTGAAGAGATCTGAGCGGTAAGGCACAACACCTAACCAGTGCTCACCATCAGAAATTCAAATCTGGAAAAGAATACCTTGCACCAGTTGAGGCGGAGCCGCCCGGGGGGCAGTGTACTGCACTGCTGCAGTAACAGTCACTAGTACTAGCACCAGTAAAGATACCACAAAGAGTACAAAAATCACACTGCTGCAGTGGATAGCAGGTTCACATTGCTGAAATTACTATGTTGCACAATAAAAGGTGTTTGATTTGATGACACGCGTCACACATATGCTCACACACATACTGAGTAATGTGTAGCAAATTGAAAATTTCAGTAATATAACCACATATTTTAAACAACCTAAAATGATGCACTGATGCACCACAACAATCAGCAAAAAAGTCACGAATTAATGAAAATATTACTGTGTGTACATTAACACAGTTATACAAGAAAAATATCAACAAAACAGAAAGAACTGTCTTTTTCTCCAAGTTAATCTACCTACACCACAGATACGCCCCTCCCCCAAAGCACACTTCCACTGTCTCTCAGTACACAAACTGACTGTTCTAAATTAACATTCAAAATCCACACACAAACAATAAATGCTCGATGATACGAGCACAGGAGGGTTTCCTACAATTGATGAACTAAAGTTTCAGCAAAACAAAATGAATCAAAAAGGCTTTTTCAAGGTTTGAATCACAGAGCGCTCTCACAGCAGACTGTCTCCAACAGTTTCCTACACAGACTACCACGAACTGAGGCTGTGCTGAACAATCAAGAGCCCATATGACCTGAAATCCCATGAATCACTGCAAAATTCGCCTTTGGAGCTTAAAAACAAGGCAAAGTGAGGCAAAGTACATTGTTTTCAATGTATTTGCATTAAAATTAGTGGAGTAGTGGTTTGGGAAGGCAGAGTAATGCAAAGTCATTGTTCTCAATGGACTTTCGTTACCATTATAACGCCAAGTACTCCTCTTCATGACATAGAGCACCCCAAATCCGCTTTCACTATGATTCACTCGCCCATCTCTAAACAGGAGGTGGTGTTATTTTGTATCGACACACCTTAAGCCTCAGGAAATTAAGTCTGCCGTTGCATGTAATACTGTGGAACAATTATGGGTGAAGATAAAGACTCCTAGGAAGGAGATTATGACAGGAGCATGTTATAGGGCACCAGGTTTAAGTGAGACTGAAAATGTACAGTTTATGGAGGCCGTGGAAGCAACCAATATAACTAATAACTGTATTTTGTTAGAGGATTTTAATTTACCTAAGGTAGACTGGAAATTGTGTCAGAGACAAAGTAAAATTGATAACTGGTTTGGTGACTTTTGCATTAGTAACAATTTAGAGCACTTTTTTCTGGATAATACTAGGGATAAAAACATACCTGCTCTTGTTTTGAGTAATATGGAAGGGTGTATATGTAATTTAGAGATACAGCCCCCCCCCCCCGGGGGGCAGTGACCACAATATGCTCACATTTTCGATCAAGGAGTCTACTACAATCATCTCTGGGTGTACAGAAATTAGAAACTGTAATAAGATGGATGTGAATGTCATGAAATAATTTCTGGAGACCTGAGATTGGGAAAATCGATTTACAAGGTATAAATATGGAGAAAGCTTGGAACAGGTTTAAGACTAAAATCTACTGGTGTATGGACAATTATGTTCCTGTAAAAAAAATATAATAAACGAGGTAGGACTTATAGATGGTTCTCTTGTAGAATTCAGAAACTAATCAAAAAAATGAATAAGGCATACAAGAAATTTAAAAAAGGTTGTACTGTTGTAAATTCTGGGAAATATACTAGATTAGTTGAAGAATGTAAGTTTGCTATAAAAAAGGCAAAATCAAAGGCATAACAAGCAGTAGCAAGTGCAAAAGACAATGGGAAGCAGTTTTATAATTATACTGGGAGCCTTAGGATGGGAAATAAGCACTTAAGTAATATTATTGATGGGGAGTCTATTATTGACAACGAGGTGGATATGGCAAATACATTCAATGATTATTTTCTATCAGTATACCAAAAACAAGATGGACAGGTTATATTTTATAATAACGGTGATAAGGAGAGTAAGAAATTTGCAATCACTTGGGCAGAAATTTATGAGAGATTGATAAGCTTAGATGTGAGCAAGTCTTGTGGGCCTGATGAAATTCATCCAGTGCTCCTGAATAAATTGGAAGAAGAACTATCTGGTCCGCTCACCCTGTTGTTTAATAGATCACTGACCTCCGGGGAAGTTGTGCATGATTGAAAAATAGCACATATCACTCCAGTATTTAAAAAAGGGAATAAATCACATGTTGGAAATTACCAACATATAAGCATAACATCTCAGGTTGGTAAACTCCTTGAGGGGTTCATTAGACAGTTTGTGATTGATAACTGACAAAGTCTGGAGATCTTGGATGTAACCCAACATGGATTTTGTCATGGGAGGTCATGTGTCACAAACCTTCTGGATTTTGTTGAGCCTGTTATCAGAGCGCTGGACGAGGGGTTCCCTATGGATGTGGTGTATTTAGATTATAACAGGGCGTTTGACTCTGTATCTCATCTAAGGTTATTGGAGGTATTAAGAGATATGGGGGTTGACTTAGGCCTTATGAAATGGATTCAATTGTGGTTCTCAAAAAGACTGCAAAGGGTGCGAATAAGAGGTTTTTTTTTCAGAGTTGGCTGTTGTGACTAGTGGTGTGCCACAGGTATCAATCTTAGGCCCAACTCTTTTTTCCAGCTTCACTTCGGGTATGCAAGGTTCAGATGGAGTGTGGATACGTAAATATGCTGCCAATACAAAGGTGAGAGTGATAGTCAATAACGTTGAGTCCATCCAACAGTTACAGTGTTATTTGAACTATCTACAACAGTGGACAATCGAACATAGATTATCCTTTAATAAAAATAAGTGCAGTGTGATTCACTTAGGACACAATAATCCTAGAGCAGACTATGTATTAAATAACAAGGTTTTAAGTGTCATCACTAGTGAGAAAGATCTGGAGGTAACTATCTCCAGTGACCTGGGTTTTGAACATCATAACAGGGACTTAATTAAAAAGACTAATCAAGTCATGGGGAATATATTTAGAATTATACGACAGGCATCTGTACTCAGCCAATCAGCATTCAGAACTCTGGTCAGTTATTTCCCTACAAACTTCAAAACAATGGCTCAGAGTAGTTTATTCACCTAAAACCTGCCCACAGTGGTTTAATCACCCCCCCCACAGTGGTTTAATCACCCCCCTACACACATCAAAAAAAACAAGAAGCAGAAAATGCTGTTGCACCAGCAGTTTTCCCCGACAGTAAAACACTTTTTTTGCAACACACTCCAACTCATATAATAGTAATAACATTCAGCGAGTTGGGTATACTCTAATAATCGGATTCTGTGTTGATTAAATGCCTTGGCCAGCCTCGGCATTTAATCCCCACAGCTTGATTGCTTCATACTCTCTAACTAGCTGAATGTTATCACTTAAATATACACAGTAGAAAGAGGGGTTTGTTGCCCCATATAGGACTTTAGTTAGACCTATCCTGGAGTATGGAGCTCTGTTTCACACCTCAGAGTGTTGGTTTTATAAAATCTTATGAGCAGGTCCAGAGAAGATTTATGAAAAAATTGTTCTGGTTAAGGATAAATGTTATGCTGAGAGGTTACAGATACTTGACCTTTTCTCTATGACATACAGGAGGGTGAGAGGTGACCTAATGTTTGTATGTAATCTAATTTATCTAATTTGTCAACTCTTTAAAATACTTTACAACATGATTTTAATTTGTTACATTACTGGTTTGATAAACGTAAATTGGTGTTAAATTCTGCTAAAACCAAAACAATGGTATTTTCTCATCCCAAGAGATCACCAACATCAGAATCCACTATTTTTGAGAACTTGGGTAATGTAATAGAACAGGTTAGATTGTTTAAATATTTGGGTATACTGATTGACTGTCATTTAACATTTGAGTAATTAATAGAGTACATAAAAGATTAGGGTTCCTCTATTGAATTAGAAGTAACCTTACAGTTGATATTAGGTTTTACTTACACATAGTTTACTATTTTCTTTAATCGATTATGGGTCCATAGTATATTCTTATACTTCTGACAGCATTCTAGCTAAACTTCAGGCTACATATCACTCTGTGTACGTTTTGCTACTGGTCAGTCAAGGTTAACACATCGTTTTTATATAAATATTTTGGTTGTTTGTCCTTAGTAGGGCGTTTCAACTTTAGATCGCTGATGTTTTTGCATAGGGTTCAGCTAGGTATGATGCAAAGTATCTTAGTTTATTTCCTAGGAACACAAAATCTGGTAGTACAAGTTTACGGAGTAGAGAGGGTTTTCTGATTCCTTTTTTTCACACATCGTTTGGTCAAAACTCATTGAAATTTGCTGCTGCTAGGATGTATAATTATCTTCCTTGTAATGTTACTAGTCAAAAGCAGTCATCGGTTTTTAAGACGGCTCTTAGAAATAATTTGTTAATGAATTCAATTTGCAAATGTTTTAGTTAATGTATATTTATTGATTGTTACTGTTTTGTAAAGTCTGCTGTGTTATGTTTGTTGTAAAAACTGGTCATTTGTGAAAATGGGCTTGTCCCACAAACCTACCAGTATAAAAAGAAATGAAATTAAAATGAAAAAAAATTTAGGGGATTCAGAGATGACAGCCTGTTGGACTCTGCTGGGTTATGTAAGAAAACACAGATAGGCAGGTCTACTAGAGGTCACTGTATACAACCAAAGGGAGAATTTTTCAGAACTTCCAGAAGAGGATTATGGTTTTATCAGAGAGTGGTGAATGCATGGAATGCTTTGCCAGAGGAAGTAGTAAATGCCCCCACACTTGGGTAGTTTAAAGCAAGGTTGAGATATATATATATATATATATATATATATATATACTGTATATATATATATACTGTGTATATATATATATATATATATATATATAGGGTCAGGGAGTTCTACCACTGAAATAGTGGTGAGTCTATTATGGCTCTTGTAGCCATTTGACTAGTATTCAAGCCTGTGACCTATGCCTATGATGTCCAGTTGCCAAACAGCTTTCTGTTTTTTCAGTTTTTTAAATTTTAAGTCCTGCATTTAAGTGCTGCAGCTATGTGGCTCCATCTCGATCGGCTCCATCTCTGTCTCATGCACAGTGCAACAAAATGAACTACTGATTATTGTTTGGTCTTTTATATTTGTCTTGCATGCAGCAAACAATATTTTGTAGCAGCTTGCTGGAGTAGCAGGTTGTGTAGGTGCAGCAGTGTTGTAGCCAATGGCGCCACTGCTTTCTTAGGCTGGTCTCTGTGGCACCAATGAATGAGCATACTGTCTATGACAGCAGTTGAGAAGCAAGTCATCAACTTGAAAGAATTTCACCGCTGCAATGAGGGAGCACCCCGTCATTGCAGGGCATCCTCGCCTGCTGAAACAATTCAATAAACATGGTGGTGGCTCCCGCCGGCTGCCTCACAACCCCTAGAAAGCTGACATCAGGGGTGCCCGATCCCCCTGTCAGCATGCCTCCCCAGTTCATTTTCTGATGGGGTGCCCAATCCTTCTGTCAGCATGCCCCCTCCCCAGTTCCATTTGCCGATGGGGATGCCTAATCCTCATTGGCATAATGTCCCCCAAGGTTTATTTGTCTGCTGAGGGGGGTGCCCAATCCCCCTCGGCATCATGCCCCCCCCAAACACAGAGATGCTTTCTTCGCCAACAGGGTGCCCGATCCCCATCAGCGTCAGTCCACAATCCTCAAAAAACAGAGATGGCACACTAGGAGCCCAGCCCAGTGTGTTAAAATGTTGTTGTCACATCCTGAAAGAAAAAAAACCTTCCCACAATGTTCTGTTGGTTTTTTTTTCACCCTCTAAAACAGAAAATGGTCCCTCGTGGTCACAACGGCCCCCCTCAACCCACACCCACCTCTGCACACCCCACCTCTCCACACACCCCTCACCACATACTTACCTCCGAAGCCCAGCACAACAATCTTCGGTGGAACTGGAACACGTCTGCACCCTTCAAAGCCAACTGTGAACTGAAGAAAATCATGGTAACCTGTATAATGGCATCAATGGGGGGGGGGTTCAACTTAGGTGAATATCTCAGCCATTTTTGTGACTTTTGGCTCCAAATTTTCAACATGGGGTTCTTGGGACCCCACCTCATAATTCAGTCACTGTCATTTCGTTATTCAGTCCTGAAGGTGATTTCATGGTCACTGAGTGGAATCACCTTTCAGGACCAAGTAATGAAATGACAGTGCCACTGTTCATTAGGTAGGCTCCCAAAATGCCTATTGCAAATTTAGTGAAAAAATCCAAAAATGACTATATTCACAATGATATATTACATGATTTCTCGCACACTTGTAACTTCAAGACTTTTTATTTTTCACCCAAATTTTCAACATTGCCATTTTTCACACCTCCTTATGAATGGTACAGCTAATATTTTTCACATCCTGCCCGAAATGTGTTTTCACATATCTGGTGCAGAATGGCAAAGTTGCTATGGGAAATCAACATTTGAGACAGATTAAGAAAATCACAGTGACACTGTTCATGAGTGGAAGTCTCAAAATGCCTCTGTTGAAGATCTGGTGAACAGATTCCACAAAATGACTGTGTTACGAGTGTGGATTGTGCAGTTTCCACACACACTCGTAACTTTGAGAATGTTTAATATTTTCACTCCAGATTTTCAACATTGCCATTTCTTCATACTGCCTTATGAATGGTACAGCTGTCATTTTTCACATACTGCCCAAAATGTGTTTTCACACATCAGGCGCAGAATGGTACGGTAGCTGTGGGAAATCAATGTTCAGGACATATTAACAAAATCACAGTGCCACTGTTCATGAGCAGAGGTCCCAAATGTTTTCATGAGGTGGGGTCACAAAAAACCCATGTTGAAAGTTTGGAGTGCAAATACCAACAAACACCTGGGGTGTTAGGATTTCTAACCATAACATCCCACCCTGTAGAGACTGACAGGCTTTAGGGGGGTGACTTTGGATTGTCAGCTGTAATGCTCATGCCATTCCACCCCTGCCCCCACCCTGCAGTCAGTGACAGGCATCAAGGTGTGCCTTGGACTCTTCTATTCCAAAGTTCGCCCCATTCTCCTATACTGCACCCATCTCAATGTATTTCTTTATGGAATGGGGTGAGCATAAGGCCTGATGACCCCAAGGCACAACGTGACACTTGTCGGAGTCTGCAAGGTAGGGTGAGGTGAAATGGCATAAGCATTATGGCTGCTAACCCAAAGGCATTCATCAGTGCTTGTCAGTCTATGCAGGGTGGAGTGTGGTTGGCATCAGTTCCATATTTCACTGCCATTCCTGTTATGCATCTCTCTAACTCCTGCACTTCCAATGCCAATGCCAGCAAGACAACATTTGGCATTGACAAATGCTTGTTTTAAATAAATAGCACTCTAGCTCTCAAACTTGTGACTATTGACTCCTAAAACAGTAACAAGAGATGAACACAGCCTGCTTGATCTTGATCCCAGATATTTGTCAACGCCCCTATCCGAGGAACAGTGCTGATGACAGCAAGGTCTTCTGCCAGGACATGCTTACTGCTTGTGTAACTCCCCCATTGGCCCCCTTGTTTAACTAGCAGGGCTGCTCCTTTCTCCGCATAGCATCTAGGGGCAAATGAGAGGGATGGGGGTTTACATAACAAGTACACACATTTCTTTTATAAACCTGCTGTCACAGACAGGCAACCAAGTGTGGAAACTACCTGGCACACACCTGGTGGGACCATTTACTATGGCCAGCAACCCAGGTCCCTGGGAGAAAGCATTTGCTCATAATTGTGCTGGGTTTGCACTTCTGGTCAGGGGCACCCAAGTAAAAATCCAGACAAAATGGAAGCAATACTGTCCAAGCCAGGCTGGGATTCTAGAGTGTGGCTTTTATTCACGTAACAGAGTAGGAATAATCACAAATCGAAGATGACCCCCCACAGGGCTACACATACTGGTATTGCAGATTCTCCAGATAATAGAAATTCCTGACTTTCCCATTTAGCATTGGGTAAAGACACAAAACAGTGCAGGCACAAGGTCATTATCGCAAGGCAGAATGCCGAAGGCTATAGCGCTGCTTACCCGATTTCTGCCAGTTTTTGTTCTGTGGGGGCTCCACCCCCACCCCCCATTATGGGGGCTGTACCCCAGACCCTCCACTAAAGATTCTCAACTCTTGGGGGGTCCAACTCAGAAAGTGCACAGGTCCGGGTTCGCCATAATGTCGTAAGCTATTATGCGTGCGACATTATGACCTGGTACGAACAGCGAACACTCGGGTTCTGAAAATGAAGATTGGCACACACAGCCAGTTACTGGTACATTTCCCATCAGCTAGGCACACACGGCCAGTACTAGGACACTTTCCCATATTTCATGAGGAATGAAGGTGGTACACATGACCACAAAAGAGCACATCCAGGCTCAAAATCTTCCAGCATCCATTAAACTGAGGTGAACTGAAAACAGAGAATCCAAAACCCACGTCTGGGTAACTATTTCCATCAGGCATTGGCAAATGCACTGACTGAAAATTGAACTGGTGCCCAAACTGAACCCGGAGAGGTAAACTGGTTACTCCAAATGGGGGGTCTCCCATCTTTTGCTTCCAAGTTTATACTGGGCCATTCATCTAGTTAATAACACCCTCACAGAAACCTGTAGATGCTATCTTGAAATGTTTTTCACACTTAACATGCTACATGACACACCTCTAAGGTATCAGAAAGTTAAAAGTTTTGTACTTGGACAGTCTCTCACTAGACTCCAAACGTAGGCAGACATTTTTTTTTTATCTTACTTTTTATCCTCGGCCACCTTCCTGCATCCCCTGTGGTTGTTGCATTCTGCTGGGGATCCGGCCACCATCCATCTCCACCAGAACCAAACACTGACACCCTTAAACCCCTGTGGCTTTCCCCCCATAGCGGGGCAGCAGGGAGCCCCCTAACTCCCCACCATCACGGATCCAGTTCTGGTGCCAGAGCCGCCTAGCGAACACTCATGGACGGCCATCAAGCTGCATGAGAGGTGTTACCTTTTCCGCTGTTCGCTCCCCCCATTGGGGTCACGGGCATGCAATGATACCAGTGGGGGCAGAGGTACATGCATCCACATACACCTCCCCCAGGTGTCTGCCCAGATTCCACCCTGTGCTGTTACCCTGCTCCCTGACCCCCAGCCTCTACTGGGGGCAATCGGGCATTGGGAAGTGAAACCCCCCTTCCCAGAGAAGGAGAGCAGTCCATTGGATGCTTAATCCTTCTCCTCCCCATTAACCCTCAGTGACCCATGCTCGTTCCCAAACAAGGGTCACTGGCACAGCGCAAGGTAAGTTGTCCAGGGCCTCAACCCTCAGCACCACTGGGCCGGCTAGGCAGACACTTTTAAAACAGAAACAATCTAGATGACAGGGTCCCTTTGTCAGAGAAATTCACCATAGGTATTTCAGGTGCCCCTCCTAGGCTTACACAAAAGTAATACTCACAGTTCTGAAGTTGTACAAAGGCAGCTTCACTAGAGAGACTGGATTGAGGGGATTGCCCCTGAACCCTGAAGATTTCCCCCATCCCTCCTGGGATGGAGCAAAGGAAAACCCACTTGGCAAGGTCTCCACCACTTCAGTCACTGTCTTCTATGTTCTTCTTCTAGGGTGAGAACAAACTACCCAAAGCAAAGAGGTAGCTCTCTATCAGAGCTACGTGAGGAGCTGCACAGCAAGCTGCAGCCTTGTCCTGGAACTCCTACTGAGGACTGACTCCACTCTAACGGAACTTTCTAAAGCTAGCTCCCTAGAGCTGGAAAAGAGTGTGGCTTATGCCACTGCGAGAGGTCTAAGATTACATCATCCTCTAGCTCAGCTGAGGCTAAAACCAGAGCATGACAGTGTGAAATCCATTTAACTGACATTTCACTAGCTGCCTTTCCTTGCCTGCCACTGGTTCTAACTGGGATTTTAGTAACCCCAAGAAACAAGGGGGTTATACTTGTATGCAGCATTGGCGCCACCAGCTGGCAGTAAGAAAAATACTTTTTAAATTGAACTATTTTTGCTTTTAAGCATTTATTTTACATTTTTTAATATTTTTTCTAAATGTAATAATCTAAAACTATTTTAAAATATTTGTTTACAGTTTAGTAATTGGGACCCATTTCATAATCACAATAAAGCATTCCATGGGGGTGTTATGGTGGGCTAATGGCCCTTCTCAGGTGGTGGAAGCACTCTCTGCTTCACCTCGCTTCAGCTCTCTCTGAAGTGGCTTAATATCCCACCATAGCATACCTTCTGTCATGTGTTATTGCTTAATTATGAAATGGATGGAAGTTTCCTACTTCCTGATTGGCTAAATGAGTTCTAAGATCCATTTGTGAATTCACCAGAAATGCACAGGTCGGAAGAAGTTCAGGCAGTGGGATTTTAAATTTGGACATCCCATACAGATTCATGACCACTTCACTCATACTGGATTGCCATCACAGACATGGCTGCCACCAGTGCTGTGCAGAATAAGACAATTCTGAATTCACAGACGTTTTGATTAAATTTCGTGAAATTCTGTGAAATTTTTGGCATTTCATTGGACGTTTGCAGAATTTTTAAAATTTATTAATTTGGTAATACCTCAGCAGTCTGTCAAGCTAGAGCTCTGAAATGTGGGCGTATGGACTGGGAAAAGTTGTAATAGCATGCCTAATATTATGAAATTAGGATGGACTCTCACACAGTTATAGGTGCTAAAAATCTGTCATTTTATTTTTTGTGGGAAATTTCATGAACAAGTTTATCTGTATATACCTCAGCCGTCTATCGCGTTCGAGATCTTAAATTTGGCATAATTACTTGATGATAAGAATTCTAAAACTGTGACAAATGTCATGACATCAGGATGTGATGCCTCAAAACTGAATGTGCTCAAAGTCTGGGATTTTATTTTTTGTGGGAAATTTCATGATACATTTTATCTGCAGATAACTCAGGCACCTTTGGAGCTAGGCATGTATAAATTGGCACGAATAACCTCTGTTCTATGATTATTGAATCAAGTAAATATAGTGAGAATTGGATCAGAGATTTTTAAGTTATAGAGGTTCAAAAGTTTAATGTGTAAACATTTGCAAAATGTAATGAAAACGCTCAAAAATGTGGATGTTTGTAACTTCTCTGCTCTTGTGGACATAGACTTAACATTTGACATGCATGTCTGATGTCAGTTTATCCTGGTGTCTTACACAACTGGGTAAATTGATTTAGCAGTTTTAAATACAGGAGGCAATATAGCGCAGTGGTTTAAGGCTCTGAGCTGCAAACCTGGAGACCTGGGTTTGAATCCCATGGCCCCAACTTGCATACTGTATGACCCTAAGCAAGTCACTTAACCTCCTTGTGCTCCCAGGTCACACCTGTAAGCAAGCGTTCAGCTTAGTGTGTCTCTCCTGGTTTAAAAAAAAATTTACACTGAAAAAAATATTAGTAACATTTTCTCAAATATTTATGGTAGCATACAGATGAAGCATCCAGACTTCTTTTTGTGGAATTTAACATTTACAGTGCATGTATCACTGCTTCATTTGATAAGCTGGTCTGAGCTTTTTGCAGGCCTGCTGTTCCTCTCTGGGTGACAATTTTGTCCCCTTCCCCTTCTCTATAAGCGTAGCCAGACTGACTCAGTAGAACTACTGAACCCACTAATATCCTCTTTGTTCTCTACAGTGACAAAATCGTTTAAAATGAGAGTCATCTACTCCTTTTCCTATCGACCTATCCTGCCAGAATTCCAGAATTCTTCCTCCCTAGTGCCCCAGACATTGTCCCCCCACTACATCTTTTTGAGTACCTCTAAGTCCCAGACTTGTGGCTCTCTGGATCATCAATTTACTGGGTGTGATCCTTATACGTCCTGCATTCAGGTTGGAATTGTTGATAATTTGTGCTTCCCTGCTTCAACTGGGGATTCTACCATGGTTGCTACCCAGCTCAGCTGTCTATTTTGTGGTAAAACTATGCATCTAAGATAAGGCTGAGTGAAATTAGCAAACTCAGTTTGATGGCATTTTCATGAAATTCCACAGTTTTCACAAAGACTCATGAAATTAGAATGTAAGTACAGATGTTATTTTGCAATTTCTGCAGCAAGCAATTAATAAAACTGATACACACAATATCATTGTGAGGTCTAAGAACCTACCAAATGTAATGGCATTGCTTTTTTATTTTTAAAGTTTCAGGGGTTTATAAATTTGCAGTTTACATTCTTGCAAAATTTGATTTTAAAATATTGTGAAAATTTGACTATTTTTAATGCAGTCCCATTTAAAGCTGTAAATATAAACTTTGTCAGAAATGACCATGTGGCACAGTAGTTTAAATGTTTCAAATCTGGTTACATGTGGATATGTTGTTTTAAAACTAGAGGGAAATAACTGAAATTTAGATTTTGGCAACATGTTTGGCAGGCTATAACGCAGTCTCATTTGAAGCTAGAAATCTGAAACTATGTACATATATAAATGTAGTGATGACCTGTATACCTGTAAAATATTATAACATTTCAATGAATACTATCAAAATTATACTAAAATAACAGAAAACTATATTTTGGCAAAACTTCTGGCTACTTACAACTCAGCTCCCATTGAAAATTTGAGCCTTAACATGTGGTGTACATACCCATGTTATATGTTTCTCTGAATCCTCAGACTGTGGACAAATTTGGATAAGAAACGTTAAAATTATATTACAATAATAGAAAATAAAATTTTTATTAAATGTTTGGACACTCATAACTAAGCCCCGTCAACCACTGACTCTGATATTTTGTGCACAGATGAATGACATGCCTAGCTGTCTGTGTACCAGATTTGGAGACAGTTGAATGTATACTTTTTAAATTAGAGTGATATAAATGAAATTTAAAATTTGGCAAAATTCTGTGGAATGTTCAAGAAAATTCTGTGAAATTCTGTGGAATCGGAATGGTAATTCTGCATGCATTCTACAGTCACAATTTTATATTCTGCACAGCTCTAACTGTCACCTTTACTCATCGAAAACCTTCAAGAAGGGCCTAAAAACTAAAACCCCTTAAATTTAAAATAAACAATCTTTAGTCTCTGCTGTTTACCCTGCCATGGATAAAACTGAGACCTTGGTTGCATATAAAGCCTTCTCTTGTGTGTGAAGGGTGAACATTGTGACAGAGAAATCCTGCAGAAGTTATAATTCCTGTATTCCATGATAAACAAAACATTCCAGCTGTTAAATGAGCGGAAAGACAAATGATTGACAGGTGGGAAGGACTGCTTTGTTAACCAAAGTAAATTCCAATTTTTTTTGCAATTAATCTTTTATTAAGAGATTTCAGATTATTACAAATATTAAACCATTAGTCCAAATGGCTGAAATGGTTGTTTACAACCTTACCACTCAATACAAACAGCCAGAGCTTAAGGCAACTTCACACAATGTGCAAGTCTACTTGTAAATCACCTAATTATCGAAATAGCAACTAAAGGGTGTCTTCATACCTGGTAAACCCTGCTATAGTTATACTAAGAGAAATCTGAAAAGTACTTACTCACATTAAAAGAGGTGGAAACAAGTGTAATAGAGCTTCTTCACATAAGGTGTAGAAGTTGGTATGGGGGGGGGAAACTTTTATGAACATCCAGAAGTGGAGCACTCAAGATAGCTATGAAGAGAAAAGCTATAACAGTTTTTAATAACAGTCAACCATTTCTACTTGGGGAGTCAAGGATGTCTCAAATTATCCTTCAAGTATCTGGGGGGTAAGGCATGATTGGCAGGATCAATATAAGCAAAATAAGGAGCTCATATCTCATCAAACTTGTTTAGATGCTGGTTTTTGTAGCATGATATCCTTGTCAAAGAGTCCATCTTTTCTAAGGCACTAAGCCACTCTGCAATGTGTGGGACCTCTAGGGTTCTCCATCATCATATAATAAGATGTTTACATTTTATAGAGGCCTGTATGAGCCACAATGTGTAAGCTTTGGGAAGGCTTAGAACTTTAGGCATAAGGCCCAATATCCGTAGACCAGGACCTGCTGGGAGGGGTGTCTTCAAGATTAGGGAGCAATGCTGTATTACTGCCTCCCAAGAGGGCTTCAGAGGAATACAGGACCACAGGATGTGAAGCAGATCTGCCTCCGAGGCCTCACACCTCCAGCAGCAATCAGTGGTTAGAAGACCCATCTTTTTTAGTTGGGATGGGGTGTGGTACCAGAGGTGCACTATTTTGTTCTGTAAAAGGACTATTTGGGGGATGCAGCAGGCCTAGTGAGTTCTCAACCAGCACTGTTGCCATTGTAAATCCATAATGGAGATCTCTAATGTGGTTGCCCACTTGCCCTTGGCTGGCAGAGAGGGATTAGAGACCCAGTCTACCCAGTTCAAGGGACAGTTATTAATACAGAGGCTAGGGTTGTGCCAGAGTGGGGTGTATATCCCCAGGTCAAGACATCAAGAGGATTTAAGCCCAGTTTTTGCCAGGCCAGATGAGTTTGTTGGATGGAGAGCCAGCCCTTGTGAGGCTTGATAAGGGATGTGTCACAAGAGCTGAAACAGAAGGACCCTTCATAAGGTCTCTTTCTATTTGGGTCCAAGCTGGAGGGTGAGGGGGGTGAGAATGACCTTCCTCCTTCAATGACTTTGCTACGATAAACACAATAGAATATCGATGGAAGTCTGGTAAGTTCCAGTCTCATCTCAGATTTTGAGCCCTCAGCTTAGCTCTACTATATCTAGGCCTGGATGAACCTCATAGAAAGGAGCTAAGCAGAGTATTCGGCTTTTGATTCTGTGTTTTGGGTAAGAGAAAGAGAATGTGAGATAGTAAATGGTATACCCTAGGGGTGAGCAACATTGTGATTGTGGCGATCTTGCCCGCCAAGGAGAGGTGCAAATGTGCCCATCTGTTCATGGCAGTTTGAAGTTTGGCCAATAGGAGTTTTAAGTTTATGCCCATTAGGGTCATAAGTTTGGAAGTAAGTTGAATGCCCAGGTATTTTATTTCAGATTTTGCCCATGCTAAGCCCAGAGTCCCCAAACCAATCGACGAGGTGAGAGCATTAAGGGAAAGGATTTCAGACTTTGCCACATTTATGTTCAAGCCTGAGAGTTTCCTGAATGTTTGTAGTGTAGACAGGATGTGTGGTAGGCTGCGAGGTAAGTCAGGATCTGGCAATCATCGGTGTACAACTTAGTGGTATAACATTTGTCTTTTACCTGGATTCCATATATATTTGGGTGATTTCTAAGTGCAGCTGCAAAGGGTTCGATAGCTAAAACAAAAAGTAAGGGGGACAGTGGGCATCCTTGTCAGGTCCCTCACTGCAGGTGAAAAGGGTCGGAAAGGGAACTATTAGTAAGAACCCTGGCCGTAGGGCATGCATAAAGAGTTTTTATCCAGGTGGTAAAATATGGGCCAATGTTAAAGGTGTTCAGGACTATAAGTAAGTATTCCCATTCTACCGAATCAAATGCCTTCTCAAAATCAATTGTAACTGCTGCTGCCGGGGTGGGAAGTGATGGCACTATCTGTATTAAAGGTACTAGGGTTAAGAAGGGGGATAAAACCTTTTATAGGTACATTAGGGAGCAAAGAAAGACTAAGGCAGGGATACTGAGGCTGAATAAAGAGGAAGGTGGTTGGGCAGAGAGCGACAGTGAAAAAGCAGGGATACTGAACGAATACTTCTGCTCAGTATTCAGAATGGAAAAGCAGGGGGAGATACCTAATTCAGTCATTAGAAGCACTCTGGATAAGGGGGTTGATATTAGTCCTTTCACAGAAGAAAGGGTTCTGAAAGAACTCTTAAAACTGAAGGTGGATAAAGCAATGGGGCCTGATGGGATTCACCCCAGAATTCTAAAAGAACTAATGGAAGAACTAGTAACACCACTGGCTACCCTTTTTAATAAATCATGACAGGATGGTGTGATACCTGAGGACTGGAGAAGGGCGGATGTGATTCCCCTTCACAAAAGTGGGAGCAAGACAGAGGCAGGAAATTACAGACCTGTCAGTTTGACCTCAGTGGTAGGGAAAATGATGGAATCACTGCTAAAGGAAAGAATTGTTGAGTACCTAGAAGCCAGTGGGGCACAGGACCCAAGGCAACATGGATTCACAGCAGGAAGGTCATGTCTGACAAATCTAATTGATTTCTTTGACTGGGTGACCAAAGTAGTAGACCAGGGAGGGGCTGTGGACATGGCCTACCTACACTTTAGCAAGGCATTTGACACAGTCTCGCACAAAAGATTACTAAACAAATTAGCCAGCCTGGGAGTGGGTCCCAGGGTGGTAGCCTGGGTAAAACACTGGTTGGACAACAGGACACAGCGGGTAATAGTAAATGGAGTCCACAGTGAAGACAGGAGGGTTACTAGTGGGGTACCGCAGGGTTCAGTACTGGGGCCGGTCCTTTTTAATGTCTTTATAAGTGACATTACAGAAGGACTAGAAGGGAAAGTATTTCTCTTTGCAGATGGAGGAATGGTCAAATGTATGGCAGCTTAGATTCAGTGCAGTAATGCACCTGGGAAACAAAACCCAGGGAAGAGTACACAATGGGGGTGACATACTGACAACAACAAAATGGAAAGGGACCTGGTGGTAGTCATATCAGATGACCTAAATGTGGGCCAGCAATGTAAGAAGGCAGTAAGAGGGCTGGGGGATACTGGGATGCATAGGGAGAGGCATCACCAGTAGAAAACTGGAAGTTGTTGGCCCTCTGTACAGGCAGTTAGTAAGACCACATCTGGAGTACTGTGTACAGTTCTGGAGACCCCATCTCCGCAAAGACATAGACAGGTGATGTGAGCTATAGACGATAGGCTTATTCGTGGAGGTTGCAATACGTTTGAGAGCAGGGAGTTGCAGACCCATATATGATAAGACCATAGTCTATGATGCTGACAATGGAGCTTTTGACTACCACTGATAGTGCTCTGGGTTAGTGTTCCTGTGCCAGAATAATATGCCAACTCTCATTGGCAGATTTGCAACATCGTTGATATAGACAGCGATGAGAGGTGGGGGATCAAGAGTGACAACAGGTACTTGAATGGATTGTGTTTGTTCTAGGGATGGTCTTTGTTCAAGTTGCAATGGAGAGGTGGAGTTGTTTGTTTTGTTGTGGGGCTGCAGACCATAGACTTGTTTTTTTTTTGATCAGAAGCAGTTTATGATTTAGGAACCAGGATTCAATGGAGGAGAAGGCCTCTACTGTAGTTTATTTTGTAATTGGTTTGGATCAGGTCTGAGGTGAGAATCACAGCATCGCCGTGTAGAGAATTATTTGTTCTAAAGTAAGTATCCCGTAGTAAGTTTATATCAGGGCTGAAGAGAAGGGGTCCAAGAATGAGCCCTGGGGACTTCTACGTGACCGATCTAGAGTCCAAGAGGATCAGCGATTTTATTGTTTGGGACCATCTTCAAGGTAGCTCTAAACCTGCCAGTAGTTGGGTTGACAGCCCAGTGTTCTGAAGCTGACAAGTAGGGAGGCGTGATTGAGGTGTTGAAGGTTTTAGTTGTCAATGTAGATTGAGTTTAGTCACTGAATCATGCATTGTGGATTGGCGCGTGAATTGGCAGGGCTGTGGGGTGTTGTGACCTTTGTGAACCTGTGTTGTTTTTGTACAGGATGTTGTGTATATCCAGGTATTCTGGAGCTGGTCCAGACGATGTGTCCAGTGCCTTGAGAGTGGGGTAGTAGATAGGTTGAGTTATTTGTGTTTTGTTACCACTTATGGACTGGGTGACAGGCAGATTTCTCTGTTCAGAACTGGCAAGGCTGAGGGAGTTGGAAAATTCTGGTCAGAGGACTAAGCATCATCAAGGGTGAGAGACAGGATTTTGAGATCGGGAGTCATATTGAATCTTGATTTACCAAGGGCTATGGTAATGTTTTGCATACTGTGAGCCTGACTGCTTTGAAGTAGAAGGGGGGGTGGTGGGAATAGTATTCTAGACAGGGGGTAACCATCTTTAAGTAGTCCTGAGGTAGGACAGCGCTTGAGGTCGGTAAAGGCTTGTAAAGATATCTCAATGGTTTTTGGGTTGAGGGTTGTGGTTCCGCGCACGTTGAGTATTGAGGGGGGGGTTTATGGTTTCAGTGAGTCTTTTATGTTCTCCAGAATTCCTGACCACCCCAGGAGTTTGTGAGGCATGCTTATAGTAGGCGATCATTTCAGATGGTTTTGGCAGTCATTATGGTAGTTTTGGATGTCGCTTTTTTCCTGAGTTTTGCCAGTCTCCAGGTGGTCTCTTTGTATCCTGAGGAGGTCACCGTGAGCTGTACATCATGATTGACTTGGCGCTTTCTATTAGGAGCATACGTGTTACAGGCCACAGTGAACATGTTATGAAGTGGCCGAGGGCAGTTTACGTTGGTTGCATGAAGATAGTGGACCAGTCTTGTGGAGAGGGATTGAGAGAGGCAGTGACCAGTGCAGAACCCCGCTGGTGATTGTTTTGGTGGTTGTTTGATTAATTTGTTTGACCAGGTGCCAATAGGGGGAGATCGTGAGAGAGTCAGGGAGGACATTATGTTAGATATCCATGGGTGACTGGTAAGGATCCAGTCCAAGAGTGCTGGTACCAGTCCTGTACTTTCCTGGTGGTGAGTCAACCATTTGTGTGAGGTTCACTGCAGGTCTCCCTGTATGTACCAGCATCAGCCGAGGAGGGTTGATGCTGGGTCGCCTAGGAGGATGGATTCGTGTCTGGTGGAAGTGACTTTACAAAGTCAAGCACAGCTGTTAGACCAGTTCTCTGTCTTTGGGAGGGTTGTAGATGGTGGCAACAGTGAAGATTTTGTTTGGGCACCATGGAGGATTCTTACTGGCAGTATCTGAGCAGTTGTGGGTTGGATTGAGGTAATGATGTGGTGCCCTTGCATGGGTCTTTTAGGTAGAGAGCGTCTTCTCGCCTTTTGGAGAGTACGATCCAGCCTAAATGTTGTAGCCAGGAAGGCTGATTGCATGGTCCAATACCGATGGCGTGAGCCAGGTTTCGGTTTCTTTCTGCCGGGATGTCAGGGGCAGTGTTGGCTGGTGAAGACCTGTAGGGCATCCCATTTTGTGGGAGGAGACTAAAGATGTTGATTGATATGAATGAGGGCACCCAAGGCTTGCTAAGATTTGCGGCTTTAGAGCAGAATGGGCCATGGTTTGGGTGCACATTGCCTGACAGCGTTAGGGAGAAGGAGGAGGACTAGCCTCAATGAGCTGCTGGCTATGTATTTTTAAGGAAATGTTTTCGGCTGCTGGCATCTCGGGAAGTTGCTGAGCATCGGCGATAGTGGGTGAGGGTAAGCATAGGCACGGGGCCACAGTGGAGGGCCTAGTACCAGTGTGGGTGTGGGTGTAGGACAGATTGATGGTGGTAGGATAGACCATGGGCAAGGGGCAGTGACCAGTGTGCAGCATACCTATGTGGAGGAAGGATGTAGGAAAGTGGAAGCTGTGGGGGAGTGCAGTAGGGGAGGAAGACAGACAAGAAGAAATAGAATGGGGGTAGAGGACGTTGGAGGCGCATGATTAAGGTAGGATTCGGGGTTCAGAGAAATCTTACCCGGTTCGAGAGGATCTCAAGGGTGGGAAGAAAGGAAGGAAGGTATATAGCAAGTAAAGAAACTGTGTCTTTCAGAGGGTATACTTTTTTTTTTTCCTTTCCAAATGAAAGAACAAGAATCCCTCTAGTGGCAGGTCTGTGTAACCTGCTAATGGAAAACTAGTCACTTAAAAAACAAACAAACAAAAAAAAACAGGTATTTAAAACAGGTAATCAAAAAAACTATTTACAAGTATGTACAATGGGGGAAGGGCCACATACCAGGTGGGGGCGAGTAAGGGGCAGGGGTGAACATATAGGAGAGGGAAGAAGGGGTGTGAAGAAGGGTCCGGGGGGAGGCATATTTAGGGGCATGGATGGGCTGTCATCTGCCCCAGTCGTCCTCCACGTGGTGCCAATGTCTCCTACGCCTTCTCACCTCGTGTTGGTCCATCTGTTGGAGGAGCTCCAGGGTCACCCTTGCCACCTGTAGCAGCTCCTGCAGTCCCTTTTTGATGGCCTGAAGTTGCCGTCCACCTAGGATGAGGGAGCAGAGTCAATACGTGTGACTGTCCAGCCCCCTGCAGCCCACCTATTGTGCATGGCATACAGCCATGTGCCATGCCCCTGTGATGGTGTGCAACTACCACAGTGACCATGTCCACAAGACCTGCCCACCCAGGCACCCACAGCCACGTGGACCACTGCACACACCCACTGCCCATGTCCTGCACAGCACCACCGTGGCTGTACAGTGACTTGGCTAAACAGTGTGAAGGCAGTGGCACAGGCATGTACCTGGTGCATGCATGGACCACCATTGACGCACTCCCAGACATGCAGTGCCACTGGACAGTGCTGACTGTAACAAGTTGCGTGCATGGCAGTGGTGTTAATGGACGTTGGCCATGCCCTGCTGCCCTCCCAGTTACACAGCATGCAATAGTACTCATGGATGTAAGGCACTCACCATCATCAGGCTGGTCCCTGCACCTCTGCAGACCTTCACCCCTCCTGGCCTACTGGTCCTCCAGGCGGTGCCTCCTCTCCCTCGCCAGCCTGTGCTCTTCTGGGCCTAAGGTGCAAACATGGAGAGAGGAACATCAGTACAATCCAGTAGCAAAGTCCCCCCACCCCCATGTGTGTGCAATCCCACACGGCCAAACCCATCCACCCCCCACTCCGATACCAACACCATGGCCAACACTGGATGGCCCCCCATGTGCCGGACACATGCAACCATGAAAGCTGTATGGACGATAACAGTGTATGGATGGGGCACCTACCTGGCTGTGGCATTGTGCCCCTCCTGGCATGTCCCGCAGGTGGGCAAGCATGTTCAGGTCCCTGCACCTGAGGTCACCATACCTGTGGCAACATTGCTCTGCCATGTGCCCGATTCCCGTGGCCTCCTCCAGTGCATCAGCCACCTCCTGCCAAACTGCACTCCTGGCCCTGTCCAGGGGTGCATCACCATATAGAGCCCCAGCATGGGACTCTACAATGGGCACCAGATTTGCTAACTCTACCTGGCTCCACATCACTGTCCTTCTCCAAGCCATCTCAGCAGAAAGTTGGAGTCAAAATGGTGCTCGGCAGCATGGTCCCACCAATTGCAGATGCTACACGGTACAGCACTGCCATTCCCTAATGCACTGTCACCAAACAGCGTGATAGTGGTGCACCCATGCCGATGCATGGCACCTAGGGGCAAAAGGTTGGGCACAGGGTCAAGGGTCTCTTTGCATAAGGACAGCCACAGTGCGATTGGAACCCAATGCATGTAGCACAATTAAGTGCCTGTGTGCCAACTCCCTGTAGCATTTACAGCGCTGTGGCCCCAGTGTGCTCACGGCACTTCCAGTGCCACAGCGCCATATATGTGAAACACAGTAGCACCACTGGCAATAATGGTGGTCATGTCCTGCATTCGTCTCTCGTGCACAGTACATCAGCAGCATGGCAGTGCCTGTGCCATCACCCTGGGCATGCACAGTTAGGTGTGTACTGGCATGTCACAGAACTCCACCCTTGGCTGAGCACATTCAACACAATTGCACAAAGTGCAACTGTGCAATATTCAGCTGGCATATGCAAATCAGCTAATCAGCCATTCAATGGCGAGACACTGCATTTGCATCCACTTAAAAATGTGCCTGACCTCATTTGCATGTGTTGCGCTATAAAACTGCGACATTGGGCTGCACTGGCAATAGTCGGTTACTGCAGTCTATTGTGGTGAGTTGCATGCTGTTTGGGAGTGTGGACTGTGGTGTTTGGGACATGCATGGGACTGCACAGTCACAGGTAACACCTGTCATTCTCACAGGATGAATAATGACTGATCATGAGGTGGAGGAAGAGGAACAGAGACGTGGGCAGAAGAGGAGGCCTAACTTCACCAAGGCAGAAACAGATGCCCTGTTTGAGGTCTACCTCGACTCGGAGCCGCTGCTCAGTGAATGCCAGGGAACACCACAGGCCTGTGCTGCTACATGGGAAGAGGTGGCACATGCTGTCAACCTCCATGGCAGCTACCAGCGGTCCGTGCAGGAGTGCAAAAAGAAGATGGTCACGGACAGGTGGAGGATTAAGGAGAAGGTGGTTGCCATCAGGGCAGCATGGTCTGCGACCGGTTGGGGACAGCCGGACGTGCAACACTTGACCCCACAAGAAGAGCGAGTTTCTGGCAGCATGCAGCATTGTGCTATCGACGGTGTTCTGGGTTGTGGATTCCAGATGGGTGGTAGCCCATCACTGCATAGTAGATCCTGGTCTATCAAGGGGGTGACAGGGTAGGTCACACACGTTAATGCTACTGTTTTACCCTTACAGCTCCTGAGCATCTACATGGGTCAGTGGTGGTGGGCTTCTTACTGAGGGTGGTAGCATGGAGGTAGAGGAGGGTCCATCCACCTCCACAGGCATACAAGGGTCAGGGCAACAGTGGGCCTGCCTGGACATCCAAACTGATGTTGGTGGAGCAGGTGCAGAGGAGGCCCTGCCTGTGTTCCAGCGTGCTAGCGTCCATGGATGCCAGCATGCTGAGACTCGGCTGGTGCCAGATCCATCACTGATAATGATGGAACTAACGACATGGGCAGTGATACGTGTGGGCAAGCAGGATGGCCACACAGCAGGTGACATCATGGGCATGGCTGTGGGTGGTGCCGCCATGGAGGCCTGCGTGACATCACAGTCCCAGCCTGTGCCTGTCTGCACCAGCGGGGCAGCACTGGTGTGTGTCCAGGGCAGTGGGGCTGTTGCGGCCACTGTGATGGCACCGTTGAGCCCTGGAGAGCTGCAGCTGGAGGGCAGTGTCAGCAGTCAGCCAATGGCCATGGGGTACAGTGTCGGGGGCAGCATCAGTGCACCACCTCTGGACATGCCTCGGCCTGGCCCTGGTGTGCAGCACTCACCCTCAAGGGTGCTGACCATCAGGGCTGTGAACACCATGAGGACAGCATGCCGATCAGGCAGATGACCTCTTAGATGAGCACACCCGCATACTCCAAGCATCAGTCAATCAGCAGGTGCGGCATTGTGACGGTAGTGGAGGCACTCAGTGCGGCTCTGAGCCAGGCAGAGGGGTGGCGCAGCAGAGACACTGCTCTGCTCCTGGCAGGGATGGACCAGATGCAGGAGGATGTGACCGCTGCTATTGACTGGCAGACACAGGCAATCACAGCTGTCATGGCCACAATGGGCACACAGTTATTTACCGATGCATCACAGACACCGCACAGTGCAATATCCACCCCCCATTCCTGGCATCGTGCGACAGCCTCCTTGTTGACACCGGGTTCAGCTTTGGGCATCCAGAGCATGCCTGGAGTAGGCATGTTCGGTGTGCTGCAGACCCCTGCACGAGCACGGTCGCGTTCACACAGTGGAACCCCTGGGGGACCATCGGTGCCACCCCATGAGGCCATTGGTCAGTCTGTCACTGCTGGTGGGTCTCAGAGGGACCACCTGCACATCTGTGGTGGCCATGGCACTGTGGCACATGACTGATCTGTCTCCCAGCATGGCTACTGTCTGATGCAGCCCTGTGTGCATTGTGTTGTTCAGCATGCAATGCACGGGTGGATACCCAGCCCTGCACGCACATACACATTCCATCTGCACACCCTCCCGACTGCTTTCCGCTGTGGGGTATGCATGATGATGCCTGCGTTGCACTGTCTGCCACTGTGCCATGGTGCCCAGCATCTGACACATGCACAATGACAGGCACCAGGCTTGGTGGTCTGTGGACGTGTGTGTGTGGCTAGGGGTGGCAGTCGGGGTGGCATGCCTCCTACCCTTTGTGCATGTCTTCTAAGTGTGTGTGTGACCGCGTGCCATGTTAGACCTTGCCCATCCCTGGCATCATGTGCGGTTCCATACTCAGCTAATTCCTTTATGACATGCACCCCTGATGTTTCTCCATGCATGTTTGTGGGTTGTGCCTTTGCCACTGGTGGTTGCACATGGCCCATGACTTACCTGGGTTGGCTGAAGTGCTCCCCTGATGGTGCCCAGGTGCAGCCGTGCCAGCTGGATCAGTCGGGGTCCCTTCATCCAAGGGGCTGCCCATCACCATCTTCACCAGCATCCTCATCGTCCCCATCGCTGTCCCCCTTTGATCTGTACAGCTATCCCACAGTCGTTAGCCATGTTGTGCAGGATGCAACAGGCCAGAAATAGCCCAAGGCCTTTGAGGGTCTGTGCTGTAGGGCACCACCAGACGTGTCCAGGCAATGGAAGCGTGCCTTCAGCATCCCAAGCACCCGCCGATGATATTGCTATGTGGTGGCAGCGTGCCCATTGTAGTGTTGCTGCAATGGGTCGCGGGCCACCGGTATGGTGTGAGAAGCCAGGGACGGAATAGGTATCCACTGTTACCTGTGTGTAGAGGGTGGAAGTTAGTTTGGTGATCAGCATCACCCTGCCTTGGGCCATCTAGGCCAATACCCATGTCACCTCTGACTATGCCCCTCCCAAGCTCCATGTCTTTCTGCATGGTTTGCATACTCACCCACTAAGTGGCTAGTGGGGATGTCCCCACTCTCGAATCTGTGGCACAGTGCTGACTGGTGCCAGATGAAGGCATCATGTGCTCCCACAGGTGCATGGCACAGACATTGATTATGTGCCCCCTGGCATCACACACCACCTGGCAGTTGATGCTTGCATACCCTTCCAATTCATGTATGCGGCCCCTTCGGGGCCAGGTGGTGTGCGGATGGCCACATGGGTGCAGTCTACTGCCCCTAGCATGCCAGGCATATGTGCTACCCTGTGGAACTCCTGTATGTTTGCTGTGCACTCCGCCGGTGTGCTGGGGAAATATATGTACTCCGCAGCATGTGGCAGCAGTGCACTGAGGAAATGGATGAGGTGGCGCGACGCGGCTGACTGGGTTATGCCTGTCATGTCCCCTGTTGGTCTCTGGAAGGTACCCATGGTGAGCAGGCACATGCAAGCTGTCACTTTTGTCCCCACTGACAGAGCATGTCGTGTGGGTGCCTGCATCACATCACTGCACAGCTCACAGAGCCTCCTCAGAATTGTCCGGTTCAGGTGGTACCAGCCCAAAATCTCGGTATCGGTGTACAGCATGAAGCTGGTGCGGGCTGTTGGGGGCATACTGCCGATGGGCCCTTCCATGGCTGCTCCCCCATGCTGCCTGCCTTCTTACCCCCCCCATAACTGCCTCCATCTGGATGGTGGCAGTGGCCGTGTCCCTGGCTTGTGTCCCCCCGGCAGCTGTTTCTTGTGTTCCCCCCGCTGTCCTTGCCTACTTCCCTGCACCGGGAACACCTTCCTGTGGTGGCCTCAGTACTATGTGGCACTTCCCCCTCTTGCACTGCACTGTGGCTCTGGCTCCCCACACCTTCCCTGTTCCTGAGGGTTCCAGGTGCTCTGTCTCTGTCCTGCCCTGTGTGTGTGTGTGTGTGTGTGTGTGTGTGTTTCCTGTGTGGCTGGCTATGGTTCAGCAACATGTGCCTTCCCTGAAGCGTTCTTGTGCCTCTCTCTTGTTCCTTTTTATTTTGGCTCATTTCCACTATCGCGCAACTTCTGCCTGCTCCCCTATTGCACATGGCGCATGTTGTTGAATATTGCACTGCGTCATTTATGTATGGTTCCTCCCCTTCAGTTGTGCATGCATTCATTATCATTGCGCTCTTGCGCAGTATGATTTGGGGGGTGCATCTGCCTCCCACTGAATATCTCAGAATGACGCATTTTCGGACTTGCACTGGCGCATCTCTATTGCGCATGGTGCAACCCTTTTGAATATCTGGTCCATTAAGTGAAGAATCCTAGCACAAAACTACAAGACCCCCAGTGCATCACAGAGCCACTCTGTGACACTCTCACATGGCATTCATGCCCACACTGTTTGTTTACATGAAGCGTGAGACATTGCTGAGCGTTGCTTTTAATGTTTTCAGTAAACGATAGCTGAAGACACTAATTAGCCACACAAATCAGCAAAGACATCTGAGATCATATCACAAGCATCCTGTGAATCCTGTAAAATTGTCGTGTCGACCCAGCTGAAAAATAAAAAAATGGACTTGCAAACCAAGTTTATCATTTGTAAATAAGTTTGTTAAGCTTGTTTACCAAATGGCTTATGTATTTATTTAGTTGGAATATTCGGAGTAACACCTTTGAGCAGGGCTCGTTTACAAAGGTTCCACATCAACAGATACTGAAGTAAATATAAATTTAAGCAATAAGGCATGACCATGGGTTAGATTAACAGTCTGTTATTCACCTCCTAGGGGTGTAATGTGGCATGAGGCGCAGCCAAGTGCCATATTGCCCAAGGGGGGTGATTGACTGTTACTATAACTCCTAGGAGTGCCTTATTGCTATTATAAAAAAATATTCCAAAAGAAAAGTGCTAAAAGTATACGTTTTGAATGTTTCCCTCATTTACAGGGAGATTTTTTTAATAAAATGGTTCTTCCACCAACAGTTTAAGAATGCTGGTTCAAAATCAGAATGCATCATTCCAGTCATTCATCAGTGCTAGAGAATGGAATGCTGACAGGAAGAATCCATTTGCCAAGGTGATCAGGCTGCACATGACAGTGTAACAGGGATTAATGTAAGGCTGTTGGAATCCTAACAGCCAATCAGATTGCAGCATTTCTGAGAACCTTTTTATAATACAGAAAAGAAAACATAATAATGGATCATGCGAAGATCTGAGAGTAATTTCCAGCAAAGTACAACAAACAGAAGATAGAAAAAAAAGCAGGTTCCTATGGTCCCAGATAATACTATTCAGCAAAGTACAACAGGCTGACGAGAGAGGATGAGCCGGGTCCTATGCACACCTACAAGTGCAGCAGCTGTATTTGCCTTGTTGGAGGTGGTGCAGTTGCAAGGGGGCAACTTTGTCAGCAAGCAATCCTGGTTATGACAGGTGGGACTACCGGGGCATTATTAGTGGAATAGCCACTAGTAAGTTTTAAGAACTGACAGTTTTTAAATCACATTGATTCAAACATGGTTCACGTAATGACAAATCCTACAAAGGGAGAGGAAAAAAAAAACTGATGCCCAGAAATTATATTAAATAAGGCATGGGGTGGTGTGGTTACTCAAATGTAATACATACCCTCAGTGTCTGATGCTTCAATAAACCCTTCTAGTTTTGCTCTTGCGGTTTACGTAGCATCACACCCCTCAGGTGGGTATTAAATTCTCAAGAAGCACATCACTCTGTGTATTATTCCACATTCATTCTGCATTCTTTTGCAGCATTTAGCCTTCTTAATGGTGCCTTAATACCAGCACAGCCATGCCACAGTTGCTTGTTCCCATGGCTTTTTCCCTCTGATGGGGCATTTTGAGATAGACCCATATTCCCTCCGGAGACCAGATCTGACACCTGGTCCAGGTTGCAACCTGGGGCCCAAGATTACCCTGGCTTTCACCTTGCCATGCTGATGTATGTTTCTTTGCCCCACCCTAGCAGGATGCTTTTTTTAATTTCCTTTATTAAGCAACTCTACAAGCTTAACCATTTCTTCCCTAGAGCTATCATTATAGAAAGGCAGAAATACATATCTTTATCATGGTTATTAATCTCAGACAAGAATGACATACAATCCCATTTCTCATGGTTCACAGCCCTCTATATGGGCCTAGCCCTCTAGCAGAGTGTCTCAATTCCACTCCCCAATACATTCCTCTCCTACGACTCTGCAAACTCCTCCTGCACCCAGCAGTAAGGGCTCCACTGTGCATGTACACAGATGCGTTATCCAGTGTCATCCCTATTCAGATGCTGCCCTATTTGCAGACAACTATCTGCCCTGAGGGAGGAAGTTGCCTGTCTTCAGGCCACACTGGACAGTAGTAAGGAAACCTTTCCCCAGGCCACACTGGACAGTAGGAAGGGAACCTCCCCCATCCAGGGAGCACTAGCGCCACCACCACTACCTCAGAGGTTGCGAAGAAAGCACAGCAGTTGGACCACAGTGGGCTCAGGGAGGGTGAGGAGGGTGGAACAGAGGCACACCCAGTCAATTGTTCCAGTCCACAATCCATACACCATTCTGGGGGAGCATAGCTCCCCTATGGATGCAACCACAGAGAAGACTGATGATAACTGTCACAAGGGAGGCCCACAGGAAGGAGGCAGGAGGACACCACAGGGAAAGGAAGCAGCCCTGGTGGGGACCCAATTATTAGGGTATAGAACTGGGGGAGCTGGGAAAATGAAGTAAGGTGCCTGCCTGGTGCCATGGCTTGAGGGACAGGAAGCACATCCTCAGGATCACGAGAACAGCTGCAAGGGATTCCGAGTTGACATAATGTCCACCTAGGGACAAATGACATGGCTCATCATGAGATTAGAGCAGTGCAGGAGGACATTGCAGAGTTGGGGAGGACCTAAGAAAAGTAGCACACAGTGCATCCCTCAGAGGTGCTGCCTGTCAAAAAGCATGGGGGGCGAGGTAATTGTCACCATGCAGTTTAATGAATGGTTGAAAAATGGAAAGGAGCACAGGGGTTTGGCTTCATTGGGACTGGGGTTCTACCTGAGGGACACCAGCCTATACTGGCAGGATGGTCTGCATCTGTCCAGGAAGGAACAAGTCTTTTGAGCAATCAGTTTAAATGCTTCATTGGCAAGCTTTTAAACTAGTCAAAGGGGGAGGCACTGACAAGCAGCAGGAAAATCCCAGCCTCTCCCTACAAAACAGGGTACTAAATGAGAAAAGTCTGAGGTAGAATGGTCAGTGGGGAAGCTACAATAGAAGGTAAAGCCATCAAAAATGGAGAGCAATGAGTACTAATGCCCCTAGTCTGGGTAACAAGCTTCCTGAATTAGTGGCCTTGATGGAAAGGAACATCTGATATCGTGGAGAGTCACAGAAACATGGTACACAAAACCATGACTGGGACATAAACATATTTCAGGATACACTGTCTACAGGAGGGACAGTGAGGGTAAAAGAGGAGGAGGAGGAGTTCTTTACATAAGGGAAGGAATAAAAGCAACAGGAACAAAAGGGTAAACAGGGAGGAGAAGAAGCATTGTGGGTAACTTGGAGACAGGCAATGGCACCACAATACGTATAGGGTTAGATACAGACCTCTTCTCAGGGGAGGAAATGGACAGGAAATGATAGAAAGTATACTTAGAATGGCAGAAAAGGGAGATATTGCTGATGGGTGATCTGAATATGCCAGATGTTAACTGAGTGCAGTTGCAGCTGCCACTTGAAGAGTGCAGTTATTCTAGATGCCCTACAGGGGCATGCCTTAGACAACTAGTACTGGAGCCCACTCGAGAGGGAGCAACATTAGACTTGATTCTCTCAAATGGAGATGGAGAGAGGATCACAGATGTAGAAGTGGTAGCCATCTGGGAACTAGCGACCATCGAACAGTATAGTTCACAATAAACACAGCAATAGAGTCAAGCTTCATACAAAAGACAAAAGTACTGGACTTTTAGGAGGGCTGACTTTTGCTAAAATGGGTGGAGTGCCTAAGGAATGCACTAGCAAATGGGCAGAAGGAGGGGTGGAAGAACAATGGGAATAATAAAACTGCCATCACAGAGGTAATCAGCCTTTGTGTGAAGCAAATAAACAAAACAAGACGATGTAAGAAACCACTATGGTTCTCAAAGGAAGCAGAGTGAAGGTTCAAGAGAAAAAGAAAGCATTCAGAAGTACAAGGAATCGCTGAAGTAGCAGGGCAGAGAACTGTATCAGTTAAAGCAAAAGGAGGCTGGGAAGGCAGTCAGAACAGCAAAGGCCCAAACTGAGGAAAAGATAGCCAACTCAGTTAGGAAGTGGATAAACCTTTATAGGTACATCAGAGGAGCAAAGGAAGACCAAGGAGGGATAGTGAGGCTTAATAAAGGGGAGGGAGGGCAAGCAGAGGGAGACTGTGAAAGGCAGAGATACTAAACAAATATTTTGCTCAGTATTTACAAATGAAGAGGGGAGTACATAAAACAAACAGTAGTAACACTCTGGATACAGAAGTTGATACCAGCCCATTTACAGAAGAAAGGGTTCTGAAAGAACTCTTAAAACTGAAGGTGGACAAAGCAATGGGGCCTGATGGGATTCATCCCAGAATTCTAAAAGAGCTAAGGGTAGAACTAGTGACACCACTGACTACCCTTTTTAACAAATCATGGGAGGATGGGGTGGTACCCGAGGACTGGAGGAGGGCAGATGTGATTCCCCTTCACAAAAGTGGGAGCAAGGCAGAAGCAGGAAACTACAGACCTGTTAGTTTAACCTCAGTGATAGGGAAAAAGATGGAATCACTTCTGAAGGAAAGAATTGTCGAGTATCTAGAGGCTAGAGGCACAGACCCCAGGCAGCATGGATTCACAGGGGAAGGTCATGCCAGACTTAATCTGATAGATTTCTTTGACTGGGTGTGACCAAAGTAGTAGATCAGGGAGGAGCTGTGGACATGGCCTACCTAGACTTTAGCAAGGCATTTGACAGTCCCACACAAAAGATTAATATACAAGTTAGCCAGCCTGGGAGTGGGTCCCAAGATGACAGCCTGGGTAAAGAATTGGCTGGAGAATAGGACAGAGAGTAATAGTAAATGGAGTCCACTCAGAAGAAAGGAGGGTTACTAGTGGGTACCGTAGGGTTCAGATAGGACCTGGTCCTCTTCAATGTCTTTATGCTTACATTGTGGAAGGACTGGAAGCTAAAAGATGTCTCTTGCAGATGACACTAAGATCTGCAACAGAGTTGATGCACAGGGTGGTAGTGGAAAGGATGAGAAGGGACTTGGCAAGGTTAGAGGAATGGTCAAATGTATGGCAGCTTAGATTCAATGCTAAGAAGGCAAGGTAATGCACCTGGGAAACAAAAACCAGGGAAGAGTACACAATGGGGGTGAGATACTAACAACAACAAAATGGAAAGGGACCTGGGGGTAGTCATATCAGATGACCTAAAGGTGGGCAAGCAATGTGAGAGGGCAGCAAGGAGGGCTGGGGGTTACTGGGATGCATAGGGAGAGGCATCACCAGTAGAAAACAGGAAGTTATTATCCTCTGTACAGACAGCTGGTGAGACCCCATCTGGAGTACTGTGTGCAGTTCTGGAGACCCAATCTCCCAAAGACATAGACAGGATGGAGCTGTCCAGAGGAGGGAATACAAATGGTGCAGGGTCTGCACCAGAAGACATATGAAGAGAGACTTAAGGAGCTTAATATGTATAGCCTCGAGGATAGGAGGGAGAGGGGGGACATGATAGAAACTTTCAAGTACCTCAAGGGAATCAACAAAGTCCAAGAGGGTAGCATCTTTCAAAAAAAGAGGTGTGCAAGAACAAGAGGGCACAATTTGAAGATAGAGGGGGGGCGGCTCAGAGGTAATTTAAGGAAGTATTTTTTCACAGAGAGGGTTGTGGATGCATGGAGCAGCCTTCGGAGGAAGGTTGTGGAGTCAAAATCAGTGGTGGAAATCAAGCATGCATGGGACAGTCATAAGGCAATTCTGGGGGTTGGGGGTAAGAAGAAGTAGGCTGCTGGTTAACTAGGATCTGCAGCTTATCCAGTAGGTAAGGAAATGGGCAGACTGGGTGGGCCAGGCGGTCCTTATCTGCCGTCAAATTCTATGTTTCTATGTTTCTATCCCAACCACTTGCTGCTCCACATCCTGTTGCCATTCAGCTGGTGATAACATAGCAGAGTCATTCTCCCTCCCTTTACTACATGAACTGGAAGAGCACCGCAGTGCATGGTACTGCAAAGAAGGAGATGACCTGCCTCCAACAGTACTTACAGACAACAAGGAGAAAAAGAAATTGTGCTTAATACAGACAGTGCCTACGCAGGTGTACTTGTCAAATGCACACATAGAACCATGTGCTCAGGAATTAGGCTGGTGCAGGGCAAACGTAACAAACATGAAACAGGCACCTGGCAGCTGCACAGCCTACACTCTGGGAGTCCTCAGTGGATCTGGAGTTTTTTATATAAAGTTCGGAGTGCCAGGAAGTATTGCAAAAGGAAAGATTTCTTGGAGCCACAGTGAGCAGTTGCATTAGCCCTGGCAATGCGACTCTAAAATTAGTCTTTGTCAGAGTTGACAAAGACACATTTAGAGTCTAAGTGCCGGGGTTAATGCAGCTGCTCTCTGAGGTTATAATAAACCCTTCCTTTTGCAATATTTCTTGGCACTCTGAACTTTATATAAAAATTCAGATCCATTGAGGTCCCCTGGAGTGCAGCTACCAGGTGCCCGTGTTGTAGCTGTCAAACACAGTGGCTACCTGTCCCAGTGTGTTGCTCCACTTCATGTGCAGACGCCCCCTGACAAAGCTCCTATTTTTATCACTTTTTCTTTTGCATGATTGTATTGATTAATTGAGAGCTGTGGTTTATGGTAACTGTGCTCTGGATTAACAGTTTGAGCACTGAACCACAGATGTTATTCTTACTGCCTCCGTGACTTCCCTGAGTGCGAGCAAGCCTTGCTGTCAGTCTTCCTCCCTTCCTGAAGGAGGAGAGTGTTCTTCAGGAATTCTCACACTTCCTATAGCAGGGGCTTTGCTGCTCCAGGTTCAGGTCATGAACCCAGGTCACCAGTATCATCCGCTGTGGCACGCTGGTTCTGACTTGGTAAAGTAAATTACCATATTAGAAATTCCAGAAACCTGGCTGGCTGAGCAGTGCAGAACCCAGTGCTGATATCCCTGCACAACAGCACTGTAAAAAAGATTTATGACCCCACTGACATGTTTATTTTTATTTATTTATGTATTTATTTGAATTTTGGTAACCGGGTAAGCCCACTGAGACCATGCAGCCCCTTTTTCAGGGGCAACCAAGGGGAGGGTACAGAGTATAAGGAATACAAAAATATAAACACAGCCATGAACATGCAATAGATAAGCACTGATATAAAAGGAATACAGAATAAAGAGGAATACTAGAATATAAACAAAGCCATATACATACAATAAAAGCACTGATATAAATAGGAATACAGAGATTAAGATACCAAAGCCTAATTCAATGTGAAACAATGCTACACAATATACACAAAATAAACATTGATTTCAGGGGAAAGAGGAGGATGGAGGAAAACAATGCATATTCCGACAGTTAGGACCACATTATGTACAGTAGTTATGCAAATTAGTGCAGGAACATATGTACAGCAGTTACACAAATTAGTGCAGGAACATATATACGCAGTTACACAAATTAGTGCAGGAACATATGTACAGCAGTTACACAAATTAGTGCAGGAACATATGTACGGCAGTTACACAAATTAGTGTAGGAACATATGTACAGCAGTTACACAAATTAGTGCAGGAACATATGTACAGCAGTTACACAAATTAGTGCAGGAACATATGTACAGCAGTTATGCGAAATAATGCAGGAACATATGTACAGCAGTTATGCGAAATAGTGCAGGAACATATGTACGGCAGTTACACAAATTAGTGCAGGAACATATGTACAGCAGTTATACAAATTAGTGCAGGAACATATGTACAGCACTTATGCGAAATAGTGCAGGAACATATGTACAGCATTTATGCGAAATAGTGCAGGAACATATGTACGGCAGTTATGCGAAATAGTGCAGGGCAATAGTATAATTCAGCTCTAAAAAGACAGGCTGTACCATGAATAGTAGGGATAGGCTCGGCAAGATGAACAGACATGAGTATAGAAAAATATGGGGTTATTTAGACATAGCAGGAACAAATTCTTAAGCCATATGTTTTTCACTGTTTTAAAAGGATTTCTTTGCTGCAGAATATACTGCACACTTTTGGGGGCTTCAACATTCAAACCCTCATTATTTTAATGCTGTTTTAATTTAATTTAAGCACTTTATTTCTCCAGGGTGCTGTGACCCCTGGTAACACTTCTGGGTCACGCTACCTTTAAAAGCTGTACCCTGCTGCGAGCAGGGCGTGCATTGCAGCACACGGAGACGCATGCAGAGACACGCGCATCAGTGTGTGTCGGCTGTGTCAGCTGGGTCACTGGGTGCTGGGCCAAAAAACTAATTCCCTTATACAAAAAAATGGACATATGTACCGGACTAGATTTCATATGCTGCAACAGTTGTGGTATGTATGCATACAGAGAATATAGTCAGGAATTTAAGTGCGATAACTGTATACAAATAACCAGTTTAAAAAATGAGATTTTAGAATTAAAACAAAGAGTACAGACTCAGGCTGATATAAGCTGCTTGGAGCAATATATTGACGCAGTGGTAGACATCCTGCATTCCGCACAAGATATACACTTAATTACTCTGGAGGACCAATTTACAGGGGGAAATCCCGATGAAGGAGATTGTTTTTTGGTCCAAAAAAAGACTGGAAAGAAGTGGGGAAGAAATATAGGGGGTAGCTCCAACTTCAAACTTCAAATCGATTTAGTCTACTCCAAAATGACCCAAGTATTGAACCAATGCATGAGAATGATAGTACAATAAAGGAAGGGTCCTTCATCCCCCCACCAAAAAAAATTTGGACACACCACCGACAAGCAATATGAAGTGTACTGATCCTACCAGTCCAAAAACAATGAAAATTCCAAGGGATATATTGGTAATAGGTGATTCAATGTTACGTTACACAGATCACATAATATGTAAAAACAGGAATCCCTTTACTACAGTTAGTGTCTTACCAGGTGCTGGTATTAATAATGTTAAGCAACTCCTTCCAGGCCTTCAGGAGCACACACTGACCCCAATCACCTTAATTCATGCTGGAATAAACGATCTAGGGAAAAGATCTTTACTAGAAATCCAGAGAGATTTTGAAACTATAGGGGACACAATTAAAAATCAAGGTGGTGACTTGATCATTTCTGGATTATTACCAATTCCCAGAGCAAATCATCAAAAAAGGCAAGACACAATAACATTAAATGGTTGGTTAAAGCGATGGTGCCTTAGAGAAAATTTTGTTTTCATGAGTAATTGGGAAGGTTTTATAAACCAGGCATTGTATGCCAGAGATGGAATACATTTAAATAGACAGGAAAGCGCATTTTGGGAATAGACTTAGGCAGCAAATCGAAAATATTTTAAACTAAATTTAGGGGGGGATGTTGCCACTTCACCTTTGGTTAAACATAATACAAATAGCCCACATAAACATATCGACTGGAACATCCTTCTTATAAATGCTAGGAGCTTAAACAATAAATACGACGAGTTATTATATACTCTAAAACAGCAGGATGTCCATATCTGTGCAGTTACAGAGACCTGGTGGAAGGAGGATGATCCTTGGACAAAAATATCCCTGGGTATACTTTATTTCATAAGGATAGAACCATTAGTAGGTGGAGGAGTTGCACTATTCATCTTAAACAGCATAAAAGTTGAAAATGTTGAGTTATTAAAATGGCCTAAAATAGAAGCCTTATGAGTTAAAATATACTTAAAAACATCAAATTGTATAAATCTAGGAGTAATTTACAGGCCATCTTCAGTTACTGTAGAAGAAGACTCCTTGCTATTGGATTATATAAATAGCATTTCTCCGCAAAAAATGCTTTACTCATGGGTGACTTTAACCTCCCAGGGATAAACTGGAACACTCTTAGCACTATTACCCAAATTGAAAATACTTACCTTGAATCCTTTTTGCTAAATAATATGGAGCAAATAGTGAAACAGAATACTAGGGGAAATAATATACTTGACCTAGTTTTGCATAATCAGGGTGACAGTATAACTAACTGTAATGTTTCCCACCCCCTTGGAACTAGTGACCATTCTATGGTTAACTTTACATATAAGGTATCTATGGTCCTGACACAGGATGTGCAGTTATCTATAATTTCAAAAAGCTGATTTCCAGGAATTTAATAAAGAGTTGACATTGTGGGACTGGGAAGAGGAATTTACGAACAAGTCACTGAATGAAATATGGTCTATATTCAATACTAAATTATCTACAGAAATATTAAAGTATATCCCTCAAATAAAAAAAGGAGATCAAGTTAAATGTAAAACTCCCTGGATAAACGCCAAAGTTAAAAAACTGATAAGACAGAAAAATAAGGCATTCAAAATCGCAAAACTTAGTGGTACACTTTCAAATTGGGAATATTATAAAAATTTACTGAAAAAACCAAAAAGTTGTGTTAAAAAAGCCAAAAGGGATTATGAGGTAAACTTGGCAACAAGGGTTAAGGATAACTATAAGTCCTTTTACAAATTTGCAAATAATAAAAGGGGTGCCACTCCTACCCTAGGCCCATTAAAGGATTCAACTGGTAAAATGATTTTAGAGAATTCCGATATGGCAATACTATGTAATCAATACTTTACCTCTGTTTTTAATAAAAAGTCCCTGCCTAAAAAAAATCATAACCCACATAAAACACCTGGGTCGCACCTTATTACAGCATTAGACATTCAAAAGCGTCTATTAGGGTTGGACTCTATTAAATCATCAGGCCCGGATGGTCTTCACCCTCGCATTCTCAAAGAACTGGCCATTCCCTTATCTGGTCCAATTACAGCATTATTTATTAGATCTATCGATGAAGGACAAGTAATTGATGTATGGAGGCAATCTAATGTTGTGCCTATTTATAAAAAGGGTTCAAAACATGAAGTATCTAACTACCAGCCTATTAGCTTAACGTCTATTTTGAGCAAAATCCTAGAGGGAATCATCAAGGAATATCTAGGGGAAATAGTTAATATCGATTATTCCCAACATGGTTTTGTTAAGGGCAGATCATGCCAGACAAATTTGCTGGAATTTTACGGCAATGTTAGTATGGCTCTAGACAGAAATGAGCAGTCGATGTCATTTTGCTGGACTTCTCAAAAGCTTTTGATCAGGTCCCTCATGGCGAATTGTTAGACACTTTGATTGAAATGGGTTTAAATGGTAATATTACCAAATGGGTGGAATCATGGTTGACCAATAGAACACAAAAAGTCTGTATAAAAGGTTCTTATTCAGGTAAGGAACAAGTGACCAGTGGTGTTCCACAAGGCTCTGTGCTCGGCCCATGTCTCTTTAATATATATATTGCTTCATTAAGCACGTCAGTCGGTGTATTAACCAAATTTGTTGGATGACACCGGTAGATAGGCCATACTTGTAAATAGCGCTGAAGATGCAAAATACTCTACAGCATGCACTTGGTGAACTTGAAAATTGGGCAGACAAAAACATGTTACATTTTAATATAGATACGTGTACTGTTATGCACTTTGGGAAAAATAACCTATTAGCCAAATATAAGTTGGGAGGCAAATTATTAAATGTGGTGGAAGATGAAAGGACTTGGGTATAAGGGTACAAAATAATTTGAGTCCTAAACTACATTGTCAACAAGTCATTAAAAAGCTGGAGGAATACTTCACTGTATAAACAAGCACATTCAGTAACAGTAGTGGAGTGTTACTCCTTATATACTTCTTTAGTGAGGCCTCACTTGGAGTATTGTGCTCAGTTTTGTCACCACAAGACCAGGGCTCAAAACGTGCTCTGAAAAATTCAGAGAAAAGCAACAAAGAAAATGAACAGGTTAAAGATCTAAATTATGATGATCGCTTAAACAAGTTTACGACTTTATTCCTTAGAATATCAAGAATGAGAGGGACCTCTGTATGGTTTTAAAGCTCTTCATGATGACAGTTTATGGGCTAAATTGGGACTAACTATAAGAAATAATCCATATGAAACTCAGTCTCACCCCTTCCAACTTATGGGAGAATGTTGTAAAACAAAGAAAAGGAGCTCCTGGTTTATGATAAGAGTCACTAGTGTCTGGAAATACCCATAAATGTGGTAACTAGTGATAAAATGGACATTTTCAAGTCAAGATTAGATATTTATCTATGTAAAAACTCAATATATGGTTATACTTAAATTTTCCTAGCAAGCTATATGGATCTCTGTCTTTTTTTGCTCTGATAAAGTGCCCCATGGGGAGCTTGTTAAAGCACTTTATGAGCTGGAGATACCAATATGGATACAAACGTGGGTGAAGGCTTGTCTTACGGACAGAGTCCAGAAAGTCTGCGTAAAAGGTGAATACTCTGATTATGTCAGAGTGACTAGTGGTGTCCCCCAGGGCTCGGTCTTGGGACCATGTTTGTTTAATACGTATATTTCATCCATGCAGGTGCATACAGATGTGTGGCTATCTAAATTTGCAGACGACACTAGGGTTGGGAGTCCAGTAAATAACTAGGAAGAACATCTAGTCCTACAAACAGCTCTGGATAGGCTAGACACATGGGCCTCCCAGAAACAATCTATTTTCAACATCGGAAAGTGTAATGTTATGCACTTTGGAAAGAAAAATAACAAATTCCAGTATAATTTAGGAGGATCTGTACTACAAGTAGTGGATGAAGAGAAAGACTTGGGGGTTATGGTTAATAAAGATGTTGGCTTCAACTTACACTGTAATACAGCTATTAAAAAGGCGGGTAGTATAACACACTGTATATTGAGACACATAAAAAGTAGAGATAGGCAGGTTGTGATGCCTCTGTATAATGCACTGGTACGTCCCCACGTGGAGTACTGTGTCCAGTTTTGGGCCCCGTATAAGAGGAGGGATGTTGCATGGATGGAGGGGGTACAGAGAAGACTTACAAAGAGAATCAAGGATTGGATGGATTGAGTTATGAGCAGAGACTGCAGGATTTGGAGCTGTATTCCCTGGAATATCATAGAATGAGAGGCGATATGTGTTTGATATATAGGGCATGGACTGATACTAACTTATGGGACTTACTGGGCTTGGTTAAAAGGGCTCAAATATATGACACTAGAGCACATTGTTACCAACTGGTTGAGATAGATATAAAACAAATAGAAGGAAATACTGGTTAAGTAATAGGGTAACAGAAATTTGGAATATGCTACCAGGAGAGGTTGTGGAAAGCAGTACAATGCAGGAATTTAAAACACAGCTAGATAAATTCTTGGAAAGAAAGAATATAAAAGGATATAACTAGGTGTTTCTTGCGAGCTCACGGACGAATGTCTTTATGCTCAGTATTTTCTATGTAATCTATGTAATAACCTATGAAACCATATAGGTGGTTGTGTAGAACACGTTTGAAGCTGGGGAAGGAAGTGCAAGACAGGATAGATGGAGGAAGGGAGGGAGTTCCAAGCCCAGGGTGCAGCATAAGGCAAAGGATCTCCAACTTGCAGCTAGATGTGTCCATGGCAATGTTAACCCTTAGACTGCCGACAGAATTAGAACGTATAGGGATTCTGGACTGATATATCAGTCCACAGCACAGCAAGGTTAATAGTGGGAGAGAAGAGAGCGTAAGATCCGGCAAGCTGATTTTCTTACAACAATATTAGATAGACTCTGAGGAGTGTATAGGTGAGTGAGCTTATAGGTAAGGCAGAAGGAAGTATACTGGAATTTATGTTCTAGTTGTAGCCAACCCAGAGATGCTAGTACAATGCAATGATGCTGCGGGGAGGGGGCGTTCTGGAGGCAAAGCATCCTATTCTATGATATAATTCCTTTACTTGATTCATAAGGGAGGACTTAAGTGATAGGAAAAGGGGGGAGCCATAGAAAAGTAGAGGAAAGAGGGAGGCTGAGGCAATTTTTAGGCAAGATGCCTCAGATAGTGTGGGGGGTGGAGCCGGTAGAGCAGGCCCAGCTTTTGGTGAAGGGTTGCGATGGTTTTGTTGACATGTGCCTCAAAGGAGAGGCTTGGGTCCAAGCAGGATGCCGAGATATTTAAAGAATATACTGGTTCTGAGGGTTCTCCGCTATGCAGTGGTGATGGAGAATTGGGGTGAGCAATCAGTTCTGTGGCTATGCAGGAGGAAAAGCATAGATTTGTTTTTTTTAGTGTTCAGAAACAATTTATTTGCCAGGAACCATGCCTCCAGTTGATGGAAGTCGGAGTTCAAGTATTGACTGAACCATGAGAAGCCAGCAGAGGACTGATATATGATGGCATCGTCCACATAAAGCTGAACAGATGCTCCACCACAGGAATGAGGCAGCTCATTGATGAATAGTGAGAAGAGTAGGGTTTGCATTAAGCACTTTGTAAAATCTCATTATCGAACCCTGGGCATTTTATCTATACACAGTCCCCTTGGTGAAATGCTTTGATCTAAGTAATATTCCAATGTCACTTACATACATACATATGAACAGATGAAGAAGCCAGCAAAAGAAGGCTATTTTCTCTATCTAGTCTCCTCATATTGCAGCTTGAGCTACTGTCCCTGCCCCTCTATGCTCCTCACATCCTCCATACCCATGATCCTTACCTTCCCTCTATGCCTATCCCAGCATCTCTTGAAGCTGCCCACTGTCTTCAGCAAGACCATCTCTTCCAGCAGTGCATTCCAAGTATCTGTCCACTCTTCCACAGAGCTTGGTGTCATCCATGAATAGGCACCTTTGGCCCTTAATGCCATCCCCAATGTCACTGATGAAAACAATAAACAACACCAGCCCTAGCACTGCTTCCTGTGGGACCCCACTGGTGACCACTCTAGTGCCAGATAATTCCCCCCCCCAATCACCCTCTGGGTTCTGTTCCTCAGCCAGTTTTCCACCCATCTGGCCATCTTATCCCCAACCCCAAGATCCACCAACTTCCTGATCAACCTTTTGTGGGGCACAGAGTCAAAGACCTTGCTGAAATCCAGATAGAGGATTGTCTACCGCTTGGTCCCCGTCTACTGTCTTAGACACCTAGTCAAAGAAGTCAGTCAGATTCATTTGACATGATCTCCCCTCCCCATGAACCCATGCTTCCTTGAATCCTGGAGACCATGCTCCTCTAGATATTCTACCAACTTTCCTTAAGTATGGTCTCCATGAGCTTGCACACAATTGAGGTCAGATTGACTGGTCTGTAATTCCCTGGGTCATCCTTGGAACTACTTTTGTGGAGGGGCACCACATGTGCTGTTCTCCAGTAGAGATATGCAGAATTGTAGAATTTCATTACATTAAATATTTAGTGAATTTACGCATTTATAAAATATTTTGCTAGTGCAAAATGTGAAATTTGTCCATGCAGTGTGAAATTTCACCTGCAGAATAAAGAAATTTCACCCATGAAATGGCAAAATTTGCCAGTTGCAGGTGAAATTTTGCCATTTTTGGGTGAAATTTCACATTTCGGAGGTGACATTTGCAACTTGCATCTGCTAAAAATTTGTGAACAGTAGAATTAGAACTATTTCAAGGTGTAATTGCCGATTTTGCAGGAATTTCTCCCACAAAATTTAATTCTCATAACATCTCTATTCTCTAGTACTGTGATACCATGCCTAACTCCAGTAAACTATTAAATAGGCTGCCAGTGGCCTGCCAGCTCCTCAGCCAGTTCCCTTAGTACCACTGGATGTACTCTGTCCAGGCCTGGTGATTTGTCCACCATCAATGCCAGCAGACCCTCCTTCACTCTATCCTCCTCTGCCACTACATATGTGTTCCCCTCCCCCATGCTTCTCTTCAGCCTCCTGAAGGCACTGGTCCTTCTTTCTCCCTGGTGAAGATGGAATAGAAGTATTCATTTAGCGTCTCTGCTTTCCCCCCCGTTATCCTCCACCCACTCCTCCCCTTTCATAAACCTAATAGTCCCATCATTCTTGTCCCTTTTCTTACTTATATAGCTAAAGAAGGCCTTCTCCCCCCTTCTTAATTCCTTCAGCTGTCTACAGCTCCTTCTGTGTCTTAGCTTGCCAGACTTTCATACTTGCCTCTCTAGCCAGCCTTAGGTAATTTTCTGTGTCCACCTCTCTCTTGGTCTTCCTGAATTTTCTATAGGCTAGCCTCTTTTCCCTTACTGCCTGAGTGACCCCAGAACTGAACCATCTGGGTGTTTTGGCCCTTGTGTTTTCCCCCCTGAGCCTAATACACTCCTCTGTGGCAACCAGTATTCCTTCCTTAATGACGAACCACCTGTGGTCAACACCCATATCTGTTCTTATGCTTGCCAGGTGGCTCCTTAACCCTTTGCCCATCTTCCTGAAGTCTGCCCTCCTAAAATCCAAGATTTTGGTCTTAGTTGGGATGCTTTTCCTGCCCATATCCAACTGGAACCACACTGTGCAATGGTCACTCCCACCCAGGGGCTCCCTGACCATTATTTCCTGTACATGCTCCCCATTTGTGAGCACCTGATCAAGAATTGCCTCAAATCTTGTTGGTTCAGTGATGCCCTGAGTCAGGAACCCACTCTGCAGTTCTTCCAGGATCACTTGACCCCTAGTACATGTTGTGAATGGTACACTCCAGTCCACTTTGGGCAAGTTGAAGTCCCCCACAATTGCCACCTCTTCTTTCCCCACAGCTTCCAATATTTCATTACAATAGTGATTTAGTTCTTTCATATGTATTTTTCAAGATTTTGAAACAATGTTTTTTAACTCATCATCTGAGGAATCTGTCAAATCATCCCCAAACAGTTGATTCCTTTTGGATGCCCGACATATCCATAAATTGACTCAGTGTCCTCAAAACAATCTGTGTCAACCTTTCCTTCAGATTCACTTGTTACTTCCAAATTCGGTGTAACACTTAAATCGGTCATATTCAAAGGCTATGCAGAACAAGAAGGTTAATAAAGTCTTTACCACACTTCCCTGTTTGAGAATGTTTCAAAGTCAAGGGTTCTCCCTTTAATCACCTGCTGGTGCTCTGGCTGTGTACTTGAAGCAAGTAATCCAGAACAACAAATACAAAATAGTTGTGCACAGGAGTGGATGTGGTGCAAAAGCAGGACTGCTAACCCATTCACTAGTATGATTATATCACAGAGCTATGCACTCTTGGACTACTGGAAAAAAATTTAGGTAGAAATTCAGCAAAGAAATTTATTGTGGCAAAGTGGAGGCTGTCTGATTTGAACCCTTGGCCCTAGCACTTCAACTAAGCAGGTCTTCATTAGGGTGGCTCCTAACCAACATAGGAAGGTTCCACCGATTTATTTTAATTCTTTAAAGTGACATACACAAGTTACAAATTAGTGAATGGTGAAGTAAAACAAGAAATTTCATCACATTTCAAAGGATGTAAAGCCAATTAGTAAGCTGCCACTTTGCCACAATAAATTTCTTTTACTGAATTTCTGCCTTAAATTGTTTTGCAGCAGTCAAAGAGTGCATAGCTTTGTGATATAAAAGAAGCAAGACTGAGCTATACAAAAAAATCTAGAGACACGCCTAAGTGAGCTGGAAAGGGAACAGAAGACAACAAAGGCACCAGAAGTATTTGAAGAAGAGAACTAAAACAGGTCAGCCAGGAGCTAACAGAGCTTTTGAACAAGAAAACAGAAGACATCTTAAGATTTACTTGTCAGAAGTACTATGAGTCTGGGAACAGAGTAGGAAGGTTGTTAACCTTCTGCCTGTGTAACCAAGCAGCAGATAAATACATACAGTAGCTAAGATCAGAACACACCCAGAAGGCCACGATTTAACCTCCCACCCAGGTAAGATAGCTGAGACCTTTGAAGCAATTTATGCTATTTATATAGCCAGGAAGGGGGTGGGGAACAAGAAACCCAAACAAAACAATTTTTGAGTCTACAGAGCTACAAACATTTACTAGGGAACAGCAACAGGACCTAGATAGGTCATTCTGGACAGCAGAGCTTATAGACTGTGATAAAGCATTTAAAAACAACAATGATCCAGGCCCAGATGGTTATATTGCTAAATTCTACTGAACCTTTTTGGTGGGATTGTTCCCCTCTCTGCTGGATATTTGTAAAAAGAGACACTTGGAAGGAAAGATGCTAGACAGCTGGAAGGGGCAATCATCACAGTCCTACCAAAACTAGGAAAAGACACCACACAATGTAGTGCGTACCATCCAATTTCACTATTGAATCAAGACGCAAAACTCTTTGTGAAAATGGTAGCCAATGGGCTCTAACAAATAATCACCCATCTTGTTCAACTCAACCAACCTGGATTCATTCCAGGTAGCCACTTGCATGATAACATCAGTTGCCTGTCGACAGTAATCTCCTACACACAAAGCAGGCTGGGTGATGGTCAAAGGGTAGTGGTGGCCATCCATGCCGAAGAGGGATTTGACCGCCTTCACGGGGAAGTTCATAGATGTCCCCCTAAAGAAATGTAATGTGGGCAATAAATTCTGGCCTTTGATACAATCACCCAGCCCCAATTTTCTGTTTAAAAAATTCAATAAAGTGTACTTAATTAAAATTAAAATTAAAGGAAATGGTCGCTGGCTGGGCACGCTGTCGCTGCTCTGGTAGCTTAGCATTTTAGTTTTTCGTCTTAGCCATTTCTAGTCATTTTTTAATCTTGTTCTTTTTTTATTTTAAGAGTTTAAAGAGTTTATTGTTACATTACTACAGACTTGACGGATTTATTCACGCATTGGTGCTACTTGTATGGACTTGCTTGGTCTCCTGGTGGCTTGCTTCTGAATTTCCAAATTTCTCTACCTTGCAGTTCTCTCACCGAGTTGGAGTTGGAGTGAATTGCAGCAGTGGAGTGTGCCAAAGTGCGAGAGCGGTAACGGGTGATTTATTTGCCATTCTGGCCATTGCCGCTATTGCACACTACAGTTGTTGCACATTTAAACTGCTGTGCCGCTACCGCTGCTTTATTTCTCCTGCTTTGTTACTCCTGTGACCTTAGAGGTTTGCTATAACTGACTGCTTCTGTACAAACATTCAGCGGTGGATTCATTGCTGTTGCCTGTGTGGTTGAGATAGCCGATGAAGATCTTGGGAGAAGACCTTGGATTTATTGGCAGGAGATCATATTCGAACTGTTAGCAGCCTGTTGCGAGTTTATCAGGATCAGGAATCCATCAGGATCAGTGGGTATATGAAGACCAGCTTGATTTGGAGTGGGGAGTTGGTGCCCTGATCTTGCGAGTGGGCCGACTACGGTGTGCGGCTGAGCGGGGGGTCCTGGTCCTATTTTGCCAGGTAGCTGGTGCTCTAGGCTGGTGTTCCCCTTAGGCTTCTCCGTGGGGCCTGCTAATAAGTAGACCTTGGTGTGGGCTTGTGGTTTACCCTCCCAGCAGGATTTGTCAGGGCCCTCTGGCTCCAGAGCAATTAAGACTTGTAGTGGATTTTCCTGGACTTGTCTCCTGCAAACAGTGAGAGTGCCTCCTCCTTTTGTTTCCAGGACAGTGAGAATGCACCGTTTAGCAAAAAGTACTTGGACATATTTTCAGTAATTCCTCCTGGTAGTGAGAGTACTTTGGGGGCTGGGAAATTATTGTGCTTTTTCATTCTTACCAGCCTCGTCTGGTGTGTGAGGGCCATAGGGGCTGGACATTTTGAGTTTATTTGTTATCTGACTGGGTCTGTGAGTCTGGAGCATTGGGGGGGAGAGTTTTATCTGTGCCCTTAATCCACTGCTGTGTTGGAGACCCCCTGAGCTATGTTCTGTATGTTGCATAACTGTTATTTGGACTAAAGCTTGATATCTGTCAGCAGCTAAGGATCATCTCTTTTGTGGACATCTTGTGGGATTTATTTGTTTGTTTCATATGATTTGATTTTGGGTTCTTTTTATTATCTTTTTTGTGGACTTTAAACATTTTAAGTGATTTTTTGTTATTTTATGTTTATATGGTTTTAAGCTTTATAAGTTAATGTTATTGTTTTTATTATTTGACAAGCAGTAAGAGTGCCTGTGTATTTTGTTTAATGTTATGGGTGTTAACTGGGGGGTTCTATTTAAGCTAATTCAGGGTTATTTTTCTTTAGCTGCACAAGCCTGTAGGTTAGTTAAGAGTTGAGATGTGCTGGAAGCCTACCCCCATGGTCGTGCGCTATTCATCCTCTGCCCTTCATGCCCTCCGCCCTTTCTTTCCTCCCCCATTGCATTTCACAACTTACCAGCGCTGTCAAGCACTGGGTATTGCTCATAGGGGGAGGCGAAAGGAGGGGGCGGTGAACAGTGGAGAGTGAATGACTGGGGCCACCACATTGAGGTCGTTAGGTCCAGGAGACGCCCTAGGGTGAAATGGAATCCAGAACATGGTTCGCTTATCTGGTTTCCATATCCAAGGGCACCACTGATATCGGTGGGCAGGTGGCCCAGACAGCCCTGGAAGTTCGCCCAACTAGGGCTGTGTTATGCAATGCCAAATCCGTCAGAAACAAGACTGCAATTATTGCAGATCTGGTAGAAGGGGTGGATCTGGCTTGCATTACCGAGACCTGGCTGGATGAGAATTCTGGCCCCATTTTGGAGGCTTTAACTCCAGCTGAATACTCGGTGATTCACCACTTGAGATTGGACCACGGGGGGTGGGGTGCAGTCTGTTTTAAGACCAAACTTAACCTCATGAGTGTACCAGTATAGGAAGCTGAGTCATTTGAGTGTACCGTGGTAGCAGGTGTAGGCTGTAGGATCGCCCTCATCTACCATCCACCCACAGATGGGAAGAGATTGCTTCAGGAAATGGTGGATTTCGTCATCGACATGGCATTTGAATTGCCAAGACTGATGGTTCTAGGTGATTTTAATGCCTAGATCGATGACAAACTCTCGCAGTTTGGACAGCACTTCCTCCAGTTGATGTAATCTCTGGGCCTTACACAGATAGTTACTACTGCTACCCACAAACATGGTCACTCCCTTGACTTAGTTTTTCTTCTGGAGATTGAGGCCTCTGATTTGGGGTAGAACCAGCTGAGTGGTCCGATCACTACACCAGGGGTTTAGTTTTAGTGCCCCCTTTGTAGGCCTGCCCTGTGGAGATGGTCAGGATGCCCTTTACGAGATGTTAGCTCTGAAGGCCTGGTGGCAGTACTTGACCTATCGTCCATTCCAGTGGCAAACAATGGCCCAGATGCCCTCATGGTGGCCTATAATAGGGCCATTTCAGCGGCCCTGGATGTCATTGCTCCTGTCCGTGTTCACCCTCTCACCCTTCGCCCTCGGTCTCCATGTTTTGATGGGACCTTGAGGGAGATGCGGCGACTAGGTCGAAGGTTAGAGCGTTGCTGGCGGACATCCTCCCTTGATGCTGACCACCTTAGATTGATGGAGCATTATCAAGCCTATCAATCCACAATCACCCGTAATAAGGCAGAGTTCCTGTCCGAGGAGATTGCGGCTGCTCAGAATCGACCAGCTCAGCTTTTTTGCACCGTGGACAGGCTGCGCAACCCAGCATGTCTACAGGTCCGAAGGCCTTTTACCCAAAGGGAGTGTGATGAACTTGCTCAATTCTTTGCTATTAAAGTGGCTGACATTAGGGAGGTGCTCCAACTGGCACACTCTAAGGGTGTTGTTTTGGATCAGCATGAGGCTGCCGCACCTCGGTTTTCCTGGAGTGCCTTCGACCAACCGGAATTCGTGGATATCATTTGGATTGTCTGGGGTGCATGCCCTACGTGCTGTAGTTTGGATCCAGGACCAACTCCCTTGATTCTGGGTTGTATCGACTTTATTGGTCCAGTCCTAGCATGGATAATCTGGCCCTCCCTGGAAACAGGTGAGTTTCCAAGCTCCCTGAAGGAGGCAGTGGTAACACCCCTCCTGAAGAAAGCTTCTTTGGACTTGGACTACCATGCAAACTACAGACCAATCTCTAATCTTCCCTTTTTAGGGAAGGTGATTGAGAAGGTAGTAGCTGTACAGTTGGAGAACCATTTGACCATCCATGACATCTGTGAACCCCTCCAGTCCGGTTTTCAAAAAAGGCATAGTACTGAGACAGCGCTGGTTCAGGTACTCAATGATCTCCTGATGGCTAGGGATCAGAGGAACCGTTCCATTCTGGTTCCCCTAGACCTCTTATCAGCTTTTGACACTGTGGACCATGGGGTTCTATTTGAGTGTCTGAGGTTCATCTGTGGACTATCAGATGTAGTCCTCAGGTGGTTTACTTCTTACCTCACTGGAAGAACTCAGAGAGTGGTATCCCGGGTTTATTCCTTGGACCCAGTCTCTCTGTCTTGTGGGGTTCCTCAGGGCTCTGTGTTGTCCCCCATGCTGTTCGCAATGTACAGTATATGCTGTCCCTTGGAGACATCGTAAGAAGGTATGGGCTGAGGTTTCACTACTATGCTGATGATACCCAGCTCTACCTTTCTTTGCACCTGATCAGGATGGAGCTCTCTCAGTCTTTAATAACTGCCTTAGTGAAATCCAAAGTGGATGGATTCGAGTTGGTTGAAGTTGAACTCAGGAAAGACAGAGGTGTTGGTAGTGGATCCAGCATGCGGATAGGGGCTGGGGTTGGCTCACCCTCAGGACTTTATCTTGGGGTGTTTCACCCGACCTCTGAACAGATGCGTAACCTGGGGGTAATACTTGATGAGGGTTTGACTCTGCATCTGCAGGTGTCTGCTGTCATTAAGTCTGCATTTTACCATTTCAGGAATATCTCCAGGATTAGGCACCTTGTTCCGTCTCGCGATCTTCCTACACTGGTCCATGCCTTTGTGTCCTCACGTCTGGACTACTGCAACTCCTTTATCTAGGGCTTCCTGGGGTGAATCCACCACCTGCAGCTGGTGCAGAATGTAGCATCCCAGCTTTTGACTGGTACATCTCGAGCCAGCCATATTTCACCAGTGTCTGCGGACTGCACTGGCTGCCAGTACAGTGGTGATCACCTTTAAAGTTGGTCTTCTGACTTATAAAGCCCTCATGGACTTGGCCCTGACTACCTGAAAGAGCTCCTGGTCCCTTACTGCCCTGGGCGATCACTCTGCTCAACTGGTGAGTGGTTGCTAGAGAGCCTGAGGTGTCTTTGAAATCTTCTGGGGCTCGTACATTTATGCAGCGACCCCTACTCTCTGGAATTCTCACCCCACCAGATAAGGGAGTGCCTGACCGAGAGGGGTTTAAAAGGCCCTAAAACTATATCTGTGGACCCAAGTATTTGGAGTCTGATTATATTTATTTTGTTAGCTGTTTTAGTATAATGATTGACATTTTAATCTGTTTATTCTGTACAGTGCCTTGGTTTTGAAAGGTGCCATAAAAATAAAATGTTATTATTATTAAAAAAAGGGGTCCTCTCTACATCTTGTTCCATCCACAGGGGGACAAGGCAAGAATGCCCTCTGTTGGCATCACTGTTTGCCTTTAGCCTAGACCCACTAGCAGTGAAAATTAGGGTGAGTGATAATCTTAAGAGAATCAGAGTAGGTGAAAGGAGAACTGTATCTCTTTGTATGCTGATGACACATTTCTTTATCCGCAAGATCCGATCGAGACCCTTCCAAAGCCCATGACAATTCTCAAAGAATAAGGGGCAATATCTGGCTCCAAGGTGAATAAAGAGAAATCAGAGATAACACTGATTGTGTGAAACTTAAACAAGGAGCTGAGGGGAGAACACAACCTCAGATGGGAACCAAAAAGGTTCAAGTACCTGAGGGTGCAAATAACAATGGATCTGAGTAAGCGATGTCAAGCTAATTACCAGAAATTAACAGCAGAGATTCAGACAGACTGCACAAGGTGGGCCTCTCTTCCACTGTAACTAACAGACAGAATAAGAGTCCATTCAAATTAATTTTTAACTGAAGTTCCTATTTTTATTTGATTTTCTGCCAGTCCACATTCCACAAGCAACAGGGAAGGTTCACCAGTCCATGCTCTCCAAATTCCTGTGGGCAGGGAAAACCCCAGATTGAGGTGGAATGGCAGATAAAGGTAAGGGAGGCATGGGAATCCCTGACCTCCAGATTTATTATCAAGCTTCCTAGCTTCAGTACATACTTAGTCATCTGAGAGAAGACTCCCCACTGAGCTGAGTGGCAATGGAATGGGGAGAGATAAAGAGAGAAAAGTTCAGAAACTTAGTGTTTAACAGATTGAACCGTAATATCATATCATCTTTATCTAATCCATGGGTTAGAATAATACTGAAGACTTGGGTGGAGGTAATTCCAGCCTTTGCCAGATGGGAAATGGCAGGCCTCAGGAGACTAGAACAGCTACTAGAGGGAGGAACACAATCCTTCCAACAATTGCAAAATTAATTTAGAATCCTGCAGAGGATTTTCCTGCATTTTACAGCTCAGGCACTATATATTGACAGAACCAAGGAGATCTCTTATAATACAGAGTCAACCACCCCTGACAGAAGCTTTGTAGGGCAGGATTAGTAGAGAATTCAGGGCTATCACCTCCCCATACTGACCTCTCAACCTCTCCTTCACCCTCTCTTTTGTCACATTGTGGAAGATTGCCAAAGTTCTCCCCTCCACAAAGGGGGTGACCACTCCACCCCTGGCAGCTTCCAACCTGTCTCTAAATTCTGGTTTGGTCAATGCCCTCTTACCAATCCTCCTCTCTATCCATCCCCCCATCCTCTACTCATTCCCTCAGAGCAACTGATTCATGCATGCTGGCAATTCTTTGCCATACTACCTCCGTAGGTCAGGCAGTGTTTTCACACCACTTTCCCAAAATTTGGAACTCCTGCCTGCTCAAATTCACCACTCTTCTCCTTACTCCTTCTTTTCATCCATACACTACTTCCTTTCACATAACTGTACCTGCTCCTAACTTTTACTGCCCCCCTCTGCCATACTTTACTCAACAAATCCAGCCTCTCACCATCCCCCTTACTCCTGCATATAATCTCCTATGTCTCCTCCCTAGTATTCTTGAATCAACACCTTACCTTTCTTGCAGTTAATGTGTTCTTCAAGATTCCTGTTGTTTTATTATAGTTTACAGTACCTGTCGAACCCAAAGTACTTACAAAAGTGTGGTTACATATTACTCCACATAAGTACTTCATTGTATCAATGTTAAGTTGTATGTAACTGCTCTTTGTACAATGTATTGCTGTTTCCCTTGGATTTATGTAAACTAAACTTGTATGTATGTCTCTCCCGTACCCCACTCCCCCAGGATGCACCGGAAGATGAGCAACTTGATTGTTCTGAGTGCCTTTCCTGGTGAAACATTTCAATAAATATGTGTGTGTATATATATATATATATATCCCTCCTCCTCTTTCTTGCAAGGCCACAAGAGAAACTTGTTTATTTCAGGCTTGCTGACTTCCTTCACTTTTCCAACTTTCTCTTCCCCTCTCAGTCTGATTTTCAGAAACACCATTCCACTGTCTCCTCCCTCCTAAGTGTCACTGACTCCATCTTCACTGGGATGGATGAGGGACACAATACAGTGGCCATTTTCATTGATTTGGCCAAAGCCTTTGATTCAGTGGCCCATCCACTCCTCCAGGACAAGCTGACCTCTGCCAGCCTCTCAGCCCCTACTGTTGACTGGTTCCAATCCTACCTCTCGGGCCATCAGCAGTCAGTTCAGATAGGAGGTGTCCTGTCCCCTCTGTTACCAATCCAGACTAGAGTCTAACAGGGCTCCTTGCTGGGTCCAGTCCTATTCTCCATTTTCCTCAACAACCTCCACTCTGCCTGGGCCAACTCATATATTTACATGTATGCAGATGACACAGTTCTCTAGACTTCAGGCCCCTCGACCACAGCAGCAGAGTATCACTACAGCAAGATTTCCACAGTGACCTGCACTGGTTCCAGTCCAACTAACTCTGGGTCAGCACTCAAAAAGTGTCCATGATCATTGGCAAGTGATGTGCTGAACCTTTCCCATAGAAACTGAGCCACCCAGCTGGCCTGGTGGTGCTGAGGGCTGATTCAGCTGGATGCCTTAACTCGTGCTACCCCAGCGAGCAGGGTGTGAGAATGATCTCGAATCATTCGGTGCCAGCATAGGGGAAGGGTGGAAGAGAATTGAGCATTGGCTCTCTCTCCTGGGAGGGGTCACCTCTCCACAGTCCCGCTATCACCAGATGGAGGTCCGGTGCCAGGTGCAGGTGGTATCAGAATGACTAGTAGGGTGGGGCGTCCCATAGGGCTTGATGTCGCATGCCTCCACATGCGTGCACCAGATAGGGGATGTGTGGGATGGGACTGTGGGGAAAAAAAATGTAAATACCACAAAGTACCTACGGAAAAAAAAGGGAACCAAGCCACCCCAAACGCATGCGACTCCTCTTTGTTCTTCCTTTTTTTTAACCGCTCTAGCTTCCCAGCTTCATATTTGTCATGTGACACGCTTAAGACAAGCTAGAAGAGGTCAAAGGGTGCTGAGGGAGGTCTGCACAGCGTAGATACTCTGGTTTGTGAGTATATATAGCAGCACAGCTCTGATCTTCACGCCAATTGCATCTCAGCTAGCGATGGGGATCCTTTTTTTGTTTCCTTGCACCTGGGCAGGAAACATCTTGCGGTAGAAGGACATTTTAGAGGTGTGTCAGGGACGAGTCCAATGCAGAGCAGTATACAGTGGGCTCAACCCTGATGGACCAATGACCACACAAGCAGAGAGTGATGGTGGTTGGAATTTCACAGCAGGGAAGCGGTCGCACTTGAAAGAAATGAAGTGCTCCAATGAGAGCGCTTCAGTTCTTTCATTTGCACAAGGGGCTGGCAAGCAGACAGCTCTGTCCCCTGTTCCCCATCACCATTGTCCTACAAGCCTAGCCTCCCACCTACCCCACCCAAGCAGGGATCCACATCCCAAACATATCAGACTCCCATTGCAGCATTTTTCCCCCTAACAGGATGGCCCATGTAATATGCTGTTTGCGGCAGTGTGTGCTGCTGGATCACTGTTCCCTCCCTGGTGCTGTGCAGGTGAAGCCCCACATAGTGTTTCCTGTGCCAGCTGCTGCTAATGTTGTGGTTGTGACCTCCATAGCATGGCATCTGGTATCAGTGCTGTGGCATTCAATGTGCAAGCGTAACTGAAGTCCCTGTAGGCCCCCCTCCCGTGCAGCATGCAGAATCAAAAACTCAAGAACATTCCTACAGAGGGATGCTAACTGCTAAGTCAAAAAATACTGCCCATATGAACAGCACTTTACAATACAGCACCCTTGAGAAAACTGCCCAACTGTCCAATTCGCACTTTTCACAGGAATTTCTTAACTGTGGCTTTGTAGCATAATTGACTCGCAGACTCCTTCACTTTAAAAACTGTGTCCTATAACCGATTCATTATTGTAAAGCTCATTGAAATCATAAATGTTGATCTGACTTTCCTTGAAAAGTAGAACCTGTAAAAAACCTCTCACATTTCAAGATATTATAGGATTCCCCCAGACCAGGTCACTGTTGGAATTTCAGGGGGTTTACCTTCCCGCTCCCTCCCACTGCGTGCTACCATCCTCTCCGCACTCCCAGATCCCCACAGCATTCATAATCCCTCCCTCCTCCCACTGCGTACTGTCCACCTGCACTCCTCTGTTCCCCATCCTCAAGCAACATCAGGTGCCCCAATCCCATGTCGGCATTATCTAACCCCCGGACACTGGGGAGCTCACCACAGTGTTCGGAAGTAAACTTTTTTAACCTGTTAAAAAAAAAGGAAAACTGTCCCCTTATGCCTTTTTAAAAGCCTGTAAAAAAAGACGGTCCTCACCGCTTCCATCCCCTCCCCCTATCCCAACCCTCCTCTGCACACCTGCCTCCCCTTACCACCCTTACCCAATACTTACCTCCAAGGTCGGCAGCTGTGATCTTCTGTGGACTGGTATGCGCCTGCACTCTGCAAAGCCGAACTGCGAATTGATATATCAAGGTAAGCACTGTATAATGGCTGTCAATGGGGTATCAACTTATGTTGATATCGTAGCCATTTAGGATTTTGACCCCTAATGCTTTTCAACATGGGGTTCTTGGGACCCACCTCATGAACACTGGTACTGTCATTCATTATTGGTCTGGAAAGATGATTTTATGTGTCACTGCACGTAATCATCTTTTGGGACTGAATAACAAAATGAAAGTGCCAGTGTTCATGAGCAGAGGTCCCAAAAAGTCCATGTTGAAAATCTGGTGCAAAAAATCCCAAAATTTACTGCATTATGAATGTGCATTGCGTAGTTTCTACATATGTTCGTAACTTCACCAATTATTAATATTTTCATTCCAGATTTTCAACATTGCCGTTTTTTCACATCTCCTCAAGATTTATGTATTTATTTATTTATTCATTTATCTATCTATTTATTTTGTCATTCAGACATAACCTTAGAGCAAAATGCTCTTTTCAAAGGTTCTATGTCTTGACAGGAGGACAACACAGAAAGGTAGTTCGGAGTATGGGTGCACAAGTACAAGACAAAAAGTACAAGTAATAACAGCAATTGGTCTGACTATTTACAGTTGTAAGCAATCACATATAGAGGTACAGCATATTGCAGTTAGTACAGTGGTGGAGCTGGGGGGGCTGGGGGGGCGGTCGCCCCTCCTGGCTGCCCCAGTGTGAGCAGAGGTGACCCACCACTATCTTTATTCACTGTTTAGCGCCCATTGTGGAGCCCGTGATTGACTGAATGGCTACCCCTGGCTCCCAAATGCTCCCAAACCTGGCTCCGCCACTGAGTACGGCCCAAGGTACATGGTGAGTGCTGTGGGTTTAAGAAACTAATTTAGCAGAATGTAAAGCAGCCAAGGGAGGCATTGTCATTATTTCATATAAAGTCAGGGAGAGACTCAGCATAGGCTTTCACACCTTGTATGTTAATGCAGCCAAGAGGAGGCTGTGTCGTTAATTCTAGTCAAGGGTTGGGGGTAATTTTCTTGCACGACTGACTTAGTAGGAACATGCTAGAGAGCAATGTGAGAGAGGACCGTCACAGAGTAAGCTGGGGAAGACAGGTGCTTTGAGACAATCACATTTGCGAGGGTCAATGGAAGGAGGGACTTAAAACAGAGTGCTGAGTTAAGGACAGTAGATGGAAAGTTCATCGACAGGCTGTGGCTATGGAATGCTCAAGTTCTAGGGCTGGCAAGTAGTAGGAGAGTAAGAGTTTAAACTCAGGGTTACTGGGCAGCAGGGTAACAAATCGGAAAATGCAGCCCAGGAGCAGGCTGAGTCCAAGCTGCCAGGTGATACATGAACAGTACAGCTGTCATATTTCATCCTACCCAAAATGTGTTTTCACACCTGTGGCACAGAACGGCATGGTCACTGTGCGAAACCACCTTTCGGGATGGGGAACAAAATCACAGGGCACTCTTCCTGAGGTGGTGTCCCAGAAAGGCCATGTTGGAAATTTGGTGGAACAACTTCAAAAATGCCCAAGTTACACCAGTCATTCAAAATATTCTATGCATGTGTAACTTTGTCATTTTCAATATTTTCACTCAAAATTTTTAATATAGCCATTTATCACACCACCTCATGAACTGTACAGCTGTCATTTTCACATCCTGCTTATAATGTGTTTTGCACCTGTGGCATGGAATGCCATTTTCCCACAGATTTGAAAATTTTCACCTACAGGGTTCATGAGGTGGGGCGATAAGAAGACTATGTTCAACATTTGGGGTCAAAATATGAAAAAATGACAACATTATGCCCATTCATTGCAGTTTCGGTATGCATGCTTGTAACTGCGAAAATCTTAAATATTTGTACCCCACATTTTAATTTTTACTATTTATACCCCTGCTCCATGGCCCTCTCCCCAGGGCTTACCCCCCAGTGGAGTCAGCAGGGGGGCTCACATCCCCACCAAGACTGGATCCAGTACAGGGCTCTGCGCCGTGGTTATTCGGGGGTGGGACCTGCGAGTTCCCTCCGTCATCAGCCGTGAGCTTTTTTCCTCCTGGTTGCTCCTGCAGGCAGGAGCATGCAAGGATGCCAGCGACGGTGCCATGCACGCCCCATGCATGCACCCCATCAGGCATCAGCCCTGCCTCTGACCCGATGTCTGCAGCATTGGTGTGCCAGCCCTCAACTGTCGCTTGGGGCCAGGCATGCACTGACAACTGGTTGCCCCCTCCCGGAGAAGGAGAGCTGTCCCTGGGGCCCTCAAGCCTTATCCTCCCTGCCAACCCTGGCGCCCATGCTCGCTTCTGAACACGGGTCGATGGCATGGCGCGGTGTGGCATCCAGCGCCTCAACCCTCAGTGCCAGCAGGCTGGTGATACACCCACATTTTCAACATAGCCTTCTTATTACCCATGTTTCTGTATTCAGATGCTGTCCAAAATATGACAGCTTGTCAAAACATAGTTCAGGCAGGCTTTTCCTTCCACCAACAGTTCTACTAACACAATACACCCCTGCCACATAAACTATCCATTCGGCATTGACAACTGCTTGTTATGTTGGTGCTGTGCTGTGCCTTGTGGTAGCGAGAACATTGACACTCCATTTTCAGCTTTGCTTCTCAGGGAAAATCAGAGAGAGGGATGAGTACAGGAGTAGCAAAACAGGAGGGTGGAAACTAAGAAAAAAAAGCATTTGACTGAGAAGATCGGTCAGAGACTGTGTTAGTGTGCGTGTGGGGGGGTACATGAGAGACATTAGCTGACAGAGACAGACTGTGCAGTCTGCACAAAAACTAAAGAGCTTTCTTTAAAACTAAATAATAAAATATTATAAAAAAGCCAAATAAACTGAGGGAAAAAGGGCTGGCAGTACAGCTTAGAGGTTTGAGTAATGAGCTGTGAAGGAGCTTGGTACGTCCAGCAGACCTGGGCTTGGTTTACACGACCTCCACTTGTACTGTGTGCAGTATAGCAGAGTGGTTAGAGTAAGGAGCTTTGTACGTCCAGCAGACCTGGGTTTGGTTTACACAGTCTCCATTTGCATACTGTGTGACTCTGGGGAAGTAACTGATTTAACCACCTCAGTGCTACTGGATTGCCTCTGAAAACAGGCACTTGTGCCTAGTGGGCCTTGCCCAGTTATCAAAACAATAAAGTTACCAAAACAATAAAAAAACAAAGACCCAGACGTTAGCTGTCAGATTCTGCACAAAAATGTGGCCATGAATCCAGAACCAAAATCAGGGGTGAGTTAGCAAAACCAAAACCAGAACATTCCTGGTTTTGCACAGCTCGACCGTTGGCATCAGCCAGAAGCTGGTCAGGCACACCCTCCTCCCTGCCTTCTCCACCTGGATGGCACCCCCAGCGATTCCCTCCTTCAAGTATCTCGTGTTACCGACAGTAGGCTTGACTCTCAGCCCACATTGTTGCGATCCACCCAAGCTTGGAGCCTTGTACCATAGCAAAGACCGCCTGTCCTCGCAGGTCCGCTGGGAGTTGGTTACAAAATGGTGCTCCTGGTCTTCTACTACGGATGTGGTCTGCAGTACTGCCCCTCTTCTTCCCTTGCCAGACTGAACACCCTCTATAATAACTTCTCTCACTTTGCTACCTATCTCCCTCCCCCTGTACATCACTGCTCCCCTGGTTACCTTGGAGATGGGGAATGGCATCTAATCCGCACAGGGGTTGTATACAGACCCCGCCTCAAGGGGAGGAAATGGACAAGAAATGATAGAGGACATCTCAAAATGGCTGAAAAAGGGGAGATACTGTTGATGGGGACCTGAATATGCCAGATGTTAACTGGAGGACATGTACTGCAGCCACATCCAAGAGCAGGGTCATTCTCGATGCCCTGCAGGGGCAGACTTAGACAGCTAGTGTTGGAACCCACTCGGGAGGGAGCAATACTAGATCTGGTACTCTCAAATGGAGAGAGGATCACAAATTTAGAAGTCAGTAGACATCTGGGAACAAGCGACCACTGCACAGTGTGTGCTTCACAATGAGCACAACCATGGAGATAAGCCATACAAAAACAAGGATACTGGACTTTAGAAGGGCTGACTTTGGCAAAATGGGTGAACACCTGAAGAATGCACTAGCAAATGGCCAAATAGGAGGGTGGAAGAACAATAGAGAAAAATCAAAACTGCCATCATAGAGGCAACAAGTCTTTGTGTAAAACAAATAAAGAAAACAAAGTGAGTAAAAACCACTATGGTTCTCAAAAGAGGTGGCAGGGAAGGTTAAGGAGAAAAGGCTGCATTCAAAAGTATAAGGAATCACAGAGGGGCACGACAGGAACTGTATCAATTAAAGCAGAAAGAAGTAGGAAAGGCAGTCAGAATAGCAAAGGCACAAACCGAGGAAAAAATAGCCAACTCGGTCAAAAGGGGATAAAACCTTTTATAGGTACATTAGGAGCATAGAAAGGTTAAGGGAGGGATAGTGAAGATTAATAAAGGAGAGGGAGGTGGGCAGAGGAGACAGTGAAAAGGCAGAGATACTGAATGAATACTTTGCTCAGTATTCACAAAGAAGATGAGGAGCAGTTACCTAAACCAGACAATAGAAGCACTCTGGGTAGGGGGTTGATACCAGTCCATTCACAGAAGAAAGTGTCCTGAAAGAACACCTAAAACTCAAGGTGGACAAAGCAATGGGGCCTGACGGATTCACCCCAGAATCCTAAAAAGAACTGAGGGGACCTAGTGACACCACTGACCACACTTTTAACAAATCATGGCAGGATGGGGTGGTACCTGAGGACTGGAGGAGGGCAGATGTGATTCCCTTTACAAAAGTGGGAGCAAGGCAGAAGCAGGAAACTACAGACCTGTAAGTTTGCGTCAGTGGTAGGGAAAATGATGGAATCACTTCTGAAAGAAAGAATTGTTGAGCACCTAGAGGCTAGAGGGGCACAGGACCCAAAGCAACATGGATTTACAGCAGGAAGGTCATGTCAGACTAATCTAATTGATTTCTTTGACTGGGTGACCAAAGTAATAGACCAGGGAGGGGCTGTGGATATGGCCTACCTAGACTTTAGCAAGGCATTTGACACAGTCCCGCACAAAAGATTAATAATCAAGTTAGCCAGCCTGGGAGTGGGTCCCAGGGTGGTAGCCTGGGTAGCGAACTGGCTGCACAACAGGACACAGAAGGTAATAGTGAATGGAACACATTCCGAAGAAAGGGGGGTTACTAGTGGAGTACCTCAGGGCTCAGTACTGGGTCCAATCCTCTTTATAAGTGACATTGCAGAGGGTCTGGAGGGAAAGGTATCCCTCTTTGCAGATGACACAAAGATCTGTAACAGAGTTGATACACAAGAGGGGGTAGAAAAGATGAGAAGGGACTTGGCAAGGTTGGAGGAATGGTCAGACATATGGCAACTTAGATTCAATGCAAAGAAGTGCAAAGTAATGCACCTGGGAAACAAAAACCCAGGAGAAGAGTACACAATAGCAGGAGGTACTAACAACAACAAAATGGAAAGGGACCTGGGAGTAGTCATATCAGATGACCTAAAGGTGGGTAAGCAATGTGAGAAGTCAGTAAGGAGAGCCAGGGGATACTGGGATGCATAGGAAGGGCAACACAAGTAGAAAAGGAAGTGATTATCCTCTATACAGACAGTTGGTGAGACCCCATCTGGAGTACTGTGTGCAGTTTTGGAGACCTCATCTACGCAAGGACATAGACAGGATGGAAGCAGTCCAGAGGAGGGGCAACTAAAATGGTGCAGGGTCTACATCAGAAACCATATGAAGAGAGACTGAGAGAGCTTAATATGTATACCCTTGATGAAAGGAGGGACGGGGGGACATGATAGAAACATTCAAGTACCTCAAGGGAATCAACAAAGTCCAGGAGGGTAGCATCTTTCAGAAAAAGAGATGTGTAAGAACAAGGGGGCACAGTTTAAAGATAGAGGGGGGACGGCTCAGGGGTCATGTGAGGAAATTCTTTTTCACGGAGAGAGTGGTGGATACATGGAACAGCCTTCCTGAGGAGGTCGTTGGGTCTAAAACAGTGGGGGAATTCAAACATGCTTGGGACAGACACAAAGCAATTATAGTGCGGGGTTGCAGGAAGCAGGCTGTTGGTTAACTAAAATCTGCAGCTTATCCAGTAGGTAGGGAAATGGGCAGACTGGGTGGGCCAAGTGGTCCTTTTCTGCTGTAAAAGTCTGTTTCTATGTTTCTCTACTCCTCCCTATCCATCCTCTCCTTGCCACCACGTCACCAGTCCCACTGTGCCTTCTTCATCTCCAAATACTGGTTTGGGTCCCTACCATTGTACCTAGCCACACTCCTCCCACCCATTCCCTCTGCCTCATACTCCCTCCGCTGCATGGATCCTCGCACAGTCTCCCTCCCCACCCTCACTCTTCCGCTGGGCAGTCAGCCTTCTCCTTCGCCTTCCCTCCCTCCGGAGCCAGCCCTCCTCTCTCTGTCTTCCCTCCCACATTTCCCTTAGTCACCAGCAAAGCTCCTCCCTGCCCCTCCTGCTCCTGTCAGCTCCCTACCTGACCTGCCCCACCCCGGATGCCCTTTTCACCCCTGCCATGATCCCCGGGTCAGTTCATGTCACTACAACTGCTGCACTTATTTCTATCAACCTGCCTTTGTCATTTTAATTGAGTATTGGTGCTACTCGTAGAACCAACCTCTGTTCACTGTTTATTGTTACTTGGACTTGCATTTGTTGAATTGTACACTGTTTGCACCTTGTCTTTGGAATGTTTCTCTACTATTGTTTTTCATTTATTGTATCCCCTTTCCCTTTTTCCCAGGTTGCACCTGGAGATGAGCCCTGGCTTGCATGCCTTTCCTGGCTACCAATTTTTCAAATAAATAAAATTAAAAAAATAAATACATAATAGTTTCAAAGCTTTAAAAGGCATGTCAGGAAAGTAGCTAAAGGCCACTAAAACCAGCATAAGCCAGGTGGGCTACAGGGTTAACACAGTTCATCACTGAAAAACAATGGGGACAGGCATGACAACAGGCTAGTAAAACAACAGCGCCTCCCCGCTGGAGAGAGTTCAGATGCAAACTTTTAAGCAGATTTTTCAGAGCCCTAGTGATTTCACAACAGTGTGGCAGCTACCCTGTCCAGTCAGTGCTGGAGAATGTGTGGGCAGGTGGGTAACAATGAACACATTTTTGGGATTTGCCTGAAATTGTATAAATACTAGACCTCGGTCAGCCAGGCAATGAATATGATATTGGGGGCGCCAATCCCTAACACATGTGAATGCTTAGTTTTGGGAAGATTTCCAGTAAATATTAAGAATAAGAGGGACAAGTATCTTTTCAACATTTTTATAGCTGCTGCAGCAATGCAAAGTTGGCTAAAAATGGAGACACCAGAGGGCGCACTGTCCGGTCCAAGACCATAAGGGTAAATATCATGATCAGAAGCCATGCAGTCATAACAGCAATGGGTCCCAGATTGGTGTAATATAAGCTGCACGTTTTTGACTGTGTGGTTTTGTACCAACTGTGCATCGCTGTTATTTACATATAGACATAGAATCTGACGGCAGATGAGGACCGCCTAGCCCACCTAGTCTGCCCATTTCCTACCTATTGGATAAGTTGCAGATCCTAGTTAACCAACAGCCTACTTCCTCCTACCCCCCACTATAATTGCCTTGTCTGTCCCTTGCATTCTTGAATTCCCCACTGTTTTTGACCCCATGATCTCCTCAGGGTGGCTATCCCATCCAGCACCCTCTCCATGAATAACTTACTCATGTTGCCCCAGAGCCTCTTTTGTGTCCCCTTGTTCTTGCACATCTCTTTTTCTGAAAGATGCTACCCTGCTGGACTTTGTTGATTCCCTTGAGGTACTTGAAAGTTTCTATCATGTCCCCCCTCTCCCTCCTCTCCTCGAGGCTATACATATTAAGCTCCTTTAATCTCTCTTCATATGTCTTCTGGTGCAGACCCTGCACCATTTTAGTTCCCCATCTCTGGACTGCCTCCATCCTGTCTATGTCATTGCAGAGATGGAGTCTCCAGAACTACACACAGTACTCCAGATGGGGTCTCACCAACTGTCTGTACAGAGGGATGACAACTTCCTGTTTTCTACTGGTGATACCACTCTATATGCATCCCAGTATCCCCCAGCCATCCCTACTGCCCTCTCACATTGCATGCCTACCTTAATGTCATCTGATATGACTACCCCCAGGTCCCTTTCCATTTTTATTGTTGTTAGTATCTCACCCCCATTGTGTACTCTTCCCCTGGGTTTTTATTTCCCAGGTGCATTGCTTTGAACTTCTTTGCATTGAGTCTAAGCTGCCATACTTTGAGCATTCCTCCAACCTTGCTAAGTCGCTTCTCATCCTTTCCACCTCCCGTGTATCAACCCTGTTGCAGATCTTTTTGTCGTCTGCAACATCACCTATAAAGACATTATAGAGGATCGGTCCTGATACTGAACCCTGCGGTACCCCACTACTAATTCCCCCTTCTTCAGAGTGCACTCCATTTTCTATTACCCTCTATGTCCTGTTGTCCAGCCAGTTTGTTACCCAGGCTACCACCCTAGGACCCACTTCCAGGCTGGATAACTTGTTTATTAATCTTTTGTGTGGGACTGTGTCAAATGCCTTGCTAAAGTCTAGGTAAGCGAGATCTACAGCCCCTCCCTGGTCTACTACTTTGGGCAACCAGTCAAAGAAAGCTATTAGATTTGTCTGACATGACCTTCCCGCTGTGAATTCATGCTGCCTTGGGTCCTGTGCCCTTCTGGCCTCTAGTTACTCAACAATTCTTTCTTTCAGAAATGATTCCATCATTTTCCCTACCACTGAGGCCAAACTAACAGTAACACAGATAATCACCAAAGGAGTCTCAAAAATAAGTAATAAAAATGTATTGAAGGCACTGGGCTCTCACCCAAACCCCAAGCGCTTTGTAAATGTAGCCTTCCTCAGGGGTGACACCCCTGAGGAAGACTACTCACCGAAGCGCTGGGGTTTGGTTGAGAGCCCAGTTCCTTCAATAAATTCTTATTACTTATTTTTTGAGACTTCTTTGGTGATTATCCATGTTGCCTGAGTGCTGTATATGTGGAATTGGTCTTGTTCTTGGGGTTGCCGCACTTTACACAGCATCGGCCCCTTCGTTGATTCACAGCAGCTCTTCTTGTGGATTTGGCCAAACTAACAGGTCCATAGTTTCCTGCCTCTGTACTGCTCCCACTTTTGTGAAGGGGAATCACATCTGCCCTCCTCCAGTCTTCGGGTACCACAACATCCTCCCATGATTTGTTAAATGGGTAGTCAGTGGTGTCACTTGGTCTCCCCTTAGTTCTTTTAGAATTCTGGAGTGAATCCCGTCAGGCCCCATTGCTTTGTCCACCTTGAGTTTTAGGAGTTCTTACAGGACCCTTTCTTCTGTGAATGGACTGATATCGACCGCCATCCAGGTGCTTCTTTTTTTTTTTTTTTATATTTTCACTCTTTTTTTCTCACCCCTGCGTCAAGGTTCTGCCTTGGTCACTGTGCCCCATGACTTCCTCCTACTGGGCCTTGTCTCCCAGTTACCCCTGGCTTACCCCACAGGGGCCGGGATCACGACACCGTACAGGCACCAGTACCGTGAGAATGGTGACTGGTTGGAAGAGCTTGGCCAGGAGACTAATTGAAGCCTGGGGACAGGGCTTCATAGAGATGGCTGGAGCAGAGAGTTTTATCCCCTTTAACCTAGGGCAGAGATGTGCAATGATGTCTAGCATGTGTCCCGCCCCAAAGAGCATCGATCATGCGTCAGCTCAGGGTGACACGCTAGCCTCGCTAGGTGTCCCTCCTGCACTGATCAGCAGCCCCCCACCCCTGGAGAAGGAGGCAGTTCTAGGGGCTGCAGTCCTTCTCCCCGGCTAACCCTCCGATGACCTAGATCCGTTCCGAGACCCGAGTCGCCGGCGTCGCATGCGGAAATCCTAGTGCTGTGCTGGCAGACCAACTCCATCCAGAGTGCTTCTATTGTTTGATTTAGGTACATCCCCCTCTTCTTCTTTTGTGAATGCTGAGCAAATGTATTTGTTCAGTATCTCTGCCTTTTCACTGTCACCCTCTACCCACATCTCCTCCCTCCCCTTTATTAAGCCTCACTATCCTTCCCTTTGTCTTTCTTAGCTCCCTAATGTACCTATAAAAGGTTTTATCCCACTTCATAACTGAGTTGGCTATCTTTTCCCTTGGTTTGGGCCTTTGCTGTTCTGACTTCCTTCCCCGCTTCCTTCTGCTTTAACTGACACAGTTCTCTGTCCTGCTCCTCGGTGATTCATTATACTTCCTGAATGCTATCTTTTTCTCCCTAACCTTCCCCGCCACCTCTTTTAAGAACCATAGTGGTTTTTTACTTTGTTTTGTTTTGTTTATTTGCTTTACACAAAGGCTTGTTGCTTCTGTGATGGCAATTTTGATTTTTCACCACTGTTCTTCCACCCCTCCTTCCTGTACATTTGCTAGTGCATTCCTTAGGCATGCACCCATTTTGCCAAAGTTAGCCCTCCTAAAGTCCAGTACCTCCGTTTTTGTATGACTTGACGCTACGGTTGTGTTTAATGTGAACCACACTGTTTGGTGGTCGCTTGTTCCTAGATGGCTATCCACTTCTAAATCTGTGATCCTCTCTCCATCCCCATTTGAGAGTACCAGGTCTAAGATTGCTCCCTCCCGAGTGGGTTCCAAAACTAGCTGTCTGAGGCATGCCCCCTGTGGGGCATCGAGAATGACCCTGCTCTTGGATGTGGCTGCAACAAATGTGCTCCAGTTAACATCTGGCATATTCAGGTCCCTCATCAACAATATCTCCCTTTTTCTGTCATTCTAAGGATGCCTGCTATCATTTCCATGTCCATTTCTTCCCCCCTGAGACGGAGGTCTGTATACAACCCCGTAAGGATTGTGTGCCATTTTCTGTCTCTAGGGTGACCCACAGTGCCTCCTCTCCTCCCTATTTACCCTTTAGTTCCATTGCTTTGAACTCTTCCCTTATGTAGAGAGCTACACCTCCTTCTCTTTTAGGCTCCCTCATGTAGATTGTGTACCCTGGTATGTTGACATCCCAGTCATGGTTCTCTGTGTACCATGTTACTGTGACTGCCACAATATACAGGTGTCCCTCTTCCATCAAGGCCACTAGTTCAGGAAGCTTGTTACCCAGACTACAGGCATTGGTACTTATCACCCTCCATTTTTTTGATGGACTTACCCTTTTATCCTCATCCCTGCTTTTACTGCCTTTGCCTTTTTTTCCATTTACCCCATCCTGATCCCTAGCGACCGCTCTATCCCTTGGTGTTTACCTTGTTAACTACCCTGTTTTGTGGGGGGAGGCTGGGAATTCCCTCTTTCTTAATCAGTGCCTCCCCCCCTTGGCTACCATGCGGTTCGTCATGTCACAGTCTTGACAGAGCACCGAGGAGGCTCATTGGTTGGATACCTATGCAGACATAAAAGATATGGAAAGGGTAACAGCCCTCTATATGTTGCGAAAGGAAAAGTTCATAGCCAACTGATTGCCTTTCACGGAGTTTGTAAGTAAAAGAGATGGGAAAACAGTGCTACAGGGGTTTGCAGAGGATGGTTAAAAGCCTTTTCACATTAGTATCTTACTGGTGGTTCATGCTTGACAACCTTCCTAGAGAAAGAATGAAAAAGTTATGGTACAGTTCAAGAACATTTGTCACTGAACTAATGACAGTACACACTGATTTTTTTTTTTTTGTTAGGTTTTCTTTAATGTTATCTTGCATTTTACATTAGTTGGTTCATGCATGCTTACACATGTGAACGTCATTCTGTACTGTGCTGTTAATTGTTGTAATACTTAATACAAACTATAATTCCCCCAAAACTAGAGCATGATATACAATCAATATTGCATAATACTGAATCAGTATAGCATAAAATTGAATCAATATGGCATAATCAACATGTAATAACTGGTCTCCATTTTTTTTTCCCATAGGAAAAGCTGTTCATTATTTGCCGTTATAACCCGCGAGTTATAATGGTGAACATATGCCAGCTTTTCCTATGGGAGGCTCGTGCTCACTAGTGGTTGCCCAATTCCCCTACAAAAATGTTTCTAGCCATAAAAACATCTGCAGACTTAAACCCAGTGTCTCTCATCATTTTCAAATGAACTCGCCACATCCCATCAGTACAGATGAAGTTTGGGAGCATAAAAAAATGAAAATAAAAATAGCAGTTCTCTCTCTCTTTTCCTCAGTAAATAAACTGTGGAGACCACTGACACTGAACACCTAATTTGCATATCTCCATGGAAACCCGGTCTCGTTAACTTCACAGATCTTAGTGAAAGAAAGAAATGGAACGTTTTTGGACTTAAACTTACAGCAGTCTTTTTTTTGTTTTGCAATTTTTTTTTCTTAAAACATACAGCAGTTTTCAAACTCCATTTTATTACAACAAAGGCTGGCACTGTGGCAGGGTGAAAAACAGAGACCAGCAATTATATAAACCAACAGATGGGGGGGAGGGTAAGCTCAAATTTTAAACACACCCTCATTATGGGATGTTTTGATGAACCTTTTAGGCTTGGCCATCGGGTTTATTAAGCATACCACACCTAGGTGTGCATAAAAATTCTCGTTATGCACTCCCTCATGTATTATTCTATAATTACTGGGAGCATTTTCTCCTATAGGAAACCTGGTTATATTTTACCATTATAACAGTGAACATGTGCCAGGTTTCCCTTTGAAGAAGCCAGTGCCAGCCTCCCACACTGACCACATGCACATAATGCTTCTCATGGCCCTGACATCTTCTGCCAGTAAATACCAAATGTTAAATTACTTTCTCTGTTCCTCACCTGAGCTATGCATGTTTAGACTCCAGTTCAGTCGCTTGGGGGTATTGCTTTCTCGCTCCACTTTTTCTTATATATACAATTTATGCACTTGGGCCATGGTGAGGAAGCTCCCACCAGCCAGCTGCCCCATCCCTCCACTGTCCAATGTCACTTTAGTAATGTGGCAGGTGGAGGTGTAGCCACCAGGCATCATGCACGCTCACTGTGCCTGTTCTTATTTCCTCCAGTTTTCTCCCTTTAGCTCACTGAAGGGCATGGCAGCACAGCCAGGCATGCGCATGCCGGATACAGCAGTTCCCGCCCTGCCGACCCCTGGCCTAATGCCTGGTCCCCTGGCAGCCAAGCACTGGGAAGACCAGCCTCCCTAGAGGCCGCTCAGTCCTACTCCTGGCTTCCATGCCCCCGCTGACCCCCGCAACCGCGCTCATTCCCTAAACATGGTCACCCCGGCGTGGAAGCGGTAGATGCATTAAGTGCTTCAACCTCGACATTGCAGAGGGACTGGAAGGAAAGTATGTCTCTTTGCAGATGACACAAAGATCTGCAACAGAGTTGTTGCACAAGGTGGGTGGAAAGGATGAAAAGGGACTTACAAGGTTAGAGGAATGGTCAAAGGTATGGCAGCTTAGATTCAATGCTAAGAAGTGCAAGGTAATGCACCTGGGAAACAAAACCCAGGGAAGAGTACACAATGGGGTGAGATACTAACAACAACAAAATGGAAAGGGACCTGGGGATAGTCATATCAGATGACCTAAAGGTGGGCAAGCAATGTGAGAGGGCAGCAATGAGGGTTGGGGGATACTGGGATGCATAGGAGAGGCATCACCAGTAGAAAACAGGAAGTTATTATCCTCTGTACAGACAGCTGGTCAGACCCCATCTGGAGTACTGCATGCAGTTCTGAGACCCAGTCTTCGAAAGACATAGACAGGATGGAAGCTGTCCAGAGGAGGGCAACTAAAATGGTGCAGGGTCTGCACCGAAGACATATGAAGAGAGACTAAAGGAGCTTAATATGTATAGCCCTCGAGGAAAGGAGGAGAGGGGGGACATGATAGAAACCTCAAGTACCTCAAGGGAATCAACAAAGTCCAAGAGGGTAGCATCTTTCAAAAAGAGGTGTGCAAGAACAAGGGGCACAATTTGAAGATAGAGGGAGGCGGCTCAGAGGTAATTTAAGGAAGTATTTTTCACAGAGAGGTTGTGGATGCATGGAATGGCCTTCGGAGGAGGTCGTGGAGTCAAAAACAGTGGTGGAATTCAAGCATGCATGGGACAGTCATAAGGCAATTCTAGGGGATGGGGGTAGGAATAAGTAGGCTGCTGGTTAACTAGGATCTGCAGCTTATCCAGTAGGCAGGGAAATGGGCAGACTGGGTGGGTCAAGCGGTCCTTATCTGCCATCAAATTCTATGTTTCTATGTAACCCTCTGCAGCGCTGAGCCAACTCCCTATTCTACTTTCTGACCTCCCATTTCACAGTTGAGTAAAAGAAAATAAGTGAAAGTTATATGTGGCTGGAACCACACCTCTGCCTGACATTAGCACTACCATTATCCTGCCCTAACACTTCCGCTGTCACATATACTGTAAGAAAAGAAAAGAAAGAGGGACAGAGACAGAAAGGCAAGGAGCAAACAAAATAAAAACTCCAGCCATAACACTGAACATGTAAACAGTGGCACCATCTACTAGCCATACTGTTTTCTGCAGTTGCTGTGTAGTGTTTTCAAGACAAAGCACTACCCAGCAATTTATAAAACAATACATGGGTGGTGTGTAAACTCAAATTTTATGCACACTCTTGGTGTGGGACTCTGCTTTGATAAACCCCTTGAGCTTCGCTTTCAGGGTGGCTTTATGTAGCATCCCACACCTCAGGTGTGCATAACATTCTCGTAATACACACCACCCCATGTATTATTCTGTATCTCATTATGCATCTAGCATTGTGAACTTCCAATTGCCTTTCCCAACCCTGGGATGCACGTGGAAACAAGCCTCAGATCAGTGTGCCTTTCCCCATCACCAACTGTCAAATAAATAGATGAATTTAGCTGGCACAGTGGTGCTGAGGGCTGAGGCGCTGGACACCACACCAGTGACCCATGTTCAGGAATGAGCGTGTGTCGTCGGGGGTCAGCAGAGGCGGAAAAGGATTGAGCATCCCAAGAACTGCTCTCCTTCTCTGGGGAGGGGAGACATCAGCAGTTAGTGAATGCCTGGCCCAAAGTGGAGGCCGGGGGCAGCACACAGATGCTGCAGATAGGGGTGGGGATGGAGCAGATGTCTGGAGGAGCATGCATGGAAGCATGTGTACTACCTCTGCTGGTGTCACTGAATGCTCTGGCCCCAAAGGGGAGCAAAACGGAAAAGGGAGGTGGTCGGTCATGGCAGCTTGATGGCCATACCTCCATGTCCATGGACCCAGAGGATCCACTCCTGGGGTATAAATCCACACCCAGTGGGGGAGGAAGGGGGCCCCCCATGGGTACTGTGTGCACATTGACCATGGTAAGTGCATGTATGCCTGCTGGAGTCTGGAGCAGGTGTGGGAGGACAGCGGCCAGATGACCTGCAGACCGAGCCAAGGAGAGAAAAGAAATTCATGTTAAATAAATAGATGAATGATACAAAATCAGCCTAGAATAATATACAATTGGTACAGCATAATATAGAATCAATATAGCATAATATACAACTAATATTACATAATTCATTAAAAGGGCCGCAAAGATGATCCAGGGACAGCAGGAGAGGTTGTATGAGGAAAGGCTGGCAGACCTTAACATGCCTTGCACTTAAGGCCAGGAGGGAAAGGGGCTACAGTATTTGACTGAGACATACAAGTTCTGTCAAGGATTCAACAGGGTGAATTGCAAGGACTTGTCCACAAAGAGAAGACTGGAACTTGAGGGCATGGGGGAGAGAGTATAGTAGGAGAAGATTCAGGAGGGAAGTGAGAAGTTCTCCAGAGAGCAGATGGTGAACAAATAGACTGCCCATAGAGGTGGTTAGCCCAAGACTGTGATGGGGTTTAAATATGAGTAGGAGATATAAATAAAGTGGGACCCACAGGTACATGAGGGAGAAGGATACCTGGGGTGACACATTGATGATCAGCCACTATGGCTATCTAAATCTACAAAACCCTCAAATTAAGCACTCTAATCGGTATAAATGCCTTCAAGACACTTTATTTCCATACAATCAGAGAAGTATGTAACTGTTACCCACTCAGACCAGTACGGTGTCTGCACTGGTATATAGCCACGCCTAGACCCAATTTTAGTACTGACCCCCAGCTTGCTCCTCACCAGCCTAATTGTTCTCTCTCTTATCCCCCTGTCTTATCAACACTAGGCCCATCCATCCCCTTATCCTTCCTTTCCCAACCTCAGATAGGAGCTCACTACCCTGGGTTGTGACATCCTACAGTGCCCCGTACTTCATAGCATTCAATCCCGGGGCTCACACATACTCCTTTTCTCCATCCACCTTCTCTACATCCCATTTTACCAACTCCTCTCTGTGCACCGTGCCCTCCTAGCCTTCCTCCCCCTACCTCCCTCCCTTCCTCCCCATCTTCGCCTCTACCTGGTGTATAGTTTTATTTATTTCTTCTGTTACTTCCTCCTGTAATCTTAGATAACCTGCTTTATCTTCCTATAGACACTTCTATGTATGTAAATACCGTGTAATCTGTACAATATCTGTATAATTCTATGTACATATGAACTTCTTTTCTTCCTCTCTGTAAAGAGTATTATCTGTATTGCCTTGTAAATACCTGTGTTGACCTGTATATACAATTGTTCATGCTCCACCCAGGTCCATCTTGCAAATGAGCTTCTGCTCAACGATGAACGCCTGGTTAAATAAAGACTTGATTGATTGATTGAAATCAGCCCAAGGTTAGGCCGAACATGCAGCTAGGTGGAAAAGGGAAAACTGGATTGACCTCTGGGTCCTTTTCTGTTGACACAAGCTAAGATTTTTTTTGTTTGATTCTATGTTTAATATTGAATCAATATATCATAATCAAGGCCACTGGTTTTCAGTTTTTACCGGAAAACCTGGTAAAATTCCGGAATTAAGATTGCCTGAACACCAGTAAAAACAAAGATTTCATGGAATCTGGCATTTTATACCAGATCAGTAAATCAACAAAACTTGTATTTTTCTCATAATTGCTTCCTGTACTAATTTCAGTTTGCTTTATTTAATGCTCAGTATATTAAGCGTCCTTTTATTCTGATTATTTATGCACACACTAAAAGAATGACAGCAGCATCCTGATAAAGTACAGAAATTAGAGTAACTATCACTGGTTAAATTCCTGAATCTGAAGTCTGGAAAATGGAATTTAATTGTTTTAATCACCGTAAATCAGTGGCCTTGATCATAATAAATGACCAATATAGCAAGGTATACAACCAATGTAGACTTATATACAATCAATATTGCATAATATACAATCAATATAACATAATAAACAATCAATATTGTATAATATAAAATCATTATTATATACAGGTTTAAAGAAAGGTGTGCCTCTCAGTGTATATGAGACAATTAAACATGGATGTCTGCAAGTCAATAATGCATGTAAAGCACTGACAATGGCATTTGTGTCTCTTTTAGCGAGGAAGTTGGTTACTGCTCATCATCAGTAGGAACTAGTCGTCTAATGAAATGCTACATCATCCCAAACTAAAGTGAAAAGTGGCAGGACCAGACCTCTCTTTCATACTTGAAAGAAACCAAGTTCTAATTTATGGACCTGTTAGTATTTTAATGACGACGCAGCACGACCCCAGGCAGGAATGAAATAATTCTGCTCTGAAAACTGAGACACAGACCAGAGCTTGTAATTGTCGGTCATCATTGCAGTTTATTGAGATGAGGGCATATTATAAGTGCATTCACATGTAATCCAAGCAGTTACATTAAATATTAAAGGCTACTTCCATTATTATCTCTGTTGTAAAGAAGCACTCGTAAACTGAGCCTGTCTCAATTAACTGGCCGTACAGATCTTTCACGAGTATAAAGTAGCTCTCCCATGGCTAGCATTACATGTCAAAACTATCAAACAAACACTTCACTGATATTACAGTCTAGTAAAATGTGATACCTGAAATGGTTTTATCTCTTTCCATGGGCTTAAGTAGGCCTATGTAAAGTGTACCAGTTCAGAATATAGATCAGAACTGCAAAAATAGTTCAGAGATTTTGAAAGATTCAATTAAGTCATGAATAGTTCTGATAGTAATCCAAGCCATATCAGAACTTTCAGAACCTTTTGAAGTACAAGAACTGTTTTAACCCTCATTATGAAATGGGTCTAAAGAATCCTGAATTCTGAATGGCCAAGAACTGCGGTCAGCTGGCCATTATCCCAGCACAGTGGCCTGGCTGAAAGTAGCTACTGCCAGTCATGATTCAGAATGCAAGAAATACCCCTCCACACCTTTCAGAAAGACAGAATTCCCACAAAAGACAAGGTTGCTCATCCCCACACAATGCTGTCATCATACCTTTGCTGTCACAATGACACGGCTCCTGTCTTCCTGGCTTCACACATCCAGTTACTTTATTGGGTACCTTCATCCCTGCGTGTCAGCCAAAAGCTGAGAGACAGGGGGTTGGAGCTCGGTGTTGCTGTGCTCATTTTCTTGCTTATTTCTACCTTAATATCTGCTGGACTGTGAGGGTGCTAGGGCAGAGAGGACACAGGAAGTACTCCCATTCTGTAGTTTGGGAGATGGAGTTGTGAACTACAGTACAGAGCCAGCGTAGTTTTACTGATTTTAATTTGGAGAACCTGAGAATGTTTTGGGGGGCTCTGACACACAGAAACTTCAGTCACTGTGTGAAAAGAGGGGTACTGTTGAATTAGTACCATGTGCCTGTGTAGGAGACCCGCAGTATACTTCTGGGTCACGGCTGATAAAATGAGCGAGGGAGCAAGCACTGTGGTATTGGGCACCTTCATCCCTGTGTGTCGCCAAAACCTGAGTTGCAGGGGTTGGAGCTCAATGTTGCTGTGTTTGTTTTCTGCTTAATTCTACCTTAATATCTGCTGGACTGTGAGTGTGCAGGGCAGAGAGGACACAGGAGGTACTCCCATTCTGTAGTTCAGGAGACAGAGTTATGAACTACAGAGCCAGCTAGTTTACTGATTTTAATTTGGAGACCCTGAGAGTTTTTGGGGGCTTTGACACAGAAACTTAAGTCATTATGTGAAAAGAGGGGTATTGTTGAATTAGTACCTTGCGCTTGTGTAGGAGACCCACAGTATACTTCTGGGTCATGGCTGATAAAATTGAGCGAGGGAGCAAGCACTGTGGTATTGGGCACCTCATCCCTCTGTGTCAGCCAAAGTTGAGTGACAGGGTAGCAGCTAAGTGGTGCTGTGCCTGTTTTCTTGCTTAATTCTAGCTTAATATCTGCTGGAGTGTGAGGGCAAGGGTAGAGAGGACACAGGAAGTAGTCCCATTCTGTAGTTCAGGAGATAGAGTTGTGAACTACAGTACAGAGCCAGCGTAGTTTTACTGATTTTAATTTGGAGACCTGAGAGTGTTTTGGGGGCTTTGACACACAGAAACTTCAGTCACCATGTGAAAAGAGGGGTACTGTTGAATTAGTACCATGTGCCTGTGTAGGAGACCCGCAGTATATTTCTGGGTCACGGCTGATAAAATGAACGAGGGAGCAAGCACTGTGGTATTGGGCACCTTCATCCCTGTGTGTCAGCCAAAAGTTGAATGACGGGGCTAGAGCTCAGTGTTGCTGTGCTAATTTTCTTGCTTAATTCTACCTTAATATCTGCTGGACTGTGAGGATGCTAGGGCAGAAAGGACACAGGAAGTACTCCCATTCTGTAGTTTGGGAGATGAAGTTGTGAACTACAGAACCAGCGTAGTTTTACTGATTTTAATTTGGAGACCCTGAGAGTGTTTTGGGGACTCTGACACACAAAAACTTCAGTCACTGTGTGAAAAGAGGGGTACTGTTGAATTAGTACCGTGTGCCTGTGTAGGAGACCCACAGTATACTTCTGAGTTGCGGCTGATAAAATGAGCGAGGGAACGAGCAATGTGGTATTGGGCACCTTCACCCCTGTCTGTCGGCCAAAAGTTGAGTGACGGGGTTGGACACACAAAAACTTCAGTTGCTGTGTGAAAAGAGAGGTACTGTTGAATTAGTACCTTGTGCCTGTGTAGGAGACCCGCAGTATACTTCCAGGTTATGGCTGATAAAACGAGCGAGGGAGCAAGCGCTGAGAGCTCGAGTGCATGGTGCCTGTGCACGAAAACACATGCAGAGACGTGTGTCTGAGCGCATGTTATGCGTGTTGAGTGTGGGGAAGTGAGAAGACAGAGAACGCCAGCACAAGGTAGTGTAACATTATGTGAGAGACTAATCCGGGGACTAAACAGTGGTTGTAGATAGAATGAAGCCCATATTAGTAACTTTGAGAACAGGTAACTAGGAATCAAATGTAGAGATTGTGGAAAGTTTTCAATGAAGGAGAGTACAAGTCTGGTCGACTTTGTTTGTTTGCAGTGTATTGAAATTACGTGTTGAAAACAAAGATTATGGGGCTGGAGTTGGAAATAAAATGTTTGAAACAGGCAGGAAGTAAAGGAGACAGTAATCAACAATCAGAACATTTAAGTCATGGTGTGAAAAGACATACATCTGCAGAAATAGGGAGGGACTGGAGAATCAGGATGGATGGGATGCACCATTAGTAGTAGAGAAAAGCAAAAGGGGAGAAGACCAATGACATTACACTATCCCATGCAAGAAATAGTAAATCCTAGTAGTCCCTTGACCCCATCAGGTGGTGGTATTGAGAATGTAAACCAAATACCCAGGAGGTGATTCATGCAGATGGAACTAATGAACAGAGTGATGAACATGAATTTTATTGCCCTATACCCGCCTATAACAGTTTTGCCCCCTTAATCCATCTAACAGATCTGGAAGAGAATGAACCCCAGAACAATTGTCATACTCCTGGATATAATGAAGCCCAGGATGGGGTGTTGGAGATATGGTTCGAGCTGGTCTTGAAGAACAGGTGGAAATTTTGGCAGCTACTGAGGACTCAGATGCTCTTGTAGTTAATGTAGTAAACTCCCAGAATGCCACAGTTAGTGTCCATACTGATGGGGGGTGGGATATGAATATGGAGGTGGAAACACCTGTTGAACCCACAAGGATTTTTATTATAAGAGACTCCATTATAAGATTCACTGATGCTTGCACAACTAAGAATCGTGAAAGAAGAGGTCACTAGTTCATAGCTAGGGAGTATGTTGTGTAATGTAGAAAGCTACTGCCAGCTACAGTTAAAAGAAAAACAGTAGGCCTATCATAATTATTCATGTAGGAACTAATGTTATAAAATGTCAGGGAAAAATCATGTAATCTGATTGGTTCTTATTTATGTGTAAAATATGGTTTACACATGGTTAAGAAAAAGACTGCTCAGCCGTTGAAGAGTCTGCAACACAGATCAATGGGTATTTGGAACACAGGCATTTCAGTTAGCCCCCTACTGCCAAAATTGATCTTCCACCACAAACATGGCTGCTACCTTTACACTATAAAAAAACTTCAACTGGGCCTTAAAAATAAAACTACCTTAAATAAAAAATAAAACAAATGAATTAAATGTTGTTTCTCTGATTATCACACTCTCCTTACACACATAAACAAATTAGAAACAGTAAGTATTGTTTATAGTTTTCACTACAACTGTTTCTTTGCTGACAGTGAAACATACCACTTTTATCTTTACCTGCTTATCAGGGAACTCTTTTCTTCTTGCCCTGACAGTGAGATACCTGTAACTGAGTCTCTGGCTGTAACAAAGGCCTTTGTTATCTGTGTGTACAGTGTGTTGGGAGAGAAACATTCTACCAGTGGAACTGAGCAGAATTTTGAATCAATGTATTCCATGGAAAACATTCCACGATAAACATTCCATGTCTTGAATATGGAGAACAGCAGAGAGAAAAAAAAACAGGAAGATGAAAGTAATCGATACTACAATGACATCATCAATGACATCACTTGCAGTGGGTGGAAGGATTATTTTATCACAAATGCACACAAGTAAATCTATTTTTTCTGCATATAAACATGCTTTTTCCAGTAGTCAAAAGTAAAAATAAGGAGCCAATTTATAAGTGCAATAAGGCACTCAGGGATGTGTAACAATATTTTTACAGCATGGCCAGCAGTTGAAGTCACTCGGCCTTCGCCCTGCGGTTTACTACACCCCTGGCCGTACTGTAAAATATGGTTTCCACACACCTCTTCGTGTCTTATTGCTTACATATTAGACACACCAGAGAGGATTTGATTTATCTGGAATTGTTGAACATTGTTAGGATTATAAGGAATGTTAATGGTATGGGGTGATTTTGGAGATGTTACCACTACCCAGAGCTTCACAGGTCCTCAGTCAAAAAGATCCTAAGAATTAATAACTGGATCAGTAGGTGGTGTACTAAATGAATGGCATTGTCTAACATCCTGGAACATTTTAGTAACCATGACTCTTTAAATAGCAAAGACGGATTGCACTTGAGCAGAAAAGGCAGTAAGGTATTGGGTGACCTTTTCAAAGAAATAATTAATAAGTATTTAAACTTAGTGGGGGAGGGGGAAGCACGACATGAAAGTATGAGCATCAGCTCTTTATAATGGAATAGGTATCCCAGGGAAAGATGTATATAATGTCACCCCTAGTAAAGTAAAGTTTCAGATAAGAGGGAAAACAGGCACAAGTGCATAATAATGTTAAGGTGTTACTTTTGAATGCAAGAAGTTTGAAAAACAAAATACATGAATTACAATATGTCATGACCACTATGGGAACTGATATGTGTGCTGTAACTGAGACAAGGTTAAAGCCAGAGGATTGAGAGCCATATACTGAAGGTTATGAAGTTTTCCCTATAGACAGGGCCAACAAAACAGGAGTAGAGATGCAGCAAATTTAAAATCCGCTGGCGAAGTGAACACGAAGTTGCCACTTTACGTTGGCACTTTGCCACGCAGAGTGCCCCATAGGAAAAGCTCACTTTGCCTTGTTGTTATTACCTTGCGTTGCACCAGAAGACATATGAAGAGAGACTTAAGGAGCTTAATATGTATAGCCTTGAGGAAAGGAGGGAGAGGGAGACATGATAGAAACTTTCAAGTACCTCAAGGGAATCAACAAAGTCCAAGAGGGTAGCATCTTTCAAAAAAAAGAGGTATGCAAGAACAAGGGGGCACAATTTGAAGATAGAGGAGGGGCGGCTCAGAGGTAATTTAAGGAAGTATTTTTTCACAGAGAGGGTTGTGGATGCATGGAACAGCCTTCTGGAGGAGGTTGTGGAGTCAAAAACAGTGGTGGAATTCAAGCATGCATGGGACAGTCATAAGGCAATTCTAGGGGTTGGGGGTGGGAAGAAGTAGGCTGCTGGTTAACTAGGATCTGCAGCTTATCCATTAGGTAGAGAAATGGGCAGACTGGGTGGGTCAAGCAGTCCTTATCTGCCATCAGATTCTATGTTTCTATGTTTCATTCTGCCCTAAACATGAAGTAAGGCAGAGTGACAACAATATTGGCAGCACCCCACTCGCACAGTCACCAGAATTAATATGCATCCCCAAAATGCTACTCTCTTGTGTCCAGAAAATTGCCCAGTGCTGATGAAGTGAAATGAAAGCGTAACAAGAAATGCAGTCTCCTAGAATTAATGGTACTGCAAATGCACAGACAGATTAAAGATTGTGCCGCATCTCAAGGGATGAATACGAAAAGGCTCAACAACACCTAACCAGTGCTCACAAGTCCACAATCCAAATCTGGAAAGGAATACATTTTGCCAGTTGGAGGATTAATGCATGGCAGTAACAATCCACTACCAGTAAAGATACCACAAAGCAGTATAAAAAATTTATGCAGGTGCAGTAGATAGCAATATTGCACTGCAGTTACTCTTGAACAATAAAGGTGTCTGATTTAATGGCGCATGTGCTATCACTCACACACACACACACACACACACACACACACTACAAGTAATGCGTAGCAAATTGAAAACCTTTAGTAATATAACCAAATGTTTTAAACAAATTATACACTGCTGCACCACAACAATCAGCAAAATAATGTTAAGAATTACTGAAAATATTACTGTGTGTACATTAACACAGTTATACAAGAAAAATATAACCAAAACAGAAAGACTGCCTTTTTCTCCCAGTTAATGTACCTACACCACAAATATGCCCTTCCCCCACAGCACACTTCACAGTACACAGACTGACTGTTCTAAATTAACATTCAGAATCCACACACAATAAACATTCGATGATATGAGCACAGAAGAGTTTCCTACAATCGATGTACTAAATTTTTAGCAAACAAAAATAACTCAAAAAGGCATTTTAATCAGCTTTTAGAGGTTTTGAATCGCAGAGCTCTGATAACAAACTGTCTCCCGCTACGGCTACACCCACACTATCTAGGCAAGAACTGAGACTCTGCAGGACAATCTAGAGCCCATGTGACCTGCAATTCCATGAATCACTGCAGAATTTCATTTGCAGCTCAATTACAAGGCGAAGTGAGGCAAATTACATTGATTTCAATGTATTTCGCCTTAAAATTGGTGGAGAAGTGGTTTGGGGACAACGGAATAACACAAAGTTATTGGTGTCAATGGACTTTGCATTCCTCATTATGAAGCGAAGTACTCCACTTCACATTGTGGAGTACTCCGCGGATTCCGCGTTTCTCCGTGAATCATTTCGTGGAGCGAACTGGGGCCACTTCGCCCACCACTACTTACAGTACTGTAACTCACATGATATACAGGAAGGAATGTGACTGCCTATGGCTGTACTTCCCTGATGAGCTGAGCCTGTATCATAAAACTCCCCAATTTAAAAACTCTAATTAATGAGTACAGTGGTGGGGTGGTGAAACCTGGAGAGATACTACAAAACAGGCTTACAATACATCCAACTATTATAAAAAATTTATGTTGTGATTCATGATGTGATCTGAATCATGATTTGTGACTAAATTTGTGACCGTGATGATGAAGAACGTGATTCAGTGTCGACGTTATGAGATAACCAATATGGAACTGTATTGGGAACGCAAATGCCTACGACTATATTTCCCCGATGAACTGTAACACAAAACTCCCCGACTTAAAAACATGTATTAATGAGTACAAAGGTGGGGTGTGAAGCCGGAGAGATACTACAAAACAGGCTTACAATACATTCAAGTAACTAGGAAAACAAGCATTTGTCAATGCCAAATGTTTGCTTGCTGGCGTTAGCAGTGGTAGTGTAGAAATTACAGAGCTGCGTAATAGGAATGGCAGTAAGTACTGAACTGAAGCCAACCCCACCACCACCCTGCAGAGAGTGACAGGCATTGGGGTGTGCCTTTGGTCAATCAAGCATAACTGACACGCCATTTCACCACACCCCACCCTGCAGACACTGACAAGTGTCACGGTGTGCCTTGGGTCTTTGGCCCTTATCGCACCCATTCCATCAGGAAATACGGTGAGATGGGTGTGATATAGAGAATGGGGTGAAGTTTGGGGCCAAAGAGTCCAAGGCATACCTCGATGCTTCTCACTGGCTGCAGGTGTGGAATGGTATGAGCATTGCAGGCAAGAATCCCAAGTCACATCCCTGATGCCTGCCATTTTCACGGGTTGGGCGTTATGGTTGGAAACCGTAATACCTCAGGCATTCGTTGGTATTGTCACTCCAAATTTTCAACATGTTTTTGTGACCCCACCCCTGAACAGTGGCAATATCAGTTTGTTAGCGAAGCTGCTTATGCACAGCGACTACGGCATTTAGCACCACAGGTGCTAACACATTCCGAACAGGATGTGAAAATGACAGCTGTACAGTTCATGGGGAGGTGTAAAAATGGCAATGTTGCAAATCTGTAGTGAAAATATTAAAAACTGGTGAAGTCATGAGCATGCATAGAAGCTGTGCACAACACCCGTAATGTAATTAGTTTGGGGATTTTACAGCAGATTGTCAACAGAGGCATTTTGGGACCTCCGATCATGAACAGTGTCACTGTCATTTTCTTTATCTGTCCCAACAATGATTTCCCACAGTGACCACGCATCTCTGCGCTGAAAGTGTGAAACACATTTCGCCATGTTGTGAAAATGACAGCTGTACTGTTCATAAGGAAGTGTGGAAAATGCCACTGGTGAAAATCTGGACTGAAAATATTACAAAGTCATGAACTTACAGGGTGCGTGGAAACGCGCAATGCTCATTCGTAACACAGTCATTTTATGGACTTTTGTCACAAATTTTCAACATAGCCATTTTAAGACTCTGCTCATGAACAGTGTAACTGTGATTTTCTTAATCTGTCCCAAACATTGCTTTTGCACACTGACTGCACCATTGTGCACTACATGTGCGAAAACACATTTTGGGTGACATGTGAAAAATGGCAGCTGTACTGTTCATAAGGAAGTGTTATAAAATGGCAATGTTGAAAATCTGGAGTGAAAATATTGAAAATTCGTAAACTTACGAGGGTGCGTAGGAACTGCGCAACGCACGCTCGTAAAACAGTCATTTTTAGGAATTTTTTCACCAAATTTTCAACATAGCCCTTTTAATACCTCTGCTCATGAACAGTGTCACTGTGATTTTCTTAATTTGTTCCGTACATTAATTTCGCACACCGACTGCGCCATTGTGCGCTACATGGGCGGAAACACGTTTTGGTGAGATGTGAAAAATGACAGCTGTACTACTCACAAGAAGATGTGGTAAAATGGTAATGTTGAAAATCTGGAGTGAAAATAATGAAAATTTGCGAACTTACGAGCCTGCGTAGGAACTGCACAACGCACGCTTGTAAAACAGTCATTTTTTGGAATTTTTCCACCAAATTTTCAAAATAGGCTTTTTGAGAGCCCACCTTATGAACACTGGCAGTGTCATTTTGTTAATCAGGCCCAAAAGGTGATTTTGCGCAGTGACTGTGAAATCACCCTTCAGGCCCGAATAACGCCATGACAGTGACATTCATGAGAAGGGGTCCCAAAAACCCCATGTTGAAAATTTGGTGCAAAAATTCCAAAAAACGCCTGAGATATGCAACAAAGTTGAAAAAACCCTATCTATCCTATTATACAGCTTACCGGCATTTCCTCAGTTCGCGGTCGGCTTTGAAGAGTGCAGAGTGTTCCCGGTCCACGAAGATCGTTGGGCCGAGGTCTGGAGGTAAGTATGGGGTGAGGGAGTGGTGTGGAGAGGCAGGGTGCGAGGGTGGGTGCGGGGCTGTGGAGGAGGCAGGAGAAGCGCTGAGGGACAGTTTTAATTTTCAGGTGTTTTTTTTTCCAAAATGACGACGGGACGCTTGCCATGCTGGGGTAGCTCCCAGCGCACAAGGATGGTGGCTAGTTGGGGGTGTGGAGCCGACGGGGATTGGGCACCCCATCGCTACAGCATCAGTTGCCACGCTTGGGGTGGGCACCCAGCGTGGTATGAAAAGGCTTTGGGGAGCTAGTACAGCCGACGGGGATTGGGCACCTCCTGTTGGCCACACAGTGTGTGTGGGGCAGCACGCAGTATGCGTATGTATGTTTGTGTGTGTGTGTGTGTGTGTGTGTGTAGGGGAGGCGCGATGAGCAGGCGATATCTGATCGCTGCTCACTGAAGCGTATCTCCCCTTTCAACTGTACGCCACTGCATTTTGGAGCTAGTCATAGACAGCTCCAGCAGGACTGGAGCCGCCTGCCAACACACTGACTGAATTGGAAGAGGGGTGACACACCTCCGAAAACTCGGATGATGGCACTATGTTTTGCACATGCGCAAGCAAACATAAATTATCGTTGTGATTCATGACATGATCATGAATCGTGATTTGTGACTGCATTTGTGACTGTGATGATGAAGATCGTGATTTGTATTATGAGTGACTCGTGATGATGGTCCTGACTTAAAAACGCATATCAATGAGTACAATGTTCTTGCAGAATTATGCACCATACCAGTCTAGTACTCTGAAGGGAAGCCAAAGAAAGAATTGTGACTTAAGCTACAGATGGAGATTGGGCCCTAAAGAGATGCAAATGCTCAGACAGATTAAGATTGTGCTGCGCACTGAAGAGATGCAGACGTAAAGGCACAACACCTAACCAGTGCTCACCATCAGAAATTCAAATCTGGAAAAGAATACCTTTTACCAGTTGGGCGCGCTCGGGGGTGTACTGCACTGCTGCAGTAACAGTCACTAGTACTAGCACCAGTAAAGATACCACAAAGAAGTACAAAAATCACACTGCTGCAGTGGATAGCAGGTTCACATTGCTGAAATTACTATGTTGCACAATAAAAGGTGTTTGATTTGATGACACGCGTCACACATATGCTCACACACATACTGAGTAATGTGTAGCAAATTGAAAATTTCAGTAATATAACCACATATTTTAAACAACCTAAAATGATGCACTGATGCACCACAACAATCAGCAAAAAGTCACGTAATTAATGAAAATATTACTGTGTACATTAACACAGTTATACAAGAAAATATCAACAAAACAGAAAGAACTGTCTTTTCTCCAAGTTAATCTACCTACACCACAGATCGCCCCTCCCCAAAGCACACTTCCACTGTCTCTCAGTACACAAACTGACTGTTCTAAATTAACATTCAAAATCCACACACAAACAATAAATGCTCATGATATCGAGCACAGGAGGGTTTCCTACAATTGATGAACTAAAGTTTCAGCAAAACAAAATGAATCAAAAAGGCTTTTTCAAGGTTTGAATCACAGAGCGCTCTCACAGCAGACTGTCTCCAACAGTTTCCTACACAGACTACCACGAACTGAGGCTGTGCTGAACAATCAAGAGCCCATATGACCTGAAATCCCATGAATCACTGCAAAATTCGCCTTTGGAGCTTAAAAACAAGGCAAAGTGAGGCAAAGTACATTGTTTTCAATGTATTTCGCCTTAAGAATTGGTGGAGTAGTGGTTTGGGAAGGCAGAGTAATGCAAAGTCATTGTTCTCAATGGACTTTGCGTTACCCATTATAACGCGAAGTACTCAGACACAGAGCACCCCGCAAACTGCTTTCACTACGATTCACTCGCCCATCTCTAAACAGGAGGTGGTGTTGTTTTGTATCGACACACCTTAAGCCTCAGGAAATTAAGTCTGCCGCTGCATGTAATACTGTGGAACAATTATGGTGAAGATAAAGACCCTAGGAAGGAGATTATGACAGGAGCATGTTATAGGGCACCAGGTTTAAGTGAGACTGAAAATGTACAGTTTATGGAGGCCGTGGAAGCAAACCAATATAACTAATAACTGTATTTTGTTAGAGGATTTTAATTTACCTAAGGTAGACTGGAAATTGTGTCAGAGACAAAGTAAAATTGATAACTGGTTTGGTGACTTTTGCATTAGTAACAATTTAGAGCACTTTTTCTGGATAATACTAGGATAAAAACATACCTGCTCTTGTTTTGAGTAATATGGAAGGTGTATATGTAATTTAGAGATACAGCCCTCGGGGCAGTGACCACAATATGCTCACATTTTCGATCAAGGAGTCTACTACAATCATCTCTGGGTGTACAGAAATTAGAAACTGTAATAAGATGGATGTGAATGTCATGAAATAATTTCTGGAGACCTGAGATTGGGAAAATCGATTTACAAGGTATAAATATGGAGAAAGCTTGGAACAGGTTTAAGACTAAAATCTACTGGTGTATGGACAATTATGTTCCTGTAAAAAAAATATAATAAACGAGGTAGGACTTATAGATGGTTCTCTTGTAGAATTCAGAAACTAATCAAAAAAATGAATAAGGCATACAAGAAATTTAAAAAAGGTTGTACTGTTGTAAATTCTGGGAAATATACTAGATTAGTTGAAGAATGTAAGTTTGCTATAAAAAAGGCAAAATCAAAGGCATAACAAGCAGTAGCAAGTGCAAAAGACAATGGGAAGCTGTTTATAATTATACTGGGAGCCTTAGGATGGGAAATAAGCACTTAAGTAATATTATTGATGGGAGTCTATTATTGACAACGAGGTGGATATGGCAAATACATTCAATGATTATTTTCTATCAGTATACCAAAAACAAGATGGACAGGTTATATTTTATAATAAGGTGATAAGGAGAGTAAGAAATTTGCAATCACTTGGGCAGAAATTTATGAGAGATTGATAAGCTTAGATGTGAGCAAGTCTTGTGGGCCTGATGAAATTCATCCAGTGCTCCTGAATAAATTGAAGAAGAACTATCTGGTCCGCTCACCCTGTTGTTTAATAGATCACTGACCTCCGGGAAGTTGTGCATGATTGAAAAATAGCACATATCACTCCAGTATTTAAAAGGGAATAAATCACATGTTGGAAATTACCAACATATAAGCATAACATCTCAGGTTGGTAAACTCCTTGAGGGTTCATTAGACAGTTTGTGATTGATAACTGACAAAGTCTGGAGATCTTGATGTAACCCAACATGGATTTTGTCATGGGAGGTCATGTGTCACAAACCTTCTGGATTTTGTTGAGCCTGTTATCAGAGCTGGACGAGGGGTTCCCTATGGATGTGGTGTATTTAGATTATAACAGGCGTTTGACTCTGTATCTCATCTAAGGTTATTGGAGGTATTAAGAGATATGGGGTTGACTTAGGCCTTATGAAATGGATTCAATTGTGGTTCTCAAAAGACTGCAAAGGGTGCGAATAAGAGGTTTTTTCAGAGTTGGCTGTTGTGACTAGTGGTGTGCCACAGGTATCAATCTTAGGCCCAACTCTTTTCCAGCTTCACTTGGTATGCAAGGTTCAGATGGAGTGTGGATACGTAAATATGCTGCCAATACAAAGGTGAGAGTGATAGTCAATAACGTTGAGTCCATCCAACAGTTACAGTGTTATTTGAACTATCTACAACAGTGGACAATCGAACATAGATTATCCTTTAATAAAAATAAGTGCAGTGTGATTCACTTAGGACACAATAATCCTAGAGCAGACTATGTATTAAATAACAAGGTTTTAAGTGTCATCACTAGTGAGAAAGATCTGGAGGTAACTATCTCCAGTGACCTGGGTTTTGAACATCATAACAGGGACTTAATTAAAAAGACTAATCAAGTCATGGGGAATATATTTAGAATTATACGACAGGCATCTGTACTCAGCCAATCAGCATTCAGAACTCTGGTCAGTTATTTCCCTACAAACTTCAAAACAATGGCTCAGAGTAGTTTATTCACCTAAAACCTGCCCACAGTGGTTTAATCACCCCCTTCCCACAGTGGTTTAATCACCCCCCTACACACATCAAAAAAAACAAGAAGCAGAAAATGCTGTTGCACCAGCAGTTTTCCCCGACAGTAAAACACTTTTTTTGCAACACACTCCAACTCATATAATAGTAATAACATTCAGCGAGTTGGAGTATACTCACAATAATCGGATTCTGTGTTGATTAAATGCCTTGGCTTCGCCTCGGCATTTAATCCCCACCGAAGCCGGTTATTGCTTCATATACTCTAACTCGCTGAATGTTATCACTTAAATATACACAGTAGAAAGAGGGGGGGTTTGTTGCCCCATATAGGACTTTGGTTAGACCTATCCTGGAGTATGGAGCTCTGTTTTCCACACCTCAGAGTGTTGGTTTTATAAAATCTTATGAACGAGTCCAGAGAAGATTTATGAAAAAAATTGTTCTGGTTAAGGATAAATGTTATGCTGAGAGGTTACAGATACTTGACCTTTTCTCTATGACATACAGGAGGGTGAGAGGTGACCTAATGTTTGTATGTAATCTAATTTATCTAATTTGTCAACTCTTTAAAATACTTTACAACATGATTTTAATTTGTTACATTACTGGTTTGATAAACGTAAATTGGTGTTAAATTCTGCTAAAACCAAAACAATGGTATTTTCTCATCCCACGAGATCACCAACATCAGAATCCACTATTTTTGAGAACTTGGGTAATGTAATAGAACAGGTTAGATTGTTTAAATATTTGGGTATACTGATTGACTGTCATTTAACATTTGAGTAATTAATAGAGTACATAAAAGATTGGGGTTCCTCTATTGAATTAGAAGTAACCTTACAGTTGATATTAGGTTTTTACTTACACATAGTTTACTATTTTCTTTAATCGATTATGGGTCCATAGTATATTCTTATACTTCTGACAGCATTCTAGCTAAACTTCAGGCTACATATCACTCTGTAATACGTTTTGCTACTGGTCAGTCAAGGTTAACACATCGTTTTTTATATAAATATTTTGGTTGTTTGTCCTTAGTGGGGGCGTTTCAACTTTAGATCGCTGATGTTTTTGCATAGGGTTCAGCTAGGTATGATGCCGCAAAGTATCCTTAGTTTATTTCCTAGGAACACAAAATCTGGTAGTACAAGTTTACGGAGTAGAGAGGGTTTTCTGATTCCTTTTTTTCACACATCGTTTGGTCAAAACTCATTGAAATTTGCTGCTGCTAGGATGTATAATTATCTTCCTTGTAATGTTACTAGTCAAAAGCAGTCATCGTTTTAAGACGGCTCTAGAAATAATTTGTTAATGAATTCAATTTGCAAATGTTTTAGTTAATGTATATTTATTGATTGTTACTGTTTTGTAAAGTCTGCTGTGTTATGTTTGTTGTAAAACTGGTCATTTGTGAAATGGGCTTGTCCCACAAACCTACCAGTATAAAAAGAAATGAAATTAAAATGAAAAAAATTTAGGGATTCAGAGATGACAGCCTGTTGGACTCTGCTGGTTATGTAAGAAAACACAGATGGCAGGTCTACTAGAGGTCACTGTATACAACCAAAGGGAGAATTTTTCAGAACTTCCAGAAGAGGATTATGGTTTTATCAGAGAGTGGTGAATGGAATGCTTTGCCAGAGGAAGTAGTAAATGCCCCCACACTTGGGTAGTTTAAAGCAAGGTTGGAGATATATATATATATATATATATATATATATATATATACTGTATATATATATATATATGTATATATATATATATATATATATATATAGGGTCAGGGAGTTCTACCACTGAAATAGTGGTGAGTCTATTATGGCTCTTGTAGCCATTTGACTAGTATTCAAGCCTGTGACCTATGCCTATGATGTCCAGTTGCCAAACAGCTTTCTGTTTTTTCAGTTTTTTAAATTTTAAGTCCTGCATTTAAGTGCTGCAGCTATGTGGCTCCATCTCGATCGGCTCCATCTCTGTCTCATGCACAGTGCAACAAAATGAACTACTGATTATTGTTTGGTCTTTTTATGTTGTCTTGCGCATGCAGCGCAAACAATATTTTGTGGCAGCTTGCTGGAGTAGCAGGTTGTGTAGGTGCAGCAGTGTTGTAGCCAATGGCGCCACTGCTTTCTTGGGCTGGTCTCTGTGGCACCAATGAATGAGCATACTGTCTATGACAGCAGTTGAGAAGCAAGTCATCAACTTGAAAGAATTTCACCGCTGCAATGAGGGAGCACCCCGTCATTGCAGGGCATGCCTCGCCTGCTGAAACAATTCAATAAACATGGTGGTGGCTCCCGCCGGCTGCCTCTCACAACCCCTAGAAAGCTGACATCAGGGGTGCCCGATCCCCCTGTCAGCATGCCTCCCCAGTTCATTTTCTGATGGGGTGCCCAATCCTTCTGTCAGCATGCCCCCTCCCCAGTTCATTTGCCGATGGGGATGCCTAATCCTCATTGGCATAATGTCCCCCAAGGTTTATTTGTCTGCTGAGGGGGGTGCCCAATCCCCCTCGGCATCATGCCCCCCCCAAACACAGAGATGCTTTCTTCGCCAACAGGGTGCCCGATCCCCATCAGCGTCAGTCCACAATCCTCAAAAAACAGAGATGGCACACTAGGAGCCCAGCCCAGTGTGTTAAAATGTTGTTGTCACATCCTGAAAGAAAAAAAACCTTCCCACAATGTTCTGTTGGTTTTTTTTTCACCCTCTAAAACAGAAAATGGTCCCTCGTGGTCACAACGGCCCCCCTCAACCCACACCCACCTCTGCACACCCCACCTCTCCACACACCCCTCACCACATACTTACCTCCGAAGCCCAGCACAACAATCTTCGGTGGAACTGGAACACGTCTGCACCCTTCAAAGCCAACTGTGAACTGAAGAAAATCATGGTAACCTGTATAATGGCATCAATGGGGGGGGGGTTCAACTTAGGTGAATATCTCAGCCATTTTTGTGACTTTTGGCTCCAAATTTTCAACATGGGGTTCTTGGGACCCCACCTCATGATCTCAGTCACTGTCATTTCGTTATTCAGTCCTGAAAGGTGATTTCATGGTCACTGAGTGGAATCACCTTTCAGGACCAAGTAATGAAATGACAGTGCCACTGTTCATTAGGTAGGCTCCCAAAATGCCTATTGCAAATTTAGTGAAAAAATCCAAAAATGACTATATTCACAATGATATATTACATGATTTCTCGCACACTTGTAACTTCAAGACTTTTTTTTTTTCACCCAAATTTTCAACATTGCCATTTTTTCACACCTCCTTATGAATGGTACAGCTAACATTTTTCACATCCTGCCCGAAATGTGTTTTCACATATCTGGTGCAGAATGGCAAAGTTGCTATGGGAAATCAACATTTGAGACAGATTAAGAAAATCACAGTGACACTGTTCATGAGTGGAAGTCTCAAAATGCCTCTGTTGAAGATCTGGTGAACAGATTCCACAAAATGACTGTGTTACGAGTGTGGATTGTGCAGTTTCCACACACACTCGTAACTTTGAGAATGTTTAATATTTTCACTCCAGATTTTCAACATTGCCATTTCTTCATACTGCCTTATGAATGGTACAGCTGTCATTTTTCACATACTGCCCAAAATGTGTTTTCACACATCAGGCGCAGAATGGTACGGTAGCTGTGGGAAATCAATGTTCAGGACATATTAACAAAATCACAGTGCCACTGTTCATGAGCAGAGGTCCCAAATGTTTTCATGAGGTGGGGTCACAAAAAACCCATGTTGAAAGTTTGGAGTGCAAATACCAACAAACACCTGGGGTGTTAGGATTTCTAACCATAACATCCCACCCTGTAGAGACTGACAGGCTTTAGGGGGGTGACTTTGGATTGTCAGCTGTAATGCTCATGCCATTCCACCCCTGCCCCCACCCTGCAGTCAGTGACAGGCATCAAGGTGTGCCTTGGACTCTTCTATTCCAAAGTTCGCCCCATTCTCCTATACTGCACCCATCTCAATGTATTTCTTTATGGAATGGGGTGAGCATAAGGCCTGATGACCCCAAGGCACAACGTGACACTTGTCGGAGTCTGCAAGGTAGGGTGAGGTGAAATGGCATAAGCATTATGGCTGCTAACCCAAAGGCATTCATCAGTGCTTGTCAGTCTATGCAGGGTGGAGTGTGGTTGGCATCAGTTCCATATTTCACTGCCATTCCTGTTATGCATCTCTCTAACTCCTGCACTTCCAATGCCAATGCCAGCAAGACAACATTTGGCATTGACAAATGCTTGTTTTAAATAAATAGCACTCTAGCTCTCAAACTTGTGACTATTGACTCCTAAAACAGTAACAAGAGATGAACACAGCCTGCTTGATCTTGATCCCAGATATTTGTCAACGCCCCTATCCGAGGAACAGTGCTGATGACAGCAAGGTCTTCTGCCAGGACATGCTTACTGCTTGTGTAACTCCCCCATTGGCCCCCTTGTTTAACTAGCAGGGCTGCTCCTTTCTCCGCATAGCATCTAGGGGCAAATGAGAGGGATGGGGGTTTACATAACAAGTACACACATTTCTTTTATAAACCTGCTGTCACAGACAGGCAACCAAGTGTAGCAACTACCTGGCACACACCTGGTGGGACCATTTACTATGGCCAGCAACCCAGGTCCCTGGGAGAAAGCATTTGCTCATAATTGTGCTGGGTTTGCACTTCTGGTCAGGGGCACCCAAGTAAAAATCCAGACAAAATGGAAGCAATACTGTCCAAGCCAGGCTGGGATTCTAGAGTGTGGCTTTTATTCACGTAACAGAGTAGGAATAATCACAAATCGAAGATGACCCCCCCCCCCACAGGGCTACACATACTGGTATTGCAGATTCTCCAGATAATAGAAATTCCTGACTTTCCCATTTAGCATTGGGTAAAGACACAAAACAGTGCAGGCACAAGGTCATTATGTCGCAAGGCAGAATGCCGCAAGGCATAAGCGCGTTACCCGATTTCTGCCAGTTTTTGTTCTGTGGGGGCTCCACCCCCACCCCCCATTATGGGGGCTGTACCCCAGACCCTCCACTAAAGATTCTCAACTCTTGGGGGGGGTCCAACTCAGAGAGTGCACAGGTCCGGGTTCGCCATAATGTCGTAAGCTATTATGCGTGCGACATTATGACCTGGTACGAACAGCGAACACTCGGGTTCTGAAAATGAAGATTGGCACACACAGCCAGTTACTGGTACATTTCCCATCAGCTAGGCACACACGGCCAGTACTAGGACACTTTCCCATATTTCATGAGGAATGAAGGTGGTACACATGACCACAAAAGAGCACATCCAGGCTCAAAATCTTCCAGCATCCATTAAACTGAGGTGAACTGAAAACAGAGAATCCAAAACCCACGTCTGGGTAACTATTTCCATCAGGCATTGGCAAATGCACTGACTGAAAATTGAACTGGTGCCCAAACTGAACCCGGAGAGGTAAACTGGTTACTCCAAATGGGGGGTCTCCCATCTTTTGCTTCCAAGTTTATACTGGGCCATTCATCTAGTTAATAACACCCTCACAGAAACCTGTAGATGCTATCTTGAAATGTTTTTCACACTTAACATGCTACATGACACACCTCTAAGGTATCAGAAAGTTAAAAGTTTTGTACTTGGACAGTCTCTCACTAGACTCCAAACGTAGGCAGACATTTTTTTTTTATCTTACTTTTTATCCTCGGCCACCTTCCTGCATCCCCTGTGGTTGTTGCATTCTGCTGGGGATCCGGCCACCATCCATCTCCACCAGAACCAAACACTGACACCCTTAAACCCCTGTGGCTTTCCCCCCATAGCGGGGCAGCAGGGAGCCCCCTAACTCCCCACCATCACGGATCCAGTTCTGGTGCCAGAGCCGCCTAGCGAACACTCATGGACGGCCATCAAGCTGCATGAGAGGTGTTACCTTTTCCGCTGTTCGCTCCCCCCATTGGGGTCACGGGCATGCAATGATACCAGTGGGGGCAGAGGTACATGCATCCACATACACCTCCCCCAGGTGTCTGCCCAGATTCCACCCTGTGCTGTTACCCTGCTCCCTGACCCCCAGCCTCTACTGGGGGCAATCGGGCATTGGGAAGTGAAACCCCCCTCCCCAGAGAAGGAGAGCAGTCCATTGGATGCTTAATCCTTCTCCTCCCCATTAACCCTCAGTGACCCATGCTCGTTCCCAAACAAGGGTCACTGGCACAGCGCAAGGTAAGTTGTCCAGGGCCTCAACCCTCAGCACCACTGGGCCGGCTAGGCAGACACTTTTAAAACAGAAACAATCTAGATGACAGGGTCCCTTTGTCAGAGAAATTCACCATAGGTATTTCAGGTGCCCCTCCTAGGCTTACACAAAAGTAATACTCACAGTTCTGAAGTTGTACAAAGGCAGCTTCACTGAGAGACTGGATTGAGGGGATTGCCCCTGAACCCTGAAGATTTCCCCCATCCCTCCTGGGATGGAGCAAAGGAAAACCCACTTGGCAAGGTCTCCACCACTTCAGTCACTGTCTTCTATGTTCTTCTTCTGGGTGAGAACAAACTACCCAAAGCAAAGAGGTAGCTCTCTATCAGAGCTACGTGAGGAGCTGCACAGCAAGCTGCAGCCTTGTCCTGGAACTCCTACTGAGGACTGACTCCACTCTAACGGAACTTTCTAAAGCTAGCTCCCTAGAGCTGGAAAAGAGTGTGGCTTATGCCACTGTGGCTTATGCCACTCGAGAGTTACATCATCCTCTAGCTCAGCTGAGGCTAAAACCAGAGCATGACAGTGTGAAATCCATTTAACTGACATTTCACTAGCTGCCTTTCCTTGCCTGCCACTGGTTCTAACTGGGATTTTAGTAACCCCAAGAAACAAGGGGGTTATACTTGTATGCAGCATTGGCGCCACCAGCTGGCAGTAAGAAAAATCACTTTTTAAATTGAACTATTTTTGCTTTTAAGCATTTATTTTACATTTTTTTTAATATTTTTTTCTAAATGTAATAATCTAAAAACTATTTTAAAATATTTGTTTACAGTTTAGTAATTGGGACCCATTTCATAATCACAATAAAGCATTCCATGGGGGTGTTATGGTGGGCTAATGGCCCTTCTCGGGTGGTGGAAGCACTCGGCTTCACCTCGTGCTTCAGCTCACCTGAAGTGGGCCATTATCCCACCATAGCATACCTTCTGTCATGTGTTATTGCTTAATTATGAAATGGATTGGAAGTTTCCTACTTCCTGATTGGCTAAATGAGTTCTAAGATCCATTTGTGAATTCACCAGAAATGCACAGGTCGGAAGAAGTTCAGGCAGTGGGATTTTAAATTTGGACATCCCATACAGATTCATGACCCACTTCACTCATACTGGATTGCCATCACAGACATGGCTGCCACCAGTGCTGTGCAGAATAAGACAATTCTGAATTCACAGACGTTCGATTAAATTTCGTGAAATTCTGTGAAATTTTTTGGCATTTCATTGGACGTTTGCAGAATTTTTAAAATTTATTAATTTGGTAATACCTCAGCAGTCTGTCAAGCTAGAGCTCTGAAATGTGGCAAGCGTATGGACTGGGAAAAGTTGTAATAGCATGCCTAATATTATGAAATTAGGATGGACTCTCACACAGTTATAGGTGCTAAAAATCTGTCATTTTATTTTTTGTGGGAAATTTCATGAACAAGTTTATCTGTATATACCTCAGCCGTCTATCTCGTCCGAGATCTTAAATTTGGCATAATTACTTGATGATAAGAATTCTAAAACTGTGACAAATGTCATGACATCAGGATGTGATGCCTCAAAACTGAATGTGCTCAAAGTCTGGATTTTATTTTGGGAAATTTCATGATACATTTTATCTGCAGATAACTCAGGCACCTTTGGAGCTAGGCATGTATAAATTGGCACGAATAACCTCTGTTCTATGATTATTGAATCAAGTAAATATAGTGAGAATTGGATCAGAGATTTTTAAGTTATAGAGGTTCAAAAGTTTAATGTGTAAACATTTGCAAAATGTAATGAAAACGCTCAAAATGTGGATGTTTGTAACTTCTCTGCTCTTGTGGACATAGACTTAACATTTGACATGCATGTCTGATGTCAGTTTATCCTGGTGTCTTACACAACTGGGTAAATTGATTTAGCAGTTTAAATACAGGAGGCAATATAAGCGCAGTGGTTTAAGGCTCTGAGCTGCAAACCTGGAGACCTGGGTTTGAATCCCATGGCCCCAACTTGCATACTGTATGACCCTAAGCAAGTCACTTAACCTCCTTGTGCTCCCAGGTCACACCTGTAAGCAAGCGTTCAGCTTAGTGTCTCTCCTGGTTTAAAAAAATTTACACTGAAAAAATATTAGTAACATTTTCTCAAATATTTATGGTAGCATACAGATGAAGCATCCAGACTTCTTTTTGTGGAATTTAACATTTACAGTGCATGTATCACTGCTTCATTTGATAAGCTGGTCTGAGCTTTTTGCAGGCCTGCTGTTCCTCTCTGGGTGACAATTTTGTCCCTTCCCCCTTCTCTATAAGCGTAGCCAGACTGACTCAGTAGAACTACTGAACCCACTAATATCCTCTTTGTTCTCTACAGTGACAAAATCGTTTAAAATGAGAGTCATCTACTCCTTTTCCTATCGACCTATCCTGCCAGAATTCCAGAATTCTTCCTCCCTGGTGCCCCAGACATTGTCCCCCCACTACATCTTTTTGAGTACCTCTAAGTCCCAGACTTGTGGCTCTCTGGATCATCAATTTACTGGGTGTGATCCTTATACGTCCTGCATTCAGGTTGGAATTGTTGATAATTTGTGCTTCCCTGCTTCAACTGGGGATTCTACCATGGGTGTGCTACCCAGCTCAGCTGTCTATTTTGTGGTAAAACTATGCATCTAAGATAAGGCTGAGTGAAATTAGCAAACTCCAGTTTGATGGCATTTTCATGAAATTCCACAGTTTTCACAAAGACTCATGAAATTAGAATGTAAGTACAGATGTTATTTTGCAATTTCTGCAGCAAGCAATTAATAAAACTGATACACACAATATCATTGTGAGGTCTAAGAACCTACCAAATGTAATGGCATTGCTTTCTTTATTTTTAAAGTTTCAGGGGTTTATAAATTTGCAGTTTACATTCTTGCAAAATTTGATTTTAAAATATTGTGAAAATTTGACTATTTTTAATGCAGTCCCATTTAAAGCTGTAAATATAAACTTTGTCAGAAATGACCATGTGGCACAGTAGTTTAAATGTTTCAAATCTGGTTACATGTGGATATGTTGTTTTAAAACTAGAGGAAATAACTGAAATTTAGATTTTGGCAACATGTTTGGCAGGCTATAACGTAGTCTCATTTGAAGCTAGAAATCTGAAACTATGTACATATATAAATGTAGTGATGACCTGTATACCTGTAAAATATTATAACATTTCAATGAATACTATCAAAATTATACTAAAATAACAGAAAACTATATTTTGGCAAAACTTCTGGCTACTTACAACTCAGCTCCCATTGAAAATTTGAGCCTTAACATGTGGTGTACATACCCATGTTATATGTTTCTCTGAATCCTCAGACTGTGGACAAATTTGGATAAGAAACGTTAAAATTATATTACAATAATAGAAAATAAAATTTTTATTAAATGTTTGGACACTCATAACTAAGCCCCCGTTCAACCACTGACTCTGATATTTTGTGCACAGATGAATGACATGCCTAGCTGTCTGTGTACCAGATTTGGAGACAGTTGAATGTATACTTTTTTAAATTAGAGTGATATAAATGAAATTTAAAATTTGGCAAAATTCTGTGGAATGTTCAAGAAAATTCTGTGAAATTCTGTGGAATCGGAATGGTAATTCTGCATGCATTCTACAGTCACAATTTTATATTCTGCACAGCTCTAACTGTCACCTTTACTCATCGAAAACCTTCAAGAAGGGCCTAAAAACTAAAACCCCTTAAATTTAAAATAAACAATCTTTAGTCTCTGCTGTTTACCCTGCCATGGATAAAACTGAGACCTTGGTTGCATATAAAGCCTTCTCTTGTGTGTGAAGGGTGAACATTGTGACAGAGAAATCCTGCAGAAGTTATAATTCCTGTATTCCATGATAAACAAAACATTCCAGCTGTTAAATGAGCGGAAAGACAAATGATTGACAGGTGGGGAAGGACTGCTTTGTTAACCAAAGTAAATTCCAATTTTTTTTTTGCAATTAATCTTTTTATTAAGAGATTTCAGATTATTACAAATATTAAACCATTAGTCCAAATGGCTGAAATGGTTGTTTACAACCTTACCACTCAATACAAACAGCCAGAGCTTAAGGCAACTTCACACAATGTGCAAGTCTACTTGTAAATCACCTAATTATCGAAATAGCAACTAAAGGGTGTCTTCATACCTGGTAAACCCTGCTATAGTTATACTAAGAGAAATCTGAAAAGTACTTACTCACATTAAAAGAGGTGGAAACAAGTGTAATAGAGCTTCTTCACATAAGGTGTAGAAGTTGGTATGGGGGGGGGAAACTTTTATGAACATCCAGAAGTGGAGCACTAAGATAGCTATGAAGAGAAAAGCTATAACAGTTTTTAATAACAGTCAACCATTTCTACTTGGGGAGTCAAGGATGTCTCAAATTATCCTTCAAGTATCTGGGGGTAAGGCATGATTGGCAGGATCAATATAAGCAAAATAAGGAGCTCATATCTCATCAAACTTGTTTAGATGCTGGTTTTTGTAGCATGATATCCTTGTCAAAGAGTCCATCTTTCTAAGGCACTAAGCCACTCTGCAATGTGTGGGACCTCTAGGTTCTCCATCATCATATAATAAGATGTTTACATTTTATAGAGGCCTGTATGAGCACAATGTGTAAGCTTTGGGAAGGCTTAGAACTTTAGGCATAAGGCCCAATATCCAGAGAGACCAGGACCTGCTGGGAGGTGTCTTCAAGATTAGGAGCAATGCTGTATTACTGCCTCCCAAGAGGGCTTCAGAGGAATACAGGACCACAGGATGTAAGCAGATCTGCCTCCGAGGCCCTCACACCTCCAGCAGCAATCAGTGGTTAGAAGACCCATCTTTTTAGTTGGGATGGGGTGTGGTACCAGAGGTGCACTATTTGTTCTGTAAAGGACTATTTGGGGGATGCAGCAGGCCTAGTGAGTTCTCAACCAGCACTGTTGCCATTGTAAATCCATAATGGAGATCTCTAATGTGGTTGCCCACTTGCCCTTGGCTGGCAGAGAGGGATTAGAGACCCAGTCTACCCAGTTCAAGGGACAGTTATTAATACAGAGGCTAGGGTTGTGCCAGAGTGGGGTGTATATCCCCAGGTCAAGACATCAAGAGGATTTAAGCCCAGTTTTTGCCAGGCCAGATGAGTTTGTTGGATGGAGAGCCAGCCCTTGTGAGGCTTTGATAAGGGATGTGTCACAAGAGCTGAAACCGAAGGACCCTTCATAAGGTCTCTTTCTATTTGGGTCCAAGCTGGAGGGTGAGGGGGGTGAGAATGACCTTCCTCCTTCAATGACTTTGCTACGATAAACACAATAGAATATCGATGGAAGTCTGGTAAGTTCCAGTCTCATCTCAGATTTTGAGCCCTCAGCTTAGCTCTACTATATCTAGGCCTGGATGAACCTCATAGAAAGGAGCTAAGCAGAGTATTCAGGCTTTGATTCTGTGTTTTGGGTAAGAGAAAGAGAATGTGAGATAGTAAATGGTATACCTGGGGTGAGCAACATTGTGATTGTGTGATCTTGCCCGCCAAGGAGAGGTGCAAATGTGCCCATCTGTTCATGGCAGTTTGAAGTTTGGCCAATAGGAGTTTTAAGTTTATGCCCATTAGGGTCATAAGTTTGGAAGTAAGTTGAATGCCCAGGTATTTTATTTTCAGATTTTGCCTGCCTAAGCCCAGAGTCCCCAAACCAATCGGACGAGAGCATTATGAGAAAGGATTTCAGACTTTGCCATTTATGTTCAAGCCTGAGAGTTTCCTGAATGTTTGTAGTGTAGACAGGATGTGTGGTAGGCTGCGGTAAGTCAGGATCTGGCAATCATCGGTGTACAACTTAGTGGTATAAATTTGTCTTTTACCTGATTCCATATATATTTGGGTGATTTCTAAGTGCAGCTGCAAAGGGTTCGATAGCTAAAAACAAAAGTAAGGGGGACAGTGGGCATCCTTGTCAGGTCCCTCACTGCAGGTGAAAAGGGTCGGAAAGGGAACTATTAGTAAGAACCCTGGTCAGAGGGCATGCATAAAGAGTTTTATCCAGGTGGTAAAATATGGGCCAATGTTAAAGGTGTTCAGGACTATAAGTAAGTATTCCATTCTACCGAATCAAATGCCTTCTCAAAATCAATTATAACTGCTGCTGCCGGGGTGGGAAGTGATGGCACTATCTGTATTAAGGTACTAGGGTTAAGAAGGGGATAAAACCTTTATAGGTACATTAGGGAGCAAAGAAAGACTAAGGCAGGGATACTGAGGCTGAATAAAGAAGAAGGTGGTTGGGCAGAGAGCGACAGTGAAAAAGCAGGGATACTGAACGAATACTTCTGCTCAGTATTCAGAATGGAAAAGCAGGGGAGATACCTAATTCAGTCATTAGAAGCACTCTGGATAAGGGGTTGATATTAGTCCTTTCACAGAAGAAAGGGTTCTGAAAGAACTCTTAAAACTGAAGGTGGATAAAGCAATGGGGCCTGATGGATTCACCCCAGAATTCTAAAAGAACTAATGGAAGAACTAGTAACACCACTGGCTACCCTTTTAATAAATCATGACAGGATGGTGTGATACCTGAGGACTGAGAAGGGCTGTGTGATTCCCCTTCACAAAAGTGGGAGCAAGACAGAGGCAGGAAATTACAGACCTGTCAGTTTGACCTCAGTGGTAGGGAAAATGATGGAATCACTGCTAAAGGAAAGAATTGTTGAGTACCTAGAAGCCAGTGGGGCACAGGACCCAAGGCAACATGGATTCACAGCAGGAAGGTCATGTCTGACAAATCTAATTGATTTCTTTGACTGGGTGACCAAAGTAGTAGACCAGGGAGGGGCTGTGGACATGGCCTACCTAGACTTTAGCAAGGCATTTGACACAGTCCCGCACAAAAGATTAATAAACAAATTAGCCAGCCTGGGAGTGGGTCCCAGGGTGGTAGCCTGGGTAAAACACTGGTTGGACAACAGGACACAGCGGGTAATAGTAAATGGAGTCCACAGTGAAGACAGGAGGGTTACTAGTGGGGTACCGCAGGGTTCAGTACTGGGGCAGGTCCTTTTTAATGTCTTTATAAGTGACATTACAGAAGGACTAGAAGGGAAAGTATTTCTCTTTGCAGATGGAGGAATGGTCAAATGTATGGCAGCTTAGATTCAGTGCAAAGTAATGCACCTGGGAAACAAAAACCCAGGGGAAGAGTACACAATGGGGGGTGACATACTGACAACAACAAAAATGGAAAGGGACCTGGTGGTAGTCATATCAGATGACCTAAATGTGGGCCAGCAATGTAAGAAGGCAGTAAGGAGGGCTGGGGGGATACTGGGATGCATAGGGAGAGGCATCACCAGTAGAAAACTGGAAGTTGTTGGCCCTCTGTACAGGCAGTTAGTAAGACCACATCTGGAGTACTGTGTACAGTTCTGGAGACCCCATCTCCGCAAAGACATAGACAGGGTGGAGGCTGTCCAGAGGAGGGCAACCAAAATGGTGCAGGGTCTGCACCAGAAGACATATGAAGAAAGACTAAAGCAGCTTAATATGTATAGCCTGGAGGAAAGGAGAGGGGGGGACATGATAGAAACTTTCAAATACCTCAAGGGAATCAACAAAGTCCAAGAGGGTAGCATCTTTCAGAAAAAGAGATGTGCAAGAACAAGGGGGCACAATTTGAAGATAGAGGGGGGACGGCTCAGAGGTAATGTGAGAAAGTATTTCTTCACAGAGAGGCTTGCAGATGCATGGAACAGCCTTCCTGAGGAGGTTGTAGAGTCAAAACCAGTGGGGGAATTCAAGAATGCATGGGACAGACATAAGGCAATTTTAGTGGGGGGTAGGAGGAAGTAGGCTGTTGGTTAACTAGGATCTGCAGCTTATCCGTTAGGTAGGGAAATGGGCAGACTAGGTGGACCATGTGGTCCTTATCTGCCCCTCAGATTCTATGTTTCTATGTAGGGTCCGTATATGGTCCGAGCTGATTCTGCCCTTAACAAACCCCACCTGAGGGGTGAATAATCTCTGATAGAATTTCCTCCAATCTGGTAGCCAAGACCTTGGACAATATTTTGGCGTCAGCATTAGTTAACGAGATGGGCCTATAGCTGGCAGGGAGGGAGAGATCTTTATCCTCTTTCGGTAGGACAGTAATTATGGCCTCAGATAAAGTAGGAGGGAGCTGCCCACAAGAATGAGCCTCATTTAACATGTTCGCCAAAGGGGCTGTAATCATGGGTTGAATCGTTTTATAAAAATCCAATGGAAACCCATCCCCACAGGTGTTTTATGAGGGGCCATCTTAGGCATTGCTCTGCAAGTTTCGTCCTCCGTGATGGGTTGGGCTAGTGTTTCTTTCTGTAAGTTAGAGAGTTTAGTGAAGGGCAACGTCTCAGTAAACTGAGTGTGAGATTTTCCATCCCAACACCCATGGGAGGAGTAAAGTGTGTTATAGAAATCGGTCATAATATTATTAATTGAGGAGGGGTTCAGTGAGAGCTTCCTTGACCAATCCCTTATGCTAATATAATTCTTTCAGTTTGTCTTTGTTTAGTCTGCAGGCCAACAGCTTGCTAGGCTTTTTCTCCCTCAGCTTGGTAGCGGTGTTGGGCTCTGTGAATATAGAGCTCAGCCCTCCTACTTACCAGTGTGTTGATTTTTAATCTAATGGCAGCCAGGGCGGTTATGACTGGTGGTGTCTGAAGTGATGAGGGCTTCGCTTTCTATTTAACCACCATATTTTTTAAAGTGCTGTCTAGCTGATGAAGGTCCTGGTCCCTCATCTTCCGTCTGTATGAGGGGAAGCTAATGATTCCTCCCCTAATGGTGGCTGTTTAGGCCTCCCATGTGCTTGTAGCAGAGACAGAGAAAGGGGGGAGGATAGTGTTGGAAAAATTATTTTGTAGTCATCCAAAGCCACAGTACGAAGTCTTTATCAGACAAGAGGAGGGAATCCAACCTCCACATTAGTGATTTGGAGGTTCGCATGGCTGGTATGAAGGTAAGGGAAACAGGAGCATGATCGGAAACATAGATCTGGGAGATATCTACCCCTGAGGTGGCCGTAGAAAGGTTAGGGGAAGTCAGTCAAAAATCTAATCTGCTTGCCATATGTTGTGGTGCAGAGAAAAAGGTAAAATCTTTTACCGAAGGGTTCATTACCCGCCACACATCAGACAGCTGGTGCAAAGAGATGAGATCCTGCAGGGCATGCAGTGCTCTGCAGTGAGGCTTCAGTTTGTCATTGGACCTATCCAATAGACTATCCAGTACCAAGTTAAAATCACCTCCCATCAACATGTCTGGATTGTCATATGATATATCCATCAGTTTTTTAAAAATGGTATGAAAAAATTCTGGGGAGTCCTCATTCGGACCGTAACTATTTGCCAGGATCAGGGGGCCTGAGGGAGTAGATACCTTCATGATGATCCACCTACCATCTCCCCCTCTATGTACCTCTTTAGGTTGCCATACCAGCGATTTATGCAACAAAATGGAAACACCCATTTGGCTGATTTGGCTGTGCAGTGAGCTTCGTTGCCCACCCAGTCCCTCACTGGCTTCATAGCTTCTTTGGAGCTCAATTTAGTCTCCTGTAGAAAGGCGACTTAGGTGCCCAACTTCCTTAACCGAGACAGTACCGCTTTTCTCTTTATGGGAGAGTTCAAACCCCTAACATTCCAAGTAGTGGTTGTGATATCCAAAAAATTAGCCATAATCAGGATGCTTCCATTCTGCATGCCAAAAACTATAAACAAACATTGAAGCCATCATGAGTGTTAGCAGAATTCTAACATACATACTCCAATACTTAAATGAGGGTCCCCGCCCTAGACTGAGTAGTACAGCGGCCCCTAAGCAAGACCAAAAAATGCCATTCATAAGTCCTTATAGACTCTCAAATCATTTTTCTAACTTTCGGTTTACCTGGTGGGACAATGAAAAGAATAGGAAACATATATAACACCCTGATATGTCCCAGATGGATACAGAGTGTGATTACAACCCAGGGGGTTAGATTAGTTAGATAAGAGAGCAATGCCTCAGTTGAAAGGCAGGTCAGCATAATGTGGACGTAGCAGAGACCTTAGGCATGCAGAGATGCCTCACTGAGGATTATATTGGGGTGTAGTCTCTTGTCGACCAGGGAGGAGGGGAACAATCCATCAGCTCCCAACAGCCCAAGACTATCTCCGAGGGTGGGGGGGAGTGCAAAGAAAGGTTGGAATTCAGGTCCAACACTGTGGTTAGCAAATTACATGCTTCTCTAACCACAGAGAGCATTATAGTGAGGGTACCAGCTATCCATATCCATGGGACATCGACACCCACAATCACCCTAGGCTAGCTTATGCCATTGATCATACAAGAAAAGGGGAGTCCAGGATTTAAGTGGCTTTGTCATTGTTGCAAAAGGCCTTTAAATTTATATAGAAGATTATACCTCTACCGGAATGGTAGGTAGAGCATACCTGTGAATTTGCATTTTCCCTATATCTAACACCAAGGAGCTTCACCTCTGTACCAGAGTACCTTGGATGAACCTGGTAGCATGCATTTTCACTGCATAAATTCGGGAGCTAGGGGCACAGCAAATATAGCCCAAACATTGATTGTTATGTAGTGGTATACTAAAACAAACATTTGCCACTATAACATGAAGTACTACTTATTAAACCTCAGCTTATGAAACAAGTATCATAACCCGTACACTGAAATACTAAGTAAAACCTTCATATTCGGGCCCTCTTTTTCTTCCCCCCCGGTTGCCTAAACACCTTATGTGCACAAGGCAGCAGACCTAATCTAAAGGGGTGGCATCGGTAGCCAGTCACCCATCAAAACCAAGGAATATTGCATCAAGGGCTTCTAAAATAGATCAGGATATGCCTGTTTTAGATTATGACCCTCTGAAACTCCTGGTAGGCACCAGGGTACAATGGCTGTCGAGATACAACCCCCCCTGAATGGAAGTATAAGGACTCAATGTCTGAATAGAAAACCCAGTCGGGGTTCGGGGGGACCTACTGCTGCAGATTACTACTTTTTCTAACTCCCCTATGTTCCTTGCATCGGCAGTGTCCCTTCAATGGAGGAGATTAACAAACAGTAAAACCCAAACATCAAACAGTCTTGGAGTCCATCAGCCCGATTAACAAACATTCACAATATCTACTGGTCCAGAACTTCCTTTGTGTAAATCAAAAAGCGAGCTGTGTGGGTAAGGGAGGTTGGGGGAGAGGGGCACAGTCATCACCGGGACTAAATTAAGGGAGACCCGGTTCTCACCCACTAAAGCGGCCACTGGGCCTAGTAATTTGAGAGGGCGCACTGCGCACTGTGGTTGCTAGGAAATCCCTGGGAATTCAGCCACACCACTTACCTTAACAGGCATGCAAAAGATTGATTTTCAGCCCTGGATCTTTTACCCTTCCTGTATCTTCTCCATTGGTGTTGTGGCACTTCTGTCTTCTCGAGGACTCTGAGGTTCAGCTGCCCAGTCCTTCTCAAGTGGAGCCCAGTTGGCCATCAAGTTTATGTTCTTCAGGCAGAAGATGTCTTCTTGGCTATCCCTCCTTTCGGGCAAAACCAGGGCTGCTGGTACCAGATCGCCAATCGGCTCGAAGCGATTAGTCAGCTTCACTGGTATGGAGTAGGTAGATGAGCCGTTGCTGCCTGATAGCTGTTGGGCCCACTGACGGCTCCTTGAGTGATTTCTCTGCAGTTTCTCTGCAGATGTCAGGAAAGACTTTCCAGGCTTGACAGATGCTTTCTTCCATTGTCTGCCTCTATGCTGCATTTGTCACTTGTTTCTCACTGCTGGCACTGAGGGGGAAGTAGAGTCACGGCCTGGAGAGCATTCCAGTGGGGCTGAGGTATCCATGGGTGGCGTGGCTTCTCCTCAAGGCATAGGAACTGGATTTTGCTGAGTCCTTGGTTCGCCTGCTATATCCTCCAGGAAAAGTTCCACTTCAGCTGAGAGCTGAAGGTAAGCTGCTCTCCCTTGTACAACACCCTCAGCTGCGAGGAATATCTTAAAGAGGTAGGCAGGTTTAGTTTGTATAGGGCCTGCTTTAGCAGTCCATAGGCTCTACGTCTCTTGGAAAGATCAAAGGAATAGTCCTGGAATATCTGAACAGGAGCCCTGTCCCATCATAGTGTTCTTAGGTCTTGTGCCGCCTTCAGAAACATTTCCTTGACCAGGTACCTGGAAAATTTACACAATATTGGGCGAGGTCAGTCTCCAGGCTGAGGTTTTGGGGCTAGCGACTCGTGTTCTCTTTCCAGCTCCAGGGGAGAGAGATTGTTTATTTCTAGCATGACTGGGGGAGATGTTTGCAGAAAAGAAACCATATCTGGGCCCTCAGCCCCCTCTGGCAGTCCCATAATCCAAATGTTTTTTCTTCTCCCTCGATTCTTTAGGTCATCGACCTTGGCCAGTAAGTACTGTATTTGGCTATGATGATCCCTAACTTGAAGGAATAGGTCATGTAGAATTTGGTCTTGTTGTTTAACTTGAAGTTCAGTATCAGCCACTCTGGAAGTTAATTTCTCAATGTCCTTTTTGGTGTTAGAAGTGGTGTAAATATGTGCAGTTGTATCAATTAGTACTTTACTTAACATGGGGTAATATTGCCCAGCTGTTGTTCCACCGTCTGAGTAATGGGAATCCGTGGTTCATTGGAGTGGGTCATTTCTAATTTTCAAGTCTGCTCACCAACTAGAGCCTGGTGGTCTGCAAATGTCTTACAGGCCTAAAGAGGCAATGAGGTAAATTCTTTAGAATCAAATAAAGTTGCAATCCCTTGTCTGATTTACTCAATTTAGGTATATTTGGCTTCAGCTCTATATGTACAATGCCAATCCGGAGAAATATCCTAGGGAGAGAGGTGCTGAGATTTCGGATGTGACAGGATGGATGAAACTGGAACTGCAGCAGTTTAGTTACACAGCTTCGATCTTGGCTGGCTAGCTCTGCCCCTCGTAAATTCCTATTTTTAATTTAAAAGTTTGCTTTTGTTTGTTCTTTAAATTATTTCACAGTTTACCCATTTTATAAGTGCAATGAGACCCTCCTGGTCATCGGTTGTCTGGAGTTAATGTACTGTAGGCCCAAGTGCTAAAGGCAATCAGCACAAGCGCCTTGCAAATTACCACACACTGTGCCTGTTGTACTACGTACTTTTTCACTCAAGCTACTATAATTAAATTAAAAATGCAATCTAAAAACAACTGGGAGTAGTACTTCAGTAAATAGAATTAGTGCCAAATAGCGAGTAACACCACTACAGATATGATCACTCAGTACAGATAAGGGTCACTGGGTCCTTTTACACCTTACTCGGCCTCCAGCCTTCTTTCTGGGTCTTTCCAGTGCTGCCACCAGCCTGCTTTCTAGATAAAGACCTGATGGGAAAGTATATTAAGCTCCAGAATCAATATTTCTTTTCAGAAATTATCAGAACCTTTGGAAAAGTTCTGATAAGAAGATTTCACAGAACATGGCTCAGATTCTGGAAGGCTTGGAACTTATCCAAACTGGTTCTCTAGTTCCAGCCAGAATACTGAGTACTTGCGTGCAGTTGTGGTCCCAAGAAAGGCTGAGAGGATGCAGTGTAGCCTAGGAGTTAGCATGCAGAACTGTGAAACTGAAGAAGTGGTTTGAATCCCACCATTGCCACTTAGCTACTCTGTTGCCTTGAGCAAGCCATTCAGTAGGCCTAGCCTTCCTGAGCAGTTCTTGTGTAACCCCCCCCTACAAATGGGGGTTCCTAAAAGCTTCCCAAGCGCTCGTTCAAATGCTCCATGCCTGGCTGGTGTTCAGCGTTAAGCCGTTTTAAATGGGTAGCCAGTGAGCGCCTTTAAAGCCTCCGTATACTGTCTCTTTAAGGACTGCTTGTTCACAGTCATATTTAGCTAAACTGAGGGGGGGGGCTGTGTGGTTGTATGCCCGAGCCCGCCTGGGCTGCCCAGTAAGGGCTCTGTATTGCCCCCGCTAGGTTGTGCAGTGGGAGGCCTGTGGAAGGATGTAATTGGTTATTGATGATAGCGTAGAGTACTAAGGATAATGTTTTTGTTCTAACCTGTTTCCTTTGCAGCCAAGACTGTTTTGATTATCTCCTCCATTGTGGTCCTGAACTGCTGAATGGGACCAATCAGTACCTCGGGACTCTGTAGAGCCGTCTGACCAATCGAGAAACTGCTCGTAATTTTGCGAAAGGCATTATGGGCTATGGCGCTTTTTCGCACCGCTGAGAGGAGGAGTTATCGACTGGCAGGTATTGCCCACCAATGGAATCGGGTATGCCTGAGCTGAAAGGAGTGCCCCAGGCTCTAAGGGGGGAAGATGCGTTGTGACTGAGAAAGAGAGAGGAGCTCTGAGCTTCTGCGCCATTGAGTGCTCGCGCGGGAAGTGCGTGAAAGGCCTGAAGGTGGCCGTTTTGAACCACCAGCGCTATAGGACTAAATCCGTCGGTGGGCGGTCAGAGGAGGCTGTGTCCAGCACAGCTACCTACCAGGCTCAACCTGTGGAGGACTGGAGAATCTGCTGAATCGCGCTCGATCCATCGGAAAGTTGAAGCTGCCGTTGTAGCAGCGGAGTCTGCTGTGAGTTCGTGTGGGTCTTGGAAGCAGCTGCCTGGTATGATACCCCTCTGTTGTTTGCCATATAAATGTGTGAAGAGGTTTTCGAAGCTCAGGCTTAACCCTACAAGTGGTGAAGGAGTGGTTATCTGCTGGAGGTGTGAGTACTGGGTCAGGGTAGCTCCCTGGTAATCTTTCAGACAAGTGGCCAGACAAACCCAATCAGTTCAGTATACTGCTGCCTGCACTAAGCAAGCCTCCTGCTCATTCTGATCTGTTCGGGACAGTAAGGTTCATTTGTGTCAGGGCCCCAACCAGCTGCCACGAGGGACTAGCCATTAGGGCTTGGGTACCCAGGGACAGTAATTACTAGGTTTAGGCCTGTGCACAGAGCCCTAGGTAGATGAGTATAGTGATAAGCCAATCACCTCGATTTCCCCCTGGCCTTGTTATCTCTCTCCTTAAATAAATCAGATTGTTTGTTTTGCACTTATACCCTGGCTGGATTGTGTTTTACTGAGGATATACTGTACAGTGAAAGTGTAATAACGGTACCTTACTTTCAAGGGGGTTTCCGGAGTGAGCGGAGAGATACAAGCCGGGGGGTAAGTGGACCATGGAAAAGTATTGTCAGTACTTCAAGTGAGCCACTAGAGGGACAAAAGGGGGGTTGCAGTAACCCAGAGGGCTGTGACTGAGTCAATCTTGACTGCTCTGACCTCGACCTCTGAGTGGAGGCACCCGTCAACGGATCTGGGCCCCTCACCCTGTCACAGTCGAGGCAGACACGGGTAGTAGCCCTAAGGGTAATGCCCCCTGGGGGTTACATTAAGCAATAATACACAACAGGGTGTGGTATGTCATGAGATATCGTCACGCCTTGTGTGTGTTGTGATTCACAAGGCAATGCCAAGTGGCCTTCAACCACTCTGCAATATTCTAATTCATATGCTGGTGTGTATGATACTGACTGCATTCCCATGCCACTGTGTCTATTGGTGGTTCTATATCAGGCTACTGAATTAACGGCCATCTTGGATCTGACCAGAGTTTCTTCCTGTTGCCTGCCACAGACTATTGCTTCTGATCATTCCATGCTGTAAACCTACTATTGTCGAGAATATATTTTTAATATATATATAGATATGCAACTGATCAATGGATTTGCTCAAAAATAGGTATGTTCTGTCCCGTGGGGCAGATCTCTTGAAGTGGCAAGTTTAGTTCTGGTTGGATGTGCACATTCTGAGATCCAGATAGTGCAAAAAGTCATTAAGTCATCAATTTTTGCAGTTTTTTCCTCATCGCCTTGCGTCTAGATGGTGTGGAATTTTAGTGTGTTTTTTTATGGTAGAAACAGCTTGGGTAACAGAACAGGCATGCTTTGTTTTGTGAAAAATATTAATATGTTGCAAAGTTATTCAGTTTTTCATTTCCCATTGTTTTCAATGGGAAGATCACTTTTCAGGACAGAGGGAGAAAGTTCAACAAAGGATTTGATCTCGTGAAAAAGGATTCTGTCTCATGAGACCTGTTCCTTTTTTGTGATAATAAAATCCTTTTTTGTGAGAGAAAAATCATTTTCACGAGCTGTCATCTTGTTTCAGTTTTTTCTTAAAATATTTTTTTCAAAAGTCATAAAAATGACATCCTGGAGAGAGACCACCACACATTGTTGGCTCATTGGGACTCTGTTAGGTGCAATCTACACTTCAAAGGTAATGATATACCGCAGAAATGACTCTTATTCACTGTTAAGAATCCTTTTTTGTGACCGCGTGATAAGAAAAAAGAATCCTTTTTCATATCACAAGTCACGAAAAAGGATATTTTTTGTGACTCAAGAATCCTTTCCCTGTATTTCCCTGGTGTCTAGTGACACCCCCACCCTCCGATCCCCATCCCCTTTATTCTTTTGTTTCCCTGGTGTCTAGTGGTTTCCCCCACCCACCTGATCACAGTCCCACCCTCATCACCCCAGCACCCAAAAGTTGTTATGTGAATGACGGCCGGTGCTCCAATTGCAGCAAGCAGTCACTCTGTAACCCAGCCTGAAAGACAGATGGCAAAAATAACTTTGGGACAACGACTGAGACACAGACAGCTGGGCTGAACTCGGAACAGGACACTTAACCAGAGGGAGTGTGAGAGAGACACACAGAAAGAGACATTCCCTGTGATCCAGAGCCCCCCTGTGTACTGTCTGCCAGCCAGCTCCCCAGGGTCTTTTCATCTTTCCTTGTGCTCACTTGCAGCTCTCCTTACCTCCATTGCTTTCTTATCTACATAGGTCTGAGAAAGCAGCAACATTCTCACACTGGAAGAAAGACTATAATATAAAAACTTGTCTCCTCACCAAAGAAATCCACCTTGGGTTGTCCCCCAAGGGGTCTCTGCCTCCCTATCCTCGCTCTTCCCCCCAGCAGCCACTCATTCCACCAACAAACACATGTGGACCATGCCCAGGGTCAGGACCTCCCTAGCTCTAGATCCTTCTCTTATAGAGCCCCTGTATGCTACAATAAACTCCCCCCCCCCCAGCCATTACCTCCATTCCCAAATTAGGGCACTTTAAGACTACCCTAAAAAAACACATTCTCTCTTTACGCCACTGCCAGTGTAACTGCTAATCCTCCTCTCTGGTCTAGCCCCTCCCAGAGCTGCCCTAGGCTGGTCCTTGACAATGTCTTCTCTTAGACAGCACCTACTAACTCAGTTCCCCAGCCTACAGATCCACTGACTTCTCAAGCAGTCCTATGTGCCAGCACTTGGGCTACACTGTCTATACCAATATGTACTACTCCCGACTGTTAATACTGCTGAATCTGTATTCAATGCATGGTACCACTAGCTATAGCCACCAACTGTATAGGACAGTTTCGTTACTGGTCACTGTATTCTGCTATTTGACAATGCACTTGCTCTGTAACTGTACCATTTGTGTTTACGTTCAGTACCCTAACTACTACATGTATAGGTCAACAGCCACTTTAGCTATTGTATGTAAAATACTTCTGTATAAGATGTGATTGTCATACTTCTGTCCTGTCTCATTGTATGTATGTTGATGTGGAGCCTTTGTAAATGAGTCTATGACTCAAAGGGTTGTAATTCCTATGATATGTTTAAATTAATAAAATAAAAATAAGTACAGCTTTATAGAAATACATGTATAACTTAACTACAAGGCTATAAACATACTTATAACATAACTGCAAGGCCATAAACATATTGAATGAGCTAACAGCAAGGCAAATAACCAACATTCGAGCACTGTTTATCAAAGAACAACACTTAATAAGCACTGGATTTGCTGCACATATTTACAGAAAGTAGAACCTGACTGGTAGGGGATGGGGTGAAAGAGGGGAGAGTAGAGATTAATGTAAGGGGGTGAGTAAGAAATAAGTGGGAGAGAGCATGGATTCACGTATCCTTTAGAGGAGTAGCTATAAACAGCTGTTGGGGGGGGCTATTGAGCAAGTGCTTTTTGAGATTAACCTTAAAGGAATATAAGTAGGAGCAAACTGCAAGGTTGGATGGTAGGGTGTTAAATAGTTCGGGCCCCTGAAAGAGAGGGATTTCTGACCCAGAGAGATAGTGTATTGAAAAATAGGACCTTAAAGAGGGAGGAGGAGGACACGCTCCTAGTGGGACAAGTGGGGACTGACCTAATGAAAAGAGAGGAGACACTGTGTGGGAGGAGGTTGCTGAGAATTTTGGACATGAATCTGTGTGCCTTCCAGGCAAATCTGTCTTCTAGCGAGAATCATTTGATAGAGCCATAAAGAGTGCAACTGTGGGTACGGTGGGACAGCCCAGTATCGAATCTGATTATGTTATTATATGCCGCTTTAAGCTTATAGAAATTGGTGGAGTTTGGTGTGGGCGAGAAAATAAGGGACCCGTAGTCTAGTAGAGGGAGGAGTGAGCTGGAAGCTAGCTGCGTCTTCCTCAGCATATTGCTCTGCTGGGGATTCCTGTTCAAACAATGTAACAAAGTCTCCCTGGCATCGGAAGCAAATTTTCTTTGCTTTCTATGGTGGTCCACCCAGCCCCCAACCAGCCTTGAGCGAGTTTTATGAGGATCTGGGTTCCAGAAGCCACCTGTAGAATGGCCTCATTGTATTGACCTGCTGTTCCCTTAATGTCAAAAACCTAACTGAGGGCAACACTTTCCAAACCCATTGCTTGTCTGTCTAAAATTAACTAGTTGTTTCCAGGTTGTACTTGCTTTAGTTTGGTTACCCTCCTTCGCTTCAGGGCGGGTGGGGTACATTGTTTCATTTATATTATTATTTTGGGAGAGTCATTTCTGCAGGAATCTATCAAAGGCATGGTCATGTATAAAAGAATTGAACACCTTATTCATAATTGGTTGTGGAGCGAGTAGGCTTGGTGCCAGCTAAGATTAAGACTTACTGTAAGGTGTTTGGGCTATAAATAATACATGTGTGCTACAGAGCTTGATCAGAAGTTCAAAATAGTATTTAATTGTGGAATAAAAAAAAATATGGATGCAGTACCCTGTGTGGTGGTGTTTGTGCCGCTGTATACATCAAGGCATGAAACACTTGCCATAGCTTTTCCCTGCTAAAAACATGGGTTTATGTTTTGGCCCAGTTCACAAAAAAAATGCAACGAGACTACTGTACTGGACTATGTACATGTATAACTAAACCTTTACGTAAACATCTTACAGTAACGTAGTGAATACTGTATATTGTTTGCATTGCATCCCTTCTCAATAAATGGGTTTCACTGGTCCAGCTCTCTCCCTGGTTAAGCAAATATTTGCAAATCAAGATTTGAGGGTCAGATTTTAGTTTCTTAGTGAAGAGGAACCAGCACCCAAGTTCAGGCCCATGGATAGCAGTCTCTTTGAAGGGGGTGGTGTGTGTTGGGGGAGGGCAGTGGTGCTGGATAGAAACTGAAGACTGACCCATTGCTGAAGTACTGTACATTCTATCATGAAAATTGCCCCTGTTGTGTTCGCCCATACTTGGTTTGTATGTGGAAGAGTAGGCTTCAATTTTTTTTTTATATTTAGAAATGGGCTCTGAGATTTTGTAAGCTTGATGGTTTAAACCTGTAACATGGCTACACGGCTGTTGATTAATTTTCTTATGGTTACATACATAGCCTGAACTACAATTTTTTTTTTGTGTGTGTGTGTGTGTGTTGTTGTTAAAAAATGCACACCTGAGTGGTTGTTAACCTTGTGCCTAACAACCACCTGAGGTATGCATGATTCCCTTACAACCACACACTCTGTCATGGTTATTCCTTACTTATTTACCCAGAGTAGCCATTCTGACATGCACTATCTCTCATTTACAGTGAGTTTTTGCTTTTCTCATTTTTGTAGCTGGGTGTACTGAAGCTCAGAGAGGTTGTAACTGACTTAAGATCATACTATGGGGAGGTGGCCTTGGTGAGATTCGGACGTGGATTTTCTGTGCCTTCACTCCAAGCATATGCTCTAACCATTACCATATGCTATTTCTTTTTTTTTTTGACAGTTTTTGCATGAACTCTAAATGTAAACAAATTATTTATTAAAAAATTGGTAAATGGGAAAGGCACACTGAGACGAGGCTCATTTCCAGGTGCGACCCAGGGGAGAGGGGAGTGCGGAAAGAATAACATTTACAAAGGGCATCTGAATGCAGTTACATAGGCAGCTTTTCAGGTGCAAGAGCAAATGATCAAGAAGGTAAAAAAACAGCATGGCTCATAGCAATGATATGTAGACAAGTGTGTAAGTATACCCAGTGCCTGTTGGGGAAGATGACAGTGTTTTGGGGTGCAAAAGCAGACTGCTTTTGTGGCTTAATTAAGCCTGTTTGAAATGGTTAGGGGCATTTGCAGGAGAGAAGGACAGAAAGAAGGGAAGGGGGGGTTTGACTGGGGCAGGAGGGAACAGGGGAAGTGCCTTAGGTAAATGGGCAGACTAGATGGACCTATTGGTCCTTATCTGTCCTCAAATTCTATGTTTCTATGTTTCAGTGATATCATTTGGTGGTTGGCGGGTATTGAGAGCGGGAGTAATGCTATGGCAGAAAAGATGCCTTCGGATAAAGAGAACAAGGTAATAGCTCTGCCATGCTGCTCTGGTCATTCTTCTCTTACAGTTTTGAGCTTCTGGCAGTGCATTTGGGTACTCCTATATCCACTCCCTCAGATATCAGTGAAGTCAATAGGAGTGACCACGGAGATAGCATGAAACAGTCTGAGTAGTAATCCAACATATGTTTCCATTTATAAGACTTTCTTGACAGCTTAGAAACTTTCAAAAACACCTTGTATTTTCCTGCAATAGGATAGCAGCTTGTCATACTGCACCGACAAAGCTCATACTGGTTTTTATGTCAAATATAAAAACATAACAATATATGACTTACAGAAACTGCACTGAAATGAATGGGCACATACTTCCTAGTCATTTCATTGGTGTATTTTTGCTTACATCATAACTTTTTAGTTTTTTAATAATTGTACTTTTTTCACTAGATGTATTAATTATGCAAACCATGATGAACACTATGGCTGTCAGAGTTCAATTCCACACTGAAATAGGTGTAGGCGCATACACCTGCATCCTCTGCAACCACTCATTTAGAGCGGAATTTGAAAGCTGACACCCATATGGTTCGTCAGGTTAGGCATAATAAAGACCTCAATCAAAAAAAGTAAGTAAAAATCTGAAAAAAAAAATTACATGACCTAAAGAAACAACAAAAAAATGAAATGAATTGACCATTGAAATGAGTGGACTCCATTAATTTCAGTACGATCAGCCTTGAAAGTAGTAGGGCTTCAATGGACAATGAGGATTCCGCTATGATGGACATGAAGATCCGCTACATGGGACAGTGGAGGGCTCTCTTTGGTGAGAGGAGATGGGTGGTAGGGTGCACAGAGCGTGGGGAAAGTTGAGTTCTCTTGAAGCAATTGAGATATTAAGAATGACTTCCTGTGAGTGTGGGAGGTGGGGGGGGTTAAAGGAGATTAGTAATGGTTACCAGCAGCGGTATTGGGTTCCCTGACCTCTGGACTGTGTAGTTGGGGGGGGGCTAGGTGCTGTGAATATAGTGTGCTGAATACTGAGAGATTAGCAGGAAGGACATGTGAACCTGTAAGCATTAATCCATGAAGCTTTCAGGGCCACACAGGCCCACTGTCAGTGACTGAGCGGAGATGGCGGCCACGCTGGGCCAGCCATTATGAACCTACCCTGTTTGCTGTTTTTATTTTATTTTCTGCATTTTAAACTGTTTAGTTTTTGTGTTTTATATTTTGTAAGATTGTACCCTCATTGCTGCTATCGCCTGTCTGTTGATTGTTCTGCTGGCGTTCGTCTAAGTCTTGTTCCTGACCTGGACCCAACTTGCATGTTTGTATGCACACTTTTGAGCAAGTAGTGGATGCAAGGAGGTTTCTCTTGTTGCTGTCCTGTTGCCTGGTTCAGCGCTTCCTCTGATATTTTGGTTCGGTGCTCCTGATACCTTGGATTTCTTCCTGATGTGCTGGATTTGTGGAAAGGGTGCATTGCTGAAGATCTAATGTGCTGAACTTATAGAAAGGAGGTCTACTGCTGAAGATCTGACTAAACGTTATTGTGGAGTGCCATGAGTGGTGGACTTACTATTTCATTTTATTTGGATTTGCTCTGCTTTATACTGTAGTACTACCATCGAGTGGTCAAAATTGACTAGTCATTTTGAGCTTAGGGGCAGCAAGGCCAGTGTGTTGTGCTGGGTGAGGGAGGCCCTTACCCCCCCCCCCCGCGCCTAGGGTGATTCCTGTTCTTGCTGCTTGGGACCAAGCGGGATTTGTCTCATTTAACTCCAGGGAGCTGGAGATATTCTTTTGAGGTGTTCCTAAGTTACCCTGGTGGTCTGGCCTCGGGGTGCCTGTAGCTGCGGATCTCGGGTGGTGTATGCAGGGCCTGGTTGGGATGGTTGCGGGTTGGGGGGGGAGATATCCCTCTTTTGTTTAGATATATGCACACTCCTGGCCTTTGCTTATGGTTCCCTCGCTCTTTTCTACAATCCTGTCCTTGGGAATTGGGATTACATGTTTTGATTTATGGATTTATGGTTTCTGGACTATGATGGAGCAGTTGTAGACTTTTTGGATTCTTGGAGAAACAACCAATTTTTTCAGGATTCTTTTACCCCCCCCCCACTCTGAGAGAGAGTAGTGGATCAAAATACTTTGGATTTTTTTTTCCTTCATATTCCTGGTCATGATCAGATTTTTGGGCAGTGAGAGTGCCTTGACATTTTTTGTTTTTATTTCTGTTTCCGGAAGATGTTCAATTTTCACATCATTACTTGGTGGCAGTGAGAGTGCCATAAATAGTATATTCTTAGGCCCTGATAGTGCGAGTATCAGTGGCCTGAGGATTATCTGTTCTATCACTGGACAAAAGACTGTTTATTTCATTTACCCAGGGGTGTGAGCTCCTGAGGATTTTTCAGCAGTCCTGCTGGTAGTGAGAGGACCATTGGGACTTAGATTATTTGCTTCCTTCTGCATATGTTTTTATGATTTTATTATTATTTTGTTTTATATTTATTGATGTTATGTTTATGTTTGTTTAACGTAATTTTTGATTTGGGTGGGCTTTAGTCTGAAGTTTTATTGGGTATGTTGTAATTATTTTAGGGTAGTTATTCAAAAGGAAGTTAGGATTTTGTTGTGGTGTTTGGCTCTAGTTGTAGTTATTTGTTTGTGGAATGTGCCTGTTTGCTCCCCCGGTCTTACATTATTCGTCCTCCTCTCTTCATGCCCTCCATCTGTTCTCCCTTCCCCCTGCTTTTCTATCTACCAGCCTGTCAGGCGCTGGGCATTATCTAATGGAGGGATGGGGGTGGGCGTGGTGGGGGCACGGACATTGGAGGTCAAGAAGTCCCCTCTCACATAGGGTTGGTTAGGTCCAGAAAATGCCCTGGGGCAAAATGGAGCTTGGAATGTGGTAATCCACGTCTAGTCCCCATACCCAAGGGCACCATCTCTTTAGATGGGCAAGTCGCTGGGACAGCTCACGAACCCCGTCCAACTCTGGCGGTGTTATGCAATGCCAGATCTATTAAGAACAAAACTGCTCCTATTGCAGATTTTTTTGGAACAGCTGATCTGGCTTGCATCACTGAGACTTGGCTGGATGAAAATGCTGGCACCATTTTATAGGCAGCAATTCCAGTCGGGTACTCGGTGATACACTGCCCGAGATTGGACCATGGGGGGGTAGCGGTCTGTTTCAAGACCGAGTTGGGCCTTACTGGTGTACCAGTAGAGGAAGCTGAATCCTTTGAGTGTGCTGTGGTAGCTGGTGTGGGCTGCAGGATAGCTCTCATCTATCGTCCACCCAGGGATGAAAAGCGATCCTGCAGGAAGTGGCAGATTTTGCTGCCGACATGGCATTGGAGTCCCCCAGACTGATGGTTCTGGATGACTTCAATGCCTGGGTTGACGACGAACTCTTGCCTTTTGGTCAGCACTTACTTCAGTTGATAACATCACTGGGCTTCACACAGATTGTTTCTTTTGCTACCCATAAGCATGGTCATTCTCTAGATTTGGTTTTCCTCCTGGGGATTGAGGCCTCTGACTTGGGGTGGAACCAGTCAGTTGGTCTGATCATTACACTGAGTTTCAACTTTTGTGCCCCTCTTCGTAGGTCTGCCCCTATGGAGATGGTCAGTTACCGCCCTTTATGGGATGTGTGCCCTGAAGACCTGGCAGTGGTGATTGACCTCTCGGTGTTTCCTGATGCCAGCTCAAGTCCAGAGTTGTTGGTTCTGGCCTATAACAAGGCAATTTCCTCAGCTCTTGACTTGATAGCTCCTGTCTGTGTTCATCCCCTCCCACTCCATCCTTGGGCCCCTTGGTTTGATGGGTCTCTGCAGGAGTTGCGGTGGGTGGGACGAAGGTTAGAACGTGGCTGGCAGAAATCTGCCCTGGTGGTCGACCACCTTAGCTTGGTGGAGCATTATCAATTCTACCACTCAGTGATCTCTTGTAAGAAGGCAGAGTTCCTGTCCAGGGAGATCGCTATCGCTCAGAATCGACCAGCTCAACTCTTCCGAACTGTGGACAGGTTGTGCAATCCAGCCTGTCTACAGCTCTGTTGAGCTTTTTCACAAAAAGAGTGTGATGAGCTTGCTCAATTCTTTGCGAATAAGGTGGCTGACATCAGGTCAGAGATTCACTTGACTCGCTCTATGGGGGACATGGTTGGTCGGCACTTGGTCACTATACCTCATACTTCCTGGAGTACCTTTGACCTGCCAGAGTTCGAGGATATTATGCGGATTGTCCAGGGGATGCACCCTATGTGCTGTAGTTTAGATACGGGCCCAACTTCCCTAATTTTGGGTTGTTATGAGATCATTGGCCCGTTTCTGGCTCAAATTGTCCAGTGCTCCTTGGAATCGGGTGAGTTTCCAAGCTCCCTGAAGGAGGCAGTGGTGACATCCCTTCTGAAGAAAGCTTCATTGGACCCAGACATTTTTGCTAACTACAGACCAATCTCGAACCTTCCCTTTGTAGGAAAGGTTATTGAGAAAGTAGTTGCAATCCAGCTGGAGAACCATTTGACCATCCATAATGTCTATGAACCTCTCCAGTCGGGTTTTCATAAGAGGCATAGTACTGAGACAGCTCTGGTTCAGGTGCTCAATGATCTCCTGATGGCGAGAGATTGGAGAAACTATTCCACTCTGGTACTCCTTGATCTCTCTTCAGCCTTTGACACTGTAGACCGTGGGGTCCTGCTCAAGTGCCTGAGGTCCATCTGTGGCCTGTCAAGTACAGTGCTCAGATGGTTTACATCTTTCCTAGCTGGTAGAACACAGAGAGTAGTGTTGGGGATCTTTTCTTCTGACCCTATCTCTCTGTTTTGTGGGGTTCCTCAGGGCTCAGTGTTGTCTCCCATGTTGTTTGCAGTGTATATGCTATCCCTCGGAGACATTGTTAGATGGTATGAGCTGTGGTTTCACTGCTATGCGGATGATACCCAGCTCTACCTGTCTTTGGCCCCCGACCAGTCTAGTGCTCTCCCAGTATTTAATAACTGCCTTGCCAAAATCCAAGACTGGATGAATTTGAGCTGGTTAAAGTTGAACGCAGGAAAGACTGAGGCTATGGTTGTGGACCCAGGCCACAGGATAGAGGGGTTGAGGACCGATCAGCCCTCTGGATTATTTCTGGGGGGCACTCCAACCCTCACCTCAGAACAGATGCACGACCTTGGAGTATTGCTTGATGACGGGCTGACCCTTCGTTATCAGGTTTTGGCAGTTGGTAAGTCAGCCTTTTATCATCTTAGGAACATCGCCAGGGTCAAACACCTTGTTCCGTCTAGCGATTTCCCTGTGTTGGTCCATGCCTTCGTGACCTCTCACCGTGACTACTGCAACTCTCTTTACTTAGTGCTTCCTGGGGTTGATATCCGCTGCTTGCAGCTAGTGTAGAACGCTGCTGCTCGATTGCTGTCAGGGGTGTCTAGAAGATCACACATCACCCCTGTGTTGCACGATCTGCACTGGCTTTCACTTCAGTGGTGGATCACCTTTAAGGTAGGTTTCTTGACCTACAAAGCCCTACATGGACTTGGTCCTGACTACTTGAAACAGCTTCTGATTCCTTACAGCCATGTGCGACAGCTCCATTCGGCTGATGAGGGGTTGCTGGAGATTCCAAGGGTTAGCTTGAAATCTTTTGGGGCCCATGCTTTTATGTTTGCAGCCCCAACCCTCTGGAATTCTCTGCCCCGTTAGCTCAGGGAATGTACGACCATGGGGAGTTTTAAGCAGGCACTGAAGACTTTTTTGTGGAGTCAGGCTTTTAATGAAATGTCATGACTTTTAATGTCAAATTTTAACTGTTATATTTTTAGGGAATTTGTTTTTAAATACTGTAAAGTGTCTTGACATTTGAAAGGTGCTCAATAAATAAGCTTTATTTATTATTATTTACAACAAAGGAGGGCTCTACTAGGCAATTAATGCCCATTTGGGGGTAGGTGCCTCCATCCACCAACCGTGCATTAATTCCCTAGTAGAGCCTGACTTTGGAGTGGATTAATGCGCTTGTAACATGGCAAGCACTTACATAAATTTGTAGAAAAACTTGCGATTTGCCAAGAATTATACATACACTGGTGCCCACAGTTTGAAACACTTAACATATATTTTTGACTGCAGCCACATTTGTTAGTACTGCAGTTGCTATTGTTTCCCATCTGATTTCAAACACTGCCATTTAGTGCCTTAATGTCTACTAATAACATTAACGATAAGAACTTTTTCATTACAATGACAAGTAATTATTTACAGTACTCGTAAGTAGTGCTGAAACACTGTTCGGGCATTATGGTATGCCTCATTTGCACATTGCGACCCACAGAAAACACACCGCAGAGAGCCGCGCAAACATTTTTGGGAGCACACAAGATGGCAAGGTACATTACTATGAGGCTTACCATGAAGTGGCACTTATTTGTTACTGTCCTGCTTCTCCGAGATTTAGTGCGATTACTGGGAGTACTGCAGGGAGGGTGGATGGGATCAGGGCCATTACTCTCTTCCAGCAAATATGTATGCAGATTCATAGAGGTGTGTTGGACAGAGTTAGCCAGGGCATACTGGCAATTTCAATGTGGTTGGAAACAGTACTACATCATGAAGTAGGCATTACTAGGGAATTAATGTCCGCTTCATTTTGTACGACGTGTACTGTTTCCACCAATGTGTTTGTTGTATTTCTCTGTTTCATTTCTTGCCATGTTACAAGCTAAATTAACCAAATTCACCTAAGTAACATGTCTATAACAGAACATAGAATGGATATCAGAGACTAGATTAAAAAAACCTTGACAGAAAGTAACATGTTTGGGGGGGGGGCCCAACAATGTCAACTGAGCCCTTAATCAAAAAATTAACTATAAACAGCAAATTAATATGAAAGCTATCAGTCCAGTCAAAATAGGGCAACTGACTGCCAAGACTTGACACAGACACAGAGATCATGATCTCCCATGACAGGGCATACAAGGACAAAAATGCACTGTCAGTAATTGTAGAAAAAAAAATGGAAAAATGTTAAAATAAATAGCTATAGGGAACTGAATAACAGTTAAATGTGGGAACAAACACAATGTGAAAATTTAACTGTAACACAGAACGATACTAGGAGCTGACCACACATTACTTGTAATGTGGGAATCTGGCACCTCTCAGAGCTGTTAAACAGCAGATACACTAATTGACGTCATTGCATAGTGAGCAGACTAGATCATGCAGTGCAGTGCATCTGAGCAGATCAAGGGAATCAATATGCTGCAAAGGATGAAAGTAAAGGCTAGTAAATATGATTTAAAAGCTCAAATTTAATAAATAAACACATAGACACAGTTTAAACATAGTTCTTATTAAATGCTGCTTGAAAGAAATTCATAGTGTTGCATATAATCTTTAAAAGAAAAAGTATATATTACACCCTCCCCCCCATCCCGGAGGCAACCAGCAAAAATATGACACCCATCCTTCAACTCTCTGTCAAAAAGGCACAGTTCCATCCTCTTCCCCCCAACCTCCATAAGTTGTTTTTTAAAATAAAAGGTAATTTTCCCCACTGATGGGAGACCAGTTCAACCCACCCTCCTCAACGGCCGATCACCCTCTTATTGTAAAGCATTTATCTGCGCTTAAACAAAAAGTATGCATTATGCCTACTCCCTCCCCCTCCACATGCACACACACACAGCACCCAACCCTAGCTGAGACCAATGCTGCCACCCATGTCCAGCACCCAATTCTCTGAAATACAAAGGAGAAGGTGACCGGCACAAGCCTCCCTCCTCCACAGCCAGTCACCTTCTCATTAATGAAAGCGCTCACATGCTTGCTATAATAAAACCAGCTATCAACAACTGGTTTTACCATGGCAAGCATCCGAGCACTTTCATTCATGAGATGGTAGATAGCTGTGAAGGAGGGAGGGTTGTTCCAGTCACCATCTCCTTTGTATTTGAGAGAATTGGGTGCTGGACATGGATGGCAGCATCGGTCCCAGCTAGGGTCGGGTGCTGTGTGTGTGTGTGTGGGGGCATAATGTATACTTTCTTTTCAGTACAGATAAGTGCTTTACAATAAGAGGATGGCTGGCCATGGAGGCAGGCAGGTTGAGCCGGTCACCCATCAGTGGGGAAAATTATTATTCTTTTATTTTGGTATTGAACATGGGTGGTGGCATGGGTGCCAGCCAAGGTCAGGTGCTGTCGGGGGGGGGGCATAATGTATACTTTTTTTAAGCACAGATAAGTGCTTTACAATAAGAGGGTGACCAGCCGTGGAGGTGGATGAGTTGAGCCAGTCAGCCATCAGTGGGGAAAATTATCTGTCTTTGACTTGATTTAAAAAGCAACTTATGGGTGCTGGGGGAAGAAGGGTGGAACTGTGCTTTTTTGACAGAGGGATGAGGTGGAGGATACATTTTTACTGCTTGCAGCTAGGCTAGAAGAGGAGGGAGGGGGCTGTTTCTTTTTTTTATTTTTCTTTTAGACAGTGTTTCCCGAATATGGGACTAATAGTGCTTCGGGATCTGAATAATGAATAGTGCATTATTCGTGGTATTCGGGAAATTATACAGTATTTGGACCATGCACAACCCTACTCAATATATTTCATTGGGGGTTTCAACTTTGGTGCATAACTCAGCCATTTTTTGACATTTGACCACAAAGTTTCAACATGGCCTTTTGGGGACCCCGCCTCACGAACAATATGACTGTCATTAGACAGCTCCCGCCTGAAAGATGATTTTGTGGTTGCTTGGAGAATTCACCTTTTGAGCAGGATTTGCATAATGATAGTCATACTGTTCATTATGTGGGGTCATAAGAAGGCTATGTTGAAAATCTGGGGTCAAAGCATGTTACAGTGGCAAAGATATGACCATTCATTGCAATTTTGCTACTCACGCTCATAACTTTAGAAATTTAAAAGACTTTGACCAAAATTTTCAACATAGACTTCTTATTACCTCACCTCATGTATGTCGCAGCTGACATTTTTCAAATCCTGGTCAAAATGTGTTTTTGTACCTGTGGCGCAGAATGCAGTTGCACGGAATTACATTTTGGCAGGGATTCAAATGGGGGGATAATAAGATGGCTATGCTGACAATTTGGTCACTGTTGTCCTATAAATGGAAGGATAGGGTCCTTCCACAGCGACATACATATATGCAGCAATGGAGGGATGGGAGCACAGGGCCCTAAGGGCACTGCACTCCCACAGACAAATAAGGATACAATTACTCTATCTCAAAAATTATAGATGGGTGGGAGCTCACACAGTAAAATAAGGATATGATTATACTATCTCAAAAAGTAAGGAAATAAATTGCAAAAAACCTTGTTAATGCTTCAGTTAGGGTAAAAGTGATAAATGTTGGGAAATGAGTCGCTAGGGTTTCCAACCCTAACACCCCACCCCCACCCCCAATGAGGCAGGGCAGCAGTTGAGGGGTGTGCCTTGGGGTTCTCAAGCTAACACTCACCACATTCTCATACAGTGCACATATCTGATCTTACTTACAGATCGAGATGGGGTGAGTGTTAGGTTTGGAAGCCAAGGCACACCCCATCTGCTGTCCTGCCTCGAGAATGAGGATGCAGATTGGGAACACTACTGCCTCATTTGCTAACTTTGTCACTGACCTAACAAGCTGATAATAATTTTGCTACACTATGTATATATATATATATATATATATATATATATATATATACACACAATATGCATGTATTTTGCAAAAATGTTGTTAATGCTCTAGTTAGGATTAAAGCGACAAAAGTAGAGAAATGTGGCATTATGGTTTCCAATCCTAACATCCCATGCCCCACCCTGCACACATCAACAGACGTCGGGGGTGTACCTTGGGGACATCAGCCCTAACAATCACCCCATTACATAAGTAAATAAGCTGAGATGGGTACTGTATAGAAAAATGGGGTGAGCATTAGGGCTGATGACCCCAAGGGACACCCCCGACACCTGTTGGTGTTTGCAGAGTGGAGGTGGGGTGTTAGGGTTGGAAAACCTAACACCACATTTCCCTACTTTTGTCACTTTAACCCTAACTAGAGCATTAATTAAGTTTTTTTGCAATTTATTTCCTTATTTTTTGAGATAGTATAATCATATCCTTATTTCCAGTGGAAGCGCGAGGCCCTCCGGGCCCTGCACTCCCATCCCACCATAGATGTGTATATGTATGTAACTGTGGAAGTGCAGGTAGGACAACAGTGATCAAATTGTCAGCATAGCCATCTTAATACCCCACCTCATGTATCTGGTACAGAAAATGTTCGAATCCTTGCCAAAACATAACTCTGCGCAACCACAACTCCATTCCACGCCACAGGTGCAAAAACACATTTTGGCCAAGATTGGAAAAATAACAGAAGTGGGATAATAAGCAGGTTATGTTGAAAATCTGGGGTGAAAATATTTAAAATTTACATGGTTACGACCGTGTGTGGCGAAATTGCAACGAATGGTCATAACTTTGCCATTTTTGCATATTTTGACCCCAAATTTTCAACATAGCCTTCTTATGACACCACCTCATAAACAAAGGCAAAACATGTTTACAAATCCCACCTCAAAGGTGAATTTTCCAAGCGACCATGAAATCACCTTCTGGCCAGGAGTTGCATAATGACAGTCCTAGTGTTCATTTGGGGGGGGGAGGGCGCAAAAGACCATGTTCAAAATTTGGGGTAAAAAGGTTAAAAATGGCAAAGTTATGCATAAAAGTTGAATCCCCCACTGAAATACATTTAAGCATATTTATCTTAGTTTTTCATATTGTAGTAGCTGGTTCTGACAGCAGAATGTGTCTTCCATCGAAGAGTGGATCTTGAACCTGGGACCTGCTATAATGAGTGAGGGTGTGGGGGTGTACTGAAGAGTGTGGGGTGGTGGATGTTGTGTGGCAGGTGGTGGGGGGGCTGATCGGCAAGGGACCATATTCTTTTTTTATAGGTTTGCAAAAAGAAAAAAGAAACATCAAGGGACCATTTTCTTTATTTCAGGTTTTGGCCACATTGGGAGGGTGGGGGTACCACTAGACACCAGGGAATCTATAGTGACATAACAGGGACAGTGATGGGGGTGGGGGTGCCACTAGACACCAGGGAATATAAAAGATGATGATCGGCAGGTGGGGGTGCCACTAGACACCAAGGAATATACGGGATGATGATCGGCAGGTGGGGGGGTTCCACTAGACACCAGAGAATATACGGGATGATGACTGGCAGGTGGGGGGTGCCACTAGACACCAGGGAATATATGGGATGATGACTGGCAGGTGAGGGGTGCAACTAGATACCAGGGAATATACGGGATGATGATCGGCAGGTGGGGGGTGCCACTAGACACTAGGGATATAAAAATATTTATGGGAATGGAAGGGTGAGGGGTACATAGATAGATACATAGATACATAGACAGTGTCGGCAGATAAGGGCCTATGGCCCACCCAGTCTGCCCATTTGAGCTTGTAAGTTCAGTTTGTTTTCCTAGAAGTCTGTTGCCCTTACCCTGACCTCCAGAATTCCTTTATGTCTATCCCATGCATTCTTAAATCCGTGATTGTTTCAGCCCCACCACTTCCTCTGGCAGGGTGTTCCACTTGTCCACCACCCGTTCTGTGAAGAAATTCTTTCTCATGTTTCCTCTGAATCGTCCTCCTCAACTTCATCCCATGCCCTCTAGTCCTGGAACATCTTTTTCACTTAAAAATAGTGTTTTCCTGCACCCTGTTCCTCCCTGTAAGATACTTGTATGTCTCTATCATAACCCCTCTCTCCCTCCTCTCCTCCAGGGAGTACATGTTCAGCTCCTTCAACCTGTCTTCATAGGACTTGTGATGCAATCCATGCACCATCTTTGTTGCCCTCCTCTGAACCTTCCACTAGACCACTAGACACCAGGGATATAAGGAATATTACAGGGGCAGCAGGGAACAATGTAAATGAAATATATATGTATTTATTTTATTATTATTTCGGAAGACATCTTTGAGCCAAGGCTCTTTTACAAAGGTTCCACATCAGGGAAACAATACAGAACATAGTGAGGACAATAACAAGTACAGTAGTTTCAAGCAGCCATAGGCTTTGTCGGGTACATTAAAGCTTTCATATGGAATTACTGTAATATGTACAATGATTCACAGTATGTATGTTAAGTTACAGTAATTTGTGTATATTATTCAAGAACATATGTACAATAAAAAAACACAGTTGTAATATGGTTCACTAGAATAAATTAGAAACTGCTAGGAAAGATGGTAGATACATGTAGAGGAAGCTATGAGGAGAGAATGTAGATAATAGTGGGGAAATAAAAAGGGAGGAGATAGGAGATAGTGGGGGGTAAAGATGGGAGGGACTTAGAGGGAAGGAAATTAGAGGGAAGGAGAGTAAGTTTAGTTAGGGGAAACATTCACAGGAGGCCATTGTGACAAGACGCTGACACAGGTTACACTTGAGAGTGCCCAGAGTAGTGTTGTTGGTAACAGCAGGTGGAAGAGAGTTGTACCAGGATGAGGCTCTGTATGTAAAGGAGTGTTGGCCAGGCCAGCCCATCAGTGCAACGGTTAGATTTCCACTCGTGACGCTGGTGACCCGGGTTCAGGAGCGGGCTTAAGTCATCGGAGGGCCGGCCGGGAGAAAGGCTGAGCATCCCATGACTGCTCACCTTCTCCAGGGGAAGGGGGAAGGCCCAGGGTACTGCAAGTCCTGACTTCAGGAAGGGCCAGCCGAGAGACATGGTGGACATCAGCGCTGAGCGCCTTGACATCACGGGACATGCACCACACCGAGGGGAGAAAAAGGAGGAAAAAATAGTGTCAGTCTCCTAGGTGATGGAGACCCAGCAGTGACCCTGACTGCCCACACCTCCCTGATGTCCCCAAATGTCCGACACTGCAAGATTATCGGGGTGCACCACCCCACCCTGTACGCACCTGGGGTGTACACCCACGGCTCGATGGGGACCACCGGGGCAGAATCAGGGAGGCTGCAACATGGGAATAGACTGCAGTATGTGTCTAAGAGTGGAGACCGACACTGCGGGGGGAGTATAAACAGAAACTTAAAAAAAAAAAGGAGCATTGCCCTTGGATAGTGCGGCAGTGTGGAACAGAAAAAGTAAGATATTCTGAGCTCCTGGTTAGGTGGGTCCGTAGCGGGGAGGGGGCCAGTAAGGACTGAACCCTTGAGGGTAGGAAATTTATGGTAAACTTTTTTGCTAGCATACAGGTCTGGTACTTGAGTCTGCCAGGGAGTTGGAGCCAGTTTGCTTGCTTGTAGATGTCACAGGTATGTGAGAGGTGTGGAGCAGATGTCAGTAGATGACATACCATGTTAAGGGCAATGGCTATTTGTCGAAATGCAGTGTCAGTGGCAGAGCCGTAAACCACAACCCATAGTCAATTATTGATATAACAGAGCTCTGAATGGCAATGCTTAGGGCTTCATTAGTGAAGCAGCTCCTATGTCTAAAGAGAAGTCCTATGCGGGTGTTCACAATCTTGGCAACACTATCAATGTGTTCAGAGTAAGACAAGGTGCTGTTGAGGGTAACCCCCAGGTATTTAAACAGTTGAACATGTTCGAGCAATGTCTCTTCACTGTATACATAACATAGAACTAGCAAGGGGTAAGACAATTGAGATTTGGGGGTCCACTAGACACCAGGTAAAGTAATAGAAAATTATGGGGAAAGGCTCGGAAGAGGTTTTTTTGGTGTGTCCAAAATTGTTTTTCATGACTCGTGTCACAAATCCACTCAACAGGTCAGGCCCTCTGCTCCCACAGTGCCAACCTCCGAGCACAGTCTTGTGAACAGTTAACAGAAACAGGGTAACCCTCCTGTCTGTTTTGTGGGTTCGAATCAACCTTTGGTCTCAAGTCTTGGAGGGATTTAAACTGTGAACCTCTTGTTAGCATACTCAATGTACAGGCTCAGATAATTCTGCTCTTTGGAGGGGGGCCAGGTATCTTTTGCCTATGGGCACCTAACCAGGTGTACAAAATGAACCCTTAAAGGAAAACTACATCCAAAACCTGAAAAAATATATGTTGTGCAGAGTGTTTTAATTTGTATGTGAAGTTCTAGTGTTTCCTTCCCTCTGACTGGTATTAGGAGGTTTTTCCCAAATTAGCCTGCTAGCTTTAAGCTAGTTTTATGACCCTTGGGGATCTCCATGCCTGATAGTGTAATTGTATTTCTGGTTCCCACAGTGCATCTTGTCTCATGTGACTGTGATGTAAGAGAGACCCAACATTCAGCACACACATGCCAAGCAAACTAAATATCTTGGAAGCTTTACAAGCTGCACAAAAATTACCAGCAGCAAAGTTTTTCAGGACAGTAAAACCTTTAGGATGAGGGTGGTCACCAAGCTGAATTCTACAGATTTTAAAATATAGCCATCTCTGTTGCTGTGAACTGATTGTAATGCAATGCTTACTGCTGGATTTATGGGCTCTGCTACATCACCATTACATGAAACAAGGTGCACTGTAGGACAAAGAAATGCAATAAAACTATTTGATATGGTGATCTCCAGGAGTCATAAAACTACCCTAAAGTTAGCAGGCTAATTTAGGAAAAACTCCTAATACCAGTCAGAGGGAAGGAAACAGTAGAACTTTACATACAAATTAAAACACTCTGCACAACATATATTATTTTTAAGTTTTGGGTGTAGTTTTCCTTTAAAACTCTATTAAAGACCTCAGAATAAATTCTTACCTTTTCCCAGTTTGGTAAAACCAGTAAGCTTTGTGCAGTGTCAGCTTTAACCATGTATGCTTCCCTTGTCAAGAAAAAGAAATTCAAAGGCACACCACGCAGTCTCTAAAGTAGAGGTTTACTTCAAAATAGATGAAAATATGTAAAATGTAAATACAGAACCATGTATCACAAAACATACAAATCACTTAAAACAGGTTTAAAAGTGCAGACTAAATCTCCTACCACAGTACACTTAGAATTGTCTTTTCTAATCTTCTTATAGTGCTGTAGATGTTTCTTTTCAGAGTCCAAGCATTTGTGTGTAAAATGGAAAACAGAATACTGTTTAAAAAACTGTCTTTGCCAACCCCTTTGTGTGAGGTCACCTAGTTCCTCCTCTGTTTATTAAATATCATACACCCAGGATGTTTTATCATTTTAGAAGGTAAGTTAATTAAGGTTTCATCAGCAAAAACTCCTTTCCCCATGCGACTTCCCCAATCAAGTCAGTAAATTTCCTTTCATCTATGGGCAGCATCCTCTCTCACACAGACATCAAAGCATTTATGGTTTTGCACCAGTGTGCCATAACCTGGTTTCCTCCTGTAAACGTCATAAAATGGATATTGATTTCCCTCTTAGGAGTTAAAGATATATTTAACTTAGATAAACAGGAGATCCTTGATCAAGACCTGCTCTAGTCTATAATTAGCTCATGGCCTTCCAGGTAACACCTTGTATATAAAACCTGGGTGTGTGTGTGTCATCTCACATGCTGTCTCAGCATCTCTCATGAGAGACAGTCAATAACACATTTGTATATTACAAAAAGCATACATGGATCAGAACCAGCTGTTCAAGTGTCACAACTTGTGATTCTTTTTCATTTGAAAGAAAAAAGATTCCTGAAAAAGGATCTTAGTGAGTGATGTGAAATGAATTACAATGTTAAAAAAAAACATTCAGGGCCACTTTTGCCACCTACAGAATTACAGAATCCACCAAAGGGAGCTAGCAAGATACATATATTGGTGTGTGTAGAGCACATCAGTGTTGTATGTTTTCAATATTTACAGTACATAGAAACATAGAAACATAGACTTTGATGGCAGATAAGGGCCATTTGGCCCACCCACTCTGCCCATTTCCCTACATACTGGATAAGCTGCAGATTCTAGTTAACCAACAACCTAGTTCCTGCAACCCCCCACTATAATTGCCTTACATCTATCCCATGCATGTTTGAATTCCCCCACTGTCTTAGACCGCACAACCTCTCCAGGAAGGCGGTTCCATGCATCCACCACTCTCTCCGTGAAAAATAATTTCCCTCACATTACCCCTGAGCTGTCCCCTGCCCAACTTTAAATTGTGCCCCTCATTCCTACACATCTCTTTTTTGAAAGATGCTACCCTTCTGGACTTTGTTGATTCCCTTGAGGTACTTAAAAGTTTCTATCATGTCCCCCCCTGTCCCTCCTTTCATCAAGGGTATTCATATTAAGCTCTCTCAGGCTCTCTTCATATGGTTTCTGATGTAGACCCTGCACCATTTCAGTTGCCCTCCTCTGGACTGCTTCCATCCTGTCTATGTCCTTGCATAGATGAGGGCTCCAAAACTGCATGCAGTACTCCAGATGGGGTCTCACCAACTGTCAGTATAGAGGGATAACCACTTCCCTTTTTCTACTTGTGATGCCCCTCCCTGTGCATCCCAGTATCCCCCTGGCTCTCCTTACTGACTTCTCACATTGCTTACCCACCTTTAGGTCATCTGATATGACTACACCCAGATCCTTTCCATTATTGTTGTCGTTAGTACCTCCCCTGCTATTGTGTACTCTTCTCCTGGATTTTTATTTCTCAGGTGCATTACTTTGCACTTCTTTGAATTGAATCTAAGCTGCCATATGTCTGATCATTCCTCCAACCTTGCCAAGTCCTTCTCATCCTTTCTACCCCCTTTGTGTATCAACTCTGTTACAGATCTTTGTGTCATCCATAAAGGCATACCTTTCCTTCAAGACCCTGCAATGTCACCTATAAAGACGTTAAATAGGACTGGAATCAGTACTGAGCCTTGAGGTACTCCACTAGTAACCCCCCTTTCTTCAGAATGTATTCCATTCACTATTACCTTCTGTGTCCTGTTGTGCAGCTAGTTTGCTACCCAGGCTACCACCCTGGGACCCACTCTCAGGCTGGCTAACTTGATTATTAATCTTTTGTGTGGGACTGTGTCAAATGCCTTGCTAAAGTTTAGGTAGGCCATATCCACAGCCCCTCCCTGGTCTATTACTTTGGTCACCCAGTCAAATAAATTGATTAGATTCATCTGACATGACCTTCCTGCTGTGAATCCATGCTGCTTTGGGTCCTGTGCCCCACTGGCCTCTAGGTACTCAACAATTCTTTCTTTCAGAAGTGATTTCATCATTTTCACCACCACTGAGGTTAAAATAACTAGTTTGTAGTTTCTTGCTACTGCCTTGCTCCCACTTTTGTGAAGGGGAATCACATCTGCCCTCCTCCAGTCCTCAGGTACCACCCCATCTTTCCATGATTTGTTAAAAAGTGTGGTTAGTGGTGTCACTAGGTCCTCCCTTAGCTCTTTTAGGATTCTAGGGTGAATCCCGTCAGGCCCCATTGCTTTGCCCACCTTGAGTTTTAGGAGTTCTTTCAGGACTCTTTCTTCTGTAAATGGACTGGTGTCAACTCCACTATCCAGACTGTTTCTACTGTTTGGTTTAGGTAACTCCTCCTTTTCCTCTTTTGTGAATACTGAGCAAAAGTATTCATTCAGTATCTCTGTCTTTTCACTGTCTGCCTCTGCCCACCTCCCCTCTCCTTTATTAATCTTCACTATCCCTCCCTTAACCTTTCTATGCTCCCTAATTTACCTATAAAAGGTTTCATCCCCCTTCTTAACTGAGTTGGCTATCTTTTCCTCAGTTTGGGCCTTTGCTTTTCTGACTGCCTTCCCCACTTCTTTCTGCTTTAATTGATACAATTCCCTGTTGTGCTCCGTCTGATTCCTTATACTTTTTGAATGCAGCCTTTTTCTCCTTAACCTTCCCTGACACCTCTTTTGAGAGCCATAGTGGTTTTTTATTCCGCTTTGTTTTCTTTATTTGTTTCACACAAAGGCTTGTTGCCTCCATGATGGCAGTTTTGATCTTTCTCCATTGTTCTTCCACCCCTCCTTTCTGGCCATTTGCTAACACATTCCTCAGGTATTCACCCATTATGCCAAAGTCAGCCCTTCTACAGTCCAGTATCCTTGACTTTGTATGGCTTGTCTCTATGGTTGTGTTTATTGTGAAGCACACTGTGCAGTGGTCGGTTGTTCCCAGATGTCTACTGACTTTTAAGTTTGTGATCCTCTCTCCATTTGAAAGCACCAGGTCTAATATTGCTCCCTCCCAAGTGGGTTCCACCAATAGCTGTCTAAGGCATGCTCCCTGTAGGGCATGGAGAATGACTCTGCTGTTGGATGTGGCTGCAGTCCATGTCACCCAGTTAACATCTGGCATAGTCAGGTCCCCCATCAACAGTATCTCCCCTTTTTCGGCCATTTTGAGAATGCCCTCTATCATTTTCTTGTCTATTTCCTCCCCTTGAGACGGGGGTCTGTATACAACCCCTGTGCGGATTGTGATGCCATTCCCTGTTTCCAAGGTGACCCAGAGTACCTCTTGTCCTTCCCCTTTACTTTTTAGTTCTGTAGCTTTGATCCCTTCCCTAATGTATAGAGCTACTCCACCTCCTCTTTTACTCTCCCTGTCTCTTCTGTAGATTGTGTACCCTGGTATGTTGACACCCCAGTCATGGTTCTCCATGTGCCATGTTTCTGTGTGACAAAACAAACCCCTTGTCTCAAATTGTCCTGATACTGCCACCATTGCAAGGCCTGGATCAGGGTTCGAGTCACTGGGACTAGTTTGGTAAGGGAATCCTTTCTTTGGGACCAGAAGGCTCTTAAGTGGAACTGAATGCCCCTCATCTGGAATCATGCTCCTTGGACCACTGCTGCGGAAGCTGCCATATGGCCCAGAAGCTGAAGAAAATGCCCTGCTGGTCGAGACACCTGCAGGGTGAATGAAGAGGTCAGTTCTATAAGGGTCCTTGCCCTTTCCGGGAGAAGGAAGGCTCTTGCCTTTATTGTATCCAGCTCCTCCCCTATGAAGGTGAGAAGCTGTACTGGTTCGAGAACTGACTTTGGAAGGTTGAGAATGAATCCTAAGGAAGTGAGCACTTGCTGAGTTATTTGCAAAAGTGACTTGACTGGGTCTGGAGACTGACCTACTATTAGCCAGTTGTCCAAGTATGGGAAGATGGAGATCTTTTTTTCTCCTTAGAAAAGCAACCACTACTGCCAGGAACTTTGTGAAAACCCTTGGGGCTGATGTTATGCCAAAGGGCATTGCTCTGAATTGATAGTGGCCTGAAGGCAACTCGAACCTGAGGTACTGTCTGTGGAAGCACCTGATTGGAATGTGAAAATAGGCATCCTTGAGGTCCAGGGAGGCTAACCAGTCCCCTGGCCTTAGAGAGGGAAGGATTATTCCCAGAGTCACCATTTTGAACTTTGGTTTTAAAAGGTATTTGTTCAGATATCTTAGGTCCAGGATGGGCCTCCATTCTCCTGTCTTTTTGGGGGTTAGGAAGTACCTGGAGTACAGTCCTTTGCCCTTGTGTAGGATGGGAACCCTCTCTATAGCTCTGAGAGCTAGTAGGGAAGAAACCTCTGCCTCTAAGGCAAGGGTCTCCGATGGATTTGCAGGTGGAAAGGATCTGGTTCTCATCTTGGTAAATTTTTTGAAGCTGAGAACCAGTCCCTGGCTTACTACTTCCAGGACCCATTTGTCTGATGTTAGAGACTTCCAGTCCTGGACAAAGTAAGTCAGCCTGCCCCCTACTGATATTGGAGAATCAGCCCGGGCAGAACCATCAGGGTGTCTGCTTGGCAGGGGCTTTAGGCTGAGGGGTGGATGCAGGCCTGCTCATCCCCCACCTGCCTCTCCATTTGAAAAAAACCCTCTGAGAGTAAGAAGAGGAGGCCCGAGCTTGGTAAAAAAGGCTTTTGGAAAGGCCTGCCCCTGCCCCTGGACTGCTGCCGTTGAGGAGTAGCTTGCCTTTCTTTGGCCTGAGCACTCCTGTAAGTGGTCCTGTACTCGTCCATCTTTTTCATGTAGTTCTCTGTCTGCTCCCCAAACAGAGAATTACCAATGACAGGGAAATCCATGGCCTTAGCCTAGGTATCTTGTGATAGGCTAGTACATCTGAGCCAAGCCATCCTCCGAAGGGCCACAGATATAGCCATGACTCTAGATGAAACATCATTGGAGTCCACAGCAGCATGAAATTGCACTTTGGATGCCTCAATCCCATCTGCAGCCACCTGCTCCAGCTCCTTGGCAAGCTGGTCAGGGGCCTGTTTAGCCTGAGCCAGCACAGTGTCCCACCTTGACCTCTGGTATCTAGCTGTGTAAGCCATATAGTTAGCCTGCCTGAGTCCCAAAGATGCTGCCATGTACGGTTTCTTTGCCATGGCATTAATCTTCCTAGAGTCCTTGTCTGGGGGGTGTGATGCCGAGGGGATATTTGCCTTATCACAGGCAGCAGCCTGCACTACCTCAACATGGCTGCATTGCTGGGAAAGGAACTCTGTGTCTGAGCCTGAAAGAGTATACCTCTTGTCCATTCATCTGTCCACAGGAGGTATGGAATTAAGAGTCTTAAGAATTTTATGTGTCTGTTTCCCAAAGGATTTGTGGAGGGGAATAGACAATCTCCTGGACTCTGGGATGTCCATCATTTCAACAAAATCAGGCTCCTCCTGATCCTCTGCTGCTTCCTCCACAGGAAGCTGGAGGGTCTCAGCCACTTTTTTGTAAAACATAAAGTGAGAAGGGGACTCAGAAAGCCTAGGAGGAGAAACACCTGAAGGTCTGTCTGGGGAGATGTCCAGGTCAACAGGCACATCCAGACTTTCATAATCACCATCATCATCCTCATACTCTCCTTCCTCCTCATCCGGTTCATAAAATTCTTCCAAAGTGTAATCCGGAACCGGGGAAACCGACCAAACCGAACCCCTGCCAGATGGTGCCAGTTCAGTCGGAACTGAAGTAAGCGATTGCACTATCCTTATCGCCTTGGCTATCTCATCAGTGGTCAGAGTATGAATTTCAGGGTCCAAACCGGACAATTTATCCTTTCTCTTTCTTTTTACTGGAACCGACTCCTCAGAATCATCTCTCCTTTTGCCGGAAGTAGTATTGTACTGGTCAGAGGGCACTCCTTCTGGTTCAGTCTGAACTGAACTGGGTTGGCCATCCAGGTCAGTGGACTTCTCGGCCTCCCTTTCCCTCAGTCTACCTAATCTCTTTTCCAGGGTAGATTTGGGAAAATTCTTACAAGTTTGGCAGTCTGAATCGAGGTGGTCAAACTCCAGAAAATAAACAGAGGTGGTGTGGGGATCAGCCTTGGCAGAGACTTCCCCAGACACACTACCGTGTTGAAACCCAGTGGGCCCGATTTTTTTCTTGGGTTTCTCAGACATGGCCAATCCTAACCAAAACTTACCCTTTTTTTGGCAATCCACCAGGCAAGACTCCTCTATCAGTTCCTGACCATGTCATGGGTCTTAGAAAAAAAACGTAATGAAATCCATTTTTTTAGAACCGATATGGACCGGTTATCACACTCTAAGTAAATTACAAACTTTTTTTACCTGAAACTGATCGGTTCAGCTGAACTGATCCACAATTTTCAAGTTCCACACAGAAACTATACAGAAAACCTATCTAGTACTCACGGTACCACAGACAGAGACTTAAACCAACAGATCGGTAGCAGCAATTCGGTAGAAACTGAGAGAATAAAACAACACTTTAACCAACTTTTTTGAACCGAGCAAAGGAGAAGTCTCCAAAGCAACTGTTCAGTGAGGCGGAGTAAAGAATCTGACAGTTGGAGTTCAAACAACAGCAGGCAGGGGCTTCAACCGAGCCCGTGATGAACATTCCATGCTGGCCATGGAAAGCCCAACTCCTTGTTCTCCAGGGCAGTTGAAAGGCAGGACCCAACTGCATATGTCAGAATACAGCAAGACTTCATGTTGTTTGAAAATACAAGTTACTCACCTGTAACAGGAGTTCTAGGAATGGTATATGTAGTTCATCCACACCTACTGGCAGGTTTCCCTCCGCCCCAAATCCCGCCGGAAGGTCCCCAAGCTGGCTCCTCCCACCTACCTGGGCAGCAAAACCTGAAAACAAGATGGCAGTTTGTGAAAAGGATTGACCTCTCATGAAAAATAATCCTTTTTTGTGAGACAAAATTCCTTTTTTGTTCCATTCCTGTATCCTGGAGTGTGATATTCCCATTGAAAATAATGGGAACTTAAAAACAGAATAATTTTGCAACAGATTAATATTGTTTCACCTAACAAATGCAAGCAGTTTGGTGACCTAAGCTGTTTCTACCATAAAAAATCCACACCAAAACTCCACACCATCTGGGCATATGGCGATGAGGAAAGAAACTGCACAAGATGGTAAATGTCAAGGTTTTTGCACTATCTGGATCTCAGAATCCACACATCCAAATGGAACAACATTTGCCTCATCAAGAGATCTACCCCATGGGACAGTGCATGCCATGCCAAATTCTAGCTGCAAATTTACTAAAGTGCTAAATGTAAGGTTTAACATTAAACAGGCTACTCAACCCTAGCTACAGGGCGTACACACGCCCATTTTATATATATATATATATATATATATATATATGTATATATAAATTTATTTTTATTTATTTCATGTGCAGATTAACAACTTTGACCCAAAGGCTCTTTTCAAAGGTTCCATGTCAGGTATAACAAACAGACAAACAATTTCCAAGGTTACATTTAATAAGAGGAAGAGACAAGATTACAGTGGTAGATTGATGGACATTGCTGTAGCTAATTTCTGATGACAGAATACTGACAGGCTGTACATGTAGGCAAGTAGTCTTTGCATTTCCTAAATTATCCAGTTACAAGTAATGCATCTGGTAAGAGGTTGAACATATATTGTTAAGTCTTAAAAGAAGACCTCAAGTAGTCGGGCCTGCAGCTAGGGAGGAGTGGCCTGAGGGGGCTTTGTCATATTTTGGAAAAGGGGTGAGGGGTGGACCAGGATAGTGGGGCATCCACCTAGGGGCTTTGTCAAGGAGGTGCTGGAGCACAGGAGAAGTGTGGGGTTGGGATGAGGGGTATATCATGGCCGTCTGTGACCAGTTGTTGTAGCGACACTGGTTGTCTTCTACCAAAATGGTTAGCAGGTCTCTTTTAAAGGGTCCTATTTTTGTGTGCTCCAGTGTGGTGGAGGGGAGTTCATTAAGCCAAGTGGGGCCACAGTAGGAGAGTGACCGCTGAGCAAAGCATGTTCTTTTGAATGGGATATGGAGCACTCCCTTTGCCGTTTCTCTGGTGACCTTTGTAGAGGGGTGTCACTGGAACAGAGTGGCAGTAGAGTCGGACGTGAGACCTAGTAGGGCTTTTTTCCCCATTATGCAAGCTTGATACCTTGTCCTTAGGTGGAGCTGGAGCCACCCTGTAGAGGAATAAAGTGTGCAAGTATGGGTATGCTGGTTAGCACCGAGGACTAGCCGACTTGCCTCGTTGACTAGTTGTTTAACTCTATTTAAGGCTGAGTCGGTGGCAGCACCGTATATGACTAGTGCGTAGTCGATGATAGACAGGATAGAGCTTTGAGTAACTAGTTTAAGAGCCTCATGAGTCATGGCTTGCCTTTGCCTATATAGAATGCCTAGCTTACTATTACCAGTCTTGACTACGTGGTCAATATGGTGCACAAAGGAGAGTGTGTCATCAGTATGTACTCCAAGCTATTTGAAGGTGTGGACTTGCTCGATGCTATCCACTTTCTGGCTAAGGATAGTCAGGGGTTCAACATTCCTTTTGGAATGTGGCATGATTAGGTGCATTGTTTTAGTTTTTTTATAGTTCAGTAGGAGTTGATTTTGGGAGAACCACGCCTCTAGCAAGGCAAAGCTGCACTGTAGATTTTTAGAGATTTCATAGGCATTACTGCCTGGGACTGATATCACTGCATCATCTGCATACAGCAGCATTTTAGCAGGACAGGCTTTTGGAAGGGAATTAATGAAGAGACTGAAGAGAAGTGGCCCTAGGATCGAACCCTGTGGAACCCCTAATGTCACCTTTCTGGGATCAGAGGTAGCACCCCCTATCCTAACACCGTGCATCCTGTGTGATGGGTAGCTGTTGAACCAGGAGATGGTATCTACTGACAGACCCAGGGTCCGTAGGTGTCTTAACAGAATTTGGTGGTTGACAGTGTCGAAAGCTTTCATGAGGTCAATAAATATGGACCCCATCGTTTTTCCTGAATCAAGGGCTTCGTATGCGTGGGAGGTAAAGTCGATAAGAGCGGTGATAGTACTGTGCTTTTGGCGAAAACCATGTTGTTGAGGGCAAAGCAGTCTGTACTTGTTTAGATAGTCTGTGAGCTGATCAGAGATGACCCTTTCCAATGCTTTAGAGAGAGGTGGAAGTATTGAGATAGGGCGATAGTTTCCCATATCAGTTCTGTCCCCGCTCTTAAACACAGGGGTGACCAGAGCAGTTTTCCACCTGTCTGGGAAGATTCTTGTTCGCAAGGAGATGTTGAACAGTTTGGTTAATGGGACAGCAAGTTCTTCCAGGGTGAGCGCTAGCAGTTTCATGTCTAGTGAGTAACTACCAGTCCTGGTTTTGTTTAGAATCCTTTTGACATATTTCACAGTCTGTTGCCTCGTGATTTGCCTGAAGTAGAAAGGTGGTTGCCCATTTCTACATGATGGTGGAGGGTTAGTGTCTATGGGATCTAGAGCTGGTGAGGACTGGAGAAATTCCGGGGGGAGAATGGAGCTTAGGTCCATGAAGGCCTTGTTAAAGGCATTAGCCAGATCTAGGGGTTGCTGTATAGTGCCAGCTGCTGTGACTATTACATCTGGCGGGGCCCTGGATTCCTTACCAGATAGGGACCTAATGTTTTTCCAAAACTCTCTGCAATTTCCCCAGGTTTTTTCCAGCTGTCTTTTGTGATAGGAAGCCTTGGCCTGCCTCACTATGCTGGTGCAGTTATTCCTAGCCATTTTGTAGGCCGTAATGTCAGTTTGCCTGCCTGTCTTTCTGGCAATATGCCAGAGATTGTCTCGTTGTTTCATCTGGGCAATGAGCGGTCTTGAGAGCCATGGGTTAAAGGTCCCTTTTATTTAGACAGTTCTGACTGGGGCAAATAGGTCGCAAGCACTGTTGAATACTGTTATGAAGTAGTTTAGAGCTTTATTGGCATTGTTGCAACCATCTAAGGGGGACCAGTCTGCATTCCTCAGGTATTTTTTGAAGTTGCTCAGTTGCCCCTTTTTGAGACACTGGTTTCTTGTGACCTGCAGGGGATCAATAGGGCCCCTGTTTGTCCAGGTGAAGACTACTGGCGAGTGATCACTTAAGGTGTCGTGCAGAACAGAGACACTTTTAATATGCTAGGGGATGGTTGCAAGAAGCCAGTCAATAAGTGTGCTTGTGCTAGTGCAGTAGTTCCACCTTGTAGCGTGCTTGACCATCTGTGTAAGATTGAGGCCATGGATTTTGTCCCTAGTGTTTACAGTGTCTTGTGCTAGCCAGTTGGTGTTAAAGTCTCCTATGATGATCTGCTCCCAGTCCTTGTTTAGCTTGTTATAGTGTTTAAAGAACAGGTCAAGTCTCAAGGCTTGTTTTCCAGGGGGTATGTAGACAGTAGTCAAGGACATTGTTTTACCTTGCCAGCCAATTGATAGCTTGATTGTAAGAATTTGGGCATCTTTTGTGTTAACACTATTTGTATATATTGTGGGAATACTTAAGTTTAAGTAGCACGTAAAACCCCTGCACTCTGCTGCTAGCCCTTTAATGGACATCCCTATGACACAATCTGGATTTAGAAGACATTCCTTCTCATTTGTTGCCCCTTCCCTATGGATCTCACTACCCTGTGAAATTTAAACCTGTCTTAACCTAGCACTATTTAAAAAGAGGCTCAAAGAATATTCATTGGGGGTGAATCAGTGCAGGTGTAAACAGTGATCTGTCATTTACATTACTTTATAGTAACCCTAGAGCCGACCCTGGTGACTCACATAACCCTCCTAACTAGGGAGTAGCTAATAGCATTTATTCTTCTCCCACAGTGCTTGATTGCGATGTTATCTTTTTCTGTCACTTACTACCAAATGTTTATCTCATTTGTGCTTGAATTGTGATTAACTAAATGTTCACTGTCTGTAGACTATCTTTTGTTGCCATTTCTCTGGCTTATTTGTATTGTAATCCTGTCTTGTACAGCAATCATTTTGAAAAGTTTCATTTAAGTCTGAACATAACTAATTCTGAGTTGCCCCTGAAAAAGGGACTTGCATGGCTCTGTGCACCTACCCAGTCATCAAAATTCAACTGGACTTCAAGAGGGCCGATTTTAAAAAGATGAGGGAATGCCTCAGGGATGCCCTAGTGGGGCGGGGGGACTTGGGTGGAGTGGTGGAACTTTGGGTGAAACTAAAAGGGGGCATAGAGAAGGCAACAAACCTCTGCGTCAGGCTAGTAAGCAAAGCCAAGAGGAAAAATAGACTGCTATGGTTCTCTAAGGAAGTGGCTGGGAAGGTAAGCAAAAAAGATTGGATTTAGGAGCTATAAGTAGACATTGAAAGTGGAAGATAGGGAGCTGTATCTAGAGAAATGGAGGGAGGAAAGGAAATCAGTTAGTTGCGCAAAGCCACAAACAGAGGAGAAAATAGCCCGGGAAGTAAAGAAAGGGGACAAGACCATTTTTGGTATGTAAGAGAAAACAGGAAGACCAGGGGAGGGATTGTAAGACTAAGAAGTCCAGGATAACCATTGCCAGCAGTGTTCTCCTCCCTATCATGACTTCTGCTGCTCCTATAACGTAGGGAATGGCAAAACAGGAGCTTAATAGGCTGCAAGTTCTTTACAATAAGGTAGCCTGCTTTGCCTCTCGGTCCCACATGAGGCATCACCACTGTGAAGCCCTGGCTTCCCTGAACTGGCCCTCCCTTGACTGCCACTTGCAGTACCCACTTCTATGCAATGCGTATAAGCTTTTCCATTCCCATCCCCCAGACAGCCTTGCTGGTCTCCTTGTCCCGAAGCACTCGGGTGGGCATCTTCACACATCAGGATGAAACCTCCTGAATGTACCCAGGGTGCAGACCAAGGCCGGCTGTAAATTCTTTGCTTCTGCTGCCCCTGTGCTGCGGAATAAGCTCCCTCCCCACATTCAGGATGCCCCCTCTCTTGGAATTTTCCAATCCAGGCTCCGCGCTCACTTAATCAGTGCCAGCACCTGCTCCTGCAACTGAGCATCAAAACTCTGCGGTTCACGCTCCTGAGCAACTATTTCTCAGAGTCTATTCAACGGCTCCCATTTGAACCTGCACCCTCCCCAAGCTATCCCCCCGAACTCTCAAGCTCCTCTACCCCCAGCTACTCCTATTTTTACTAAGTACAACTCCCTGCTTATGAATTCTCAGCACACTAGGTGCTTGTACAAATTCCCTGCTTGTTGTTGTTTGTGTCTCCCATCGAACTTATCTATTCATGTGGTGGACTAGCCAGATTGTAACCCTCATGGTTAGTACACCACACTGCCTCATGTCAACTTGTATGTATTAAGAGCCTTGCACATTGTGATTTTTGCCTTCATCTCTGTAACTAATTCCATGTCGCCCCTGAGAAAAGGACCACTGGGGCTCAGTGGGCCTACCCGGTTATCAAAATTGAATAAATAAATAAAATAAATAAGAAGAAAAATGGGGGAATTGAGTGAGGGGGACCGAGGAAAAGCAGACATCTTGAACAAATACTTTTGTTCAATGTTCACAGAAGAAAGGGAAGGAGAGGGGCCACAGAAAAGTGACTGGAGCATCGAAGGAAGGGAGGTGGACACCAGTCCATTTACAGAGGAGACAGTCCTGAGGGAACTCACAAATCTGAAAGTGGACAAGGCAATGGGGACAGACAGTGTTCATCCAAGGTTACTGAAGGAACTCATGGATGTGCTGGTTGCACCTCTGACAGTCCTGTTCAACATCTCACTGGAAACAGGAGTGGTTCCAGGGGACTGGAGGAGGGCAAATGTAGTCCTACTTCACAAAAGTGGTGGTAGGGAGAAATCTGGCAACTACAGGCAAGTCATCTTAACTTCGGTGGTGGAGAAATTATTGTAATCACTACTGAATTAAATGACAGTGGAATATTTTTAATCCAGAGGCTTGCAGGACATGAGACAGCATGGGCTCACGGAGGGAGGTCTTGTCAAAAAATCTGTTAGTTTTCCTTGACTGGGTAACCAGGGAATTGGATCATGCAGGGGCAGTGGACGTGGCCTATCTACTTAGATTTCTGCAAGGCCTACGACAGTATCCTACAAAGGAGATTAGTCAGCAATCTGGGTAGCCTAGGAGTAGGACTGAAGGTGATAAACTGGGTAAGAAATCACCTAAGGGATAGGAGACAGAGGGTGGTGGTAAATGGAGTTCAATCTGAGAAAGGGAGGGAGGGAGGGTGACCAGTGGGGTACTTCAAGGTTCTGTACTGGAATTGGTCCTCTTTAATGTCTTTATTAGTGATATTGCAGAGGGGCAAGAGGGAATGGTCTGCCTGTTTGTGGATGACATTAAAATCTGCAACAGGGGTCACGTGACCGCGTCATGCTGTGAAGATGTGCCTTTCACAGCTCTCGCCTCCGGTCCTGAATTTAATGTAAAAATCACCGATAAACGAGTTTTAGCACCTATTCGGATGGATCACAGCAGGTCGGAACAAGAGATGGATGAGTACATCGTTTCCTCGGCGGCGAAACCGTAGAAGGCATCAGGCAAAAACTGTAAAAAGACCGCGGCGGGGCCTAGCGCGAACTGTGCAGGCCCGATCTCGATTTCAGCTGCAGAGATGACGGCTCTCGGGCGTGAGTTGAAGGACCAGCTGATGGCGGCCCTCGCACCTAGGTTGGAGAGTCTAGAAAGCAAACTGGAGGGGCGACTGGCACTGATAGAGGCTCAGGCAGAGAGGCAAAATGAAAAGGTGGAGGAGCTGGAAAACCGCATGTCGATTGCAGAAGATGAGCTAAACCCCATGGGCAGAAGAATCAAGGAGTTGGAAACACAAGTGGCTGAAATGAGGGAAACGTTAGACTACCAAGAAAACTACTTGAGGAGAGACAATTTAAGGCTCAGGGGGCTGTCTGAAGGCAGGGAAGGAAGCAACTTACTGGGCTTTTGTGCAAAAACTCTCCCTATGCTTTTAGGGATGCAGCCAAAGGGGGGAAGGCTCAAGTTAGAGAGAGCGCACCGTGCGGTCATGCCCAGACCACAAAATGGCCAGCCACCCAGGCAAGTGATAATTCGCTTCCACAACTACCAAGACAGACAGGCCATGTGGAAAGCTTACAAATCCCAACCAGAGCTGCAATTTGAGGAGTTAGTCTGTTTCTCTCAAAGATTATTCCCCAGTTGGAAAAAGAGAAGGAATTTAATGAGATCATCGAAAGCTGCCAGAAGATCGGAGTTGAATGGTTCATGGTGTTCCCTGCCATTTTGAAAATTAAGCACGAAGGAGCTACGTATAGCTTCTGGGAGGTGGAGAAGGCGAGGAGTTTTGTCACAGAGCTAAAGAAGAAAATTGGCTAAGCTGGTGGGCAGTGGAGAAAGCAACATCCCATCTTGTGCACCCCCGCTGGGCGCCGTGCTTCTACTGTGAGGTTTCAGGGGACATGCTATTGTACTTTCTGATAATATACCTGAAGCGGATGTTAAGATGGACACATGAGCTGGCTATGGGGATACCCCACCCCACACCACATGACTGTGTGAAGATCGTGCAAGCTGGCATGGCGATGCAGGTAGGCCTCTGGGGTGTTCTGGGGGGCTGGCGCGTGGTTTTTTTTGAAGCACGGCCTAGCCGGAGTATCCCTTGGGAGGTTATCCTGATTTGGGAAACGGTAAAATGAATTCGCCCATCAACATGGGACGCAAAAGAACTTTTACTGATGTAGTGGAGGGAGCAGGTCAGAGTTGAAAGGCAAAGGGGCAATGGTCTAGCCTGCAATTGGATGTGGTGGGGGGGGATGCTGAGGAATGCATATGAGTCATGGTGCAAAATGCTGCAATCAAGTAGCAGTGATTTTGAGGAAGGTCAAGGGCCGAGGGGTGAAGGTTGAACATAGAAATTTTATGTTTTCTGTGGTTCAAACCCTATTCGATGTTGGGGGAGCATACTGGCGTGAGGATCAAAACGCCTTGTATGAGATGGAGGAGGGGTGTGATGTAAATAAGTTTCGGGGTGTTGATGTTGTTGGGGGGGAATGTTATACTGTGTTTGTTTTTTTCAGATCCACAATTCTGAGCAATTGGAGAACCAGATTTGAAGATCAGACAAGATTAGTATTAAAATGGAGGAGGAGGAAGAGGGAGCCAGGGCAAAAAAGGCTGAGTATATGTCTAGTAAGACCAAAGTAAAAGTCGTTTCCTGGAATGTAAGGGGGGTCTCATCACCTGCTAAGAGAACTATGCTCCTCACAGTGCTGAAAAGGGTTGATGCCCAGGTAGGCCTCCTGCAAGAAACACACCTGAACCCGGCTGAACATAAGAAACTGGTCAGAAGCTGGGTAGGGGCAGTGTATGCTGCCTCTTTTTCCTCGAGTAAGGGGGGGGGGTAGCAATTGTTATTCATAAAAATTTACCGTTCCAGGCACTTAGAACAGTCACTGACAAGAAGGAGGGCAGATATGTTTTTGTTGAGGGGATTCTGGGGGATAAACCGATTACATTTGGGAGTGTTTATGCCCCTGCCATTACCGACCCTCAATTTTACAGAAGCCTGCTGGAGGTCCTGGTAAAAGAACAGTTTAGGGATTACTTATGGGGGGTGATTTTAATTGTACCCCAGATCCAGTGATGGACCACTGAAAGCAAGGGAAAGGGGTAAGTTTTGAAGGATTGGAGGAAGGCCTGCTTGACCTCGAGCTAGTGGATGTATGGAGGATGGCCAACCCAAAAGCAAGGGAATACACCTTTTACCGCAGACCACATAAGACGTGGTCTAGAATCGACCAGGTATATGGTGAGGGGTGATGGTATCAGAGGACCGTTGAAGTGAAACATGAACCTATTCATATCTCAGACCATGCCATGGTCAAGGTGACGCTTGATATAGAGGGCCTAGGTGAGAGAAGAAAGATGTGGAGATTCCCCTCATACTTGATGGGGGACGAGAATTTTAAGGAATACCTTCAGATGCAAATGAAAGGTTATGTTGACTTAAATAAGGAATCTGCCCCTTCCTTGCAGATACTATGGGACGCAGGGAAGGCCTATATGAGGGGGGCAATCATTGGATTTGTGTCCAGGTACAAAAAGGAAAAAAATGAAAAATTCAACTCCCTTCTCCAAAGAGCCAAGGACCTGGAGGGTCGGGTACTGAAAGGGGACACAGCTAGTGAGCCACTACTAGCAGCAGTGAGGGGAGAATTAAATAACTTGCTTGATGAACAGGCCAAGGGAAAGCTTTGGCTTGTGAAACAAAAATTCTATGAATGGGGAAACAAGCCTGGCCCCCTCCTCGTCAACCTGATTAAAGGAAGAAGGGGGAAGAATAGAGTTCTGGAGATAAAGAATAAAGATGGTAAGGTGATGAGAGACCCCCAGGCTATTAAGGAGAGATTCCGAGAATTCTATAGTAACTTGTACCATAAAGAAGCAGAAGGGTCAAGGGACGCAATGGGGCAGTTTTTGAGTCGGCTCAATTTAAAACAAGTATCAGAACAACAAAGGATGTCCCTGGAAGCATGCATTACTAAAGAGGAAATTCGGAAGGCTATAGGGGGTATCAGGTCGGGGAAGGCAGCTGGCCCAGATGGGTTCCCGATTGAATTTTATAAGACTGTGGGTCAACAGGTTGTAGATCTGCTCTGGGAGGTTTTTAAGGGTACTAAGGAAGGGGGCTCCTTACCGCCGTCTATGGATTTGGCAACTATCACTGTGATTCCCAAACCAGGGAAAGACCCGAGGGACTGTGCATCATATCGCCCTATTTCATTAGTGAATGTTGATGCCAAAATCTATGCAAAGGTATTGGCGGGTAGGCTCGAATCCATGATGCCCGACCTATTTGACCCAGACCAGACAGGATTCATAAAGGGTAGACATTCTTACCACAATGTGAGGAGACTCTTGAATGTGATTTGGGCTTCCTCTCGGCGTCTGGGGCCCACCTTGGTCTTGGCCCTGGACGCCGAGAAGGCATTTGACCGAATTGAATGGGAGTACATGTTGGAGGTACTGGGAAGATTTGGGCTGGGCCTGGGCTTTCTGAGTATGGTGAGGGCTCTTTACCGGGCCCCTAAGGCTGCTGTGTTGGTCAATGGCGACCTGACACAGGTTTTCGACTTGGGTAGGGGAACGAGACAAGGGTGCCCCTTATCCCCCTTATTGTTCGACCTGGCACTGGAGCCCTTGGCGGTAGCCATTAGACAGTGTGAAAAGGTAAAAGGGGTCCAGGGTGCAGGGGCTACACCACAAACTCTCTATATGCTGACGATATGATTTTATATCTAAGACAGTAGAGGAGTCTCTCCCTGCAGTATTGGACATAATCGGGAGGTTTGCACAGTTCTCGGGCTATAAAATAAACTTGGCAAAATCTGAGGCAATGCATCTGGGAGGAGGGCCCCAATTGGGTCTGCAAAAATGGGGATTGAAAGAGGTGAGGGGGTCCATAAAATACCTGGGGGTAAACATTGGTAGCTCGTTGGCCGAATTATACACGCTTAATTATACCCCAATGATTGAGGGAGTGCTTAGAGACATGAGAAGATGGAAGATGTACGCAGTCTCATGGGTCGGCAGGATGGACATTATAAAAATGAACATTCTTCCCAGGATACTGTACTTTTTGCAGATGCTACCTATAGGACTTACCAATAGGGACATAAAGAGACTAGACAGAAGCTTTTCTGGGTACCTTTGGCAAGGGAAAAAGCCTAGAATTAGCCTCCAGAGATTGAAACTAGATACGAAGGGGGCTGGGCTTCCCGGACGTCAGAAGCTATTTTTTGGCTTCTCAGGCTAGGATTATAAAAGATTGGATTTCAGGCCCTGAAGCAGCAAGTTGGCTGGACTTGGAGGGGGAGGGGGCTTGTGGCCGACTTTCCGTCTTTTTGAGGAGAAAGGGTAAAAAGGCCTATTTATTTCAACAGAACCCTAATCCGCTAGTTGTCTTGACCCTGGAGGGATGGGAGCTGATGAGGGCCAGGGTTGGAGGTGATAAAGCAGAGACATTGCATCTGCCGCTAAGTGGTAACCCCCTCTTTTGGCCCGGGCTGGAGGATCAGGGTTTCCGAAGTTGGGAAAGAAGCGGAATTCAGTGTATACGAGACTTGTATAAGGGCATGCTTTTTCCCTCTTTGGAGGAACTGAGGACAGGATGGGGGATCCCAGCGGGTCAATCGTTTAGGTTCCTCCAGGTGAGAGACTTTGCTCGTAAACTAGGGGAACCAAGCTCACAGCCAGTGCTTCAGCTAAACTTAGAAGGGGCAATTTGTAAAGCACGAAGTAACCCTAAGGGGATGATAGGGGTAGTGGTTCGTATGTTAAGAGTGGGATTGACTGAGGACAACTCAAGCAGGAGAACAAAATGGAAAAAGGATCTAGGGATTGAGGTGTCAGACGCGAATTGGGAGCTGATGTTGGAGATGCATATGGGCCTATTACTATCTAACAAATATAAGGAAGCAGCCTATAAGTTCATCCACAGGCTCTTCTTTCCACGAGTAAGTAGTCCATAAAAGCAGGCCAGAGGTTCCAGAGGCGTGCCACGTTGCACCCAAGAGGTTAGCACGTGCACTTCCATTGTTTCTGGAAATGCTCTCGCCTGCAAGGTTTCTGGAAAGAAGTGGTCGGGTTTATAAATGAGAAAGCAGAGGCGGGGGTACACATGCATCCAATTGATATATTGTTCGGGATTGAATGGGGGGAGGGGGAGGATGGGACCCTCCACAGAAAATGGGTTAGAGTGGCTTTAGCAATTGCGAGACAGTGTATCCTAAATACATGGGTCTCTGCCCAGGTCCCTACCCTTTCTCAGTGGAAATCCTTAGTCATGTCGGCTCTGGCCACGGAGAGAAGGGCTTTCCAAATCCAGGGAAGAGCAGAGATGTTTGGTGCCATTTGGAACCCGCTTATCCTGGCTATTTCCCTGCCTGCTTAAGGTATAATGCCTGGGTGGGAGGCTAGGAAAGATGCATCCCATATGCAGGGTGCAGTGGGTATGCCTCTTGGATGATTGTCCCCCCTGATGTGCTGTCAGGTAGTAAAGGGCTGTCTTCACCTGGGGCTACCCTCATGCACATTATTATTCATTCCTTGGGCTCTCGCTAACTGATTAATTAAGGAACCGTCTGATCATTGAACTATGTGGCTAAATACTTTGTTTTGTACTGGGATAATGAAATGTGGATCTGTGTAAATTGTAAATAGTTGGTGGTGGGTTTTTTTTTTTTTTTTTTTTCATTCTATCCGTTGCATATAGATTTATTGGACTTTGGAGTTTGTTGCCTCACCCTACAGAACTAATCAAATATGTTTATGAGGGCATGGGGTAAAATGATAATCTGTTAAGGCCCTCGAACTTGGGATAATGGGGCAAATGCTACTGTATCTGTACTATATGTCTGTTTGCTTTCTGTATATGTGTCTGATTTGTTGGAAATGCAAATAAAATTTGTTATACAAAAAAAAAAATCTGCAACAGGGTAGACACTCCAGGGGGTGGAAAAAAATGAGAGGGGATCTAAAAAGGTCAGAGGAATGGTCAAGGGTAAAGCAACTGGGCTTCAGTGCAAAAAAAGTGCAAATTCATGCACTTGGGGTACAGAAACCCAGGGGGAGGAGTACAAAATGGGAGAAGAGGTACTGACAACCACCAAACTGTAAAGAGACCTGGGAGTTATCATATCTGATGACCTAAAGGTGGCTAGGCAGTGTGATAAGGCCAGTCGGGAGAGCTGGTGGGATACTAGGGTGTATAGGGAGGGGGATCGCCAGCAGAAAGAGAGAGGTGATGTTGCCCCTGGTTAGACCTCACCTGGAGTACTGTGTGCAGTTCTGGAGATCCCATCTTCGGAAGGACATAGAAAGAGTGGAGGCAGTCCAGAGGAGGGCAATCAAAATGGTACAGGGTCTGCATCAAAAGCCCTATGAGGAAAGACTGAAGGACCTACATGATAGAAACTTCCAAATACCTCGCAGGTATAAATAAGGTTCAGGAGGGAAGCATCTTTCAGAAACAAAGATGCTTCAAGGACAAGGGATCATGCTATGAAGCTAGACGGATAGACTCAGGGGTGATGTGAGGAAGTACTTCTGCACGAAGAGGGCGTTGGATGCCTAGAACAGCCTCCCAACAGAGGTGGTGGGGCCAAAAACTGTAATGGTGTTCAAGAAAGCATGGGATAGGCACAAGCGAACCTTAGAGATGAGACAAGAGGGGTATGGTCTGTGTTGATACAGTAGGTAGGGAAAAATGGGCCAACGAGGTGGGCCAAGCAGTCCCTATCTGCCATCAAATTCTATGTTTCTATGTAAATACATACAGTAGATAGATAAACAAATATATGCAGTGTTTTCAACTGTACTTTTTACATGATTTTATTTCTTTAGTTATTTTTTGCATCCTTCACATTTGTAGCCCTCGTGTACCATCTCTGCTGCAGTGATTATCCCTCAGGAACAGCGTGAAAAATAGTTGTTCAGCCTAAATGAGGCAATCCTGGTGTGCAAAAATATAACTAACTTAATAAATAAAATAAAACCTGGATCTTGGTTATTTATGTGAAAATTATCTCAGAAAGCCCTGTGAGATTAACTGTATCCCACCAATTAATTTCGCTTCTACATAAGCTTAATACTTTGATGCCATATTTAAAACACATCATATTAAATCCCACAAAATGTGCTAAATATAAACTAAAGCTAGTTTTGATTGTACTGCTTATCCATTATATACAGATAGTTGTTTTTTTTTTTGTTTTGTTTTCTCAGTGTTGACTGGTAATTACACCTCCACACAGGAGAACTCTTTTGAGGGACAGCTTTTAATATATATACTGTATAAATAGTGTTCTATTAAATCCTGAGATTCTGAATTCCTTTTTCATTTTCTCTTCTCCCCCCCCACCCGTCTCACAGTCTCTCTCTCTCTCTCTCTCTCTCTGTCTGAGTTGCTCCCTGTTACATAATGTCAGCAGGGCCTTGCAAACTGCAGGCTGAAATATGTTTCATAAAAAGCCACTGGGACTGGCTTTTTAACAGGCTTGCATTTTGCGCTTAACTAGGGGAGGTTTTGGAGACACGGAGAGTAGTATACACAGTTAAACTAACTATTACAGTTGCTTGGAAAATAAAAGGAGATCAAATGACAGTGTAGACCTCGGAAAGTCCCATCCCAACAGAAATCCTGAGAATACAGTTCTCCATTCAACTATTTAATTATTAAATCTGTCAGAAACGCAAACAGCATTTAACCATGCAGTGGTGTAAACCTTTAAAACTTTAAAAAATAAAAACACCCAGGGATTGCTGACTTGCGAACAAGCAGTTTCAGCTTTTCTGTGCCACTGTCTGGCATATTACAGCAACACATGACTGAGAGCTGCTCAGTGGCCTTCGTCTGACCCATCAGCGCTTTGCTCTTGAACGTCAGGTGGTATGGCGATCTCCTGTAGGTTCAAGGTGTGGAGCTAGAAGGGGAGGCAAGCGTTAACTTGTTTTATATCAGTGCAAATTTTCACCAGTCAGTGTTCTGCAAAACTGGCTTACCCAGTTGCAGTAACAGATGAAAATAAGCATGGAGAATGCCTGCTTTAAATCGGGGAAGTGAGTTTCATCCATTGTATCTAATTGATGACACCACATATGGTATAAGTAAGCAGTAACCCACAACAGGGCATGCATTTCTAGAGAATGAATGTCTGCCCCAGGTTAATTGGAAGGCACAAGGCCAAAAGCCGAATGGCTTTCAATGCACCCGGGAAGTACATTAATTCTCAAGAAACCCATAACCTGGAGTGGGTTGCTGCACTTATAAAATGGAAACTTTTTTTTTATGAAAAAGGGTTTTATTTTCCTTTAGTAAGTTTGTTGCTAGGTAGAATAGGTGAGTTTGGTAACAAAGGCTGTGTACCTTTGAATGAGCCTTGGAACTGCATATATTTTAAAGAAACAAATGCCCTGTTGTGGGTTTTTGTGTTTGAAAAGTGGGAAAACAGTTTACTTTAATAGAAAAAGTGTTTTTTTTTCATTTGGTGAGGTTATTGCTAGGTAGATTAGGACAGATTAGTTACGAGCGATGCAGTTTCTGAGTAAATAATCAATGGTCAGGTGATGTGTTTTATCCAATAAAGTTGTTTGATTTGGTCAGTTTTTTATACCCCATTTTGTAAGTGGGTTGGATTGTATAACAGAAAAGCCGGACAAGTACAATGACAACGTCATTGACTTTGAACAGCACTGGAGTAACAATATTGAAGAGATCCTGACACCTTCGGGAACACTTTGAGGCTATACTATTTCAACACCAATCATCCAATAGTCTGTGGGCTTTCTGGATTTCTCTTTCCCACACTATCTATGGCCAGGGACATTTAAATCTAGCAGGACCTTTGTCACCAAAAGTTTCTTGACTGCTGCCCACCGGGGCTTTGAAGCGGTGCATGCCAACAAATGTAAATCATGCATATGATGGGGACACGTTGGATTGGACCCAAAGTCAAAGTTGTGAAAACTGACCATAACTATGTCCTAGCTTTGAAAACAGACATAGACACAATTTGCTTGGTTACGCTTTTAGTGTCACTTAACTGCACTGTAACTGCATTGCAATTGCAAGGTAGTTGCATGCAACAAACCTGTAACTACAGTATAATTACCCTGTTGCAAGTAATTAATTCACCAACTTTGCTTTTTTCTCTTTAAGATAATTCCTGAAGAAGACTTATGGTAAAAATGTCAATTTTAACTCTGTTTTGTATTTTCAGCATGCATTTCATATTACCATTTTGTTTTGTTTTCAGACAACACACTGACACAGCATCTTGTTATTTTTGCATGTAATTAATGATTAGTTTCATTGAAACAGACACTTAAAATAAAATGTAACCATTTGCTCTTCTGTCCAAATTTGTACACAGTAGAAAAAGACATCCAGACCCAAGCTTTGACCGCCTTGCATATGTTTATTTATTTTGATGTTTGTGCACCTCTAGACAAACATATATTTACAGTGCCACCCTGTGTGTCAGCTGAGCTGCCATGCCTGCAATCTGAGTCCAGTGGTGGACTCAAAAGCTGTCTCAGGCAACTAGGGAGGCTAGGGTGGCACTGTAGCACTCCCAGCTGGGGGCTGAAGTGGGGCAAAATTCCACCACTACCACAGTGACCCTTTTGGTGGGTCAAAGAGCTTGTTCCTCTGAGTAGGGTTCATTGCGTGCATGTGAGGCTGACAGAACCATTGCACGATACCACAAAGGAAGGTGGTCAGGCTAGGGCATAAACCAAAGAAAACCCCAGTACCATCTCCATGGCAGTCACCGCTGGCACTCTTTGCCCTACTCTGCACTGAGTACCATCTGGAGGACAGCAGGGGCAGTGACTGATACGAACATACAAACATACGAAAATGCTGATAGATACAGGCCATATGGTCTCTCAAGTCTGCTCGAGTGTACAGCTAGCAATCCATTACACTGCAATGCCCCTCCTTCCCTTCCCCCTCACTTTGTGTCATCCTCTTTTAAAACTGATGTGCTTGGGGGATCACCATGGGAACCTCAACCTAGAGGCCTGGTAGATTGCACAACAGAAAAGCCAAGCCAATATAATGTAATATAATATACTACAATGTAACGTAACGTGACATAGTACAGTATAACGTAACATGACATAGTACAGTATAACGTAACGTAACATAGTACAGTGTAACATAACATAATATAATATAACATAACATAACATAACGTAGTACAGTATAACATAACATAACATAGTACAGTATAACGTAACATAACATAGTACAGTATAACATAACATATAATATAACATAACATATACTACAGTATAACATAACATAGTACAGTATAACGTAACGTAACATAGTACAGTGTAACATAACATAATATAATATAACATAACATAACATACTACAGTATAACATAACATAGTACAGTATAACGTAACGTAACATAGTACAGTGTAACATAACATAATATAATATAACATAACATAACATAGTACAGTGTAACATAACATAACATAGTACAGTATAACATAACGTAACATAGTACAGTATAACGTAACATGACATAGTACAGTGTAACATAACGTAACATAGTACAGTGTAACATAACATAGTACAGTATAACATGACATAGTATAGTATAACGTAACGTAACATAGTACAGTGTAACATAACATAATATAATATAACATAACATAACATAACGTAGTACAGTATAACATAACATAACATAGTACAGTATAATGTAACATGACATAGTACAGTATAACGTAACGTAACATAGTACAGTGTAACATAACATAATATAATATAACATAACATAACATAACGTAGTACAGTATAACATAACATAACATAGTACAGTATAACGTAACATAACATAGTACAGTATAACATAACATAATATAATATAACATAACATACTACAGTATAACATAACATAGTACAGTATAACGTAACATAACATAGTACAGTATAACATAACATAATATAATATAACATAACATAACATACTAAAGTATAACATAACATAGTACAGTATAATGTAACATAACATAGTACAGTATAACATAACATAGTACAGTATAACATAACATAATATAATATAACATAACATAACATAACGTAGTACAGTATAACATAACATAACATAGTACAGTATAACGTAACATGACATAGTACAGTATAATGTAACGTAACATAGTACAGTGTAACATAACATAATATAATATAACATAACATAACATAGTACAGTATAACGTAACATAACATAGTACAGTATAACATAACATAATATAATATAACATAACATAACATACTACAGTATAACATAACATAGTACAGTATAACGTAACATAACATAGTACAGTATAACATAAGATAGTACAGTATAACGTAACATAACATAGTACAGTATAACATAACATAATATAATATAACATAACATAACATACTAAAGTATAACATAACATAGTACAGTATAACATAACATAACATACTACAGTATAACATAACATAGTACAGTATAACATAACATAATATAACATAAAGTAACATAACATAACATAGTACAGTATAACATAACATAACATAGTACAGTATAACATAACATAATATAATATAACATAACATAACATACTACAGTATAACATAACATAGTACAGTATAACATAACATAATATAATATAACATAACATAGTACAGTATAATATAACATAACATAATATAACATAACATAACATACTACAGTATAACATAACATAGTACAGTATAACATAACATAACATAGTACAGTATAACATAATATAACATAACATAACATAGTACAGTATAACATAACATAACATAAAATAACATAACATAACATAGTACAGTATAATATAACATAACATAACATAATATAACATAACATAACATAGTACAGTATAATATAACATAACATAACATTACATAACTTAACAAACATAACATATTACAGTATAACATAACATAATATAATATAACATAACATAACATACTACAGTATAACATAACATAGTACAGTATAACATAACATAATATAATATAACATAACATAACATAGTACAGTATAACATAACGTAGTACAGTATAATATAACATAGCATAATATAACATAACATAACATAGTACAGTATAACATAACATAACAGTATAATATAACGTAATGTAATGGGCAAGCGGTCCTTATCTGCTGATAAATTCTATGTTTCTATGGATTGTACTGGAGGATAAAAAGCTACATGGGAAAGAAACATACAGAAACACCAAGCAAACAGAGTTCCCAGCGTTGGGAGAGTACCCACTATAGCTGGAGACAGTGCAGCAAACAGTGACGAAGATTATTCAGGGCCAACAGGACAGGACTTATGAAGATCACCTCAGGGCACTGAACATGTACTCACTGGAGACGAGATGGGAGGTATGACAGAGATCTTCAAGTGCCTGAAGGGAATAAACAACGTGAACTACAGGGAATTATTTAGCATGAGTTACAGTTATAGGTCACAAGGGCATGAGTGAAACTGACAGGAGGGAGATTCAGGAGGGACATGAGGAAATATTACTTTACATAAAGGGTGGTGGAATTGTGGAGCAGTCTACCAGCCGAGGTGGTGGGTGCTAAAACCATTAATGGTTTTAAGCACAGTTGGGACAGAGTGAAGGGCCCAAGGGTGTAGTGGTTACTTGGGGCAACAGAAACTGGAAGGGAAATGGGGGGAGGGGTTGGATAACGAGGGCTAGGACCCTGAATTGACATTACGTTCTGGGGTTAGATAGGGAAGCAGGGAAGACTGGATGGACCATTTGTCTTTTTCTGCCATCATTGTCTAAGTTTTTGTGTTTCTGTAGGGAACCATGCAAACACTGTGGATTCATCGTCAGAGATGACTAATCTCTGGTGCCACCTCTCCCTCTGCCTAGCTGGTACTGTCTGTGCTGATTGGGGTAAAGAAGACAAACAACAGGCTCTTTCCTGTGTAGGTTAAACCATAATAAAACAGGATGCAAAACAATATACAAAGAACAAACTGATTGCACACCGGCAAATGCTCCCATGCCGGCATTATAACGTTTTGAGACCCCAGTGTCTTGTTCATGCAGGACATCGAGATGGTCGGGAGTGTTCACCTATACATAGACTGTTTGTTGCTTGCACATTGTTGGGGATTCTGTTTTATTCTGGAGTAAATGTCAAAGCAAGGAACCTGTGGCTTGTCTATAAGTTAATAGGGCCTTCACAGGGTGTCTCTTACGGTATAAGACTTCGAGTCTGAGGTTAGGGCAAGAGGCCCGGAAAGCAAAGCTGACCAGTTCTGGCTGCCCAAACCTCACAAGAAGAGTGTCTTATACCATAAGAGGCACCCCACGGAGGCCCTATTAACCGTTATCGTTTGAGTCTGACAAGTCTGAGTTTCTCAGGGAGGGTTCCATGAATCCCCTCACTTAAGGGAGTAACTATTCGAGGAGAAACTGTTCTGTTGCTGTTCTTGCAGTTTTACATTTCAGCAACTTACAGAGCCACCCCCTCCCAATTTCCTTTTGTAACAGTATTTAGGCTGTGCTGACGAATGGTAATGACAATGACATTGGAAGAAGAGTGGATATCTTCACTGAGATACGGGAGCTGAAAGCGTTACACTTAAAACCCACCATGGGAGAGGCACTTGTATTTTATTGGGTCCGTTTGTTTGACAGAGTGTCAAATGTTTTTTCTAAATAAAATAATTACTTTCAGTGGTGATTTATAAACAAAACCCAATGCTGTGTCTAAGCACTTTACATAGTTCGACATCTGGTAGCCCATGGCTACTTCAGGCCTGTTCCTTCTGACATTTCCAGTCCTCATCAGTTGCATATGGCTAATTGTAAATCCGTACTCACTGAATTATGACAGTGTTTTTTTTTTTTTTGGTGTGTACTGAGGATTCTCTGTGATGTGGGGAAGGGGGAGGCTCTGTGTCCAGCTCATTCAGATCTGAGATATGTGATGTGTGGGGTGGGAGGTGGGGGGGTGGCTGTGGGTGTGTATGTAGTGGTGTGTGCACTTTTGTGTATAGGGGTGTGTGTGCATTTGTAGGTGTGTGTGTATGTGTGTCTGTGTGTAGGGGTGCGTCCACGTATGAGTGTAGGAGTGTGTTTAGGTGTGTGTGTCTGTGTAGGGGACAGACAGGACTTTAGTAATCAATGAGTCTGAGGACAGGAGCTCTGTGCATATACATCCTTAGCTGATAGCGTACCTGACTGAAAAATCACTCACAGTATTAACGGATGTTGTCTAGCTGAGCTCCCAAGCCTGGAGGCATTTCTGGTAAATCGCTGAAAGATGTCTGACTTACTCTTACCAGTTTAAATAATGAATCAGTGAGAAAACACACAGTGTAGCATGAAAGCCAGAGTACATTAACAACTCTGCACCACAACGAGCCGTGTATGCAGAAATGCTCATCCTCTGCAGGTGACGGTGTCTGGACACTGAAGGGTGCATGCCTGAGCCACTGTGAGCTGGCTCTGACAACTCTGAACCACAGTAGTTTGTGAGCTATAATACTGCAGCTGTTACAGCCTGAGGGATGAACACCCCACACCACTCACAACACAGCACATAGCTCTGCTCCTACTGTCTGCTACTCCATGCCCATATCCCCCCCCCACATTAGGCAATGCTGAAAAGTCTCACCTCTAATGATAACGCTGAAGGAGCTGTACTGTAGATGTGCTCCTTAAATGCTGGATTGGCATGTGATAAGGCCTTCCACATCACATCACAGCAACATCTGTAAACAGGAATTGAGATTTGTGCATCTGCTGTACATCTGTGCAGCTGTCAGAAGGCTCAAACCCAGCTCAGCATGTGCTCAGTTCACTTGAAGAGATGTTCCTGAATCCAGAGAAAAGTTTTAAAATATCATTTTCAGACACAGTTCAGCTCATATTACATTATTATTTCCTTTTTATTGCCCTCATTTTGTTGTCAGTTTAGTCTGTTTTTGCCCCTGGTAACTGGTGTTACCCACCTCTGCCAGGTAACCCCCCCAGACCCATCCTTCTCCACCTCCCGCACTCACCCTCCTCATGTGGTCCACAGGGTTTTTACCCCATGTTGGTCCATCAGGGAGTCTGGCAGGGGAAGTGCCCCCTCTGGCCCATGAACTGTGAAAGACAGAGGCCATTCGAAATGGGGGGATGAGTGGGCTGGTGACTTACTGCCACACTTCACGTCTTTCCTTGTTTTTGTTTCCTCCTCAACCCTAAAGAGGCCACAAGTGAGGGGTCCTTGACGTGCATGTCAATGCACTTGCATGGCTGCAGTCTGGAGCCAGGCTGTGTCCTCCCTATCTTATGCTCCTCCATCTGCACCACTACCACCTGCAATCACCCAGGTCGCAATATTGCAGTTGAGAATGCTGCCTCCCTCCCCGGAGGAGAGTGCCCTTGTGGGATTCTCAGTCTTCCTCCCACCAACCAGCTCAAGATGGGTTGACTTCATTCCCAAACCCACTTCACCTGTGTTGCGACTGGTAGACCCACTGTTGCACCAATGTACCAGCTTATCTCCCGTCATTCTTTCTTACTGAGAATCTCTGCATATGCCCACTCAGAGTGCATACAAATGGACACTTTAAGTGCCCAGAGTGAGGACAACCCTGGCACAAAGGTCCTTCTGCTACTGGGCCCCGACCTGGAGTCACGCCCTCCCCCCTGCTGTCTCCTCTCAACAAAGAATAAGGCCTTTCAAATCGGCCCTTAGGCAACATCTAATCAGCACCCGCAGCTGTAATTGCACTTAGCTATTGCATGTAGCTGCCCAGAGATTCCCCTCTCATGCTTTAAGGTACTACCTAAATCATTTTAACTGAGTCTCAGCTTCTGTTCTTATTCACTAGGCGTTTAGCTACTCCACTGAATAGGACCTGTATATAGTTACACCCTCCAATGATTAGCTACTTCGCTGTATAGGACCTGTATATAGTTTCACTCTCAATGACTTAATCCTTGTATACAAATATGTATAATGAATCTCTGTGTTGATCTGTAACTATGTAACTTTACTGTATATGTACAAACTGTCTTTATTTCCTGACGATGAGTCTTATGAGTCCTTGACTCAAAGGTCTGCAATTTAGATTCTAATAAAATAAAATAAAGCAGTATCTCTGTGTCTCAGACTTCCTATTTCCTCCATGCTTTTTCACTGCATCTTCAATCCTGTTCGAAATCATAGCCACTGCAGCTACAACAGGCTGTGTAGTTAAAAACAGAGAATTCTGACCACAGTGGTGGAAAAAGCAGGAGAAGGAGATGTAGTCTAAGACACAAAGATCCTTTTTTCATGCAGATGTCCACAGTACTAATAAACGAGCAGAGACATACAGGAAATCTCTGAAATATATGCTGAAGCTTAAGGGCCAGCACACCGGCACCACATAGAGGTAGAGCCTGCAATACTGATGATCCTGGTTTGGAAGTGAAGTCAGTGTGTTGGAGTGCCAGCTGGGGAGTAAAGAATCACGCATCTGGAGGACTGCTGTTCTCTGGGGGTGGGTGGGCAGATCCTGGCACTTGTCTGGCCCTTGGCAGAAGCTGGGTAAGCCCTGGGTGAAGAAGGCTGATGGTAAGTCCTGGTAGAGGTCAGAGTGACAGGGCTGGAGTGCTTGGCAAATGGAGGCTGACTGGAGGAGGATAAACAAAGAAAAAAGAAAAGATGTTTTATGTCTGGATGCAATTGTAAACAAGAAGCAATTTCTCAATTTTGCTATCCATTAAAATAATGATTCTGATGTGCTGAAGTTGGTCCAGCAGCAGTGTGTCACTCTGCCGTGCACGTGACCTGATTTTGGGAGAAATCCTGAGTCACTGCGGTGGGAGGCAGGCCAGGCTGGGGTTGCTACCATGTGGCAGCGTGCCTCAGCTGGGGAGAATCAGTGGTGAGCTCTGGCACAGCAGCAACCCCTGCAACTGGGCCAGGAAGTTTACTTCTACCGCAGGGGCATGCTGCATGCATCCAGGGCTGGCAAAGGATTCACACACATCAGGGAGATGGGAGGGATTAAAACATGTGGCAGAAAAACCCATGGCCATCTATATGATGACTCGGGCCCCGTGTTCTCTTCAGTCCTAGTGTCTGCTGGCATTGGCTCCTATTCCACACAATGGACTGCCTCGGTGGAGAGGACAGCCCTCTCCCCAAGAGCCCCTGCCATGGGGGGGGCAAAGCCATGGGGGTAAGCCAGCGAGTGCCAGGTACTGGAGGGGGGACCAGGGACACAGGCATGAACAGGGTCTATCCCTGGGATCAGAGTATAGCATATCTCTAACATATACGTGTCGAGGGAGAAAAAGCTGTATAGAAAAATATATGCTGAAGTTAATCTGATGAAGAACATGTCACGGTGGGTATGAGTCTGTGGGGCAGGGTCCGTGATTGTCTCTCTCCTCAGCAGCCATTCCAGCATGGTTAGGGGTACCATCACTTTACGTGGTTCTCCACTCCTGGCCATTCTGACACCCTGTAGACAAGACACACAGATTAGTGTCCTTCCCATCATATACTGTACCCTGCCTCAATACACATACAAAGAAACATAGAAACACAATCTGACAGCAGATAAGGACCTGTTGGCCCATCCAGTCTGCCCATTCCCAGTCTCTACAAAGCATCTGCCCCTATACTTTATCAGTAGCCACACAGGGCTGCTGCAGCAGTGCAACAACATGCATATCTGTCTGTAGGGTACGTACCTTTTCCATTGTGCAGTAGACTCAGTATCTGCCTTGTGACCACCTGTTGGGGTGGATGTCCTGTCTTCCCCATCCTTAGGTCACCTCTGGGTGGCATGCCTCCCTCGGTGCACATACCAGTCCCTCTGTTGCCCTTGCTGCCGGCCCCCCATACTGCACAGTCACTTCGACGGATACATACCGTAGACCCTATCCCTTACTGCCCTGGCCAATCACACAGTGGAAGGGGTACTCAATGACACTCCTCCACTGCAGGCACAGCTCGGTCTCACACATCTACAGTGCTCATGGTGTTGGGGTGTGCTGAGGTACACGTACTATCGACCAGAGGGCCATTTCAGTGTGTTCCATGTGGGGATGGTGGTCGCCCTACATGTGCTGACTGGGCTCCATTTGGCTTCCTGCTCACACCCAAGATGTCTTCCCGATCACATGAACCAGCAGGCTCCTGGTAAAAAAACACCCACTTTTGGTCAGGCAGCCCTATGATGAGCAGGGAGCCGGGACGGGCAGCGACAGTCTCTGCATACTGATGGAGGTAGGACAAGCACCATGGCATTAGTTCTGCTTCCACCCAATCACAGCCGTCCCCTTTCAGGGTGACTCATGTGGCAGGGACCATCCCACTTGCATGTGGGGTGGTGGGTGCATTGGGCCATGGTGGGCACGGCGGCCGTGATGCAATACCCAGGGTCAGGATGCATGGGTAATACGATGGACAGTACAGCACTCTGGTACTGTGACATGTACATATGATCCCTACACACACTTACTGTGCCCACACTAGATGGGTGCCAACACTATTGCATGGACAGTTTATGCCTATATGACCCCTATACCGGTGGGGCATGGGCATCTCATCACCAGCCTGGCATCCATGGTTATGGCCCTGTACGTTCCGTGGCACTGTGGCTATGTTTTTAGCTTCGCATGCACATCCATGTGTTAGCACTGGAGTGCTGTGCATCTGCGGCAGCGCGCGGATCACTGTATATGGTGAGGTTAAGAAGTGTTCCTGCCTCCAGCAGTCCCTACCATGCCCTGTTCCACTCATTCAGTGCACTCCTGTGCTGCACACCATTCACGTGTGATGATATTGGTGAATGCCATGTGATATGCTTGTATACATGGGTGAGCAACTGGGCACCTGCCACTATGCTCAATTCCAGCATAAATGGCCATGTTCATGACTAGAGCCTATAGCCCTGCCCCTTTCAATCACTACTTCTCTCCTAATGTCAAACTGTACTATATTATGATCACTGCCCCCAGTGACTCCCTGATAACACAGCACTCCAATGATTCCTCCAGATTGCTCTTTACAATATCCAGTAATATGCCTTCCACAGTTTCTCCTAGGATGTGCTAGCTGCAGCTACAATTGTTTTCTGCCTCAAGGAATACCCTCCCCACCGATGACTGTGTCACTTGATCTACGCACCATGGTTCAGAGTCTCCATTCCTGCACTGTCCCCCTTTTTACTTGCTCTGATGACTGCCCCCAAAATGTTCGCATCCCTTTCCATGTTACTCTTTGGTGGGCCATAAAAATTCCTAAAGTCAGTCTCTCTCACCCCTTTCCCCTTCTTAAATAACCCATAATAATTCTACTGGACTCTTCTTTTCTCCTATCCCCACTGCCTATGATGCCTTCATTTGATTGCTCAAGTACAGGTCTAACCCCACCCCACCTACCCTGTCCCTCCTGAAACATTTATATCTGTCCTTCTCCTTTCCCCAGGTGTCATCCACTTCCCACTGTGTTTGTTATCCCTACTATGGCCAACATATCCCTTGCCCTAATACCAGCTTGTTCCTCCAGTTTGTTGTGAAGGCTTCTAGCACTTATTGTTAAGCATGTCAACCTCTTTTCCCACTTTCATCCACCATTTCCCTCCTAAAACCCCTCATGATTCTGATATAGCTTTCCCCATGCTCCTCCTGGGCCTACCCTTCCATTCCACGCATGCTGTTTCTGTCTCTCTCTGGCTTACAGTTAGTTAACTCCCTTTCCACACCCAAACCCATGTTCAGTTTAAAGCCCTCTCGATGTGCCGTTACATTTCTCACCCTAAACCCTAGCTCCACTCGTGTTCAAATGAAGCCCATTTTTACTGTACATACCATGTCTGTCCCAGAAGCTGTACCTGTTTCTGATGAAGGTAAAATGATGCATCTTCACCGATTATGCAACGGGCAGTATTCTGTTTAATGGCCCCAAGCAGTGGCAGCTAATATGGGGGGGCACCAGGCCATGCCCCACACTTTTTCAAGGGGCAACCTACAAATTTTTATCCTAACTTTTTGGATGCAGTTTTTTTTTTCTTTGTTTAAATACATCAATGGACTGTGCAGTGGTGTCCATTCTTATTTAGTACATGCAAAACAGGACAAATTGATATTTGCTCTAAATGTGCCATCAGAGCTGCAATAAGAAAGGTGATCGTGGATGGCTACTGACTATGGCATTTCAAGTAATCAATTAATCTGCCCACTTACCATGCAACTGGAAAAGGAAATGAAATGTTATTGGTTCTCCCGGTTATGTAGTATTTCTATGGTGACTAGGGCAGAATGCAGTTGTTGCCATAGTAATACTGGTGGAGAACCAATAAAACAATTTCTCTACTCAAGCCAATGAAAAAGGTGGGCGTGGCCACTTTGAGTGGAAGCTTAGCAAGTTGCTCAGCTCAGACAGTCACTGCAGCTGAGCCAGGCAATTCTCACCAGTTTCTGCAGTTGTCATGGTGCATAAATAAAGAATCGTAAATTGTGCTTTTTTTTCCCAAAAAACTCTGCTGCATTAAATAGGAACATAGAATCCTATCTTACCAGTTGAACTTGCTGTGTGCCAGGCGAATAGTTTCTGCCAGTTCCATTGAGAGATACAGTGGCAGGCCCTGTAGCGGTGCTGAGGTAAGTAGAAAACCAAACGAGCATTAAAGTCAAAGACTCATCTGTTCTGAATGGATTTTGCAGGTTTTTTTATATGAAACATTTACATTTGTCCCATACAGCAATGATTTGGTCAGCCATAGCCAGGTACACTGTGGATGCCTGCTTGACTAGAGATTAACTTCTCTCTCTCTCTCCTTTTTTTATGCTTGGGATTTACAAGAGGTCAGACTTAGTCTAAAACAAGTGTTGCCTGTGCCACTAATGTTTCCTGTTGGCAACAAATCTCCACTGATTGGCTTGTACTTGTGTCCAAAGTCTGTCATGGCCCCTTTTAATGTTCAGCCACAGACCAACTAAGCAAAATACAGATTTGCACCTTCCATTTCAGCCGTTTCAGTGCCGAAGAAGGACTGCATGTAGTCGGAGTCTTTTTTTTTTTAATGGATGAGGGCTTGGTGCTGTTGCTCTCTTGAGCTCTGAAAGTACACTAACCAGCCCAGGGAATCATATAGCAGTCGCCAATGATAACTGGTGGCAATGGGGACCTGTGCATGGTACTCATTCTTCTTTCCATTTTAGCTTTGTCGGCTAGTCTGTTATTTTATTTCACTGCAGACCTGCTCTATATTCCGCAGTCCAATCTCCATAGTGGTAACGTGAACAGCAGGTCCTTTCATTTTTATGCCTGTACTGCTGACTGTGGGTGAGGTCCAGGAAATGTGATGGGTCCACTTTCTGTATTTAGGGGTGAGTGGAGTAGAATAGTGTATACTTGTGTGTGTGGGCTTTGGGAGGGTCTTGTGTACTGTGGGGGATGGAGGGTGAAGAGACCACAGTGGCACAGAGTGTGCGTGTGTGTGTTGTGTGTGTGTGTGTGTGTGTGTGTGTGTGTGTGTGTGAGAGAAGACCCTGAAAACCCTGAGGCCCATTGTGTGTAGGAGGACTTGGAACCATGAGTGACTGGGTTGGGGGGTAGTACCGGTGAAGCCCACCCCAACAGTAAAACTGATGGCCATCACTGCATGGGAGGTCTGGGAGGCCCTGAAGCGACTATTGAGTGTACTTGGAGGGAGGATAGGGTCACAGTGTATGCATATGTTAGATTGGGGTGGTTATGTGTATTGGGGGGTAGGGTGGGGAAGGATGCTGAATGGCACAGTGTGTGCACGTGTGTGAGGTTTAGAAACACTGAGGCCTGTGGTGCATAAGAGGCATAGGAACTTTCTGTGACCTGGGAGCAACAGCAGAGCTAAAAGGGGGCTGGGGGGGGGCAGTCACCCCTCCTGGCTGCCCCAGTGTGAGCTGTGGTGCCCCACTGCCATCATTATTCACTGTTTAGTGCTCACTGTGGAGCCTATGGTTGACTGAATGGCCCCCCTCCCACACTTCCCCTTGCTCCCAAACCTACTCAAGGTAATGAATTTAATCTGATTAATCAAGAATAAATTCTAGCTATGACATAAGATATTTTTATAAAAGAAACACTGAGTGACCTGAAAAAGCCACAAAATCACTGCAAAAATTGTAAAATTTTCAGACCCCCGGCCCTTTTACTGAATTGTTTTTGCTCCCCCCCCCCACATTAAACCAACTTGAACCGCCTCGGCTCTAAACACACGTAAACCAGCTCTTGGGACAGACAGAGTCTCACATACCAGCACCTTCTGTTTTGTTTGATATTTGTTTTATATTGTGGTATTTTACCCAATTAAGTGTCTTTGATTTTTAGACCCATTTTATAATTGCTGTATTATTAATACTTGCATTTAACTTGAGTGATGCAGTAGTTGAGGGAGAAGAGGGGAGGTTGGCCCTGCAAGGGGACCTGGACACCCTGGAAAGCTGGGCTCACACATGGAAATTAAATTTCAATATCACCAAGTGCAAGGTGTTGCATCTTGGTCGGGGAAACCCTAAACACAGGTACACCCTGGGAGTGGAGGTGCTGGAAGCCTCAACAAGGGAAAAGACCTAGGGGTCATGGTGGATACATGTATGAATAACACTGAGCAGTGCAGGAGAGCAGCTAGCAAGGCAAACAGGATGTTGGGATGCATCGTAAGGGGGATCACCTCTAGGAGCAAGGAAGTGATTCTGCCACTGTACAATGGACTGGTTAGACCACACCTTGAGTACTGTGTACAGTACTGGAGACCACACTTGAAGAGGGACATACAGCTCCTGGAGAGGGTAGAGAGGAGGGCAACAAAGATGATACGAGGGCTAGAGGATTTGACTTATGAGGACAGACTTGAGGAGCTCTGCCTGTTTTCATTGGAGGAGAGGAGAGACAGGGGGACATGATTGAGGTCTTCAAGCACCTCAAGGGAATAAATAGGGTAAACATGAGGGGATCTTTAGACTAAAGCAGGGAGGCATCACCAGAGGGCATGATTTGAAGTTGGAAGGTGGAAGGGTGAGGGGGGAAAAGAGGAGGAGGTTTTTCACTGAGAGGGTGGTGGACCCTTGGAATGCTCTGCCTGGTGAGCTGGTTCAGAGATCCACAGTGGAGAGCTTTAAGAGAGGATGGGACAGACACAGAAAGTGGATGTATCAGATGATGGCCTGTCCTGGGGGGGTGGGGATGGATGATAGGGGTTTCTGGAGCACAAGGGATGGGAGGGTCTCGGCACCCAACTAAGGATCTAGGTTCGAGCAGACTTGATAGACCATAAGGCCTAATCTGCTGGCAAATAGTATGTTAGTATGTTAACTTGATGTTTTCTAGTTACTGTGAAGTGCCATGAGCCCCTGTGATAGGCACTATATAAATACAATTGCTTTGTTTTCCCTCCACCCTTTTCATTTCCAAGTTCCTCGAAACCCTCTGAGATCCATGGACCATCAGCGCGCACTGGTGCTGGTCCAAGGTGCAGCTGAGGAGGAGGGTGCTATCCCCCGAACATAATCAAAAGAACAAAGGAACAGCACATTCCAAAGAACACACGGTAGGTCCAAGGAACGCAAAAGTTAATGCAAGAGTTTATTTAGCCCCCTGAGGAAACTCCCTGAGCAATGCACCGGGGCACCTAGCCAGCAGTGAGGTGTCTGTGTTTCTTGTACATCTGACTAAACAAACTCTTGTATTAGCTTTTCAATTCCTTGGACTTTAAGTGTGTTAACTACACTGTTATTTTGCTCCTTGAAACCTTTCCTGATGTTCTTGCGCCCGCCCTCCAACCTATGTCATTCATCCTCACATGCACCACAACTACAGGCTTCATCCCCGCCCCTTCCAGTAGCCCCATGTCCTTTTCCTAATGTCCCCCACCCTGGCTCCCAGTGGGCAACATATCATCCTATTCACTTTATTTATTATTTTAGCTCTTACTGTGCCATGGACTGACATGTTAGTCCAGATTTCCTATAAGTTCTAATTCTGTTGGCAGTCTGAGGGTTAAAAACATTTTTTGGATTTGCGAAAATCACTTAAAACCTCAGTGATAGTTATTATTTAAGAGGGATTTGGATGAGTTGGTGAATGTGTGAAAAATTAAAGAGATTAGTGAGTACAGTGCTTCAGTCCTGGGATTTCATTAGTAATGGTGACTATTTTTTTATTAAAAGCATATAGTTTATATCTTTTTCACTGATGACGGAAATGTTTTTTAGAGGTCTTAGTTTAGTACTTTGTTGGTTATGACAAGACAGCTATGGTTACTGTAAGAGGCAGTGCAGACTAGTGGTAAGACAGAGCTGTGTCACTTGAGACTCTGGTCCGATTCCCACCAACGCTGCTTACTCCATGCCTGACCCACTGAGCAAGTCACTGAACTCTCTCTGTACTAATCTCTGTAATCTGTCTGCTCTACCTCTGTGCTGTGTGACTCTCCCTGCGACCTGAAAACAGCAACACCACACTCTCCCTCCTTCTCCTGCTTGACAGCAAAGTACTCTGGGATACAGTTTCTACGAAGGCTCTATAAGCCCTTTCTGCTCCTTTTCTTAAAATTGCACCTTTCCTAAGTTTAACACAGATGTGGACACATTTGACCTCTTTTGCTCTCCAAAATCATGTCAGTGCTGATCAATCAACTCATAATTTCTGCCTTATCTCTTCTATCTATAGAGTGAATCTGCGACAGCTATCCTTGTACTTCTTGTTCCCCTCTGCAGACCTGATCCCACTAATCTTGAGCACAAATCCTCTCAGAGACAAGTCTCTCATCTACAGCAGAACAATCCCAGCTACTAAAATCTCACACAAAGTTTCATAACATTGTTTCTTTCATAATCCCATGTACAGCAGTGAGGACGGATCCCTTAATGTGGACCCATAACCCATCATGCCTCACGGGATTATATTAGATACAGAACATTTGTTTTTTATAAATGAAAATAATATTTAAAACATATTATAACAAGCATTTGTCAATGCCGCATGTTCACTTGCTGGTATTTGCATTGGTGTTTGGCATTTGTGCATCCCCCTCCCAGTTATGTCTATGTCCCTTCAGCATCCATATCTCAACACAGTACCTCTCTGCAACTCGTCTTGCATCTGAGTAACATTTCACCCTCATACTTCTTAAGTGTCTGTCTTAGGAACCCTAACGCCCTGGTTGTGCTTAACGGTACGAGCCTGTGTGGAAACTCCACAACCTGCACTTGTAACACAGTCATTCAGTGGAATTATTTCACCAAATTTTCAACACAGGCATTTTGTCGCCTCTGGTCATGAACAGTGCCACTATGATTTTCTTGCTGTGTACTGAACCCTGATTTCCCACAGTGACCGTGCTATTCTGCAAGGGAAGTGTGAAAACAGATTTCGGCCAGGATGTGAAAAATGACAGCTGTACTGTTCATACTGTAAGGAGGTGCGGGAAAATGCAAATGTTGAAAATCTGGGGTGAAAATATAACAAATTAGCGAAGTTACGATTGAGCGTGAAAACTGTGCAATGCACACTCATAAAACAGTCATTTTTTAGAATTTTTGCACCAAATATTCAACATAGGCATTTTAGGATGTCTGCTCATGAACAGTGTCACAACAAGGGCTTTTTGAGAGCCCACCTCATGAACACTGACACTGTTGTTTTGTTAATCAGTCCAGGAAGGTGATTCCACACAGTGACCACGAAATCACCTTTCAGGACTGAATAATGCCATGACAGTGACTGAATTCACGAGAAGGGGTCACAGTAACCTCATGTTGAAAATATTGTGCATTTCTTCCATTCGCGGTAGGCTTTGAAGAGTGCAGACGTGTTCCCGGTCCACCGAAAATCATCATGTCGGGCTCGGAGTAAGTATGGGGTGAAGGGGGGATGGGGAGGTGGTGCGTAGAGGGTGCGGTTGGCGGGGACTTCATCAAGGACTGCAAGTTTTCCTGTTTTATAGGATTAAAAACAAAAAGAAAACAGAGGCTTTTGGTACACTGTTGTGGGCTCCAGCATGCCACCTAGGTGAGGGGTTTGTGTGGGGAAGTGGGAGCGCAGTGTGGGTGTGGGTTGGCAGGCGGGGGTGAGGGACAAAAAAACGGATGTTGCTGACACGCTGGGGTGGGCTCCCAGCATGCCATCTACGTGTTTTCTGGGGGTGGGACTGGAGCCAGTGAAGACTGGGCACCTCCGCCAGCCATACAATGTGTGTGTGTGGGGGGTGGCATGAGCATGCTGGGGTGGGCTCCCAGTGTGTCAACTGGTTGTTTTTTTTGGGGGGGGGCTGCAGCCAACGGGGGATTGGGCACCCCCATCAGCCACACAGTGTGCTGAGGGAGTGCATGAACCAAGGGGGGTTGGGCACCCCCCTCAGCACACAAGGTGGGGGCTGTGGAGAACAGGGAGGGGAAGGGGGAGGACATTAGCAGAGGGAGGAAGTGGGAGTTTTTTTTTAATGCCGAGCTGTGCATGACAGCAGTTTGGCTGATCAGTATGCAAATTGCATACATGCTACCACCGCTGATTGCAGCGGACCTTTTCTTTGAAGTGAAGACCAACACAGCCGAACTGCTGTCATACACAACTCAGCATGTATTGGTCCTATAGGGTAACGCCTGCTACGCTGAGCTCTGGATTCAGAAGGAGGGTCACACACCTCCAAAAGTCATACTGTTGCAAGACGTTCCTTGCGCATGCGCGCAAGCGAATATAAAAATGGTCTCAGAAATGCTGCAATCTGATTGGCTATAAAGATTCTGACAGCCTTACGTTAATCCCTGATATACTGTCATGTACAGCATGATCACCATGGCACGTGAATTCTTCCCGCTACAGTAGTACTGTATTTCATCCTTCTAGCACTACTGAATGACTGGAATGATGCATTCTGATTCTAAACCAGCATTCTTAAACCGTCAACACTGAACTCCTTGCCGAGAATGACTGTATCTGCCTCCTCATCATTTTAAATACAGCATTTATGATAAATAACACTGACCTCCACTTCACTAACATCATTTCTGTCACGTTTCTTCAAACAACTTGCTTCCAGTCCAGCCAGAGTCCCGCGTGCTGTCAGCCTTTCTCTTTCTTACTACGCGGTTAATTTGAATGAGACCAAGTGGGAGCGAGCATGTCGCAGGTCGGCTGCTGTAGACAGCGGTTTTCTTTACTAGCGCTTTGCCAAACTAATCGTGCCATTTGAAAAGAGTATGTTTTGTATTTTTAAAAAAGAAAGAAGGCTCTTAATTATTGAAATGTTTTATAGTAGAGGTGATTTTCAAGTGATTTAAATGTAATGTTGCACAGTGACAGCACGCGGGGACGCTGGCCGGATTGGAAGCAAGTTGTTTGAACAGACGTGATAGAAATGATGTTAGTGAAGTGGAGGTCAGTTTTATTTATCATAAATGCTGTATTTAAAATGATGAGGAGGCAGATACAGTCATTTTCGGCAATGAGTTCAGTGTTGTGACAGGGCTGGCGAGCGAGTGAGCAGGCGGGAGATGGAATGGGACTAGAGCACAACAGCAGAAAATGTTTTTTGTAAAGTGACATGCATTGATCTGTGGATGTAGTGTGTCCTGCTTGGCATAAGAAGTACCAGCTGCCACATATATCAGCTGATAAGGACATGGCTACTGGTACCTGTTAGCCAATCAGGTTGCAAGTTTTGTCTTACCCATTTTATAACAGTCAGTTAATCATCCCCTAGGGACAATATGGCACTCGGTTGTGCCATGTGCCACATTACACTCCTAGTGTGTCATTAACAGACTATTAATCTAACCCCTGATCATGCCTTATTGCTTAATTAAGTCATTATGGAAACCTAAAGGATATGTATACAGTGGATAATGCATGGGTGCCTCTAAAGAGTAAGCTGGTAATTTCATTATGTGACACTAGGGGCAGAATAAACCACTCACCAGAGTTATCTGTGCCCACAGCTTTACAAGTTATTACCTATGTGAGTTGCTGCTTCAGAGTCCGTTCGCACAAACTATTTGGAATGATACCCTTTTGCAGTTACATACATCTCCAGCTACAACCCCAAAAACATATATAACAATTATTTACCCGGTAAACACTAGTCTTGCACCTGTAATGCAACAAGCTAAAGTGCAAATCTGAGATCACAAGAGACTTCTGTGGCCAAGAATAAAACGTACAGAAAACTTGCTGTAGGGCTGGCCCGCTGGTGCAGTGGAACTGTCTCCACTTGCAATGCCAATGCCCCAAGTTTGGGAATGGACCTGGAGACTTACGGGGCCGGTCAGGAAAGGGGGACCTAGCATCCCACAGACTGCTGTCCTCCAGTGGGGAAGCATCACATGGCTGAGGCCAGGGGAGTAGCAACCGGAGCTCGTGTTGCTGAGATGTGTGCTGGACAGCAGCGCCTATGTGCCATAAGTCATTGCATGCCACACTTCCTGAGACAAAAATCTCAAAATGCCATCCAGCAGAATGATGCCCTGACTTATTGCAAGACCTAAACGAATGACCGTGGCATTCAGCTGGGGACTGAGCAGTAACGCCATTGGGAAGAACTGTGGCCCCGCCATGGGGGGCAAACCAGGGAGAAACATGCCTGAGGCAAGTCCTAAGGTGGTGAGTGCCAGGTCAGAGGTGGGGGCTGAACCAAGGACAGGACTGGACAAAAAAAAAAAAGTAAAACTTCCGGCATTGTGACATTCCCACTATTTCCAGTGGATGCCTCAGCCCCACTACTAATAGGGGATGTCACAGCCCCACTACTACCGTGGATGTCACAGCCCCACTACTACTAGTGGATGTCACAGCCCCACTACTACTAGTGGATGTCACAACCCCACTACCACTAGCGGATGTCACAGCCCCACTACCACTAGCGGATGTCACAGCCCCACTACTACTAGTGGATGTCACAGCCCCACTACTACTAGTGGATGTCACAACCCCACTACCACTAGCAGATGGCAAAGCCCCACTACTACCAGTGGATGCCTCAGCCCCACTACTAATAGGGGATGTCACATCACCGCTACCACTAGCGGATGTCACGGCCCCACTACTACCAGTGGATGTCGCAGCCCAATTACCACCAGTGGATGTCACAGCCCCACTACTACTAGCGGATGTCAAAACCCTACTACGTTCAGTGGATGTCACAGCTCCACTACTACTAGTGAATGTCACAGCCTTATTACTTCCCGTGGATGTTACACCCCTACTACTACCACTGGATATCACATAACCACTACTACCACTGGATATCACATAACCACTACTACCAGTGGATATCACAGCCTCACTACTACTAGCAGATGTCACAGCCCCACTACTATTAGCAGATGTCACAGCCCCACCACTGCTAGCAGATGTCACAGCCCCGCTACTACTAGCAAATATCACAGCCCCACCACTACTAGCAGATGTCACAGCCTCACCACTACTGGCAGATGTCACAGTCCTGCTACGACTAGCAGATGTCACAGCCCCACCACTACAAGCAGATGTCACAGCCCCACTACTACTAGCAGATGTCACAACCCCACACTGCTAGCAGATGTCACAACCCCACCACTGCTAGCAGATGTCACAGTCCCGCTACTACTAGCAGATGTCACAGCCCCACCACTACTAGCAGATGTCACAGCCCCACTACTACTAGCAGATGTCACAGCCCCACCACTAGTAGCAGATGTCACAGCCCCGCTACTACTAGCAGATGTCACATCCCTGCTACTACTAGCAGATGTCACAGCCGCACCACTACTAGCATATGTCACAGCTCCACCACTACTAGCAGATGTCACAGCCCCACCACTGCTAGCAGATGTCACAGTCCCACTACTACTAGCAGATGTCACAGCCCCACCACTACTAGCAGATGTTACAGCCCCGCCACTACAAGCAGATGCCACAGCCCCGCTACTACTAGCAGATGTCACAGCCCCACCACTACTAGCAGATGTCACAGCCCCACCACTACTAGCAGATGTCACAGCCCCACCACTACTAGCAGATGTCACAGCCCCACTACTACTAGCAGATGTCACAGCCCTGCTACTACTAGCAGATGTTACAGCCCCGCCACTACAAGCAGATGCCACAGCCCCGCTACTACTAGCAGATGTCACAGCCCCACCACTACTAGCAGATGTCACAGCCCTGCTACTACTAGCAGATGTCACAGCCCCACCACTACTTGCAGATGTCACAGCCCCACCACTACTAGCAGATGTCACAGCCCCACTACTACTAGCAGATGTCACAGCCCTGCTACTACTAGCAGATGTCACAGCTCCGCCACTACTAGCAGATGTCACAGTCCCACTACTACTAGCAGATGTCACAGCCCCTCCACTACTAGCAGATGTCACAGCCCTGCTACTACTAGCAGATGTCACAGCCCCACCACTACTTGCAGATGTCACAGCCCCACCACTACTAGCAGATGTCACAGCCCCACCACTACTAGCAGATGTCACAGCCCCACTACTACTGGCAGATGTCACAGCCCTGCTACGACTAGCAGATGTCACAGCCCCACCACTACAAGCAGATGTCACAGTCCTGCTACGACTAGCAGATGTCACAGCCCCACCACTACAAGCAGATGTCACAGCCCCGCTACTACTAGCAGATGTCACAGCCCCACTACTACTAGCAGATGTCACAGCCTCTCCGCTACTAGCAGATGTCACAGCCCTGCTACTACTAGCAGATGTCACAGCCCCACCAATACTTGCAGATGTCACAGCCCCACCACTACTAGCAGATGTCACAGCCCCGCTACTACTAGCAGATGTCACAGCCCCACTACTACTAGCAGATGTCACAACCCCACCACTGCTAGCAGATGTCACAGCCCCACTACTACTGGCAGATGTCACAGCCCTGCTACGACTAGCAGATGTCACAGCCCCACCACTACAAGCAGATGTCACAGCCCCACTACTACTAGCAGATGTCACAGCCCCGCTATTACTAGCAGATGTCACAGCCCCACTACTACTAGCAGATGTCACAGCCCCACCACTACTAGCAGATGTCACAGCCCTGCTACTACTAGCAGATGTCACAGCCCCACCACTACTAGCAGATGTCACAGCCCTGCTACTACTAGCAGATGTCAGAGCCCCACCACTACTTGCAGATGTCACAGCCCCACCACTACTAGCAGATGTCACAGCCCCACTACTACTAGCAAATGTCACAGCCCTGCTACTACTAGCAGATGTCACAGCCCCGCCACTACTAGCAGATGTCACAGTCCCACTACTACTAGCAGATGTCACAGCCCCTCCACTACTAGCAGATGTCACAGCGCTGCTACTACTAGCAGATGTCACAGCCCCACCACTACTTGCAGATGTCACAGCCCCACCACTACTAGCAGATGTCACAGCCCCACTACTACTGGCAGATGTCACAGCCCTGCTACGACTAGCAGATGTCACAGCCCCACCACTACAAGCAGATGTCAATGCCCCACTACTACTAGCAGATGTCACAGCCCCGCTACTACTAGCAGATGTCACAGCCCCACTACTACTAGCAGATGTCACAACCCCACCACTGCTAGCAGATGTCACAACCCCACCACTAGTAGCAGATGTCACAGCCCCGCTACTACTAGCAGATGTCACATCCCTGCTACTACTAGCAGATGTCACAGCCGCACCACTACTAGCAGATGTCACAGCTCCACCACTACTAGCAGATGTCACAGCCCCACCACTGCTAGCAGATGTCACAGCCCCACTACTACTAGCAGATGTCACAGCCCCACCACTATTAGCAGATGTTACAGCCCCGCCACTACTATCAGATGCCACAGCCCCGCTACTACTAGCAGATGTCACAGCCCCGCCACTACTAGCAGATGTCACAGCCCTGCTACTACTAGCAGATGTCACAGCCCCACCACTACTAGCAGATGTCACAGCCCTGCTACTACTAGCAGATGTCACAGCCCCGCCACTACTAGCAGATGTCACAGCCCCACCACTACTAGCAGATGTCACAGCCCCACTACTACTAGCAGATGTCACAGCCCTACTACTACTAGCAGATGTCACAGCCCCACCACTACTAGCAGATGTCACAGTCCCACTACTACTAGCAGATGTCACAGCCCCTCCACTACTAGCAGATGTCACAGCCCTGCTACTACTAGCAGATATCACAGCCCCACCACTACTTGCAGATGTCACAGCCCCGCCACTACTAGCAGATGTCACAGCCCCGCCACTACTAGCAGATGTCACAGCCCCACTACTACTGGCAGATGTCACAGCCCTGCTACGACTAGCAGATGTCACAGCCCCACCACTACAAGCAGATGTCACAGCCCCACTACTACTAGCAGATGTCACAACCCCACCACTGCTAGCAGATGTCACAGCCCCACTACTACTGGCAGATGTCACAGCCCTGCTACGACTAGCAGATGTCACAGCCCCACCACTACAAGCAGATGTCACAGCCCCGCTACTACTAGCAGATGTCACAGCCCCGCTACTACTAGCAGATGTCACAGCCCCACTACTACTAGCAGATGTCACAGCCTCTCCACTACTAGCAGATGTCACAGCCCTGCTACTACTAGCAGATGTCACAGCCCCACCACTACTTGCAGATGTCACAGCCCCACCACTACTAGCAGATGTCACAGCCCCACTACTACTAGCAGATGTCACAGCCCTGCTACTACTAGCAGATGTCACAGCCCCGCCACTACTAGCAGATGTCACAGCCCCACTACTACTAGCAGATGTCACAGCCCCTCCACTACTAGCAGATATCACAGCCCTGCTACTACTAGCAAATGTCACAGCCCCACCACTACTTGCAGATGTCACAGCCCCGCCACTACTAGCAGATGTCACAGCCCCACCACTACTAGCAGATGTCACAGCCCCACTACTACTGGCAGATGTCACAGCCCTGCTACGACTAGCAGATGTCACAGCCCCACCACTAATAGCAGATGTCACAGCCCCACTACTACTAGCAGATGTCACAGCCCCACCACTAGTAGCAGATGTCACAGCCCCGCTACTACTAGCAGATGTCACATCCCTGCTACTACTAGCAGATGTCACAGCCCCGCCACTACTAGCAGATGTCACAGCCCCACTACTACTAGCAGATGTCACAGCCCTGCTACTACTAGCAGATGTCACAGCCCCACCACTACTAGCAGATGTCACAGTCCCACTACTACTAGCAGATGTCACAGCCCCTCCACTTCTAGCAGATGTCACAGCCCTGCTACGACTAGCAGATGTCACAGCCCCACCACTACAAGCAGAAGTCACAGCCCCACTACTACTAGCAGATGTCACAGCCCCGCTACTACTAGCAGATGTCACAGCCCCACTACTACTAGCAGATGTCACAGCCTCTCCACTACTAGCAGATGTCACAGCCCTGCTACTACTAGCAGATGTCACAGCCCCACCACTACTTGCAGATGTCACAGCCCCACCACTACTAGCAGATGTCACAGCCCTGCTACTACTAGCAGATGTCACAGCCCCACCACTACTAGCAGATGTCACAGCCCTGCTACTACTAGCAGATGTCACAGCCCCACCACTACTAGCAGATGTCACAGCCCCACTACTACTAGCAGATGTCACAGCCCTGCTACTACTAGCAGATGTCACAGCCCCGCCACTACTAGCAGATGTCACAGCCCCACTACTACTAGCAGATGTCACAGCCCCTCCACTACTAGCAGATATCACAGCCCTGCTACTACTAGCAGATGTCACAGCCCCACCACTACTTGCAGATGTCACAGCCCCACCACTACTAGCAGATGTCACAGCCCCACCACTACTGGCAGATGTCACAGCCCCACCACTACAAGCAGATGTCACAGCCCCACTACTACTAGCAGATGTCACAGCCCCACTACTACTAGCAGATGTCACAACCCCACCACTGCTAGCAGATGTCACAACCCCACCACTGCTAGCAGATGTCACAGCACCGCTACTACTAGCAGATGTCACAGCCCCACCACTAATAGCAGATGTCACAGCCCCACTACTACTAGCAGATGTCACAGCCCCACCACTAGTAGCAGATGTCACAGCCCCGCTACTACTAGCAGATGTCACATCCCTGCTACTACTAGCAGATGTCACAGCCGCACCACTACTAGCAGATGTCACAGCTCCACCACTACTAGCAGATGTCACAGCCCCACCACTGCTAGCAGATGTCACAGCCCCACTACTACTAGCAGATGTCACAGCCCTGCTACTACTAGCAGATGTTACAGCCCCGCCACTACAAGCAGATGCCACAGCCCCGCTACTACTAGCAGATGTCACAGCCCCACCACTACTAGCAGATGTCACAGCCCCACCACTGCTAGCAGATGTCACAGCCCCACTACTACTAGCAGATGTCACAGCCCCACCACTACTAGCAGATGTTACAGCCCCGCCACTACTAGCAGATGCCACAGCCCCGCTACTACTAGCAGATGTCACAGCCCCACCACTACTAGCAGATGTCACAGCCCTGCTACTACTAGCAGATGTCACAGCCCCACCACTACTAGCAGATGTCACAGCCCCGCTACTACTAGCAGATGTCACAGCCCCGCCACTACTAGCAGATGTCACAGCCCCACTACTACTAGCAGATGTCACAGCCCTGCTACTACTAGCAGATGTCACAGCCCTGCTACTACTAGCAGATGTCACAGCCCCACCACTACTAGCAGATGTCACAGCCCCTCCACTGCTAGCAGATGTCGCAGCCCTGCTACTACTAGCAGATGTCACAGCCCCACCACTACTTGCAGATTTCACAGCCCCACTACTACTAGCAGATGTCACAGCCCTGCTACTACTAGCAGATGTCACAGCCCCGCCACTACTAGCAGGTGTCACAGCCCTGCTACTACTAGCAGATGTCACAGCCCGCCACTACTAGCAGATGTCACAGCCCCACTACTACTAGCAGATGTCACAGCCCTGCTACTACTAGCAGATGTCACAGCCCCACCACTACTTGCAGATTTCACAGCCCCGCCACTACTAGCAGATGTCACAACCCCACCACTACTAGCAGATGTCACAGCCCCACTACTACTAGCAGATGTCACAGCCCTGCTACTACTAGCAGATGTCACAGCCCCACCACTACTAGCAGATGTCACAGCCCTGCTACTACTAGCAGATGTCATAGCCCCACCATTACTAGCAGATGTCACAGCCCCGCTACAGCCCCACTACTACTAGCAGATGCTGCAGCCCCATTACTACTAGCAGATGTCACAACCCCACCACTACTTGCAGATGTCACAGCCCCACTACCACTAGTAGATGTCACAGCCCCACCACTACTAGCAGATGTCACTGCTCCGCTACTACTAGCAGATGTCTTTGCTCCGCTACTACTAGCGATGTCTTTGCTCCGCTACTACTAGCAGATATCACAGCCCCACCACTACTAGCAGATGTCACAACCCCATCACTACTTGCAGATGTCACAGCCCCCCTACTACTAGCAGATATCACAGCTCCACCACTACTAGCAGATGTCACAGTCCCACTACATTCAGTGGATGTCACAGCTGCTCTACTTCTGTTAGATTTCACAGCCCCAGTGCAACCAGTGGATGCACAGCCACACTACTACCACTGGATGTCACAGCTCCACTACATTCAGTGGATGTCACATCCTCTCTACTACCAGTGGATATCACAGTCCCACTACTACCAGTGGGTGTCACATCCCCACTAATACCAGGGGATAGTACAGCCCCAATACTACCAGTGGATATCACAGCCCCACTACAACTGGTGGATATTACAGCTGCACTACTACCAGTGAATGTCACAGCCCCACTACTACAAGTTAATATCACAGCCCCACTACTACAAGTTAATATCACAGCCCCAGTACTACCAGTGGATGTCACAGCCCCACTACTGCCAGTGGAGATCACAGGCCCAATACAACCACTGGATATCACAGTCTCACCACTATCATTGGATGTCACAGCTCCATTACTACCAGTGGATGTCACAGCCCCACTACTATCAGTGAATGTCACAGCCCCGCCACTACTAGTAAATGTCACAGCCCAACTGCATTCAGAGGATATTACAGCCCCACTACCAGCGGATATCACAGCCCCACTACTACCACTGGATATCACAGCCCCATTACTACCAGTGGATGTTACATCCCCACTACTACCAGTGGATTTCACAGCCCCAGTATTACCATTGGATATCACAGCCCCATTACAACCTCTGGAGGTCACAGCCCCACTACTACCATTGTATGTCACAGCCCCACCACTACTAGCAGATGTCACAGCCCCATTATGTTCAGTAGATGTCACGGCCCCACTACTACAAGTGGATGTCACAGCCCCACTTCTACTAGTGGATGTCAGAGCCACACTACTACCAGCAGAAACAGCCCAACTACGGTAACCTGTAAACTAGGTGACCGCAATTGAGCACCTACAAAAATGGTGACTCAATTATGGCACCTGTATTCAGGGCTACCTGGCAGGGGGTGACCGGATACCAGGGTGGGTGAGGAAGGTGACGGGAAGTATGTGCGCACACAAGCGGGGGGAGGAGAGACAGGGGAGGGAAGGTATGTGGGGGGGGTGAAATTCATTTTCGGCGATGGACACTCACTCTAACGGCGATCACTATTCCGTGATCACCATTATGACATAGAACCCACCCACTACTACCAGCAGATGTCACAGCCCCACTTCTACCAGCGTATGTCACAGCCCCACTACTACAATGGATTTCACAGCCCCACTACTACCATCAGATGTCACAGCCCCACTACTACCAGTGGATGTCATAGCCCCACTACCAACAGTGGATGTCACATCCCCACTACTACTAGTGGATGTCATAGCCCCACTACCAACAATGGATGTCACAGCCCCACTACTACCAACAGATTTTACAGCCCCACTTTTCAGTGATGTACACTCGTCCTAACAATGATTGTTATTCCATGATCACCATTATGACATGGAACCCCCCACTACTACAAGCAGATGTCACAGCCCCACTACTACCAGTGGATGTCATAGCCCCACTACCACCGGTGGATGTCACAGCCCCAGTACTACCAGTGGATGTCATAGCCCCACTACTACCAGTGGATGTCATAGCCCCACTACCACCGGCGGATGTCACAGCCCCACTACTACCAGCAGATTTCAAAGCCACACTACTACCAGTGTATGTCACAGCTCCAGCAGTAGATGTCATAGCCTTTAAACTACCAGTGGATGTCACAACCCTACTTCCACCAGTGAATGCCACAGTCTCACTAATACCAGAAGCTATCATAGCCCTTCTAACACCAGAGAGTCACATGCCCAATACTCCAAGTGAGTGTCACAGTCCAGATAGCACTAGAAAAGTGTCACAGCCCCACTACTACCAGTAGATGTCACAACTCCACTACCACTAGTGGATATCATAGCCCCACTACCGCCATTGGATGCCACAGCCCCACTACCACCACTGGAAGTCCCAGCTGTCACAAACGCACTCTGGTGGTCAGGCCCTCTGCTCCCACAGTGCCAAACCTTGAGGTGCAATATGTGAACAGGAGACAAACAGGGTAAACCTCCTGTCTTAGGTCCGAACAACTACTAGTCTTGAGTCCTGGGGTCAAATATGGACCCTTTTTCACTAGCATGCCCAGTTAACAGGTTCAAATATCACACCCTCTTCGGGGGAAATGCAGTGCAAAACTTAACCCAGTGAGCTCTGAACTTGGTTCACACTCCCCTTTTTGACTCAGTTGAGACCTAAGTAATTTTCTTACCTTGCTGAATATAGTAACACACGGAAAGAGCTTAACATTCAAAATGAGGAAAATGCTCTGGCAGGATTTCAAGGAAAACAAGTTTACTAAGATTAAATATAGTAAATGAAATACAAAACTCAGAACATATAATATTGAGTGTACAGTCATACAAATTAAATGGACAAGTTAAACAAAACCGCCTTATTATTGAGAATCTAATCCTACCCTAGTTTTTAATTGGCAAATAGTGGAGGTTGATTTACTTAATGTAGTAGAAGTGCTCTTGAGAGTGTGTCTTTCAGGAGTACAGAGATAAAAAGCACAATTTTCCCTGAGCTTTGACCATCTATAGGAACAAGGGTCCCACCCAGCTTGTGAGGTGACAGCTCAGTGGTGATGCTGGCTGTGAGGTCACTCACACTTCCTGTATACCAAATAGTCTCAGGCATCTGCACGTTGCTAAGCATCCCACAAAAAATATATATATATATATATATATATTTTTTTTTTTTTAATTAGTGAGCCTGCTTTATGGCAGGTCAGAATGACCCCTTTGATCTTCAAGGGAACTTCCTGACAGCTATTTCTTCTAGTGGTGAGAAATGTAACAGGTATCTGTCAGAAGTTGCTTTCCTCCTAATAGGTCATAAAATGCAATACTTTATAATGGCTGGTTTTACTACCTGTTACAACCTGGTATCTAGAGGAAGTCCTTAATTAGATTTTCCACTCATAGAAAGAACAGTATTTTTTTTAATATACTAACATACTAAAATGGCAGCAGAATGGGCCTAACGGTCTTTCATGTCTGCTCGTTTGGTCAGCTCCCACCCTGGGAGCTGACCTTGCTGCCTCTCTCTCCCTCTCTGGCTTCTCCCTTCTCAGTCCCAGATATTCTTGCTGCACTGGTTTTTGCTTCCAGAACCCTTCCCCTGTACCTGTCCCAGCCCCTCTTGAACCACTCCACCATTTCTGCCTCCACCAGCCCCTGGGCACTGCATTCCATGGCTCCACCACCCTCTCAGAGAAGTAGCACCTCCTCCTTTCTCCCCTGAATCTCCCCCCCTCCAACTTCCACTCATGCCCTCTAGTTGCCCCCCCTTCCTTCCTTTGGAGCGCCCTGACTTCTCCTCCCCTATTTACCCCTTCATGTACCTGAAAATCTCTATCATGTCCCCCAAGTCCCTTCTCTCTTCCAATGTGTACATATTTAGCTCTTTGAGCCTCTCCCCATAGGTCCTATCCCCCAAGCCCAAAATAATTTTGGTTGACCCCTTCTGGGCCCTCTCCAGGAGCTCAGTGTCCCTCTTTAAATGTGGCCTCCAAAACTGCACACTGTACTCGAGGTGCAGCCTCACCAAGCAGTTATACAGTGGGATTATCACTTCCCTCCTTCTGGAGGTGATCCCCCTAGTGATGCATCCAAGTATCCTGTTGGCCTTTGCCACTGCCCTCCTACAAGTCTCCGAGTTCTTCATCTTGACATCCACCACCACCCCCAGGTCCCTCTCAGCCATCGAGACTTTTACCAAAGTCCCACAATGCCTTGTGCTGACTGCCATATTTTCCGAGCAGAAATTCAAAGAAACATATATTTATATCACAAATATGACACAATATAATAACAAGCAAACTAATGAAGTGTCACACCAACCACACTACCACCTGCAGGTGTCACAGCCCCACTGCCACCATCGGGTGTTATAGCCTCACTACAAGCAATGGATATCACAGCACCACTACCACCAGTGACCCCACTACAAGCAGTGGATATCAGAGGCCCACTATCATCAGTGAGTGTCACAACCCTACTATCACCAGAAGGTGTTACATCTCCACTACTATCAGTGAATATCACAACCTCACAACCAGCAATGGATATCGCAGCCTCACTACTACCAGTGAATGTCACTGACCCACTACCACGAGAATATGTCACAACCCCAAAACTACCCATGAGTATCACAGTCCCACTGCCACTAGTGGATGTCACAGTCCATATACTACCAGTTGATGTCACAGCCCTATTAGTACCAGTGACTGTTACAGCCCCACTACTATGAGTGGGTGTCTCAGCCCCACTGCCACCAGTGGATATCACAGCCCCACTACTACCAGTGGGTGTCACAGCCCCACTACTACAAGTGTATATCGCAGGTCCACTACCACCACAAGGTGTCACTGCCCAGTGCTACCAGTGGTTATCACAGTCCCACTACCACCAGTGAATATCACAGATCCAGTTTTATAAGTGGATGTCACAACTCCACAGTGGTTAAAGTGGAAATTGGAGCTGGGGGGGGCAGTAAAAATATAAACTGTAGGCTTGGGGTCAGGGGGGTTGCCTAGGCCTCCAGAATTATTTTTTTAGTTTGGTGCATTTTGGTGCATTTTGAAGGTCAACTTGAAACAGAATTTGCTACCTTGTTACCCCCTCCCCATGCCCAGTAAATTGCATTATAGCCTCTTCCCCAGAGTTCCCCATTGCCTAATCCACTAGGTCATTCATCTTAGAAAAGTTTAAAAAATCAGCTGTTCAGTGCAACATTGTATTAAGTATACTGGAGAAAACAATAAACCAAAACATGAACAAAATAGCAAGAAAACAGAAATCTTGCACTGAGACATGCTCAGACATGTCAGGAATCTTTAAAAGATATTCACAAAAATTTCCGCAGAGGAGCTAGGGGGGACATCTCCTCCTTGTGCGTCCTGGACATGCAAGCAGCTGCAGTTGCAGCTGTTCTGTTTTTTGCTGTCCAATACTTCACATATTTGATTGATTTAATTCCTAATCCAGATTGTGCCACTGATTATTTTTGTAATCAGCTATTACCAATTCAGAACCATTTGTTTCACTTGCAAAAGTTAAGAGTTAGGGGTTCTAAAAATGGTTGGTTTACGAAGGACATTGAATGCTGTATTAAGCTGAGAGACCTGGCTTGGGCTTCATATAAACAATCTCCCTCAATTTTGTTATTAAATGTTTATAGGTCCCTCTGAAATAAAGTTAGCAAAATGGTAAATATGACCAAAATTGATTCTTATTAGGCCAAGTTTGATGCTGGCTGTTCTGATTCTAGGAGTTTCTGGAGTACTGTTAATTCTCTTTTATCATCTAAGGATAAGACTACCATTAAGGTGTTAAAATTGAATAAATATACTGACTCAATGTATACAATGAATGCTGGCAGGATTACTTTAAATACTGAGAATCTTCAAAAAACTCCTAATAATGTAATGTAATGTATGGACTAACCTTTTTTACGAGGCAACTTTTACTTTTTCATTTATAACAATAATACTTAGATGGTGTCTCTCTTAATTCTTTACTGTCTTCTCCTTACCTCTCCACTCTCTTTTCCTTCCTTTCCATGCACATCCTCCATATGTCGTATAATGCCCTCACATTCATAATTTTTTCTCTCAATAAGACACTCAGCGCTATAATAATCTATACATAAAGCACGGTATTTGTTTTAAACTATTCTTCCATCTTCCCTTTCTAATCTAATATAATAGGACATTCCTTTACAGTTCAATTGTTAAGCTCATTCAATACAGTTATAATATATCTTAGAGTACAATTTGTATAGCTTTGTACTTACTTCATTTAAATCATCGTACTTGACAAGGTGCTGTTGTTTATACTGTACAACCATGTCAATTTATGTGATTGCTATATGTGGAAGATGTTTTCCTTTGTACTAATATACCAATAAAAAGATTAACTGCAAAAAATGAATAAATATGATGTTACTGGTCCTAACATAATTGCAAATTTGCTTAACTCTAAATTTTCAGATTTATCATGCTATAACTGTTTTTTCCTACACAAATAGATGATGATGGGTCACTTGTTCTACCTATTGGTCAACCTCCTTTTTACTTTCACAGAGTCTCTAGAAATGAAGTTCTGAAATTGGTGGGTGCTTTTCTGGACAAGTTTAAGGACTGTGTCGGAGGGTTACATGGGCGTTCTGTTAAACTTGATTCTCCTTTTATTGCTGGCCCCCTCTGTTCTATTGATAATCTTTGTCTGATTTCAGGTTTTTTTCCAACTTCCTGGAAAAGTGCAAGGGTTGCTCCGATTCCAAAGAAGCCAGGTGCTGTTTTTCCTAAGAACTTCAGGCCAGTCTCAATTTTGAATCCTTTGAGTAAAGTACTTGAGAAACTGGTGGCCAATCAAGTCACTCGTTAGCCTGAGACTTATGACATCATGTGCCCTCAATAGCATGGGTTTCACAAGAATCATGGGATGAGAACTGCCTTGGTCAGGTTCATGAACTCCATCCTTGAGGGATTCAAAAAAGGTGTTATGACTGGGGTGGTGTTCAGGGACCTGACCAGGGCATTTGAGCTCATTGATCCCCCTTTACTCTGTACAAACCTGAGGCAATTCGGCTTCTCCATAAATGTGGTTGAGTGGTTTAAAAAATACCTGATTGATCATAATCTGTTTACGTGGAAACTGTAAAGTCCAGTGCCTGTGCCTTGAGGTGTGGGTTCCCACGGGGTCCATTTTGGGTCCCCTGTTGTTTTTCCTATTTATTAATCCATGTGAAACCCTTTTATATGTAGATGATTTGAATTTATTCCACCAAGTCAAATCTATCTCTCAGTTAACCACCTGCTTGGAGAAAGATTTTCAGGAGATATGTAAATTAAATGTTTTTTTTGTTAATTCTTCGATCCTTAATGTTAGAAAAACAAACTCAGTGTTATTTGGTTCTGCCTATATGTTAAAAGATAATCCAAGTTTACAGATTCATGATATTTTTGGGACTGCAATTGACCAGGTGTTTGAGTGTAAGTATTTAGGTGTTTTACTTGACTCTAGATTGACATTTTTGTCACTAGCTAATGAGGCTAGCATGGTCATTAATTGTAAAATATGTATCCTGCATAAATTTAGAAGATACTTTTCTTTTGAAACTCGACGGTCAATAGCTATTGGTTCTTTGCTACCCCCATTTTGATTACAATTTCAGCCTTTAATTTAACTTGGGTGTAAAAGAAAATATTTTGACAGTTGCATACAATAATATTTGTCATTTTGTTCTGAATTTGCCCCTTCATATACATCATTTTTTGTTGTACTCTCATTTGGGTTGGTTGTCACCTGGTTGTAAATTTGCTTATTTATTTTGGGGGGGGGGTCAAATTTTTCAAGCTATTCATGGTAAGTTCTGTTACCCTCTTTCTGATTTGATTACTATTCATGTTTCATCGAAAAACGTGAGATCTTCATGGATTACCATGCTCCATTCACAAATCCAGATCTGAATGCCGCTCATTGCATTACCACTTTTTGGAATGAACTACTTGGCAGGCTATGCTCGGCTATGTTTTTAAGGTTGTTCAAATCTAATTTTATAGAGTATTTACATTCCTTGGATGTTTATAAATTTTTTAATGTACTGTTTTTCTGTTAATTATGTACCTTGTTTTTTTTTGTGTGTGTGTGTCGGGTCGGACCTGAAACATAACTTTTGTCCAGTGCCCCTACCCAGGTAACAAAATTATAATAAAATAAATATGGTAGCGGATCCCACTGCTCTAGAGATGGCCAATTGTTGAATATAAAAATCAGTGCACTCATGTGTTCTACTGTTAGTCGTGATCTCAAAGGGGACCAAATAATGTTTATCCTGCTGAGTCCTCTTTCACATTCAGCAGTGCTGATTGGCAGGGTAGATTTATTAGAGGCTGCAGCTCATCACTGATGACTTTCGATTCTTTGACGTCTCGGTAAGGGTTCTTCATAGCCGAGAACAAAAGTCCAAAATGTTCATAAATAATGACAATTTCTGATTCACTATACTCAGGTGTCAATCTGCCTGGCAGATAATTGGCATCTAAACACTTGATTGCTTGGGTGAATTGCTGTTCTGAATTTGGTAGAAGCCTGACCTGTAATGAGTCAGTCGGAGCCTGGTAAAACTGATCCTTCTGAATTTCTCTTGCTCTGCCAATATCTTCAGTCAGTGTTACATTTACACCCCTAAAGTGTTTTGCTTGTACTGCGTTGCAGACTTCATTACACAACTGTGGTTTTCCTGGCTTGACAAAACTATATTTGTCTGCATATTAGCTTGTATGCTTTTGGCAGTGAGATGACCAGTTTCGAAGAGCTAGGCTTACCATATATACTTGCGTATAAGCCAATTTTTTTTATGCCAGAATCTGCATGCTATATTGTACTCCTCGGCTTATACACAGGACAATCGGCAATAGCAGGTCATTTCAAGTCTCACATAAAGGTAGCTCCTTTATCAGCATACCCTTTCACTTGTGGGGATGAGCATCAAACATAAACGATGTGCATACGATGCTGCACTCAAGTTGTGAGTCATTGAGCATGCTGACAGTACTAATAACTGTGCCATAGCACGTCACTTTGGTGTAAATGAAAGCAGGTCCATGAGAGGAAAAAACAGTGAGAGCTGCTAAATGAGGTCCCAAAGTCAAAGAAGGCATGCTGTGGTGACCGACCAGCATTTCAGCAACTTGAGACAGACTTAAATGAGTGGATGCTCGAACGCAAACAGAGCGGGTATATCATAACCTGCATGTCAATTCCCATGAAGGTGCTTAAACTTGCAAAGCAAGGAAAATAGTACTGAAAATGTTCTTGCATCTGCCGGTCACGGTTGATGCTCGAAGTTTATGGAGTGCAACAATCTGACCATTTGGCAGCAGACAAAAATTGCCCAAAAACCCTCCTCTGATCTGGAAGCAAAGGTGGACAGCTTTCTGCAATACACTATTAAAATGAGAAAGTTGCATGGCTACGAACTATCTCAGATCAGTAACATGGATGAGATCCCTATGAATTTCGACCTTCCCTGCAACCACGCTGTGAACCCCTCTAGTAGCAAGACAGAGTTGATTAAAACATCAGTTCATGAAAAAACACACTTCACAGTTGTGCTTTCTTGCATTGCTAATGGCACTAAACTAAAGCCCCTGATCATATTCAAAAGAAAAACCCTCCCCAAATCTGCTGTTTTTCCCAGAGGTGTTCTTGTCTGTCCCCATCCTAAGGGATGGATGGATGAAGAGCTTGTTGGTGTGTGGCTTGAAAAAGAATGGGGTAGCAGACCTGGCACTTTGCACAAAAAGCGATTGCTACTAGTATGGGACATATCCGTGCCCATTTGACTGAATCGGTGAAGAAGGCGGCAAAACGGAATTGCACTGACCTGTGTGTTACTCCTGGGGAGCAGACATCGAAACTCTAACTTTTACATGTCTGCCTGAACAAACCATTTAAGGATCGACTATGTAAGATGTGGTGCGACTGGATGATGTCAGGCACTGGCGCACTCACAAAGGGTGGCAGTTTCAAACGGCCGGACATCACACTAGTATGTGAGTGGGTTGAGCAAGCATAGGAGGGTATCCCAGAAGAAATGGTTGCTGAAAACGTTTCTGAAATAGGGGATAAGCAACAATTTTGATGGCACTCAGGACAATGCTTTATTTGAGGAGAGAGAAGATCTGGAAACAGAGGTGGAGGACGATGACAGCCTTTATGTGAATGTTCTCACAGAAAAATTTATGGCAGAGAATGAAGCAGTGTTGGACTTCTCTGACTCTGAGTCGGAGTCCATAGAGCTGGAACTGTAACCAGGACTGATTTCACTCTTAGCACTGCAAGTGTAATTGGCACTTGGCGATTGGCAACTGTAATTATTTTGCTGGTATGCAAAAAAAAAAAAACACAAAAACCTTGGTGTTGGCTTATACACGGTTAACTGTATTTCTTAACTTTACACACTGCAACTGAGGGGGTTGGCGTATATCCAAGTCAGCTTATATGTGAGTATATACAGTAGATCACATAATTCAACCAGTGCATCATACATTAAACCATGGCTCTTTAAAAAAAGCTGGAGATGACAGCTGCTTCACCACACCCGCAAATATTTTTTCCCAGAATTTCAACTTAATTGCTGCTACCGAGCTTCATAACTGCACCCCACTGCTTTAAATGTTCTAAAACTTGAAGCCACCTACCATGTATCCAACAGTCTGCCTATTTGTAGAAGCTGAATTCATAATTCACCTGCGATTTCTTGAAGCTCTCTTTTTGCTTTGGGGGATGTGCTGTACATGGTGTATATCTTCTTGATGAAACTCTTGAAGTGGTTGACTTCTGATCAGTCTTTAACTGCATCACTAACTGACAGCTCTAACCAGTGATTTACACAATGACAGTTTAAGCAATAATGACTGAAGAGTTGGTTATTTCCTAAAGATTAATGACAGGCTTGGGGGGAGGTGGCCCGAGGGCCAACCCCACCCAGCCAGTTGTAACTCAATAGGAAATGACTGGCTCTAAGGTCATTATTGCGATTATAAACCTAATAGCAGTAATAACCCTCAGGAAGCATTTTTTCTGCTATTTTTAAGTTCTCTAAATACTGCACAGCGCCGGGGTGCGGCTGCCACATGGTGTCCTTCCGCATTGATCACAGTATATGGAGGTCGCCTTTTTCAGGGATGCACATTTTTTTTTACACAGAAGAGTCTTAGGACTTACTGTTTTGTTGGGAACCATCCTAACTTGGTCATTTTTCTTCTTTAACCACTGTCGCCAGTGCTGTACTAACCGTAGTACGTGTTGGCATTTCTAAGAGCTTTCAGACCGGCATGGCAGCCAATCAGTGAGCTTCTTTAGCTCATGAATAATTAATTTGACTTATAATAATAATTTTTGGATATAACTTTGAAGTTACTCCTGCATTCCATCCTAACATAACTGACACCCCATTTGACACCAGATCAATCCAGTTTTCTTGCAGAGAATTTTCTTCAAAACCATGCCTTTGGACAGTTTGAAGAAGTGCATGAACAATTCCTTCAGCTGTTGTGTTTGACAATTCAACAATATCCAGAAAAACAAGTTACTGGCTTAGAATTATCAATAGAGCATCTGATGTAGACAATCAGACATGAGGAGCTATTTAGACTTGTGTTCTCATCTATAAGCCTGGAGATTTGGGGATGTTTGGATGTTTTTATTGCACTTACAAGCTGATATTTCATATCTGCTGACATATGACAATGATGTCAGCATAGATAATAATGCTGTGTAAAACACGGCCAAGATGTAAACCATTTTGAACTTGTAGATCAGTCAAAGATGGATGCTCTGAATATGGTTTGTCATGTGATAAGCAGTTCTAAATACTTTGCAAGTTTCTTCCATTTCTTCTGCTTTCTGAGCAATAATGTGTTTTTTCAAATGTTCCTGCTTTTTAATTTCCATAGCTTTAACAGCTTGCTTGTGGCTCTCTGATTCCCTGTGTTTGTATAACTTTTTTCACAGACTTCTCTGAGCTGCTGATTTATCTTCTCTGATTCTGTGCACATTTCTGCAACCATTTGTCCATTCAGCAGAAAGCTATAGTCTGGCTCTTTTCATTCTACCCTGTAAAGCACCTAAACCAGCTACTGCCATGCAAATTGAACACCCTATGGCGCCTTTATTTGTAAACAGCCATTCATTGTCTTTCTTAAAAAAAATTCCAGTCCAATAGTCCAACAGGATGGATAGATTGGCTGTTTAGTAGAGAGCTGCTGTGGTTGATCTGGAATGAACACAGGTTGAACAGTAGTGGACACAGATTGATGAGGAGTAGACACAGGTTAATCAGGAGTGAACACAGATTGATCAGGAGCAGACACAGGTTGACCAGGAGTGGACACAGGTTGTTCAGGCGTGGATACAGTTTCTGGTGCCATTGGCTCATTTATTTGTCTCCCGAGGTCCTGGTTGCCATCTCATTCTGGCTTTCTATCTGTAAATGAAATCAAAATAGAGTTTTCTAAGTGTAAATCCATAAACCTAAATTGCTTTCTTTACAAGAGTTTAATTCCTCAAATGTAAATCTTCCATACATCTCTATATCTGATATGCATAAATGTTTATAACCATGACAATGTAGCATGCATATGTACACGTACAATTTCATTACAACAGATTTCAATATTTCAGAAGTTAACTTACCTTTTTTGTGTTTGCTTGCACAAGAAACATTTCATCACAGCTTGGGAGAGAAGCGGGGTTTTGGAGGTGGGACACTGTTGGGGCCAATGCCCCCGATGCCTTTTGAGGCTTGGCCCACTTTCCTCAATGCGGTGGCACGCTGCTGCTGCTGCTGACACTAGTTCAGCCAGCGTGTCACCACCTTGAAAGGAATCTGCCATTGCAATGAGGGAGTGACCTGTCATTGCAGGGTGGTCCCTTGCCTGGTGTAAAATTTCTTGTAACACGGCAGCGGGTGGCGACTCTTGCCACTCGCCTCAGAGTCCCCATGAAAGCCAACTTGGGAGTTCCCAATCCCCCCTTTTGGCATGTCCCCATCCCCAGTTTATTTGCCAACTGGGTAGCCCAATCCCCGTCGGTATGATCCATCCCCCCATTTGTTATTTGCCGAGGGGTTGCCTAATCCCCCTTAGCTCATGCGCTCCCACTCTCCCACACCACCACACTGTTTGGCCGATGGGGGTGCCCAATCCCCACTGGCTCCAGTACCCACCTCCCCAACAAACATCTGGCCAGGTGGCATGCTGGGAGCCCATCCCAGCATGCCAAATGAGTCCTGCAATGTCTTTATTTAATTTTAAATCCTGTAAAAAAAAGAAAACGGTCTCTCGTTGAGCCCCATGCCCCCTCCTCCAACCCACGCACACCCTCTGCATAATCTACCTCCCCACACACCCACCACCCCATACTTACCTCCGGAGCCTGGCGCAACAATCTTCGGTGGACCGGGAACAAAGCCGACCGCAAACTGAAGAAATGCCGGTAAGCTGTATAATGGCATAAATGTTTTTTTTTTCAACTTTGGTGCATATCTCGCCCATTTTTTAGAATTTTGGCACCAAAATTTTCAACATGGGGTTCTTGGGACCCCACCTCATGAATTCAGTACTGTAATTTCGTTATTCAGTCCTGAAAGGTGATTTTGCAGTCACTGCATGGAACCACCTTTCCGGACTGATTAATGAAATGACAGTGTCACTGTTCACGAGGTGGGCTCTCAGAAAGCCTATGTAGCAAATTTGTGAAAAAATTTAAAAAATGATCAGTAAGATACGTTAGTTGCATTAAGTTTCTACACATGCTCGTAACTTCGCAAATGTGTAGTATTTTCACTCCAGGTTTTCAACAGTGGCATTTTTCCACACCTCCTTATGAACAGTATAGCTGTCATTTTTCACATCCTGGCCAAAGTGTGTTTTCACACTCCTGGTGCAGAATAGCATGATCGCTTGTGGGAAATCAGTGTTTGGGACAGATTAAGAAAATTAGAGTGACGCTGTTCATGAGCAGAGGTCCTAAAATGCCTATGTTGAAAATTAGGTGACAAAAGTCCATAAAATGACTGTGTTACAAGCGAGTGTTGCGCAGGTTCCATGCACCCTCGTAACTTTGCAAATTTGTAATATTTTCACTCCAGATTTTCAACATTTACATTTTGCCACACCTCCTTATGAACAGTGCAGCTGTCATTTTTCATATCCTGCCTGAAATATGTGTTTGCACATCTGGTGCACAATGGTGCGGTCGCTGGGGGAAATTAATGTTTTGGACAGATTAAGAAAATCAGTGACAGTGTTCATGAGCAGAGGTCACAAAATGCCTATGTTGAAAATTTGGTGAAATAATTCAACTAAATGACTGCGGTACAAGCATGTGTTGTGCAGTTTTCACATACGCTCAGAACTTCGAGCATTTTTAATATTTTCCCTACTGATTTTCAACATTGCCATAGCTTCACACCTCCCTATGAATGGTACAGCTGTCATTCTTTACATCCTGCCTGATCTGTGCTTTCGCACATCTGGTGCAGAATGGCACGGTTGCTGTGGGAACTCAAAGTTCGGGACACATTAACAAAATCACAGTGCCACTGTACATGAGAAGAGGTCCCAAATGCTTCCATGAGGTGGGGGTCGCAAAAAGGCCATGTTGAAAATTTGTACTGCAAATACCAACACACGCCCAGGGCATTATGGTTTCTAACCATAATGTCCCAACCTGTACAGACTGACAGGCATCAGAGGTGTAACTTTGGATCGCCATCTGTAATACTCATGCCATCCCACCCCCACCCTGAAGCCAGTGACAGGCATCGAAGTGTTCCTTGCACTCTTCAGCCCCAGACTTCACCCTATTCTCCTGTACTGCACCCATTTCAGCGTATGTCCTTATGAAGTTGGGTGACTGTGAAGCCGAACACCCCAAGGCACACCTCAACACTTGTCGGTGTCTACAGAATAGGGTGAAGTGAAATGCCATAAGCATTATGGGCAACAACCCACAGGCTCACCCCAATGCCTGTCCATCTCTGCAGGGTGGAGGTGGGATTGGCACGAGTTCAATACTTCATTGCCACTCCTATTCTGCATCTGTCTAACTCCTGCAATTCCAATGCTAATATCAGAAAGCAAACATTTGGCATTGACAAACGCTTGTATTACACAGTTACTACCAGATAACTGCCATATAATGTATGGCGGAACGTAGTTCAGCATGCATTTCCATGCTATGCAAAAAGTCATTCTGCTGCACTAGTGATGTCTGTACTGCAGCAGAACGACTTTTTGTTCTGCTGCAGTAGTGACATCATCAGACAATGCTCACAAATCGTTTGCGACTCATGGCAAGGAAGTGGTGATGGATCGAGCAGAGAGGCGCAGGATCCACAGGACAGTGGAAAAAAAAAAGGCAGCATCAACCAGATAAGTAAAACTTCCTACTGCTGTGCTGCAGGATCAACCAGAGTTAAAAAAAATGTCAAAACTCAGTCCTCTGAATTAATGTCATCTCGCTAAGTGAGAGGAACAACCCACCATTTTTTTAACTTCAGAACCCCACTCAAACCCAAAAGTCAACCATTCAGAATGCACCAGGTCTCTTACAACCACGTAGCATGCCCTAGCAACCAGGGCTAACTCTCAGCAGTAAACATTGAGATTTCTGCTGAGGAAAAAACAAACATTAAGGTGCCACACTATACTTTTATTTGGTTTTGGAGGACACCATACACTATGTAGAACAGTATATGGATCACTATACACAACACGGCTCTTCTCAACTTGTGGTTACATGCCAATCAAGAGACCTCTTTAGCTTTGCTCTCAAGGTCATCTAGTTGGCATAGTAACCACTCAGTTGAGAATAGCCTTGTTGCCTGTAGTGATTCTTACACTATGCTATATGAGCCTGTGCCATGACGTATAAAGTGACACCAACGCATTCTAACTTGCAGGTATTATCAAGCAACTGTAAGTGAATCCCCTCACTGACTCTGCCCACTCTCTGTTGTTCTCTGTTTCTCTTTGATGTCCTTACCAAGTCCAAGGCTGAAAAATGCAAGGTGAATGTGAGTTTTCCTGTGCAAATCCGAATTCTTACTTTGAACCTTTCCCCTGCTTTTTTGCTCCACATATGTGATGCTGTTTAATACTTTGTTTATCAGGAGTGACAGTGATGTTGCACAGTGCTCACAGCTGTTTCCTGTCTGTGGCAGCCATTTCAGCATTCACCAACCCTTCAACAAAACTGGGACGGGTTCCCCACCAGCCACTACATGAAACCATCTACAGGTGCTAACTCCCCCCCCCCCGCCAACCTGGCCAGTACAGAAAACTGGTGGTGAATGCTCAGCTCTGCCACCAGTATCCCCCCTCCCACCTGACCCAGCTGTTAATTAAAACTGGCAGCGGGTGCTCAATCCCGCCACTGCCATTCCCCCATCCTCCGCACAACCCATCTCTTAAATCCGACACCAGGGTGCCCAACCCCCCTAACCCAGCTAACATTCCCCTTCACTGTATGTGACACAAAGCTGCCCAACTTCAGTACTGCCAAACAACCCACCAAAACTGGGGTGCCCAAGACCCAGTGTCAGAACCTGTAAAAAATGTCCGCTGTTTTTTAAACCTGGAAAGAAGAACGTCCGTCGATGACTTCTAGCCCCCCCAGGACCCCACCTTGATCCCACTCTTAACACCTCCCCCTCCATTCACTTACCTAATAAGGGTCCCACAAAATAATCTTCTCATGACTGGCACAGATCTCCTTCCAATGGCACCTGATTACGAACTGACTGAAAACAAGGCAAGTCCATTTAGTGACTTTTTAATGCATTCTGAACGTTTACTCCTAACTTTGTTATTTTTTTTTACATTTTTGCCCCAAATTTTCAAAACGAAAAACTATGTTGAAAACTTGGGGTCAAAATGTCAAAAAACAATGAAGTTATGAAAAACTTTGAAATTGTGCAACATTTACCTATAAATAACCATAAGAGAGTGTCTCACAGCAAAAGGTTCTAAAATTTATGGGAAACATTTTGCTTTGAAATTCAGATTATGTTGTTGTTAAAAAGAGGCATTCAGCATGATTTATGATGCTTATATGTAAGCATTAAGGTACAACAAAAGTGTGTTCTACTGTGAAATTAATGCATGGTTGGGGAGGTCTGGCACAAGGCCGCAGGCCGAGTGCCTACAACCACCCAGCCATGCATTAATTCCACAGTAGAACATTCATTTACAGTGCCTTAATGCACTTCTGTAACATGGCAAAAATGAAAGAGCTGAAATGGAGCATTTCTATTGGTCAATAAATAGTAGCCAACCATGCATTAATTCCCAAGTAATGCACAGTTGGTCTTGTAGTACTGTGTACAACCACTAAACAAAACAAGAAATGCTCCATTTGAGCACTGTCATTTGTACCATATTAAAAAAGCCTCCTAAGCACTGTGTCTTCCCACTCATGCAGCCACCCAAAGGACTATCACTTACTCGGTGCAAAAGCTACTCCTCATAGAGGCAAAAGAAACGCTCAATTGAGCACTTTTATTTGTGACATATTACAAAGCCTCCTAACCACTTTCTTCCCACCCATCTACCCAAAGGAGTGTCAGTTACTCAGTGCAGAAATGACTCCTTGTTAGTGAAGAAAGGCATACATCGACGAAATAACAGCAATGGGTGCAAAGTACCTTAAGTAGTACTGGTGGTCTTTCTCATTATTTGTAGTGCATGTTGAAACCATTGGTAGAGTTAGGCAGAACGTTTTACTTATGCAGTTGTAGTTAGGAAGTGTGATGTGGAGCTGTTATTGGAGGGCAACGCACCAGAAGCGCACCGGAGTGCAGAGAGCGCATGGCGTGTGTTAAATAGAAAAACAGGAGCATATTTTGTTAATTGCACAAAATGCATGTACTGTATAAGAAACTTTTGTTTTATGTGTACTTAAATTTCCCATCTTAAAAATAGCATTGGGCAGTAGAGAGAAATCAAAGCAACATTGCCTTCAGATACCCGTGAGTATTGTCACCCAAAATGCATCAGCCTATTACCAATCTAAGGGCGTGTTGCCAGTAAGCACAGCAAATCAACCCATTTTTAAATATTTATATTTATAACTGTTATGTACTTTAGCAACATTACTGTAACAAAGTAGTCGCATCAGTTATTTTGGTCAGTAGTAACCACTATGTGTAGTGTGTTGTGTGCCTGGTGGCCAGCCGTTATTGAATAAATCTCCGAAGTACCATGAAACTGTGTTTGCCTCTTCATTACTGCAAACATCATTTGTTATTACTCACAACAATACAATATTCCACATGGCACACAACAGTGCTACGTTACAAGTGCATTAAGGGACTCCATAGGAGTGTTCTACTCTGGAATTAATGCATGGTTGGGGGGTTGTAGGCACTCGTCCAACCCCCCAGCCTTGTGCTACAACCCCCCAACCATGCATTAATTCCACAGTAGAGCACTCCTTTGGAGTGCCTTAATGCTATTGTAACATGCGGGTCAGTTGATGCCTTACACGGTAAATATACTTTCTGTTGATACACTTTTTTTTTTTAGCTGCTTTCTTTGTCACTGCCACTAACCAGCCCCCTTCCACCCCCCCCAGCCCTGTCACCTCAGCGTTCACTGGTACTCACCTCTGGCACTGAGGTGCCAGTGGGCTGGGTGCGGTGCCTGCGGGGTGGCAGTTTCATCCTGCCGGTCGGTGGGATTTTCACCTCCATTATTTCCCCTTCCCCCTGTGCAGAGCCATGGCATGCAATGACACCAATGGCCAAGCCACACATGCTTCCGCACATGGCACGCTGGGCATCTGCTCGATGTCCACGCCCTGTCTTGGAGCTGGAGTGCCAGTCCCCAGTCATTGCTAGGGACCAGGCGTGCACCAGTCTCTGATGCCACCCCTCCCTGGGAGAGGAGAGCTGTCCTCTGGATGCTCAATCCACTCCCTCCCCAGCTGACCTCCAGTGACCCACTCACACCGCGAACATGGGTCGTCAGCATGGCAGGAGGTAAGGCAGTGGTGCCTCAGTCCTTCATGCCACTGGGCCAGCCGTTGACGCACACTCTTAATAAGAAAGATGAAGTTTTCCACTTTTCTGTGTATAAATTGGACTTACTGCCATCAGAGACAACAGCTATCTCACATTAAATGGCGCTTGGTTAAAGTGTAATGGTGCTCCTTGTGTTGTACGGCTCAAAATTCCCCATTGTTTCGTATTCCATGAATTCCAAAAATCATGTACGGAACACCAAAGAGTGGCAGCTGGTAACCTGTTTTTGATACCAGTTTTCACCACCATTTTCGAGTGGCCACCACCATGTTTTTTGGCCAAGTCCATCTTCCAGCGTCCCACAACTGATGCATTCACATGAGAAGGTGTGCATGATCTCATGTTCACTCTGTGTCTCATTCTTTGTCTTGTCTGCCAGTCTCCATTACTGTGGCATGAACCACATTCCCAGCAGGCAGGACTCACTCAGGGACTGCAGTCATGAACCTGCTCATTACTTCGGCCCGTTGCCATCTTGGAAAACAGTCTTGGACCCAGAAGTACCAATTCCAGTTTTTAAACTGTTAAACTCATAACAGCACCTGCCAGAAACTCAAACCATGTTTACAGTGCTGCAGCGTTCTGGAATTTGCGGTGCTCCACTTCTGCTGCCAATGTTTTACATTTGTATGCACTTCCCCGAGTTCAGCTTTCTTTCTGCTTGTGAAAAATGCACTTATCTGAACTCGGTGTGCAAAATCTTATGTCAGAGAAGCTCAAGGGGCCACTGGGGGGATGTTGAGAGAGGAGACACTCAATCGGAGTGAGTGCTGTAGATTGTCTACACTGCATGTTTAATGTACCATCAGTTGCTTGCTCCGATACAATTCCCCTCTCTTGAGTGGCATCAGAAATCCAATGCGAAGCAGGCTTAGATTGCTCCCCTAAGTGTCCACACCATGGACTTCGAAGCACATCAGCCCATATGCAGGAGTTGATGCTCTTTAAAGTCAGCAGTGTAAACAGGGTTTCTGAGACATGAGGGAACTCACACTTCTGCCTGGTCTGAAGACATGGGTGAGCGTGCAACAAAGAAAAGTGACCAGTCACTGTAGTTTATGAGCATAGTATAGTCTAAAAAATAATGCTGGTGTGGAGTGGGCTTGCTAAGGACAAATAGTGGTGTATCAGAAAACATGATGGGCTGTATACCACTTTTCAAGACCAAAGACCAAATTCCTTGTGGTATCCCATGAATACAGTGACTCAATCACAGCGAGTCAGGTGGGCGGAGGTAACAATAGTGATTGTGAAATGGGCTATGTGCCTTTAAGAGCACATTCTAAGTGCAGCACTTTTGTTTCCATCGGGAGTCAGTCAGGGTACTTTTTGGTTGAAGCAGATAGGTATTTGTTCATTGGGCCATTTTCGAGCTGGCTGTCTGGTGCTGTGGTTACAGTCACCACCTGTGTTCCTGGCGGACCTGGGTTAGGGATTGGCTGTTGGGAGATTTTTTTTTTTTTTGATGTTGCTGTTGCCTTAGTTATTTTTTTTCTTAACTCCAGTTCCACCTGCTCTTACAACTTTGTTCCCCGCCGCACGCAGCTTGCCCCCCCAACGTTCTCCCCCTGTCAACTTGTGTGCCCCCCATGGACTAGTCGGACTAGTCCCCTTCCTGAATTTTCCCCAACCCTCATTGTCATCCAAGTGATACACAGAGATACATAGAAGGTGACGGCAGAAAAGGACCATGTGGCCCACTTAGTCTGCCCCTTTTCCCCTACCTGATGCATTACCGCAGACCCTAGTTGATCTTTGGCTTACCCCCTCTTCCCAATTGCTTGAGTACTCTTATGTCTATCCCATGCATTCTTGAATTCCCCTACTGTTTTTGCCCCCACCACCTCTGCAGGGAGGCTGTTCCAAGCATCCACTGCTCTTCTGTGAAAAGTGCTCTCGCTGCCCTGAGCCTACCCCCCCAGCCTCATATCATGCCCCCTTGTTCTTGGGCACCTTCTTTTCTGAAAGATGCTACCCTTCTGTGCCTTGTTTATACCCCTGATGTACTTAAGTGTCTCTATTACATGATTATATTAGTGATGGGGGATGCAGGGGCATAGCCCCCACATAAAAAATAAGTACACATCGCCCCTCACAGAGAAAGTAAGCACCCGTCACCATTTGCGGAGCACGATGTAGTGCTTATCGCTGTTTTGCTTTTCGTCGATGTGCAGTCGCTGTTTTTCTCTGCACTGTTTTGTAGGTGCTATCACATAGAACCAGAAATGGTATTCCATGTGGAACACCACTTCTTAAAGCAAATTTCTAGCCCTATGTTGGCAAAGGGAGGGTTGCAAACCTAACCTTCTTTATTTTTATTGTAATGCTGGAATAGCACATCTTCCTTCTCTTGCTGGCATTATGGTAAGTTTACAATGTTTACTTTGAGATTTTATTTAAGCGATAAAACATGACAGAGTGTGCAGTGTGGTGGGATAACGGCACACCTCGGGTTGGCTGTGAAGCACGATGTGTCGCAGAGTGCCTGCCTTCAACCATCCGGGAAGTGTCATTGCCCCACCGCAAAGCACACCCTAGTATCTTATTGCAGTTGTAAAATGGATCCAAGATTTGGGGGGGGAGTTGAAAAAATGCACAGAAATAAAAATAGAACAATTTTTATGACTTTTTAAAACTCTTCATCTGGACTGGCACATGCTGTGCTAGTGCTGCAGATCAGTGTGTCACTGAGTAACATGGACTATCAAAAGCAAGCTGTCAACACAACCGGTTTAAATATACGCATGTCACACTGATCTGTAGTACTACCAAGGCCCATTGATCGCATTACTTCTGGTGTGCAAAGTGTTTTAATGTGGGTCATTTTTATGTATGCTTGCACGTACAGTGCTCAAGAAACATATTGAGATAGTAGAGCATTGCAGAGGTGTGGCAGTGTTGTCGCCAATGCAGCGGACACTTTAATGGGTGCGTCCTTCAACCACCAATTAAATGCTGAAGCTGCTGATGATGGCAGTTTCAGAGCAAGCGCCGCACTTTAACTAAATCTGCTGCTGCAATCAGGGGCAGTTTCGTCATTGCAGGATCAGCCTCCCTCCCTCCCAAACGAGGCACACAGCAGGACAACAGCATTTAAATGTTAGCTCCCTTCCACTGCTGCTGCCTGCCCTGAGCCGTCTCTTCCCCGTCGCACTGGCATATAATGAAACCCCCTCTCACACTGTTTCTGCCCGTCCTGCACCCTTCGTTCTCCATCGCACCGGCATAAAACCCTCACACTGCTGCTGCCCGCCCAGCACTCTCTATTCTCCATCGCACCGGCATAAAACCCTCCCTCCCACTGCTGCTGCCCACCCCGCACCCTCTGTTCTCTGTTGCACCGGCATAAAACCCTCCCACTCACCCCCACTGCTGCTGCCCACCCCCAACCCTCCATTCTCCATCCCCTGCTGACATCGGAGGCTCAGTCCCCATGCCACCATGTATCCCCCCACCTCCCATTAATGCAACTTACTGGGAGCCCACCCTAGTGTGCCAAAAAATACTTCTTTGATGTTTCCGACTCTGGGATGCCCACTTCTGGTGTTCGGATGTGCCACCCCCCCACACCCCTATGTTTTCAGCCAACCTCAGGGTGCCCAAATCCATTTTGTTAATATTTCACCTGTAAAAAAGAAAACAGTCCCCTACATCATTTTTATTTTTTAAACCTGAAAAAAGAAAATGATCCTCATCGTTCCTGCTGGCCCCTCCCCAACCCGCACCCTCCTCTCGCACTCTTACTTCCTGCACTCCCTCACCCAAACTTACCTCCGGAGGTTGGGAACAGTTATCTTCTGTGGACCGGGAACACGTCTACACTCTTCAAAGACCAACCGGGAACTGAAGAAATGGCGGTAAGCCGTATAATGACAGTCAATGGGGGTTTGCAAATTAGGTTGATGTCTCAGCCAATTGTTGGAGTTTTGGTCCCAAATTTTCAACATGGTGTTCTTGGGACCCCACCTCATGAACATTGGCACTGTCATTTTGTTTCTTGTTCCTGAAAGGTGATTTCGCAGTCTCTGCACGGAATCACCTTTCGGGACCAATTAACAAAATGACAGTGCTATTGTTCATGAGGTGGAGTCCCAAAAAGACCTTCTTGCAAATTTGGTGAAAAAACTCCAAAAAATGACTGCGTTACAAGAGTCCATTGCGCAGTTTCTATGCATGCTCGTAACTTCATCAATGTCCAATATTTTTACTCCAAATTTCCAACATTGCCATTTTTTCACACCCCCTTATGAACAGTACAGCTGTCATTTTTCGCATCCTTCCTGAAATGTGTTTTTGCACCTGTGGCACAGAATGGTGCAGTCGCTGTGAAAAATCAGTTTTCGGGACAGATTAACAAAATCACAGTGTCACTGTTCATGAGGGGAGGTCCCAAAAATCTATGTTGAAAATTTGGTGAAAACATTTCAAAATATGACTGTGTTATGAGTGTGTGTTGCACACTTTCTACGCACACTCGTAACTTCACCAAGTTTTACGTTCACTTGCGCGCATGCGCAAGGAATGTTTTGGGAGAGTAGCACACTTTGGAGGTGTGCCTCTCCCTTTCAATCCACTGCTCCATTGAGCAGGTGTGGCGGTCCTGCACCAATGGGTGTGGGGCTGTGTATGACAGCGGTGGTCTTCGCTTCAAAGAAAACCACCGCTGTCATACAGAAAACCAGCGTCACTGCCCCCGCCCCCAAATGTTTGCTGCCACGCTGGGGCCCACCCCAGTGTGGCAAATGTCCTGTGTTGTTTGTCGACGGGGGTGCCCAATCCCCCGTTGGCTCCACGGCCACCCCAAGCCATCCTTCTGCCACACTGGGAGCCCACCCCAGCGTGGCAAACGTCCCACGTTGTTTGCCGACGGGGGTGCCCAATCCCCCGTCAGCTCCTCGGCCCCCTCCAGCCATCCTTGTGCCACGCTGGGAGCCCACCCCAGCGTGGCAAACGTCCCACGTAGTCTTTTTTTTTTCTTTTAACTGAAAAGCAAAAACGGTCCCACGGCGCCTCCCAGTCCCCCCTCCCACAAACCCGCACCCACCCACTTCTCACCCAGCCTCCCCACACCCCCCTCACCCCATACTTACCTCCGGAGCTCGGCGCGACGATCTTCAGTGGACCGGGAACACGTCTGCACTCTTCAAAGCCGACCGCGAACTGAGGAAATGCCGGTAAGCTGTATAATGGGCTAGATAGGGGGTTTTCAACTTTATTGCATATCTCAGGCATTTTTTGGAATTTTTGCACCAAATTTTCAACATGGGGTTTGGGGGACCCCTTCTTAGGAGTGACTGTCATGGCGTTATTCGCCCCGATGGGTATTTTGCAGTCACTGCCGAATTACCCTTCAGGCCTGAATAATGCCATGACAGTGACATCATTCATGAAGAAGGCTCCCAAACCCCATGTTGAAAATCTGGTGCAAAAATTCCAAAAAATGACTGTTTTACGAGCGTGTGTTATGCAGTTCCTACGCACGCTCGTACGTTTGTGAATTTTCAATATTTGCATTCCAGATATTCAACGTTGCCATTTTACCACACCTCCTCATGAGTAGTACAGCTGTCATTTTTCACATCCTGCCTAAAACGTGTTTCCACCCATGTAGCGCACAGTGGCGCAGTCGGTATGTGAACTCAGTGTATGGGATACATTAAGAAAATTACAGTGACACTGATCATGAGCAGAGGTCTTAAAATGGCTGGGTTGAAAATCTGGTGACAAAATTCCTAAAAATGACTGTTTTACGAGTGTTCATTGCGCAGTTCCTATGCACTCTCGTAAGTTTGCGAATTTTCAATATTTTCACTCCACATTTTCAACATTGCCATTTTACCACTCCTCCTTATGAGCAGTGCAGCTGTCATTTTTCACATCCTGCCCAAAATGTGTTTCCGCCCATGTAGCGCACATGGCACAGTTTTGCGAACTCAGTGTATGGGACACATTAAGAAAATCACAGTGTCACTGTGCATGAGCAGAGATCTTAAAATGGCTATGTTGAAAATCTGGTGAACAAATTCCTAAAAATCACTGTTTTACAAGCGTGTGTTGTGCAGTTCCTATGCACTCTCGTAAGTTTGCGAATTTTCAATATTTTCACTCCAGATTTTCAACATTGCCATTTTACCACACCTCCTTATGAGCAGTACAGCTGTCATTTTTCACATCCTGCCCAAAATGTGTTTCCACCCATGTAGTGCACAATGGCGCAGTCGGTGTACGAAATCAATGTATGGGACACAGTAAGAAAATCATAGTGACACTGTTTATTAGCAGAGGTTTTAAAATGCCAATGTTGAAAATTTGGTGAAAAAATTCCTAACAATGACTGTTTTACGTACGTGCGTTGCACAGTTCCTACGCACACTTGTAGGTTTGCGAATTTTCAATATTTCCACTCCAGATTTTCAACATTGCCATTTTACCACACTTCCTTATGAGCAGTACAGATGTCATTTTTCACATCCTGCCCAAAACGTGTTTCCGCCTATGTAGCGCAGAATGGGGGTAACAAAAAGGTCATGCTGAAAATTTATTGTGCAAATACCAGCAATCGCACAGGGCATTAGGGTAAAGCACCATACGTCCCAAACACCACTGCAAATACCTGCAAGCGAACGTTCGGCATTGACAAATGCTTGTTCATATTTTCACTATAGATTTTCAATATTGCCATTTTTTTCAAACCTCTTCATGAACAGTACAGCTGTTATTTTTCACATCCTGCCTCAAATGTGTTTTTGCACCTGTGGCACCAAATGGTACACTCGCTGTGCAATCACCTTTGGGGCGAATGTGAAAATGATACTGCACGTTCATGAGATGGGGTCCCAAAAGCCCATGTTGAAAATTTGGAGCGAAAATACCAACAAACACTTAGGGTGTTAGGGTTTCCAACCGTAACACCAACCCTACACAGACTGACAGATATCAGGGGTGTGACTTGGGGTCGTCGGCCATAATGCTCACGCCATTCCACCCCCACTCTGCAGCCACTGACAGGCATCGAAATGTGCCTTAGGGTGTTTGGCCCTAATGTTCACCCCATTCTCTTATACTGTACCCATCTCAGCTTATTTCCTCATGGAATGGGGTGAGTGTAAGGGCCGAAGACCTCAAGGCACACTGCAACATCTGTCAGTGTCTGCAGGGGGGGATGAGGTGGAATGGCATGAGTGTTATGGCCTGAGACCCAAAGGCACACCCTCAATGCCTGTCAGTCTCTCCAGGGTGGGGTGGAGTTTGGCGTTACTTCAGTACTTCACTGCCATTCCTATTATGCATCTCTCTAACTCCGGACCTGCACTACCAATGCTAATACCAGCAAGCAAACATTCGGCATTGACAAATGCTTGTTTCTTACTTGTAAAGCCAAAAGCAAATAGTCCCGTGGATGGTCGCTTTTGATTCATCGTTCATTGCCTTTCATCAAGAAACTCAGACACTGTAATTACATCTGGTAAAAATACATTTATAGATACAGATAAAGTATTCAGTGTGCTCTGTGCTGTTACCTAGCTAATTCTGAAAAAATTCAGTTATGTTTGTTAAGATAACACTAGGTTTCACAGATGAAGTGCGAAATGTCAGGCTATCCAAAGTTAGGATCTGCAAGCCTGTGATCTGTCCACCTGGTCTAGGCATCACATCATGTCTACTTTTAATCTGTCACATGAAAAGTCATGCCTGCTAATAATCAGATTTGTAAATAGTTAGATTTTTGAGCTATTTAAAAAAATAACCCCAAATCAATGGGCACTATGCAGCATTTCTTTTGACAGTCCATATTAAATTGTTATGAATGAGTGTATATGAGAGGTATGACCATAACCTGGGCTTTATCCATTGTGCAATGTATTGTTCTGTACCGGATAGCTGACCAGAGAACATCATCATCCCCAGACATCTTATTTTCATTGCGGTTCCTGCTCCTCAGTCTTGACCTGGTCAATTTTATTACTGAAGCACTGGGAGGTTAAGTAACATGCACAAGGTCATACAGTGAGTCAGTGGCCATAGAGGTGGAACTTGCACCTGTCACTTCCAACTTGTTCAGAGCTCCAACCACTAGACAGAACTGTCATCAGGGGTCTACCAACAGCTGTCACAGTGACACATAACAGAGAAAACCCCTTAACTAATTTGCAAACGTCATAGTTAACCCTTGCATTTAAGGTCACACAGTTAAAAAGCCCAAGACAGCATAAGGAATGACCTTTAAGAAACAAGACAAGCGACATTTTACTGGGGGCATTTTTAAACATCTCACTAGCCTAAGATGCTGGCCAAAACTATCTAGAAATGAATGGGAGCTGGGGAGTCTGAACCTGGAGTCTGTAGGTGCCAGATCAGGGTGCCAGAGCTCTGAAGAGATCACCCTCCTGGCCTCTGCCACCAGTCTCTAGTGCCTTACTGTAACAGCAGTGAAAGGTATGAGGCTCAGTCAGGATGTTTAGCCAGTTACTTCAGTGGCAGCAGCTCAGGCAGCAGCTCCAGCACTGCAGTTTGTGCCTAGAGTTCAGGACGGAGTATTCACCTGTTTTTTGCTGCACTTAAACCACTTTTTCTCTGGTCTCCCTCATGCAGTAGTTCCCGGAAGCAGTGCCTCTAGCACAGTAGCTCCAGGACCCTGCTTTTTTACTCTCTCAGCCCAGTCGGTTGCCCAGCTGGATGGATGGATGGATAGATAGATAGATAGATAGATAGATAGATAGATAGACAGACAGACAGACAGACAGACAGACAGACAGACAGACAGATGGCTTCTTTTGGGGCTTGCAGCCTGGTTCAGTTGCCAGATGTACCCTCCCATCCCACTGGCATGTCATCATTACTCCTCGTCTGCAGTGATTATTATTACCTGTGCCTCTGCCCACCCTCCCTATTACCTGAATTCTGGCAGTTTTTTTTTTTCAGTCAACGATTTCAGTGCCCACTACCAAGGTCATTACTGTTCCATCTGGTCTTGTTTTCTGCAGCAGTTTTCAGCTATTTGAGACTAGGAATCAGGCTGGGAGCCCCTCTGTGAGTTCAGTGGTGCTGGCTGGTAGAGGTGACTTGATGACGGGCTGGGTAGGTGGATAAGCGATGGCCCAGTGGGCAAACAAGTTTCAGGGCCCCTGTTTAAAACTGCCTGGGGATTTATTTATTATTTATTTGACTAGTTTAACCGGGAAAGGCATACTGAGCTGCAATAGCTAATTTCCGGATGTGTCCTGTATGGAAGGGGAGAAGGAAGTACAGTATGATAATAAATACAGAGTGCAGTAAATATTAATAAATATTGTAAACAAATATACAAATATACATGGATTTACTGGTAATTACATAGGTGAACACAAGCAGCACCCTTAAGTATACTAGAGTGGTAATTCAGGTAATAAACAGGTAAAAACATGTACGCACTGGCTGACAGGTAAATGGAAGATGCACTGGGCAATAGATGGAGAGCCAACGGACATAGTGTAGCAGCTGAAGGCATGGAAGTAGAGTAGGGAAAAACTGAAATGAGAGGGTGAGCAGGCTGGTATGAGAGCAAGGTAAGGAAGACAGAAATTGTAAGATAAAAGTCGGAGAAAATGGGAAGGTAGGGGGCGGGCCAATGGACATGGTGTAGCAGGTGTAGGGAGAGTAGTGAACACCTGAAATGAGAGGGGTGGAGGAGGAAAATGAAAGCATGGTAAGGAAGACAGAGATTGTAAGATAAGAGTCAGAGATAGGGAAGGTAGGGGAGGGAGGGAGCTGAGCTGGAGGTAGGAAGGGAAGAGCAAGCGGAGCCACCCACCCCTCAGTGGAAAAGTCCGCCACAGGTGGATGAGGTCTCGAGTACACCCAGTCTGTGACGAGGTCTTAAGGACTGCATAGGCAAGTGAGAAATTCAAAATAGGGCTCATGAATTGAGTCCCTTTCAGGCTTAATCATTGCAAGTAGATCAGTTGGTGGTGTCAGTAGGTGTTACAAGAGGGAGTGGTGAGTTCGGACAGGAGGGCGGCAACGGAGAGGGAAGATGAGGCTGACCAGATGTGTAATGGGAGTGATTTCCTGAGTTTAGGGAAGTGGTTGGAGAATGTGGCTTGGTCAGCCGCGAAGGACCTGGGTGGGAGAGCAAGGGAGCGGAAAGAGGTGCTGCAAAAGGCGTAGGAGGTGGGTGGGGGAGGGGAGATGATGGTGGAAAGATAGGTAGGGAGAGAGCCCAGCCAGTGTTTGACTATGAAGGAGGTGCAATGTGCCAGGCATCTGTCAACAAGTGAAGGGAAGGAGAGGGAGGTATAGAGAGAGCAGTGGTGAGTCTGAGGTGGAGCATCAGTGCAAAGTGGCAGAAGGAGTGGAACAGTGGGTCCGGCCTAGACAAGGTGGATTTAGGAGCAGCACTATAGACAGTGTCGCCATAGTTAAATAGAGGCAGAATCATTTTCTAAACAACAGCTCTGCGGGCCTGCAGAGGGATGTAGCTGCAGCTGTGGTAAAGCTCATCGAGTCTGGGATGGAGTTTTTTGCGAATGGCATCCACATGTTCAGAGAAGTCGAGGTTACTGTCAAGCCAGACCACAAGGTATTTGAAATATGCGATGACTTCAATGTCGAACCCATCCAGGTTATGGAAGGAGGGGGAAGCAACTATCCTGGCTAGTTTTTGCCTGAAGCCAAAGGTCACGGAGACCATTTTCTTGGCATTTAGAGCGATCTGATTTGTACGGAACCAGCACTGAACATTATCAAAGTCCAGCTGAAGACTGGGCAGCAAATCAGAGGGAGAGGGGCTGGAGGAAAACAGGACTGTATCATCAGCATACGTATGTGTGGACACTGAGGTGCATGCAGCGGGGAGGTCATTTAAGAAAATTGAGAAGGGTACTGGACCAAGGATGGAGCCTTGGGGGATACTGGTACTAGCAGGAAGTGGGGGAGGTGGAATTACCAATTCTAACTGATTGAGTCCTGCCTTTGAGGTAGGAGTGGAACCAGTTAGTGGCGGGGATGGAGAGCCCTGCTGCAGCAAGCTTGGCAAGGAGGAGGTGGTAGGCAACAGTGTCAAAGGCTTTGGCCAGGTCAACAAAGATGGCGGAGGTAATATGGCCCTGCTCCATACTAGAAACAATGGAGTCAGTAAGCCGGGGGGAGGTAGGTGGAGTGATGTTTATGGTATCCAGATTGGTATGGCGTGAAGAAAGATGTGGAGTCAAGGAAGGGGGAGTGTTGAGATAGAACCAGGTGCTCCAGGAGTATGGCCACAGTTGGAAGGAGGGATATGGGCCATTAATTGCCTGGATTAGAGGAGTCACCACCTTTAGGGAAGGGTATAACTGTGGCATGTTTCCAGGCAGCAGGGACAGAGCCAAGGGAGAAAGAAAGAGTGAGGAGGGAGGAGATTGGGACAGCAATTGCAGGGGCAGAGAGATGGAGGAGTTTGGGATCGAGGCCATCAGGACTTTTACCGTTGAGGGGGTTGAGGGCTAGGAGAGCCTTGAGGGCAGCAGCAGGTGAGATAGTAGAAAAGGAGAAAGGACAGTCTGGAGATGAGGGGTTTAGGGAGGGAGACAGTAGAGATGCTGGAGGCAGGGAGGAGAGAAGAGTGGAGGCACAGGATGTGACGTAGGTGTTAAACTCATTGGCTACAAAGAGAGGGTCAGAGATAGGGACATTATTTGCTTTGAGGATGGGGACTGTGGACTGGGCCTTACAGGAGAATAGGATATGAACAACCTTCCAGAACTTGGAGTGGTGGTTAATATAGTTCTGGAAGTTAGAGGAGAAGTGCTCTGCTTTGGCTAGTCTGATGGCTTTGGTGCAGGCATTATGCAGTGTGCAGTATTTGAACCAATCGTGGGGGAGCCAGAAGATTTATTAGCCTTCCAGGCTGAGTCCCTTGCACACAGACAAGCAAGGAATTCTGAAGAGATCCAGGGGAGGTGGGTTCCTCTGACTTGCTTTCCTTAAGGGGGCATGCTTATCCCAGATGAGTAGGAAGGTTGATTGGAAGAAGGCAAGGGCTGAGTCGATGGAACTGGATGAAGTGGTGGGCAAAAAGTCAGCATTAGACAGGTACTCATGGAGGCCAGAAAGGTCTAAGGATCTAAAAGAATGGATGAGAAGGATATTGGGGGGAGCTTTAGGACGTTTCACTTTACAAATGCAGTATACCATGTGGTGGTCATTGAGGGTGTCTGGGAGAGTGCCAGAAGCCATAATGTGATGGGGGTGGGTGGTGAGTATCCAGTCCAATAGTGTGTGGTTTGTGTTTTAAGGTTGTGGCAAGGGGGGGGGCAGTGATCAACTGAGAGAAGTTTAGAGATGAGGCAGTATGGAGAATTTTGGAGTGGGAGGAGGACAGCCAGTTCATATTAAAGTGACCAAGAACGAGCAGTTCATTGGGGGAGGAGTGAGAGGAGATGGTGGTGAGAAGGTCAGTGATTGAGGAGGAAGGGAGGCCAGGGGGACAGTAGGCACTGGCTAAGAATATGGCGAGGTTGTAGTGGAGGAAAGGTTTCAGAAGGATCATCTCATAGGCTGAGGAGAGAGCGATAAATAGGAGAGTAGTGAATTGGATAGCTGAGGAGATATAAATGGCAATACCACCACCCCTGCTAGAGTGATCCTGCCTAACTAGGAAGTAACCAGGGACATCATTATCCGAGATTTCAGGGAAGAGCCACGATTCTGAGATAATTAGCATGTCTGACTTTAGGTTGACCATGATAGGTTAAAGGAGGTTGATCTTAGGAAGGAGACGCCTGATGTTTAGGTGGGCGAATAACAGGCCTTTGGGGGGTGAAGTGGGTGTAGGTCCTAGGTTAGGCTTGATGTCGTCTGTCCAATAGGATTAGTGGTATCCTAGTCAAGGTGGAAAGGGACTAAATGGTGTGAGGCATGGGTGGAATTGGCAGATGCCTGGTTCGGAGAGATGCAGGATGGATTAGGCCCGGGGACCAGGGGAATATTTTGGAAACAACCCCAGGAATCGGCTGAGCCCATTGTGTAGATGGGCGCATGAGCGGGGAGTGGACTGCTCAGCAAATTACTCACAGAAAGGATAACCTGGGGCTCAGGGTGGGGGATTAGAAACTGTAAGGACTGAGGTTAGTCTTGGAGGCCTACCCGGAGATCAGTTCTTCAGCTGGGTCTCCAGCCCAGTCCCAATTCTCTTGCAGTTCTTCTCCCATTGCCGTTGGGTTCTTGGGAAACTTCTGTTCTGGTCTTCTGCCCTTGTCTTCTTTCTATCAGGCCCATGCTCCCACACTACACTGAGTGTTCTCCCCCGAGGCCCGCCCAGAGTGCCTGATTGACTCCTGGCAGGCAAATGGGGTGCCAGATACCTGTACTGCTCAAGAGCTACTACTTCCACCCCTGAGGAGGCTCTTTGAGCGAAACCGGTTGGATCATTGTGCCTGGTGGTGGTGGTGATGTGAATTCAGCTTCCTTTTTTACCACTATATGCTCTTGTGTTTCAGTCTGCATTTTGAATAAAAAGTGGAACTGAAGATACAGTTTTTCAAAGACGTGTGGTGCCTTTCTTTTTGGTTCTTCTTTTGTTATAAGTTGGAAAAGAGCACACTTAATAGCTCTGGAGCAGTTTTTACTTGAAACTTCCATACTGCTTACATAAAATGCAGCTACAACCCGGAGCTACAACATGATTCTTGTGCAAGGTTGCCGTCAACTCAAGCCACCTAACCAATAGGCAGTGTGAAAACCTGTGGGGATGGTGGCAGACAGTAGGGATTGACACGTGCCAGTGCCTGATGAAAATCCCTCAGCTCCAGGCCTGCCCCCACACCTACTCACCTGGCACCTCCCCCAAACTTACCTTTTTGCAATAGAAACAAGGATCTGCAACAGTTACAAAGCACCCTAACCTAAAAATCACTGAGGCACTTCATCCACAATCTGCACTGTGAAAACAACCCTTTTCCTTGTTTTTCCAGACACAGATCAGCAGGTGCATACCTCACTGCCACCAGCTGGGGTTTTCCATATAGCTAGGGGGGCTCTCCTTAGCAATTTCTTAGCTGGGAGGGCCTGAGACCCCCCAGGACCGCCATCACTTTAACCCCTGCAGCCCCATTACTAAAAGTGGCTATCACAGCCCCGCTACCACCAGCAGATGTCACTGCCCCACTACTACTAGCTGATGTCAGAGCCTCACTACTACCAGTGAGTGCCACAGCCCTAATACTACCAGTGGGTGTCAGAGGCCCACAACTGCTAATAGATGTTACAACCCCTCTACTACCAGTGGATATCACACCCCACTACTTCCACTGGATGTCACAGACCTACTACCACCAGTGCATGTCACAGCCAAACTACCACCAGAAGGTGTCACAGCCCCACTACCATGAATAGCAATCACAACCACATTACCACCACTGGGTGTTACAGCCTCACTACTACCAGCGGCTATCACAGCTTCACTACTGCCACTGGATATCACAGCCCCACTACTACCACTGGATGTCACAGCCCAACTACTACCAGTGGATATCACAGCCCCACTACTACCTCTTGATGTCACAGCTCCACTACTATCAGTGGATATCATAGCCCCACTATTACCACTGGATATCACAGCCCCACTATTACCACTGGATAGCACAGCCCCACTACTACCACTGGATATCACTGTCCCACTACTACCAGTGGATGTCACAGCCCTACTACCACCAGAAAGTGTCACAGTCCCGCTACAACCAGTGGAGGCCACAGTTCTGCTACCACCAGAGCATGTCACAGACATACTACCACCAGAAGGTGTCATAGCCCCACTACCACGAGGAGATGTCACAAGCACAATACTATCACTGGGTGTCAGCCCCACTACCACCAGTGGATATCACAGCCCCACTACTACTACTGAATGTCACAGCCCCACTACTACCATTGGATATTCCAGCCCCACTACCAGTGGATATCACAGCCTGACTACTACCAGCGGACGTCACGGCCCAGCAACTACCAGTGGATGTCATAGCCCTACTACCACCACAAGGTGTCACAGCCCACTACTACCAGTGGATGCCACAGCCCTACTACCATCAGTACATGTCACAGACTTACTACCACCAGAAGGTGTCACAGCCCCACTACCATGAGTAGCTGTCAAATCACACTACTACCACTGGATATCACAGCCCCACTAGTACTAGTGGATATCACAGCCCAACTACTATCATTTCATGTCACAGCCCCACTACTACCAGTTGATATCACAGCCACATGACAACCAGTGGATATCACAGCCCCACTAATACCAATGGATGTCACAGCCCTACTACTACCAGAAGGTGTCACAGCCCCACTACTATGAGTGGATGTAACAGCCTACTACCACCAGTGCATGTCATGGCCCTACTACCAGCAGAAGGTGTCACAGTCCCACTACCATGAGTAAACGTAACAACCGCATTACCACCAGTTGGTGACACAGCCCTTCTACTACCAGTGGATATCACAGCCCCACTGCTCCCAATGGATGTCACAGCCCTACTACTACCAGTAGATATCATGGCCCTACTACCACCAGTACATTTCATGGCCCTACTACCACCAGAAGATGTCACAGCCCTACTACCAGGAGTAGATGTCACAACCATACTACTACCAGTTGGTGACAAAGCCCTTCTACTACCAGTGGATATCACAGCCCCACTACTCACAGTGGATATCACAGCCCCACTACTACCAGTAGATATCACAGCCCTACTACCACCAATACATTTCATGGCCCTACTACCACCAGAAGGTGTCACAGCCCCAATACCACGAGTAGATGTCATAACCACACTACTACCAGTGGGTGTCAAAGCCCTGCTACTACCCGTGGATGTCACTGCCCTACTACTAATAGTGGCTGTCACAGCCCTACTACCACCAAGAAGTGTCACAGCCCCACTACCACAAGCAGATGTCACAGCCCCACTACTACTAGTGAATACCACAGCCCCACTAACACCACAAGGTGTCACAGCCCTACTACTACCAGTGGATGGCCCCACTACCACCAGCGGATGGCCCCAGTACCACTAGTGGAGGTCACAGCCCCACTACCACAAGTAAATGTCACAACCCTACTACCAACAGAACATGGTTCTACAACCACCAGTGGATTTCATAGCCCACTACTGCAAGTAAATGTCACAGCCCTACTACCACCAGAAGATGCCATCACAGCCAGCACTGGATGGCACAGCCAAACTAGCACCAATGAGATTCACAGGCCAGCTACCACCAGTGGCTTTTGCAGCCACGCTACTACAAGTGGATATAACAGCACCACTACTGCAAGTAAATGTCACAACTCGACTACCACCAGAAGATGGCTCCACAACCAGCTGTGGATGTCACAGCCCCACTAGCACCAATGGGTTTTGCAGGCCAATTACCACCAGTGGGTATCAGAGCCCCACTATTAAGAGTGGATGCCAGATCCCTACAGCCACCATTTGATGTCAGAGGCCCGCTACTACCAGTGGATGTCACAGCCTCATAATTAGCAGTGGCTGTCACAGGCCCCTTACTAGCAGTGGGTGTCACAACCTCACCACTGCCAGTGGATGTCACATCCTGACTACCAGCAGTAGATATCAGAGGCCCACTATCACCAGTGGGTGTCACAGCCCCACTACTACCAATGGATGTCACTGCCCCACTACTACCAGTGGGTGTCATAGCTTCACTGCCACCAGAAGGTGTTACAGCCCCGTTACTACCAGTGGCTGTCACAGACTGACTATCACCAGAATATGTCACAGCCCCACTATCACCAGTGGATATCACAGCCCCACTACTACCAGTGGATGTCACTACCCCACTACTATCAGTGGATATCACAGCCCCGATACTACCAGTAGGTGTCTCAGCCCCACCACTACCAGTGGATATCACAGCCTCACTACTACCAGTGGGTGTCACAGCCTCACTCCTACCTGTGGACATCTCAGCCACACTATCACCAGTGGATATCACAGCCCCACTACTATCAGTGCATATCACAGCCCGATACTACCAGTGGATGTCACAGCCCCCAAACATCCAGTGAGTGTTACTGGCCCACTACTACCACTGGGTGTCACGGGCCCACTACTACCACTGATTATCATACCTCACTGCTATTACTGGATATCACAGCCCCACTAGTACCACTGGATATCAGAGCCCCAGTGCTGCCAGTGGATCTCACATCCTCACTAGTACCAAGGGATATTGCAGCCCCAATACCACCAAAACGTGTCACAGCCCTACTACTACCGGTGGATGGCCCCAGTACCACCATCTGAGGTAATAGCTCCACCAGCTTAACTAAATGTCACAACCTTACTACCACCTGAAGATGGCATCACAACTACTAGTGGATGTCACAGCCCCACTAGCACCAGTGAACGTCACAGACCCACTACCACCAGTGAGTATCACAGCCCCATTGCTACCATAGATATCACTACCCCACTTCTACCAGTGGCTGTCACAGCCCCACTACTAGCAGTGAGTGTCAAAGGCCCACTACTACCAGAAGATGTCATAACCCCACTACTACCAGTGGATGTCATAGCACCACTACTACCAGTGGATGTCATAGCACCACTACTACCAGTGGATGTCACAGGCCCACTACTACCAGTGGATATCATAGCCCCACTACTACCAGTGGATTTCACAGCCCTACTACTACCAGTGGATGTCACAGCCCCACTGCTACCAGTGGATGTTGCAGCCCCACTACTACCAGTGGATATCACAGCCCCACTACTGCCAGTGAATGTCACAGCCCCACTACTACTACCAGTTAATGCCATAGCCCCACTAGTAAGGTTGGATACATGGCCCACTACCCCCCAAAAGGTGTCACAGCCCTATTACTACCAGTGGATAACCACAGTACCACCAGTTGTTAGCCCCAGCACCACCAATGGAGGTCACAGCCCCACTACCACAAGTAACTGTCACAACCCTACTACTATCAGATGATAGCTCCACAACCATCAGTAGATGTCGCAGACCCACTATCACCAGTGGATGTCAGAGCCCCACTACCACCAGTGGACATCACAGCCCCATTACTACCAGTGGATGTCAGAGGCCCTCTACTACCAGTGGGTGTCACAGCCCCACTAGCACCAATGGTTGTCAGAGCCCCACTATAACCACTGGATGTCACAGCCCCACTACTACCAGTGGATTTCACAGCCCCACTACTACCAGTGGATTTCACAGCCCTACTACTACCAGTGGATGTCACAGCCCCACTGCTACCAGTGGATGTTGCAGCCCCACTACTACCAGTGGATATCACAGCCCCACTACTGCCAGTGAATGTCACAGCCCCACTACTACTACCAGTTAATGCCATAGCCCCACTAGTAAGGTTGGATAACACAGCCCCACTACCCCCAAAAGGTGTCACAGCCCTATTACTACCAGTGGATAACCACAGTACCACCAGTTGTTAGCCCCAGCACCACCAATGGAGGTCACAGCCCCACTACCACAAGTAACTGTCACAACCCTACTACTATCAGATGATAGCTCCACAACCATCAGTAGATGTCGCAGACCCACTATCACCAGTGGATGTCAGAGCCCCACTACTACCAGTGGATATCACAGCCCCATTACTACCAGTGGATGTCAGAGGCCCTCTACTACCAGTGGGTGTCACAGCCCCACTAGCACCAATGGTTGTCAGAGCCCCACTATAACCACTGGATGTCACAGGCCCACTACTACCAGTGGATGTCATAGCCCCACTACCAGTGGATTTCACAGCCCTACTACTACCAGTGGATGTCACAGCCCCACTACCACCAGTGGACATCACAGACCCATTACTACCAGTGAATGTCAGCGGCCCTCTACTACCAGTGGGTGTCACAGCCCCACTAGCACCAGTGGTTGTCAGAGCCGCACTACTACTAGTGGATATCACAGCCCCATTACTACCAGTGGATGTCAGAGGCCCTCTACTACCAGTGGGTGTCACAGCCCCACTAGCACCAATGGTTGGTCGAGCCCCACTATAACCACTGGATGTCACAGCCCCACTACTACCAGTGGATATCACAGCCCCACTACTACCAGTTAATATCACAGTGGACATCACAGGCCCTCTACTACCAGTGGATGTCATAGCCCCACTAGCACCAGTGGTTGTCAGAGCCCCACTACTACCAGTGGACATCACAGCTCCACTACTACCAGTGGATGTCAGAGGCCCTCTCCTACCAGTGGATGTCATAGCCCAACTACCGTGGATGTCAGAGACCCACTACCACCAGTGCGTGTCACATCCCCACCACCATCAGTGGGTGTCACATCCCCACTACCACCAGTTGGTGTCATAGGCTGACTACTACCAGATGATGTCACAGACCCATTATTACCAGACGCTACCACAGGCCCATTACTACCAGTGAAGTCAAAGAAGTAAGGACTGTGAAAAATCCTCGGTGCTGGTCCGATGCATTGGAAAGGGCAGCCAGCCCCAGTGTAAGAGCTTCTTTTACTACTGCCAGTGGGTGTCACAGGCCCATAACTATCAGTGGGTGTCACAGACTCACTACTACCAATGGGTGTCACTGGTCCACTTGTACCAGTGGGTGTCACAGCCCCATTACTACCAGTGGGTGTCACAGGTCCACTACTACCACTGGATGTCACATCCCACTGCTACCAGTGGATATCACAGCCCCACTACCACTAGTGAGTGTCATAGCCCCACTAGTACTAAAGGATATCACAGCCCCAATGCCACCAGAAGGTGTCACAGCCCTACTACTACCAGGGGATGGCCCCTGTACCACCATTGGAAGTCACAGCTCAACTACTGTACCACATGTAAATGTCACAACTCTACTACTACCAGAAGATAGCTCCACAACAAGCAATGAATGTCACAACCCCACTACCACCAGTGGGATCACAGCCCAACTACTACCAATGAAAATCACAGCCGCTCTAGTACCAGTGGATGTCAGAGGCCCACTACCACCTGTGGATCTCACAGCTAAGGTTGTCAGAACCCTCTGAAGTTCTGGGTTCTAGTTCAAGTCTAGAACTTTGGAAAAAGTTCCAGGATTCTAATCGTGTTTAGAATTGTGTAGAACTTGAACCCTATTTTTTTAATTGTGCTGCCAAAATAAAGATAACAGTGAAATACATGTCATGAAACTGTGCAAAAACAAATAAATCTGTTAATTATAATGGGAGAGCGAGAGAGGAACGTGTGACTTTGAAATGACTCTAGCTAGAGTTATCTGTGGTCTCTTCTCCTTTGCTAGTAGTAAAAGCTAGCCACTTACGGGTGTTTACAGGACCACTGACCCACCCACCCACATGAGATACGATGCACTTAGTGCCGGCTGGCAGCTGGTCACACACTGGCTACAGTGCAGTCAAATGGAGCACAGCTGCACGGATGGAAAGTACACCGTGCAGGAGTCACAGATATTTTTATATGAATAATTGGATTTTTCTCTCCTCTCCGGTTACCTAAAATATTTCTAGGATTTATTTATTTGTGACGTACACACTGGGTATAGTCAGTGCAGTCCCAGAGGGCAGAGCAAATATGGTAAGAAGTATACCACACAGGAGTCACAGATATTTTTAAATAAAGGATTGTACATCATCTGATTCCACAATGTGCTACAGTACTTTATCATCAACATTTTGTGCTTTAAGCCAGCCTGGTGGTGCAGAGGGCTGAGGCACTGGACGTCTCACCTCGTGGCACGCCAGCGACCCGGGTTCGGGAGTGAGCCTAGGTTGTCGGAGGTCGGCACGGGGGGGAGGGCAGAGCAGGATGGAGTAGCCGTGAGGCAGATCTCCTCTCCGGAGAGGTGGGGTGGCATCCCTTGCTCATGGCTACCCCCTGGTGGAGGCCGAGGGGCTGAGCAAGTGAGGATGCTGGCGATAGGTCAATGGGGCGGGCGGAGGAGGGTCATTACCGGAGCTGTAAGGCGCATGCACGCCTCCACACACATGCGTCCTTCTCCTGGGGTCCTCAGGGAAATAAGGGGCGAAAAACAGAAAAAGGCAGTGGGCAGCAGGATGGCGACTGACTCTCTGCAGGCACCGCTTCTGGACCAGGCATAAGGTAAGCCCCGGTAATTCCGGGGGATGGAGCTGGGGGAGTCGGTCAGTTGGGGGCCGGACGGAGTGAGGAGAAACAAAGTAGTGATTAAAAAAAAACATTTTGTGCTTGAAACATGCCTTCCTAAAGGATGGTATTGTTACACAGTCTAAACACTTATGAGAAACATTTATATTAGTATTATGTAAAAATAGTACATTACACCCCGTCAGGTTAGACCCCATGGGTAAAGAAACAAAACAAAATCTATGTCTGGCATTCTATTGCTAACAATTTAAATTAATCACTTACCAACATACAAATGAGAAAAATCATTTAAATATTTCCACATTTACATGTTGGTTAACTTAACAAGATCCATCTGAATCAAACAAGCACACATTTGCCAATTGATTATATGTGCAAAAAAACCATACAATCTCGTATGGTATTCACAAAGCACAAATATTATAATGCTAATAACTCAATATTTCAGACTTCAATGCCTATTACAGAAATTGTGAGAAATTTCAAATCACTTCAAAAAGTTATAATTTAAGCCATTCAGTGACTAATATATTTCAAACGCTGTAGTAATCTGAACTCATTCCTCATTTATAGCAAAATATCACCCACACATTCAAAAATGAATCTGACTTGTTCTTTCAATTTATAGCATTAGCTTAGCTGAGTGCCTGACGAATGCTTTGGGCTGCACTGCACAACTAGAAGCGTTTGGGGAAATGTGAATCCACTGGACCAATGCAGGGTCCCATTCTACTTCCCCTCTGGCTCTCAGCACACATAAGCATGTCCCATTGCCCATCTCCGCTCCGACCAGACCTGTCACTCACTGAATGCATAGTCACATGCACCCATCTCACCCCCTACCTATTTTTGTCGACTTTGTCTCGCAGAGTCCGTCCTTTTACCTCTGGCACTAGTGGCTATGGTGTTGCTCCTCGACTTGCTTGTCTGCTCCTGACCAGGCCTGGCCCTACTCATTTTGATCTCTGATGACACTTGTGAGTCTTCTGACCCTACACCTACTCTAACCTCCTCATCCTGATGCGCATTTGGACTTACCAGACTACCATGATATGGCCAATGAGACTCAGACATACTAGAGTGTCAGGTGAATGATGCAAAATGCAGGTAGGCACTGCCCTGATCACTCTGCGCAGCCGCCAGGTCATTCACTGCTTTCACTAACTGTTTGTTCGACTTTGGACCTGAGGGCAAGGCAGGGCAGGTGGAGCTTTGGAGGCAAGTCCCTCCCCTCTGTCAGAGTGACGACCTAGGCTAAGTTCATGCAGGCACAGCCCTGCAGCTCTGCCTCCCTGCCAAAAAAAACAAATATGCACAGACGTCCTTTGTAAATGTAAATCTGGCCCTGAGTGGAGGATGTGGAGGTGAGCAACCCCCCCCAACCCCAAAAAAAGATCCGAACCCTTATGTGAACCCTCTGGTGTTTGAGTTCTGATTTAGAACTTGAACACTAGAGTTTGAGCATGGTTTGAATCTTTCTAGAACTAGTTCTGACAACCCTAGTCAAGGCCCCACTACTAGCATTGGGTGTTACAAGCCCACTACTACCAGTGGGTATCACAGACCCACTACTACCAGTGGCTGTTGGAGACCAACTACTACCAGGGGGTGTCATAGACCCACTACTACCAGTGGCTGTTGGAAACGCACTACTACCAGTGGGTGTCACAGGCCCACTAGTGCCTATCACAGTCTCACTACTAGCAGCGAGTGTCACAAACCCATAACTACTTGTGAGTGTTACAGGCCCACTACTACCACTGGGTGTCACAGCCCCTAAATTACCAATGGGTGTCACAGGTTGACTACTACCATTGGGTGTCACAGCCCCTAAACTACTAATAGGTGTCACAGGCCCACTACTACCACTGGGTGTCACAGCCCCTAAACTACTAATAGGTGTCACAGACCCACTACTATCAGTGGGCGTCACAGGCCCACTAGTACCACTGGGTGTCACAGACCCACTACTACCAGTGGGTATCACAGGTCCTGTACTACCAGTGGATATCAAACCAGTCAGCGTGCATGCATTAGTGAATGAAGGAGGCAGGCAACAGAACATTTCTGTTCGAAAACTGTTGTTTAATAGTGAAGGTTGTGCTTGCAAAGCTACAAAAGTTACAAAGTGCAATCCAGTTACAAAGTACAAGCGCTGTAGTTCAAAACTGCCTGCAATCAAGAGCCTGATAAACCATCCCCAGTGCTTCGATGCAGACTCTCGCTTCCAGTTGATACCATAGCCTCACTACTATCAGTGAGTGTTACGGCCCCACGACTACAGTAGGTGTCACAAGCTCATTGCTACCATTAGGTGTCACAGACCCTAAACTACCAGTGGGTGTCACAGCCCTACAACTACCAGTGTGTGTCACAGGTCCACTACTACCAGTGGATTTCATAGCCTCACTACAACTAGTGGATATCATAGCCTCACTACAACCAGTGGATATCATAGCCTCACTACAACCAGTGGATATCATAGCCTCACTACAACCAGTGGATATCATAGCCCCACTACCACCAGCGGATATCATACTAACATACTAAAATGCCAGCAGAATAGGTCTAACGGTCTCTTGAGTCTACTCGATTTTCAGCACCCGCACTGAGGGCTGATTTTGGTGTCCCCCCCTCCCCCTTGGGTTATACTGTCCCCAGTCCCAGATGTTCCACCTGTATTGGGCCTATTCAGATTTACCCTCCCCTGTACCTGTCCCATCCCCTCTTAAACCTGTCCACAGTCTCCACCTCTACCAGCTCCCTGGGCAGTGCATTCCATGGCTCTACCACCCTTTCAGTGAAATAACAAACCCTCCTCTCCCCTCTGAGCCTGTCCCCTTCCAGCTTACACCCATGACCTCTTGTTGCCCCACCCTCCTTCCTTTGGAGCACCCTGACTGGGCCTCATTTATTGACCCCTTTTGTGTACTTAAAGACCTCTATCATGTCCCCCCATCCCTCCTCTCATCCAAGGTGTACATTTCGAGCTCCTTGAGCCTCTTGTCATAGATCCTTTCCCCCAGGCCCCAGATCATTTTGGTTGTCCTCCTTTGAACCCTCTCTAGGAGTGTAATGTCCCTCTTTAAATGTGGTCTCCAAAACTGTACACAATACTCGAGGTGTGGCCTAACCAAGCAGTTGTACAGTGGAAGGATCACTTCCGCCTTTCTGGAGGTAATCCCCCTGGCGATGCATCCCAGCATCCAATTTGCCCTCATCGCTGCCCTCCTACAGGTCTCTGAGTTGTTCATTTTGACATCTACCACTACCCCCAGGTCCCTTTCACCCTCCATGACTTGAATCATGTGTCCTCCCAGGGTATACCCCTGGCCTGGATTTCTGACTCCCAGATGCAGAACCTTGCACTTCCCCACAGTGAATTTTAGTTTCCATTTTCCTGACCACCTTTCCAGAGCCTCCAGGTCCTTCTGCAAGGCCACCCTCCCCTCCTCCCCATCCACCACTGCACCCAGCTTTGAGTCATCTGCAAAGAGACTCATCTCACTCCTGATCCCCCTCCTGATGTCTGAGATATAGGCGTTGAACAGGAGTGGCCCCAGCACTGACCCTTGGTCAACCTCACTGGTAACCCACCTTGGGGATGAGGCTAATCCTCCCACCACCACCTTCTGAGTATGCTCAGAGAGCCAATTTCCTATCCAGCTTAACTACTGTCTCCCAACCCCCATTTCCTTCAGCTTAGTCAGCAGGCCACTGTGGGGTACTGAATCAAATGCCTTGCTAAAGTCCAGAAAGAGGATGTCCACTGGCCTACCCTGGTCCAGGGCCCTCGTCACCCAGTCATAGAACTCAACAAGATTTGTCTGGCACGATCTTCCCATGACAAAGCCATGCTGCCTATCGTCCAAGTACCCAGTTTGCTCCAGTAACCCCCCTAGGCTTTCCTTGACAATACCCTCCATCACCTTGCCGACCCCCGATGTCAGGCTAACAGGCCTGTAATTTCCCACCTCCTCTCTTGATCCCCCCTCGTGGATCGGCACAACATGGGCCACCCTCCAGTCTTGGGGCTCCCACCAGTCCTCAGAGAGATGTCGAAAAGCTCCGCTAGAGGGACTGCCAGGACATCTGCCAGTTCCCTCTGCACCCTGGGATGTATCTCATCTGGCCCAGGTGCTTTCTCTGTGTCCAAAGGGAACTGAGGACTTCCCTTACTCTCTCTACTGGGATTTCAGCCTCCATGTCCTCCCTCTTTTCACCCTGCACTGCTGGGCCCCCACCTGTCTGTGGTGACCACTCCTTTCCCCAGACCCATCAGGGCCCCTGGTCTCTCAGTCCCACCCCTTGCTCGGTTTGCTCCTGCTCCCTCGCAAGACATAGCCCTCAAACCCCGGTAAAACTGAGGCAAATACTCATTTAGGACTTCTGCCTGTTCCCCACCTCCTGTGGCAACCATCCCCTATCCTTATCTTGCTGATCTGCCCCCTTACTTTACTTTTTTCCCCCTATGTATCTAAAGAACCCCTTGTTCCCCCTCCAGATCCCACTGGCCAATGACTGCTCCTTTTTTGTCTTAGCTGCTCTCACCACCCTGGTGACTGTCTTGGCTGTCAGCTCATATTCCTCCTGATCCCTTTCACTCCTTGAGCACTTGAAATGCCTATAGGCTGTCTTCTTTTCCCTCACCACCTCCTGTACCTCCCGGGTCCACCCTTGCACAGGATCTGGTAACCTCCTGTATTCCCCTCCTAATGATCCCCCACCTGCTGTCAGCATCCGTATCTGGCCTTATCCTGTCCAGACGATCTTTGAGGATCTTTCCCATCTCCCTGAAGTCTGCACCCCTAAAGTCGGTTACTACCATCCTTGTTTGGCTTCCCCCCCCCCAGGTCCAGGAAGAACCAGACTATGGAGTGATCACTCCCAGCCAACGGGTCCTTCACCTCTAGGCCCCTAATCTGATCATTGTCCGCCAGGACCACGTCCAGTGTCCGGGCCTCCCTAGTTGGCTCACCCACTTGTTGTGTCAGAAATGCATCCTGGAAGACATCCAGCAGCCTCTGCTCTCTGGTCACAGGTGATGTCATGGCCCCCCCAATCTGTTCCTGGCATGTTGAGGTCCCCCATTACCACTACCTTCCCTTCCCTTTCCCAATCTACAGTGTCCCTTGAGATTTGCCACCAAACCTTTTTCCAGGACCTCCACCAGTGCTGGTGGTCTGTACACTACTCCGACCTTTACTCTCTTGCCTCCCTGTGTCAGCAAGGTGACCCAAATAGCCTCCATGTCCCCCTCTGCCTCCTCTACCCCTCCAATACCCATGCCATTTCTGACTAACAGTGCTACACCACCACCACCCCTTCCCTCCCCCCTATCTTTTCCGAACATAGTGTAGTCCTCCAGATTTAGGTCTCACTTGTGCCCTTGAGTGCCCCACATCTCAGTGACTGCTGCCACATCTACATCCCCCTCAACTAGTATTGCCTGGAGCTCAGGCATTTTATTTCCTAAGCTTCTTGCATTTATCAGGACAACTCTCAACCCCTTTTCCCACCTCTCCTTTCTCCCCCTTGAGCTCCCATTTCTCAGCTCCTGCACCCTACCTGGTGACCCATTTCCATGTCTCCCTATCCTCCTAGAGGAGTGGAGACCATATCCCTCATTTATCATACCTGCTGGCACTGCCCCTTTTATGATCCCTCCCCCTTCACAAGTTTAAATCTCACCTTTTGCTGATGAACCCAGCTAGTTTGAGCTTTAGGATTTCCTTCCCTTCCAAATTAAGGTGGAGCCTGTCCCTAGCTTACAGCCCCTTATCCTCCCAGGTTTCCCCCCAGTCCCCCACCAGGCCATACCCCAATTCCCCACCCCACTCCCTAAACCACTGATTTATCTCCCTAATCTTCATCTTGTTTTCCCAAGTAGCCCTTGGCACCGGCAGGATTTCGGAAAAGGATATCTTACAGCCTATGGAAAGGCATACCCTGGCCAACTCCCAGAACCTTGCCTGAATTTCTAGTTCACTATTACAATTTATGTCATTTTTCCCCAAGTGCACTAGAATTTCCAGGGTCCCCCCACATTCCCTTGCCAGTGAATACAACTCATGCTTGGCCTTGTGCACCACCAGGCGTGGGTGGCATTTGGTTCTGATCAGACAGGTTTTACCCTCCTCCTGCCCCTCCCACTGGATGCTTCTGATCATTGAGTCCCCCAATAGCAGTACTCTAACCTCCCCCTTGCCTTCCCGTTCACCCCTTGGGTTCCCCCTCCTTCCATGCCCCTCCTCATCCCTTTGTCCGGATTCTCCCCTCAACCGGCTCCTCGCACCTCCCACAATCTGGGTGTTGAAGGTTGCCCCTTCACTATTGTCCCTGGTCACCTCCTCTACCCATGTCCTGGCCTTCTTTATCCCCCCCACCCGAGTATCTTTCTCTGTATCTCTTTCCCCACTCCTTACTAATCCATCCGTCCTATCCATCTGCCTACTTGGCTTTCTGCTCACTATCATCCCATTTATGCCCTGTGCCTTCCTGCCTGTCGTGCTGTCCTGTTCCATACCATCAGCCTCTTCCTTGTTCCCCTAATTCTCCTTTATCTTCTACCCTCCTACCTCTCTTCCCCCATTCCTGTCCGGGACCCCCTTTATTGCACCCTTGCCACTTTCCCCCTTTACCCGTTCTGTTCATCCCTGCCCCAGCTTCACCAGAAGCAGCATCATCATCATCCTCCTCTTCCTTCTGCACACACCCCTCTTCTACCAATGGGTGTAGAGATTTAAAATGATTTGTGAGCCCTAGCCCATCCCCCAGTGCCCCCCCATCCCTACTGCTTCTCTCGGTTTCCTTTGGACACCCCCAGACTCTTGCCTACTGCTGTGGAAATGTCCACCTTTTTGGTATCATCTGCCAGGGTCCCCTAAAGCCCCTGTGTACCCCGTTCCCTCCTCTCCTAGTGTAAGCACCTCTCTTAACTTCTCCCCCAGCTTGGGAGGCACTAGCACCTAGTGCTTCCATGTAGGTGACCGCTTGCCTCCTACCTCTCCAATCCCCCCCCCCAGCACCCCCAGCTGCCTTCGGATCCCCTCTATCTCTTCCTTAAGCTGTGCCAGCTGGTAGCACACTGGGCATCCCCCAAACTTCCAAGCCCAGTCCAGTATCATGGCTGCACCACACCCTGTGCACCTAACCACCCACCCAAAGAGACCTGCTGTAGTGATATGCGGTCTCTTCCCCATCATCACAGCAGTCTTTTCTAGGCCAAATTACCAACTCAGTGGCTCTACAGTTTCTCAAGCTACCAGTACCTACACCTAGGCGATTCCTCCCATACAGCATGCAGACTTTTAAACTTGCAACTCTTGGGTGGCTGAACTTTTCCCCACCTGACTATTAACATTAAGAGTTAGCTTATAGGGGAGGTTTACAACTCCCTAAGTGCCTCCCTCCCAGCCTTTAAACCCAACCACCAGTGGACAGAACTACATGAGCTGCACCTGAAGCCTCTTCCTCCAATTGCAGGGCAGGTGTTCCCTATAAATGAGCTGTGCTCTGGGAGGGAGGGGTGGGGAGGTGGGATTCAGGTCCACACCCAACTCTCACTAGAGTGTATCAGCCCTGTGTCTGCCCCTCACTTGACTTCCAAGCACTGCAACCTCCTCCGGTTGAAGGTCCCACACAAACACTGTATTAAACAAGTCAGCACTCCTGCCCTAAAAGTCCACAGGCTGATAAGAATTTAAAGTTTATCCAGCTACTAAAAACTTTTCCCCAACTGCTCAGCAAAAGCAGGTTCACACAGCATCTGCCAGACCACAACAGTTTCTGCTTGAAATTAGAAGATATAGGTCTCCAGTTCAAAGAAACCGCCCCAATAAAATCACAACAAATAGGTTTGAAATCAGAAGAAATAGGCCTCCCCAAACACAGCCTGCTACACAATGAAGCATAAAACAAATGAGCCCACTTATAGCCACCAAAATAGGTCTCAAAATTCCAACAGCCCCAAAACAATACCCTGCTAGCCCCTTAGAATTATTAAGAAAGAAAAGAAATAACCTTCTACCAAGTAAAATCCACAAGAAACAATGTAAAATCAGCAAGAAGAAGCTGCTGTACTGGAACTGATCTGATCCCTTCTCCTCTGGTTACTTCTGCCTGACTACAACCAGTGGGTGTCACAGTCCCAGTACCACCAGTGGGTGTCACAGTCCCACTACCACCAGTGGGTGTCACAGGTCCACATAAAACAATGAATGTCCCAGGCCCACTACTGCAAGTGTACAGTAAAGCCCCATTTCATCCTGTACATGTCACAGGATGCACCACATCCACCTGTTGATGTGACAACCCTGCTACCTCAGTGGATGTCACAGTCCCACTGCCACCCGTGGATGCTACATCCCCACTATTACCAGTGGAGGTCAGAGGACCACTACCATGAGTGGATGTCACAGCCTTGCTGCCTCGTGGACATCACATCTCCACTATTACCAGCGGAGTTCACAGTCCCATAACCAATAGTCAATACCCCATCCCAGCTACTACCAGAGGATGTCACATCCCAACAGTCACCAGTAAAAATCATCTGTGTATTGGTGATTTCAGACATTTAAGAGGACAAGAGGGAATTAACAAAATGAATGAAAAGACAAAAAACTGTGATGGCATACCTTCCCTGATGAACTAACTGGCAGTGAACAAACTGCAGAACAGAGGAAAGATTACTGATTCTCAAGTTATGCCTGATGTAACCACTGTGGTCTGACTGACTGACTGAGCAACCAGCAAATCGGCTGACTGACCGACTGATAGATTGACTGACCAGTGGACAGACTGATGACTTACAAACCAACCAAATGGCAGACTGACTGACTACCAAATGAACCAACTGTCTGACCAACTGACTGATTGATGGACTGACTAACTTGTTGACCAACTGACTGACTGACTGACCCACAGACAAACTGACTAACTAACTGACCAATTGTGTTACTGACTGGCAGACTGACTAACTGACCAACTAACCAACAGACAGATCAACCATGACCGACTAACTGACCAACTAAATGATCGACCGGATGAATAAATGACTGACTGACTGACCGAGGTTTAACATTTTTGATATCCCACAATGGTTTATGCATTGAAATGCAAGTACAGTATTACTGGAACTTTAGTGGTTCCAGGCCTCCTGCTCACACTCTGTTGCAAGCACTTCAACCAGTGCCATTCCCAATCATCTGATGCAGTCTTTGGATCACACAATACTGTCCACTGGTCACCCAACACAGTTTTCTAGAATCCAATACCTCCCCATCACCTGGTCAGTGTCTCCAGCCTTACTGGTGTGATCCCAATAAACCCATGTCATCCCTAATCATCTGTTGCAGTCTGCCAGTACCTGCTACTGTCCCCACAGTACCAGTGGTAATCCTCACCCCATTTCCCTTCATACATCCCCCAGTTACCAAAGCAGCCCCTTCCCCCATTTAGAGCATGGTTTCATAAGGTCACCAACTTTGCATGGATGCAAAACAGGTTTTGCTACCACTTTGTGCCCAGCTAGTGATGGAGATTTGGGTCCATCATTTTTATTACACTTTTATGTGGGATGCTCCTGCCCAAACAGAGCACTTGTTTGAGTAGAGCATGAGACACTTTTATTTCCATCAGAGTGTCTCACTGGCAGAGCGCTAGCACAGGCTTCTGCCTCATGCTAGTCATGCTGAAGTAAAGGGACATTTTCTGTAAAAAAAAAAAGGAAGTAAAAAAATCCTATGATCTGTAGTTTAATTATTTGTTTATTTGAGGTTATAATCATTGAGCAAAAACTGATTTACAATGATGACCTATACAAATACAGATAAATACAACTACAACATACAGCAATTATAAAAGTAAGTTATACAAATTAAAAATTAATAAAAATACACAATGCAAAGCATGAACAGGTCTTTGGGGAGGATGTTAGACAATGCTTTAAAACTGAAACTGATGGAGATTTTGTATTTAACTCTCTGAATTCTGGTGGGAGTTTATTCCAGTAAGTAGGTACTAGGTGGTGAAAACAATGTAGGGATCTTTTAGTTTTAGTGCACAGTAACATAATTCTCGTAAATGAGGGTTCCTCAAAGAAGGATCAAAATTCCTAAAACACAACCTATCGCTTAAGAAGTTAGGGACTAAGACCAATACACTTTTATATGCAAAAATGCTTTTATGTAATTCTCTTCTGTTTTTTTTAAAGATATCCTGCCCAAATTCGAATACAATTCACAGTGATGTACCTCCCACGGACATCTGAGTATTAGCCTGGTCAACCGATTATATAGTACATCTACTTTATGTAACTTGTCTTTAGAGGCATTATCATACAAAACATCTGCATAATCGATCATTGGCAGTATCTGGACCTGAACTATGAGTTGTAAAGTTGATGAATCCAAACAATACTGATTCTTATACAATAGACCAGCTCTCTTACTCACTTGGGAAATCAGTTTATCGACATGTTTATTCCCTAATCCTGATTGTTCCAGCCAGAAGCCTAAATATTTGCAAGATTCAACATGTTCCATAGCAGTTCCACCACTACCCTGTACTGATAACTCATTACATTTCTTCAATTTAGCAACAAGACCGAATAACATTGATTTAGGCTTAGTAGAATAAAGTTTCAATTTAGAGTTTGTAAAAAAACAGAAAAAAAAAAAACAACCTGGAGTCCATCAAAACTGTTCTGCAGTGTGTCCTAAATCCCATGAACTGATGACCCAGAAACATAAATTACTGTATCATCAGCATATACATGGTGCAAAAAAGTCCCCTGCACTAGTTCCCTGATCTTTAAAGGGACAGTAAACATTGCATGGATTGCTCAAACTGTGAAAGTCCATGAAAAGTTATGCTGAACAAGGTATTTGGCTTCCTTGTAGGCATCAAAATACGTGATATGAATATTTAAATCATCTGTCAATCAAAACAAGGCAGTAGCCACTGATGTTGAGCTAGCCCCTCAGTGACATCACTTCCTATTTTTAAGACTGCATGAAATAGCTGTTGCTATGAGTTGATTTACACATTACTTAGCTATTCATAACTCAAGGCTCCTGTCCCCTACAGGTAAACCCAATACCTCATTTGAAAGATCTTTTCATGGGCTTTCACAATTTGAGTAACCCCTGCAATGTTTAGTGTCCCCTTAAGGTAAATCAGAAAGAGGAGAGGTCCCAGGACAGAGCCCTGGGGCACACCTCTAACTACAGGCATTGGAGAGGACTCAAGCTCATTCACAACAGTGAGTTGTTATCTACTGCTTAAATAGGAAAAAAAACAATGTAATGCACCCCTACACAAACCCACCTCACAGAGCCTTTGTAATAGTATTTGGTGGTCAAATGTGTCAAAGGCCTTGAAGAGATAGATAAAGATAGCCCCAGTAAAACACTGGTCATCTATTACCTTACCAATCTCATCCAAGACCCTCAACATGGAGACCACCGTTCCATGGTGTCTATAAAATCCTGATTGAAACTGGTCAAACACATCCTGGTTCTGAAAATACTCCACAATCTACCTAGCCAGCAATCTTTCTAAAATCTTACTAACAAAGGGAATTAAGGAAATAGGCCTATAATTGGACAGGCAACCAGGGCTGCCCTCCTTAAAGATTGGGGCAACTCTGGCCAACTTCCAAGCTCAACAATGCCAGATAAAATTGACCAATTGAACAAATATGTAAGTGGTTCATTTAACATTGATGAAGTTAAACCATCCGGACCAAAACTCCCACTGGCTTTTAACTCCAGAAAGAGCTCCAATACTTCAAACTGTTCGATGTCACCGAAGGAGAATGTGGTGAAGCCTTCCGTATCAATATCCCAAGTGTTCTGAAGAGACTGTTCTGAATTACCAAAGAAATTACCTGATTCCACAAAGAATTTATTAAAGAGCTAATGACACATTCAGGGCAACTTTAACAAAACCTAATATTTAGACACAGTGCAGCTTGTGTTTCACATTAGTTCTGTATCTATGCTCTCCATTATTTATTACTGAGGTCATTTGTATGCTCCTGAAGAGTTTGTCTATTTCTGCTGCTTTCTTCCCACCTGAAGTCACAGAGCACTGCTTGTGACATCACAGTTACTTCCATGGCAACAGATTGTGTTGTCACAACAGAGTATTATGACTTGAAGTAGGGAGTAAGCTATAGAGGTAGATGGACTCTAAAGAAACTCTAAGGGATAAAGAGCATATATTCCTGCAAATTTATTTAGTAATAAATAATGGGGAGGAGAAATATATCAAATATAAATGGAATGTGGACTGAACTGTACCTAATTATTATACTTTTTGAAGTTTTCTTTGAGGCATCAGTAGCTCTTTAAACCTATCAGGAAGTGGAAGACCATGGCCATAACCCCCTCTGGTGAAAGCTGAACAGTTTCACTAAACCTACACTAGCCATTTAAGTCCTTAATAATGGACCAAAACGTTTTTGGGTTCCCTGCTGACTTGGAAGTTGTTTGTTGCATAAAAGTTTATTTTAGCTTCCCTTATCCCAGCTACATATTTATTCCTGATCTTCCTTTAATACTGCCAGTCCTCTAAAAATCCAGTGAGCTGTGCTTTTTCCCAAGCTCTATTTTTATCACATTTCATTTTCATTAAATTGGGAGTAAACCAAGAAGCTGATCTTAGTTTACATTTTTTAGACTTGACTGGCATATGTTTATTACATACTCTCACTAATTCACTAATAAAGTACTCCCAACCCAAGTCAATATCAGGGATTAATTTAAGTCTTTCTCAATTTAAGTTTTTAATGTCAGAAATAAATGCTAGATAATCAAAATCTTTAAAGCAGCAGTACTAAATAACATAGATAAATATTGGATCTTTTGCAACAGTTTGTTTCCTGTGCTCTGTTGATCACTTACCTGGTAATCTTTCTTGTTTTTGCTGTACTATCACCCTGTAATTTGCTCAATTTTTCTTTGTTTTTGTTTACATTTCTCCCACCCCCCATGTTGAATTGGAACCCTCTGCTGCCAACCGCACACGACTCACAGCACTACACAGGGACAGCAGGAACCTGCAGCACAGGGTCCCACAGAAGTAAATAAAATATGTCATGCAATGTGAGGGTGGAGGAGTTCAGTTGGAAATTAGTCAGCAGCCATATTTACTGAGGATCCACAACAATGGAAATAAATTTTAAATATTTAAACAACTAAAGATTGCTAGAAAAAATATTCACAGATGTGGAAACCTGAACAATGTCTGCATCCTTCCAGCAAAAACAAACCCAGAATTTTCATAATCACTTCCTGGTTATCTAGTACTGCTGCTTTAAATGACATAAACTCAACAAATTTAGAAGGACCTTTAATTCTATTTGCATTTCCAATACAGTAAATCACATTATGGTCACTGAAAAGATCAACTGATGCATGAGAAGCAGTATAAGAATATGGGCAATTTGTCAAAATTAAATAAGAGGAGTCCTCAGGGTTGTTAAGGTTTATACAGGTAGGATTCACCAATGACTAAGCCAGGCCAAGCTCTAGAGCAACTCTTCTTATATGTTTAGATTTAACGGGATTCAACCAATCAACATTAAAGTCTCCTATAACAGATAATTCATGAGTTAAAGAATAAGGAAGTAATGCATCATAAATGGACTATAAAGTCTGCATAGGGAAATTAGGTGGTCAATGCCCTCCAAACAGTATGAGAGGTTTCCCAGTATGTAGCTTGATTTCCAAAGCCATATATTCAAAATAATTAGGGTCAATGTTCAAGGTAAGTTGTTTTCGGGAAAAATTATCCGAGTAGTACATTAAAATGCCACCCCCCCTTTTTATTCTGATCTGCCCTTGTCATATTAAACCCTTGAATTGCTAGTAAAGCATCCTCCTGTCTTTCATTGAACCACGTTTCTGTAAATATCATAAATTCGGGTTCATAGTCCATGGAAAAATCTCTAATTAGATCCATCTTTGGGAGAATAATCCTTACGTTAGCATGTATGAATAGCTTACCATTCCTGTTTTTCAAGTTGTAGTCAAATGGACCTGGGTTGGTATATATGTCCCCACGTTGAAGTGTGCCCAGTAATACACAGATTCTAGGCAAAACTCTCACTCCTAACTGATACGAAGGATAGGGGGAAAAACATAGCTTCTGAGTCTCATAACCCAAAAATCCACCCGATCCTGTAACTAAAGAACAGCATCTGGCCATATCTGTTATTTGATTATGAAAATAATAATTATATTTAAAAGAAAAACGTGTATTGGTGGTACTTTACAGCATAAAGAGGCTGAATATCTTTCTGTGCCCATACTAAGATGGGCTAAATCTAATCCATTAAGTTGAAGGTCCCACCCAAAATGATCTCCCTCCACCTCCCATGGTAAAGATCCTGCTACTAAGGAAGAAATCAATATACTTAGTAAAGGCCCCATTGAAACAAGATAAAATTAGGTAAACTCGTAGTCCAATATTTAGCTTAGCAGCACTTACACATATAAATAACTTTAAAACCTCCCTATACCCAAGAGCTGAACACTTAAGGCCTAAACCTAATGACATACACAACATAATTAAAATTAGTAAAGTCTCCCCCGAGCCTCCTGCCTGTGACTCTTGACAAGGACTCTCACCACTCTTGCAAGAGCTACTCATGTGGAGAGCCGCTCCACTAACAGCTGCTTGTAGTGGCTCATCTTTTAGAGCAGGAGTGCCCTGCCCCCTTCCTTACATCATCACCAGCTTTTCCTCAGTGCCAGTACTGACTGCTGCCACCAGTCGGTCCTATAAATGCTGTTACTTCAAGAGGGTCTGCAGCAAGGGGGTGTAAAAAGGTCCTGTTGATCTTCAGCAGGCAGGAGAAGGAAACGCAGTCAGTGCACAGGTCAGTTACAAAGTGCAAAAAACAGTCAGTGCACAATTCACAGAAGCCACACTGAAGTTGCTGGTAACGGCTCATCTTTTAAAGCGGGAGTGCCCCACACCCTTTTTTACATCACCACCAGCTGCTCCTCGGTGCCGGTACCAACTGCTTCCACCAGTCAGTCCGGTAAATGCCATTACTTGAAGAGTGTCTGCAGCAAGGGGGTGAAAGAAGGTCCTCTTCATCTGCTCGAGGTACACTTACGACTCTAAGACTGGTTTTCCTTGCCTATTTCAGAATTAGAACAGCTCAGCTTTGATTCATTGTTCTTACCCCCACAGAGCATATATCAAACCACTCTGATAGTGGTAAGAGAACAAAACCTCACGCACATGTATTACCACACATTATAGGTATAGTACAGTATAGGAATGTATAGTATAATATAGTAAAGTACAGTACAGTACAGTATAGTATAGTAAAGGAATAACACATGACAGGGTGTGTGTCATGCTGGGATAACACCACGCCTGGGAGAGTTGGGCACGAGGCCACAGGCCAAGTGCATCCAATGCCCCAGGTGTAGCGTCATCCCAGCACGACACAAACCCTGGAGTGCATTATTCCTATTACACATTGGCTTGTTGTTATATATAGAATAAAACAAAAATTTTTAACAATGTTTTTATTAGTGTGGAAAATTATTTTTGTTTCTTAAGAGGAGATGAAAAAAAAGATAATCTCCAAACAATCAATTGAGAGATTCACAGTGCTGAGACTAGAGCTGTGGTGTTATGCTGGGATAACGCCATGGGTCCAGCCCCAGACTGACCAATCACAGTCCAAGATTCTTTCTTGCCATTGTATAATATGGTATCATATAGTATAGTACAGTACAGTATAGTGTAGTATAGTAGGGAGGGATAGTGAGGCTTAATAAAGTGGAGGGTGAGTGGGCAGAGAGTGACAGTGAAAAAGCAGGGATACTGAACGAATACTTCTGCTCAGTATTCACAAAAGAAGAGGAGCAAGAGGTACCTAAACCAATCAATAGAAGCACTCTGGATCGGGGGGTGTATATACCAGTCCATTTACAGAAGAAAGGATCCTGAAAGAACTCTTAAAACTGAAGGTGCACAAAGCAATGGGGCCTAAAAAAACTAAGGGGAGAACTAGTGACATCACAGACTACCCTTTTTAAGAAATTATGGGAGGATGGTGTGGTACCTGAGGACTGGAGGAGAGTGAATGTGATTCCCCTTCACAGAAGTGGGAGTAAGGCAGAGGCAGGAAACTACAGACCTGGTAGTTTGACCTCAGTGGTAGGGGAAATAATGGAATCACTTCTGAAAGAAAGAATTGTCGAGTACCTAGAGGCCAGTGGGGCACAGGACCCAAGGCAGCATGAATTCACAGTGGGAAGGTTGTGTCAGACAAATCTAATAGATATCTTTGACTGGGTGACCAAAATAGTAGACCAGGGAGGGGCTGTGGATATGGTTTACCAAGATTTTAGTAAGCCATTTGACACAGTCCCACACAAAAGATTAATAAACAAGTTAGTCAGCCTGGAGGTGGGTCCCAGAGTGGTAGCCTGGGTAAAAAATTGGCTGGACAACAGGACACAGAGGGTAATAGTAAATGGAGTCCACTCTGAAGAAAGGGGGGTTACTAGCAGGGTACTGCAGGGTTTTGTACTGGGATCAGTCCTTTTTAATGTCTTTATAAGTGACATTACAGAGGGACTGGAAGAAAAAGTATGCCTCTTTTCAGACAACACAAAGATCTGCAAGAAGGTTGATACACAAGTGGGGGATGAAAAGGATGAGGAGGGACTTGGCAAGATTGGAAGAATGGTCAAAAGTATGGCAGCTTAGATTAAATGCAAAGAAGTGCAAGGTAATTCACCTGGGGAACAAAACCCAGGGGAAGAGTACACAATGGAGGGGAGGTACTATCAACAACAAATATGGAAAGGGACCTGGGGTAGTCATATCAGATGACCTAAAGGTAGGCAAGCAATGTGAGAAGGCAGTAAGAAGGACTGGGGGGATACGGTGAGGCATCGCCAGTAGAAAACAGGAAGTTGTTTTCCCTCTCTACAGACAGTTGGTGAGACCCCATCTGGAGTACTGCGTGCAGTTCTGGAGACCCCATCTCCGCAAGGACATAGACAGGATGGAGGCAGTCCAGAGGAGGGCAACAAAAATGGTGCAGGGTTTGCACCAGAAGACATATGAAGAAAGACATAAGGAGCTTATTATGTATACCCTCGAGGAAAGGGGGGGGACATGATAGAAACTTTCAAGTACCTCAAGGGAATTAACAAAGTCCAAGAGGGTAGCATCTTTCAGAAAAGAGATGAGCAAGAACAAGGGAGCACAATTTGAGGATACAGGGGGGGATGGCTCAGGGGCAATGTGGGAAAGTGTTTTTTCACAGAGAGGGTGATAGACACATGGAACAGCCCTCCCAGGGAGGTTGTGGGGTCAAAAACAGTGGGGGAATTCAAGAATGAATGGAACAGACATAAGGCAATTCTGGTGGGGGTAGGAAGAATTAGGCTGTTGGTAAACTAGGATCTGCAGCTTATCCAATAGGTAGAGAATTGGGCAGACATGGTGGTCCAAGTGGTCCTTATCTTCCATCAAAGTCTATGTTTCTAAGCATAGTATAGAAACATAGAAACATAGAATTTGATGGCAGATAAGGACCGCTTGGCCCACCCAGTCTGCCCATTTCCCACCTAATGGATAAGCTGCAGATCCCAGTTGACCAGCAGCCTACTTCTTCCTACCCCCACACCCCTAGAATTGCCTTTATGACTGTCCCATGCATGCTTGAATTCCACCCTGTTTTTGACTCACAACCTCCTCCGAAGGCCGCTCCATGCATCCACAACCCTCTCTATGAAAAAATACTTTTAAATTACCGCTGAGCTGCCCCCATCTTCAAATTGTGCCCCTTGTTCTTGCACACTCTTTTTTCGAAAGATGCTACCCTCTTGGACTTTGTTGATTCCTTGAGGTACGTGAAAGTTTCTATTATGTCCCCCCTCTCCCTCCTTTCCTCGAGGCTATACATATTAAGCTCCTTAAGTCTCTCTTCATATGTCTTCTGGTGCAGACCTGCACCATTTTAGTTGCCCTCCTCTGGACAGCTTCCATCCTGTCTATGTCTCTGCAGAGATTGGTCTCCAGAACTGCACGAGTACTCCAGATGGGGTCTCACCAGCTGTCTGTACAGAGGATAATAACTTCCTGTTTTCTACTGGTGATGCCTCCCTATGCATCCCAGTATCCCCAGCCCTCCTTGCTGCCCTCTCACATTGCTTGCCCACCTTTAGGTCATCTGATATGACTACCCCCAGGTCCCTTTCCATTTTTGTTGTTGTTAGTGTCTCACCCCATTGTGTACTCTTTCCCTGGTTTTGTTTCCCAGGTGCATTACCTTGCACTTTAGCATTGAATCTAAGCTGCCATACATTTGACCATTCCTCTAACCTTGCCAAGTCCCTTCTCATCCTTTCCACCCACCTTGTGCATCAACTCTGTTGCAGATCTTTGTGTCATCTGCAAAGAGACATACTTTTCCTTCCAGTCCCTCTGCAATGTACTATAAAGACATTGAAGGACGGTCCTAATACTGAACCCTCGGTACCCCACTAGTAACCCCTTTCTTCAGAGTGGACTCCATTTACTATTACTCTCTGTGTTCTATTCTCCAGCCAATTCTTCACCCAGGCTGTCATCTTGGGACCCACTCCCAGGCTGGCAAACTTGTATATTAATCTTTGTGTGGGACTGTGTCAAATGCCTTGCTAAAGTCTAGGTAGCCATGTCACAGCCCTCCTGATCTACTACTTTGGTCACCCAGTCAAAGAAATCTATCAGATTTGTCTGGCATGACCTTCCGCTGTGAATCCATGCTGCCTTGGGGCTGTGCCCCTCTGGCCTCTAGATACTCGACAATTCTTTCCTTCAGAAGTGATTCCATCATTTTCCCTACCACTGAGGTTAAACTAACAGGTCAGTAGTTTCCTGCTTCTGCCTTGCTCCCACTTTTGTGAAGGGGAATCACATCTGCCCTCCTCCAGTCCTCGGGTACCACCCCATCCTCCCATGATTTGTTAAAGAGAGTAGTCAGTGGTGTCACTAGTTCTACCCTTAGTTCTTTTAGAACTCTGGGTTGAATTCCATCAGGCCCCACTGTTTTGTCCACCTTCAGTTTTAAGAGTTCTTTCAGAACCCTTTCTTCTGTAAATGGGCTGGTATCAACTTTTGTATCCAGAGTGTTTCTACTGTTTGTTTTAGGTACCTCACCTCTTCCTTTGTAAATACTGAGCAAAAATATTTGTTTAGTATCTCTGCCTTTTCACAGTCACCCTCTGCCCACCCTCCTCCCCTTTATTAAGCCTCACTATCCCTCCCTTGGTCTTCCTTCACTCCTGATGTAACTATAAAAGGTTTATCCCCTTCTTAACTGAGTTGGCTATCTTTTCCTCGGTTTGGGCCTTTGCTGTTCTGACTGCCTTCCCAGCTTCCTTTGCTTTATCTGATACAGTTCTCTGTCCTGCTCCTTCTGTGATTCCTTGTACTTCCTGAATGCTTTCTTTTCTCTTGAACCTTTACTGCCACTTCCTTTGAGAACCATAGTGGTTTCTTACATCATTTCGTTTTGTTTATTGCTTCACACAAAGGCTTGTTACCTCTGTGATGGCAGTTTTATTATTCCCGTTGTTCTTCCACCTCCTTCCTGCCCATTTGCTAGTGCATTCCTAGGCGCTCACCCATTTGGCAAAGTCAGCCCTCCTAAAGTCCAGTACTTTTGCCTTTGTATGGCTTGACTCTATTGCTGTGTTTATTGTGAACCATACTGTTTGATGGTCGCTAGTTCCCAGATGGCTACCCACTTCTATATCTGTGATCCTATCTTCATCTCCATTTGAGAGAACCAGGTCTAAGATTGCTCCCTCTTGAGTGGGCTCCAATACTAGTTGTCTAAGGCATGCTCCCTGTAGGGCATCTAGAATAATCCCACTCTTCGAAGTGGCTGCTGCAACTGCACTCCAGTTAACATCTGGCATATTCGGATCACCCATCAGCAATATCTCCCCTTTTCTGCCATTCTAAGTATACTTTCTATCATTTCCTTGTCCATTTCCTCCCCTGAGAAGGATGTCTATCTAACCCCTGTGAGGATTGTGGTGCCATTGCGGTCTCAAATTTACCCACAGTGCTTCTTCTCCTCCCTGTTTACCCTTTTGTTCTGTTGCTTTGATTCCTTCCCTTATGTAAAGAGCTACTCCTCCTCCTCCTCCTCTTTTACCCTCCCTGTCCCTCCTGTAGATAGTGTATCCTAGTATGTTTACGTCCCAGTCATGGTTTTGTGTGTACCATGTTTCTCTGACTGCCACAATATCCAGATGTTCCTCCTCCATCAAGGCCACTAATTCAGGAAGCTTGTTACTCAGACTACAGGCATTGGTACTCATTGCTCTCCATTTTTTGATGGCTTTACCTTCTGTTGCAGCATCCCCCACTGACCTTTCTACCTCAGTCTTTTTCTCATTTAGTACCCTGTTTTGTAGGGAGAGGCTGGGATTTTCCTGCTGCTTATCAGTGCCTCCCCCCTTGACTAGTTTAAAAGCTTGCCAATGAAGCATTTAAACGGATTGCTCAAAAGACTTGTTCCCTTCCTGGACAGATGCAGACCATCCTGCCAGTATAGGCTGGTGTCCTTCCAAGTGGAACCCCAGTCCCCAATGAAGCCAAACCCCTGTGCTCCACACCATTTTTTCAACCATTCATTAAACTGCATGGTGCAAAGTACCCTCGCCTCACTCATGCCATTGACAGGCAGCACCTCTGAGAAGGATACTGTGTGTGCTACTTGTCTTAGGCCCCTCCCCAATTCTACAAAGTCCTTCTGCACTGCTCTAATCTCATGATGAGCCAAGTCATTTGTCCCTAGGTGGACAATGATGTCCAGCTCAGACTCCCGTGCAGCTGTTCTCATGATCCTGAGGATGTGCTTCCTGTCCCTCCAAGCCATGGCACCAGGCAGGCACCTTACTTCAGTTTTCCCTGCTCCACCCAGTTCTATCCCCCTAATAATTGAGTCCCCCACCAGGAGCTGCTTCCTTTCCTTGTGGTGTCCTCTGCCTCCTTCCTGTGGGCCTCCCTTGTGACAGTTGTCCTTAGCCTCCTTAGTCTTCTCTGTGGGTGCATCCATAGGGGAGCTATGCTCCCCCAGAATGGTGTATGGATTGTGGAGTGGAACAACTGACTGGGTGTGCTTCTGTTCCACCATCCTCACCCTCCCTGGAGCCCACTGTGGTCCAACTGCTGTACTTTCTTCGCAACCTCTGAGGTAGTGGTGGTGGCTCTGGTGCTCCTGGATGGGGAGGTCCCTTCCCACCATCCAGTGTGGCCTGGGGAAGGTTCCTTACTACTGTCCAGTGTGGCCTGAAGATGGGCAACTTCCTCCCTCAAGGCAGAGAGTTGTCTGCAAATAGGGCAGCATCTTAGCCTCCAGAAAGACTCCCAGAAGACTGCTGCCCCACAGCCATTACATTGCACTGCTCCCCACATGTTTATCTACTTTTTGTGTGTGTGTGTACAGTATAGTATAGTATAGTATAGTACAGTATAGTACAGTATAGTGTAGTGCAGCATAGTGTAAAATGCTATAGTATGGTATGGTATGGTATAGTATAGTGCAGTGTAACATAGTATAGTATTGTAAGCCCTTCCTCACGGGGTGGGCTTACTAACCTCTGGTGGTATCTCCCCCTTCCAGTGGTGCCTCCTAGTCTTGAGAGCATTTTAGGCCATTTCTATCACCTTTCCACCAGGGGACAGTGTTTTGGTTGGTATTTAAGCCCTGGTCCCCAGGGGCGGGACAGAGATGAGGAGTCGGTGACTGGTGAAGTAGGGACAGTACTCCGAGGGGGGCCCCCCGACCAGGTTTCGCCAAAAGGCAGTGTTGGTGTGACATGGGGTTGGTTGGTCTCTGAGGAAGGGTTGTAGGAGCTTCATGGTTGTGAGGGTCCAGGGTAGATTTGTCATCAGCATCAGGAGGATGGTGAGGCATCTGAGGAAAGCAAAAGGGCTGGATGGTGCCGGAATCACACTATGGTATCAGGGTCCCTTTACCCTGTTTAAGGTAAGGGGTAGCCTGGCAGTGGGGCTGCTGTAGTGGTGGCAGGGCTACAGCAGGCTCTCCAGAGGTGGCTGCTCTGGGGTACCATTCACATGTGGCACGCTGTCAGTGGCAATGTTTGAAGGCAAGGGGAGTGTGGCATGGGATTTGCTATAGGACCTGCCATGCCCATGTCTGAGGCAGGCCCTGGGACCTACTGCACCTGTGTCTGGGGTGGATCCATCAGACCTTCTAAGTGGTGTGGCTCTGCTTGAAGGAACAGGACTTGGTAAGAAAAGGAGCCACCGCCATGCTTTGGGCAACCTGTTTAAGGATTCAGAGAGCAAAAGGAAACTGTGGGTGCTGTGTTATGGCTCAGGATATCATTAGGGGAATAACTGGGAGCGGCTGTGGGAGTCTTAGGCTGCAAATCACCCCAAGGCCTGTTTTGGCTTGGCTGGCACTGGGAGGAGTAAGGCACTCCCCTGACTGGAGGCTGAAGTGAAAAAAATGGGAAAGTTCACAAAGGGAAAGGCAGTTTTTTCTGGTTATTCAAGATCTCTGCCCAAGGGAAAGCAAACTTTTTAAGTGGAGCAAGAGTTGCCTAAGTGCTAGGCCTGTATGCAAAATATTGCTTTTGTGCGTGTGCGTGCCTGAAAGAGCTGCCATTACTTGTGTGCTCATCTCCCAGCCCCATGGAGCTGCTCCTAGTTTAATGAATGAATACTTCCTTGGACACAATCATTTCTACATCCAAGAATAATGTTTTACATGTTTTGGAAAGATGGTTGTGGTGACTGCTTGTCTAATAAATGAAGGCATAATGAATTGTACTTAATCACTTCAGTATTTATTCTTGTTTTTGGAGTAACTGACCCGCCCCCCCAAATGAGAAAGCAGCTAGAGGGAGTTCACCTGCTTAGAAGATGCTTGCTGCCAGTTTTAATGCCATCCATGCCATAATGGAGCTGTTTGCATAGAGGGAAGCCTTCCACGAGAACAGATGATGGATTCAGGTAAGCCACCTTGTTTTCCACCTTGCACAGAAGGATCTCCAAGGAGTGTTTCTAGTCTGTGCCCCCCCCATTTATAACATCGGGGCCCCTAGACATAAGCTGAGGACCAGGGGGTGGGTTGCAGTATACTATACTGTAATATAGTACAGTATAGCATAGTGTAGTGTAGTGTATGGTATAGTCTAGTGTAGAGTAGTGTAGTATATAGTATAGTTGTGCAGTGCAGTGTAGTGTATAGAAAGTGTAGTGTAGTGAATAGTATAGTCTAGTGCAGTGTAATGTAATGTAATGTAGTGTAGAGTATAGCCTAGTGTAGTGTATAGTCTAGTGCAGTGTAGTGTAGTGTATAGTATAGTCTAGTGCAGTGTAGTGTATAGTATAGTATAGTCTAGTGCAGTGTAGTGTAGTGTATAGTATAGCCTAGTGCAGTGTAGTGTATAGTATAGTCTAGTATACTGTAGTGTATGGTATAGTCTAGTGTAGTGCAGTGTACTGTATAGTATAGCCCAGTGCAGGGTACTGTAGTGTATAGTATAGTCTAGTGCAGTGTAGTGTAGAGTATAGTATAGTCTAGTGCAGTGTAGTGTAGTGTATAGTATTGTCTAGTGTATAGTCTAGTATAGTGTCATGTATAGTATAGTATACTGCAGTATAGTGTAGTGTATAGTATAGTCTAGGGCAGTGTAGTGTAGAGTATAGTATAGTCTAGTGTAGTGTAGTGTAGTGTATAGTACTGTCAAGTGTATAGTCTAGTATAGTGTAGTGTTTAGTATAGTATATTGCAGTATAGTGTAGTGTATAGTATAGTCTAGTGCAGTGTAGTGCAGTGCATAGTATAGTCTAGTTTAGTGTGTAGTACAATCTAGTATAGTGTAGTGTATAGTATAGTCTAGTGTAGTGTATAGTTTAGTCTAGTGCAGTGTAGTACAGTGTATAGTATTGTCTAGTGTATAGTATAGTCTAGTGCAGTGTATAGTCTAGTCTAGTGTAGTGTAGAGCATAGTATAGTCTGGTGTATAGTATAGTCTAGTCTAGTGTAGTGCAGTGTATAGTATTGTCTAGTGTATAGTATAGTCTAGTGTAGTGTATAGCATAGTCTAGTGTAGTGTACAGTCTAGTGCAGTGTGGTGCAGTGTATAGTATAGTCTAGTGCAGTGTAGTGTATAGTCTAGTCTAGTGTAATGTAGTGTATAGTACAGTCTAGTCTAGTGTAGTATAGTGTATAGTATAGTCTAGTGCAGTGTAGTGCATAGTATAATCTAGTGTAATTTAGTGTATAGTGTAGTGTAGTGTACAGTATAGTCTAGTGCAGTGTAGTATAGTGTAGTGTACAGTCTAGTCTAGTGTAATGTAGTGTATAGTATAGTCTAGTGTAGTGTAGTGTATAGTATAGTCTAGTGTAGTGTAGTTTAGTGTAGTGTAGTGTATAGTATAGTCTAGTGGAGAGTAATGTAGTGAAGTGTATAGTATAGTCTAGTGCAGTGTAGTATAGTGTACAGTATAGTCTAGTGCAGTGTAGTGTATAGAACAGTGTAGTGTAGTGTATAATATAGTCTAGTGCAGTGTAATGTAGTGTATAGTATAGAATACTCTAGTGTAGTGTATAGAATAGTCTAGTGTAGTGTAGTGTATAGTATAGTCTAGTGTAGTGTAGTGTATAGAATGAGTCTAGTGTGGTGTATAGTATACTAGTGCACTGTAGTGTAGTGTATAGTAGTCTAGTACAGTGTATAGTATAGTCTAGTGCAGTGTAGCGTATAGTATAGTCTAGTGTGGTGTATAGTATAGCCTAGTGCAGTGTAGTGTATAGAATAGTCTAGTGCAGTGTAGAGTAGTGTAGTGTATGGTGTGGCCTAGTGCAGTGTAGTATAGTCTAGTGTAGTGTAGTGTACAGTATAGTCTAGTGTAGTGTAGTGTATAGTATAGTCCACTGCAGAGTAGGATAGTGTAGTGTACAGTCTAGTCTAGTGTAATGTAGTGTAGAGTATAGTGTAGTGTAGTGTAGTATAGTGTATAGTATAGTCTAGCATAGTGTAGTGTAGTTTAGTGTAGTGTATAGTATAGTGTAGTGTAGTGTGTTGTAGTGTACAGTATAGTCTAGTGTAACGTAGTGTAGTGTATAGTATAGTCTAGTGTAGAGTAATGTAGTGAAGTGTATAGTATAGACTAGTGCAGTGTAGTATAGTGTATAGTATAGTCTAGTGCAGTGTAGTGTATAGAATAGTGCAGTGTATAGTATAGTCTAGTGCAGTGTAGTGTAGTATATAGTATAGTCTAGTGTAGTATAGTTTATAGAATAGTGTAGTGTAGTGTATAGTGTAGTGTATAATAAAGACTAGTGTAGTGTAGTGTATAGTATAGTCTAGTGCAGTGTACAGTATAGTCTAGTGCAGTGTAGTGTATAGTATAGTCAGGTGTAGTGTAGTATAGTCTAGTGCAGTGTAGTGAGTGTAGTAGTTAGTGTATGTGTAGTGTATAGTATAGTCTAGTGTATAGTATAGTCTAGGTACAGTGTAGTACAATAGTCAGTGTAGTGTAGTATATGGTCTGTCTAGTGCAGTGTGTATAGTGTCTGGTGTGGTGTACAGTATAGTCTGGTGCAGTGTGAGGTAGTGCATGAGTATAGTCTGGTGTGGTGTGTAGTATAGTCTAGTGCAGTGTAGTGTATAATGTAGTCTAGTGTAGTGTATAGTATAGTTTAGTCTAGTGCAGTGTAGTGTAGTGTATAGAATTATCTAGTGTATAGTCTAGTGCAGTGTAGTGTATAGTATTGTCTAGTGTGTAGTATAGTATAGAGTAGTGTGTAGTATAGTCTAGTGCATTGTAGTATAGTGTATAGTATAGTCTAGTGCAGTGTAATGTAGTGTAGAGTATAGTCTAGTGTAGTGTATAGTCTAGTGCAGTGTAGTGTATAGTATAGTCTAGTGCAGTGTAGTGTAGTGTAGTGTAGTGTATAGTCTAGTCTAGTATAGTGTAGTGTATGGTATAGTCTAGTGTAGTGCAGTGTAGTGTATAGTATAGTCCAGTGCAGGGTACTGTAGTGTATAGTATAGTATAGTGTGTAGTATAGTCTAGTGCAGTGTAGTGTAGAGTATAGTTTAGTGCAGTATAATGTATAGTATAGTTTAGGGCAGTAAAGTGTAGTGTAGAGTATAGTCTAGTGCAGTGTAGTGTAGTGTAGTGTATAGTATAGTCTAGTATAGTGTAGTGTATGGTATAGTCTAGTGTAGTGCAGTGTAGTGTATAGTATAGTCCAGTGCAGGGTACTGTAGTGTATAGTATAGTATAGTGTGTAGTATAGTCTAGTGCAGTGTAGTGTAGAGTATAGTTTAGTGCAGTATAGTGTATAGTATAGTTTAGGGCAGTAAAGTGTAGTGTATAGTATAGTCTAGTGCAGTGAAGTGTATAGTCCAGTGCAGTGTAGTGTAGTGTATCATATCGTCTAGTGTATTGTAATGTATAGTGGAGACTAGGGCTGTATAATGTAGTGTATAGAATAGCCTAGTGTAGTGTAGTGTATAGGATAGTCTAGTGTAGTGTATAGGATAGTATAGTGTAGTGTGTAGTATAGTCTAGTATAGTGTATAGTCTAGTGCAGTGTAGTTTAGTGTATAGTCTAGTGCAGTGCAGTGTAATGTTTAGTATACTCTAGTGTAGTGTAGTACAGTGTATATTATAGTATAGTCTAGTGCAGTGTAGTGTAGTGTATAGTATATACTATGTAGTGTAGAGTATAATAATAAAATAATTATAATAAAACTTTATTAAGTGCCTTTCAAGCACCAAGGCGCTGTACAGATGAACAATAAAATCAGAAAATACATATATAAAATCAGAGTAAAAACAAAACCTCAGACCATAAAAGCTTGACTCCACAGATGGGTCTTAAGTTCCCATGGGTAGTATAGTGTAGTGCAGTGCAGTGTAGTGTATAGTATAGTATAGTATAGTGTAATGTAGTGTATAGTATAGCCTAGTGCAGTGTAGTGTAGTGTACAGTATAGTCTAAAGTAGTGTATTATATAGTCTAGTGCAGTGTGGTATAGTGTATAGTCCAGTGCAGTGTAGTATATAGAATAGTCTAGGGCAGTGCAGTGAAGTGTAGAGTATACTCTAGTGTAGTGTACTACAGTGTATAGTATAGTCTAGTGGAGTGTAGTGTAGTGTATAGTATAGTCTAGTGTAGTGTATAGTATAGTATAGTACAGTATAGTACAGTATAGTCTAGTGTAGTGTAGTGTAGTGTATAGTATAGCCTAGTGTATTGTATAGTATAGTCTAGTGCAGTGTAGTGTATAGTAAAGTGTAGTGTAGTGTATAGTATATATAGTATAGTATAGTGTAGTGTAGTGTAGTGTATAGTATAGCCTAGTGTAGTGTATAGTATTGTTTAGTGCAGTGTAGTGTATAGCATAGTGTAGTGTAGTGTATAGTATAGTCTAATGCAGTTTAGTGTAGTGTGGTGTATAGCATAGGCCAGTGTAGTGCAGCGTATAGTATAGTCTAGTATAGTGTAGTGTATAGTATAGTCTAGTGTAGTGTATTGTATAGTATAGTCTAATGCAGTGTAGTGTGGTGTATAGTCTAGTGTAGTGTAGTGTATAGTGTAGTGTATAGTCTAGTGCAGTATACTATAGTGTAAAGTCTAGTGTAGTGTATAGTATAGTCTAGTGTAGTGCATAGTATAATGTAGTGTAGTATAGTGTATAGTATAGTCTACTGCATTGTAGTGTAGTGTATAGTATAGTACAGTGCAGTGTAGTGTAGTGTATATTATAGTCTACTGCAGTTTAGTCTAGTGTAGTGTAGTATATAGTCTAGTGCTGTGTAGTGTATAGTACAGTGTAGTGTATAGTCTAGTGTAGTGTAGTGTATAGTATAGTCCAGTGTAGTGTAGTGTAGTGTATAGTATAGTCTAGTGTAGTGTATAGTATAGTGTAGTTTAGTGTAGTGTATAGTATAGTCTAGTGCAGAGTAATGTAGTGAAGTGTATAGTATAGTCTAGTGCAGTGTAGTATAGTGTATAGTATGGTCTAGTGCAGTGTAGTGTATAGAATTGTGTAGTGTATAGTCTAGTGCAGTGTAATGTAGTGTATAGTATAGTATAGTCTAGTGTAGTGTATAGAATAGTCTAGTTATGTTTAGTGTATAGTATAGTCTAGTGTAGTGTATAGAATAGTCTAGTGTAGTGTATAATATAGACTAGTGCACTGTAGTGTAGTGTATAGTAGTCTAGTGCAGTGTATAGTATAGTCTAGTGCAGTGTAGTGTATAGTATTGTCTAGTGTATAGTATAGTCTAGCATAGTGTATAGTATAGTCTAGTGCAGTGTAGTGTAGTGTATAGAATAGTCTAGTGCAGTGTAGTGTAGTGTATGGAGTTGCCTAGTGCAGTGTAGTATAGTGTATAGTGTAGTGTAGTGTAGTGTACAGTATAGTCTAGTGTAGTGTGGTGTATAGTATAGTCTAGTGCAATGTAGTAAAGTGTAGTGTACATTCTAGTCTAGTGTAAAGTAGTGTATAGTATAGTATAGTGTAGTGTGGTATAGTGTATAGTATAGTCTAGTGTAGTGTATATTATATTGTAGTGTAGTGTATTGTAGTGTATAGTATAGTCTAGTGTAACGTAATGCAGTGTATAGAAACATAGAAACATAGAATTTGACGGCAGAAAAGGACCGCTTGGCCAACCCAGTCTGCTCATTTCCCTTCCTGATGGATAAGCTGCAGATCCCAGTTAACCAGCAGCCTACTTCTTCCTACCCCCACTATAGTATAGTCTAGTGCAGAGTAATGTAGTGAAGTGTATAGTATAGACTAGTGCAGTGTAGTATAGTGTATAGTATAGTGTAGTGTATAGAATAGTGTAGTGTAGTGTATAGTATAGTCTAGTGCAGTGTAGTGTAGTGTATAGTATAGTATAGTATAGTCTAGTGTAGTATAGTGTATAGAATAGTCTAGTGTAGTGTATGTTATAGTCTAGTGCAACAGTTCTCAAACTTTGTCATAGTGAGCCTCCCCTAAGTCATGGAAAAGATCTTGAGCCTCCCCCAAAATACTGAAACATTTTTGGGCCTCCCCACAGAAAAATAACCTGTTTTTCACAGGTATATGAGGAATAAATTGAAACCTCTTTGCATTGCTGGCTCTATGTTATTAAGCTTATTGTAACCTCCACCCCAACAGGACAACCTACTTGCTCCAATATTTTGACTCTCAAACCATTGTTACCTTACTGCCATACCTTCATGGATCAGATTGCTTTTCTGTTTCTGCTCTAACTGGAATAACCTTCCTGATGACCTCTGCCTCCCCCCCCCGCTCTTATGCAATTTCTCAGGGATCATTTTGCTGCCTCCTTCTCTTATTCCTAGCACCTGTATGGTTAACTCTTGTATTTGGATAGTTCTGGTGCCAGTCTAATTGATAAATTGTTCCTTGCATTGTTAGTTTATTGTTCTTAATTTGTTTGCACTTTTATTCATTTTGTATTGCTTAAGTGTTTCACAATTATATTTTGAATTGTATTCTCTCACTACCCTTCCCTGGGTACACCTGATATAAGCCATGGCTCAGTGTACAGTACCTTCCCTGGTCACAGACTTCTGAATTATACATAACTTCACCCACTGTTGCCCTCTTTCAGTTTGCCTTATTCTTTCACACACAATCTATAAAGTTCAAAAGTGAAATATAACACTTTTTTATAAAGACTTGCTTGAGCCTCACCCTGGAACAGGTTGGGGCCTCCCAAGGGAGGCTGGCCTCACCATTTGAGAACCCCTGGTCTAGTGTAGTGTACAGAATAGTGCAGTGTAGTGTATAGTATAGTCAAGTGCAGTGTATAGTATAGTCTAGTGCAGTGTAGTGTATAGTATCGTCCAGTGTAGTGTATAGTATAGTCTAGTGCAGTGTAGTGTAGTGTATAGTATTGTCTAGTGTAGTGTATAGTATAATCTAGTGCAGTGTAGTGTATGTTGTTGTCTAGTGCAGTGTAGTATAGTGCATAGTATAGTCTAGTCTAGTGTAGTGTACAGTACAGTCAAGTGCAGTGTAGTGTAGTGCATAGTATAGTCTAGTGTTGTGTGTAGTATAGTCTAGTGTAGTGTATAGTGTAGTCTAGTGCAGTGTATAGTATAGTCTGGTGCAGTGTAGTGTAGTGTATAGTATAGTCTAGTGTATAGTATAGTGTAGTGTAGTGTATAGTGTTGTCTAGTGCAATGTAGTGTAGTGTATAGTATAGTCTATTGCAGTGTAGTGTATAGAATAGTCTAGTGTAGTGTATAGTATAGTGTAGTGTAGTGTTTTGTATAGTCTAGTGTAGTGTATAGTATAGTCTAGTGCAGTGTAGTGTAGTGTATAGTATAGTCTAGTGTAGTGTAGTGTATAGTGTTGTCTAGTGCAGTGTAGTATTGTGTATAGTCTAGTGTAGTGTAGTGTACAGTATAGTCTAGTGCAGTGTAGTGTAGTGCATAGTATAGTCTAGTGTAGTGTGTAGTATAGTCTAGTGCAGTGTAGTGTATAGTATAGTCTAGTGTAGTGTACAGTATAGTTTAGTGCAGTGTAGTGTATAGTATTGTCTAGTGTATAGTATAGTCTAGTGTAGTGTATAGTATAGTCTAGTGCAGTGTAGTGTATAGTGTTGTCTATTGCAGTGTAGTATAGTGTAGCGTATAGTATAGTCTAGTGCAGTGTAGTGTATAGAATGGTCTAGTGCAGTATAGTGTATAGTATAATCTAGTGTAGTGTTGTGTTTTGTATAGTCTAGTGTAGTGTATAGTATAGTCTGGTGCAGTGTAGTGTATAGTGTTGTCTAGTGCAGTGTAGTATAGTGTATAGTATAGTCTAGTGCAGTGTAGTATAGTGTATAGTATAGTCTAGTGCAGTGTAGCGTATAGATTAGTCTAGTGTAGTGTATAGTATAGTCTAGTGCAATGTAGTGTATAGTATAGTCTAATGCAGTGTAGTGTAGTGTATAGTCAAGTCTAGTGTAGTGTACAGTATAGTCTAGTGCAGTGTAGTGTAGTGTATAGTATAGTCTAATGCAGTGTAGTGTAGTGTATAGTCTAGTGTAGTGTATAGTATAGCCTAGTGCAGTGTAGTATAGTGTATATTATAGTCTAGTGCAGTGTAGTGTATAGAATAGTCTAGTGTAGTGTAGTGTATAGTATAGTATAGTCTAGTATAGTGTAGTGTATAGTATAGTTTAGTGCAGTGTAGTGTAGTGTATAGTCTAGTCTAGTGCAGTGCACAGTATAGCCTAGTGCTGTGTAGTATAGTGCAGTGTATAGTCTAGTGTAGTGTATAGTATAGTTTAGTGTAGTGTTGTGTAGTGTAGTGTAGTGCAGCTCAGCACAGCATAGCATAGTATGAAACGGGTGGAAAAAAATCTAAAAAACATATTGGCTGAGAACCACATAACAATGTGCCGATATCCCAGCACAGCAGTATAGGAAGAAGTCCGCTTGACCTCCTCACACACTAAATGTCACACAGAATCTACACGCTACCCATTTACTAAGCAGTGCCCTCACCCAGCATGGCTTTCCTGTCATCAGTATACTTACCATTTAAAAGTAAAACAAGTATTTGTCAATGCCGAATGTTGCTTGCTTGTATGTGCTGTTTAGGTATTTGGAAGTGATAGTTCCATGCCTTCCTCCCAAGACATCCACTGTGTCTTTCCGTTCAGTATTCACAGAAGAGTGGGAGGGGCAAGGGCCACAGCAGTACAGCAGTTGCCAAGGGGGTGAAGAGGTGGACAATAATCCATTCAAAGGCAAAAGAGTCCTGCAGGAGTTCATTAAATTGAAGGTGGATAAAGCGATGGAACCAGATGGCATACGCCCAAGGATATTAAGAGAACTGCGAAGGGAGATAGATAGCAGCACCTCTGGAAGCCATGTTCACTGAGTCATTCAATACAAATGAATTGGAGGTGGGCACATGTGGTCCTTCTACACAAGTCCAGCAGCAGGGAGGAGGCAGGGAACAATAGGCCATTCAGCCTCACCTCAGTAGTGGGGAAGATCATGGAGACATTGCTTAAAGAAAGGATAGTGGGGCATCTAGAAGCCATCGGAGCCCAGGACCATAGACAACATGGATTCACAGTGGGGACATCATGTCAGACAAATCTGATTGATTTCTTTGACTGAGTGACAAAGGAAGTGAATCAGGGTGGGGCAGTGGACAATGCTTACCTTGATTTCAAGCAAAGCCTTTTGACACCATCATATAGGAGGCTGATAAACTAGCTGGGTAGGCTGGGCATGGGGAAAGGGTAGTAAACTGGGTTAGAAACTGGCTAACAGACAGGAGGCAGAGTGGTGGTAAATGGTGTGCAGTCTAGGGAGAGGGGGTGACCAGTGGGGTGCTGCAGGGATTGGTACTGGGGCCAGTCCTGTTCAGTGTCTTCATTAGTAACATTGCAGAACGTCTGAAGGGAATTTTTTCACCAAATTTTCAACATAGCCATTTTAAGACCTCTGCTCATGAACAGTGTCACTGTGATTTTCTTAATCTGTCCCAAACATTGATTGCGCACACTAAATGCACCATTGTGCGTTACATGGGCAGAAACATGTTTTGGGTGAGATGTGAAAAATGACAGCTGTACTGCTCATAAGGAGTTGTGGTAAAATGGCAATGTTGAAAATCTGGAGTGAAAATATTGAAAATTCATGAACTTACGAGTGCATAGGATCAGTGCAACAAATGCTCGTAAAACAGTCATTTTTGGGAATTTTTTTCATCAAATTTTTAACATAGCCATTTTAACACTTGTGCTCATGAACAGTGTGACTGTGATTTTCTTAATCTGTCCTGAACATTGATTTCACACACCAACTGTGCCATTGTACGCTACATGTGCAGAAACACATTTTGGGTAAGATGTGAAAAATGACAGCTGTACTGCTCATAAGGAGGTGTGGTAAAATGGCAATGTTGAAAATCTGGAGTGAAAATACTGAAAATTCGTGAATTTACAAGAGTGCATAGGATCAGCACAACAAATGCTCGTAAAACAGTCATTTTGGGGAATTTTTTCACCAAATTTTCAACATAGCCATTTTAAGACCTCTGCTCATGAACAGTGTCACTGTGATTTTCTTAATGTTTCCCATACATTGATTTCAGACACCGACTGCGCCATTGTGCGCTACATGCACGGAAACACATTTTGGGTGAGATGTGAAAAATGACAGCTGTACTGCTCATAAGAAAGTGTGGTAAAATGGCAATGTTGAAAATCCAGAGTGCAAATATTAAAATTTGCGAACTTACAAGCGTCGTAGGAACTGCATAACCTGCGCTAAATAAAACAATAATATTTAGGAATTTTTCACCAAATTTTAACATAGGCTTTTGAGAGCCACCTTATGAACACTGGCACTGTCGCTTGTTACCCAGTCCTGAAAGGTGATTTCCGCAGTGACTGCAAATCACCCTTCGGGCCCGATTAACTCCATGACAGTGACAGAATTCATGAGGAGGGGTCCCAAAAACCCCATGTTGAAAATTTGGTGCCAAATTCCAAAAATGCCTGAGATACAGTATGCAGCAAAGTTGAAAAAACCCTATCTATCCCATTATACAGCTTACCGGCATTTCCTCAGTTCGCGGTCGGCTTTGAAGAGTGCAGACGTGCTCCCGGTCCACCGAAGATCGTCGTGCTGCGGTCCAGAGGTAAGTATGGGGTGGGGGGTGGGGAGGCAGGGTGTGTAGTGGGTGGGTGCGGGTTGTGGGAGGGGGCAGGGAGAAGCGCCGAGGGGCAGTTTTTGTATTTGCAGGTTTATTTTTTTTTAATAAGACGACGAGGGATGTTTGCCACGCTGGGGTGGGCTCCTGGCATGGCAGCTGGAAGGCTGTTTAGGGGGCTGGAGCCGACGGGGGATTGGGCACCCCCATCGGCCATAACACATTTTGCCACGCTGGGGTGGGCGCCCAGCATGGCACCTGGATGCTTTGGGGGATGGAGCCGATGGGGATTGGGCACCCATTGGCCATACAGTGTGTGCATGGGGAGGGGGGAGGCGAGCATGCAGTATGCGTGCATATGTGTGTGTGTGTGTGTGTGTGTGTGTGTGAGGGGGGGAGCTCTGCTCACTGAAGCAGAGCTCTCCCTTTCAACTGTACGACCACTGCATTTTCAACTGCTGTCATAGACAGCTGCAGCAGTGATTGGGGAACTGGGGCCGTGCCTGCAAACACACTGACTGAATTGGAAGACGGGTGCCACACCTCTGAAAACTCGGATGATGGCACTATGTTTCTTGCACATGCGTGCAAGCAACATAAAAAGGAAATGAACAGTGACATTTCAAAACTCCCTCCCCCACAGCAGAAAACAGCCCCTCAGTCTGGTTTCAGTATTTTCCTTCCTATTTCAAAATCTTTGCCTGCTCCACCTATAGTTGCTGCACTCATTTACCACATATATTATAAACAGCCAGATAATCTAAACGTACAAAACACAATTCAAACCTATTTATTAAAAAAACCTTCAAAGTCCTTTGTCCATCTCTTAGTCCAGCCATGAACTGCCACTATCATCAGGATTCTCCATCGCAATGGTCCTCTACCTACCCTATTCTGCCCCCATGCTAATTAAACTGAAACTGCTCTCAACACTCTCTCACAAGCTCCCGCCTACCTGCCACACCAAATAACTGAAAACTGCTCCCAACCCAATGCTTCTCATGCTCATCAGACACACTAATCATAAGAAAGGCAATCTTTACACTCCTAGCCTCGATACTGGAAATGCCAACCTCCATAACCGACAATATTCTGAGCCGTAACACAATGCCCACGACTGAAGCTGCCTCCAGAAATTACTCTCAATGCACCTGAAGCTCTGACTACAAACTGAATGTGCATACGACAACAGTTGTGCCCCTGAACAGTGGTGTCATTAACACAGAAATTGCGGCACTGGGCCTATAATTGGCTCCTGGTGCACTTCCATACCTGGGAATAGTTGTCGCAAGAAATCACAAAATCATGAAGAAGGAAAATTTAGACAAACTAGTATCTAAAATCAAAACTGAATTAAAGAGGTGGTCAGACCTCCCCCTATCATTAATTGGCCACATTAATGTAGCCAAAATGAACATCTTGCCCAGGTTGCTCTAATTAATAAATACTTTGAACATGCACCTGTCCATAATCTAGTTCAAGAAAGTTTATGCCATCCTAGCTAAATTTATCTGGAAGAGCAAGTTAGCTGGAAGGGCCAATGATAAACTGGCCACCACTAAGAAGAAAAGTGGCATTAAAGATACCTAGCTTTCTACATTACTACAGTACGTCTAACCGTAGTTAGTACCTGAGATGGTGTCAAAATAATGCACAAGCCAGTGTATACAGACTGCAATGGCTAGACCTAGAAGAAAGGCTATGCGACCAAAACAAGACCTCTCTGAGGGCAATGCTACATTGCAAAGTTAGTAAAGTACCCCAAGTGTTTCACAACATGCCCATTCATACTTCTGTAGCAGCAGTTATGTAGACTTTTAAAGCTAAGCCCATAGAAGGACACTGGGCAGCCTGTCATTTACAACCCAGACCTACAGATATGGGGCAAGCCAATCATGGCAGAGCCATGGCAAGCCCTACAGATCCCCACGAGAGATCTGTAACCCCCCCCCCCCATAATGGTGGGTTTACCTTGGGTCGTTTCCCTGGGCACTGCATTGCCCTCTGCCTGGCAAAGATCTATCCTGTGTTCTGCCTCTTGAACCTGGCTAGTGTCCAGTACTGAAAATGTAAATCTAAATTTAAAGTGTTGCTGTGTTCCTGGTTCCTGCACAAAGGTGCAGATTAATGCCGTCGTGCTGTGACTTTAAGAGGTTCAGCCCTATGTATGTAGTGTATAGCCTGTGTTGGGTTCTGAGAAACACAGCTCGCGATCAGGCCGGCAGCACTCCTACAAGTTTCATTGTATAGTCATTTACAAGTACAGACAAAGCTCTATTGAATGCTCTAAATATTTATTGCTGAATCTGAACTGTTATATCTAAAATGGACTTTAATGTTTGAGACTGTTTGCTTTCTGTCAGCCAGCTATCATGTTGATAGTTTGACCATGCTGCTGAGCCAATCGGAACTCAAGGGGTCCTAATGGGTTCTTTTACAGTGGCTGCTGGGAGAAACTGTGAACTATATGCTTGGCGACCATTTTAACCAGTCAGGATGCTGGAACTGTGACTGACAGCCTGGGCAGCCAATCAGATTACTGGATTCCTTTTTCAGTCAGTCAAAGTAGACTCTTGAACTGTTAGTATGGCTTGAGATTCCAGTCTGAGAGGTGGCTCAGTACTCAGCTCAGAGAATTTGGGGAGAGGCCTGTTTACCTCTCCTCAGCCTGAAATCCTACGTGGATTGTTAAAACTGCCAAGTAGTGCAGATAACTTTCAAGTCAAAATCTAAGTCTCCAAGCAGAGAAAAGGAGTGATTTCTGCTGAACTGAAATTTCGATCTGAAGTATGTCAGAGTGTCTAGAAGTCACCAAGTTGTTTTTCGGTGACAGATTTGTTTGCCTCAGAGACTGCTGGCTGAAACTGAAGCCTGGGGTCATCAGAATTGTCTCTTGCCCATTTGCCAGAAGGGGAGACCTGAATCTCTATCCTGACAGCTTGCACACCAGAGACTGTAGATTGCCAGTGGGTAAACTGTGTGGTCTAAGACTGTGCCAGAATTTAAACCTGTGATGCCAAACTACCTTTCTAAGAGACTGTTGCTGCCTGTGAGCCAAAAGCTGCCAGAAGACCAGTTTGGGGAGTCAGCTCCTGCTACGAAGATCTTCGTGTGTTGTGGCCACCCTTGGGAAGCTGTGTCGTGGGGGTGAATCATGCTAGCCCTGGTCCCTGTATGCTGCTCCTTGCCAAAAAAGACGAAAACCTGCAGCCTACAGCCAAGAACTAGAGAGCTGAATCTGGTTTTAAGGGGAACCAGCCTGGCAAGTAGCCCAGATCCCAAGGTCCTGGTTCTGTGAGTAACAACAGGGCTTGTCACTGCAACAATAATTAAACTATTTCTTGCAATCTGATTTACCTTCTAAGTTCACTTTGCTGTTTAGACTGTTTGCAGGCAATTGGGCCTGAGGATTACAATCTTTTGTGGTTTTAAAGTTGTTGTTGATGTTGCTACAGCCAAGTGCAAAAGAGCAATGATCATTTATTTATTTAAGGGCCCCAACCAGCTGCAATGCTAGCCAACCAGCTGCAATGCCTCAGGCCTGTCACCTAATAAGTCCTGGGTACCCAGATAACAGTAATTGGACTGTCCGCGGCATTAAATGTGGTATTTGAATGTATTTTACAAAACCAAATGCATTGCCTTAAAGTTAATCTTGATTGCATCCCTTCCCCTTTCTTCAATCCCCTAAATAAATCAGTTTATTGTTTGAATGTTACGCTGGCCCATGAGCATATCATTACTGAGTGCTGGTTATTGTGGGAAACTAATAGATGGATTATTGTGGTGAATAACCATCCATTACAGGTGCATAGGGTGTGTTCCAGAAGTCCGGTCCCTTTTGGTAAGTGTGGTTGTCGTGAGCATATTATTAGCACTCACCACTAATTGTATCATTGAATGCCAAGGGAAATGTTATATGTCTATCCATGTGTGGGACCACTGATTAGGGTGCTGGGTAGGCACAACATCCCAGAGGGTTGTGCTAACTTATCAAACCCACTTGAAAGTCACTCTGGGTGGAGGCACCACACAAAATAGTTCTATTGTTGATATTGAGCCCGTTTATCCATTCAAACCAGAACCCAGGCCCCTCAACCTGCATACTGGGCTGCAGGCATGGGTAGTAGCCCATTGGGAAGTGACACCCAGGTTACAGATCACCTCATGGTAAGGGGAAACATGATAAACATTCATGCATTCCAATTAAGATACAGGGTCCCAGACAAGATGGCCTTTACATTCCTACAATTTACGCATGCAGTCAGACAGCACATGGGTCCTACCCCTTGAAAGTCAAACTACACAAAATAAATAGCCCCTGTATACTATTGGCCAATGGTCATAATGCCATCTCGACCTTATATAAAGCCATAAACGGCCTTAGCCTCCCAGAGTGCCTGTAAGTAGGATGATACTGGGATCAGGAACTCTCACTGGAAAGTGGCAACAGGGATTAGGCACAAATTTTTGGACCTCTACCTACAAATACATCAAAACTGAAAACCTTAGACTGACACAATTTGAAACTTCAGAAAACTTGTATTTTAAACTACTACATCTGTTTCAAAATGAAGCGCCTAGTCACCAAAGCTTGTAAAAGGTGTGAAGAACATGAGGGTGACTTATTCCACATCATCTGGGATTGCTGACAGGAAAAAATGCTATGGGACTAACTCCCAGCCAAACTCAATCCACTATTGAGCCTTGAAGGAGCTTTCAAACCAGACATTTGTGCTGTATACTGGGTGAATTTGGCCTCAATGAGAGCAAAAAAAATCATATTAAGACACTGAATGGAATCAACAGTGCCAGCCTACAGAGAATGGCACAATGAAATGCCAGTAGCACTGCGATTAGAAAAAAAATATATAGCCAGTATCAATAATCGGCCACATAAGTACAGAAAGAGATGAGATGTTTACAGTTAGAAACATTAATCTCCATAGCTGACACTGAATGAAAACTAGTTAAAGTAATTGCAAGTTCTGTTAGTCTGAGTTAAACTGTTATTGTATGCACTAGAACATTGTCAAAAGAACTTCAAAGAAATTGCTATACAAGGGGGGGTTCAGAGGTGTGTGTTCTTTGCGTCCGTGTCTGTAATGTAATGTACTGTTTGTGTGCATCTGGTTAGGGGTGTGTGTTATTTGAGTCAGTGTCTGTAATGTAAAGTACCGTTTTTGTGTATCTGGTTAGGGGTATGTGTTATTTGTGTCAATGTGTGTAATGTAATGTACTGTTTGTGTTAATCTGGCTAGGGTGTGTGTTATTTGTGTCAGTGTCTGTAATGTAATGTACCATTTGTGTGTATCTGGTTAGGGGTGTGTGTTATTTGTGTCAGTGTCTGTAACGTAATGTACCGTTTGTGTGTATCTGGTTAGGGGTGTGTGTTATTTGTGTCAGTGTCTGTAATGTAATGTACCGTTTGTGTGTATCTGTATGAAACTTTACAATAAAGCATATTAATTAAAAAACCTGGTATGATGTCACAGCAGATTGAGAAAGAGAAAGTCTTAGCTGATCAATCATCCACGTGGGAAGTCGTTTCCCTATCATGCTAACTGAAGACAGCTATTAACGCATCTATTGCCTTACTCCTGCAGTCTCTTATTCTCTTTTTTTATACTCGTTCACTTGCTCACTCTTAGTCCTAGTTGATATCAAACCCTAAAACGTACTGTAAAAAATAAACTATGGCTAACTGTGTGGTTACTCAGTTTTTTTACACACCCTGGGGCCGATTTTAAAAAGATATGTGGCGGTACAGCGAACTTGCAGCAGGGTGTGTGACACAAGTTGTGACACGCATCACACCTTGTGGCAAGCGGGAATTTCAGTGAAGTGTTCCACAAACACCCGCCGCAAGTCCAAAACCCAGGATGCAGAGAGTTAAACTGCCATCCCCCTGGTCTAACCTTGCATCCGGGATCGCAGCACTTACGCCAACCCTTTAGGGCAAGTAGCCGTAAAGTGGGGAAATTGTCACAATTGCGCCACCCATTTGAAAATCAGACCACTCTGCATCCAATGGGCTTTGGCGCATTTGTGATCCCCTTTGCGTCAGATGCAGGGCTTGCGTCAATTCCTGCATCCACTTTGTAAAATTTGGCCCCCTGGGTGTGTGTGTGTGTTGCCTTTGCAAACTACTCGAGTGTCACGCTCATGTTTTATGTATAAGTTTATGCGTCCAGTTGGAGGGTCGCTTATGGATGTAAGAGTGTCCCTTCCCACATTTCTAGGACCAAAGGACTGTGAACCAAAGGGGAGAAGTTCTGTTTTCCTAAGGATGCAAGAGGCGACATTCTTAGATCCATAAGAGGCCCTCCAACTGGACCCATAAAATTACTATAGATCACTAACATTTAAAAAAATCCTTTTTTTGTTCAGAATGCTGATGGTGTCCCCTGTCAGTGAGATGCCCGTTACTGTATGACACTCTTACAGTAATAAAAATAGCTCACCCACAACTGGAGGAAGCACCCTGATTGGTCAGGAATATACTGGTGATCTATAATGGCAAAACACACCTCAGGTATGTAAAAAAAACAAAAACATATCCCACATTTGATTTCAACGGCTGGCTTTAGTACTGCACATGGCCATTGTGATGTCATCAGCATTGTGAAAGCTGCCCTCTGATTGGTTCAGTATTCTATTATAATGTGCCCAACAGGGCATGCTATAATCTGTGACATACCCAACACACAAGGTAACATGATGTCTTGTGAGTTCAGTATAACATATCAGTTTTTATCTCTACATTTTTATCTCCACTGGTGTTGTATTATTTGCACTTGAAAATTAACCCTTAGGCTGCCAGAAGATTTAGAACTTATAGGTTTTTAGGACGTGTAGACACACCGGCAGCACAGCAAGGGTTAAGATTCAGAAATCACTGATGGTAGCAAAAGCAAACATAACTGGAATAATAGTTATGGGCCGGTAAACTCTGTAAATGGAAAGATAAATTACGTCTAGAAATGTAATGGGGTTGATTAAGTCTGAACCAAACAGAACTCTGACCCTCGTCCCAGTTGGAATGAGTTCTACTGTTTTTTTAAACAAAACATTTGCTTGATTTGCATGAAGTACAGTATTATATATACTCAAAATACCACCAACAGCTTAATCTGGTTTAAGGTCAGTTGGCATTCATATGTATCCCCCTCCCCCGGGTCGTGCCTGAAAATAGGCAAGATTTGTCTAGTGCACTTACCCGGTCAACAAAAACGAAATAAAAATAAATATCACTGCGTATCATTTGAGCCACAATATGATGCAGCACATTTAATGATTTATTGTGCAAAAAAACCAGTAGAAAGTAGAAGGCACCGTGTTCAAGTTCCAGTAATGCTGTTATGAGACCAGCACTGCATGGAGATGTGGCCGGTGGTGTTTGTGACTCAGTAAGTTTCATGCTCACTGTCAGGGCTGGAAAAGTGGAAAGTCATGGGTTCTAGTCCCACTGCAGCACTTATCAGGTGCTGTCCTTTGGTTGACATGTAAAACCAAGGCCCCTTCTGCTCCTCTCTGTGGGGTGGAATTTTCAAAGCCCTGTGTCTGCTTTTTGGAAGCAGGTGCAGAAATTTGCCCAGGAAGTTAGACAAGAAAAAGCTGGTCTAATTTCCCGGACAAAACTCTTCACTTGTGTCAGAAAAATGGACACAGGAGTCCTGCAGCTGCAGCAGGAATTATCATAAACTGCAGAAATATCATAAATGCGTCCAGATGTTTGCGACTAGAACGCAGACATCTGGACACATATGCATGGATGCAGCTTGTATTCAAAATACAGATGCAAGTCCTGCATCCACAGTTTTGAAAATCCCACTCTATAGGTCCCTTATCATAACAGTACCCACTTTCTGTGGTGTTTTGACCAACTTCCATGTCTATAAACCTGGTCCATGTAACAGACAGCCCCAGGATGCACCTGGGAATTAGCTGTCGCAGCTAGAAAAGATGCAGAGCCACACCTCAGCAAATTATTGCTTAACCAAATCATTACTCAACCTACTAGACTATCCAATAACACCACCACAGCTACCCTCATTGCCTGAATCCTAGCACAAGATGAGGGTAAGATCGGTTGCTCAGGTATCCTCCCTGACAATCTTAATGACCACTCTTCAGTTTTCTGTGTCTGGCGAACTAATGTACCCAGAGCACCTTCCCATATCATACACTTTCTAAACTTCTCTAAATTGGACAGACCACAATACAAAGTGGATCTGGCCAATCAAGATTGGTCCGACCTCTGGAACACAACTGATATAAATATGGCCTTAACCCCCTATAACACAATATTTCTATTGCATCAAAATAAACATGTTCCAATTACAACCAGGAGGGTGAGAGACCAAAAGACTAAATGGCTTACACTGTATTTATTTATTTATTTATTGAAATTTTTCACCAGGAGGGCACACTGAACAATAAGTTGCCCATCTCACGGTGCGACCTGGGTGGAGGGGAATAATATGAGGGTATGACAGATACAGTGTGTACATACACTGAATGGATGGAAAACAGTTACAAATTGTGTAGGTGTGAAGACAACATAATGCAGCAGGAATGCACAGCACATTCAATACAGTTTGTAAAACTACAACAAGGAAATTAAACAGAATAGGAAACAATAAAACTGGTGATACAATATAAACTAGCAGAACAATTGTAGTGCTATGAAATACCAACAGAGGGCTCAAGGTAGGACACAAGTGCTGTAAATGGGGGAAAAAGGAGAGGTGAGTGTGGAAGGGAGAGAGGTTGGGGCGGTTGGCTACCAACTGCAGTTGACCCTCCAGGATGCTATGAACCCTGCCAGGGGTAGGGAGTTGGCAGGCAGGAACTAAGATAAGGAGGGTTAAAGCAGGAACAGCAGGGAGTGAGGAAACTGTGGAAGGCAGTGCCATGGGAATAGGTGGAGAAGGAATGCTGTAATTGAGGGGGGAGGGAGTTCCAGATTTTAGGGAACCGATAGGCAAAGCCGGTCTGACCAATAAGGAAGGAGCGGCGTGACACCATCAATGTGCATGTGTCACTAGATTGGAGGGAATGGGAGGAGGGAGGAGGAGGAATAGAGAGAGAGGATGAGAGGTAGGGAGGGAGTTCACCAAGCCAGAATTTAGAGGTTAGTTTGACACAGTGGGAGAAACGCCTGATTGACAGTGATGGGAAGGCAAAGGTATGATAGAGTTCACAGTGATGGGTTCAAGAAGGAGAGTCAAGAGCAAAGTGGCAGAAGGAGTTAAAGAGTGTCCAATTTGGTCAAGAAAGATTTGGGAGCAGCACTGTAGACTACATCACAGTAGTCAAATATGAAGAGTATCATCTTCTGGGTAAGTTCATGCCTCGCAGCTAGCGGGATGCAACTGTGATTTCTGTAAAGGGTGCCAACCTTGGGGCACAGTTTCTTCAGGATGGCATTGATATGAACAGAGAAGTTGAGGTGTTAGTTCAACCAAACTCCAAGATATCTAAAAGAGGATGTGTCCTCTATGGGTGTCCCGTCAAGGGTGTGGAAGGAGGGCAGGGTGGCAAGCCTAGAGAGTCTCTGCCTTGTGCCAAAGGTCATAGAGATTGTCTTCTTGGCATTTAGGAAGAGCTGGTGGGAGGCGAACCAGAGTTGAACTTGGTTGAAGCGATGCTGTAAACTAGATTCAATGGCAGCAGTGTTTTTGCTGGAGCTGTACAAGACAATATTATTGGCATACATGTGGATGGAGGAGGTGAGCAGGCTGAGGGAAGGTCATTTAGGAAGATGAAGAAAAGTAGGGGACCAAGTACTGAGTCCTGTGGGACTCCAGTATTGATAGGGAGAGGAGGGGAAGTGGAGTTGGAGATTTTCACCAATTGAGTCCTATAAATGAGGTAGGATTTAAACCAGTTTGTAGCAGACAGGGCAAGGCCAGCTGCAGAGAGGGAGTCGAGGAGTACAGTATAGGAAACAGTGTCGAAAGCTTTGGCTAGGTCAACAAAGATGGCTGAGGTGATCAGGCCATCGTCCATCCCAGTAAGGATAGAATCAGTGAGCCTGAGAAGGGAGGTGGTTGTTGAGTGGTTCTTCCAAAAACCAGATTGGAATGGGGTGAAGAAGGAGGAGGAGGAATTAGTGAGGAAGGAGGAGAGCTGAGAGAGAACCAGGTGTTCCTGGAGTTTATCAAGGGTAGAAAGGCGAGAGATAGGATGATAATTACTGGGAACAGATGGGTCACCTCCCTTAGGGAGAGGCAGGACAACAGCATGTTTCCAGTAGGAAGGAACTTGAGAAAGTGAAAAGGAGAGGTTTAAAATGATAGAGATAGGATAAGCAATAGTAGGAGCAGAGAGGTAGAGAAGTTTAGGATCAAGACCATCTGGAGAGGACCCTTTTGAGGAGTTAAGGGAGAGGAGAGCACTCAAGGCTTCATCAGATGAAATGGTAGAGCAGGAGAAAAGGGGATGGCAGATGAGGGAAGCAGTGGGGAGCTCGAGTGAGGAGCTGATGGTGAGGGAAGGGAGCATAGGAGAGACAAGGTGCAAGAGGTGCAGTAGGTGTTGAAGTCATTGACCACCAAGTAAGGGTCGGATACCAATGAGTTATTTATTTTAAGAACTGGGGAGGGAGGGAGGGAGGAGAAAGAAGGGCATGGACCACCCTCCAGAATTTGGATGGGGAGTTTATATTAGTTTGGAATGAGGCTTTGAAATATTCAGACTTAGCCAGTCTGGTAGCTTTACTGCAAGAGTTGCGAAGCATTCTGTAGAAGGCGTTGTCACTGGGGTGCTTTGTAGATTTGTGTTTTTTCCAAGCCCGGTTCCACTCCCTAAAGCAGGCCAGTAGTTCCGGGGTAATCCAGGGGAGGTGAATCCCACCGACCCTGGTCCTCTTGAAGGGAGCAAATGCATTCCAAGTGGAGAAGAATTTGCCCTTGAAGTAGTCAAGGGTTTGGTCAACGGAAGTGGAGGAGGATAGGGGAGCCCAGTCTGTAGAAGTAAGTACGGATTTGAGTGGGGCAAGATCTAGGGATTTAAAGGAACAAAGAATGATGATTCTAGGAGGGGATTTGGGGCGATGGACCTTGTGAACCAAGAAAATTATGTTGTGGTCACTAAGGGCATCAAGGAGGATCCCTGACTTGATTACATGATGTGGATGTGAAGTGAGTGCCCCATCGAGCTGGGTATGGTTTAGCGTTTTATGATTTGGATGTGTGGGCTTGAGTATAAGTTGGGTGAGATTTAATGCAGCTACGTCATTCCATAGCTTAGTCGACTTGGGAGACAACCAATTTAGATTCAGATCATCCAGTAGAAACAGTTCACCAGCTTGGGAGATAGAGGCAATGGATGATAAGAGTTTCATTGCAACTGAGGGAGGGATACTAGGGCAACAGAAGGTGCCATCTACAAAGATAAGGACTGTGTAGGGCAGACAAGTTTGGGTGACAAGGGTCTTGTAAGAAGCCGGGATGGAATAAGATAGAATCGTTGTAGATTGCAAAGAGGACAGGATATACATGGCAATTCCTCCTCCCTGACCAGTCCGGTCTTGTCTGGAGAGGGAATACCCAGGGATAGCAATAGCACTGTCCGGGATACTTTTTTGAGCCAGGTCTCAGATATTATTAAAATGTCAGGGGTGTGTGTTACATGAGAGTTTGGATGAGGTCTGTTTTAGGTAACAGGTTGCGGATGTTTAGGTGCGAAAGTTTCAACCCATTGGGGATAAGAGTAGGGGCTGTGGAGTAAGAAGTGGAGGATGAAGGGGGAGTAACTGACATAGGTGAAAGGTGAGGGCCAGGGTTGGGATGGATGTTCCCAGATGACAGAAGGAAGAGGGCAAGAGTGAAGTAATATAATTTAGTAGTTTTGTATTGCAAGTGGGAAATTTGGGAGGTGAGTATGGGGGGTAGGAGAGAAGAAGATAAGATGGCCAACATAGGCAAGGAGATTTGGAAGAGAAAAAAGGGAGGCAGGATGGAGGAGGGAAGGGGAGAGTAGGATCATATTTCGAAGGGGGTGGAGGGTGTGATTGCAAGGATGAAGGAGGTATCAGGTAGCGGAGGAGGGAAGGCTATAACAGAGGGAGAGATGGGGAGAGGGGAGATGAAGGACAGCACCAAAAAGAGGGAAAGGAAGAAGCAAAGGGTTGACATTTTGAGTAGGGAGATAGAGGTAGCATACAGCAGTGAACTATTTAGCAGAGCAAGGGGGTTATGGGACAGGGAGACAGTTTAGAACAAGTTACTTTAAGGGGAGGGCTGTGCATAGTAACAAGTTAAGAGAACTACTATGGGCGGAGCCTAAGCCTATTTAATAGAGGTTGGGGCCGTGGAGGGTGAGAGGGATAAATTATAAGGTTAGCGAGCTGAGCGAGTGGAAAAAAACAGATGAAATATGCAGTAGAAAAATCGCCGTTCGGTTTCAGAAATCAGTGCTGGAACCAAGTCATGAAGGCGAACTAATCAGAAGAGCTCGAGGACAAAAGCTGGCCAATGAAAAGCCAGATCCAGTCTCAGGGCTCTGAATGTGGTTCAGGCTAGGGAAAGTGGGCTTCCATGGAAGTCAAGGCCGTACCTAGGTCTCAGCGGGCAGGCAGAGTGGAGGCTTGCTGCCGGTGAAGATCAGGCCGGTCCGCGTGCAGCAGATCCCACACTCGAGGCAAAAGGATCTGAAAGAAAGGGAGGAGAGATAGAAGGTTAGCTTATTTAGGGCAGACAGGGCCAAAGGCTGAATCAAGGGCATAACACAGTGAACAAAGGGAAGAAAGTGAGTGAGAAAAGGAGGAGGGGGAGAGAGGAGCCAAATTAGGAAAACGCAGAAGAGTTATGCAATTGGGGGAGGGTGGGCACTTAGGACAAAGGCATTGGGGACACAGCTAGACTAAAGCCAGGAGAATAAGATCTAGAAGGGGGGAGTTGGGAGACAGAAGAGAGAGAAGTGGGGAGAAGAGAGTACAGGGGGAGCCTTTAACCACTCACCATAGCAGGAGCGGGCCTTTCAGCAAGGAGGAGAGGGTGATAAAGAAAAAAAGAAAGAAAAAATCAACAGAACTGCACCGGTAATCAAATCACCAAAAAAGAGCCTAACACTTGCACAGTCCTCAGCATTAAAACATACTAAGCTAGTCTGAATTAAAATGAGCAGCAGAATAAGCAGCAGCAATTACATTAATCAAATTATAAGGTTAGCAAGCTGCGCAAGTGGAAAAAAAAAACAGGTGAAAAATGTAGTAGAAAAATTTCCATTCAGTTTCAAAAATCAGCATTGGAACCAGGTTGTGAAGGTGAACCAATCACAAGAGCTTGTGGATGAGAGCTGGCCAATGAAAAGCCAGTCCAGTCTCAGGGCTCCGATCGTGGTTCAGGCTAGGGAGAACGGACTTCCGTGGAAGTAAAGGCTGTATCTGAGTCTCAGCCGGCGGGCAGAGTGGAGGCTTGTGGCCAGTGCAGATCAGGGCCAATCCAATTCCAGCAGAGCCCCTGCTCAGGGCGAAAGGATCTGGGTCTCGGTGGGCAGGCAGAGTGGAGGCTTGTGGCCGGTATGGATCAGGGCCGGTCTGCTTGCAGCAGAGCCTCCACTCAGGGTGAAAGAATGTGGGTCTCAGTGGGTTGGCAAAGTAGAGCCTTGCGGCTAGCACGGATCAGGGCTGGCCCACTTGCAGCAGAGCCCCCGCTCTGGGCGAAAAGATCTGGGTTTTGGTGGGCGGGCAAAGTGGAGGCTTGTGGTCAGTGCGGATCAGGGCCGGTCCACTTGCAACAGAGCCCCCACTCAGGGCGAAAGAATCTGAAAGAAAGATCCCTAATGTTGCTCATGAAAGAATGGGATGAGCACTGGGCTTCTTTCAAAGAAGCCAGTAACCCTACAGACTGGGTCTTACACAGAGCCCTTAGAAATAAGGCCAAGCAAGAAATTCAAAGGAGCAAAAGCCACTTCTATAAAAAGACACTTGGCCTCATCTCACAAAACCCTAGACCATTTTGAAACCACCTTAAAACTGCTCATGGGTATTCTAACACTACCATCACACCAGACTTTGAAATTGAAGGAATGAGTTGTAATAACCCCCTCACCATCTCCAACATCTTCAATGTATTATTCACCAATCTCTCCCCAACCCTTGACACACTAAATAAAAATACGAGGCCCCTGCCACCACCTCTGGTCCCTAATCATCCCTCCTTTCTTTTCAAAAAGATCTCAACAAAGGAGGCTCCTGAACTACTTTGACAGATCCCTGAATCAAAATCAGCAGGTCCTGATGGTTTGGAACCTAGGTTAATAAAAATAGCAGCACAAGAGTTGGTTTGACCACTAACAAGGATTCTCAACCTCTGTCTCTCTACTTCCACTGTCCGCACTGCTTGGAAACAAGCTAACATTGTACCTGTCTTCAAAAAGGGCAACGCAAAAATCAGAAACAATTATAGGCCCATTGCCATTCTTCCAGTGCTAAGCAAAGTATTAGAAAAAATAGTCTCCTCTGACCTGGACAGTTATAACCTACTCTGCCTGGCCCTGCATGGTTTTCGTAAAGGCCATAGTGCCACAAATGTGTTACTCACATTAACTAATACTACAGTATCTACACCTCCCTTGACAGACGGGAATATGCTGGCGCAGTATTCATAAACCTAACAAAGGTCTTCCACATGGTCAGTCATCAGCTACTGCTCAGTAAATTAAGCTCTCTTGGGGTTTCTGAACATACTCTACCTCGGTTCACCAGTTATCTCACTAATAGGAAGCAAAGGGTTAAGATCAGCTCATCCTACTCTAACTTTCTTCCTACCACTCTTGCCGTCCCTCAAGGTTCAATCCTTGGGCCACTGTTATTCTCTCTCCATATAAATTCAGTTTATCATTGTTTCCAGAATAGTAGCCCTCTCATTTACGCAGATGATTTGGTATTCATCTGTCACTCTCCCAACATCAGCGACATAAATAGCGCTCCATCATCTGACCTCCAGGTTGTACAATCCTGGCTTGATGGAAATAAGCTTCTGTTGAACATCACCAAAACCCACGCAGTGCTCTTCAGCATACCCCATCAGTTACGCAACTTATGCACGCCTCTCTCAGTGTTTGACAAACGGCTGTCTCCTTGACACAGTCACAGCTTTTAAATATCTAGGAATCACCCTGGACCCTTTCCTTGAATTCATCCAGCACATCTCCTCTGCGTGTAAGGCTGCAAACACAAGTCCGGGAATAGCCTATCAAGCTTGCAATAATCTCTCTTCTACCACTAGGATTACCATAGCATGCTCTCTACTACTATCGCAACTCACATATGGACTACCTATCTTTGCCAACACACTCAGATGCCCTTATACAGAAATGGATGGGTGGATACAATAATATATGCCACTTTGCTCTTGGATGTAATCACCTCATGCACCACTGTACAGTAAGCTAGGTTGGCTCTCACCCTCAGCCCTTATGGACACTGCACTTGGGAAAATTGTCCATAGAGTACTACAAAGCCAAATTGCTCTATGTAGCATTGTGCCTCATACCCAATACTAGTAACTACATCCTAAGATCCTCTGGCTCAAACCTACTGAAGATTCCCAGATCATGCACCAGGTACAATGAGAAGTCGTTCTCTTCTTCAGGCCCCAAGCTCTGGGACAATATACCTGTAAACATACGGACAGAGCTAAGAATTAGCACCTTTCAAAGTCACCTTCCGGCCCACACACTGCAATGCTCCCAATGCACATGCCCATAACTACTCACCCTGGCAATCCACCCTGTATTGCATCCTGCACAAAGGCACACTTAACTGCTCCTTAAAGGACTCAAAACATTGTACCATATTGCCTAACTATTGTGACAATTTGCACTGTATCCACTCTGACTAGAATAGTAGAAACTGTTATTTACAGATACTATTGTATTACCTGTGTAAATGATTAATTTGACTGTACCTTCTCCATACTTTGTAACACATTGCATAACTTCTAATGTATTGTCTACTGTATGCACAACTATTGCACTTTCTTCTAAATTTGCACTATTGCTTTATTCATAGAACTAAACGTACCGACTTGCCTTGTCCTCATGAACCATGTGTAAACTACTGTTGTTGTAACCTTGTAATATCCTGATGTCTGGACCTCAGCGAACATGATTGATATTGCAGCAGAATATTTCAAAGGTAAATTTCTCACAGTTTGGAACTGGCACGCCCCTCTATGCAAAGTTAGAGTCCAAGAGGACTACCTTCCTTGGGTCACACCAGAACTCATAGCATGCCAAAGAGCAAGGGACCAAGCCTGGAAGGAACACAAAATCTCCAGGCTCCACAAAGACTATGACAACTATCATCAGCTTCGCAACAAATGTGCCAAAGCCACTCATTTGGCTAAAGCCAACTACTTTTCCTCAACCTTTCAATCAAACATAAAACAGCCCCTCAAAAGTTTGGAAAGTCATTCACTCTCTCCCCCCCCCCTTCCTCCTATTCCTCTTCTCACTATAAACAACACTATTACCTCTGACAACTTGAGTGTCGCCTCTGAATTGAATTCTTTTTTTTCACCTCTTGTGCCTCTGCTCTTCTATTCTCCTTACTGTCTTCTCAGTCTCATCCTCCTCCTAACTCACCACACACCTATCCCCAGCCCCTTACTTTCTCATTTACTAACATAACCCGCTCTGACACCCTGGATGCTCTGCTCACCCTAAACCCTTCTAAAGGCAGTTTGCCTGATAGTCTGGACCCCAAGCTGCTTTACCTTTCTGCTATGCCTATCTCTGCCTCACTGATGGAGCTACTCAACCTCTCATTCACATTGGAAGCTATCCCCCTCTGTCTGGAAACATGCCATTGTTCTTCCCCTCCCTAAGGGCGGTGACCCATCCTTCCCCAGGAACTATCACCCCATATCCCTACTTCCTACCCTCACTAAGCTGCAAGAACACCTAGTTCTTACCCAACTCTCTGCCTGTCTCTCTCACTCTAACTTTTTCACCCCCTTCCAATCTGGCTTTCGTAAAAACCACTCCACCACTGCCACCCTGATTAGGCTCACTGACTGCATCCTCACTGGGATGGACAATGGCTATATCACGTCTGCCATCCTTGTTGACCTAGCCAAAGCTTTCGGCACTGTCTCCCACTCTATCCTGTTACACTCTCTCTCTCTCTCTCTGCTGCAGGCTTGTCAGCTGCCACGACAAACTGGTTCCGTGCCTACCTAGTAAGTCAGACCCAGTCAGTTAGATTAGCAGATTCCATATCATCACCCCTCCCTACTGACACAGGGGTCCTGCAGGGATCAGTGTTGGACCCCATACTCTTCTTCATCTTTCGCAGTGACTCATCATCTGTCTGCACATCTACCTCTATTCATACGTATGGAGACGACATGGTCCTTTACACCTCTGGCCACTCCCCCACCGATGTTGCAACCAGACTTCAGAACAATTTCAACAATGTTCAGCGCTGGTTTTGCTCACGTCAGCTTTCCCTAAATGCCAAGAAGACTGTGTCCATGACTTTTGGTACTAGGCAGAGACTCTCAAAGCTCCCCTCCCTTCTCACTTTCCACATCTTCAATGGGATGGTCCTCGAGGACACCTCCTCATTCAGATATCTGGGGGTTTAGCTTGACCAACACCTCACCTTCTCTGGTCACATGGATGCCATCCTAAAAAAGCTGTGCCACAGGTTAGGTACACTGTTTAGGAACTGGAACTGCCTCCCTCTTCTGGCTAGGCGTGAACTTCTCCAGAAGATGCTCATCCCCATCTTTGACTACTGCGATCTAGTCTACAGTGCCATGCCTAAGACCTCCCTAGCCAGATTGGACACCCTCTTAAACTCTTTCTGCTGCTTCACACTCGATGCTCCTACTCTCACTCATCACTGTCAACTTTACCATACTTTGACTTTACCATCTCTTAATAACAGACATCTCCTACACTGTGCTAAATTCATCTCCAAATTCTGGTTTGGCTCCATCAATACTTATCTCAGCTGTTCCCTAACAATCCCCCCCACCATCCGCCCATTCACTTAGGTCATCAGCTTCCCATACTTTAGGTGTCCCGTGCTGTACGACTACTGTTGGCTAGGCAGCCTTCTTGTACCGCTTCCCTAAACTGTGGAATTCCACCCCCCCCCCGACGGCCTTTTCTTCTTCCCCTTTCTCTACCTACTCAACCTTATACAATTACCTATCTGTGAACTGCAACTGCAACTGAGCAGACCATGTTGCATCTAAATGGGCTGTAACAGTTATCCTATTACCTCACTTCTGAACCGTCTGTTCACTATGATGTAATGGAATACACATACCAACTGTAACTTCTTGATGCCTGTTACTGATTGTTAATTGTTCTCTACTTGGTAATGTACCCTATGCGTAATTGGCACTTTATGATGTTTTGTTGTCTATGACTTATTTGTATGTCCTCCAATTCCCATATATTGGCAACGTACTGTATACTGTTGTGTTCACTACGCTTTATTGTATGCCTTCCAACTCCCCAACCCCCCAGGACGCACCGTGAGATGAGCAGCTTGTTGTTCAGCGTGCCCTTCCTGGTGAAACTTTTAAATAAATAAATGCCTGTACTCTCCAGGGTCGTGACTGAAAATAGGCAAGTTACTGCCTAGTGCACCCTACCTGGTTAACAAAAACTAACTAAATAAATAATTACGAAGATGGTACTTCCAGTGTCTGACTTTGCTGATGTGGGTTATTGCATCACCATTTCCTCTTCTCTCCCCAGGCTGGATATTCTTTGCAATGCCTTTTGCCACTTTACTACTGATACTCCCTTTCTTACTCATCATTGTTCCCTATATGCTATACACTGACATGATATCCCGTCATATGGGCAACTGAAATTGAGCAACTCAGTTTCAGTTCCTGTTATGTGAGCTACTCTATAAGGGTAGCAAGGTTAATCAATCAATCAATCAATCAAAAAAAATCTTTATTTATCCAGGCGGGCACCATTGAGCAGGGCTCATTTGCAAGACTGACCTGGTCATACAAAAATCAGAGTACAGTAACATGGTAAAACATAATGCAATGTTATACAAAGAAGAAAAATATACATATGTACATCAACATTTGAGTGAGAGGGCCTTTACAACAGATAGGCTCATAACTGGGTACAGCCAGAATGTTCACTTAAAAGCAAAGAGAAAGGCAAGAAGAGGGATACCAGCTTATGAAGAAATGATGGGGTTGGAATAGTTAACTGGTATACTTCAGGGAAGGGGGTGAAACTTGGCCATGGCTAAAGAAGAGGTAAAAAGAATGAGGGTATAGGGCAGTGAAGGAAGAAGAGCGACAATGTAGGACGGCAACTGGAAGGGGAGAGATAAGGAAGAAAGTAGGTGGGAGATAGTGCAGCACAGTTTTGCTGAGCTGGCTGTGTGATGTGGTGATGTGGTGGTGTGGTGGTGAGGGTGGCTGGTTACAGTGCGATAGGTGCAGGGTTCAAGGCTGGAGAGAGGTACAGTTTTTTTTGTATTTCACTGACAGGACTTTTTTTTTTTTTTTTGCCGAGTGTCTCCCCCTCCCCGACATGCACCCCCCTGGAGCTGACAATCTAATGTAAGGAGGTGGGGTCCTGAAGCCCTAAGAGAGTAGATGCAGGGCACAGTTCACATAAATATACTTGTTGATTTTGCCCGTGTTGTTGTCCTTGTCACTTGAATTGTACATCGCCGTTTGTTTTTCGGCAATGTACACTCGCTCTGACGGCGATTGCTGTTTGGCGATCGCTGTTATGACATGGAACCCACTGCCATACCTTGACAAAGAGCCAGAGCAGCTTGACACATTGGAGGAGGAGTATATGGGTGTACCTGTAGAGTTACATGTACCCATTTGTTATTTAATAAAGGACTTAGAAACAACAGTTATATTTTTCCTTTTTTTTCCACCAAGTTGCGTGTTGTTAACATCTTTATGTAAGCACCTGCCTTCTACATAGTATCCTGAGAAACCACTCCTTTATGGTATCCTGTGATCTGGGCATGTTGCAAGTGGACACCTACTGAAATGGTGACACACTTGCGGTGCATACCCAGACGGCGAGGGAGTAGGGAGAGCAACTGGATGGGGAGGGTTCACAAATGGCTGACAGGATGTTGCTTCACTTTACACGCTGGGGAGCGAGCATGCTGAGTGAGGGCAGGAAGGTTTATGGGTGAGTAGGCGGTCAGCCACCGAGCTGGCTCCGTGGCTGTGGGGTGGGTGGTGGCCTGGGGTGGCTGGGATGCAGAGTTCTGGTGCAGGTATGTTTTGTTGCGCCTGGCCCTAGTAGTGTTATTTTTTTTTTGTAGAATGTGCACCTCTGACATGCACCCCCATGGAGTTCAGAATCCAAAGTAGGGTGTATATATAACGAAGCCTCCCTATGGGAGGTGCGGGTCAGCCCCATGCATAAAAGTAAATAAAATCACTATTCTTTTGTGCTGTTTTCTCTGTTGCCGGGGTTGTACATCACCACAATTGAATTGTGGAGATATACACTCGCCATAAGGATGATCTTATGACATAGAACCCTCTTTTACTATAGAGTGGCCTCTTTGCCTTCTCTCCCTACATACTAACCTCTCAATACCATCTCTTGCCTCTTGTCACCTCATTCGCTCTGCTTTATTCATTCTAATTACTGTTTTTTGTCTCTCCCTCTTTATTTCTCTTCTCTCCCTACCCCTCTTCTTATGCCTTGATCTAGGGACTCCTGCACATCCTTCACCCCATATTCCAAATCTCCTGCTGGGCAATCTGCTTTCTCTTCTCATCTTCCTTCCATTTGGAACTCCCTCTCCCACACATTTCATTTGTCGCCTTCCTGTCTCTCAAACACCACCTCCGACTTCTTTTTGTTCTCTCTTGCTCTTCCTCTGGCATTGGTTAGTCTGCCCCTTGCCTAACTACTCATTCTGCCTAATTTACTCCTTCTGCCTTCTTCTCTGTCCCAGTACATGTTATTTCTATTTCTCCTTCCCTTCTCTGGCTTTTGCATCCCCCTGCTAGTCATTTTGTTGTATGTCTAGCTTTTCTCCCCTCTCTGTTCAGTTATATTATTCATTGTTTTATTGCTTAATTATGTAAATGCCTGATAGACTCTTTAACTCCTTTCCACATATCCTATTTACGGCTGCCTAATAACCTATCTTAGCAGACAGTATAGCCTACATGTAAGAGTAATGAGCTGTGAATGAGTTTGGTGCATCCAGCAGACTTGGATTTGATTCCCACAACCTCCACTTGCATATTGTGTAACTCTGAGCAAGTCACTTATCCTCCCCAGTACTCCCAGGTCACCCCTGACAACCAGCATTTGTGCCTAGTCAGCCTTACCTAGTTACTAAAGGAAAAAAAAACCTTGGTAATTCACATATGCCTGTATACTGCATCTTTCACTTTGACTATATCGTACCTTTTAATGTACTTTTTCTTCCCAATCCCTTCCCCCAGGTCACACCTGAAGATTAGCTTTGGCTTAATGTGCCTTTCTTGGTTACCAGATGTCAATAAATAAACAAATAAATAAATAACTGTTTCTCACTTTTGCTTCGAGTTGCAAATAAAGAGAGGGTAAACCTGTAATACAAGCCTCCATTTCTGGATGTAAAATCCGAGGGTCGTCACTGGCTTCATTTTGGTAATCATAACTGTCTGGTTGAAGGCAGTATAAATGAGCTGTCTTTTTCAAATTAAGTTGTTCTCCTTTAAGAAAGGATTGTTAATTAACTAGATTGGAATACCTAAATGTAAATAACAGGACTCCCATTGCTGCAAAGCCCTTCAGCAACCTCCAGTACTGTGTAATGATAATAAAAAGCTATTGTATATGCTGTTCATTATGCTGCCTGTCTTTTTGTAAGTGATTTTGGTGTTTTTGTTATGTAAACTTGCTCTGCTAGGGCCTGAAATGAAAGACAATCTGCACCTTTCTGCCCCCCTCCAGGATGCTCTTCCATGGTGCTTGTACCCGGAATGCCTCTCCTCCTGATGAGAACATTTGAATAATAATACAACAGCCTACTGAGTCATCGGTCTGGCTGGCCTCAGTATTTTAAAAACCAAAAAATATGTTTGACTAGCTGTGTTCTGCTACCAAGTTCTGTTTTCCTCTGGGTTATTTCTGAAGAGGGTTCAGATATACCTCTTAATCCTCAGGGCAGATGTTTTCTGGACCCGGTCTATTTACAGTATGTAAGGGGGTACAGCTAGCATGATGGCAAAGGCTTTCAGAGCAAAACCTTCTTCCATTGCCAGAGCTACAGTGCTGTATTTGGATTACACTGAGAGAGGCATGCACGTACATACACATACACACACACACACACACACACACACACACACACACACACACACACACTCACACGCTAAACAAATACAAGCACTACACAAACACACATTACAGACATACATGCACGCATACTGTACAAACACAAACACACACACACACACTACACACAAATACACACACTACATTTATTTATTTATTTAAAATCTTGGGAACTGGGATAGGCATACTGAGCCAAGGCTCATTTCCAGGGGTGACCCAGGATAAACACTTATAACACACACTACTCAAACATACACACACACACACACACACAAAATAACTGCTGGACAGAAAAGATAAAAAAAAAAACTCTGTCGGTTGCCATAGAAACCAGATGGAACACTGTAGGCTGATTGTCTGAGACAGGGTTGCTCAGGGCAATATCTGATAGCCCCGGTAGGGCTACTTAAGCACTTTTTACCTCCATTAGGAAGCAGTATAATGTAGTGGTTAAGAGCATTGTGGTGTAAACCTGGAGACTTATGTTTGAATCCCACAGCCACCGCTTGCATACTGTGTGACCATGAGCAAGTTACTTAACTTCCCTGTGCTCCCAGGATGCACCTGGATACAAGCCTCAGTTTAGTGCATCTTTCTTGGCCTAAAATTGTAAAAAAACAAAACAAAAGGAGGCTTTTACTGTACCTGTAAGGTACTTTTATGGATTTATTAAGCCCACTTCTTTTTTTAAAATTGTAACTTTGTTCAGATCGCTGCACCAGAAGTGAGGTGACATCACTTCCAGTACAGCACAGATTAAAGCTGATGCCAATGCAAGCATCGGTGAGCACATGACAGAGGCAACACAGGCAGAGGCACACGTCTGCCCTTGTCAGCCAGCGGAGGCCAAGAGGCCACTGAACTCTGAGAGTGGTAAACACCAGTAAGTTAATCCTTTTAAATACTACTTTATCGCAATGGACTATGTATTGATTGAATTCAGTAGGGGAGAAGAGATGATGAGAGGTATGGGCTGTAACCTGGTAACTAAGCTACCAAATACAGTAAACAATGATGTGACAGAGTTGCGATGTAAGCACTGTGACAACGCAGAAAGTTTTAATGAGGTAATTAACATCTTAAATAATGAAGTGAAAAACATATGATAATAAGAAATTTGGAAACTTTTGTTGAACAAATACCAGAAAACTGTTTTTTTCACAAAGAGTATTGAATACATGAAGTGGATTACCATCAGGTTCCATAAATTGTGAAAATCAGGAAACATTTAAAATCAAATTGGATAAGTGGTTGACTGAAGAAGTAAAAAAAAGGTTATTTACACTAATTAAGAGGCAGCTATGTATGGACATCACTGTCTTATCAGGCCTCCGAATCCTCAGGTAACAAATTTGGAGAATGTGAGGCCCTAGTAGGGATAGAAAAACAGAAATATATAGAATAACAGAGATTTGGTGTACAACTGATCATGTGTGGAGTAAACACATTCCAGGATGCAGATTACTTAGACAAGACTGTATAGGACGTAGAGGTGGGGAGGTGCCCTTTATGTAATTGAGGACCTATGGGTGGAAGAAATGGCTGTCATAAATAAGCCTAGTACTGAAACAATCTGGGTCTCGGGGGAGAACAGTGGAAATGGTATGAGTTTATGACTATGCTATAGACCGCCAGATCAGAACAAAGAACTGGACAAGGGTTTATGTATTTTTTATTTATTTATTGGTACCTGGGTAAGTAAACTGGCAAAATGCCTTTTTCAGGTACGACCTGGGAGCAATAGCAAAAACAAAACAAAAAATTTACAATAAACATTGCAAACAATACGGGGAATAAAAATACACAATAAATTATACTTAATAATCACAGACATTAATGTATAAAAACTCTTTCAAATTCTCTGTGAAAGCAGCAATGGTTGTGAACTTACTAATCAGAGAAATTACTGTGTTCCAAAGTGTAGCAGCTTAATGCACAATAAATTACATGTAACAATCACAAACATTTAATGTATGAAAAAACTCTTTCAAATTCTTTGTGAAAGCAGCAGTAGTATTAGACTCTCTAATAGGAGGAGGGATTGTATTCCAAAGTGTAGCAGTTCGATAACTAAAGGTGTGCTGTTCCATATTAGTTTGAAAGTAAGGAATTTTAATATGACTTTTTAAAGTAGAACTAGATGAAGGTGTATTAACAAACAGAAGTTGACAATCTAGGTGAATTGGAGCCCTCATATTTACAGTCTTTATAAAACTAGCGAGTGTCAACTTGGATCTCAACTCTGACTGTAGTTAGTTCAAAATATTTAAAGAATGACAATGGTGTGTTATATTATCACTTCTGGATGTGAATTTGGCTATCTTATAATAAAGCGAGTACTTTTGATGCAATACTGATTTGTTAGTGGCATCAGAGACTAATGAACCATATTCCAATAAAGAAAGAAGATTTGCCAGAGGTATTTTAATTCTGGTTTCATGTGTCAGATATTTTGGGATTCTGTATAAGGGACCCAAACTTTGGTGGACAAGATTAGTAGTTATTTTGAATACGAGTATCGAAAGTAAGAGTAGAGTCCAAGTATACACCCAGGTACTTGAAACAATTAACCTTTTCCAAACAATCACCATTGTTGGCTTCAGTACAAAACTGCTGAAACAATTTTTTTCAACTTAATATTAATGCCAAGCAACAGTGATTGGGTTGTTTGAGATTCAAAACCATTTCTTCTTTAGTGAACATGCCTGAAGTTTTTTAAAACTGCTACCCAAAACACAGTTAATCTCGTTAATGTCCTTGCTGTGGACATAGAGTACTGCATCATCTACATAAAGAAGAGTATGCACAGATTTGCAGACTGCTGGCAGGCTATTAATGTAAACAGAGAACAGGAGAGGCCCCAGAATGGATCCTTGGAGGAATCCACTGATAAGCAGCAGGAAAATCCCAGCCTCTCCCTACAAAACAGGGTACTAAATGAGAAAAAAGACAGAGGTAGAAAGGTCAGTGGGGGATGCTGCAACAGAAGGTAAAGCCATCAAAAAATGGAGAGCAATGAGTACCAAAGCCCATAGTCTGGGTTACAAGCTTCCTGAATTAGTGGCCTTGATGGAGGAGGAACATCTGGATATCTTGGCAGTCACAGAAACATGGTCCACACAAAACCATGACTGGGACGTAAACACACCAGGATACACTATCTACAGGAGGGACAGGGAGGGTAAAAGAGGAGGAGGAGTAGCTCTTTACATAAGGGAAGAAATCAAAGCAACAGAACAAAAGGGTAAACAGGGAGGAGAAGAAGCACTGTGGGTAAATTTGAAGACAGGCAATGGCACCACAATCTGCACAGGGGTTATACAGACCCTCTCAGGGGAGGAAATGGACAAGGAAATGATAGAAAGTATACTTAGAATGGCAGAAAAGGGAGATATTGCTGATGGGTGATCTGAATATGCCAGATGTTAACTGGAGTGCAGTTGCAGCAGCCACTCCGAAGAGTGGGGTTATTCTAGATGCCCTACAGGGGGCATGCCTTAGACAACTAGTATTGGAGCCCACTTGAGAGGGAGCAATCTTAGACCTGGTTCTCTCAAATGGAGATGGAGAGAGGATGACAGATGTAGAAGTGGGTAGCCACCTGGGAACTAGCGACCATCGAACAGTACGGTTCACAATAAACACAGCAGTAGAGTCAAGCCATACAAAGGCAAAAGTACTGGACTTTAGGAGGGCTGACTTTGCCAAAATGGGTGAGTGCCTAAGGAATGCACTAGCAAATGGGAAGGAAGGAGGGGTGGAAGAACAATGGGGAATAATAAAAACTGCCATAACAGAGGTAACAAGCCTTTGTGTGAAGCAAATAAACAAAACAAAATGATGTAAGAAACCACTATGCTTCTCAAAGGAAGTGGCAGTGAAGGTTCAAGAGAAAAAGAAAGCATTCAGGAAGTACAAGGAATCACAGAAGGAGCAGGTCAGATAACTGCATCAGTTAAAGCAAAAGGAAGCTGGAAGGCAGTCAGAACAGCAAAGGCCCAAACCGAGGAAAAGATAGCCAACTCAGTTAAGAAGGGGATAAAACCTTTATAGGTACATCAGGGAGCGAAGGAAGACCAAGGAGGGATTATGAGGCTTAATAAAGGGAGGGAGGGTGGGCAGAGGGTGACTGTGAAAAGGCAGAGATACTAAACAAATATTTTTGCTCAGTATTTACAAATGAAGAGGGGGAGGTACCTAAAACAAACAGTAGAAACACTCTGGATACAGAAGTTGATACCAGCCCATTTACAGAAGAAAGGGTTCTGAAAGAACTCTTAAAACTGAAGGTGGACAAAGCAATGGGGCCTGATTGGATTCATCCCAGAATTCTAAAAGAACTAAGGGTAGAACTAGTGACACCACTGACTACCCTCTTTAACAAATCATGGGAGGATGGGGTGGTACCCGAGGACTGGAGGAGGGCATATGTGATTCCCCTTCACAAAAGTGGGAGCAAGGCAGAAGCAGAAAACTACAGACCTGTTAGTTTAACCTCAGTGATAGGGAAAATGATGGAATCACTTCTGAAGGAAAGAATTGTCGAGTATCTAGAGGCCAGAGGGGCACAGGGCCCAAGGCAGCATGATTTCACAGCGGGAAGGTCATGCCAGACTAAACTGATAGATTTCTTTGACTGGGTGACCAAAGTAGTAGATCAGGGCGGGGCTGTGGACATGGCCTACCTAGACTTTAGCAAGGCATTTGACACAGTCCCACACAAAAGATTAATATACAAGTTAGCCAGCCTGGGAGTGGGTCCCAAGATGACAGCCTGGGTAAAGAATTGGCTGGAGAATAGGACACAGAGATAATAGTAAATGGAGTCCTCTGAAGAAGGGGGTTACTAGTGGGGTACTGCAGGGTTCAGATAGGGACCAGTCCTTCTATGTCTTTATAAGCGCCATTGCAGAGGGACTGGAAGGAAAAGTATGTCTCTTTGCAGATGACACAAAGATCTGCAACAGAGTTGATGCACAAGGTGGGGTGGAAAGGATGAGAAGGGACTTGGCAAGGTTAGAGGAATGGTCAAATGTATGGCAGCTTAGATTCAATGCTAAGAAGTGCAAGGTAATGCACCTGGGAAATAAAAACCCAGGGAAGAGTACACAATGGGGGGTGAGATACTAACAACAACAAAAATGGAAAGGTACCTGGGGGTAGTCATATCAGATGACCTAAAGGTGGGCAAGCAATGTGAGAGGGCAGCAAGGAGGGTTGGGGGGATACTGGGATGCATAGGGAGAGGCATCACCAGTAGAAAACAGGAAGTTATTATCCCTCTGTACAAACAGCTGGTGAGACCCCATCTGAGTGCTGCGTGCAGTTCTGGAGACCCAATCTCCGACAAAGACATAGACAGGATGGAAGCTGTCCAGAGGAGGGCACTAAAATGGTGCAGGGTCTGCACCAGAAGACATATGAAGAGAGACTTAAGGAGCTAATATGTATAGCTCGAGGAAAGGAGGAGAGGGGACATGATAGAAACTTCAAGTACCTCAAGGAATCAACAAAGTCCAAGAGGGTAGCATCTTTCAAAAAAAAGGTGTGCAAGAACAAGGGGCACAATTTGAAGATAGAGGGGCGGCTCAGAGGTAATTTACAAAGTATTTTTTCACAGAGAGGGTTGTGGATGCATGGAACGGCCTTCCGGAGGAGGTTATGGAGTCAAAAACAGTGGTGGAATTCAAGCATGCATGGGACAGTCATAAGGCAATTCTAGGGGGTGGGAGTAGGAAGAAGTAGGCTGCTGGTTAACTAGGATCTGCAGCTTATCCATTAGGTAGGGAAATGGGCAGACTGGGTGGGCCAAGCGGTCCTTATCTGCCGTCAAATTCTATGTTTCTTTGTTTCTATCCACTGTGAATTAAGTTGGCACTAGGACAACATTCTCAGTTTTAACCATTTGTTTCCTGCAGTTAAAGTAGTGCACAAACCGAGCTAAAGTAGGGGCTCCTAATCCGAGTTCAGATAGTTTGTTAGTTAATACATCATGGTCAACCAAGTCAAGGGCCTTGGTCAGGTCCACATGCACAGTGCCAGTAAGGTTGTAAATCCGAATTATGAAAATAAATAAATAAAAAGTAAAAATGGCGTCCGTGAACCTGACCAAGGCTGTGCTGGTGCTGTGTTGTTTTCTGAAAACTGTGCTACTCCCCACATAACAACCCATACTGTTCAGTATGATTAACCAGTTGGGTATGCACCATTTTTTCCCTGTAACTCAGCTAATGCGGACAAAATTGAAACTGGGTGATAATTTTCAAGTAATTTTTTTTTTACGTTTTTATGTAAAGGAACAGCAATTGCTGTTTTTCAGAGGTCAGGTACAACATTTGTTGTGAAAAATAAATTCTATATTTTGACTGTAGGAAGTGCTATCTGGGGGGCAAGCCATTCTAAGAAATTTAGGAGCTAATCCATCTGAACCTGCAGATTTATTGACTTTCAAAGAAACAAACAATATGTAGACCTCCCTGCACGTAACCATTTTGATGTAAAAATGAGGACAATTTAAGTCCTGTGAAGTCAAGTCAAACTTAATCTCAGATTGTCCAGCAGGTCTATATTTATCCAGATCACAGAAAAAGTTATTGAAAAGATTTACTAATTCAGTAGGCTCTGCCTACCTATCACTGTTCAAGTCTATTGCAATGGGTGTAGAATCGCTTTGGGCATTCAACAGGGAGTTTACACATTGCCAGATTTTTTTATGATCACACAGATTCAGTGTCTGTTAAGTTTTTAAGTACTGGCTTTTTGCTTTAAGTATTTCTTCTTTGAACTTGTTATGTAAAAATCTATATGCTTTCCAATCTGAACTGAGCCTAGTTGATTTAAACTTATCACAAAAGGCATCTCTCTCATTCTTTAAAGTAATTATACCACGTGTAAGTCAATTATAACTTTTTCCCTTTACCTGACATTTAATTAATGGAGCATATTTATTGACTACTGTCATACACTCACTTATGAAAAAAATCTAATGCAAGATTTACATCAGGTATTACGTCTAAACAAAACCAATCAAGTCTAGATAAGTCATTCAGTAAAGATGCCAAGTTAAAATTGGAGCAGTTCCTGAAGGTGATCAAACTAGGCAAAGAATTTTTGAAAATGCCATTACACCATAAACAAAACGTAGCAAAGTGGTCACTTACTGAGTCCTGCAACACTCCAGAATGCAAGATTCATTCTGGCCTATTAACTAAAATCCAGTCAATTAAAGAATGATTGCCAGATTTTACGTTAAATCGAGTTGGTGATGATATAACTACTTGATTTCGATGGTAGACATTAAGTAGGTGCCTATGTTGGGACCTGTTAGTCAAGCAATTTAAATTAAAGTCTCCTATCAGTTCAGAATGATCAAGTTTACTAACTTGGAATTCCTGAATGAAGGAATTCCTGAATTAAATAGAACTGGCACTGGTACTAGCAGTGCCAGTAACTAGGATATTTAACTTGGAACCCCCTTGTTACCCGGGGTTACTAGAATCCCAGTAAGACCTAGTGGTAGGCAGGGAAGGCAGCTTGTGAAACTCCAGTTAAATGGGTTTCACACTGCCTCACTCTGTTCTCAGTCTCAGCTGAGACTGAGGGATGACATCACCATAGAACTATCGCAGCTGCATGAGCCACAATGGAATCTGCAGCAAGGGAGTTGGACTAGAATGTTGGGAGGTTTGAACAGTAGTCTGTGGTCAGTTGGTGTTGGGAGCTTGCTGTGAAAGCAGCACAGCAGCTCAGTGTAGGCTCTAGGAGCCTCAGCCCTGACAGAAGGCTACATTTGGGTAAAAAGGGTGTGTGTCTCCACCAAAAGAGAGACACAGAAGATAATTGAAGTGGTGGAGACTGCTGTTTTGGGTCTCAGTGCCCCCCTCCCTCCGGGGAGGGGGGCAGGAAAGGGTTTCCTGCATATTCCTGGGGCAACCCCCTGGTTCTGCTGCCTATTTGTTCCACGTTTTTTTGTGAGAACAAGAAGATTTGTGACTCGCCTGTGGGGCACCTGCAACTGGAGGGTGAGTGTCTGCTCTTCCTGAAAGGGCCTATGTTTTTCACCCTGGGACTTGTGTGACATGTGAGGATTGGACTACTGAAATAGTGGGAGGCCTAGAGTAATAGGCTTAGCCAAAAAGTAAAAGTATGTTCAAGTCCAGCGCTTATGGGAATTTAAGATATGTAGAGGAGATGTGACATATGTCTACCCAGTAATCTACATTGCAAGCTTTCAGTAAAGGAATTGTTTAGTTTCCAGAGAAATGGCCGGGTATGGCCTGTGGGAGCTGGAGGTGGGAGACCCCCCATCTTTAGTGACCAGGTCCACCTCTACGGATTTGCTCTGTGGATTTCTACTTTGCCTCAGGCACTTGGCCAGTGATGAGGGAAGTACCCAGACTTGGGATTGGAAGGAAAATTCCCTCTAGGAGTCGAAGGCTCTAAGGTGGTTTGGGGAGCCACAACAGGAAAATTGGCTCATTTCCCAAAATGGACCATGGATCAAGTGGGCGGTGGGGGAGCCGGGCCGGTGGGGAAAACCCAAGTAGTGTACAAGTCGGACTGTGTACCCAAAGCTGCGTGCAAGTCCGGGCTGTGTGCCTGGTGGGTTCAGAGTCTGAGGGCTGGAAATAGTGATGAAGTGTTCTGTTATCTCTAATCTGCATTACCAGGAATGTAGCCCCATGGGGGTCCGTCTATGCTTTGTTTGTTCAGCTTGGATGTGAATAAAAGCCACATGGAAGAATCCCATTCCTGGTTCTGGACATTACAGTTATTGCTTCCTGTGTTCGGATTTACTTGGCTGCCCCTGTGCAGATTAGCCAAACCTAGGTCCCCCAGTGCCGAGTAACCTCATCCTCCCCGAACCCAGTCCCCACCAGGTACTGCTGTCAGCTTCAACAGCATGCCACCTGTCGTTTTGCTAAAAAGGCAGGGGTGAGGGGTTACAAACTTATTATTTAAGCATGGGGAAAACACCAGATGCCTGGAAGGTTGCAGTAGTGGTACCAATCCACAAAAAGGGAATCAGGGCAGAGAAGGCCAGCTACAGACCAATGAGTTTAACATCAGTACTGAGGAAGGTCTTAGACAAATGTATAATAGTTACAGCAATAAACACCTATGACCTGAGAGATCCAACACAACACAGTTTCACAAGAAATACCAGTAGGTCATGTCTTACCAGCCTAGTGGCCCTTTTTGAAAGGGTGAGTCACACCCTGGATGATAGAAAACCAGTCGATGTGGTTTACCTTGACTTCAGTAATGCATTCGATAAGGTACCACATGCAGAAGTGACAGAGATAATAACACAATCTAAAATTAATAATAAACTTGTCAGATGTTTCATAGTTTAGGGAACAAGTCAGTAGGCATCAGCCTTTAGTGACTTGTCATTTATCGTCGGTATTGTGTTATTTTGTCAGTACCCATATATTTATCAAGTTCTTTTTTAAATTCATCCAACATTCCACTGTATACCACATTTGCAGGTAGTGCATTTCAGGCACTTACCACCCTTTGACCGAATCACTGACTCCTTTTGTTAGTTTTTGTCATTTCTTCACTCAGTTGCATTCCATGGGACCTTGTCATTTTTTCACTTTGGTTTTACAAAGCCCCGTGGTAACCCAAATATTCTCATTATGAAATGCTTTGAAAACATAACACAGGTCACCACGCAGTTTCCTGTATTGTGCTGAGTAAAGCCCTGAAGTATTTAATCTTTCTTTATATGTCAAAGCTTTCAAATTATGTATTTTATTTAGTCATTTTCCTCTGTACTTCATACTGCCTACATTATAAGCTGATACAAAGGGAGCACAGTACTCCAAGTGGGTTCCATGTCAATTGGGTTAATTTTTGGGGGGTGACTACAAACTGAGCAAATGCATTATAGTGACTACATTTTGAGTGACTGTAATTTTCAGCAATTATTTATTTTGATGATTTTCATACAGCGAGTGCAGTCTGCCCTTCTCTCTCCTCCCAGGCAGAACTCGGAGATCAAGGACTGTAGTACCATGTGAGGGGATCACCCTCGTCCCTCAAGCCGCTGCTACAACTTTCTCTTTCTAGCTGTCCAGGGGGTGATACGGCGCCATATCCTTTGTCCAGCCCGAATCTGATGGAAGGTTGGCAGTGTTTGCAGACAAAACTGGAATGATACACCCATGTTAAGCAGGGGGGCTCTGCCCCCTACACACCCACACAGGGGGCTGCACCTCTGAACCCCCCTATGTATTAGATTCCTACTCCACAATGCACCTGGACACTTTGGTAGGCTAGTAATACTGTCGCCATAATTGTGAGTTGCTCTATAAACACATTCGCCCAACTTGTAGTCGCTCATATCGAGTCACCCAAATAACTTTACTCAAACTCCCACGCTCAGTTGACATGCTACCCTCCAGGTGTGGTTGAACCAGTGAGGTATATAGTGAGATAATAACCTCTCTTTGTCTACTCCTGACAATTCTTAGTATACACCCAACAATTCTATTGCCCTTTTTTGACCATCTCCCTAATGTGGTCATCAAAGGTTAAATTGTTGGCTTATTGTATTCCCAGATCTTTTTCCAATTCTGTAGTTGTTAATGATTTATTGTTCAGTTTGTATTGGGCCTTAATATTATTGTGCCCTAAGTGCATTACCTTACACTTTTCAACATTAAACACCAAGCCATGACTCTTGGCCATATTTCTAGATGTTCGAGGTCTTGTTGTAGATCTGATGTGGCCTCTAAATTATTAATTATTGCCCCCACTTTTGCATCATCTGCATATTTGCAGATCCATGACTTTTCAGATGTTTGCTTGGATGACACAAGGATGTTAAATAATGTCGGTCCCAACACAGAGCCCTGTGGACTCCACTAGTGATCTCTAAACAGTCAGAACTGTTCCCCCCAATGCATACACATTGGGATCTATTATCTAACCATGAATGTACCCAGGATATTACATAAGGAGGACATTTTTATTTTATCAGTCGATAACTAGTTCTCTGTGTGAAACTGATTCAAATGCTTCGAGTAGTCAAGAAATACCACATCCGCGGTAGTCCTTTATCCAAAGCCATACTCACTTTTCAAAAATTGCATCAGATTTGTCAAACATGATCTGCCTTGACTAAAACCATGCTGTGATTTGTCTGTTAGCATAATATCCATAATATGTTGTTCATTGATGTCTCTAACAAATCCTTCCATTACGTTCCCTATCAGAGAGCTTAGACTGATTGGTCGATAATTTGTGATGTCACTTCTATCCACTTTTTTGTGTTTTGGGGTCACATTATCAATTCTTCAGTCTTCGATTGATCACCCTCTTTCAATGATTTGTTAAAAAGCATAACCAAAGGTCCAGATATCTCCTTTGCAAGTTCTCTCCAAAGCCTTGGGTGCACTCCATCTGGACTCGGTGACTTATGTATTCAAATGTATTAAGTCCTGCCTCAGAAATCAATCACAGATAGTACGCATTAATGGGTTTAAGTCTGAGGAGGTTAAGGTGATCAGCGGTGTGTCCCAAGGACCACTGCTTGATCCAGCATTATTCAATATATATGTTGATGTACTACAGATGAAGGGTGGTGGGAGGTGGATGTCCAAGTTTGCTGCCGATGCAGACATTGGATATATTGTGGACAACAGAGATAGAGCAACTGAGCTCCAGGCAGAACTGGATGAACTTTACAAATGGTCTATTAACAATGAGATGAAGTTTAATCAAGATAAATGTGTGGTTATACATTTTGGGACAAATAACTTAGGTTTTAATTATAGCATGGGAGGGGTTAAGCTGAGGGAATCCAGCAGTGAAAGGGATCTCTGGGTTAGAGTAATGAACAATTTAAAACACTCCAGTCAGTGTGATGAGGCAGTTGCATAATGTAACAGAATTATATCACATTAGGAAAAATATTACAAGTAAGGCAGAGAGGTGATTTCTCCCATTTATCGAGCATTGGGTAGACCCCACGTTGAATATTACATGCAGTTCTGGCCACCGCAAACAAGGTACGACATACATAGAGATGAGGTGACTCAGAGGTGAACAACCAAAATGATGAAAGGGCTGGAGAATATGTCACATGAAGATAGGTTAAAAGAACTGGGAGCAGCCTGGAAATGAGAAGATATAGAGGTGATTGAGTGATAGTTTATAAGGCCTTTCTCAGCATGGACACTATTCAGTGCTTGCACCTTGAACATAAGAACCAGAGCAAATTGACAAGAGGGCATAACAAACAACTTAGGGGTAATCACTTTAAGACAAAAAAGGAGAGGATGGTACACTGGGAGAGTAGTAGGTGCTTGGAATAGTTCACCAAGCAAGGTAGTTGACAGCTGTTCTCTGAACAGTTTTAAATTAAATCTGGATAGATACTTATTAGCGGGTGGTCTCAGTGGTCAAATCTGTTAAATACAGCAAACAAGCAAGACAGGCTCATGCCTCCTCTTGTCTTTAAATTTTGTTTTTAGGGACATGGATATGATGCTCTAGTCACACTTCAGGCAGTGTTCCTTTCCCCTTTAAATTAGCCAAAACATCTTCAAGCTGGCACCTCCCACCCACCCAGGTGGTAACTCCCCTAGCACCACCTCTGATGTCAAATCTTCCTTTCTGCTGGAAGAAGAAGGTTCCCTCCTTATCACTCTCATGCTGAGTAGGTCCTTTGCTAATTAAAAACTTTGAATTTGTACTTTCTGTGTCTTCAAGCTAATCCTTCTCATCATCCGGCATGGACAATGCAAAGTCAGTGCTGGGGTTTCAGAAATGTGCCTGCAGGCAGAAGATGCCTTGGATGGATTTGCACACCATGTGCGTGTACTGCCTGGGCCACGAGCACGATCCTCAGGCTTGCAGCCTGTGCTGCACTCTGCATCTGTCCACTTTAGAAGACTGGCATGCCTGCCTTCTGTTGGACATCCCAATGACTGGGATCCTCCCTTTAAATCCAAGGACGCCCATAAGGTGGTCTCCATGGCTGTGGGGTCTGCCAAACAGCTTGCAGTATTTGAAGAAGCTGCTGCCCTGGCTGCAGCACATTCATCTTCAACTACAGCTTTTTTGCCACTCTCCTTGGGGGCTTCCTTTATGGGGGTGTTTAGGGATTTGTGCCAGGCCCTTCCCATCCATGGGCAGGGTCCCTCTTCAGGCACCAAATCTAAATCAAAGTCAAAAAAGGAGACCAAGAAATGGTCTCATCATCGATCATGGGATCGTGAGTGCTCTCAGGTTTCAGATTCCCATGCTTCCTCAGAGGTTCCAACTTTGGTTGATCCTTCTGCCCAGGCCACCAGCCCCATGGTTTCTCCATTGGGCCAGTTGGTTGAGACACAGGTCAACCTTCAGGCTAAGATTTTTCTCAAACCGGTCGACCCATTGTCACAGGATGAGGCCAATACCTCCTTGTCTAGGACTCCAGTCCTACTGCTCTCTTCTCAAGGAGGGACGGACCAGTCCGCTGATCCATCGCCTCTCACCCAGTACCTTCTGAACCAGGAGGGGGCTCTGCTCTCGCCAGCCCCTTCTGAGACCCACTGTCCATGCTCCCAATGGTTACGGTCATGGTCCAGATCCCGCAGTCCTGAGTCGAGCAGCCCACATTGACATCAATGCTCATACTCTCAGCATGTGAGCAAGCAGTGCCACCACTACTCTTCTTCCTCTTCATCCTGCTTGGGTAAGGAGATGCTCCAACGCAACTTGAAATGACATTGCATAGCTCATGTTTACCATGGGAAAGCCCGCTCTGGCCCTGATCTCATCTATTACATGTCTTTTGCTGCAGAGGCTGCAGCCTTTCCCTCCTCGTCAGGAACCAGCTCAACCTCCCCTAGCCTCTCCATTGATTTTGGTGGAGCCACCACGGAAACAGCTGAAGGAGGGTCCTCCTGCTAAGGATGACCATGTTGATTTGGGGCTTCCTCATTGGCTGTCATTCCCTGTCACTCCCGACTGACCCCATAGGGTCAGTGGGGACTCTGGTGGTTGACCTATATTCAACTAATCCTCAGATTGAGGGCTTCTCCTTGCACTCTTGTCTGGTGGACATGGAGTCAGCTGAGGATTTATCAACAGAGCAATGTCCAACTTCCTTCAATGGTCTTCCATGCCTAATCTCAGAGCCCACGGGTCTCTGGATGGAACCTGTCCAGAAGGGGGCTCAGTATTCTCTCACCGAAATTCTTGACTGGGATGACTCCCTTGGGGAAGTCTTCCCAGTCTCTGAGGCTATTCTTGGCCCAGTACTGGAGCTGTGGCAGCATCCTGCCTCTTGTCCCACACCTTCAGACTGGATGGCCTACAAGTACATGGTCAGTACCAGATCCCTATCAGGATTCAAGGAGCACCTCTCAGCTGAGGGTCTGGTGGCCGACTCCATGTTCTGGTGCATGGGTAATGTGGGAGATGTTGATAAGCCTCCCCCTGACAAGAACTCTAAGAAATTGGACCACATGGCCAAAAAGGTCTATGCTGCCTTCTTTCTCAGTCTTTGACAAGTGAGTTCAGCCCTTTTAATGGCCCACTTCACCCATGCCCTTCTGGCCATACTTGATGAGGTCCTCTCTCATCTCCCAGTGGACTTACAGACCACGGCCAAGCAAGTCCAGGATCAGGGCCGAACGGTGACTAAGCAGCAGCTCCAGGCTGCTATGGACATTGGCAACTCTTGTGCTAGGTCTGTAGCAGTAGCAGATTGCCATGTGCCACAGGGCTTGGCTGAGGATCTTCACGGTGGATACCCAGCACAAACTAGTGAATGCCCCCTTCTTGGGCACTGACTTGTTCAGTCCTGGGGTTGAGGGGCACCTCACCCACATCAAAAAGTCCAATGCCACCTTGGACTCGGTCACTTCAGCCAAGAGGGATCCTAAGGGCTCTAAACAGCAGAAGAAGAAGAAGCCCTTTCAGCCCCTTTTGGCCCTGTGACCAAGCCAGTCCAGCCTCAGGCTGAACAAGAGGCTCAGGCTTGGCATCCCCCGCTGAAGTCAGTGGCAATGGTCATCCATAAGCCAGGAGGTCAGGTCACCTGCAGCTCCTCAGCCGGTCCTTCCTCTGCCTCCAAATCTACTCAGTGACAGCATGGGGGGTGCCTCCACCATGCCCATCCTGACTCCCCTGGGTCCTCCTATGGGGGGCAGGCTCTGCCACTTCCTTTCTACCTAGTCCACTGTCACCATGGATAGGTGGGATCTTGAGGTGATCGGGCATAGTCTACCTCTAGAGTTCGAGGTCTGCCTACCTTGCCAAGCCCATGCCCCATGAGAAGACAATGTTCATTGACATCCTGGTGGCCCTCCAGGGTGACATTGCCCAGCTACTCCATAAGGAGGTCACGGCTCCTGTTTCGGACCCTCCAGGACATCTAGAGTTTGTCCCCAGGTATTTCCTGGTGCCAAAATGGATGGGGGGCTGGTGCCCCATCTTAGATCTGCACAACCTGAATAAGTTTTTCAGGCCATGCACCTTAAGGATGGTCACTCTGTCTCAGATCATACCATCTCTCAAGCAGAACATGTGGTTTTGCTGTCTGGATCTTCAGGATGCATTCTTTCGTATCCCATTCCATCAGTCCCACCACTGGTTTCTTTGGTTCCATGTGGAGGGGATCTCCTTTGAGTTCTAGGCCATGCCATTCAGCCTGTCCTTGGCTCCCAGGGTCTTCACCAAATGCACTGCAGTGGTGGCAGCTTACCTGAGGCATCGAGTAGTCCAGATATATCCCTACCTGGATGACTGGCTAATCATGGGTCCTTCCAAGGAGGAGGTGGAGAGGTCCACGGATCTGGCCCTTCACACCTGTGTCTCATTTGGCCTCCTGGTCAATGAGGCCAAGTCAAAACTTGTGCCCTCACAGGTGATTCAATTCTTCAGGGCAGAGCTCAACTCTTGCAGAGTCAGGACTTGGCTTCCAGCGGACAGGGTGGATGCTGTCTCCTCCTTTGTCCAGTCAGGTTGGGCTGTTGCATCCTGCTCGGGACTTCCTGTTCCTTTTGGGATATATGGTGGCCTGCACCATTGTGGTCTATACAGCCCACTGGAGAATGCACTGTCTACAATAGGAGCTGGCCCACCAATGGTCTCAACACAAGGACCAATTTGACTATTCAGTCACTGCATCCCAGCCAATCTAGGATGCCCTCCAGTGGTGGTTAGTCCCAGAACATCTGCAGGAAGGGATCTCATTTGTCTGCCCAGAGCCAATGGTCATTCTGATGACTGATGCCTCCCTCATGGGCTGGGGTAAACACTTGGAGGAACACAGAGTCCTCAAGCTCTGGACCCCTGAGAAGTCCCAGTGCCACATCAACCTGCTGGAGCTCTGGGCAGTTCAGCTGGTGCTGACTGCTTTTGCTCTACACATCTGGGGTCAGGTCATTCAGGTCCAGATGGACAACACCATTACCATGTACTACCTCAACAAACAGGGTGGAATGCACTCCCTTCCTCTGTGCAGGGAAGCTCTCCATGTTTGGACCCTCATGTGCAGCCAGGAGGCCAACCTTTTGGCCATCCATGTGGCTGGTGCTTCCAACCAGCTGGTGGATGCTCTTAGCCATATGGGCAAGGTGTCTCACAAGTGATCTCTCCACCCGGAGGTAGTACACAGTCTGTTTTTCCAGTGGGGCACCCCTCTGATGGATCTGTTTGCCTCCAGAGAAAATTCAAAGCTGAGGCTGTGTTGTGCCCACCCCCCTCAGCAGGGAACACTGCAGGGGGATGCCTTCTCAAGGCCCTGGACCCAGGTCTTCTCTATGCCTTCCCTCCATTTCCCTTGATCCACAAGATGCTGCTCAAGGCCAGGAGGGACAAGGCTAGGATGATCCTGGTGGCTCCAGACTGGCCTCACCAGTTCTGGTACCCCAATCTCCTCAGTCTCAGCAGCAGGCTCCGGAGGCATCTTCCCCTCCACCCGGACCTGCTCTCTTGCAATCAGGGGAAGGTACTCCATCTGGACCTTCATTCCCTGCACATGACAGCCTGGTTACTGAGTGGCTAGAGTTCCAAGCTCTGGGTCTCTCCAACGATGGCCTCACTGTGGCTTGACCCTTTAGCTTGTCCGGTGGCTAGCATTGTCAACTACCTCTGGTCCCTGTCCCAGTCAGGCCTCCAGTCGATGACCCTTAAGATGCACCTGGCTGCCATCTCTGCTTATGGGCACAGGCTGGTATGCAGTTGATGGCACAGGAGAAGGTGGTCCGGCACTTTTTCAAAGGCCTTGACCACATTTCCCCCTCCAGTGCGTGAACCACCACCACCACCTTGGGACTTGTTGCTGGTATTGGCAAAGCTCATGGGCAAGCCATTCAAACTGATCCACAGGTGTGAGATGTCTCACCTGTCATTGAAAACTGCCTTCCTGATGGCCATCACCTCAGCCAGAGGGATCAGTGAGCTCCAGGCACTCTCGGTGGAGTCTCTTTATCTGGTCTTCCACAGGGACAAGGTTGTCCTTCACCCCAGCCTGAAGTTCCTCCCGAGGGTTGTGTCAGATTTTCATCTTAACCAGGTGATTAATCTCCTGGTGTATTTCACTAGTCACACCTTGGAGGCTGAGCACAGGCTACATACCTTGGACAGCAGCGATCACTTGCCTACTATAAGACCACACAGCTGGAGTTCAGGGAGAGGATCACCAGCTATTTGACATCTACATTGAAGCTGCACCTGCAGACTGGCAGCTAAGTGGATGATTGGCAGGTGGACTGTATCCTGTATTAACCTCTGCTATAGGTTGGTGGGTAGGGAGTCTCCGGTAGGGCTAAGGGCTCATTCCGCCCATCATACTGCTGTCTTGATGGCTGCTTCCAGGGATGTCATTATCCAGGAAATCTGCAGGGCTGCTGCCTGGAAGTCAGCGCACACCTTCAACTCCTACTGCCACATTAACCTTGAGTCATGCCTGGATGCTTGTTTTCCGGCCTCAGTTCTCTAATCTGAGTTCCCTAAATAGGGGGTGTGCACCTTGTTCCTCCTCCCAGAGAACTGCTAGGAGTCTGCCTGAAGTGTGGAGTCACACATCATATCCACGGCTCTATAAAAACAGGTTACTCACCTGTAACAGTAGTTCTAGGAGTGGTATATGATGTACCTCCACACTGACCCACCTGACCTCCCCTGGCAAGTGGCACACCAGTCTTGCTTCCAGCAGGTAATATCTGACGTTATGGGGTGGTGCTATGGTGGGTGGGAGGGGCCAACTTGAAGATGTTCCGGATGATTTAAAGGAGAAAGGAACACTGCCAGAAGTGTGAATGAACATCATAGACCACTCCTAGAACTACTGTTACAGGAGAGTAATCTGTTTATATCTATGTATCTATTATCCTCAGTATTATCTATAATGAATAAAATCAAGATTATATATGTATCTAACTATAGGTATTGTTAATATTACAATTATATCCATACAGTATTTTCCTTTGTTTTGTTTTTTGGTATTACCTGTAGAAGGCTATATGTATCCAGATATAGTGAACATAATGGGTAATGTGGCTAAGATGTTAGCCAACTAGTTGATCAGTGGGGGCTTGCAAAAAGGAATGACGTGAGACCAGACATTATTAATTTGATCTATTGGTCCATTGCTGTGTAATTGATTCTTTTGTTGCATGCAGGCTTCCCCACGGTCTTCATCCAGCCTTCAAAGGATGGTGCCCAGGCCATCTTCCAGTTAGATACTGTAAAATGAGTCTTTCCAGACATAACAATGCTGCTAGTAACCAGTGTTATAGGTGTTTTGGTAACATTGCTGTATTATAATGATCACCCAGAACACATCAGAATCAGAACAGTTTATTGGTCAACATACAATTGATGTGACAACATTTCAGACAGTCCATTTAAAACAGTATAATATAAATATATAGCAGCTTTGTTACACAATTTATCCTGCTATTTAATACCTAAACCTGTGGAGCCTTTTCTTTTTACTTTTAAAACCATTTTTTTAAGTATCCCAGCCCTAATAATATATCTAATCTCATAGAGTTCAGTAGATAACATAGTAAAGAGGACCTATCCAGAAACAATGTACTTAAAATATTACCGAACCATTTAGTTCCCAATTCACCCTACTGTGAACAGACAAGGACAAGGTGTGTTAGGTCTTTCAGCTGATTATAACCATATGGACAATTACCATCTGCAATCTGATTAGGATCCATGATGTAACTCTTTTCTAATATCGTTTGGAAATAAACCAAATGGAAATCTTGTTAAGGTAACCCTTATTTCAGAATCAGTGATGGAGGTCACATTTGTTTCCATACCAAATTCTATACTGACCATATTGGATGGAATTTTTTCTGAAATAATTTTCCCATCATAGCCTGTCGGTCTATATCTGTAAGCGTAACTGTAATCAGAGAACTGTATGACTGTATGCTTTGGAAATTATCATGCCTTGCAATGGCCGATGCTATAAGTATAAATTGCCAATCTTAAAAAGGTAATTTCTTTTTTTTCACTAATGTTAATTTTTTCTGGCAAACAAGTCTTGGCAAGGTCTGTGGTGGACTGTAATTATTACCAAAAAGTAAGCACAATCCAGACAAAGGTTTCATAGGTTTATTCAAGCTAACACCTCATGATGTAACTCACAATGTCTCAAATGTTCTTTATGTCCTTGTTCATTCTTATAACTTGTACTGTTATCCCAGGTCGCCCCTGAAAAAGGGACCTTCGGGGCTCAGTGGGCCTACCTGGTCACCAAAATTTAATAAATAAATGAATAAATAAGTTGACATTGCCCGTAACTGCTCTCTCATGGAAAAGAATAACCCATAATCTTTTTCCTATCACAGTACTCATCCAATCTACTTTTAAAGATCTCCATACTTGCACTACCCACCACTTCTGTTGGCAGGAAGTTCCAATTGCCCACCGCCCTCTGGTTGAACCATGGTGCCCTTTTCCTAGTATGACATGTTTTTCCTTTCAGCTGCACAATGCATGCTGTGGTATTGTAAATAGTCTCTCTAGAACTCAGGTCCAAACATTCCCATAAATCATTGTTCATGAATACCTGGGGTACATACAGACGATCATCCCAGTTCTAGCCTTCTACTACAACTTGGAACTGTTACTGGAAGTTTGAGCATTTTTTTTATAAGAGTTATTAGCCATCTTATCCATTTTATCGGATACTTTATAGCCCCAGATTTCTGTACCATAAAGGCACTGTGCCATGGATTTGGCATTAAATGCATTTATGGCAGCTTAGACAGTATTTCCACTAAATGTGTTATTAAATCTAAGAATGATCCCATTTGATTCCTTTGGTTGTTTTGAATTTGGTGGCTCCATCTCAGTCTGTTATTAAAGGTTAATCATAAATATGTATATTCTTTGACATTTTCCAACCTTACTTCCTCTATGTTTATTTATTTATTTATTGAGATTTCGAAATTAATACCATTGAGTCGGAGACTCATTTACAAAGCCTCCACGTCAGTATACAAATACTGATTGTGAAACTGCAATTGGAAAACAAGCAGAGGAGGGTAGTATAACGGGGTGATGTACACAGGGTAATTGAGCAAAGTTTAGTATATAGAGATACATAAACAAGAATAGTTCAAAGATATCTTAATACATAACAAACAGTGGCTTAATATATAGCAGTCAGTGGTTTAATACAACATGATACACAGGAGACAAGGAGATGAGTAGAAAAGGCAGAGTAGAAGGCAGGTTTGGGAGATGCAGGAAGGAGATCCTTTGTCAAGGGTGTAAGGAGGCAGTATGATAGTCCTTTGTCAGTGGGGAGGAAGCTAGGGGGTAGAGGATGCAGTGGGAGGATCGAGGAAAGAGGCTGGCGGAGGCCAGAATCAATAACAGTCACAGATACTGGCAGAGCGGAGGTGATCCCTGAGGAGGGATTTGAAATGGCTGAGCTTACTTTCAGTGGAGATGAAACTGGGAAGTGCATTCATCCAGCTCAGGGCCCTGTAGCTGAACGTTCTCTGGCACAGGGAGATCCGGCATCTGGGAAGAAGGAGCTGAGTTTTGGAGAAGCTACGCCTGTTTCTTTGTGCAGGAGCCAGCTTTAGGAGGGTGGATAGACCTGGGGAGAGAGGCCAAGGGATATCTTTCTAGCCAAGAGGCAGGTTTGATACTTGAGTCTACAGCTGAGATTAAGCCAGTTAGATAAACCGTAGAGGGAACAAATGTGCATTGTGTGGTCACAGCCTAGGACTAGGCGGCAGGCTTTGTTGAGGGACAGCCTGTGTCAACTGAGGGAGAAGTTGTCAGCAGCCCCATAGACCAGGATCCTGTAGTCTATTAGTGAGAGGACTGAGGAAGAAACGGCTAGTTGGAGGGCCTCGGGGGGTGAGGCAGTGTTTGTACTGGTGCAGAAGTCTAATTCTGGTGATGACAGCGGTACAGAGGTGATGAATATGTTGGTGGTAGTTGAGGGAGGAGTCTAGAGTGATGCCAAGGTACTTGAAGGTGACCACATGGTCAAGGGGGGGCATCTGGGAGTTTAGGATTTGCAGGCCGAGATTTTTGTGATTACTCTGATGATGAGCAAATGTCATGACTTTTGTCTTCTTATAATTTAATACTAGTCGCTGGGTGGCGAACCAGTGTTCAGCCTCAGAGAAGGAGGTTTGGAGGAATTGCTGGAGCATGTACGGGTTGGGGTGGGAGTAAAAGAGGACCGTATCATCTGTGTATAGGATCAGATTTCCAGAGCAGGCAGCAGGAAGGGTATTTAGGAATAGGCTGAATAGTAGGGGGCCCAGAATAGACCCCTAGGGCATCCTGGACCTCACTGGTAGGCTGAAGGAAAGTGTGTTACCTATCTTGATCCACTGGGTTCTGTCAGTTAGGTAGTCAGAAAACCAATTTGTGGTATCCTGGGAAAGGCCAATGAGAGAGAAGGTCAATAGGAGGAGGGCATGGTTAACAGTGTTGAATGCTTTCGACAGATCCACAAAGAAGGCGACGGCAAGTAGCCTCTGTCAAGTGCAGAGTGAATAGAGGAGGAGAACTCCAGCAGTGCAGACGTGGTACTGTGGCCTCTCCGGAAACCATGCTGTTCTATACAGAGGAGATCATATTTTGTGAGGTAATCAGTGAGTTAATCTGAGACAATACATTCCAATGCTTTGGGGGGGGGGATTGAGATGGGATGATAGTTCCCAGTGGCAGTCCGGTCACCGCTTTTGTAGATGGGTGTAATGATGGCCACTTTCCACAGAGATGGGAATTTGCCTAGGCGTAAGGAGCGATTAAGTAGGTTGGTCAGAGGGGGTGAGGACTTCATGAAGGGTCAAGCAGAGGAGCTTTAGGGTCAATGAGTCACTGCTGTAATGTAAGTAAGTAAAGTAAGTAAAAATTTATTTTTTAAGCGCTTTTCAAAGAAGCGCTGTACAAATAGAAACAATTAAAATACATACATATAACATAAAACAACAACAATAACAAAATAATCACAATAAAATCACTCTCCATATGCCTTTTGAAATAAATAAGTTTTTAATTCTAACTTAAAACTCTCAACGGTCAGGCAGCTTCATATCCGATGAGGTAGAGAATTCCACAGGGTAGGGGCAGCGTAAGAAAATGCCCGTGCTCCAGAAGTTTTTAAGCGGACCCTGGGAACCTCTAGCAATCCCTCATCGGCGGAGCGGAGCGAGTGAGAGAGACAGTAGGGAATAAGGAGATCTTGAAGATACCGCGATCCCTGTTCATGTAGGGCTTTATGGGTCAGTAACCCGACCTTAAAGGTGATCTGCCACTGAACCGGCAGCCAGTGCAGTTCGCGCAGCACAGGTGTAATATGACTTCTCATAGATGTCCCAGTCAAAAACCTGGCTGCTGCGTTCTGCACCAGCTGCAAGTGATGGATATCAACCCCCGGTAGCCCTAGGTACAGGGCATTGCAATAATCAAGGCGAGAAGTAACAAAGGTATGGACCAATGTCGGAAGGTCAGCCGGAGGAACTAGATGTTTCACCCGAGCGATATTCCTAAGATGGTAAAAGGAGGATTTGACAACGGATGATACCTGAAATTTCAGGGTCCTCCACCAACACCTCAGTCTTATCCGGGTTTAATCTTAGCCAGCTGGCACTCATCCAATCCTTGATCTCGGATAGACAGCTGTTAAGTGTAGAGACTTCATCTTCCTGTCCGGGACTAAAAGACAAATACAGCTGGGTATCATCTGCATAGCATTGAAAACCCAAGCTGTATTGCCTAATAATGTCTCCCAATGGCAGCATATAGACAGCAAACAACATGGGTGCTAAGATGGAGCCCTGCGGAACCCCACAGGGCAGGAGGAAGATATCAGAGGAATAAATTCCGGTGATAACCTTCTGTCTCCGCCCTGTGAGAAAAGATTGAAACCATTGCAGAACTATACCAGATAGTCCACAATAGAGCCACAGGCGTTCCAAAATTACACCATGGTCCACAGTGTCGAATGCTGCAGAGAGAGAGATCAAGAAGGACTAGAATAGTACAAGCCTTTCAATCTCTCGCTATCAGGAGATCATTTAGAACTCGGACAAGGGCAGTCTCAGTACTATATCTTTTCCTAAATCCTGATTGAAGAGTATCATAGACATTGTGATTTGTAATATGGTCATCCAGTTGCAGTGCAACCACCTTTTCAATAACCTTGCCCAGAAAGGGCAGGTTAGAGACAGGTCTGTAGTTAGCTGGGCAGTTCGGGTTCAATGAAGGTTTTTTTTAGGAGTGGTCAAACGACCACCTCCTTTAGGGGATCAGGAAAGATCCCCTGCTCCAGAGATTTTCAAACAATTTCAGCAATGGTCGGACAGATAGTATCTATGCAACTTAATAATAGAGGCGTAGGGCCCAGATCCAAACTACAGCGGGTTGGACGTACAGTCTGGACAATCCTCACAATATCCATGAATTCTGGCTTACCAAAGTCAAACCAGGTGACACAGGTGTTTGTTTCCCCCTGCCGATCACTGCAAAGCCTTGAAGAGTGAGCCTGGCCGATATCCGACCTAATGCTGGCAATCTTATCAGCGAAAAACCGAGCAAGCTCATCACACTTTATTTGTGAAAAATCTCTTCCAGACTGTAGACAGAGTGGATTGCACAGTCTGTCAACAGTCTGAAAGAGCTGAGCTGGTCGGTTCCGTGCAGCAGCAATCTCCCTGGACAGGAATTCTGCCTTCTTACGGGTTATTGCCAATTGATAGATAACATAATGATCCATCAATCTAAGTTTGTCAGCATCCAAGCAAGATTTCCGCCAGGCCCTCTCTAGCCTTCGCCCCTCTCTCCTCAGTTCCTTCAAAGACTCATCAAACCATGGAGTCTTTGGGCACTGAGTAATGAGTAGAACAGGCTAAGAACAATTTGGTCCAAGGCCCTGCTCACTGCCTTATTATAGGCAAGAACAAGGTCCCTGGACTCATGCTCTCACCCAAAACACCCGATAGGTCAGTACCACTAATAGGCCCTCTGGGTTTACTCCCCTTAAAGGCATACTGGACCATCTCCGAGAGCAGGCCATTAGGGGGTGCCCCAAAGCTGAATCTTATGGTGTGATGGTCTGTCCACACATTTGGTTCCACCCCCAAATGCGTAACATCCCAATCCAGTAGGAACACCAGGTCTAAAGAGTGTCCACCTATATGGGTAGCAGAGGTAACTACCTGTGACAGGCCCAACATAGACATAAGTTGGAGGAAATTCTTTCCAAAAGTGCGAGAGTTCATCGTCGACCCAGGCATTGAAGTCACCCAGTATTAACCATCTGGGCGACTCCAATGCCATGTCAACGAGGCACTAAGAACTTTTTGAAGATAGGGGTTTGGATTGCCAGGGGGCAAGCATCTTTAAGTGAAAGGGAGGTGGGGAGAGAGGGGTAAGGGGGGGTGTGGTAGTGGGCGGATCAAAGAAGTGGGGAGGGAGTATATTGCTGAGGTCCAAGAATGCAGAAATAAGGGTGTGGGCAATAAGCTTGGGATCAGTGATATAGTTGCCATCCAGATTCATTTGGGGGGGGGGCATAGCCTTCCCTTTAAGTTCCTTGAGATTATTCCAGAATTTTCTGCCTGAGCCCCAGGAGGACATGAAGGATGCCTTGTAGTTTTCCACTTTAGCCTTGCTTATAGCCCAGGTGCACTGGTTCCTGGCTGCATGGTAACATTGTCTGTCGGGTGACAAGCCCATGTCAAGGGCTGTTTGCCAGAGGGCATCACGATGGTGCATCTGGCCAAGGAGATGGTGAGAGATCCATGGTGTCGGGTTACTTTTGACCACACATTTAGAAAGAGGTGGAAACTTGTCGCAGGCAGAGTTAAAAGTGTGAATGAAGAGTAGGGATGCAGTGAATTTAAATTCCGCCGGCGAAGTGAACGCGAAGTGGGCACTTCACGTTGCGAGTGGGCAATGCAAAGTACTCACTCCGCCTTATCATTACCACTTCGCGTTAAGGCAGAATGGCAATGCGAAGTAAGGCGAAGTCATTGTTTTTAATGGACTTTGTGTTCCTCATTATGATTCTAAGTGATCCACTTGGTGTTTCAGATATGGCAGCCCCCCCCCACACTTCACATGGTTTACAGTACTGTAAGTCACATGCTCTTTAGCTAGGCAGGAAGGAAGTGAGTCATACAAGTAGACACTTTTACTTTCTCCTGTGCAGACAGAGAGAGAGTAGTGTCTTTTGTGACTGCTGATACTTTTAGATCGGAGCGAGGAGGAGATTTAAACTTTGATTTAGACCCAACAGCTTTTTTAAAAGCTACATTTTTTTGTTTATTCTGTACTCTTTTTTACTTAATTTGTTCTTTCTGTAAATTTTATTTTTCTTACCTTTATAAGTAGTTAGTTGTTTGCTTGTGTGACTGTGTGTGTGTGTGTGTGTGTGTGTGTGTGTGTGTGTGTGTGTTGTGTGACAGTGTGAGTAGTGATTGCTCAGACTGAGGGAGCTCAGTAGGAGAGATGGACCAGGGTGAGGGAATGTCTGGGATGGGGCAGCTCTGGGAGAGCATGGTAGTGGTAAGCATCATACCATGTGCATGTGTGGAGGGCATGGGCACCCCTTCCTGTTGGACTGCTCAAATCTTGTGTGTGCCCACCCCGAAGCAGGACCAGCACCGCCTCCTGTCCTGACTCTGAAGCAGTTGAACCACCACCACCAAGTCGAGCACCAGGTCCTCTGGAGCAGGATGTGCCTGTTCCCCCGGGCCCAGGTGTGGATCCCATCCCTGTTCAGCACCGTGACCAGCCGGCTTACAATACGTCCAAGTAACTATTAATAAAAATTTATGTTGTGATTCATGACGTGGTTGTAAATCATGATTTGTGACTGCATTTGTGACCGTGATGATGAAGAAACGTGAATGCCTATGGCTGTACTTCCCAGGCCCTGATGAGCTGTAGCTTAAAACTCCCAGACTTAAAAACAACGTATCAATGAGTACAATGGTGGGGTGGTGAAGCCTGGAGAGATATTACAAAACAGGCTTACAATACATCCAAGTAACTAGAAAAAAAATTAATGTTGTGATTTGTAACGTGAATGATCGTAAATCGTGATTTGTGACTGCATTTTTGACCGTGATGATGAAGAACGTGATTTGTATCACGAGTGACTCGTGATGATGGTCCTGACTTAAAAACGCATATTAATGAGTACAATGTTCATGCAGAATTAAGCACCACACCTGTCCAGTACTCTGAAGGGAAGCCAAAGAAACAACTGTGACTTAAGTTAGAGATGGAGATTGGGCCCTAAAGAGATGCAGATGCACAGACAGATTAAGATTGCACTGTGCACTAAAGAGATGCAGACACAAAGGCACAACACCTAACCTGTGCTCACCATCAGAAATTCAAATCTGGAAAATAATACCTTTACTGGTTGGGGCGGGCCACGCGGCGGGGGGGGCAGTGTACTGCACTGCTGCAGTAACAGTCACTAGTACTAATACCAGTAAAGATACCACAAAGAAGTACAAAAATCATACAGCTGCAGTAGATAGCAGCTTCACATTGCTGAAATTATTATAAAAGGTGTCTGATTTGATGACACGCATCACACACATATTCACAAACATACCAAGTAATGCATAGCAAATTGAAAACTTCAGTAATATAACCACATATTTTAAGCAAACTAAAATTATGCACTGCTGCACCACAACAATCAGCAAAAAAAGGCAAGAAATATTGAGAATATTACTGTGTGTACATTAACACTGTTAAACAAGAAAAATATCACCAAAACAGAAAGCACTGTCCTTTTCTCCAAGTTAATCTACCTATTCCACAGATACACCCCTCCCCCAAAGCACACTTCCACTGTCTCTCAGTACACAGACTAAATGTTGTACATTAACATTCAAAATCCATACACAAACAATAAACGCTCGATGATATGAGCACAGGAGGGTTTCCTATAATCAATGAACTCAAGTTTCATCAAAACAAATGACCCAAAAAGGCTTTTTTAACAGCTTTTAGAAGGTTTGAATCGTAGAGCTCTCAGAGCAGATAGTCTCCTACAGCTTTCTACGCACACTACCCCAAACTGAGGCTGTGCAGAACAATCTAGAGCCCATGTGACCTGAAATCCCATGAATCACTGCAAAATTCACCTTTGGAGCTTAAAAACAAGGCGAAGTGAGGCGGAGTATATTGTTTTCAATGTACTTCACCTTAAGAATTGGTGGAGTAGTGGTTTGGGAAGGCGGAGTAATGTGAAGTCATTGTTTTTAATGGACTTCGCGTTACCTATTTTTTTCTGAAGTACTCGCATATGCTTGTGCGAAGCACTCCGCAAATTCGCCTTCACTCCGCGGAGCGAATTGGGGCCACTTCGCCCATCACTAATGAAGAGGTTGAGTGCTGTGTCAATATCAGGTGCGTTGTTGATGGGGGGCCAGTCCCAATGTCTAAGGTGGCATTTTAATTGCGCAAGTTTACCCAGTTTAAGTTTGCGTAGGAGGAGGATTTTCGGTGGCATTAATTTTTTTTTCTAGTTACTTGGATGTATTGCAGGACCAGGAACAGAGCACAGGAGAGTGGTCACTCAGGGCATTGTGGAGCACTGAGACACCTGTGATCCTGTTTGGATAGTTTTTAAGGACAAGGTCCTGAAGAGTGGAAGAACCAGATTTGGGGTTGTGTCGCATGGGAGAGGTGAATACCTGTGTTAGGTCCATGGCCGCAATAGTGTCTTTGTAAGGGGCAGGGGAAATGGACTGCCAATTGATGCTGAAGTCCCCCAGGACTATGCATTCTTTCTTTGGGGGAAGGAGGGATGGATAGCTCAGGACAGAGTGGAGTGCCAGTTTTTGGTTCCTGGGGGGGGGGATATAAATTGCAGTGAAGTAGAGAGGGGCAGTGGTTTTCCTAACCGTAATTTTTATGGTGAGTGCCTGGGCTCCCTGTTCCAACTGGGTGGGGGGGTGGCTTGACCTTGCAGGAGTCATGAGAGGTAGAAGGTGCAGCCACTCCCAAGGTGAGGGGTGGAGGTGTGAGGGGTGGGAGAGAGGTGATGAGTGAGATGCAGTAGTGTGTGTTGAGTGAGGGGGTGAGGAGCAAAAAAGGGGGCGCGAAGGGGGAGGCGATACAGACAGGGGGTTAGAATAAGAGGGGGACTAGGTAGAGGAGTATAAGGGAGAACATGGTGTGGATAGCAGCCATGGTATGAAAGGAGAGGAGGAGGGGTGCTGTCACTGATATCAGGGGAGAAGAGCTTGAGAGGATGGGTATAAAGTGTATAGGTGAGCTGCAGAGTATAAGGAGGAGTAAAAGGTAATCCTGAAGTAGGGATGATTAGATAGTGCAGCGATAAGGTCACTGCCCTTGGAGCCAAAGGTACAAGGTTTGAATCCTGGGCAAGAAGACTTGGGTAAAGGGTTAGAAGTGACTTAGTGGCTTAGTGGGCACTCAGAGTGAAGGGGTAGGTGAGAGGGAGCAGAGAGCTAGAACAGAGATGGAGCAAGAGAAACAGGAAATTCGATTGGGAAATAGTGACTCCTAGTGGTCGCCAGGTATAACAGGCTAATGGAGAAACAGGGACTTTAAAAAAAGTGGGGTGGGTGGGAGAGGAGAGATGATAGAAACTTTCAAGTACCTCAAGGTAATTAACAAAGTCCAAGAGGAGAGCATCTTTCAGAAAAAGAGATGTGCAAAAACAAGGGTGCACAATTTGAAGATAGAGGGGGAGACAGCTCAGGGGCAACATGAGAAGGTATTTTTTCATGGAGAGAGTGGTGGATGCATGGAATGGCCTTCCTGAGGAGGTCGTGGGGTAAATACTGTGAGGGAATTCAAGAATGCACAGGACTTCTCCCCCGCCTCCTTTACCCGTTGTATATGTTTAATCAAGTCTTGCCAAAGTCCTGGTTCCTGCAATTGGACAGGATCATTTCCTCATTCCTGTGGTGTGGTAAAACTCCCCATAGGGCCCTCTCCAAATTGATACAATCTAAAAAGCACAGGGGTCTTCAGTTACCCAATTTCTACCTCTACTACCTCTCTATTCATTGCTCCCGGTTCTATCACTGGCTACAATATTATCCAGATGAAGACCCTTCTATCTCTAACCACACAGGAGTATAGATAGAACACGCTCTCTGTTCTCTCCATGGACTAGACATTTGATCTCTTCTTTACATTTCCCTTAAAAAACTTCCCAGATCTCTACCTGGTTCTCCAGTAGAGGCCTCTATATGTGTTCATCTACAATTTTGTTCCCTTCTTAACTTTCAATCCTACAAGGACATCTCACAACCCCTTGTTGGCAATCCTAATCTTCAGATCAGTGGCCACACCCTCACAGCTTCTTTTTGGCCTTTCATGGAAGTCGACAGTCTCGGACTTGGTAGTTACTCGGAAGCTTTTGTAGTTTCAAGAAGCCAGTCTTAAATTCCAATTACCCCTTTCCACTTGTTTCAAATATTTTCAACTTTCACACATACTTATGTCTTACTTTGGTTTTGGGCCCTGGGATGACTCGTATCAGTCCTGTGTCTTCCCCATGGCCTTTTCAGCTTCTAGTTTCCATGTCATTTCATTTTATTATCACTAGATTTCAGACTCTGTCGCCAGGTGGAAGGTCCAGCCTTTAATTACTAGGACCGGGTGTTTCCTTCTTGCAATCCCCCACGTAACTGGGTACGCATTTGGAAACACTTATATAGATTCATCAGATGGGATAGGTACCAGCTTCTTCAGTTTCAGATCCTGCATAATCTTTATTTTGCTCCGGACAAATGACATAAAATGGGGAAATTGCCTTCCAATACTTGTTCCAGATGTACCAAAGAACCAGATACTTTGTTACATGTTCTTTGGACTTGGAAAAAGGCTGCCCCCTTCTGGTCCGTGATTCAAGCCCACCTGGATCCTCTCCTTGGTCTCTCAGAGGCCTTTCTCCCTGAGGTGTGTCTTCTGGGGGATTACGGTAACAGCTTGGTTGGTGATCAAAGGTTCCATATGTCCCTTATATCCCTTTGTGCAAAAAAGGTTATCCTTAGACATTGGCTCGATCAAACTACACCTTCCACCACTGAGTGGCTTAGGAAAATATTGCTCGCCCTTCAAGCTGAACAGACCATTGCTAACCTCACCCATAGAACCGTTACCTAGCAGACAATCTGGGAAACTTTATATACTTTGTTAGCTGTATAAGTCTCCCATCTCTCTTTTTTTGTGTGTTCCCATGATATTGGTCTCCTCAGACTAGCCTACTTATGGATATTTAGGTGCCCTTGGTTGTTGTTTACCCTTGTACTAAGATATCCCTTAGTTTTTTATGTCCCCTAGTATGTGCCCGTGTCACACGTTTAGAGGGTTCCCTGGTGGTGGGGAGGTTGGGGGGGGGAGGGGCTTTTAAGTTTGCAGGGTTCTGTTCTTCCATTTCCATTATGATGTCTCTTTTTCATACTTTTGTTATAGTTTTCAGGATATACAGTATCTACTATATTCACTTTGTTGCCCTGCACCTAGATTATGTCATATTATCGCTGCGGGGTTGGGGTGGAGGTGGGGGGTTATGTTCTGTAATTATTGTTATTATTTTAGTGCTTTATTTCTCATTTTTCTTGAAAAATTCAATAAAGTATGTTAAATTTGAAAAAAAAGAAGAATGCACAGGACAGACATAAGGAAATCATAGTGTGGGATAGGAGGAAGTAGGCTGTTGGCTAACTAGAATCTGCAGCTAATCCAGTAGGTAGGGAAATGGACAGACTAGGTGGGCCAAGCGGTCCTTATCCACTGTCAAAGCCTATGTTTCTATGATTCTACAATGTACAAAACCCAGGTGTGCCAATGAGTTTGAAAGAGGAGATCTTGACTTCATAGTTTATCAACAAGCCTTTTCATGGTATTAATAAATGTCTGCACAAATTCTCCACCAGCTCTCTGAAGAATTGTACGTTTAAGAGCAGACATGGCATATTTGATCCAGGACTTGTAATTATATGTAGAACTAAACTCTGTGCTGTAATGGTTAAGAATAGGATGTGTAGTAGTGGGATCCAGAATGTGGGAGTGGATCTCCCCATTATTATATATTATTTATGTCTGTACCTGTAGGTATTGAAAATGTTCCCTACCAGTCAGGTTATGTTTTCTGTAGGTGATCTCCCTGCAAGTAGCTGTCAGCACGATGAACAGCAAGAGACAGACACACACAGTGAGGACCGCAATGCACTGCTGAGAGAGAGAGAGAGAGAGGAACATGCTCCTAAAGGGGGAAGATCGTAGCAGTAGGGCCGGGGAAAGTCAGTGTCTGTGTCGCAGTCACTCTTTGCTGTGTCTCTTTGTGATGTGCTGTTTTGAAAGCAATGGCAGCCAGTGACACAGAAAGAGACAGTGAAACAGTGACAGGGAGGGTTGCAGCTCCCTTGGATGTCTGAACTACATGTGTTTGTCTCGGGGGGGGGGCTAAAGTAAACATCATAGGCAAGGTAGCAGAGAATATGATGCACAAGAAATGTCACACATCATCTCACTGCTGTATGTGTGACATTTCTATGTTCGTAACAGCAAAGACAGGTGCATTAGTTGTTAGGGACTATTTTGCAAAGTGGCAGGATACACTACCTTTTTTGGTCTTTAAACACAAGAGAAAACCCTTTTTGTGGGTTTTCCCGTGTCTTGGACATAACCCCTGTTATAAGTGCAATAGCTCACTCAAGGGTATGGTGTTATTGGGGATTATACAATGGGGTAAATACAAACTAAGAAATCCTGTACTCTGATTGGCTGGCTGGCACCTATCCAGCATTATAAATCCACCAGTACACCCACTGGAAAAGGTGCCAGCCAGCCTCATCAGCAGAAAAAAACACTCCAAGCCTCAAACAAAAACTTGAATTCCACCATATTGGACTCCCACTAAACACTAGTGTCCAAACTGCCATGAGTACCGTTACACCGCAACTACAAAGCAACAGTTTTAAAAAAAACGCAATAGTAACCAGACGTCTCAACTCCCATACAACCTACCTTTTTTTTTTTAAATGATTGTATCCCCCGTTGTACAACTCTGCAACCACACTTGATGGTCCTCCTCCAGACACTGCACTTTGCAGTCGGTCTCCGCTCCACTGCCGCTCGCTCACTCATTCATCAGAACTCTCCTATGCCGCTTATCTTCTACAACGGTAAAAAAAAAAAAGAAGGTATGCTGAAGTCCAAAAAAAAAAAATGAAAACAAATTCCTACCAAGTCTTGACCTTCCTCTCTACTGACTACAAACTGTAACCCGTAAGGAAACGCTCTCCATCATCAGCAGCACGTTAGGTCAAATAAACAAACGGCCACCCCAGCAACCGGCACTAGAACAAATACAATGAAAATAAATTAAAATGCCCCCAAAAACCTTTTTTTATTTATTTTTTTCTACCTCCTAAAAAAAGGAAGACATTGTATAATAGCAATATACCGCTTCAGGGTGTGGGTATATGGGTGTATTTCCACTTCTGGTGTGGTTAAGTCACTAGGACAGGACCATATCATGTGAGTTAGGTTTATTGCTTTTTTCACAATGCCAGCAGCTTCCTTCCCCCCGATTCGTAAATTAACACAAAACAGAACAACTTATCCATTAGATTTTCATCTACTCTGAATGATCATAACCTTCTGTTTATGACATCACAATTTGTTGCTGCACAAATAATTATGATGTCACATGCAGAGGAGGGATAAAAAACAGACCGCTGGACCCGGACCTGACCAAATCAGTTAATCCAGACTGGCCAGTCCAGCCTGACCAGCTGGACTGGGTTTAAGGTGTGCCAGTATTGTTGTTCTGACCACTGTGGCTGGATGAAACATTCTGGCTTTTACCTTTCTGGTCCAGTCCCAGCAATCTGTTTTTTATCCCATCCTCAACATGAGTGAAAACTGGACCACTGGAACCAGAAAGGACTAGATCAGTAAAAGCTGGACTGGCCTGTCTGGCCACAGTGGCCAGACCAGCAATATTCACACAATTTGCGCCTGGTCTGATTATTCAGGCAGATCAGCCAGTCCAGATTTTACTGATATGGACCAGTTCTGGTCATTGATCTGGTCTTCACTCACACCCTGCAGTAGATTATTGTGTCAGTGTAGGCAATCAGCCAGAGAAGATGAAGACAAAAGGAAAGAGATCCTGTTTGGGATATACTATGATATGCCAAGACTCAGTATGCTGAGTGTCGGCATACTGAGTAAACCCTCCCGAAATGCACAGTCCCGAATGACTGAAATGCCTGACATAGGAATTATGGGCATTTCAGTTGAAATATCTGTAAAATGAGGGGGCTTCATAACTTAAATATCCAACTCCGAGGGGGAGCGGACCCCGGAGTAAAATATAAACAGTTACGGGGGGTGCAGTGGGTAAAATTACGTGACCTGGACAAGAACCCGAGTCACGCACAATATGTTGGCTGAGCAACTGGTGATATTCCCCTCCACACCACCGGGGCAACTCGGCCAACAGCCCCATCCAGCGGTGCTTTCTTCCAACTCACGCGGGGTAAGGTAATATACTGTCACATCTGCTACCTTACCCCATCAGGAGCAATAATGTCGGGCGTAGTAGCGTTGGGTTAGATCCTGTATCCGGATAAGCTGACCGGGGTAATGTGTGTCGGGATATGCAGTTTCCAGCAATCGTAAGTATACCCGTTTGCATGTCAGTGTGTATCTTCATTAAGAAAAGGGATGTTAAAGACAGAGAAGATGGGAAATGCAAACAGAAATGGGTCTAAAATTATGCTTTGAGTTCCCTCAGAGTTGTCAGGAGCCTTTTACAGAATAAATCCACCCATTTATTTTCTCCCCAGAATGTAATGAAAAAAACACCTCAGTCAGTGTTTCTAAGACCATAGCAAAAGAAAAAAATGAGAAAAGTTTATTTATTTCTTTACTGAATACTTCAGCGATTACCTTTGAGCATAAGAGCTGATTTACAAAGGTTCCACTTCAAATACAAACACAAAAAACATTACAAGTACAATAAGCAGTTCCAGAGGAAATGCAGTTGAGTCATGCTCAAAGCACTTAAGACAGAACAATTACGTACAGTTTTGAAAAAATCCACACAGATCATTATATAAAAAATCACAGGCTATGTACAGAGAGAAACCGAGTAAGACAGTTTAATGGGTACAGTTGCATTGGTCTGCAAAGATCTCTTAAACTGATCATTCTTGGGGCGATTTAGCAGCGTATCAGGCAGTTTATTTAACCAGTTTGGGGCCCTGAGAGCAAATGACTGCTTGCCCAGCTGCGTATGCTGGAAATGAGGCTTAAGGGCACTCCTGACCACGTTCCTGGTGTTACACTGATTGGAGACAGTGGGGAAGCATTTTGTTTAAGCAAGGGGTGTGAGGCCCAGGGCCACCTTTCTGGCTAACAAACAGGTCCGAAGTTTAATTCTGCCAGATAAAGATAGCCAGTTTGTGAGGGTAGAACTACGAGTGCGGTTATCTGCACTGATAGTTATCCATAGTTAAATGTTATTCTTAAAGCATACATTAAATGTTTTTTCTTCCCCAACTGTTTCCTCTCTTGTCCCACCAGCAATGTTTAATAACACACTGCATCCATTTGAAAAACATATTTCTCGAATCCCTTCCCGGAATGCATTAGCACTCTGCTATTGCTGTAATTTCACGTGGATTCCGACAGGACAGGCTTTAATAACAGCCTTGCAACCTTGCAATTAGGTGGTGGAAGTATCTTTTTTTTTTTTGTGCATGTTTCCTGATCTGCCTTATTCAGATAATTCTGCCTTTTCAATGGGCTGAGGTGCGTCCCTGCTTTGTAAAGTTAGATCTTCATACTACATTTGAATTATTTGCACTTCTTCCGTATCACCTCACCACTATAACTCTGACAGCGTCTCACAATTTCATTCAGGGCCTTTGGAGAAAGGAATTGTGTTAGTGCCTTGAAATGCAGTGGTGACAGATTGAAATATGGAAGATGCCGATATTGTAACCTTTATATTGGAATAAGAAAGCTGAGAGCTGGTATTGTAACCTTTATATTGGAATAAGAAAGTTGAGAGCAGACACTGTAACATCTATATTAGAATAAGAAAGTTGAGAGCTGATACTGTAACCTTTATACTGGCTTAAGAAAGTTGACTTCAAGCACAGACTCTCCTTAGCCTTAAATATCATTGTTTAAACTATGAGCCCTGGGGATCTGTTCATTAAAGTTTTCGTGACTTCTAGCTAATGCACCAACACTCTACTGTCGATCCCTTAGGTCTCATTATCATTTCAAGTTTAAAAAAAAATCTGCAAGTCTTTGCCTGCTGCAGAATTTATTGGTGTAGCTGGATGGTATTTTTAACTCTGTCCTCACAGTTAGTAAACAGAAAAGAACAGACATTAGTGAAGTCATACAAAAACTTATTTGGGGCCACCCCATAGGACCCAGAAGCAGCGTGTTGCATTGCCATACAGACAACCGAGGTTCAGGAATAAACTTGGTACATTGCAACTGGGGGAAGGGCAGGCCTTTTCAAGACTGCTGCATCATGGCGGTGCGTCTCGGCCAGGGGAGGGCTTGAGGCAAGTTGTGCCAGCTACCACCTCAGTGACCCCTTCGGGCAGGCCAGAGAGCTTACTCCAGCTGCAGTGGAAAGCTAAGTATGGCAAGGCCAACATAGGTATCGCCCATGCCTGGGGAAACGGGTGAGGGAAAAAAATGGTGAAAAATGCAACTGCCATCAGTATGACGGTTGGGTTCCTCAGCCTGACCATGGTATATCCCTGTAAACAGGGTCCTACAGTGATGGACGATCAGCCAACCAGGGAAACAAAATTCATATACAGAAAAAATGTATTTAGTTTTAAATCCTTGGTTTCATCTCACTGTATCTTTCCTGAATTTTAGGAATGCACCACCATGGTCCTGTCACTCATTATGCATTAAGCTCCTCCCACTGCATCATGAGTGGCTAGACAGTTTGGGGTGAGAGTAGATCAAGGGCAGTCTATTAGAAACTAGCACAAACTAAGGCACAAAGGACTGTTTGAACATGGATAAGTGTGAACAAGACCAGCATATATACAGTATCTTGGAGGAGGCATGCTATTAGGGTTGACAGCACAAACAGGGGTTCAATTAACCACTTTATATGCAAGGCATTAACTCCAACTGAGCATGTCACTGACAGCAATTTGCATCTTAACAAACAGACCCAATCCCTATCAGACTGACTATGGGCACACTCCAAAGAATGGAAGCAGCAGTACTGAAGTGGGAACAAAGAGGAAGCAGGGAACTACAGACCAGTCAGCCTCACCTCGGTAGTGGGGAAGATCATGGAAGCACTACTGAAGGAGAGATTGGTGGAACATCTGGTTGTCAATGGACTACAGGACCCAAGGCAGCATGGTTTCACCAGGGGGAGGTCATGTCAGACCAACCTCGTTGAATTTTTTGACTGGGTGACTAGGGAGGTGGATCAGGGGAGGGCAGTGGACATGGCCTATCTGGACTTCAGCAAGGCCTTTGACACTGTGCCACATAGAAGACTATTACACAAACTGGGGAATAGGGTGTGGGCAGGAAAGTAGTGTGGTGGGCAGGTAACTGGCTGGGTGGCAGGACACAGAGGGTGGTGGTAAATGGCTGTCACTCCACAGAGGAAGAGTGACCAGTGGGGTACCACAGGGATCAGTGCTGGGACGGTCCTATTCAACATCTTCATCAGTGACATTGCATGGGACCGAAGGCAGAATTTCACTGTTAAGCTAATGACACAAAGCTCTGTAACAGAGTAGACACACCAGAGGGTGTAGACAGAATGAGAAGCGACCTGCAGAAACTTGAAGAATGGTCAGGGATTTGGCAGTTGAAATTCAATGCAAAGATGCAAGATAATGCATATGGGGCACAAAACCCTGGCACAATATATCAGTTGGGGGTGAGGATATAGCATGCACCAAGCAGGAAAGGGATCTTGGGTTTGTCATCTCTGATGACCTCAAGGTAGGGAAACAGTGTGACAAGGCAGCAGGTAAAGCAAATAGGATGCTGGGATGTATAGGCAGGGGCATCACCAGCAGGAAAAGGGAGGTCATAATTCCGCTATACATGACACTAGTGAGGCCCCACCTGGAGTACAGTGTACAGTTCTGGAGACCATACCTACGTAAGGACATAGACAGGGTAGAGAAGGTTCAGAGGAGGGCAACAAAGATGGTGCATGGATTGCATCACTAGTCCTATGAAGACAGTTTGAAGGAACTGAACATGTACTCCCTGGAGGAGAGGAGGGAGAAAGGGGATATGATAGAGACATACAAGTATCTTATAGGAAGGAACAGGGTGCAGGAAAACACTATTTTTAAGCGAAAAAGATGTTCCAGGACTAGAGGGCATGGGATGAAGTTGGAGGGAGGACGATTCAGAGGAAACATGAGAAAGAATTTCTTCACAGAGCAGGTGGTGGACAAGTGGAACACCCTGCCAGAGGAAGTGGTGGGGCTGAAACAATCACGGGATTTAAGAATGCATGGGATAGACATAAAGGAATTCTGGAGGTCAGGGGTAAGGGGCAACAGACTTCTAGGAAAACAAACTGAACTTACAAGCTCAAATGGGCAGACTGGGTGGGCCATAGGCCCTTATCTGCCGACACTGTCTATGTATCTATGTATCTATGTATCTATGAAGACATGAGGAGGCTGCTCACTCAGAGGAGACAAAGCGAGGAGGCACCTTCTTGGAGCAGGGGGGGAATCACAGGTTCAAGTAACACTATGGGACACATACTCACTATGTGACCTTTTGCACATCACTTAACCTCCAGTGCTCCACTCCGTCCAGCTGCAGACATGGGTAGATGTCAGGGATTTAATTAATGTATTTTCAATGGAAGTCTAAAACTTCCAGGAGTTCAAATCTGGAAGTCATTCCAATTGTTGGGAAGTCAAAATACTTCCAGGATCCCACTTTTGGAAGTCAGTATTCTAAGATGGACAAATTTATGGATGTTAACATAATGCATTAGTGGTAAAATACAATTTCTTTCAGAAAAATCCATCATTTCTGACTTCCATGCCTGCAATTTTGGAAGTCATCTAATTTTTGGTTTTACATTTGAAAGTCAGTGACGTGCTCCCTCTTTATTTTGGAAGTTTTTGCCTTATTTCCTGGAAGTCAAATACTCCCAAAATGGAGTTAACTGAAGCCCTGGTAGATGCTGGACCCAACTGAAAGGACATGTTGCGTAACACCTGTGGCCATCCTAGTATGATCAGCTGTTACAGCAATAATTCTGTAGGAATAAAATCTTTATTTATTTAAAATGTTAAAATGCTGGTAACCCGGAAAGGCACACTGAGCCAAGGCTTATTTAGGTACGACCCAGGGTTGGGGGGGGAATGGGAGTACAGGGAAAGGGAGGGGAAGGGAACATTGTTTAACCAGGAGTAGAACACTAAGCTGAAGCTTGTTTCCAGGTGCGACCATAGATGTACAGACATAAAGGCGATATAGTTGTGTTAATAAGTGTGTATCTGCTCTGTCACAAGCTGCTTGGTTGCACTGCTTTTGCATGCAGTGATATAATACTCCCATTACAGACCACTGTTATGCAGCTTCCTGGGTTCTGCTGTAATCTGAGCTTTGTTTATACATGCCTTTTGGGCTCCTTAACCTTGGGAGCACAAACGGCAGTTAGTGCATTCACTAGGGGTTCCAATACACCGGTGGTATTTGTAGTCATGGCTGTTTCTCACGTGCTCCATGCCTCCATATGCACGGTCAAGCCCGCTGGTTTGTGCCTTGCAAACTGCTGCTTCCTAAATTGCTTTTGCCTCACAAATTGCCCATTTAGCACTCCCTAAACCCATTTGCAAGGAACAGACTTAGTCTGTGTCAGTGAAAACTTGTGAAAATGCTACCTCTAAGGCTGTAAAAAAAAAACAAGATTTTGTGTGATAACAGTATTGTGGTGACTGCCAACGTTCACTTTTATTAAGAAAAAAGGAACCAGATACAATACAAAACAATCAATGTAAAATACAAGAACTCCAAAGCAAAAGTACTGAAACAACGGTTACCCTGGAGGAACACTGGCAATAAAGTCTATTTCAAAGAAATACAATATTTCACTTATCACAGTAAGGCAAAGCATCATGGGCAGTATATGCAAATCGCCATTAATGAAGTAAGGCTGGCTCAGCTTTAAAAAAGATTGAATGGCATCAAAAGGTCTTACAGTCTGCAAAGGCTGAGAACAGCAGGCACATGTGCTGTCATTGTTAGAACCCAGCAGTGTGCCACATATGTATCTCAGCTCATAGGTGGGTGGGTGGAGGGGAGAAATCAACCTTGTAAGCTCACTGGTTTAGGTCATGGTGAGTTCAAAATAGAAACATTAATTTGAAAGGTTACACTCTCAGGGCAAATGTTTTGAAGCAAAGGTTACCCTGAAAGAACATTTCCAATAAATATAAGTTTCAAATAAATCCAATATTACGCATACTTACTACTGCAAAGCATCTTCGGTAATACATGCAAATCACCACATAGGAATTTAGGCTGGCTCATTTCTAAACAGGACTGAATGGTGCTGAAAGGTCTGTCTTTATAAGGACTAGAAGCGTAGCCTAACATTTGGAGCAGTAAGCTGTGGACAAGCTCGATACATCCAGCAGAGCTGGCTCTGAGTCCCATAATCCTCAACTTGCAAAACCTGTGTGACCCTGAGCAAGTCACTTGACCTACATGTCACCCATTTAAATGAATCTTGTTCCCTGTGGGCCTTTGGTTATCAAAGAATTAAAAAAGGCCTCAGAAACAATCTGTAAAGGCTGAAAATAGCAGACACTGGCACTGGTTTCACCTTTGTTAGGACTCATCAGTGTAACAAATCAGTATCTTGGCTCAGGGGGTGGGACAGCCAACTAACCTTATAATTTCAATGGTTTGGGACATGGTGAGCCCAAAGCAGCCTAGAAAAATGATTGATGGTCTCCTTTACAGAATTTAACTAGTGTCTTCTGATGCAGTTGGCAATATTATCCTGATTTTCCAGATTTCTCTAGTCAACCTCCATGGAGAAGTTGGGCACCTGATTTTTTTAAAATATTTTAAGTGAGCTGACTCATTTTAAACTAAACTAACTTTATGGTCAAAAGTGAATTTATTAGGGAGCGGGCCCTGTGGCATGGAGGGCTGAGCCACTGGATGCTTTACCTCCACCCACGCCAGCGACCTGGGTTTGGTAACACACCCAGGTTGCTCGGGGACTGGCCAGGGGAGGGAGAGCTGAGCATCCCAAGGATAGCTCTCCTCCCTTGGGGAGGGGGGACACTGAGTCCTGCCACTTGCCTGCCACCCAGCGGAGGCTGAGAGGCAGCATAATGGGACCAGAAAGATGATACAGCATGCATTTGCATCAAGATGCAAGTGTGTGACTGTATCCAATGCAGTTCCAGTAGGCAGTAAATGAAGGAAAACTCCCTGGGTCACTCGACATCCCCTGCAGGCCCTACACAGCCCTAAGTGACAAGCCACATGCCAAACATGGCTATTTATGTGGTGGCTAACCTGTAAGTCCACGGGACGGGTTGATAATGGGACTGGGGGGATGTTGCCAGGACCAGGGATGCTCAGGAAATAAACAGGAATAAAAAAAAAAGGTGAACTGATTAAACAGTAAGGTGAGACAGGGCATGGTTTATTGGGGAATTTACCCACAACTCATATGGTGTGTCACGAAGCACAGCTGAGTGACTTGACCATACAAGCACTGGCTACTCCCCTTGTAGGGAGTCCAGGATGGTCCTACTCCTTGCAAAAGATGCAGCTGAAAGGCTCCACTCCACATCTGGGAGATTGAAGTCACCAACTAGCAGCACCTCCTCTTTGCTTGCCACTCTGATGATGGCTCCCAATTGTATTAGCCATCTCCTATCCCTATGCTGGAGGCCTGTACATTATTCCGGTATGGATAGCAGCCCTGGAGTCTGTCTCCAAGGTGACCCACAGTGCATCCAGCCCTTCCTTTTCTTCCTGATACCTTTATACCTCCGTGGCCATGATGCCCTCTGACACATATAAAATAATCCCTCCTTCCTACTCTCTCTCCTGAACATATACTGGCCTGGTATAGCCATGTCCCAGTCATGGTGCTCAGTGCAACATGATTCCATAATGGCCACTAAATCCAGGTCTGCCTAAAACATGATGGCTTCCAGGTCTGCAATTTTTGTTTCCAAGGCTCCTTGCACTGATACACATGGCTTACTACACCTTCCTTCAACCCTACCCACTTCCCTGCTTTCTCCTCCCATTCCTGACTATATTTTTACTGAAGACCACCTGGTATTCCCCCAACCTTTTTAATTTCCTCATTCCTTGTCTCCTTCAGTCCTATACCCTTGCTTACCTGGGTTTACCCCTTTTTCTTCTGCCTTTTCCATCCTTGCCTTTCTGTTCCCCTCCCTAGGGTAGTTTTCTCCCCTCTGGCCTTCCCTCTCTGCTGCTCCATCATCCAGGGGAGGCAAATGTTGCCTTCTTTTGTTTTACTGTCTCCCCATTGGCTACTTCAAATGCTCATCCAAGTAGCATTTAAACCTCCCATCAAGGACTGTGGTTCCCTTCCTGAAAGGATGGAGGCTATATCCCCTTATGCAGACCCATATTCCTCTAGACTACCACCCAGTTCCCAGTGTAGCTGAAGCGCTCTTCTATGCACCATGCCTTCAACCAGTCATTAAATACCCTACGTGGAGTATTCCTGTATCTCCCTGGCCGTAAACAGGTAACACCTCGGGAAAAGCCACTGTGTGTTCTATCTGCTTTAGGACCCTCCCTAACTCCCTGAAGTTACTCTACACTATTCCTAGCAGGTCAGTGTGTATTTATAAAGCACAGAGGTAGCACTCAGATGTCAACTGAAAGAATGAAATGCACAAGTTACTTGTGCTTGGGAAAAGAAATGTGACTGCCACAGTACTGTCAATGCTCATTTGAAGAAAGACACACCACCTTACTCAAGTTCATGCTGCCTGAAACGTATCCTTTATTCAAAGTGCGTCTGTGCTCTGTGCAACTCGTGAATTCCAGCATTGACAGTATAAACTGCAAAACAACAAACAGCAGATGGCAAGGCGAAAGGTTCACAACAGATAAGGCAGTAGCTCATACACAGCTGCAGATCTCCGTCCTGCTTAAATCATGACAAAGCGCAGCACTAATTCCCTGGTGCTTCATGTCATAGACGTGATGCTTCATCAGGGAGTGGGGCTACAGTGTAGGGGTCTATAATTTATTCACAAGATTTAAAGGTAATTTCTTCCTGTTTTTCACCCCCCTTTTCTGGCCATTCATCACTTCTTTACCTATTCCCCCTCAACCTACCTCACTCTTTATTTTCTTACAGTTCCTCACGGCTAGAGCTTATTTTTTGCTGCTGCCTGTGTTATGTGGAAATGAACCTGTTTGCTTCTTTCCCAGTCTTTCTAACCCCTCACCTATCTCACCCCCTTCTTGCCTATATTTTTCCTTTAGTGCAAGTGCTTACATATTATGCTGCTTCCTTTACGTGGGAATTTACCAGTTGATTAACAGTGCTAACAGGGCACAGGCGAAGGTGTGCATTAAAACAACAGAGTGGTGCTTGCCTGGAAGAACAGGCAACCATACACAAAAAGGCAGCACTCAACAGCAGAAGAATATAAGTGTAACTGAAGTAAAAACAGACACAAACTTAAATCTCCGGCATGGAAAGTCAAAGTCAAGACCACGGCACTAACCCCAGCTTCAAGTCTAATCGTGACTCTTCATCAGGGGGTGTGCCTATGGTGCACTGGCCATTCTTTTGCTTTAAATTCTTAAAGTGATACATACATGTACCATAGCATGAAAGTGCAGGCGCCAACTCATTTCATTTTAAATAGACCCCAATGCGTAGATCACCAAGTGGAATAAGTTAAAAGCTAGTTATAAAAAAGAGAGAGAAGACCCGAGACTGCTGCTGGCTAGGTAATTAAGCTAACAGAGGTCTACTAGGTAGATGTAATAGAAAATAAACTTCACATAAAAAAATCCTTTGTAATTAAATACTGTATGGATAAATATCCAAAACTAAAGCTTACAAGAGGACCATGTATCATAAAAAGGCTGGTCACAATATTCCAACGTAGTGACAAAAGCATCTTCAATAAGATGCTTAAAAAATGAAAAAAAATCTGTTTTCCTTAATTATGGTGCAAAATACCAAATTTGAGTTGTGCTAACATAATAGTACATAGAAACATAGACTTTGATGGCAGATAAGGACCGTTTGTCCCTCCTAGTCTGCCTATTTCCCTACCTATTGGATAAGCTGCAGATCCTAGTTAACCAACAGCCTACTCCCTCCTACCCCACACAAGAATTGCCTTATGTCTATCCTATGCATTTTTGAATTCCCCCACTGTTTTTGACCCCACAACCTCCTCAGGCAGGCCATTCCATGCAGCCACCACCCTTTCTGTGAAAAAAATACTTCCTCACATTGCCCCTGAACCATCCCCGCCCTCTATCCTCAAATTGTGCCCCCTTGTTCTTGCACATCTCTTCTTCTGAAATATGCTACCCTCTTGGAGTTTGTTGATTCCCTTAAGGTATTTGAAAGTTATTATCATGTTCCCCCTCTCCCTCCTTTCCTCAAGGGTATATATATTAAGCTCCTTTAGTCTCTCTTCGTATGGCTTCTTTTGCAGACCCTGCACCATTTTAGTTGCCCTCCTCTGGACTGCCTCCATCCTGTCTATGTCCTTGCAGAGATGGGGTCTCCAGAACTGCACATAGAACTCCAGATGGGGTCTCACCAACTGTCTGTACAAAGGGAGAACAACTTTCTGTTTTCTACTGGTGATTCCTCTCCCTATACATCCCAGTATCCCCCAGCCATCTTTACTGCCTTCTCACATTGCTTGCTTACCCCTAGATCATCTGATATGACTACCCCCAGGTCCCTTTCCATTTTTGTTGTTGTTAATACCTCCCCTCCCTTCCCCTCCCATTGTATACTTTTCCCCTGGATTTTTGTTTCCCAGGTGCATTACTTTGCACTTCTTTGTATTGAATCTAAGCTGCCATACTTTTGGCCATTCCTCCAAATTTGCCAAGCCCCTTCTCATCCTTTCCACCCCACCCCCTTGTGTATCAACCCTGTTGCAGATCTTTGTGTCATCTGTAAAGAGGCAGACTTTTCCTTCCAGTCCCTCTGTAATGTCACTTATAAAGACATTAAACAGGACAGGACCCAGTACTGAACCCTGCGGTACCCTGCTAGTAACTCCCTTTTCTTCGGAGTGGGCTCCATTTACTATTACCCTCTGCGTCCTGTTGTCCAGCCAATTTTTCACCCAGGTTACCACCCTGGAACCCACTCCCAGGCTGGCTAATTTGTTTATTAATCTTTTGTGTGGGACTGTGTCAAATGCCTTGCTAACGTCTAGGTAGTCCATATCCACAGCCCCTCCCTGGTCTACTACTTTGGTCACCCAGTCAAAGAAATCTATTATATTACCTTGGTAAATGTGACCAAAGCCATTTATTGATCATGTTAAGCAAAAATTCTTAGTATAAAAAGTTTTACAAAAATCAAAATATTACAGAAATATGACACATGGTACAAATGTGACAATGAAAACTAAGCAATGGGTCTAAATAGTGCAAATATTCACAGCTAACAGGTGAAAAGAGAACCACATTTTTTATACAAATTCATTTGCAGGTAAGCAATAGATAGCAACTATTTTCGTAATGCAGAGGAACACATCAACTAGGCAGAAACATAGACTTTGATGGCAGATAAGAACCGCTTGGCCCACCTAGTCTGCCCATTTCCCTACCTAATGGATAAGCTGCAGATCCTAGTTAACCAACAGCCTGCTTCCTCCTTTGAAACATAGATTACTATGTTTCAATCAAATATATCACAAAAGGGAATCTTAACTGTATAATAATTTAAAGCAGAAGACCCAAACACTTAAGCGTTGCCATATACGCCAGTGCCTTGTGTTATAGATTTATATATCTTGTGCACTTAGCTTCTTTGCACTAGCAGCACGCTGCTGATGTTAGCATTACCACGTGGTGTGCTACTCCCTGCATCCCTACTGCATATGACTCGAAAGGACCCTTGTATGTTTTAGTATATCGCTACACTGTACCAAGATATTCCCTTGTTTGTATCTACTGTACCTTAATGTGATTTTGTTGTCTTGTTACTCCTGCCAATATAAGTTATGCAAGTCTCAGTCTGCCTATGTAATTCAGGACTTCCGTGTGCATGAGGTCACTCAATGGAGTTTCTCCTGCAATAAACTTCAACTTGAAATTGAAAGTGGAAAATTGGGGGGGATGGTGGGAAGGGGGGAGGGGGAGGGGGAGGAGGGATCGAAAGAACAGATCATTACATACTCAAATCCATTCATTGACAGCAATTTGAAAATACTAAAAAAGTTCATGTATATATCTCACAACAGAAAGTTGCAACTAGACTATCATTTAAAACCCATGGGGTTTAAAAAAGTATAAAAAAACATTTGTACTTTCATTGTAATATCATAAACCATTACCTGACTATAACTCACACAAAAAGGGGTTATGTCTAAACTGTCATTTAGACCCTTAGGGTTTGAATCTTTAAGTGTATAAATACATTTGAACTCTCATTGTAACAGTTTCCCTACTCTGCCCCCCCCCATTGGGTGGGCTTTTACAAGATCTGTCCCCATGAATTGGAAATCGGCAGTGTTTCTGTTGTGGAAGTCAAAAAAATGTACCCCTATACAGTAGGTGTGTTAGGCTCTGTTCTTAATATTGCATGAATATATGCTCCTGCACACGCCCCTTAAGGCTGTGTTTAGTGCACCCTACATAGATCATGGGGCATGTGTGCTTCATGACATACGCTACATACTGTAACTAGTTGAACAGTTTATGAGGTGTTTAACCATGACCCTTGTGTCCATACTGGGATGCACAAAGGTATCTCCCTGTATGCAGAAGCGGCAGATATAACAGTGCCTACACCAAAAACACCCCATAGGCCTGGGTGGCATCCAGTCAGGTCAAGTGTCAATGGTCAACAGTTTTTCATACAGACTGTGAGTTAAGAAGGCACCCAGATGGTTTCCTCCCATGCAAGTGATCCTAGGTTTTTCTGTGGATCGCTTTTAAAACAAGCCAGTGTTTAAGTACTATGTCCGAGATGTTATGTGCAACTTGATTATATTCAGTTACAAAAGTAACCAGTTGTACACTTGGGGTTTCTTTTTTCGTGTGGGGGGGTTAACAAAGCACTTCTATTCAAATGTCTAGCTGTATTAAAAGCCTGATCAGGAATGTCATTTGAGTAACCTCTTTCAAGTAACCGATTTTTCAACTCCCCTCCCTTCTCTTCATAATCACTCAAGTTTGAACAGTTGTGTCTAATACATACAAACTGTCCAAAAGGCAACCCCCTAATTGTGTGTTTCGGGTGGGCACTGTCCGCATGCAATAAGGTATTGCCTGCTATGGGTTTCCTATAAACAGATGAAACAATTTCCTTCCCTGGTTCACCCTTTAACTCGAGATCCAAAACTGTGATAGTGGAAACCTCTGTACAAAAAAATAAAATTAAAACCAATATCATTCAATATTAAGAAAATCAACAAATGCCAATGCTGAAGCCATGTTACTTCTCAAAACAATAAGTAAGTCGTCTATAAATCGACCCGAGAAAGCTATCTGAGGCAGATAGGGATTTCTGTTTTCTTTGTAGATTACTGTTTCTTCCCACCATGACATAAATACATTTGCATAAGAGGGTGCCATGGTTGTGCAAATAACATTTACCATCAAAAACAAAGTAATTGCTGTTCAGTATCAGACTAAAACCCTCCAAAATAAAGTTTTTTGGGAAAATCACTTGCTACTGGGTTATTATTTGAATGATATCCAATAGCTGATAGACCCAGATAATGACCAATACTAGTCTAAAGACTGGTTGCATCAACAGTGATCCAAACATATTCAGAGGACTGGACCAAGCCCCCCCCACCACCACCAATTTTGGACAGGGCGTCCATAGAATCTCTGATATAGGAAGGCTGTTAAACAACAACCTGGTGTAAGAAATGGTCTATCAATACAGACAGCTTCTCTGATAAAGACCCCCCACACTAGAAACTATCGGATGCCCTGGGAGCATTGGTCTGGTCCATATGGACTTTGGGTAAAACATCAATGGGGGGATCATTGGGCTCTCCACTCTCATGTACTTCTCTTCTGCATCTGTTGTATATCCATCCATGACTGATTCATAAAGAAATGAGTCACATTGGGACTTCAAAGCTGTTGTTGGATTTTCATGCAGTCTTCTGTAACTCGTACTGTCATCAAGCTGACTGTAGATTTTTGCCTCATAAGAAGTCTTATTCATTATTACAACCATTCTCCCTTTGTCCGCTTTTTTGATTTCTGTATCTTTCATGGTTTTAATCTCCTCCAATGCCTAAAGCTCTTGTTATGTTAGATTCTGCTTTACATGAGCCCACTTTTTAGTAAACAGTTCATTAAAGTCCTGTAAGGCCAATGATTGGTAAGTCATTAGAGCAGGAGACATGAAAGCGGGGGGCTGAAGGTGGATTTGGGCTTAAACTGAGCTCTTTGTTCTTTCGATTGCATTACAACTTGTTCAGAAGTCTCCATAATATCACTATTCTGCAAAACTTCAAAAGTTATGCTTTCAGGTGTAACAGTAGTTTCTGATTCACCTAATAGATCAGTTAAAGCGTGTAAAGTGCTGTTAATATATATGTTTCCACATTTTCAAAAGTGGCATGATCTTTATCAATCATTAGACTTACTGTAGTACCTCGGCCCATTATGTCTTTGCTGCTATAGTATTTTTTTAAACTTAGTTTTCTAAAAAAACTTTCTCAGGTTTATGTAGCCATCAAATTCATGTACTTTTGAATTAGGACAAAAACAACCCACGTTTTAATAATCTTGGGTGGTTTTCATTCAGCGGGATATCAGCCAGATTTAACACTTTGGTGTCCTGCACCTCAAATTATCCACCACTTTCCTCGCTGTCTGTTTTCTTCCCTGTCTCCCTCTCCTTGTTTTCCTCCTTTTTATGTTGTCTTGCACATGTGCAAGCAACATGTTGAGGTAGTAGGAGAAATGCAGAGGTGTGTTAGTGTTAGTGAATGCAGGGCGCACTTTAGTATGTGTGACCCTCATTCACCAATTAGCCAGCATGCTAGCGCTGACACAAGTATATGCAAAGTGCGACCAACTTAAAACAAACATGCCACTGCAATCAGAGACAACCTCGTCATGCAGTGGCACAGATGACACGCCTCCTTACATGCCTTTGCTGGTGAAGCATTTCAATAAACATGGCGGTGGCTGCTGCCGTCCACCACACAATTCCAAAAGAAGGCCAACATCGGGGGTGCAGTCCCCATATCAGCATGTCCACCACCCCCACACACATTGTGCGACACTCTGGCAGCCCACCCCAATATGCTGCCACTCAGAGAAAGCCGACCACATTGGCATGTTCCCCCACCCCACCCCTATTGTGTGGCTCACTGATAGCCCACCCCAGTGTTGCCAACATCAGGCCCACCAAAATTCATGGGGCACACTGGGAGCCCACCCCAGTGTGCCCAACATTTGTTTTAATTCACCTGTAAAGAAAGAAAATGGTCCCGCGAGGTCCGGTTGGTGTTTTGTGTACCTGAAAAAAAGAAAACGGTCCATTGTCCACGGCACCTCCCCTCCCCCAACCCACACCCACCCTCTGCACACCCCACCTCCCCACCTCCCCACCCCATAAATACCTTTGGAGGGCTGCTGCTGTGATCTTTGGAGGTAGGAACACATCTGCACTCTTCAAAGCCAAACTGCAAAATGAAGAAATGCCGGTAAGCTATATAATGGCATAAATGGGGGGGTCTCAACTTAGGTGGATATCTCAGTCATTTTTTTTGAATTTTGGCTCCAAATTTTCAACATGGGGTTCTTGGGACCCCACCTCATGAATACATGCACTGTCATCTCCTTATTCATTCCCGAAAGATCATTTCGCAGTCACTGCGTGGAATCACCTTTCAGGACCGATTAATGAAACAAATGTGCCAGTGTTCATGAGGTGGGATCCCAAAATGCCTAAGTTGCAAATTTGGTGAAAAAATTCCAAAAAGTGACTGTGTTAAGAGCGTGTATTGTGCAGTTTTCATGCACACTCGTAACTTCAACAATTTTTAACATATTCACTCCAGATTTTCAACATTGCCATTTTTCACACCTCTTTATGAACAGTACAGCTGTCATTTTTCACATCCTGCCCAAAATGTATTTTCACACATGTGGTGCACAATGGTGCAGTCGCTGTGGGAAATCAACTTTCAGGACAGATTGACAAACTCACAGTGACACTATTAATGAGCAGAGGTCCCAAAATGCCTATGTTGAAAATCTGGCTAAAAAAATACCCAAAATAATTGCGTTACGTGCGTGCGTTGCACAGTTTCTATGAATGCTCGTGGCTTCACCAATTTTTCATATATTCACTCAAGATTTTCAACAGTGGCATTTTTTTACACCTCCTTATGAACAGTATGGCTGTCATTTTTCACATGCTGCTGAAATGTGTTTTTGCACCTGTGGCGCCAAATGACACAGCCGCTGTGCAAAATCATCTTTCGGCTAATGAACTAATAGTGCCGCTGTTCATGAGGTAGAGTCACAAAAAGTCCATGTTGAAAATTTGGAGTGAAAATACCAACAGGTGCCCTGGGCGTTAGGGTTTCCAACCATATGCTCCACCCTATAGAGACTGACAGGCATCAGGGTTGTGACTTAGGATTGTCGGCTGTAATGCTCACACCATTCCACCCCAACCCCCTCCCTACAGCCAGTGACAGGCATCAAGGTGTGCCTTGGACTCTTCTGCCCCAAATTTCACCCATTCTCCTATATTGCACCCATCTCAATGTATTTCCATATGGAATGGGGTGAGCAAAAGGCCCGTGGACTCCAAGGCACAATGCGACACTTGTCAGTGTTGGCGGGGTAGGGTGAGGTGAAATGGCATGAGCTTTATGGCTGATGACACAAAGGCACATCCCAATGCCTGTCAGACTCTGTAGGGTGGAGGTGGGGTTGGCGTCAGTTCAATCATTCACTGCCATTCCTATTGTGCATTTCTCTAACTCCTGCACTACCAATGCCAATGCCAGCAAGACAACATTCAGCATTGACAAATGCTTGTTAGTGTCTGTCCTGAAGTGTTAAGTAATGTTTGTCCCCTTTGCTGCACTTTACAGGTTATGCCTTTAGATCTTGTGCATGGATTTTATTTTTATGTCACCACACAGAGACTCCACAGTTACTGCTCGTCTCCTTTGATGTTGCCACCACAGCAGCAAGAAAATATCACATTACAACAGCAGACCAGGAAGAAAAACATGGTTCTGCAAGAAAAGGAACATTTCACCAGTATCGCATGCTCCAACCCCCCACAATGCAGTGCTCAGGGGTATCTTAGTCCAGCTCAGCACTTCCACTTCCTCTTTTCTTGATACTCGCCACAGGAGCAAGTTGTTTTTCATACTTGTTTGCTGAGGCTTTGGCCTTGCCTTTGTTTAAACCACATGGTTTCAGCATCTCTGTACTGCCGGCAGCTCTATTAATCTCCTGACTGTGTTTTTGGCTCACTAGATTGCTTTCGCTTTTGTTTTTAAATTCACTGTTTCAGTTAAACAAGCATAAAAGCTTGTTTTCTTTTTTTTTTTTGTCCAGTTTTCTTGATGGTTTTTTTTCTCAGCATTTGGACTAGCATCCAGTTACCATGCCTAGAGAAATCTCCGAGATAGAGAAATAGAAGTCGGGCATCCTGGAAGAGGTCAGAAAATTGCTAAAAAAATGCAGTTAAAGAGGAAAATTCCAACATCTCAGGAGACCCTTAGGCTGGTGCTTCTACTTCATGACAACAAGCCATTTTCATGGCCCAGATAGACTCAGAGCATTCTGATTTATTAGGAGAGGGGCTCTCTGGTGAGGTCCAGAATCCCCATGAGACTTCTGCTGCTGGAAAAAATTCTGTTTCAAGAAAGAAACAGGAAAAAAGTGCTCTAAACAGCCCCTTAAAGAGCCCCTGACATAGTTTGGAAAACTTAGAAAAAAGTAAGATTCAGACACAATTCAATTTATATTTCATTTTTTTTTCTAATTCTCTCCCCTTTGCCTTTATTACAGAGGAAAGCTACATGAAAACAGGATCACTGTCACATAGACTGTTTCTGTCCCAGCAGCTACACCCGACATGATCCCCTGTTTGTGAAATCATGATTATCTGCACAGCAACAGATTGTGACATCATAAACAGAACTGTGATGTCAGGTGTAGACAAGGAGCCTGAATAGATACAGCAGAGATACTGTTTTTATGCAAAATCCCCCAAGTCATAGAGAAATAGGGGTAAGAATAAAAAAAATGAAATATAACCTAAATTGTGTCTGAATATTACATTTTTTCTAAGCAGTCCCAGCGTTGTCAGTGTCTCTTTAAGGGTAAAAGCCAAAAAAGGCAAAGAGGTCCAGGCATTATGCTATCTCTTCGGATTCTTCTTCAGATAGTGAAAGTTACTCTGATTCTGTACAATCATGGCATTCTGATTATGACTCTAATTATGACTATGATTTTGACAGAGAACAGCCTGGGCGTGGTTGACCCTCATATAAGGGAGCAAGATAGCCAGTTTGATCCTGAAAAGCTGAAACTCCAGCATTTTTCAGATTGGACCCCACATGGGAGGGCTGTAAAATATATGAAAAAAAGAATGAGAAAGCCAATTGATAGATGAGATAGATGAAAAATGAGACCGGAGTGCCCTCGACTGCAATTATGGCATAAAGTGGCATTAGCCCCAGAATTGGATAATGATTTCATAACATTTTATAGAAATAATGGCAAAGACCCCAAGAAATGGCTAGACAAAAGCCTTAAGGTGTGCCAGGATAAGCTCTTGGAAATGTCAGCCCTCTTGCACTATTATTGGATGAGGCCAAGAGGGCCACTGACGAAGGCAAACTAGTAGACCCAAAATGTTTAAGGGGATGGACCCAGGGAGCCACATGCTTCATGGTTAATGCCAATTCTGCCACTGCAGCAGAGAGACGTAAAACAGCCCTGTTAAAGTTTCACCCCAAAACTGTTAAGCTGTCATGAAAAAATGTGGGCTCAGCAGCAAAGGGGCAGCTGTTTGGTGACCCCTTGATTACAGAGATAGGCAAAAAAGCCAAAGTTTATTTCTCTATGAGGAAAGCCCAGGCATCTTATAACTATGCCAACACACCACATGTTTTTGGCAGAGCTGATGGTGACAGGGGCCACACTCTTGCCCCTGACTTACCCTCCAGAGGCTCCTGTAATAGCAAGATAACAAAAGAAGCCAGGGCAGTGGCATATTCCAGCTGAGACCATACTCAAGAGGCTACAGAAGTAACAGGCAAGGTTTCTGCCCCAAGCAAGAGGGAGGGAGGTAAGTATGCCCATACCCAGGGCCAAAGGAATGAGAAAGCCTATCTGGAGATCCATAGATCCTGGACACAGTCCAGGGCTTCAGGCTGGAGCTAATGCAGTTCCCAACATACCTGAGGCCTCCAAGGCAAATTGCTTTTTCCAGAGAAGAAGCTACGATGGTTCAAGTGGAAATCTTGGAGATGTCCGAGAAAGAGGCAATTTCTCTGGTAAAGAAAAGTCAGGTGGGGTTTCTAAGCAACCTTTTCCTGGTACCAAAGAAAGGCAGGGATCTAAGGGCTATTATAAATTTGAAACAGTTAAATCAGTATGTTCCCTACAGACACTTCAAAATGGAGGGTGTCCACCTCCCACGGAACACTATCCTACAGGGGGACTGATAAGCCCGCATAGATGTAAAAGATGCACACTTCACCGTGCCCAATAAGGACACAGACAGTAAGTGGCTTCAGTTTCTGTGGGGTGATCAGGTTTGGCCATTCAATTGTCTCCCCTTCAGCCTGATCTCTTCCCCATGGTGTTTCATAAAGCTACTCAGATCAGTGATAGCCTGGGATTCAGGCAACAGAGATCGGATGGATAATGTACTTGGGTGACATGCTGATCATGGGTCAGAACCGGACACAGCTGATGGAGGGTATACAGGCCATATGGCTACTTCTCCAGAGGCTGAGGTTCGTGATCAACCCCAAGAAGTCTCAACTGACTCCTTCTCAGATTTTGGAGTTTCTGGGGTTCCAGGTCGACATGAATCAGACACTCCTCAGGCTTCCCCAGGAGAAAGTGAATGCTATCAGGAAGGAACTGAGGACAACCTTGAGAGTACCAACAGTGTACCTCAGGTCCTTGGCCAGAGTGATCGGGCTCCTATCCTCATCCATTCAGGCCATCTTCCCAGCATCCTTACACTACAGAGCATTATAGAGGCTGAAAGCAGAAGTGTTACGGCAACACAAGTCCTACAATTGTCCAGTTGCTCTGACAGTGGAAGCAAACAAGGAACTGCGGTGGTGGTTGCAGCACATGTTCGCTTGGAACAGCAGAGCTATCTTTGGGATGACACCAGACATGGTAATACAGTCTGATGCCAGTGTTGCAGGTTGGGGTGCCAGATGCGGGAAGATAACCACAGGGGGAAAATCGTCTCAGGAGGATTCAAACATGCATATCAATTGCCTGGAGTGGTTAGTTGAGTCCTTTGCGAAAAAGAGTCTGGCCAGACAAGAGGAGAGTTTGTCGATTTTGTTGCGCATAGACAATGTGTCAGCAGTTAGGTATGTCAGCAAGTTGGGGGAATCAAATCATCCTTTCTAGTTTCCCTAGCCAAAGACTTCTGGCACTACTGCCTTCAGAACCAGATCACGGTTCAGACTCAGCACATACCAGGGATGTCTGGCATGGGGTCATAATGTCGTGGATGAAAGATCGTGGCAAAGAATGCTGCAACCAAAATAGCACAAGCCAAAATAAGATCGGTGAAAACACTGACCAAACAAGGAACGTGCACACCCCATTGATAACAATGGGGATTTTCCCCCCACACCCCCCCAGACATTTAAATAACCAACGCTGACCTGAGGGGGAACCAAACCGCCGTCCCAGGTCTCCTTCGCCACTGTGTTCTGGTGCCCAAGCAACTCCACCACAGGTGCGGCTTGGCCAGACCCAGCAGCACAGCCTCTTTCAGCCCTTCCACTTCCTTCCAATCAGTGACAGGGTAGCGGTAATTCCCTTCCACTGTTATACCCCTGTCACTGCAAATGTTTTCACACTTTCCACTGCGTGGTTTTTGCAGTGCTCTTTTCTCAGTGCTGTATTGACCCGGTACTGGGATGTCCAACCAAGTAGCAATTGGCACTCCAGATATCTGACAGATTTGAGTGACTGAACTCTGAATCAAACAGTTTTTGCACAAATTCAGAGATCTTCGGGCCCCCTGGAGGCAGACTTCTTTGCCTCCCATCTGAATCATCGATTATGATGTTTTTTCAGCTGGAGACCAGACACAGAGGCCCTAGCTGTAGATATCTTCCTTCTGGACTGGAGGAACCTGAAACCCTATGCCTTCCCACCCTTTGCCATGATAACACAAATCCAGGCCCAAGTCAGGAGGCAGAACTGCACCTTGGTGATAGTTACCCCTGTGTGGCCAGCACAACCCTGGTATCACTGTCTCTTAGAGATGGTGGTGTCCTACTTCTCTTCCTACCATACAGGGAGGACCTTCTATGTGACCCCTAAGGAAGCCCTCACCCCCTAATAACATAAAAACATATTTATTTGATTTAGCTTTCTCAGATATTTTTAATTGTAAATACTGCCTGTTTTATCTATTACTGTTTATTATTTATTACAGTCGGTTTAATTTTATGTACAGGAATTGATATTTTGAAAAGCACCTTTTATAAATAAAAATTACTTTGACTAATAGTCGATCAGTCACTCACCCTGGAGGGTTGGAGGCTTTGGGGGGATCCTGGACAATGCCTCCATTTTCAGAAGGAGCTGCAGCTCTCTTCAGAGAGGCATGGGTGCCTGACACTAGGAAGGTCTATAAATCTACATGGGTATCCTGGTCCAGCTGGTGTCTGTCAAGGCTCATGGATCCATTTCGGACACCTTTAACACAAATTCTAGAGTGTTTGTTTTCTCTGTATTAGGAAGGAAAAGAAGGAAAAAACATACAGATCAGTTAACACATGTAGGCCCCTCAGTCTTAGCGGGACACTGCCCGATTGATGGTAAGTTTGTGGGCCAACACCCAGTGGTAAAGCAATTTATGAAAGGCATTAAGTGGTCCAGACCTCACTGTCCAAGATACAGAGTTCTTTGGAAAGTTAATAGAATGTTTGATCTCTTCAGATCTTGGGGTCTTAATTCTAAGTTATCTCTTAAACAACTGTCATATAAACTTGCTATGTTGTGTTTGGGATCTATTAAAAGGCTGATATTACAGCACTAGAGCTCTCCAGCAGACAATATCTTTCTGGGGGTGTGGAGTTCACTGTGGTTAAGAGAACCAAGACAGCTGCACCCTCTATGATTTTCCAGCCTTCAACAAAGAGCAGCACCTTTGTGTGGTGAACTGTTTGAAAGAGTGAGTCACAGACACAGAAAATCAGAGGAGGTCATGACCAACTTCTGATTTCTTTTGTCAGACCACATGCCCCTATTTCCTTCACAACCACTGCTCGATGGCTCAGGTGGGTCATGGACCAACTGCAGATTGATATCACCTTCCTTGGAGCTCACTCAGTAAGGGGAGTTATGGCCAGCAAGGCAGTTTCTGTGGGAGCCAGAACAGAAGACATCCTGAAGGCTACTGACTGGGTTAAGGACTCTATGTTTAAGCAGTTTTATCTGAAACCTATATCAGATCCATCTGTGACTAATTTTTTCTCCATGCCTTTGAACTAGCAGTAACTGTGGAGCCTTCGTGTGGGTAATGTAAAATTGTGATTTTCCAGGACCATTTTTAGAAAATTGGAGAAGCAGGTACTTAAAGGAAGACTGATGTATTAGCATCGAGCGACACTGGAGGCCTATTTAGAAGTTTGGCGGGCCCCGAGAGGCCTTGCAAAAAACAGCATATGGGACTGGAGACAAAGAATTTATGGGCTTGTGGCAACAAAATATGGAGGAGGCATCGATTAAAAACATGAAACTAATTCTACAGAGAGCTGGTACGGTAAGACATATTTTGTTACAATCAATTAAAGAAACTGAAGAAGATTTAAAGAGACATACCACAAGTGAGGAGTTTGAAAAACTTGGTACAGCACTTAAAACAAAGGTAGCAAAATATGACATTCAATTACAAAAAGCAAAAAGACAAAAGTTTATTAGGGATGAGAACGATTATAGACTAAAACGAGTTTATGATTGGACAACAGGAAAACATGTCCCCAGACAAAATGGTGAACTGAAATCCATTCTAAAAGTAACCAATACTGCAGTAAGCACTGGAACAAACATGGAAGAAACTGCAGGCACTAGTTCTGAGGGCACCATATTATATTACACTACTGGGCCCTCAGATACAGACAGCTCAGAACCAGATTCTTTTTTAGAACAAGAGGAGGAACAGAATTTCAGGCACAGTCAGCGCAGAACCAGATTCACGGAGCCATACCAACAACCAATGCCTTACAGAGGAAGAAAACGGGCCGGGGGGAGTGGCATGGCAGAGGGAGAAGGAGAGGCAATTAATAAATGCTTTGATAACAACAAATGAACCAGACTACCCCCCCACCCCATGCCCGGTAATAAATAACTGCAGATATCCTCTGACTGAAATCCACATAAGAGCCCTAAGTAAGGGTTTATCTTTTGTACCTACTGTGGACATAAACTTCTTTGACACCACTGTGGACCTTTGTAAATTTGCAAGGAACTTGACATTTAAAGCAATATATGCAGCAGACCTGAATGTTGATACAGCCACAGTCAATCCTTTGATTTAGACTCGCTCCCTGTATTGTCCTGCTTTGAATCCAATAGTATCCCTATTTCTCAAAAAATGTGAACTAGATTTAGAGGAACTTAAAAATGAACATCAACAGAGTACTATGTATAATTGTACCAAAGAAGAAAAACAAACTTTGTTTGAATTTAAGCAAAATAGGGAGTTAGTTATAAAATCAGCTGACAAGGGAGGGGCAATAGTTGTGATACCAGCAGAAATGTATAAAAATTAGCAGGCAACTATCAGATGTAAATTTCTATGAACGCCTATCAATTAACAAAACATTTGAGTGTAATACTGAAATTGACGAAATCTTGAATGAGGGCCTTATCAGAGGATACATTACAGACGAAATGTATCAGGCACTTACAGTGGTACACCCAGTAGTACCAATGTGGTATATATTTCCAAAAACACACAGGAACCCCATAAAACCTCCTGGCAGACCAATTATATCTGGCAGGGGGTGGGTTATGGAGCCCTTATCTATGTACTCATATCAAATTTTAACAGAATTTGTTGTCAAACAGAGATCACATGTGCGTGATTCAATGGAAGTTATAAATGTGACTGAGAATTTGGAAATGCAGCCTGATTGGTACTTTGCCACACTTGATGTGGAGTCACTCTATATGGTGATTCCACATCAAGAGGGCGTGGCTGCAAATGAGGCCAAATTAAATCAAAGACGTGAATATGAATGTGTAACCACACCTATTTGGTATCTATGTAAATTGCTTGAACTGGTATTAAATAAAAATATGTTCCTGTTTAGCAAGCAATACTTTAGAAAAATATGAGGGACTGCAATGGGGGCTACTGTAGCCCTTAGTTATGCAAATTTATATGTTGGCCAATAGGAGGAGCAGTTTTTATACAGTACCACCACTAACTCTTACATTAAATATTTGGACATGTGGAGGCGCTATTTGGATGATGTCCTTGTATTGTGGAAGTGCACCCTGAGCCAGTTTGGTGAGTTTGTAGGTTGGCCACAGAACAACAGTAGCTGCCTAAGATTCAAATATAATTTGCAGCAAAATTAAATCGAATTTTTGGATCTTAAAATTTACAGGAGTATAGATGGTAGTATTGTGAGAACATTATTTCAAAAGCAAACTGATCATTACAGTCTGTTTAAAGCAGATAGCTGCCATCCACCCCATATGACTGTACTTGTAATAGGCCATTGCAAGCAAGTCTGGGGACAGTACCTTTCTGAAAGCTAATTATGTTTGTGTGTGTTATGAACACCAAGCCAACTGTGACAGGCAAGCCAAACAGTATCCCAGAGATTAGTTGGATGTCTTGGATCTGTCAACTGCTTCAGTGTTTGGGTAGCAGTAAGAGAAGGGCCTTGCGGGAATACTAATAACTCCATGAAAAAATTTAACAGGACATGCTAATACATACCTTTCCTGGGCAATGTAGTGAAAAGGGCAGGGCTCAACCTCCACTGCCTCACCTTTCTTAGAGCCTGCACCATATAATCAGGGTGGTTCGGGAGTCTCCAAGTGGTGTAAGCGTTCCATTTACCCCACTCCCAAACTGAGAAGAGAGGATCCAGCCATTCCCGGACCCAGCAATTCCAGTCCTTATCAGCTGCCATTAAGAACAACCAAAGAGTAATGGAAAAAAAAAGATGGAATACAAAAAAAACAGCAGGATTAACCATGCCCACACCCCCATGATGGACCGGGGGGGTAGGTATATTGCCTTTTCACCGTGTTACGATGACTGCCCCACAGGGCATGAAAAAATAAACCATACGAGTCCCCAGCTGTTATCGAGGGGGAAAGACATAACTCAAATAAAGAAACGGGGTAATAATGGGAAGGCTCTAAGCCTGAGGTTCAATGGGCAAAGCAACAACGTCACTCCCCCATCAGGCCTTAAAAGGCCATTCATCCTGGACTGTTCCAGGATTCTTTTCTCATTTCCCCACCCTCCACCCCTCCTCCTCCTCCAGCAGTTTATCTCTCTTTCCCGTGGACTTCTTCCTAAATTACCTTTAGCCAAAGGAATAATTCCCACGCACCTATGGGGGGAACCCTCCTCTAAGGTTCCTTGCATCGTTCTCTACAGGATGGTATATCCCATGGATAGAGAAGTGAACAGCCACAATGTATCAAAGTCACACGAGCATACATCTCATCCAATTGCATAAGCACAACTGAACAGTGTTTTTATCAAATAAACTCATTTTCATTTTGAAATTTGCACAGAGGTCCATTTAGCTATAAGTCTTCTTCCTTTCTGTAGCTTATGTTCCCAGTTACTTAGTGCCATATTGTGGCATCCAAAGGTGATACCAAAAAATGTAATTTCCGAAGGTTCTATAGGAATTGCCCCAAATGCGTAAGACCAAGCTGTGCCAAACAGCTAAGACATAGAGCCAGGCTCTTCAAGATATTTGTCTGTGCACCTGAGAGGCAAGAAAAACATTCTAACAGGAGCCAGGAGGCATCCCAGGAGGCAGCATCTGCTCAACAAAGTACGATATCATCAGCATAGGCATTTACCTTTCAGGGCTCTGTCTGTACAGAAATCTGTATACCTGCATTGTGTGGGGCGTGAGTGATACTTCATATCAACATGTCCATAAAGAAGACATAAAGGAGGGGGCTTAACAGGCAAGCCTGCCTTACCCCCCATAAAACTGTGATTTGGTTTTCTAGGCATCCATTAATCAATGGAAAAAATTGATCACTACAGTATAAAAACTGGATCAATAAAATAAAACAGTGGGGTACCCCATAAAAAGCAAGGGATTGGAATAACAATTCATGAGAGACCTGATCAAAGGCCTTCTCCTGATCTAATCAGACAAGAAACCCATGGGCTGTGTCCAATTTTCCTTGGGTAGCCAGTTCCCAGAATCTAATCAGATTATCACTGATTAGTCTTCCTGGAATGGAACACGTTTGACAAGGGGATATTACCTCAGTGGCAATCATACTCAGTCTCTGCACCAGGATCTTCGCAAGTAGTTTCAGATTGGTATTGAGAAGAGAAATTGGTCTTCAGTTGCCTAAAACTGCACAATCCCTCTTTTTATACAGCAGTAGTAAGATGATGTGAAACATCTCTTGGGGGGTGCAGTCAAAGTATTCAACAGAACATTAAAAACCTCCTAAATGAATAACAGAAAGGAAAACAGAGAAACAAGTATTAAACTCTGACCCGAGGCCATCTGGACCCGGGACTATTTTCAGTTTCAGGGAGTTTAATGCCATTTCCACCTCTGCTATACTAATCAGTGCTAAAACTGCCTGTTGCTCTCCAGCAGTCACCACGTTTGTCAAAGGAGGTCCTAAAATCCTCACTGATACTACCAGTCATGGAAAGAGGGGTGCCAAGGAAGGCCCATAAAGTACTTTCCAGACGTTGATAAGATTCGTGCTGAATCAGAATGCTCCCAACCCAATACATCCTGTACCAAAGCAATGATTTTAGAGTGAATGCTCCTCCTGGCATTGTTTAAAAATACCCAGGGTCAATCCTGTGCCTTTTGTACCAAATTGTTGTTCCGTGTGCAGTGTCTGTGCCCTGTTATACAGATACTTACACATTTCAGCTTTCAAAGTGTCAATTTGAGATTTATAGGATGTCTGTTCTGTAGTTTGTAAAGTAATAAGTCAAAAAAGTTGGGATCTAAGCTGCAAATATTTAAAATAAGCAGTACATCCGTTTTGCGTCCCTGCAGTTTGAGAAAGTCTCTTGAAGTCCACCTTTGTGTACTGTCACCAATCCACTATGGAATCATAGCAAATCATCACAGATCCCCTAGCCTGAAAAAAGTTCCCTACATTGGGAAACAATATTTGGGTCTTCCAGCAAGGAATAGTTAAGCTTCCAATAACCTTTCCCCACTGAATGCTGTACTTTCACGCCGAGCATGATATGAACCTCACAACGATCAGAAGTGGCGGAAGCTACCGTACAGGCAGCATGAACCATACTTCCTGGGAAAACAAAACTATAGTCAATCCTGGTGGAAAGAGGATCCCTATGATAAGTATGTCCCCCCTGAGGGTGCAAACATCTGTATGCATTTCTAAGAGCAGTCGTGGCAATCATCTGCCTTAAATATGTAGTGTCACAGAAAGGTTTTGGGTCTTACTAATCTTCTCTCCCAAATCCCAGGGCCAGTTAAAATCCCCCCCAGTACAGTAAATTTTGCCATAAATTGGTAAGGTTGCAATAACATAAGTAATGCTACTCTGGATACCTTAGTTTGGGCTACATATACCACTTCAAGTCTCACAGGACGATCATGCAGAAGCACATCCAAAAGTAACACCCTATCTGGTTCCACATCCATAACCCGTAAGATATGAACAGGAAGGGAGTGAAACAAAATCCCTACCCCTGTACAAGGATCCTCCCCCATGGTCCAGGCAGATGGTCCCCAGGGCCAAGCCTTGAGTGTCTCATAGACAGCTGAGGTGGTATTCAGTCTGGTATCCTGCAGTAAGAGGATCTGGGCACCTGAAAAACTCAATACAGCAAAGGTAGTCAGTCATCCCCTAAAATTCTTGATGCTATTCACATTCAGAGTTAGCACATTTAGAACAGGAGCAGAATTAGAAGACATTAGAAGAAGGAAGAGAAAGAAAAAATGTAAAAGAAGTAACATGGAAAAAAGTCATTTTCTTTCTAGATGTCTTCTTGTCAAGTCAGACATCTGTGATGTCCACCTCAATATCAGAATAATCCTATGAGGAATGAACCGATGAGGCTTCTGAAGCTTCATCCTCTTCCACAGCCTGCCCCTGAAGGACAGAATAACTGTTGCGAGTCAATATGGAATCTTTACGCAAAACCTTGGATTGCAGAGTAGAGAGAGAGAGAGCTCCTCCATTTCCTAGCGACAACTGTAATTCCATCTGAAGGAGGGGCAGGAGGAAACATCCCCTGGGGACTGCGGCACAATGGTAGCATCTGTCGATGTAGAAGGCGTAGAATCCATTTGTATGTCCAGGTGGGCCTCCACTGGGTAAGGTTCAGGAGACACCGAGACAGCTGATGTAGAAGAAACACCCTCATCAGGCGCATTGACAACCGAGGAAGGGAGGGCATTGTCAGGCATGGCCTCGGATGGCAGTTCAATATAGCTGGAAAGGCTGGACACAGAGTTTGTGGCAACACTGGGCCAGTCTCCAAGGAATTTTGCTCACAGGATTTTTGCAATTGAGCTTCTGTACCATATCATCTTGATCATATAGGTGCCCTTTCTGTGGACAGCCCAATGACATTTTCTATAGGAGTGACCCAGCTCCTTGCATAGGTTGCATCTGACTGGATTCAGACAGTAGCGACTGGAGTGCCCAGTACCTAAACATAATTCACAAATCTGCATGTCACAGGCATTAATGAGGTAGGATAAAAAGATGCACTTGTGGCAGGTTTTAGGTTGGCCGGCATAAAAGCAGAAGCCTCTGCCACACCCAGTGTAAAACTATTGGGAAGATGCTCGGTGTCCACATCCGTCATTCATAGTTTTACCTTGATCTTCCACTCCCAGTCCAAATATTTTCAGTGTCCAAGATTGGAAGAGGGCAGTCTGTAACATCCACTAATTGCTTTACCCAGTATAAAATGTCAGAGATGTGCACCCCTTCATTTTTGAAAAGCACACTTGTGGTTTTAAGGGAAGATTTCATCAGTGAGATTGCAATAAAAGGCATCCACAAAGGAGATGTCTTAACTGAATTAAAGTTTGCCCAAAAATGATCCAATAGATGTCATGTGCAGAAGAAATTGGGTGTCACATGAGGTATGGGAAAGGGCAAAAATCTCAGAAGCCAAAAACTGCAGGGAATCCTTTAACAGTTTGTGTGCCGTATAGACCCTATCCAGAGGATCTTCTAGACCACCCTTGTACTTGACTGCATTGCATCATTTAGTTGGTTACCCCAAATTAGAAAACAGATCTGCCATACAAAATGGGGCCTTGTCCATCACGGGCTTGCAGGGTACAGCCTTGCCCATTTCCTTATGGGAAACATAGAAACATAGACTTTGATGGCAGATAAGGACCGCTTGGCCCACCCAGTCTGCCCATTTCCCTACCTATTGGATAAGTTGCAGATTCTAGTTAACCAACAGCCTACTTCCTCCTACCCCCCCCACTATAATTGCCTTATGTCTGTCCTATGCAAGTGTGACATTTCCCACTGTTTTAGACCCCACAATCTCCTAAGGAAGGCGGTTCCATGCATCCACCACTCTCTCCATGAAAAAATATTTCCTCACGTTGCCCCTGAGCCGTCCCCCCTCTATCTTTGAATTGTGCTCCCTTGCTCTTACACATCTCTTTTTCTGAAAGATGCTACCCTCCTGGACTTTGTTGATTCCCTTGGGGTACTTGAAAGTTTCTATCATGTCCCCCCGTCCCTCCTTTCATCAAGAGTATACATATTAAGCTCTTTCAGTCTCTCTTCATATGGTTCCTGATACAGACCCTGCACCATTTTAGTTGCCCTCCTCTGAAATTGAATTAGAAGTAACCATGAGCAGGTTTTGAACCACTAACTAGCCCATGCTATGTACTTAGTGTTAGCCCCTTATCCCAGTGAACCACACTGGATTCTCCAGATGTCTCCATCCAGCAGGCCAGCTGGGGAGGGACAGCTAATGTCGCTGGCAAAGAATGCAATATTGTCACAGAGTGTTCATCCGCAAGGTCCATCCTGTCAGTCCAGGAGGTGGAGGGCTAAGGTCCATCCTGTCAGTCCAGGAGGTGGAGGGCTAAGGTCCATCCTGTCAGTCCAGGAGGTGGAGGGCTAAGGTCCATCCTGTCAGTCCAGGAGGTGGAGGGCTAAGGTCCATCCTGTCAGTCCAGGAGGTGGAGGGCTGAATTAAAGAAAAAGAAGGCAGAAGCCCATCCAGAGCATCCTGTTGCAGAGCAGGAGGGTAGGATGCCCACCCTCTACAGCGGAAGGGAACAATGTTGCTGTTTGAAAGTGGCCAGCATCCGTGGCTAAAGTCTTCTGCACAGTGGAGAGAGAGCCCCAAGGCTCCTGGGGCACAGGATGATCAACAATTGGTGCAAATGTCGAAGTGGGGCAGTTCGCTGCTGTACAAGACAGCTTACCTGTTGTTGGTGACTGCAGAGTGGCAACATGCTGAGAAGAGTCAAAATGGTAAGAGACAGACGGAACAAGAGGATCAACAGTGGGTGCAAGTGGCGGCTATGGAGAAACAGGAACAGTAGCTGTCAGAGCAAAATCCAGAGCATCACACCCGAGAGCTACAGTAGCAGGCTCCAGTTCACCATTTGACAGTCCATTCACCCCACTGGGCAACGGAGCAGAACTAATAATTTGTGCTGGGATAACCTGTTTAGTTCCTATAACTTGTGGGGCAGTCTGTGCTGGTGGTATCAACTTAGGCAGAGAAAACAGATCCGAGGGCTGTGCTGCAGACTCTGCCAGAGATTGAATCCAAGGTTGTGATGTCTTGGTAACTGACCCAGTCACCTGAATCATGGCTTCGGCCTTTTCTGAGACAACACAGTTGAAATGCTGAGAAGGGGTTACCGAGCCTGAAACCGGGCAGGAATAACAAGGTGGGCTCGCGAGAAGCCAAATGGCTAATGTCACTAGCTGAGGGAACTATACCAGCTCCCAAAGAGGACCCATCTGGTGATTGCATCCATCCTGCTTCTATTAGGGCCTGTGCAGGAGACCACGGAGCCCCCACCGCCGACAAAGGTATCGATTGCTGAGGTACAGGCAGGGGCATGAAACTCCGTGCCCACTGAGCAGTCATTGAAGCTAATGGGAGAGCCCCCAAAAATGTGTGCAGAATTCAGTCTTCTATGGCCAGAAGCTGCAAAAGTCTCTGCCATCAATGTTGGATATCCGCTAGTACCTTCCCTGTAGTCCGGTGCTCCAGAATAGATGGCGGAGGTAATTGTCTCAAACTCCATACCAATGGAGTATCCTCAGGTTAGCCAATCCCCCAACAACTGGCTGGGGTGTCTGTGAACAGTCTATTCCATCAACACCAAAAATGGCAACAGCAGATAGTATAATCATAGAGTCTGTAGCAGAGTCCGTAGCAAGTACCGTCGCCAATTCCATAGCAAGAGGCAATTCTGAGACTGTAGGAAATGCAGTTGTAGAACCAAACATACCACTCTCATGGGCTCCACTGACATTGAAGAACCACCTCCACTTCTGACTCCTAGGTCAGCCATCTTGCCAACCTCACAGACAGAGTCTCACTCTACTGACAATAGTAGGGGACTTTTTCCCGTATCCTGGCCAACATTCCACTCCCATGTGCAAAATGGCTGCCACGACACATTACAGTCAGCATTGCTTGTAAAACACTTTGGGATACAATGTGTATGAAAAGTGCTACATGAATGCTTCTTCTTCTTCTTCGGCTTGCAGACCTGTGTCTGCATTGTATGCATTTTATGTCTGCCGTTGCTGTTTTTTTGCACACCACCAGTAAAGATAAGCTATTTTCTACCTGCTTTGTGTGGAGAGTTTTTCTGTGTCCAGTTTAGGTGTGCCAAGACCTTTTTCTGTTGTTTGCTATAGTTATGGTCTTAGAACCTCCACACCTCTGTGCGGCTCTGTCTTATTGCATGATCTAGAACTTGTAGCCCTTTGATACGAATAATGAAAATGCCATAAACTAGAACATTTTAACCTTTCTGAGGGCCTGCGACTTCCTTAAGGCATATTTACGCTGCCCACGACCCCTCTTGGCATTGATGTAAGCTACACTTGAGAGGAGCTGTGAGCTAGGGGGCCATGGTTTGGGGGATGCTGGAGGATAATGTTCCAAAATCAGACCCCACCTCTTCCACAAACATTCCTTGCAATGCTCCCCCACCACCACCCACACACCTAATGGTGTTCCCTGTCCCCAAACAAAAGAAAACAGACCTGGAGAGGTTGTTTTTTTTTCTCTCCTGTTGTACTGCCTGTATTTCACTTTGCTGTGTGCACGTCCTATTTAGTTGCAGAAATTGTAGGAGCGCAGAGGATCATGGGTCATAAGCGTGCTGCAGTGGTGCAGGTGGCTCTGCCAGTCTATGTGGCAACATACACCACTTGCTCTGCTACGTGCTCCCAACTCCACTGCAACTCTGGGAGCAAATCAGAGATCCATTTACCAGGATTAGCAAGTGTCCACATTGTCACATCTTTACTGCAGCAAGTTAGTGACACGTCTGATGCAGTTGTTTCGGTACAAATGTGGCAGTGTAAACTTACCATTAAAAAATCTGTCCCTAGAATTTCAGAGCATACAGTAAAGAAACCTCCAAAAACTCTGGCTTGAACCTAATAATACCCAGCAGATGTTTACAAGGGAACTAAATCCAATTTTTGAATAATATCAGAAGAACTGCAGCATCTGGCTTTTTGTCACCCTTTTCCAATGTGCCAGCTACTCCCTACGGAATCACTAAAACTCAGGAAAGTTAATGAAAAGGTCTATCAGTTCTAATTCAAGACACAATAGGCCTGATTTACCACAACCTGGCAACATTAATTGCCTTGCACACTGAAATTTCCTGCCCTTAAGATGAATGTAATTTAATTATCATTGCCTTATTCACATTAACATAATTAAATAATGCCCTTCATCCACAGAGCAAATTAAAAAGCCCATGCGGTGAATGTCACAGTTAGCACAACTGTCACAGTCAAAGCTCGCCTTTGAGAGTTCCTGCGCTGTGGGCTGATCAGAATGATTAAATAAGAACTGCAGTGCAATGGCTAAACATTTTGGACACGCCAGTGTAATGTGATAGTGGGCCTTTGTTCTACTGGCACCTACAGAGCACAGTTCAGGGCTTCAGTGTCATCACAAAGTCCAGTCCAGTCAGGTACATCCGTCAGTTCAGTGCTGCATCCAACCCCACTTGCCACCTCATTAATGAGTTACTGCACTCTGCCTTGTCCTCTGATTTTCCTTTTCCTTTATCCTTTGCATTCCCCTCTGTGGTGTTCCCTTATCTCCTTCTTGTTTCCTTTCTGGCTTCTTTCCACATGGTCCCCAGTTCTTTTTTTTTGTACTTTATTTTTATAATTATCCTCTATTTTCATACAGACAATATATCCATATTTGAGACATACCAGATTAGGTCATTGCATACCACAGACAGAAACAATAGCCCTTCCTTTAATCCCAGGATTGGAGCGTCCCAGATACTGTGATACCACATAGAGGGGAAAACTATAATTTAACTAGCAGATATTATAACATTTAAACTGCATAAAGAAGCCCAGGAACAGTGTGACTAATTCGTATTGCTAAAGTCCATAATTATAAAGTCCCAAGAAGCTCATGCCCCAGATTGGGGCTATAGGCCTCACACTTTATACCTATAAAAAAGGTAAACAATCTAAATTAGATAATTCTAGGCAGCACTCCCATTTCCTAAATGCACCAAACAGTAATAAACATTACTCCCCCTCACAGCCATATCAACAAACTGTAGGGCTATGATATAGTTCTCATTATAAGAAACCTAGTTTAAAAGACTTAAGGAATAGCCCATAAACAGTAAGTAGAATAATTCAGTGAATGAGTACATTAATGCTCAGTGGGAGCCTTCTCCTAAATGTAAACAAAATACAGGGAGTTCACTTAGCTCTCAGACTAGAGAGCTGTGTAAAAGTGCTGCCATTCAGCTTGGGCTCCACAGCGCCCCCTTGGTCCCCAATTCTTGACTTTCTTGGCAATTCCGTGCTTACACATGCATCTCAGGGTCTCTCTAACAATCACATCATGAAAATCAAGACTCCTCTGATGAACTTATTTTTCTTTATTTCACAATTAGTGACCAGGAAAGGTGCACTGAACCGAGGCTCGTTTCCAGGCAAGACCCGGAAGAGGGTAATAAGGGAGAAAAGTAATACAGTAGTTCACTGACCTACGCAGCCAGTATAGTGTTATGCTTGTGTAACTGTGTTAGTTTGGTTTTGGTCTTTTGCACTCTCTATTCCAGAGGAATTACCACCCTGTAGGAGTACGACGGCAAGGAACTCTTGGAGAGGGTTCCACCCCTAGAGGTGCCATGGGATGGTTCCGTGGCTAAGGTACCTTAGAATCCCCTAAGGAGAGGCGCTGCGCTGGAGGAGGAGGGAGGATGGTGGGGCAAAGAAAAAACGCTTCACAGTGAGGCTTAGAGGAACTGCTTATATAGCTCAGGAAGTGGGAGTGGCTGGCTGCTTGGCCACTGAACTCCAGGCATAGCCTTACATTTCACTGACCTATGCAGCCAGTATAGTGTTATGCTTGTGCAACTGGGTTAGTTTGGTTTTGGCCATTCGCACTCTCTATTCCAGAGGAATTACTACCTTGTAGGGGTATGATGGCAGGGAACTCTCGGAGAGGGTCCCACCCCTAGAGGTGCCACAGGACGGTTCCCATGGCTAAAGGTCCCTTAGGAATCCTCCCCCAAGAATCCCCAAAACGGAGTAAACACAAAGCATAATGCAAGCAGTAACAGTGACGTAGAAGCAGTAACTGTAACGTAGTAGTAGAGAAGCATAAGCAGTTTGATAATGCAGTGATATGCTCAGTTATCATAGTAACAGTCCAGGTTTGCGTAGCATGAAACTGATGGCTTGCTTTGAGAGAAGGGGATCCTATAAGGAGAAAGGGAATGGCAGGACATCCTCCACCTCCATCCAACAATGGAACCTTCCTAAAGAAACTAGGGAAAACAACTATGCTAACTAAGTATTATGACCTGAGGCAACGGAGGAGAGAAAAAAGCCCCTATGAGGAGGAAATCTCTGGGGATCCAAGACCTAGGTCGCCTTCCCTCCAGGCTTGGGAAAATGTATTTAGTGACGGCTCTGCAGCTGCAATTTGGAAAACCCAATTAAAGGGAGGTGGAAAATATTCCAATTTGGAGGGAGGCTCTCACTCAAACCCTCTAGCAACAACTGCTGAGGCACTCACCTGGCCTACCCACCCTAAATCAAACCAGGTGAACCAGAGGCGGTCGTAGGGAGAATGCGGTGAAGGTGCCTTGCTAGGGAAACCACTAAAGTCAATGGCCAACTTTATAGTGGAACACTAGAGCTAAAGGAGATCGTCATAACCACCCTTCACCACTAGTCTTAAATTCTACACCAGGAGCTGCTGTCGCGTAGCAAGCAGCTAAAGTCAAGTCCAGGGCGAGGACATTCCCAGCTATTGGCCCGGTGTGAAGGATCCTGCCCCATGTTGGACACGCTTGATGATGTGGAGTAAATGCAGAGTGAGACCATCGGCTGCTGGAACCATGCGTCAGATTAGAATAGTTGGCATGCCCCAGAAATTGATTGAGAGCTGAAGCTGGTGAGCTGAATGAGCACGACGTGCTGAGATCGTAATGAGCATGGAGTGCTGAGACCTTGCAAGGTCGAATGCAGATCGAGTGCAGTAGAATCCCAGGCCAAAGCCGAAGGGATGGCAGTATACATGAAGTAATGGATTGTGTAAGCAAGGAGTAACAGCTGCGTAAGCAAGTGTAGACCTGCACAGAGGTCAGTAAGCAGTAGTCATGATAGATAAACCAGCATATCAAACTGCATAGCAATTAAACAGCACTGAATTGGGAGCAAGCCAGCCAGACAGTTCAAAGCCAAATCAAGGTGACAGACTCTGAGGATTTTCGGCGGCGAAGCAAGATTTAACAAGCTATATTAGCAGCCTCAGCAGGAGCTTAGTTGTCTGACCTCACAGTTATAACTGCAATGAAACATGGAGACAAATGCTTTGAAGCAGGTGTAGCCAGGCAGTGCAATGAAGCGCAGGTAGAATGAGAGCAGGAATGAGCAGCACAGCTAGGGTCAGAGTAAACTGTGTCAGGTGAAAAGAATTAAGTATGCAACATGGAGCAGCTATGGTTGAGCTGAAATACACAGATAATAATAGCAGTTGCACTGCAGTAGTTTAAGCATGGTGAGCATAGTGTAAAAAACACAAGCACTGGGTACAATAGTAAGTAAAGTAAACAGCAGTGGCTGCAATTGTAGGTAACTGAAAGCAGTAGCATGAGCTCTGAGTAGGTACGCAGTAGCAGTGCAAGTCATTTGAGAGTTGTAACTGAAAGCAGCAGTATGAGCTCTGTAGTAGCAGTATGCTAGGGCCGGGATATTCGACTGTGCCAGGATGTGGTGCAAGCCTGGGCACAGCACAACTGGGATGCGCCAGGGCATTGACAGGGTGATATTCAATAGTGCTGCGGCATGGCTCAGCACCGTTGAATATGGCACTGTGGCCACCCGCACTGTGCATGGTGCAGTGGCACTGCGCCAGTGCAAGTGGCCAGAGAGGAGCAGGGAGATGCGCCAGCACAAGTGCCATTGTGCTAGGTGCAGCAACCATGATAGTCAGCGGTGGATATGCAAATGGACCCATAATGCATGCAAAGCGCAGATGGGGCCATTTGCATGTCATTAGGGCCCCATTTGCATGTAGGTGCACCAATCCCCAGTGACTTGCACCTGGCGCCCTGCTGCAGCCGTCAGGGACTGACACCCCCTGCCCCTCAGCAGTCAACATGCCCCAATGCCCGATCGTGGGCATTCAATGAATAAATCCTGGTGGTCAGTGTCCCCCTCTAACCCACCCACTCCAGTCACACCACCAAGCTCACCAAGCTCCACCCCCAGTCAGCGGGGTGGCAGCACCACCATAAACCACCCATGCGCCTGCCGACTGACAGCAACAGTGGCGTCGCCCATTGGTCCACAGAATGGGCCAATGGGCGATGCCGACTATGCTATGCTACACAGATCCCAAAATGTGAATAGATCCATTCATTCACATATTAGAACTATGTGTTACAACAATCTACACCCAGTGGCTGCGCTGTGGACCAATGGGCATACGGCTATACCGTGCGCTGTCGGTCGGCGGCAGCCAGGCGGCTTGCAGGCAGGGTGCTGCCACCCGCTGCTGACTGGGGTGAGCGGGTGGCAGGACCGAGTGGGCGGGTTGGGAGGGGGCACCGCTGACCACCAAGGTTATTTCACTTACTGTAAGCCCACGATCAGTTGTTGTGTGATCGGGTCCACTGGACCACCAGGGATATTATTTAATGAAAGCCTGTGATCGGGCTGTGGGATTGGAGTCCACTGTACAACCAGGGATATTAATTTAATGAAAGCCCGCGATCGGGCATGGGGGGGCCACCGCGACAGATGGTGCTGCTGGAGCTCGGGTGGCCACCCACAGCTGGTAGCTGCCATGTTGCACCCTGCAATATGGCAGCTCACCTGTGGGCAGCCAGCTGTTGCTCCTTTTTTTTTGGCACAACTGTGTGCGGCGCAACTAGGGGTTGCGCCTTCCTATGCTTAGAACATCAGGGGCTGAATATCGGGATGTGCAGGGTATGCATGGGCATGCCCCCCTACTTGCGCCGCATACATTACTGATGCATCCCAGCACATCGGGATTAATGCTGCACACCCCATTTGAATATCAAAGGAAGATAAGTGGGTTACTCATATGACCCTGTTGCGCCATGCGCAACCCTTTGAATATCTCAGCACAGAGTTTAGAAAATAAAGCACCACAAAAGACCAAACCAAACACAGCAAAACAGAACAGGGAAAGGCCCAAAAAAAGAAACAAAAACACAGGGAAGCACACAGCTGGAGGAAAGATACAAACCAGAAGCAGGAAAACAAACACTGAAGTCCGCCAGACACACACACATAAGAGTGCTGCTGCTGGAGGAGGAAGGGAGGAAGGGAGGATGGTGGGGCAAAGAAAAAATGCTTCACAGTGAGGCTTAGAGGAACTGCTTATATAGCTCAGGAAGTGGGAGTGGTTGGCTGCTTGGCCCCTGAACTCCAGGCATAGCCTTACATTTGACATGGGAGCAGCATAATACTACAGTCAGTCAAAAGTAATAACTCAACCCTGCTACCAACAGTAGCAGGGCAACAGCCCAAACAACATAGCATGGTACAACAAAATATGAGCCCTCCAGAGTGGGCAGAAAAAATAAATAAAGCAAAATAAAGCAAAATCTAAAACAGGGAAGTGCAGTAAATGAGAAACTTACAAACTTGAACATTATAGGGGGTAACAAGCAGAGTGGAAACAAAATCTGGAAAGTCGCATGTGAGAATGCTAGAAGTCTAGGAAATAAGATTCTGGACCTAGAGGCCACCAAGGTAGAGGCTGACCTGGATATTGTGGCCATTATCGAGTCATGGGGCACTGAAAATCATGAATGGTACATGGCCATACCAGGCTATACTCTGTTCCGGAAGGACAGAGTGGGAGGGAAAGGAAGGTGGGTGGTGTTTTATGTGAGGGAACGCATAAAAGTGATGGTGACACAGGGAAAGGGTGGGCACTATTTGCACAGGTGTTATCTACAGACCTCCAGCACAAGGCAAGGTATTAGATAAGGTACTGGTGGAAGCCACTAGCAAGATGGCAGAAAAGGGGGAGGTGAGCTGGTGGGGAACTTCAACCTGTTGGATGTAGAGTGGGCTCTCCCAGCAGCAGCTTCATTTAAAAGTAGAGACATCCTGGACTCCCTGCAGGGGACATAACTCAGGCAACTAGTCAGTGAACCCACTCATGATGGGGCAATACTGGATCTAGTACTCACTAACAGGGACAGTGTTGCAGACGTCAAGGTGGGAGGCCACCTGGGGGCTAGTGATCATTGTACAGTGTGGTTCAATATAAGGACAGCTGCAGAGTCAAACCACACAAGGGCAAGGGTCCTGGACATCAGGAGGGCAGAGTTTATAAAGATGGGTGAATGCCTCAGAGATGACCGGGGGGGGGGGGTCCACCTGGGTAGGTTGGAGGAACAATGGATGAAGCTAAAAGGGAGCATAGTAAAGGCAACAAATCTCTGTGTCAAACAAGTGAGCAAAAGGGAAAGCAGTAAGGAGTGCGAAGTCGCAAACTGAAGAAAGAATAGCCCTGTATGTAACAAAAAGGGACAGGACATATTTTAAGTATGTAAGTGAAAAGACGAAGCACAGGGATGGGATTATAAAGCTAAAAAGGGAAGGAAGAGACTATGCAGAGGAGGACCACAAAAAGGCAGACATCCTGAACAAATACTTTTGTTCAGTGTTTACAGAGGAAGGAGAAGGGGAGGGGCCACAAAAAAGTAACAGAAGCTTTGGAGAGAGGTGGACACTAGTCCTTTTTCATAGGAGAGAGTCCGGAAGGGACTCACTAATCTGAAGGCGGACAAAGCAATTGTGCAAGATGGGGTGGATCCAAGGGTGTTGAGAGAGCTCAGGGAGGTACTAGCTGCACCTCTAAAGGTCCTATTTAAATAGCTCACTGGAAAAACAGGAATGGTTCCGGAGGACAGGAGGAGGGCAGATGTAGACCCACTTCACAAAATTGGTAACAGGGAGGAGGCTGGCATAGGCCAGTCAGCCAGACATCAGTAGTGGGAAAGTTAATGAAATCACTGCTGAATGAAAGGATTGTGGAATACAGTATTTTGATTCCAGTGGGTTTCAAGACCCGAGGCATTATGGGTTTGGGGAGGGGTCATGTCAAATGAATCTGATAGATTTTGTTGACTGGGTAACAAAGGAATTAGATTATGTTAGAGCAGTGGATGTGACCTACTTCAGTTTCTGTAAGCCTTTCAACACTGTTCCACATAGGAGACTAGTAAGCAAGCTGGGTAACTTAGGAGTAGGTCCAAAGGTGGTAAACTGGATCAGAAACTGGTTAGAGGATAGGTAGCAGAAGGTGGTGGTAAACAGAGTTCACTCCAAGGAAGTGAGGGAGGGTGACCAGCAGGGTTCCTCAGGGATCAGTGCTGGGACCGGTCCTCATTAATATCTTTAAAATTACACTGCAGAGGAGCTGGAAGGGAAGGTCTGTCTCTTTGTGGATGACACCAAAATCTGCAATAGGGCTGGACACTCCAGGGGGAATGGGATGGATGAGCAGAGACGTGAGAAAACTAGAGGAGTGGTCATGGGTACGGCAGCTGGGTTTCAATGCGAAAAACTGCAACATAATGCACTTAGGGCACAGAAACCCATGGCTAGACTACAAAATGGATGGAGTGGTATCGACAACTACCAAGCAGGAAAGAGACCTGGGGGACAATCATATCTGATGACCTAAAATTAGCCAGGCAACACCACAAGGCAGCTAGGAGGGCTAGTGGGATACTGAGGTGCATAATGATGGGTATCACCAAAAGAAAGGGTGAGATGGTGTTGCCTCTGTATGGATTGTTGGTAAAATCCCACCTAGAGCAGCTGGGTCCAGTTCTGGAGACCACATTTCCAAAAAAGATATAGACAGAGTGGAGGTGGTCCAGAGGAGGGTAACTAAAATGGTGCAGGGTTTGCATTAAAAGCCCTATGAGGAGAGACTAAAGGATCTCAGTATGTACACACTGGGAGAGAGGAGGCAGGGGTATAAGATAGAGACCTTTAAATACCTCACGGGATAAATAAGGTACAGGAGGGAAATATTTTTGAGTGGAAGGTGCTAAAGAACAAGGGGACATGCTATAAAGCTGGAAGGGGAAAGATTCAGGACAGATGGCAGGAAGTACTTCATCACTGAAAGAGTGGTGGATTCCTGAAACAGCCTTTCAGCAGAGGTGGTGGGGGAGAAAACAGTGGTGGGATTCAAGAATGCATGGGAGATGCACAAGGGATTCATAGTGGAAAGGAAAGGGGGAGGGAGAAAGAGCTGTCAAGTAGATTATGCGGTGATACTGTAGATAGGGGAAAATGGACACACTACATGAGCCAGGCTGTCCTAATCTGCCATCAGATTCTATGTTTCTGTGTTCCTGTGTAGTTCTTTTAATTTTAATGTTTATTTTTTGTTTTCTTTGCTATATGAAAATGTTAGGAATGCTTCTTCTAAATAGAGACAGAACTTAAACAAGCATTTGTCAATGCCGAATGTTGCCGCGCTGGCACTGGCAGTGGCGGAGGTGGAGACGCATAGCGCTGTGATTTTGTTAAATCCACTTACATAGAAACATAGAAACATAGACTTTGACGGCAGATAAGGACCACTAGGCCCATCTAGTCTGCCCATTTCCCTACCTACAGGATAGGCCACAGATTCTAGTTAACCAACAGCCTATTTCTTCCTACCCCCCACAAGAATTGCCTTATGTCTGTCCCATGCATTCTTGAATTCTCTCACAGTTTTAGACCCCACAACCTCCTCAGAAAGGCTGTTCCATCCATCCACTACCCTCTCTGTGAAATAATACTTCCTCACATTGCCCCTGAACGCCCTCCTTCTGTCTTTAAATTGTGTCCCTTGTTCTTGCAAGTCTCTTTTCTGAAAGATGCTACCCTCTTGGACTTTGTTGATTCCACTGAGGTACTTAAAAGTTTCTATCATGTCCCCCTCTCCCTTCTTTCCTCAAGGGTATACATATTAAGCTCCTTTAGTCTCTCCTCATAAGCTTCTCTTGCAGACCCTGCACCATTTTAGTTGCCCTCCTCTGGACTACCTCTATCCTGTCTATGTCCTTGCGGAGATGGGGTCTCCAGAACTGGACACAGTACTCAGATGGGGTCTCACCAACTGTCTGTACAGAGGGAACAACTTCCTGTTTTCTGCTGCTGATGCCTCTCCTATACATCCCAGTACCCCCAGCCTCCCTACTGCCTTCTCCATTGCTTGCTAACCTTAAGGTCATTTGATATGATTACCCCAGGTCCCTTTCCTTTTTGTTGTTGCTACTACCTCCCACCCATTGTGTATTCTTCCCTGGTTTTTGTTTCCAGGTGCATTATTTTGCACTTCTTTGCATTGAATCCTAGCTGCCATACTTCTGACCATTCCTCCAACCTTGCCAAGTCCTTTTCATCCTTTCCACGCCTCCTTGTGTATCAACCCTGTTGCAGATCTTTGTGTCATCTGCAAAAGGCATACTTTCCTTCAGTCCTCTGCAATGTCACTGATGAAGACATTAAAAGGACTGGACCCAATACTGAACCCTGCGGTACCCCACTAGTAACCCCTCTTTCTTCAGAGTGGACTCCATTTACAATTACCTTCTGTGTTCTGTTGTGCAGCCAATGTTTTACTCAGGCTACCACCCTGGGACCTACCCAGGCTGGTTAATTGACTATTAATCTTTGTGTGGGACTGTGTCAAATGTCTTGCTAAAGTCTAGGTAGGCCATGTCCACAGCCCCTCCCTGGTCTACTACTTTGGTCACCCAGTCAAAGAAATCAATTAGATTCGTTTGACATGACCTTCCCACTGTGAACCCATGCTGCCTTGGGTCCTGTGCTCCACTGACCTCTAGGTACTCAACTATTCTTTCCTTCAGAAGTGACTCCATCATTTTCCCTACCACAGAGGTCAGACTGTATGATGGCTTGAATTATTTAATATGTAAAATTAAAAAGGGAATAAAAATCACGTTAAAAAATAACTGTATACAGTATGCACTCATTGACAGCTCAGCCAGCAGCTGGCCGTGGTGGAGAGTGGAGGACTGTGCCGGTCACCGGCTCAGACCCGGTATGGGGAAATGGGGTGGTGGGGCTCTACCTGCTGGGTGGGGGATGGAGGGTTCGCTAGACACCAGGAATGTTTTTATGTCATCATACAGGGGATTGGAATGGGAGGTGGAACCACTGCACACCAGGAATGCAGTACATTTAATGAGTGTTCACCAGATTGAGGGTAGGGGAGGGCCACTGGCCACTAACGAGGACAGGATGGGGGCAGAGATCACAGGATGGGACCAAGGCTGGGGCTGTGTTTTGAGGGGGGGCTCATCACACTGGGAATGGGGATCAGATGGGGGAAGGATCCACTAGACAACAGGGAATATGTTTAACAGGTCGGATGAGGGATTGAGTGGTGGAAGGGACCCCTGGACATCAGGGACAATGTATTGTTACATCGGGTGAGGGATTGGGTGGGAGAGACCCCTGGACAACAGGGAAAATGTATTATTACATCACGTGAGGGATTGAGTGGGGGAAGGGACCCCTGGACATCAGGGACAATGTATTGTTACACCGGGAGAGGGATTGGGTGGGAGGAGGAACCCCTGGACATCAGGTACAATGTATTGTTACATTGGGTGAGGGATCTGGTGGAGGGAGGGACCCCTGGACATCAGAGACAATGTATTGATACATCGGGTGAGGGATTGGGTGGGGGCAGGGAACCCTGGACATCAGGGACAATGTATTGTTACATCGGGTGAGGGATCAGGTGGAGGGAGGGACCCCTGAACATCAGAGACAATGTATTGTTAATTCGAGTGAGGGATTGGGTGGGGTGAGGGACCCCTAGACATCAGGGACAATGTATTATTACATTGGGTGAGGGATCAGGTGGAGGGAGGGACCCCTGGACATCAGAGACAATGTATTGTTACATTGGGTGAGGGATCAGGTAGAGGAAGGAACCCCTGGACATCAGGGACAATGTATTGTTACATCAGGTGAGGAATCAGGTGGAGGGAGGCACCCCAGGACATCAGGGACAATGTATTGTTACATCGGGTGAGTGATTGGCTAGAGGGAGGGACCCCTGGACATCAGCGACAATGAATTGTTGCATTGGATGAGGGATTGGGTGGGGGAGGGACCCATGGACATCAGGGACGATGTATTGTTACATTGGGTGAGGGATTGGGTGGGGGAGGGACCCCTGGATATCACGGACAATGTATTGCTACATCGGGTGAGGGATCAGGTGGAGGGAGGGACCTCTGGACATCAGGGACATTGCATTGTTACATCGGGTGAGGGACTGGGTGAGGAGAGGAACCCCTGGACATCAGGGACAATGCATTGTTACATCGGGTGAGGGACTGGGTGGGAGGAGGGACCCCTGGACATCAGGGACAATGTATTGTTACATCGGGTGAGTGACTGGGTGGAGGGAGGGACCCCTGAACATCAGCGACCATGTATTGTTACATTGGGTGAGGGAATGGGTGGGGGAGGACCCCTGGACATCAAGGACAATGTATTGTTACATCGGGTGAGAGATTGGGTGGAGGGAGGAACCCCTGGACAACAGGGACAATGTATTCTTACGTTGGGTGAGGGATTGTGTGGGGGGAAGGGACCTCTGGACACCAGGGACAATGTATTGTTACATCAGGTGAGGGATCAGGTAGAGGGAGGGACCCCTGGACCTCAGGGACACTGTATTGTTACATTGGGTGAGGGATTGGGTGGGGGAGGGACCTCTGGACATCAGGGACAATATATTATTATATTGGGTGAGGGACCAGGTGGACGGAGGGACCCCTGAACACAATAGACAATGTATTGTTACATCAGGTGAGGGATCAGGTGAAGGGTGGGACCCCTGGTCATAAGACACAATGTATTTTTACATCAGATGAGGGATTGGGTGGGGGGAGGGACCCCGGGACATCAGGGACAATGCATTGTTACATCGGGTGAGGGATCAGGTGGAGGGAGGGACCCCTGGACATCAGGGACAATGTATTGTTACATCAGGTGAGGGATCAGGTCGAGGAAGGGACCCCTGGACATCAGGGGCAATGTATTGTTACATCAGGTGAGTGATTGGGTGGAGGGAGGAACCCCTGGACATCAGGGACAATGTTTTGTTGCATTGGGTGAGGGATTGGGTGGGGGAGGGACACATGGACATCAAGGACAATGTATTGTTACATCGGGTGAGGGACTGGGTGGGGAGGACCCCTGCATATCAGCTACAATGTATTGTTACATCGGGTGAGGATCAGATGCAGGGAGAAGGACCTCTCTGGACATCAAGGAAATGGGGTATTGCTTGGTGAGGACTGGAGTGCGGAGAGGACCCCAGGCCATCAGGAACAATGTATTCTACATCCGGGGAGTGATTGGGAGAGGAGGACCCCGGACATCAATGAAAATGTATTGTTATATTGGGTGAGGGATTGGGAGGGGGAGGGACCCCTGGACATCAGGAACAATGTATTGTTACATTGGGTGAGGGATTAGGTGGGGGAGGGACCCCTGGACTTCAGGGACAATATATTATTACATTGGGTGAGGGATCAGGTAGAGGGAGGGACCCCTGGACATCAGCGACAATGTATTGTTACATCGGGTGAGGGATCAGGTGAAGGAAGGAACCCCTGGACATCAGAGACAATGTATTATTACATCAGGTGAGGGATTGGGTGGGGGGAGAGAACCCTGGACATCCGGGACAATGTATTGTTACATCAGATGAGGGATCAGGTGGAGGAAGGGACCCCTGGTCATATGAGACAATATATAGTTACATTGGGTGAGGGATTGGGTGGAGGAGGGACCCTTGGACATCAGGGACAATGTATTGCTATATCGGGTGAGGGATCAGGTGGCGGGAGGGACCTCTAGACATCAGGGACAATGCATTGTTACATCAGGTGAGGGACTGGGTGGAGGAAGGGACCCCTGGACATCAGCGACAATGTATTGCTACATCAGGTGAGGGATCAGGTGGAGGGAGGGACCCCTGGACATCAAGGACAATGTATTGTTACAACGGGTGAGAGATCAGGTGGAGGGAGGAACCCCTGGTCATCGGAGACAATGTATTAGTACATCGGGTGAGGGATTGGGTGTAGGGAGGGACCCCTGGACATCAGCGACAATGTACTGCTGCATTGGGTGAGGGATTGGCTGGGGGAGGGACCCTTGGACATCTGGGATAATGTATTGTTACATTGGGTGAGGGATTGGGTGGGGAGAGGGACCCCTGGACATCAGAGACAATGTATTATTACATCAGTTGAGGATTGGGTGGGGGAGGGAACCCTGGACATCAGGGACAATGTATTGTTACATCAGGTGAGGGATTGGTGGCAGAGACCCTGGACATCAGGACAATGTATTATTACATCAGGTGAGCGATTGGGTGGGGGAGGGACCCCTGGACATCAGGGACAATGTCTTGTTACATCGGGTGAGGGATTGGGGGGGGGAGGGACCCCTGGACATCAGGTACAATGTATTGTTACATCGGGTGAGGGATCTGGTGGACGGAGGGACCCCTGGACATCAGACACAATGTATTGTTACATCGGGTGAGGGATTGGGTGGGGAGAGGGACCCCTGGACATCAGGGAGAATGTATTATTATATTGAGTGAGTGATCAGATGGAGGGAGGGACCCCTGGACATCAGAGACAATGTATTGTTACATCGGGTGAGGGATCAGGTGAAGGAAGGGACACCTGGACATCAGAGACAATGTATTGTTACATCAGGTGAGGGATTGGGTGGGCGGAGGGACCCCTGGACCTCAGGGACAATGTATTGTTACATCAGGTGAGGGATTGGGTGGGGAAGGGACCGCTGGACATCAGGGACAATGTATTGTTACATTGGGTGAAGGATTTGGTGGGGGGAGGGACCACTGGACATCAGTGACAATGTACTGTTGCATTGGTTGAGGGATTGGGTGGAGGAGGGACACATGGACATCAGGGACAATGAATTGTTACATCGGGTGAGTGATTGGGTGGAGGAAGGGACCCCTGGACATCAGGGACAATGTTTTGTTACATTGGGTGAGGGATTGGGTGATGGAGGAACCCCTGGACATCAGGGACAATGTATTGTTACGTTGGGTGAGAGATTGGGTGGTGGAGGACTCCTGGACATCAGGACAATGTATTGTTACATCAGGTGAGGATCAGGAGAGGAGGACCTCTGGACATCAGGGACAATGCATTGTTACATCGGGTGAGGGACTGGGTGGGAGAGGGCCCTGGACATCAGGGCAATGTATTGTTAGTCGGGTGAGTGTCTGGGTGGAGGAGGACCCTGAAATCAGCGACCATGTATTGTTACATTGGGTGAGGAATGGGGGGGAGGACCCCAGGACATCAGGACAATGTATTGTTAGATAAGGTGAGGGATCAGGTGGAGGGAGGGACCCCTGGACATCAAGGACAATGTATTGTTACATCGGGTGAGAGATTGGGTGGAGGGAGGAACCCCTGGTCAACAGGGAGAATGTATTGTTACATTGGGTGAGGGATTGTGGGGGGGGGGAAGGGACCTCTGGACACCAGGGACAATGTATTATTATATCAGGTGAGGGATCAGGTGGAGGGAGGGACCCCTGGACCTCAGAGACACTGTATTGTTACATTGGGTGAGGGATTGGGGGGGGGGATCTCAGGAAATCAGGGACAATATATTATTATATTGGGTGAGGTATCAGGAGGAGGGAGGGACCCCTGGACATCAGGGACAATGTATTGTTACATCAGGTGAGGGATCAGGTGGACGAAGGGACCCCTGGACATCAGGGGCAATGTATTGTTACATCGAGTGAGTGATTGGGTGTATGGAGGGACCCCTGGACATCAGGAGCAACGTATTGTTACTTTGGGTGAAGGATTGGGTGGGGCAGGGACCCCTGGACTTCACGGACAATGTATTGTTACATCGGGTGAGGGATTGGGTGAAGGAAGGGACCCCTGGACATCAGGGACAATGTATTGTTGCATTGGGTGAGGGATTGGGTGGGGGAGGGACACATGGACATCAGGGACAATGTATTGTTACATCGGGTGAGGGATCAGGTGCAGGGAGGCACCGCTGGACATCAGGGAAAATGCATTGTTACATCGGGTGAGGGACTGGGTGCAGAGAGGGACCCCAGGGCATCAGGAACAATGTATTCTTACATCGGGGGAGTGATTGGGTGGAGGAAGGGACCTCTGGACATCAGTGAAAATGTACTGTTAAATTGGGTGAGGGATTGGGAGGGGGAGGGACCCCTGGACATCAGGAACAATGTATTGTTACATTGGGTGAGGGATTGGGTGGGGGAGGGACCCCTGGACTTCAGGGACAATATATTATTACATTGGGTGAGGGATCAGGTAGAGGGAGGGACCCCTGGACATCAGAGACAATGTATTGTTACTCGGGTGAGGGATCAGGTGAGGAAGGACCCTGGACATCAGAGACAATGTATTATTACATCAGGTGAGGGATTGGGTGGGGAAGGGAACCTTGGACATCAGGGACAATGTATTGTTACATCAGATGAGGGATGAGGTGGAGGAAGGGACCCCTGGTCATATGAGACAATATATTGTTACATCAGGTGAGGGATTGAGTGGGGGAAGGGACCCCTGGACATCAGAGACAATGTATTGTTTAATCATGTGAGGGGTGAGGTGGAGGGAGAGACCTCTGGACATCAGGGAGAATGTATTATTACATTGGGTGAGGGATGAGGTGGAGGGAGGTACCCCTGGACATCAGAGAGAATGTATTGTTACATCGGGTGAGGGATTAGATGGAGGAAGGGAGCCCTGGACATCAGGGACAATGTATAGTTACATCGGGTGAAGGATTGGTTGGGGGCAGGGACCCCTGGACATCAGGGACAATGTATTGCTACATCAGGTGAGGGATCAGGTGGAGGAAGGAACACCTGGACATCAGGGCCAATGTATTGTTACATCGGGTGAGTGATTGGGTGGAGGGCCCTGGACATCAGGGCAATGTATTGTTACTTTGGTTGAGGGATTGGTGCAAGGGACCCCTGGTCTTCACGGACAATGTATTGTTACATCGGGTGAGGGATTGGGTGAAGGGAGGGACCCCTGGACATCAGGGACAATGTATTGTTGCATTGGGTGAGGGATTGGGTGGGGAAGGGACCCCTGGACATCAGAAACAATGTATTGTTACATCGTCTGAGGGACTGAGTGGGGTGAGGAACCCCTAGACTTCAGGGACAATGTATTATTACATTGGGTGAGGGATCAGGTGGAGGGAGGTAACCCTGGACATCAGAGACAATGTATTGTTAGATCAAGTGAGGGATTGGGTAGGGGAGGGACCCCTGGACATCAGGGACAATGTATTGTCACATCGGGTGAGGGATCAGGTGGAGGGAGGGACCCTTGGTCATTGGAGGCAATGTATTACTACATCGAGTGAGGGATTGGAGGGAGGGAGGGACCCCTGGATATCAGCGACAATGTATTGTTACATCAGGTGAGGGATTGGGTGGGGGAGGGACCACTGGACATCAGTGACAATGTACTGTTGCATTGGTTGAGGGATTGGGTGGAGGAGGGACACATGGACATCAGGGACAATGTATTGTTACATCGGGTGAGTGATTGGGTGGAGGGAGGGACCCCTGGACATCAGGGACAATGTTTTGTTACATTGGGTGAGGGATTGGGTGATGGAGGGACCCCTGGACATCAGGGACAATGTATTGTTACGTTGGGTGAGAGATTGGGAGGTGGAGGGACTCCTGGACATCAGGGACAATGTATTGTTACATCAGGTGAGGGATCAGGTAGAGGGAGGGACCTCTGGACATCAGGGACAATGCATTGTTACATCGGGTGAGGGACTGGGTGGGAGGAGGGACCCCTGGACATCAGGGACAATGTATTGTTACATCAGGTGAGTGTCTGGGTGGAGGGAGGAACCCCTGGAAATCAGCGACCATGTATTGTTACATTGGGTGAGGGAATGGGTGGGGGAGGGACCCCAGGACATCAGGGACAATGTATTGTTAGATAAGGTGAGGGATCAGGTGGAGGGAGGGACCCCTGGACATCAAGGACAATGTATTGTTACATCGGGTGAGAGATTGGGTGGAGGGAGGAACCCCTGGTCAACAGGGACAATGTATTGTTACATTGGGTGAGGGATTGTGGGGGAAGGGACCTCTGGACACCAGGGACAATGTGTTGTTATATCAGGTGAGGGATCAGGTGGAGGGAGGGACCCCTGGACCTCAGAGACACTGTATTGTTACATTGGGTGAGGGATTGGGGGGGGGACCTCAGGAAATCAGGGACAATATATTATTATATTGGGTGAGGGATCAGGTGGAGGGAGGGACCCCTGGACATCAGGGACAATGTATTGTTACATCAGGTGAGGGATCAGGTGGACGAAGGGACCCCTGGACATCAGGGGCAATGTATTGTTACATCGAGTGAGTGATTGGGTGTATGGAGGAACCCCTGGACATCAGGAGCAATGTATTGTTACTTTGGGTGAAGGATTGGGTGGGCGAGGGACCCCTGGACTTCACGGACAATGTATTGTTACATCGGGTGAGGGATTGGGTGAAGGAAGGGACCCCTGGACATCAGGGACAATGTATTGTTGCATTGGGTGAGGGATTGGGTGGGGAAGGGACACATGGACATCAGGGACAATGTATTGTTACATCGGGTGAGGGACTGGGTGGGGGAGGGAACCCTGCACATCAGCGACAATGTATTGTTACATCGGGTGAGGGATCAGGTGCAGGGAGGGACCGCTGGACATCAGGGAAAATGCATTGTTACATCGGGTGAGGGACTGGGTGCAGAGAGGGACTCCAGGCCATCAGGAACAATGTATTGTTACATTGGATGAGGGATTGGGTGGGGGAGGGACCCCTGGACTTCAGGGACAATATATTATTACATTGGGTGAGGGATCAGGTTGAGGAAGGGACCCCTGGACATCAGAGACAATGTATTGTTACTTCGGGTGAGGGATCAGGTGAAGGAAGGAACCCCTGGACATCAGAGACAATGTATTATTACATCAGGTGAGGGATTGGGTGGGGAGGAACCTTGGACATCAGGACAATGTATTGTTACATCAGATGAGGGATGAGGTGGAGGAGGGACCCTGGTCATAAGGAGACAATATATTGTTACATCAGGTGAGGATTGAGTGGGGAGGACCCTGGACATCAGAGACAATGTATTGTTTAATCATGTGAGGGGGTGGAGGGAGGAGACCTCGGACATCAGGGAGAATGTATTATTACATTGGGTGAGGATGAGTGGAGGAGGTACCCCTGGACATCAGAGAGAATGTATTGTTACATCGGGTGAGGGATTAGATGGAGGAAGGGAGCCCTGGACATCAGGGACAATGTATAGTTACATCGGGTGAAGGATTGGGTGGGGGCAGGGACCCCTGGACATCAGGGACAATGTATTGCTACATCAGGTGAGGGATCAGGTGGAGGAAGGAACCCTTGGACATCAGGGGCAATGTATTGTTACATCGGGTGAGTGATTGGGTGGAGGGAGGGACCCCTGGACATCAGGGGCAATGTATTGTTACTTTGGTTGAGGGATTGGGAGGGCGAGGGACCCCTGGTCTTCACGGACAATGTATTGTTACATCGGGTGAGGGATTGGGTGAAGGGAGGAACCCCTGGACATCAGGGACAATGTATTGTTGCATTGGGTGAGGGATTGGGTGGGGAAGGGACACATGGACATCAGGGACAATGTATTGTTACATCGGGTGAGGGACTGGGGTGGGGGCAGGGACTCCTGGACATCAGGGACAATGTATTGCTACATCGGGTGAGGGATCAGTTGGAGGGAGGGACCCCTGGACATCAGAAACAATGTTTTGTTACATCGTGTGAGGGACTGAGTCGGGTGAGGGACCCCTAGACTTCAGGGACAATGTATTATTACATTGGGTGAGGGATCAGGTGGAGGGAGGTAACCCTGGACATCAGAGAAAATGTATTGTTAGATCAAGTGAGGGATTGGGTGGGGGAGGGACCCCTGGACATCAGGGACAATGTATTGTCACATCGGGTGAGGGATCAGGTGGAGGGAGGGACCCCTGGTCATTGGAGGCAATGTATTACTACATCGAGTGAGGGATTGGAATGAGGGAGGGACCCCTGGATATCAGCGACAATGTATTGTTGCATTGGGTGAGGCATAGGGTGGGGGGAGGGACCCATGGACATCTGAGACAATGTATTGTTACATTGGGTGAGGGATTGGGTGGGAGAGGGACCCTTGGACATCAGGGACAATGTTTTGTTACATCAGGTGAGGGATCAGGTAGAGGGAGGGACCTCTGGACATCAGGGACAATGCATTGTTACATCGGGTGAGGGACTGGGTGGGAGGAGGGACCCCTGGACATCAGGGACAATGTATTGTTACATCAGGTGAGTGTCTGGGTGGAGGGAGGAACCCCTGGAAATCAGCGACCATGTATTGTTAAATTAGAGAGGGAATGGGTGGGGGAGGGACCCCAGGACATCAGGGACAATGTATTGTTAGATAAGGTGAGGGATCAGGTGGAGGAAGGGACCCCTGGACATCAAGGACAATGTATTGTTACATCGGGTGAGAGATTGGGTGGAGGGAGGAACCCCTGGTCAACAGGGACAATGTATTGTTACATTGGGTGAGGGATTGTGGGGAGGGGAAGGGACCTCTGGACACCAGGGACAATGTATTGTTATATCAGGTGAGGGATCAGGTGGAGGTAGGGACCCCTGGACCTCAGAGACACTGTATTGTTACATTGGGTGAGGGATTGGGGGGGGGACCTCAGGAAATCAGGGACAATATATTATTATATTGGGTGAGGGATCAGGTGGAGGAAGGGACCCCAGGACATCAGGGACAATGTATTGTTACATCAGGTGAGGGATCAGGTGGACGAAGGGACCCCTGGACATCAGGGGCAATGTATTGTTACATCGAGTGAGTGATTGGGTGTATGGAGGAACCCCTGGACATCAGGAGCAATGTATTGTTACTTTGGGTGAAGGATTGGGTGGGCGAGGGACCCCTGGACTTCACGGACAATGTATTGTTACATCGGGTGAGGGATTGGGTGAAGGGAGGGACCCCTGGACATCAGGGACAATGTATTGTTGCATTGGGTGAGGGATTGGGTGGGGGAGGGACACATGGACATCAGGGACAATGTATTGTTACATCGGGTGAGGGACTGGGTGGGGGAGGGAACCCTGCACATCAGCGACAATGTATTGTTACATCGGGTGAGGGATCAGGTGCAGGGAGGGACCGCTGGACATCAGGGAAAATGCATTGTTACATCGGGTGAGGGACTGGGTGCAGAGAGGGACCCCAGGCCATCAGGAACAATGTATTCTTACATCGGGGGAGTGATTGGGTGGAGGAAGGGACCCCTGGACATCAGTGAAAATGTACTGTTAAATTGGGTGAGGGATTGGGAGGGGGAGGGACCCCTGGACATCAGGAACAATGTATTGTTACATTGGGTGAGGGATTGGGTGGGGGAGGGACCCCTGGACTTCAGGGACAATATATTATTACATTGGGTGAGGGATCAGGTAGAGGGAGGGACCCCTGGACATCAGAGACAATGTATTGTTACTTCGGGTGAGGGATCAGGTGAAGGAAGGGACCCCTGGATATCAGAGACAATGTATTATTACATCAGGTGAGGGACTGGGTGGGGGAGGGAACCTTGGACATCAGGGACAATGTATTGTTACATCAGATGAGGGATGAGGTGGAGGGAGGGACCCCTGGTCATATGAGACAATATATTGTTACATCAGGTGAGGGATTGAGTGGGGGAAGGGACCCCTGGACATCAGAGACAATGTATTGTTTAATCATGTGAGGGGTGAGGTGGAGGGAGAGACCTCTGGACATCAGGAGAATGTATTATAGCATTGGGTGAGGGATGAGGTGGAGGGAGGTACCCCTGGACATCAGAGAGAATGTATTGTTACATCGGGTGAGGGATTAGATGGAGGAAGGGAGCCCTGGACATCAGGGACAATGTATAGTTACATCGGGTAAAGGATTGGGTGGGGGCAGGGACCCCTGGACATCAGGGACAATGTATTGCTACATCAGGTGAGAGGATCAAGGTGGAGGAAGGAACCCCTGGACATCAGGGGCAATGTATTGTTACATCGGGTGAGTGATTGGGTGGAGGGAGGGACCCCTGGACATCAGGGCAATGTATTGTTACTTTGGTTGAAGGATGGGTGGGCGAGGGACCCCTGAGTCTTCACGGACAATGTATTGTTACATCGGTGAGGGATTGGGTGAAGGAGGGACCCCTGACATCAGGACAATGTATTGTTGCATTGGGTGAGGATTGAGTGGGAGGACACACATGGACATCAGGGACAATGTATTGTTACATCGGGTGAGGGACTGGGAGGGGGCAGGGACCCCTGGACATCAGGGACAATGTATTGCTACATCGGGTGAGGGATCAGTTGGAGGGAGGGACCCCTGGACATCAGAAACAATGTTTTGTTACATCGTGTGAGGGACTGAGTCGGGTGAGGGCCCCCAGACTTCAGGGACAATGTGTTACATTGGGTGGGGGATCAGGTGGAGGGAGGTAACCCTGGACATCCAGAGAAAATGTATTTGTTAGATCAAGTGAGGGATTGGGTGGGGAGGACCCCTGGACATCAAGACAATGTGTGTATCACATCGGTGAGGATCAGGTGGAGGAGGACCCCTGATCATTGGGCAATGTGTTACTACATCGAGTGAGGGATTGGAAGGAGGAAGGGACCCCTGGATATCAGCGACAATGTATTGTTGCATTGGGTGAAGCATAGGGTGGGGGAGGGACCCATGGACATCTGAGACAATGTATTGTTACATTGGGTGAGGGATTGGGTGGGAGAGGGACCCTTGGACATCAGGGACAATGTTTTGTTACATTAGGTGAGGGATCAGGTGGAGGAAGGGAACTCTGGACATCAGGGGCAATGTATTATTACATAGGGTGAGTGATTGGGTGGAGGGAGGGACCCCTGGACATCAGCGACAGTGTATTGTTACATCGGGAGAGGGATCAGGTGAAGGGAGGGACCCCGGGTCATCAGTGACAATGTATTATTACATTGGGTGAGGGATTGGGTGTAGGGAGGGACCCCTGGACATCAGCGACAATATATTGTTACATTGGGTGATGGATTGGGTGGGGGAAGGACCCCTGGACATCAGGGACAATGTATTGTTTTATTGGGTGAGGGATCAGGTGGAGGGAGGGGCCCCTGAACACCATAGACAATGTATTGTTACATCGGGAGAGGGATCAGGTGAAGGGAGGGACCCCTGGTCATCAGAGACAATGTATTATTACATCAGGTGAGGGATTGGGTGGGGGAGGGACCCTGGACATCAGGTACAATGTATTGTTACATCGGGTGAGGGATTGGGTGGGGGACGGACCCTGGACATCAGGAACAATGTATTGTTTCATCGGGTGAGGGATCAGGTGGAGGGATGGAACCCTGGACATCAGGGACAATGTATTGCTCTCATGGTGGAAGGATTGGGTGGGGAGGAACCTGGACATCAGGGACAATCTATTGTTTCTAAAAATCATGTGAAGGATCAGATTGGAGGAGGGTCCTCTGGACATCAGGGAGATGTACTATTACATTGAGTGAGGGGGATCAGGCGGGAGGGAGGGACCTAGACATCAGGGACATAATTGTCCCATTAGGTGAGGGATCAGGTGGAGGGGGGACCCCTGGTCATCAGAGACAATGTATTATTACATCAGGTGAGGGATCAGGTTGAGGGAGGAACCCCTGGACATCAGGGACAATGTATTGTTTCATCGGGTGAGGGATTGAGTGGGGGGAGGGACCCCTGGACATCAGGGACAATGTATTGTTACATCGGGTGAAGGATTGGGTGGGGGAAGGGACCCCTGGACATCAGGGAGAATGTATTGTTACATCGGGTGAGGGATCAGGTGGAGGGAGGGACCCCTGGACATTAGAGACAACGTATTGTTAATTTGGGTGAGGGATTGGTTGGGGTGAGGGTCCCCTAGACATCAGGGACAATGTATTATTACATTGGGTGAGGGATCAGGTGGAGGAAGGGACCCCTGGACACGAGACACAATGTATTGTAACATCAGGTGAGGGATCAGGTAGAGGAAGGGACCCCTGGACATCAGGGACAATGGATTGTTACATCAGGTGTGGGATTGGGTGGGGGAGGGACCCCTGGACATCAGGGACAATGTATTGTTACATCGGGTGAGTGATTGGGTAGAGGGAGGGACCCCTGGACATCAGGGACATTGCATTGTTACATCGGGTGAGGGTCTGGGTGGGGAGAGGGACCCCTGGACATCAGGGACAATGTATTGTTACATCAGGTGAGTGACTGGGTGGAGGGATGGACCCAGGGACATCGGCGACAATGGATTGTTACATTGGGTGAGTCAATGGGTGTGGGAGGGACTCCTGGACATCAGGGAGAATGTATTGTTACTTCAGGTGAAGGATCAGGTGGTGGGAGGAACCCCTGGACATCAAGAACAATCTATTGTTACATCGGGTGAGGGATTGGGTTGAGGAAGGGACCGCTGGACAACAGTGACAATGTATTGTTACATTGGGTGACGGATTGTTGGGGACCCTTGGACAGCAGGATATTGTTACATCAGGAGGGATCAGATGGAGGAGGACCCTGGACCTCAGGTACCGCAGTATTATTTACATTGAGTGAGGATTGGGTGGGGAGGCACTTATGACATCAAGACCAATGTATTGTTATATTGGGTAGGATCAGGTGGAGGAGGAACACAACACCATAGACAATGTATTGTTACATCGGCCGAGGGATCAGGTGAAGGGAGGGACCCCTGATCATTAAAGACAATATATTGTTACATCGAGTGAGGGATTGGGTGGGGGTAGGGACCCCTGGACATCAGGGACAATGTTTTGTTACATCAGGTGAGGGATCAGGTGGAGGGAGGGACCCCTGGACATCAGGAACAATGTATTGTTACATCGGGTGAAGGATTTGGTGGGGGGAGGGACCCCTGGAGATCAGGGACAAAATATTGTTACATCAGGTGAGGGATCAGGTGGAGGGAAGGACCTCTGGACATCCAAGACTGATGTGTTGTATCGGGAGAGTGATTGGGTGGAGGAGGACCCCTGGACATCAGCGATAATGTATTGTGGGTGGGTGACTGGGTGGAGGAGGACCCCTGGACATCCAGCGACAATCTACTGTTACATCAGGTGAGGATCAGGTGGAGGAGGACCCCTGGACATCAGGGACAAATGTGTTGTTACATCAGGTGAGGGAGCAGGTGGAGAAAGGGACCCTGGACATCATGGGCAATGTATTGTTGCATCGGGTGAGAGATTGGGGGAAGGGAGGGACCGCTGGACATCAGGGGCAATGTATTGTTACATTGGTTGAGGGATTGGGTGGGCGAGGGACCCCTGGACATCAGGGACAATGTACTGTTACATCGGGTGAGGGATTGGGTGAAGGGAGGGACCCCTGGACATCAGGGACAATGTATTGTTACATCAGGTGAGGGATTGGGTGGGCGGAGGGACCCCTGGACATCTGGGACAAAGTATTGTTACATCGGGTGAGGGATTGGGTGAAGGATGGTGCGGGTCAGGACAATGTTAATTACATCATGTGAGGATTGGGTGGGTGGAGGGACCCCTGGACATCAAGGGATGTTTACATCAGGTGAGGATTAGGTGGTATGGACCCTGGTATCCAGGACAATGTTTGTTATCAGGTGAGGATCAGGTGGGAGGGACCCCTGGACATCCAGGGACAATGTTGTTGTCGGGTGAAGGATTTGGTGGGGAGGATCCTGAGATCAGGGACAATGTGTTGTTACATCAGGTGAGGGATCAGGTGGAAGGACCTCCTGGACATCAGGGGCAATGTATTGTTACATCGGGTGAGTGATTGGGTGGAGGGAGGGACCCCTGGACATCAGCGACAATGTACTGTTACATCAGGTGAGGGATCAGGTGGAGGAGGACCCCTGGACATCAAGGACAATGTATTGTTACATCGGGTGAGGGATCTGGTGGAGGGAGGGACCCCTGGTCATCGGAGACAGTGTATTATTATATCGGGTGAGTGATTGGGAGGAGGAAGGGACCCCTGGACATAAGCGACAATGTATTGTTGCATTGGGTGAGGGATTGGGTGGGGGAGGACCCATGGACATCTGGGGCAATGTATTGTTATATTTGGTGAGGGACAGGAGGACCATGGACATCAGGGTCAATGTATTTACTACATGGGTGAGGGATCAGGTGGAGGAAGGGATCTCTGGTCATCAGGGACAATGCATTGTTACATCGGGTGAGTGACTGGGTGGGGAGAGGGAGCCCTGGACATCAGCGACAAAGTATTGTTACATTGGGTGAGGGTATGGGTGGGGGAGGGACCCTTGGACATCAGGGACGATGAATTGTTACATCAGGTGAGGGATCAGGTGGAGGGAGGGACCCCTGGACCTCAGGGACACTGTATTGTTACATTGGGTGATGGATTGGGTGGGGGAAGGACTCCTGGACATCATGGACAATGTATCGTTATATTGGGTGAGGGATCTGGTGGAGGAAGGGGACCCTGAACACCATAGACAATGTATTGTTACATTGGGCGAGGGATCAGGTGAAGGAAGGGACCACTGGTCATCAGAGACAACGTATTATTACATCAGGTGAGGGATTGTGGGGGAGGTACCTCTGGACATCAGGGACAATGTATTGTTACATGGGTGAGGGATCAGGTGGAGGGAGGAACCCCTGGACATCAGGGACAATGAATTGTTGCATCGGGTGAAGGATTGGGCAGGGGGAGGGTCCCCTGGACATCAGGGACAATGTATTGTTACATCTGGCGAAAGAGCAGGTGGAGGAAGGAACCCCTGGACATCAGAAACAATGTATTGTTACATCGTGCGAGGGATTGAGTGGGGTGAGGGACCCCTAGACTTCAGGGACAAAGTATTATTACATTGGGTGAGGGTTCAGGAGGAGGAAGGAAACCCTGGACATCAGAGACAATGTATTGTTAGATCAAGTGAGGGATTGGGTGGGGGAGGGACCCCTGGACATCAGGGACAATGTATTGTTACATCGGGTGAGGGATCAGGTGGAGGGAGGGACCCCTTGTCATCGGAGGCAATGTATTACTACATCGGGTGAGGGATTGGAAAGAGGGAGGGACCCGGACATCAGAGAGAATGTATTGTTGAATTGGGTGGCGAGCGGGGAGGGACCTCGACATCAGCGACAATGTATTACATCTGTGAGGATCAGGTGGAGGAGGACCCCCGGCCGGATACAATGTTAGTACATTGGGTGAGGATTGGGTGGGAAAACCCTGATCACGACAATGCATTGTTACATTGCGATGGATTAGGTAGAACCCCTGAATAGGGACAATGTATTGTTTTATTGGTGAGGATCAGGTGGAGGGAGGCCCTAATTACAGACAATGTATTGTTACATCGAGAGGGATCAGGTGAGGAGGACCCTGGTCATCAGAGACAATGTATTACATCGGTGAGGGTGGGAGGACCCTGGACATCGGTACAATGTATTGTTACTTGGGTGAGGGATTGGTGGGGCAGGACCCTGGACATCAGGTACAATGTGTTATTGTTCATCGTGTGAAGGATTGGGGGAGGGACCCTGAACAACAGGGACACCCATTGGTTCTCCCACGGGGATCAGGTGGAGGGAGGAACCTGACATCAGGAGAATGTACTATTACATTGGGTGAGGATCAGGTGAGTAGGGACCTGGACATCAGAGACCATGTTATCCCATGAGTGAGGATCAGGTGGAGGAGGACCCTGACATCAGGGACAATGTATTATCACACTGGGTGAGGATCAGGTGGAGGAGGACCGACATAAGGACAATGTATTGTATCACCGGTGAGGATCAGGTAGAAAAGGACCTGACATCAGGACAAAAGATTATTACATCAGGAGAGGATGGTCAGAAGACCCTGGACATCAGGACAATGTATTGTTCCATCAGATGAGGATCAGGTGGAGGAGAAAACCCAGGACATCAGACAATGTATTGTTACACGGGTGAGTGATTGGGAGGAAGGATCCTGGACATCAGGACAATGTATTGTTTCATTGTGCGAAGGATTGGGGAGGGACCCCGGACACAGGGACAATCTCTGCTCACTGCGAGGGATCAGACGGAGGAGGACCCTGGACCAGGAGAATGTACTATTACATTGGTGAGGATCAGGTGAGGAGGACCCTGGACATCAGGACATTGTATTGTCCCAAGAGTGAGGATCAGCTGAGGAGGACCCTGACATCAGGACAATGTATTGTTACACCAGAGGGATCAGGTTGAGGAGGGTCCCTGACATCAGGGACAATATTACATCGGATGAGGATTGAGGGGAGGGACCCTGACATCAGGGACAAATATTGTTACATGGTGAAGGATTGCGGGGGACCCTGACATCAGGACAATGTATTGTTACATCGGGTGAGGATCAGGAGGAGGACCCCTGACTGAGAGACAATGTATTACAACATCGGGTGAGGATCAGTAGGAAAGGACCCTGACATCAGGACAATGGATTATTACATCAGAGGGACTGGGTCGGGGTGGGACCCTGGACATCAGGGACAATGTATTACATCAGGTGAGGGATCAGGTGGAGAGACCTCAGGACACCAGGGACAATGGCTGTTGGTTATCGGGTGAGTGATTGGCAGAGGAGGACCCTGACACTAGAGAGCAAATAGGGGAATTGGTTGGCATTGGGTGAGGGATCAGGTGGAGGGGGGACCCTGGACATCAGCGACAATGAATTGTTGCTGGGTGAGGAATTGGCTGAGAGGGACCGTGACATCTGGGATGCTGTATTGTTACACTGGGGAGGGATTGGGTGGGGAGGACCCGACATCAGGACAATGTAATGTTACCGGTGAGGATCAGGTGGGAGGACCGACATCAGGACACTGCATTGTTACATCGGTGAGTCTGGGTGGAGAGGACCCCTGGACATCGAGACAAATGGACACGGGTGAGGGAATGGTGGGGAGGGACTCCCAACATCAGGAGAATGTATTGTTACATCAGGTGAGGATCAGGTGAGGGACCCCGGACATCAAGAAGAATTCTTATTACATCAGGTGAGGGATTGCTGAGGGAGGACCCCGGACAACAGTGACAATGGTTCATGACATGAGAAGGATTGTGGGGCAGGACCCCTGACATCAGGGAGATGACTGTTACATCAGGAGAGGATCAGGTGAGGGGGACCCTGACATCAAGAAAATCATTGTTCACATCGGGTGAGGGATTGAGTGGGGAGGTACCCTGACAAAGTGACAATGTATTGTTACATCGGGTTAAGGATTGTGGGGGCAGACCCCGACACAGGGAGAATGTGTTACATCTGGTGAGGGATCAGGTGGAGGGGGACTCTGGACATCAAGAAGATCTATTGTTACACGGTGAGAGTTAGGTTGAGGAGGCACCTGACAACAGTGGCAATGTATTGTTACATTGGGTGAGGAATGGGTGGGGACGCCTGACACAGGAGAAAGGACTGTTACATCAGGTGACGGATCAGGTGGAGGGGGACCTGACAACAAGAATCCATTGTGATCAAGAGGACAGGTGGGGAGGGACCCTGGACATCAGGGACAACGTATTGTTACATCGGGTGACGGATTGGGGGCAGACCCCTGACATCAGGACAATGTATTGTTCATCAGTGAGGATCAGGTGGAGGGAGGACCCCTGGACATCAGAGATGTATTGTTAATTCGGGTGAGGGATTAAAGGAGGAAGCCCTAGACATCAGCACAATGTATTATTACATTGGCACAGGGATCAGTGGAGGAGGACCCTGACAAGGAAGAAATGTGTAACATCGGTGAGGGATCAGTGGGGAAAGGCACTGACATCAGGACAATGGTTATTACATCAGGAGGGATTGGTCGGTAGGGACCCCTCAGGACAATGGTTGTTACATGGTGAAAAGATTGGGTAGGAGCAAGGACTGGACATCAGGACAATGTATTGCTACATCAGGTGAGGATCAGGTGGAGGAAGGACCCTGACATCAGGGCAGTAATGACACATCGGGTGAGTGATTGGGTGAGCGAGGAACCCTGACATCAAGGCAATGTCATACTGGCTGAGGGATTGCGGGGCGAAGGACCCTATCTCACGGACAATGTATTGTTACATCGGTGAGGGATTGGGTGAGGACCCTGGACATCAGGAGACAATGTATTGTTGCATTGGGTGAGGGATTAAGGTGGGGAGGGACACATGGACATCAGGGACAATATGTTACATCGGGTGAGGGACTGGGTGGGGGCAGGACTCCTGGACATCGAGGGACAATGTATTGCTACATCGGGTGAGGGACAGCTGGAGAGGGACCTGACATAGAAACAATGTGTTACATCGTGAGGGACTGAGGGTGAGGGACCCTAGACTTAGGGACAATTGTATTACATTGGGAGGGATCAGGTGGAGGAAATAACCGGGACATCAGAAAATGTATTGTTAGATCAAGTGAGGATTGAGGGGGGACCGACATCAGGACAATGTATTGTCACATCGGGTGAGGATCAGGTGAGGGAGGGACCTGGTCAGCGGAGGCAATGTAATACTACACGAGGAGGATTGGAAACAGGAGGGACCCCTGGATATCAGCGCAATGCTGTTGCATTGGGTGAGACATAGGTGGGAGGACCATGGACATCTGAGACAATGTATTGTTACATTGGGTGAGGATTGGTGAGGGACCCTGGACATCAGGACAATATTTTATTACATCAGTGGGGGATCAGGTGAGGAGGGACCCTGGACATCAGGGACAATACTGGTTACCGGGTGAGGACTGGTGGGAGGAGGAACCCTGACATCAGGGAAGACGATAGTACATCAGGTGATGTCTGGGTGGAGGAGGGACCTGGAAATCAAAGACCATGTTAAATTAGGTGAGGGAATGGGTGGGGAGGACCCAGGACATCAGACAATGTATTGTTAAACAAGTGAGGGATCAGTGGAGGAGGACCTGGACTCAAGGACAATATATTATTACATCGGTGAGAGATTGGAGGAGGAACCCAATTAACAGGGACAATGTATTGTTACATTGCGAGGGATTGTGGGGGAACGCCGGACACCAGGACAAATGTGTTAATCAGGTGAGGGATCAGGTGGAGGAGGGACCGACCTCAGAGACACTGTTACATTGGGTGAGGTTGGGGGACCCCAGGAAATAGGGACAATATATTATTTATTGGGTGAGGGATCAGGTGGAGGGGGACCCCTGGACATCAGGGGAATGTTGTTACATCAGGTGAGGATCAGGTGGACGAAGGGCCCTGACATCAGGGCAATGTATGTTGTCAGGTGAGTGATTGGGTGTGTGGAGGGACCCCTGGACATCCAAGACAATGTATTGTTACTTTGGGTGAAGGATTGGGTGGTGAGGACCCTGGACTTCACGGACAATGCATTATTACACGGGTGAGGATTGGGGGAAGGGACCCCTGACATCAGGGACAATGCATTATTGCATTGGGTGAGGGATTGGGTGGGGAGGCAAGGACATCAGGGACAAATACATCGGGTGAGGACAGGGGGGAGGAACCCCACATCAGCGACAATGTACGTTACATCGGGTGAGGGATCAGGTGGGAGGACAGCTGGACATCGAAGCATTGTTACATGGTGAGGACTGGGTGCAGAGGACCCAGCCATCAGGAACAATGTATTCTTACATCAGAGTGATTGGGTGAGGAGGACCTGACACAGAAATGTACTGTTAAATTGGGTGAGGGATTGGGAGGGAGGGACCCCTGAACATCAGGAACAATGCATTATTACTTTGGTTGAGGGATTGGGTGGGAGGACCCCTGGTCTTCACGGACAATGTATTGTTACATCGGGTGAGGATTGGGTGAAGGAGGACCCTGACATCAGGGACAATGTATTACTGCATTGGGTGAGGGATTGCGGGGAGGGACATGGACATCAGGACAATGCATTGTTACATCGGGTGAGGACTGCGGGGCAGGACCTCGACATCAGGACAATGCATTGCCACACCGGTGGGGATCAGCTGAGGAGGACCAGACATCAAAAACAATGTATTGTTCACCGTGAGGACTGAGTGGGTGAGGGACTAGACTTCAGGGACAATGTGTTGGCCACGTTGGGTGAGGATCAGGTGGAGGGCCTTCCTGGACATCCAAGAGAAAATGTCATATTAGATCAAGTGAGGATTGGGTGGGAGGGGACCCTGACATCAGGGACATGTTGTCACATCGGTGAGGGGACAGGTGGAGGAGGCACTGGTCATGGAGCAATGTATTACTACATCGAGGAGGATTGGAATGAGGGAGGGACCCTGATATCAGCGACAATGTATTGTTGCATTGGGTGAGTATAGGGTGGGGAGGACCATGGACATCTGAACAATGTATTGTTACATTGGGTGAGGATTGGGGGAGAGGACCATGGACATCAGGGACAATGTTTATTACATCAGGTGAGGGATCAGGTAGAGGAGAACCTCTGACATCAGGACAATGCATTGTACACCGGGTGAGGGACTGGGTGGGAGGGGGACCTGGACATCAGGACAATGTGTTACATCAGGTGAGTGTCTGGGTGGAGGGAGGGACCCAAATCAGCGACCATGTATTAAATGGGTGAGGAATGGGTGAGGACCCCAGGACACCAGGACAATGTGTTAGAAAGGTGAGGATCAGTGAGGAGGACCCCGGACATCAAGGACAATGTATTGTTACATCGGGTGAGAGATTGGGTGGAGGAGGAACCCCGGACAACAGGGACAATGCATTGTTGGGTGAGGGATTGTGAGGAGAAGGACCTTCAGGACAATGTGTTATTATATCAGGTGAGGGATCAGGTGGAGGAGGACCCTGGACCTCAGAGACACTATATTGTTACACTGGGTGAGGGATTGGAGACTCAGGAAATCAGGACAATATATTATTATATTAGGTGAGACGGTGGAGGAGGGACCCCTGGTACATCAGGAGAATGTATTACATCAGGTGAGGGATCAGGTGGGCGAAAGGGACCCCTGGACATCCCAGGGGCAATGTTATTACATGGTGAGATTGGGGTATGGAGGGACCCCGACATCAGGAGCAATGTGTCACTTTGGTGAAGGATTGGGGAAGGAGGGACCCTGGACTTCACGGACATATATTATTACATCGGTGAGGGATTGGGAAGGAGGAACCCTGACATCAAGGACAATGTATTGTTGCATTGGTGAGGGATTGCGGGGGAGGACATGGACATCAGGACAATGGTTACATCGGGGAGGGGACTGGAGGGAGGAACCTGCACATCAGCGACAATGTATTGTTACATCGGTGAGGATCAGTGCAGAGGACAGCTGACATCAGGAAAATGCATTGTTACATCGGGTGAGGGACTGCGCACAGAGGGACCAGCCATCAAGACAATGTATTCACATCGGGGAGTGATTGGGTGGAGGGAGGGACCCTGGACATCAGTGAAATGTACTAAAATTGGGTGAGGATTGGGTGGGGGAGGACATGGACATCCTCAATCCAGCCCACAACTGCTCAGATACTGCCAGTAAGAATCCTCCCTTGGTGCCCAAAACAAAATCTTCACTGTTGCCACCATCTACAACCCTCCCAAAGAACAGAGAACTGGTCTAACAGCTGTGCTTGACTTTGTAAAGTCACTTCCACCAGACACCGAATCCATCCTCCTAGGCGACTTCAACATCAACTGTCCTGCGGCTGATGCTGGTGCATACAGGGATACCATTTCTGCGGTGAACCTCACACAAATGGTTGACTCACCAACCAGGAAAAATTACAGGACTGGTACCAGCACACTCTTGGACTGGATCCTTACCAGTCACCCATCGCGGATATCTAACACTAATGTCCTCCCTGACTCTCTCAGCGATCACTCCCCTGTTAGCTGCACCCTGGTCAAATAAATTAATCCAAACAACCACCAAAAACAATCACCAGCAGGGGTTCTGCCCTGGTGGTCACCTTCCTCTTCAAATCCCACCTCCTCCACCAAGACTGGTCCACTATCTTCAATGCAACCAACGTAAAACACTGCCTTGGCCACTTCATAAACATGTTCACTGTGGCCTGTGACTACGTATGCTCCTATTAGAAAGCGTAAGTCAAATCACTGAGTAACCCTTGGCTCACAGGTGACCTCCTCAGGATGCTAAAAACAAGAGACCACCTATGGGAGCTGGCCAGAAACTCGGAAGCAAACGACATCCAAAACTACAAGCGTTCCGCAATGACTGCACCAAAACCATCTGGCGATAAATCCGCCTACTATAAGCATGCCCTCACAAACTCCTGGGGCAATGGTCAGGAATTCTGGAAGAACATAAAGGAACTCACTGGGAACCACTCAAACCCCCCCCATCAATACTCAACATTAACGGAACCACAACCCTCAACCCAAAAACCATTGTGGATATCTTTAACAAGCCTTTACCGACCTCAGCGCTGTCCTACCTCAGGACTACTTCAAAGATGGTGTAGCCCCCTGTCTGGAATGAATACTATTCCCACCAGCTCCCCCCGCTTCTACTTCAAAGCAGTCAAGGCTCACCAAGTATGCAAAAACATTACCATAGCCCTTGGTAAATCAAGATTCAGTAATGACTCCCTCGATCTCAAAATCCTGTCTCTCACCCTTGATGAAGTGCTTAGTCCTCTGACCAGAATTTTCAACCTCTCCCTCAGCCTTAGCCAGTTCCTGAACAGAAGGAAATCTGCCACTGTCACCCCAGTCCATAAAAGTGGTGACAAAACTGCCCCGATAAACAGACCTATCTCCCTACACCCCACTCTCCAAGGCATCTCGACGCATCGTCTGCTGGACCAGCTCACAGAATACCTGGATATGTACAACATCCTGTGCGAGCAACAACACAGGTTCCACAAAGGTCACAGCACCCCCACAGCCCTACTTGAATTCACCGGCGCAATCCACAATGCACTTGATTCCAGTGAACTACTAGGCTCAATCTACATTGACTTAACTAAAGCCTTCAACACCATCAATCACCGCCTCCTACTTGTCCAGCTTCAGAACACTGGGCTGTCAACTGACACTATTGGCTGGTTTAAGAGCTACCTTGAAGAATGGTCCCAAACAGTAAGAATCGCTGATACACTCTTGGACTCTAGATCGGTCCACGTGGGAGTCCCCCAGGGCTCCATTCTTGGACCCCTTCTCTTCAGCCTATTCTTAAACTTACTACCGGATAGCTGCCCAGAACAAATAATTCTCTACACCGACGATGCTGTGATTCTCACCTCAGACCCTGATCCAAACCAATTACAAAATAAACTACAGTGGGCCTTCTCCTCCATTGAATCCTGGTTCCTAAATCATAAACTGCTTCTGAATCAGAAAAAAAACAAGTCTATGGTCTTTTGCAGCCCCCACAACAAAAACAAACAACTCCACCTCTCCATTGCAACCGAACAAGGAGCCATCCTAGAACAAACACAATCATTCAAGTACCTCGGCATCACTCTTGATCCCCACCTCTCATACGCTGTCTATATCAGCAATGTTGCAAAGTCTGCCAATGCGAGGTTAGGCATATTATTCTGGCACAGGAAACACCTAACCCCAGAAGCACTATCAGTGGTCGTCCAAAGCTCCATTGTCAGCATCATAGACTATGGTCTTATCATATATGGGTCTGCAACTACCACTGCTCTCAAACGTATTGCAACCTCCATGAATAAGGCCTGTCGTCTCATCACTGGCTCACATCGCCATACCACACTTGTGACCTTTATTCCCAATCTGGATGGCTTCAACTGGACAAACACATAAAATACCAAACCTGCATCACGGCCAAGAAAATCATAATGAGACTTGCCCCACCTGGTGTCGGTGCCCTCCTTAAGCCTAGACATAGGAATATCACTACAAGGAGATCCAATTCCCATCTACTACATATCCCGCGATGTCGCACGACCCAAGGACAAAGATCATTTGCCTATCGGGAATCCAACTGGCTCAACTCTCTTGGCAGTGACATAGTGACCGCTCTAACACTCGGCCTTTTCAAGTCCAAGCTGCGCCTCTCACTACTTGTATCCTGTGATTGCCCTTCTTAACATTTCCACCATTCCAGCTGCACATGCCCCAGCACCCAGCACTTACAATCAGTCTCTGCACCCCTAACACCTTACCTGGCATATTCCCTCGACAAGGCCCCCTGGCTGCACTGTCTCCCACCCTCGCCACCTCCCCCATTACCTCCACTCCTGCCCTGCCCCCACCCACCTCCCATACTCCCCTTACCCCTGCCTCTTACCCCCTCGATCTCCCACCTCACTTCTCCTCCCACCAACCCCTCCTCCCCTTGTCTTGCTCATAGCTCAAGTCTTTGTACAGGTTATTACATGTCTGTAAGTCAGTGACTTTATGTTTGTAACTAAAAATGATGACTGTTGCACCGCTGATGTGGAACCTTTGTAAAGAGCCTCGCTCAAAGGTATTGTAATCCTAGATTGAAATAAATAAATAAAATACATTTGTTTTGTTATGACAACTGTGGTGGTCTCTGATTTGCAGTGGGCTACAGGTGCTCAGCTGCAGTGGTGTGCATGGCGTCAGGGGTGGTGCATGCATGGGCGTGTGTGTGTGTGTGTGTGCAGAGGTGAACCACCTATGGTGTGGGCAGGGGGATCAGTCACTGTCTGTGGTTTGTGTGTTCTCTGTGCACTGGATGCCTGTGTGCAGTGGTCCACGGGGCTTGCACTGTGTGCATGGCACCCTGTCAGACTGTCCATGGCCTGTGCAGCTGACACCTTGCATGTCTGTGATATGCACAGTCTGCTGGTGTGTCAGTGGTGACTGTCTATGCTGGATAACGACTATACCCGGCACAATACCAGGTTGCCTCCCATCACCAGTATGGTGCACGTCTGCCTCCAGTGGCACTGTGGCCTCCGCTGTTGTTGTCCCCCCTCCATGCTGTCACTTGTGTCTGTTACAGGGGATGTGCTCCACTGTCTGTCACTTGTGCTCCAGATGCATGCTGGTGGCATACAGCATCATAGTGCCTGCACAGGGTTGCTGGCACACCTGTGCTGTGGAGGAGTTCTGGCCATGTGCACACGGCTGCCGTGGCCGGCCACACGCCAGGAGCTTGGTTGACCTGCTACTGTGTCCCTGTGTTGGTGTGCTCTTGGGTATGGGTGGCTGTTTGTCTGTGCACTGTGTTGCATCCTGTGTGGCGCATGCTTCCATGCAACACTGTGTGTGTCTGTGCTGGCTGTTGTGGCCAGTGCTAGGACATGATGTGTCCTTGGGAGGGTGTGCAGGGTGCTGTACTGCTGGTGGTGGGGCCTGGGGCATGCTCTGTCGCATGTGGGGTACCTCGTGTGCCGACGCATGGTCGGTCTCTCAGCTGTACCTCGGGGGGGACATGCAGGGTGGCACTGTGTATGCTGTTGTTGCATTTCTTTCTGCTGCCACCCGCTGCAGGGTGCACAAGGTGGGGCTGCCTTGCATGGCTATGTGGTGAACAGGGTTGCATTGTCACAGTGGTGGTGGTGACATGCATGGGGTATCCTGCACTGTTGGGTGCTACTCCTGGGAAGGGTGAATGGTGATTGTAGTGCAGGGTGTGCTCTGCTTTGGTGGGATGGTGTGGCATGGGGTGGTCATCCCTCCTTGTGTGCTAGTCACAGCTTGCCAGGGGGTGTGCTGGGGCACCATGCCCCGGCTGTGGGTTGGTTGCTGGTATCCATGGGCTGGTGGTTATTCCAGCTCTCCTCCGGTTGTGTACTGCATGGGGTGTGGGGGATGATGTCTGTTCTGCTGTATGCTCCTCTGCCCATCTGTGGCATGGGTTGTGGGCCCCTACATCCCTGGTTGTGCTGTTGCATTGCTGCCCTGCTCCACGGGGTCCCTAGTTGAACTATGGTGCATCTGGACTGCTCCACTGAGCATTCCTTGTTGCATTATGGAGCATCAGAAATGCACAATTGCACATCCCTGTTTGTGCTATGGTGCAGGTGGTGCGATATTCAGTCGTGTGCCGTAGGCGCATTTTGGCCTGCACAGTTTTTGCATATCGTGCTTCTTGCACATGGGTGCAGTGGACTTGCGCTTGCTCCTGCTGTTGCGCACTTTTTGGGCGCAGTTTGAATATCTGGGCAATGTCTTTAGGTTAGAAAAATCATGGTTAATTACCAAAATAAAATAGATAAATGAAGGATTTTTTGTTTAAATCAAGGTAACAAAAATGGTGCTGGTTTAAAACTAACAGATAGCTAGGCAAAATACATAGCTTCAGTGTTAATGTGCTTTTTGACCCATAATTTTCCTATGCCCATAGGAAATTAAAAATAAACATAGGGACATGATTTCTTCCATGCCTCAACATTCCTAAAAGGTGTGCTGGTTAAAGGAGTTCTGTTTTTCCTATAGTTAAGAAATGTTTAAAATTTATTTATGCTGTATAAACTAATTCTGGCTTAAAATCCACACTTACCACATCAAGTATTTAACCACCACAGAAACCGGGATACTAGCATTCCGTCGTTGTTCATTGAAATCTAGCACTCTCAAAATGTTGTTCTGCTGAGCTAGTGATGTCCGCAGTGCGGCAGAAGGCAATACTGGACTTTGTGCTCACAAACAGGGACAGTGTGATGGGGGTAACAGTGGGGGAGCACCTGTGGAACAGTGACCACCAGTCATTGTGGTTTGAAATCACAGAAAGAGCAGAACCAAACCACACAAAAACACATATCCTGGATTTTAGGGGGGCAAACTTTGGGAAAATGGGGAGCTACATGAAAGAGGCATTAAGAGGAATGGGACAGGAATCAGGGGTTGAGGAACAGTGAGCAGTTTTTAAAATGGGGATTACAAGAACAACAGAATTATGCATTAAGCAGGTTAGCAAAAGAAAAGGAAGAGGAGACCATTATGGTTTTCCAAAGAGGTAACAAAGAAAGTGAAAGCCAAAAGATTGCATTCAGGCAATACAAAAAGACACAGGCAGAAGGGATAGGGAGAAGTACCAGGAGAAGCAAAGGGAGGCAGGGAGGTCAGTAAGGAAGCCAAAGCTCTGCATGAGAAGAACACATTGCAAAATCAGTGGGTGGAGGGACAAAACCTTTACAGGTACATAAGTGAAAAAAGAAAGACAAAGGGAGGGATAGTGAAACTGAAGGGGAGGATGGAGCCATGTGGGAGGATGACAACAGTAAAGCTGACATATTGAATAGGTATTCTGCCTGCCTTTACTGAGGAAGAGGAGGGTAACGGGTCTGAAGGGAGTACAAGGGGTGAGAATGGTGCAGAAATGGACACAAGTCCCTTTACACGAGAAAGGGTCCTGAAGGAACTGGAAGTAATAAGAGTTGATAAAGCAATGGGGCCAGATGGGATGCACCCCAGGGTCCTTAAAGAACTAAGAGAGGTGGTGGCTGAACCTCTGGCTATCCTGTTTAGCCAATCACTGGAAACAGGGGAGGTACCCAAAGACTGGAGGACAGCAGATGTAGTCCCTTATACAAAAGTGGGAACAAAAGAAAAGCAGGGAACTACAGACCAGTCAGCCTCACCTTGATAGTGTGGGAAGATCATGGAAGCACTACTGAAGGAGAGATTGGTGGAACACCTGGCTGTCAATGGACTACAGGACCCAAGGCAGTATGGTTTCACCAGGGGAGGTCATGTCAGACCAACCTCATTGAATTTTTGACTGGGTGACTAGGAGGTGGATCAGAGGAGGGCAGTGGACATGGCCTATCTGGACTTCAGCAAGGCCTTGACACTGTGCCACATAGAAGACTACTACACAAACTGGGAATATGGGTGTGGGCAGGACAGTAGTGTGGTGGGTAGGTAACAGGCTGGTGGCAGGACACAGAGGGTGGTGGTAAATGGCTGTCACTCCCACAGAGGAAGAGTGACCAGTGGGGTACCACAGGGATCAGTGATGGGACCAGTTCTATTCAACATCTTCATCAGTGACATTGCAGAGGACCTAGAAGGCAGAATTTCACTGTTCGCTGATGACACAAAGCTCTGTAACACAGTAGACACACCAGAGAGTGTAGACAGAATGAGAAGGACCTGCAGAAACTTGAAGAATGGTCAGGGTTTGGCAGTTGAAATTCAATGCAAAGAAGTGCAAGATAATGCATATGGGGACAAAACCCTGGCACAATATATTCAGTTGGGGTTAGGATATAGTATGCACCAAGCAGGAAAGGGATCTTGGGGTTATCATCTCTGAAGACCCCAAGGTAGGGAAACAGTGTGACAAAGCAGCAGGTAAAGCAAATAGGATGCTGGGATGTATAGGCAGGGGCATCACCAGCAGGAAAAGGGAGGTCATAATTCCACTATACAAGACACCAGTGAGGCCCCACCTGAGTACAGTGGTACAGTTCTGGAGACCATACCTACGTAAGGACATAGATAGGGTAGAGAAGGTTCAGAGGAGGGCAACAAAGATGGTGCATGGATTGCATCACAAGTCCTATGAAGACAGGTTGAAGGAACTGAACATGTACTCCCTGGAGGAGAGGCAGGAGAGAGGGGAAATGATAGAGACATACAAGCATCTCACAGGAACAGGGTGCAGGAATACACTATTTTTAAGTGAAAAGATGTTCCAGGACTAGAGGATGGGATGAAGTTGGAGGAGGACGATTCAGAGGAAACATGAGGAAGAATTTCTTCACAGAACAGGTGGTGGACAAGTGGAACACCCTGCCAGAGGAAGTGGTGGAGGCTGAAACAATCACGGGATTTAAGAATGCATGGATGAGACATAAAGGAATTCTGGAGGTCAGGGGTAAGGGGCAACAGACTTCTAGGAAAACATAAACTGAACTCACAAGCTCAAATGGGCAGACTGGGTGGGCCATAGGCCCTTATCTGCCGACACTGTCTATGTATCTGTGTATCTATGTAACCAAAAAGTGACATCTGCAGGACAGCAGCAGTGCGGATGTCACACATGGTGTCCTCGAGCAGCAATCTGACAATTAGTCTTCTTTTAAAAAGAAAGATGTAGTGGTTTGTTTTGTTTTTTCGAGGCAACAACGTTCCACTATACACTATACAGAACAGTACATGCGTACCATTTAACATCAGGGCTGTTCTTTCTTTAACCTCGTTGGTACTATGATGACTGATTACCTCTCAAGCTGTGCTGTCGAGATAATCTGTCATCATAGTACCAAATCGGTGAAAGAATAGCCCTGTTGTTAATTGTTATTTCATGCACTATCCTATATATTCTTTTAGTACAATGAGCGTTCTGTTGTAGAATAAATAGTCACCTTTTTGCAAATGATTTCCAGTCAGAAGGCCTGTTTACTTTACCCATTATGTGAGGGTTTGTTAAAGAAAGCCCTCCGTGATTGAAAATATTGCAGGGCATTGTTTTAAAATGCTCTGTGTGTACTGCTGTGCCTCCATAGCCTTGCATACGCTTTGGGCTTACGCTTTTAGATTTTTATATAAATTGAGAACCATTTGGTTCTCTTCTGTGTCCCTGTTTTGTCTTCTGGTAGGAGAGGAGCTCTTAGGTAAGCAACTTTATCTTTTTAGTTGTTGCTGAGTTCCTATAAAACTATGCAATGCGGCTGATAATTACTGACTACTTTCGATCCTTCGCACGATCGCGAAGGCCTGTAGCCTTTTAATTTAACTTTGAGTACGTTTTTCTACATAGTAATGGCAGTTTGTATATTTACATAGCCTCCTGCGGTGAATTCAGGTGTTTTGGTGCTATTTTGAGTCATTTTATGAAACAAGGGCATTTCAGCTTCAGGTGGCATTTATAGCGCTTGTGTTTATTCTCAGTCAGTTCCTGCTCTCTTCTCTAGGAGCCGGCTGGCCGCTTCTTGACTTCTTTTGTACTGTTGCTAGAAGGGTGGTTCTTCCTCATGCCAGAGAATGAAAATAATTACCTCTAAAAAGACTGTAATTTACTCTGCTGATAGTATATAAGTTATTAAAGTAATAAAAATGTGTTTATGTTATTTAAATTAAATATTGATGCATTGTGTAAATAAATTACATTGAAAATGTTTTAGTGGGTGGAGTTAATAAATCACTTGACTGCTGAATGGTATAAAAGAATAGATATCACTTCAGGATTTTAGATGTGACCAGGAGAGTGACGAGAGGAAGGTTTGGAGAGAATGCTAAGGAGTGATTTCAAATTGCATGCAACTTGGTCTAATATAAATTTCTGGACATTTGAAGTGATTTCCAATGAGCTTGCTGTATGAGATGTGTCCTGTAAAGAAAGAAAATATCGATTTCTAAAATAAATTTTGAACTATTTAAAAGACTGCTATTGTGTTATGCTATTTGATTGCCCATGTACACCTGCGCCCTTTCAAAGAAAGACTGCTACGCTTGAGACTGAGAGTCTGTGTGAGTCTCAAGCACAGCTGCTTGCTGCACATTTGCCATAATAACTGACCAGTTATTACAGCAAATACTAACTGGCCATCACCATGGAAACATTTGATGGCCATTTATTATAGTTATATAACAAACAATTGTGCTTCAATGCAACATGATATGTCTGATGGCTTTGTGATGCAGAACACAATGAACAAGCAACTTTGCATAGACCAGTCCCCCAGACTCATTATGTTGCTTGCACGCATGTGCAAGAAACAGTGCCATCATTCGAGTTTTTGTAAGTGTGACACCCATCTTCAAATTCAGTCAGTGTGTTTGCAGGTGTGGCCCCAATCACTGCTGCAGCTGTCTATGACAGCAGCTGAAAATGCAGTGGTCGCACAGTTGAAAGGGAGAGCTCCGCTTCAGTGAACAGAACTCCCCCACACACACACATGCAAACATGCATACTGTGTACTGATGTGCTCCCCTCCCCCCACGCACACTGTATGGCCGACAGGGGTGCCCAATCCCCATCAGCTCCAGCCCCCACAAAAGCTGTCCTGCTGCCACGCTGGGAGCCTACCCCAGCGTGGCAAAAATAGCGGAAGGGGGTGCCCAATCTCCCACCAGCTCCATGGCTGCATGCTCCCCCAAAAGCTTTCCAGGTGCCACACTGGGAGCCCACCCCAGCATGGCAAAGCTTGTTATAGCCGACGGGGGTGCCCAATGCCCCACTGGCTCCACGGCTACACGCTACTCCCAATAGCTTTCCTGGTGCCACGCTGGGAGCCCACCCCAGCATGGCAAAGCTTGTTATGGTCGACGGGTGCCCAATCCCCATCCGCCCAGCTCCCCAAAGAGCCTTTCCAACTGTCACGCTTGGGAGCCCACCTCAGTGTGGCAAACATCCCGTGTCGCCTTAAAAACAAGAACCTGTAAACAAAAAGGTCCATCGTAGTCTCCTGCCCCCACAACCCGCACCCACCCACTGTGCACCCTGCCTCCCACAACCCCTCACCCCTTACTTACCTCCAGACCTTGGCGCACAATCTTGTGGACTGGGAACATGTCTGCACTCTTCAAAGCTGACTGCAAACTGAGGAAATGTCGGTAAGCTGTATAATGTAATCATAGGGTTTTTCAACTTTGCTGCATATTTCAGACATTTTTGGAATTCTGGGCCCAAATTTTCAACATGGCTTTTAGGACCCTCCTCATGAATTTTTGCACTGTTGTGACGTTAATCGGGCCCAAAGGGTGATTTTACGGTCACTGCGTGAAATCACCTTTCAAGACCAATTAACAAAACAAAACTGCCACTGTTTATAAGGTGGGCTCTCAAAAAGTCTATGTTGCAAAGTTGGTGAAAAAATTCTTAAAAATGACTGTTTTACGTGCTTGAGTTGCGCCGTTCCTATGCACGCTTGTAAGTTCGCAAATTTTCAATATTTTCACTCCAGATTTTCAACATTACCATTTTACCACACCTCCTTTTGAGCAGTATACCTGTTATTTTTCACATCTCACCCAAAATGTGTTTCTGCCCATGTAGCACAAATGGTTCAGTTGGTGTGTGAAATCAATGTATGGGACACATTAAGAAAATCACAGTGACACTGTTCATGAGAAGAGATGTTAAAATGGCTATGTTGAAAATTTGGTGAAAAAATTCCCTTCAGCCATTCTGCAACGTTACTAATGAAGACCCTGCAGCACCCCACTGGTCACCCCCTCTCCCTAGACTGCAACCCATTTACCACCACTCTCTGCCTCCTGTCTGTTTGCCAGTTTCTAACCAAATTTACCACCTATTCCCCATGCCCAGCCTACCCAGCTAATTTATCAGCCTCCTCGTGGGATGGTGTCAAATGCTTTGCTGAAATCAAGGTAAGCGTTGTCCACTGCCCCACCCTGATTCACTTCCTTTGCCAACCAGTCAAAGAAATCAACCAGATGTGTCTGACATGATGTCCCCACTGTGAATCCATGTTGTCTATGGTCCTGGGCTCTGATGACTTCTAGATGCCCCACTATCCTTTCTTTAAGCAATGGCTCCATGATGTTTCTCACTACTGAGGTGAGGCTGAACGGCCTATTGTTCCCTGCCTCCTCCCTGCTGCTGTATTTGCATAGAGGGACCACATGTGCCCTTCTCCAATTCACTCATGTTGAGTGATTCAGTGATCATGGCTGCCAGAGGTACTGCTATCTCCCTTCACAGGTCTCTTAATATCCTTGGGCGTATGCCATCTGGTGCCATCGCTTTGTCCGCCTTCAATTTAGTGAGCTCCTGCATGACTGTTTTGCCTTTGAATGGACTGGTGTCCACGTCTTCACCCCCTTGGCAACTGCTGTACTGCTGTGGCCCTTGCCCCTCCCACTCTTCTGTGAATGCTGAGTGGAGAGACACAGTAGATGACTTGGGAGGAAAGCATGGAACTATCACTTCCAAATACCTAAACAGTGCATACAAGCAAGCAACATTCGGCATTGGCAAATGCTTGTTTTAGTTATGTGCTGTGCCAAAACTGAAACTCATTATGCCCAGCTAATGCTAAAGGGCCAGAGATGCATAACTATTGAGGAAACAAGGCCTCCCACTGGGGGGAGGGGTTCTAGAGTAGCATGTGCCAGTTCCAGAAAATGCCTTTATTGATATTTAAAGAAAGCAAAGTCTCACCTACCTTTTCCTTCAGGAGTGGGAATCAGTGCTCCTTGTTTATCCAGGGCACTTCCAAACATCACCATGTCAGGCAGTATTTTCAAAACCACAGACATTAACCTTCCCTCTCCATTTGTTTAGTCAATATGGCACAGAGTGGCACAAAGCTCAGGGGGTTCGAATAATATGGCGGACACTGAGTACTGGCTACCATAACTAGTTCTCACTTTTCTACAATTCTTGTGCACTGCTTTGTTTTATAATATATTAAAATGCCTAGGACATTTGAAGAAACTTTGGAAAAACTTGTTTGTTTTGACCCATTTCAGCTTTTGTTTCCTATTCTGTTAATCAACTTTTTTCTTACTTTTTTTCAGATAACAAGTAAATGATATATTACTATTAACACAAACAAATAAATACATCCAAACTCCTGTATCTAGTAAAGTGTAGTTGAGTAATTACAGAACTAATACATTGGCAGTATGGCATCTGAAACTGTAGAACAGAAATAGCACAAGCACAGCCCAAAAATGAATCACTGAATCATTCTTACCCTTCTGACAATACCCTGTTGTATCAGAACAACAGCAAAGAAAAGAAAGATGGAGAAAAGGAAGACAGGAGAAGAAGAAGAAGAAGAAGAAGTAGAAGAAGAAGAAGAAACAAATACAAAAGTGTTAACGCATGTGAACGCAATACAAGGTCTCGAATTACCATGACACAGTAGATAGTGTAAACTACCAATTATGAATGTATTTAGCAACCTCACACTGACCTATGCAAATCATTATATTACCAACTGGTTATGTGAGATTTGTAAAAAAGAAGCTCCACAGACTCATGTTGGATTAAGTTTTAGTTTATCCAGCCACAAAGAATTCAAAGATAGTGTTCATTTAAGCAATAATGCACAACACGGCGTGGATCATGCTAGAATAACCTCATGCCTGAGTGGTTGGGCATGAGGCTACAGGTCTAGAAGTGAAGTTATCCCAGCACGACCCACATCCTGGAGTCCATTATTGCTATTATACAATGGCTCATTATTATACAAAATAAAAAAAAATAATAAAAAATGTTTTTTGTAGATTTTTAGTGTGGCAATATATTTTTGTTTCTGAAGGGGAGATGGAGCTAAGGCTACAAAAAATCAGTACAGTGAGGTTGTGCTGGGATAACCTCACTGTGCCAGGGACACACTGACCAATCAGAGTCCTGCAAATTTTCTTGCCATTGTATAATTAGATAGAAAGTTGTTTCCTTCATGTGCCATAAAATGCACTACCTCTCTATTCTGAACATTTCTAGACATTTGCCCCTCCATTCATTTAAGCTTGGAGGTCTATTTGGTGTATTTTCAATCCACAGTTTTAGAACTGCATGTTTAACTGATGTCCCCAACACAATTAAAGTGTGTTTTTGTTCTTTTGCCCACTTCTCTTTGGTGTCAACATGTCATATTAAGCATATTTCTATGTTTCTGTCATTCTTTATCCAACCTATATCGTGAACATATTTTTAATATTTTCCCATAGAGACTGAACACATTTAAAATACTGAACCACATACAATGGGTTTGCATTATAACCATCTTTTATAAGTGTGAAGGGATAACATAAGTTATGTAAAGATTCCAACTGGACCATTTTCATGTTCACAGTCTTAAATATTTAAAGGAGTGCAACCAAATTTTATTTCAATCCCACACCTCCATGTTCTTGTTTAAACTCAGTGACCACCACCTAATATTTTCCAAAGCAGATCCCTAAAACCTCAATTAATATATTATAAAAGACAACATTTTAGGAGTAAGATGGACACTGGCTAGAAAACCGCTTGTTACTTTGTTAGCTGTAAAGTACTTGAATGTTGTCATCATGGATAGGCAGGATTTTTAAAGCTCATGATTGACGTCAAACCGCGGGTGTACTAAAGATAACAGTCCACTGGACTTGCAATAATCTAATGGGATGGTCTGTCCCATGTGGCAATTGATGCCAGTTTGATTGTCCTTTGTGGTCTAGCTTGCATGCCAATCCTGGGGACTGGTATTATGGAGCTTGTACCAAGATTTAGTGTAAGCTGTAACATGGGAAAACTGTCACAACTAAGTCTGACCTTTGAAAATTAGGCACAGTTGTGGCATATAGCATTGGTGTAGTTTTTTTTTTTTCCAATTATTTAACCAGGTGAGACACGCTAAGCTGAAAGCTTGTTTACAGGTGCAACCTGGGAGCATGAGGAAGTTAAGTGACTTGCTCAGGGTCACACAGTACGCAAGTAGGGACTGTGGGATTCAAACCCAGGTCTCCAGATTTGCAGCTCAGAGCCTTAAACCACTGTACCATACTGCCTCCAAAGTGACGGTTTCAAAGTGTGGCAGCCCAGAGCTTGGTGCAAGCCCCACATCACTTTTTCAAAATCCAGCTCAGTGTTTCAAGAAACTTAACTTGAGCAGATCATACCCGTCCTCTGCTGTGCCTGATAAATGTGATTTGTGCTAGTTTATTGAAAGGTATAAGAGTATTATTGTATTATATCTCTGTCTAGTTACGTAATTTTAAAGAAAACTTGCTGGTTGTGAGTGAAGTTAGGGCTACCCCATACTGGCTGTAAACAAGATTTGTTTAGATTTAAGTTAAGCAATGATGACCACTGAGAAATTAAACTAATGTTGTCTGACCAGATTTTATTTTTGAGTGATGTTAAGGATTTTGCAAATAACAGTGGACTGAGCTCTATAGATTGGGTCTTTGTCAGGGTCATTTCAGTTTCTAGCCATTCTGGAGTTCCCATATTGTCTTTTTAGTACCAAACTATTTGAAAATTGAAGCGCTTGCAAGACAAATAACATCTAGAGAGGTCAAGAAGTTTCACTCCACCATTTGCCTTTGACCAAAGTAGTTTATTATATGCCATATTGCACCTTTTTTTAGCCCAAGAGAAATTTGGTAGAAGCCTCTGAAAATTCAGTAAACCACTTAGGGATTAAGATCTTTAGAACTATACCTGAAACCATAAATAGAAACCTTAACAACTTTATGTCTGAAATTCAGGAACGTTTGGTAAAACGGAATAATCATTCCTTAGGTCTTTGAAGCCGTATCGACACTATTAAAATGAATATCCTGCCAAGGGCTGTATATCTATTCCTGATGCTAGCCCTCACTCTGTTTCCTGTACTGTGCTCTCAGTATTCCATTTCATTGTTTTCACAGGTCTGCACATTACCATGAGAGCAGGATCACTGTTCATTAATCTTCATCTGCTCTGACTGCTTGTCTGCTCCTGACATCGTAACCCTCTGATTATGACATAATCATCTCTCCACAGCAACAGGCTGCAATATCGCAAACAAAGAATCATGTGATGTCAGATGCAGATAGGCAGCCAGAGTCTAATGGATTGTGATGCTACTCTTATAATTATTGTTTTCATCAAACTTTCTTTTATCTCGGCCATGCTTGTCATCAAGGATATACCCTGTTCCCAGGGATATACCATGTTCCTAGGGAATGTAAGAACAAATTTAAAAAAACAAGGTGCTCCATCAGCTTGTTCTCATGGATATACCCTATTCAAAGGAACATACCTGCTACCAGGAATATACCCTGATACCAGGGACATACACTGATCCCAGGAATATACTCTGACCCCAGGACTACACAATACCTGATCCCAGAGATATATCCTGATCCTGGATATATACAGCACCCTGATCCCAAGAATACACCCTGTTCCCAAGTCTGTACAGTACCCTGATCCCAGGGATATACCCTGATCCCATGAATATACCCTCATACCACAGATATACCCTGATACCAGGGATATACATTGATCCCAGGAATATATCCTGTTTTCAGAGATAAGCCCTGATCCCAGGAATATACCCTGCTCCCAAGACTACACAGTACCCTGATTCCAGAGACATATCCTGATCCCAGAAATATACAGCACCCTGATCCCAGGAATACACGCTATTCCCAAGACTATACAGTACCCTGATCCCAAAAATACACAGTATTCCCAGGAATATCTTCTTCTTTTTTTTTTACCAATTATTTTACCAGGTGAGACACACTAAGCTGAAAGCTTGTTTGCAGGTGCAACCTGGGAGCACAAGGAAGTTAAGTGACTTGCTCAGGGTCACACAATATGCAAGTGGGGGCTGTGGGATTCAAACCCAGGTCTCCAGAATTGCAGCTCAGAGCCTTAAACCACTGCACCATACTGCCTCCTAAATCTTCTGATCCCAGGGTATGCCTTGTTCAAGCCCAACAACCTCCATATCTCCAGATGCAGCACCCCTCCAACTACCTACACAATTTCCCTCCATGGTAGGGGTTCCAGGAGGAGGGCCACCCCCGAGGTGGTCCAGTGTGCGGACTAGTATCCAGTGGAGGCAGGCCATAGGACCCAGGAGAGTCCAGGGGCCCATTGTGTAGTGGATAAGAGCATTGATCTGCAAACCTGGAGAACTGGGTTTGAATCCCACAGCCACCACTTGCAGACTGTGTGATCATGAGCAAGTCACTCAACTTCCCTGTGCTCCAAGGGCACAACTGGAAACAAGTGTAGGCTTACTGTGTCTTTTCTGGCCAAAAATTGTAAAACAAAAAGTGATATAGACAGACGGGGGATTGTCTCCCTTTGATTTCCTCCATACTCTGCTGACATGGGCGTAACCTTCTTTGTAGCCTTGTGCACATACAGCACAGCCTTGCAGCAGGAGTGAGATCCCTGCCCAGTTGCAGGGGTTGCTGCACAATGGAGGAACTCACCGCAACCCTTCCTGACTGAGGCACACTGCTGCATGGCAGCTACCCACCTGCCTCCCGACACGGTGACTCAGTCACCCTGCCTGAACCTGTCCCTCCTACGGCAGCACGCAAGCTGCTTTGTGGCTATTGGGGCAGCATACTGCTCTTATATTAATGTACAGTTATGAAAAACTGGAAGCTAAATACATAAATATAAATTAAATAAAGGCACCTTGCATTTGAATCCATTCTCTAGAGGGAACAGTGATTCCTTAATGATGATGATAGATTAAGGTGCCACGGTTGGGATATAGTCATTGCAGTGGAGGATGGTAAGGGGCATTATGACACCAGATTTTACCGTCTGAAAAAAGAACTGACTTTTTCAAGCATGGCAAACAGAACTAGGGCCCCCAACCTCCGACTTTGTGGTGGGATGGTAAGGGGTAATGGGAAGCATTTCTTTTACCCAAATGGTGGATAAGTCAGGGAGCAGATTGCTAATAGAAAGGTGGAGGCACACAGTTTAGATGAGTGTAGAGATCTCTGCGAATATGGCCCACCAGGATTTATTTATTTATGGCATTTTGATAGCCGGGTGAGCCCACTGAGACCAGAGGTCCCTTTTTCAGGGGCAACCCAGAATTACCGTATAGCAGTTTATATTCATGCACTTTATATTTAGCTCTCCAAGCACACACCCATGTATTCACTTCCTCTTATTTTCACTGGTGGAACATTAGTGCTACTATATATAATGATCTACCTAATATTCACTGTCTTTTTATTTTCACTCTAATGTGGAACCACGAATATAGTGAAAATAAAATGACAGTGAATATTTCCTGTTATGCAGTAATTACATACAGTGCCAACAGGCAGTTCAGCTCATAGTGAATTGTACAAGTACAGTTCAGGCCATAGTGAATTGCACAAGTACAGTTCAGGTCATAGTGAATTGTACAAGTACAGTTCAGGTCATGGTGAATTGTACAAGTACAGTTCAGGTCATAGTGGATTGCACAAGGTACAGTTCAATGTCTTAAGCAACTTGATAGGATCGTGCTTGTGTGACTTAGATACATTGTGGCTGTTCACCTCTTTATCCATGGGATATACCACCCTAGAGGGGTACAATGGCAAGGAACCCTAGAGGAGGGTTCCACCCCTATAGGTGCCACGGGAATGATTCCCTTGGCTAAAGGTAGCTTAGGAAGAAGCCCATGGAAAAGAGAGATGTGCCACTGGAGGAAGAGGGGAGGATGGTGGGGCAATGAAGAAATGAATCCTGGAACAGTCCAGGAGGAGTGGCCTTTTAAGGCCTAATGGGGGAGTGATGCTGTTGCTCCGTCCACTGAACCCCAGGCATAGCCTTCCCATTCAATGTGTTTACACAAGGTAGCTTAGGAAGCCCAAAAAGAATACCCAAAAGTGTGTCGAGCACCTAAGATGCAATTAAGCAGACTATATCGAGACCAGAATTTAAAGGTGATAGACGTAGAAGGGAAGGACAGGAGAAGAATGAGATATGACAATGAACGAAAGGAAGCCTGACAAGATGCTGAAGGGTGTACTTCTAAGGAGAGAGAGACAGCTGGGGCCACCATCTGACCTCGTCTAAACAGCAGAACCTATGAAAAGCACTCCAACCTGTGTAAGATTATGGCCATCGGCAGGGAGTGAGAGGGAAAATCCCTTTGAGGAGGAAACCTCTGGGTATACAAGGCTTAGGTCACCTTCCCTCCAGGCTGAAGAACGTTTTGATTAGTGATGGCTCAGCTACTGCAATTTAGAGTCGAGATCGAGGAGGAGGAAAATATTTCAATTAAGAGGAAGTCATTCTGTCCTTCCAAAGGACAGCTGTTGAGGGTGTGAGTGATGTCTTGTAACTAGATGCTCAAAAGCATGAGAAGAAGAGAGAGAGAGAGATGACTACTGAGGCACTCAGCTGGCTTATGTGAACCTAAGAAACAGGCCAGGTAAACCAGAGGTGGTCAGATAGAAAATGGCATAGACGGTGCCTTCAAACCCGCTCAAGCAGCTAAAGGGGCTCCGTTGACAACAGGCCAATGCAGCCAGCCCTGAGCCAAAGGGCAATGGACATGGAAGGTATGCCTTTGAGTGGAGAGCAGATCGAGTCGAGGTAGCATGGACACAAGAGGATTATGCTCGAGTAGTTGATGTGAAGGAACAGACCCACAGAGAGGTTGCATGTGCGAGGGAGACCCAGATTTGGTCATGAGGATACTGATGGTGATAATAACCACAGGAGTGCAGCAGTTCGATGAGATAGCATAGACCCACAAGAGGTATGCTTGATTGATCAATGTGAATGAGTACACCCTGAGGTCGGACTGAGTGAAGGAGAGCCAGACTCATGTCATGAGGAAGCTACCTGTGATTGGTAACTTCAGGAGTGTATCCCAGCTGGGCCCGTTGAGCTAAATTAGGAATGAATAGAATTGCAGGAAGGTAGGAGCGACAGTGTCCAGGCAAAGCTAGCAGCCGATGGTGAGGTAGGCAGTATCAGGAGGACATCTGAATAGGTTTGACTAGAATGGGGGAATAGGGTCAGAGGAGGAGACAAGTAGGCAGGGTGATGTGCAGGAGGGAATATTAGGTGATGTGAATGAGTAATGTATGGTGGGAGCAGGAAGGAATGGTGGGACAGCATGATAAGGAAGCCCCCAAAAGAAAGCAGAGGTCAAAGAAGGAGAGGAAAGGAGGGCGGAGGGAATGGGAGGAGGAGGGTGAGCTCCCACCATGGGGTGAAATTTTTATTTTATTTTATTTTAATCTTTGTTAACCAGGTAAGGCCCACTAGGCACAAGTGCCTGTTTTCAGGGGCGGTCCGGGAGCTTTGGGCTGGTTAAGTGACTTGCTCAGAGTCACACAGTATGCAAGTGGAGGTTGTGGGAATCAAACTCAGATCTGCAGTTACCAAGTTCGTTCACAGCTCATTACTTCTAACCTGTAGGCTATACTGCCTGCAAGGAATGATGGTGGAGGCTAGAAAGCTGAAGGCAGAACGAGGAAATTCGAAACGAGTGAATTGAAGAAGGTTGTTGCAGGTTAGTCTCCATTACCCAAGAGGAATGGGGGAGCAAGTGACCTCATGTCTACGAGGCTTGCAACAAAATAATGCCAGTGCCAAATCCAGGACAGAATACAGACAGTGCATACAGCACCAAAGGAGTCCAACAGATAACAAGGCATATGGAATGCAAAATCGTCGAAAAAATGGAGGCAGAAGCATTGGAAAAGGAAGCCCGCAGTGACAGAAACACCTCCGTGGTGCTGTAGTGGGAGGGGTATGCAGACCGAAGCATGTCAAGCAATAGAATGAAACAAAGACAGCTAATTGCCAATCTGACCTGGTGATCAGAGGAGAGGCATGGTTTAAAGACAGGAGTTATGATGAGGTGCGACTAGGAAGAGCTGTCTAAGTCTAAGTGAGTTATGAATAATTGAGAAGAGAAGACGGGTCCTCCCAACAAGGCAGGAAAGAACAGCATGTAGCTCAGGCAGGGCAATGACCTATGGAAGAGTACTTAGAAGAATCACTCCTCAGGCACGTCCTGAACTGAGCAAGCACTTGTCTCTCAGGAATGTCCTGCGCCAGCAAAGTCACCTGATGAGGAAGCAACATGAGTGAGGAAAAACAATTCAATAAGCTGCAGGAGGTGCTGGAGTAGCAAGGTCAGTGAGGGGTACCCGAACATGGGACAGCCAATGACAGTGAGCCCACTGAGCAGGAGAGTGATGCACCCCAGTGAAGGCAGCTGTGGCAACAGGGGAACAGATTGGAGCAGGAGCTAGAACGAGTCTGCACTAAGGAGAGAGCGGCAATCAGGGAGGGACATCACACCCAGAAGCACTGGTGCAGAATGAAGCTGGGGCCTGGGAGGAGAAGCCAAAAAGAGAAACAATGATGCCATCCAAGGGGGGAAGATGGCTGGACAAGGAACCATCATGCAGAGGTAGGGGAACAAAGCAGCAGAAAGCAGATGAAGGAGCCGGAAGGAAAAGGACAGGCAGGTAACATGAGGGGGGCGCACAAACAGGCAACGTCCCACAGAAAGGAAAGTTGCTACCCCCAAAGCAGGTTGATGCAGAAGCTGTAGAAAAGGAGGGGGTGAGTGGGGAGGGGAAGGAATGGTAATGAGGGGCAGTACAGTGGGTGGAGGCGAATGCAGGGACAGAATTAGGGGAAACCGGGAGCGAGGAAGAGCAGACCCTCCTGCCGCAACAAAGAAATGAATCCTGGAACAGTCCAGGAGGAGTGGCCTTTTAAGGCCTGATGGGGGAGTGACGTTGTTGTTCCATCCATTGAACACAGGCCTAGCCTTCCAAAAATATAAACATTCAGGAAGGCATAAGATTGCAGACCAGTACACAGGAAAAATTAGTCACCAAACATTAGTTACACTTTAGCAGTATCGCGGAAAGAGAAATTCATAGGCTTACAGATAGTTATAAGCACACATTTAACTTAAAACAGCGAACCATATGTCAGGTACAAGGGACAGATAAGGACTCAGTGATAGCAGCTGCAATGACAGCGTTCAAAGTTATAAACCTTTAGCTCGGCCTTAAACCCTTCAATAGAAGTCACATTAGTTAAGTTTTCAGGACGGGAGTTCCAGTGGTAAGGGGTAGAGTAAGTGAAATACCTTTTTTTCCCAGGTTAGTCCATACCCTGGGGATTTTAAGCAAGCTGGAGGTTGTTGAGCAGAGGGTGCTCCTCAGGGGCATTGGGGTCAGTAGATCCAATAAGTGGGTGGGGGGGTATAGACTTTAGTGACTGTGGAGCAAGGCAGAGGAGAGGATGGTTGTGCCTGTGTTCCAGAGCAGGCCAATTTAGTTCAGAGAGTACCTCACAGTGATGCTTCCTGGGCAGCGAACCTGATGCAAAGCAACTGATCTTGTGGTATAGAATGTTCAGTCTGTGGGCTTCTGTTTCCCTGAGGAATTGCAGTATTGGGGCACCATAGACCAGGGTGGGAGCAAAGTACTCTTCGCAGTGGCACTTTTTGAGTCCACAGCTAGTGAATTACCTAATCTGTAGAGGATACCCAGTTTCTGGTGCATGGCCTTGGTGATGTGATTGATATGTGGTTTGAACATCATACCTTGATCAAGGTAGACACAGAGGTACTTTACCTTGTCTACCACATCAATATGTGATCCTGCAATAGTGAATAGCAGAAGAAGATTTTGTCTGTTTGCTCCCAAACGCCTTGGACCAAATAAGACAGCTTTGTTTTTTCTTTCATTCATGACCAACATGCTGGAGGCAAACCAGTTTTCAAGTGCATTCAAGCTGTTAGAGAGTTTAGCAGTAATTGAGCTGGTGTCAGTTTCACTCCAGCAGGCCACAGTGTCATTGGCATATGAAAGCATTTTCCCATCTCCACAGTGCTGGCCTATAAACCATGAGGATAGCAGGGGACCTAATATGGAGCCCTGGAGGACTCCATCAGTGATTGCTAGGCAGCTAGAGTGGACCTCTTTCCATTTGACCTTTTGTGATCTGACTGTCAGCTAGGTAGTTTGAAAGCGAAGACAGTGAGTGCTTATCCAGACCTAACGATACCAGTTTACCAAGGAGTAATCTATGGCTGACCAGATCTAATGCCTTGGATAAGTCTATGAATATGGCCCCTGTCAGTAGTCCTTTGTCCACTGCACCCATGGCATCACTTGTAAGTTTAACAAGCACCGTATCTGTGCCATGACACTTCCTGTAGCTATGTTGTTGATCCAAAAGAAGGTAATGTTGCTCGAGATAGTCCTGCAACTGGCTGAAGACCAGCTTCTCCTGTATCTTTGCCAAAAGACAGAGGATTGAGGTGGGCCTGTAATTCTCAATATTGACTCGTGCTCCTCCCTTGTGTATAGGGACCTCCACAGTCACAATCCATTTAGAAGGAACAGACCCTTCTCTAAGGGACCTGTTTATTAGCATGATCACTGGGAGAACAATTGCTGGTGCAGCTGCTTTTAGTAGTCTTGGTTCAAGTTGGTCATACCTGGGGGAAGAGTCAGATTTTAAATGCCTAAATAGGGCTAACCACTCGGTTTTCCTTACCAAGCGAAGGTGGAATTGGGGTGTGAGGTTTTTGTTCGACTGCGCACTGTGTGCAGGAGGTGAGCTAGATAGGTCAGGTTTATATTTGTCCAGAACTGTGAAGAAACTGTTAAAGGTTTCCGCTACTGTAAAGGGGTCCTCTAAGGCTTGGCCATTGTTCAAGACTGCATTGTAGGCTAGAGAGATTGTCTAAGCTTTGGCAGCTGAAATTCAATGCCAAAAAATGCAAGGTTATGCACCTAGGGAAACAAATCCCAGGACAGAGTACTGGATGGGAGGAGTTTAACTGAACACTGCAACAGAGAAAAAGGAACAAGGGAGTCATCATTAGAGACCGCCTCAAACAATCAAGCCAGTGCAGCATACCTATATTAAGGCTAATAGGACACTGGGGTTGTACTGGGAGGGGCAATGACAGCAGTAAAAAGGAGATATTGATACCTCTGTACTGAAATACTGTGCTCAGTTCTGGAGCCCTCACCTAAGGAAGGAGACGGACAGGCTGGAGACAGAGCAAAGCAGCATGACCAAGATAATTCAGGACCAGCAGGGCAGAGCTTAGGAAAATTGTCTCAAGGCACTGAACGTGTACTTGCTGGAGACCAGGCAAGGGGCTATGATAGAGACCTTCAAGTCCCAGAAAGGAATAAACAAGGTGAACTGCAAGGAACTATTTAGCATGGATACAGAGTCAAGAACCTGAAGTCATGAGTGGAAACTGGCAGGGAAGGTTTAAAAGGATGTGAGCAAGTTCATTTTTTTTTAATCTATTAAACACATTTTCCAAGTGACAAACAAAACAACACCATATCAGCACACCAGCTCTGACAATTAAAAAAGATACAATATCCAGCACACATTTTAAAAACCTGCACTGAACAGGTAAGCAAATAAATGCAATGGCGCTGCACATCACTGATACCTGGGACAACCAACAAACATAGAAACAAACAGCCAACACTCAACACAGACACTGACATGCACATAACATGCACTTCTCAATGAACCACAGCTCCTCAGCTTAGCTCAATTTCACTTTATCTACAGGGTCAGAGTTCATCCCTTTCCAGTGAAAGTGAAACTGAGAGTGAGAGTGGCCATGTCTAAACTGAAAATATCAGTAATACGTTAGTCTAACCCCTCCCGGGCCAGGCCATAGGCCACACTTAACGCTTATTCTGGAGGGGTGAGTGAATCCAAGTATTTGCCCCGCTGTTCAGAATTTTCTGACCTGCCCTTAAAGTCATATGTTAAATGTTCCAGTTGGAGCATATTAAGGAGCAAGTCCTTCCACATTCACACCATGGGGCAGAAGTGGGAGACCCACATGTTTTGAATACAGTGCCTAGCCATAATCAACATGACTCTGAAGGTCCTGGGATAAAATTCTCAATCCTCTGCCCCTTACAATTCCACCCCAAACAGCATGGTCCAAGGGTCCACTGGCATTCTAATCTGCATTATCTGGGAGATACATTAGGCCACCTCAGTCCAGAACTAATAAAGGTCAGGGCATTGCCCAAAGCAGTGCAGGTACTGTACGTGCCTCTCCCACTGCCACACCTTCCACATAGAGGGGAAACATTTGGAAAGAACTTACTTACCACCACTGGGGGGGGTAGTTACAACCTATGCAAAAATTTAAACTGGGCTTCTTTATATCGATTACAAAATACTAAGTCCAGTATACCATGAAGAGGGCAAATGAATAATGGCGAACCGTCACAACAGCTAAGGAACCATGGCACCAACACTTTTACGTGGACATGGTTCTGTCCCCATCCTCGATTTGTGCCTCCCAGAGTAGGAATCTAAATTAAGGGGGTGCTGGAGGCAAAGCCCCCGCGCAAGAAATCGCTTTCCGAAAAGTGTTTAAAATGTGGGTTCAGCGCCATTGTGATGGTTCGCCATTTTTCATTTGCCCTTCTGACATGGAATCCTAAGTCCCATATGGGGCTTACACAACTCCTTCCATACCTCCTCTGATATGGGATCCCTTAAATCACATTCCCACGGAGTCTTGACTTTCAATGAGGAATCAAGCATCCCTTCTTTGATACTATGAAAGTGCTTAGACAAGACCCCCTTGGGGTCAGCTCTCACTTGCAAGATTTTATTTATTTTTATTTATTTATATATTTATTGAAGTCTACTAATTACAACCTTTGAATCAGAGATTCATTTAAAAAGGTTCCGTGTCAGAGAAGTTCACAGCAAAATACATAATTCAAAACAGGTAAACAAGAGCAAGAACAGATTACAAACAATAAGAAAAAAATATACAGATTATACAATACAAATTATACGATGAAACAATGTACAAAGGGGCACAGTAGGCATACCAGAAGGGCACAGGGTCACAATGTCGCAGGACATTATGCCGCAGCAATATACCGTGCTGCCAATACAGTGCCAATATATTGCCAGCAGAATAAGTCTTTTTTTTTCAGGGCATGGAGGGGCTGCTCCCACCCCCAAACAAAATATCTAACTCCAGGTTTTTTTTTTTGCCTTATATTTATTATCCTTGCTGCATCGTCCTTCCACTCAATCAGACACCCTCAAGCCACCTTCCACACATCCCATAGCACTTCCAGGAGTCTGCTCCTAGAGTGTTCACTCGCTCAATGTTCCTCAGGTATCCCGGTGTACCCCTCTGGTGGGGCAGGGGAAGGAACCACTCAACCTTCTCCCTAGTAACAGTGGAGTGGGAGGTACACATTGTAGTCTGCCCCAGTGAGCGGTGGTGTCGTGGTCCGGTGTTGGAGGAGTCATCACCTAGGAGTGACGGGCTCCATTTTCTCCTGTTCTGGTGGTGGTCCCCATCCCTGCAGTTGCCGGCACACTGGGAGAGCCAATGAGGAGGCATGAATCTGTCACTGAACCCAGGTCGTGGAGCGAGGTGTGGCATCCAGCGCCTCAGCCCTCAGCATCACCAGGCTGGCTCCTGGGTTGGGGGTTGACAGTAAAAAATCACACGAAGTTTGAAAAATTTAAAAATCTATGCATCTGGGACCAGGAATCAAAACCCAGTCCCAAACATATTGTCTGCCTCCCTTGCTGCCAGTGGCTCATCCCATCAAGCCATGGCAGCTGCTTGGTGGATCCCTATCCCAGCAGAAGTCTTGTCCAGCAGAGCATACGACAAAGGGATCTGGTACGTACCAGAAGTACAAGTAACAAGTAGGAGAATAAATAAAGGAGGGTGTGGGGCAGGAAAGCAAGCGGGCAGAGGGAGCAGAGTGTAAGGGGCAGAAAAACAATAGGGGAAGGAGGGGATGAGCAAAGGGGGAGCAGAGGAGAGGGAAGGAGAGGGAAGGAGAGGGGGAAGAGGACAGTAGTACTGGTTATAAAAAATGACCTTGTCAGAATCAAGGAGGAAGTGTAAGGAGATGTAGTAGAGGGGAGAAAAGTACTTTGTTCAGTCAGTGATGACCATGTCAGTGTCAAGGACTGGAGGAGAGACCAAGAGCAGTAAGGAAAAGGTAGGGAGATGGTGATGGAGAGGTTGGAGAAGTACTTTGTTAAGACAGAAATTATCATGTCCTAACTAAAAAATGAGGAAAGGGAGGAGAGGGGCAGATCAGAGGAGGGAGAGAGACCCCTCTCTCCAGATCACAGAGAGGTGAATTCTGAGGCTGGAGACAATCCATGGGTCTAACATACTCTCGAACCTGCGTATAGTGAAAAATCTGGGAGTGTGGGATCCTCATCTCCTCCACCAGGTTCCAATAAGTCTTAAACCCCTGACTACCATAAGACCCCCAGACACCATATGCCTCCAGCCTCCTATATCTGAAAGCCATGGTTCTCAAGACCCAGGAGGATTCTGGGTTGGAAAAGAGCAGGGCCAACAGGGTCTCCCCCTGACATGTTCCCCAACAAATGCTAGTTTTCCTCCCAGGCCTCCAGTAGGTGTTCACTAAGATACTCCTGGGGTTGACCCAGGTAGGCTGTAATTCAGTGCTGCCGTCCCTCCTGGTCTAATAACACCCAAGCCACACCTCTCTGGCCCATGAAGAAGTTGGGGCCTGATGGGATTCACCCTAGAATTCTAAAATAACTAAGGGAAGAACTAGTAACACCACTGACTACACTTTTTAATAAATGATGGGAGGATGGTGTGGTACCTGAGCACTGGAGGAGGGCAGATGTGATTCCCCTTCACAAAAGTGGGAGCAAGACAGAGGAGGGAAACTACAGAACTGTCAGTTTGACCCTCAGTGGTAGAGAAAATGATGGAATCACTTCTGAAGGAAAGAATTGTTGAGTACCTAGAGGCCAGTGGGGCATGGGACCCAAGGCAGCATGGATTCACAGCAGGAAGGTCATGTCAGACAAATCTAATTGATTTCTTTGACTGGGTGACCAAAGTAGTAGACCAGGGAGGGGCTGTGGACATGGCCTACCTAGACTTTAGCAAGGCATTTGACACAGTCCCACACAAAAGATTAATAAATAAATTAGCCAGCCTTGGAGTGGGTCCCAAGGTGGTAGCCTGGATAAAACACTGGCTGGACAACAGGACACAGAGGGTAATAGTAAATGGAGTCTACAGTGAAGAATGGTGGGTTATTAGTGGGGTACTGCAGGGTTCAGTACTGGGGCCGGTCCTTTTTAATGTCTTTATAAGTGACATTGCAGAGAGACTGGAAGGAAAAGTATGTCTCTTTGCAGATGACACAAAGATCTGCAACAGGGTTGATACGCAAGGTGGGGTGGAAAGGATGAGAAGGGACTTGGCAAGGTTGGAGGAATGATCAAAAATATGGCAGCTTGATTCAATGCAAAGAAGTGCAAAGTAATGCACCTGGAAAACAAAACCCAGGGAAGGTACACGGGGGTGAGATACTGACAACAACAAAATGGAAAGGGACCTGGGGTAGTCATATCAGATGATCTAAAGGGCCAGCAAATGAGAAGGCAGTAAGAGGGCTTGGGGATACTGGATGCATATGGAGATGCATCACCAGTAGAAAATAGGAAGTTGTTGGCCCTCTGTACGAGACAGTTGGTAAGACCATATCTGGAGTACTGTGTACAGTTCTGGAGACCTCATCTCTGCAAAGACATAGACAGGGTGGAGGCTGTCCAGAGGAGGGCAACCAAAATGGTGCAGGGTCTGCACTAGAAGACATATGAAGAAAGACTAAAGGAGCTTAAGATGTGTAGCCTCGAGGAAAGGAAGGAGAGGGGGGACATGATAGAAACTTTCAAATACCTCAAGGGAATCAACAAAGTCCAAGAGGGTAGCATCTTTCAGAAAAAGAGATGTGCAAGAACAAGGGGGCACAATTTGAAGAAAGAGGGGGGACGGCTCTGAGTTAATGTGAGGAAGTATTTCTTCACAGAGAGAGTTGTAGATGCATGGAACAGCCTTCCTGAGGAGGTCATAGAGTCAAAAACAGTGGGGGAATTCAAGAATGCATGGGACAGACATAAGGCAATTCTACTGATGAGTAGGAGGAAGTAGGCTGTTGGTTAACTAGGATCTGCAGCTTATCCGTTAGGTAGGGAAATGGGCAGACTAGGTGGGCCAAGTGGTCCTTATCTGCTGTCAGATTCTATGTTTCTGTTTCTATGAAGCCATGGAACAGCTTGCCAGTGGAGGTGGTGGGTGTCAAAGCCATAAATGGTTGCAAGCATGGCAGGGACAGAGTGAGGTTTGATGGTTGCTCAAGTTGGTAGCAGTAGGGAGAGAAGCAGGGGGGGTGGGCCTGGAGGGATAAAGCCCTGTATGGGCAATAAGTCCCAGGACAGATAGGGAACTTCAGGTAGACTAGACGAACCTGGGGTCTTTTATGGCTGTCATTGTCTATGCTTCTGTGTTTAATATTACAGTTGACTACGTTAAAAGCACAAACGTTTGTTTGAGACGAAGATTATAAGGGAACATTACTGCAGCGCTGCAGTACAAAACTGATCAACACATGGAAGGAGTGATCATTTTAAAGGGTCAGGCCTTGTGTTTACCACTGAAGAGGGTTTGAGGCTGGGACCTCCCTTGCTTTTGTTGTAGGTTTTCTCAGCTAGATGGTAAAAAAATGGATCCTGCCCCTCTCAAAACTATTCCAGGCAGAATTTGGCTTCCTCTTTACTTCCGGAACTTCACATTATTATCTCTCTGACAGTGATACACTGTACCACTGCACTGAAAGCAAGCAAAGTGAAGCTAAGTGAGACAATCTCCCATCACAGGCCATTTAACAAAGTTAATAATACAGAAAGCAGCCTTTAATATTTCATTAAGCATCCATGATATGCTAGCTGTCATATGGAGGTGTGAAGGCAATCAGTCTCCCGGCTGCCAGGCACTGGCTCCCTGTCAGTATCTGGGATGCACATATTGGGAATGTCATTTTTGCTCCACTGGGATATAACAAGCATTGCATGATCATGCCTCACTGCTGTAGTCTGCTTGATTCTGACAAGTCAGGAAAGCTGGGGTTTGCATGGCAAGCTGGGGTCTGCATTTTGTTATCTCTTGAGAGATTGGGCAGGAATTTAAAAAGGATGCGTTTGTCTGCTATTCTTTTTTTCACTTAGACGTTATTGAATTTTTCCAAAAACATACATAGAAAATAACACGTGAATATGTAACAAAATATTCATCATGAGTACCTGTAAAACTGCCCCTTGGGCCATCCCAGCTTACAGGGCAGTTTTGTTAGGGACTTCTAATTCACTGCCACTACCTGATTTTCTCAGGAAACCTGTTTTTTCCCTGCTCGGGCTCAGGAAGGTAAACATAATAACTATTGGCAGTGTGTACTTCAGACTGCAAACAGGGTCCAACAGCAATAATTGAAATTACCTTGTTAATAATGAGGCAGTCACTGGTTTTATCAAAAATTGATTATTTACTAGAAGATACTACAGGTATTTACAAACAGGATATATTTACAGCATGAAAGGTTTATACATTTCCTGAGAATAGAAAATGAAGTAAGTTAGACAGATAATTTGTCAGAAAAAACTAAAACTTTAGCCTCACTTAAAGTCTCTTTACCTACCGCTAGCTACCGAAGACATTCCCCTTAGGCGGAGGTTCCTTACCCAGCTAACTTGCAGCAGGGCTTCCTTCTTTAGATGTCAAATGTCCAAGAGAGAGAGAAAGTTTCCTGCTCCTTCCCCTTTTATGTACTCGGGTTATGGGGAAGTGACCTCTCCCTGGAGTGCCAGCCCCCCTCCCCCATATCCTCACCCATGTGAGAGAGAGGGTGTGTGTGTGTGTGTGTGTATATATATTTGTATGTGTGTGTGTGTGTGTGTGTATGTGTGTGTGTCTGTGTCCTCATCTCCTTACCCCTTCCTCACTATCTCTTGAAATTTCATGACACGCACCTGGGTCCATTGCGTGACACGGGAACATATCCCAAGAAAGACCCCCCCCCCCGGGATTATGGCTTGATTGTCCCCTCCATGCTCATTCTGTCAGCAATTACTGCTGCCCTTCCCATTAGACATCAGCACCGAGTGGGTCACCAGGTCTCATTAGATGCCCATGAGTGTGACCTGGCAGCCGTTTGTGTCCATCCCAAACAGAACGTGTAACAGATGAATATTTAAACACAAAAAGAATAACTGAATCTAGTCCCATTTCCTGTCACAGTACCATTAATGTGGTAGTAGGCACTAACATTTCAACACTGCAGGACTTGGTTGTACACTCCAAAAACTTAGGGATCACCATGGTATTACACAGGTGGGTGAGGAACCGAGGTTAGCTGCTTTCCCTTTACTGGTGTCACATGCCTCAGGCAGCTAGTGGAGGAGCCCACATGGAGGGAGCAATATTAGACCTGGTTCTCACCAGTGGTGACAGAATAACAGATCTGTCAGTGGGCAGCCATCTAGGTCCAGCGATCACAATACAGTGTGGTTTAAGGTGAAGACAGCAGTAGAGTCAAGCCATGCAAAAGTAAGGGTCCTGGATTTCAAAAGGGCCAACTTTTCAAAAAGGGGAACACCTCAAGAAAATCCTGGCAAAGGTGGTGGGAGGAGGTAGAAGAACAGTGGGAGACACTTAAAGGAGCCATAGCTGAGGCAACAAGCCTCTGTGTAAAGTAAGTCAACAAAGCAAAAAGAAGGAAAGCAAAACTAAATGGTTATATTAAATGCACACTGAAAATAGAAAATAGAGTTAAAAATCTACGTTTCAACCTTAGGTCTTCTTCAGGAAATATCTAAAAGAGGAAAAAAACAAAGTTAGTGTAGAGGGGAGGTCAAATAAGGAATATATATATGTAGGGAAAGAAAAAAAAGTAGGCTCAGGGAGAAGAAGTGATACATGGCAAGATTAAGAGAAAATCTGTGAAACAAAAAGGTGATGATGGGAAAGACAAGGCATAATAGGAGTGAAAGAGCCACAGAAGTCCCCAGGTGGGGACTAATTAACAGGGCTTAGTAAGAAGGCTAAAAGGGGACAAATGTGGGAGACTTATAGTAAAATGAACAAGCATTTGTCAATGCCGAATGTTCGCTTGCAGGTATTTGCAGTGGTGTTTGGCACGTATGGTGCTTTACCTTAATGCCCTGTGCGATTGCTGGTATTTGCACAATAAATTTTCAGCATGACCTTTTTGTTACCCCCATTGTGCGCTACATAGGCGGAAACACGTTTTGGGCAGGATGAGAAAAATGACAGCTGTACTGCTCATAAGGAAGTGTGGTAAAATGGCAATGTTGAAAATCTGTAGTGGAAATATTGAAATTCGCAAACCTACGAGCGCAGCATGGAACTGTGCACCCCATCAAAACAGTCATTGTAAGGAATTTTTCAGCATATTTTCAACATTGGCATTTTAAAACCTCTGCTAATGAACAGCGTCACTGTAATTTTCTTACTGTGTCCCATACATTGATTTCGCACACCGACTTCGCAATATGTGCACTACATGGGCGGAAACACATTTTGGGCATGATGTGAAAAATGACAGCTGTACTGCTCATAAGGAGGTGTGGTAAAATGGCAATGTTGAAAATCTGGAGTGAAAATATTGAAAATTCGTAAACTTACGAGTGCGTAGGAACTGCACAACGCACACTCATAAAACAGTTATTTTTAGGAATTTGTTCACCAAATTTTCAACATAGCCATTTTAAGATCTCTGCTCATGAACAGTGACACTGTGATTTTCTTAATGTGTCCCATACACTGAGTTCGCACAGTGACTGTGCTATTGTGCACTACATGGTCGGAAACACATTTTGGGCAAGATATGAAAAATGACAACTGCACTGCTCATAAGGAGGTGTGGTAAAATGGCAATGCTGAAAATCTGGAGTGAAAATATTGAAAATTCGCAAACTTACGAGCGTGCATAGGAACTGCGCAATGAACACTCGTAAAACAGTCATTTTTAGGAATTTTGTCACCAAATTTTCAACACAGCCATTTTAAGACCTCTGCTCATGAACAGTGTCACTGTGATTTTCTTACTGTGTCCCATACATTGAGTTCGGACAACGACTGCGCCATTGTGCGCTACATGGGCGGAAACACATTTTGGGCAGGATGTGAAAAACATTTTGGGTAGGATGTGAAAAATGACAGCTGTACTGCTCATGAGGAGGTGTGGTAAAATGGCAATGTTTTAAATCTGGGGTGAAAATATTGAAAATTCGCAAACTTACGAGCGTGCATAGGAACTGCGCAACGCACACTCGTAAAACAGTCATTTTTAGGAATTTTTTCACCAAATTTTCAACACAGCCAATTTAAGACCTCTGCTCATGATCAGTGTCACTGTGATTTTCTTAATGTGTTCCATAAATTGATTTCGCACACCGACTGCGCCATTGTGCGCTACATGGGCGGAAACACAGTTTGGGCAGGATGTGAAAAATGACAGCTGTACTGCTCATGAGGAGGTGTGGTAAAATGCCAATGTTGAAAATCTGGAGTGGAAATATTGAAAATTCACAAACCTACGAAAAGGTGGAACTGTGCAACGACGCTCGTAAAACAATCATTTTTAGGAATTTTTTTACCAAATTTTCAACATTGCCATTTTAAAACCTCTGCTAATGAACAGTGTCACTGTGATTTTCTTACTGTGTCCCATACATTGGTTTCACACACCGACTGCGCCATTGTGCACTACATGGGCGGAAACATGTTTTGGGCAGGATGTGAAAAATGACAGCTGTACTGCTCAAAAGGAGTGTGGTAAAATGGCAATGTTGAAAATCTGGAGTGAAAATATTGAAAATTCGCAACTTACGCAGGCATGCGAGGAACTGCACAACGAGACTCAGAAACAGTCATTTTTAGGAATTTTTTCACCAAATTTTCAACACAGCCATTTTAAGACCTCTGCTCATGATCAGTGTCACTGTGATTTTCTTAATGTGTCCCATACATTGAGTTCAAGCTACCAACTGCGCCATTGTTAGCTACATGGGGGAAATGTTTTGGGTGAGATGTGAAAATGACAGCTGTACTACTCATAAGAAGGTGTGCTAAAATGGCAATGTTGAAAATGTGGAGTGAAAATATTGAAAATTCGCAAACTTACGAGCGTGCGTAGGAACTGCGCAACATAGACTCGTAAAACAGTCATTTTTAGGAATTGTTTCACCAAATTTTCAACACAGCCATTTTAAGACCTCTGCTCATGAACAGTGTCACTGTGATTTTCTTAATGTGTCCCATACATTGAGTTCACACACCGACTGCGCCATTGTTCGCTACATGGTCGGAAATACATTTTGGGTGAGATGTGAAAAATGACAGCTGTACTACTCATAAGAAGGTGTGCTAAAATTGCAATGTTGAAAATGTGGAGTGAAAATATTGAAAATTATGCAAACTTACGAGCGTATGAGGAACTGCGCAACGCAGACTCGTAAAACAGTCATTTTAGGAATTTTTTCACCAAATTTTCAACACAGCCATTTTAAGACTTCTGCTCATGAACAGTGTCACTGTGATTTTCTTAATGTGTCCCATACATTGAGTTCACACACCGACTGCGCCATTGTGCGCTACATGGGCGGAAACATGTTTTGGGCAGGATGTGAAAAATGACAGCTGTACTGCTCATGAGGAGGTGTGGTAAAATGGCAATGTTGAAAATCTGGGTGAAAATATTGAAAATTGCAAACTTACTGAGTCGCGTAGGAACTGCATACGCGCTAATAAAACAGTCATTTTGGAATATTCGCGCAAATTTTCAACATGGGGTTTTGGGACCCCTTCTGAATGATGTCACTGTCATGGTGTTACTCAGGCCTGAAGGGTGATTTCATGCAGTGACTGCACAGTGACTGCGAAATCACCCTTCGGGCCCCAATAACGCCATGACAGTGACATCATTCATGAGAAGCATCCCAAAACCCCATGTTAAAATTTGGTGCAAAATTTCCCAAAAATGCCTGAGATATGCAATAAAGTTGAAACCCTATCTAGCTCATTATACAGCTTACCGCATTTCCTCAGTTCACGGTTGGCTTTGAAGAGTGTAGGCGTGTTCCCGGTCCACCGAAGATCGCGCTCGCATGAGCTCAGAGGTAAGTATGTGGTGAAGGGGTGTGGGAAGGCTGGGTGCGCCCAGTGGGTGGAGTGCAGGTTGTGGGAGGGGTACTGGGAGAAGTGCCGTGGGACCATTTTGGTTTACAGGTGAAAAAAAAAGACCACGTGGGGCGTTTGCCACGCTGGGGTGAGGGCTCAGCGTGGCAGAAGGATGGCTGGAGTGCAGGAGCCGGTGGGGATTGGGCACCTCCATCGGCAAACAACGCTGGACTTTTGCCACGCTTGGCTGGGCTTCCAGCGTGGCAGAAGGATGGCTTGGGGGCCGTGGAGCCGGCAGGGGATTGGGCACCCCATCGGCAAACAGCGCAGGACATTTGCCACGCTGGGGTGAGCTCTCCAGTGGCACCAAATAGAGGCGGGGTGATGCAGGGGGCGGCGTGGCGGTGGTGGCTCTGTGCGACAGTGGTGGTTTTCAGCAAAGACCACCGCTGTCATACACAGCTCCCGCACCCATTGGCGAGGACCACCATGCCTGCTCAACGGAGCAGTGGATTGAAAGGAGAGGACACCTCCAAAGTGTGCTATCTCCCAAATGTTCCTCACGCATGCGTGCAAGCGAACGTAAAATAAATTAAATGTGTACAGATACAAACAGACTTTAGGGAAAACAAGGGGTGGCTGAAAAATGTTAGTAGAAAATAAGTCTTTTCATTTAAACCAGAGGGCTGCTGGGAGCCAAGGTGGATGATCAGCTTGGTTTCCATGTTTTTTCTATGGTCAGAATCCCAGAAGCATTGCTGAAGGACATGAACAGAAAGGTCATTGACTCTGTGGTCCCTGGATATAAAAGTGGGATACAATGAGTTTAGCAGTATCTCCATTCCTAACTGCTCTGTAATGTTCTCTGAAATGGTCAGCAAGGCATCTACCAATCTCTCCGATGTAAATAGCTGTACGCTGCCTGCAAAGAATACAGTACACCACATTAGTGGAGGTGCATGAGAACTCCTTGGTGATGTGAAAAACACCTGTAGGCCCCCAAATTTCAGTTACACTAGAAACAAATTTGCAGGTGTAACAGTGAGCTCTGTTGCAAGGTTTGGTACCTGGTAGGGAGGAACTGTTAGGAGTAGGTAGGTTGCTTTTAAGCAGGAGATTCCGCAGGTTGGGTGGTCCGCGGTAGGAGGCAATAGGTGGTTCTATAAAGGAAGCACCAATGTTGGGGGACAGTTTGCAAAATAGGAATGTTACTGGTGATGATCCTGTGAAGAGAAGGTGTGCTCTGATGGAAAGGAAACACTAGTGGAATTTGTCGTCATTCTTGCATGACAGTATTCTTCCTGCGGGGATCAAGGTTACAAGGCATGTTACTGACCCGAGAGAGTGCTCTATCCACTGTACTTTTAGGGTGTCCCCTGTTGATAAAAAAAAAACAAAAAACTATGCATTATTTGGCTCTGCTCAGCAAAATCAACCTCTTCACTGCATAACCTGCGAAGCCTGAGAAACTGAATAAGGCAGACCATTTTTGACATGTTAGGATGGAAGGAGCTGTGGAGGAGGAAACTGTGAGAGTCAGTGGGTTTGTAATAAACTGATGTCTTCAGATCAGTGTCTGTACTGACAGTTGGATATCCAGAAAAGGCAGTGTAGAGGAGGATACTTCAACAGTGTATTGAAGGGAAGGATGGGCCGTGGTAAATTTGTCGAGGAAGACTTGGAGGGTCTCCCTGGAGCGAGAGGTGGCTCCCACACAGTCATCTATGTAGCGTTTGTAGAGTTCAGGTACAGTCCCTGTGAATGAGAGCAAAAAAACTGTTCCTCCACCCAACCCACAAACAGATTAACAAAGCTGGGACCCATCTTGGTACCCATGGCAACTCCACTGACCTGCTGAAAAAAACTGTTACTAAAAGAAAAAGCATTGAGTGTAAGAACAAGTTCTGCCAGACAAGTTAGTGTGTGTGTGGGTGGCTGCTGGACTGCCTGCTTATTCAGGAAATGCTGCAAAGCTGTCAGACCATCATTGTGGGGGATCACTGTGTAAAGAGATTTGATGTCCATGATGAAGATGAGCTGATGAGAGCCACTGAATCTGAACCTGTCAAATAACTGGAGAGCATGGTTAGTGTCTTTAACATAGGAGGGCAGGGATTCAATCAGGGGTCTCATGAGGCTGTCCAAAAAATGCAGAGATGTGGGATGTGGGGCAGGAGCAGGCAGACACAATAGGATGACCAGGGTTACCTGTTTTGTGGATTTTGGGAAGGAGATAAAACCTGGATGTCTGGGGATGCTGATGTAACCCCCCTACAAATGGGGGTTCCTAAAAGCCTTCCCGGAGCTGCTTAGTAGCTCCTTGCCTAACTGGTGTTCGGCGCAATGCTGCCAAAATGCAGCCATTGTGAATTTTAAAGCCTCCAGTACTGTCTCTTTAAGAGCTACCTGCTCACAGGAACCAGCGGGTTTGTATAGGGGGGACTAGGGTTTCCCTGCTCGAATCCCACCTGAGCTGAGGTGTACTCGCTCCATTCTGTAGCCGCTGAAAGCGCAAATGGAGCCCACAGATGTAACTGTTCAGCTATAATAATTTAAAGTATTAGTGAAATTACAGTTTGTCTAACCTGCCTTCATTGCAGCTGGGACTTTGTGTGCTTGGCCCCTCCATTTTGGACCTGGACTGCTGAACTGGGCCAATGGGGTTACGAGGGGTGACTGAAATAGAGACCGCTTGAGCCAACCAGAATCAGGACTCTCTTTGGAGCCGGCTGGCCATAGGGGATACAGCCAGTAATTCTGGGAAATGAAGTTCTGGACTGTGGCGCCTTTTCGCACCAATGAGGGCCGAATCAGATGACTGGCATCTGCAGCCCACCAATGGGATTGGGTGGCAGCCGAACCGAGATTCCTTGCCCAAACTGCCAATGGGCAGAGTCGTTGGTGATCGTGAAGGGAGAAGGAGCTCTGGCTACTGCTCTGTGCAAGGATTCGCGTGGGAAGCACGTGAGTCGGGCCAAAAAGGCAGGTGACTTCATCGCCAGGGGAGAGAGAGAGCAGACAAGATCTGCGAGGAGTGCAAGCAGAGGAGGCTGTGTGAACACAGCTACCTACCAGGTTCACCCTGTAGAGGACTGGAGAATCTGCTGAATCGCGCTCGGTCTGTCAGGACAAGTGAAGCTGCGTAGTTCATCCGGTTTGTTCAGCAAAGGCGATTGGGAGTTTTGGAGCAGCTGCCTGGTATGGTACCCCTCTGCATTACATATAAATGTGTGGAGCAGCATTTGCATCATAGGCTAAGTCCTGTAGTGGTGTGAGAAGGATCTTGCTGCAGGATTTGTGAGTACTAAAAATCAGGGTAGCTCCCTGTCAAATGTTCTTCCTGAGGACCAGAGTTGTCTGGCTGTTCATTGGCTGCATGGATTGTGCCTGCGGGCTATTACAAAACTAACATAGGTACTAAACATTTGTTTCTTCTCCAGGGCCCACCCCCCAGCTGCAATGAATAGGCTAGCCTTGTCAGGCCTGGGTACCCAAAGACAGTGACTGATAGGTTTGGCCTGCGCACAGTGCCCTATATAGTAGAATTGTTAAGCTAATCAACTTGATTTCTCCAATCCTTGTTACTTCCCACTTAATAAATCAGATTTGTTGTTGCAAGGTGTAGCATTTGAACTGTGTGTTTGTGCCACCCTGTTGTGTATGGGTTATTGTATAACTGCATCTTATTTTACAGGGGGTCTTCAGCACCAAGTTGGCCATCCTGACCTGGGGGAAAGTGTAAGTCGTAATGGTAGAGTGGGGATTGCTGGTGAGCCACTAGTGGGAAGAAAGGGGGGTTGCAGTGACCCAGAGGGCTGTGACCAGGTTGCATTTGACTGTTCCAACCCCGACCTCTGGGTGAAGGCACCTGCCATTGGATCCAGGTCCCTCAACCTGTAATTAGCTGAGCAGGCAGGGGTAGTAGCCCTTAGGATAGCACCCCCTGGGGGTTACATTTTGGAGGCACCGCTGGGATTAACGTCCCCTAGTGGCCGAGTAGACAAAGTGCCCCAACATGGCCAAACTGAAGGAAAAACTGGAGGGGGATATCATGACTAAAATTAAGTTAGACCCTGTTAAGATGATGGTGCATAAACTGATGGGATGGGATGGGGTGAAGCTGAAGAGTTGGATTCCCAGAAAATTATGTTACTACTGGATGTGCCTCTGGGGATAAAGAATGCTGACCTTGTTTCCGCAGTTGAGCGTGTTAAATGCTTTGGCAAGGTAGAGGTGAAGGGGTGATTGGCCGACCTACTCGACCAGACCTTGCAGGTGCTGCTTTTATGCAGTATAGTTATAGACCCCGAGAGGGTGCCCCCAGTGATTTACCCGGAAGGTGCTCAAAAGGGGTGGAGGGTCATTCATTTTCGGAGTGGTTCCGTCACCCCAGGGGGGGGTCTCCCAGAACTAATAGCTTCATAGATAAACTGCTTAAACTGTTAGCAGCAGAAGGGAGGACTACTCAGGAATTACTATAAGTGTTAGACCTCTCTAATGATCCCACCTCACAAAACTCCCCAGGTACCTCTCCCGGGTCCTCCAAGAGTTCTATTCTGGCCTCACCCCCTATAGTTGTTCCCCCTATACAGCTAGACTCCTATCGGAGGTTGAAACTCTTTTCTGGTACTGTGCCTGTGCCCTCGGGAGAAGATGATTTGGAGACTTGGATGGACTATGCTACCCCTCTAGTCCAAGAGTGGCAGTGCTCCAAGGGGGGAAAATGAAAGAGACTGATGGAGAGCCTGATAGGCCCAGCTTTGGAAGCCATTTGTTTCTTTGCGGCTACTAGCCCTGAAGCCACTGCAACAGAGTACCTTTCTGCCTTAGAGGGGGTGTTAGGGAGTACAGAAACTGGGGAAGACTTGTTGTGGAAGTTCAAGTCAGCTAAACAGTGGAGGAATGAGAAACTGTCAGCCTTTGTCACCAGAATGGAAAGGGCATTACAAAAAGCTTATCGAAGGGGGGGGGGTAACTGCCCCAGCATTGAATTAGGTCCAGCTGGAGCATATCTTGAAGTCTGCTGGTTTTCCAGTGTGATATTGTCAAAACTCAAGTTACAGGACTGCCGGGCTGCCCCTCCCAAATACTGCCAATTGATGAGAGAGATTCGAGAAGTTGAGACCGATGAAGAGGGGTGGGAACCCTATGTGGGGGCCGTGAATCTATGCCAGACTCCTGAGCCCAGTGAACCCGATGAGACCCACCCCTTGAGGGGATTGAACAAGGGGCCTGATGCTTTTCCTGTGCCCCCAGAGACCCAGGGTGGAGTGGAGGTGCATGCTGTCTCCTCTGATCCCCGGGTGGAGAGTGATTTGAAGGCTGAGATTAGAGATCTACTTGAAATGGTGAGAGAATTGAGACAAAATACTGCCAACCCCCCCAAATTTGGGGAACCTGAGTTATCTAGAAATAAACGACCTAGCCAAGAGGAGCCCTCCAGAGCCCCCGATGCCTCCCGGCAGGCGAGATATCTTCCTCCCAACAAAGACTCCTGAGATACTAAGTTCTGTTATCATTGTGGGGAGGCTGGACACTTTTAGACTGAGTGCCGGTTACCCGAGAACTTAAGGAGGGTCAACAGCAGGCTAGTAGCTTGGCATCGAAAGGCCTATGCTATAGATCTCAGGGAGGGCCTCCTCGAAGAGGTTTGTTACCTGGGCCAATGCCAGCGACCGCCAAAACCATGTCCCTGAATGGTCTGACGTGGTGGGTCCCTCAATGGAAACCACCATGAAAGTGAATGGAGTACCCACCGGGCTGTGTTGGACAGTGGTTCCCAAGTGACCATTATGTTTCAGGACTGGTATCGGAAGCACTTGCCTGAGGTGCCTCTGCAGCCTTTGGATGGACTACATGTGTGGGGACTGAGTGTCAGGCATCCTGGAGAGGAATACACATTGGGGGTTGGGGGGATACTAACAACAACAAAACTGAAAAGAGACCTGGGGGTTAATTATAACAGACAACCTGAAAGTAGCAAAGCAACGTGAGAAGGTGGTGGGGAGGGCCGGAGGGATGCTGGGGTGTATAGGAAGAGGCATCACCAGTAGAAAACAGGAGGTGGTGATACCACTGTACAGTCAATTGGTAAGGCCACATCTGGAATACTTTGTTCAGTTCTGGAGACCACATCTCCAGGCAGGACATAGACAGAATAGGAAGCGGTCCAGTGAAGGGCAACGAAATGGTGAAAGGAATCCACCAGAAAACATATGAGGAAAGACTGAAAGGCCTCAATATGTATAGCCTTGAGGAAGGAGGAGATGGGGACATGATAGAGACATTCAAGTACCTCAAGGAGATAAACAGGGCTCAGGAGGGAAGCATCTTTCAGAAAAGAGAAGTGCAAGAACAAGGGGTCACAATATGAGGCTGGAGAGGATAGGGATAACAGGAAGAAGTATGTTTTTCACAGAAAGGGTGGTGGATGTATGGAACAGCCTCCCTGCAGAGGTCATAGGAGCAAAAACAATAGGCGAATTCAAGAATGCATGGGATAGGCAGAAGGTAAGCCTAGTGGTAGAAAAAAGAAGGTAAGCTGCAGATCAGTTAGGGTCTGGAACGTCTGTAGGTAGGGAAATGGACAGGCTAGGTGGACCAGATGGTCCTTATCTGCCATCAAATTCTATGTTTCTATGTATTCATTCTCTTGGGTCTGATTGCTATGAGGCAAAGATGATCTTAGGGCTGTAGTACGCAAGCCCACTCTAGGAGTGCTGAAGTCTTGTCTGGAATACACAGATATTTATCTATAATTAAACATGATCAGTTCAGTTAAGATTAGTTGTAAACCTTATCGAAAACCCATTAGACATAACACAGTATCAGGCAACCACCTGTGGAATAGGAGCTTTAAATTTCCATGTTGGTTACAAAGATCCCTGCCTCCATTTTCAAAACAGAAGTACATCCAATGACAGTTCAACAGCCTCCAAATTTCGTGTCCAAGAAAAGGCAGAAATGCAGCAAAAAATTATGCAGATCACTTTTGAGTCAATTTTTTTATTCACAGATTGGAACTTCTTGTTGCAAACGGATACATCTTTTGAATATAGCGGTAGGGGCTGGCTCGCCCATGCAGCGCTAGCGCTTGCGAAGCCGATGACCCGGGTTCAGGAACAGACCCGAGGAGTTGGAGGGCCAGCTGGGGGAGCAGTATTGAGCATCCCATGAACTGCTCTCCTCCTCTGGGGGAGGGGTTGGTGAGCATCTGGTGCGTGATTAACACCTGGTGGTGGGCAGGGGTGGAGCAGCTGCTAAGTTGTTGGGGAGGTGTACCGGATGTCAGAGCTTCGACTCATGGTGCCATTATAAGCCATGCCTCTGGGGAACAAAAGCATTCAAAATGCTGGCCCATTAATGACACCCGCGCCTTTGGTTCCACTGCACCCCCCATGACACTTGGTTGATGACTTGAGGACAGTCCTTCATCAGAAACAGCCCAGTCCTGCAGCCCTGCCGGTGGGGAGGGGAAGCCAGGAAACACTGGTAGCTGGGGCCTACTTGGCAGCCCCAGCCAGGAGGGAAAGCCTGGGGAACATCCACAAGTTATGTTCTGGCGGGGGTGGGTGGAGAAAAAGAATAGAAAACAAGCATTTGTCAATGCCGAATGTTGATTGCGCTGGTCTGTTGAGCTCGCTCACTGCCCCTCTGTCACTCGCTCAGTCTGTTTCTCCGGTGCTGCAGGCTGCTCTTTGTACTGGACTCCTGCCTGCATTGGCATCTTTTTCTGTCTACTAAGAAACTGCAGCTGTCCCGACAGTGCTCCATTGAGGTGGCTCACTCCCCCTCTCTCACTCGCCCATTCTGTTTGTCCTGGCGCTGCAGGCTGCCCTTTTGTACTGGGCTCCTACCTCTGTTGGTGGCTTTTTCTGCCCACAAAGAAATCTGCAGCAGTCTCAACACAGGTCTGTTGAGCCTGCTCACTCCCCCTCTCTCACTCACTTATTCCGTTTCTGCCGGCACTGCAGGTTGGCCTTTCGTACTGGGCCCCTGCCTGTGTTGCCGCCTTTTTCTGCCAACAAAGAAATCCGCAGCAGTCTAGATAGAGCTCCATTGAGCTCGCTCACTCCCCCTCTCTCACTCACTCATTGTGTTTCTCCCAGTGCTGCAGGCTGCCCTTTTGCACTGGGCTCCTGCCTGCATTGGCACCTTTTTCCACCCACAAAGAAATACCAGCAGTCCTGACAAAGCTCCGTTTAGCTCGCTAACTCCCCTTCTCTCACTTGCTCATTCCATTTCTGCTGGCAATGCAGGCTGCCGTTTTCTACTGGGCTCCTGCCTGTGTTGCCACCATCTTCTGCCCACAAAGAAATCTGCAGCGGTTACAACAGAGCTCCATTGAGCTCGCTCACTCCCCCTCTCTCACTCTCTCATTCTGGTTTTCCCGCCACTGCAGGCTGCTCTGTTGTACTGGGCCGCTGCATGCATTGCTGCCTTTTTCTGCCCACAAACAAATCTGCAGCAGTCCCAACAGAGCTCCGTTGAGCTCCTTACTCCCCTCCCTCACTCACTCATTCTGTGTCTCCCGCCGCTGCAGGCTGCCCCTTTGTACTGGGCTCCTGCCTCGGCGAGGCTTTTCTGACCACAAAGAAATCTGAAGCAGTCCCGACACAGCTCCATTGAGCTCGCTCACTCCCCCTCACTACTCATTCTGTTTTTGCTGGTGCTGCAAGCTGGCCTTTTGTACTGGGCTTCTGCCTGCATTGCCACCTTTTCTGCCCACAAAGAAATCCAGCAGTCACAATAGAGCTCCAAGTTGAGCTCGCTCACTACACTCTGTCCTTTCCGCTTGTTCTGTTTCTTTTGGCGCTGCAGGCTGCGCTTTTGTACGGGGCTCCTGGCTGCATTGGTACCTTTGCCTGTCCACAAAGAAATCTGCTGCTGTCCTGACAGAGCTCCGTTGAGGTCGCTCAGTCTCCCTCTCTCACGCACTCATTCTGTTTGTACTGGCGTTGCAAGCTGCCCTTTTGTATGGGGCTTCTGCCTGCATTGGAGCCTTTTTCTGCCCACAAAAAAATCCATAGCAGTCCTGATAGAGCTCCATTGAGCTCACTTAATCCCTCTGTCTCACTCGCTCATACTGTTTATCCCACTGATGTAGGCTGACCTTTTGTACTGGGTCCCTGCCTGCATTGACGCCTTTTTCTGCCCACAAAGAAATCCGCAGCAGTCCTGACAGCACTCCGGTGGATTCGCTCACTCCCCCTCCCTCACTCCATCTCTCGTTCTGTTTCTCCCAGTGCTGCAGGCTGCCTTCTTGTACTGGGCTCTTGCATTGGGGCCTTTTTCTGCCCACAAACAAATCCGCAGCAGTCCCGACAGAGCTCAGTTGAGCTCTGTCACTCCCCCCTCTCACTTGCTCGATCTTAATCTGTCCCAAACACTGATTTCCCAGCGACTGCATATTTTCCGGCAGGAGTGCAGAAACATATTTTAGCCAGGATGTGAAAAATGACAGCTGTACTGTTCATAAGGAGGTGTGAAAAATGCCACTGTTGAAAATGTGGTGTGAAAATATTACAAATTTCATGAAGTTACAAGGGTGCATGGAAGCAGTTCAACACACGCTTGTAACACGGTCATGTTATGGAGTTTTGTCACCAAATTTTCAACATAGGGATTTTAGGACCTCTGCTCATGAACAGTGCCACTGTCACTTTCTTAATCCGTCCCAACACTGATTTTCCATAGTGACCGCTTTTATTCTCCGCTGGAACCTGTGAAACACATTTCGTCAGGGTGAAAATGACAGCTGTATTGTTGATAAGAGGTATGAAAAATGCCACTGTTGAAAATCTGTGTGACAATATTGCAAATTCTGCGAAGTTACAAGGGTGCATGGAAAGTCGCAACTCACACTTGTAACACAGTCATTTGATGTGTATTATCATCACCAAATTTTCCAACATAGGCATTTTAGGGTTTCTGCTCATGAACAGTATCACTGTCATTTTCTTTAATTTGTCCTGAAGAGTGATTTCTACAAAGTACTACTCTATTCTGCGCTGAAGTGCAAAATACATTTCGCCAGGATGGGAAAAATGATAGCTGTATTGTTCACAAGGAGGTGTGAAAAATGCCAATGTTGAAAAATCTGTGAAAATATGGCAATTGGTGGAATGGAAGTGCGGGTATAGTAATGCTAATGCAATAGAAATAGTTGGCTTTTTTTTTGATTTTTTTCTTGCCAATTTAGTAAATATAGGTTTTTTTTAGTTTCACTTATGAATATTGGCACTGTTATTATGTTAATTGGCTCCAAAAGATGATTCTGCTATTGCATCATGTAAATTACCTTTCAAGTGGAATAACACCATAACAGTGTCAGAATTCATGAGGAGGCATCCCAAAACCCATCTTGAAAATGTGGTGCCAAAATTCAAAAAATGACTGAGATATGCATTAAAGTTGGAAAACCATTTATTCCACTATACAGGTTACCGGCATTTCCTCAGTTAGTGAGTCGGTTTGAAGAGTGCAGGCGTGTTCGGTCCACGAAGATCAATCACGCCGAGCTCTGGAGGTAAGTATGGGGTGGGGGAGTAGGGTGCGCAGTGGTGGGCATGGGTTGCGGGAGGGTGTCAGGGAGACCGCCAAGGGACAGTTTCCTTTTACAGGTTAAAAACAAAAAAGACATCGTGGGACCATTTTTAATTTACAGGGGCATGTGGCACGTGGGGTGGGCTCCCAGCGTGCCACTGGAGTCTTTCTTTTGGGGCAGCTAGCTGATGGGGATAAGGCACCCCTGTCAGCACACAACAAAGGGGGTATTACACTATGCCGACGGGGACTGGGCACCCCCGTTGTCACACAACAAAAGGGGGGGTGACATTATGCCGATGGGGATTGGGCACCCCGTCAGCGGACAATAAAAGCAAGGGGGGGTTACATAACATAAACATTGGGGCACTGAAGCCGACGGGGATTGGGGCCCCTGTCGGCAAGCAAACATGGAGGGGTTAATATTGTTTGTGAACATGGCAGCAAGCCGCCGTCATGTTCACAAACAATATCAGGGTTTCAAGATCCCGCCCTGCAATGATGGGTCACTTCCTCATTGCAGCGAATGGCTGACGCTGCAATGATGAGGCGGCCCCTGATTGCAGCAGCCAATTTTTTACAAGTTGTTTTGCACACTGGCTGAACTAGTGTCAGCAGCAGCGTGCCATGGCATTGGGGGAAATGGGCCAAGCCTTTACAGGCTGTGGGGGCATTGGCCACAACAGTGCCGTGCTTCCACAACCTGCTTCTGGAGAAAGCTGCCACAATATGTTTCTTGTGCAATCAACATAAAAAATGAAATAGTAGTGGGGCTGCTTGGACACAATCAGGAGGATGCAGAAACACATACAACATGCATTCGCATCCATGTCAGACACTTGAAAATCCACTGTGTTTTGAAATACATGTTCAATTTTTTAGTGGTTAAAAAAGGTTCATCTTAGCCGGCCCGGTGACACTGAGGGTTGAGGTGCTGGACATCACACCTAGCGTCATGCTGGAGACCCAAGGTCGGGAGCGACCTCTGCTAGTGGTCATCAGGGGAGGGAGAGGATTGAGCATCCAATGGACTACTCTCCTCTCCTGGGGAGGGAAGGGGAGGGTTGTTGTCCCACTCTTTGGCTGCCCCCTAGTGGGGGCCGGAGGGCACCTCCACACACACATGTTCACGCCCGTGAGGGGAGGCGTACGGAGAGAAAAATGGGAAGAGGAGCTGGCAGCCTCCATGATGCTGTGGCACCGCACCTGGCTTTGGCTTCCTCCAGATATCTGGATTGTGCTTCAGCCCTGCCACGGAGGGAATATCCATAGGGAAATGCCAGGGGAGCCTGGAGTCAGGGAAGCGAAGCCATGGAAGAGAACCGAGCCTCTGGGAGGTGGGGCATAGCCTGCCAGCAAGCCTTGAAAGGAAAAAAGCAATATGGGAAAAAAAACCTGAGTGTATCTGTATTTTGCAGACATGCAGATTAATATGGCTGCCATGATGGGTTGACTGTCAATGACAGCATTTTGCCTTAGAGAGTAATATCTCTATTTCATAGCTTTTAATATTAGTGTTTATTAGCATTTTAACTTTAGGTCCACTGTTTACTACAGAACTAACAGTTTTTGTGTAGTGGTAGTTTAATAAAGGATTTAAGTGAGTTAGCTATTTATTAACAATATTTTTTTTTTCACTGAGCCCATTAGGGAGCCCCAGTGAAACACAGAAATTGACAGCAGATAAGGACAGTTAGGTCCACCCAGTCTGACAATCTTCCCTGCCAGCTGCAAAAACCACAGACCCTACTTGCTCTCCGGCTTTATTCTCTTTCCTGTCTCTAGGGTTCCATTCTGCCTATCCATGCATTTTTGAAGTCCCTTACTGAACTAGCCCCTACCACCTCTGCTGGGAGGCTGTTCCATGCATCCACCAACCTTTCCGTGAAGAAATACTTCCTCACATTACCACTTAGTCTACCCTTTTCCAGCCTCATGTCATTTCCCCTTGGTCCAGAACAACTCTTTTTCTGAAAGATGCTACCGTCTTGTACCTTATTAATGTCCTTAAGACATTTGAAGGTCTCTATCATATCCCCTCTCTCTCTCTCTCTCTCTCTCCTCTCCTCTGGGGTCCTCCAGTCTCTCCTCATATGACTTTTGGCACAGACCTTGCACCATTTTTGTTGCCCTTCTCTGAACTGCCTCTACTGCCTGAGTTCCAGTTCTCTAACTTAAAGTAGTACCTGTAGTTCAGTGAGGTAACTGCTTTTATCCAAATCTCCACCCCTGATTTGCGGTCATTGCTCCAGGCTGCCATGTACCATTTCTGAAGGCGTGCATCTGAAGCCGCTGGTGTACTGATCCCTTAGATGGTGTTGCTGCCTTAAGAACATATTTAGCTGTAACACCAGGAACCACCATTTAATGTTTTCCATAGAAACATAGAAACATAGAATCTGATGGCAGATATAAGGACCGCTTGGCCCACCTAGTCTGCCCTCTTCCCTACCTAATGGATAAGCTGCAGATCCTAGCTAACCAACAGCCTACTTCTTCCTACCCCCCCACTAGACTTGTCTTATGTCTGTCCCATGCATTCTTGAATTCCACCACTGTTTTTGACTCCACAACCTCCTCAGGAAGGCTGTTCCCTAGGTGCCATGCATCAAGCATGCGTGCACCACTATCACGCTGTTTGGTGACAGTGCATTGGGAATGGCAGTGCTGTAACAGTGTAGCATCTGAAATGGTGGGACCATGCTGCCGAGCACCATTTTGACTCCAACTTTCTGCTGAGATGGCTTGGAGAGGACAGTGATGTGGAGCCAGGTAAAAGTGCACAAATCTGGTGCCCATTGCAGAAAGTCCCATGCAGGGCTCTATGTAGTATGCACCCCGGACAGGGCCAGGAGTGCAGTTTGGCAGGAGGTGGCTGATGCACTGGAGGAGTGCAGAGATCGAGAACATGGCAGAGCAATGTTGGCACAGGTAGAGTGACCTCAGGTGCAGGGACCTGAACATGCTTGCCCACCTGCGGACATGCCAGGAGGGCACAATGCCACAGCCAGGTAGGTGCCCCATCCATACACTGTTATCGTCCATACAGCTTTCATGGTTGCATGTGTCCGGCACATGGAGGCCATCCAGTGTTGGCCATGGTGTTGGAAGTATCGGAGTGGGGTGGATGGGTTTGGCCGTGTGGGATTGCACACACATGAAGGTGGGGGACATTGCTACTGGATTGTACTGATCATTCCTCTCTCCATGTTTACTCCCAAGGCCCAGAAGAGCACAGGCTGGCGAGGAGAGGAGGCACCGCCTGGAGGACCAGTGAGCCAGGAGGGTGAGGTCTGCAGAGGTGCAGGGACCAGCATGATGGTGGTGCCACATCCATGAGTACTATTGCATGCTGTGTAACTGGGAGGCAGCAGGCATGGCCAACGTCCCATCAACACCACTGCCATGCCGCAACATTCAGTACCGTCAGCACTGTCCAGTGGCACTGCATGTCTGGGAGTGCGGGCAATCGTAGGTCCATGCATGCACCAGGTACATGCCTGTTGCACTACCACACTGTTTAGCCAAGTCACTGTACAGCCACGGTGGTGCTGTGCACGGGACATGAGCAGTGGTGTGCAGTGGTCCACGTGGCTGTGGGTACCTGGGTGGGCAGGTCTTGTGGACATGGTCACTGTGGTAGTTGCACACCATCACGGGGCATGGCACATGGCTGTATGCCATGCACACAATAGGTGGGCTGCAGAGCTGGACAGTCACATGTTGACTCTGCTCCCTCATCCTAGGTGGACGGCAGCACAGGCCCATCAAAGGGACTGCAAGCTGCTACAGGTGACAAGGGTGACCCTGGAGCTCACTCAACAGATGGACCAACACGAGGTGAGAAGGCGTGAGGGAGACATTGGCACCACGTGGAGGGACCACTGAGGCAGATGACAGCCATCCATGCCCCTAAATATGCCTCCCCGGACTCTTCTTCACACCCCTTCTTCCCCTCTATATGTTCACCCTACCCTTACTCACGACCCCACCTGGTATGTGGCCTTCCCCATTGTACATACTTGTAAATAGTTTTTGATTACCTGCTTTTAAATACCTGTTTTTTTTGTTGTTTGTTTTAGGTGACTATGTAGTTTTCCATTGTAGGTTACACAGACCCACCACCACTAGAGGATTCTTGTTCTTTCTTTGGAAGGAAAAAAAAAAAAGTATACCCTCTATGAAGACACAGTTTCTTTACTTGCTATATACATCCTTCCCTTTCTTCCCACCCTTGAGATCCTCTCGAACCGGGTAAATTTCTCTGAACCCCGAATCCCACCTTAATCATGCGCCTCCAACGTCCTCTACCCCCATTCTATTTCTTCTTGTCTGTCTTCCTCCCCTACTGCACTCCCCCACAGCTTCCACATTCCTACATCCTTCCTCCACATAGGTATGCTGCACACTGGTCACTGCCCCTTGCCCATGGTCTATCCTACCACCATCAATCAGTCCTACACCCACACCCACACTGGTACTAGCCCTCCACTGCTTGGCCCCGTCTATGCTTACCCTCACCCACTATAAGCCGATGCTCAACAACTTCCCGAGATCCAGCAGCCAAAACATTTCCTTAAGAACACACAGCAAGCTCATGAGGCTAGTCCTCCAACTACTCCCTACGCTGTCAGGCAATGTGCACCAAACCATGACATTCTGCTTGAGCCGCAAAATCTTAGCAAGCCTTCGGGTGCCCTCTCATTCATATCAATCAACATCTTTAGTCTCCTCCTCTCAAAATGGGATGCCCCACAGGTCTTCACCTCAGCCAACACTGCCTGACATCCTGGCAGTTGTCGAAACCTGGCTCACGCCATCCGGTATTGGACCATGCAATCAGCCTTCCTGGCTACAACATATTTAGGCTGGATCGCCTCTCCAAAAGAGGCGAGGGCTGCGCTCTCTACCTAAAAGACCCCATACAAGGGCACCACATCATTACCTCAATCCAACCCACAACTGCTCAGATACTGCCAGTAAGAATCCTCCTTGGTGCCCAAAACAAAATCTTCACTGTTGCCACCATCTACAACCCTCCCAAAGAACAGAGAACTGGTCTAACAGCTGTGCTTGACTTTGTAAAGTCACTTCCACCAGACACCGAATCCATCCTCCTAGGCGACTTCAACATCAACTGTCCTGCGGCTGATGCTGGTGCATACAGGGATACCATTTCTGCGGTGAACCTCACACAAATGGTTGACTCACCAACCAGGAAAAATTACAGGACTGGTACCAGCACACTCTTGGACTGGATCCTTACCAGTCACCCATCGCGGATATCTAACACTAATGTCCTCCCTGACTCTCTCAGCGATCACTCCCCTGTTAGCTGCACCTGGTCAAATAAATTAATCAAACAACCACCAAAAACAATCACCAGCAGGGTTCTGCCCTGGTGGTCACCTTCCTCTTCAAATCCCACCTCCTCCACCAAGACTGGTCCACTATCTTCAATGCAACCAACGTAAAACACTGCCTTGGCCACTTCATAAACATGTTCACTGTGGCCTGTGACTACGTATGCTCCTATTAGAAAGCGTAAGTCAAATCACTGAGTAACCCTTGGCTCACAGGTGACCTCCTCAGGATGCTAAAAACAAGAGACCACCTATGGGAGCTGGCCAGAAACTCGGAAGCAAACGACATCCAAAACTACAAGCGTTCCGCAATGACTGCACCAAAACCATCTGGCGATAAATCCGCCTACTATAAGCATGCCCTCACAAACTCCTGGGGCAATGGTCAGGAATTCTGGAAGAACATAAAGGAACTCACTGGGAACCACTCAAACCCCCCCATCAATACTCATGAGCTTGAACCACAACCCTCAACCCAAAAACCATTGTGGATATCTTTAACAAGCCTTTACCGACCTCAGCGCTGTCCTACCTCAGGACTACTTCAAAGATGGTGTAGCCCCCTGTCTGGAATGAATACTATTCCCACCAGCTCCCCCCGCTTCTACTTCAAAGCAGTCAAGGCTCACCAAGTATGCAAAAACATTACCATAGCCCTTGGTAAATCAAGATTCAGTAATGACTCCCTCGATCTCAAAATCCTGTCTCTCACCCTTGATGAAGTGCTTAGTCCTCTGACCAGAATTTTCAACTCTCCTCAGCCTTAGCCAGTTCCTGAACAGAAGGAAATCTGCCACTGTCACCCCAGTCCATAAAAGTGGTGACAAAACTGCCCCGATAAACAGACCTATCTCCCTACACCCCACTCTCCAAGGCATCTCGACGCATCGTCTGCTGGACCAGCTCACAGAATACCTGGATATGTACAACATCCTGTGCGAGCAACAACACAGGTTCCACAAGGTCACAGCACCCCCACAGCCCTACTTGAATTCACCGGCGCAATCCACAATGCACTTGATTCCAGTGAACTACTAGGCTCAATCTACATTGACTTAACTAAAGCCTTCAACACCATCAATCACCGCCTCCTACTTGTCCAGCTTCAGAACACTGGGCTGTCAACTGACACTATTGGCTGGTTTAAGAGCTACCTTGAAGAATGGTCCCAAACAGTAAGAATCGCTGATACACTCTTGGACTCTAGATCGGTCCACGTGGGAGTCCCCCAGGGCTCCATTCTTGGACCCCTTCTCTTCAGCCTATTCTTAAACTTACTACCGGATAGCTGCCCAGAACAAATAATTCTCTACACCGACGATGCTGTGATTCTCACCTCAGACCCTGATCCAAACCAATTACAAAATAAACTACAGTGGGCCTTCTCCTCCATTGAATCCTGGTTCCTAAATCATAAACTGCTTCTGAATCAGAAAAAAAACAAGTCTATGGTCTTTTGCAGCCCCCACAACAAAAACAAACAACTCCACCTCTCCATTGCAACCGAACAAGGAGCCATCCTAGAACAAACACAATCATTCAAGTACCTCGGCATCACTCTTGATCCCCACCTCTCATACGCTGTCTATATCAGCAATGTTGCAAAGTCTGCCAATGCGAGGTTAGGCATATTATTCTGGCACAGGAAACACCTAACCCCAGAAGCACTATCAGTGGTCGTCCAAAGCTCCATTGTCAGCATCATAGACTATGGTCTTATCATATATGGGTCTGCAACTACCACTGCTCTCAAACGTATTGCAACCTCCATGAATAAGGCCTGTCGTCTCATCACTGGCTCACATCGCCATACCACACTTGTGACCTTTATTCCCAATCTGGATGGCTTCAACTGGACAAACACATAAAATACCAAACCTGCATCACGGCCAAGAAAATCATAATGAGACTTGCCCCACCTGGTGTCGGTGCCCTCCTTAAGCCTAGACATAGGAATATCACTACAAGGAGATCCATTTCCCATCTACTACATATCCCGCGATGTCGCACGACCCAAGGACAAAGATCATTTGCCTATCGGGAATCCAACTGGCTCAACTCTCTTGGCAGTGACATAGTGACCGCTCTAACACTCGGCCTTTTCAAGTCCAAGCTGCGCCTCTCACTACTTGTATCCTGTGATTGCCCTTCTTAACATTTCCACCATTCCAGCTGCACATGCCCCAGCACCCAGCACTTACAATCAGTCTCTGCACCCCAACACCTTACCCGGCATATTCTCAACAAGGCCCCTGGCTGCACTGTCTCCCACCCTCGCCACCTCCCCCATTACCTCCACTCCTGCCCTGCCCCCACCCACCTCCCATACTCCCCTTACCCCTGCCTCTTACCCCCTCGATCTCCCACCTCACTTCTCCTCCCACCAACCCCTCCTCCCCTTGTCTTGCTCATAGCTCAAGTCTTTGTACAGGTTATTACATGTCTGTAAGTCAGTGACTTTATGTTTGTAACTAAAAATGATGACTGTTGCACCGCTGATGTGGAACCTTTGTAAAGAGCCTCGGCTCAAAGGTATTGTAATCCTAGATTGAAATAAATAAATAAAATACATTTGTTTTGTTATGACAACTGTGGTGGTCTCTGATTTGCAGTGGGCTACAGGTGCTCAGCTGCAGTGGTGTGCATGGCGTCAGGGGTGGTGCATGCATGGGCGTGTGTGTGTGTGTGTGTGCAGAGGTGAACCACCTATGGTGTGGGCAGGGGGATCAGTCACTGTCTGTGGTTTGTGTGTTCTCTGTGCACTGGATGCCTGTGTGCAGTGGTCCACGGGGCTTGCACTGTGTGCATGGCACCCCTGTCAGACTGTCCATGGCCTGTGCAGCTGACACCCTTGCATGTCTGTGATATGCACAGTCTGCTGGTGTGTCAGTGGTGACTGTCTATGCTGGATAACGACTATACCCGGCACAATACCAGGTTGCCTCCCATCACCAGTATGGTGCACGTCTGCCTCCAGTGGCACTGTGGCCTCCGCTGTTGTTGTCCCCCCTCCATGCTGTCACTTGTGTCTGTTACAGGGGATGTGCTCCACTGTCTGTCACTTGTGCTCCAGATGCATGCTGGTGGCATACAGCATCATAGTGCCTGCACAGGGTTGCTGGCACACCTGTGCTGTGGAGGAGTTCTGGCCATGTGCACACGGCTGCCGTGGCCACACGCCAGGAGCTTGGTTGACCTGCTACTGTGTCCCTGTGTTGGTGTGCTCTTGGGTATGGGTGGCTGTTTGTCTGTGCACTGTGTTGCATCCTGTGTGGCGCATGCTTCCATGCAACACTGTGTGTGTCTGTGCTGGCTGTTGTGGCCAGTGCTAGGACATGATGTGTCCTTGGGAGGGTGTGCAGGGTGCTGTACTGCTGGTGGTGGGGCCTGGGGCATGCTCTGTCGCATGTGGGGTACCTCGTGTGCCGACGCATGGTCGGTCTCACAGCTGTACCTCGGGGGGACATGCAGGGTGGCACTGTGTATGCTGTTGTTGCATTTCTTTCTGCTGCCACCCGCTGCAGGGTGCACAAGGTGGGGCTGCCTTGCATGGCTATGTGGTGAACAGGGTTGCATTGTCACAGTGGTGGTGGTGACATGCATGGGGTATCCTGCACTGTTGGGTGCTACTCCTGGGAAGGGTGAATGGTGATTGTAGTGCAGGGTGTGCTCTGCTTTGGTGGGATGGTGTGGCATGGGGTGGTCATCCCTCCTTGTGTGCTAGTCACAGCTTGCCAGGGGGTGTGCTGGGGCACCATGCCCCGGCTGTGGGTTGGTTGCTGGTATCCATGGGCTGGTGGTTATTCCAGCTCTCCTCCGGTTGTGTACTGCATGGGGTGTGGGGGATGATGTCTGTTCTGCTGTATGCTCCTCTGCCCATCTGTGGCATGGGTTGTGGGCCCCTACATCCCTGGTTGTGCTGTTGCATTGCTGCCCTGCTCCACGGGGTCCCTAGTTGAACTATGGTGCATCTGGACTGCTCCACTGAGCATTCCTTGTTGCATTATGGAGCATCAGAAATGCACAATTGCACATCCCTGTTTGTGCTATGGTGCAGGTGGTGCGATATTCAGTCGTGTGCCGTAGGCGCATTTTGGCCTGCACAGTTTTTGCATATCGTGCTTCTTGCACATGGGTGCAGTGGACTTGCGCTTGCTCCTGCTGTTGCGCACTTTTTGGGCGCAGTTTGAATATCTGGGCAATGTCTTTAGGTTAGAAAAATCATGGTTAATTACCAAAATAAAATAGATAAATGAAGGATTTTTTGTTTAAATCAAGGTAACAAAAATGGTGCTGGTTTAAAACTAACAGATAGCTAGGCAAAATACATAGCTTCAGTGTTAATGTGCTTTTTGACCCATAATTTTCCTATGCCCATAGGAAATTAAAAATAAACATAGGGACATGATTTCTTCCATGCCTCAACATTCCTAAAAGGTGTGCTGGTTAAAGGAGTTCTGTTTTTCCTATAGTTAAGAAATGTTTAAAATTTATTTATGCTGTATAAACTAATTCTGGCTTAAAATCCACACTTACCACATCAAGTATTTAACCACCACAGAAACCGGGATACTAGCATTCCGTCGTTGTTCATTGAAATCTAGCACTCTCAAAATGTTGTTCTGCTGAGCTAGTGATGTCCGCAGTGCGGCAGAAGGCAATACTGGACTTTGTGCTCACAAACAGGGACAGTGTGATGGGGGTAACAGTGGGGGAGCACCTGTGGAACAGTGACCACCAGTCATTGTGGTTTGAAATCACAGAAAGAGCAGAACCAAACCACACAAAAACACATATCCTGGATTTTAGGGGGGCAAACTTTGGGAAAATGGGGAGCTACATGAAAGAGGCATTAAGAGGAATGGGACAGGAATCAGGGGTTGAGGAACAGTGAGCAGTTTTTAAAATGGGGATTACAAGAACAACAGAATTATGCATTAAGCAGGTTAGCAAAAGAAAAAGGAAGAGGAGACCATTATGGTTTTCCAAAGAGGTAACAAAGAAAGTGAAAGCCAAAAGATTGCATTCAGGCAATACAAAAAGACACAGGCAGAAGGGATAGGGAGAAGTACCAGGAGAAGCAAAGGGAGGCAGGGAGGTCAGTAAGGAAGCCAAAGCTCTGCATGAGAAGAACACATTGCAAAATCAGTGGGTGGAGGGACAAAACCTTTACAGGTACATAAGTGAAAAAAGAAAGACAAAGGGAGGGATAGTGAAACTGAAGGGGAGGATGGAGCCGTGGAGGGGATGACAACAGTAAAGCTGACATATTGAACAGGTATTTGCCTGCCTTTACTGAGGAAGAGGAGGGTAACGGGTCTGAAGGGAGTACAAGGGGTGAGAATGGTGCAGAAATGGACACAAGTCCCTTTACACAAGAAAGGGTCCTGAAGGAACTGGAAGTAATGAGAGTTGATAAAGCAATGGGGCCAGATGGGATGCACCCCAGGGTCCTTAAAGAACTAAGAGAGGTGGTGGCTGAACCTCTGGCTATCCTGTTTAGCCAATCACTGGAAACAGGGGAGGTACCCAAAGACTGGAGGACAGCAGATGTAGTCCCTTATACAAAAGTGGGAACAAAAGAAAAGCAGGGAACTACAGACCAGTCAGCCTCACCTTGATAGTGGGAAGATCATGGAAGCACTACTGAAGGAGAGATTGGTGGAACACCTGGTTGTCAATGGACTACAGGACCCAAGGCAGTATGGTTTCACCAGGGGAGGTCATGTCAGACCAACCTCATTGAATTTTGACTGGGTGACTAGGAGGTGGATCAGAGGAGGGCAGTGGACATGGCCTATCTGGACTTCAGCAAGGCCTTTGACACTGTGCCACATAGAAGACTACTACACAAACTGGGAATATGGGTGTGGGCAGGACAGTAGTGTGGTGGGTAGGTAACAGGCTGGTGGCAGGACACAGAGGGTGGTGGTAAATGGCTGTCACTCCACAGAGGAAGAGTGACCAGTGGGGTACCACAGGGATCAGTGATGGGACCAGTTCTATTCAACATCTTCATCAGTGACATTGCAGAGGACCTAGAAGGCAGAATTTCACTGTTCAGCTGATGACACAAAGCTCTGTAACACAGTAGACACACCAGAGAGTGTAGACAGAATGAGAAGGACCTGCAGAAACTTGAAGAATGGTCAGGGTTTGGCAGTTGAAATTCAATGCAAAGAAGTGCAAGATAATGCATATGAGGCACAAAACCCTGGCACAATATATATCAGTTGGGGTTAGGATATAGTATGCACCAAGCAGGAAAGGGATCTTGGGGTTATCATCTCTGAAGACCCTCAAGGTAGGGAAACAGTGTGACAAAGCAGCAGGTAAAGCAAATAGGATGCTGGGATGTATAGGCAGGGGCATCACCAGCAGGAAAAGGGAGGTCATAATTCCACTATACAAGACACCAGTGAGGCCCCACCTGAGTACAGTGGTACAGTTCTGAGACCATACCTACGTAAGGACATAGATAGGGTAGAGAAGGTTCAGAGGAGGGCAACAAAGATGGTGCATGGATTGCATCACAAGTCCTATGAAGACAGGTTGAAGGAACTGAACATGTACTCCTGGAGGAGAGGAGGAGAGAGGGAAATGATAGAGACATACAAGCATCTCACAGGAACAGGGTGCAGGAATACACTATTTTAAGTGAAAAGATGTTCCAGGACTAGAGGGCATGGGATGAAGTTGGAGGAGGACGATTCAGAGGAAACATGAGGAAGAATTTCTTCACAGAACAGGTGGTGGACAAGTGGAACACCCTGCCAGAGGAAGTGGTGGAGGCTGAAACAATCACGGGATTTAAGAATGCATGGGATAGACATAAAGGAATTCTGGAGGTCAGGGGTAAGGGGCAACAGACTTCTAGGAAAACATAAACTGAACTCACAAGCTCAAATGGGCAGACTGGGTGGGCCATAGGCCCTTATCTGCCGACACTGTCTATGTATCTGTGTATCTATGTAACCAAAAAGTGACATCTGCAGGACAGCAGCAGTGCGGATGTCACACATGGTGTCCTCGAGCAGCAATCTGACAATTAGTCTTCTTTTAAAAAGAAAGATGTAGTGGTTTGTTTTGTTTTTCGAGGCAACAACGTCCACTATACACTATACAGAACAGTACATGCGTATTCATTTACATCAGGTGTTCTTATCTTTATCTTTGTTATACTATGATGACCGATTGCCTCAAGCTGTGCTGTCGAGATAATCTGTCATCATAGTACCAAATCGTGAAAGAATAGCCTCTGTTGTTAATTGTTATTTCATGCACTATCCTATATATTCTTTTAGTACAATGAGCGCTCTGTTGTAGAATAAATAGTCACCTTTTTGCAAATGATTTCCAGTCAGAAGGCCTGTTTACTTTACCCATTATGTGAGGGTTTGTTAAAGAAAGCCCTCCGTGATTGAAAATATTGCAGGGCATTGTTTTAAAATGCTCTATTGTGTACTGCTGTGCCTCCATAGCCTTGCATACGCTTTGCAGGCTTACGCTTTGCAGATTTTTTCGATAAATTGAGAACCATTTGGTTCTCTTCTGTGTCCCTGTTTTGTCTTCTGGTAGGAGAGGAGCTCTTAGGTAAGCAACTTTATCTTTTTTTAGTTGTTGCTGAGTTCCTATAAAACTGTACGAGTACGAGCTGATAATTACTGACTACTTCCGATCCTTCGCACGATCGCGAAGGCCTGTAGCCTTTTAATTTAACTTTGAGTACGTTTTCCTACATAGTAATGGCAGTTTGTATATTTACATAGCCTCCTGCGGTGAATTCAGGTGTTTTGGTGCTATTTTGAGTCATTTTGTGAAACAAGGGCATTTCAGCTTCAGGTGGCATTTAAGGGCGCTGTGTTTATTCTCAGTCAGTTCCTGCTCTCTTCTCTAGGAGCCGGCTGGCCGCTTCTTGACTTCTTTTGTACTGTTGCTAGAAGGGGTGGTTCTTCCTCATGCCAGAGAATGAAAATAATTACCTCTAAAAAGACTGTAATTTACTCTGCTGATAGTATATAAGTTATTAAAGTAATAAAAATGTGTTTATGTTATTTAAATTAAATATTGATGCATTGTGTAAATAAATTACATTGAAAATGTTTTAGTGGGTGGAGTTAATAAATCACTTGACTGCTGAATGGTATAAAAGAATAGATATCACTTCAGGATTTTAGATGTGACCAGGAGAGTGACGAGAGAGGAAGGTTTGGAGAGAATGCCAAGGAGTGATTTCAAATTGCTATGCAACTTGGTCTAATATAAATTTCTGGACATTTGAAGTGATTTCCAATGAGCTTGCTGTATGAGATGTGTCCTGTAAAGAAAGAAAATATCGATTTCTAAAATAAATTTTGAACTATTTAAAAGACTGCTATTGTGTTATGCTATTTGATTGCCCATGTACACCTGCGCCCTTTCAAAGAAAGACTGCTACGCTTGAGACTGAGAGTCTGTGTGAGTCTCAAGCACAGCTGCTTGCTGCACATTTGCCATAATAACTGACCAGTTATTACAGCAAATACTAACTGGCCATCACCATGGAAACATTTGATGGCCATTTATTATAGTTATATAACAAACAATTGTGCTTCAATGCAACATGATATGTCTGATGGCTTTGTGATGCAGAACACAATGAACAAGCAACTTTGCATAGACCAGTCCCCAGACTCTTATGTTGCTTTGCACGCATGTGCAAGAAACAGTGCCATCATTCGAGTTTTTGTAAGTGTGACACCCATCTTCAAATTCAGTCAGTGTGTTTGCAGGTGTGGCCCCTAATCACTGCTGCAGCTGTCTATGACAGCAGCTGAAAATGCAGTGGTCGCACAGTTGAAAGGAGAGCTCGCTTCAGTGAACAGAACTCCCCCACACACACACATGCAAACATGCATACTGTGTACTGATGTGCTCCCCTCCCCCCACGCACACTGTATGGCCGACAGGGGTGCCCAATCCCCATCAGCTCCAGCCCCCACAAAAGCTGTCCTGCTGCCCGCTGGGAGCCTACCCCAGCGTGGCAAAATAGCAAGGTGCCCAATCTCCCACCAGCTCCATGGCTGCATGCTCCCCCAAAAGCTTTCCAGGTGCCACACTGGGAGCCCACCCCAGCATGGCAAAGCTTGTTATAGCCGACGGGGGTGCCCAATGCCCCACTGGCTCCACGGCTACACGCTACTCCCAATAGCTTTCCTGGTGCCACGCTGGGAGCCCACCCCAGCATGGCAAAGCTTGTTATGGTCGACGGGGGTGCCCAATCCCCCATCCGCTCCAGCTCCCCAAAGAGCCTTTCCAACTGTCACGCTGGGAGCCCACCTCAGTGTGGCAAACATCCCGTGTCGTCTTAAAAAAAACAAGAACCTGTAAACAAAAAAAGGTCCATCGTAGTCTCCCTGCCCCCCCACAACCCGCACCCACCCACTGTGCACCCTGCCTCCCCACAACCCCCCTCACCCCTTACTTACCTCCAGACCTTGGCGCGACAATCTTCGGTGGACTGGGAACATGTCTGCACTCTTCAAAGCTGACTGCAAACTGAGGAAATGTCGGTAAGCTGTATAATGTAATGCATAGGGTTTTTTCAACTTTGCTGCATATTTCAGACATTTTTTGGAATTCTGGGCCCAAATTTTCAACATGGCTTTTTTAGGACCCCTCCTCATGAATTTTTGCACTGTTGTGACGTTAATCGGGCCCAAAGGGTGATTTTACGGTCACTGCGTGAAATCACCTTTCAAGACCAATTAACAAAACAAACTGCCACTGTTTATAAGGTGGGCTCTCAAAAGTCTATGTTGCAAAGTTGGTGAAAAAATTCTAAAATGACTGTTTCACGTGCTTGAGTTGCGCCTGCTCCTATGCACGCTTGTAAGTTCGCAAATTTTCAATATTTTCTACCAGATTTTCAACATTACCATTTTACCACACCTCCTTTTGAGCAGTATACCTGTTATTTTCACATCTCACCAAAATGTGTTTCTGCCCATGTAGCACAAATGGTTCAGTTGGTGTGTGAAATCAATGTATGGACACATTAAGAAAATCACAGTGACACTGTTCATGAGAAGAGATGTTAAATGGCTATGTTGAAAATTTGGTGAAAAAATTCCCTTCAGCCATTCTGCAACGTTACTAATGAAGACCCTGCAGCACCCCACTGGTCACCCCCTCTCCCTAGACTGCAACCCATTTACCACCACTCTCTGCCTCCTGTCTGTTTGCCAGTTTCTAACCAAATTTACCACCTATTCCCCCATGCCCAGCCTACCCAGCTAATTTATCAGCCTCCTCTGTGGGATGGTGTCAAATGCTTTGCTGAAATCAAGGTAAGCGTTGTCCACTGCCCCACCCTGATTCACTTCCTTTGCCAACCAGTCAAAGAAATCAACCAGATGTGTCTGACATGATGTCCCCACTGTGAATCCATGTTGTCTATGGTCCTGGGCTCTGATGACTTCTAGATGCCCCACTATCCTTTCTTTAAGCAATGGCTCCATGATGTTTCTCACTACTGAGGTGAGGCTGAACGGCCTATTGTTCCCTGCCTCCTCCCTGCTGCTGTATTTGCATAGAGGGACCACATGTGCCCTTCTCCAATTCACTCATGTTGAGTGATTCAGTGATCATGGCTGCCAGAGGTACTGCTATCTCCCTTCACAGGTCTCTTAATATCCTTAGGCATTATGCCATCTGGTGCCATCCTTTGTCACCTTCAATTTAGTAGGCTCCTGCATGACTGTTTTGCCTTTGAATGGACTGGTGTCCACGCTCACCCCTTGGCAACTGCTGTACTGCTGTGGCCCTTGCCCCTCCCACTCTTCTGTGAATGCTGAGTGGAGAGACACAGTAGATGACTTGGGAGGAAAGCATGGAACTATCACTTCCAAATACCTAAACAGTGCATACAAGCAAGCAACATTCGGCATTGGCAAATGCTTGTTTTAGTTATGTGCTGTGCCAAAACTGAAACTCATTATGCCCAGCTAATGCTAAAGGGCCAGAGATGCATAACTATTGAGGAAACAAGGCCTCCCACTGGGGGGGCAGGGGTTCTAGAGTAGCATGTGCCAGTTCCAGAAAATGCCTTTATTGATATTTAAAGAAAGCAAAGTCTCACCTACCTTTTCCTTCAGGAGTGGGAATCAGTGCTCCTTGTTTATCCAGGGCACTTCCAAACATCACCCATGTCAGGCAGTATTTTCAAAACCACAGACATTAACCTTTCCCTCTCCATTTGTTTAGTCAATATGGCACAGAGTGGCACAAAGCTCAGGGGGTTCGAATAATATGGCGGACACTGAGTACTGGCTACCATAACTAGTTCTCACTTTTCTACAATTCTTGTGCACTGCTTTGTTTTATAATATATTAAAATGCCTAGGACATTTGAAGAAACTTTGGAAAAACTTGTTTGTTTTGACCCATTTCAGCTTTTGTTTCCTATTCTGTTAATCAACTTTTTTCTTACTTTTTTTCAGATAACAAGTAAATGATATATTACTATTAACACAAACAAATAAATACATCCAAACTCCTGTATCTAGTAAAGTGTAGTTGAGTAATTACAGAACTAATACATTGGCAGTATGGCATCTGAAACTGTAGAACAGAAATAGCACAAGCACAGCCCAAAAATGAATCACTGAATCATTCTTACCCTTCTGACAATACCCCTGTTGTATCAGAACAACAGCAAAGAAAAGAAAGATGGAGAAAAAGGAAGACAGGAGAGAAGAAGAAGAAGAAGAAGAAGAAGAAGTAGAAGAAGAAGAAGAAACAAATACAAAAAGTGTTAACGCATGTGAACGCAACAAGGTCTCGAATTACCATGACACAGTAGATAGTGTAAACTACCAATTATGAATGTATTTAGCAACCTCACACTGACCTATGCAAATCATTATATTACCAACTGGTTATGTGAGATTTGTAAAAAAGAAGCTCCACAGACTCATGTTGGATTAAGTTTTAGTTTATCCAGCCACAAAGAATTCAAAGATAGTGTTCATTTAAGCAATAATGCACAACACGGCGTGGATCATGCTAGAATAACCTCATGCCTGAGTGGTTGGGCATGAGGCTACAGGTCTAGAAGTGAAGTTATCCCAGCACGACTCCACATCCTGGAGTCCATTATTCTATTATACAATGGCTCATTATTATACAAAATAAAAAAAAATAATAAAAATGTTTTTGTAGATTTTAGTGTGGCAATATATTTTTGTTTCTGAAGGGGAGATGGAGCTAAATACAAAAAATCAGTACAGTGAGGTTGTGCTGGGATAACCTCCACTGTGCCGGGACACACTGACCAATCAGAGTCCTGCAAATTTTCTTGCCATTGTATAATTAGATAGAAAGTTGTTTCCTTCATGTGCCATAAAATGCACTACCTCTCTATTCTGAATATTTCTAGACATTTGCCCTCCATTCATTTAAGCTTGAGGTCTATTTGGTGTATTTTCAATCCACAGTTTTAGAACTGCATGTTTAACTGATGTCCCCAACACAATTAAAGTGTGTTTTGTTCTTTTGCCCACTTCTCTTTGGTGTCAACATGTCATATTAAGCATATTTCTATGTTTCTGTCATTCTTTATCCAACCTATATCGTGAACATATTTTTAATATTTTCCCATAGAGACTGAACACATTTAAAATACTGAACCACATACAATGGGTTTGCATTATAACCATCTTTTATAAGTGTGAAGGGATAACATACAAGTTATGTAAAGATTCCAACTGGACCATTTTCATGTTCACAGTCTTAAATATTTTAAAGGAGTGCAACCAAATTTTATTTCAATCCCACACCTCCATGTTCTTGTTTAAACTCAGTGACCACCACCTAATATTTTCCAAAGCAGATCCCCTAAAACCTCAATTAATATATTATAAAAAGACAACATTTTAGGAGTAAGATGGACACTGGCTAGAAAACCGCTTGTTACTTTGTTAGCTGTAAAGCACTGAATGTTGTCATCATGATAGGCAGGATTTTTAAAGCCTCATGATTGCCGCAAACTGCGGGTGTACCAAAGATAACAGTCCACTGGACTTGCAATAATCTAATGGGATGGTCTGTCCCATGTGGCAATTGATGCCAGTTTGATTGTCCTTTTGTGGTCTAGCTTGCGTCAATCCTGGGGACTGGTATTATGGAGCTTGTACCCAAGATTTAGTGTAAGCTGCTGTAACATGGGAAAACTGTCACAACTAAGTCTGACCTTTGAAAATTAGGCACAGTTGTGGCATATAGCATTGGTGTAGTTTTTTTTTTTTCCAATTATTTAACCAGGTGAGACACGCTAAGCTGAAAGCTTGTTTACAGGTGCAACCTGGGAGCATGAGGAAGTTAAGTGACTTGCTCAGGGTCACACAGTACGCAAGTAGGGACTGTGGGATTCAAACCCAGGTCTCCAGATTTGCAGCTCAGAGCCTTAAACCACTGTACCATACTGCCTCCAAAGTGCCAGTTTCAAAGTGTGGCAGCCCAGAGCTGGTGCAAGCCCCACATCACTTTTTCAAAATCCAGCTCAGTGTTTCAAGAAACTTAACTTGAGCAGATCATACCCGTCCTCTGCTGTGCCTGATAAATGTGATTTGTGTTAGTTTATTGAAAGGTATAAGAGTATTATTGTATTATATCTCTGTCTAGTTACGTAATTTTAAAGAAAACTTGCTGGTTGTGAGGAAGTTAGGCTACTCCCATACTGGCTGTAAACAAGATTTGTTTAGATTTAAGTTAAGCAATGATGACCACTGAGAAATTAAACTAATGTTGTCTGACCAGATTTTATTTTTGAGTGATGTTAAGGATTTTGCAAATAACAGTGGACTGAGCTCTATAGATTGGGTCTTTGTCAGGGTCATTTCAGTTTCTAGCCATTCTGGAGTTCCCATATTGTCTTTTTTAGTACCAAACTATTTGGAAAATTGAAGCGCTCTGCAAGACAAATAACATCTAGAGAGGTCAAGAAGTTTCACTCCACCATTTGCCTTTGACCAAAGTAGTTTATTATATGCCATATTGCACCTTTTTTTAGCCCAAGAGAAATTTGGTAGAAGCCTCTGAAAATTCAGTAAACCACTTAGGGATTAAGATCTTTAGAACTATACCTGAAACCATAAATAGAAACCTTAACAACTAACTTATGTCTGAAATTAGGAACGTTTGGTAAAACGGAATAATCATTCCTTAGGTCTTTGAAGCCTGTATCGACACTATTAAAATGAATATCCTGCCAAGGGCTGTATATCTATTCCTGATGCTAGCCCTCACTCTGTTTCCTGTACTGTGCTCTCAGTATTCCATTTCATTGTTTTCACAGGTCTGCACATTACCATGAGAGCAGGATCACTGTTCATTAATCTTCATCTGCTCTGACTGCTTGTCTGCTCCTGACATCGTAACCCTCTGATTATGACATAATCATCTCTCCACAGCAACAGGCTGCAATATCGCAAACAAAGAATCATGTGATGTCAGATGCAGATAGGCAGCCAGAGTCTAATGGATTGTGATGCTACTCTTATAATTATTGTTTTCATCAAACTTTTCTTTTTATCTCGGCCATGCGTGTCATCAAGGATATACCCTGTTCCCAGGGATATACCATGTTCCTAGGGAATGTAAGAACAAATTTAAAAAAAACAAGGTGCTCCATCAGCTTGTTCTCATGGATATACCCTATTCAAAGGAACATACCCTGCTACCAGGAATATACCCTGATACCAGGGACATACACTGATCCCAGGAATATACTCTGACCCCAGGACTACACAATACCCTGATCCCAGAGATATATCCTGATCCTGGATATATACAGCACCCTGATCCCAAGAATACACCCTGTTCCCAAGTCTGTACAGTACCCTGATCCCAGGGATATACCCTGATCCCATGAATATACCCTCATACCACAGATATACCCTGATACCAGGGATATACATTGATCCCAGGAATATATCCTGTTTTCAGAGATAAGCCCTGATCCCAGGAATATACCCTGCTCCCAAGACTACACAGTACCCTGATTCCAGAGACATATCCTGATCCCAGAAATATACAGCACCCTGATCCCAGGAATACACGCTATTCCCAAGACTATACAGTACCCTGATCCCAAAAATACACAGTATTCCCAGGAATATCTTCTTCTTTTTTTTACCAATTATTTTACCAGGTGAGACACACTGCTGAAAGCTTGTTTGCAGGTGAACCTGGGAGCACAGGTTAAGCAATTTGTCTAGGTCACACAATATGCAAGTGGGGCTGTGGGATCCAACCCAGGTCTCCAGAATTGCAGCTCAGAGCCTTAAACCACTGCACCATACTGCCTCCTAAATCTTCTGATCCCAGGGTATGCCTTGTTCAAGCCCAACAACCTCCATATCTCCAGATGCAGCACCCCTCCAACTACCTACACAATTTCCCTCCATGGTAGGGGTTCCAGGAGGAGGGCCACCCCCGAGGTGGTCCAGTGTGCGGACTAGTATCCAGTGGAGGCAGGCCATAGGACCCAGGAGAGTCCAGGGGCCCATTGTGTAGTGGATAAGAGCATTGATCTGCAAACCTGGAGAACTGGGTTTGAATCCCACAGCCACCACTTGCAGACTGTGTGATCATGAGCAAGTCACTCAACTTCCCTGTGCTCCAAGGGCACAACTGGAAACAAGTGTAGGCTTACTGTGTCTTTTCTGGCCAAAAATTGTAAAACAAAAAGTGATATAGACAGACGGGGGATTGTCTCCCTTTGATTTCCTCCATACTCTGCTGACATGGGCGTAACCTTCTTTGTAGCCTTGTGCACATACAGCACAGCCTTGCAGCAGGAGCAAGATCCCTTGCCCAGTTGCAGGGGTTGCTGCACAATGGAGGAACTCACCGGCAACCCTTCCTGACTGAGGCACACTGCTGCATGGCAGCTACCCACCTGCCTCCCGACACGGTGACTCAGTCACTCCTGCCTGAACCTGGGTCTCCTCTACGGCAGCACGGCAAGCTGCTTCAGGGCTATTGGGGCAGCCATACTGCTCTTATATTAATGTACAGTTATGAAAAACTGGAAGCTAAATACATAAATATAAATTAAATAAAGGCACCTTGCATTTGAATCCATTCTCTAGAGGGAACAGTGATTCCTTAATGATGATGATAGATTAAGGTGCCACGGTTGGGATATAGTCATTGCAGTGGAGGATGGTAAGGGGCATTATGACACCAGATTTTACCGCTCTGAAAAAAGAACTGACTTTTTCAAGCATGGCAAACAGAACTAGGGCCCCAACCTCCGACTTTGTGGTGGGATGGTAGGGTAATGGGAAGCATTTCTTTTACCCAAATGGTGGATAAGTCAGGAGCAGATTGCTAATAGAAAGGTGGAGGCACAGTTTAGATGAGTGTAGAGATCTCTGCAGAATATGGCCCACCAGGATTTATTTATTTATGGCATTTTGATAGCCGGTGAGCCCACTGAGACCAGAGGTCCCTTTTCAGGGCAACCCAGAATTACCGTATAGCAGTTTATATTCATGCACTTTATATTTAGCTCTCCAAGCACACACCCATGTATTCACTTCTCTTATTTTCACTGGTGGAACATTAGTGCTACTATATATAATGATCTACCTAATATTCACTGTCTTTTTATTTTCACTCTAATGTGGAACCACGAATATAGTGAAAATAAAATGACAGTGAATATTTCCTGTTATGCAGTAATTACATACAGTGCCAACAGGCAGTTCAGCTCATAGTGAATTGTACAAGTACAGTTCAGGCCATAGTGAATTGCACAAGTACAGTTCAGGTCATAGTGAATTGTACAAGTACAGTTCAGGTCATGGTGAATTGTACAAGTACAGTTCAGGTCATAGTGAATTGCACAAGTACAGTTCAATGTGCTTAAGCAACTTGATAGGATGCGTGCTTGTGTGACTTAGATACATTGTGGCTGTTCACCTCTTTATCCATGGGATATACCACCCTAGAGGGGTACAATGGCAAGGAACCCTAGAGGAGGGTTCCACCCCTATAGGTGCCACGGGAATGATTCCCTTGGCTAAAGGTAGCTTAGGAAGAAGCCCATGGAAAAGAGAGATGTGCCACTGGAGGAAGAGGGGAGGATGGTGGGGCAATGAAGAAATGAATCCTGGAACAGTCCAGGAGGAGGGCCTTTAGAGGCCTAATGGGGGAGTGATGCTGTTGCTCCGTCCACTGAACCCCAGGCATAGCCTTCCCATTCAATGTGTTTACACAAGGTAGCTTAGGAAGCCCAAAAAGAATACCCAAAAGTGTGTCGAGCACCTAAGATGCAATTAAGCAGACTATATCGAGACCAGAATTTAAAGGTGATAGACGTAGAAGGGAAGGACAGGAGAAGAATGAGATATGACAATGAACGAAAGGAAGCCTGACAAGATGCTGAAGGGTGTACTTCCTAAGGAGAGAGAGAACAGCTGGGGCCACCATCTGACTCCGTCCAACAGCAGAACCTATGAAAAGCACTAACCCTGTGTAAGATTATGGCCATCGGCAGGGAGGAGAGGGAAAAACTCCCTTTGAGGAGGAAACCTCTGGGTATACAAGGCTTAGGTCACCTTCCCTCCAGGCTGAAGAACGTTTTGATTAGTGATGGCTCAGCTACTGCAATTTAGAGTCGAGATCGAGGGAGGAGGAAAATATTTCAATTAAGAGGAAGCTCTCATTCTGTCCTTCCAAAGGGACAGCTGTTGAGGGTTGTGAGTGATGTCTTTGTAACTAGATGCTCAAAAGCATGAGAAGAAGAGAGAGAGAGAGATGACTACTGAGGCACTCAGCTGGCTTATGTGAACCTAAGAAACAGGCCAGGTAAACCAGAGGTGGTCAGATAGAAAATGGCATAGACGGTGCCTTCAAACCCGCTCAAGCAGCTAAAGGGGCTCCGTTGACAACAGGCCAATGCAGCCAGCCCTGAGCCAAAGGGCAATGGACATGGAAGGTATGCCTTTGAGTGGAGAGCAGATGTGGCGAGGTAGCATGGACACAAGAGGATTATGCTCGAGTAGTTGATGTGAAGGAACAGACCCACAGAGAGGTTGCTAGGCGAGGGAGACCCAGATTTAGTCATGAGGATACTGATGGTGATAATAACTACAGGAGTGCAGCAGTTCGGATGAGATAGCATAGACCCACAAGAGGTATGCTTGATTGATCAATGTGAATGAGTACACCCTGAGGTCGGACTGAGTGAAGGAGAGCCAGACTCATGTCATGAGGAAGCTACCTGTGATTGGTAACTTCAGGAGTGTATCCTAGCTGGGCCCGTTGAGCTAAATTAGGAATGAATAGAATTGCAGGAAGGTAGGAGGCACAGTGTCCAGGCAAAGCTAGCAGCACGATGGTGAGGTAGGCAGTATCAGGAGGACATCTGAATAGGTTTGACTAGAATGGGGAATAGGGTCAGAGGAGGAGACAAGTAGGCAGGGTGATGTGCAGAGGAATATTAGGTGATGTGAATGAGTAATGTATGGTGGGAGCAGGAAGGAATGGTGGGACAGCATGATAAGGAAGCCCCCAAAGAAAGCAGAGGTCAAAGAAGGAGAGGAAAGGAGGGCGGAGGGAATGGGAGGAGGAGGGTGAGCTCCCACCATGGGGTGAAATTTTTATTTTATTTTATTTTAATCTTTGTTAACCAGGTAGGCCACTAGGCACAAGTGTGCCTGTTGTGGGCGGTCCGGGAGCTTTGGGCTGGTTAAGTGACTTGCTCAGAGTCACACAGTATGCAAGTGGAGGTTGTGGGAATCAAACTCAGATCTGCAGTTACCAAGTTCGTTCACAGCTCATTACTCTAACCTGTAGGCTATACTGCCTGCAAGGAATGATGGTGTGGAGGCTAGAAAGCTGAAGGCAGAACGAGGAAATTCGAAACGAGTGAATTGAAGAAGGTTGTTGCAGGTTAGTCTCCATTACCCAAGAGGAATGGGGGAGCAAGTGACCTCATGTCTACGAGGCTTGCAACAAAATAATGCCAGTGCCAAATCCAGGACAGAATACAGACAGTGCATACAGCACCAAAGGAGTCCAACAGATAACAAGGCATATGGAATGCAAAATCGTCGAAAAATGGAGGCAGAAGCATTGGAAAAGGAAGCCCAGAGTGACAGAAACACCTCCTGGGCTGTAGTGGGAGGGGTAGTAGACCTAAGCATGTCAAGCAATAGAATGAAACAAAGACAGCTAATTGCCAATCTGACCTGGTGATCAGAGGAGAGCATGGTTTAAAGACAGGAGTTATGATGAGGTGCGACTAGGAAGAGCTGTCTAAGTCTAAGTGAGTTATGAATAATTGAGAAGAGAAGACGGGTCCTCCCAACAAGGCAGGAAAGAACAGCATGTAGCTCAGGCAGGGCAATGACCTATGGAAGAGTACTTAGAAGAATCACTCCTCAGGCACGTCCTGAACTGAGCAAGCACTTGTCTCTCAGGAATGTCCTGCGCCAGCAAAGTCACCTGATGAGGAAGCAACATGAGTGAGGAAAAACAATTCAATAAGCTGCAGGAGGTGCTGGAGTAGCAAGGTCAGTGAGGGGTACCCGAACATGGGACAGCCAATGACAGTGAGCCCACTGAGCAGGAGAGTGATGCACCCCAGTGAAGGCAGCTGTGGCAACAGGGGAACAGATTGGAGCAGGAGCTAGAACGAGTCTGCACTAAGGAGAGAGCGGCAATCAGGGAGGGACATCACACCCAGAAGCACTGGTGCAGAATGAAGCTGGGGCCTGGGAGGAGAAGCCAAAAGAGAAACAATGATGCTATCCAAGGGGAAGATGGCTGGACAAGGAACCATCATGCAGAGGTAGGGGAAAGCAGCAGAAAGCAGATGAAGGAGCCGGAAGGAAAAGGACAGGCAGGTAACATGAGGGGCGCACAAACAGGCAACGCCCCACAGAAAGGAAAGTTGCTACCCCAAAGCAGGTTGATGCAGAAGCTGTAGAAAAGGAGGGGGTGAGTGGGGAGGGGAAGGAATGGTAATGAGGGGCAGTACAGTGGGTGGAGGCGAATGCAGGGACAGAATTAGGGGAAACCGGGAGCGAGGAAGAGCAGACCCTCCTGCCGCAACAAAGAAATGAATCCTGGAACAGTCCAGGAGGAGTGGCCTTTTAAGGCCTGATGGGGGAGTGACGTTGTTGTTCCATCCATTGAACCACAGGCCTAGCCTTCCAAAAATATAAACATTCAGGAAGGCATAAGATTGCAGACCAGTACACAGGAAAAATTAGTCACCAAACATTAGTTACACTTTAGCAGTATCGCGGAAAGAGAAATTCATAGGCTTACAGATAGTTATAAGCACACATTTAACTTAAAACAGCGAACCATATGTCAGGTACAAGGGACAGATAAGGACTCAGTGATAGCAGCTGCAATGACAGCGTTCAAAGTTATAAACCTTTAGCTCGGCCTTAAACCCTTCAATAGAAGTCACATTAGTTAAGTTTTCAGGACGGGAGTTCCAGTGGTAAGGGGTAGAGTAAGTGAAATACCTTTTTTTCCCAGGTTAGTCCATACCCTGGGGATTTTAAGCAAGCTGGAGGTTGTTGAGCAGAGGGTGCCCTCAGGGGCATTGGGGTCAGTAGATCCAATAAGTGGGTGGGGGGTATAGACTTTTAGTGACTGTGGAGCAAGGCAGAGGAGAGGATGGTTGTGCCTGTGTTCCAGAGCAGGCCAATTTAGTTCAGAGAGTACCTCACAGTGATGCTTCCTGGGCAGCGAACCTGATGCAAAGCAACTGATCTTGTGGTATAGAATGTTCAGTCTGTGGGCTTCTGTTTCCCTGAGGAATTGCAGTATTGGGGCACCATAGACCAGGGTGGGGAGCAAAGTACTCTTCGCAGTGGCACTTTTTGAGTCCACAGCTAGTGAATTACCTAATCTGTAGAGGATACCCAGTTTCTGGTGCATGGCCTTGGTGATGTGATTGATATGTGGTTTGAACATCATACCTTGATCAAGGTAGACACAGAGGTACTTTACCTTGTCTACCACATCAATATGTGATCCTGCAATAGTGAATAGCAGAAGAAGATTTTGTCTGTTTGCTCCCAAACGCTTTGGACCAAATAAGACAGCTTTGTTTTTCTTTCATTCATGACCAACATGCTGGAGGCAAACCAGTTTTCAAGTGCATTCAAGCTGTTAGAGAGTTTAGCAGTATTGAGCTGGTGTCAGTTTCACTCCAGCAGGCCACAGTGTCATTGGCATATGAAGCATTTTCCCATCTCCACAGTGCTGGCCTATAAACCATGAGGATAGCAGGGGACCTAATATGGAGCCCTGGAGGACTCCATCAGTGATTGCTAGGCAGCTAGAGTGGACCTCTTTCCATTTGACCTTTTGTGATCTGACTGTCAGCTAGGTAGTTTGAAAGCGAAGACAGTGAGTGCTTATCCAGACCTAACGATACCAGTTTACCAAGGAGTAATCTATGGCTGACCAGATCTAATGCCTTGGATAAGTCTATGAATATGGCCCTGTCAGTAGTCCTTTGTCCACTGCACCCATGGCATCACTTGTAAGTTTAACAAGCACCGTATCTGTGCCATGACACTTCCTGTAGCTATGTTGTTGATCCAAAAGAAGGTAATGTTGCTCGAGATAGTCCTGCAACTGGCTGAAGACCAGCTTCTCCTGTATCTTTGCCAAAGACAGAGGATTGAGGTGGGCCTGTAATTCTCAATATTGACTCGTGCTCCTCCCTTGTGTATAGGGACCTCCACAGTCAAATCCATTTAGAAGGAACAGACCCTTCTCTAAGGGACCTGTTTATTAGCATGATCACTGGGAGAACAATTGCTGGTGCAGCTGCTTTTAGTAGTCTTGGTTCAAGTTGGTCATACCTGGGGGAAGAGTCAGATTTTAAATGCCTAAATAGGGCTAACCACTCGGTTTTCCTTACCAAGCGAAGGTGGAATTGGGGGTGTGAGGTTTCTTTGTCGACTGCGCACTGTGTGCAGGAGGTGAGCTAGATAGGTCAGGTTTATATTTGTCCAGAACTGTGAAGAAACTGTTAAAGGTTTCCGCTACTGTAAAGGGGTCCTCTAAGGCTTGGCCATTGTTCAAGACTGCATTGTAGGCTAGAGAGATTGTCTAAGCTTTGGCAGCTGAAATTCAATGCCAAAAAATGCAAGGTTATGCACCTAGGGAAACAAATCCCAGGACAGAGTACTGGATGGGAGGAGTTTAACTGAACACTGCAACAGAGAAAAAGGAACAAGGGAGTCATCATTAGAGACCGCCTCAAACAATCAAGCCAGTGCAGCATACCTATATTAAGGCTAATAGGACAGTGGTTGTACAATGGGAGGCAATGACAGCAGTAAAAGGAGATATTGATACCTCTGTACTGAAATACTGTGCTCAGTTCTGAGCCCTCACCTAAGGAAGGAGACGGACAGGCTGGAGACAGAGCAAAGCAGCATGACCAAGATAATTCAGGACCAGCAGGGCAGAGCTTAGGAAAATTGTCTCAAGGCACTGAACGTGTACTTGCTGGAGACCAGGCAAGGGGGGGGGGCTATGATAGAGACCTTCAAGTCCCAGAAAGGAATAAACAAGGTGAACTGCAAGGAACTATTTAGCATGGATACAGAGTCAAGAACCTGAAGTCATGAGTGGAAACTGGCAGGGGGAAGGTTTAAAAGGGATGTGAGCAAGTTCATTTTTTTTTAATCTATTAAACACATTTTCCAAGTGACAAACAAAACAACACCATATCAGCACACCAGCTCTGACAATTAAAAAAGATACAATATCCAGCACACATTTTAAAAACCTGCACTGAACAGGTAAGCAAATAAATGCAATGGCGCTGCACATCACTGATACCTGGGACAACCAACAAACATAGAAACAAACAGCCAACACTCAACACAGACACTGACATGCACATAACATGCACTTCTCAATGAACCACAGCTCCTCAGCTTAGCTCTAATTTCACTTTATCTACAGGGTCAGAGTTCATCCTTTCCAGTGAAAGTGAAACTGAGAGTGAGAGTGGCTATGTCTAAACTGAAAATATTCAGTAGTACGTTAGTCTAACCCCTCCGGGCCAGGCCATAGGCCACACTTAACGCTTATTCTGGAGGTGAGTGAATCCAAGTATTTGCCCCGCTGTTCAGAATTTTCTGACCTGCCTTAAAGTCATATGTTAAATGGTTCCAGTTGAGCATATTAAGGAGCAAGTCCTTCCCACATTCACACCATGGGCAGAAGTGAGACCCATGTTTTGAATACAGTGCCTAGCCATAATCAACATGACTCTGAAGGTCCTGGGATAAAATTCTCAATCCTCTGCCCCTTACAATTCCACCCCAAACAGCATGGTCCAAGGGTCCACTGGCATTCTAATCTGCATTATCTGGGAGATACATTAGGCCACCTCAGTCCAGAACTAATAAAGGTCAGGGCATTGCCCAAAGCAGTGCAGGTACTGTAGCGGTCTCTCCACTGCCACACCTTCCACATAGAGGGAAACATTTGAAAGAACTTACTTACCACCACTGGGGTAGTTACAACCTATGCAAAATTTAAACTGGGCTTTTATATCGATTACAAAATACTAAGTCCAGTACCATGAATATAGGGCAAAATGAAGAATGCAACCGTCACAACAGCTAAGGAACCATGGCACCAACACTTTTAGTGGACATGGTTCTGTCCCCATCCTCGATTTGTGCCTCCCAGAGTAGGAATCTAAATTAAGGGGTGCTGGAGCAAAGCCCTCTGAAGAAATCGCCTCCCGAAAAGTGTTTAAAATGTGGGTTCAGCGCCAGATGGTTCGCCATTTTCATTTGCCCTTCTGACATGGAATCCTAAGTCCCATATGGGCTTACAATAACCCTTCCATACCTCCTCTGATATGGGATCCCTTAAATCACATTCCCACGGAGTCTTGACTTTCAATGAGGAATCAAGCATCCCTTCTTGATACTATGAAAGTGTTTAGACAAGACCCCTTTGGGGTCAGCTCTCACTTGCAAGATTTTATTTATTTTATTTATTTTATATTTATTGAAGTCTACTAATTACAACCTTTGAATCAGAGATTCATTTAAAAGGTTCCTGTCAGAGAAGTTCACAGCAAAATACATAATTCAAAACAGGTAAACAAGAGCAAGAACAGATTACAAACAATAAGAAAAAAATATACAGATTATACAATACAAATTATACGATGAAACAATGTACAAAGGGGCACAGTAGGCATACCAGAAGGGCACAGGGTCACAATGTCGCAGGACATTATGCCTCAGCAATATACCGTGCTGCCAATACAGTGCAATATATTGCCAGCAGAATAAGTCTTTTTTTTTTCAGGGCATGGAGGGGGCTGCTCCCACCCCCCCCCCCAAACAAAAATATCTAACTCCAGGTTTTTTTTTTTGCCTTATATTTATTATCCTTGCTGCATCGTCCTTCCACTCAATCAGACACCCTCAAGCCACCTTCCACACATCCCATAGCACTTCCAGGAGTCTGCTCCTAGAGTGTTCACTAACAATGTTCCTCAGGTCTCCGATTATCCCCTCTGGTGGGGCGGGAGGAACCACTCAACCTTCTCCTCTAGTAACAGTGGAGTGGGAGGTGCCACTGTAGTCTGCCCCAGTGAGCGTGGTGTCGCGGTCCGGTGTTGGAGGAGTCATCACCTAGGAGTGACGGGCTCCATTTTCTCCTGTTCTGGTGGTGGTCCCCATCCCTGCAGTTGCCGGCACACTGGGAGAGCCAATGAGGAGGCATGAATCTGTCACTGAACCCAGGTCGTGGAGCGAGGTGTGGCATCCAGCGCCTCAGCCCTCAGCATCACCAGGCTGGCTCCTGGGTTGGGGGTTGACAGTAAAAAATCACACGAAGTTTGAAAAATTTAAAAATCTATGCATCTGGGACCAGGAATCAAACCCAGTCCCAAACATATTGTCTGCCTCCCTTGCTGCCAGTGGCTCATCCCATCAAGCCATGGCAGCTGCTTGTGGATCCCTATCCCAGCAGAAGTCTTGTCCAGCAGAGCATACCACAAAGGGATCTGGTACGCACTCAGAAGCATAAGTAACAAGTAGGAGAATAAATAAAGGAGGGTGGGGCAGGAAAGCAAGCGGCAGAGGGAGCAGAGTGTAAGGGGCAGAAAAACAATAGGGGAAGGAGGGGATGAGCAAAGGGGGAGCAGAGGAGAGGGAAGGAGAGGGAAGGAGAGGGGGAAGAGGACAGTAGTACTGGTTAAGTAAAAAATGACCTTGTCAGAATCAAGGAGGAAGTGTAAGGAGATGTAGTAGGAGGGGGAGAAAAGTACTTTGTTCAGTCAGTGATGACCATGTCAGTGTCAAGGACTGGAGGGGAGAGACCAAGAGCAGTAAGGAAAAGGTAGGGAGATGGTGATGGAGAGGTTGGAGAAGTACTTTGTTAAGACAGAAATTATCATGTCCTAACTAAAAAATGAGGAAAGGGAGGAGAGGGGCAGATCAGAGGAGGGAGAGAGACCCCTCTCTCCAGATCACAGAGAGGTGAATTCTGAGGCTGGAGACAATCCATGGGTCTAAATATACTAACCATGTGATAGTGAAAAATCTGGGAGTGGATCCTCATCTCCTCCACCAGGTTTCACAAGTCTTAAACCCCTGACTACCATAAGACCCCAGACACCATATGCCTCCAGCCTCCTATATCTGAAAGCCAAGGGTTCTCAAGACCCAGGAGGATTCTGGTTGGAAAAGAGCAGGGCCAACAGGGTCTCCCTGACATGTTCCCCAACAAATGCTAGTTTTCCTCCCAGGCCTCCAGTAGGTGTTCACTAAGATACTCCTGGGGTTGGCCGGGTAGGCTGTAATTCAGTGCTGCATCCCTCCTGGTCTAATAACACCTGCCACACCTCTCTGGCCCATGAAGAAGTTGGGGCCTGATGGGATTCACCCTAGAATTCTAAAATAACTAAGGGAAGAACTAGTAACACCACTGACTACACTTTTTAATAAATGATGGGAGGATGGTGTGGTACCTGAGCACTGGAGGAGGGCAGATGTGATTCCCCTTCACAAAAGTGGGAGCAAGACAGAGGAGGGAAACTACAGAACTGTCAGTTTGACCTCAGTGGTAGAGAAAATGATGGAATCACTTCTGAAGGAAAGAATTGTTGAGTACCTAGAGGCCAGTGGGGCATGGGACCCAAGGCAGCATGGATTCACAGCAGGAAGGTCATGTCAGACAAATCTAATTGATTTCTTTGACTGGTGACCAAAGTAGTAGACCAGGGAGGGGCTGTGGACATGGCCTACCTAGACTTTAGCAAGGCATTTGACACAGTCCCACACAAAGATTAATAAATAAATTAGCTAGCCTTGGAGTGGGTCCCAAGGTGGTAGCCTGGATAAAACACTGGCTGGACAACAGGACACAGAGGGTAATAGTAAATGGGTCTACAGTGAAGAATTGGGTTATTAGTGGGGTGCTGCAGGTTCAGTACTGGGGCGATCCTTTTTAATGTCTTTATAAGTGACATTGCAGAGAGACTGAAGGAAAAGTATGTCTCTTTGCAGATGACACAAAGATCTGCAACAGGGTTGTTGATACGCAGGTGGGGTGGAAAGGATGAGAAGGACTTGGCAAGGTTGGAGGAATGATCAAAAATATGGCACTTAGATTCAATGCAAAGAAGTGCAAAGTAATGCACCTGGAAAACAAAACCCAGGGAAGGAATGCAGGGGGGTGAGATACTGCAACAACAACAAAATGGAAAGGGACCTGGGGGGTCAGTATCAGATGATCTAAGGTGGGCCAGCAAGTGAGAAGGCAGTAAGGAGGGCTTGGGGATACTGGGATGCATATGGAGATGCATCACCAGTAGAAAATAGGAAGTTGTTGGCCCTCTGTACAGACAGTTGGTAAGACCATATCTGGAGTACTGTGTACAGTTCTGGAGACCTCATCTCTGCAAAGACATAGACAGGGTGGAGGCTGTCCAGAGGAGGGCAACCAAAATGGTGCAGGGTCTGCACTAGAAGACATATGAAGAAAGACTAAAGGAGCTTAAGATGTGTAGCCTCGAGGAAAGGAAGGAGAGGGGGGACATGATAGAAACTTTCAAATACCTCAAGGGAATCAACAAAGTCCAAGAGGGTAGCATCTTTCAGAAAAAGAGATGTGCAAGAACAAGGGGGCACAATTTGAAGAAAGAGGGGGGACGGCTCTGAGTTAATGTGAGGAAGTATTTCTTCACAGAGAGAGTTGTAGATGCATGGAACAGCCTTCCTGAGGAGGTCATAGAGTCAAAAACAGTGGGGGAATTCAAGAATGCATGGGACAGACATAAGGCAATTCTACTGATGAGTAGGAGGAAGTAGGCTGTTGGTTAACTAGGATCTGCAGCTTATCCGTTAGGTAGGGAAATGGGCAGACTAGGTGGGCTAAGTGGTCCTTATCTCGCTGTCAGATTCTATGTTTCTGTTTCTATGAAGCCATGGAACAGCTTGCCAGTGGAGGTGGTGGGTGTCAAAGCCATAAATGGTTGCAAGCATGGCAGGGACAGAGTGAGGTTTGATGGTTGCTCAAGTTGGTAGCAGTAGGAGAGAAGCAGGGGTGGGCCTGGAGGATAAAGCCCTGTATGGGCAATAAGTCCCAGGACAGATAGGGAACTTCAGGTAGACTAGACGAACCTGGGGTCTTTTATGGCTGTCATTGTCTCATGCTTCTGTGTTTAATATTACAGTTGACTACGTTAAAGCACAAGCGTTTGTTTGAGACCAGAAGATTATAAGGAACATTACTGCAGCTGCAGTACAAAACTGATCAACACATGGAAGGAGTGATCATTTTAAAGGGTCAGGCCTTGTGTTTACCACTGAAGAGGGTTTGAGGCTGGGACCTCCTTGCTTTTGTTGTAGGTTTTTCAGCTAGATGGTAAAAAATGGATCCTGCCCCTCTCAAAACTATTCCAGGCAGAATTTGGCTTCCTTTACTCCGAACTTCACATTATTATCTCTCTGACAGTGATACACTGTACCACTGCACTGAAAGGCAAGCAAAGTGGAAGCTAAGTGGAGACAATCTCCATCACAGGCCATTTAACAAAGTTAATAATACAGAAAGCAGCCTTCTTAATATTTTCATTAAGCATCCATGATATGCTAGCTGTCATATGGAGGTGTGAAGGCAATCAGTCTCCGCTGCCAGGCACTGCCCCCTGTCAGTATCTGGGATGCACATATTGGGAATGTCATTTTGCTCCACTGGGATATAACAAGCATTGCATGATCATGCCTCACTGCTGTAGTCTGCTTGATTCTGACAAGTCAGGAAAGCTGGGGTTTGCATGGCAAGCTGGGGTCTGCATTTGTTATCTCTTGAGAGATTGGGCAGAATTTAAAAAGGATGCTTTGTCTGCTATTCTTTTTTCACTTAGACGTTATTGAATTTTTCCAAAACATACATAGAAAATAACACGTGAATATGTAACAAATATTCATCATAGTACCTGTAAAACTGCCCCTTGGGCCATCCCAGCTTACAGGGCAGTTTTGTTAGGGACTTCTAATTCACTGCCACTACCTGATTTTCTCAGGAAACCTGTTTTTTCCCTGCTCGGGCTCAGGAAGGTAAACATAATAACTATTGGCAGTGTGTACTTCAGACTGCAAACAGGGTCCAACAGCAATAATTGAAATTACCTTGTTAATAATGAGGCAGTCACTGGTTTTATCAAAAATTGATTATTTACTAGAAGATACTACAGGTATTTACAAACAGGATATATTTACAGCATGAAAGGTTTATACATTTCCTGAGAATAGAAAATGAAGTAAGTTAGACAGATAATTTGTCAGAAAAAACTAAAACTTTAGCCTCACTTAAAGTCTCTTTACCTACACGCTAGCTACCAAGACATTCCCTTAGGCGGAGGTTCCTTACCCAGCTAACTTGCAGCAGGGCTTCCTTCTTTAGATGTCAAATGTCCAAGAGAGAGAAAGTTTCCTGCTCCTTCCCCTTATACTCGGGTTATAGGGAAGTGACCTCTCCCTGAGTGCCAGCCCCTCCTGCTATCCCCACCCATGTGAGAGAGAGGTGTGTGTGTGTGTGTGTGTATATATATTTGTATGTGTGTGTGTGTGTGTGTGTGTGTGTGTCTGTGTCCTCATCTCCTTACCCCTTCCTCACTATCTCTTGAAATTTCATGACACGCACCTGGGTCCATTAAGTGACACGAACATATCCCAAGAAAGACCCCCGGGATTATGGCTTGATTGTCCCCTCCATGCTCATTCTGTCAGCAATTACCTGCCCTTCCCATTAGACATCAGCACGAGTGGGTCACCAGGTCTCATTAGATGCCCAAGAGTGTGACCTGGCAGCCGTTTGTGTCCATCCCAAACAGAACGTGTAACAGATGAATATTTAAACACAAAAAGAATAACTGAATCTAGTCCCATTTCCTGTCACAGTACCATTAATGTGGTAGTAGGCACTAACATTTCAACACTGCAGGACTTGGTTGTACACTCCAAAAACTTAGGGATCACCATGGTATTACACAGGTGGGTGAGGAACCGAGGTTAAGCTGCTTTCCCTTTACTGGTGTCACCATGCCTCAGGCAGCTAGTGGAGGAGCCCACATGGGAGGGAGCAATATTAGACCTGGTTCTCACCAGTGGTGACAGAATAACAGATCTGTCAGTGGGCAGCCATCTAGGGTCCAGCGATCACAATACAGTGTGGTTTAAGGTGAAGACAGCAGTAGAGTCAAGCCATGCAAAAGTAAGGGTCCTGGATTTCAAAAGGGCCAACTTTTCAAAAAAGGGGGAACACCTCAAGAAAATCCTGGCAAAGGTGGTGGGAGGGGAGGTAGAAGAACAGTGGGAGACACTTAAAGGAGCCATAGCTGAGGCAACAAGCCTCTGTGTAAAGTAAGTCAACAAAGCAAAAAGAAGGAAAGCAAAACTAAATGGTTATATTAAATGCACACTGAAAATAGAAAATAGAGTTAAAAATCTACGTTTCAACCTTAGGTCTTCTTCAGGAAATATCTAAAAGAGGAAAAACAAAGTTAGTGTAGAGGGAGGTCAAATAAGGATATATATATGTAGGAAAGAAAAAGTAGGCTCAGGAGAAGAAGTGATACATGGCAAGATTAAGAGAAAATCTGTGAAACAAAAAGGTGATGATGGGAAAGACAAGGCATAATAGAGTGAAAGAGCTACAGAAGTCCCCAGGTGAGGACTAATTAACAGAGGCTTAGTAAGAAGGCTAAGGGGACAAATGTAGGAGACTTATAGTAAAATGAACAAGCATTTGTCAATGCGAATGTTAAGCACAGGTATTTACAGTGGTGTTTGTACGTATGGTGCTTACCTTAATACCCACGTCGCGATTGCTGGTATTTGCACAATAAATTTTCAGCATGACCTTTTGTTACCCCCCCATTGTGCGCTACATAGGCGGAAACACGCTTTGGGCAGGATGAAAAAATGACAGCTGTACTGCTCATAAGGAAGTGTGGTAAAATGGCAATGTTGAAAATCTGTAGTGGAAATATTGAAATTCGCAAACCTACTTAGCGCAGCATGGAACTGTGCACCCCATCAAAACAGTCATTGTAAGGAATTTTTCAGCATATTTTCAACATTGGCATTTTAAAACCTCTGCTAATGAACAGCGTCACTGTAATTTTCTTACTGTGTCCCATACTATTGATTTTCGTGACACCGATCATAATAGCACTACATGGGCGGAAACACATTTTGGGCAGGATGTGAAAAATGACAGCTGTACTGCTCATAAGGAGGTGTGGTAAAATGGCAATGTTGAAAATCTGGAGTGAAAATATTGAAAATTCGTAAACTTACGAGTGCATAGGAACTGCACAACGCACACTCGTAAAACAGTTATTTTTAGGAATTTGTTCACCAAATTTTCAACATAGCCATTTTAAGATCTCTGCTCATGAACAGTGACACTGTGATTTTCTTAATGTGTCCCATACACTGAGTTCGCACAGTGACTGTGCTATTGTGCACTACATGGGCGGAAACACATTTTGGGCAAGATATGAAAAATGACAACTGCACTGCTCATAAGGAGGTGTGGTAAAATGGCAATGCTGAAAATCTGGAGTGAAAATATTGAAAATTCGCAAACTTACGAGCGCGTATAGAACTGCGCGAATGAACACTGTGAAACAGTCATTTTAGGAATTTTGTCACCAAATTTTCAACACAGCCATTTTAAGACCTCTCTGCTCATGAACAGTGTCACTGTGATTTTCTTACTGTGTCCCATACATTGAGTTCAGATAATCGACTGCGCCTATTGTGCGCTACATGGGCGGAAACACATTTTGGGCAGGATGTGAAAAACATTTTGGGTAGGATGTGAAAAATGACAGCTGTACTGCTCATGAGGAGGTGTGGTAAAATGGCAATGTTTTAAATCTAGGGTGAAAATATTGAAAATTGCAAACTTACGAGCGTGCATAGGAACCTGCTAGCACACTCGTAAAACAGTCATTTTTAGGAATTTTTCACCAAATTTCAACACAGCCAATTTAAGACCTCTGCTCATGATCAGTGTCACTGTGATTTTCTTAATGTGTTCCATAATTGATTTCAAGACATCCACTGCGCCATTGTGCGCTACATGGCGGAAACACAGTTTGGGCAGGATGTGAAAATGACAGCTGTAATTGCCTCATGAGGAGGTGTGGTAAAATGCCAATGTTGAAAATCTGGAGTGGAAATATTGAAAATTCACAAACCCACGAAAAGTGGAACTGTGCAACGACGCCAGAACAATCATTTTTGGAATTTTTACCAAATTTTCAACATTGCCATTTTAAAACCTCAATGAAGAACAGTGTCACTGTGATTTTCTTACTGTGTCCCATACATTGGTTTCACACACCGACTGCGCCATTGTGCACTACATGGGCGGAAACACGTTTTGGGCAGGATGTGAAAAATGACAGCTGTACTGCTCAAAAGGAGGTGTGGTAAAATGGCAATGTTGAAAATCTGGAGTGAAAATATTGAAAATTCGCAAACTTACGCCACGGTATGAGGAACTGCACAACGAGACTCAGAAACAGTCATTTTTAGGAATTTTTTCACCAAATTTTCAACACAGCCATTTTAAGACCTCTGCTCATGATCAGTGTCACTGTGATTTTCTTAATGTGTCCCATACATTGAGTTCGTCACCAACTGCGCCATTGTTAAGCTATGGGCGAATACGTTTTGGGTGGATGTGAAAATGACAGCTGTACTACTCATAAGAAGGGTGCTAAAATGGCAATGTTGAAAATGTGGAGTGAAAATATTGAAAATTCGGCAAACCTACGTGCGGCATGTAGGAACTGGCGCAGCTTAGACTCGTAAAACAGTCATTTTAGGAATTGTTTCACCAAATTTTCAACACAGCCATTTTAAGACCTCTGCTCATGAACAGTGTCACTGTGATTTTCTTAATGTGTCCCATACATTGAGTTCACACACCGACTGCGCCATTGTTCGCTACATGGGCGGAAATACATTTTGGGTGAGATGTGAAAAATGACAGCTGTACTACTCATAAGAAGGTGTGCTAAAATTGCAATGTTGAAAATGTGGAGTGAAAATATTGAAAATTCGCAAACTTACGAGCGTGCGTAGGAACTGCGCAACGCAGACTCGTAAAACAGTCATTTTTAGGAATTGTTTCACCAAATTTTCAACACAGCCATTTTAAGACTTCTGCTCATGAACAGTGTCACTGTGATTTTCTTAATGTGTCCCATACATTGAGTTCACACACCGACTGCGCCATTGTGCTGCCATGGGCGGAAACATGTTTTGGGGCAGGATGTGAAAAATGACAGCTGTACTGCTCATGAGGAGGTGGTAAAATGGCAATGTTGAAAATCTGGAGTGAAAATATTGAAAATTAAGAACTTACGAAGCGGCGAGGAACCGCAACGACGCCGTAAAACAGTCATTTTTTGAATTAGCACATTTAACATGGGGTTTTGGACCTTTTCTCGATGATGATGTCACTGTCATGGTGTTACTCAGGCCTGAAGGGTGATTTCATGCAGTGACTGCACAGTGACTGCGAAATCACCCTTCGCCCCAATAACGCCATGACAGTGACATCATTCATGAGAAGGCATCCCAAAACCCCATGTTGAAAATTTGCAAAATTTCCAAAATGCCTGAGATATGCAATAAAGTTGAAACCCTATCTAGCTCATTATACAGCTTACCGCATTTCTCAGTTCACGGTTGGCTTTGAAGAGTGTAGACGTGTTCCCGGTCCACCAAGATCGTCCGCTGCCAGCTCCAGAGGTAAGTATGTGGTGAAGGGGAAGGCTGGGTGCGCAGTGGGTGGAGTACGGGTTGTGGGAGGGGTACTGGGAGAAGTGCCGTGGGACCATTTTGGTTTACAGGGTGAAAAAAAAAGACCACGTGTGGACGTTTGCCACGCTGGGGTGGGCCTCAGCGTGGCAGAAGGATGGCTGGGGATGAGGAGCCGACGGGGATTGGGCACCTCCATCGGCAAACAACGCTGGGACTTTTGCCACGCTGGGCTGGGCTTCCAGCGTGGCAGAAGGATGGCTTGGGGGCCGTGGAGCCGACGGGGATTGGGCACCCCATCGGCAAACAACGCGAGGACATTTGCCACGCTGGGGTAGCCCAGCGGGCACCAAAGATTTGGGGCGGGCGTGATGCAGGGGGCGGCGTGGACGGTGTTTCGTGCGACAGTGGTGGTTTTCAGCAAAGACCACCGCTGTCATACACAGCTCCCGCACCCATTGGCGCAGGACCACCATGCCTGCTCAACGGAGCAGTGGATTGAAAGGGAGAGGCACACCTCCAAAGTGTGCTACTCTCCCAAAATGTTCCTCACGCATGCGTGCAAGCGAACGTAAAATAAATTAAATGTGTACAGATACAAACAGACTTTAGGGAAAACAAGGGGTGGCTGAAAAATGTTAGTAGAAAATAAGCTCTTTTCATTTAAACCAGAGGGCTGCTGGAAGCCAAGGTGGATGATCAGCTTGGTTTCCATGTTTTTCTATGGTCAGAATCCCAGAAGCATTGCTGAAGGACATGAACAGAAAGGTCATTGACTCTGTGGTCCCTGGATATAAAGTGGATACAATGAGTTTAGCAGTATTCCATTCCTAACTGCTCTGTAATGTTCTCTGAAATGGTCAGCAAGGCATCTACCAACTCTCCGATGTAAATAGCTGTACGCTCGCCTGCAAAGAATACAGTACACCACATTAGTGGAGGTGCATGAGAACCCTTGGTGATGTGAAAACACCTGTAGGCCCCAAATTTCAGTTACACTAGAAACAAATTTGCAGTGTAACAGTGAGCTCTGTTGCAAGGTTTGGTACCTGGTAGGGAGGAACTGTTAGAGTCAGGTAGGTTGCTTTTAAGCAGGAGATTCCGCAGGTTGGGTGGTCCGGTAGGAGGCAATAGGTGGTTCTATAAAGGAAGCACCAATGTTGAGACAGTTTGCAAAATAGGAATGTTACTGGTGATGATCCTGTGAAGAGAAGGTGTGCCTGATGGAAAGGAAACACTAGTGGAATTTGTCGTCATTCTTGCATGACAGTATTCTTCCCATGGGATCAAGGTTATAAGGCATGTTACTGACCCGAGAGAGTGCTCATCCACTGTACTTTAGGGTGTCCCCTGTTGATAAAAAAAACAAAACTATGCATTATTTGGCCTGCTCAGCAAAATCAACTCTTCACTGCATAACCTGCGAAGCCTGAGAAACTGAATAAGGCAGACCATTTTTGACATGTTAGGATGGAAGGAGCTGTGGAGGAGGAAACTGTGAGAGTCAGTGGGTTTGTAATAAACTGATGTCTTCAGATCAGTGTCTGTACTGACAGTTGGATATCCAGAAAAGGCAGTGTAGAGGAGGATACTTCAACAGTGTATTGAAGGGAAGGATGGGCCGTGGTAAATTTGTCGAGGAAGACTTGGAGGGTCTCCCTGGAGCGAGGGTGGCTCCCTACACAGTCATCTATGTAGCGTTTGTAGAGTTCAGGTACAGTCCCTGTGAATGAGAGCAAAAACTGTTCCCTCCACCCAACCCACAAACAGATTAACAAAGCTGGGACCCATCTTGGCACCCATGGCAACTCCACTGACCTGCTGAAAAACTGTTACTAAAAGAAAAGCATTGAGTGGTAAGAACAAGTTCTGCCAGACAAGTTAGTGTGTGTGGGTGGTTGCTGGACTGCCTGCTTATTCAGGAAATGCTGCAAAGCTGTCAGACCATCATTGTGGGGATCACTTGTAAAGAGATTTGATGTCCATGATGAAGATGAGCTGATGAGAGCCACTGAATCTGAACCTGTCAAATAACTGGAGAGCATGGTTAGTGTCTTTAACATAGGAGGGCAGGGATTCAACTCAGGGGTCTCATGAGGCTGTCCAAAATGCAGAGATGTGGGATGTGGGCAGGAGCAGGCAGACACAATAGGATGACCAGGGTTACCTGTTTTGTGGATTTTGGGAAGGAGATAAAACCTGGATGTCTGGGATGCTGATGTAACCCCCTACAAATGGGGTTCCTAAAAGCCTTCCCGGAGCTGTTTAGTAGCTCCTTGCCTAACTGGTGTTCTCACAATGCTGCCAAAATGCAGCCATTGTGAATTTTAAAGCTCCAGTACTGTCTCTTTAAGAGCTACCTGCTCACAGGAACCAGCGGTTTGTATAGGGGGGACTAGGGTTTCCTGCTCGAATCCCACCTGAGCTGAGGTGTACTGCTCCATTCTGTAGCCGCTGAAAGCGCAATGGAGCCCACAGATTAACTGTTCAGCTATAATAATTTAAAGTATTAGTGAAATTACAGTTTGTCTAACCTGCCTTCATTGCAGCTGGGACTTTGTGTGCTTGGCCCCTCCATTTTGGAACCTGACTGCTGAACTGGGCCAATGGGGTTACGAGGGGTGACTGAAATAGAGACCGCTGGAGCCAACCAGAATCAGGACTCTTTGGAGCCGGCTGGCCATAGGGGATACAGCCAGTAATTCTGGGAAATGAAGTTCTGGACTGTAGGCGCCGCACTCAATGAGGGCCTAATCAGATGACTGGCATCTGCAGCCCACCAATGGGATTGGGTGGCAGCCGAACCGAGATTCCTTGCCCAAACTGCCAATGGGCAGAGTCGTTGGTGATCGTGAAGGGAGAAGGAGCTCTGGCTACTGCTCTGTGCAAGGATTCGCGTGGGAAGCACGTGAGTCGGGCCAAAAGGCAGGTGACTTCATCGCCAGGGGAGAGAGAGAGCAGACAAGATCTGCAGAGGAGTGCAAGCAGAGGAGGCTGTGTGAACACAGCTACCTACCAGGTTCACCCTGTAGAGGACTGGAGAATCTGCTGAATCGCTACCGGTCTGTCAGGACAAGTGAAGCTGAGTTCATCCGGGTTTGTTCAGCAAAGGCGATTGGGAGTTTTGAGCAGCTGCCTGGTATGGTACCCTCTGCATTACATATAAAATGTGTGGAGCATTGCATCATAGGCTAAGTCCTGTAGTGGTGTGGAGAAGGATCTTGCTGCAGGATTTGTGAGTACTAAAAATCAGGGTAGCTCCTGTCAAATGTTCTTCCTGAGGACCAGAGTTGTCTGGCTGTTCATTGGCTGCATGGATTGTGCCTGTGGCTATTACAAAACTAACATAGGTACTAAACATTTGTTTCTTCTCCAGGGCCCACCCCCAGCTGCAATGAATAGGCTAGCCTTGTCAGGCCTGGGTACCCAAAGACAGTGACTGATAGGTTTGGCCTGCGCACAGTGCCCTATATAGTAGAATTGTTAAGCTAATCAACTTGATTTCTCCAATCCTTGTTACTTCCCCCTTAATAAATCAGATTTGTTGTTGCAAGGTGTAGCATTTGAACTGTGTGTTTGTGCCACCCTGTTGTGTATGGGTTATTGTATAACTGCATCTTATTTTACAGGGGGTCTTCAGCACCAAGTTGGCCATCCTGACCTGGGGGAAAGTGTAAGTCGTAATGGTAGAGTGGGGATTGCTGGTGAGCCACTAGTGGGAAGAAAGGGTTGCAGTGACCCAGAGGGCTGTGACCAGGTTGCATTTGACTGTTCCAACCCCGACCTCTGGGTGAAGGCACCTGCCATTGGATCCAGGTCCCTCAACCTGTAATTAGCTGAGCAGGCAGGGGTAGTAGCCCTTAGGATAGCACCCCCTGGGGGTTACATTTTGGAGGCACCGCTGGGATTAACGTCCCCTAGTGGCCGAGTAGACAAAGTGCCCCAACATGGCCAAACTGAAGGAAAAACTGGAGGGGGATATCATGACTAAAATTAAGTTAGACCCTGTTAAGATGATGGTGCATAAACTGATGGGATGGGATGGGGTGAAGCTGAAGAGTTGGATTCCCAGAAAATTATGTTACTACTGGATGTGCCTCTGGGGATAAAGAATGCTGACCTTGTTTCCGCAGTTGAGCGTGTTAAATGCTTTGGCAAGGTAGAGGTGAAGGGGTGATTGGCCGACCTACTCGACCAGACCTTGCAGGTGCTGCTTTTATGCAGTATAGTTATAGACCCCGAGAGGGTGCCCCCAGTGATTTACCCGGAAGGTGCTCAAAAGGGGTGGAGGGTCATTCATTTTCGGAGTGGTTCCGTCACCCCAGGGGTCTCCCAGAACTAATAGCTTCATAGATAAACTGCTTAAACTGTTAGCAGCAGAAGGGAGGACTACTCAGGAATTACTATAAGTGTTAGACCTCTCTAATGATCCCACCTCACAAAACTCCCAGGTACCTCTCCCGGGTCCTCCAAGAGTTCTATTCTGGCCTCACCCCTATAGTTGTTCCCCTATACAGCTAGACTCCTATCGGAGGTTGAAACTCTTTTCTGGTACTGTGCCTGTGCCCTCGGGAGAAGATGATTTGGAGACTTGGATGGACTATGCTACCCCTCTAGTCCAAGAGTGGCAGTGCTCCAAGGGGGGAAAATGAAAGAGACTGATGGAGAGCCTGATAGGCCCAGCTTTGGAAGCCATTTGTTTCTTGCGGGCTACTAGCCCCGAAGCCACTGCAACAGAGTACCTTTCTGCCTTAGAGGGGGTGTTAGGGAGTACAGAAACTGGGGAAGACTTGTTGTGGAAGTTCAAGTCAGCTAAACAGTGGAGGAATGAGAAACTGTCAGCCTTTGTCACCAGAATGGAAAGGGCATTACAAAAGCTTATCGAAGGGGTAACTGCCCCAGCATTGAATTAGGTCCAGCTGGAGCATATCTTGAAGTCTGCTGGTTTTCCAGTGTGATATTGTCAAAACTCAAGTTACAGGACTGCCGGCTGCCCCTCCCAAATACTGCCAATTGATGAGAGAGATTAGAAGTTGAGACCGATGAAGAGGGGTGGGAACCCTATGTGGGGCCGTGAATCTATGCCAGACTCCTGAGCCCAGTGAACCGATGAGACCCACCCCTTGAGGGGATTGAACAAGGGCCTGATGTCTTTCCGTGCCCCCAGAGACCCAGGGTGGAGTGGGGGTGCATGCTGTCTCCTCTGATCCCCGGGTGGAGAGTGATTTGAAGGCTGAGATTAGAGATCTACGGGAAATGGTGAGAGAATTGAGACAAAATACTGCCAACCCCCCCAAATTTGGGGAACCTGAGTTATCTAGAAATAAACGACCTAGCCAAGAGGAGCCCTCCAGAGCCCCCGATGCCTCCCGGCAGGCGAGATATCTTCCTCCCAACAAAGACTCCTGAGATACTAAGTTCTGTTATCATTGTGGGGAGGCTGGACACTTTTAGACTGAGTGCCGGTTACCCGAGAACTTAAGGAGGGTCAACAGCAGGCTAGTAGCTTGGCATCGAAAGGCCTATGCCAGATCTCAGGGAGGGCCTCCTCGGAAGAGGTTTGTTACCTGGGCCAATGCCCAAGCGACCGCCAAAACCATGTCCCCTGAATGGTCTGACGTGGTGGGTCCCTCAATGGAAACCACCATGAAAGTGAATGGAGTACCCACCCGGGCTGTGTTGGACAGTGGTTCCCAAGTGACCATTATGTTTCAGGACTGGTATCGGAAGCACTTGCCTGAGGTGCCTCTGCAGCCTTTGGATGGACTACATGTGTGGGGACTGAGTGTCAGGCATCCTGGAGAGGAATACACATTGGGGGTTGGGGGGATACTAACAACAACAAAACTGAAAAGAGACCTGGGGGTTAATTATAACAGACAACCTGAAAGTAGCAAAGCAACGTGAGAAGGTGGTGGGGAGGGCCGGAGGGATGCTGGGGTGTATAGGAAGAGGCATCACCAGTAGAAAACAGGAGGTGGTGATACCACTGTACAGTCAATTGGTAAGGCCACATCTGGAATACTTTGTTCAGTTCTGGAGACCACATCTCCAGACGGACATAGACAGAATGGAAGCGGTCCAGTGAAGGGCAACGAAAATGGTGAAAGGAATCCACCAGAAAACATATGAGGAAAGACTGAAAGGCCTCAATATGTATAGCCTTGAGGGAAGGAGGGAGATGGGGACATGATAGAGACATTCAAGTACCTCAAGGAGATAAACAGGGCTCAGGAGGGAAGCATCTTTCAGAAAAAGAGAAGTGCAAGAACAAGGGGTCACAATATGAGGCTGGAGGGGGGGATAGGGATAACAGGAAGAAGTATGTTTTCACAGAAAGGGTGGTGGATGTATGGAACAGCCTCCCTGCAGAGGTCATAGGAGCAAAAACAATAGGCGAATTCAAGAATGCATGGGATAGGCAGAAGGTAAGCCTAGTGGTAGAAAAAAGAAGGTAAGCTGCAGATCAGTTAGGGTCTGGAACGTCTGTAGGTAGGGAAATGGACAGGCTAGGTGGACCAGATGGTCCTTATCTGCCACAAATTCTATGTTTCTATGTATTCATTCTCTTGGGTCTGATTGCTATGAGGCAAAGATGATCTTAGGCTGTAGTAACGCAAGCCCACTCTAGGAGTGCTGGAAGTCTTGTCTGGAATACACAGATATTTATCTATAATTAAACATGATCAGTTCAGTTAAGATTAGTTGTAAACCTTATCGAAAACCCATTAGACATAATAACAGTATCAGGCAACCACCTGTGGAATAGGAGCTTTAAATTTCCATGTTGGTTACAAAGATCCCTGCTCCATTTTCAAAACAGAAGTACATCCAATGACAGTTCAACAGCCTCCAAATTTCGTGTCAAGAAAGGAAGGCAAGAATGCAGCAAAAAAATTATGCAGATCACTTTTGAGTCAATTTTTTATTCACGAGATTGGAACTTCTTGTTGCAAACGGATACATCTTTTGAATATAGCGGTAGGGGGGCTGGCTCAGCCATGCAGCGCTAAGCGCTTATGAAGCTGATGACCGGGTTCAGGAACAGACCTGAGGAGTTGAGGGCCAGCTGGGGGAGCAGTATTGAGCATCCCATGAACTGCTCTCCTCCTCTGGGGGAGGGGTTGGTGAGCATCTGGTGCGTGATTAACACCTGGTGGTGGGCAGGGGTGGAGCAGCTGCTAAGTTGTTGGGGAGGTGTACCGGATGTCAGAGCTTCGACTCATGGTGCCATTATAAGCCATGCCTCTGGGGGAACAAAAGCATTCAAAATGCTGGCCCATTAATGACACCCCGCTCCTTTGGTTCCACTGCACCCGCCCATGACACTTGGTTGATGACTTGAGGACAGTCCTTCATCAGAAACAGCCCAGTCCTGCAGCCCTGCCCGGTGGGGAAGGGGGGAAGCCAGGGAAAAACACTGGTAGCTGGGGGCCTACTTGGCAGCCCCAGCCAGGAGGGAAAGCCTGGGGGGAACATCCACAAGTTATGTTCTGGCGGGGGGGGGTGGGTGGAGAAAAAGAATAGAAAACAAGCATTTGTCAATGCCGAATGTTGATTGCGCTGGTCTGTTGAGCTCGCTCACTGCCCCTCTGTCACTCGCTCAGTCTGTTTCTCCCGGTGCTGCAGGCTGCTCTTTTGTACTGGACTCCTGCCTGCATTGGCATCTTTTTCTGTCTACTAAGAAATCCGCAGCTGTCCCGACAGTGCTCCATTGAGGTGGCTCACTCCCCCTCTCTCACTCGCCCATTCTGTTTGTCCTGGCGCTGCAGGCTGCCCTTTTGTACTGGGCTCCTACCTCTGTTGGTGGCTTTTTCTGCCCACAAAGAAATCTGCAGCAGTCTCAACACAGGTCTGTTGAGCCTGCTCACTCCCCTCTCTCACTCACTTATTCCGTTTCTGCCGGCACTGCAGGTTGGCCTTTCGTACTGGGCCCCTGCCTGTGTTGCCGCCTTTTCTGCCAACAAAGAAATCCGCAGCAGTCTAGATAGAGCTCCATTGAGCTCGCTCCACTCCTCTCACTCACTCATTGTGTTTCTCCCAGTGCTGCAGGCTGCCCTTTTGCACTGGGCTCCTGCCCTGCATTGGCACCTTTTTCCACCTATAAAAGAAATACCAGCAGTCCTGATAAGTCTGCTTACTGCCTACCCCCTCTCTCACTTGCTCATTCCATTTCTGCTGGCAATGCAGGCTGCCGTTTTCTACTGGGCTCCTGCCTGTGTTGCCACCATCTTCTGCCCACAAAGAAATCTGCAGCGGTTACAACAGAGCTCCATTGAGCTCGCTCACTCCCCCTCTCTCACTCTCTCATTCTGGTTTTCCCGCCACTGCAGGCTGCTCTGTTGTACTGGGCCGCTGCATGCATTGCTGCCTTTTTCTGCCCACAAACAAATCTGCAGCAGTCCCAACAGAGCTCCGTTGAGCTCACTTACTCCCCCTCCCTCACTCACTCATTCTGTGTCTCCCGCCGCTGCAGGCTGCCCTTTTGTACTGGGCTCCTGCCTGCGTTGGCGGCTTTTTCTGACCACAAAGAAATCTGAAGCAGTCCCGACACAGCTCCATTGAGCTCGCTCACTCCCCCCCTCACTCACTCATTCTGTTTTTGCTGGTGCTGCAAGCTGGCCTTTTGTACTGGGCTTCTGCCTGCATTGCCACCTTTTCTGCCCACAAAGAAATCCGTAGCAGTCACAATAGAGCTCCGTTGAGCTCGCTCACTACCACTCTGTCACTCGCTTGTTCTGTTTCTTTTGGCGCTGCAGGCTGCGCTTTTGTACGGGGCTCCTGGCTGCATTGGTACCTTTGCCTGTCCACAAAGAAATCTGCTGCTGTCCTGACAGAGCTCCGTTGAGGTCGCTCAGTCTCCCTCTCTCACGCACTCATTCTGTTTGTACTGGCGTTGCAAGCTGCCCTTTTGTATGGGGCTTCTGCCTGCATTGGAGCCTTTTTCTGCCCACAAAAAAATCCATAGCAGTCCTGATAGAGCTCCATTGAGCTCACTTAATCCCTCTGTCTCACTCGCTCATACTGTTTATCCCACTGATGTAGGCTGACCTTTTGTACTGGGTCCCTGCCTGCATTGACGCCTTTTTCTGCCCACAAAGAAATCCGCAGCAGTCCTGACAGCACTCCGGTGGATTCGCTCACTCCCCCTCCCTCACTCCATCTCTCGTTCTGTTTCTCCCAGTGCTGCAGGCTGCCTTCTTGTACTGGGCTCTTGCATTGGGGCCTTTTTCTGCCCACAAACAAATCCGCAGCAGTCCCGACAGAGCTCAGTTGAGCTCTGTCACTCCCCCCTCTCACTTGCTCGATCTTAATCTGTCCCAAACACTGATTTCCCACAGCGACCGTGCTATTTTCCGGCAGGAGTGCAGAAACATATTTTAGCCAGGATGTGAAAAATGACAGCTGTACTGTTCATAAGGAGGTGTGAAAAAATGCCACTGTTGAAAATGTGGTGTGAAAATATTACAAATTTGCGAAGTTACAAGGGTGCATGGAAGCAGTTCAACACACGCTTGTAACACGGTCATGTTATGGAGTTTTGTCACCAAATTTTCAACATAGGGATTTTAGGACCTCTGCTCATGAACAGTGCCACTGTCACTTTCTTAATCAGTCCCGAACACTGATTTTCCATAGTGACCGCTTTATTCTCCGCCGGAACTGTGAAAACACATTTCGGTCAGGATGTGAAAAATGACAGCTGTACTGCTGATAAGGAGGTATGAAAAAATGCCACTGTTGAAAATCTGGTGTGACAATATTACAAATCTGCGAAGTTACAAGGGTGCATGGAAAGTGCGCAACTCACACTTGTAACACAGTCATTTGATGGACTATCATCACCAAATTTTCAACATAGGCATTTTAGGACATCTGCTCATGAACAGTATCACTGTCATTTTCTTAATCTGTCCTGAAGAGTGATTTCCCACAGCGACCACTCTATTCTGCGCTGGAAGTGCAAAAACACATTTCGGCCAGGATGGGAAAAATGACAGCTGTACTGTTCACAAGGAGGTGTGAAAAAAAATGCCAATGTTGAAAATCTGGTGTGAAAATATGGCAAATTCGTGAAGTTGCGAGCGTGCATAGCAACTTTCATAATGCGGCTCGTAAAATAGTCATTTTTTGGATTTTTTCCGTCAAATTTGCAACATAGGCTTTTTGAGAGCCCACCTCATGAACACTGGCACTGTTATTATGTTAATTGGCCCCAAAAGATGATTCTACACAGCGACCGCGAAATCACCTTTCGGGGCGGAATAACACCATAACAGTGTCAGAATTCATGAGGAGGCATCCCAAAAACCCCATCTTGAAAATGTGGTGCCAAAATTCAAAAAAATGACTGAGATATGCATTAAAGTTGGAAAAAAAACCATTTATTCCACTATACAGGTTACCGGCATTTCCTCAGTTCGTGGTCGGTTTGAAGAGTGCAGACGTAGCCCGTCCACCGAAGATAGCTCGCCGAGCTCTGGAGGTAAGTATGGGGTGGGGGAGTAGGGTGCGCAGTGGTGGGCATGGGTTGCGGGAGGGTGTCAGGGAGACCGCCAAGGGACAGTTTCCTTTTACAGGTTAAAAACAAAAAAGACATCGTGGGACCATTTTTAATTTACAGGGGCATGTGGCACGCTGGGGTGGGCTCCCAGCGTGCCACTGAAATCTTTCTTTTGAGGGGGCCAGCTGTAGCTGATGGGATAAGGCACCCCTGTCAGCACACAACAAAGGGGGTATTACACTATGCCGACGGGACTGGGCACCCCGTTGTACACAACAAAGAGGGGTGACATTATGCCGGATGGGGATTGGGCACCCGTCCAGCGGACAATAAAAGCAGGGGGTTACATAACATAAACATTGGGACAGTAGCCGAGCGGACGATTGGGGCCCCTGGCCGGCAAGCAAACATGGAGGGTTAATATTGTTTGTGAACATGGCAGCAAGCCGCCGTCATGTTCACAAACAATATCAGGGTTTCAAGATCCCGCCCTGCAATGATGGGTCACTTCCTCATTGCAGCGAATGGCTGACGCTGCAATGATGAGGCGGCCCTGATTGCAGCAGCCAATTTTTACTGTTGTTTTGCACACTGGCTGAACTAGTGTCACAGCAGCGTGTCATGGCATTGGGGGAAATGGTTTCCTACAGGCTGTGGGGCATTGGCCACAACAGTGTCGCGGCTTCCACAACCTGCTTCTGGAGAAAGCTGCCACAATATGTTTCTTGTGCAATCAACATAAAAATGAAATAGTAGTGGGGCTGCTTGGACACAATCAGGAGGATGCAGAAACACATACAACATGCATTCGCATCCATGTCAGACACTTGAAAATCCACTGTGTTTTGAAATATATGTTCAATTTTTAGTGGTTAAAAAGGTTCATCTTAGCCGGCCCGGTGACACTGAGGGTTGAGGTGCTGGACATCACACCTAGCGTCATGCTGAGACCCAAGGTCGGAGCGACCTCTGCTAGTGGTCATCAGGGAGGGAGAGGATTGAGCATCCAATGGACTACTCTCCTCTCCTGGGAGGGAGGGAGGGTTGTTGTCCCACTTTGGCTGCCCCTAGTGGAGGCCGGAGGGCACCTCCACACACACCAGCCTGTGAGGGGAGGCGACGGAGAAAAATGGGAAGAGGAGCTGGCAGCTCCATGATGCTGTGGCACCGCACCTGGCTTTGGCTTCCTCCAGATATCTGGATTGTGCTTCAGCCCTGCCACGGAGGGAATATCCATAGGGAAATGCCAGGGGAGCCTGGAGTCAGGGAAGCGAAGCCATGGAAGAGAACCGAGCCCTCTGGGGAGGTGGGGGCATAGCCTGCCAGCAAGCCTTGAAAGGAAAAAAGCAATATGGGAAAAAAAACCTGAGTGTATCTGTATTTTTGCAGACATGCAGATTAATATGGCCGCCATGATGGGTTGACTGTCAATGACAGCATTTTGCCTTAGAGAGTAATATCTCTATTTCATAGCTTTTAATATTAGTGTTTATTAGCATTTTAACTTTAGGTCCACTGTTTACTACAGAACTAACAGTTTTTGTGTAGTGGTAGTTTAATAAAGGATTTAAGTGAGTTAGCTATTTATTAACAATATTTTTTTTTTCACTGAGCCCATTAGGGAGCCCCAGTGAAACACAGAAATTGACAGCAGATAAGGACAGTTAGGTCCACCCAGTCTGACAATCTTCCCTGCCAGCTGCAAAAACCACAGACCCTACTTGCTCTCCGGCTTTATTCTCTTTCCTGTCTCTAGGGTTCCATTCTGCCTATCCCATGCATTTTTGAAGTCCCTTACTGAACTAGCCCCTACCACCTCTGCTGGGAGGCTGTTCCATGCATCCACCAACCTTTCCGTGAAGAAATACTTCCTCACATTACCACTTAGTCTACCCTTTTCCAGCCTCATGTCATTTCCCCTTGGTCCAGAACAACTCTTTTTCTGAAAGATGCTACCGTCTTGTACCTTATTAATGTCCTTAAGACATTTGAAGGTCTCTATCATATCCCCTCTCTCTCTCTCTCTCCTCTCCTCTGGGGTCCTCCAGTCTCTCCTCATATGACTTTTGGCACAGACCTTGCACCATTTTTGTTGCCCTTCTCTGAACTGCCTCTACTGCCTGAGTTCCAGTTCTCTAACTTAAAGTAGTACCTGTAGTTCAGTGAGGTAACTGCTTTATCCAAATCTCCACCCCTGATTTGCGGTCATTGCTCCAGGCTGCCATGTACCATTTCTGAAGGGCAGAACCAGCTTGGTGTACTGATCCTTAGATGGTGTTGCTTTAAGAACATATTTAGCTGTAACACCAGGAACCACCATTTAATGTTTTCCATAGAAACATAGAAACATAGAATCTGATGGCAGATATAAGGACCGCTTGGCCCACCTAGTCTGCCCTCTTCCCTACCTAATGGATAAGCTGCAGATCCTAGCTAACCAACAGCCTACTTCTTCCTACCCCCCCACTAGACTTGTCTTATGTCTGTCCCATGCATTCTTGAATTCCACCACTGTTTTTGACTCCACAACCTCCTCAGGAAGGCTGTTCCATGCATCCACAACCCTCTCCATGAAAAAATACTTCCTCACATTACCTCTGAGCCGCCTCCCCTCTATCTTCAAATTGTGCCCCCTTGTTCTTGCACACCTCTTTTTCTGAAAGATGCTACCCTCTTGGACTTTGTTGATTCCCTTGAGGTACTTCAAAGTTTCTATCATGTCCCCTCTCTCCCTTCTTTCCTCGAGGCTATACATATTAAGCTTCTTAAGTCTCTCTTCATATGTCTTCTGGTGCAGACCCTGCACCATTTTAGTTGCCCTTCTCTGGACTGCCTCTATCCTGTCTATCTCTTTGCAGAAATTGGGTCTCCAGAACTGCATGCAGTACTCCAAGTGGGGTCTCACCAGCTGTCTGTACAGAGGGATAACAACTTCCTTTTTTCTACTGGTGATGCCTCTTATCATCCCAGTATCCCCCAGCCCTCCTTACTGCCCTATCACATTGCTTGCCCACTTTTAGGTCATCTGATATGACTACCCCCAGGTCCCTTTCCATTTTTCTTGTTGTTAGTATCTCTCCCCCATTGTGTACTCTTCCCCTGGGTTTTTGTTTCCCAGGTGCATTACTTTGCACTTCTTAGCACTTAATCTAAGTTGCCATACATTTGACCATTCCTCCAACCTTCCCAAGTCCCTTCTCATCATTTCCACCCCACCTTGTGTATCAACTCTGTTGCAGATCTTTGTGTCGTCTGCAAAGAGACATACTTTTCTTTCCAGTCCCACTGCAATGTCGCTTATAAAGACATTAAAGAGGACTGATCCTAGTACTGAACCTGCGGTACCCCACTAGTAACCCCCCTTCTTCAGAGTGGACTTCTTCAGAGTGAAACCATGGCAGGGTTTTAAAGCTGCGGGTGTTTGTGCCGGTGGGGTGGTATTGCCACTGTGAAAGTCTGACTCTAGGTTGTGAAAGCCTGGGTCTTTGTTCCTAGTTTTCCCATGTGGAAGAATTACGAACTCGACTGGTTTCCCAGTCCAAAGTATCACTCACTGCAAAGCACTTTCACCTTTCATCAGTCGCCTTTTTTCATTTTGCTGACAGTGTGGCATGAGGGATTTAAAGGATTATGGCAATGGGTTGTGTCCACTGGTGACATTATCTGCATTGAACTACTGTCCTTTTCACCATCCCAAAGGGTTTGGATTCAGGTGTTACTCTATTATCATGACCCATTTGGAAATATGTGGTACTGGTAGGCTCTACATGGAGAAGCTGGACATTTTATTCTGCAGTCTGTGTGAGAGGTTGGCATTGAGGTGTAGTATGGTGAGAGAGCGCTATAGGGGCAGCAGTTCTGTGAAAATTTGGCCTCTGGATCCTGGTAAGAGTGAAGATCCAATAGGATAGAACAATAGTAAGTTGTTGGTTAACTAGGATCTGCAGCTTATCTGTTAGGTAGGAAAATGGGCAGACTAAGTGGACCAAGTGGTCCTTATCTGCCGTCTATGTTTCTAGAGAACTGTTATTCGGAGGACTGGTGGTTTTGCCTGTTTACCACTCCCTAAACTAACTGAACACGGACTGCATTGTGAGGAGCTGAAGGGGAGCTACACACCCTGAACATCTCTTTGTCCTAAATTTTATGGACCAGTGGTTTGGGGCTGCTGGGACTGCTGAGGATTAAACCTGTGGAAATTGGTTTAGTTTACTAGTTTATTGGCTGTGTGCCTGGCGTGACTGAGTGTTCGGGTGAGTGATTAGTTTATGCAATGGCAGATCTATGCGGTGGCGAAGGGGGCGGTAACACCCCTCCCCCTCATTGTAATGTACTTTCTTGCAGCTGCTACATTTCACTTTGGTGTAGAAGTCTGATTTATTGCTGGTAAGAAAACGTACAGTAAAAATTATAGATTACATTTGTATTTTCTGTCAAAACTTTAATGAAAAAGATAATAGCAGACAATATAAAGAATTAAACATACATTGAAAGATTGCATATCAAGTATGCACACATCCCCAGCAACCCTCATTGTAAAATACTGGATCCAACACTGGGTGCGTGGCTGAGTCATGAGTGAGTTTATTGTGGAGGTGGGTGGGTGTTGGGTTGGTGTGATTTGTGTGTTTTGGAGGAATGTCAGGGATTACTGAAGGGTTGATTTTAATTGTTTTTATTGGTTAGAAATGGATTTGATAGAGTTGGGTCGACCCACAATATACTACTCTCCAGAGCAGCTCCGTTGACTCTGCCCATTCAGCTGCTCCCAGTCCCTGCAGTGGTTCTTCACTGGTGCAGGTAAGTGGAGATAGCAAGAAGGCAGAGTCACTGCTTGTTTGCTCCTGGGACAGGGTCAGGGAGACAGGATTAGGAGGATAAGGAGCTGCCCTGGGTCAAAATGGAACCAGGATAGGAGTGCTCTCTGCTTTGTTCCTATCATGAGGGCTTCTCAAATGTCATCAGATATGGTAGCTGAGCCCACCAGCACAACCCCTCCATTGAGGGCAATTCTTTGTAATGCCAGGTCCATCAGGAATAAGACCTCGATGATAGTGGATTTTGTTGTGGATTCCTTGGTGGACCTGGTGTGCATCACCGAGGCCTGTCAGGGGATGACACTGACCCTGTGTTGGAGGTGGCCATTCCATGGGGCAATACAGGGTGCGCAGCCCTAAGGGAGAACGTGGGAAAGGAGGGGTGGCCATCTGTTTTAGTTCTGCCCTGAAACTTTCAGCCTACCGGGGAGGGTCAAACCAGGTCATTTGAATATGTTGCCATCAAGGGTGATGCAGGTGTGGAGGTCCGGATTCTTCTTGTTTACCATCCCCATGGTTGCGAGAGTGGATTTCTGTAGGAATTTGGGGAGTTCATCGCTGGCCTGACATTAGAGTACCCTAGGTGGTTGGTGTTGGGTGACTTCAGTGTTTGGGCTGATGAGGAATCCTTTTTGCCTGGTCAGCAATTCTTCTGACATATGGAACTGTTGGGCTTCACAGAAGTTGTTACCTCTACTATTCATGAATTTGGCCACACATCGGACATGGTTTTTCCCTTGAGGCTCGGCATTTTTAATATCAAGGTTGGCCCGGTCAGTTGGTTGTTAACTCTCCCGGTGTAGTTAGTTCTGTACCGAAGTGGACCCTTGTAGGTTCCTATCAGTACTGGGCTGCTCAAGCTTGTTGCAGGTATGTGCTGATGGGGTTGAGAATGCACTCGAAGCTTATAATGCAGCTGTTACTGCATCTCTCATCTCACTCACACCTTTTCATATACACTCAAGAGTCTTCTGACAGAGCTCATCCTGGTTTAGTGAGGAGCTCAGATGGTTGAAGGCCAAACAGCAGAGATTGGAGTGTTCCTGTTGGAGATCAGGTTCACCGGAGGATAGACTAACCTTGAGAACCCATTATAAAGTGTATCAAGGAGCTCTTCTCTGAGAAAGGCAGAGTTCCTGTTACAGGTGATTGCTGCAGAGGTTAACAGGCCAGCCCAGCTCTCTCGCTGTGTGGACACGCTGTTGCATCCAGCCTGCCTACAGTCTGGAGGAGTATTGACACATGAGTGATGTGAGGATTTTGGTCATAATTTCCTTGATACAGTATTCTCCATGCATTCCTTGGTCTCCTCAAGTGAGCTGTTATGGACAAGCATGGTTCAGTCTGTGACTAGTGGGAGCCTTCACTTAGCCTGGTAGAAATGTCACCCTGTGCCGGAAAATGAGATTCTCCAGGTGATCATGAAGCTGCGTCCCACTTTCTGTTCACTGGGTCCTGGACCGACCCAGTTTTTGTTAGAAGCTTGTGTAAAATGCTATGCTTTATGCTGGAATAACGTTCTAGAAATAAAGTTTGGTTGGTTGGTTAGTAGATTGCTGGGAGTCTGTTGGTCCAGTGATAGCTGAGATAGTCCAGTGCTCGCTTAGGGAGGATATGTTTCTGGCAAACTTGAAAAGAGCTGTCATGAGACCCCTTCTCAAGAAGCCTTCTTTGGTCCCGGATGTTTAGGCAAACTTTAGGCCCATCTCTAACCTTCCCTTTTTGGGAAAGGTTATTGAGACAGTGATGGTGACACAACTGGAGATGCACCTGGAGGCTTTCTCTATCTATGAGCCATTTCAGTCTGGTTTCTGAGGACATCATTGAATGGAGACTGCACTTGCTAGGGTGCAGAATGATCTTCTTCCAGCTCGAGATAGAGGAGAATGTTCTATTCTGGTTCTGGTCGATCTTTCCTCAGTGCTTGACTCTGTGGATCATGGGATTTTAACAGCACGACTGACGGACCTGGTAGAACTTGGCAGGGTTGTGTGGAGGTGGAGTCCTTCCTTTCTGGTAGGTGCAGCAGTTAGTGTGGGGGAATTTTCTATCTCAGGCAGCTTCCCTGACCTGTGGAGTCCATCAAGGGCTTGATCCTGTCTCCCATGCTTTTTGCGGTGTACATGCTGCCACTTGGAGAATACAGTTTGCAGTTCCACTGTTATGCAGATGATACTCAACTGTATCTAGTGTTTGCCCCAATGAGATAAATGTAGTGAGTGTACTTAATGATGCACATCTGTAATCAATGACTGGATGGCCTCCAGCTGGCTAAGGATGAACCTAGACAAGATTGAAATGCTATTGGTGGACTTGGGTATCTGGGGGTGGCTAGACTGGGTGGAGGGGTGGTTGGATTACATCTCAGGCCCACTCAGTTTATGGCCAGAGGTAGGGTGAAGAATCTGGGTGTCATTATGGACCACAATCTGTCAATGGAATATCAAGTGTCTGCTGTGGTCTGTAATGGTTTCTTTCATCTTAGGAACATTGCTCAGATCAGGACCTTTCTCAGCCCTCAGGATATGAAGTCCCTGGTGCATGCCTTCATGACATCTAGACTGGACTTTTGTTATGGTCTGATACTTGGGCTATCCGGAGGTTTGATGCATCATTTGCAGCTGGTGCAGAACGCTGCGGCTAGACTGATTGCTTGAGTTTCTCGCTCCAAGCATAGCTCTCCTGCTCTGCAGACATTGCACTGGCCGCCTGTGAGGTGGCTCATTTCCTTCTAGATAGATTTGTTAACATACAAAGTTCTACATGATCTAGGTCCCTGCCACCTAAAAAAAGCTAATGTGTCCATATGCTCTAGGCTGCCCTGTCCACTGTTCTGAGGTGGGGCTCTTGAAGGTCCCCAGATATCATTTGAAACTGTCTGGGGACTGTGCCTTTGCTGTGACTGCTCCAGTTTTCTGGAACCAGCTGCCACAAGAAATTCGAGAGGCCCCCTTAATTGAAATTTTTAAGTGGGGGCTAAAGCACTAACTTTTTTTTTTTTCACTTTATCGTTTTATTGAAATTCGAATATATAAGAAAGCACACATCTAATACAATAGAAGACTTACCTCCATGTAAGGAATAAAATATCACTTAACAAAATATGGTATTTAGGGTAAACATATTGGAGAAGCCTTATATACATGTATTGATAATAAAACACAAACCTAGACAGGATGTAAGTGGAGAGCAGAAGGGTTACAATCAATAGGGTATTATAGGATCAGAAATAGCAACCATGTACGAAATACATGCTAGGGCAGGCTTTGGGAAGGCATTCAGTAAATTGCAAAAAGTGAAAAATTTGGTAATCTGAACAATGTTCAGTAACGGAGAGGTGAAGATAAGAGAAAAGTGTGCAAGGAAAAAAAGAAGAGAAAAAAGCAAGGAAGAAGGGAAGGAGAGAGGGAGAAAACAGAGAAGAAGGGAAAAAAGAGGAGAAGCACTAACTTTTTAAAAGAGCTTTCCCTAGTGATTCCTAACCTATTTTTCATAATGTATTATTTATAGATGATAATTTATTATGGTGCTGTTATTGTGTTTGTACTGATGTCTAAGCTGCCCAAAGCCTGTGGGATTGAATGCCTAAGAAATAATTAAACTACTACTTGCTACACAAGCTGGAACATTAGTGAATTTTAGCAGCTGCTCTGGGTGCAACGTACAAGCAACTGCAGTCTATCAGTCGTTTGATACTTAGCACTGATGCTTTTAAACACGCTATGTTTGCAGTTTCTATGACATGAAAACAATTAAATAATTGAGGCTGTGAGAATGGGTAACTACTTTTCTGTCATATGTTATGATTTTTTAAAAACTCTTTTTGCAAATGTGCTCCCACAGTGGCTTAACATGCAGTACTTAAACTAGTCACAGCAGCAGGCCAGCCCTTCTGCAAAGCAGTAGCGCTACCGCTCATGATGCTAGCCACTGAGGTTCGGGAACAAGCACGGGTAACCGGGGGACTGGCCAGGGGAGGAAGATCAAGTATCCCAGTGGTTACTGTCCTCCTCCTCCAGGGAGGGTGAGAGGGACCCAGCTACCTCTGTGTGACTGCCCCCTAGCTGATTACAGGTGGTAGTGCTGACAGGAGCTAATGTAAGGGAAGGTGGATGCTGACTGGCTCAGGCAAAAGTCCTCACATCTTGCACATGTCCATCATGAGCCCTCTCCATCCATCTCTGAGGGAGTAGGAGAAAAATGGAGGAAAAACACCCGCAACAGCGAGTAGGATGATGCACTGACAGTACTCCTGGTCCCCAAGTGCTGACTGTCTGCTATCTCCTGGAACCAAGTTATTCCAGAATGACCCTGGCCAGCTCCCCATATCCCAAGCTGAGGAAAGTTGACTCCCTCACCACATTTTAAAAGGTATAGGTCACTTTCATTTAATGTTAATACAGACCAGAAAACATCCTGTAAGTCTGCTGAATACAAGACAACATTTTCAAGCAGAGTCTCTTCTTCAGGGCTAAGCAGTAACTGTTAAGACATATAAATTATTTGTTATTCAAACACTAACACCGGACACAACTCACTTCATGCTAGCACTATAAAATATCTAGTTTCATCTACTGATCCATACTGTTATATACCATACAACCTCGATTATCCAAACTCTCTGGGAGACATCAGATTTGTTCGGATAATCGAGAGTTTTAGCAAATTTTTTTTAGAAAAGTTTTACTAGGAAAGTCATACTAAGTTGGTATCTGCTTGTTTCCAGATGCATCCAGGGGGAGGGGGGAAGAGAAGGCAACAGATACGAAGTACAAAAATAATAAAATAACATGGAAATAATTCTAACAAAATAAGAAAATGCATCAAGAAGAAAAATTCATACAGTTAATTACCATACATTAGAATTCAAAAATACAAAACAGCAGTACACAGTGAGCAACAGCAATAATACAGGGAGCACGGAGTAACGATTGATAGACTTGGGGAAAGGGGCAAGCTAATTTCAGTGTAGTGCAATTTGGAAGGCAGGTGACAGCAACCCCCCCCCCCCCATATCAGTAACAACTGCAGGAGTGAATAGAGAAATCATGGAGGAGAGATTTCAGAGCAGGAAGGGAAGGAGTACAGTGAATGGAAAGCGGGGAGCCCCATAGTTTAGGGAAGTGGAACAGGACGGCAGCTTGGCCAGCAGTAGATTTCATTTGTGGGAGAGCAAGAGTGTGAAAATAGGAGTTGCAAATGGAGTAGGAGGTAGAAGGGGGATAGACAGAAGAGAAGCAAGATATGAGGGGAGTGAGCCAAACCAAAATATGCAGATAAAGGAGCCACAGTGGGAAAGGCACCTGGCATCAAGATAGGGAAGGGAGGGGGAGGTATACAAAGAACAGTGGTGAGTATGCAGGGGGTTGTTAATGGCAAATTGAGAGAAGGAATAAAGAGGGTGTCCAGTCTAGCTAAAGTGGACTCTGGAGCAGCACTGTAAACAATACTGTATCTCAGTGGCAGAGCCAGGTTTGGGAGCATTTGGGAGCCACGGGGGGCCATTTAGTCAATCACAGACTCCACAATTGGACACTAAACAGTGAATAAAGCTGGTGGAGGGGTGCCACTACTCACACTAGGGCAGCCAGGAGGGGTGACCACCCCCCAGCCCCCCTCTAGCTCCGCCACTGTGTATCTCTGTAGTCCTAAAATGCAAAGAATCATCTTTATGAGGACTTCTCTCTGAACAGGAAGCGGGATGCTTCTCTTATTTCTGTAAAGTGCTCCAAGTTTGGGGTAGAGCTGCTTGTGGCTAGCATTCACATGAAGAGAAAAATCAAGGTGGCGATCCAGCCAGACCCTGAGGTACTTGAGGGAGGAGACATTTTCAATAGATGCACCCTCAAGGGTAAAAAAGGAAGGTAGGAAGGAAGGAAGGAAGGAAGGAAGGAAGGAAGGAAGGAAGGAAGGAAGGAAGGAAGGAAGGAAGGAAGGAAGGAAGGAAGGAGACTCTAGCAAGCCTCTGCCTGATGCCAAAAGTCATAGCGATAATTTTTTAGCATCGAGGGATAGCTTATTATTTCAGAACATGTGCTGGATGCTGTTACAGTCCAGTTGGAGCTGGTTTGTGAAGTCAGAGGCAGAGGGAGCCAGAGGAAAAGAGAACAACATCATCTGCATACATATGAATGGACACAGAGGAGCAGGCAGTGGGGAGGTTGTTCCAATATGGACAGCTTGAGATCTGTTCTCAAGGTAGGAGCAGAACCACTCAAATGAGGAGGCAAAGAGTCCAGGTACCTTAAGCTTGTCCAGGAGAATGGGGTGGGGACAGTGTCGAAAGCTTTGGCCAAGTCAACAAAGATGGTGGAAGTGACAAGGCTCTGATCCATGCCAAAGAAGACAGTATTAGTGAGCTGGAGGAGAGAGGTGAAGGGGGAGTGGGACTTTCTAAAGCCAGACTGGAAAGGAGTGAAGAAGGAGGTTGAGTCAAGAAAATGGGAGAGCTGGGAGAGAACAAGGTATTCCTGGAGTTTAGCCAGAGTAGACAGGTGAGAGATAGGATGGAAATCACTAGGGATAGAGAGGTCACTCCCTTTAGGAAGGGGGATGACAGTAACCAACTTCCAAGAGTTAGGGATGCAGGATAAGGAGAAAGAAAAGTTGAAAAGGCATGTGATAGGGAGAGCAATGGCATGAGAAGTGAGATACAGAAATCTGGGGTCAAGACCATTAGAGCTCCCACCCTTGTGTCAGTTTAGAGCCAAAAGTGTCTTAAGACAGCAACAGGAGTTGTGGGTGAGAATGACAAAAGTGAGGAGGGTGGCTGTAGGATGGGCATAGGAGAAGAGTGTGAGGGAAGAGAAGAAGAGAGGGAGAGGAGGAGGAGGAGGAGGAAGAGAGAGAATGCATCAGGCACAGGAGGTGTAAAAGGAATTGAAAGATGAGGTAACTGCAGTGGGGTCAGAGAGAGGAATATCACCCATCTTGAGAACAGGGAGAGGGGACTGGATTGAAGAGGAGAAACAGGCATGAATTACCTTCCAGAACTTAGAAGGGTGATTAAGAATGTTCTGGAGTGTGGATACAAAATATTCAGACTTTGCAAGCCTAGCTGCTTTAGTACAGGCATTACGAAGGACACAGTAATTAGTAAGGTCAGAAGTGGACCAAGAGGATTTATAGGGCCTCCAGGCAAGGTCCTGCACATGGTGACACCCAGCAACATGGTTGAAATCCATTGGAGGTGAGAGCCTCAGACCCTGGTTCTTCTAAGGGGGGGGGTGATAATCCCAGACAGACATGAATTTGGAGGAGAAGAATTTAAAGGCATTGTCAATGTTGCCAGCTGTAGAAATACCAGACTGGTTGGTGGCTATCAAGTCAGTGTGAAGGCAGGACAAGTCCAGCAATCATAAAGACCAGATCTGGATGAATTTAGGGTGAGCTTCGGGATGATGAATCGTATGCACACTGTAGACCATATGGCACTCACTGAGGGCATCAGGAAAGGTATTAGCATCCACAATACAGTTGGGATGGGAGGAGAAGACCCAGTTAAAGAGAGAATGATTTAGAGATTTGAAATTATTATTATTCAGTGGGGACACTATCCATCAGGCTTCCGGTGTTGTTTGAGAGGATGTGGTTCATGCTACACGCACCTGCATTTGGGGAGAAGATGCAGGTAGCAGGATTGCTGAGCTAGTTTTATTCTTACTCAAGATATGCCACCTACTGCCTAGAACAGCAATCTTTTCAGAATTTCTTACTGCATATCCATCTGGTTTGTCCAGTTCTTGGTGTTTTTTCTCACCAAACACAGGCGGAAACCTGCGAGGAGGTGCTTGCAGTGGCTGGAGCTGAAATGTGCGAGGGGCTGGTCGAGCAGCTGCAACAGGAGAATGAAGTTTTAGGAAAAAAAAGAAGACAAAAACTGGCAGACCCTAACACAGAGTGTTGTGCACACCAGAGGTTTACTGGAAGCCCAAAGGGAAGTCATAGCTTTTCTCATAGTTTTTATTGAAAAGCGCTTCTATCTTCTCATATTTTGTACTGTTCCATATGAAAAGTGTCGCCCTAGAGGTTCCTCAGGGAAGCTGTTTTTAAAACTTTAAAAATTGATTGTAAATTTTAAAATATGAATTAATATATATATATATATATATATATATATATATATATATATATATATATGTATGTATATACACACATAAAATTTCAAAATTTTCGCGCCAGGATTGCAGTCTTGGTCACATGAGTATTCGCCAATAAGAGTACATGCTCTGGCATCTGAAAATATATCAGATGCCACCTTAAGAAACTGCGTGCAATACCTCTGCAGCTAAAGTTATGTCCTCCACTTCTCTTTTTGGTTTTTATTTAAAATTAAGCATTGTAGCCTGAAAACATAGCCAAAAGTCCAGAGACATGAATATTCTTTTGGCAAGAGAACTGTGGTGTTTATAGAGGTTAAAACTCATATCAAATTTTAAAAAGCTCCTTCGGCAGATGCCTCACTTGTATTGCATATCACGGTGGCTGGGTAGCTGAAGCGTGAAAGCAGCTGATGTCTTAGAGGCCCAGGGTGTCACACTTGATAAATTAAGTAAGATTCTCTTATTCTAAAAGTAATCACATTGGGACCATAGATCAGCTTATTTACATATTAGTAAAGTTTTCAGTTATATTCATTTTTTTTTACAGTCTCATTATTGTCTATTGCTTTATTTATTTTTAGGCCTTATAGATTGTGGTAAGGTTAATTTTTATTGATTTACTGAGCATTTTTATTCTGTTTTTTATTCAGCGTCCTTACTGTAAAAATCTTCTTAAATGCCTGGTTGGATCATTCTGCTTGATTCTGCATCACACAAAAGGACTTAACCCATCCCAAAGGGTGAGCAAACTAAAACAGACCTAATCAAGTACATTACTTGTGTGGACTAGAGACTGTAAAACCTATTGTTTAATGCAAAATCTTTCAAGGTCTGGAGTGCTAAGGTGCCCAGAAGTGTGTGTGACAGCGACAGCGAGACTATCTGGAAAGGGGAAAAAAAGGGGACTTCTAAGGCATTTTTAAAGAAAAACTGAACCATCTAAAGGAGGAAACTCAGTTTGCACTAGTGTTTTTTTTTGTGCACATTTTTAGTTCACTTTTTTGCAAAGTACTTTATTGCACTTTATTCTGATGTTTTGTTGCACTTTATGATACCTGAATACTTTATAGCCCTGCAGTATAGAGACCTATAGCACTGTGTGTGTTAATCCCATTAATTCATTTGGGCAATATCTGTGAAAATGGGAGTCACCACTAGAGGACAATCATGAAAACTTAACAGTGGGGAGCCAGTGAAGCAAGGCAAAAATAAAAACAAGAACCCTAGCAAAAAAATTAAAATTTGTGATAAAAATATCCCCAAACAAGGCTTTAAAAAAAACATTCTCAAAAAGCCTTGGGCACCTGGACAAAACAGACAGAAAGATAGAACATGGCAAGAATAAGGTGGAAATTCAGGATCACAAGAATACCTCCACCTTTAAGGGGAAACTGGCCACAATAAATACATTTTTGTGTACTTCTACACCACAACTTCATAAAGAATTAAATAAAAGTGTCTCAACCCCCAAAGTAAGTAGCTTTAAGGCTAATGAGAATTATTTCACAAAGATTAATGAATTACATCAGGGGTTATATGACTCAGCACCTATTTTAGTGACAAACTAAATAATGAGCCTGCCTTGTTCTGGAAAGCAAACTAAAGAAATTGAAGGAAATCTCAATTTACAGTGCTATGGAATTTGAATGGGAACCTTTCTCTGAATCCACCATTAAGTTGGATTACTCAGTTTTGTCTTTAGAGGCTTACTCCATACCCGAATCACAGGAACTCAAACCAAGTCCCACTTTCCCTAAAAAAACACCTTGCAGCAAGAAGCTCAGTCAGATTTGGTGGAAAATTACCCTACCCCTTTTACCTCTAGATTAATTAATGCCCTAAAAGATACACACATGGCTAGCATTCTGCTACTACAGCAATTATTAATTTCAAGAGACGAGGTGACCGCAGTAAAATCGACCCTAGCACATCATGAAGCCCTTATACGGAACTTATTTAAAGAGTTAGTTAAAATGGAATTGGGTTCGGAAGGGGACTCAATGGTTCAGCGCCCCCTCAACAATACTAAAGAACAAGAAAACTCCATTCTACCTATAGTAAGGGAAAGAAAAAATACAAAGAAAAAGGGGGAAGGGGGGGAGAAAGGATAATGCTCAAAACATGGAACAAGTTAAACCCCCAAAATTTCCCCAAACACAAACTGGAAAAGCTAAGAAAAAAATTTAAAAAAAAGTTGGAAAAAAAAGCTAAAGAACAAGAAAAAATAGCTACTCCCCCCCAAAAAAAAAATGACAAATTGAATACAGCTACTGAGACTATCTTACATCAAGATTTTGAAATGTCTAAGGACATCTTAAGTCAGGAAAAAAATGACAGTATAGTTGAACAGCTAGACCATAGGCATATGACAAATCCAGGCATATGGTTGATGGGAAATGAAGCTATGCTGGTCTGCACAGGGCTGCACCCTAACAAGTTAGCAGACAGGGAGGCCATGCTAGACACAGCCATTCAGATCTTAGGAGTGGAACTTGGAATGCCACATTGGAGGAAAAATATTGGTCATGTCACGAGAACTGACACAGAGAGAAATCATCATATTTTAATTCTCCTTTCTGATAAACAAATAGCAAAATGGACTTGGCGGCAAAAACAAAGCTGGGGAAGAAGGGAATAGAACTCAAAATAGTTATAAATATTGAGCAACTCTTAAATAAAGACACCTCAAATTTCACTCAAGGCATATTTATGCTAGAACAAGATCTAAGTCTGGTCATGCAAACATGTCATATAAAACCATCTATTGACACTGAAAAGCACAATATTTTGTCAATTCATGGGGTCAAGCAACCCCCATCAGAAACAGAAAGATCTCTGATGAGAACAGTTTATTACATCCTGACAGAATCCATGGCAGTTAAATTGGGAAAAAGGTGAGTGTTATGGGCATGTAAGGAGGGAGGATTTACAAACCAGGGGCAAATAACATTTGCAGTAAGAGATCAAATCTTATTCCATTTAATACTGAGATCAGCCAAAAAGTTGGATGATATGGGCATCTTATTATGCTCGCTGGATGACCATGACCTAATCAAAAAGGGAACAGAGCAAGTTTCAGAGTGGATCACTATGGGAAAGTCTAATGAACAAACCCCAAGGCAGTATCAGGAGTATCATGTCCCCACTTACAATAGCTTCCACATACTCACGCAGGAGGAACAACAATGAGATCAGAACAGGGATATTAAATTGAGTGAGGTGTCTACTGAAAAAAAAATTGTACAGGAGAATCAAATTATGTCTTGGGACATTTCTGGATTTTCAAAAAAATTGATGGATGTGAAATTGGAAGGGTTACTTTCAGAAAACCTAATTGTTTGCTTACAGGAAACATGGGCCCTAGAAGATCTGTGTCTTAGGGGTTATGCTTCTTTTGAGGCAAAGGCCCAAAAGATTTCTAAATAAGGTCAACCATCAGATGGCATAGTAACATTTACTAAAATTACTGAGAGAATTAGAATTAAAACAACAGAACTCATCTCTCCTAATACAGTAACTGTAATAGTTAAATTAGACAATGAACTGTTCATAATAATGAATGTATATTCACCCCCAGTCAACAAAGATTCATTTTTGAATACCTTTTGGACAAATCTGGATTTACATTTGGATTCAGTAACCAACAAATACCTCCATGCACATTTAATGCTAATGGGAGACTTTAATGCCAGACTGGGACCTCTCACAGTTAGATTACTGAGGGGAACCTCGATTGTCCAGAATTACACTCAGGACAGAATAACAAACGCTAATGGGAAAATGTTATATCATATTTTAGAAAAATATGGTCTAATCATACTAAATGGTAGCATACAGGGTGGCAATACCACATATTTTACTTTTCTAAGTGGGAAGAGGGCAAGCATGATTGATTATTTTTGCATATTTCCTTGGTAAATCTACAGCATTGTTAAAGTTTGATGTCATGTTATGCCCTGAAAGTGATCACTATCCTTTAAAAGTGTCCATAGATCTAACAAAAGGAAATGCTGGGACACAGACAGATATACTCCCAGATATCCAAATTAGAAATCAGAAAAGAGTACAATTTTCTTGGGACATAGAAATAGACATTAGTACAATAATAAATTCAGCAGAGATCAAAATTATAGCAGAAAATATTTCAGAGGAAAGTACTGCAACATAAATTTATAATTCAGTTCAAACAATAGCAAACAAGATTTTACCTATCCTTTAAAAAGCTAATAAATCAAGGCAACACAGATCTTGGTATGATACAGAATATCAGAATTTTAAGAATAATCTGAACAAAATAATCAAAATAGTACAATTAAGCAGAACTACAGAAAATATACAACATCTAAATAAACAGAGGAATGAATATAAAACCTTTTCTAACAAAGAAATATAACACGCATTCCCGGGAAGAATGTAAATCCATGTTAGAGACAATAGAAAGAAAGAAATGCCATTAAAAGTTTTTGGTTTAAAGTAGCAAGAGGGACAGGGAATTTTGCTGCAAACATCTCGGCACAAATTCCAGCCGCAAATTGGATTACTTATTACGAAAAATTATTTTACCGAGATAATGACTTTAACTATCAAAATAATATTTTGTTACTGTTAAAGGACACCCACACACCATTAAATATTACTCCGTGGGAAGTTTCTCAAGCCATATCAGCAACTAAACCTGATAAAGCACCAGGTCTGACCATGTCACACCATTTCTATATAAGGTGGAGCAGGACTGGTGGTGCGGTCTTCTGGCAATATTATTCAACAAAATAATAGATGAGAATATGATTCCTCAGTCATGGAAAGAGAACATAATTATATCATTTCGTGAGAAAGGAAATCCAAATATGCCAGAAAATTATAGACCTATCAGCCTTTTGGATAGCCTAAGTAAGATATTTACAAGAATATTGCTGACCAGAATAAACAAGTTGCTACAGAAAAAAGCATAATTAATGACTTTCAGGCAGATTTTGGACAAAAACATTCAACAGTAGACTAATGTTTTGTATTGTCACATATCATAGAAAATTACTATATTAAGAAGCTTTTACCAGTATATATTACTGTTGTGGATTTTAAAGGTGCATTTGAGAGAGGTAATGGAAATATACTATGGCAGAAACTTAAAATATCCAAATTAATCAAACTTTATTGAGGGTTATAATTAACCTTTATTCAGATAATAAAACATATATTAGATACAATTTGGCTGGCAATTTGACAAAATCTTTTCAATCAAATCAAGGCGTTAAACAGGCTGTATTTTGGCTTCCACCCTGTTTAACCTTTTCATAAATGATCTGGAAGAAAAATTAATCTGAATATCGAACCACTCTCCCTCAGTTGGAGGCACTACAATCCAATGCTTATCTACACTGACGATTTAGCTCTGATCTCGCTTTCACCTATCGGATTGGGTAGACAACTGAAGATTCTTCAAATGTATTGCATAGAGAATGATTTAACTGTAAACACAAATAAGACACAAATAGTGATAATTGGAAAGCAACTAACTAAATATAAATGGCACATAAACAATATATCCTTAAAGATTGTTACAGATTATAGATATCTTGGTCTTCGAATTTTTAGTAATACTAAATATCACAAACAAAGAATTCATGCTTTGAACAAGTTAACACAGTCCAAAAATGCATTGCTAAGATTCAATATTAAATATGGAGGAAATACAGTCTCAGCGGTAATATGAGCTGCGAAAATGAAAATGAACCCAATAGCTTTATTTGTGATAGAAATTTGGCATGACAAATATGTCACAAACTAGAAAAAACATTTTATCCCCTGTATAAAATAATACTGGGCCTTCCAATGTCCACCCTGGCAGTTGTGGCAAGGGCAGAACTGGGTAGAGTTCAAATTAAATATCTGGCATTCTTAACAAAATTAAGGTATTGGCTTAGATGTTCAAATCTTAATGCAAATAGATTGGCATACAAATGCCTAAGTGAAAAAGAAAAATGGATAGAGCAGGGTTCCTCTTCTCCATGGTTAATGCAAATAGTCTCTATATTGGATAAAACAGGTCTCTACCATTTATGGACTGATCAACAGAGTGTATAAAACTAGCACCTAAATTTATTCCACTAATCAAAAATAGACTTTACAAAATTTCATTCAAAGAGGATATGACAAGAATAAAGTCCCTGAAGGCCTATCATTGGTATGCTCAAAATAAAATTAACCATATATCGAACCCTTGCCTATCCTGCTTGACAGATAAAAACTTAAGATTCCTCTTTACAAAATTCAGATTGCAGCTATACCCCTCAAGACTTAGACAATATGTGTATGCTAAAGATAAGAATTAAATACAAGACATAAACTGTGACTGTGGTTTAAATCAATTGGAAACATTAGAGCATATTATTCTTTACTGCCCAAAATATGCTGAATTGTGAGATAAGACTGTGTCCTCTTATTTTTTGACAAACACACTTACAGCGAACTAAGTATTAAGAATATTGATGAATACACCACTTGAGTTATAGCTAGAGATATGGCTAATTATGTAAACTGGATATTTAAAAAAATGTGCAAGAATACAACATTGCACTAAAATAATTACATACAACTGTACATAGATAAATTATGAATATGTGCAATTTTAGAATTTAAACTTTGGCTGGAAACAATGAGTTTCTCTCTTCTCTAAAGATATATGCAGTTTTTGCTATTTATGGTTTTATATCAATGAGCTTCACCTTGTGCTGTAATTGATTTGTGTTGTTTTTAACTTTTGTAATGACTAAATTGTTGAACAATAAAGACTATAGATACTGATACTTATTATTCAGTTTTTGTTGACCAGGAAAAGAGGACTACAGAATTCTGCCTATTTTCAGCCTCGTTTGGGGGGAAGGGAGATACAGATGGATACCGGCTGGCATTGAACCAGATTAAGCTGTTGGTGGTATTTTTTTAGTGAATGGGAGAAATTTGACCAGAACACAAGGATGGGCAGTTCCCTCCATATCTATCCCCTATCCCTCTTTCCAACCATCTGAACCATTCCACACCCCAATTTTGACTCTCCCTACCTATTCTGGGTTATCCTGACCCCATGCTGCTACTAATTCAGCTCCATGACACCCTATGGTGATATTCTAATAATGTCTCAGATTCAGCTTGTAGTCCATTGTTATCACAATTATTATTAAGATTTTGAACCTACTGCTTTGTTCTCTCTATTGTTGTTGACCTATTTTTCTACCTGTGTATTAATAATGTGTCTGTTTCTTGTAACACGTTTGTATCAAATCAACATGGAACCTTTGTAAATGAGCTTTCTAACTCAAAGGTAGTAATCTGAGAACTCAATAAATAAATAAAATAAATAAATAAATAAACAATTCCCTTCTCTGTACAAGAAGTGCCTTGGGATCTTTAACATTCACCTGAAAAAGCACCAGAGCAGGCAAATGGGACCTTGGTTTAACATCTCCTCTGAAAGATAGCACCTCAGGAGTGCAGCAGCCCCCTCATGCTATACTAAATTGACAGTATTGGGATTTATCCCAAGCTCCTGGTGTAGGGATGGAACCCACAGCCTTCTGATCTTCCGGCATCAGAGGAGAGTGTGCAATGTGCAGAGCCAGAGACACTGACATTATAGAGTGGGAGCAGAGATGAGCTGGGTTAAAGGGAGGGGCTTCACATTAAGGCACAATGTATGAAGACAGAGGAAAGCCATTTTAAATTGAAATAACCTGGTATGAGTAACTCTACAGAGGAGGCCTGTGAAGAGGTGATGGTGGTGAGTAGTTCAGTTACTGAAGGTAGGGACATGCCAGGGCAGCAGTAGACACTGGCAATAAATAAAGGGGAGGAGACAGGGAGGGTAAGTTTAAGAGAAGGAGCATCTCATAGTCAGAGGGTATAGAGGTGGAGAGCACAGGCTCAAACTGGATGTTTGAGAAGAAGTATATGGCTATTCCACCACCCCTCTTAACTCAAGCCTGTTGAATAATGGTGAACCGGGGGATGGCAACAGAGGAATTAGGGATCCTGAAGGACAGCCAAGATTCCAAGATCAGTAACACATCAGATTTGCTGTTTAACCATGAGTGGTTGTAACAGGTCGATCTTAGTGAGAAAGCTGCAGATATTGACACTAGTTAAATGATTTGCTTGTGATTACTGATGCATTTTTTTGTTTTATATGAAACATTTGCACTGTGTATTTTAACTTTACTCACTATCACAAGTCCTTTTAGCTCTGAACTGATATTCACTATAGGGTTGCCACCTTTGGATGAGGCAAAAACTGGACCCTAAGCTCCACCCCTAGCCCCACCCCTTTTCATGGCTCATCATGCATTGTTCCTCCTAGAAGTCAATTTGTTATATTATTAAAAAACAACACTTAATGCAGTAGTTAAATAAAAACTGTGCTGTGCCTGTTAAAGTTACTTTCCTATGTTCTTCCTAATTATTTATGTATTTATTTATTTATTGACATTGGTTAACCAGATAAACATACAGAGATAAAAGAAATCTCATTACAGATATAATCTGGGGGGGAGACAAGGGAAATACTGTAAATAGCATACAACAGTACACATACTTTATATCTTTTTCTGGCTCAATTTCCTGTTCTTGTCTACAGTACTATTTCAAAGCCAAAGAAGTGACCATACTTTTTTCTTGAGGGAAAAAAAAATAATTTAAAATATTTAAAAATGCCTAAATTCTGTTTGGGATGAAAATGTTTACCAGCAAATGAAAGTGGAGGACAACTGGCTCTGTTACTGTTACAAGAGGTGGGGGCAGCTGTGCTGCTATGACACTTTAAGATGCAGTGGAAAGATTAGAGTAAGTAAGTGCTAATGGAGTTAATGGCCATACTTACACCTCCCAGGGTGACTACATTCACAAACAAAAGGCTACATTGACAAAAGAACTTGTCTGTAACCTGGACATGTAGCTGAAACAATGAATTATAGGACAAAATCTGTTTCAAAAGTATGTGAGCACTCAATATGGCTCAAAAACCTGACCAGCACAGAGCAAAACCGGATTACCTGACAGGGACCCTGAAAACCTGATCACCAGGTAAAAAAACTGACAGGTGTCAACCCTGATTCAGTATCCAAAAGAAGAGCTGTAGTTCACAAACGACTGCAAACAGAAACTACAGATCATTATTTGACTGTTTATTTTGTGTTTGTCAACTATGGAGAGGACAATTAGCGATAAACTAAGCCAGATACAGGCATATTTTTAAAACTATTTCTAGCATTTGGACATTGTCCACAGAGCTGCCCGTGACCCCCAGAAATATTTCCAGGGTCAGTTAAGAGTATTTAGCACTGCCCTGCTGCGAGCAGGGCAGCGATGACATCATGCTAAAGACACGCGGAAAGACACGCTGCCTTTGCACATGTTAGGCTTGTTCGGAGGGTGCAGGAGGACACTAGAAAATTTAATTTACAATGATAAGTAGGTAAGTGGTTGGCTCCAAATCCTATATCCCTGAAAAGTAACCCACTAACTTGTGTTTATGTAAACCGAACCGTAACCTTTACTGCCATTGAAGGGAAGATAGCTGTCATATTATTACTGGACATCTTTATGTTCGACGTAACTCTGTCTAATTCACAGAAGTTTAGATGCCCACAATAAAACTACTTAACTAGTACAGATTCATGTGATTATATTAAGGGTATTCTACAAAAGCCCCGGTAGTGTAAATAGAAAGCAGGATAGGGACCTGGGGCACAAACTAAACTACAATCCGTGGGTTGTTCAAGATAAATAATACAAAACAACTTTACTGTTTTCAGGATTCCTAGTGTTTCCATTAGTATTTGATGTTGTATTGGTGTTAACTTCAATGTATGGTACAATACCCTGTTGAGGTGTGCAGGAAGATATCCTTGGACCACACCCTGTCTGTAGTGTATAGAATAGCTCACAAAGAGTGAGTGTGTGTAATAGTCTACACAGGGTAATAGTATATTCTTCCCATCACTCTAGAACCAGAAAATTAGAAATTATCCTAAGCTCTGTATCCCCAACCCCCTATATCAATCCATCCTTTATACACATATATCTTTATGATGACAGAGCAACTAATCATGTCACCAGGAGAAGTGAGCATTAGATGTTCCATTTGCCTTATGTATCTAATAACTATTGAGGCTTTGCTAAATCCCATTAAATGTGAGTGATGTATACACAATGAGGAATTGCTGCAAGAACTCAACGCTTTCAGTGACAGATTATTACAAATATAGGCAAGTCAGAAAGAAATGGCTATTAGACTTGGCACTAAACTGTCCTTAGGAACACAATGTGTTAAGAATCCCCCCTGACTGTACAGTTCAAAAAAATGGTGATGCTCTCAATTCTATTACTCCTTATGAAAACTTACAAATGGCATCTAGGTCTACTGAGCAATATAAAGAAACCTATAGAAAAAGAACTAGGGAAGAAGATTCTACCCCTGAAACTGATGATTTATGGTATAATGTTCAATATGCTAAACCTCCAAAAAAGGCAAGGCATGCAACAAACTTTATTATACAATGGCAAGAAAAAATCCTGATCTCTGATTGGTTGATCTGGGACTGCACCTGTGATGTTATCCCAGCATAACATCACGGATCTAGTCCCAACACACAGAAGACCACATGAAAAGCAAAATGAATCCCTGCACTTGCCACATCCAAGCTGCCCACAGTTGGCATGGCCACTTTACACTTTGCCAGGACTTCCTCCTTTTTTTTAAATAAACCCCTCCCTCCCACACTCAGAAATACAGCCCCAAATCACAAAATCCTAAAGTACTACATCAGACAAGATACTAAAATCCATTATCTGTAGTACTTCTAAGATTCACAATTCAAAAAACACAAAATTAAGGAAAGCTGTCATCATGAACGGCTTCACACACTAGCCCAACTGCTGCAGTTTCAAATTTCTCCACCAGCCAACTTGGGGTGACCCCAGCTTACGCAGGATCCCTGTTACAACCTGCCATCCACATCTACACACACATGTAAAAATTATCCTTTTCTCCCCCTACAATTTCTAATACTTTATCTCACTGAACACACAACCACTTTTGACAGTGGCTTCGTTATCTCTACCTGCAGCTCGTGCTCACTTCTCACTGTGCCGCAACGCTTACCCGTTTCTTTGTTTCTTGGCAAACCTCATATATCAACACTCATTACAAGGCTGCTCTCCTCACTTCATTTTCCCCTCACATTCCTTTTCACAAAATGTTGCCATGATTCCTACCTCCTTTCATATGCCTACACAGACCATGATGAATGCGCCGGCTGAAAGTACATTGTGCGGCAGCTCTAAACAGCAACGGCAGCCAGAGGTTGGCAGGAGGGTATCACAGCAGCAGCTCGCAAACTGTATCAGCAGAACAGCAATCAAAATACAGTTTTGGTGGTTGTGATGGGAGTGGACACAGACCATACACATGGAACAGGCAAGCATACAAAACTGAACAAAACCTATATACTATACAGACAGTGCCACCTGTTGGATACACATAAAAAGGAACTTTTTTCTTTAAATACACTTCAACTCACAAAAATACAAATAAAACAATTGTTACAAAAATACTTTTTTTTTCTTGTAATTAAACATTAGCCATTGTATAATAGGAATAATGACTCCAGGGTGTGTGTCGTCTGGGATAACGTCATTCTGGGTGATTATTCGCTCTGCCTGCGGCCTCGTGCCTAATCACCCCAGGCATAACGTTATCCCAGCACGACACACACCCTGTCGTGCATTATTCCTTTAGTATTCCCCTTAGTAACAGTGGTGGAGCCAGGTTTGGGAGCATTTGGGAGCCAGGGGGAGGCCATTCAGTCAATCATGGGCTCCACAATCGGCACTAAACATTGAACAAAGATGGTGGTGGGGCATCACTACTCACACTGGGGCAGCCAGGAGTGGCGACCAACCCCCCAGCCCCCCCCAGCTCTACCACTGCTCAGTAATAGATTTAATAGTTTAATAGGATTAGAAAATGAGATGGATTCTATCCCATCACAGGAATTTATATCGTTTGACACCCCAACTGAACCAAGAGTTTTTGACACTGATAGTGGTTACCATACACTGACTACTCAAAGGAATTTGGAGAGTGTAAATATGGGGAATAATGTAAATTCAGACAATGTTGCCTTGTTACCCCCCAGAAACCTATTGGTTATGGGAGGTTCTATGATAAAACACTTGGATAGGGATGTGTGTAACCCAGATAAAGCCCACAGGACACTGTCATCGTTTAGAGGGGCTAGAATAGCGGATCTAACATACATGTGTAAATCCACAATTAAACAGCTAGGTAGCAATCCACTTGTGCTAATTCATGCAGGGACTAATAATATGCTTAGGGACCCTATTGAAGAGATCAAACAGGATTTAGTAGTGCTCACAAACAAACTGATTTACCTTGGATGTGAGATTGCTATATCCAAAGTTTTGCCTATCCCTAGAGCCTCACCAAGACTAAACCTGAAAGTTAGAACTTTTAATGACTGGTTGAGGAAATGGACAATGAGGCAAGGAATCCAGTGTTTAACCCACTGGGAGGAGTTTTACCATCAGGACGACCTATTACTGTCCAGATGGCTTGCACCTAAATAAAAAAGGGAATATACTTCTGGATAAACATTTTACTAATTTTATAAATAAACATTTAAACTAATACGGGGGGAGGGTTCTGCTTAAGTAAAAGCGATAGTGCCAATCCAAATTCCTCTACAACATAAAAAATTTTAAAAAATACAAATCTTCCCAGTACCTCCAATGGAGAAAACAATAAAATAAAAATACTATTACTTAATGCTCATAGTTTAACAAACAAAATGGATGAATTGAGATATATTATACAAAAAGAAAGTATCACAATTTGTGGTATAACTGAAACTTGGTTTCAGGAGGATAGTTGGAACACAGATATACCAGGCTTCAATAAAATTACTAAAAATAGAGAGGATAAAACTGGGGGAAGGGGGGCGGATAGCCCTCTATATATCGGAAGACTATGCATCTCACTCCATTTCCCCGAAACATATCTCTAACTACAACAATGAAATAGGCAGGAAACTACAGACCTGTCAGTCTGACCTCTGTGGCAGGGAAAGTGATGGAGTCACTTCTGAAGGAAAGAATAGTTGAGTACCTAGAGGTCAGTGGAGCACAGGATCCAAGGCAGCATGGGTTCACAGCGGGAAGGTCATGTCAGACGAATCTAATAGATTTCTTTGACTGGGTGACCAAAGTAGTAGACCCAGGAGGGCTGTGGACATGGCCTACCTAGACTTTAGCAAGGCATTTGACACAGTCCACATAAAGATTGATAGTCAAATTAACCAGCCTGGGGAGTGGGTCCCAGGGTGGTAGCCTGGTAAAACATTGGCTGGACAACAGGACACAGAAGGTAATTGTAAATGGAGTCCACTTGAAGAAAGGCGGTTACTAATGGGGTACCGTGAGGTCTTATTGGGTCCAGTCCTTTTAATGTCTTCGCCAGTGACATTGCAGAGGGACTGGAAGGAAAAGTATGCCTTTGCAGATGACACAAAGATCTGCAACAGGTTGATACACAAGGAGGCATGGAAAGGATGAAAAGGACTTGGCAAGGTTGGAGGAATGGTCAGATGTATGGCAACTAAGATTCAATGCAAAAAAGTGCAAAATAATGCACCTGGGAAACAAGAACCCAGGGGAAGAATACACAATGGGTGGGGAGGTAGTAACAACAACAAAACAGGAAAGGGACCTGGGGGTAATCATATCAGATGACCTTAAGGTTAGCAAGCAATGTGAGAAGGCAGTAGGGAGGGCCGGGGGTATACTGGGTTGTATAGGGAGAGGCATCAGCAGCAGAAAACAGGAAGTTGTTATCCCTCTGTACAGACAGTTGGTGAGACCCCATCTGGAATACTGTGTCCAGTTCTGGAGACCCCATCTCCGCAAGGACATAGACAGGATAGAGGCAGTCCAGAGGAGGGCAACTAAAATGGTGCAGGGTCTGCAAGAGAAGCCTTATGAGGAGAGACTAAAGGAGCTTAATATGTATACCCTTGAGGAAAGAAGGAGAGGGGGACATGATAGAAACTTTCAAGTACCTCAAGGAATCAACAAAGTCCAAGAGGGTAGCATCTTTCAGAAAAGAGACTTGCAAGAACAAGAGAACACAATTTAAAAATAGAAGGAGGGCGGTTCAGGGCAATGTGAGGAAGTATTATTTCACAGAGAGGTGGTGGATGCATGGAACAGCCTTCCTGAGGAAGTTAATGAGGTCTAAAACTGTGGAGAATTCAAGAATGCATGGGACAGACATAAGACAATTCTTGTGGGGGGCAGGAAGATAAAGGCTGTTAGTTAACTAGGATCTGCGGCCTATCCTGTAAGTAGGGAAATGGGCAGACTAGATGGGCCTAGCGGTCCTTATCTGCCGTCAAAGTCTATGTTTCTATGTTTCTATAATCTGGGCAGAAATTAATCTACCCTTTATTAAATTATGTGTATGCTTGGTGTACAGGGAACCTAATCTTAACACTGACCAGAATATTGATTTTTTTTAATCAATAGATAAATTCAATCCCAGTAATAATTATATACTCATGGGAGGTTTTAATTTCCCTAAAATAAATTGGGAAATGTCCCAATGCAGTGGAACTATTGAAAGGGAATTTCTGGACATTACAGTTAATCAAAATCTGGCTCAAATTATTAAAGAAGGAACCAGAAATAATAATATTTTAGATATTATACTTACCAATAGGGGGAGAAAGTCTCACAACTGAGTATTCTCATACCACTGGGCAATAGTGATCACAATATGATCATATTTCAACTCCAGACCAAAACTATAGTTACCAAGGGGAATACATTGGTAAGGGATTATTCTAGAGCTAAAAACAATGAAATTAAAAATTATTTAAACTCATGGGATTGGGAGATGGAATTTATTGGCCTTAATGTCCACCAGGTTTGAAAATATATTAATGGATATACAACTCCAGTTTGGTGGAACAACAAAATTAAAGGGGCACTGTCAGCTTTTCCCCTCAGTTATCGTTTATTTAATAGAAGTGGCTTTCTAGGCACATACCTGTGTAAATGTAAATGTAAACGGGAGGCAGTATAGCGCAGTGGTCTAAGGCTCTGAGCTGCAAATTTGGTGACATCCAGCAGACCAGACCAGACCTGGGTTTGAATCCCACTTGCATACTGTGTGACCCTGAGCAAGTCACTTAACCTCCTTGTGCTCCCAGGTCGCTCCTGTAAAAAAGCTTTCAGCTTAGTGTGCTATACCTGGTTAAACAACTAAATAAATAAATGCTTTTGCAGAATTTTCCTGCATAAAAGAAAACACAATCTGTGTACCTGTTTTTTTTTAAATTAGCATCCTTTTAAATTCCATCCATCCAGCATTAAAATTCCCTGTCCACCATAAGCAGATTGGTGGTGAGAACATGCTGAGAACGCGCGTCTACCAGGAGCTCTGTGCCGACATTTACATTTTAAGATCCCCGTCCCATTCCCTGGGGAATTTTTTACTCTGTAACAATCATTGTAATGCTTGTCTGTACCAAACCTATGTGACGTGGAACCTTTGTAAAGGAGTCTTTGACTCAAAGGCATTCTTTCCGAAATCTGTAATAAATAAATAAATAAAATAAAACAAAACAACCACATAATCTAGTGCATCGAGTTGTTTTAAGGTGCTCCTGGTAATTGAAATTAAAAAATGAGCACTCGTTCAGTAGCAAAATAGTATTCAAATCTGATGCCGAAATCCTGCACATGCACAATAGCTCCCAGACGACAGATCCCATGCATATGCAAGAATGTACCACTATTGTGCATGCGTGGGATTTCAGCATCAGATTCAAATACTATTTTGCTACTGAACGAGTGCTCTTTTTTTTGTTATAAATACCAGGAGCACCTTAAAATAACTCGATGCACTAGATTATGTGGTTGTTGGGATGGGGATGTTAAAATGTGAATGTCGGCACAGCGCTCCCAGTAGACATGCATTCTCGGCACATTCTCACCACCAATCTGCTTCTGGTAGGCAGGGAATTTTAATGCGGGACAGATGGTATTGAAAAGGATGCTAATTTTTAAAAAACAGGTACATGGATTGTGTTTTCTTTTATGCAGGGGCATTCTGCAAAAGCATTTACACAGTTATGTGCCTAGAGAGCCACTACTATAAAATAAATGATAACAGAGGGGAAAAGCTGACCGTGGCCCTTTAAGGGATTAATTAATAAAAAACATAAAAGTTATAGGAAATATAAAAAAAAAAACAACATTAACTAACTGGAATAACTATAAAAAACTTTCAAATAAAGTCAAACAATATATTAGGAAATCAAAAATAGAAATAGAAAATAGACTAGCTACTGATACGGTGGACGATTAAAAAAAGTTTTATAATTACATAGGTTCTCTTAGGGGTACCAAACCCACATTAGGACCCATACAAACAAAGTCAGGGCTCACTAACAATGAAACTCAAATGGCTACAGAACTCAACAACTATTTACTTACTATTTTCACTCCTAAAGATAAAAACATATCTGGTACTTTAACAACCTCCAGTAATTTAAAAGTAACTAAAATAACCATTGAAGAAACTATGAAAGCACTACAGAACCTAATATCAGTTCCTCTGCAGGTCCTGATGAAATCCGTCCCAGGTTTCTTAAGAAAACTGCCACACAAATCTCGGGCCCATTGTGTAAATTGTTTAACCTATCCTTAGATGAAGGTGAGAGTATCCTAGCATGGAAAGATGCCATAGTCATCCCTATTTATAAAACAGGTAGTAATCAGAAGTATCAAACTACAGACCAGTAAGTCTGACCTCTGTAATAAGGAAAGCCTTAGGCTTATCTTGTATAGACTAGAAGAACATATCAAGGTCAACAACCTTCAAGATATTACACACCATGGCTTTACCAGAGGTAGATCGTGTTTAACCAATCACTTGCACTTTTTTGAAAATGTTAGTTCATCTTTGGATGGAGGCCTACCGGTGTACATAGTATTTTTGGATTTTGCAAAAGCATTCAACAGAGTTTCCCATGATATTCTTATACAACATATGAATAAGTTGGAATTTCCCCACTACTTAATAACTTGGACAGAGTCATGGTTAAATAATCGCCGACAATGTACCTCAGTTAAAGGGTACTCATCTGCATGGGCTGAGGTTACGAATGGGGTGCCTCAGGGCTCTGTATTGGGCCCTGTTTTGTTTGACATCTTGATTTCATCAATGCAGTCATCAAATAATACCTGGATGTCAAAGTATGCAGATGACTGCAAGATTGGCTGTATAGTCAACTCCCGTGAGGCAGCTGCTAACTTCCAAATAGAAATATCCTCCCTGGAATTGTGGGCAGAAAGGAATAAAATGACGTTTAATGTACAAAAATGTAAAGTAATGCATTTGGGACACAATAACTTGAAACATAATTATTACTAAACCAAGTACTGTTACAAGAAACCGATAATGAAACAGATTTAGGAGTAATTATAGACAACAAAATAAATTTCAATAATAACACAATAATAAAGGTAAAAAAATGTCAACGAACACTGGGATGTATTCTGAAACATATAAAAAGCAGACAACCAAGAGTTATTATACTATTATACGCGAGTTTAGTTAGATCACATTTAGACTACTGTGCACCCTTTTGTGCTCCTTACACAAAGAGGAAAGAGACTAATTGTAGGTGTTCAAAGGAAAATGACAAAAAAAATTAGAGGCATGGAAAATAAATCCTATGGGGGAAAGACTGCAAGAATTAGACCTCCATTCCATGAACTATCGCCAGCTTCGAGGAGACCTCTGTTTAACATATAAAGCCACAAAAGATCCTGTTGTCACAGAGACACTCGGCCTAGAGACAAATTTCAATAATACCAGACTAGATCTCATCATTTTAAATCAAGAGATGTTCATTGTAAAACAACAAAGAGAAGCCAATGGTATACACAATGAATAGTTAATAAATGGAATATGCTTCCAGGCTCAATTATTGAGAGCAATACAATGCAGACATTCAAACATCAGTTAGGCTGACATATGGGCAACATAAAAATTTGAATATTTATAAATAACTCCACCCTTGGGTGGCGAGCTCATATAAAGGCAACACCTCCTCAGCTTGTAATCCTCTATAATTCTATGATTCTATGATTGTGCAGAGGTGATGAAAGGGAAAGGCCAGGGTTAAACTCAATGTCACCAGCAACTAAAAGCAGCAAGAAGATGTGAAGATTAAGTGAACTAATAGGAACTAATAGCATAACTGAGGGTCCATTGCATTAGACAAACCAGAGTTGGGGGACAGTGTCAGAGTTCAGCTAATCAGGAGATCTGGATAATCGGGGTCAGATAATCAAGGCCGCACTGCATCCTCAAATCACATTTGTATGCCAATACTCCACATTCCTGTATAACAACTAGTAATTCTGTTCAAAAGATCCTAAAGTAATTTACCATTATATCAGAAGACAACAAAAACACCATACCCTGTAGATGCGTAGCTCACTGTGTACAAATTACAGCATTAATGAGTAAAATTGCAGCAATAATAATTCAAAACAATAATCACTCTCATATGCAACTATATTAGAAATATTGTTAGATGACTTTTAGTCATTACTATGTCTATCAAACTCTGTTGTAAGACTCTGTGACATTATATTAAATTCAGTAACTCATAGTACTATTCAGTCTTCTAGTATGTATTGTAGACCTCAAGAATGCTGGTCATTATTACAACCATATTCGCATCACACAGGGTACTGGCATTGAGAAACTGTCTTATATTTCAATCATAACAAAAGTTACCTCTATATTGTATCAGTTACGTGTCGGGCATTCCCCCACTATTTTGGTGAAATTGATGGAACTGGTCCCCTGCTGAACACACACTCATTAAATACATAGTTGTATCAATTTCAGCTAAACAAAAGCAAGCATAGTCACAATTAATGTAAACATCTTATGGCTATGTCTTACCAGGTTGAAGCTGGGGGCTTGAATGTCCCATTGTATGCCATATCACAGTTGTCTGCCATTTCCCACACACAAGATATTTATAGTAGCTATCCCTGGGATTTAGATGTCAGAGATGTGCTGAGACACCACCAGCATCATTGTCAGCTAACATCTTATCATATCATGTGACAGCAATACAATACACTCATTTTAATCTGTTCTTTGTTTAGATTACTTAAATTATATATATATATATTTTTTTTTTTAATATATATATTTATTGTATTGAGGTCTGGCATGACCTTCATATCCTTATCAACATCACTGCAGTGTTCAGTACTGACTGGTCCTAACTGTTGTCTGTTGCTAAGCAACCAAATCCAGCTCTCTAAAATAGAGTGCATGCAACTGACCAAAGTACTCTGAGATGCTAATATTTCCCACTTAACATATACATTCTCCTTTCAAATGTGGTGAGTGAGTCAGTTTTCCTTACCTTTGGACATGTTTAGATGGCTTGTTAGGAACAGACTCCACCAGCTGTCTTTATCTTCGCCAGGGTGGCCAGACTAGTATTAGGGACTGCTCCCCATCACACCACCTTGGTGGGGGTGGCGGTAGGGAAGTCTGAGGGAAGATGAGGTAGAGTAAGTAAGTAACAGAGGTGGTGTGGCTGGGGTCTGGAGATTGCCAAGTGTAAGTGTGGATGGGAGAAGCTGCAGAATATTAAAAAAATATATAAACTAGTGCACAGCAGCTACCCTTCAGGAACTACAAGCAGTTACATCTAACCTTAGTTTTAAGATGGGTTCCTTCACAACCCACCTTTTCTTTTTTTTCTATAGACCTTTTTAGTTCACTGAAGCCTGGTTATCTCTTTCTGCCCCAGCTCACCCTTCAACTGACAGCCAGCATCCCCAGCTACTCACCTGCCAATAATCCCCATGGCTTGCCCCTGTGGAGGGGCCATGAAAATGGAGGGTCACCCTCCCCCCCACAGTATAATCCAGATGTGCTGGGAGTACCAGATGGTGGCATGGATTGGGGTAGGCCAGGTGTCATCTGCCAACTCCAATTTTCCATTTCCAGTCCCCTGGTTGTCAGCATGCAATTGAACAATTGAACATGTATGTGGTGGCATACACACACTTGTGCATCATGCCGCTAGCTGTCCTGCATTTCTGGTGTACCAGCTGTCCTACTATCATGCTGGCAGCAATTGTAATAGTGCTGCACGTCCATTCTCCAGGAGAGAAGAGCAGTCCATTGGACACTTGATTCTCTCCTCCTCACCTGGCTGACCCCCAGTAAGTCCGCTTCTGAAGATGGGCTGCTGGCATGGTTAGAGGTGTGCCATCCAGCTCCTCAATCCTCCATGCCACTGGGCAGGTCTCAAACAACCTTTTCCAACATTTCCAAATGGCAGGGACTGAAATTCATGGAAAATTAGCAACAGCTCAGTAATAAGTTCCATAACCGAGGAATATTTGAAACATTGTAGGACCACATAGGAAGCTTTGGATCCAAACTCTTAGAAGGCAGTGTTTTCTGATAGTTAGAGTACTGGTTAAGGAACTAGGAAATCACAGGTTCAAACACACAAAACAAGGCTTGCACATGCTCCCCTGAAGTCTGGAGTGTTGCTGTTTTGTTCGCTTTGTGGTGTTAGTTTCAAATTCCCCCAGTGCCAACTAGCAACCACTCAATTTGCTTCTGTAAATCAAATCAAATCAGACATTATTTATAACGCACTTTTCAAATATCAAAGCGTGTAACAATATAAAAAATAATCAATAAGATAAAACATATCAAAATGTTAAAATAGCAGCAGTAATACAAACTAAACATTGTCCCCAAAAGCTAGACTAAATAAATATGTTTTCAATGAGGACATAAAAGTCACAGTGGACAGGCACTTCTCTAATCCAATGAGGTAGAGAATTTCACAGGGTCAGGGCTGCAAATGAAAATGCCCTAGCACCCGAGATCTGAAGACGAACCCTGGGAACCTCTAGCAATCCCTCATCAGCGGAGCGGAGTGGGCAGAGGGGGCAATAGGGCTGAATAAGGTCTTGCAAGTAGCCTGGTCCCTGTCCGTGTAGGGCCTTATAGATCAGCAACGCGACCTTGAAGGTGATCTTCCATCACACAGGCAGCATGCGCAGTTTGCGAAGCACAGGAGTGACATGGCTAGTTCTCGACAGACCTGTCAACAACCTGGCTGCAGTGTTCTGCACCAGCTGCAGGTAACAGAGGTCCACCCCTGGTAGCCCTAGGTACAGGGCATTGCAGTAATCAAGGTGGGAAGACGCAAAGATGTGGACCAACATAGGAAGGTCCTTGAGCGGGAAGTAGGTGCTTTATCTGGACGATGTTCCTCAGATGGTAGAAGGAGGACTTGATGACTGCTGACTAAAGGCTATACCTACAGCTTATTGATTGGCCACATGAGTGGATGGTGCTTAAGAGGAGCTCCTCCACCAGGTACTCAGCCCCTGAAGAAGATCCAGCGATTGAAGCACCGGGGGCACCTGGTCCCTATGTTGTTTGTGAGGAATACTCTGTCCGTGTCTGTGAGCTAATTTTTGCATTGATTGAATCTTGCAGTTCTGTCAGAAATCTGTCTCTGCAGCATTTATTTCTGACAATGAAGTCTGAATGGAGTGCAGCCATTTTCTTGCCTGATTTAATCACAGGTTCAATCCCTGCTACAGCCAGATACTCATGTATGACCCTGAGCAAACTTCGTTGGGTTACACAGGGTAAATTAATTGAAAAATAAAATGCCTGCATACCGTGCAATGACTGGTGAAAAAGACAGCCAATGTTATAAGAAAGCAAAGCACCTACACAGAAATGAGGAGGAGTCTAAAAAACACAGATTATCAGCAATGTGAAGAGAAAATAACAGACTGCCCTGATAATCATTGAAAACATCCCAGAATTTCTGTGACTGATGTCAGGGCTGCAGCCCTCTGGAGGCTAAGTTTAAGCTAATTATACTCCAGAGTTCAGCAGGACTGGTATACTGACGATTGAAACTTGTAAACAGCAGAAACAGAGTTTCTGTTTGTTGTAGAGCCATAGGTCAAGAAGTATAGGCAGTGCAAGAGACATTATAAAACTCACAAGTAGCGTTTTATTATTATCAATAACAATATAAGAGGAAAAGTAAACTTGTACAGGATAGCTCTTTATAAGGCAGTACAAGCAAAACAAAAATACTCTATCTGAGTCTCTCCCTTGAAAAACCCTGCTGTCATTATATATAAGATGATTTTGGTTGGTTGTTCAAACTCTGCAATCTGTGTTGTAAAGTTACATCTCCTGTTTTTACATACGAAAAAGTATCAAAACGTTATCAGTTTCTTTGCTGAGGCCAGCCTGAAGATCACATCTAGTTTTAACAGGTGCAACAAAATAATACATTTTGTCCAAGAGCTGGTCTCCTGCTGACAATTCTGTCAACAAACTTGTGAAGGTCAAAATGCACCTCAAGGTCAACCCCCGTGTTCCGGACTGTTATTTTTTCTAATAAACCTAAATAGCTTTCTGCAATCATTTCGACAATATCATTATATACATTTGCAAATAAAGGCTTCTGAGTTTCACATAAAGATTTACATTTGTTTTTTTAACCACAGGGAAGAAAGAAAGAAAGAAAGAAGAAAGAAAGAAAGAAAGAAAGAAAGAAAGAAAGAAAGAAAGAAAGAGCAAGTGAAGGAAGGAAGAAAATACAGGAGGAAATTGTGAGACCCTCAGAGTGGCCATTTCCTAGGTGCCACAAGAAAATCTGACTGCACAGACAGGCAGAAGACAGGCAAGTGGCAGAACAGTAGAGGACAAACTTGGTCTTTTCATTTAACTCTCTGCATAACAAATAGGACAGGGTCTTACCCAACCCTGTCACATAGGCAAGGCAAGTTTTATTTAAAAGATGCCCAATCCTGGAGGCTCTGGGTGCCATACATAACAAGCATTTGTCAATGCCGAATGTTCACTTGCAGGTATTTGCAGTGGTGCTCAGCATGTATGGTGCTGTACCCTAATGCCCTGTGCGATTGCTGGTATTTGCACAATAAATTGTCAGCATGACCTGTTTGTTACCCCCATTGTGCGCTACATAGGCGGAAACATGTTTTGGGCAGGATGTGAAAAATGACAGCTGTACTTCTCATAAGGAAGTGTGGTAAAATGGCTATGTTGAAAGTCTGGAGTGGAAATATTGAAAATTCGCAAACCTACAAGCGTGCGTGGGAACTGTGCAATGTACGCTGGTAAAACAGTCATTTATAGGAATTCTTTCACCAAATTTTCAAAATTGCCATTTTAAAACCTCTGCTAATGAACAGTGTCACTGTGATTTTCTTACTGTGTCCCATACACTGAGTTCGCACACAGACTATGCCATTGTGTGCTACATAGTCGGAAACATGTTTTGGGCAAGATATGAAAAATGACAGCTGCAGTGCTCACAAGGAGGTGTGGTAAAATGGCAATGTTGAAAATGTGGAGTAAAAATATTGAAAATTTGCAAACTTACGAGCGTGCGTAGGAACTGCGCAATGCAGACTCATAAAACAGTAATTTTTAGGAATTTTCTCACCAAATTTTCAGCACAGCCATTTTAAGACCTCTGCTCATGATCAGTGTTGCTGTGATTTTCTTAATGTGTCCCATACATTGAGTTCGCACACCGACTGTGCCATTGTGCGCTACATGGGCAGAAACACATTTTGGGCAGGATGTGAAGAATGACAGCTGTACTGCTCATGAGGAGGTGTGGTAAAATGGCAATGTTGAAAATCTGGAGTGCAAATATTGAAAATTGTCAAACGTATGAGCGTGCGTAGGAACTGCGCAACTCACGGTCGTAAAACAGTCATTTTTTAGGATTTTTTTCACCAAATTTTCAACATAGCCATTTTAAGACCTCTGCTCATGAACAGTGTCACTGTGATTTTCTTAATGTGTTCCATACATCGATTTCACAGACCGACAGCACCATTGTGTACTACATGGGCGGAAACATGTTTTGGGTGAGATGTGAAAAATGACAGCTGTACAGCTCATAAGAAGGTGTGATAAAATGGCAATGCTGAAAATGTGGAGTGAAAATATTGAAAATTTGTGAACTTACGAGCTTGCGTAGGAACTGCACAATGCACGTTCATAAAACAGTCATTTTTTGGAATTTTTGCCCCAAACTTTCAATATGGGGTTTTTGGGACCACTTCTCATGAATGATGTCACTGTCATGGCATTATTCGAGGCCAAAGCATGATTTTACGCAGTGACTGTGTAGTGCCTGCAAAATCACTCTTTGGGCCTGAATAACGCCATGACAGTGACATCATTCATGAGAAGGGGTCCCAAAAACCCCATGTTAAAAATTTGATGCAAAAATTCCAAAAAATGACTGAGATATGCAATGAAGTTGAAACCCCCCATCTAGCCCATTATACAGCTTACTGGCATTTCCTCAGTTCGTGGTCGCCTTTGAAGAGTGCAGACGTGTTCCCGGTCCACTGAAGATCATTGCGCCGGAGTCCAGAGGTAAGTATGGGGTGAGGGGGGGTGTAGGGAGGCTGGGTGCACAGTGGGTGTGTGTATGGGGGCTGGAAGACTTGCTAACGAGACTGTTTTTCTTTACAGGTAAAAACAAACAAAAAGGACTACATGGGACCGTTGCCACGCTGGGGTGGGCTCCCAGCATGGCAGAAGATGGCTGGGGGGGACCGAGGAGCCGACGGGGGATTGGGCACCCCCATCTGCAAAACAAAGCAGATGGGACCGTTGCCACACTGGGGTGGGCTCCCAGCATGGCAGAAGATGGCTGGGGCGGGGGCTGAGGAGCCAACAGGGGATTGGGCACCCCCGTCAGCAAACTACGTGGGGGGCTGCCGAGGAGCCGACGAGGATTGGGCACCCCAGTTGGCAAAAGAAAGTAGATGTTGCAGTGTGGCAGCAGGATGGCTTGGGGGGGCCATGCAGCCGATGGGGGATTGGGCACCCCATCAGCAAACAAGTTTGCGGCAGGAAAGCAGTGGGGGGGTGGCATGACACGCGCAGGGGGCAGCGCATAAAGCGAGGGGGGACATCATGATGGCAGTGCTCAGTATGGCAGCGGTGCTTTCCTTTGAAGCAGAGGACCACTGCTGTCATACTGAGCTCCTGCACCCATTGGTGCAGGACCACCATGCCTGCTCAACAGAGCAGTGCATTGGATGGGAGAGGCACACCTCCAAGTGTACTACTCTCCCAAAATGTTCCTTGCGCATGCGCACAAGTGAATGTAAAAATACATACTGTATAAAACTACTTTCAATAAATATGCATTATCAAAATTGCAATAACTAATAAATACGATAGCTAATAAAAATAATAAAGAAAATCAGAAAAATAACAATATACCAGGTCAGAGACAGGACAATATTTACATAACTGTGTCTGGAAAAGCCTGCCTTGAGGCATGCTTTAAATAAGTCCACTGAAGGGGCCTCCCTAATAGTTGGTGGTAGCGAATTCCAGAGGATGGGCCAGTGATGCTAAAAGCTCTATTGCTGGCAGTTTTTAACCTCTTCCTGGGAATTGGCAGGAGGTCTCTTGAGGAGAAGCGATGGGAGCTGACTGAGGTAACAGGTGTAAGAAGGTCCACCAGGTAACCAGGGCCCAGGCCATGTAGAGCCTTAAAGGTGAGCAAACCCAGCTTAAAGAGGGTACTCCATCTGACTGGCAGCCAGTGCAGTTCATGTAGCACCGGGGTAATGTGGCAATGCTTTGGTTGCTCCATCAGCAACCTGTCAGCTGTGTTCTGCACTAGCTGAAGCTGATGGAGGATACCTCCTGAGACCCCGTGGCAGTGTGCATTACAGTAATCAAGCCTCAACATCCCAAAAGCACGCACCAGGATAGGGATGTCTGGGGGTGGAACCAGGGTCCTAATCCTGGTGATACTCCTCAGATACTAGAAACTAATATGGACCATGGCCAACACCTAAACCTCAAGTGTCAGGCTGTTATCCAGAATAATGCTCAGGTTATGCACCCTGGAGGAGGTCTTCAAAGGCGCAGAACCCAGGACAAGTCCTGTCTCTGCACCTGAGGCCATCCTATCACGCCCTCTGTTCAAATCCACTACCAATATCTCCACCTTATCAGCGTTCAGTCACAACCAGCTGGAGGCCATCCAGTCATTGATTTCAGCAAAGTAGCTGTGAAGCACGTCCACTGCGGCTGGATGTTCCAGGTGCAAAGGAAAGATACTGCTGGGTATCATCAGCATAACAATGAAAACCCAAGTCATATTTCCTAATGATTCCTCCCAGGAGCAGCATGTACACAGCAAACCACATTGGTGACAAGACCAAACCCTGAGGTACTCCACAAAACAGGGGAGTAGGGGAGGAGGAGAAATTCTCTATCACTATCCTCTGTCTCCTGTTTGTGAGAAAAGTCTCAAACCAGCAGATGATGGTGCCGGCAAGTCCACAAAATTCCCTCAGGTGGTCAAGCAACACACAATGGTCCACCACATCAAACGCTGAGGAGAGATCAAGGAGAATAAGAATTGTCCCTTCCCCTTGATCCCTCTTCCTGAGAAGGTCATTGTGCACCTGAACTAATGCAGTTTCTGTTCTGTGCCTCACGCGAAACCCAGACTGGAAAGATTTGTATAAATAAAAGGCCACGAGGTGCTCCTCAAGCTGAAGCACCACAATCTTCTCTACAAATTTACCCAGAAATGGAAGGTTGGAGATAGCATGGTAATTTGCCATGACGTCAGGGTCCAAAGATGTTTTTTTCAGAAGGGCTCTCACCAATACCTCATTTTAAGGCATCAGGAAAGACCCCCTCTGACAAGGAGCACCAGACAATCAAGGCAAACACCGGACCAACAGAGTCAACACATCCCATCAAGAAATGTGTCAGCACCAGGTCCAGTTCACAATATGTGTGCCTCAGCCTGGAAGCAACCCCAATGACCTTCGTCATCTCCACTGGTCTAAACTCACCCCAACCAGACTGTGTTTTCTCTGGGCATCTGAGATGATCACTGTCGGACAAGTAACTGCCCACTGGCCCATATACACTCCTCTTCAAAATTTTTTTTTTTGGCCTAAAAAAAACTTCTCTTAATTATTTTTTAACAATACTTTATAACATTTACAGTTCTTTGTCTATGCAGTATCCATTTTTTTCATAACAGTATTTAAATGCAAACATTTCAGTTAAGCACACATTTTTTTTCAGCATCTTTATTTTGATTGTAGTTACCTTTTGATGGTAAGGGTAAAGAGCTGAGATAGAAATGTATGTATTTTTGAATGTTATAGAAGCCAGAAAGGGAAGGAAGCATATTCAATTCAATGCTTTACAGTAACTGGTAATTGCTGTTTTTCTTTTAGACTTGGATTGTGGGCTTTTGGTGACACTGTACTTTCTTTGTTGTCTTTACTTAGAATTGTTTTTGGTCTGTTGAGGATTTAAAATGCAATGGTCATGTATTTCTTTGCTATCTTTGGTTGTTGCAAATTTTGGCCCCCTCTTTGCTCAACTCTTGATTATATGCCCTGTTAAATCTGATAGACAGGAGCTAAACACTGGGTATAGTAAGGGGTGTGGAATAGGAGGGGCATACCAGGAAAGGAACAGCAGCAAGTTAAGAGGTGACTGCTCTCTCAGTGGAAGGGAAGTAAATGGAAATCTAGAAGATTTCATTATTACTTCTTCGCATTGATATTGCATTGGGGAAAGGAGGAGTAGGAGTTTGAAGAAGGTTGTGCAATGGCTACTTAAAGTCTGTTTTTGAGTGTGGATAGGAAGGATAGGAATATAAAAAGCAGTTGCTCAATATATCTAAACGTGTGCAACAAAGGAGGTAAGGGAAATAAAGAAAATGTTTTGCATTGATAGAGGAGGGAGAGGGGAGACTTGGGAGAGTGTTCGGTATCCTGCATCTGGAAGGCCGGGGGGGTCACTAGTGGGCAATGACAGCAATGGGTAGGGTGGTAGGCTGCAAAAACTGCGGTGCACCAATCTTTCTAAAAATTGCTTGGAGTGTGGGAGGATGTTTAGTGTGCAACCACATAAAAAAACTTAGAAAGGAGATTGAGGGTCTGCAGGAGGAACTAAGACAGGCAAGGCAGATTGGGGTGGGTTTAGCCCAATACTGGAGGGAGGAAGAAGGGGAGATGAGGGAGGGCGATTTAAGCCAACAGTGGTGAGGAGAGGGTCAGAAGAAGGGAAGCAGAGACAAAGGGGCCCAGGCCAGGAAGAACAATTGCCGGGGAAACCAGGTCAGAATACAAAAGACAAATGGAAGGAGGAGATAGGGACTTGTGAGGGGAGGTGAAGAAGTGGCAAACGTCATGGAGTGGAAAGGAGAGAACAGGTTACTATGAAGAGAGAGGGAGTAGGCATTTGTGAAGGGCCTTCAGAAAATAATTGTGCTCTGCTAGAGAGGAAGAAAGTGGAGGAGGAAAATGATGAAATTAGAGGAGTAATTGATAAATGCCTGGACCAAACTGGAGTGGGGGGAAGTTCTGCTGGGAGAAGTGCAACAGGGGTAAAAGGGGGAAATAATGTGCAGGAGGAAGAAGAGGAGCTGGAAATGAGAGAGGAGATGAATGGAAGCAAGCAGGGAGTAAGAGGGTGGAATCTTAGTGCTGGGGACTCAATACTAAGAGGAGTTAGGTGGTGCAGGGGGAGAGGCATAGTCGCATTTGGGTGGAGGCCATGCCAGGAATGACAGTGGAAAGGGTGGGACAGTCTGTTCTGAAATATGCTAGAAGGGTGAGACAAGCCTCATTTAATTATACATCTTGGGACAAATGACCTGGCTGACAAGACAGTAGATACAGTCCTGAGGAGGTTTGAGGAACTAGCACAATTATGTGAGGGCAGAAAGATCAGTAACTTTTTCAGAGATACTTCTGGTGCTAAAGGCAAGCACAACAAGAAAGCTGAAAATAGAGGAATTTAACGGATGGCTAAGAACCTGGTGTTGTGCTAAAGGGTGTGGGCTGTTGGGGGGGTGGGGAGGGACCTGGGAGGACAATAGTCTCTATGCCAAGGACAGACTACACTTGAGTGAGGAGGGAAAGAAAGTGTTGAAACAGAGGATGGAGGAGTATAAAGAGGAAGTTGGGAATTTAAACTAGGAGTGGGGGGTGGCAGTTGGGGAAGAGATATGCAGAGACCACAGGTTGGGAAACCATATGAGCTTACCCCCCATAACAGTGACAAAGGACAAATGGCAAGTACTGTTGGTGATGCTAGGAAAGGAGGGCAGGATGGGGGGGAAGGGTGGAAGGTGGTTACCCTTAATGCTAGGAGCCTTGGGAGGAAAACTGCAGAGTTATAGGTTCTCATGGCAGAGGGAGAGGTGGACATTGCAGCCATCACGGAATCATGGGCCACCCAATGCAATGACTGGGACCTGTCTGTACCATGGTACAGGTTATTTCACAGGGACAGGGTGATTGGGAAAGGGGGGTGGCACTATATGTGAAGGAAGGACTGGAGTGTGTAAGGGAGGAAGGGGAGGAGGGTAGTACAGAGTCACTTTGGATGCAAATCCAGGATTCCAAGAATAGGATTCTTAGAATGGGAGTGGTGGACAGACCACCATCTCAGACGGAGGAGTTAGACAGGGAACTAGTGGGACAGATCAGGAGGACCTGCGAGAAGGGTAGTGTGGTGATTGTGGGGGACTTCAACATGCCAGGAGTGGACTGAGCACCCCAACAACCAGGAACAGAAGGGAGCAGGTACTGCTGGATGCTTTCCAGGACAGCTTCCTGCTGCAATGGTCAGTGAACCAACCAGGTTAGGAATACCCTTGACCTTGTGCTGGCAAATGGGGACTTTGTGAGAGAACTTACAGTGGAGGAACCACTGTCAGAGAGTGACCACCACTCAGTATGGCTCACATTGGATATGGGCAAGGAAGGAGTGGAATCTGGCACAATAGTGCTGGACTTCAGGAGGGTCGACTTTGGGAGGATGGGGAAGTGGTAAAGGGTACCTGGCCAGAATTCAATCTAGTATGGACACTAACCAGAGGTGGGAGCTCATAAAGCTGGGGATAGTGGAGGCAACCAAAACCTGCTGCAAAGCCCAGAGCAAGAAGGCTAGGGCTAAGAAACCAATCTGGTTGAGCAAGTAGGTCATGAAAAAGGTAAGGAGGAAAAGAGCAGCCTTTAGGAAGTACAAGAAAACAGGGAGGGGGGAGGACAGGGAGGAGTACTTGACAGAATTGAATGAGGTGACAAGGGCAGTAAAGGGAGCCAAAGCATCTACGGAACTCAGGCTGGCACAAGGCATTAAGAAGGGGGAGAAGGACTTCTTTAAGTGCATCAGAGAGAAAGGGAGCTGTAAGGACTACATAGTAAGGATTAGGAAGGAGGGGTGTTGGGTGGAAGCAGGGTGCGATAAGGCAGAAGCACTAAATGAGTACTTCTGCTCAGTATTTACTAAAGATAAGAGGGAGGTGACACCCAAGGTGGGAGAAATGGCAGAAGCAGGGTGGGAAGTGGTGACAGATGGGAGAATCATGGAGGGCAGAGTTCGAGAGGGTTTGAAGGCACTGAGGGTGGACAAGGCGCCAGGCCCAGATGGCATGCACCCCAGGGTACTGAAGGAGCAGGCAGAGGTCCTTGTAGGACCTTTGGCAGACCTATTTAATGCCTCACTACATTCGGGGTGTGTACCTCAGGATTGTCGGATGGCTCAAGTGGTGCCCCTCCACAAGAGTGGCCCCAAGGATGAACCGGGAAACTACAGACCAGTGAGCCTCACATCCATCGTGGGTAAGCTAATGGAGACTATCCTGAAGGAGAGGCTGGTGGCCCTCCTAGAGGCCAAAGGACTACAGGACAGCATACAGCATGGCTTCATATGTGGCAGATCCTGCCAAACCAACCTGGTCAAGTTCTATGACTGGGTAACTAGGCAACTGGACAGGGGCCATTCAGTGGATGTCCTGTATCTGGACTTCAGTAAGGAATTTGACTCAGTGCCACATGGAAGGCTGGGAAGGAAGTTACTAGGCACAGGGCCGGGTGCAAAGCTGGTGAGATGGGTAGAAAACTGGCAACAGGGAAGGCAACAGAGGGTGGTGGTGGGTGGGGAGCTCTCACACCCAAGGGCAGTGATGAGTGGTGTTCCACAGGGCTCGGTGTTGGGATCAGTATTGTTTGGGATATTCATTGCAGACGTATCATGGGACATCAAGAGCAAGATCAGTCTGTTTGCTGATGATACCAAGGTGGTGGATGACCTAGGGGGGTGGCAGGGGTTGCAGGATGATCTGGCAAAGCTTGAAACCTGGTCAGACACCTGGCAACTGGGCTTTAGTGCCAAAAAGTGCAAGGTGCTGCATTTTGGGATGAAGAACCCAAGGAGGATTTACAGCTGGGGGGAGTGCAGCTAGCCCAGACAGAGGAGGAGAAGGATCTGGGTGTGCTCATTACAGGATCAATGAACAACTCAGCACAATGTAGGAAAGCAGTTGCAAAGGCCAACAAAATGCTGGGTTGTATTGCAAGGGGTATATCCTCGAGGAGGGAGGAGGTGATTCTGCCACTGTATAGGTCATTAGTTAGACCACACCTGGAGTACTGCATGCAGTACTGGCACCTGTATCTGAAGAAGGACATTAAGTTACTGGAGGGGGTGCAGCTCAGAGTGACAAAGATGATCAAGGGGCTGGGGGACTTATCATATGAGAGGAGGTTGAAGGAGTTGAACATGTACTCACTGGAGGAGAGGAGTGACGGGGTGACATGATTGAAACCTTTAAATACATGAAAGGAATAAACAAGACGGGTACAGAGGGGCTGTTCAAAATAAGGGAGGGGAAGGCCACCAGGGGCCATGATATGAGACTGGAGCGAGGAAAGTTCAGGAGGGAGATGAGGAGACACTTTTTTACAGAGAGGGTGGTGGCTGGGTGGAATGCGTTACCTGCTGAAGTGGTATGCAGTAGAACAGTGGACTGCTTCAAGCGAGGATGGGACAGGACAAGAGGGAGGGTTAATGAAAGGGAAGGGTGGAAGGGAGGGGCAGCTGCAGAATAAGGGGTGCTAGCTGCACATTCGAGCAGACTTGATAGACCTCTAGGCCTTTATCTGCTGGCAAATTTCATATGTTCATATGTTCATATCTTGAATTCTTAATTCCTGAACCATATCTTGACAGAAAATCAACATTGACATTTTCTTTTCTGGGTTCATGTATCACTTTGAATTTAAACTGCTGTAGTGCCAGATACCACCTCATGATTTTGGGATTTCTATCCTTCATTTGCTTAAGCCAACAGAGAGGACTGTGAGCTGTTGTTATGTAAAAGTCAGCTCCTCGCAGATAAAACTTAAAGGACACCTAAACCATCTTTTTATAAAAAAAATTTCAACTACATCATAGGCTTGTAAAGGAGAGGTTGTTGTTTAAATTTATACTGAAACTGTATTTATTAACATAGGATCAATGCAGTTTCATAGCATTTGAAAATTGTAAACGCAGCCTCTTTTGATTCAAAAATCCTGCTCTCAGAATCCTAAAATGGCTTCCTTGATGATGTCATACGTTGGAGAGATGCCAGCTGTGCAGATGTATTCTAATTCAACTAATCGTATTCATATGTGAATAACTTTAAAATGAAAAACAATAGCATGATACAATGTGCTTGAAAGTTGTTCAGCACAAAAATATCTACAAATTTTTTGGTGTTTCATTTATAGATATATTTTAGTTTTTTAAATTAGCAAAAAAAAGCAGCAGAGAATTCAATGGTTTGTCACTTTTTCAACAAACATGCAAATAATTAAAAAAAATGTTTTCATGGTACTGTGAGCATTAAAGTTGTTCAGCACCAAAATATCTACAAAATGAGTGGTGTTTCATTTATAGATGCCCTTTTTTTGCATCATCTTTTTATTAAAGTTTTTTTGTTTTAAAAATTAGCAAAAAAGGAAACATTAAAATTCATTTATTACTTTTTCAACAAACAAATGCAAATAACTTTAAAACAAAAAATTATTTATTTATTTAAACTTTTGTAACCAGGTAGGCCCACAGGAACCTTGCGGTCCCTTTTTGTGGGGCAACCCAGGATTAGCTACAGGTACCTAGAGGGAGGGAAAAAAACAATGCAGATAGAATGTACAGTGCAGCAAGGCTTACACAGAGTATATGACAGAACGTTGCAGTACAGAAACTATTACAACCAAAGCTACAGACATTTGTTAGGTACAGACCAATTAACAAGTAGTAAAAACCTATATAAGTTCGAAGGACAGTTCTACCACTAGACTGGTGGACCCATTTGTCCTTGGCCCACTGATCTTTTCCAAGGATATCACCTTGCATTAGGTCCCTTGGCAGGACCCTAGGTGAGACAGAGGCACTGGGACCCCTTCCCTAAGCCCTTTCCTAAAGCCCTCAATGGTGAGGCTGTCTTGTATCTCTCTCGGGAGCCCATTCCAGAGTTTGGGGAGTGCGACCCTGAGCGACTGTTGACCTCAGGAGTATCAGGTCCTGGGGATTTCTAGGAGTGTCTGATTGGTAGATCTGAACTCTCATCTCGCTGTCTTAGGAACAAGCAGGTCTTTCAACACAAGAGGGGCCCCAGGTTGCTGTTGTTTATAGGCTGTGCACAGGGTGGGAAATGCTAATCTTGCCACCAGAGATGGCCAATTTAGGGCCAGAATCACCTTGCAGTGGTGTTCCATTCTGTCTGCCCTGGTGGTGAAGTGGCCGACCCTGTGGTACAGTGTGCTCAGCCACCGTCTTTCTGTAGCTCTCAGTGACTGGAGCAGGGTTGCTCCATAGAAAAGGGTGGGGAGAATCGTCCCATTCCCTATCACCTTCCTGGTTTCCTTAGTTAGAAAGGGGTTAAGTCTGTAGAGGAGGCCAAATTTTTGGTTAATTACCTTTGTGAGGTGATCAATGTGCTCCCTGAAAGAGACCTCCAGGTCGATGTTCATTTCCAGGTATTTCATGTTGTCCACAGCTTCTATACCTGGTGGAGAGGGATAGGTGGATGGATCTCTTTTGGCCCAGTCTTTTTGGGCCAAAGAGCATGGCTTTCATCTTTTTGCTATTCAGGACCAGCCTATTACTCTGACACCAGGATTTGAAGGTTCCAAGGTCCTGACTCAGCTCCTGGTTAAGGACAGCATGGTACTGTGAAATGACATTTGTTCAGCTTAAAAATATCTTCAAAATGACTGGTGTTTCATTTATACATACTTTTCAATGTTGTTTTTAATTAGTAAAAAAAAAAACAGCAGAACATTTAATTTTGCTTTCATTTTTTGAAACAAACAAATGCAAATAGTTTTAAAACAAAAAATGATAGCATGGTACTTTGAGCACAAACATTGTTCAGTGCAAAAATACCTACCAAATGAGTAGTGTTTCATTTATAGATACTGTTTAGATTTTTTATAATCAACAAAAAATGGCAGGAAATAATTGTTTTCACTTTTTTTGAATGTTTGGCATAAATGGAGTAAGCTACCTCCCTACTAGAAATATTCTTTTTATTCTCATGCCGATTGACCTGATGACATAACTTGTGGCTTCGCTGCTCGTGATGTTGTCAGGTCAATTGGCACTTGTACAAAAAATATCGACAATATATTTCCAGTGGTGGGTGGAGTAGCATATCCCTTATATAATTACTGGGTTCCGTTTTTTTCAATGGAAAAAGCCATGTGGTAAATACCGTAACACCTGAGTAGGTGTTACGGCATTCACGCGGCTTCTTCCAATCCTAAAGCACTACAAACAGAAAGTCAGCACGAGCCTATCCATACAGAAGCCCTCCAGACACAACACAGCTCAAGCCTCTCAGTGTTCGTTTCTCCCTCAGTCACTCACCTTCTCAATCGCGTTTCCTCTGTATTAAATCTTCTACACTTTCGCTGCATTTCCTGACAAACAAACAAATCCAAAGCTGCTCAGTCAGAGACGTTTCCACAGTTCACTACCTGGCCAACACGATGAAATGACTTCTGGTAACATGAAGGCTATGTTTGGGATCGTCTGCATTTTTCATACCCCAGTAAAAGTTAATATCCCCTAATCGAAGCAACACCCACAGAAACAATGAAGAATCCAAGCTATCAAGGACTCAGACAACTCTCATGAAGATATTCTTAAAACAGTAAAGCCACCACACAGCACTTTATTGCCAAAATATAACATTTTCTGTAGAATTGTACATTGCTACAGTAAACACTTTTACCACCATCCCTAAGTAATCTCCATTTCAAGCCTACTCTTTCCTCTGCTGTTCAAAATGCTACAGCACTTGAAAATGAACAAAAAAAGTAACCCTTCAATTATGTATAACAAAATATGGGGTGCAGTGTGTTTACCTCAGATTTAACACACACCTTAGTTGTTGGATGGCTATAATAAACCCCTCGGGCTTCGCCCTCGGGGTTTATGTGCCATCCAACAACTCGGGTGTGTGTTAAATCCTCATAACACACTGCACCCCATACTTTATCCTATATATATTCTTTGCAAAAAAATTCCGTTAATGTATCAGTTTAAGTTGTTAATAAAGCGGCAATAGTATGGAAATGTGATGTTAGGGTTTTCAACATTAACTCTGCATCCCCCCCCCCCATGCAGCCAAAGGCAGACAGGCAACACAAGCAACCACAGATATTTATCATCAGGTAAAGTAAACATACAACTCTTTCCAAATGACACAAGAGACATCCATAATCATGGTCCAGCACTTCTGTAGCCATGGATACAAATGCACACTTGTACACCACCTGGGAAATGCGGAAAAACATTCCCTTAGGATCACACTGTAAATTGTGAGCAAGGAATAACACATGACAAGGTGTGTGGCAATGGTAAATTACTACAAGTCCAAGGTGGGTTGTGAGGCATGAGGTACAACCAATTGCCTTCAACTACGTAGGAAGTGTGGTATATGATTCCATTAGAATCACATTGTAAATTGTAAGTAAGTAATAACGCATGGCAGGGTGTGCAATAATACTAAATTGCAGTATGCCCCAAGTGGATTGTGAGGCATGAGCTGCAGCTGAGTGCCTTCAGCCACCTGGGAAGTGCGATTTAAAATTCCCATAGGATCTCATTGTAAATTGTAAGTAAGCAATAATACACAGCAGGGTGTGTGGCAATGCTAAATTGTTGCATGCCCTAGGTGGATTGTAAGGCACGAGATGCAGCCGGTTGCCTTCATCCACCTGGGAAGTGCAATATATAATTAGAATAAGATTAGATTATAAATTTTAAGTGATCAATACTACATGGCAGGGTATGTGGCAAGGCTAAATTGCTGCATGCCTCAGGTGGGTTGTGAGGCATGAGGTACAGCAGAGTGCCTTCACCACCTGGGAAGTGCGAAAAAAAATTCCCATAGGCTCGCATTGTAAATTGTAAGTAAGCAATAACACATGGCAAGGTGTGTGGTAATGCTAAATTTCTGCATGCCCCAGGTGGGTTGTGATGTGAGTTGTGAGGTACAACACACAGCTGAATGCCATCAATCACCTGGGAAGTGCTGATGTCTTCATTCAAGTGCCGAAGGCACCTATGCTGCCATGAAAGCACATGCTAAGGACATGGGAGAGTCAGCAGATGGCTGCTCTGAGGACACCAGGTGCCTGGCTTCTTTGCCAGGAAACAGAGGTAACATTCTAACTTAAATGGCACACAACTGAATGACACAAAATAAAGCCAAAAGAAGGGAACAGCAGCAGAGGGAGATGTAGGTCTGGGTAGTATGGCAAAGGCAGTTTTCATGTGCACTGACTACTAAAAACACAATGAAGAAAAGGAAGTGTCAGTGGGTAATTGCATGAGAAATGCAGTGTGCCCTAGATAATTTTGCCTGATAACGTAAAGTAAGAATACGAGAATCTCTGGCTCACACTGTCACGGCACAGCAGCATTGACAGAGCAGGAGAAAATAGAAATGGAAACAGTAAGTGTACAACAGTTTTATACACCCTCCCACCATTCGAAAGGGTGGGGGGTGGGAGCTTTTTGAAAAGCAAATTGCAGTTTAGTTAGTTAGAGGAGGGAAGGAGAACAAAAAATATCAACAATACTGAATGATCTCAGTAGCAACATCTCCTCCGAACCAACACTGGGCCTATTTAAATCCAAGCTCTGTCTGCTCCTCTCAACATCTAGCTCCTATGACTGTCTTCTTTAAATAAACCATGTCCTGACACTTGTTCCATAGTTATACTACTTACCACTTGTCTTCCCCAACCCACTCACCCTTCTCCACAAGCCTCTCATCTCTTCCTCCACCCTATCCCCTTCATCTTCTTCTTCTTGACAAAGCCCTTGGCTGCTGTCTAATTCTGACTGCTAGCATTTTATGCGTGCCTGTAACTGTCTAGCATTTGTGTCCTGTATAATCTCTGTCTCATCTGATCATGTTGAATCTTTGTGAAAGAGCTCAATGCTCAAATGTATGTCTAGTCTGAGACTTAATAAATAAATAAATACATAAAAATAAAATAATTTCCAGTAAGGAAGTAGCATATTCCATTTCTGCCATACCTCCAAAAAGTGAAAAAAATAATAATTTCCTACAATTTTTGCTGATTGTAAAAAACATTTAAATGGTATTTATACATGAAACACCACTCATTTGGTAGATATTTTTGTGCTGAACAACTTTTGTGCTCAAAGTACCATTCTATAATTTTTCATTTTAAAGCTATTTGTATTTCTTTGTTGCAGAAAGTGAAATAAAATAATTTTCTGCCTTTTTTCCTAATTATAATAAAACAGAAATGGTATATATAAATGAATGACCACTTATTTTGTAGATATTTTTATGCTGAACAATTGGCGTGCTCACAGTACTATGTTATCATTTTTGTGTTAATGTTATTTATACCTGTTTGTTGAAAAAGAGACAATACAATGCCGCTTTTTTTGCTATTTTTTTTTAATTAAAAGGTATCTATAAATGAAACACCACTCATTTTGCAGATATGTTTGTGCTGAACAACTTTCATGCTCACAGTACTATGCTATCATTTTTGATTTTAAATTTATTCACATTTGAATATGGTTAGTAGAGATAGAATACATCTATACAGCTTGCATCTCTCATGTATGACATCATCAAGGAAGCCATTTTTGGATTCTGACAGCAGGATTTTTGAATCAGAAGAGGCTGTGTTTACAATTTTCAAATGCTATGAAACTTCATTTATTCTATGTTATTAAATGCAGTTTAAGTATAAATGTAAACAGCCTCTCCTTCACAAGCCCATGGAGTCATTTTTAAAAAAACAAAATGTGTAAAAGGATGGTTTAGGTGTTCAGGACTCCATTGCCCATTTTACAACAAGGCATTCTTGTGTGGAGTACTTTTTCTCTCTGTCATGCAGTTTCCTCCTGATATACAGAATGAGATGTTCCTTCCCATCTCTATTCTCAGGATGGCACTTAGGCCTACATCTGATGCATCTATCTGTAACAGAAACTGTTTCTCAAAATCTGGACTTCTTACAACAGGGGCTGAACATAATGCAGTCTTGATTGCCCGAAAAGCCTCATCACATTCCTGTGGCCATTTCACATTATTTGGGTACCATTTTTGTGAGTTCAGTAAGGGGAGTAGTTAACTGTGCAAAGTCAGGAACAAATGTCTGGTAGTAACCAGCCAGATGCAGAAATGATCTGACATGTTTCTTTGTTTTAGGGACTGGACTCTAAGTTACAGCTTCTGGCTATGAAATCTCTGGCTTTACTTATTCATTTCTAAAAATATAACCCAAATATTTGGTTTCTTGCATGCCCAGTGCAAACTTAGTAGGATTAATGGTCAGACCTGCATTTTGGATAGACTGGATATTTGCTTGCAGGTTTTCCAGGTGGCTTTTCCAGTCTGGACTGTACACCATAGCATCATCCAGGTACGCAGCACAAAAGCCAGTGTGAGTAGCTAAAACTGCATCCACGTTCTGCTGGAATGTAGAGGGTGAGTCATGTAAACCAAATGGCATGGTGGTGAACTGATAGACTCCAACTAGAGTGGAAAATGTAGTTTTTGTCTCTGGATTCTTTAGCTAGGAGAACATGCCAGTAACACTTGTTGAGATCGAGGGTATTGATGTACTTTGCACATCCCAATCTGTCCACCAAAGCATCTATCCTACAGGATAGCTGTCAACTATGGACACTTGATTATGTTTCCTAAAATCCAGGCAGCTTCTTACACCCTCTTCTTTTTCATTTGTAATCACCATTGGTCATGACCAAGAACATCTCGATTCTTCAATGATGCCCAACTCTTTCATTTTTTGTATTTCCTTACCCACATCTGCTCTTAACCCCTCTGGTGATCTATATGTCTATTGTCTGATAGGGCGAGCATTCTCCATCACTATTACATGCTCAATCCCTTTTGCTCAGTCTGGAACTGTAGTAAAAGTACTTTCAAATGTCTTTACCAAGTGATGAATTTCTTCAGCTTGTTCTGTGGATAAGGAAACATTCACTTTTACAGCATCAGAAGTTACAATTTGTTCCAGTCTGTCATAAACTATATCAATATGGGGGTGTGGCTTGATCAAGTACCAAGATAGCAGCTTGATTCATGAGCTGCAGCTCGCAGTTAGCAATATCCGACGATCACTATAATCAAAGTGGCTCCCAGTGGCTAAATAACAACTAAAACTATAATTAAGGAGACCAGCTGTTAAATTGTACTGTTCGATTCCGGATTGGTGCGACTTTCAGCCTCCAAGGCACTTTACTAAATCATGGCCTGCAGCATAGCGACAGCGATGGGCCCAACGCTCGACCTGGGACATTTTAACACCATGTTCCAGCAGCTCTTCTGGCACATGGATGCAGAAGCAGATGCCTCCCAGCAAACCACTATGGCCATCCAATGACTGAATGGCCGCCTACTCAAAATCAAGCACCAGGTTGTGGCCCTCAACTCGGTGATTGAAGAAATCTGCTGGGCCACAAACAGACCATCAATCCACAATAAATGCGTTCCTCGCCAAGGTGGAGGATCTCGAAAACCACAGCAGAAGGAACAATCTGTGATTGCAGGGTTTTCCAGAGGGAGTGGAAAAAAGAGACATGGTCTGGTTCTTCCAACAAGACCTTCCTGAGATTCTTGGACTACATCAAGAGTTCTGGCTAGATATTGAGCGGGTGCAATGGACTCTCACCCTCGCATCGCAGAAAGGAGGAAAACCACAGTCAATCCTAGTAAAGTTCTGTCATACCACACTAGACAGGAGCTTTTGCAATGCTCATGGGAGGTAGGGTGCCTTCACTGGCAGAGGAACCCCATCTCCATCTACCAGGACTTCTCAAAAGACCTTTCAAATAAATGGAGGGAGTATACTCAGGCCCGACACACCATGCAGAAATTTGACATCCAATACTCCCTCCATTATCCGTCCACGATGCGGATAGTGAAAAATGGGGTCCCACTTCATTTTGAAATGTCAGCAGCACTTGAGGCCTTTTTGGAGTTACCAGCTGAAAATGGATGCCACTCACCAACAAATCATTCTCCAAATCATACCAGCCCCACATGCCTCTCCAAAGTAGAAGAAATGCAAATGTTAGAAGGGGCTCAGACCGAGAACAAAGGGGGGCTCCCAGGCCGCAGTAATAAAAGGACAGTGAGGAACAGCCATAGGAAATGAGAACATCCCCAGGTGAGGACAGGATCCCAACACAAGGACACAAGGCCTGACTAGCAGAGAGAGGAAAGCAAAGCCCTGGTGTGGTTTATGACGACAAATCGCTATAAAACCCTACATCCCCATTCCCGACCTCAAGGACCCAGCAACCAGAGGAAGAATCCCCAACTGTGATACCCCACCAGTCAAGCCCAAAATCGTTACCAGGAAAATCCACAGAAACAGAAGATTTGGGCACACCTGTGATGCATCATCCCCCAGACGCAGCATCCGAAGACCGCGAAGAACAACAGGCCAAACCGAATTTGTATGTCAGATCCAGAAGTCCCGTGGCACTTCATACGGAACACAAGGACTTCTGATAAATAAGTACAACACCTTACTGTTCTGGGGGAAGAAAGGGGGAGGTGATCTCTGCTTAACAGTAGAAATTGCAATTGAAGGGCTGCATGGGTGCAGGAGAGTACTGAGACATTAAGACTTTGGCCCAACCAGGGCATATTCTTCTGAACACGCACCCCATCAGAAATCACCTCCTGTGGAAAAGTTAAGGGGAAAAGAAAATGTGGGGATCAAGTACTCAAGGGACAGGTAGGGGGCCTGGGAGCAGACAATGGGGTTCAGCATGAGAGACTATATAGATTGTTGATAAAATACTAAGTCCCTCTGCATTTGGGGGCAGGGTAATGAATGGCAGCCCAGCAATCCCACAAAAGATATGTGGGAGAAAGCTATCCACAACTGTTGGGATGTTATTTCTTAAGGAACTGACCCTCTGGCTAGCCCCCCCTCCTGAGAGGAGATAAATGGCCCACTCTGACAGACATGGGAAGACTCGGGGACCACCAGTAAAGGGATGGGTCTGTTGGGGGGGGGTTACATGTTGGACTGATCTGTTGTCTCCATGGCTCATACTCCCCCCTGCATAGAGTAAACAAAGGGCCAGGATTGAGAGGGCTCCCTGCTGCCACAATGCAGGATAAAATCATTGGCTATGCAGGGGCAAGGAGAAGATGTCATGAAAAGAGACTAAGAGAGTTGGAAGAAGAGCTGAAGGATGCAGAGAAAGAGTGGAAAGGGTAGGTAGGGAAGACCCATCAGGAACCCTTGGGAAGAAAGATACTGGGCTTCCGAATGGAAATCAATGCTCTTCTGTCACAGAAAGCAGAAGTTTCCATTCTCTGCCTAAAACAGAAATATTGGGAAGGTGAGGAAAAGGGTGGGAAGGTGCTGGCTTATAGGCTATGTAAACAAATGGAAAGGCATATTGCAGGACTAAAAGATACCAAAGGGGCAGTGCACACCAAAGATTCCGAGCTGAATGGCATCATGGCAGAATAATATATCTCACTATATACCTCTTCTAGGGCAGCCAACCCTCTAGCCACTCAAGTATTCCTCCAATCATTAGATCTCCCCAAAATATCTGAACAGCAAGCTGATCGGCTGGATGCCTCACTTTCCACCAAGGAAGTGAAGAAGGCCCTGTTATCACTCAAGCTGGGGAAGGCCCCAAGGGGAGACGGCTATACAGTAGAATTCTGGCAGGCCCTAACAGATAAAATTCCCCCCATCCTGCAGCAGACATATGTAGATGCAGAAGCAAATGGGATTCTACCCCTCACTATGAGAGAGGTGGTAATTACCGTACTGCCAAAAAAAGGGAAAGACTCCCACCTCGCTGGGCAGCTATCGCCCAATTTCCTTACTAAATGTGGATAGTAACATTTTTACCAAAGCTTTGACCCTACGCTTAGGACCCCTACTACCACAGCTGATACACCCATCTCAAGTGGGGTTTGTCCCCGGTAGATATAGTGCAGACCACATTAGGACTCTGGTTAATCTAACACATGTGGCTTGGGACCTCACAACTCCAGCAGCTACATTGGCCATCAACTTTGAGAAGGCTTTTGACTCCCTAGAATAGGATTATCTCCATGCAATCCTTAAAAAACTGGGAATTGGGACATGCTTCCGAATGTGGGTAGCAGCTCTATATAACTCCCCCTGTGCCCAGCTCCTGACCTACTCCACCCTATCTCCCCCATTTGGGCTGGCACAAGGCACCAGACAAAGCTGCCCTCTCTCTCCCCTGCTGTTTGTCCTTGTGGTAGAGCCGCTAGAAACCATGCCCTACACCTGCTGCTGGATATCCTCCATCAGTTCCAGGAATGGTCCAGTCTTCGCCTTAACCAATCTAAAACTGAGGTGCTTCCATTAAACCTTAGATGCACACCCAAAGCATTGGGTGACACCGGACTAAAATGGGCAGAAGAAGGTACTACATACATGGACATCAACTTTACCAACACACTTCCCAAGTTGTGGGATCGCAACCTCAAACCACTCCTATTAGATATTGCAGAAGACATGTCTAGAAGGAACAAACTTCAGCTAACCCTGGCAGGGAAGATAGCGGTGATCAAGATGATCCTGGCCCCAAGATCTTTTATATATTGGCACACATTCCCCTTTCACTTCCCCTGAATTGGACTCAGAAGATAGATAAGGCAATTAGCAGTTTTCTGAGGGAAGGGAAATCCTCTAGATACAGTAGGAATAAACTGAGGGCCCCCTGGAATGTAGGAGGATGGTGTCTCCCATGGTTTGAGGGATACAAATGGCTCTTTCACATGACACAATCTCTACACTGGCTCAGGGCATGGGAGGAACCCCTAACCCCAATGGGTGGCTATAGAGCTGGTGGCCAGTCAGAAACCCTCCTTGGCACTTCTGATGTACAATCCGCCCCCAGCAGGACTCAACTCCCATCCTACCATAGAAATATCTCTGCAATGCTGGGCCAAACTGGGGAAGCAGTTAGGGATGACCCTTGCTTCAGTTAAAATGACTCCACTGTGGGGGAATAATAAGCTGCGCATAGGTAAAAAAAATGGTTCAGTGGTCAGGTTGGGAGGCCAGGGGCATACTCAAGATGGAGGACCTGATGATACCCAACTCTTTGGTGGTTGATACCTTCTCCAACGTACAATCTTGGTGGTCACCCCCAGACTTTTGGAGGTATATATAACTCCGCAGCACAACACAAGAGTATGTTGCCACCAATAATGAAAGTGGTTCAGAGGAAGTACAGGAACTGTATTCAAGTCGGAAAACGCAGCCTTGCTAGGGGGGTCCGGGGGCATGCCCCCCTAGAAAAATTTTCAAAAAAATTAGTCAATTTGGTGCATTTTAGAGAATTCTGGATCACAATCTATTTTGTAAACTGAATACTTTCAAGTTGCATTTTAGTAATCTGTCTTCCTCCAAAAAAGTTGATATAGGTTAATAACTTAACGCATTTAACATGACTGGGGAGGGAGGACCACCACACTATGGAAGCAGTCATTTCTTCGTGGATCAGTGATAAGAGGTGGGAGTGAGGGAACACCACACTACACTACAGAAAACATTTTACTTTATCGGGGATCAGTTTTTGGAGATGGACCACTACACTGCGAGAAAAATGTTATTTATTCAGGGATTGGTAATTGGGAGGGGGTACCACTACACTATGGAAAACCGAGGATCAAATACTATTCTGAGTTTCCACTGCTGGCGCTTCTCTGAAGACCATTAAAACCCGGTTCCAAACCCATCATCTGTCTTCACAATAATTTCCTAGCCCTTATCTTGCAACATTTAAAATGTAGGTCTTGGCTACACCTTATCGTATATTTATATTTGTGCCAGATACAATATTAAAAAAAAGAAAAAAAGCCACCTGATAGCTCTCTGTATTCCAGGTGGATCTGGTCAAGGCAGGTCATTTTATCCTTGGAACTGCCTCCCAACAACCACTTGATTGAACCAGTCTACCATTCCCCACTCCACACCCCTCTCAAGGCCCCCTCTGGGTGCCATGAAGTGCCCTGTGGCAGCAACAGTCCCACACATGCAGGACATCCTTTAGTATATCTGCACCTTACTTCAGCCAACATCACTTTAGAGAGGAGCTCTAATTGTTTTCAAAATTACATCAAACTAAGTTTATCTAGAATTCTAAAATAAAAACAAAACACAAATATAACTATGTCCCTAATTAAACTATCCTAAATGCTTAGAATACTGGCACGTCCAGCTATGTGTGTCATACAGTTATATATTAATACAAATTCAGACTTGCTAGGGGCTTACAATAAGTAATTAGAAAAATGAATAGTAAATGACCACTTAATCATTTCGCATTAGGAGACTACTTATTTAAATATAGGCAGCTCCATAATCTGTACAGCATTTTTGGTGAGCTAGAGCTGAAATAAACATTTCACTGATCCAAAGTCCAGTGTTCCTCAGTCGGGAGTCCAGCTGTGAGGGAAAAGAAAACTTTTAGGTACGGAGCTTGGATAATCATTTACAATTCATCAAACATATCTGTTACTAAATTCCCATTCTAGGGTCTGCCACCTTAGTCAGATATTCAAGTTCATTATAGTTCCACCATGCAAGACCAGGGGAAATTCTGGCAGCTTTTTTCCTTAAAAAAGGGACCCAATGCTACCCGCCCCAAATATTAGAATTTACTCAACTGAAGCAGAGCTTAGCAAAAAGCAACTGGGAGCAGAGCAGTCCTGCAGCCATCTTCTCATTCATAGAATGATACACAGCATGCATTCACTCAAATGACGCTTTATTATTCAGGAAAAAAAAAATGGGTCAAAAAGCTGAGAGCCTAAATCAAACTGAGATTTACATTTACTACCCCCAAAATATTACAGTAATCATTATTGCGCTTCACACAACAGTGCATTGCCTTCTGACAGCTGAGCAAGTTCAACTACTCAGTTGAGAGGCTGTGACTTGTGTCGGGAAAATCATGTGAGCCGACAGGACTATCCACAGAACTGGTGCATTTCCCTTGGGCACCAACCTACTGAAAACCTGACAGGACTCGGGTGCCTCCTCACTCCAACTTAATCCTCGAAGCACCAGCTCAAATTTTTTTACTGTATCTCACAACGTCGACGAGGGGTGTAAACAGACCCTCCAACATTTAAAAGATGAAAATAGCTACATGTGTATTGCTGGGGGTGGGGGGGGGGCACACAGCCACTCATTTTTTTTTTTTATTCTTTGTTAGTCGGGTGGCCCAGTAGACAAAAGTGCTTGTTTTCTGGGGTGACCCAGGAGTTTTGGGTTGGTTAAGGGACTTGCTCAGAGTCGCACAGTATGCAAGTGCAGCTTGTGAGACTCAAACCCAGGTCTGCTGGATGTACCAAGCTCATTACAGCTTGTTACCTGGTAGGCTGTACTGCCAGACAGACCCACAAGTAGTCCTCAGGTACAGAGTTGGCTTAAAATGGTATGCTGCATTACTGTATATAGGGCAGTCTGTGAGCTGGAGAGCAGACAAGCTGCAGCACAGCCTAGGGGAGGGGGTGTCCTAGGTACACCAGAAGAGAGCTAATACCATCAGGAAAGGATTGTGAGGTGATTAGAGGGGTTGGGGGGGGGACTGGTGTTTGACTCAGTCAAAGTTAGGGCCCATTCAATTTTATTTTCAGACTCATCCTCTAAACACTCAGGTGAGTCAAAGAAGAAAATCGTGGCTACATCAAGAACTAACTCAAACTGTAACATCAGTGCCATACAGTTCCTGCAGCTGGTCACGTCAGTTGAGTTTTACCACAATGAAGACACTGAATTTTCAGATTTATTTCTTGAAGTTTAGTAGTATCCATTACCTCAGAGACAGACTATGGAGCTGCTCAGTTTGTTTATGTTAGCTAGGCTTAGAGTTATTGTGCAGCACTTCATGTGAGAGGATCCATTGAGTTTCTCCACAGTCATGGTTCCTACGCCCGACCCGATACATATGATGTCGGGGGGCTCTCAGTAGTGCAGCAGGCACTGTTGGGCCAGGGGACGATCCACATCTATCTCCACCGAATCCGTCGGTCACTCGACAGTCACAGGGTGGTGGTGCACCATGACCTGCCAGAGACTCCACAGAAGCCGATTGAGATGCACTGCACGGTCCTTAGCATTATGAACTGTTTGCCACGCAGCAGTCGTCAACCGCCTTCTGCCAATGAGCTATTGGTCAGGTAGTTTCCACCAATCACAGACTGTGTTGTGGACATATTTCTGTGACAGAAGAAGAACTACATCCACAACACAATCATGATTGGTGGAAATTACCTACCTAATTGCCCAATCTGTTCTGATCAGTAAACGGACTCTCTCTGACTCCTCTGACCTCCCCCACCAAGTTTAAAAAAAAGAAAAACACACAATGTTTTTTGTTAATAACTCCTGCTTTATGTGGATCTCCAGTGCAGAAAAAAATTCTTTTGTAGTGAAGAAGTACCGGAACAGCGTTCTGGTCACAGAAAAAGTACTGGAACGCCATTCCTATGCGTTCCGGCTCACTTTCATCACTGTTGCCCCCGCATCCCAAGGAGAAACCCTAGTAATTCCCCTCTGGTTATCAAAAAAAAATGGAACAGCTAGCTTCATTTATGCCACTTTCTGGGACACCACACTCAGCCAGATCAAAAGATCCAGACAGAAATGGGAGGTGGCCTTGAAAGTTGGGATTACAGAGCACCAGTGGAAGGAATGCTGGAAAACTGCTCAAAAATATTTCAAAGATGCAAAAAGTAGACTAATACAAAATAAGATCCTTCACTCCTAGTACTGCACCCCTGCGGTACTGCATAAGCCCGGGGTACTGAGCTCAAGCTTATACTGGAGGTGTAAATCCCACCCAGGAGGTCTTCTACGTTTCCGGTCGACCAGCCCCCTAATTCAACAAATTTGGGACTATGTGTGTAAAGTAGGGGCACAGGTGCTACACAGATCAATCCCTAGGTCTATCCCTCTCCTCCTCCTCTTGGGAATGAAATTAGAGACCCCTCATCTGCGGGATCCAGAACATCAATGGCTGGCCATGTGGGCCCTGCAGGCTAAATGCCTCTTGCTTTGCAGATGGAGAACCGTAGAGGTTCCCAGCCTCCGGAAGCTTTTGGCTTCCATGGTCCAGATAGCTTCCATGGACTCACTCTCTCACCTGGCAAGTAACTCCATAGCAATATATGAAGAGTGCTGGACCCCCTTCCACAAATACACTACTCTTAAAACAGGGGTGGGTTGAATGACATCCAGCAGGACTCATTGCCTGGTAATCGATATATTGCTGTAGAATAGTGGAAACTAACCCCACAGATGGCTAACAAATGCAGAGATGTGCCTGATTGTATTCCCTAATGTAAATAGTTTAAAATGTTAGTGTGTAGAATAGTGGTTCTTTGTGTTTTATCCTACCGAGGGTGTCGGAGGCCTGGACATCACCAGACTCCACAAAGAGCTCCTCAAAGTTCAGGAATGGAACATGGAAGTCTTGCCTCTCCAGGAACCCGAAGTTAAGTTGTCGCATTTAGACTGGTACGTGCACGCACAACTATTACGGTGTATACTGTCTGAATGTCGAGTTGTAAATGTAACCAACAACTCTCACCCACCCTCACCTTTTGTCGATCCTAATTTCTGTAAATTGGAAATGTCAGTAAACAATTTAACAGCAAAAAATAAACTGTATCAATATGTTCGTTAGCAATTTCTGGTAATACTAACAAAACAACCTTTGGTGATTTTTTAACCACATTCTTCAGGAGGTTAGCATGGTGTATCTCAGTAGGATTTTTCCTATCAGGAGTCTCAGTCTCATAGTTAACTGTGTCAGAACATCTAACCACTGCATAAGGCCCTTGCCACTTCATTAACAGTTTGTTTTATATAGTGGGTAACAGTAACAAGACCTTTTCACCGGGCTCAAAAATGTTTTCTTTTGCCCAATTGTCATAATACACCTGTTGATGGTTTTTGGCTTCTTTCTGATTACTGTGGGCAATTTCAACATATGTTGCCAGTTCCTTTCATATAAGATGTAGGGTTACCACCTTTTAAGAAGCCCAAAGTGGGACATTTCTTACTGAAAATGGATTTTTTGCAGGACAATATGTCATCTCGACCAGTGCAAATAATCAGAATTAAGACTAAGGCCTGGATATTCAAAAGGGTTGCGCAACCCACCAAAGTGCCCCAGCGCAATATTCAAATGGGCAAGTTGTGCTGTGCAACTCCGGTTGAGCCGGGGGTGCATTGGTAATGTATGCAGAGCAAGTGCAGGGGGGCGTGCCCATGCATATGCAGCACATCCCAAAATTCAGCCCGGGATGGCGGCACATAAGCTGTCATGACTCCACCTTACGCCGCTCAGGAGGGCACAAAGTTGTTCCTGCAAACCCAGGAACAAATCCTGGCCACCCACAGGTAAGCGCCATGTGTGAGCAACACGGCAGCCGCCAGCCGTGGATGTCCACCCACCCACCCACCCAGAACACAGTCCTCATGCTCCTGCCTAGGGAGCGTTGTGCCTCTATTGCCCGATCACAGGCATATGTATATTACATCCCTGGTGGTCCAGTGGACTGCTCATCATCGCCCAATCGCGGGCATACGTAATTTACATCTCTGGTGGTCCAGTGGACCACTCACCATCAGCCGATCATGAGCATAGGTAAATTACATCCCTGGTGGTCCAGTGGAACCCCCCCCAGTGCCTGATAGCAGGCGGAATAACTAAAAGACACTCCGGTGGTCCAGTGCTACTCCCCTCTCCACCTGCCCACTGAGGTCCCCCACCACCCAGCACCCCCCAGTCAGTGGTGAGTGGCAGCATCCCGCCCACATGCTGCCCGCTGACTGACATCATACAGTAGATTCTGTATGCCTATTTGTCCACTGCATGGGCCAATGGGCTTGCAGGTCATACTGTACTACACAGGCCCGATATGTGAATGAACCACCCACCGCTGACTGGGGGGGGTGCTGGGTGGCAGGGGACCTCAGTGGGTGGGTGGAGGGGACCACTGGACCCCTAGGGCATCTTTCGATAATTCCGCATGCGATCGGGCACTGGGAGGGTGGGGTTTCCACTGGACTACCAGGGATATAATTTACATATGCCTGCGATCGGGCAATGGAAAGCAGTCTACTGGACCACCAGGGATTTCCTTTACCTATGCCCACGATCGGGCAATGGTGAGCGGTCCACTGGACCACCAGGGATGTAACATCCATATGCCCACAATCAGGTGAAGGGGGGGATCCACAGGTCCACCAGGGGCCTTTTACTTTCCCATGCCCATGATCAGTCGAACGGGAGTGGAGACCACCAAGGGTCAGCAGGGTGTCGGTCCCCGACGCCTGCTGCTTGGTAGAGCGCCAGGCACAAGTTGCCGGGGATCAGCACACTGCATGCAAATGGGGCCATAATGACATGCAAATGGCCCCATCTGTGCCTTACATGCATAATGGCCTCATTTGTATGCCCAGTGCTGAATATCATGGTTGATGCACCTAGCGCAACCGCACTTGCGCTGGCACATCTCTTGCTCCCCTTCTGCCACTTACGCTGGTGCAGTGCATGCGCCCTCAGTGCCATATTCAACAGTGCTGAGCCATGGTGCAGCACCGCTGAATATCACCTGGTCCAGGCCCTGGTGCAGCCCAGTTGTGCTGTGCCCAGGCTTGCACCCCTGCCTGGCGCAGTCTGAATATCCAGGCCTAAGTGTTGTAATATTTTAGTTGCTTCATGTGTTTGCTATTATTTTAAAGTATTTTAGTTAAGGTATTATGGTTTCTTGCAACACTTAGAGGAAAATCAGAAAATATTTTTTCAGGTATAATGTCAGGACATTCAGTATTTTTCATGTTTTTCTGCAGGACACAGCTGCCCAAATCAGGACTGTCCTGCGAAAATAGGAACAGGTGGTAGGTGTGAGTGTGGCTCAGTTGGTAGCACATCTGTCTCTGGACCAGAAGGTCGTAGGTTCTTGTCCCACACCGGGATTGGACTTGCACCTAAAAATTGCTGGCATCCAAGTGCAGTATTGGGGAGTGCTGTACTGCTGGGGTGTGCCGTCCTTCGGATGAGACGTTAAACTGAGGTCCTTTCTGCCCATCCAGGTGTTGTCCTGGGGGTGTCCAGGTGGAAGTAAAAGAACCCAGGGCACTCTTCGTAAAGAGCAGGGAACATTCCCGGTGTCCTGGCCAACATTCCCCTTATTATATACTGGTTCATGCAATTACCCAGGCTGTGTGTGGGTGATGATGTGCGATATTGCCACCACCACACCTTCAGTCACTTCACTACCAGTCTAGCATTGCTTGTAAAGCGCTTTAGGATACTGTGTATAAAAAGTGCTATATAAATGGTGATTCTTCTTCTTCTTCTTTTACTTCTTCTAACCCTAATAAGATGTAATAGATTCTTTCTGAGCAGGTTATCTTCAGATGTTTCATTTGTTACATCTAGTGGCCTTCTAGGCTGTCTACCATACACCATTTCGAAGGATAAAAAAATGTGTTGGTGCTTGTGGCACTTCTCTGTAAGCAAAAAGACGGTACGGTAAGTATTGGTTCCAGTCTTTTCCTTCACCTTTTGCAAACCTTGTTCACATGCATTTTAGGGTTTGATTAAAATGCTCAACAGGAAGGTCTGTCTAAGGGTGATAAGGGGAGGTTCTTCTGGTAATGAAACCTAGTAGCCAGAACAGGTCCTTCAGCAATGCAGTACCAAAATTAATAACCTACTGTGGTTCATATTAGGGATGTTTTGGAGCCGAAAAGGCAATTTGCCCATAAGTAGCTTGTGCAATATTGTAATTTGTTTCAATTAATGATATGTCTGTCTAGTCTTGTTCTGAATTCATTTTGAGTCTTACTTACTGTTATATCTGTTGGAAGGGAGTTCCACATGTTAACTAGTGTGTGTGTGTGTGTGTGTGTGTGTGTGTGTGTGTGTGTGTGTGTGTGTGTGTAAAACAATATTTCACTGTGTGGGGATATAGGTGTTATAATGTCATTGAATGCTTGATGCAACATATTTGTGTTTGGCCTTGCTCATTCCCATCTTTGAAGAGCCAAGTTAGATTTAAAGGACCAAAAAGAAGAAGGTATATCACCACCTCCTCCAACTCACGGAGAGTGTACCTGTTGGCACTCAGGAGAGGAAAAAAAACCTTTACCGGAGGAAACCTCTGAGGAACCAAGGCCGCCAGGTTGCTCTTCCTCTGGGCATACTAAGAGGAGATGGAATGAAAAGCTGATTGCAATTCAAGTTCAGGATTAGGAGTGTAATTTTCAAAAAATGACAAAGTCCACCTTCATAGTCGCTTGATAATGTGAGCTAGTATTTTCTTTCTGGATGTTGATGTAGCTGCTCCTATGCGAAATGAGTGTCCTGAATAAGAAAAAGGATTATATCCAAGGTGTTGTAGTAATCTCTGGACCGAGTCAATAAATTCTTTGGTAGTCAATGGAGTTCAATTTGCTGAAGGTAGTAGAGGAGTAGCAGGTGTTGAATGTTGCAGAAGGAGAAGTAGTTGGTCTAGGAAAAATATAGGGCACCAGGCGTTAGCCATAGGAAAGTAGGTTATGTCTACTCCCTTCATTAACTTGTCTGTTTTGGAAGCAGGAAGGTGAAGAATATAATGATCAGAACATTTGCATAGATGTTCCACCATGAGAAATTGTGTTGCAGATGTAGTTGAAACAGTGAATTCTCCTGGACGAAGAAATTCTTAAAAAGCTAGACTGATGGCAGTGGAGAGAACGGTATTTGAGAAAGCATCCAGTGGGTTAGTTCTGAATAAGTTAATCGGTTGTTTAAATATGATATTGTCAATTGGTTGATGAGAAGCAGGCTTTTTGACTGAAGAGTTGTTGATGCCTGTAAGGAGCAATTTGACTGCTGGGTTGGATATGAAACAGCCTGAAGCTGGATTGGACTGAATAAAGGTGAAACTGAATACCTGCCAAATACTGGTGGATAGTACTATGAGACGAATTGCGAGCTGTACAGCAGTAAGTAATAAATGCCAGAATGGTAGCCAATGATACGGGAATCACAGATGTGACTGTCAAGGCGCAGAATGAAAAATATTTCTTCCAAGCTGTGGAATAGGCTGATTGAGTGCTGGAAAATAAGATGAACCACATAATTGCATTAGCTGTGCATAGATATCCAGTTATGTCATGATGAGGTCTTGAACCTGGGGAGCTGGAGTAACAATCGAATCTGCAGAAGGTAGAAGGAGCTGGAATTCCTGAAAATGAAAACGGGAACGATGATCAGCTGCAATATTGAGAAATCCTGGAATATGGAAACACTGAACTGAAAATCTGTGTATAAGGGAAAGCCCTATCACTCTCTGCAGAAAGAGTATAGCCAAATCAGAAGATCATCTGCCTCAATTGATAATGACCTCTGTTGTTTGATTATCCATATATATTGAGATTGTATGTAAAGACCAACAATGTCCCCAGGTAAACGCTGCAGCTACAATTGAATATATTTCAAACAACGGTGAAGAAGCAGTAGACTTGGGTAGCTGAAATTCAAAAGGCCAGGGTGAGGACCTCCAAGAAGTATTGTAGATAGCAGCGAATCCAAAAGCTGGAGATGCGGCCATGTAAATGCAAGGAGATTGGCCAGGAGACACATCCTTGTAAACCATGGAACAGCCATTCCACTGGTCAAGGAAGAGGGACCACACTGACAGGTCAGATTTGGCTGACGTGTTAAGGGTGACATGATGATACAATGCCAGAATGGAAGAGACCAGGTTGAGCAGGTATGAAATGAAAGAGCAACCTTGGGGAGAAATGTGCAATGCAAAATTAAGATAACCCAGCTAGCATAATAATCCGTGTTTTGTGCAGGAAGATCATTTCGAAAATGAAAGAACCAAGGCCTGAATCAGGGTCAATTTGCCCTGAGGAAGTCTGGCTTCCATGCGAGCTGAGTTAAGTGTAATACCGAGGAATTCCAATTCAGTGTAAGGACCCATAATCTTCTCCTTGGATATGGGGACTGCCAGTTCATGAAACAGATGCCAGAGAGAAGTGAGGGCTGTAGCAGGGGGAGCTGAAGGAGGTTCAATAAGAAGGAAGTCATCAAGTAAATGAATGACGGAAGTAACTTGACAATAATTAAGCAACAACTAGCACAGTGTATCCGAAAAGAGATCGAATAACTTAGGACTACTCTTGCATCTGAATGTTACCCGCACAGCGAAATAATAGGAATCTTCCCACTTAATTCCATACACGTGCCAGAGGGAAGGGTGAATAGGAAGCAGTTTGAAGGCATCTGAGATATCGGTCCTAGCCAGCCATGAACCTTTACCTAGACTTTTGATAGTAGAGATCGCATTGTCTATTCATGAATAATTCAATGAAAAATCCTGAGATGGTATCAATGAGTTGATGCTGGGAATACGGGAGGCGTGAGGTGCAGACAAATCAAATATGGGTCTCTTCTTCCCGGAAAATTACCATGTAGCGACGCCAATGGGACTGATACGAAACACAGGAAAGGGTGGTTGCTTGAAAAGGCTGATGGGAAATCCCTTGTTAAGTTCTTTTTGAAGTAGCTGCTTGACTACATCAGGTTGGAAGATGGCAGTAAGAAAATTCTTGTATTCATAAGAGTCCTGAGGAAGAGTAAATACACCAGTCTGAAATCCAGCCGTAAACCTGGAGGCTAGAAAATTAGCTAAAGTCTGAGAGGGATGATTAACCAGCAAGCTAGTGAAAGCCTCAATGTTGATGGGAGTTGAGGGGTGCTGGAATTGTCATGACTTGAGGCACAATGCAGGGCAGATAGATTTAGAATGAACATCCCCACAATGACTACAGGTATGCAAGTTACGACAACCATGTTGATTGCATCCTAAAGCATTGAAATTCTTACAAAATGGCCTACCAACAATAAAAGTGACAGGCGACCATACCTGTCATGGGAGGAGCAAGGAAATGCAGCCGGATTATGAATTGCACGTGTAATGGATGCCATGGTAGACTACTGAGAATGAGAGGTAGAAGCATCAGGCATGGACAAAGGGCTTAAAGAAGCTGAATGGGAAAAGGAACTGCATAATTGATAGGTCAGAGCTTGCTGTCCTGCAAAGTGGTGGCAGAAAAGTCCATTGTCAAGCACTCCCCAATTAGGCCATATGTCGAAATGAGCAAGAGCAGCTGCAGCTTTTGTAGAAAAAGCCTTGTGATAATCAAAGAAGTGAGAACCGCCATAACTTACTCCTAAATCTATGACTAGGTACAGATAAGCATCCAGCTCCTCCCGGTGAGTAGGGAAGGCGGAGCATAGGATATCTCTATACAGGCAGAAGGCTAAAACAAACTCCAGAATGGTTAGCTTCTTAGTTAATCTAGGGTCTTAGATCTCAAAACAATGGAGATATCACCACAAGATATGATTCTGTTTTCAATAGAGTCATGAGATGATATGAGTGACAATACGAGATTAACATTTTTTCCGTCAATTATGGCCTTGCGGAGATGACTGGGCACCAAATGAATTTGTGACACAGTAGGCATCAAGGAGCTGGATCCAGGCATACCTGTACTAGAAGAGGAAACCACCAAAGTAGGTGCAGGTGGAGAAATGCTTGGAATTGTGTCCAGAGATGAAGTAGGTGGAGGTATGACTGCTATAGGCTGAGTCTGGAAACTGACTGGCAATTGAGGAGGCAACACAGGAAGGGGAGATTGTCTGCTCTCTAGAACTGTAAGATGATTTGAAATGTCAAGCACGGACGTAGTGAGCTGGGAAATGATATCTTTCAGTTCGGTGAGTGTGTCAGTATCCAGACTGGAAGGTGGTTCCAGCACGTCAGGTGCTCCTTTAGATTGAGCTTCAAGAAATAAATCATATAATTCCTGCTTTTTGGCATGAGCATTGAAAACGACACCAAGCTTCTTTAATTCAGCCATCAAACGAGGGACTGTCCAGTCTTTCAGGGAGTGCTTGGATTTGGAAGAATGTTTTTGGGGAACAGGAGGAGCTGGAGCAGGCCCCTCGGATGGATCAGATGATGCCATAGTACAGTAGATGGATAACCTGTCTTAGTATTATGAGCTGCTGTATGAGCTTGATCACACAGTGAATAAATCCTGACCTCTACATAGGTAGGATGAAAGGTAGGCAGCACCTCCACATAGGTACCGAATGTAGGGGTGAACGCCTCCACATAGGCACCCGTATTGAAGCAGTGAGTAGCTAGACAGTAACCTCCACATAGGCACTGTTAGCTTAAGAGCTGGAACCCCACATAGGTGCAGCTGGAGGCCACGCAGCAAGGTCTACAGAAGGGCTAGGAGAATGGCTGAAACTGAAGTGATAATGCAGGAAAATCTAAATGCCAGAGGAGCAAGCATGAAGGAGCAGGAACTAGGCTGTAGGCAGGGCAGATTACGTACTGCCGCAACTGGCAGAGCACAGGCTGTGGAGGAAGTAGTGCAGAAGGAACGGAACCTGGCAGCACAGCACCCGTGAGCAGCAAATCAGACAGAAAAGCCAGGCAACATGAATGGCAGCAGAAAAAGCACCCCAAGCAAAGACAAAGGAAGAGAAGCAGCAGACAGGAGACAGTAAAAGAAGGAGGTTGGAAAAAAGGGTAGGGCGCCAAGTGACGGAGCCTCGGGCAGATAGCCGAGTGGCGGAGCTGCTGGCAGAAAAGCGGTGGCGAGCCACACGCAGAGAAGAGAGCAGCGAGCGGACAAGAGGAGACAGCAAGCAGCACAATCAGGTAAGGCTTAGGGGCAGAAAATAAATGATTGAAGGAGCAGAGCAGAACCAGCAGGCAGCACCCGTAAGCACAGTGAAAAGCGAGCAGAAAACTACACACCTGGCCCAGCGTCAGAAATGACGGCTAAGCGCCGGAGGTTTGGGCGTGTTGAGCTTTGTAGTAAGGTATCCCCACCCGCTAAAACATGGGGGGGGGGCCCTTCAATTACGACTCAAGGTTTTAAAATGATTTGCTGTTAATTGAAGTGGGTAGCCTCTAGCATCATTATCATTTTGTTTATATTCCAAATTTAAATTCATTTTTTTTAATGGTGGAAAATATAGAAGTGGAATACTTGTTTAATTTTTCAGCTATTTCTGAAGGATCACTAATAATGGTGTCCTGTATTTATATTGGGCCTACATCATTATCCGATTTCTTCAATGAGTTTATATAGCTGAAAAACATTTTACTATTACCCTCGTTTGCATACATAGCCACGTTTTTTTTTTTTAATTTAAAGTTTATTGAAGTTTCATAAAAAGAATACAAGACCTTGTAAATACATACAGTATATTAATATCCAATACAGCTGGACACTAACAAATAAAATATCACCTTAGTACATATGAATAGCCTAGTAATTCTAATATGTGAATGAAAGTAAACTTCAGCTTGAACAAAGAATCCATTCAAAACATTGAAGCATAACTATATGAGTCTTAGCAACTAGTCCAATAACTATCAGATACTATATCCATATATTTTATCTTCTTCCTCTAGACACAAAGGGCTAGAAAAGATCCCCATATGCTCAAAAATACATCATTCTTATTCATAAGGGAAAAGCAAATTCTTTCATTGTTTGCAATAACCATCAGGCTGTTAAGTCATTGTTGAATGGAAGGAGGTTTGTTAACCTTCCAGCTTTGAAGGAGCAGCCTTTTCTAAGCTAGAGCACAGGTCAATAGCCAGAATTTCTTTTGTTTGGGGATATGTGGGATCAAATTAGTATCACCCAGAATTAACACTAATGGGGAAAAAGGGACTATCGAGCTAAGAATTGTCTGGCAAATGGCATGAATTTGCTTCCAGTGAGAAGAGATCACCTTATAATGCCCTAGCAAATGTGCCAAGCCTGCATCAGGATTCCCACACCTCCAACAATTATTGTCTGTCCCTATTCTCATGCTGAACAGTTGTTTTGGGGATTAGTAATACTAATGCAATATCTTGAATTGTATACGTCTCCCTTACATTTCTCTAGAAGATTTGACAGCCCTTTCCCAAGTCCTGTCCCAAATTTCCTTTGAAATGATAGTGCCTAAGTCTTCCTGCCATTTCAGCCTAGCACACTCTGTTAAATGTACTGTATATCTGTTTCATCTCAAATATTTATTTATTTATTAGAGATTAAGAATTACAATCCTTTGAGTCAGAGACTCATTTTCAAAGGCTCTACATCAATCGACAATACAATACAAAGATAGTACATGAACAAACAGTCAAATAATACAGGGTAGGGTGACATAATGATAGCACAGTTGAACATTCAGTGTATTAGGTAAATAACAGGTACAATAGTACAGAATATAGATAACATATGTATATAACACTGACTATACAGAAGGCAGGGTAAATAGCAAAACTAGGGCAGTGGCCCGTGTCGGTGGGTTAGGCAGGACAGAGTCCATTGTCGGTAGGAGGGGTGCCTAAGGGCAGATACAGGTGTGGGACAAGGTGAGGTGGGCCTGGAGTAGAGATGTAAACTGTCCAGTCCTGGGTTCTAGGGAGATGGAGGGAGAGAGGGAGGGAGTTGAGCCAGGTGGGGGCACGATAGGAGAAGAAGCATTGGCCAAGGGAGTGTTTCTTGTCGAGGTACTTGGTACCTTGGTTTGAGTGAACTATGCGTGGACTTAGTGGCTGCTGCAGGTGACGGGGGGGGGAGAGACTAGGGGCAGTAAGGCCTGCAGTAACTTTTTTTGCTAGGAGGCAGGTGTGGTATTGCAGCCTGCCATCGAAGTCAAGCCAGTTAGATTGGCAGTATAGGTGGTTCTGGGACAGCCTATGGATAGGAGGCAGGCTTTATTCAAGGCAACCTTGAATCAGTGGAAGTCAGTATTGTCAGCGGCCCCTTAGATTAAGATGCTGTACTCAGTGATAGAGATGACCAGGAAAGAGATGGCAAGTTGTAGGGCATCAGGAGGTAGACAGTTTCGATGACGATATAGCAGACCGATATGGGAGTTGGCAGAGGTGCAGAGAAGGTGGATGTGGTCATGGAAGGTGAGGGAGGGATCAAAAGTAACACCAAGGTGCTTGAAGGAATAGACTTGTTCAAGAGGGTGAGAGAGGGAAGTGTGGACACAGAGAGGGGAGTGCTTTAGTTTATTCTGGTGATGAGCAAAGAGCAAGACCTTTGACTTTTTTTGGTTCAAGACAAGCTTATGCCTGGAGAACCAAGATTCAGCAACTGTGAAGGCAGCCTGGAGGGAGCCTTCCAGGGAGGTAGGGTTAATGTGAGAGGTAAAGAGAACGGCATAGTCTATGTAGAGTAGGATATTCCTGGGTCAGGCCTTGAGCAGGGCATTCAAAAAGAGGCTAAATAGAAGGGGCCCAAGGATGGACCCCTGCGGAATGCTTGAGAGGACAGGAAGGGGTGAAGAGAGGGTGGAGCAGATTTTGACCCTCTGCGAGTGACCCATGAGATAATCTGCAAACCAGAAGTTGGCTTCCTGGGACAGGCCAAGGTGAGCAAGGGTGGAGATAAGGAGGCTGCGATTAATGGTGTTGAAGGCTTTTGATAGGTCCAGGAAGACATCACCTGCCAGTCGACCATTGTCAAGGGCTGAATGAATGTAATTGGAAAATTCCAGGAAGGCAGTGGTGGTGCTATGGCCTTGCTGGAAGCCATGTTGTTCGGGAGATAGGAGATCATATTTGGTGAGGTACTCGGTAAGCTGATCCGAGATATTGCGTTCTAGGGCTTTGGGGGGGTGGAGATGGGCGGTACTTCCCAGGGAGAATTGGTCTCAGACTTGAAGATGTGGGTAATGACACCCATTTTCCAGGTGGAGTGGAATTCCCCAAGTCTGAGTGAGAGGCTGATGAGGTGGAGGCAGGGGAGAACTTCATCTAGTACCAGGTGTACTAACTTGAGTTCAATTGAGTCACTGCTATTGCGGGAGCCGTTTAGGACTTTGAGGAGGTAAGGTTTGATAGGCATATAATAGACTTAAACCTTTAGGTAAATTACATATTTTAAAGAAATTCTTCCAAGCTAAAGTAGAGACAAGTTTATAAGATGAATCCAGGAATTTGTTAAGTAAAAAGCTGCTTATTTGCAGATAAAAACAGAAATTGCATTTTAGCAACTTGAATTTACTTTATAGATCAGTGAAAGAGAGAAGTCTGTCCTGATCATCCAAACAAATCTCCCAGTGCTAGAATTCCTGTACATTTCCATCCTAGGTCTCTAATGGGTTTATTGTCTGTGGTCATCCTGAGATTGTCCTATATGGGCATTTATTGCCAAGGGACAAATTCCACTTTTTTGAGAAGGTTGAATATTTCCTACATACCACTACTGAGACTTGAAGAGCAGGTTGATTTAATAAGTACATACGAACATACAAACATATGAAAGTGCCAGCAGAACAGACCCACCGGGTCTGTCAAAGTCTACGTACTGTGCAGCCAGCTCCCCAGCAGGCAGCTGCCCCTCCCATCCCCTTGGCCTCCCATTGTTGTCCCTCACCCACCCTTACCCACCCCGGACCCTGTCCCAAATGTTCTTAAAGCCAGCCACATTTTTGCTTGCTATCACCCTTCTGGTAGTGCTGCTCCACCTTGCAACTACTCTTTCTGTGAAGTAATGCCTTCTCATCTCCCTCCTGAATCTCCCTCCCTCTTTTCTTAGCCTGTGCCCCCTATTTTCCCTCCCACTCCTTAGTTTCAGCACCCTCTCTGCCACCACCCTTGTTGATACCCTTCAGGTACTTGAAGGTCTCGATCATGTTCCCCCTCTCCCACCTCTCCTCCAGTGTGTACATATTCAGTTTCTTCAGCCTCATCTCATGGTCCATTCCCTCCATCCGCTGAATCATCCTCATCACTCTCCTCTGCACTCCATCCAGCAGCTTGACGTCCCACCTCAGGTATGGCTTCCAGAACTGCACACAGTACTCCAAGTGCGGCCTGACCAGCACCCTGTAAAGGGACAGGATCACCTCCCTGTGCCTGGACTTGAATCCCTGTGCTATGCACCCTAGCATCTTGTTTGCGTTCACCGCTACTTTCCTGAACTGGGCAGTATTGTTCATGCTCACTGTTATCAATACCCCCTGGTCCTTTTCCTCCTCGGTGATCCCCAGCCAGTATGTTCTTCTTGGGTTCCTAGCCCCAAAATGCAACACCTTTCATTTCTTTGCATTGAACCCCAGCTACCACTTCCCAGACCATTCCTCCAGTGTGGTCAAGTCCCTCTGTAGTTGTATCCATCCCTCCTCTTCGTCTACTACTGCACCCATTTTGGTGTCGTCCGCGAACAGGCTAATCCTGTTCCCCACCCATTGCGCAATGTCCGAAATGAATAGCCCGAACGTAGCTGGACCCAGCACCGAGCCCTGCGGCACTCTGCTCATTACAGGTCCAGGCTCCAAGACTCCCTACCACCACCACGACTCTCTGTAGCCTACCCCGTAGCCAATTGGAGAGCTAACATGCCATCTTTATCCCCACCCCTGCCCTGGCCAACTTCACCCTTAGTCATCCATGAGGCACTGAATTGAAGGCCTTGCTGAAATTCAAGTATAGCACATCCACAGCATGGCCACCGTCCACCTCCCTCATCACCCAGTCATAGTACTGTATAAGATTGGTTTGGCAGGATCTCCCTGAGATGAACTTGTGCTGCCTTCCATCCTGCAGGTTATTGCCCTCCAGAAATGCCACCAGCCTTGCCTTTAGTATCATCTCCATGAGCTTTCCCACTATGCACGTCAGACTGACTGGCCTATAGTTCCCTGGCTCATCCCTTGGACTGCTTTTATGTAATGGTACCACATGGGCCATCCTCCAGTCCTGAGGCACCTCCCAGATTTCCAGAGAGGTGCTGAACAGGTCTGCCAGTCATTCTGCTAGAACCTCTGCCATCTCCCGCAACACCCTGGGGTGGATACCACCTGGCCCTGGTGCTTTATTCATCTTCAGCGCCCTCAACCCTTCCAAAACTCTGCCACCCTCCATCATGCCATCCGTTACCTCCCCCCATGCCCCCTCACTCTCAACCAGGGTGGTAATGGACCCCCCTCCTCCCTTGTGAACACTGAGCAGAAGTACTCATTTAGTGCTTCCGCTTGTTCCTTCTCCTTTTCCACCGACTCATCCCCCCTTTTTATCCTCACTATACTATCCCTGCACTTCATTTTCTCCCTGACATATCTTAAAAGTCTTCTCCCCTTTATTCCCTGCACTAATCTGAGTTCACTTGTGGCTTTCGTACCCCTTACCCTCTTGGTCACCTCTTTAGACCATTTAGTGTACTCATCTCTGGCCTCCTCCCTCCCTGTCCTTCTGAACTTCAGGTACACCGCCCTTTTTGCCCTCACCCCCTCTATCACCTCCCTATTCAGTCAACATGGTCTCTTTCCCCTACACTTGTTACTCCTTAGCCTAGTGCACGTTTCTGTCGCCTCTCTGATTCCTTGCTTTATTATGTCCCACTTTTGCGCTGTCGCCATCCCCCACTTTATTCCCTCGAGTCTCCCCTTTAGCAAATTCCTCATTCTCTCAAAGTCTGCCTTCCTGAAATCCACCACCTTTGTTGCTGATCCCTCCGGCTCCCTGCTCATTGTGATGTTAAACTACACCATTTGATGATCGCTGTCAGCTAATGGGTCATCCACCCTAATGTCCCTCATTGCCTCACTGTTGGATAGTACCAGGTCCAGTGTGTTCCCTAGTCTGTTGGGTTCAGCAACCAGCTGTGTCAAGAACCCCCTCTGGAATGCATCCAGGAGGACCCTCTCCCTAATGCTGGAGGTGACCAGTATGGTTCAGTCCACACCTGGCAGGTAGAAATTGCCCACTATGACCACCTTCCCCCTCCTACATACCCTACTGATTTGTTCTGCCAGATCCCTGTCCATTTCCACTGTCTGGGATGGTGACCTATACACCACCCAAAACCTCAACTTCTTTCCCCTGGAGTCCAGAAGCTGTAACTGCATTGCCTCCATTCCCCTCTCTTCCCCTTCATCAGTTATACATCTGATCCCCTCCCTCACATAGACAGCCACACCCCATTCTCCCTTCCCCACAGTCCTTCTTGTACATACTAAACCCTGGGATTGACAGATCCTAGTCCTGGTGTTCTGTGGCCCACATTTTTGTGATGGCCACAATGTCCACTCCCCCTACAGCCAAGAACGCCTGTAGCTCTGCCATTTTGTTGCCTAGGCTTCTCGCATTCACAGAGATCACCCTCCACCCCATCACCTTCCCCTCTATTTCCAGAGCCCCTTCCCCACCTTGTCCCTTCTGTACTACATCCCCTGGTACTTTCTTACTAGCTTGGGGGGTAGGCTCACACAGTCCCTGGGTACCTTGCCACCCCCCCCAGTTTAAACACACCTTTGTTGCTATAAACCCCTGCAGCTTCTGCTTTAATACCACATTTCCTTCCCTACTTTAGGTGCAGCCTAACCCCTGCATATAGTTCATTATTGTCCCAGGTCTGTCTCCATCCCCTCACCCATACCCTTTTGATCTACACCACTCCACCAGCCAAGCGTTGAATTCCTTAATCCTCGCCTTCCTCATTGTGCTCACATGGGGTACTAGGACCACCTCCGAAAAGGCGACTGTCTCCCCTACCTCCTTGCACAGCATTCCCAGTTCCCCAAACCTCTCCTTCACCACTTCCACAGACTCCCCCAACAGGTCATTTGTCTCCACATGCATGACTATGTGCGGTCTCCCCCTTCCCTTCCTCACACACCTTAGAGTTGCTTGTCCCGCACTATCTGCCCTTAGACCTGGTATGGCTTCCACCCATATGTGACTATGCCGTTCCACTCTACTGCCCCATCTGAGCCCTTTAAGTATGGAGTTCCCCACCGCTAACACACCCCCTTTCTCTCTTGCTACACTTAAGCCCCCCTTTCCCCCATGTTCCCGTTCCTGAAATCTCTTTCTCCAAGATCTCTGCACATGCATCCACTGCTCTCCTCATCCACCCCCCTCCCTCCACCACCGTGCCCCTGCCCTGCTGCTGCCGTGCCTCCCTCCTCACCCTCATGGCCCCCCCATAGCCCTTTGGCCTCCCACCGCACATTTACCCCTTGTACCTCCCCATCCTGCATCTCTTCCTCCCTCTCCTCCTCCTCCCCATCCAGTGTCAACAGCGCATCAAACCTGTTCCCCCCTTCTTTTCTGGCTTGTGGACTCTCTGTTCTCCTGCCCTGCATCCCCCCTCCACCCGGTAGACCCGACCTTCATCCATTCCTCATTGCTGGACTGCCTGTCCCTACTGATGCCTGCCACACCTTCTCCCCCCTTCCTCTGACCCTTTGCCCTCCCCATGCCATGCCCACGTAATACTTCCACATTCCCCTGTCTCTGATTTTGTCCTCCATTTGCTCCCCCCTTCAACTCCCCTCCTAATCATCCTCACCTCCTTCTCCAGTCTGTTTAACCTGTGACATATTGGGCATCCCCCCAGCCTCCACAATACATTCATCCATACTGCTGCCCCACACCCATTGCATCCCACAATTCTCCCCATGTTAACACCACTTGGCCCACTTTTTACTGGTGTGTCCCTGACCAGCTGCTGTTCAACAGATTATGCCTCAACTTTGATAGCACATTTTTACATATTTTTGCTCGTGTGACCCTGCCCAAAGCCCTAAGACAGCACCTTGAATGGTCTAGAACCGCAGCTTGTAAAAATCAACTGCCTGCACATCAACTCTGCATTATGACATCACATCACAGTTCTAGTTTCTTATTTCATGTTATGCCCCCTGAATGGTCTAGAACCGCAGCTTGGAAAAATCAACTGCCCTACACGTCAACTCTGCATTATGGCATCATATTACAGTACTAGCTATTTATCTCATGTCAGAGCGCTCCATGTGCTTGATTCAACTAACTGTCCTTTTAGAGACTCCTCCCTCAGGCTTGTAGCCACCAATCCCCACTGCCCTGGGAGGGGCTAGTGTCTTTATAATTCACCCAGGAAAAGGGTGGGCACGGTGAGCAAAAAATCCAAATCTGAACCAGGAACCCTCTACTGCTCCATGGGTCCCGGTTCACTAAAGCTGCCCTCCTGTTCTGGTGGTGCAGGAGCGAGGGAGATCACAATGGAGACCCTGCTCAGCTCCCTCCTTCCCCGAGTGTCTTTTCCTGCTGACTGCTGCTGCAGGTATGAAAAGGGGCCAATTTACACTGCTCCATGCAGTTTGAATTTGGTGCCCTTTTCTCGCAGCGGCTCTTTTCCTCCGCTGTGGTTGGAGCGCTTACCCCAGACAGTCTGACAATAAAACACAACACATTCACAAGTTCAACAGTCACAATAGGTCTTACAGAAAAATAAATCAGTCAGATTTAAAAGAGATACAATTTATTTTTCTAATCTTACCCATAACAGGGTGTCTGAAGTGTCACTTAATAAGAACCAATTGGCCATCTGTTTCAACTTGTATGCCCAGAAGTAGCCTTGCCACCAGGGTAAGGCCAACCATCCAATTTAACCGGTGCCCTAAGTTTGGATTTAGAAAGCCTTGGAGGTTTGTTCCCCCATAAGAAAGTGGAAACAATCTTTTCAATTTTATTGAACCAAATAATGGGGATGTTCACTGCAAAGTTATTAATAAAATAGAATAATTTGGGAGAAAAGATAATTTTTAAAGAATTAATCTTCCCCCATAAAGACAAATGAAGTTTTTCCCACCTATCTAAATCAGATGTTAAATTCTCTATAACTTTTGACATATTATGGGACAAAGTCCTCTCGATAGAGTTAAATACTTTAACCCCCAAGTATGTCAAACCCTCATCAGGCCAAGTCACATCAGGAAGGATTGTTGTTATGACTGATTCTGAAACCAAAAAACTTAGTTTTAGGCATTCAGTCTTGGACCAATTGACATATAAACCTTATATTGCTCCAAAACCGTGAAGCAGGGCTTTTATGTGTTTCAGGGAGTTAACAGGGTTGGTTAGGGTAAGTAGTACATCGTCTGCAAAAGCTAAGATTTTATTAGTGTAATTGCCATTCTAACTCCACCAATGCTATCAGATTGCATAATCTTCCTAATAAGGGGTTCTATCGCCAGTACAAATAGTACGGGGGAAGCGGACACCCTTGCCTGGACTCTCTATGCAGATGAAAAGAATTAGAACTTAGTCCACTGGTAATCGTACAAGCCCTGGGAGATGCATATCATGTTTGTACCCATTTCATTAAACCAGGTTCTATATTGTTTTTCCCTAAAACTTTATATAAATAGCTACATTCAAGCGAATCGCAGGCCTTACCTATATCTAGAGATATGGCTAAGGAAGGGGAGGAATTGTGCTTTGTGGAATGGGCAGACCACAGTATAGAAAATAATCTCTGGAAGTTATCACCAGCCTGTCTGTTCTTCAAAAAGCCCACTTGCTCTTTGCCCACTAACTTATAATAATAATAATTGTATTTATATAGCACAATCTCTTAAAATCAAAGCGCTGTACAATTCATAAAAACAAGTTAAAAACAATGCATAATACATAATAAACTTAATAAGAATTTTAGATAGTCTAGTAGCCAGAATTTTTGCCAGGCTGTCATAATCAAAATTTAAAAGAGAAATTGGCCTGTAGTTACCACATTCAAGGGGCTCTTTTCCTTTTTTGCTTAGTAAACAAATGTATGCTTCGGTCATAGAGTCAGGTAGGGTTCCTTCATCAAAAGAAGTCTGGAAAGCATTACATAAATGAGAGACCACAATATTGTTAAGGTGTTTATAAAATTCTTCAGGCAAGTCATCTGGTTCAGTGGCTATCCCTTTAGGAGCCTGCACAATGGTCTCTGATATCTCTTACAAAAGAGATTGGTCTGTCAAGCATTTGTTTATCTTCACTGGATAGGCCTGGGAGTTTAACTGAGTTAAGAAATCTGTCTATCCTATCTGCCTGTACAACCCTTTAGATTTGTACAGGTTTTCATAAAAAATCTTAAAGCAACTATTAATTTCCTTACTGTTATGAGTAACTTTCCCAGAGAAGTCTTTGATTCCTTTAATATTGTTCTGATTTCGAATTTTATGCAGCCTATAAGCCAGTAACTTACCGGCCTTCTCACAGACTCCCAGTAGTTTTATTTTGCCCTAAAAAGAAAATATTCAATCTTCTCTGAATAAATCTTATTTATATCAAATTTAATTCCCATAACCTTAAAAAGTAGCTCTTTTTATTGGGCGTATTTTGTTTTAATTCTGACAGAATTTTTCCCAGGGAGTCTTCAATTTCTTTTAATGCTTTCGCTTTTTCTTTTTTCTCTTTGGATGCATAGCTGATAATCTCCCCCCTTATGAATGCTTTGAAGGCATCCCCAATTATTTTGAGAGACTTCCCCATTGTAATTTATCTTGAAATATATTTTAGATTCTGCCTGAATACAATTTTGAAACTTGACATCCTGCAGCAGAGATGTATTAAATTTCCAGCAGGAGGATCTCTTGGATTTGTTTTCAAACATCATTGAGCTCTTCAAGAGACAGTGGTCTGATATAAGCAAATTCTCATAGAAAATGTTGCTAGTATTATTATTATATTTATCCAAAGGTAGAAAAAAATAATCTAATCTACGAAAAGTCCCAAACCTAGCTGAAAGGAATTAATTATCTCAGTCACAAGGGTGCGCCAATCTCCATACATCAGGTAGGCCCAAATCACCCAGAACTTTATGAAGACAGACCTGTGATGCAGATAGCCTGCTCAGGTTGGGGGCATGAGACCTATCTAACAATGGATCCGTCACTGTATTAAAATCCCCTCCCAGTATAATTTTGTAATTCCCTACATTTGCTAGACCACAGGCTATGATTTGAAAAAAGTCTTTTTGTTGTGCTTGGTTATTGGGAGCATATACATTACATAGGGCTACATCTTTACCATATAGATTCCCCAACAATATTTGGAATCTTCCTTCTAGAACAGTCAAATGACTGTGCTTGATAAAGTTAAATCCTTTCCGGATTAAAATTGCCCCCACGCTATCTTTTTTTTTTAAGAGAAACGGCAATGGTTGACTGTAGCTACCCAGCTACAGTATGTGGAAGCTTCTCTGCTTCTTCTGGAATAAGATGAGTTTCTTGAAGCATGGCAATATCTATATTATGTTTGTTAAGCTGACTAAGCACTCTATATCTCTTGATGGGTGATCCTAACCCTTGGACATTCCAGGAACTAATGTTCACTGAACTCATGTTAAAAGGACTGTACTATATATAAAAGAATGCAACTTAAGATGAAATAGATTAGAATCTAAAACCAGTGAAGTAATTGGATAACCGTGTTTGAGATTTACTGTGAACTACCTGAAAAAATATATTTAGAGCAAATAAAAGAAAGGGCACCTTCAATGTATCTATGAATCAATAACAAAAGCTATAAGTTGCTCCTTAAACAAACAAACTAAATGAGTTACAAATCAACGCACACTTAAAGCAGCAGTGCAACGAAAAATGATTTTCCAAAAAAGTTAGTTTCAGCTACAATTAAGAAAAATATTACCATACCTACCAAATGAGTGACCACTCCCCTATCCTCTGCTCCTGGTCATGTCACCTGCCCAAACCCCAACCTAGTGTCTCCACCGACAGACGTTTGCAACCAGGTGGCCTTCAAAAAATCAAACACTACCTGGCTCAGTGGGACTGGGCCCCTATAACCCAGGCCCCTAACATTGACCTAGCCCTTGATTACTTCACATGCACTTTCAACAAACCATGTGACATTTTTGCCCCCTGACTAAATTGAAAACTGTAAAACATAATGTCCCTTGGATCATGCCCACATTACGGCAGCAACTAAAACAAAGGGATGACCTCTGGCACAGAGCCATTGAATCTGGCTCCCAAGCAGACAGACTAGCATACAGAGCAGCACGCAGTAGGTGCACCTGGGCCATACGCAAGGCCAAGGCTGAATACTATAAAGACACCCTGGCTTCCTCCTGGGGGAATGCATGAAAGTTTTGGGACAACATTAAAGAGCTTAATGACAAATCACACCTCCCCCAACCCTCTCAGCTCTGCATCAACAATGCCACCTCAACCAACCCACAGGCTATCGCTAACTGCCTTAACTCAACCTTTTCCGATCTTAGTACAGTCCTCCCGAGTGACTTTTTTGACCCTATCCCAGCCTCTTCTGAATCAAACCTCCAGTGCCCCCCTGTCTACCTTAGGGTCATTACAAAGCAGGAAGCAAAATCCTACCTCTCCAACGCTCTCGGTGGCTCCCTCTATTGCAAAGACTCCTTTGACAAGAAAATCCTCTACTGGGTTCTTGACACTGTTCTTTCCCCCCCAACCGACCTCCTTAACCACTCCCTATGCTTGGGACAGTTCCCCACAGCCTGGAAAACTGCAACAATTACCACAATACTAAAAAGTGGAGACAATACCAACCCCAACAACTATCGGCCCATATCCATCCTTCCCCTTCTCTCAAAGGCCCTTGAAAAAATCATTTCCAACCAACTCACCGAGTACATGCGAGCTCACAATTTGTTATGCAGTGAACAACATGGCTTTAGATCAGGCCATAGCACAACCACCACCCTCATCGAATTCTCCAATTTCATTCACTCTGCCCTTGACCATAAACATCTGTCCAGAGCCATCTTCGTGGACCTCTCCAAAGCCTTTGATACAGTCTCCCACCCCCTCCTCCTGGACATACTCCACCACACTGTTCTATCATGCGGACTACTCTTTTGGTTTAATAGCTACCTTACCTCCAGATCTCAATGTGTTAAGATAAATGACACCCTATCTTCCACCCTGCCTGTCCGCTCGGGGGTCCCCCAGGGATCCATATTGGGCCCCCTACTCTTCAGTATCTACTTAAATGCACTACCCAAATCCTGGTCCGGTAACCTACTGCTATATGCTGATCATGTGGTTCTCTATGCCGCACACCCCTGCCCTGACAACCTACAGTCCTCCCTAGTTCACTAGTCGCAGACTTGTGGTCAACATCAAAAAAATAAAAGCTATGCTATTTACCCACCGGCAGAGCAAGGCCGAGGACACTGAACTAAAAATCCTCTCCCACGCTCACCTCCCTCTGGAACAAATACTTACTTATAAATACCTCGGTCTTACCTTTGACACCTCCCTATCCTTCCATGCCCACATTAACATCCTGACCTCAGCCATTAATACCCGCATCAGCCTTCTATACCGGCACAAAGACTGCCTGACACCAGAGGCTCTCAACCTGGCTGTCACCTCTTCTGTCCTCTCTCGTTGACTATGGGCTCCCGATCTACTCTGCTGCGGACAACACCACCCTAAACAAAATTCACATAACCATTAATAAAGTGTGCTGACTCCTCCTAGGCGCAGACAAATGCTCCCATACTTGCACCCTCTACGCTCTTCCAAACATCTTCACCCTTGAGGAAAGATTACAATATCAATCCTGTCTCCTCACAAAAAAGAATCCACCTAGGGTTAACTCCATTGGGGGTCTCAGCCTCACTACTCTCATGGTCCCGCATTGCGACCACTCATTCTGCCAACAAGCATCTATGGACCGTGTCCAGGGTCAGAACCTCCCCTGCTCAGAGATCATTCTCCTTTAGAGCTCCTGCCTGGTACAATGAGCTCCCCCCAGCCATAACCTCCATTCCCAATCTAGAACACTTCAAGACCATCCTAAAAAAATCACATTCTCCCTTTGCACCAATGCCAGTGCAGCTGCTAATCCTCCTAACTGACCTGCACAGAGCTGCACTATGGTCGCTCCCCATTGACATTGCCACCAATTGTATAGGACTAACTGTATAGGACATCTCTGCTGCTGATCTCTGTCTCTGCTATATGACAATGCCCTAGAGGCTGCATCTACACTGTAACTATATCTTCTGTACTAATATCAATACCCTAGCTACTAAATGTATAGGTCAACAGCCACCCAGGCTACTATAGGATGTGAAGGGACTTGGCAAGGTTAGAGGAATGGTCAAATGTATGGCAGCTTAGATTCAATGCTAAGAAGTGCAAGGTAATGCACCTGGGAAACAAAAACCCAGAGGAAGAGTACACAATGGGGGGGTGAGATACTAACAACAACAAAAATGGAAAGGGACCTGGGGGTAGTCATATCAGATGACCTAAAGGTGGGCAAGCAATGTGAGAGGGCAGCAAGGAGGGCTGGGGGGATACTGGGATGCATAGGGAGAGGCATCACCAGTAGAAAGCAGGAAGTTATTATCCCTCTGTACAGACAGCTGGTGAGACCCCATCTGGAGTACTGTGTGCAGTTCTGGAGACCCAATCTCCGCAAAGACATAGACAGGATGGAAGCTGTCCAGAGGAGGGCAACTGAAATGGTGCAGGGTCTGCACCGGAAGACTTATGAAGAGAGATGAAAGGAGCTTAATATGTATAGCATTGAGGAAAGGAGGGAGAGGGGGGACATGATAGAAATTTTCGAGTACCTCAAGGGAATCAACAAAGTCCAAGAGGGTAGCATCTTTCAAAAAAAGAGGTGTGCAAGAACAAGGGGGCACAATTTGAAGATAGAGGGGGGACGGCTCAGAGGTAATTTAAGGAAGTATTTTTTCACAGAGAGGGTTGTGGATGCATGGAACGGCCTTCCGGAGGAGGTTGTGGAGTCAAAAACAGTGGTAGAATTCAAGCATGCATGGGACAGTCATAAGGCAATTCTAGGGGTTGGGGGTAGGAAGAAGTAGGCTGCTGGTTAACTAGGATCTGCAGCTTATCCATTAGGTAGGGAAATGGGCAGACTGGGTGGGCCAAGCGGTCCTTATCTGCCATCAAATTCTATGTTTCTATGTTTCTATATGTAAATACTTCCTTAAAACTGTGTTGTCTCACTATTGTATAGATCACTGTTACTACTATATGACAATGCCCCAGAGGCTGCACTTGTATTATAATTGTTCCACTGTAATAATGTCAATACCCTAGCTACTACATGTATAGACTTTCAGCCACCTTGGCTATTGTATGTAATTACTTGAAATGTGATGTCCCATTAATGTACTATCTCTGAATGTATGACTATGCTGACGCGGAGTCTTTGTAAATGAGTCTATGACTCAAAGGGTTGTAATTCCTATGATTGACTAAATAAATAAATAAACAAATGTACGTGTTTAGGTACCTCCTATGTGGTGCACCATGAAGCTTATTTTGTTTTTTCTGTCCTAGCCCTTGCCATGCCTACAATGCTATTTCTATGGAAACTGTGGTGACCTTTGCTGTCTCCCTACTTCAATATGCCCTTAACCAGTTTAGAAAATCCTTCCATGAACTGTTCATAGGTTTACTCCCAAAGAAATCCCCCACCACGTAAGGTTGCAAAGCGTAGAATCAACAAAAAAAAATACAAGAAAAACTGTCAATGATAACCTTTCCCCATGAAAAATCAGAATGAAGTTCTGGCATTTACTCACTCCAACATCCAATTAATCACATAAATTGCTTTGTTTTATTTTACAGAATCACAGATCTTTCATGAAGATCATCAAACCAGAAGTGACCTCTGAAGCATATTTTCTGCCTTTGACCCTCGTTTTTATGCCGTTCTGAAATGAGAAAATAATAAACACAACTTTATATTTCAATGGAGTCAGGCAGCATGCAGCATAAAAAAAAATAGTCTAGAAATAATCTGAGTAGGCAGGAAAAACGAACAAGTAGATCTACAGAGAACACTTGAGTTGGAGGGGTCATGTGACCATGATCCACCAATCGGCAGAGAAATAAATCCTTTTTAGTCTTCCTGTTGCACATCTGAACCATATTTGGGATGCCATGCAAGTGCTTTCAGGTCACCAGTGCATCAATTTCTTCAGGCGGATACCCAAGAGAGGAAGTCTCCTCAAACATGGCCACAACTGGGCTACAAGGATCTTTAACACAATCAGGTAATCCTCTGGGAGATCCACTTGAAAAAGATTTAGTGGCCGACTTTGTAGGTTTTGGGTGCCAGTCAGCGTTGAAAGAGCCTTTGGTTGCAATGAAGGAGATTATGGCTGGCTTGTTCCTATAAAATGTTTGCGACTTGTGAGTTATTTTGGAGGGCCAGGCTGCAGATTTAGGAAGAGAGGCTTTATTATTGGGGTGTCTTGCAGAATATTTGAGCACTGGAATGTGCGTGTTTTTGATTACTTCAGTATGAGGTGAGGGTGAGGGTTTTGAAGGAGAAGACACTGCACATGGGCTTTTCTGAGGCATGGAAGCTCGCGCATGGTGTTTCATAATGGAATTCTCAGCATTTTCATATCTGTCAGGAGCCATTTGGAAATTCTGTGGGCTAGCATTAGTTTTGGGCCTTCTATTCAGGATCCGAGGGGCTTCAGGCCAGGTTCTTTTAATAAATTCCCAGGCTTCTTCAGGAGTTTTAAAACTGTGTGAGCCACCCCCTCTGTTTATCACCACAGTAGCTGGATATTTATTGTAATATAGTACACCAATCGACGGCAAAACATATCTGATCTCATTGTACACCTTTCTTTTTTCCACAATTTAAGACAAATAATCCTGAAATATAAACACCCTCTTTTTTTCCACAAAAAAGAGCTTTCTTCTGTCCGGTCAATTCAAGGATTTCCTCTTTAATATTAAATCCCAAGAGGTGAACAATTATAGGCCTAGGTTTTTGTCCTTGTTTGGGAAGGGCTTCTAAGGATCTGGGTGCCCTCTCAAACTCCAGGGGCCATTGCCAGGAAGCATTTAAAATTGATGGTATAAAATCCATTAAAAATCTCACCATATCATTGCCTTCAACAAGTTCTGGGACCCCCACCAGGCAGAAGTTATTACGCTTGCTTCTATTTTTAAGATCATCAACTTTGGAAACCAAAAACTCAATTTTTGAACATAATTTTGTGGAGGAGTCTTGCATTTTACAGAAACTCTTTTCCAAGAAGGCTAGTCTTTCCTCTAACACATTAAGTCTTTCTTCCAAGACTATTGATTTATCTCTGTCAGAGTTGGCTTGCTGTTTCGAGGAAACAATGTCAACATGCATGTTCTGTAGCTTGTCTTTAATGAATGCAACATCACTTGTATTTAAGTCATTAGATAATTTACTTATTGTTGTTGTTTTGGCTGAGCCCCTTGATGAGTTCTTTCCCCCATGTCCACATAGACAACCACTGGGTGAAGCGTCAACCTGGGTTGGATTTCCTGCCACACCAGAGGGACTGTCAGATGGCATACTCAGATAAGGTAGGCGCTGAATTTCCCGATAACGATAAAAATCTAACTAAACATTTTACCTATTTCAAACTTTCCAACTATTTGCAGGGATGTAAGAACACTGTTTCGGACTGCTCTTTAGGTACTGTCGTACCATAAAAGATTAGCTAGATCACGAAATTGTCACTGCTGGTTGGAGAGCTCCCGTTATGCTGCCATTTCTTCAGAGTGCCAGCACGTGACCCCCAATGACGTTTCTATCTTATGTTTTGCTTTCCTAATTACTCACTTACACTGTTTTTGAAGAGTTTTAAAACTGGCCCACGTTTCTTGTGTTTTATGGTTTAAGTGTTTTCTGTATGATTTATCCTTTTTGTTTTGTAATTTCTTAATTTTATGTGTAAACCATTTAGGTTTGAGTCATTTGACTTATACCTTTTGAGCTTTGAGATTAATTTGTCACAGACATCAGCATTGCATGCTTTAAAGCTAGCCACATTTTGTTTACTGATTTATCTTTTAAATATTTCTACCCATTTGATTTTTCCTATTGCTTCCCGTATTTTTATGTTATGTGCTCTATTCTATTTATATATTTCAGTAATTCCAGTATTGATCTTATGAGTTGTGCATAATTTTAGAAAAATAGCATTACCGTCACTCATTCCTAAAGGGGCACTGACTGTACAGGAATCTACAAGTGAGGTAGCAGTTGACATGACCAGGTCTAAAATATTCTCTCCCTTAGCTGGTGTAGTTATAGACTGACATTCTTTTCAGTTGTTCTATCTTATTTATGAAAAGTTTCCCCTGTGATGTGACTGCAGTTTTCTGAATCCACTCTATATCACCCAGGTTGAAATCTCCCAACACAATTATTTCTCTACCGGCACAAGCTGTTTCTATTTCATTCAGTAAGGATTCTAAATATTCCATTATGACATCTGGAGGTCTTTAACAGATTCCAATAATAAGGTTGTTTGCATTATTACTAATAAGTTTTACTCAGATTGATTCGGTATTGGTTTTATTATCTAGTTTTATTTTGTTTGATATATCTGATGCATTTATCGCATCTTTTAAATGGAGGGCAACTCCTTCCCCTTTTCTTCCCCGTTGATTCAGGTGACAAAGTTTATAAGCATCCTTCACTCTTCCCCACTCTTCCCTTGTTTCACCATGTTTCTGTAAGTGCAATAAATGTGAGATTTTCATATGGGCTAGTGCTTTCAGAGCATCCATCTTATTTACAATGTTTCTGGCATTTATTGGTGCTCCTTCCCACATTTTGGGGCCCATACTTTCGGTTATATCATTTCTTTGTGCACGAGTGCAAGATGTTAAGTACCCTGATCAATAATAATTTCTTTAGGTAGGCCCACCCTGCTGAAATTTTTGGCAAGCTCAGCTGCCACTTTTGGGGCTGTGACGATACGCATTGGAATTGCCTCTGGATATTGAGTAGCATAGTCACATACTACCAAAAGGAAGTGATTACCCTTTTTACTGTTGTCTAAGAGGCCAAATACATCCATTGCAATTCTCTCAAAAGGCACATCTGTCAAGAGTACAGGCACAAGGGGGACCTTGTATTTTTTAGTCACTGGGGCTACTTTTTTGACATTCAGCACAAGAACTGCAATAGCTAGTAACATCCTCATGAATCCCAGGCTAGTAGAATCTGTACAACAATCTGGCAAGGGTGCGATCCCTCCCTGAGTGACCAGCCATAGGACTATCATGTGCTATCTGTAACAACTCAGCTCTATACTTCTTTGGTATGACCAACTGTTTTATATGTTCCTGCATCTGAGAATTAACACAAACTCTGTACTGTAGCCCATTACATTTTTTAAACATTGGTTCACCCTGTTTTTTTTCACCACCAGCTGCTTAAAATAACCTTGGAGAGAAACACTGTTAGTTTGCTCAGAAATAAAAATCACAATCAATTATCAGTTTAGTTTCAGCATTTTCATATATCAACCCATCATGTCAAGCAATCTTTTGTTACCACTGTTTTTTTCAGGTGTCTTCTTTCTTTCCTGGACTTCCGGATCATGGAGCTGGGTTCGAACAAGTCCAAATCAGAGTCAACAAAAGGAAGAAAGTCACCAAGCAACCAAGATTTTCTTTGCCTGTGCTGTTGTCATCACAGCTGCTGAAACAGCAGGTTTTACTCCCTCTGTGATTAACTTAGCAAATCCTGGAAAGTCATTTCCAATAATCACAGGTACAGGTAACTTCGGTACCACCCCCAATTTTGTTTGGTGTGACACACCACTAATGTTCAGGCACTTGGGTAGTGGAATAATATTGAGTGTCCCCATGGATGCAGATGACCCCAGTACCTGGTCCTCTTGCACAGTGTTTTTCCAGAACATCAGCATGCACTATGGTCTGCCTGCTTCCAGAATCTATAAGTCCCTTCACAGTCTTAACTCCCACCTTGACATCTGTTAAATACTTGCTCTGATTTGCTCAGACCAAATTTGCTCCAGCATTACACTCCTTATTTTTATGGCAGTTTCTTCCAATATGGCCTGGTTTATTACAGTTATAGCAAGTAAAGTCTTTGGGTGCAGATTGTTTTACCCCCATCAGAGTTCTTATCTAATCTGGAATTAAATCAGGGAAAAGAGAGTTTTACAATTCCATGGCTGTTACTTTGCTGCTGTTGTGTCTGTCTGGTTATCTAACAGTCCTCACTCCTCAGCTAAATAAATTGCCTTTTCCTCACTTTCTGGTTGGTCTTCTTTTACCCAAAGCTGCTTGTCTGTATAAAAGATGTTGATGAATTGCTCCATTGCAGATATGTTGATGATCTGTCAGACTGATTTGCCCTCTGGTAGGAGCCATTTAATAGGGAGTTCTCTGAGTTGGGTGAAGGCTTCTCAAGTATTGCTGACTGAGTGGTACTTCAGGGACCAGAATCTCTGCCTGTAGATCTTTCCTGAGATGTCATATCTTTTAAGGAGTTCTCTTGTCACAAAGTCATAGTTTTCTGACTGTGCAGTGTCCGTATTATTGTACGCAAGTTGAACTTTATCTGTCAGATAAGGCACCAACTTGATTGCCCATTGTGATTTTGGCTATTGGCAAGCTCCAGTGACCTTTTCAAAATTTGTCAGGTACACCTCGATATCATCCAAGGGACATAGCTTTGTAACTTTAATGTCTTTTAAGTTAGTTGAGTTTTGTTGATCTCCTAGACCTGTATCAGATCCTCCATCTTTGATAGCTGCAAGGCATCCAGTCATCGCTGCTCCTGTCACTGTTTCTCTTCTCTGTGCCTCTAGACACTGAATCTCTTTTTCTCTCTGTTTCTCAGTCTCTCTGTGTTGTATAGGCCACCAGCGGAGGAAGGCAGTGGTGCTTTTTAGGTTCTATCCCTGCCATTCTTCTTCCATCACTGGTGCTGGCTGCACAGTCTCAGGTTGGACTTTTGTTTCTGCTACAAGTCTGGATGCCATTCTTTTGGTAATCACTCCTGGGCTTTCTGTTGCAGGATCCATACCTTTCTTCTATGCTTCCCTGGTACCAGGTCTAGTACCTACACACAAACTTCCTTTCGTAGAGTATGCATGGCTTAAATCCCACTGCTAATACCAACTATCCATTGAATCTGCCGCAGCTGCAGCCCAGCCCTGATGTTAGCTCTGGGGGATGCTGGGACGCTTTCAGCCCATCTCCTGCTAGTAAATATTGGAGCTGCAGGATGGCAGGATCAACCAGCTATGAGGGCTTCTAATGTAAAATAAGTAAATAAGACATCTTTGTTTGGAACATCAGGTGATAATTAGGGCCAGACCCACACAGAGGAGTGAGGCTGGCATTCATGACTGCTCCCCTTTAAGCCACCTGTGAGTGTGGAGGTTACCCAGTACTGGGTTAAATGGGACCAGGATGCAGGGAGATTTCTAGCTCCTGCCAGATACCTCAAGTCTGGTGTATGCTTCCACTAGGGGATGCATGGTGGCGGCTAAGGCCTACAATGAGACCTTGTTCATCGCACTTGGCTCCCAAGGGACAGTTTGTTCCTACCTCAGTATTTCATGCCAAAGCACACCAGGGCTCATGGTAGGATATTTTGTTCGGGGGTCCTGGACTTTCTGAAACCAAAAATGGGGTCAGAGCTAAAATTTAGGAGTCCCTGTGAAATTTTTGGAGGTCCCTATTGAAATGAATGGAACAAGTCCGGAAGTTCATTTTCCCATTGTGTCTCTAATTCCCCATGTTTTTTTTACACTTTTCAGGCAACTCCTGAGTCAGGAATGAAGCTATGACATTATTGTTTTGTCATACGGTTGTTTTCTCAGCAGGGTTGCATAGACAAGTAAGTGTAATTTAAAAGGCATCATAAGACAAGTCAGGGATAAACCATAAAGCATCACAATTACAGCATGGCAAACTTTTCAACCTGATCTGTGAGTACTTGTAGGTTCAAAGTACAATAAAGAAAATTGTATTTACAGTTTTGTAGTCTTTCTGCCTGTCTAGCATGAAAATTCTATCTTGTTGCCCCCTCAAGCAGACATGTGCCAACCTGGCTACAAAAAAACAGTCAGGGCTATTTAGTAACAAGCATTTGTCAAGTGCAAATGTTGCTTGCTTGTATTTGCTGTGTAGGTGTTTGGCATCGATGGTGCAGAGGCAATAATTAACAAATTTACATGACAGAAATATCTTGTAGTATCTCACTGACGGCTACTGAATTTCCCAGTTCTGCCCTGCTGATGCTCACAATATCTCTGGGGGGTTGGGGTGGTATCAACAACATTCACCTCTTTGAAACTTCCCAATGTCAGTCTTTCCGGGGAGGGTGCCCCCAACAACGTTCATCTCTCTCTCTCTCCCAATGTCCACTCTTTATGGGGGGCAATTACGTTCAGTTCTCTCTGTCTCAAACTACATCTCGATGTCATTTCTCTCGGGGGCAACAACTTCCAAAACTACATCTCATGATGTTACTCTCTACCGGGGGGGGGGGTCAACAACGTTCATATCTCTTTCTCTCTCTCTCACACAAAAGAGAGACACACACTGATGCTTCACTGCAGGGACAGTTAGAAGTTAAAGAGACAGCGCTGTGACACTGCTGCTCTTCTCTGTGATCTCTTGCTGGTTGTCACTGTCTGTCTCTGTCACTGTTAAAACTCAGCCAGGGACACAGAAACAGAACACTGCAGAGACAGAAGCAGCCTTTTTTCCCACAACAGAGGGAGTCACACACTGTTCCATGAACAGAGTACCCGATGACACAGAGAGACAGAGAGAGAGAGAGAGAGAGAGAGAGAGAGAGACAAGGGCGTTCATTGAGACAGAGAAAAAAAACTTACAGAAACACAAAGAAAACACTGTACCACTTGTCGTGTCTTGCTTGGTCTCTCTGGTCCCTGTGTGTAATGCAGAGCGCGCTCTCTTTCTCACTCTCTCTCTTTAGCAGGATGCTCTGCTCTCTCTCTCTCTCTCTCTCTCTCTCTCTCTCTCACAGGGGCACACTGCAGAAGAGGGTCAGGTCGTGACAGGCTTTGTGTCACCAGTATGTGAAAGGGGTTTGTTTTTCTTGTTTAAATATGCAATTTTTTCAAAGTTTGCAAAAGTTAGTTGAGGGTTAATCCAGCCTTCCCTCTGCTCTTTTGCAAGGAGGGGTTTTCCCCTCTCATGTTCGGTAACCATTGGCTGGGCTTGAGTATTGATATGCAGCTTGGAAGGGCAGAGGTAGAGCTTTGGTCTGACAAGAACCAGGGCCTGATTAAGGTTAACCTGGGGCCCTAGGTCCGAGGAAAATCAAGGCCCCCCCCTTTGCCTAGGCCACACAACCTTTGCCTAGGAGGCCATGCACCTTCTGCCAAGCCACGCACCCTTGCCAATTATAATGATAATAATTAAATATTTACATTTTGCACTGATACCCTCTCAAGCAGAAGGTAACTGAGACACAGGATGTACCTGTGCCTTTAAAGGCACAAAAATTTACACAGAGCTCCATACAGAGGTAACACTGTAAGGGATATTCCTCCTCGATGACAGGCCATAGAAACATAGAAGTTGACAGCAGATAAGGACCACAAGGCCCATCCAGTCTGCCCATTTATTTTTCTACCTTGTAAATGTGCCATCGGCCTTTGCTCTGTCAGTGGCCTATCTATTCATAGTCATTTGTATTGCTCCCTTATGCCTATCCCACGCCTGTTTGAAGCCCTGCACTGTATTCATAGCCACCACTTCTTGTGGTAAGCCATTCCATCATCCACCACCCTTTCTGTGAAAAAGAATTCCTCACATTCCCCTTAATCGCCCCCCTCTAATCTCATGCTGGTCCTCTTGTCCTGCTATTTTCTTATATTTAAACATGTTGGACTCTTTCACCTTGTTTATGCCTTTAAGGAGTTTGAATGTCTCGATCATATCACCTCTCTCCCTCCTTTGCTCAAGGAATACATATTGAGCTCTGTTAATCTGTCCTCATATGTCTTCTGATGCAGTCCCTGCACCATTTTGGTTGCCCTTCTCTGGACTGCCTCAATTTGGTTAATGTCTTTGTGAAGGTGTGGCCTCCAATACTGCACACAGTACTCCAGATGGGGCCTAACCAGTGTCTTGTAAAGAGAGGTTATTACCTCCCTCTTACGACTTGTGATACCCCTACTAATACACCCTAACACCCCCTAGCCTTACCTACTGCTTTAGAGGTCTGCTTGGATGATTTCGGGTCATCAGTGATGATGATGCTCAAGTCTCTTTCTTCCTTTGTGACTGCTAGCAACTCCCCTCCCAGCCTATAGGTGGCTTCAGGGTTTCTCTTCCCTATGTGCATGATTTTGCACTTCTTTGCATTAATGGTACTGAGGCATGGGCACCAAAGGCATCTGAGACAGAATGGCCGCTGTGCCTCACCCCCTTACTTAAAACTTAGTATCTGGTGCTAAGCGGTCACGGTTTCAAGACATACCAGACTCACCACATCTTACCCTTTGCTTTTTAAATTCTGTTGTCACTACAGATGGTCTTCGATTCTGATATGGGACTTTTAGTGTAAGAGTCATCAGACAGCCGAGCTTTTTTTCAGGTGGGCAGAAAAACTCAGGGAAGTACTCAGCCAATGGTCATTTGAAACGCTCAATGAAGGATTGACAACCCGTTGCTGGGGCAGAAAATTGTAACCATCAGGAAACACTTATGTTTCAGAATCAGGCTAGAATATTAACCCCTTTTTGTGGAAAGTTAATTTCACCAACTCAAAAAAGACCTGATAACCCCCCTTTTGCAATAGGCAGGTTATATCTACACTACTGAGAGTACTCTTAGAAAAAGTTCAAAACCTCAAGTAACTGGGGGTATGGCTAGGTCCCCTTCTAACCATTATCAGCGCATGTGCGTAGCAAAAATAATGCAATAGAAGACTGGCATGTGGCATGCTATACAGTCTACAGATTAACAGATAAAAGCTGCATGGACATAGGATGGGAAGCAGAACCCGGATTCCTATCTTCCCCTGATACAATTGTCTCTGCCCTCCCATTAGGTATTGCGATACAGTCAACGAAATGAATTTTTGACTGTGCATTGACTATGCACTTTACATATATGTTCAGTTTTTTGTGAATGGTTCCATCAGTGGTTTTATCAACTATTACCCCAAGAAGCTGAGAACCTGCTAAGTGGGCTTTCATTTCTTCCTGTACGACTTTGTTTATGGAGTCCAGCATGTCATATCTTGCATCTCAACCAGAGTAGATCGTGCCACTGTCTTTCAACCCTGGACAGTCATTTTATTTCTGTGAACGTAAAAGGACATCATATCTGATTCCTAATATAGCCCCCAGAGCCCCCTCCAAAGTAAAAAAACTGATAAGATTCCCTTCCTAATTCCTAGTATACCTCACCTGTAGAGATATCAGTGTTTCAAACTGGTTCAGTGATTGCCCTTGTTTGATAAGGTAATACATTGTTAGTAAATGAGCAACTTTACTGTTGTCCTTTGCCTCAGGAGGAGGGAGAGGGGGACATGATTGAGACCTTCAAGTACCTTAAGGGTATAAACAGGGTGCCAGTGGAAAGCATCTTCCAGATGAAGGGTAATCAGAGGATGAGGGGGCATGGCCTGCAGATGGAGGGGGGCAGTTCAGGGGTAACATTAGGAAGTACTATTTCACAGAGAGAGGGGTGGAAAAGTGGAATAGACTCCCGGAGGTGGTTGTTGGAGAAGAAACAGTGGAGGGATTCAAAAGGGCAATGGACAACCACAGGGGAGTGTTAAGGGTGGGGGACGCAGGTCCAAGCAGATAGCCGGACAAATGGGCAGACTCGGTGGGCCTTGTCGGTCCTTTTCTTCCGTCACACTTCTATGAATCTATGAATCTATGACCTGATATTTGTTTCTCAAATGCCGCTGGAAGTGACAGTTTTTCTGCTGTTCTCCTTCCTGTTCGTTCCAGCAAATGTTCTCTGTTTCTTTCATGCCTGTAAAAAACAGACACTTACAAGTTGATTGTGCCAGTTGTGGCAAATGTATTGCCTTTCCCAGCTTTTTTACACCAACTACGCTTCCAAACAATGTTTCCCTCTGCTTCATCCTTTACAAGCCATGGAAATATCTTTGTCCAGCTGTCCCTCTGAAATCTTTTCTTGTTGTTTTTAGCTGAACCTGCAGATGCTGTCCCCTCAGACTGCTTATTATTATCAGTCTCAACATTCACAGTCTCTTGAGATGTAACTTCACACTCAGAAGATGAAGTTGCTTCTTTGTCCTTTGCTGCCGAATCTCCTCTAGTAAAATAATCATTAAGACTTTGTTGTGACACTTCTGCCTGGTGCTGAGCACAAGGGAATCTCGACTTTCTCTCCCTCTCACTGACTGCAAATTTGCGCTGACTAAAGCTGAGCCCTAAAACACACACACACACACACACACACACACACACTTACTAAGCATACTAAACCGTCATCCAAAATAGTCGTACAAAGTCCTAACTGCCTAAATAGTACTTACATTAACACTTACAGTACCTGCTTATTGTTGCTATGAGTCTGTTGGTTGCATTTTCAGTGCAGCGTGGCCAAGTAGTCGATGCTCCGACTCCTGGGTTGAGAGGTCTGTGAACAACTTTTTTTGTAATTGTAAAATCAGATGTTGTTTGTGGACTTGCAACCCTGCTGTGGTATCCAGCACCTCTGAAACGGCTGCTCCATCCCAGACAGTGTCTGGTCAGGTCAAACCAACTACTCTTTCCAAGGGACAAATCTTCCTCTTGTTGTGGAACACAACCTTGTGCCCCCCCCATCTTCTCACTTTGGTGGTTCACCCCGGTGCGAATGTCATGGAAATCACACCAGATGACTAACTGGAGGAAAATGTTATTCATGCATGCACAGTATCCTGGCCCGCTGTAACTCCCAGACCCAAAACAGTAAGTGTGTTGGGGACTGCAGAAAAAAACAAGCATCCTGAAGCACAAAGTGTGCATAAATGATGTGGGCACCTGTATCCTTGACAGCCCTGCACACCATGGTTTTCTTCAGAGTTTCTGCAGTTTGAAGTTCAAGGGTGGAAGTTAGAGTGCAAATGGATATATTCAGGGGGCACCCGCTGACAGTGTTAGTGTCAGTGGCTCAGCAGGTAGCACACTCACCTCTGAGGCTGGGAGATCAGAAGGCTGTGGGTTCCATCCCCACACCAGGCACTTGGGTTAATATCCCAATACTGACACTGTAGTGCAGCATGAGGTGGGTGCTGCACTCCTGAGGTGCCATTTTTCAGATGAGACGTTAAACCGAGGTCCCATCTGCATGTTCTGGTGGTAGTTCAGGTGGATGTTAAAGATCCCATGGCACTTCTCGAAAAGAGTAGGGAAATTTCCCTGTTGTCCTGGCCAAATTTCCTCCCATTCACTAAAAATACCACCAACAGCTTAATCTGGTTCAAGGTCAGTTGACATTCATCTGTATCCCCTTCCCCTGGGTCGTGCCTGAAAATAGGCAGAATTTGTCTAGTGCACTTACCTGGTCAACAAAAAATAAATAAATAATGACAAGTCTTCCCTGGCAACTCTTTTGAATAGCTAACAGTAGGTAACCAACTCAGAGCACACCCCATCCTGGCTGTGGTGCAGGGAGGTGGCCTCCTCAAAAAGGTGAGTGGTTCAGCCAGTTCTTCATGGACAGGGTTATCACTCACCTGGACCAGATTTCTTCTACTGCAATAAAGAGCTGCGCCAGTAGCTTAAGTGTGCAGAGCTGTCAGGCCTCGGACTGAGTTCTGTGAGGGGTATTTGCTGGGTGGTTGCGTGTTGTTTGCACAGCACCACTTGCAAGTGGGACCCTGCTTTGACTCAGCTACTCAAGACTGAGACAGGAGAATTTGCTCCCGTTTTGATGGTAACTGTCAGTGCTTCTTTGGGCAAGGGTCTCTTGCCACCATCACTGAAGGTTGCTGTGGTAAGACCCTTGCTCAGAAAGTGTGTTTAGATTCAACAGATTCCATCAAATTTAAGATTGATTTCCAATCTGCCATCTTTGGCCAAAGTTGCAGGCACAGTGATTGCTAAGCAACTAGTTGACACTTTGAAGAATAGTGATATGCTGCAGCCATTCCACTCTTTGTTTCTGTAGGCACCATAGCACTGAGACCACTCTTGCCATAGTATTAATGAACTCCATCTGTTGAGGGATTGGGAAGAGGATGTAATGTTCACCAATATGTGTTACTGCACCAATTTTGTATGCACTCTCATTCCAAACTATGTAACGTTTATCAGTATGTATTATTCTACCAAATTTTGTCAGTGGACACATGTGAAAACGGTCAGTTTTGCTCACATGCCTTTCCAGTATAAACAATAAAAATGAAGTGAAATCTCTTGATCCTCCTCAACCTGTTTTCTGCCTTTGACACCCTGAACCACTGGGAGAGGGGGAAAGACTTGAGGAGCAAGTAGGTTTGGCAAGGACTGTTCTCACAGGGTTCAGGAATCAGGTTGTTTCTGGCAGAGTGGGACTAGCCTGTAGTGATAGGTTGCACCTAACTCTCCTAAACTATGGTGTTCCCCCAGGGTTTAGTCCTATAGCCTGCATTGTTTGTGGTGCATTTGGCGTCTCTAGGGGCAATCATGAGGTGCTACAGCATGGGATTTCATTCTTATACCGATGATACCCAGCTGTATGCATCCTTTGCTTACAACAAGCCAAAGTCGGTGTTATTGTTAGAAAAGGCTCTTTCTTAAATCAGTGCTTGACTGGCCTCCAACTGGTTGGCCAATTCCAGTAAAACATAGTTGCTGTTAGTTAGCCCATGTAGACAAGTATCAACATTGCAATGTAGCCTCAGGTTCCCCTTGCCTGATGGGGTTAAACATGAGTGTGTTAGGGAAATATGTAGTCTGGGAGTAGTCCTTGATGGGTGTTAGACATGTGAGTTCCAGGTGCTGGTCATTACCATGGAGGGATCACTGTACCGTGTGGTTCAATATAAGGCCAGCTGCAGAATCAAACTACACAAGGGTGACTTAGAGCTTCCTGGGTAACTATTTGGGAAGCCTGTAATCAAGTCCTTCAGGTTAACTTGCCATTTAATCCTGGCATTGTTATATTGGGGTATTTGAATACGCTAACATCATTGACCTTATTAGAAAAGATATGGTTTATGATGGCTTCCTTGTGTTTTAAACACCTGATGTTAAGCCATTGGAAGGACAAGTGCCCCCCTAACTTAGATGAATAGATTAAGGCCTTATCCAAGGCAGCCATCAATGAACACATCGGCCATCATAATGCTAAGACTCTGCATAAATATGACGCAGCCTGGGACCCCTTCTTCTCCTTGTTAACATCACCATAAGATAACTCATTGCCTCTAAATATTCATCAAATCTTATACACATTTCTGATTTATAAGTGAATATGAATGCCTGACCTCTCTTGACCTAGAGAAATATGTAGACCAACAGGGTTTTTGTTTTGTTTGTTTGCACCAGTGCATGTTACTGCTTCACCATTTGTACTCTGCTTATACTATATTGCTGTATATACCTTAACTGCATTTTTTATCCAAGTGTCCTATATATGTATGTATTTCATGTTTATGATACAATAAAAATTGTTTGACAAAAAAGAACTACACAAGGGTGAGGGTCCTGGATTTCAGGACGACAGATTTTATAAAGATGGGTGAATGCCTCACGGATGAGCTGGCAAGGGGGGGGGATGACCTGGGTGAGGTGAAGGAACCATGGGCAAAGCTAAAAGGGGGCATAGTGAATGCAGCAAACCTCTGCATCAAGCGAGCAAAAGCAAGAGGAAAAAGAGATCACTATGGTTCTCAAAAGAGGTGGCTGAAAAGGGAAAGGCTAAAAAGGTAGCACTCAGAAGGTAAAAGGAGCTGCAGAGGGAGGAGGATAGGAGACGTATCAGAGGAAACAGAGAGAAACAGGGAAAGCAGTAAGGAGCTCAAAGGCACAAGACAGAATAGCCCAAGTAGTAGCCAAAGGTACCAAAGACATTTTTTAGGTATGTAAATGAAAAATTTTAGGTATGTAAATAATAATAATAATAAACTGTACTTATATTACACTCTTCACCAAGTATCAGAGTGCTGCACAGTAAACAACGATTAACCTTAAAATATTAAAATACAATGCAATAATCAGAATTTTCAATAACAATCAATTACAGAATGACCCCAAATGCAAGTTAAAATAAATAGGTCTTTAAGGCGGTCTTAAAGCTCTCCACTGTCAGGCACTCCCATATCTGGCGAGGCAGAGAATTCCACAGGGTGGGGGCCACAAATGAAAATGCCCTCAATCCAGATGTTTTTAACTGTACCCTAGGAATCTCCTGCAATCCTTCGTCGGTCAAGTAAAGCAGTCAGAGGGGGCAGTAAGAATACAAGAGATCTTGCAGGTAGCCCAGTCCCTGTCCATGTAGAGCTTTATAGGTCAACAAGCTGACCTTGAAGGTGATCCGCCACTGAACTGGCAGCCAGTGCAGTTCACGCAGCACAGGTGTAGTATGGCTGGTTTGAGATGACCCAGGCAATAGCCTGGCCTCAGCGTTCTGCACCAGCTGTAGAAAGTGGATATCAACCCCTGGAAGCCCTAGGTAAAGGGAGTTACAGTAGTCAAGGCGTGAAGTCACAAAGTCATGGATTAGAGTAGGTAGGTCGCTAGATGGAACTAGGTGCATAGTCCAGGCAAGAGTCCTCAGATGAAAAAAGGTGGACTTAACCACGGCTGACACTTGAGAATGAAGTGTCAAACTGTCGTCAAGAATTACCCCGAGATTTCGCACCTGTTTGTAGGTCGGTAGCTGGGACCCCGCAAGCCATAATCCTGAGGGGCACCCTATCCCCAACCCCTCTATCTGGTGACCAGGATCCACCACCAACACCTTGGTCTTGTCCAAATTGAGCTTTAACCAGCTGGTATTCATCCAGTCCTGGATTTCTACAAGGCAGTTATTAAAGACCGAGAGTGCACTATCCTAGTCGGGCGCAAAAGACAGGTAGAGCTGTGTATTATCTGCATAACAGTGAAACTTCAGCCCATACCCTCTCACAATGTCTCCTAACAGCAGCATATAGACTGTGAACAACATGGGGGACAGCATGGAACCCTGCGGCACCCCACAGGGCAAAGAGAATACCTCAGAGGAATAAACCCCCAAGACAATCCTCTGTGATCTGCCAGTGAGGAATGAATGAAACCATCCGAGGACCATATCAGACAGACCACAGATGGCATGCAGGTAGTCCAGCAGCACCCCATGGTCCACAGTGTTGAAGGCTAAAGAGAGAGATCAAGAAATACCAAAAAGGTACGGGATCTCTGATCTCTCACAATCAGGAGATCATTGAGCACCCGAACCAGAGCGATCTTGGTACTATGCCTTTTACGAAAACCGGACTGGAGAGGATTGTAGATGTCATGGATGGTAAGATGATTCTCTAACTGTAGTGCCACAACCTTCTCAATAACCTTCCTTGCAAAGGGAAGATTAGAGGTCGGTTGGTAGTTAGCGGGGCAGTCTGAGTCAAGTGATGATTTCTTGAGAAGGGGAGTTACCACGGCTTCCTTCAGGGAGCAAGGAAACTCACCCATTTCCAATGAGCACCAGACTAACTCTACAAGGACTGGGCCAATGACAACACAGCCTAATAAAAGGCAGGTAGGGCCTGGATCCAAACTACAACTGGTCGGGCGCATGTCTCTCAGAATCCGCATGACATCCTCGATCCCCAACCGCTCAAACTCCATCCAGCAAGGCCAAGATGAAGTGACATTTTGCCAACCACCACCACCACCCCCCCAGAATGAGCCAAATGGATCTCCAATCTGATGTCAGCAATCTTATTTATTTATTTAGCTTTTGTTAATTGGGTAGGTGCGTTAGGCAAAAACCCTGCCTATTTTCAAGCAAGACCCAAGAGGGTACAATACACAGTTAACTTAACGGTACAGTGATAAAGTACACATAATCCAGTACAATTCAGCATATGGTACAGACAATTGATATCCATGCAGGGATGGTCAGGAGACAAAAAACAACAGAATTTACATATAGTATTAGCCATCCTAGCAGGCAATAACGAGAGCAGGCAATGACATTGGGCGTGATGACATTAGGCTTTGAACATTCAACAATTCAGAGATCAATAAAACTAGATTGGGAGATATAAAGAGAGGAGACAAGAGGACTAGTTACAGTTACATGAATCAAGTGCTTTTAGATGGGGAAAAAAGTGCAGTTTTGAAGGAGGAGTGAGATTGGGGGCCCATTAGACAAGGACGGAAAAAGTTCCAGAATTTTGGGGCAAAGTGGGCGAACGCTTGTTCACCCATTTTTGTAGAGCAGTGTGGGATGGAGAGCAGGGTGGAGTTTGATGATCTCAATAGGCAGGAGTGAGGCACCGGGGTAAGCATAACCCCAATGCTTTTGGGATGGGAGAGTCTTGTCATGGAGTCAATGAAGCAACCCAGTGAGAATGAGCGCAGGACTGAGGGGGACAGCCATTGAAGGATGGCATACAGAAGACAGTGGTGAGTGAGTTGGGGGCTGATAGGGCAAATCTGCATATATTGTTGTAGGTAGTATCCCATTTAAGAAGCATTCCAGCGTTAGAGTGGGAAAGAATAGGGAAGGCATACTGTAGCCTAGGGAGCAAGACACCTCTAGCCACCGAGATCCTGGCTACAGGAGTACGGGAGTGACGCACTCGATAAGCGGAACCTATCTTTATGTTTACAGATTTTCATATCTCATTTACACGTGATGAAAAGTCAAGAGTGGGATCAAGTGTCACATCCAAGTATTTAAAGGAGTCAGTGGACTGGACAGTAGAGCCATCACAGCTGCGCACACAAAGCTTGGGAGTCACAGTATGGACTTTTCTGGCTGACCCAAAGAGCATAGCCTGGGTCTTTGGTAGATTAAGGATTAGGCCATTATTTAGTAGCCAGGTTTGAATCTTTTGAAATGCGGATGACAGGTCTGTATTGATGTCATCTAATGACCGAGTAGCTGAGTAGAGCACCAGGTCATCCGCATGCATTATGGAGTGTTAGTGTTAAAAGGTAGTGGGACAATTATTAAAAAAAATGGAAAAGAGCTGGGGTCCTAGAATGCATCCCTTTGGGACGCCACAGAAGATGGGAGCCAGATATGATAGTACTTTGTTGAAGAAGACAGATTAGGTCCGGTTAGAGAGGTAACTACTAATCCAGGATTTGGTGGAACCCAAGGCACCAAGAGAATGTAGTTTGTGCACAAGTAGAGGGTGATTAACCAGATCAAAAGCTTTGGTGAAGTCTATAAACACTGCACCTGTAAGTAATCCTTTGTCTGTATTGGACTTAACGTCACTAGTGAATTGGGTTAGAGCCGTTGTGGTATTGTGACCAGGCCTAAAGCCGTGCTGAGCTGGAGACTGGAGATCGAATTTTAGTAGATGGGCAGAGATCTGATGGTGAATACGTTTTTCTAGAGACTTGCTGAGTGTTGGTAGAATAGTAATTGGGCAATAATTAGACAGAATTTTAGAGTCATCCTTCTTGAAGGCAGGTATTACCCTGGCAGATTTCCAGGTCAAAGGCACCATTGCAGTGCTGAGGGATAGATTAAAAAGATGAGTAACAGGAGTGGCTAAGTGAGAGGCACCATGTCAGAGGATCCTGGGTTCAGTACCATCTAGTCCAGCGTTACCGTGGACAGGGATTGATCGCAGCAACCTAAGAACGTCCAGGCGAGAGATGGTAGAAAGCTCAAGTGTGGGAGGGGTATATGTAGGAGAAGAGGAAGGGCAGCGGGACCCATGGAAGGGGGCCTGGGAGTAATTAGGAACATTAGTGAAAAGCAAGTTGAAAGCATTAGCAATGGTCCTGGGGTTGTTACAGATGGAGTCGTTTAATTACATGTCCTTGGGGGTTAATGGCTTAGTGTTACTCAATATTTCATTAATCTGATGCCAGTATTTCCTGGGATCAGCAGCTAATGACTGAAAGAGTCTATGGTAGTAGTTACTCTTTGCAGCCCAAACTGACTGCTTGCAGGTATTTTGCAAGGCCCAGTACTGAGCAAGGTCCACCATATCGGAGGAGGACTTCCATTTAGACCATAGCTTGTCACGTTGTTTGAACAGTTGCAGGAGAGGACATTTCAGCCACTTGGTCACCATCCCTCTGACCCTGCGTGTAGAGTATGGTATGTACTTATGCTGTAGGGCAAGTAAGGTCATATTAAAAAAGTCAATAGCGAGGTTGATGTCATCAGTGGTAAATAGTGGAGATAGTTCAGAGAAGGGCAACTAAAATTGTGCAGGGTCTGCATTAAAAGCTCTACAAGGAGAGACAGAAGGACCTCGCTATACAGTGCCCAGAGCCTCCAGGATGGGGCGCTATATAAATAAACTTTACTTGCTTACTTACTATATACACCTTGGAACAGAGGAGGGGGAGAGAGGGGCGGATATGATAGAGGACTTAAATACCTAACAGGGGTAAATAAGGTATAAGAAGAGATTATTTTTCAGATGAAAAGGTGCTCAAGAATAAGGGGACATGCTACGAAGCTGGAGGGGAGCAGATTCAGGAGAGATGTGAGGAAGTACTTCTTCACATAAAGAGTGGTGGATTCCCGGAAGCACCTTCCATTGGAGGTGGTGGAGTGAAAACATTGTGGGGTTCAAGAATACATGGGATAAGCCCAAGGGAATCATAGTGAAAAGGAAGGGGGGAGGCAGAAAGAGCTGTAGATTGGGCACAGTCTGCGGTAATAGTGTAGCTAGGGAGAAATGGGCAGACTGAATGGGCAAAGAGGTCCTTATTTGCCATCAATTCTATGTTTCTGTTTCTAATCATATGCTAACAAGGTGTAATACTAAAAAAAAAGCTTTCATTATAATAGCAATAATGTACTCCCAGGGGTTATGTTAATGGTCAGTTAATCACCCTCTAGGGGCATGTTTTTTTTTTAACCAGGAGAGACACACTAAGCTAAAAGCTTACATAGAAAAATAGAATTTGATGGCAGATAAGGTCCACTTGGCCCACCTAGTCTGCCCATTTCCCTACCTAAAGGATAAGCTGCAGATCCTAGTTAACCAACAGCCTACTTCCTCCTACTCCCCACTAGAACTGCCTTATGTCTGTACCATGCATTCTTGAATTCTCCTGCTGTTTTTGACTATATGACCTTCTCAAGAAGGCCATTCCATGCATCTACAACCCTCTCTGTGAAGAAATACTTCCTCTCATTACCTCTGAGCCGTCCCCCCTCTATCTTCAAATTGTGCCCCCTTTTTCTTGCATGTCTCTTTTTCTGAAAGATGCTACCTTCTTGGACTTTGTTGATTCCCTTGAGGTATTTGAAAGTTTCTATCATGTCCCCCCTCTCCCTCCTTTCCTTGAGGCTGTACATCTTAAGCTCCTTTAGTCTTTCTTCATATGTCTTCTGGTGCAGACCCTGCACCATTTTGGTTGCCCTCCTCTGAACTGCCTCCACCATGTCTATGTCTTTGCTGAGATGGGGTCTCCAGAACTGTACTCAGTACTCCAGATGTGGTCTTACCAACTGTCTGTACAGAGGGCCAACAACTTCCTGTTTTCTACTGGCGATGCCTCTCCCTATGCATCCCAGTATCCCCCCAGCCCTACTTACTGCCTTCTCACATTGCTGGCCCTCCTCTAGGTCATCTGATATGACTACCCCCAGGTCCCTTTCCATTTTTGTTGTTGTCAGGATCTCACCCCCCATTGTGTACTCTTCCCCTGGGTTTTTGTTTTCCAGATGCATTACTTTGCACTTCTTTGCACTGAATCTAAGCTGCCATACATTTGACCATTCCTCAAACCTTGCCAAGTCCCTTTTCATCCTTTCCACCCCACCTTGCATATCAACCCTGTTGCAGATCTTTGTGTCACCTGCAAAGAGACATACTTTCCCTTCCAGTCCCTCTGCAATGTCACTTATAAAGACATTAAAAAGGACTGGCCCCAGTACTGAATCCTACGGTACCCCACTAGTAACCCTTCTTTCTTCACTGTGGACTCCATTTATTATTACATGCTGTGTCCTGTTGTCCAGCCAGTGTTTTACTCAGGCTACTACCCTGGGACCCACTCCCAGGCTGGCTAATTTGTTTATTAGTCTTTTGTGCAAGACTGCGTCAAATGCCTTGCTAAAGTCTAGGTAGGCCATGTCCACAGCCCCTCCCTGGTCTACTACTTTGGTCACCCAGTCAAAGAAATCAATTAGATTTGTCTGACATGACCTTCCTGCTGTGGATCCATGCTGCCTTGGGTCCTGTACCCCACTGGCCTCTCGGTACTCAACAGTTCTTTCCTTCAGAAGTGATTCCATCATTTTTCCTACCACTAAGGTCAAACTGACAGGTCTGTAGTTTCCTGCCTCTGTCCTGCTCCCACTTTTGTGAAGGGGAATCACATCCACAGTCTTCCAGTCCTCAGGTACCACACCATCCTCCCATGATTTATTAAAAAGGGTAGTCAGTGATGTAACCAGTTCTTCCCTTAGTTCTTTTAGAATTCTGGGGTGAATCCCATCAGGGCCCCATTGCTTTATCCACCTTCAGTTTTAAGAGTTCTTTCAGAACCCTTTCTTCTGTGAAAGGACTAACATCAACCCCCCAATCCAGAGTGCTTCTATTGACTGGATTATGTATCTCACCCTGCTTTTCCATTGTGAATACTGAGCAGAAGTAGTCATTCAGTATCCCTGCTTTCTCACTGTCGCTCTCTGCCCAACCACCTTCCTCTATATTCAGCCTCAGTATCCCTGCCTTAGTCTTTCTTTGCTCCCTAATGTACCTATAAAAGGATTTATCCCCCTTCTTCACCGAGTTGGCTATCTTTTCCTTGGTTTGGGCCTTTGCTATTCTGACCGCCTTCCCCGCTTCCTTCTGCTTTAACTGATACAGTTCTCTGTCCTGCTCCTTCTGTGTTTCCCTATACTTCCTGAATGCTATCTTTTTCTCCATTACCTTCCCCACCACTTCTTTTGAGAACCATAGTGTTTTTTTCTTTCATTTTGATTTGTTTATTTGATTCACACAAAGACTTGTTGCCTCTGTGATGGTGGTTTTGATGTTTCCCCATTGTTGCTTCACCCCACCTTCTTGCCTGTGTGCTAGTGCTTTTCTGAGGCACTCTCCCATTTTGACAGAATCAGCCCTCCTGAAGTCCAGTACCTTCACTTTTGTTGGCTTGACTCTACAGCTAAGTTTATTGTTATCCACCATGTTTGTTGGTTGCTTGTTCCTGGATGGCTACCCACTTCAAGATCAGATATCCTCTCTCCATCCCCATTTGAGAGTACCAGGTCTAAGATTGCTCCCTCCCGAGTGGGTTCCAAAACTAGCTGTCTGAGGCACGCCCCCTGTAGGGCATCGAGAATGGCCCTGCTCTTGGATGTGGCTGCAGCAAAGGTGCTCCAGTTAAAGATGCAACCTGGGAGCAGAAGGAAGTTAAGTGATTTGCTTAGGGCCACACAGTATGCAAGTTGGGGCTGTGGGGAGTCAAACCCAGGTCTCTAGATTTGCAGCTCAGAGCCTTAAACCACTGCACTGTACTGCCTCCTATGCATCACTTGGCTATGCCTCATGTCACAGTACACCACTAGAGGGTATTTAGCATAAAGAATAATGCCTGTACAGGTGTGTGTTATGAGGATATTTCACACACCCAAGGTGTGTGATAATCCATAAACCCCAAGAACAAAGCTTGAGAGGTTTGTGAGATTATCACACACCAAGGGTGTGTGAAAAATCCTCATAATAGAAACATTGCACAGGCATTTTTTTATCATTATTGGTGGAAGAGTACTGGAGCAGCTACACACACACACACACACACACACACACACACACACACACTGCATGTTCCTTTGTTTTTTTTTTTGTTCATTTTGTGTTTTTACATTACAGTGCAAATCTCCAGAGGAGCAGCAGACAGTGCAGCGGCTGTCTTCTGAAATCATGCTCAAAGGCTATGAATGGCAGGATTAACCAGCTAAATATTGAACTAGTTTATAAAGTTACCTGCCATGACGGTGAGGGGTGAAGGAGCAGTGCAGCCGCTCCATAATGGAAAAATGAAGCCACCATGTTTGTTTCGGTATTTGGACTGCCCACACACAGGGTGAGTGCCAATGAGGTGGCACACTAACTGAGACTGACAGAAAATGCCATAATAACTGGTTCTACCCATTATTAGGGCATTTGAAACACGGATCGACTCTATTAATTAAAAGGGGTCACCAGTAATTATAGACCATTAACATAACCCCTGATAATGCCTTATTGCTTACATAACCACAGATTCTCAATCAGTCAGGAATGACTGAAATCAGGACCATTCTGCCTCTGTCAGTTTCCCATAGTGAAAAGCCCCTTTAAAATCGCATCATTTAGTTTTCTGTGTTTACTGGTAAAAATATAACATTTTGAGGAATTTGTCATTTTATGTCAGAGCAATGCATCAACATACACTGTATTTTGCCATAAATTCTTTCCTGTAATATTTTGATTTTGCTTTGCATTATAGGTTGTATGTAAAGCTTTCTTGCATTCTACGTAGTTACACACAAAGCAAATGCTAGACAGTTGAATCCCAATAAAATCTAATGGAAATCGATGCAGCAGTTCCCAGTGTAATTCCCTGAATTTTAAAATCTGTAAAATTCAATAAAACTATTTTTGACAGCATAAATCAGAGGCACTGCCCAGATAGTTCAGGAAAACATAATGTCCCACAGCATGAAATGCTGTAGAGAAACCAGGAAAAAGAAAAACAGATAACACTCCTCTATCTCTTGGTAATTGTGGATACACACTCACACTTTCACACTTTCTGTTCAATGGCCTATGTGGCCAGTATGATGTAATGCTTGTGCAACTGTGTTACTTGGTTTTGGCCATTCGTGCTCTCTGTTCCAGAGGAATTACCTGCCTCTAGGGGTACCAAAGGCAAGGAACCCTCAAAGAGGGTTCCACCCCTAGAGGTGCCATGGGTCAATTCCCTTGGCTAAAGGTACCTTAGGAAGCATCCCCAAAAAGGAAAGTAGTAGTACGAAAGCACGTTAGCAATCACTAGCTGTAAGGCATATTAGTAGATTAGGCACCAGGCAGTTTGACAATGTAATGAGAGGCACAGGTTAGCAATTGAATGAGTACGATGGTTTGCACTGGAGATGGAGGGGGCCTCCTAAGGAGAGAGGGAGGGAACGGCAAGTAGGGACACTGCCCAACTCTATCCAATAGCGGAAGCTACCTAAGGAACTAGGGAACACTAACTATGGCTAACTAACGTTTATGACCTAAGACACAGAGGACAGAAAAAAAAACCTTGAGGAGGAAATCTCTGGGGATCCAAGGCCTAGGTTGCCTTCCCTCCAGGCTTGGGATGTTTGGTTTAGTGATGGCTCTGCTGCTGCAGTTTAGAAGCCCAATTAAAGAGGGTGGAAAATATTCCAATTTGGAGGAAAGCTCTTGCTCTATCCATCTAATGGGATTGCTGTGGAAGGTTGCAAGAGTGCTCTACAACATAGAGGGCAACCTAGGTGAGAGGAGGAGAGCAACCACTGCTGAGGCGCTCACCTGGCCTACCCGCCCTAAAAACAAACCAGCTGAACCAGAGTCAGTCGTTAGGAGAATGTGGTGAAGGTGCCTTGCTAGTAGAATACTAGATCCAAAGGAGATCGCTGTAACCACCCTTCATGGCTAGTCTTAATTTCTACACCAGGAGTTGCCGTCGAGTCTCGAATGGCTAAAGCCAGGCCCAAAGTGAGGACATTCCCAGCTATGGGCCAGGTGAGAAGGACCCCACCCCAAGTCAGGCACACTCAAGATGTGGACTTCATAGGTGCAGAGCGAAACCATCGGCTGCAGGTAGGCCCTGCGCCATGGAATTGTTATGGCTGGCATGCCCCAGAAAAACAATTAAGGAGGGTCTGAATGAAGCGTTGAGTGCTGGAACCCTCACGTGGGTCAGACATGGTAGTAGCGAGCGTTGAGCAAATGAATTGTGTAAGCAATAAGTGGACCTGCACGTAGGTTAGTCAGCAGAGTAAGCAAATGGTTGGACCTGCACGGAGGTTGAAGGAGCAGCAGATATAAATAGTGGGGCAAGCCAGCCAGGCCATCAAGGAAGCCAATGAAAGGTGACAAAATACTCTGAGGATTTTTGTAGCGAAAGCAGGATTCGAACATGAGTTAGTATGCTACATGGGGCCATGGCTTCTCAACAACACCTCCAGTCCCCCACCACAAGAAAAAAAAGAAGCGATGGGAAGGCACTATGACCCACATGCAGATTATTAAAACTAGTGTACAGCATCAGTGGTAGCTTAGCTGACTTTCAGAGTATAATAGCAGTGTGCAAACATACTAGAGCAGCATCAGTGTTGAGTAATTATGAGTTATAGGGGTAGCAATTCGAATGACCATAGACTGTAGGGAGGCAACGCTCCAAAAGCAGCAAACTGGCTAGGCAGTACAGTGAAAACAGCTGCAGTGAGGTACATGGTAAAAGTTCAGGAAGCAGGATTGAGCTGCATGGTCTAAGGTTCAGAGTAAGCCTGAACCAGGTGAAAACAATTAAGGTGCATAGCATGGAGAGCAGCAGCAGGGAAGCAGCTCGAGCTGAAACACACAGATAATGATTGCAGCTGCATTGTGAGTAAATGGGAGCAAGTAGCATGAGCTCTGGATTAGCAAAAATACAAGGAGTATAAAAACAGAAGCCCCGCAAAAAGAATGCAAAACAAAAGACACAAAAAACACAAAAGAACAGGGAACAAGCAACACAAAGAAGTGCACAGCTGGAGGCAAACAATATAAACCAAATGCAGGAGAACAGAAACAGAAGGCCAGCAGAAACAAGCAGAGTCAAAACACAGCAAGGCGGGGCGGGCGGGGCGGGGGCAACAAAGGACAGACTGACAGAGTCTCTGGCTGCAAAGAAAAAGTGCTTGACAGAGAAGCTCAAAGGATTATGTAGCACAGGAAGGGAGAGTTGCTGGCTGCTTGTCCACTGAACCACAGCATAGCCTTCCAATTCTGCCATCATGTAGCTCTTGCAATGAGTTAACAGAGGAAGTCTACTGGAATCATGTTTAGATCTTCTCCACTTAGGCAGTAAACTACTGTGTATCCATATGACTTAAGGTAACTAAGATCATTAAAGATCTGCAAGTAAAACGTTATCTTTTTTTACAGGTAAAAAAACAACAAAAAGGTTGTGAAAACAACTTTCATTGTACAAACAAAATCTTTATATTATAGGGGCGCAGTAACACCCCTATAGTAAGCATTGAGAAGGCACTTTAATGTTAAACCTCAAATTTTGCACTTTAATAACTTTGTACCCATTTAACGGATTTGCACAAAGCTTTGCATGCACAGTCATGTGTAGTAGATCTCTTGAAGTAACAAGTTTCATTTCAGTTAGGTTGGCGGATTTTGAGCTGTGCAGAGTGCTAAAATGGTAAAATGTGCCTTTTTGTGTTTGTTTTTTTGTCATAGCGCTGCACCCAGATGGTTTGGAATTTTGATCTGAAATTTTCAGGGTACAAAGGGCTTGCCGGAAAGAAGTGCTTTTCACTAGTTTGGTGAAAACATATTAATTTGTTGCAAAGTTATTTAATTTTAAAGTCTGGGGTTTTAAGCATGCCCAGTTCACTCTTTTGGATAGCTTCCTGGAACAACAAAGGAATTTGGTCTCATGAAAAAAAATTATTTTTCTTGAGGGGGTCAGTCCTTCGTCATGAGAAAAAAAATTATTTTCATGAGACGCCATCTTGTTTTCCATTTTGTTAGAGTTGTATAACTCAACACAGTGTCTTGCACAGACAGCAAAACATGTACCCTGCTGATTAGGACTTCATTACTCGTATTATTTATTTTTTTATGACTAACATGCCCCAGAAGCATTTTTTTTAACAGCATTTAAATCCTTTTTTGTGACTCGCTAAGTTTCTTTATCGTGAATCCTTTTTCATTCTCACAAGAAAGTAATCGGCTTGCAAAAAAGGATTTAAAAAAAGAGTCTGAAATCCTTTCTTTATGAGCCGATTCCTTTTTTGTGAGAAAGAAAAAGTATTCACGAAAAAAGAATGTTCTCACGAAAAAGGATTAAAAGAAAAGATAATTCCAAAATTCTTTTTTGCGAAACAGGAACCTTTTCTGTGACCACAAGAAAGGATTCACAAAAAAGAATCATAACTCGTAAAAAGGATTGAAAAAAAAAATGAGTCCTAAATCCTTTTCCATGACAATAAATCCTCTTTTGCCAAAACAAAAAACACTGGTGAAAAAGGATTTCTTATCACGGGAAAGGATTTTTCTCTATTTCCCTATGCATTTCCATTTTTTTCCCTGGTGTCCTCTGGTACCCCCCGCCATCCACTTTTGCCCCATCCCTTTTTATTATATGTTTTTACCCCTAGTGTCTAGTGACACCCCCACACTCCAATCCCCATATATTGTTTTATTTTTATTTATGTCATTGATATCCAGTGGTACCCCTACCCTCCCACATCCATCTGAACCTGTAAATAAGAAAACAGTCCCTCAATGATTGCAATATACATAGATTTATTTTATTATAATATCACTGGTGTCCAGCAGTACCCCTCAACCTCCCATGTCCCTCTGAACCTGTAACTAAGAAAACAATCCAGAAACTGTCCACTACTGTTCACATCCCCACCCCACCTGAACACCCACTGTGCACAAAACTCCCCACACACCCCTATACACTCCCACACACCCTCACTCACCAGATGTGCTCATAATGTGAAGATACACTCTCCGATCTAAGACACGTCTTGCTGCTGGAACTGGTAACTTCTGTCTGACAAATAAGGCAACCTCAATTACCTTATTTGTCAAACAGCAGTCACCGATTCCAGCAGCAAGATGTGTCTTCGACTAGACAGTGGATCGTCACAGAGTGTGAGCACGTCAGGTGAGTGAGGATGTGTGTGAGGTCAGTGGGGGGGTGCAGGTGAGAGCAGCAGTGGACTTTCATTTTTTACAGGTTTAATGAGAAAAATGAAGACATCGAGGGACCGTTTTCTTAGTTACAGGTTCAGAGGGGCATGGGACAGTGGGGAGTACCACTGGACAACAAAGATATAAGCAAAATAAAAAAACACTACATATTGGAATCATCAACAGAGCATTTTTCTTATTTAGATGTTCAGAGGGACATGAAAGGGTGAGGGTTACCAATGGACAACAATGATATAAAAATAAAAACACAGTATATGGGAATCGGAGAGTGGGGTGTCACTAGACACCAGGGCTGAAAATATACAATAACTGGGGATCATGACAAAATTAGAGGGTGGGGAGAATGGCAGTGGACATGTCTTTCTTTTCTTTGGTTTACTCAAAAAAAAAAAAGAGTGACTATACCTCTCAACTGTCCCTGAATGATTACAAGGGACGTCCCTCATTTTACCCCTCAAAATTGCTCTGTCCCTCATTCTGTCCACATAGAGATTTTGCAGTAAATTTAGGCTTTAAAGCAGAAAATCATAATATTCTAAGATGTTCCATTGCAAGTACACCTTGTACTTGTAAAAACAATGGCTTCCACAGTATTGTGAGCTTGTATCTCCATTTTTTAAAAATGTGGCCCTCATAATGTGGCCCACTGTCCCTCGTTGTCCATCATTTTAAGTATCCCTGTCCATCATTTCAGTGATAAAAGGTTGAGAGGTATACAAGGGACCATTTTCTTATTTACAGGTTGAGAGGGACATGGGAGGGTGGGGAGGGGGTGCCACTAGACATGAGGGCTACTAAGTTAACATTAATGGGGGCTGGCCACAATTGTAGGGTGGGGGGTTCATTGGATATCAGAGAACAGACAAATTTCAGTTTCAGAAATAAAATATGACAAGTGCATGTATGTGTGGCAAAGTGCATGGGAGTGCAGGGTCCGAAGGATACTGCCTCCCACAACAAAACGCATGGGAGCGCAGGGTCCAGAGCAACATAAGGATATGAAAATACTATCTCAAAAAATAAGGAAATAAATTGCAAAAAACTTCATTAATGTACCAGTTAGGGTCAAACTGACAAAAGGTAGGAAATGTGGTGTCTGGGTTTCCAACCCTAACACCCCCAAATCTCAGGCAGCACTCTCGTGTGGTGTGCAGCATTTCAAGACCAACACTCACCCCATTCCATCTGTAACAAGGTCAGATGTACAGTGTAGGAGAATGGGGTGAGTGTTAGTCTTGAGTACCCCAAGGCACACCCCACACCTGGTGTACTGCTTGGGGTGGGGGGTGCTAGGGTTTGAAACTTATCAACAATTTCCTAACATTTGTTGCTTTGACCCCTAATCAGTAATAAAGTTTTTTGCAATTTTCAGCATATATATAAAAATGGGTCGAGATAGCCACCACAAGTACTGCTCTCTTACTGGATGCACCAAGTCACCTGCCATACCTATACGGGTCCTCATGTACACATGGTGCTGCATTTTATAAGCAAAATTATACACTGGCAAGAAAAAATCAACAAAACTGATTGGCTGCTGATCCCCTGAGACAGTGATGTTATTACATGATAACATCACTGTATCGAGGGCACACACAAGACCGTATGACGACCTTAGCAATCACTCCACATACAAGCCTATCTTACCAGACCGTCACAGCTTTGCTGCCACTTTCCACCCCCAGCACTTCAGTCCCTCACTCCTCCAGTGACAAAAATACTTGATTTAAACTACAAGATGTAATTTTCACCCTCCACGAAGTACACCAACCTTCATATTTTAATTATAAAGAAAATGCATGAAGCAGCTTTTCCTCAGAGACAGGTGACGCGCGCACAAGCGTTACAACCAACAGCCGCAAACCAAGCGGCTTTGGTGAACCACGCAGAGCGCCACTGAAGCTGCTCGGTTCTACAAAAAAAAAAAAAAAACAGACAGCAAAACAAAATTCATTTTCTATTCTCACAGAGGAAACATCCTCTATTCCTGCCCTCCTCCTCAACTCACCGCTGCAGTGCCGAACTCAAACCCCTGACAGTCTTTACCTCGGTTGTCAAAATCACGATACTGCATGCTGTAGTCTCACTGGATAGCTAGGGGAGCATACAAAAAAACTGTAAAGAATTAAAATACAGCCAACTTTGATGTGGGGCAAAGGGTCGTTGGGGCTGAATGACCTCAAACAACAAGCCACTGGAACAGAGCACTGAAACAATGAAAACACCGTAGCAGCCTATGCAGGCAGCATCATTAACATAGCAGCTCCACCTACTGGTGGACAATATTGTGGATTTTTTTTAAATAGGTATAGCTCCATACAGCAAAATCAAAGAAAATAATTGGAAAAAAAGTTTTTGTTTTCTTTGTTCTTGTTTATTATAAAAAGAGCTGTTGTATAACAGCAATAAGGCACTCCAGGAATGTGTGCTATTGTGTGATAATGTCACTCCTGGGGTAGTGGAAGCACCCCAGGAGTGACGTTATTACACAATAACACACACCCTGTCGTGCCTTATTGCTTAAATTTTAACATCAGTTCATTTTATAAGTGTAATGACACACTCCAGGGGGCTGCCTTTGTTGGGAGATGCAAGTACTTCTAGAGTGTATGCCAATATCTCTCAGTGAATGCACATCCAGTCGTGTGTTATCACCCAGATTATGCAACAAGCGTGGACACAGAAGCCATTGTGTAAATCCCTTTATTTTCACTGCAGTTAAATATGAATACATTTTATTTATCTGTAAAGTAGACACGTCATCGCCGTTCATCTACATAGTTGACTTTTTTCCCACAACAGAATTTTACTAATTTTCAAAAACACATTTTTTTAAAAAATGCATCTTCTAATGAACTTTGTAGAACAGAAATACAACATCAGAAAGTTATGACAAGAAACATATTTTGCGCTTTCCACATATACAAAAACTGTAACAGATGTGTACCTGTGACTAATATTTCTATCTACTGTGTTACCATTCTACAACCTCTAGGCACTTAACCTTGCTCTTCCTATGTTAGTTCTACAAAAGGGTGACCATATATATATTAATATATATATATTTATTTTATCATGCAAACAGTAATAGTACATAGTAGACATGCCACAGCTTGGCCACGTCCCCCTCTCACCCAGCAGCGCTACTTCTCCAGCTGTCACTTCAAGCAGGCTAAGAAGCACAATCTATACAACCTCTGTTTCTTCTTTACCAAATCATCTTCGGCTCATCATTCTGCTCTCTGTAATACCACAGCAACCTGCCCACCAAGATCATTCTATGACAAAAAAAGTAAATAATTTAATTTTTAAAACATCTACCAGCTCTGCAGCTCTATATGCCATGCTTGCTCTCGCTCCTTGCTCCCCCTTCCACCCCATTATTAACTGTCCCACTGTGCTCCCAACTAATTACTGACACTCTGTGATCTCCACTATTCACTGTCACTCTCTGCATCCCAGTATTCACTGTCACCCTGTGCTCTGCATTATTCTCCATCATGCTGTGCTCCCCAGTATTCACTGTCACTCTACATCCCACTGTTCACAATGACCCTGTAACCCCACTATTCTGTCACACTGTGAGCCCCACTATTCTTTGTCACACCGTGCACTCACAGTTCACTGTCACCCTGTGCATTTCACTACTTGTGGTCCTTCTGTACACCCCACTACTCGCTGTCACTCTGTGCATCCCACTATTTAATGTCCCTCTGTGTTCCCCACTATTCACTGTGACCCCTGGCACCCCACTATTCACTTTCCCTCTGTGAACCCCACTGTTCACTGTCACTCTGTGAACTCCAGTATTCACTGTTATTCTGTGAACCCCACTATTCATTGTTGCTCTGCACACCTTGGTATTCACTGTCCATCTACGCACCCCATTATTTACTGGCCCTCAGTGCATCCTACAATTCACTGTCCCTCTGAGCCCTCACTATTCACTGTCTCTCTGCACACTTCACTACTCACTGTCACCCTGTGCACCCCACTATTCATTGTCACCCTGTGCATTCCACAATTCACTGTCCCTCTGTGCACCACACTATTCACTGTCACCCTGTGCACTCCACTATTTACTGTCGCATTTTGTACTCCACTATTCACTGTCACCTGAACCACTCCACTATTCACTGTCCCTCTGTGCACTTCACTATTCACTGTCACACTTTGCACTCCACTATTCAATGTCACCCTGTGAACTTCACTATTCAATGTCATTCTGTGCACCCCACTATTCACTGTCACCTGAACCACTCCACTATTCACTGTCCCTCTGTGCACTTCACTATTCACTGTCACACTTTGCACTTCACTATTCAATGTCATTCTGTGAATCCCACTATTCACTCACACTTTGCACTCCAGTATTCACTGTCACCCTGTGCACCCCACTATTCACTGTCCCTCTGTGCATTTCACTATTCACAGTCACCCTGTGCACTGCACTATTCACTGTTGCACACTATTCACTATCTCCTGAACCACTCCACTATTCAATGTCCCTCTGTGCACTTCACTATTCAGTGTCACACTTTTCACTCCACTATTCAATGTCACACTGTGCACTCCACTATTCACTGTCTCCCTGTGCACCCCACTATTCACTGTCACCCTGTGCACCCCACTATTCACTGTCACACACTATGCACTGTCACCCTAAGGTTACTAAGGTTAGTCAGAAATAGGAATAGATCTACTATGGTCCTTCATCCCCTATTCCCCCACTATTCAGTGGACTGATCTGAGCCTCTCTTCATATAGTTATTGAACAGAATTTGAAAGCAATTTATGTCCTTTGCTATAACAACTTCGTTTAGCCATTCATTCAACTACCTCACCACTCTCTGTATAAAATATGATCCCCTGATATTTGTTCTATATGTTCTTCCCTGTAGCTGTATGTAGTGTCTCCTGATGTTGTGTGTATAATCCTTCAGTACCAGCCCCTTTTCAGCACAGAGGTGTTTGTCCCAGATTATATTGTATAATAATATTAGATTCTCTTTTTTTCTCCTTGTTTCTAGACTGTATAACCCCCAAAGAATCCAGTCTAGTTTCATAATCACACCATTCTAAGCCATATACACACTTGGTAAATCTTTGTACCTTTCCTTTTGATTGTATTTTCACCTTTTTGTGCAAGCGCATGATTACATCCCGGTCTGCTACAAACATTTATCTTTATATTTCCTAATATTCTAAGTGCTTTTATGTTCACAGTGCATGCACATGCAGCAAACATTTTGTTAGGAGTGTGGCTTTTGAGGGGTGTGACAGTATCAGTCCAATGCAGAGTGGTCTGCAAGGGCTTATCAGTGTCACACCAATCATCAGCCAGTCTGATCATGACACTGTTCTGGCTTGCTGGGTGGAAACTTTGTGTCATTTAAAGGAGACAGCCAACCCAATCGTAAGTCAGCTCTTTCCTTTGATCTACAATGCTGCCCAGCAAGCACAGCTGATCTGTTATGATCAGCCTGCTGAGGTTGAATTTTACTCTGTAAAAAGGAAAACCGTTCATCAATATCTGTTGCTGCTGCAGCCGTTACTCTTCCCCAAACTGACCCTCCCACTCAGCACCTACCACTCCCCCCCCAAACTTAACACCAACACTTGGGGTACCCAATCCCCCAGTGTCACCACCTGAAATAAAGAAAACTATCCCTAGTAGGTTTTTGTTTATTAAATGTACCCTGTAAAATAGAAATCCATTTATCAATGTCTGTTGCTGCACCATTAGCCCCCCCACCTGACTCTCCAACTCAATATCCACCACTCCACACACCCCCACAAACATAAAACTGACACTGGGGGTGTCCAATCTCCCCAGCGTCACCACCTGAAATAAAGAAAACTGTCCATAGTAGTTTATTTCTTTGAATATACCCAGTAAAAAAGAAACTGTCCATCGGTCTGTTGCTGCTCCATTAGTCCCGCCACCAGACCCTCCCACTCAGCACCCACCAGCACCCCCACAAACATAACACTGACAGTGGGGGTGCCCAATCCCTCAGTGTCACCACCTGAAATAAAGAAAACCAGCCCTAGTAGTTTTAAAAAAAATCAAAAAAAGTAACCTGTAAAAAGAAAAATGTTCATCAGTGTCTTTTACTGCTGCGGCCATTAGTCCCACCAGCTAATCCTACCACTCAGCACCCGCCACCACCCCCAAGCCCTTACTTATCCACCAGGGGTACAATGCCCTCTCTGGACCGTAGACACATCTTCACTCTTTAGCGCCAGACCACAAACTGAGGAAGTCACGTATGTGGTTCAATGTATTTCAATGGGATTTTGGACTTAGTGGCATAACTTGGTCATTTTTTAATATGTTTGTCCCAAATTTTCAACATGCCTTTTTTTGAGACCCCATCTCATACACACTGGCAGTGATTTTAGGCAAATCTGCCCCAAAAGATGATTTCTAGGTTGCTGTGCGAAATCACCTTTTGAGCAGGAGTTGAAATTTTCTCCTCCCTTGTTCATGAGATGGGGTCATAAGAAGGTTGTGTTGAAAATTTGGGGTTGAAATATTTAAAAAAAAGGTATGGGTCAACATTGAAATTTACAAATGCAGGCTTGTGACGTTGGTAAAGTTTCAATATTTTGACCCTGAATTTTCAACATAGCCATTTCTTCTCAGTACCTCATGAATGTGACAGCTGTCATTTTTCAAATCCTGGTCAAAATGTGTTTTCGCACTTGTGGAGTGAAATTATCTTTTGGGCAGGATTTGAAATTTTTCTCTGCTCTCGTTCATGAGGTGGGCTCATAGGAAGGCTATGTGGGATCATAAAAAGGCTATGTTGAAAATTTGGGGTACAAATATGATAAAACAACAAAGTTATGAGTCTACATTGTAATTTTCCAATACTCACTCCTAACTGATAATTTTCAATATTTTGACCCCAACTTTTTAACATAGCCATTTTTTCACACCACCTCATGAATGTGACAGCTTCCATTTCTCAAACCCTACCCAAACTGTGTTATAACACTTGTGGTGCAAAATGAAATTTCAGCCACTGTTTCATAAATGACACCTGTCATGCTCAGAAGAAGTGGTCATAAAAATATTGTGTTGAAAATGTGGAACGGCAAATGTGAAAAACTAAGTTATAAGGAAACAAATTGTTCCAACATTTACTCGTAACTTTATTTTTTGCAGATTTTGGCCCCTAATGTTCAACATATCCCTTGGATTACCCTCACCTCCTGGGCATGACAGGTGCCATTTTTCAAATCCCCTCTGAAACTTGTTTCCACTGTTGCACAGCGAAATCACCTTTTGGATGGGATTTTAATAATTCCACATGTCTTTATCATAATGTCAGGTCATAAAAAGGCTGCTGGACATTTGGGGTCAAAATGTGGGAGCCCACTTAAAAGTAAATATTTCCTCTCAGCTGCCCTATCCTGGGTAATTACAATCTAACAATGTGTCAAAGCAGGACACCACTGAAAATGAGATATTGCTTCTCAACTGCTCTACCCTGGGTAAATATATAGTAAAAATGTATACAAGTGTAACCCCCTCTTTGGGTTGGTATTACCTGGTTGCCCCGGAGAACCCGTTCTTGCTCCTGTCTCTCCTGCTGCCTCCGCTGCCAGTCTGGGTCCTGATGGTCCCTTTTGGTTTCCATTCAGCCCCTTGGGATGTTATTTAGTCCTTTGGGGGCCGGAGGATTCAATCGTGGGACCTCCGCACTTGCTGGCACTTTAAGAATGCCTACAGGGTTCCGCACATGGGTGGAAGCACGCCACTGTTTTTAGACCACTGCAGTGATCAGGAAATTGCCTCTCCAGTGGTCCTGACCTCCAGTATGAGTTAAACAGGGGTCTCACATATGGAGGAGGCGTGTTAGAAGTAGCCAGAATATTTAGTTTTAAAGTGCCTATGAGCACTTGAGAAACGGGGGAAATCTGCATATTAACAAAGGGCTGATGAATAATAATGAGCTGCTTGGCTGCCTGGGGGGGGCAGTTCATATCGGAGGCAGTGGCAGGGAATCCAAGGAAAGTCTACACATAATTGTGCAATCGCTAGACAGACAATAAAAGTTCTATAGGGCAGTGGGGAAAATAAGTGCAGAGACTGTGTGGTTCAAATGCAAAAGCACTTGGAAGTTGGAACTGTTGATATATTGTATGAGATTGTATACAAGGGCAGCCATCTTTAGTACTCTGACCCCTATGGACAGCCAATCAGCTTCTTTGGCACCCAAAGACTGGTGAACTGCTTTATGGGAGAGGTGTGAACTTTATTCCAGGTACCAAAACCCATTTACCAATCAATAATCAAACCAGGTTGATGTTTATTAATCTCTGTGAATGACAGCAGGATCTAACCAATCAGAAGCTGGGATTTTTGTGAGAAACCCAGAACTTTGGACAGTTTGGGCAGTCCAGTCTGGGCTCTGATCGAGTCAAGAGGGGCTCATACTGTGCGTAGGAAAAGGTAGGCGACCCTTTCCGGACTTTATTGGTCAAATGGTCAATTACAGTATCTGAGAATTGGAAAAAGAGATTTACTCTGGCTGAAAGAACTGTGGTGTTGCAGTTGAATGTCCAAGGCATTTGGTGAAAGTTCCTGGTTGTTTGGAGATCCAGTGTTTGCAGTGAACCTACATCAGTGTGGTAAACCCTGAGCTGGTGAGAAGGGTTAATTGGAACTCTGTGTGCCAGAGCTAAAGTTGGCACTTGGCCAGAATCTGAGGACACTTGAAGAAAAAGGTTTGCAGGTATCCAGAGCTCAGGAACCTGTTGGTTTTGCTGAAATCCAGCTGTGGAAAGGTGGAGGTCCACTCCAGAGACTGTACATTACTGGCCAAAAGCTACTGGCAAGGTGGAAGGTGGAGAACTTGTTGCTGCACACCGGAGCTGTTTGCTTCTGTTCAGGCAAGAGGTGAAAACTGAAATCTCCACAGCTGCAATGCGGAGCCAGGAAGGGAAACTGCAAACTCCTATTGAGCGAGGCAGACTGGGCTGCAGGGGCCATGGGTGTGCATCTGAGTGCTAGGGCACTTTGGACCCATTCTGGGAGCTGGACCATGGGGTCACTCCGTGGTCTAGGTTAGGTTCCTTTGTGGCCTAGTCAGCCTTGTGTTTGTGCTCTGTAATCTGGCTTGCTTGGTGGGCTGAAGGCGACAAGCTGCTAGGCAAGCAAGTCGGAAGGTGACAAGCTGCAAGACTCAACAAGTTAGTCCAAGGTCAACCAGCTGCTAGCCATAGTTTCATCTTTCCAACCAGTAGTCACTTCCCATATTGCTTGTTGCCCCACAAAGTGGTTGTTCCTAGCTTGCTCGAACCTACATGAATCTCAGTTTCTGCAGAACTGTGAATAACCCAGGGCTTGCACTGTAGAAAGGGGATTAATTCAAAGCAGCTAGCATTTTGGTAAAGTCTGCTCCATGGGCCCCAATGCCGGCCAACCGGTGGTAACTAGCAGGCCTGCATTAGAATCTGGGTACCCAGTCAGGACAGACAGAAAAGGGGTTTGCAGTGGTACCAGTGTGGGTGGACACTGTCAATGTTTTGGCCTGTGGGCCTTTCTAATCCAATCTAAACTTTTTTATTCCAAGCAGCAACCCCTCGTCCAGGTACCCCTTTCAGTAGCCCTCCCGCTAACAAAAAAGCTGTATTTTGCTCTTTGTAAATCCTGTGTTGTGAGCATATTATTACCTGTAGCCCTTAAGTATATGCATTTTACTGTATTAGTAAACAGTGTGGTATTCAGCGTGTGGGGTGACTGGATGGGGAGGTGGGTAGGTACAGCATCTCGGGGGGTTGTACTATTCAAACACCTGGCCCATTGCTATTTCACTCTGGGTGGAGACACCACATTATTTTATTTGTGTTCTGGGAAAAGAACCCCCAATGACCATCAAAACAGAACCCAGGCCTCTTAACCTGTGTGGAAGTCAACAAGCAGGGGTAGTAGCCCACTGACACATGGCACCGGGGCTACACAAGCAAGACCCTGTAGAACAGCAATACCAGCGTCGAACATTCATCGTTGCCAAATGCTTGTTTACTGTTGAGTCTGTTGTTGATTGTAACAATGCCTGGGTTGACGACGAACTCTCGCAGTTTGGTCAAGACTTCCTCCAATTAATGTGTTCATTGGGCCTGACACAGGTAGTTACCTCTGCAACCCATATTCACAGCCATTCGTTGGACCCCATCTTCCTGCTGGGAATGAAGATCTCTGACCTTATGATGGAACCGGTCATTTGGCTAGACCACCATACTGTGAGGTTCTCGTTTGAGACCCCCAAATAGACCTTCCCTACAGAGATGTCAGTACTGCCTTTAAGTGGTTTATTCCACAGTCTGTGTGTTGGATCTATCAGGTTTGATAAGTGCATGCGAAGCCGGGGGAACTGGTTCTGACCTATAATAGGGTTATTACCGAGGCCCTCGACTCTATCGCCTGTCCGTGTTCAATCCCTCACCTTAAGCCATAGGATCCCCTGATTTGATGGGATTATCAGGGAGAGGAGGATGAGGGGTTGAAGATTGGAGCAACGCTAGCGGAGGATCGGTTTGGAGGAGGACAAACTTATATTGATGGTCTATTACAGAGACTATCTATCGCAATATCCTGAAAGAAGGCAGAGTGCCTGTCCAAGGATGTCGCTGCTGCAACAAACAGACTGGCTCTCCTCTTCTGCACTGTCGATAGGCTATGCAATTCAGCCTGTCTTCAGTCCGGGGGAGCTTTTTCACAATCAAGATGTGACAAGTTTGCTACGTTCCTTGCCGATAAGATTGCCTCCATCAGATTGGAATTCCAGTCAGTGCCCTCTAATGGGTCTTGTGGTAATGGGCCTGAGATCACAGGCAGTCAGTCTGTCTGGTCCAAATTTGACCAGTTGGCTGTCATGGATGTTGTAAAGGTTGTCCTGGAGTTATGGCCAACCTACTGTAGTTTGGATCTGGGACCAACGTGCCTCTTAGTGGGGTGCATTGGTGTCGTCGTCCCGGTTCTAGCCAGGATAGTCCAATGCTCTCTAGTGACATGGGTCTTTCCTGGGCCCTTGAAGGAGGTGAATGTAAGACCACTCCTGAAAAAGCCTTCACTGGACCTGGACTGCCTGGCAAACTGCAGACCTGTCTCTAACCTTCCCTTTGTGGGTAAGGTTATTGAAGGTGGAAGCCGTTCAACTGGAGACCCACTTAACAGCTCAAAACATCTATGATCCTCTCCAGTTGGGTTTCAGGAAAAGGCATAGTACTGAGACTGCCCTGGTTCGGGTGATAAATGATCTCCTATCAGCGAAGGATCAGGGGAGATGTTCCATCTTGATTCTCCTCAATCTCTCAGTGGCATTTGACACTGTGGACCATGGGGTACTGCTAGAGTTCCTGTGGGTTTGTTGTGGACTGGTTGGTACAGTCCTCAAATGGTTTAAATCATTTCTCACTTGCAGGTTGCAGAGAGTGGTGTCCAGGATTGTTTATTCATCAACTCTGCCTCTGCCACGTGGAGCACTGCAGGTTCTGTTTTGTCCCCCATGTTGTTCATGATGTATATGCTACCACTGGGGGGGGAGCATTATAAGATGATATGGACTGAGTTTTCACTGCTCTGCATATGATACTCAGCTATACCTGTCTTTTGGGCCCGGACAGCAGGAGATGGTCTCGGTATTTAACAGCTGCCTTGTTGAGATCCAAGGCTGGATGAGGGCCAACTGGCTGAAGTTGAACCCAGACAAGACTGAAGTACTAGTACTGGAACCTGGTCACAAGAGGGTGAGGCGGGCAATCTGATCATGTTTCTGGGCTATGGCTTGGGAACTCTGAGTTGCTCACCTCTGATCGGGTAAAGAATCTTGGAGTTGTTTTGGGCTGTGGCTTGATGCTTAAGTTACAGGTGTTAGCCGTGATCCAAACCTCATTCTACCATCTGAGGAACATCACCAGGATTAAGCATCTCATTCCCCCTAGTGATATTCCAGCACTGGTCCATGCCTTTGTGACTGTGCGCCTTGATTACTGCAATGCCCTATACCTAGGGCTGTTGGGGTAGATCTTTGCAGCCTGCAGCTAGTGCAGAATGCGACAGCCAGGTTGTTGACTGGCCGACCCAGGTCATGTCATATTACACCTGTGCTCTGCTGTCTGCACTGGCTGCCAGTTAGGTGGAGGATCTTCTTCAAGGTTGTTTTGCTGACCTGTGGGGCACTACATGGACAAGGGCTTGACTACCTGCAAGACCTCCTGTATCCCTATCACCCCTCCCACTCCCTTCACTCCACAGATGACGGATTACTAGAGATTCCTAGCATCCTTTTGAAAACATTGGGTGTCTGCACTTTTGCATTTGCAGCCCTGACACTATGGAACTCTCTGCTTTGCCATATCTGAGGTAGTCCTAACATTGATCAGTTTAAACGAGAGCTAAAAACCTATTTATTTAAACAGGCCCTCCCAGAATTGGATTAAATGTTATTGATTCATAAGAAGGAGTTATTTACGTGTTGTACTATACATATATTGTATTTTAAATGTTTCGGACTTGATTAAAGTTCTTTGAATCGCAGTGGGAATTGTGCTATATCAGTAAAGTTTGAAAGAATGAATGAATGAATGAATGAATGAATGAATGAATGAAAGCAATGACAAATCAGGCTGAATGATAACTCTCAAATCTCTTTCCTGATCTATGCTAGTTAAGGCATTTGTTAGCCTAATAAATATTGTCTCTATGGTTCTGTCCACCAAAATGTATTATGAAATGGGTAGAAAGAATGCTGGCTCCTGACTGGCCAAGAGATTCTTTCAGCTTGGCTGTTATCCCAGCACAACAGCCCATACAAAAATAGCAAAACGAAATGTGCTTAAAAAATATGTCCAATGTACTAACAATGACTCATTTCATAATCGCAATAAAGAACTCCAGGGGGTAGATTATGGTGGGCTCAATGCCCTTCTCGAGTAGTGAAAAAACACAACTCATTTTCATGCTTCAACCCACCAGAGGTGGGATGTTATCCCACCATAATGCACCCCCTGTCATACCTTATTGCTTATGTTACCCCTAGGTGGCGCTATCCCAAGGGCTACTACCCCTGCCTGTTTGACTACGGATGGGTGGAGGGACCTAGGTCCTATGGCGGGTGCCTCCACCCAGAGGTCAGGGTTTGTAGTGATTAGACTAGCTTGGTCACAGCCCTCTGGGACACTGAGACCCCCTTTTCTTCCCTCTAGTGGCTCACACTGTACACCGGAGTTACAGCCCCAATACGCCACATATACACACTGTTCACTCATATAGATACCACTTACCCTCAAGACTGATTCTGCAGCATGTCTCTGAGGACCCCCTGTAAAGTAAGGTTAAACAACATACACAGCAAAACACAATACTGTTTCCATAAGTACCAGTACCACAGACAGTATATAGTATAACAACAACAAATCTGATTTATTTAGGGGACAGTAACAAGGAGGGGGGCAATCAGGTTGATTTGGTTTGGAAATATTCAAATCACAGTACTGTGCACACATACAGGGTCTGAAATTCACACTCTGGGTACCCAGGTTGGAGGCTAGCCAGATCCATTGCCCAGGGTTGGCGGCAGGTGCAGATGGATAGGGCCCTGTAGAAGAAAATATATGCACAACACCCAATTGTAATCCGGAGCCGGAGGGCTCAGTCCATGAAACAGCGAAACAACAAGAATTAGGTGACACACTTGTGATTGAAAACAAGCTGCACGGGAATACCCTGATTTGTACTCACAACACCCAAGCTGAGGATTGGATGGAGAATGTCCCTCTGGATTGCCAGAAGAGCAGGGCATGAGGACAAAGTCCTTGTGACTGGACCCCACTGCAGTTGATAGCAAACGGATGTAGTCTGAATTAAATTGGGGGTTTACTTCCAGCTTCAGCATACAATTCACTGAACAGGGAATTTGAAATAGCGATTCCCCACAAGCACTATGCACATTTATATGTAAAAGGAAAGTACTATACCAGGCAGGCTGCTCCTTGATCCTGATCGCAATTACTGCATGATACCCGGGAGCACACACAGCAGCTTCAGTTCCTGACAGACCGAGCGCGATTCAACAATTTCTCCAGTCTTCTACAGGGTGAGCCTGGTTTCCACACTTCTTGTGCTTCTTTCTCCTCACAATTCAGATTCAGTCCAAACTGGCACTCACAAAGGCTGCAGACCGAAACTCGGGGCCTCACATGCGCTTCCCATGTGAAACTATACACCGTAGAAGCACACAGCTCCTTACTGTCACAACCGATCTGATCTTTCCAGCCACAGAGCAGGGCATTTCTTTTAGCTCCACACTATTCTGTTGGCTGATTCAGCTGTCACTCACAATAAGACTTCCTCTGTTGGTAGGAAAAGACGCCAAGGTCAAAACTACATTTCCCAGAGTCACTGCCCATACAATGCCCTTGTGGCTGGCTCAAAATTAAGAGTCCAAGTTCTGATTCGTCCACAGGCTCCATTTTAGGGAACCCTTAACCCAATTGGCCCAGCACAGCAGTTTAGGTCCAAAATGGAGGGGTAACACACGCAGAGTCCCAGCTGCAAGAAAGTCAGGTAAGACGACAAACTGCATTTTACTTAACACTCTAACTGGTTTCAGGCAAACAGTTACATCTTTCATTTAGGCTCCCTCTCTGCTCTTAGCGACTGCAGAAACGGAGCGATTTCTCCATAGCTCGGGCGGGATTCAAGCGTTAAATACACAGTTCCCCCATGTAAACTAATCCTGTTTGCAAGCAGACAGGTCTTAAAGAGACAGTACGCGAAGGCTCAAATAGCACTCACTTGGAACCACATTTAAACAGCTCAGATGCTGAATACCGCCCAGACTTGGAGCATTCAGGCAAGCTCCTGGAAGACTTTTGGGAACCCCCCATTTGCAGGGGGGTTACACCCTTCCTGGCCTGGAAAACTTGGCGTCCACGTCAAGTAAGTACTCCCATAAGTTTCAGTACAACCATATACATTTACATCAGTATCACATTAGGCTTCTACGTGTAATCATCAGTCAACATATCACCTTAACAGAAACACATTTCTGAAACTTTTCAGTACATCACTTTGTACACAGTATTATACACACATTGTACCATAACTCAGGTTATTACCTCTTGTACATGAAACCTGAAGAGAGGGGGCCCTTCCCTATCAGCTACCTTGGGGCTGGACCGGGCAAGGGCACCATACCTAGAAGGGCAACACAAGTAACTTGGAGTTAGCACTGGCGCTCAGTTTGGGCAATGAGCTCAGGGACACATACACTCCTTTGGACAACATTGAGAGGCAAGTCACAGGCCTCCCAAGGGAATCATAACTGAGGTGCACCACAGGCTTTACAGCTCGACCAGTCTTTCTAGGGGGAACTGTTACAGTCTCTGCACTCTGAGCCTCATTGTCAGCATTGTCCTTACTTGTCAGGGGAGTTTCCATTGGGGTAGGGAGGCTAGCACTTGGGGCACTTTCAGCTCCAGCAGTTACAATCTCTGAGTCCACAACACTTGGCTCACATGGAGAGCTTTTGGACACTGACAGTGGACCATCAGGGCACTCAAAATGCTCTTCTTGTTCTGGTATATCACCAGTCTGTTCCAGTCCATCATTTTCCTCTCTGAGCTCAAACAGTTCAACCATACACAATGATTCCATATCATCTGACTTGATGCTTTGCACTTCACTTTCTAGAACATTGGTTCCAGGGACAAAGCTGGGCTTAGACAGTCAGAAGGCCAGCTTCATCTCCAGGATTAACAGGGGATTGCCCCAAAACAATTGACTCAGTTCGTAAGAAGGGCAGTATTCAAAGCCACACTCACTTTCCTCTGACATGGACTGACGTCATGTTCAACTGGGACTTGTGGAGAGACACTTTAATTCAGCTTCTGTAGGTGCAGACTTTCTTGATTTTCTTAGCACAGCTCTAGTCATTGGTCCAGAGGGGCATTTTCTGGGGGCTCAGACTCAATCAAGATTTGTCCAGTGGGCAGTAAATGATTTCTATGCATTGTTTTAACATCTTTTGAATTATTCTCAGGCCTTACTTTGTACACAGGCAGATCATCTAGTTTGCCCACTACAATGTGAGGGAGATGGTTCCTTCTGTCAGCAATCTTATGCCTGCCATGCAGTCCCAGATTTCTTAGCAATACCCAGTCTCCCTCCTGGAGTTCCTGTGCTTTCACCTTTTCATCATACCTTTCTTTTTTGGCCAGATTTCTTTTGGCAGCCATGATTTGAGCCAGTTAGTGCGCATGGTTACCGGACCTTTAACTTTTGCACACTAAATAGTTGTCAGCTCAAACCCCATCAGGAGAAACTCAAAACATACATCTACCAGCAGTCAAGCTTCTCTTCCAAACATCAGGCGGTAGCGGGAGAACCAGTGGCATCACTTCCGGTTGCAGTTGTAGGCATGTACCAGGTGCTAATTTGTTGGCTCCATCTAGGCTTCTCTTTGGGTGGAGGTGCCTAACATATCTAGCAAAGTGTGGATGAAACGTTCAGGCTGTGGGTCCCCCTGGGGGTGGTAAAGGGTGGTTCTGGACTTTCGCACTCCCCACAGAGAAAGCATCTCTTTGATTAGATGACTCTCAAAGTCTCTCCCTTGACCAGAATGGATTCTTTGTGGAGCTCCATAGTGAACAAAAAAGTTTTCTACAAGCACTTTTGCCACAGTGGATGCCTTCTGGTCCTTGGTAGGGAAAGCTTGGGCATATCTCATAAAATGGTCAGTGACCACCAGCACATTACTAATATTTAGTTGATCTGATTCCAAACTCAGAAAATCAATACAGACCAGCTCCATGGGTGCACTGGTGGTGATGTTAACAAGGGGGGCAGCCCTCTGGGCCAAAGCTTTCCTCTGTAAGCAGCGACTACAAGTTCAAATGTGTTGCTCAACATCAGCCCCCATCTTAGGCCAATAAAATCTGGATCTCACCAAGTCAAGTGTTCTGTCTATACCAAGATTGCCCCATGTGGTTGTGTAAGGACCTCAATGCTAAGTCTCGAGGCAGTGGACAGCACTAGTTGTTGTTTGTCTATTTGTCCCCCAGTCTACTGTTTCTCTGTATAACAGTCTATTGATCAGTTTCAACTTAGGACCTTCCTTGTATAACAGTGAAGTTCTCAAATCAGTGGAGCGTAATTTGGACACATCATTCCCTGCACAGAGGGCTTCTAAGGCTGATTTGATCATGGGATCTCGGGATTGAGCCCTCTAAATACTGTCATAGTCCAGCTGAGGCAGTGCACCAATGTCTATTGTAGAAAAGTGGCAATAGCAGCAGGTATGCAATTCTCAGAGGGTCCCAAACAATCCACCATACAGTCCACTGCATCCGTGGACATTTGTTCCTCCCTCTCAAACTTCTGGCAGAGTGCCTGAAATATCAGGTTCTGACAGTCTGACCCAGTCATTCTGGGGAACAGGCCTCAGGAGAGCATCAGCATCTGTGGTTCAGGCCTGCTCTGTGTTCAGCAGCATAGTCGCGATCCAGATATGCAAAAGCCACCTATAACCGGTGGCATCCAACAGCTGAAGTCTGCACATAGGTCAAAGGATTATTGTCAATTTTACTAGTATCTTACCTCATACAAGTACTTGTGGAACTGGTCAACAATAGCCCACTTCAAGCTTGGAACTCTAACTTATGTACGGGATGTTCTTCTTTTGGATGGGGTCAGGCTTCTACTGGCAAAGACCACTGGTCTCAGGCCATTCTCATGCTCTTGGTACAATACAGCCCCCAGGCCTTGCAAGCTAGCATCAGTGTGCAAAACATAGGGCTTCACTGGATCTGCATAGGCAAGGACAGGAGCATGGGTAAGTTGATATATAATCTCATGAAAAGCAGCTTCACAATCAGGTGACCATCTGGCTCCAAATACTTCATTGGGACGGAAATACACTCTCTCAGGCTCAGAAGAAACCAACCTCTTGTATTTTTTGTGGGTAGGAGGGTAACCTTGAGTAAGTCTTGAATAGTCCTTGATGAAACGGCGATAGTAGCCACATAATCCCAGGAATCTTTGTAGTTCTTTTAGATTGTGGGGCTGTGGCCAGGTGGTCAAGGCCTCAACTTTACTTGGGTCGGTCTCTATTCCCTCAGTGGATACTATGTGTCCCACATACTTTACAGAGGTTTGGAAGAACTGACATTTATCAAAGGATAGTTTAAGGCCAAATTCTTCCAGTCGGTCCAACACCTTGAATAATCCTGCTCTCATGTTTCCTCCAGTGAGCTGCCAAGCACAATAACATCATCTAGGTATAACAACGCTCTAATAAGTTCATGTCTCCTGCTACGCTCCATCAATACCGTTGAAAAGTGGCTGGGTGCCTAAATACCTTGAGGCATCCTCATGAACTTCGCAAAATAGCGGACGAATAAAGGCTGTCTTCTCGCGGTCTTCTGAGGCCATTGGGATCTGTAGTACCACTGCGAAGATCCAGCACAGAACCACTGCTGCCGTTCAGGCAGTCCGAGACATCCTGAATGTGGGGCATTATATACTGATCGGGATAGTCCACGGTTTAAAGATGCGATAATCCATGCATCGCACTGTCCCATTCTTTCTCACTACCACGATGGAAAGCATGGGGGCTTCTTGGATCTATTACACCAGCTAGCATCTCTGCAGATGCCGTCTCACATCTTCTATGTCAGCAGGGGCCAGGCCGAGATCTCTCGCGAAATGGCCTTTCATCATGCAGCGGATGTGGTGCTCAGCTCCTGCACATCCCATCCCATTCTTTAAAGAAAACACCTGGTCTCTCGGGCAAGCTTTCTTCTGATTCTCATCTTCCATTCAGCTGGCAACGGGAAGTCCCCAAAATCAAACAAGTCGGGCATCACTCTGTCATTCTCCCCTGAACACTTGTTACTGGGTAGCACTGCAGTATCTGCACAATGTACTTTAGCCAGGGTGCAACCTCTATTTACTTGAATCTCTCTATTAGACACATTATGAACTTGAACCATTACCCTTCTGGCATAAGCATGGGCTCTGGCAGGCAAAATACTTGGCATGACCAGCAGTCCTTCCGGCAATTTCCCATTGCCTGCTTCATCCAGCATGAGGATTTTATTATTGACATCTTTTCAGATATGGACTTCCCCCTGTAAGGTACACTGGGCATTTGGCACCAGAATCAGAGACTCAGGATCCTTCTTCCAGACAATTCTAACCAGTTCCTCTGGGTCCATTTTTTCAGCATCTCTCTGTGCCTCATAGTCCTTCTTGATCAAGGCCGGGATTCCCAAAGCTCTACCAGTCCTTGACCCTTGTTTCTCATAATACAGCTGCACCAACCATCCAAACATATGCGCATTCGTCCCAATTAGTAGAGGAATCCCATCATACAGTCCAGTAGGGGGACACACTAAGTCCAGGGTCTCTACTTGCTCTGCTACTCCAGCCACAGAGGTAGGAAAGATAGCCAAACTCGGATATACCTGGAGTGAGGTAGGCCTTCTCCTTAACCCCCATTACATGCAGTCCTTCCAATGGTTGTGCGGTACATCTGACAAATGCCTACGATGCCGATCCTGGAACATAATTGTCACTTGGGAGTCACTGTCCAACACAACTCTGGTGGGCACACCAATCACTTTACTGTGGCTTCCATTGAAGGGCCCACTATTCTGAACCAGTCTGGAGAGGTGGTAGCAAGGGCCTGGGTAGATGATCTAGCCACATAAGAACGTGAGTTAGCATTTTTGGGACCTTCACTGCAGTCATTTCGTACACCTCTTAACCACTGTTTTGTGCTCCAGAGCTCTCCTTGTAGCCGGCTCACCACTATCTCTAAGTCTTTCTGAGACCGGCATTCCCTCTTCATGTGCCCATCCTTCCCACAATTATGGCAAAATATGTCTGCTGAAGTTTGGGGTGACCGAGGCATCACATTGGGGGCTGCGGCATTGGTACTATCAATAGAAAACCTTGGTGCCACCTCAGCCGGCGGTGGGTTGGGCATTTGGAGACATCTCTTCAGTTCCCTCACTTCCATAGTCAAGGCATCAAGTTTTGAACTGTTGTCTACATGAGGTGCCTGGGTAGGCACCCCAACCCCCATAGCAGAAGCAGTCGGGCAAGTGTCAGTGCCCGTACTGGTAGGAGTGGCCTTCATGATGAAACTGTCTATTACTTTCCTAATCTCCCTCAGCAGTTCACCCCATGGTGTCACACCCTTTTCCTTCTCAGAGCACTCATTAACTGCCAACCTCTGCCCCTGAACTTCACTTGACGGGTCACCCTCAGTCACTCGGATCGTAGCAGCAGCTATTGGTGCAAGTCCCTCCTGGAGTTGCCTTTTCTCAACTCCTCAAATTTCTCTATTAGCTCATCATAGGAGGGTGGGGATTCCAGTTGATTGGCAGGCGTAACTGAAGCAACAGCAGTTCTGAGAAGGGGGCAGACTTAAGGATCCTGTCCAGCCTGGTTCAGTCCAATTCAATCACTGACAAACTACTCTTTCTGAGGCATTCTTGCAACAGTTTTTCCAGCTGAGATACATACTCAGACAACAACTCCCCTTGGTACTGTTGTGCATTTCTTACTCTCCACCACAGGTCCTCATCGGAATCTGGGCTCCCATACAAATTCTCCAAGGCCTCAAGATGAGTCCTGTGCAGTCGCTTCAGGATTACTGGCCCATTGTGCGGATGGTAGCCAGGCGGGACCTCGAGACCCTCACTTACCACTCTTCCGCTTTTCTGCTTCAAGCATTGCCATTCTAACGCCGAGGGCGACGCCAGGTCTATCAGGTCTCCCAGTCATCCTCCCTTGAGGGGGGGAGGTGCCCGGAGAAAATGTTCAACCTGTGGTAAAATCGTGACTATTGGCAGGTACAAACATAGGGACTAGCACTGGCACAGGAGAAGGGGCAATAACGGGTGCTGGAGGGGAAGAGGGTGTTGGGGGGTGTTGGTGGAGGAACGTTCTCAGGTGGCAATAATAGTTTCTTTAAATCCTCCACAGTTTTCCTCAAAAGTTTCAGATAGTGGGGGAGGCTCATTCTCCATGGGGTCTTTACTGTCTTTGGTTATCACTCTCCAGACAGTGAGGGTTTCCCCTGGGGTAATAATCTGTGGCACTTTGGAACTGTCTACAGGGCTTTACACTCTATTAGGGCCATGAAAGTTTGGGCGAGCAGATCAGCCTGCCGCCCCACCACCACAGGGTCTCGTAAACATTCGACCTTGGAAAGTACTCCCTCTACAGTGTCCGTACTGGTACCCAGTGAGATATCCAAGATAAGTATAGCATTTTGGGGGTCGATCTCACCGCCTTACACCACTTCACCAACTGGTGTACAGCCACTTCTGTTGAGTATCCATTTATTTTTAACAGTAATTAGGTAAATGTGGCCACAGAGGGCGCTAATCCCAACAGTGCCTCCAAGATGCCAACCCAGGTGGCGCTATCCAAGGCTACTACCCCCTGCCTGTTTGACTACAGACAGGTTGAGGGAACTAGGCACTATGGCCGGGGCCTCCACCCAGAGGTCAGGGTTTGTAGTGGTTAGACTAGCTTGGTCACAGCCCTCTGGGACACTGAGACTCCCTTTTATTCCCCCTAGTGGCTCACACAGTACACCGGAGTTACAGCCCCAATACCCCATGTATACACACTGTTCATTCATATAGATACCACTTACTCTCGAGACTGATTCTGCAGCACATCTCTGAGGACCCCCTGTAAAGTAAGGTTAAACAACATACACAGCAAAACACAGTACTGTTTCCATAAGTACCAACACCACAGACAGTATATAGTATAACAACAACAAATCTGATTTATTTAGGGGACAGTAACAAGGAGGGGGGCAATCAGGTTGATTTGGTTTGGAAATATTCAAATCACAGTACTGTACACACATACAGGGTCTGAAAAGTCACACTCTGGGTACCCAGGTTGGGGGGGGCTAGCCAGGTCCATTGCCCAGGGTTGACCAGCAGGTGCAGATCGATAGGGCCCTGTAGAAGAAAATATATGCACAACACCCAATTGTAATCCGGAGCCGGAGGGCTCAGTCCATGAAACAGTGAAACAACAAGAATTAGGTGACACACTTGTGATTGAAAACAAGCTGCAGGGGAATACCTTGATTTGTACTCACAACACCCAAGCTGAGGATCGGATGGAGAATGTCCCTCTGGATTGCCAGAAGAGCAGGGCATGAGGACAAAGTCCTTGTGACTGGACCCTACTGCAGTTGATAGCAAACGGATGTAGTCCAAATTAAGCTGGGGGTTTACTTCCAGCTTCAGCATACAATTCACTGTATAGGGGATTTGAAATAGCGATTCACCACAAGCACTACGCACATTTATAAGTAAAAGGAAAGTACTATACCAGGCAGGCTGCTCCTTGATCCCGATCGCAATTACTGCAAAATACCCAGGAGCACACACAACAGCTTCAGTTCCTGACAGACCGAGCGCGATTCAGCAATTTCTCCAGTCTTCTACAGGGTGAGCCTGTTTTCCACACTTCCAGTGCTTCTTTCTCCTCACAACTCAGATTCAGTCCAAACTGGCACTCACAAAGGCTGCAGATCGAAACTCGGGGCCTCACATGCACTTCTCATGTGAAACTATACACCGCAGAAGCACACAGCTCCTTACTTTCACAACCAATCTGATCTTTCCAGTCACAGAGCAGGGCATTTCTTTTAGCTCCACACTATTCTGTTAGCTGATTCAGCTGTCACTCACAATAAGACTCCCTCTGTTGGTAGGAAAAGACGCCAAGGTCAAAACTACATTTCCCAGAGTCACTGCCCATACAATGCCCTTATGGCTGGCTCAAAATTAAGAGTCCAAGTTCTGATTCGTCCACAGGCTCCATTTTAGGGAACCCTTAACCCAATTGGCCCAGCACAGCAGTTTAGGTCCAAAATGGAGGGGTAACACATGCAGAGTCCCAGCTGCAAGAAAGGCAGGTAAGACAAACTGCATTTTACTTAACACTGTAACTGGTTTCAGGCAAACAGTTACATCTTTCATTTAGGCTCCCTCTGTGCTCTTAGCGACTGCAGAAACAGAGCGATTTCTCCATAGCTCAGGCGGGATTTGAGCATTAAATACACAGTCTGCCCATGCAAACTAATTAAGTTTGCAAGCAGACGTCTCTTAAAGAGACAGTACGCGGAGGCTCAAATAGCACTCACTTGGAACCACATTTAAACAGCTCAGATGCCGAACACCGCCCAGACTTGGAGCATTCAGGCAAGCTCCTGGAAGACTTTTGGGAACTCCCATTTGCAGGGGGGGTTACACCTAATTATATCACATTTTTCTTTGTTGAAGCTCATACCCCACGTTGGTCCCTCCTTGTATGTTATTCAGATCATTTTGTAATTTTGCTAACCTTTTTCCGATAATCCACCTCCCCCAACTTTGTATCATCTGCAAATCTGGCAATGTTACTTGTGATTCCTATGTGCGTGACTTATGTGTATATATATATATATATATATATATATATATATATATATATATATATATATATAAGTGAATATTACTGGACCCAAAACTGAACAGTGCGGCCCCCCACTCGTTACCTGAATGCTGTTTAACAATCATTCCCCTATTCTTACAGTCTGGAACCTCTTATCTGGCCAACATCTTACTTATCCACTTTACTAGCCTTGTGTCCAGTCCCATCATCCCTATTTTCTTAATTAACTTTTTATGTGGTACCTTATCAAAGGCTTTAGTGAAATCGAGGAACACCATGTCATGCGGTATATTTAGGTCCAATAATTCACTAATGGCCTCATAAAAGGCTATTAGGTTAGTGTCACATGATCTATTAGTAAATCCATATTGGGTGAGGACAGTTTTCCCATACTTAGCCTGACCCTCTATTTTGTAATCTTTTAATATTTTCTCCATTATTTTACCCAGAACTGGTATCCATCCTTGTATTTTTTTATTTTTTTTTTTGTCTGTCAACCGCTTTACCCTCTGCTTCCTTCTGGCACCTACCACGCTCTCTGATGACCACCTCTACCAATAGCCCCCTGGCTTACTCCCAAGGGTGGGGCCATGGCACCATCTCATTCCCGTCTGCAATGGAGGAAGGTGCCTGCAGTGACCGACATTTCCTCCCTGGCTTCCCCCCAGTTCGGGGCCTTGGTGACCTGTGGAGCTGTAATTGGTCGGCGGAGTGGCAGAGAGCTGTAGAGGCCAGGTGCCGGGAAGCTTCATCTGGAGCGGTCAGCGAGTGATTTTCTGGTCTATCCCGGGGGCGGGGAAGTGTATTGACATCCAGCGTCCACCCCGCCAGTCAACATTCTGGCGCCGATAGGTTGTGGTACCTCCGTCCTCCGCCAGGGGTCCCTAAAGCATCAGACACTCACCCCTCCCTACCCCCAGAGAAGGAGAGCAGTTCTTGGGACACTCAATCCTTCTCCCCCGGTCGGCCCTCTGACTTCCGTGTCCGTCCCAAACTCGGGTTGCTGGTGTTGCAGGAGTAAATCAACAATGCGCTGCGAGCTGGCAGCCATTCTTGTATTTTATTCAGATCACTTTGTAATTTTGTTGTATCTTCTTCCAATAATGCCCCCCCCCAACTTTGTTATCATCTGCAAATTTGGCAATATTTCTTGTGATTCCTGTGTGCATGACTAATACAGATATATATATATATATATATATATATCTATATACTGTATATACTGAGCTTGAATATTATTGGACCTAAAACTGAGCCCTGTGGCACCCAACTCATCACCTGAATGCTGTTTAACAATCATTCCCCTATTCTTACAGTCTGGAACCTCTTATCCAGCCAACATCTTATCCACTTTACTAGACTTGTGTCCAGTCCCATCATCCCTATTTTCTTAATTAACTTTTTATGTGGTACCTTATCAAAGGCTTTAGTGGAATCGAGGAACACCATGTCATGCGGTCTATTGAGGTCCAATAATTCACTAATGGGCTCATAAAAGGCTATTAGGTTAGTGACGCACGATCTATTAGTAAATCCATATTGGGTGAGGACAGTTTTCTCATCCTTAGCCTGACCCTCTGTTATGTAATCTTTTTTTTTTTAGTTCTCTTTTACTCCCCTGGGGCCCCCAGTTGGCCAGCCTATCATCTGGCTGCTGTCCGACTGGCGCTGGTCTCCACTGAGGGTGATCACCACATACCCCATGGCTTACCCCTGTGGCGGGGCGGCAGGGGTCGACCAGCTCCCCCACCGAGACTGGATCTGCTGTTGGTCCCCTCAGAGCAGGTGCCAGCGGTTAGACCGGCGTCAAGTCGCAAGGACTGGGATGCCCCTTTCCCTGTTCTGGCTATGAGGCAGGCGTGTAATGCGCAGGGGCACACCACACAGCGTCCACATGTCACACACCCGTCAGTTGCTCCATCCGTCGATCCTTTACATGCAGGACCAGGCGTGTCAGCCCCCAGCCTCTGCTGGGTGGAAGACTACGCCGGTCACTGTACCCCAACCCTCCCTGGCAGAGGAGAACTGTCCAACGGATGCTCCATCCTCTCCCTCCCCTGCCGCCCCCCAGCAGCCCGAGCTTGCTCCTATACCCGGGTCACTGGTGTGGCACGAGGTGTGGCGTCCAGTGCCTCAGCCCTCAGTGCCACCAGGCTGGCTTATTATGTAATCTTTTAATATTTTCTCTATTATTTTACCCAGAACTGGTGTTAAGCTGGTCTATAATTTGACGGAATTCCTTACGTCCTTTCCTACAGATCAGTATAATGACAGCATTTCCAAACTACTGGTACATCCCCACTTAGAAAAGTAGTGCTGAAGATATCACTCACAGGTCTACTGATATAACCAGCTGTACTTTGTAATAAGTAAGGGTTGAGGCTGTCACATCCCAGGGATTCATCGGGATCTAGTTTTCTAGTCTTCTTCATTACCCAGTACCCGTTCCTCAGAAAACAGGTCTGCAGGCTTAGTCTTTGTATTTTTTTTGCTACACAAGTTGAAAGTTGTTATTAATGTCTGTATTAAAGACTGAAGCACAATATTCATTTAATGCATCAGCCGCGTCACTTTTGTCCCAGTGATCTTTCCCCAATGTATTAGTGGACCAGTTGTGGGTACATTTCCCCTTAAAGAGTTTACATAGCCACAAAATTTCTTCACGTTTTTGAATTTTTATCTAAGTGCCTTTCATAGTTTCTTTTATGTTTCCTAATAGTGTATTCACACATTCTATCCACCCCTCTATACTTATTCTTTTCAGTGTTATCTTTTAACAATATTTTGTAAAAAAATTTTTCTTGATATCTGTCTACCAATATTTCTGTTCAGCAATTTGGGCCTTATTCTCCTCCTGTTATATTTATTTTTGCTGCACCCCACTATTCAATGTCACCTGGCGTACCGCATTATAAACCGTCACACTGTGCACCCCACTATTCACTGTCACCCTATGCACTCCACTGTTCACTCTCCCTCTGTGCCCTCCACTACTCACTGTCACCCTGTGCCCTCCACTATTCACTGCCACACTGTGCCCTGCACTATTCACTGCCACACTGTGCCCTGCACTATTGACTACCACTCTGTGCCCTCCACTATTCGCTGTCACCCTTTGCACTCCAATATTTATTGTCACACTGTGCACTCCACTATTCAGTGTCACACTGTGCACTCTGCTATTCACTGTCACCTTATGCACTCCACTATTCAGTGTCACCCTGTGCCCTCCACTATTCGCTGTCACCCTTTGCACTCCAATATTTATTGTCACACTGTGCACTCCACTATTCATTGTCACCCTGTGCCATCCACTATTCACTGTCACTCTGTGCCCTCCACTATTCGCTGTCACCCTTTGCACTCCAATATTTATTGTCACACTGTGCACTCCACTATTCAGTGTCACACTATGCACTCTACTATTCACTGTCACCTTATGCACTCCACTATTCATTGTCACACTGTGCCCTCCACTATTCAGTGTCACCCTGTGCCCTCCACTATTCACTGTCACCCTGTGCCCTCCACTATTTATTGTCACCCTGTGCCATCCACTATTCACTGTCACCTTATGCACCCCACTATTCATTGTCACACTGTGCCCGCCACTATTCAGTGTCACACTGTGCCCTCCACTATTCAGTGTCACACTGTGCCCTCCACTATTCACTGTCACCCTGTGCCCTCCACTATTCATTGTCACCCTGTGCCATCCACTATTCACTGTCACTCTGTGCCCTCCACTATTCGCTGTCACCCTTTGCACTCCAATATTTATTGTCACACTGTGCACGCCACTATTCATTGTCACCCTGTGCCATCCACTATTCACTGTCACTCTGTGCCCTCCACTATTCGCTGTCACCCTTTGCACTCCAATATTTATTGTCACACTGTGCACTCCACTATTCAGTGTCACACTATGCACTCTACTATTCACTGTCACCTTATGCACTCCACTATTCATTGTCACACTGTGCCCTCCACTATTCAGTGTCACACTGTGCCCTCCATTATTCACTGTCACCCTGTGCCCTCCACTATTTATTGTCACCCTGTGCCATCCACTATTCACTGTCACCTTATGCACTCCACTATTCAGTGTCACACTGTGCCCTCCACTATTCACTGTCACCCTGTGCCCTCCACTATTCATTGTCACCCTGTGCCATCCACTATTCACTGTCACTCTGTGCCCTCCACTATTCGTTGTCACCCTTTGCACTCCAATATTTATTGTCACACTGTGCCCTCCACTGTTCAGTGTCACACTGTGCCCTCCACTATTCATTGCCACCCTATGCACTCCACTATTCATTGTCACACTGCACCCTCCACTAGTCAATGTCACCCTGTGTACTCCACTATTTATTGTCACACTGTGCACTCCACTATTCATTGTCACCCTGTGCCATCCACTATTCACTGTCACTTTGTGTACTCCACTATTCACTGCCCTCTGTGCACCCCAATATTCACTGTGAGTCTGCACCCTCCAGTATTCACTGTCACTCTGTACACTCCATTATTCGTTGTCCCTCTGTGCACTCTTCTATTCACTGTCACCCTATGCACTCAGCTATTCATTGTCACACTGTGCTATCCACTATTCAGTGTCACACTGTGCCCTCCACTATTCACTGTCACCCTGTATCATCCACTATTCACTGTCACTCTGTACACTCCACTATTCACCGTCCCTCTGTGCACCCCACTATTCACTGTGACTCTGTGCCCTTCAGTATTCACAGTCACTCTGTGCATTCTGCGATTCACTGTCCCTCTGTGCCCTCCACTATTCACTGTTGCACTGTGCACGATACTATTCACTGTCACTCTGTGCCCTCCACTATTCACTGTCACGCTGTGCCCTCCACTATTCACTGTCACACTGTGCACTCCACTGTTCACTGTCACCCTGTGCTCTCCACTGTTCATTGTCACACTGCACTCTCCACTATTCACTGTCACACTGTGCACTCCACTGTTCACTGTCACCCTGTGCTCTCCACTGTTCACTGTCACACTGCACTCTCCACTATTCACTGTCACACTGTGCCCTCCACTATTCACTGTCACACTGTGCTCTCCACTAGTCACTGTAACACTGTGCCCTCCACTATTCACTGTCACCTGGACCACTCCACTATTCACTGTCACCCTGTGCACTCCACTTTTCCTTGTCACCCTGTGACTTCCACTATTCGCTGTTACACTATGCCCTTCACTATTCACTGTCACTCATGCCCTCCACTATTCACTTTAACACTCTTTCCTCCACTATTCACCGTCACACTGTGCAGTCCACTGTTCACTGTCACCCTGTGTCTCCACTATTCATTGTCACATGTTCTCTCCACTACTCACTGTTACACAGTGCCATCCACTATTCACTGTCAAACTGTGCCCTTCACTGTTCACTGTCACCTGGACCACTCCACTATTCGCTGTCAAACTGTACCCTCCACAACTCACTGTCATCCTGTGCACTCCACTATTCACTGTCACCCTGTGCACTCCACTGTTCTTTGTCACCCTGTGACTTCTACTATTCACTGTCACACACTGTGCCCTCCACAATTCACGTTCATCCTGTGCCCTACACTACTCACTGTCACACTCTGCTCTCCACTATTCACTTTCACCTTGTGCATTCCACTATTCACAGTCACACTGTCCCCTCCACTATTCAATGTCACCCTGTGACTTCTACTATTCACTCACACACTGTACCCTCCACTATTCACTGTCACCCTCTGCACTCCACTATTCCTTGTCACACTGTGCTGTCCACTATTCATTGTCAGCCTTTGCCATCCACTATTCACTGTCACTCTGTGCACTCCACTGTTCACTGTCCCTCTGTGCACCCCACTATTCACTGTGACTCTGTGTCCTCCAGTATTCACTGTCACTCTGTACACTCCATTATTCACTGTCCCACCACTGTGCACTCTACTATTCACTGTCACCCTATGCACTCCACTAATCATTGCCACACTGTGCCATTCACTATTCACTGTCACACTGTGCCCTCCACTACTGACTGTCACCCTATGCACTCCACTATTCATTGTCACACTGTGCCATCCACTATTCAGTGCCACACTGTGCCCTCCACTATACGCTGTCACCCTTTGCACTCCAATATTTATTGTCACACTGTGCACTCCACTATTCAGTGTCACACTGTGCCCTCCATTATTCACTGTCACCCCTGCATCCACTATTCACTGTCCTCTGTGCACCCAACTATTCACTGTGACTCTGTGACCTTCAGTATTCACTGTCACTCTGTACACTCCATTTTCGCTGTACCTGTGCACTCTATTATTCACTGTCACCCTATGCACTCCACTCATTCATTGTCACACTGTGCCTCCACTATTCACTGTCACCCTGTACACTCCACTCATTCACTGCCACCCTGTGCACTCCACTGTTCATTGTCACACTGCGAATCCACTATTCAGTGTCACAGTGTGCCCTCCACTAGTCTCACCGTCACCCTGTGCACCCACTATTCATTGTCACACTGTGTCAGCTCCACTATTCATTGTCACCCTGTGTCATCCACTATTCACAGTCACCTGTGCACTCTATATTCACTGTCCTCTGTGCACCCTCTATTCACTGTGACTCTGTGCTCTGCAGTATTCACTGTCACTCTGTACACTCCATTATTCGCTGTCCCTCTGTGCCCTCCACTATTCCCTGTCCCTCTGCGCAATCCATTATTCACTGACACCCTGTGCACCCCAATATTCACTGTCATTCTGTGCACTCTGCTATTCACTGTCACTCTGTGCACTCTGCTATTCACTGTCCCTCTGTGCACTCTGCTATTCACTGTCCCTCTGTGCCCTCCACTATTAACTGTCGCACTGTGCACGCCACTATTCACTGTCCTTCTGTGCACCTCACTGTTCTTTCTCACCTTGTGCACTCCACTATTCACTGTTATTCTGTGCACTCCACTATTCACTGTCCTTCTGCGCACCCCACTATTCACTGTCACCCTGTGACTTCCACTGTTCACTGTCACACTGTGCCCTCAAGTATTCACTATTACTCTGTGCCCTCCATTATTCGCTTTCACACTTTTCCCTCCACTATTCACTGTCACACTGTGCACTCCACTATTCACTGTCACCCTGTGCTCTCCACTATTCATTGTCACACTGTGCCCTCCACTATTCACTGTCCCTCTGAGCACATAGAAGCATAGACTTTGATGGCAGATGAGGACAGCTTGGCCCCCCAATCTGCCCATTTCGCAACCTATTGGATAATCTGCTGATCCTGGTTAACCAACAGCCTACTTCCTCCTGCCCTCCACTAGAATTGCCTTATGACTGTCCCATGCATTCATGAAAATCCCCACGGTTTTTGATCCCACTACTTCCTCTGGAAGAAGTTCCATACATCCACCACCCCCCTGTGAAATAATACTTTCTCATGTTGGCCCTGAGCCCCCCCCATCTTCACTCCACTATTCAGTGTCACACTGTGCAATTCACTGTTCACTGTCATCCTGTGCCCCCCACTATTCACTATCACACTGTACACTCCACTATTTACTGTCACCCTGTGAACTCCACTATTCACTGTCACACTGTGCCCTCCACTATATACTGTCACCCTGTTCCCGCCACAATTCACAGTCACACTCTGCACTCCAGTATTTACTGTCACCCAGACCACTCCACAACTCACTATCCCTCTGGGCACCTCATTATTCATTGTCAACCAGTGCACCCCACAATTCACTGTCAACCTGTGCACTCCACTATTTACTGTCCATCTGTGAACCCCACTTTTCACTGTCACACTGCGCAATCCACCGTTCACTGTCACTCTCTGCACCCCACTACTCATTGTTACTCTGCATACCTTGATATTCACTGTCCATCTATGCACCCCATTATTCACTGTCCCTCAGTACACCCATGAATTCACTGTCCCTCTATGCATCTCATTAATCACTGTCACCCTGTGCACTCCACTATTCACTGTCACAATTGCCCTCCACTATTTACTGCCACACTGAGCACTCCAGTATTCATGGTCACTCTCTGCACCCGACTATTCACTGTCACTCTGCACAGTCCAGTATTCATTGTCACTCTGTGCACCCTACTATTCACTGTCACCCTGTGCACCGCACTATTCACTATCACTCTGTGCCTTCCAATATTAATTGTCACTCTCTGCACCCCACTATTCATTGTTACTCTGCACACCTTGATAGTCACTGTCCTTCTGAGCACCCCATTAGTCACTGTCACTCAGGGCACCTCACGATTCACTGTCCCTCTGTGCACCTCACTATTCACTGTCACACTGTACCCTCCACTGTACACTGTCACCATGTGGACTCATCTATTCATTGTCACCCTGAGCCCTCCGCTATTCACTGTCACCCAGATGACTCCACTATTCACTGTCCCTCTGTGCACCTCACTATTCACTGTCAACCTGTGCACTCTACTGTTCACTGTCACACTGTGCCCTCCACATATCACAGTCACCCTGTGCACCCCACTATTCATTGTCACACTGTGCCCTCCACTATTCACTATCAAATGGACCACTCCACTATTCACTCTCCCTCTGTGCCTCCACATGCTGTCACACTGTGCACTCCACTATTCACTGTCACCTGCGCCTCCACTATTAACTATACACAATGATAACTCCACTATTCACTGTCACTCTGTGCACCCACTATTCACTGTCACCCTGTGAACTCCACTTTTATTGTCACCCTGAGACCTCCACTATTCACTTTCACCAGATGAGCTCCACTGTTCACTGTCCTTCTGTGCTTCACTATTCACTGTCACACTGTGCACCCCACTATTCATTGTCACACTGTGCCCTCCACAACTCACTGTCACATGGATCACTCTACTATTCATTGCCCCCTGGGTAGCTCATTATGCACTGTCACCTTGTGCCCCCCACGATTCACTGTCATTCTATGCCCTTCACTATTAACTGCCACCCAGACCACTCCATTATTTACTGTCCCTCTGTGCACCCCACTAGTCACTGCCACCCTGTGCACCCACAATTCACTGTCACACTGTGCCCTCCACTATTCACTGACATCCTCTGAATTCCACTATTCACTGTAACACGGTGTCTCCCACTATTCACTGTCACCCTGTGAACTCCGCTATCATTGTCACCCTGGCCCCTCTCATTCACTGTCACGGGACTGCTCCACCATTCACTGTCCCTGTGCCCCCACTATTCACTCTTGCCACTGTGCTACAGTATTTTACTGTCATGCTGTGCCTCCACAGTTCACTGTCACCCTGTACCCACTATTCATTCTCTCACTGTGCCCTCACAATTCACTTTCACATGAACCCTCCACTATTCACTGTACCTCTGTAGCCTCACCTTGCACTGTCACACTGCTCTCTACATCATTTACTGTCACTCTAGCCCCCTCTGTAATTAACGCGCCACCCAGTCCACCCCGCATTATGCAATCCGTCCCTATGTGCACTCCACTATTCATTGTCACACTGTGTCTTCCACTATTCACTGTGACTTGGATCACTCCATTATTCACTGTCCCTCTGTGCACCTCACTATTCACTTTCACCCTGTGCCCTCCACTATTGGCTGTCACTCTGTGCCCTCCACTATTACCCATCACCCAGACCAGTCCACTATTCATTGTCACTCTGCGCACCCACTATTCACTGCCGCACTGTGAACTCCACTATTCACTGTCACTTTGTGCTCCCTACTATTAATGTCACCCTGTGCACCCTGCTATTCACTGTCCCCCTGTGCACCCCACTATTCACTGTCACACTGTGCACCATACTATACATTGTCCCATGGTGAACCCCACTATTCACTGTCACACGGTGCACTCCATAATTCACTGTCACCCTGTGCACCCCACTATTCATTGTCTCACTGTGCCCTCCACAATTCACTTTCACATGGACCACTCCACTATTCACTGTACCTCCGTGCACCTCACCTTGCACTGTCACACTGCTCACTCCACTATTTGCTGTCACTCTGTGTCCTCCACAATTAACCGTCACCCAGTCCACCCCATTATGCACTGTCCCTATGTGCACTCCACTATTCATTGTCACACTGTGTCTTCCACTATTCACTGTGACATGGATCACTCCATTATTCACTGTCCTTCTGTGCACCTCACTATTCACTGTCACCCTGTGCCCTCCACTATTCGCTGTCACTCTGTGCCCTCCACTATTACCCATCACCCAGACCAGTCCACTATTCACTGTCACTCTGCGCACCCACTATTCACTGCCACACTGTGAACTCCACTATTCACTGTCACCTCTGCTCCCCACTATTGAATGTCACCCTGTGCACCCTGCTATTCACTGTCACCCTGTGCACCATACTATTCATTGTCCTGGTGAACCCACTATTCACTGTCACAGTAGTCACTCCACTATTCACTGTCATCCTGTGCACTCCAGTATTCACTGTCCTTCCTGGCCTCACTGTTCATTGTCATCTTGTGCACTCCACTATTCACTGTCCTTCGCATCCCAATATTCACTGTCACCTTCTGCACTCCACTATTCACTGTCACCCGGTGACTTACTATTCACTGTCACACTGTGCCCTCCACTATTCACTGTCACTCTGTGAACTCCGCTATCATTGTCACCCTGGCCCCCTCTATTCACTGTCACCGGGACTGCTCCACTATTCACTGTCCCTGTGCCCCTATTCACTCTTACCCTGTGCACTCCAATATTTACTGTCATACTGTGCCCTCCACAATTCACTGTCACCCTGTGCCCCACTATTCATTGTCCTGCCCTCCACAATTCACTTTCACATGAGACCACTCCACTATTCACTGTACCTCTGTGCACCTCACCTTGCACTGTCACACTGCTCTCTACACTGTTACTGTCACTCTGTGCCCCCCACAATTAACCATCACAGTCCACCCATTATGCTGTCCCTATGTGCACTCCACTATTCATTGTCACTGTGTCTTCCACTATTCACTGTGACGGATCGCCTCCATTATTCACTGTCCTTCTGTGCACCTCACTGTTCACTGTCACCCTGTGCCCTCCACTATTAGCTGTCACTCTGTGCCCTCCATGATTACCCATCACCCAGACCAGTTCACTATTCACTGTCACCTGCGCACCCACTATTCACTGCCACACTGTGAACTCCACTATTCACTGTCACCTCTGCTCCCCACTATTGAATGTCACCCTGTGCACCCTGGGTTACTTTCACTGTCACCCTGTGCACCATACTATTCATTGTCCCCGTGAACTCCATTCATTCACTGCTCACACAGTGCACCATCATTCACAGTCATCCTGTGCACTCCAGTATTCACTGTCCTTCTGTGCACCTCACTGTTCATTGTCACCTTGTGCACTCCACTATTCACTGTCCTTCTCGCATCCCAATATTCACTGTCACCTTCTGCACTCCACTATTCACTGTTACCCGATGACTTCCACTATTCACTGTCACCCTGTGCCTCCACTATTCACTGTCCTCTGTGCCCTCCACTATTCACTTTCACCTCTTCCTCCACTATTCACTGTCACTGTGCACTCCCACTATTCACTGTCACCCTGTGCCCTCCACTATTCACTGTCATCTGTGCCCTCCACTATTCACTTTCACACTCTTCCCTCCACTATTCACTGTCACTGTGTCCTCCACTATTCATTTGTGCTTCTTGCACTATTCACTGTCACCCAGACCACTCCACTATTCACTGTCAAACTGGCCCTTCACAATTCACTGTCACCCTGTGCGCTCCACTATTCACTGTCACCTGTGCACTGCACTGTTCATTGTCACCCTCTGACTTCCACTGTGCTTTGTCACACTGTACCCTGCTATTCACTTTCACCATGTGCACTCCACTATTCACTGTCATCATGTCACTCCATTATTCAATCGTCACCCTGCACACCACTGTTCACCGTCACACTGTGCCCTCCACTATTCACTGTCACCCTGTGAATGCCACTATTCACTTACACACTGTGCACTCCACTGTTTACTGCCACACTGTCCCCTCCACTATTCAATGTCACCCTGTGACTTCCACTATTCACTGACACACTGTGCCCTCCACTATTCACTGTCACCCTGTGCACTTCACTTTTCACTGTCACTCTGTGCACTTTACTATCAACTGTCACCCTGTGCCATCCAGTATTCACTGTCACCCTGTGCACTCCACTATTCACTGTCACACTGTGCCATCCAGTATTCAGTCACACTGTGCCCTCCACTTTTCACTGTCACCCTGTGCACTCCACTATTTACTGTCACTTTGTGCACTCCACTATCAACTGTCACCCTGTGCACTCCATTATTCATTGTCACACTGTACTCTCCACTGTTCATTGTCACCCTGTGCATGCCACTATTCACTGTCCTTCTCGCATCCCAATGTTCACTGTCACCCTTCTGCACTCCACTATTCACTGTCACCCGATGACTTCCACTATTCACTGTCACACTGTGCCCTCCACTATTCACTGTCACCCTGTGCCTCCACTATTCACTTTCACACTCTTCCCTCCACTATTTACTGTCACACTGTGCACTCCACTATTCACTGTCATCCTGTGCTCTCCACTATTCATTGTCACACTGTGCCCTCCACTATTCGCTGTCACACTGTGCCCTCCACTATTCATTGTCGCACTGTGCCCTCCACTATTCACTGTCACCCGGACCACTACACTATTCACTGTCAAACTGTGCCCTCCAAAATTCACTGTCACCCTGTGCACTCCAGTATTCACTGTCACTCAGTGATGTCCACTATTCACTGTCACACTGTGTCCTCCACTATTCATTGTCGCACTGTGCCTTCCACTATTCACTGTCACCCAGACCACTCCACTATTCACTGTCAAACTGTGCCCTTCACAATTCACTGTCACCCTGTGCGCTCCACTATTCACTGTCACCCTGTGCACTGCACTGTTCATTGTCACCCTCTGACTTCCACTATTCACTGTCACACTGTGCCCTCCACTATTCACTGTCACACTGTGCTCTCCACTAGTCACTGTAACACTGTGCCCTCCACTATTCACTGTCACCTGGACCACTCCACTATTCACTGTCACCCTGTGCACTCCACTTTTCCTTGTCACCCTGTGACTTCCACTATTCGCTGTTACACTATGCCCTTCACTATTCACTGTCACTCATGCCCTCCACTATTCACTTTAACACTCTTTCCTCCACTATTCACTGTCACACTGTGCAGTCCACTGTTCACTGTCACCCTGTGCTCTCCACTATTCATTGTCACACTGTTCTCTCCACTACTCACTGTTACACAGTGCCATCCACTATTCACTGTCAAACTGTGCCCTTCACTGTTCACTGTCACCTGGACCACTCCACTATTCGCTGTCAAACTGTACCCTCCACAACTCACTGTCATCCTGTGCACTCCACTATTCACTGTCACCCTGTGCACTCCACTGTTCTTTGTCACCCTGTGACTTCTACTATTCACTGTCACACTGTGCCCTCCACAATTCACGTTCATCCTGTGCCCTACACTACTCACTGTCACACTCTGCTCTCCATCATTCACTTCTCACCAGTATTCCATCATTCACAGTCACACTGTCCCTCCACATTCAATGTCACCCTGTGACTTCTACTATTCACTCACACACTGTACCCTCCACTATTCACTGTCACCCTCTGCACTCCACTATTCCTTGTCACACTGTGCTGTCCACTATTCATTGTCAGCCTTTGCCATCCACTATTCACTGTCACTCTGTGCACTCCACTGTTCACTGTCCCTCTGTGCACCCCACTATTCACTGTGACTCTGTGTCCTCCAGTATTCACTGTCACTCTGTACACTCCATTATTCACTGTCCCACTGTGCACTCTACTATTCACTGTCACCCCATGCACTCCACTAATCATTTGCCACACTGTGCCATTCACTATTCACTGTCACACTGTGCCCTCCACTACTGACTGTCACCCTATGCACTCCACTATTCATTGTCACGCACTGTGCCATCCACTATTCAGTGCCACACTGTGCCTCTCCACTATACGCTGTCACCCTTTGCACTCCAATATTTATTGTCACACTGTGCACTCACCATTCAGTGTCACACTGTGCCCTCCATTAATTCACTGTCACCCCAGCATCCACTATTCACTGTCCTCTGTACACCCACTATTCACTGTGACTCTGTGACCTTCAGTATTCACTGTCACTCTGGCCACACTCCATTTTCGCTGTACTCTGTGCACTCTATTATTCACTGTCACCTATGCACCTCCACTGTTCATTGTCACACTGTGCCCTCCACTATTCACTGTCACCCTGTACACTCCACTATTCACTGCCACCCTGTGCACTCCACTGTTCATTGTCACACTGCGCAATCCACTATTCAGTGTCACAGTGTGCCCTCCACTATTCACTGTCACCCTGTGCACTCCACTATTCATTGTCACACTGTGCCGTCCACTATTCATTGTCACCCTGTGTCATCCACTATTCACAGTCACTCTGTGCACTCTACTATTCACTGTCCCTCTGTGCACCCCTCTATTCACTGTGACTCTGTGCTCTGCAGTATTCACTGTCACTCTGTACACTCCATTATTCGCTGTCCCTCTGTGCCCTCCACTATTCCCTGTCCCTCTGCGCAATCCATTATTCACTGACACCCTGTGCACCCCAATATTCACTGTCATTCTGTGCACTCTGCTATTCACTGTCACTCTGTGCACTCTGCTATTCACTGTCCCTCTGTGCACTCTGCTATTCACTGTCCCTCTGTGCCCCTCCACTATTAACTGTGCTTTTTGTTGCGCCACTATTCACTGTCCTTCTGTGCTACTCCACTGTTCTCTTTCTCACCTTGTGCACTCCACTATTCACTGTTATTCTGTGCACTCCACTATTCACTGTCCTTCTACGCACCCCACTATTCACTGTCACCCTGTGACTTCCACTGTTCACTGTCACACTGTGCCCTCAAGTATTCACTATTACTCTGTGCCCTCCATTATTCGCTTTCACACTTTTCCCTCCACTATTCACTGTCACACTGTGCACTCCACTATTCACTGTCACCCTGTGCTCTCCACTATTCATTGTCACACTGTGCCCTCCACTATTCACTGTCCCTCTGAGCACAGAAGCATAGACTTTGATGGCAGATGAGACAGCAGCTCAATCTGCCCATTTCGTAACCTATTGGATAATCTGCTGATCCTGGTTAACCAACAGCCTACTTCCTCCTGCCTCCACTAGAATTGCCTTATGACTGTCCCACGCATTCATGAAAATCCCCACGGTTTTGATCCCACTACTTCCTCCTGGAAGAAGTTCCATACATCCACCACCCCCTGTGAAATAATACTTTCTCATGTTGGCCCTGGAGCCCCCCCCATCTTCACTCCACTATTCAGTGTCACACTGTGCAATTCACTGTTCACTGTCATCCTGTGCCCCCCACTATTCACTATCACACTGTACACTCCACTATTTACTGTCACCCTGTGAACTCCACTATTCACTGTCACACTGTGCCCTCCACTATATACTGTCACCCTGTTCCCGCCACAATTCACAGTCACACTCTGCACTCCAGTATTTACTGTCACCCAGACCACTCCACAACTCACTATCCCTCTGGGCACCTCATTATTCATTGTCAACCAGTGCACCCCACAATTCACTGTCAGCCTGTGCACTCCACTATTTACTGTCCATCTGTGAACCCCACTTTTCACTGTCACACTGCGCAATCCACCGTTCACTGTCACTCTCTGCACCCCACTACTCATTGTTACTCTGCATACCTTGATATTCACTGTCCATCTATGCACCCCATTATTCACTGTCCCTCAGTACACCCATGAATTCACTGTCCCTCTATGCATCTCATTAATCACTGTCACCCTGTGCACTCCACTATTCACTGTCACAATTGCCCTCCACTATTTACTGCCACACTGAGCACTCCAGTATTCATGGTCACTCTCTGCACCCGACTATTCACTGTCACTCTGCACAGTCCAGTATTCATTGTCACTCTGTGCACCCTACTATTCACTGTCACCCTGTGCACCATACTATTCATTGTCCCTCGGTGAACCCACTATTCACTGTCACACAGTGCACTCCACTATTCACAGTCATCCTGTGCACTCCAGTATTCACTGTCCTTCTGTGCACCTCACTGTTCATTGTCACCTTGTGCACTCCACTATTCACTGTCCTTCTGCGCATCCCAATATTCACTGTCACCTTCTGCACTCCACTATTCACTGTTACCCGATGACTTCCACTATTCACTGTCACCCTGTGCCCTCCACTATTCACTGTCACTCTGTGCCCTCCACTATTCACTTTCACACTCTTCCCTCCACTATTCACTGTCACACTGTGCACTCCACTATTCACTGTCACCCTGTGCCCTCCACTATTCACTGTCACTCTGTGCCCTCCACTATTCACTTTCACACTCTTCCCTCCACTATTCACTGTCACACTGTGTCCTCCACTATTCATTGTCGCACTGTGCCTTCCACTATTCACTGTCACCCAGACCACTCCACTATTCACTGTCAAACTGTGCCCTTCACAATTCACTGTCACCCTGTGCGCTCCACTATTCACTGTCACCCTGTGCACTGCACTGTTCATTGTCACCCTCTGACTTCCACTATTAACTGTCACACTGTGCCCTGCACTATTCACTTTCACCATGTGCACTCCACTATTCACTGTCACATTGTGCACTCCATTATTCAATGTCACCCTGTGCACACCACTGTTCACTGTCACACTGTGCCCTCCACTATTCACTGTCACCCTGTGAATGCCACTATTCACTTACACACTGTGCACTCCACTGTTTACTGCCACACTGTCCCCTCCACTATTCAATGTCACCCTGTGACTTCCACTATTCACTGACACACTGTGCCCTCCACTATTCACTGTCACCCTGTGCACTTCACTTTTCACTGTCACTCTGTGCACTTTACTATCAACTGTCACCCTGTGCCATCCAGTATTCACTGTCACCCTGTGCACTCCACTATTCACTGTCACACTGTGCCATCCAGTATTCAGTCACACTGTGCCCTCCACTTTTCACTGTCACCCTGTGCACTCCACTATTTACTGTCACTTTGTGCACTCCACTATCAACTGTCACCCTGTGCACTCCATTATTCATTGTCACACTGTGCTCTCCACTGTTCATTGTCACCCTGTGCATGCCACTATTCACTGTCCTTCTGCGCATCCCAATGTTCACTGTCACCTTCTGCACTCCACTATTCACTGTCACCCGATGACTTCCACTATTCACTGTCACACTGTGCCCTCCACTATTCACTGTCACTCTGTGCCCTCCACTATTCACTTTCACACTCTTCCCTCCACTATTCACTGTCACACTGTGCACTCCACTATTCACTGTCATCCTGTGCTCTCCACTATTCATTGTCACACTGTGCCCTCCACTATTCGCTGTCACACTGTGCCCTCCACTATTCATTGTCGCACTGTGCCCTCCACTATTCACTGTCACCCGGACCACTACACTATTCACTGTCAAACTGTGCCCTCCAAAATTCACTGTCACCCTGCCTCCAGTATTCACTGTCACTCAGTGATGTCCACTATTCACTGTCACACTGTGTCCTCCACTATTCATTGTCGCACTGTGCCTTCCACTATTCACTGTCACCCAGACCACTCCACTATTCACTGTCAAACTGTGCCCTTCACAATTCACTGTCACCCTGTGCGCTCCACTATTCACTGTCACCCTGTGCACTGCACTGTTCATTGTCACCCTCTGACTTCCACTATTCACTGTCACACTGTGCCCTCCACTATTCACTGTCACACTGTGCTCTCCACTAGTCACTGTAACACTGTGCCCTCCACTATTCACTGTCACCTGGACCACTCCACTATTCACTGTCACCCTGTGCACTCCACTTTTCCTTGTCACCCTGTGACTTCACTATTCGCTATTTTATGCCCTTCACTATTCACCTGTCACCATGCCCTCCAACTATTCACTTTAACACCCTTCTCCCACTATTCACCGTCACACTGTGCAGTCCACTGTTCACTGTCACCCTGTGCCTCCACTATTCATTGTCAAACTTTTCTCCACTACTCACTGTTACACAGTGCCATCCACTATTCACTGTCAAACTGTGCCTTCACTGTTCACTGTCACCTGGACCACTCCACTATTCGCTGTCAAACTGTACCCTCCACAACTCACTGTCATCCTGTGCACTCCACTATTCACTGTCACCCTGTGCACTCCACTGTTCTTTGTCACCCTGTGACTTCTACTATTCACTGTCACACTGTGCCCTCCACAATTCACGTTCATCCTGTGCCCTACACTACTCACTGTCACACTCTGCTCTCCACTATTCACTTTCACCTTGTGCATTCCACTATTCACAGTCACACTGTCCCCTCCACTATTCAATGTCACCCTGTGACTTCTACTATTCACTCACACACTGTACCCTCCACTATTCACTGTCACCCTCTGCACTCCACTATTCCTTGTCACACTGTGCTGTCCACTATTCATTGTCAGCCTTTGCCATCCACTATTCACTGTCACTCTGTGCACTCCACTGTTCACTGTCCCTCTGTGCACCCCACTATTCACTGTGACTCTGTGTCCTCCAGTATTCACTGTCACTCTGTACACTCCATTATTCACTGTCCCACTGTGCACTCTACTATTCACTGTCACCCTATGCACTCCACTAATCATTGCCACACTGTGCCATTCACTATTCACTGTCACACTGTGCCCTCCACTACTGACTGTCACCCTATGCACTCCACTATTCATTGTCACACTGTGCCATCCACTATTCAGTGCCACACTGTGCCCTCCACTATACGCTGTCACCCTTTGCACTCCAATATTTATTGTCACACTGTGCACTCCACTATTCAGTGTCACACTGTGCCCTCCATTATTCACTGTCACCCTGTGCCATCCACTATTCACTGTCCCTCTGTGCACCCCACTATTCACTGTGACTCTGTGACCTTCAGTATTCACTGTCACTCTGTACACTCCATTTTTCGCTGTACCTCTGTGCACTCTATTATTCACTGTCACCCTATGCACTCCACTATTCATTGTCACACTGTGCCCTCCACTATTCACTGTCACCCTGTACACTCCACTATTCACTGCCACCCTGTGCACTCCACTGTTCATTGTCACACTGCGCAATCCACTATTCAGTGTCACAGTGTGCCCTCCACTATTCACTGTCACCCTGTGCACTCCACTATTCATTGTCACACTGTGCCGTCCACTATTCATTGTCACCCTGTGTCATCCACTATTCACAGTCCTCTGTGCACTCTACTATTCACTGTCCTCTGTGCACCCTCTATTCACTGTGACTCTGTGCTCTGCAGTATTCACTGTCACTCTGTACACTCCATTATCGGCTGTCCCTCTGTGCCTCCACTATTCCCTGTCCTCTCCGCGCAATCCATTATTCACTGACACCTGTGCACCCCAATATTCACTGTCATTCTGTGCACTCTGCTATTCACTGTCACTCTGTGTACTCTGTATTTCACTGTCCCTCTGTGCACTCTGCTATTCACTGTCCCTCTGTGCCCTCCACTATCTTTTATGCTTATGTGCACGCCACTATTCACTGTCCTTCTGTGCACCTCACTGTTCTTTCTCACCTTGTGCACTCCACTATTCACTGTTATTCTGTGCACTCCACTATTCACTGTCCTTCTGCGCCTTTACTATTCACTGTCACCCTGTGACTTCCACTATTCACTGTCACACTGTGCCCCTCAAGTATTCACTATTACTCTGTGCCCTCCATTATTCGCTTTCACACTTTTCCCTCCACTATTCACTGTCACACTGTACTCCATATTCACTGTCACCCTGTGCTCTCCACTATTCATTGTCACACTGTGCCTCCACTATTCACTGTCCTCTGAGCACATAGAAGCACAGACTTTGATGGCAGATGAGAGCAGCTTAGCCCTAATCTGCCCATTTCGCAGACCTATTGATAATCTGCTGATCCTGGTTAACCAACAGCCTACTTCCTCCTGCCCTCCACTAGAATTGCCTTATGACTGTCCCATGCATTCATGAAAATCCCCACGGTTTTGATCCCACTACTCCTCTGGAAGAAGTTCCATACATCCACCACCCCTGTGAAATAATACTTTCTCATGTTGGCCCTGAGCCCCCCCCATCTTCACTCCACTATTCAGTGTCACACTGTGCAATTCACTGTTCACTGTCATCCTGTGCCCCCCACTATTCACTATCACACTGTACACTCCACTATTTACTGTCACCCTGTGAACTCCACTATTCACTGTCACACTGTGCCCTCCACTATATACTGTCACCCTGTTCCCGCCACAATTCACAGTCACACTCTGCACTCCAGTATTTACTGTCACCCAGACCACTCCACAACTCACTATCCTCTGGGCACCTCATTATTCATTGTCAACCAGTGCACCCCACATTCACTGTCAGCCTGTGCACTCCACTATTTACTGTCCATCTGTGAACCCCACTTTTCACTGTCACACTACTTGCAATCCACAGTTCACTGTCACTCCTGCACCCACTACTCATTGTTACTCTGCATACCTTGATATTCACTGTCCATCTATGCACCCCATTATTCACTGTCCCTCAGTACACCCATGAATTCACTGTCCTCTATGCATCTCATTAATCACTGTCACCTGTGCACTCCACTATTCACTGTCACAATTGCCCTCCACTATTACTGCCACTGAGCACTCCAGTATTCATGGTCACTCTCTGCCGACTATTCACTGTCACTCTGCACAGTCCAGTATTCATTGTCACTCTGTGCACCCTACTATTCACTGTCACCCTGTGCACCGCACTATTCACTATCACTCTGTGCCTTCCAATATTAATTGTCACTCTCTGCACCCCACTATTCATTGTTACTCTGCACACCTTGATAGTCACTGTCCTTCTGAGCACCCCATTAGTCACTGTCACTCAGGGCACCTCACGATTCACTGTCCCTCTGTGCACCTCACTATTCACTGTCACACTGTACCCTCCACTGTACACTGTCACCATGTGGACTCATCTATTCATTGTCACCCTGAGCCCTCCGCTATTCACTGTCACCCAGATGACTCCACTATTCACTGTCCCTCTGTGCACCTCACTATTCACTGTCAACCTGTGCACTCTACTGTTCACTGTCACACTGTGCCCTCCACATATCACAGTCACCCTGTGCACCCCACTATTCATTGTCACACTGTGCCCTCCACTATTCACCATCAAATGGACCACTCCACTATTCACTCTCCCTCTGTGCACCTCACAATGCACTGTCACACTGTGCACTCCACTATTCACTGTCACCCTGTGCCCTCCACTATTAACTATCACAATGACAACTCCACTATTCACTGTCACTCTGTGCACCCCACTATTCACTGTCACCCTGTGAACTCCACTTTTTATTGTCACCCTGAGACCTCCACTATTCACTTTCACCCAGATGACTCCACTATTCACTATCCTTCTGTGCACTTCACTATTCACTGTCACACTGTGCACCCCACTATTCATTGTCACACTGTGCCCTCCACAACTCACTGTCACATGGATCACTCTACTATTCATTGCCCCCTGGGTAGCTCATTATGCACTGTCACCTTGTGCCCCCCACGATTCACTGTCATTCTATGCCCTTCACTATTAACTGCCACCCAGACCACTCCATTATTTACTGTCCCTCTGTGCACCCCACTAGTCACTGCCACCCTGTGCACCCACAATTCACTGTCACACTGTGCCCTCCACTATTCACTGACATCCTCTGAATTCCACTATTCACTGTAACACGGTGTCTCCCACTATTCACTGTCACCCTGTGAACTCCGCTATCATTGTCACCCTGAGCCCCCTCTATTCACTGTCACCGGGACTACTCCACCATTCACTGTCCCCTGTGCACCCCACTATTCACTCTTACCCTGTGCACTACAATATTTACTGTCATACTGTGCCCTCCACAATTCACTGTCACCCTGTGCACCCCACTATTCATTCTCTCACTGTGCCCTCCACAATTCACTTTCACATGGACCACTCCACTATTCCTTGTGCCTCTGTGCCTCACCTTGCCCTATCACACTGCTCTCTACACTTTTCTGTCACTCTGTGCCCCCCACAATTAACCGTCACCCAGTCCACCCCATTATGCACCGTCCCTATGTGCACTCCACTATTCATTGTCACACTGTGTCTTCCACTATTCACTGTGACTTGGATCACTCCATTATTCACTGTCCCTCTGTGCACCTCACTATTCACTTTCACCCTGTGCCCTCCACTATTGGCTGTCACTCTGTGCCCTCCACTGTACCCATCACCCAGACCAGTCCACTATTCATTGTCACTCTGACCCACTATCTCACTGCCGCACCGTGAACTCCACTATTCACTGTCACTTTGTGCTCCTACTATTAATGTCACCCTGTGCACCCTGCTATTCACTGTCCCCCTGTGCACCCCACTATTCACTGTCACACTGTGCACCATACTATACATTGTCCCATGGTGAACCCCACTATTCACTGTCACACGGTGCACTCCATAATTCACTGTCACCCTGTGCACCCCACTATTCATTGTCTCACTGTGCCCTCCACAATTCACTTTCACATGGACCACTCCACTATTCACTGTACCTCTATGCACCTCACCTTGCACTGTCACACTGCTCACTCCACTATTTGCTGTCACTCTGTGTCCTCCACAATTAACCGTCACCCAGTCCACCCCATTATGCACTGTCCCTATGTGCACTCCACTATTCATTGTCACACTGTGTCTTCCACTATTCACTGTGACATGGATCACTCCATTATTCACTGTCCTTCTGTGCACCTCACTATTCACTGTCACCCTGTGCCCTCCACTATTCGCTGTCACTCTGTGCCCTCCACTATTACCCATCACCCAGACCAGTCCACTATTCACTGTCACTCTGCGCACCCACTATTCACTGCCACACTGTGAACTCCACTATTCACTGTCACTCTCTGCTCCCCACTATTGAATGTCACCCTGTGCACCCTGCTATTCACTGTCACCCTGTGCACCATACTATTCATTGTCCCTCGGTGAACCCACTATTCACTGTCACACAGTGCACTCCACTATTCACTGTCATCCTGTGCACTCCAGTATTCACTGTCCTTCTGTGCACCTCACTGTTCATTGTCATCTTGTGCACTCCACTATTCACTGTCCTTCTGCGCATCCCAATATTCACTGTCACCTTCTGCACTCCACTATTCACTGTCACCCGATGACTTCCACTATTCACTGTCACACTGTGCCCTCCACTATTCACTGTCACTCTGTGAACTCCGCTATCATTGTCACCCTGAGCCCCCTCTATTCACTGTCACCGGGACTACTCCACTATTCACTGTCCCCTGTGCACCCCACTATTCACTCTTACCCTGTGCACTCCAATATTTACTGTCATACTGTGCCCTCCACAATTCACTGTCACCCTGTGCACCCCACTATTCATTGTCTCACTGTGCCCTCCACAATTCACTTTCACATGGACCACTCCACTATTCACTGTACCTCTGTGCACCTCACCTTGCACTGTCACACTGCTCTCTACACTATTTACTGTCACTCTGTGCCCCCCACAATTAACCATCACCCAGTCCACCCCATTATGCTGTCCCTATGTGCACTCCACTATTCATTGTCACTGTGTCTTCCACTATTCACTGTGACGGATCACTCCATTATTCACTGTCCTTCTGTGCACCTCACTGTTCACTGTCACCCTGTGCCCTCCACTATTCGCTGTCACTCTGTGCCCTCCACTATTACCCATCACCCAGACCAGTTCACTATTCACTGTCACTCTGCGCACCCACTATTCACTGCCACACTGTGAACTCCACTATTCACTGTCACTCTCTGCTCCCCACTATTGAATGTCACCCTGTGCACCCTGCTATTCACTGTCACCCTGTGCACCATACTATTCATTGTCCCCGTGAACTCCATTCATTCACTGCTCACACAGTGCACCATCATTCACAGTCATCCTGTGCACTCCAGTATTCACTGTCCTTCTGTGCACCTCACTGTTCATTGTCACCTTGTGCACTCCACTATTCACTGTCCTTCTGCGCATCCCAATATTCACTGTCACCTTCTGCACTCCACTATTCACTGTTACCCGATGACTTCCACTATTCACTGTCACCCTGTGCCCTCCACTATTCACTGTCACTCTGTGCCCTCCACTATTCACTTTCACACTCTTCCCTCCACTATTCACTGTCACACTGTGCACTCCACTATTCACTGTCACCCTGTGCCCTCCACTATTCACTGTCACTCTGTGCCCTCCACTATTCACTTTCACACTCTTCCCTCCACTATTCACTGTCACACTGTGTCCTCCACTATTCATTGTCGCACTGTGCCTTCCACTATTCACTGTCACCCAGACCACTCCACTATTCACTGTCAAACTGTGCCCTTCACACTTCACTGTCACCCTGTGCGCTCCACTATTCACTGTCACCCTGTGCACTGCACTGTTCATTGTCACCCTCTGACTTCCACTATTAACTGTCACACTGTGCCCTGCACTATTCACTTTCACCATGTGCACTCCACTATTCACTGTCACATTGTGCACTCCATTATTCAATGTCACCCTGTGCACACCACTGTTCACTGTCACACTGTGCCCTCCACTATTCACTGTCACCCTGTGAATGCCACTATTCACTTACACACTGTGCACTCCACTGTTTACTGCCACACTGTCCCCTCCACTATTCAATGTCACCCTGTGACTTCCACTATTCACTGACACACTGTGCCCTCCACTATTCACTGTCACCCTGTGCACTTCACTTTTCACTGTCACTCTGTGCACTTTACTATCAACTGTCACCCTGTGCCATCCAGTATTCACTGTCACCCTGTGCACTCCACTATTCACTGTCACACTGTGCCATCCAGTATTCAGTCACACTGTGCCCTCCACTTTTCACTGTCACCCTGTGCACTCCACTATTTACTGTCACTTTGTGCACTCCACTATCAACTGTCACCCTGTGCACTCCATTATTCATTGTCACACTGTGCTCTCCACTGTTCATTGTCACCCTGCTGCATGCCACTATTCACTGTCCTTCTCGCATCCCAATGTTCACTGTCACCTTCTGCACTCCACTATTCACTGTCACCCGATGACTTCCACTATTCACTGTCACACTGTGCCCTCCACTATTCACTGTCACTCTGTGCCCTCCACTATTCACTTTCACACTCTTCCCTCCACTATTCACTGTCACACTGTGCACTCCACTATTCACTGTCATCCTGTGCTCTCCACTATTCATTGTCACACTGTGCCCTCCACTATTCGCTGTCACACTGTGCCCTCCACTATTCATTGTCGCACTGTGCCCTCCACTATTCACTGTCACCCGGACCACTACACTATTCACTGTCAAACTGTGCCCTCCAAAATTCACTGTCACCCTGTGCACTCCAGTATTCACTGTCACTCAGTGATGTCCACTATTCACTGTCACACTGTGTCCTCCACTATTCATTGTCGCACTGTGCCTTCCACTATTCACTGTCACCCAGACCACTCCACTATTCACTGTCAAACTGTGCCCTTCACAATTCACTGTCACCCTGTGCGCTCCACTATTCACTGTCACCCTGTGCACTGCACTGTTCATTGTCACCCTCTGACTTCCACTGTCTTCACTGTCACACCTGTGCCCTCACTATTCACTGTCACATTGTGCACTCCATTATTCAATGTCACCTGTCGCACCACTGTTCACTGTCACACCAGCCCCTCCACTATTCACTGTCACCCTGTGAATGCCACTATTCACTGTCACTGTGCACTCCCACTTTACTGCCACACTGTCCCCTCCACTTTTCAATGTCACCCTGTGACTTCCACTATTCACTGACACACTGTGCCCTCCACTATTCACTGTCACCCTGTGCACTTCACTTTTCACTGTCACTCTGTGCACTTTACTATCAACTGTCACCCTGTGCCATCCAGTATTCACTGTCACCCTGTGCACTCCACTATTCACTGTCACACTGTGCCATCCAGTATTCACTGTCACACTGTGCCCTCCACTTTTCACTGTCACCCTGTGCACTCCACTATTTACTGTCACTTTGTGCACTCCACTATCAACTGTCACCCTGTGCACTCTATTATTCATTGTCACACTGTGCTCTCCACTGTTCATTGTCACCCTGTGCATGCCACTATTCATTGACACACTGTGCCATCCACTATTCATTGTCACACTGTTCCCTCCACTGTTCACTTTCACCCTGTGCACTCCACTATTCATTGTCACACTGTGACGTCCACTATTCATTGTTGCCCCGTGCCATCCACTATTCACTGTCACGCTGTGCACTCCACTATTTACTGTCCCTCTGTGCACCCCACTGTTATGTGTCACTCTGTGTCCTCCTGTATTCACTGTCACTCTGTGCACCCCACTATTCTCTGTCCCTCTGTGCACTCCAATATTCACTGTCTCTCTGTGCCCTCCACTATTCACTTTCATCTTGTGCATCCTACTATTCACTTTCACTCTGTGTCCTCCACTATTTGCTGTCCCTCTGCACCCTCCGCTATTCACGGCCCCTCTGTGCAATCAACTCTTCACTGTCACCCTGTGTACCCCAATATTCACTGTCATTCTGTGTACTCCACGATTCACTGTCACTCTGTGCCCTCCACTATTCACTGTCACACTGTGCACGCCACTATTCAGTGTCACTCTGTGCACTCCACTATTCACTGTTCCTCTGTGCCTTCCACTATTCACTGTCCTTCTGCACCCTCTACTATTCTCTGTTGCACTGTGCACTCCACTATTCACTTTCACTCTGCAATCCACTATTCACTGTCACCCTGTGCACCCCAGTATTCACTGTCACTCTGTGCACCCCACTATTCACTGTCACTCTGTGCACTCTGCTATTCACTGTCCCTCTTTGCCCTCCACTATTCACTGTCACACTGTGCACCCCACTATTCACTGTCACTCTGTGCACTCCACTATTCACTGTTCCTCTGTGCTCTCCACTATTCACTATCCCAGTGTGCACTCCACTGTTCACTGTCACTCTGTGCACCCCACTATTCACAGTCTCCCTGTACACCCCACTGTTCACTATTACACTGTACACCCCACTGTTCTCTGTCACTCTGTGCTCTCCACTATTTGCTGTCGCTCTGTGCACCCAACTATTCACTGTCACACGGTGCACTCCACTATTCAATGTCACCCTCTGTACCCCACTATGCACTGTCACTCTGTGTCCTCCATTATTGACTGTCACCTTAAGGTTACTAAGGTTAGTCAAGAATAGGAATAAACTTATTATGGTCTTTCATGCCTATTCCCCCACTACTCAGTGGACTGATCTAAGCCCCTCTTCATATAGTTATTGAACAGAATTTGAAAGCAATTGATGTCCTTTGCTATAACAATTTTGTTTAGCAATTCATTCCACTGCCTCACCACTCTCTGCATTAAATATGATTCCTGATATTTATTCTATACGTTCTTCCCTGTAGCTGTAGGTAGTGGCTCCTGATGTTGTGTGTATAATCCTTCAGTACCAGTCCCTTTTCAGCACACAGGTGTTTGTCCTGGATTATATTGTATAATAATAGTAGATCCTCTTTTTTTCCCCTTTTTTCTAGACTGTATAACCCCAAAGAATCCAGTCTAGTTTTATTATCACGCCCTTCTAAGCCATATACACACTTGGTAAATCTTTGTACCTTTCCTGTTGATTGTAGTTCACCTTTTAATGCAGGTCACCAGAGTCGGGAACAGTAATCCAAATATGGTCTAGCCAGGGATCTGTACCAGCACATGATAGCATCCCTGTCTGCTACAAACATTTCTCTTTATAGTTCCTAATATTCTAAGTGCTTTTACGCTCGCCATGCATGCATGTGCAGCAAACATTTTGTTAGAGTGTGGCTTTGAGGGTGTGGACAGTATCAGTCCAACGCAGAGTGGTCTGCAAGGGCTTATCAAGTCACAGCAATCATCAGCCAGGCTGATCATAACACTGTTCTGGCTTGCTGGGAGGAAACTTTGTGTCATTTAAAGGAGAGAGACAACCCACTGAAGTTGGCTCTTTCCTTTGATCTATAACCGCTGTCTAAGTGCTACACAGCTGATCTGGGTATGATCAGCCTGCTGAGGTTGAATTACACTCTGTAAAAAAGAAAACTGTCCATCAATGCCTGTTGGTGCCACCGCCATTACTCTTCCCCCACTCGACCCTACCACACCATACCACCCCACCCCACCCCCACAAACTTAACACCAACACTTGGGGTACCCAATCCCCCAGTGTCGCAACCTGAAATAAAGAAAACTCTCCGTAGTAGTTTATTTCTGTGAATATACCCTGTAAAAAAGAAACTGTCCATCGATATCTGTTGCTGCTCCATTAGTCCCACCACCAGACAATCCCACTCAGCACCCACCAGCACCCCCCCAAACATAACACTGACAGTGGGGGTGCCCAATCCCCCAGTGTCACCACCTGAAATAAAGAAAACCATCCCTAGCAGATTTTTTAACATATCCTGTAAAAACGAAAACTGTCCATCAATGTCTGTAGCAGCTGCTGCTGTTGCCATTAGTCCCCCCACCCAATCCTCCCACTGAGTACCCACCACCCCACACCCCCCAAAGCCCTTACATACCCATTAGGGGTCCAATGCCGTAATCCTCTCTGGACCATAGTCGTGTCTTCACTCTTTAACGCTGGACTGTGAACTGAAGAAATCAGGTATGCAGTTCAATGTATTTCAACGGGGTTTTGAACTTAGTCGCATAACTTGGTCATTTTTGATTATTTTTGCCCCAATTTTCAACACGCCTTTTTTGTGATCCCACCTCATGAACAATGGCAGTCATGTTAGGCAAATCTGTCCCAAAAGGTTATTTCTTGGTCACTGTGCAAAATCACCTTCTGGGCACTAGTTGAAATTTTTGTCCACGCTTCTTCATGACTTGGGGTCATAAGAAGGTTATGTTTAAAATTTGGGGTCAAAATATTACAAAACAACAAAGTTACGAGTCTTTGTTTAAAATTTACAAATGCAGGCTTATAGCTTTGGTAATTTTCATTATTTTGATGATGAATTTTTAAGATAGCCATTTCTTCACAGCACCTCATGAATGTGACAGCTGCCATTTCTCAAATCCTACCCAAACTGTGTCTTAACACCTGTGGTGCAAAATGACATTTTAGCCACTGTTTTATCAATGACACCTGTCTTGCTCAGAAGGAGTGGTCATAAAACCTCACTACTGTATTGACTCTCACTCTGTGCACCCCACTATTCACAGTCAGACTTTGCACTCTACTATTCACTGTTACCCTGGGAACCCAACTATTCACTGTCACCCTGTGCCCTCCACTATTCACTGTCACCCTGTGAACTCCACTATTCATTGTCACCCTGTCCCCTCCACTGTTCACTGTCACCCTGTGAACTCGACTATACACTGTCACCAAGAGTCCTCCACTATTCACTGTCACCAGGACCACTCCACTATTCTCTGTCCCTCTGTGCACCGCACTATTCACTGTCACCCTGTGCACTCCACTATTCACTGTCACCCTGTGTACTCCACTCTTCACTATCACACTATGCCCTCCTCTATACACTGTCACACTGTGCCCTCCACTATTCACTGTCACCCTGTGCACTTCACTATTCACTGTTCCTCTGTGAACCCCACTATTCACTGTCACTCTATGCAGTCCAGTATTTTCTGTCACTCTCTGCACCCCACTATTCATTGTTACTCTGCACACCTTGGTATTCACTGTCCCTCTGTGCATCCCATTAGTCATAGTCACTCACTGCACCCCACAATTCACTGTCACACTGTGCCCTCCACTATACACTGTCACACTGTGCCCTCCACTATTCACTGTGACTCTCTGCACCCCACTATTCATTGTTACTCTGCACACCTTGGTATTCACTATCCCTCTGTGCACCCCGTTAGTCACAGTCACTCAGTGCACCCCACAATTCACTGTCCCTCTGTGCACCTCTCTATTCACTGTCACACTGTGCCCTCCATTATTGTCTGTCAGCCTGTTCCCTCCACCATTCACTGTCACATTGTGCCCTCCACTATTCACTGACACCCTGTGAATTCCACTATTCACTGTCACACTGTGCCCTCCACTATTGACTGTCACCCTGTGCCCTCCACTATTCTCTGTCACCCTGTGAACTCCACTATTCATTGTCACCCTGAGTCATCCACTATTCACTGTCACCCAGATGACTCCACTATTCACTGTCCCTCTGTGCACCTCACTATTCACTCACCCTGTTCACTCTACTATTCACTGTCACACTGTGCCCTCCACAATTCACTGTCACCCTGTGCACCCACTGTTCATTGTCACACTGTGTCAGTCACTATTCACTATCCGATGGACCACTCCACTATTCACTGTCCCTCAGTGCACCTCACTATGCACTGTCACACTGTGCTCTCCACTATTTACTGTCACTGTGTGCCCTCCACTATTAACCATCACCCAGACTAGTCCACTATTTGCTGTCCCTCTGTGCACCCCAGTATTCACTGCCACCCTGTGCACTCTGCTATTCACTATCACACTGTGCCCTCCTCAATTAACTGTCACCATGTGCACCCCACTATTCACTGTCAGACTTTGCACTCCACTATTCACTGTTGCCCTGAACACCCCCACTATTCACTGTCACCCTGTGCCCCCACTATTCACTGTCACACTTCACACTCCACATTGCATTGTCATCCTGTGCATCCCAGTATTCACTGTCACACTGTGCACTCCACTATTCACTGTTAGCCTGGGCTCCCCACTATTCACTGTCACCCTGTGCTCCCCACTGTCACTGTTACCCTATGCACCCCGCTATTCACTGTCACACTGTGTACTCCACCATTCAGTGACACATAGTGCACTCCACTATTCACTGTTACACTGTGCACCCCACTACTCATTGTCACCCTGTGCACCCTGCTATTCACTGTCATGCTGTGTACCTCACTATTCACTGTCATTCTGTGCTCACCGCTGTCACTGTCACTCTCTGTAACCCACTTTTAACTGTTACTCTGTTCACTCTACTGTTTACTGTCACGCTGTACACCTCACTGTTCACTGTCACTCTGTGCGCACCACTGTCACTGTCACGCTGTTCAACCCGCTATTAACTGTTACTCTGTGCAGTCCACTACTCACTGTTGCTCTGTGCACCGTTGTGTTCACTGTCACTCTGTGTGACCCACTGTTTGCTGTCCCTCTGTTAAATCACTATTCACTGACATACTGTGCCATAGGTGGTTTGCTTCTTTAGTTACAGTTGGGAATATTTGTCCCCCTGATGTCAGCATTGTATAAGAACTTGTCACCAGTGAGATCACACTGTTGATGGAAGGCAAAGGATATGTGTGTGTGTCTGTGTGTGCGTGTGCATGAGCTCTAATTAGTTTGTTTGGATATTACCCTTATTGAGTTAATAAGGATATCCTGGACTGACATACTGTGCACCCTACTACACATTGTTCTGTGCACCCCAAAATTTAGTGTCACTCTGTGAGCCCTGCTATTCACTGTCACTCTGTGCTCCACACTCTTTACTGTCATTCCTCTGTATTCCACTATTCACTGTCCTTCTGTGCAATCCATTATTCAGATTCTGTGCACCCCAGTACTCACTGTCACCCTCTGTGCCCCACTATTCATCATCACACAGAGCATCCAACTATTCACCGTTAGTCCCTGTTCCCACAATTTAATGTTGCTCTGTGTCCCCCACTATTCATTCTTGCCATGTGCACTGTACTATTCACTGTCCCTCTGTGCTCCTCACTAATCAGTCTTATCCTGTGCACCCCACTATTCAATGTCACTCTGAGCACCCCACTATTCATTGTCACCCACTGCTCCCCTGTGGTTACTGTCACTCTATGCACCTCACCATTCTCTGTCACACTGTGCTCCCCAGAATCTTCTGTCACTCTGTATGCCCTACTATTCTATGTCCCACTGTGCTCCCCACTATGCAGTTTCACACTTGTACTGCACAATTCACCATTACTATGTGTTCACCACTATTCACTGTCTCTCTGTGCACTCTACTATTCAAAGTCACTCTCCGTGCCCCACTATTTACTGTCATTTTTTGTAACACACTGTGTACTCTCCCTCTGTGTATCCCACTGTTCACAGTCACACTGTGCACCCCACTAGTCACGGTAACCCTGTGTACCCCACTAGTCATGATCACCCTGTGCAACCCACTCTGTTACTCGATACACCCCAATGTTTATGTCAAGTGGCCAACCCTACTATTCACTGTCACCCATTGCTCCCCACTGTTCATGCCCATGCTGTGTGCCAGCATATTCAGTGTTGCATGTCACTCCCCACTCTTCATTGTCACCCTGTGCACCCCATCCCTTACTGTTACATGGTGCACCCCACTAGTCACTGTCACTCAATGTACCCAACTATTTACTGTCATTTTTTTGTAACACACTATGCACGCTACCTCTGTGCACCTCACTGTTCACAGTCAATCTGTGCACCCCCAAGTCAAGGTCACCCTGTGCACTCCACTATGCACTCTCAACTTGTGAACCTCACTATTCACTGTCAACCTGTGAACCCCACTATTCACTGTCAATCTGTGAACCCCACTATTCACTGTCACCTGCTGCTCCCCACTGTTCAAGCTCATCCTGTGTGCCACCCTATTCAGTGTTGTGTGGTGTACCCCTGTGCTTACTGTCACCCTGTGCACCCCACTATTCAATGTTGCATTGTACACCCCTCTAGTCCCTATCACTGACTGTGCCCCGCTATTTACTATCATTCTCTATAACACACTGTGCTCGCTTCCTCTGTGCATCCCACTGTTCACAGTCCCTCAGCCCACCCCACTAGTCATGGCAACCCTGCATAACCCATTATTCCATGTCACATAGTGCACACCACTGTTTACTGTCAACCTGTGGGCCCCATTATTTACTGTCACTCGTTGTTTCCCACAACTCATTCTCACCCTGTGCACTAAACTATTCGGTGTCACACAGTGCACCCCACTGTTCACTGTCATTCTGTACACTCCAGTATTCATTGTTACCCTGTGCAGCTCCCTAGTCACTGTTGCACAATGCACCCCGTTATTACTCAGTGAACCTCAATCGATTGTCTGTTTGTGCATCCCACTATTCACTGCCCCCTGTGCACCCCACTGTTCACTATCACTCTGTGTCTCCACTACCCACTGTCACTCTTTGACCCCTCTATTCACTGCCCGTGTGTGTGCTCCCATTTTCTGTTACCCTGTGTACGCCATTATTCACTGTCATTATGTGCAACCTACTTTTCTTCATCGTCTGTGTTCTTCACTTTTCAGCATCACTTTTCGACCCCACTATTCACTTTCTCCCTATGCACCCCATTATTCACTGTCACACTTTGCACGCTACTGTTCACTGGTACCACTTGCATCCCACTGTTTAATGTCACCCTGCATATACCACTCTTTGCTGTCACTCTATGCACCCCACTGTTCACTAGCACCTTGTGCACTCCAGTATTCACTGGCACCCTTTGCACCCCACTGTTCAATGTCACCTTTCGCACACCACTCTTCAGTGACACTCAAAGCACCCCACTATTCACTGTCACCATGTTCACCCCATTATTTACTGTCCTTTTGTGCTCCCATTATTAGCTATTACTCTGCAAACTCCACTGTTCACTGTCACCCTGTGCAGCCCACTGTCCATTGTCACTCTGTGCACCGTATTTTTCATCCTCACTCTGTGCACACCACTATTCACAATCACCCTGTGCTTTCCACTATTCACCTTCACTCTGTGCACCTCTTGAGTCACTGTCACTCTATGCAATCCATTATCACTGCCCCTCTGTGCACCCTACTATTAACTTTATCTCTAAGCACCCATCTATTCACTGTCACTCCGGCGCCCCACTAGTCACTGTCACCCTGTTGGCCTCACTATTCACTGCCTCACTGTGCATCCCACTATTCACTGCCTCACTGTGCATCTCACTAGTCACTGCCTCACTGTGCATCCCACTAGTCACTGCCTCACTGTGCATCCCACTGTTCACTGCCTCACTGTGCATCCCACTAGTCACTGCCTCACTGTGCATCCCACTAGTCACTGCCTCACTGTGCATCCCACTATTCACTGCCTCACTGTGCATCCCACTAGTCACTGCCTCACTGTGCATCCCACTATTCACTGCCTCACTGTGCATCCTACTAGTCACTGCCTCACTGTGCATCCCACTATTCACTGCCTCACTGTGCATCCCACTATTCACTGCCTCACTGTGCATCCCACTAGTCACTGCCTCACTGTGCATACTACTATTCACTGCCTCACTGTGCATCCCACTATTCACTGCCTCACTGTGCATCCCACTAGTAACTGCCTCACTGTGCATCCCACTATTCACTGCCTCACTGTGCATCCCACTATTCACTGCCTCTCTGTGCATCCCACTATTCACTGCATCACTGTGCATCCCACTATTCACTGCCTCACTGTGCATCCCACTATTCACTGTCACTTTGTGTGCCCCACTATTTACTGTCATTCTTTGTAGTCCACTATTCAGTGTCTCTCTGTGCACCCCACTAGTAATAGTCACCCTGTACACCCCAGTATTCACTGTCACACAGTGAACCCCACTATTCACTGCCACAGTTGCACCTCACTACTCACTCTCACCCTGCCCACCCCACTATTCAGTGTGACAAGGTGGCCCCACTATTCACTGTCACCCTGTGCACCCCACGATTTACTGTCACATGGTGACCCCACTATTCACTGTCACATGGTACACTCCATATTCACTGTCGCCCTGTGCAATCCACTATTCACTGTTACTCAGTGCACTGCTTATTCATTGTCCCTCTGTGCATCCCACTGTTCACTGTCACTCTGTGCACCCCACTATTCCATGTCACTCTGTGTGTCCCACTATTCCCTGTCACTCGATGCCCCCACTATTCTCTATCACTCTGTACATCCCCATTCACTGTCCCTCTGTGCACCCTACTACACTATTCCCTGTTACTCTATGTGTCCCACTATTCACTGTCACTCTGTACTTCCCCAGTCACTGTTCCTCTGTGGATACCACTATTTACCATCCCTCTGTGCACCCCACTATTACTCGGTGACCCCACTATCCACTACCACCCTGTGACCCCATGTTCAATGTCCATGCGTGTGCTCCAATTTTCTGTCACTCTGTGCACCCTAATATTCATCATCACCCTGGGTTCTCCACTTTTCAGCATCACTTTTGACCCCAGTATTTACTTTTACATTATGTACCCCACTACTCACGGTCACTCTGTGTGCATTACAATTCAGTGTCACTGTGCACAACACTATTCCCTGTCACTCTGTGTGTCCCACTATTCCCTGTCACTCTGTACATCCCCATTCCCTGTACCTCTGTGGATCCAACTATTTACTGTCCCTTTGTGCACCCCACTGTTCACTGTCACTCTCTGTCCTCCACCACCCCGTCACTCTTATGACCCTTCTGTTCACAATCAAAGTAACTTTAAGCACCCCTATTCACTGTCCCTCTTTGCACTCCACTATTTATTGTCCATCTTTGCACCCTACTATTCACTGTCCTCCTGTGCACCCCACTGTCACTCACTAACCCACCATTCACTGTCACTCTGTGCATCCCACTATTCACTGTCCCCTGTGCACCCCACTGTTCACTGTCACTGTGTGTCCCCAATTCACTGTCACTCTGTGCACCACACTGTTCACTTTCACTCTAGCACCCCATCATTCACTGTCACACAGTGCACCCCACTATTTACTGTCACCCTGTGCATCCCATCATTCACTGTCACACTGTGCACCCCACTATTTACTGTCACCCTGTGCATTCCATCATTCACTGTCACACTGTGCACCCCACTATTTACTGTCACCCTGTGAATCCCATCATTCACTGTCACTCTCTGCACCATCATTCACTGCCCCTCTGTGCACCCCACTATTCACTGTCCCCTGTGCACCCCACTGTTCACTGTCACTGTGTGCCCCCAATTCACTGTCACTCTGTGCACCACACTGTTCACTTTCACTCTAGTACCCCATCATTCACTGTCACTCTGTGCACCACACTATTCGCCTTCATTCTAGCACCCCATCATTCACTGTCACACAGTGCATCCCATCATTCACTGTCACACAGTGCATCCCATCATTCACTGTCACACAGTGCATCCCATCATTCACTGTCACACAGTGCATCCCATCATTCACTGTCACACTGTGCACCCCACTATTTACTGTCACCCTGTGCATCCCATCATTCACTGTCACACTGTGCACCCCACTATTTACTGTCACCCTGTGCATCCCATCATTCACTGTCACACTGTGCACCCCACTGTTTACTGTCACCCTGTGCATCCCATCATTCACTGTCACACTGTGCACCCCACTATTTACTGTCACCCTGTGCATCCCATCATCCACTGTCACTCTCTGCACCACCATTCACTGCCCCTCTGTGCACCCCACTGTTCACTGTCACTGTGTGCCCCACATTCACTGTCACTCTGTGCACCACACTATTCGCCTTCATTCTAGCACCCCATCATTCACTGTCACACAGTGCACCCCACTATTTACTGTCACCCTGTGCATCCCATCATTCACTGTCACACTGTGCACCCCACTATTTACTGTCACCCTGTGCATCCCATCATGCACTGTCACACTGTACACCCCACTGTTTACTGTCACCCTGTGCATCCCATCATTCACTGTCACACTGTGCACCCCACTATTTACTGTCACTCTAAGGGCTCCACTATTCAATGTCACTCTGTGCACCTCACCATTCACTGTCACTTTGTGTTCCCCACTATTCACCATCACTCTGTGCACCCCTCTATTCACTGTCTTTCTGTGCACCCCATTATATGCTGTCACTGTGTGCACATCAACAATCACTGTCATTATGTAATTTGTGTGCAAATCATGCAGACATACAGTACCTCTTGACTATCCACATTACCCAGGACATCCCTCATTGACCCCAGAGAATTGCTCTGTCCCACATTTATCCTACATGGAAACAGTGCTTCCCACACAGAGAAGGCTCTGTAAACTGCAGCTTTAAAGCAGAAATGTATAATGCCCTGTACTGCTAAATCAAAACTAAAATTGTCACAAGTATAGGCAGAAGTTTCCACAGTGCTCAGAGTTTGCACCTCCATGCTTGATGATATGTCCCCACATCATGGGGGTATGTGTCCCAAATTTTCCCCCACAGTTTGAATTTCATTGACTGTGGGCTGAGGGATAAGCATGCGGTTATTTAAAAGTCACCTACTGACCATTCCACAATACATTTTGTAAATTGAAAGTCTTCGAAAGGTTAATGACTTGGGCTACGATTAATTCACAGGAATGTGACAGTTGTTAAACCCCTAATATTTCTTTCATCACAGCTGTTTAGTAGTGGGGGTCTGCTGTTTTCTTGTAGTGCTATTGTGATGTGAAGAGGCTGGCTGACTGGGGAGAGAAGAGCAGTGCTTTCTGCAGCTTCTGCTGCTGTGAGTCCGTTAGCCCAGGGAATGCCAGCATACTCCAGGCCTCTCATCTCCTGTCTATGAGGCTGAGCATCTCAGATGGTATAATCCTTCTTCAGGCTCCCCCTTCCCTGGGCTGCTAAATGGGATGCTCTTGCTTCAGACCAAGTCGGCACTTGTCACACAGTAGAGGCAGATGATAACAGCGCAAGGAAGCTACTCTCTGGTTTAGGATGACTCATGGGGAAGCGCTGCTCAGTTTTGCTTTTCTAGCCTTGGACGGGGTACAACAACACAGCTACGCTGGACCAGATCAAGGTAGGACTTCCTTTCTACTGGAGTAATAATTGTGTATAGGACATGCTGTGTATTTGAAGGGCTGGGAACCCTGTGTTGGGACTGGCACTGGAAGTGTGACGGTGGGTGCTGGGGGGCACCAGAAATTAAATGCCACCACTCTGCCATTCTCCGGTTAACTCTTTATGTGCCAGGTTGACATCATTCATAGCTTTAGTGTGACTCCCATTTGCGTGAGACACGTGTGCATTTTGGGGGCTTACTTTCAATGATATGTGCTGATGAGACATGTGAATAATAAAAGATTGTGTTTATGTTTTATAATTTGTTATTTCTCTGATGACCCTCCCCCCACCACTACTACTACCGATGGAAACACATCTAATGCAAGTCAACAAAATTACTCAGGTTTTTGTAGAATTTCTTTTTTTATTTTCCTGTTCTACTTCCCCTCTATGACAAAAGCTGCAAACTTGTCAGACTCTCTGTGACACACTGCTCTCATGGGGGACTAGTTAAAATCTGTAATGGTTCCAGAACCAGAATATGCACAGAACTGGAATGCACCTTTAACTCAGGGCTAGAACCTGGATAGTTGTGGGACTGGAATGTCAAAATGCAGCAAGCAGAATCATTCCTTAACCATGTTGCAGACCTAGTATGCATTTGGTAATGGGGTTCCAGACTGTGGATACACCTGAAACCAGGGATCTGGACCTACAATGCACCTGGAACCACTTACAATGCAGCAGTCTGTTGACATGTTGCCGGTGGTTCTGAGTGCAATCTGGTTCCGGCATCCCAGTTCGGGTGGCATTCTGAGTCTGGAACCCTGGTTCACCACACATTCTAGTCCCAGATGTTTTGCGTTTCACAAACATGAACAGCTAGGTTTGAATGATACATGAAAGGACACAGATTAGCTTAGTATGGTTAATGAACCAGTGTGGTGCAAAGAACTGGTTATTCACAGCATGCATGGTGCACTGATTAAGGAGAAGCAACATTTAGTGGATTTAAGGAGGTTTGGTATGAGTTATAACAGGCTGCCAAAAGTGAACCTGGAAAGGGCAGCTAAAGATAGATGTTCCTGACAAGTGTGTCTAGGAGGAGGAGGAGTGTAGTTAACAGTAATGAGGTGATGATGAGAAATAGCTAGTTCGTTGTTGCTGAGCTGATATGGTATAAACCTTTCAAAGGTGACTTGTTTAAAAATAGAACATTTTTCTTTTCTGCATTTGCATTTTGTAGTAGTCAGGTTTTGTTCTGTGCAATATGGAACTGTAAAAATTCATTTATATCTGTGGATTTCCAAGGATCTTGCAAAAAGCGTCTTTAACGTCTTCCACATTGCTATTGGAAAAGCCATCGCATCAAAAAAATATGATGCACCCTCATTCCTTCCTTCCTTCTCCAAAACGTGTCTGTAGCTTTGTCAGAATTAGTGTGGAAGCAAAAAGGTGACTTCTTGTTTTAGTTTGGGATCCCCTCAAAGCATTTCCCATGCCTAGTGCTAAGCAAAACTTAAGATCACAAAATAGTTGTGTTACTAGGTGGTTTGCTTCTTTTAGTCGCAGCTGGGAGTATTTGTCCCCCCTGATGTCAGCCCCGTATCAGAACTTGTCATCAGTGAGAACACGCTGCTGCTGCGAACCGGGGTGTGTATGTGTGATCTAATTATCTAGTCTGGGTATTACCCTTATTGACTTCATTAGTATAACCGGATGCATTAGGGGACTGATATCTTATACAGTATGTGATGTGCTCAGGTGCAATCTCATCAGAGTGTTTGTATCTGTGGTGTGTGTGTGTGTGTGTGTGTGTGTGCGCTTGTGTGTATGTGATGACTACATCCAATCCAGCTTCAGTATAGGAAGTTTATTGGCAGGGGATGTGCAAAAATGCTGAGTTCGGTAAAGCAGAGGCTGAGCATATCCCCTCAAAAGATTTTTTGGGGGGAACACTAGAAATTAGACTGAAAGAATCAATATCTCAATAAAATTGTGCAAACATGTTTAAAGCAACAGTGTATGTTCGATGGCAAAAAAGTGTCATCCTATAGATTTTTTTATTATGCTGCATTTATGGCAATGCATGAATGTATCCATTTATCTTTTTATTGTATTTTCTACCTGAACTGAGCATTGTGGTTTCAAAGTTTTTTTAAAGTTCCAGCTTCCTTGCCCCCCCCCCCCCCATAAAATTAAACATCTTGGTGTGGTGCGGTGCTATTTACAAGCAGAAATGTGTGCTAGCAGCATCCTAATGTTGCCACAATAAAAACCTTGTTTGTATAATCGAAATGTAACCTCAGCGGAAGAGATTTTAAAAATGCTGCAAGTGTCGGCCATATTTATTGAGTTAAGCCATTAATTACAAGCCAAGTAATACAAGTGGTTTTACAAATTTCTGAGAGAACTAAAAATACACTGAGGATGAATCTTAGGATACCAAAAGTTCATTATTGCAAAACAAAACAAAAAAGAGCAACTATATGCTGAAATCTTTTGCAGACGAACAAATACTACTGCTTTGAGATTACTGTATGGATGTCTATAATGATGACAGTGACCCAATGCAATATAGTAATTAGGACACGTACTGCATAACCCAAATGTTTGAAATAACTATAAAGCAGTGTCAGTGGCTCAGCAGGTAGCACACTCACCTCTGAGGCCGGGAGATCAGTAGGCTGTGGGTTCTATCCCCACACCAGGAACTTGGGTTAATATCCCATTACTGACATGGTAGTGCAGCATGAGGGGGGTGCTGCACTCCTGAGGTGCCGTCTTTCGGATGAGACGTTAAACCGAGGTCCCATCTGCCTGTTCTGGTGGTAGTTCAGGTGGATGTTAAAGATCCCATGGCACTTCTCGAAAACAACAGGGGAATTTCCCCAGTGAAATGGCCAAATTCCTCCATTCATGAAAAATACCACCAACAGCTTAATCTGGTTCAAGGTCAGTTGGCATTCATCTGTATCCCTTTCCCCGGGTCGTGCCTGAAAATAGGCAGGATTTGTCTAGTGCATTTACCCAGTCAACAAAAACTAAATAAAATAAATAAAGAGTTGAATGCCTTGCTCAAAAAATACACAGATCTGAAACAATGATTCAGAAAGAGATTGGCAAAGTGCTATAGAATGAAACTGACATGCCATTTAAGAAAGAGGGCTGATCTTGTACTGTACTGAGTGATAAGGGAAGACATTGGAGTATCTGCACTGAGTGATATCTCTCAGATAGTTGCATCTTTCACCCGCAAACTGACATGCGTGTGCTGTAGAAACAATATGGGATGTCATCATTAGCAGCAGGTTACAGTAACTTATTACTTGCTTAGAAAATGTAATGTAGAGAATAATACATTGAATGTAGTTTTTTTTTATGCAACTGAGGTGCAAGATAACAGTGAAACCACAAGAGAGAAGCTCAGGTGGTTTCACCAGGCATCATACACAGAGGGTGTATTAAAAAAAATGAGTTACCGTACACCCAATTTTTATATAGTTGCTTGTATTAAAAGTGGCAGTTTTCTCTGCTTTGAGGATAAAATGAAATGTCATTTTTCACCAGTTGATTGGCTATGGCTGTTTGTTGCCCTGTTATTCGCAAGTGTGACATCACTACTCATGCAGAATGGAGAATTACACACACACTGAGTTCAGTGTGTCATCAAGGCTAACCAGCTGTTACACAAAGAATAATGTATGGGGTTTGCTGTACATTATGTGTTTTTTTACACATCTGATCTGTGTGATATCAATAAACCATGGCGCAAAGCAAAAGTGATTTGTGCCAATGTCATACAATCAGGGTGTGTAAAAAAATGAACATCCCATAGTTTATTTTATATAATTGCCATTTTTTTATTGGAAATGATAAAATAGCTGGAAATGTACTGGGAAATTCTGAAGTATTTATTCGCTCCTTTGCCATTTACTGTGTTTGATGATGAACATATTACACAAATGCAGACATCTGCACACTGGGTAAAATGTTGCTGAGGAAAATAACATACATTTGCAAGCTTTTTTTTGTGGGGGGACAACTCACTCTGAAATTGTGATGAGTACCGAGAAACACCCAATGAAAAGAAAAGTAAGTCCACTAAGAGACGCTTTTAGTTTTTAGTATGGTACATCACAAAAGTTGTGATAATTGTTCATTTAAAGGCTTTTTGTGCTGAGAACAGATGCTATTCCACGATTCCAAGAAATGGTGGCTTGTTTACATTGTTTAAAAGTGCACGAAGAAAAAGTGTTTACTTAAATGGGTTTGACTTGACAGCTATGCCATAATAATCGGATGTGCATTATGGCAAAAGTTGATTATTATGACATTTAAAGTGCCAATCCCATTATTACATAACTTAACCAGCTATTACATATAGAATAATACTTGGGGTTGTGTACTTAACAAGAACTTTACACACACCTGAGATGTTGGATGCTACATAAACCCCGAGAGTGAAGCTCCAGGGGTTTATTTAAGCATCCAATACTGAGGGCGTGTATAAAATTCGAGTTTTACACACAACCCCATGTTTTATTTTATATCATTGCTGTGTTTCATTTTTTTGCCACAGCAAGTATATAAAATAAAAGATGTCCCTGTCCAGCCGTGGTCCGGTCAGGTTTCAGGACGGTCCGAGGTCCAAGGCATCTTCTGTAACAGATGTTAACCTTTTTTTTGTTGTTTTTTTAAAAGATGCCCTGTTTTAAACAGTGTTTTTAGTTTTTTTTAAAGAACTTACTGCTGAGCCCAAGTGGTGGTGAAGTCTCCAGCGGTAAGGAATGGTGGCGGTGCTAAAGAAGGGAAGAGCTGCGGCTGGCCCATACGCAGTACATGGGAAACCCAGCGCAAGTTTGTTGTTATAAACACTCCTTTATAACGGCAAATTGCAAACTGAGTTTCCCTTAGGGGAAAACAAATGAAATCCAGTTATTATATTGTATTATATGAAGGCAATAAAAAATCTAAAAACTTCATTGGCCAAGAGACATGACCTGACTGCACTAAATTACTAACACCGCATCGTCAGATGCCAGCTCTTGTTACCAAGGCAAAAAAGTCTCATTACCTACACAATTTATGTATTTAGGCATTTGGCTGGACTAGAAATTATCCTTTGCTGCCCACACTGAATCACTATCCAAAAAAACTGAAAATAAGACTGGGGTTCTTCTTTAGGAACAAATCATTATTTCCTGAAGACATCAGAAAAAGGTTAATACAAGCCACCTTCCTTCCGCTTATCAACAATGCAGACGTTATCTACAATAGTGGTGCTACAACTAACCTACACAAACTTGATATCCTATACCACTGTGCCCTATGCTTCATAACGAAAATGCCTTATAGATCGCACCACTGCACCCTCTACTCAGCAGTGGGATGATCTTCCCTGACAACAAGAAGGTTGCTCCACACTGGCACTTGGGCCTTGAAAAAATTCTGCTGCACAAACTACCACCCTACATCACTTCCCTCTTTCATAGATCACACAGTTGCTACTCCTTGCCTAAAAGTAATTACATCCTACTAGATGTGCCCAGAGCACGCACACTTCATGGCAGAGCTGCAATTAACTACACCATCCTGGCCTCCTGAAACAAATTACAAACCTCACCCACGCTCAGAGGACTAGTCACTGTTAACTCCTTTAAATCCTTGTTCAACAAGTTTGTCAAGGAGACATGCCACTGCCACAGTAGGTAGGCCAACTCACCCTGATGGACCCAATAGTCAGCACTTATCACCTCTCCATCCTGTCCCACAGTTCCCCCTTCGCTATTCAGCCAACAGTAAGCACTTCACCACCACCCTGCTTTCTTACCCTCCCCCAGCATCCACTCCTGAGTCCACCCAGTGCTTAGTTTAACCTATAATGGATCCACTGGTCACTGTTGTCCACCCTGTTCTGTGCTGCTCAGCCTAAGCCTGGTCCGTCCTCTTGCCTCACCACTATATCCCAATGTACCTGTCTCCTACTGTTTGGTTGTGGATACCCTTTGCTCCCATGTTTCCTAATAGCGTTGTCCTCACGTTACAGAAATAGCTATGTCAACATAATGCACTGACGTTATTTGTCTTCTGTTATGTATTTACTCATTGGATTGTACTGTCTCAATATAGTACATTGTCCTACCAGGACCTCTTTGTAAATGAGTGTGCTCAGTGGAGCATTTCTGCAAATAAACTTGAACCTGAACTTGAAAATCAGAGACTCTTTCATGTATATGTTTTGCTATTTAAAGTGAATTCAACCAAATGACTTATGTAAAAAAAAATCACATTGCCAATGTTTCGCAACAAAAGAGCAGCAAGCCATTTCATAAGCAGAATAAGCCACTCCTGGGTGTGAATTCAAGGATTGGAATGCACTTTTCAAGGCTGTAAAGGCACATGGCCTTCACCTTCATGCCTCACTCCCCTAGAGCATGCATTAAAATTCTCTAATGCACACCCTGTCAGGGTTGTTTACATAATATTCCATATATTTATTTAATTCATTTATTTTTTTACCATGTGGGGCACTAGACCGAGGGTCCTTTTTCAGGCCTAACATGGGCAAGAAACTTGCAAAACAATAAGCACTGTAACAAATGTGAAATATGAACTACAGAACACAAATTAGACATAATTACAATTATAAAAGCACGTATTGTATAAATATTGTTTAAAATTATTCTTAAAAATATTCAATGAGGAAGGTAATTGTAAAAAATCAGGCAAGCCATTCCAGAGGTGAGGGACAGCAGCAGAAAAAGCACGGGCACGGACCTCAGGATTTGCGGTGAGGGACAGCGGCAGGAAAAGCACAGGCACAAACCTCAGGATTTGCTTCATTTCTTAGCCGGAACAATCCCCTTTGCAGACCTTCAACTAGGTGATGCCCACCTAACATAAACTAAATTAGAAGGGGCCCCTAAAGCAGGTGAGAACACAGTTTTATGAACTAAACAACCAACAAAATACTCAATACATAAAGATGGAGATAATCAACCTAGCTGAGAGTACAGTGGACAATGATGGGTGTGCAAAAGGGCCAACAAAACAAAACGACAAATAATATAATAAACAGCAAAAAGAGTCTGTCATTCTCTAACACCCAAACCATGAAAAAGACTAACCACATAACCAAACTGTGGTAAGAGAGAGAGCCTTTAGGAATGGCTTTTCAAGTATCCAAAGGAAAAAAACTTTCAACTTGTACAAAGTACCAGTTTTCTGATTAATACTGATATATTAAATATACATATATTTGTTTGTTATTTCGGCTGACTTATCCACTTGCATTGTAACTCCCCCATCACAGCTGGACACAAGCTTCACAAGGTCAGTGTGCCTAGATATCCCATGAAGACAGTGATTGCAAAAAGGGCAAGGACAAAAATAGCAATGCAAATAAGAGCAGCCACATAGGGCGAGTGGCAAAGAACAGCGGTCGCCGAAACAGTGACCTATGGCTTTTCCCCCTCCCTGAGTTGCGTCCCTCCAGAGTTGGTCATATTTAGTAAGGGTGTGTGTGTGGGTGTTGAAGCCCCCCACAAAGGGGGGGTGCAGGGGCGAAGCCCTTCTGCGGAAACTCACTGTGGCACTATTGTCATTGTTTCAGTGATCGCTGTTTTTTGCCACTTGCCCTATGTGGCCGTGCTGCTTTCCCTTCACCATTTTTGTCCTCACCCTTTTGCACTCACGGTTATCACATGGAACCATGTGCCTATCCTGGTTACCAAATTTTAAACCGGATACTATTCCAAGTTACTCTCAATTGCAAAGAGTACCACAATGCTACCCAGCACTGTCTCTTGCCAGGGAACGGGCTGGCACCTCTGGATTCCTTCTAGCTCACTGGCAAGGCACAGCTACGATGAAACTCATAGCAGCATAAGAACCCAGACACTACCTGTGCTTCTGGGGTAGCCCAAACAAATCCATGCAATGTTATTCAATGTGGAGCAAGCTTACAGGTTTGGGGGGGTCTCTACCTCCTCTTACCATCCTATGAGTTTTCGATTGAGTGCCAAACTATTATGTTTAAAAAAAAAAACATTTTTTTACAATATATTTGTTCAGTATAGCCCAGTTGAGATGCAGTATCTCATTTTCCATAGAGTCCTACTTTTGCCCCTTTTTAAAGAGTGGTGGACTGAAGCACTTGAAGATTTAGTGAGTTTCACACAATGAGTAAGTGGCTCTGGTGGGATTTGAACTTGGGTCCCAGTCCTGTGCTCTAACCACTATATCATGATATAAATGGCTCTTGTTTTGCTTCCCACCTCCCTCCACTCTAAAACCTGGACTCTCCTCTGTAGGGGATGTTCTGATATATAGTCAAGTGGCCTACGTATAGTCTTAGGAGGGGAGCATCACTGGTGACCAGCAGAACAGAGCTATGAATAGCTCTGAATCTAATATTGTCTGGCTGAATTTGCTATGGCTGATCCCAGCTGTGAAGTCAGTCACATGGAATTCTGGGATACCGCATGGTCTGCTGTTTCTTGTAATGCTGGAGGGGACACAGGATCAACCAGCCAAATATTAGTTTAAAGCAGCAGTATTTGTTAGCAAAAATGTAATAATATCGTTTTTAGGCATTAATATATTTCTGACATAATTAGATTCATCATTCTTACATTTTTTTCTCTAATGTTTTTAAAACAACTATTATTGGTAATTTTATAACTGATTCAGGTCATTAAATATACAAGATACACAGACAATGATGGTAGAAAAAGGCCTGTCAGCCCATTCAGTCAGCCCATCCAACCCAACTACTCTGCACTGGCTCTAGTGGCCATCCCTGCCTTTCGTTTCTGCCCACCCCCCAAACTAATCCCATATGCCTGTCCCATCCCTGCTTGAAGCTGCTCACTGATTGGCCTGTACCATTTCTTCTGGCAGCTTGTTCCGCTTGTCCACCACTCTTTCAGTGAAGAAGTGCTTGAGGATGTCTCTTCTGAATCTCACCCCTCTGAGTTTAAGTGAGTTCCCTCTCATCCAAGTGTAGGTTGAAATGCTGGACATTTGTTAATGGCATTATAATATAAAATGTATGTAAATCTTGATATAGTACCTTTAGGAGGATCGGTTATTGTTGATTAGGAGGTATAAATATATTTGTGTTTTTTTTGTAGACTCTTTTTCCCTCCGGTTATGGTCTGCGGGGCCTCTATCAGTCATCCTGCCTACTCCTGCCCCGCCTGAAGTCCTCTTACCTGTGCCTCCTCTCTCCCCCTCTTCTAGCCACAATTGGTACCCCCAGCTTAACCCCTCCACGGAGGGGCTGCCCCTCCTCTTGGGTGCTCTCAACAGTCAGCTCCGATGTGGCAGAGGACCCGGGTGGAGGAACCTGGAAGGCCAGACAGGAAGGACCCGGCTGTGGGCATGGGGGCAGGTGCCGTCACCTACTCCACAGACTGGGGTTTTCCCTGTTCTGGTGAGCTCTTCTCCCCTCCCTCCTCCCATGCGTGTGCACATCCTGATGCACGGTGCACGACAACCGCTGCCTGCATTGGGCACACCTGCTATGTGCTGCTCAGCGAGCTACAGCACTCCCCATCTCCACCAGGAACCGCTGATGCGCTGAGCGATCCCCGACCTCCCCCCTGAGAAGGAGAGCAGTTCTGCAGGCACTCAATCCTTCCCACCTCTGCCATCCCCCAGCACCCCGAGCTCAGTCCCGAACTCAGGTCGCTGGTGTGGCGCGAGGTATGGCATCCAGCGCCTCAACCCTCAGTGCCACTGGGCCAGCCCAGGAAGTATAAATATTAACATGTTCATGTTCAATTATAATTGGAATTATTGTATGTGCATTGATAGTATGTTGTGACTGAGTAATCTGTATATGTTAATTAATGGGAGTTTTTTCATACAATGCTTAATTGTGATATATTTTTCAGTCTCTGAATGTATTAGATTTTAAGGCTGGATCTCCTTGGAAATGAGTTTTTTTTTTTTTTTTACTCAATGGAGTTTATCCTATTTTTGTTCATATTATTATGGATAAGAATAAAATCTTACTAAACTTTTACTATCCCTATAGTCGAACTCAAGGACTGAAGTTCCTTGGTGCCCACCCTGTTTATCACATGCAACTGTATGTCTCAATCACGTTGCCCCTTTCCCTCCTTTTCTTCAAGGGGGTACATGTTCAAGTCATGCAGTCTCTCCTCATATGTCTTTCCCTCTTGGCCATGCACCAACTTGTTGCATTATGCTGTACTGTCTCCACCTTGTCACAATCTCTTCCCAGGTGGGGATTCCAGTACCTTGTGCAGTATTTCAAGTGTGGCTGCACCAGTGACATGTACAATGAGAGGAGCACCTCCTGACCTCTGCTGCTTATCCCCTCTCTATGCAACCCAGCATCCTGTTTGCCTTGCTCATAGCTGTATTACAATGTGCTGTTGTTTGTAGGCTCTTTGATATCAGGACCCCTAGGTTCTTTGTCTCCATGGTGCATTCCAGCACCACTAACCCCATTTCATATTGCATTCTTGGGTCCCTCCTCCCAGTGTGCATCACTTTACATTTTTTTGCATTAAAGCCCAGCTACCGGATAGAGATGTGTGAAATTAGAAAATTTCGTTCAGCAAAATATTTCACAAAATTCATGCATTTCTTGAAATATTTCACATATGCGAAATGTGAAATTCTGCTGGCAAAATTCAACATTTTGCTATGAAATGTGAAATTTCACCCACGAAACATGAAATTATGCCCACAGAATGTTGTAATTCGGGTGAAATTTGTCGAAATTGCACACTTTGTGGCAAAATTTCACGTTTCGTGGGTGAAATTTTGCACACGGCAAAAACAACACAGAATGGTGGAATTTTGCAAAATGTTTCACATGGTGAAATTGCAGATTTCGCTGCAATTTCTCTAGCAAAATTTTATTTTGCAACACCTCTACTAATGGATCTTTGACCCCCTCTCCAACCTGCACAGATATTCCCCAAGTTCCCTTATCCCTTCCTCTGTGTCACCTGCAAACAGGTCGATCTTGCCCTTGATGCCTTTCCCTATGTCAACGCACAAATGAATACACTGAAAAGCAGTGGGCCCTGCACCAGCCCTTGAAGTACTCCATGTGTTATGTCCTTACCTCTGAAAACTCCCCATTAACTACTACCCTTTGTTTTCTTCCCCTCATCCAGTTGTCCACCCAAGTTGCCCATTTTTTTCCCCACCCCTAATTTCTTTATCTTCTTGACCAGCCTCCTGTTGGGGACTGAGTCAAAGGCCTTGCTGAAATCCAAGTATACCACATCTACTGCCTGTCCCCTATCTGCTGCCCTGCTCATGCATTCAAAGAAGTTGGCCAGATGTGTCTGGCAAGATCTTCCCCTTGTGAACTCATGTCCTCTGGGGTCCTGTGGCTTATTTCCCTCCTGGAAGTCCACCAGTTCCTTCCTTAGTAAAGACTCCCTGGTTTTTCCCACTATAGATGTCAAACTGACTGGTCTGTAGTTCCCTGATTCATCCTTTCTTTTGCTCTTGTGTAGGGGGACCACTTCTACTGTCCTACAGTCCATACAGCCCTCCCCCACGGCCAGTGAACAGTTGATTATGTCTGTAAATGACCTTGCTATCACTTCTGCTACCTCCTTCAGCATACTTGGGTGTAAACTATGAGGTCCCATAGATTTATTTACATTTAATCCTGTAAGCTTTTTCAACACCCTTTTCTCTGTTATTTTGACTATGCCACTTGAGCCCTTGCTCTCCTCCCTTCCCCTCTTAATCCCATATTCTGGCAGGGGTCCATCCTTCTCTCTCTAGTAACTACAGAGCAACAATATTAGTTCAGTATCTCTGCTTGCCATTTGTCAACCTCCTCCCAGCCTTCCTCATGCTTCAGTTTTACAGTACCCCCTTTGACCTAATGCTTCTCCCAGAAGTATCTAAAGAATGCCTTTTCACCACAGAAACATAGATTTTGTGGGCAGAAAAGGCCCATTAGGCACAAGCAATCTGCCCCTTGTCTCTGCCTATTCCGTCCATGCTCCACTCCCTTTGCCAGCTGAAGGTCCATCTGTGCTTTGGCAGTTGGCTCTCTAACCTTCTTGCTTGCTACCTTTGTTGTCTACAGGTATTTCTCCATATATTCCTCCCATTGGTGTCCCTTATACTTTAAGAATGCCCTCCTTTTGGCAACTGCCACTGACTTTACTTTGCCCATGAACCACATTGTCTCCCTTGACTTTTTCTCCTTGATACCTTCACAGTTGAACTTTCTGCCTCTTCTGTCATTGCTTTTTTTAAATTCTTCCTATTTTTCTTCTGCCCCTCCCCCTTTTCTATACTCCTTCTACTTTGTTCTGACTGTACCCTCATTTTGTCGAAATCCACTTTTTAAAGTCCCCATACCCTTATATCTCTCTCTGGAGTGCCACTGTTCTGTGGACACTGGAACCGAATGGTTCCAGGACTGCTATGTTCTGGATCCTCTCACCGCTGGTGAGCACCAGATCCAGCAGAGCCCTTTCCCTTGTCAGGCCCTGGGCTAGCTGAACTAGGAGCACATCTTAGCATGCACCCACCAGGCACTAATTCCTAGTACTTGCGACAGTTGGTACTTTCCAGTCCACGTCTGGCATATTAATGTCCCTCACTACTACCGTCTCCCCTAAACTGACCGCCTTTCCAAGTCTCTCTCCCAGTTCTTTGTCTTCTTTCTAATCCTGATTGTAGACCATGCCGATCCTGATTTGTTTCCCATTTCCTGTTGCTGCTAGCACACAAGTTTCTTGTCTAAGGCCATCACTAGCAATTTTTAAAAATTCCTTCCCTCGAGGTTACTTTTTGACTTTACATGCTGGATTCATACTGCGGACATATTAGGTGGGTGTTAGTACATGTTTCTGATGGTAAACAGCACAGCAGAACACCAAAATGTTTAATTTATTCATAGTGGGCGTGGTCAGAGAGCAGGGACTTTTGAACATTTAAAACCCCCCATATCTCAGTTCAGGAGGGAAATACAATGATAAGAAAAATGGATACATTGATGTTTTTCGCCAGAAAATACATTATTACTAAAAAAAAAAACATTATGATAAATATTGCTGCTTTAAATACTTAAACATTAATTAAAAAAGAAAGATTTATGCACTCAAAGTGCAAATCAGCGGGGTTCTATGTCATAAAATACTACGGTGACTTGCACAAGAGCGAGTACATGTCGCCGAATTCAAAATCAGCACAGAACCCACCTCCGCACTTCTGCACCTACCAAAAGGGTGACGGCAAGAAAATAAATGTTTAATGCACCCCCCCATATAAATATAATCAACTTAGGGGGGTGCGGACACTGAAGGGGGGGATACTGCGGCTGGGGCAACAGACCACATAAAAAAATAATTAACAACACCCACACAGCTTTAAAAGAGTACCTGCAGGCAGTCCTGAATCCATCGGCACTGTAGGCAGTGTCTACACCCATCACACCAGGTGACCAGCTCAGCAGCAGCAGGCTGCGCTCATCTATTTAACCCACATCACCATGCAAAGTCTCGTCTTTCGCTGCCACTATTCTGTCCCTGATCCCTCGCTATCCCAACCCCCTCACTCTACTTCCACCATCGCTACTCCTATGGGGGCCCAAAGTGAGTAGCTCATTTTTGAGTTGCTCAATTTGGTTCACCCATATGACGTGATACCATCAGCGGCAGCCTCGTGCATAGACGTGGGGCTTAGGGTTGCGGAAATTCCCCTTTAAGAACACAAATGCACTAGGACAATGGTGCAAGGACTTCTCAAGGACACACTAAAGTCTGAGAGCAGTCCTTCTCCACCAGTCACAAGCAAAACAAAAGTCCCACTTTAGATTTTCGAAAGGACCAATAAAGATGGAACAGCGATACACAGAAACCTAGCATTTGAAAGACAAAGAACCTCAGCACAAAAGCATTGAGGCAAGGGTTACCCAAAAAGGACATCGGCAACAAAGCCAGGTTTCTAAGAAATACAAAATCGCACATAACCCATGCTGCAAAGCATTGTGGGATGTATATGCAAATCACCATGCACATTTCAGCCGGTTCTGCTTTAAGCCTCATTACATGCTTAAAGCTGAACCAGCCTAAATGTTTGTGGTGATTTGCATATGCAGCTCATGATGCTTCGCATTATAGGGGTATGTGTGATTTTGTGTTTCTGGTATTTGAAACAAACCTTCCACAGAAAATATCACATTGCACATTTAACCCTTGCTGTGCCACAGACTGATATATCAGTCTAAAATTCATATACATTCTAATTTTGTTGGCAGCCTAATGCAGTTCTAAACCCCAAAGTTTCTCATGTGGTTGCATGGTCTCTGTGTGGGTTCAAAAGGTTTGGCTTTGGATCGCAGTAACACAGTACTGTGGTGACAAAAAGGATTTAGCTGTACCGTCTTATCCTCTACTCCTGCAGTACTGAATTCAAGCAGACAAATAACAAATTGGGATCTGCTCACACTACATGGAAGCAAGTTTGCTGCAGGATAGATGCTAATAAAACATACCTGTACTTGGTTTACAACTCAATATTTGTTTACAAGCCACAGAGGCAGTGGAGCGAGTGCTTCAGAGTGCAAAACTAACATCAGCTTAATGGAAGAGTTTCTTTTTTATTGACATTTGTCAGCCCTGTTCATGGTGACATCACTCCCTCACCAATCTGAGGCCTGATTATTTATTTATTTTTTTTACCAGGAGAAACACACCAAGGTGAAAGCTTGTTTACAGGTCAACCTGGGAGCACAGGGAAGTTAAGTGACTTGCTTAGGATCGCACAGTATGCAAGTGGGGGCTGTAGGATTCAAACCCAGGTCCAAAGGTTTCAAAGGACCTGACAAGGCCCAGAGACGAAGTCCTGATGCACAACTCATTGGTGCAGAGAACAAAATCTCCACACTGGTGGAAATGACATTTTCAGCATTTTGTGCAGATTGGCCGCAACCGCATGGTGGGCACAGTTGCAGAGGAATGTTATGCCTGTAGTACTAGGCGTAGCATTTCAGCACAACTGTGCATGCAATCTCAGTGCAAGTTGCTGTAAATCACATACACAGTTGCAAAACAGCACCTGGGACCATATTTTCAAAAAGTGGAAACATTGCGCACTTGTGGAACAAAAGTTACACAACGGAGGGTTTTCTTCCACAACTGCATTTTTTTCTGCGTGTGCTTAATTTTCAATAAGCTTGCCTTTTTTCTACCTTCTCCACAACTGATGGCAGCTTGCATATATTTTTTTGCACAGCTGCAGAAAAATGCTGCATCTGGCATTACCAGACCTAAATATTTTTGCGCAGCTGCGGGCAAAAGTGAAAATGCCACCCATACGCACAAAATGCTGAAAATAGCATTTTGGCAGGTGTGGCAGATTTTTCCCCACACCAGAAAGTTACCCACAGGGACTTAGTCTCTGGGCCATGTCAGGCCCTTTGAAAATCTGGCCCCTGGTCTGAAAACCATGCAGTCATGTAAGCGAGGCTGCCTTTGCGCACTGATTCTGCTTCCCATGTGCATGTTCTTCCATGATTTGAAAATCGGGCCCCTAGTCATTCCAAGTCATTAGGGTAGATCACAAATGCACTAGGACAATGGTACAAGGACTTAACAAGGACACACTACAGTCTGAGAGCAGTCCTTCCCCCACCAATCACAAGCAAAACAAAAGTCCCACTTTAGATTTTCGAAAGGACCAATAAAGATGGAACAGTGATACACAGAAACCTAGCATTTGAAAGAAAAAGAACCTCAGCACAAGAGCTGTTGCCTGTCAGACACAGGTTCAATCTGCTGCTTGCTTATCACGAACCTGCTACCTCCAGGCTGCGGCATGGTCACTCACTATCCAGAGGTGGTGCTGTGGTTGCAGGCAGAAGTTCCACTCCGTTCTGGAGCTTGAACACACTGCATCTGCATTATGTCCAGAGCTCCTCCAACCTGGGTGTGAGGTGGTGTCATGTAATGAATCCAGATCTTCTGCATGGGTGCCCAATGCACTTCTCTGGCACCACCGAGCTGAACGTCAAGTAAAACTTTTCTGTTTACATTTATTAGGAACAGATTTCAATTTGTTTTTAAACATTTTAATGGGAATGTTTAGTACACCTTACATAAGTAGTAGTACACAATCCTAGATTCAGCCATTGTAGATAACGGGGTCATTTATGTAAGGATGTACGGTACAGTCCCTTCCTATTCTTGCTTTAAAATGCAACTATTGGAACACCTATTGAGTGCATCTGTCTTCAACTGTTTCTTTATTTGCTTTATAAAATGTGTGGAGACATTTCTGAAATATGACTGGCTGAGAGGACATTCCAGACATACTTTTTTGGTCTGTGCACAGTAAATAAGAAGGGCCAATACCTGTGCTTGCATTAAGGTAGAGATGCATGTCCCACCAATGTTAGCCCATCTGAACTTTTTGGCTGACGAGTTTTTTTTTTCTGTTAGCGAGCTGCTCTCTATAAAATCCAAAGCCACAAAATGACTTACAACACTTTTAAAGTGTTGTTTATGCTCTGAAATCCCACTCACTGCTGTCTATCCTGAGCCGCTTGCTCCCCCTCCTGACCCGCACACATGATGGACTCAAGGAACTCTCGCCTGATCCACAGGTAGATTGAGACCAGTGGATGTTTTTCAAAATGCACTACTGCCGATAGTAGTGGGCTGCCAGCAGAACCTTAAGGAAATCGCAGTCTTGCTGGCATCTAAGGTAGTGACCCATTGGCTCCATTAACCACACTGCAGCACAGCACCCCTAGTGACACCTGAGAATACAACACCCCCAGAAAGAAATGGAAAGCGGAAGGACTATTTCAAATTAAATTAGACTTTTGTTTTTATTTTTCAATTTTTTTAAATCACTGTTTCTCAACATATATCCATTTTATAAGCATAGTAACACACCCTGGGGTGTGGGTTAGTGTGTGATAAACACACTTCTAGGGGTAGTAAGGGCACTCAGCCTGAGGCCTCATGTCTGACTATGCCCCCAAGTCACATGTTACTGCTTACATGTCCCATTAGCTGTATAAATGTTGCCACAGTATGTTAACATTGTGGTTAGCATTATACCGTGCTTAACTGTAGAAATCTAGGAACACCTCATTCTTATTCTTGGTCAATTGTTTGCTACCAAATTATATTTTTATCTGTATATAGGGGTTGTATGATGGGCACTCATGAGATATTTTATATTTTTATTTATTTAATTTATTTAATGATATCTTGGAGAACACCTGTGAGCGGATGCTCATTTGTAGGTTCCGTGTCAGTTACAAGAAGAAAGTGAACAGGCGCATATCATTACATACAAGGCATTACATTACAAGCAAGTACAAAATTGCTTTGGTGCAAAACAATACATTACAAGCTAGGTAGACAATAAATTGATGTGGATTACAAGATTGGGATAGCATTTAGTTTAAGGTATAACATTTAGACATTACGTCAGCATTGATGAGATGGTGCCTGCATCAGAAAGTTAAGCCTACTTGTGAGGGGAGAAACAGAGTGGAGAACAGGCACAGCTGTGGCATACTGAAGAGTATACTTGCATACAGGGTTAAGAACAGATTTAAGGAAGGTTGGAGACAGTGGGGCTAGGAGAGCATCAGATGGGGGGGCATGAAGGCGGGGACAGAGAGGGGAATGGGTGCCTAGTGGGGAGGGGAAGGGGGGATAGATGGGGGGGTGGGACAATGAAGTGCTGTAGAGGTAGATGCCCCTAGGATTAGGTGGAACACTAAGTGCTACTGCTTTATGGTGGTTCAGATGAAGGAGAGTTGTTATGGTCATCGTGAATGGCCAATGGAGTCACAATTGTCATCTGTGGCAAGGTGCTGCCCGAGCTTTCGCTTGAAAGCACCAATGGTTGTGGTATCAGAGATGTCTGAAGGAAGGACGTTGGTCCAGTGTGGTGCATGGTAGTAGAATGCATGGTGACCCTGTGCAGTGCAGCATCTAGGTTCACTGAAAATTGGGCTGTGGGTGCTTCTGGTCAGCCTGGCACCTACATGGCACGTGAGCAGATTCTGGACTCCTGGTGGCATCAGATTATGTATTATTTTTTTGGCCAGTAGACAGGTATGGTACTTTAACTCTGCTCTTCAGCTGGAGCCACCCTGCCTGTGAATAGAACTCACAGGTGTGAGTAAGCCTTGCAGCACCTGTGAGGAGTTGTCAGGCCTTATTAAGGGCCAGAGAGATGTGATGGAGGGCTGAGTTGGGTGCAGAACCAAAAACGGCTAGGCCATATTCAACGAGGGTAACAACTGAGCTGGTGATGGCCATGTTAAGTGCTTCATATGTAAGGCTGTGCTGGTGGTGATGGAGTATCCCAGTTCTGGAACTGATGGCCTTGGCTATGTTGTCTATATGCTGTGCATAGGGCAGGGTGGAGTCAAGGGTGATACCCAGGTACTTAAAGTACTGCACGAGGTCCAGTACATCACCACTGTTGTTCAGGATGGATAGTGGGAAGGTTTTTTGTTTGCTGTGGGTGCTGGAGTAGATCATAGTCTTAGTTTTCTTGTAGTTAAGGATTAGTCTGTGCTCCTTAAACCATGTTTCGGCAGCAGTAAATCCTAGTTGGAGGTCGTTTTGAAGTAGTTCAGGGTTGGGGTTGCAGGTGAAAATGGCGGCATCATCAGCATACAATAGCATACGACTGGTGCAAGAGCCTGGAAGTTTATTTAAGAAGATACTGAAGAAAAGGGGTCCGAGTATTGATCCCTGGGGGACCACTGAGCGAACCGTTTGCTATCCAAGACAATGTCCCCAATCTTGACCCACTGTGAGCAATTCCCGAGATAGCTTTTAAACCATAGAACTATAGCAGAAGAGAGACTGGTGTCAGCTAGCTGTTCAAGGAGGAGTGTGTGGTGACCCGTATCAAAAGCTTTCGATAGGTTGATGAAGGTAGCCCCCACTAGCTGCCCTTGATCCAGGGCTTGGTGGATATAACCAGTGAATTCCAATAGGGCTGTGATAGTGCTGTGTCCTGCCCAGAACCCATGTTTTTCTGGGCATAGGAGTTGGTGCAAGTTACGGTATTCCACAAGCTAATCCACCGCTATCCATTCAAGTGCTTTGGAGAGTGGCGGGAGTATGGAGATTGGTCTGTAGTTGTTCTGTAGTGCCCAGTCAACACTTTTGTGAACTGGTGTTATGGAAGCCAACTTCCAGAGCTGGGGGAACTGAAAGTGGTGGAGGGAGAGATTGATGATGGTGGTCAGGGGGCTTAGTACTTCTGCAAGTGCCACAGTGGTGAACTTAAGGTCCAGGGTGTCACCACTGTGCCTCGACTTGCCCAGCACCTTCTCAAGGAACTTTCTAGCCTCAGTCGTGCTGACTTCTTTAAGTAAAAAAGCAGACAGTTTCCCATAGGGGATTGATCACCCACTGGGTGCTTCTGGACTGGAAGGTCAAAGTAGTCTGCTGGGAGCACTCCACCTAGGTCCATGAAGGCAGTATTTAGAGTATTTTCTGTTGGTACATCCTTGACCAGGAGCAAGGAGGGGGTTGTTTTGGGATCTTTGCCAGTAATATCGCTGAGGTTGGCCCAGAAGGATTTGCTGCAGTTCCAGGAGTTGGAGAGAGCTTCCTTATAATAGGAGCATTTTGCTAGGTGGATAACGTTTGTGCACTTGTTTCTAGCTTTTTTATATAGTTGGATATTGGCAGCTGTACCATGTGTGCATGCCTTTATCCAGAGTTGGTCCTGAGCATTGAATTGTAGCAGGAGTTCTGGCATTATCCAGGGGTTGCAGGGAGCTTTAGATTTTCTTGTTTTCTGGGGGGCATGTTTTTCGCAAGATATGATATTTATCTTCATGAGTGATCAGTGACCTCTTGACCTTCACAAGTAGCAAAGCCACAAGTGAGGTCAAAAGTGGTCACTGACCACAAATCATGATAAATATCATATCTCGTGAGCTCTCATCACATGTGCGGTTCATACACTATACATTAATGTTTCAAGCTTGGGTCCTTTTATCAAAAAGTAAGTTTCCCATTCAGAAAAGAAAAGGGTTCACTTTACATTGAGCATGGTAAAAAAAAAATGTTTTTTGTATAGTTGTTAAAAACTACTTCTGGGATCTGGAGAAGGGTCTCTGCATCAATGGGGAAGGAAAAAGTGGGTGTTTTTTAGCGGTATGGTAATGTCTGTTTGTTAGTCCCTCCCGCTCTCTCCGATCCACTGATGAGGGATTGCTAGAGAGTCCCAGGGTTTGCTTAAAAACTTCAGGGGCCAGATCTTTTAGCTTTATGGCCCCAACCCTGTGGAATTCTCTACCTCATCAGCTGCGAGATTGCCCGAATGTCCAAAGCTTTAAGGAGGCTTTAAAAACTTATCTTTTTAGCCTAGCATATAATGATTTTTGAATGCTGTTGTCAAGTCTATTTTAATATTGTTTTAATTATTTATTGTTTTATCATGCAATGTACAGGCGCCTTGGTTTTGGAAAGGCCCCTTTTAAAAATAAAGATTGATTGATTGATTGATTAGTGGTTGCTCATGCTGGCTGGATCCCATGGCTCTGTGGATCACCTGGCACAGGTGGTATAATGAAAAGCTTCTTGTGACAAACCCAACTAGCTAGATAAATGTAATGATGTACCCTACTGTGAAGATAAAAAATGTATGTAGGTAGTTGGTGTTCTCTGCTAAAGATAGGGGTTTTGCTGACATTAAAAATTGCTGTTGTATATTAGATTGCATTGGTCAGGCCCCACCTGGAGTACTGTGTCCAGATAAGTTCCCCCCTTATAGTAAAGAAAATATCAAAAGGACTGGCCCAGTGGCGCTGAGGGTTGAGGCGCTGGATGCCACACTTCGCTCCATGCCGATGACCCGGGTTGGCAGGGGAGGACTAGGACTGAGCGTCCGACGACAGCTCTCCTAGTCCTGGGGATAAGGGGTGGATGTACACCATGCTCTGCTGGTCCCTGGGGACGCCCGGAGGTACTACAGAGGTGTGGGTACCTAGTGGGGGAAGTACGGTAGACGTCTGCATGTTAGTGCGCTGACGTCATGGCACGTCCATGCTTCCATTGGGGGATAAAGGGAAAAAACAGCACAAGCCTGCGGCAGCTTGATGGCCGCAGTTTCGCCAACCGACCTACGATGCCAGGATGGCATGTGCCGGTAATGGTTCCTCGCCGGGCGCGGGGGCTACGAGGGGGGACCCCTTTCACAGGTGCAGCTGCATCTGCCAGCTGGGCATGCGAGCTTTGGGGTCAGAGGTGAAGCGGAGAAGCAGTGGCTGAATGTGGAGCAGGGCTGTGGCTGCAGGTAGGAAAAAACTGTTAAATGATAAAAAAAAAGAAAATATCAAAAGGGTAGAAGCAGTACAGTGTAGAATGATTAGGTCTATTACAGGTTTAAAAGAGATGCCGTAACAAGGACCGGAAACACTTAATTTATATTCACTACAATGCAGAAGGTACAGGGGGGAGTTACGTATGCTCTTTAAAGCAATGGAGGATAACAACCTTAGAACCGAACTCAGCCTAGAGTTTAATCACGGTAGAGTTAGTAGTAGGAGACACCCCAAGCAGCTCCATTTGGAGAAATGGAACTTACTACTTAGAAAGAATTGGTATAGTCTGAGAGCAGGTACATACTGGAATGGTCTTCAACTGGAAGTAATCCAAAGTAAAGATATGAATACTTTTAAAAATAACTTGGTTAAGGGTATGGGTATTGAGGCTAAATTGGGGGACGTATATTTAGACTAAACTCAGGTACAGTGTAATTAATAGGCAAGCACTAAGGGCGCAAGTCTATTAAAACTTGATTTGATCTATGAAATCGATGAAATATTGTGTAAATCCAGTTATTTTGCAAATGTATTTGCAGCTCTGTTTTTACCTATGTATCTCGTTAGTTATACTTTCTCTATCCAAGCCTCATTTGTGCCTGTGAAAGGCTACTTGGATTAGTGTATTTATCCCGTCGATAAACCAATCAATCAATACATACATACGTAAGTAAATCCATACATACAGTAACACAGCACTGTGTATACAGTAGTACAGTAAAATAAAACCACGACTTTCTAACAGAGGCCTACAAAACGACATAAGAAAATGAACACAACTATTGGACTGTAAAAAACTTCCCATTAACTTGTTAGACACCGCTATCTTATAGTATCAGAGTTATAGCAACCTGTATATAGACTGATAGAAACAGAAACACAGAATCTGGTGGCAGAGAAGGGCCACTTGGCCCACCCAGTCTGCCCATTTCATTTATTTATGTATTTTTTTCTACTTTCATTATTGCTGTGCAGACCCACTTGATCTATAGTGCTGTCTCTTCCCCCACTTCCATACTCCTATGATTCTCTTGTGCCTATCCCAGGCATTTTTTAACCTCACCGCTGTTTTCACCCTCAATACCTCAGCTGGAAGGCTGTTCTGGGAATCTACCACTCTTTCTGTGAAGAAATACTTCCTCACATTTCTGCTGAACCTGCCCCCATCTCCAGCTTCATATCATGTCCCCTTGTTCTAAAACACCATTTTTTCTGAAAAATACTCCTCTCCTGTATCTTATTAACCTCTGTGAGGTATGTAAAGGTTTCTATTACATCTCCCTTCCCTCCTCTTTTCCGTGGTGTACATATTGAGCTCTTTTAGGGCTTCTGAAGTAGACCCTGCACCATAGCCCTTCTCTGGTCCACCTGCACATTGTCTATGTCCCTGAGATGCAGTCTCCAGAACTGGACACAATACTCCAGGTAGGGTTTTACTAGTGATCTATATAGGACAACAGCACCTCCCTTTTTCTACTAGTGATACCCCTTCCTCTGCACCCCAGCATCCCACTATCCCTCCTGACTGTCTTATCACACTGTCTGGCCACCTTTAGGTCATCCAATATGATTGCCCCCAGGTCTCATTCCTGCTTGGTTATTGTCAGTATCACACCACCCATTTTGTATGCTGCCCATGGCTTTTTATGGCCTAAGTGCATTATTTTGCACTTTTTTGCATTACAACTCAGCTGTCATACCCTTGACCGCTCCTCCAGTTTTTTCAGATCTCTGCCCATCCTTTCCAACCCCCAAAAAAACTGTAAACCCTGTTGCAGAGCTAACACATCTAACACAGGATTCCAGTTGTCTGATGTCAGATAAGTGAACCTTCAGAGTTTTAAATCTGAACTCTGAGACCCCTGTCTCTCCAGAGGTGTGCTCCGTCCCAATTTTGAATTGATAAGCTTAATAAACACTGACAGCTAATCAATAGTCCAGCACGTCTAACACCTCGCTAGACACCTTGAGGTAATGTGAGCAAATGAACGCTCAATAGTAATTGATTTTTTGCCAATTAATTGGCACTCCCCAGGATTTTCCGGACAACAAGATTAAAGGGCACAAAACAAGCTTTCTTATTTTTCATAAAAGATTAATCCACAAGCCCTTTGGTAACAAGTGCATATATATATATTTTTTTTGCTCTGAAATATATTATTCATATTCTAGGTTGGATGCAAATTCCATGCCAGGCCCCAAAAAAGGATCAAGAAACTACATTAGTGTTAAAGCAAGCAACAGATCCTGTATAAAGAAGTGTTGTTTGTAGCTTTAAGCTCTGGTTTTGCTCCAACACAAAAGACAGTATATGAAATTTGTTTCTAAGAAGCCTGAAATGAAACATAGCGATTATCCAAGCAGTGCTGTCATGCCCATGAAGTCTGGAGGAGGGCATTTGCCGCCGCCCCCACCCTCCACAGTTACCATCCAAGTACTGCAGCGCTTTCTAGGCAGGAAACTTATGAAAGTGTAATTTCATGTTCCCTTTAAAAGATTAATATTTCAATGGTGTCATGTCCCCACCTCCTGGAAGTAATCTTTTCATGAAGTTGTGTTTCCTTTTATGGTGTGTAAACTCTGCAGAAGCTGAAATGTTGTGCCATTCACCATTCCAAAGGGAAACATTCTGTGGTGGTCTACAACTGGCCTACAATCCCCCACTTGTCTGCACCTGTACTGGAGTTAAATCCCTTGGAGTGCAAACATATCTAAAATTAAAAAAGCAGTGTGTGTGTAAGGGCCAGCGCCTCGGCACGTAACTGCTGATTAAAGACTTTCTCTGAGGGAGACACCACTTCCCTACTCCAGTTTGTTCATTTCTGCAGCAGCTGAGCCAAGCACTTCTACATAAGAAATTATGACAAGACTGGCATCTTTGCGAGTTAGGCACTATGGTAAATACTGTATGTAGCAGTAAATGGTGGGAGGAGGAGGAGGGAAGGGGTTCTGCTAACCCTTCTCTATCCAGATGTTGCTGTACTCTCAGCAGAGTTTGCACATCTATTGCACTGAAATGTAAATGTTAGTATAACACTGAATTAGAACCTTCCAACCTCTAAATAAATGTTTCTCAATAACATTCTTTCAAGGGGGTGCTTTTATTTGGGGAGGAGTTGAGAAGACTTATTTTGTGAATGACTTTCAATGGACAGCTCTTCTTTTAGACTTTGACTTGGCACACCATTATGTCCATGCTGTACTGAGGGTTCTATGTGATAACAGCGAAAGCCTAAAGGTGATCGCCATTATTGTGCAGTTAGAGTGCCGAAAACATTTTCGTCACTCTGACACCCTGGCACACAGAACAACAGCGCCGGGGACATAAGTTTCAATGCTTTCTGTGGGGAGCATTTCCCCCTGCACCCCCCTACTAAAGGATTCTCAACTCCAGGGGGATGCATGCCGGGGGGGGGGGTGAAAGCATGTAAAATTAAAGGCTTGGGCCGGGCGCAACAAAATCGCACCAGTGCCCGGACTGAACCCAGTACCTCACCCACCCCAACCATAGACCAACCCCCGATGCCATGATGCAGCTTGGCAACCCACTGCAGCACCACCCCCTTCAGCTCCTCTGCCCCTCCCAGCCCATGCTCACCATGTTCACTCCCCCTTGCTCACGTACATATAGTGACATCCTCTAGCCATTTAAGCCCCCACCCCATCCGGCAGCCTTACCCTCTATTGCTGTGAGAGTTTCACGGAAAACAAGTCGCCGTTATGGATAGTGCCCTTCCCCATGTGCCCTACTCACAGGCTACCATACTGGTCAGGTAAGGCTGTGCACCCTTACACCTTGTGACTTGATTTAAGCTCATGAGGAGTTGTGTTGTTTTTGATTAATTATAAAACAGGTCCTGGAATGTGCAGTAATTTGAGTGATTTGATTGGCAAATGAGATTCCAGAAAGCATATTACAAATCCCTTATGACCACATGCTGCATTCTTCTTTTGCATATCTGTGTGGACACTAAGCAATTGGGAAGGCAGCTTGAAGAATGCTTGAGGACATTACAGTCCAGTTTTGCTGTCGTCAGAATGAAACAAACTCGAAATAAACCACCTAAACAAACAGTGCAAACTATGTCTAAAATCATTTATGGGCTTGTTCAAGATTTGATAACTCACTACTGAAGGACAGATTGGTGGAACATCTGGTTGTCAATGGACTACAGGACCCAAGGCAGCATGTTTTCACCAGGGGGAGGTCATGTCAGACCAACCTCGTTGAATTTTTTGACTGGGTGACTAGGGAGGTGGATCAGGGAGGGCAGTGGACATGGCCTATCTGGACTTCAGCAAGGCCTTTGACACTGTGCCACATAGAAGACTACTACACAAACTGGGGAATATGGGTGTGGGCAGGACAGTAGTGTGGTGGGTAGGTAACTGGCTGGGTGGCAGGACACAGAGGGTGGTGGTAAATGGCTGTCACTCCACAGAGGGAAGAGTGACCAGTGGGGTACCACAGGGATCAGTGCTGGGACCGGTCCTATTCAACATCTTCATCAGTGACATTGCGCAGGACCTAGAAGGCAGAATTTCACTGTTAGCTGATGACACAAAGCTCTGTAACAGAGCAGACACACCAGAGGGTGTAGACAGAATGAGAAGGGCCTGCAGAAACTTGAAGAATGGTCAGGGGTTTGGCAGTTGAAATTCAATGCAAAAAGTGCAAGATAATGCAGATGGGGACAAAAACCCTGGCACAATATATCAGTTGAGGGTGAGATATAGCATGCACCAAACAGGAAAGGGATCTTGGGGTTATCATCTCTGATGACCTCAAGGTGAGGAAACAGTGTGATAAGGCAGCAGGTAAAGCAAATAAGATGCTGGGATGTATAGGCAGGGGCATCACCAGCAGGAAAAGGGAGGTCATAATTCCGCTATACAAGACACTAGTGAGGGCCCACCTGGAGTACAGTGTACAGTTCTGGAGACCATACCTACGTAAGGACATAGACAGGGTAGAGAAGGTTCAGATGAGGGCAACAAAGATGCTGCATGGATTGCATCACAAGTCCTATGAAGACAGGTTGAAGGAACTGAACATATAGTCCCTGGAGGAGAGGAGGGAGAGAGGGGATATGATAGAGACATACAAGTATCTCACAGGGAGGAACAGGGTGCAGGAATACACTATTTTTAAGCAAAAAAGATGTACCAGGACTAGGGTTGGTGTCTGGCAAAGGCTGTGGCAAAAACTGTAGTGGGATTCAAGAAGGCATGGGATAGGCATAAAGGAACCTTAGTGGAAAGGAAAAGGGGGGAAAAGATCAAGTAGAGTCTGTGGGTTCCATGTCAAAACCACATCTGCTAAACCGCTCGAGGCAACATCAGTGACTCCAAAACAGTGAGAACTACAACGGTGCATTGCAACACAGTGCTGAACAATGACGGTGAATGCCTGTTAAAAGTTACTTGCAGGGGGCTTAACCCCCCTGAACCCCCTAGATCAAAATAACCATCTTCAAGTCACAAAAAGTAGACCGCAAGAGCAATACCCCTGACAGTGCTAAACTGAACATGCACTGTAAACACCACATTGCTCCAATGGCAAGCACTGTATTTGCCTTGCTGTTTTTGATTCACTGTATTTGACTTGCTGTTTTTGAGTTGCTGTATTTGCCTTGCTGTTTTTGAGTCGCTGTATTTGCCTTGCTGTTTTGATGGGATGCCTGGTCTGTGGTATTACAGTAGATAGGGAAAATGGGTAGACTGGGTGGGCCAAGTGGTCCTTATCTGCCATCAGTTTCTATGTTTCTCTATGCCCCCGCCGAGGGATTCACAGCTGATTCCACCATCGGGCATTCTCCGTTGATGGTTCCTTCATGGACGATCCCATTGGGGCCTGTCGATGCATAGTTCTTATATCAGGTGGTGTCTGAGCTGTTGCAAGGGCTTATGCCTTTGCCTCTATCATCAATGCCATCCCTGTCGGCTCCTTCAGAGTTACTGCCGTAGATCTCATCGATGACACAGGAGTTCCCTCTGCCTGCAGTATTGCCTGGCAAGGAGTGTCCCCCATTGATGATACTATTGTCGGTTCCTCCATCACAGCCTGCTCTGTTCATCAACCCTATACCAAAGCCCGTTGACAAGGAGGAACAGCTGGAATATATACACACATATATGTATATGTATATATATATATATATATATATATATATATATATATATATATATATATATATAAAATAGACAAATCACTCTGAGGTGTGCGGCTATGCTCTGATATATGCACCCCTTGGTGTGCATTGTTATGCATAAGGCCGCAGGCCAAGTGCGTCAACCACCCATGGCATGCGTATATCAGAGTGCGACTGCACACCTCAGAGTGGTTTATCTATCGTATAAAATGTCAAAATTGTTTTGGGGGTAAAAGTGCAGGTGTGTGGTCGTGCTCTGATATATGCACGATCATGTGATGTGTTTCAACCAATCAGCAGGGATAACTTTTCCTACCCATTTTATATATATATATATATATATATATATCGGAGTAGGACTATGAACAGAACATGGAGGAGGATCTGGAGCCTCTGGATACAGCGGGTTCCAGCTCCACACTGTGGTCCAGTAGTGAAGGGAGTGTGAAAAATACCCCTAGATCAGTTTGCAGCATTTCCTTCCTTCCCTCTAGACTATAGTGGGGTATCATTTGTATAAGACTTTACCCTTGCTTGGGGAGTGCCCTTCTTGGTTCTGTCATTATAAAATGCCTCACCTGTGGGAAACCATATAAATCTTTTGGAGGAAAAGCAAATTCACTTTGGAGTTGTATGAATGATTTAGGTTTCTGTTAGTCAGGCACTTGGCCTAATCTCTGCAGCCCTTGCCTCTCCCATTTACTAAAGAGAATATTGACTTGTCCAGGCTGGGGAAAGTCTCTACATGGTCTGAGGGGTGAGAGAGGGGCTGTATCAGTAGGAACATCAGTTTTGTGGCCACTGAAAGCCAGATTTGTATCATTACCTTAACCCAGGGATTACTAATGCTCTGGACCACTTTATTCTCTAGTTTATTGAATGGGAGCTCCACAGTCTGCCCTGGTCTGGCTGAGTGCAGCACTTCCTTGTTGGTCGGAGATCCACAGTCTGCCCTGGTCTGGCTGAGCACAGCACTTCCTTGTTGGTCGGAGATCTACAGTCTGCCCTGGTCTGGCAGAGTGCAGCACTTCCTTGTTGGTCGGAGATCCGCAGTCTGCCCTGGTCCGGCTGAGCGCAGCACTTCCTTGTTGGTCGGAGATCCACAGTCTGCCCTGGTCTGGCTGAGCGCAGCACTTCCTTGTTGGTCAGAGATCCACAGTCTGCCCTGGTCTAGCTGAGTGCAGCACTTCCTTGTTGGTCGGAGATCCACAGTCTGCCCTGGTCGGGCTGAGCACAGCACTTCCTTGTTGGTCAGAGATCCACAGTCTGCCCTGGTCCGGCTGAGCACAGCACTTCCTTGTTGGTCGGAGATCCACAGTCTGCCCTGGTCCGGCTGAGCACAACACTTCCTTGTTGGTCGGAGATCCACAGTCTGCCCTGGTCCGGCTGAGCACAGCACTTCCTTGTTGGTCGGAGATCCACAGTCTGCCCTGGTTGGGCTGAGTGCAGCACTTCCTTGTTGGTCAGAGATCCACAGTCTGCCCTGGTCCGGCTGAGCACAGCACTTCCTTGTTGGTCGGAGATCTACAGTCTGCCCTGGTCCAGCTGAGCACAGCACTTCCTTGTTGGTCGGAGATCTGCAGTCTGCCCTGGTCTGGCTGAGCGCAGCACTTCCTTGTTAGTCATAGATCCACAGCCTGCCCTGGTCCGGCTGAGCACAACACTTCCTTGTTGGTCGGAGATCCACAGTCTGCCCTGGTCGGGCTGAGCACAGCACTTCCTTGTTGGTTGGAGATCCACAGTCTTGCCTTCTCGCATTAAAATCTGCTCCATGGCTACCCAGTTTAAGGATGTATCCCCTCTGATGTGGGTAAGGAGATATTGCAGCTGTGCTGCTTGGTGGTAGGCCTTAAAGTCAGGCACCTTTAGCCCGCCCTTCTCCTTTGCGGCCATTAAAATATGCTATATTTCAGCCGAGGCCTTTTACTTCCCCATACAATCTCTTGAGGTGGTTGTATGCACTACTTTCCACGATGCCTGCAGGATGTGGATGGCAGGGAGTTAGGTAAAAATAAAAATTTGGCCAGGATATTCATGCATACTGTTTCAGTTCTGCCTATTGAGAGTGGTAGTACAGCCTCCCTGCTGCAGTCGGCTTGCACTTCTTTGATAAGCATTTGCTAATGGCCAAGAATAGTTTGCCTGGGCCGGGAGTGACTGGACTCCTAGGTAATGGAAGCCTTTTTGGGTCCATTTTAGTTTACAGACTTTTATGAGTTTTGGAGTCATGCTTCCAGCTATTGTATTGTATTGTATTGTATTGTATTGTATCGTATCATATTGTATCGTATCATAGTGGCAGTGGCTCAGCAGGTAGCACACTCGCCTCTGAGGTTGGGAGATCAGACGGTTGTGGGTTCTATCCTCACACCATGCACTTGGGTTAATATCCCATTACTGACACTGCACTGTAGCATGAGGGAGGTGCTGCACTCCTGAGGTGCCATCTTTCGGATGAGACGTTAAACCGAGGTCCCATCTGCTTGTTCTGGTGGTAGTTCAGGTGGATGTTAAAGATCCCATGGCACTTCTTGAAAAGGGTAGGGGAATTTTCCCTGGTGCCCTGGCCAAATTTACCCCAATTCACAAAAAATACCACCAACAGCTTACTCTGGTTCAGTGTCAGTTGGCATTCATCTGTATTCCCAGGTCGTGCCTGAAATTAGGCAATAATTTATCTATTGTACTTACCCGGTCAACAAAAACTAAATAAATAAATATATGCATGATCTCGGATTTGTCTTCATTTACTTTGAAGCCTTATAAAACACCATATATTTGTAGAATGTTCAGTAATTTAGGGGAGTATATCTATTGGGTGCTGTACATACAGTAGGGTATTATCCGCACACAAGGATCTGTGATTTTCTTCCCCTCCAACAGTTATTCTTGAACTATCTGGACTGGGTCTGTTTAGAGTTGCGAGTGTCTCTAGACAAGGTGAAAAGCACTGGGGACAAGGGACGTCTCTGCCTAGTACCTCACTGTATGGGGAAGCACCTGAGACTGTTCCATTCCATTTAGCCTGACTTGGGCAGTATATTCAGTGTACAGCACCCCCAATCCACTGCCAATTTTTTTTTTTTTTATGTTATTTGTATTTTTCCACCTTGCTGCGGCGTTCCCATTGTGGGGCATCCAGCCGCTGGCTCTGCCCACCTGGAGAGCTGGGTGGCCCTAACCGCACACAGGAGGGTCTGGGACGGCTGTCTTGCCATCCTGCTGAAGGGACTCTCAATGCCTCTCTCAGCCAGGATAGCCCCAGAACCCTCCCCGATGGGACTCCTCACGAGTCATCTGGGCAGCGTAGAGTGTGGCCATCAGGTTACACAGTCGCGCCCAGCCAATTTTCCTCCTCTTTTTAGTCCCTTTGGAGCGCGGACGTGCAATGACATCCAGGCACAATGTGCTGATGTCCACCGCACTCCCCCACACTTACACCAATGCTAGTAGTACCTCCGGGCGTCCCCAGAGGTCACTACAGCGTGGTGAGTGTCTCCAACCCAACTCACCCCAGGACCAGAAGAGCAGTCTATGGACGCTCGATCCTAGTCCTCCCCTGCCCACCTCTGACAACCCTGGCTCATTCCAGAACCCGGGTTGCCGATGTGGCATGAGGTGTGGCATCCAGCTCCTCAACCCTCAGCACCACTGGGCTGAGCCATTGCCAAAGTTTTTCACCAAATTTAATTTCATATCACTCCTTCCTCAGGTCTGGCTAAGGGATTCCATTTTTGTCAGTGGTTTTGATGCATGTAGCAGGGAATTATAACTCTTCAGCCCGACTCTCAATGTCTGATCAGCACACAGGGTACCACAGCTGGGCTTTTATTCCCTTCTTACTGAGTGGTTTTATCACCTGTAATATTTGCTTCTATTTCTGCAGCATTTCCATGGGGTAATCTTGGTCCATGTATATTGTCAGAGCGTCAAAGCTGAGATTGGGCTTTTTCCGCACTCGGCACTTGACTGGCCTCTGGTGGAAGTCAGAGGCATGGCAAGTGCACAGCATATTCCAAGGGGATGGGGAGTGGTGATGTCGGCGGTGATGCCATGACATCAGGATACGTGCCACTCCCTCTAGAACAGGGAAAATGCTCTCCAGGCCCCAAGAAAATGGAGCACCAGAGCTTAGTGTCTCTTTAACCGGATACCTGGAGAATTTTACCAGTATGGATATGAGGTGACACCCTTTTTGGCCTGGACCCCAGAGCTCTGAGACCTTCCTCGATGTCTATAGGAATGTCCTCTGGTATTGCCAAGTCCCATCTGAACCACTGAATAAAGCCATGGATAATCACCTTGTTCAGCTCCTTCAGGGAAGCCAAATATCTGCAGGTTTTTATGTATGCCTCGGGCTTCAGCCTCTTTGGCATGCTTCATTGTCATGCTCCCTTTGACATACGAATAGTACAGTATGGCCCAGGCTTCCTGTCACCTCCCGTACCTCATTCAGTCCCTTTTTAATTGCTGATGTGCAATGCTCTAGATACATAAAATCCTGCTTTATATCTGCCATGCTGGCTTCGATGTGATGCAGTGTTTTTATAATGATGAATAAAGCTCTACTTGAGGGCTGATTTGCAGTCTGAGGCTGCGAGTGGGAATAGCTGGGGTTGCGCTTCTGTCCAATTGTTTAACCAGGTGAGACACACTAAGCTGAAAGCTTTTTTACAGGTGTAACCTGGGAGCACAGGGAAGTTAAGTGACTTGCTCAGAGTCACACAGTATATGCAAGTGGGGGCTGTGGGATTCAAACCCAGGTCTCCAGATTTGCAGCTCAGAGCCTTAAACAACTGCATTATACTGCCTCCCATGCTTCTGTGATGATCCTTTCATTGTTTTCAGGTTGCTGGTGCCTCTTCCAGTGACTTTCCGAGGAGGACCCATGTCTCAGCCAATATATCCTTTTTTAGGCACCTTCTGGTAAGCCAATCTGCTAGATATTTTCAGATTCTTTCATCGGGAGGGATGGAGCTCGTGGTTAAGTGGACATGATACTTGGCTGTATCACTGGAAATCTCTGGAGTACAGTGATAGTTTTCATATTCAGTTGTAAATGAAATTTTATATAATTTACTTTGAGATACTTCATGGACAAATGTTTAGTTTGTGTGATATGAATATTAATATGGTATATGATCACTGGGATAGTCTCCCATTTATTGGATCATCCTGGTTTGAGGAAAGGTTCTAAATAAATCCAAATCCTACTTTATGTCTGCCTGAAGGTAACTGCAACTTGTAGACGCGTTCATTTATGGTGCTTCCCCGGGCACAGGAAAATTAGGGTAACCGTCAAGGATGGGCCATATTGTTGAATCCCTCCCCCTTGACTGGGCCTCTCAACTATGGAACTTCAGCCATGGTTCCCATCATACTCACCTGCTCTGAGGGTGGGCTGTTATAACGAGTGGAAGTCAAACGAAATATGGGTTACAAACAAATCCTTCTACTAGGGCTTTGTGGTAATAATCAGACAAGTCATAAGACAAATTCACTAGAACACAACTCAGTCATATCGATTGATTGATTGATTTCTAGCTGTAGTTATTTAAGTATATTTTACCAGGTTAGCAAGCAGAGCCCTGGAAGGCTCTAGTTGTGACCTGGGGGAGGGGTACACTCTAGTTGTGTTCTGGGGGGAGGGGGTACAGAGGAATTTACAGTACATGCAACAAACAATTATCACAGCACTTGAAACAAGTAACACATAAACAACCACAAGTAGCAGGCCCAGTGGCGCTGAGGGTTCAGGCGCTGGACGACACACCTCGCGCCACGCCAGCAACCAGGGTTCAGGAATGAGCACGGGCCATCAGGGGTCGGCAGGGAAGGGAGAGAATTGAGCATCCGGACAACTCTCCTCTCCTGGGAGGGAGGGGAGTTTGCGCTCGGCACTTGACTGGCCTCTGATGGAAGTCGGAGGCATGGCAAGTGCACAGCATACTGCAAGGGGAAGGGGAGTGGTGATGTGGGCGGTGATGCCATGACATCAGAGTATGTGCCACTCCCTCTAGAACAGGGAAAATGCTCTCCAGGCCCCAAGAAAATGGAGCACCAGAACAGACCCCTCATAGCCCGCAGCTGCCTGGCCTTCTGGTTCCCGACAAGACTTGAATTGTTCGAGGTGCAGCCACCCCACCTCATCCCCACCCAGGGGGAATAACCGCTGCTTCTTGGGATGAACTGTAGAATCCAGGTAAGGTGGCAGAGGTGGGGGCAGGCTCCACTGGTGCTCCCAAAGGGTCAGAGCAGGGAGAGGTGGGGGTGGATAAAACTACGATTTAAAAAAAAACAACAACTACAAGTACAGTCTGGGGGTCAGCAGGGGGAGGAGAGTACTGAACGTCTTGAGGACTGCTGTCCTCTCCTAGGGTGGGTACTGGGGATTTCCCCATTTAGTAGCAGATTCTAGTGTCTGCTGGGGGCACCGCTCAATAGATTGGCCAATGGATATGGTGCAGCGGGCGTCTGCAAGAGGGGCGGAAGTGCGCCCTCTACACATTGTTGCCATTGCACGACCGCACCATTAGGGGTGGAAACACGACAAAAATCCATGAGTCCCGGAAGGCAAAGGTGGGACCAGTGGTTGGCCCTCATGCCCAATGCCGGGCTTTCCAGCCTCTCCTTCCGGTTCTCCTCTCCAAGTCCCTGGCTGCTCTACTGGATTATAGATGGAGCGCTGGAAGGAGTTCGGCAGTCCTGCCTTGGGGGAGTCAGAGCCAGGGGATTGTGCAGCCAGAAAAGGTAGTGAGGAGATCGACTGGAGAGGCAAGGGAGCTGGAAGCTTCAGGTGGGCAGGAGCAAGGTCGCACCGTGTGTCCAGGCCGGAGAGAGTCCAGGGTAAGTCAGAGCTAGAAATAAAGTTCACAAAACAAAAACCAAAAAAAACAACTACAAGAACAAACAACACTGTACAATCATTCAACCATTCTTCCACCATGGTGAGACTAAGGTACAGTGCAAACAGATTCAGTTTACATTGAGAGTTTAGGGGCTGGGATGGCTGTCAGGCATCCACAGGCAGGAACTACTGAATAAGGCTGTGTTTCTGCACAGCAACCTACTCCATTTAATTCATGTTCATGTATATAAATTTATAGAGATGCTAGGAGGGCCTCGTATGGATCCCTCGCACATTCCTAGGGCAAGAGAACAGCAAACGGAAGGTGAGCGGTGTGCCTTAAGGATGCAAGAGGTGACACTCTTATATCCATGAGGCCCTCCTAGCATCCCTATCTACTTACAGTTCATGAGCTAATTTCTCTTAATTACCTTTTTTTCTAAGCAGCAGTCCCCGTCTGTGTAATGCTAGTGGCACTACGAGAGGTCCATTAGTTCGGCACAGTGCAGGAGACACTCATATGGAAATAAGAGTATCTTACATACAACTGAAAGAAGCACTGTGTTTGGACGCGGGCCGCACGTGACGCTCCCACTATCTATGATGGAGTGAAAGAAATATTATACTACTGATGCAGAAAGGAGGGCAAGATTTTTAGAGACTATACTGAAAAGAGGCACATTGTAGTGTTGAATGGGATGGCAAAGATTTCAACTATCTGCTTTCCTTCAGGTCAAAAGAATGACTGACAGGTGCGTTGAACTCTTATCCCTCCTGTAGGATTTTGAGCTATTTGTGGGATGCTTATCAGCCTACGTCAGTTTTACGGGGTATGAAGTTTATAGTCTGACTCTCCTTATGTCACAGTATTACTGGAAATAAAAGACATTTTAGAAATTACAAAGCAAATCTCTCAAAGGTACGCTGGATCCACGGCCCTCCTGTTTAGTTTTAAAGTGACAGAAGTTTTAGTTCCTTTGTTTGAGAGGAAAGGCATGGCACTCAAGTCTCCACCAGGGACAGGGTAGGGATGATGCAGTGTAACTTCAGGGAGTGGGGAAGGGGCCTTAGGCAGGTAGCACACATGGTGGCTTTTTCCAAGGTGTTACCCTGGAGACATGTTCTGGGTTGCTATCCATACCAGGGTAGTGTACGGGGGAGGGGGGCTGGATAAGACGCTTGGGGAAGCCATCATCAAAACGGCAAGTAAGGGGGAGGTGCTGCTAGCTGGTGATTTCAGTCTGTCAGATGTGAAGTGGAGTCTTCCAACAACAGCAGCATTCTCAAGGAGCAGGGCCATCCTGGACTCCCTCCAGCGGCTTTTCTCAGGCTGCTAGTTGCAGAACCCACTACAGATGGGGCAATGCTGGAGTTCATGCTTACAGGGCAGCATTGCAGATGTCACAGTGGGCAGTTCTCTCAGTAACAGTGCACAGAAGAAAACCATGAAAAAGAAGACATCCTGAACAGGTATTTCTGCTCAGTCTTTACAGTGGGGGGGGGGGGCTGCAAGAGAATAGCAGGCACAGGGAGAGAGGAGAGGTGGACACAAGTCTATTTTCAGAAGAAAGAGTCCAGAAGGGACTGTAGCTCTGAAGGTGGACAAATCTATGGGTCCAGATGGGATACACCCAAGGGTTCAAAAGAAACTCAGGGAGGTGCTAGCTAACTCACTGACAGCCTTGTTCAACATCTCACTGGAAACAGGCATGGTTCCGATGGACTGGAGAAGAGCTGACATGGTCCTTCTACATAAGATTGACAGCAGGGAGGAGACTAGGAACTATAGGCTGGTCAGTCTTACTTCAGAGGTGGGGAAATTACTGAAATCCCTGCTACAGAAAAGACCATGGGCAGCATAGATTCATGGGGGGAGGTCATGCGAAACAAATTGGATGGATTTCTTTGACATGGTGACCAGGGAAATAGATCAAGTGAGGGCAGTGGATGTGGAATATCTGGACTCCAGCAAGGCCTTCAATGTTGTTCAGCACTGGAGGCTAGGGGTGGGATCCACAGTGGTGGATTGGGTTACAAACTGGTCAATGGATAAGAGAGGGTGATGGTAAATGGCACTTAGTCAAATCTCAGTCGAATGATGGAGGAGTGACCATCATTGGAGGAGTGATGGAGGGTGCCACGGGGCTCAGCACTGGAGCCGGTCCTATTCAATGTCTTCATAAATGAAATTGCTCAGGAACTGGAAGGGGAAGGTTTGCCTTTTTGCAGATGATACCAAAACCTGCAATGGTGTGGACACCCAGGAGGGGGCGGGGAGAATGTACATGGATCTGAGGAAACTTGAGGAGTGGTCTAAAGCATGGCAGTTCGTTTCAATGCCAAAAAGTGCAAAATCATGCACCGTGGGTATAGGAACCCAGAAGCTGAATATAGGATCCGGGGGGAGGTACTGACAGTCACTAGACAGGAAAGGAAACTTGGGGTTATCATATCTGATGACCTCAAAGTGGCAGGGTAGTGTGGCAAAGCAGTAGGTAGGGCTAGTAGGATGTGGAGGTGCATAGGGAGCGGTATCTCCAGGAGGAGGATGGTGCTGGTGTTGCCACTGTATTGCTCACTGGTGGGACTCCGGCTTAAGCTGGGTGTCCAGTTTTGGAGGCTGCACCTTGGAAAGGACATAGATATGGAGGAGGCAGCACAGATGAGGGCAACTAAAATAGTGCTAGGGTTGTACAAGAATCCCAATCAGGAGAGACTAATGTATCTCAGCATGTATACTCTGATAGAGAAGCGAGCGAGAGGGTGAACTTGGTGCAGGAAGGGAGTCTCTTTCAAATGAGAAGGTGCACCAGGAGCAGGGGGCATGCAATGAAGCTGAAGGGGAAGAGTTTAAGAGAGATGTAAGGGAATATTTCTTAACTAAAAGGGTGGTAGATGCCTGGAACAGACTGCCAGCAGAGTGGTAGAGGTCAAAACAATTGGGGGGGGCTTCAAGCATGCATGGAATAGATATAGGGTGTATTAGAAAACAGGCAGGAAGAAGGAGGCTGGAGGGTCCCTTAAGACCAGTTTGAGTCTGCAGAGACAGATTAGGCAGGAAACACCCGGGAAGACTGGGTGGACCAAGCAGTACCTATAGTTTTCTGCCAACAAATTCTGTACTTTTAATAAGAAGATTAAAATACCAACTTTGAATCTTGGAATCTACACATACATGCCCAATTTTTTTTTTATTACTATTATCTCCCTTCCCTTCCCCCGAGACTAGCCAACCAAGCTACCCTTCTGCATACCTGGTCACTGCTCAGCATTGTCACTTCACCCTAGTCCTCAGTGGGTCCCTTACCTGCCCTGCAGCTTACCCCCACAGTAAGGATTTGGGTTTGGAGTCCCCCCTTTTGGAAACTCTTAACGGACAATGCTAGGCCCACACATGCTGAGGTGTCACTGTGCCAGGCTGCATTTCTTTTCCTGTATTCTGATCTTCCCAAGATACTGGTTGTGAACATGTGCAACCCTGCACCTTTCATCCCCTAAGCCATCCTGGGCTAGTCTGCTCCACGTGTGGGCCCCCCAATTGGCACTCCTGCAGCGATCGGACATGCTCCCACCTGTAGATTCAAGCACCCTACAGTACATCCAAACTTCATTTCCCTGCTGGCTCTCCAGCACCCCGGACCCATACCTAAACCTAGGCTGCTGACATTGTGGGTAGCAACACAGATTCTGTATCAGCAGCCAGGTGAGTTTGCCCTATTTCCAACATACCATACATCCCTATGCTCTCTTCTGTCTAGGACTACTGGTTAAAAGCGGGTTGCAAATCCTGTCCATATAAAGATTAAATCTCAAGGTCCGTATCTGAGTAGATTCAGAGCTGAATCCACAAGTCAATTCACTGCCACCCCCTATAGAAATATCATGCAGTTTAAGGAAGAATGTTAAAAGGGGACCCTTAAAAGGATGCACTGTGACAGTAATTTAGGGTCAGAAGGGGCATGATGTCCATCACGTTCGATGTTTATAACCCCCTCTTTTCATAAGCAGGGATGACTTAGTAAGCTGTGCAAATACATTGTAATTTAAATGGGTTCCTTTTCAAGGTCTGAGCTAGGATATGGAGGAGTCTAAATCCATAGGGTGCCTCACCAGTATAAATACAACTGTCTTAGTCTTTTGGGTTCACTTACAAGCTGTTTTTTTCCTTTTTTGGTGCTGGGGGGGTTCTAAAACTGCTGTATTTCTGCCAGTGCTGTGCCCCATCCCCCAGATTATCTGCCAGTGCTGTGGTCCTCAGGGTTTTTTTTTTCAGTGAACAAAGCTTGGAGGCTTGCAGTAGTGCAGATGTGGAACAACAGCTGCTTGCAGTTTTGTCGGTTACTTACAGCCTGCCATATGCTATGTTTGTAATAAAAAATTGCATCCTTCTGGGTGCCGCTATGAGAGTTGTCACCCTTCATCCTTCAGGCTGCAAGAGGAGTTCACTGCCTCAGTGACACAGTGTGACAGAAACCACGGTGTATGGCTGGAGTTCTGCTTGTACAAAGTCCAGAATGAAAGACCGTGACCTACCAGGCTGAATGCAGCCAGTCAGTCCACTGCTGTTGTTATCAGTGACAACAAAGGCATTAGTAAAGGGGCTGGAAGAAATGTAAAGCCATTCCATAGAGAGAGAGGAGTTAATTACCTAAAGTGGTTAATTAGTCCCAAGCTATGATCTCTGTGATCACTGGAAATTAAATTACCCAGACTATGAATGTCATATAACTGTTTGATGATCTAGGGGAACAAAGAAGTGGTTCTGTGCATGCTGCAAAAAATGTATTTAAAGCAGCAGTGTAAGCTGGCCCATCTGCGAAGTAGTAGAGCTACTGCTCACGACGCCGACTACTGTGGTTCGGGAAGGAGCCTGAATCACTGGGGTCCAGTGAGGAGAGAATTCAAGTTCAATTTTATTTCACCAGGAAGACTCCATTGAGCAAGCTAATTTACAAGGAGGTCATGTACGGACAGGTTATATACAAAGTACATAGTAGACATACTGTATAATAATACAAAAGGATACACAGAATATATTGTAGATGCGTAATAAGCAAGAGAGACACAAAAAAGTACAAAAATATAGATGCCAAGTGTACTTTGTTCTAAGGCGAGTGCAAGGGGTCTGGCAGACAACACAGAGTATAGCATATGACATACAAGGCAAATATAACTAAGATATATAGAAAGCTGCAAAAATACTCAACAAACCTGGGTATGCCCTAAGGGGGGGTCCTGCATACAGATGGGGATTGTGTGGGTGAGGGGTGGCAAAGGAGAGAGGACACAAGGCTGGATCGGGAGGGGATGATAGAGAGTAAGGCTAGGGAGGCTAGGTAGGATAGCAGCCGCAAATATCCAACAGGACACTCTCCTCCTACAGGGAGGGAGGGTCACTGTCTCTGCTGCAATGCTGCCACCAGGGAATTAGGAATTTAATACTCTTGGATGTAGCATACCAAGGAGACAGTTTGTAGGAAGAGTCGTGCGTATGATCTGTAAATAGATGCAAAAGGAGCAATGTGTAGGATCCGTAAAAGGATGCAGGGAGAGCAGTGTGTAGGATCAGTAAATGCTGTAGTGAGAGCAGTATGTAGGATCCATAAATGTTACATGGAGAGCAGTGTGTAGGATCAGTAAACGTTGCAGTGAGAGCAGTATGTAGGATCCATAAATGTTACATGGAGAGCAGTGTGTAGGATCCTTAAATGTTACAGGGAGAGCAGTGTGCAGGATCCATAAAACGATGCATGGAGAGCAGTGTGTAGGATCCGTAAAGGATGCAGGGAGAGCAGTGCTTGTGATCTGTGGTGGTTGTGGGGATAGCAATGTGTATGATCCACAAACACTGCAGTGAGAGCAGTGTGTAGGATCCATAAAGTATGCAGGGTGAGCACTGTGTAGGTCCATTAAGGATGCAGAGACAACAATGTGTTGGATCCATCAAGGATGCAGGGAAAGCAGTGTGCAGGCTCTGTAAAGGATTTGAGGGGAGCAGTGTGTTGGGTCCATAAAGGATGGGAATGGGAGCAGTGTGTAGGATCCATAAAGGATACAAGGGGAGAAATGTGTAGGATCCTTAAAGGATGGGAGGGGAACAGTGTGTTAGGATTCATAAAGGATGCAAGGGCAGCAGTATGTAGGATTCACAAAGTATGTAAGGAGAGCAGTATGTAGGATCCATAAAGGATGCAAGGACAGCAATGTGTAGGATCCACAAAGGATGCAAGCAGGGCAGTGTTGAAGATTCATAAATGATACAAGGAGAGCAGTGTGTAGGATTCATTAAGGATGCAGGGAGAGCAGTGTGTAGGATTCTCAAAGGATACAAGGAGAGCAGTGTGTGGGATTCACAAAGTATGCAAGGACAGCAATGTGTAGGATCCACAAAGGATGCAAGCAGAGCAGTGTTGAAGATTCATAAATGATACAAGGAGAGCAGTGTGTAGGATTCATTAAGGATGCAAGGAGAGAAGTGTGTAGGATTCACAAAGGATGCAGGGAGAGCAGTGTGTGTGGGATTCACAAAGGATGCAAGGAGAACAGTGTGTGGGATTCACAAAGTATGCAAGGAGAGCAGTGTGTAGGATTCACAAAGGATACAGGGAGAGCAGTGTGTGGGATTCATAAAGGATACAAGGAGAGCAGTGTGTAGGATTCATAAAAGATGCAGGGAGAGCAGTGTGTAGGATTCACAAAGGATGCAGGGACAGCAGTGTGTGGGATTCATAAAGGATGCAAGGAGAGCAGTGTGTGGGATTCACAAAGGATACAAGGAGAGCAGTGTGTAGGATTCATAAAAGATGCAGGGAGAGCAGTGTGTAGGATTCACAAAGGATGCAGGGACAGCAGTGTGTGGGATTCATAAAGGATGCAAGGAGAGCAGTGTGTAGGATTCACAAAGGATGCAGGGACAGCAGTGTGTGGGATTCATAAAGGATGCAAGGAGAGCAGTGTGTAGGATTCATAAACTATGCAAGGAGAGCAGTGTGTGGGATTCATAAAGGAGGCAAGGAGAGCAGTGTGTAGGATTCATAAAGGATACAAGGAGAGCAGTGTGTAGGATTCATAAAAGATACAAGAAGAGCAGTGTGTAGGATTCATAAAGATGCAAGAAGGAGAACAGTGTGTAGGATTCATAAAGGATACAAGGAGAGCAGTGTGTAGGATTCATAAAGGATACAAGGAGAGCAGTGTGTAGGATTCATAAAGATGCAAGAAGGAGAACAGTGTGTAGGATTCATAAAGGATACAGGGAGAGCAGTGTGTAAGATCCACAAAGGATACCAGGAGAGCAGTGTTTAGAATCTATAAAAAAGAATGCTAGACAATATCCTGTTTGTTTTCTTTGTAATCTATTTTACAGTTTATTTACCCAGGATAGCCCAGCTGAGATGCAACATCTCATTTCCAGTGGGTTCCTGTTTCTACCCATTTCCGTGACTGTGTAGACTGGAACACTGAAAGGTCAAAGGATTTGTCTAAGGCCACAGAGGGAGTAGTTGACTGTAGCAGGGTCTGCACCTGAGATTTTCTGGTTCCCAAACTGGTGCTTTTCACAGGTTCTCCAACAGTGCATCCCTAGCCAAATTATTTATTTATTTAGTTTGCCAGTTTTTTTCATTCTGTTCCCCTTCCCCCCCCAGCATTATTTGTTTTGATCCTTTATTCATTTATGTCTACTGTAGACACAGGGGTTCTCATAATGATACGACTATGTTTGATTATGTGTATAGCACTGCTAGCACTTTTGCATATTGTGACTTGTTAATTCTGTATATATCCCTTTAAAAGCAAATCTGTTTTAAAAGATTTGCTCTTTCATGCTATACTGTTCCTGCCTTGACAAAGCACACAGCGCATGTTCGAAAACGTTTGTCACTTTTCTACGGTAGTGAGTGTTACTATGTTGTCTTAATAAATATTTTTTTATCCTAGCTATGACCAAGACCTCATTTCCTTTTGTGTACCCGTGTTTGTCTGCGAGGTTGTTTGTATGTACTTTTGCAGTTAGCACCTTGGCTCCATAGGTGGAGGAGCCAGGGGTTCCAGGGGTGGGGCAGTCGACCCCTCCCTTTCGTAGCCGAAGGGTCATACATTTAATTAAACAGTGCCCTGGGATGAGATGTTCTATGCAGTTCTGACTTCCACCTTTTTGGTACACTCCTCCCCCACTGCTTGGCTCCGGACGTTGCCTTTTTAGCCACTTTGCTTGTCCTTTATCCATGATTTGTAACAGAGTCTAGGCTTTGTTATTGTCTGTTTTCACTTTCTACGCCCTCATAAGTCAGTTCCATAGATCGCTGGAAGCACAATGTCTCTAGGCGCAGTTGCTAAATGTGAAAATGGGCTTACAATGGGGGTGCCAGCTCCAGAGGAAGGAATGAGATCAGTGTTAACTGAAACAGTATCCTTAATGTTCATTCTCAGTATCACTTTTGGCCTCATGCTCTGTGTTTCTCCTTGCCAGGATTTTCTCTACATGGTTACCCACCTCATGAGGGTCCATGAAGTGGCATTGTTTGTTGCCATCTGCAAAGTAAAGCCTAGCTGGAAAGGCCAAGGAGTAGGGACTGTCCAGTTCACACAGTTTTTGTTTGACCACCTCAAAAGCCTTTTTCCTGGTTCTCATAGTACTATATATGATACATCCAGAAAAAGCAGGATGCACTCATCATTGAAAGAGAGCGGTCTATGTGCTCAAGCTGCCCCCAGCAGTCCTTTCCCTCACCGATGCAAGTGTCACCAGCACCAGTTCTTGGGCTCTCGTTCTCTGCTACCACTAGCCGCGAGGTAATCCGATAAACCTTTGATTTTAAATTTTTGACAGGACAGCTGATCAGGTCAGAGAGCCGTGAGTACAAGAACCCTTGTAAATCTTCACCCTTGGTTCCCGTGGGATATCAAGGAACCATATATTTGCAGCTCTCACTGTGCTTTCTATTTTTCCGAGGCACCTTTCAAGACCACCTGATCTATAATTGATGAGGCTGTTGCTGTCATGGCCTTGCCTGCCATCATCTCCATCCCCTTCTTAGACTCACCCATAGCATCCAGACAATGTTCAACAGTGATCATCCTCTGTGTGAAGGTGTCCAACTTTTCGTCAATCTGTTGGACAGCCTTCATGAGGGCATTTACCACAATCTGCAGTGAATCCAGGGAGGAGGATGCAGAGCTGGTCATGAGGGCATGGGAGTTCGCATGGTCAGGCTACTTAGAAGCAGATCCTTGGGGCCGAAAATAGTTCTGTTTGGCAGTTTTGGGGTGTACCATTTCACTCGTATCTGGCATCAAATTGTTCCTCGTGCTTTGTTCCGTTAATCTAAGCAGTTATCGAAGAGAACAAGTCTGTTTAAATTGCCGTTCTGCAAGTATTAAGAGATTCACTTTAGGAACTCCAGAAAATTGTTGCTCCTGGCTGGGCTGCTATCCCCACCCCATCACATCACTTTTAAAAAGCTGAACTATACACAGAGAACGGCCATGTGCTGTTTCATTACAGGGGATGTACTGGGTTTCTGTGGTTGGCATCAGACCGCACATAGAGCACAACCGTGTGCCAGTTCTCTACCAGGGAGGTACTGGGTTCCTATGGTTGGCATAAACTGTACACAGAGTACAGCCATGTGTTGATTCATTACTAGGGTGGCACTGGGTTTCTGAGGTTGGCATCAAACTGTACACAGAGCAGAAAGAGCACATCCATGTGCTGTTTCTTTACCAGGGAGGTACTGGCATCAGGCTGTACACAGACTATGGCCATGGGCAGTTTCATTACCAGGGAGGTACTGGGTTTCTGTGGTAGAATCAAACTGTACAAAGAGCACAGCCATGTGGTACTGGGTTACTGTGTCTGGCATCATGCTGTACACAGAGTATGGTCCTGTGCCATTTGATTATCATGGATGTAGTGGGTTTCTATAGCTGGCATCAGACTGTTAATAGAGCATAGCAGTGTGCTATTTCATTACCAGAAAGATACAGGGGTTCTATAGTTGGCATCACACTGTACATGAAGCATGGCTGTGTGCTATTTCAGTACCAGAAAGGTACAGGGTTTCTATAGTTGGCATCAAACTGTACACAGAGCACAGCCATGTGCCATTTCTTTACCAGGGATGTAATATGGTTTCTGCGTTTCGCATCAAACTGTACACAGAGCACAGTTATGTGCCGTTTCTTTACAAGGGATGTAGTGGGTATTGGTGGTTGGCACCAAACTGTACACAGAGCATGGTCATGTGCTGTTTCATTGCCAGGGTGGTACTTGGTTTCTGGGGTTGGCATCAAACTGTACATAGAGCATAGCCATGCATTATTTTGTTACTGGGGCTATACTAACCTTCTTTAATGGAGAAAAATGGTATACAGAGCACAGCCATGCATTGTTTTGTTATCACGAAGGTACTGGGCTTCTTTAGTGGGGATGGAAGCATGCATCCAAGCATTTCCTATAAGTTGTTTGAGTTCCGGGCATTAACTGGACTTCTTTGGTAGGTTTTAAATTGCACAGAGAATGGGCATGTTGTGTGTCTTTGCTAGGTATGTGCTGGGTTTCTTTTGCTGGCATTGAATAGTAATATAATGGGATCCTGGGACATGAAGTTTTTAGAGCTGTTGTGAATGTCTTCATATGACACAAAGTGGCACACCTGCCAGTTCCTGATGCCTTTTTATTAACAAAATCCTAATCAAGTGTGACCTCCCCATTGACCCTGCAATGAAAGAGAACAGAGAGAGAGAGAGGAGTCTGCTGTTCTTCGAGCCATCATGCTGCCATGAATCAGTGTGTTTCCTGCTTGCAGCTTCACCCCACCATTCGGAAATAGCAAGTTAGGGCTTCGTGGTGTGTGTGCACGCTAGTGTAGCCAGTCTGCATCCCAACTCTCCCACCGGACTCTCCAGCCGCACCGTTACTCGTGGTCAACCAGATGACAGTGTTGTAGCAGAGAGTTAGCCAATAATGCATGACAGGGTGTGAGTTGTTGTGGGATTTACCCAAGCCTTGTGTGGTGTGTCAGAAGATGCAGTCGAGTGACTTTCACCCGTCAAGAAATATAGCGATTACTAAATGAATCTGTAAAAAAAAAAGAATTGGGTTCAAAGAAAGTAAACATCTGGTCAGCGGGATCTTTATTGGTTGTCTGTTGTAGGATTTACTCATGGTCATGTGACATGTTTTGACCAATGAGGTTACAGGATTTTCAAGACACATTTTATAATGCCCACAAGGACACTCGAGCCTCCTCCCCTGACCAGTGCACCATGCTTATTCCTGAGTCAAGGCTGACAGTGTCTCAAGCAGTAGCCCAGCTGCTGCACTGACATGCCAACTTCTGTTCCAATTTAGTAATTCCAAAGCCCTGCCGAACACAGCGTACCATTACCACCAGCATTTCATAGGCAACACCCCAATCTTCTGGGCGGAATCAAAGATAGCTTTTCTATCATTTAGTGTGATAATTCTGTATAGGACTCTCTATTTAGTGGCCTTCTAATCTTGGCTGAAGGCACATTAATTCATTTTCAATTTTGCAAAGGTCGAAAGTGGGAAGGGGGTACTTACAGTAGTTTCCTATATGTATGTGTATTGTAATATGACTAAAAAGGAAAATCCTTACTCCTCAGCACTATCCTGCAAAGCAAATTATTGTCAATAACACATCTTCCCAGGTACCACACTAACATGGAATAGATTATGTTCCCATAGTTATATCTTCCCAAGTACCACACTAACAGGGAATAGATTATGTTCCCATAGTTATATCGTCCCAGGTACCACACTAACAGGAAATAGATTATGTTCCCATAGTTATATCGTCCCAGGTACCACGATAGCATGGAATAGATTATGTTCCCATAGTTAGATCGTCCCAGGTACCACACTAACAGGAAATAGATTATGTTCCCATTATATCATCCCAGGTACCACACTAACATGGAATAAATTATGTTCCAATAATTACGTCTTCCCAGGTACCACACTAACGTGGAATAGATTATGTTCCCATAGTTACATCTTTCAGGTACCACACTAACATGGAATAGATTATGTTCCCATAGTTACATCTTTCAGGTACCACACTAACATGGGATAGATTATGTTCCCATAGTTACATCTTCCCATGTACCACAATAACATGGAATAGATTATGTTCCCATAGTTACGTCTTCCCCGGTACCACAATAGCATGGAAAATATTATGTTCCCACAGTTACATCTTCCCAGGTACCACACTAACATGGGTTAGAAAATGGGTTGGGGAAATCCCTAAAGCTGATTGGCTTAGGCCACCAGCTACCCGGTCTGGTATCAGACAGTAGAGACTGGGAAATAAAAAGTACCAGTGCCACCCAACCACTCAGCTATCCCTGTGCCCACCCTGCTTCTTCATTGGCCCAAAACACCCAGTCAATTTGAAATCACCGCCATTTTTTGGGGGGCTTAGCGAGAGACATTGATGCTCCACTACCAGCCCCTTAACCATTTGTCACACAAAATCAGCGGGGCTCACTGCTAGCCACAGTACATTTCTTTTATTTTAGTACCTGTGGGTGTGAGAATGAACCACACTCTCAGTTAAGCAGCTGCATTTGTTCCCATGTCAGCGAGGACTCCCCATCTTTTGCTCACTCTCTGCGTTAGCTCACAGGCAAACCATGCCACAGCTCCACTGCAATCCTTTGGTCCCTTAACCCATTTTCTAAAAAACACAGGTTCAGCTAATAGCAGACAAAAGAAAAACTAGTTAAAAGTGACAGTTAATGTAGCACTAGTCTCGCGCAGCTCCGCTCTTTCCCGCCGAGGACCTGCCTCACCACTGGGCACAGGGTGATCCGTCGTCGGCTGACTTCGTCACTTGATTGTTTCCAATAAAAACAACTGCCACCAACAGACCCACAAGCAGATAAGACACGGACACCCTCCGTGATAACAGGCACACTCTGGCACAGTTCTTGGAAAGCGGTAAAAAAGTTATTTCATTTCAAATAAGTGCGCCAACACTGAGTGAGCTCAAGCGCTACTTCATACAGCACTATGTATATTCTGTCTCGCACTCACCCCAGCTCCACGAAAACATTAACATGTCTTTTTTTTTTTTTTTAAATAATCCAAGTGTTTTATTTGCCAGGTACTGGTGTTAGCACTACAAGAAAGTTTTAACTAGTAGGATGGAGGAGTAAGATGATGATGCACCAGAGAATTTAACCCTCAGCAGATTGTTTTGCAATATGTAGCTGACGGTCGGATGATTTTCTGCTGAATTGCAGAATTGTTGAATTTGTAAGGAGACTTGAGAAACTAGAGAGACCGTAGAGAAAAGGTGGATTCCTGCTTCAGTGTTGGCATGTTTTGTCAACAAGCTAACTCAAATTTATTAACAGGTATGCCAACGTTACCGGAGGGCCAATATAGAGTATTTTAATTATTTTAAATGTGCCTACTACTTTAGTTTGCCACAATAAAAAGGGTGGTGGGGTTGCATTTTTATCTGGAAGGTGTGTGTGTGTGTGTGTGTGTGTGTGTGTGTGTGGTAACTGCAACAGAATGGCTCTCTGGGGAGGAGCAGCAAAAGACGGAACAGCATAAAAAAAAAGGAGGGACTACTTTACCAGCAACACTTTTTTTCCTGTTTTTTCTAGTCATATTAAACTAATTTCCTCTCTTATTATATTACCTAACCAAACATGACACATGTACCCATTTTCTAAGCGCAATAATACCCTCCAGGGTGGGCGGTATTGTGCTATACCCGGACCTTCAGGGCTATAAGGCCCTCCGCCTGCGGCGTCGAGACCTCATTAAGCCTGGGCGGTCGATATAACCTAATACCGCCCTGTCAAATATTATGCTTATAGATTATGTTCCCATAGTTACATCTTCCCAGGTACCATGATGACATGGAATAGACTATGTTCCCACAGTTACACCTTCCCAGGTTCCATGATAACATGGAACAGATTTTGTTCCCATAGTTACATCTTCCCAGGTACCACATTAACATGGAATAGATTATGTTCCCATAGTTACATCTTTCCAGGCGGCACACAAACATGGAATAGATTATGTTTCCATAGTGACTTCTTCCTAGTTTCCACACTAACATGGAACAGGCTATGTGCCCACAGTAACATTTTCCTGGGCACCATGCCTGAGGAAAGACATTAGGTTACTGGTGGCAGTGCCGTGCAGGGCAACAAAAATGATCCATGGGTTGGAGGACTTTCCCCTATGAGAGTAGGCTGAAGGAACTGAACATGTACTCCCCTGGAGGAGAGGAGAGGAGAGGAGGGATGGGGGACATGATTGAGACCTTCAAATACATGAAGGAGATAAATAGGATGGACACAGGAGAGCTTTTCCAGTTAAGGAGGGGGAGGGACACCCGAGGGCACAATCTGAGATGGGGGGGTAGGTTCAGTAGGGAAATGAGGAGACACTTTTTTTCATGGAGAGGGTGGTGGAAGGTTGGAATGCATTACCAGAGTAAGTGGTGTCCTGTAATATGGTGGGCTGCTTCAAAAGAGGATGGGGCAGGGTAAGGGTGAAGGACACTGGAGGGGTAGGGGAGGGAGGGACAGCTGCAGTATAAGTGCTGCTAGCTGCACATTCGAGCAGACTCGACAGACCATAGGGCCTTTATCTGCTGGCCGGTTCATATGATCGTATAACATCGCACAAGCTAGGCTCCCACAGTAACATCTTTCTATTTGCCACACTAACATGGAAAAGGTCATGCTTCCATAGTCAATTGCTTTTTTCAGATTCTGGACAACCAATGTGCCTTTGTAGTTTATTACAGTCTAACTCAGTAACAAGAGTATTTGAAAATAACAATCAAGGGGGAGGGCACAATCAGCTGGTTCTTTGCTACTTCATTCGGATATCTAGTAAGAAAAAAAACATTATATTTGACAAATCCAGATCATGGATACATTGACCAGATAATCCAGATAATTTGATCAGCTAATGACAGATCTGGAGCCAACATGGTATGCATTGAACGCCATGAATTTCTCAAGTAATTCTACCTGATAGCATGTACAGAGGAGCAGATAACCACCACGCAGTTTTAAAATTTAAATATATGAGGTGTCTTTATTTAGCAATACATTGTGACTTGTTTACGCACTTCATTCCCCAAAGAAAAAACACATAGGAATGTGTATAAACAGCACAGAAAGTGGTGCTGAGTGTGGAAAAGGACCTTTGAGATGGTGAGTAGCTAACTATATAACCAGTAACATTTTGTATGGTTTCAGATAAGAAAACGCAAAGATGAATCACAGTGTCACAGCACCAATATGGAGAGTGTACATCATCATGGTCTCTAGGCTGAACAGACCCCCCACCCCCATGGTGTATTATGGGATCTGTAACTTGCAGACTGAAGTTTGAATACATGACATGGTGCCCCTGAAGTATTAAGAGATTTCAATATGCTGGAAAATAAATGTATGGGTTCATCTTCATGTGGAAAATTCAACAAAAGGGATAAACCTTTCTTCTTTAGTATTCCATTAAACTTATTCACTCCTGGAGCACGTCTATGAGTCGAAATGTTCTATGCACAACCTTATTCAAAATGGCTGCCTTGAGCTGAGACGCAAAGAGTGATCTTTGGGCAAAAACACGCAGTGGTCTAGTAGTTTTAGACATGGAAACATAGAATTTGTATGCAGAAAAGGACCATTTGGTCCACTGAGCCTGCCCAGATGGTCCCTGCCTAATCTGTCTCTGCCTAAAGCCCCCCACAGTTTGTGCCTCAGTCACTTCTGCTGGCAGTCTGTCCTAGGCATCTACCACCCTTTTAATAAAGTAGTACTTCCTCACATCCCTCTTAAACTCTCCCCTTCATCTTCATCACATGCCCCCTGATCCTGGTGCTCTTTCTCATTTGAAAGAAACTCCTCCTGCACCCTGTTCACCCCATGAGGTACATATAGGTCTCTATAGTATCCCCCTCTCTCTACTCTCCTCTAGGGTGTACATGTTGACATCCCCCAGTCACTTCTCATAGGGCTTCCCATGCAACCCCCTGCATCATTTTAGTTGCCCTCCTCCAAACTGCCTCCACCCTATGTCCTTTCTGACGTGTGACCTCCGCAACTGGACACAGTACTCCACGTGGGGGTCAAACCAGCAAACATATTGTATAGCAGAGCTCTGCAAGGTCCTCTTTGCATAGGTGAAATCTCACAATTATTGTTTCATGCAGAATCATGAATCTGTGTATTATTTTTGCTGGTTCTCTTGTAAGAATTTCCTAGAAATCTTGCAAAGGAAAAAAAATCTGCCTGCTAACCTAGTAATTTAAGGTCAGAAGGGAAATTAGGCAGTTCTGTCTGCCCCCACTTTCTTGGCTTCACAGGCAGGGATGAAACAAGTATTTAGTGGAAACATCCAGTAATTTGTAGGGATTCTCCTCAGACTCTATTATGCAGGGTACCCAGTAAGCAAAAATTTGCCCCAAGGCAAAGCAATTATTTTTAAATAGCCTCTCTTCCAGCTAGGGCCTGGAGCGATTTACAAAATTAGACAAAACACATACAAATTACCTCAGAACTTAAACAAGATACAGAGTGTCTTTTTTTTTCCCTGAATCAGAACTTGACACATCACCCATATGATAAGTCAATATCTTTGCAATGAGTCATTTGCCAGTCATCATTCTTCAGAACTGATTGGGAGGTCTTAGCCCATAGGCGTCACTTTTGCAGGGATGGTCATAAAAGGAAAGAAAAGAAATTAAAAAGATAGGCCATACAGCCTATATAATGATATTCAACAATACTACCAAACCAATCATGGAATGTCCGAGGGTGTGCAAGGGTAGTTACTGCTTGTTATTCTCGAGTATTTCCTAAGAAATCTATAAAAGGGTCCCACATTTCACTAAATTTAAGAGAATTTGCTTCTCGTGTATAGGAAGATTCTCTCAAGGTTCGCACCCTCTATCATTAAATTCAACCATTGTTTCAGGCTAGGGGGGATGGGCTCTTCCCAAGCCCATTTATTTTCCATTTAATTTCCTATTAATTTCTTTGCATTAATCATCATCAGATCCAACAACTTTTTTTTAATAAGATGCAGAATGTCAATGAATAAATGAAATATATATCTAAGATGAATGGAATGCAGAGATGGTACCCTAACTTATAAGCTTAAGGCTAGAGTAAGTAAATAACTTTTCAGCCACTTTGTAAACATCACCAGCAAGAGGGAGTTCCAAAAATGGAAAGGTGGGGGTTCCAAATATATGGGGCCACCCCCCAGAATGTCCTTTCGCCCGACAGTTTAAGATGTGCCCTCAGGACAGCCAGAAAAACCTTTAGTGGAGCACAGCGGTCTGTTTATTGCGGTATAGCAGACTGTATGAGACAGATTCTGCTGAACTGCAAACTGACTTTTTCTGTAACTACAAATACCAGAATCCCCTGCAGCTGGTATCAGAGGAGGCCTGCAGCAATGACAGAGACAATAGCCTATACTGCATGTTAGAGTTTTTGTAAGCTTTGATGTTTGTTTGCTGGTCCCACCATCCTCCCTGAGCTAAAAACAGCCCCAAAGGACTGCATGTAGCGCCAGGAGAGCAGTGGGTCCGGCAAGCATCTGACCAGAGTTTATAAAAGTTCTATCATGCACTGTAAGCTATATAATCTCCAACTGCTGCAGCCCAGCTCTGATGTCAACTGCGGGGGATTCTGGGATTTGTAGTTACAGAAAATGTCAGCTTGCAAACCAGTAGAATCAGTCTGCTACAAGCTACTATACTGCAGTAAACAGTAAGTAAAAAAAATGTTTTCGCACACAAAGTGCAAATTGGGACTAGCCCACACTTGGGTGTGGAGCTCATAGTTCTGACTGTTCCCCTTTAAATCACTGTTACAATGTAGTAGCAGAACCTGGTGACATCAGTTGGCAGATGCTCACCAGATCAGTTTCAATATAGGGCCTCTGCACAACTGATGTCAAAAGGTACCCTTCAATAAGCTTCAAGGAGCCCCGAAACAAAATGCTGCATTATTCTTGACTGCACTATCCTAGGTAAATAAACTGTAAAATAAACAAAATAAAATGGGAATAACCATGGTTATTTCAAAGCTAGCAAAACAAAAAGTACAGATGGGAGAATAGGGTGGCTGCACATATGCCCAAATTTTCAGTTATATTAAAGCAGATAGTTAAATCATTGCAGGTGGTTTTTATTCCATGTATTAACATAGAGGCATGGAAAAGAGAAGAACAAATTGGCCTGGTGGTGCAGAGGTTTGAGGCACTGGATGCCACACGTGCTGCCACACCAGCGGACCAGGTTAGGGAATGGACTCGGAGCATTGGGGATTGGCTGGCATAGGATGACCGAGCATCCAGAGGACTGTTCTCCTGCACTGGGGAGGGAAGAGTGTGGTGCCCGGTATTAGCTTGGCTCCTACCAAAGGCTAGGGGCAAGGCAGCAATGAACTGCATGTTGGGAGTGGAGGAGCAGCAGCCAGCAGCGCTCCACACACAGGAGAGTGCATGGGGTTATAGGGTAGCATTGCATGACGCTCCTCCTGGGGTGGAAAATGGAGGAGGAAAATGGGCAGGAAGCAGTGCAGGATGGCAGACCGACCCCTCACAGTCTCCACACCAGCAACAGATCCCTCTCTCCAAACTGGGTCCATTGATGATGGCCAGAAACCACCAGCCCCACCATGGGGGGTCAGCTGTGGGGAAAGCACCGGGATTGGAAAGTAAATCCCTGGGATGCCACGTGATGGACCGGGTGGTGGGGGTGTCAGAGGGAAAGCCTGCACTGGTTGGTGGGAGAAAAGAGATAAACAGTAGAAAAGAGAAGAATAGAAAAAACTGAGCAGTACATCTAGTCTCTCCCAAGAGTCCATACTCTGAACCTTTCTAACAGTGACAATTTCTCTCATACTTCCCTTTACTTTTTACAGTATCCCATCTTTTATCAACCTTAAAAGCAGCCCAGTTTTTCTTGAACCCTGATATTGTCTCTGCCTCCACAACCTTGTCTGGAAGTTCCTTCAACCATCCACCTTCTGTCTGTGAAACAGTATTTTCTCATTTCTTTTGTGGACCTCCCCCCCTTCCAGCTTAAGCACATGACCCCAAATGGACACTGTTTCTCAGATTAAATAAACTTGCTGTGTCCACACTCTTGAACCATTTCATGAAACTGAAAGCCCCCAGCATGTCCCCTCCCTCTCCCTTCTAGCCTCACGTGTGTATAGATCAAGACTTTTCACTCTTTCCTTGTATCATGTCCTTCCTTTTTGTCCATGGACCATCTTTGTTGCCCTTCTCTGCACTGCCTAATCCATCCTTATCCTTCCTTGGATATGGACCCCAGAACTGCATGCAGTACTTCAGTTGTGGCCTCACAAGTGATCTATATGTGGGAAGTAACAACTCCCCCCTGCTAATAATCCCTCTCCTTATACACCCCAGCAACTTCTTAGGCTTGTTGGGCGTGGAGAAAGAGCATGGATCTCTGATGGGGCATCCTTAGGTTGCTTCACCTAGAAGGGCATGTTATTCCTATTAGCTGGAGTCCACCGGCAGACTGGCTAGACCACAGGCCTTTCATGGCCATAAATTTCTATGTTTCTATGTTAGCCCTCCCACATGTATGTCTTATTACACCGAGAAGGGATTTTAAAGGTCTTTCGTATGAGACGTTAAACCGAGGTCCCATCTACCTGTTTTGGTGATTGTTTAGGTGGATGATAAATATCCCATGGTACTTCTTGAAAAGAGTAAGGGTAATTTCCCTGGTGTCCCTGGCCAAAATTTCCCCCATTCACTACGAATACCACTAACAGCTAAATCTGGTTCAGTTTCAGTTGGTTACTATCTGTATTTCCCCTTCCCCTGGATGAGGCTGAAAATAGGCAGAATTGTCTAGCCCTCCTTTCCCGGTCAAGAAAAATGAAATAAATAAATTGCACTGAGAAGGGGCTCTTATTTATTTAAGCAATAAGGCACAACCAGGTGTGTGTGTTATCGTGTGATAACGTCACTCCTGGGGTGGGTTGAAGCATGAGGTGAAGCCGAGTGCTTCCACCACCCCAGGAGTGACATTATTACACAATAACACACACCTTGGAGTGCCTTATTGCAATTATACAATGGCTTAATGTTATGCAAAATAAAAAAAATGTAAATGTTTTTAGTAGATTTTTAGTGAGGCAGTATATCTTTGTTTCTTAAGAGAAAATGTGAAAAAGAGAATATCATCAATACAGTGATGTTATTGTGTAATAACATCACTGTCTCAGGCACACACTGGCCAATCAGAATGCAGGAAATTTCCTTGCCATTGTATAAATCTTATCATCGCCCCAGCTGATTCAAACTGAATGAAATTGCTAAACTCAGCTGTCTCTCCAGGCATCTTCTATTACTACTGAACATGGGTTCCCAAATAAATCCATGCTGAAGCTCATTGCCTCATCAAGGCATGACCACAGAGCTGAATCCCAGATTTGTTATCAAGAAAAATGCCATGCAAAATAAATGCTGTCTCCGAAATGAAAACTCCAGATCTGTTGGCATTGTGAATACAGCCGCTGCTAAGGTGCTGATGGTGATGGAACAAGCAGAACATTGCAACTGGGGATGACATATTCTGATTTTCAGATCTGGATTACATCAGAAGCTGCTCCAAAAGTTAGGATTTAGGATTTTTAGATTGAGTTGCTGAAAATCCTAAACCCTAATGAATCAGATTTTGATTGGATTCAGATTCTGAAATCCTAGTCCGAAATCTGACATTTGAAGTTGAAATTGAATGTTGCAGTATTCGGACTGTAACTGGATTTTGAACTCATACTCCAAAAATCTAAAAATGGGCAGAAGGATTGGATTTTGAGACATCCGATTACCTCTAATTATGAAATTGGCTCATCAATAGTGTTATGGCAAAATGAACCGTAAAGCATTAAATTAGTATACTGCTACATTTTTAAGCAATAAGCTGTGACAGAGTATGTGTTGTGTTGTGAAAATGGCAAGTCCCCGGTGGGTTGAAGCATAAGGCCAAAGGCTGAGTGCCTCCACTGCCCAAGAAATGCCATTATCCCAACACAAAGCACACCCTGTAGTGTCTTATTTGTGTTTATAAAATGGGTCCATTAGGATTAGTAAAGAAATTATTTATTTTGTATTTAAATAAGCAAACATTTGAAAAGGGGTAAAAGGAAGAAAAAAAAGAAAGTAGATCTACTGAACTATTTTAGTTTTGCAGTTTGGCCAGTAGATGGCAGATGTCAAGTAAGTGCATTGAGGAGTATTGATACAGCTGGGCCTGCTTAATGTAAACAAGTTTGTGAGGTCACAGATCTTTTTCCAGTGTTGTTGTGCTGGAATATCAGCACTGGGTTCTGAGTTCCTCAGCCAATCAGGTTTCTGGATTTTTTAAACCTGTTTAGTAATATATTTTTAAAAAGTTAAAGAGGTTTCTGTTCCTTTAAAGAGCATCTACTATGGTCATTAGCAAACAAATATGTGTGTTTCATCGGAAGATAACAATTACACAGCAATCCCAAATAAAATTTCAGTCCATTCTGTTCTTTTAAAACTAGGATATGTACATCACAACAGGACCCTGGCCCTCTAAGGCTCATTTTGCCCTGATGATTTTCAGAAGCTGAGTTATTATGTCTATGTTTGTGACATTACTATCAGCTCTGTAGATGCGGCATTGGTTCCTCTACCCAAACAGATCACTCTTTTCAGCACACTCAGTGCTGGCAGTTTGTGGCTGGTACAAATTACTGCTCTAACACTGGGCCGCTGTGGATCACTGTGTAAGTCATATGTACCCTGGTGAGAAATGTAAAATGTTTTATTCTGGCAATTGGGAATTAAACTCTTAAACAAAGGCAAAAGTCTGCAGCTCAGGAAACGCAACGAAGCCGTGGAGTGAAAAGAACACACTAGGAAGAAGTAAAAAAAAAACTCCAGTTGCCTGTCTATAGCAAACAAACTCCAGTGCTAGGAGACAATAAAACCTAATTTATTAATACGTACATGGAGTAGCACCCCTCAATGTGTCAACATTTCACATCTCACTGATGCATTTTCACTTGAACACTTGAGTTTATTTGTTTGATATAGACGGGCAGCCGGAGTTTTGCTACTTCTTTCCAGAATTGAACTCTAGCCTGGTGGTGTTTCACAAACACCAGTCGGGAGACAGGTGCAGTGCACCACTAAGATGACACATTCCATGGTGTTGTTTGGGCCCTTTTCAGACAACCATGACATCTTATGTCGGCAATGGGAAGAGTTGATGATGCATTTCTAACGTGCAATGACTCATTCATGACACATTTAGTGGGAAGAATCAGCCACAGTCTCTTCACAGCAACAGACTGATGTCACCGGATTATGACCGCAGCACCTGAACAGCATCAGGAAAAAGAACTGTAGAGGATGAGCGTAGGCTTCATGTGTATAACCCTTTTCTAATCAAGAAAAAATTGGCTTATGATTTAATTTTATTTTGGAATGTTTGGAAACTGGGGTCTACAAGTGCCAACGGTTGTGTTTTGAGTCTCACGTCAAGTTGGCGCTGCCGATACAGCATGGTCAGAAACCACGCTGTCATCTGAGTGCCCAGAGAAACTGTGCAGGTTTATTTATATCTTTGACGTTTCTGACCATGTTTGTTTGGGCACTGTGCGGTAGCGCGATTTTTACCCATGCAGAGTTTGTATTAGCTAATTTGATGTGGAACCGGTATTTTACTGGCGACTGGTGTCCCTTGTTAACAAATTCTTAAAGAGCCACTGATGCCTCCAGGGGAACTTTAAAAAACATGCAATTCAGACACATTTCATCTTATTTTTCACATTAATTTTGTATTCCTCCTTATTATTTATTTCTGAGGTCATATGCATAAAAACAGGATTTTTCCTCCCTTGAGAGTTCATGTGTTCCAATTGCCGGTTCCCCATCTGATGTCACAGTACTCTGCTTGTGACATCACAGTTATTCCCATGGCAACAGGCTGTGGCATTACAAAAGAGGATTATGATTTCAAGTACAGACTGAGCAGAAGGGGCAGATGAACACTAGGAAAAAATATCCTGTTTTTCTGCAAAGGGGTTGGCAGCTCTGTAAGTCTCATGTTTTGTTTATACACAACTTTTAACAAAAGAAACTATATAAACTTAAAGAACAGCTGACACGTCCAGAAAAACTTTGAAAGACATACAATTTGGACACAGTTCTGCTTATATTTCACACTAGTTCTGTGTTTCTCCTCCCCATTATTATGTTGGTTCGTGTGCATGCACAGCCAACATACAGCAGCCAACATACTGTGGTACTAGCAGATTTGGAGGCGCGGTCACTGTTGGACGAATGCAGGGCATGCATCAGTAGGTGCGTCCCTCAATTCCCAATCAGCCAGAAGTAGGGGCCGACACCCTGCATACCTAATGCAGCCACCAGATCTGAGAAAAGGTCTGCTGCAATGAGAGCGAAGCTCTCATGCAGCGTGACCACAACACACCTCCCGACGTGCAGGCAACATGGCGGCAGTGACTGCCACCGCCGCCTGTCACAATGCCGATGGGGGAGCCCACTCCCCATCGGCATTATTGTGGCAGTTCTGCCCTTATAAATGATGAGTTTGTCTTTGTTTTTTGTTTTTTTGTTTTTGGTTTTTTTTGGTCCCAGTATCTCGAGACAGTCCCCCTTTTCTATACCCTAGACTCTTTATTAAATCTGCTGCAGCAGTCTTCCTTTTCTATTATACTTCCCCTTTTCCCACTATAATAGGGTGGCCTCCTATTATAGCTCCTTACTGTTCTTTCCCCGCTGTTTTCCTTTTCCTGCCTCGGGATATAGTTTTCTTAGAAATGGGGAAGTGTCATTTAGCTGCATCTGAAAATGCTCCATTAAAAGAAAGTAATAAATTCCTTTCAAAACCCCTTTAGCAAATAAGCAGTCTTATGCTGAAATATGTAGTATTAGTAGACTAAATATAGCTTTTGCAGATGAAACTGTTAGGTCGCACTGTAAAGGGAAAAAATGAAAGCGCTAATCCTGCACGCTACAGTGAAACCGCCTTTTCCCCGATACATAAAACAAGAGGACCTGCTTCTTCTCTTTCCTCTTCTTTGTTGTTTAATTGTTAAATGAAGTCAAACACACTTTGGTAATGGCAGCAGTCGGCTAGCCAGTCTGCTGTACAGTTTCAGCCATTCTCCCTGCATCTTCTCTCTAGGTTTAAATGGGGAGTCGGCTGTAGAGCAAGAAAAACTCTGCATTTCACAATTTCTCTGGGGAAAACATGTTTTATGTTTACATTTATTTGTGCCACATTAATCAGGGTAGTTAAAGCAAACTATTAGATCTTTTAAGAAGTAAGAATAAGTAATGTATGTAACAAAATCATTTTGCTGCTTACCTAAAGCTTGGTCCTGTGCCTTAAAGGGATAGGTTCCTACTAGGGGAACAGCGGCCCAACATGAGGCTTATTTATAGGGCAGAATACTAAACTAACTCCTCCTTGTAGGCAGAACCTTTTGTTGTAATGAGCCATTAGATATGCAACCTTGTTTTTTGTCTTTTCTATTAACATATTCTGGAAATTGGAATACTTTATTATGCAATCATATCTTTATGCAAAGTATACTTAGGATTTGATATTCCTATAATTTGTATAAAGGAAGGAATTGTTAATAATAAAAATAGGGGAGGATCTACACAATCATGTGACCTCTTGTTCTCTGCTCCATAGAGGTATATAAGGAGCTCTAGTTCACAGTTGGAGCAGATTGGTGGGAGAAAGCACATATCCTCTCTTCCAGGGAAATACTATAGATGTAGTGGGACCTTTTAGCAACTTCCACTCTATGGTGTAAGTGTAAGAAAAAAGGTTTGTCTCCCCATACGATGCACAGGGGTAATGCCAAACTTCACCCAACAACTAACACACCAAAATCTGGCCAATGGAAAATCATGTACACAAATGCTCACAGCCTGGGAAATAAGATCCCAGACCTGCAGGCAATAATGTCAGTGCTAAACTGGACATAGTAGCAATTAGTGAGATGTGGTTTACCAGTAACCACACTTGGGAGACTTCAGTACCTGGCTATGTATTGTTCAGAAGAGACCGAGGTGCAAAAGGGGGAGGAGGGCCCTGTATGTTAATGAAAATATCAAAGCTACAGAAATTCAGAATACACACAAGGAGCCAGAAGAACTGTGGGTCACCCTGGAAACAGGAAATGGGACAGCCATAAGAACTGGGGTTGTCTACAGGCCCCAGACCAGAGGGAGGACATAGACACATTACTGTTAGAAGATATACAAAACATGACAGCTAAAGGAGGTTCTGATAATGGGAGACTTCAACATGCCAGATACAGATTGGTCAATACCAGCAGGAACATCTGCCAGAACTAGACTCATAGTGGATTCCTGCAGGGGGGCCTCAAACAACTGGTACAGCAACCCACAAGAGACAGGGCTATCCTAGATCTAGTACTGACTAACAAAGAAGGGATCACAGATCTCCAGGTAGAAGGTCACCTGGGGGCCAGTGACCATCACATGGTATGGTTCAATTTGGCTACTACATCTAAATCATCCCATTCCAAGGCAAAATATGGGACTTCAGAGGAGCTGACTTTGATAAGATGGCCAACAGAGTTAAGCTAGCCCTGGCAAAAGAAACACAGGTGAGGAGGTACAGGCAAAGTGGGCAAGCATTAAGGATACAATACTTGAAGCAACATCCCATTGTGTTAGACAGAAAAGGAAGTGCAAAAGAAGAAGGAAACCACTTTGGTTCTCAAATACAGTAGCAGAAAAGGTCAGAGCCAAAAGGCTGGCCTTCCAGAAAATATAAGGGAACACAGCAGGATGAAGATAGGGAGGCACCTGAAGCTGCCTAAGGGAAGCAGGTAAGGCAGTAAGGCAGGCAAAGTCCCAAACTGAGGAAACACTAGCGACAACAGTAAAAGAAGGTGACAAGACTTTCTATAGATACATTAGTGAAAGGAGAAAGTCCAGAGGGGTATTGCTAAGCTTAATGGAGAAAAGGAGCATGTGAGGAGGAGGGACCTGTAAAGGCATCTATCCTAAATAGATACTTTTGCTCAGAATTTACTGAAGAGAAGGTAGGGCAGGGCCCACAGCTCCAGCATCATGGACACAGGGGAGGAGGTGAGCACTACTCCCTTCACAAAAGAAAGGGTCCTACAAGAGCTTGCTAAGTTCAGGGTGGATAAGGCAATGGGACCTGATGGCATACATCCCAGGGTACTTAAGGAGCTAAAGGAGGAACTAGCAGAGCCATTAGCAGAATTGTTTAGTGAGTCTCTTAGCACAGGAGAGGTCCCAGAAGACTGGAGAAGGGCTCATGTGACCCCACTCCACAAGTGGTAGCAGGGAGGAGGCGGGGAACACAGACCAGTCAGTCTTACCCTCCAGTAGTGGGCAAGATTATGGAGGCACTCCTTAAGGAAAGGATAATGCAACACCTGGAATCCATAGGGGCACAGGATCCAAGACAGCATGGGTTTACAAAAGGAAGGTCCTGTCAAACTAATCTCATAGATTTCTTTGATTGGGTAACCAGAGTGGTGGACCAAGGGGGAGCAGTTGATGTCACCTACCTTGACTTCAGCAAAGCTTTTGACACTGTTCCACATAGAAGATTGATAAATAAGCTGGGTAGGCTCGGGGTGGGTCAGAAGTTGGTCAACTGGGTGGCAAACTGGTTGACTGGCAGAAAACAGAGAGTGGTGGTAAATAGTATACAGTCAGAAGAGATGCAAGTCACAAGTGGGGTACCTCAGGGATCAGTCCTGGGGCCAGTCCTATTCAACATCTTCATTAGTGACCTCGCAGATGGACTAGAGGGTAAGGCTTGTCTGTTTGCAGATGACACCAAGATCTGCAACAGAATAGATGATCCAGATGGGGTGGGCAGAATGAGAAGAGATCTGGATAAATTAGCAGAATGGTCAGAAGAGTGGCAACTGGGATTTAATGCAAAGAAGTGCAAAATCATGCACATAGGGAAGAGAAACCCTGAAGCCACTTATAGGCTGGGAGGGGAGTTGCTAGCAGTCACAAAGGAAGAAAGAGACTTGGGCATCATCATCACTGATGACCTAAAATCATCCAAGCAGACCTCTAAAGCAGTAGGTAAGGCTAGGGGGGTGTTAGGGTGTATTAGTAGGGGTATCACAAGTCGTAAGAGGGAGGTAATAATCCCTCTGTACAAGACATTGGTTAGGCCCCATCTGGAGTACTGCATGCAGTATTGGAGGCCACACCTTCACAAAGACATTAACCAAATTGAGGCAGTCCAGAGATGGGCAACCAAAATGGTGCAGGGACTGCATCAGAAGACATATGAGGACAGATTAACGGAGCTCAATATGTATACCCTTGAGCAAAGGAGGGAGAGAGGTGATATGATCGAGACATTTAAACACCTTAAGGGCATAAACAAGGTGAAAGAGTCTAACATGTTTAAATATAAGAAAAATAGCAGGACAAGAGGACACAGCATGAGATTAGAGGAGGCCGATTAAGGGGAATGTGAGAAATTCTTTTTCACAGAAAGGGTGGTAGATGCATGGAATGGCTTACCACAAGAAGTGGTGGCTATGAATACAGTGCAGGGCTTCAAACAGGCATGGGATAGGCATAAGGGAGCAATACAAATGACTATGAATAGATAGGTCACTGACAGAGCAAAGGCCGATGGCACATTTATAAGGTAGAAAAAGAAATGGGCAGACTGGATGGGTCTTGCGGTCCTTATCTGCCGTCAACTTCTATGTTTCTATGTTTCTATGTTATTCTGATGTAGCTGAAATGCTCTTGGTGAGCCAGGCTTTGATTTGTAATTTATTCATCAAAAACAGTGTTATTTTTCCTTTTACTTATTTTGTTTTGATTCTTCAATAAACAACACACATGAAGTAAATGTGTGTTTAACCTGAAGTACTGTCTCCAGTCTCTGCTTCTTGAGTTGTTTATACCCACACGCTCACAATTATGTAATCCCCTCCCACTTTTGCTGTGTGCGATGGGGTGCCAGTCCCCATCAGCATCGTGCCCCCTCACTTTTGTGTGTGCTGACCAGGTTTGCCCAATCCCGTCGCATAATGTAACCCCTCCTTTGTTGTGTGCCGATGAGGGTGCCCGATCCCCGTTGGTTACAGCTGCCCCCAATAAAAGACTCTGGTGGCATGCTGGGAGCCTACCCCACGGTGTCACATGCCCCTGTCAAAGAAAAAATGGTTCCTCGATGTTTTTTGTTTTCTTTTTACCTGTGGGAAAGGAAAACGGACCCTCAGTGGTCTCCCTGCCTTCCTCCCACAACCCGCACCCACCCACTGCGCACCCTGCCTCCCCACACACCCCTCACCCCATACTTACCTGCGGAGTCCAGCGCGATGATCTTTGGTGGACCAGGAATACATCTGCACTCTTCAAAGCCGACCGCAAAATGAGGAAATGCCAGTAAGCTGTATAATGGAATAAATCGTTTTTTTTCAACTTTGATGCATATCTCAGGCATTTTGGAATTTGGCACCACATTTTCAACATGGTGTTTTGGGACCCCTCCTCATGAATTCTGCCACTGTCATGGCATTAATCGGCCCCGAAAGGTGATTTTGCGGTCACTGCATAGATCTCCTTTCAGGACTGATTAATGAAACAACAGTGCCAGTGTTCATGAGATGGGCTCTCGAAAAGCCTATGTTGCAAATTTGGTGGAAACAATCAAAAAAATTAGTGTTTTACAAATGAGCGTTGCGCAGTTTCTACGCACGCTCGTAACTTCGCGAATTTGCAATATTTTCACCCCAGATTATCAACATTGTCATTTTTCCACACCTCCTTGTGAACAGTACAGCTGTCATTGTTCACATCCTGGCCTAAATATGTTTTCGCACTTTCGGAGAAGAATAGAGCAGTCGCTGTGGGAAATCAGTGTTCAGGACAGATTATGAAAATGACAGTGAACTGTTCATGAGCAGAGGTCCTAAAATGCCTATGTTGAAAATTTGGTGACGATACTCCATAAAATGACTGTGTTACGAGCGTGCATTGCGCAGTTTGCACGCACACTCGTAAATTCGCGAATTTATAATATTTTCACTCCAGATTTTCAACATTGCCATTGTTCTGCACCTTCTTATGAGCAGTACAGCTGTCATTTTTCACATCCTGGCTGACATGTGTTTTCGCAGTTCCAGCGCAGAATAGTGCGTTCGCTGTGGGAAATCCATGTTCGAGCCACATTATGAAAATAACAGTGACACTGTTTATTAGCAGAGGTCCTAAAATACCTATGTTGAAAATTTGGTGATGAAAGACCATAACATACTAACATACTAATTGCCAGCAGATTAGGCCTTATGGTCTATTGAGTCTGCTCGAACCTCAGATCCCTAGTTGGGTGCCGAGGCCCTCCCCCCCTTGTGTTCCAGAAACCCCTATCATCCATCCCCACCCCCCTGGGCCAGGCCATCATCTGATACATCCGCTTTCTGTGTCTGTCCCACCCTCTCTTGAAGCCCTCCACTGTGGATCTCTGAACCAGCTCTCCAGGCAGCGCATTCTAAGGGTCCACCACCCTCTCAGTGAAAAACCTCCTCCTCTTTTCCCCCCTCACCTTTCCACCTTCCAACTTCAAACCATGCCCTCTGGTGATACCTCCCTGCTTTAGTCTAAAGATCTCCTCCATGTTTACCCTATTTATTCCCTTGAGGTATTTGAAGACCTCAATCAATCCCCCCTGTCTCTGCTCTCCTCCAATGAAAACAGGCAGAGCTCCTCAAGTCTGTCCTCATCGTCAAATCTCTAGTCCTCATATCATCTTAGTTGCCCTCCTCTGTACCCTCCCAGGAGCTGCATGTCCCTCTTCAAGTGTGGTCTCCAGTACTGTACACAGTACTCAAGGTGTGGTCTAACCAGTCCATTGTACAGTGGCAGAATCACTTCCCTGCTCCTAGAGGTGATCCCCCTTACGATGCATCCCAACATCCTGTTTGCCTTGCTAGCCACTCTCCTGCACTGCTCAGAGTTATTCATACATGCATCCACCATGACCCCTAGGTCTTTTTCCCCTGTTGAGGCCTCCAGCACCTCCCCTCCCAGGGTGTACCTGTGTTTAGGGTTTCCCCACCCAAGATGTAATGCCTTGCACTTGGTAATATTGAAATTTAATTTCCATGTGTGAGCCCAGCTTTCCAGGGTGTCCAGGTCCCCTTGCAGGGCCAACCTCCCCTCTTCCCCCTCAACTACTGCTCCCATCTTGGAGTCATCAACGAAGAGACTCATTTCACACCCTATACCCTCCCTGATGCTCCGATATGTATGCATTAAACAGGATCGGACCAGGATAAGCCTACGGTACCTGACCTCTCCTGGGTTCGAGAGCTTCCACCGACCACTACTCTCTGGGAGGCGTCCAGCTAGCCAGTTTTCAATCCATCTGACCATCAAAGAGCCTACTCCCAACCCCTCAGTTTCTCCACCATACCATTGTGGAGACAGAGTCAAATGCCTTGCTGAAGTCCAAGAATAATACATCCACAGGCTTTCCCTGTCCAGTTCTGATGTTACCCATTAGTAGAACTCCACAAGATTGGTTTGACATGATCTACCTGGCACAAACCCATGTTGCTGACTATCCAGACCTCCCACTTCCTCCAAGTACACCCCCAATCATTCCTTTAGTATACTCTCCATTAATGTTCCCACCACTGAGGTCAAACTGATGGGTCTATAGTTACCTGGTACTTCCCTCGACCCCCCTTTATGGATTGGCACCACATGTGCCTGTCGCCAATCCCTAGGTAGCCTCCCTGTCTCAAGTGACCTGTTGAAGAGCTCCGCCAGGGGTGCAGCCAGTATGTCCGCCAATTCCCATAGTACTCTCAGATGCATGCCATCCGGCCCAGGAGATTTATCTTTCTTTACGGCCTTGAGGGCTACCCACACCCTTTCGGTGGAGACAGCATCATCCGTCCCCTCCACCTTACTGGCCTTTTTGTCCTTATCCTGATGTGACACCCCTGGGGTACCTCTCCCTCCCTCTTGCTCCATTTCTGTTGCTCCCCTGATCCCACTCACTACCGCTTCGATCCCCATCGTGCCTTGCTTTGTAGATATCCCATCCCCCTTCCTAGTGAACACAGAGGCGAAGTACTCGTTTAATACCTCTGCCTGGTCCCTCGCCTCTTCCACCCACCCTCCTTCTGATCTCAACCTGCCGAGATGGCCCTTAGTTTTTCTCCATTCCACAATGTACCGGAAGAACCCCTTTTCCCCCTCCATGTATCCCCTGTGCCAGCCGCTGCGTTTTACTGGGCTTTGCCCCCCTCACCATCCGGGTGACTTTTCTAGGTGCAAGATGGTACATTTCCTTTTCCCTATACCCTCTTGTTGTTTTATATTTTTTGTAGGCCGCCTTCTTTTCTCTGACCACTACCTGACCCTCACTGGACCACCAGCATGGTTTATGTGACCTTGCTCCCTTACATTTCACCTTAGCGCAGGTCCTGACTGCCTCATGAAGTCCCGGTTTTATGACCTCCCATCTCTTTTCCACATTTGTCATTGATGTAATCCCCTTCAAGTGATCCTTGAGAATATTTCCCATGCCCACAAAGTCTGCCCCCCTGAAGTCCACTGCCAGTGTCCTAGATCTCCCCCCTTCCCCCCATGCTTATTTGAAACCAGATAGTATTGTGGTCACTCCCAGTGAGGGGATCCTCTACAACCAGGTCCTTTACCAGATCCCCATCTGCCAGAACCACGTCCAGGACATACCCCTCCCTTGTGGGCTCCATCACATGCTGTGTTAAGAAGACATCCTGGAAGCCATCCAGCAGCCTCTGCTCCTTGGCCACCTTAGAGGACATGGTTCCCCAGTTTGTACCTGGCATATTAAGGTCCCCCATCAACACCACTTCTTCCCCTTTTGGTCCACATTGAGCAATGATGTTGTCCAGCAAACCATCCTCCAGAGCAGCACCCATTCCGGGCGGCCTATATACTACACCCAGCTTGACCTTACCTCCTACTGGGGTTCGTAAGATGACCAATAAGGCCTCCACGTTTCCCTCTGCTTCTTTTACCCTAACAATTTCTATGTCATCTCTAATGAACATAGCCACTCCACCCCCTCTGCCCTTCTTTCTATCCTTCCTAAGCATAGTGTACCCCGGACGTTTAGGTCCCAGTCATGTTTTTTGTTGGTCCACGTTTCCGTGACCGCCACCACATCCACCCCCCCCCCGAACAGCATGGCCTGGAACTCTGGCAACTTGTTTCCCAAGCTCCTGGCATTTACTAACACCCCCCACCCTTATCCCTGATCCCTTTGTCGAACCCCACCCAAGTTCCTTACACTTCCATCCTTCCTCTACTCCTCCTGAAACCTCCCCCCCAGTCTGTTTCCCTCCCTCCCCCCTTGGGTTTGAAGGCTACTCCCTCATCTGGAGGAAAGGGCTTCTGGTCAGCCCCTCCCTTATCCCTCACCCCCAAGTTTAAACTCCACCTTTCTTGAATGTAAACAGCCACCCCCTGTTTAAGGACTTCCTTCCCTAATGGGGCAAGATGAAGCCTGTCCTTGGCATACAGTCCCTTATCCTCCCAAACTCCTTTCCAGTTCCCTAACACCCCCAACCCACTCTCTTCACCCCACTTCCTGAGCCAGTCATTAACCTCTGTGGTTTATTTTTTTCTCCACTGAGGCCTTTGGTACTGGCAATATCTCAAAAAAATGTTGCATCCATTATCCCGACAGACTCTGGCAAGTTCTTGGAACCTTGCTTGGATTTCCAAAACGCTATTTCCCTCTAGATCGTTAGTTCCCAAATGCACCAGGAAATCCGGTTTCCCTCCACAATCCCTAACCAGTTCGTACACTATGAACTTTGCTCTGTGCACTGTCAGCCCAGAGATACTCACTACTTTCACCTGGCTATGGCATCCACCCCCCTGTCCCTCCCACTGGATACCCCTAATCATCGAATCTCCCAATAACAGAACCTTAACACCGCCATCATCCTTCTGGTTACCTCCACTATGTGCTCTCAACCCCCCATCCCCCCTTTATTCATGATCTCAATTCCATGGGAGTCTTTATGCCTTATTAGAGACCCTCTTGTCACCCTCCCCTTTCTGCCTCCCTTGTTATTTTGCCCACTTAACTCAGACCCCCCCTGAATAGGTGTCCCCTTTAACCCTCTCTTATCCGAACCATTTATCCTGGCCCTGATGGTTTCCTCTTCCCCCATGCCGCCATCCTCCCCCCTTGTAATAGTACCCCTACCTCCAGAGGTCCTCTGTGGGTCCCCTTTACCTAGGGCCCCATCCTTGGTACAGACCTCCCTGTTGAAGGGGGACCCCTCCCCCGCTCCTTGTCTCCCAGTTTCTCTCCAGTCGTACTCTCCTCCCTCATGTCTTCAATATGTTGCATCTCCCCCATCTGCTTAACATTTATGTTTCCCCTTCTCCCTCTGGGACTATTTCTATCCTTTCCATTGCCGGTCTGTGATGCCCTATGAGTATCCGACTCCCTCCCCCCGGCCTCTGTATCAGTTTCCTCATTTCAACCAACCCCTTCCTCCCCCTCTAGGTTGCTTAGTAGCTCAAATTTATTGTAACACTCTACGCCAGCCTCCATCAAGTAACCTGAGTTTCCCCCGACTGCCCCTCTAAACTGCCCCTCTTCCTCCCCACTTGCCCTGTTCTCCTTAGGAGCTCCCTTCCCACAGTCTGCTCTTTTAGGCTTCCCCACAACAGCCCCTTCTTACTCTTTCCCCTCCACTCTCTTTATATTCGGAATGTTTACCCCGTACGTCTTCCCCTTAGCGTCAACATCCCTATCTAAGGGTCCTCTGTCCCTAATATCCCCCCTCCTGCTTGGTGTAACATAACGTCCTGTAATTTCTGAGTGTTGCCCCAGCCTCCCCTCAGCCCCACCCTTCTGCTGCCCATATCCACACCCATTATCCTTGGACACCCCCCCCAATTCCCCCAGCTTACTCCTTAACCAATATACGTCACTCCTGATACAAGATAGCTGTCTACGGAGTGGGCAGCCTCCCTCTCTCCAGGCTCAATTGAGAATTATTGCCATCCCACAGCCTGTGCAGCCTACAACCCTTCCGAAGATGCCTGCTATAGTGGAATGTGACCACCCTGTTTGTCCCTCTCTGTTCATAATGGCACACACCCCTTTTCTCAGTCCCTTCCCCCTGGAATACAGTCTCTGTCTATACTGACTGCAGTTATTTACAAACCCAATTTCGACCCCACCACTAAAGTTCCCAAGTCTCACAAACACATACAGTCCAGTGTGTGTCCAGTCCCACTAACAGTGTGTGTATGCAGACATTAGGTACCATATGATGTCACAGGCCCACCAGTTCCTGTTGCTTCAAATTTCAGTCATAAACAGAAATGCACAGCCCTTCAGTTCCAAACCCCAGTGGCTTTTCAGTATTTAGAAAGCCTACAAAACAGTGTGGGTGGTTGCTTGGCTTCCGCATGATCAGTAACTTCATGAATGTGATATTTCCTCCAGATTTTCAAAATTGGCATTTTCCACAGCTCCTTAAGAACGGTACAGCTGTCATCTTACATATCCTGGCTGAAAATGTGTTTTGCCGCGTCCGCAGAGAATTACGCGGTGCGCTGTGCAAAATCAGTTTTCGGGACAGTTTGAGAAATGACGGTGACACTGTTCATGAGCAGAGAGTCCCACAATGCCTATGTTGAAAATTTGGTTCCAAAAGTCCATAAAATGACTGTGTTGCAAGCATGCATTGCTCAGTTTCCACGGAAACCCTTGTAACTTTGCAAATTTGCAATATTTTCATGCCAGATTTTCAGCAGTGGCATTTTTCCACTCCTCCTTATCAACAGTATAGCTGTCATTTTTCACAGCCTGCCCAAAATGTGTTCCGCAGCTGTGGCGCACAATGGTGTGGTCGCTGTGGGAAATCACCTTTTGGGACACATTAACAAAATCTCAGTGCCAATGTTCATGAGGGGAGGTCCCAAAATACCTATGCTGAAAATGTGGCTAAAAAACTCCGACAAATAATTGGGTTACGGACGTGTGATGTGCAGTTTCTATGCATGCTCATGACTTCACCAATTTTTCCTTTTTTCACTCCAGATTTTCAACGTTGCCATTTTTTTACGCCTCCTCATGAACAATGCAGTTGTCATGTTCCACATTCCTGTTCCACATTCCCTGTGTCACCAAATGGCATAGCCACTGTGCAAAACCACCTTTCAGCTAACAAACTGATTGTGCCACTCTTCATGAGGTGGGGTCACAAAAAGCCCATGCTGAAAATCTGGAGCGAAAGCACCAACACACGACTATGGTGTTCCAGTTTCCAACTGTGGCACCCCACCCTGTACAGACTGACAGGCGTCAGGGGTGTGACTTGAGATCATTGGCTGTAATACTCACGCCATTCCACCGCCACCCCCACCCTGCAGCAGTCACAGGCATTGTGGTGTGCCGTGCAGTATTCAGCCACAGAGTTCACCCTATTCTCCTATACTGCACCCACCTCAGTGTATTTTCTTATGGAATGGGGTAAGTATAAGGCCCAAAGACCCCAAAGCACACCACGACACTTGTCAGTGTCTACAGGGTAGGGTGAGGTACAATGGCATGAGCGTTATAGCTGATGACCCAAAGGCACACCCCCAATGCTTGTCAGTCTCTACAGGGTGGGGCTGGGGTTGGCGTCACTTCAGTACTTCACTGGTATTCCTATTATGCATCTCTAACTCTGGCACTACCAATGCCAATGCCAGCGAGGAAACATTCGGCATTGACAAATGCTTCTTTATTAATGAGGTCATGAGCATGGAAACTGGGTCTTTGTTCCTTGAGTGTTCATCAGCTCCTATTGCTTATTCCCCACCTGTTGTCATACTACTCTTCTTGTGACATCACAGTTATTACCTTGACAACAGACTGTGACATCACAGCAGAGCATTATGACTTCAAGTGTGGAATCAGCTCTATGTGCAGACAGTAGCGGATCCAGGATTTTACAATGGGGGGGGGGTGCTATGGTGGTGTGCGGACTTGATGTGCAACTTTTTGACATTTTTTTAATCCTTTATATTATCTTTTCCATTAAATGTTTGACTGAAAATAATAATGTAATCTATTGTTTTAAATGTAGATTTTCTTACAATCAATATATTAGACTTCTCCAGCAAAGTGAAATGTAGCAGTAGCAAGCAAGTTACAATGGGGGGGGTGCACCTGCACCCACTAAAACCACTTAGATCCACTACTGTGTGCAGAGGAACTCTGAGGGATAACAATGCAGTTTCTATGCAAATGTCCTCAAAAATAAGTAAATTGGGAGGATAGTCTATAGAAGCTATGTGAAACATAAGCTGAACTGTGTCTAAAGATTACATTCTCCAGAGTTTTCCCAGAGGCGTCAGTGTAGCTCTGTAAAATGAAATCTAGCTTTGGGAGTTGTTTAGCATTAGACACACAAAGAGTGCGGCCTCACTTCAGTTCATTATAGCAAGTTAAAAGGAAAAGCAGCATAGGGCAGGACTCTTTGGGAGGCAGTACCTTGTGTTAGCAGCCACGTTTGCCCACACTTCAGTCTGAAACCTGGAAACAGATGTCTCCCATTCAAATGTGGGTAAGAACAAACAGAAAAAAAACTGAAATAGAAAGCAGGCCTGTTTTGCATAATGTTGACTTGCTGAGGAGTGCTGAATTCTGATTTTGACAAAAGAATGTTAAAAAAAAAAGGAAAAAAAGAAAATATGTATTGCACATGAAGACCATTTCTTATTATTATTGTTGTTCTTTTTTTCAGTTTCTATACTTTTCTCAGCATTACTTATTGCATGTGTAGCACTACTGCAACATATAAAGTCTACAGCCCCCCCCCCCCCCATGGCCTCCTCTAGGCCATTCGGGCCTCAGACAACTAGAATGCCAACAGATTTCTATTGGCTTCCTAAGTCTCCAGCTTGTCTTCTTTCCCAGTGTATGTGAGTACAGTGAATATTTGTTTGATATTTTGGGGGTAACTGGGTAAAGCCCGCTAGGCGCAAGTGCTTGTTTTCAGGGGGCAACCTGGGAGCACTGGGGAGGTTAAGTGGGTTGCTCAGAGTCACACAGTATGCAAGTGGAGGTTGTGGGAATCAAACACAGGTCTACTGGATGTACCAAGCTCACTCACAGCTCATTACTCTAATGTCTACGGTATACTGCAAGCCCCATAGCATAGACCGGTGTTAAAGGAGATCGAGAATCAAGAATCATTTAGAAACAGAAACATTTCCCCCATATTTAGTGAGCAATCACTTTCCCCCATGGGCTCCTCGTTATCTTTATGAACTGTAATTGTATGTAGCAAAGTGTTTTGTTGTGGGGTATGCATTTACAGGACTTCCGCTGCTAAGCATACTCAGGTCAGGTGACATTTAATAATGTGAAGGCATGCAAGGCTGCTTATGGTGGACATTCAGATCACTGGGCAAACACAGTGACCATCTATTCTGGCTGTTAAAAATCTGCACTGGCTACATCAGAAATGAATCTTGGAAATTATGTCTAAAATGATGTGCCTGGTATAGGTAAAGCAGCAATGGCAGAAAAAAGGAGAGGGGCAGTGGTTGTCATCTAAGCAGATGTGTGACAATCCTTGGCTCAGTGAATTGTGGGGGATTAGAACTCATTGTAATTTTTTTTGTATTCTTGCCCCCCCAACCCATTCTTCTTCTTTGGGTCATGTATAGTGCTGTTAGTGACCTCTAAGCCCTGTTATCCACCCCCACCACTCTCCCAGCTGGTGGGGATCCCTAAGGATCAGAGTACCAACGCCCATCATACAGATGGCTTGTGCACCTGCTTTTGTTCCTTTTTTGCCCATGAGGCCCCTCTCTCCACCCCATGGTGTGAGTCGTGCCTACGTCAGCCTTGAACATCATAGCATCCCAGCAGTGAGAAGCAAGCTCCCAGGCCCACCTGCAGGGGTTAGCTGTGGTGCTGGAGTTCACTGCCAACCTACTCAGCATGGCAGTTACCTCAACCTGGCCTGTCCCGTGATGCAGATTCCCAGGTCTGCTCTGGAACCCGGGTCCTCTGCACAGCAGCGCAATATGCTGTAGTTTTGGTCATTGGGGTGTTCTGGGGTCTAAAATGATTATTGGATATAAGCACGTTTGTGATAGGGAATTTTTTTTGGGGGGGGAACTAGAATTATTTACCATTTTGCATGTATATGCAAGTCCCCCCTCCCTCCTGCAAGGAATTCAGCAAAGAAAAGCCATATAGATGTCATTATACAATGGGAAAGATGTGTTAATTGAATTCAGGAAAGGCACTAAAGCCACAGAAATGTCCCACTCATTAAAAACGGTCCGGTTATGCAGCTTTCGTTGAAAGTATCTACACTGCAGTTATTTTAGAAAATGGTTTGTGCCACAGAGTACATTAGTCCTCTGTAATTACCCAGAGATGCAGAAAGTGCTAATTAACTTCTCTCAGCTATTTTAAAAGTGAATATTCACTGCATGAAAATCCATTAAAATGTGGTCCATAAAAAGTCAGACATAAAAAACAGCTTCCTAGTTCATGAAGAAAGGTGGTGTGTGTGTGTGTGTGTGTGTGTGTGTGTGTGTGTGTGTGTAACTGCATAGGTAGGTGACAGTGTGTGTATTAGTTGGTGTGTATGTGCAACTGAGTACATAAGAGTGTATATTGGTATGTTGTGTGAGCGTGTGGGTTATAGTTTGCATATGTGTGTTTGTCTATGTAAGCATATAATCACAATACTGTGTTACTATGTTGCTGTGTATTAGTGGATGACAGCGTGTGGATATGTATGTGTGCGTGTGTATTGGTGGACGACAGTGTGTGGGTATGTATGTGTGTGTGTGTATTGGTGGATGACAGTGTGTGGGTATGTATGTGTGTGTGTGTGTTGGTGGATGACAGTGTATGGATATGTATGTGTGCGTGTGTGTTGGTGGATGACAGTGTGTGGGTATATATGTGTGCATGTGTCTTGGTGGATGACAGTGTGTGGGTATGTATGTGTGTGTGTGTTGGTGGATGACAATGTGTGGGTATGTGTGCGTGTGTGTTGGTGGATGACAGTGTGTGGATATGTATATGTGTGTGTGTGTGTTGTGGATGACAGTGTATGGGTATGTGTGTGTATGTGTTGGTGGATGACAGTGTGTGGGTATGTGTGTGTGTGTGTTTGTGTGTGATGTGTGGTGGATGATGTGTGTGTGTGTTGGTGGATGACAGTGTGTGGGTATTGTATGTGTGTGTGTGTTGGTGGATGACAGTGTGTGGATATGTGTGTGTGTGTGTTGGTGGATGACAGTGTGTGGGTATGTATGTGTGTGTGTTGGTGGATGACAGTGTGTGGGTATGTATGTGTGTGTGTGTTGGTGGATGACAGTGTGTGGGTATGTGTGTGTGTGTGTTGGTGGATGACAGTGTGTGGGTATGTGTGTGTGTGTTGGTGGATGACAGTGTGTGGGTATGTATGTGTGTGTGTGTGTGTGTGTGTATTGGTGGATGTGTGGATATGTGTGCGTGTGTTGGTGGATGACAGTGTGTGGGTATGTATGTGTGTGTGTGTATTGGTGGATGACAGTGTGTGGGTATGTGTGTGTGTGTGTGTGTGGTTGTGATGTGTGTGTGTTGGTGGATGACAGTGTGTGGGTATGTGTGTGTGTGTGTTGGTGGATGACAGTGTGTGGGTATTGTGTGTGTGTGTGTGTTGGTGGATGACAGTGTGTGGGTATGTATGTGTGTGTGTGTTGGTGGATGACAGTGTGTGGATATGTATGTGTGTGTGTGTTGGTGGATGACAGTGTGTGGGTATGTGTGTGTGTTGGTGGATGACAGTGTGTGGGTATGTATGTGTGTGTGTGGTGGATGACAGTGTGGGTATGTGTGTGTGTGTGTGTGTTTGGTGGATGATGTGCGTGTGTGTGATGACAGTGTGTGGTTGTATGTGTGTGTGTGTATTGGTGGATGACAGTGTGTGTATGTGTGTGTGAGTTGGTGGATGACAGTGTGTGGGTATGTATGTGTGTGTGTTGGTGGATGACAGTGTGTGGGTATGTATGTGTGTGTGTGTTGGTGGATGACAGTGTGTGGGTATGTGTATGTGTGTGTGTGTGTGTGGTGGATGACAGTGTGTGGTATGTGTGTGTGTGTGTGTGTGTGTGTTGGTGGATGACAGTGTGTGGGTATGTATGTGTGTGTGTGTGGATGTGTGTATATGCATGTGTGCACGTGTGTTGGTGGATGACAGTGTGTGGGTATGTATGTGTGTGTGTGTATTGGTGGATGACAGTGTGTGGGATATGTATGTGTGGTGTGTTGGTGGATGACAGTGTGTATGTATGTATGTGTGTGTTGGTGGATGACAGTGTGTGGGTATGTATGTGTGTGTGTGTTGGTGGATGACAGTGTGTGGGTATGTATGTGTGTGTGTTGGTGGATGACAGTTGTGGGGTATGTATGTGTGTGTGTTGGTGGATGACAGTGTGTGGATATGTATGTGTGTGTGTGTTGGTGGATGACAAGTGTGGGTATGTGTGTGTGTGTGTGACATGTGTGTGTGTGTGTTGGTGGATGACAGTGTGTGGGTATGTGTGTGTGTGTGTGTTGGTGGATGACAGTGTGTGGGTATTGTGTGTGTGTGTGGATGACAGTGTGTGGGGTATGTATGTGTGTGTGTGTGGTGGATGACAGGTGTGTGTGTGTGTGTGTGTGTGTGTTGGTGGATGACATGTGTGGTATGTGTGTGTGTGTGTGTGTGTGTGGTGGATGACAGTGTGTGGATATGCATGTGTGCGCGTGTGTTGGTGGATGACAGTGTGTGGGTATGTATGTGTGCATGTGTGTTGGTGGATGACAGTGTGTGGGTATGTATGTGTGTGTGTGTTGGTGGATGACAGTGTGTGGGTATGTATGTGTGTGTGTGTGATGATGTGTGTGTGGTATGTATGTGTGTGTGTGTTGGTGGATGACAGTGTGTGGGTATATGTGTGTGTGTGTGTGACAGTGTGGTATGTGTGTGTGTGTGGTGATGACATGTGTGTAGTATGTATGTGTGTGTGTTGGTGGATGACAGTGTGTGGGTATGTGTGTGTGTGTGTGTTGGTGGATGACAGTGTGTGGATATGTATTGTGTGTGTGTGTTTGGTGGATGACAGTGTGTGGATGTGTATGTATGGATGTGTGTTGCTGGATGACAGTGTGTGGGTATGTGTGTGTGTGTGTTGGTGGATGACAGTGTGTGGATATGTATGTGTGCATGTGTGTTGGTGGATGACAGTGTGTGGGTATGTATGTGTGTGTGTGTGTTGGTGGATGACAGTGTGTGGGTATGTATGTGTGCATGTGTGTTGGTGGATGACGGTGTGTGGGTATGTATGGTATGTGTGCATGTGTGTTGGTGGATGACAGTGTGTGGGTGTGTATGTGTGCTTGTCTGTTGGTGGATGAAGGTGTGAGGGTATGTATGTGAGTGTATGTACTGGTGGATGACAGTGTGGGTATGTGTGTGTCGTGTGTATTGGTGGATGACAGTGTGTGGGTATGTGTGTGTGTGTGTGGTGGATGACATGTGTGGGTTATGTGTGTGCGTGTGTGTTGGTGGATGACAGTGTGTGGGTATGTATGTGTGTGCGTGTGTTGGTGGATGACAGTGTGTGGGTATGTATTGTGTGTGTGTGTGTGTGGTGTGTATGGTGTGTGTGGTATGATGTGTGTGTGTGTTGTGGATGACAGTGTGTGGGTATGTATGTGTGTGTGTTGGTGGATGACAGGTGTGGGTATGTATGTGTGTGTTTGTGTGTTGGTAGAGGACAGTATGTGGGTATGTATGTGTGCGTGTGTATTGGTGGGTGACAATGTGTTTATGTTTGTGTGCATGTGTGTTGGTGAATGACAGTGTGTGAGTATGTATGTGTGTGTGTGTGTGTGTGTGTGTGTGTGTGTGTGTGTGTTGGTGAATGACAGTGTGTGGGTATGTATGTGTGCGTGTGTGTTGGTGAATGACAGTGTGTGGGTATGTATGTGTGTGTGTATGTGTGTGTTAGCGGATGACAGTGTGCAGGTATGTATGTGTGTGTGTGTGTTTTGGTGGATGACAGTGTGCCGGTATGTATGCTGCCATACTGTTGATTTGATTTTAGTTCTTTCCTCAAAATGTCAGACATAAACATTATCCCTGAACGGCTGAGAGTTCTGAAACTGACGCTCCCTGTTTTTTAACAGGTGAGCCCCAATGCAAGTGGTCACCAGATAAGGCTTATTTATGTTCACTTGGGAAGGGGGAGGATACCCATCAACCAACCATGAAGATGAAGGGAAGGTCAGACACCAGGCTCATCTCTGATCTCAGACCTCACGGCCTGGAAACTGCATGGCTCTGTTATGTAAAATACTGCCCACCGGGTAATGGCTGCAGATTAGCAGGTTCACTTCTCTGAGCAAAGATCCAAACCCAAGCTAACATCCGATGATTAAAATAGCCACTTTACGTTTATTAAGAAAAACTGACTAAATGTAGCACAAAAAAATCATTACCCTAGGATTAGCCATCGGGTCAATACAAATTGGGCTACTTGATTTTCCCTCTTGTAGCACAAGCATAGGCTTTGATAAGCCAATTAGATTCTAATGCCAGCAGCCTGGAAGCACGCTTGCTGCTCTCCTTCCTGGTAGGTCACCCACAATCTCTGAAGACCTGGTGTTATTCTGCTCAGTCCTAAGAGAGTTCCAGAATTAACATGCTTTCCTCACAATTTTCTTTTTTCTCTTTTGTCGCAAGAACATGAGTTTTATTGGCACCCACGCTTCCTGTCAGTGTCATACTCCAACTCTACCTTGTGGAGATGTGATTCCAAGAGACTTAGTTGCTATAGCAACCCCATTAACAAATAATAGCATAGGCTCAACTGAGGAGATCAGACTGCTGGGGGAATGATTGGGATATTAGTAAGATTTATTAACCCCGTGTGCACAGATATATGTTTATTGCAGAGTGTTTTTAAAGGGACAGTTTATGATTCCTCTGAGGCTCTTGGGTAATAAGCCCCACATGACGTACTTGATTCCTGACTGGTATAGCTACCCTGCTTTTATCTGCTAGAGACTCTTTTTGTGTATTACCGAGAGGGAGAACTGTCATTGCTCCAAGCAGTATTCTTAGATTTTAAAGCTTAGTTTTACACTAACCTGCAGTTTTTTTATTTGCACAAGTTTCTGTTTCCACATTCTGTCTGCCCAATGCCTCCACCTCCAATACATTTTGGAGTAGAATAGCATTGCTCAGAACAGATCAGCACAGAATAGAGTGGCACAGACTAAAGCAGCATAGCGCAACACAAAATAGCACAGCACAGCACAGAATACAGTCACATAGCTCAGAACAGCTCGGAACAGAGTGACACAGAATAAAGTAATGCAGCACAACATAAAAATTGTACAGTGAGCATTAAACAGCACAGAATAGAGTAGCACAAGATACAACAGCATAGCACAGAAAGGAGTAGCACAGCACAAAACAGTGAATCACAGCAAAGAATAGAGTAGCACGGCACAAAGCAATACAGCATAGCAGAGCACAAAACAACATTTCACAGAATGGAGTAGCACAGCACAAAACAGCGCAACACAGCACAGCACAGACTAGGGTAGCACAGCACAAAACAATACAGCACAGCAGAGCACAAAACAGCACAGCACAGATAGAGTAGCACAGCACAGATAGAGTAGCCCAGCACAAAACAGCACAGCACGGAATAGAGAAGCACAGCACAAAATGGTACAGCACATTATAAAATGGCACAGCAAGCACTAAACAGCACAGCACAAAAAAAGCATAGCACAGCACAGAATAGAGTAACATAGCACAGCATGAAATAGCCCCACACAGAATGGAGAAGCATAGCACAGCACAAAATAGTACAGCACAACACAAAACAGCACAGCACAGAATGGAGAGCACATCACAAAATAGAGAAGCACAGCACAAAACAGTACCACGCAGAATAGAGAAGCACAGCACAAAACAATACAGCACAGCAGAGCACAAAACAACATTTCACAGAACAGAGTAGCACAGCACAAAACACTGCAGCACAGCACAGCAGAGCACAAAACAACATTTCACAGAATAGAGTAGCACAGCACAAAACAGTGCAACACAGCACAGCACAAAACAACACAGCACAGATAGAGTAGCACAGCACGGAATAGAGTAGCCCAACACAAAACAGCACAACACAGCACAGCACAGAATAGAGAAGCACAGCACAAAATGGCACAGCAAGCACTAAACAGCACAGCAAAAAAAGCATAGCATAGCACAGAATGGAGTAGCATAGCACAAAACAATACAGCACAGCAGAGCACAAAACAACATTTCACAGAATAGAGTCGCACAGCACAAAACAGTGCAATGCAGTACAGTGCAGACTAGGGTAGCACAGTACAAAACAATACAGCACAGCAGAGCACAAAACAGCATAGCACAGATAGAGTAGCACAGCACAGAATAGAATAGCCCAACACAAAACAGCACAACACAGCACAGCACAGAATAGAGAAGCACAGCACAAAATGGCACAGCAAGCACTAAACAGCACAGCACAAAAAAGCATAGCATAGCACAGAATAGAGTAGCACAGCACAAAACAGCACAACACAGTGCAGCACAGAATAGAGAAGCACAGCACAAAATGGTACAGCACATTATAAAATGGCACAGTAAGCACTAAACAGCACAGCACAAAAAAGCATAGCACAGCACAGCACAGAATAGAGTAACATAGCACAGTACAAAATAGTTCCACACAGAATGGAGAAGCACAGCACAGCACAAAATAGTACAGCACAACACAAAACAGCACAGCACAGAATGGAGAGCACATCACAAAATAGAGAAGCACAGCACAAAACAGTACCACGCAGAATAGAGAAGCACAGCACAAAACAATACAGCAAAGCAGAGCACAAAACAACATTTCACAGAATAGAGTAGCACAGCACAAAACACTGCAACACAGCACAGCACAAAACAATATAGCGTAGCAGAGCACAAAACAACACAGCACATATACAGTAGCACAGCACAGAATAGAGTAACCCAACACAAAACAGCACAACACAGCACAGCACAGAATAGAGAAACACAGCACAAAATGGCACAGCAAGCTCTAAACAGCACAACACAAAAAAGTGTAGCATAGCACAGAACAGAGTAGCACAACACAAAACAGTGCAACACAGCAAAGAATAGAGTAGCACAGCACAAAACAATACAGCACAGCAGAGCACAAAACAGCATTTCACAGAATAGAGTCACACAGCACAAAACAGTGCAACACAGTACAGCACAGACTAGGGTAGCACAGTACAAAACAATACAGCACAGCAGAGCACAAAACAGCATAGCACAGATAGAGTAGCACAGCACAGAATAGAATAGCCCAACACAAAACAGCACAACACAGCACAGCAGAGAATAGAGAAGCACAGCAAAAATGGCACAGCAAGCACTAAACAGCACAGCACAAAAAAGCATAGCATAGCACAGAATAGAGTAGCACAGCACAAAACAGCACAACACAGCACAGCACGGAATACAGAAGCACAGCACAAAATGGTACAGCACATTATAAAATGGCACAGCAAGCACTAAACAGCACAGCACAAAAAAGCATAGCACAGCACAGAATAGAGTAACATAGCACAGTACAAAATAGTTCCACACAGAATGGAGACGCACAGCACAGCACAAAATAGTACAGCACAACATAAAACAGCACAGCACAGAATGGAGAGCACATCACAAAATAGAGAAGCACAGCACAAAACAGTACAGCACAGCAGAGCACAAAACAACATTTCACAGAATAGAGTAGCACAGCACAAAACACTGCAATACAGCACAGCACAGATTAGAGTAGCACAGCACAAAACAATACAGCACAGCAGAGCACAAAACAACATTTCACAGAATAGAGTAGCACAGCACAAAACAGTGGAACACAGCACAGCACAAAACAATATAGCATAGCAGAGCACAAAACAACACAGCACATATACAGTAGCACAGCACAGAATAGAGCAACCCAACACAAAACAGCACAACACAGCACAGCACAGAATAGAGAAACACAGTTCAAAATGGCACAGCAAGCGCTAAACAGCACAGCACAAAAAAGCATAGCATAACACAGAACAGAGTAGCACAACACAAAACAGTGCAACACAGCAAAGAATAGAGTAGCACAGCACAAAACAATACAGCACAGCAGAGCATAAAACAGCATTTCACAGAATAGAGTCGCACAGCACAAAACAGTGCAACACAGTACAGCACAGACTAGGGTAGCACAGTACAAAACAATACAGCATAGAAGAGCACAAAACAGCATAGCACAGATAGAGTAGCACAGCACAGAATAGAGTAGCCCAACACAAAACAGCACAACACAGCACAGAATAGAGAAGCACAGCACAAAATGGCACAGCAAGCACTAAACAGCACAGCACAAAAAAGCATAGCATAGCACAGAATAGAGTAGCACAGCACAAAACAGTGCAACACAGCAAAGGATAGAGTAGCACAGCACAAAACAGTGCAATACAGTACAGCACAGACTAGGGTAGCACAGCACAAAACAATACAGCACAGCAGAGCACAAAATAGCATAGCACAGCATAGTGCAAAACAACACAGCACAGAATAGAGTAGCGCAGAATAAAACAACCCAGCACAAAGTAGTACAGCAAAGCACAGAATAGAACTGACTGGCATAAAGTACTATAGCACAGCATAATATAGTACAGCACAACACAACTCAACACAGCACAAAACAGTACAGCACAGCACAGAATATAGTGGCACAGCACAAAACAGTACAGCACAGCATAACACAGAAGAGAGTAGCACAACACAAGACCAAACAGTTCAGCACAGCACTGAATAGAGTATAACAGCATAAACAGTACAGCATAGCACAGCACAGCACAGAGTATAGTAGCACAACACAGTACAGCACAGCACAGCACAGTAGAGTACAGCACAGCACAGCACAGAATAGAGTGCATTGACACAGAATAGATAAGCAATAAGATACGAGGGGGGGTGCATTAGACATTTCTAATGCATGGCTAGGGCCATAGTGAGGCACGAGGCCACAATGTGAGTGCCTTCAGCCACTGGCTGTGCATTAGAAATGCCTAATGCACACCCCCAGAGTGTCTTATTGCATTTATGAACTGGGGCTCTGTAATTTAAGTACACCTAAAAAAGAAAAAGTTTATGTTTTTATAGGAAAAAATTAAAAATTGTCATGTATTCTGTATTAAAATAGTTCCTCTGCCTACAATAGAGTGCTGCAGTTTTGTTTACCATCGGGACATTTGTCCTACTATAGCCACCATAGCTGTAGTGTGTTTCCATGGTGCCACTGGTTGCCATGGCTGCCCCCAAAGTAGTTTTAGCTTTCTTTTTTAATTTTAATAGTTTAATTTAATTAATGTAATAAATGTATTGTCCCCCCCCACACACACATACACATATACATCAAACTATGTGGTGCAACTGAATGCACCCCCCAAGTATGAGGGGATTGGACAAAAGCACTACCATGATCAGAAGAGTATGGAGTGGGTGACCACAAGAGCATTGGGTGGTCTGGCGGTTTGGCTAAGGAAGAGAGAGAGAGAGAGAGAGAGAGAGAGAGAGAGAGAGAGAACAGGCAAAGAGTGAGGTTTTTATTTTTTTGCCTCAGAGTGCAGAGACATGAGCACATTACTGTAATTAATTTGCTTCTGTGTGCTTGCGGGTGAAGAAGCTGCGAGGGTGCCAGTGAGATAGGGAGCGGGAGGGTGGGTGGCAGGCAAAAAGGTCATGATAAGCAACAAGGTAGGGGTTATTGCCAGATGAGATGAATTGATTAAAAAGGAAAAAAAAAGAGTAGAAGAAATAATTAAGCTCTCCGAGTGTCAAGCAATTTTAGTTTTGTTTTAATTGGTGAGGAAGCACGCAGCACGCGAGAGAGCAGTACTGAAGTGCCGTTATAACAGTAATGTATCTTACGGCACAAGGGAGAAAATGTAATCCAGGATGGCACACAGAGTAATACTTTGTGGTTTGTTAGTTTTTATCAACTGAGTGGTGCTGAAGTTACAGTGAGTGAGTGGCAACTGGTGAAAGATAGAGGGAGCCATCGGGAGCACAGAGAGTGACCGAGAGGAATAAAGAGGATTTATGAGGAGCCACAGTCTGAATGCCATGTGTGCTTAAAATTAAATTAAAAAATTAACATTGGTAGGGACAAGGAAGGGAGTATAGGCAGGGCATTGGAGAGACTGGGGTCAGATACAGCTTGACTCTCTTCTGTGGGAGAAAACAATGGTGGCTATTCAAACATAAAGGTTCTATGTGGCACAAGGCTTTGTTGTGTGGTTCATTTCTATGACCCCCTAGGCAGTATTTGTTTTTACCTGTGCATTAGACAGATCTAATGCACAGGTAACAACCAATCAGATTACAGTATTTTACCTTCCCATTTATTAAAGTAGCATAGCACAGCACAATACAGAATAGAACAGCACATGATAACGTAGACTGACACAGAATAGAATAGCATAGCACAGCACAGTGCAACACAGCACAAAACAGTACAGCACAGCACAGAATAGAGTGGCACAGCATGAAGCCGTACAGCACAGCATAACACAGAGTACAGTAGCACAACACAAAACCAAACAGTACAGCACAGCATAGAGTAGAACAGCATAAAACAGTCCAGCACAACACATCACAGAGTACAGTAGCACAACATAGCACAGCACAAAACAGTAGAGTACAGCACAGCACAGAGTACATTGACACAGAATAGAGTAGCATAGCACAGCACAATACAGAATAGAACAGCACAGAATAAAGTAGATTGACACAGAATACAGTAGCATAGCACAGCACAAAACAGTACAGCACAGCATAGAGTGGCACAGCATGAAGCCGTACAGTACAGCACAACACAGAGTACAGTAGCACAACTCAAGACCAAACAGTACAGCACAGAATAGAGTAGAACAGCATAAAACAGTACAGCACAACACAGCATAGAGTAGAGTAGCACAACACAGCACAGCACAAAACAGTAGAGTACAGCACAGCACAGAATAGAGTACATTGACACAGAATAGAGTAGCATAGCACAGCACAATACAGAATAGAACAGCACAGAATAAAGTAGATTGACACAGAATACATAGCACAGCACATCATAGCACAAAACAGACTAGAGTAGCATGGCTCAGAACAGCACAGAACAGAAGAGAGTGGCCCAGACTAGAGTGGCACAACACAGCATAAAACAGTACAGCACAGACCAGAGTAGCATGGCTCAGAACAGAATACAGTACAGTGGTACAGCACAGAGTAGCAAAGCACAGAATAGAGTAGTGTGGCAGAGAACAATACAGCACAGAATACAATAGCATGGCACAGAACAGTATAATACTGCACACCACAGCATAGCATAGCACAGAATAGAACAGCATGGCAAGAAATGTACAACACAGAATAAAGCAGCATGAAACAGAAAAGCACAACATAAAATAGCATGGCCCAGAACAGTACAGCACAGAGCAGAGTGCATGGCCCAGAACAGAACAGTACAGTATGGTACAGTACAGTACAGAACAGAGTAGCATGGCACAGAACAGGACACCCACAGCTCCAATACTCAGTCCTTCAGCACAACAGAGGACAGAAAAAAGTATCTTGGCAGAGACCAACACAGCACAGAATAGAGTAGCACAGCACAGCACAGAACAGAGTAGCATGGCACAGAACAGGACAGCACAGAATAATGTAGCATGGCACAGAACAGCACAGAATAGAATAGCATGGGCCAGAACCGAACAACACATAGTATAACAGAACAGAGTAGCATTACCCAAAACAGGACAGCACAAAACAGAGCAGAGTGGCACAGAACAGTACAGGACAGCACACCATACCACACCACACCACAGAATAGACTGGCATGAAACAGAACAGTACAGTACAGCACAGAATAAAGTAGCATGGCACAGAAAGACACAGAAGAGAATAGTATGGCCCAGAACAGAACAGTGTAACACAGCACAGAACAGAGTAGCATGCCCAGAATAGAACAGCACAGAACAGAGTGGCAAAGAGTAGGGTGACACAGAATAGAGCAGCATTGCACAGAACAGCATAGCATGACACAAAACAGCACAGCACAAAATAAAGTAGCACAGACTAGAGTAGCACAGCGCAGCACAAAACAGTACAGCACAGCACAGCATAGAGTGGCATAAAACAGTACAGCACAGAATAGAGTCGCACGGAACACAACAACACAGAAGGGAATAGTATGGCCCAGAAAAGAACATTGCAGCATAGAACAGAACAGAACAGAACAGAACAGAACAGAACAGAGTATCATGGCTCAGAATAGAATAGAACAGCACAAAATAGAGTGGCAAAGAGTAGAGTGACACAGAATAGAGCAGCATTGCACAGAACAGCACAGCATGACACAAAACAGCACAGCATAAAATAAAGTAGCACAAACTAGAGTAGCACAGCGCAGCACAGAACAGTACAGCACAGCACAGAATAGAGTGGCATAAAACAGTACAGCATAGAATGGAGTCGCACAGAACACAACAACACAGAAGAGAATAGTATGGCCCAGAACAGAACAGCGCAACACAGCACAGAACAGAGTAGCATGCCCAGAATAGAACAGCACAGAATAGAGTAGAATGGCACAGAGTAGAGTGGCAGAGAATGGAGTAGAATAGCACAGCACAACACGACACAAAACAGTACAGTAAACAGCACTGCACAGAATAGAATACCACAGCGCAAAACAGTACTACACAGCACAAAATAGAGTAGTCTGGCTCTAAACAAAATGGCATAGAACAAGAGTAGCACAGCACAGCATAAAACAGTATAGCACAACACAGAATAGAGTGGCATAAAACAGTACAGCGCAGAATAGAGTAGCATGAAACAGAACAGCACAAGATAGAGCAGCATGGCACAGAAGAGTACAGCACAGAAAAGAGTTGTATGGCACAGAACAACACAGCACAGAATAAAGTAGCATGGCACAGTAGAGTACATCACAGCACAGAATAGAGTAACATGGCACAGAACAGTACATCACAGAACACAGTAGCATGACTCAGAAGAGTGCAGTACAGGAAAGAGTAGCATGGCACAGAACAGTACAGCACAGGACAGAACAAAATTGCAGAGACCAGAGGAGCACTGTATAGCACAGCACAAAACAGCACAGAATAGAGTAGTTTGGCACAAAACAGTACAGCATAAAAGAGAGTACCATGGAACGAAACAGTCCAACATAGCACATGATTGAGTAGCATGTTACAGAACAGCACAGCATAGAGTAACGTGATAAAAGGCAGAGTAGCATAGCACAATGCAGCACACCACCGAACAGAGTAGAGTGACCCAGAACAGAACAGTACAGTATGGTACAGAACAGCACAGAAAAGAGGAACATGACCCAGAACAGCAGAGCAGAGAATATAGTAGCATGGCAAAGAAGAGTGGAGCACAGCACAGCACAGAAAGAATTTGTGTGATAAGGGTGAGTCCCTCATGGCACTGCACACAGAGTGACACAAATATTGCCCAACGCAAAAGGGCAACCAAAACAAACAGAGACCGCTGTAAAGAGTGACGATCCTCTGCCAGTCAAAAAACAAAACAAATCAAATTGCTTCTTTTGGGGGGGGACTATGCCCCCACACCACACTTTGTGGGAGCAAGCCCCCCGCACCCCCCAAAAATAGTATAATCAAGTCGGGGGGAGCCTACTTAGAAAATAAAAAGAAAATTTAGTTTCCTACTGTAGGACCTGAACCCAGGTTCACTGGCTCTAGCCACTACGCCAAATGGCCAGCTCAGCAGGATTTGGCAACACATCTGCCTATATCCTGTCACAGTGAGTGTAGTTCACTGCTACACTCACTATACATGTTCCTTCACTTTGTCAGAATGGTCACCCTAAACACAAGCGGTATTACTGAGTCACTCAATAATATAGGGTGTTACCTACAGGAAAGAACAGAATAGCATGACACAAAAGAGTGCAGCACAGAACAGAGTAGCAAGGCATAGAAGAGTAGATCACAGCACAGAACAGAACACAGCAGAGTAACATGGAACAGAAGAGTACAGCACAGAACAGAATGGAGTATTATGGCACAGAAGAGTACAGCACAGAACAGAATGGAGTAGCATGGCACAGAAGAGTACAGCACAGAACAGAATGGAGTATTATGGCACAGAAGAGTACAGCACAGAATGGAGTAGCATGGCACAGAAGAGTACAGCACAGACCAGAGTAGCTGGCCCTAATAGAAAAGCACAGAATAGAGTATCATGGCACAAAACAAAACAGTACAGCACAGAACAGAGAGCATGTAACAGAACAACACAGCACAAAAGAGAAGAACACTGCAAAGGATAGTTCAGCACAGAATAGAGTAGCATGGCACAGCACAGCACTGAATAGAGTAGCATGGCACAGAACAGTACAGTACAGAATAAAATGGCAAAGAACAGAGTAGCATTGCATAGCACAGCACAGCATAGAGTAGCATGGCACAAAACAGCACAGCACAGAATAGAATAGCATGGCACAGAACAGCACAGAATAGAGTAGCATGGCACAGAATAGTATGGCACAGAATAGAGTAGCATGGCACAGTACAGCACAGAATAAAGTGGCAGAAAACAGAGTAGTGTTGCATAGCACAGCACAAAACAACACAAAATAAAATAGCATGGCACAGAACAGTACAGCACACAGTAAAGTAGCAGAGAACAGAGTAGCATTGCATAGCACAGCACAGAATAGAGTCGCATGGTACAAAACAGCACAGCACAGAAGAGAGTAGCACGGCAAAAAGCAGTATAGCACAGAATAGAGTAGCATGGCAAAAAACAATATAGCACAGAGTAGAATAGCATGGCACAGAACAGTACCACACAGAATAAAGTGGCAGAGAACAGTGTAACATTGCATATCACAGCACAGAATAGAGTAGCATGGCACAAAACTGCACAGCACAGACCAGAGTAGCATGGTACAGAACAGTACATCACAGAATGGAGTAGCATGGCACAGTAGAGTACAGCACAGCACAGTGCAGAATAGAGTAGCATGGCACAGAACAGTACATCACAGCATACAGTAGCATGGCACAGAAGAGTACAGCACAAAAGAAAGTGGTGTGGTCCAGAACAGAACAGTACATAGAGTAGCATGGTACAGAACAGTAGAACACAGAATAGAATAGCATGGCACAGAATAGCGCAGCACAGAATAGAATAACGTAGCACAAAACAACACAACACAGCATAGCACAACACTGAGTAGTGTGACATAGAACAGCATAGAACAGAGGAACATGACACAGAATGGCTAGCATGGCACAGAACAGTACAGAATAGAATAGCAGGGCACAAAGAAAGTACAGCATATAACAAAGTAGCATCAACAGAACAGCACAACACAGTACAGAATAGACTAGTATGGCACAGAACAGTAAAGTACAGAACAGAGTAGCATGTTACAGAACAGCACATAATAGACTAGCATGTCACAGAACATATTACAGGACAGCACAGAACAGACTAGCATGGCACAGAACAGCACTAAATAAAGTAGCACAGAGTGGAGGAGCATAGCACTGAAAAAAAAATAGTACAGCACAGCATAGCACAGAACAGAACAGAACAGAACAGAACAGAGTCACATAGGTCCGAACAGAACAGCACAGAATAGCATGGCATGGCACAAAACAGTACAGCACAGAATATGGTAACATGAAACAAAACAGTACAGCACAGAATATGGTAGCATGGAACAGAACAGCTCGACACAGCACAGAATAGAGCAGTATGGCACAGAAGAGTACAACAAAAGAAAGTGTAGCATGGCACAGAACAAAACAGTACAGCACATATTACAGTAGCATGGCACAGAAAAGTATAGCACAGCACAGAATAGAGTAGTATGTCACAGAACAGCACAGCACAGAATGGAGTAGTATGTCACAGAACAGTAAAGCACATAATAGAGTAGTACGGCATGAAATAGTACAGTATAGAGTAGCAATTGTACAGATGGGTACAGCATACTGCAGAGTGATATCACTCTGGAAGCTTCTGATATGTGCAGTGGAAGGCAAAAAGCATGCAGTGGTTCTGCTAACATTCATTATCCATGTTAAAAGGCAGGACTACACCAAAGCGTTCCTCAGAGTTCCTCTCCATTTAGGGAAAAACTCACTGAGTGATTACGGTAGATGGACTTTGATACCACACACACCTCTAAAAAGGAAAACCTGAAGATTAAGAATGTGAAATGTAGATAGACAGTAAACAAGGGAAGAGTAAAACTAGTCAAAAACAGAGGAAAAAGGAGCCATGAATCACACTGACACTGTCTCGAGAGATTTCATTTTTTAAATGTTTTAATTTGTTATTTATATGCAGCTCCAGCACACATGTACTGTCATAGAGCTGTGAGATGACTGCGGTATTGAATATACTGTCATGGTGTGGGTCGTTTCCGGGAAGAGTGATGAGATGGCTACAGTACTGAACACACTGTCATGGTGTGGGACATTCAAGGCAGGAGCGGTGGGATGGCTGCAGTATTTAATATACTATCATGGTATGGGACATTGCAGGCAGGAGCAGTGAGATGGCTATGATACTGAATATACTGTCATGGTGTACGACATTCAAACGAGTGGTGGGATGGCTGCAGTACCGAACATAACTTCATGGTGCGGGACATTCAAAACAGGAGTGGTGGGATAGCTACAGCATTGGCTATACTGTCATGGTGCGGGATAATCAGGGATGGATCAGTGGGATGGCTACAGCACTAAATATAGTGCCATGGTATGGGACATTTTTGGGTGGTTGCAGTGTGATGGCTGCAGTATTGAATATACTGTCATGGTGTGGGACATTCAGGGTGGGAGTAGTGGGACAGCTGCAGTACTGAGTATAGTCATGGTGTAGAACATTCAGGGTGGGAGCTATGGAATGGCTGCAGTATTGAACACATTGTCATAATGTTGGAATTTCAGGCTGGAATGTTTAGGGCAGGAACGATGGAATGGCTACAGTACTGACTATACTGTCATGGTCTGGGACATTTTTGGGTGGTTGCAGTGTGATGGCTGCAGTATTGAATATACTGTCATGGTGTGGGACATTTAGGGTGGGAGTAGTGGGATGGCTGCAGTACTGAGCATACTGTCGTGGTGTAGGACATCCAGGGTGAGAGCTATGGAATGGCTGCAGTATTGAACACACTGTCATAATGTGGGAATTTCAGGCTGGAATGTTTAGGGCAGGAACGATGGAATGGCTACAGTACTGACTATACTGTCATGTTCTGGGACATTTGTGGGTGGTTGCAGTTTGATGGCTGCAGTTTTGAATATACTGTCATGGTGTTGGACATTCAGGGTGGGATGGCTGCAGTACTGAACATACTGTACATGTGTGGGACTTTCAGGGTGGGATAGCTGCAGTACTGAATATACTGTCATGGTGTGGAATGTTAGGTTGGGAGCATTGGAATGTCTGCAGTATTGAACATACTATTATGGTGTGGGACATTCAGGGTAGGATCAGTGAGATGGCTGCAGTGTTATACTGTGGGACATCTAGGGTGGGATCAGTGAGATGGCTGCCATATTACTTCATGGTGTGGAACATTCAGGGAAGGAGAGGTAGGATTGTTACAGTATTGAATATACTGTCATGGTGTGGGGTGTTCAGGGTGGGAGCAGTGGGATGGCTGCAGTATTGAATATACTGTCATCGTGCAGGACATTCAGGGTTGGTACAGTGGGATGGCCGCAGTATTGACCATACTGTTATACTGTGGGACATCTAGGGTGGGATCAGTGAGATAGCCGCCATATTACTTCATGGTGTGGGACATTCAGGGAAGGAGTGGTAGGATTGTTACAGTATTGAATATACTGTCATGGTGTGGGGTGTTCAGGGTGGGAGCAGTGGGATGGCTGCAGTATTGAATATACTGCCATCGTGTAGGACATTCTGGGTGGGAGCAATGGAATGACTTCATTATTGTTGGGCATCCAGTTGTCAACACACTCAAATTTGATGCCAGGGCTGCTCTTAGGATGGCCTGGCAGGTAGCATGGGTGCATGCATGACTGATGGGTGGCCCGCCAGCTCCATAATGTGCATGATCCTGTCTCTGTTTATTTTTTCTGTCTCTGTGGTTTAACTTTCTTAGTAACTGCATTGTAAACAAACGCAAACCAGTGTAAACAGACAATTAGTGCTGTTGCTTAAAATCAGTATTTTATATTATTACTGACCTCAAAAACATCATTTAAAAAAATGGCTAAACTAATAAAGGATGTGGCTAAAACAATGGTGGCTTATCCAAATGGCTAGTATGCATAGTTGTTTTACCTTTTCTGTCCTTACCCCCTCACCCACCCACCCCCACACCCCCATCTCAACAGGAAACACACCTTCCAGGCTCTGTTTATTTCACATGGTAAAATATGTTTTAAATCAAATAAAGAACATTTTCCACATCCAGTGCCAACACTGTGATTAAATCCTCACTTAGAGGAAAGCAACCTTTGCACATGATGTAATTCCAACACAGGCCCTATGTAATGTATGGAATTTAAGCTTGTACTACTATTTAAAATGAGATGGAAGGCTATTTGATGCTATTTAGAATGTAACACAAAATACCTCCTAGGTGGAGGAGATAGCAATGGCAAGGCAAATCAGAATCCCAGCAGACTAAACAATTATTGATCGCCTGGTTTAACTTCATTGATCATGGACTAATATACTCAATCTAAACACTTCAGTCATTTTCTCATCCTTTAACAACTCATTTGATCTCTTCTAAGCATGCTAAAGGACACTGCACTCCCCCCCCCCCACACACACACACCTTTATGCACTTCCTCAGTAAAGGCGTGGAGGAACTAATTATTTCAAAGCTGTGAATATAGCACTGGAGTCAAAAAGCAGGCCACTGAAACAACCGTTCTCATCCTGATGCGATGGTCACTATTACTAGATGATGGAGTTAGGCATCCTGAATGGAAGGTGAGGGAATTAACTGTTTGCCAAGAAAGTCTGCCACATGTGTGATATAGCACTGTTAGAAAATAGCCCCAAGACAGATACTGTTAAAACTTCTTTTTTCCTAGCAGTGTGAACAACTCAATAAATATAACATACATGAAAACGATCATTGTTCTCAGTGGTGGAGGACTGCTGTGATAGGTTTGGTGACCCAGTTTGCACCCCAAGCCACTGAGAACAGAGACCAGAATGGAGGATCATGGAATGTCCTTTGCACGCTCTCATCTGGGGGGAAGGGAGGATGTGATGCACTGCCACACTGATTGCTTCTAGTGGTAGTGTGGTGGTGGCAAGCTTGGTGACACGAATGACCATGGGCTGCAGAACATCACCCCCAGGATACCGCCTTGTGCACTCACAGTGAAAGGGGAGTGGAAGCCAGAAAACAAACTGGAGACTGTCCTGATGCACCAGATGATGTCTTCCGGAAAGCATTTCCTCCCATTCCTACTGGCTCTGCAGCAAACTGGTCTGCTACTCCAGACACAAGCTTCCCTGTCAAACACATGAGTTTTCCACATCTTGGACCAGGCCACCCCAGCTGGGATGTTGTCAGATCTTGGGGAGCTGTTAAGGACCCGAGGACCTGTTAACCAAAATAAGAAGTGAAAGGTGAGCGTGGTGGGCAGCAGTGGAATAAATAGCCTTGGAAGCAGCCTAAAGGAGTGGGGCATCAGTAACAGAGATGAGAAAATAGTAGGATTGCTCAAAATCTGCCAAATGGAATAGTATTTGTCAGATTCTGATTCCATTTTCAGATTTAAGATTTTTGGAACTAAAGCCCTGTTGCACCTGTTACAGAATTTTGCTGAATATTTTAATTAACACTCGCAATAAATTTGACTGAATATACTAGGTTCCAAACAGACAAAAAAAGAAAAACTAAAACTGTGTTTTAATTTGTGAGGGCTCTGAAGTGATTTCTGAATTGCACCATATGGGAAGACGATTGACATACACAGGAGTATGAGTGTCTAAAAGATTGTGGGGTTTGCAATTTGGATTGTGAACAACAAAACAATAATATTTATATCCAAAGTACATTTTTGGCACACCCAGCCAATCCAGGTATTTGTTCATCATGCAAAATGTAACACCTGAAGATGTTGATCCCTTAGAAATAACAATGCACCACATCTGGACTACATCTTAGTGAAAGGATGAGCCCCAATAAAGGACAACTAAACTACTTCTTATCCCACTGATGAATCCCAGTGTAGTACATCTGAATGACATCTTAACTCAACAATGAACTCTAATGTAAGACAAAGGAACCTCATCTGAACCCGAGAATGATCCTCAGTGCAGGACATCTGAGCTTCACCTAAACTCTAGGGTAAACCCCAGTGTAGGACATCTGACCTAAGGATAACCCCACCAATATAGGACACCTGAACCTAAGGATAACACTCAATGTAGTACACCTGAATAACATCTTCATTCAATGATGAACCCTAATGTAGGACACTGGAATTATGTCTGAACCCAAGTATGATTGCCAGTGTAGGACATCTGAGCTTCATCTAAACCCTAGGATAAACCCCTATGTAGGACATCTAAACTACCTCTGAACTCAAGTATAACTCCCATTGTAGGTCATCTGAAAAACATAGGAACCCAAGGATAACCCCAAATGTAGGACATCTGAACCCCAGGATTATCCTCACTGCTATAAGTCTGAATGTGATTTGAGCCCAAGGATGAGCCCCAGAATAGGACACCTCAACTACACTCAAGGACATCTGAACTATATTTGAAAACAAATATGAACCTCAGTTTAGGCTATTTAATCTACATGTGAACCCAGGTATGGACTCAACTGTAGGAAGTCTGAAGACATCTGAACCCAAGGATAATTCTGAGTGCAGAATATGTAAGCTACATCTAGTTAAGAATGAAACCCAGTGTAGAACATCTGAATTACATCTGAACCCAAGTCTAAGCAAAAATGAAGGACACCTGAACTACATTTTAACCAACTACAAAGCTCTCTATGTAGGACATCTACAGTAAACTACATCTGAACCCAAGGATGATCCCCAGTGTAGGATATCTGAACTACACCTGATACCAAGGATAAACCCCAACAATGAAGGATACCTGAACTACATTTGAACCCAAGGATGAACCATAGTGTTGGAAATGTGAGCAACATTTGAACCCAAAAATGGAACCCAATATAGAAGACCTGAACAACAGCTGAACACCAGGATAAACCCCAGTGTAGGACTTCTGAATGCAAAGGTTATCCTCTATGTTGACAATCTGAATTACCTTTGAATCCAAGGATGAACCTCAATTTAAGATATCTCAGCTACACCTGAATCCATAGATGACCCTCAATGTAGGACATCTGAATTATATTTGAACCCAAAGATCAACCCATGGTAGGATACTGGACCAATATATGAACCCAGGTATGAACTCAGTTGTAGGAAATCTGAATTGCATCTGAACCCAAAGATAATCCTCAGTGTAGAATATGTACCTACATCTAAACTTAAGACTGGAACCCAGTGTAGGACATGCAAACCACATCTGAACCCAGGGTTGAATCCCAATTTTGGACATGTGAACTACACCTGCAGCCAAGGATGGAACCCAATGTAAAATGTTAGAATTACATCTGAGCCCAAGGATAAACCACGGGTGAAGGACATCTGAACTACATACGAACCCAAGTATGAAAACTGTATGTAGAACATCTTAAGTATATCTGAACCCAAGGATGATCCCCAGAGAAGGACATCTGAACCACAGATGACACCAAGGATTAATCCCAATGTGGGATAGCTAAACTTCATCTGAACCAAAGAATAACCCCCAATGTTGGACATCTGAATTACATCTTCATCCAAGGTTGACTTCTAGTGCTGGAATCTAAACTGCACCTGAACCCAAAAAAGAACACCAATGTAGGACATTGAAACTGCATATGAACCCATGGATGAGTCACAATGTGGGACATCTAAATGACATATGAACCCAAGGATTAACCCCAAGGTAGGATACATGTGCTACACCCAAACCCAATTATTAACCCCAATGTAGGTCATCTAAATTACTTCTTAACCCAAGGACTCACCTAATATAGGGCATCTAAACTACACCTGAATCAAAGGGTGTGCCCACTGTAGAACATTTGTACTACACCTAACTCCAAGGATGAACCTCAATATAGGGCATCTGAATTTGATATGAACCCAAGGATTAACTTCAGGGTAGGATATTTGACTTCATCTCAACCAAAGATAAACCCCAAAGTAAGACATCTCAACTGCATCCATCTGAACTTAACAATGAAAGTTCCAGTTGTGATTAATCTTACAAGAGGGTGCCTGCTTGCACCCAGTTTTTAGAGTATAAGAGGCTGCAGCAAAAAGGTCCCATACTTTACCCAAGGTCACACTCAGTAAGCTAGTGGATAAGTAAACAATACAACATGATGGGGTTTGGGCTTCTTTTCCTGAATCACATGCCCAGGTGCACTGTGAGTCATGATGCACTTGCACCGAGTGCCTTCAACCACCAGGAACTGGGGTTCAGGAAAAGAGGCCCACAACCTGAAGTGTCTAATGGCACTTATAAAAAAATGGGATACGCTTATAAAAAAATAAAAGAATAATTAAAGGTTTTTATAAAATAATCAGAACCTTTAGATTTCATTATTTTTAATTATAAATAAAAAAAAATAGTTCCTCTTGAATAGCATTATATGCCAACACCAGCACATCCCAGTATAGTACTGAGAGCCCCCAAGTCCGTCCCCCCCCAACTCATTCCAGTATGTTGATCCTCTGTCCATCTTAATGTGAAAAGAGACAGAGCAGTGTTGGTACTCAAACCCCTCCCTCGATCCCAACATGAAGAAGTGCTGTCTGTTGTGCACGGCAAAGAGTGTAGCATTACGGGGAGTGCAACAGCAGTAGAGAATCGATTGGCAGTTAGCTTTTTGTTTTACTTAAATCCTCTCTCTCTCTTTCTCTCTCTCTCTGTCGATCACTCTCTCAGTTTTCTCACATTTGTGTTGGACACACACCAATTCATGGTTTTCAGTCGATCATTCTCTTACTGTTCCAGTGTGTGTGCACATCATGGTTTCTGACAGGTCCATGTCCTGTGTTAGAGCAGGGCGGGGACCAAGCTGTGTGGTAAAGTGCAACAGGGCCAAGATGCGATCATAGCAGAGCAGTTGATGAACTCTGTACCAGAATGAGTGAGACCTTCAAACGGAAGCTTAAAAAAAAATGGCACGTGTTGCTTTTACTATACAAACAAGGCTCCCACAAATCATTTTTTTTTTGTGAATATGTCCTCGAGACAGTAATACAAGAATGTGATAAGTCCTAGTTACCAGAAGAAATAACAAGCCAGAGGTTTCTTTTCTGACTTATACCTGTTAATTCTTTAAAACTTTTAAAATACTTAAAAACAATGCCAGATTAATACGTGGGTGACGATGCAAACATCTTGCATCAAAAATGCTTCATATGTTGACACGAGTTGTGACAGAAATAGGCATTTCTCTGCTGAGGTATGGTTTATATTTTGCTTACCAAAGAGAACTGTTGTTAACATGTTTATTTTGAGAATAAACAGCTTGCAGAAAAAAAATATAATAAAATGCAAATTAAACATTATATGGAAGGTAGCTGGTGTTTTTGTTAAAGAGGCAGAGGCTATGTCTAGAAATTGAGATCTAGCCTTAGTTAACCAGTAGAACACATACCCTGGAATGCCTTATGATGATTATAAAATGGATCCTTCTAGTAAAAAGGGATTTCATGTAGGGTTTCCCTTTAATTAGTTTCAGACCATGATGTTATATGGTAATAACATCATGGATGGAACTGCCTCGAGACCAATCAACATTTGTTTGCTTTTTTCTGTCCATTTTATAATGTTATGGATTCACACAAAAATTGCATTTTTTTCCTATTCAAGTAGAAAGCAGGAAGTACAGGTAGAAAACGTAGAAAAAGAGTGTTTGAAAATTTAAAACTAACATATGACTCCATCTTGTGGCATGTGTTTAGTAATGGGCTATAAAATTATCTCAGATAAATCTAGGAGACGTCAAACCTCTATGGCAAGCAGCTAGTAAATGGCAGATTTTTTTTTATCTCATACTAGAACCCCTGTTACAGTACTCTACAGTAAAATAAAAACAGAAATGATTTTCCTAGAACATGCATCATATTAAAGCTACAGACATGTGACTGGCCTCGACATTAAAAATGCCACATGTAGTTCTGGTCACTCCAACACAAAAACGACGACATAGCAAAGGAAGAGAGAGAATACAGCACTGAGCTACAAAAGTGATTTCAGAGGCTGAGCTCTGAGGAGAGACTGCAACACTTAAGTACGTTCAAAATGGAAAAGAGAAGGGGAAGGGGAGACAAGATAGCGATATTTAAAATTTGAAGGAGAATTAAACAAACAGCGGACCGAAAGAAACTTTTTCAACTAGTATGGAATAGTAGAACAAGGAAGCACAAACAGACTGTGAGGAAGTAGGGTAAAGGAAGACATAAGGAAACATGGTGCGAGAACCCATGAAATAGGCTGGCAGAACAGATTTTAGAAGCAGAAAGTGCTGCGGATACTTTTAAGAGTGAGCCAGAGAAGTTTCAATGGGAACTAGAAGGCTCTGCCTGCAGTTCGGTGGGCAGGACCTACCAGACAGATACCCTTTCATAAGCTATTTAAGCCAACTTCCTCCAGCCTCATTCAGAAGCACTTTTTGTTTGCTGCACCCGGAGGCTTTGCTGAGGCTCTGCCTCCTTCCCCCATGTTTGTCTGTCATTTTCCTTTGTGTTTTTGGTCTTTCTGTTCAATTTATGTCTTCGTTAGTATTTTGTTTTTCTGCCTTTCCTGACTGTGTAGCTTGTGCTTCTTTCTTTTGTCTCAGTTAGTTAATCCTGCTGCACTCATGTCTCATGTACCTCTTGTGTTTCTTTTTGGTTTTCAGTGTGCTTACTAGTTTCCACAGTATGCCCTAACTTTGTCATTCTGCTATTTTGGTTTGTGCTGTCTCAAGCTTTTCTATTTGCTGTTCATACCAAGCCACATGTAAACCTCCCTTACTTTCACTGCTTTCCTCCTCAGTTGATTTCACCCAGCTTCCTAGCAAGACAGCAGCTCCCACTCTTGTTCTCTTACTTTGGTTAGTTTTAGTTAGTCAGTCTGCTTCGCCATTTATCACATTAGTCATAGTGTGCATACAGCTTCCAGACTTTATTGCTTGAGGGTGGGTTTTAGCTATCATTTTGATCTTTGATGTATGTTCAGTTTCCAGTACCTTTCAGTTATTGCAGTCTTCATCAATATCAATCATTCTATTCAGCAGTCATTCAGTCAGAATCTTGCCCTCAAGGCTTGCTCTGTGAGTTGACATGCTCTCGCTCTCCTTCAAGTCCACATCTTGAGGGTAAGTCCCTTGTCTCAGGTGGGGATCCTGCTCTGTAGGCTGCTCATCTCCTGTAGCACCTCCCGGCAGTCCCACCGGCTGGTAAGGTCTAACACTCCTGGGAAAGCTTTAGCTGTGCAGACCTTTGGTGATCAGCACCTCACAGTGTAGTATTGAAGACTTCAGCTTCCAGAGGGTGGAGCCTTCAGCACACAGCAATTTCTTTAGCTGTGCAATCCACTTTGGCAGCACCTCTGAAAGCTGCTCTCCATGTGTCTGCCTAAGGTCCACCTAGTCTCATTCCATATCCAATTCCTTTAGTTTCCAGTGAATATTAGTCCTCCTCACAGTCTCGAGGCTGAGTGAGAGCCTTTCAGCAGTCACAACTGTATGCTTTGAGGGGTGGGTCTTCTTTGCAGGGAACTTCCATTAGCTGCCGAGATTGACTCATGGCATCCCACAGCATTATCCCGTTAAGAGGGATAGAGGAGAGTTACCCCTCTAAAAACTTCCCCTAAATTTGAGCTCCAATGTAACAAAACTGAGCTGTCACATTAGCAAGTACTCATGACAGAAGAGATGGCAGCCAAGGCCATGAATCTCCAGAGATTTTCTCCACAGGGATTTTTTTTCTCTCTCACTAGAGTGCTAAAGGCCATAATGAAGTATACATATTAATTGTATAGTTTACCCTAGTAATAGGATTTGCACTGTGAGTTGGGGTTGGATGACAGCTTGATTATCCTACAATTCTCGGGTATCCCATCAAAATAGCAAGGGAATTTAAGTGAGTGAATAACAGTGAGTGAAATACAGTGAATGGCACATGAGCAAAGTAATCCTTGCAGCGCATGGTTGTTTTAACAAAGCTGGTAGTTGTCAACAATGTAACTGGGCTGGTGTGTGCTGCAAAGTGGTGCTGGCAGCATAGCTTAGAGGTTAGAGTCACAGCCTGAGAGTGCTATGTGCAGCAGACCCGGGTTTGATACTCGTGCTTCCTGGGCTTTTGCTTCATTAAGCTGTTGCGCCTGCCTTTGTGTCTCCCCCCCCCACCCAGTTTTGTGTCCTCCCTGAGTTGTAATATGCAATCACTTTGTCCCCTCTCGAGTTGTGTCCCCCGAGTGAGATCCTCAAGTTTCTCCACTCACGGGTTGCATTCCCCGGGTGAGAATATATAATCTGCTCCACCACCCCGAGTTTCTCCCACTCCCTGAGTTGTGCCCGAGTTAGTTTAATTAATTTGCCCCCCGACTCCCCACCCCAGTGCCATTCTTCTCTTTGCGGTTGGGCACCATTTTGTCTGGTCGCTGTTATTTCTACTCGTTATTGTTGTTGGCGCTGATATTGATGCGCCCTTTTTGTGTTCATACTTTTTCTTTTGCTCATTTGACATAGAACCCAATCCTGTCATTCCCTCTTTCCTACTGGAAGTCATGTCCCTGTCTGCTATCAGTCATCACCAGCTTCAGCTGTCAGTCATTACTCCAGTCAGTCTCTGTGTTCACCACTTGCTTTGCATTTCTTTTGGGCTCCTTCTTAAGGTACCTTCAACTGAAAGGAATTTTGTTCCTGCGGCATCTATCAGAGTAGAACCCTCCTCACTTAGGTTGCACATGCCCAGTGAACTAAAATGCTATGCCTGCAGTTCAGTGAGCAGGAACTACCAGACAAACCCCCCTTCCATGAGCTACTTAATCCAGCTCCCTCCAGCCTCATTCAGAAGTACTGTTTCTTTGCCCTGCCATCCTTTGTGTGCCTCTCTCCTTGGATCTCCTTCCTAAGGTACCTTGAACTTAAAGGCATTATGTTCCTGTGGCACCTGGAGGGGTGAAATCCTCCTCAAGAGGGTTCCTCTGTCTTCATGGTACTCTGATAGAGTTGTAGTCCATCAGGAGACTGAGAGGGCTAATGACCAAAGTATCAGTGTAAAACAGTCAAGCAACACACTTATTTAACAACCTTCAGAGTAGCAACAATGTTGCACAAGCATAACTCCTCACTTAGGTTGTGTACACCCATTGAACAAACTATCATTCTCAGTTTAATTCTGAAATAGCAATGATGGTGACTGCAGTGAGGGCTGCTGAGACAAACACAATGTAGCACAGGTCTGATTTAGACTCTCAGATCCCAGATTTATATGCAGTGGTGAAATGGGGGGGGGGCACTGGCAGGAACCGGGTTTAGGGAGGGAAATTAAATGTCTGAAGGTTTGCGGAGCACACTGGAGGACGTGCTGCTGCTGTATAACACTTTGGCCTGATCCCCAAAAGTGGCTCTCATATGTGCCAAAGGTGCATAGCTGGGAGGCAGAGCTCCACATCCACGAAGAGATGTGTCCATGGAGCATTCTACAGTCCCTGACCTCCCATACCTGGTCCCTTTCTGCATAGACCGTCATAAGGAGGAACCTACGGGTGTGTTAGGGGATTGGGGGATAGATGGCAGGGGTCTCTACATTGTATCCCCGTGCCAGGCACGGCAGGGAATTGTGGAATATGGCACTCCTCCCAAAAGACATGCTCCCAGACCCTCCTGGAGATTTTCCAGCCCAGGAGATGAAAGAATTTAGCAACCACGTGTCCAACAGCCACTTAAAAATCAGTGGCCACTTATACCCAATCTGACTGGTACTTTGATTTTCTTCTATTCCATGTTTCTTAATGTTGGTTCCTCATCTAAAGGGTCACTAATATAAAAAGGACTCTGTTCCCGTTAGCTCACCTGGTTAACAAAAAAATATATAAATAAATAAATAACTAAACACGAATGGCATTTGAGTGGCCATATGACCAGGGATTTTTGAGTGCCAAGCCTTTATAATTGCATAAAATTAGAAGAAGACACCAGAAATGGGAAGACGGGACCTCAGTTTAATGTCTCGAGTACAGCACCCCCCCTCCAGTAATGCACTAATTTTTATGGTATGAGCCAAATCCCAGTCTGCGACTAGAACATACCACCTTCTGACTCAAAGGCAGGTGTGTCACTAACTGAGCCATGCTGATACCTCACACCAGTAGCCACTATTGAAAAAGCTTTGTACACTAAAAATCCTACGTCAAAGGAGATGGCTTTCCTAGTGATCATTTTCATTTTCCATCACTGTTCCCATAGGCATCTCTGATAACTCTTCAGCTGTTGACTAGTATGACACTGTGAGATGGAAATAGATACCCTTTGAATACTTACAGTATAAAATATTTTGGATTCCTCTATATGTCCTAGTAGTTAAAAACTTGAAACCGAATGTACTGAACGAAAACCTCGAAACAAACTTGCCAGAGTATAAAGTCATTTTAGGCAGTATAGTGCAGTGGTTTAAGGCTCTGAGCTGCAAATCTGGTGACATCCAGCAGACCAGACCTGGGTTTGAATCCCACAGCTTCCACTTGCATAATGTGTGACCCTGAGCAAGTCACTTAACTTCCCTGTGCCTCCAGGTCTCTCCTTTAAAAAAACTTTCAGCTTAGTGTGCTACTCCTGGTTAAACAACTAAAAAAAAAAAAACATTTTTCACTATATGAAGTCTTCATCTTGCGGAATTAAGAGCAATTCAAGGACTCCTTTGGAGACAGAACTGCAGAAGGCATTTATTTACGTGTACACAATAAATACACACAATGTCACATGTTAAAGGGCTGAGGTGAGCCGACCTGGTGGTGCAGAGGGTTGAAGCACTGGACACCACACTACCCACCATGCTGGTGACCCGGGTTTCGGAACAGATTCAGGTTGCTCGGGGTCAGCGGGGGAGGGAGAGGACTGACCATCCACTTGACTGCTTTTCTCTCCCAGTGAGGGGGAGGGCATGCTACACTACTCCTACACTACCACCATATGGAAGCATGGTGGCAGGGCAGTGGGAGTGACTCATAAGGGGCTGGCTGGCAGTGGACACATAGAGTGTGTGTACCACCACATGCATACAAGACCAACATCACTGCATGCTGCCAATTAGGGTGGGACAGAAATGTGGAGACGCTGGAAGCAGGCACATGAAGCTCTGCTCACTGGCTCCAGCCCATTCCACCACTTGAACCCCCCCACCACCATCTGGATGTGTATCTGCAGGGTGGGGAGGACAGCCCTCCCTCCCCAGCCCCACCATGGGGTGCAGTCCATGAGGGATTCTGCGGTGGGTGGGTTCCGAGGGAGGTGGGAGATGATGGAAGAGGCTAGCAGGAGCTGAAGAGTCACCTGAGGAGGGGGGTAGAAAATATTTGTGGAAAAAATATGGTTGAGGTAACTGTGATCACTTTATTTTTGTTTTCTTTACATAAAATTTGACGACCAAGACACACATGGAGTCAAAGCGTGTTTCAAGGTACAACCAAGAGGGAGGAAGTGGAAAGGAGCAATCAGGCAAATTCCAAACTGCTGTCTAAATAAATAAATAATTATGCAGTGCAAAACCCTGATCATGTTGCCCAGGCTTTTCTGTCAGCTAATAGATTAAGTGATCACTCCCCAGTCATCACCTGTTATTGGAATGCACTCAGACATTGCTCCTAATCCCCACCCATATACAGTATGTGACTACTTGACCCATTGATAGTTTGAATGTTAATGAGTTTAGGAATGCAACTGTTCAAATTCACTGGTCTTTTCTGTATGCCATTCCCTCCGTGGATTTAATGCTTGATCACATCACGCATAAATTTAACACAAATTATAATTATTTCACCCCTATGTGATGCCTACACTTGAACAAATGTCAAGAGTGGATCACACCTAGTTTGATACAAGAGATGCAGGAATGAGAGAGCCTGGAAGGCATATAGAAAACAACAAATAAAACTCTGACTACACAAAAAAATAAGAAATGAGTGTAAGCAAACTATGAGAAAGACCAAATCTACTTATTACTTGAACTCATAATTTCAACCTTCAAATAGTCAGCAGGTAAACTGGCATCAATAAATGATTTCCTGGGAGAGTCTAGTTCTACAGCGGTTCCATTCTGAATGATTGATCATGCCAACCTTACAAACTCGATTGACATCACCGCAAAAATTAAATCCTTTTTTTGGTGGAGCTGCCAACCTTGCTCCGTTGGTTGATCTTTCTGACACTGAGCTGCCATCTGTGGAGGTGCTGATACTGGATTTAAGTTCAGAGGCTTATCTGTTGAGGAAATTCTTAGATGCTTCAGGGAAAAGAACGCAAGGACCAGCATGGGGTCCGATAATTCTGATCTGAGACTTTCTTCTATTGTCTTTGATTCGATGATCTGCCCTATGTGTATTTTATAGTTTGTCCTTAGTCTCCAGTGAGTTCCTGAGGCTGTGGGGACAGGTGACCATGGTGCCCATTTTTAAACCAGGAGAGCGCACCTTGACCAAAAGCTATTGCCCAATAATTTTACTTGCTCCGCTGTCCGAGAGCATGGAGAGGATTGCTTTTGACCAATTTAAAAACAGTAGCTGGATACAGGCAAATGATTAAGTCCTTGCCAGCACGGATTTTGAGATAATCATAGCATGCTTACTGCAGTGCTTGAAGTCTCTTACAATCTCACCTTGGATGGGGGGACACGGTCAGTGCATTAATCCTAAATCATTCTAAGGCTTTTGAACTAGTTCTTCATGGTTAGTTGCTTGCCAAACTTTGGGTGCTTAACTTGTCTGATTCGGTAGTTCTATAGTTTCAAAACTATCTAATAGATTTCAGTCAGTCTCTTAAATTCCATCTCATCTCCCCTAACTCATGCTGTTATTGGAGTCCCCCATGGGTCCATCCTGGTGCCTATTTTATTTAGTGTCTTTCTAAATAACCTAACCAACATTTTGAATGACTCAAAATTCCATATAATCACATACGCAGACGATATTGCCCTTTATAGTAAGGCATTAGCTCTGAATGACATTTCCAGATACTTGGCAATCAAACTTTGCTCTGGTACAGAAAAGGCTACTAAAAATGGGCTTTTATTGATCGTCATTAAGACAAAGTATTACAGAACAAAAACTAAATTCCCTACCACCATTCAAACAAATCAAAGATTTAAATGAAACTATTATTGAGAGAACAGATAGTTTAAAATATCTTGGTTTCATTGCTAACCAGTCTCTCTCATTCCAAGAACATGGGTCTGTGCACACCTGCCTTGGTCAACTTTATAAGCTCAAAAACTGTTTACCAAATTAAATAAAGTTTTGGCCCAGTTCCTTCTTCTGTCTTTAGTAGATTATGGCCAACCTATATATGCGACTGCAAATGAAACATCTATGCAACGAGTGAAGGTTTTATATAACTGGATATGTAGATTTGCTGCCTCAAGTCCAAAATCTACTCATCACTGTGCACTTTTTAGAAAACTTGGCCAGCCTCTCTTTACTTGCATATTGCTTACGTTACCCTTATTTGCTTTAAGCATTTTTTAAAAGGTCCCATCAAATTATTGTTTATGGCTGCCACTGTCTCAAAAACTATTCTTCATAATACCAGATCTGCACAAAATGACTGTATACATCCACCTTTTTTTCATATCTCACCAGGTCAACAATTTTTTTTTATTTACAGAGCCATAACCTGTTGAAACAAACTATCATTCTCAGTGCAAAACATTACTGCACACTCGAAGGCATACCTCTCAACCTCTTGCCTCAGGAATCAGGGACAAGGCTTAAAAACATCAGGGACAAAGACCCCAAATCAGGGACACATCTTAAAAACTGGTACTATTCACTCAGAAAACTGATAGAATAAAGGGATTGGTGTTAAGATGCATTTTCTGAAGAAGAACAAGTCTGTTTCTTTAATGTTTGACATTATTTTGTGCTTTTAATCCCCACGGTTCTGTCACAAAAACACAAATTTTACGAGGGACAGAGGAAAATTCTGAGGCAAAATCAGGGACAGTTGAGAGGTATGCTCGAAAGGGGTAGTTCCAAGGGACTGGAGGTGGCCGATGTGGTCCCTCTGCACAGGAGCGGCAGCAGGGAAGAGGCTAGCAATTACATACCAGTCAGTCTCACATCAGTGTTGGGGAAATTAATGGAAACCCTGCTGAAGGAGAGGCTGATGGAATACCTGGTGGCAAATGGGCTACAGTACCACCTGCGGCACAGTTTCACGGGGGGGGGGTCACATCTCATGGATTTCTTTGACTGGGTAACTAGGGAGGTGGACTGGGGAGGGCAGTGGATATGGCCTATCTTGACTTCAGTAAGGCCTTCAACACTGTGCCACACAGGAGGTTGATAAAGAAGTTTAGCTGCCTGGGGTTGGGGGAGAAGGTGGTAAGCTGGGTATCAAACTAGTTGAAGGATAGGAGGCAGAAGGTGGTGGTAAACAGCAGACACTTGGGGGATGGGAGAGGGGGATTGGAAAATGACCAGTAGGGTGCCACAAGGAGCAGTACTAGGACCTGTTCTCTTCGATGTCTTCATAAGTGACATTGCTGAAGGACTGGAGGGGAAAGTATATCTCTTTGTGGATGATATAAAAATCTGCGGTAGGGTGAATAGGGTGAAATACGGGTGTATAGAGAGAGGTATCTCCAGCAGAAGGAAAGAGGTGGTGATGCCACTGTACAGATTATTGGTGAGTCCTCATTTGGAATACTGTGTCCGGTTCTGGAGGCTGCATGTCCTTAAGGACATAGACAGGGTAGAGGCAGTTCAAAGAAGGGCAACAAAGATGGTGCAGAGCCTGCACCAAAGATCATATGAGGAGAGACTGAGAGACCTCAGTTTGTATACCCTGGAGAAGAGGAGCGACAGGGCAGATATGATAGAACCTACAAATCTCTAAAATACATAAATAGGGTTTCAGAGGGTAGCATCTTTCAGAAAGGTAGATGCCCAGGAACGAGGGGGCATGATATGAGGTTAGAAGGGGGTAGACTAAGGGGTAGCATGAGGAAATATTTATTCACAGAAAGGGTGGTGGATGCATGGAATAGACTCCCAGCAGCGGTGGTGGGGGCAGACACAGTGGGGGAATTCAAACATGCATGGAACAGGCATAGGGGAACACTAGCAATAGGAACAAGAAGGTAAAGTCAGAGATCAAGTAGGGTCTGCAGCTTTTACAGTAGGCATGGAAAATGGGCAGACTGGATGGGCCTAGTGGTCCTTATCTGCCATCAATTTCTATGTTTTTATGTAGCACTCAGGAAGGGGTAGAGAGTATGCAGAGGGATCTGGGGAAACTAGAGTAGTGATCTAGGGTGTGTCAGCTGGGTTTCAGTGCCAAAAAGGGCAAAGTCATGCACCTGGGGAGGGGGAACCGCAGAACTGGGGCTGGGTATATGATGGGGGGAGGTACTTACAGTCACCATACAAGAAAGGGACCTTGGGGTAATCACAACTGATGATCTCAGGGTGGCAGGGCAATGTGACAAGGTAGTGGGCAAGGCTAGTGGAATGCTGGGGTGCATAGGGAGGGGATTTCTCACATGAGAAGGGAGGTGGTGTTGCCACCATTTAGTTCATTAGTGATACCCCACCTAGAGTACTGTGTCCAGTTCTGGAGGCCACGCTTAAATTGACAGGGTCGAAGTGGTCCAGAGGAGGGCTACCAAAATGGTGCAAGGCTGCACAAGAATCATACAAGGAGAGGCTATGGGAGCTCAACATGTACTCCTAGGAGTTGAGGAGAGGGGGGGGACATGACTGAGACCTATAAGTACCTCATGGGTGAGGTGGGGAGTCTCTTTCAGAGGATGAGCAGCACCAGAACATGAGGGCATGCAATGAAGTTGAGGGGACGAAGTTTAGGAAGGATGTGTGGAAATACTTCTTCACAGAAAGGGTGGTGGATGCCTGGAACATCCTGCCAGAAGAGGTGGTAGGGGCAGAGACAGTAGGGAGCTTCCAGCATGTGTGGGATAGGCACATGGGCATAATGAATAGAAGAAAGAGAGGTGGGAGGGACATTGACAACCAAATAGGGTCCGTTGGGTAGTAATAGGCAGGAAAAAACAGGGCATACAGATGGGCCTACTAATCCTTTTCTGCCAACATATTCTATGGTTTTACATTTCTATGTTTCTAAATTGGTGTTAAGAAAGTACTGTCCAGGCTTGTCTGCATGCAAGTGCAACGCTACTTGATCACGGGACCTAGAACTGCCCATAATTCCTTGTGTTTGTGTTTTATTGTACCACTGTGTTGCCTTGCCTCCAGGTTCCCCTTGAAAATGAGCATGTAATGCTCTTAGAGTCCACCAGGTCAACAAATGTCATGTGTACTGTACAATGATAGAGTAAAGTTATGTAGATGGCACTAAAATACAACCAGATATACAAAATGTGAAAAACCACCAAGCAGGATGAAAGCGATCCCCTTTCCAGGGTGTGCATTAAAGAATTTCAATATACTCTCTGAGTGTGTGAGGCACAATGCTGAAGGCTGAGTGACCTTACACCCCTGGGAAGTATGACAAAAGCCTTAAATACATACCCTGGAGTGGATTACTGGACTTATAAAATGGATTGTGCACTCGTACAATAGACTGCATGTGTCAGGTCAGATTATAAAAATTCACAGTGAAGAAACACTTGTTTTCGATTAAATAAAGCCGTGAATTGTGTGTTTTAAATTGTCTCTGCTACAATACCCAAGCTGTTTCCAGTACTGATTTTTCAGCATGTGTGAGCAGTGTATTGATTTGTTGCGCTAGGTGCAAGATAATGAGGTTTTGTTAGCATGATTACAAGATCCGGCACCTGACTGTGTATTGATATTTCAGCATTTCGATGCACAGTCAGGTGACGTCTCTGCAAATAAAGTTATTGCATTTTTTTCCTTGCTTTCCTAATAACAGTAAGATGCAGTGTAAGTAGGGTTGCAGCTGGCAGAAAGGGCCAAAAAAGAAAAACCACCAACCAAAGGTGGGATGAAGCAGAAACAAGTGTGGGGGAGGAGGAGGTATAAAGAAGAGAGGTGGAAAACCATAGAGACAAGACAGAGTGGGGACGAAGAAAGCTAGCTATATAACGGGACAGGATTTCAAAGGTTTTAGACGCCAAAAATTCAGCAGTCTCTTGTCATCAGCAGGACTATTTGACAGCTCATCTCCAACTGAATACTATGGAGACAGCTGAAATCTAACTCCCCACTCAATTCAGACCTGTAGAACGAGGTCTGAGCGATCCCAAAATTTATCTCACAGTCAGGAAGGCAAGCTATTTGTACATGCCACAGTAGTGATGAAGTTGTACTCATGTTGTACTTTTTGGGGTGTCTCATCTGTTCTCGAACAGTTCCAGGAAGTGTCAGAATAAAGTCAACATGTGATCGGCACCCCTTCAGCTCAAAGGTAGGGGGGTAGGACAGCCCCAATCCTAACTTTCCTGTCAGTCATGTCTGTACCAGGGGGTTCCCTAGTTATCAGGAACCCCTGTCCCAATGTTACTTCTAATCATGGTAGAGCAGCCACCCTTGGCTAAAGCAAAATGCAGACCCGGTATTGCTACTAAACCACAACCTAAATTCCAACCCCAGCTCTGACCCTTTTCATAACTGGTTGGGCATTGCTCCTCCTCCTCCTCCTCCTAAGCCATTTGTTATGTTAGTGAAGATATTAAAGGAGCAGTAAAAGACAATGCTTAAAGTAGCAGTTCTACAAAAATTTAAACATATTGTACCTGTTACCTGTTAACATACTGCACCTGTTACCGTTTAACATACTGTACTTGTTACATTCTAATATAGTGCAT